>OX465277.1:10127500-20127500 GCA_949987645.1 Tachina grossa | reverse complement strand
AATTTTTATTTAAATAATATTTTTTCAAATAATTTAGTTTTGAAGAACTTTTATTCGTAAAATTTTTGTTAGAATAATTTTTTTTTTGAAGAACTTTTATTCGTAAAATTTTTATTCGAATGAGTAATTTTGGCTTGTATTGGATTTTATTAATCATATTTATTCCCATAATTTTTTATATAGAAATTAATTAATTTAATTTTGAAAAATTTTTATTTGAATAATTTTGGCTCGAATGATTTTATTAATTATATTTATTTTCATAATTTTTATTCGAATAATATATTTATTCAAATATTTTTCTTCCAAAACCATTTATCAAAATAACAATTTTTTAATAATGTTTATTTTAATATTTTTATTCATCTAAAATTAATTCGAACAGTCCGAATAATATTTGTTCGAAATATCTTCTTTCACCAAATTTATTTGAAACAATTTTTATTCGAATATTTATTCCAATATTTATCTTCCAAAACTTTTTGTTTAAATAACAATTTTTGAATAATGTTTATTCAAATATTTGTTCTAATAATTTTTATTCGAAAAAATATATATTCGAATAACATTTATTCGTCTAGTATTTATTCGAACAATCTGAATAATATTTATTCGACTATCTTCTTTAACTTATTTTATTTGGAACAATTTTTATTCGAATAATATTTATTCCAATATTTTTCTTCCAAAACTTTTTGTTCAAATAACAATTTTTGAATAATGTTCATTCAAATATTTTTTCGAATAATTTTTATTCGAAAAATATATATTCGCATAACATTTATTCGTCTAGTATTTGTTCGAAGAATCCGTATAATATTTATTTGAATATATCCTCTTTGACTTTGAATATTATTTATTCCAACAATTTTTAGTAAAACAATCTTTGTCCGGTTATTGTTTCGTACTTATGACTAGTTTAATTTGTAAAATTTTTATTCGAATATTCATACTATGTACATACATACATATTTTCTTCTGTTAATATTTTTCATTCAAATTATTTCATTCGACTGATCTTCGTTAGAATAATTTTCTTTCGAAACATTCATATGAATATTTTATTCGATAAATTTTTATCAAATGATTTTATACGCATAATTTATTGATAAATGACATTATCCATAATAAATTATTTGAATTAGTGGAGTAAACTCTTTCCCAATAACTTTATTGGAATAAAATGAAAAAAAATATATTCATGATGTCATACATACATATATTCATTATCATATTGAAATAAAATTATAATTCTTCAATTTCATTAAAAAAATTTTAATAGAATAATTTTTATTGTAATTTATTGTATTTTAACCACAAACATTTTCATTACACGAACACGAAATATTCAATAGTTTGCTGAAAAAAAATTATTCGAATAATTTTATTCGATTAATTTTTATCAAAAAATTATTGGTTAATGCAACCACCAAAACCAATTAAAAACTTTCCCAATAATTTTATTCGAATAAAAACTCATAGAATTATACTTCTATAATTTTTTTTTTATTTATTGAATATTTTAATAGAATGATAACATTTAAATAATTTTTATTGAAATAACACTTTTAAAATTTAACTATAAAAGAGTTTAATTACACGAATAAATCTCATTGTAACATAAGCTCTACGAACAACTATATTCGAATAAAATTTCTACGCCACGTAGTGATGGAATTATTATTTTGTTTTCTTCGAAATATTGAGTAGCATTATTTTGCTGAAAAAAAGTTTATTCGAATAATTTTCTTAATCGAATAATTTTATTCGATTAATTTTTATTAAATGGTTTTATACGCATAATTTATTGGTAAATGAAATTATTCAAAATAAATTATTTGAATTAGTGCAGTAATAACTTATAAATTCTTTTTGTTGGAATACTCGCTGTCAAATAATTTTGAATCGATTCAATTTATTCAAACAAAATTATTCGGCTTGAAACACGCGAATAACTCATGTTTGATAAATTGCAACTACTGTAATGAGAACTGTGTAAGAAAATCAAAAAAATGTTCGATCCATGGACCATGGATCCACTACTGGTATGCCCGTTACTCGAAAAGATTAAGCCTGTAGAAGAAAATTTTCTACTCGTGAATGCTCGTGATAAAAACTTTTTTCTTTGTTTTTTTTTTTCTTTAAATGTTTAATATACATAAATCTAGATATTATTAACACCAACCTTTTCAAGAAATCATCAGTAAATTAAAAATCTTTTTCACTGTTAAATTAAACACTTTTTTATTTTAGTTATACAATTTAATTTCTTTTTTTTTTAACTTAATGCCTTAAAGAGAATTTTAAAACTAAACAATTCACTTGATGTTAAAATATTTATAATTTTTGATCTGCAAATATTTTAATTGCTAATTGGGGTTTTTATTTTAAACTTTTATATATATTTATTAACAATTTTTATAACGCAATTTTTATAAACTTTTTCAATTTATAAAATTTTTTATATTTTATTTACAATGCCTTTTTGCTCATAAATTTGAATTTTAGTTTAATTCTGCAAAAAGCTTTTAAAATTGAACTTGCAATAATTTCATTTAAAACTGACTGGCAAGCACACTAATATAGCGGAAGTAAAACCGAATTAAAAAAACACAATGTCACAATATTTACTTTTAAACACACGTAACATTTCTTTTAGACGAGTTGTTTTCAGACCGTTCAAAAGCGTCCAAAGCCGTCAAGATGATAACAAAAACTGAGGATAATTTGTTGCTTAAAAGAATATTTTAACACACATCAATGCCCGCCCCATTTATCATGCCACATGCCCCATGCCCCCTTAATGTTAAGTACTTGATGTGTGTGTGTGGGTTTATGTGTACATGTTACCGGTTTTTTATGCGACTGTGTTAGTTTGTTTATTCTTTTTTATGAAAATGAAAAAATCGCTCAATGAAGTTTTATGAATGAAAAGCTTTTTTTCTTCTTTTCATTTATTGCCATATGATAATAAAGCTTTCTTTTTCTTATGGCGCCAAGTTTATGATTCTGCAGTGAATAATGAAAAAACTTGAAAAGTATGAAAGTTTTATTTCAGGCATATGTATAACTTGAACTTGGCAGCACTTCTTTCGCTAAAACACCTAATACAGCGTTGCCAGAAAGTTTGAAAACAAAAACAAATTTTGGAAAAAATAAAATTTATAATTATAAGAAAAAAATGTGTGCAATAACATTACTTTTATGTATTTATATCTAATTACATAATTTAAAACTGAAACAAAAAACGTGATCGAAGCAGCTCATTATCGAAAGCGACTATTTGACCCCAGTTTTTGAAAGTGTTCTATCAAATCCCAAATTATTATTTTATATTAGCGGAGTTCGATGTTTGGTTGCAAATTGTCTTGCGTGAATGCAAGTGCAAAATATCGTAGCTTTTCTTTCAAATCCAACAACAAAATACACACACAATCCAAAGAAAAGCTACGATATTTTGCATTTGCACTTACGCAAGACAGTTTACATCAAACATCGAACTCCGCTATTGTTAAAAATATTTTTTTTTATTGTAAATATTATATAATGGCTGGGAAATCAAATGAATCTCGCAAAGTAAAGATATAATACAAGTTATATTTGTTTTGTTTATAGTGAGTTCAATAAATCAATTTAACAAGAAAAAATAATTTAAATTTCAGTAGAAGGTCTTCGTTGAATTTTTCACAACAAGAATGTGTCGATGAACTGAGTTCTTTGTAGGGCGATAAAGCACCATCAAAAGCCACAGTATATCGCTGGTAAAGTGAATTCAATCGTGATCGTATTTCCATCACCGACGAATTCCATGAAGGTCGTCCAAATTAGGTTGTTATGCCACAAAACATCGATGCAGTGCGTGAACTGATAATGCAAGATCATCATGTGATATATACAATACTTTCGATTTTGCATGAACACTTTGTTCTCGTTGGATACGCCATAATTTATCAATCGCTCAAAGAAAAAAAGGCTCGCGTCAAGTGGTGTAAGGAAATTATTAAAAAGTTCAAAGGTAATGCATTCAAATTACGTGTATAAAATCGTGACAGAGCCGTGAGCCGGAATCAAAAAACAGCAAATTACCGTGTGGGTATTCCAAGACGAGCTTAATCCAACAAAAAGTTGTTCGTGGAAGAAGCACAACACGTTGACTACAAAATCGAAGGTCCTTGATTGGAGCTCGGTCTCCGACAGTTATTAAATAACAACATCACGAATTTTTTTTTTCATATACATTAGTGTTCCTTTGTATTAGTTGCTGTAGAAAAGTTCAAGTAATGAAGGCATAGTCAACTCACCGGTCACTAAATTATACCGACTTCAGCAGATACTAATCCTAATGTAACATCAGAGCGCCTTCCTACGTCGGTATTGTGCAGCAGAATTATCGGCGAAGTAAAATAATAAATAAAATGGCTGCTAAACACAGCTTCTTAAATTTAATACGCCTCATTGACACCAGAGGCGCTGCAACACAGCATTATTAAAAAAAAGCAGAAAAGCAGAGTTGTGAAATAATTAAGCTTTCCTTTACAACCTGTCTTCTCTATCACTATCGCTTTCCTAAAGAATGGTACACCTAGTAATAGTAGGTCGCCTGTTACTTCGACCCGAAGGGATCATGTGGCCACTGTTTGGAGTCGTACACGACCATTTGTTTGCTTGAAGTCTTCGAAGAAATTCGTAAAACTAACCCCCGAAGGCGAATTGTCCTTCATCATGACAATCCGAGCTCTCTAACAGCTCATCCAAAAAGTGAATTTTTGAACAGTCAGAACTGTCCACCGTACAGTTCTGACTTCTTTACAATGACTTCTTCTTCTTATTCCCGAATATCATAGATAAACTGCATGGTCAACGATTTACGAGCGCCGTAGAACTAGTTGAAGGGTTCAAAAAACTTATTTGGGAGCTGTCTCAAGAGGAATGGAAAAAGTGCTATGAAAAATAGTTTAAATGAATGCAAAAGTGTATTGATGATCATCAAGAGGAATATTTCGAAAAACAATAAAGCCATTTTCATTTCAAAATGTTTGTTATTATTTACTAATCCCGAAACATAAAAAAATAGTAGCCCTCGTATCACGCTAGTAATAGAGAAACGGAACGGAACTGGACGTAGCGAAAGCTTCAGGACTCCAGGCTTTAGTTTTTAATTTGAATTTTCCATATTTTTTAATCATAGTTTTTATTTTCTATTATTATTTTTTTCTTTTTTGCTTAAACTTATGAGTAAAAAAATAAATATTATTTAAAAGAATATACAATGATCTACTTAATAACTTAATTATAAGCCTTAAGGTATGCAATAAAATTTATTTTTTTAAGCGCAAAAAAATTTTAAATTCCTGAATTTTTAACTTAAAATACTTTGGTCCTTAAGTTTTACATTCCTCTGGCTCTCCTACTCACAGAAAATATGCTTTTGAGAAAATTTCCTCTGTCTGCTGTTAAAGCATCCGTGTTCCTCATCTGGTCCTTCATCTAGTAATGTGAGTGATAGTTGTGCACTGTATGATGATGGTGATGATCACGTTGGGCTGCTAAACTGGCCTGGGAAAAGATTTGTTGTATATCAGCATCCGAGAGACTATCGAACAAACTAGTATCAATGGTGTAGTCCTGTTGGCTTCTACTACCGCTGAGCGTGGAGGAGGAAGCCGGAGGGAGATAACCTGCAGTAGAGATTTAGTGGAAGAAATGAGGAACATTGCATGAATTAAAGGTGTGTGTGCAAATAAAGTGGAAGGGTAATCTTAATCTTAATGTAACAAAATCTGAAATCCATTAAATAATTACAGCATTTTATAAATTAAGAGATCACTGGGAGTTTACTTTAAACTCAGGGCGAGTGATCCACGACCAGAAACATTTATCGCTTACTTATATTGAAAACAAAAACATCTTATTTTATTGTTGTTTTCAATACCAGTGCCTCATTTCTGTAAGGATTTTGAGAAATTTTATAATCGAAAAACTTCTCACAAGTTACAGACAAGAGGCACAGTTTTCGATCGAAATTTTCTTGTCGACATCGTGCGCCAAGCTGTTAGATAGTTTTTGTCTAAATTACAGCGCTCATGAGAGTCTTGTTACCCTGAGAGTATTGTAATATAAAATTAACTTTGGCTTTAGCTTTAGTGTTCTTTGCAGTCTACTTGCATATTCTTGTACCAAAAGCCCTTATAATACGAATCATATTTAAACTTCAATGAGTAGAGCAAATCTTAGATCATTATTATTATAGGTCTTGGGTTATTAAGTCCAATGAAATAAATATTTAGATGTAGGACGTTCAGATAAGAAATTTGAGCTCGAATTGATTACAATCAATCATGGTCATGATACATTGCATCAAGTTAAAAAGAGATGTCAAATAAATGGAAAAGCAGTCAAAAAAATCATCCCTATTAAGTTCTAATCGTTGATAAAATGGCTCGACATTGAAACTCCGGTAATCTATAAGAATCTAGCAACCATAATTTTCTCTCGTGAGTTTCCTATTGAACTGGGTAACCCAAAACTCTGATGTTTCATCAAGGAATCTTTACAGCATCCTTGTTAAGGTTCCAATCGTTGATAAAAATCCTTGAGTATTCGAAACGCCGCTAATCTATACTGATCTATCACCCTCTCTATTCGTGAGTTTCCTATTGAACTGGGTAGTCCAAAACTCTGTTGCATTCAAATAAACTTTTAGGTATTCTAAATTTTGGGAATCTTTTAAGTTACCAACAGTGAGCTTTATTCCATGGGTCTAATCAATATTCTTACTTTGGATTTTCCCGAACCGGATGCTTTGGCTTAACCAAATAATATTTTCAATATGTATTACAAATCCGGCTTTTCTTTCATCAAAACTATCAGTTCATTGAAAATTGGGCTTTCTCTAAGATTTTGCTTCAGTTCAAGCATTTGCTTACCCCTAGACAAAATATTCAACGAAAGAACTAAGCATGTTATCTTTAGGAGTGGCGTTGGCACGTTGACGACAAAATCGAAGGTCCTGTGTTCGAGCACAGTCTCCGACAATCATTAACTAAGAACACCACTCATTTTTCTGATGTGCATTCGTGTCCATTTGTATTAGTTGTTATAGGAAAGTTAAAATGATGAAGGCATAGTCATCTAGTCACTTAATTATACCGACTTCAACAGGTGCTAATCCTAATATAACATCAGAGCACTCTTCTTCGTCGGTATTGTGCTACTAAAGAGCTTTGAAAATTTAATGCGCCTCATTGACACCAGAGGCGCTGTAACTATGCATTATTAAAAACGTGCAAAAAGCAGAGTTGTAAAGCTTTCCTCTATCTTTTCCTTCACCATTTGTCTTCTCTTAACATCTTTTTTCTAAAGAAAGTAATATCTAGCAGTAGTAGTAGGCGTTAATTGCTACTTCTCTTTTCAAAAAGAATATAAATAAATATATATGTATATATATATATATATATATACATATATACATATATATATATATATATATATATATATATATATATGTACATCCAGGCTGTTCAAACTGGCACCAAAGTGCCGAACATCAATCGGTTTTTTATGCAAATGAATATACGCTTATACATTTCTATCTGTTTTCTCTCTGTGGGCAGCTATGACATACATATATGCATATATAAGCAAATACCTAAATTCCAGAAACTTTCTTTTGATTGAGTGATTTTGTGGTTTGGAGAAAATGAAAGCTTTAAAAAAACTGAGAAACTGCCAAAAACTTCGCGAATTGGAGACATCTTTCTAATAATCCGATGTTCTTGGTTAGAGCTTTTCAACACCAAATGGGTTTTCGGTTCTAAATTAATGTTAGAAATCCTTAAAATTCCCAAAAATTTCGAAGTAAAATGAAGTACAGCTCATGATTCGAAACTCCAAAAATTTCGAATGCCGGAGAGGTTTCTTCCAGTAAATCTATCTCACAATTGGAAAAAAATATAGTTTTGAAATCCCTAAAACTCCCCAAAATTTCGAAATACAGTGAAGTACAGCTCATGGTTCGAATCTGCCAAACTTTCGAACAACAGAGAGGTTTCTTCCAAAAAAATATATTTTTTTGGCTGGAGGAAACTCACAGCTGGATAAAATTATAGTTTTGAAATACTCAAAATTTTTTTCATGGTTTGAAACTCCAAAAATTTCGAATGCCGAAGAGGTTTCTTCTAGTAAATCTCTCTGGGTTGGTAGGAGGAAACTCTCAATTGGAATAAGTTATAGTTTCAAAATCCTCAGAATTTCTCAAAATGTCGAAGTAGTGCAGTAAGCATGGTTAGAAACTCCCAAAATTTTGAAAGCCGGAGAGTTTTCTTCAAGTAAATCTTTCTTGTTAGTTGGAGGAAACTCTCAATTGGATAAAATTATAGTTAGGGAATCCTTAGAATTCCCAAAAATTTCCAATGCCGGTGGGGTTTCTTCCAGTAAATCTATCGTCTTGGTTGTAGAAAACTCTCAATTGGAGAAAATTATGGTTTTGAAATCCTTAAAAATCTCCAAAATTTCGAAGTAAAGTGAACCAGATCTCATGGTTAGAAAATCTATCTCGTTGGTTGGAGGAAACTCTCAATTGGAGAAAATTATAGTTCCGAAATCCTTCGGATATCCTTCGAATATCTGGGTCATATTTTCATTGAACGTATGGATGTTCTCGTTTAGAGAAAATCAAGGATCCCAGAACTGAGAACTTTCTTATAACAAACTAAAGCCGGAGTTCTAAAGAACATAACATTTTGGTTAGAGAAATGTCAGCGTTTTAACAGTTAAAGGATTCCTTTTGTGTACAAAACTAGTAAGTTGGGCAAACTTTGAAATAAGAATACTGAAAAGATCCATACAGTGAAATAAAACTCATGCTTAGAAACTGTAGAGACTCCTGAATTTTCAAATATCATCTTGTTGTTTAGAGGAAACTTACAGTTGGAGAACATTTTACATTTGAAATTCTTATAGACCCCCCGAAATTTAGAATTTCCGACATCTGTGTTTTCCAATGAACTGGAGTCTTAGTATTGAGAAATTTCTCAGTGCAAAGTAAAGCATTCGGTGCGGCAAAATCAAAATTTTAAACACCAAATAAATCCATTAATTGAAGAGAATCTTAAAACTGAAGAAGATTTAAGGTTTCATTACCTTGTGAACTTACGAAACACTTACAATGAACTAAAGTTCTTGTTGGAAGACAATCAATCCAAAGAACTTTTAATTTGAATGGTTGGAGTAAAAACATCCCAGTTCAAATACCAGACAAATTGTCACCAGAAATTTACTATCCTAGTGGTAGCAGATCAAAGTTTCAACATTCCCAGTCCAGATTTGCAATTTTTGTGTGGCAGCAATGAAATGAAAGAGAGCAAGAGAGGAATATAAAATTTATATATTTCTATTTCAATACTCTACCACATATTCAAGAATTGCTGCAACGAAAATTGCAAGTCTGAATCGGGACATACTTTAGTTAAACATTAAGGGCCAATTTCACCAACTCTATTTAAATATGAATTCATATTTAAATGTCGATTTTCATCAATTTTTGTATGGAAAAACGACATTTAAATATGAATCGATATTTAAAGAAGTTGGTGAAATTGGCCCTAAAACAAGTTCGATGATTGAATTTAATTAGGAAACTTTTTTGCGAATTAGTGTTGATTTTTTTAGTTGTTTTTTTTTTCAAATAAGATATTCGGACTTACCTTGAGATAGAGAGTTACCATAAGGAGGTAACAATGTATTTGCGGGACGGCCTACAGGACTCTCAACAGCGGAAGGTTCAAATGAAACCGGCTTCCAGGGCTGCTGTGTAGGTTCTGGCTGGAAAGCTGGCAATTCCGGCTCAGGAACGGGTGAAGGCTGCTGAGGAATTTGAGGTGCAGCATCGGCACTGCCAGTATCCGGATTATTGCCAGCAATTGGACCGAAACCGGGGAACTGACCCTGTGGACTAACAGCTGCAAATGGAGGTGGCTTTTGGTTCAATGGAGGCTGCACACTAGCGGGAAAGAAGCCATTGGCAGGCACCTGGGGTTGAGGAAAATTAGGTATTGAGGGTATAGTGGGAATATTAGGAATAGCAGGTACAGCGGGAACGTCTGGGATTGAAGGCAGGTTGGGTGGTATAACCGGTACTGAGGGGATGGCAGGGAAGGCGGGTGGGTTGGGAAAAGTGGGTATAGCAGGGAAAGCGGGCTGGGCTGGACTAAAGGCAACTGTGGGGCCTTGAGGAATGGCAGGAGCTGGGGCAGGTGGCACAAAGGAAGTCTGGAAAAATGAAGGAAATTGTTGAGTAACATCGTAATGTCTGGGTGGTGGCTTAAAATGTTGTACTTGAACAACAGTTTGAACCGGAGCTACGGGGTGCAAGTGTTGCACCGGTTGCAGGTGATGATGCACGGGTTGTACAGGCTGGATAGGAGCAGGTACAGGTTGTATGGGTTGGACAGTTTGCGTGTGTTGGACGTTTTGGAAAGCGTGAACCGGTTGCACAGCAGCTACTGGTTGAAAAGCATGCGCTGGCCTAATAGCTACAGCAGATTTTCGATGAGGATAGGTAACACTGTATGACTGAACTACGGCGCCACCAGGTCTGATAATGAAAGGCTGGGTGTTAGCGGCTGTTTGATGAACGTGCCCTATAGCAGCAGGACTTAGGCTGGCATAGCTGGGCAAATCAGCATCCAAACCGTAAACTCCGGATAGCTGTGAAGGAGCAGCCAAAGTTTTGTAGCGGAAAGCAGTATTGTATTTCAAAAGCGATGGGGCGTGCAAATGTGAGGCGGACAATGGATGCACAGAAAAGCCAGAGGCAGCAGGCCAGTGTAAACCAGAGCCATAGTGGGAGGCATAATTTTTCGGCCATAGGCCACCTGAGCCAGCTAATGAGCCACCATAATGTAAAATGCCTCTCTTATGTACTGCTTTCTCCTTTTCATCTCTAACAGTTTCCGTTATGTTCATATTTGCAGCATCTGCTGCTTCAGTCGATTTGTTGTTGTCTTCCGAAGTAGTACGTTTCTCGCCACGTCTTGGTTTGGCAGCACTCGACGTTGCTATTAGTAATAAGGCCACACATGTCAAGGTAAACACTTTCATTTTCACTTAATTTCTTATATGTAAATATTTTTTATTTAATTTCTTTTATTTTCTACTTATTCTTTTCTTTCTTATTCAATTCGTGTTATATAATTTAGTATTTATTTTGAAACCGTAGTTGGCTGTCAAAATAGTGTAGCTAATTTAATGTCAAGCCATCAATTGTTGTTCGCACAATGAAATGGACTTCCTTGGTTTATGGTGTATTTATAAAGCGGATGTCTTTCGTAAGCATTTATTTAACTGACCATTCCGTATTACAAAGCTCTGGCAATTTGCACAGACATTAAATTAAAAGTATGTATTTTATTTAAATAAACTCTCTTTAAACTCTTTTGCAATTATTTTATAAGCAAGTTAAGAAAAAAATTTTCATTATGTGGGGTTTTTGTTTAAATGCATTTATTGTTTGGTTTCACTCTTTTTTTTAATAATGAAAAATACTAACAAATTTATTTGTTAACTAAAATTAATTAAAATTCTCAACATGTTATAAAAACACTTACTTACTGGCGGCGCAGTGGCAGCATGCTGCGCTTGCTGCACACTGTATCCCTAAACATATGTATGTATGTAATGCCTTCTCTTTCCCACCTTTGATTTGTGAAACACACTCGCTGGCACTCTCTGCTCTCTTTTGAATCTAAACTAAACTTTTCGTTAATTAATATTCACTTGATATCTTTAATGTTTTATGTGATGGATTTATGTTTGAATATTTTTTTCTTCTGTATTTGACTAATTTTGTTTGCCATAAAACAATTATTCAATTTATTTGCGATCGTATAAATGTTTGTGCTTTGCGCTTGTGTGTTTCTCTTTTGGCCATCTGTCAAACCGAATTTAGCCACTAGCGTGAGAAGTTAAATATGATTAAATATTATTTGATGGAATCAAATATTTAATATTATATGCCAGAAATATTACCTGACAAATTGTTACTTTGGATAAAATTGTTGCTTAACGCTTACAAGGATGTCATGAACATCTTAAAGTATTGGAGCGTTGGGTAATAGATAATGAGTCATCGAAAGAATTAATTAATTTTTTTTAGTCTCACTTTATATTTTAATAAAATTTATTTATGAGATAAAAATATACATAGGGCTTGTGCCAAACGGTAGCAAAGTACTAGTGTAAGTAAATTTTTGACACTTCTGAGGTGAATAAAATTTCACTAGCCCCTAGGGGCTAGTAGAAATTTTAACACAACAGATAAATTTTTGACAACCTGCAATAAAAAGCATGGTATCATAAAATTTAAATCCACCGCCGTCGCTTCGAGCCGTCGCCTAATACAAAGATTTTTACGTCTTTTAAGTTTAATTAGACTGGGAAAACATCATTGTTTATTTTAGTTTGCGAAAAATGTTGCATCATGTATATGATGTTATATAATTTATTGCTACAAGAATATTGTTTTATATAAAAATGTACTCTTAAAAATTTGTTGGTAGCCGGCGGCTTGTAGTCAGGCGAAGCAAAACCGCCGCCGCAACAATTGTTTCATCAGCTTCTTTCTATACTCAAGCGAATTTGTCAAAATTTTACATTGTCAAAAAAGATATCATTTGGCACAGCAGAAAAATGAAATTTTTTCCCCACAGGCAAATATTTTTTTACCATAGTACTTTTCTACCGTTTGGCACACGACCATATTTGAAAAATGTATTCGAATAAAATATTTTTTTTTGCAAGAATGCTCGCCCACAATAATAGCATTATAAAAAAATTAAAAAGAAATTTATTTGAATGAAATTTATTCGAATAAAATTTTTGCGAAAAATTGCTACAAAATCATTTGAACAAAATTATATTCGAATAAAATATTTTTTGGAAGAATATTCATCCAACATTTTTCTCAACCCGAATTGTTATATGGTTATTATAAGTTACTCCGTTAAAATTGTTCTAATAAGAATAGTTCAATAACGAGTTCGAATAAAATTTATGCGTATAAAATTTTCTAAAAAAATTTTTTAATTAAAATATTTATTCAAAAAAGAATTTGTATTTTAAAAAAAATTTATTTATGTAACAAAAATATATTCGAAAAAAATAAAAAGAAATTTATTTGAATGAAATTTATTCGAATAAAGTTTTTTTTGGAAAAATTGCTATGATAAGCATTTGAACAAAATTATATTCGAATAAAATAAAAAATATTTTTACAAGAATATTCATTCAACATTTTTCGACATAACGAACTTTATTAGTTACTCCTATAAAATTATTCGAATAAAAATATTGCAATAAAGTACTCGAATAAAAGGTTATTCGAATAAAAAATATTCCAAAAAAATAAAAAAAAAATTCGAATAAATTCATTTTCATGAAAATTTGTTTAATAAAAAAGTAAAGTGAAAAAACATTATTTTGCTTTCTTCTAGTCGAACAAAAATACGCAAATAATGAAATTTATTCGAATAATAAGTTTTTAACAAAATTATTTTCTAAACTGTTTTTTAAATAAAATTCCAACACACATGAGCATACATATTTAACAGTTATTTACTCAAATAATATTTATAAATTAGTTCAATTGTTCGAGTGAAATTTTATTCGAATAAAAATTACTCGTACATTAAATTTTCAAACAAAAATTGCCGCCTAAAATTGATCGAATGGAAACATATTCTGCTATTTATTCAAATGATATTTGCAAAGTTCCCGAATTACTCCGATAAAATTATTCGATTAAGAAAACTGCAATAACGAATTTGAATAAAATTTATAAGTATAAAATTTTCTAAAAAAAATTTTTAATTAAAATAATTATTCAAAAAAGTATTTGTATTTAAAAAAAAATTTATTTATGTAACAAAAATATATTCGAAAAAAAAATAAAAAAAGAAATAAATTACTTACGCCGATAAAATTATTCAATAAAGAAAAGTGCAATAACGAATTCGAATAAAATTTATACGTATAAAATGATCTAAAAAAATTTTTTAATTAAAATAATTATTCAAAAAAGTATTTGTATTTAAAAAAAATTTATTTATGTAACAAAAATATATTCGAAAAAAAAATAAAAAGAAATTTATTTGAATGAAATTTATTCAAATAAAATTGTTTGGAAAAATTGCTAACATATCATTTGAACAAAATTATATTCGAATAAAATATTTTTTGCAAAAATATTCGTCCAACATTTTTCTCAACTCGAAATAATATTTATAAGCTAGTTCAATTATTCGAGTGAAATTTTATTCGAATAAAAATTACTCGTTCATTAAATTTTCAAACAAAAATTACCGCCTAAAATTAATCGAATAAAAACATATTCTGCTATTTGTTCAAATGATATTTACAAAGTCCCCGAATAAAATTATTCGAATAAAATAATTTTTTTTATTTGTGTATCAAAAATTTTATCAGAATGTTAACCTTATTGTACAATCTTGTTTGAAAATTATTTAAATATAATTTAATGTAAAAGTGTTATTCAAACATTATAGATTTTTTTTTACTATTCCAAAAAAATTTTATTACAATATTAATCTGATTTTATAATACACTTTGAAAATTATTCGAATAAACTTTGATGTAAAAATATTATTTAAGCATTCGAATAAATTTTTAATTATTTCAACAATTTTTATTGGAATTTTAATCCTATTGTATAATTTTATTTGAAAATTATGCGAATAAAATTTTATGTTATAGTATTATTCAAATAAAAAAATTTTTCGAGTGAAAGAAATTGGAAAAATGCTATTCGAGTAGTTTTGTTGCCATAATATGTAAAAAAATTTACAAATTATTTATAAATTTTTAAGGAAAATCTTTCGATTATTCGATCTGGTTATTCAATTATTCGATCTGCTTTGAAAATTATTTTAATAAAATTTGATGTGGAAAAATTAATGAAATAAAAACATTGTAGTTAAATTATTTGTATAAAATATTATTATTAAAATATTACTATTCGAATAAAGTTTGATGTGGAAAATTATTCGATTTAAATTTTTTAATTGAAATTATTATTAAGACTTAGTACAATCCGCTGTTAAAATATTAATCAAATCAAAATTGGTTTGTATTAAAATTATTCGAATAAAAGATCATTTTATTCGAATACTGCTATTCGAATAATTTTGTTAATTTTTTTAGTTATTCCATAACTTATAATTTAGTTTTAAAATTCGACTAATTCTTTTAATTATTCGAACATTTTTTTTTAGAATGTTATTTTATCTTTTCCACTTAAAGCTTTTGTGATAGATTTTATCATTGCAAGATTTTAACGATTTTAGCGATTATTTTAGCAAAGTTATTGTTTCATTTATTTTTTCTCCTGCCGTATTAAGAGACTATTTTGTAATTTAAGGGATTTTTTTACTATTTTCCATTCAACCGAATTTTTTAATTTTTGCATTTTAAAGTTTTACCAATTTATTTTCAACTTTAGCGGCTTCACTTAATTTTTGGGGTACTTTTTCCAATTAAAGTGATTTCTTTTTATTTTTTTAGTCTACAAATTATGTAGTTTGAAAAAAAAAACATTTTAATAAAATCAATAATATTTGCCTACTACAAAAAATCTTATCAAATAATCAATTTTTAAAACAAAGGTCAGCCAATCAGTTAAAAAAAATATAAATACTTTCCTATTCATTGTTTAAACTAATTTTATCACGTTCGCAAACATTTTATTTCCAATACAGTACAATTATATAACAATTGTTTTCTTTTTAAATTTGGTAAAAGCTTCAAAGTCGCAAGCGGGTAAACAATTCAATTCGAGCAAAAATTAAATGCCTCAATGTCCTCATATGGAATTTGATCGAACACCACTTTGAAAATAAAGAAAGAAAAAAAACTTTCACTGCCATGTTACAAATTTAAATATAAGATTTAAAATCGATTGTAAAGCAGACAATATGTAATAGGGAATTGTAAATATAAGACGACTTTTAGGCCACCTAAGAATATTTAAAATACCTATTAAAAAATAAAAAATTCGTGGAAATGCTTAAAATTTTATTCAAACTCTTGCCTAACACATTTTGTGTCGAAAATGGAACTTTCGAAACTAAATTCGTATATTCGAAAAGTAAAAAATTTTAGTATCCTGCAATTTTTATGAATTTTAAATATAAAAAACTTTAAATCATGTTAAAAATGTTCAGTATGAAATTTTTCTTGAATATTGACATATGCAACAAACAGTTTGTGTCTTAAATAAGCCATTCTAATTTTCGAAAATGGTTTTGAATTTTTTAATTTAAAAAAATATAATTTTATAAAATTTTTATTTAAAAAATCTTTAACTTGAAATTTTTATGAATATTGAATATAAAAAATTTAAAGCCATGCCAAAAATCTTCGGTAACGTGTTTTGGTGACGAAAATAGAAATTTCGGAATTAAGTTCGAACTTTTGAAAATCACAAAAAATTACTATTTGCAGCAATTTTCGAAAATGGTTTTGAATTTTTAAAGTTTTAAAATGTAAGTTCATCCATTAAAAATATAATTTGAAACAATTTTTGTTCAAAAAAAATAAATTTCGAAAATCCCAAAACTTTATTAGCTTGCAATTTTTATGAATATTAAACATAAAAAAATTTAAAATCATGCTAAAAATGTTTGCTGACGCATTTTGGTAGCGAAAATGAGACTTTCGAAATTAAGTTCGAATTTTCGAAAACCTCAAAATTGTGCAATTTAGAATTTTTCATGAATACTGACATATGTAGCAAACACTACGTCTATTAAATAAACTTTTAGCTAATTTTCGAAATTTGTTTTGAATTTTTAAACTTCAAAAATTTAAGTTTTTGCATGCAAAGTATAATTTTATATTTTATTTAAAAACAATTTATTAACTTGCAATTATTATGAATATTGAATATGAAATACTTTAAGCCATGCCGAACATTTTCGGTAACGTATTTTGGAGGCAAAAATAGAAACTTCGAAATTAAGTTCGAATTTTCGAAAATATCAAAATTTTATAATTTGATATTTTTCTTGAATATTGATATGTGTAGTAAACACTTTGTCTGCTAGTTTTGAGTTTTTAAAATTCAAAAATAATTTTATAAAATTTATATTTAAAAAAATCATTAACTTGCAATTTTTATGAGTATTGAATGCAATAAGCTTAAGGTCATGCTAAAAATGTTTGTTGACATATTTTGGTAGCGAAAATGAGACTTTCGAAATTAAGTTCGAATTTTCGAAAATCTCAAAATTTTATAATTTGACATTTTTCATGAATATTGTCATATGTAGCAAATATTTTGCTAAGTAATTATCGAAAATAGTTTTGAGTTTTTTAAATTCAAAAATTTAAGTTTTTGCATGAAAAATGAAATTTTGTAAAATTTGTTTAAAAAAAAAACGAATTTCGAAGATAGACATAGAACTGAAAAAAATTTTTAAAGTGAAAAAATTAAAAAAAAAAGTTCAAGTGATTTTTCGCCCAGCACCTTGTTTTATATTTTTGAAATCGTATTAAAAATTATCTCTTTATAAGGAAATCTTAATTTGAGCGTCTCGATTTCTCCTCACTTTCTGCTAAATCTGAAAAAGTTGAGAAATTTATTGAAAATGTGTTATTCTACTTTTTTACGTCTGCCTAAAAGAAAAGAGATTTATTGTAGGGTATTAATTTTATAAAATTAACTAGTTTGCTACAATAAACCTTTATTAAATTGTTTATTAAATAGCACATACATACATACACACATATTAAATACAATTAAAGTTGTATTACTGAGTGTGGGTGCAACAAAAATTCAATGAGTGCGTTGTTTGATGCATGAAGAGAATTTTAAATAGTTTTTGGCGCAAACAAGTATTTCTTTCTTCTTATGAATTGTTCAATCTGAAGTGTAATTCAATTTTTTTTTTTTGCTTTTAGAGAGAAGAAAATAGTAAAAGTTCAATGCGCAGTGGCTTCTGATACAAAAGTTCTCTAGCTTGCTTAATACGAGTAAATATGTGGCTGTGTAGTTTTTATTCTCGTACAATTTTCTTATTTAAAATAATCCACTTTAATTCTTAAAATGTTAAGAAAGCAAAACATCTTTAAAAAATCTTTTAATCTTTAATCTTTTATTGTACAAACTACACTTTTTCCACAATAATAACATTATAAAAAAATTAAAAAGAAATTTATTTAAATGAAATTTATTCGAATAAAATTTTGGGAAAAATTGCTACATATCATTTGAACACAATTATATTCGAATAAAATATTTTTCGGAAGAATATATGCCCAACATTTTTCTCAACTCGAGTTTCGATATAACAACCCAACTAATGTTTATAAGTTACTCCTATAAAATCATTCGAATAATTTATTTGTTTAAAATTTTCTAAAAAAAACAAACAACAATTAATTCAAATAAGAATATAAAGTTCAATGTTTTATTTATTTATTTAAAAAAATTAATGCTTACAAAATACTCGAAAGCTATCAAGCGAAGAAAGGTTATTCGAATAAAATATATTAAAAAAAAAATATATTCAAAAAATTTCGAATAAATTCATTTTCATGAAAATTTGTTTTAAAAAATTATATGAGTAAAAAATAAAGTGGAAAACGTTCTTTTGTTTTCTTCTACTCGAAAAAAGAAATACTTAATACTTTTTTTTTTGAAAGGAAAAAGAAAAAATTAGATATCATAAAAAACCAAAAAATATATATCCTGAAGAAGTTAACCGAAGTTAACGAAATATTGAAGATAATAAACTCAAAATATAAACTGACCGAAAGCTCAAGAAAATAGTTTAATTTAAAACATTTAAAAAAGGTCGAAAAATTAGATAAAAATATTAAATAAAGAAATTTATTATTCGGGTAATAAGTTTTTATTAAAGTTATTTATTGAAATGTTTTTTAAATAAAATTCCAAACACATGAGCATACATATTTATCCAGTTATTTACTGAAATAATATCTATAAATTAGTCCAATTATTCGAGTGAAATTTTATTCGAATAAAAATTACTCGTACATTAAATTTTTTAACAAAAACTATCGCTTAAAATTAATCGAATGAAAACATATTCTGCTATTATTATTCAAATGGTATTTACAAGTTCCCCGAGTAAAATTATTCGAATATATGTATGCAAACAAATTATTCAAATAAAAACTTTAAGTAGATTTTAAAAAAATTACAATGTTACACTAAATATTATATCAATAATATTTTTAAACAACACCCTTGTAATCGTACCCTTCTCTTAATTATTCAAAAAAATTTTATTAGAATATTAATCCTATTGTATAATATAGTTTGAAAATTATTCGAATAAAATTTGATGTAAAAACGTTATTCAAACATTCGATTAATTTTTTAATTATTCCAACAATTTTTATTGGAATTTTAATGCTATTGTATAATTTAGTTTAAAAATTATTCGAATAAAATTATTCAAATAAAAAGTTCCTTTAAGTAATATATGTATGTGTTCGAGTAAAAAGAATTATTGGAATAATTTTGTTGCCATAACTATATGCGTGAAATATTCGAATAATATTTTTTGTTAATTTTTCAAATCAACAATTCTAATAGAATACTTTTTTATTCGATTAATTTTTTAAATTATTCGAAAAAATTTTTATTAGGTTGCTACTTTTATTGCTAAATCTAGTTTCAAAATTATTCGAATAAGATTTGATTTAAAAAAAATTATTCAACTAAAAATTTTTTAAGGAAAGTTATTCGATTATAATATTATTTCTGGTGTATAATATGGTTTGAAAATTATTTTAATAAAATTTGATGTAGAAAAATTATACAAATGCAATTATTTTAGTAAAGTTATTTGAATAAAATATTACTTAACTCGAATGCTGTTACTCGAATAAAGTTTGATGTGAAAAATTATTCGTTTAAAATTGTTTAATTGAAATTATTATCAAAACTTCAATGTGGAAAAATTATTTTAAAAAAAAAACTTTTTTAATGAAAATTATACGAATAAAATATTATTTTATTCGAACAATAAATTTTTTTCATTAATGTTTAAATCACAAATTTTGTTAGAACACTGTTTTAATCGATTAATTTTTTAAATTATTCAACTAATTTTTTATGGTAAAATCTAGTTTGAAAATTATTCGAATAAAGTTTGATGTGGAAAAATTATTAAAAACATTTTTTAATGAAAATTATACGAATAAACAAATATATTATTCGAATTTTTTGTTTTCATTATTGTTTATGTCGAGAATTGCATTCGTATACTATTTTATTCGATTAATCGTTTATTTCATTACAAGATTATTTTCATTGAAAATTATTGGAATAAAATTTGATGTGGAAAAATTACACTATGGAACATTTTTGGGATTATTGTCTGGGGGGTGAGAAATTCCAAGTCAGGGTGATGGTACTAGGTCAGTATAGTAAAACCCTCAAAGGGTTTGGCGTTCGTATGTGTCAGTTTTTTTTTATGACCTTTTAAATTTTTTCCTTATCTTGATGTTTTTTCGCTTAGTTGTAACATTTTGGCAAAAACGTAGTTTAACATAACTCGAGAACCACTTGTCCGATTTTGATGAAACAAACTCAAAAAAATTTAGAATTACAATTTCTTTAATCCGTTTATATAACGTTTTTCTTTATAATCAACAGTTTTGCCGGTAAAAATAAATTTGTGGAGGCAAAAAAATATTTTTTTGCCTAAAAATTAATTTTTTTTTTTTTAATTCATAAAAAATCCAAAACGGAAAAAAGGATCAAGTGTTATTAATTTCGTGTAAAGTCACATAACCTATAAACAAAATGCGACATAGATCATAGAAATCGATTAACGCGTTCTGCTTTTATTTACAATTAAGTGATGGTATCCCATTTTGACAAGAATATTGATATTTGTTTTTATTCAAAAAAGTGTCATTTATCACCTTTTTTATAAATTTTCCCCAATAACTCCAGACTTCTGGCCATAAACTACTAAAAAAATTAAGTAAACATTTTTATAATTTTTTATTTTTATTTTATTTATTTATTTTTATTTATTTTAATAAATATTGCCTAGACTTTTTCGATGGTGGTTGTTCGGGACTAGTGGCATCGCATTCATCGCTATCATCAGTTTCTGAACCACACATAATGTCAATGTGTGACTCCACTGTTGGCCCTTCTGCATCTCCTGAAAATTCTTTATCATCAAGATCATCCTTGTCTTGCCACACAAGCTTACTCCACCAGCAAATTTCCGCAATTATTGCACTCGGCGACTTTTTGCCTCTATATCTGTAATATAATTCTTATCCTTTTTGCGGCTTCTTTATTCGCACATGCATAGCAATTCAATGGATTGTGACCTTCGCCAGGATTAGTCCAAGTCATTGGGATACCGAATGGCATACTTTCACGTCTTCTATTTTTCCAATCCATTAGACGGTTGTAGCAGCTTTTACACACTATATTTGGTACCCAATTTTCGTTCACTATAACATTTTGCTTGAAGTACATCTCGTATGTTTGAACAAAATCAGTACTGAAATTTCCACTTTTTTTATGTGTTGAGACATATTGACCACAGCAGTAGCAAAAGCTATTTATATCTGGCTTGCACAGTTCCATATTCTGTTCTCTTTTGTTCAATTTTAAAAAACTGGAGAAAAATCACTTTTAATGTTCGCGTTCGTCGGCACTTGTTGAATGACAAAAATCACAGAACCAGTGTGAGAAAGAGAAAATGTATAATGACAATGCATGTTTTATGTGAACATTACAGAACCAGTGTTGCCACATCAATATTTCTCTTTTAGTACAGTAGAAAAATATGAGAGAGTTCGGCTTGTGAGTGTCAATGTTTTCTCCAAATAATGTTGTGCATATCTGGAGCAAATTTTTGAAATTCATACATTTACCTAATTGTGAATAAATGAGAAACGCGTGCATCGATTTTCATGATCTATCCCTTTTTTTGCTCATGAGTTATGTGACTTTACGCGAAAGTAATTAGTTTTGGCACTTTTTTCCATTTTGGATTTTTTATGAATTTAAAAAAAAAATATTTAAATTTTTAGGCAAAAAATACTTCTTTCCCTTCATACATTCATTTTTAACTTCGAAAGTGTTGCACATATAGGAAAACCGTATAGAAACAGATTAGAGAAATTGTAATTCTAAATTTTTTTGAGTTTGTTTCATCAAAATCGGACAAGTGGTTCTCGAGTTATGTTAAACTACGTTTTTGCCAAAATGTTGCAACTAAGCGAAAAAACATCACGATAAGGAAAAAATTTAAAAGGTCATAAAAAAAACTGACACATACGAACGCCAAACCCTTTGAGGGTTTTACTATACTGACCTAGTACCATCACCCTGACTTGGAATTTCTCACCCCCCAGATTGGCTGTTGTACTGTGTTATTAAAGGAAAAATTATAGGAGGAAAAAATTTACCTTAATTTTTCGTTCATTGATGTTTATGTCTCGAATTTTATTAAAATACTCTTGTTTATTCGATTAATTTTTATATTACTTGACAAATTTTTTATTTCAATGTTATTTTTATTGCACAATCTGATTCGAAAATTATTCGAATTAAATTTTAAAAATTATTAAAAAAAAAACTTTTTGAATAATTTCATACGATTAGCGTTTTTCAAATAGAATTTTAAATAAAAAATTATTTGACTAAAATTTTTTTTAAGTGAAATTATTCGAATAAAAAATAACTTTTTTCGAATTTTATCACAATAATTTTATTATTTTAATTGTTTACGTTAAGCTGTCAAATCCATGAATTTTTGTTTCTAAAATTTTTATAAATTTTTCTATCTTTTATTCGAATAATTAAATTCGAACAAATAAAAATTATTTCTCTAATAGAAACTATTCAACTGAAAAATTCGATGATTGGGCGGGCACTTCTAGCTGGTTTTGCAAATTTATTATTTTTTGAGTTTAGATATTTTAGAACTAAAAATATTTTTGCTTAGTTTTTCTTTTGACTTCCCTATTCCCTAAATCGATTTTTGGAGATTTTTCTAAGTTAGTTTTTTTTTCTAGATAATGCACCAATATAATGTGTAATATTTTATTGCAAAATTGCTGGATTATCTCTCATTTTTTTTTATTCAGTTCAAATGAATGTATGAATGGATTGTGGGATTCGAAATTCGAATGAATGAATATTTAAAACGGCATCTGAGGGTATGGCTAGGAATATTTAATTTCTGCTAAAAAAAAAAAAGTTGAAGAAATAGCGCTGCTGTTGGATCAATTATGAGACATGATGTAATTATAATGTACAATTTGGAAATGAGAGATACATGCATACATACATATGTACATACACATGTATGTATGTATGTATGTATGTATGTAAATTGGTCAGAAAGACGTAAGTAAACAAGGTCAGATTTGTGTTTTGAATTTGCAAGAGACGAGATATTGATTTTTAGGTGGACAAATTAAAGCATTTGGTAAAAAAAAAATTATTTCAATGTCTGCCTCAAACAATCGAGTGCAAATGCTTTAATGTCCGTAAGGTAATTTGTTACAAATTTAATTTTTTTTACTTCAATTTAAAATTAAATCAAATTGTTAAGTCATTTGATATTAAATATAGAAACCAAATATACATACAATAAACTTAGCCATCATTTATGGGTGAAAACTTGAAATGCATTTTAAATTTGAATAATAATTATTTTTTAATATGTCCTAATGTCTAAAAATCTATCTAATGAATATCTAAATATTGAATGGATTTACCAATAATATGTGATATAATTTACAACAATTAATGCTTTATTAATTAGTAAAACATAAACCATTTACTCACATGAATGTCGGAAAAAAAAACCGCCAGCATGTTGTCATAGAATTTTTAAAATTTGCAGGGGTAGGCTTTTTTTTTATTGAACTACAAAATTTTTTTTATAAAGCCTAACAAAAACAAGTAAAGTAATTAATAGTTTTTTTTTGGTTTTTAGAAACTTCGAAATTAAGTTCGAATTTTCGAACATAACCAAAACTTGTTTTTTTTTCATCAATAATTTTGTTCATTGTGAAATTGTTCTTTTCAAAATTTAGAAATTTCTATTTTCATCTCTTCTATCTGTTTCGAATTTTTTAACATACTTAAAATAATACAATTCATAGATTATTGTATTTTTCACATCATTGGAACTTTAAGACATTTTCTTCTATACTTCGAAAATTCGAAATAAAATTCGAATTAAAATAATAAAAAAAAATTGCCGAAAAATATATTCGAACATAAACCCAATCTAAAGATCAAATCAAATTTATATTTTATAAACACATTTTAAAAACAATTATAAAAGCATTCAGGTATGTGATGAAAAACGATTTAGACACAAAAACGATTTGAAAACGATAAAAGGTGTGATGTGTTTGCTACAGTCGTTTTGTAAATAATTTAAAATTTTGTTTTTAATAGTTTTTTCAATAATTTTGATAAATTTCTTTTCACAGCCCTATTATATTATTTATACTTTATCTTTTAATGCGCTTTTCAAAAGTCAGTAGCTTAAGATTGGCTTAAAAATTATACATGAAATCGATCCGAATTCATCACACCTTTTCAAAACGATTAGTTTGAAATCATTTTGAAAACGATCGTTTTCCATCACATACCTGATTATTTCCTTTTTTTGTCATATATTTCGGTTTTATTTCTCAAAATTTAAATCTATTTTTTTAAACATCTATATATTCTCAATTATTGTATTGCCTACTTACATTTAATGGAATAAATTAATATTTTGCTTTAATTATGATCGGCCTCATGATAATGGGTTTATTTATTTACTTTTAAAGTTAAACGGTTTTTCCTCATGCAAAGTTTACTTTGCAAAGTGTTGAGAACAACGATGCCAACTTGGTGCTTTCGGCACTATTTTTAGTGCTTTTTGAAGAGTCAAAACGCCAAGTTTTGAGAGTTAGTGCCAAACTAAGATAAAGCACTAAGTATTGCTTTTAAGAAATTTGTATATTTCTTAAAATTACTTTAACAAAAAAACTTGGTGTATTTATTTGTTCAGAGTAAAGCATACCTTCTTCATGATATATATCATTAAAGATGTTGATAATATTGTCGAAATATAGAATGACTTAGAAAAAGTTACTAAATTTCACTCGTTTTTCACGTTAGTGCTTTTTACGCTTTTTAGATATCAAAATTACGCTTTTTATTGCTTTTTTTAAAATTCTGATGTGCCTTTAGAGCCAAAAAAGTTGGCATCACTGGTTGAGATTGTAGGAGAGAAGAGAAGCAAGAATGTGAGCTCTTTTCTCTTCTCTCTACAAACTCAAGAATTTGCAAAGTCATGTTTTAGACTTGGCAATTTTTCTTGAAGCAGTTATCTTCAATTCTCTTTTAAAACTGCTCGCTTGTTTACACTCAGACAGTTTCTTGTTCAATTTTCCTATTATTTTAATGCTGCGAATGAAATAACAAAACAGAATTGAAGTAACTTTTCTGTACAAGCAAGTCAGTACCCCTCTTCTTTCTCCTTTCCTCTCTCTCCCATAAACTCAGACTTGCTTCAAGAAAAACTGCCGAGTCTAAAACATGAGAAAGTAAACTTTGCGTGTGGAAAAACCGTCTTAAAAGTTGTTCTTTCTCTTGCAGCGTAAATATTCCAACCACAATAAGGTTTAATATTTGTATGTGTGTGTTGTGTGTTCTTAATTTAAATCTCAAATTTTGCAATTTATTTTCATGATGTAATGGATAATTAAAGTTAATTTTTTTTTAAATTGCTTTATTATACAAAAATAGGCTAAAATAATTTTTGAGATTCTTAATAATGGTAACATTTTTACACGAGATAAAGGAAAACAAGTTTTGAGAAAAACAGAAGCAGAATCCCACCCAGAGAGCAAACTGTAGTTTAATAATACTTGGAACTAATTGATACTTCATTTTCATTTACAATTCGTTCATATTTCTATACCATTTCAGTAGAACAATAAGTTGTGCTTATATTTGTAAAAATTTCAAAGTTATATAAAAATTTAAGGTTAAAAATTGCTTAAATGATTTTAATTTCTAAAATTTTGCTTCAAAATTAATATTTTTCTTAATTTCGAAAATTCGAAAATTGTAAAAATTTGTAATTATTCATTTTCGCATAATGGAACAACATTTTTCTTATTTGCCTTTTGAATATTTACATTTCGAAAATTAAATTTCAATTTCGAATCGAAAAAGAATTTACTCGTAATACATATACATATAACTAAAAAAAATTACGAAAATTTTTATCCTTGAACTATGCTCGAAATGTCGAACTTAATTTCAATTTATATACAATATCTATGCGGCGACTAAAATTTAAATATAATAAAATGCTATTATATTATTAAAGCAAAAATAAAACAATTTTTGAAATAATTACAAAACAAATTTTGTATAGAAATTTATTTGTTAAATGTTTTATAAACTAAAATTATTTCTTTTTTAAATAAGGCCTGAAAAATATGACTTCTTTACTTTATAAAATTATACGTTTTCGAGTTTCTGTTCAAAACTTAAAATTAATTAAATAAATTAATATATTTTTTTAAAACATTTCTGTGTATGTGTTTGCTGTGTCTGCATCATTTAGAACTAAGCGTGTTCTTATTCTTAATTTAAATCACTATTATACACTATTGCAATTTTATCTTATTTTATATTGTGCAAAAAAAAATCCATACAAACATATTGCTTTTTAAAAAATATTGAATGTTTTTAAATTTTAAAATTCATAAAATTAACAGATCGAAATTAATTTTTACATTATGTATCTGATTTTCATTTTCAATACATATCATTATTTAAAATACAAGGACAATATAATTCAAAGTACATCGAGTCCTTTTTTCGATTTTATCGTAAGCGAGATGTAATGGAAAATAAAAAATCTTCTTTTGTTGAAATTAGAATTTTATGGTCCTAGCCATAGTTTAGAATTATCAAAATGCCAAAATTGTTGATAAATGTTAATATACAGGCTGTAAAATGTTATCGCAAGCGACAATTTACGTAGAAAAACATATTCGAATATTTAAAAAAAAAGCTTCTGAAAAATTAAATGTTTGTCCCTTACGATTACTTCGAAAATAAACCTCAATATGTTCGAAATGCGTAATGCATTAAAAAAAATTGATAATAAATAGCATAGCCAATTTGAAAACATTGCTCTATCAATTTTTAAGCGAAAACCAAACAATGTTTCAAGTTTTATCATATTCGAAAATTCGATTATCAGCCAAAAGTTAACTTATCAGAGCAAATACAAGTATTACGGCTCTAGTATATGCAAAATCATGAAATTTTGAGCATTTTCGAAAATTCGAAGTTAATTTCGAATTTTCCAACAATTTGTCTCCCTTCCTTTTTAAATGTTTTTCTTTGTTTTTTTTACTTTTCAGAGCAAATACTCTAGTTTATGCAAAATCATAAAATTTCGGGCAAATTCGAAGTTTTCAAAAAAATTTCTTTCTTCCTTTTTAAATGTTTTCTTTGATTTTTTTAACTTTTCAGAGCAAATACAAGTGCTACACGACACTAGTTTATGCAAAATCATGAAATTTCGAGCATTTTCGAAAATTTGTCTCCCTTCCCTCTCAAAAATTTTTTTCTTTGTTATTTAATAATGTGTTTTAATGAATGTTTTGAAGTACAGTGTACACATATAGATTTTCTTCGATAATTTGGCAAAAAATTATTTTTTCAAAAGCTTTTTAAATTTGCATATATGTATATGTATTAACAAAAACTAAAATTGATTTTAAATAAAATAGTATCTGTTAAAATTACTTTCTTCTGCGACTTAAAAAAATTGCAAATAAATAAAAAGTATTTGTGCATTTACTTAATGTTAATTCTTTTCTAAGCATGTAAATTTGCTGCTATGTAATAAAATACATATTTTAAATAGGTTGGCATGTGTGTGTGTGTGTGTGTGTGCTAGAGGTAATGGTGTAAAAGCTGAATGAAGCCTTAATGTGCATTTGACGTTAAAGAATTCCTGTATTAAAAATATATATATATGTATGTACATATATGTAGTATATATTATTGCACTTAAAATCTATTGAGATTTGTTTTACAGCTCTTTTTTTATAAAGTTTAGTATTTACATTAAAATTACAATTACATTACACACATAGTTTGTGCTACAAGGAAAATTTTGTCAGCTAATGTGATTAATCTTATCATATATACAATTTTGCTTCAGATGTAATAGTCAAAATAAATTGATCTTAAATGTGAAAGTATAAATAAATATCTAAACTATTATAAGTCGAAGTTATTCTTGATTTTAAATATAGAATAAACATATTACATTGTAAATTTTGCAGTGGAAAATATATTCATATCTGTCTACTTTTCTTTTAAACGTGATGGATGGTATTGTGAGATTTTTATTTCTTTAAATAAATTAAATTATTTTTGACAATTTTAAGGGCCTGTTCCACGATGTTCCAAAACATTCGACTTGTCGCATATTTATAGCGACTTTCAGTCGAAAGTTTTCTCTCGTTAACGTGAAACAGGCGATTATTACATTTAAAAGAAAAACAAATTAAACATTTTTTTTTTTTTTTTTTTTTTTTGTTTCAAACAAATTAAAAATTTTTCTTTTGTTTCAAATGTAACTGTGCGACAAGTGGAACTTTTTCGACATCGTGAGACAGCCCCTTATTGTGATTAGCATAAAAAAATTTATGTTTTTATAACAAAATAAATTGATATAAATTTTAAAGCATCTCCGAATTTTCGAACATAAGTTCGAATTTCTAAAATATATATATTTTTCAGAAAAAAAAAACATTTTTCAGACTAAATAAAGATTTTTTTTTCTAAAGTAAGAAAATATCAACTCTTATTGGCCATGTTCGAAATTCCGAATTTGTTTCAAAATTTTCGATACATGTATATAAATAAAAATAATATAAATCTAATTAATTGGAAATATATGTAAAAATATTAATATTTTAGTATTTCCAAAGTTTCGAACTTTACTTCGAAAGCAGAAAAAAACTAACTTTAAATGAACCTAAAAAAACAACTTAAAAGTATTTAACATTTTTAAAGTGAAATGCACACTTAAACTGGGACGTTACAAATAAAATTGCAGTAAAGTTCGAAATTTCGAAAAAAAAACTACTTTAAAGAGCAACTCTGCTCCAAAAACCATTAAAGTTTTTATTAGAAAATTAAGCAGGTTTAAAACATGGTACTCAATTTCGAAATATGAAATGAAATGCAAAATATGTAATGGAAATTTTTTGAAATAGGAAAAAGAGTTGCTGTTTATAAAAAAATGAAAACTAGACCTGGGTCAAGGCGAATTCAAACCAGGTGGTCTCGATTTGTAACTCTGCATATTCTTTTGGAATATTTCCGATCGTTTTGCTTTGATTTGACACAAGAAAGAAACGGAATTCGATATCGAAGAAGTTTTCATACAATTTTAATTGTGTTTGTATTCAAATTTCGATCGATATCCAATGCCTAAATTTACTACCTGGTGCCAATTCGCATTGACTTTTTTTTGGACACAAACCTACAATTAAACTTATTAAAATTAAATGGATGTGATCACCGGTTTGTGTCAATAATGAACCAGTGAATGAGTTCGACCCAAGTCTAATGAAAACTTTTAAACATATTTTGAATATCCTGCCTGATTTGGAATTCGCTTTCGCAAATATGTAGACCCTGATAAATATTATCAGGAAAAAGTTTTAGGCCTGCATAATGTTTAATACAGTTTGTTACAAAAATAAAAACATACAGCTAAAGCAAAATTGCACTACTCATACATTCAAAATTATAAATACAATTCAACTTAACACAATATAATAGCAGCATTATGATTATTTCTCCTATATCTAATTTTTTTATATATATAAATTTTTACAAAAAAAAAATAATAATAGCAATCTTTAAAAGCTCATATGCTTTAAGGACAAATATTATTTTGTCAAACTTTACACTAAAATTTGTTATTAACAATAACCTAAAGCCTAATTTATTAGCAGCTGTACAGTCTTTTACACATTTGGATAGGTGGGCAGTTTGGCCGTTTCTACTTTATCCACCACCTTAAAGGAGGGGAAAAGTCCCGCCTGATTGGTGCGTGTATTTTTGCCCTTTGAAAAGCCATCCCAATGATTGCCAGCAACCCCCACCAAATCACCCGGTTGCATGTGCAACTCATCATGATTGCGCGCCTTGTGTGGTATGACTGCCAAACGATTGTGCGGATTTTGTCCGCCATAATAGTATATATCGTCCAGCGATTTGAAGCGATGCGCAGCATCGGGATACAATGTTTGCATAATTTCATATGCAACACGGCAGACTTGCGAACTAAAAGTGCACACTAGATGATCCGTTAGCGACAGCATGTGTATGTCCAGAATGATGCCATTCAAAGCGGTATCTGTGTAGCGTGTAGAAACGGCCGCCATGCGTGCCACCTCGGCATCACCGATGATCTCGTATTGGGGATATTTTTTGCGTGCCTCTGTAAGAACGCGTGCATCATCGGAGGCGAGGAAAATGCGCCGTGGCACGGTAGTGCCATTGATTTCCTGTGTCAAAAAGTAATCTTCAACATGTGTCATATATTCTTCTATACTATGGAAAGCTGCCTCGGTGCCGACTTTGTCGGTGCGGCGTACATGGACCCTATATATAAAAAAGGACGGAAAATTTAGTTATAAATTGCTGTGAAATAAAAATTATCTTCACACTCACCCCACTATGGGTTTCTTCCAGCCCAATTTTGACATGCCCGCTGCTAAGAACTCCTTAGTGCCCTGTTGCGGCCTCAACAAGTACTTTAGGAATTGCCCCACCCACCAGACTATGGGATCTCCGTGTAAACGTTTCAGCCGTGGTGCCAAATCTTCCGGTATGGCCAAAGGCAAATACGGCGGTCTGGGCATTAAAGAATCAATAATGGGCAAAACTAAAACTTGTGTTTCGGGCCTACCCGGCCAGTTGTTGGCTCGCACACCGTCCAACTCGGAGCAGGTATCCGATACGGGCAGAAATACCTCCTCCCAGCCGCCTTTGTGATAACGCCAGCCTCGCGATTTCAGAATTAAAGTACGTTCGGTGGCGTAGGCCACTATGAAACAATAGACGGCATGATGCAGTTGACAGCCATAGCCACAGCCTTTATTAAGTTTGCACACCAATTTGCGTGCCTTCGCACAATCGGTGGGATTTTGCAAATGATGTATGCGCCGCTGCACCAAATCGCTTAAATCTTTAGCCTCTTTATGACGCCACGCCTCATAGCCATCTAGCTGCCTCAAGCGTTCCATATCACTCAATAGCGAACGTTTGTGTTCGGCTCCCATTATGAGCACACGATTAATATTATCTGCGATATCAGTGGCAGGCTCTTGCGTCACCTGTTTGCGTATCTTGGCCAATTCACTGCTAAAATAATTCCATATTTCGCCAATATTATTCTGTATACGCCTGCGCATTAGCTCATATTCGAGAGTGGGTTCATTTGTGTCACCGCCATACGTTGGCAAAGGAGATTCAATTTTACTTCCTCCACCAAGTTGATTTCGCATATTATACTCTAGTTTTTGTATAATTTTAATAGCGGTCTCTTTGTCCACTTGGTCGCTGTAAACGGGAAAAATAATAAAAACAAATTATAAAATTTAGCAAATTTATTTAAGAATTTGTAGTGCGAAAATCTGTACATAATCCTAGATCAGGGGTCTAGTTCTCCCTTTCGATAACGAGCTGATTCGATCACGTTTTTTCAGTTTAGAGATTATGGGATTCGATATCGAACCATTTTATTACCGAATGCCATAATCTCAAACTGAAAAACGTGATTGAATCAGCTCGTTATCGAAAGCGACGACACAAAAAATAATTATGTTCTAACAACTAATAATTGTAGAGGGGTCTTACACCCTGTTTCCACAACCCAGACGGTCGACTTGAGTAGAATATTTATATGAAAAGCACTAATGTTTTTTTTAAGTGATTTTCATACAAATTTCCTTAGACGTGTGGAAACAGGGAATACATCTGACACTCATTTTACGGCCTAAAGTTGTACCCTTGCATAGTAAAATATATGTAGAAAATCGTGTGTTACTTAGGCTTTTGTTATATAGTGTCTGGGGAAAATTTATTCAGAATAAGTACAAAAAACATTTTGTTGGTATACCTTAACCCTCTAACTCTTATGGAAATGGGTCTTTTTTACAATTTATTTGGTAAAAGAAAGTAAAAATCACCTTTAAAACATGGATGTATGTAGTCGAAATATTTGTCATGAAATTCTACTATAGCTCTCAGAAAACTAAATCATTCTTCACCTATGGAGGACTTTGTGCTGGGAACGGCAACTAGAAGTCTACATAGACTCGTTGAAACTGGTTTGGTGAGTACAGGAATAACAGATCATATATCAATCTTAAATGAAATCAGTTTTAGTGATCAAAGATCCGTAACCTCTGGGTTCACGAACTATAAGGTCTTTGAAATTGATTTTACCACAACACCCTCCCTACCCCCTGGATAGGGACTATTAGATCAAATCTGATAAGCTGTATATAAGGATAGTGCGGTCTTTACAGGCGGTTATAAAATGGGGGAAGGCAAAGGTGCTGGTGTCTGTCTATACTCGTATCTTGGGAACGAACATTTGTAGTTCGTTCAGATTGCCGAATGAATGCAGAGTTTTCCAAGCTGAGATCTTGGCGACCTTCAGGACCACGGAACTAGTGGCCAGAAATGTAGCTGAAGTCGAGAAGGTAACCTTCTATTTCGACGACCAGACAGCGCTAAAAGCTTTTCGAATATATAGTGTCAGATTATAATGGGTTCCTGGCCACAGCAGAGTTGAGGGAAATTAAATTGCCGTTGAGCTGGCAACAACAGTGTCGGCGTTAGATGAGGGAATGTGTGACAGATGTAAAATTTCTGATAGATCATTACTACAGGCAATTGAGTAATTGGATGGAGAGCAGGATCAACCGTTCATGGCAAAGTAAAGAGGGTTGTAGTCTCGAGGGCTATGTCGACATAACTTGTCGCAGGAAGATCCAAACTGCTACTGAATAGGAAGGCGATAAGAGTCGTGATAGCTGTGTTGACTGGTCACTGCTTGGTCAAAGCAAGAACCAGGGGGCAAATTACGGCGCTCGTTATCGAACGAAATTACAAAATATTTCCGTATAAACTCTACTGAAATATTTCTTAATTTCGTTCGATAACGAGTACCGTAATTTTTCCAAGGATTTGATAAAATGGCACTCACTCTCATTAAACAGAAATCATTGAACAGAAGGGAATCACAGCGATCCCACCTGGGTCTCCGAGTGTAATTTTTGTTGTAGCACCATCCTTGTTAACCTAACCTAATATACTTACATACGAGGACTACTATTTATATTTCGGTAACTGGCAACACTAACAGAAATATGTAGCTTAAATATTGCAACACCATAAACGTACTCACAACATTTTGATGATTGATGTCTAGATTATCCTCAAATCCTTGTTCTTTAACTAGATTAGGTTAGGTATAACCAGCCTGTTGAGAAGAGCAAGTAAGCTTTTAGCTCAAATATCCCGAGAGTAGGATAGGTATAGCAAAAATAAAGATGTCACCATCTTAGTAATCGATAGAGAGAGAGAGAGAAGAGCGAGCTTCATTAATTATTTAGAATTTACAACTCTGCTATTTGTTTCATTTGCAGTGAGTTCAGAAAATCAATTTGTCAAAAAAATGGAAATTTCAAGAGAAGGTTTTCGTTGAATTAGCTCAACAAGAATGTGTCGATGAACTCTGTTCTTTGTAGGACGATAAAGCACTATCAAAAACCACAGTATATAGCTGGTATAGTGAATTCAATCGTGATTGTAGTTCCATCACCGATTAATTCCGTGAAGGGCGTCTAAATTGGGTTGTTGTGCCACAAAACATCGATGTAGTACGTGAACTGATAGTGCAAGATAGCCATGTGACATATTGTAAGATAGAGGCATCCTTGCACATTACTTCCACTTGAATATATTCGATTGCATGAACACTTAGTTGTAAAAAAAATTTATTCTGGTTGGATACCCCATAATTTATCAATCGCTCAAAAAAAAAAGGCTCGCGTCAATTGGTGTAAGGAAATTACTAAAAAGTTCAACCGTAATGCATTCAAAAAATTCGTGTATAAAATCATGACAGATGACGAATCATGGATATATGCTTATGAGCCGGAATCAAAAAAACAACAATCGACCGTGTGGGTATTGCAAGACGAGCTAAATCCAACAAAAAGTTGTTCGTGGAAAAAGCACAGCACGTTGACTACAAAAACGAAAGTCCTGGATTGGAGCCCGGTCTCCGACAGTCATTAACTAACAACAAGACGAATTTCATGTGCATTAGTACCCCTTTGTGTTAGTTGTTGTAGGAAAGTTCAAATGATGAAGGCATAGTCATCTGGTCACTTAATTATATCGACTTCAGCAGATACTAAAACTAATGTAACATCAGAGCTCCCTCCTTCATTGGTATTGGGTAGCAGAATCATTGGCGAAGTGAAATAATAAATAAAATGGCTACTACACACAGTATCAAAATTGACACTAGAGGCGCTGCAACACTGATTTATTAAAAAAAAAAAACAGCAAAGCAGAGTTGTAAAAGAATGAAGCTTTCCTCTATCTCTTCCTTCACAACCTGTCTTCTCTATCATTATCCCTTTCCTAAAGAAGGTTATACCTAGTAATAGTAGGTCGCCTGTTTCTTCGACCCGAATGGGTCATGTGGCCACTATTCCGATTGAGCAACGTAGAACTCTCAATTTTGAGTGGTACACGACCATTTGTTTGCCTGAAGTCTTCGGAGAAATTCGTAAAAATAACCCCTTAAGACGAATCATTCTTCATAATGACAATGCGAGCTCTCAAACAGAAGAATTTTTGAGCAGTCAAAACATCAAATTCATGACTCATCCTCCGTACAGTCCAGACTTGGCACCCAATGACTTCTTCTTGTTCCGAATATCAAAGATAAACTGCGTGGTCAAAGATTTACGAGCGCCGTAGAAGCAGTTGAAGGGTTCAAAAATCATGTTTTCGAGGTGTCTCAATGGGAATGGAAAAACTGCTATGAAAAATGGTTTGAATGAATGCAAAAGTTTATTGATCATCAAGGGAAATATTTCGAAAAACAATAAAGCAATTTTCATTTAAAAATGTTTGTTATTATTTGCTAATCCCGAAATATAAAGAGTAGCCCTCATACATATGTATGTATGTATATGTTGTCTGCAGTGTTGCCATTTCATTTCAAAATGAGTTCAGCTGGTATGAATTCGCCTTGATCAATAAGAATCCCTTGGTTGGTTTGACTACAACATTATTTTTTAATAGATTAAACAACACCGCAACATTTCTTCTTTAATCTAGATTCTAGAAGCAAAATGTTGTAGTCGAAGCCGAAATACGCCAACCACGATAAGGCTTAATCTTTCTTTTCTAATTAAATCTAAATCTTCTCTTGAGAGAGATTTACACTTTAAATCCTAAAATAATTTTTCATCATTTAAACAAAAACTCGACAATTTGAATTACTATACTCAAGCACTCTGTAATCAGTGCTATTTCTTTCTACATGAGAACAGAATTATGCATACATGTCATGTTATAGTTTTAAACAATTAGCTTTAAATTGTGTGCAAAAAAAACACAACAATAGAAAGCAATAAACTTTGCACAAAAAAAAAATATTAAAATAAACCACAACATAATAAATAAGCGCCGGAAATGACACCAGGTTGAACGCCAATTAAATAACGTGGCATATACATACAATGTGTAGTGTAATGCAACGCATACACGAAGTGGCATAGAATTGGTAGCCAAAAGCAAGCAAGCGACTATTTGAATGAATGAATGGAATTTGAAAGCACAATTGAAATAATATTTAGATGAATGAATGACAGAATTAACAAGTGCAGGGCTAATTTTAATGAAACGCTTCATACAAAATGTGGAGAGAATAGAGATGAAATGCTAGAGACCTAAGTCTGTAGCATTTCTGGTAGCTTCAGAAAATCGATTCCACGTACAAAAAGATGAACAGACGGACATCGCTTATTCGTGTTCCCTATTCATAAGGATCCAGAATATACATACATACATATATACACTTTATGGGTCTTATATAAATATTTTGGAAATTGCACATGGAATGATCAACTTATACCTCTTTCTCTTGACAACCGGTAACTCGCCTATTAATTATCCAACTAGCTCAGTTTCGACTCACAAGCCGCGGGTCTTATCCCCCACAATGAACAATAAAATTTATACAAAAGAGAAAAAAAAGAGAGTTGTCTTAGGACACCCCGTTTAGCTATGCTGCTTAGCTATATAAAACAAACTTAATGTGTTAAATAACAATGCAATTAAATTATATGATATGATGATGTAAAATCCTCTGCAAATATTTAAAAACGTTTCCATTTAATTCCCATTATTTTCTTTTCTAACGCCGTACGATTAAATTAATGTATTGTTTGTGTCCGGTGGCGGCTTTTAGCCGGCTTACAGCCAATCGGCTGTGTTCTCTGGTTTGTGCTCATGTGCAAAAACAAAACAAAAACAAATTGAGCAATCGTTCTCAGTGTTTTTGTTTCACTCCCTTCAAACGAACGAAACAAAACAAAATCAAACAATTTGTTTCGTTTATTTTCGTACTCTAATTTTAAGTACAAAGAAATCAAAACAAAAATAAATTTATAACTGCAATAATGTCGATCCCGTATCACGCAATAAATAGCATAGCTATAAAATAATTCAAAAAAATTAAATACTACGTACTGTATACCAAAGCTTTTTTTACAAAAACATTAAAAAAAAAATAAATAAAAATTCATTTTTCAAACACAGAAACGTCTACATACGGCTTTGTAGAAAAGTATATAAAATGCAACTCTGTACTCAAACAGTGCTACCAACCACTTCAGGCGTCTTTAGTAGATGCCGTTAGTTAGAAAGAAGTTCAATTACCAGATGTTCATTATGAAGTTGAGCTTATTTAACCAAAATGTGTAAAGAAATCTGTGTTAAACAGCGTGAACTTATTGTAAAGTATTATAAAAAAAATCTTTAACAGAGATTGGAAAACTATTCATCTAAAATATCGTCATCAGAAATATCGTCAGACACCTAAACTGACAGCACGAACAAAGTGACAAATATTGTGCGCATGTTCAAGAAAATCCTAGAATTACGGCAATAGAAATTGCAAACACTTTGGAAAACCAGAATATTGCTTCAGTTCATCCAGAAATGATGAGGCAGATATTGAGCAGCAATGGAATTTACAGCCGTGTGCCTCGAAAAAAGACGTTTATTAGTTAAATAAATATACAGAAACCGAGTCGAATTTGGTAATGAATACATTGATGCTGATGAAGATTTATGAGCTAATGTTTAATTCAGTGAACGAAAGAAAGTTCAATTTGTTTGGTTATGATGGAAAACAAAAAGTATGGCGCTGAAATAATGAAGCATTATTGCCCAAAAAACTAGCTTCCTGTGGTGCAAAAACGAGGTGTACTCCATTATGGTATGGGTTTGCATGTGGGCGGATGGGGTGGGTAATTTAGCATTTATCGATATTACTCGTACTATGGATCGCATGGTATAACTAAATATTCTGTACCATATTCTCTACCATTTTTGTTGAAGCGTATGAAAAATGGTTTCACAAAAAGCAATTCCAAAAAGCCATAAGTACCATAAAGGCTCAGTTAGCCGACTGTAATGTTGTAATGTAACTGCAAACAGTAGGAAACAGCTGATCGATATTGTTATGTGAAAAGTAATGAAAATTGTTGAGGCTCAGTTAGCCGACTGTAATGTAATGTAACTGTAACGTAGAAAACAGCTGATTGATATTTTTATATGAAAAGTAGGTTACGTTACATTACATCTCTATAACCATTTTCATTACTTTTCACATAACAAAATTGATCAGCTGTTTCTTACTGTTGCAGTTACTTTACATTACAGTCGGCTAACTGAAGGTGGAAGTACATACCACGCGTTACGCGGCAACGCTTTTCTGGCTTGTTAAACGTTCAACGCTACACAAATGGAAGGTTACACACCACGCTTTTGAAGCTTTTTTAGTTGTAAAATTTAAATCCTTTGCCGGCAATTTTTTTTTTTTTTGCATTTACGTTGCATTTTTCGTTAAACATTTAATTCATTTTTGTATCCATTGTTTAATAAAAAAAATTATTTCTAATCATGTTTGTGTATGTTAGTTTATGAATCTGGCAACACTAGCTGTCATTTTGTATACAACGCGTGAAAGTTGAAGAATGTTCAACTTTTGGCGAGGTACGCGCGTCGCGAACTTCTCTATGTAACTTGCCTTATGAAAACACACTATTTCAACTTTTTTGACAGACGCGTGTATCGCATTAGCGCATTGAACGCGTGTTATGTACTTCCACCTTGAGCCTTTATAGAGATGAAATGTAACGTAACTTACTTTTCATATAAATATATCGATCAGCTGTTTCCTACGTTGCAGTTACCTTACATTACAGTCGGCTAACTGAGCCTTTAGGAAAAAATACGTCTTATTGTTTGAATTACTTTTATATGGGATCATATCCGCAGTGTTTTTGTAACATTAATTCGAAAATTTGGTTACTAAGAAATAATTAGTTTTAAATTTTTGAAGTTTTTCACTTCTCCCGTACAAAAAAAAAAATAATAAATAAAAAGTGCAGTTACGGTCTTTTGGTTTTTAGGCGACGATATGTGTGCATTTAGATATTTGCATAAATTTTCAATTTATATTTCAATTATTTATTTATTTTTTTTTTTTTTTTGTCAATTTAACAATTTAGTTAATAATTCTAACTTAAATGATACAGTAATTTCTGTTGGAGATTTTAATATGCCTTTAATTTCATGGAATTTTTCATCCGATGATGGTTTTTTTATTCCTTCAGTGTTATCAATGACCTTACATCACATGGAGTTTATACATTCGCTTCTTGATCTTAATCTTTATCAAGTTAATGGAATAATAAACAACGATCTAAAATTACTTGATTTAGTTTTTGTAAATGATTGTTCTGATATTACCGTCCACTGTCGTGATGCAATGTCTCTTCCTGAAGATATTCATCATCCCACACTTGAAATCAACATCTCTAATTTAAAGTCAACTGTTGCAAATACCAGGTCAAAAACTAAAACTTTTTGCTTCAATAAAACCAACTATAATTTCCTGAACGAACTGTTAAGTAATACTAACTGGACTAATTTACTTTTGCCCTATAATAAAATTAGTTGCGCTAAAGACGTTGATAATTTAATTGATATATTTTACAAAAAGATTTATTCATATATGGAGCAATGCATTCCTAAAATCGTTGAATCAAATCGTTCTGGACCACCATGGGGATCAAAGCACTTATCATCTCTTAAAAATAAAAAGAACAAATTATATAAAGTATGTAAAAAATCTGGACTCTATATTGACTTTGCCAAATACTCCAGCGCACGTGCAAAATATAATCTGCTTAACCAGTCTTGTTACTAAGTGTATTTAAACAGAATTCGTACTAATCTAAGTTCCGATCCAAAATCTTTTTACAAGTTCGTTAACTCAAAACGACGTTCAGTATCATTCCATCCAGTTATGAAGCTTGATTGTGTGGAATCTGATGACGATTTAACAATTAGTAATCTTTTTGCTGACTTTTTTGCAACAACATATTCTGACAAACAATATGATGAAACTTCCACATATCCTATTCTTGATTTATTGAATTTGGATATATCTATTGCACCCTTAGACGAAACTACTGTATTTAATTATCTCAATAAATTAAAATTTTCATACAAATGTGGACCTGATGGAATTCCGAGTTCTCTTCTCATTAAATGCGCTGCAGCTTTTACTTCTCCATTAACATACATTTTTAACATATCAATTATTTATGGTTTTTTCCCCAAAAGATTCATTTATAATTCCCTTGTTTAAGCCTGGCTGCAAAAGAAATATAGAAAATTATAGAGGGATTGCTAAGCTTAGTTCATTGCCAAAGCTTTTTGAAAAAATTATTACGGATCAACTTTCTCACTAAGTCTCATCAATTTTATCGCCTGCTCAACATGGTTTTAAAAAAGGTGCCTCAACAATTACAAATCTTCTGAATTTGACAACTATTATCAATCGTGGATTCGTTCAACAAAAACAAGCAGACGTAATATATACTGATTTTAGCAAAGCATTTGACAAGGTCCACCATAAACTTTTATTAAAAAAACTCAATTTTATGGGATTTACACCTAACTCTTTAAGGTGGATTTCTTCTTACCTGTCAAATAGAAAACAAAAAGTATATTTTAAAAAACAAACATCTAAGCCAATATATGTTAAATCTGGTGTGCCACAGGGAAGCCATCTTGGGCCATTGCTATTTTCTCTGTTTATCAACGATTTGCCAAGAGTAATAAAGTATTCAAATATCCTTATGTATGCAGATGACGTCAAAATTTTTTTAACTTATAATTGTTATGCTGATCATACTTTATTGCAACATGACTTGGATGCGTTTAGTTCCTGGTGTAAAATTAATCTTATGGAACTATAAAAAGTGCAATAGTGTGTGTTTCTTTCGTAGATCACAATTAAACGTAAATTATGTTTTGAATGGTCATATATTAAATAAAGTTGATGCAGTATCAGATCTTGGAATCTTACTTGATGCTAAATTGAATTTTATTCAACATATTTCATTGACAGTTAATAAAGCGCGTTCTGTCTTGGGATTTATAAAACGCTGGGCAAAGGAGTTTAATGACCCATATATAACTAAGCAACTGTATACATCTCTAGTTAGACCAATTCTGGAATATGGTTCGATAATTTGGGATCCAACCTATAAGGTTCACATTAATACTGTTGAATCTGTTCAGAAACAGTTCCTGCTTTTTTGTCTACGCGGTTTACATTGGAATACGCAAAATTTACCATCTTATAATAGCAGACTGGCTTTAATAAAACTTCCAACGCTTAAAAGTCGTAGAACAATGTTAAATGTCACTTTTGTTCTAAATCTTATAAAAGGAAATGTTTCCAGTCAATTTTTGTTAAGTAATATTTGTTTTAATGTTCCATCACGTCCTACTCGTAATTTTCTGCCGTTATCTATACAAGTTTATAGAGCTAACTATGCCAACTGGGATCCATTATTAAGAATTTTTTCTGATTTTAACAAGTATTATAAATTTGTTGATTATACTCAAAGTCTTAACTCTGTTAAAATTAAAATTATTTTGTTTCTTAATAATTAATGTTAATTGTTATTATATTTTTAATGGTCTGTAAGGATCACGAATCCATAGACTACAAATAAAACAAATAAATAGTTTTGTACTCACTTTAATAAATTATCAATAATTTCTTGCAATTCTTGATTACGTTGCTTCGATGCCTCCAGCAACTGCAGCGCTTGATTAATACGTTTCGATGTGACATCAGGCTCCAAGGTGTTCTGTTGTGTATTGAGTTTGATGACAAAAACATACACTAGAAATGCCCAGGCTAGGCAGAATATGATAAGGGCGCGTACCCATGAATTCGACGATATACCAAAGAATTGACGTAATAATGACATTTGTAAAGATTTTTCATAAAACAGCGTGGGGGTGGAGGCGGATGTATGCCGGTAGTAGCTTTTATTCCAATATTCGATTTAGTTTGCTTTGATTAAATGATTATATTTGCTATGTTTGATGGCTCGATGGGGGTAGTGGTGGTGGTGGTGTGGTGGGTGGAACTCGTGGTACACTTCACTGGCTGAGCGAGATGAGAGGATTAAATGTGTGATTGTTAGTTGTGTATTATTTTTTCTTTAATAATCAATGTTATTATTTTAAATAATGAAACGTTATGGTGGGAAATTTTAAGTGTCAGAAAAAATATTTTATATGTATGTAACACAGCATTTTTTTATCTTTATTATTATTTTTTCTTCTTCTTCTTTTTATGAAATATTTTTTTTTTTTAATTTTTTGTTTTACTTATACATATATTTTTGTTACAACCTTTTCCTCTTTTTTCTAATAGTTTTGTTTGTTTTTTTACGCTTGAGTACAAAATAAATGTCATAATTTTGAGAACTAAAGCACTTTAGTTTGCAAAAAATAAACATCTATACAATGCCTAGATCACAAAAGTACACAACAACAAAATATACAAAACTATTAGAAAAACACCAGCATTAAATAGTAATAATAGAAATCAAAAATAATATTCTACTGATAACAAATTAAACTAAATGCGTAGCCTTGTTGCCATTTTAGCATTTTCACTGCTAGATTTAGCGTGTTCTTTCGTAAAAAAGCATTCAAGTTTTTAAAAAAATCTTAAAAAAAACATATGTATGTAAATTTAATATCTAGCATTTAATATTTTCTTCTGTAGAACATTCTAACAGTTACTTTGCATTCTTCAATCATAATTTTCTGGCAACACTGATGCCTGGTATTTAAATTTCCATTTGAATACATCTTGTTCAGTTACAACTAGGCCTGCCAGATTTGCCGATTTTTTTCCTCAAAATTATCAAAGTGCCCATTCGCTGATTTTCGTTCCAAAAAATCCCAATTTTTGAACAAACACTGAAAACGGTAAATTTCTGCATTTTAGTATAATTTTATTAACTTTGAGCAACACTGGAATACTTGTTACATTAAAAAAAGAGGCAACTGTCAATAAGTCAGCGCTTCTAATGCTCTGAGCACATATCTGGAATTTTTTGTATTGTCATTGAGCAACACTGGAATACTTGTTACATTAAAAAAAGAGGCAACTGTCAATAAGTCAGCGCTTCTAATGCTCTGAGCACATATCTGGAATTTTTTGTATTGTCATTTTCAAAATGTGTGCAACGCCGTTCACATTGGCGGTATTCGGTGTTTGATACAAATGGTCTTGCGTAAGTGTAAATGCGAAATATGGTAGCTTTTCCTTAGAATCCAACAACAAAATACCAACACAATCCAAAGAAAAGCTTTCTGCAAATAGTAATACGATGATTCAAAACAATTCACATATGTATACCATTTGCAATAAAAGCTGAGTATATAAAGCAAAAATCTACATCAACTGGCACCACACACAGTGGACCAAACACATAGAACGCTGATGATGAAGGTGTAGTGGTCTTCGAAAACAGCTAGTTGTTCCGTTCTAATACGTCTTTATTAGAATATTTACAATAAACTTTGGTGTTATTTGTTCATTAATAATTATCACATGTAATTTGGCTTATAAAGCGATACGAACTTTAGCCTAATCAAATCATAAATATAAAAATTTTTATTTTAGTTATGTATTTTAAAAGGTTTTATTTTGCTAATATATCATTACACAATTTTCTTTAAAGTTGACAATTTTCTAATACGAGTACATATATGGTTACATATGAAATAAATTCAGTAAAGTGCGACTATGACTCGCGCACATACACTAGATATGTAATTTAATACAAACTTCATCCTATATAATATATAGTTTTGGCATTTTTTTCGTTTTTGGGGTCTTTTCGGTTTTTTTGTTTTGTCGTTTTTTGCGTTTTTTTCGGTTTCGGCGATTTTTTTAAGTTTTGGCTCTTTTTTAGTTTAGACACTTTATTTTCTCGTTTTGGCGATTTTTTCGGGTTTTTGGCGTTTTTTATTTTTGGCGATTTTTTTAAATTTTTTGCGTTTTTTTTCATTTTGGCGATTTTTTCGAATTTGGCGATTTATTTTAGTGTTAGAACTTTTTTTTAATTTTGGCGATTTTTTTCGTTTTGGCGGTTTTTTTTTTTTGTTTGGCTATTATATAATTTTCGGTTTTTTTAGTTTTACCGTTTTTGAAAATTTCAAGTGTTTGCCTCTTACGGTTTCCAAGATACAGCAAGTTTTCAAAATTACATAGTCGAAATTGCATTAACTGATAGAACACCCTTTAATTGAATTTTTTTTTTAAATTTTAGTGTTAATTGTTGTAGTCTGTATAAAAATACGCTAATTTTACAAATTTCAAGTTTCAATATACATATGTTCATACAATTGTATGTATATTACATGGGATTTTAACATATTTCATTGCTCGTTTTGGAACACCCTTTAATTTTTAATTCTCATGTATTTGTTGTTGTAGCGGTCAAGGTTCTACATACTGTGTCCAAATTTCAGGTCCGTAGCTCTTACGGTTCCTGAGAAAATACCGTGTGACGGACAGCGTAGCGAAAATAATAGGGTTCCTTTTCACCTTTGGTGTACGGAACCTAATAAAAAAAAAGAGAATTTATATTGCAAACAACGACTAAATATGAAAATTTGTTTTTGTTTCAAATATATATTTTTTCTATAATCTAAACCAAAACGAACATACATATTGCTCATTTACTTTAATAGTGTCATAACCAGTGTTGTCAGATATGGCGATAACTCGCCAAACGTGGCGATAAAATTTTGTTTTTGGCGATGAAAATTTTGAAATGGCGATTGGCGATTTACTTGGCGATATTTGAACTCCTTGGCGATAATTTTGGCTATATTTTTTCGATTTCAATAAAACAGCATAATGTTAAAAACATGAAATTTTTAATGTAAGGAATTTTTTAACATGAAATATTTCGTGCAAAAGATTCTAAATTCAAGAAGTCAAAAAAAAAAATTAAAGAACACAAAGTCTCATTTGGTGTTTATAAAACAAAGTGCAGAAAACTTCCGTTTATAAATTGGTACCAACATTTGGATAATGAAGCATCAAAAAGCCTTCAGGACTTCTCGCCTAAAATGCATAATTACGACTATGATGCTGGTACTTTTCAAGGATAATACGTGTACTTAAATACATATTTAACTAAAAGTTAATTCAGTTTTATCACAAGATTTAATTAATAATTTCAATCTTGGTGTTTAAGTTCAATTTATCTTATTAAGATTGATCTTTTGGAATAAATTATTTTTAAGTATTTTTTTGTACGCAAGTATTTATATGTTAATGTAAACACTTTTCTTAATTTTTCGTAAAGATGTAATTTTTATGTTTTACCATAGACTTTACCTACTGAATTTAAAATTTAACAATATTTGTAATGTAACTACAAAATAAAAAAAATAAAATATAATGTTTTATTATATTGGCGATATTCAACCACTCATTTGGCGAGGAGGCTGAAAATAAATCTGACAACACTGGTAATAACTCAAAAATACGTTTTTTATTTCGTATTTTATTTTGTGTAAAAATTTCATATAAATACATTCTTCATTAAAATAAGTTGCAAAAATATTCCTCCTTATTGTGAATGGCGTCGTCGACGTCACATCAAGACGACAGTAAAAATTCTCACTTATCTACTCTTTGTCGACAAAAATTGACTACTATAGGGTGTTTTTTTAGAGGTATAGAACTTCGAATTGAAATAAAACACAAGAAAATCGTTTTAATGTCCATCAATTTGGCTTTATTGGAAGGATAATTTTATGCCATTAATGTTTAAATATGATTTCGGGCATGTGGCCGCCGCGGCTGGCTCGAATAAAGCAAATTCTACAGGTCCAATTTTCAACCACTTTTTCGAGCATATGGGGCCGTATGTTGGCAATAACGCCACGAATGTTGGCTTCCAAGTCCCCTAACGTTTCTGGTTTGTTGGCGTAGACAATTGTTTCTTCGGTGCGCACTGTTCGACGTCTCTGCGGATGCGTATTATCACATAGAGTAAACGTAGTGCGAAAACGATCCATGGTTAACCGAATTAATTGCTCTGATGGACGATTATGTCGACCATAAAATGGACGGAGCTTGCAGTAAACTTCGCGAACTGAACCATTATTTTCGAAATAAATTTGCACGATTTGCAAGCGTTGTTCTTTTGTCAACCTGTTCATGATGAAATGGCAAACCAAACTAAATATTAATCACTTGACAGCTGACAAAATGGCCGCCAGTTAAAAAAGTGATGCCAACTTAAAGTTCTATACCTCAATAAAAAACACCCTTTATTAATATGATCCATTAACTTACAAAGCCTTAGAGATTAGTAAGAGATTGTCAATAAGAGCCAATTATTGACAATATAGAGTCGACAAGTGACAATATTTACTGTCGTTTTGATGTGACGTCGACGACGCACTTGAACATTATTTTTGCTCTACTGAAAAAATTTTGAAATCATGCATACCCAATTTTTTTTTCTACAAGTTCGACAAATTTGTAATCCAACATTCGCTAATGGGAGTAGGATTTATTAGTGTGCTGGCCTGGCCTTCTACTCTGCAACTAGAATAAAACTAAAGTTGAGTCGAACTCATTAAATATGTATGTATGTTTGTATGTATACATAGAACAATTTTGAAAAAAAAAATCTGGAAAATTATAGGAAAAAAAAATATATTAAAGTGCCTAATGAAAAATTAATGCACTTGAAAAAAATTTTGAGCTGTTTTGATCCACGATTTAAAATAATATATATTGAAGTAAAATTTTTTTAAATGAGCACAAAATCTTGAAATCTCAAAATACATTGAAAAAAAAATATAATAAAGCAATCTTCTAACACAACCAGAGGAGAAAACCAATAATTATTTCTGTTTGCGTATATTTGAAAAAGACAATACGTTTTTTAGAGAAGTAATAACAAAAGAAACTTCAATTAGAACATTAAAATAATTTTAAATGTATTGACTTATATCAAGGTATGGTGTTTTTTTTTCTTCTTGGTGGGCTTAAAGATATGAAAACAGATCTTTTAAAATGTTGACACAAAATTTCGGTTAGAAAAACTAAACAAACAAATTGAATATTTCACAATAAAAATACCTCTATAAATAAACTTAAAAGAGAAAAAAAAAACGTTAAAACTTTCTGGTTGTATGGAGAAATACATATCGTTCATTTATTTCAATAGTGTCGCAACTAAAAACAAAAACTAGTTTTGCAGAATGTATTTATATGAAATTGTTAAACAAAACAAAATACGAAATGCTGAATTATTCTGCATTATTAACTATAAAGATGAATTTTTTGAGTTATGACATTATTGAAGTAAATGAGCAATATGTACTAAATGAATATGTATGTACATACATATGTATTTGCAACACGGAAAGTTAAAATCGGCCTATGCTCAGAAAATAAGTTTTGGAGAAAAACGGCTTTGAATTTAATTAAATTTTTTAATTTTCTAACCCACTGCAAAAAAAGGAGGAGGTTATAAATCCGCCTGCATTTTTTTTTTTTTTGGACATCGACATCGATTGTAAAAAATTCTTTTGTCTGAGAGGGATAGCTTTCAATTGGTGATTTTGTAAAAATAAGCGGGGACCGCCCACAAATTTTTTCATTTGATTTTATGATATTCTACTTATTTGATTACTGTGAAACCTAGCAAATATATTTGGTTCTTCTAATTACACAATTTTTAAAGTGGAAAATAATGGGCGTATTCACGCCCATTAAAATTTATTATTATATTTCACGTTGTTCTACTTAGCCGATTTTTATAAAACTTACCACACACCTTGATCTCTACAATAGACACAATCCTCCATTTAAAAAAGTGGGCGGAGTCACGCCCATTAACATTTAATATTTTATTTTAAGTGGTTCTACTTTAACGATTTTTACAAAACTACGCACACCCTGAGCTCTGAAAAACACACAGTCTTGCATTTAAAAAATTGGGCGGAGTCACGCCCATGAAAATTTAATTTTATATTTAACGGATCCCAGCAAAAAAAAAGTGGTGAAAAAAAGTAGAAAAAGCACCACAACTACTAATACGAAGCACTTCAAACTCCGAGCAAAAAGTAGTGAATTTTACATTAGCGTGGTTTGTTTTTGCCAACCCCGTGAGTGAATAAGATTTACTTTTTATTTGCTATAAAAACTCGAAAATAAGGTGTGATTTTTTATTGGTGAAGTAAATCCAATATATTTTACATTTAGGATGTGGTTCTTAATCACTTTTCCAAAGCACTTAAATTTATGATTTAGGAAGTGGTGCTTATTCACTTATTTATTAACCCAATTGGAAGCTATTTAATTCCTAAAAGTATTCTACTCATTAAAATAATTGTTTCAGAAGAAAAAAGAAGGGAAATCTGTTCTAGTTTTCGTTCATTTCTGAAGTTGAAGAATTGGTACTTTTAAGAATTTAAATCAATCAGTCAATTTATTAGCTTACGGGCTTGCTCGGAGTTTGAAGTGATTCGCATCAGTAGTTGTGGTGCTTTTTCTACTTTTTTTCATCACTTTTTTACTGGGTTTTTATTTTAGAGGATAATAATAATAAAATAGGTGATTTGTCATTACTTTAGATATGTGATTAAAGATAACTTCATTAAACCAGAATAAAATGCATAACCTATTTTGGAAGTAATTATTTAGAAGTACTTTCGAAAGAAGTACTCATTTTATTTTTTGCTGGGATGTAAAGGGTGTTTTTTTCAGAGGTATAGAACTTCGAATTGAAATAAAACACAAGAAAATCGTTTTAATGTCCATCAATTTGGCTTTATTGGAAGGATAATTTTATGCCATTAATGTTTAAATATGATTTCGGGCATGTGGCCGCCGCGGCTGGCTCGAATAAAGCCAATTCTACAGGTCCAATTTTCAACCACTTTTTCGAGCATATGGGGCCGTATGTTGGCAATAACGCCACGAATGTTGGCTTCCAAGTCCCCTAACGTTTCTGGTTTGTTGGCGTAGACGAGCGACTTCACATATCCCCAAAGAAAATAATCCAATGGTGTCAAATCACACGATCTTGGTGGCCAATTGACAGGTCCATTCCGCGAAATTATGCGCTCATCGAATGTTTCCTTCAATAAATCGATTGTGACGTACGCTGTGTGGCATGTAGCGCCGTCTTGTTGGAACCACAACTCATCCACATTCATGCCATCCAATTCGGGAACAAAATAGTCGGTTAGTCGGCTCCAATTGCTGTGCACGGTGGCGAATCGATTCATTCGGGTCCTCTTCAACACTTTGCTCTACAGCGGCAATTGTTTCTTCGGTGCGCACTGTTCGACGTCTCTGCGGATGCGTATTATCACATAGAGTAAACGTAGTGCGAAGACGATCCATGGTTAACCGAATTAATTGCTCTGATGGACGATTATGTCGACCATAAAATGGACGGAGCTTGCGGTAAACTTCGCGAACTGAACCATTATTTTCGAAATAAATTTGCACGATTTGCAAGCGTTGTTCTTTTGTCAACCTGTTCATGATGAAATGGCAAACCAAACTAAATATTAATCACTTAACAGCTGCCAAAATGGCCGCCAGTTAAAAAAGTGATGCCAACTTAAAGTTCTATACCTCAATAAAAAACACCCTATACTATGTACTTCTTACTTCCAGCTTTTGAAAATATTCTACCAAATCTTTGCATTGAAGTTGGTTTTTTTTTTGGCAGAATTTTTTTTTTATCAAAAATGTATTTTGAAGCTAATTTATAAAAAAATACTAATGCAGCTGCGGTTTGTTGTATTCGAAAGATCGTGTTGTCTACTATAAGAATCATCAATCCCTATTAATTTTCCCTGTCCCATTTAATATATAAATTTTCGAGAAATTTTCAAAAAAAAAATACTATAGGATTAAGCAGAATTTTTAATGATTTTTTATATGTCTGTATATAGTGATATTTTAGTTAAAATATTAAATTATAATATATTATTTACTCTTTTCGAAAACCAATTAATAAACCTGTTCCAACAAATTCTACTGCAATATTTAATTTTAGGAAACGAATTTCTTATTAATATTGTAGATACATTGCTCATATTACTCGAATGTGATTAAACTTATTCAATTTGTATTATTCAGCAGCGTTTCTAAACAAAATGCAGTTTAAAATTTTTTAAACACAAATACATACATACATACATACATATTAAATTGGGTTGGCAATCAACTTTTCTGTCTATTAAAAATTAGAATTACAATTTAATTACTTTCTGGCAAGGCACATTCACCAGGTAGTAGCGGAAATGCAGCTGAGCTATTTTTTTCCAAATTAAAGTTCATCCGAAACTTCAAAAATTGTTTACGAAAGAGAAATTAAAAAAAAATCAAGGCGGATTCATACTAGGTGGCCGCAAGGGCTCAGGTGACTATTTTCGCCGCTTGTAATTTGAGTATACGTTGGATATCAAAACACATTTTTCAGTACATTTTTCTGACATTTCAAGTATAAATTTCTAAAAGCGAATTCAGCTGAGTATACCTTATATGAATTTGCCTTGAAAAAAATGTTAAAAAATTTTCAATGTGAAAAATATTTTATTAAATAAATTCTTTTGAAAAAAATTTAAAAATATGAAAAAACTATTAAAAATTTGTGAAAAGTGATAAACGTTGCAAATTTTGTTAGTGGTAGCTGCCGTGGAGAAATTTTTTCAACTTTATGTGAATAATTTTTATTATTATTACAACAAATTCAATTTTTGATATTTCGGATAAACTAAAAAACCATGTTGTTTTTTTCATTGTTTTTGTAATCCTGATATTACCTGGAAATAAATGTGCCTTGCTTTCTGGCGTATTCAAAAAATAAAATAAGAAATAACGTAGGTTGAAAGTAGGGTTGCCAGATACCAGAAGTCAATTAACTGGACATAGAAAAAAATTCACCTGGATTTTGAAAAAATAACTGGACAATTCAAAAATGCACTCAGATCGTTAACAAATCAAATAGTGAAGTAGGCATATATTAACTTTAAAAAATATATAAATTTTAATGTTTCGAGCCAATGGAAGTCATTTGATGCAATAAAAATACGCTTTAGCTAAAAAATTTTACCAAATGCATCAATTATGCATGTCCTGAAAATCCTTGAAGGATATAAAAACGGTAAAAACTAAACATTGATTATATTTTCATATGATGTCGAGACCATATATTTTAAATATTATGAAAAAATGCCCAGTAATTTAGCCTCAGGTCTGAAAGGGGTACAAAATAGATGTACTAATCAGAGTTAGGGAGAAATATAACTAATTATATACATTAGAGGCCTACGTAAACAGTCTTGAAATGTAAATACGTCTTGTTTTTAAATGTATTCTCGTGGCGTGTATTATACTAAGCCAATACTGTATGATATCGTTTAATAAGCGAAGCATGATGGACGTATTGATGTACAAGCGATGTCGCGAAAACTTCTTGTCCATAACAAACAATCAAAAGAAGTAGTGTTGATGCGTGTATGCTTGTTAGTTTGCATATTCTACGTTTGAGTGTGGGTAGGATGTATATCTTACACTATTATGTGTCAATGCATGTGTGCGTTTGTATGTGAACAGAAAAATTAAAGATCATACACACAACTTATGTGTGTATACATGTATGCACAGGCATGCCGTTTGTATACGCATCACAAATACTTCCGTCACGAAGTATTTTTTTCTTTACTCCTACGATAACTGAAACAAATGTCTTGCCAACAGTGTTGTTTAGCGTTTCTTTTTAGAATATTTCGCAGAAGTAAAACATTAGAAAAATCCTTCATGTCTTAGAAATTCTTTTAAGTGGTCTTGTGCAGGACATTATTGTACATTTGCAAGAAACATATTTTTTTTTACATAGTTCACACGTTGATTTTTTCAATGTTTTTGAAACACGATTTTTGGTGTTCGTACGAATGTAAAATGGTTTTGGAAGCAACCTTTAAAGAGAGTTGAAAAGAAAACAGAATTTTTAAATTCTCGTATGAATTAACTGAAAATATACAATAGACAAAATAACTTTTTTTCAAAATTAAAAATATTAATTTTTAACTGGACAAATTTTATTTTAACTGGTAACTGGACAAGGGCTACAAAAAACTGGAAAATCCAGGCCATTCCAGGCCGTCTGGCAACCATAGTTGAAAGTGTATGTTGAAACAAAATTTTTATAAAAATTTTGGAGGAAAAATATACTGGAAACGGCCGTTTAGCTGTAAGATTTAATTATTGTAGCTTTTTATTAACAGTATTTTAAATTTCGTATTCTAGGAATTGTATTCTGATATTATTCTATTTAGAAAAAAAAAAAAAAAAAAACATACCCATAAACTGGCAAAACTTGGCAAAAATTTATCAATAATTTCTGATATCTTCAAATTTATTTGTTTACATAAAGAATTTTTTTTATTTTCAACTTTAAATAAATAAATTTGTAATACAAATTTTGTATTAATTAAAAAAAAACTGTTAAAATCAACAACAAACACTCTTTAAGAGAAAGAGAGCGTTGCCATTGTGATTTTTCAGCTTTCCCTTGATTTTTTGTATACTTTATTTTTCTAGGTGAACTCAGCTAACACTGTTTGACAAATTTTAATGAAATCAAAATACAGTTAAACCTCAATTAACCGGGCCTCTATTAATCGGTTACATCTATTAACTGGCACGCGGTTCTTTTTATTTTTTCCCTCTATTATCCGTGCTTTAGATTTATACCTCTATTAACCGTGCTTTATATCTATTATCCGTGCAGCATTCATGTGTTTTTTTATTATGTAAATCTAAATCCGGTGTTTCCCCTTTTTAAGTTCATGTGACCACACATACATACATATTTCATTTTGCATTCTCTGTGACGATTTGTATGTTTTGTATAAAAATATGTGGTATATTTGAATCTGTAGTTACATAAATCATAGGTTAAAATAAAAATAAAAATAAAAAAATAAATGTCTGTATATTTTAATATAACCTCTATTAACCGTGTATTTCGATTATCCGTGCTGGTGCCGGTTCCACGAGAGCCGGATAATCGAGGTTTAACTGTACCTGGGACGTGTTACTATTTTTTCTGGTAGGTATTGTCGAGCATAACAATAATCTGTATTTGAAATTTTCCAAACACGCCCAAAAAATCTTGAGATACGGGTAAAAAAAACGGATTTTCGTACCCGTATGTACTTATCAACCTCTAACTAACTTACATATCAACCGATTTTAAATTTTTAAACGAATTTAGAAATAATAGACTAAATGATCAAACAGAATTGCGGCATAAACACATTTTCCATACAAAATGACACAAAAAACCAGCCCTAAGATATAGAATCTATTTTATCTTGACAGCGTTTTTTCTTATGCTCTCACAATAAATACTTACTGATTTATTCATAAAAAAATAATTCAGGTTTATTAAGCACTTATTTGACATATTTCTATGGGAAATTTGTCAAATAAACCTGTAATAAACCTAAAATATTTTTTATGAATTAGAACGTTATTCTCTCAAAAATATTGCCATACTAAGACCTTTTAAACCATATATATTTGGTTTCAGTAAATTTCTGATATATAATTTTTTCTATATTTATGATTTGATTAGGCTAAAGTTCGTATCGCTTTATTCGCCAAATTACATGTGCTAATTATTAATGAAAAAATAACACCAAAGTTAATTGTAAATATTCTAACAAACACGTAGTAGAACGGAACAAGTAGCTGTTTTCAAAATCCACTTTGAACACCTTCATCATTAGCGTTCTTTGTGTTTCGTCCACTATGTGTGGTATCAGTTGATGTAGATTTCTGCTTTATATACTCCTGCAAATGGAATATGTGAATTGTTTAGATTCATCGTATTACAAATTGCTGAAGCCTTTTTTTTGGAATGAAAGCTCAATTTTACCATCTATAAATTTACAACAGTCTTGCCGTTGTCGTTTATTCTTTACTAATTATGCTTATTTTTGTTCTACTTAAGACAAACTTTTTTGGTTTCTTAATATTAAGTATATTTTTATTTAATATTTGCCCCAAACCCATAGCTATTAACTTTTAGTTAATTTAATCACGGTAATTTAAATCACGGTGAATTCAAAAATAAACTACTAATAGCTGACTTTTTAGTGGGGTTTTGTTTTATTTTAAGTTTTTGTCATATATAATAGAATATTTTATTCCAACTTCCATCGCAATTATTTCCAAGCAATGGTTTAGTTCTTATTAATTTTTTGAAATCACCGTGATTTGATATGTCGTGATTTGCAGAACAGGGAGCAAATTACGGCACTCTTTATCGAACGAAATTACGAAATATTTCCATAGAAACTCTATTGAAATATTTCGTAATTTCGTTCGAAAACGAGTGCCGTAATTTGCCCCCAGGCTAGATATTAAGAATGCAATGCAAGTAAAATACCAGATATTTTCCATAGCAGTATATCAAACAACGATGCCCACACCGAAATAAATTTTAATTTTGTGTAATTTAGCGGAATGTATGGTTGGTGCGCTGTGGTACATGATAAAGAATATAGTTTAGAATATTTCAAAACACAACTTTACACTTCAAAAATATTTCACGGAAGATTCACCATAGTATTTTTCCTTCGAAAGGAATAGAAATTTCATGGGAACAAAATTTCACTTGTTATTCACGATAACGGTGACATTACTTTATTTTTTGTTTGTTTTTGAAATGGCTTCTTTTTTTCTTAAAACCCCTCTTTTTCCAACCTCTTTTAAATCTCTTTGAAACTTTCCAACAGCAACGCTGTAAGAGGCATTAAGATGATTTTTAGCAAGGCGAATTCAGTATCATGTGACCTTATCACTACAATAATTTTACAACACAAAAAACAACATGTAGTTTGTTATGGTACAAAACCAAACTGTCAGAAGATTTTTCTTAAAAACATTTTTTCTTTCGACCCCCTCTTTTAAATCTTTTTGAAATTTGCCAAGGGCAACGCTGTAAGCAGGGTGACCGATGACATTTTTCAAAAAGTGGCACCAATAGGGGATTTATCAAAAAAAAGCGGCAAAGTTAAAAAAAAAAACGAGAAAACTACACTAAACTTTTTATTTTTAATGTATTTTCATAAAGGGTGTTTTTTATTGAGGTATAGAACTTTAAGTTGGCATCACTTTTTTAACTGGCGGCCATTTTGTCAGCTGTCAAGTGATTAATATTTAGCTTGGTTTGCCATTTCATCATGAACAGGTTGACAAAAGAACAACGCTTGCAAATCGTGCAAATTTATTTCGAAAATAATGGTTCAGTTCGCGAAGTTTACCGCAAGCTCCGCCCATTTTATGGTCGACATAATCGTCCATCAGAGCAATTAATTCGGTTAACCATGGATCGTTTTCGCACTACGTTTACTCTATGTGATAATACGCATCCGCAGAGACGTCGAACAGTGCGCACCGAAGAAACAATTGCCGCTGTAGAGCAAAGTGTTGAAGAGGACCCTAATGAATCGATTCGCCACCGTGCACAGCAATTGGAGCCGACTAACCGACTATTTTGTTCCCGAATTGGATGGCATGAATGTGGATGAGTTGTGGTTCCAACAAGACGGCGCTACATGCCACACAGCGCACGTCACAATCGATTTATTGAAGGAAACATTCGATTAGCGCATAATTTCGCGGAATGGACCTGTCAATTGGCCATCAAGATCGTGTGATTTGACACCATTGGATTATTTTCTTTGGGGATATGTGAAGTCGCTCGTCTACGCCAACAAACCAGAAACGTTAGGCGACTTGGAAGCCAACATTCGTGGCGTTATTGCCAACATACGGCCCCATATGCTCGAAAAAGTGGTTGAAAATTGGACCTGTAGAATTGGCTTTATTCGAGCCAGCCGCGGCGGCCACATGCCCGAAATCATATTTAAACATTAATGGCATAAAATTATCCTTCCAATAAAGCCAAATTGATGGACATTAAAACGATTTTCTTGTGTTTTATTTCAATTCGAAGTTCTATACCTCTAAAAAAAACACCCTTTATAACTCGCCCTAAAAAAAGGGGAAGAAAAAGTGGCAATTTGCCACTTTAGTCGGTCAAACGGTCACGCTGGCTGTAAGAGACGTCAAGATGATTTTGAGAATCTGTTTATAACAGTGTTGCCATATACTTTTATAAAAAAAAAATATCAAAATATTTTAATATAGGTATGTGTAATATTTTTATGAGAAAAAAAATGGAAAAATATAAAATATCAAAAACATATCGTCACCTGAAGTGAAAAAGTGCCTCTCAAAATATATAAACTTGGTTTTTGTGTGGTGGGTGTAGTAAATATACATAAAGGCCGTGATACACTATCATAGACAGTCGTACGATTCATTCACTGAAAAATCGGATTGAATTCTGTCACACTCCAAAAAAATCGCAACAAAATCTCTTATAGGTGCCACACTATTCCACAAAAAAGATACAAAAACATTCAAAATAATTTTTATGTTTAATTATTTTGCATTTCTAAAGAAATAATAACGCAAATGTAATTTTCAAAATGTATCTCTCTATCTTTAAATAAATGTGGCCAGAATTTGTTGTTTTATTATCAACTGCCTTACAAAATGCATCTCTAATCTAATAGAAATTGTCATTTTATGAAAATTTTCATAAACTTTTGGAAATCGGACAGACTTGTCAAAAAATCTTTCACACATTTCAAATTTTAATCCACACTATCATACTTTTTGAGCACACACGATTTTTGTTTGACAGATCGAACGACTGTGTATGATAGTGTATCACATAAAGTACATAAACATTCGCTTTTATTTCCGATAAGAGCAACCAACTATTGAGGAATTTCATGAAGGCGTAAATTTGATTACATAATTAAGTTTAAGAAATATTAGAGAGAAAAAATTAAAATTTTGACTTGGTCCACTGTTCGATTTAAAAAAGGAAACTAAAAAGTCGATTTTTACCTTTTTTTTTCAGAAAAAAGTGGGTTGATTATTTCACTATTGTAAAAAAATTGTTGCAAACATACCAACCCCATATTTTTACTTATTCAAAATGTAATACATACATACATACATACATATGTATATAGGAAATATAACAAAGAAATTTTTTGTTCAAAATTTTCTTTATTGAAGGAACCAGATCGTTTCGAAATAGACCTATTTTTGTTATTAATATCAAATATTAATTATCATTCGCTTTTATTTCCGATAAGAGCAACCAACTATTGAGGAATTTCATGAAGGCGTAAATTTGATTACATAATTAAGTTTAAGAAATATTAGAGAGAAAAAATTAAAATTTTGACTTGGTCCACTGTTCGATTTAAAAAAGGAAACTAAAAAGTCGATTTTTACCTTTTTTTTTCAGAAAAAAGTGGGTTGATTATTTCACTATTGTAAAAAAATTGTTGCAAACATACCAACCCCATATTTTTACTTATTCAAAATGTAATACATACATACATACATACATACATACATATGTATATAGGAAATATAACAAAGAAATTTTTTGTTCAAAATTTTCTTTATTGAAGGAACCAGATCGTTTCGAAATAGACCTATTTTTGTTATTAATATCAAATTTAAGGAATTTTTTCTCGAACTCTAAATGTTTTTAAATATTTCCAAAAATATTATCTGCACCGGGCGAAAGTTAAGAAAATTCAGTAAAAATGCTGGAAAATCCCATTTTCGGGATTTTGCAATTTTTTTGGGGAATTATTGGGAACTCAAAAACAAATGGTATTGCGGAAGTGCAAATGCAAAAAGCTACGATATTTTTCATTTGCACTTATGCAAGACCATTTGACCATCAAACACCGAATACCGCCATTATAGGTATTTTGTTCTTACTTTCTGTATATTAATTGCATAATTTTTCATCTGAACGATCATTTCAGCCGAAAATATTGATCAAATGGATCACGAGCTATAGGAGAATTTTCAAATTCATAACAAAGCTTATAATAAGCTGGTATGTGATGTTTTGATCATTATATTTTCGCATTTATCAATATTTTCGGCTGAAAATACTCGTTTAGCTGTGATTCTTTAAGACAATGATTATTTATTGTCACTGCTAGAAGGTTCTGGGATATGCTTTACGCTGTTCCAAACTATTACATATATCCAATACATGTTTTTTAATATATGTATGTATTTCGCAAACTATCGTAGGTATAATACTTTAATTTAAGGCTAGATTTTAAAAATACAAAAGATTTTTCCGTTTTGAAATTTGTATGGAAAAAATATTTTTTTAAACGATAGGTATATCTTATTTTTAGCAATGACAAACACTACAAAAATATCTCATCCTAATATATGGTGTTTGAGACTTTTTTTAAGAGACACATGCCAAAAAGATGCATGTGATTGTTGCCATTTTAATATATGTACATATGTTGTGCTAACAGGGGGTCTACTGTGTAATTCGAAACGAAAGAAATTGCTTTTGAATTTGTGTTCTTATAAAATGTAAATTCGAAAGCATTTTCTTTCGTTTCGAATTACACAGTAGACCCCCTGGTTAGAAAATTCCTTCATTCTTTAAGGCGACTTTTTCACAATTAAAAAAAATAATACAAATTATTGGGCTTGTCACTAATTCCGTATTTACTATTCTCAAAAGAATTTATTTTAAGTTATTCCAAGGCGAATTCCAAGGTGACTTTATTCCAAGGTGACCTTATCGCTACAACAATACAACAATACTAAAAACAACATGAATTCGTCTGGCTTCAAAAAACCCCATCTGTCAAAAGCAGTTGACTAAAATACCAATACATACATATGTATAAAAACACATTTTACTATCCATGTGCATCTACTATCAACATCACAGAAAATAATATTTGTAAAATAAATCCTCACAAAAACATCAATGTGAAAAAAGGCCAAGTTCCTATCAAAAATTTCGGCCATCAAAAGCAGTGAGATATAAATTTTGACAAAGTTCATGTTTGGCACAACACCTATCACTGACATATGCTATGCATTATGTATATACATTTGTAATCGTAAGGGTGTCATATAATTTCTTGATAATCTGCTAAATTTACAACATTATTACCGATATAAAGAAATGAACATTATTCTCTCTCTTTTTTAGAAGGGTAAAAATATTGCCAAGTTAGCAGATTATCAAGAAATTATATGACACCCTTACGATTACAAATGTATATAATGCATAGCATATGTCAGTGATAGGTGTTGTGCCACACATGAACTTGGTCAAAATTTATATCTCACTGCTTTTGATGGCCGAAATTTTTGATAGGAACTTAGCCTTTTTTCACATTGATGTTTTTGTGAGGATCTGACTACTTTTTGAAAAATTTTCTATGATAAGACTTTTTATTTAAACTTAAAATTTCTAGGGTGTTTTATTTCTATTCATGATCACTGTGCCAGTTAAAAATGGCATAGTTACATAAAATAATGGGTTAGAGCATGATGAGTGTTGGATTGTAGACCTTAAAAATGAATTATTGTTCTATTACAACGGGTCGCCAGTGTGTACGCTATTTGTTAAGAGTCGTCTGGAAAGAAACAAGTAAAATACAGCGTCAATTATAGTGGGAGTGATCCCGCCTATTTTCTCAATATATTTGCATATTAAAGTCTGCTTAGCCGAAGTATATAAATCAAAAGAATATGCCCAATGTGTATGTAAAGTTTCAATAGGGTAGCTGGTGCTTTAATTTTTGGATTTTCCGATAGAGTAAATCAATTAAGACTATTTGTCTACAAAATTTCAGCTCTCTGCAGTATAATATTACGTAAAATTATTTTGGGTATGGCCCCGCCCACTTTTATATCTGTTAGTGCTTATGGTTAATGTAAAGTTATGTTGAAAAAAATCTGTTGAGAAATACATATGTAAGTACGATTTATGGGTGTAGTCACGTCTACTGTTCAAAACAGGAAATTTTTACTTTGGATAAGTGCAATGTGAATGAAAAGTTTCAGTAAAATTTAATTTAATTTTGAGTTAACAGTGCTTTTCCCAACCCTGATTTAAACTTCTGATTTCTTAGATTTTTCTTAGTGATCTCTGATCTGGATTAATTTGTGTACCAAATTTCAGCTTTCTAGTGCGAATTGGAGCTTTAGCGATAAAACTTCTAGGTTTTAAGATTTTCCCATTGGCTTACTCATCTACACTTGCTTGCGTATAAAATTTCAGCTCTCTAGCGTGAACTGCACCTTATAATTTTATGAGCATTACCCCTCCCACTATTTTAAACTCACAATATTGTTGTGAGCAGCGCTTATAATTCATGCTTATATTCTTCTAAAATATGGTAGACCGAAGTAGATTAAACAAAAGGCTAAAATTTTATGGGAGTTATCACGCCCACTTTTTTAGGTTATAGTTTAAAGTATTGTATACGTGTAACGTATATGCAATTTTTCACTAAAATGGCTTAAGATAAAGGCTGTATTTTGACAGCCTTTTTTATATAACTTATTAAGGCTTTATAAAGGGGTTTTAAGACAAATTTTGATAAAAAATTTTTCTTAGTCTTAATAAGTTTTATAAATAAGGCTGTACGTTTTCAGGTTCAAACAATAGTAGCGTGGCCCCGCCCATTCTGGTAACATTTTTTGGGTTTTCAGATTTTTTTAGTTGGTTTCTCACCTAGACCTACTTGTGTATCAAATTTCAGCTCATAAGCGCAACTTCTAATTTTTAATTTTTATGGGCGCAGCCCCGCCCCTCTGACTAAAATTTCCGGGTTTTCAGGGTTTTCTTGTTGTTTTCTCCCCTATACCTATTCGTGTATCAAATTTCAGCTCCTTAGCGCAACTTTTAGTTCATAATTTTAATGGGCGTAACCCCGCCCACTTTCCAAACTTTAGATTTTTTTCGGCCACTGCTTATTATTCCTGTCAAGTTTCGTTGAAAACGGATAATAATACATACAGAAATAGTATATCTAAATATGCTGAGCCGTAGTACACGAAAATGAGGTTGAAATTGTATGGGCGTGTCAACCCCCACTTTTTTAATGAATAATTTTTAGTCTTGCTTTATCGCAGCATGTATGCTGCTTCCATTAAGCGCCTTAGATTTGCTTTTTTAATTCTAACCTTTATGGGCGTAGCCTCGCCCTCCTGGCCAAAATTTTCGTGTTTTAAAATTTTTTTAGTTTATTTCGCACCAAGACCTACATAGTTCTGTAGCAAATTTCAGCTCACTAGCACGATTTTAGTTTTTATGGGCGTAGCCCCGCCCCCTTGTTAAAATTTTTAGGTTTTTAGATTTTTCTGGTTCATTGCTCACCTAGATCTACTCGTGTACCAAATCTTAGCTCTCTAGCTATAGCGGAAGTGCTTCATCAATTTGATGAGTGATCAGTGAGTCAGTGAGCGTGTCTTAAAATATGCACTTTTTGCACCTTCATATCTCCGGAACCTTTCATTGCAAAACTTTCAAACTTTGCATATGAGGTTACATGAATGGGGTAAAAACAGCTCGAATGGCTTCATGTAAATATACACACTGCGTGCATTGGCCGGAACTTGGCACTAGATGTAATTAAAATGATGAAAGACGGTTCTGGTTAAATGATCCTGATATTTTGGGACAACGTAAAGAAACCTTACTTGCTGCCTTATTGCAGCCTCTCCGATGGTTTGTTTAACACGAAATCAGTGGTGTAAAATGTATTTGACTGGCCATCATGGCCGTAAACAAAATATTATGCTTAAATGCATGAAATTATTCACAAAAACGCACAATGAAATACTTAAGTGTACAACAAATAAATGTGCGTCTTATTTATACATACATACATATATAAGAAGTCAGCTAGTACTAGCTGAACCCGGAAAAGTTGTCTTACCCCCACATTAAAGAACTTGCGTTGTGTTGAGTTGATACATGAGGAAATGCAGCGCATTGTGGCAATGAAGTGCAACAGGAAATGTTAAGGTATGCTTGAATATTTATTCCTATGTATAAACTTAATTTATAATATATGTATACATACATATGTATATGTATATATCTATTTAATGTATCCCAAAATTGCACGGAAAAATTTGTTGATGTGGTGACAACGTTATTGCGTCGTCGTTTACCAGCCACCAATGTCATGGTTGAGAATTTGGGAGCCATTGAATTGGCCTATATAAATATCCAATTTTCATAAACATGCCTAGTCTACTAAAAGCTGACGCAATGGAACCATATGGTCATCAGCAACCACGACGACGTGCAAATGCGTCGATCAGTATTAATTCTTTGCCTCAAGGAATGCAGAACGTTTGATAAAATCTTATTTCTATATTGTTCGAAAATCCATACAAGATTCTGTACCAAAGGCTATCATGCATTGGCGAGACACATGTGGTAGAAATATTTTATATTCGATACAATTTTTTAAAAATCATCATCAATAAACTAATGGAGTTAATCATTTTGCAAGAGTTAATTTAGAATGCATAGGTTAGGAAGGGTGGTGCTATACCGCACCTCCACTCGGAGACCCAATTGGGTTCCATTGTTGTAAGTAGTATTCATACATTATAATCCTTTTTACTTTAAAATATTTATTTATTTATTTAGTACATATTATACAAAGTAAATTTGTATAATATGGTGTTGCACAAGTATGGGCGGAGTAACTAGACCATATGCCCAAGATGGTATTAACAGTATTTTAAAAGTTTTTGTGACTGACTGTACACGACCTATGCCTTCACATAGGAAGTAGCAACGTGGTTGTTAAAGAAATTCCACAAAAAACCGCAAGATTATACGGTTATCCGTGGCAGATCAGTCAACCAGTGCGAGCGAGACGAAAAACTCTCGAAGGCCAAACAACATGCACAAGCCTGACCGCACTTAAGAAATAATTACGATGACGCGAGAGATGTTCCTCAACCCAGAGCTGCTTAACGACTGAACTTTAAAATATATTCTTTAAACATAAAGAACGATATAATTTTTTTCACTTTAAATGTAACAAACATCAGATAAAAGAAAAGATTTTCACAGTTGGGGTCTAAGCAGTCTTCGAACACCTGATAATCATAAGGACTGTTAAGGTCATCTGTTATGAATCCGCCTTGAGTTATTCATCAAACCGGGAAATATTATTCAAACTGGAATCAATATAGTCTCAGACGTGAATTATATTCCGCTTTCATCACAAATTTTGTTTTTTGACAGTAATTCTTACTTTTTTTTCAATATTAGATAATGTTATAAAATTCCCAAATTGTGGTCAACACCTGATATAAAATGACTAACTTTCAGATTTAACTTCAAGCTAATTCTTCTTTTCAAGTTGCAACATTATTATTAGTGCATTTGATTTAATAACACATTTATAACTTCAAGTTACAAGAAAATTTCATGGCAGGTGGAGACGTGGCGTAACTTTTCTAAAGTTCGTTTAAAGTTCTACTGATGATCTGCTGGCATAGGTATCAGCGAACTGAAAATAGATATGTACATACATACATACAATTCTAAATAAATAAATACATACGTACATACATGCGTGTAATAGCTAAAACATCAACTAAAGAGCAAAAAAAATCTAAGTTTAGAGAAGCATACATATTAATGGAATAAATATGTAGGTATATCTTTGTTATCAAAAATATTATCTAATACCTATCTGCAATTTATCTTAACTCTGAAAAAGGATTAACTAGAACGAACGACGACCAAAAATAATTAAGTTTTCAATTTACAGTAGGTACCTATACCAAGTTCATATTCTTACACACTCAAATATAAATAACAAAAAAAGTTAAAAATTTTAAAAACCCCCGACTTTTTTCAGAAAAGATGTTATATCTTCTAAACGGCTGGACCAATTTTGTTCAAACATAGCTAAGAACCTTCTCGATCAAGTCATCTTTCAAACAGAAAAAACTAAATGAAAATCGGTCCAGCCGTTTGGCCTGTACGTGGACACGGACAGACACACAGACACACACTACAAACTTATAACACCCCTTTTTTAGTCGGGGGTTTAATTTTTCTTTCTGATTTACAAAAAAGAAAAATTGTACGAATATGGATTTTGTTTTTTAAAATTAGTAAATTCTGCTTTCCTTGAAAAAAAAAACTATAATAAAATATATTTTTCTTTAAATGTTTCATTAAAAACAACCTCAAACAAAATATTGCAAGAAATAAGTGATTTCAAAAATAATTTATTTTATTACTTTCTTGATTGAGGGTGTGCGAATACATACTTTGCATACTGTATATCTTGATGTGATATAAAAAGAACACGAATTTATGATATATTATAAAAAAATTTTATTAGATTAAGTTCTTAATGAGTAGATGTTGATTATTTTTCAGTTTCTTTCTTGTCTTTCCTCAATTTTTTTTATAAACGAGAAAATAAATAAAAAAATAAACATATTGATGGCACGTTATGATACGATACGTGTCGTGTAGATTTTCCCCCACAAATTTCCTGATTTTACATTTGTTAGTCTGGCAACTTAAGTGTGCGTGTTAAAATACCAATTTATTACAAATAATGACAAAAAGCAAAATAAGAAAAACTAACCACAAAATAAGAAAAATTAAAAGAAAATAAAGGAACTTTTCAATTTTTCATGTTTTCATGACTGCAAAGAACAAGTACTTTCTTAGGCTGCAAATAAAAACAACTTATACATAATTAACACATTGCATTTTTACACTACTAATTCACATACACTTTAGCTTTACACTTATTTAGTTGAGTACGGCATTTTAGCATACAATTTATTGATAATTTAATAGAAAAATATTTAAATTATTACTCCTCGGTACATACTTTTTATATATTGAAATTGTAATTAAACAATATGTACTAACACTGTTTTGTTGTTTTCTTTTTCTTACTACACCGTCCGAAAACACATTCCTAGCCTGATGACAGAGCAAATTCTACTGAAATTTGTTTTTACATTTATCTTCTTTTTTTTGTTCTCTCCTTGGAGCTTCAATGAATAAAAAGGGGAAAACAACAATTGTGTTGGAATCAGTGCTGGGAGTTTTAATAGAATATTAATTCTGTGGCAATGGAGAAAAAGTGCTTAAGTGGACTTAAGCTAAAATTGAGGTAATGATGGAATCAAAATTTCCCAACTTAAAACTATCGATGCACAAAACTTCAATTTATTAATATAGTTTTTAAGAACGTTACAGCAAAATTACTTTTTTGCTTACTTTATTTCAATATGTCAATACGACGAAGCAATTGACGTTCTGAAAGTCAGCCCAACATCTTTTACAGAAATAGGAATACTTTTAAAAAATCACTCAGTAGTTTAAAAGTGCTTTCCTACAAAATTAGCCGTAACTCATGTTTTAGACTCGGCAGTTTTTCTTGAAGCAAGTCTGAGTTTATGGGAGAGTGAGGAAAGAAGAAAGGAGAGGGGTACTGACTTACTTGTACAGAAAAGTTACTTCAATTCTCTTTTGTTATTTCATTCGCAGCATTAAAACAATAGGAAAATTGAACAAGAAACCGTCTGAGTGTAAACAAACGAGCAGTTTTAAAAGAAAATTGAAGACAATTCCTTCAAGAAAAACTGCCAAGTCCAAAACATGACTAAGCATTTTTTTAATTGCCATAGAATTATTGACAGATGCGCAATAGCTTTACGTGAGTACCTGCCATTACGGCCTAATCTCACGCGTGCCAAAGCACCGGGTGTGGGTTAGACGCCAGACCAACGCCCCCATGCACCCTTTTAGAATGAACCTATGGCCCACTTCATAAGGCACATAGGTTGCAATCTTTGAATATAGTTATCCCTGTTCTATATTCAAGTACCTTGATGAGGCACTTTGAGCTATCTAAACTCTGCTGCTATGTCCGTGCCCATAGCAGCTCTGTTGAATGGCAACAGCACCTAGAATAGTGTCTGGCTGACCGCGTCAGACCAACCACTAGCATTGATTTCACACTGGGAAGCCAAGGCTATTCTCCCAGCGATTTTGGTAGCAACCACAGCCACCACGATAATTCTCCAGCTTCCACGCTATGGTGTTGTGTATACACCAACAGCGAGGTCTCCAAGAGAATTCCTCAACCATTGCCGGTACAGCTAACCACTCATCCGAAATGAACGCATGCCTATGTCGCCAAATAACCAGTGCCTACTCCACACATACCAAAATCAAACCTTTAACCCCGTGGGGTAGGACGAACTCGGCATTTTAGCAAAGGAAACTGACGACCGCTACATGCACTCAAAACTTCAGAGCAGCGAGAACCACCTACGCGAGAATAACGCAAGCTCGCCGCCAAAATCCTATGCCTACTAAGATATGACACATATGATCTGACACATATGTGCAAGGTCTCTTAGGACGAACAACCATTTCAGCACAGAATTTTGACAACCGCAATGCATTTATCTCTAAGCACCTCAGCTGTCGGGCAACCGGCACCAGAAGTAGCCTCTGGTGATACCTCGAAGTTCCACCACAAGGGCTTCACCTCTATCGTCTTTTGAACTCAGGGGCAGTTCTAGGTGACGCTGCACCTAACCACAAACTACACAGAGATGTCACGAGACGGAAGATAAAAGCGAATTCTGGACGTCTCATTCACACAGTACCCGTGTCTTCTTTAAGCTTTCGTAGTTGCGTTGATTTAATGTTTTTGCAATTTATACTTTGTGTCCTTATTCGCTATGCGATTTTTGAAATTAAAAGGTTAATATTAATATTTATGAATGAAAAAGCTTAAAGTTAAATCAGAAATTATCTGAAAACAAATCTTAATCACTTTTTTAATACTAATAATCATTTTCACACTCTGTTTTTTGATTCAACACAACAAATTCCTTGATTTAATTTTGTACAAATGTTCACTTGTTGAAATGTATTTTCATTTTATTCTTTGTGGTCTCATTCGCTATGTACTTTTTGGAAGTAAATGGTAAAAATTAATATTTATTAATGAAAATGTTTAAAATGAAGTCTGTAATTATTTGGAAACTAATTTTAATCACTTTTTTACCACTAATAACCATTTACACATTATTTTTTTTTTAATTCAACATTTCAAAAACTCTCATTTAAATTTGTAAAAATGTTCTTTTGTTCATTTCACGAAGTACACATTTTCTCTTGTTTGTTTTGATTATATTGTTAACAACTTAATAAGAAATATACTACAGTTGTCCCTTTCTCGCCGAACCCGTGTCATAGCTGATTTTAGCTTTTTTCATCACTCACTTTCTTCACCTCTGTGTACTTTGTGACCTAACTGACAACAACGGGCGTACAATATTTGTTTTCCTTTTATAAATATGTATGTGTACATCCTTTGCTCTGTTTGCCAGAGATCGGGTAGTAACTGTTCGAATTTGTATGTTATTAACATTACATTCGAACACATTTCCGTTTCGAATCGAATTGCATAATAACCCCCCTGGGGCCCCGGAATTGCCACACCCGTAGTCAAAACTAGACTCCCCTGGGGTTAGAATTATTGACAGCAAAGGTTGTCAAAGGGACAGTGATGACTTGTGTAAAACAAGTATGGTCATGATACAATTATAACAGGTACATGCACAAGCCCAGCCTGTTATTGTATACAAACAATTAGTTGTCAAACTTTGTTTACAAGCTGCAAAAATGTTGGTGTATGTGTTGTAAATAAAATGATTACAGTGTTGTCATTGAGTTTACACATGGATGTGTTTCCAATTACACATTGAAGAAAAGTAAACTACACATGTTTTTTGTTTTTGTTTTGCAAAGTTGGACCATGTGGTCCAACCCTAGGACATCGCAATATTAAATCGACCACCTTTTTTCATATATTTGGAGCACTCCAACACAAAACATACAGAAGTGTCACGAGACGGAAGATACGGATATTTTTCAGTTTGTCTCGTTTTCCCTCAAATTTTGTCGTCGGTTTTGTTTTGCTACGTCTTTCTAGTACAATACATTTTTATTAGCTGTGTTAATTGGTAAGTAGTAATACACTACAGTATCATATACACTATACTTTTCTCTTTCTTCCATGAATTTTAACAAAAACCTGATTGGAGCTTTTTTTACCTGTCACTTTCTTCACTTCTGTGTATTCTGTTACTCCAACTCCTCTTTGGACTAGTCCTTACATGCATGTATGGACTAGTCGCATTATCTGCAGGGCATAGCCTAACATATACATACATACATGTAATCAACATTTTCATGCAAGGTTCACTGCATAAAGCTAACGGTCAGTACGTCACCAAATCTGGCAACTCATTCATTATTTGTATTAATTTAGCTGTACTTTCTGTACATACATATTTACACAAACACTAGTAAATATCTTTTAGAGCTGACAAAATGGTTATGTAAAATAAATTTAATTAATAATAATTTTAATCTTTTACAAATTCCAAATTTATCAAGGTTATATATCATTGATAGATGCAATAAGAATTGCGATCGACTTAACATCGTGTTCATTATAAGGAAGTGTTGAAAAAATCAAGTACATAAGTGATAAAACGAAAAGTTTAAAAATTCGTAATCATCACAACTTCATACCTATTGGGCCAAAATTATGCTCGAAATTCATAACACTTTTTTAAAATGATTTCTATCACTTATGATGCATATATGATGATGATTTCTATCACTTATGATGTATTAGATTGAATGCGTCGCGTCATGACATTAAATCATTCTAGACTTGTGGTTATTTATTGTGGTACCACTGCGACAGCGAAATACCTATGCTTTGCTGTTGCGATACAATCGTTTAATCTATAGGTTTCTTCGATAGCTGCCAAACGAACTGTACCATATATGAAATAGCAGCTTCCGCGATCCACTCTTTAAGTTTTTATAGTCTCCTCCAGTATAGTACATTTGACCGTATTTAAAAAAAAAAGTAATTTTGATGACGCGGGAGCTGTTTGTTCTGCGGTCCAGAGCTGTTTTGTTAGTTTCGAATGCTGTTTTGATGTCATAACGGACGTATGTATGTACATATTTTTGGCTCGCTAAATCAAAGGTAAAGAACATTTCAACAAATTGTTTTTCGTTAAAGACAAGTCACTGTGATTACATTAGCCGTGCGCGTCTTTTGGTACATTTTGAGATTCAGTGCAGTTGTGGGAATCAGTACTTAGAAACGAAAGCAAATGCTTTCACATTGTAATGTTATGGTATTGTTTTTGGTATTGTATGGAAGTGACGTCGATGTTGATAACTGGAATAAGGGTGATTGGAACAAGTTTTTAATTTTTTTTTTATGTGTAAACATCTATGCGCTAGGGGGTAAAATTCTTTTTCACAATACAATCACAAATTTTGTGTGAGTGTATTACCCCCTTATGCAAAAACGATTGTTAGTTGAAGTTAAAGCATGTGTTAAAACCGGTTTGCCATACAAAATTCGCTTGTTAAACCAACTTTAAGTTTAACAATCGTTTTTGCATAAGAAGGTTAGTGTTTGAAAGAAGCAATACAAACTTATTTAAAATATTGTAAATACATAGGAATTTTGCTGGTTTTTTGTTTGTTTTATTTAACTTGATAATTGCTTTATTAGGGTTCCATACACCAAAGGTGAAAATGATAATTGCTTTATCAAAAAAAAGCGATAAAACTGAAAAAATCGTTTAAACTGAAAAAACTTAAAAAAAAGAAAGGTAAATCAAAAAAAATGCTCAAAACCGAATGTGCGCGAGTCAAAGTCGCACTTTACTCATGTTTTAGACTCGGCAGTTTTTCTTGAAGCAAGTCTGAGTTTATGGGAGAGAGAGGAAAGAAGAAAGAAGAGGGGTACTGACTTGCTTGTACAGAAAAGTTACTTCAATTCTCTTTTGTTCTTTCATTCGCAGCATTAAAACAATAGGAAAATTGAACAAAAAACCGTCCGAGTGTGAACAAACGAGCAGTTTTAAAAGAGAATTGAAGATAATTGCTTCAAGAAAAACTGCCAAGTCTAAAACATGACTTACTGAATTTATTTTAATTGCAATGCGTACACAATAACAAGAACAGCAACAACTAAGCGATGAACAACAGGTTAAAAATTAAAAAGTAAAAGTAAAGGCATTTACCACAGATGAGCACTGCAGTATCACTAAAGTTTCAGTAAAAATAATAAAAAATTTTTAACAAGTAAATTTTTACTGATTACTAAAATTTTTTTCTGCAATTTTTATAAATGGCCTAAATGATTTGTTATATGATGAGGTGCATTGAATTTTCAGTAATCAGTAATGCCCGTATTCATAATGAAATTCTACCAAGTGGCTAAATGTTTTTCATACAAAAGTTTCAAAATTTGAATGAAAAAACTTTGCCACTTGCTACAATTTTATTATGATTACTGGCAATGCAAATTAAATTTCATTAGCAGTAAAAATTTACTGAATTTTTTTAGTAATCAGTAAATTTACTGCTTACTGCAATTTTTAATGCAGTACATATATGTACATATACTAACGAAATAAGTTTAATAAAACAAACAAAAACCAACAAATTCCTATGTATTTACATCATTGAAAGTTTTGATACTTTTAATTAATTAATTTAAAAAAATATACTAAAAGCATAAGTACTTCCAACTTAAAAAAAAAATTTCATTACTAGATGTTTACACATCTCTGTGAAAAAAATCGGACTCACATTGCTTTTTTTAATCTGCCTTATAGTGGTTGGCGTATTTCAAATACGACGATTGTTTGGTAATAGATTAAAGAAAAACGCCAACCACGATAAGGCGGAATATTGGGGCTTTTTTTAAATAATATATTACAAAAACGTCGTAGCCAAAATACGCCAATTATAATAGGGGAATGGTTTTCACCCTTTTATTATCATTTTCCATTAATATTGATTCGAGTGGCTGTAGTTTTAATAATTTGTTTATATATATGTGACAGCGCATAGAGAAAGGGACCTAAGGGTAAAAAAAAAATAAATTTTCACTTTTTTTTTTGATGTGGACAACATCTGAGCATTGAATGAGACCGATCCCATGCCCCAAAAGTGTTCCCTCCCAGAGATATGCGCGTTTATGAAATGATGGTACACCAAAGATACACGTATTTAAATCTTTAAAATGGCTCTCCTGAACAAAACCGGTTTTTACCCTTACATAGGTCCCTTTCTATTTTGCGCGTCACATATACTAATTCATAAAAAATATTTTGGTTTTATAAAGGTTTTTTATTTTTAATCAATTTCCATAGAAAATTTGTTGTATTAACCTCTTATAAAACAGAAGTATTTTTTATGAATAAGGTAGTACATATCGTTACCTTAATATAGAAAGGCCCTAACTCATTTTTTTTTTCTTGAACATCTATCTAATGTATCAAAAAATGCAAAAAATTTTGATTTCGATAATTAAAATGAGTTAGGGCTTTTCCATATTAAGGTAACGATATATTTATTTAATTCATTCTCAAGTTATTGGTATAAATTTTGAGGCAATCTATCGTTAATAAACAGATTTAGGATTTTGCGTTTGGTGTTGTAAAAATATTCCATTTCTTTAAAACAAATTTGATTATTTTCTGTTTGTTTTTTAAGTTATTTTTCTTTTATTATTCGTATACTAAAGGATAACAAAGTTTTTGGGGAAATTTCCTACCCCACGATGAGTATGTTTCATAAAATGTCTTAAAGGATTTTTGTTGTAAATTATCAATGTAAAAAATGTGAAACTGGCATACTCGTTGCCGTCTACTACTACGTGTTAGCTAGAAAAGCCTATTTGTTAATTTTTGAGCCTTAGCATTATTATTATTATTATGTTCAACGTCAGCGAGTAATCAAAATCTAATTCACATATCGCACATTTACTTCAATAGTGGCATAACTCAAACAAACCAGTTCTGCAGAAAACGCGTTTTAAGTTTTCAATTTGCATACAACTCAATGGAGAAATGAAAAAAAAAATTCTTCTCTCAGGAGGTCATGGTACAAGCTATTTATATGAAATTTTTACACAAGATAAAATACGAAATGCCGCACCTTTCTGCATTATTAACTTAAAAAACTCATTTTTTGAGTTATGCCACTATTGAAGTAAATGTGCGATATATTTAAAAGAAAATATTTTTTTTAGGTTAAGTGAAAAATTTGAGGTTAGATTTGTTTTTCTTTTGATTACGCAAGGAAAAATAAGTTGTTTATAAGTGAAATGTTGTTTCAGTAGAGTAATAAAGGTTATTTTTATTTGATTTTTTTTTATACGCAATTAAAACTCTAAAACTTAATTTATTTGTATACGCTTAAGTAAATGTTCTGTTTTTTTTTCTTTTGTTTTGGGGAGAATTATTATTTTAAATTAAACATAAAAAACTATAATTTCTATTTAAAAAAAAGTAATAGTTTTGCTTTTCAGTGGTTTTGTAATTTGTAACTAAAATAAAAACTTTAACGTTTAAAGCTTCTAGTCTATAAATTATTACAAAAAATAAAATAAAGAAATGACAATAAAAATAAATGATTTTATATTACGTTTGTTAAGGGAGCTGCAACATTTATGTCGCTTTAGGTTTTCTGTTTATTTTTTTTTAATGAAGTGGGGAGAGATGATCTTTTATTATTTTGCTTTTGTTTTTATTGTTTAGTTAAATATAAATTTGCCTTAAAGTTAAAATGTTTTTTTTTTACTTTCATTAAACAACTGCATTTTGAACTCCTTGACCGGTTAACAAAAAAAATTTAAAAAAAGATTTATTGTGGTTAATGTTTTAAATCTCCTCAGTAAAAAGTTGTCTTTCACTAAACGCTTTTTAGTTTTTAGGACAAAGATGGCTGCTTGGACTTTTCTAGATTTTCCATATTTTTTTTTTCTTTATAAATTTGTTCAGCTTAATCTTTCGTTTTATGTAAATTATAAGTTTTTCTTTTTTGTGAGACTCAATCACTACGAATTTTTTTCATTTCAGGCTGTGTTTGGGTATCCAATGAGGCTTCATCCGAACAATTTAATGATCTCTTTTGGCCCCCCATAGCAACAGCTGCTATGGCACCTGCACTACTTAATGTCGACGAGTCGTTATCCGTGTTGTTGTGGTTAATTAAAGGCGTTTGTACATCATCGTTTAATGCACGGCTATTACTGCTCTCATCGTCCTCTTCATCGTATTCAGATTCTTGCAAACAATTACTGTTGCTATTTTCACCTTCAAGACCAGCTGGTGACGCAACCAAAAAGGCTCCATTGCCATTTGAGGCGGCCGCTGCTGCAGATCCCACATTTAACGCTGTGGAGTTTGCCCCTTTGTGTGTGTTGTTTTTCAAAGCCTTATTAACTGGTGCTTCAATGTTGCTTTCCGAATCGGAAGCGAGTGGTGTTCTGCCAACCCCAATCTCAGCATCGCCATCACCATCATCAGAAGTTTCTGTAGCTGTTGTCTGTGTGGTGTTTTCATCAATGATGGGCTCATGTGATGTTGAGTCGTTGGAAACAAAATTTGAATCGCCATCTTGAGGTGTGGGGTTGGTGTTTTCATTTTCTGATTCTGTGGCATTATTAATAGCATCGATGCGACCTGGAATATACAAAATGCATTCAGGTATTTATTAATTTAATAACAATAAATAATTTTTTTATTATTTGACTTCGGGTCTGTAAAACGAACCTGAGTAAATTTCTTCTTTCGTTAAAAAAAAGAGTAAAATTTTTGGTTTTCTCTCAATCGTATTCACATATACATTCCGTTAACATAGGATAGCCTCACTTGAAATTTTAGAGAACAGTATACATTTTCGCGATTCCTTAAAAAAATATCAAGTATGGTTTTAAGTCATTCTTAAGAGAATACTCTGTTGCTTTATTAAAAAAAATTCCAAATGGGTTAGTAAACATTAAGTGGACTTTCATAATAGTTCTCGTAAACAGCATGAGAAATTTTAATATTTCAGTGTTAACATAGATTAGCCTCAGTGATGAATTTTCAATTAATCTTTGATGTTTATGCAAAAATACCGTTAAGTGCAATAGAAAAATGTTTTATTTGCACAAAGAAAAAGTATTAGGAAAAATCCGTCGCTTAGTTCCACGGAAATCGCAAAACTTGAGACTTATCACGATTTAGGGCTTTCTATCCGTGCTATTGGCGGAAAACTTCGTCGCATCGTAAAAGTTATAAGCAATTACATGAAGAATCCATCAGAGTATTCCAAATGGTACAAAGGAAAGACTTACAAGAAGTTTCCACCTCGATATAGTCGCAAAATTCTCTAAATGGTTTCGAATTCATCTGTGAGTTTAAGTAGAATTAGAGCTGCAGTCGGAGTTAGCGTCAGTAAAATAACTATTCATAATGTTATACAAACCACGGAGTACTTGAAGCATCTAAATCATCAAAAAAAGCCACCATTGTAAGACGTACATAAGCAACACAGACTAAAGTTTGGGAAAGATCACATGACGTAGATGGTGCATCAAGGTCATCAAAAAAGACTTCCCCCTTCCTGATATTATGGAAATAATAACTATACCCATCTTGAAAGCGATATTAAAACACTTTTCTTCAGAAAAAATACTTTTTTCCAATCGTTCTTTTGATGACCTTGATGCACCATCTACGTCATGTGATCTTTCCCAAACTTTAGTCTGTGTTGCTTATGTACGTCTTATAATGGTGGCTTTTTTTGATGATTTAGATGCTTCAAGTACTCCGTGGTTTGTATAACATTAACATTATTAACATTTTACTGACGCTAACTCCGACTGCAGCTCTAATTCTACTCAAACTCACAGATGAATTCGAAACAATTTAGAGAATTTTGCGACTATATCGAGGTGAAAACTTCTTGTAAGTCTTTCCCTTGTACCATTTGGAATACTCTGATGGATTATTCATGTAATTGCTTATAACTTTTACGATTCGACGAAGTTTTCCGCCAATAGCGCGGATAGAAAGCCCTAGATCGTGATACGTCTCAAGTTTTGCGATTTCCGTGGAACTAAGCGACGGATTTTTCCTAATACTTTTTCTTTGTGCAAATAAAACGTTTTTCTATTGCACTTAACGGTATTTTTGCATAAACATCAAAGATTAATTGAAAATTCATCACTGAGGCTAATCTATGTTAACACTGAAATATTAAAATTTCTCATGCTGTTTACGAGAACTATTATGAAAGTCCACTTAATGTTTACTAACCCATTTGGAATTTTTTTTAATAAAGCAACAGAGTATTCTCTTAAGAATGACTTAAAACCATACTTGATATTTTTTTAATGAATCGCGAAAATGTCTAGTATTCTCTAAAATTTCAAGTGAGGCTATCCTATGTTAACAGAGTGTATTACTCGACATATCTAGTCGAAAGTAAATCGAATATGCTATTACTCCCATGAATCACTCAAGAAACATCAAAAAACAATTAGCATTTATTTACTTTTTGAGGTAGTTTGATACATTTAAGTGTAAAAATTTAGTTTTCAAAACACTTCAACTATGTACATACTTCCAATTAGCAAGAAAAATTATCTGTATGAATAAAAAAAAAACTTTTTCTGTCAAAGATTTAGAGCCGCGCATTTTAAATGCTAATTTTTTTTATTCAAATTGTGATTTTCTTTTTGACGCTAAAATTTTTTATATTCGAACTTAATTTCGAATGTCACCAAATCGTGTAATTTACAGAGCACAAATCGTTACCTTAATATAGAAAAGCCGTACCTCATTACTTTTTTTAAATCGAGATTTTTGTATTTTTCGATATATTTTTTATGTTCTTCTATCGAAATGTACAAAAAAAAAAACTCGATTTAAAAAAAAATAATGAGTTAGGACCTTTTTATATTAAAGCAACGAAATAAACATTTATTCGTTTTTAAAAACATTTAGGTTTACAGAACAGAAACAATCGATTCAGATTGATATGTTGATAATTGTGGAGAGACGGAGGAAAATGGTTCTCAGGTGATATTTGAATGTAATTTTTACAACAGCTTCAGATCCCAATACCCATTATATAAATATTGAAATTTAATTTTTTTTCTCAAACAAGAACTATCCAATAATTAGGAAATAGTCAACGATTTTTTTAGGAGAAATCGAAAAGAAAACTATAACACGAAAATCGTGTGAACTGGCAAAATAATTCTTCAAGCTATTTTTATCGATTGGAGTAACTGAATAACAAAGAAATTTGTTTACGAGCTAGAATTTATAAACTTTAAATTTTATAAAAAAAAGAAATTATAACAAATGATAATTGAATAGCATTTTTAAGCAAAATTATTCAAGTGACTGAAGTAAAGTTTCATTTTAATTTTTTTTTTGCGCGCAAAACTGCACCAAAAACAATCAAATTTCCACTTTTTGGCGCCGTACAAAAATTTTGCCGGCAAATTGCAAATTCGGCAATCAGAGGCAGCTCCTTGTATATGTATTTCGATAAAAGAACATCTATCTAATGTATCGAAAAATGTAAAATTACGATTTCAAAAAATGAGTTAAGACCTTTCTATATTAAGGTAGCGATATGTATGTATGTACATATGTATATCTAAAACACAGTCAACATTTTATGAAATTAATAATCATATTCGAAACTTTTTCGAACAAAAAAAAAAACTATTCCGTTATAAATAGCAAAAGCATTTCTAAGCATTTCTTTGATGATATCGATTCTTAATTGGGGGTTATTATGGAATTCGTTTCGACTTTGTATATTATTAGCATTACAATTAAAAAAACATTTCCGTTCGATTCTGATGAATAAATCTTCCAAATTTAGAACTAGTTTTTTCGAAGTAAATTAATAAATTATTTCGGTAATACAAATGAAATGGCAGTCCTAAATTTCTTTTCCCACTCACACGAATTTTATTGACAAGAATATATACATATGTATGTATATGTAAACTCACCTGCAATTTCATCGTCACCATCGTTAGTATCTTCGCCGCATGCACTGAGAGCATTATCATTTGTTGTGGTGCCATTGGTCTTTGTCATAACGCCGCCACCACCACCTTTACCAATGGGCATTTCATCTAATAGTTCCGGACTTAATTCATTGGCCACATAATGAGCCCACAGTGCCAATTCGACACGATGTGGCGACCAATCGGGAGTATCTGCACCGTCACCGCCACTGCCGACTGGCTGTGTATTTAGACGTGAAACGGTCGCCTGAATGTGTTGAACAAAATTGAGGTATTCTTTTGTGGTATAATCAATGCCTTCAATTTCTGGAATGGCCATAAGACACTCATCAGCCATGAAGGGAGCTGAATCGGGGCAAGCGGCAGCCAAAAGAGCTGAAGCCATAGTGGTGCCAACACCCTTTAGATTTGACAGAGCCGTTATAGCTTGCTCCAAATTGGGCAGTTTACGAAAGGCTTTCTTAGTTTCTGTCATGACCGCTCGCGGCGTATTGACTTTCACCAAGTAGTTGAGTTGCGGATAAAATTTACCCCTGGTCTGTTTCCATTTCATCGTTTGTACCAGCTCATCGTAGACTAGATGGGCGTCTTTTCCTCTGGCCTTAATTAGTTTGGGCAATTCATTTTGATACCAATTATCGAGACGTATTAACTCTTGTGGTTTTTTATTACGTTTCTCGGCCTTTAATTTCAAAACTTGTGGATACAATTTGTAACAAAAATCAAATTGTTCCGAAGTGCCATTTTTAAAAAATGAAGCCGTATCTTTGCCGGTATTGGCCATGTTTCACTTCTTTTTTTTTTTTTGTATTTTATGGTTTGGTTTGTTTGAGTTGTGTGGTGATGTTTTCTTCTATTTATCTTTTTTTTTAAATATAGTTCAGTTTAGATTTTTACGTCTCCGCACCAATGCGAAGATCGATTTGAGACACCGAGAAAATAAAAACACAAACACTCAGGCACATGAATAGACACACACATGCACTCACGCACGCACACACCACAAAACCGAAAATGGGAATGGAAAAAAACGTAAAACAAGAGAAACTTTAAATTGAGAAATGACAGATGGTATTGTTTTTTTTTTTTCTTATTCTTCTTCTTGCTTTTGCTTCTTTTTCTTTCTTCTCTTTTATTTGCTTCTAGTAATGTTGTTTTTTATGTTTTGTTGCTGCTTAATGGCGGCACGTCGTCTTTGAGCCGAAAGAAGTGAAGGCAACAATGATGACAACACAACAACAACACAATATTGAGCTCTTTTCAATGTTGTTCGTGTTGTTGTTACATTTATTTCTGCTGGTGATAAATGCGTTTGTATGTAGGTATGTGCTGTTGTTACAATACTTTGCCAGATGATGTTGCTGCTTTTAATGCTGATGATGATGATAATGATGGTGGTTTCGGTGGTGGTGTGTTATTTTAGCGGCAGCAATAGTAGTGGAAGTGATGATGGTGGTTGTTGTTGCTGATATTTGTTGTTGTTGCCGCAGCTTAACTAAACGACTAAAATCGTGTTTTAATGGCAGCTGTATAATTCTAGTGGTGAGTTTTTATTCTGCTATACACTTTTTCCACTCTTTCCTCACAAAAAAACTGTTTATGTATGTGAGTAGAGTGTATGTGTGTGGTGAAAGTATATGTAGACAAAATGTACAACTCTAGCACTTTGCTTGGTTCGATGAATGCCTCGAGCTAACAAAAAATAATCCTTTCCAGAGTTTTTCACAAAATGGCCATAACCTCCTTTCGACCACTAAGCGCTAGCTTTTTCAATAATTTGACAAGTATCCACAATATTGATTCTTTCCAACTCTTTTTGTACGCGTTCCACAATTGCTGCAATCTGTTTTTTTTTTGTTAAAACTGCCACGGTCTTTTTATTTTAAATAACACATAAAATAAAATTCAAAAGCAAAAAAAGAGAAATAAATCATTTAATTTAATTTTATATCTTTGCTAGCTTATTTATTCATTATCTAGTTTGCAAAATAAAAACACTAAAAATTCTGTTTAAAACACTAGATACGAGTAGGTACACAAGTAGGTATGTACATATTTTTAAATTTGTAACTATTTAAGTTCTTTTTTTAATATTTTGCTTAAAACTCACCTATTTATTTTAACTAGATTTTAATTAAGTAGTTAAGTTTATTTTTTATTTTTTTTTTTTAATAATTTATGTTGTTTTATTTTAAATAATTTTAAACTACAATATTTTCACCGTAATTCCTTCGCCAGCCAATAATATGAAATGAATTTTTATTTCTTTATTCACTTCTTTTTTCGAATATCTGAGCGCACATACAATACTACACCCAAACAACCAGCTTTTCACAGTGTGTTCTTCTTTTTCTCACCAAGTCGTACAAACAACAACCTCGTCGCGCTGTGTAGTCGACTTCAGTGCTCATGTTTGTGTGTGTCACTGTGCTGTAGTAGTAGTGTGTCTCGTTTAATATATTTTTCTTTCACATCTATTTTCGTTTTCGTCTTTTTTCTTTCAAAACACCTCTACTCGTTGCATCACTTCTCTGGTCCACAAATACACGCCTAATGAATTTTTATTAAATTCCCTTTTGTGCTTGCCGTTTTATGTTGTATACTTTTATTTTTCTTTTTTATAGATTTTAGTATATTTGCCAATTTTTCTTGTTTTCTGTTTTTGTTGTTTATCTCGATATTCTTGAGGCGTTTAAATAATGTACATATGTATACACATGGATGTATGTATGTATGTTCAGGGCATTAGATCTGTGTGTGAGTGTGTGTGTGCAATTGCCCCAGTGTGTTTATTTTTTTATACATACATATTTTTATTTAATATTATTTTTTGTAGTTTTGTTTTCGTTCACTGTTTTTAAAACGTTTTTTTGTGATATAAAGTAAAAATGCATTTGACAGGGTTGCAATAAATTTGTTGTATTTATTTTACTCCACATATAAACATGGAAAAACGTAGAATTTTACATCCATCGGAAATGTGCAAAGTACCAAATGTAGTAACTACAGTGGGCTAGCAGCACATGTCGGCTTGATAAAACATATTCGTTTTTAATCTTTAATATGTACATATAAGCTAAGAACAATTATGTAAAATCATATGCATAATACCTATGTACATAATGCTAAATAGGTAGGATTTCAGAAAGATTTGTTGCAAACTAAGGTATAAATAGTAGGGTAGGTAGGTATGTACATACAGATAGTCGCAAAACTCTACATACAGTTAGCAAAGAAAAAACTTGTACAGCTCTTCTAATCAAAGTACCTACCTATCTCTGTTGATTTTTAAGATTTTAAGGTAAAACCAAGAGCAAATTAATCAGCTTCCTATGAAAATCTTTCATTTTATTAACAAATAGGTATATTATTATGTAGTACTAAAAAAATAACAGCCTAAAATAACTCTATTCTAATTTTTTTCTAACTTTTCCTTTTCATACTGTCCACACCTAATGATTTTATATCATAACTCATAAAGACATAAATTTATGTTCACATAACTCTTTCTTATACCCTATCCCCCATATTCATACCCCCCAAATGAATTTGAAATGTATTTTATTTCAAAATTTTCATAAATTTTTTTTTAAAATGGATTTCAAATTGATTTTATTTTCTTATGAATATGGTGGTATACCTATTTACAAAAACCAATAAGAAAGTGTACATTTATTTAACCAATTTTCATATAGCTGAATTTAATGTTGTAAGTACACACATATTGCAACCAAAAAGTCTATGTATGTATGTGCAGGTGCAACTCAAGAAATAAGGGATACTATTTTTTTTCAAAGAAACTCTTAATTTAATATTTTGTTAGATATCTACGCTGCTTTAATATTTCACTCAGTCCATTTTACATGGAATTGATCAACTTCTGTGCTTCCTCAGCTGTGATTTTGACCTACTCTGTATGCATAAAACTTCGAAGAACTTCTTTGCTTATTATGACGTGCTGACGAAATTTTTTTTCTCTCTAAAAACGCCAGAGGCGCTCAGTGGGATTGAGATCAGGTGATTGGAAGGTGTTTTAAGCTGCTTAGGAGCATTGTAGCAAAGTCTAAATATCGCCGCTGTGTGCTTTGTTTCGTTGTCCTGTTGGAACCAAAATGTATATGACAAATCAAGTTTTTCCGCACTCAGCCTTAAATTTCTTCTTAAAATTTTTAAATATGCTAATTTATCCATTGAAGATTCAACAAACTCCATCTGACCTACACCTGCAGCCTCACGCCTCTTATGCCAAAAATACAAAATTTACTATTACCTAAAAATTTCACTTCAAGAAATTTCATTTCTTCAAAATCAAGGAGGCCGATTTATATAGACGTAGGCAAACTCGATACGCTTTTGTCTGTTCACATTAGAATTGTTTGTTTTTTTACGGGCAACCCTACCATGATATTCTGCGTTCAGTAAAACTTTTCTGTCTGTTTCTGCACAAGCTTTCTTATTAAAGGACTGAAGGAAGTTTGCAATAAAATTTTTGAGAGTAATACGGGGATTATTCTTTAACATATTAACTATTTTGCGTTCTTCTTGTACAGATACTATTTTTGGGCATCCGGATTGGGGCGTAGACGCTAATATAGTATATATACCTAGTTATATATCTTGGCATTATATATGTATGCCACGTTGGACGAAAAAGTATGCTCTCCCAATAGTTTAACCAATTTTTGGGAAACTATTGCCTTCTTCCTGTATTTGTATAATTATTTTTCTTTCCGAAATACTGACTTCTTTACCTTTGGCTTCCATATTCGAAATTCTATATTTACTTGCAAATAAAATGTAGCTCTAATCTCATCAAACGATCACTTCAATTCACCAGAAAATCTTGAAAAGTAACGGCACAATTAAAAATACATACATAAAAAATATTTGTGTTAGGTAAATTTTTGAACAGGCAAATCTCGGCATAACGAATCTCGCTTTAACGAAAATCCAATATAATGAACGTCCAAATTTTTTACATTAACAAGCTTATATAGCGAATAATATCCCAATTTTGTACTGGATATAATGAATTTTAAAGAAAAAATGGCGAAATAAAAAACAAAATCTTGCTAAGAACATATTTCTAGCATTTAGTTCTACATTATATAGCGAATGTTTTGATAAATATATGTTCTGTATAATGAACGGCAAAAAAATATTAAACAAAATCTACACCTGAAATGGAAATGCAAAAAAATGTGATACCGTTAGTTTGCATTTGGTAGCTTACTTGAAAAAAATTGCCCTCATTATTTTAATTGTATTGTATCTTGTCTACAATAATAATAGTTAAAATAACACCTGAAAAAACTTTGCGATGTAACAAATTTTTCGGTATGGCAAATGGGCCTGACATATCGTTCGTTATACCGGTATTTGCCTGTATGTTATTTGTTGTTTTTTTTATAGAAAATGTAAGTATATTGAAAATTTTGTTAAAAAAACATTACGAAAATAGCGTTATGTAATATGTGAGTATCCCATAAGTTACAACCAAACAACTGAAATGTACCTATCTAATCTACACGCCATTTTAAGTACAGTAGCTTATTTTTTAGTACACTTTTGAAAAACCCATAGTTGCATTACTCTTCCATATGTCTAGAGGAAAAGAAGACGATAGTATATGTACCTGCTGTGCCGTTGTACTACGCAGCAAAACCACCGCATTCGCTTTGTGGGTCACAGGTACTTTAGATGCCTCTAAAATAACATACTTATGCAGGAGCAGTACAGTAGTTGATTCTATCGTTGATTCGATATACATATTAAAGTCCTGCACAAGACCATTTATAAGACCTTTCAATACATTTGTTTCAGTTGTTTATCTTGCCAACAGTGTTGTTTAGCGTTTGTTTTAGAATATTTCGCTGTAGTAAAGCATTTTGAAAATCTCATGTCTTGAAAGGTCTTATAAATGGTCTTGTGCAGGACACTAGTACATATAGGCGATGTGCAGGCACATACATACATATCGTCGGTTGGTTATATGTTTATGGCACAGTATATTCAAAATACATTATGTCTGCAGCAAACCAGTAATAAACCGACGATATACCTATAGGGAATTAAAAGCGCGCTTGCATGGATCTCCCGGTTCTCGCTGTCGAGAGTCTGGTACTTTTCCCCTTTAAATTCAATTTTATTCCTGACTCAGCTTTCTTTCATTTTAATTTCGGCATCTACCGAACCCAAACCACATACATAAGTATGTATCTTTACGTGCTATCCACATTCGGGTAGCAGAAAGGAGTCATCATTATTGGACCCATGAGGTCTGAACTCCTTTCTTATTTTTTTTACTAATTCTTATTTTTAACCCCGACCAAAAAAGGGTGTTATAAGTTTATTGTGTGTCTTTTCTAGATATATTCGGGGGTTTATAAAATTTTTAATTTTTGCTATTAAACAAACTTCCTCAAGTCAAGAGTTTAATTTGTTATATATGTGCATATATATATAAAGATATTCAAGGATAACTTATCTAAATATGTAGGTATATATGTATGTACATACATATGTACCTAAGCACACATTCATACCTACCTATGTAGAGTTGTGTTCAAAAAATAGGAGTGCTAATCTATTAAAAAAAAGTTTCAGTTTGTAAAAAAAATCATAGTTTTGTTCAGATTTTTTTACATCAGTCGCCATATTCTGTAACTCGGTAAAGCTAAATCTCTATTGCTAAATCAGGCAATGGCTTAAAAATATAATTTGCCGAAATCTTAGTGTTTTATGTTATCGCCAAAAAATTTTTAATTTTCTATTTGCTCAGCATTTTAGCGATAGAATTTAGCTTTAGCGAGTTACAGAATACGGGAGCAGATTTAATAACTTATTTATATGTAAGTTTGTGTCAAGAAAATTCAGTAGGTAATTTATGGTTAAGAAATAGGAAAAAAACTAATTAACAAAATTGGCCAAAAATTGACTGTTCAAAATAATAAGAGTAGTAATGAATGGCGAAAACTTTTGTATAAAAATTTAAGTAAAGTTTGCAATTATATAAAAACAAGCTCAGTTTTTTAAATATTTTGTTGAATAACCTCCGTTTTTAATAATTTTTGCACATCTTCGAAGCATGAATACAATAAAGGTCCTGACATCCCGATGCATCGCTTTCACGGGAGTTTTTTCCACGCATCTTCGACTATGCTCCATAAATCGTTGCCGGTTTTTCTTCAACATATTTTTTGACATCTTTCCGGAGATATTCAATAGGGTGTTGAGGTCTAGAGACTGAGCAGACCACGATATAGGCTCCACCCTATTGTCTGAAAACCACTCCTTTGCTAGTTTACTGGTGTGTTTGAGTCATTATTTTGTTGTAATACCCATTTTTGTGGCATATTCCATTCTGAATATACAAACATCACTTCGTTCATTATTTTCACATAAATATTTTTATTCATTATTCCCCTTATCTGCTGTATTGGACTAACTCCACCGTATGAAAAACGTCCCCACATGTGCCACCATGCTTAAATGATTTTTTTGTATACACTGTACCTTGGATTATGTGTAAGGCGGGCATTGGACTTACTGTCTAAAGCTAGTCCAAACCAAATAGAACAACTTTGGTTTCATCTGTCCATAATATATTTCTTCATTGTTCTTATTGCCATTGGACATGTTCTTTAGGGAACTTTAAGCATGCGGCTTCTTGCTATTTTTGTTAAAAGAGGAACATTCCTTGGACTTCTTGCAATTAGTTGGTTCTGTAATAAGTGTCTGTGGATAGTTATAACACTAACATCAATGTTAAGATCCCATAGTATCTCTTTTAACGACGCCGAAGGATTGATTTTCTTATACCTTACTATAAGTCGGTCGTCCACACTAGATATTTTGCGTTTGCGGTCTCAACTATCTGCTTTATTTTCATAAGACAAGGCATTCTTTATAATTTGACTGGAGCACTCAAGGATTTCTTTAATTTCTCTGTATTTTTTTCCTTCTTTTCGATGATCATTAATCAACGCTCTTTATTCTTGAGAATAATATTTTTCTCATCCATAATAGATGAATAATTAATTATAGCTTTAAATTACAAAATACGATATTCCGTAGCATTTCCAAACTTTCACTTTTTCTTATATTAAAATTTAATATGAATTTTTATTTGAAAGAAATCCCACACACTCCTATTTTTTTGAACAACCCAACTAAGTGGAAAATGTAAAAATTAATTAATTATATTATACACAAAAGACTTTTCGTACAATTCTTTTATTAATTTTGATTCTTAAATTCCATTAAAAATCCATTTAAATTTTTGCAGTTTGGAAGTTTCCAGACTTAGCGATTTGTAACATACATACCTACACGTGTACATATGTAGATGTATAAATATTTACATTTGTATGTATGTAGGTAATATGTAAATATTTTCTCAATACAAACTTTCGTTTCCACTGTGCATTAATTATACGCTTAAAGGTTTTAAATTTATGTTAGAGCGCACAAATTTAAATTTTTTCCCTATTAACGGTCAAGTTTTCTTTTCCTCCAACTGACTAGGCAAATACATCCATACATATGTATGTATGCAACTTGAATTCCAATATAATCAGCGATTAAAATAAATAATTATAATACATACATACATATATAAATACAGAAGTATGTATTAGAGAGCTGCGTAAGCAGTCTTGAAATGTAAAACGTCATGATTTTTAAATGTATTCACGTTGCATGTATTATACTAAACCAATAATAAATGCTATCGTACTATAAGCGAAGCACGATGGATGTATTGGTGTATGTGTATATCAGTTGTAACAAGCGATGTCGCAAGACAGCTTGTTTGTAACAAACACTCAAAAGAAGTACTGTTGATTAGCCCTGTCGGAGAATGTGTGGCTGACTACAAAAACAGTTAACTTATAGTTAACTTTTCTTAGACTGACTAAAAGCTAGCTGCAAAGTCATCCAGAACAAACCCAAAATTAATTCTAAAGTTGAGTACGTAATCGAATTTGGTGAGAGCCAACAAATTTATTCTCAGCTACGTTAAAAGTCATTTCAGTTTTATATTAACATTTTGCTGTTGTTATTTTAGATGGTAGCTTAGCCGAGTAGTAGCACGTTGAGTACACAACGTGTGATGTTACATGTTCGACCCCCAGATTTTTTTTTAATTTACGGACTACCAGGTGATTTAAAAAAGTCAACTTTAAGTTAGCTAAAGTAGTGCATAGTGAGACAATTGACTACCGCCTAGGACATCGCAATGTTAAAATAGTCAGTTGATTACATTGCAAAGTAATCCAAGTGTAGTCAGTACTAGTTGCGAAATAGTTAGCTTAAAGTTAGTTTAAAGTTAGCCAAATTTCCGATAGGGAGTGTATGCTGGTTATTTTTCATATTGTACGTTTGAGTGTGTGTGTAATATGTAGATGGTAAGCTATTATGTGGCACACATGCATGCGCGCAGAAAAATAAAAAATCATACACACATACATGCATGACGTTTGTACACGCGCTCATGCGTAGAAAAAAGCAATTATCACAAATTCTTCCGTCACGAAGTGTTTTCTTCTTTACTCTTATGCCTACAATACTCAAACCAATTTCTTGCAAACAATGTTGTTAACGTTTGTTTTATAAGATTTCGCTCTAGTAAAGCATTTGAAAAATCCCTCATGTCTTGAAAGTTCTTATAAGATGTCTTGTGCAGGAGACTAGTATGTACATATGTATGTACCTACATAAAACAATTTCTCTTTTTAATCTAAGTTTAGAATCTTAAATTAAAAATTTCATCCATATTAAATTTAACTAAAATATGTAGAAGCTATACATTTTAACAAAAAATTAGTGACTACAATTTTATAAAATGTATGTACATTATTACTCGTTTCATTATTTAATTTTCAAATACAGACTTTCTATGTGTATGTGTGTATATCTACATATACACATATGTATCTATGTACATTGAAAAAAAAACTTGATTCATCAACATTAACAACAACCCAAGCAACAAAACGAATATGCACATACCTATTATGTAGTACACATCAAATACGAGGGCCAACTGAAAAGTTGTCTCACATAAAAACATGTTTCTGATCTCTAAACAATTAAAAAAGTGAAGTACTTGCTTGATCAATAATTAAATTAAATATTCTATGAAATTTAAAGCGCTATGTATCGCTAGAAATAAAGGAAACCAATTTTATTTAAAAATAGCACAGCTCAATAAGCCTCAATTTATTGAATTGATTGAATTTTTTTTTGGTTTGACTTTATATTTATTTCCTAAAATAAAATATATTAAAGGCTATAACTCACTATCATACAAAGTCGTGCGATCTACGAACAAATACAACCCTGGTGTGATGAATTGTTATTGTTGAAAATTGTAAAATTGAACATTTTAATAAACTTCATCATACCAGGGTTGCATTTTTTTTCGTAGATCACACGACTTTGTATGATAGTGTATCACGGTCTTAAATGGAACTTTCCAAATTGAACCAATTTTTGGATTCCAAACATAGCAAAATCAGAATTTTCTTTGTGTCCCACTTTACGTGTGATTAGCTGTATTTGTTCTATAGCTTTGACAATAACTTATTGAGCTCTCCTCGGTGGACATCTTCCAAATCGCTTACCAAAATCTCTTCTGGTATTATCATCATTCATACACATGTACATACATACGTACAATTTACATGTATGTATGTATGTACATACATAAAAATAATTTTGATTTCACAAGAACTTTTAGGCTTATCTTCGTATGAACGAATGACTTTAACAACGATTGTATATGGACTATAAAAACCGAAATAACATGAGAAAATGGAACACAAAAACAGATAGCGACCCTCATGGAAAAACATTCAAACGAATACAGAGAACACATTGAATGGGATTGGGGATTTTTCATGTGTATGTGCATATTTTCATACTCGTATTTAGCAGCAGTTTGTATTCTACTTTCGTACAGATGGATGAGTGTATGGACAGACAGACAGACGGCCAACAAAAAATAAGTATGTAATTGCTGTTAGCATCAGCTAGGCGATATACTATGAACTTAGCTACAGTGGTTCACTAGCTGGTTTGTTGGTTGACTGGCTTTCGATAATGGAACTTAAAAATATGAAAAGAAACCAGCAAACAACTGAACGAGCAAGTAAGAAAACGTATGTATGTATGTACATACATATGCATGTAGAAACTCAATGCTACACACTTGCAGATACACTTCAACTTTGTAGATACAAGATACAAAACAAACAACAACAACTGTGTACAGAGAAATATAACACAAATAGCAACCAACCAGCTATTCACACTGTGTGAGCGAACCCAAAAGCAACTTTGTGCTGGTTCATGTATAAAATAACGAAATTCTACACGTACACAAATACACCGAATCAAACATGAGTGTGCGTTTGTGTGTATGTACACTTTTGTATACTACTTACATACATTGCCAGTGGTGCTAATCGGTAATACTGTTTTATGGTTGTTCGTGGTGTTTACCTTATTCGTCGTTGCCATGTATATTTTTTTCATTGTTTTCTATACTCGTTTGGATTTTCCTTGTTTCTTTTCCACTCTATTGTGCTGCCTGCTGCTGGTTTTGCAATTCTATTTTATTCTCAGTGTTCATGGCATGAAATACAGACATATGTATGCATACATACAAACACACATAAGTATGTACATTTTTTCATTGGTTTAGTTACACTGTGTTTTAATAATTATGATTCTTTATGTTCTGTATACATTTTGTAAACTACGGATATGTGCTGTCGATGTGGAAACATGATTGAATAAAATATGTATGCAGTATGAATGGAGTATACATGGGCTGGCATGATAATCGTTTCAACAAAGTTGCATACATACATATGTACATACTTACATACACACAGTATGTCGAGAATTCATTTACAGCTTGAAAGTTATTAATAAAAAAATTTTGTTACTTTCATTTTTTTAACCACAGTTATTGTTTATGGCTTGTACATACATACATATGTATGTATGTATGTATAATAATCCATATTGCGAACGTTAACGGCGACAAAAGTAACGTCGACGGCTCAATTGACACAATTGGCATAATTGAGAGCAATCAGTGTGCACACTTATTTTTTTTAAATTCAGTAGAATCGACAAAATAAATTGGTAGATTTGAATGAAATTCGGTAGAAATTTTTAGATATGATATGCATATACATATAAAATAATATACATACATAAATAACAGGAATTCAGTTTTTGTACATAGGTTTCATAAAGCTAATAAAATAACTTTTATTTGGGAAACATTTGTAACTACAAAGATTATATGTAAGATCCATTTATGAATTTAAACTTTTGTGCAAAAATTATTAAATCATTAGTAGGAATAAATATTTCATCCCCAAGGCACAATTCTTTGGCAAATATTAGATTACTTATAGTTTCAGTTTTTAACCGATTTCTTTGTTCTGTTTTAATGATTTTCATGACAGAAAATGACCGCTCTGCGGCCGCACTGCCATGTGGCAAAATAGGCAATTTACACATACATATATCGACTTAAATTACTAAATAACAATATTCGGTAGATTTCAGGCCTTGTTCGGTAGAATTGGTAGATTGTTAAATTGACAAACAAATTCGGTAGAATCTACCGAATATCGGTAGATGTGTGCACACTGAGAGCAATCGTCCATTTCCAAATTGTTTTCTTCTAAATTCGGATGCTAGAACACATACACTTAGCCGCAAAACTCTACATACGATCGTACGATATCTTTTAATAATAATTATTATTTAATGTTTAATTTTTGAAAATATTGTAAATACAAAGAGAAGTAGCACAAAACTGAAAAAGGACCCTAAGGCCCAATAATCGACTTCTCAATTAAGTGTCATTTAGCTAATAGCCACTTAATTTTAAGTTGCACTTACATAATTGCAGTTTCATTTTTTCAGTCGTAAAATTAAATGATCACTTAAATACTATGAAAGTGTGGTAGCACTCTGAAATGTTGATAGTTCTAAAAGAAAACAGATGTTTAATGTAAGTAAAAAAGTTAGATTATCTACATGTAGAAAATTAAAACTGCATAAAAACACATTTTATGAAACCAAAAGAGCATCAGAACGCATTTTTCTATTTATTTATTTCATGATATGACACTATGCATTGTATATGTTATATATTTATGAAAATTAAACGAAATTATTTTTAATACGACCACATGATGTTCATGTACATGTTTTCAATAAACACACACAAGCAAGATAACATATGTATGCTCGTAAGACTTAAGTGTGATTTAAATAGACAAGGTTGGGCATTTAAATTGCTCTCAACTTTATACTGAAAAAAATGAATGAATGAAGCAAGATAACATAGTATGCTCGTAAGACTTAAGTGGGATTTAAATAGACAAGGTTGGGCATTTAAATTGCTCTCAATTTTATACTGAAAAAAATGAATTCTGTATTTAAGAGACACTTAAAGATAAATGACACATAATTGAGAAGTCAATTATTGGGCCTAAAAATAATAATGGAATTCTTGTAGATGATAATACAATTCGACGTTGCTTAAAGAAAGTTAGATTATAGACGTGTACCTATAGCCAGAAAAAGACCATACATAAGTCCCATAAACAAAACTGAATGATATAATTATGCTTTTAATAAATCTAAGTTTTGGGAAAGAGTTATTTTTACAGACGAGCGCAAGTTCGACCTAAAAACTTGGATAAAATGTAATATTGACTTATAAACTAAAACGTATGCAGTACTGTCAAACATGGTGGGGGCTCCATAATGGTGTGGGAGTGCATAAGTGCTGATGGGGTTGGAGAATTAAATTTTTTTAATGGAATTATTGATCGTCCTTGTTATTTATATATTTAAAAAAATAAATTCTTTTGCAAAGTGCAGAAAATTTACACCTTAAAGATAAATACATATATGTATATTTATGCATGATAAAGACCCCGAGCACAACTTAAGGCTGGTTAAGGAATGGCTTCTATATTAAGTAAAACCGAAGCTTCCACATCTTCCACAGTCGCCAGATTTAAATGTGATAGATTATTTATGGGCTCGCTTGAAGCAGAAGCGTTAAAATAGACTATCATTGTCTCTATCTCAGCACAGTACAATTTTAAAGGAATAATGAGAAAATGTGTCAGCGGAAACAACTAAACATCTGGTTTCTTCGATTCATAAAAGACTTATAGAAGTTTTTGAGCAAAAAGCGGACACACCAGCTATTAAAATTTAAAAAAATGTTAAGTAATATATTCAAAAATACATCGTATGTATGTACACTTTGCAATCAGATAAAATATTGAATTTTATTATTTTTTGCCTGTTTAATATTGTTTACTGAAATAAAATGTGATATTTTTATTTAATATAGATTACTTCTATTTTAAAATAAAAAAAGTTGACAAAATTAACGATTTTCGTTTTAAAAATAAAGTTTATTAAAAATATTGCGTCGTATGTAGAGTTTTGCGGCTAAGTGTACCTACTATTAATTTATATTTCCTAAATTTCAACTTAAACAGGCATAGCATGCGTTTTAACATCCCAACTCACAAGAAAACATGGGAAAACGATGTGGAAGCTAGAACATACACGACAGATATTTATATACTGCAGTTATGACTAAATTTCCGCCAGAAATTTCACCCTTATCCAATTAGATTTTTTGTTTTCCCTATTATTTGCTACTGTTTGAAATTGTTCCCTGGGAAAAATTTCTCGTGGAATTTTATTCATAATACAGGTAGAATAATAGGGAATGAATTTGTCAAACTTATGAATTTTCCAAATGCTATTTCCCTTCCAAAGGTCATATATGTACCTACTTCTTTTTGTTTTCAAAAGAATTCTTAGTTGTAGGTGTATTGTAGCTCCCTTCATAAAAATGACCGTAAGAAAGTTGTTAATTTATTTTGCTCTTGTTGTCAATTTATAAACAATTTGCCATGAATAGTTATTAAATTGTTAAAAGTACACGCATAAAATTGTATGGGATTCTTAAATGTTATAAAAAATACCATAAAATCAACGAAAATTTTAATTTATTCAGGTATAGTTTTTTTATATAAAAATTGTTAAGTAATCCAGAAAAAGAAATCCCGGGATTTAGTTTTACAAATCCCGGTATTTCGGGATTTTTCGTTTGGCAACCCTGGTACATAACTATGCGAACCGTCTACGCAACCTATAACGCCCGAAAAACTCACATTCTCAAAGAAATATAGTTTGCATTCAACCTTAGTTATCCTCCTATCATTTCAAATTTAATAAAAATAAGGCAAATGACTATTTCCAATACATCGAGCGTGTCTTCCAAAATTACAGATAAAAGGCCTTATTCAGAAAAAAATAATTTGTGTTTACTGAATGTTTACCAAACAAATTTCCATACAAAATTTTTTTCGTAAACCTTTAGGAAACCTAAATTACGATTTGTTATAGCAACAGTGGGGTGCGTATGGGCGGGGCTAGGCCACCAGCAGGTGGGTTTCGGGTTGGAATGTACTTATGACTATATGTATCTCGAATAATAAATTTTTTAAAAACTTGGTGTATTAATTTTTGCAGTGTAAAGCATACATCTTTGATGAAATATGTATATCAGATGATATTTCATTAAAAGTGTGGATACTATGGCCGAAATAGGGAATAGCTTAGAAAATATGAAACATTTTTAAACGTTATTAAAATTCATTCGTTTGGATCTTCACGCGTTTTTCACGTTAGTGCTTTTTACGCTTTTTAGTGTTTTTTGTTGGCTTTTAGAGCTAAAACGTAAAACAATTATGTTTGTATAAGAGAGTCCAACCTAAATTAAGGCCGGGGCACAATGAATCCGTCATACGTTATACTTCGCCTTTTTCAACAGACATTATCGCAACGACGGAGAAGGTTGGCACAATGAGTACTTTATTGACGGAAGCATTTGAACAGCTTCAATAAGTTGATTCTCCATTTTTATTAAATTCAAATTATTTATTTATTTCGTTTATTTCTTTTGTTAAATTTTATTTTTGCTGCCACAAAACACAAAAGTCTAATTCAGAACATACCAAAAAACCAACCAATATCTGTCCAACTACTCAACGTACACAAAAAGTTAAAAGTTGGCCAAATTTTGTACTTTGCGTTGACGGAGACGTACTGAATGTAACAGACCTCATAAGAAACCATATATTTCAACTTAGCTGTCAGTTGAAAAAGGCGAAATTTAACGCATGACGGATTCATTGTGCCCCGGCCTTAATTTAGGCTGATGACTAAAAAAAAGTGAAAAAAGAAGAGAGGTGTCTTAGGTAGTGCTGGGATACTATCGATATATATCGATAGTTCAGATTTCACTACCGATACTATCGATATTACTATCGACTGAACGTTTGTACATGAGAAATAAATATATAACAAATTTTTTTATCAAGTTACAGTTAGTTTTTTATCCCTTTATTGAAAGTATATATGTAGTCTTATGTTTATTTTAATATGTATGTACATATATATCTACAAACGTTATTTTAGGTGACAGATTTTGAAAAATTTTGCTGCTAATTAAAAAAATTTAATAGTACCTTAGGTTTTCGAAACTGCATAATATCGATATCGTTATTTTGTCCTATCGAGATTTTCGATATTTTAAAACTATCGATAGTATCCCAGCACTAGTCTTAGGACACCCGGTTATAGCTCTGCTGCTTAGTTAGTATATAAAACAAAGTTCATGTGTGAAATAACAATGCAATAAAATTATATTGTATGATGATGCCAAATTCTCTGCAAATATTTTAAAACGTTTCCATTTATTTTCCATTTTTTTCTATTCTAGCGGCGTACGATTACGTACGAATACCAAATTAATGTATTGTTAGTGGAGTGTGGCGGCTGTTAGCAAGCTTACAGCCGATCGGCTGAGTTCTCTGGTTTGTACTCATGTGCAAAAACTAAGCAAAAACAAATGGAGCAATCGTTTTCATTGTTTTTTTTTTTTTTGTTTCACTCACTTCAAACAATGAAACAGAACAAAATCAAACAATTTGTTTCTGTATTTAAGTACAAAGGAATCAAAACAAAAATAAATTTATAATTGTAATAGTGTCGATTATTTTTGTTACGAAAATCACGTCCTAACTCCTGTATCGCCCAATAAATAGCTTTGTTATAATATAGGGTGTTTTTTAAGAGGTATAGAACTTTGAATTGAAATAAAACACAAGAAAATCGTTTTAATGTCCATCAATTTGGCTTTATTGGAAGGATAATTTTATGCCATTAATGTTTAAATATGATTTCGGGCATGTGGCCGCCGCGGCTGGCTCGAATAAAGCCAATTCTACAGGTCCAATTTTCAACCACTTTTTCGAGCATATGGGGCCGTATGTTGGCAATAACGCCACGAATGTTGGCTTCCAAGTCCCCTAACGTTTCTGGTTTGTTGGCGTAGACGAGCGACTTCACATATCCCCAAAGAAAATAATCCAATGCTGTCAAATCACACGATCTTGGTGGCCAATTGACAGGTCCATTCCGCGAAATTATGCGCTCATCGAATGTTTCCTTCAATAAATCGATTGTGACGTGCGCTGTGTGGCATGTAGCGCCGTCTTGTTGGAACCACAACTCATCCACATTCATGCCATCCAATTCGGGAACAAAATAGTCGGTTAGTCGGCTCCAATTCCTGTGCACGGTGGCGAATCGATTCATTCGGGTCCTCTACAACACTTTGCTCTACAGCGGCAATTGTTTCTTCGGTGCGCACTGTTCGACGTCTCTGCGGATGCGTATTATCACATAGAGTAAACGTAGTGCGGAAACGATCCATGGTTAACCGAATTAATTGCTCTGATGGACGATTATGTCGACCATAAAATGGACGGAGCTTGCGGTAAACTTCGCGAACTGAACCATTATTTTCGAAATAAATTTGCACGATTTGCAAGCGTTGTTCTTTTGTCAACCTGCTCATGATGAAATGGCAAACCAAACTAAATATTAATCACTTGACAGCTGACAAAATGGCCGCCGGTTAAAAAAGTGATGCCAACTTAAAGTTCTATACCTCAATAAAAAACACCCTTTATATAATACCTAATCACCGCATTTGTCAATAAGAAATTTCGCTCAATTTTATTTTTTACATCACCTTTAAAATAAGTACATGCATGAATATGCAGGTATGGAAATGTTCATGCAGGCATGCTTACTCATGTTTTAGACTCGGCAGTTTTTCTTGAAGCAAGTATGAGTTTATGGGAGAGAGAGAGAGGAAAGAATAAAAGAGAATTGAAGATAACTGCTTCAAGAAAAATTGCCAAGTCTAAAACATGACATACATAAATGCATACCTACTATGTGTGCATGTACATATGTATGCACATATTTATACATCTTGTATATACATACATACATACATATCGCTGTTAACAAGTAGGAAGGCCCTAAAGTCTTAAGGCTCAGTTAGCCGACTGTAATGTAAATTAACTGCAACAGTAGTAAACAGCTGATCGATATTGGTATGTGAAAAGTAATGAAAATGATTATACAGATGTAATGTAACTTAACCTACTTTTCATATAAAAGTATCGATCAGCTGTTTTCTACGTTACAGTTACATTACATTACAGCCGGCTAACTGAGCCTTTAGTTAGCCGACTGTAATGTAATGTAACTGCAACAGTAGGAAACAGCTGATCGATAGAGGTGGAAAATTATCGATATGGTCACTATCGAAAGTTTTCGATAGTTTAAAAAACTTTATCGATAAATCGATTAAAGACTATCGAAAGTTAGAAAAAGCATCGATATATTGATGATACTATCGTGATAGTATCGAAGTTGTATGGTTCTCGTATAATGTACATATATATGTATGTATTTATTTACAGTAAAAATTCAAAACAAAATCAATATTCAAACAAAACAAAGCAAAATAAAATAGAATTTTATTTTATTTAGAATTAAAATATCGATAGTCACAAAAAAATGAACTATCCTATGCTATCCACACCTACTGATCGATATTTTTATACGTTACATTCCATCTCTATAACCATTTTCATTACTTTTCACATAACAATATCGATCAGCTGTTTCCTACTGTTGAAGTTACATTGCATTACAGTCGGCTAATAGCCTTTTCACACTTACTCACATCTTTCATCAATTTGGCAAGATGATAACATTTTCCCATAAGAATTATACAGGGCTGAATGTTCAACATCTTTCAACATCTTTAAAAGATGTTCCTATCTCACTTTGTTCCGTTCAACATCTTTCGATTATTTTAGTGTCATCACTAGAAAAAATGTATGCAACTATATACATACATGCATACATACTATAAAAATATATACATATGCATGTATGTTTTTATGTATATTTCCATATGCATGGACATATTTACATACATTCAAGGCTACATTTTGGAATATCCTTCCCAAAAAAAGATCCGTAATTACTGTAAGATTTTATTATATACATACATATGTATGTAAGTATATGTATGCATATAATAAACTGTTATATGTTTTCCAAATCGAAATAAATTACATAAAAGTAGTTGCAAATGTCTACGCGAAATCTTTGCGGATAAAGTTTGTAATATTTTTTCATTATTATTGTCCGCTGGCATAATTTCAACTAATTCTGCACATTGTAGCATTATTTGTTTCTGCTCCTCAGGAGCCAGCAATTAAATCAATTTCTACTGAATTTTTAAATTGCATTTTATTATTTAATTTTTAGTAGCTCACATTCGTAAAAATAGTATTATAATACATGACAGTTGAAAGATGAAAGATATTGTAATGTGAACAGGTTTTTTCAATTTTCAACATATTCCACGCATTCCTCAAAGATGTGAGTGAGTGTGAAAAGGGTATAACTGAGCCTTAAGTTCTTGTACAACTACCTTGTAAAACTGCTTGTAAAAGCGTTATTTTGTAAACTATTGCAATAAATTTTTGTGACGAAGTGTATTTGTGTGAAATGTATTGCAATCACTGAAAAACTCAATTTCGTGAAAATACGAGTTAGGGCCTTTCTATTTGCTAACAGCGATATGTGCATTGAACCCGTAGCGGATGAGTTGTACATACATATGTACATATATGGATACTCTCAAGTGATGGAATGATGTGTGGTGAATTGTTAGTGAGAATGATTGATGAACATGGTTGGGGTCGGTTGAATGAATATGCAAGAATTGAGTGAGTTTCAAATGACTGAACCAATAAAAGCGAATTTTCTCTAGGCTTATTTTTTTCACTTCCTTCGTTTGTTTTTCGTCTGCCTTACATATGTATGTATGTATGCAGATACATTTTTGCCTTCAGCTAAAAGTTACGTTCCACAAACGTTTTGTTTATTATTTGACTTTGTTCGTTAACAATGTAATATGGATTTTTATAATAATGGCTTGTTTTTCATTGTTAGGTTGTGGGTATGTGTAAATACATACACCATGTCGGAAATTATGTTAACTTTAAACTAACTATTGCGCAACTAGTACTGACTGACTGACACTTGGATTACTTTTCAATGTAATCAACTGACTATTTTAACATTGCGAAGTCCTAAGTGGTAGTCAATTGTCTCACTCTGCATTAAAGTTTATTTTTTTAAATCACCTGGTAATCAGTAAATTAAAAAATAATTTCTGGGGTTCGAACATGTATCATCACACGTTGTGTACTCAACGCACTACCACTCAGCTAAGGTACCATCTAAAATAACAACAGCAAAATGTTAATATAAAACTGAAATGACTTTCAAAGTAGCTGCGAATAAGTTTTTCGGCTCTCATCAAATTCGATTACGTACTCAACTTAAGAATTAATTTTGGGTTTGTCCTGGATGACACTGCAATTAGCTTTTAGTCAGTCTAAGAAAAGTTGACTATAAGTTAACTATTTTTGTATTGTTCAATGTATATACAGTGGAGAGCACTTGTGGCTACATCAGTGTTACCATATGTGAAGATTTATCTTATTTTTGAAGTTTTTAGACATGTGAAAACGACAAAAAAGATTTCTTATCTAAAAATAAGATTTTTAAAAATTTTACTTTTGGCACTTTTAATATATTATTGGGGGATTTTTTTGACTACACTACCTACAAATTTTCTGATTTGCTTCATAATGATCTTACACATATTCTACACAGTAAATATTTTGTGTTATTTGGCTTTAATTTTAATATTTCACAAGAAATTTGATAAATTTTAACTCATTTTTATTCAATCAAATAACAAAAAAGATTTTTGGTAACAAAAAAAGATTTTTTTTGCTCGACTTGAAGATGTTTGAAAAATAAATATGGCAACACTGGGCTGCATACATATGTATGTATGTATGTATTTACCAAATACGACATAAAACCAATGTAAAATCCATAAAATAAAAGAAAAAATAAAGGGTTTTTATTTAAACGATAGGTACAATAAAAATAATTGGTCAATTCACAGCGTATTGTAGGAGTCGTAGTTCGTACAAACGTTGTTGGTAATTTCTATTTAAACATTTGTTTATGAACAATGTTTTTATAGAAATTACCAACAACATTAACATTGTTTAAACAAATGCTTACATAGAAATTGCCAACAACGTTTGTCCGAACTACGACTCCTACAATAGGTTGTGAATTGAGCAAATAATTAAAGAAAACAAAATGAAATTCATTAATAACAAAAGTTGAAGTTAATATTGAAGCCCAATTCACAATCTTGTGCAAATGGTCTTGCATCGTTGCAAAATATTGTGAATTGGGCTTGAGTCAATTTTGTGAAAAAAGTCTATAGACCATTTGAAAGTCTTATACAAATAGTCTTGAATCGTAGCATTTGCAAGAACATTTGCACAAGATTGTGAATTGGGCTTATGTATCCACTTTTGCAAGCTTCAAAAAATTCATATATGTAATTTAAATTTTTTAGTACATCTAACGGTCCTTTGATTTAATTACGCTTTTAATGCACCTAGGCATACTTTTGACCAAATTCTCGGCGGAAAGATTTGGAATATTTGCCCATTCCGTTTGAACTCGGAACCAAAATTCATTAAATGTTCTTGGCGCACTGGCGTACTACACATGATATTTTTTTTCAGAAAGCCCGTACATTTTCAATGGACTTGAGTTCTGGGCCTTATGCTAGCTATGGCATTGTGTGACATTTTTACTTTGAAGGTCAATTCTTAACGATTTTGGCCATATGTTTCTGATCTCCATCTTGTTGATATACAACTTCTTCCGCTGTGTAACAACTTTGTTCTACAAAATCATATAAATACATTCACTTTTATGATGCTAATTTAATGTTCTTTTCTTATTATTCGATTTTTTGCGACTTAAAATTTGGGCCACTTTTTTTGGGTATTGCTGCAGGAATCTTACGAACAATATTGGCCTCCAAGCCCTTAATTATTGCTGAGTTATGATCACAAGCCAGTGACCTTGAATTGATTGATACATCAATTGCTCGAAATCAACTTATCGCAAAATTTATATTTCAATAAGTCAATGTTGGAACAATGTCATCCATATTTTCAGACAAAAAATCATTTAATATGATGAGATAATGATCTCCATTCACCGTAGCGCAAGCTCTGTTTTTATTTTTGAAGAAATAGGGTAAAATGATGTCACTAGCGTGTAAACCGCACCAAACGTTGTATTTGTACGGATTTGATGGAGTCAGTAGGATATGTATCTGTAGGATATGTTTTTGGATTAGTTTCACTGCATATGCGACAATTTGGCTTTTTAACAAACCTCTTAACTCAAAAAATTAGCATATGTACAAACGTATACAAGAAAATAAACATACATACATACATTGTACATACATACATAAGTGCCACAGCACACTGCTAAACCTAATTAATTTTGGGCCGTATTCGTATCAAGCATGGAAAAACAGAGATTTTAAAATCATATACATATGTATGTAGAAGAACACGCGACTTTCAATGACAAATTGCACTCGGTAACACATTGTTCAATTTCGTCATTTATGCTAACTTCATGTCTTATACACAAGGCTGATAAAGTTTCTAATGTACTTTTTCAGAGTAATTAGAATGCGCTAAATAAAATAAAAATGCTCCTGTTCAAATAACACTATTTCGACTTTTACTATGGCGTTCTTGTAACAGATTAAATAACACAGCAAATTTTTTTCTTTAAACTAGGACGAAACTGTCGTACCCGAAGTCGAAATACGGCAACCACGATAAGTCCAAATATTTGTGTATCTGCTTAGTTCATCACCAAACCTCTCAAATGGTTTCACAGCTTGCTGAAATTGTACAAGCTGTCGCAACAAGGTTCAAGTTTACATGTTAGCGATAAGATTCCGGATATTAAATGCTAACTTTAGGAAAACTGGATGATAAAATGACCATTAAATAGGTTTTTTCCATTATTAAAATCAATGGTCCCAAATACACCTCGTCACAAAAATTTATTGCAATAGTGTAAAAAATGACGCTTTTACAAGCATTTATACAAACAGTTGTTCAGTTTCCATCCCTGATTTATATATTGCCGTTCTCTAAATATACGAGTTTACTTTTTGTTTGTTTTTCTCATATGGTTTTCGTTGTTCTTAAACACTCATACAAGCCAGTGTACACACTTCTACCGATATTCGGTAGATTCTACCGAATATGTTTGTGAATTTAAGAATCTACCAATTCTACCGAACAAGGCCTGAAATCTACCGAATATTGCTATTTAGTAATTTAAGTCGATATACATATGTATGTGTAAATTGCCTATTTTGCCCAAAATCAGTGCGGCCGCAGAACGGTCATTTTCTGTCATGAAAATCATTAAAACAGAACAAAGAAATCGGTTAAAAACTGAAACTATAAGTAACCTAATATTTGCCAAAGAATTGTGCCTTGGGGATGAAATATTTATTCCTACCAATGATTTAATAATTTTTGCACAAAATTTTAAATTCATAAATGGATCTTACATATAGTCTTTGTAGATACAAATGTTTGTCAAATATTTTAGTTATTTTTTATAAAGGGTAAGGGCAAATAACTGAGGATGACACTTTTTTTATTGGAAATGCTTCATTGTTTATGGCAGTTTAATTTCCAATCACATGTGAAGTTTTAAATGCGCTTTTAGAATCTGTTTAGTTTGATACTCCTTGCACTTATCCTTTATATATAAGTACATATACCTATTTTGTTATTTTTTATGTTTCTTTGAATTGTTATTTTTTATGTTTCTCTGAATAAAAAAATTTTCTACCGAATTTCATTCAAATCTACCGATTTTTTTTGTCGATTCTACCGAATTTAAGAAAAATTAAGTGTGCACACTGATGCAAGCTCAATACACTCGTGTTGAATATTAATACGAATATAACAAGGTAAACAGAACATAAGATAAGAACATAATCATTCGCACAGAGTTTTATACTCTCCAGATATCCACCACACTAAGGCCGACTCACACAACACACAGCATATGTACGTAGTACATACATACATACGTATTTATCTAGCTACTCCATAAATGCAATGAGACAGTTGCAAAATTACCCCCCTCGATATGAAACCAAAAGTGTGCAAAAACTGGATTTTAGCATTTACAAAACTGAAATTTATCATGTGAGCGAATGACTACAAGTTTTTGTGCCAGAATTGAGTTCGCCATTTACATTGTTGTTGATTTTCGAAGCAGAAGTAAAGCAAGTTGAATGAGTTTCCTGTACATATACTACAATACTTACATACATACATGCTTATGTATGTATACACAACAACGAGACATTTTACTTGCTGTATTCTTGTTTGTTTACGACCCACTGTGTTCCCATAGTTGTTGGTAAAATAGTGAGTGTAGTGCAGTGTTGCCAGAAAATGATGATGAGAGAATGCTAGATCTGTAAAAAAATTCTGCTAAAATGTTCTACCGAACAAATGTATAATGCCAGATTTAAATTTTAAATATTTTATTGAAATAGCTTTCAATTTCATGTTTATACAAACTTATTAGTATTTACAGTTGTTTTTATAGCACATACATACATATGTATGTGTTTGATATTATCCATAGATATGAATATTTATGTATTTTCCGACTGGGACCAAGTTTCTTTATGTCAACACATTGTCTACAGTTTTTCTTCTATTCATCAGTATAAAGATAAGAGAGAAAACATATGTGGTGAAATTTTCAAAAACTTGTTAATATACACAAATTTGGATGTACGTAAAGTATGAAAATGTACCAGTAAAGTCTGGTTGGTATGTCTCCATGATGCCATAGTCAGTACCTAGTCAACTTTTTTAGTGTTACTAGTAGATTTTCAATGACAAGCGCATGCTAAATGTCTATAGCACAAAGTATTTCATGGGGAATAATTAGAGAGTAGTACTGGTGACAAAGTCAAAAGCGACTCAGTACATTTTACCGTCGACATTTCCTTCAGGGTATATACATATAATATGTGTCTGTATGTCTGTATATCGAGACTTATTTTCGGTTTAATTGTAAGCAAGATGTTGTAAAAAATAGACTATTCTAATTGAAATTAAAACTATGGCCTACCCATAGTTTAGAATTATCAAAATCTCGAAATGTTTGATATCTTTTAAAATGCAGGCTGTAAAATTTGTACTTAAGCGACAATTTATGTATAGTAAAATATGTATATCAGTGAGATTACACGAGACATAAGTTTGGAAATTTTTGTGTTGGCAATTGTCAAAATCTGTTGCTAACACAAAAAATGACTGTGTAAACGGTAAAGGTGGAAGTACATACCACGCGTTACGCGGCAACGCTTTTCTGGCTTGTTAAACGTTCAACGCTACACAAATGGAAGGTTACACACCACGCTTTTGAAGCTTTTTTAGTTGTAAAATTTAAATCCTTTGCCGGCTATTTTTTTTTTGCATTTACGTTGCATTTTTCTTTAAACATTTAATTCATTTTTGTATCCATTGTTTAATAAAAAAATTAATTTCTAATCATGTTTGTGTATGTTAGTTTATGAATCTGGCAACACTGGCTGTCATATTGTATACAACGCGTGAAAGTTGAAGAATGTTCAACTTTTGGCGAGGTACGCGCGTCGCGAACTTCTCTATGTAACTTGCCTTATGAAAACACACTATTTCAACTTTTTTGACAGACGCGTGTATCGCATTAGCGCATTGAACGCGTGTTATGTACTTCCACCTTAAATGTTAGTGTTCGAACACATGTTTGGAAACAATTGCTCAAACACAAGTCTGAGCAATTATGTTAGGACACAAACTGTCAAATTTACTTTTTCCGTAGAAAATAATGGCGGGAAACTAGAAATAATAAGTTTATTATAAAAAAAATCAAGCAGAAGCACCAAATATATGCTCTGTGGCAGAAGTATTAAAAAATCAAAACGAAAAATGCGCACTTTGTATGCATACGACAACCTAAATTTTGGGTTTTAACATTATACGTCTAGCCATCCTTAAAAATAAGTTTGAGCACAAACTTTTTTGTTACGTCATTCTGCCGACGTTATTTCTTATGTTCAGAAATAAAAATTGCTCGTCTATTCGTAGTGTATTTGGATACTATAAAAACCTGTCTTCGGAAAACTTTAATTTTTGTCGCTTACGGATAATTGTAAATAGGGCTCCATATACATATGTATACAATACATAGCATATAATACATATGTAGGTATTCGTTGTATCTACATTACGAAGGAAACACATAATTATAAAAAAATTTACATTTATTAATAGAAATGTTCTGTACATTGAAAAAATATGACAAATTAACATTTATTATTTTAACAATTAACATTAACAATTATTGTTTTAAGCAAATTCTGCCAAAAAGCATCTGGCAGAATTTTTTAAAAGTTGAATGCTTTTCACATAATGAAAATGCCAAAATGGCAACAATGGTGTAGTGATAAAATAAAATGGGGGTTGTCTTGGCTAATAAAAAAGAGCACGATGAACAAGAATAATAATGAGAGGAAATGAACTTACATACTACATACATACATATTAAGTAAATGGCTATATCCGTACAAATGTGTATACATGCATGCGTACACATGTGCATACATATGGATGTAGGTATGTGTTTATGTACATGCAATAATTGTGTATACAGTAGTGTTGACAATATTTTTTGTTTAAGTGTAGTACCTATTTATGTAGGTATAGAAAAGATTTAAAAATCAAAACAGGGGGCCTACTCCATCCTATTTCGAAACGAAAGAAAACACTTTCGAATTTGAATTTAATGAACATTACAATTCGAAAGCATTCGTTTCGAATTATATAGTGCTATGCTCTTTATGCCAGACACGAGCGAGGACACAAAATATAAAGTCCCAAAAGGAGGATTTACAAAAAATTGCATTTTAAAGAGAAAAGGTCGTTTATTATAAACAAAAAAAAAAAAAAAAAAAAAGAAGCGAAGAGAGGTGTCTTAGGACAACCGCAATAAAATTATTTGTATTTTTAAAAATATTTATTTAATATTCATAAAATTTATTTATTATTTATAAAAAAAAATAAATTTGCCGCAAATATTTGTATGTTTGGACATTTCGCATATTGGCATTTCCACAATAATGTCAACTTTTTGTAGCGTGCGCCACCAAACAATTATGTTTGATTTTTCAAAGAAAACGAAACTTTTTTTTACTTCTTTATATATTTGCGTAGGCCGTCAGCAGCTCTATATTAGGTAAAATTTTAAGAAAAATCGACGAGCTTAATTGCTTGGTGTTGCACGCGACAAAAAAGTGAACTTTCTCGTGGAAATGTCCATATGTAAACGCAGACTTAGCACATCGTTTTTTAAAGTTCTTATTAGTAAGACATTAGGTATCTGCTTCTTTGCGAACCGAAAAAAGTAAAAATAGAAATGGAAACAAAAATAAATTTATAGCTTTAATAGTGTCGATTATTTTTATTATGAAAATCACGTCTTAGCTCCTTGTCTGGTATAAAGATCAAATTAAAATTAACGTTTAATTTAATTTTTAGTATAAAGGATAAGTAAAGTATCATCAAAATAGGATCAAATTAGCACTTTAGTATCACAACGGTAGCACTGTGCCAAACCAATCTCTCTCTCTCTCTCTCTCTATTGTTGAAATTATAAACGTTTATTTCAACTTTTTACGAGTGATGATATTGCCGTTAAAAATAAAAATCATTTTTATTTCCAAGTTTTATTCAAATTATTTCAAATCACACCAAATAATAAAAAAATGTGTGTAGTTTATTTCTGTCATTAATTAATAAGCTGTAGGAAGTCCTAACTTGGGGATGTCCGAATAGCTTTGGTTTATGAAATATTGACCGGAAAAATCCCCTTGAGAACACTTTACTCGTCTATATGTAGTTGGTATTAGACATATGATGACGTAGATCTGATTTAGAGAACTGTAATTAAAAAAAAATTATATAAGCAGATATTGTTAGCTATTTTTTGTTTTACTTGGAAGATAATTTAAAAAAATATTGGTATTATTTTATTGAAGACATAAAATTGCAATTTTCAAATATCACAATAAGTGTAATGTATACAGTTCTACTCTGTAATTCGAAACGAAAGCAAATGCTTTCGAAATGCAATGTTAATACAAATTCGAAATCATTTTCTTTCTTTTTGAAATACAGAGTAGACTCCCAGTAAAATTTTACCTAATTTAAATTTTTCCATAAAATTTGTTGCACGAAACTTTTTCTATTTGCTAATTGCAGCGTTGTAGAAGAAAGTGTTTAAAAAAATAATAATGTAGAATGAATATCTGAAGCATTTTTAGCAGCTTTTTTGTTCAGATTTGATTCTACTGGGGGTCTACTCTGTAATTCGAAACGAAAGAAAACGTTTTCGAATTTGTATCTTAATAACATGTAAATTCGAAGGCCTTTTCTTTCGTTTCGAATTACAGAGTAGAACCACAGGCCTTCTATTGACAAATGAAAAAGTTTTCATGAAAAAATGCTTAACGTAATTTAATTATAATTATGATAAATGAAAAGTTTTTAGTTTAAAGAGACAAAAAATAAAGTTTTAAAATATTATTTACCTTTGTTGTGTAAAACAAACTTTGCATAGCAATAACTAAGACAGAAAGTAAATGTTATTTACCATTAAAAGTGAAAAAAAAACCATGGAATGAAATTCAAAAATTTAAGAAATTTTAAAGAAATACAAACAAGATTTTTTTTTTAAACAGAGATAAAGGAATTAACAGTATTTTTCAGAGTTTACCCCGTAGTTGAATTCGATGTTATATTTTGTTTAATATTAAACGAAATACCTATGTTCGAAATTTCGAGTTTAAATAATAGCAATAAATGTAGATATAGAATAAATAAAAAGAAATTAACAATTGCTATTCGTTATTAACTGTGAATTCCTTTATATAAACAGTTATAAAATATTAGTTACACATTTTTTATATTAAAATGGGAATTAAATTTGTTTTGCTTTTTATTCGAAAACTTTTTTCTTTAAACACTGCAGGCAATAAATATTATAAAAATAAACACTATGTAGTATTGCTTGCATAGAAAAATAATATTAAACTAAAAAGAGAATTAGATAGACAGACAAAAGACATTCAATATGTATGCATATCTAAATCTTCCGGGCGTACTGGCTGTGTGTAGGGAATAATTGACTTATTTTCCACATCTCTCGATAAGGCTTTACGCATATCTGTAAAATGTATTAGATTTTTGAAAATAATTTCACATCGTATTGCAAATAACAATATGCTACTGTTTACCATAAGCATCTTCGTCTTGATCACCGGAATAATAATCGAGTATAGTACGATATATTATATAGCCCAGATTCTTATACATGTTGATAGCAACTTTGTTGCTTTTTCGCACAAACAAATCCACAAAATAAGCACGTTTTCTACAATAGAGAAACAATTATTGGGTCGAATGAGAAACGTCTACATTTTTTCAATTCACAACTGTTAAATATTCAAAATTATTTATATCTGATTTTTTTCGCTACATTCTTTGCATAAAATTATGGTATGTAATAGTTATTGTTTCAGGACAAAAAATCTTTAATTCCATTACTTGCAACCATGATTACAATTGTTTTGAGATTACAATTTCAAGGGAACTCTTCTAATACCACTTTTCAATCAATTACCATAAAAACTTTAAATACTCATTAAATTTCTATCTTCACACTCACTTTTCCGATATGTCTTCCAAGAATTGCATCAACAGAGCTGCCAAACCTAGCCGTCTATAGTCGGGAGATACTGTTAAAGCTGTAACATGACCATGCCAGTTTTCCATATGACCTTCTACTTTTCCCATAACTTAAAGGTTGACAGAAAAAAATTACAATTAAAATATTAACAAGTCAAAAATTACTAATTCACTTACTATAGCCCATTATTTGGCCACTAGGAGATTCGGCCAATTGGAAGAACTCTGGCCATCTTGCTAAATACTGTGTATAAAATGATAGACCATATGTTTCTGTTAGGGGATCAAAATTTCTGTAATTCAACATAGATAAAAAATGCAATTTTCTCTTGAAGCAAATTATAATGCACATTCAAATATTTACTCACACATTATTGAATTTGAATAAATCGTCGCAAGTAAAGGGTCTTAAAGTGGTCATTTTTTATTATTAATTTTCTTATAGTAATCTACTAAGTAATTTTATGCCAGTAGAAAAATTATACTTTGTGTTAAAAATAGCATGTACCGCTGCTGGTACAAAAAAAAAACAATAAAACAACACTGCCGCACTATAAAAATTGTTAGCGAAAGAGTAAGCAAAAGAGGGATGTCAAAATATATTTTATATGGGTTTAAATAAAAAAGAGTTGCCTCTTTAAACAGTGCTGCCAGAAGAGGATATCGAAAATGCAAAAATTTAGAAAATGGGTGATTTGAGATAAACTGTTTTTATTCGAAATAATTTTAAAATATATCGAGCCCTATTTTCCATTTAATCCTAAGCGACATGTATTATAAAAAATAAATTAATTTTTTTTATTGAAATCAAAATTTTTTGGGCCACCTATAGCCATAGTTTAGAATTATCATGATAACTTTTAAGACACGGGTTTTAAAATTTTGTCGTAAGCGTCAATTTACGTATGTAAAACAAGTTTAAATATTATCAAAAGTTTTCTCTTGAAAACTTCAATTTTTGTCGCTTACGATGTAATCGAAAAAAAGCTCGATGTGTTGAGAAACAAATCGGAAGAATTTTAAAAATTGTGTTGAAAAATAATGATATTGCAGTAATTATAAAATTTAGAATGCGAGCACTGTTATGAAGTAAACCACCATTGAGTATTGAAGTAGTGTAAGAATATACAAAAATTAAAAAATTTAAATTGTAAATATTTTTTGAAAATGTTGAAAGATGAATATAAGAAATTACAATATAATTTTTTCAACTTGTAATGCTTTAATTTAATTTTAAATAAAATAGTATACCGACTTCTAACGGAAATTCAGGTTAAGGTTGGTAAATTTCTTAAAGAAATTTCCGTTTGCTAGTATGGACTTCGACAAGAAAAGTACGCTTAATTTTTAACACTTATTGCACATCAGGGAAGGAAAATGACTTCTTGGATTTTGTACCAACTATGAAAATAAAATGTACTTTTTAGACCATGACGGTACCAATTTTTGATATTTATTAATAAAAACAGAAACGTAAAAAAATTAGTATAAAAATACAGAAGTTTAAAATAAAAAACAGACACTTGACACAAAAAAAAAGCATTAAATATTACATTCATAAAGGTACATTCGTAGATTCGACTATTATATAAGAGATTAAAATAAAACACACACACACTTCCATCCGTGTTGTATATATATTACAAGTATGTTTTAAGAAAATGAGGAACATTTTTCAACTGAAACAAAAATTTATGTTCATTCAATAATTTGGTCAAGGAATTTTTGGCATTTATATATTTTTTTTAAACTATCAGTTGATAAAATAATAATTTTTGCATACAAACTTCTCTACGCAAGTATTCACAATTATTATTACCCGTAGAAATAAATGAAAATTTCTAAGCAAATAAATTTTAATTAGAATTCCGCATAGTTAAAATTGTTGTGCAAGGTAATCTAAAAATACCCCAACCAATGAGCATCAATATACGTTCATTGTGGTAACACTTTCTTTTATATCTCACCATTGCTTATTATAATCCATAGCATCTGGCAATACTTTTAAAATATCACCTCCGTACATTTCCCTGCTGCTCTTTTATTCGTGTAAAAGAAAAAACGCGTCGTGTTGCACTAAATTGTGATTTTTTAAGCTAAGAAAATAGTGTTAAAACTTAATAAAAAAATTAGTAAAAGTTCCAAGGGTTATCAACACATATGATTAAGTTTCCGAAGTTAATAAAAGTATAACAAGAAGTCTGTAATATTTCGAAAGCATTCTAATTAAAAATCACAAGGAAAGTGGGACAAACAACTACACACAATGTAGACGATGTAAAAAAAATGTAGAAAACATGAAATAAAACGGGTAGTAGAATGAAAGAAACAAGAAGTCGTGAATTAAAGTAGAGAAACGTGTGTTAATATAATATGAACTTAAACTATGTAAAGTTTGTGAAACATATAATCATTATTCTAAGAAAATGAACAAAATAACTTAAAATAATTGTGTAAAACAATAACATTGTAACGTTAATCCCCCTTATTTAGCCGCGTTTGCTTATGTGTGCGCTCTCGTTTTCTTTAAACATACGGTCGTTGTGTTTCGTCGTTTTTAACATCGTCGTCTTTTTATATGACATTAATTTTAATTAAAAAAAGTATACTGTAGATCTATAATTTTGTGTGTTAGTAATACAGTTAGAAAGTGTATTTTTCTATAAAATTTATTAAATAGTATTAACATTAATCCATGATATATACATAGTGTGAATATATATGGGACCAGAAAAAAATTCGTCTAATAATGGCTGATAATTTTTCATGTTTGCTGCTCTAGTGGTGAGTAATGTTGTTGCTTTTTTAATATACTTTATATTGTTGTTGTTGTTATTGCTTATGTGAGCATGTATAGACAAATACAAACAAACCGCGAATTTCTCCGCCTTTTACTAGTGAGGTACTGCCAGCGTAAATTTAATTTTGAACATGTTTCGGTGTTATACAATGCCAGATTATTAAAATTGATTGCATTTTTAAATTTATTTAATATGAGCGCTTAAATTAATTTTGGTCCACTTAAAAAAATTCTATCTTAGAAAAAATTAAAAAACAAGAAGAAAATTAGCGACAAACCTTAGTTTGCGATTTATGTGCCTGTGAGATACAATATAGGTATTGTTTTGAGAGGTGAAACTAAACTAAATTTGTTCAAATATGTGTGTACATTAAAGTTTAAACTGAAGAATTATATAAAATATGGGAGGGGGGGGGGATTCAAACGGTAGTCATAAAGGCCATAGTGTCATTCTGCCGTATTCAGAAAAAATAATTTTGGTTTACAAAAGGTTTAAAAAACAAATTTTGCGTGGAAATTCGTTTGTTAAACGTTTTGTAAACCAAAATAATTTTTTTCTGAATAACATTTTTCTGTTTTAACATTTTTATCTAAAGAGAAAACACTTTTATTATTAAAATAATTTAAAACCATATAACATTATGACCTATATGAATATCGTTTGAATCCCCCATATGTATAAAAAATATAAATCTGTTTGAATATGCGTATAGTTTTGTAATAGAAAACCATAACAGTTGTTCTTTAAACAAGAAACAAAATATGAATAGCCGAAGTCGAAATAACTACGTCACCACGATAAGGTGCAATAAAAAATATAAATAACGAGACCATCAAGCTGTTTCAAATTATCAGCTGATTGCTCACAATTGCTATAAAATCCCATTTTTGCAAAATGTACTCTTTGATTAGTTTTCCCTATTTGTTTCCTTGAATGTTAAATCCAATACAAGTAATTAATTAATTGCTAATATAAACTAAACGCCAGCAACAATATCTACAAAAATAATTTCTGTTCCATTTAAAATTGATAGTAGGCTCAAAAAAAAAAAAAAAATAGTGGGGGTGTGTCAGCTAGCTCGTAAATTTACCATTAAGAGGCGCCTAAAAGTCTACAGAGATCAACCATTTTCTGGTTCCAGAAAGCGGAAATTTTCATGAAAGTCATAAATAACTTTGAAAATTACTTTAATTAATAATTCTAATAATTCAATAACTTCACAAATTTTAATATTAATAATTTTTTTTAACAAATGATTATTTTTTTTATCAAACAATTAGTTTGACATTTCTTATAGGTATTATTTCTCGTTTTGTTTTTATTGAGCATTTTTAACTAAGAGGTTATTAATTTTTTTCTCAAAAGAACTTTAATTTACAGCAACCAACCTCGCACACTTGACGCGCTAACTACCATGAGTACAATGACTAAAAAGATGAATACACAAAAGAAATAAAAAGATGAATAAACTTTAGCCAAACAAAAGTCAAGATAGAAGGGAATCCCCCCTCAAATTGTTTTAATTGAAAATATCAAATAAAAACAAAAAACAAAATAGCGGGAATAGGTCAAGGAAAATTACACAAGAAAAAAAAAATGACTAAACATTGCAAAAAATAGCGTAAGAAATTTATTTATATATACATACATATATAAGAAATTAATTAATATTTTTAAGGAAATTATGATTGTTTTTGGTGCTATTTCGATTTATTTCCGAGATAACATATTAAAGAATATAAAATATTCTACAAGCTTAAAACATTTTTGTGCGACATTTTAGCATAAATTGTGCATAATTACGAAATTTTTCTCTTTGCTAATCTTTGGTTCAGATAAATTTCAGTTTATATTCCGTTTACTAAAGGGACGAAGAGACCCATGGAAATATTATTTGGTAATATATTTCACAAAAATGTACACCATGGAACAGCTTTCATATTTTTGAGAAATTTTTGGTATTTAAGATGAATTTCGAACAGTGCTGTATCACAAAGTCATACAGCCTTGTTCTCAATAAAATTTTCCAAGAAGTTTATACCCTATTCAATGTTCCCTCATTTTTAAAAGCAAGCTATCAGTTAAAAAGAAAAAAAAAACGAAGCAAAGTTGTTCACTTCGAAAATTCGAAGTTCTCCTTTAAATTTTAATTTAGAAGAATATTTAGAATTGACCTGATAGTGCTGTACAATGTGTTGTTTTGGTCACATTTTAAAACAAGAGGGAGGGGAAACGCATAAAATTTTTTATTAGATTTTATGATATTCTGCTTATTTAATTGCCCCGAAACTTATAAAACACCTTTGGTTCTTGCAATTACACAATTTTAAACTTGAAAAATTGGGCGGGGTTACGCCTATTAAAATTTATTATATTATTTCACGCGGTCCTAACTAACCGATTTTTACAAAACTTACCACACACCTTGAGCGCTAAAACAGACTCAATCTTGCTTGTAGAAAATGGGAGGAGCCACGCCCACTAAAATTTAATATTTCATTTTAAGTGGTTCTACTTTACCAATTTTTATAAGACAACACCCACACTGAGCTATGAAAAACAACCAATCTTGCATTTAATTTTATATTTCACGTACTTCTATCAGATCTTTGCATTGAAGTCGGTTTTTTTTGGCAGGAAGAATTATTTTAATTATATTCCTATTGCTGTTAATATTAATGCAATTGTAATCACAAAAATGTCAGCGGATGCTCTTAAACGTTAAAGTTTAATGAAAACGTGTATAACAAAATTTTTAATTTTAAATTTAAAAAGTGTTTTTATATTAAATTTCAATTTATTAAAAAAATTATAAAAAAAAACAGCAAAGATTTTTGTGTTATTAACGTTGTTGTGATTTTATTTTAAACTCTTGTTTTATTTTTTGGTAAGTTTATATTTATTTTGACTTTCGTGTAGAGCAAAGAAAAACGTTTTTAATCTTTTGAATGTTTTTTTTTTTGCATTATTCAACATGAATCTACAAATTTGCTAAAATCTCATTACATTTTTTCTTCCAAAGACTTCTTTTTTGCTTTTTTATGGGAGAAACAAATTTTACGGATCGAGAAATAAAAATTTACAAACTTGAAATAATTTCTTTTTACATATATTTTAATGTGTGAACTTTCAAAATATATTTTTATTTTTAAATATTTTGAGTACATTTTGTTACGATAATATTGTAATAAAGCAAATCTTTCAAATTCAACTGGGTTCGTTATATCCACATTTCATTGTATATAATATAATAGCGGTATTCACGGTTGGCTATTGTAGATCTTTTACATATTGTAGCTTTGATAAATCGTGGTAAATTTAAAACACGGCAACAACAAAATGCATACATTTTTAATTAACTATGCCTACACCATCAACTATACTAAAAACTGTAGTAGATGTTGTAGCAGAATTTATTTACCAGAGTTTGTACAAAAGAAGAACAAGCTACATACAAATTCCCTCAGAGAGTCTCTTTGAATTGAATAATAAACGTTTTTTACAATACAGGGGGGTTATTATGTAATTCGATTCGAAACGGAAACTGTTCGAATTTGTATGTTATTAACATTACATTCGAACACTATTCCGTTTCGAATCGAATTACATAATAACCCCTCCTGCAGAAAAAATCATTCACGCTTGGACGCTTAAAATCGTAGTATATTTAAAAGGGTTTTAAATTTAATACGAAGAGTGAATTCCGCTACTATAAATAAATAAAGTTACACATTCGTAAACACGAGTTACATCAGCTGTTAACAACATCGATTCGAAAGAAAATGCTTTCGAATTTACATGTTATACATACAAATTCGAAAACCTTTTCTTTCGTTGCGAATTGCACAGATACCCCCTGGTTATAACAAATTCGTCTTGATTGCTTTTTTACCCGACTGTGCGATGGAAAGAAGGGTGTTGTGTTTATCATATTTAAACCGAACGTATGTACCGATTTTGATGATTCTTAAATCAATCGATTTGCCTTAATCCTGGGATATGACAGTAGTCAAAACTGAATATGGCGACCAATAGACGCTATGTTCTAAATAAGAAAATATAAAAAGTCGGCGAACTGTATGAAAATGGGTATCATGCGACAGGTCTTTTAAAATCACCTTAAGGTTTTCTCATGATTTTTCATTTCGAATGATCATTTAGGATATTTAATGGATGAAAATTGGTCGCGGTCGGGTTTTTGTTTTTAATTGCTATGTAATTGAAACGATCATCGCTAGACCCCTCAAATATTTTGGGAATCCTCATTAAGAAGACCGAACTTTAATTTGAGAGGGATAAGAAAAGCTTTTTTCTGTGTGGGTCGGTCTAATGTATGTATGCATGTATGGCTCCTTTATGGCAATAGAAAGCTAGTTTTGTATAAATTTTCAATTTACATACTCTTTTGACAATACATACACATATGCATTTACAAATGCCTTTTTATGTATCTGAAATTTTTACACAAGATTAAATACATATGACCTAACGATCTTTTCTGCATTATTAATTTCAAAATCCATTTTCTGACGTTAGAATACAGGAGCGATATGTATGTATGTACACACATACATACATATGTAGTAACCTTGTCGGAAATTACGTTAACTTTAAACTAACTTTAAGGCTCAGTTAGCCGACTGTAATGTAATGTAACTGTAACGTAGAAAACAGCTGATCGATATTTTTATATGAAAAGTAGCTTACGTTACATTACATCGCTATAACCATTTTCATTACTTTTCACATAACAATATCAATCAGCTGTTTTCTACTGTTGCAGTTACTTTACATTACAGTCGGCTAACTGAGCCTTTAAGCTAACTATTTCTTGGATTACTTTTAATGTAATCAGCTGACTATTTTAATATTGTGATGTCTTAGGCGGTAGTCAATTGTCTCACACTGCATTACTTTCAGCTAACTTAAAGCTGATTTTTTTAAATCACCTGGTAGTCAGTAAATTAAAAAAATTTCTGGGCTTCGAACATATATCATCACACGTTGTGTACTCAACGTGCTACCGCTCAGCTAAGGTACCATCTAAAATAACAACAGCAAAATGTTAATATAAAACAGAAATTAGGTTCAAAGTAGCTAAGAATAAATTTTTTGGCTGTCATAAAATTCGATTACTCATTCAACTTAAGAATTAATTTTGGGTTTGTTCTGGATGACATTGCAGTTAGCTTTTAGTCAGTTTAAAGGCTCAGTTAGCCGACTGTAATGTAATGTAACTTCAACAGTAGGAAACAGCTCATCGATAGTGTTATAACCAGGGGTAATGAAAATGGTTATAGAGATGTAATGTAACGTAACTTACTTTTCATATAAAAATATCGATCAGCTGTTTCCTACGTTGCAGTTACATTACATTACAGTCGGCTAAAGGCTCAGTTAGCCGACTGTAATGTAAAGTAACTGCAACAGTAGGAAACAGCTGATCGATATTGTTATGTGAAAAGTAATGAAAATGGTTATAGAGATGTAATGTAACGTAACCTACTTTTCATATAAAAATCTCGATCAGCTGTTTCCTACGTTGCAGTTACTGTACATTACCGTCGGCTAACTGAGCCTTAACTGAGCCTTAAGAAAAGTTAACCATAAGTTAACTATTTTTGTAGTCAACCACACATTCTCCGACAGGGATTCTTTAATTTTATTAATTATGTAAATAAATTCAAATTCATTTTCGAATGCTTCTAGCTGATGTAAATCAATGAATTATTCACAAATAAAAAAATGCTACAAAAAATGATATCAATCACATTGATTCTCTTATTATTCTCCCAAATCACATATGTACATATGTATGTATGTAAGTGTGTATGTGTGCATATGCATGTGCTGCACATATCAGTGTTGCCATATACGTTTAATGAAAACCTGCCTATATCGAACTAAAACATTTTCAGAAGAAAAAGAAAACCGCGCAGGAGTTTGTAATACGCATTAGAGAGCTGCGTAAACAGTCTTGAAATGTAAAAACGTCATGATTTTTAAATGTATTCACGTCATGTATTATACTAAACCAATAATAAATGCTGTCGTACTATAAGCGAAGCACGATGGATGTATTGGTGTATGTGTATATCAGTTGTAACAAGCGATGTCTCAAGACAGCTTGCTTCTAACAAACACTCAAAAGAAGTACAGTTGATTAGTTTATGCTTGTTATTTTTCATGTTGTACGTTTGAGTGTGTGTGAAATATGTAGATGGTAAGCTATTATGTGATTAACCGCATACAACTAATGTTAATGCATGTGTGTGCCTTTGCATGTGCGCAGAAAAATAAAAGATCATACACACATACATGCATGACGTTTGTACACGCGCTTATGCGTAGAAAGAAGCTAGTATCACAAATTGTTCCGTCACGAAGTGTTTTCTTCTTTACTCCTATACCTACAATACTCAAAAAAATTTCTTGCAAACAATGTTGTTAACGTTTGTTTTATAAGATTTCGCTGTAGTAAAGCATTTGAAAAATCCCTCATGTCTTAAAAGTTCTTATAAGATATCTTGTGCAGGACACTAATACGCATCATGTTATTTTCTTCACAAAAAATTAAATTTAAATAAGTATTTTGAAAACTTCTCGCACTAATTAAAAATTATGTGTATAGAAAATAGCGAGAAAATATTAAAACTTTTAATTTTTATCTTAATTATTTAATTGTTACATATATATCTGTGGAGTTTTGACAAATTTTTCAGGAGAGCGCAAATACTCCTAAAATGGTGAACAAAGTTTTTGGGGTACACATATAAGGAAAAGTAAAAATTTTGTAATATAAATTTTTTTTGTCGAATTTTGGATTTATTCAAATATTTTCTTAAATGATTGATTATAAGAAGAAAAAAATAATACATGAAATAAGTTGTTTATTCAAACGATCTTTTAGAAATAAATTCAACTCTTCTCTAAATTTTTTAGCTTTAAAATTTTACAGAAGCACTTATTACAGTATAAGATGTGTTGTCGCAAAGAAAATCCAATGCATAATGATACGCAAAATCAACTTACTTCGATATAAATACTCCGTTTTCAAAACTTAGCTTTTGATAAAGCAACTTATTTCGAAATATGTTGTTTTGTGAAAATAATTTAAATAAAATGAAGAGTACTAAGATGAAATAGGACGTTTTGTCAAAAGTTCGTTAAACTTTATTTTTCGAATTCTTATTAATTTTTCATCATATTTACATTGAGTTGTTTTATCAAAAGCAAACCAGTAAAATCTAGACATATGTTGTTTTTTCGCATATAAAGGGTCCGCCATCTAACGTTTTTTTCAACTAGTGCTTATTTCGTGAATGGTAACACTTAGCTCATGTCTGATTTGACAGATAATTAGTTTTATCCTTCCGCTGAACGAGCCAACTGACCATCCAATGCGTTTTCGCTACGCTAAGTTGGCCTGCGATCGACTTACAGAAGATGCCGATTTTGCCAAAAAAAATCATCTTTTCAAATGAAGCTCATTTTGATCTTGGCGGGTATGTAAACAAGCAAACTTGTTGCATTTGGGGCACAGAAAACCCGCGCGCATACATTGAAAAGCCGACGCACCCAAAACGAGTCACTGTTTGTTGTGGATTTTGGTCCAGAGGCAAAATTGGGCCATTTCTTTTTTTTCGAAAATGAGCAAGGAGTGGCCGTTACAGTCAATGGCGATCGTTATCGGGCCATGTTGAACGAATTTTTGTTCACAAAAATTTAAGGAGGATATTGGCAACATTTGGTTTCAACAGGACGGCGCTACGTGCCACACAGCCGAAGCATCAGTAGTTTTTTTATAGCATTTTCAAAAAAAAAAAGTTATCTGGCGGACCCTTTAGTATTTCTCGAACTAGGAAGCGTAGGTAGGTCTGAAAATAGGACGTAATCTATTTTACATACCCCTAAGTGGGTTGTGCCACGCCCATACGCATGAAATATCTTATATTTTTAAATTTAGTATGGACTCTTTTGAGAGCGATGTGCAAAGTAATTCAAAATATTGGTAGAATAGCAGTAGGGAAAGGGGCGACCCCACACAAAGTAATTATAAAAATCTTACATCTTAAAAGCTTTAATATGAAGAGTCTTGAAAGAGTCATACAAAAGAGTTAACTTAAAGACAATTAATATAAGTATAAATTACAAATTATTACAATTGACACTTTCTAAATTTAACTTATAAATCTAAAGGGTGTCCCAACAAGAACACAAGATTTAAATTTTAAATAAAACACAGATATTTAAAAAAAAATCGTGAAACTTTATTATATCGTAAAGTAGACAAAATGAGGTTATGTGTGGAACAACAAATCGGGCAGATGGCCGACGCGGCTTTGCTGGCACACACGCGATCTTTTAATGAAATTTTCAATGGCCGTTTTGCATAAATGCTGCGGTATTTTATTAATGCAGCGTCCAATTTCCTCTTTTAAGGCTTGAGTCGTCGTCGGCTTATTCGCGTAAACCATCGACTTCAAAAAACCCCAAAGAAAAAAACTCTAATAGTGTTAAATCGCACGATCTAGGCGGCCAATTCTGGTCTCCAAAACGAGAAACAACACGACCGGGAAATGACTGATGTAGCAATTGAATTGTTTCTCTGGCTGTATGACATGTGGCGCCGTCTTGTTGAAACCACATGCCCTCCACATTCATTTCTTCAATTCTAGGCACGAAAAAACTGGTTATCATTTCACGATACCGAACACCATTGACTGTTTGTGCTTGACCTGCGTTTGAGCGACATCATAACGTACAGCTGCGACATTTTCGGTCGATCGACCTGGTCGAATGCGCGTTGTTGTCTTTACATCACTAACAGACCCAGTTTCGGCAAATTTATCCATTAATGTCTTTACAGTTGACTCTTGGAGCATTATTGTGACCCCAAATTGATCGCAAATTTGCGAACTGTAGCCGCAAAACTTTCACCATTTTGGTAAAAAAATTTCACAATGAGAATGCGTTGTTCATTCGTGTAGCGCTTCATTTTTACTAACCTCGTACCTTCTACTACCAAACAATAACAATTGTTCAAATGTCAAACAATGACACTTCGAATGGCGCCAAATTTAAATCTTGCGTTCTTGTTGGGACACCCTTTAAATTACAATTGACGCTTTCTGCATTACAACTGGAAAAGGTTCATTTCGTTGCTGCTTAAGCAACCACAATTCAAAAAATATTGTAAAACCCCAATGTTCTTTGTAGATAAACTATCAATACTCGTAGATTAGTTATTATTATAAACTTTAGGATTTTGTACGCTTTTTTAGATTGTGGTTGAACTCTACTGATGTGTTGCTTGAGCAGCAACTAATAAATTAAATTTTTTTTTAAATAATTTTGAATCTCTTTTCTTTCAATATAAATGGCACTTTGAGTGTTTTTTACGATATATACGTATATGGTTATGAAACAGGGAGTGAAAATAATAATTATTCCTGAATTTAAAAAAAAATCAAGTACAAGATAATATCGAACTACTTGGAGAGTTATTTCTGCTCAAAAATATAAAAATCAAAACAGGACCGTTATCTTTTGATTTTTATTATAAAATTGATAACAGTTACGTTCCCTGTTATGAAATGAATGAGTGTAGTATGTATGTATGTATGTATGTATGTATGTATGTATGTATGAACTTGTAGCTGATAAGAACATGCATCAGTGGGAAAAAATTTAATACTGATAGTTTGAAATATGTTTTGGAATTGATAAATTTAGGAAAAATAGGATATAATATTTCATGACTGCTCAACAGTTAGAAAAAAAACTGGGAAATACAGATAAGTCGGTACATTTGGCAACGCTGATTCATATGTAGGTAAATAGGGATTATAAAAAAGTATGTAGTAATTTTTATAATGTGTGCACAATTACATACATACATATAATTTGCAGTATATGTACATACATGTGTATGTATGTAAATATGTATGGCTGCATGTAAATTCTATGCACCACAAGTGCAAACATAATTAAATAAATACATTATTGTTTGTATTTTACAAAGTTGTAATAATTATAATTAATTTTTTTCTTCATTTCGTTCATTCCCTATAACACAATTAGATGTGTATTTTATGAAAATAAAAAAGCAACAAAAATTAAGATTCGTATAAATACGAAACATCATACCTATTTATTGCTTTTTTTTCGTACAAATAAATAAATGAAAAAGAGCATTTATACCGAGCCAGCAAACCAGACCAGTTATTAAGTCGTCGTCATTGTCGTTTTTAGTGCTGTTCTTTCTATTCACTACGTACGTACGTACTCTTGGAGTGGTGAAAATGTATTGATACCAACAACTATCCAGCTAAACTAAAAAAGTATCTGGTGGATGTTTCATGAGTACGAATACATTTTATTTAGTGTTCGTATCTGATGTTCGGGTGTTTGCACTCTCCGCATTGCATTTCTCTTTTCTCGAATATGTACCTCATTTTGTATTTTTGTTTCCACATTTATTTATTTCCCAATGTCGAAGAGGCCATAAGTACGAATACGCAGTGGGTGAAAAAACTTCAAAGAATTCTTGCAAGTCTTAAAATGGATTTTTGTTACATACGTATTTGTAAAAGTAACGGTTAAAATTTCATACATATTCGGCCCTGTTCTGTGAACTGAATCCGAGTAAATTTCTCGTTTTCAAAAATAATAATGGTCCTGCTTAAAATTATACACGATAAATCAAACTTGGGAATTGCAGATCTCATTTATCAAACTTGGGAGAACTTTTTGAGAAAGTGATTAAAGAAAAGATAGATAATCTTTTGCAAACCCAATATATAGCTGATTTTGCATTCGGTTTCAAAAAGGGGCATTCAACTGTACATTACCTACTTAAATTTCATAATGACGTTGTAAATAATTTAAGAGAGCAACGATGTACTGTTGCTATATCTCTGGATATAGAGAAAGCTTTTGATAGTGCATATCATAATAGTATCCTATTTAAAATGATATCTATTGGATTTGACCCTTTTACCATAAAGCTTCTTTATTGACAGGAAATTTTGTATCCAGCTTCAGAACAATTACTTAGATTTTGGAAACATCAATTGTAGTGTTCCCCAAGGGTCAATCTTAGCTCCTCATTTATATAATATTTTTATTTATGATTTTCCACACATACTCTTAGGCTGAGTTTACATCTGGCATTTCTTGTGTGTCATTTGCCCAAAAAAGCGTAACCAACTAATTACTAATGAAAAACTGTTTGATTCAGACATACATTTATTGATTTAAACAATTTCCAATCATGTTGGACTCTATAAAATTGTCTATTAGTTCTGTATGGAACTATTTAACTTAATAAATACATGTTTGAATCAAACAGTTTTTCATTAGTAATTAGTGGTTACGCTTTTTTTACGCTTGTGTGGCACATGGCACATAGATGTAAACCCGGCCTTAGATTCTTCGAGCATGCTTTATGCTGACGGCTCTTTATTATATGCTCATGGTATTTCTCCAATTGAGACTTTAAAATCTGTTTCAATGCACCTAAATGCAGTAAATGCTTATTATAAAGAGTGGGGAATAACTATAAATAAATGTTTCCAAAAGTATAGCTATTTGCCTTAGAAATTCTTCTGGTAAATGTAAGAATTTTGTAGTTCTAGAAAGCAAAAGACTTAAACTTTCCCTTAATGGTAATGAATTTTTTTTTGTAAACAGCTTTCGATATTTAGGATTGTATTTCAACAAGTTATTAAAATTTAATGAAAATGCAAGAATTTTTCTTACCAAAGCGAATCAAATAAAATGATCTTTTGGAAAACTAGCATTAGGCCTTTATGGTTTCCCTATTTGGTTTACTTTATTTCTCACTGTAATGAAATCTTTTGAAATATTAGAAAGAAAAATTATTAGGCATTGCATAAATAAACATTATGAGGAAGAAAACAAAAGTTTTTCGAATAATTTTATTTATGATACATCGAATATTCAACACTTAGCTTGTTATGCTTTCGGTTTAATCAACAATTTTATTGATGAATTACAGTATCATGATAATCTTTTAATAAAAAACATTATTTGTGAGCAATCTAAGTTAAATTGGTCCAATACTAGTATTTTGTCTCCACTGGGTTATTTAGAGTATGAGATATCTTCTGATATCAATTTAATGCCCAACTTTTTCCTTAGAACTTATGGAGGATCTCATAGGGGATAATTTAAATATAAATTTTTGTTAATTTGTTGTTTATATTTTGTATTTATTTTTAAGTATTATTTTCAGCTAAATTATAAATATTATATACTCGTATATTTTTTATTAACTGTTCTGCCGGCAGCAAGCACGATTGCACACTAAATTATATTTAATTCAACATTTAAAAAAGTTAAGCCCGATGCTGTATATTTTTTCTACACATGTTATTAAAACAATACATTAAGATTTTGATTATATACGCTAATTTTTTTATATAAATTTATATATCATTTAATGTCATAAATAGAAGTCTCAAATAAACTTATATTATATTATATTATATTATATTATATTATATTATATTATATTATATTATATTATATTATATTATATTATATTATATTATATTATATTATATTATATTATATTATATTATATTATATTATATTATATTATATTATATTATATTATATTATATTATATTATATTATATTATATTATATTATATTATATTATATTATATTATATTATATTATATTATATTATATTATATTATATTATATTATATTATATTATATTATATTATATTATATTATATTATATTATATTATATTATATTATATTATATTATATTATATTATATTATATTATATTATATTATATTATATTATATTATATTATATTATATTATATTATATTATATTATATTATATTATATTATATTATATTATATTATATTATATTATATTATATTATATTATATTATATTATATTATATTATATTATATTATATTATATTATATTATATTATATTATATTATATTATATTATATTATATTATATTATATTATATTATATTATATTATATTATATTATATTATATTATATTATATTATATATTATATTATATTATATTATATTATATTATATTATATTATATTATATTATATTATATTATATTATATTATATCATATTGTATTATATTATATTATATTATATTATATTATATTATATTATATTATATTATATTATATTATATTATATTATATTATATTATATTATATTATATTATATTATATTATATTATATTATATTATATTATATTATATTATATTATATTATATTATATTATATTATATATTTTAGTAATTATAAAAATTTTTACCAAGCTCAATAGACATATTTGTTTGAAAAAAAATTGTTGAATTCAACTTTTCAAGTTAATTTTGCTAGACACTTTACCCTATACACATCACAAAGAGATTGTTCTGTTTGCCTTTTCTACCCAGTCACTACCTGCTTATCTGCTTTACATTCATTCTCCCATTTTATGGATACTTTTTTATTATTTTTTCCATCTACGCCGAAATATACGAAGAATTTGTGCTAGTGTTTGATGATTTGAGCGTTTCTTGTTGTATTTGTTTCGCTACAAAAACAGTTTTTCATTGTCTCTTTCATTCGTATTCGTTCGTTTGGTACGTTGGCTAGACATTTATCGTGTAAATTGAAATTTTTGTAAAAATCACTAGAATTCGATTAACTAAAATTCGTGTTTATATATCGACGATACGCTACACTGCAAATGAATTGAAAATTGCAATTTTTGTCAACGTAACATTGAAATTTTCGCTTAAAAACAACGGCAAACACAAGGAAAGTATCGCGTGCGTAAAAATTACGGCGCTGTGAAACGGAATGAGCTGAACAGCACGAGTCGGTCAGTTAGCTAAAATATGTATGTACATATGCAATAAAAAAAGAAAAAATATTTAAAAAGAAAGAAAAAGTAAAATATAAATTTATGAAGATAATTATTGTGTTAAAAATATATATTTTTAAATCTCTACTCTTTGTTATTTGATTTTGAGTTGGGAGTTGTATTTGTTGTATGGCCTCATGTCTCGCTTTATTAAATGGGGTCCCGTCTCGTATTGTGTCGTATGAAAAACATTTTTTTTGTTTATGTGAGTGAGTTTTTATGTATTTTTATATATTCTTTAAATGTACATTTTTAATAACCCGCACTGAAAAAACAACAACAACAACAACAACGATAACAGCAACAAAAACATACAAATACAATAACAACAATAATAATTGTGTTTTTAGTTAATTTGTTTGTGTTTAAGTGTGGGTATGAATGTGTATTTTTATGTGAAGGTTTGTTAACGAGAGTGGATTGAGTATAATTTTTTTTATTTTTTATTTTATAGGTACTCGTATGCAATAAAATCTATTGCCAGATTTGAGAATTTATCATAAGTTTAACAACGACATTTAAAATAAAAAACGTATCTATCTATTTGGAATCTGATGAAGTTATTGCCATTATTTTACTTGTGTGTACATATGTATGTATTTACATATGTATGTATGTCTGTGTAATCTTTAATTTTTGAGCTTTTATAAGAGCATTATGTATTTTGATTTCCATATGAGAAATTAATAATTTTTTCATTGTTGTCTAATCTGGGTCAAAAATACCGAAATTCAAATATCTCATTCAGAATTAGTAGGCTCATTGTTATTTTTATACCTAGTCTGAGTTTGCACAATTTATGTGTACGTATGTATTTATATAAAAGGTCTTTCATTAAAGTGTTTCCTATCTTTAATTTTGAATAAAAAACAATAAAGTTTGTGTCATATATCATGTCATCATGTATGGAATGGAAAAAAATAAAAAATTCTAATTCTGGCTAAAGAAAGATGGTAATCATCGAGTTATAGTCACAAAACCCATTTTGATAAAACAATTTTATCATTTGCACGTGTTGCTGAATAATTATAGTCAATATGTATCATTATTACTTACTTACTTAATTATCATAAGAATCGCTCTTTAAGTGAAAGTGCCACATTGTATGTGGCTCTCTAATTGTGCGTAACACTGCCCAACTTTCTAACAATAAAATTGTATTTTCGTAAAAAGTAAATTTTCATAAGTAGGTATCCGAAGTATTTCGAAATGAATAGGGGTATTTACTTTTTAGCACAAAATTATATTAACACGGGAAACTTAAAATTTTATAAGAATCGATTAGATTGGAAGCAGGGACAGAAAATAATAATTAATTTTTTGTCGAATCGGAAACTTTTTTTGTAACAAGCCGGTTACAGGGTGAATAAACCTAATCCGGTTAAGCGGATTTTTGTGGTTCTCACCATTTTTTTTAGGTTAGCTCTTGTTTAAAAAATAATTAATGTATCTTTTCTGTAAACCTATTCGATTTGAAATCGCACGATTTTAGAAAACTAATTTTTTCATTTTTCTATTATATGGAATATCATATCTGAAAGAAAATTATCGTAGATTATTTTAAACACGTCTGCAATATCATTATATTTGTTAATTTTGGAAATCGTGAGATTTCAAATCGATTCGATTTACAGAACAGATATCGATATATCGTATAATTTTCGAATTTCTAATTCGAAACGACATAAAAACCTTTCTAATTTGTATGTTGATAACATGTAAATTCGAAAGCATTTTCTATCGAATTACATAATAGAGCGCCAAAATCAATTATTTGCGATAGTAAATAATTACATACTTTCGTAAAAAAAAGAATTCCAAGAAGATGTGTCGCTTAATCTTTTTTTTAGCAGTGGTCTTAAGGACTAATAAAACAGTGAAAGTTTAAACGCTGGTTTAATTAAACTAAACTCAAATTTATATGTAGTTCAAACTCAACAGGAGTAAATCAGTAAACCATACATTGGTGTCTGTCATGACTTTCACATCCGTGTTAAAGTGAATCTTTTCGGCATATTTTGGTGTCCTGACATTCACTTCCGAATAATTTTTTCGTTTTACTTTCGACTGCACCAAGCAATGTAAAAGTAAATAGAATCAGCTTTTTTTCCACATTAAAATTAATTTAATTTAAACGAAATCTTTTTTAAAATTAGGCCTGATATCTAATCTACTTAATTCGGAAATTTAAACCAATATATATTTGGTTTTAATACATAGAAAAGGGGACATGAAAAACATGCCCACATTAGCAACCAATTTTGCAAAAATATTCGGAAGTATGCAGACACCAAATCTTTTTTTGCGATTCGGAAATTTTCATTCTAATTGAAAACGTTCGAAAGTCGTGACATACACGATTATGTGTGGTTTAAAAAATAATATGGTGGCAGCATTATAATGTTAAAAACAGCTGTTTTGCAGCAGGCTATCAATTCTTTGCACAATCAAAAAGGCAAAAAAAAAAAATTTAATTAAAGGTCGCTAAATTTTACTGACAAAGGAATTATATTTATGCTTGGGGAAATAGAATAGTATAAAAGAATAATAGAGTGTAAGAAAATAGGGGTCTAATCGTCACTTTCGATAACGAGCTGATTCGATCACATTTTTCGTTTTGAGATTATGGCATTCGTTAACGAACAATGTAATAATATGGTTCAATGTCGAATGCCATAATCGCAAAATAAAAAAACTTGATCGAATCAGTTCGTTATCGAAAGTGACGATTAGACCTCAGGTCGAACAAGATCTCAAGAAAGAGTAGAGGATTGGAGAAAAGTTGAGTGCTCTTTTAAAGCAAAACATATGGTCTGTAAGTAACAAAATCATATGGCCTGTATTGGTAGTTTAAAGGCCAAATTTTATGCGTTTAGATATCATTTAAATACTGTATTGGTTTATAGGTTTGCTAGTTTAAACACATTTTAAACGAAAAATAGAGATTAACTTGCACTGTTTTATTAGCTTATTAGGGCTAAAGTATTATTTTACTTATTCAGTAAAATATTTTTTTTATTAAAAATACATTGAAATCGATTATTGAGGACTTTAACCCAAAAATTTATTAGAACAACTAGTGTTATTATATTATACTTTCATTTAAACAAATGAGAAGTTCAGCAAATATCTAAGTTGAAACAAGAACTCAATAATCAACATGTTTTTTATTTTTTTTTACTTTACCATTGCTAAATTGGTTGACTTTTTTTCAGCTCGAATTGTAGTTGTGAGAAGAATTAAAGAACTTAAATGTAAATAACAACAACAGAATAGAGTGCTGCCACACACAAGTATTTTTGTGGGAATTTTTACAATTTAAATTTAACATTTGTTAATGCACTAATAATCCCAAATGTTAAACTTATATTTTTTAATAGTATTTTCTTTAATTTGGGCAATTTATAACTGTTTTTTTTTTTGCAATTTGTTTTTCAAAAATTTTTAATAATACGTCGAGCACCTATACATCATACGTACATATGTGTTTGTGTGGGCGGCCTGCTTTAGAATCATATTTTGTTGCTATATTTTTTTTGCATTCTTATAATTGTTTTCTTTTGTTTTTGTGTCTCTTCATTAAATACATTTTGCGCTATAGTAGTATTTTTGTTTGCTTTTGTGTTTTCTTTCGGAATGCAATTATTAATAATTTCGTACTTTTTATTAAAACAAATATTTTTTTCCGAAAATTATTCTCATTATTTTACAGAAAACCTTTTGTTATTGTTACTCGTTTTTTCACCTCGTTTTTTGGTTTTACCACACAAGGTCAAATTGGCCCGCAACAACTCTCATATTTATCTCTAAAGAGAGTATGTAGGTATAAATAAATGCATAAATTGTGCATTGTTATAAAATGAAAAATTTGGAAGTTCATTTTCAAATCAAAAGCAACAATATCTTTTAATAAAAAATAAAAAAACATTTCTAGGTGTTAATAATTTTTCTCTCTCTCTTAAATTATATATGTACATAGGTATTAACATGATATAAATATAGAAGGTAGTTCCATTCTCTCATTTTTTCTTGACATTCACCATCTGACAAGTATAAGTATTTTGAAGTTTCCCGTAAAACCGTGCTACGGTATTAATTTAATATTTCCCTCTCTGTTTCCTGTTTGTTTGAAATATTTATTCAAAAGTTATTTAAAAATTGTTTTTATAAAATACAGAATGTATAAATTAAACAATAATGCCCAAATTCTGTCTATGGACGAAAAAAAGCCGGAGTTTTGATTCCTTAAAATATTATTTATTGTCTATGCTAGAAGGTTCGTGTATTTGCTTTATGATTTTGTTCTAAACATTATATCCAACACATTTTTTCATATATTTTTCAAACTTTTGTATAATAATTTAATATTATTTTTATGTTTTAAAAACATGGTAATAATATTTTAATTTTTTGTTATGAAATACAACAACCATTTTTGAAGAAAATAATTTAGAGAATTCAAAAACAAGAAAATTATTTTCAAACAAATAAAACGTCCTAAATCTTCTTACTAAATTAGGGCATAAGTAAAGAAATAAGAGTGCAGCATTTTTTAAATTCCCTTCATTTCCTGGTGTTCGCTAACAGTGGCTAAGAGCCTATAAGATCTGTGAAATAGACTTGCCAAAAGATCTGACCGGTTATTAAACCAATTTTTTTAGAATAGGATTTTACAGTCAACAAGAAACATATTATGTAGATTAAACAGAATGCACTATCAATTAATATTTGTTAAACTTAATGAAAATCCGTTGTCAAATAATCCAAATCATCAATCAATTAGGCTTCTCAATGCCAAATTTAGATAAAAATATAGTTAAAAGATTTGTATTAAGCAGAAAACTTAAAAATATGAGATAAGTTATTACATAATCACTTTTTAAACTTCACAGATATGTAACTAGTTATGTATATAACTTTATTTATTCCCAAATTTTTGTTAAGATAATTACACATTTTGTAAAAAAAATTTCTAGGGGAACATTTAAATTTTTTATTATATGGGAACATTTTTCTTTATTTCTGTCAAAAAACAAACTTCAAAAATACTTATTTTTAAAAACAAAGAGAGAATGGAAGTACCTTCTATATTTATATCATGGGTATTAATATTATTTTTTTGTTCATATAATACACGTAAAACATAAATATGTACATAAACACATGCATTATTTATATACATACATACATACATATGTATATATTTTTTTTACCAATTTTATGCAGTTTCATTCGTATTATTGATAATTTACAATACAATTATTTGTTAATAATATTATTCAACATAAGGTTTCCACTTAACAAGTCTTGTGATACACTTGCCTAGTTTAAAGCTTTTGTTGGACACTTTATTTTACACTTTTTTAAATTGAACATTTGGGGTCAAACGGGTTTCTAATTTAGAATTGAATCCGAAATACTTAGCGAGCCTAATGCTGTAGAAAAAACATATTTGAAGTTGAAGCTCCCATTTTTTGTAAAAAAAATTGGGCATTATTTTCAACGAATAATGCTATAAACACAATCAAAGGCTACCGACCATCGACTACCGACTACAAAAGTAGCTGGATACAAAAATAGCCAAGTCGCCAGCTACTTAATTCTTTTAACGACTACCGACCATTAACTACAAAAAATAAACATCTGTTTTGACATATGTATTAAAGTTAACCAAAACAAAACAAACTTGATTTTTTAAAGTGAATTTGTTTGAAAAAAAAAATTTCAAATGTCTCAAGAAAATTTAATTAACTTTATAAGTACTATTGCTACTATTGCTTGATTATTATTTTTCAATGGTGCCACTATAATAGTTTTTCGCGTTTTTAATAGCGATATTTAATGTATTGCGTTTTTAAAACCATCATTTCATGCATTTATTAATCTAATCTCTTTTTTGTAGCCAAGAAAAATAGAAATTAGCCTAAGTTGGCTACGGGCTACAAAAGTAGCCATGTAGTCGGTAGTCGTGTAGCGGCTAAAAGAATTATTCTCATAAGCACGCATGTATTCTATTTTGGACATCTTGTAACACACACTACAAACTTATAACACCATTTTTTTAGTCGGGGGTTAAAAAACACAATTTTTATTTATTTAAAAAAAATTTTTTTTTGCTAAAACTATTCTCTGATACTTCTATTGAAAATTTGCGAACAATTTCTTAAATACATTGTACACGTGATAAGGTTGCAATTAATAACTGCTTCCAAATGAATAATAATCTGTGAATTGCTTCTTAATTTTGACGATTTTTTTTGATAAAAATAATAAGGAAATTTTTAATTTATTGCAATTTAAATGTTTTCTGTGAGAATCTTACAAAAAAGGGCAAAAAGTCCCAACAAAATTAAAAAGTCGCAAAAGTCGGTGATCAAAAAAAGTCTCACAAAAAGTCGCACACAGCTAAAAAAGTGTCAAATTGCGACTTTTGTCGGATGAACGGTAACCCTGGCTGCAATATATGTTAATGATTTTATTGCGAGTCTAGCCGGGGGTAAAGGTGTAGATCAGCTGTAGTTGAAAATTTTTTCGGTTTCCATTTCTAATTTTTTCCCTTCGTTTTCGCTTTTCAATACTTAAGCTGTTTATTTTCTGAGTGCTTAAATTATGATTAAGAATTTTTTTTTGGCTTTTGTTGTTCTGTACGGACACTACTTATCGCTCATTTACTCAAACAACGTCATAACTAAAAAAATAAGTTCAGCAAAATGCGACTTTGACTCGCACACGAAGGGTTCCGTACGGACAATAGATACAGATGTACATACATACATACATACATAGGTAATACTATACGAACTTTGGAATTTTTTTTTATTCTTTTTGGCGTTTTTTAGTTTTATCATTGTTTTAGTTTTAGCTTTTTATAGTTTTAGATTTTTTTGCGTTTTTTTCGCTTTTAGCGATTTATTTTGGTTTTGGGTGGTTTTTTGCGATTTTTTCGGTTTATGGCGTTTTTTCCGGTTTTTTTAATGATATTTTCGTTTTGGTGATTTTTGATTTGGGGAGTTTTTAGTTTTTTTTAGCGTTTTTTGAAAATTTCAAGAGTTTGTCTTTTACGGTTTCCAAGTTACAGCAAGTTGTCAAAATTACATTAACTGATAGAACACCCTTTAGTTTTGATATTTTTAAATTTTAGTGTTAATTGGTTTAGTCTGCATAAAAACACTAACTTTGCAAATATCAAGTGTCTATATACATATAACTGTATGTATGTATATTACATAGGATTTTAACAGTTTTCGTTGCTCGTTTTGGAACACCCTTTAATTTTTAGCTGTCATATATATTTGTTGTTATAACAACCAAAGTCTTACATATTCTGTGAAAATTTCAGGTCCGTAGTTTTTACGGTTCTCGAGAAAACAGCCCGTGACGGATAGACGGACATCGTAGCGAAAACAATAGGGTTCCTTTTCACCTTTCACCTGGTGTACGGAACCCTAAAAAACTGATGTTTTAAAATCCCAGACCTTGTAATGCAGCTTACATAATGAGAGATAGATGTATTGGCATTTCGGCACATGAGTCTTTGGTAATTCTGTTCCGATACAGAAATGTTAATTATCTATACTTGAAAGTTCTGGGTTCAATCCCTGTATCCGACAGTCATTAAAATAACAACACCACGCATTTTTCTGATGTGCATTAGTGTCCCTTTGTAACAGTTGTTGACAAATAACATTCGTAACGAATTATTATGACGTCAATTATATTGAAGAAGTTAATGTTGAAAGGCTTCATAACTCATTTGGCGTCGAAGACAATTGTGCATTGCTTACAAAATTAAGGTTTAGTAGAAATCAGAGAACATGTTTTGATACCGAAGAACCAAATTAAGGGCCTGGCCCACGATGTCACCAATGTTAGATTCTTCGCATAGTTACACTGGAAACAACAACAAAATTTTAAAATTTGTTTTCGTTTTGAATGTAAGTGTGCGACAAGGCGAACGTTGGTGACATCAGGACAGGCCCTAAATGCCTATTTCATGATATCGAAAGCAAACTTTCGATTTACAATTTATATTGAAAACAAAAACAAATTCTCATATTTTATTGTAGGTTTCAATATAAATTTTCAGGCGAAAATTTTGTTTCGATATCGTGAAACAGGCCATAATTCAAGCTCAAATAAATTACCCTTATTATAAGAAACTTCCCATTTTCAACTGTAGTATAAAGTGCTGATAATCCTTGAGGTTTTGAATCGATTGTAGGCTTCCGGCATAGATCTTATCTATTCCGTAGCCCCAAAGAAAAAGGACTAAAGGTAATAAACAACAAGCACCCTTATTCCAGTTGTCGCCATCGACGTCACTTTAACACAACACCAAAAAATTGGTGCTCGTATATCCGTTCTCGAAAACAACTGACTCATGTTGGCGTGTTTATGCTATTTTCTAGACTTTAGGGAACGGAAATAGAATGTCAGTTGCGCAAAATTGTTCTCAAGAGCGAGCAAACAAGCCCCAATTTTTTGTTATTGTGTTAAAGTGACGTCGATGACGATAACTGGAATAAGGATGAAGATCTCAGTAGTCAATTGTGATTGCCTCTTCGCGTAATCATACGGTCAGGATACAATCAGCAAAGACACGAGGTTCTTTATGGTCGGTAGGCGTGAGTTCTTGTAAGTAATGATTTTTAAAAACCTTAAAATCTAAGTTTTTATGGCAAATACGGTTTAATGTAGTTTATGGAAGGCCCAACTCCTAAATAGACAAAATACGGATTTTCCTCAACACTATGGGCTACAACAGCAATGTTCTCATTTTTCCTTGAGCGATGTGCACGAGTTCGATTCTTTACACTATTCAACTTGTCCCAACAGCTCAAACTTTTCCTCTATTTTTACAATGGCTGGCCGCGAAGGTGCTTTACGGCAACCCAAAAATTCCTTTAGTTTTACGAACTGTGACCGCGAAATTGTCACCATTTGTATAGTCAGTGTTAGGTTAGGTTAGCAGTTTGCTGGTAAAAGATGAAAGTTAAGCGTCCAGCTCAGTTGGGTTCAAAGATCACTTTTTGCTACCTAGCGTTGGCTGAAGTAGTCAGCACGTTGAGTAAAAACCGAAGGTTCTGGGTTGGAGCTCGGTCTCTGACAGTCATTAAATAACAGCATCACACATTTTTCTGATGTGCATTAGTGTTAGTTAGTGTGTTGTAGGAAAAGTTCTAGAGATGCAGGCATAAGCCAGTGGTCACTGAACTACGCCGGCTTCAGGGGATGCTTATCCTAATATAACATCAGAGCTCCCTCCTGCGCCGGTATTGTGTAGCAGAATCATCGGCGAAGTAAAATAACCCACAAAATGTCTTCTAAACAGAGTTTAAAAATTTAATACGCCTCATTGACACCAGAGGCGCTGCAATACTGCCTTATTAAAAATGTGCAAAAAGCAGAGTTTTAAAATAATGAAGCTTCAAGGCTCAGTTAGCCGACTGTAATGTAATATAACTGTAACGTAGAAAACAGCTGATCGATATATGTATATGAAAAGTAGGTTACGTTTCATTACATCTCTATAACCATTTTCATTACTTTTCACATAACAATATCGATTAGCTGTTTCCTACTGTTGCAGTTACTTTACATTACAGTCGGCTAACTGAGCCTTTACTCTATCTCTTCCTTCACCACCTGTCTTCTCTATCACTATCTCTTCCCTATCACCCTCTCTCAATATCTTTTCTTCAACTCACAGGTAGCACAAAGGAATCATTTTATTGGATCCCATTGAGCTGGACTCTAAATTCCCCTTCCTTACCAGCAGCCTGCTAACCCAACCTAATCTAAAGTGTCAGACCTAACCTAACCGCTCTTCATCGTCCAGACCCTTATGATAGAGTCATCCATAACAATATGCAATCACTCTGATAAGTTCATTTAGCACATATTTGTCTTAAAGAATCCAATACCCGACAGTAGCAGAGAAGATAGAAAACTATATCTTGCTTTCGACAGTAATTGATCAAACGATATCCATTATACATATACAGTATATTAAGAATACATTATTACTGCGGCAAACCAGTAACCACCCGACGATATGTCTATCTCGTTAGAATACTTCAAGGACAGGCAGATAAGATAGAAAACTGCATTACCTATCATCTTGTTATCGACAGGAAAAATTCATTGTTAGGAATATCGAGCCATAACTTTCAAAAAAACTTAAGCGACACATATTTTGAACCTCGTTTTTTTACGAAAATTAGTTTTGCTCAAAAAATCAAGTTCGAAAATTATGTCGCTTAAGCTTTTTTGGTGTTTATGGCACACATCCAAAATTTCTTAGCGAATCATCTTAGACGGCTTTCACACACGCTTAAAATTAGACGTGCCATACCATATTGCCATAGCCATAACCAAAACCAAAATTCAATTTTAAAATTTTTTTAAACGCACTAATAATCCCAAATTAATATTTAACTTGTTAAGTAAAATATTTTTTTATTAAAAATACATTGAAATTGATTATTGGGGGGTTTAGCTGGATCCTATGCGCATTTCACTGTTGCTAATGCATATCATCAGGGAACCTTTACCCCAATGATGATCTGCATTAGCAACAGTGAAAGTCCTGCTGCGCTAGCAGCAGGGTACGTTTTTTCAGTACATTTAAACGTATAAAATATTATTTGAATGTACTGAAAATACGTACACTGCTGCTGTGAACTCTGAAATGCGCATAGGATCCAGCTAAACCCCCCAATAATCAATTTCAATGTATTTTTAATAAAAAAATATTTTACTTAAAGCAGGGTATACACCTTACTTAATTTCGTACTTAGCGTAGTATGAGTTGTAGTACGGTTTTTAAGATACACGTTACTACAAATCGTACTAATTCATTTGAAAGAAGAATTTTGAAGGCGATACAAACGCGGATAAAAGAATAATGTGGATGATTTATTAATAACAAGTGAACTTCAGTTGAAAAAAAAAAATAATGCAAAAAGAAAAGGGACATTTTGTAGAGAATGGTTATAATAATGTTTTTAAATAAAATATCCGCTACATTAAGCTAACTTTAAAATTGATTCGCAGAAACACTACGTTTTCTGAACCATTTCCTCATAAAACTAATTTTGCTGTACAACAGCATGTTACACAATACTTAAGCTATGTACAGATGATTGTCAGATCTTACAATATTGTCAGATCTGGCAATGTGCTGACAATGTACTGGCAATCGAAAATTGCCAGCACAATATTTCTTGTCAGTTCACACGGATGTCAGAAAATCTTACAATTTATTGCTGGACGGTTGTATGACAATAAATTCATATGACAAAATCGTCAGTAGAAAAATTGTCAGTTCACACGGTTGTCATATGCACAAATTGTTCGATCTGTTGTTATGCGTTGCCAGACTTAAACCATTTGTTGGAAATTGTTAAATATTTATCGTTTGTGTTTGTGTTAAATGTAAAAAGTGAAAGTATAAATTATTATGTACCATAAAGAAGCAATTGCAATGATTTTGTCTGCATATATTTTATTATAAACTTTTTCTTTAAAATCAAGCGTGTGCAGTGTTGCCCATAGAAAGAATTATCTTACAATGACACCATTGTCAGATGCATGAACTTCGCACATCTGACAATATTAAAATGTCTGACAAATATCTGGCAATAATTTTACAATGTGTTCACACGATTGTAAGATGTCTGACAATATGTTGTCAGTTGCTAGTCTTGCAATGGACTGACAATGCTTTTTCTAGCAACGTCGTCTGACAAAAATTGCCAGTTCAGACGGTTGTAAGAAATTTTTAGCACATTTTACTGGCAATATTGTAAGATCTGACAACCGTCTGTACATAGCTTTATTATCGTACTTATCGAAGCTCCGCCCACAAAAATCAAAAAATTTTGATTTTCATACTTAAATTTCAACAATTCCCATAAAAAAACACTAATTCCCAAAATTCAATTAGTTTATATGGTTACGCCTATGGCGAGTCACCTATAATCAAATACAGTGTTGCCCATTAGTTTGTTCCGAACAGCTTTTTTGTATGACTATGGTTATGTCACGTCTAATTTAAGCTTAAAAGCCGTCTTACATCATCTAGCTCTGAGGTTAATGCCAATTGCTATTGTAAAGTTCAGTCTTGGAATTTGCTAATTGTAAAAGCTCAGATAAGAAAATCGTGTATCGTTTAATTGCATTTAAGATGCTCTTTATAAATAATTCATGGATTGGTAATGAAAACTTTTGCTGCCACATGCTAACAACCGATTAGTATCTTTTCGAAAAGACAATTACAAAATAAATACAATGTACATCTGCAAAAGTATTTGACATCTAATGAATTAGATTGGTCGCACCACAGCTGATACCCACCCATACATACTAGTCCAATACTATTGGGTATTTTTAATCGTTTGTTTCACTCTAGTCAAAGAACCATGCTAACTAATGTCGGTTGTGTTCCGATTTGAAGATATTTTTTTTTGTCGAAGTATTAATCTTGACTGTGGACTGTCTGTCGGCTGTTTGTGTGTGTTTTATTTTAGTCAATTTAGCTGTTGTTATTTTTGTTGCTACTTTTTCTGTTGTTGTTGTTGGTGTTGACGTAAATGAGGTGAACGACCAGAAACCAAAACAATGCGAGCGAGAAATGCAACAATTGTTTGAGCTTAACGCGTCGCTATACACACCACTCTCCTAGTTACGGTAAATCTCTCTCCAAAAAAAAAAAAAAAAAACACAAATAACGAAGGCAATGGCAATGATGATTATGATGTTGTTATGGCAGATGGTAATGATGATGTTCTTTTTCCTCGTTTTTTTATTTAGATAGTTGGTGTCATTCGTCTAGCTGGCGTTTTATTGATAAAAATGATTGCTTGCCTACTTTTCTTTTATCAGCTTTTTGATAACAACTACAGCATTTGATACATGCATACATACATATGAATAAATTTTGACCTACCAACCGAATTATTTCACCACTTTCATTCAGCCATTCTTCAGGGTGTTGAACTAGCATCTGTTGTTTGATATTGACTTGGTTCAAAAGAATTCAGTACAAATGAAAGTCAATGTTATACAATTGCAATATGATTGGACTATTTTGAGAAATAACGCCTTTGCAAAATGTTACCTGTAGTGGGTTGGTTATTTGACGCACTGTATGGTAAATAACGAAGTTATGTTCGACAAATTTAACTATACATGGGTACTAGACTTATATCGAACTCTTTCAGTAGTACCTACCGTTTGCCGTAAATGGTACCGCTTTCTCACACTTGATTACCCCAATTTTAGCTTAAGGTACCCACACATATGCAATATTATTGTGCAATAATTGATATTGTACAATAAAATTGACTGTGTGTCAATCGTCGGGTGGTTACTGGTTTGCCTCACAGTATATTAAGAATACATTATTACTGCGGCAAACCAGTAACCACCCGATGATATGACACAATACTTATGTACATATGTATATTGGATAAAATCAAAAGCCTTTTCATTTTTATTCCGCCACAAGAAATATTTTGTAAAATGTGTTGATACGGCACATCACTAAACATAATTTGTATAGTATTTAAATTACTACAGCCTTATTTATAAAACTTAAAAAGTCGTTATAAAGGTTTTTTAAGACAAATTTTCATACAAAATTTGTCTTAAAAAGTCTGTAAAGCCTTTTTAAATTTTATAAATAAGTCTGCTAGTATTTAATTTGTGTAGTATTCTGCATGTATCACGAAAAATCAATTATATCGTTTTAAATTTTATAGGAGAGAGAGAGAGCGAGATAAAATACTAAATAAAATTATTCGTTTTTAATTTGGCCCATTTGTATGATAAAGGTTTTAAAATTTGTAGAGACATGTGTTTCCATATAATACCCAATAATTAATTAAAAATGCGATTTTTAATTTTTTGTAAGTGGTTTTTAATTTCAGCTGACGATATGTCGAATTAAGAAACAAAAGATCACATAAATTTTTACAATTCGGAAGCATTGTTCTAGACTTAGTCGATTCATGTTGAAATGTCACAACTTACAATAGAGTTGCGATTAAACTGTGGGAAACAAAGGAATACTCATATTTTTAATAATTAGATTAGTTTTTTTAGGGAGAGAGACGAGGGGAAAAGAAACGAGCTTCATGTACGGTCAATATATGTTTTATTTTCTAATTCGTAATGTTAAAAAAAGCATAAAAAATATTAGCTAAAAAATAAGACTTGCATTGTGTGAACGCCGAAGAAAGTTCAAAGAAGAAAAAGTGATTAGCTTAGCAATAAGACGTGTGTAGTGTGAACTGTGATTTATAAAAGAGTGCAAGATTTAATCAAAATATTTCTTTGCTGTGAAGTTACTGACTGAAAAAACTTGGTGCCTGCACTTGGAGTTGGTTATTATTCTCATAAATTTTTTAAATTTATTTTATACTTATTTGGGGTATGTTGTTATTTTAAATTTTAATATTTTGTAGTTAAAACATACTTTGGCATCATAATTGGTTCCATTTACTTCAAGACTCATAAAGTTGTTTCTTTCATTTTATCTGTTTTCTGTTATTTCTAATTTTACTGCAGTTTATTTTGTCTCTGGTTTTTATACATATGTATGTACTACATATGTATATAATTTTTCACTTTGCGTTTTGTCTTTTTGTTTCTTATCTTGTGTAATTTCAATTAGTTACTTTCGTTTATATTATTTCTATTTAATAATGCTTTGCCATGAGAGTGTTTAAGTTTGTTCAGATTTTGTGTTTGTTTTTTGTTTTGCTCTTGATTTTCTTTGTTTTGTTTTTCAAGTTCTGTTTTTGGTCTTATGTTGTACATCCTGTTGAGTTATTCATACAATATATATACATATGTATATATATATTTTGCTATTCAGCTAGCACATTTGATCTTGAGAATTTCTCAAGGATACTACGAACACTGCTTGTTGAAAATAGATTTGAATAGAGAAAAGAAATTAATTTAAAAAAAATGTAATCATTTATTAATGCTTCGATTATGGATGGCCAGCGAACTGTAGTTGTGATGCTAGTTGCAAAGGCGGTAATTCTACATGATTTGAATTGCCCCTAAAGGGGCATCCTTCTCTTCATCGTAAAATATGTAAGTCCGTAGAAATAATCATCTTTATGAAAAGTAATTTTTTACCCACTTTTACTAGAAAATTTTTATAGCACTTATATTTCTTAGGCTTACTTTCGGCCGCCCGCCTTCATACATATTTCGAAGCTCTGTTTACTTTATTTTTAGTTGCCAATCTTTCCATAATCGTATTTTCGTAACTTTTTGGCAACTGGAGAAACTTGCCATACACAACATCAATTAAAATTTTGTTTCGTTGCCACTTAACACGGCAACACTGTTCGGTTGCCATTGGAGTTTTTCTTTTCCCGGACTTTTTTATTTCCCGGGGAAAGCGGAAACGGTTTCCCGGGAATTCCCGCCCAGTGCCAAAGAATACAAAATATTTTTTAATTTAATTTAATCCAAATGCATTGATATAACTCAAAAAGAAACTAATTATGTTATTAAAAAAATATTCCAAAATATTTGTTTGGGAATAATAGAATCGTTCTTTTTACCAAAGAGAATCTCTAATTATTCAGCCCAATCATAAACAAAAATTCCGCACGAGTTTTCTCACTTTTCCCTTTTCTCCTATTATGAATTTCTTTTTTCCCTCTTTTTACAAAATGCGGGAAAAAAATAGGTATCATGAACGCATTTGAACTTGCCACGGTCTGTTTTCTGGAGAACAGCTGCAACAGCAAATATGTATATGATAGTTAAAAATTAAAAGGTGTTCTAAAGCGATAAACGAAACATGTTGCAATCTTAATGTAATATGCAAACAATTATATATCGAAAGTTGAAATATTCAAAATTAGTGTATTTTTAATGCAGACTATACCAATTAACACTGAAATTTAAAAAATTTTAGCTAAGTGGAATTCTATCAGTTTAAGGAATTTTTGATTATGTAATTTTTACAACTTGCTGTATCTTGGAAACCATAAAAAGCAAATTCTTGAAATTGAAAAAATAAGCGCAAAAAATAAAAAAATCCCAAAATTAAAAAAAAAAAATGCGACAACGAACAATCTAGACTTGTATTGAACTCTTGCAATAGATCGTTTTTCACATAAACACATTTAAATTACAAGGGTTTGATCATTGGTTTGTGTCGAAAACGAGCTACTGAAAGAGTTCTACACAAGTCTAGAAAAATCGCCAAAATGAAAAAAGTGGTTAAATGAAAAATATCACCAAAAATAAAATAAATGTAAAATGTAAAAAAATCATCAAAATGAAAAAGGTCGCAAAAAACTAAAAATTCGCAAAAACCCCAAAAAATCGCCAAAACCCCAAAAAATCGCCAAAAACGCTAAAAAGCGCTAAAACTAAAAAAATTGCTAAAACTAACAAGTAAGAGTGCTATATTCGGCTGTGCCGAATCTTATATACCCTTTACCAAAGTGTTTTTATGTAGTATAGAGATATATACATAAGCACATACATAAAGTAAAAAAAAATAATTTGACCTAGTTACTTTTATGTACAAAAAAATAAATTTACAAACCCTAGAATCATTATATTAGATTTTTCTGATTCCTTATATCAATCTAGTAGTTCTTAAAAAAATATAGAAAGTGTGTTAAGTAAAAAAAGAAAAAAGGAAATTAAAAAAAATGTTTTATTTAGTTACTTTAATATCCAGAAAAAAAGGTCAAAGTTTCCAGCTCTGGAGCTGTGGTTTTTATTTTTATAATTTTTTACACCAAACTTTTCTTTCCAAAACGTAAAATATGTATAATCTATAAAGGAAAAGATAAAAATTAATTAGACTTAGTTACTTTTATATATCACAAGAAGTGTAAGTTTCCCAACCCTGAGATCATTCTTTTTGATTTTTCTGATTTCTTACACCAATAAGAAAGAGATTGGTTAGAGATTAAGATATGTTTAATTTATAGAAAAAAAAATTTTTTTTGGTAAGTTACTTTTGTACAAAAAAAGTTAAAGTTTTCCAAAACTGGAATCGTCTTTTTAATTTTTTAACGGCCAGGTTCTACATTCCACTACAATATGAAAATGAAAACGTTTTTAATTCCGTAAAGTCAATATCACTGTGTTCTAGAAAAGTAATGACATTTTTTTCCACGAAGATTTCATTCCCAGTTTATTTCAAACATAGCTGTAATAAGTGAATGGAATGAAAAATAAAAATATTTTTGTTTCAGTTATAGTTTTTATTTGAAATTAGAAATAATAAAAATTCAAACAATTATTTGTTATGTGAAAATTCAATAAAATTTATTTATTTTAAAACGATTGAAATTTTTTAAATTTATACATTGCTCAAATCCATTTTTTAGAGCATTAAATCAATTTACAATATTCGAAATACAATTTTGTTCGTATTTTTAAAACAAACAAACAAACAAAAAAAAAATTGAATTTAAATATTCAAAATTTGAATAAAATTCATTTCAATATTATTTGACTACGAAAAAATCAAATAGTTTTTCTCAGAATTTAATTTGAAAAAAAAAAATAAATTAAATCAGGCTATTATTTCTTGAATAAAAACTATTTCTGAAAAATAAAAAGAAATATTTATTAGACTTAAAAATATATAACAACCATTTATGATATATTTAGGTCAGACAGTTCTATAGTTGAAATTTTTTTTTTTTTAACGGACTCATGGTATCAGTAATGAAAAAGAGCACTTTTTGTGCGAACTCGTTTTTCTTATCTCTTTTCTTACTACTGAGCCTCTGGTATTCATTATATTTTTCACTATGAAATTTCCTTAGGTGTGCAATAAAATTTGAATTTCATTTAATTTTCATTTCGCGCAAGTTTTGCAAAAACCCAATATCTTATTATTTATATTTATTGAGCTAAATATTTTGTTATATGAAAATAACGTTAAAAGTAGACAAAACACGGATATGACGCTAACTGTATTTCTCAATTATCCAAGGTGATAGATAATAGAGGTAGAGGTCGTCGCAGGAAAAATCTTCATTACTAGAAATCATCTTACAAGGAGTATTTTCAATAATAAAAGAAATCTTTTTTATTTGTATATTTTTTTACAATTTAAAAGTATTTGAAACTATTTTTTTATGAATTTGAAATAATCAATAAAGTTTTTGTTGAATAATATAAATTTGACTTATTAACAAAAAATTATTTGAATTTCAAAAACTCAAATGAAATAAAATAAAATTTCATTCAAACTATAGAAATATAATTTAAAAACATTTCAGTCGCTTAATTCAAATAAAGCATTAATTTGTTATATTTTACTTGAATTTCTGAAGGCGTGATTTTTTTTTTAAATTTTCTGACAAAAAAATAAATTTACATTTGAAAAATTTTATTTCAAATCAATAACAACAAATTTTAATTCATTTCATGAGAAATTTCAATAAATTCAATGAAATTCTATTTCTTAAACAGAAATAAAATTTAAGTTTAATTAAATTTTATGAAAAAATTCAAATAAAAAAAATAATTTTGAACAGCTATGATTTCAAATAAATATTTCAAGCAACATAGAAAAAATACATTTTATGCTATAAACACAATTGGAACGAACGGCGAACTTCGCATAGTTCGACGAACTAGCCTTCAAGAATTCGTTGCTAAAATTCGCCTTTTAAACCACAACTAAATTTGACAACCCAATATTTGCATATATATTCAAACCAAAAAAATTATGATTATGAGTTTGCAATAAAAATAAATGCAAAAATCTATATCAAGTCTTGAACTTGATTAAAAGTACAATAAATCACACATCGCGAAAATGTTGAAAATTCCTAATGTTGGAAACAAACAATAAACTAAAATTGATTAAACTCGCTGAAACTGTAAGCTTAACTCGGGAGAAAACGCAAAACATTATGATAATTCGCCAAAGCTTGCAAAAATTTAAATTTTAAGTCCCTAAATATAAATAAGTAAAGAAAGCCAAAAACGTTGCAAAAATTACATCTTCCGCAAAAATAAGAGAGATTTGCGAAAAATTTCAAAATTTTAAACAAGCCATAATTTTTATTAAAAATTGCTAAAACTTTAAGGACTGCTAAAAATTCGGTAAAAAAATCTCGAAAATTCGCAAAACCTTAATAGTGGCATAATAGCAAAGTCTAATATTGTTCAAAATTCGCGAAAACTCATAGGACGCACTTGCAAAAACTTCATTGAGAACAATGCAAAAATTCGCGAATGGTTGCAAAATCGGAAACAAGCCTTGAAATTCATTAGAAGTCGCTAAATCTGTTAAAAGGAAAATAAACTCGGGAAAAACGCGAAAAATCGCAAGTTCGCGGAAAAATCGCAAGTTCGCGGAAAAATCGCAAGTTCGCGGAAAAATCGCAAGTTCGCAAAAAATGTTTAAACGCTTTGAAGAAATCACTTACAGAACCCTTTAGCTAATCGCGGATTTTTTTCCACATATTTTAACAACGCCACCTCTTACTCCGGGTTTTTGTTCTTACCCCTTTAAAACACAAATAAAATAAACAATAAAAAAGAATTTATATAAAAATGTTATTTATGTGCTTACATTTTCGTATTTTTGCAATAAATAGTTACAAATATTTAATTTTTACTAAAAAGAATTTTCTTTCACAATGTTGTTTGCTGCCGAATTCAAATTACTTTTTTTGTAGTGAAATTGGATTACAGAACACTTCAATTTCATTTGAAACAAACTGAAAATGGAATTTTACTTTTTAAATCACTTTTACGAAATTGAGAACACAAACCAAGAGAAAATTTCACTTTCATTTCATTTTACGAATGTAGAACCTAGGCGTAACTTTTTTATTTTGAAATACCAAATACATTCGTACTGAAGTATAAAATAGGTTTATTTTATAAAAAAAATAAAAATTTCTTTTCGGTAGCTAATTTTTTATATCACAAAAAGTGTGGGTTTTCCAACCCTGAAATCATACTTTTTGATATTTCTGATTTCTTATACTAATCTCTTTCTTTTAAGAATATAAGATATCCAGAGTGACCAGATTTTAAAATAAAGTTAAGCTAAATCACCTTTCAAAAAAACCTAAAATAAGCTAAAAATTAAAATTTTAAGCCATAAAATAAAGCTAAACTTTTTTCGGCTTCTTCCACGTTGCATTAGTTTCTTATTGCTAAAATAACGTTAAATATATACATACAAAAACATATTTTTCTATTATTTGAAATAAAAATATTGAATCATTTTTAATTAAATTATTTATTCATTATTATATTTGAGTTTTAAAGAAAAATAACTCAAAAACTTTCCAAAAATTTAAAAACATTTATACTAAAACACGAAACCTTTTTTAAATTAATTAGTCTTATTAACAGAAAACCTTTTTCCTAATTTTTGTTTTAAGTAAATTCATGCCGCTGAATACAAGTTCAACTCAACTCAAAGAAAATCTTTAAAAGTCTTATAGGCAATATTAATTTAACTTTTGCCATTGTAATTCCAAAATTGCAATCTATGTCACCTATTTTTAAATTTGTCATTTCTCTTATAAATGCGCAATTTACATTTTGTATATTTAAATTATTTTTGAATGTTAACAAATTATAATTTTTAACCTTCCTTCGTCCAAAAATGGGTGTTATAATTTTGTAGTGTGTGTCTGTACATTTGTGCATCTGTACGAGTCCACGTACAGACCAAAGTGCTGCATCGATTTTGAATTAGTTTATTTTTTTCCCCAAGGTGACTTGACCGAGAGTCTTCTTAGCTTTGTTTGAAGAAAATCTGTCCAGTTGCTCAGAAGATATCACATCTTTTCTAGATATATTTAGTTGAATCTGTGTGTCTTTGACGCCGTATCTCCCAAACGGCTAGACCGATTTTAATTTTCTTTTTTGTCGTTTGAAAAGTGACTTGATCTCGCCTATAATTGAAGAATATCGGTTCAGTTATTTAGTCAGTACCCTTAACATTTTTAATTTTTGTCATTATAACTTTTTTATTTTTTTTTAACATATTTTTTGAGAACATGCAATATAGTTTAAAAAAACGGCTAAAAAAGCTAAATGAGTTTTTAAAAAAAGCTAATCAATAAGCTAAGAGCTAAATGGAAATTTTGCAGCTAAATCCCAAAAAAATAAGCTAAATTTAGCTCAAAATAAGCTAATATAGTCACGCTAAAGATATCTTTAATTTATAGAGAAAAAGGAAACATTTGCTTTAGTAAGTTTTTTTTTTGTTTCCAACCCTGGAAACGTGTTTTAAACTTTTTTAAATTGAAATACCAATTTTATTTGTACTATAGAATAAAATAGTTTATTTATTAAAAAAAAATTAAAATTAGTTTTCGTTAGTTAATTTTTTATATCACAAATATCCTCCTTTTTGAATTTTCTGATTTCTTACACTAATCTCTTTCTTTTAAGAATATAAGATATCTTTAATTTATAGAGAAAAAGGAAAAATTTGCTTTAGTAAGTTATTTTGTATAAAAAAAGTTAGTTTTCCAACCCTGGAAACATCTTTTTAATTTTTTGAAGTTTAATTTTTAATTTGAAATACCAACTTTATTCGTACTGAAGTATAAAATAAGTTTATTTAATAAAAAAAATAAAAATTAATTTTCGGTAGTAATTTTTTATATCACAAAAAGTTTCAGTTTTCCAACCCTGGAATCATCCTTTTTGATTTTTCTGATTTCTTACATCAATCTTTTTCTTTTCAGAATATAAGAATTGTTTAATTTATAGGAAAAAAGGTAAAATTGATATAGTAAGTTATTTTGCATAGGAAAAAAAGTTAAGGTTTTCCAACCCTGGAAACGTCTTTTTAAATTTTAAAATTTTTTTTATTTGAAATACCAATTTTATTCGTGGTGAAGTATAAAATAAGTTTATTTAATAAAAATAAATAAAAAATTAGTTAAAGGTAGTTAATTTTATATATCACAAAAATCGTAGGTTTTCCAACCCTGGAATCATCCTTTTTGTTTTTCGGATTTCTTACATCAATCTCTTTCTTTTAAGAACATTAGATTTGTTTAATTTATAAAAAAAAGTGAAAAATTTGTTTTAGTAAGTTACTTTTGTATAAGAAAAAAAGTTAAAGTTTTCCAACCCTGGAAATGTCTTTTTCATGTATTAAACTTTTTTTATTTTTAATATCAATTTAATATGTACTGCAGTATAAAATAAGTTAATTTAATAAAAAAAATAAAAAAATAGTAAGACCTAGTTACTTTTATATATTACAAAAAGTGTAAGTTTCCCAACCCTGGAATCATCTTTTTGTTTTCTCTGATTTTTTACACCAATTTCTTTCTTTTAAGAGTCTAAGATATGTTTAATTTATAGAGAAAAAGAAAAAAAATTGTTTTAGTAAGTTACTTTTGTATATAAAAAAGAAAATTAAAGTTATGCAACCCTGGAAACGTCTTGAGTTTTTTTAACTTTCCTTTTTAATTTGAAATACCAATTTAATTTGTACTGAAGTATAGGGTGTTTTTTTCAGAGGTATAGAACTTCGAATTGAAATAAAACACAAGAAAATCGTTTTAAAGTCCATCAATTTGGCTTTATTGGAAGGATAATTTTATGCCATTAATGTTTAAATATGATTTCGGGCATGTGGCCGCCGGGGCTGGCTCGAATAAAGCCAATTCTACAGGTCCAATTTTCAACCACTTTTTCGAGCATATGGGGCCGTATGTTGGCAATAACGCCACGAATGTTGGCTTCCAAGTCCCCTAACGTTTCTGGTTTGTTGGCGTAGACGAGCGACTTCACATATCCCCAAAGAAAATAATCCAATGGTGTCAAATCACACGATCTTGGTGGCCAATTGACAGGTCCATTCCGCGAAATTATGCGCTCATCGAATGTTTCCTTCAATAAATCGATTGTGACGTGCGCTGTGTGGCATGTAGCGCCGTCTTGTTGGAACCACAACTCATCCACATTCATGCCATCCAATTCGGGAACAAAATAGTCGGTTAGTCGGCTCCAATTGCTGTGCACGGTGGCGAATCGATTCATTCGGGTCCTCTTCAACACTTTGCTCTACAGCGGCAATTGTTTCTTCGGTGCGCACTGTTCGACGTCTCTGCGGATGCGTATTATCACATAGAGTAAACGTAGTGCGAAAACGATCCATGGTTAACCGAATTAATTGCTCTGATGGACGATTATGTCGACCATAAAATGGACGGAGCTTGCGGTAAACTTCGCGAACTGAACCATTATTTTCGAAATAAATTTGCACGATTTGCAAGCGTTGTTCTTTTGTCAACCTGTTCATGATAAAATGGCAAACCAAACTAAATATTAATCACTTGACAGCGTACAAAATGGCCGCCAGTTAAAAAAGTGATGCCAACTTAAAGTTCTATACCTCAATAAAAAACACCCTTTACAAAATATGTTAATTTAATAAAAAAAAAATATAAAAATTAGTGTACGGTAGTTAATTTTTTATATCACAAAAATTTAAAGTTTTCCAGTTTAATTTATAGAAAAAAAGGAAAAATTTCTTTTAGTAAATTAATTTTGTATAAAAAAGTTAAAGTTTTCCAACCCTGGAAACTTCTATTTAATCTTTTAAATTTTTTTTTTATATTTTTTTTATATTTTTTTTATTAAGAAATATTAATTTTATTCATACTGAAGTATAAAATAAGATTATTTAATAAAAAAAATAATAAGTAGTTTTCGGTATTTATTTTGTATGGCAAAATGAAGTTTAAGTTTCCCAGCTCTGAAACCGTCTGCTCGATTTCGCTTATTTCGACCATTTCTGACACACCAGTCCAAGAACGAAGTCTCTATCTTTTCTGGGAGCTTCGGAAAACCGATTTCACGTACACACAGACGGACATCGCTTATTCGACTTCCCTATGCATAAGGATCCAGAATATATATACTTTATGGCTCGCTTATTAATATTCTAGAAATTACAAACGGGTATAAAAATATGCATTTGGAAAAAACATAAGAAAAAATCGCCAAAATGATAAAAAACGCCAAAAATAAAAATGCTTCAATACTAAAAAATTCCCAATAAACCGAAAAAAATCGCCAAAAATGGCTAAATAGAAACAAGCGCCGCACGGAACACTTCCGTACAATTTGTATGTTAACAAATTGTAAATTAGAAATCATTTTCTCTCGGTTCGAATTTCAGAGCAGAGGCAATGAATTACTGTATCCAATTTAATTTAGTTTAGCGCCACTTGCAATGCAAACCTTTGGTTTTCTGCCCCTTATAATACTTATTTTAAAATCGGTTGTACTTATGTACATAAATTCTCTTAAAATTGATTCCACCTCCTCTTTTTAATAAGGAACAACAAAGAAAACAACCTACCTACCTTAACACAACTGTTTAATCTAATTTAAAAAAAAAAATAAAAAAAAAAAAAATTAATAACAAAAATAAAGATACATACAAATGTATTATTAATTCAATGTCTTTTAAAATCTTTAATTTTTCCCGTCATTCGTTTAAAATCGTCTGAGTTGATATTCTTAGGGCAAAGACGACTATATTTTGTTGCCTGCAAAAAAGCCGGTAGCAAGAGAAACAAAATCAATCCATGAACAAACAAATTTAATAAACTAAAATCGAGCTACATAAAAAAACCAAATACACACCAACAATTTTAATTCATAAAAGAAAAAAAAATAAACTGTTCAACAAGCAAACTTACACGCCAGGGTTGTCAGATTTTTTCCGATCTATTTCGCCAAATTGATTTTAAAAATCGGTAAAGGTCGTCAAAATCAATTATACGTAGTTTTCCTTAAGGGCTTTGGACACGATCAAAATGCTTGCTGTCAAGTTCGTATACGTGTGCTAGTCGGCTTGATGTTACCATGCTTGTGCCCCACCAAGCATTAATTTTTATTTTGATTTTGTGCTGTTCGTTTGGTTGAAAAAAATTTATAAAAAAGTATAAATAAAGACATTCAATAACAATAATGACAGCACTGCTTACAAAAAAAAAGAACAAAGCAAAATAAGAAAGTTATAACACTTCTTTTTTCTTCACCAGTCAAATTTATATTTTTTAATTCCAATATTTTGGGCAACCTTTCACAATGGAAATATAATTATAATGAAAATTTGTACGCGCTTGATGGGGTAACCATATACACGCATTAACAAGTGACAGCAAGCATGCCGAAAATCAAAATTTTTTGATTTTCCATCAAGCATCGTTAGTGTCACACATACTAACAAATTTTCACTCATACTATAACCAATCTCAGCAAACATTTTGACCGTGTCTAAACCCCTTTAATATACTATTTGATAATAAATTAGTTTTTATATAATTTAGTTTTTTAATAAACAATTTTATGAAATAATCGTGTAAAAGTTTAGAAGAAAATCGCCAAAAGTAGAAATAAAATCGCTAAAAGTTATTTCTTGCAATTTTTTGACATCCAAACACAAAATGCATAAATAGGTCTGTTCATTTACTTTCCCAGCAGAAACTAGCAACGAGAGAGTAAAGCAGAAATTTACAAAATTACTCTACCAGATATGAGAAAGTAAATGATTGCTTTACTTGTAAAAATTTGCAAGAAAATTTTATCCATACCAGAATCATGGATGAAAATCACGATGCAATTGTAGTTTTTCTGATATATTTTGTTTGATAATGTTTTAAATTGATTTATTTTAAATTTACATTTAACATGAAATACTTTACACAGTTTCATGTATTATTTACTTTTTGTATACATTTTTCATTACTTTTTAATTCTATTAACAACAAATACAAAAAACCCATTTTCCATCTCTGATCAGTACCTGGATTCAATAACTTTTTGCGAACCGAAATTCGTAACATTTATCGACATATTTATTCGTTTGCGATAACGATAATGTGATTCTGTAATTTCTTTTTTACGATAGTCCCCGCTTTATCTTATTCACCATTTAATTCAATATTATGTGGTAGCTCTGTATAGAAAATCTGAAAATAAGCGAAAGCAAAAGGAATAATAAAGAAAAACTCAAAAAGTTACGGAATCCAGGTACATATATGATAAACAAACAAAATTCTTTGGACAATAGAATTGAATTTATGTGGCTTAATGAAAGGAAAACATTAAATTTTCATAAGTACACATGTTTTTCAATGCAGAAATTCACATTTTCATTTTTTCCTCATTCAGATATTTTTGAAATAATTAATTTGAAAAGAAAACACAAAACAGCTGTTTGGATAATTCTTGCAAGTAAAAATTTTACTAGTAATAATTTGTAAGAATATTTTAGTCTCTCAATTTTTTTTCTCTCTTTTGACGCTCTCTCCTTGCAAACATTTTGAGTTAATGACAGTATTACCATATCGCTGATTTACTTCAATAGTGGCATAACTCAAAAAATGAGTTTTTTGAGTTAATAATGCAGAAAGATGCGGCATTTCGTATTTTATCTTGCGTAAAAATTTCATATAAATAGCTTGTACCATCACCTCCTGAGAGAAGAATTTTTTTTATTTCTACATTGAGTTGTATGCAAATTGAAAACTTAAAACGCGTTTTCTGCAAAACTGGTTTTTTTGAGTTGTGCCACTGTTGAAGTAAATGAGCGATATTTCTTTTTCAAAAATCTTCAAATCGAGCAAAAATCGTACCAAAAATCTTTTTTAAATGAGAAATTATTTCTGATTAAAAATCTTTTTTATTTTATTGAATGAAAATGAGTTAAAATTTATTTTGTTTCCTGTGACCTATTAAAAGTAAAGCCAAATAACACAAAATATTTACAGCCGTATTCATAAAAATTTTAAACCGCGTTTCAAATATTGTTTAAGCAAAATTCGCTAAAATTGTATTCATAATAGAATTTTAGCTTAAAAAGCGGTTTTTAAACCTTGCGTAAATCAGCAAATTTTAAAATTGACTGCCCCCATGTTTAAACCAATTTTAAGGTGACGTTGTTGTAATTTTGCTTCGTTTTTGTTTACATTTTGAACTTTACCTGTATGTACATATGTGTGTATGTATGTATGTACTTATTTATGCATGTATGTATGCATATGCCAGTGTTATTTAGAAGAAAACAATGTAATTTTTTTTATAGAAACTATTGCCGAAATAACAAATATACTCCAAAGAATATTTAAAAGAAAAGGAGCGATCCAGTTTCCATTCCCAGTCATTGTTTTCTCATTTTATGTGTTAACAAAAATAGTATAATTGTAGAAAATTAACTAGTGATGTATAAACACTCAAAACAAACAAAATAAAGCTCGTTATTCTAGTGCTTCTTTATCTGCAATAAAATAAATAATATAAAAAGCACTTTTAACAAAGATTTGTTGTGAACTTTTTTTATTATTTTATTAAATACAAGTTGGAACATATCTTTTATTTTATAGAAACAATATTTCTCTGAAAACCGACAAATAAATAAAATAGTCACGAGTACTTTGTGAGTTAACAATCGTTGTTTTGCAGAACTAATATGCAAGTGACAAATAAAGAATACAGTGTTGCCACGATATTTAAAAAAATCTAGTTAATTGATTTTTAGTTAAAAAACTGATATGAATACCAATATTTAAAAAACGTTATTTAGCCTTAAAACGTTTTTTAACTAATATGAATTTTAAACCTCAATCAACTTTTTTTTTTTAAGAGTACGGCTGTTACTATATAGAATATGTGTAAGATCATTACGAATCAAATCAGATAATTTGTAAGTAGTTTAGTCAAAAAATCCCTCAATAATATATTAAAAGTACCAAAACTAAAATTTTTAAAAATCTTATTTTTAGATAAGAAAACTTTTTTTTGTCGTTTTAACATGTCTAAAAACTTCAAAAATAAGATAAATCTTCACATATGGTAACACTGGTTAATGAACACTTTCCAGCAGCGATGTCAACTTTTCGCACTATTTTTAGTGCTTTTTGAAGACTCAAAACGCCAAATTTTGAGCGTTAGTGCCAAACTGAGAAATAGCACTAAGTAGTGCTTTTAAGAAAGTAGTACTTTAATAAAAACTTGGGCGCATAATCATAGTCAAAACAAAGTATGCTTTAAGAATTTAAAACCAGTATTTTGTATGGTAATACTGGTTTTAAATACTTAAAAGTATACTTTTTTTTTGACTATGAGTATGCGCCTTGGTGTATTTATTTTCTCAGTGTAAAACATACCTTTTTCGTCTGATATATTTCACTAAAGGTACTGATATTATTGCCGAAATAGAGAATAGCTTAAAAAATATTAAACATTAAGCTCGTTTTTCACGTTAGTGCTTTTTACGCTTTTTAGATCGCAAAATTACGCTTTTTGTGCTTTTTATAAATTTTGATGCGCTTTTAGAGCCAAAAAAGTTGGCATCACTGCTTTCTAGTAACAAATGTTAAAAATTCGTAAGAATTTTTCGTAAATGCACAAACATAATTACTATAATTAATGTAAGAAAAATCATCAAAATCATATTAGTTTATTTTTGAAATATTTTTTATATATTTTAATTTATTTTGAAATAGCCATAAAAATCGCGAACAAATTTATTTATAGACAGGAAAATCACTCTGTCGCCAAATAAAAATTTAGACGCCAAACAAGTTGAAAAATCGATATGTTTGGCGAGAAATCGCCATATCTGACAACCCTGCACTCATTTGGTGGAGCTATTCACTGCTCATTTAGACGTAATGAAAACTAGGAAAGAGAGATAGAGAGAAAGTGAACTTTGGCCAAACTGAATTTAGGAATGCATAAATAGAATAGAATGCAAGTTATGAGAACAATTGCTAAAGGGGTGGAATGAAGGTTCAACGGGAAAATGTACATACATACATATGTACATACATACATATGTAAGTATGTAAGTCGAAAATCCAACAAATTTGGGCTGTTGCAGGTTGCAGAGTTGATTTAAAAGAATTTTTTTGTTAGGAAATGATTTTTATATTTTGTTTTTATTTGTTTGTTTGCTGCTATTTCTTTTTTTACTGTCGCTTGTTAGTTTTTGTCAGAAATGATGTGATGATTCACACTTGTTTTATTTATGTATATTTTAATCAATTACTCGTCTCCATTAATTTTTTATCGTTCTGGTGACATACATACACATGTATGTATATATACATATATGTATGTATGTATGTAGGTATTGTTTTAATTAATTAATGATATCGCACATTTATTTCAATAGTGGCATAACTCAAAAAACCAGTTTTGCAAAAAACGCGTTTTAAGTTTTCAATTTGCATACAACTCAATGGAGAAATGAAAAAAAATTCTTCTGTCAGGAGGTGATGGTACAAGCTATTTATATGAAATTTTTACGCAAGATAAAATACGAAATGCCGCATCTTTCTGCATTATTAACTCAAAAAACTAATTTTTTGTGTGTATGTATGTATACACATACATATGTATATGTACATACATGCATTAATGTTCAAAATAGCCAAGAATTATGTAAGCATGCGTGTGTACAAAATATACAAAAATTATTATCGGATAATAGTTGTAAATACATACACATTCTTTGAAACCAGCTGCAACATGTTGCACATTTTTTTTTTTTTATAATTAATCTTAAGATTCTTTGAACTAACATTAACCGATTCAAATAAGGTTTATTTATTAAAGTTTCCTTTTTCGTCAGGAAACAAACTTTAATACACACGCCTTTTAGATCTGGCAGCTCTATTATTATTTACCGTCTATACAAAATACGGCAACCATAGCTGTGTAAAGAACCGAAGAATGTCAAAAGCACAAAAATAATTGTACCAAAATCAAAACAAAATCGAAGTTTTTGACATTATTTAGCTACAAAGCACATAGAGCAACAAATTATCAGCTGAAGTAGCGCTGCCACCTGGTTAGATACACCTTGCCGTCTGGTTTACTTTTTTATTATGTAAAAATTTATTTTGAAAATCATGGGTCAGTTCGGTAATGTTTTTGGTTTGGACAATTTTTTTTTTGTGGGGGAGAGGGGTTCTCTGAGGTTATTTGTGGCTTATCGTCTTGAGGTCGGCCCTCTAGTGTTCAAAAGTGTCACTTCTAACAGGAAAGAATAAACTTTACATTTTAAACAAAATTTTATTCTTTTTGCATTAGTTCTCTTCGCATGCAATGTAAATCGTTGGCCTTTTTTTATTTTCATTTCTAATTCCAACTCTTTTTTTTGCTTTTGCAGAATATTTCAACATTCTATTACAACCTTGTAGCAGCCGTAACAACAAGCCGAAAAAGTAAAATAAAACAAACATGTTAATTCTACGATAATAAAACAAAAGTTTCCTGTCTTGGTGTTTTAATTTAACCCAACCCGAAACTTTAGGATCATCGGGTTCCCAAATAAAGGAAAACAAATAGGATTTCACAATCTCTCAACTACAATTTAACATATTAATTGAAATACAAATACTTTAAAACTAAATCATTATAAGCAATGAATGTTACAAATCGACGAAAATCAACGGATGCAGATACACCACAACCAACACAACCCACAGCGCAACAACAGCAGCAGCTATTAGCATATGCCAGTTGTCGTCAGGCGGCTACAGCAACAGGTACAACAGCTGCTACAAGACAAGAACAGTTACAGTCCCTCCAGCACAGAGTACACGAAGTGTTGGAGGATAGCAACGACGACCAAGAACAGGTTGTTACCTCAACATCGAGCGATTTTTTGCTGCCCTTATCTGCCGAGGGCGAAGGCGAAGAAGTTACTTTAGAATTGGACACTTTAGTAACGTCACCGGCACGCATTACCAGCAGCACAAATAACTATGAAATATTGACATATAATTCCGATTCGTTGTCACACGAAGAGATTGTCATGCCTTCAACATCCGGTAATTCGAGATTAGTAAGGGAAAGTACAACTTCATCATCAGCGTCACTAAACTCAATAACACTTCATCATAGTATTAATACCAGAATTTCAAAGTCAAACAGCGATATGGTAGCTAGAGATACTACGCCCACCACCGTTGTGGAAGCGGGAAATAGTGGAGGTTCAACAGTGGACAACGGTGCATCTACAAGCAATATTTCTCCTGATATGACAAATCAAAATCATAAAATTATTTTAAAATTGCCAAAACCATCCTTGGCAGCGCCTACAGAATCTCATTCTCAAAGTTCTCGCGTCGAAGATGATTTGCGTAAGGTAGAACCCTTAAAAATCAATTTGCACAATACCCACCATACATCCCATCATACACCCAAAATCACCATAAAACCCGTTGTGAAGGAACCACCCGCCGATATACTAGTGTCATCGGAAGAATGTTCCTCATCGGCTGAAGATGAAATGGTTAGCAAATTGAATGCCTCTGAGCCGCATATTGTCCCCAAGCTGACAATACGTGCTGAAAATGAAGAACTTTCAACTGTGGTACCCAAATTAACCATTAAAATAAATGACTCCACAAATGCCTCTTCCGAAGGCCACTGCACACATCCAGCTGCCAATACCCCACCAATACCAAAGTTAACCATCAAAACTGGACAAGATGGCCACAGCGAATCTATAATAACAAATATTTCACCCGCATCATCCACCACTTCCTCATCTTCATCTTCATGTTCCTCTTCTTCAACGTCCACCAACTCACATGCAGCCATGAACTCCTCCAGTATGGCCAATTCAAATGCTATACCCAAGTTGACTATAAAGCCTTTGCAAAAATTTCACGATAAAGCCGAAAGCGAACATCCTTCCATACCCAAATTGTGCATAAAAAGCAATACAATTTGTAATGAAATGGCGCCTACCGAAGATCCATCAACCACGAAAATTCCCAAACTAACCATAAAAACGGGTCAAGAGCATGCTGTCATCATAACGCAACATAATGATCATGCCAACATCCCCGGAGGCATACCTAAATTAACCATTAAAACCAAATCGATGGATTCGGCAGAAGATACAGCCAACACTAATGTAAGCAATGTGCAACATTCGCCAAATGAAAAGATTCCCAAAATTACAATTAAAACGAATAACATGGACTCGCCCAATATTGTAGCGCTAAAAAGAAGCATAATAAAGTCGCAACTAGAAGGCAGTCGTCCCTTATCGCCCAAACAAGCAGTGCCTAAGTTGACCATAACGCGTCAACAAAACGATATGGTTGTTACCAATAAACATGCAATATGCAACGCTGAAGAGGACGGTTCCATACCGAAAATGACAATCAAAACTCAAAGTAAATGTGAAACTGTGCCTAAATTAACTATAAAAAATATTAGCTGTCAACAAAGACCGTCCTCCACGGAAGAAAGTGGTATGGACAGTGATAACGAAGATGATGATGATGTTGCACAACAGCACTGTAAAACAGTGCCGAAATTAACGATAAAAAATTTAGGTTCTCCACAACAGAAACTAAAAATAGTGCAAGAAATACTACCCGCCGCGGAAGTGAGCAAGGCGTGCTCTGTCTCCAATACTGCTACTGCTGTTGCTGCCACTGCAGCAGCAACTGAAAAGATAAATATCAATGCCACAGTTCCTACTGGCGATATCGATGAATTTGCAGATTTGCTGACGGTAGATAATGGTGGCGGTGAATCGAGTAACTCGCAAGAGTTTTGTGGTTTTAATGACAATACGGCTGACTCGGCGGCAAAAGTTGTAGTTCTCGCATCCAGCAATTTGATAATTGAAGATAATAATTCTGAAGTACGGCGCAATTCCGATGATATGGATATTGATGAAGATTTGCAAACCGTGCATGAACCAAAAATCTTTCAAAATGATATTCATTTTAATTCCCAAGCAACCAACATGCGTGAGCTCTTGAATGGCACGATACCCCATCCGAAGGTGACACAAATTATCGATACGGTAGACTTGACATCCTCACCATCGCGTAGTAATTCACCGGCTCAATTTGATTATAATGACGATAGCAATTCGGCCGCAGTAAACACCAACAACAATAGCAGCTGCCTACCCTCTAATTTAGCTTTATCCAGCACAAATATTTTAATGGCAAGGTTGCAAAGAGATAACACGGTCATACAAAATACTCAACATCTAATGCCGCAGCAACAACAACAACAGGAAATGGAAAATAATTCTCCCATACCGCCACCGTTGAAGCCAAAGCCCAATACCATGGCAACTACGTTGCCGGCTTCTTTGAAATATCCCCAATTGGCTGAACGTTTAATGGCTAACGGTAACACTTCAAATGCCATACCAAGCAATAACAATAGTAACAATGGCGCCCAGAATCTGACGCCGAAAGCCATGAACACAGAAACGGAGAATATCATAGATTCCATAGAGATTTTAGATACGCCAGAGGGCAGTCCCCGCAATTCTCTAGACGAGCGGCCAGAAAGTTTGCCACCCCTCCAAAATGATAAAATTACACCGAACTTGCCCAATGGTCTACACTATCCCAAGAATAGGGAAATATATTCTCTAAATAATAATAATAATAACTCCAATTTGAAGCGTAATGCTTTAACTACAAATTTGGCCGGCCAAATAAGCCAAGCAAATCATTTAGATGATGACCAGTTAGATTCACCGCCCTGCAAGCAAAGAAGGCTAGATAACGAAGCTATAAATACCAAAAACTCCCATTTGATTGCGAATAATAGCAGTGATTTAATAATAAATCAAAAAGTCCCAAATTCACTAGAGGAAGTGCATCAATCGCCGCCGGTAGTTGCTGCTGCAGTTGTTACTCAACCTCAGCCTAAGGATTTTAATTGCTTAAAACAAACCACAAGTCATCAGCGGGCACGCAAACAAAAACATGAACATCTTTTGCCCGTGGCCATGGAGGAGGTGGTCGATTCCATTCAAACTAATTACAATAATAGCATTGAAATGCCCGTAGTATTAGAAAAGAAAAACAACGAACAAGCTAATGAAAATGTTACTCCCATCCAAAGGAAACGGGGTCGCCCCAGAAAATTGATAACAGCCCACACCACATTAAATAATGATGCCAATGATGCAGCGCCTCAGTTGACCTCAACCAACCAAAGGGATGATGCTCAACAAACAGATTTATCTTCCAAATCTAGGCGAGTCCAAATGCTGCGTAAACGATTGGCCATTGATATGGTGGATGCCGATGAACCCTTAAGAGTATTAGATGAATTGGAATCTTCTGTTGTGAGTGGTGCAGGCGAAGAGAATAAAGGTGATATGCCGGATCTCGATGCACAAAAAAGGGAGAGGAGTTTAAGAACACCCCTACGCACTTCCAGACGGAGCAATACTCCCACATTGCTACAAATGGAAAGTAAGACAAAAGCGCGAGCTCCGTCTTCTCTGGCCTTGGAAAATAGCAACAAAAGGTCACTGCTTAAGCAAAACAATGACAATGCACTTAATAATTTCATAGAATCGAATTGCTCCATATCCTCGTCTGCTGTTTCAAATAGTTCTGCTACACTTACCTCAACAGTAGCAGCTGCAGCTGCAGCTCCCATAACACAAATGGATCTGACCATGTCTTCGTCGTCCAGCAATAGCAATGGTAGTACTACGAACACGATAACAACCGCTGAGGCTACATTCGGCAAGGAAGCTACCGTGATGCAGAGTAATGCAATGCCAGCTCTAACAATAGGCAGTGGAAGCAATAGCGTATCCTGTGTTGGTATTGGCGGTGGCGGCAGCAGTAACAATTCAATGTTACCACCCACTACAATACTATCGTCGTCGGATCCTTTGCCCGACGTTGTATTCAAGCATAATGATTTCTCCTCTATACTGGCGACACAACAATTGCGTGTTCCCATAATGAGTGCGACGGACAGTGGTCTAAATGAGTCACAAGATGAAGACATGGCCGATGATGCTAGCGGACCAGATAATTCGGGAGGTAAGTGGAAAGATTTCAAATTACTTTTTTTTTCTTAATTTAAAAGCGCAAATAACTAATACGAGTATGTATGCATGTATCAGAGAACAGAATGAAATTCGCATACTTCATTCATTATTAATTGCTATTGTTCCGCGTCAATTGCTAATCGAGGTGCCATTCCCCCCCCTTGCCCTTTTGGTTTCCAGAATACTATAAAATCTCTTGTCCAAGTCATACTCTTTATACATCATGCGAGGGTGGGTGGATCATTAAACACAGGTTTTTATATAAAAAGTTATATTATTTTTCAACCTAGTGTTCACCTTCGAGTTCTATGCACTTAGTTCAACGTTTCTCCAGTTTTGTTATCCCTTCCGAAAAATATGATTTGTCGAGGTCATTAAAATAGGCATTTGTTTGTGAGATGAGCCATTTCTTCAAATTTGGGAACACGAAATAGTCACTCGGGGCTAAATGTAGAGAAAAGAGCGGACAAGGGAGTAATTCGTAGCCCAATTCATGGATGGATATTTGCCGTGGAAACTGCACATGCGTTTGTGGTCGGTTATAAGCAAATGCGGCACCCATCTTGCGGAAAGCTTTCTCATACCTTAGTGATCATTCAAAATTGAAATCACTCTGCCATGTGAGATGTCTATGGCTTAAACAATCTCTTTCACTTTTAATCTCAGATCGTGAATTTGTTCAATTGTTTCGGATGTAGACACCTCAACTGGGCGTCCAGCTTTCTCATACCTCACTGTTCAGTAAAAATTAAAACTGCTGAACCATGTGAGATGCACGCCTGTGGCTTCCACAATCTCTCTCACTTTCAATCTCGGATCGGCTAAAATCATATCCTGAATTTGTTCAATTGTTTCGGATGTAGAGACCTCAACCGGGCGTTCAGAACGCTCGGCTTATACGGCCACTACGAAATTCAGTAAACCACTTGTTTACCATTGAAATTGATGATGGTAAAGAGTGCCCAAAGTATTTATCAGCTTAACCTTGGTTTGAGTGATGGTTTTTTTCGGCAAAAAATAATGCTGAATGAGCACACGAAATTAACTTTAATCCATTTTCTTCTCAAAACGCTCCGTAATCTGCTATCCACGACTGCCAAACATAAACTAAATGGCGCAGCTTTTTAAAATTTAGACAAGAGTCAACTGATAGTTGCCTGTTAACAGGAGCAGTGTTGCCATTTCAAAAAGACGCTGAGTTAATGGCCCGTTCTCGTATGAGAAGGTTGCGCAAGAGGGGCTAATTAGTCCTTGTCTTTGCTTCTTTCCGCGATGCTGATTAATTTTTGTCTGTCAGCAGTCTCTGTCACAATCGTCTAAGGTGTGAGTTCAATGAGAAGTTCCTTGGCCGTGTCGTACGTCCTCATAGTCCATGTTATACAGCGGCATGTTAGCTTCTGTAATTTTTCCAACTGATCTCTTGTTGAAGTCAACCTGACCGTATCCGACCAAACACCATAAGTGATAATGGGTCTCAATATCATGGTGTATATTCATCTCAAGATTTTGGGTGTGCAACTCCAGGTTTTTCCTGTAATAGATTTGCAAAACATAAGTGCTTTTGTTGCCTTGTCAACATTGACCTCTAAATGATGCCTCCATAAGAGCTTTGAGTCTAATATCACTCCCAGATACTTGACCTCAGATGAGCTTTCTATTAACACACTGTCTACACGGATGGTTTGTCATAGTTGGAGTTTCCTCCTTTTGATTGATATTCAACCATACAGATAAGCATCATTCCTTCACTATCCTTAGTATGTTCTATATAATATCACAATTCCCAACGTCTCTTCAAACTTCTCTCTTGCAAGGATAACGATATCATTGGCAAGTGCTTGACATTATATGCCATTGGCTGCTAGTTTGTGCACGAGTTCATCAACTGCAAGGCTCCACAGAAGTGAAGAGAGTGCACCTACATGGGGACATCCCTTCGTCGTCCTTACTGCAAGATATTCCTCCCCAACCTGGGCTTTCGCAGTCCTTTCCTTTCTTTTTGAACTTAGACGTACTGGCATTGTGTTCTGTATGGCCGAAGGACCCTTCCACATTCAGAAATGTACAGACCGTAACTTCCTACTTCCGTACAGCCTAGACCACTGTGTATTGTGTTCGTAAGTTGATACAACGCAGTATACGTTGAACCGGCTGCATTGTATGCATGCTGCCGCGTATGCAACGGCTCCCTATACAAGATAGTTGAATGGATATAATTATCAATAATTTTCTCCATAATTTTAAGCATGAAAGAGGTTAAACAATCTTATGGATCGGTATGACTTTGGAAGTGTTATATCATTCCTATCTATCCAAAAGTCTCCAGTACATTTCTTGTTATTAAACAGCTTGCGCGTTTTTCTCAGGACGTCCGACAACTCCTTACTCCACCATTGTGGCCCTTTGTTTCCATTAGATGAGATTACGGGTCATCTAGATTTATAAGCTCCAATGATTAGCCCGTTGACCTTATTTACGAGTAATAAATACTTTAGTTCCAACTGGTGGCTTGGTGCCCTGTTTACACTATACTACAAGTTGAATAGGAAATCCCTCTAAATGTGCCAATTGGTGTTTTTTTAATTCCTGAATAGAGGTGTTGATTCAGCATTCCCAACTGTATCGAAGCTTATAATTCTATGATACCACTTCCGCTATATAAGCAATACCCAGAGTGAAACCCAAGACCTCCTCTCTTGCCCTAGTCAAAAAAGTGGGCGTGTTCCCCGGTTAAGCATTTCTAGACTACTACTACATAGAAACACTAAAAGATACTCAGCTTTTGTGTTGATTTTGCTGCTCCCCCACATAATGTGGTGGGAATTAAAATCAGACCAGTGCGAGGCGTTCCGTCAAGCCCATATATCACGCCTTGTAAGCTGACACTACAAGGGGTGGCGCCGATTAATAATTTTACGGCGATCAGCACTATATCTCGTGACATAAACTCTGAAAATAAAACATAATTAGGTTGTGACGCAGACATATGTGTTGTAAACAAAGTACACAAGTTTGAGTGGATGTGCTCTCTCGCTCTCTCACTTTTTACAACAAACACTCATTTGTACTCTATGATGACGTAGATGCTCAGTAGAAAATTGTTTATTACGGCTGAGTGCGAATTTTTTTTTCTATTCATAATTATATATTAACTTAATGTTACCCCACTACGGCTCTGTAATCATTCCCTGGCATGTCCACGGCTTCTGGAGAAGCTTTATTCCTGGTCCCCTTGGTGAACATCCAAGTTATTACTGCCGAAGCAGCCGTAGCATGATGAATGTTCGCTTGGGCTATTTTGCCAACTATCATATCCTGCTTCATTGAGAGCGAGAGGACGATACGATATGTGTAGAAAGGGCACCACACAAATTATTTAAATAACATTTGCGTAATTAAAAATCATGCATTTTAAGTCAAATTATTTTATTATTTTTATACTAATTAAAAATAACATTTGTATGTACGATTTTCAATGACACTCACTGTATATACATTAGAGTGGTTCGATTTTCGACTTTTTTCGAATTCAATGCTCTACCACACCATAACCTCTGGAGGACATATAATAGAGCCCAAAAACCCATAGAAACAGTAATATTAGCGAAATTTCACTTTTCGCCAGAGCCTCAAAGTTTTTCAAAAATGTCCAAAAATAGGCAAAATTTCGATGATTTTAATGTCACGTTTTCTGAATGGGCAAGCAATATACAATATTAAAACAAGTATAAAACTACATAAAATTCATATTTTAAACAAAATAAATCTTTATTTTAGTCGAAACCTGCCGACAAGTCATAAAAATTCTTTACAAAAAAGTGGTAAAAAAAGATGATTTTCAGTGAAAAATTTAATGATGTTTGTACGAGATTTTAGTGCAAATTTTTGCTACAACTGGAACTAAAAATTGACACAGAATGGTATTGCATGCAGCAAAAACATATTTTCAATACATTAGTATCAACTGTAAGTTGTTGATATTATGATTGTATAGGGTGTTTTTTATTGAGGTATAGAACTTTAAGTTGGCATCACTTTTTTAACTGGCGGCCATTTCGTCAGCTGTCAAGTGATTAATATTTAGTTTGGTTTGCCATTTCATCGTGAACAGGTTGACAAAAGAACAACGCTTGCAAATCGTGCAAATTTATTTCGAAAATAATGGTTCAGTTCGCGAAGTTTACCGCAAGCTCCGTCCATTTTATGGTCGACATAATCGTCCATCAGAGCAATTAATTCGGTTAACCATGGATCGTTTTCGCACTACTTTTACTCTATGTGATAATACGCATCCGCAGAGACGTCGAACAGTGCGCACCGAAGAAACAATTGCCGCTGTAGAGCAAAGTGTTGAAGAGGACCCGAATGAATCGATTCGTTAATGGAGACCGGTATAGAGCCATGATAACCGACTATTTTGTTCCCGAATTGGATGGCATGAATGTGGATGAGTTGTGGTTCCAACAAGACGGCGCTACATGCCACACAGCGCACGTCACAATCGATTTATTGAAGGAAACATTCGATGAGCGCATAATTTCGCGGAATGGACCTGTCAATTGGCCACCAAGATCGTGTGATTTGACACCATTGGATTATTTTCTTTGGGGATATGTGAAGTCGCTCGTCTACGCCAACAAACCAGAAACGTTAGGGTACTTGGAAGCCAACATTCGTGGCGTTATTGCCAACATACGGCCCCATATGCTCGAAAAAGTGGTTGAAAATTGGACCTGTAGAATTGGCTTTATTCGAGCCAGCCGCGGCGGCCACATGCCCGAAATCATATTTAAACATTAATGGCATAAAATTATCCTTCCAATAAAGCCAAATTGATGGACATTAAAACGATTTTCTTGTGTTTTATTTCAATTCAAAGTTCTATACCCCTTAAAAAAACACCCTATACTGGAGACATCTCATCTCTTACATCGGTTGAGCATTGTACATCTCTAATAGATTCTCTATTAAAGAAAGTACCGTTTGTTCTTATAACAAACCATCTCTCATTATCATGTTGCTGCAGGTTTGTGATTCAGTCGCATTGTTAAGTGATAATACAAACATCGAATTTATTATTGGTCTTAATTTCTCAACAATGGCTCGTAAAACACGATCAGCAAATACAGATAACATTTTGGGAATTTGTTCTGAATTAAATTCAAATCAATTGCCTACAAACGCAGATGTTTTGAAGAATTATTTATATTTCCGAAGAGATGATAACAAGTTTCAAAACAATAAAAAGTACATGCAAGACACAGTAGACACAGTTCAAAATATATGGATGAAAACAAAAATTCCCAATATTGATCGATATTCAATCATCAGAAAAGTTGAAAAACTTTACAAAACTTTACAAATTTCATAATTAAAGTTTATGCGCCGATGTGGTTTACTCTCAAAGCAAATGAATCATTCAAAATGGGGCCAAAGCATATTTTTAAATTCATTGCACTAGTTCGTAACAATGTCGAGTCCAAACTGCGTGAGAAAATCTTCAATGTTGTCGCAAGAAATGGATATTTTGCACATGCCGAAAATATTCTCTTGTCGATGTTAACGGATGATGATTTAAATATTAGAAAAAATGCTGTTGAATCAATTTTACAAGCAAAAGATTCCGCAAAAAACGCACATGAAATTCGTAAATTCACGAAACCAAAAATTGACTTCAAAGCAGCAGCATACTTTGAAATGGTTGATATACGGAATACAGTTCCACCCATCGCACAGTTTTTATCGACGGAACAGCTGAAAAATTGCATTGAGAATGTAGATAATTGGCTAAATAATGCAGTAAAAGGCATTCCAAATCACACACAAGCCGTCGAGAGATCAATTAAATTAGTCAGCTCAGTATCTTCACAAGTTGTTGGTGAAACTAACCGTAATCAAAAAATCTATTCAACAATAGCATCGAGAGCTCTTTTACCAAAAGCAAACAGCAAACAAGATTACGATAAATACATGAAAGATTGATTGAAATCGAACAAACATCATTAAATTTTTCACTGAAAATCATCTTTTTTACCACTTTTTTTGTAAAGAATTTGTATGGCTTGTCGGCAGGTTTCGACTAAAATAAAGATTTATTTTGTTTAAAATATGAATTTTATGTAGTTTTATACTTGTTTTAATATTGTATATCGCTTGCCCATTCAGAAAACGTGACATTAAAATCATCGAAATTTTGTCTATTGGACATTTTTGAAAAACTTTGAGGCTCTGGCGAAAAGTGAAATTTCGCTAATATTACTGTTTCTATGGTTTTTTGGGCTCTATTATATGTCCTCCAGAGGTTATGGTGTGGTAGAGCATTGATTTCGAAAAAAGTCGAAAATCGAACCACTCTAATATAAATACATATGTATGTACATAATTACATACATGCATACATACATATGTATACATGCATACATCAGGGAAAGCCAAAAAGTTACTTTTTGAATGCTCAACACATATCGATACTCCAACGACAATGAGTATGATAGCACATTCGCATCAACAAGCATGCTTACAAAAAGGCATACATATCTATAGCTATCAACACAAATAAGTGCGCATATCGATAGGTGCGGGTTCGATCAAACAAATGTGCTATAGATATTCGTATCAATACATGTGGGCACAGGCATGTAATGACGAGTAATACTACATATATGAACTATGTTACCAAATATGTAAGTAAATAAAAAAAATTGTTGTGTATGAATTTAACAAATGCCTAATTTATATTATGCATTTTTTCCATGAAATCTATTTCACGAAACTTTTTCCATGAATTTCTGAAGCATTTTTTACAACTTTTTTGATCTAATTTGGTTCTCCAGGAGCCTGTTTACAAATGAAAAAATTTTCATACAACCAATTTTATGAAAAAAAATGCGTAAATACGACGAGGCGGGTTTCCTTAGCAAACTTCTATTAAAAAATTTATATATTGCAAAAATTATGCAAACTCGCACGGATTAAAACAATAAAAAATCCCCTAAAGCTGATTATATAAACCTCAAAAAAGCAATAAGTCGAAAATTTGTTCGGCATATTAACCGCGAAAACTTGCAAAAATGCGAATATTATTTAAAAAAATGTCCAAAACCTAAAAAATGTGAACGAAAATACTCAGTAGATTTTAAAAATCAAAAACAATCTCACTTACTAAAATTTGCGAAAATTCGCGAATAATTATTTAATTGAAAAAAGCCTTAAAATGTATTTAAACAACACCAAAATTGTAAAGATTGTCAAAGACTTGGAAAAATTTGCGACCAAGTTGAAAATTAGCAAAAACTTGGTAACATAAAAAGAGATAAAAGATATCATAGTCTGATACTGGTTGAAAATCTTCAAAACTGCAAAAAAAAAACAAATAATTGGGAACAATCACTTTTATTGCAAAAAAAAAAAGAAAACATTTGCCATAAATATCCCTAAAATAACTTACAAATACTTAAAGATCTAAAGGAATGCCGAAATGACGAAAATTCGCTAACATCAAATAGATATGCAGATGGATTAAAAATCGGTAAAATGGTAAAAAAAAGCCAAGATTTGGATAAAAAGTCAGTTTCATCGCGAAAATTGGCGACAAACAAGCGCTAAAATTGTAAGGAATGCCATGGTTCAACCTTTCTTCCACTAATTCGGCTCTTAGCCCAGATCCAAAATGGAGCGTATTTCTATACCCGCGGTCAAATTACTCCCGTAAATATTTAATAGGGCTTTTAGATCTAAGGACTGCGAAGAGTGCGTGTGTGGGTAAAACATTTTTATTGAATTTTATGTTAAAATAGTTTGAAAAAAAATGTTATTACCTCAACAACTACAAACTAGTATTTCTGGCAACACTTATCAAAAAATATTTAAAAAACCAAATGTGTTGCAAGTCATGGGTATGTCGATAGATATGCGTAGATATGCGGGATGTAACAAAGAATGCGCATCGATACATACAAGTATGAAATAAAGAGCGCAGGGGTATACGCAAGTATGAGAATGAATAGATATCAACACGCACTAGCATAAAAAGTGTTCGATATGTGCGGGAGTATCCACAATTTTTTGTATCGATTGGCTTTCCCTGGCATACATAGTGCATATCGTTACCTTAATAAAGAAAGGCCCTACTAACAATTTTTTTAAAATCGATTTTTTTTGTATTTTTCGATAGAATGAGTATTCTAATGTATCGAAAAAATGCAAAAATCTCAGATTAAAAAAAAAAAAAATAATGAGTCAGGGCATTTCTACATACATTAAGGTAACTATGTATACATACATACATATATTCATTGATAAAATTACCTTATTCATGTGATTCGCAGTTAACATTCATAAACAAATGTCAATTTTTGATTTTTTTGACTCCTAAAGCATTTACTTTTGCCTATACATAATTAGAATTATACAAAGTTTTAACTTTTCCGTCTGTAGATGACTCAGCAAGTTCTTCATCAGTATCTACACCTGGACGAGGCCGTGGTCGCGGGAGAGGTTCTCGTGGAGGTCGAGGACGTGCCTACAAAGCCCATCGGTTGGGACGCAATGCTAGCGCTGTATCAAAAGCCATAGCCATGAATCGACCGCGTTGTGTGGGTGCTTTAAAGCACACCCCCGATCCAGACAGGATAAAAGGTCTCTACAGTCCCGTAAGTATCAATCTAAAGTATTTAAATAATATAAATTTCTTAATATCAATAATATCCTCTGTGTCGGGTGCATTCATATTATTTCTTCATACCTACTATGGAAAAAAAACATTTGAACTGTATGCGTGTTTATATTTAATTTGATTACATAAATTCAAACAAGAACAACAATAACAATGAGAGCAAATGCAACACCAACACAAAGTAAATACTACAAAAAAAAAACAGAACACAAAATGCAATAGGTAGATAGATACATACAAATAGAGAAAATGCACAATCGTTGTTTTTTTAAAATAAATTACCAACAACATATGTACCTACCTACAATAAAATGAAAGAAGAAAGTGTTGTGAATGTATGTCAGGCTGAAAAATAATATACAGATGTAAAAATGTTTATATGTATGTATGTGCATACATGCATGCATGCATACATACGTACGTATGTATGTTTATTTATTTCATTCATACATAAATGCATGCATATGTAAGCATGTAGGTATGTACGTATTTTACTTATAAAAGAGAGCAGCACTAAAATACCTTTTACTTACTCTTTGTTACTATAGTAACAAATACTAGTTTTACTTGTTTTTACATTTGCTGCAATTTCTGTTAAACTCAGGTGCATGCATGTTTTTTATTTACTTACTGTCTGCATTTGCAAATAAAAAGGAAACAATCTCTTTAGTTTCCTTTTAATAGAGTGTTAACAAGCCATTTAACACTTTTTCGTTTCAACTCAGTCCCCACATACCCCACTATGTTATTTCATTAATTAACATACTGTTGTTGTCCATTTATTCCTGTTAACTCTCTTACAATTTGTACTGCTACCCAGCAAAAAAAAGTGATGAAAAAAAAAGTAGAAAAAGCACCACAACTACTGATACGAAGCACTTTGAACTCCGAGCAAAAAGTAGTGAATTTTACATTAGCGTGTCATTGGAGCGAAGTGGTTTGTTTTTGCCAACCCGTGAGTGAATGAGATTTACTTTTTATTTGCTATAGAAACTCTGAAATAAGGTGTGATTTTTTATTGGTGAAGTAAATCCAATATATTTTACATTAAGGATGTGTTTCTTAGCCACTTTTCCAAAGCACTTAAATCTATGATTTAGGAAGTGGTGCTTATTCACTTATTTACTAACCCAATTGGAAGCTACTTTATTCCTAAAAGTATTCTACTCATTAAAATAATTGTCTCAGAAGAAAAAAGAAGGAAAATCTGTTCTAGTTTTCGTTTATTTCTGAAGTTGAAGAATTTGTACTTTTAAACAATTAAATCAATCAGTCAATTAGTGATAGCTTACGGGCTTGCTCGGAGTTTGAAGTTTTTCGTATCAGTAGTTGTGGTGCTTTTTCTACTTTTTTTCATCACTTTTTTACTGGGTTTTTATTTTAGAGGATAATAATAATAAAATAGGTGATTTGCCATTACTTTAGATATGTGATTAAAGATAACTTTATTAAACCAGAATAAAATGCATAACCTATTTTGGAAGTAAATTAGAAGTAATTTTTAAAGAAGTACTCATTTTATTTTTTGCTGGGTATTATTGGAATGTGGGTTGTCAGATAATGCGATTTCTCACCAAACGTGGCGATTCTTCAACTTGTTTGTTTGGCGTCTACATTTTTGATTTGGCAACATGGCGATTTTTCTGGAGTCATAAATTTGTTGGCTATTTTTTTAAACAAAATTGAACTTAAAATTTTTTTTAATTCAGGAAAATTTGTTTGTTGAAGAAGTAGTTTCAAAAATAATTCCTGCCAAAACTCGTCTGCCAGAGATTAAAACAATTGGATTTTGATGATTTTTCTTATATCTAGGCGCACGAGAGTGCGCCAGGCCATGTTCTGGCCAATGCAAATTATATGACACCCTTACGATTAGAAATTTTTATCATACATAATATATTTCTGTGTTAGGTATTGTGGCAAAGAAGAACTTGGTCAAAATTTATATCTCACAACTTTAATGGCCGAAATTTTGGATAAGAACTTGGCCAATTTTCACATTTATGTTTTTGTGAGGATTAATTATACGAGTAGTAATTAATGCCTTTTGAATTTGGATGAGCAACATTTATAATAAATTATTTTTTTATTTCATTTCATTTCATTTATTTATTTTTGGCGATTTTATATCTACTTTTGGCGATTTTTTCCCTAAATTTCTATACGATTATTTTATAAAAATTTATATTAAAAATTTTTTATATAAAAACAAATTAATCACCAAATAAATATTAAGAAAAACTCCATAAAATTGATTTTTACGATTTTTAAAATCAATCTGACAACCTTGATTGGAACATGGTTCTACTCCAGGGGGTAGAATTTATTTTTCTATGGCAAGTGTAAAGAGTGCCCATATGCATTTAAGGATTTTTCATTCTACTTGAATTTCTTTTACTTGCGCTCTCTTTTGTCAGATATAGATACTCGTACATATGTATGTATGTACAATGCACATACTTATATATGTATGTATGAATGCATTAGTGATGTGTGGAATGACAATTTTTAATATCTGAAAAACATTATTCGCGAATACGAATGCTATATGCATGTATGTAAAATTTAAAGACGTTTACTGCCTGTTCATAGAAGACAAGTAAAAAAATCTCGTCACTTTTGCACCTTCAGGCAACATTTAAAATGTGTTGTATTTTTGGTACTTGATTCATATCCCTTTATTTTGTAATGTACTATTTATGCATTTGGGCATACTTTTAACCAATTTTTGGATAATTTCGCTTGGAATTTTCTGTCATTCCAGCTGCACATATTGCCATAACTCGATTCAGGTAGATGGAGCTGTTCGATATTGTGCCAACCATATTTTCACAATTGACCACAAATTCTCAATTGGATTGAGTTCGGTATTTTGCGGAGGCCACTGCATTTTTTGAAAAATTTTCCCAGTAAGCCATTCCTTAACGATTTTAGAGGAGTGTTTCGAGTCTCCATCCTGCTGCAACACAACTTCTTTCTCAGGATATGCGATCATTTCTAGAAAATCGGGAAGATGGGCCAGCAATATATTCAAATAGTCTTCTTTTCTCATGATGTTATAAATTTTTTGCAATGGACTACTATGCCACCAAAAAAATTACTATAATACCCTGTTTCTACAACTCAGGCAGGCGACTCGTCTAGACAATTTGTATGAAAATAACTCAAAAAAATTAGTGCTTTTCATATAAATATTTTACTCAAGTCGACCGTTCGTGTTGTAGAAACAGAGGATAAGTCACATTCCCGTTTTACGTAATGGGCATAATCTATTGAGTCATTTGATCTCTGAAAACCCCCAACAATGCGTATAATTAAAGCCCTTCCGCGGAATGCAGTCGAAATCCCAGCAGGCCAATGCAAAGTAATTGCATGTAAGTTCTGTGTACGTATTACCGATTGGCTGCAACTGCCGAAAAAATATTCGCCTGAAAATGGCCGGGAATGTGCATACGAATACGAATATTTGGACATCACTAGTAGATATGCAAGTTATTTTTTGTTTGTTTTTCTCTCCTTTGGTTAGGGAAAATTTTGTGAGGAGAAAGAGAACTTTATTTATATATTGATGTGTTTAATGAATGTGTGGTGAATTTGTTCATTTTATTGCCAGCCAGTCTCTTTGTTGTTGTTTGTATGTAATTAATTGCATTTATTGTATTTAATTACACCGTCCAACACATAAAAACAAATAAAATGTCTTGTAGAAGGTACTAAAAAAATACATATTTACGTGTATCGGCGTTTTAAAAGTTTACATCTGAAACTAATTTTACGGCCTATTTAAAGTTGCACCCTTGTGTAGTAAAACATTTTTGCTACATAGTGTCTTCAGAACATTTATTCAGAATATTACTACAAGCAACATATGGGTGGTACATATTAGCCCTCTAACTTTTCTGGAAATGGGTAATTTTTGCAATTTTTTTGAAAAGAAAATAAAACAAAAATCACCTCTAAAATATATGCAGTTCAACTATTCTGTGAAAATATTTCTCATGAAATTCCTTTATAGGTCTTAAAACATACTTATGTAAGTCGAAAATGCAACTTTAATACCAAAAATAAAGAAAAACTTAAAATCAAAAATCAGGGAGTCTACTTTGTAATTCGAAACGAAAGAAAATACTGTAGAATTTGTATGTTGATTACATGTAATTCGTTTCGAATTACGGAGTGTAACCCTGTTGTAAATAATAACGAAAAAAATATTTTGAAACCCTACACTGATTAATGCTATTCGTTATGAATTTAGTATAAGTTATGACTTTAAAATTATCACTTTTTTTCGATTAGTCGCCTTCGGTTTTCGAGGAAGACACCCGTATGAGTGCAGATTTATCGCAAAGTTTAATACAAACGGAACCTCCACAAACTCATACAAAGTAAGTAATCAACTAAAATCTTAAATATGTATTGCGAAATACCACCCCCCACCCTCACCCCCGCCCACCAATTTTTCTAATAAAAATCTTATTCAGGCAACAAGATTTCTTAAATAATGAAGAGTCCCAGTCTTCGGTTATCAGCAACGCTAGTATGCTGGATCCAAATAATGTGGCAGCGCTACAAAACGGATCGTCAGTTAAGAAGCCAGTGAAACGCAAAAAGATGGAGGTTTGCGTGGCCGAAGAGTAAGTACTTTATTTTGAGAGGTGGTAATATCTCAAGAGTTTAAAATTTTAATGTGATTTCTACCTTTCGTTTTTATCTCAAGTGCCGATATAACAGTTTCTTCTATAGCCGAATATGATTGGCCAAGACCCAAAGGATGCTGTCCCTCCAAAAATCGAGATACTTTTATGATACAAGAACAAGTGGCTCTATACTTGGGTATAAAGAGTTTCAAACGCAAATATCCAGATCTGCCACGCAGACAGATCGATATGGAAGAGCGAAACTATTTGCAAGAGAAAAATTTGGTTTCGGAGAAAATGTGTGATTTGGGCATCACTGCCGTTTGGGCATCTGATATATTGGATATTATGTATAGTGACTTTTATGACAAATATGAAGAGTATAAAGATTTTGTGCGACAAAAGCATTTACGCGAAATAGAGGCTAAACAAAAGTCATTGGGTCTAAATGTAGCTGGTCGTGGCTTACAGGCCAGGGACAGAGCTATGCTGTCGACCAGTAAATGGAATGCCTATTTCAATAGAATGTAAGTCCAGAGTTGAATATTTTATAAATATGTAAAGGAATTATGTATATTAAAATGTTTTCTTTTTCTACTGCTCTAAACGGTTTATGTAGGCGCAAACAGGAACGCTTGTCTTGCTTGGACTTGCAAACTTTAACCGTCAACAAGCCGTGCCCGGCTTCAGCTCCTATTGCAGCTATACCCAACCGTCCGGTAGCTGAAGCCGTGGCGCGAGCCCTTAAAGCCGATAACATACCACAACCGCCCACGTTATTAAAAGAACGTTTTTGGGAACCCGTCAGACCAAGAGATGTTTATTATCCATTGTCCTTAGTGCCTGGACAGTTTTGTGAGAAATATTGTGACTATACGGCACAGGAATTAAGGTATGTACATACGAGTAATTCTTTTGTGTTTGAGTAGCATCTTAAGTGAACAAATTTTAATTTCACGCTTTAGGCAATTTCCTCTCACTACTGTGCTCGATGCAACTAGTCATATTTTGCCTACTACAAGAAGAGAAAGCACTGATAGCGAATCAGCGGTTGAAGATTTCGCCGAAGGCAACAAAGCCTCAAATCTCACTACTGCTGAACGCCTCACCAGGCAGAGGCGTATACGTAGAATACGCGCTAAAAATGCGCGAAAACAAAACAATGATCAATTTAAAGTACCACCTTTGCCAGGAGCGATTTCCAATAGTTCCACTGAATCGAGTTCATCATCATCATCATCATCGTCATCAGATGATTCTTCATCTGAAACGGTTTGTTTATAGCTTTAAACATTAAGAACAAATATAAATTTTCACATACATACATACATTTATTTTTATCATTATTTGCTAAGGATTCGGATACATCGTCATGTTCTTCGTCGCAGACTGATGACGCCAGCGAAGATGAAAACTCACCTGCCACTTGTGGTGTTTGCCGGCAACCACAAAATCGTAATCTCAAAGATTTACCCGAATTATTTGTACAATGTTATACCTGCAGACGTAAAGGTGTTTATTCTGTTCAAAATTCAATAACAATTAATTAATTAATAAAATTGTTTTGTATACTAATAATTGCGATTATTTTTCTCTTCTTTTAGTACATCCCAGTTGCATCGAAATGCCCCACCGTATGGCCAACCGAGTACGCAATTACAATTGGCAATGTGCTGACTGTAAATGTTGCATTAAATGTAAACGAAGACAAAATCAAAATAAAATGCTGTACTGCGAGCAATGCGATCGAGGTTTTCACATTTATTGTCTTACTATTAAGGCAGTGCCCGATGGTAAGTTGTTTCCTTTATTATATTATGCTTTGATATTTTTTTTATATTTTTTAAAAAGAAATTTTTTTAAACTTTTGAAAAAGAAATGGCAGTGTTTGATTTGCTTGAACAAATTTTTTACTTAAGACTAGTCTGTTCAAACTTTTGAAAAATGTTGAACACCGTTAATTACTTCGTACAAAAAATTCGAAATGCATGCAATATTAACTAGTCGCATGAAACTTAAAATGTTGAAGATATATTTTATATGATTTTCCCAAGATGACCAGAGTACTACTTTTGCAACATTTCTTTATGAACAATTCATTACAATTTTTCTTAATATGACAGCATTTCACATGAAATGTTGAACACGCTTTAGGGCCAAAGTGCGAATGGGTTGATTGTCTAACATTTTTAATTATCTATACTTATTTTAATATATTAATTATTAAACTAAATTTAAAAAAAAAATGCTATATGTGGTACATCTGTGTATATAATAAAACTTCATGTTCTTATATACATTTATTTTCATGTGATTTTTAACGTATTGTAATATTTGCATTCGCATTTGTTACAGCAACAATGAAATGCATATACACAATGCTGAACCGCCAGCAAAAAAATTTCAAATTACTATAAATTTTTATTATGGAAACCATTTGTCATGTATGGGTGTGCCAGCCCACTTCGGCGTAACCGAAAATGAACTTGTAAATTAACTGGTGAAAAAGGCCAGAACATTACGGACAGTAAATGTAATTAATGCAAAGCCTTTCAAGGCAACGAAGATTGAGTTACAAGATGACTAGGAAAGTTGACCGGCATCTTAACGGTATACTCTAATCTACGAGGGCATTTGTACCGAATTGGAGCCACGAATGACAATGAATGCAGAGCATTCATTCATTGCATAGAGGACATGGAGACAATGGAGCATTTCCTTTGTCATTGTCCAGCTTTTGCCCAGCAGAGATCCCGTTATTTTTAGGATGCCATCTTATCGGGCATTACCCACCTTAGAGGTGGTATTGACTGGAAAAGTTTGAGTAGTCCCTCGTGAACGATACTGAGTTCCCATAAAGGTGGGTTCGTTTGTTAATTTACATGAGAGCGCACAAGAGGCCTGAACTGGCTTATGTGTATGTGATCGGATATGAGCGTAATGGCTCCTCTTTTCAACCTAACCTAACCTAACCTATTATGGAAACTTTTACGAGTACACACAAAATACTTGATAAAGTGACAGTAACATCCTGTTTCTACAACCCGGGCGATTGATTTGAGTAGAAAATGTATATGAAAATACTCCAAAAGAGTTAGTGATTTTGATAATCCGTTGTTGCTGAAACAGGGGGTGGGTAACAAAATTCAGGCAGGCGACTCGTCTAAATTTTTTTTTTTATTAAAATCACAGATTTTTTGTTGTGATTTTCACAAATTTTTTTAAAAGTGATTTTCATGAAATCGCCTGATTTTCGCCTGCCTGAATTGTTTCAACATGGTGTTACCCCCTGTTTCCACAACGCGGTTGGTCGACTTGAGTAAAAAATTTATATGAGCGATTTCCATAATTTTTTTTAAACCATTCGTCTGCCTAATTTGTAGAAACAGTTGATGCTATTATAAAAAAAAAAAATCGTAAAAATATTTATTTTCTTTATTATTCTTTTTATTTTAAGGCAAACAAAATTTTTTTCACTCACGTGACATGACAGTTTTTTAAACACTTCTTTTTTAATCCCCGACAAAAAGAAGGGGTTTATAAGTTGGTAGTGTGTGGCTGTGTATCTGTGCGTCCACGTACTGACCAAACCGCTTCACCGATTTTGATTTAGTTTTTTTTTTGTTTGAAAGGTGACTTGATTGAGAGTGTTTTTGCTACATCTTTTCTGGATATATGGGAGGTTTTTTAAATTTTTAATTTTTGTTATTAGACTTTTTAATCTCGTTTAAGCGTACATAAGTTGTTTTCTTTGTTTTAAATTGGATTTGGAGAAGAAAAGAAATTGATTTGCAAAACAAGTACAGGCAAATCTCGGTATAACGAATCTCGCTTTAGCGGAAATCGATATAACGAACGTCCAAATTGTTTACATTAAACAACCTTATATAGCGAATAATATCCCAATTTTGTACTGGATATAACGAATGATAAAGAAAAAATGGCAAAATAAAAACAAAAACTTGCTAAGAACATATTTCTAGCATTTAGTTCTACATTATATAGCGAATGTCTTGATAAATGTGTGTTGTGTATAACTAACGGCAAAAAAAAATATTAAACAAAATCTACAGCAGCAATGGAAATGCAAAAAAATGTGATACCGTTAGTTTGTATTTGGTAGCTTACTTGAAAAAAATTGCCATCATTATTTTAATTGTATTGTATCTTGTCTACAATAATAATAGTTAAAATAACACCTGAAAAAAAACTTTGCGATATAACGAATTTTTCGGTATAACGAATGGGCCTGACATTATATCGTTCGTTATACCGGGAACACAATTTAGTTGTTTATGATTTGTTCACGTAAGCCCGATCTTTCAAATGTCAGTAGAGAAATTAATCCAGCGGCGTTAAATGACAAGAACGAGGCGGCCAATTGATATTGCTAAATCGAGAAATTACGCTATCGATAAATTTCTCATGCAATAACTGAATTGTTTGGCCGGCTGTGGGGCTTTTGGCGCCGTATTGCTGAAAGGTCACTGCCCACGCAGAAAAATACAATCGGGATAACGTTGACAAAGCGTTTCCTAAGGTGGTTCGAACGTTGGCAGAACATCACAATTTCTACTTTTGGAGTATTGTGCCAACACACAAACGATAACCTCATGATGGGGTTGGCCAACTATTTTTTACGTCGTTGGCTAAACACTTTTAAGTGCTTTCCCAACGTAAGTTTTTTTATAAGTGTAATATATTCCCAATACTTCAAACAATTGCTTCAAAAGCTAATATTACTTCAAAAGCTAAAGATAAGGAATTCATTCTCTTATATTTCACAAGAAAATGTATCAGGGCTTCAACAAAACCTACTAATGGTATCTAAAAATGTAGCTTTTGAATTTCAAAGTAAAATCATCATAATTTAGTGAATTTAACAAACTGGAAAACTACACAATTCCGTTTCTCTTGTTATATGCTGGTGCAATTACTTTAAAAAATCTATTAGATGTTAAAATGTGCAAACATTTTTTAATTTTATTTACTTCTTGTCGTATTTGTTCGTCAACCTAGTTAGCCACATTAAAATCAAAATACGTTCAAGAATTGTTAAATCATTTGTTGAACTTATGCCTCGATATTACGGACTTAATTCGCAAACTATGAATATACATAATCTATTCCATATACCAGATGATGTAATTAATATTGGAGCTCCTTTATGACAATTTTCAGCTTTTAACTTCAAAAATAGTTTGGGTTATTTAAAGTCAATTAGTAATGCTAAATCAACTAAAACTTCAATAGCGCAAATTCAAAGGAGTTTGCACATTTTCCATACCTAACAGTTTCTCAAATAATATGCCATTAGTATTTCCTCTTGTTGAAAATAGAAAATATTCACTGGGAAAAGTTTATAGACACAGTTGAATCGAAAACACTATTTTCTTTTGTCAACATTTATGGCTATAATATTACAACCGTTCCTCCTGATAATATCTGTTTACTAATTAAGTAATGGAAATGTCTGGTTATATCAGGCATGTATGTATAATCATGTATAATCAAAAAGTGGCATGAAGTTGCAAAATTGAACATGGTATTAACGAGTTTTCCCATACAATTTTACATTAAAGATCATGCTAATATATAATCGTGTGTTAAAACTACATTATGCGACGATTTTTAATGTAAAATTTTATAGAGGAACTCGTCAACACGTAGTTCAATTTCGTCACTTATGCTAACTCCATGTCAGTTTTTGATTATACATAAGGCCGTAAGTGTATTCTTACCAATAAATAAAAACGAAAAGAAAAAATAAAAAAATAAAAATGTATTAAAAAGCATTAACAAATACTTTTTCAGATTGTAACCCGTAACGTTGGCAAACCGTTTGGGTTTCTTTTTGCTTTCCCAGTGCTACAATTTTTGTACGGTTGGCAATTTCTGCATGGGTGATGTCAACATTAGCCAATTGTGGCCACAAAAAATCTGTTATGCGACAATTTTGATTGTTTACGTAACCGCCTAATTGCAAAGGGGCCTCATCACTAAAAAAGATTTTGTTGAAAAATGCACTGTTTTCGTTCAGTTTTTTATAGTAAATTTTGAAAATTAAAATTCTTTGTTCCAGAGTGTAACGTTCCATGGTTAAAATTTCACAACTTTTAGCTCAATTCTTGACATTTCATCATTTGAAAGCTATTTTACTTCCTAACCACAAATTTGCCCACCGTTTCTATAGAAATAAAATGTAAAAAAAAAAGAAAAATTATCAAGTATAAATTTTCACTCGTTTTCCACTACTAATGACATTTGCGAATGTACTACACAGTGATGCATTTACAACATACCCGCTCAAATTGGCACCAGAGTGCCGAACTTCGATTGGCTTCTTATAGAAATGAATACACATATACGAATACATTTCTCTCGTTGGCCAGAACTGATTTATAAACACCTACAATTTTATTGCAGTATAAATTTCCCTGTGAAAGTATTTTTATTTAATTTTTTTTAATAATATGGTTTTGCTTAAAAAGTTCTTGTCATGCAAACCCAAGAAACAAAATTCACTTTTGTAACTTTTACTTTTTCAAACAGGACGTTGGAGTTGCGACCGATGTAGTATTTGTATGCGTTGTAGTGCCACCAAACCCGAGGGTTTACCTTTCAATCAGCCAAATGGAGAAAAACTCAAGACTAAACATAGAAAATTCAAATGGATCAACGAATATCGTATTGATCATATAACGAAATTGAAAGAACACTGTTCGATGTTGTGTGTGCCCTGTGGGCGATCTAAAACTATTAAACGCGTACAAATAAATACGCATTATAATACAACCAATACATATGTGGCATCGCCGGGTTCGAATTGCACTGCTATAAGTCCCATGCAGTCGCCAACATCAACAGCAACTACATCACCACCACAAATGTCACCGGTTAATACTAATAACGGCGTTGGCAATACAACAACAACAACAATTATGGCAAATTCAAATCTACTTAATGCTGCTGCAACAACATCAACTTCGAATACCAATCAAACTGCAGCAGCAACAATATTAACAACAACAACCACCTCATCTCTTACTGCAACAACAGCTACCGCTAATTCGTTAGAAATGAAAGATTCCATTAGTTTAACAACAAATTCCTTAACTTTAACAACCAGCACCACCTCTACGCCTCAAAACACTGCATACACCACCGCCCAAACTAGCAACACCACCACTACCGTGAATGCATCATCTTTATCTTTAGCATCTGCGGGAGCTGTTCCTGCCACAAATGCAACAGCAGCGGCAACAATGACAACAATGGCAACAACAACAACTGCTTCATCAAGTGGTGGTGCACCACCGGTGGTTGCCTGAGTAGGGGTCATACGTTATTGCCCTAAACAACAACCACCACCACCACCGTCGTCGTCATTGTCGTCGTCGTCGTCGTCGTCGTCTTCTTCTTCTTCTTCAGCAGATCTAACGAATTTATAGCGGTTGTAAAATATTAGCAATAAATCCGCCCCAGCCCTTCCCCCCATAAACACACAACTATAAAAAAATCCAACAAAAGACCATTAATTATAAATAATCAGCGGATTGGTAAGAGTTTTTAAATGTTTAATTTTCTTAAGTAGTAAATTACAATTACAACAAAAATTTAATTTTTAATACATTTTATATATAAAAATATTTTCTAATGTCTGATTTTTTCCGTTTCGGTCCCCGACCCCTCTAAAGTTTAAGATGAATATATTTATGCATTTATAAGTTAAAGTTATGTAAGAAAAAAAAAAAAGAAATGAACGAAAGAAAAAAAAACAAAGAGTGTTTGCTGTTGCAGAAAGTATTTCGCGCTATTTTCTATATTTTATTTGGTATATTTTTGAACGTAGTAATCATTGTATTTAAAATATTTTCTATAAAAAAATAGTAAAAGAGAAGTGATGCAAATAAAAACGTATGTACATACATGTAGCTTTTCATCCACAAAATGTTAATTAATTTATTGCTTATTGGAGTTTGTTAAAAACCTAAGGACAAGGCATATTCATAATGCGTACTTGGAATTAAAATATATATATATATATATTGAAAAATATGTTTTGACATCTGAAGGAGGAGATTCAAATTGCAAGCGGCGAAAACTATACCTTGAGGCTGTCGAAACCACCTGATTGGAATTCGCCTTAGATAAGGATTTGGCTTATATTTTATTTCACTTCACCTTTAGGTGTTGGTGGATTGAAATTTTGAAACAGGGAAAAAATCACACATGTACATACAGAAAAATACGATGGAAGAATTCTAGTTCAGTCCAAATTATCTGTTAAATTATTCTACAGAAGAAACTATAAAATACTAGACTTTAAGTTTACATATGATTTTTTTGAAGCAGTTTATTTTTTAAAAACTTGTATGTTTTTTTACAAGGCAAATTCATATAAAGTATACTCAGCTGAATTCGCTTTGAGAAATTTATACTTGAAATGTCAGAAAAATGTACTGAAAAATGTGTTTTGACAATCGACTTATTTTCAAATTACAAGCGGCGAAAATAGTCACCTGAGTCCTTGCGGCCACCTAGTGTGGATTCGCCTTGGTTTTTTTTACGAAAGAATATGCTAAACCTAGCAGTGAAAATTCTAACATGGCAACATTGTTCAGACGTATTTCAATAACGCTACAGTTACACGACCAAGATTTGCTTTCAAGTTTTTCACACATACTGGTTGTCAAAAGTCATATAAAAATTAAAGCAGCTTACGCTACAGTTACACGACCAAGATTTGCTTCCAAGTTTTTCACACATACATAAAACTTCATGACTTCTATATACGTCTATAAACCGCAATACATCATTATAATTTTTTTTTGCGTTCCTAAATATATAAGAAAAATGAGCACACAGCAATGAGTAACAAAGAAAATAAATGAGAAATCGTAAACGATGTTCGTCGATTCGACGTTAATTTTTATGTAATTACAATGATTACAAACAATTTTAATTAATACTTTTCCTTTGTTGCAAATTAAAATATATATGGCGGCGTTTGGTATGGCAAAAAATTTTGTTTACTTTGCAACTGAGCAGCTACGTACATATGTACATATCTATGTACATACAGTTATTGTCACTAAGTTCTAGTTTACACTTTTCAAGTCTTATTGCTAAGTCCCGGTTCACACGTTTTAACTTTTGTTGCTCGACTCGTAATTCAACTGTAAGAAAAAAAGAGATATTTGTATTTCCGTCTCCGTCTTTCTTACAGCTGAATTACGAGTTGAGCAACAAAAGTGGAAGTGTATGAACCGATACTAAGCTGATTAGTTTGATGGAGAGAAAGGCGAGGGGAACAGAAACGTTTCTTTTCCCCTCGTCTCTCTCTCTCTCTCTCTCTCCTAACAAGCTAATCAGCTTAGCAATAAGACTTGTATATTGTATATTAGGACTAATATACGGTTTTCAGATTCACAATCAGTGAAAAGTCTATCAAATACCCCTTTTATACACGGAAAGTTTACTTTGCAAAGTCTGAATTCAGCTGAGAGAAAGACAGAGAGAGATAATATTCCTTCCTCTGTCTTTCACACAGCTGAATTAAGACTTTGCAAAGTAAATTTTCCGTGTCTAAAAGGGGTAAAACAAAGGCAACCATTGAAAAGTTTGTTTCATTATTTTACTTCACAATTGAGTACGAATATGAATTCATAAAAAATAATCGAAAAAATATATCAGTAGGTAAAAAAATAACATTTTGTGAAATACTTTGAAAAGTCTAGCGTCGGCTTTATTTGCTTAGTAAAGAATTAGTCCTTTTTTTTTGTAGAAAAGAAAACTTCATAAATGATTTTCACAAATATGCAATATATGCCCCCAGTATGATTATAAATTTTCGATTGTAGTTGAAAGTGGTGATAAAACTAGTTTTTGTGAATTTCATTTATTGTGATTGTTCAAAATATTATATTAGCTCCCAGAAAAAAAAATCAAGTAGAAATGAATTAATTTTTAACGCTTTCCTAAATCCGAATAAATTCATTATTATTGAAGACATAAAAAGTATTTGCTTTTAACCTATAAAAAAAAAAAACCGTCTTCGAATCAGGGAGCAATACATTGGTTCGAGTCTTTCACTCTTATTACAGTTGTCGACATCGACGTTATTTTAACGCAATACCAAAAAATTTGGGGCTTGTGTACCCGTTGTTTATGCTATTTTCTAGACCTTACAACGGAAATAGACTGTCAGTAGCACAAAATTGTTCTCGAGAGCGATTAAACAACCCCCAATTTTTGGTATTGTGTTAAACTGACTTCGATGTCGACAAGGGTGATTAATTTTAATGAAAAGAAAATTATTTAAATTCCTGAACAAACATACATCTCCAATGACATGCTAATGTAAAAATTATGCATGTTTCCCCTGAATCGAACAAGGTGCTCTACCCTGTAATTCGAAACGAATGAAAATGCTTTCGAATTTGCATGTAATTAATATACACATTCGAAAGCATTTGCTTTCGTTTCGAATTACGGAGTAGACCCCCAGTTCGTCATCATTTGAACCCATAGTTTTGTAATGTTTTGTTTTTTGTTTTGCTAGACTGAGACTGCAAGTAAAATGCATAAAAAATACAACCTAATTGAGAACCTTTCGCTATTTTTGCAAGAAGATTACTTTGCTACATACACACACATGCATATAAAAACAAATTTATACATATACATATTTTAAGTTAATATTATAAACACCAAAAGTGAACTCCTTTAAATAAAGCTAAATTTTTTGTTTATAATTTTCAATTTATTAATTTAAGTTTTTTTCTTTAAATTTTAATTAAGAAAATGTCTTAATTAGTATGAAACTATGAAATTAAAAATATGTATATACAATACATACATAAAAAATAATGATATATGTATATAATAAGTATTAACTTAAAAAAATAGAACGCGTTAAATTAAAAAATTTATTGTTAAAAAGCTCAACTTTATTTGTTGAATTTTTTAAAGCCTGCTGCTTGGTTGCTAAAATTCATTCCTTCAGGCTAAACTCTCTACTACATAAGTTTAATATCGGCAGTGTTGCCATCTATATATGTATATCGAGTCGCTAAAAAAATTAAGCGACACATTTTTTGGACTTCGTTTTTTTGACGAAAATCAAAATGAAAATTGAAAACTATGTCGCTTAAGCTTTTTTTTTTGTCGGTGATAGAACAGTGTGCATTTTTGTTATATACACCACTTTTAGCATTTAGATTATGTTTCCGCATTCAGTTATGGAAAAATAAAAAATAAAAATAAAAAATGTATTCCAACAGAAGTCTGAATCGTAAGAAAAAGAAAAAAATTATTTTCAAAACCCCGGCGGTGTCTACTCTTAAATTCGAAACGAAAAAAAAAATCGAATTTGTATGTTAATAAGACGCAAATTCGAAAGTATTTTCTTTCGTTTCGAATTACGAAGAAGTCCCCCACACGTTTCCCTGTGGAATATATGAAATTGAAACAACAAAAATAAGAAATTTTCTTTCTAAAGTTTAGTGCAAATAAAACAGTGATTTAACAATTAAAACAAATAAAAATCGAATATTATGGGAAGTTTAATTAAAAATTTAAGAGATAAAAAAGCAAGAGATATTTGCAGCAGTACTATTCCAGTATGAAGAAGCCTGTAGCGCCGCAGGTGACATTTTAATTATTTTTATACATAATTGCAACATAAAAATAAAGTTTCTTTGTTTTAGTGTCAAGGAGAAATGGAATCGTTACCATTAAATTTGCCAGTTTTATAAATCTTTCACACTTCACTAAAAAAATAAATTATTTAGAACAATATATGCAACTTTCTATTGCATTTTTGTAACTTACACACTTTTTGAAGCTAAACAAAAATCGAACAACTTACACACAATCGTAGAGAATTGAAACGAAACGGAATGCAGAATAACAAAGTTGCCAAACACAGAAAATATCAATTCGGAAACGAAATAAAGAATACGGTTGATGATTACTTATGACATTTTATTAAATCGTATAGCTGCCTGTAAGGAGATTTTCCAATGTCCCTATATCGCTCATTTACTTCAATAATGGCATAACTATAAAAATGTGCTTTTTGAGGTAATAATGCAGAATAATTCGGCATTTCGTATTTTATCTTGCGTAAAAATGTCATGAATACATATATTGCCCTGAGTGAAGAATATTTTTTCGCGTCTTCATTGATTTGTAAGTAAATTGAAAACTTTATTAAACGCGTTTTCTGCAAATTAATTTTTTTTGTTTAGTTGTGATTAAATTAAAGTAAATGAGTGATATTTTTTTAATTATTTCGCAAATATAATATGTACAGCTACGCAAATTGTGGAAAAATCAAATTTTTTGGGATTTTTACAAATATTTTGGGAATGGCGGAAAAGCAAGTATGTATGTATGTACGTATCCATATTAAATTTTCTTATTCCCGGACCAGACTTGCAAGCTCTTTTTCTGGACCAGGACTTACATTTTTTGGAAAGTATTTTCCTAAAGAAAACAAGTTTTTTTTTATTTTTTTTTAGTAAATATATGGCAACGCTGCTTCAGTTATAATATTAAAATGTTCTTAAAATGTACCTATGTATACCAAAACTTTTGGTACTTTTTGAGAGCTTTTTAAAAACAAATTTGTAAATTAATACAAAATTGAGATTTTGAAATTGTCCCTTAAAAAAAAAACTAAATAGTAGAAGACCCTTTTTCCAATATTTTTTTAAGTACTTTTAACATTATATTAGTATATTTTTTATATTACAACAAAAACGAAAAAAATTGTATTATAATTCGTAAATGCACTTTAAATAGTTTTTAAAAATAGTAACATAAATATACTACTTAAACGAATATTTATAATATTATTTTATCAATTAAACTAATATATAACATAAAATAAATGTTAAAAATTTAAAACATTATAATATTAATATGGAAAAAATTAAGTTTATATGTATATGTAATGCTGTATAATTTGCTTAATTTACATATGCATACATACATACACACATACATATATGTATATAAATATATTTATATATATACATACATATGTATATATATCCATGTATATATATGTGCGTGTATATATAAAAAAATAAGTTTAATGCTTGAGAAATTCTTCGCGTAAACCTAAATAAGGCTTCAACTAAAACTAGAAATTAAGGGTATATTATACATACATACATATATATTGAAAATATAAATATAATTAAAACATTTACAAAATCTAAATCTATTAATTAAATAAAAATAGACATTTATTTATATATAAATGAGAAGAATATACAAGAAAAATAAATATTGAAATGAAGCAGAAAACACTTACATTTATATAGTTCATAAGTACTTAGCAAGTAAAAATTAACAAAATAACTTTCCTCTTCCCAAAACCAATTAATCTAACTACCAACTAAACCCAAAAAAACTTCCTTCCTTACCCCTTTCCATCGAAGAAAACAAGAAGTAAAAAGCATTCATTTTTTTTTAATTTATAAAATAAATTTAATTATTTATAATTTAAATATGAAAACCATAAATGCATATTTATATTTTTCTATAAAATTTATATTTATTTGATTAAAATTATAACCTGACCAAAAAAAATTACAAATCTCAGAAATGTTGCTTGAACGTTCTCTGCATATCATATATATTTCGGCTGTAAAAAAATTTTACTCATGAACATTCTTGTTTTTGGGTCACTAATTCATTCATACCACACAGCTAATGTAAATGAAAATAATAATTTTTTTTTCATGAAATACAAAAAAACTCAAATTAGGCACAGACGACTTTAATGATACTTATTTCCGTAAAAAATTTACATAATTTGCTTATTATTATCATTAGACATAAAACTTATTTTAATTTGTTTTTTTTTTGGCGGTTTTCAGTACTTTCACTACTTTCAGTCTGCCTTACAGTATACGAACAATATTGCCATATATTTCTTTAATTAATTGTGATTTGCAAACATGTTAATTCACAATAACATGTAAAAGTCATAAGTCACAGCAGCTTGCTATTTTATAAGCGTTATGATTAGTTTTGAATAAAAATGAACGCTCTCCAAACTAAAATCTTTCGTTATGTTTTCATTAACCCATTTTTAATGGAAATTGGTATCGAATTTTATGCCAAAAATTAATACATATGGCACGCATACTGTACCTACATAGTAGTGATGTAACGAATGTCAATTTTTGATATTCGCGAATACGAATGCGAATACGAATATTTGAAACGATATTATATTCGCGAATACGCATACGAATATTTCATGTAAAATTTATAGACATTAAATTAGGGCTCTATTTACGCCTGCAATATAAAATATTAAAAGATTGTTACGAAAAAGAACTTCGTACTCCTGTTGGCGTACTTTAAAGTTAATAAAAAATACCCAAAATTTTAATGATCGTCAGTAAATAATATTTGAAAATATTATATGGTTTGAAAAGAAAACAGGTTAAATTATTTAATTTTTTGTTATTTTATTCCATCGCTATTTTTAATAATGCAAATTTTTTTGATTTGCAAAGACTTAAATGTAATAAAAAAACACTTGTAGTTGGCTTGAGCCAAAAAAGTAATGAATTTGCTGAAAACAAAGTAGTGATTTAAAATTCCATTTGATATGTGGTTAAAAATGACTTATTTAACATCTAAAAATATGCATTAGATACTTTCGAAGTAATTTAAAAGTGGTTCATAAGGAAGTACTCCTTTTATTTTCTGCTGGGTAGTTTAAGATTTATGCATTTATTTATTTAATTTTTTTTTTGGAAAAATATTCGTATTCGTATTCGCCTGAATTTGACGAATACGAATGGTTCGTATTCGCATTAAAAATGGCCGAATATTCGGCAATTCGAATACGAATACGAATATTCGTGCATCACTACTACATACATACATATACATACATATATGTAAGGTAAAGAATGTGAAAGCATGAAAAATACAATGCATATACGGTATGTAGCTCATGACTATCATGATTAAAAAGTTACTTACTATTCCATTAATGGTGGCAACGCCAAATAAAAGCATATAGTAACTGTGAACGTTTGGGTTATTTTTCTGGGATTTTTGTTTTTAAAACAAAGTTAATTTCTTTTTTACGTCCCTTTTCACAATTTCTGATTAAGAGTTAACGTGAACTTTAACTGACAGTTCTTTACAAAACTTGCCGTTAAAGTCCCTGTTAGCTTTTAATTGTACATTGTGAAAAGGGCCGTTATTAATATAATATATCAGTATGGTTTTTTTTTACACATTTTTAAAGTTTAATTTCTTTTTTCTTATTAGTTATGTTTTCACAATTTAGTATATTAGTGTTTTAACTATACTTTTTAACTAATCTCACTTTAATTATTTTTTATAGAATATATTATTTAACATGCGTACAATTAATATTTAAATCTTTAATATAAACTTAATTTTCATTGCTGCTTTTTTTAAATAAATTTTTACGTAATTTAAAAAAAAAAAAAAAAAAAGAAACTAATCAAACCATTAAATTTCATATTATAAATGAATAAATATTAGTGTTTATTTGATTATTTCAGTTAAAAAAATATTTAAATATGATATGCATATATAAATATTGTAAAATGATGTTTTCTTTGTTTTTACTATGTATTAGTATTTAAAAAAAATTAAGTTATATAGTTTGTGTTTTCCCTCCTCCTGACACTTTAGCCACACTATGTCTAAATAATTCCCCCTTTTTAAAATATACACCTACATATACATACATATATTAGTTATAGAGCTAAAAATATAATAAAAAGTTATTTAAATTTTATTTTATTTTTTTGTATTTTCTCACTTATTATTGTCCTTATTGCAAAACAAACAAGAAAAAAAAAACAAATGAAAATTCAAATGCAAAATAATTATAAATAAAAAATATTATTGATAAAAAAACTCAAGTGTCTACAGTTCATTTAAATCTCGAATCATTATAGGCCTTAAGCATAAGAAAATATTTTTGTTTTAGAAAGGGTTTAAAAAAAAACACTTAATAAAACCAACTTTTCGTGTTATAAGTGAATAAATATTAGCCAGTGTTTCTACAAGTCAGTGCTCACGTGGGTCCTGATGGGTCCCATTGTGATTCCTGGGCGACATAAAGCTTTTGTAAATCAAACAAAATTTGTTAAGGAAATTAGCTATGTATGTAGGTAAATAACTAATAATATGCAAAAAATAGTCACCCAATGTTCCTCGAGTGTTATTTTTTTTTAATAAATGAAAAACTGTATGTGCTATCGCTTCATCCTGTCGAGACCACATGTTCCAATTCGTCCAGTTGAGGAAGGAGAAAGTCGTTGAGCATGGCTCTGCAGCGCTCGCCGATCACATTAGTCGTTTGTATCGGCGGCATGTTCGAAAAAATATTTCCATCATACCATGCACTAACTTTTTTTTTTTTTTTTTTTTTTTGATGTGGACAACATCTGAGCATCGAATGAGACCGACCCCATGTCCCAAAAGTGTTCCCTCCTAGAGATATGCGCGTTTTATGATGTAATGGTACACCAAAGATACACGTATTTATATCTTTAAAATGGCTCTCCTGAACAAAACCTGTTTTTACCCTTAGGTCCCTTTCTATTTTGCGCGTCACATATGCGGATTTTCGGTACACCAGCAGCGACAATGCTATTTATTCACGTATCCACAGAGATGAAAAGTTATCGCAAAAATTTTAACAATTCCGCCTTCTTGTCTTATTGACATTTAACCTATTTCACCAATTCTAAATATATAAATATCTATCTATTCATATTTAAAAGTAATTTTTCATATATTTTTTTATGAAAAACGACTTTTAAATATGAATTGATATTTAAAGAGATTTTGGTGAAATATGCTGGCTCTAAGTAGTATTTTATCACAGACAGTAAAAGGTATTAAAAATATTTATTTAAGACAAAAATAAGATGAAAATTTTATTTTAAATTGTGTTCTGTTAAATAAAATTGATTATTTTTTTAGCATCCTTTATTAAGCTATTGCAATGAAAGATTTAAAAATTGCTTCTATTCAAGTATGGATTACAATGAAGTTTTACTCGATGAGCAATTTTATTCGAATCAAACAAAAACTTATTCGATTAATCGAATGAACAAAAATTTTTTATTCAATTAATCAAATAAATTAAAGAAAATATTCAACTATTGAAATGAATTCAAATTTTACTATGATTGAGCAAATAAAACATTTTATTCGATTATTGGAATGAATAAAAAATTTTATTCGATTAAACATACATATATTAGATTTTTCGAATCAATGAAAACTTTTATATCCTTTTATTCGATTGTAGAAACAGTTTTATTCGAATATTCGAATGAATATAGAATTTTATGGAATTATTTAAATGAATACAAAAAATGACTTCATTAATCGTATGAACATTATTCGATTTATCAACAAATGCAATTTTATTCGATTATTCAAGTGAATAAAAAGTATTTTTTTTTTGATTATTTGAATAAAAATTTTGCTCGAATAAAAATTTATCCAAAAATTTATTGAAATGAATTAAAATTTTGCTCTATTGGAGAAAACAAAAAATTTTATTCGACTATTGGAATGAGTAAAAAATTTTATTCGTATAAAAATATATCAAATTTTTCGAATTAATAATAACGTTTGTATCATTTTATTCGATTCGAATAAAAGTTTATCCATATATGTATGTACATATACGTATATACATATTCGATTATTCGAATGAATAAACATTTTTATAGTCTTATTCGCTTGAAAAAATAATGGCCTTTATCGGCAATAAAAAGCGAACAGTTTGTTCACGTGAATCTTTAGTATTTTGTATCTCAAAAAGTAAATAATACATTTACCTGTTCAAATGACAAATATTAATACATTTAGTTAATTTTAATTATTATTCGAAATCCATTTGTTTCTATATTTGTGATTTGAACGGGCTAAAGTTCGTATCGCTTTTTAAGCCAAATTACATGTGATAATTATTAATGAACAAATAACACCAAAGTCTGTTGTAAATATAGTGATGGTAAAATTGAGCTTACAATACAAAAAAGCTTTCAGCAAATTGAAATACGATGAAAACAATTCACATATTCCATTTGCAATAAAATGCTAAGTATATAAAGCAGAAATCTACATCAACTGACACCACACACAGTGGACCAAACACAAAAGAACGCTGATGATGAAGGTTTAGTAGTGGCTTTCGAAAACTGCTGGCTGTTCCGTTCAACTATGTGTTGTTAGTCAGAATATTTAGAACAGACTTTGGTGTTATTTGTTCATTAATAATTATCACATGTAATTTGGCTTAAAAAGCGATACGAACTTTAGCCCGTTCAAATCACAAATATAGAAACAAATGGAGTTCGAATAATAATTAAAATTAACTAAAAAAAAATTATTTTACTGAATAAGTAGAATAATTTGGGATTGTTAGTGCGTTAACAAATGTTAAAATTAAGAAATTTTGTTTCGATTTAAAAATCTTGTCCGATTATTCGATAAATTTTATTCGATTATTTAACTGAACAAAGAGTTTTATATAAAATTATTCTAATGATTAAAAAAATATTCGAATGTTTTAATGAATAAAAAATTTTATTCGATTGTTCGAACTAAACAAATTTTGGTTCGAGCTAAAACTCTTCTCCGATTAATCGATATTATTCGATAAATTTTATTCGTTTATTTAACTTAACAAAAAGTCCCATTGGATTATTCGAATGAACTAACAATTTTATTCGACTATTTAATGGAATAAAAGTTTTTTTTTTATTGAAATTAATAAAAAAATCTTACTCGATTATAAAGAATAAAACATTCGAATAAATAAATGAAGACAAATTTTATTCGAATAACAGAATGAAACTGAATATTTTGGCAACACGGGGCAGTGTTGATGAAATTTATTTGATTTCTGGAACATTTTCATCCTCACCAATGAGCTTTACTAAAAATTTCTATTCTAATTTCCAACATTCGAAAAGGTCGCAGAAAATTAAAGCTCCCGTACGAAGACAAATATTGTATTGTACTAACGACTTTATTTAGAACATATGATCGGGTGTGACTTTCACCAAACACGTCGGCGTTGCAATTCTCTACTTTATATACCAATTCAAAAACCAATTTCTTTAAGAGTTTATTTAGAAGTCTCGTGTTAGCAAAATTCTCGAAATTTATTTGGCATTAAACACTGTATAACAAGTTAATTATTACACAAATCAATGCAACTTAGCAAACAAAAATTGATTTGTTAATAAAATTGCAATGTTCGGCAACTTTTTCACATTAAATTAAAAATGTTTAATATGCAATTTTTAAATCAAAGAGGAATTCCCTTAGTTTATTTTATATACATACATACATATGTACATACATACATACAATTTTCTAAATTAAGAAAATTTAACCTGCAAATCGTCACTATTAAAAGAAACAGATTTGTGAAAAAAATGTGTTTCTGATGTCAAATACTTTGACCAACATTCTTAGCATTATTCGAAAGTGACTAATTCTAAATTTTATTTATTTACTTTTCAATTGAGATCCACTTAAAATAATGATGATTTTATAGCTAAAAGTATTTACATAAAAACATGTTTTTTTTTATAGTAGATCAAAATTTATTTGAACAAATTACAACAAAATTTGAATAAAAACATTTTAAAATTTAAGACAACATGCAGCTGCATACAATAATGAGAATAAGACAAATGTACAAACAAGACAGGACACTAACTAACTTTGTTCAAAATATGCAAGCAGTCAAAGGGCAAGAAGATTTACATATATACAATATAAAAACACAAATCGCTTTTAAACGTATTCAACAAAATATTAACTATCCCTTAATGATTTTGAAATCACAAATTACATGCCAAAAAGCGAATTATGAATTTCTATTTTGTATGTACACTGGTAGAGATCTACTGAACTTTGGTACTTCCTGTGTTTAGTGTTTTAGATATTTCTGTTGTTTCTAGTTTGTTGTTGCTGTCGTTCATTTTCCTGCTGCTTCATTAACTTATCCATATGTTTTTCCAGTTGGACTAGCAGATCAAAACCACTCCTCCAAGATATATATTCAGCTCTAACTTTAAGTTTCATGGGATTTTTGGCTAAAGTTTTAGCCATGGCAAAACCTTCCCGTACACAGGCCACATCTCGACTACGCAATTTGGTAACAGGACAAATGTCGTTGTTGCCATCGCCCACGTAAATAACATGTTCATAAGTGATGTTATGACGCAAATCTTGTTCAATCATAAAGTGTTCTAAAACCTTGCCTTTGCACAGGTTAACAGCGCTGAGACGGCAATCGGTTTGATGATGGTACGGCTTTATGGTTAACAGACCCATGTCATCAAATTGGGCTGGATTGGTAAAAACTTTGGTGAAATTTTCCTGTAGACCATGTGATTTTATCCATTCTTGAATAAAAACACTATTGGAATCACTTATGATAATTAAGTCGCAGTCATATTTTGTATTGAGTCTTTTAAGCGTTCTCACAAAGCCGGCTACTTCGGGTATACCGTGTATAGTTTGAAGGATTTTATCCGGTTTTATTTGGCAGGCATGAAGACGTCGAAATACTTCAGCCATATACTCAGTCCAGCCCTGCACTTCAATAATATCGTGCATATCTTTGGTAAGTTTATCTGGTGGCAAAAGATCGCGTATGACTGTATCCGTATTTTGGGCTACCACTGTATAATCAAAATCAAATGCAGCCAAATACTTTTTAATAACTTTATCATTTACTTTCAAATTTTGATCACCTGTTGTTGTCCCTGATGATTCAGCTGCGGGTAAGTCTGTAATTATTTCCACTGCAGATGGAAATGATGATATTATTTCGTTATTCATCATCTTTATTGCTTTTGCAGCAAGTTTTTTGAAGCCCTTTAAAAAGTGTTTCTGTTGTGGCTGCTAAATAGACACCTGTTTTATACTTTGGATTTAATAATACGCCGATGCTGCTGCTGCCCTTCTGTTTAATAATTGTTGCCACTGTCAATTGTTTGTTGCAACAACAGCGTAATAAATTTATACAGATCTCAAGGCCATTGAACAGCTGTAGGTGCAGCAACATTTAGTATACAGATTGTTTTGTTTTCATTATTGTTCATTATTATGATCCAGCGCTGCCAGATATGCACAAGGAATTATAATTTTCTGCTGAAACGGAGATAGACAATGTGGGGCACTAAAGTTAAGCAATTGGGAATGTAAAAATTAAAAAAAAAATAATACATGCATATATTCTTTTCATAAAATTGAAAGTGGGACTTAGAATTTTGCTTAAAATTAGTGTATCTCTTTTGAGTTAATAATCCCTGCAATTCTGCTGCTATAAATCATTGATATATTCTTGTGTTCAACTTCACTCGGTGTGCTTTGTACAATTTACCATAGTTTTACTTCCATATAATGTTTTATTTTAATACTCGTATTTCAATTCAGAGCAGAACACAAGCATTAGCTTTAAAGTATTTTAAAACTTTTCAACTGATAAATGGGATGTTTTGTTGTGAAACAATCACATATAACTTTTTGAGTTCTTATGGAAGCTACATTGAACTTAAGTGCCTGGAAGTACTGCCTATTATAAAATTGCAAATTATAGAACAGCTTGAGCAGCTCTTTATACCACAAAAATTTTACGACTGGAAAATTCCACGAAAACACTATATCATTGAGTTCATAATTTGCAATAACATCAATGGTCTGGCAACATTCGCCAAATTGTGTTTCCTTAAACATCTGTGAGTGTTTTGTTTTGTTTTTCGCACAGTACAACATTTTAACCATAAAGGATTTCAACAAAACAAAACACAATCGGATAAGAAAAAAGTTGGCCAAAGAAAACACATGTAGATACAACATAACGGTGTGGCTCTTCCTTCAATATAGATGTGCCAATAGTAATAAGCGGAATAAAAATATTAAAAAAAAAAGAAATACCAAAATTGTTTATTAACTAAATATACACTTATATTATTTTAAATTATAATAATGGCCTGTTCGCTGAATAGTGAAAACGTGACAAAACCTCAGGCTACAATTGTTGCTCAACAAAAGTTACATGATAGTGGTGTTTTAACACGTGAGGATTTCGATGGTGGTCCTGTGAGTTTGGATGAAATAGAAAAAGGCTTATATTTAGGTATGTATGGCTTTATGTGTTTCCGCTTATTAAATATTATTTTGTATACATACATACTTACATACAATATGTATATATGTATGTATGTGAAAGAACTTTCTGTTTGGGAAAAATTTAACTTAAATTAAATATTTATTTAAGGTAACTTAACAGCTGCTACAAATATGGAAACTTTAAGATCATATAAAATCACACATATTCTCACTTTGGATTCGATACCATTGCCTCAACATATAACAGAAGCTTCCTTTTTAACTACCAAATATATACGAGGTAAGTCACCCTATTATTATAAATAATGCGTCGGTTTTTTGTAACGCTTTTTATTCTTGCAAAAATACATATCGTCGGCTTAGAGTGTAAACCTGCTAAATTCACTTTTTATAAGATATGACATCTTAATGCCGTTCGATAGAGAAAAAGATACCGCATCGATTGGCTAAAATATTTAATTCAATTTGAAACTCTACATGTCGGAAAAGCTTAATGTATTACGCTAATTTCTTAAGCTATGTAAGAAAATGTTAACGGGAGTCGTAAAGCAGCTCTGGGCGAGTCAACATCACGCGTCGTTGGCAATTATTTCTTAAATGCAACCAGGCCACTGTTGTTTATTGGCCTTCGAGAGTTTTGCGTCTCACTCCGCATGTGATTAGTGGTTGGCGTCGGTTAACGGTACCTATTGCGGTATCCCGTTGGTTTCCATTAACCACATGCAAAAATAATTATAAAGAACAAATATTGAAAATTGGTTGGAGAACCAAACAAAAACTCATTTTGTTTTAAACAAATAAACATTGAAAAGTGGTTGAAGAACCAAACAAAAACTCACAGATTAAACAAGTAAGGAGAGGATTTTGGGAGTTCCAGCTTCGTATGCGACGGTATATGTCGTTTGGAATTTTCTCGGAGGAGGCTCCTTAGTACAGAATTTTTGATGGCGATATAACCTTTGTGTTCGGCCAAGTAAATTTCCCATCCCTTGTAATAACAAGGGGGCACGGAGTAACCCCAAATAAACAAACAAACAAAATTTTAACTGAATTTGTCAATCCTGAAAAATTTAGTTGAAGTGAGCTTGCAGGCTTGCACTCTAAGCCGACGATATTTGTTCATACGCAAGTATGCAACATAATGGAATTTTATATTGTTCAAGAATAGTGTGTTGCCAAAGATTTGTTCAGTGAACTGGGGGTCCACTCCGTAATTCGAAATGAAAGAAAATACTTTCGAATTTGTCTTTTAATTACATGGAAATTCTAAAGCATTTTCTTTCGTTTCGAATTACAGTGTTTATGTAAAAACAAAATCATACCCCTTTTACACACGGAAAGTTTACTTTGCAAAGTCTTAATTCAGCTGGGAGAATGACAGAAAGAGAACGTATTCTCACCTCTGTCTTTCACATAGCTGAATTAAGACTTTGCAAAGTAAACTTTCCGTGTGTAAAAGGGGTGTCATTTTGATAATTTTGAGATGTTTATGATTCCCCCTTTTTACACACGCAAAGTTTACTTTGCAAAGTCTTAATTCAGCTGTGTGAAAGACAGAGGGAGGAATATTAGCTCTTTCTGTCTTTCTCCCAGCTGAATTAAGACTTTGCAAAGTAAACTTTCCGTTTCTAAAAGGGGTAATCCCATACTTTTTTATATTTTTCGAAATATCAAATTTTATATGCCCAAGTCATAATTGCTATGTACTACATACATACATACATACATACATACATACATACATACATAAGAAACACCATTTTACTTTTTCGCTGCTTTCAACACCAAACAGTTGAAATTTGGTCTATATGTTTTTTTAAATATTTCTCTCAACTTTTACCCCCAGTTTGTGCAAGACGTTTGAGTTAGAAATCTTGGAGTTTCTGTAATAGATTAAAGAAAAGTTGTACAAGTTCCCTTTAATTTATTACAAAAACGCCATGATTTCTAACTCAAACGTCTTACACAAACAGGGGGTTAAACAACACTTTTTAACTTACAACTAATGACCTATCGCTAATTTCACTCCTCTAACGCCTACCCTATTCTTCAAATCTCATCGGTTCCGGTATAGAAAGTTTCACAGCCAAATCGAGGCTTCAATATTTCGAATTTTGGAGGTGCTGCGCATATTGAGCTTACTGTTTTTTTTTTCAAAAAATTTTAAACTGCTAATCCGATCGACCTCAAAAAAAACACACATTGATTGCTTCCAATTTGATTAAAATCTGGTGAATCGTTCGATAGATATGTTTGAGGAAAAATTTCGAAAAAATCGTTTTTATATAATAACTTTAAAAATCTTCGTCAAATGGATTTTAGATATTCATTATTTTTTTTTTTGGCCGCAAATTTGATATAATCTATAGAATGGTGGTCGAAAATTTGAGAAAAAAATTTTTGTATTTTATTACTCCGTAATTTCTTGTCAAATCGATTTTCGGGAAGTTTCATGGAGTCAAACGATTCCCATATTTTATTTATTTCAATTAGTATACTGCTCTACTATTTTTCCGCACATTATTTTTGCTATCAATATGGTGCAATATTTGCGAAGTTGCAGATTTCTTACAAATATTTTTGATGCTTCACCCCTTGTTGTTCGTACGTATTAAATAAGATCAATTTGATTGGATGGTGGTGATGCTACGCCCATAAGAATTTGTTGTGGTTTTTCAAATAATGTTGCTCGACCAATTCTTACGGATCTTTCCACCACATACATTTGGTTTCTATTACAAAGCAGTCTCATGATTTAAAAAGTGGACATTGCCACGCCCATGAATTAATTTTTGTCCTTTATATATTTCCAATCAAGATTTTTATTATACTTTCCATACACATTTCGTTAATACTACAAAACAGCGTTTTAATTGAATAACAATGGAAAAAAATTATATAAAAATTATTCCATTATTATTATGACCTCGAGCTTAAAGGAATTAGGCAAGATATTTAAGTGGAAAAAATATAAAAATAAAATAAAGTTCTAACGACTGATTCTGAAGCAAAAATTGTACATGTACATACATTTTGAAAATTGTTATGGTTATTTGCCACAGTACGCATTTAAAGTTAGATTTTGTTTTACGGTGTAATTATTCAAGTAAAGTAAAATTTTTAATATTAAACATATACATACATATACAGTATTGTGCAGAACAAAAGCAACAAAATGCCTATTTGACTTAAATTTGTAATATTTTGGATATTTTATTATTTCAAGCAGCCCTTTTTACATACTTTTGAAAGCAATCCTACTAGAAAACGAATTCGCATGTAAATTTTTCAATATTGATCTTTCCTGAAAAATAAAATAACTTATATTCTCAAACCCGTGTATCGTGACTGTGCAGAATAATAGCAACAAAATAGAGAATGTCACAATTATTAATAAACTCTCTGATATAGCGCTATAATTCCGAAGTCCAACAGGCTTAATAGTACTTATTATTCCTTATAAAGGGTGTTTTTTATTGAGGTATAGAACTTTAAGTTGGCATCACTTTTTTAACTGGCGGCCATTTTGTCAGCTGTCAAGTGATTAATATTTAGTTTGGTTTGCCATTTTATCATTAAAAGGTTGACAAAAGAACAACGCTTGCAAATCGTGCAAATTTATTTCGAAAATAATGGTTCAGTTCGCGAAGTTTACCGCAAGCTCCGTCCATTTTATGGTCGACATAATCGTCCATCAGAGCAATTAATTCGGTTAACCATGGATCGTTTTCACACTACGTTTACTCTATGTGATAATACGCATCCGCAGAGACGTCGAACAGTGCGCACCGAAGAAACAATTGCCGCTGTAGAGCAAAGTGTTGAAGAGGACCCGAATGAATCGATTCGCCACCGTGCACAGCAATTGGAGCCGACTAACCGACTATTTTGTTCCCGAATTGGATGGCATGAATGTGGATGAGTTGTGGTTCCAACAAGACGGCGCTACATGCCACACAGCGCACGTCACAATCGATTAATTGAAGGAAACATTCGATGAGCGCATAATTTCGCGGAATGGACCTGTCAATTGGCCACCAAGATCGTGTGATTTGACACCATTGGATTATTTTCTTTGGGGATATGTGAAGTCGCTCGTCTACGCCAACAAACCAGAAACGTTAGGGGACTTGGAAGCCAACATTCGTGGCGTTATTGCCAACATACGGCCCCATATGCTCGAAAAAGTGGTTGAAAATTGGACCTGTAGAATTGGCTTTATTCGAGCCAGCCGCAGCGGCCACATGCCCGAAATCATATTTAAACATTAATGGCATAAAATTATCCTTCCAATAAAGCTAAATTAATGGACATTAAAACGATTTTCTTGTGTTTTATTTCAATTCGAAGTTCTATACCCCTGAAAAAAACACCCTATATTAGATTTTAAAATTCTTTTCTAAATGTTGTTGGTGCTGCTTGATCTAGCAAGAATGGGAAAGAGTAGATATTGTTGTACATCCGAAACTTTAAAAAGTTAAGGGTCTAAAAACATATAGAAATTGGCCGTTAATCACTTAAAAGTGTAATAAAAATATATCCCTAGTTTTCCGATGGGTACGTCGGTAGGATAATTACGTATTAAGCAGTTTTGTGTGCGACCGCGAAAAACTTCCGCAGCTTATGATAGAAAATTGTATTTCACATAATCCAAAAAGCTCGATTATTGTTTCTAATGAGGTTATAATATCAGCAAATTTAAGTGAGCATTATGGTACAACTCGAAACCGTGTCAGAGAAAGCAATTGAAAAAGTTGCAGACTAAGAAAATACCATAGGTGTCCAAGAGATACTTCCAAAAAGAAAGACAGGTAAATCTGATATTTACTTCATACAATTTTATTGTTTTTATATGCTTAAAATAGAGTTCAGTATAACACATCCTAGTTGGATCATAATAAAATGGGAAACCGATTTATTTCTTGAAGAATTCAAATTCTATGTAACAAATCGGTATATCATATCTTAAGTTCGGCTCTTGCCTAGCAAACAGTTTTCGCTACGAAATATCAAAATGGGTTCTAAGCAAAACAGCGGTTAGGTGATGGTGATGTTTTGTTTTCCGACGTATAAAGTTAGACCATTCCACAAATACTTGAAGTAAAGTTCATTATATATTTTCAATGCGGTAGTAGTCCATAACATACTTGGAGGTTGGGCAAAAAAATAGCAAGAAAATGAATTTAACTCCAATCCTTGCTTGACCGGCACGCAGTTTTCTTCAACGCCATTGAAACCCTCTTTGCAAGATAGTGTTTTCGGAAAATGGTTCCAAAATTGCAACAAACACTTCGAAATTCCATTAACTCAGCCGAAATGTATTCAATAGTGCATAATAAATAATATTTGTGAATTAATCCAGAGTTGAAATACACGTGTTATGAAAAAACTAAAGATTATACGAAAAGTATTCATTTGTTGCTTTTGTTATGCACAGCTCCATATCAAAGCCTGGACTATTTTTGAAAACGCAGTATTTTTAACCAAGATTTTATTTAATGCGCTACATAGGGCACATAAATCCAAATAAATTATGGTCACAGTTTTTGGCACATACATATGATGTATATTCGGAAATAATCGTCTGCATTTATTTTTGCAGAATTTGTTGCTTTTGTTTTGCACAGTACTGTATGTACATACATACATACATATGTACAAGTTTTCATAATCAATTGCCTTGAACTGTCTGTTAGAAAATAAACAAAAGTTATTTTTAAAATGCACTAGAAAAGTAACTTCGCAAAAAAGATCTTTCGCTGAAATGCATAACCACTTAACTAACAAGAAATTTAAAATCTCATTTTTAATTAATTATTGGTATATTACATCGAAAAACATTTGCCTACAAATTTTCAAACCTTTAACAATTAAAATAAAGTAGTATACTTAAATGTATATATAAAAAATTCAATAAACTGCATTACAATTACAATTGATAGATTTTACGCAAGTTGAATATCAATGAATTACAATTTGATGTCCTAAAGTTTTTATCCACTTTTATTTCTGTAGTTAAAACTGAGAATTAAGGGACGAAAGAGACCTAACTTAATCTCTATTTAGAGATATCCTTTTTTTCAATTACATATACAGGGTGGTGCAAAATGAGCTATATGGTTTAAATGGTTTATAACTTTCTTATTTATGTGATTATTATTATTATTTTTTTTAAATACAATTACAATTAGCTTTGAAAAATGATATCCTGTAAGTGATGTCCATTTCCTGCTTCGCACATACATACGTGCTCTTTTTAGCGAGAGAGAGAGAGAGAGAGTATACATCTCATATTTTCCATAACTTTTCGCAAAATTTCGGGTGAAATGGCCATGATTTCATTTCGAATGTTGGTTTTTAGTTGGAGTATGGTTCTTAGTTTGTTAAGGTATATACTCTTTCTTTCAAATATCCCCTGTATATATATGTAGTTTATTTGGCAAATTTATATATGTAAATTATGTTTTTATACAGGACATTTTCTAACCTTGTATGTACGCTTCCTGTAGTTTCCCAGATTGTTAAATGTGTAAATATTTTCTTACTAATGTTGGGTTGTCTTAGTTTTTTTTTTATATTAGAGATGTGGGCGTGAGTGCCGCCACAAAAAAAAATATTGTCAATGCAGTTACAACCAAACCATGTAATAATTCTGTGGCAATAAGGAAAAAGGGATTAAGTCATATTTTACTGTTTTGTAGTAGAGAACTTTTTAAACTTTCAAGTCGATTTTCAAAAATTCATTTATTATGCAGTTAAATTGGAAAATTTGGTATGAACTTATTTCCATTTATTTTCTCATTAAATTTCATCGTTCTACATACTATAATTATGTATTACATTCAATTTCTGTGACAAAACGGAAAAGCGCTTAAGTCGAGATAAGCTGATTTCGAGTTAATAGTAATCTTGATAGTAGAAAGTATGTACCCCTGGGCAAAATCGCAATTATTTTGTGCGATTTTTGAGGAAGTTTTAGCGCAATTTTATCGACTTGTAATCTCATAAGGAATAACGGCTTAATTCAGCTTATACTGTGATATATTTTAATTTGTATATTTCATTTATAGGTATTGTGTAGAACGAAGTTTTCTTTGAAAATTCTTAATTAACAACGAGTTTTAAAATTTAACTGCAAAAGAGCTAAATTTCTGAAAATCAACTAGAAAGTTTAAAAGTTTTCTGCTACAAAACAGTAAAACACGAATTAAGCACTTCTTCCTTATTGCCACAGATTCCAAACATAACAAAGTATATGCCAAATTAAGCAATTATTCCATATGAGATTATAAGTCCAAAAAAGATAAAGAGAAAGACATTGCTCTATAAATTCCTAAAAAAAACTGCACAAAAATTAAAAAAGATCTTGCCCAACTTAATCCATTTTTTTTTTGTTTCGCCACATATTTCTTCAAATCAGACATACATACACGCGTGAATAATGTGCAGTCTTGTTCGAATTGTGCTCAGCTCTAGTTTTTAATACAATAAAATGTCAACATGTCAAGATGTATGTTAGATGCTTCGTATGTTATTTGTATTGATTTTATTACTATAGGTTGTCTGTCCATTACATATACATACTCGTATATGAAGATAAATATACCCTTAGAAAATCTTTCATATATATATATATAAAAAAAAATACATATTGCTTTTTTCAATTTTCTTTTATATCTATGCATCTGTCTACTTCTTTTGTAGACTTCAATCATATCAATTCATTGAGTTTTCTCTTAACAATGTTTAGGTAATGTGCCATAAGCCTTAAACAATAATAAACATTATTCCTGACACGCCACTATGTATGAGAGTGAAAGCATAAACAATTTACGAACATACACATGTACATATCGTTACCTTAATATAGAAAGGCCCTAACTCATTAATTTTTCGAAATCGTGATTTTTGCATTTTTCGCCACATTAGATGTTCTTCTATCGGAATATACAAAAAACTAAATTCAAAAAAATAATGACTACTTAAACTTTCTATATTAAGGCAACGATATGTATGTATGTATGTATGTATGTATGTACATTTGTATAAGCGCTTGTATTACATGTAATATACATAAATTCAAAGGTATGCAATCATTAGCAGTCAGTTTTTTAAGGTCAGATTTTTGTTAATGTGTAATTTCGTTTTATGTGTGCTTGAAGCTGAGACAATGCAAGATGACATCATATTGTTTTTAAAGGCCGTGGCACAATGAATCCGTCATACGTTAAACTTCGCCTTTTCAAATGACATTAACGCAACGACTGAGAGGGAAGCATTTGAACAGCTTCAATAGGTTGATTCTCATTCATTTTATTTATTAATAAATTCAACTTTTTTATTTATTTCGTTTATTTCTTTTGTTTAATTTTATTTTTGCTGCCATAAAACACGAAACCTCAAAAAAGAGCATATATAAAAAAAAAAAAAAAAAAACTACCAATATCTGTCAAACTACTCAACGTACGCAAAAAGTTAAAAGTTGACAAATTTTTGTACTTTGCGTTGACGGACACGTAATGAATGTAACTGACCTAATAAGAAACCATGTATTTCAACTTAGCTGTCATTTGAAAAATAAATAAAAAATTTTCTAGTCAAATAACTTGGAACCTGTAAGAGATAAAGTTGTGCTCTAATCATATTTTATTTTTGTTTCTTAACGTTGATTGTCCCGCTGAAAAAATATATACTTTCTCATTTCTCTAGGATTCATTGTGCCCCGGCCTTAAGAGTGATTAGAAACTAAACTGTAAAACCTACTGTGTATAGCACATTTAATTTTTCTATATGAAAAATGTGCTGTGTATAGCAGCATAGTTAATTTTTCTTAATTAAATTTAAATTTATAGTATGTATACATACATATTTAATTTTTTTCATGGAAAAAATTAAATATGCTATACATCGTCCATTTCTCATGCAAAAAATTAAATGGACCATTGTTCATTTTTCATGCAAAAATTAAATCGTCCATTTTTTATGCGAAAAATTAAATGGACTAACATCGTTTATTTTTTATGCAAAAAATTAAATAAACTATACATCCATTTGTCATACAAATAATTAAACATAGTGTACTATACATTGCCCATTTTTCATGCAAAAAAATTAAATGGACTATACATACATACAATACATATACATCGTCCATTTGTAATCCAAAAAAGTTTTTTATGAAAAACATTAAATGGACTATATATGTACATCGTCCATTTTTCATGCAAAAAAATTTTGTATGAAAAACATTTAATAGTCCATAAACCACGGACTATATACATCGTCCATTTCTTATGCAAAAACAATTAAATAGACTATACATTATGCATGAAGTTAAATGGGATATACATCGTCCATTTTTCATGAAAAAAAAAATAAAAAATTTATGAAAAATTTTAATGTACTATACATACATATATCGCACAGTGGCGTGAAATAAAAAAAAAGTGGTAAAAAGTCCGCAACTTTTGAACTAGTGAACCGATTTCGATGAAACTAACTGTTTTGGAAAGAAGAAGTGTTGAAAAAGTATACTGGGAGTCACCCTGTTGTAAGACAGAGTAGCTCCAAAGAGCCTCAAAATGGGAAACTGCGGCTGTCGAAATTTTTTCGGAGCTTGTAACTTTTGTAAATATCGACTAATCTTAATAATTTTTTCAGTCTGAAAATCAACGTTAAGAAACAAAAATCGTTAGTACATAAAGGGCCAATCCCACGATGTCGACAACGTTCGATTTGTCGCACACTTACATTCAAAACAAAAACCAATTTTAATATTTTGTTGTTTTTTCAAATGTAAGTGTGCGACAAGTCGAACGTTGTCGACATCGTGGGATTGGCCCAAATTCTTTATTAGTTGGCAAAAGTCATTTGGGTTTGTTATTTTTGAAAGAAAACTTCATTACAATTCATATGAAATTTTTTTTTTTTGATATCTTAAAAATTGTAACAAGGAATAATTTTGCAATTTGGATTTTTGAAAATTATGAGGAAATTTTGTATATTTTGTGAAAAAAGTATTCTTAATTTTTTTTGGAATATTTTAAAAAATTATTGTTTCTGAGCAGTGTGACCAGATCCTAAAAATTTTTGCGGCTAAATTGACTTCAAAATAAAGCTAAAATATGCAAAAAAATTATTAAAGTGCTAAAACATACTGCTAAAACTTAATATTTACCTTTTTTAATCCAATTGTTTCTTTTAAAGTTGTTATTTTTGTAATTTCTGCTTACATCGCCTTACTAATATTAAATAAAATGTATTTCCATTGAATGAAACAGATTTTTTTTTAATTACAAATTATTTCTTGAACCTAAACTGCATTATGTATAATGAAAAACTGGCATGAAGTTAGCATAAGTGGCAAAATGAAACATACGCTTAACGATTTTTGGCCCATAATATTATTACATTAAAAATCACGCTAGGACTTAATAGTGGGTAAAAAGTACATCATGCGCCGACTTTTAATGACAAGTTTTATGGAAGAACTCGTGTATAATAATAATGTTTTTTAGACTGCCGGCCTTTGGCCGGGGTTAAGGACTTTCTCCACCAAGGTATTTCCTGAAACTGCGGAGCATAATAAAGATTTCTGTCTTTGCAAAGTTTTCCTGCTTAAAAACGTTTTCTAGACTGCTAGAAAATTTAACTTATTTAAATTTCGTCACTTCCCAGAAAAAATAGTGATTTGGAAGCAATAACAACAACAAGCACTAACGTAAGGCGGACTCTCTGGCAAAATAGAAAGTTATCACAAAAACTTTTGCAAGCCAGTAATTTTTGCATCTGAGTATTACTTCTTTGAAGCACTTTAGTAAGCTAAATGTGTTGATTCTAGCTGGCTCATATCGAACAAAAAAATTCCTTATTCATGCGCAACATCAAGTGATTCTGTAACATTGTATCCCTCACAAATATGCTTCGGGAAAGCAATAATTTTTGCTGGGTTATGCTAAGTAAATATTAGTTTGTCACTATACATAAACGGCCATATGTATAATCAAAAATTGGCATGAAGTTAGCATAAGTAGCAAAATTTAACATGATCTTAACGTGTTTTGCCATATAATTTTACATTAAAAATCATGCTAGGATGTAATCCTGTGCTAAAACTACTAGATACTAGTTTGTCACTATACATAAAGTATTTAAAGCAAACCAAAAATATTAATTCACGGACGGTTCTTCGAGAAGAATTCGTTTCTCACTTACGTTTCGTTTATAAACAACGTTTAAAAATTGGTTTTTGTAAAATATTCTAAAGCTTTCGTCTATTCAATTTTTACGTAAAAAGTACAAAGTTTGTACAGTCTTAGGATACGGTATTTATAACGTGCACAGATCCAAAGTTGCGAAACATTGTAACCATGAGCACCAACTTTGCAACCGATGCGCTGATTGATTGTTTGCGGTGCTCTAAATACTTGTCAACGACGTTTTGAAAGGGTATGCATTGTCAATGTTTTGTTCTGCAGTGTTATGAAACACTACACTTTGTTGGAAGGCAGTTGACGTTTTGGAAGTCAGCCTCTTTTACGTACATATAAGAGATATTGTTAAAAGTTATGTAGATTAATATGAAAAAATGCTAGAAAATGCTAAATAAAAAATTGAAAAATGCTAACGAAAATGCTAGCTGCTAAATCGAAAATTTTGCAGCTAAATCAACAAACAAAATGCTAAATTTAGCTGCAAAAATGCTAAAATGGTCACGCTGTTTCTGAGAGACTGTGAAATAGATTTTAGAGATTTTTATGGAGCAACCTACATCCAGCGTTTTTTTGTGTGGCAAAAAAATTGCACGCTCTTTTTTTGTAAATTTTTTGCTCTTTTATTATAAAAAAACACATAAATGTAGGCAGGAGAGGAGACATTTTGCTTTGCAAACAGAAAAAAATTGTTTTCATAAGTTCAGTACTTTTCAAAATATTTAAAATCGAATTTTGATTATAAAATTAAATGTTCTACATATTTTCATTTTGCCTAAATTGCTGATCTCATTTTCTTTACTTCAAATGTTTCTTTATTTCTTCTATGTTGCCACAATAGAAGACGTAATTGTCTATCCAACGGCATATAATATGTATTCCTTTGCTATTATATCAGTCTTAAAATGTATACATAAATAAATAAAACATTTTTTATGATCTCTTGAAGGTGTTATTAAATATTTTGTAAATTAATTACTTTTATTTGACTCACCTGCGTGCACACACATCTATTATGGGATAGTTTTAACATGATATTTGTATCGCTTTTGTATCCGTTGCTTGTAAAATAAATGCCTATACATTTAAGTTGCGATGGGTTCAATATTATTTACCCGTATTCCAGTTGGCGACATCGACATCACTTTAACACAATGGCAAAAATTTGGGGCTTGTTTACTCGCTCTCGAGAACAATTTTGTGCAACTGAAAATCTATTTCGTTACCCGAAGGTCTAGAAAATAGCATAAACTTGCCAGTAGGAGTCAGTTGTTTTCGACAACGGGTACGCAAGCTCCAATTTTTTGGTATTGTGTTAAAAGTGACGTCGATGTCGCCAACTGGAATAAGGGTGATTATTTCAGTTATAGCTATCATGAAGATAACATTTAAAAATAAATCACTCGGAAAATTTATGTGGGAAAACCTCACTGATGAGACTACTCGGTCAGGCAAGTTTGACCAAATGTTGTACATAATTGCTACATATGGTTTATTGATTGAAATTAAATATTTTTTAAATTAATGTCCCTTTTCACAATGTATGGTTAAGAGTTAACGTGAACTTTAACTGCAAGTTCTCCATACAAAACTTGCCGTTAAAGTCTCTGTTATCTTTTAACCATACATTGTGAAAAGGTACGTAAATGAAAAAAAAGATAACTGAATGCAATAAATAAATTCATAAATGTCAGATTAGAAATAAGGATTGGTTATACATATGTATATAGAAAGAAGTTTGATCAGCCAAATAAGGATTGCGATAACGTTCGATGCAGAAGCAAAAGGATTAAATAAGAAGCCTTTATAAATACGTATTTGTAAAATTAAATCAAAGATTCATTCAAATTGATTTTAGCGATGACCCAACCAATAGAAGCTGGCAAAATTGTAGATGTGCTACCAATTGTCTCTCCCCAAAGAGATTAAGACGGATGGTGGAAAGCATTCCAACGCCAAAGTAGAGCAAACATTTTACGGTGGAAGACGCACTACTACTCATTCTTAATCTGGACCTTTTTTTTTTTAGAAATAAATATGATATAAGGAAGGTACTTAAAGAAAAGAAGAGAGCCTTTGCACTCTGCTGTCTATAATCTGAAAATCCAAATGGTCTATCACATCAACATTTGTATATTAGTGTTAGTTAAGAATTATTACTTGTATCCAAGGCCGGGTTTACATCTGTGTGCCATGTGCCCAAAAAAGCGTAACCACTAATTACTAATGAAAAACTGTTTGATGCAGATACGTATTTATTAAGTTAAACAGTTTGATACGAATATAGCTAATAGAAAATTTTATAGAATCCAACATGATTGGAAACTGTTTAAATCAATAAAATCGATATATAGATGTTCTCTAAAACGTCAAAATAAATTGCTTGATTTTTTTTATTTATTAATAATGCGGCATTTACATACACATATAAAGATAATAAAAATTAAAAATTTTAAAAACCCCCGACTTTTTCAGAAAAGATGTTATATCTTCTAAACGGCTAGACCGATTTTCTTCAAACATAGCTAATAACCCTCTCGATCAAGTCATCATCTTCAAAAAAAAAAAAAAAAAAAAAAAAAAAAAAAAAAAAAAAAAAAAAAAAAAAAAAACTAAATGATAATCAGTCCAGCCGTTTGGCCTGTACGTGGACACGGACAGACACACAGATACACAGACAAACAGACACACACTACAAACTTATAACACCCCTTTTTTAGTCGGGGGTTAAAAATGAAACTAATCTATTTCTGTCCCAAATCTAATAAATGTTTATTATACACACAATTACAATTTTAGTATCTGACATGCCCAAAGAAGACATTCTGCATCATTTAAACACTTGTGTGGAATTTATTACATCTGCTATCAGTAAGGGCAATAACATTTTAGTGCACTGGTATGTATTTTGGTTGGTTGCTCTTGTATAGTAATTAATAAAATTATTGATTGTTAATTAAATCTGTTGTGCGTTTATAAATAGTTACTTTGGTGTGAGTCGCAGTTCCACTGCCGTCATTGCTTATGTAATGAAGCAGCATAATATGGATTATCAGGTAGCCTATGATTTTGTTAAATCAAAGAGACGCTTCGTACAGCCGAATATTGGTTTTATAGCCCAATTAAAATTGTGGCAACGTATGGACTGTAACATCGATTCACAGTATCAAAAATATAAAATTTATCGTTTGCGTCTCGCTGGGGAGCAAGTAAGAAAAGGTATACATAATGGTTACTTAATACTTAAGAAATATTAGATTGAATTAATTTTTCGTAATTTCAGCCAAAATTCTGCCGCAGAACTTTAACAATCTCATAAAGCCCGATCCAGCTATAACACAAGAAAATCCCGAACCCATAGTGTATCGCTGTCGTAAATGTCGCAGAGTACTGGCCTCAAAATCCCATGTGCTCTTACATACTCCAAAAAATCAAATTATAACAGAATCTTCCAACGACAATGGGAATAATGTCGTGCCAACTATAAAAAATACTATAACAGCACCACCTCTTTTAGAACAAATAGCCACACAAATACGTAAAGTTTCAATATCTACACCCACTGTTGGTCAGCAAATACAAATCGATGGCAATAAGTTGCCATTGTGTCAAAATATATTGTTTGTGGAGCCGATAGCATGGATGCAACATATTTCAAGTAGTACCCAAGGGCGCCTTAATTGCCCGAAATGCGAACAAAAATTGGGTAATTATAGTTGGATTAATGGTGAGTCTGACAAAAAAAAAAAAAAAAAAAAATATAAACAATTTATAGCATTCGATATGGAATAAATTTGAAAATGTTTCCATTTAAGCTCTTCTGAAACATTTTGCAAGTTTGTTTCATATCGGTTTTTTATTGCAGGCACGGAACCCAATTACCTAACTTCTGTTTTGGAGAGAATAGGTCAATCCTGTGCCCCATTTCTGTAACTTGTGAGAAGTTCTCGCATCGAGAAAAATTAAATAATTATATAGGTTGTCCTATTTTACACAGGGTTACTCACATATAAACTTATCGTGTATGTTCTGGCTCCACATCGTTTTCACATATTTTCTTTTGAGTTCGGATGTTAAAACACTTGCTGCGTTTGTTTAAGTTGAAATTTAGAAAATACAAATTAGTACAGGGTGGCCCAAAATGGGCGAAGGGGTTTGAATTCCTTATAACTTTTTTATTACATTTTTTATATATTTCTTTTTAGTATTTGGTAAAGAAGACTTGGGGAATTTGTCCAACAATAGAAACCTACAGATTACCAGCAACGACTTGATTATGCTATTTATTTTCGTCAAAAAGCCGAAGAAAATCGTGCTTTTATTCATAATTTAATTATGAGCGTCGAAGCCCATTTCCAATTAAATGGGTTCGTTAATAGGCAAAACTGTAGGATATGGACTAAGGAAAATCCCAGAGTAGTTAAAGAGCGAGAATCACACTATCATAAGTGAACCGTTTGGTGCGAGTTTTCGTCGGAAAGGATAATTGGTCCATATTTTTTTTGAAAATGAACACGGTATCGCCGTTTCCCCATCAATGGTGTTAGAATTCGTTGTTGAATTGTGTACTGTTCCATTTAAAATTCCCCAAGTCTTCTTTACAAAAAAATGTAATAAAAAAGTTATAATGAATTCAAACCCCTTCGCCCATTTTGCGCTACCCTGTAGTATGTGCTCTAGCATCCGAATTTAGAAGAAAACAATTTGGAAATTGACGATTTCAAACGTTTAGATTTTTTCGTTTTCGATTTTGAGCAAAAAATCTAAAAGTTTGAAATCGTCAATTTTCAAATTTTATTCCTCTAAATTCGGATGCTAGAACACATACTACTAATTTGTATTTTCTAAATTTAAACTTAAACAGGCGTAGCATTTGTTTTAACATCCGAACTCACACGAAAATATGTGAAAACGATGTGAAAGCCAGAACACACACGTATGTATATAAACTTACAAACAGCATATTTAAGTTTAAAATTTTTTAAACGCACTAATAATCCCAAATTAATATTTTACTTATTAAGTAAAATATTTTTTTTTTAATTAAAAATACATTGAAATTGATTATTGAGGGGTTTAGCTGGATCCTATGCGCATTTCACTGTTGCTAATGCAGATCATCAGGGAACCTTTACCCAAAGTTTCTTAGAACAACTAGAGTTATTATGTTATAAACTTTCATTTAAACAAATGAGAAGCTTAAAACAAATAACAAAGTTGAAACAAGAACTCAATAATCAACATGTTTTTTATTTTCTTTACCATTACTACATTGGCTGACTTTTTTTCAGCTTCAAATTGTAGTTGTAAAAGTATGTATATATTTATATAAAGTATATGCAGGTCTACAACAACTGAGATAATACAAAAACAACAGACGTTTTGTTTGTGTAAAAATAATGGATGAATGTCAAAAACAATCAGACATGGGTAACTTGTGTTACTTTTGCAGAAGCACTAAATGAAAAAAAAATTATGCAAATTTAAATTTGATGAATATAGTGCACTATTTTTTGCACAAAAATAAAATCCCTTAAAAAGTAATGCATTAATATTGCATTTGCAGCTAATGGAATGGCAAAAAAAAATATATAAATATAAATATATAAACACTTTTCGAATATTCAGTTTTGTATGGTGTTTGACATTTCCTATAAGAAACATGCAATCTGACGATGCTACCCTGTTTTGAAAAGTAGGAAGGTAATTTATACCAACAAAAAAGTACATGTGGTTGTTGCTGTTGTAATATTTGTTGTAGAATCGCGGGTACCTGATTGATGTGCCTTGCACTAAACGAGAAAAAAATTAATCACCTGATGACTTGCATATACTTTATATAAATTTACTTTGCTTACAAAAATTATCTTACTCACCTTGTGTTTCACAGGATGATAACAATTTTTTCGATTCCAAATGTTCTCACATTCCTTACAGAAACGAGACACTGGTATATTTTATTTCTGTTTTCGTACTTATTCATTTTATAATACACTCATTGCAAATGTAAATGATTTTCACTCTATTGAGAGGATTAGAGAAATGCCCACCATAACACTACATTTACACATGAAAGCACTGTCTTGAAATTTCTGTATACGTTTTGTGAATAAAAATTCTAATGAAATAAATGACTTTTATGAAAATTTCTTGCTTGTTTTCATAGGAAAGTGAAAGTTCATTTTAAAAATGTCGCTTTCTTGAAAATATCGTTGAAAGTTGAGTGTAAATTAAAAACAATGTGAGTGTGGTAGTGAAAAAATGTGATTGTATTGCTACTGTCTTACAATTAGTGTCATGTGTAAATGGTAGGTAATATATCCATAGCCAAACACGTTTGGGAGCAAAATTTTTCCAAGATCATATTTAAAAATTTAAGTATACGCTTAATACACATATGTATACATAAATTCTGTTATTCAAACAGGTTGTCAGTGTCCCTGCGGTGAAGAAATTTCTCCAGCATTTTATTTAATACCTTCCAAAGTGGAACTCTCAAAGGCGGTGCAAAATGTACAAACTACATTGTAGATTAAGATTACGATTAGTACCAGAAAATTTTTAATTTGTTATTCAGTAAATTTCATGGTTTCAATTAGTTTTAAGTTTTAATTATTTTATTTTAAAGAAAATTTAACAAAAAAAAAAAGTTGTTGAAAAAAAAACTTTTAAATGGAGCATAGAATAACTTCCTTTACCCCCTGTTTCTACAACCCAGAAGGTCGACTTGAGTATAAAATTTATATGGAAAGCACTCTTTTTTTTTGAGTGGTTTTCATAAAAATTTTCTATACGAGTCGTCTGACTGACTTGTGGAAATTTCAAATAATTTATATTTTTTAACAATCTGTTTCCACAAGTCAGGCCTAGAAAATTTTTATGAAAATCACTAAAAAAATTACTTTTCATATAAATTTTCTACTCAAGGAAACAGGGGGTAAATCTATAAGAATTGAATTCGAACAAAAATCGCTGCGTTATCAAATAGGAGAGGTTCTTCATGTTCGTTTTTTTGTTTAAATACTATTGGCAAATTTAAAATTTATACATATTTATATTTAAGTACATTATTTATTGTCCCTTATCGTGATTGGCGTATTTTGACTACGACATTTTTGTACTAGATAAAAGAACACCACAACATTTGTTCTTTAATCTAGGCCCAATCAGCCTAATTCTAATTCTATTCCCCGGAAAATAATTGCCAATTAATTAATTTTTCCGTGTATAATTTTCCAGTTCTAAGCAGATGGCGAGAGAAATAAAATAAGTGAGAGAGAACAATATTCAGGTCTATTCGAGAATACGCGCTTAACTTCTTCATCGTCGAACGTTCACTTTCGACAGTTCGACGTCGAAAGATTCTAAAATACGTGCGAATAAATATCGTTTTCAGTAATCGATATTATGTTATCTCTTATAAAAACATCAACAACATTGAAAACAGCTGACTTGTATGCAGAAAAAGTTGAAAACAAAAAGGGATTTAAGAAGTAATTTAAAGAAATAATTAATAAAAAACTTAACAGTACAAGTGCTAAGTAACATAAAAAAAACAGTGAACAGTAAAAGTAAAATTAGTTACTTCTTTTATTTGTTTTAAAAACGTGTTTACATCTTTGAAGAATTTAAGAAAACTTAATTGTCTCTTAGAACCTGGCCGAACGCCATTAAAGCTTAATTAACAGTGGTAGACACCATACAAACACTTCGTATCTCTTTTTTCTTTATTTATTTAAACTAAACGCACTAAAATTAGCGTCGAACGAATGTGACATTGATCATGGTGACGAAGTATTTTAGAATACCTGCAAAGTGAAAGAAAACATATGTTTTCTATCACTCATCTCCAACGTAGTATTTTAGAATGGCAAAAAGTGAAAGATGCGCGTATTTGTGGTGAAAGTGACTTCCCGAATAGACCTGATTGTTTCCAGCTGTTTTATTTTACCTGACAGCTCGGAAATGATTCTTTAAAATAAGGGAATATTCAGAATAGGGCTTAACATGTCGTAGTTGAAGTAGAAATACGATAAGGCTAATTATTAGTATATGCATATACATATATTTAAAGTAATGCTTCCATTTTTCGTAGAGTCTCAAAAAACAAACTATTTAGGGCCATATTATTATAACTTAGCATTAGTTAAAGGTTGAATTTGATCGCACAGTTAAACATATTTTTTTACTATATAGTATATGGTATAGTAAAAAAGAACAAAACGACAATGGTAAGACTAAGAACGCTGATGATGAAGGTTTAGTGGCCTTCGAAAACGGCTGGCTGTTCCATTCAACTATGTGTTGTTAGTCAGAATATTTACAACAGACTTTGGTGTTATTTGTTCATTAATAATTATCACATGTAATTTGGCTTAAAAAGCGATACGAACTTTAGCCCGTTCAAATCACAAATATAGAAACAAATGGAGTTCGAATAATAATTAAAATTAACTAAAAATATTTTTTTACGTTTCAAAAATGGGGGAAGGCACAGGGGCTGGTGTCTATATCTTGGGAACGAACATTCGTAGTTCTTTCAGACTGCCGAATGAATGTAGTGTTTTTCAGGCTGAGATCTTGGGGATCCTCAGGGCCACGGAGCTGGTGGACAGGAATGTAGCTGAAGGTGAGAAGGTAACCTTCTACGTCAACAGCCAGGCTGCGCTAAAAGCTTTGAAGGGACATAATGTCAAATCGAAACTGGTTAGTGACTGTAGGAACGCCCTCAACTTGCTTATGGATAAGTATAGTGTCAGACTATGTTGGGTTCCTGGCCACAGCAGTGTTGAGGGAAGTGAAATTGCCGATGAGCTGGCAAGAATAGGGTCGGCGTTAGATGAGGGAATGTCGGATAGATCGATGAAATTACTGATAAGTAATTACTCTAAAGAACTCAGTAATTGGGTAGAAAGCAGGACCAACAGTTCATGGCGAAGTATGGAGGATTGTAGAGTCTCGAGGGGTTTTTGGCCAAAACTTGACTCAGGAAGATCTAAACTACTACTGGACATGAATAGGAAGCCGATGCGAATCATGATAGGCGTGTTGACAGGTCACTGCTCGATCAGAGCAAGAACCAGCATTTGGGAGACTGGCACTCCAGACTTTTGTAGGATGTGCGGGGATGAAGAGGAACCAGAAACCATTGAACATATTATCTGTCATTGTCCGAAGCTGCAACGTCATAGGCTTAGATGGCTGATCAGACGTTTCCATGAAAGCATTACTGATGTCGGGAAGTGTAAACTACATAGAGGACATAAGGGGCTTTATCATGGGAATTCGGTGGCTTAGGTGTGGATAATAGGGTCACTTCTGGCTGCAAATGGGAAGGTAAATATTACTTTTTGGGCAACAGAAGGGAATAAGAATGGACCCAATTGGGTATCCGAGTGGAGATGCGGTAAAGCACCACCCTTTCTAACCTAACCTAAACACATGTTCATTATTACAATTTAGGGTTTCTAATTTGCCGGACTTTTCCAATTCCGGGAATCGAGAAGTAAAATGTTTTATTCCCGGGAATTTCAAAAACATGAATTTAATTAAATGACCTCAAGTTGTTCGAGTCCCCTCGGAAACCTCTATTACATCTGCTTCCATGCTTATGTTATGTATCCTTACATAGTTTTATGTTTAAGTAATAAAACAACGAACAGCAATGTAAATAGAGCAAATTCCAAAAACTTAAATATTAAATTCCCGTTGCAAATTTCCCGGGATTTGTAAAAAAATAATTCCCCCAAATTCCCGAGATTTTTTTCCCTCGTAGAAATTCTATTACAACTTCACTTCAACCAAAAAGTTTGCAATAATTTAAAGGCAAATTCACTCAACTGGTAACTTTTATCTTGAGGTTTATTCAGGTCATTCGAAGTTGCCATACTTTCTACTTTGTAAATTAAAGTTTATGTACATATTTATACAAAATACGATAAAAAAATCAAATAAAATATAATACAAAAATATAATAATACTAGCTGAGCCCGACAAACGTTGTATTATCCTCAATTATATTATATTTTTTTTTTCAACTACAAATTACTTCACACAGTTGTGATTTATTGGTTCAGAAACAAAACAAAAACCTACCGGGTATTGACCCGAACCTGTGCTAAAAATTTCTGCCCACAGCTCTTATATTTCCAGAAATCATGCGTTAGGAACAAACACACATTACGATTTTATATATATAGATATATAGATGATCTAACAAAAGCATGGATATAATGGTTTCATGATGTTCCTAACCAAATCACCTTAATTTCCAGTTAATATCGAAGATCACAAAAATGCAATGATGAAAAAAAACACAACAAATTAGTTGAACCAAAATGTTAAAAATAGAATTTGCTTAACAAAATAAAAATTATTCACATGTCGAGTTGAACAAATTTTTCCACGGAGGCTACGCTACGACTTAGGAAACTTACAAAGTTAAGAACTTTTCACAATTCTTCAGAAGGCAATTTACACTGCCTTTTCTGCTTGCCTGTGCAGGCAGGCTTTTTTAGTTTACAGGTGAGAAGCTTGCGGGGTAAAACAAAAGGCATGGAATGAAAATTCGAGAGGATTTATGACATTTCTCTTTTTCGTACTCTCAGCATTAAGCGTGTCAAAAAGGCATAGTGTGAAATGGCTCTTACAAATATTTTTTTTTGTATAAAATATTTTTCATGTTGAAATTTTCTTAACATTTTTTTCAAGGCACATTCACCAGGTAGTAGCGAAAATGCAGCTGAGCTATTTTTTTTTTTAAAATTAAAGTTCATCCGAAGCTCCAAAAATTGTTTACGAAAGAGAAATTGAAAAAAATGTTAAAAAAAATCAATTAAAAAAAAATAAAAAAAATCAATTTCAAATTAAAACAAACGTCTGACAATATGTCGAATAATAAATTTCTTAAAAAAAATTCAATGTGAAAAATATTTTATTAAAAAATTCTTTTAAAACAAATTTAAAAATACGAAATAACTATTAAAAAATTGAGAAAAGTGCCAAACGTTGCAAATTTTGTTAGTAGCTGCCGTGGACAAATTTTTTCAACTTTTTGTGAATAATTTTTATTATTATTATTTTAAACAAACTCTATTTTTGACATTTTGGATAAACCTAAAATAAAACCATATTGTTTTTTTCATTGTTTTATTTTTCCATTGTTTTTGTAATCCTGATATTAACTGGAAATAAATGTGCCTTGATTTTTTTCTTTATTTTTTTTCTTTGACACACAGCTGTGTCACCACTATTAAATGTGCCTTGATTTTTTCTTTATTTTTTTTCTTTGACACACCTCAGCTGTGTCACCACTATTAAGGCTTCATTACCCTACGTCTACACCTGATATATTTCTATCATAACAAAAGTCAAACTTTATATTGAAAAAAATTTTCTTTTTATGTTAGCTCTTTTTTCTATATGGAATTTGACTTTTGTCATGATAAAAATATATCAGGTGTAGACGTAGGGTTAGTCTTTACTTTCTGTTGTTGTTCTGTGCTGAGCCGTTCTGCTTCTAAATTTGAGTACGTACTTTTTCTGTAGTAACTTATCAGCTGTTTCAAACCAGAAGGGTCGCAGTTTTCCACTAAAGCGATGAGTTTTGCATCGTCCATTGTTAAATATATATATATATATAGTCAATATAGTTTAATTTTTTCTTTTAAAAGTTATTTTTTTTAATTCTAAAAGTACAATCGCAATCTATTTCAAAATATTTTTATTTAATTTACGCTGTCACTTACAATTACTTAACAATTTTTTGATTTTGATTGAACCGTAACAGAACAGAACGAAACAGAAAAACTAACGACTTGTACTATATTTCTATGAACAAAAACCAGTCAGCTGATTCGTAACAGAACAGTAAAAACTAATTCTGCCTTTATTCTGGCTTTACTATTTACGCAATACGTTTATATTACATGTTGCATATTTTGACACAGAGAACCTACAATCCAACCGTCAATGCAACTCATAAACATCAAAACATTTTGATATTTTTGAAACTTCGAATGCAATTTAGAACGCAACCATAAACTAGACTACGCACTATGCGACCGACAATGCAATCTGCCTGGTTGCATAAACACGTTGCTAACGGCCTTATGTATAAGAAAAAACTGGCATGAAGTTAGCGTAAGTGACGACATTGAAGTAGGTGCTAACGAGTTCCTCCATACAATTTGACATTAAAAATCGGCGCATAATGTAGTTTTAACCCACTATTAAATCCTAGAGTAATTCTTAATGTAAAATTGTATGGTAGAACTCGTTAGGACCATGTTAAATTTTACCACTTATGCTAACTTCTTGCTAGTTTTTGCTTATACATACGGCCGTAAGTCTGTACCTGCCATAACTGAGCAAATAAACAAAAGCCAGTCGTTGCCACTAAAGTAGTCGGTCACAATATAAAAATTGTATTATTTATTTTAATAATGTATAATAATGACAACATTTCTTGCTAAACTTATAATAAACTCTCCACAACTTTATCGCCACGTTATAGTAATGGCCCTTAAAATATTAATTTAAGATACGATTAGTTAGTTAAATAACCATATTTGCTAAGCCAGACCAAATTTACAAATTAAATTTGAAATTTATTTTTATTTAAAATTTTTAAAATTCACTATAAAAGAATTTTTGTGATATACTCGTATTAATTGCTCTATATCACTTTTATCCAACTAAAAAAAGCCAAATAATGACCGTTCGTGGTTGACATATTTCGACTTCCGATACTACATTCTGATTCCAGATTGAAGAACAAATGTTGCCGGTATTCCTTGATCTGTTACAAAAATGTTGAACTACCTCAACCACGATAAAGGCGATATGTGGTATTCATTAAAAAAAAGAAGTATATTTTGTATAACAAAGTTAATAGCACTAAAAAGCAGTAAGTTTACTGATTAAATCCGTGAGTGATTTAGGAAAACCTGCAGACTGTCGTTAACAGGGTCGTTTCAGTCTTACAGCAATATTGACTTTAAGTAGGATTTAAATAAACGATTTTCTTCGCAGTGTAATGATATCTGATATCTGTAGCACAAAGGTTCCTTCTAGTCTTTATAGCTACATACATATGTATGTACGTATTACGAAAGATTTAGTTCAACTAAAAGTTAAATTAGTGCATTTTCTTCGAAGTGTAATGATATCCAAACTTCGTTAAGAGTCTGGCTGTCTCAAGCTTGTGTTGGATTTCATAATGGTTGCCATCACCTAGGTGAGCTTAACATGTCGAGAAAAGAAGTCGTGAAGATTACTACAGTCTAAAAAGTTATGGGTTTTGTTACTCGAAAGTTTGTAAGGGGATAGTTGCCAGATGCCAGCATTGCTTAGATTGAATTAGTTGATAAGAGACGACATCTGTATATGCGAGTACATATGTATACATATTATAGCATTGCACAGATGCATCTGTTTGCACCAGTTTTGCATGTTTTTTGGTTCTTGTATGAAAAAATATGTTGTTTAGCGTTTCTTTTACTAATTGTAAATATTGATTTTTACAGCAGTTACTGTATGGTTGTGAAATGACCAAATGAGAAAAACACGTTTGTATGTATTTGTTTTTCTATAACAAATAAGATACATAAAACTGGTTTTAACATAAGTACCACATGGTGTGTTGAAAAAAAAAATCCATGGTTGATGAATGAATGAATGAAAGTAAAATTTCACATACACATGTAAGTAAATGATACATGTACATGAAACTCATGCATGTGTAATTACTCTCAGAGCAAAATTGTCTCTCTCTCTCTCTCTCTGTATACTTGGCTGCGCCACAAAATAACATAACGAACGTCCGCACATACATCTGTCCATCATGTATTTTTTTCAACAATGGTTTTTTTCATATGTTTGTATTACAATATGTATTTTTGGGCAAAAACAGATCAAACAGTTGCTCAACAGCAATACAATAAGCAATTGTTATTTGTTTTAATTGTATTTTAATTTGGAAAATCACGCACACACAATAACTCTTATATATACTAGTTCTGTCGCTCACACTACAATTATATGGTACATACCATGGTATATTTGTTTTGGCTATACAAACGAGTATACAAATGCAAACCTATAATACATATGTAGTATATACATACATACATTTACTTTATTATATATCTATTTTAAATATAAAATTCATTGTAAAACAATTACTCAAATCAGTTCAATAACGATACATACTTATATGATTAAGTACATATTGTAAATCTTAAAAATAACTATTAAGACATGATTAATCAAAACTTATGTATAATAACAAATGTATCATATTCTTTTTGATGAATAAAAACTTAAATAAATGTTTGATATTATGTGAATATTAATTTTATGAAATAAAGCTAAGTAAAAACTAATCTGATATAAAAAAATCGAAATTTTTTAATACCAACCAGCACGCGAAGGACAAATACAAAAATTACTTTTCCAGCTTCCATGACGTTTATAAATATTAAGCCATCCACCCTGCTCTTTTCGTGTCTTGGGACATCTGAGAGCAAAATTTAATGAAAGACTTAAGAGACGAACTTGACCTTCAAATTGGAAAAAATCAGTACAAATTCTTCAAATGACGGCATGTCTCTTAAGTCTTTCCCAAAAATCCTATAATGGAGATACCTAAAGACAACACAGCAACAGACAATGGATTTTTGAAAAATTCATGTTTTTTTGCGTTTATCTCGGAAATGCGCGGTCGAAAACGGCTGGAAAACGCTATACGTACGGAATGCACCAGCTGAATCTGAAAATCACCATTAGAATTGGATTCGAGCGAATTTTCAAATTTTTCGTGCATGTGCCCTAAGTCTTTTGTGATAGCTGAGAGCAAAGTTGTACAAAAGACTTAAAGTGGGGTACACACTATCGAACATGAGTGCAAGTTTTGCTCAAATTTTACATTCATCGATAGTGTGAACACGAATTTCGTCAGTCAACAGTCAACCACAGAATTTTTTGTGGTTGAGTGACAGTCAGCGGCCATATTGGTTTTTGACTGATAGTGGGAACCAAAAAGCGTCAGTCAAGAGATATTTTTGTAACATTAACAACGCAAGATGGACGCGGAAAGTTATTTTTTTAAGAAATTTACATATTTTTATGAAATGCAAGGCTCTGTGTGTTGTTAAAGACAAAATGTTAACACAAAATCGTGCGAGGAGTTGTTAGAGATAAGAAAACATTAAAATAAATCATTCTAAAAAAAATTTTTCTTTGCAATAATGCGCATTCAGTTGTGTTTTTTCTGTGTTTGTGTGTCCAATTTTTTTCTTGAATGAAGGTTTGAGTGTCGAACATGATCGATAGTCTGAACAGCCAACACTATCATTCGAAACTGATGAATTTTTGACTGTCACTCAAGTTCGATAATGTATACCCCACTTAAGACACGAACTTAACTTTCAAGTTGGAAAATTTCAAGTTCGTGTCTTAAGTCTTGTGCAATTTTGCTCTCAGATATCACGGCACATGCACGAAAAAAGTGAAAATTAGCTCGAATCCAATTCTAATGGTGATTTTCGGATTCAGCTGGTGCATTCCGTACATATATTGTTTTCCAGCCGTTTTCGGCAGCGCATTTCCGAGATAAACGCAAAAAACATGAATTTTTCAAAAATCCATTAATCGTTTGCTGCTGTCTTAAGTCTTTTGCTTTTGCCATTATGGTGTTAATAAGAAAAGACTTAAGAGACATGCCGTCATTTGAAGAATTTGTGACCTGGCTTCGAATCGTTACATACGTGATCGTATCAGCAATTGTACGAAAACAAATTAAATGATACATCAATCGTATAAACTGAATGGGATTTCAATACGTTCACGTATGTCATAATCCGAAAATTGTGTTTTAACGTGACGAGCTGAACGTTCACGGATGAAACGATTTGACCCCTGATTTTTGCCAACTTGAAAGTTAAGTTCGTGTCTTACGTCTTTGAACCCTTTTTGCCCTCATATATCTGAAAAGTCTAAAGATACATGCACACAACCGATAGTTTGCTGTTGTTTCTGTACTTTTTTCAAAATTAGTTGATATCTCGAAAGTTTCCAAAGATAGAGACTTGAAATTTCGCAGACATATAGAATGGAATACGAGGATTTGTTTAAATCCTTTTTGGACATTCGAGGTCCATATAAAGAACATCACTACAAATTGCATTTTTTCACTGACACAGGGAGTCACCTGGCGGGCCAAAGGTTGGCCATCATGAAGCCAACGTTCTAATCTATCAATTGACGAAACAATTTACCAAATTGGTCCAGCCGTTATGGAGTTTTAGCGTTTTGAAAAAAGTCAATTCCTGAAATCCACCTACTGCCAGATTCTGTTGACCTGGTGTTTCACACAAAAAAAACGGAAATTTTTAAAATTTTCTTAGTTCAAATTTAGTTTTACGTTTTCTGTAATACCTCCGTTGATTTTCGAAATGAAACTTTGTGGATTGATAGAAAACAGAATGACCAATAATATCGATCAAATAAAATTTTGCCACGCCCACCTTAAATTCCATAAAAGTGGGCGTAAATGAGAACATGCTGCTATTTCCTGTTCTGTTTTATATATTCAAAATCCAAAACCCATGCATGTTGAAGCCGACGTCGTGACCTTTTATCCAAAATAGGTTTCACCGAAATGGACCAAGTGGTTCCCGAGATATAAGAGGTACAACTTTAATAAAAACTTGCCATTTCCGGTAGTTTCCTGTTTCTCTACTTTTTAGAAATTGGCCAGTATCTCGAAAGTTTCCTAATATAGAGGGTTGAAATTTGGCATACATATAGAATGGAATACGAGGATTCGTTTAAATCCTTTTTGGACATTCGAGGTCCATTACCCACGGAGATATAAAGAACATCACTACAAATTGCATTTTTTCACTGACACAGGGAGTCACCTGGCGGGCCAAAGGTTGGCCATCATGAAACCAACGTTCTAATCTATTAATTGACGAAACAATTTACCAAATTGGTCAAGCCGTTATGGAGTTTTAGCGTCTTGAAAAAAGTCAATTCCTGAAATCCACCTACTGCCAGATTCTGTTGACCTGGTGTTTCACAAAAAAAAAATCGAAAATTTTTAAAATTTTCTTGGTTCAAATTTAGTTTTACGTTTTCTGTAATATCTCCGTTGATTTTCGAAATAACAGCATGAAACTTTGTGGATTGATAGAAAACGGAACGAGCAATAATATCGAGCAAATAAAATTTTGCCACGCCCACCTTAAATTCCATAAAAGTGGGCGTAAATAAGAATATGCTGCTATTTCCTGTTCTGTTTTATATATTCAAAATCCAAAACCCGTGCATGTTGAAGCCGACGTCGTGACCTTTTATCCAAAACAGGTTTCACCGAAATGGACCAAGTGGTTCCCGAGATATAAGAGGCACAACTTCAATAAAAACTTGCCATTTCCGGTAGTTTCCTGTTTCTCTACTTTTTAGAAATTGGTCAATATCTCGAAAGTTTCCAAAGGTAGAGGCTCGAAATTTTGCAGAAATATAGAATGGAATACGAGGATTCGTTTAAATCCTTTTTGGACATTCTAGGTCCATTACCCACGGAGATATAAAGAACATCACTACATATTGCATTTATTCGCTGACACAGGGAGCCACCTGGCGCGCCAAAGGTTGGCCATCATGAAGACAACGTTCTAATCTATTAATTGACGAAACAATTTACCAAATTGGTCCAGCCGTTATGGATTTTTGCGTTTTGAAAAGTCAATTCCTGAAATCCACCTACTGCCAGATTCTGTTTACCTGGTGCTTCACAAAAAAAAAACGGAAATTTTTAAAATTTTCTTGGTTCAAATTTGATTATCGACATAACAGCATGAAACTGTGGATTGATAGAAAACAGAATGAGCAATAATATCGAGCAAATAAAATTTTGCCGCGCCCACCTTAAATTCCATAAAAGTGGGCGTAAATAAGAATATGCTGCTATTTCCTGTTCTGTTTTATATATTCAAAATCCAAAACCCATGCATGTTCAAGCCGACGTCGTGACCTTTTATCCAAAATAGGTTTCACCAAAATGGACCAAGTGGTTCCCGAGATATAAGAGGTACAACTTTAATAAAAACTTGCCATTTCCGGTAGTTTCCTGTTTCTCTACTTTTTAGAAATTGGTCAATATCTCGAAAGTTTCCAAAGATAGAAGCTTGAAATTTTGCAGACATATAGAATGGAATACGAGGATTCGTTTAAATCCTTTTTGAACATTCGAGGTCCATTACCCACGGAGATATAAAGAACATCACTACAAATTGCATTTTTTCACCGACACAGGGAGTCACCTGGCGGGCCAAAGGTTGGCCATCATGAAGCCAACGTTCTAATCTATCAATTGACGAAACAATTTACCAAATTGGTCAAGCCGTTATGGAGTTTTAGCGTTTTGAAAAAAGTCAATTCCTGAAATCCACCTACTGCCAGATTCTGTTGACCTGGTTCACAAAAAAAAAACGGAAATGTTTAAAATTTTCTTGGTTCAAATTTAGTTTTACGTTTTCTGTAATATCTCCGTTGATTTTCGAAATAACAGCATGAAACTTTGTGGATTGATAGAAAACAGAATGAGCAATAATATCGAGCAAATAAAATTTTGCCACGCCCACTTTAAATTCTATAAAAGTGGGCGTAAATAAGAACATGCTGCTATTTCCTGTTCTGTTTTATATATTCAAAATCCAAAACCCATGCATGTTGAAGCCGACGTCATGACCTTTTATCCAAAATAGGTTTCACCAAAATGGACAAAGTGGTTCCCGAGATATAAGAGGTATAACTTTAATAAATACTTGCCATTTCCGGTAGTTTCCTGTTTCTCTACTTTTTAGAAATTGGTCAATATCTCGAAAGTTTCCAAAGGTAGAGGCTCGAAATTTGGCAGACATATAGAATGGAATACGAGGATTTGTTTAAATCCTTTTTGGACATTCGAGGTCCATTACCCACGGAGATATAAAGAACATCACTACAAATTGCATTTTTTCACTGACACAGGGAGTCACCTGGCGGGCCAAAGGTTGGCCATCATGAAGCCAACGTTCTAATCTATTAATTGACGAAACAATTTACCAAATTGGTCAAGCCGTTATGGAGTTTTAGTGTTTTGAAAAAAGTCAATTCCTGACATCCACCTACTGCCAGATTCTGTTGACCTGGTGTTTCACAAAAAAAAACGGAAATTTTTAAAATTTTCTTGGTTCAAATTTAGTTTTACGTTTTCTGTAATATCTCCGTTGATTTTCGAAATAACAGCACGAAACTTTGTGGATTGATAGAAAACAGAATGAGCAATAATATCGAGTAAATAAAATTTTGCCACGCCCACCTTAAATTCCATAAAAGTGGGCGTAAATAAGAATATGCTGCTATTTCCTGTTTTGTTTTGTATATTCAAAATCCAAAACCCATGGATGTTGAAGCCGACGTCATGACCTTTTATCCAAAATAGGTTTCACCCAAATGGACCAAGTGGTTCCCGAGATATAAAAGGTACAACTTTAATAAAAACTTGCCATTTCCGGTAGTTTCCAGTTTCTCTACTTTTTAGAAATTGGTCAATATCTCGAAAGTTTCCAAAGGTAGAGGCTCGAAATTTGGCAGACATATAGAATGGAATACGAGGATTTGTTTAAATCCTTTTTGGACATTCGAGGTCCATTACCCACGGAGATATAAAGAACATCACTACAAATTGCATTTTTTCACTGACACAGGGAGTCACCTGGCGGGCCAAAGGTTGGCCATCATGAAGCCAACGTTCTAATCTATTAATTGACGAAACAATTTACCAAATTGGTCCAGCCGTTATGGAGAGCGTTTTGAAAAAGTCAATTCCTGAAATCCACCTACTGCCAGATTCTGTTGACCTGGTGTTTCACAAAAAAAACGGAAATTTTTAAAATTTTCTTGGTTCAAATTTAGTTTTACGTTTTCTGTAATATCTCCGTTGATTTTCGAAATAACAGCATGAAACTTTGTGGATTGATAGAAAACAGAATGAGCAATAATATCGAGCAAATAAAATTTTGTCACGCCCACTTTAAATTCCATAAAAATGGGCGTAAATAAGAACATGCTGCTATTTCCTGTTCTGTTTTATATATTCAAAATCCAAAACCCATGCATGTTGAAGCCGACGTCATGACCTTTTATCCAAAATAGGTTTCACCAAAATGGACCAAGTGGTTCCCGAGATATAAGAGGTACAACTTTAATAAAAACTTGCCATTTCCGGTAGTTTCCTGTTTCTCTACTTTTTAGAAATTGGTCAATATCTCGAAAGTTTCCAAAGGTAGAGGCTCGAAATTTGGCAGACATATAGAATGGAATACGAGGATTCGTTTAAATCCTTTTTGGACATTCGAGGTCCATTACCCACGGAGATATAAAGAACATCACTACAAATTGCATTTTTTCACTGACACAGGGAGTCACATGGTGGGCCAAAGGTTGGCCATCATGAAGCCAACGTTCTAATCTATTAATTGACGAAACAATTTACCAAATTGGTCCAGCCGTTATGGAGTTTTAGCGTTTTGAAAAAAGTCAATTCCTGAAATCCACCTACTGCCAGATTCTGTTGACCTGGTGTTTCACAAAAAAACGGAAATTTTTAAAATTTTCTTGGTTCAAATTTAGTTTTACGTTTTCTGTAATATCTCCGTTGATTTTCGAAATAACAGCATGAAACTTTGTGGATTGATAGAAAACAGAATGAGCAATAATATCGACCAAATAAAATTTTTCCACGCCCACTTTAAATTCCATAAAAGTGGGCGTAAATAAGAACATGCTGCTATTTCCTGTTCTGTTTTATATATTCAAAATCCAAAACCCATGCATGTTGAAGCCGACGTCATGACCTTTTATCCAAAATAGGTTTCACCAAAATGGACCAAGAGGTTCCCGAGATATAAGAGGTATAACTTTAATAAATACTTGCCATTTCCGGTAGTTTCCTGTTTCTCTACTTTTTAGAAATTGGTCAATATCTCGAAAGTTTCCAAAGGTAGAGTCTCGAAATTTGGCAGACATATAGAATGGAATACGAGGATTCGTTTAAATCATTTTTGGACATTCGAGGTCCATTACCCACGGAGATATAAAGAACATCACTACAAATTGCATTTTTTCACTGACACAGGGAGTCACCTGGCGGGCCAAAGGTTGGCCATCATGAAGCCACGTTCTAATCTATTAATTGACGAAACAATTTACCAAATTGGTCCAGCCGTTATGGAGTTTTAGCGTTTTGAAAAAAGTCAATTCCTGAAATCCACCTACTGCCAGATTCTGTTGACCTGGTGTTTCACAAAAAAACGGAAATTTTTAAAATTTTCTTGGTTCAAATTTAGTTTTACGTTTTCTGTAATATCTCCGTTGATTTTCGAAATAACAGCATGAAACTTTGTGGATTGATAGAAAACAGAATGAGCAATAATATCGAGCAAATAAAATTTTGCCACGCCCACTTTAAATTCTATAAAAGTGGGCGTAAATAAGAACATGCTGCTATTTCCTGTTCTGTTTTATATATTCAAAATCCAAAACCCATGCATGTTGAAGCCGACGTCATGACCTTTTATCCAAAATAGGTTTCACCAAAATGGACAAAGTGGTTCCCGAGATATAAGAGGTATAACTTTAATAAATACTTGCCATTTCCGGTAGTTTCCTGTTTCTCTACTTTTTAGAAATTGGTCAATATCTCGAAAGTTTCCAAAGGTAGAGGCTCGAAATTTGGCAGACATATAGAATGGAATACGAGGATTTGTTTAAATCCTTTTTGGACATTCGAGGTCCATTACCCACGGAGATATAAAGAACATCACTACAAATTGCATTTTTTCACTGACACAGGGAGTCACCTGGCGGGCCAAAGGTTGGCCATCATGAAGCCAACGTTCTAATCTATTAATTGACGAAACAATTTACCAAATTGGTCAAGCCGTTATGGAGTTTTAGTGTTTTGAAAAAAGTCAATTCCTGACATCCACCTACTGCCAGATTCTGTTGACCTGGTGTTTCACAAAAAAAAAAACGGAAATTTTTAAAATTTTCTTGGTTCAAATTTAGTTTTACGTTTTCTGTAATATCTCCGTTGATTTTCGAAATAACAGCACGAAACTTTGTGGATTGATAGAAAACAGAATGAGCAATAATATCGAGTAAATAAAATTTTGCCACGCCCACCTTAAATTCCATAAAAGTGGGCGTAAATAAGAATATGCTGCTATTTCCTGTTTTGTTTTGTATATTCAAAATCCAAAACCCATGGATGTTGAAGCCGACGTCATGACCTTTTATCCAAAATAGGTTTCACCCAAATGGACCAAGTGGTTCCCGAGATATAAGAGGTACAACTTTAATAAAAACTTGCCATTTCCGGTAGTTTCCTGTTTCTCTACTTTTTAGAAATTGGTCAATATCTCGAAAGTTTCCAAAGGTAGAGGCTCGAAATTTGGCAGACATATAGAATGGAATACGAGGATTCGTTTAAATCCTTTTTGGACATTCGAGGTCCATTACCCACGGAGATATAAAGAACATCACTACAAATTGCATTTTTTCACTGACACAGGGAGTCACCTGGCGGGCCAAAGGTTGGCCATCATGAAGCCAACGTTCTAATCTATTAATTGACGAAACAATTTACCAAATTGGTCCAGCCGTTATGGAGTTTTAGCGTTTTGAAAAAGTCAATTCCTGAAATCCACCTACTGCCAGATTCTGTTGACCTGGTGTTTCACAAAAAAAAACGGAAATTTTTAAAATTTTCTTGGTTCAAATTTAGTTTTACGTTTTCTGTAATATCTCCGTTGATTTTCGAAATAACAGCATGAAACTTTGTGGATTGATAGAAAACAGAATGAGCAATAATATCGAGCAAATAAAATTTTGTCACGCCCACTTTAAATTCCATAAAAATGGGCGTAAATAAGAACATGCTGCTATTTCCTGTTCTGTTTTATATATTCAAAATCCAAAACCCATGCATGTTGAAGCCGACGTCATGACCTTTTATCCAAAATAGGTTTCACCAAAATGGACCAAGTGGTTCCCGAGATATAAGAGGTACAACTTTAATAAAAACTTGCCATTTCCGGTAGTTTCCTGTTTCTCTACTTTTTAGAAATTGGTCAATATCTCGAAAGTTTCCAAAGGTAGAGGCTCGAAATTTGGCAGACATATAGAATGGAATACGAGGATTCGTTTAAATCCTTTTTGGACATTCGAGGTCCATTACCCACGGAGATATAAAGAACATCACTACAAATTGCATTTTTTCACTGACACAGGGAGTCACATGGCGGGCCAAAGGTTGGCCATCATGAAGCCAACGTTCAAATCTATTAATTGACGAAACAATTTACCAAATTGGTCCAGCCGTTATGGAGTTTTAGCGTTTTGAAAAAAGTCAATTCCTGAAATCCACCTACTGCCAGATTCTGTTGACCTGGTGTTTCACAAAAAAACGGAAATTTTTAAAATTTTCTTGGTTCAAATTTAGTTTTACGTTTTCTGTAATATCTCCGTTGATTTTCGAAATAACAGCATGAAACTTTGTGGATTGATAGAAAACAGAATGAGCAATAATATCGACCAAATAAAATTTTTCCACGCCCACTTTAAATTCCATAAAAGTGGGCGTAAATAAGAACATGCTGCTATTTCCTGTTCTGTTTTATATATTCAAAATCCAAAACCCATGCATGTTGAAGCCGACGTCATGACCTTTTATCCAAAATAGGTTTCACCAAAATGGACCAAGAGGTTCCCGAGATATAAGAGGTATAACTTTAATAAATACTTGCCATTTCCGGTAGTTTCCTGTTTCTCTACTTTTTAGAAATTGGTCAATATCTCGAAAGTTTCCAAAGGTAGAGTCTCGAAATTTGGCAGACATATAGAATGGAATACGAGGATTCGTTTAAATCCTTTTTGGACATTCTAGGTCCATTACCCACGGAGATATAAAGAACATCACTACATATTGCATTTATTCGCTGACACAGGGAGCCACCTGGCGCGCCAAAGGTTGGCCATCATGAAGACAACGTTCTAATCTATTAATTGACGAAACAATTTACCAAATTGGTCCAGCCGTTATGGATTTTTGCGTTTTGAAAAGTCAATTCCTGAAATCCACCTACTGCCAGATTCTGTTTACCTGGTGCTTCACAAAAAAAAACGGAAATTTTTAAAATTTTCTTGGTTCAAATTTGATTATCGACATAACAGCATGAAACTGTGGATTGATAGAAAACAGAATGAGCAATAATATCGATCAAATAAAATTTTGCCGCGCCCACCTTAAATTCCATAAAAGTGGGCGTAAATAAGAATATGCTGCTATTTCCTGTTCTGTTTTATATATTCAAAATCCAAAACCCATGCATGTTCAAGCCGACGTCGTGACCTTTTATCCAAAATAGGTTTCACCAAAATGGACCAAGTGGTTCCCGAGATATAAGAGGTACAACTTTAATAAAAACTTGCCATTTCCGGTAGTTTCCTGTTTCTCTACTTTTTAGAAATTGGTCAATATCTCGAAAGTTTCCAAAGATAGAAGCTTGAAATTTTGCAGACATATAGAATGGAATACGAGGATTCGTTTAAATCCTTTTTGAACATTCGAGGTCCATTACCCACGGAGATATAAAGAACATCACTACAAATTGCATTTTTTCACCGACACAGGGAGTCACCTGGCGGGCCAAAGGTTGGCCATCATGAAGCCAACGTTCTAATCTATCAATTGACGAAACAATTTACCAAATTGGTCAAGCCGTTATGGAGTTTTAGCGTTTTGAAAAAAGTCAATTCCTGAAATCCACCTACTGCCAGATTCTGTTGACCTGGTTCACAAAAAAAAAAACGGAAATGTTTAAAATTTTCTTGGTTCAAATTTAGTTTTACGTTTTCTGTAATATCTCCGTTGATTTTCGAAATAACAGCATGAAACTTTGTGGATTGATAGAAAACAGAATGAGCAATAATATCGAGCAAATAAAATTTTGCCACGCCCACTTTAAATTCTATAAAAGTGGGCGTAAATAAGAACATGCTGCTATTTCCTGTTCTGTTTTATATATTCAAAATCCAAAACCCATGCATGTTGAAGCCGACGTCATGATCTTTTATCCAAAATAGGTTTCACCAAAATGGACAAAGTGGTTCCCGAGATATAAGAGGTATAACTTTAATAAATACTTGCCATTTCCGGTAGTTTCCTGTTTCTCTACTTTTTAGAAATTGGTCAATATCTCGAAAGTTTCCAAAGGTAGAGGCTCGAAATTTGGCAGACATATAGAATGGAATACGAGGATTCGTTTAAATCCTTTTTGGACATTCTAGGTCCATTACCCACGGAGATATAAAGAACATCACTACATATTGCATTTATTCGCTGACACAGGGAGCCACCTGGCGCGCCAAAGGTTGGCCATCATGAAGACAACGTTCTAATCTATTAATTGACGAAACAATTTACCAAATTGGTCCAGCCGTTATGGATTTTTGCGTTTTGAAAAGTCAATTCCTGAAATCCACCTACTGCCAGATTCTGTTTACCTGGTGCTTCACAAAAAAAAAACGGAAATTTTTAAAATTTTCTTGGTTCAAATTTGATTATCGACATAACAGCATGAAACTGTGGATTGATAGAAAACAGAATGAGCAATAATATCGATCAAATAAAATTTTGCCGCGCCCACCTTAAATTCCATAAAAGTGGGCGTAAATAAGAATATGCTGCTATTTCCTGTTCTGTTTTATATATTCAAAATCCAAAACCCATGCATGTTCAAGCCGACGTCGTGACCTTTTATCCAAAATAGGTTTCACCAAAATGGACCAAGTGGTTCCCGAGATATAAGAGGTACAACTTTAATAAAAACTTGCCATTTCCGGTAGTTTCCTGTTTCTCTACTTTTTAGAAATTGGTCAATATCTCGAAAGTTTCCAAAGATAGAAGCTTGAAATTTTGCAGACATATAGAATGGAATACGAGGATTCGTTTAAATCCTTTTTGAACATTCGAGGTCCATTACCCACGGAGATATAAAGAACATCACTACAAATTGCATTTTTTCACCGACACAGGGAGTCACCTGGCGGGCCAAAGGTTGGCCATCATGAAGCCAACGTTCTAATCTATCAATTGACGAAACAATTTACCAAATTGGTCAAGCCGTTATGGAGTTTTAGCGTTTTGAAAAAAGTCAATTCCTGAAATCCACCTACTGCCAGATTCTGTTGACCTGGTTCACAAAAAAAAAACGGAAATGTTTAAAATTTTCTTGGTTCAAATTTAGTTTTACGTTTTCTGTAATATCTCCGTTGATTTTCGAAATAACAGCATGAAACTTTGTGGATTGATAGAAAACAGAATGAGCAATAATATCGAGCAAATAAAATTTTGCCACGCCCACTTTAAATTCTATAAAAGTGGGCGTAAATAAGAACATGCTGCTATTTCCTGTTCTGTTTTATATATTCAAAATCCAAAACCCATGCATGTTGAAGCCGACGTCATGACCTTTTATCCAAAATAGGTTTCACCAAAATGGACAAAGTGGTTCCCGAGATATAAGAGGTATAACTTTAATAAATACTTGCCATTTCCGGTAGTTTCCTGTTTCTCTACTTTTTAGAAATTGGTCAATATCTCGAAAGTTTCCAAAGGTAGAGGCTCGAAATTTGGCAGACATATAGAATGGAATACGAGGATTTGTTTAAATCCTTTTTGGACATTCGAGGTCCATTACCCATGGAGATATAAAGAACATCACTACAAATTGCATTTTTTCACTGACACAGGGAGTCACCTGGCGGGCCAAAGGTTGGCCATCATGAAGCCAACGTTCTAATCTATTAATTGACGAAACAATTTACCAAATTGGTCAAGCCGTTATGGAGTTTTAGTGTTTTGAAAAAAGTCAATTCCTGACATCCACCTACTGCCAGATTCTGTTGACCTGGTGTTTCACAAAAAAAAACGGAAATTTTTAAAATTTTCTTGGTTCAAATTTAGTTTTACGTTTTCTGTAATATCTCCGTTGATTTTCGAAATAACAGCACGAAACTTTGTGGATTGATAGAAAACAGAATGAGCAATAATATCGAGTAAATAAAATTTTGCCACGCCCACCTTAAATTCCATAAAAGTGGGCGTAAATAAGAATATGCTGCTATTTCCTGTTTTGTTTTGTATATTCAAAATCCAAAACCCATGGATGTTGAAGCCGACGTCATGACCTTTTATCCAAAATAGGTTTCACCCAAATGGACCAAGTGGTTCCCGAGATATAAGAGGTACAACTTTAATAAAAACTTGCCATTTCCGGTAGTTTCCTGTTTCTCTACTTTTTAGAAATTGGTCAATATCTCGAAAGTTTCCAAAGGTAGAGGCTCGAAATTTGGCAGACATATAGAATGGAATACGAGGATTCGTTTAAATCCTTTTTGGACATTCGAGGTCCATTACCCACGGAGATATAAAGAACATCACTACAAATTGCATTTTTTCACTGACACAGGGAGTCACATGGTGGGCCAAAGGTTGGCCATCATGAAGCCAACGTTCTAATCTATTAATTGACGAAACAATTTACCAAATTGGTCCAGCCGTTATGGAGTTTTAGCGTTTTGAAAAAAGTCAATTCCTGAAATCCACCTACTGCCAGATTCTGTTGACCTGGTTCACAAAAAAAAACGGAAATGTTTAAAATTTTCTTGGTTCAAATTTAGTTTTACGTTTTCTGTAATATCTCCGTTGATTTTCGAAATAACAGCATGAAACTTTGTGGATTGATAGAAAACAGAATGAGCAATAATATCGAGCAAATAAAATTTTGCCACGCCCACTTTAAATTCTATAAAAGTGGGCGTAAATAAGAACATGCTGCTATTTCCTGTTCTGTTTTATATATTCAAAATCCAAAACCCATGCATGTTGAAGCCGACGTCATGACCTTTTATCCAAAATAGGTTTCACCAAAATGGACAAAGTGGTTCCCGAGATATAAGAGGTATAACTTTAATAAATACTTGCCATTTCCGGTAGTTTCCTGTTTCTCTACTTTTTAGAAATTGGTCAATATCTCGAAAGTTTCCAAAGGTAGAGGCTCGAAATTTGGCAGACATATAGAATGGAATACGAGGATTTGTTTAAATCCTTTTTGGACATTCGAGGTCCATTACCCACGGAGATATAAAGAACATCACTACAAATTGCATTTTTTCACTGACACAGGGAGTCACCTGGCGGGCCAAAGGTTGGCCATCATGAAGCCAACGTTCTAATCTATTAATTGACGAAACAATTTACCAAATTGGTCAAGCCGTTATGGAGTTTTAGTGTTTTGAAAAAAGTCAATTCCTGACATCCACCTACTGCCAGATTCTGTTGACCTGGTGTTTCACAAAAAAAAAACGGAAATTTTTAAAATTTTCTTGGTTCAAATTTAGTTTTACGTTTTCTGTAATATCTCCGTTGATTTTCGAAATAACAGCACGAAACTTTGTGGATTGATAGAAAACAGAATGAGCAATAATATCGAGTAAATAAAATTTTGCCACGCCCACCTTAAATTCCATAAAAGTGGGCGTAAATAAGAATATGCTGCTATTTCCTGTTTTGTTTTGTATATTCAAAATCCAAAACCCATGGATGTTGAAGCCGACGTCATGACCTTTTATCCAAAATAGGTTTCACCCAAATGGACCAAGTGGTCCCCGAGATATAAGAGGTACAACTTTAATAAAAACTTGCCATTTCCGGTAGTTTCCTGTTTCTCTACTTTTTAGAAATTGGTCAATATCTCGAAAGTTTCCAAAGGTAGAGGCTCGAAATTTGGCAGACATATAGAATGGAATACGAGGATTCGTTTAAATCCTTTTTGGACATTCGAGGTCCATTACCCACGGAGATATAAAGAACATCACTACAAATTGCATTTTTTCACTGACACAGGGAGTCACATGGTGGGCCAAAGGTTGGCCATCATGAAGCCAACGTTCTAATCTATTAATTTTTTTTTTTTTTTTTTTTTAATGCATGTATTTATTTATTGTATCTTCATATGTGAACTAACAATAAGTATTCAAATCTTAAATCTATAAAAAAAAAATTATTAGGCCCGACCAGTGTCGGACATAAACTTAGTGGAAGTTATAAATAATACATTAGTAGTGATAATCAAAAAGGGGGGGGGGGAAAGTATTTTCAAGTAGTCCCATCTGGAGTGTTAGGTATAAGAGCCCGTGTGTCCCTCTTTTTTAAGCGGATGTGTCCAGTAAAGTTCAAAATATTACGAGCAAGCGGATTAGGATGTGATTCGAGTTTTGTTAAATATTTGCCTGCGTATTTTGCAATTTCTTCAGTCACTAGTGGCATATTTAAATCACGATGTATAATAGAATTTTGGATGTACCATGGAGCCGATGTTATTAACCGTAAAATTTTGTTTTGCCTTCGTTGGATTCTCTCGACATTGGAAGCTGAAGCAGTGCCCCATAACTGAATTCCGTAGCGCCATATTGGCTTCAAAAGCGACTTGTATAATAAAAGTTTGCAGTCTAGGCTGAGTGTTGAGTTTCTGCCAATCAACCAATATATTTGAGTTAACTTAAGTTTCATCTGAGTTAATTTAGAGTCAATATGATGTTTCCATGTAAGTCTTCGATCAAGGTGTATACCAAGGTATTTCACTTGGGAATGTTGAGGAATATTTTGATTGTTGATTCGAATGGGGGAGCAAGTATCTCTTCTTAGGGTGAACGTTATATGGACACACTTTTGTTCATTGACTTTAATTCTCCATAAGTTCAACCATATTTCCAACTGAGTGATATGTTCCTGGAGATTGCGGGATGCCTCATAAGGGTTTTCGTGCACACTCATACAGGCTGTATCATCGGCAAAAGTAGAAATATGGATATTATTGCTCACAGGCATATCACAAGTATATATTAAATACAAGACAGGACCCAGAATACTACCCTGGGGCACACCAGAAGATATAGTTTCGGGCACACTCGTGAACTCTCCTTCCACAACAGTGAACTTCCTATCAATAATATAACTTTCCAAAAGCTTTTGAATGTTTATTGGCAGATATGTCTTCAATTTTAAAACTAGGCCTTCGTGCCATACTTTATCAAATGCCTGAGAAACATCAATAAAGAGAGCAGAACAATACTTCTTTTCTTCAAATGTTCTTCTTACAACTTGGACCAGTCTATGCGTTTGTTCAATCGTGCTGTGCTGACTTCTAAAGCCAAATTGATGGTCCGGGATGCACCCATTATCAGTTAAAATTTTGGACAATTTAGTCATGAGCAGCTTTTCGAAAAGCTTTGAGATTGTAGATAGTAAGCTTATAGGCCTATATGACTCAGTCTTGGTAAGATCTTTGCCCGCCTTTGGAATCATTTTGATCTTGGCCAGTTTCCAGTTATGTGGAAAATACTGCATTCTTAAAATAGCATTAAAAGTAAATAGCAGGATTCTTATTGCAATATGAGGCAAGTTCATGAGCATTTTGTTACTAATGCCATCAATACCTGGAGCTTTCTTCGGGTTGAGTTCAGCAATTACTTTTTGTACTTCACGCATCTTAAACCTTAAGGGACGAGGGGGTAGAGAAACTACACTCGGTAAATCAGCAGCACCCGTACATGAATTGGGAGTGAATACAGATTTTAAATGCTCAGAAAATAAGTTACCTTTCTCACTATCACTTCTTGCCCAGCCTCCGGTCGCAGTACGCAATGGTGATTTAAGATCAACGGGTCGTTTAAGATTTCTAGTAGCGCGCCATAAAGAGTAATTAGATGCGGACGTTACATCAAGACCTTCTAAATACTTTTCCAGTTGTGCAGTTTTTTCCGATGATAGCAGCTCTTTGAGTCGTTTAGTACATTCTTTAAGTCTGATTTTATTTAGGGGTGATCTGTGTTGTTGCCATTCTCTTCTAGCTCTCCTTTTTTCACATACAAGACGTTCAATTTCCGTAGAATAAATTCTGTTAAAGCCGGTCTGCGGATAGGAGGTAGTGGCGTGTTCAGCAGCCTGTTTAATATTTTCGTTAAGATTGGCAATATTAAATTCAATATCATCGCATGATCTAAGCTGAATGTTTTCTACGCAGTGACTACTAAGATATTTTTTGAATACCAGCCAGTTGATTCCATTAATCATCTTCACATATGAGTTAGTTAAATCACTCCTTAGTGGGTTGAAAATTGTAACTATTGTTGGAGAGTGATCGGAGGACAGATCTAGAGAGGCCTCTACATGAATTAAGTCCCTATGAATATTTTTCGTGACGGCAAAATCTATAACATCTGGAATTTTTCTTACGTCTGTAGGCCAGTAAGTAGGCTCCCCACTCGAAATGACATCTAAGCCCATTTTTGAAATTGTATTGAACAAGGCTCGGCCTCTAGGTGTAACAAGACGCGATCCCCAGTACGTATGTTTTGCATTGTAGTCACCAGCTGCAATCTATTAATTGACGAAACAATTTACCAAATTGGTCCAGCCGTTATGGAGTTTTAGCGTTTTGAAAAAAGTCAATTCCTGAAATCCACCTACTGCCAGATTCTGTTGACCTGGTGTTTCACAAAAAAACGGAAATTTTTAAAATTTTCTTGGTTCAAATTTAGTTTTACGTTTTCTGTAATATCTCCGTTGATTTTCGAAATAACAGCATGAAACTTTGTGGATTGATAGAAAACAGAATGAGCAATAATATCGACCAAATAAAATTTTTCCACGCCCACTTTAAATTCTATAAAAGTGGGCGTAAATAAGAACATGCTGCTATTTCCTGTTCTGTTTTATATATTCAAAATCCAAAACCCATGCATGTTGAAGCCGACGTCATGACCTTTTATCCAAAATAGGTTTCACCAAAATGGACAAAGTGGTTCCCGAGATATAAGAGGTATAACTTTAATAAATACTTGCCATTTCCGGTAGTTTCCTGTTTCTCTACTTTTTAGAAATTGGTCAATATCTCGAAAGTTTCCAAAGGTAGAGGCTCGAAATTTGGCAGACATATAGAATGGAATACGAGGATTTGTTTAAATCCTTTTTGGACATTCGAGGTCCATTACCCACGGAGATATAAAGAACATCACTACAAATTGCATTTTTTCACTGACACAGGGAGTCACCTGGCGGGCCAAAGGTTGGCCATCATGAAGCCAACGTTCTAATCTATTAATTGACGAAACAATTTACCAAATTGGTCAAGCCGTTATGGAGTTTTAGTGTTTTGAAAAAAGTCAATTCCTGACATCCACCTACTGCCAGATTCTGTTGACCTGGTGTTTCACAAAAAAAAACGGAAATTTTTAAAATTTTCTTGGTTCAAATTTAGTTTTACGTTTTCTGTAATATCTCCGTTGATTTTCGAAATAACAGCACGAAACTTTGTGGATTGATAGAAAACAGAATGAGCAATAATATCGAGTAAATAAAATTTTGCCACGCCCACCTTAAATTCCATAAAAGTGGGCGTAAATAAGAATATGCTGCTATTTCCTGTTTTGTTTTGTATATTCAAAATCCAAAACCCATGGATGTTGAAGCCGACGTCATGACCTTTTATCCAAAATAGGTTTCACCCAAATGGACCAAGTGGTTCCCGAGATATAAGAGGTACAACTTTAATAAAAACTTGCCATTTCCGGTAGTTTCCTGTTTCTCTACTTTTTAGAAATTGGTCAATATCTCGAAAGTTTCCAAAGGTAGAGGCTCGAAATTTGGCAGACATATAGAATGGAATACGAGGATTCGTTTAAATCCTTTTTGGACATTCGAGGTCCATTACCCACGGAGATATAAAGAACATCACTACAAATTGCATTTTTTCACTGACACAGGGAGTCACCTGGCGGGCCAAAGGTTGGCCATCATGAAGCCAACGTTCTAATCTATTAATTGACGAAACAATTTACCAAATTGGTCCAGCCGTTATGGAGTTTTAGCGTTTTGAAAAAGTCAATTCCTGAAATCCACCTACTGCCAGATTCTGTTGACCTGGTGTTTCACAAAAAAAAACGGAAATTTTTAAAATTTTCTTGGTTCAAATTTAGTTTTACGTTTTCTGTAATATCTCCGTTGATTTTCGAAATAACAGCATGAAACTTTGTGGATTGATAGAAAACAGAATGAGCAATAATATCGAGCAAATAAAATTTTGTCACGCCCACTTTAAATTCCATAAAAATGGGCGTAAATAAGAACATGCTGCTATTTCCTGTTCTGTTTTATATATTCAAAATCCAAAACCCATGCATGTTGAAGCCGACGTCATGACCTTTTATCCAAAATAGGTTTCACCAAAATGGACCAAGTGGTTCCCGAGATATAAGAGGTACAACTTTAATAAAAACTTGCCATTTCCGGTAGTTTCCTGTTTCTCTACTTTTTAGAAATTGGTCAATATCTCGAAAGTTTCCAAAGGTAGAGGCTCGAAATTTGGCAGACATATAGAATGGAATACGAGGATTCGTTTAAATCCTTTTTGGACATTCGAGGTCCATTACCCACGGAGATATAAAGAACATCACTACAAATTGCATTTTTTCACTGACACAGGGAGTCACATGGCGGGCCAAAGGTTGGCCATCATGAAGCCAACGTTCTAATCTATTAATTGACGAAACAATTTACCAAATTGGTCCAGCCGTTATGGAGTTTTAGCGTTTTGAAAAAAGTCAATTCCTGAAATCCACCTACTGCCAGATTCTGTTGACCTGGTGTTTCACAAAAAAAAACGGAAATTTTTAAAATTTTCTTGGTTCAAATTTGATTATCGACATAACAGCATGAAACTGTGGATTGATAGAAAACAGAATGAGCAATAATATCGAGCAAATAAAATTTTGCCGCGCCCACCTTAAATTCCATAAAAGTGGGCGTAAATAAGAATATGCTGCTATTTCCTGTTCTGTTTTATATATTCAAAATCCAAAACCCATGCATGTTCAAGCCGACGTCGTGACCTTTTATCCAAAATAGGTTTCACCAAAATGGACCAAGTGGTTCCCGAGATATAAGAGGTACAACTTTAATAAAAACTTGCCATTTCCGGTAGTTTCCTGTTTCTCTACTTTTTAGAAATTGGTCAATATCTCGAAAGTTTCCAAAGATAGAAGCTTGAAATTTTGCAGACATATAGAATGGAATACGAGGATTCGTTTAAATCCTTTTTGAACATTCGAGGTCCATTACCCACGGAGATATAAAGAACATCACTACAAATTGCATTTTTTCACCGACACAGGGAGTCACCTGGCGGGCCAAAGGTTGGCCATCATGAAGCCAACGTTCTAATCTATCAATTGACGAAACAATTTACCAAATTGGTCAAGCCGTTATGGAGTTTTAGTGTTTTGAAAAAAGTCAATTCCTGACATCCACCTACTGCCAGATTCTGTTGACCTGGTGTTTCACAAAAAAAAACGGAAATGTTTAAAATTTTCTTGGTTCAAATTTAGTTTTACGTTTTCTGTAATATCTCCGTTGATTTTCGAAATAACAGCATGAAACTTTGTGGATTGATAGAAAACAGAATGAGCAATAATATCGAGCAAATAAAATTTTGCCACGCCCACTTTAAATTCTATAAAAGTGGGCGTAAATAAGAACATGCTGCTATTTCCTGTTCTGTTTTATATATTCAAAATCCAAAACCCATGCATGTTGAAGCCGACGTCATGACCTTTTATCCAAAATAGGTTTCACCAAAATGGACAAAGTGGTTCCCGAGATATAAGAGGTATAACTTTAATAAATACTTGCCATTTCCGGTAGTTTCCTGTTTCTCTACTTTTTAGAAATTGGTCAATATCTCGAAAGTTTCCAAAGGTAGAGGCTCGAAATTTGGCAGACATATAGAATGGAATACGAGGATTTGTTTAAATCCTTTTTGGACATTCGAGGTCCATTACCCACGGAGATATAAAGAACATCACTACAAATTGCATTTTTTCACTGACACAGGGAGTCACCTGGCGGGCCAAAGGTTGGCCATCATGAAGCCAACGTTCTAATCTATTAATTGACGAAACAATTTACCAAATTGGTCAAGCCGTTATGGAGTTTTAGTGTTTTGAAAAAAGTCAATTCCTGACATCCACCTACTGCCAGATTCTGTTGACCTGGTGTTTCACAAAAAAAAACGGAAATTTTTAAAATTTTCTTGGTTCAAATTTAGTTTTACGTTTTCTGTAATATCTCCGTTGATTTTCGAAATAACAGCACGAAACTTTGTGGATTGATAGAAAACAGAATGAGCAATAATATCGAGTAAATAAAATTTTGCCACGCCCACCTTAAATTCCATAAAAGTGGGCGTAAATAAGAATATGCTGCTATTTCCTGTTTTGTTTTGTATATTCAAAATCCAAAACCCATGGATGTTGAAGCCGACGTCATGACCTTTTATCCAAAATAGGTTTCACCCAAATGGACCAAGTGGTTCCCGAGATATAAGAGGTACAACTTTAATAAAAACTTGCCATTTCCGGTAGTTTCCTGTTTCTCTACTTTTTAGAAATTGGTCAATATCTCGAAAGTTTCCAAAGGTAGAGGCTCGAAATTTGGCAGACATATAGAATGGAATACGAGGATTCGTTTAAATCCTTTTTGGACATTCGAGGTCCATTACCCACGGAGATATAAAGAACATCACTACAAATTGCATTTTTTCACTGACACAGGGAGTCACATGGTGGGCCAAAGGTTGGCCATCATGAAGCCAACGTTCTAATCTATTAATTGACGAAACAATTTACCAAATTGGTCCAGCCGTTATGGAGTTTTAGCGTTTTGAAAAAAGTCAATTCCTGAAATCCACCTACTGCCAGATTCTGTTGACCTGGTGTTTCACAAAAAAACGGAAATTTTTAAAATTTTCTTGGTTCAAATTTAGTTTTACGTTTTCTGTAATATCTCCGTTGATTTTCGAAATAACAGCATGAAACTTTGTGGATTGATAGAAAACAGAATGAGCAATAATATCGACCAAATAAAATTTTTCCACGCCCACTTTAAATTCCATAAAAGTGGGCGTAAATAAGAACATGCTGCTATTTCCTGTTCTGTTTTATATATTCAAAATCCAAAACCCATGCATGTTGAAGCCGACGTCATGACCTTTTATCCAAAATAGGTTTCACCAAAATGGACCAAGAGGTTCCCGAGATATAAGAGGTATAACTTTAATAAATACTTGCCATTTCCGGTAGTTTCCTGTTTCTCTACTTTTTAGAAATTGGTCAATATCTCGAAAGTTTCCAAAGGTAGAGTCTCGAAATTTGGCAGACATATAGAATGGAATACGAGGATTCGTTTAAATCATTTTTGGACATTCGAGGTCCATTACCCACGGAGATATAAAGAACATCACTACAAATTGCATTTTTTCACTGACACAGGGAGTCACCTGGCGGGCCAAAGGTTGGCCATCATGAAGCCACGTTCTAATCTATTAATTGACGAAACAATTTACCAAATTGGTCCAGCCGTTATGGAGTTTTAGCGTTTTGAAAAAAGTCAATTCCTGAAATCCACCTACTGCCAGATTCTGTTGACCTGGTGTTTCACAAAAAAACGGAAATTTTTAAAATTTTCTTGGTTCAAATTTAGTTTTACGTTTTCTGTAATATCTCCGTTGATTTTCGAAATAACAGCACGAAACTTTGTGGATTGATAGAAAACAGAATGAGCAATAATATCGAGTAAATAAAATTTTGCCACGCCCACCTTAAATTCCATAAAAGTGGGCGTAAATAAGAATATGCTGCTATTTCCTGTTTTGTTTTGTATATTCAAAATCCAAAACCCATGGATGTTGAAGCCGACGTCATGACCTTTTATCCAAAATAGGTTTCACCCAAATGGACCAAGTGGTTCCCGAGATATAAGAGGTACAACTTTAATAAAAACTTGCCATTTCCGGTAGTTTCCTGTTTCTCTACTTTTTAGAAATTGGTCAATATCTCGAAAGTTTCCAAAGGTAGAGGCTCGAAATTTGGCAGACATATAGAATGGAATACGAGGATTCGTTTAAATCCTTTTTGGACATTCGAGGTCCATTACCCACGGAGATATAAAGAACATCACTACAAATTGCATTTTTTCACTGACACAGGGAGTCACCTGGCGGGCCAAAGGTTGGCCATCATGAAGCCAACGTTCTAATCTATTAATTGACGAAACAATTTACCAAATTGGTCCAGCCGTTATGGAGTTTTAGCGTTTTGAAAAAGTCAATTCCTGAAATCCACCTACTGCCAGATTCTGTTGACCTGGTGTTTCACAAAAAAAAACGGAAATTTTTAAAATTTTCTTGGTTCAAATTTAGTTTTACGTTTTCTGTAATATCTCCGTTGATTTTCGAAATAACAGCATGAAACTTTGTGGATTGATAGAAAACAGAATGAGCAATAATATCGAGCAAATAAAATTTTGTCACGCCCACTTTAAATTCCATAAAAATGGGCGTAAATAAGAACATGCTGCTATTTCCTGTTCTGTTTTATATATTCAAAATCCAAAACCCATGCATGTTGAAGCCGACGTCATGACCTTTTATCCAAAATAGGTTTCACCAAAATGGACCAAGTGGTTCCCGAGATATAAGAGGTACAACTTTAATAAAAACTTGCCATTTCCGGTAGTTTCCTGTTTCTCTACTTTTTAGAAATTGGTCAATATCTCGAAAGTTTCCAAAGGTAGAGGCTCGAAATTTGGCAGACATATAGAATGGAATACGAGGATTCGTTTAAATCCTTTTTGGACATTCGAGGTCCATTACCCACGGAGATATAAAGAACATCACTACAAATTGCATTTTTTCACTGACACAGGGAGTCACATGGCGGGCCAAAGGTTGGCCATCATGAAGCCAACGTTCTAATCTATTAATTGACGAAACAATTTACCAAATTGGTCCAGCCGTTATGGAGTTTTAGCGTTTTGAAAAAAGTCAATTCCTGAAATCCACCTACTGCCAGATTCTGTTGACCTGGTGTTTCACAAAAAAAAAACGGAAATTTTTAAAATTTTCTTGGTTCAAATTTGATTATCGACATAACAGCATGAAACTGTGGATTGATAGAAAACAGAATGAGCAATAATATCGAGCAAATAAAATTTTGCCGCGCCCACCTTAAATTCCATAAAAGTGGGCGTAAATAAGAATATGCTGCTATTTCCTGTTCTGTTTTATATATTCAAAATCCAAAACCCATGCATGTTCAAGCCGACGTCGTGACCTTTTATCCAAAATAGGTTTCACCAAAATGGACCAAGTGGTTCCCGAGATATAAGAGGTACAACTTTAATAAAAACTTGCCATTTCCGGTAGTTTCCTGTTTCTCTACTTTTTAGAAATTGGTCAATATCTCGAAAGTTTCCAAAGATAGAAGCTTGAAATTTTGCAGACATATAGAATGGAATACGAGGATTCGTTTAAATCCTTTTTGAACATTCGAGGTCCATTACCCACGGAGATATAAAGAACATCACTACAAATTGCATTTTTTCACCGACACAGGGAGTCACCTGGCGGGCCAAAGGTTGGCCATCATGAAGCCAACGTTCTAATCTATCAATTGACGAAACAATTTACCAAATTGGTCAAGCCGTTATGGAGTTTTAGCGTTTTGAAAAAAGTCAATTCCTGAAATCCACCTACTGCCAGATTCTGTTGACCTGGTTCACAAAAAAAAAACGGAAATGTTTAAAATTTTCTTGGTTCAAATTTAGTTTTACGTTTTCTGTAATATCTCCGTTGATTTTCGAAATAACAGCATGAAACTTTGTGGATTGATAGAAAACAGAATGAGCAATAATATCGAGCAAATAAAATTTTGCCACGCCCACTTTAAATTCTATAAAAGTGGGCGTAAATAAGAACATGCTGCTATTTCCTGTTCTGTTTTATATATTCAAAATCCAAAACCCATGCATGTTGAAGCCGACGTCATGACCTTTTATCCAAAATAGGTTTCACCAAAATGGACAAAGTGGTTCCCGAGATATAAGAGGTATAACTTTAATAAATACTTGCCATTTCCGGTAGTTTCCTGTTTCTCTACTTTTTAGAAATTGGTCAATATCTCGAAAGTTTCCAAAGGTAGAGGCTCGAAATTTGGCAGACATATAGAATGGAATACGAGGATTTGTTTAAATCCTTTTTGGACATTCGAGGTCCATTACCCACGGAGATATAAAGAACATCACTACAAATTGCATTTTTTCACTGACACAGGGAGTCACCTGGCGGGCCAAAGGTTGGCCATCATGAAGCCAACGTTCTAATCTATTAATTGACGAAACAATTTACCAAATTGGTCAAGCCGTTATGGAGTTTTAGTGTTTTGAAAAAAGTCAATTCCTGACATCCACCTACTGCCAGATTCTGTTGACCTGGTGTTTCACAAAAAAAAACGGAAATTTTTAAAATTTTCTTGGTTCAAATTTAGTTTTACGTTTTCTGTAATATCTCCGTTGATTTTCGAAATAACAGCTCGAAACTTTGTGGATTGATAGAAAACAGAATGAGCAATAATATCGAGTAAATAAAATTTTGCCACGCCCACCTTAAATTCCATAAAAGTGGGCGTAAATAAGAATATGCTGCTATTTCCTGTTTTGTTTTGTATATTCAAAATCCAAAACCCATGGATGTTGAAGCCGACGTCATGACCTTTTATCCAAAATAGGTTTCACCCAAATGGACCAAGTGGTTCCCGAGATATAAGAGGTACAACTTTAATAAAAACTTGCCATTTCCGGTAGTTTCCTGTTTCTCTACTTTTTAGAAATTGGTCAATATCTCGAAAGTTTCCAAAGGTAGAGGCTCGAAATTTGGCAGACATATAGAATGGAATACGAGGATTCGTTTAAATCCTTTTTGGACATTCGAGGTCCATTACCCACGGAGATATAAAGAACATCACTACAAATTGCATTTTTTCACTGACACAGGGAGTCACATGGTGGGCCAAAGGTTGGCCATCATGAAGCCAACGTTCTAATCTATTAATTGACGAAACAATTTACCAAATTGGTCCAGCCGTTATGGAGTTTTAGCGTTTTGAAAAAAGTCAATTCCTGAAATCCACCTACTGCCAGATTCTGTTGACCTGGTGTTTCACAAAAAAACGGAAATTTTTAAAATTTTCTTGGTTCAAATTTAGTTTTACGTTTTCTGTAATATCTCCGTTGATTTTCGAAATAACAGCATGAAACTTTGTGGATTGATAGAAAACAGAATGAGCAATAATATCGACCAAATAAAATTTTTCCACGCCCACTTTAAATTCCATAAAAGTGGGCGTAAATAAGAACATGCTGCTATTTCCTGTTCTGTTTTATATATTCAAAATCCAAAACCCATGCATGTTGAAGCCGACGTCATGACCTTTTATCCAAAATAGGTTTCACCAAAATGGACCAAGAGGTTCCCGAGATATAAGAGGTATAACTTTAATAAATACTTGCCATTTCCGGTAGTTTCCTGTTTCTCTACTTTTTAGAAATTGGTCAATATCTCGAAAGTTTCCAAAGGTAGAGTCTCGAAATTTGGCAGACATATAGAATGGAATACGAGGATTCGTTTAAATCATTTTTGGACATTCGAGGTCCATTACCCACGGAGATATAAAGAACATCACTACAAATTGCATTTTTTTCACTGACACAGGGAGTCACCTGGCGGGCCAAAGGTTGGCCATCATGAAGCCACGTTCTAATCTATTAATTGACGAAACAATTTACCAAATTGGTCCAGCCGTTATGGAGTTTTAGCGTTTTGAAAAAAGTCAATTCCTGAAATCCACCTACTGCCAGATTCTGTTGACCTGGTGTTTCACAAAAAAACGGAAATTTTTAAAATTTTCTTGGTTCAAATTTAGTTTTACGTTTTCTGTAATATCTCCGTTGATTTTCGAAATAACAGCACGAAACTTTGTGGATTGATAGAAAACAGAATGAGCAATAATATCGAGTAAATAAAATTTTGCCACGCCCACCTTAAATTCCATAAAAGTGGGCGTAAATAAGAATATGCTGCTATTTCCTGTTTTGTTTTGTATATTCAAAATCCAAAACCCATGGATGTTGAAGCCGACGTCATGACCTTTTATCCAAAATAGGTTTCACCCAAATGGACCAAGTGGTTCCCGAGATATAAGAGGTACAACTTTAATAAAAACTTGCCATTTCCGGTAGTTTCCTGTTTCTCTACTTTTTAGAAATTGGTCAATATCTCGAAAGTTTCCAAAGGTAGAGGCTCGAAATTTGGCAGACATATAGAATGGAATACGAGGATTCGTTTAAATCCTTTTTGGACATTCGAGGTCCATTACCCACGGAGATATAAAGAACATCACTACAAATTGCATTTTTTCACTGACACAGGGAGTCACATGGTGGGCCAAAGGTTGGCCATCATGAAGCCAACGTTCTAATCTATTAATTGACGAAACAATTTACCAAATTGGTCCAGCCGTTATGGAGTTTTAGCGTTTTGAAAAAAGTCAATTCCTGAAATCCACCTACTGCCAGATTCTGTTGACCTGGTGTTTCACAAAAAAACGGAAATTTTTAAAATTTTCTTGGTTCAAATTTAGTTTTACGTTTTCTGTAATATCTCCGTTGATTTTCGAAATAACAGCATGAAACTTTGTGGATTGATAGAAAACAGAATGAGCAATAATATCGACCAAATAAAATTTTTCCACGCCCACTTTAAATTCCATAAAAGTGGGCGTAAATAAGAACATGCTGCTATTTCCTGTTCTGTTTTATATATTCAAAATCCAAAACCCATGCATGTTGAAGCCGACGTCATGACCTTTTATCCAAAATAGGTTTCACCAAAATGGACCAAGAGGTTCCCGAGATATAAGAGGTATAACTTTAATAAATACTTGCCATTTCCGGTAGTTTCCTGTTTCTCTACTTTTTAGAAATTGGTCAATATCTCGAAAGTTTCCAAAGGTAGAGTCTCGAAATTTGGCAGACATATAGAATGGAATACGAGGATTCGTTTAAATCATTTTTGGACATTCGAGGTCCATTACCCACGGAGATATAAAGAACATCACTACAAATTGCATTTTTTTCACTGACACAGGGAGTCACCTGGCGGGCCAAAGGTTGGCCATCATGAAGCCACGTTCTAATCTATTAATTGACGAAACAATTTACCAAATTGGTCCAGCCGTTATGGAGTTTTAGCGTTTTGAAAAAAGTCAATTCCTGAAATCCACCTACTGCCAGATTCTGTTGACCTGGTGTTTCACAAAAAAACGGAAATTTTTAAAATTTTCTTGGTTCAAATTTAGTTTTACGTTTTCTGTAATATCTCCGTTGATTTTCGAAATAACAGCACGAAACTTTGTGGATTGATAGAAAACAGAATGAGCAATAATATCGAGTAAATAAAATTTTGCCACGCCCACCTTAAATTCCATAAAAGTGGGCGTAAATAAGAATATGCTGCTATTTCCTGTTTTGTTTTGTATATTCAAAATCCAAAACCCATGGATGTTGAAGCCGACGTCATGACCTTTTATCCAAAATAGGTTTCACCCAAATGGACCAAGTGGTTCCCGAGATATAAGAGGTACAACTTTAATAAAAACTTGCCATTTCCGGTAGTTTCCTGTTTCTCTACTTTTTAGAAATTGGTCAATATCTCGAAAGTTTCCAAAGGTAGAGGCTCGAAATTTGGCAGACATATAGAATGGAATACGAGGATTCGTTTAAATCCTTTTTGGACATTCGAGGTCCATTACCCACGGAGATATAAAGAACATCACTACAAATTGCATTTTTTCACTGACACAGGGAGTCACCTGGCGGGCCAAAGGTTGGCCATCATGAAGCCAACGTTCTAATCTATTAATTGACGAAACAATTTACCAAATTGGTCCAGCCGTTATGGAGTTTTAGCGTTTTGAAAAAGTCAATTCCTGAAATCCACCTACTGCCAGATTCTGTTGACCTGGTGTTTCACAAAAAAAAACGGAAATTTTTAAAATTTTCTTGGTTCAAATTTAGTTTTACGTTTTCTGTAATATCTCCGTTGATTTTCGAAATAACAGCATGAAACTTTGTGGATTGATAGAAAACAGAATGAGCAATAATATCGAGCAAATAAAATTTTGTCACGCCCACTTTAAATTCCATAAAAATGGGCGTAAATAAGAACATGCTGCTATTTCCTGTTCTGTTTTATATATTCAAAATCCAAAACCCATGCATGTTGAAGCCAACGTCATGACCTTTTATCCAAAATAGGTTTCACCAAAATGGACCAAGTGGTTCCCGAGATATAAGAGGTACAACTTTAATAAAAACTTGCCATTTCCGGTAGTTTCCTGTTTCTCTACTTTTTAGAAATTGGTCAATATCTCGAAAGTTTCCAAAGGTAGAGGCTCGAAATTTGGCAGACATATAGAATGGAATACGAGGATTCGTTTAAATCCTTTTTGGACATTCGAGGTCCATTACCCACGGAGATATAAAGAACATCACTACAAATTGCATTTTTTCACTGACACAGGGAGTCACATGGCGGGCCAAAGGTTGGCCATCATGAAGCCAACGTTCTAATCTATTAATTGACGAAACAATTTACCAAATTGGTCCAGCCGTTATGGAGTTTTAGCGTTTTGAAAAAAGTCAATTCCTGAAATCCACCTACTGCCAGATTCTGTTGACCTGGTGTTTCACAAAAAAACGGAAATTTTTAAAATTTTCTTGGTTCAAATTTAGTTTTACGTTTTCTGTAATATCTCCGTTGATTTTCGAAATAACAGCATGAAACTTTGTGGATTGATAGAAAACAGAATGAGCAATAATATCGACCAAATAAAATTTTTCCACGCCCACTTTAAATTCCATAAAAGTGGGCGTAAATAAGAACATGCTGCTATTTCCTGTTCTGTTTTATATATTCAAAATCCAAAACCCATGCATGTTGAAGCCGACGTCATGACCTTTTATCCAAAATAGGTTTCACCAAAATGGACCAAGAGGTTCCCGAGATATAAGAGGTATAACTTTAATAAATACTTGCCATTTCCGGTAGTTTCCTGTTTCTCTACTTTTTAGAAATTGGTCAATATCTCGAAAGTTTCCAAAGGTAGAGTCTCGAAATTTGGCAGACATATAGAATGGAATACGAGGATTCGTTTAAATCATTTTTGGACATTCGAGGTCCATTACCCACGGAGATATAAAGAACATCACTACAAATTGCATTTTTTCACTGACACAGGGAGTCACCTGGCGGGCCAAAGGTTGGCCATCATGAAGCCACGTTCTAATCTATTAATTGACGAAACAATTTACCAAATTGGTCCAGCCGTTATGGAGTTTTAGCGTTTTGAAAAAAAGTCAATTCCTGAAATCCACCTACTGCCAGATTCTGTTGACCTGGTGTTTCACAAAAAAACGGAAATTTTTAAAATTTTCTTGGTTCAAATTTAGTTTTACGTTTTCTGTAATATCTCCGTTGATTTTCGAAATAACAGCATGAAACTTTGTGGATTGATAGAAAATAGAATGAGCAATAATATCGAGCAAATAAAATTTTGTCACGCCCACTTTAAATTCCATAAAAGTGGGCGTAAATAAGAACATGCTGCTATTTCCTGTTCTGTTTTATATATTCAAAATCCAAAACCCATGGATGTTGAAGCCGACGTCATGACCTTTTATCCAAAATAGGTTTCATCAAAATGGACCAAGTGGTTCCCGAGATATAAGAGGTACAACTTTAGTAAAAATTTGCCATTTCCGGTAGTTTCCTGTTTCTCTACTTTTTAGAAATTGGTCAATATCTCGAAAGTTTCCAAAGGTAGAGGCTCGAAATTTGGCAGACATATAGAATGGAATACGAGGGTTCGTTTAAATCCTTTTTGGACATTCGAGGTCCATTACCCACGGAGATATAAAGAACATCACTACAAATTGCATTTTTTCACTGACACACGGAGTCACCTGGCGGGCCAAAGGTTGGCCATCATGAAGCCAACGTTCTAATCTATTAATTGACGAAACAATTTACCAAATTGGTCCAGCCGTTATGGAGTTTTAGCGTTTTGAAAAAAGTCAATTCCTGAAATCCACCTACTGCCAGATTCTGTTGACCTGGTGTTTCACAAAAAAACGGAAATTTTTAAAATTTTCTTGGTTCAAATTTAGTTTTACGTTTTCTGTAATATCTCCGTTGATTTTCGAAATAACAGCATGAAACTTTGTGGATTTATAGAAAACAGAATGAGCAATAATATCGAGCAAATAAAATTTTGCCACGCCCACTTTAAATTTCATAAAAGTGGGCGTAAATAAGAACATGCTGCTATTTCCTGTTCTGTTTTATATATTCAAAATCCAAAACCCATGCATGTTGAAGCCGACGTCATGACCTTTTATCCAAAATAGGTTTCATCAAAATGGACCAAGTCGTTCCCGAGATATAAGAGGTACAACTTTAATAAAAACTTGCCATTTCAGGTAGTTTCCTGTTTCTCTACTTTTTAGAAATTGGTCAATATCTCGAAAGTTTCCAAAGGTAGAGGCTCGAAATTTGGCAGACATATAGAATGGAATACGAGGATTCGTTTAAATTCTTTTTGGACATTCGAGGTCCATTACCCACGCAGATATAAAGAACATCACTACAAATTGCATTTTTTCACTGACACACGGAGTCACCTGGCGGGCCAAAGGTTGGCCATCATGAAGCCAACGTTCTAATCTATTAATTGACGAAACAATTTACCAAATTGGTCCAGCCGTTATGGAGTTTTAGCGTTTTTGAAAAAAGTCAATTCCTGAAATCCACCTACTGCCAGATTCTGTTGACCTGGTGTTTCACAAAAAAAAAACGGAAATTTTTAAAATTTTCTTGGTTCAAATTTAGTTTTACGTTTTCTGTAATATCTCCGTTGATTTTCGAAATAACAGCATGAAACTTTGTGGATTGATAGAAAACAGAATGAGCAATAATATCGAGCAAATAAAATTTTGTCACGCCCACTTTAAATTCCATAAAAGTGGGCGTAAATAAGAACATGCTGCTATTTCCTGTTCTGTTTTATATATTCAAAATCCAAAACCCATGCATGTTGAAGCCGACGTCATGACCTTTTATCCAAAATAGGTTTCATCAAAATGGACCAAGTGGTTCCCGAGATATAAGAGGTACAACTTTAATAAAAACTTGCCATTTCCGGTAGTTTCCTGTTTCTCTACTTTTTAGAAATTGGTCAATATCTCGAAAGTTTCCAAAGGTAGAGGCTCGAAATTTGGCAGACATATAGAATGGAATACGAGGATTCGTTTAAATCCTTTTTGGACATTCGAGGTCCATTACCCACGGAGATATAAAGAACATCACTACAAATTGCATTTTTTCACTGACACAGGGAGTCACCTGGCGGGCCAAGGGTTGGCCATCATGAAGCCAACGTTCTAATCTATTAATTGACGAAACAATTTACCAAATTGGTCCAGCCGTTATGGAGTTTTAGCGTTTTGAAAAAAGTCAATTCCTGAAATCCACCTACTGCCAGATTCTGTTGACCTGGTGTTTCACAAAAAAAAAACGGAAATTTTTAAAATTTTCTTGGTTCAAATTTAGTTTTACGTTTTCTGTAATATCTCCGTTGATTTTGGAAATAACAGCATGAAACTTTGTGGATTGATAGAAAACAGAATGAGCAATAATATCGAGCAAATAAAATTTTGTCACGCCCACTTTAAATTCCATAAAAGTGGGCGTAAATAAGAACATGCTGCTATTTCCTGTTCTGTTTTATATATTCAAAATCCAAAACCCATGCATGTTGAAGCCGACGTCATGACCTTTTATCCAAAATAGGTTTCATCAAAATGGACCAAGTGGTTCCCGAGATATAAGAGGTACAACTTTAGTAAAAATTTGCCATTTCCGGTAGTTTCCTGTTTCTCTACTTTTTAGAAATTGGTCAATATCTCGAAAGTTTCCAAAGGTAGAGGCTCGAAATTTGGCAGACATATAGAATGGAATACGAGGGTTCGTTTAAATCCTTTTTGGACATTCGAGGTCCATTACCCACGGAGATATAAAGAACATCACTACAAATTGCATTTTTTCACTGACACACGGAGTCACCTGGCGGGCCAAAGGTTGGCCATCATGAAGCCAACGTTCTAATCTATTAATTGACGAAACAATTTACCAAATTGGTCCAGCCGTTATGGAGTTTTAGCGTTTTGAAAAAAGTCAATTCCTGAAATCCACCTACTGCCAGATTCTGTTGACCTGGTGTTTCACAAAAAAACGGAAATTTTTAAAATTTTCTTGGTTCAAATTTAGTTTTACGTTTTCTGTAATATTTCCGTTGATTTTCGAAATAACAGCATGAAACTTTGTGGATTGATAGAAAACAGAATGAGCAATAATATCGAGCAAATAACATTTTGTCACGCCCACTTTAAATTCCATAAAAGTGGGCGTAAATAAGAACATGCTGCTATTTCCTGTTCTGTTTTATATATTCAAAATCCAAAACCCATGCATGTTGAAGCCGACGTCATGACCTTTTATCCAAAATAGGTTTCACCAAAATGGACCAAGTGGTTCCCGAGATATAAGAGGTACAACTTTAATAAAAACTTGCCATTTCCGGTAGTTTCCTGTTTCTCTACTTTTTAGAAATTGGTCAATATCTCGAAAGTTTCCAAAGGTAGAGGCTCGAAATTTGGCAGACATATAGAATGGAATACGAGGATTCGTTTAAATCCTTTTTGGACATTCGAGGTCCATTACCCACGGAGATATAAAGAACATCACTATAAATTGCATTTTTTCACTGACACAGGGAGTCACCTGGCGGGCCAAAGGTTGGCCATCATGAAGCCAACGTTCTAATCTATTAATTGACGAAACAATTTACCAAATTGGTCAAGCCGTTATGGAGTTTTAGCGTCTTGAAAAAAGTCAATTCCTGAAATCCACCTACTGCCAGATTCTGTTGACCTGGTGTTTCACAAAAAAAACGGAAATTTTTAAAATTTTCTTGGTTCAAATTTAGTTTTACGTTTTCTGTAATATCTCCGTTGATTTTCGAAATAACAGCATGAAACTTTGTGGATTGATAGAAAACAGAATGAGCAATAATATCGAGCAAATAAAATTTTGCCACGCCCACTTTAAATTCCATAAAAGTGGGCGTAAATAAGAACATGCTGCTATTTCCTGTTCTGTTTTATATATTCAAAATCCAAAACCCATGCATGTTGAAGCCGACGTCATGATCTTTTATCCAAAATAGGTTTCACCAAAATGGACCAAGTGGTTCCCGAGATATAAGAGGTACAACTTTAATAAAAACTTGCCATTTCCGGTAGTTTCCTGTTTCTCTACTTTTTAGAAATTGGTCAATATCTCGAAAGTTTCCAAAGGTAGAGGCTCGAAATTTGGCAGACATATAGAATGGAATACGAGGATTCGTCTAAATCCTTTTTGGACATTCGAGGTCCATTACCCACGGAGATATAAAGAACATCACTACAAATTGCATTTTTTCACTGACACAGGGAGTCACCTGGCGGGCCAAGGGTTGGCCATCATGAAGCCAACGTTCTAATCTATCAATTGACGAAACAATTTACCAAATTGGTCTAGCCGTTATGGAGTTTTAGCGTTTTGAAAAAAGTCAATTCCTGAAATCCACCTACTGCCAGATTCTGTTGACCTGGTGTTTCACAAAAAAAAAACGGAAATTTTTAAAATTTTCTTGGTTCAAATTTAGTTTTACGTTTTCTGTAATATCTCCGTTGATTTTCGAAATAACAGCATGAAACTTTGTGGATTGATAGAAAACAGAATGAGCAATAATATCGAGCAAATAAAATTTTGTCACGCCCACTTTAAATTCCATAAATGTGGGCGTAAATAAGAATATGCTGCTATTTCCTGTTTTGTTTTGTTTATTCAAAATCCAAAACCCATGCATGTTGAAGCCGACGTCATGACCTTTTATCCAAAATAGGTTTCACCAAAATGGACCAAGTGGTTCCCGAGATACAAGAGGTACAACTTTAATAAAAACTTGCCATATCCGGTAGTTTCCTGTTTCTCTACTTTTTAGAAATTGGTCAATATCTCGAAAGTTTCCAAAGGTAGAGGCTCGAAATTTGGCAGACATATAGAATGGAATACGAGGATTCGTTTAAATCCTTTTTGGACATTCGAGGTCCATTACCCACGGAGATATAAAGAACATCACTACAAATTGCATTTTTTTCACTGACACAGGGAGTCACCTGGCGGGCCAAAGGTTGGCCATCATGAAGCCAACGTTCGAATCTATCAATTGACGAAGCAATTTACCAAATTGGTCCAGCCGTTATGGAGTTTTAGCGTTTTGAAAAAATTCAATTCCTGAAATCCACCTACTGCCAGATTCTGTTGACCTGGTGTTTCACAAAAAAAAAACGGAAATTTTTAAAATTTTCTTGGTTCAAATTTAGTTTTACGTTTTCTGTAATATTTCCGTTGATTTTCGAAATAACAGCATGAAACTTTGTGGATTGATAGAAAACAGAATGAGCAATAATATCGAGCAAATAACATTTTGTCACGCCCACTTTAAATTCCATAAAAGTGGGCGTAAATAAGAACATGCTGCTATTTCCTGTTCTGTTTTATATATTCAAAATCCAAAACCCATGCATGTTGAAGCCGACGTCATGACCTTTTATCCAAAATAGGTTTCACCAAAATGGACCAAGTGGTTCCCGAGATATAAGAGGTACAACTTTAATAAAAACTTGCCATTTCCGGTAGTTTCCTGTTTCTCTACTTTTTAGAAATTGGTCAATATCTCGAAAGTTTCCAAAGGTAGAGGCTCGAAATTTGGCAGACATATAGAATGGAATACGAGGATTCGTTTAAATCCTTTTTGGACATTCGAGGTCCATTACCCACGGAGATATAAAGAACATCACTATAAATTGCATTTTTTCACTGACACAGGGAGTCACCTGGCGGGCCAAAGGTTGGCCATCATGAAGCCAACGTTCTAATCTATTAATTGACGAAACAATTTACCAAATTGGTCAAGCCGTTATGGAGTTTTAGCGTCTTGAAAAAAGTCAATTCCTGAAATCCACCTACTGCCAGATTCTGTTGACCTGGTGTTTCACAAAAAAAAACGGAAATTTTTAAAATTTTCTTGGTTCAAATTTAGTTTTACGTTTTCTGTAATATCTCCGTTGATTTTCGAAATAACAGCATGAAACTTTGTGGATTGATAGAAAACAGAATGAGCAATAATATCGAGCAAATAAAATTTTGCCACGCCCACTTTAAATTCCATAAAAGTGGGCGTAAATAAGAACATGCTGCTATTTCCTGTTCTGTTTTATATATTCAAAATCCAAAACCCATGCATGTTGAAGCCGACGTCATGATCTTTTATCCAAAATAGGTTTCACCAAAATGGACCAAGTGGTTCCCGAGATATAAGAGGTACAACTTTAATAAAAACTTGCCATTTCCGGTAGTTTCCTGTTTCTCTACTTTTTAGAAATTGGTCAATATCTCGAAAGTTTCCAAAGGTAGAGGCTCGAAATTTGGCAGACATATAGAATGGAATACGAGGATTCGTCTAAATCCTTTTTGGACATTCGAGGTCCATTACCCACGGAGATATAAAGAACATCACTACAAATTGCATTTTTTCACTGACACAGGGAGTCACCTGGCGGGCCAAGGGTTGGCCATCATGAAGCCAACGTTCTAATCTATCAATTGACGAAACAATTTACCAAATTGGTCTAGCCGTTATGGAGTTTTAGCGTTTTGAAAAAAGTCAATTCCTGAAATCCACCTACTGCCAGATTCTGTTGACCTGGTGTTTCACAAAAAAAAAACGGAAATTTTTAAAATTTTCTTGGTTCAAATTTAGTTTTACGTTTTCTGTAATATCTCCGTTGATTTTCGAAATAACAGCATGAAACTTTGTGGATTGATAGAAAACAGAATGAGCAATAATATCGAGCAAATAAAATTTTGTCACGCCCACTTTAAATTCCATAAATGTGGGCGTAAATAAGAATATGCTGCTATTTCCTGTTTTGTTTTGTTTATTCAAAATCCAAAACCCATGCATGTTGAAGCCGACGTCATGACCTTTTATCCAAAATAGGTTTCACCAAAATGGACCAAGTGGTTCCCGAGATACAAGAGGTACAACTTTAATAAAAACTTGCCATTTCCGGTAGTTTCCTGTTTCTCTACTTTTTAGAAATTGGTCAATATCTCGAAAGTTTCCAAAGGTAGAGGCTCGAAATTTGGCAGACATATAGAATGGAATACGAGGATTCGTTTAAATCCTTTTTGGACATTCGAGGTCCATTACCCACGGAGATATAAAGAACATCACTACAAATTGCATTTTTTTCACTGACACAGGGAGTCACCTGGCGGGCCAAAGGTTGGCCATCATGAAGCCAACGTTCGAATCTATCAATTGACGAAGCAATTTACCAAATTGGTCCAGCCGTTATGGAGTTTTAGCGTTTTGAAAAAATTCAATTCCTGAAATCCACCTACTGCCAGATTCTGTTGACCTGGTGTTTCACAAAAAAAAAACGGAAATTTTTAAAATTTTCTTGGTTCAAATTTAGTTTTACGTTTTCTGTAATATCTCCGTTGATTTTTGAAATAACAGCATGAAACTTTGTGGATTGATAGAAAACAGAATGAGCAATAATATCGAGCAAATAAAATTTTGCCACGCCCACTTTAAATTCCATAAAAGTGGGCGTAAATAAGAATATGCTGCTATTTCCTGTTTTGTTTTGTATATTCAAAATCCAAAACCCATGCATGTTGAAGCCGACGTCATGACCTTTTATCCAAAATAGGTTTCACCAAAATGGACCAAGTGGTTCCCGAGATATAAGAGGTACAACTTTAATAAAAACTTGCCATTTCCGGTAGTTTCCTGTTTCTCTACTTTTTAGAAATTGGTCAATATCTCGAAAGTTTCCAAAGGTAGAGGCTCGAAATTTGGCAGACATATAGAATGGAATACGAGGATTCGTTTAAATCCTTTTTGGACATTCGAGGTCCATTACCCACGGAGATATAAAGAACATCACTACAAATTGCATTTTTTTTTCACTGACACAGGGAGTCACCTGGCGGGCCAAAGGTTGGCCATCATAAAGCCAACGTTCTAATCTATCAATTGACGAAACAATTTACCAAATTGGTCCAGCCGTTATGGAGTTTTAGCGTTTTGAAAAAAGTCAATTCCTGAAATCCACCTACTGCCAGATTCTGTTGACCTGGTGTTTCACAAAAAAAAAATCGAAAATTTTTAAAATTTTCTTGGTTCAAATTTAGTTTTACGTTTTCTGTAATATCTCCGTTGATTTTCGAAATAACAGCATGAAACTTTGTGGATTGATAGAAAACGGAATGAGCAATAATATCGAGCAAATAAAATTTTGCCACGCCCACTTTAAATTCCATAAAAGTGGGCGTAAATAAGAATATGCTGCTATTTCCTGTTTTGTTTTGTATATTCATAATCCAAAACCCATGCATGTTGAAGCCGACGTCATGACCTTTTATCCAAAATAGGTTTCACCAAAATGGACCAAGTGGTTCCCGAGATATAAGAGGTACAACTGTAATAAAAACTTGCCATTTCCGGTAGTTTCCTGTTTCTCTACTTTTTAGAAATTGGTCAATATCTCGAAAGTTTCCAAAGGCAGAGGCTCGAAATTTGGCAGACATATAGAATGGAATACGAGGATTCGCTTAAATCCTTTTTGGACATTCGAGGTCCATTACCCACGGAGATATAAAGAACATCACTACAAATTGCATTTTTTCACTGACACAGGCAGTCACCTGGCGGGCCAAAGGTTGGCCATCATGAAGCCAACGTTCTAATCTATCAATTGACGAAGCAATTTACCAAATTGGTCAAGCCGTTATGGAGTTTTAGCGTTTTGAAAAAAGTCAATTCCTGAAATCCACCTACTGCCAGATTCTGTTGACCTGGTGTTTCACAAAAAAAACGGAAATTTTTAAAATTTTCTTGGTTCAAATTTAGTTTTACGTTTTCCGTAATATCTCCGTTGATTTTCGAAATAACAGCATGAAACTTTGTGGATTGATAGAAAACAGAATGAGCAATAATATCGAGCAAATAAAATTTTGTCACGCCCACTTTAAATTCCATAAAAGTGGGCGTAAATAAGAACATGCTGCTATTTCCTGTTCTGTTTTATATATTCAAAATCCAAAACCCATGCATGTTGAAGCCGACGTCATGACCTTTTATCCAAAATAGGTTTCACCAAAATGGACCAAGTGGTTCCCGAGATATAAGAGGTACAACTTTAATAAAAACTTGCCATTTCCGGTAGTTTCCTGTTTCTCTACTTTTTAGAAATTGGTCAATATCTCGAAAGTTTCCAAAGGTATAGGCTCGAAATTTGGCAGACATATAGAATGGAATACGAGGATTCGTTTAAATCCTTTTTGGACATTCGAGGTCCATTACCCACGGAGATATAAAGAACATCACTACAAATTGCATTTTTTTCACTGACACAGGGAGTCACCTGGCGGGCCAAAGGTTGGCCATCATGAAGCCAACGTTCTAATCTAACTATTAATTGACGAAACAATTTACCAAATTGGTCAAGCCGTTATAGAGTTTTAGCGTTTTGAAAAAAGTCAATTCCTGAAATCCACCTACTGCCAGATTCTGTTGAGCTGGTGTTTCACAAAAAAAAACGGAAATTTTTAAAATTTTCTTGGTTCAAATTTAGTTTTACGTTTTCTGTAATATCTCCGTTGATTTTCGAAATAACAGCATGAAACTTTGTGGATTGATAGAAAACAGAATGAGCAATAATATCGAGCAAATAAAATTTTGCCACGCTCACTTTAAATTCCATAAAAGTGGGCGTAAATAAGAACATGCTGCTATTTCCTGTTCTGTTTTATATATTCAAAATCCAAAACCCATGCATGTTGATGCCGACGTCATGACCTTTTATCCAAAATAGGTTTCACCAAAATGGACCAAGTGGTTCCCGAGATATAAGAGGTACAACTTTAATAAAAACTTGCCATTTCCGGTAGTTTCCTGTTTCTCTACTTTTTAGAAATTGGTCAATATCTCGAAAGTTTCCAAAGGTAGAGGCTCGAAATTTGGCAGACATATAGAATGGAATACGAGGATTCGTTTAAATCCTTTTTGGACATTCGAGGTCCATTACCCACGGAGATATAAAGAATATCACTAGAAATTGCATTTTTTCACTGACACAGGGAGTCACCTGGCGGGCCAAAGGTTGGCCATCATGAAGCCAACGTTCTAATCTAACTATTAATTGACGAAACAATTTACCAAATTGGTCAAGCCGTTATGGAGTTTTAGCGTTTTGAAAAAAGTCAATTCCTGAAATCCACCTACTGCCAGATTCTGTTGACCTGGTGTTTCACAAAAAAAAAAACGAAAATTTTTAAAATTTTCTTGGTTCAAATTTAGTTTTACGTTTTCTGTAATATCTCCGTTGATTTTCGAAATAACAGCATGAAACTTTGTGGATTGATAGAAAACAAAATGAGCAATAATATCAATAAAATAAAATTTTGCCACGCCCACTTTAAATTCCATAAAAGTGGGCGTAAATAAGAATATGCTGCTATTTCCTGTTCTGTTTTATATATTCAAAATCCAAAACCCATGCATGTTGAAGCCGACGTCATGACCTTTTATCCAAAATAGGTTTCACCAAAATGGACCAAGTGGTTCCCGAAATATAAGAGGTACAACTTTAATAAAAACTTGCCATTTCCGGTAGTTTCTGTTTCTCTACTTTTTAGAAATTGGTCAATATCTCGAAAGTTTCCAAAGGAAGAGGCTCGAAATTCGGCAGACATATAGAATGGAATACGAGGATTCGTTTAAATCCTTTTTGGACATTCGAGGTCCATTACCCACGGAGATATAAAGAACATCACTACAAATTGCATTTTTTCACTGACACAGGGAGTCACCTGGCGGGCCAAAGGTTGGCCATCATGAAGCCAACGTTCTAATCTATTAATTGACGAAACAATATACCAAATTGGTCAAGCCGTTATGGAGTTTTAGCGTTTTGAAAAAAGTCAATTCCTGAAATCCACCTACTGCCAGATTCTGTTGACCTGGTGTTTCACAAAAAAAAATCGAAAATTTTTAAAATTTTCTTGGTTCAAATTTAGTTTTACGTTTTCTGTAATATCTCCGTTGATTTTCGAAATAACAGCATGAAACTTTGTGGATTGATAGAAAACAGAATGAGCAATAATATCGAGCAAATAAAATTTTGCCACGCCCACTTTAAATTCCATAAAAGTGGGCGTAAATAAGAATATGCTGCTATTTCCTGTTTTGTTTTGTATATTCAAAATCCAAAACCCATGCATGTTGAAGCCGACGTCATGACCTTTTATCCAAAATAGGTTTCACCAAAATGGACCAAGTGGTTCCCGAGATATAAGAGGTACAACTTTAATAAAAACTTGCCATTTCCGGTAGTTTCCTGTTTCTCTACTTTTTAGAAATTGGTCAATATCTCGAAAGTTTCCAAAGGCAGAGGCTCGAAATTTGGCAGACATATAGAATGGAATACGAGGATTCGTTTAAATCCTTTTTGGACATTCGAGGTCCATTACCCACGGAGATATAAAGAACATCACTACAAATTGCATTTTTTCACTGACACAGGGAGTCACCTGGCGGGCCAAAGGTTGGCCATCATGAAACCAACGTTCTAATCTATTAATTGACGAAACAATTTACCAAATTGGTCAAGCCGTTATGGAGTTTTAGCGTCTTGAAAAAAGTCAATTCCTGAAATCCACCTACTGCCAGATTCTGTTGACCTGGTGTTTCACAAAAAAAAATCGAAAATTTTTAAAATTTTCTTGGTTCAAATTTAGTTTTACGTTTTCTGTAATATCTCCGTTGATTTTCGAAATAACAGCATGAAACTTTGTGGATTGATAGAAAACGGAACGAGCAATAATATCGAGCAAATAATATTTTGCCACGCCCACTTTAAATTCCATAAAAGTGGGCGTAAATAAGAATATGCTGCTATTTCCTGTTTTGTTTTGTATATTCAAAATCCAAAACCCATGCATGTTGAAGCCGACGTCATGACCTTTTATCCAAAATAGGTTTCACCAAAATGGACCAAGTGGTTCCCGAGATATAAGAGGTACAACTTTAATAAAAACTTGCCATTTCCGGTAGTTTCCTGTTTCTCTACTTTTTAGAAATTGGTCAATATCTCGAAAGTTTCCAAAGGTAGAGGCTCGAAATTTGGCAGACATATAGAATGGAATACGAGGATTCGTTTAAATCCTTTTTGGACATTCGAGGTCCATTATCCACGGAGATATAAAGAACATCACTACAAATTGCATTTTTTTCACTGACACAGGGAGTCACCTGGCGGGCCAAAGGTTGGCCATCATGAAGCCAACGTTCTAATCTAACTATTAATTGACGAAACAATTTACCAAATTGGTCAAGCCGTTATAGAGTTTTAGCGTTTTGAAAAAAGTCAATTCCTGAAATCCACCTACTGCCAGATTCTGTTGACCTGGTGTTTCACAAAAAAAAACGGAAATTTTTAAAATTTTCTTGGTTCAAATTTAGTTTTACGTTTTCTGTAATATCTCCGTTGATTTTCGAAATAACAGCATGAAACTTTGTGGATTGATAGAAAACAGAATGAGCAATAATATCGAGCAAATAAAATTTTGCCACGCTCACTTTAAATTCCATAAAAGTGGGCGAAAATAAGAACATGCTGCTATTTCCTGTTCTGTTTTATATATTCAAAATCCAAAACCCATGCATGTTGATGCCGACGTCATGACCTTTTATCCAAAATAGGTTTCACCAAAATGGACCAAGTGGTTCCCGAGATATAAGAGGTACAACTTTAATAAAAACTTGCCATTTCCGGTAGTTTCCTGTTTCTCTACTTTTTAGAAATTGGTCAATATCTCGAAAGTTTCCAAAGGTAGAGGCTCGAAATTTGGCAGACATATAGAATGGAATACGAGGATTCGTTTAAATCCTTTTTGGACATTCGAGGTCCATTACCCACGGAGATATAAAGAATATCACTAGAAATTGCATTTTTTCACTGACACAGGGAGTCACCTGGCGGGCCAAAGGTTGGCCATCATGAAGCCAACGTTCTAATCTAACTATTAATTGACGAAACAATTTACCAAATTGGTCAAGCCGTTATGGAGTTTTAGCGTTTTGAAAAAAGTCAATTCCTGAAATCCACCTACTGCCAGATTCTGTTGACCTGATGTTTCACAAAAAAAAACGGAAATTTTTAAAATTTTCTTGGTTCAAATTTAGTTTTACGTTTTCTGTAATATCTCCGTTGATTTTTGAAATAACAGCATGAAACTTTGTGGATTGATAGAAAACAGAATGAGCAATAATATCGAGCAAATAAAATTTTGCCACGCCCACTTTAAATTCCATAAAGGTGGGCGTAAATAAGAACATGCTGCTATTTCCTGTTCTGTTTTATATATTCAAAATCCAAAACCCATGCATGTTGAAGCCGACGTCATGACCTTTTATCCAAAATAGGTTTCACCAAAATGGACCAAGTGGTTCCCGAGATATAAGAGGTACAACTTTAATAAAAACTTGCCATTTCCGGTAGTTTCCTGTTTCTCTACTTTTTAGAAATTGGTCAATATCTCGAAAGTTTCCAAAGGTAGAGGCTCGAAATTTGGCAGACATATAGAATGGAATACGAGGATTCGTTTAAATCCTTTTTGGACATTCGGGGTCCATTACCCACGGAGATATAAAGAACATCACTACAAATTGCATTTTTTCACTGACACAGGGAGTCACCTGGCGGGCCAAAGGTTGGCCATCATGAAGCCAACGTTCTAATCTATTAATTGACGAAACAATTTACCAAATTGGTCCAGCCGTTATGGAGTTTTAGCGTTTTGAAAAAAGTCAATTCCTGAAATCCACCTACTGCCAGATTCTGTTGACCTGGTGTTTCACAAAAAAAAAACGAAAATTTTTAAAATTTTCTTGGTTCAAATTTAGTTTTACGTTTTCTGTAATATCTCCGTTGATTTTCGAAATAACAGCATGAAACTTTGTGGATTGATAGAAAACAAAATGAGCAATAATATCAATCAAATAAAATTTTGCCACGCCCACTTTAAATTCCATAAAAGTGGGCGTAAATAAGAATATGCTGCTATTTCCTGTTCTGTTTTATATATTCAAAATCCAAAACCCATGCATGTTGAAGCCGACGTCATGACCTTTTATCCAAAATAGGTTTCACCAAAATGGACCAAGTGGTTCCCGAAATATAAGACGTACAACTTTAATAAAAACTTGCCATTTCCGGTAGTTTCCTGTTTCTCTACTTTTTAGAAATTGGTCAATATCTCGAAAGTTTCCAAAGGAAGAGGCTCGAAATTTGGCAGACATATAGAATGGAATACGAGGATTCGTTTAAATCCTTTTTGGACATTCGAGGTCCATTACCCACGGAGATATAAAGAACATCACTACAAATTGCATTTTTTCACTGACACAGGGAGTCACCTGGCGGGCCAAAGGTTGGCCATCATGAAGCCAACGTTCTAATCTATTAATTGACGAAACAATATACCAAATTGGTCAAGCCGTTATGGAGTTTTAGCGTTTTGAAAAAAGTCAATTCCTGAAATCCACCTACTGCCAGATTCTGTTGACCTGGTGTTTCACAAAAAAAAATCGAAAATTTTTAAAATTTTCTTGGTTCAAATTTAGTTTTACGTTTTCTGTAATATCTCCGTTGATTTTCGAAATAACAGCATGAAACTTTGTGGATTGATAGAAAACAAAATGAGCAATAATATCAAGCAAATAAAATTTTGCCACGCCCACTTTAAATTCCATAAAAGTGGGCGTAAATAAGAACATGCTGCTATTTCCTGTTCTGTTTTATATATTCAAAATCCAAAACCCATGCATGTTGAAGCCGACGTCATGACCTTTTATCCAAAATAGGTTTCACCAAAATGGACCAAGTGGTTCCCGAGATATAAGAGGTACAACTTTAATAAAAACTTGCCATTTCCGGTAGTTTCCTGTTTCTCTACTTTTTAGAAATTGGTCAATATCTCGAAAGTTTCCAAAGGTAGAGGCTCGAAATTTGGCAGACATATAGAATGGAATACGAGGATTCGTTTAAATCCTTTTTGGACATTCGAGGTCCATTACCCACAGAGATATAAAGAACATCACTACAAATTGCATTTTTTCACTGACACAGGGAGTCACCTGGCGGGCCAAAGGTTGGCCATCATGAAGCCAACGTTCTAATCTATCAATTGACGAAACAATTTACCAAATTGGTCCAGCCGTTATGGAGTTTTAGCGTTTTGAAAAAAGTCAATTCCTGAAATCCACCTACTGCCAGATTCTGTTGACCTGGTGTTTCACAAAAAAAAAACGGAAATTTTTAAAATTTTCTTGGTTCAAATTTAGTTTTACGTTTTCTGTAATATCTCCGTTGATTTTCGAAATAACAGCATGAAACTTTGTGGATTGATAGAAAACAGAATGAGCAATAATATCGAGCAAATAAAATTTTGCCACGCTCACTATAAATTCCATAAAAGTGGGCGTAAATAAGAACATGCTGCTATTTCCTGTTCTGTTCTATATATTCAAAATCCAAAACCCATGCATGTTTAAGCCGACGTCATGACCTTTTATCCAAAATAGGTTTCACCAAAATGGACCAAGTGGTTCCCGAGATATAAGAGGTACAACTTTAATAAAAACTTGCCATTTCCGGTAGTTTCCTGTTTCTCTACTTTTTAGAAATTGGTCAATATCTCGAAAGTTTCCAAAGGTAGAGGCTCGAAATTTGGCAGACATATAGAATGGAATACGAGGATTCGTTTAAATCCTTTTTGGACATTCGAGGTCCATTACCCACGGAGATATAAAGAACATCACTACAAATTGCATTTTTTCACTGACACAGGGAGTCACCTGGCGGGCCAAAGGTTGGCCATCATGAAGCCAACGTTCTAATCTATTAATTGACGAAACAATTTACCAAATTGGTCCAGCCGTTATGGAGTTTTAGCGTTTTGAAAAAAGTCAATTCCTGAAATCCACCTACTGCCAGATTCTGTTGACCTGGTGTTTCACAAAAAAAAACGGAAATTTTTAAAATTTTCTTGGTTCAAATTTAGTTTTACGTTTTCTGTAATATCTCCGTTGATTTTTGAAATAACAGCATGAAACTTTGTGGATTGATAGAAAACAGAATGAGCAATAATATCGAGCAAATAAAATTTTGCCACGCCCACTTTAAATTCCATAAAGGTGGGCGTAAATAAGAACATGCTGCTATTTCCTGTTCTGTTTTATATATTCAAAATCCAAAACCCATGCATGTTGAAGCCGACGTCATGACCTTTTATCCAAAATAGGTTTCACCAAAATGGACCAAGTGGTTCCCGAGATATAAGAGGTACAACTTTAATAAAAACTTGCCATTTCCGGTAGTTTCCTGTTTCTCTACTTTTTAGAAATTGGTCAATATCTCGAAAGTTTCCAAAGGCAGAGGCTCGAAATTTGGCAGACATATAGAATGGAATACGAGGATTCGTTTAAATCCTTTTTGGACATTCGAGGTCCATTACCCACGGAGATATAAAGAACATCACTACAAATTGCATTTTTTCACTGACACAGGGAGTCACCTGGCGGGCCAAAGGTTGGCCATCATGAAGCCAACGTTCTAATCTATTAATTGACGAAACAATTTACCAAATTGGTCAAGCCGTTATGGAGTTTTAGCGTCTTGAAAAAAGTCAATTCCTGAAATCCACCTACTGCCAGATTCTGTTGACCTGGTGTTTCACAAAAAAAAATCGAAAATTTTTAAAATTTTCTTGGTTCAAATTTAGTTTTACGTTTTCTGTAATATCTCCGTTGATTTTCGAAATAACAGCATGAAATTTTGTGGATTGATAGAAAACCAAATGAGCAATAATATCGATCAAATAAAATTTTGCCACGCCCACTTTAAATTCCATAAAAGTGGGCGTAAATAAGAATATGCTGCTATTTCCTGTTCTGTTTTATATATTCAAAATCCAAAACCCATGCATGTTGAAGCCGACGTCATGACCTTTTATCCAAAATAGGTTTCACCAAAATGGACCAAGTGGTTCCCGAGATATAAGAGGTACAACTTTAATAAAAACTTGCCATTTCCGGTAGTTTCCTGTTTCTCTACTTTTTAGAAATTGGTCAATATCTCGAAAGTTTCCAAAGGAAGAGGCTCGAAATTTGGCAGACATATAGAATGGAATACGAGGATTCGTTTAAATCCTTTTTGGACATTCGAGGTCCATTACCCACGGAGATATAAAGAACATCACTACAAATTGCATTTTTTCACTGACACAGGGAGTCACCTGGCGGGCCAAAGGTTGGCCATCATGAAGCCAACGTTCTAATCTATTAATTGACGAAACAATTTACCAAATTGGTCAAGCCGTTATGGAGTTTTAGTGTTTTGAAAAAAGTCAATTCCTGAAATCCACCTACTGCCAGATTCTGTTGACCTGGTGTTTCACAAAAAAAAAAACGGAAATTTTTAAAATTTTCTTGCTTCAAATTTAGTTTTACGTTTTCTGTAATATCTCCGTTGATTTTCTAAATAACAGCATGAAACTTTGTGGATTGATAGAAAACAGAATGAGTAATAATATCGAGCAAATAAAATTTTGCCACGCCCACTTTAAATTCCATAAAAGTGGGCGTAAATAAGAACATGCTGCTATTTCCTGTTCTGTTTTATATATTCAAAATCCAAAACCCATGCATGTTGAAGCCGACGTCATGACCTTTTATCCAAAATAGGTTTCACCAAAATGGACCAAGTGGTTCCCGAGATATAAGAGGTACAACTTTAATAAAAACTTGCCATTTCCGGTAGTTTCCTGTTTCTCTACTTTTTAGAAATTGGTCAATATCTCGAAAGTTTCCAAAGGTAGAGGCTCGAAATTTGGCAGACATATAGAATGGAATACGAGGATTCGTTTAAATCCTTTTTGGACATTCGAGGTCCATTACCCACGGAGATATAAAGAACATCACTACAAATTGCATTTTTTCACTGACACAGGGAGTCACCTGGCGGGCCAAAGGTTGGCCATCATGAAGCCAACGTTCTAATCTATTAATTGACGAAACAATTTACCAAATTGGTCCAGCCGCTATGGAGTTTTAGCGTTTTGAAAAAAGTCAATTCCTGAAATCCACCTACTGCCAGATTCTGTTGACCTGGTGTTTCACAAAAAAAAACGGAAATTTTTAAAATTTTCTTGGTTCAAATTTAGTTTTACGTTTTCTGTAATATCTCCGTTGATTTTTGAAATAACAGCATGAAACTTTGTGGATTGATAGAAAACAGAATGAGCAATAATATCGAGCAAATAAAATTTTGCCACGCTCACTTTAAATTCCATAAAAGTGGGTGTAAATAAGAACATGCTGCTATTTCCTGTTCTGTTCTATATATTCAAAATCCAAAACCCATGCATGTTTAAGCCGACGTCATGACCTTTTATCCAAAATAGGTTTCACCAAAATGGACCAAGTGGTTCCCGAGATATAAGAGGTACAACTTTAATAAAAACTTGCCATTTCCGGTAGTTTCCTGTTTCTCTACTTTTTAGAAATTGGTCAATATCTCGAAAGTTTCCAAAGGTAGAGGCTCGAAATTTGGCAGACATATAGAATGGAATACGAGGATTCGTTTAAATCCTTTTTGGACATTCGAGGTCCATTACCCACGGAGAAATAAAGAACATCACTACAAATTGCATTTTTTCACTGACACAGGGAGTCACCTGGCGGGCCAAAGGTTGGCCATCATGAAGCCAACGTTCTAATCTATTAATTGACGAAACAATTTACCAAATTGGTCCAGCCGTTATGGAGTTTTAGCGTTTTGAAAAAAGTCAATTCCTGAAATCCACCTACTGCCAGATTCTGTTGACCTGGTGTTTCACAAAAAAAAAACGGAAATTTTTAAAATTTTCTTGGTTCAAATTTAGTTTTACGTTTTCTGTAATATCTCCGTTGATTTTTGAAATAACAGCATGAAACTTTGTGGATTGATAGAAAACAGAATGAGCAATAATATCGAGCAAATAAAATTTTGCCACGCCCACTTTAAATTCCATAAAGGTGGGCGTAAATAAGAACATGCTGCTATTTCCTGTTCTGTTTTATATATTCAAAATCCAAAACCCATGCATGTTGAAGCCGACGTCATGACCTTTTATCCAAAATAGGTTTCACCAAAATGGACCAAGTGGTTCCCGAGACATAAGAGGTACAACTTTAATAAAAACTTGCCATTTCCGGTAGTTTCCTGTTTCTCTACTTTTTAGAAATTGGTCAATATCTCGAAAGTTTCCAAAGGCAGAGGCTCGAAATTTGGCAGACATATAGAATGGAATACGAGGATTCGTTTAAATCCTTTTTGGACATTCGAGGTCCATTACCCACGGAGATATAAAGAACATCACTACAAATTGCATTTTTTCACTGACACAGGGAGTCACCTGGCGGGCCAAAGGTTGGCCATCATGAAGCCAACGTTCTAATCTATTAATTGACGAAACAATTTACCAAATTGGTCAAGCCGTTATGGAGTTTTAGTGTTTTGAAAAAAGTCAATTCCTGAAATCCACCTACTGCCAGATTCTGTTGACCTGGTGTTTCACAAAAAAAAACGGAAATTTTTAAAATTTTCTTGCTTCAAATTTAGTTTTACGTTTTCTGTAATATCTCCGTTGATTTTCGAAATAACAGCATGAAACTTTGTGGATTGATAGAAAACAGAATGAGTAATAATATCGAGCAAATAAAATTTTGCCACGCCCACTTTAAATTCCATAAAAGTGGGCGTAAATAAGAACATGCTGCTATTTCCTGTTCTGTTTTATATATTCAAAATCCAAAACCCATGCATGTTGAAGCCGACGTCATGACCTTTTATCCAAAATAGGTTTCACCAAAATGGACCAAGTGGTTCCCGAGATATAAGAGGTACAACTTTAATAAAAACTTGCCATTTCCGGTAGTTTCCTGTTTCTCTACTTTTTAGAAATTGGTCAATATCTCGAAAGTTTCCAAAGGTAGAGGCTCGAAATTTGGCAGACATATAGAATGGAATACGAGGATTCGTTTAAATCCTTTTTGGACATTCAAGGTCCATTACCCACGGAGATATAAAGAACATCACTACAAATTGCATTTTTTCACTGACACAGGGAGTCACCTGGCGGGCCAAAGGTTGGCCATCATGAAGCCAACGTTCTAATCTATTAATTGACGAAACAATTTACCAAATTGGTCAAGCCGTTATGGAGTTTTAGTGTTTTGAAAAAAGTCAATTCCTGAAATCCACCTACTGCCAGATTCTGTTGACCTGGTGTTTCACAAAAAAAAACGGAAATTTTTAAAATTTTCTTGGTTCAAATTTAGTTTTACGTTTTCTGTAATATCTCCGTTAATTTTCGAAATAACAGCATGAAACTTTGTGGATTGATAGAAAACAGAATGAGCAATAATATCGAGCAAATAAAATTTTGCCACGCCCACTTTAAATTCCATAAAAGTGGGCGTAAATAAGAACATGCTGCTATTTCCTGTTCTGTTTTATATATTCAAAATCCAAAACCCATGCATGTTGAAGCCGACGTCATGACCTTTTATCCAAAATAGGTTTCACCAAAATGGACCAAGTGGTTCCCGAGATATAAGAGGTACAACTTTAATAAAAACTTGCCATTTCCGGTAGTTTCCTGTTTCTCTACTTTTTAGAAATTGGTCAATATCTCGAAAGTTTCCAAAGGTAGAGGCTCGAAATTTGGCAGACATATAGAATGGAATACGAGGATTCGTTTAAATCCTTTTTGGACATTCGAGGTCCATTACCCACGGAGATATAAAGAACATCACTACAAATGGCATTTTTTTCACTGACACAGGGAGCCACCTGGCGGGCCAAAGGTTGGCCATCATGAAGCCAACGTTCTAATCTATCAATTGACGAAACAATTTACCAAATTGGTCCAGCCGTTATGGAGTTTTAGTGTTTTGAAAAAAGTCAATTCCTGAAATCCACCTACTGCCAGATTCTGTTGACCTGGTGTTTCACAAAAAAAACGGAAAGTTTTAAAATTTTCTTGGTTCAAATTTAGTTTTACGTTTTCTGTAATATCTCCGTTGGTTTTCGAAATAACAGCATGAAACTTTGTGGATTGATAGAAAACAGAATGAGCAATAACATCGAGTAAATAAAATTTTGCCACGCCCACTTTACATTCCATAAAAGTGGGCGTAAATAAGAACATGCTGCTATTTCCTGTTCTGTTTTATATATTCAAAATCCAAAACCCATGCATGTTGAAGCCGACGTCATGACCTTTTATCCAAAATAGGTTTCACCAAAATGGACCAAGTGGTTCCCGAGATATAAGAGGTACAACTTTAATAAAAACTTGCCATTTCCGGTAGTTTCCTGTTTCTCTACTTTTTAGAAATTGGTCAATATCTCGAAAGTTTCCAAAGGTAGAGGCTCGAAATTTGGCAGACATATAGAATGGAATACGAGGATTCGTTTAAATCCTTTTTGGACATTCGAGGTCCATTACCCACGGAGATATAAAGAACATCACTACAAATTGCATTTTTTCACTGACACAGGGAGTCACCTGGCGGGCCAAAGGTTGGCCATCATGAAGCCAACGTTCTAATCTATTAATTGACGAAACAATATACCAAATTGGTCAAGCCGTTATGGAGTTTTAGCGTTTTGAAAAAAGTCAATTCCTGAAATCCACCTACTGCCAGATTCTGTTGACCTGGTGTTTCACAAAAAAAAATCGAAAATTTTTAAAATTTTCTTGGTTCAAATTTAGTTTTACGTTTTCTGTAATATCTCCGTTGATTTTCGAAATAACAGCATGAAACTTTGTGGATTGATAGAAAACAAAATGAGCAATAATATCGAGCAAATAAAATTTTGCCACGCCCACTTTAAATTCCATAAAAGTGGGCGTAAATAAGAACATGCTGCTATTTCCTGTTCTGTTTTATATATTCAAAATCCAAAACCCATGCATGTTGAAGCCGACGTCATGACCTTTTATCCAAAATAGGTTTCACCAAAATGGACCAAGTGGTTCCCGAGATATAAGAGGTACAACTTTAATAAAAACTTGCCATTTCCGGTAGTTTCCTGTTTCTCTACTTTTTAGAAATTGGTCAATATCTCGAAAGTTTCCAAAGGTAGAGGCTCGAAATTTGGCAGACATATAGAATGGAATACGAGGATTCGTTTAAATCCTTTTTGGACATTCGAGGTCCATTACCCACAGAGATATAAAGAACATCACTACAAATTGCATTTTTTCACTGACACAGGGAGTCACCTGGCGGGCCAAAGGTTGGCCATCATGAAGCCAACGTTCTAATCTATCAATTGACGAAACAATTTACCAAATTGGTCCAGCCGTTATGGAGTTTTAGCGTTTTGAAAAAAGTCAATTCCTGAAATCCACCTACTGCCAGATTCTGTTGACCTGGTGTTTCACAAAAAAAAACGGAAATTTTTAAAATTTTCTTGGTTCAAATTTAGTTTTACGTTTTCTGTAATATCTCCGTTGATTTTCGAAATAACAGCATGAAACTTTGTGGATTGATAGAAAACAGAATGAGCAATAATATCGAGCAAATAAAATTTTGCCACGCTCACTTTAAATTCCATAAAAGTGGGCGTAAATAAGAACATGCTGCTATTTCCTGTTCTGTTCTATATATTCAAAATCCAAAACCCATGCATGTTTAAGCCGACGTCATGACCTTTTATCCAAAATAGGTTTCACCAAAATGGACCAAGTGGTTCCCGAGATATAAGAGGTACAACTTTAATAAAAACTTGCCATTTCCGGTAGTTTCCTGTTTCTCTACTTTTTAGAAATTGGTCAATATCTCGAAAGTTTCCAAAGGTAGAGGCTCGAAATTTGGCAGACATATAGAATGGAATACGAGGATTCGTTTAAATCCTTTTTGGACATTCGAGGTCCATTACCCACGGAGATATAAAGAACATCACTACAAATTGCATTTTTTCACTGACACAGGGAGTCACCTGGCGGGCCAAAGGTTGGCCATCATGAAGCCAACGTTCTAATCTATTAATTGACGAAACAATTTACCAAATTGGTCAAGCCGTTATGGAGTTTTAGCGTCTTGAAAAAAGTCAATTCCTGAAATCCACCTACTGCCAGATTCTGTTGACCTGGTGTTTCACAAAAAAAAATCGAAAATTTTTAAAATTTTCTTGGTTCAAATTTAGTTTTACGTTTTCTGTAATATCTCCGTTGATTTTCGAAATAACAGCATGAAACTTTGTGGATTGATAGAAAACCAAATGAGCAATAATATCGATCAAATAAAATTTTGCCACGCCCACTTTAAATTCCATAAAAGTGGGCGTAAATAAGAATATGCTGCTATTTCCTGTTCTGTTTTATATATTCAAAATCCAAAACCCATGCATGTTGAAGCCGACGTCATGACCTTTTATCCAAAATAGGTTTCACCAAAATGGACCAAGTGGTTCCCGAGATATAAGAGGTACAACTTTAATAAAAACTTGCCATTTCCGGTAGTTTCCTGTTTCTCTACTTTTTAGAAATTGGTCAATATCTCGAAAGTTTCCAAAGGAAGAGGCTCGAAATTTGGCAGACATATAGAATGGAATACGAGGATTCGTTTAAATCCTTTTTGGACATTCGAGGTCCATTACCCACGGAGATATAAAGAACATCACTACAAATTGCATTTTTTCACTGACACAGGGAGTCACCTGGCGGGCCAAAGGTTGGCCATCATGAAGCCAACGTTCTAATCTATTAATTGACGAAACAATTTACCAAATTGGTCAAGCCGTTATGGAGTTTTAGTGTTTTGAAAAAAGTCAATTCCTGAAATCCACCTACTGCCAGATTCTGTTGACCTGGTGTTTCACAAAAAAAAAACGGAAATTTTTAAAATTTTCTTGCTTCAAATTTAGTTTTACGTTTTCTGTAATATCTCCGTTGATTTTCTAAATAACAGCATGAAACTTTGTGGATTGATAGAAAACAGAATGAGTAATAATATCGAGCAAATAAAATTTTGCCACGCCCACTTTAAATTCCATAAAAGTGGGCGTAAATAAGAACATGCTGCTATTTCCTGTTCTGTTTTATATATTCAAAATCCAAAACCCATGCATGTTGAAGCCGACGTCATGACCTTTTATCCAAAATAGGTTTCACCAAAATGGACCAAGTGGTTCCCGAGATATAAGAGGTACAACTTTAATAAAAACTTGCCATTTCCGGTAGTTTCCTGTTTCTCTACTTTTTAGAAATTGGTCAATATCTCGAAAGTTTCCAAAGGTAGAGGCTCGAAATTTGGCAGACATATAGAATGGAATACGAGGATTCGTTTAAATCCTTTTTGGACATTCGAGGTCCATTACCCACGGAGATATAAAGAACATCACTACAAATTGCATTTTTTCACTGACACAGGGAGTCACCTGGCGGGCCAAAGGTTGGCCATCATGAAGCCAACGTTCTAATCTATTAATTGACGAAACAATTTACCAAATTGGTCCAGCCGTTATGGAGTTTTAGCGTTTTGAAAAAAGTCAATTCCTGAAATCCACCTACTGCCAGATTCTGTTGACCTGGTGTTTCACAAAAAAAAACGGAAATTTTTAAAATTTTCTTGGTTCAAATTTAGTTTTACGTTTTCTGTAATATCTCCGTTGATTTTTGAAATAACAGCATGAAACTTTGTGGATTGATAGAAAACAGAATGAGCAATAATATCGAGCAAATAAAATTTTGCCACGCCCACTTTAAATTCCATAAAGGTGGGCGTAAATAAGAACATGCTGCTATTTCCTGTTCTGTTTTATATATTCAAAATCCAAAACCCATGCATGTTGAAGCCGACGTCATGACCTTTTATCCAAAATAGGTTTCACCAAAATGGACCAAGTGGTTCCCGAGATATAAGAGGTACAACTTTAATAAAAACTTGCCATTTCCGGTAGTTTCCTGTTTCTCTACTTTTTAGAAATTGGTCAATATCTCGAAAGTTTCCAAAGGAAGAGGCTCGAAATTTGGCAGACATATAGAATGGAATACGAGGATTCGTTTAAATCCTTTTTGGACATTCGAGGTCCATTACCCACGGAGATATAAAGAACATCACTACAAATTGCATTTTTTCACTGACACAGGGAGTCACCTGGCGGGCCAAAGGTTGGCCATCATGAAGCCAACGTTCTAATCTATTAATTGACGAAACAATTTACCAAATTGGTCAAGCCGTTATGGAGTTTTAGTGTTTTGAAAAAAGTCAATTCCTGAAATCCACCTACTGCCAGATTCTGTTGACCTGGTGTTTCACAAAAAAAAAACGGAAATTTTTAAAATTTTCTTGCTTCAAATTTAGTTTTACGTTTTCTGTAATATCTCCGTTGATTTTCGAAATAACAGCATGAAACTTTGTGGATTGATAGAAAACAAAATGAGCAATAATATCAAGCAAATAAAATTTTGCCACGCCCACCTTAAATTCCATAAAAGTGGGCGTAAATAAGAACATGCTGCTATTTCCTGTTCTGTTTTATATATTCAAAATCCAAAACCCATGCATGTTGAAGCCGACGTCATGACCTTTTATCCAAAATAGGTTTCACCAAAATGGACCAAGTGGTTCCCGAGATATAAGAGGTACAACTTTAATAAAAACTTGCCATTTCCGGTAGTTTCCTGTTTCTCTACTTTTTAGAAATTGGTCAATATCTCGAAAGTTTCCAAAGGTAGAGGCTCGAAATTTGGCAGACATATAGAATGGAATACGAGGATTCGTTTAAATCCTTTTTGGACATTCAAGGTCCATTACCCACGGAGATATAAAGAACATCACTACAAATTGCATTTTTTCACTGACACAGGGAGTCACCTGGCGGGCCAAAGGTTGGCCATCATGAAGCCAACGTTCTAATCTATTAATTGACGAAACAATTTACCAAATTGGTCAAGCCGTTATGGAGTTTTAGTGTTTTGAAAAAAGTCAATTCCTGAAATCCACCTACTGCCAGATTCTGTTGACCTGGTGTTTCACAAAAAAAAACGGAAATTTTTAAAATTTTCTTGGTTCAAATTTAGTTTTACGTTTTCTGTAATATCTCCGTTAATTTTCGAAATAACAGCATGAAACTTTGTGGATTGATAGAAAACAGAATGAGCAATAATATCGAGCAAATAAAATTTTGCCACGCCCACTTTAAATTCCATAAAAGTGGGCGTAAATAAGAACATGCTGCTATTTCCTGTTCTGTTTTATATATTCAAAATCCAAAACCCATGCATGTTGAAGCCGACGTCATGACCTTTTATCCAAAATAGGTTTCACCAAAATGGACCAAGTGGTTCCCGAGATATAAGAGGTACAACTTTAATAAAAACTTGCCATTTCCGGTAGTTTCCTGTTTCTCTACTTTTTAGAAATTGGTCAATATCTCAAAAGTTTCCAAAGGTAGAGGCTCGAAATTTGGCAGACATATAGAATGGAATACGAGGATTCGTTTAAATCCTTTTTGGACATTCGAGGTCCATTACCCACGGAGATATAAAGAACATCACTACAAATTGCATTTTTTCACTGACACAGGGAGTCACCTGGCGGGCCAAAGGTTGGCCATCATGAAGCCAACGTTCTAATCTATTAATTGACGAAACAATTTACCAAATTGGTCCAGCCGCTATGGAGTTTTAGCGTTTTGAAAAAAGTCAATTCCTGAAATCCACCTACTGCCAGATTCTGTTGACCTGGTGTTTCACAAAAAAAAAACGGAAATTTTTAAAATTTTCTTGGTTCAAATTTAGTTTTACGTTTTCTGTAATATCTCCGTTGATTTTTGAAATAACAGCATGAAACTTTGTGGATTGATAGAAAACAGAATGAGCAATAATATCGAGCAAATAAAATTTTGCCACGCTCACTTTAAATTCCATAAAAGTGGGTGTAAATAAGAACATGCTGCTATTTCCTGTTCTGTTCTATATATTCAAAATCCAAAACCCATGCATGTTGAAGCCGACGTCATGACCTTTTATCCAAAATAGGTTTCACCAAAATGGACCAAGTGGTTCCCGAGATATAAGAGGTACAACTTTAATAAAAACTTGCCATTTCCGGTAGTTTCCTGTTTCTCTACTTTTTAGAAATTGGTCAATATCTCGAAAGTTTCCAAAGGTAGAGGCTCGAAATTTGGCAGACATATAGAATGGAATACGAGGATTCGTTTAAATCCTTTTTGGACATTCGAAGTCCATTACCCACGGAGATATAAAGAACATCACTACAAATTGCATTTTTTCACTGACACAGGGAGTCACCTGGCGGGCCAAAGGTTGGCCATCATGAAGCCAACGTTCTAATCTATCAATTGACGAAACAATTTACCAAATTGGTCCAGCCGTTATGGAGTTTTAGCGTTTTGAAAAAAGTCAATTCCTGAAATCCACCTACTGCCAGATTCTGTTGACCTGGTGTTTCACAAAAAAAACGGAAATTTTTAAAATTTTCTTGGTTCAAATTTAGTTTTACGTTTTCTGTAATATCTCCGTTGATTTTCGAAATTACAGCATGAAACTTTGTGGATTGATAGAAAACAGAATGAGCAATAATATCGAGCAAATAAAATTTTGTCACGCCCACTTTAAATTCCATAAAAGTGGGCGTAAATAAGAACATGCTGATATTTCCTGTTCTGTTTTATATATTCAAAATCCAAAACCCATGCATGTTGAAGCCGACGTCATGACCTTTTATCCAAAATAGGTTTCACCAAAATGGACCAAGTGGTTCCCGAGATATAAGAGGTACAACTTTAATAAAAACTTGCCATTTCCGGTAGTTTCCTGTTTCTCTACTTTTTAGAAATTGGTCAATATCTCGAAAGTTTCCAAAGGTAGAGGCTCGAAATTTGGCAGACATATAGAATGGAATACGAGGATTCGTTTAAATCCTTTTTGGACATTCGAGGTCCATTACCCACGGAGATATAAAGAACATCACTACAAATTGCATTTTTTCACTGACACAGGGAGTCACCTGGCGGGCCAAAGGTTGGCCATCATGAAGCCAACGTTCTAATCTATTAATTGACGAAACAATTTACCAAATTGGTCCAGCCGCTATGGAGTTTTAGCGTTTTGAAAAAAGTCAATTCCTGAAATCCACCTACTGCCAGATTCTGTTGACCTGGTGTTTCACAAAAAAAAACGGAAATTTTTAAAATTTTCTTGGTTCAAATTTAGTTTTACGTTTTCTGTAATATCTCCGTTGATTTTTGAAATAACAGCATGAAACTTTGTGGATTGATAGAAAACAGAATGAGCAATAATATCGAGCAAATAAAATTTTGCCACGCTCACTTTAAATTCCATAAAAGTGGGTGTAAATAAGAACATGCTGCTATTTCCTGTTCTGTTCTATATATTCAAAATCCAAAACCCATGCATGTTTAAGCCGACGTCATGACCTTTTATCCAAAATAGGTTTCACCAAAATGGACCAAGTGGTTCCCGAGATATAAGAGGTACAACTTTAATAAAAACTTGCCATTTCCGGTAGTTTCCTGTTTCTCTACTTTTTAGAAATTGGTCAATATCTCGAAAGTTTCCAAAGGTAGAGGCTCGAAATTTGGCAGACATATAGAATGGAATACGAGGATTCGTTTAAATCCTTTTTGGACATTCGAGGTCCATTACCCACGGAGATATAAAGAACATCACTACAAATTGCATTTTTTCACTGACACAGGGAGTCACATGGCGGGCCAAAGGTTGGCCATCATGAAGCCAACGTTCAAATCTATTAATTGACGAAACAATTTACCAAATTGGTCCAGCCGTTATGGAGTTTTAGCGTTTTGAAAAAAGTCAATTCCTGAAATCCACCTACTGCCAGATTCTGTTGACCTGGTGTTTCACAAAAAAACGGAAATTTTTAAAATTTTCTTGGTTCAAATTTAGTTTTACGTTTTCTGTAATATCTCCGTTGATTTTCGAAATAACAGCATGAAACTTTGTGGATTGATAGAAAACAGAATGAGCAATAATATCAACCAAATAAAATTTTTCCACGCCCACTTTAAATTCCATAAAAGTGGGCGTAAATAAGAACATGCTGCTATTTCCTGTTCTGTTTTATATATTCAAAATCCAAAACCCATGCATGTTGAAGCCGACGTCATGACCTTTTATCCAAAATAGGTTTCACCAAAATGGACCAAGTGGTTCCCGAGATATAAGAGGTACAACTTTAATAAAAACTTGCCATTTCCGGTAGTTTCCTGTTTCTCTACTTTTTAGAAATTGGTCAATATCTCGAAAGTTTCCAAAGGTAGAGGCTCGAAATTTGGCAGACATATAGAATGGAATACGAGGATTCGTTTAAATCCTTTTTGGACATTCGAAGTCCATTACCCACGGAGATATAAAGAACATCACTACAAATTGCATTTTTTCACTGACACAGGGAGTCACCTGGCGGGCCAAAGGTTGGCCATCATGAAGCCAACGTTCTAATCTATCAATTGACGAAACAATTTACCAAATTGGTCCAGCCGTTATGGAGTTTTAGCGTTTTGAAAAAAGTCAATTCCTGAAATCCACCTACTGCCAGATTCTGTTGACCTGGTGTTTCACAAAAAAAACGGAAATTTTTAAAATTTTCTTGGTTCAAATTTAGTTTTACGTTTTCTGTAATATCTCCGTTGATTTTCGAAATTACAGCATGAAACTTTGTGGATTGATAGAAAACAGAATGAGCAATAATATCGAGCAAATAAAATTTTGTCACGCCCACTTTAAATTCCATAAAAGTGGGCGTAAATAAGAACATGCTGATATTTCCTGTTCTGTTTTATATATTCAAAATCCAAAACCCATGCATGTTGAAGCCGACGTCATGACCTTTTATCCAAAATAGGTTTCACCAAAATGGACCAAGTGGTTCCCGAGATATAAGAGGTACAACTTTAATAAAAACTTGCCATTTCCGGTAGTTTCCTGTTTCTCTACTTTTTAGAAATTGGTCAATATCTCGAAAGTTTCCAAAGGTAGAGGCTCGAAATTTGGCAGACATATAGAATGGAATACGAGGATTCGTTTAAATCCTTTTTGGACATTCGAGGTCCATTACCCACGGAGATATAAAGAACATCACTACAAATTGCATTTTTTCACTGACACAGGGAGTCACCTGGCGGGCCAAAGGTTGGCCATCATGAAGCCAACGTTCTAATCTATTAATTGACGAAACAATTTACCAAATTGGTCCAGCCGTTATGGAGAGCGTTTTGAAAAAGTCAATTCCTGAAATCCACCTACTGCCAGATTCTGTTGACCTGGTGTTTCACAAAAAAAACGGAAATTTTTAAAATTTTCTTGGTTCAAATTTAGTTTTACGTTTTCTGTAATATCTCCGTTGATTTTCGAAATAACAGCATGAAACTTTGTGGATTGATAGAAAACAGAATGAGCAATAATATCGAGCAAATAAAATTTTGTCACGCCCACTTTAAATTCCATAAAAATGGGCGTAAATAAGAACATGCTGCTATTTCCTGTTCTGTTTTATATATTCAAAATCCAAAACCCATGCATGTTGAAGCCGACGTCATGACCTTTTATCCAAAATAGGTTTCACCAAAATGGACCAAGTGGTTCCCGAGATATAAGAGGTACAACTTTAATAAAAACTTGCCATTTCCGGTAGTTTCCTGTTTCTCTACTTTTTAGAAATTGGTCAATATCTCGAAAGTTTCCAAAGGTAGAGGCTCGAAATTTGGCAGACATATAGAATGGAATACGAGGATTCGTTTAAATCCTTTTTGGACATTCGAGGTCCATTACCCACGGAGATATAAAGAACATCACTACAAATTGCATTTTTTCACTGACACAGGGAGTCACATGGTGGGCCAAAGGTTGGCCATCATGAAGCCAACGTTCTAATCTATTAATTGACGAAACAATTTACCAAATTGGTCCAGCCGTTATGGAGTTTTAGCGTTTTGAAAAAAGTCAATTCCTGAAATCCACCTACTGCCAGATTCTGTTGACCTGGTGTTTCACAAAAAAACGGAAATTTTTAAAATTTTCTTGGTTCAAATTTAGTTTTACGTTTTCTGTAATATCTCCGTTGATTTTCGAAATAACAGCATGAAACTTTGTGGATTGATAGAAAACAGAATGAGCAATAATATCGACCAAATAAAATTTTTCCACGCCCACTTTAAATTCCATAAAAGTGGGCGTAAATAAGAACATGCTGCTATTTCCTGTTCTGTTTTATATATTCAAAATCCAAAACCCATGCATGTTGAAGCCGACGTCATGACCTTTTATCCAAAATAGGTTTCACCAAAATGGACCAAGAGGTTCCCGAGATATAAGAGGTATAACTTTAATAAATACTTGCCATTTCCGGTAGTTTCCTGTTTCTCTACTTTTTAGAAATTGGTCAATATCTCGAAACTTTCCAAAGGTAGAGTCTCGAAATTTGGCAGACATATAGAATGGAATACGAGGATTCGTTTAAATCATTTTTGGACATTCGAGGTCCATTACCCACGGAGATATAAAGAACATCACTACAAATTGCATTTTTTCACTGACACAGGGAGTCACCTGGCGGGCCAAAGGTTGGCCATCATGAAGCCACGTTCTAATCTATTAATTGACGAAACAATTTACCAAATTGGTCCAGCCGTTATGGAGTTTTAGCGTTTTGAAAAAAGTCAATTCCTGAAATCCACCTACTGCCAGATTCTGTTGACCTGGTGTTTCACAAAAAAACGGAAATTTTTAAAATTTTCTTGGTTCAAATTTAGTTTTACGTTTTCTGTAATATCTCCGTTGATTTTCGAAATAACAGCATGAAACTTTGTGGATTGATAGAAAACAGAATGAGCAATAATATCGAGCAAATAAAATTTTGCCACGCCCACTTTAAATTCTATAAAAGTGGGCGTAAATAAGAACATGCTGCTATTTCCTGTTCTGTTTTATATATTCAAAATCCAAAACCCATGCATGTTGAAGCCGACGTCATGACCTTTTATCCAAAATAGGTTTCACCAAAATGGACAAAGTGGTTCCCGAGATATAAGAGGTATAACTTTAATAAATACTTGCCATTTCCGGTAGTTTCCTGTTTCTCTACTTTTTAGAAATTGGTCAATATCTCGAAAGTTTCCAAAGGTAGAGGCTCGAAATTTGGCAGACATATAGAATGGAATACGAGGATTTGTTTAAATCCTTTTTGGACATTCGAGGTCCATTACCCACGGAGATATAAAGAACATCACTACAAATTGCATTTTTTCACTGACACAGGGAGTCACCTGGCGGGCCAAAGGTTGGCCATCATGAAGCCAACGTTCTAATCTATTAATTGACGAAACAATTTACCAAATTGGTCAAGCCGTTATGGAGTTTTAGTGTTTTGAAAAAAGTCAATTCCTGACATCCACCTACTGCCAGATTCTGTTGACCTGGTGTTTCACAAAAAAAAAATCGAAAATTTTTAAAATTTTCTTGGTTCAAATTTAGTTTTACGTTTTCTGTAATATCTCCGTTGATTTTCGAAATAACAGCATGAAACTTTGTGGATTGATAGAAAACAGAATGAGCAATAATATCGAGTAAATAAAATTTTGCCACGCCCACCTTAAATTCCATAAAAGTGGGCGTAAATAAGAATATGCTGCTATTTCCTGTTTTGTTTTGTATATTCAAAATCCAAAACCCATGGATGTTGAAGCCGACGTCATGACCTTTTATCCAAAATAGGTTTCACCCAAATGGACCAAGTGGTTCCCGAGATATAAGAGGTACAACTTTAATAAAAACTTGCCATTTCCGGTAGTTTCCTGTTTCTCTACTTTTTAGAAATTGGTCAATATCTCGAAAGTTTCCAAAGGTAGAGGCTCGAAATTTGGCAGACATATAGAATGGAATACGAGGATTCGTTTAAATCCTTTTTGGACATTCGAGGTCCATTACCCACGGAGATATAAAGAACATCACTACAAATTGCATTTTTTCACTGACACAGGGAGTCACCTGGCGGGCCAAAGGTTGGCCATCATGAAGCCAACGTTCTAATCTATTAATTGACGAAACAATTTACCAAATTGGTCCAGCCGTTATGGAGTTTTAGCGTTTTGAAAAAGTCAATTCCTGAAATCCACCTACTGCCAGATTCTGTTGACCTGGTGTTTCACAAAAAAAAACGGAAATTTTTAAAATTTTCTTGGTTCAAATTTAGTTTTACGTTTTCTGTAATATCTCCGTTGATTTTCGAAATAACAGCATGAAACTTTGTGGATTGATAGAAAACAGAATGAGCAATAATATCGAGCAAATAAAATTTTGTCACGCCCACTTTAAATTCCATAAAAATGGGCGTAAATAAGAACATGCTGCTATTTCCTGTTCTGTTTTATATATTCAAAATCCAAAACCCATGCATGTTGAAGCCGACGTCATGACCTTTTATCCAAAATAGGTTTCACCAAAATGGACCAAGTGGTTCCCGAGATATAAGAGGTACAACTTTAATAAAAACTTGCCATTTCCGGTAGTTTCCTGTTTCTCTACTTTTTAGAAATTGGTCAATATCTCGAAAGTTTCCAAAGGTAGAGGCTCGAAATTTGGCAGACATATAGAATGGAATACGAGGATTCGTTTAAATCCTTTTTGGACATTCGAGGTCCATTACCCACGGAGATATAAAGAACATCACTACAAATTGCATTTTTTCACTGACACAGGGAGTCACATGGCGGGCCAAAGGTTGGCCATCATGAAGCCAACGTTCAAATCTATTAATTGACGAAACAATTTACCAAATTGGTCCAGCCGTTATGGAGTTTTAGCGTTTTGAAAAAAGTCAATTCCTGAAATCCACCTACTGCCAGATTCTGTTGACCTGGTGTTTCACAAAAAAACGGAAATTTTTAAAATTTTCTTGGTTCAAATTTAGTTTTACGTTTTCTGTAATATCTCCGTTGATTTTCGAAATAACAGCATGAAACTTTGTGGATTGATAGAAAACAGAATGAGCAATAATATCGACCAAATAAAATTTTTCCACGCCCACTTTAAATTCCATAAAAGTGGGCGTAAATAAGAACATGCTGCTATTTCCTGTTCTGTTTTATATATTCAAAATCCAAAACCCATGCATGTTGAAGCCGACGTCATGACCTTTTATCCAAAATAGGTTTCACCAAAATGGACCAAGAGGTTCCCGAGATATAAGAGGTATAACTTTAATAAATACTTGCCATTTCCGGTAGTTTCCTGTTTCTCTACTTTTTAGAAATTGGTCAATATCTCGAAAGTTTCCAAAGGTAGAGTCTCGAAATTTGGCAGACATATAGAATGGAATACGAGGATTCGTTTAAATCCTTTTTGGACATTCTAGGTCCATTACCCACGGAGATATAAAGAACATCACTACATATTGCATTTATTCGCTGACACAGGGAGTCACCTGGCGGGCCAAAGGTTGGCCATCATGAAGACAACGTTCTAATCTATTAATTGACGAAACAATTTACCAAATTGGTCCAGCCGTTATGGATTTTTGCGTTTTGAAAAGTCAATTCCTGAAATCCACCTACTGCCAGATTCTGTTTACCTGGTGCTTCACAAAAAAAAACGGAAATTTTTAAAATTTTCTTGGTTCAAATTTGATTATCGACATAACAGCATGAAACTGTGGATTGATAGAAAACAGAATGAGCAATAATATCGATCAAATAAAATTTTGCCGCGCCCACCTTAAATTCCATAAAAGTGGGCGTAAATAAGAATATGCTGCTATTTCCTGTTCTGTTTTATATATTCAAAATCCAAAACCCATGCATGTTCAAGCCGACGTCGTGACCTTTTATCCAAAATAGGTTTCACCAAAATGGACCAAGTGGTTCCCGAGATATAAGAGGTACAACTTTAATAAAAACTTGCCATTTCCGGTAGTTTCCTGTTTCTCTACTTTTTAGAAATTGGTCAATATCTCGAAAGTTTCCAAAGATAGAAGCTTGAAATTTTGCAGACATATAGAATGGAATACGAGGATTCGTTTAAATCCTTTTTGAACATTCGAGGTCCATTACCCACGGAGATATAAAGAACATCACTACAAATTGCATTTTTTCACCGACACAGGGAGTCACCTGGCGGGCCAAAGGTTGGCCATCATGAAGCCAACGTTCTAATCTATCAATTGACGAAACAATTTACCAAATTGGTCAAGCCGTTATGGAGTTTTAGCGTTTTGAAAAAAGTCAATTCCTGAAATCCACCTACTGCCAGATTCTGTTGACCTGGTTCACAAAAAAAAAACGGAAATGTTTAAAATTTTCTTGGTTCAAATTTAGTTTTACGTTTTCTGTAATATCTCCGTTGATTTTCGAAATAACAGCATGAAACTTTGTGGATTGATAGAAAACAGAATGAGCAATAATATCGAGCAAATAAAATTTTGCCACGCCCACTTTAAATTCTATAAAAGTGGGCGTAAATAAGAACATGCTGCTATTTCCTGTTCTGTTTTATATATTCAAAATCCAAAACCCATGCATGTTGAAGCCGACGTCATGACCTTTTATCCAAAATAGGTTTCACCAAAATGGACCAAGTGGTTCCCGAGATATAAGAGGTACAACTTTAATAAATACTTGCCATTTCCGGTAGTTTCCTGTTTCTCTACTTTTTAGAAATTGGTCAATATCTCGAAAGTTTCCAAAGGTAGAGGCTCGAAATTTGGCAGACATATAGAATGGAATACGAGGATTCGTTTAAATCCTTTTTGGACATTCAAGGTCCATTACCCACGGAGATATAAAGAACATCACTACAAATTGCATTTTTTCACTGACACAGGGAGTCACCTGGCGGGCCAAAGGTTGGCCATCATGAAGCCAACGTTCTAATCTATTAATTGACGAAACAATTTACCGAATTGGTCCGGCCGTTATGGAGTTTTAGCGTTTTGAAAAAAGTCAATTCCTGAAATCCACCTACTGCCAGATTCTGTTGACCTGGTGTTTCACAAAAAAAAAACGGAAATTTTTAAAATTTTCTTGGTTCAAATTTAGTTTTACGTTTTCTGTAATATCTCCGTTGGTTTTCGAAATAACAGCATGAAACTTTGTGGATTGATAGAAAACAAAATGAGCAATAATATCGAGCAAATAAAATTTTGCCACGCCCACTTTAAATTCCATAAAAGTGGGCGTAAATAAGAACATGCTGCTATTTCCTGTTCTGTTTTATATATTCAAAATCCAAAACCCATGCATGTTGAAGCCGACGTCATGACCTTTTATCCAAAATAGGTTTCACCAAAATGGACCAAGTGGTTCCCGAGATATAAGAGGTACAGCTTTAATAAAAACTTGCCATTTCCGGTAGTTTCCTGTTTCTCTACTTTTTAGAAATTGGTCAATATCTCGAAAGTTTCCAAAGGTAGAGGCTCGAAATTTGGCAGACATATAGAATGGAATACGAGGATTCGTTTAAATCCTTTTTGGACATTCGAAGTCCATTACCCACGGAGATATAAAGAACATCACTACAAATTGCATTTTTTCACTGACACAGGGAGTCACCTGGCGGGCCAAAGGTTGGCCATCATGAAGCCAACGTTCTAATCTATCAATTGACGAAACAATTTACCAAATTGGTCCAGCCGTTATGGAGTTTTAGCGTTTTGAAAAAAGTCAATTCCTGAAATCCACCTACTGCCAGATTCTGTTGACCTGGTGTTTCACAAAAAAAACGGAAATTTTTAAAATTTTCTTGGTTCAAATTTAGTTTTACGTTTTCTGTAATATCTCCGTTGATTTTCGAAATTACAGCATGAAACTTTGTGGATTGATAGAAAACAGAATGAGCAATAATATCGAGCAAATAAAATTTTGTCACGCCCACTTTAAATTCCATAAAAGTGGGCGTAAATAAGAACATGCTGATATTTCCTGTTCTGTTTTATATATTCAAAATCCAAAACCCATGCATGTTGAAGCCGACGTCATGACCTTTTATCCAAAATAGGTTTCACCAAAATGGACCAAGTGGTTCCCGAGATATAAGAGGTACAACTTTAATAAAAACTTGCCATTTCAGTTAGTGTCCTGTTTCTCTACTTTTTAGAAATTGGTCAATATCTCGAAAGCTTCCAAAGGTAGAGGCTCGAAATTTGGCAGACATATAGAATAGAATACGAGGATTCGTTTAAATCCTTTTTGGACATTCGAGGTCCATTACCCACGGAGATATAAAGAACATCACTACAAATTGCATTTTTTCACTGACACAGGGAGTCACCTGGCGGGCCAAAGGTTGGCCATCATGAAGCCAACGTTCTAATCTATTAATTGACGAAACAATTTACCAAATTGGTCCAGCCGTTATGGAGTTTTAGCGTTTTGAAAAAAGTCAATTCCTGAAATCCACCTACTGCCAGATTCTGTTGACCTGGCGTTTCACAAAAAAAAAAGACGGAAATTTTTAAAATTTTCTTGGTTCAAATTTAGTTTTACGTTTTCTGTAATATCTCCGTTGATTTTCGAAATAACAGCATGAAACTTTGTGGATTGATAGAAAACAGAATGAGCAATAATATCGAGTAAATAAAATTTTGCCACGCCCACCTTAAATTCCATAAAAGTGGGCGTAAATAAGAACATGCTGCTATTTCCTGTTCTGTTTTATATATTCAAAATCCAAAACCCATGCATGTTGAAGCCGACGTCATGACCTTTTATCCAAAATAGGTTTCACCAAAATGGACCAAGTGGTTCCCGAGATATAAGAGGTACAACTTTAATAAAAACTTGCCATTTCCGGTAGTTTCCTGTTTCTCTACTTTTTAGAAATTGGTCAATATCTCGAAAGTTTCCAAAGGTAGAGGCTCGAAATTTGGCAGACATATAGAATGGAATACGAGGATTCGTTTAAATCCTTTTTGGACATTCGAGGTCCATTACCCACGGAGATATAAAGAACATCACTACAAATTGCATTTTTTCACTGACACAGGGAGTCACCTGGCGGGCCAAAGGTTGGCCATCATGAAGCCAACGTTCTAATCTATTAATTGACGAAACAATTTACCAAATTGGTCAAGCCGTTATGGAGTTTTAGCGTTTTGAAAAAAGTCAATTCCTGAAATCCACCTACTGCCAGATTCTGTTGACCTGGTGTTTCACAAAAAAAAACGGAAATTTTTAAAATTTCCTTGGTTTTCAAATTTAGTTTTACGTTTTCTGTAATATCTCCGTTGATTTCCGAAATAACAGCATGAAACTTTGTGGATTTATAGAAAACAGAATGAGCAATAATATCGAGTAAATAAAATTTTGCCACGCCCACTTTAAATTCCATAAAAGTGGGCGTAAATAAGAATATGCTGCTATTTCCTGTTTTGTTTTGTATATTCAAAATCCAAAACCCATGCATGTTGAAGCCAACGTCATGACCTTTTATCCAAAATAGGTTTCACCAAAATGGACCAAGTGGTTCCCGAGATATAAGAGGTACAACTTTAATAAAAACTTGCCATTTCCGGTAGTTTCCTGTTTCTCTACTTTTTAGAAATTGGTCAATATCTCGAAAGTTTCCAAAGGTAGAGGCTCGAAATTTGGCAGACATATAGAATGGAATACGAGGATTCGTTTAAATCCTTTTTGGACATTCGAGGTCCATTACCCACGGAGATATAAAGAACATCACTACAAATTGCATTTTTTTACTGACACAGGGAGTCACCTGGCGGGCCAAAGGTTGGCCATCATGAAGCCAACGTTCTAATCTATTAATTGACGAAACAATTTACCAAATTGGTCCAGCCGTTATGGAGTTTTAGCGTTTTGAAAAAAGTCAATTCCTGAAATCCACCTACTGCCAGATTCTGTTGATCTGGTGTTTCACAAAAAAAAACGGAAATTTTTAAAATTTTCTTGGTTCAAATTTAGGTTTACGTTTTCTGTAATATCTCCGTTGATTTTCGAAATAACAGCATGAAACTTTGTGGATTGATAGAAAACAGAATGAGCAATAATATCGAGCAAATAAAATTTTGCCACGCCCACTTTAAATTCCATAAAAGTGGGCGTAAATAAGAACATGCTGCTATTTCCTGTTCTGTTTTATATATTCAAAATCCAAAACCCATGCATGTTGAAGCCGACGTCATGACCTTTTATCCAAAATAGGTTTCACCAAAATGGACCAAGTGGTTCCCGAGATATAAGAGGTACAACTTTAATAAAAACTTGCCATTTCCGGTAGTGTCCTGTTTCTCTACTTTTTAGAAATTGGTCAATATCTCGAAAGCTTCCAAAGGTAGAGGCTCGAAATTTGGCAGACATATAGAATAGAATACGAGGATTCGTTTAAATCCTTTTTGGACATTCGAGGTCCATTACCCACGGAGATATAAAGAACATCACTACAAATTGCATTTTTTCACTGACACAGGGAGTCACCTGGCGGGCCAAAGGTTGGCCATCATGAAGCCAACGTTCTAATCTATTAATTGACGAAACAATTTACCAAATTGGTCCAGCCGTTATGGAGTTTTAGCGTTTTGAAAAAAGTCAATTCCTGAAATCCACCTACTGCCAGATTCTGTTGACCTGGCGTTTCACAAAAAAAAAAGACGGAAATTTTTAAAATTTTCTTGGTTCAAATTTAGTTTTACGTTTTCTGTAATATCTCCGTTGATTTTCGAAATAACAGCATGAAACTTTGTGGATTGATAGAAAACAAAATGAGCAATAATATCAAGCAAATAAAATTTTGCCACGCCCACCTTAAATTCCATAAAAGTGGGCGTAAATAAGAACATGCTGCTATTTCCTGTTCTGTTTTATATATTCAAAATCCAAAACCCATGCATGTTGAAGCCGACGTCATGACCTTTTATCCAAAATAGGTTTCACCAAAATGGACCAAGTGGTTCCCGAGATATAAGAGGTACAACTTTAATAAAAACTTGCCATTTCCGGTAGTTTCCTGTTTCTCTACTTTTTAGAAATTGGTCAATATCTCGAAAGTTTCCAAAGGTAGAGGCTCGAAATTTGGCAGACATATAGAATGGAATACGAGGATTCGTTTAAATCCTTTTTGGACATTCGAGGTCCATTACCCACGGAGATATAAAGAACATCACTACAAATTGCATTTTTTCACTGACACAGGGAGTCACCTGGCGGGCCAAAGGTTGGCCATCATGAAGCCAACGTTCTAATCTATTAATTGACGAAACAATTTACCAAATTGGTCAAGCCGTTATGGAGTTTTAGCGTTTTGAAAAAAGTCAATTCCTGAAATCCACCTACTGCCAGATTCTGTTGACCTGGTGTTTCACAAAAAAAAACGGAAATTTTTAAAATTTCCTTGGTTCAAATTTAGTTTTACGTTTTCTGTAATATCTCCGTTGATTTTCGAAATAACAGCATGAAACTTTGTGGATTGATAGAAAACAGAATGAGTAATAATATCGAGCAAATAAAATTTTGCCACGCCCACTTTAAATTCCATAAAAGTGGGCGTAAATAAGAACATGCTGCTATTTCCTGTTCTGTTTTATATATTCAAAATCCAAAACCCATGCATGTTGAAGCCGACGTCATGACCTTTTATCCAAAATAGGTTTCACCAAAATGGACCAAGTGGTTCCCGAGATATAAGAGGTACAACTTTAATAAAAACTTGCCATTTCCGGTAGTTTCCTGTTTCTCTACTTTTTAGAAATTGGTCAATATCTCGAAAGTTTCCAAAGGTAGAGGCTCGAAATTTGGCAGACATATAGAATGGAATACGAGGATTCGTTTAAATCCTTTTTGGACATTCGAGGTCCATTACCCACGGAGATATAAAGAACATCACTACAAATTGCATTTTTTCACTGACACAGGGAGTCACCTGGCGGGCCAAAGGTTGGCCATCATGAAGCCAACGTTCTAATCTATTAATTGACGAAACAATTTACCAAATTGGTCAAGCCGTTATGGAGTTTTAGTGTTTTGAAAAAAGTCAATTCCTGAAATCCACCTACTGCCAGATTCTGTTGACCTGGTGTTTCACAAAAAAAAACGGAAATTTTTAAAATTTTCTTGGTTCAAATTTAGTTTTACGTTTTCTGTAATATCTCCGTTAATTTTCGAAATAACAGCATGAAACTTTGTGGATTGATAGAAAACAGAATGAGCAATAATATCGAGCAAATAAAATTTTGCCACGCCCACTTTAAATTCCATAAAAGTGGGCGTAAATAAGAACATGCTGCTATTTCCTGTTCTGTTTTATATATTCAAAATCCAAAACCCATGCATGTTGAAGCCGACGTCATGACCTTTTATCCAAAATAGGTTTCACCCAAATGGACCAAGTGGTTCCCGAGATATAAGAGGTACAACTTTAATAAAAACTTGCCATTTCCGGTAGTTTCCTGTTTCTCTACTTTTTAGAAATTGGTCAATATCTCGAAAGTTTCCAAAGGTAGAGGCTCGAAATTTGGCAGACATATAGAATGGAATACGAGGATTCGTTTAAATCCTTTTTGGACATTCGAGGTCCATTACCCACGGAGATATAAAGAACATCACTACAAATTGCATTTTTTCACTGACACAGGGAGTCACCTGGCGGGCCAAAGGTTGGCCATCATGAAGCCAACGTTCTAATCTATTAATTGACGAAACAATTTACCAAATTGGTCAAGCCGTTATGGAGTTTTAGTGTTTTGAAAAAAGTCAATTCCTGAAATCCACCTACTGCCAGATTCTGTTGACCTGGTGTTTCACAAAAAAAAAACGGAAATTTTTAAAATTTTCTTGGTTCAAATTTAGTTTTACGTTTTCTGTAATATCTCCGTTAATTTTCGAAATAACAGCATGAAACTTTGTGGATTGATAGAAAACAGAATGAGCAATAATATCGAGCAAATAAAATTTTGCCACGCCCACTTTAAATTCCATAAAAGTGGGCGTAAATAAGAACATGCTGCTATTTCCTGTTCTGTTTTATATATTCAAAATCCAAAACCCATGCATGTTGAAGCCGACGTCATGACCTTTTATCCAAAATAGGTTTCACCCAAATGGACCAAGTGGTTCCCGAGATATAAGAGGTACAACTTTAATAAAAACTTGCCATTTCCGGTAGTTTCCTGTTTCTCTACTTTTTAGAAATTGGTCAATATCTCGAAAGTTTCCAAAGGTAGAGGCTCGAAATTTGGCAGACATATAGAATGGAATACGAGGATTCGTTTAAATCCTTTTTGGACATTCGAGGTCCATTACCCACGGAGATATAAAGAACATCACTACAAATTGCATTTTTTCACTGACACAGGGAGTCACCTGGCTGGCCAAAGGTTGGCCATCATGAAGCCAACGTTCTAATCTATTAATTGACGAAACAATTTACCAAATTGGTCAAGCCGTTATGGAGTTTTAGCGTTTTGAAAAAAGTCAATTCCTGAAATCCACCTACTGCCAGATTCAGTTGACCTGGTGTTCCACAAAAAAAAAACGGAAATTTTTAAAATTTTCTTGGTTCAAATTTAGTTTTACGTTTTCTGTAATATCTCCGTTGATTTTGGAAATAACAGCATGAAACTTTGTGGATTGATAGAAAACAGAATGAGCAATAATATCGAGCAAATAAAATTTTGTCCCGCCCACTTTAAATTCCATAAAAGTGGGCGTAAATAAGAACATGCTGCTATTTCCTGTTCTGTTTTATATATTCAAAATCCAAAACCCATGCATGTTGAAGCCGACGTCATGACCTTTTATCCAAAATAGGTTTCACCAAAATGGACCAAGTGGTTCCCGAGATATAAGAGGTACAACTTTAATAAAAACTTGCCATTTCCGGTAGTTTCCTGTTTCTCTACTTTTTAGAAATTGGTCAATATCTCGAAAGTTTCCAAAGGTAGAGGCTCGAAATTTGGCAGACATATAGAATGGAATACGAGGATTCGTTTAAATCCTTTTTGGACATTCGAGGTCCATTACCCACGGAGATATAAAGAACATCACTACAAATTGCATTTTTTCACTGACACAGGGAGTCACCTGGCGGGCCAAAGGTTGGCCATCATGAAGCCAAAGTTCTAATCTATTAATTGACGAAACAATTTACCAAATTGGTCCAGCCGTTATGGAGTTTTAGCGTTTTGAAAAAAGTCAATTCCTGAAATCCACCTACTGCCAGATTCTGTTGACCTGGTGTTTCACAAGAAAAACGGAAATTTTTAAAATTTTCTTGGTTCAAATTTAGTTTTACGTTTTCTGTAATATCTCCGTTGATTTTCGAAATAACAGCATGAAACTTTGTGGATTGATAGAAAACAGAATGAGCAATAATATCGAGCAAATAAAATTTTGTCACGCCCACTTTAAATTCCATAAAAGTGGGCGTAAATAAGAACATGCTGCTATTTCCTGTTCTGTTTTATATATTCAAAATCCAAAACCCATGCATGTTGAAGCCGACGTCATGACCTTTTATCCAAAATAGGTTTCACCCAAATGGACCAAGTGGTTCCCGAGATATAAGAGGTACAACTTTAATAAAAACTTGCCATTTCCGGTAGTTTCCTGTTTCTCTACTTTTTAGAAATTGGTCAATATCTCGAAAGTTTCCAAAGGTAGAGGCTCGAAATTTGGCAGACATATAGAATGGAATACGAGGATTCGTTTAAATCCTTTTTGGACATTCGAGGTCCATTACCCACGGAGATATAAAGAACATCACTACAAATTGCATTTTTTCACTGACACAGGGAGTCACCTGGCGGGCCAAAGGTTGGCCATCATGAAGCCAACGTTCTAATCTGTCAATTGACGAAACAATTTACCAAATTGGTCAAGCCGTTATGGAGTTTTAGCGTTTTGAAAAAAGTCAATTCCTGAAATCCACCTACTGCCAGATTCTGTTGACCTGGCGTTTCACAAAAAAAAACGGAAATTTTTAAAATTTTCTTGGTTCAAATTTAGTTTTACGTTTTCTGTAATATCTCCGTTGATTTTCGAAATAACAGCATGAAACTTTGTGGATTGATAGAAAACAGAATGAGCAATAATATCGAGCAAATAAAATTTTGCCACGCCCACTTTAAATTCCACAAAAGTGGGCGTAAATAAGAACATGCTGCTATTTCCTGTTCTGTTTTATATATTCAAAATCCAAAACCCATGCATGTTGAAGCCGACGTCATGACTTTTTATCCAAAATAGGTTTCACCAAAATGGACAAAGTGGTTCCCGAGATATAAGAGGTACAACTTTAATAAAAACTTGCCATTTCCGGTAGTTTCCTGTTTCTCTACTTTTTAGAAATTGGTCAATATCTCGAAAGTTTCCAAAGGTAGAGGCTCGAAATTTGGCAGACATATAGAATGGAATACGAGGATTCGTTTAAATCCTTTTTGGACATTCGAGGTCCATTACCCACGGAGATATAAAGAACATCACTACAAATTGCATTTTTTCACTGACACAGGGAGTCACCTGGCGGGCCAAAGGTTGGCCATCATGAAGCCAACGTTCTAATCTATTAATTGACGAAACAATTTACCAAATTGTTCCAGCCGTTATGGAGTTTTAGCGTTTTGAAAAAAGTCAATTCCTGAAATCCACCTACTGCCAGATTCTGTTGACCTGGTGTTTCACAAAAAAAAAACGGAAATTTTTAAATTTTTCTTGGTTCAAATTTAGTTTTACGTTTTCTGTAATATCTCCGTTGGTTTTCGAAATAACAGCATGAAACTTTGTGGATTGATAGAAAACAGAATGAGCAATAATATCGAGCAAATAAAATTTTGCCACGCCCATTTTAAATTCCATAAAAGTGGGCGTAAATAAGAACATGCTGCTATTTCCTGTTCTGTTTTATATATTCAAAATCCAAAACCCATGCATGTTGAAGCCGACGTCATGACCTTTTATCCAAAATAGGTTTCACCAAAATGGGCCAAGTGGTTCCCGAGATATAAGAGGTACAACTTTAATAAAAACTTGCCATTTCCGGTAGTTTCCTGTTTCTCTACTTTTTAGAAATTGGTAAATATCTCGAAAGTTTCCAAAGGTAGAGGCTCGAAATTTGGCAGACACATAGAATGGAATACGAGGATTCGTTTAAATCCTTTTTGGACATTCGAGGTCCATTACCCACGGAGATATAAAGAACATCACTACAAATTGCATTTTTTCACTGACACAGGGAGTCACCTGGCGGGCCAAAGGTTGGCCATCATGAAGCCAACGTTCTAATCTATTAATTGACGAAACAATTTACCAAATTGGTCCAGCCGTTATGGAGTTTTAGCGTTTTGAAAAAAGTCAATTCCTGAAATCCACCTACTGCCAGATTCTGTTGACCTGGTGTTTCACAAAAAAAAACGGAAATTTTTAAAATTTTCTTGGTTCAAATTTAGTTTGAAACTTTGTGGATTGATAGAAAACAGAATGAGCAATAATATCGAGCAAATAAAATTTTGCCACGCCCACTTTACATTCCATAAAAGTGGGCGTAAATAAGAACATGCTGCTATTTCCTGTTCTGTTTTATATATTCAAAATCCAAAACCCATGCATGTTGAAGCCGACGTCATGACCTTTTATCCAAAATAGGTTTCACCAAAATGGACCAAGTGGTTCCCGAGATATAAGAGGTACAACTTTAATAAAAACTTGCCATTTCCGGTAGTTTCCTGTTTCTCTACTTTTTAGAAATTGGTCAATATCTCGAAAGTTTCCAAAGGTAGAGGCTCGAAATTTGGCAGACATATAGAATGGAATACGAGGATTCGTTTAAATCCTTTTTGGACATTCGAGGTCCATTACCCACGGAGATATAAAGAACATCACTACAAATTGCATTTTTTCACTGACACAGGGAGTCACCTGGCGGGCCAAAGGTTGGCCATCATGAAGCCAACGTTCTAATCTATTAATTGACGAAACAATTTACCAAATTGGTCAAGCCGTTATGGAGTTTTAGTGTTTTGAAAAAAGTCAATTCCTGAAATCCACCTACTGCCAGATTCTGTTGACCTGGTGTTCCACAAAAAAAAACGGAAATTTTTAAAATTTTCTTGGTTCAAATTTAGTTTTACGTTTTCTGTAATATCTCCGTTGATTTTTGAAATAACAGCATGAAACTTTGTGGGTTGATAGAAAACAGAATGAGCAATAATATCGAGCAAATAAAATTTTGCCACGCCCACCTTAAATTCAATAAAAGTGGGCGTAAATAAGAATATGCCGCTATTTCCTGTTTTGTTTTGTATATTCAAAATCCAAAACCCATGCATGTTGAAGCCGACGTCATGACCTTTTATCCAAAATAGGTTTCACCAAAATGGACCAAGTGGTTCCCGAGATATAAGAGGTACAACTTTAATAAATACTTGCCATTTCCGGTAGTTTCCTGTTTCTCTACTTTTTAGAAATTGGTCAATATCTCGAAAGTTTACAAAGGTAGAGGCTCGAAATTTGGCAGACATATAGAATGGAATACGAGGATTCGTTTAAATCCTTTTTGAACATTCGAGGTACATTACCCACGGAGATATAAAGAACATCACTACAAATTGCATTTTTTCACTGACACAGGGAGTCACCTGGCGGGCCAAAGGTTGGCCATCATGAAGCCAACGTTCTAATCTATCAATTGACGAAACAATTTACCAAATTGGTCCAGCCGTTATGGAGTTTTAGCGTTTTGAAAAAAGTCAATTCCTGAAATCAACCTACTGCCAGATTCTGTTGACCTGGTGTTTCACAAAAAAAACGGAAATTTTTAAAATTTTCTTGGTTCAAATTTAGTTTTACGTTTTCTGTAATATCTCCGTTGATTTTCGAAATAACAGCATGAAACTTTGTGGATTTATAGAAAACAGAATGAGCAATAATATCGAGTAAATAAAATTTTGCCACGCCCACTTTAAATTCCATAAAAGTGGGCGTAAATAAGAATATGCTGCTATTTCCTGTTTTGTTTTGTATATTCAAAATCCAAAACCCCTGCATGTTGAAGCCGACGTCATGACCTTTTATCCAAAATAGGTTTCACCAAAATGGACCAAGTGGTTCCCGAGATATAAGAGGTACAACTTTAATAAAAACTTGCCATTTCCGGTAGTTTCCTGTTTCTCTACTTTTTAGAAATTGGTCAATATCTCGAAAGTTTCCAAAGGTAGAGGCTCGAAATTTGGCAGACATATAGAATGGAATACGAGGATTCGTTTAAATCCTTTTTGGACATTCGAAGTCCATTACCCACGGAGATATAAAGAACATCACTACAAATTGCATTTTTTCACTGACACAGGGAGTCACCTGGCGGGCCAAAGGTTGGCCATCATGAAGCCAACGTTCTAATCTATCAATTGACGAAACAATTTACCAAATTGGTCCAGCCGTTATGGAGTTTTAGCGTTTTGAAAAAAGTCAATTCCTGAAATCCACCTACTGCCAGATTCTGTTGACCTGGTGTTTCACAAAAAAAACGGAAATTTTTAAAATTTTCTTGGTTCAAATTTAGTTTTACGTTTTCTGTAATATCTCCGTTGATTTTCGAAATTACAGCATGAAACTTTGTGGATTGATAGAAAACAGAATGAGCAATAATATCGAGCAAATAAAATTTTGTCACGCCCACTTTAAATTCCATAAAAGTGGGCGTAAATAAGAACATGCTGATATTTCCTGTTCTGTTTTATATATTCAAAATCCAAAACCCATGCATGTTGAAGCCGACGTCATGACCTTTTATCCAAAATAGGTTTCACCAAAATGGACCAAGTGGTTCCCGAGATATAAGAGGTACAACTTTAATAAAAACTTGCCATTTCAGTTAGTGTCCTGTTTCTCTACTTTTTAGAAATTGGTCAATATCTCGAAAGCTTCCAAAGGTAGAGGCTCGAAATTTGGCAGACATATAGAATAGAATACGAGGATTCGTTTAAATCCTTTTTGGACATTCGAGGTCCATTACCCACGGAGATATAAAGAACATCACTACAAATTGCATTTTTTCACTGACACAGGGAGTCACCTGGCGGGCCAAAGGTTGGCCATCATGAAGCCAACGTTCTAATCTATTAATTGACGAAACAATTTACCAAATTGGTCAAGCCGTTATGGAGTTTTAGCGTTTTGAAAAAAGTCAATTCCTGAAATCCACCTACTGCCAGATTCTGTTGACCTGGTGTTTCACAAAAAAAAACGGAAATTTTTAAAATTTCCTTGGTTCAAATTTAGTTTTACGTTTTCTGTAATATCTCCGTTGATTTCCGAAATAACAGCATGAAACTTTGTGGATTTATAGAAAACAGAATGAGCAATAATATCGAGTAAATAAAATTTTGCCACGCCCACTTTAAATTCCATAAAAGTGGGCGTAAATAAGAATATGCTGCTATTTCCTGTTTTGTTTTGTATATTCAAAATCCAAAACCCATGCATGTTGAAGCCAACGTCATGACCTTTTATCCAAAATAGGTTTCACCAAAATGGACCAAGTGGTTCCCGAGATATAAGAGGTACAACTTTAATAAAAACTTGCCATTTCCGGTAGTTTCCTGTTTCTCTACTTTTTAGAAATTGGTCAATATCTCGAAAGTTTCCAAAGGTAGAGGCTCGAAATTTGGCAGACATATAGAATGGAATACGAGGATTCGTTTAAATCCTTTTTGGACATTCGAGGTACATTACCCACGGAGATATAAAGAACATCACTACAAATTGCATTTTTTCACTGACACAGGGAGTCACCTGGCGGGCCAAAGGTTGGCCATCATGAAGCCAACGTTCTAATCTATCAATTGACGAAACAATTTACCAAATTGGTCCAGCCGTTATGGAGTTTTAGCGTTTTGAAAAAAGTCAATTCCTGAAATCCACCTACTGCCAGATTCTGTTGACCTGGTGTTTCACAAAAAAAAGACGGAAATTTTTAAAATTTTATTGGTTCAAATTTAGTTTTACGTTATCTGTAATATCTCCGTTGATTTTCGAAATAACAGCATGAAACTTTGTGGATTGATAGAAAACAAAATGAGCAATAATATCGAGCAAATAAAATTTTGCCACGCCCACCTTAAATTCCATAAAAGTGGGCGTAAATAAGAACATGCTGCTATTTCCTGTTCTGTTTTATATATTCAAAATCCAAAACCCATGCATGTTGAAGCAGACGTCATGACCTTTTATCCAAAATAGGTTTCACCAAAATGGACCAAGTGGTTCCCGAGATATAAGAGGTACAACTTTAATAAAAACTTGCCATTTCCGGTAGTTTCCTGTTTCTCTACTTTTTAGAAATTGGTCAATATCTCGAAAGTTTCCAAAGGTAGAGGCTCGAAATTTGGCAGACATATAGAATGGAATACGAGGATTCGTTTAAATCCTTTTTGGACATTCGAGGTCCATTACCCACGGAGATATAAAGAACATCACTACAAATTGCATTTTTTTACTGACACAGGGAGTCACCTGGCGGGCCAAAGGTTGGCCATCATGAAGCCAACGTTCTAATCTATTAATTGACGAAACAATTTACCAAATTGGTCCAGCCGTTATGGAGTTTTAGCGTTTTGAAAAAAGTCAATTCCTGAAATCCACCTACTGCCAGATTCTGTTGACCTGGTGTTTCACAAAAAAAACGGAAATTTTTAAAATTTCCTTGGTTCAAATTTAGTTTTACGTTTTCTGTAATATCTCCGTTGATTTTCGAAATAACAGCATGAAACTTTGTGGATTTATAGAAAACAGAATGAGCAATAATATCGAGTAAATAAAATTTTGCCACGCCCACTTTAAATTCCATAAAAGTGGGCGTAAATAAGAATATGCTGCTATTTCCTGTTTTGTTTTGTATATTCAAAATCCAAAACCCATGCATGTTGAAGCCGACGTCATGACCTTTTATCCAAAATAGGTTTCACCAAAATGGACCAAGTGGTTCCCGAGATATAAGAGGTACAACTTTAATAAAAACTTGCCATTTCCGGTAGTTTCCTGTTTCTCTACTTTTTAGAAATTGGTCAATATCTCGAAAGTTTCCAAAGGTAGAGGCTCGAAATTTGGCAGACATATAGAATGGAATACGAGGATTCGTTTAAATCCTTTTTGGACATTCGAGGTACATTACCCACGGAGATATAAAGAACATCACTACAAATTGCATTTTTTCACTGACACAGGGAGTCACCTGGCGGGCCAAAGGTTGGCCATCATGAAGCCAACGTTCTAATCTATCAATTGACGAAACAATTTACCAAATTGGTCCAGCCGTTATGGAGTTTTAGCGTTTTGAAAAAAGTCAATTCCTGAAATCCACCTACTGCCAGATTCTGTTGACCTGGTGTTTCACAAAAAAAACGGAAATTTTTAAAATTTCCTTGGTTCAAATTTAGTTTTACGTTTTCTGTAATATCTCCGTTGATTTTCGAAATAACAGCATGAAACTTTGTGGATTTATAGAAAACAGAATGAGCAATAATATCGAGTAAATAAAATTTTGCCACGCCCACTTTAAATTCCATAAAAGTGGGCGTAAATAAGAATATGCTGCTATTTCCTGTTTTGTTTTGTATATTCAAAATCCAAAACCCATGCATGTTGAAGCCGACGTCATGACCTTTTATCCAAAATAGGTTTCACCAAAATGGACCAAGTGGTTCCCGAGATATAAGAGGTACAACTTTAATAAAAACTTGCCATTTCCGGTAGTTTCCTGTTTCTCTACTTTTTAGAAATTGGTCAATATCTCGAAAGTTTCCAAAGGTAGAGGCTCGAAATTTGGCAGACATATAGAATGGAATACGAGGATTCGTTTAAATCCTTTTTGGACATTCGAGGTCCATTACCCACGGAGATATAAAGAACATCACTACAAATTGCATTTTTTTACTGACACAGGGAGTCACCTGGCGGGCCAAAGGTTGGCCATCATGAAGCCAACGTTCTAATCTATTAATTGACGAAACAATTTACCAAATTGGTCCAGCCGTTATGGAGTTTTAGCGTTTTGAAAAAAGTCAATTCCTGAAATCCACCTACTGCCAGATTCTGTTGACCTGGTGTTTCACAAAAAAAAACGGAAATTTTTAAAATTTCCTTGGTTCAAATTTAGTTTTACGTTTTCTGTAATATCTCCGTTGATTTTCGAAATAACAGCATGAAACTTTGTGGATTTATAGAAAACAGAATGAGCAATAATATCGAGTAAATAAAATTTTGCCACGCCCACTTTAAATTCCATAAAAGTGGGCGTAAATAAGAATATGCTGCTATTTCCTGTTTTGTTTTGTATATTCAAAATCCAAAACCCATGCATGTTGAAGCCGACGTCATGACCTTTTATCCAAAATAGGTTTCACCAAAATGGACCAAGTGGTTCCCGAGATATAAGAGGTACAACTTTAATAAAAACTTGCCATTTCCGGTAGTTTCCTGTTTCTCTACTTTTTAGAAATTGGTCAATATCTCGAAAGTTTCCAAAGGTAGAGGCTCGAAATTTGGCAGACATATAGAATGGAATACGAGGATTCGTTTAAATCCTTTTTGGACATTCGAGGTACATTACCCACGGAGATATAAAGAACATCACTACAAATTGCATTTTTTCACTGACACAGGGAGTCACCTGGCGGGCCAAAGGTTGGCCATCATGAAGCCAACGTTCTAATCTATCAATTGACGAAACAATTTACCAAATTGGTCCAGCCGTTATGGAGTTTTAGCGTTTTGAAAAAAGTCAATTCCTGAAATCCACCTACTGCCAGATTCTGTTGACCTGGTGTTTCACAAAAAAAACGGAAATTTTTAAAATTTCCTTGGTTCAAATTTAGTTTTACGTTTTCTGTAATATCTCCGTTGATTTTCGAAATAACAGCATGAAACTTTGTGGATTTATAGAAAACAGAATGAGCAATAATATCGAGTAAATAAAATTTTGCCACGCCAACTTTAAATTCCATAAAAGTGGGCGTAAATAAGAATATGCTGCTATTTCCTGTTTTGTTTTGTATATTCAAAATCCAAAACCCATGCATGTTGAAGCCGACGTCATGACCTTTTATCCAAAATAGGTTTCACCAAAATGGACCAAGTGGTTCCCGAGATATAAGAGGTACAACTTTAATAAAAACTTGCCATTTCCGGTAGTTTCCTGTTTCTCTACTTTTTAGAAATTGGTCAATATCTCGAAAGTTTCCAAAGGTAGAGGCTCGAAATTTGGCAGACATATAGAATGGAATACGAGGATTCGTTTAAATCCTTTTTGGACATTCGAGGTCCATTACCCACGGAGATATAAAGAACATCACTACAAATTGCATTTTTTCACTGACACAGGGAGTCACCTGGCAGGCCAAAGGTTGGCCATCATGAAGCCAACGTTCTAATCTGTCAATTGACGAAACAATTTACCAAATTGGTCAAGCCGTTATGGAGTTTTAGCGTTTTGAAAAAAGTCAATTCCTGAAATCCACCTACTGCCAGATTCTGTTGACCTGGTGTTTCACAAAAAAAAAGACGGAAATTTTTAAAATTTTCTTGGTTCAAATTTAGTTTTACGTTTTCTGTAATATCTCCGTTGATTTTCGAAATAACAGCATGAAACTTTGTGGATTGATAGAAAACAAAATGAGCAATAATATCGAGCAAATAAAATTTTGCCACGCCCACCTTAAATTCCATAAAAGTGGGCGTAAATAAGAACATGCTGCTATTTCCTGTTCTGTTTTATATATTCAAAATCCAAAACCCATGCATGTTGAAGCCGACGTCATGACCTTTTATCCAAAATAGGTTTCACCAAAATGGACCAAGTGGTTCCCGAGATATAAGAGGTACAACTTTAATAAAAACTTGCCATTTCCGGTAGTTTCCTGTTTCTCTACTTTTTAGAAATTGGTCAATATCTCGAAAGTTTCCAAAGGTAGAGGCTCGAAATTTGGCAGACATATAGAATGGAATACGAGGATTCGTTTAAATCCTTTTTGGACATTCGAGGTCCATTACCCACGGAGATATAAAGAACATCACTACAAATTGCATTTTTTTACTGACACAGGGAGTCACCTGGCGGGCCAAAGGTTGGCCATCATGAAGCCAACGTTCTAATCTATTAATTGACGAAACAATTTACCAAATTGGTCCAGCCGTTATGGAGTTTTAGCGTTTTGAAAAAAGTCAATTCCTGAAATCCACCTACTGCCAGATTCTGTTGACCTGGTGTTTCACAAAAAAAACGGAAATTTTTAAAATTTCCTTGGTTCAAATTTAGTTTTACGTTTTCTGTAATATCTCCGTTGATTTTCGAAATAACAGCATGAAACTTTGTGGATTTATAGAAAACAGAATGAGCAATAATATCGAGTAAATAAAATTTTGCCACGCCCACTTTAAATTCCATAAAAGTGGGCGTAAATAAGAATATGCTGCTATTTCCTGTTTTGTTTTGTATATTCAAAATCCAAAACCCATGCATGTTGAAGCCGACGTCATGACCTTTTATCCAAAATAGGTTTCACCAAAATGGACCAAGTGGTTCCCGAGATATAAGAGGTACAACTTTAATAAAAACTTGCCATTTCCGGTAGTTTCCTGTTTCTCTACTTTTTAGAAATTGGTCAATATCTCGAAAGTTTCCAAAGGTAGAGGCTCGAAATTTGGCAGACATATAGAATGGAATACGAGGATTCGTTTAAATCCTTTTTGGACATTCGAGGTACATTACCCACGGAGATATAAAGAACATCACTACAAATTGCATTTTTTCACTGACACAGGGAGTCACCTGGCGGGCCAAAGGTTGGCCATCATGAAGCCAACGTTCTAATCTATCAATTGACGAAACAATTTACCAAATTGGTCCAGCCGTTATGGAGTTTTAGCGTTTTGAAAAAAGTCAATTCCTGAAATCCACCTACTGCCAGATTCTGTTGACCTGGTGTTTCACAAAAAAAACGGAAATTTTTAAAATTTCCTTGGTTCAAATTTAGTTTTACGTTTTCTGTAATATCTCCGTTGATTTCCGAAATAACAGCATGAAACTTTGTGGATTTATAGAAAACAGAATGAGCAATAATATCGAGTAAATAAAATTTTGCCACGCCCACTTTAAATTCCATAAAAGTGGGCGTAAATAAGAATATGCTGCTATTTCCTGTTTTGTTTTGTATATTCAAAATCCAAAACCCATGCATGTTGAAGCCGACGTCATGACCTTTTATCCAAAATAGGTTTCACCAAAATGGACCAAGTGGTTCCCGAGATATAAGAGGTACAACTTTAATAAAAACTTGCCATTTCCGGTAGTTTCCTGTTTCTCTACTTTTTAGAAATTGGTCAATATCTCGAAAGTTTCCAAAGGTAGAGGCTCGAAATTTGGCAGACATATAGAATGGAATACGAGGATTCGTTTAAATCCTTTTTGGACATTCGAGGTCCATTACCCACGGAGATATAAAGAACATCACTATAAATTGCATTTTTTTACTGACACAGGGAGTCACCTGGCGGGCCAAAGGTTGGCCATCATGAAGCCAACGTTCTAATCTATTAATTGACGAAACAATTTACCAAATTGGTCCAGCCGTTATGGAGTTTTAGCGTTTTGAAAAAAGTCAATTCCTGAAATCCACCTACTGCCAGATTCTGTTGACCTGGTGTTTCACAAAAAAAACGGAAATTTTTAAAATTTCCTTGGTTCAAATTTAGTTTTACGTTTTCTGTAATATCTCCGTTGATTTTCGAAATAACAGCATGAAACTTTGTGGATTTATAGAAAACAGAATGAGCAATAATATCGAGTAAATAAAATTTTGCCACGCCCACTTTAAATTCCATAAAAGTGGGCGTAAATAAGAATATGCTGCTATTTCCTGTTTTGTTTTGTATATTCAAAATCCAAAACCCATGCATGTTGAAGCCGACGTCATGACCTTTTATCCAAAATAGGTTTCACCAAAATGGACCAAGTGGTTCCCGAGATATAAGAGGTACAACTTTAATAAAAACTTGCCATTTCCGGTAGTTTCCTGTTTCTCTACTTTTTAGAAATTGGTCAATATCTCGAAAGTTTCCAAAGGTAGAGGCTCGAAATTTGGCAGACATATAGAATGGAATACGAGGATTCGTTTAAATCCTTTTTGGACATTCGAGGTACATTACCCACGGAGATATAAAGAACATCACTACAAATTGCATTTTTTCACTGACACAGGGAGTCACCTGGCGGGCCAAAGGTTGGCCATCATGAAGCCAACGTTCTAATCTATCAATTGACGAAACAATTTACCAAATTGGTCCAGCCGTTATGGAGTTTTAGCGTTTTGAAAAAAGTCAATTCCTGAAATCCACCTACTGCCAGATTCTGTTGACCTGGTGTTTCACAAAAAAAACGGAAATTTTTAAAATTTCCTTGGTTCAAATTTAGTTTTACGTTTTCTGTAATATCTCCGTTGATTTTCGAAATAACAGCATGAAACTTTGTGGATTTATAGAAAACAGAATGAGCAATAATATCGAGTAAATAAAATTTTGCCACGCCAACTTTAAATTCCATAAAAGTGGGCGTAAATAAGAATATGCTGCTATTTCCTGTTTTGTTTTGTATATTCAAAATCCAAAACCCATGCATGTTGAAGCCGACGTCATGACCTTTTATCCAAAATAGGTTTCACCAAAATGGACCAAGTGGTTCCCGAGATATAAGAGGTACAACTTTAATAAAAACTTGCCATTTCCGGTAGTTTCCTGTTTCTCTACTTTTTAGAAATTGGTCAATATCTCGAAAGTTTCCAAAGGTAGAGGCTCGAAATTTGGCAGACATATAGAATGGAATACGAGGATTCGTTTAAATCCTTTTTGGACATTCGAGGTCCATTACCCACGGAGATATAAAGAACATCACTACAAATTGCATTTTTTCACTGACACAGGGAGTCACCTGGCAGGCCAAAGGTTGGCCATCATGAAGCCAACGTTCTAATCTATCAATTGACGAAACAATTTACCAAATTGGTCCAGCCGTTATGGAGTTTTAGCGTTTTGAAAAAAGTCAATTCCTGACATCCACCTACTGCCAGATTCTGTTGACCTGGTGTTTCACAAAAAAAAAGACGGAAATTTTTAAAATTTTCTTGGTTCAAATTTAGTTTTACGTTTTCTGTAATATCTCCGTTGATTTTCGAAATAACAGCATGAAACTTTGTGGATTGATAGAAAACAAAATGAGCAATAATATCAAGCAAATAAAATTTTGCCACGCCCACCTTAAATTCCATAAAAGTGGGCGTAAATAAGAACATGCTGCTATTTCCTGTTCTGTTTTATATATTCAAAATCCAAAACCCATGCATGTTGAAGCCGACGTCATGACCTTTTATCCAAAATAGGTTTCACCAAAATGGACCAAGTGGTTCCCGAGATATAAGAGGTACAACTTTAATAAAAACTTGCCATTTCCGGTAGTTTCCTGTTTCTCTACTTTTTAGAAATTGGTCAATATCTCGAAAGTTTCCAAAGGTAGAGGCTCGAAATTTGGCAGACATATAGAATGGAATACGAGGATTCGTTTAAATCCTTTTTGGACATTCGAGGTCCATTACCCACGGAGATATAAAGAACATCACTACAAATTGCATTTTTTCACTGACACAGGGAGTCACCTGGCGGGCCAAAGGTTGGCCATCATGAAGCCAACGTTCTAATCTATTAATTGACGAAACAATTTACCAAATTGGTCCAGCCGTTATGGAGTTTTAGCGTTTTGAAAAAAGTCAATTCCTGAAATCCACCTACTGCCAGATTCTGTTGACCTGGTGTTTCACAAAAAAAACGGAAATTTTTAAAATTTCCTTGGTTCAAATTTAGTTTTACGTTTTCTGTAATATCTCCGTTGATTTTCGAAATAACAGCATGAAACTTTGTGGATTTATAGAAAACAGAATGAGCAATAATATCGAGTAAATAAAATTTTGCCACGCCCACTTTAAATTCCATAAAAGTGGGCGTAAATAAGAATATGCTGCTATTTCCTGTTTTGTTTTGTATATTCAAAATCCAAAACCCATGCATGTTGAAGCCGACGTCATGACCTTTTATCCAAAATAGGTTTCACCAAAATGGACCAAGTGGTTCCCGAGATATAAGAGGTACAACTTTAATAAAAACTTGCCATTTCCGGTAGTTTCCTGTTTCTCTACTTTTTAGAAATTGGTCAATATCTCGAAAGTTTCCAAAGGTAGAGGCTCGAAATTTGGCAGACATATAGAATGGAATACGAGGATTCGTTTAAATCCTTTTTGGACATTCGAGGTCCATTACCCACGGAGATATAAAGAACATCACTACAAATTGCATTTTTTCACTGACACAGGGAGTCACCTGGCGGGCCAAAGGTTGGCCATCATGAAGCCAACGTTCTAATCTATCAATTGACGAAACAATTTACCAAATTGGTCCAGCCGTTATGGAGTTTTAGCGTTTTGAAAAAAGTCAATTCCTGAAATCCACCTACTGCCAGATTCTGTTGACCTGGTGTTTCACAAAAAAAACGGAAATTTTTAAAATTTCCTTGGTTCAAATTTAGTTTTACGTTTTCTGTAATATCTCCGTTGATTTTCGAAATAACAGCATGAAACTTTGTGGATTTATAGAAAACAGAATGAGCAATAATATCGAGTAAATAAAATTTTGCCACGCCAACTTTAAATTCCATAAAAGTGGGCGTAAATAAGAATATGCTGCTATTTCCTGTTTTGTTTTGTATATTCAAAATCCAAAACCCATGCATGTTGAAGCCGACGTCATGACCTTTTATCCAAAATAGGTTTCACCAAAATGGACCAAGTGGTTCCCGAGATATAAGAGGTACAACTTTAATAAAAACTTGCCATTTCCGGTAGTTTCCTGTTTCTCTACTTTTTAGAAATTGGTCAATATCTCGAAAGTTTCCAAAGGTAGAGGCTCGAAATTTGGCAGACATATAGAATGGAATACGAGGATTCGTTTAAATCCTTTTTGGACATTCGAGGTCCATTACCCACGGAGATATAAAGAACATCACTACAAATTGCATTTTTTCACTGACACAGGGAGTCACCTGGCAGGCCAAAGGTTGGCCATCATGAAGCCAACGTTCTAATCTGTCAATTGACGAAACAATTTACCAAATTGGTCAAGCCGTTATGGAGTTTTAGCGTTTTGAAAAAAGTCAATTCCTGAAATCCACCTACTGCCAGATTCTGTTGACCTGGTGTTTCACAAAAAAAAAGACGGAAATTTTTAAAATTTTCTTGGTTCAAATTTAGTTTTACGTTTTCTGTAATATCTCCGTTGATTTTCGAAATAACAGCATGAAACTTTGTGGATTGATAGAAAACAAAATGAGCAATAATATCAAGCAAATAAAATTTTGCCACGCCCACCTTAAATTCCATAAAAGTGGGCGTAAATAAGAACATGCTGCTATTTCCTGTTCTGTTTTATATATTCAAAATCCAAAACCCATGCATGTTGAAGCCGACGTCATGACCTTTTATCCAAAATAGGTTTCACCAAAATGGACCAAGTGGTTCCCGAGATATAAGAGGTACAACTTTAATAAAAACTTGCCATTTCCGGTAGTTTCCTGTTTCTCTACTTTTTAGAAATTGGTCAATATCTCGAAAGTTTCCAAAGGTAGAGGCTCGAAATTTGGCAGACATATAGAATGGAATACGAGGATTCGTTTAAATCCTTTTTGGACATTCGAGGTCCATTACCCACGGAGATATAAAGAACATCACTACAAATTGCATTTTTTCACTGACACAGGGAGTCACCTGGCGGGCCAAAGGTTGGCCATCATGAAGCCAACGTTCTAATCTATTAATTGACGAAACAATTTACCAAATTGGTCCAGCCGTTATGGAGTTTTAGCGTTTTGAAAAAAGTCAATTCCTGAAATCCACCTACTGCCAGATTCTGTTGACCTGGTGTTTCACAAAAAAAACGGAAATTTTTAAAATTTCCTTGGTTCAAATTTAGTTTTACGTTTTCTGTAATATCTCCGTTGATTTTCGAAATAACAGCATGAAACTTTGTGGATTTATAGAAAACAGAATGAGCAATAATATCGAGTAAATAAAATTTTGCCACGCCCACTTTAAATTCCATAAAAGTGGGCGTAAATAAGAATATGCTGCTATTTCCTGTTTTGTTTTGTATATTCAAAATCCAAAACCCATGCATGTTGAAGCCGACGTCATGACCTTTTATCCAAAATAGGTTTCACCAAAATGGACCAAGTGGTTCCCGAGATATAAGAGGTACAACTTTAATAAAAACTTGCCATTTCCGGTAGTTTCCTGTTTCTCTACTTTTTAGAAATTGGTCAATATCTCGAAAGTTTCCAAAGGTAGAGGCTCGAAATTTGGCAGACATATAGAATGGAATACGAGGATTCGTTTAAATCCTTTTTGGACATTCGAGGTACATTACCCACGGAGATATAAAGAACATCACTACAAATTGCATTTTTTCACTGACACAGGGAGTCACCTGGCGGGCCAAAGGTTGGCCATCATGAAGCCAACGTTCTAATCTATCAATTGACGAAACAATTTACCAAATTGGTCCAGCCGTTATGGAGTTGTAGCGTTTTGAAAAAAGTCAATTCCTGAAATCCACCTACTGCCAGATTCTGTTGACCTGGTGTTTCACAAAAAAAACGGAAATTTTTAAAATTTCCTTGGTTCAAATTTAGTTTTACGTTTTCTGTAATATCTCCGTTGATTTTCGAAATAACAGCATGAAACTTTGTGGATTTATAGAAAACAGAATGAGCAATAATATCGAGTAAATAAAATTTTGCCACGCCAACTTTAAATTCCATAAAAGTGGGCGTAAATAAGAATATGCTGCTATTTCCTGTTTTGTTTTGTATATTCAAAATCCAAAACCCATGCATGTTGAAGCCGACGTCATGACCTTTTATCCAAAATAGGTTTCACCAAAATGGACCAAGTGGTTCCCGAGATATAAGAGGTACAACTTTAATAAAAACTTGCCATTTCCGGTAGTTTCCTGTTTCTCTACTTTTTAGAAATTGGTCAATATCTCGAAAGTTTCCAAAGGTAGAGGCTCGAAATTTGGCAGACATATAGAATGGAATACGAGGATTCGTTTAAATCCTTTTTGGACATTCGAGGTCCATTACCCACGGAGATATAAAGAACATCACTACAAATTGCATTTTTTCACTGACACAGGGAGTCACCTGGCAGGCCAAAGGTTGGCCATCATGAAGCCAACGTTCTAATCTGTCAATTGATGAAACAATTTACCAAATTGGTCAAGCCGTTATGGAGTTTTAGCGTTTTGAAAAAAGTCAATTCCTGAAATCCACCTACTGCCAGATTCTGTTGACCTGGTGTTTCACAAAAAAAAGACGGAAATTTTTAAAATTTTCTTGGTTCAAATTTAGTTTTACGTTTTCTGTAATATCTCCGTTGATTTTCGAAATAACAGCATGAAACTTTGTGGATTGATAGAAAACAAAATGAGCAATAATATCAAGCAAATAAAATTTTGCCACGCCCACCTTAAATTCCATAAAAGTGGGCGTAAATAAGAACATGCTGCTATTTCCTGTTCTGTTTTATATATTCAAAATCCAAAACCCATGCATGTTGAAGCCGACGTCATGACCTTTTATCCAAAATAGGTTTCACCAAAATGGACCAAGTGGTTCCCGAGATATAAGAGGTACAACTTTAATAAAAACTTGCCATTTCCGGTAGTTTCCTGTTTCTCTACTTTTTAGAAATTGGTCAATATCTCGAAAGTTTCCAAAGGTAGAGGCTCGAAATTTGGCAGACATATAGAATGGAATACGAGGATTCGTTTAAATCCTTTTTGGACATTCGAGGTCCATTACCCACGGAGATATAAAGAACATCACTACAAATTGCATTTTTTCACTGACACAGGGAGTCACCTGGCGGGCCAAAGGTTGGCCATCATGAAGCCAACGTTCTAATCTATTAATTGACGAAACAATTTACCAAATTGGTCAAGCCGTTATGGAGTTTTAGCGTTTTGAAAAAAGTCAATTCCTGAAATCCACCTACTGCCAGATTCTGTTGACCTGGTGTTTCACAAAAAAAACGGAAATTTTTAAAATTTTCTTGGTTCAAATTTAGTTTTACGTTTTCCGTAATATCTCCGTTGATTTTCGAAATAACAGCATGAAACTTTGTGGATTGATAGAAAACAGAATGAGCAATAATATCGAGCAAATAAAATTTTGTCACGCCCACTTTAAATTCCATAAAAGTGGGCGTAAATAAGAACATGCTGCTATTTCCTGTTCTGTTTTATATATTCAAAATCCAAAACCCATGCATGTTGAAGCCGACGTCATGACCTTTTATCCAAAATAGGTTTCACCAAAATGGACCAAGTGGTTCCCGAGATATAAGAGGTACAACTTTAATAAAAACTTGCCATTTCCAGTAGTTTCCTGTTTCTCTACTTTTTAGAAATTGGTCAATATCTCGAAAGTTTCCAAAGGTAGAGGCTCGAAATTTGGCAGACATATAGAATGGAATACGAGGATTCGTTTAAATCCTTTTTGGACATTCGAGGTCCATTACCCACGGAGATATAAAGAACATCACTACAAATTGCATTTTTTCACTGACACAGGGAGTCACCTAGCGGGCCAAAGGTTGGCCATCATGAAGCCAACGTTCTAATCTATCAATTGACGAAACAATTTACCAAATTGGTCCAGCCGTTATGGAGTTTTAGCGTTTTGAAAAAAGTCAATTCCTGAAATCCACCTACTGCCAGATTCTGTTGACCTGGTGTTTCACAAAAAAAACGGAAATTTTTAAAATTTCCTTGGTTCAAATTTAGTTTTACGTTTTCTGTAATATCTCCGTTGATTTTCGAAATAACAGCATGAAACTTTGTGGATTTATAGAAAACAGAATGAGCAATAATATCGAGTAAATAAAATTTTGCCACGCCAACTTTAAATTCCATAAAAGTGGGCGTAAATAAGAATATGCTGCTATTTCCTGTTTTGTTTTGTATATTCAAAATCCAAAACCCATGCATGTTGAAGCCGACGTCATGACCTTTTATCCAAAATAGGTTTCACCAAAATGGACCAAGTGGTTCCCGAGATATAAGAGGTACAACTTTAATAAAAACTTGCCATTTCCGGTAGTTTCCTGTTTCTCTACTTTTTAGAAATTGGTCAATATCTCGAAAGTTTCCAAAGGTAGAGGCTCGAAATTTGGCAGACATATAGAATGGAATACGAGGATTCGTTTAAATCCTTTTTGGACATTCGAGGTCCATTACCCACGGAGATATAAAGAACATCACTACAAATTGCATTTTTTCACTGACACAGGGAGTCACCTGGCAGGCCAAAGGTTGGCCATCATGAAGCCAACGTTCTAATCTGTCAATTGACGAAACAATTTACCAAATTGGTCAAGCCGTTATGGAGTTTTAGCGTTTTGAAAAAAGTCAATTCCTGAAATCCACCTACTGCCAGATTCTGTTGACCTGGTGTTTCACAAAAAAAAAGACGGAAATTTTTAAAATTTTCTTGGTTCAAATTTAGTTTTACGTTTTCTGTAATATCTCCGTTGATTTTCGAAATAACAGCATGAAACTTTGTGGATTGATAGAAAACAAAATGAGCAATAATATCAAGCAAATAAAATTTTGCCACGCCCACCTTAAATTCCATAAAAGTGGGCGTAAATAAGAACATGCTGCTATTTCCTGTTCTGTTTTATATATTCAAAATCCAAAACCCATGCATGTTGAAGCCGACGTCATGACCTTTTATCCAAAATAGGTTTCACCAAAATGGACCAAGTGGTTCCCGAGATATAAGAGGTACAACTTTAATAAAAACTTGCCATTTCCGGTAGTTTCCTGTTTCTCTACTTTTTAGAAATTGGTCAATATCTCGAAAGTTTCCAAAGGTAGAGGCTCGAAATTTGGCAGACATATAGAATGGAATACGAGGATTCGTTTAAATCCTTTTTGGACATTCGAGGTCCATTACCCACGGAGATATAAAGAACATCACTACAAATTGCATTTTTTCACTGACACAGGGAGTCACCTGGCGGGCCAAAGGTTGGCCATCATGAAGCCAACGTTCTAATCTATTAATTGACGAAACAATTTACCAAATTGGTCCAGCCGTTATGGAGTTTTAGCGTTTTGAAAAAAGTCAATTCCTGAAATCCACCTACTGCCAGATTCTGTTGACCTGGTGTTTCACAAAAAAAACGGAAATTTTTAAAATTTCCTTGGTTCAAATTTAGTTTTACGTTTTCTGTAATATCTCCGTTGATTTTCGAAATAACAGCATGAAACTTTGTGGATTTATAGAAAACAGAATGAGCAATAATATCGAGTAAATAAAATTTTGCCACGCCCACTTTAAATTCCATAAAAGTGGGCGTAAATAAGAATATGCTGCTATTTCCTGTTTTGTTTTGTATATTCAAAATCCAAAACCCATGCATGTTGAAGCCGACGTCATGACCTTTTATCCAAAATAGGTTTCACCAAAATGGACCAAGTGGTTCCCGAGATACAAGAGGTACAACTTTAATAAAAACTTGCCATTTCCGGTAGTTTCCTGTTTCTCTACTTTTTAGAAATTGGTCAATATCTCGAAAGTTTCCAAAGGTAGAGGCTCGAAATTTGGCAGACATATAGAATGGAATACGAGGATTCGTTTAAATCCTTTTTGGACATTCGAGGTACATTACCCACGGAGATATAAAGAACATCACTACAAATTGCATTTTTTCACTGACACAGGGAGTCACCTGGCGGGCCAAAGGTTGGCCATCATGAAGCCAACGTTCTAATCTATCAATTGACGAAACAATTTACCAAATTGGTCCAGCCGTTATGGAGTTTTAGCGTTTTGAAAAAAGTCAATTCCTGAAATCCACCTACTGCCAGATTCTGTTGACCTGGTGTTTCACAAAAAAAACGGAAATTTTTAAAATTTCCTTGGTTCAAATTTAGTTTTACGTTTTCTGTAATATCTCCGTTGATTTTCGAAATAACAGCATGAAACTTTGTGGATTTATAGAAAACAGAATGAGCAATAATATCGAGTAAATAAAATTTTGCCACGCCAACTTTAAATTCCATAAAAGTGGGCGTAAATAAGAATATGCTGCTATTTCCTGTTTTGTTTTGTATATTCAAAATCCAAAACCCATGCATGTTGAAGCCGACGTCATGACCTTTTATCCAAAATAGGTTTCACCAAAATGGACCAAGTGGTTCCCGAGATATAAGAGGTACAACTTTAATAAAAACTTGCCATTTCCGGTAGTTTCCTGTTTCTCTACTTTTTAGAAATTGGTCAATATCTCGAAAGTTTCCAAAGGTAGAGGCTCGAAATTTGGCAGACATATAGAATGGAATACGAGGATTCGTTTAAATCCTTTTTGGACATTCGAGGTCCATTACCCACGGAGATATAAAGAACATCACTACAAATTGCATTTTTTCACTGACACAGGGAGTCACCTGGCAGGCCAAAGGTTGGCCATCATGAAGCCAACGTTCTAATCTGTCAATTGATGAAACAATTTACCAAATTGGTCAAGCCGTTATGGAGTTTTAGCGTTTTGAAAAAAGTCAATTCCTGAAATCCACCTACTGCCAGATTCTGTTGACCTGGTGTTTCACAAAAAAAAAGACGGAAATTTTTAAAATTTTCTTGGTTCAAATTTAGTTTTACGTTTTCTGTAATATCTCCGTTGATTTTCGAAATAACAGCATGAAACTTTGTGGATTGATAGAAAACAAAATGAGCAATAATATCAAGCAAATAAAATTTTGCCACGCCCACCTTAAATTCCATAAAAGTGGGCGTAAATAAGAACATGCTGCTATTTCCTGTTCTGTTTTATATATTCAAAATCCAAAACCCATGCATGTTGAAGCCGACGTCATGACCTTTTATCCAAAATAGGTTTCACCAAAATGGACCAAGTGGTTCCCGAGATATAAGAGGTACAACTTTAATAAAAACTTGCCATTTCCGGTAGTTTCCTGTTTCTCTACTTTTTAGAAATTGGTCAATATCTCGAAAGTTTCCAAAGGTAGAGGCTCGAAATTTGGCAGACATATAGAATGGAATACGAGGATTCGTTTAAATCCTTTTTGGACATTCGAGGTCCATTACCCACGGAGATATAAAGAACATCACTACAAATTGCATTTTTTCACTGACACAGGGAGTCACCTGGCGGGCCAAAGGTTGGCCATCATGAAGCCAACGTTCTAATCTATTAATTGACGAAACAATTTACCAAATTGGTCAAGCCGTTATGGAGTTTTAGCGTTTTGAAAAAAGTCAATTCCTGAAATCCACCTACTGCCAGATTCTGTTGACCTGGTGTTTCACAAAAAAAACGGAAATTTTTAAAATTTTCTTGGTTCAAATTTAGTTTTACGTTTTCCGTAATATCTCCGTTGATTTTCGAAATAACAGCATGAAACTTTGTGGATTGATAGAAAACAGAATGAGCAATAATATCGAGCAAATAAAATTTTGTCACGCCCACTTTAAATTCCATAAAAGTGGGCGTAAATAAGAACATGCTGCTATTTCCTGTTCTGTTTTATATATTCAAAATCCAAAACCCATGCATGTTGAAGCCGACGTCATGACCTTTTATCCAAAATAGGTTTCACCAAAATGGACCAAGTGGTTCCCGAGATATAAGAGGTACAACTTTAATAAAAACTTGCCATTTCCAGTAGTTTCCTGTTTCTCTACTTTTTAGAAATTGGTCAATATCTCGAAAGTTTCCAAAGGTAGAGGCTCGAAATTTGGCAGACATATAGAATGGAATACGAGGATTCGTTTAAATCCTTTTTGGACATTCGAGGTCCATTACCCACGGAGATATAAAGAACATCACTACAAATTGCATTTTTTCACTGACACAGGGAGTCACCTAGCGGGCCAAAGGTTGGCCATCATGAAGCCAACGTTCTAATCTATCAATTGACGAAACAATTTACCAAATTGGTCCAGCCGTTATGGAGTTTTAGCGTTTTGAAAAAAGTCAATTCCTGAAATCCACCTACTGCCAGATTCTGTTGACCTGGTGTTTCACAAAAAAAAACGGAAATTTTTAAAATTTCCTTGGTTCAAATTTAGTTTTACGTTTTCTGTAATATCTCCGTTGATTTTCGAAATAACAGCATGAAACTTTGTGGATTTATAGAAAACAGAATGTGCAATAATATCGAGTAAATAAAATTTTGCCACGCCCACTTTAAATTCCATAAAAGTGGGCGTAAATAAGAATATGCTGCTATTTCCTGTTTTGTTTTGTATATTCAAAATCCAAAACCCATGCATGTTGAAGCCAACGTCATGACCTTTTATCCAAAATAGGTTTCACCAAAATGGACCAAGTGGTTCCCGAGATATAAGAGGTACAACTTTAATAAAAACTTGCCATTTCCGGTAGTTTCCTGTTTCTCTACTTTTTAGAAATTGGTCAATATCTCGAAAGTTTCCAAAGGTAGAGGCTCGAAATTTGGCAGACATATAGAATGGAATACGAGGATTCGTTTAAATCCTTTTTGGACATTCGAGGTACATTACCCACGGAGATATAAAGAACATCACTACAAATTGCATTTTTTCACTGACACAGGGAGTCACCTGGCGGGCCAAAGGTTGGCCATCATGAAGCCAACGTTCTAATCTATCAATTGACGAAACAATTTACCAAATTGGTCCAGCCGTTATGGAGTTTTAGCGTTTTGAAAAAAGTCAATTCCTGAAATCCACCTACTGCCAGATTCTGTTGACCTGGTGTTTCACAAAAAAAAACGGAAATTTTTAAAATTTCCTTGGTTCAAATTTAGTTTTACGTTATCTGTAATATCTCCGTTGATTTTCGAAATAACAGCATGAAACTTTGTGGATTGATAGAAAACAAAATGAGCAATAATATCGAGCAAATAAAATTTTGCCACGCCCACCTTAAATTCCATAAAAGTGGGCGTAAATAAGAACATGCTGCTATTTCCTGTTCTGTTTTATATATTCAAAATCCAAAACCCATGCATGTTGAAGCCGACGTCATGACGTTTTATCCAAAATAGGTTTCACCAAAATGGACCAAGTGGTTCCCGAGATATAAGAGGTACAACTTTAATAAAAACTTGCCATTTCCGGTAGTTTCCTGTTTCTCTACTTTTTAGAAATTGGTCAATATCTCGAAAGTTTCCAAAGGTAGAGGCTCGAAATTTGGCAGACATATAGAATGGAATACGAGGATTCGTTTAAATCCTTTTTGGACATTCGAGGTCCATTACCCACGGAGAAATAAAGAACATCACTACAAATTGCATTTTTTCACTGACACAGGGAGTCACCTGGCGGGCCAAAGGTTGGCCATCATGAAGCCAACGTTCTAATCTATTAATTGACGAAACAATTTACCAAATTGGTCCAGCCGTTATGGAGTTTTAGCGTTTTGAAAAAAGTCAATTCCTGAAATCCACCTACTGCCAGATTCTGTTGACCTGGTGTTTCACAAAAAAAACGGAAATTTTTAAAATTTTCTTGGTTCAAATTTAGTTTTACGTTTTCTGTAATATCTCCGTTGATTTTCGAAATAACAGCATGAAACTTTGTGGATTGATAGAAAACAAAATGAGCAATAATATCGAGCAAATAAAATTTTGCCACGCCCACTTTAAATTCCACAAAAGTGGGCGTAAATAAGAACATGCTGCTATTTCCTGTTCTGTTTTATATATTCAAAATCCAAAACCCATGCATGTTGAAGCCGACGTCATGACCTTTTATCCAAAATAGGTTTCACCAAAATGGACCAAGTGGTTCCCGAGATATAAGAGGTACAACTTTAATAAAAACTTGCCATTTCCGGTAGTTTCCTGTTTCTCTACTTTATAGAAATTGGTCAATATCTCGAAAGTTTCCAAAGGTAGAGGCTCGAAATTTGGCAGACATATAGAATGGAATACGAGGATTCGTTTAAATCCTTTTTGGACATTCGAGGTCCATTACCCACGGAGATATAAAGAACATCACTACAAATTGCATTTTTTCACTGACACAGGGAGTCACCTGGCGGGCCAAAGGTTGGCCATCATGAAGCCAACGTTCTAATCTATTAATTGACGAAACAATTTACCAAATTGTTCCAGCCGTTATGGAGTTTTAGCGTTTTGAAAAAAGTCAATTCCTGAAATCCACCTACTGCCAGATTCTGTTGACCTGGCGTTTCACAAAAAAAAACGGAAATTTTTAAATTTTTCTTGGTTCAAATTTAGTTTTACGTTTTCTGTAATATCTCCGTTGATTTTCGAAATAACAGCATGAAACTTTGTGGATTGATAGAAAACAAAATGAGCAATAATATCGAGCAAATAAAATTTTGCCACGCCCACTTTAAATTCCATAAAAGTGGGCGTAAATAAGAACATGCTGCTATTTCCTGTTCTGTTTTATATATTCAAAATCCAAAACCCATGCATGTTGAAGCCGACGTCATGACCTTTTATCCAAAATAGGTTTCACCAAAATGGACCAAGTGGTTCCCGAGATATAAGAGGTACAACTTTAATAAAAACTTGCCATTTCCGGTAGTTTCCTGTTTCTCTACTTTTTAGAAATTGGTCAATATCTCGAAAGTTTCCAAAGGTAGAGGCTCGAAATTTGGCATACATATAGAATGGAATACGAGGATTCGTTTAAATCCTTTTTGGACATTCGAGGTCCATTACCCACGGAGATATAAAGAACATCACTACAAATTGCATTTTTTCACTGACACAGGGAGTCACCTGGCGGGCCAAAGGTTGGCCATCATGAAGCCAACGTTCTAATCTATTAATTGACGAAACAATTTACCAAATTGGTCCAGCCGTTATGGAGTTTTAGCGTTTTGAAAAAAGTCAATTCCTGAAATCCACCTACTGCCAGATTCTGTTGACCTGGTGTTTCACAAAAAAAACGGAAATTTTTAAAATTTTCTTGGTTCAAATTTAGTTTTACGTTTTCTGTAATATCTCCGTTGATTTTCGAAATAACAGCATGAAACTTTGTGGATTGATAGAAAACAAAATGAGCAATAATATCGAGCAAATAAAATTTTGCCACGCCCACTTTAAATTCCACAAAAGTGGGCGTAAATAAGAACATGCTGCTATTTCCTGTTCTGTTTTATATATTCAAAATCCAAAACCCATGCATGTTGAAGCCGACGTCATGACCTTTTATCCAAAATAGGTTTCACCAAAATGGACCAAGTGGTTCCCGAGATATAAGAGGTACAACTTTAATAAAAACTTGCCATTTCCGGTAGTTTCCTGTTTCTCTACTTTATAGAAATTGGTCAATATCTCGAAAGTTTCCAAAGGTAGAGGCTCGAAATTTGGCAGACATATAGAATGGAATACGAGGATTCGTTTAAATCCTTTTTGGACATTCGAGGTCCATTACCCACGGAGATATAAAGAACATCACTACAAATTGCATTTTTTCACTGACACAGGGAGTCACCTGGCGGGCCAAAGGTTGGCCATCATGAAGCCAACGTTCTAATCTATTAATTGACGAAACAATTTACCAAATTGTTCCAGCCGTTATGGAGTTTTAGCGTTTTGAAAAAAGTCAATTCCTGAAATCCACCTACTGCCAGATTCTGTTGACCTGGCGTTTCACAAAAAAAAACGGAAATTTTTAAATTTTTCTTGGTTCAAATTTAGTTTTACGTTTTCTGTAATATCTCCGTTGGTTTTCGAAATAACAGCATGAAACTTTGTGGATTGATAGAAAACAGAATGAGCAATAATATCGAGGAAATAAAATTTTGCCACGCCCATTTTAAATTCCATAAAAGTGGGCGTAAATAAGAACATGCTGCTATTTCCTGTTCTGTTTTATATATTCAAAATCCAAAACCCATGCATGTTGAAGCCGACGTCATGACCTTTTATCCAAAATAGGTTTCACCAAAATGGGCCAAGTGGTTCCCGAGATATAAGAGGTACAACTTTAATAAAAACTTGCCATTTCCGGTAGTTTCCTGTTTCTCTACTTTTTAGAAATTGGTAAATATCTCGAAAGTTTCCAAAGGTAGAGGCTCGAAATTTGGCAGACACATAGAATGGAATACGAGGATTCGTTTAAATCCTTTTTGGACATTCGAGGTCCATTACCCACGGAGATATAAAGAACATCACTACAAATTGCATTTTTTCACTGACACAGGGAGTCACCTGGCGGGCCAAAGGTTGGCCATCATGAAGCCAACGTTCTAATCTATTAATTGACGAAACAATTTACCAAATTGGTCCAGCCGTTATGGAGTTTTAGCGTTTTGAAAAAAGTCAATTCCTGAAATCCACCTACTGCCAGATTCTGTTGATCTGGTGTTTCACAAAAAAAAACGGAAATTTTTAAAATTTTCTTGGTTCAAATTTAGTTTTACGTTTTCTGTAATATCTCCGTTGATTTTCGAAATAACAGCATGAAACTTTGTGGATTGATAGAAAACAGAATGAGCAATAATATCGAGCAAATAAAATTTTGCCACGCCCACTTTACATTCCATAAAAGTGGGCGTAAATAAGAACATGCTGCTATTTCCTGTTCTGTTTTATATATTCAAAATCCAAAACCCATGCATGTTGAAGCCGACGTCATGACCTTTTATCCAAAATAGGTTTCACCAAAATGGACCAAGTGGTTCCCGAGATATAAGAGGTACAACTTTAATAAAAACTTGCCATTTCCGGTAGTTTCCTGTTTCTCTACTTTTTAGAAATTGGTCAATATCTCGAAAGTTTCCAAAGGTAGAGGCTCGAAATTTGGCAGACATATAGAATGGAATACGAGGATTCGTTTAAATCCTTTTTGGACATTCGAGGTCCATTACCCACGGAGATATAAAGAACATCACTACAAATTGCATTTTTTCACTGACACAGGGAGTCACCTGGCGGGCCAAATGTTGGCCATCATGAAGCCAACGTTCTAATCTATTAATTGACGAAACAATTTACCAAATTGGTCAAGCCGTTATGGAGTTTTAGTGTTTTGAAAAAAGTCAATTCCTGAAATCCACCTACTGCCAGATTCTGTTGACCTGGTGTTCCACAAAAAAAAAACGGAAATTTTTAAAATTTTCTTGGTTCAAATTTAGTTTTACGTTTTCTGTAATATCTCCGTTGATTTTCGAAATAACAGCATGAAACTTTGTGGATTGATAGAAAACAAAATGAGCAATAATATCGAGCAAATAAAATTTTGCCACGCCCACTTTAAATTCCACAAAAGTGGGCGTAAATAAGAACATGCTGCTATTTCCTGTTCTGTTTTATATATTCAAAATCCAAAACCCATGCATGTTGAAGCCGACGTCATGACCTTTTATCCAAAATAGGTTTCACCAAAATGGACCAAGTGGTTCCCGAGATATAAGAGGTACAACTTTAATAAAAACTTGCCATTTCCGGTAGTTTCCTGTTTCTCTACTTTATAGAAATTGGTCAATATCTCGAAAGTTTCCAAAGGTAGAGGCTCGAAATTTGGCAGACATATAGAATGGAATACGAGGATTCGTTTAAATCCTTTTTGGACATTCGAGGTCCATTACCCACGGAGATATAAAGAACATCACTACAAATTGCATTTTTTCACTGACACAGGGAGTCACCTGGCGGGCCAAAGGTTGGCCATCATGAAGCCAACGTTCTAATCTATTAATTGACGAAACAATTTACCAAATTGTTCCAGCCGTTATGGAGTTTTAGCGTTTTGAAAAAAGTCAATTCCTGAAATCCACCTACTGCCAGATTCTGTTGACCTGGCGTTTCACAAAAAAAAACGGAAATTTTTAAATTTTTCTTGGTTCAAATTTAGTTTTACGTTTTCTGTAATATCTCCGTTGGTTTTCGAAATAACAGCATGAAACTTTGTGGATTGATAGAAAACAGAATGAGCAATAATATCGAGGAAATAAAATTTTGCCACGCCCATTTTAAATTCCATAAAAGTGGGCGTAAATAAGAACATGCTGCTATTTCCTGTTCTGTTTTATATATTCAAAATCCAAAACCCATGCATGTTGAAGCCGACGTCATGACCTTTTATCCAAAATAGGTTTCACCAAAATGGGCCAAGTGGTTCCCGAGATATAAGAGGTACAACTTTAATAAAAACTTGCCATTTCCGGTAGTTTCCTGTTTCTCTACTTTTTAGAAATTGGTAAATATCTCGAAAGTTTCCAAAGGTAGAGGCTCGAAATTTGGCAGACACATAGAATGGAATACGAGGATTCGTTTAAATCCTTTTTGGACATTCGAGGTCCATTACCCACGGAGATATAAAGAACATCACTACAAATTGCATTTTTTCACTGACACAGGGAGTCACCTGGCGGGCCAAAGGTTGGCCATCATGAAGCCAACGTTCTAATCTATTAATTGACGAAACAATTTACCAAATTGGTCCAGCCGTTATGGAGTTTTAGCGTTTTGAAAAAAGTCAATTCCTGAAATCCACCTACTGCCAGATTCTGTTGATCTGGTGTTTCACAAAAAAAAACGGAAATTTTTAAAATTTTCTTGGTTCAAATTTAGTTTTACGTTTTCTGTAATATCTCCGTTGATTTTCGAAATAACAGCATGAAACTTTGTGGATTGATAGAAAACAGAATGAGCAATAATATCGAGCAAATAAAATTTTGCCACGCCCACTTTACATTCCATAAAAGTGGGCGTAAATAAGAACATGCTGCTATTTCCTGTTCTGTTTTATATATTCAAAATCCAAAACCCATGCATGTTGAAGCCGACGTCATGACCTTTTATCCAAAATAGGTTTCACCAAAATGGACCAAGTGGTTCCCGAGATATAAGAGGTACAACTTTAATAAAAACTTGCCATTTCCGGTAGTTTCCTGTTTCTCTACTTTTTAGAAATTGGTCAATATCTCGAAAGTTTCCAAAGGTAGAGGCTCGAAATTTGGCAGACATATAGAATGGAATACGAGGATTCGTTTAAATCCTTTTTGGACATTCGAGGTCCATTACCCACGGAGATATAAAGAACATCACTACAAATTGCATTTTTTCACTGACACAGGGAGTCACCTGGCGGGCCAAATGTTGGCCATCATGAAGCCAACGTTCTAATCTATTAATTGACGAAACAATTTACCAAATTGGTCAAGCCGTTATGGAGTTTTAGTGTTTTGAAAAAAGTCAATTCCTGAAATCCACCTACTGCCAGATTCTGTTGACCTGGTGTTCCACAAAAAAAAAACGGAAATTTTTAAAATTTTCTTGGTTCAAATTTAGTTTTACGTTTTCTGTAATATCTCCGTTGATTTTTGAAATAACAGCATGAAACTTTGTGGATTGATAGAAAACAGAATGAGCAATAATATCGAGCAAATAAAATTTTGCCACGCCTACCTTAAATTCCATAAAAGTGGGCGTAAATAAGAATATGCTGCTATTTCCTGTTTTGTTTTGTATATTCAAAATCCAAAACCCATGCATGTTGAAGCCGACGTCATGACCTTTTATCCAAAATAGGTTTCACCAAAATGGACCAAGTGGTTCCCGAGATATAAGAGGTACAACTTTAATAAAAACTTGCCATTTCCGGTAGTTTCCTGTTTCTCTACTTTTTAGAAATTGGTCAATATCTCGAAAGTTTCCAAAGGTAGAGGCTCGAAATTTGGCAGACATATAGAATGGAATACGAGGATTCGTTTAAATCCTTTTTGGACATTCGAGGTCCATTACCCACGGAGATATAAAGAACATCACTACAAATTGCATTTTTTCACTGACACAGGGAGTCACCTGGCGGGCCAAAGGTTGGCCATCATGAAGCCAACGTTCTAATCTATCAATTGACGAAACAATTTACCAAATTGGTCCAGCCGTTATGGAGTTTTAGCGTTTTGAAAAAAGTCAATTCCTGAAATCCACCTACTGCCAGATTCTGTTGACCTGGTGTTTCACAAAAAAAAACGGAAATTTTTAAAATTTTCTTGGTTCAAATTTAGTTTTACGTTTTCTGTAATATCTCCGTTGATTTTCGAAATTACAGCATGAAACTTTGTGGATTGATAGAAAACAGAATGAGCAATAATATCGAGCAAATAAAATTTTGTCACGCCCACTTTAAATTCCATAAAAGTGGGCGTAAACAAGAACATGCTGATATTTCCTGTTCTGTTTTATATATTCAAAATCCAAAACCCATGCATGTTGAAGCCGACGTCATGACCTTTTATCCAAAATAGGTTTCACCAAAATGGACCAAGTGGTTCCCGAGATATAAGAGGTACAACTTTAATAAAAGCTTGCCATTTCAGTTAGTGTCCTGTTTCTCTACTTTTTAGAAATTGGTCAATATCTCGAAAGCTTCCAAAGGTAGAGGCTCGAAATTTGGCAGACATATAGAATAGAATACGAGGATTCGTTTAAATCCTTTTTGGACATTCGAGGTCCATTACCCACGGAGATATAAAGAACATCACTACAAATTGCATTTTTTCACTGACACAGGGAGTCACCTGGCGGGCCAAAGGTTGGCCATCATGAAGCCAACGTTCTAATCTATTAATTGACGAAACAATTTACCAAATTGGTCCAGCCGTTATGGAGTTTTAGCGTTTTGAAAAAAGTCAATTCCTGAAATCCACCTACTGCCAGATTCTGTTGACCTGGTGTTTCACAAAAAAAAAGACGGAAATTTTTAAAATTTTCTTGGTTCAAATTTAGTTTTACGTTTTCTGTAATATCTCCGTTAATTTTCGAAATAACAGCATGAAACTTTGTGGATTGATAGAAAACAAAATGAGCAATAATATCAAGCAAATAAAATTTTGCCACGCTCACTTTAAATTCCATAAAAGTGGGCGTAAATAAGAACATGCTGCTATTTCCTGTTCTGTTCTATATATTCAAAATCCAAAACCCATGCATGTTGAAGCCGACGTCATGACCTTTTATCCAAAATAGGTTTCACCAAAATGGACCAAGTGGTTCCCGAGATATAAGAGGTACAACTTTAATAAAAACTTGCCATTTCCGGTAGTTTCCTGTTTCTCTACTTTTTAGAAATTGGTCAATATCTCGAAAGTTTCCAAAGGTAGAGGCTCGAAATTTGGCAGACATATAGAATGGAATACGAGGATTCGTTTAAATCCTTTTTGGACATTCGAGGTCCATTACCCACGGAGATATAAAGAACATCACTACAAATTGCATTTTTTCACTGACACAGGGAGTCACCTGGCGGGCCAAATGTTGGCCATCATGAAGCCAACGTTCTAATCTATTAATTGACGAAACAATTTACCAAATTGGTCAAGCCGTTATGGAGTTTTAGTGTTTTGAAAAAAGTCAATTCCTGAAATCCACCTACTGCCAGATTCTGTTGACCTGGTGTTCCACAAAAAAAAAACGGAAATTTTTAAAATTTTCTTGGTTCAAATTTAGTTTTACGTTTTCTGTAATATCTCCGTTGATTTTTGAAATAACAGCATGAAACTTTGTGGATTGATAGAAAACAGAATGAGCAATAATATCGAGCAAATAAAATTTTGCCACGCCTACCTTAAATTCCATAAAAGTGGGCGTAAATAAGAATATGCTGCTATTTCCTGTTTTGTTTTGTATATTCAAAATCCAAAACCCATGCATGTTGAAGCCGACGTCATGACCTTTTATCCAAAATAGGTTTCACCAAAATGGACCAAGTGGTTCCCGAGATATAAGAGGTACAACTTTAATAAAAACTTGCCATTTCCGGTAGTTTCCTGTTTCTCTACTTTTTAGAAATTGGTCAATATCTCGAAAGTTTCCAAAGGTAGAGGCTCGAAATTTGGCAGACATATAGAATGGAATACGAGGATTCGTTTAAATCCTTTTTGGACATTCGAGGTCCATTACCCACGGAGATATAAAGAACATCACTACAAATTGCATTTTTTCACTGACACAGGGAGTCACCTGGCGGGCCAAAGGTTGGCCATCATGAAGCCAACGTTCTAATCTATCAATTGACGAAACAATTTACCAAATTGGTCCAGCCGTTATGGAGTTTTAGCGTTTTGAAAAAAGTCAATTCCTGAAATCCACCTACTGCCAGATTCTGTTGACCTGGTGTTTCACAAAAAAAACGGAAATTTTTAAAATTTTCTTGGTTCAAATTTAGTTTTACGTTTTCTGTAATATCTCCGTTGATTTTCGAAATTACAGCATGAAACTTTGTGGATTGATAGAAAACAGAATGAGCAATAATATCGAGCAAATAAAATTTTGTCACGCCCACTTTAAATTCCATAAAAGTGGGCGTAAACAAGAACATGCTGATATTTCCTGTTCTGTTTTATATATTCAAAATCCAAAACCCATGCATGTTGAAGCCGACGTCATGACCTTTTATCCAAAATAGGTTTCACCAAAATGGACCAAGTGGTTCCCGAGATATAAGAGGTACAACTTTAATAAAAACTTGCCATTTCAGTTAGTGTCCTGTTTCTCTACTTTTTAGAAATTGGTCAATATCTCGAAAGCTTCCAAAGGTAGAGGCTCGAAATTTGGCAGACATATAGAATAGAATACGAGGATTCGTTTAAATCCTTTTTGGACATTCGAGGTCCATTACCCACGGAGATATAAAGAACATCACTACAAATTGCATTTTTTCACTGACACAGGGAGTCACCTGGCGGGCCAAAGGTTGGCCATCATGAAGCCAACGTTCTAATCTATTAATTGACGAAACAATTTACCAAATTGGTCCAGCCGTTATGGAGTTTTAGCGTTTTGAAAAAAGTCAATTCCTGAAATCCACCTACTGCCAGATTCTGTTGACCTGGTGTTTCACAAAAAAAAAGACGGAAATTTTTAAAATTTTCTTGGTTCAAATTTAGTTTTACGTTTTCTGTAATATCTCCGTTAATTTTCGAAATAACAGCATGAAACTTTGTGGATTGATAGAAAACAAAATGAGCAATAATATCAAGCAAATAAAATTTTGCCACGCTCACTTTAAATTCCATAAAAGTGGGCGTAAATAAGAACATGCTGCTATTTCCTGTTCTGTTCTATATATTCAAAATCCAAAACCCATGCATGTTTAAGCCGACGTCATGACCTTTTATCCAAAATAGGTTTCACCAAAATGGACCAAGTGGTTTCCGAGATATAAGAGGTACAACTTTAATAAAAACTTGCCATTTCCGGTAGTTTCCTGTTTCTCTACTTTTTAGAAATTGGTCAATATCTCGAAAGTTTCCAAAGGTAGAGGCTCGAAATTTGGCAGACATATAGAATGGAATACGAGGATTCGTTTAAATCCTTTTTGGACATTCGAGGTCCATTACCCATGGAGATATAAAGAACATCACTACAAATTGCATTTTTTCACTGACACAGGGAGTCACCTGGCGGGCCAAAGGTTGGCCATCATGAAGCCAACGTTCTAATCTATTAATTGACGAAACAATTTACCAAATTGGTCAAGCCGTTATGGAGTTTTAGCGTTTTGAAAAAAGTCAATTCCTGAAATCCACCTACTGCCAGATTCTGTTGACCTGGTGTTTCACAAAAAAAACGGAAATTTTTAAAATTTTCTTGGTTCAAATTTAGTTTTACGTTTTCTGTAATATCTCCGTTGATTTTCGAAATAACAGCATGAAACTTTGTGCATTGATAGAAAACAAAATGAGCAATAATATCGAGCAAATAAAATTTTGCCACGCCCACTTTAAATTCCATAAAAGTGGGCGTAAATAAGAACATGCTGCTATTTCCTGTTCTGTTTTATATATTCAAAATCCAAAACCCATGCATGTTGAAGCCGACGTCATGACCTTTTATCCAAAATAGGTTTCACCAAAATGGACCAAGTGGTTCCCGAGATATAAGAGGTACAACTTTAATAAAAACTTGCCATTTCCGGTAGTTTCCTGTTTCTCTACTTTTTAGAAATTGGTCAATATCTCGAAAGTTTCCAAAGGTAGAGGCTCGAAATTTGGCAGACATATAGAATGGAATACGAGGATTCGTTTAAATCCTTTTTGGACATTCGAGGTCCATTACCCACGGAGATATAAAGAACATCACTACAAATTGCATTTTTTCACTGACACAGGGAGTCACCTGGCGGGCCAAAGGTTGGCCATCATGAAGCCAACGTTCTAATCTATTAATTGACGAAACAATTTACCAAATTGGTCCAGCCGTTATGGAGTTTTAGCGTTTTGAAAAAAGTCAATTCCTGAAATCCACCTACTGCCAGATTCTGTTGACCTGGTGTTTCACAAAAAAAACGGAAATTTTTAAAATTTTCTTGGTTCAAATTTAGTTTTACGTTTTCTGTAATATCTCCGTTGATTTTCGAAATAACAGCATGAAACTTTGTGGATTGATAGAAAACAAAATGAGCAATAATATCGAGCAAATAAAATTTTGCCACGCCCACTTTAAATTCCACAAAAGTGGGCGTAAATAAGAACATGCTGCTATTTCCTGTTCTGTTTTATATATTCAAAATCCAAAACCCATGCATGTTGAAGCCGACGTCATGACCTTTTATCCAAAATAGGTTTCACCAAAATGGACCAAGTGGTTCCCGAGATATAAGAGGTACAACTTTAATAAAAACTTGCCATTTCCGGTAGTTTCCTGTTTCTCTACTTTATAGAAATTGGTCAATATCTCGAAAGTTTCCAAAGGTAGAGGCTCGAAATTTGGCAGACATATAGAATGGAATACGAGGATTCGTTTAAATCCTTTTTGGACATTCGAGGTCCATTACCCACGGAGATATAAAGAACGTCACTACAAATTGCATTTTTTCACTGACACAGGGAGTCACCTGGCGGGCCAAAGGTTGGCCATCATGAAGCCAACGTTCTAATCTATTAATTGACGAAACAATTTACCAAATTGTTCCAGCCGTTATGGAGTTTTAGCGTTTTGAAAAAAGTCAATTCCTGAAATCCACCTACTGCCAGATTCTGTTGACCTGGCGTTTCACAAAAAAAACGGAAATTTTTAAATTTTTCTTGGTTCAAATTTAGTTTTACGTTTTCTGTAATATCTCCGTTGGTTTTCGAAATAACAGCATGAAACTTTGTGGATTGATAGAAAACAGAATGAGCAATAATATCGAGCAAATAAAATTTTGCCACGCCCATTTTAAATTCCATAAAAGTGGGCGTAAATAAGAACATGCTGCTATTTCCTGTTCTGTTTTATATATTCAAAATCCAAAACCCATGCATGTTGAAGCCGACGTCATGACCTTTTATCCAAAATAGGTTTCACCAAAATGGGCCAAGTGGTTCCCGAGATATAAGAGGTACAACTTTAATAAAAACTTGCCATTTCCGGTAATTTCCTGTTTCTCTACTTTTTAGAAATTGGTAAATATCTCGAAAGTTTCCAAAGGTAGAGGCTCGAAATTTGGCAGACACATAGAATGGAATACGAGGATTCGTTTAAATCCTTTTTGGACATTCGAGGTCCATTACCCACGGAGATATAAAGAACATCACTACAAATTGCATTTTTTCACTGACACAGGGAGTCACCTGGCGGGCCAAAGGTTGGCCATCATGAAGCCAACGTTCTAATCTATTAATTGACGAAACAATTTACCAAATTGGTCCAGCCGTTATGGAGTTTTAGCGTTTTGAAAAAAGTCAATTCCTGAAATCCACCTACTGCCAGATTCTGTTGATCTGGTGTTTCACAAAAAAAAACGGAAATTTTTAAAATTTTCTTGGTTCAAATTTAGTTTTACGTTTTCTGTAATATCTCCGTTGATTTTCGAAATAACAGCATGAAACTTTGTGGATTGATAGAAAACAGAATGAGCAATAATATCGAGCAAATAAAATTTTGCCACGCCCACTTTACATTCCATAAAAGTGGGCGTAAATAAGAACATGCTGCTATTTCCTGTTCTGTTTTATATATTCAAAATCCAAAACCCATGCATGTTGAAGCCGACGTCATGACCTTTTATCCAAAATAGGTTTCACCAAAATGGACCAAGTGGTTCCCGAGATATAAGAGGTACAACTTTAATAAAAACTTGCCATTTCCGGTAGTTTCCTGTTTCTCTACTTTTTAGAAATTGGTCAATATCTCGAAAGTTTCCAAAGGTAGAGGCTCGAAATTTGGCAGACATATAGAATGGAATACGAGGATTCGTTTAAATCCTTTTTGGACATTCGAGGTCCATTACCCACGGAGATATAAAGAACATCACTACAAATTGCATTTTTTCACTGACACAGGGAGTCACCTGGCGGGCCAAATGTTGGCCATCATGAAGCCAACGTTCTAATCTATTAATTGACGAAACAATTTACCAAATTGGTCAAGCCGTTATGGAGTTTTAGTGTTTTGAAAAAAGTCAATTCCTGAAATCCACCTACTGCCAGATTCTGTTGACCTGGTGTTCCACAAAAAAAAAACGGAAATTTTTAAAATTTTCTTGGTTCAAATTTAGTTTTACGTTTTCTGTAATATCTCCGTTGATTTTTGAAATAACAGCATGAAACTTTGTGGATTGATAGAAAACAGAATGAGCAATAATATCGAGCAAATAAAATTTTGCCACGCCTACCTTAAATTCCATAAAAGTGGGCGTAAATAAGAATATGCTGCTATTTCCTGTTTTGTTTTGTATATTCAAAATCCAAAACCCATGCATGTTGAAGCCGACGTCATGACCTTTTATCCAAAATAGGTTTCACCAAAATGGACCAAGTGGTTCCCGAGATATAAGAGGTACAACTTTAATAAAAACTTGCCATTTCCGGTAGTTTCCTGTTTCTCTACTTTTTAGAAATTGGTCAATATCTCGAAAGTTTCCAAAGGTAGAGGCTCGAAATTTGGCAGACATATAGAATGGAATACGAGGATTCGTTTAAATCCTTTTTGGACATTCGAGGTCCATTACCCACGGAGATATAAAGAACATCACTACAAATTGCATTTTTTCACTGACACAGGGAGTCACCTGGCGGGCCAAAGGTTGGCCATCATAAAGCCAACGTTCTAATCTATCAATTGACGAAACAATTTACCAAATTGGTCCAGCCGTTATGGAGTTTTAGCGTTTTGAAAAAAGTCAATTCCTGAAATCCACCTACTGCCAGATTCTGTTGACCTGGTGTTTCACAAAAAAACGGAAATTTTTAAAATTTTCTTGGTTCAAATTTAGTTTTACGTTTTCTGTAATATCTCCGTTGATTTTCGAAATTACAGCATGAAACTTTGTGGATTGATAGAAAACAGAATGAGCAATAATATCGAGCAAATAAAATTTTGTCACGCCCACTTTAAATTCCATAAAAGTGGGCGTAAACAAGAACATGCTGATATTTCCTGTTCTGTTTTATATATTCAAAATCCAAAACCCATGCATGTTGAAGCCGACGTCATGACCTTTTATCCAAAATAGGTTTCACCAAAATGGACCAAGTGGTTCCCGAGATATAAGAGGTACAACTTTAATAAAAACTTGCCATTTCAGTTAGTGTCCTGTTTCTCTACTTTTTAGAAATTGGTCAATATCTCGAAAGCTTCCAAAGGTAGAGGCTCGAAATTTGGCAGACATATAGAATAGAATACGAGGATTCGTTTAAATCCTTTTTGGACATTCGAGGTCCATTACCCACGGAGATATAAAGAACATCACTACAAATTGCATTTTTTCACTGACACAGGGAGTCACCTGGCGGGCCAAAGGTTGGCCATCATGAAGCCAACGTTCTAATCTATTAATTGACGAAACAATTTACCAAATTGGTCCAGCCGTTATGGAGTTTTAGCGTTTTGAAAAAAGTCAATTCCTGAAATCCACCTACTGCCAGATTCTGTTGACCTGGTGTTTCACAAAAAAAAAGACGGAAATTTTTAAAATTTTCTTGGTTCAAATTTAGTTTTACGTTTTCTGTAATATCTCCGTTAATTTTCGAAATAACAGCATGAAACTTTGTGGATTGATAGAAAACAAAATGAGCAATAATATCAAGCAAATAAAATTTTGCCACGCTCACTTTAAATTCCATAAAAGTGGGCGTAAATAAGAACATGCTGCTATTTCCTGTTCTGTTCTATATATTCAAAATCCAAAACCCATGCATGTTTAAGCCGACGTCATGACCTTTTATCCAAAATAGGTTTCACCAAAATGGACCAAGTGGTTTCCGAGATATAAGAGGTACAACTTTAATAAAAACTTGCCATTTCCGGTAGTTTCCTGTTTCTCTACTTTTTAGAAATTGGTCAATATCTCGAAAGTTTCCAAAGGTAGAGGCTCGAAATTTGGCAGACATATAGAATGGAATACGAGGATTCGTTTAAATCCTTTTTGGACATTCGAGGTCCATTACCCACGGAGATATAAAGAACATCACTACAAATTGCATTTTTTCACTGACACAGGGAGTCACCTGGCGGGCCAAAGGTTGGCCATCATGAAGCCAACGTTCTAATCTATTAATTGACGAAACAATTTACCAAATTGGTCAAGCCGTTATGGAGTTTTAGCGTTTTGAAAAAAGTCAATTCCTGAAATCCACCTACTGCCAGATTCTGTTGACCTGGTGTTTCACAAAAAAAAAACGGAAATTTTTAAAATTTCCTTGGTTCAAATTTAGTTTTACGTTTTCTGTAATATCTCCGTTGATTTTCGAAATAACAGCATGAAACTTTGTGGATTGATAGAAAACAGAATGAGCAATAATATCGAGCAAATAAAATTTTGTCACGCCCACTTTAAATTCCATAAAAGTGGGCGTAAATAAGAACATGCTGCTATTTCCTGTTCTGTTTTATATATTCAAAATCCAAAACCCATGCATGTTGAAGCCGACGTCATGACCTTTTATCCAAAATAGGTTTCACCAAAATGGACCAAGTGGTTCCCGAGATATAAGAGGTACAACTTTAATAAAAACTTGCCATTTCCAGTAATTTCCTGTTTCTCTACTTTTTAGAAATTGGTCAATATCTCGAAAGTTTCCAAAGGTAGAGGCTCGAAATTTTGCAGACATATAGAATGGAATACGAGGATTCGTTTAAATCCTTTTTGGACATTCGAGGTCCATTACCCACGGAGATATAAAGAACATCACTACAAATTGCATTTTTTCACTGACACAGGGAGTCACCTGGCGGGCCAAAGGTTGGCCATCATGAAGCCAACGTTCTAATCTATCAATTGACGAAACAATTTACCAAATTGGTCCAGCCGTTATGGAGTTTTAGCGTTTTGAAAAAAGTCAATTCCTGAAATCCACCTACTGCCAGATTCTGTTGACCTGGTGTTTCACAAAAAAAAACGGAAATTTTTAAAATTTTCTTGGTTCAAATTTAGTTTTACGTTTTCTGTAATATCTCCGTTAATTTTCGAAATAACAGCATGAAACTTTGTGGGTTGATAGAAAACAGAATGAGCAATAATATCGAGCAAATAAAATTTTGCCACGCCCACCTTAAATTCCATAAAAGTGGGCGTAAATAAGAATATGCTGCTATTTCCTGTTTTGTTTTGTATATTCAAAATCCAAAACCCATGCATGTTGAAGCCGACGTCATGACCTTTCATCCAAAATAGGTTTCACCAAAATGGACCAAGTGGTTCCCGAGATATAAGAGGCACAACTTTAATAAAAACTTGCCATTTCCGGTAGTTTCCTGTTTCTCTACTTTTTAGAAATTGGTCAATATCTCGAAAGTTTCCAAAGGTAGAGGCTCGAAATTTGGCAGACATATAGAATGGAATACGAGGATTCGTTTAAATCCTTTTTGGACATTCGAGGTACATTACCCACGGAGATATAAAGAACATCACTACAAATTGCATTTTTTCACTGACACAGGGAGTCACCTGGCGGGCCAAAGGTTGGCCATCATGAAGCCAACGTTCTAATCTATCAATTGACGAAACAATTTACCAAATTGGTCCAGCCGTTATGGAGTTTTAGCGTTTTGAAAAAAGTCAATTCCTGAAATCCACCTACTGCCAGATTCTGTTGACCTGGTGTTTCACAAAAAAAAACGGAAATTTTTAAAATTTCCTTGGTTCAAATTTAGTTTTTTTACGTTTTCTGTAATATCTCCGTTGATTTTCGAAATAACAGCATGAAACTTTGTGGATTTATAGAAAACAGAATGAGCAATAATATCGAGTAAATAAAATTTTGCCACGCCCACTTTAAATTCCATAAAAGTGGGCGTAAATAAGAATATGCTGCTATTTCCTGTTTTGTTTTGTATATTCAAAATCCAAAACCCATGCATGTTGAAGCCAACGTCATGACCTTTTATCCAAAATAGGTTTCACCAAAATGGGCCAAGTGGTTCCCGAGATATAAGAGGTACAACTTTAATAAAAACTTGCCATTTCCGGTAGTTTCCTGTTTCTCTACTTTTTAGAAATTGGTCAATATCTCGAAAGTTTCCAAAGGTAGAGGCTCGAAATTTGGCAGACATATAGAATGGAATACGAGGATTCGTTTAAATCCTTTTTGGACATTCGAGGTACATTACCCACGGAGATATAAAGAACATCACTACAAATTGCATTTTTTCACTGACACAGGGAGTCACCTGGCGGGCCAAAGGTTGGCCATCATGAAGCCAACGTTCTAATCTATCAATTGACGAAACAATTTACCAAATTGGTCCAGCCGTTATGGAGTTTTAGCGTTTTGAAAAAAGTCAATTCCTGAAATCCACCTACTGCCAGATTCTGTTGACCTGGTGTTTCACAAAAAAAAACGGAAATTTTTAAAATTTTCTTGGTTCAAATTTAGTTTTACGTTTTCTGTAATATCTCCGTTGATTTTCGAAATAACAGCATGAAACTTTGTGGATTTATAGAAAACAGAATTAGCAATAATATCGAGTAAATAAAATTTTGCCACGCCCACTTTAAATTCCATAAAAGTGGGCGTAAATAAGAATATGCTGCTATTTCCTGTTTTGTTTTGTATATTCAAAATCCAAAACCCATGCATGTTGAAGCCAACGTCATGACCTTTTATCCAAAATAGGTTTCACCAAAATGGACCAAGTGGTTCCCGAGATATAAGAGGTACAACTTTAATAAAAACTTGCCATTTCCGGTAGTTTCCTGTTTCTCTACTTTTTAGAAATTGGTCAATATCTCGAAAGTTTCCAAAGGTAGAGGCTCGAAATTTGGCAGACATATAGAATGGAATACGAGGATTCGTTTAAATCCTTTTTGAACATTCGAGGTCCATTACCCACGGAGATATAAAGAACATCACTACAAATTGCATTTTTTCACCGACACAGGGAGTCACCTGGCGGGCCAAAGGTTGGCCATCATGAAGCCAACGTTCTAATCTATCAATTGACGAAACAATTTACCAAATTGGTCCAGCCGTTATGGAGTTTTAGCGTTTTGAAAAAAGTCAATTCCTGAAATCCACCTACTGCCAGATTCTGTTGACCTGGTGTTTCACAAAAAAAAACGGAAATTTTTAAAATTTCCTTGGTTCAAATTTAGTTTTTTTACGTTTTCTGTAATATCTCCGTTGATTTTCGAAATAACAGCATGAAACTTTGTGGATTTATAGAAAACAGAATGAGCAATAATATCGAGTAAATAAAATTTTGCCACGCCCACTTTAAATTCCATAAAAGTGGGCGTAAATAAGAATATGCTGCTATTTCCTGTTTTGTTTTGTATATTCAAAATCCAAAACCCATGCATGTTGAAGCCAACGTCATGACCTTTTATCCAAAATAGGTTTCACCAAAATGGGCCAAGTGGTTCCCGAGATATAAGAGGTACAACTTTAATAAAAACTTGCCATTTCCGGTAGTTTCCTGTTTCTCTACTTTTTAGAAATTGGTCAATATCTCGAAAGTTTCCAAAGGTAGAGGCTCGAAATTTGGCAGACATATAGAATGGAATACGAGGATTCGTTTAAATCCTTTTTGGACATTCGAGGTACATTACCCACGGAGATATAAAGAACATCACTACAAATTGCATTTTTTCACTGACACAGGGAGTCACCTGGCGGGCCAAAGGTTGGCCATCATGAAGCCAACGTTCTAATCTATCAATTGACGAAACAATTTACCAAATTGGTCCAGCCGTTATGGAGTTTTAGCGTTTTGAAAAAAGTCAATTCCTGAAATCCACCTACTGCCAGATTCTGTTGACCTGGTGTTTCACAAAAAAAAACGGAAATTTTTAAAATTTTCTTGGTTCAAATTTAGTTTTACGTTTTCTGTAATATCTCCGTTGATTTTCGAAATAACAGCATGAAACTTTGTGGATTTATAGAAAACAGAATTAGCAATAATATCGAGTAAATAAAATTTTGCCACGCCCACTTTAAATTCCATAAAAGTGGGCGTAAATAAGAATATGCTGCTATTTCCTGTTTTGTTTTGTATATTCAAAATCCAAAACCCATGCATGTTGAAGCCAACGTCATGACCTTTTATCCAAAATAGGTTTCACCAAAATGGACCAAGTGGTTCCCGAGATATAAGAGGTACAACTTTAATAAAAACTTGCCATTTCCGGTAGTTTCCTGTTTCTCTACTTTTTAGAAATTGGTCAATATCTCGAAAGTTTCCAAAGGTAGAGGCTCGAAATTTGGCAGACATATAGAATGGAATACGAGGATTCGTTTAAATCCTTTTTGGACATTCGAGGTACATTACCCACGGAGATATAAAGAACATCACTACAAATTGCATTTTTTCACTGACACAGGGAGTCACCTGGCGGGCCAAAGGTTGGCCATCATGAAGCCAACGTTCTAATCTATCAATTGACGAAACAATTTACCAAATTGGTCCAGCCGTTATGGAGTTTTAGCGTTTTGAAAAAAGTCAATTCCTGAAATCCACCTACTGCCAGATTCTGTTGACCTGGTGTTTCACAAAAAAAACGGAAATTTTTAAAATTTTCTTGGTTCAAATTTAGTTTTACGTTTTCTGTAATATCTCCGTTGATTTTCGAAATAACAGCATGAAACTTTGTGGATTTATAGAAAACAGAATGAGCAATAATATCGAGTAAATAAAATTTTGCCACGCCCACTTTAAATTCCATAAAAGTGGGCGTAAATAAGAATATGCTGCTATTTCCTGTTTTGTTTTGTATATTCAAAATCCAAAACCCATGCATGTTGAAGCCGACGTCATGACCTTTTATCCAAAATAGGTTTCACCAAAATGGACCAAGTGGTTCCCGAGATATAAGAGGTACAACTTTAATAAAAACTTGCCATTTCCGGTAGTTTCCTGTTTCTCTACTTTTTAGAAATTGGTCAATATCTCGAAAGTTTCCAAAGGTAGAGGCTCGAAATTTGGCAGACATATAGAATGGAATACGAGGATTCGTTTAAATCCTTTTTGGACATTCGAGGTACATTACCCACGGAGATATAAAGAACATCACTACAAATTGCATTTTTTCACTGACACAGGGAGTCACCTGGCGGGCCAAAGGTTGGCCATCATGAAGCCAACGTTCTAATCTATCAATTGACGAAACAATTTACCAAATTGGTCCAGCCGTTATGGAGTTTTAGCGTTTTGAAAAAAGTCAATTCCTGAAATCCACCTACTGCCAGATTCTGTTGACCTGGTGTTTCACAAAAAAAACGGAAATTTTTAAAATTTCCTTGGTTCAAATTTAGTTTTACGTTTTCTGTAATATCTCCGTTGATTTTCGAAATAACAGCATGAAACTTTGTGGATTTATAGAAAACAGAATGAGCAATAATATCGAGTAAATAAAATTTTGCCACGCCCACTTTAAATTCCATAAAAGTGGGCGTAAATAAGAATATGCTGCTATTTCCTGTTTTGTTTTGTATATTCAAAATCCAAAACCCATGCATGTTGAAGCCGACGTCATGACCTTTTATCCAAAATAGGTTTCACCAAAATGGACCAAGTGGTTCCCGAGATATAAGAGGTACAACTTTAATAAAAACTTGCCATTTCCGGTAGTTTCCTGTTTCTCTACTTTTTAGAAATTGGTCAATATCTCGAAAGTTTCCAAAGGTAGAGGCTCGAAATTTGGCAGACATATAGAATGGAATACGAGGATTCGTTTAAATCCTTTTTGGACATTCGAGGTCCATTACCCACGGAGAAATAAAGAACATCACTACAAATTGCATTTTTTCACTGACACAGGGAGTCACCTGGCGGGCCAAGGGTTGGCCATCATGAAGCCAACGTTCTAATCTATTAATTGACGAAACAATTTACCAAATTGGTCCAGCCGTTATGGAGTTTTAGCGTTTTGAAAAAAGTCAATTCCTGAAATCCACCTACTGCCAGATTCTGTTGACCTGGTGTTTCACAAAAAAAAAACGGAAATTTTTAAAATTTTCTTGGTTCAAATTTAGTTTTACGTTTTCTGTAATATCTCCGTTGATTTTCGAAATAACAGCATGAAACTTTGTGGATTGATAGAAAACAAAATGAGCAATAATATCGAGCAAATAAAATTTTGCCACGCCCACCTTAAATTCCATAAAAGTGGGCGTAAATAAGAACATGCTGCTATTTCCTGTTCTGTTTTATATATTCAAAATCCAAAACCCATGCATGTTGAAGCCGACGTCATGACCTTTTATCCAAAATAGGTTTCACCAAAATGGACCAAGTGGTTCCCGAGATATAAGAGGTACAACTTTAATAAAAACTTGCCATTTCCGGTAGTTTCCTGTTTCTCTACTTTTTAGAAATTGGTCAATATCTCGAAAGTTTCCAAAGGTAGAGGCTCGAAATTTGGCAGACATATAGAATGGAATACGAGGATTCGTTTAAATCCTTTTTGGACATTCGGGGTCCATTACCCACGGAGATATAAAGAACATCACTACAAATTGCATTTTTTCACTGACACAGGGAGTCACCTGGCGGGCCAAAGGTTGGCCATCATGAAGCCAACGTTCTAATCTATTAATTGACGAAACAATTTACCAAATTGGTCCAGCCGTTATGGAGTTTTAGCGTTTTGAAAAAAGTCAATTCCTGAAATCCACCTACTGCCAGATTCTGTTGACCTGGTGTTTCACAAAAAAAAAACGGAAATTTTTAAAATTTTCTTGGTTCAAATTTAGTTTTACGTTTTCTGTAATATCTCCGTTGATTTTCGAAATAACAGCATGAAACTTTGTGGATTGATAGAAAACAGAATGAGCAATAATATCGAGCAAATAAAATTTTGCCACGCCCACTTTAAATTCCACAAAAGTGGGCGTAAATAAGAATATGCTGCTATTTCCTGTTTTGTTTTGTATATTCAAAATTCAAAACCCATGCATGTTGAAGCCGACGTCATGACCTTTTATCCAAAATAGGTTTCACCAAAATGGACCAAGTGGTTCCCGAGATATAAGAGGTACAACTTTAGTAAAAACTTGCCATTTCCGGTAGTTTCCTGTTTCTCTACTTTTTAGAAATTGGTCAATATCTCGAAAGTTTCCAAAGGTAGAGGCTCGAAATTTGGCAGACATATAGAATGGAATACGAGGATTCGTTTAAATCCTTTTTGGACATTCGAGATCCATTACCCACGGAGATATAAAGAACATCACTACAAATTGCATTTTTTCACTGACACAGGGAGTCACCTGGCGGGCCAAAGGTTGGCCATCATGAAGCCAACGTTCTAATCTATTAATTGACGAAACAATTTACCAAATTGGTCCAGCCGTTATGGAGTTTTAGCGTTTTGAAAAAAGTCAATTCCTGAAATCCACCTACTGCCAGATTCTGTTGACCTGGTGTTTCACAAAAAAAAACGGAAATTTTTAAAATTTCCTTGGTTCAAATTTAGTTTTACGTTTTCTGTAATATCTCCGTTGATTTTCGAAATAACAGCATGAAACTTTGTGGATTTATATAAAACAGAATGAGCAATAATATCGAGTAAATAAAATTTTGCCACGCCCACTTTAAATTCCATAAAAGTGGGCGTAAATAAGAATATGCTGCTATTTCCTGTTTTGTTTTGTATATTCAAAATCCAAAACCCATGCATGTTGAAGCCGACGTCATGACCTTTTATCCAAAATAGGTTTCACCAAAATGGACCAAGTGGTTCCCGAGATATAAGAGGTACAACTTTAATAAAAACTTGCCATTTCCGGTAGTTTCCTGTTTCTCTACTTTTTAGAAATTGGTCAATATCTCGAAAGTTTCCAAAGGTAGAGGCTCGAAATTTGGCAGACATATAGAATGGAATACGAGGATTCGTTTAAATCCTTTTTGGACATTCGAGGTCCATTACCCACGGAGAAATAAAGAACATCACTACAAATTGCATTTTTTCACTGACACAGGGAGTCACCTGGCGGGCCAAAGGTTGGCCATCATTAAGCCAACGTTCTAATCTGTCAATTGACGAAACAATTTACCAAATTGGTCAAGCCGTTATGGAGTTTTAGCCTTTTGAAAAAAGTCAATTCCTGAAATCCACCTACTGCCAGATTCTGTTGACCTGGTGTTTCACAAAAAAAAACGGAAATTTTTAAAATTTTCTTGGTTCAAATTTAGTTTTACGTTTTCTGTAATATCTCCGTTGATTTTCGAAATAACAGCATGAAACTTTGTGGATTGATAGAAAACAAAATGAGCAATAATATTGAGCAAATAAAATTTTGCCACGCCCACCTTAAATTCCATAAAAGTGGGCGTAAATAAGAACATGCTGCTATTTCCTGTTCGGTTTTATATATTCAAAATCCAAAACCCATGCATGTTGAAGCCGACGTCATGACCTTTTATCCAAAATAGGTTTCACCAAAATGGACCAAGTGGTTCCCGAGATATAAGAGGTACAACTTTAATAAAAACTTGCCATTTCCGGTAGTTTCCTGTTTCTCTACTTTTTAGAAATTGGTCAATATCTCGAAAGTTTCCAAAGGTAGAGGCTCGAAATTTGGCAGACATATAGAATGGAATACGAGGATTCGTTTAAATCCTTTTTGGACATTCGGGGTCCATTACCCACGGAGATATAAAGAACATCACTACAAATTGCATTTTTTTCACTGACACAGGGAGTCACCTGGCGGGCCAAAGGTTGGCCATCATGAAGCCAACGTTCTAATCTATTAATTGACGAAACAATTTACCAAATTGGTCCAGCCGTTATGGAGTTTTAGCGTTTTGAAAAAAGTCAATTCCTGAAATCCACCTACTGCCAGATTCTGTTGACCTGGTGTTTCACAAAAAAAACGGAAATTTTTAAAATTTTCTTGGTTCAAATTTAGTTTTACGTTTTCTGTAATATCTCCGTTGATTTTCGAAATAACAGCATGAAACTTTGTGGATTGATAGAAAACAGAATGAGCAATAATATCGAGCAAATAAAATTTTGCCACGCCCACTTTAAATTCCATAAAAGTGGGCGTAAATAAGAATATGCTGCTATTTCCTGTTTTGTTTTGTATATTCAAAATTCAAAACCCATGCATGTTGAAGCCGACGTCATGACCTTTTATCCAAAATAGGTTTCACCAAAATGGACCAAGTGGTTCCCGAGATATAAGAGGTACAACTTTAATAAAAACTTGCCATTTCCGGTAGTTTCCTGTTTCTCTACTTTTTAGAAATTGGTCAATATCTCGAAAGTTTCCAAAGGTAGAGGCTCGAAATTTGGCAGACATATAGAATGGAATACGAGGATTCGTTTAAATCCTTTTTGGACATTCGAGATCCATTACCCACGGAGATATAAAGAACATCACTACAAATTGCATTTTTTCACTGACACAGGGAGTCACCTGGCGGGCCAAAGGTTGGCCATCATGAAGCCAACGTTCTAATCTATCAATTGACGAAACAATTTACCAAATTGGTCCAGCCGTTATGGAGTTTTAGCGTTTTGAAAAAAGTCAATTCCTGAAATCCACCTACTGCCAGATTCTGTTGACCTGGTGTTTCACAAAAAAAAACGGAAATTTTTAAAATTTTCTTGGTTCAAATTTAGTTTTACGTTTTCTGTAATATCTCCGTTGATTTTCGAAATAACAGCATGAAACTTTGTGGATTGATAGAAAACAAAATGAGCAATAATATCGAGCAAATAAAATTTTGCCACGCCCACCTTAAATTCCATAAAAGTGGGCGTAAATAAGAACATGCTGCTATTTCCTGTTCTGTTTTATATATTCAAAATCCAAAACCCATGCATGTTGAAGCCGACGTCATGACCTTTTATCCAAAATAGGTTTCACCAAAATGGACCAAGTGGTTCCCGAGATATAAGAGGTACAACTTTAATAAAAACTTGCCATTTCCGGTAGTTTCCTGTTTCTCTACTTTTTAGAAATTGGTCAATATCTCGAAAGTTTCCAAAGGTAGAGGCTCGAAATTTGGCAGACATATAGAATGGAATACGAGGATTCGTTTAAATCCTTTTTGGACATTCGGGGTCCATTACCCACGGAGATATAAAGAACATCACTACAAATTGCATTTTTTCACTGACACAGGGAGTCACCTGGCGGGCCAAAGGTTGGCCATCATGAAGCCAACGTTCTAATCTATTAATTGACGAAACAATTTACCAAATTGGTCCAGCCGTTATGGAGTTTTAGCGTTTTGAAAAAAGTCAATTCCTGAAATCCACCTACTGCCAGATTCTGTTGACCTGGTGTTTCACAAAAAAAAAAACCGAAATTTTTAAAATTTTCTTGGTTCAAATTTAGTTTTACGTTTTCTGTAATATCTCCGTTGATTTTCGAAATAACAGCATGAAACTTTGTGGATTGATAGAAAACAGAATGAGCAATAATATCGAGCAAATAAAATTTTGCCACGCCCACTTTAAATTCCATAAAAGTGGGCGTAAATAAGAATATGCTGCTATTTCCTGTTTTGTTTTGTATATTCAAAATTCAAAACCCATGCATGTTGAAGCCGACGTCATGACCTTTTATCCAAAATAGGTTTCACCAAAATGGACCAAGTGGTTCCCGAGATATAAGAGGTACAACTTTAATAAAAACTTGCCATTTCCGGTAGTTTCCTGTTTCTCTACTTTTTAGAAATTGGTCAATATCTCGAAAGTTTCCAAAGGTAGAGGCTCGAAATTTGGCAGACATATAGAATGGAATACGAGGATTCGTTTAAATCCTTTTTGGACATTCGAGATCCATTACCCACGGAGATATAAAGAACATCACTACAAATTGCATTTTTTCACTGACACAGGGAGTCACCTGGCGGGCCAAAGGTTGGCCATCATGAAGCCAACGTTCTAATCTATTAATTGACGAAACAATTTACCAAATTGGTCCAGCCGTTATGGAGTTTTAGCGTTTTGAAAAAAGTCAATTCCTGAAATCCACCTACTGCCAGATTCTGTTGACCTGGTGTTTCACAAAAAAAAACGGAAATTTTTAAAATTTCCTTGGTTCAAATTTAGTTTTACGTTTTCTGTAATATCTCCGTTGATTTTCGAAATAACAGCATGAAACTTTGTGGATTTATATAAAACAGAATGAGCAATAATATCGAGTAAATAAAATTTTGCCACGCCCACTTTAAATTCCATAAAAGTGGGCGTAAATAAGAATATGCTGCTATTTCCTGTTTTGTTTTGTATATTCAAAATCCAAAACCCATGCATGTTGAAGCCGACGTCATGACCTTTTATCCAAAATAGGTTTCACCAAAATGGACCAAGTGGTTCCCGAGATATAAGAGGTACAACTTTAATAAAAACTTGCCATTTCCGGTAGTTTCCTGTTTCTCTACTTTTTAGAAATTGGTCAATATCTCGAAAGTTTCCAAAGGTAGAGGCTCGAAATTTGGCAGACATATAGAATGGAATACGAGGATTCGTTTAAATCCTTTTTGGACATTCGAGGTCCATTACCCACGGAGAAATAAAGAACATCACTACAAATTGCATTTTTTCACTGACACAGGGAGTCACCTGGCGGGCCAAAGGTTGGCCATCATTAAGCCAACGTTCTAATCTGTCAATTGACGAAACAATTTACCAAATTGGTCAAGCCGTTATGGAGTTTTAGCCTTTTGAAAAAAGTCAATTCCTGAAATCCACCTACTGCCAGATTCTGTTGACCTGGTGTTTCACAAAAAAAAAAACGGAAATTTTTAAAATTTTCTTGGTTCAAATTTAGTTTTACGTTTTCTGTAATATCTCCGTTGATTTTCGAAATAACAGCATGAAACTTTGTGGATTGATAGAAAACAAAATGAGCAATAATATCGAGCAAATAAAATTTTGCCACGCCCACCTTAAATTCCATAAAAGTGGGCGTAAATAAGAACATGCTGCTATTTCCTGTTCGGTTTTATATATTCAAAATCCAAAACCCATGCATGTTGAAGCCGACGTCATGACCTTTTATCCAAAATAGGTTTCACCAAAATGGACCAAGTGGTTCCCGAGATATAAGAGGTACAACTTTAATAAAAACTTGCCATTTCCGGTAGTTTCCTGTTTCTCTACTTTTTAGAAATTGGTCAATATCTCGAAAGTTTCCAAAGGTAGAGGCTCGAAATTTGGCAGACATATAGAATGGAATACGAGGATTCGTTTAAATCCTTTTTGGACATTCGGGGTCCATTACCCACGGAGATATAAAGAACATCACTACAAATTGCATTTTTTCACTGACACAGGGAGTCACCTGGCGGGCCAAAGGTTGGCCATCATGAAGCCAACGTTCTAATCTATTAATTGACGAAACAATTTACCAAATTGGTCCAGCCGTTATGGAGTTTTAGCGTTTTGAAAAAAGTCAATTCCTGAAATCCACCTACTGCCAGATTCTGTTGACCTGGTGTTTCACAAAAAAAAACGGAAATTTTTAAAATTTTCTTGGTTCAAATTTAGTTTTACGTTTTCTGTAATATCTCCGTTGATTTTCGAAATAACAGCATGAAACTTTGTGGATTGATAGAAAACAGAATGAGCAATAATATCGAGCAAATAAAATTTTGCCACGCCCACTTTAAATTCCATAAAAGTGGGCGTAAATAAGAATATGCTGCTATTTCCTGTTTTGTTTTGTATATTCAAAATTCAAAACCCATGCATGTTGAAGCCGACGTCATGACCTTTTATCCAAAATAGGTTTCACCAAAATGGACCAAGTGGTTCCCGAGATATAAGAGGTACAACTTTAATAAAAACTTGCCATTTCCGGTAGTTTCCTGTTTCTCTACTTTTTAGAAATTGGTCAATATCTCGAAAGTTTCCAAAGGTAGAGGCTCGAAATTTGGCAGACATATAGAATGGAATACGAGGATTCGTTTAAATCCTTTTTGGACATTCGAGGTCCATTACCCACGGAGATATAAAGAACATCACTACAAATTGCATTTTTTCACTGACACAGGGAGTCACCTGGCGGGCCAAAGGTTGGCCATCATGAAGCCAACGTTCTAATCTATTAATTGACGAAACAATTTACCAAATTGGTCCAGCCGTTATGGAGTTTTAGCGTTTTGAAAAAAGTCAATTCCTGAAATCCACCTACTGCCAGATTCTGTTGACCTGGTGTTTCACAAAAAAAAAAACGGAAATTTTTAAAATTTTCTTGGTTCAAATTTAGTTTTACGTTTTCTGTAATATCTCCGTTAATTTTCGAAATAACAGCATGAAACTTTGTGGATTGATAGAAAACAGAATGAGCAATAATATCGAGCAAATAAAATTTTGCCACGCCCACTTTAAATTCCATAAAAGTGGGCGTAAATAAGAATATGCTGCTATTTCCTGTTTTGTTTTGTATATTCAAAATTCAAAACCCATGCATGTTGAAGCCGACGTCATGACCTTTTATCCAAAATAGGTTTCACCAAAATGGACCAAGTGGTTCCCGAGATATAAGAGGTACAACTTTAATAAAAACTTGCCATTTCCGGTAGTTTCCTGTTTCTCTACTTTTTAGAAATTGGTCAATATCTCGAAAGTTTCCAAAGGTAGAGGCTCGAAATTTGGCAGACATATAGAATGGAATACGAGGATTCGTTTAAATCCTTTTTGGACATTCGGGGTCCATTACCCACGGAGATATAAAGAACATCACTACAAATTGCATTTTTTCACTGACACAGGGAGTCACCTGGCGGGCCAAAGGTTGGCCATCATGAAGCCAACGTTCTAATCTATTAATTGACGAAACAATTTACCAAATTGGTCCAGCCGTTATGGAGTTTTAGCGTTTTGAAAAAAGTCAATTCCTGAAATCCACCTACTGCCAGATTCTGTTGACCTGGTGTTTCACAAAAAAAAACGGAAATTTTTAAAATTTTCTTGGTTCAAATTTAGTTTTACGTTTTCTGTAATATCTCCGTTGATTTTCGAAATAACAGCATGAAACTTTGTGGATTGATAGAAAACAGAATGAGCAATAATATCGAGCAAATAAAATTTTGCCACGCCCACTTTAAATTCCATAAAAGTGGGCGTAAATAAGAATATGCTGCTATTTCCTGTTTTGTTTTGTATATTCAAAATTCAAAACCCATGCATGTTGAAGCCGACGTCATGACCTTTTATCCAAAATAGGTTTCACCAAAATGGACCAAGTGGTTCCCGAGATATAAGAGGTACAACTTTAATAAAAACTTGCCATTTCCGGTAGTTTCCTGTTTCTCTACTTTTTAGAAATTGGTCAATATCTCGAAAGTTTCCAAAGGTAGAGGCTCGAAATTTGGCAGACATATAGAATGGAATACGAGGATTCGTTTAAATCCTTTTTGGACATTCGAGATCCATTACCCACGGAGATATAAAGAACATCACTACAAATTGCATTTTTTCACTGACACAGGGAGTCACCTGGCGGGCCAAAGGTTGGCCATCATGAAGCCAACGTTCTAATCTATTAATTGACGAAACAATTTACCAAATTGGTCCAGCCGTTATGGAGTTTTAGCGTTTTGAAAAAAGTCAATTCCTGAAATCCACCTACTGCCAGATTCTGTTGACCTGGTGTTTCACAAAAAAAAAACGGAAATTTTTAAAATTTCCTTGGTTCAAATTTAGTTTTACGTTTTCTGTAATATCTCCGTTGATTTTCGAAATAACAGCATGAAACTTTGTGGATTTATATAAAACAGAATGAGCAATAATATCGAGCAAATAAAATTTTGCCACGCCCACCTTAAATTCCATAAAAGTGGGCGTAAATAAGAACATGCTGCTATTTCCTGTTCTGTTTTATATATTCAAAATCCAAAACCCATGCATGTTGAAGCCGACGTCATGACCTTTTATCCAAAATAGGTTTCACCAAAATGGAGCAAGTGGTTCCCGAGATATAAGAGGTACAACTTTAATAAAAACTTGCCATTTCCGGTAGTTTCCTGTTTCTCTACTTTTTAGAAATTGGTCAATATCTCGAAAGTTTCCAAAGGTAGAGGCTCGAAATTTGGCAGACATATAGAATGGAATACGAGGATTCGTTTAAATCCTTTTTGGACATTCGAGGTCCATTACCCACGGAGAAATAAAGAACATCACTACAAATTGCATTTTTTCACTGACACAGGGAGTCACCTGGCGGGCCAAGGGTTGGCCATCATGAAGCCAACGTTCTAATCTATTAATTGACGAAGCAATTTACCAAATTGGTCCAGCCGTTATGGAGTTTTAGCGTTTTGAAAAAAGTCAATTCCTGAAATCCACCTACTGCCAGATTCTGTTGACCTGGTGTTTCACAAAAAAAAAGACGGAAATTTTTAAAATTTTCTTGGTTCAAATTTAGTTTTACGTTTTCTGTAATATCTCCGTTGATTTTCGAAATAACAGCATGAAACTTTGTGGATTGATAGAAAACAGAATGAGCAATAATATCGAGCAAATAAAATTTTGCCACGCCCACTTTAAATTCCACAAAAGTGGGCGTAAATAAGAACATGCTGCTATTTCCTGTTCTGTTTTATATATTCAAAATCCAAAACCCATGCATGTTGAAGCCGACGTCATGACCTTTTATCCAAAATAGGTTTCACCAAAATGGACCAAGTGGTTCCCGAGATATAAGAGGTACAACTTTAATAAAAACTTGCCATTTCCGGTAGTTTCCTGTTTCTCTACTTTTTAGAAATTGGTCAATATCTCGAAAGTTTCCAAAGGTAGAGGCTCGAAATTTGGCAGACATATAGAATGGAATACTAGGATTCGTTTAAATCCTTTTTGGACATTCGAGGTCCATTACCCACGGAGATATAAAGAACATCACTACAAATTGCATTTTTTCACTGACACAGGGAGTCACCTGGCGGGCCAAAGGTTGGCCATCATGAAGCCAACGTTCTAATCTATTAATTGACGAAACAATTTACCAAATTGGTCCAGCCGTTATGGAGTTTTAGCGTTTTGAAAAAAGTCAATTCCTGAAATCCACCTACTGCCAGATTCTGTTGACCTGGTGTTTCACAAAAAAAAACGGAAATTTTTAAAATTTTCTTGGTTCAAATTTAGTTTTACGTTTTCTGTAATATCTCCGTTGATTTTCGAAATAACAGCATGAAACTTTGTGGACTGATAGAAAACAGAATGAGCAATAATATCGAGCAAATAAAATTTTGCCACGCCCACTTTAAATTCCATAAAAGTGGGCGTAAATAAGAACATGCTGCTATTTCCTGTTCTGTTTTATATATTCAAAATCCAAAACCCATGCATGTTGAAGCCGATGTCATGACCTTTTATCCAAAATAGGTTTCACCAAAATGGATCAAGTGGTTCCCGAGATATAAGAGGTACAACTTTAATAAAAACTTGCCATTTCCGGTAGTTTCCTGTTTCTCTACTTTTTAGAAATTGGTCAATATCTCGAAAGTTTCCAAAGGTAGAGGCTCGAAATTTGGCAGACATATAGAATGGAATACTAGGATTCGTTTAAATCCTTTTTGGACATTCGAGGTCCATTACCCACGGAGGTATAAAGAACATCACTACAAATTGCATTTTTTCACTGACACAGGGAGTCACCTGGCGGGCCAAAGGTTGGCCATCATGAAGCCAACGTTCTAATCTATTAATTGACGAAACAATTTACCGAATTGGTCCGGCCGTTATGGAGTTTTAGCGTTTTGAAAAAAGTCAATTCCTGAAATCCACCTACTGCCAGATTCTGTTGACCTGGTGTTTCACAAAAAAAAAACGGAAATTTTTAAAATTTTCTTGGTTCAAATTTAGTTTTACGTTTTCTGTAATATCTCCGTTGGTTTTCGAAATAACAGCATGAAACTTTGTGGATTGATAGAAAACAAAATGAGCAATAATATCGAGCAAATAAAATTTTGCCACGCCCACTTTAAATTCCATAAAAGTGGGCGTAAATAAGAACATGCTGCTATTTCCTGTTCTGTTTTATATATTAAAAATCCAAAACCCATGCATGTTGAAGCCGACGTCATGACCTTTTATCCAAAATAGGTTTCACCAAAATGGACCAAGTGGTTCCCGAGATATAAGAGGTACAGCTTTAATAAAAGCTTGCCATTTCCGGTAGTTTCCTGTTTCTCTACTTTTTAGAAATTGGGCAATATCTCGAAAGTTTCCAAAGGTAGAGGCTCGAAATTTGGCAGACATATAGAATGGAATACGAGGATTCGTTTAAATCCTTTTTGGACATTCGAGGTCCATTACCCACGGAGATATAAAGAACATCACTACAAATTGCATTTTTTCACTGACACAGGGAGTCACCTGGCGGGCCAAAGGTTGGCCATCATGAAGCCAACGTTCTAATCTATTAATTGACGAAACAATTTACCAAATTGGTCAAGCCGTTGTGGAGTTTTAGTGTTTTGAAAAAAGTCAATTCCTGAAATCCACCTACTGCCAGATTCTGTTGACCTGGTGTTTCACAAAAAAAAAAACGGAAATTTTTAAAATTTTCTTGGTTCAAATTTAGTTTTACGTTTTCTGTAATATCTCCGTTGATTTTCGAAATAACAGCATGAAACTTTGTGGATTGATAGAAAACAGAATGAGCAATAATATCGAGCAAATAAAATTTTGCCACGCCCACTTAAAATTCCATAAAAGTGGGCGTAAATAAGAATATGCTATTTCCTGTTCTGTTTTATATATTCAAAATCCAAAACCCATGCATGTTGAAGCCGACGTCATGACCTTTTATCCAAAATAGGTTTCACCAAAATGGACCAAGTGGTTCCCGAGATATAAGAGGTACAACTTTAATAAAAACTTGCCATTTCCGGTAGTTTCCTGTTTCTCTACTTTTTAGAAATTGGGCAATATCTCGAAAGTTTCCAAAGGTAGAGGCTCGAAATTTGGCAGACATATAGAATGGAATACGAGGATTCGTTTAAATCCTTTTTGGACATTCGAGGTCCATTACCCACGGAGATATAAAGAACATCACTACAAATTGCATTTTTTCACTGACACAGGGAGTCACCTGGCGGGCCAAAGGTTGGCCATCATGAAGCCAACGTTCTAATCTATTAATTGACGAAACAATTTACCAAATTGGTCCAGCCGTTATGGAGTTTTAGCGTTTTGAAAAAAGTCAATTCCTGAAATCCACCTACTGCCAGATTCTGTTGATCTGGTGTTTCACAAAAAAAAAACGGAAATTTTTAAAATTTTCTTGGTTCAAATTTAGGTTTACGTTTTCTGTAATATCTCCGTTGATTTTCGAAATAACAGCATGAAACTTTGTGGATTGATAGAAAACAGAATGAGCAATAATATCGAGCAAATAAAATTTTGCCACGCCCACTTTAAATTCCATAAAAGTGGGCGTAAATAAGAACATGCTGCTATTTCCTGTTCTGTTTTATATATTCAAAATCCAAAACCCATGCATGTTGAAGCCGACGTCATGACCTTTTATCCAAAATAGGTTTCACCAAAATGGACCAAGTGGTTCCCGAGATATAAGAGGTACAACTTTAATAAAAACTTGCCATTTCCGGTAGTTTCCTGTTTCTCTACTTTTTAGAAATTGGTCAATATCTCGAAAGTTTCCAAAGGTAGAGGCTCGAAATTTGGCAGACATGTAGAATGGAATACGAGGATTCGTTTAAATCCTTTTTGGACATTCGAGGTCCATTACCCACGGAGATATAAAGAACATCACTACAAATTGCATTTTTTCACTGACACAGGGAGTCACCTGGCGGGCCAAAGGTTGGTCATCATGAAGCCAACGTTCTAATCTATTAATTGACGAAACAATTTACCAAATTGGTCCAGCCGTTATGGAGTTTTAGCGTTTTGAAAAAAGTCAATTCCTGAAATCCACCTACTGCCAGATTCTGTTGACCTGGTGTTTCACAAAAAAAACGGAAATTTTTAAAATTTTCTTGGTTCAAATTTAGTTTTACGTTTTCTGTAATATCTCCGTTGATTTTCGAAATAACAGCATGAAACTTTGTGGATTGATAGAAAACAGAATGAGCAATAATATCGAGCAAATAAAATTTTGCCACGCCCACTTTAAATTCCATAAAAGTGGGCGTAAATAAGAATATGCTGCTATTTCCTGTTTTGTTTTGTATATTCAAAATCCAAAACCCATGCATGTTGAAGCCGACGTCATGACCTTTTATCCAAAATAGGTTTCACCAAAATGGACCAAGTGGTTCCCGAGATATAAGAGGTACAACTTTAATAAAAACTTACCATTTCCGGTAGTTTCCTGTTTCTCTACTTTTTGGAAATTGGTCAATATCTCGAAAGTTTCCAAAGGTAGAGGCTCGAAATTTGGCAGACATATAGAATGGAATACGAGGATTCGTTTAAATCCTTTTTGGACATTCGAGGTCCATTACCCACGGAGATATAAAGAACATCACTACAAATTGCATTTTTTCACTGACACAGGGAGTCACCTGGCGGGCCAAAGGTTGGCCATCATGGAGCCAACGTTCTAATCTATTAATTGACGAAACAATTTACCAAATTGGTCCAGCCGTTATGGAGTTTTAGCGTTTTGAAAAAAGTCAATTCCTGAAATCCACCTACTGCCAGATTCTGTTGACCTGGTGTTTCACAAAAAAAAACGGAAATTTTTAAAATTTTCTTGGTTCAAATTTAGTTTTACGTTTTCTGTAATATCTCCGTTGATTTTCGAAATAACAGCATGAAACTTTGTGGATTGATAGAAAACAGAATGAGCAATAATATCGAGCAAATAAAATTTTGCCACGCCCACCTTAAATTCCATAAAAGTGGGCGTAAATAAGAATATGCTGCTATTTCCTGTTTTGTTTTGTATATTCAAAATCCAAAACCCATGCATGTTGAAGCCGACGTCGTGACCTTTCACCCAAAAAAAGGTTTCATGAAAATGGACCAAATGGTTCTAGAGATATAAGAGGAACAACTGTAATAAAAACTTGCCATTTCCGGTAGTTTCCTGTTTCTCTACTTTTTAGAAATTGGTCAATATCTCGAAAGTTTCCAAAGATAGAGGCTTGAAATTTTGCAGACATATAGAATGGAATACGAGGATTCGTAAAAACTTTGTAGGTATATATTACACAGATTTTCGACAGATATTTATGTGGTGGAAAGAGTGGAATTTGTGTTCTTTTTTTGTTTGTTATTATGCGATAGTGAAAGCAAACTTGTGCCTTAAGATAAAGATAAAAAAAACTCATTTGATATTGTTTTGTTTTTTTTTTTTGTTAAAATAATTTTTATTTAAAAAAGTCAAATAATTTTTTTTTTAATATTGACTTCATTTATATTAGTTTATGATCTAAAAATAGTATATTTCTATAAATACCTTATCATTATGTATGTATGTACGTGAAATTTTAGTTATTAATTTTTTTATGTTACTTTTTATAAATATATGTGTGTATGTATATATTTTTTGCTTTTGCTGTTGTGTTATTGAAATTAAAGGGGAAGAGGAAGAAGGGAAAAATGTTTAACAAAGTTTCATCGATGAGAAAGTTTAAAAATAAAGAGAAAGAAAATATTTTAATTTATAAAAATGCCGTGTATCTATAATAGAAAACTGCTGAATTTTTATTTTTTAAAACAGGCATCTGATTAGTTAGAAAAAAAAATCAATTTAATTTTATTAGTAAAGATAAAAATTTTAAATTTTATTGAAGGTATTAAACAAACAAATTCCCTGCGCACCGCGAGTTTTATGTTTTGTTTTGATCAATTTTGAAAAATTAAACAAAAAATCCTGTTTTTTAAGTCTCAAATTCATTTCACGCGAAATTTGAAACGTAGACTCTAAGTGTCGTCTTATTCATAAAAAAAATATTTCTATTTCACAAACTTCTGAGAAAACAAATTTTTTCTGAAAATCTGTTTTATACAACTTTTGCAAATCAAAAATATTTTCCATGAATAAGGCGTAAAATTCATATTTTATATAAATTATTCTCTTTTCATGATTTCAATAACATAAGGATTGCTTGTTGGTTTTTAATCAATATAAAGTATAAAATTATAATAATTGATAGAACTAAAACAATGGAAATACATGTACAATAGCAATAAGAAAAAAAAAACAATCACCTCGTTCGTTTGCTCAGGTGCGTTAGATGTTTTATTCCAAAATCCTTAATGCATTTACGAGGACATTTTCTATAACTTGTTTATAGTGTTTATTTTTTATTTTTGTAATTCGTTGTTCCACTAATTTTTATTATTATTATTATTTCAGAAAGAAAAAATTCTTCAGGTTGATAAAGTTTGTTGGTGAAAGTTACCTGAATGGTTGGTTGTCTCCATGTCAAAGTATCATTTTTTGCGGTGTGCAAAGATGAAAGGGGTTGTGGGCTGGGCTGCTTGCTCTTGGTATTTCCAACTAAAATTATAACGAAATTTTATTAGTTTTTGCATTTTTAAAATTAGCTTCTTAATCTCGAATAAATTATGGTTAAAAAAAAGTAATGTGAACATAGTAATGTAAAATAGTTAATATTAGTTTTAAACAGTTCTTTGTTTAATTTCAATTTATTTATTATATTTTTTTTTTTTGATTTCATAACCGCTACCATAACACGCATAAGGGGGTTGGGGAATTTCAACAAACAGCTGAATACTCCTAAATCTCAAACCACTTTTAATATCATGAAAAAAAATACTTTATTTAAAATGCAATAAAAGAATTGTGATTTATTTGTTTTATTAGAATACGTTCCGGGAATTTTTCTCTACTTGTTGTTCCCCATTTAAATATAAAATAAATATTTGCAAATTTGCAGGTAAAACGGCTAAAAGTACGAGTAAATTCTCTTCTCCTATTTATTTTTTCCTCTTTCTCATTCTTGCACATAATAATATTGTTCGATGTCGAATGCCATAAACTCAAAGTAAAAAAACGTAATCGAATCAGCTCGTTATCTAAAGCGAGGATTAGGCCCCTGATTGTGTAATCAATAAGGATTCCAGCAAATCTTGTGCTGTAATTGGAGAAATGATGAAGCGAAGCTTAAGAAAACGGGTCGAGTCGACTAAGCCTAGGAATATAGAAACAAAGAGGAGAATTTATGGATTAATGTACTTCTCAAAGTGAACAAAAACGTGATCGAATCAGCTGTTTATCGAAAACGACGATTAGACCTCTGATTGTGTAATCAAAACAAATATTGTGCTTTAATTGGAGAAATCATGCAGCGATGCTCAAGAAAACGGGGACGAGTGCACTAAGTTCAGGAAACAAAGAGCAGGATTTATGGCACAATATAATGTTTACCGATGAAAGTATATTCAAAATTTTCCAATCAGATGCTAGAATTAGTGTCGTCATTCGAACACAAATTATTCAAATATTAAAAAAAAAAAATTCAATTTTGTTCGAACGAACAAAAATTTTTTATTTTAGAATAAAGAATTATCGATTATTTTTTTTCGTTTTTTTTTTTTTTTTTTTTTTGAATATACGAATGTTTGAGAATAATTTCCTTAACTGGTTTATATATAAAAAATATGTTACATTTCATAACTTTTTAATTATTTATAGTGACTAAATAACGAACTTGAGATCATGATTATTTTGCGATAGAAATATTGCGGAGAATGTCCTCTCAACTAAGATGGAGAATTAGATGACGTTAGATGAATCAAACGATAATCACCCTTATCGGGAATAAAAGTTCACGTGAAAAGTGTTCCCTTTCCTTAAAATTGTGATCGCCAATGTTTGAGTTGTTGTTGTTAGTATACTATTTTCTGATTTTGTTCACCATATTTTTGTTCACGGGAAATATTTCACGTGAACAAACTGTTCGCCTTTTATTCCCGATAAGGGTGAATGTCTTAATAGCTGATCTAAAAAAAATTCTAACAACAAAGTAAGAAATTGTACTAACGTAAAAATCTTTAACAAAATTTTAAGAGTGATTTGAAAAAATCAACGAAAAATACACACGAATTTATTATGTTTTATACTATACTATATTAATAGTACCACCAACATAAAAAATTTGTGAATGAAACTTCCCTACTGGTTCTTTTATTAAAAATTAAAAAATAAAAGAATCGCATATTATTCATTATTTTAATATAATTGTTTTTGCTTGGTTTCTCTGTCAAACAAAATATGTATTTGAAAGCAACACGGATACCACCACCTTGGTTCTAATTTATTTATATAAAAATGTAGTTACTGCTTTTTAATGTGTTTACCCCCTTTTGAGTTACATTAATAAAATCGTTATTTTTTAACGTATTCGTTTAAAACTTTAAGGAATCAAACATCATTATCAATTAAAAAGTCTATTTTGAATTCAGTTACCATCAGTTGCGTACGGCCTTTTGTATTTTAGGTGACGATATGTATGTATGTATTGATAGTAGTAAAAAATATGGCAATTGATTATGAAATCTTCAAGCGTTATTTATTATTTGTATTTTGCACTCAATTTAGAAATGTCCCAGCCAGCACAAATGTAGTCCGACATTGTATAAATCAAGATATTTCGAGCAAATGTCTGACTTCATTCTTAAAGACTTCGTACAAATTTCTGACAGACCTGATCGACTTCGTATGGTTATATGGGAGCATTTTATGTACCAATATGTCTGATAGATTTCCAACTGAATTTGTACTTATGTACGTGTCTAATGGTATAAACACAATTGCGACGAACGACCAACTTCGCATAGTTCGACGAATTTGCCTTCAAGAATTCGTTATACTCCAAATCTCCATGGATACCCAGTTATGCAAATATCTACTGTGGCAAAAATCACTTACATATACTTAATTACATACATATTGTTATGTTTTTACCCTTTACTCTGCACTAATTAAGGTTAAGAATGACACTATCTACTAATTACGCTTATCTAATAAAATCAAGAGCTAAAATACACACACACGCATCACTTAAATTATTCAAGTGATTCACAACTGGTTGCCACGACGTATACTCCGTTGTTGTATAAATACGTCTCACAAAACTGACTGCGCTGGTATTGAAGCAATACCCCCTCATTGCTGTTCTTCTAACAAGACTCACTCTGCCGACGCTTACTTTTTAAGCGGCCCATCCATTATACAATATTATTGCATATGTTGTTGTACATATTATTATATTATTGTACATATTATTATATTATATATATATAATATTACATATTATTATTACATATAGTTTTGACCTATAATATGCAATAAATGGCACAATATTTTCAAAGAAAATATTGCCCAATTTTCCTGAAGATGAAAAAAGTAAACAACATTGAACAATGTTGCCACCACATAACACTATTCTCTTGATTGTAGTTACAATAAAAATAAACGGTCTAATTCATAAAAAATATTATAGGTTTATTACAGGTTTATTTAACAAATTTCCCGTAGAAATACGTCAAATAAGTGCTTAATAAACCTGAAATATTTTTTATGAATATGGCAGAGTCTTTTGATATTTTCCAATATATGTTCTGCCATCTTCGAATATGACATACACATTGGCGATATATTGTACAATAATGAATCACTGGCTTTACTTTTACACACTTCTGCACGACTATCATCTGTGTTGTTCACTTTACTATTTACACAAGACAACTCGATAGACAACTAGACTTCAGACTGCGTCGCCCTTCCAGAATGTGACAGCAGAGTCTAGACAATATCAGCAGCATCTCCAGTGCTTGCTTTCTTCGATCGCGTCAGTAGTTCATCTATTTTTATTTTTATTATAAAGAAGCAATTTATGGTGGTTGTTTACTGGTGTATATTTTTTTTATTTATTTTATGCACTACAATGTACATATCCTGTCGGAGAATGTGTGGTTGACTACAAAAATAGTTAACTTAACAAACCCAAAATTAATTCTTAAGTTGAGTACGTAATCGAATTTAATGAGAGCCAATAAATTGATTCTCAGCTACTTTGGAACTCGTTTTATATTAATATTTTGCTGTTGTTATTTTAGATGGTACCTTAGCTGAGTGGTAGCACGTTGAGTACACAACGTGTGATGATACATGTTCGAACCCCAGAAAAAAAAATTTAATATACTGACTACCAGGTGATTTAAAAAATCAACTTTAAGTTAACTGAAAGTAATGCAGAGTGAGACAATTGACTACCGCCTAGGACATCGCAATGTTAAAATAGTCAGTTGATTACATTAAAATCAATTCAAGTGTCAGTCAGTACTAGTTGCGAAATAGTTACCTTAAAGTTAGTTTAAAGTTAACGTAATTTCTGGTAAAGGTTTTTTCCTACCAGATATCTGTCAGAAAACAATACGAATGTCGGCTAACACATCAGAATTTACACTATTTTTTTAGAATTCGTGTCACCTTCATAAATTTTTGGGTCAGAAGTCTGATAGAATTAGTATACGATTCGATTCGGTACTTTTTCTCGACTTTTCTCTCTTAGACAACATACAAACGTCGGACTATTTTAGTGGCTGGCGTGTTTATATAGAACATATGTGTGTTTGTGTGTATGTATGTGTGTATTGATTAATATTTAAAATTTATGTTTTAACTTAATTTATTTGCTAATATAAATTATTTTAAAAATAATGCGTTTGTTACCTTTACAGAGCGATGAAGTATAGATAGACAGTGGCTCTAATACAAAATTCGAATGAAGTTTTTTTTTAATTATTTATCGCATAATTTGATTTCTGTGTGTTTTTGATACTTTTTAAGCCTTAGAAAACAATATATGTGTATTCTTTACCTAAATAATTTTTTCACATATCTGTTTAAGTTTGAATATATTAAAATTCGTTTTAGCAAATTAATTACCTTCAAGTCTGGCCCGAATGTCGAATGTATCTTTGTTTTTTTTTAGAATTATATTATATAGTATATATGCAGTAGGGGACAACGATGAACAAGGTCATCTCTGTAATCTTTCAACAACAATTTTAACTGAAAAAATGCAGCTTACACATTTATAAAGGGTCCGACAGATAACTTTTTTTTTTTTAAATGCTATAAAAAAAAAACTACTGAAGCTTCGGCTGTGTGGCACGTAGCGCTGTCCTGTTGAAACCAAATGTTGCCAATATCCTCCTCTTCAATTTTGTAAACAAAAATTCGTTCAACATGGCCCGATAACGATCGCCATTGACTGTAACGGTCACTCCTTGCTCAATGGCCCAATTATGCCTCTGGACCAAAATCCGCACCAAACAGTGACTCGTTTTGGGTGCGTCGGCTTTTCAATGTATGCGTGCGGGTTTTCTGTGCCCCAAATGCGACAATTTTGCTTGTTTACATATCCGCCAAGATCAAAATGAGCTTCATCTGAAAAGATGATTTTTTTTTGGCAAAATCGGCATCTTCTGTAAGTCGATCGCAGGCCCACTTAGCGAAGCGAAAACGCATTGGATGGTCAGTTGGCTCGTTCAGCGGAAGGATAAAACTAATTATCTGTCAAATCAGACATGAGCTAAGTGTTACCATTCACGAAATAAGCACTAGTTGAAAAAAAAAAAGTTAGATGGCGGACCCTTTAAATATGTATATGTATGTATGTATGTACATCAGATATAGAAGATTCTATAACTAAATTTCTTAACTTTATGACTAAAATACCTGGTATATTGGGAGAGTATCATTTTTGCTCAATTATCAAGATCATTTGTACAATGCAATGCTAGTCAATTGTTTAGAAAAGGGATACGAGTACGAGTATTAGAGGTATGTAGACCTTTAAATATAAAATTTAATTGCAAATAAAAACATATTAAATAAAGTACCTGTTCGTGAGCGAGCGAGATCTACCGGAAACCAACCGCAATACTTCTAGCCATATTATCAGAGTATGTAATTTTGAATTTTATTTTATTTTTACTTTTTTAAGTGAACTTTCAAATTAGTTAAGTATTTAGCTTTTTGTATAAAAACTATAAGTTAGTGTGTTGTATTAAATATACCTGGTATGAGAAAGGACGTCAAATGCTTAAATTGCTCTCCTGTATAGTGAATTATCATCTGGTAACAATATGCAACTTTTACACTCTCTATAGTAAAAGAAAGCTCATTTCTTTTAAGTAATGTCAAATGCTTGGATATACATACATATATAAAGTTAAAAGTTTAGTTTTTACTATAATTATTTCAAATTGTCTTTATAGTCTTTATGCATTTGATAAACAAAAACCAAATCACATGTCCTTTTTTAAAATATCTGTTGCATAAATAACAGAATAATAAGCAAATACCTTAAATTTAGTAGCTACCACACCTATAACACATGCAAGGCACTCTATTTTATGTTTTACCAAATTCGTTCGTTGTTTTTGGTTTTAAAATTACTAACATCTATTAGGAAATACATATGATTGTGTAGTAAAAAAAGAAAATTTAAAAATTGTCAAGTATTTTCACTCACCTTGTTTTATGTAGTAAGATGGTTTGGTTTCTGTGGCTTAATTATTTAAATTGTATTTTTAAAATTGATTTTATGATTGTTTTGAATCATTTAGGTTTTTTTTAATTAAGAAAAGGGAAGTGTACCTCTGCTTGGTTTTATAGGTTTATGTTGATAAAATTAAAGGGACAAGGTCAGCAAGTGTTCCTTTTACTACATTGTTTAGTACCGACTGCGACTACGACTGCGGCTATAACGATCATGATCGTGACTGCCACGATGACTGCGACTGCGGGAGTGGGAACGGCGACGATGGTGGGACTTATGATGATCTATGATAAAATATTGATTTAATAATTTTATAAACATATATATCATATATTATTTTCTTTGCGAGGCGGAGATCTATAAATTGGTTAACTTTTGCTGGTTTGTGTTAGGCTAGATTTTCTTATCGAGCTATAACCGCTAAAATAAGTTTAAGCAACACATTTATGGACTTCTTTTCTTGATGAAAATTGATTATTTATTTATTTTGGTAAAAAAATTAAGTTCGAAAGTTATGTCGCTTTAACTTTTTGGTTGAGATTGAAATTGCTTTATTCAAATTTTCAAAGTTGTTTGTCGTCTTTTTAACTTGAGCAAATTTTCGACACAATAAAAAAATCTGAATTTAAAGTTCTCCACCTCTAGAAAGTACTGCACTTACGGCGGCGTCTTTCACTTCGGCTACTGCCGTGTTCACGAGAGTGTGAACGATATTCAAGACCACGTTCCCTGTAAATATAATCAATATCCATACATACATATATTGATATAATTTTCTTTTTAATATAAAAAAATAACAACTTTTTTAAACGTTATTGTTTCTTTAAATTTCTTAAAATCTCCAATTACTTAACTTCTATGTACACACATATGTATAATTACCAGAAAACTATAAACAAATTTCCAAAGGAGTTGTTTCATTAGGAAGTCATTATTTCTAATTAACATTTATTTAATTTCATTCATTAAGTAAATTTTATTATTCTACTCACCGTCTTCTATCCATATCCACACTACGATGAGATGACGAACGATCATCGCGCCTTCTACGATCATCAGATTCACGATCTTTCACACGTTGCTCGTGTATCTCCTGTACTGCTTTGCGTAATTTAGAATAACCCAAATGCTGTTTACCCATCAAATGGTCCTCAATACGCTGTTGGGCATCTCCTACAATAAGAAAAGCACCACAAACTTCGCATACCTCCATTTGTTTTTCCGGTAAGTGACCCATATCTTGCATCCAAGCATTAAGTTTCTTATCAGCAGCTGAATTTGGTGTTGATTCATCTTCACTGCGTGGAGATTTCTCAGCATTCTCAGTTTTATTTGGTGGAGAATCAGAACCTTCACTATTATCTGCGTTGGGTTTAACAATTCTGACTTCTTTATTTGCTGTACTTTCATATTGTGCCACCATAGCGTCCTTCTCCTCCTTAAGTTGTTCACAAAGAATCATCAAGTCTTGAGCTTGGTCTACGTCCCCGCGTATGCCAGCTTCTTCGGCCTCGGCAACTAACTTTTTGATACGCGCATTTATATTATTTAGTTGTTCGCAGTATTTTGATACATGCGATTGGGCTGGCTGGTCCCTTTGCATTAATGCTAACCGTTGTTTGCCCTTCTGTATTTTACGATCAACATCATTTAACATGGAATTACAAAAATATAAAAATTCATCTTCAAATTGCCTTTTGCGTGCTGATGGTCTAGCATCTGCATATTTTCGTTTGGCTTCATCATCGTGTATGCGACCACAAGGTCCCAAATCGGTTCGCGTGTTGACGAACAACTCATGCGGACAAAATTTCACCATATAATACTGACATAACTGAATTGAAATTGAAAAAAAGATTACCTATAAAACTATGTCCCTTTTTACATTTCAAAATAACCTTAAACTTACATCAGGATCTTCCCAATTTACAACCTTTGAAAATAAGAATTAAATAGATAAAACGAATAAATAAATTGCAAACAGGCCAAATATTATGTACAATTAATTACTTTAGGAGCTTCCGATGGATGTAAATTTCGATTTCTGCCCATCAACTCGTCCAGCATCTGTCGCGCAGCATCCACCATTTCCTTTGACTTTTAGTTATGGGGAAATTATAAAAGTATTTTTTATATATTTATTAAACTTATAATAATGATTGTTTTATATTTCTGCACAACTTGGTTATTTTTCTTTTATTACACGTTTTTGCTGCCGCTTGTGCTAAAAATTGATTTAACAAAGAGTTCGCAGGGTTGTATTTTTACGTACTACAATAATGGAGGGCAACATGGTTGCATAGATATCGTATTTATTATGTATGTACAGTGGGATACAAAAAAATTTGTTTTTTTTTTCGAATAAAATTATTTTATAATTAAAACATATCTGAATTAAATTTTTAATGTATTAATATGAAGAATTTTAACTGTTTAAGTTTTTATAAGCTTAAAGTTTCTTTACCTCCTTTGTTTTTGTTGTTTGAAGTCTTCTGACGCAATGGTTAGGCAGAAACGAAACGCGTATAGACGTTGCTTATTCTGTTATTTTAAAGTAACATTAAAATGTACATAAAGACTATTTAATTATTCTAAAGTTTAGTTGGTTCCAAACCTGACAGTTGAGTAATGCGACTCGAAATTAAAACTATTCGAAATAGCATGTTGTTGACATTGGTTCACCTTGCAGGCATCCTTAACTTCTTTCAACTTTCATAAATGCAAACACAAAATTGGGTTTTGTTTATAACAAATAAAAAATAATATACAAACATTTATTTTTTAACTGTTAGGTATAAGTTTATTAAAAATGTTTAACAATTATAGTATAAATTTCTAGTTCACTTGAGTTATAATTATGCCTAAAAATTTTAAATATTACTTTACAGACAACAGCAGTCTTTAAAGCTTTTCTTGTAATCTTTCCTTATTGTGTATGTTGTTCTTTTGTTTAAAACTTTATTTTTATAAATTTAGATCAGTATTTGTTTTTTTAGCTTTAAATTGGAGAAGTAATAAACAGAAAGAAAAAAACTATATTAAATTTATATTTGCAAAACATATATACATATATGTGGTTAATAAATGTTTTCTTGTTCTGAATAAATTTACCTTGTTTAAATTTTCTGAAGCACTTAATTACTAAATTTGTATATAGGCATATTATAGTATTATTATATATTTTTTACATTATTATTTTTATAATATTTTTGTAATAGCAATTTTTTATTGTTGATTTTTTTATAAAATATTTTTTACAAATTCAGTTTATATCATAAAAAAATATCTTAAGCTTAGTCTCTTAACATATGTTATATATTTCGATAATTTGAGCAATCAGCATCAGGAGCCGCAAATTTATTTGCTCCCATTATTTATTTAAAGGTAAAAATCACAAAACTTTTGTTAAAACAATTGGAGGCTGTTGTTTATCTCTAATAGTTGCGGCCATATTATTGATATTAATTGCATCATTATTAACGCCATCGTGAAGAACATTACTAAAACCATAGTCATCATCAATATTTTGATTTTGAACTATTTGAATTCTTTGTAATTTTCAATCATGATAATTATAATATATTTATCCATCATATTGCAAAAGTTTTTATGCTTGTTTTTGCCTTATCACTTTCGTGGAATATATGTACATATTTGTTGTCTTGGCTTTTATGTTTTTATTATGTCACTTTCCCTCATTGTTTCGTTTTATCATAGAAATTTACGCTCTTAATGTGGTTGATATTGATGTCTTGTTTGCAACTGACTTGGCCATCATTAACGATAAATGTCTATTGATCAATGCAATATATCAGACACATATTTCACATTGCTAGTGGCAATGTTCGGTAACATCAACAATCACCGATTTCTTCCAACAGAATAGGAAATAACCAACACCGGCACCAAGAACTACTGCAATGCAGAGCCAAACATTGTAGGTCATGAAAATCAACATCAAAAGGAATGATACGGTAACTTGTACTATATGTAAAAATGTCTGGAAGAAATGATGCAGCGAAAACATGGTTGGACTGGAAATTAAAAGTAAAAAAACAACTATTAGTCTTGTTTTAAATTCTAATATAATTTTTTTTATTCCTCACGATTTATTTATAATTAATCAGGTATGTGATGAAAAACGATTAAGTCACAAAAGCAATTTGAAAACGATAAAGGTGTGATGAGTTAGTTGTATATAGTCGTTTTGTCAATAATTTTAAAATTTGTTTTTAATGGTTTTTCTAAAACATTTTGATGTACTTCTTCTCGCAGCTCTATATGTATATGGTCTATATTTGATCTTCAAGTGTGCTTTTTCGAAGTCAGTTGTTTGAAATTGGCTCAAAAATTATACTCAAAATCGACCGGAATTCATCACAACTTTTCAAAACGATTGTTTTGAAATCGTTTTGAAAACTATCGTTTTCCATCACATACCTGATTATAAAATAATAACAAAAATTAAAAATTCTCTAAAAATCTTCTAAACGACTGGACCGATTTTCTTCAAACATAGCTAAGAACCCTCTCGATCAAGTCATCTTTTAAACAGAAAAAACTGGCCTGTACGTGGACACGGACAGACACACAGATACACAGATACACACTACAAACTTATAACACCCCTTTTTTTAGTCGTTGGTTAAAAATAGAGTTTCTGAAAAACATTCTACAAAAATTTGCTTGATAAAAATATGTAATTAAATTGATTTGCATAAAAATAAAAAATATTTTTCAAGCATGTACAATTTTTTATATAAAACTATGTAAATAAAATTGTTAATAAATATCGCTCATTTACTAAAACAACGTCATAACCCAAGAAAATAACGCCCAAATAAGAAAATGAAATAAGACCAGCGTTGCCGTTGTGACACTAAAGTATCACTTTTGAGCCTTTTTCGTGCCAATGACACTTTTTATTAACCTTTTTTTTTAATTTATCCTATTTTAACAAAATTGGACGAAGAACAGTCTAGCATATCAGGTATTGGAAAAATGGTGTCGATGGTGTCGATCATTTTACTGTTTTGGTCAATAGAAAAGCCAATAAATAGTGAAAATATTGCAAAAAATCTGACCCCAGAATCCCTGATTCCAAATGCAAATTATTTCTGGGAGAATCACAATCAAAAAAATATGTATTCATTTCATTACTTGCAAACCGGCAAGACTGTCTACATACGGTCTTCACTATTCTCTACATGGCGTTCGTTCCTAATGTTTTTTCACTTGTAAATTAAAATTATTTTGACTATATATCCACTTAAAAAATTATTAGCTTTACCCGATCATTTTCACGATCTGGCCAGTTAGAGGGTTAACATAGACTTATAATTAAAGTATGTTAATTAATTTTATTTTAGTCTAATGTATTTAATTAATTGTTAGAATTCGTGTGTTTTTTTTTAATTGAAATAAATGTTATTTTTTTTTTGTTCACAAGAAACTTGAACCTATTTTACTATAAAATAACCTTTTTACCTTTTTTTATTTTCTTAAATACCCTTTTTATGATACTTTTTAGAAATTCTCAACGGCAACCCTGAATAAGACCCAATAAATTTAAGGATTTTGGGATGTATTTCTTTTTTTTTTGGGCTTTATTTCATCTTGTTAAAAAATATTGCTCATTTACTAAAACAACGTCATAACTCACAAAGGGCGCTATGAAATATGTAATGCCCAAGGAAATAGCGCCCAAATAAGAAAATGAAATAAGACCCAATAAAATTAAGGAATTTTTAATTAGGATTTATTTCTTTTTTTTTTGGGCTTTATTTCATCTTGAGTTTGGGCTTTATTTCATTTATATCGGGTGTTTTTTCATAAATTTTCTCTTGGACCTTATTTAATTTTTTTTTGGGTTTTATTTTATTTGGAGCTTGTTTCATTTCTAATTTTTCTTTTATTTCCTTGGGTCTTATTTCATAGCGCCTATTTCCAATTCAAACTGTTATTCGGTTGGGCTAATGTGAAAGTTGAGAAATCGTGCAATTATTGAAAAATTAAGTTTCAGGAAATTACCGCAAATTAAAGGCGAATGCACTTTCAAATTAATTTCTTTTTACATTGTAAATATTGCATTTCTTCACTTACTATATCATTATATACACACACATATATTTAGATATAAATATATCCCTTTAATATTTAAGTTAAAGTAGTAGTAGAGTAAAAGTAGGTGTCAAAATACCATGGAAATCCAACTACAAATAATCCTCCAATATATTGTGTTTTTTTTTGTTCTTACACAACGATATAAAGAAAAATATTTAATTATAGTCACATACAAATGAAGCATGCTTTAAGTTGTAAAAAATTCCTATAAAGTTCATGCATATTTATAGGGGGTGTGTATTATATTGTTATTAAGAATAATAATAAAAGGAAAGAATTAGACTACAAATATGCACATATAAATGGATTTAGTACATTCATATTTATGTACGTACATATGTATATTTAACTACCACAAATGTTGCTGACATTATAAAGACATAATACTACTACACAACTTTAATCGTTTTGCAGAAAATTCACTATATGTGACAGCGCATAGAGAAAGGGACCTAAGGGTAAAAAAAAAATCAATTTTCACTTTTTTTATGTGGACAACATCTGAGCATCGAATGAGACCGATCCCATACCCCAAAAGTGTTCCCTCCCAGAGATATGCGCGTTTTATGATGTGATGGTACACCAAAGATATACGTATTTAAATCTTTAAATGGCTCTCCTGAACAAAACCGGTTTTTACCCTTAGGTCCCTTTCTATTTTGCGCGTCACATATATTACATATTTTCGAGTAGAGGTAGTCCTAGTTTGCATGATGAAAGTTTTCTGCCAGTAATTTTTAATTTTATTGTTTAAATTTGCATTTGCTTTCATACAATCTTAAATAAAATCGGGTTTGGTGACCAGGAATCCGTAACCCCTGGGTTTACAAACTATAAGGTCGCTGAGATCGATTTTAGTAGAACACCCTTAATGGTAATTCCGGATATGGACTATTGGGTCAAATCCGATAGGCTGTATGAGAGTATTGCAGTCTTTACAGACGGATCAAAAATGGGGGAAGGCACAGGGGCTGGTGTTTATAACTTGGGAACGAACATTCGTAGTTCTTTCAGACTGCCGAATGAATGTAGTGTTTTCCAGGCTGACATCTTGGCGATCCTTACAGCCACGGAGCTAATGGCCAGGAATGTAGCTGAAGGTGAGAAGGTAACCTTCTACGTCGACAGCCAGGCAGCGCTAAAAGCTTTGAAGGGACACAATGTCAAATTGAAACTTGTTAGTGACTGTAGGAAAGCCCTCAACTTGCTTATGGAAAAGAATAGTGCCACAGCAGTGTTGAGGGAAATGAAATTGCCGATGAGCTGGCAAGAATAGCGTCGGCGTTGGATGAGGGAATGTCGGACAGATCGGTGAAATTACCGATAGGTCATTACTATAAAGAACTCAGTGATTGGGTAGAAAGCAGCACCAACAATTCATGGAGAAGTAGGGAGGATTTTAGAGTCTCGAGGGGTTTTTGGCCAAAACTAGACTCAGGAAGATCTAAACTATTACTGGACATGAATAGGAAGGCGGTGCGAATAATGATAGGCATGTTGACAGGTCACTGCTCGGTCAGAGCAAGAACCAGCATTTGGGAGACTGGCACTCCAGACTTTTGTAGGATGTGCGGGGATGAAGAGGAGCCAGAAACCATTGAACATATTATCTGTCATTGCCCGAAGCTGCAACGTCATAGGCTTAGATGGCTGAGCAGACGTTTCTATGAAAGCATTACTGATGTCGGGAATTGTAAACTACATAGAGGACATCAGGGGCTTTATCATGGGAATTCGGTGGCTTAGGTGTGGATAATAGGGTCACTTCTGGCTGCAAATAGGAGGGTGAATATTACTTTTTTTTGGCAACACAAGGGAATGGACCCAGTTGGGTCTCCGAGTGGAGGTGCGGTAAAGCACTACCCATCCTAACCTAACCTTCATGCAGAGAAATTGTTCTAGGGAAAATTTTTTATATGCATACCATTAGCTGAAATGCAAAATCAAGTAACTACACTTTTTTAAATTGTATAGGAGAGAAAGAGCGAGAGAGAGGGGGAGAGAGAAAAGAAACTACCCAGCGGCGAACATTGCTTACCACATTACATCTATTTAATGATGTTTTACACACTTTGTGTTCAATGAATGATAGCTTACAATGTGTTCGAAGAAGTGTTCAAGCCGTCTTCTACCGGCTCACAAAGTAAGCGAGATTGTATTCGAAATGTCCACTGTCAACTTACAATGTATGTTAGGCAATACTGAGCTTTTATGTTTATTGGATGAACACTTCAGTATATCGCTTCATTTGTGTTCAAATGAAAGGCGTTCACTCCACAAATGCGGCAATGCATTTGAAAATGTACACAAGGTGCGTATATGAGGTGGTGTGCATTACTGTCTTACATGTGTGCATCGAATCATCGCTTCTGTAATGGACATTTTCGCCGCTGGATAAACTAACTTGATTAAAGTCAAGCTAATTTATTCTAATATTTAATTCGGCTGATTGTTATGATAAAGGTTGAAAAATTTTTTAATGATATGTGTTTGATGTAATAGGCAACAATTAATTAAAACTGCGACTTTGAATTTGTTTCTTTAGTTACGTGGTTTGGCATTTTAGCTAACGATATATAGGTGAGACTTTACACGCTGCCAGTCTCATGAGAAACCAGCTCATTTGGGTCCTGATGGGTTCCTTTGTGCTGTGTGGGCGCGTGAGAAGGTTCGGTATTAACCCAACCTGAGTTTTATACCAATGAATTTATTTTTCTAATGTCGCATTTCGATATCTTTGCAAGGTCTTGCAAGAATGGGAAGAACACGATAATTGCTCTTTGTATGTTAATTACATGCAAGTTCGAAAGTACTTTCTTTCGTTTCGAGGCATAATTTTTAATAGATTTTAAAATTGTAAATCGATTTTAGATGAAGTCTGAGCTTATGGAAATTATAGGTCTGCACGGATATAGCTGTTTGCACCAGTTTTGCTTGTGCTGGTTCTGGTATGTACAGATACTGTATGTTATTCAGCGTTTCTGTTACTAGTCATGTTTTAGACTCGATTGTTTTTCTTGAATCAAGTCTGAGTTTATGAAAGAGAGAGGAAAGAAGAAAGAAGAGGGGTACTGATAAGTTATGACTAGTAACAGAAACGCTGAATAACATATGTACCTGTACATACCAAAACCAACATACGTAAAACTGGTGCAAACAGTTATATCTGTGCAGACCTATAAGGGAAATACATATACTATTGTGAACAAATTGAATGATTTTAATTCACAGTAGCCACTATTCTTCACAATAGCCAATATTCTTCACAATAGCCGCTATTCTTCAAAATATGCCCTATTCTTCACTTCATCGAAAGCGAATTATAATACCAAATTAAATATCAGATCTATCGATCATAGTCGAAGGTGAAACTGCATAGAAGATAGAACGTCGCACGGTGGTTCTTGAAATTTTTACGTCACCAGAAAGGAAACATATCAAAACTAAAATGCACAACTCTGTCATTTGTAAGCCTATTTTCAAAATTATTTTTTTGTCTAAGGGTTTGCCTGAAGTTTCTTTCTACAATTTTAATATTATTATTTATTATTAACTGCAGTTTGGACCCATATTTTTTTTTTTTTTTTTTTTTTTTTTGGAAATCGGATGGGGGATATGTTTTTCCCTTATGCATAACTCTGTCGTTTGTGAACCGATTCTCAAAGTTCTTTTTTTTGTCTTAAGAAGCTTGCATGCAGTTCGGGGCTTTATTTTTTGTTTCCAAAATCGGAGGGGAAAATTGGCTTCCCCATGCATAACTTCACCGTTTGTAAAGCGATTTGCAAAATCGAAAGGCGGTTTGTCTGCAGTTTTATCTCATGTTTTTTCGGAAATCGAGGGGTTGGGAGGTGAATTTTACTCCCTATGCTTAACTCGGTCATATGTGAGCAGATTAAAAAAAAATTATTTGAAAGGGTTTACTTGCAGTTTGGTCCCATACATACAATCTTTGGAGCATATGTTCTATAAGATTTTTGCATTGAAGTCGGTTATTTTTGCAGAATTAGTTAAATTTAATACCTTGCCTATATTTATCTAGTAGAAACGGATCAGTTATTTATATCTGGGCATGTCTTAAACACTTTTGTATATAATATCCAAAAGAGTCTAGAATCTATTTATGCCTTAAAAAATTTTGCTTATGTTGTTTTAACAAAGATGATTTAATTTTCATTATAAGTTCTTTTTTAACACAAAAAATAATAATAATAAAGCGCACATTTCTATGCAAAATTATAAAAAAAAGTTAAATTTTAATCTTGAATTTCTCAACAACCCTCTACTGATTCTAATGAAACTAAATTTGAATAAAAAGATTAAGATGTTATCTATCTACTAAACAAAATAGAGAAAAATGTTCAAATTCAAATTTTTTTAGTTTCAAAGTTACAGATTTTTAGCCAATTAAAACGGATTCGGAACCACTGTGCGTCGCCTATAAAAAGGTATTTGGTATCTGAACGTTTAAAATGAAAGTTTGTAAAACAAATTTGTATTGAAAATAGTTTCGTTAAATGTTTTTTAAACCAAAATTATATATGTATAATGGGCCTAATTACGAGTGTCGTATTTCGACTACCACTTCGATGATTTCGTAATAGATAACAAGAACATTGTAAAATTTTTTCTTTAAACTAGTACAAAATCGTCGTAGTCGAAATACCACACTCGTAATTAGGCCCAATATTTATGAAATTTTTTTAAAGATTAAAACAAACGTCGCTAATGTATGCATGCTACGCAGTTGCGCGGAAATGTGTTTTCTTCGAAAATTAAACGCACAAAGACTACGAATTCGACTAATTCGATATTAGATGTGCGCCAGAAAATGAGCGCCAAACTTCAAAATTACAACTCATACACGATAACTTTTTCCCCTGCATTTTTTTTATGTTGCTACCCCTTTGATCGCCTTTGTAACTCGTTTGTCAATAAACTCTAGAAAAGTCACGGTAAAAAGTCATCGTGTGAACCCCGTATAAGGAACCAAAAATTAAAAGAAAATAATAATAATTTAATATTATATTACATATATATTAACCATTAAAAATAAACAGAAACAAAATTCACAAACACACTAACAAATAAAATGTAAGGAGGACTAAATAACAATGATTTACAATCGCACCAGTTCCTCTAGAGAGCGTGAACTCAAATTTTACAAATTTTCAGTACAGCCAATTTACTGTTTTTAATTTCATATACTGTTGTACTAAAAGGAGGGATAAAAGTGAATTTTCTCCGTGAATGAGTAAAGAAAATGATGTAAGATTTTTACAGTGGGTAGATATACTGTACATCGATTTCTTGAAAAAAGTAAAAATTTAACAATCTTTAGTTGACTCTCTTTAGAGGAACCAGTGCGATATGTACTCGTACAATGAAACATAGACAGACACTAATAAAAAACGATAATACTTCTTGTATTGTATGTACTTCTTATTATACTACAAAGTATTTAAAAACAGTATGTATTAAGAGTAAGTACTTACGGCTGTTTATGTATGACTTCTCCAACATATCTAAAGTTGCACAATAATTACGAATTTTTATAATGTACAAACGATGATGAAAATAAGCGATGGAAAGATCATGGGGAATAAAGGAAAAATGTTAAAAAAAAAGAACACAAAAGGAAAGACATGTACAAAATTTACATTAAAATTTCAATTAACAGAACTACATTCAAAAATAAATTAAAATGTATGTATGTATTTATAGATGTCATTAACTTACTGCACGGGGGAAGCACTAGGTTGTGGTGGAGGATGTTGGCCATTTTCTGGATTAGCTTGAGGACCGGTAACCGGACGGTATTCTAATAGATTGTAGGTTTTCCAAAACAAAAATTCCCGATAGTATTTAAGGCCCTCATACAGAAGAGCCATTATGAAAATAGCCAGCATGGAACCCAATAAACCGCCTAAACTATCTATTTTCCACCAATCGAATAGTATAGTTTCAGTATAACCGAAATGGAACTGCAAGGAACGGAGTTTTTTTTTAATTTTTATTGTCAAAAGCAGAATTTATAAAAATTTTAAACACTTACAGACATCGACATGGCATGATGTAACATGGCCTGACCAGTGCTAAGAGCAGGTGCATGATGCTGGTGAACACTATTTATTGCATCATGATGGATATGTACATTGGCGGGCATTTCCGTTGTAGTTGTGTCTGACATTATAGCTGAATGATCCATTGTGACGTGATCAGAGCCATGCATAGTGTGGTCGTGCATTGAATGATCGGCTACAATTATTGGCAATTGTTTTAAACAAATAAAAATTATTAAAATAAAAATAAAAAACCTATTACAACAAGTCTGCAATGGAATGAGAGAATTTTTGTTTTTATTTTTTTTTATGAGTTGATATGATTTAAGTACAGATAGATAATAATAGCAAATAATAAATATGTAAATAAAACGCCCTAAATGGCGCCATATACTTCAGTAGGAGTTAAAAGAACACATACATATATAAATAAATCGCTCAAACTTCTAAAAAGTCTTACATATGAAAAGGTCATAGAATTTCGTTACATGCAATTCACATTATGACTTTTCCCCATGTCTGAATGTTCATGGCTTTTAAGTTTGAAGGTGAGAATTTTTCTCTGTCGCATTTCCTTTGTATAGACATGTGTTTCTATTATATAACTGTCAAAAAGTCACATTTATCGTACACCGTACACCAAAGGTAAAAAGGATCCCATTGTTTTCATTACAGTTAAATTATTAAAGGCTGTTCTAAAACAAGCAACCAAATATGTTAAAATCCTAATGTAATATACAGGCAATTATATACATACTTGAAATTTTCAAAGTTAGTGTACATATTTTTTATGCAGACTACCCCAATTAATACTTAAATTTAAAATATCAAAAGTAAAGGGTATTCTATTAGTTAATGTAATTTTCACAACTTGTTGTATCTGGGAATCCTAAGACGCAAACTCTTGAGATTTTCAAATAACGCTAAAACTAAAAAATTACAAAATAAAAATCGCCAAAATGAAAAATGCATTTAAATGAAAAATATCTTCGGAAATAAAATAAATCTCTAAAATGCAAAAAATCAAAAGAACTAAAAAAGTCAGCAAATAACTAAAAAACGATAAAAATCGCCGAAACGAAAAATAGCGCCAAACTAAAAATCGCTCAAACTAAAAAAAACATCGAAAAAAATCGTCGGAAACGAAAAAAGCGCCAAATCTAGCAAAAATTAAAAATATAAAAAATGCCGAAACGAAAAATCGCTAAAACAAAAAAATGCATTTCAATGAAAAATATCCCCGGAAATAAAATAATTCGCTAAAATGCAAAAAATAATCAGCAATGCAAAATTTCAGCAAATAAATTAAAAAAACGAAAAAATCGCCAAAACGAAAAATAGCGCAAAACTAAAAAAATCTCTAAAACTAAAGAAATAGCTCAAACTAAAAACTTCCAAAAAATCGCCAAAACCAAAAAAGATATAAAATCACCAAAACTAAAAAGGTCAGCAAATAAATTTAAAAACCCGAAAAAACTTGCCAAAACAAAAAAATAGCGCCAAACTAAAAAATCTCTAAAACCAAAACAATCGCTCAAACTAAAACATCTCTTAAACTAAAAAATCGCTAAAATGAAAAAGAGATAAAACTAAAAAAATCGATAAAATAGATAAAAATCAAAAACAAAAAATTTTTTAAGCATGTCTACATCAGGTAAGATATTCTATTATAGAGTTTAACGTTCGTATAGTTTTACATATGTATGTATGTAGTGTCCGCACGGAACCTTTCGTGAGCGAGTCAAAGTCATAGATATTTATTCTCTATCGCATGTCTTTTGTATAGACACCTGTTTCTGTTATATAAACGTCAGAAGAGTCACAATATAAATGGTAGGAAAAAGGCACAATGATCCTGATTGTGATTGAGTTGTCGTTAACGCCTATGTCGATTTATTTTGTACTTTCTCAAAGTACCGCGCTACCTATAATCTATAATCTACTATAAAAAACCGACTAAATATCTATAGAAAAATTCTTAAAATGTTACGAACCGCATCCATGTTCTCCAGATTTCATATGTTGTTGCGAAAAAAATATGCAACTGAATATTTCGGATTATTAATTACATACATACATATCGCTCGTTTACTTCATAACTAAAAAAATGAGTTTTTTGAGTTAATAATACAGAATTATTCGGCATTTCGTATTTTTGTATTTGTGTAAGAATTACATATGAATAGCTTGTACTACCATTTTCTGAGAGAAGTATATATGTACATATATTCATGTCTTCATTGACCTTCAAACAGGTTTTCTACAAAACTAGTTTTTTTGAGTTGTGACACTATTGTAGTAAATGAGTGATATGTATGTATATAAAATCCATTATTCGAATGTAACATTTAAATAACATATGCATACTCAACTATAGTATTCTGATGGCATTCTTTCATTAAACTTACCATGATTATCTAACGTATGCTGAGAATGGTCCATAATATTTACAGAAGGAAAATTGTATTTATTATTTCTTTATATTGCTGTTTAAATAATTTCCTGAAAATAAAGGGAAAAAAATAAGCAAATTTATTATTAAATTGGAATTGATAAAATTTAAGCATAATTTCACTGTAATTTTAAACATAATATGATTTAACAAGAAAGAAATGTGAAGGCGAATAAATTGTACAGATTTTGTATTGTTCAATAAATGTGCGTTCATTGTTTAATTATAAGAATCAATTATTAAATTAAAACAATAAAAGATTACATGCTCGTACATATGTATGTAGTTGCAAAGAAAACAAAGCTTTCAAATTAATAACTTCATAAAAAAAAATAAATAAATCAGATATCAAATGAAAAATGGCTTATCTTTATTATTAAAATTAATCATTTGAGAATGCAAATGTAAGAGATGTTTACAAAAAATATAACATTTAAAATTTAACGGACCTACACGTACAGTACATCTCAAAAGTAAAGGAACCGCTTTTACCATACAAAATAATTTTGTTAAAACCAACTTAAAACCATTTTTGAATTGGTTTTATGAAATGCCACATTGTTTTCGCTGTGCTAAATTTATAATAATTATAAAATTATAATAATTATGCTAGAGACTAGATACCGATTGAAAGACTTTCAACTTAAAAATGGATGCAGCCGACCGACAATAATCAAAAAATTGCGGAGAAAAATTATCTTTTGGACGGAAAACAACGAAACTATTTTCATGGCCCTCTTGGAAGTGAAAATCGACGATATAATTGATTTAGCTAAACCTTTTTTTATCTGCCGATAAAAAGGTTTATCTTATAATGTATTTGGGATTTTTTATATATGTGACCTTCTCCGAGAAAAGGGACCTAGTGTGTGAAAATAAAGTTTTGATAAAAACGCATTTAAAGTTTCATAACTCAAAAAAAAAACGAAGATTGACGAAAAAACAATTTAAAACCAAAAAATAAAAAAATAAAAAAATGTTGATGTTTTTCTCATTTTTATCGATTTTTCCAAGTTCTTTTTGTAACTACCTTTTTACGGGTTGAATAAATTTTTATCAGAAATCTAACTCATTTCATCTTATTCTACACCCTTTTACGTACCAGAATCCACTCTTAAGTCCAAACCCGTTTTTTGACACACTAGGTCCCTTTTAGCTATTTGCAAATAAAACAATTAATTCGCCGTTTATGCGAAAAAATTCTCTTCTATTTGCAATAGGTATATTTATTTGTGAATGAGTCGTGAAAATATACCTCATAAAATTGTCCATATGGCAATATTGCAAATTGTCAAATTTCTTTGAAAGCTCGCTTGCCGTCAGCAGGATGTAGCGACCAATGCCCATACTGCCGGAGACACAATGATACCTTTAAGTAAATTTTTTTTGAAGAGTAAATGGAGACTTTTAACCCACCCTGTACATACTCGCACAATGTATAATGTGAATGGAAGAGAGGTAATATTTTTGTTATCGTTAACAATAATTTTCGTCTAAAGTTTTTTCATTTTTCAATGGGCATGAATTTTCAAGAAAAAGAAGAAAACCTTTGGTACAAAAAAAAACGAAATGTCTACCTTTTAATAATGAAATATTTTGAATTTGTATGTATGTATCTACATACATACATATGTATATCCTTATCGCAATGCATTATTTAAATAAAAATGTTTACTAATGACACAATGCACATGTGAACTCATTTACACCTCTTTTCCATTGACATTGACAATGACATTGTCTGCATGTACACAGGTTTGAGGTTTAGAAACCTTGTATTCCATGCAGATATAAAATGAGACTATGAAGACAATTAAAGTAACTATCCTGTTACAAAATATATGTATGTACATTCATTTGCCTGTAATTGCTAAAGTGCACAATTTCATTTGATTTTTTTTTTTTTTTGAGGGAAATTGCTTTACTAGTTGAGAAGAAGTCCAATAGAAGATTTCTAATTGTGTTTAGGTTTCATTTGATCTATTAGTTTTAAATTGGTGGGTACAGTAGAAATGTATTTATCGTAAATTTGCTTAAAAATATATAAACGTTAAGCGCAAATATTTAAATATGTAGATAGGAAAGCCATATATGTACATACAATTACCACATAGACAGAAAATTACTTTAAAAATAGTTTTTACACTGTAAAACAAAACAGAAAAAAAACCGGTTCTAAAGACTGATTATGTACAGACAAATTTATAACCTCCTCCTTGTTATTTTGAAATCGAGTAAAAAAGAAGTAAATGGTTGAAATTTTAAGGGTACATTTTTTAAACCTTTATTGCATGAATTCTTCATGTTCCCTTCGTAAAAATGGGCCAAGTGAGTACATATGTATATTTAAAAGGGGATGTAACGGTTAAAAAAATACCAAAATATTTGCCATACAATTCTACACTTATACAATGGAATGCTTGTAAGTAAAAACTTACTGGCGTTAGTAGCATTTTAATTCCCTAATTCTGTTCGACGATTGTATCGACGAAAATAAGCCGCAGTTGTGATTCTTTAAAACAATTATTATTTCCCAGCAAAAAGTTTTGCTTGCTGGAAGCATTTTTATAAGGGAGACCATGAAACGGAATCACTTGCAATTACGCTTTTATAATGCATGATTTTTATTCGCGATGAGCCACTTAGAAGCAATAGCAATAAATCATCCATCAAACGTATGCCTGTACTATACACATACATATATAATTCTGTACTGTACGTGTACGATCGTAGAACATATTTTAATGGTCTCGCTTACATTAGTGCTTCTAGAGATGCAACGTATTGCTTCTAACAGCTTTTAGTGCTTCTAAGTGTCGATAATTTTTTGCTGGGTTATTGTCTATGATAGAAGGTTCGTGGGTTTGCTTTATGATTTTGTTTCAAATATATATTATATCCAACACATAATTTTTCATATATTTTTCAAACTATTGTATAATACTTTATAGGCCATTTACACCAGCACAAAATGTAGCAGATTTTAGTTAAAATCTATATGAAAATCTATACCGTTTAGACCAACTTTTTTTGACATTTATCAAGATTTTGTATCTAAAACAAAACCCATTAACTAAAAAAATTTCCAAAACTACAACCAAATACTGCAATGTAGCTAAGTCGCACACCTTTTTAAACAGACCGTAGCTAATTCACTCATCTTTTTCATAAATATATTGTACAGGGTAGTAAAAAATAAATAAAAATGTTCGATTTTTATTAGATTTCCTACAAATCTACTGACAAAATAGATTTTGTTTTGTATGGGAAATCTAGTAAAGAGCAGCAAGATTTGGCTCGAAATCTCGTAAGTACTATATTTCGAGTTAATGTAATGTAATTTAATTTGTGTGTTTTAAAAAATGGCAATATTTTTATTTTTCATTATCAAAGGCAACAACCTCTTTTGAAGAAAATAATTTAGAGAATTGAAACACAATCAGGGTTATCATGAACAAAATTCCGCGTGAAATTTTTCAAGGGGAATAATTCCAACTAATAGCAAGTAATAGGGAAAACAAAAATTCTAATTGGAAAAGGGAGAAATTTCACGCGGAATTTTATTCATGATAGCCCTGAATAACTCAAAAGTATTTTCAAACAAAAACGTCCTAAGTCTTCTTACTGAACTAGTGCATAAGTTTCCACTTATTTTTGGTGTTTAAATTGAATTGCAATTTGGAGTATTAAAATAATTTGTTTGAATTATTTTTACAGTTTATTTTCTTTTATAAATTCACATACAACAAATAACACACACATTAACAATACACATTGGGTAAAGTGAATAAAAAAGCATTTTTAACTAATGTACTCTCTTTTTTTTCAAATTAACACCTTTGTAATAAATTTATTACTGAACGTAATCTAATATAATCGTTAGAATATGGACAATTATTTATAATAAGCCTTAATATGTTCATTAAGCCTTATAAATTATACATGAAAGAATATTACATTTATAATTATAACAATATGTACATTCAGGGAAAAGCTGCAATTTAAAAATAAAAACGCATCATATTAATTCCATAATTTTACATATAATATAATAAAAAATTTATATTGAAATACTTAAAAATAAATAAAATTAATAAATAAATACTGTAAATTAATATTTTTCTATATTGAAATAAGAAATTTCAACATGACTAGACTTTCGTTAATGTTTCTTATTAATTAAATATGGGTTTTATTGATTTTAAGCTGTTTTTTCTCTGGGTGTAGATGAAAAGGGAGGTGTGTTTTTAATACTATAAATTTTGCTTTCCAATCTTATGGTTGGATGCAAGCAATAAAATACCCCTTTTACACACGGAAAGTTTATTTTGCAAAGTCTAAATCCAGCTGGAAGAAAGACAGAAAGAAAAAGTATTCTTACCTCTGTCTTTCACACAGCTAAATTAAGACCTTGCAAAGTAAACTTTCCGTGTGTAAAAAGGGTGAAACCAAACGACACACGTTTGGCCTTGCCACATATCAATATTCAGCTTCAAAATATATTCCCAAGGAAATAACTCGCAATGAACCAGGACCGAAAAAAATAATTAAATATGTATGTAAGTCCCAACAAAATTTAGTGAAATAAGTCCCAAGATTAATTAAATTGCTGCCAATCCTGCGTTTAGACATGAAAGTACTTGCATGTAAGTTCTGTGTGCATATTATCAAAGAAAATTTCGCAAAAATTCCCGACTGTCTTGCAACTTGCATTTTTATTGTTTAGTGCAGAGTTGTCCATAACATTAAAAAGTAAAGTTTGAAGGGAACCAGATAGTATTGAACTTTATTCGTATGCTTGATTTATGCATATTTAAGAAAAAAAATATCAAATTAGCTTTTAAATGTACTTAAAATAAGTAAAAACTTAAATAATATTGCACTCCAATCCAGTTAATTTGTACTAAAGTATTAATTAATTAATTAATTAATTATTATTAATTTTAATTAGTTAACACTGTTAACTAACTTTTCATTTACTTGCTACAAGTGAAAACAAGTCACTGTCCTGTAAAATTCATTGGCAGTTGAGTTGGAAATAGACTGCAATGTATTGAGTTTTTCGAAAATGCACTTGCACGTGTAAACCCTAGGTAATGCATTAAACACATTAACCACAGCAGACTATAGGAAAACACGACTTCAAATGTCGCTAGCTGCATTTGTCGCCTTGCAGCCAGCTACTTAATTCTTTTGGAGACTTCACCGGCATCATAATCACCTGATATTCAAGTATAAATATATTTTTTACTCAAATATTGCACATTTATAGAAATAAAGTTAGTCTTTTAAAATGTAGTTATTACTACGTTTATACGAGCGACTTATTCACAGATAAAAATATTGCAAATAGAGAATTTTATTATTAATTTTTTATTTGCAAATAGCTAACTCACAAAAACTATTCCTAAAGGGCAAATTACGACACTTGTTGTCGAACGAAATTACGAAATATTTCAATAGAGTTTATATCAAAACATTTTAAAATTTCGAACCGTACCCAATGCCGTAATTTACCTCCTGGATTCGTTAAGCACTTATTATTCCCCCTTATTCCAGTTGTCGACATCGACGTCACTTTAACACAATACCAAAAAATTGGGCGTTGTGTACACGTTATCGAAAACAAATGACTCCTGTTGGCAGGTTTACGTTATTTCCTTGACCTTGAGAAACGGAAATACATAGATTGTCATTAGCACAAAATTGTTCTCGAGAGCGGTTAAACAAACTCCAATATTTTTATATTGGGTAGTATGAATAAAAAAGTATTTGCTTTTTACTTAAAAATTTTGTTTTAAAACTCCAAATTTGTATGTTTTTTGTTTTTTTTTTTACATTTTTAAGTAAAAAGCAAATACTTTTTTTTTATTCATACTACCCATTGTGTTAAAGTGACGTCGATGTCGACAACTGGAATAAGGGGGAATAATAAGTGCTTAACGAATCCAAGAGGTAAATTACGGCATTGGATACGGTTCGAAATTTTAAAATGTTTTTATATAAACTCTATTGAAATATTTCGTAGTTTCAACGCGTGAGGCTATTACTAATTTGTAACATTTGGTAATTTGTTCAACCTTTAAAATATAACTAAAATCTCTGCCTAATTGAGCCCAATTTATTGCATTTGCAATATAAACATTAAAAACTAAAGCACTGCCACTAATAATTTGTAGTACAAATTTAAGCAAAACATTTGAAGGAATATTTGAACTTTTCAAGATTACTTGAATTAAATAGGATTTAACTACGCAACTTTTTTTTTTAGCTGTTTTGTGCTTATTTTTAAATTTAATGCGCCATTACAAAATCACAGTTACCTATGTGACATTTATTTTTTGCCTAGTGATATACATAGAAATTTATGCACTTTCCCTTTTCACAGTATGTACTTGAATTTATTTTTAATTAATCCGTGAAATCACCGCCTTTGGCCTCTATGTGCGCCGTGTTGCCTAGCTGTTGTCAAAATAATCATTCTCATACATATAAACACATGTAATCTATTTTTGACGCATTGAAGTCGGTAGTCTGCTGTGGAGAATATGTTTAATAATAAATAAAAAAGTTTAAAAATAATTGCAAAGGTACCAAGCTGGCTGTCATCAGAAGGTTGGTTGGCACAATGAGTACTTTATTGACAGAAGCATTTGAACAGCTTCAATAAGTTGATTCTACATTTTATTTATTAAATTCAATTTTTTTATTTATTTCGTTTATTTATTTTGTTTAATTTTATTTTTGCACAAATTTTATTTAAAACACAAAAACCTAATTCAGAACATATCAAAAAACCAACCAATATCTGTCAAACTACTCCACGTACGTAAAAAGTTAATAGTTGACCAGTTTTTGTACTTTGCGTTGACGGACACGTACTGAATGTAACAGCACTCATAAGAAACCATGTATTTCAACTTAGCTGTCAGTTAAAAAAGGCGAAGTTTAACGTATGACGGATTCATTTTGCCCCGGCCTTAAGTAAAAAAAATAGCAATAAAACTGAATCTTTAGAACTGATAAATAAATTACAAAATGACGTACATATGTATGTACATATTTTTAAGTGATATTATCCGGGCACCCTGTCACAATACCAGCAGAGATAAATACAAGATGTAAAATATACTTTCGATACAACAACAACTTTTGCGTACAACAACGACTTAAAGGATGTTTAATTTTTTCTAAAGTATTTAAAAAAAATTTTAGAAAAACAACATTGTTGTTTTATCTATATTTAAAGTTTAGAATTTACGACACAAGTCTCTGGATGAATATTAAATTTCTAGAGATTGTAAAATATCTCATTTGAATAAACCACGTGCTTTTAGCAAATACAAAGAGGAAGAAAATGATAAGAAGAGTAATTGCATATAATTGGCATTAAAACGTATGTACGTAGTAAACAAATGCAACCACCAACATGAACAAACTATTGTGCAATAAATTGTTGCAAACATTTACATATAAAAGTACAATTAAATCCAGAATGAATATTAATGCAATGTAAGATTATTATATATATATAATAACAAAATCGATATACATAAGCACATACATATAATAATACAATAATTAAAAATAACCCAGCAAAAACTTTTCGCGACTTTGTAATGGTTAGTATTCTTTTAACGGCTTAAACAAAGTAATGAGTGGTACTTATTTATCTGATTATTTTAAGGGTAACTAATAAATTGAACACTTTTTTTATATCATGATGTGAAAGTACTTATTTTAGTGCTTTCCCCTTATTAATGCAATAGACATATGTATGTGCCCTTTATGGTGTTTTAAAATCAGTAAACAGTTGATGTTGCGTTCACACTGCAAGTTTAATAAATTCAGGTTTTAAACAAGAGGTTGTCTAATATTTTTTTCAAAATAGAATAAGTCTCCTGTAAAAATACGTGTATTTTTTGCTGTGTTTTTTCTGCTTTTTATAACACTTATTTGTTTTTGTTTGTATGAAAGACTAAAAAATGTTACAATGCGCCTTAAAATGTAAATTATTTTATATTTTCAAAATAAATATTTTAAATTATGGAACTACTTATACAAAGTGAAATCAAGTTAATATATATAAAAAATTCACAAATACATTCACCCTTATTCCAGCTATCGACGTTGAAGTCACTTTACAACAATACCAAAAAAATAGGGGTTAAAGTTTTTTTTCAATGCTGTTTCTTTATTTTCTTTATCGTTTGAACTTTTAGTTATATTTCTTATGTTTCACTTAAAACAGTTAAATAAATATCTACTACATGCTTAAACACCAGACAATAAATTTCAATTAAAGTAATATATTTTGTACCAGCCTTATTTATAATACTTATTAAGGCTTTTTAAAGGGTTTTAAGACAAGTTTCCATAATAAGTTTTATAAATAATAACAGCCGTATTCATAAAAATTTGATTGAGGTTTAAAATTGATATTAGTTAACAAAAGTTTTAAGGTTAAATAACGTTTTTTAAATGTTGGTATTCATAATCAGTTTTTTAACTAAAAATCAATTAACTTGATTTTTTTAAAATATCGTGGCAACACTGTATTCTTTATTTGTCACTTGCATATTAGTTCTGCAAAACAACGATTATTAACTCACAAAGTACTCGTGTCTATATTTGTTTATTTGTCGCTTTTCAGAGAAATATTGTTTCTAAAAAATAAAAGATATGTTCCAACTTGTATTTAATAAAAATAACAAAAATTAAAAATTTTAAAAACCCCCGACTTTTTTCAGAAATGATGTTATATCTTCTAAACGGCTGGACCGATTTTCTTCAAACATAGCTAAGAACCCTCTCGATCAAGTCATCTTTCAAACAGAAAAAACTAAATGAAAATCGGTCCAGCCGTTTGGCCTGTACGTGGACACGGACAGACACACAGATACATAGATACACAGACAAACAGACACACACTACAAACTTATAACACCCCTTTTTTAGTCGGGGGTTAAAAATAATAACAAAAATTAAAAATTTTAAAAACCCCCAACTTTTTCCAGAAAAGATGTTATTTATATCTTCTAAACGGCTGGACCGATTTTCTTCAAACATAGCTAGGAACCCTCTCGATCAAGTCATCTTTCAAACAGAAAAAACTAAATGAAAATCGGTCCAGCCGTTTGGCCTGTACGTGGACACGGACAGACACACAGATACACAGACACACACTACAAACTTATAACACCCCTTTTTTATTCGGGGGTTAAAAATATTTCACAACAAATCTTTGTTAAAAGTGCTTTTTATATGATTTATTTTATTGCAGATAAAGAATCACTAGAATAACGAGCTTTATTTTGTTTGTTTTGAGTGTTTATATTTACATCACTAGTTAATTTTCTACAATTATATTATTTTTGTTAACACATAAAATGAGAAAACAATGGCTGGGAATGGAAACTGGATCACTCCTTTTCATTTAAATATTCTTTTGGAGTATATTTGATATGTCGGCAATAGTTTCTATGAAAAAATTACATTGTTTTCTTCTAAATACACTGGCATATGCATACATACATACATAAATAAGTACATACATACACACATATGTATGTATGTACATACAGGTAAAGTTCAAAATGTAAACAAAAACGAAGCAAAATTGCAACAACGTCATCTTAAAATTGGTTTAAACATCGGGGCAGTCAATTTTAAAATTTGCTGATTTACGCAAATTGTATTATGAATACAATTTTAGCGAATTTTGCTTGAACAACATTTGAAACGCCATTTAAAATTTTTATGAATACGGCTGTAAGTAAAGTAATTCATTATTTTTTTAAATATTTGTAGACCAAAAGTAATCTAATAACTTTTCTGTTTCTAGGCAAAAAATAATACATTCCCAGTTAAAAAAAAAATGTATGGAACATATATGATATCCCATATATGGTTTGGATACGAAAAATTAGGGTATATGGACATATGTATATGATTATATATATTCATAAATTTTCATACATTATGAGAGTGATGCCAACTTTTGAGACTCAAAACGCGTAAAAATTTTTGAAAAAATGGCTAGAAAGGGCTAAATTGAAAAAATATTCAAAAAAAAAAAAAAAATAGTAAAACTTTTCGAAAAAGCGTGAAAAGGGCTATTATTAAAATGTTTCTGTTGAAAATAAAAACATCAAATCAATTTTTTTTAAGTAATTTATTAGAATATAAATAACTATAATGAGATCAACACATACATAGCTTTAGAGCTTCAATATTGTACATATTTCATTTACATTTCATATTACATTTCAATAAGGTATGTACACACGTAGATTAAATAGTTAGCATATACATACAGATGTGTATAATAATGTCCTGCACAAGACATCTTATAAGAACTTTCAAGACATGAAGGATTTTTCAAATGCTTTAATACAACGAAATCTTATAAAACAAACGTTAACAACACTGTTTGCAAGAAATTTGTTTGTTTGTTTCACTTCGTGACGGAAGAATTTGTGATACTTGTTTCTTTCTACGCATGAGCGCGTGTACAAACGTCATGCATGTATGTGTGTATGATTTTTTATTTTTCTGCGCACATGCAAAGGCACACACATGCATTAACATTAGTTGTATGCGGTTAATCACATAATAGCTTACTAGTGTCCTGCATAAGACATCTTATAAGAACTTTCAAGACATGAGGGATTTTTCAAATGCTTTACTACAGCGAAATCTTATAAAACAAATATTAACAACACTGTTTGCAAGAAATTTGTTTGAGTATTGTAGGTATAAGAGTAAAGAAGAAAACACTTCGTGACGGAAGAATTTGTAAAGGCTCAGTTAGCCGACTGTAATGTAAAGTAACTGCAACTGTAGAAAACAGCTGATCGATATTGTTATGTGAAAAGTAATGAAATTGGTTATAGAGATGTAATGTAACGTAACCTATTTTTCATATAAAAATCTCGAGCAGCTGTTTCCTACGTTGCAGTTACATTACATTACAGTCGGCTAACTGAGACTTAATACTTGCTTCTTTCTACGCATGAGCGCGTGTACAAACGTCATGCATGTATGTGTGTATGATTTTTTATTTTTCTGCGCACATGCAAAGGCACACACATGCATTAACAATAGTTGTATGCGGTTAACCACATAATAGCTTACCATCTACATATTACACACACACTCAAAGGTATAATATGAAAAATAACAAGCATACACTAATCAACAGTACTTCTTTTGAGTGTTTGTTACAAACAAGCTGTCTTGGCGACATCGCTTCTTAACACTGATATACACGTACACCAATATACCCATCGTGCTTCGCTTATAGTACGACAGCATTTATTATTGGTTTAGTATAATACATGCGACGTGAATACATTTAAAAATCATGACGTATTTACATTTAAAGACTGTTTACGCAGGTCTATAATATATAATAGAAATGTATATACATATATACATATGTATGTTTACATATGTAAGTAGATACATTTAAAATTGGCCGTTATTAAATAAAATTTCGATTTCTCGCTCTTCCAAAACATACATTATCTGTTTTAGGCTGTACTGAATAACTTTCAAGGCATAAAAAATTTGGAAGAAATAAAAGATTACTCTACATTATTCTTCTTTTTTAAATTGGTAAAGCAATATTGACTTTTTACTCATTTTATTTTGCTAGATTAAAGGAAGAAAAAGTTCGCAAAAGTTTATTGTAAAAAGTGCTAGGTTTGCGCGTTTTTTAGTTTAGGGCTAAAAAATTTTTTTCGCGTTTTGACTGACTGAAAACGGGCTAAATCTAGCCCTAAAAGGGCTAAGTTGGCATCACTGATTTATGAGTAAATATTTCCTCTACAGTATGTAAAGTTCATATTCATAGGCTGAGTTTACATCTGGAATTTCTTGTGTGTCATTTGCCCAAAAAAGCGTAACCAACTAATTACTAATGAAAAACTGATTCAGACATATATTTATTGATTTAAACACTTTCCAATCATGTTGGATTCTATAAAATTTTCTATTAGTTATGTATGAAACTGTTTAACTTAATAAATATGTGTCTGAATCAAACTGTTAAGTCAAAAGGTCAATCAATTATTTAAAAAATACAAAAATTATATTCGTACATTAAATTTAATTTAAGAAATCAGGTTAAAAACTAATGCAATTAATTATAAAAGAAAAAATAATCCGTCTAACAATAGTTTTCAGTATAATTTTTTGCAGTAATATGAACTTTGTTTCTTATCTAAAGAATTTTGTTATTTTCTATAAAATTAATGACTTGATTATCCTTTTGATTATTTGATATATTGAATGGGGCCACAATGTATAAAATCATACAAGAATGGTTTTTTTTTTTTTTTTTTTTTTTTTTTTTTTTTTTTTTTTTTTTTTTTTTTTTTTTTGTAACAAAAGTTTTTCCTTTTTAAACGTTGAGGGTACGTATGTAAACTTTGCATACCGTATGGATTTCCAATTCACCAGTGATAAAATACCAAGCTTTTTGATTGCAAAAACGATGTGAGATATCATGCATGCATACATTCTTATATGGTCCCATATATTAAATCTTATTTTTATATATGTATCCAAATATGAAGAGCTTCATAATTAAAGTTCCATATATGAGTTCATATATTATAATACATTTAATATATTAGTCCATATATTAGTTCATATATAATAGTTTTGCCATGTATAATCTCATACATTTCCATACATGAATTCATACATATTCAAATATAGTTATATACATTCATATATTAAAAATATATGGATCATATATAATTTTTTTAGCTGGGTTCTTATAATCCTATAACTGCAAATATTTTTTTTTTTTGTGAGGGATACTCTATCCTTTTTGAACTTCTCAAAGAAAAATAATGGATTATTCAGTCAAACTGTAAGTACCTACGAATGGGGAGTACATAGACTTTTTTGGCGCAGTATCACAGTTCGTTTGACAGGCGTATTCATATTAGGTGATATCGGTTCAGCAGCTGATGATCATCTGTTAGTTTCTCTTATGACAAATCGAAGCAAAACGTTTGGAAATTTTCTGACCAGTGATGCCAACTTTTTTGGCTCTAAAAGCACATCAAAATTTAAAAAAAAGCACTAGAAAGCGTAATTTTGAGATATAAAAAGCACTCACATGAAAAACGAGTGAAGATCCAAACGAGTGAAATTTAATAATGTTTAATATTTTCTAAGCTATTATCTATTTAATGAAATACATATATCAGACGTAAAAGGTATTCGTTACACTGAAAAAATAAATGCACTAAGTTTTTATTAAAATAATTTTAAGAAATACACAAATTTCTTAAAAGCACTACTTAGTGCTTCTTCTTAGTTTGGCACCAACGCTCAAAATTTGGCGTTTTGAGCCTTCAAAAAGCACTAAAAATAGTGCCAAAAGCAGCAAGTTGGCATCGCTGTTTCTGACAGCAGGAAATTTTACAGTAACAAATATACAAGGCGAGTATGCAGAGTTACAAATCGGGACACACCAGTTATCAATTCGCCTTGAGTTTTATCGAACTTGAAAAATCGCCCGTTATTTCATGTCAAAGATAAACAGCAAAAATCAAGCTGACTCTTTGAACGTCTGGTCTGCACTTTGTTCAAAATCAATAAAATATATGTACATATGTACATATCGATTGCTTAATATAAGAAAGCCGTAACTCAAATTTTCAATATTTTACAGAATAAAAAAACTGAATAACAAAAATTAAAAATTTTAAAAACCCCCGACTTTTTTCAGAAAAGATGTTATATCTTCTAAACGGCTGGCGCGATTTTCTTCAAACATAGTTAAGAACCCTCTCGATCAAGTCATCTTTCAAACAGAAAAAACTAAATGAAAATCGGTCCAGCTGTTTTGCGTGAAAACGGACAGACACACAGACACACACTACAAACTTATAACACCCCTTTCTTTAGTCGGGGGTGAATAAAAACTAAAGCATTTGCATGCAAGAATAGTTTTTTAAAATTAAATAGATCCTTTATTTTTCATTTTTACTTACTTCGTTCTTGAAGGAGGATGTAATTATACGCTGGCTACCAGAAAACGTTAAAAACGCCAATTCCAAAAAAATTGAGACCCGCCCCTTTTATATTAAGCCATCATGTCATATTCAATTTAAAGCAATTATTCAATAAAAGAAAATACCACACTAAGCAAAAAGTATTGTATGTGTGAGGTTTAAGAAAAACAAGCGATTCCATAATAATCTAGCAGCGAGATTGTTTTAAACAGATAAGTAAGTGAGAAAAATAATATGATAAAAAGATTTATATTACAATAGGGGTTTGATACTTTCGAATCGTTATATGTACATACATATGTACATATTCGAAAGGTTTACGTAAAATGCAAAAAAGACATAATTAACCTTATTGAAACTCTTTTTGCATTATAACCTCTCACTTTTTGTTATAAAATTAAAGTTTTTTTTTATTAAAACATTTAAGTTTCAACTAGGTCAAACTGAATTTTTTTTGAAAGTATAGCAAACATTAGTGTTTAGAGAACTAACATTATGATTATGATAAAGCTGGTTTCACACGACATGTATTTTAAAAGTGAGTTGCCAACTAACCGCATCAAAATATGTAAAACGCGCTCTAATTGAAATTTTATCATCTGACGTTGCCGCCTGACTTTGAAAGTAGCAAAGTTTTAATTCTTTGGCATGCCAGATGTAAAAACATGTCGTCAAGCTGGTTTCAAGATTATGTAAAATAAATTAATTTTTTTACTCGCGTATAGTATAAATATTATTAAGAGCTTTGTCATTGATTTTATGTAGCATACTGCAGCATATTTAACTTTTCGGAGCATATTTAATTTAGTACATACATATGTAAATTCTTACAGTATTTTAATTTTTTCCAGGTCAAACCAACCCAGCTAAAAATTTCAAGAAAGGTAATCGGGTTTGGAATTAAGCATTTTTTGGTGGAAGCACTTCCCTACTGGATTACCAACTTAATATTCATATCACGTAATCTATTAAATCTAAAATAATCATTCTCCTCATTTATAAACTTGCACAGCATTTTTTTTTTAAGTTTTACGTAATGTGATTTGTAAGCGAGTAATGAAATTTTGTAATCAGAAAAGTAAGTCATTATATGGCAAGTAGTTCTAATGGTAATGTGTAATTTTTTGCTGGGTACATACATATATAAAAAAAAGTTATTAAATTAATTTTTGCCTATTAATATTCATAAATTAATGGAAACATATTGGAATATTTTTTTTATTAAAAAATAAATAAAATTTTCTAATAAAATTATAAAAGTTCTACTTTTTTTTTGGAGATTGTTATAAATCATAATTTTAACAAAAAAATATGTATGTATGTAAATATAATGCAGGATATGTGATCATTTCTACGACTACTTTCCATATTACAAACAAGCATTCATTGTTGTCCAGAAATTTTATATAAAAATCATTTTCAATTTAACCTGAAACCCTTTTGTTCACTGGGTTGATATATGCATTACTAAATAGATAATTATCTTTAAATATCGTTTTTAAATTCAGTTGTGTCAATAAATTCTTTGTTTATTAAAAACCTTTCTTTACTTTGCTTAACGCGTAGTTTCAAATTTAACGAGTATTTATCAACATTTTTTTGTATGCGGTTTTGATTAAACCCCAAATATTAGAGATAAGAACAAAACCGTGTTTCTTTGCATTAATGTTTTAAAAAAAGACAATAGAAAATTAAATTAAAGCAAGCTTAATTATATTTTTAACTTATCTCTTAAAATGTACATATGTAGTAATTTTGTGGTTTAGTTATTACTAAAACAAATTAAGTTGTTCGTTTGAGGTTAAAAATTTAAAAAAAAATTGTCATATTTAAAAAACTACAACGTTTAAAATTAACTAAAAATCATCGGCTTCTTTGAAGTCTTTATAACCGTATTCCACTATATGTTGAATATATAAGGCCCAATAATTGACTTCTCAATTATGTGTCATTTATCTTTAAGTGTCTCTTAAGTACCGAATTCATTTTTTCAGTATAAAGTTGAGAGCCATTTAAATGCCCAATCTTGTCTATTTAAATCACAATTAAGTCTTACGAGCATACCATATGTTATTGTGCTTGTGTTTGTTTATTGAAAACATGTACATGAACATCATGTGGTCGTATTAAAAAGAATTTCGTTTAATTTTCATAAATATATAACATATACAATGCATAGTATCATATCATGGAATAAATAAATAGAAAAATGCGTTCTGATGCTCTTTTGGTTTCATAAAATGTGTTTTTATGCAGTTTTAATTTTCTACATGTTGATAACCTAACTTTCTTATTTACATTAAACATCTGTTTTCTTTTAGAACTATCAACATTTCACAGTGCTACCACACTTTCATAGTATTTAAGTGATCATTTAATTTTACGACTGAAAAAATGAAACTGAAATTAAGTGTAACTTAAAATTAAGTGGCTATTAGCGAAATGACACTTAATTGAAAAGTCAATTATTGGGCCTAAGTATATATGGTTCAAAGGTTTAAAAAAATATCTACATATATTGAGAAGTGTTAGAGAGGGTTAAAATGTTCTTCATAGGATTTTATATAAAATGTTTATAACTAAAATGCAAGTATAAATAAATCTGCAATTAACTCTTAAGCACATATCAAGTTTTGACTAATTTCTGGTGTTAAAGTTCAACTTCGAGCTTTGCTGTATTCATAGGCCAGTACAACAATTTAACTTGTTATATGCCCGTTTCAGGGACCTTTTTAACCACGTCTTTCGAAGAAATTAGTTACGTGAATTTTTTTGTTTTTTATTTGCGAAAAGCAGTTGTGGATAACATAGCTTATATACCTGATAAAAATTTATCATAACGACTAACAAAACGTCGGAAGAGCTGTTGTCAAATTTTTGTTAATGCACGCATACATTCGAAGACGTTGTGGTTTTTTTATTATGATAAATCAGAATTTCTTTGTCGTCGTGAAGAAAGTTTCTCACAATGCCTGCAATATTTCACTTAATATTTATTAAAAAGATTTAATTTAATAAAAACATCAATATTTTTCTTTATTTTTATGGATTTTTTTTCAAAAAACCACTTAAAAATTGTATTTTCTGCAAATAAATTAAAACCTCAACAGTTTGTTTACGTTTTTTATCAAGACAACTTTGTCTGAGCTTGACCTCTGACAAAATTGTCAAGACACTGCAATAACACTAATAAATGGAGTCTATACCTGATAAATTTTTCTCTTGATAACGATGTGATTTTTTCATGATAAAAATTTATCAGGTATAGACTCACTGTAAGCGTCAGAGATTCATACATACTACTCATTATTAGAGGGCTCAAGTGTATCACAAAAATGTTTTTCGTAAGATTTTACATAAATCTTCCAAGCACATGAAATACCGATTGACTATTACTACGTTTATACGCGCACTATTTATAAACTACTGTCTATACGGCATAACAAAAGTACACAAACTTGGTAGCACTTCCATAGAAAACTTAACTCACAAAAACAATTCCCGATTAACGCAATATTTGCAAATAAAATACTTGAGGTTGGCACGCTTACAAATGTTTGATAACAAAAAACAATAAATAGATAAATATTGCACAAAAAACATTGATAATAAATATTTTTTTTAAATGCACTTTTTTCAAAATGTACTTTTTTGAAAAGGCACTTTTCAACAGGTACTTTTTTGAAAACGCACTTCTTTGAAAAGATGCTTTTTTTTTTTTTTTTTTTTTTTTTTTTTTTGAAAATGCATTTTGTTGATAAAGTACTTTTTTGAACAGGTACTCGATAGTGAACAGACGTACTAGCAGAGTTGTTCTTATATTAATATATATACAAAAAAAAATATTCGTAATACATACACGCGTGAACAGACGTCCTAGCGGAGTTGTTCTTATATATATAGTAAACCAAAAAAAAAAAAAAAATATTTGTAATACATATACGCATAATATTCATAATACATATTGACTTCGATAAATAAGCTTTATTTGCTTTATTAATACAATAGTTTAACATAAAAATGTATTTTCAATAGTTAAACATATTCATAAGATTTAAAATAAATTTGAAATGTATTTTATTTAAAATTTTTCATAAAAAATTTTCTTAAAATGGATTTCAAATTCATTTTATTTTCTTTATGAATATGGCGGTAGAAATTTAAGCAAAAGTTATGAAATAATATTTCATACCTGCATTAAAACTTAAAACCAATCCTCATATTTTGTACTTGCACAGAAAAAAAATATTTCTGCAATCAACAACTTTAATTGAAAATAAAACCAAAAATTAATTAAAAATGTAATTGAGTCAAATAAACTTTGTAATTAACTAAATTTTTAATTTTTTAGTTTTAGTTTTATTTAAGTTGCTGATTGCAGGAATATATTTTTATGTATGCATATATTTGAGTTCTACTCGTAATGCATAATATTCGTAATACATATTGACTTTTATAAACAAGCTTTATTTGTCTTACTGCCTGTCCCACGATGTCACTCGCAAACGTTCGAATGACAACTTGTATTGCAAACAACAATAAAATTAGAAAATTTGTTGTTGTTTTCAATATAAGTTGTCATTCGAACGTTTGCGAGTGACATCGTGGGACAGGCAGTTATTAATACAGTACGAGCTCGATTTGCGTAGCCGAAGCGAAATCGATGTTGTTTCTTTTATCGAAAAATTGCAATAATCGAATTGAATTGTACTTGCGTATATGTAACGTCTACTCATGTTAATTTTTTTTTATAAACACAATTCCCGATTAACGCAATATTTGCAAATTAAATATTTGAGGTTGTCACGCTTACAAATGTTTGATAACAAAAAACAATAAATAGATAAATATTGCACAAAAAACATTGATTGAAGCAAATAATAACAATTAAAACAAATAATTATTTGATATTTTACACATTTACACAATTTTTTATTTTTTTCAACATATGTAATTAAGTTTTCTTTAGAAGTGCTACCAAGTGCGTGTACTTTAGCTATGCCGCGGCATGCCGTATAAACAGTGAGTGAATTTATTTGCAAACATTTTTATTTGCAAATAGTGCGCGTATAAACGTAGTACATATATAATAATATGGAAAGTTTAACCTCCTCTCTTAACCTCCTCTCCATCACACCTTGTATAGGGTGTTTTTTTTAGAGGTATAGAACTTTGAATTGAAACAGAACACAAGAAAATCGTTTTAATGTCCATCAATTTGGCTTTATTGGAAGGATAATTTTATGCCATTAATGTTTAAATATGATTTCGGGCATGTGGCCGCCGCGGCTGGCTCAAATAAAGCCAATTCTACAGGTCCAATTTTCACCCCTTTTTCGAGCATATGGGGCCGTATGTTGGCAATAACGCCACGAATGTTGGCTTCCAAGTCCCCTAACGTTTCTGGTTTGTTGGCGTAGACGTGCGACTTCACATATCCCCAAAGAAAATAATCCAATGGTGTCAAATCACACGATCTTGGTGGCCAATTGACAGGTCCATTCCGCGAAATTATGCGCTCATCGAATGTTTCCTTCAATAAATCGATTGTGACGTGCGCTGTGTGGCATGTAGCGCCGTCTTGTTGGAACCACAACTCATCCACATTCATGTCATCCAATTCGGGAACAAAATAGTCGGTTAGTCGGCTCCAATTGCTGTGCACGGTGGCGAATCGATTCATTCGGGTCCTCTTCAACACTTTGCTCTACAGCGGCAATTGTTTCTTCGGTGCGCACTGTTCGACGTCTCTGCGGATGCGTATTATCACATAGAGTAAACGTAGTGCGAAAACGATCCATGGTTAAACGAATTAATTGCTCTGATGGACGATTATGTCGACCATAAAATGGACGGAGCTTGCGGTAAACTTCGCGAACTGAACCATTATTTTCGAAATAAATTTGCACGATTTGCAAGCGTTGTTCTTTTGTCAACCTGTTCATGATGAAATGGCAAACCAAACTAAATATTAATCACTTGACAGCTGACAAAATGGCCGCCAGTTAAAAAAGTGATGCCAACTTAAAGTTCTATACCTCAATAAAAAAACACCCTTTACATTCATTTCAAACGGGGATACAGTTACACTTTTTATTTTTATTTATTTTTTTTGGTCTCTTTCTCCCAGAATCAGTTGTGAGAATATTTTTATTTTAGAGAAAGTTTAATTGTAGGTCTGCCACAGTGTAATCTTATCTTAATTTCAGCATAATAATAATATCATAGAAAGATAAAAATTTCGTTAGCAGTAGTATCTTTTGTTCTAAGTTGTAAATTTTCTTTAACTTTCATATACATAATTTGTATGAACGAAAAGGAAACACAATTAAGCAAGAACAAATTTTCTCTCATTTCCATATACATACATATGTATGTGCCCTTAATTATGAAAGTGGTCTAAAGGTACGGTCACGCTTGGCAAACATTTGCCCAAAATAGCGTAACCACTCAATATTTGTGAAAAACCATTTGATTCAGACAAGTGTTTCTTAAGTTAAACAATTTCATAAACAACTAATAGACAACGTCATTGATTGCAACATTATTGGAAACTATTTAACTTAACACGTATCTGAATTGAAAGCTTTTTTATTAATATTTTGTGGTCACGTTTTTTGAGCAAATATTTGCCCAAGTGTGACCATCCCCTAAGTCATATGCATTTTGGCTTCGAAATTTTAAATAAATCTTAAAAAAACTGCAATAAATGTTTCATAAATATTAGTTAAATTTATATTAATCGAGGCTACCACAACTCGAAATTAAAATGTTGAATAATGTAAATGTTCAAATGTAATCTACTAAATAAGTAAGTCGACCAAAGAAATATATGACTTAGACCACTTTCATAATTAAGGACACATATGTATTTGTGTTAGTAAGGAATGTCAATTTTTGATATTCGCGATTACGAATAGGAATATTTGAAACGATATACGCGAATACGAACACGAATACGAATGTTATATGTGAAATATATAGACATTCTGCATTATCGTGGTTGGCGTATTTCAAATACGACTACGACTGTTTGGTAATAGATTAAAGAAAAACTGTTGAAGTCTTCTTTAATCTATTACCAAACAGTCGTAGTCGTATTTGAAGTACTCCAACCACGATAAGGCAGATTAAATTGGGGTTCTGCAATATGAAATATTAAAAATTTATTATGAAAAAGAACTTTATACTCCTGTTGGCGTACTTTAAAGTTAATAAAAACTACACAAAAACACAAATTTCTATAAAAAAGTTTAATGGATTTTTGCAAACTAATATTTTTAGTCATTTATTTAAATTTCGTTTAGGATTTATGCATTTATTTATTTAATTTTTTTTTTGAAAAAATATTCGTATTCTTATTCACCTGAATTTGGCGAATACGATTACGAATATCTAAAAATGGCCGAATATTCAGCAATTCGAATGCGTTCGAATTCGTGCATAACTAATATGTATGTATGTTCATATGTGTAATTTTTATAACAGAAAAGGAAAACGAATTTAAGCAAGATTTAATACTCAGAGCAGAGTACAGTCACACATACAATAATACAGTACGAGCTCGATTTGTGTGGCCGAAATGAAATCGAAAAGTTACCGAAAAGTTGTAATAATAAACCACAAAAACTTCATATAAACCAAACTATAATTTAAGATTAAATAAGTTATTTTTAATAGTGCAACATAAAAAATCATACAAAAATTTAGATTTTTGAAAACGTACTTTTTTAACAGGTACTCTTTTGAAAACGCACTTCTTTTAAAATGCACTTTTTTGAAAATGTACTTCTTTGTAAAGGCACTTTTTTAACAGGTACTTTTTTGATAACGCACTTTTTTGAAAAGATACTTTTAATTTTTTTTGTTTGTTTTTGAAAATGCACTTTGTTGATAAAGTACTTTTTTGAACAGGTACTCGATAGTGAACAGACGTCCCAGCAGAGTTGTTCTTATATTAGTATATATTAGTGATGCACGAATATTCGTATTCGTATTCGAATTGTCGAATATTCGGCCATTTTCTGGTGAATACGAATACGAATATTTTTCTAAAGAAATTAAATAAATAAATGCATAAATCATAAACGAAATTTAAATAAATTACTAAAAATTTTAGTTTGTACAAATACACTAATTTTTTATAGAAATTTGTGCTTTGTATCATTTTCGAATATTATTTAATTATTATTATTTATTATTTATTAAATTTTGGGTACTTTTTATTAACTTTAAAGTACGCCAACAAGAGTGTGAAGTCCTTTTTCATAACAATTTTTTAATATTTCATATTGCATATAATATTCGTATTCGCGAATATCGTTTCAAATATTCGTATTCGTATTTACGAATATCAAAAATTTACATTCGTTACATCACTAGTATATATACAAAAAAAAATATTAGTAATACATACACGGATGAGCAGACGTCCTAGCGGAGTTGTTCTTATATACATATATAGTAAACCAAAAAACAAAACAAAAATATTCGTAATACATATACGCATAATATTCGTAGTACATATACGCATAATATTCGTAATACATATTGACTTCGATAAGTAAGCTTTATTTGCTTTATTATTACAGTACGAGCTCGATTTGCGTAACCGAAATGAAATCGAGGTTGTTGCTTTTACCGAAAAGTTGTAATAATAAACCACAAAAACTTCATATAAACCAAACTATAATTTAACATTAAATAAGTTATTTTTAATAGTGGAACATAAAAAGATCATAAAAAGTTTATATTTTTGAAAAGGTACTCTTTTGAAAACGCACTTTTTTTAAAATTCACTTTTTTGAAAATGTACTTTTTTGAAAAGGCACTTTTTTAACAGGTACTTTTTTGAAAATGCACTTCTTTAAAAAGATACTTTAACTCCTAGCAGAGTTGTTCTTATATTAGTTAGTGAATAAAAAAAATATTCGTAATACATACACGCGTGAACAGACGTCCTAGCGGAGTTGTTCTTATATGTATACGCATAATATTCGTAATACGTATTGACTTCGATAAATAAGCTTTATTTGCTTTATTAATACAGTACGAGAAAAGTTGCAATAATCGACCACTAAAAACTTTATATAAACCCAAATATAGTTTAAAATAAAAATGTGTTTTCAATAGTTAAACATTAGCCACCATATTCATAAAATTTAAAATAAATTTTAAATGTATTTTATTTAAAATTTTTCATAAAAAAATTTTCTTAAAATGGATTTCAAATTCATTTTATTTTCTTTATGAATATGGCGGTAGAAATTTAAACAAAAGTTATGAAATAATATTTCATACCTGAATTAAAACTTAAAACCAATCCTCATATTTTGTACTTGCACAGAAAAAAAATATTTCTGCAATCAACAACTTTAATTGAAAATAAAACCAAAAATTAATTAAAAATGTAATTGAGTCAAATAAACTATGTAATTAACTATATTTTTAAATTAAAGTTTAATTGACAAATAAATTTTTAATTGGGTTTTGGTTTTAGTTTTATTTAAGTTGTTGATTGCAGGAATATAAAGGGTCCGCCAGATAACTTTTTTTTTTTTTTTGAAAACAGGGCGCAAAACATCGAGTGTAGCTTCGGCTGTGTGGCACGTAGCGCCGTCCTGTTGAAACCAAATGTTGCCAATATCCTCCTCTTCAATTTTTGTGAACAAAAATTCGTTCAACATGGCCCGATAACGATCGCCATTGACTGATGGCCACTCCTTGCTCATTTTCGAAAAAAAATGGCCCAATTATGCGTCTGGACCAAAATCCGCACCAAACAGTGACTCGTTTTGGGTACGTCGGCTTTTCAATGTATGCGTGCGGGTTTTCTGTGCCCAAATGCGACAATTTTGCTTGTTTACATACCCGCCAAGATCAAAATGAGCTTCATCTGAAAAGATGATTTTTTTGGCAAAATCGGCATCTTCTGTAAGTCGATCGCGTAAGTCGATTTCCAGCGTTTTTCAAGCGTATACACAACCATATTCGTTCAGCGGAAGGATAAAACTAATTATCTGTCAAATCAGACATGAGATAAGTGTTACCATTCACGAATAAGCACTAGTTGAAAAAAACGTTAGATGGCGGACCCTTTTTTTTATAAGCACAATCTAGTTTTAGGAAAAGAATGTTGAAATTTTGGTTAAAATTTTTGAATGCTTAAGGTAGGGTCACACTTGTCAAACATTTGCCTAAAAAAGCGCAACCACTAAATGCTTATGAAAAATCTTTCAATCATACAGAAGTTTGTCAAGTTAAAGAGTAGCCAATATTGTTGGATTATATGACATTGTCCATTGGTTGTGTTCGAAACTGTTTAATATGATAAACAAGTGTCTGGATCAAAACTTTTTTCATTAGTGTTTGTTGGTTACGCTTTTTTGGGCAAATGTTTGACAAGTGTGACCGTACCTTTAAGTTCTTGAATGGCAACTAATTTTTCATAAGGAATATTATTCTCTGTTGCCCACTTCATACAAACGGGGTTGTCAGATATGGCGATTTCTCGCCAAACGTGGCAATTTTTCAACTTGTTTGGCGACTAAATTTTTGATTTGGTGACATGGCGATTTTTCTGGCGATAAATATATTTGTTGGCGATTTTTACGACAATTTTTTTTAACAAAATTTAAATTCAAAATTTTCGTAATTCAGGAAAATTCGTTTGTTGAAGGTGTAGTTTCAAAAATAAATTCTACCAAAACTCGTCTACAAGAAATTAAAACCTTGTCGTGGTTGGCGATTTTCGACTTCAAATTCGACTATTTGTAGTTGATTAAAGAAAACAAGCTACATTTTTCTTTAATCTAGTAGAATACGCCTTACTTTCGCCGCAAAACCGCCAAGGGGAATTTTTGGCGATTTTCTGCTAAATTTTTATACGATTGTTTTTTAAAATTGATATATATTAGAAAAGGGTTATATGAAACAAATTTATTATCAAATATATATTAAGAAAAACTGCATAAAATAGATTTTGGGATTTTTAAAATCAATTTGGCGAAATAGGTTGGAAAAAATCTGACAACCCTGAATACAAATATTAAGTGCATTACCCTTCTCCGTCGTTGCGATTATGTCAGTTGAAAAAGGCGAAGTATAACGCATGACGGATTCATTGTGCCCCGGCCGTAACTCTCTTACTACGTTTATACGCACGACTTATTTCCAAATAAAACCGCCAATCACAATAAGGGGGAATTTTTGGCGATTTTATTTCTGCTTTTGGCGATTTTCTGCTAAATTTTTATACGATTGTTTTTTAAAATTGATATATATTAGAAAAGGGTTATATGAAACAAATTTATTACCAAATATATATTAAGAAAAACTACATAAAATAGATTTTGGGATTTTTAAAATCAATTTGGCGAACTAGGTTGGAAAAAATCTGACAACCCTGAATACAAATATAAAGTGCATTACCCTTCTCCGTCGTTGCGATTATGTCAGTTGAAAAAGGCGAAGTATAACGCATGACGGATTCATTGTGCCCCGGCCGTAACTCTCTTACTACGTTTATACGCACGACTTATTTCCAAATAAAACCGCCAATCACAATAAGGGGGAATTTTTGGCGATTTTATTTCTGCTTTTGGCGATTTTCTGCTAAATTTTTATACGATTGTTTTTTAAAATTGATATATATTAGAAAAGGGTTATATGAAACAAATTTATTATCAAATATATATTAAGAAAAACTACATAAAATAGATTTTGGGATTTTTAAAATCAATTTGGCGAAATAGGTTGGAAAAAATCTGACAACCCTGAATACAAATATTAAGTGCATTACCCTTCTCCGTCGTTGCGATTATGTCAGTTGAAAAAGGCGAAGTATAACGCATGACGGATTCATTGTGCCCCGGCCGTAACTCTCTTACTACGTTTATACGCACGACTTATTTCCAAATAAAACCGCCAATCACAATAAGGGGGAATTTTTGGCGATTTTATTTCTGCTTTTGGCGATTTTCTGCTAAATTTTTATACGATTGTTTTTTAAAATTGATATATATTAGAAAAGGGTTATATGAAACAAATTTATTACCAAATATATATTAAGAAAAACTACATAAAATAGATTTTGGGATTTTTAAAATCAATTTGGCGAACTAGGTTGGAAAAAATCTGACAACCCTGAATACAAATATAAAGTGCATTACCCTTCTCCGTCGTTGCGATTATGTCAGTTGAAAAAGGCGAAGTATAACGCATGACGGATTCATTGTGCCCCGGCCGTAACTCTCTTACTACGTTTATACGCACGACTTATTTCCAAATAAAACTGTAAATTGTTGCCATATAAATTTTTATAGCGATTTACTAGATCAGAAATCTATTCACGATTAAAGCACTATTTGCAAATAAAATGCTTTGTTACTTTATACGTTTACTTGGGGGCCACACGTTAAATTTTTGCCTTTCAATTCCATTCAATTTGCAATACTCTCGCACTTTTTTCACTAACATACTCAAATTCACCTATCCATTTATATGGCAATTTAATTTTTAATTTGAGCAGCTAGTCACAGCACACATTGATTGAAGCTACAAATTTGAGTTGTTTCTTCGTCGGTGGCATTTAAAAAAAGAAATTGACTATCAATTTGATTCACAGCTTTCAATTTCAAGGAATTTTGACACACATTATGTGTGATGAAATTGAAAGCGATTTATTGAACGTGTGGCTGCAGCGTTACACAAGTTTTCTGTTAACATAACTAATTTTTCTATAGAAGTGCTGCCAAGTTTACATTTGCTATGCCGTATAAACAGTTAGTAAATTTAATTGCAAATACTTTTAATTGCAAATAGTGCGCGTATAAACGTAGTATCTTTCTCTCTTTAAACATAAAACTTTTAAAATAAATATGAGGTCTTTGAACGCCACAAACGGTTATGCGTAGGGAACCTCAAGATATTAGAATATAAAATTGAAAAATTATTTTTACAAAAAAATCCACACAAAAAAAAATTAAATTTTAAATTTTAATTTTTGTAACTTTTTACCGGTAAACCAAATGTTTGCCAAGTCTGACGACTGTACCTTTACACCCCCGAAATTGTCAAATGAGCGTTTTCTTTCGATATCGTGAGGTATACCATTACATATCAAAATATTTAGGCACAAAGATATTATGTTTCATTTTCCATTGCTGTATATATTTATACGAACACATTGTAAAATTGTATTTACTATATTTATATTCAAATAAGTTATAATTATAAATTTACAAAAGCGTAAAATTCACTTGAAAGGATTAAATGAAATACATATTTCACAATTAAAAAACAAATGGCAGACATGATGAAAACCGCTAAAAAAAACTCTTAGGTTCTTAAAGTCAACATAAAATTAGTATTATATTTTTTTTAAATATACAGACATGCATACGTATCGCTCATTTACTAAAACAACGACATAACTCAATAATAATAATTTGCCAGAAAACGAGTTAAAACTTTTCAATTTACACACAAAATGTTATTTTTCTCTCAAAAGTTGAGTATACATACATATAAGATATTTTTTGTATGATATATTTACACAATATGAGTATTAATTCTGCATCATTAATTATCACAAAAATACCATTTTTTGAGTTATAACGTTGTTTGAGTAAATGAGCGATATGTACATAATTATTTAACTTAACAATTCTTAAAAGTTATGCATACGTTTGCTGTCTAATTAAAGCATTGCAGTTATATAATTAAAATTAAATTAAATTTAAAAAAAATAATCTTGTACTGGTATAATCATACTCGTATGTTGTATATCAGCAAAAAAAATATTCGTTTGATACTTTTAATTACTTAAAAATACATTGTAGTTGCTCATTCGTTATTTAAAATTGCAAGTAAATCAATCATAAATTGTTGATTTGCAAATTTATAATTTTGCAAAAAAAAAAAAAAAAGAATGCTATCAGAAATCACAGGCAATAATTAAGCTCACTGCACACGAGGTAACACACTCAAATAATCTATTGCAATGTCCTATAGAAACGATGTCTCGTTTGCACGAAATTTTACCAAACACACATTTATGAAACTATTTGTTGTAAATTTACTTGAAATATAGGCCATTTAGTCGAACCAATTTTCATATCATATTATGACGCACATTCGACTAAGATTGTCGTTATTGTGAATTTCACTCACTTTCAGTTTCAAAATTAGTAAAAATTGTAAGATTTTGTACTCAAGAATCATACATAGTAATGAAAACTAAAACTAAAATACACTTGGTCCTGCACACTTTTTGGCAGGACCAAGTGCTGTGGCTTATCGAGTTTTTGGGACAAATAATTCTGAATAAAATCAAAATGTAAAAAGTGACACTTGCGGCTAAGGCGGAAATTAAACGGAATATAGGTACAATATTTTAAGAGGACGTTCCGATGCTGTAAAGTAATTGAATGAACTGATAAAAGCACTTTCTGAAATCGTGTGGCTTATCGTGTTTTTACAATAAGCCCTTTATATTTTGGATCAACTAAAAGCCATGTTGTTTTTTTCATTGTTGTATTTTTTCATTGTGCCTTGAAATATTTATTCTATTTATTATTTATTTATTTGTCAATATATTTATTTGTCATTCTTTAATTTTTCTACAAAAGGTTGTAAACCAAAGCGAATTAATACCATGTGGTCTCGATTAGGGTTGTCAGATATGGAGATTTCTCGCCAAATGTGGCGATATTTCAACTTGTTTGGCGTCCAAGTTTTTGGTTTGGTTACGTGGCTATTTTTCTGGCGATAAATAAATTTTTGCCGATTATTATGGCTTTCATACAACAAAATAAGAGAAAAAAATTGTTAGATCAAGAGAAATGCTACAAACACACACACACACTCATGTTTTGTTTCTTTTGATGTGTAAACATCTATAAGCTAGGTGGTAAACATTTTTTTACTTGATTTCTTTGCTGAGATTTCTTTGCTGAGATTTTTTTGCTTTTTGCTTTTGCTTTGCATTGCCAAATCGGTGTGAGCTATGTATGAGTGTATTAGTGTTTGAAAGAAGCAATACCAAGCACAACAAGTCGACCGGCTCGAAGCCGACGGTGCGCCGCCGCCGATTATTTTTCTGTATATTTCCGTACACCAAAGGTGAAAATGAACCGTAAGAGCTACGGACTTGAAATTTGGACACAATATGTAGACATTTGGCCACTACAATAACAAATACATGAGAGTTAAAAACTAAAGGGTGTTCCAAAACGACCAACGAAAAATGTTAAAATCCCATGTAATACACATACAATTGTATGTACATATATACACTTGAAATTTTAAAAGTTAGTTTATTTTTATACAGACTACAACAATTAACACTAATTTTAAAAAAATTTAAATCAATGGGTGTTCCATCAGTTAATGCAATTTTGACTTTGTAATTTTGACAACTTGCTGTATCTTGGAAACCGTAAGAGTAACTCTTGAAATTTTCAAAAACGGTAAAACTAAAAAATCAAAAAAATATAAAATCGCCAAATATTTATAAAAAAATCGCCAAAACGAAAAAAAGCACCAAATTAAAAAAAATCTCTAGGACTAAAATAAATCGCGAAAAGCCGCAAAAATCGCCAAAATTAAAAAAATCCTTAAACAAAAAAATCGCCAATATGAAAAAATCCCCAAAATGAAAAAATCGCCTAAATAAAAAAACCCCAAAAACAGAAAAAAATCGCCAAAATGAAAAAAACCCCAAAAAAATAGAAAAAATCGCCAAAATGAAAAAAACCCCAAAATGAAAAAATCGCCAAAATGAAAAAAAAAATTGCGAAAATTAAAAAACCCAAGAGGAGAAAAAAAACGCTAAAACGAGAAAAAAGCGATAAAACTGAAAAAAATCTTTTAAACTGAAAAAACTTAAAAAATTAAGAAAGCTAAATCAAAAAAAAAAATGATCAAAACCGAATGTGCGCGAGTCAAAGTCGCACTTTACTGAATTTATTTTAATTGCAATGCGTACACAACAACAAGAACAGCAAGAACTAAACGACGAACAACAGGAATTAAAAATTGAAAAGTAAATGTAAAGGCATTTACCATAGATGAGCACTGCAGTACCACTAAAGTTTCAGTAAAAACAATAAAAAATGTTTAACAAGTAAATTTTTACTGATTACTAAAATTGTTCTCTACAATTTTTATAAATTGCCTAAATGTTATGTTATATGATGAGGTACATTGAATTTTCAGTAATCAGTAATGCCCGTATTCATAATGAAATTCTACCAAGTGGCTAAATATTTTTCATACAAAAGTTTCAAAATTTGAATGAAAAAACTTTGCCACTTGCTACGGCCCTACGATTTTACTAGTAATGCAAATTAAATTTCATTAGCAGTAAAAATTTACTGAATTTTTTTAGTAATCAGTAAATTTACTGCTTACTGCAATTTTGAATGCAGTACATATACATATACTACTGCAGTGTGCCCATTTACTAACCAAATAAGTTAAATAAAACAAACAAAAACCAGCAAATTCCTATGTATTTACAATATTGAAAGTTTTGATACTTTTAATTGATTAATTTAAAAAAAGATACTAAAAGCATAAGTAACTACTTCCAACTTAAAAAAAAAATTCATTACTAGATGTTTACACATCTCCTCTGTGATCGGAGTCACATTGCTTTTTTTTACCTGTAAGCTAATAAATGCGTGTGTAATATGTGTGCATGTAGTAGTAGCAACTTTAAACTCCCAAAATACTAAACCAATTTCAATAAAATATAGATTGTGCACATCTGTACGGAAAATCCTTTAAAATCATATAAATCTTTTTAAAATCGGTGGAGTCGTACCAGCGTAAAAGGTATTACAAAAACACGTTCGCCTATTAATTATATAGATAATAATTTGGGATTATTAGTGCGTTAACAAATGTTAAACTCAAAAATCATAAAAACCTATCACACTTAGGCTAGAAACGTAGTTTCATCAATATACTTCCTTAAGTTCGTCCAGCCTGAATCCCTAATTTTCCAGGTGGAAGATTTGTCTTCTAATTTGACTGAATGCTGGAAAGTGACAACGAATAGTGTTAGAGATTTTCATCATCTTCCTGGCAAGCTCTACATGTTCTATCGTCAACAATAACCCATGCGAACCAGGTGATTTTTTAACTCTGTATGTCCTGTCATTATGCTAACAAAATTCCGAAGCGTTGCACATTTTAAACTTAGAATCTTATTGTCTTTTCACTATTTGGGTTTCCCCAGAGAATTTCGGTCACTCTTCCAACAGTGAAGGGTTCTGCCAATCTCTGGTGTGTTGTTCTATAGCCCACTGTTTCAGTTCATTTTTGAATTCTTGAAATTCTTGGCATTTTGTAGTGTGATTTTATTCAGTAATGATTCCATCTTTGCAACCTTTATCCAACTCTTCGTTTCCCGAGACACCCCTAATGTCCTTATTAAATCTTACGAAGAACATTTTTTCTTACATTTTAGAACCCTAAATTTTCACCGTATTTGTCTTTTTGCCTTTTTTACGATAAAGGGAGCAAAAAAGTAACAGCTTAAATGTGGGTTTGTTTGTAAATGCTACGCTGCAAATGGAAATTTAAATATTCTAAACTGTTTCACTGAAGTAGATAACGCACAAATAAGTGTCAAATATAGTGTACAAACATGATTACTACTAACCCTGCGTTTACACATGCAAGTACCTTGCATGCAAGCTCTGTGTACGTATTATCAACGAAAATTTCATACAAATGCCCGACTGTCTTGCAACTTGCATGTTTGCCTTTTATTGCAGAGTTGTCATTAACATAAAAAAGTTTAATTTTGGGGGAACCAGATAGTATTGAACTTAATTCGTGTTATTTTAATGTTATTTATGTCTAAAAAATTCATTAACCGCATTAATAAAATAAATATTAAATTAGCTTTTGAATGTATTTAAAATTCGTAAAAACTCATATAACTTTACATTGAAATGCAGTTAATTTCTACTAAAGTATTAATAGGGCAACACTGTTAGCTAACTTTCCATTTACTTGCTGCAAGTGAAACAAGTCACTGTCTTGTAAAATTCCTTGGCAGTTGAGTTGGAAGTAGACAGCAAGTGCCGAAAGTGTAGTTGTGTAAGTAAAAGAGTTTGAGTGTATTGAGTTTTTCGAACTTGCACTTGCACGTGTAAACCCTAGATAAAACAGATTATCAGCGATCTTGTATTGGATTTGAAATAAAAGTTTGCACGTAGGATGCAGAGCAGTGATGCATTTACGGACACACCCTGTACCATAAAAATATTCGCCTCAAAATTCTATTACAAAAGTCCCTGAATACTCCAAAGCGAATTCGCCTTGAAAACGCCGTTAGTTTGTTGCAAACACTGGGGTTTCCGTGCATATTGAGCATGCTAAAAAAATCCCGCTGCACAAATTAAATGCTTTATCAGTAATTCTGATTATTGTTTTACTTATCAAAAGCAACAATAATATTGTTATTTTACTTCGCAATTACACAGGAGCGCAACGCTTTTTTTCTGTGGTATAATTTTATAGAGTTAATTTAATAGATGCATACATATTAATTACGTTTCTTTCCTGATTCCACGTTTCTTAGAAATGAAATACTAAACTGGGCATTTTTCTCACCTACAACTACGACGACACTTCCACAACTTTTTTATTTTTTCTTTATAAATTTTATTTGTAGAATTAGATGTAACTCGTAATTTTGAGAAACAGGCCCCTAATCACTAACCGGATCTGTAGTAACATATGCTATAATAAATAAAACTTTGAGCTTTTGAAATTTTTGTTACAGATACGTTGCATTGGTTATTGACTTAGGCCGGGTTTCCATCTGTGTGCCATGTGCCACACAAGCGTAGAAAAAGCGTAACCACTAATTACAAATGAAAAACTTTTAGATTCAGACATGTATTTATTAAGTTAAATAGTTTCACACATAACTAATAGACAATTTTATAGAATCCAGCATGATTGCAAACTGTTTAAATCAATAAATACATGTCTAAATCAAACAGTTTTTCATTAGTAATTAGTTGGTTACGCTTTTTTGGGCAAATGACACACAAGAAATGCCAGATGTAAACTCAGCCTTACATTCATATGTATGGTTGCATAAGTATGTAAATAAATATGCATATGTATGTAAATGCGTATACTTACTTGTTAACTAATAAAATCTACTAAATCTGGATTTGAAGAACTTCGAGGCCAGATTTTTATTAAATGCAGCACGTAAAAGAATAAAATAATTAACACTTAAATTTGAGAGCAAAATAAATTTTTTGATAAAAAATTTAATTCAGCAAAATTTCCATACAAATTTTTACTAAAGCATACTTGAAGTACAAATTATTATTTTTTTCTTTTAAATAAATGTATTAATTAATTAGTTAATTAATTTAAAACAAAATATTTTATTTTTCTCTTCTCACTATCAAGGCCAATTGAGAAACAGATGACCTCATCAGCACTGATGATGATCAGCTGTTTGATGCCGAATTCAACTAATTTATAGTGTTTTCTCACCTATAGTTAAAACCTGGTTTTCACGTTAAAATCATAAACAGCTGCTTTTGCGTGCACACTGCAAGTTTAATAAATTCTGGTTATTAAACCACACTGTGGTTACCACAAGTTGCCTAATACATTTGTTCAAAATAAAATAAATCTCCTGTAGAAATACGATTTTTCTCCGCAATTTTTGGATTATTGTTGCCGCTGCTTACAATTTAAAGTTGAAAATCTTTCAATCTGTATCTATTCTTATTCACTGGCATAAACATTATCAGCTGCTTTCGGTCATTTTAACTTGGCAGCACTAAATTTAGCACAGCAAAGAAAACAAGGTTGAATTTCATAAAATCAATTCAAAAACGGTTTTAAGTTGGTTTTAAAGAAAATTATTCTGTAACGTTAAAACCAACTTTTATTAAAACCATGTCAGTGTGAAAACACTATTAGAGCCCAACTGTCAAAATCTGTTTTTTTCTAATACGTATTGAATGGAAAAAATATTTAAATTTAGTGTTTATGACGGATGGGGTTATTTAGAGCCGGACCAACTACATGTTGTTAGGGTTTCGTACACCAAAGATAAAAAGGATACATCCCATTGTTTTCGCTACGATGTCTGTTTGTACGTCAAAGGCTGTTTTCTCGAGAACCTTAAGGGAATACGGACCTGAAATTTATACAGAATATGTAAAACTTTGGCCGCTATAGCAACAAATACATATATGACAGTTAAAAATTAAAGGGTCTTCTAAAGCGAGCAACGAAATATATCGAAATCCTAATGTAATACAGAAACAATTATATGTATAGAAATTTTTATGTAGACTATTACTACGTTTATACGCAGGGCTTATTTGCAAATAAAACTGTAAATTGTTGCCATATTATTGTTTTTATTGCGACTTACTAATTCAGAAAACTATTCACGATTAACGCACTATTTGCAAATAAAATGCTTGATGTTGCCACGCTTATAAATGTTTGATAACAAAAAACAATAAATGGATTAATATTGCATAAAAAACATTAATAGAAGCAAATAATGACAATTAAAACAAATAATTATTTGATATTTTGTACATTTACACTATTTTTTTTTTTTTTTTGTCAAAAAAGTAACTTTTGTATAGAAGTGCTACCAAGTTTGTGTACTTTTGCTATGCCGTATAAACAGTGAGTTAATTTATTTGCGAATATTTTTATTTGCAAATAGTGCGTGTATAAACGTAGTATATACCAATTAACACTGAAATTTAAAAAATCAAAATTAAAGGGTATTCTATCAGTTAATGTAATTTTAGCAATTTGCTGTATCTCGATAACCGTAAGAGGCAAACTCTGGAAATTTTCAAATACGTTAAAATTAAAAATTGGCAGAGCAAAAAAAATATATAAAATAAGCGAAATTGTCAAAAAACTGAAAAAATCCCAAAAAACGAAAAAGGCGCTTAAACTACAAAAACGCCACAAACCGAAAAAATCCCAATAAAACGAAAAGAGCCAAAACTTAAAAAATGGCCAAAAATCTAAAAAAAAAAAATCCCAAAAAACGAACAAAAGCGACAAATGTAAAAAAACGCCGAAACTAAAAAACACCATAAATCGAAAAAAAAGTTTACTGGGTACTTGAATTTTTTTTTTAATTCAACATCAGATAAGATATTCGATTATATAGTCTAAACTTCATAATATGATATGTAATACTATATTATAGTATTACATATCAAAATTTCCGTACGCACTTTACTGAATTTATTTTTTGTATTGTTGTACCGATAGGGTCACCTGTCTGTCTGTCTATCAATTCGCCTTGACTCGCTATTAAATTTTTGTCAGTCTTATAGAAAACCTACAAAAAATTCTTTGTTTATTCAAACGTTGAAGAAAAAAATGCACAGTTAAACCCAACTGCAGCAATTCAGTATATTACGAGTAAACAATCCTTTTTGATAATTAAACTCTTTAAAAGCTGTCAAATTGTTTCCATCTTTTTTTTTTTTTTTTTTTTTTTTTTTTTTTTTTTTTTTTTTTTTTTTGTTGATTATGCATGTATGTTAGAAATTTTTGTACAAAGTGCGACAAATTTTCATAAAACAGCAGGTTACATTAAGAACTGGCCTTTGTTGTCCTTATGTGTTTTGCAAAATTTATAGCCATTCTGTTGAATCGCCAATTTGAAACTTGTCAACTAAACGTAATAGAAAGTAATTAAAACTATTCCATAATGTGGTCGGTCATTTAAACTTTTGAACAAAATTAAGTTGGTTTTGTGTGGAAAAAACAACATTTCAAAAGATATTTAACATATAACTTTATTTTTTTTTTTTAATTTTATTTTAATTTAACCACGAGTCTCTATGAATACGAGTACGTATTAAAAAAATACGTGCTTAAACCACACAAAAAACATAAACTTTTTGGAATTCGTTTAACTTTTAAGCTTTGAAATGTGCCAAGTACTAAACATTTTTAATTTCCTTTTAAGATTTCAAAAACATTAAAAAGCTTTAAAAATTTAGACATTATTAAGAGTTAGAGTTATGGTACAGGGTTATCCGTTTATCGGTTTCAAAAGTAAAATTATTAAAGAAAACACACAGAAAGTTATGATTTCGATGCAACGATAGTCAGGCAGCTTTTAAGTCCCGTCTTTCATGGGAATTCCATTTGACTCATTACAGAAGCATTCATACTGGATTATCCGGGTACCGAGATAGCGAGCCCCTGCTGCTCGGTTTTTTTTAAGATAAGTAACACTCAGACCATGAATGCCTACTACTATTACAGAGAGTATCCACGCAAGGATTCGTGTCCTTGCCATATATCCTTTAATTAAAAAATGCCATAGGACTCAAATAAGAACTGTAAAGTAATGAAATTTACTTTGTATATAGTTAGTTAACTTTAATTGTTTTTTTAACAAACACAACCCGCGAAGCGATTAGCTTGTCTGCAGAAAACACCCAGGGTCTATGGCGGGATTCGAATCCACGACCTCTGCACTGAGAGGCTAACATCGCTAACACTCAGCCACTGTGTGCCAAATTTTATTCAAATATGAGCGAGCAAAACTTTTTTTAAAATAAATTTAAAAAAAATATGTATTTTAATCAAAATGTTTTTTATCAAATGCCGGAAAATTTGTAATATGTAGCTATACCATTTTTTTTCTTTTTTGGCTGAGCATGCTACACTGTGCGACGTTGCAGCATGCTTTTATTTAAAAAAAAAACGTATTTGTTCAACTAAAAAAATAAATAGAATACCAAACAAACTTAAGTGTAATCAATTAAATAAACTAAGCGTTTAAATTAAGTTACAAATACACGTGAGAATTATCATAATAATATAACTTAAAAAAAAACAATTAACAGGTAACAGTCACACATATTTGTAATACGAGTACAAAAGTCTTGGAATGCTCTACACACAAAAAAAAATATTGCTTCGTACAAACATGATCATCGCATTACGAGTACAATTAAATATATAAGAATTTACAAACCCTTTGCACTGAGTATCTTTAAATTTTTTTATTTATTTATTTCAATTGTTTATTTAGCCACTATAAAAAACAAACAGTTCCGATAACCGCAAAAAAATGAACATACAAACAACAAGGTAGACTTCCAAATAACAACTTAAAGTCATGAATCAAAATCAACGAATACAAAGTCTATACAAACATTTAAAATTTTTATGTACAACAAAATATTTAACCTGTAAGTGATAAAAAAATCTTTAGCGTAAAAGGTAACTTTGTTTGATGGTAGAAAAAGATATTTCGCCATTTTTAAGGCGAAGCAGATTTGACGTTTTCAACGCATGTTCGGACAGATCTTCTTGATAAGTCCTACTTTACACTGTGCAAGTCTTATTGCTAAGCTGATTAGTTTGAGGGAGAGAGAGAGAGAGAGAGACGAGGGGAACAGAAACGTTTCTTTCCCCCTGTTCTCTCTCTCTCTCTCTCTCTCTCTCTCTCTCTCCCTCAAACTAATCAGCTTAGCAATAAGACTTGCATAGTGTAAACTAGGACTAAGAATCTTTTATTCTAGATTAAATTTTTTTCTTTGACTAGCTAATCCGAAAATTAACTTAATCCAACATTAATTGAGTTTGATGTTTTTGGGTGACAGTGGCAACATTTTCTTTACTAATACCATAATGCTATCAACACTGCCTGATTTTTTGTGGAGAAGAAGAACATGATTTAGCTGGATATTTACAAGTAAAGGGTCCGCCAGATAACTTTTTTTTTTTTTTTGAAAACAGGGCGCAAAACATCGAGTGTAGCTTCGGCTGTGTGGCACGTAGCGCCGTCCTGTTGAAACCAAATGTTGCCAATATCCTCCTTCAATTTTTGTGAACAAAAATTCGTTCAACATGGCCCGATAACGATCGCCATTGACTGTAACGACCACTCCTTGCTCATTTTCGAAAAAAAAAAATGGCCCAATTATGCCTCTGGACCAAAATACGCAACAAACAGTGACTCGTTGTGGGTGCGTCGGCTTTTCAATGTATGCGGGCGGGTTTTCTGTGCCCCAAATGCGACAATTTTGCTTGTTTACATACCCGCCAAGATCAAAATGAGCTTCATCTGAAAAGATGATTTTTTTTTTTGGCGAAATCGGCATCTTCTGAAGTCGATCGCAGGCCCACTTAGCGAAGCGAAAACGCATTGGATGGTCAGTTGGCTCGTTCAGCGGAAGGATAAAACTAATTATCTGTGAAATCAGACATGAGCTAAGTGTTACCATTCACGAAATAAGCACTAGTTGAAAAAAAAAAACGTTAGATGACGGACCCTTTATGTAAAATATTTTGTGTGTTTTAAATTAAATAGACAACTAATATTAAGAAATATTGAAAATGTATTTAATTTGTTTGTTTTTAAAAACGGATCGTGCAAATAACGATTGATTATTTATTTATTTATTTATTTAATACATATTCTGCAAAGTAAATTTGCAGAATATGGTTGCACAAAAATGGACAGGTGACTAAGACCATATGTTCATGATGTTGTTAACAGTATTCTTAAAAATGTTTTTGTGACTGACTGTACCCGACCTATGCCTTAACATAGGAAGTAGCAACGTGGTTGTTAAGGAAATTCCACAAAACAAACCGCAAGATTAAACGGTAATCCGTGGCAGATCAGTCAACCAGTGCGAGTGAGACGCAAAACTCTTGAAGGCCAATAAACGACAGTGGCCTGGTTGCATTTAAGAAATAATTGCCAACGACGCGTGATGTTGACTCTCCCAGAGCTGCTTTACGACTGAACGATTGATTATTTTCCAAACTTAAACTTCGAAAATCAAACTAATAGAGAAGTAGTACGTGCACAAGGAATGCACCAAGATACTCCTTGTGACATGGACTACCTTTAAATGCTTCACTTTTTATTTGTTTAATTTTTATGTAAAAAACTCAACTTAACCGTTTAAGTTTTATTTTAAAAATTCCTTTTTAATCATTATTTCTTGAGTTTTATTTATTCCTCAGAACATAAAAGTTATTTCTTGATTTTTATTTATTCCTCAGAAAAAAAAGTTATTTTTTGAGTTTTATTTTTTGCTTAGAAAATAACAGTTACCCTCTGTTTGTGTAAAACGTTTGAGTTAAAAATCTTGGCGTTTTTGTAATAGACTAAAGGAAACTTGTACAACTTTTCTTTAATCTATTACAGAAACGCCAAGATTTCTAACTCAAACGTCTTACACAAACAGGGGGTTACTTTTTGATGTTTGCTTTATGTATTTTATTTTTAATTTTTTTTTTTACATATTAAATTAAATTTATTTTTAAACCCCGACCAAAAAAGGGGGAGTTATAAGTTTGTAGCGTGTGTCTGTGTATCAGTGGTCTGTCCGTGTCCACGCACATACCAAACGGCTGGACCGATTTTGATTTACTGTTTTCTGTTTGAAAGGTGACTTGATCAAGAGGGTTCTTAGCAATGTTTTAGTAAAATCGGTCCAGTCGCTTAGAAGATATCACATCTTTTCTAGAAATATTCGGGTGTTTTTTAAAATTTACAATTTTTTTAACCAAAGAAATAACTGATATTTTCTGAGAAATAAATAAAAATAAAAAATATCTGTTTCTGAGGAATAAATAAAAGTCAGGAAATAACTTTTATTTTCTGAGGAATATATATATATATATATATATATATATATATATATATATATATATATATATATATATATATATATATAAAACCAGTGAGTGCCCCATTTCTGTAACTTGTGAGAAGTTCTCGCATCGAGAAAAATTAAATAATTACAGTGGTTGTCCTATTTTACACTGGGTTACTCACATAAAAACTTATATAAACTTGCAAAAAATATCACCAAATAGTTTTTTCTTACTCACCCTGTGTTTCACAGGATGATAACAATTTTTTCGACTCGAAAAGTTCTCACGTTCCTTACAGAAACGAGGAACTGGAACCGAAAATAATAATTATTCTTGAGTTTTTAAAGAAAAAAATTAAATACAAGGAAACATCGTACAATCTCTCAATTTCAGTAGTTTTCAACTAGATTTTTCAAAACTCGATTTTAAGAATTTTTATTTTTCTAAGAAGAAATAAGTGTTATAGGATATTGATTTTTTTTATATTTTTGAGCAGAAGTAATTACACTGTGCCGAAATCGAAACTTTTTTTCTGTAACAAGTTTTTTACCATTTATTAACCTTTTTTGACTTTTATTATAAAATTCATAACAGTTACGGTTCCTGTATAAAACTGAAGAAATAATTATTAAAAATAATAAAGATATAACCGTTACGGTCCATTTTTTATATTTTACTCAAGTGTATGTTGTCAATATTAATGGTAGTTTAAACCAAAACGATTGGCGGCTTAAACTAGCAAGCAGAACCATATCGCTTCTTTATTGCAGAGTTATATCTCAAAAAAATGCATTTTTGGAGTTAATAATGCAGAAAAATTCGTTATATCATATTTAATATTGTGTACACGTCGTGAGAAAAAAAATAGTTTGATATCTTCATTGAGTTGTATGTAAATTGAAAACTTTTTTAAACTTATTTTCTGCAAAACCAGCTTTTTTGAGTTATGTCTATGTTGCAATAAAGGAGCAATATAATTGTTGTTGCCGATTTGCTATAATTTTTTTTTTAGTTTTAGTAATTTGCTGAATTGTTATATTTACGGCTACACTTAACAAAATGTCTTGCATATGAAGACAAATTTGAATTAAAAAACAAATGGTAACCCTGCTTATGCAGTTTTCAAACAATGCCCTTACCTAATAATTTAAAGCTTTTTTCGTAATATGAAGCTTTCGAAAGGTTTTTTATACTAAAAGCAAAGCTTAAACCTGAAAAAGTTTTGGCAGGGGTTTTTTGTTGTTAATATTAAACACGATTTAATATTTAATTTTAACACAAAAAAAAAATACCAAAGTTATTGCAAAACCATTAGATAATTAAAATTGTGGAAATAGCTGTTGCTGTTGATGTTGTTATTGCTGTTATTACCCAGCAAACATTTCAATTATAATGTACTTCATATTCCAAATCTTTATTTTTTTTGTGAGGAATTTCAGAAAACATATACATATGCACATATATACATACATATATATACATATATATATACATATATATACATATCGCTCATTTACTTCAATAGTGGCATAACTCAAAAAATGAGTTTTTTGAGTTAATAATGCAGAAACATGCGGTATTTCGTATTTTATCTTGTGTAAAAATTTCATATAAATAGCTTGTACCATCACCTTCTGAGAGAATTTTTTTCATTTCTCCATTGAGTTGTATGCAAATTGAAAACTTAAAACGCGTTTTCTGCAAAACTGGTTTTTTTGAGTTGTGCCACTATTGAAGTAAATGAGCGATATATATACATATATATACATATATATACATATATATACATATATATACATATATATATACATATACATATATACATATATATACTAGAGCGACTCACCAAAAAAAGTGCTCGATGTACCCTCCTAAAAATGAACCTTGGACTTTTTTAAGATGACATTTAAAATATTTCGGCTCCAGCTTTGACCTCTCGTGAGCTGGACCATTTTGAAAAAGGGTCTATTTTTTCATGTTTTGTCAATTTGAGAATCTGTTTTCTTTACCAACATATACAATATGGGTATCATAAGAAAGGTTTTTTTTAAGGCGCGACCAACTGTATATACAATTTGTCCAAGGACTATCATCCATGTCCTTTTTTTAAGGACATTCTGTTTAAAAAAACGGTTTTTGAATTTTTTTGTTCGGGTTTGTTTGTAATAAAAATGCCGAATTAACATATTTTTATCTTTGATCGATTTAATTAAATACGGGTCTCAGCTTTTGTTGAAATTCGCGCTAGTTCGCGTTTTGACAAAAATGCAATGGGGTGGTAACCCTTCCTTTTAAATAGGGCAATATGGGTATCGAATTTTTTCTTTTGCCAAGTACATCATCTTTGTATATAAATAATTTAGATTTTTGCAAATTATATGCATTTTACACGGTGCTCTGGAATATATATAAATGCAATTTTTTGGTAACTATAATATGATAGCGGATTTAGTTTCTAGATCATGTATGGATGAAAATAGAACTAAAGGAAGAAAAAAGAAATGATCCACGACTTTTTGGCGGCTTATTTTTTCGCAAATTAAAAAAATTATTAAATTTTATTCTTTATATTTACAAAACTTTCCTAAAAAAACGACTTGCGAATTTATCGTAGACTTAAAATCCTTTTAAAAAGTTAAGATATTCTAATTATCTGTATTTTGGAATTGTAAAACAATATGGTTTTACTTTTGTTCCAAATGAAAACACAATGCGAGCGTTTTTTTTTATAAAAAATTTTATGATTCAATTTTTATTTTATTTTAATAAAAATAAAGTAAAATAAGTTCTAGCATATTATTTACTAACATTTGTAATATATTTAGTGTACTATTTAGAAAACTTTTTAACATTTGCTTTCGAATTTTGCAACATAAAAGAAAGTCTCAAAAGTTAACTAAACAATTGTTTTCAAAAATTAATATAAAAAAGAACTACTTAATTTAAAATATACTAACTATTTCTATTTTTTTTTGGGTTCTGTAACATATTTAAAAAAAAATTATACAGATCATTTAAGACTCATTTACTAAGTCCTATTTTAATCCATACATGATCTAGAAACTAAAATCGCTATCATATTAGAGTTACCAAAAAATTGCATTTATATATATTCCAGAGCACCGTGTAAAATGCATCTAATTTGCAAAAATCTAAATTATTTATCCCCATTATTGTGAATGGCGTCGTCGACGTCACATTAAGACGACACTAAAAATTGTCACTTGTCTACTCTTTGTCGTCAAAAATTTACTACTATTAACATGCTCCATTAATTTACAAAGCTATAGAGATTAGTAAGAGATTGTCAATAAGATCCAATTTTTGTCGGTAAAGAATATAAAAGTGACAAAATTTGCTGTCGTTTTGATGTGACGTTGACGACGCCATTCACAATAAGGGGGTATATATAAAGATGATGTACTTGGCAAAAGAAAAAATTCGATACCCATATTGCCCTATTTAAAAGGAAGGGTTACCACCCCATTGCATTTTTGTCAAAACGCGAACTAGCGCGAATTTCAAAAAAAGCTGAGACCCGTATTTAATTAAATCGACCAAAGATAAAAATATGTTAATTTGGCATTTTTATTACAAACAAACCCGAACAAAAAATTCAAAAACCATTTTTTTTTTAAAAGAATATCCTTAAAAAAAGGACATGGATGATAGTCCTTGGACAAATTGTATATACAGTTGGTCGCGCCTTAAAAAAACCTTTCTTATGATACCCATATTGTATATGTTGGTAAGGAAACAGATTCTCAAATTGACAAAACATGAAAAAATATACCCTTTTTCAAAATGGTCCAGCTCACGAGAGGTCAAAGCTGGAGCCGAAATATTTTAAATGTTATCATAAAAGATACCAATGTTCATTTTGAGGGGGGTACACCTAGCACGAATTTTGCTTCCATACAACTTGAGTCGCTCTAATACATATATACATATATATACATATATATACATATATATACATGTACCTAAATTCACTAGTATATTTTTGAAACAAAACAAAAAATAACAAAACACTATTCTTAAAGAGTCTTTTTTGTTAACATTTACTTATTTGCAAATAAAAATATTGCAAATAGGGAATTTTGCCACATAAACGAGACGCTCAAACAGCTCTGTGCAGACACGCCGGTATTTTCCCCAGTTAAAAAGTTTACTCTTCTTTAGAAAATTACATTAATTGATAAAAATAGTTCATTCAATAATAATTGAAAATACTGAACTTTTAATCCCGATCAAGATATTATTCTTGATCAAAATCATTTTTCTTAATTTTTTCAGCACATTTTTCAACATTTGATGCTTTAGAAAATTACACTTGCTGTTTTGTTTGCTAAGTCCTAGTTTACACTATGCAAGTCTTATTGCTAAGCTGGTTAGTTTGTTAGGAGAGAGAGAGAAAGGGAGACGTGGGGAAAAGAAATGTTTCTATTCCCCTCGTCTCTCTCTACCTCAAACTAATCAGCTTAGCAATAATATTTGTATAGTGTAAACTAAGTAAAATCATATTAAAGAGCAAAACATTATGAGGCATATGTACTGTTAATACGGATGATCCCGATTGTAGCATATTTTGAACTCGATGTACAACAACTAGGATTAATACACCATATGTGCCGCGCGGCAATAAATAAAATGGGTTTAGGTTATGTTGTTTGGCCTTCGAGTGTTTTTCGTCTCGCTCGCACTGGTTGACTAATCTGCAACGGACCTACATATGTATAATCTTGCGGTTCTTTTGTGGAATTTCGTTGACAATCACGTTGCTACTTCCTATGTGAAGGCATAGGTCGTGTATAGTCAATCATAAAATTTTTTTAAAATACTGTTAATAACATCTTACGCATATGGTCCAGTTACCCCGCCCACATTTGTGCAACAATACTTTGCAAATTTATTTTGTAAAGTATTTATGATATAAAAAAGTGGAGGTGCGGTATATCACCACTGCAGAAGAATTTATTAGTTTGGTAAAAATAAATGTTTTTGGAGCGCTTTTATTATCTTCGCAAGCACGAGTATTTTATTAGGGTTCATTATTGTTGAGGTCAGAGATTTACATATGGGTTAATAAATTAAAATTAAATAAATTAATTCCAGAAAAAGGTAGCCGACTGTAAAGGCACAGTTAGCCGACTGTAATCTATATTGTTATGTGAAAAGTAATGAAAGTTGTTATAGAGATGTAATGCAACGTAACTTACTTACATATTATATAAGTAAGTTATATAACTAGCTTACATATTATTCCAAATGAATACTAGTTGCATATAAAGTATTCCTTAAAAATTATAATTCGTTTAAGAAAATAGGGCTACTAGGTCAATAACTGTTTTGGTTTCAACAACTATACATACATATATAAATCCTTCATGATATTCATTGCATTTATTTTATTTTATGCGATACAAGTTTGTCTCTGATCAATTTATTATATTAAATTGATTTACCATGTACTAATAAAGAACAGATGTATGTTAAATTAATGTGATTTTTTGAAAATCATGGAATTGTAATTCAGATCACATAACAAAATCCAAAAGAGAAAAAAAATCAATACACAACACAGAGTTTTAAGCAAATCAAATGTTTTCTGAGCATTGACAATATTAAGTACATGCAAATAACTTTGCACTTAAAAGCGGTAACACCATAAGTAGACTTAAGACAATATCGAGTTGTATATGCTACAAAATTCTAGAATCGAAGCTTCATATTTACGTGAAATCTCCATGACTAACGTAGTTTAATATAAAGATATAAACAAAACAAGCCGGAAAAAAAGTCCAATGAAATTTTTCATAAGCGCCAAATTATATTTTAAACAAAATTTTCATATATTTTTGAGTGTATTCGTTAATACAGCAATCTTTACTTGGCGACAAAGTTATTTTAATTTGCCCATTTTGACTTTTTCGGAAAAAAAAAAACATTTTTACGTTAAAAGCGGTTTTTCTGGAAACTATGTTTTTCGAGTTACGCTGTTATCACTGGTGAGCACAGAAATATAAAAAAATTTCGAATTTTAAGATTAAGATCCAAAATCAGCCAAAAGTAAAAATTCGTTTATGAGTGAAAAGTCTTTTAAAACTTTTTCTCCTACAATTTGGTATGAATTTTTAATTAAACGTTTGTGAATTAGAGGAAAAGTCCAATATTCTCATTAATCAATACATTCTTTTACACATTCACTGCCACAGATGTACACATAAAGAAATGAATTTGTGTCGTGATGTCACTATTCTGATATTCGTAGTAATGGGAGGAGTAGACATTAAATTAATACAAATAGACTGAATGACAAGTGGACGGACACAAAACAAATCATTCAACTGGTCCAAATAAATATAACTGCTTTTCACAATTGAAAAAAAATAAAATGAAAAAATATCATAAAATTAAACAAATGCTAACGATCAGCTACTGGAACATTTAAAAGTAACCATTTACATATACTTACATACACATATAATGAAATCTCAATTCGAGAACTTTGAGCGCTCAAGGAACAAAGAAATTACGAATATATCAAAACCAAAAGAGAAAATGTTTCTAATTATCTAATGGTTATTAGACAGTAAGTTTTTAATTCTTGCATTCATTTAAGTATGAGCATAGATGAAATGAACTACTATTATATATAATAGAAGGCTGCTAAAGTTCCTGCTCGATTAGAGCCAAGAGCTGAACATGGGAGAGGGGCTGGCACCTCGGAATTTTTTAGGCAATGTAAGAATGAAGGGAGACGCGAAACAATGGATGCTCCAACCTCACAGGCTTAGATAGCTGACTAGTATAATCGATGATATCTGCGGGTTCGTTATGAAAATCAGGCGGAAGTGCTCAGGAATTACCTTTCCAAACCCAACCGATATACATACATACATACATGTGTATTCATGACGGTATGTACATTGCGAAAATTTTGAATAGTTTTTTTTGCCAGTGGTCTTAACTATAAAATTTACATAAAACATTTCTTTTAACATTTTATTCCAATTTTTGTTCTTATCTAAGTTTATAACCAACTAAATTTATAGTTACATCACAGATTGGAATGCACTAATACTTCTTTGTACATTACTAAAATGAGTTTTAATGTATAAATATGTAAATGCCTCATAAAGGGCTACAAGTGGAATAAAGTTAAAGGGAAATATGTATGTACATACAATGTATGTATGTAAGTACATATATACTTATGTATATACATTTTATGTAGGTAGGTATGTATAATAATGTTTATAGTGAGCATTTTATTTTCCTATTTGGCGTGAATAAATAAAACTTCAACAACCATAATTATTGTGGCTTGTAAGGCCTGATAAACGATATAAATATACTTAAGAAATGTTACAGAATTAAACAATGGGGCGATAAGACCTGTTTATCATACTTATTTTACTCCGCAGTTACCCGCAAAGTTTGCAAGGAAAAAACAGAAGACTTACCGTAAAAAAGCAACGAATTTGTTGATCCTTATCCGAGTTGTAGTTTTTCAAAGTAAAGATGTGTACATAAATATTAAAATTTGTTGGGAAAACAATCAACCAAATCTTAATTCGATGGACATTTTGTATTCATTATAACACCCATTGATTTCAATTTACACATTTATTTGTTCACTCTCAAAATTCTATTTTATTTAACAATCACTTCTTTATCACACAGCCCATTTGTTTTCGTTTGTTATTAAAAGCTTATTATTGCTACTCAGCGCACACACAATTGTAATGTTTTATCTTTTTTTGTTAGTATTATTTTTATAATTTTATTATATACTAAATCGAACGAATAATATCCGTGGACACCACGGACACCACTTTATGCGCCCAGATTTTAGTTTAGAATGACATCTGTCAAAAAATTGACGCTCATATGCTATTATGGAGCATTCACAATAGATAAATGGGGGAATTGTCATCAGTGTTACCATATCTGAAGATTTATCGTATTTTTGAAGTTTTTAGACATGTTAAAACGGCAAAAAAATTGTTTATCTTAAAATAAGATTTTTAAAAATTTTACTTTTGGTACTTTTAATATTTTATTGAGGGATTTTTAGACCAAACTGCTTGCAAATTTTCTGATTTGCTTCATAATGATCTTACACATATTCTATACATTAAATATTTTGTGTTATTTGGCTTTATTTTTAATAGTTCACAAGAAACAAAATAAATTTTAAGTCTATATTTATAATTTGAACCCATTTCTATTCAATAAAACAACAAGAAAGGTTTTTGGTCACAAAAAAAGTTTTTTTTGCTTGACTTGAAGATTTTTGAACAAATAAATATGGCAACACTGATTGTCATCATACTTCTGTACAAGGTGACTGCACTAGGAATTGTTGTACAACAACCACAGCTGTGTAAAAAACCAAACGTCAAAAACAAAACAATCTGTATCAGAATAAAAAAAAATTAATTTTTTACATATGTGAGTAGAATAAAAAATAATCAGATGAAATAGCACTACCACCTATGTTCACTTTGTTATAGACATTCAAGGCACATCTATAAGGTGACCCCACAACGCCAGATGACTTTTTTGTTTGTTAACTAGGCTAAATGTCAAATTAGATTTGTGTGGGAAAGAGTCTAAAGATATACTCTTATTTTCGTCATCAAATATCCTACAAAATTTTAATTAAAATTTTGTACAATATTTTTAAGATTTCCTTCATGAGGCATACACTCTGACAATGTTACCCTGCATTGACAAGTGTCACTGTCATTTATACAAACAAAATGCATGTGGTTTTTGGTGTTGTAATATATGTAGTAGAGCTTGGCGTGTCTGACTAATTTGCCCTGTAGACCTTGTAATAAATTGCACGCTCTGGCAGCACTGACGTGTCAGCATGGATGCTCAACAAAGTATTAAATCAGTAAAAACTCCCCTCCCAATTGTCATAATATGACAATATTATGATTTGGTAAATAAACCCAGTCAAGGTCTTCTTCCACCACGAAGTATTTATAAAAAATTTCATTAAAAAAAATTATTGAAAACATTAATTTTTGCTTCATATTTAACAATTATTAACATAATTTAGGTAACCATTAGTTGCCACTTTGGTATTGGAAAAAAATTTACATTGCCGACAGTTCCCAAATCATAAAAGCTTTAAAGACACGTGGTACTATTTGGAAACAAACGTCCGAATTTTATTTTCTTCCATATACTCTTTCAAAACAGCTTCACTATGGGTATGCCGCAAAGACGTAAGAAAATGCATTATGGCGATACGCATCTACAAAGACGTTGGCGCGTTCGTAATCGTACACGAGATCTTGATCTAATCGATGAAGATTTGCAAAAACAATCCGCTGAATTAATAAATCAGGATGTAGATTTGGAGAAGCCAGGTTTTGCGCAATTCTATTGTGTTCATTGTGCAAAATATTTCATAGACGATACCGCTATGCAGACTCACTTTCGCTCAAAAGTACACAAACGCCGCCTAAAGGCTTTGGAAGCGGAACCCTATACCATTGAAGAGTCTGAACGTGCCGCTGGACATGGTAACTATCAGAAAGCCAAAAAGCGTACAATGGAAACACAACCCACAAAAGAAGAGGTTAAAGCTGGCAAACGTATAAAAGTGGAAGTTGTTGAGGAAAATGCAGCGAAATCTTCAAAAGAAACGAAAATGGAAACATAGAACCGTTTGCAAATAAAAAAAATAATAGGATGTAGCTTAAGATGGAATAGTTATATGAGCTTTAATGTTAAATGACTTTTTTTTCTTGATTTATATTAAATATTGAATTTTTTGTAAACGATATGTATTGCACTTTATTCAAAAGTGGACGAAATGGTATGACTTCCTAAACGTAAGTGTACGTTTCAATACACTATTAACAAGTACAGGGGGCGTAACTGTATATTTCCCCCTTGTTTTAGGCATTTTTATCCAATTCCTGCACACATGAACTACTTCTACCTTCAGAAAAACTACTAAAACACTAAATTTTGCACTCCTTATTGTTCACATACATACATATGTATGTAAATGGAAGAATTGTTTCAGTCTAATATTAAGACCGTTAAGCAAAATTTTATAAAAATTACAATTTCCTTGTATAAACAGTCATTGTGAATTTAATCCATTCGTATCTGCACCTGGCTGTTTTATCTCCACTTTTGCAGCCTAGTTATTCCGCATGCTTGTGCATGGTTACGCTGCTTATTTCATTTTTTATTTAAGCAAAACCCGACACTATATTCATACACAATCTTATTGTTAATGAAAACATACAAATTTTATTAAATTTTTATTAATGAACTCTTGCGTTAGTGCAGAATAAAATTTGTGGCAATAAGGAAAAGGTGCTTAAGTCAATTTTAAGCCTTCAAGTCGATTTTCACATATTCTACAACTGTTTGGTAATAGATTAAAGAAGACTTCCACAGTTTTTCTTTGATCTATTACCAAATACCACGATAAGGCAGATTTATTTCTTTTTCAATTCTCTGTTAACCTTTATTTTTTAAGCAAACATCGTTCTACACACTATGGGTAATACATTTAAGTTGAAATATACCAAAGTATAATATTAATAACCTAAATTAAGCTATCACTCCAAATGATATTGGAAGTCTAAAAGAGATAAGTCGCAAGTCATAGTGCTATAACTTCCTGAAAAACCACACAAATTAATTGAGATTTTGACCAGGAGCACTTTCGAATATGCAGATTATGGAGGTACCATTAACTCAAAATCAGCTTATCTCGACTCAAGCACTTTTTCCTTTTTGCCAAAGAAATTCAAACATTAAACAGCTGATTCAGATTTTACTCTCTCTCTCTCGTGTATTTGCTTATTTCTGCAGGCTATTTAGAATAGCAGGATTTTTCCCCGGGAAATTATATGGAAATGAAAAAACTAGCCGGGAAAATTCATAATTTGGATGATTATTAGTTTTTTTTTTAACGAATTAATATAAAAAAGCGTACGTATACAAATTATAAAACTTAAATAAATCTTTAAAGTAGACTGGGCTACAGCTTAAAGCTAAAATTGATAAATTGATTTAGAGTTTGTTCAAGATTTTGCCAAATTCGAGTAAAGTGAAAAGCGTATGTACGTAAAAGATACAAGAAAAAAGATTCTAAGCCAGAAAGTGCTTCAAACTACTCTTGCAAAGTTAATTAGATGAACACACTTCCCCCTACATATAGTCTTGAGAGCATGCAAGCCTGTTCTGAAAATCAAATTTAGTGACAGTCATATGGAATCACAAAACATATGTTCTGTGCCTCGTTTCTGTAACTAGTGAAAAGTTCTCGCAACGCGAAAAATTAAACAATTATATTTTTTTTTTTTTGTATTCTGTGTTCCAAATGGAACAAAAATGGCAAAAGCACGTAGCCAAAAAGCCAGGGTATCCCACGTGTAGAAGCTTCCTTCGGTTACTGCGAACGACCTATACCTTCGTATAGGAAGTAGCAATTTCCAATATCCACTCCTAGAGTTTTTTATGGTCTGCACCAGTTAAATCTTATTAAAAACGTTTGCACTTGATAATGGAAAATTCCAAAAAAAAAAAAACTAACTGTAAAGGCGGTGTCAGACACAACTTCAACGCTTTGCGTGACGTTTCTAACTTTGGGAAAAAATCGGTAAGCAAAGTGTGCATGACACAATAAAAACTTTGACAGCACTCGCTGTTTGCTTCACAATTCGGTTTTATGTATAAAACACAACACAATTCGATTACTCTGAAGCCACGAACTCGTTTTTTATGTAAATTTACCGACATTTTAATAAACATTTCATATATACATGCGAGTTTGGTCAAACAAATTAAAAAAGTATACCAACTGATTGTCAAAGCAAGCAAAAAGTTGAGAGATGACTAACTTTTCGCTTCGCTTTGCGTTAAAAGTTCTTTATGTGACATGTTTCATATAAGCACGTACATTGCATCTTATATGTCAAAGCGAATCTTCAACGCAACGCGATGAAAAAGTTTTATCTGACATGGGCTTAAAGGCTCAGTTAGCCGACTGTAATGTTAACTAACTGTAACGTAGGAAACAACTGATCGAGATTTTTATATGAAAAGTAGGTTACGTTACATTACATCTCTATAGCCATTTTCATTACTTTTCACATAACAATATCGATCAGCTGTTTTCCACTGTTGCAGTTACTTTACATTACAGTCGGCTAAAGGCTCAGTTAGCCGACTGTAATGTAAAGTAACTGCAACAGTGGAAAACAGCTGATCGATATTGTTATGTGAAAAGTAATGAAAATGGTTATAGAGATGTAATGTAACGTAACATACTTTTCATATAAAAATGTCGATCAGCTGTTTTCTACGTTACAGTTACATTACATTACAGTCGGCTAACTGGGCCTTAACAGTCTTTACAATCTCTGTTGTATTGCCTTACATCAACTGCGTCCAAGACAAAAGACCTTTTGTGTTTTCACACTGACGAGAGCACAAAATCCAAGCAGGGGGCAAATCGTGGCAATCGTTATCGAACGTAATTACGAATTATTTCAATAGAATATGGAAATATTTCGTAATTCGATACCGAGTACCGCGATTTGCCCCCAGATCTCGGCGAAATCTTTGGTCTTTGCAAAGAAACAATATTATATTATTAGGAGAAATGTGATAATTACATGTTCCTAGTCCAATCATAGGCCATGTCCTTAGCAAACAACAAAGAAGAACAATTTTTTTGTATATATCAACAAAGCATTAACTCTTATTCAGATACGTCCAAGCCATATGCATAACGTGCAAACTTGTATAAAGAGCTTTTTGTACTTTCACACCGACGAGAGCAGAACAGCCAACCAGATCTCGGCGACAACAATGCTTTTGTTACTTTGCAAAGAAACAAGAACAAATTTAAAAGCTTTGAAAGGTGTTTACCTTAAATGCACACGAAGTATATGCGAATGTGTATTATATGTATGAAACAACCGTGAATAAAACATCGATGTATCGCTTCTAAGAAACGCCGTATATTTATATCGATGTTTTTAAGAACAAAGTTGTATCCCAAGCCGTGAGGCTTTTTTTGTTATCTATTGAATTAAATAATTAATCAAATATTTGCCTTTGTAGGTCTTATTGCACGCAGATTTCGTTATTCTCATGTTCAATTCACATTAAAAAAATATTTGTTTAACTACAATTTCTAAACTCAAATTACACATTTCAAAAAGCATTCCTAAATAAAAGTTGCCATTATATGTGTGTGGCAACGCTTTCCTCTCTGTTTACAAAAAAAACAGTAATCCAATGCCTAACAGGATTATTCATATAAAAAAAATTAAATACACTTACAAAAATATCAACACAATAGTTTTTTTTACTCACCCTGTGTTTCACAATATGATAATTTTTTCGAGTCGAAAAGTTTTCAGAACTTTTTGAATTTTTTTTAAGTTTTCGAATAGCAGAAATCTCATTCGTGATTTTAAAGCTTCATTTGATTTGAAAGCTTGTGATTTCCAGAACAGGACTATTACATTTTCTCATATTTAAAACAGAAAATTTAGTTACAAGCAATATATCGTTACCTTAATATAGAAAGGTCTTTTTTTTAGATACATCACATGTTCTACCGAAATATAAAAGATTAAAAAAAAAAAAAAATTAGTTGGGCTTTATATTTTAAGGTAACGATATGTACAAGTCTTATTTTCTACGCAAACGGTATTTTTTTAATAAAGGTTTATATATACGTGCATTTGTGTGTGAATGTATATAAAAATATATTTACAAATAATTTCTTTAACATTTTCAACAAGTGATGTTACATTTTCTTATCAACATACGAGTAATAAATATAAAATTTAATTCTATATTTAATTTTTATAAAGGAAATTTGCTTAAACTTTTAAGTATTAAACGTAGCATTTCAATTCGTAAAAGTGTAAAAATTAAAAAAACTAATAACAAATCTCAAAGGGAAATCGAATAAATTAAACTCAAGGGCTTTGGCAAGAAGGCAAAACAAATATTATTTACAAGTAATTAAATTTTGAGTATATGAAGCAATTTATACGTATATTCTAATTAATTAAGAGGTTTCCTAACCAAATCACCAGCAGTTTCCAAACTAGTTGAGTGAGTATTGAAAGTTACAGCTGGGGCTGGGCCTAGTGCTGAATTTTTGACAGGGTTTGACGATGACGTAGAATTTGAGGTAGTTGCATTATCATCATTGTTGTTGTTGTTGTGACATTCCATAAAGAATGGATGCCCTAAAGCCTCATCGGCCGATATACGTTTGTGCGGATTAATCTCCAACAAACGGTAGAGTAAGCCATAGGCACTGGCGGGAAATAAATCATCATCATCTACAGATTCTGTTGCAAATGTTGTCTCCAAGCACAAACAGTTGAAGAAAAATTGATCACAATTCTTGCAAATTTCGCAGGTGCCATCGGCACGTTGGTATTTCTTTAGGAGTTCTGATGAACTAAACTTGGAACGATTTCTGAAACGCACGCACAGTTTGCGTAAGTCCAATGGTTTAGTTTTCTGAGATAAGGTCACCAAGCGATCCAAGACATAAGCAGTTTTGCGTATAGTTCTATCACCAAATATTGTTATCATTTCGGCTAGGGCCACATAATCGTTGGGCGCCTTAAAGAATGGATAAACGGAGGACAGTATGGAAAGAAAAATTACCCCCGCTGCCCAGATATCAACGGCTGTTGTTTGATCGGGATATTTCAATAGTACCTCAGGCGGTCTATAACCGGGAGTCCCAGCACGCGACGCATGAATTTCCTTTTTCACCAAACAAATGTTGCAAACCTGCGGATTGCCATAACAATAACACTTGGGACTATTTGAGCTCGATATATTGCGGTTAGTATTATATTTAGCATCAATATTATTGTTATTGTTGTTACTAGCTGCTGATGGTGTAGCAGGCGGTGTATTTTTAACTCCACCTCCACCGCCACCACCTACAGAAGAGGTACGGTTGCTGCTGTGCTGAATACTTTCGGCACCACCTTGAGCACGTAACTTTTGCTGCAGGCGGCTACTCATGCTATGAGCATTTGCTCCCGCAGCCGACTTACGTTCGTTTACGCTGGCATTACTACTTCCGCTAGCCGCTGCTCCCTTCGATCCTAGAGATGAAGTGTTAGGAATCTCATTAATTTGTTTTAAAGGCATTTTAAAAGGTGTGTGAGTTAGAGTACCAGAAATAGCTGCATTTGCTGCACGCGTAGTTGGGCCAGTGGACGGCACGGCCACTGGCGTTTCCGAATCTGCTGCGGCAGGTGCTACACAGCGTAAACGTTTTGCAGTTCCACTAATAACTTCACCGTCGCCTATTACTGCAACTGCACCTTCTGTACACTTTTTTGCAATTGTATCATCGTGTTCTCGAGACCGTTTGCCTTCGCCACCACCAACACCAAAACCAACAACAGTGGGCTGCTTATTAGTTGCTAAACTAATATGTGATGCGGGCATCTGCTGGGCCAGACCAAAATCAACCAATAAGAATTGTTTCTTGCGCCGGTTGTACAAAAAATTACTCGGTTTAACGTCACGGTGTATAACATTGAAACGATGGACATGACGCAAGGCTATTAAGAGATTTTTCATGTAAAATTGAACTTCGGCCACATTCATTTTATTGTAAAAATCATGAAAGCGATCATGTGCCAAAAATGGCATAATAAAAGCCACCGATTCATTGCAGCGTATACAGCAATTTATGCCCACAACATTATCGGTGCCACTAAAAAGACACGAGGAGAGAGAGAGAGAGATTTTCATGTTAAAATCTTATGAATATTAGAAATGTGGGTTTGTGTAAATTTTGTGAATTTACATGTACATATGTTTGTGGTTTATGTAGGAAAAACGCCTGAAATTATTTGAATGAAATTTTTGCACACAATTTTTCCAAGTGCTCTCACTCAACCGATTTTAGTTCAAACTTTTCTCTTATGCACAGTATACATAGTTTCTATGATAGTACAATCTTGTGTTCGTTAAGGTGGGTGGTAGCGCCATGCCCATACAAAAGTAATATTGTCTCTTTAAGTATGTGCATATGTACTTCTATTCAACATTATGAAACTTTGTACATACACTGTAGTTAAGTTAGGTTAGGAAGGGTGGTGCTATAACGCACCTCTACTTGGAGACCCAGTTGGGTCCAATGTGATTCTCTTCTACTGATAAAAATTTACCCCTTCAATTTTACGCAGAAGAACCTCTATTAGCTGTCATTAAGCCACTGAATTCCCATGACGAAGCCTTTGATATCTTCCAGTTTAAACTTTGTGATATCACTAATGCTCTCATGGAAACGGCTGCTCAGCCTTTTGGGTCTATGGGGTTACAGCTTCGGTCAATGGCAGATAATATCTTCAATGGTTTCTTCATCCTTGCACATCATACAGAAATCAGGTACATGCCCTGAGAATCACCAAGATCTCAGCCTGGACAACGCTGCATTCATTCGTCCGTCTGAAAGAACTACGAATGTTCGTTAGATATTGACACCGGCTCCTGCGACTTCCCCCATTTCGGACCCGTCTGTAAAGAGCGAACTACACAGATTATCGCATCTGACCCAATAGTCCCTATCCGGAATTACCACTAAGGGTGTTCCACTAAAATCAATTTCAACGAACATATAGTCTGTGAACATATAGTCTGTGACCTGTTACTCCTGTTGTCACCAAACCTGCTTCAAAGAGTCTAATGATACTTCTAGTGGCTGTTCTCATCACAAAGTCCTCTATAGAAAGTAGGTGAAGAATGACCTCCAAAGCAGCCTGAGGTGTGCTATTCTGAACACCTGTGATGCCCAGCTAGGCACACCTCTGAACCTTAACAAATAATAATCATATTACTTTATTTCCTCAATGCCTCCCACCATACCACACAATCATAGGAAATAAACGGTCTGATAACCGATGTGTAAATCTGCATGCGTAGTAGGCATTGAACCCTTTCTTTAGCCTTTCCTGCTGTATTAATTTTGCAAGAAAGCTAGTTATCTAGGAAAACACCCAAGTACTTCGCTGAGGACTACCTCAGTTTTCTCTGGGCTAAAATCAAATAATACTTAAAAAATAATGGCCCATAACCATAGTCAACAAAAAAGTCTACTCTTTTAGTTTTAGAATGCACTTTATTAAAGAACTAACTTTCGACCTACCATAGACGAGAAAAACTGTACTTTAAAGGAAAAAGTCGGTTCTAAAGTCAAAACATGACGAAGCTGTTTTTAACTAGATTAGCATCGACTCTGGCTCTAATTCAAGACAAAACACATTAAAATAAAAGAGAGCACATATGTATGTATGTATGTATGACTGTCTATCTCTTGGCTTCTTTTGTTCCTATAAACAATTTATAATCCAATTATTGAACAGTTTATTGTATTAAAATAACACAATATACAAATAACTTTTAAATTTTATCTATATTAATTATTTGTTAAGTTATGTTTCTGTTCGGTTGTTTTATTTTATCTTGTTACTAAATTTAACCCCTTTTCATAGTACAGTATCAGATGAGAGAGTTGAGATGTTTTCAATCATATGAAAAATTTCCAATATTTGCTGTGGCACCCAGTTAAAGTGGATTCGACTTAACACACACTTTGTTTTCGACTATAGTAGAAAAATATTAAGGAATACATAGGTTTTTAATTTTAAGTTGTTTCTAAATCGAACCGACTTTATTCTGTGACTATGGTTATGGCCCAATAGAATTATTTTAATATATGTAAGTAACACCTGCTATAAAAATGCTAAAAAAAAACTAAGCTTGCCAGATCCAGGTTGGGAAAATTCTTGATATTCACAAAAAAAATTGATTTTCATAAAATTTCTTGACAATTTAAAATGAGTATGAGTATTTTCGGGTCACCTATTGCGACAATGCAATTTTGATTTGTTTTTTGAACGTCATGTGTACCCTTAATTATGAAAGTGGTCTAAGTCATATATTTCTTTGGTCGAGATATTTAGTAGATTACATTTGAACAGTTTAAAAAATATTTTTATATTTTGCAACATTTTAATTTACCCCCTGTTTGTGTAAAACGTTTGAGTTAAAAATGTTGACGTTTTTGTAATAGACTAAAGGTACTTGTGCAACTTTTCTTTAATCTATTACAGAAACGCCTAGATTTCTAACTCAAACATCTTACACAAACAGGGGGTTAGAGTTGTGCTAGTCTCTATTCATATAAATTTATTTAATATTTTTTATATATTTATGAAGTTTTTTTAAGATTTATTTGATATTTCGAAGCAAAAATGCACATGACTTAGACCACTTTCATTATAAAGGGCACATGTGTTTACCCTAACATAGTGTCCACACCTGATGAATTTATATCATGATGAATGTCAAATTGATATCATGATGAAAATTCATCACTTATATACCAGTGAACTGCATGATTACGATTCAAACGGCATAATTTTGCATTTTCTAAAATGAATATTGAGCTAGCACTTAACATTAACAAAATGAATGATGCTATTGCATGATTCATATCAATGAGACTGTTGTTAATAAATGCCTATCATTGCTTGCAATTTAGTTTCATTCATATGACTCACTAAAGCAATGAATCAGTATGATTGTTTTGAATACTCCTTAAACCACTTCTGACAAATATAGTTTTATGTAATATTATAAAATAAAATAGCTAGGCCCATTCTTTTTTATAAATTATTTTAATATGAGCAAAACTATTAATTAACACAATATGAAGAGATAGATTTTTTCATTTTATTTAATTTTTTTATTACACGAAAAACTCCATTTTCGAAATTTTTTATTATTTCTGAATACATTCTGTTAAATTTTCTAAAAACACTTTTTAATAGTTTCTTAACGCTATTCATTTATGTGTGGAAATATTTACCCAATGTTTTATAAACTGAAGACTTCATCTAGTCAACGTGCTTTTGTGAGTTATTTGATTAGTCCCTATTTACACTATGCAAGTCTTATTGCTAAACTGATTAGTTTATTAGGAGAGAGAGACGGGGGGAAAAGAAACGTTGCTGTTCCCCTCGTCTCTCTCTCCCTGAAACTAATCAGCTAAGCAATAAGACTTGCACAGTGTGATTTGGAACTTACTATACAAAACAATCAAACAACAGTACGAATTTTTTATTTATGTTTACTGACAACACTTAAAAAAAGAGAGTGAGTTAAAGACAGTCAGTTGTTAGAGAGGCAACACTGCAAGCAATATCATTAGTACACAGGGATGATAAATGAGAAAACTAATTTCGTACCAATTAGCTTTTAAAATTGTACTTTTTCGACCCCAATAGTACTAAACTCGGTTTTTTGTTTTAAGTTATTTTTATTAAATTTTCAGAACATATCGCTCATTTACTCAAATATCGTCAGAACTCAAAAAAATTAGTTTTCCAGAACACAATTTTAAGGTTTTTAATTTACACACAACTTAGTGAAGTAAGAAAATTTGGTGTTTGGTTAAAAAATAAAATAAAAAGACGATATGAGGATTAATCTGCATCATTAACTCAAAAATGAAAATTTAATAGAATTTGTGATACTAGTGTTCTTTCGCAGAGTTTTTCTTTCGACATATTGGAAGAGGCTGTAAATATATATCTTTGCTATTAAGTATAAAGGCCCTAACTCAAATAATTGTTATTTTACAGGAGAATGTAGAAACAGAATAGAAACTCTAATATTCTTTCGGTAATATTTTTGTAAAACCGATTGTGATTTTTTTTTAAATGTATTGGAATCTCTGAAAAGCTCAATTTTGTAAAAAAAAATTCGAGTTATTGCCTTTCGAAAAGTCTTTTGTTTGTATTAGACTTTCGAGTCTTCGTTTTGATTATGAAAATATTCTTTCCACATTCGCCAATGAGTGTGGAATTCACAATATTCTCCTTATAACTTTTGAAAGCTACGGAAACATTAGCTCATCCAATTGATTTTTCAAAGCTCGAAACTCGTTATTTATAGTATCATAATTTCCATTTTCTTTTGGGATTTTTTTTTAACAAGAAAGGAGCTATACTACTAATATTTTCGGGAGTTTAAAATTTAGTTTCGCAAAGGGTTGTATAGAACTGTTTAACATTTCTTTCAAATTCCGTAACTATACAACTTTAAATTTTATTTCTAGATAAATATATAAAGTTTTTCTTTTCAAAGTGAATTTTGGTTGTTTACATATGTACATATGTACTTATATAGCACACCTAGCTTCATTTAATTACATCACTTAAACGATTGATATGTTAGTAATATAGCAAGTTTCTTATTTCTTATAAATTTTAGATTAATGAAAAACATAAAATAAATGAAGACACGCTATCATGTTGAGAACGAAACACCGGTGAAGTTAGATGTACATACTTCTTTATACTAAATCAAACAAGGGTAATGCATATCTAACAAGGTAGTCGCTCTCAACAACAAATCAAATTCGCCACTTTTCTGTCAAACTGGACATACTTTAAATGATCGATATTAATTTTTTGTATGAAAAAAAAAACAAGATAGTCTCGCAAATTTTTCAAATAGTACCAAATGACTCACGGGGGTACCAACGTACTTTTAAGGTTTGAATAGTACCAAAAAAGTACAATTGTACCAACTTTATCATCCCTGTTAGTACATATTGATGTTAAAAAACAAAACAAAAGCATTTTAAAAGTGAGTGGAGAGCGAAAGTGAATCAACTCATACAGTTAACTGGTATATACTCAATTTATTAATATTATGGTAGCGTTATGATATATATTTATTTATTATACATATTATACAAAGCAAATTTGCATAATATGGTGTTGCACAAATATGGACGGGGTAACTAGACCATATGCCCAAGATGGTATTAACAGTATTTTAAAAGGTTTTGTGACTGACTGTACACGACCTATGCCTTCACATAGGAAGTAGCAACGTGGTTGTTAAAGAAATTCCACAAAAACCCGCAAGATTATACGGTTATCCGTGGCAGATCAGTCAACCAGTGCAAGCGAGACGAAAAACTCTCGAAGGCCAAACATGCACAAGCCTGACTTAAAAAATAATTACGATGACACGAGAGATGTTCCTCAACCCAGAGCTGCTTTACGACTGCGTTATGATATAATCATCAGAACCAAACTTTTTACACCAAATTTTTTTTAAGCCTTTGGACTTTGTCAGCTGTTTAAAAGTTTTATCCAAGGCACATCAATCAGGTACCCGCGATTCTACAACAAATATTACAACAGCAACAACCACATGTACTTTGTTGGCATAAATTACCTTCTTACTTTTCAAAACAGGGTAGCATCGTCAGATTGCATGTTTCTTATAGGAAATGTCAAACTGAATATTCGAAAAGTGTTTATGGATACACAAACAAAAGAATTCTTTTTGGCTTATACCTACACAATCCAAATTTGTCATTTAGATTGGTATAATGACATTAGTCACCTGGTGCAGTGCTGCCACCTAATAAATGCGCCTTGGTTGTATCTACTTTAGTGTTGAGTAACGTTGGAATTACATATATACAACTGTGTGTAAAATTTTTTTATGTTGTTCAACTATAAGTGTTGATAACGTTACTTAGTTTTGCGCGATTTTTTTTTTTAACAAAAGCACTCATTAATTTGTGAACTGTGAGCAAATTAAAAAAAAAAAAAAACTTTTTTGAATTTGAAAAATTTTTTATAGGGCACTTAAATTGTCTCGAAATCTAATACTTAGGAGATTTCGAGTTAAATCTAGTTACTTTTTGCTAGATTCCCCACACGAAAAAGGAAATCTACTTTGTCAGCAGATTTGTATAAAATCTACTCAAAATCTAATATTTTTATTTATGTTTTACTACCCTGTGCAACATAATTTATATAAAAAGTGAGTGAATTAGCTAAGTTCTACAAAATTGTCTATTGAAGGTGTGTGAACGAGGTAAGTCGGCACTTTTTGTGTACAGTTTAAGACACAATTTTAGACAAAGGATTTTGTCTGTGATACGAAATTTTGAAAAATGTCAAAAAAGCTTAGTGTAAACGATATAGATTTCGATAAAAATTTCAAATCAAATATACTAGACAAATACATATACTTGACAGACATTAAAAATTCTTGCAAATCAAGATAAAACAAGCCCGGGAGACAAGCCTAGGAATAAGGCATTGCTGATGATACGAATAGTAAAGTTTAATGCAACATTGATCTTCTTCTTTTAATATGTTGTTTTGAAAGAAAATTCGAAAGTATGCAAAAAAAAACTACAAAAATAGATCTTTTTTAGACACGGTCCAGCTCACGAACAGTCATCTCTAGACCTCTCAAATATTTTGGAAATCCTCATTAAAAAGATCGATCTTTAATTTTAAAGAGTTACAAAATCATAATGTACATACTTTCACTTTTATTTCGCCATAAAGTTATACGAGTATATAGTTAGAAATGTTTTATACACCCAGAAAAAAGATTGGTTGGAAAACGGTTAGTCCAATAAAATATCATTTGCATTAACTATATTTCAGTTCACGCTATCAATTTTCTGTTAATCCAAAAAACAATCCATGTTCATTGCCATAAGGGCATAATTGTAACAAAGATATGATTGTGACAATACTTAAATTGATTGCATCAACCGAGCGTATGCTTTTGTCATAACTAATTAACTGATTGGTTAACCCAACCGAATAAAATATTACAAATCGGATTTTACTACCAACTTTTGGTATTAGCAACTAAAAAATTGTCGTTCTATATTAAAATTAAAATAAAAACTTTCAATCAGTTGCTGCAACTAACTAGAGGTTGTGTTTACTATCATAGTTTATAGCAGCAAATTAAAAAATTAACTTTTGTGACTTTCAAAGATATTATGATTTGTTAATTCTCAAATGGTTTTTGAAAGTCTGTGCATAATATAACAGGTTTGTGGCTTTTCAAAATGTGTGGTTGAAGAAATGTATATAGACATGTTTCACCATTAGGAAATAAATTTCAATTAATATAAACTTATGACAATATGTCAAATAATAAATTTCTGAAATTGTGTATTTTTATTTGCATTTATTGTTTATTTTTATTTCAGCAAGGAAGGCCAATTTTTCTTTTACAGGTACCAATTATGATATTTTTTTAATTATATTAACCAAATTTTCGGTAGCAAGAATAACATTTATTTCAAATTCCACACTGTCAACCAATTTTTTCTGTTGCTGCAACTATTGGGTTTAGGGTTATAATTAAAATATAGTGGTACCACAAGAAAATTTCAGTCGCTATAGCAGAATTCTATGATAGTTGCTGCAACCGCCAAAATTCAATTGGCAACAAATTCGGTTGTCACAACGAATCTGTTTTCTCTGTGTACATATGTAAATGCAAATACGAATATGAAATTATATACATTTACACATACATACATAGTTATATTGAATTCATATTTATCTTCTTTTTAATATTATTACACCACATCTTCTATTATTGTCAGTTTTCAAATTATTTCCTTAATGCAATAATAAAAAATTTAGCAATAAATCAATATAAAAAGCATCAGAAGACTAAGCAAAAAAAAAAAAAAAAGTTAGGTGAAAATGTAATGAACTCATGTGGTGGTTCGCTTATTGTATTTTAATGTATTTATTTTTTTTTCTTATAAAATTTATGTATACATACATCTCGCATGACGCAAAAGCCCCACACTGAATGACGTCGTTTACATTTCATTTGGCATGACTAGAGATGCCAAGATATGGATGTACTGCAGGTGTCTAATATCAACAAGCAGGGAAACTTGAAATATGTATGTACATTATAGCATTGCACAGATACATCTGTTTGCACTAGTTTTGCGTGTTTTTTGGTTCTGGTATGAACAAATATGTTATTTATCGTTTTCTGTTACTAGTTGTAAATGTTGATTTTCTAAGCAATTATTGTATGGTTGGACAATGAGCAAATGAAAGCAAGCACATCATGTATTTGTTTCAATAGTGGTTTTTTCATATATTTGTATTACAATATGTATTTTTTGAGCAAAAACAGATCAAACAGTTACTCAGCAGCAATACAATAAGCAATTGTTATTTGTTTTCAATTGTATTTTAATTTGGAAAACCACGCTCACACAATAACTCTTATACTAGTTCTGTCGCTCACATTACAATTATATGGTACATACCATGGTATATTTGTTTTGGCTATACAAACGAGTATACAAATGCAACCCTTTAATGTACATATGTATGTGTGCATACTACAACTATTTAAGAATGTTGGAGTCTTTCTCAAAGATCATAAGCCGACTTAATGAACATAATTTGCATTTTTCTGAGCTTCGAGGACAATTGTAATACGTTCGGGAACAAAACACATTGTAACAATTGGCTACGAATTTTTTCCCGCGAGAAATCAATTCCACACGAGAACATTCACGATGGGGCTATTCACCTTATAAAAAGTGATTATTTTAACTATACATATTTTTTACCCGACTCCGCTACGCAAAGAAGGGTATTGTGTTTATCACCCTATGTATGTATGTATGTTCCTTTGCTGCACTATATAAACCGAGCGCGTGGACCGATTTTGATGACTCTTACATCAATCGATTTGTCTTAATCCTGGGAGTGTTATCATTTCACTGAAAGATGGCTTAATGTTGCCTTTTTATTGTTTTCGAGGCTTAGAATATTTTATTATAACTTAAATTCGAGTTCAATGTATGGTGCGATTTACAGAACTTCTATTTAACTATTACAAGTCCATCACAAACCAGAAAATGATCAGAAGTACAGGGTGTAAAAGATGAACGCCTCGCTTGTCGAAGCTCATAGCTATTGGTGCCACTTTTTGAGTTCAATATAAGGGATTATATTAACCTTAATCTTAATTTGTGGTTTTTGGGTAGTCGATTATATGGTTTTGCTTTTTAGTTTAAGCGGCCAATCGTGGTGGTTTAATTTTACATTAATATTAATATACTTGTAAAACCCATAACTTTTTTAAAGTATATGATAAAATAATTAAAAAACACAAATAAATAAATATATATTTTATATTAGAATTTTTCCGCGAATTCGTTCGCATCCAGAAAGAAACTGAGTATACTTTAAACTGAATTTATAGCAATCTTATCGAAAACATAAAAAATACCAACAGCACAAATTTTTCCCGTTTTTCCCTGTTCCGTGCGACTTTCTTAATTTTTTTCTTTCATATTCTTCTTCTCCAGACAATAAGGAGCAAAACATAAACGAAATGGAGGGTATTAGTCCAGCCATTCACGCGTGATGCCGTGCCAAAAAAAATTGGATTAATTTTTATATACATACATATATTTATATATATATATATATACATATACATATATAAATAGATTATTTATCTATTTCACTTAACACGCACAATATTTTAAGCGGGTGCTAGACACATCAATATTCAGCTTCAATATGTGTGGTTGTGTGCGTTTTTTTATAAAAAATATTCACACCAATAGTATATGTGTGACTAATTTTGGCAAACAAACGCACACAACAACATATATTGAAGCTAAATATTGATGTGTCTAGCACTGGCTTTACTTGTAAATAATTAAATGGTGCCGTTTCTTCTTTTTCCCACAAAATCAAAGTGTGTTAATAACATTATTACTTTTACACAGACAATGTTGCCACTATCTTGTTACTCAGTATGGCATTACTACATACAATAAAAAGTTCAAGCTACTTCGTATGCGTAATACATTATTCTCCATCAGTGTTACTCATACGCAAAATAGTAAATGATGAATAAATTTTATTGCGAACACATGTATTTGAGGCCATTATTCTTATTCACCCTTATTCCAGTTGTCGACATCGACGTCACTTTAACACAATACCAAAAAATTGGGCCTTGTGTAAATTATAAGGAGTTTGTCAATTCCATGTTGGACGACGATCCACGTGTTTAACCAAGGATATGGTCGTGTAAAAAAAATGAAACGCCGTGCTTAAATGTCAAAATGTGACTGACTCTTTTATTTTATTTCTATTCTTTTGTATTGTTCTTTACAACTCTCGAGGCGAATTAATATGAATTCGCCTTTACAACTCTTAAGGCCCAACTATAATATGAATAAGCTAGCTTAAGCAACTGTGCGGTTACATATAAAACGTATGTGGCAAACTATAATGTACTTAACAAACTTTTCGTCAAGTTTCGTCAAATGTCATTTGCTTAAGTAAAGTGCCAAACTGAACGCACATTCCGTAAGGAAACAACTGTTTGTGCATTTTTTAAACTCAAACAAGTAGCAGCAGAAAATATTCATTGATTTTAAATATTTTTTTATTGTTTCTTATTTTAAACTCGAAAAATAAAGCAAAACTTTTATTTTCATTGTTTGTTTTACAATGCCCATATACACACATACACATGTATTTACTTATGTATATTCACTGTTGTACTTTTTAGTAGCCAAAACAAATAAAACAAGTAATAAGGTGATGGATATATTTATAATGGGTGTTTTTTATTGAGGTATAGAACTTTAAGTTGGCATCACTTTTTTAACTGGCGACCATTTTGTCAGCTGTCAAGTGATTAATATTTAGTTTGGTTTGCCATTTCATCATAAACAGGTTGACAAAAGAACAACGCTTGCAAATCGTGCAAATTTATTTCGAAAATAATGGTTCAGTTCGCGAAGTTTACCGCAAGCTCCGTCCATTTTATGGTCGACATAATCGTCCATCAGAGCAATTAATTCGGTTAACCATGGATCGTTTTCGCACTACGTTTACTCTATGTGATAATACGCATCCGCAGAGACGTCGAACAGTGCGCACCGAAGAAACAATTGCCGCTGTAGAGCAAAGTGTTGAAGAGGACCCGAATGAATCGATTCGCCACCGTGCACAGCAATTGGAGCTTTGCCCATCAACTTTATGGAAGATTTTGCGCAAAGATCTTGGCTTGCGACCTTACAAGATCCAGCTTGTGCAAGAATTAAAGCCGCGAGACCATGCAATGCGTCGTGATTTTGGTGTATGGGCCGAAAATGAGATTGATCTCGATGCTGATTTTCATCGCAAAATTTTGTTCAGTGATGATGATGTCATTTTTGGTTGAATGGCTACGTCAACAAGCAAAATTGCCGTATTTGGAGTGAAGAGAATCCACATGAGACCCTTGAGACGCCATTACATCCACAAAAACTGACTGTTTGGTGTGCTCTATGGGCTGGTGGAGTCATTGGGCCATACTTCTTCCGAAATAATGCTGGAGAGTCAGTTACCGTTAATGGAGACCGGTATAGAGCCATGATAACCGACTATTTTGTTCCCGAATTGGATGGCATGAATATGGATGAGTTGTGGTTCCAACAAGACGGCGCTACATGCCACACAGCGCACGTCACAATCGATTTATTGAAGGAAACATTCGATGAGCGCATAATTTCGCGGAATGGACCTGTCACTTGGCCACCAAGATCGTGTGATTTGACACCATTGGATTATTTTCTTTGGGGATATATGAAGTCGCTCGTCTACGCCAACAAACCAGAAACGTTAGGGGACTTGGAAGCCAACATTCGTGGCGTTATTGCCAACATACGGCCCCATATGCTCGAAAAAGTGGTTGAAAATTGGACCTGTAGAATTGGCTTTATTCGAGCCAGCCGCGGCGGTCACATGCCCGAAATCATATTTAAACATTAATGGCATAAAATTATCCTTCCAATAAAGCCAAATTGATAGACATTAAAACGATTTTCTTGTGTTTTATTTCAATTCGAAGTTCTATACCTCTAAAAAAAACACCCGTTATGTGAATTTTTAATAGATTAGGACATTCTTTCAAGTTAGTTTGATTGAATTGCATTCATTTATGAGTTATGAGAAGAAACAAAATTAATACAAAATTATTGACAATACCTAGATGTGCAGCTGTGGCTAAAGAATATTTAAGTGCATGTAAGCACATTGTGGCCACCTAAAAGTCACATCTGAATTGTTTAAGCATTTGACAGACTTATCGTTCAATTCTGACATTAGCTTAAGCCAGCTTATTCATATTATAGTTGGGCCTTTACTTCTAATTGGCGATGCCAGACAAATGAACATTTTATTCTCAATTGGCGATGCCAGATAAATGCAAAAATATGTTAAGATAATTCTATAATTATTATTTTAGCATGATGTGTTAACATGATGTTAACTTGTACACGTTATCGAAAACAAATGACTCCTGTTGGCAGGTTTATGCTATTTTTTAGAGCTTGAGGAACGGAAATAGATTGTAATTAGCACAAAATTGTTCTCGAGAGCGGTTAAACAAGCTCCAATATTTTGATATTGTGTTAAAGTGACGTCGATGTCGACAACTGGAATAAGGGGGATTATTTAAAACAAAACATATGGACATGTTACATATCGTTCAATAAGAAATTAATTAATCAATTAATAGAAGAATAAAAATTAATTTGGTACTAAAAATATTACATATTAAAAATTTGTTATTCATTCGTGTCATCTCCATTTTCATTTAAATTTTTCGAAAACTCATAAAAAATTAATTTTTTTTTTCAATAAAAATATTAATATCGATGGGAATTTTTTTATTTCGAATTTTTTTTAATCATTATTTTTTACCAGTACTTTACGTACTGGTAAAGCCTATTCTTTTTAAATATTTGAGAAAAAAAATCATTTCTCCCTAAAATCTTTAACACAATTTAAAAAAAAAAACTTATTTTTTTTGCAAATTTTAAAACCCCCTTTTCTGTGAGAAATCGAGATAAATTAAATAACTATGTATATTCATTGTTATATTTTACATAGGGTTATTCATAGAAAAACATAAACCTACAAAAATTAAATTTTTATTCATAATTGCCCTATATACATACATATGTATAAAGAATTGATTTAATTTATAGAAAAGTTAAACCTTTAAAATTGTTTAATGCCCGCTTGTATTTAATGATCGCTTTTATATTTTACCGTAGTTTTTTAACTTCACTTACAATTGACCCCTACATTCGAAAAAAAAAACTTCGTTTAGTTTAGTGTTTGAACCACCAACTCATTGCTCCTAATGAAGGAAATCAGGCTTTTAAGGTCAATCGCTGATAATTCCGAAATGCTACTGAAAATCACTTTCCTAAAGCGCGAAAGTGCTGGTTTTCAAGTGCAAGGCAGATTTATAGGTGAGTTATTCACTCTTATTCCTTATTCACCCTTATTCAGTAGCACAAAATTTTTCTCGAGAGCGAGTAAACAAGCCCCAAATTTTGATATTGTTTTGACGTGACGTCAGTGTTGACAACTGGAATAAGGGTGATTGTGTTTTCTTTAGCTAGACATTCTGAAAAATAGTTAATATATGGGATTCCCATCTCTTTAGCATGGATACATTGCCCCGTAACAACTACTACTATGTCCCTTATATTTAATTACATATATTTTTCAACATTTTTAAACACCCAAAGTCCCGTATGGCGGAATTTTTCAAAACCATTCAGGAGGCATCTCTAGATATAAAAATCATTATATATGTACTCATAAATTAGTTTTGTTTTGCAACAAACAATTGTGAAAATTTTATGATTCACACTTGTATATAGAAGCGAAGCACCTCCCCACACTTTGTATTGATCGTTGGACATGAACATGAATATGACGTAAAAATGTAATGCAATTGTTCTAGGTCGTTTAAGCCTTGTGTTAATTTTAAATGACTTTCTTTTATTATTTATTCATCTGTCTAAAATGCCGGTTTAGAACAAATATTAGTACATATCGTGCCATTTTCGTCAAAAATGCTTAAGCAACGTTATTTACGAACTTAATTTTTTTACGACAATGGTTTATTTAAGTTCGAAAATTATGTCGTTTTTTTTTTTGTTTATGGCACGGTATGTACATACTCGTACTAAAGTATGTAGTGAAGCGAATATTAACAAATCGAGGTTTCAAGTTTGTAAGTTTAAATCAGGGTTCAAAAATTAGTTTTTAAAAATTTTTAGTTTCAATATGACTATTACGAAAATATGACTTGTTTGAATTTTTGACAAAGTGCATAATAAAAATATTCAAGTGCATTTGCATATTACATATATGCGCAAATAAATATTTTATACCTTCACACTATTTAATATTTTCTATAGCAAACAGAAGAGAAATATTTTTGTAGTAATATTTTTCTATGTTTCCTTAGTGAACATTTTATTTACTTACACATTCTAAGTAAAATATATTTAAAAAAGCAATAATTAAAATTATTATTATTATTACTATTATTGTTATTAATAATAATAATGATAATAAACTTTGCGTAAATTAATTTACATACGTACACACATAAATATACAACATACACACATAGTCAAATGCCCACACTCATCTTCAATCATTCCATTTTACGCATCATAATGAGACATGCAATATATGCATATTTCTTCAAAATATTTCTTGAAAATGTTTTCAAAATGCCAATATTTCTTGTTTGCATATCTACATATTTTTTCTCAAATATTTCAATTTTCTCATATTTCATTTAGCATATTTTTCAGAGTAGTTGAATGGCGAAATATTTTTTAGAGTTGAAATATTTTTCTATGCATATTTTTCGGTAGTTGTTATTTATAATATTTGTGTGCTACAATATTTTGCAGTCACAAAACTATAACTCAAGCTAATATGCAAAAATTGAAATCTGTTAACTGCGTAAAATATTATTGTGGATATATTTTCATATTGTGTGCATAGAAAAATATTACTACAAAAATATTTCTCTTCTGTTTGCTATAGAAAATATTAAATAGTGTGAAGGTATAAAATATTTATTTAGCGCAATAAAATTATTTCGTAACAGAAAAATAATTTTTTAATATTCATAGGAAATTAGTTAATATGTTAACAATTTCTAGTAAATATATTAGTTTTTTTAACCCCTGGTTTAAATTACAATTATGTATATATTAGATTGAGGCGCAAAGACTTAAGGCCAATGCACACAGAATCTGTCGCATTTTATACGTAGCCATTTTCAACTGACAACTAAGTTGACAGGAATACTTTCTTATTGGATTTGTCACATCCCCATTTGCATTAAGTATGTGTGTATGCGTTTAAATTTAGAGTTGTTGAGTTTAGTTGGAAAATTCGTATTTAGCTTTATGAACCTACCAGACTATCACAAGTTAATAATTAATGGAGCACTGAAAGCACCAACTAAAATCAAAAGTTAAAAAGCACAAATTTAGTGCATTTTTTAAAAAAGCACCAAATTGAAAAAATTGCGCACTGTTATCACTTCAAAAGCACTAAATCTAGTGCTAAAGGCACTAAATTGGCATCGCTGTCTACAACGACAAATATATGACAGTTAAAAATTAGAGGGTGTTCTAAAGCGAGCACCGAAATATGTTGAAATCCTAATGTAATTATACATACACTTGAAATTTTTAAAATTAGTATATTTTTATACAGGCTACACCAATTAAGACTGAAATTTTAAAAAGTCAAAATTAAAAGGTGTTCTATCAGTTAATGTAATTTTGACAACTTGCTGTATCTAGGAAACCGTAAGTGGCAAGCTCTTGAAATTTTCCAAAACGCCGCTAAGACTAAAAAGTTGCAAAATTAAAAAAATTTCTCTTGAAATTTTCCAAAACGCAAATGAAAAATATCGCCAAAACCAAAAAAAAAAATTCAAAAACAAAAATAAAATCGCCAAAAAGGTAAAAACTAAAAAAATCTCTAAAACTAAAATAAATCCCCAAAAATAGCCCAAAATTAAAAATATCGCCAAAACAAACAAAAAATCGCTAAAACGAAAAAAACTAAAAAAAAATCGCCAACAAGAAAAGAACGCCAAATCTAAACAAATTCCAAAAACAAAAATAGCGCCAAAACGAAGAAAAAGCGCTAAAACTAAAAAAATCGCCAAAAACTGAAGTGTACCGGCAACGTAAAATTAAAAAAAAATTCTTGTAATAAGCTCTTGAAATTTTGAAAAACGGTAAAACTAAAAAAAAATCCAAAAATTAAAAAAATTGCCGATACGAAAAAAAAGCCAAGAACCGAAAAAATACCAATAGCGCCAAAGCTAAAAAAAACGCCCAAAACCCAAAAAAGTTTACAGGATAATTAGCATTTTTTAAGGAGTTTCTAAGTAAGATATTAGATTATATAGGGTAAAGTTCACATAGTATTACATACATACATACATAGGTATGTAGTGTCCGTACAGAACCCTTCGTTTGCGAGTCAAGAATGGACACTACTGATTTTTTTATTTGTTTTTAGTTTTTATTTAGGTTTTTGTGTTTTGTTTAAGAACGCTTAAAATCAATGAAAATAAAAAATTTAATATCCGTCAATAAAGTATTTACTGTATCAGCCTCCTCCGTCGATACGTTAATGCCAGTTGAAAAAAGAAACGTATAACGTACAACGGATATAGAATCCGTTGTCTCGGCCTTTACACATCATGGAAACTTATGCGTGCGAGTATACTCATTGATAAAAATTAGCTTGTTATTTGATCGTTTAGCCTCTATTAAAATAACGTTATGTATGTATGTATATGTATGTATATAAAATTCTAAAAGCGTTTTTTTTAGCATTTTATGGTTATTATAAGACAAAAGTAAAACAGTTCTCCATTCTTTTTTTATTCTTCTTTTTAAATAAAGAACCAATAGCGTTCACGATTTTCTTATTGTATGTGTATGCACATACATTCATATACATATGTATATATGTATGTGCGCAAGCATTTACGTCATTGTACCATAATTTACCGGCTTTTGGTACTACAAACAACATATGCAGCTGAAGTCAACAAATTCTTATTAAGGGGTTGATAATCAAGGTTAAGGTTAAAGCACTTTTCAAATTAAAATACATACAGCCGGGCCTCGATTATCCGTGATGGTCGGGACCAGAAGCATTACGGATAACCGATTTTCACGGTTAATCAAATAACAAATATATTTAGATCTAACCACCCGCACTTCTCAAATTTCAAAATTAAACTAATTACTTGTAAATGCTTCTGACTCATCGTATGCAAACAACGGAATTTCTCGTTTTCATGCTTATATTGTATTTATGAATTTGAAGTTAATAAAAAAAATTCTGCCATCACGGATAATAGAGGTAATCACGGTTAATCGAAGCAAACAATTTGAAAACATTTCAAACAAAAAACAATATACTGATCTTAGCCATCACGGTTAATCGGGGTTACCGGTTAACAAGATCACAGATAATCGAGGCCCGACTGTACTTATGTACAGTGTATACATATCTACATATGTATGTACATATGTATGTATGTGTAGTATAAAAAAAAATTAGAGCTAAAGAGAATATAAACGAACAGATATTTATGTCTATATCTTTTATATTTATAAGCGAAATACATATATATAGGGTGTTTTTTTAAGGGGTATAGAACTTCGAATTGAAATAAAACACAAGAAAATCGTTTTAATGTCCATCAATTTGGCTTTATTGGAAGGATAATTTTATGCCATTAATGTTTAAATATGATTTCGGGCATGTGGCCGCTGCGGCTGGCTCGAATAAAGCCAATTCTACAGGTCCAATTTTCAACCACTTTTTCGAGCATATGGGGCCGTATGTTGGCAATAACGTCACGAATGTTGGCTTCCAAGTCCCCTAACGTTTCTGGTTTGTTGGCGTAGACGAGCGACTTCACATATCCCCAAAGAAAATAATCCAATGGTGTCAAATCACACGATCTTGGTGGCCAATTGACAGGTCCATTACGCGAAATTATGCGCTCATCGAATGTTTCCTTCAATAAATCGATTGTGACGTGCGCTGTGTGGCATGTAGCGCCGTCTTGTTGGAACCACAACTCATCCACATTCATGCCATCCAATTCGGGAACAAAATAGTCGGTTAGTCGGCTCCAATTGCTGTGCACGGTGGCGAATCGATTCATTCGGGTCCTCTTCAACACTTTGCTCTACAGCGGCAACTGTTTCTTCGGTGCGCACTGTTCGACGTCTCTGCGGATGCGTATTATCACATAGAGTAAACGTAGTGCGAAAACAATCCATGGTTAACCGAATTAATTGCTCTGATGGACAATTATGTCGACCATAAAATGGACGGAGCTTGCGGTAAACTTCGCGAACTAAACCATTATTTTCGAAATAAATTTGCACGATTCGCAAGCGTTGTTCTTTTGTCAACCTGTTTATGATGAAATGGCAAACCAAACTAAATATTAATCACTTGACAGCTGACAAAATGGCCGCCAGTTAAAAAAGTGATGCCAACTTAAAGTTCTATACCTCAATAAAAAACACCCTTTACATACATACAAACTCCCAGACACTTACACTTAAATGCAAAACAGTGTAAGTGATATAAAAATAATTGACCATAGAGGAACTAGTTCACCAGTTCAAATAGTTCCGTTTGAAATAAAATCCTTATATCTTAAAAAGTAGCGATATCCAGTCGGGTTCTGTCCCATATTTTAAAAATGTTAGCCGATTTTTAAATAAAAGAAACAACATGGAAACAAAACACCTGAATTCGAAATTCTCTTTTCTCTAATTTTGACAAATTGCTGTATGAAAACTCTTAAAATTTTCAAAAACTAAAAATTCCAAAATCACCAAATTGAAAAATCGCCATAAACAGAAAAAATTGCCAAAACGAAAAAAAAACTAAAATAAGTCGCCAAAAACCGAAGAAATTGACAAAATCGCATATAAACGCCAAAACTAAAATACCTAAATCGCCAAAATCCGAAAAAACGCAGTAACTTAGAAAAAGCGCCAAAGCTTACATTTCTTAAAATTAAGTTTCTGTATTACTTATATAGCGTTGCGTTAGCAGCAGGGTACGCATTTTCAGTACATTTAAATGTGAAAAATGTATTTGATTGTACTGAAAATACGTACGCTTGCCGCTCTTATTTAGGTATGAGGGTAAGTGTATATAATTTATATAATTTGTATTGTATAATTTCATTAATCATATCACAGATCATATTTTTCATTAATTGGTGCTTATAGTATAAGTCCCCATTCCTAGATTTTGATTCCGAAATTGTAATACTTATATATTTTACTAGTACATACTGTTAAATGATTAACAGCGGGCTGTTAAATGCAAAATTCGCTCTGCTAAAATTTTGGTTTTTGTCTCTGCTACTTAAATTTATCTGCACACACTTCTGGAATTCAACAATTAAAAAGTAAATAGAATTGTTAAGTTTTCATAGAAATTTGTGGTATAATAGAATTTTTGAATTCATAATTCAAAATTAAAATTTCATAATGTGGACACTTATGCAATTTCAAAGCAAAATTTTAAGAAATTGCAGCAACAAAAATTGCAAGTCTGGAAGAGGACATAATGATTTTGTTATTTCATAAACCAGTTCAATGGACAAAACTCTAACGACCGCAACAATTTCTTTGACAACACAATCTTCTGGAACTACATTTTATTTATTTATTGGTACATATTCTACGAAGTAAATTTGCAGAATATGGTTGCACAAAAATGGGCGGGGTGACTAAGACAGTAATTAACAGTATTCTTAAAAAATGTTTTTGTGACTGACTATACCAGGCTTATGCCTTCACATAGGAAGTAGCAACGTGGTTGTCAACGAATCTACACCAAAGATCCGCAAGAATATACGGTTATCCGTGGCAGATCAGTCAACCAGTGCGAGCGAGACGAAAAGCTTTTGAAGGCCAAACAACACACACAAGCCTGACTGCACTTAAGAAATAATTACGATGACGGGAGACGCTTTAGGTAGAATTAGTAAAATCGTATCATTCTACTTTACAGCTTGCCGTATCGTTCAACTTTGTGCACAAGTTATAGAAAATGTAACAGTTTGCACAGCACATTTTTTTTTGTCTGGCATCAAATGCGGCGTTTTTGACATTCGCTACAGAAAAATCTGTTTTCTGCAGATTCCTACGTCAGCAGTGCTACCACCACATATTTTATAACTAATAACATCCATTATATATGGTACGGTTTTTGTCAGCTGACACGCAACATCACGATACAATTTTACTAATTTTACCTTTTCTTGAACTACATAAAATACCGTTATACCTGTTTTTATGTTACACGTAATTCACACGAAGATCTTTATAAATCTATTTTTCGACTTCACTTTTTGTTTGTTAGCGAACGGGGTAGAGAAGAAAGAGGGGTAGAAAAAATGACTCGATTTCTGTTTTCCATGGTTTTTTCATATTTCTCTTTACGTTGCTCTTCTTGTTATTGTTGTTACGTTTCAATGTTACTCTTCTATCTTATTGTTATTTTTTATTGTTACTGTTCTAGCTTATTGGCTATATGAGTGGAGAGAAGAAAAATTAGACGACAAAAAAAAAACTTCGTATGAATGCAAGGAATTTTTGGTAGCAACTTCAAAAGAGAATTAAGAAAAATAGACGTTATAAATTTCACCGTGTGAATTAGCACTTACAAACTTGCGTCATTTGTACAGTAACAACGGTTCTTTGCTACTACTGAATATTCTGAGATTTTTTGAGTTGTGACTGTTTGTGATTTAGTAGTGTGCGTAATATATCTACCCTTGCATTTTTATTGTAATCGTAAATTATAAATAACCCAAAAATAATAAAACATACACACATCATACATACTAGCGTCCTGCACAAGACTATTTATAAGACCTTTCAAGACATGGGAGATTTTTTCAAATGCTTTACTACAGCGAAATATTCTAAAAGAATCGCTAAGCAACACTGTTGGCAAGTAATTTTTTTCGGTGGTTTGTCTTGCCAACAGTGTTGTTTAGCGATACTTTTAGAATATTTCGCTGTAGTAAAGCATTGGAAAAAATCTCTCATGTCTTGAAAAGTCTTATAAATACACTTGTGCAGGACACTAATACATACATACATGTGTTTGTATGAGCAATTTAGCCGATCTCTCTTACCACAATTATCTAGCAACAGTACATACTACTCACTGATTTATTTGATTAGCTTTTTAGCTAAATAATTTAAATTCCACCGGATTCCCTGTATAACGTCAATAATTTGTGTTGTGCAAAAGTGCGTCACAGACTTTATAGTCTACTATGAGTGAAAGAAAAATGAGATGATATGCATAGTATGTACATACATATTTATATAAAACTATTGTGTATGTATGTACACCACTGCTGGCCACTAAGAGAAAAACTAGCGCCAGATTGCCGAACATCAATCGGCTTTTTATACAAATGAATACACATACGCTTATACATTTCTCTCGTGTTTCTCTTTGTGAGCAGCTATGATGTACACACATCCATATATAAAAATACAATCGAATCATAAGGAAAATATAAGAAAATACCTAATCCAATTTTAACATTTCCATTTTTATTTGTGGAAATAAATATGCAAATAGAAATAGATACATAGGAAAGATATGTACATACATATACATATATGTATATATGTACATATTTTCAAAAGGATTATAAATTTTTATTGAAGAAAATATAGCACTTACCCGATTTTCGCCATACATTGCAATTCTTTCATTATTCTATCTGGATGACTGGTTGGTATATGATGTTTAATAGCAAATTTACGTTTAAGATTTTCAGGTAAATCACGTTGTTTTTTTAATGTAGCCAAAAGAACCGTACTAAAGGTACCATTACCTATTCGACTATGGATATCAAAAATATTTTCTACTTCTGGAATGCGTGCTTTTAAATCGTTGATGGCTTCTGCAAAGGACAAAAAGGGAAGAAAATTTCAGTATAAATATGTAGTGCCAGCAACAAATAGTTATTGTATCAGGGAAATTTATTTATTTTTAACTTTAAATTTAATCATAGTGTGAACGCGACAGAAATGGATTGCTATGTAAGTAAGTACTATAATGACATTTACTGCCATTCATGGTGTAAACGATGGAGTTTCTTGAGCCCGATAGAACTTTATTATTATTATTATTATTATTATTATTATTATTATTATTAATATTATTTTTAAATTTATTGCAATGTTTAATTTTTTTTTGGGTGGGGGGCAACAACAGTTCTTGGAGGCAATAAAACGACGAATAAATCAATGTTATGGGTAGTCGAAATGCATTATCTATCTTTAACAGCTGATTTCTCGAAATTTTGATTTTGAGTCATAAGCCACCTTTTTATAGACCGGGTCACATATTATGTATTTCCTTCATTTTTTTTAATTATTAGTTGGTTTAAGAGAATACCTTACATCTTCCCAGTTAACTCGAAAGTACATAACGCTCGTTTACTTAAAGAACCTCATAACTCAAAAAAATTGATTTTTTTTTAGTTAATGATACAAAATTAATTCTTATATTGTGTAAAAATTTCTAACAAATATCTTGTTTCCTCAGCTCTTGAGAGAAAAATGAAATTTTCTTTCCATTAAGTTGTGTGTAAATTGAACATTTTAAACTCGTTTTTTGGCGAACTACTTTTTTGAGTTATGGCGTTGTTTGAGTAAATGAGCGAAATGACTACTACTCATCTTGCTTTTATACCAGTTTCACACGAGATTTTTAGGGAAGATCATTCAAGTATGAAATGAAAGTTATAGTGCGCCGAAACACCCGTTACATTACATAATTAGTCAAAGAAATGAATTTATAAAAGTTTACTGTTTGCTATTGTTAAGATTAGAAATAATGTCAAACAAAGGACAAAAATTATGCAATTCGTTAAACGGAATATTTGTCTACATACATGTAAATAAATTAATGTTATATTTATGTGACCAATTAGGCTGACTAAATATATGCTTGTTTTCTTACCTTCGTTCTTATTACGACTTGAAGTAGCCTTTGCATGTACTGCTGCTAACTGTTCCATGGGCGAGGCTATACAAGACTTAGGACTAATCAATGATTGATTATTACCCACAGTTTTGTTATTTTGTTGGACTGTTGGCGACTGTTGTTGCTGTGATAATTGCAGATGTGTTGTTTTTGGTTCTGCTGCAGTAGTACTTGTAGTAATGTTCTTGGCATTTTGTTGTAAAGGCGTACAATTATTGTTATTACGTTGTCTTATGCTACGATATAGGCCGGCGGCATCTTTGGATACATTTGCGGGTGGTGGAAGTATAGCTGTAGCCATTGAGGTAATAGTTTTTGGAATCACATTTGAATTTTGCATCCTCTCTTTGTTTGAAACAGTTGTGCTTGTAGTAAGAAAGTTGTTTTTCTGACCATTTACAAGATTCTTTTCCTTTCTTTCCATACTATTTCAGTCAGAATTCGCAGTTTTTTTTCTTTGGTAATTTTTAACTTTATCTTAATTTTTAAACAATATGGATAAATTCTAACAATTTGCACCGTTGAATAATAAATTTTGTTTAACAAAAAATCGTATGCCACTCTGTTTTGTCACTCTGACAGCGTATTCTCAAAGATTTTGTAATGTAATGGCAATTTGTATGTCATGTGCTTCTAATAAGTTTTTACCTTGTTATTTTTGAAATTAATATTTTTATTATTTCCTTCAAAACAAAAAAAAAAACTTACTAATAATTTGGCAAAATTTCAACGGTAATAATTTTTATTCACTCTATTTTTTAAAGGCAATTATTTTTTCTACCTTTGACAAGCGGCTTGTCAAATGATGAGTGCATAAATTATGCGTGCATGTGTGTATGTACTTTTTTATATATCACAAGCTTGAATTTTTAACAAAAAATTATTTTATGTAGCTTTAGTTAACATCTTTTAAGAATAATTACAATTTATTTTGTAGTTGCAAATTTTTTTAGAAACGAAACAAAAACTTTCCTCGAACCTACTTTTACGAACGAAAAAAACGCAATGAGAAAATCAGAGGAACGGTGCTCAAAGCAGAAATAAAATAGTGCTGCCAACGTTTCACAAAATAAAAAACGTAGAGATACACTCAAGGTCAATTTAATAAGGTTTGTCTGTGCAAGTGCTCAGGTGGTGACTTTTTCATGGGATCATTTTCAAAATTTTCACTTCATTCTCAAGTTGAGTGACACGTCAAAAATTCATAATTTTTGAAGGACACTTTTGTATGGCTATCATGTTTACAATACACAAACCATAATTCAAGGAAAGAATTGGCTAATGGAAAATACACTAGTTTGTGATGTTTATTAATGTTTATGCAACAAAAAATATATATTAACTGTCACTTTTTGGTACACACTATCAGTCAAAGCAAGTGAGCTGGATCCCTACTTTTCATTTCTTCACCAGCAGCCTGTTGACCTATCAGTCAAAAGCCAATAAATACGCGGGCTTTTAATCAAATGCAAAAACGTTTGAAGTTAACTGTTAAATTTCGAAATTTGTGACACTATGGATCAAGCCAAAAATGTCTCATGTTTTATGGTGTATCCTACTTTAAAGAATATGCATTGGTTGTAGAATTTCATTACTTGACATACATACATAAATATACTTTGACAGAGCGAATTAATACCATGTGATTTCATTTCATCAGACGATGGATGATCAGCTGCTAATTTCTCGGATGTCAAATCAGGCAAAACATTTGCAATTTTTGCGTCAGGTAATCAATCTTACAGTAACATATATACATTTTTTTCTACAGTGTTCCATTTAATTTCAAAATGAGTTCACCTTAAATTTCAAACTACCGAGATTATCAAATTACAAGCATATTTCTAAATTTATTATTTTTCAAATTATGGAAATTCAAATTAACGAGTTTCAAATTATCAAGAGTCGACTGTATATATATATAAGCTACATAATACATATCGTTCCCTTTAATGCAACATAATCATATGTCATAAAATGTGTTTTTAGAGCTAATGCATCATATCGTGTTTCATCTTGAAAAAGGATAAATTATATGTAATTTAACCGATATTTTCGAAAGCTTAGGATGGTTTTAGCTTCGTCAGGAAACTAAAAATTGTCATATAAAATATACAAATTATTTTTCAAATAACTAACACATACATATGTATATACAAAGCAAATTTAAATAAATAGCATTTAAAAAAAATTAACAGAATTTAAAATGAATTGACCTTTTTATAATTACATAAAAATTCACAATTTTATTCGAATTCTGTTTTTATGCTTGCTCCATATCTTCACATTCTAAAGTTAAATCGAAGAACTTACGTAAACAACTCAATAAGCCCCTTAAGTCTTGCGAATATCGTAAGAACTCTTGAATTTCAGTAAAATTATTATGTTGTGGTACAATTTGTATTAAATCAAACATCTGCGCTGTTTCCCTGTAAGTAATATAACAACTATTTCGATATTGAAGCTAAAGACGGGAAACAAACAAAAAAATCGGAAAACACTGATATAGATGAATTTAAAAATATTTTTATATTAAAAACATACGGTTATTTCTAATCCATCATTTTCTACTAGCTGACTTTTTGAAATTTCAAGGCCCAGGAGCAAACAAAGACTGTTTAAATTAGTATCTTGATCATCTTGGAGGCATTTGTTAGCTAGAAGAGAAACAGATAACACAAATATAACAATATGTATTTTTAAAGCAACGTACATATATACCTGCCTCCAGCTTTTGCCGACAATTGTGTTCCTCTTTGTAAGCATTTTTAAGTTCTTCCTCTAATGAATTTAACCGTTCCAGTAACACTTCACGTTTACTTAAGCAATCCGATCTTTCAGTACTCACTTCTTCAAGTTCTCGCTTAAAGTCTTCACATTTTACTTGTAGTTTATCTTTATGTCTTTTTACTAAATCTTTTATTTTTACTAGTTTATCCTTCTGTTTTCCCGTGAATTCCATTGTTTATTTTTTTATCTAGCACATACATTTTAAAATAGTATTAAAATCAATGGCAATAAATAAGTTAAAAAACCAATTTAATGCTTGGAGATCTCTTATTTTCATTGTATAATTTTGCACAATCTAAATCTCCAGTAGTAGATGAAGCCTCATGTACTTACATATATACATAACTTTTTTTTCTCTGATGATGGCTTTCCTGTATGAATATTATTACACTGTAGATTTTTTAAGTTTTAATCACTTTTACTTTAAATTAAACAAATATTGTGGCGCATTTACTTCAAATTAACTTGGGATATTATTACTTGTCATTTTGTTTTATCTATTTCCCACCGTTTTGCTTTTATTTCTTAACCAGTGTTGTCAATAATCTTACCAGGAGGAAGTGTGTATTACACAGAAATATTTTGCAAATTACATTTGTACATATTGAAGTGTGTGGTTCTTTTAAGATCTATTTTAAAGAAAAATTCTATTGCGGATGATTTTCCTCGGAGATGTATACTTTTTCATCCACAAAGTATAATTTTTCTCAATAAGTTTTAGTGTTTTTGTATTTTATGTGATCACCTAAAATCGACACATCGTCATCTGTTTCTTTCTTAATGAAAAAACTGGCACTTTTGGCAGCCCTGCCTATTTCGTGTTTTTGGGAAGTGTTTGGTAAAAAGAGGCAGCTGTAGATTTAAAACAGGCATGCTATTTAATGCTCTTATTGTGATTGATTCTCACCGAAAACAAAAACATTTTTACTTCTTGATTATATTTTAATAACGCAACAGTTGTACTTTGCTGAATAATTGAGCTAATAAAAATATGTAAAAGTAATTTTAAACGATTTTATAATTTGCATGTCGAATAGTTACTTGGAAAAATAGCAATACAATGTCGCAAGTGATACGCAAAGCTCAACCAGATTGCTTACGTTACTTTCTAAAAATTCTCTGTACTCCCACCAACAACCATGAGGAAAGCATCTGTAATGACGGAAGAGAGGATTCATGTACAGTCGACAGTTTGGTAGATGTTTTAATAAAAAATGGATGTTATTCTATATGTAAGCGAATATGTATGCATTATTATATGGATTTTTATTGGTTTTTATGTATTTAAGCTACTGCGAAGGAAACTGTGGCAAATGCACTGCGTGATGGCTTGCTGTTGCCCGTCGCATTCTCAGCGTCTTCTCCACGCACTAACAGATCGATAGTACCGGAACTTAAACGCTTGCGATTACCCACCCTTCAAGAGATTAAAGAAGTATCCACCCACGATTTATATTGCTATGAGTGCCACTTACCAGGCATGTTAGAGGAATGCCGTCAATGTTATCGCTCATTTCATCGTTTGTGTTATCGTAAAAATCCCGAGCGTCCCAATTATGCTGTACCTTCATCGCGAATACAGAAAAATAGGTTGCCCGCATTCAGTTCGGATACCGATAATGAAGCAGATGACGCCAATCCACGATGTTCTACTGCTTTGGGTTATGAAAGTGATATTAGAGCCAAATCATCTTTGATGCACCTCGATCAAAATTCCACATCCAGTTGGAACCCACAGTGTCAAGGATTTCCAACCGATGAAATGCCCAATGAAAGCTTAGAACAGCATTCAGCAGCAACTGGTATTGCTGCAAGCTCCCCTAAAACAGAGGGAAAACCTGTACTGGACGAACTTGACAGTAAAACTAAACTTGAAGTGGTTTGCTTAGGAGAAATTCGGCCACCCAATCGTAAGAGACCAACAAATACCACAGCTTCTAATATATCCTATAAAAATGAAATATCATTCAACGACGAAGATGAGCACGACTTGGAATTATGCACAAGTTGTCGACTTCTTAAACGTGCCGATTTACGAAATCCTCCCAATTTAGATGCAGATGAATTATGTCATTTAGTTAATTTTACTTTTTCTTATAATCGTGAATGGCTGACGCACGACGTTGGTACGTATTTGGATGCAATACATGCAAATGCCACCGAAAAAGATATAGTTTCTCGTTTAATGCTTCATTCAAAATTGAAGGGCTTAAGCGATGTGGATGAGAAGCTTGAAAAAAAGCAATATAAATTTCTAATGGAGTTTTTAGTGGATTTATTAGATATACAGCACAACGTTGGGGTGTTTTTTGGACGTAAGTATATTTATTTGTAAGAATATACATACATACATATTATGTACATACTAGTGATGCACGAATATTCGTATTCGAATCGCCGAATATTCGGCCATTTTTAAGGCGAATACGAAGCATTCCTATTCGTCAAATTCAGGCGAATGCGAATATTTTTCCAAAAATATTTAAATAAATGCATAAATCCTAAACTGAATTAAATAAATGGATAAAAATATTAGTTTGTACGAATCCATTAAATTTTTTATAGAAATTTGTGCTTTGTATCATTTTCAAATAATATTTACAGGAGTATGAAGTTTTTTCCATAACAGTTCTTTAATATTTCATATTGCAGGCGTAAATAGAACCTTAATTTAATATCTGTAAATTTCACATTAAATATTCTTATTCGCGAATATCGTTTCAAATATTCTTATTCGCATTCGTATTCGCGAATATCAAAAATTGACATTCGTTACATTACTAGTACATACATATATAAAAGTTCCTGTAGGTTTTCAAATGTTCTACGCATAAAAACGTTCCTGGAATTTATAGAAACCGTGCCATTGATTTTTGGTGTATATTGGCTATTTTTTTTTTTTTAGTTTTTCTAGTCTGGTGGACTTATAAAAAAAAATTAAAACAATGATGCTTATTCTGGAAAACGCGTCGAAGAAGTGAAAATGTCCATTAGAACAAAAACAAAGTTTCAAAAATTACTTTTGTTTGGCATAAATTTCTAAAATGAAATAAACGTGAGAATTTCAAACGAATTTCTCTCTCTCTCTCTCTTTCTTTAAAAAACGGTGAATTTTGTATGATAAACAAAAACAATTCTCTACATTTATGCAGTTTTGTTTCTGTTTTCCATGTCATGTTCACCAAGTCGACGCGCATTCCAAAATAGACAGCAATATATATCATGTATCAGAGATGGGCGCGTGTCGTGTTTTTTTTCCGTGACACCAACACGCACTACTCAACATGAAGTTAGTGATGGAAAATCTGGGGGCAAATTACGGCATCCGATACGACTCGTAATTTAAAAATATTTCAATAGAGTTTATATGAAATATTTTTAAATTACGAGTCGTACCGAATGCCGTGATTTGCCCCCTGATTTCGTGTGTATTTGGATCGTATCGTGCTGAGATAAATTCACACAATAAAACACGAAGGGATTTTAGGTGTAAAATATGTATGCATGAATTTCCAGTGAAGAAAAAAAATTTACGGTCTAAGTGCTAAGTGCTAATTCACACCGTGAAATTTATGACGTCTATTTTTCTTAATTCTCTTTTGAAGTTGCTACCAAAAATTCCTTGCATTCATACGATGTTTTTTTTTGGACGTCTAATTTTACTTCTCTACACTCATATAGCCAATAAGCTAGAAGAGTAACAATAAAAAATAACAATAAGATAGAAGAGTAATATTGAAACGTAACAACAATAACAACAAGAGCAATGTAAAGAGAAATATGAAAAAAAAACCATGGAAAACAGAAATCGAGTCATTTTTTCTACCCCTCTTTCTTCTCTACCCCGTTCGCTAACAAACAAAAAGTGACGTCGAAAAATAGACTTCATAAAAGTCTTCGTGTGAATTGGGTGTAATTCACACGGTGAAATTTAGGACGTCTATTTTTCTTAATTCTCTTTTGAAGTTGCTACCAAAAATTCCTTGCATCCTAGCCAATAAGTTAGAAGAGCAAGAATAAAAAATACAATAAGATAGAAGAGTAACATTAAAACGTAACAACAATAACAACAAGAGCAATGTAATGAGAAATATGAAAAAAAACCACGGAAAACAGAAATCGAGTCATTTTTTCTACCACTCTTTCTTCTCTACACCGTTCGCTAACAAACAAAAAGTGACGTCGAAAAATAGACTTCATAAAATTCTTCGTGTGAATTAGGTGTAATTCATAAAAAATATTTTAGGTTTATTACAGGCTTATTTGACAAATTTCACATAGAAATATGTCAAATAAGCGCTTAATATACCTGAAATATTTTTTATGAATAAGGCAGTTAATATTTTGTATCGTCAAACACGCAGAGCTTAAAGATCTGAAATTAAACAAAAATATGCATATATCGCTCATTTACTTCAATAGTGTCGCAACTCAGACAGAAATCGCGTTTTAAGTTTTCAAATTACATACACACATACAACACAATGGAGACATAAAAAAATTATTTTCTCACAAGGTGGTAAGTAAATATAAGCTAGATATTTATGTATATGAAATTTTTACCAAGATAAAATTCGAAATGGCGAATTATTTTGCAGTTATGATACTATTGAAGTAAATGAGCGATATGTATTTGAATATAAAAAATCATGTTTTGGTATTCAATTTGATTTCATGTGTGTTGTGCAGTGTCGTGCTGGGGAAAAATATCGGATGCGTGTTTCGTACATGTTGGACATCTAAGTATGGCGTGTTCGGGTCGTATCGTGTCGTGCTGGAAAAATCCCACACGCGCCCATCTCTAGTGTGTATGTATATAAGAATTTGATTTGAATCTAATTTTTACCACAAAATTTAATTTTTGTAAAGGTTTTCATAATTTCAAGTTGGCGAAAATACAGCAAATATAAAATTTTCAGCCTTATTATGATTACCATGTCCCCGGGGATTATTCCGTATTCATTACAACCCCCTTTTAAAAAGCCATTTGCAAGCTTTCAGTTCAAATAAAATAACTGGAAGCAAAATGGCTAACTTCGAGAATTCGAAGTTCTCCCTCAATTTTTATTTTTTTGTTTGTTGTATTCTGTGTTCCAAATGGAACAAAAATGGCAAAAGCACGTAGCCAAAAAGCCAGGGTATCCCACGTATAGAAGCTTCCTTCGGTTGCTGCGAACGACCTATACCTTCGTATAGGAAGTAAGAGTTTCCAAGATCCACTCCTAGAGTTTTTTATGGTCTCCACCAGTTAATCTTATTAAAAACGATTGCACTTGATAATGGAAAATTCCACAAAAAACTAACTGTAAGCTATACAGTTAGTTGCGGTAACCATTAACAAGTGCGAGTGAGACGCAAAACTCTCGAAGGCCAATAAACAGCAGTGGCCTGGTTGCATTTAAGAAATAATTGCCAACGATGCGTGCTGTTGACTCGCCCAGAGCTGCTTTACGACTGTTTTCATTTTTTAGCTCAATTTATTTAGGATAGAACCAGTGTTTCCAGAAAATGACAATGAGAGAATGCTAAATCGATAAAAAAAAATTCTGCTAGAATGTTCAGCAGAAGAAAATTATAATGCCAGATTTAAATCTAGAAAAAAATACTGAAATAGCTTTGAATTTCATGCTTATACAAACTTATTAGGATTTACAGGTATTTTCATAGCACATATAAACAAAAAAAAATTAATAATTGGAGTTTTTTGGAAATTTTAATGCACTTATAATCCCAAATTATTATTTTGCTTATTCAGTAAAATATTTTTTTATTAAAAATACATTGAAATTGATTATTGAGGGGTTAGCTGGATCATTTGCTCATTTCACTGTTGCTAGTGCAGATCATCAGGCAATCTTTACCCTGCAATACATGTACATTTATGAGAAAAATTCTCAATCCTCTATACAGAAGAATTTTTTTAACAAATTCAAATGTTTTATTTTTAACAAATTCTGTCAGAAAGCATTTAGCAGAATTTTTTTTAAGTTGAATGCTTTTTAACTAATAAAAATGCCAGATCTAGCAGTGGAAATGCCAAACTGGCAACAATGGATAGAACGATATTATTTTGGGGAAACAAACTGAATTCCGTGGGAATTATTTCCCGAGGAATATTTAGAATTATTATTATTTAAATTTAAAAAGTCTATTTCCATAAAATTTTATAATTGAGATAAAATTTATATGTTTTTTAGCAAAAAAATAACTTTCTAATTTAAAATATTTTTTAATGGAACATATTGTACATACATGTATTTTATTTAGCCTACAGCACTGAGTTGGAATCTACGAAATGGTTATTGCGCGATATATCTCATGATATTTCGGAAATTCGACGATGTTCGGACTGTTTCCGTTATTCCCATGAAAAGCACTCGTCAATTTGGTTCGCCAAACCATGTGTACAACGTCACGAGCTAGTTTATGCCAAACACAGCGGCTTTCCCTATTGGCCAGCCAAAGTTATTCGTGTCTTACCCAGTAATAAATTTGATGTACGTTTTTTTGGTGGCAACCATTCACGGGCTCTAATCGATGTTCGTTTCATTAAACCCATCGATGCAGATACGAAATCACTTAAATTGGGAAATAGCCCCGCTATAAAGAAAGCAATGGAAGAGCTACGTTACCATCAAATGCTATCCAGTTATCCACCAAGTGCTTTTAGTTTCCATGCAAATCCTCAGCACACCGAAGAAATCATACGTTCCGTTCTGGGTACATCGCCAATGAATAATACATTGACGAAAGAAAAACTTGGCAAACGGAAGCGCAAAAATTCTGCAACAACAAATATATTAGCTGGAGATACCGCCGGTAGTGGTCAGCAAATCAACTTGAATATATCACCCGGAAGCAATAGTGAAAACAATGTCCTAACGACCAGCCGAAAAACAATGTGTCCTGAAGTTTCAGTAACATTGAAACGTTTAAAAATTAACAATTTAAATCCCGTTGCTTTTGAAGAAAATAACAACAACAATACTAGCAGTAAAAGAGCTACACGTAAAACGAACAAACCTCTGGAAAGTGATGATCGTGTCAAAATGGTAAATATCCCCCCCCCCACACCATGTGCTTAAATATTTTATAAAACAAATTCCTAAACAAATGCTTAAATTTCAGCTAAACGAACTTGAATATGCCCACAAGCTTATCAATGATTATAAACTAAAAAACGAACAACTGGAAGTGCAAAAACGAAAGCTTAAGGAAAAACTAAAGAAACAAGAGTTGGAAAGAAAGATAGTAAAGCGCAAGCAATGGGTAAGTGTAGTATTAAAAAAAATAATCAGGCAAAAAACAACTCCAAAGAAATTCATTTATTTATTTTCTTCTCAGTGCTATTGGTGCCTGGAAGAGGCAATATATTTGTGCTGTTTTCGTGCTGCTTATTGTTCCGAAATATGCCAAGCACGCCACTGGAAGGATGGTCATAGCGATGTTTGTAAAAATCAATCCGAAAATAGAAAAACATAATGTTATGTTGGTATTTTATTAAAGCTTTTAGTAATTTAAATTCTGTTAAATGCCTTTTTATTCATTAAGTACACTTTCGAAATTCTTGATTTTTTTTATTTCACATAAGGAATATTTAAACATTTGAAAAATAATGTAATTTTACTTGCAAAATTTTTAATCATCATATTTTATTTTGAATTGGATTCCGTTTTAGCGTTTTATAGTAAAGTATAATTCCTTTTTTAGCTTTTTATTATCTTAAGGTAAAAACACATCATGTTTTTTTAATTTAATAATATTCTTTAATAATAAATATCGTTAGCTTAAATGAAATAACAATAAATTCAAAATCGTGTGTGTTTATTATTACGTAATACATCACAGAACACATTAAACTAGGCGTTTATAACTTTTTTCTTAAAAAATTAGCAATGAGATTATAAACAAAAACCGAAACACTCTACTACGAGTACTATAACTTGAAAAATTGTATAAACGTTTTTCTTTTCCCGTAAATTAAAAATAATGAAGTTATCTACATGATTTTTCATTTAAGCTAGCGATATTTACAACATTTAAGACATTATAATTCATTCACTTTTTTAAAATTCCTTAAATAAAATGAACTTTTAACACAATTCACTACTGTACAGTAATTCCAAACTTTCAAGCTTTCGTTAAAACAAAAAGCAGTGTTTTTTTTCTCAATGTAACCACTGCAGCGATTGAAAACTATGCGTGACAACAGTAACACTAAATCATAGCCACTACTGCCGTGAGTGACCTGGAAAAGCGACAAAAATGTCAATGATTGTAAGCCTCATGATGTTTAAAATAGAAATGGATATTTCGGATGTAAATAAAATTTAAAATAATCCGTCAATTAAAAATGTATAATGTAATGGATCTTGAACAGTATGAAATAGAGAGGTGGTTCTATTTAAATTTTGTCCTAGTTACGTTTATAGTTTTGATGTTCTACTGTTCTGTTATTTGGTGTGTAATTGTTTGCATAACAAAAGGCTTTGCTTGCTCGCGCGGTTGCCAGATTTGACGATTTTGGGTGCCAAAAATAACATTTCGACCATTTTCACCTTCAATTTGACGATTTTTAAATAATTATAAATTGACACCAATGTTGTCAGATTTGAATACTTATTTGTTGTTAGTTCATATTGGAAGATACAATAAATAATAAAAAAAAAATGGCAGATTTATTTCCAAAATATTTTAATTCTGCCCCACTGTGCATGGGTTTGATCATAGTAGGTTTGTGTCTAAAATTATCGAATGAACAAACTGGACGAGTTCGACATAATTCTATTGTGAATTGAGGAATAAAAAATAATGCATGTGTACATATCGCACACTAAATCATAAACAGTTACAACTCAAAAATATTTAAACAGATCTCTGACGACCACAAGAATTTCTTTTGCAATACAATCTTCTAAAACAATATAAGATACCGTTATGCCTATTATTATGTTGCATACTTGCGTCATTTGTACAGTATCAACAGATTTTTGCCACTCCTGAAAATCTGTGATTTTTGAGTTTTGACTATTTTTGATTTAGTGTGCGATATGTATTTATTTTGTGTATGGTTTCTCCTCGCAATTAGCTTAGACAGCCAACACCTTCAATTCCTCACATCCATTTAATTATTAATAGTTAAGCTGTTTTTATTACTTAATAAATGCTTAACAGTGACAACTTCAATGAAAATACAAAACTTTTTCGGAGCGTTAAAATTATATGCAGGTGTTTTTTTTCTAATTACACTTTGTTAATTACATACAATGCTTTAGGTGACTAATTATCACCGTCGCTCATAATTTGAATAGAATTATAAATATTTTAATTGGTGTTTTTTTTTTTTGGAAATTGTTACAATTTAAGTTTAACATTTGTTAACGCACTAATGATCACAAATTATTATTTTACTTATGCCCTTTATTTCTAGCCATATACATATATCTATTAGTGTACATATATCTATCGCGTAAGTTAAATTTTATAAGGCAAACTGGTAGGTAAAAACCTTAAAAATAGAGGGCATAATTCAGTAAAATATTTTTTTATTAAAAATACATTGAAATTTATTATTGAGGTTTTAGCTGGATCCTATGCGAACTTCCTTTTTGCTAATTCAAATCATCAGGGAACCTTTACCCAACAATTTCTTGAACAACTAGAGATATTTAGCCTTATCATGAATTCCACATGTGAAAATTTCCGAATATTTATTTTCGTATCATCAATTCCAATAAAATTAAAAACTTATATATTTCAACTTTTTCCAACATACAAATCTTTGTGAATCATTTTCTTCATAAATTGTCAAAATATTTCGAAATCGTATAAAGTTTTTTGATACCAATTGTTCACACGTTCGAAAATTTTCATGTGAAATTTTATTTATGATAAGCCTGATTATGTTAAACTTCTATTTAAACAAATGAGAAGTTCGACTAATACCAAAGTGAAACAAGAAATCAATAATCAACAATTGTAGCTGTAAGAGGTATGTAATGAAAATAAATGTAAAAAACAACAACAGATATTCATTGCTTTTGCAAGAATAGAGTGTTACCACACAAGTATTTTTCACCGGATGCAGTAATATCAAATACATTCGTATGAGTAATACTGATGGAGAATTATGTATTACTCATACGTAATCATCATACTGATGGAGAATAATTTCTTACTCATACGTACTTACATACATATTAGAAGCCTGCGTAAACAATCTTGAAATGTAAACACATCTTGTTTTTTTAATGTTTTGTCGTGGCATGTATTATATTAAACCAATAATAAATGCTGTCGTTTAATAAGCAAAGCACTATGGATGTATTGATGTACTGTTTACAAGCGATGTCGCGAAGACTTCTTGCTCGTAACAAACATTGAAAAGAAGTAGTGTTGATGCGTGTATGATTGTTATTTTGCATATTGTAGGTTTAAGTGTAGATGATAAGCTATTATGTGTTTAAGGGTGGTTCTTTAAAGCAAGCGCACACAACTAATGTCAATGCATGTGTGCGTTTGTATGTGCGCAGAAAAATAAAAGATCATACACACAACGTGTGTGTGTATATACATACATGCATCTGAAAAAGCAAGTCAGTCGAAGTCGTAATAGGACACTCGTAATGAGGCCCATTAAAATACTGCATAGAAGGCAAAGTTCTGAACGTTAGAAAACTAGTTGCTCAACGAAATTTTCGTTTCACAAGGGACAGAAACGAGAAAAAAGAACTTTCTTTGTTAGTCCAAACGACTAACATTAGTAGTCCAGGATGAAAAGGAGTACACACACACATTTTTTCCTTTACATAATTATGCATACTACTTGTTGCATAGAATTTAAAAAAAAATTGATTTATTTCACTGTGGAAGTTAAGGGCTTATATACACAACGATATTCATGAAGAGACACATATGTACATACGAGTACATACATTTCGAACTTACGTTATTGTTGAAATCAGAAAAGGAATTATTTATAATTATATCATTGTTATTAGCCATTTGCTAAGAACTTACAATTATGTAAAACAAATTAAAAAGTTTTCCAATTACACCAATTGTTTGCAAATACAAATAAAAACTTAAATTCTTATGGACATTGTTATGTATAAAAGAGGCTATTTTATATTTTTAACAATAACAGTTTTTTTTGCTAAGTGAAACGATGAAGTTAAAAGACTCTAAACCGGATACCAAGCTGGCATTTCATTATCACTGGAAAGTGTGGCATTGGATGGGTATTAAAGCTCCTAAGCACTGCAATACACAGCTCTATCGCTTTTATGCTTTAGTCATAAATTCTCTGGTAACATTTCTATTTCCTTTGACTTTGGTTGTGAATGTATTTTTTGCCAAAAATACTCAACAATTATGTGAAAACTTAACCATTACCATAACGGATGTAATTGCCAATTTTAAATTCGTTAATGTTTATTTGGTACGCGCTGAATTGGAGAAAATAAATGCTACTCTGGGAAAACTTGATGAGAGGGCTAAAAATGCTGAAGAACAAAAAGTTCTTAAAGCCGCCATCAGGATGTCACAGACATCATTTGTTGTGTTTGTACGTCTATATATTGTAGGCACATGTTTAAGCATTCTAAAGGTAATATTTGCGGCCAGACGCACTTTATTCTATCCCGCCTGGTTTGGACTAAATTGGATTGATAATACTGGAGTGTATATTGTGGTTATGGCATATCAATTATTTGGCCTTATTGTGCAAGCTTTGCAAAATTGTGCTAGCGATTCATATCCACCGGCATATCTTATCATATTAACGGCTCACATGAAAGCCTTAGAATTACGCGTCAGAGCAATAGGTCGGGGCGAGCGTATGTGTTTGACCAAAGAGGAACAACTTAGAAATTTAGAAGAATTTAACAAGTGCATCAAGGATTATGAAATTATATTAAAGTAATTATTTTTAAATATTTTGCTTACAATAGTTTACAAAAAATTTAACCTCAAAATAAAGTTCGTTGCTAGGTTAGGTTAGGTTAGGCCGGCCTGAGAAGAGAAAGTAATTTTCAGGTCACTTGGGTTCATTTGTGTTACCTAGCATTAGGAAATGGATAGTGTAAGTACAGATTGCGGACGAAGTGATAGATATATAGATAGAGAAAGAAAGCTTAATTAATTTTTTGACAACGCTGCTTTTGAGCGTTTTTTTAATTTTCATAGCACCGTTGTAGCGCTTTTAGTATTCAGTAGGCGTATTACTTTAATTTATGCATCCATTTTATTAGTTATTTTACTTCACCAGCAATTAATTGCTACGAATATCGATTCTAAAATTTATCCTTGTAAATTCCATTGAAATTTCGTTCGATATCGGGTGCCGTAATTCGTCCCCTGGGGTCTACTCTGCAATTCGAAACGAAAGCATTTTCTCTCGTTTCAAAATTCAGGGTAGACCCCCTACTCTTACAGTATCGTCAGATCTGCCAATGTAAACAGAAAATCCGGCACAAGGTAGATTGTCAGTTCCCAAGACAATTATATTTTCTTAATTTTATATGAGAACTTATAAAACTTTGTTCACCAGTAGTTAATTCTTTTTTGATACAACTTTTAATTTTTAGGGTTCCGTACATCAAAGGCGAAAAGTATCCCTATTGCTTTCGCTACAATATCCGTCAGTCTGGCTGGCTGTCTGTCACAGTCTTTTTCTCGGGAACCGTAAGATCAACGAACCTGAAATTTTCACAGAATATGTAAAACTTTGGCCGCTACAACATCAAGTAATATATGACAGTTAAGCATTAAATGGTGTTCTAAAGCGAGCAACGATAAATCTTGAAATCTCAATGTAATATACAGACAATAATATATACATACATACATACATACACACTTAAAATTTTCAAAGTTATGTTGAGTACACATCTAGCATTTCTTGTGCTGTCATTTTCAAAATATGTGCAACGCCGTTCACATTATGTTTTTTATATGGTAAGCAATGCCACAAAACGAAAAATATCGGAAACGTTGCCACTAGTGCACACTATTGCGATGTCACAAAAATAAAATAAACCGCTAAAATGCAAAACAAAATACCAAAAGTAAAAGTCGCCAAAAAACTAAAAAAAAACGCCAAAACCGAAAAAATCTACAAAACTTAAAAAGCGCCAAAACTAAAAAAAAACGCTTAAACTATATATATGTATTATAAAAAACAAAGAAAAAAAAAGCAATGTGAGTCCGATCACAGAGGAGATGTGTAAGCATCTAGTCCCAATTTACACTATGCAAGTCTTATTGCTAAGCTGATTAGATTGCTAGTGGAGAGAGTCGTCTCTCTCCCTGAAGTGAATCAGCTTAGCAATAAGACTTGCATAGTGTGATTTGGGACCTAGTAATGAAATTTTTTTTTTAAGTTGGAAGTACTTATGCTTTTAGTATCTTTTTTTAAATTAATTAATTAAAAGTATCAAAACTTTCAATATTGTAAATACATATGAATTTGTTGGTTTTTGTTTGTTTTATTAAACTTATTTGGTTAGTAAATTGGAACACTGCAGTATATGTATGTATATGTACTGCACTCAAAAGCTAATGAAATTTAATTTGCATTACCAGTAAAATCGTAGGCCCGTAATCATAATAAAATTGTAGCAGGTGGCAAAGGTTTTTCATTCAAATTTTGAAACTTTTGTATGAAAAACATTTAGCCACTTGGTAGAATTTCATTATGAATACAAGCATTACTGATTACTGAAAATTCAATGCACCTCATCATATAACAAATCATTTAGGCAATTTATAAAAATTGTAGAAAAAAATTTTAGTAATCAGTAAAAATTTACTTGTTAAACATTTTTTATTGTTTTTACTGAAACTTTAGTGGTACTACAGTGCTCATCTATGGTAAATGTCTTTACTATTACTTTTTAATTTTTAATTCCTGTTGTTCATCGTTTAGTTGTTGCTGTTCTTGTTGTTGTGTACGCATTGCAATTAAAATAAATTCAGTAAAGTGCGACTTTGACTCGCGCACATTCGGTTTTGATAATTTTTTTTTGATTTAGCTTTCTTCCTTTTTTAAGTTTTTCAGTTTAAACGATTTTTTCAGTTTTATCGCTTTTTTCTCGTTTTGGCGTTTTTTTCTCTTTTTGGGTTTTTTTAATTTTCGCAATTTTTTTTTTCATTTTGGCGATTTTTTCTGTTTTTTGGGTTTTTTTCATTTTGGCGATTTTTTTCTGTTTTTGGGGTTTTTTTTATTTAGGCGATTTTTTCATTTTGGCGATTTTTTCATATTGGCGATTTTTTTGTTTAGTGATTTTTTTCATTTTGGCGATTTTTCCGGGTTTTCGCGATTTATTTTAGTCCTAGATTTTTTTTTTTTTAATTTGGTGCTTTTTTTCGTTTTGGCCATTTTTTTTTTGTTTTTGGCGATTTTTTTATATTTGGCGATTTTATATTTTATTGATTTTTTACCGTTTTTGAAAATTTCAAGAGGTTTGCTCTTACGGTTTCCAAGATACAGCAAGTTGTCAAAATTACAAAGTCAAAATTGCATTAACTGATGAATTGATTTAAATTTTTTAAATTTAGTGTTAATTGTTGTAGTCTGTATAAAAATACACTAACTTTTAAAATTTCAAGTGTATATATGTACATACAATTGTATGTATATTACATGGGATTTTAACATTTTTCGTTGCTCGTTTTGGAACACCCTTTAATTTTTAACTCTCGTGTATTTGTTGTTTTTGCGGTCAAGGTTCTACATACTCTGTCCAAATTTCAAGTTCGTAGCTCTTACGGTTCATTTCCACCTTTGGTCTACGGAAATATACAGAAAAATAACCGGCGGCGGCGCACCGTCGGCTTCGAGCCGGTCGACTTGTTTCTCTGCTTGGTATTGCTTCTTTCAAACACTAATACACTCATACATAGCTCACACCGATTTGACAATGCTGTGAAAGAAAAGCAAAGAAATCTCAGCAAGGAAATCAAAGTCAAAAGATTTTTACCCCCTATCGTATAGATGTTTACACATAAAAAAAAACGCAAAAAACCCTAAAAAAGCGTCAATACTAAAAAAATCGACAAAAAGAAACAAGCTCCGTACAAGGATTCGTGTGCGAAAAACTGAAAGAAATCGCCGAAACGGGAAAAACGCCATAACTAAAAAAACTTCAATGCTAAAAAGTCGCCAAAAACAAACGGCCGCCTACGTGTGCGAATGAAAAAGTCTCACTTCACTGAATTTATTTTAGTTTTTAGGAAAATTTAATTATTCTTTGTTATTGTTTATTTTTTTTAACAGCTGATTGATTTTCTGTGTGCTTAAACTAGCCTGAAGAAAAAGCTCGAGCTGTTTCGTGATATAAGAACACTTTGATCAAACCCATTTAAACTACATGATTGATTTGATTGGTTTGATTATTGGTTTATGTCTAAAACGAGGTACTGAAATAGTTCGATACAAGTCTAAAGTCAAAAGCATATTTTTTTAGCTTAAAACGACGAAAGCTTTAATTAAAACAAAGGTCAATCCATTAAGAAGTTCCATTTATGACTAATATTTGGAGGAAGGTTTTTTTTTTTTTTTTTTTTTTTTGTGAAGTCAAGTATTCTGGGTATTCTGTTAAACAAACCAGCTTAATATGTTATTTAAAAAGCAATATTATATGTATTGAAACTACTTCTGTTTAGATTATTTGAAATAATTTCAAATATTATTTCAAAAGCTTGCATGGCACAGTTTGTTTGCTCAGCTCTGGTTCAATGCACTGTTGGCTTACATTTTCTTTATGTTGTTGATGCTGCCGACTATTCTGCTCAAATTTTATCCATAATATTTTTTGTTGCTGTTACTTTGGAAGTGTATATTATATGCTATTTTGGACATTGCATGAGTACGCAGAGCTTAAATTTGACATACGCTTTTTATTCGTGTGGCTGGTTAGCGCAGAATTCGTGTTTTAAAAAGAATTTAATAATAACAATGATGCGCACGCAAAAGCATTTGGTCACCTATGCCGGATCTTACATACCAGTGGATTTGCCAACATTTGTACAGGTAGATTTTTATTTTAAATTGCCCGCCCCCGCTCAAGTTATTTATTATTATTTTGTTTTATTACAGCTAATGAAATACGCTTACTCTACATTCACCCTCTTAATACGTTTTAAATAATTGTGGAAAATTTTTTATAAACACTTACCATATAGTGAATTATTTTTTAAGCATCGTAATATAATCCATATAAAATCCAGAAATCAGGAATCATTAACGTTAATACGAATTAGGCATATCTTGTAATATTGAGTAAAAAATTGATTATTTTTTTCAGTAGTAAAATTAGTGGCACATACATATTTCACTGCAAACTGCAATTAAGTTTGGAATTCAATAAAATATTATAATAAATCTTTTAAAGTTTTATTAAATACCTTGTCTAATTTTTGTGCCAAATTTACCGGCAGAATTATAATTTCTAGCTTTCTGTTTGGAGCGAATTACTTTGCACATCATTATTATCTTCTAAATTTTTAGTTGCATCATTATTTTCATTTTCTGGTTCTTTTGATGCTGCTTCATAACCTTGTTTAGGGCTTTCATTACTGGTATCTGTTACATCAGTTTGCTTTTCAGTAACATCATGGGTGGTTTCTTTAAGTTTCTTCCACATTTTGGCAGCGGCTAAAAGTTTCAGATTGGGCCTAGCCATTTCATCTTCTGGGAATATATAATCAAATACTTCTTCCCAACCCTCCTCCACACCCGATTCTGAAACAACCTTTTGCCTTTTTTTAACACGTCTTGGCATTTTCTCCATAACCTTTCCTAAGTTATCCTGATCACCAGATTCTCGTTCAAAGTCTCGCCAAGCTTCCAGTAGTAATACTCTGGATTCCTTATCACCCAATTGGCGTAAAGTATCATTAGCTCTTTCGTAAACTCTACGTGCCAAACGTACATTCATATCAACATCTTCATCACCTGTTTGAGAAGTTAGCTCAAATTTAGCATAAGACATCCACACTTTAACGTGTTGTGTTCTTTCCAACAGTCTTTCATAAAGTTGACGAGCCAGTTCTGATTCTCCCTGTGCTACTTCAAAATCTATATAGGCCTTCCATAATAGTTCAGGCATATCTAAACGTGGTTGCTGCACCGCTAACTCGTAAATAGCTCTTGCCCGTTCAGTATCACCCAATAGATTTTCCAGTTCAGCAAATTTCATCCAAGTCACACAATTTTCTGGTCCGAATTCTAAAAACTTTTCATATAGTAAGCGACAGCGATCAAATTCACGCAATTGGATTTCCAATTCAATGTATCCTCGGAATAATTTGTCCCTGGGACACATACCAATAGCCATGCCTAAGGTTTTACGTGCTTTTTGTAAATCTTTGCATCTTATTTCGAACTGGGAATACATTAGCCATATTTTGCTAAATGTGAACTTTTTATGAGGTATTAATTCTAAGCAGGTTTTGTATATTTGGCGTGTACGATCTAAATCTTCCGTTTCGAGTTCCTCAAACAGGGAGTAGTTGATCCACAGGTAAATATAACGGCGCCAGTAATTTTTTTCATTAGCAGGTGGAACATTTGCAATAGCACGCTCATAAGTTTCTCTTATAAGATCGACATCTCCTTCTCCTGGAAAATATTGATTTATTTTATAAATTTTAATTTGGACATTAGCACAACAATTTTACATTGATATATGTATATGTATAATTTTGTTCTTACCTTCTATCAATCTTAAATAGTCAAACCATGCATCATAATTCTGTGGGTTACTTGCTACTTCTTGCTCATATTGGAACTTTCTCTTCGACACTATAACATCTTCGATGCCGGCACGATCTCCATACTTTTTCTCATGTATGGTATAGGCTTTATACAATTCTTGCGTGTGGTCTTTGGGCAAATTATCCAGGGCGTATTTGTATATAACTCTAGCACGATCATGTTCTTTTTGACCTTCTTCAAAGCGAGCAAATGCAATAAATAAACGTTCATCGATGTAATCGTCGCCAAAGAATTCAACAGCCCTCTCAAACACTCTACGCGCACCATGTATAAAGCCATGCGACTCTTCGAAACGTGCAAATTTGATCCAGTTTTTGACATCAGGATGCACATACACGAATCTTTCGTATATTGCCCTAGCCCGATCGATTTCCTTATAACGCAATTCAAAATTTACATACGTTTGCCAGGCTTGCTCTTCAGGCTGCCATTCCATCCATCTATCAAATACCTGTCTTGCGCCAGCAACATTCTCCAGCATTTCTTCCATATAGGTGTACTTGTACCAAAATTGATTAACGCGCGGCATAATTGTAACAGCTCTGTCCCATAGATTACGAGCATGATTAACTTGTTTATTTTTCATTTCCATCTCTGCGTACTTTAGCCAAATGGTAACATTACGATGATCGTTATCCAAAGCTCGCTCCCATATGGAGCGAGCACGCTGTATTTCTTTTTGCGATTCTTCCCATTGAGCGTACTTAATCCAATGGCTTACTACCATGCGATTCTTTCGTAAATTGTCTTCAAATACTTTACGTTTGCGTTGTTGGTAATCAGCTAACTCAGCTGGATCGGAGATTTTTTGCTTCGGAGGCGGTGGTAAAATTTCCAGATCACGTTCTTTAGCTTCACGCAATAGTTGTTCAGCAGTGATTTGTACCTCTGCGGGAGCTTTGTTTTTCACCTGCAGAATGAAGATAAATTTAGGAATGTATATGTTATATAAATAAATATTCTATATACCTTGGCCACTTTGGGCATTTTTTGTGGTCTCTCCATGATGGTAAATGTGCTAAATTATTTTCTTTTAAACAAAAATTTTTTTAATAAAAGTTGACACAATCGACAATTGCGTGGAAACAGTCACAAACACTTGCTTGTAAAATTTTCGTATCAAATTATGAAAATAATGTATTTCTGGTTCATCCTGTTATTTTTATCGTATTGTCTTTTGCTTATCGCAAGAACGTAATTTGGACATTGTTCTAAAATATTTCATTGTTTTCTTCTAAATAATTGCTATAATTTTTGTAAAGGCACATAGATAGAATACCCAAAATAATATCCGTTGTCATGCCGGTAAACAAGGCGCATTGATATAAGGTGGTCTTGATTTGCAACTCTGCGTATTCGCCTTGTATATTTGTTAGTGTAAAATTTCCTGCTGTCAAAATATTTCTTAACGTTTTGGTTCATTTGACAGCAGGAAATTTATGTCAGCTGGCGAATTAAGATCACCTTATGTGCATTCGCCTTGCCGGTAAACACACAATGCGCGAAAGTACAATCGTGCAGGTTTTTCCAACCCTGATAAATATCGTCTGCAAAATTTTCAGCTGAAGTAGTCCCTCTGCAGCGGCGATTAGGAAAAACATAAAGAAATCGGTGAAATTGTGTTTAAAAATAATCCAAAATATGTTATTCCAAATTGTACGACGTTCTATGCTGCGTGGCGTTCAACAATTGCATAAGACACGTTGGATTAATACATCTGCTATGGTGAGTTGACTGGAATAAAATAATTCTTTATTTAGGTAAAAGGATTATGCAATTGACAAATTTTGTTACCAAAAAATAACCAGGTATGCGAATACATGCAGTTGCATAAAATGTGTTTATGGATGATATTGTGGTGGTTTCATTAGTTTTTCCAAAGTGCAAACTACTTGTGTTATGATTGTAGGCAAGGTTTGTATTAAGAGGCTATAGTCTAACTATAGTTGAGATACATATGTATTAGAGACCTGCGTAAACAGTCTTGAAATGTAAATACGTCATGTTTTTTAAATATATTCACGTCGCATGTATTATACTAAACCAATAATAAATGCTGTCGTACTATAAGCGAAGCACGATGGATGTATTGTTGTACGTGTATATCAGTGTTAACAAGCGATGTCGCCAAGACTGCTTGTTTTTAACAAACACTCAAGAGAAGTACTGTTGATTAGTGTATGCTTGTTATTTTTCATATTGTACGTTTGAGTGTGTGTGTAATATGTAGATGGTAAGCTATTATGTGATTAACCGCATACAACTAGATTAAATTTTTCCCTGGGAACAATTCCAATTAATAGCAAGTAATAGGGAGAACAAAAAATTCTAATTGGAAAAGGGAGATATTTCTCGCGGAATTTTATTCATAATTGCCCTGCTAATGTTAATGCATGTGTGTGCCTTTGCATGTGCGCAGAAAAATAAAAAATCATACACATACATGCATGACGTTTGTACACGCGCTCATTGGTAGAAAGAATAAGTATCACAAATTCTTCCGTCACGAAGTGTTTTCTTCTTTACTCTTATAACTACAATACTGAAACAAATGTCTTGCAAACAGTGTTAACGTTTGTTTTAGAAGATTTCGCTGTAGTAAAACATTTGAAAAATGTCTCATGTTTTAAAAGTTTTTATAAAGGTAGAATTAGTAAAATCGTATCGTGATGTTGCGTGTCAGCTGACAAAAACCGTACCATATACAATGCATGTTACTAGCAGGGCTGTCAGATTTATTTTTACCTTTTTCGCCAAATCCAATGTTAAAAATCGCCAAAAACGCCAAATGCTCTTTTTTAGTTTATGACAATGAAATATGTATATATTTTATAACTTATTAAAAATTTATTTTATAAATTATAAAAAATTAATTTCTTCCGAATCGCTAAAATTCGCCAAAAAAAAATGGAAAAACACCATTATATATATTTTGTTTATCTTTATTTAGAACAATGTAAAAATGATTATGAACATAAAAAGGTACAATGTTTGATATAAGCAAAGAAGCTTAGTATTAATCAAATATTGGATATGTATGTATGTACATTTATATGTAGTTGCAGTTCTATTACATATCTAAAACGCTTTATACTTCATCGTCAAGACATTCCACATTGTCTTCTTCTTCTGACTACATCGTATGTAAATTGAACTTTTTCAACATATCTTGCGAAGGTATAAAAGAAGTGCAACATGTGCTATTTATATTCATATAATTTATAACTCGTAACAACGCGTCAAAAAGTTAATATTGCATGATATTTCGAAGGCGCGTTTTAGTTTAGCTCAATATTTAAAATAACCTTTCAACGCAGGCACTACAGCCAAAGCAAGTTCTTTAAAATGTTACGTACCTGCCGTATTCTTATAAACATATACTTTTGATCAAAAGTGATTTAAGTTAGATGGAATATCACCATTAAAATAATATTTTCAATCTAGCGGTATGTTAGGATTCATAAAAATCTTTAAAATATCTTTAACAACAACAAATTTTAAGTTTAAAATTTTTAAACGCACTAATAATCCCAAATTAATATTTTACTTATTAAGTAAAATATTTATTAATATTAGTGCGTTTAAAAATTTTAAACTTAAATTGTAACAATTCCCATAAAAACACTAATTAATTAACAAAAAAATTTTGTTTGTGATAATGGATTGCAACATTTTATAAAAAAATGTTCGTAAACTTTAAATATATTCATGTTTTCAGGAATTCTATTTATTAATTCTTTCACGAGCATCTTTAAATATGAAAAACAATATTCTCGAAGTATTTCAATATCTTCATCAGCCATTTCAACATTGCTAATTCAGTTTCAAATGCTGACCCAAAATTGCATTTAGTTGGAGAAAATTGTTTGGTATATCAATAGCTATAATAACATTGGTTATCAATTTTTCGGTATTATGAGTTTCATTCAAAATTGTTGGCTTGAAAATGTTTGAAGAAAATGAAAGAAGAGTAGAATGTAGCCTCTGATGCATACTGCCTGCGTACATGTTATCTGACTGAAATTCAACATTTAAATGGATCATTTCATTTACTATTGGATTTATAAACATCTAAAAAAGTCTTGTCTTCGTCACATAATTCTTTGTATATATTTGGGGCAGTCTTATCATTTTCGGCTGTTGAAATAAGTGAAAAATTATGTTTGAGCTCCACCCATTGCTCCAAAATTCGTCTTATACTCGCTCCATAAGACAACCAACGAGTTGCAGTAATTTGCTCAAGTTTTCTAAAACGGTTGCTGTCAATACCAGTATTAAATGAGACAAATACCATAATAAAAATAATATTTAACGATTTTCAAGCCAATTCATGGCCCTTCAAAAATAGCCAACAAAATCGCCAACTTTTTTATAAAACACCAAAATATCGCCATGTCGCCAAATCGAAAATTAGGACGCCGAACTAGCTTTAAAATCGCCACGTTTGGCGAGAAATCGCGCCACATCTGACAGCCCTGGTTACTAGTTATAAAATATGTGGTGGTAGCACTGCTGACGTAGGAATCTGCAGAAAACAGATTTTTCTGTAGCGAATGTCAAAAACGCCGCATTTAATGCCAGACAAAAAAATGTGCTGTGCAAACTGTTACATTTTCTATAACTTGTGCACAAAGTTGAACGATACGGTAAAGTAGAATGATACGATTTTACTAATTATACCTTTAGATATCTTGTGCAGGACACTAATATATATATATGTACATACATAGTATGCACGTATGTATGTGCATTGTAAACAAAGTAAAGCTGTAATATAAAATTATGAATTTTTAATGCAAATACATAAATATACATATACATACATAAATATACATATATGTACGTTTTTACATATGTACGTACGTAATTGCCGATGCATGTAAGTACATTCATACATACAATGTGTACATACATACCCAGCGGGAACTAGGAGTAGGGATGCCTTCTAGAAGGTCTCTGTACGCCTTCTTTTGGATGTAGAAGGCCTGCTCGCTCCATTCCATACTCATATCTTTTTTACACGCGTCATTGCGGAGCAGGCCTTCAGTTCTTGCTTCTTTCGCCAGAGATTCTGGGAGGCCTTCAAACTAATAGATTTTGTTTTTGCTTTGGTGAAAAAACAAAACAAAACATGTTACTCCTTCTCTTCTCCCTTCTCATAGAAGCGAGTGTGGAATGTGTATCGTATATTTTATGCGAAAGAGTCCTTTAATAAGGCCTTCACTAAGAAAGTCTTCTGAGTTTTACCGCTGGGTATGTATCCCAATAGATAAAGTATGTATGTATCTGTTTTAAGAGGTACACATGCACGCGTATGTATGTATATGGACCCGTGTATATGGGTGACATAAATATCCAATCAGAGAAATTTACTGGCAAAACTATCATTATGTAATACCTACAATACAAAAATAATTATTTCCCTTTCAGTCCCTGTCGGAAAATCACTAGACGACTACAAAAATATGCTATAAACACAATTGGGACGAACGACCTAACTGAAAATCTCTGCCTTGCTGTGGCAATTTTTGTAGCCCATGGATATAAAACTTTGCAAATATTCACTGCGGCAAAAATCACTTGCATATACATACATAAATATTTATGTACATATTGCACATTCAATAGTGTCATAACTCGAAAAAACTAGTTTTGCAGAAAACACGTTTAAAGTTTTCAATTTACATACAACTCAATGAAGGTATGAAAAAATATTCTTCTCTCACGAGGTGATATTTATATGAAATTTTTACGCAAACAAAATACAAAATGCGTTATTATTCTGCATTATTAACTCAAAAAAACAAATTTTTTGAGTTATGACACTATTGACCTGGATGTGCGATATGTCCATAGGTATATCCACACCAAAAAATTATGATTATATACTTGCAATAGGAATAAATGCTAAAATCGCGAAAATGTTGAAAGTTCGCAATATTGGAAACAAGCCGTAAACTAAAATTGATGTAATTATTCGCTACAACCAAAACGTTAGTTATTGCCTCGGTAGAAAGAGCAAAACATTAACAAAATTCAAACAGCTAGTCGTCGTTCGTCGACGTAAGAAATGGAAATAAACCTATCGCAAGTTCGTTACGCAAGGCAACTTTAGTTCAAAGTACTGATTGTATTTTCATATACATATGGAAATGTGTTTTATTTCCTACGACGAATATTCGTCGTTCGTACCAGTTGTGTTTATAGCAATAACCAACTTATAGTTAACTTTTCTTAAAATTAACTAAAAGCTAAACTACAATGTAATCCAGCAGGGTGTCTACTCTGTATTTCGAAACGAAAGAAATTGCTTTCGAATTTGTATGTTATTAACATTGCAATTCGAAAACATTTGCTTTTGTTTCGAGTTACAGATTAGACCCCCAGAACTGACCCAAAATCAATTCTTAAGTTGATTACGTAATAAGGTTTGGTGAGAGCCAATAAATTTACTCTCAGATACTTTGAAACTCATTTCAACTTATGTTTTATATTTATTTTGCTGATATTATAATAGATGTTGCAATAGCTGGGTAGATAGCACGTTAACCATACAACGTGTGATGTATACATACATACATACATAGTTCGAACACCCCAAGCAACATCTTTTTGAAAATTTACTGACTACCAGGTGCCTTCAATAAAGTCAATTTTAAGTTAGTTGAAAAGTAGTGCAGAGTGGGAAAATTTACTAATAGACATCGTAATATTAAAATAGTTAGTTGTTTCCATTGGAAAGTGATCCAAGTGTCAGCCAGTACTAGTTGCGAAATAATAAGCTTAGTTAAACAAATTTTAAAATTGTATTTTTGTTTCAAATGTAAATGTGAGGCAAGTCGAACGCTGTCGACATTGACAACCCGGACCTATGCCTATACATACATTAAAAAGTTTATTTTCAAGATTATAATTATCAGTTTCTTTCTGTTTTTTATTTCTAAATTATCAGCAATATGTGTTTAGGCTTTTATTTTTTTATACTCGTATTTTTATATGCTTACTTATAGTATTTTCTCCGCTAAAACAGCATCATCACATAAGAAAAATTAAAAATGTATGAAAAAATATATAAAATATGTCTCAGCTAGATGTGCAAATAAGTCAACATTTTCTTTTTGTAAACAGTAACAGTGTTCGAAAAACGCTTTAGCTCTAGGAACAAAGTATTCCATAATCTAGCAACTCTAAACAAAAAAAAATATCATAATTAATTTGAATAGTTCTTTAGGATTGGCGTTCCATAAGAACATAACTATGAATATAATTATAATTATGAAATCGCTTTCAAAAAGAGAAACTTGATCACGAATTCTTAGATTATAAATAAATCTCAAGAATATACATATTGAAAACATTTTCAAGTCTTAAATAGATAAACCAAAACCCACCACAATCATTTGTGGTTGATTTAATATCGCAAAACTAATTTAATGTTTATCTATTTATCTATGTAACCACTATCTGTGTTAACCACTAACAAAAACTGATAATAAACAATGGAAACAAAATAATTTTACTAATTTATTATACCTACATACGCGTATGCATTTAAAAAAAAGCCAGTAGGTATCACTTTCAAAAAATAAATCAATTCAACTAACTGGTTTCTGAGAATATTTTTTTTATTCCAAAAAATTATCCACATTTAACTTATAACAAAAAAAAAAGCAAACAAGCAATAAAATTCACATGATAATCCTCAAAATACTTTCAGACTACTGCATACATACATACAAACGTATGTACATACATATTTATAAAAGTGCACACTCATTAGCAACTTATGGACAGTAAAGAAATAACAAGGTTATCTCTTGAGTAAAAAAAAATAAATTTGCTCGATTTCGTTTCAGACAGCAACAACACAAGTCGCTCGTTTTGATTAGTCGTATACAAAATAATCTTAAGAAATGGTGTGTGATAGGAATGTTTAATTTTATACCTATTTATTTATTTATTTTTTTTTTTAAATAATGAAAATATTTATTTATTATTTTTAGGCTAGTGCTGACTATCGCATTGAAACCGATACTTTTGGTGAATTAAAAGTACCAGCTGACAAATACTATGGCGCCCAAACTATGCGTTCTCAAATTAATTTCCCTATTGGCGGCCCCACTGAACGGATGCCAAAACCTGTCGTTCAAGCCATGGGTATTTTGAAGAAGGCTGCCGCTGAAGTAAACAAAGAGTTTGGTTTGGATCCCAAAGTTAGTGAGGCAATTTCAAAGGCTGCTGATGATGTAATCTCAGGAAAGCTTTATGATGATCATTTTCCCTTGGTTATTTGGCAAACTGGCTCTGGCACTCAAAGTAACATGAATGTTAATGAGGTAAATAATTAATTATTTATTTATTTATATAATATTGTACATCTATATATACATACATACACATGTACACTGAACCAAAAAAAAAATTCTTAAAACAAGAATTTAGGGTTTCGTTTTAAAAATGCTACATTCTTTTAAATAATTGTATGTATGTATGTAACGTATGGACTCCAAAACGGCTGGGCCGATTTTGAAAAAATTTTCAGGGAATCTTCAGAATATTTAGGCGGTGACACTGTGAAGTCTGATTTTTTATTTTCGGTCTGCGGGCGGAGGGGCATGGCAAAATCCATTTTTCATATTGCACCACCAATGCCATATACATATATACATACATATATATTTATTTTTTATTTTTTGCATTTTTTTATTTTATTTTTTGTCGTGTTTTTCAAAACGAGATAACAAACTCTTGAATCGGTTATGTAGTTCCGAAGATATTAACAAAAAACCTATGTTAATAATGATCCAATATCAAAATTTTAAAACTTTCGAAATGTTGCATTAAAAAAATCGGAGTTTTCGGTTTATTTACAAAATATTTACATCATTCGATAACACGATGGGGGTAGCGAAGCACACCGGCTGAAGCTAGTATAAAAATGTTATTTTTATAACGAAGCAGTTTTAAAACAAATACGTGCACCTTTATTTTAAAAATTAAACAAACTCAGTTCTATTTCATCAATGTTTCTTTTTACAATGAATTTCTTGATTTTAATTTTTTTGTGTACATACATATCGTTGGTCTCAAGTAGAAAGATCCTAACTCGCATTTATTACGAAATTGAATTTTTCAGTCAATACTCGTACATTTCACACAAATATATCTCATGACAAAAATTTATTGCAAGAGTGTAAAAAATAACGCTTTTACAAGCAGTTGTCCAAAAAAAAATTGTATTGCTTGAAGGACAACTTTGAGGGGCGCCATCACCCCCTACTATGAATCCTTTTTATATTTTTTTACATAAGACTGAACCGATTTGGGGGACAGAATATAAGAAATAAAGAAAATATAAATAACGGCCACTCTAATGTGCATATCTTTACCTTAATATAGAAATAACAATAACTCATTTTTTTAATCGAGATTTTTTGCATTTTTCGATACATTAATATTCTTCTATCGAAATATACAAAAAATTCGGTTTAAGAAAAATAATGAGTTAGGTACTTTCTATATTAAGGTAGCGATATGTCTGTGTGATTTTTTACTACATTTTTTTAAATTATTACATTTTATTTTTATGCTTTGTGCGTTCGAATATTCGAACAAAAGTTCAAATTTTCGTCTATTCGAACAAAGAAAAATTTATGAAATTTTATTCGAACAAATATAAAGCACAAATAATTTACAATATTAGTACTTACGTTACCTTAATATAGAAAGAGTCTAACTCATTATTTTTTTGAAATCGAGATTTTTAAAGATTTCGATAGAAGAACATCTAATGTATCGAAAAATGCAAAAATCTCAAAATAAATAAAAATAATGAGTTCAGGCCTTTCTATATTAATGTAACGTTTATGTATATTATTTCTCAAAATCGGCTCGTACTTTGAGCATTGCAGGTAGTCATTGTAAAACTTCATCTATGGACTCTTTAATTGACACATGTTATATTTATTAATTCTTATACATTATTATGTATTTATATTTTTTAATTTCGCTTCAGGTCATCAGCAATCGTGCCATTGAATTGCTCGGTGGCAAATTGGGCTCGAAAGAACCCGTTCATCCCAACGATCATGTCAATAAATCTCAAAGTTCGAATGATACCTTTCCCACTGCCATTCACATTTCCGTGGCCTTAGAATTAAATAACAATCTTAAACCTGCCATTAAGATTTTGCGCGATGCCTTGCAGGCGAAATCGGAAGAATTTAACAATATCATTAAGATTGGTCGCACGCACACAATGGATGCTGTACCTTTGACTTTGGGCCAGGAATTTAGTGGTTATACTCAGCAAATGTCTTATGCTTTAGATCGTATAGATGCCTGTTTGCCACGTGTTTATGAATTGGCGTTGGGTGGTACTGCTGTGGGTACTGGTCTTAATACACGTATTGGTTTCGCTGAAAAGTGTGCTGCCAAAATTGCTCAGCTCACTGGATTGCCGTTTGTGACAGCTCCCAATAAGTTTGAAGCCTTGGCCGGTCGTGATGCCATGGTAGAGGTGCATGGCGTCTTGAATACAATTGCTGTCAGCTTGATGAAAATAGCCAACGATATTCGTTTCTTGGGCTCTGGTCCACGTTGCGGTTTGGGTGAACTTATGTTGCCCGAAAACGAGCCCGGCAGCTCTATTATGCCTGGAAAAGTAAATCCTACACAATGTGAGTCCATGACAATGGTGGCTGCTCAAGTTATGGGAAATCAAGTTGCTGTTACTATTGGAGGAGCAAATGGTCATTTTGAATTGAATGTTTTCAAACCTTTGGTAGTTTCAAATGTATTGCGTTCTATCCGTTTGTTGTGTGAGTAAAAGTTATTTTCTTTTGGTTTATAAATCATTAGATTTATTTTTTTATTTTTTCAGCTGATGGTAGCCGCACATTTACTGCTAATTGTGTACAGGGCATTAAAGCTAATACCGAACGTATTAACAAAATAATGAACGAGTCCCTTATGCTGGTAACTGCCTTAAATCCCCATATTGGGTACGATAAGGCTGCCAAAATTGCCAAGACTGCTCATAAGAATGGCACCACCTTGAAAGAAGAGGCCATTAATTTGGGCTATTTGACTGAGGAACAATTTAATCAATGGGTCAGGCCACAAGATATGTTGGGACCCAAGTAAATTATCCCCCTAAAGTGTTGTACATTTTATTTATTTCTATCCATTTTTATGTTAACAATTTTTTTCAAAAATACAAATGTAATTTGATTAAAAAAACAAGAAATTAAATTTTTGTAATGGTGAGTATACACGATACTACAAATCGTACGATAAATCGTACAAGTATGAAATTAGTAACGTGTATCATGCTGTCGTACTTATGAAGTATACTTTGTAGTACGAAAATCAAAAATTTTTGATTTTTGTGGGCGGAGCTTCGATAAGTACGATAATAAGTATTGTGTATCATGCTGTTGTACAGCAAAATTAGTTTTATGAGGAAATGGTTTAGAAAACGCAGTGTTTCTGCGACTCAATTTTAGAATTAGGTTTATGTAGAGGATATTTTAATTAATAAAAGACAATAAAATATTATTTTAATCATTCTCTACAACATGCCCCTTTTCTTTTTTGCATTATTTTTTTCATTCTTTTCCACTGCAGTTCACTTTTAATTAATAAATCTACCACATTATTCATTTATCCGCGTGGGTATTGCCTTAAAAATTTTCTTTCAAATGAATTAGTATGATTTTTAGTAACGTGTATCTTAAAAAGCGTACTACAACTCATACTACGCCAAGTACGAAATTAAGTATCGTGTATACCCTGCATAACGGCCACTTCTTTTAAACTGTCTTCTAGAGATGCACGATTCGGTTCACAGAACAGATTCGAATATTTTATTATTTGTTCTTTAAACAGAACAGATTCGAATATTTTATTTTTCTTTAAACATTTCCATTTGTTTATTAGACAGTTCACTGTTGTTTCACACGAATGTTTCTATCTAAATCCTGGCTGTGACTCATATCTACATAGCAAGGTATTATTATCTTCTATATATCTTCTTAATATATATAATTCTACTGTACGTGTGTACGTCACTGAACTCCTCCTAAAAGGCTGTACCGATTTGAACGAATTTTTTTGTATGCGTTTGGGTGGCGCCCTGGATGGTTTAGATTCACAAATCAGCCCGGCAGATGACGCTGCAGTCGGTATCTAGGTTATTTATCTATACTGCAACTAAACGGCTGGATCGAATTGAATGAATTTTTGTATATATATATAAAATTCTCGTGCCACGGTGTTTGTAATTGAGCTTCTCCGAAACGACTGTGTATTCGGTAGGTCAGAGAATAGGTCGTAATCTATTTTTTATACCGCTAAGTGGGCTGTGTCGCGCCCACACGAACAAGATATTTTATATCTTGAAATCTATAAGTCAGAGTATTCAAATTTGGTATGGACTCTTTTGAGAGCGATGTGCGAAATAATTTAAAATATTGGTGGAATAGGAACGGGGGAAGAGGCACCCCTCTTACAAAGTAATTATAAAAATCTTATATTTTGAAAGTTATAATAGCAAGTCAGCAAATTTCAAAATATTGATAGAATAGGACTGGGGGAATATTATCAAGACCGATGAGAAAAACTTCATAAAATTCACAATTTCCTTTGTACATACAGTCATAGGGAATTTAATCCAGGCTCAGATCTCTCCCGTATTTGCTTATTCCCCGGCTTTTTAGGATAGGAGTATTTTTCCTCAGGAAAAAATTACAGGGAAGGGAAAAAACTACCCAGGGGGCCTTCTCTGTAATTCGAAACGAAAAAAAATGCTTTCGAATTTATATTTTATAAGCATTCAAATTCGAAAGCATTTTCTTTCATTTCGAATTACAGAGTAGAGCAACAGATCCCTCCCATATTTGCTTATTCCCCGGCTATTTAGAATAGGGGGATTTTTCCACAGGAAAAAAATTATAGGGAAGGAAAAAAACTCCCCAGGGGGCCTTCTCTGTAATTCGAAACGAAAGAAAATGCTTTCGAATTTACATGTTATAAGCATGCTAATTCGAAAGCATTTTATGTCGTTTCGAATTACAGAGTAGACACCCATGAAAATTCATAATTTAGATAAATTTAAGTATAAATTATTATAAATTTACGCAATGTACGCAATGGGCTCTGTTAAATAGTTAAATATTGTCACTGTTTGATCATAAACTTTGTTTAAAACTAATTATTAGTGTGCAACTATCATAACTGGATTCTAAATCGATATTACTTTTTTGATAAGTGAATTTTTACATTTGTGTTGGTCGTATAATGCAAGTCACATTGGAAATGAATTAGTATATTAAAAAATGTACATTTCAATGTCGCCATTTTCTACACACATACTTTTGCTTACACAGTACGTAGTAGTGTTGTCTCACTCGTGCTCATACAAGTTTACCCAGTTGCTATCTATTGGCTGATTTGTGGTATTAAAACAAAATGTATTAAATGAAAATATAAATTAAAAAATAACAAAAATTAAAAATTTTAAAAACCCCCCGACTTTTTTCAGAAAAGATGTTATATCTTCTAAACGGCTGGACCGATTTTTTTCAAACATAGCTAAGAACCCTCTCGATCAAGTCATCTTTCAAACAGAAAAAACTAAATGAAAATCGGTCCAGCCGTTTGGCCTGTACGTGGACACAGATAGATACACAGACACACACTACAAACTTATAACACCCCTCTTTTTAGTTGGGGGTTAAAAAATAAAAAAAAAATACTCATTTGATTTTTACAAGTTGTGGTTAAACCAATGCATATCGTTACCAATATAATTAATAGTCGCCGTGTACAAATAATCTAAAACATTAACATTCATAAATCATTAAATTATAACTATCTGATATTATACAAATATACATTTTTCAATCTATTAAATAATTAAAGAACTTCTTTATACTCGATCGTGCTTTTTGGATACTCAACTTAACCTCAAATTCCACATATCGTCTTCCAGTTGTTTTTCCATCAAATTTTTACCATGCCAGGTAATGAAATCTATATTTGTTCATTGCTCTCCTGTGGTAGGAACATCTCTAAGTCTCAAGGTAGTATTTGCTGTCTTCTTTGTGCTAAATGGTTCCATGGTAACTGTGTGGGGATTAGTACAGACCACTTAGCTACAATTTCTAAAGCCAAGGGTAACCTCAACTTTGTTTGTGAATCCTGCAAAACTAATCGTGTCGATCCTGAATCGTACTCCCTTCGTGAAGAACTTCGTAAAGGACTTGCGGATATCCAGACTAAATTTGATGTTATACTGTCTGAGGTTAAGGATGAACTTAACTCTAATCTAACTGTGCTTAAAAATTACATTATCAATTGCAAAAATAGTGTGAAATACATTCAGGATTTTACTACTACCAGGCTTAAAGTGCTAGAGGAACAAAACGAATTACTGGTTTTCCCAAGTTTCAAGCTAATGTTGAAGATATCGTTATTCGTATATTTAAAGAACTACAGGTGGATATTAATACCTCAGATTTAAACAATGTCTTTTTCATTAACCGTGGTAACACAATCCTTGTGAAGCTTAATAGTATTACCAAACGTGACCTAGCTATGAGAAATTATTTTAAAACAAGGAATTTGCGCCTAAACTTATTCATTAATACGGATATTAATAAAAGAATATTTTTGAATGACCATCATACGACTAAAGTTGATCGCCTCCTATTCCAGTGCCGTAAACTCCGCAATGAAAATAAATTCTCCAAATTTCGCCTTCTTAATTCCGACAAGACTAAGGTCAGATTAACTCTAAATGATAATTCCTTCAAAACACTCGATATTGATGAATTTTGCTCCTTTTTCAACATAAGCTGTGAATTACCGAGTGCTCAGAGTTTGAATGAGTCTGGTCGATACGGAGCTGTATAGCTGAGTATTTTTTCAAGCCATTATATTATCTTTTTATTTTTATATATTTTTTTATTGTACAATTCGTATTATTAATTTATATTTTGATCTCATTTCTTCGTATTAGTAAATAATTAATTATCTTGTTAGTTATTTCAATTATTTTTTTTTATCCTTTTTTTTTTGTTTTTGTTTCACATTCAGATAAATTGTAAATATTAATACTACATTAATATGGCATCAATTTATTCTCCATTGAGTAATTTAGGTACGACTATTAGCAACAACTCACATCTAAGATCTAATTTGTCTAATTTTAGTACATGTTGTAAATTGGCTCATATTAACATTCAAAGTATTAATCCTAGACTGCGTAATTCTAAGTTTGATGAATTTAAATTGATAATTGAAGATTCATTAATAGATATTTTAGCGGTCTCTGAATCTTGACTGAAACCGCACATTGCTGATAATTCTATTAAGCTTCGTGATTATTTTGTAATTAGAAAGGACCGTGAAAACATGAGAGGTGGTGGTGTCGCTTTGTACATACGTAATGGATTAGCCGTAAAGGTTGTCTTTGAAAAATCCGATCCATTAAGTATAGAGTGTCTGTTTGTTGAATTTAATACTGGTAATTCGAAAATGCTAGTGGGAGTAGTATATGCACCACATGGTAATATACAGGTCTTGGAAGAAATCCTTGGTGATGTATGTTGTCGCTATAAGAATATAGTTATCCTTGGTGACTTCAATAACAACTTATTTATTAATTAAAAATCTAAACTTCTTAGTAATTTATGCTCGAGTAATAATCTTTCTTATTTACATAATTCTTTGCCCACTCATTTTAGTATTCAAAATGGTAGTACCTCTTTAATTGACTTTGCTTTGGTAAGTGATGTTAACCTTGTCAAATTTTCAGGTCAGTTCCTGGGGCCATCCATCTCTCATCATGCTTTTATTTATCTTTGCTACGATGCTGAACCTGTAATGGTGATTGAAGATAGGATTCACAAAGACTACGATAAAATTAGTGCGGCAAGAGTTTGTGAACTTATTTCAAGTCATGATATGAATAGTATTTTTTCCACTAACAACGTGGATGAGCAACTTGATATCTTGTACCGTGTACTTTATTCTGTTCATAATGATTTGCCTATTAAGAATTTTAAAACGATTAAGAACAATAACTTTTGTAATATCCCTACTGTCAAAGCGTCAATAAATTTAAGAGACATAGCTTATAAAGTAAATTGGGCCACTTATTGTAAGTACAGGAACAAAGTAAAGAAAATCCTACGTAAACACAAGATTGACTACTGGACGTCTAGGTTTGAAAACTCTAACAGTAAAAATTTATGGAAGGCGATTAATAAGAAAGACATTAGCTGTCAAAATTTATTCCAACAGCATGACCCTAATACTTTCAATAATTATTTTATATCTTCGCAGGTTAATCCTGGAATAGAAACTCCTGTCTTCACTGAGTTTCCTCATTTAGGTTTTAACTTTAGATGTATTGACAAAAGTGAACTATGTCTTGCAGTTTATAGAATCAAGTCTAATGCTGTTGGACCTGACAATTTACCTCATAACTTCATTAAAATTATATATCCATTTATTGAAAACTATCTTCTTTGTATTTTTAATACTATAATTCTTACTTCTAGCTTCCCTTCTATTTGGAAAACTTCCAGGATATTGCCTATAAAAAAGAAAGGCAGAAGTATATGTCTGAACAACTACAGGCCTGTTAGTTTATTATGCAGTTTATCAAAAACTTTTGAATCTTTACTAAACGACCAAATATTGAATCATCTTAATGCTAACCGGTTGCTTAGCAATTCTCAATTTGGTTTCAGGAATGGTTGCAGCACTTCTTCTTTATTATTGTCTCTTACTGAAAATATACGTCAAGATATTAACGCGAACAAATTTTCCACCATGATCTCCTTGGACTTAAGTAAGGCATTTGATACTATCAATCATAACGTTTTAATTAGTAAACTTGCTCTCAAATTTCAATTTGCTAGAACTTCTTGTAAACTTATTTATTCTTATATATATGCTCGTAAGCAGTTTGTTGGTAAGTGGCAACACCAGTTCTTCAATAGCAGTTTGCCTTAGTGGAGCTCCTCAGGGCTCTATTCTTGGGCCTCTTCTATTCTTAGCATATGTTAATGATTTTGTAGAATTTGTAGGCACTAACTTTTGCAAAACTTACCTATTCGCAGATGATGTTAATCTACTATTTACTGGAGATAAACAGTTCCCTGATTGTCATGAAATGGTTATTAATCACACTTTATTAAAGGCCAGTGAATGGGCTGAAACCAACAAACTTAAATTTAACCCATCTAAGACAAATGCAATTTTGTTTTAGTTCCAGCATTACTACATCCATGAATATTATTCTTGATAATGTCAGTATTCCCTTTGTCGACTCAGTCAATTGGCTAGGAGTGACTATTGATCAGTCTTTGTCCTTTGAACACCACATATACAATTAAAGTTCCAAAGTAAACGCAATTTTAAAATCTCTCTACTCATCAGACCTTCATTTACCACTCAGTATTAAAATTAAAATTGCCCATGCTCTTCTTATGCCTCACATTCGTTACTGTCTGAATGTGTACAGTGGTACTACAGCAATCAACTTAAGAAGAATTAATCTCATTGTTAATAGAATTGTCAGATACATATTTAGACTAAGAATTTTTGCTCATGTCTCAAGGTTCTGCACCCTATTTTTGAATAGCTCGTTTTCTGTTTATACCAAAATCGAACTCTTAATTGCTATTTATCAAATCATTAAATCTCAATCGCCTATGGCTTGTTTAACATATTTAAATTTTCTAAAGAAAATCTACTAAAGATCTACTAGAAATCCAGTATTTATTCTGCCTCGAATATCGAACTCAACATTCAGTCGATCTTTTGTTGTTAGAACGTGCAAGCTTTGGAACACCCTGCCTCTCCCGTTAAAGAGATTTAATTTGTCAAGAGCTACTTTTAAACATCATGTTCTCAATTGGCTTATCAATATGACCTAAGTTAACTTTTCTTTCTTGGACCTAAATTAGACAATCCGTTAATTTTCCTATATTTTATAATTTCTTTTTTTTTTTTACTATGTTCCTATTTTGATCTACATTCATTTATAAACGTATTCAGTATATTTTTAGTATTTTTATATTTTTTCTGTAAAGAATTTCTTTTCAAATCTCTTTCACTGCATTAGTTTCCTAATATATTGTTTATGAATATGTATATATATGTATATAATTGTTACATATATTTTATAAATATGTAAATACAAATTTGATTATTTCCCCCCCCCCCCCCCCTTTTTTTAGTTTATTGTGTACTTTAATTATCTTACAGTCTTATATATATTACATTGTATTATACTCAATTAATCATATATGGCCCTGTGGGCTCGATTAATTTATTTTGAATAAATGAAATGAAATGGAAAAAAAAGAACAATAAGGGCCTTATCAAAAAAAGAAAACATATTTGAGCTTGAAGTGTACTTTAAGATAAAATTTTCATAAAAATTTTGACAAAAGAACACTTGAAGTTCAAATAAATTTTTTTTTTGATAAATGTTTGGCGTTTACTTATTTTTATATTCCGACATCGTTCACAGTACTACCTGTCGCTATCACTCATACAATGAGTTAGTTAATATTTTCTACCCTAGAAATAATTTATGTTGCAAAAAATTTTTTTGCAAGGTCAGCTAGTTTTATATATAATCTTCTAATTAATTTTTCTCCTGTCTTCTTTCTCTTTCACCTTTTCACATATTTTTAGATCATTTATTGGACGAAATTCTTTACACTTGTTGGTATTTTTAATAACTTTTGCTACTGATGTAAGCATCGATTCCTTCCACTTTTAAGGAAAGTTTACTGTTTCCATTGATTTATTAATAATTTTCAGTAAAATATTGCCAGTGGTAATCAAGGACATGACATCCGGTTGTTCAATATTTTATTTTTTTTTATTTTTTTATTAATTGATAAACTTTTATTATCACTTAATTTTTTACTAGTTCTTGTCAATATGGACATAGTTAATTCGATTTGTGGAATAGTGGCTTCGCTGAGTAAAGATTTTCTGCTTTGGCCAGTTTTAATGGTTTTCTCCTCTCGGCATGTCGAATAGGGATCCCTAAAATTTTCTGATTTTTAAGCGTGTTCTCCTCTCGGTACATCGAATAGTGGCTTATGTTTTTAAATCATCTCCATAGACGTTATTTCGCATTTTTGATAAACATTATTTCCATGGACGTTATTGCCAGCAACCACCGTATTTTTTAACCGGCTTCAAAAAAAAAAGTAGGAGGTTAACAATTGCTCTCTATTTTATTTTTTGGTGTTATTTCATAACTCGATACATTTTAGACCGATTGTAAAAATTCTTTTTTTGTCTAAGAGGATATGCATAGCTTCCCATTGGTCCCATTGTAAGAAAAGTGGACGGAGAAACGCCGACAATTTTTTTATTTGATTTAATGATATTCTGCTTATTTGATTGCTGCGAAACCTTGTAATTACACAATTTGAAAGTTGAAAAATGGGCGGGGTTACGCCCATTAAAATTTGTTATAATATTGTAAGAGGTTCTTAAACGATTTTTACGAAACTTACCACACCTTGAGCTCTAAAATAGACACAATCCTCCATTTAAAAAATGGGCGGAGTCACGCTAATTAAAATTTAATATTTTATTTTAAGTGGTTCTACTTTACCAATTTTTACAAGCCTTAACACGCACCCTGAGCTCTGAACTAGTGTCCTGCAGAAGACTATTTATAAGACCTTTCAAGACATGAGAGATGTTTTCAAATGCTTTACTACTGCGAAATATTCTAAAAGAATCGCTAAGCAACACTGTTGGCAAGACATATTTTTCGGTTGTTTGTCTTGCCAACAGTGTTGTTTAGCGATTCTTTTAGAATATTTCGCTGTAGTAAATCATTTGAAAAAATCTCTAATGTCTTGAAGTCTTATAAATAGTCTTGTGCAGGACACTACTCTGAACCACACAATCTGACCACACAATCTTACATTTAAAAAATGTACAGAGGCACGTCAATTAAAATTTAATTTTATGTATCACGTACTTCTTATCTTCTTCTATCAGATCTTTGCATTGAAGTCGTTTTTTTTTTTTTGGGAGAAACAATTATTATATATCGTGTCCTATTATTATAGGATTAAAAATGAAAAACCTATAAATTTTGAGATTTTCAATTAAACAGTATGTACGTATAATAAATACTTACTTATTTACAGTAGTGATAAGCCGAAATTTTTATTTAATAGGTTTTTTTTTAATTTTTTTTATTTATATTATATACGCTTAACTAAATACTAAATTTCAATAAAATATTAAATATAGGTGGTTAGATAGATTGTTGCAAAAAATTAAAACAAGCTAAAATTAATACACGTGTAGAATTTTTTAAACTTAAGAATTGTTTTTAAACAACCCAAAAATTAAAGCGTAGTTTAATTTCAACTTGTTTCATTTTCTATTTTCTTCACTGCGTTGGAAAATTAAGACAAACAATACAAATTTTATAAAGAGCTTTATCCACCATCATATTAAAAAATGTTTTCGTTTGAAATGACCTTCCATTATTTGTTACAAGCAAAAAAATAGTTAATTTAATAAAGTTTGTTATACAGTTTTCACCCCTTAATTAATTATACAACAAAGATAATACTCAAGTAATCGAATAAACATGGGTTTTGTTAATGGACGCTAGATACAAAAACCGACAAATCATTCGATATGAGAGACAAAAGCAAATTAATTTTTTTTTTTCAAAAATTAAATTTACTTAAGTCGTTGTAGTAAAATTTGCTTAAAGAGAGAAAACTGGTTAGAACTAATAATTTACAAATAATGAGGAGTAGTATACAATACATATTTCAAAAAATAGCAAAAAAAACTATATTATTAGTATTCATTTTTAAATTGTTTAAATTTTAGAACTTGAATTTTATAAATAGTTACTCTTGTTCAGTTCACACAAGTTATTTATTATTTAGAGAGATGTGCAGGCAAATATTCAACATCTTCGTTAAAAATTGAGGACTTAATTTAAAATCTTTCGTTTACAATTTATACTTTTAGAACTGGTAAACTTACTAACAGCAAAGTGCCGTCATTAAATCAATAATTTCAGTTTACTTTTGCAAAAAAATATAGTTAAAAAAACTGCCATTTCTAATTATTTGGTTGCATCATATAAATGAATTATTTCTTTTGTTTTCTTTTTAATTAGTAAATACATAGACACATTAATTGATATTTATAGAGTTCATATTTAAATTTAAGCATTCAATTAAAAAATACTTTATTATATTTGCATTTCATTTAATGCTTTGGCTCTATTATTTAAGAAAAAAAGTATTTAGTGGGATTGTTGATTATGTATTGTTTATTTTTTATTTTTTTATTTTTAATTCTTATTATGTGATACTGAAGCTCTCTACTACTTTTAAGAATAGTTTCTTTTTCGAAATTCATCATATGCTAAATCATTTAAACAGTTTTAGTTTTAGACTGATTTGATTTTGCTTCTTTTTTATCATCCTTTTTGGCTGTTTTATTTGTTTGTTTGTCTTTTTCATCCTGTAAAAAGTTTTATTCAAAAGAAAAATTAAAATATAAATTAACCTGTTTTATTATTATAAATGTTCTCGTTTTTGTAATATACATATATATGTAGAAGAGAGAGAGAGGAAAAAATAAATTTAACCTTGGGAGTGAAAAATACTAGACCAACAACAACAAATGTAAGGAAACCATGTTCATACGCAGCAGTTCAAAAATTGATTAAGTTAGGTTAGGAAGGGTAGTGTTGTAATACAGATCCGCTCGGAGACCCAAATGGTCCCATTGTGTTTCCCTTATCTTTGTACCCTTTAATAATATTGCCCCCCCCCCCTGTTCCTAGAAAAACCCCCATTACCATCCTGCTATTAAGCCACCCTATTCCCATGACGAAGCCCTTGATATGTTCTTGTTTGCAGTTTACGATATCACTAATGCTCTGATGAAATGTCTGCTCATTCGCAATAAGCTCTAGCAGGTACCAGAGTGCAGAACTTCAATGGGCTTCTTGCACAAATGAATACACATACACAAATACATTTCTCTCGTTGGCCAAGGTGAAATCACACCAGGTGATCTCGTTTTCAGAAAATTGTATCAAATCAAGCAAAGCGTTCGGATATATAATATGATCCATGATTTCTGGTTCCTCGTACATCCTAAAGAAATCCATACACAATTGCTGTTCCTCTACGCCTATCAAGACACCTAGCACCTTCCTATTCATATATTGTAGTAATTTGGATTTTCCTAAGGCACTCTACAATTATCCCTGTTCTTCCATGAGCGGTTGGCCCAGTTCAACACTGAACTACTCAGTTCTTTATAGTAATGATTCATGGGTAATTTAACCGATCTGTCACACATTCCCGCGTTATTTACAAAAAATAAAATAATGAGTTAGGGACTTTCTATATTAAGGTAACGATTTGATTGCGAAGGATATTTTTCCGCTGAAATTTTATCTCACTTGTTTTTATTTATTTTTTTTTTCACATATTTACACTAACACATACAGGGATGTAATAGAAACCAATGTAGAGAACCAATGTTATCGGTTTTGTTATTGGAAATAAACCAACTGTCAGTTTTCATTCGCGTTTTTTTTTTTGGAGCGGGATATATTTGTAAGATACCCATATTGTTAATATTGAATTAAAAATTTAATAAGAAAATGCAAAATATGCGTTTTAGGAGATCCTTTTTCTTAGAATTTAATTTTCTATCAGTAAGCATAAATATTTGTATTCGTAAGGTGCAACTAAAATAAAATTTAGCCAATTAGTTTATTTAATTATAAAATTAATCTACAATTTATTGCAATTTATACAACGTGGAAAAATTGCACTAAATTTTAAGTTCAAATTGATTTATCATAATTGAAAACTAAAGACTTACTCAAGTATGCAAAAAATATGTTTCAATATGTTCTAAAAGTGGAAATTTTGTTTTAACGTACACTTCAAATAAAAGGATATAGAGAGTAATTAAAAAATAACAAAGGAAATATTAAGATAGAAAGGGAATAAAATATAAAAGGTCCTACAAATAATTTTGTCTAAGCAAAAAAGCATTTCACAATTACAATAAATTTATTTCTTCGAATAGCGTCTTAGCCTTATATACTTTTAAAAGAAAAGAACCACTTCAGTGGAGCCATACTACGTTTGAAATTTAAATATATTTACTTGATTTTTTTTTAATTTTACATTGCTACTGAAGAAATGAATTAGTAGTAAAACTAAGCTGGTAGAAAGTACGTACAGCAGAATAAATTTTTCCAAATTTTATTTAGTGGTAGTGTAATCCTTATTTCAGTAAAAAATTGAATGCCTTAGTTTTATAGATTATACTCTTTTGTAATTTGCAGTTGCATGCGTTTTGCTAACAAAATACTTATCCAAAACATTTTGTAATAAAATGTAAAAATCTAAAAAGTAGCACTTTCATTCGAGCAATAGCTGCAACAAACGTATAGAGATAAATATATCAGCAAATATCCAAGATCTACATAAATGCAACTGAGCATCTTTGATATTAGATAGTAGAGTATAAAAATATATTAGCATGTTTGTTCAACTAAGCCAGTCCAAATGAAGTTTATCAAAATTAAAAAAAAAAAACATAACTATGGGACATACTACATAGGTATTTAAATTTTTTAGGTTTAAAATTTATGACGAATTCCTTTACGATTAAAGGATGACACCACAGTTTGTATTGAACTTCACTTTTTACACGATCTTCTTTAATTTTTGGAAAAACCTCAAACGTATATCCGAAGATTCAGAATTTTGATAATTATTGAAAAAAAGGTCTACATACATACAAATGTATTAACAATTAAACTAAAAAATTAATCAATCAAATTACCTTTGCTTTGACAGCAGCAGCCTCTTTCTTTAAATACTCTTCACGAGCAGACTCATACATTGATACAAATTTATCACGCTGAACCTTGAATTGAGCAAAAAGTTCGTCATTCTTATTGCCTTTCAGGCGATTTTCAATATCGACTTTTTTATCGTGCTCTCCCCGTATCTCATTATTTACCCAGGGCTTATCTAATGGATATTGGTTAACAAGGTTCTTTAAAGTTTTTATTGTACTTTTGCCTTTCGTAACCTTTTTGTTTATTTTGCCCTTTTTGTTGACTTTACCAGGGCCGACTATAGGGCCATTAAAGGGTACCGGTGGCATTCCACGAGTCATGCGAGGTGGTAACATGGGCGGTATTGGTGGTGCCATGGGGCCATTGCCACGACGAATAAATGGTGGCGGCACGGGGGCGACCATGGGTGGTAATGGCCCACGTCCCAATGGTGGCATCGGTGGGATCATGGGTGATTGGAATCCCATAGGCGGTGGAATTTGTGGACCCATAAGACCCATTCCACGTGGACCACCCATGGGTCCCATCAAACGATTACTTCTACGATTGCCCATGGGTTGAAAGTTGCGACCACTATTGAAACGCTGATTCATTTGTCCTCCATTCTGATTCTTATTTTTCCAATTGCCACCATTCTGTTGGTTTCCCTGTTGTACCTGTGGTTTGTTTCTTTGCTTATTTTTGTTATTCTTTTTTTTACTTTGGGCTGCTGCTGTTCCTGCGCTATTGCCACTACCATTATTAGTATTCTTATTATCTGACGGGCCATTACCTGCTGCATTATTATTTGCCATTGTCAGTGGTGTAGGTAAATTAAAGTCTAAATATCCAGGATTGTCAGGTATTTGACTGACATTAAACATGGGGTTATTGAAATTTTGCATCATCGGTGGTTTAAATGGTGGTTTCTTATACGGCATTTGTCTTTGCTGCTGATTAGCTCTGCCATTTTGTTGAAAATTTTTCTTTGATACCATTTTCTTCCTAGAGATGTATGTATGTACTTGCACTTATAACAACCTTCAATGTTTTCTTGTTCTCAATCTTAAAAGTCAAATACAAAAGCTGATGGTATTTAGCACTAGCAAAAAGATGTTTAATAAAATGTTACTTTAATTATTTTTTTTTTTTTTTTTTGATATTTTTACACAAAACTGGATTTTTTTCCACACAATTCACGGAATACCGAAATGTCTACTTGATGAAAAAAAGACGCAGTTAGATAATTTTGCTGAATACGTACAGTTGTAATTTATGGTACTACCACTGTAGTCATATGGAAAAGCGGAGCAGTGAAACAAAATGGAAATGTAATATCGCTGTTCTGTGGTTCCATTTCGAGTTTATGACATCAAATTGTTATACATATTTTACTTGGAGGCTACACGCTCAATTTTTGCTTGCACTTTTGTTTCAAAGTTCAATACATTCACACTTTTTTACTAACACAGTCATGCATTTGGGAATTGAATACCAGGTGGGCTTCAATTTTTCTTTCAACGCTTCATTCAAGTTTTCTTTTAATTTAACAACTGTTTTAAAATAATTTTTGTGTTTGTAAAAAATTTAAAACTGAAGAAATTTTCTTTGCTGAAATAAAATATGTGAGGCGAAAATTTTTAATTGTTTCCTCGACGACGGCATTTTGAAGATAAAATTGTAAATCAAATTACTTGCAGCCTACGTCACAACTTCAATTTTAGCAAATTTTGACAAACCATGTGTGTAAAAATTGAAAGAAATTTATTGAACGTGTAGCCGAAAGGTTAAATGATTTTTAAAAAGGTCTAAGAAATTTTTTTAAAATGTGGACATACCGTTCTACCGTTCTTTAAATAAGCTTCAAAAATACTGTTTTTGGCTCTACTGAAAAAGTTCGACTTTGGACATGTTCTGTTATTCATGAAAACCACATTATTAACAGTTGAATCTATAATACATACATACACATATTTAAAACTTACGTTTGTGCATTTCCTGTTTAACTTTTTCAAGTGTTTGAACTTGGCAATACTTATTGTACTAAATATGTTGTACTAAATACAACAACCTTGTCAGCAAACGCGGGAATACATGCTTATGTAAAAAATTAAATTAATTAACGGGATTTCCATTAATAAAAAGTAATATAAACTAAAAACTATATACACATGTTACATACCCATTAATAAATTAAAAAGGAAGCTGCGTGATTAATAATAGAAAAGTATTTAAGTAAATAAAGCGGCATTTGGGAAACACTCAAGTTTTATTTTATTTTATATGCTACATACATACATACATTTATATTTTATTAGGAACATCCACAAACAGAAGAACATCGCTATAATTAATTTTTTTTAGTTCACTTATAATTTCTTCATCAACATCCGTATTGTGATTTAATCTAGCGTATTTCCAACATTCCAGTGCTTTAAAAATATTGCTTTTTTTAAGATTAATTAATGCCAAAAAGGCCCAGGTATTTTCCATATATATATTATATTCAGTACTTAAGGCAAAATATTTTTCGGATTCATCTAATAGGCCCAACTTAAAAAAGTAAATAAAATAATTGATCATAAATATATGTATGTATGTATGTACATAAGAATATTTGAATTTTTCTCGTTCCTACATAGTAGCAAGATTTTCCTCTTCCAACTGCTGCCGCTAAACAGCTTGTCTCATCATTACAGAGGCTTAGAAAAATGTGACCAGCCTCTTCATATTTTGCTTCTTCCATGGCTTTATATGCATAACGAAGCAAACCTAATTGATATAAACTATGGTCTTCCAAATCTTTGAGTTCAGCTATATCTCGATAATGCTTAAAACAAGCTGGATTATCAATAGCACGAAAATATTCCAAATTACCATTAGCTAATGATAAAATGGCATGCTAAGAGAAATTACAATTAATTTCTGGAATTAATTCTAATACTAGTTAAGCTAAAAAATATTTACCAATTGTAGGTTACTTGCAATTTTATCCATAGAATGACTTTTTATTGACAAATTTTTCTGCAAATTGTTTTCCAATATCATAAAAGTGGTTGAAAAGAAATATCTTTCTATTTCCGTGCACTCATCTGCTATTTCATCAAAAACCCATTGGGCAAAATTATACAAGCCCAAACGCAACAAATTACAGCATACTTTAATGAAGTTTTCTCCCTTAAACGACTTCAAATGGATCTTATGCGGCATATAAATTTCCCAACGACTTTTTGGTATAAAGTCAAGCTGGAAAAATTTGCTGTCATAAAGATTTTCATAATGCAAACGACAATATGCCATGCCGGACTGATAGTTATGTCTTTTATATATGCAATATAATATAATAAAGGAGGTTGAAGATAGTGGATTATGACCCTCGCTATAATCACTTAAAGCCTTTATCAAATTCTCTTCAGCTAATAGTTTTAATTCCGAGTCCTGTGATTGCAGTTTATAGTTTATATAAATTTGTATCAGATCCCTAATAAAATTTTCCGAAATTAAACAATTTCTTAATTTTTTTATTTTGTTTAAATGAGATAGATACTACTTACGCAAACAATTCAGCCAGCATGTCCTTATGAACCAATGGCTCATTCAAATATTTTATAGCTAATTCAAAGTTTTGCCTTTCAATATCGTAGAGAAATACATAAAATGCTATTATTGTATTATTAAGATATTCTGAATGCAGTATATTCATAATAACATTGGCCATTTTTATATTTCCAACCTCATACAAGTATTTTGCTAAGCTCATGTTTTTTACGATGAACTGCTGTGTATTTGTCGTTGAGAAAGCACAATCCTTCAAACCGTTGATACTGCATTTACTTAAGTTTTTATGAATTCGTGATATTAGATCCCGATATACGGTTGTAGTAAGTTTCTAAAAATGGTAAACAACAAGTTTTATATACAAAATTATAGACATGAAGTTTTTTAACTTTTCATCCTTCCTCGAAAAAAAAAATTAAATAAATTATTAGACAATGTCTATTCTTTTACCGAATTCTCGCGTAAAACCATTTCTATCAGTTTTATATTATTGATCACAAAGTGCATTACATATGTATTTTGAATATTCTTTACGGAAATTGTTAGGAATATCATAGATTCCGATTTTTTAATAGGTACAAAGCATTTTAAATTTTATATTTATTCCAACAATGACATCATAAATCGTCAGCTGAAATGCAAAATCACGTAACTACCAACAAATTTAAAATTGCATTTTTAATTAATTATTGGGTATTACATACATTGAAACACACATCCCTAAAAATTTTAAAATCGTTATCATAACAATCTGCTTAAAAATGAAAAATGACCGTTGTATCGGATTGAAATAAATAAAGAAACTTTACTTCAGTCACTTGAATAATTTTGTTTAATTTTTTCTGTCTCTTTTAAAATTTAAAAAGTGTAGTTAAGTGATTTTTCCAATTCAGCAGACGAATTTTTATTATAATTTCTTTTGAAAATTTTTCTTTCAAATACATATATATGTATGTACTATTTACGATTCCCAATATTATTTATTAAATTTTGGTCAATTCTGAAAATTCGAAATTAGTTTAAATACTAAGTTCGAATTTCGAAAACCATTCAAGCCTAATATTTTCGAGTCGTTTTAAAATCATTTGAAATAATAATCTTAAAGTTAACGATAAAAATAAAGCAGAAAATTTTACCGTAAACTCTATATTAGTTTTTGTTGGTGATTTTATATTAAAATCACATGCCACTAATTTAATTATTTTATTATTTATATTACTATATTGATGGCAAAAGAATTCTCTATCATCCTTCAATGCCCTAATATTATTATTGATCATATAGTCTATGATTTCAAGTATTAAATCATCAAATGATCTGTAATTTTTTTCGCAATTGAAGAGCAGACTTATTCGAGCGGTTTTTGCTAATGTGGCCGCATATTCACAAACTTTATTGTGCTTTGGATTTTGATTGGAAATTTTGGTTGTACGTTGGCATGGATCTGTAATCGATGTATACAGGCATATTTGCATTATGGCAAATGTGATGTGATTATCTTCTTTTAAAGGTTGATCTTGAGAATTCTTATTTTTCGTCTTGGAGTTTTTGTATTTCGAAAATTCTTTGCCTGAAGTTTGATTTGTGAATTTGTTAACCGGAGTTCTTAGCTCAATAGCAAAGAAACAGTTGTTTACTTTAATATGTTATTTGAATTTAATAGTAGAGATAGTTAATTCATTTAAAAAATAAGTAAAACAAAAAAGCATACCTTTTGGATACATAAATATAGACAAATCCACATAACCTTGTAATAAAATGTTAATCTTATCCCATTCTGAGTAGATTTCCAAAACAATATGGTAAAGATTTCTCAACAGTATATCCTCCAATGTCTTTTGCATACTATCGGTCAACACATAACGATGCATTGAGTTACAAATCATAGCAAGATCTTCTGCAATATCTATGCCATCGAAATTTAACACTACATTATCCGTACTCAAAAGATTTGAAAATAGTTGATTTAAACAGATTTTAAATTCCGACGCAATACCCAAGCAATTAATATTCCCCAATTCGTGATTCTTTAAAGTTTCCCATGTTTTCTTTAAGTTTTGTTGGTCAATAATGCTTTTGGAAAATTTTTTAAAATTGCAGATAAAAATTTTATCAAAATCATTTTTTTCGTTGGGAATTTTCGATATAAACGATAGATTGGCCTCTAAATGTTCACAATCATTCAATAGCTCTTGAGTAACATTATACAAAGAGTCGAGAGTTATAAAGAGAAAATTCGAAAATTCAACAGTTTTTAGCAAAGGATGTAGGGAATATATTTCCCATTCAGTTTTACAGGTGAAAGTATGGTCATAATTTCTCAAAGGGTACAAAAACACTGTTTCTGTTCCACTTGCACGTTTGTTGTGAAAATATCCTATTATATCAATATGACCTTGAGCTACTGGCATACGAATATCATCGGAGCCTGCTTCGTCTGTAAAACTCTTTCCTAAGGTTTCACTTGAGGTTGATCTTCCGTTTTTATACACATATAAGGTAAGCAAAATAGGACAATCGCTCAACATTGTTATATTTTCTAGGCTGTCTTGTTCTATCGTGACGCAAAATGTAGGTTTCAGGGTATCGAATTGATTTATTGGTATGATATTCCGACCCATGTAATAATCACTTAAAGTTGTTATTATATTGCATTGATGTTCCAGTTCGATTTCTGATTTATTTGTAGGTATATTCTCCAAGGGATATGTTATGGATTTAGGTTGTAAATATAAGAAGACGCGTTGTGGCAAAATTATGCTTTGATTGCGTTTTGCAATATCGCCCTGGGGAAAATAATTAATATTTTATAACGATGACACTCCAAATTGAATGTTATATAATTAATACAAAAGGTTTTGTTAGACATATGTACATACATATATACAAAATAATTGCATGCATATGCCAACATGTTAACATATACATATCTATATAAGTATATATATATATATATATATATATATATATATATATATATATATATATATATATATGTATATATATATATATATGTGTGTGTATGTAAGCAAACTTAACGTGCATTATTTTTACATACCGACGCTTTGGATTTACTAGCTTTTTTAAGAATCTCTGCGTTTTCTCTTGTCAGACCCATTTTTTCCTCGTTTTAATTACTTAAATAAAGCTTCGCAAGCTTGATATGATATGTACTTATGTATATATTACGTATGTACATATGTATGTATGCATAAATATGAAAATTATAATTTACCCTGCAGGAAGCTCGGAGTTAAGTGTCTCCAAGTCACCACTTGTGTTGACTATTTTGGTGCCTTTTTGGTTACATTGTCAACGGAGCCTCTTTTCAAAGTAAATAAAATAAAAAATTAAATGGAATAGGGCAACCACCTGCAAGATACGCTTTGTTAACAGTGCTCTGATTTACACGGGCATAATTGTGCTGGCATAACATGCCAGTTTGTTGGTGAGAGAGGCATAATTTTTCAACCAGCTTCAACCCCGCATTAGCAGCATAAAACAAATACACACACAACTTAAAAAACAGCAAATGTTAAATGAATACGAAAAACACTAACACACACAAAGCTGTATATACGTATACATTTTGTGCCAGATAAATTAGTCTCAAATATTCAGTATTTATTTTTATTGACCTGTGGCTATATTTAGTTTAAGTGCTTTTTTTGAATGGGCTTTTAAGGTCAGCGAATTAAAACAAGCGATTATTTATTTTATTAGTTAGTTCATCCGACGTTTCGTTGGAAAATCCCAACTTCATCAGGGATGTTTTTATTTGTTAATCTGGTAACATATGATAATATTTTGAAAATTATAATTGTTTTTCATAGTTTGTATTTTACATAATCAGCACTACATAAAACACAAAAGCTCGAAAACAAACGTCATATACAAAACATATAACATGAAACCAACGACACTGTTCTTAATATTAATATCACACTGTGTGCAAAACCACTCTCTTTGCCTCTCTCACCAACAAACTGGCATGTTATGCCAGCACAATTATGCCCGTGTAAATCAGAGCACTGTTAACAAGGTGCATCTTGCAGGTGGTTGCCCTATTATATTAATTATTATATTAAAATAAGGTACATACATACATATATTTTTCGAAATTATTTTCATTGGAACGTTTTATATTTTATTGTCAAAAGTAAAAAAAGGTATGTATACATTAAATTTTTTAAATTTTTAAATTTATGTAAAATAATTCTTTTTAATTATCATAGATTAACCAGCTGAACCCGGCAAAAGGCCTCTCTCTTGCTTGTATCCTGCATATACATAGGTGATTCCTTCGGAAGCTGCAGACGACCTATACCTTCGCATATGAAGATCCCCATCCCAAGTTTTAATGGTCTCCACCAACTCAGAGCTGCTTTACGATTGCCGGCAAACGTGGTCTTATGCAAGAAACACAACTGGGGAGAACGATGAATTTCGTGGACGGTGACGAATTCGTCGATAATAATTCGCTGAGTAAATTCCTCGTGTGAAGCACAACAACGACGACTAAATAACAGATCTTATAATTCATAAAGTTGCTTATGGTTTGTGCTGAAATATATCGGAGAGTTCGTCACGCACGACGAGTTTCGTTCGACGGCAGTGTTGTGTTAATTTACATATGCATGAATATATTTTATTTTTTATGTCAAAAGTTCGCTACGAAAAATTCGTTCGTCCCAGTTGTGTTCCTAGCATTGCCTTCAAATGTTTTAATTTCGTGGTATTTTCTATTTTCCATTTTATATATGTATGTAAATATATAAATTAATAAATAAATAATAAATTTTTTTAGAAATTCAAAAATTCTTTAAATCCATGACAATTATGGAACTATAAATAGTTATATTAACTAAAATACATGATAATTTGCCGCATTATATATGTATAAATTTACTTTGCTATTTAGATAATTCACAGAAAACAAAAGTATGAATTTACCTAGTCGTTAAGGAGTTTCAACTAAAATTTTTGTCAAATTACCTAAAAAACTTTGTAAATGCCATTCTATCCTTTCACTTAGTTAAAATTATACCATTATTTTAGGAAATATAACCTATGATTTTTTTTTTGTGTGTAAGTTTGAACACAAACTTTTTTGTGACGTCTTTTTGCCGACGTTATTTCTTATGTTCAGAAATAAAAATTGCTCGTCTATTCGTAGTGTAAAGATAATCTCGCGATATCAAAAACAGTTGAATTAGACGATTATCTAGCAATATCACAGTTTTATCTTCCAGAAGTATTGCAAAGATTTCTGGTCATTTTCGTACTACTTTGCTTGTAGGGTATCTACGTACTACGTACTACGTATATATCTATATATATATATATATATATATATAGTAGCCAGCAAAAGTAAGCACACACCACCATATAATTCAAATTTATTAGATTTTTTAATATATGGAGCTGTAAAGTGTTGGAGAGCTTGTGTTTATCGAAAATTTATATCTATTTAAAATGTAATCTGCACGAATTCATGTCAAGGAACTTTTTAAATAGCGATTACTACTTTACACAGCACAATGACCTCAAAATGTTCGCAACCTATATTTGTGAAAATGTTTTATTATTTTAATGGGGCTGTTTATATATTATGTAACACTCCTCGAAGGTTGTTTGTAACACTCCGGGAAGGTTATTTGTTGCGGTTTAGAAAATGTACACTGAAATTTTTGTAAAAAGTTTATTAAAAAATGTTTTTTCTTAAAAATTTTAATTTTTAAGTTATTTGGACTTGGCAATGCCTTAAACATGTCTTACTACTTTAAAGTACAACTTAGATAATTCAGCAAGAAATGGTCCACTGAAATTTTGTTTTCACCAAAGAACGCGGAGATGCAAAAAACATAAAACATAACAAAAACCTTACATTATTATTAACTGTATTAAAACCGTTTGAAATTTTATTAGTATGTATATAAAAAGTAAGAATCTAAAAACCACGAAAAATATTATATATACACTTTTATACAAATAGTCTGCAGATTTATAAAAATAAAATGTCGAATTTCAACAATCAGAAGCAAGCTATGCAGTCACTAACAGAAAAATACGTGAACAAATTAACCGGCATTTGGGAAAAGATATTTCATCCTGATGCGTGCAGAGAAAATTTATGTAAGTTAATTGATCACGCCACATCTTTCTACGATGAATTGGTGAATGAGTCGTTGTCTCGACAAAGTTTTATAGAAAATGAAATAAACGAATTGAAAAAGGAGGCAGAAAATTTAAAACGTCTGTTAAAGACTGATGTGCAATTGCCAACTTTTCAATCCAACGCAGTGCCTTTATTAATTGTGCAATCTGAATTGGATAAAAGTCTAGAGGATCTCCGAGAACAATTGAGGGTGCGCAAGGAACAAATATGCGAGCTCATGTTAGAACAGGAGATGTTATGTGAAGAATTGGGTGAGCCACCACTTGCTTTGGTAGCTGATCCTTTGCCGACATCGGATGAAATTGAAGATTTCGTTAAGCACTTGCAATCGTTAAAAGATGAAAGAGTACAACGTTTGAATAATATTCACTCTTTAAGAAGCGAAATCAAGAACTTTTTACAAATGTTAGATATAAAGGTAAGTTCAGAACATGAGGACTGCTTATTAAATCAACGTCAAATCAAAATGGATAAAGAAACGTTGAAAGATTTCGGCCGTATGCATTCCTTATACGGTTCACAAGTAAGAGAGTTAAAAGAAACAATAGAAAGAATGCGCAAGAAATTGCACACGTTATGGGATCGTCTCCAAACTTCGCCAAACACAAGAAATAAATTTAATAGGTATAATGATTATAATCAACATACGTATGATGTAATCTATAGTGAAATACAGAGGTGCGAAAGTTTAATAAGGCAAAACATAAAGCTTTTTGTACAACAAATTCGTTCTGAGATATCAAAAATGTGGGAAAAGACCTTAAAATCTGAATTACAAAAAAATTGTTTCTCAAATTTTACCTCTACTTGTTACACTGACGATCTACTTGTACTGCATGAAATGGAATTGGAAGATTTGAATTCATTTTATGAATCTAACAAAAGAATATTTGAGTTATTTGGGGATCGTAATGTATTGTGGGAACGTATGAACGCTTTAGAAGCTAAAGCCTCCGATCCTGCAAGATATAAAAATCGTGGAGGACATCTATTAAAAGAAGAAAAAGAAAGGAAAACCATATCTACAAAGTTGCCCAAAATTGAGCAGCAAATCAGCGAGCTGGTTATGAAATATGAAGAAAGAGAGCATACACCCTTCTTGGTTTACGGTGAAAATATTATCGATTTTATGGCAGCGCAGTGGGATGAGAGACGACGTGAAAAAGAGTTATTGCAATCGGCTAGAAAACATGCCAAGCCAGCAGCATCAAGCAGTTCAACAAAATCAAATACTTCTACTATGAGAACTCCGTTATCATTCAAGGATGCCTCTGCGGTTAGTTCGCTGCGGAAAACTCCTTCGACAATATCTTTGTTATCCAACGCAGAAGCATTACCTCAAAAGCAAAAATCAACTCCTAACGATCGATACACACCTATGGCAAAACGATCTCTTATGAAAACCTTAAATAGTCCCAGTGTTTTTCTTAAATCCTCCACGAGTAAAGGAGTTATACAACATTCTATCCACAAGCCAGGAAAAAATTCAGTGAGTAAAAGACTTAATAAATCACGATCTTACACTAAGCCATCTTTTAAAAAATCAAAAGTAATCGCCACCACCATTCGTCGCAGCAGTGGCAGATATAGTGGCAGACAAAAAAAACGTCTCTTTGTTAACACGGCGTCCACTTCCACAGAAATTCCTAAAATTGTAGTAGATAATTGTCAGTCAGATGGATATGTTACAGATTACCATGATGACACTTATGACTTATTTCAAAACTATATAGAGCCAGCCGCACATTCTTCGGCCATACAAAATGTCAACCCAAGCACTAATTCATCAGACATAAAAGCTATGCAAAATGTTATAGATGAATATACAAAATTGGTCAAGTTACCTAGACCACGAATTATTTCGTGTACTCCGTCCCCTACGCACAACAATCATTATTTCCCAACTGCATCCGTTACGAGTGCACTTAAATCGTCCCCGAGAAATTTGCCTATCATTATGTAAACTTTAACGGCCATATGCATAATCAAAATTGGCATGAAGTTAGCATAAGTGCAAAATTGAAAGTGGTGTTAACGTGTTTTGCCATACAATTTCACATTAAAAATCACGCTAGGATGTAATCGTGTGTTAAAACTACATTATGCGGTGATTTTTAATGTCAAATTGTATAGAGGAATTCGTCAATACTTAGTTCAGTTTTGTCACTTATTTATGCTAACTTCATGCCAATTTTTGATTTTACATAAGGCCGTAAGTTTTTATATTTATATGCTAATTAAAAAAAATCTAAATCTTAGTATTAATCTAGTATTTTTATTTATTATTAATTTGAACATTTTTTCGACACTTAAAGTGCAGTTCAAAATCTCGTTTAACGAAAATAATTAAATTAAAAAAAAGCTGGGCAAACTTATGTTTTCGGTGTGATTTTAAATTTTCGAAAACAAAAAACACATCAACTTATTTTTTTGTAATTTCAAATCAATTTCGCAAAATATGTTTTTCTTAATACGCCTAATAGTCTTGTTTTTATTTTCTTCCACTATAAAATAAGTTTTTTCTTTTATTTTTATTTACTGTGTAAATTTCTTGATGTCAAAGTCTGCGTTTTTATTAAATGATTTTATTGATCTTTTTTAATTTTTAATATTTTGTTACTTAAGCTTATGATTGGTTATTGACTTAAAAGAAGTGTATTTAACGATAAACTTATAAACTATTATTCAAATAAATAAAACAAAATGAAGGGCAATTGTTTGTGACTAAACAATTTTGTAAAATCCTTAACTTTAAAAAATGTTCCCTTTTCGAGCTGTACTATTACTAAATATTCTCTACATAACGGTCCATTTGTCGGACCCACCTTTTCCATATGCAAAAAAGAAAAATTAAAATCGGTGCACAAACAACAAAGTTATTTGATAAACAATTTTTGGGCGGGCATTTTGCTTTCCCTCCCCCACAATTTCCAAAAAATCTCATTTCATTATTTTTTTATATTGAAAAAAAAATTAATATGAAAATTATATCTATTAATGCAATTATGCAGATTTAAGGTATGCTGTGATGGTTCTATACATCAAGTGTCAAGACGTAACTAACACATGCACCATCAATGACAAATAAAAATACGGTTAATCAAGTCGTACATCAGCTATAAGAAAGACAGTCCCGGTTCACACGATTCAACTTTTGTTGCTCAACTCGTAATTCAGCTGTAAGAAAAAGAGATATTTGTACTTCCGTCTCAGTCTCTCTTACAGCTGAATTACGAGTCGAGCAACAAAAGTTGAAACGTGTGAACCGGGACTTACAGCTGAATTACAAGTTGATCAACAAAAGTTGAAGTGTGTCAACCGGGAGTAAAATCACACGTACTCAAAAGTCCCGGTTCAAACGTTTCAAATAAGACGGAAGTAAAAATTTGTCTCTTTTCTTAATTTTATAGAATCTAACATGATTGGAAACAGTTTAAATCAAAAATACATGTCTGAATCAAACAGCTTTTCATTAAAAATTAGTGGTTACGTTTTTTTGGGCACATGGCTCACAAGAAATGCCAGATGTAAACTCAGCGTAAGAAAGGAGAAGAAAATACAAATATCGTATATTTTTCTTACAGCTGAATTACTAGTTGATAAACAAAAGTTAATTGTGTGAACCAGGACTTAGAGAAATATCAATCACCGCTGTCGGTCAGATGACCATTGATTTGATTTCACTGTTCTCCAATATTTTTAAATTATTTGGACTTAGTAAACACTCACCCGTTTTAGACACGCAAAGATTATTTTTACCCCTTTTACACACGGAAAGTTTACTTTGCTGTCTTAATTCAGCTGAGAGAAAGACAAAGAGAAAGTATTCTTACCTCTGTCTTTCACACAGCTGAATTAAGACTGCAAAGTAAACTTTCCGTGTGTATTACCCCTTTTAGACACGGAAACTTTACTTTGCAAAGCCTTAATTCAGCAGGGAAAAGACAAAGAGATAGTATTTATCACTCTGTCTTTCACACAGCTGAATTAAGACTTTGCAAAGTAAACTTTCCGTGTGTAAAAGGAGTGTTAGTCATTCAGTGTTGCCAATAGGTGTGTAATTACACAGGGTGTGCAATTACTCTCATTTGTAGGCCATGTAATTACATTCATGTATAATCTGTGTGTAATTCTACTTTGGCTTGTATTTTTATTTATTTTTGTTTAATTTTAACCTACACAAAATGTAATCATTTTATGCACACACATACACCAACATTTTTGCAGCTTGTAAACAAAGTTTGACAACTGTAGGTATTGTATACATTAACAGGCTGGGCTTGAACATGTACCTGTTATAATTGCATCATGGTCTGGCTTTCTTTCAACTTCTCAAATGTAAAAGGACTCTTACTACTTTTAAATACAACGGAGACAATTCAGCAATTCAGCCCCTTCAAAAGTATTTTCAACTGAAATTTTGTTATTCCACCAAGGAACGCGGAGATACAAAAAAGCCCAAAGTATAACAAAATATTAACATTATTAACTTAACAGTTTAAAACTTCCACAGTATATGAAAAGTGAGCACCTAAAACCGTGAAAAATATACACATATATAACAGTAAGCATATTAATAAATAATAAAATGTCGAATTTCAACAACCAGAAGCAAGCTATGCAGTCACTAACCGAAAAATACGTGAACAAATTAACCGGCATTTGGGAAAAGATATTTCATCCTGATGCGTGCAGAGAAAATTTATGTAAGTTAATTGATCACGCCACATCTTTCTACGATGAATTGGTGAATGAGTCGTTGTCTCGACAAAGTTTTATAGAAAATGAAATAAACGAATTGAAAAAGGAGGCAGAAAATTTAAAACGTCTGTTAAAGACTGATGTGCAATTGCCAACTTTTCAATCCAACGCAGTGCCTTTATTAATTATGCAATCTGAATTGGATAAAAGTCTAGAGGATCTCCGAGAACAATTGAGGGTGCGCAAGGAACAAATATGCGAGCTCTTGTTAGAACAGGAGATGTTATGTGATGAATTGGGTGAGCCACCACTTGCTTTGGTAGCTGATCCTTTGCCAACATCGGATGAAATTGAAGATTTCGTTAAGCATTTGCAATCGCTCAGAGATGAAAGAGTACAACGTTTGAATAAAATTCACTCCTTAAGAAGAGAAATCAAGCACTTTTTACAGATATTAGATATAAAGGTAAATTCAGAACATGAGGATCGCTTGTTAAATCAACGTCAAATCAAAATGGATAGAGAAACATTCGCAGATCTTGACCGTATGCATTCCTTATACGGATCACAAGTAAGAGAGTTAAAAGAAACAATTCAAAGCATGCGCAAGAAATTGCAAACGTTATGGGATCGCCTGCAGACTTCACCAAACACAAGAAATAAATTTAATAGGTATAATGATTATAATCAACATACGTATGATGTAATCTATAGTGAAATACAGAGGTGCGAGAGTTTAAAAAGTCAAAACATAAAGCTTTTCATACAACAAATTCGTTCTGAGATATCAAAATTGTGGGAAAAGACCTTAAAATCTGAATTACAAAAAAATCGTTTCTCAAATTTTACCTCTACTTGTTACACTGACGATCTACTTGTACTGCATGAAATGGAATTGGAAGATTTGAATTCATTTTATGAATCTAACAAAAGAATATTTGAGTTATTTGGGGATCGTAATGTATTGTGGGAACGTATGAACGCTTTAGAAGCTAAAGCCTCTGATCCTGGAAGATATAATAATCGTGGAGGACATCTTTTAAAAGAGGAAAAAGAAAGGAAAACCATATCTTCAAAGCTGCCCAAAATTGAGCAGCAAATCAGCGAGCTGGTTATGAAATATGAGGAAAGGGAACATACCCCCTTCTTGGTTTACGGCGAAAATATTATCGATTTTATGGCAGCGCAGTGGGACAAGAAGCGGCGTGAAAAAGAGTTATTGCAATCGGCTAGAAAACATGCCAAGCCAGCAGGAGCAAGCAGTACTACAAAAACGAATACTACCACTATGAGAACTCCGTTATCACTGAAGAATGCCTCTTCGGTTAGTTCGCTGCGGAAAACTCCTTCAACAATCTCTTTGTTATCTAACGCAGCAGCATCAGCTCAAAAACGAAAATTAGCTAGTAACGATCGATACACACCCATGGCAAAACGATCTCTTATGCAAACCTTAAATAGTCCGAGTGTATTTCTCAAACCCTCCACGACTAAAGGAGTCAACCCAGCAAAAAATCCAGTGAACAAAAGGCTTAATAAATCTGGATCCAACTCTAAGCCGTCAAAAGTTATCGCGACTACCATACGTCGCAAAAGTGGCAGATATAGTGGCAGTCAAAAAAAACGTCGCTTTATTAAACCGACATCCACTTCAAAAGCGGTTCCTAAAATTGTTGTAGAGAATTGTCAGTCAGATGGATATGTTACAGATTGCCATGATGACACTTATGACTCATTTCAAAAATGTATAGAGCCAGCATCACGTTCTTCCGTCATACAAAATGTCAGCTCCAGCACCAATTCATCGCGCCAAAAGCGTATGCAAAATGTTATAGATGAAAACGCCAAATTGGCCAAGTTACCTAGACCACGGATTATTTCACGTACTCCGTCCAAACAGCACTCTAGCATTTCTAATCGCACTCGTACCCCTACCCACAACAATCACAATTCTCCAGCTGCATCCGTTACAAGTGGACGTAAATTAACCACTAAAAATTTGCCTATTATTATGTAAACTTTGTTTTTTATTACTAAGTTTTTTTATTTATTGATTGATTGATATTGATAAGTATGTATATGCTAATTTAGAAAAATAGATTTCTTTAGTATCTATTTTTTTTTTTTCTTTAAAATTAATTTGAAAAATATTTCAACACTTAAAATGCAGCTAAAAATCGCGTCTTAAGAAAATATTTCAATAAAAAATCCCTCCTTTAACGAAAATTTAAAAAACAAAGTAGCTTAGCAGACTTAAAAATTTAAATGAAATTAATTTTTTCAATGTAACACTTTCGTGCAAGTTAATTTTTCTGCCGTTTTGTAAATCAGACGTTGTTTGTGGGTTTCGGTGTGATTTTAACTTTTCGAAAACATTACAAAAATTCAAAAAAAGTTTTGCGTGACACATTTTTTTTTTGTAATTTCAAATCACTCACAAAATGTGATTTTAAGAAAAGCACTGATAGTTTTGTTTTTTTTTACATCTACAATAATAAAATATACATAAGTTTTGTATTTTTATTAACAATAGTTTTTATTCAACCTTTTTTTAATTACATATTTATATTTTTTTTATATATTTTAATTAAGCACGAGGTTAATTTTATATAAAAGACGTTAAATGGTTTATATTTCAATTATTTAAGCAATTATCATTATATTATTTTATTACAACAATTAATTAACCACCATATCGTTGCCTTAATATAGAAAGGCCCTAGCTACCTCATTATTTTTTTTGAAATCAAGATTTTTTTGATCGAAAACAGCAAAAATCTCGATTTAAAAAAAAATGAGTTAGGTCCTTTGTATTTTAACGAAGAAGTTAATAAAATGAAGTAATAAAATACAATATTGTTGATTATTTAAATAATTTAAATATAAACTTAAACTGTTTTATATAAAATTGAGCTCGTGCTCAATTAATTAAAATATATAAATAATATACAAGTTTTATTTACGTTGTAAATAATTTTTTGTCAAAATCTGCGTTTTCATTCAAATCATTTTATTGATATTTTTAAATTTTTTAAATTTTGTTACTTTGGGCCTAATTGTGTAAAACGCAACGCCAAGCGTTGTCAAATTTTATATGGAAAAAATTTAAATTACAAAAACAAAATACATACAAAAATTATCAACGCCAAGCGTTGCGTTTTACAAAATTAGGCCCTTTATCTTATGATTATTGACTTAAAAGAAGTGTACTTAACGATAAACTTGAAAATTATTATTCAAATAAATAAAACAAAATGAATAGTAATTGTTTGTGACTAAAAAATTTAGTAAAGTCGTTAACATTAAAAAAAATCACTTTTACTTTGGCTATTTCAAAGCAATATTATTATATATTATTTTGCATTTATTTAAAAGAAATTTCGTGTTCTTTTAAAGCAAACCTAAGCCTAATAAATTTTCGAATTTTGTTTGCACTTATAATTTTTTACCTTTAAATTTTAGCGTCCCTGAAATTGTGCCCGGGCCTAGACCTAAGTCCAGCACTGTATACCTACGCCATAAATGGACCTGTTCTGGAAATCACGGTGATTTCAAAAACAAACTATTAATAGCTGACTTCCCAGCAACAAATTTCAAAAAAGGTAATCGGGCTTGGAATTAAGCATTTTTGGTAGAAGCACTTCCCTACTGGATTACCAACTTAATGATTTTAACAAGGCGTGAGACAAATAATCGATTCTTGAGAAGTACTTTTTTTTATTTGTCAACATATTCACGTAATCTATTAAATCTAAAATAATCAATCTCCTCATTTATCAACTTGTACAGCATTTTTTAAGTTATGAGTAATGAATTTTGGTGATCAGAAAAGTAAGTCATTATATGGCAAGTAGTTCTAATGGTAATGTGTAATTTTTTACTGGGTTAGTGGGTTTTTATTGTATTTTAATTTTTTGTCATGTATAATAGAACATTTTATTTAACTTCCATCGCTATAAATCGTGAAATTTACGAAAGCAATGATTTAGCTTTTATTAATTTTTTGAAATCACCCAGATTTGACATGTGATTTGCAGAATAGGCCCGAACAAGGCGAATTCAGTATCAGGTGACTTTTTCCGCCCGGCTAATCTTATCAGCTGTTGATGCCAAATTGAGCAATATGAACCAAAATGTCAAAATTTGCTTAGAAATCTTTTGACAGTTGGGTTTTGTAGTACATCAAACTACATGTTTAATGTGTTGTAAAATTGTTGTAGCGATAAGGTCACTTTATACTGAATTCGCCTTGGACCCGAAAGTTGATTACAGTATGTGAACCAAAGAGCCTCATACTCTACGGAATTATTGTTAGCAATATTGAACTTTATGTGCTGATCTTGTCCTCAAAAGAGTTTATAACTATTAATATTTAATTGGAAAAAAATATTTTGATGTATTCACAAAACAAAACCAAGGAAGAGGTGAAAAAAATCGCCCAATGAACTTGTTACTTGCCTCAAAACAAGCTGGCAACCCTGATAAACTGTAAATAATGCTGCTTTGCCAGAGGGTAACATCTGTGCAGCCAGTGTGAAACAGTTTTCAATTATAATAGATTAATCTTGAAATTAGATTGCTTTAAATAAAAATTTCTTTCTATTAGCTTGCTTAATTTAGTGAAAAATTTATTTAAAATTGTGTTGTGATCTTTTGCAAATATAAATTTCAATTTTGCAGCCCTTATTAAGAATTCATACGTTTGTATGTATGTACATACATATGTATTTACATGTAAGTACTCGTATTGATATGTAAATATGTGCTAAGTACATTTCTGCACAGCTAACGTTTCTTATATGAACCAATATTAATTATTAAAACAATAATATACTATGTAGTAAATATTAACATATGTACATATTTACATATGAATTTTAATAAGTCCAATAATGAACACAAGGAAATAGACGTTTCACGAACGGCTACTTACATAGATATACATATGTACATTTATGCAAATATATAACACATCAATCTCGGTAATTTTTAAAGTTGCATTTTATTTAACAATTTTACATTTTCCGTTTGTGTTACTTTTGGTTCAAAAGTTTGGTTTGCACAAGAAAAAATGGATGAAAATTCTCTGATGAATGATATTAAAGTTGAGTACGAACCAGAGTTTGCTGCTCCTGAATTTATGTTTAATGCTATCAATCCTCCAATACCACTTGCCAAAAATATTGCAATGTGGTCAAATGAAGAAACGAATCAAATGCTTGATCTTTATAGCAATTTTATAAATGATGTTGGTCCTTCAAAAAAATTCAAACGTAAAAAGGATATGTGGATGGAAATTTCCTCGCAGATTGCAACTAAGAATTTTAAGCAATGTGAAGAACGTTTTAAGACTTTGCTGAAAAGAAAGAAAAAAGGAATCGAAAGAGTCTACATATCCGAAACAAAAAGTAAAAACCTGGAATTGGAAGATGCTGACGAAAACGGATTTGAAATGATCAGTAAACCAAAAACAGACTGCGAGAGTGATGAGTGTACAACATCCTTCAAAGAAGTTCAAGGTGAGTACATAATTACTTATTCAAATTAATTTGTCTATTGGCACATAAAAATTATAAAAGTTCAGGCAGATATATACATATGTACATACATACATACACACACATATGTAAGTATGTATGTAACATTATCACAAAAAACTAAATAAAAATAGTGTTTTATTTAAATTGTAAAACATTGCAGTTTGGTCGAACAGTGAAACTAAACTCTTAATGGATCTTTATAAAAATTTTATATGTAAAGTTGGTCCCCAAAAGCAGTTCGTGCATAAGAAGGATATGTGGGCAGCAATATCAACAAACTTTCAAAATAAGGATCCCAAGCAGTGTGAACAGCGCTATAAGAATGTGCTAAAAAAAAGGAAAAAAAATGTTACAACAGTATATATAACGAAGGCTCGAAGAAAGACAATCGATTTCAGAGCAAGACGTCGTGCCGAGTGTGCATTACAAATGAACAGAGTTCCTGAGTTAGAAAAAGAAGCTTACACAAAACCTAATACTTCGAGTAACACAGATAATAAGGAAGTTCTTTCCATAAGTGAGACCTTGTTGAGAATAGCAGCTAAAAAGGAAGAAGGAAAGGAACGGCGCCATAAGGAAAAAATGGCAGCAATGGAAAAGTTATTAAATACATTACAAGAAATTTTGAACAGAAAAAAATAAATATTTTATTAACATGATAGATAGTTACTTTTTGAAATTAGTTAAGTGAAACGCACAAAAAATATTTACATATGCACATATGTATGTGTGTATGTATGTATGTATGTTTATGTTCGTACCATGTTGTTACGTTTTTATCCTTTTAAAAAAAGTTGTTTTTATAGGTTCATAGATTTGAAATAAAAAGACTCAAGTGTACCATTCTTATCAAATGAGAACACACACAGGTATTCTAATTGTTATATGTTCCTTTAACTCCCATTGGAGCATAGGGCGCCTGTTTTCTAAGCTTTGCGAGAAGATAAAAACTATAACAAATGACCCCGACTAAAAAAGGGGTGTTATAAGTTTGTAGTGTGTGTCTGTGTAACTGTCCGTTTCCACGTATAGAAAAACGGTCGAGCCGTTTAAAAGATATCACATTGTTTCTAAATATATTCGGGGGTTTTTAAAATTTTTAATTTTTGTTATAAGTATGTCATAATTTTGTTATTGGCCACAAAGTTCAGAATAAAGGGTTAATTTATTAAGCACTAATAGAGCTTTTAAACACACAATGTTAAATAATCCATGACAGAATAACGCGATGTCAACCTCGGCTGCCCTTCACATAATACTCACGCTGCTGTTCTTCATGAAATACTTATAAAGGGTCCGCCATCTAACGTTCATCATGTCTGATTTGACAGATAATTAGTTTTATCCTTCCGCTGAACGAGCCAACTGACCATCCAATGCGTTTTCGCTTCGCTAAGTGGGCCTGCGATCGACTTACAGAAGATGCCGATTTTGCCAAAAAAAATCATCTTTTCAGATGAAGCTCATTTTGATCTTGGCCGGTATGTAAATAAGCAAAATTTTCGCATTTGGGGCACACCCGCACGCATACATTGAAAAGCCCTCACACACAAAACGAGTCACTGTTTGGTGCGGATTTTGGTCCAGAGGCATAATTGGGCCATTTTTTTTTCGAAAATGAGCAAGGAGTGGCCGTTACAATCAATCTCGATCGTTATCGGGCCATGTTGAACGAATTTTTGTTCACAAAAATTGAAGACGATATTGGCAACATTTCGGCAACACAGCCGAAGTTTCAGTAGTTTTTTTTTGTAGCATTTTCAAAAAAAAGTTATCTGGCGGACCCTTTACTTAAATTAAAGATTCCAAAATAATGTTCCTAACGTACAGCAATCTTACAGGCAGCACAAAGGGATCATTATATTGGACCCAAGTGAGCTGGATTCTTTCTACTTTTCCTAGCCTAACGTACAGCAATTGACAGCGCATATAACAGATCTCATATAGTGATGTTTTAAAGTTAGATTTGAATATGTTTTTGATGTCATAGGTTAGGTAAACAGGTTGCTGGTAAGGATGAAAAAAAAAAATGAAAAATGCAGCCCACTTGGTTCCAATATTATGAACCCTTTGTGTTACCTGAAAAGTGGGAAGAAGATGGAGAAGGCCTTACCAGCCGCTAATTCTCAATTTTCCAGAGCGGGATAGATACAGAGGATATGCAAAATGCTTTCCTACTACTTTTCATATTTACATCTGAAGCACTATTCATTGCACTGAAGGCCCATACGTTAAGTATGGGTGGTCAAGAGATTCTTCAAGTGCTTCCTAGTAGTTCATGAGGTTTTTAGTGGGTTCTCGCTTTGCGCATGTGGGCTCATTGCGAATGAGAGAGCCCACAAAGATTATCGATATCGATATTTTGCGAAGAAACCTCTATACCGGACTGATTGCTCGCTGATTCTAGCGCTACTCTTGCCTGAAGATTTGCTCTCCAGGATAGCTTACTATCAAGGACAACACAAAATTATTTGGCAAGGGTTAGAGTAATGCTGTTTAGTTTTGGGAATTTTTTTTGGGAGGGTACTATTTCTGTTTTGGTTGGGTTGTCACTGAGGCCGCTTCCTGAAGTCTTGATATTTCATAATATCTTGGAGATTGCGTTGGTAATTTAAAAAACTTATTCTACTGCAGATATTGATATTTGATTTAAAAACTTTAATTTTATGTACATTTATGCAAGGATTTAATAATATGCGTTCTGGGATATTATTTACATAAGTGTACATATGTATTAATATTTATAAATATTAATATATGTGTGTATGTACATACATCTCGCTCATTTACTCAAACAACGTCATAACTTAAAAAAAATTAATTTTTGATTTAATGATGCAGAATTAATCCTCATATCATTCTTGATAATGTGTAAAAAGTTCATACTTCATAATTTCTTGTTTACTGAAATCATGAAAGCAAAATAAAAATGTGTGTTGTGTTTATATTGAAAACTTTAAAGTCGTTTTCTAGCCAACCAGTTTTTTTGAGTTATGACGTTGTTTGAGTAAATGAGCGATATATGTACATACATACTCGTACATATTTCCGAACAGGAATTGAAAATTACGAACAATGATTTATTTCTAATTATTTTAAATATTTCAGAGATACAATAATGTACTTAAATATAAAATTTTAAAACTAATAAAAAATAAACTTATTCGGGATTGTTAAGTTGTAATAATACTATTATGAGACTAAAACTTAATGCATCAGTATTTGGTTGTTTAACATTAAGTAGTTTTTTTGCGTGTCAAAATTGTATACAAATTTTGTTATATAATACATACATATATGTATGTACATATTTATATTGAATTATTTATTTTTTTTGTGAATGCTGGTTTGATTATGCCTGTATAATTGCCGATAAGTTGCAAACTTTTTATCGCACATATTGCAGGAAAACTGTTTTTCAGCATGTACATCCCGCAAGTGCTTTTGTAAATTATCTTTACGTTTAAACGATTTCAAACATACGTGGCAAGAAAAAGGTCTGTCGTCTGTATGCGTTAACATGTGTCGAACTAAATTACGCTGTAACTTGAACTCCAAAAGGCATTCAACACAATGAAACATGTTTGTTTCAAGATTCCGTTGGTATTTGTTATTAAAAATTACATTTGTAATGGAATCCTTTTTAGGAATTTTGTTTGCTTGAAAAGAGTATTGGCTCTCGTAACCACTAGTCATTATGCAATCCTCTGCCTCATCATCTTCTTCAGGAATTATAGCTTCCGGTTCAGCTTTAGGTTCATAAATATCATCATAGCTGTAGGCATCAATGATATCATTAGGTTCCGCTAAAATAGAAAGTTGTAGTACTTTTTATTTATTATGAAATTAGTAGTACATATCGCTCGTTTACTCAAAGAACGTCATAACTCAGAATTTTCATATCGTTCTTCATATTATGCAAAAATTTAATACAAATATATTGTTTACTCAACTCTTGGGTTTTAAGTAAATTAAAAGCTTAAACGATTTTTCTGGCAAACTAGTTTTTTGAGCTCTGCCGTTGTTTGAGTAAATGAGCGATGTGTAGATGAAACAGACTAGTTACAACATATTTTGGGTTTAGTCCAATCGCAAACAATCGATTTTAGTTAAAAAATTTAATTCGAATATTATGAGAGTTAAACTTTTTTTTTGGCGGTTATGGGCACGATATAACAAAGTATAATCTATTTAGATTAAACTATTATTCCATATCGTATATGGCATTTTAATGTCGTTCGAAAGAAAGAAAGAAACGCCGTATCGGCTGGCTAAAATATTTGTTTTAATTTGAAACTTTACATATCGAAAAAACTTAATTGGGGTATTCAAATGGTACTCATAAATTAACATGTTTTAAAGTAATAACACGAAATAATATTATAAATATTTTCTTAATTCACAAAACTTCTTGTATCTTTGTATCGATTGTATTTATTATCATATTAAATACAATAGTGTAAAATTTCGGCTTGTCCCACGATGTCACCAGAAACCGTTCGATCAACAACTTGTATTGCAAACAACAATAACATTAGAAAATTTGTTGTTGTTTTCAATATAAGTAATCGATCGAACGATTTCTGATGACATCGTGGGACATGTCGCTTGTGTTTGAAAATTTTCATACAAAAATGAAATACACTATTACACTTTTATTTCATGTTTTTAAAATTTTGTATTTGGAGAGAGGCTCTGTGATAAAATTTGTATGTGGCTTGTTCTTATTTTTTCGTAAGTCCCAGTTTATACTATGCAAGTCTTATTGCTAAGCTGATTAGTTTGAGAGAAAGAGAGAGAGAGAGAGACAAGGGAACAGAAACGTTTCTTTTCCCCTCGTCTCTCTCTCTCCTGACAAACTACTCAGTTTAGCAATAAGACTTGCATAGTGTAAACTAGGAGTTAGAAATATAAAATACATTAATACACTACACAGAGGATGCTCATAATAAAAAACAGAAAGTGTATTTGTTACACATTTACACGATACAAATTGTTGCGAATTACGGAATTGTACTTATTTTTATTTTCGCTTTGGTACTTCTGCACATTACCTACTCTCTCTCTTTCTCTCTCTATTCCTCTCTCACATTTCTACCAGTGATGCCAACTTTTTTGGCTCTAATGCAGTGATGCCAACCCAAATTTTTTTTTAGATGTAGATTGGATGTGGAAAAGAGATAGTTTCCAACAAATCTTACTTTTAAAAAGAAGAAACACTTACATACAAGTGTTCTCATATTTAAGGAGTTGGTGTAAGGTGTAAGTTTCCCAGCGCTAGCACTGATACATCGTTCAGTGTATAGCACTCCTTGCAGTTTATACAAAAAAAAAAAAAAAAAAAAAAAAAAACTTTTCAATAAACATAGCTGAGACACTTAAGACGCTGGTTTGAATACCCCAAATGTATTAGGCAAATTTCTTAAGATTTGCATTTTGATTCTCCTGTAAAATTTGGTTGAAGTGAGCTAGCAGTTTTACACTCTAAGCCGACGATATGAGACTATCTACATACATATATCTATAACTTCATAAAAAATGGCAAAAAATTATTGAGATTTTCCCCGAGGTGTTCTTTGGAAGGTGTAGATTATAGGGGTTCAAAATCAGCTTATGTCGACTTTAAGCACTTTCCTTTTTTTTTTTGCCACAGATGTACATATAGGCTGACTTCCAAGGAGTCAATTGCTTTGTCTAGTTCTCTGTAATCAAGCAGTTATCTTTACCAATTAAACAAAATTTTCCCCAGCATTCGTAACAGAAACACATTTGAATCTTAAAAAAGCTTTACGTTTAATTACAAACCGTTGATTATTTACTTTATTGATCAATATTTTATTTAAAATAAAATATCCGTTTTATTCTAGGAATACTATGTATATATAATAAAAAACAATAAATGAATTAATTAACATTACATTTGTTGCGACGGCGGAGCATGTGGTAACGGAAGGGGCAACGTTGATGCACTGCTGGACGAAATGTCAATAGGGGATGTTGGTGCAAGGGTGGCCACAACAGGTATGGGATTTATAAAATGATGACCTAAATACAAAGGCGGCGGTGTAACGTTACTATCTAAACTGGGCGAAGGCAGAGCAGTTTGTGACTGCTCGGTAGCAGCAGTAGCTGCTTGTGCCAGTGGCGGCTCTGCTGTTGGTTGCTGATCAAGTTGCTCAGCACCATGATCAGTGGGCTGGTCAGTTTTACGCAAGCGTCCAGTAAATGAAGTAACTATTATACCATGTATCGTTCTTAAGTGAGCATTTAAGCCATAACGTTGCAAGAATGCAGCACTGCACAAATCACACCGAAAACGTTCTCCCGTATGGCGTCTTATATGGGCTTTCAAATCGTTGCTTTGAGCGAACGCTTGAGGACATTGATTGCATTTGTAAGGTTTTTCGCCAGTATGCGTACGCATATGTATAGTTAAATTGTAGGGACGATGAAAACCTTTGCCGCATAAATTGCATAGATTTGGTTTGTGTCCCATGTGATACCTAAACATGAGAGATTAGATTATAGGTATACTGAGATGTTTGTTGAATATACTAACACCAAACTACTAACCTTTCGTGCATTTTCAAATCTGTACTTCGCGGAAAACCCTTTTCACAAAAGCGACACTTATAAGGTTTCTCACCGGTATGACGGCGCATGTGAATTTTAAGGTATTCATTTCGTTGAAATGAATCTCCGCAAATATTGCACAGGAAATTACGTGGCTGGGTGTGTTTTTTCTTTTGGTGTTCTTTCATTTGTTCCTTTTCTTGAAACGTTTCTGAACAATGTTTGCAAGCATAAAGACGATCAGTATGAAGCAGTTTATGTTTTGCCAAATAGGCTTTGGTCGTAAACTTTTTCTCACACATATCACAATCAAATTGAGGCCTTTGTAGAGAAGGATCTTTGTTATGCCTTGTTTCTATGTGCCTTTGCAAATGATCTTTTCTGCCATAAGCACTGGAGCATTGATCACATTTGTAGTTCTTTTCGCAATGTATACTTTGTATATGCTTTTGCAAATGATCCGAACGTGAAAATCCTTTGCTACAAAATTTACAAACATGAGGCTTTTCATCACTATGTGTGAGCATATGACGCAGCAAATGATTGTAGCGGGTAAATGTGCGATTGCATTCCTTGCAGCGGTTATCTTCGGTTTTGGAAGAACCATGACGTCGTCTCGGTGGTTTTGCGGTTGAACTTGAAGGATTTTCAGCATTTACATCAATTTGCACTTGTTTTATACGGGTTGTCGTTGAAAATTTATTGGCCTTCATAGTGCTCTCGAAATTATAGTCATCGTCCTCGTTCTCGTCCTCGTCATCTTCATATTCATTGTCAGTGCTATTTTCACCACTGGAATTGTTATCGCTGTAGTGGTCTTTAATTAAATTGTTCCTGTTCGTGTCATCTTCGTCATCGTAATCCTCCTTGCGCTCTAACTGTTCGTTACATTTTTCTGGTTTAATTGCGGATCGGTCTTTCACTTCGTCAATTGAATTTTTGATGTATTTAAAAACTTTTTCATTTTTATCACTTGAATTGTTGTAACTGACTTCAGAATTTTCCACTGCAATCAATAAATATTTTAGAAAAATAATGAACTTTAATTCAGATTTACTCAACTGAGATTATACGAACCAATAAATTTTTTTCTTCTTTTGTTTTGCTTTTTTTTTATTTTTTTTTAATATTTTTTTGGAAATTCGCACTTAATGATTTAAAAAAATTTAAAGTTTCTGTTACGAAAGATGTTTATATCCTCAATTATAATAACAATGTTAGTAATATTTCTTTTATTATCTTAATTTTGTCCTACTTACCCTTAATGGATATCTCTGGATGTGCTATGGTTTCTACAAATCGTTTAACATCTTTTTCATCCATGTGATCGAAATCATGTCGATCTAGTCCCTCATCCTCACTCGAGAATGGATTGGTAGCGGCAATAGTTTCATTCTTTCGACCATTTGTTTCGTTGTCATCGTCCACTTGGTAATCTGGCCAATGACTGCTGTAGTTATTTAAACTAGCTGACAGTACGGTGGGATTTTCAATCTCAGGTTCATCAAGTGATACTTTAGAGCTTTAAGAAGTAAAATGAGAAACTGACTATCAAAAAGATTTTATTATTCAATTAATTTATTCAATAGTTTAATGTATTGGATTAGGACAAATTCTACCCAATTTAACTAAATTTATTAAGTAATTTAATTGTCCTTTTTTGAAGGTCTCGAATTCGGCCGAATTTTTTAGTTATTTCATAAATCCGACTTTTCCTAAATTATTTAAGATTTTATTCTGTGTGATGGAACAGCTTCCTTTTGGTTGCGTTTTCTTTAACTTTATATATGCACATACATACATATGTATCTATTACAACTTCACATATTTCATTAAATTCTATCTAATTACACCTTTTTCACACGCCAAGTTTACTTTGCAAAGTCTTAATTCAGTTGTGTGAAGAACAGGGGTAGTAGTACAATCTCTTTCTGTCTTTCTCCCAGCTGAATTAAGACTTTGGAAAGTAAACTTTCCGTATGGAAAAGGGGGTGTAACCGTTCCTTGCTTTACATATACATACATATGTACATTAGGCTCTCCTATGGTAACAATGAGCATTAATAAACACAATTAAGTTAATTTTTTATTTCATAATAGGACTTTTTTTAATATAAATTAAAATAAAATTATTAACTCGATTTTTGCAGATTTTTACTGCCCTAAGCCTCTCAATTCATGTATCGTTACCTTAGTATAGAAAGGCCCTAACTCATTATTTTTTTTAATTCCAGATTTTAGCATTTTTCGATGCATTAGATGTTCTTCTATAGAAATATACAAAAACGGAAGGGAAATTAACTTTCAGCCCAGTTGGTTTCAATCACAGATCCAATTGTACAATGAGTGTATAGTTAGCGTAGAATCGTAAATGTTATGCATACATATATAACGATAAAGGTCCACTAATTTTTAGGACTAAAATAAATCAAAGTTATGCATGTAATTTCTAGAAAATAAATTCCACGATTCAGTAAAAAAGTGTGATGGAACAGCTTCCTTTTGGTTGCGTTTTCTTTAACTTTATATATGCACATACATACATATGTATCTATTACAACTTCACATATTTCATTAAATTCTATCTAATTACACCTTTTTCACACGCCAAGTTTACTTTGCAAAGTCTTAATTCAGTTGTGTGAAAAACAGGGGTAGTAGTACAATCTCTTTCTGTCTTTCTCCCAGCTGAATTAAGACTTTGGAAAGTAAACTTTCGGTATGGAAAAAAGGGTGTAACCGTTCCTTGCTTTACATATACATACATATGTAAATTAGGCTCTCCTATGGTAACAATGAGCATTAATAAACACAATTAAGTTAATTTTTTATTTCATAATAGGACTTTTTTTAATATAAATTAAAATAAAATTATTAACTCGATTTTTGCAGATTTTTACTGCCCTAAGCCTCTCAATTCATGTATCGTTACCTTAATATAGAAAGGCCCTAACTCATTATTTTTTTTAATTCCAGATTTTAGCATTTTTCGATGCATTAGATGTTCTTCTATAGAAATATACAAAAACGGAAGGGAAATTAACTTTCAGCCCAGTTGGTTTCAATCACAGATCCAATTGTACAATGAGTGTATAGTTAGCGTAGAATCGTAAATGTTATGCATACATATATAACGATAAAGGTCCACTAATTTTTAGGACTAAAATAAATCAAAGTTGTGCATGTAATTTCTAGAAAATAAATTCCACGATTCAGTAAAAAAGGCAGGTGACTAAATTAAATGGACCAGAAAAATTTTTCTTTCTTCCTCGGCAAACTGTTAACCTAATTGTAATATTAAGTAGATATACATACAAAATGTATATAATTACTAATTTAAATATATGTACCTAGTTCACATGTAGAACCAAATAGTTTTTGTTTTACATTCAATACGAAATTATGTGATATTATTGAACTTAATTCTTTATTATAATTATAATAGCTTAATCGTTTACTCACATATTCAATTTTTCGTCTTTGACCTTATGGACGTGTATTAAATGTCTTTTCAAATGGTCTTTACGTGTAAACTCTCTTAAGCATACATTACACTTAAAATCACATCGTATACCCTCACTGGGATGTTCTGTTGATAAGTGGACTTTTAATTGACCCAAATGAATGAATGTTTCGCCACATACTCGACATTTTTTGCCATCATTAATGTGTACTGTAGCACGATGTTCTCTAAGTTCACGTTCCACGAAAAACTTTTTCGGGCATATCTCACACTGAAACACACTACTCTTTTCAGTTTGTGTATACTTGTCTGTAGTGAGGGCACTCATTCTCACAGTAGTACCACCCTTCTCCTGTTTCGGAACCCAAGTTATATCATACAACGCCTTTAGCTGGCAATACGCCTCTTCTGTTTGCATTTTGAACTGATGGGCGTTTTGGGCCGCTTCCATGCAGACGTTGCATATTTGTGCGGGTAGCTGATCGTTATGTGCTACTGGATACTTTGTACACTCCGAGATTATTTCGGCTATAGTAATGGTTTTATTTGCGAAGAAAACTTCATTAAAGATGGAAAATAAATTTGCATCATTTTGCATGCATATACGGCAAATAGCACTTTTGTTGCAACTTGTGTTTTTATCCATTATTTAAAAATTTAATGAAGACTTCAAATAATTTTTTTTTGTTGCAAAAATAAGTATTGATTTTGTTTACTAGAATGGCTTGTAAAAATGCTACTTCTTATTGTACGGAGGAAAAACAAAGCACTTTGAAATGGTAGCATATTTTTACAAGTAAAATGAGGTAGTTTAGACGAGAACAATTTTTAAGCCGCACAATTTTTGTTTTCCAAATTACACGAGACTAATTCATCTGGCACAAAATGTATTCGTATACACAGCTTTGTGTGTGTTAGTGTTTTTCGTATTCAATTAACACTTGCTGTTTTTTAATTTGTATGTGTATTGGTTTTATGCTGCTAATGCGGGGTTGAAGCTGGTTGAAAAGTTATGCCAACCCCAAAACCGCTCTCTTTGCCTCTCACCAACAAACTGGCATGTTATGCCAGCACAATTATGCCCGTGTAAATCAGCGCAATGATCACAGCTGGACATATTTATTGAATCAGGGGCCGGAATATTCGCTAACCGTTGCGGACACAAAAATCAGAACACGTATTGGTGAACACTTCAAAATTCATGGTTTTGGAATCCGGCCTCATTATAGTACATTTATTTATTTACAGCTATATACATTATAGTTACAGCTGAGCGATAAATACGATGAAATATGAAACTTACGGCTTATTCCAGTTGTCGACAGCGACGTCACTTTAACACAATCCCAAAAAATTGGGGCTTGTTTACTCGTTCTCTAGAACAATTTTGTGCTACTGATAATCTATTTCCGTTCCCAAAGGTCTATAAAATAGCATAAACCTGCCAACAGGAGTCATTTGTTTTGGACAACGGGTACACAAGCCCCGATTTTTTGGTATTGTGTTAAAGTGATGGCGATGTCGACAACTGGAATAAGAGTCAATATCAGATTATCTTTGAATTCCTTTAACTTTCACTGTTTTTTAAGTTGTTTATGTTGATGATGCGGGGTTGTAACCCGCCAACTTTCACTTTGTTTAAGTTGTTTATGTTGATGATGTGGGGTTGTAACCCGCCAACTAAAAACCATTATCTTTTCCTCTGACCAACAAGCTGTCGTATGCCAGCACAGAAACAAACGGTTCTTAGCATGTTCCGTCTGTGGGGAGCATAAAGTCACCTGTTTCTCAGCTCGCCTCTGTCAAGGTGTTGAGGGTATTCACTTGTCATTGATAACACATTGGTGTTATTTAATTCAAGTAAAATTATTTCATATAAAAAAAAAAGATGTCTCTTACGCTCAAAAATATAAAAGCATCAACTATTTCTCAAGCGGCAGACATCATTCGATTCCACCAAGCACATCATTTTCATACTTCCCCCGTATGCAGTGAAATACGAAAGTTAGCCCGCTTGCGTGTTGTCGACAATAGCGATTTGGGTAAAAGAGCTATGGCCGAAGGGCGACCACCGCGTTGCATACATGTATACAATAAACGTGGTATTGGTCTTATAGGTGACAAAATATTGGTTGCAATTAAGGGACAAATGAAGAAGGGTATATTGGTCGGTTTAAAGCAAAAACAAAGGCCGAAAATTCCAAAATTTGATAGTAACAACTTGGTGTTAATCGATGACAATGGTACGCCATTAGGTACTAGAATACACGTACCAGTGCCCACCATATTACGTACAATTCTGAAAGAGAAAACACAGGCGAAAGGGGCGGATTACACCAAAGTACTGGCTATAGCAAGTAGATTTATTTAAAAATTACAAATATTTGAATAAAATTTTTGTTTAAAATGAGGTACTACATTGTTTGACGTTTACTTCCATGTTCGGGGGATTCATCATTTCCATTACTTATTAGTTCGCGTTTACGTTTTTTTGAATGTTCTTGTACCATTTCCGACACTGCTATGTTATTAGATTTCATTTGCAGCCAATTCGTAAACTTGATATAAAAGTAATAAATACAATACAATATTTCATTTAGCTTGTGTATGTATGTATATATGGATGTATATATGACTTACCAAAGTATTTGTTTTTACTCCAGCATCATAGAGTTTGTTTTCGATGTTATCTAAACGATGTTCAGGTTTACCATTTTCCGTGGTGTTTTTGGAGATATCGAGCAAATGTCTAACACGTTGGCGCATTGTTTCAAACACAATTTTACCCACTACGTGATTGTGATCATAGGGAGTTAAATAGCGCCCATATTCATAGAAGAATGGATGTAATTTTCCCAACTCTATGTGTGTAGTTTCCGCTTCACAGACGGCTTTGTGGACGTTTTTATATATGTCTGGTACACAAACAGTAAAATAGGGATTGTTAACTTTCAATTCCTTTATGTACCACAAAGGTAAATTAATATTGCGACCAGGGTTAAGGTCTTCTGTTTCGGCACCAGAATCCAAAAAACCTAAAGATGTTTATTTACATATGTATGTATGCAGGTATTACTGTTTTACTAATTAGTATATTTTTTACCCATTTTCAAAAGTTTTGTATTCACTTTACATTCCACTTTCTCCTGTGTAACAAATATATCTTCTACAGCATAATAGTTTGGAAAATAGCTTTGTATATTCATTGATATTGGTATTTATGGAAGAAAATTATTTTAACAAAACCGGCGCCAAAATAAACAGCTGTTGTTCAGTGAGACAGGTAAAGAGCTCGCTGTGAAGTCAAGAAACCTTTACAGTGTTGTAGTCAAGGCCTTGGTTGTAGTAAAAGTATGTTTAAATTATGTAATAAGAAATTTTAAGATAGGGTAAGCTTACTTTTACATATTTGCTGAAACTTGTTTTTTAGAGCTGTGCCAAATCGTTCATTTAAGTGACCGGTCATTTTCGTTCATTTTCTAAAAAAGAACGAGTTCGTTCATTTCGTTTATCCGCTCTTTTCAAGAACGGATGGAGCGAAATAAAAGCAAACAAACAGTTGATTTGTCAAATAAAAAGGGACAAGTGCAGTGAGTTTCTTATGAATTGTTTAGCAAAATAAGCAAAACAAACAATATAAATATAAGCATAAAAAAAATCAGGAAGTAAAAACTTTTAAAATATTAAAGTATTTTATATTCTTAGGAATAAGAAATCAAAAGATTCATATTTCCAAAAGAGCCACATATAAAGAATAAAAATTAACTGTTATTAATATCTACGTATCAAATTTGTTTAAAAAAATCTTAATATGTTCTAAAACCTTAACCAATATTAATGACAATTTTATTAATTTCATAATGATCATAATATTACTAAAAGCAAACAAAAAGGCAAATGAAAACCAGAATGTGACAAAAAATCTCTCATGAATAAAGAAAAAGTAAACAAAACAACACAAAAAGACACAAGTGCGTTCGTTCGTTCAATTGTACTTTTTATCAGTACTGCTGAGCCAAAACAGCTCAGTAAAGTGACCGGCTCACTTCGTTCATTTTACTGATTCGTTCAATTGTACTCGTTCGTTCATGAACGACACAGCTCTATTGTTTTTCATTAAACACAATAATATATAAAGTAGTTAGCTACATTTACATCTATATCGCAAAGTAAATACCAGAACAAAGCCTATTTATAAGGTCCAAGGCGAATTGATAGGTCTATGCGACTCTGCAAAAACACAGTAATACAAAAAACACTCAAGGCGAATTCGCGAATTCGCCTTGAACACTATGTTGTCAGATACACACACAACAATGAGCTTATTTGTATTGTGCCAACTTTTGAGAGTTTAAACACGAAAACAAAGAATATCATGAGGACGATTGCATTGACCTGATAAATAGGCCTTGTACCAGACAGAAGAATCTAACGAAAAACATAACGTCTTTCAAAGTACAAGAAAGCCTGTCCTAGTGTGCCATGCTCTACTATAGACTCAGTAAAAAAATTAGTGCCTTTCTATATTAAGGTAACGATTTGTACCGTGAATCGAGATAGATTTGCAAATAAAGTTACTACATCTACTAGGAAACAAGATGATTAATTTTTCTGTTACTAAAATGCATTTTTAAATATTATATGATTTTTCCTTTATTAACAAGAGAATAATTCAATCCATCATCTAAGAGATTTTCATTGGAGGTGATTTCCTCATGTAGTGTTTTGTTCACATCAACATTTGCAGTAATATCCCTAGAAATGCTATGTACAGTTTCGCTTTCACTGGACAAAGATGAAAATACCACCGGATGACGAAGCACACCATATCCTACATAGTTTTCGTCGCTTTTACGATTTGATGCTTCCAAAACGTTTATTAACTCATATTCGTTTTGTGGAGATTTGTATACTATATTATTATTTGACAAGGGAGCGACTGTAACAATTGTTTTATAACCATTTGAGGTTTTATGATTTGCTGACAAAAAGTCAAGGCGGTCATAAGTTACATCCGAATATGTTTCCTTTAAATTCCTTTTTGCACATTCTCCAATATCAATGTCTATAATTTGTGGAATAGAAATACTTTTGGAGTTAGAAGGGTTCCAAATTTCATCATTGAGATCTGTTGAACTAATATGTTCATTGTGTTTAACATCATTTATACCCAATGTTTTCCAAGCGTCAGTGATTGTTTCAATACTTTCATAGTCCCGTTCATTTTTTAAATTATTGCGTGTGGGACGTTCAGGCAAAACGTTTTCAACTTCTGGAAAATTTCTGCATGCGTCAGGCCTTAACATAACTGAAGATCCTACAGTTTTATTCATATCAGAAGATGATGTGATTCCAATGGCCTCTAATCTATGGTGTCTTATGTACTTTTCGCTGTAAAGTTGTCTGCTTGATGGCAACAATTGTGAAGTGGACTGATTCAAATTTTCAGTGGCATATATTTTGCGAGGAGGCTTATTTGGAATAGTTTTTTGAGAACTCGCACTGCTGCCAGAAGATTCACAAATGGGAACTAAGCTTCGAATGGAAAAACTATTTTGTGAGGAGTTGATGTCAAATTCTGTTCTACTGTGATTAGACGGAGATGGCGGTAATGGACTGCGAGATCGCGCTTCCATTGACGCAGCCACATGGAGTTGATTTTCGCAATTATCTAATTTAACACCGTCCCCTGAAATCATCTTTTTCATTGATTTCATTTTTGACGACATGCAACGAAATACTTCTTGCGGGTTTGAGTGATCTAGTGTGAAAACACCTTCTCCAGTAAGGCATTTTCTGCCAGCTTCAAATGTAAATTTTCCATTCCTATAACCGTACTTTCTAATAAATCTATATGGCCAATTTGATATTATTTTACTTAAATTACTGATATCTTTTAATTGTAGTTCAGTTGTGGTCAAATGTAACATGTAAACTTTAGACTCAATGTTACAACGAATCGACGCTTCCGAAGGTATCAGTGTAACAATAAATAGTCCATCGCCATAAGAGCTACAGTACAAATCGTTGTCTTCTTCAATAGCTGATTGTGCAGAAGTGGTATCGTTCTTATTGCGAAATGCCACTGTTTGGAGAGCATTTACCCATTCCTTCAAACTTTGTTCATTTCGTGCGTTTAAAGTGAGAGTGCCAGTTTTCTTAACAATACATATTAAATTATCTGGACAAGGCTCTTGAGTGATTTTAACGCAATCTTCTAGAGTAAAAATTTTTGCATTTTTATCGTCTTTAAACTCACATATTTCCAAACGTTCTATTCCATACTGACTCGACTTGAAGAGAAGACAAAATTTTTGGCACGATTTTTTCTTCGATAGAAATCCTGATTGTGTTGGTACATTTAAATATCCAGACAAAATTGGCACTTCTTTATCCATGTTAAAATAAAATGTATTTATTTACATTTGTTAAAATTTCATATATTTTTCTTGGAACATTTTGCACACAAAAACAAAATATATGTAATTATAGGTCAGAGATGGGAAGTTGAATACGTCTGTAAATATGTACCGAATCACGGCGAATTTATTTGACATGATAGCGAGATTACAAAATAACAACAATGCAAAAAAATATGGACTCTTCCAGAGCAACATGTACAACAATACAGACGCAACATTAAGTTTTATCTGACTTAAATAACCCCATCTGTTGATAACAGTTGTCTAAAATAACAGCATTTGTATAATTATTTCGCTATTTACATAATACCAATGCCAAGAGGTATAAACATCAGGTGATCTTAATTCACCAGCTGACATAACTTCTCTGCTGTCAAATCAATGCAAAACATTAGGAAATATTCCGACAGCAGGAAATTTCGCACTAATTTACAGAGATGCAAATCGGGACCAGCTGATATCAATCGTCTTGGCCAAGGCGAATACATACTAGGTGGTCACTATTTTCGCCGCATGTAAATTGAATATCCGTTATTTTAAAAATATGCTTAATGATATTTTTCAATATCAAAACATTATATAGGAAAAAATTCTTGCACCCTGCCGAAGGCTGGGTGTGCAGACTACCTATATGTATTATTAAAAATTTGTTAGCTCTTGATGTTGTAGCAAATATAAAAAATAGCCATCTCCTGAAAAATATTTTCAAAAGCTTAAGCTATCCATATTTTTACACTGAATCAAAAATTTATAAAAATGGGAAAATATCTGCGAAACTGTGCAGACCCGTAAATATATGACTCCGAGGATTTTGAATTAAAATTTCTATCACTTAACACGTTGGCTGCCATGTGACACACCGGTGTGTCACACTTTTTTTTTAATATGAAGCCATGTGTACGACCCGTGGTACTCATGTATACTTTACTTTTTCATCATATAATTTTCGACTACCGGTGGTACACATGACGTTACATTAAAAACAGAGCGCCATGTGAACCACCAGTGGACACATGTTAAAAACACTCACAAAGACAAAATTAGAAATTTAAATACGACGAGAACAACCCGGGTGAAACTGTAATTAAAAAAAAAAAATTTAAAATGATTTTTTTTTATATGGGGGCAGTAAACGTGTTAAGATATTTTTTTATATTTTTGGTAGTGCTTCCATAAACTAGATTGTAAATTACATTACACCTAACTTTTTGCAAATGTATGTAGTATATTTACTATTTTGTATATATGTACATATTAGTGTCCCGCAGAAGACTATTTATAAGACCTTTCAAGACATGAGAGATTTTTTCAAATGCTTTACTACAGCGAAATATTCTAAAAGAATCGCTAAGCAACACTGTTGTCAAGTAATTTTTTTCGGTGGTTTGTCTTGCCAACAGTGTTGTTTAGCGATTCTTTTAGAATATTTCGCTGTAGTAAAGCATTGGAAAAAATCTCTCATGTCTTGAAAAGTCTTATAAATACTCTTGTGCAGGAGACTAGAACACAAGGCGATCTTAATTCGCCAGCTGACATAAATTTCCTGCTGTCAAATGAACCAAAACGTTAAGAAATATTTTGACAGCAGGAAATTTTACACTAACAAATATACAAGGCGAATACGCAGAGTTGCAAATCAAGACCACCTTATATCAATTCGCCTTGCTAGTACATATATGTATGTTTGAATCCCAAACGGTAATTTATTTTTTATACTTTTTCTTTCGAACAAAAATTTTAAAACACACTATGATACTTAAGACTACCGTTTGAATCCTTCAATTATGTTTTTTGCCGGTTTGCCTCAATAATTAATACCTTCAGTTGTTGAGGGTCTATAATTAATATGAATTGAATTTGTAACTGAAATAAATAACAATAAAAAATATAGTATATATGTATATACATATGTATATAAGGTACATTCTTGATGTTAGTGAGGTCAGGTAATAAATAATTTAAGAAATTCTATATATTTTTTTTAATAAAATAAACATTTTTTGTGGGTAATAACATCATATATTTTTTGTGTTACTAAGAACAGTGTAGTTTAATCCATTATTATTATTCACTGCTTTATCAGTTTCAACATTTACAGTAATATTCTTAGAAATGCTACTTATAGTTTCACTTTCACTGGCCGAAGATGACAAACTTCCCGAATGACGAAGCGCACCATATCCTGCATAACTTTCGCAGCTTTTACGATTTGATGTTTCCGGCACGGTTATAAGTTCATATTCGTTTTGAGGAGCTTTATATATTATGTTATTATTTGATAAGGGGGCTACTGTAACAATGGTTTTATAACCGTTCGAGGATTTATGATTTGGCGACAAAAAGTCAAGGTGGTCGTAGTTTATATCAGAGCATGTTTCTTTAAAATTACTTTTACCATATTCTCCAATATCAATATCTATAATTTTTGGAATAGAAGCACGTTTGTAGTTGCTACGAGCCCAAATTTCATCATTGTGATCTGTTAAACTAACATATTCATTGTGTTTAACATCATTTATACCCAAGGTTTTCCAGGCGTCTGTAATGGATTCAATACTTTCATAATCCCGTTCATTTTTTATATCATTTCGTGTTCGAAATTCGGGAGAAGAAATTTCAGTCTCTTGAAAATGTCTAGATGTTTCAGGAGAAGAAGTTAACATAACTAAAGATCCAGCAGCTTTATTTGGATCGGAAGATGACGTGATAGTAACGGTCTCCAATCTGCTTTGTTTGACGACTTTTTCGCTGAAAAGTTGTTTGTTTGAAGGCGAAAAATTTAAAGTGGACTGATGCAAATTGTCAGTTGTATATATTTTACGAGGCTTATTTGGAATAATTTTATGGGGACTTAGTACACTAACACCGCTGCCAAAAGATTCACAAATGGGCATTAAGTTCAGAACAGAAAAACTATTTTGTGCAGAGTTAATGTCGAATTCTGTTCTACTATGATTAGATGGCGAGGGAAGTAAAGGGCTTCTAGAACGCGCTTCCTTTGAAGCAGCCACATTTAATTGGTTTTCACAGTTATCTAATTTAACACCATCGCCCGAAATCATCTTTTTCATGGATTTCATTTTTGATGACATGCAACGAAATACTTCTTGAGGGTTTGAATGGTCTAAAGTAAAAACACCTTCTCCAGTAAGGCATTTTCTACCAGCTTCAAATGTAAATTTGCCATTCCTATAACCGTACTTTCTAATAAATCTATATGGCCAGTTTGATATTATGTTACTTAAATTACTGGTGTCTTTTAGTTGCAGTTCTGTTGTGGTCAAATGTAACATATAAACTTTAGACTCAATGTTACAGCGAATCGATGCTTCCGAAGGTATCAGTGTAACAATAAATAGTCCATCGCCATAAGAGCTACAGTACAAATCGTTGTCTTCTTCAATTGCCGATTGTAAAGATGTGTTATCGTTCTTACTGCGAAAAGCCACTATCTGAAGGGCATTTACCCACTCCTTCAAACTTTGTTCATTTGGTGCATTTAAGGTGAGACTGTCAGTTTTCTTAACAATGCATATTAAATTACTTGGACAGGTCTCTTGACTGATTTTAACACAATCTTCTAGTGTAAATATTCTTGCGTTTTTATCGTCCTTAAATTCGCATATTTCCAAACGTTCTATTCCATACTGACTCGACTTGAAGAGAAGACAAAATTTTTGGCACGACTTTTTCTTCGATAGAAATCCAGATTGTGTTGGAAAATTTAAATATCCAGACAAAAATGGCACTTCTTTATCCATTTTGAAAAATGCATTCACATATTATACAAATTTTTGTTGAAACTATTATGTTTTTTGTTAAACATATTGCACACAAAAACAAAAATATGTTTACATTTCACAGTTGGAAAGTTAAATGCCCTAATGAGGTAGTTTAGACGAGAACAATTTTTAAGCCGCACAATTTTTGTTCTCTTCCAAAATACACGAGACTAAAGACTCAAGGCTCAGTTAGCCGACGGTAATGTAAAGTAACTGCAACGTAGGAAACAGCTGATCGATATTTTTATATGAAAAGTAGGTTACGTTACATTACATCTCTATAACCATTTTCATTACTTTTCACATAACAATATCGATCAGCTGTTTCCTACTGTTGCAGTTACATTACATTACAGTCGGCTAACTGAGACTTTAGCCGACTGTAATGTAATGTAACTGTAACGTAGAAAACAGCTGATTGATATTTTTATATGAAAATTAGGTTACGTTACATTACATCTATAACCATTTTCATTACCTTTAACATAACAAAATCTATCAGCTGTTTCTTACTGTTGCAGTTACATTACATTACAGTCGGCTAACTGAGCCTTTAATTCATCTGGCACAAAATGTATACGTATACACAGCTTTGTGTGTGTTAGTGTTTTTCGTATTCATTTAACACTTGCTGTTTTTTAATTTGTGTGTGTATTGGTTTTATGCTGCTAATGCGGGGTCAAGGCATATCAAACAGGTACACGTATCAGGCATATTGCTCATCCGCTGATTTTGTGTTTACAAGTTTATAACGAAGAATTCGTTTGACAATTACTTTTGTCCCTTGTTTGATGCATACTAATTTTTGACAATTACTTTGTAAAGCTATGTGCGAAGCACAGAGTTGCCACAGAGTTTTTCCTAATGCATGTACCTGTAGTAAATGTGCCTTGTGCGGGGTTGTATGTAGCTGGTTGAAAAGTTATACCAACCAGTGATGGAAAATGAGTTTTGCATTTCGGTACCAAACAAATTTTTTTGAGTACTTTTTTTATCCCGAGAGTACCAAAAACTATTTTTTTATTTAAATTTTATTAACAAAAAATTATATAAAATTTATTACAAATAAATAAGAAAATGAACACAAAGCATATACATATGTACATAACCAGACAGAAATTGTGATTTTGCGCAAAAATTATGTTCCTCCACAACACTGTAAATACAAAATTACGACTCTTCCAAAAATTTTGTACCACCAAAGTACTACAAACAGAAAAATATGACTTTGTGTTTACAAATACCGTGTTCTTAGCAATCCTATACCACTACAACACCGACTTAAGTTTGAAAATTTCCATTGTGACGACCTTATAAATTTGTATTTAGAGTATTGCACCAACATTAAAAACAAGAGTTGGAGGATGGTCATTCGGCGTTACAATTTTAATGTTATGAGTTCCTTAAAATTAAACAGATGTTATACTGATATAGATAGATAGATGTTATACATCGTGCTGATTGTCTTTTTCTGTCTGGGTGGGTATAATATTAAAGTTATAACAAAAACAGTTTTTAGATTTCAATAAATCTTTGGCCTGGATCAGACTATACTGTTGGAATATAAAGCCTGTTCCTTTGTTTTGTTTTCATGAGATTGTGGTAAGAGAAAATCCTTTCGATATTAACAGAGGAGTGAGGTATGGAAAAAATTCCGTAAGCTACTCTCGATTTACCACGAAACATGTATTCGTCCAATGCGTTTTTAGTTATAGCAACGGAAGTCCAGAAACTGCATAAATATGTATATATTCTGTTGTTAATGGCCTTAGTTCTGCCATAGTATGACCTATATTGGCTGTTGATATTTTAAAAATTTAGCTTTTCGCTGGGAAACACTTTATTTAAAAGTAGTATAATTACCAAATAAAACATTTTCAAAGGGATACTTAATAAACCAAACTGTCAAAGTCCACTTTTGCTCTAAGAACTTGACAGAATGTAATATAAACTTTTTACAATTTTTTTTTTTAACTGAAACAGTTGTTTCAACATGATTTCTGTTTACACAGAGATCAACTTCTGTGCCACAGAAAATATCATTGAATCAAATATAGTTTTCATTTATATTTAATTGTGATTGGTTTGGTACACTTTTCTAAAATGTCTTTACTAATAAAGTTTCGTGCCAGTTATCGAAAAAGAAATTTAATTCTTCGCAAAAATATATGCATACGCGCGTCTTCCGACTATATATCTAAGTAGGCTGTGAGAGTATCAAACGTGTTGCGGGAGTACTACGGTACTTTTTCATGTCAAATAGTATCAAAAAAAGTACGATCGTACCAACTTTCCCATCACTGATACCAACCGCAAAACCACTCTCTTTGCCTCTCTCACGCTACAGTTACACGACCAAGATTTGCTTTCAAGTTTCTCACACACTGGTTGTCAAAAGTCGTTTAAATTGAAAGCTGTGGCGTAGGCTGCACGCAATTTCCAAGCAAATTTATTTTCAATATGCCGTTGATAAAAAAACTGCTTAAGGCAACAAAACTTAATGATTTCTATATAGATTTATAAACCGCAGCACATCATTATACACTTTTTATTTTTGTTCCTAAGCCTATTTATTTAACTGTAATTAAAAATTTTCGTTGGGATATAACATTATTTGTAATAAAAGAACACAAAAATACTATGTCGGCAGAAAATTTGAAAACAAAAACGAAAAGTGTGCTCATTGCAATTGCTGTCAGTTATTTCTTTGCCTATGAATTGAACACACAATTGGAAAGAAAATTTGAAGTCAAAGTTGAATCATATTCTAAAAATATGAATGTATTAGTGAAAAAGTGTGAATGTATTGAAATTTGAAAGGCAAAACTTGATCGTGTAACCCTCAAGTCACCTACAAACTAGCATGTTATGCCAGCACAATTATGCCCGTGTAAATCAGCGCAATGAATAATTTCTTAAAAGCATAGAGGGTGCCAGAGTTTATAAAAGTGAATTACAGTAGTTTTGATTTAGCTGCCTTTTGTTTAGGTGCACTTTGGACTTATCTGCCTAAAATTATAAATTTCTGTCACTATTCTTTAAAATCTCATACATATTCGTTTTTTAAGTGCACTTTCTATACCTGCACTAAAATTTTAAAATTTTTCATACAAAAAATCAATGTTTGATGCACATTAACTTAACTGCACAAAATAGATTTTTTTATGTAATTATTGTTCAAAATCCTTTTTTAATTGCACTTTGTATACCTGCGCACTTAACATATCTTTGGCAGTTTTAAATTATTCTCATATAAAAAATTTAAGTTAGCTGCACACATTAAAAAAATGTGGCTACATAAATATGCAACCATGAATATGTATAAAACTGAAGCAATGTGCACTTACCTGCACATTTAGGCAGGTAACACCCCTTTTTCACACGGAAAGTTTACTTTGCAAAGTCTTAATTCAGCTGGGAGAAAGACAGAAAGAGACTGTACTACTGCATCTGTCTTTCACACAGCTGAATTAAGACTTTGCAAAGTAAACTTTGCGTGTGGAAAAGGGGTATAAGTGCATTTAAGATAACAGCATTTTTGATTTATCTGCACAAAAAGGCGTGCAAAGTTGATTGTGCAGCTAAAGCAAAATTACTGTATTAAAAAAAAATCTAATCAATTGTGACATAAACCCGTGAAAAAGAGACAAATGTTGTATATTTGTTATTAATGCCACAGAGGATATATTAATGCATTCCACTGGATGGTACATGACTTCAAATACCCCTAGCTGCAATTGTCGCCCTGTAGCCAGCTATTTAATTATACATATTTGAAACGGTAGCAGCATGATACAATTATACTAGGTACATGCACGACTACAACAAAAATACAACACCAAAAAACACATATTTTTTTGGTATAAACAAACGAATAAAGAAACAGATGCCTTTTGTTTTTAAAAATAACAATTACAGGGTAAATAAAGTACAATTGCAGACGCGGCATTCCTGCATGATTATAGTTATTCAGTGTTGCCAATCTGTGTGTAGTTAGACAGTGTGTAATTTCTACTCACATGTGTAGGCCATGTAATTAAATTCTTGTATAATCTGTGTGTAATTCTACTTTTGGTTCTATTTTTATTTATTTTTGTTTTAATTTTAACCTAGACAAAAGATGTGTAGTGTAACACATACAATGTTCTCGTGGTACCTTCATAGCGAACAGTCGATTAGCGGAATTTTACTTACATACAAACAAAAAATTATAAAAAAAATATTCGTAGTACATATTATTCGTAATAGGTACATACTGACTTTAATAAATAAGCTTTATGCTTTGCAAATATTTTTTTTACATAGTAGAAATAACACAAACAAAAAAAAAAAAAGAACCGCAAAAAAAAAACATAAACAAAGTTACATTGAGGAATACTCTATATGTGTACCTCGAAACAAATAAACAATCATAAATAGCAAAAACAAAAAAAGACCGCAAAAAAACACAAACGAATAACCCTTGAGGAATTCTTTATATGAGTGCCTCAAATACAAAAAAATTGAAGTGAGTTCTAACGGCAGAAATGCTTATTTTACTGTGAGTTCTGAAACTCTTAATGAAAAAAATATAAATAATAAATCTGATGAAGACCTTTTTTTAACGGCAAAGCCATCAATCAGCGATCAACTTCGCTTTGTCCAATGCCAAATAGTAATGATGCATTAACATTACAGTTGCCTAGTACTTCTTCATACAAGCCAGTAATATCACCCCCTTCAGGCTCGTGTTCATCACTTAACAAAGTCATCACTACAGATAACAGCGGCTCGAAACTCAAGATACAAGTCGGAATGGACAGATATATAACCGTAGTAAAGCGTGGGCGAAGCCCGAATTCTTCAAAAATTTCATCTGCTCCAAAAATGTCTAGGGATAACAGCGCAGCCTCAACTAATCGCCAAAACCGCTTTAAAATTTTGCAAGATGAGAACGACAAACCCGATGTATCCTCGAATAAAACATCCAAGCAGCCACCAATCTATTTGAGAGAGAAAAATTCAAATGCCCTTATTAAAAAATTAATTTCGGTTATTGGTGAGAATAAATTTCACATTGTCCCAATAAAACGTGGCGACATCGATGAAACGAAAATACAAATTTATGACGAAAAAGATTTCCGCAAAATGGTTTCTGAATTTGAAAAAAATAAAACAAGCTTCTACACATACCAGCTTAAGAGTGCTAAAGGCCTGCAGATCGTATTGAAGGGCATAGATTCCTATGTTGTTCCTGAATAAATAAAAGATGCACTCGTCCTCCAGGGATTTAAGGTAAAAAATTTATCTAACATAATAAGCAGAGAAAAGGTACCCCAACCCTTATTTCGTGTTGAACTGGAGCCGAATGATATACAGTTGAAAAAAACGAGACTCATCCTATTTATAGCCTAAACTACCTTTTATACAGAAAAATCACAGTTGAAGAGCCACATAAGCGTTCAGGTCCCGTGCAGTGCCATAATTGCCAAGAATATGGCCATACAAAAACTTACTGCAATTTACCTACTGTTTGTGTTGTGTTCGGCGAATTACACGGCACTGCTAGTTGTACTAAACCAAAAGATCAAGCGGAAAAAATGCAGTAATTGTGGAGGTAATCACACCGCTAACTACAGAGGTTGTCCTCTGTGTACTCTTTCGTAAAGAAGACTATGGTGCAAAAACCTAAATTAGCTCCAGTTCAAACAACAAACGCTTCCTCAGCCACTTTTGCGCAAATTAGCCAACCAGTTACTTCCCGTGTATCGTATGCAGATGCTGCTAAGACAAATTCAATTCCCACACAAAATGTTTCCCCACTAAATAATTTAACAAATACAAACTCAAACTTTAATTTTAATCGCCTTGAAGCCACTATTGAAAATCTTGTGCAAACTATCAACAACTTTACAACAAATATGACTAGCATGATGCAAGAAATGCTACGAATGCAGAATACACTGCTTCAAGCATTAATTAACAAGCTATGAACACGTTAAAAATATGTTTCTGGAACGCAAACGGCATTCGCCAACATAAAAATGAACTTTAGCACTTCCTTACGGAAAAAAATATTGATGTAATGTTGGTCTCTGAGACTCATTTGACTTCTAGAAGCCTCTTTAAAATGAATGGCTACACATTATATGATACAAAGGACCCTAGAGGGAGAGCATGCGGTGGATCAGCAATTCTAATAAAGTCAAGACTCAAGCACTATATTCTTGACAACATTTGTGAAGAACATCTACAAGCAACAAATATCTGCATTGAGAATTTTTGTTCAAATTTCGTGATATCTTCAATTTACTCCCCTCCTAGATTTTCAATCACTGAGGATCAATACGAGAAATTCTACAAATCTCTTGGACCTTGTTTCGTAGCAGCTGGCGACTACAATGCTAAGCATACGTTCTGGTGTTCGCGTCTTATTACGCCTAGAGGTAGGGCGTTGTTCAACACAATTTCAAAAATGGGCTTGGATATTATTTCGAGTGGGGAGCCCACTTACTGGCCTGCTGACGTACGAAAAATTCCGGATGTTATAGACTTTGGCGTCATAAAAAGTATTTCTAGGGAATTAATTCACGTTGAAGCTTCCCTAGATCTCTCGTCCGATCACTCTCCCACGATCGTTACAATCTGTAGCCCACTACGAAGTGACTTACCTCATCCATAGTGAAGATGATAAATCGTATTAATTGGCTGGGGTTCAAAAAATACCTTAGTAGTCATTGTACGGAAAATATTAAGCTAAGAACACCAAATGATATTGAATCTAACATTGCCAATCTCAACGAGAATATTAAACAGGCTGCTGAACATGCCACTACCTCTCATCCGCAGACTGGGTTTAATGAAATTTATTCTTCAGACATTGAATGTCTCGTACGTGAAAAAAGAAGAGCTAGAAGAGAATGGCAACAGCACAGATCACCCCAAAATAAAATTAGATTTAAAGAGTGCACGAAACGACTCCAAGAGTTGCTTGCATCTGAGAAAACTGCATCTTTTAAAAATTATCTAGAAGGTCTTGATGTCACACCAGCATCTAATTTTTCTTTGTGACGCGCTGCTAAAAAGCTTAAAAGACCCGTTGAGTTTAAACCACCTCTGCGGACTTCGACCGGTGATTGGGCAAGAAGCGATACTGAAAAAGGTAAAATATTTGCCGAGCATTTAAAATCCAAATACATGTACTGGTGTTGCTGATTTGCCGAGTGTAGTTGCTCTTCCCCCTCCACCCTTAAAGTTTAAGATGCGTGATGTACATAAACTAATTGCTGAGCTCAACCCGAAGAAAGCTCCAGGTATTGATGGTATTAGTAACAAGATGCTGATGAATCTGCCTCGCACTGCAACTAGAATCTTACTATTTATTTTTAATGCCATATTACGACTAGAGTATTATCCACACAGCTGGAAGCTTGCCAAGGTCAAAATGATTCCAAAGCCGGGCAAAGATCTTACTAAAGCTGAGTCTTACAGGCCAATAAGTTTACTATCAACAATATCAAAGCTTTTCGAAAAGCTGCTCATGACAAAATTATCCCCAATTCTAAGTGACAGTGGGTGCATACCGGACCATCGATTTGGTTTTAGAACTCAGCATAGTACCATTGAACAAACGCATAGATTGGTTCAAGTTATAAGAAGAACATTTGAAGAAAAGAAGTATTGTTCTACTCTCTTTATTGATGTTTCTCAGGCATTTGATAAAGTATGGCATGAAGGCCTAATTTTAAAATTGAAGACATATCTACCAATAAATTTTCTAAAGCTATTGGAAAGTTATATTCTATCCCGGAAATTCATTGTTGTGGAAGGAGACTTCATGAGTGTTCCCGAATCTATATCTGCCGGTGTGCCACAGTGGAGTATACTGGGACCAGTTTTGTATTTGTTTTATACTTGTGATATGCCTGTTAGCACTAAAATCCATACATCTACTTTTGCCGATGATACAGACTTCTTTAGCATGCACGAAAACCCTCACGAGGCATCCCGATATCTTCAGGAACATATTACCCAACTGGAACTATGGTTAAAGTTATGGAGAATTAAAGTAAATGAGCAGAAGTGTGCGCAGGTAACATTTACTCTACGAAAAGATACTTGTTCCCCCATTAGAATCAATAATCAAATTGTTCCTCAACATTCACATGTAAAATACCTTGGTATATACCTTGATCGACGGCTTACATGGAAACAACACATTGATTCTAAACTAACACAAATGAAACTAAAATTAGTTCAGGTACATTGGCTGATTGGTAGAAATTCAACTCTCAGTCTAGATTGCAAACTTTTGATATACAAATCACTTTTGAAACCTATATGGTGCTACGGAATTCAACTATGGGGCACTGCTTCAGCTTCTAATGTCGAGAGAATCCAACGAAGGCAAAACAAAATTTTACGTATGATAACTTCGGTTCCATGGTACATCAAAAATTCAAATATACATCGTGATTTGAATATGCCACAAGTGATTGAAGAAATTGGAAAATACGCAGGCAAATATTTAACAAAACTCGAATCACATCCTAATCCGCTTGCTCGTAATATTTTGAACTTTACTGGACACATCCGCCTAAAAAAGAGGGACACAAGGGCTCTTATACTCAACACTCCAGATGGGACTACTTGAAAATAATTTTTTTTCCTTTTTGATTATCACTACTTATGAATTATTTATAACTATCACTAAGTTTATGTCCGACAGTGGTCGGGCCTAATAATTATATTCTAGATTTAAGATTTGAATACTTATTGTTAGTTCATATTTGAAGAAACAATAAATAACTACATGCATTAAAAAAAAAAAAAAAAAACACACATACATTAACATTTTCGCAGCTTGTAAACAAAGTTTCACAACTATTTGCATTGTATACATTAACAGGCTGGGCTTGTGCATGTACCTGTTATAATTGTATCATGGGTAGCAGCATCACAAACAGCTGCTTGCATGTATGTACATATGTATGTATATTTCAGTGGTTCACTTTGAAATATTTCACTTTAATAAAACCAAGGCCTATTTATTAGGTCTATGCAACTATACAAAAACACAGCAACACAAAAAACAACTTTGTGTTTCAGCTGTCAGAAACACACACAAACATGAACTCAACTCTGTGGTGCAAACAGCTTTTGACAGTTAAAACACGAAAACACAGAATATCATCAGGACCATGATACAATTATACAGGTAACCGCGAAGAGCCAGCTGTTTTGCTTGTTTCGTGATTTGATCTGCCAAATGGTGTTTATGTTTTACCAACACACGCGCACAGTGCCTATTAAAACTGTACTAATACAGACATGCTTTGCAAAGCCAAGAGAAAACGCAAATACATGTATATTGTTTTCTCTTGGTTGTCTCTCTTGTAAATGACAAAACAGCAATAAAAATCACTGTTGTTTTATTTGTTGTATTATTGTATCATTATCAGGACGATTGCGTTGACCTGATAAATAGGCCTTGAATAAAACGAATTATATATATAAACCATCAGTCGTAAAGCAGCTCTGGGTTGAGGAACATCTCTCGCGTCATCGTAATTATTTCTTAAGTGCGGTCAGGCTTGTGCATGTTATTTGGCCTTCGAGAGTTTTTCGTCTCGCTTGCACTGGTTGACTGATCTGCCACGGATAACCGTATAATCTTGCGGTTTTTTGTGGAATTTCTTTAACAACCACGTTGCTACTTCCTATGTGAAGGCATAGGTCGTGTACAGTCAGTCACAAAAACATTTTTGAGAATACTGTTAACAACATCATGGACATATCTTAGTCACCTGTCCATTTTTGTGCAACCATATTCTGCAAAGTAAATTTGCAGAATATGTACTAAATAAATAAATAAATATATATAAACAAAGTTAATCAGTCGCAAAAGAAATTGCAAAATGTAGCCGCTGGCAGGAAAAGAAAACTGGCCAAGGTATATTTATATAAATTTATATAAATAGACCTTGACTGTGGCCAATAAACAAAAAGAAGGATGTATAACACAATGGAGAACGAGTACTTCGCTCCAATGGAAGGTAACAGATTGCAAGCATGTATACATATATATGTAAGTATGTCATGGAAGAAGTTCTAGTGCTCCGATTTGACTTTGATGGCACCAACACAATAACCTGCTTGCTTTATACAAAAATTGGAAAGAACTACACACTCCAGCAAGCAAAGGTGTATGATTAAAACAAGCAGCACGTTACCACGTTGAATAAAAAAGCCAGTGTCTTTACTCATTCGTATTTCAGCTTTCACACATGCGGTTTTTACAAAAGGTCTTTGCAATAAACAACAAACATATATGTATGTATGTTCAATATATTTATATGCATGTGTTAATACCATTATAATAAAAATAACGTGCACTTACTATAATGTGGCTTCTAAAATTAGAGTCGGGTCTTAACGATTCATTTATGCGTGGCAAAAAGCTCTATAACTTCGTGTTATACCTAACGATGAGCTGTCATTTCGTCCTTCGATCTTACATCTACTACACATATTTATATCTATTCTATTGTATGATCAATTAAGATTGGGAGAAACCCAAAAGTTTGAAGTAAATTATATACACAATACATATTCCAGTTATAACAAATTTTACAACTTCTTTTATTTCCTAATTTTTAGAAATTTGTCAACATCTCCGCAGTTTCTAAAGATAGAGACTTGAAATTGTAAAGGTTTACAGAACGCAGTCAGATAATTCGCACACATGCTTCTTGAACATTCCAGTTATTTTAGCTACGGAGATAAAAATAACAAACGGGTATAGTGACACGAGTACCATCTGGCCAAAGGTTGGCCATAGTGAAGGCAAAGCACAGTCTATACTATGGGGAAACAATCATCGAAATCGGCCCAACCATTATCGAGTTTAGCGTAAGTAAAAGAACTTGCTGAAAGTGGGCGTAAAATTAAAATTTCAGTTTTTCATACTTTCTTTTTTTATTTAATCCAAGACTCATTCGTGTTGAAGACGAAGTTCTGAGTTTTCAACAAAATACATCCAGCAGTTTTCGATACATATGTGTAAGAGGTACATGCAATACAACTTTAATAAAAACTTGCACATTTCGGGTAATATCCTATTTCTCTACTTTTTAGAAATTTGTTAATATCTCAAAAGTTTCAAAATATAGAGACTTCAAATTTTGCAGACATATAGAATGGAACATGATGATGATTTTAAATTTAATGTTAAAACATTCTAGGTCCATTACCCACGGAGATATAAAGAACATCACTACATATTGCATTTTTTCGCTGACACAGGGAGCCACCTGGCGGGCCAAAGCTTAGCCATCATGAAGCCAACGTTCTAATCTATTAATTGACGAAACAATCTACCAAATTGGTCCAGCCGTTGTGGAGTTTTACCGTTTTGAAAAAAGTCAATTCCTGAAATCCACCTACTGCCAGATTCTGTTGACCTGGTGTTTCACAAAAAAAAACCGAAATTTTAAAATTTTCTTGGTTCAAATTTAGTTTTACGTTTTCTGTAATGTCTCCGTTGTTTGTCAAGATAACAGCATGAAACTTTGAGGATTGATAGAAAACAGAATGAGCAATAATATCGAGCAAATAAAATTTTGCCACGCCCACTTTAAATTCCATAAAAGTGGGCGTAAATAAGAATATGCTGCTATCTCCTGTTTGGTTTTGTATATTCAAAATCCAAAACCCATGCATGTTGAAGACGACGTCGTGACCTTTTATCCAAAATATGTTTCACCAAAATGGACCAAGTGGTTCCCGAGATATAAGAGGTACAACTTTAATAAAAACTTGCCATTTCCGGCAGTTTCCTGTGTCTCTACTTCTTAGGAATTGGCCAATATCTCGAAAGTTTAAAAAGATAGAGACTTGAAATTTTGCAGACTTATAGAATGGAATACGAGGATTCGTTTAAATCCTTTTTGGACATTCTAGGTCCATTACCCACGGATATATAAAGAACATTACTAAATATCGCATTTTTTCAATGACACAGGGATCCACCTGGCGGGCCAAAGGTTGGTCATCATGAAGCCAACGTCCAAATCTATTAATTGACGAAGCAATCTACCAAATTGGTCCAGCCGTTATGGAGTTTTAGCGTTTTGAAAAAAGTCAATTCCTGAAATCCACCTACTGCCAGATTCTGTTGACCTGGTGTTTCACAAAAAAAACGGAAATTATTAAATTTTTCTTGGTTCAAATTTAGTTTTACGTTTTCTGTAATATCTCCGTTGTTTGTTGAGATAACAGCATGAAGCTTTGAGGATTGATAGAAAACAGAATGAGCAATAATATCGAGCAAATAAAATTCTGCCACGCCCACGTTAAATTCCATAAAAGTGGGCGTAAATAAGAATATGCTGCTATCTCCTGTTTGGTTTTGTATATTCAAAATCCAAAACCCATGCATGTTGAAGACGACGTCGTGACCTTTTATCCAAAATAGGTTTCACCAAAATGGACCAAGTGGTTCCCGAGATATAAGAGGTACAACTTTAATAAAAACTTGCCATTTCCGGCAGTTTCCTGTGTCTCTACTTCTTAGGAATTGGCCAATATCTCGAAAGTTTAAAAAGATAGAGACTTGAAATTTTGCAGACTTATAGAATGGAATACGAGGATTCGTTTAAATCCTTTTTGGACATTCTAGGTCCATTACCCACGGATATATAAAGAACATTACTAAATATCGCATTTTTTCAATGACACAGGGATCCACCTGGCGGGCCAAAGGTTGGCCATCATGAAGCCAACGTCCAAATCTATTAATTGAGGAAGCAATCTACCAAATTGGTCCAGCCGTTATGGAGTTTTAGCGTTTTGAAAAAAGTCAATTCCTGAAATCCATCTACTGCCAGATTCTGTTGACCTGGTGTTTCACAAAAAAAACGGAAATTATTAAATTTTTCTTGGTTCAAATTTAGTTTTACGTTTTCTGTCATATCTCCGTTGTTTGTCGAGATAACAGCATGAAACTTTGACTATTTATAGAAAACAGAATGAGCAATAATATCGAGCAAATAAAATTTTGCCACGCCTACTTTAAATTCCATAAAAGTGGGCGTAAATAAGAATATGCTGCTATCTCCTGTTTGGTTTTGTATATTCAAAATCCAAAACCCATGCATGTTGAAGACGACGTTGTGACCTTTTATCCAAAATAAGTTTCACCAAAATGGACCACGTGGTTCCCGATATATAAGAGGTACAACTTTAATAAAAACTTGCCATTTCCGGCAGTTTCCTGTGTCTCTACTTCTTAGGAATTGGCCAATATCTCGAAAGTTTAAAAAGATAGAGACTTGAAATTTTGCAGACTTATAGAATGGAATACGAGGATTCGTTTAAATCCTTTTTGGACATTCTAGGTCCATTACCCACGGATATATAAAGAACATTACTAAATATCACATTTTTTCAATGACACAGGGATCCACCTGGCGGGCCAAAGGTTGGCCGTCATGAAGCCAACGTCCAAATCTATTAATTGACGAAGCAATCTACCAAATTGGTCCAGCCGTTATCGAGTTTTAGCGTTTTGAAAAAAGTCAATTCCTGAAATCCACCTACTGCCAGATTCTGTTGACCTGGTGTTTCACAAAAAAAAAAACGGAAATAATTAAATTTTTCTTGGTTCAAATTTAGTTTTACGTTTTCTGTAATGTCTCCTTTGTTTGTCGAGATAACAGCATGGAACTTTGAGGATTGATAGAAAACAGAATGAGCAATATTATCGAGCAAATAAAATTTTGCCACGCCCACTTTAAATTCCATAAAAGTGGGCGTAAATAAGAATATGCTGCTATCTCCTGTTTGGTTTTGTATATTCAAAATCCAAAACCCATGCATGTTGAAGACGACGTCGTGACCTTTTATCCAAAATAAGTTTCACCAAAATGGACCAAGTGGTTCCCGAGATATAAAAGGTACAACTTTAATAAAAACTTGCCATTTCCGGCAGTTTCCTGTGTCTCTACTTCTTAGGAATTGGCCAATATCTCGCAAGTTTAAAAAGATAGAGACTTGAAATTTTGCAGACTTATAGAATGGAATACGAGGATTCGTTTAAATCCTTTTTGGACATTCTAGGTCCATTACCCACGGATATATAAAGAACATTACTAAATATCGCATTTTTTCAATGACACAGGGATCCACCTGGCGGGCCAAAGGTTGGCCATCATGAAGCCAACGTCCAAATCTATTAATTGACGAAGCAATCTACCAAATTGGTCCAGCCGTTATCGAGTTTTAGCGTTTTGAAAAAAGTCAATTCCTGAAATCCACCTACTGCCAGATTCTGTTCACCTGGTGTTTCACAAAAAAAAACGGAAATTATTAAATTTTTCTTAATTCAAATTTAGTTTTACGTTTTCTGTAATATCTCCGTTGTTTGTCGAGATAACAGCATGAAACTTTGAGGATTGATAGAAAACAGAATGAGCAATATTATCGAGCAAATAAAATTTTGCCACGCCCACTTTAAATTCCATAAAACTGGGCGTAAACTGGAATTTGCTAATACTTCCTGTTTTGTTTTGTATATTCAAAATCCAAAACTCATGCATGTTGAAGCCGACGTCGTGACCTTTTATCCAAAATAAGTTTCACCAAAATGGACCAAGTGGTTCCCGAGATATAAGAGGTACAACTTTAATAAAAACTTGCCATTTTCGGCAGTTTCCTGTGTATCTACTTCTTAGGAATTGGCCAATATCTCGAAAGTTTAAAAAGATAGAGACTTGAAATTTTGCAGACTTATAGAATGGAATACGAGGATTCGTTTAAATCCTTTTTGGACATTCTAGGTCCATTACCCACGGATATATAAAGAACATTACTAAATATCGCATTTTTTCAATGACACAGGGATCCACCTGGCGGGCCAAAGGTTGGCCATCATGCAGCCAACGTCCAAATCTATTAATTGACGAAGCAATCTACCAAATTGGTCCAGCCGTTATGGAGTTTTAGCGTTTTGAAAAAAGTCAATTCCTGAAATCCACCTACTGCCAGATCTCCGTTGTTTGTCAGATAACAGCATGAAACTTTGAGGATTGATAGAAAACAGAATGAGCAATAATATCGAGCAAATAAAATTTTGCCACGCCCACTTTAAATTCCATAAAAGTGGGCGTAAATAAGAATATGCTGCTATCTCCTGTTTGGTTTTGTATATTCAAAATCCAAAACCCATGCATGTTGAAGACGACGTCGTGACCTTTTATCCAAAATAAGTTTCACGAAAATGGACCAAGTGGTTCCCGAGATATAAGAGGTACAACTTTAATAAAAACTTGCCATTTCCGGCAGTTTCCTGTGTCTCTACTTCTTAGGAATTGGCCAATATCTCGAAAGTTTAAAAAGATAGAGACTTGAAATCTTGCAGACTTATAGAATGGAATACGAGGATTCGTTTAAATCCTTTTTGGACATTCTAGGTCCATTACCCACGGATATAGAAAGAACATTACTAAATATCGCATTTTTTCAATGACACAGGGATCCACCTGGCGGGCCAAAGGTTGGCCATCATGAAGCCAACGTCCAAATCTATTAATTGACGAAGCAATCTACCAAATTGGTCCAGCCGTTATGGAGTTTTAGCGTTTTGAAAAAAGTCAATTCCTGAAATCCACCTACTGCCAGATTCTGTTGACCTGGTGTTTCACAAAAAAAACGGAAATTATTAAATTTTTCTTGGTTCAAATTTAGTTTTACGTTTTCTGTAATATCTCCGTTGTTTGTCGAGCTAACAGCATGAAACTTTGAGGATTGATAGAAAACAGAATGAGCAATGATATCGAGCAAATAAAATTTTGCCACGCCCAATTTAAATTCCATAAAAGTGGGCGTAAATAAGAATATGCTGCTATCTCCTGTTTGGTTTTGTATATTCAAAATCCAAAACCCATGCATGTTGAAGACGACGTCGTGACCTTTTATCCAAAATAAGTTTCACCAAAATGGACCAAGTGGTTCCCGAGATATAAGAGGTACAACTTTAATAAAAACTTGCCATTTCCGGCAGTTTCCTGTGTCTCTACTTCTTAGGAATTGGCCAATATCTCGAAAGTTTAAAAAGATAGAGACTTGAAATTTTGCAGACTTATAGAATGGAATACGAGGATTCGTTTAAATCCTTTTTGGACATTCTACGTCCATTACCAACGGATATATAAAGAACATTACTAAATATCGCATTTTTTCAATGACACAGGGATCCACCTGGCGGGCCAAAGGTTGGCCATCATGAAGCCAACGTCCAAATCTATTAATTGACGAAGCAATCTACCAAATTGGTCCAGCCGTTATGGAGTTTTAGCGTTTTGAAAAAAGTCAATTCCTGAAATCCACCTACTGCCACATTCTGTTGACCTGGTGTTTCACAAAAAAAAACGGAAATTATTAAATTTTTCTTGGTTCAAATTTAGTTTTACGTATTCTGTAATATCTCCGTTCTTTGTCGAGATAACAGCATGAAACTTTGAGGATTGATAGAAAACAGAATGAGCAATATTATCGAGCAAATAAAATTTTGCCACGCCCACTTTAAATTCCATAAAAGTGGGCGTAAACCGGAATTTGCTGATATTTCCTGTTTTGTTTTGTATATTCAAAATCCAAAACTCATGCATGTTGAAGCCGACGTCGTGACCTTTTATCCAAAATAAGTTTCACCAAAATGGACCAAGTGGTTCCCGAGATATAAGAGGTACAACTTTAATAAAAACTTGCCATTTCCGGCAGTTTCCTGTGTATCTACTTCTTAGGAATTGGCCAATATCTCGAAAGTTTAAAAAGATAGAGACTTGAAATTTTGCAGACCTATAGAATGGAATACGAGGATTCGTTTAAATCCTTTTTGGACATTCTACGTCCATTACCCACGGATATATAAAGAACATTACTAAATATCGCATTTTTTCAATGACACAGGGATCCACCTGGCGGGCCAAAGGTTGGCCATCATGCAGCCAACGTCCAAATCTATTAATTGACGAAGCAATCTACCAAATTGGTCCAGCCGTTATGGAGTTTTAGCGTTTTGAAAAAAGTCAATTCCTGAAATCCACCTACTGCCAGATCTCCGTTGTTTGTCAGATAACAGCATGAAACTTTGAGGATTGATAGAAAACAGAATGAGCAATAATATCGAGCAAATAAAATTTTGCCACGCCCACTTTAAATTCCATAAAAGTGGGCGTAAATAAGAATATGCTGCTATCTCCTGTTTGGTTTTGTATATTCAAAATCCAAAACCCATGCATGTTGAAGACGACGTCGTGACCTTTTATCCAAAATAAGTTTCACGAAAATGGACCAAGTGGTTCCCGAGATATAAGAGGTACAACTTTAATAAAAACTTGCCATTTCCGGCAGTTTCCTGTGTCTCTACTTCTTAGGAATTGGCCAATATCTCGAAAGTTTAAAAAGATAGAGACTTGAAATCTTGCAGACTTATAGAATAGAATACGAGGATTCGTTTAAATCCTTTTTGGACATTCTAGGTCCATTACCCACGGATATAGAAAGAACATTACTAAATATCGCATTTTTTCAATGACACAGGGATCCACCTGGCGGGCCAAAGGTTGGCCATCATGAAGCCAACGTCCAAATCTATTAATTGACGAAGCAATCTACCAAATTGGTCCAGCCGTTATGGAGTTTTAGCGTTTTGAAAAAAGTCAATTCCTGAAATCCACCTACTGCCAGATTCTGTTGACCTGGTGTTTCACAAAAAAAACGGAAATTATTAAATTTTTCTTGGTTCAAATTTAGTTTTACGTTTTCTGTAATATCTCCGTTGTTTGTCGAGCTAACAGCATGAAACTTTGAGGATTGATAGAAAACAGAATGAGCAATAATATCGAGCAAATAAAATTTTGCCACGCCCAATTTAAATTCCATAAAAGTGGGCGTAAATAAGAATATGCTGCTATCTCCTGTTTGGTTTTGTATATTCATGTTGCATGTTGCATGTTGAAGACGACGTCGTGACCTTTTATCCAAAATAAGTTTCACCAAAATGGACCAAGTGGTTCCCGAGATATAAGAGGTACAACTTTAATAAAAACTTGCCATTTCCGGCAGTTTCCTGTGTCTCTACTTCTTAGGAATTGGCCAATATCTCGAAAGTTTAAAAAGATAGAGACTTGAAATTTTGCAGACTTATAGAATGGAATACGAGGATTCGTTTAAATCCTTTTTGGACATTCTACGTCCATTACCAACGGATATATAAAGAACATTACTAAATATCGCATTTTTTCAATGACACAGGGATCCACCTGGCGGGCCAAAGGTTGGCCATCATGAAGCCAACGTCCAAATCTATTAATTGACGAAGCAATCTACCAAATTGGTCCAGCCGTTATGGAGTTTTAGCGTTTTGAAAAAAGTCAATTCCTGAAATCCACCTACTGCCACATTCTGTTGACCTGGTGTTTCACAAAAAAAAACGGAAATTATTAAATTTTTCTTGGTTCAAATTTAGTTTTACGTATTCTGTAATATCTCCGTTCTTTGTCGAGATAACAGCATGAAACTTTGAGGATTGATAGAAAACAGAATGAGCAATATTATCGAGCAAATAAAATTTTGCCACGCCCACTTTAAATTCCATAAAAGTGGGCGTAAACCGGAATTTGCTGATATTTCCTGTTTTGTTTTGTATATTCAAAATCCAAAACTCATGCATGTTGAAGCCGACGTCGTGACCTTTTATCCAAAATAAGTTTCACCAAAATGGACCAAGTGGTTCCCGAGATATAAGAGGTACAACTTTAATAAAAACTTGCCATTTCCGGCAGTTTCCTGTGTATCTACTTCTTAGGAATTGGCCAATATCTCGAAAGTTTAAAAAGATAGAGACTTGAAATTTTGCAGACCTATAGAATGGAATACGAGGATTCGTTTAAATCCTTTTTGGACATTCTACGTCCATTACCCACGGATATATAAAGAACATTACTAAATATCGCATTTTTTCAATGACACAGGGATCCACCTGGCGGGCCAAAGGTTGGCCATCATGAAGCCAACGTCCAAATCTATTAATTGACGAAGCAATCTACCAAATTGGTCCAGCCGTTATCGAGTTTTAGCGTTTTGAAAAAAGTCAGTTCCTGAAATCCACCTACTGCCAGATTCTGTTGACCTGGTGTTTCACAAAAAAACGGAAATTATTAAATTTTTCTTGGTTCAAATTTAGTTTTACGTTTTCTGTAATTTCTCCGTTGTTTGTCGAGATAACAGCATGAAACTTTGAGGATTGATAGAGAAAACAGAATGAGCAATAATATCGAGCAAATAAAATTTTGCCACGCCCACTTTAAATTCCATAAAAGTGGGCGTAAATAAGAATATGCTGCTATCTCCTGTTTGGTTTTGTATATTCAAAATCCAAAACCCAAGCATGTTGAAGACGACGTCGTGACCTTTTATCCAAAATAAGTTTCACCAAAATGGACCAAGTGGTTCCCGAGATATAAGAGGTACAACTTTAATAAAAACTTGCCATTTCCGGCAGTTTCCTGTGGCTCTACTTCTTAGGAATTGGCCAATATCTCGAAAGTTTAAAAAGATAGAGACTTGAAATTTTGCAGACTTATAGAATGGAATACGAGGATTCGTTTAAATCCTTTTTGGACATTCTAGGTCCATTACCCACGGATATATAAAGAACATTACTAAATCTCGCATTTTTTCAATGACACAGGGATCCACCTGGCGGGCTAAAGGTTGGCCATCATGCAGCCAACGTCCAAATCTATTAATTGACGAAGCAATCTACCAAATTGGTCCAGCCGTTATGGAGTTTTAGCGTTTTGAAAAAAGTCAGTTCCTGAAATCCACCTACTGCCAGATTCTGTTGACCTGGTGTTTCACAAAAAAAACGGAAATTATTAAATTTTTCTTGGTTCAAATTTAGTTTTACGTTTTCTGTAATATCTCCGTTGTTTGTCGAGATAACAGCATGAAACTTTGAGGATTGATAGAAAACAGAATGAGCAATAATATCGAGCAAATAAAATTTTGCCACGCCCACTTTAAATTCCATAAAAGTGGGCGTAAATAAGGATATACTGCTATCTCCTGTTTGGTTTTGTCTATTCAAAATCCAAAACCCATGCATGTTGAAGACGACGTCGTGACCTTTTATCCAAAATAAGTTTCACCAAAATGGACCAAGTGGTTCCCGAGATATAAGAGGTACAACTTTAATAAAAACTTGCCATTTCCGGCAGTTTCCTGTGTCTCTACTTCTTAGGAATTGGCCAATATCTCGAAAGTTTAAAAAGATAGAGACTTGAAATTTTGCAGACTTATAGAATGGAATACGAGGATTCGTTTAAATCCTTTTTGGACATTCTACGTCCATTACCCACGGATATATAAATAACATTACTAAATATCGCATTTTTTCAATGACACAGGGATCCACCTGGCGGGCCAAAGGTTGGCCATCATGAAGCCAACGTCCAAATCTATTAATTGACGAAGCAATCTACCAAATTGGTCCAGCCGTTATGGAGTTTTAGCGTTTTGAAAAAAGTCAGTTCCTGAAATCCACCTACTGCCAGATTCTGTTGACCTGGTGTTTCACAAAAAAAACGGAAATTATTAAATTTTTCTTGGTTCAAATTTAGTTTTACGTTTTCTGTAATTTCTCCGTTGTTTGTCGAGATAACAGCATGAAACTTTGAGGATTGATAGAAAACAGAATGAGCAATAATATCGAGCAAATAAAATTTTGCCACGCCCACTTTAAATTGCATAAAAGTGGGCGTAAACTGGAATTTGCTGATATTTCCTGTTTTGTTTTGTATATTCAAAATCCGAAACTCATGCATGTTGAAGCCGACGTCGTGACCTTTTATCCAAAATAAGTTTCACCAAAATGGACCAAGTGGTTCCCGAGATATAAGAGGTACAACTTTAATAAAAACTTGCCATTTCCGGCAGTTTCCTGTGTATCTACTTCTTAGGAATTGGCCAATATCTCGAAAGTTTAAAAAGATAGAGACTTGAAATTTTGCAGACTTATAGAATGGAATACGAGGATTCGTTTTGGACATTCTACGTCCATTACCCACGGATATATAAAGAACATTACTAAATATCGCATTTTTTCAATGACACAGGGATCCACCTGGCGGGCCAAAGGTTGGCCATCATGCAGCCAACGTCCAAATCTATTAATTGACGAAGCAATCTACCAAATTGGTCCAGCCGTTATCGAGTTTTAGCGTTTTGAAAAAAGTCAGTTCCTGAAATCCACCTACTGCCAGATTCTGTTGACCTGGTGTTTCACAAAAAAAACGGAAATTATTAAATTTTTCTTGGTTCAAATTTAGTTTTACGTTTTCTGTAATTTCTCCGTTGTTTGTCGAGATAACAGCATGAAACTTTGGGGATTGATAGAAAACAGAATGAGCAATAATATCGAGCAAATAAAATTTTGCCACGCCCACTTTAAATTCCATAAAAGTGGGCGTAAACTGGAATTTGCTGATATTTCCTGTTTTGTTTTGTATATTCAAAATCCAAAACTCATGCATGTTGAAGCCGACGTCGTGACCTTTTATCCAAAATAAGTTTCACCAAAATGGACCAAGTGGTTCCCGAGATATAAGAGGTACAACTTTAATAAAAACTTGCCATTTCCGGCAGTTTCCTGTGTATCTACTTCTTAGGAATTGGCCAATATCTCGAAAGTTTAAAAAGATAGAGTCTTGAAATTTTGCAGACTTATAGAATGGAATACGAGGATTCGTTTAAATCCTTTTTGGACATTCTACGTCCATTACCCACGGATATATAAATAACATTACTAAATATCGCATTTTTTCAATGACACAGGGATTCACCTGGCGGGCCAAAGGTTGGCCATCATGAAGCCAACGTCCAAATCTATTAATTTTTGAAGATAGAGACTTTGCAGACTTATAGAATGGAATACGAGGATTCGTTTAAATCCTTTTTGGACATTCTAGGTCCATTACCCACGGATATATAAAGAACATTACTAAATCTCGCATTTTTTCAATGACACAGGGATCCACCTGGCGGGCTAAAGGTTGGCCATCATGAAGCCAACGTCCAAATCTATTAATTGACGAAGCAATCTACCAAATTGGTCCAGCCGTTATGGAGTTTTAGCGTTTTGAAAAAAGTCAGTTCCTGAAATCCACCTACTGCCAGATTCTGTTGACCTGGTGTTTCACAAAAAAACGGAAATTATTAAATTTTTCTTGGTTCAAATTTAGTTTTACGTTTTCTGTAATATCTCCGTTGTTTGTCGAGATAACAGCATGAAACTTTGAGGATTGATAGAAAACAGAATGAGCAATAATATCGAGCAAATAAAATTTTGCCACGCCCAATTTAAATTCCATAAAAGTGGGCGTAAATAAGAATATGCTGCTATCTCCTGTTTGGTTTTGTATATTCAAAATCCAAAACCCATGCATGTTGAAGACGACGTCGTGACCTTTTATCCAAAATAAGTTTCACCAAAATGGACCAAGTGGTTCCCGAGATATAAGAGGTACAACTTTAATAAAAACTTGCCATTTCCGGCAGTTTCCTGTGTCTCTACTTCTTAGGAATTGGCCAATATCTCGAAAGTTTAAAAAGATAGAGACTGGAAATTTTGCAGACTTATAGAATGGAATACGAGGATTCGTTTAAATCCTTTTTGGACATTCTACGTCCATTACCAACGGATATATAAAGAACATTACTAAATATCGCATTTTTTCAATGACACAGGGATCCACCTGGGGGGCCAAAGGTTGGCCATCATGAAGCCAACGTCCAAATCTATTAATTGACGAAGCAATCTACCAAATTGGTCCAGCCGTTATGGAGTTTTAGCGTTTTGAAAAAAGTCAATTCCTGAAATCCACCTACTGCCACATTCTGTTGACCTGGTGTTTCACAAAAAAAAACGGAAATTATTAAATTTTTCTTGGTTCAAATTTAGTTTTACGTATTCTGTAATATCTCCGTTGTTTGTCGAGATAACAGCATGAAACTTTGAGGATTGATAGAAAACAGAATGAGCAATAATATCGAGCAAATAAAATTTTGCCACGCCCAATTTAAATTCCATAAAAGTGGGCGTAAATAAGAATATGCTGCTATCTCCTGTTTGGTTTTGTATATTCAAAATCCAAAACCCATGCATGTTGAAGACGACGTCGTGACCTTTTATCCAAAATAAGTTTCACCAAAATGGACCAAGTGGTTCCCGAGATATAAGAGGTACAACTTTAATAAAAACTTGCCATTTCCGGCAGTTTCCTGTGTCTCTACTTCTTAGGAATTGGCCAATATCTCGAAAGTTTAAAAAGATAGAGACTGGAAATTTTGCAGACTTATAGAATGGAATACGAGGATTCGTTTAAATCCTTTTTGGACATTCTACGTCCATTACCAACGGATATATAAAGAACATTACTAAATATCGCATTTTTTCAATGACACAGGGATCCACCTGGGGGGCCAAAGGTTGGCCATCATGAAGCCAACGTCCAAATCTATTAATTGACGAAGCAATCTACCAAATTGGTCCAGCCGTTATGGAGTTTTAGCGTTTTGAAAAAAGTCAATTCCTGAAATCCACCTACTGCCACATTCTGTTGACCTGGTGTTTCACAAAAAAAAACGGAAATTATTAAATTTTTCTTGGTTCAAATTTAGTTTTACGTATTCTGTAATATCTCCGTTGTTTGTCGAGATAACAGCATGAAACTTTGAGGATTGATAGAAAACAGAATGAGCAATAATATCGAGCAAATAAAATTTTGCCACGCCCACTTTAAATTCCATAAAAGTGGGCGTAAATAAGAATATGCTGCTATCTCCTGTTTGGTTTTGTATATTCAAAATCCAAAACCCAAGCATGTTGAAGACGACGTCGTGACCTTTTATCCAAAATAAGTTTCACCAAAATGGACCAAGTGGTTCCCGAGATATAAGAGGTACAACTTTAATAAAAACTTGCCATTTCCGGCAGTTTCCTGTGGCTCTACTTCTTAGGAATTGGCCAATATCTCGAAAGTTTAAAAAGATAGAGACTTGAAATTTTGCAGACTTATAGAATGGAATACGAGGATTCGTTTAAATCCTTTTTGGACATTCTAGGTCCATTACCCACGGATATATAAAGAACATTACTAAATCTCGCATTTTTTCAATGACACAGGGATCCACCTGGCGGGCTAAAGGTTGGCCATCATGCAGCCAACGTCCAAATCTATTAATTGACGAAGCAATCTACCAAATTGGTCCAGCCGTTATGGAGTTTTAGCGTTTTGAAAAAAGTCAGTTCCTGAAATCCACCTACTGCCAGATTCTGTTGACCTGGTGTTTCACAAAAAAAACGGAAATTATTAAATTTTTCTTGGTTCAAATTTAGTTTTACGTTTTCTGTAATATCTCCGTTGTTTGTCGAGATAACAGCATGAAACTTTGAGGATTGATAGAAAACAGAATGAGCAATAATATCGAGCAAATAAAATTTTGCCACGCCCACTTTAAATTCCATAAAAGTGGGCGTAAATAAGGATATACTGCTATCTCCTGTTTGGTTTTGTCTATTCAAAATCCAAAACCCATGCATGTTGAAGACGACGTCGTGACCTTTTATCCAAAATAAGTTTCACCAAAATGGACCAAGTGGTTCCCGAGATATAAGAGGTACAACTTTAATAAAAACTTGCCATTTCCGGCAGTTTCCTGTGTCTCTACTTCTTAGGAATTGGCCAATATCTCGAAAGTTTAAAAAGATAGAGACTTGAAATTTTGCAGACTTATAGAATGGAATACGAGGATTCGTTTAAATCCTTTTTGGACATTCTACGTCCATTACCCACGGATATATAAATAACATTACTAAATATCGCATTTTTTCAATGACACAGGGATCCACCTGGCGGGCCAAAGGTTGGCCATCATGAAGCCAACGTCCAAATCTATTAATTGACGAAGCAATCTACCAAATTGGTCCAGCCGTTATGGAGTTTTAGCGTTTTGAAAAAAGTCAGTTCCTGAAATCCACCTACTGCCAGATTCTGTTGACCTGGTGTTTCACAAAAAAAACGGAAATTATTAAATTTTTCTTGGTTCAAATTTAGTTTTACGTTTTCTGTAATTTCTCCGTTGTTTGTCGAGATAACAGCATGAAACTTTGAGGATTGATAGAAAACAGAATGAGCAATAATATCGAGCAAATAAAATTTTGCCACGCCCACTTTAAATTGCATAAAAGTGGGCGTAAACTGGAATTTGCTGATATTTCCTGTTTTGTTTTGTATATTCAAAATCCGAAACTCATGCATGTTGAAGCCGACGTCGTGACCTTTTATCCAAAATAAGTTTCACCAAAATGGACCAAGTGGTTCCCGAGATATAAGAGGTACAACTTTAATAAAAACTTGCCATTTCCGGCAGTTTCCTGTGTATCTACTTCTTAGGAATTGGCCAATATCTCGAAAGTTTAAAAAGATAGAGACTTGAAATTTTGCAGACTTATAGAATGGAATACGAGGATTCGTTTTGGACATTCTACGTCCATTACCCACGGATATATAAAGAACATTACTAAATATCGCATTTTTTCAATGACACAGGGATCCACCTGGCGGGCCAAAGGTTGGCCATCATGCAGCCAACGTCCAAATCTATTAATTGACGAAGCAATCTACCAAATTGGTCCAGCCGTTATCGAGTTTTAGCGTTTTGAAAAAAGTCAGTTCCTGAAATCCACCTACTGCCAGATTCTGTTGACCTGGTGTTTCACAAAAAAAACGGAAATTATTAAATTTTTCTTGGTTCAAATTTAGTTTTACGTTTTCTGTAATTTCTCCGTTGTTTGTCGAGATAACAGCATGAAACTTTGGGGATTGATAGAAAACAGAATGAGCAATAATATCGAGCAAATAAAATTTTGCCACGCCCACTTTAAATTCCATAAAAGTGGGCGTAAACTGGAATTTGCTGATATTTCCTGTTTTGTTTTGTATATTCAAAATCCAAAACTCATGCATGTTGAAGCCGACGTCGTGACCTTTTATCCAAAATAAGTTTCACCAAAATGGACCAAGTGGTTCCCGAGATATAAGAGGTACAACTTTAATAAAAACTTGCCATTTCCGGCAGTTTCCTGTGTATCTACTTCTTAGGAATTGGCCAATATCTCGAAAGTTTAAAAAGATAGAGTCTTGAAATTTTGCAGACTTATAGAATGGAATACGAGGATTCGTTTAAATCCTTTTTGGACATTCTACGTCCATTACCCACGGATATATAAATAACATTACTAAATATCGCATTTTTTCAATGACACAGGGATTCACCTGGCGGGCCAAAGGTTGGCCATCATGAAGCCAACGTCCAAATCTATTAATTTTTGAAGATAGAGACTTTGCAGACTTATAGAATGGAATACGAGGATTCGTTTAAATCCTTTTTGGACATTCTAGGTCCATTACCCACGGATATATAAAGAACATTACTAAATCTCGCATTTTTTCAATGACACAGGGATCCACCTGGCGGGCTAAAGGTTGGCCATCATGAAGCCAACGTCCAAATCTATTAATTGACGAAGCAATCTACCAAATTGGTCCAGCCGTTATGGAGTTTTAGCGTTTTGAAAAAAGTCAGTTCCTGAAATCCACCTACTGCCAGATTCTGTTGACCTGGTGTTTCACAAAAAAACGGAAATTATTAAATTTTTCTTGGTTCAAATTTAGTTTTACGTTTTCTGTAATATCTCCGTTGTTTGTCGAGATAACAGCATGAAACTTTGAGGATTGATAGAAAACAGAATGAGCAATAATATCGAGCAAATAAAATTTTGCCACGCCCAATTTAAATTCCATAAAAGTGGGCGTAAATAAGAATATGCTGCTATCTCCTGTTTGGTTTTGTATATTCAAAATCCAAAACCCATGCATGTTGAAGACGACGTCGTGACCTTTTATCCAAAATAAGTTTCACCAAAATGGACCAAGTGGTTCCCGAGATATAAGAGGTACAACTTTAATAAAAACTTGCCATTTCCGGCAGTTTCCTGTGTCTCTACTTCTTAGGAATTGGCCAATATCTCGAAAGTTTAAAAAGATAGAGACTGGAAATTTTGCAGACTTATAGAATGGAATACGAGGATTCGTTTAAATCCTTTTTGGACATTCTACGTCCATTACCAACGGATATATAAAGAACATTACTAAATATCGCATTTTTTCAATGACACAGGGATCCACCTGGGGGGCCAAAGGTTGGCCATCATGAAGCCAACGTCCAAATCTATTAATTGACGAAGCAATCTACCAAATTGGTCCAGCCGTTATGGAGTTTTAGCGTTTTGAAAAAAGTCAATTCCTGAAATCCACCTACTGCCACATTCTGTTGACCTGGTGTTTCACAAAAAAAAAACGGAAATTATTAAATTTTTCTTGGTTCAAATTTAGTTTTACGTATTCTGTAATATCTCCGTTCTTTGTCGAGATAACAGCATGAAACTTTGAGGATTGATAGAAAACAGAATGAGCAATATTATCGAGCAAATAAAATTTTGCCACGCCCACTTTAAATTCCATAAAAGTGGGCGTAAACCGGAATTTGCTGATATTTCCTGTTTTGTTTTGTATATTCAAAATCCAAAACTCATGCATGTTGAAGCCGACGTCGTGACCTTTTATCCAAAATAAGTTTCACCAAAATGGACCAAGTGGTTCCCGAGATATAAGAGGTACAACTTTAATAAAAACTTGCCATTTCCGGCAGTTTCCTGTGTATCTACTACTTAGGAATTGGCCAATATCTCGAAAGTTTAAAAAGATAGAGACTTGAAATTTTGCAGACCTATAGAATGGAATACGAGGATTCGTTTAAATCCTTTTTGGACATTCTACGTCCATTACCCACGGATATATAAAGAACATTACTAAATATCGCATTTTTTCAATGACACAGGGATCCACCTGGCGGGCCAAAGGTTGGCCATCATGAAGCCAACGTCCAAATCTATTAATTGACGAAGCAATCTACCAAATTGGTCCAGCCGTTATCGAGTTTTAGCGTTTTGAAAAAAGTCAGTTCCTGAAATCCACCTACTGCCAGATTCTGTTGACCTGGTGTTTCACAAAAAAAACGGAAATTATTAAATTTTTCTTGGTTCAAATTTAGTTTTACGTTTTCTGTAATTTCTCCGTTGTTTGTCGAGATAACAGCATGAAACTTTGAGGATTGATAGAGAAAACAGAATGAGCAATAATATCGAGCAAATAAAATTTTGCCACGCCCACTTTAAATTCCATAAAAGTGGGCGTAAATAAGAATATGCTGCTATCTCCTGTTTGGTTTTGTATATTCAAAATCCAAAACCCAAGCATGTTGAAGACGACGTCGTGACCTTTTATCCAAAATAAGTTTCACCAAAATGGACCAAGTGGTTCCCGAGATATAAGAGGTACAACTTTAATAAAAACTTGCCATTTCCGGCAGTTTCCTGTGGCTCTACTTCTTAGGAATTGGCCAATATCTCGAAAGTTTAAAAAGATAGAGACTTGAAATTTTGCAGACTTATAGAATGGAATACGAGGATTCGTTTAAATCCTTTTTGGACATTCTAGGTCCATTACCCACGGATATATAAAGAACATTACTAAATCTCGCATTTTTTCAATGACACAGGGATCCACCTGGCGGGCTAAAGGTTGGCCATCATGCAGCCAACGTCCAAATCTATTAATTGACGAAGCAATCTACCAAATTGGTCCAGCCGTTATGGAGTTTTAGCGTTTTGAAAAAAGTCAGTTCCTGAAATCCACCTACTGCCAGATTCTGTTGACCTGGTGTTTCACAAAAAAAACGGAAATTATTAAATTTTTCTTGGTTCAAATTTAGTTTTACGTTTTCTGTAATATCTCCGTTGTTTGTCGAGATAACAGCATGAAACTTTGAGGATTGATAGAAAACAGAATGAGCAATAATATCGAGCAAATAAAATTTTGCCACGCCCACTTTAAATTCCATAAAAGTGGGCGTAAATAAGGATATACTGCTATCTCCTGTTTGGTTTTGTCTATTCAAAATCCAAAACCCATGCATGTTGAAGACGACGTCGTGACCTTTTATCCAAAATAAGTTTCACCAAAATGGACCAAGTGGTTCCCGAGATATAAGAGGTACAACTTTAATAAAAACTTGCCATTTCCGGCAGTTTCCTGTGTCTCTACTTCTTAGGAATTGGCCAATATCTCGAAAGTTTAAAAAGATAGAGACTTGAAATTTTGCAGACTTATAGAATGGAATACGAGGATTCGTTTTGGACATTCTACGTCCATTACCCACGGATATATAAAGAACATTACTAAATATCGCATTTTTTCAATGACACAGGGATCCACCTGGCGGGCCAAAGGTTGGCCATCATGCAGCCAACGTCCAAATCTATTAATTGACGAAGCAATCTACCAAATTGGTCCAGCCGTTATCGAGTTTTAGCGTTTTGAAAAAAGTCAGTTCCTGAAATCCACCTACTGCCAGATTCTGTTGACCTGGTGTTTCACAAAAAAAACGGAAATTATTAAATTTTTCTTGGTTCAAATTTAGTTTTACGTTTTCTGTAATTTCTCCGTTGTTTGTCGAGATAACAGCATGAAACTTTGGGGATTGATAGAAAACAGAATGAGCAATAATATCGAGCAAATAAAATTTTGCCACGCCCACTTTAAATTCCATAAAAGTGGGCGTAAACTGGAATTTGCTGATATTTCCTGTTTTGTTTTGTATATTCAAAATCCAAAACTCATGCATGTTGAAGCCGACGTCGTGACCTTTTATCCAAAATAAGTTTCACCAAAATGGACCAAGTGGTTCCCGAGATATAAGAGGTACAACTTTAATAAAAACTTGCCATTTCCGGCAGTTTCCTGTGTATCTACTTCTTAGGAATTGGCCAATATCTCGAAAGTTTAAAAAGATAGAGTCTTGAAATTTTGCAGACTTATAGAATGGAATACGAGGATTCGTTTAAATCCTTTTTGGACATTCTACGTCCATTACCCACGGATATATAAATAACATTACTAAATATCGCATTTTTTCAATGACACAGGGATTCACCTGGCGGGCCAAAGGTTGGCCATCATGAAGCCAACGTCCAAATCTATTAATTGACGAAGCAATCTACCAAATTGGTCCAGCCGTTATGGAGTTTTAGCGTTTTGAAAAAAGTCAATTCCTGAAATCCACCTACTGCCAGATTCTGTTGACCTGGTGTTTCACAAAAAAAAAACGGAAATTATTAAATTTTTCTTGGTTCAAATTTAGTTTTACGTTTTCTGTAATATCTCCGTTGTTTGTCGAGATAACAGCATGAAACTTTGAGGATTGATAGAAAACAGAATGAGCAATATTATCGAGCAAATAAAATTTTGCCACGCCTACTTTAAATTCCATAAAAGTGGGCGTAAACTGGAATTTGCTGATATTTCCTGTTTTGTTTTGTATATTCAAAATCCAAAACTCATGCATGTTGAAGCCGACGTCGTGACCTTTTATCCAAAATAAGTTTCACCAAAATGGACCAAGTGGTTCCCGAGATATAAGAGGTACAACTTTAATAAAAACTTGCCATTTCCTGCAGTTTCCTGTGTATCTACTTCTTAGGAATTGGCCAATATCTCGAAAGTTTAAAAAGATAGAGACTTGAAATTTTGCAGACTTATAGAATGGAATACGAGGATTCGTTTAAATCCTTTTTGGACATTCTACGTCCATTACCCACGGATATATAAAGAACATTACTAAATATCGCATTTTTTCAATGACACAGGGATCCACCTGGCGGGCCAAAGGTTGACCATCATGAAGCCAACGTCCAAATCTATTAATTGACGAAGCAATCTACCAAATTGGTCCAGCCGTTATGGAGTTTTAGCGTTTTGAAAAAAGTCAGTTCCTGAAATCCACCTACTGCCAGATTCTGTTGACCTGGTGTTTCACAAAAAAAACGGAAATTATTAAATTTTTCTTGGTTCAAATTTAGTTTTACGTTTTCTGTAATTTCTCCGTTGTTTGTCGAGATAACAGCATGAAACTTTGAGGATTGATAGAAAACAGAATGAGCAATAATATCGAGCAAATAAAATTTTGCCACGCCCACTTTAAATTCCATAAAAGTGGGCGTAAATAAGAATATGCTGCTATCTCCTGTTTGGTTTTGTATATTCAAAATCCAAAACCAATGCATGTTGAAGACGACGTCGTGACCTTTTATCCAAAATAAGTTTCACCAAAATGGACCAAGTGGTTCCCGAGATATAAGAGGTACAACTTTAATAAAAACTTGCCATTTCCGGCAGTTTCCTGTGTCTCTACTTCTTAGGAATTGGCCAATATCTCGAAAGTTTAAAAAGATAGAGACTTGAAATTTTGCAGACTTATAGAATGGAATACGAGGATTCGTTTAAATCCTTTTTGGACATTCTAGGTCCATTACCCACGGATATATAAAGAACATTACTAAATCTCGCATTTTTTCAATGACACAGGGATCCACCTGGCGGGCTAAAGGTTGGCCATCATGAAGCCAACGTCCAAATCTATTAATTGACGAAGCAATCTACCAAATTGGTCCAGCCGTTATGGAGTTTTAGCGTTTTGAAAAAAGTCAGTTCCTGAAATCCACCTACTGCCAGATTCTGTTGACCTGGTGTTTCACAAAAAAACGGAAATTATTAAATTTTTCTTGGTTCAAATTTAGTTTTACGTTTTCTGTAATATCTCCGTTGTTTGTCGAGATAACAGCATGAAACTTTGAGGATTGATAGAAAACAGAATGAGCAATATTATCGAGCAAATAAAATTTTGCCACGCCTACTTTAAATTCCATAAAAGTGGGCGTAAACTGGAATTTGCTGATATTTCCTGTTTTGTTTTGTATATTCAAAATCCAAAACTCATGCATGTTGAAGCCGACGTCGTGACCTTTTATCCAAAATAAGTTTCACTAAAATGGACCAAGTGGTTCCCGAGATTATCGAGCAAATAAAATTTTGCCACGCCTACTTTAAATTCCATAAAAGTGGGCGTAAACTGGAATTTGCTGATATTTCCTGTTTTGTTTTGTATATTCAAAATCCAAAACTCATGCATGTTGAAGCCGACGTCGTGACCTTTTATCCAAAATAAGTTTCACCAAAATGGACCAAGTGGTTCCCGAGATATAAGAGGTACAACTTTAATAAAAACTTGCCATTTCCGGCAGTTTCCTGTGTATCTACTTCTTAGGAATTGGCCAATATCTCGAAAGTTTAAAAAGATAGAGACTTGAAATTTTGCAGACTTATAGAATGGAATACGAGGATTCGTTTAAATCCTTTTTGGACATTCTACGTCCATTACCCACGGATATATAAATAACATTACTAAATATCGCATTTTTTCAATGACACAGGGATTCACCTGGCGGGCCAAAGGTTGGCCATCATGAAGCCAACGTCCAAATCTATTAATTGACGAAGCAATCTACCAAATTGGTCCAGCCGTTATGGAGTTTTAGCGTTTTGAAAAAAGTCAATTCCTGAAATCCACCTACTGCCAGATTCTGTTGACCTGGTGTTTCACAAAAAAAAAACGGAAATTATTAAATTTTTCTTGGTTCAAATTTAGTTTTACGTTTTCTGTAATATCTCCGTTGTTTGTCGAGATAACAGCATGAAACTTTGAGGATTGATAGAAAACAGAATGAGCAATATTATCGAGCAAATAAAATTTTGCCACGCCCACTTTAAATTCCAGAAAAGTGGGCGTAAACTGGAATTTGCTGATATTTCCTGTTTTGTTTTGTATATTCAAAATCCAAAACTCATGCATGTTGAAGCCGACGTCGTGACCTTTTATCCAAAATAAGCTTCACCAAAATGGACCAAGTGGTTCCCGAGATATAAGAGGTACAACTTTAATAAAAACTTGCCATTTCCGGCAGTTTCCTGTGTATCTACTTCTTAGGAATTGGCCAATATCTCGAAAGTTTAAAAAGATATAGACTTGAAATTTTGCAGACTTATAGAATGGAATACGAAGATTCGTTTAAATCCTTTTTGGACATTCTACGTCCATTACCCACGGATATATAAAGAACATTACTAAATATCGCATTTTTTCAATGACACAGGGATCCACCTGGCGGGCCAAAGGTTGGCCATCATGAAGCCAACGTCCAAATCTATTAATTGACGACGCAATCTACCAAATTGGTCCAGCCGTTATGGAGTTTTAGCGTTTTGAAAAAAGTCAATTCCTGAAATCCACCTACTGCCAGATTCTGTTGACCTGGTGTTTCACAAAAAAAAAAACGGAAATTATTAAATTTTTCTTGGTTCAAATTTAGTTTTACGTTTTCTGTAATATCTCCGTTCTTTGTCGAGATAACAGCATGAAACTTTGAGGATTGATAGAAAACAGAATGAGCAATATTATCGAGCAAATAAAATTTTGCCACGCCCACTTTAAATTCCATAAAAGTGGGCGTAAACTGGAATTTGCTGATATTTCCTGTTTTGTTTTGTATATTCAAAATCCAAAACATGCATGTTGAAGCCGACGTCGTGACCTTTTATCCAAAATAAGTTTCACCAAAATGGACCAAGTGGTTCCCGAGATATAAGAGGTACAACTTTAATAAAAACTTGCCATTTCCGGCAGTTTCCTGTGTATCTACTTCTTAGGAATTGGCCAATATCTCGAAAGTTTAAAAAGATAGAGACTTGAAATTTTGCAGACTTATAGAATGGAATACGAGGATTCGTTTAAATCCTTTTTGGACATTCTACGTCCATTAACCACGGATATATAAAGAACATTACTAAATATCGCATTTTTTCAATGACACAGGGATCCACCTGGCGGGCCAAAGGTTGGCCATCATGAAGCCAACGTCCAAATCTATTAATTGACGAAGCAATCTACCAAATTGGTCCAGCCGTTATGGAGTTTTAGCGTTTTGAAAAAAGTCAATTCCTGAAATCCACTTACTGCCAGATTCTGTTGACCTGGTGTTTCACAAAAAAAACGGAAATTACTAAATTTTTCTTGGTTCAAATTAAGTTTTACGTCGTGACATTTTATCCAAAATAAGTTTCACCAAAATGGACCAAGTGGTTCCCGAGATATAAGAGGTACAACTTTAATAAAAACTTGCCATTTCCGGCAGTTTCCTGTGTCTCTACTTCTTAGGAATTGGCCAATATCTCGAAAGTTTAAAAAGATAGAGACTGGAAATTTTGCAGACTTATAGAATGGAATACGAGGATTTGTTTAAATCCTTTTTGGACATTCTAGGTCCATTACCCACGGATATATAAAGAACATTACTAAATATCGCATTTTTTCAATGACACAGGGATCCACCTGGCGGGCCAAAGGTTGGCCATCATGAAGCCAACGTCCAAATCTATTAATTGACGAAGCAATCTACCAAATCGGTCCAGCCGTTATGGAGTTTTAGCGTTTTGAAAAAAGTCAATTCCTGAAATCCACCTACTGCCAGATTCTGTTGACCTGGTGTTTCACAAAAAAAAACGGAAATTATTAAATTTTTCTTGGTTCAAATTTAGTTTTACGTTTTCTGTAATTTCTCCGTTGTTTGTCGAGATAACAGCATGAAACTTTGAGGATTGATAGAAAACAGAATGAGCAATATTATCGAGCGAATAAAATTTTGCCAGGCCCACTTTAAATTCCATAAAAGTGGGCGTAAACTGGAATTTGCTGATATTTCCTGTTTTGTTTTGTATATTCAAAATCCAAAACTCATGCATGTTGAAGCCGACGTCGTGACCTTTTATCCAAAATAAGTTTCGCCAAAATGGACCAAGTGGTTCCCGAGATATAAGAGGTACAACTTTAATAAAAACTTGCCATTTCCGGCAGTTTCCTGTGTATCTACTTCTTAGGAATTGGCCAATATCTCGAAAGTTTAAAAAGATAGAGACTTGAAATTTTGCAGACTTATAGAATGGAATACGAGGATTCGTTTAAATCCTTTTTGGACATTCTACGTCCATTACCCACGGATATATAAAGAACATTACTAAATATCGCATTTTTTCAATGACACAGGGATCCACCTGGCGGGCCAAAGGTTGGCCATCATGAAGCCAACGTCCAAATCTATTAATTGACGAAGCAATCTACCAAATTGGTCCAGCCGTTATGGAGTTTTAGCGTTTTGAAAAAAGTCAGTTCCTGAAATCCACCTACTGCCAAATTCTGTTGACCTGGTGTTTCACAAAAAAAAACGGAAATTATTAAATTTTTCTTGGTTCAAATTTAGTTTTACGTTTTCTGTAATTTCTCCGTTGTTTGTCGAGATAACAGCATGAAACTTTGAGGATTGATAGAAAACAGAATGAGCAATATTATCGAGCAAATAAAATTTTGCCACGCCCACTTTAAATTCCGTAAAAGTGGGCGTAAACTGGAATTTGCTGATATTTCCTGTTTTGTTTTGTATATTCAAAATCCAAAACTCATGCATGTTGAAGCCGACGTCGTGACCTTTTATCCAAAATAAGTTTCACCAAAATGGACCAAGTGGTTCCCGAGATATAAGAGGTACAACTTTAATAAAAACTTGCCATTTCCGGCAGTTTCCTGTGTATCTACTTCTTAGGAATTGGCCAATATCTCGAAAGTTTAAAAAGATAGAGACTTGAAATTTTGCAGACTTATAGAATGGAATACGAGGATTCGTTTAAATCCTTTTTGGACATTCTACGTCCATTACCCACGGATATATAAAGAACATTACTAAATATCGCATTTTTTCAATGACACAGGGATCCACCTGGCGGGCCAAAGGTTGGCCATCATGAAGCCAACGTCCAAATCTATTAATTGACGAAGCAATCTACCAAATTGGTCCAGCCGTTATGGAGTTTTAGCGTTTTGAAAAAAGTCAATTCCTGAAATCCACCTACTGCCAGATTCTGTTGACCTGGTGTTTCACAAAAAAAAAAACGGAAATTATTAAATTTTTCTTGGTTCAAATTTAGTTTTACGTTTTCTGTAATTTCTCCGTTGTTTGTCGAGATAACAGCATGAAACTTTGAGGATTGATAGAAAACAGAATGAGCAATAATATCGAGCAAATAAAATTTTGCCACGCCCACTTTAAATTCCATAAAAGTGGGCGTAAACTGGAATTTGCTGATATTTCCTGTTTTGCTTTGTATATTCAAAATCCAAAACTCATGCATGTTGAAGCCGACGTCGTGACCTTTTATCCAAAATAAGTTTCACTAAAATGGACCAAGTGGTTCCCGAGATTATCGAGCAAATAAAATTTTGCCACGCCTACTTTAAATTCCATAAAAGTGGGCGTAAACTGGAATTTGCTGATATTTCCTGTTTTGTTTTGTATATTCAAAATCCAAAACTCATGCATGTTGAAGCCGACGTCGTGACCTTTTATCCAAAATAAGTTTCACCAAAATGGACCAAGTGGTTCCCGAGATATAAGAGGTACAACTTTAATAAAAACTTGCCATTTCCGGCAGTTTCCTGTGTATCTACTTCTTAGGAATTGGCCAATATCTCGAAAGTTTAAAAAGATAGAGACTTGAAATTTTGCAGACTTATAGAATGGAATACGAGGATTCGTTTAAATCCTTTTTGGACATTCTACGTCCATTACCCACGGATATATAAATAACATTACTAAATATCGCATTTTTTCAATGACACAGGGATTCACCTGGCGGGCCAAAGGTTGGCCATCATGAAGCCAACGTCCAAATCTATTAATTGACGAAGCAATCTACCAAATTGGTCCAGCCGTTATGGAGTTTTAGCGTTTTGAAAAAAGTCAATTCCTGAAATCCACCTACTGCCAGATTCTGTTGACCTGGTGTTTCACAAAAAAAAAACGGAAATTATTAAATTTTTCTTGGTTCAAATTTAGTTTTACGTTTTCTGTAATATCTCCGTTGTTTGTCGAGATAACAGCATGAAACTTTGAGGATTGATAGAAAACAGAATGAGCAATATTATCGAGCAAATAAAAGTTTGCCACGCCCACTTTAAATTCCAGAAAAGTGGGCGTAAACTGGAATTTGCTGATATGTCCTGTTTTGTTTTGTATATTCAAAATCCAAAACTCATGCATGTTGAAGCCGACGTCGTGACCTTTTATCCAAAATAAGCTTCACCAAAATGGACCAAGTGGTTCCCGAGATATAAGAGGTACAACTTTAATAAAAACTTGCCATTTCCGGCAGTTTCCTGTGTATCTACTTAGGAATTGGCCAATATCTCGAAAGTTTAAAAAGATAGAGACTTGAAATTTTGCAGACTTATAGATTGGAATACGAGGATTCGTTTAAATCCTTTTTGGACATTCTACGTCCATTACCCACGGATATATAAAGAACATTACTAAATATCGCATTTTTTCAATGACACAGGGATCCACCTGGCGGGCCAAAGGTTGGCCATCATGAAGCCAACGTCCAAATCTATTAATTGACGAAGCAATCTACCAAATTGGTCCAGCCGTTATGGAGTTTTAGCGTTTTGAAAAAAGTCAATTCCTGAAATCCACTTACTGCCAGATTCTGTTGACCTGGTGTTTCACAAAAAAAAACGGAAATTATTAAATTTTTCTTGGTTCAAATTAAGTTTTACGTCGTGACCTTTTATCCAAAATAAGCTTCACCAAAATGGACCAAGTGGTTCCCGAGATATAAGAGGTACAACTTTAATAAAAACTTGCCATTTCCGGCAGTTTCCTGTGTCTCTACTTCTTAGGAATTGGCCAATATCTCGAAAGTTTAAAAAGATAGAGACTGGAAATTTTGCAGACTTATAGAATGGAATACGAGGATTCGTTTAAATCCTTTTTGGACATTCTAGGTCCATTACCCACGGATATATAAAGAACATTACTAAATATCGCATTTTTTCAATGACACAGGGATCCACCTGGCGGGCCAAAGGTTGGCCATCATGAAGCCAACGTCCAAATCTATTAATTGACGAAGCAATCTACCAAATCGGTCCAGCCGTTATGGAGTCTTAGCGTTTTGAAAAAAGTCAATTCCTGAAATCCACCTACTGCCAGATTCTGTTGACCTGGTGTTTCACAAAAAAAAACGGAAATTATTAAATTTTTCTTGGTTCAAATTTAGTTTTACGTTTTCTGTAATTTCTCCGTTGTTTGTCGAGATAACAGCATGAAACTTTGAGGATTGATAGAAAACAGAATGAGCAATATTATTTATTATATTATTATATTTTGCCACGCCCACTTTAAATTCCATAAAAGTGGGTGTAAACTGGAATTTGCTGATATTTCCTGTTTTGTTTTGTATATTCAAAATCCAAAACTCATGCATGTTGAAGCCGACGTCGTGACCTTTTATCCAAAATAAGTTTCACCAAAATGGACCAAGTGGTTCCCGAGATATAAGAGGTACAACTTTAATAAAAACTTGCCATTTCCGGCAGTTTCCTGTGTATCTACTTCTTAGGAATTGGCCAATATCTCGAAAGTTTAAAAAGATACAGACTTGAAATTTTGCAGACTTATAGATTGGAATACGAGGATTCGTTTAAATCCTTTTTGGACATTCTACGTCCATTACCCACGGATATATAAAGAACATTACTAAATATTGCATTTTTTCAATGACACAGGGATCCACCTGGCGGGCCAAAGGTTGGCCATCATGAAGCCAACGTCCAAATCTATTAATTGACGAAGCAATCTACCAAATTGGTCCAGCCGTTATGGAGTTTTAGCGTTTTGAAAAAAGTCAATTCCTGAAATCCACTTACTGCCAGATTCTGTTGACCTGGTGTTTCACAAAAAAAAACGGAAATTATTAAATTTTTCTTGGTTCAAATTAAGTTTTACGTCGTGACCTTTTATCCAAAATAAGCTTCACCAAAATGGACCAAGTGGTTCCCGAGATATAAGAGGTACAACTTTAATAAAAACTTGCCATTTCCGGCAGTTTCCTGTGTCTCTACTTCTTAGGAATTGGCCAATATCTCGAAAGTTTAAAAAGATAGAGACTGGAAATTTTGCAGACTTATAGAATGGAATACGAGGATTCGTTTAAATCCTTTTTGGACATTCTAGGTCCATTACCCACGGATATATAAAGAACATTACTAAATATCGCATTTTTTCAATGACACAGGGATCCACCTGGCGGGCCAAAGGTTGGCCATCATGAAGCCAACGTCCAAATCTATTAATTGACGAAGCAATCTACCAAATCGGTCCAGCCGTTATGGAGTTTTAGCGTTTTGAAAAAAGTCAATTCCTGAAATCCACCTACTGCCAGATTCTGTTGACCTGGTGTTTCACAAAAAAAACGGAAATTATTAAATTTTTCTTGGTTCAAATTTAGTTTTACGTTTTCTGTAATTTCTCCGTTGTTTGTCGAGATAACAGCATGAAACTTTGAGGATTGATAGAAAACAGAATGAGCAATATTATCGAGCAAATAAAATTTTGCCACGCCCACTTTAAATTCCATAAAAGTGGGCGTAAACTGGAATTTGCTGATATTTCCTGTTTTGTTTTGTATATTCAAAATCCAAAACTCATGCATGTTGAAGCCGACGTCGTGACATTTTATCCAAAATAAGTTTCACCAAAATGGACCAAGTGGTTCCCGAGATATAAGAGGTACAACTTTAATAAAAACTTGCCATTTCCGGCAGTTTCCTGTGTATCTACTTCTTAGGAATTGGCCAATATCTCGAAAGTTTAAAAAGATAGAGACTTGAAATTTTGCAGACTTATAGAATGGAATACGAGGATTCGTTTAAATCCTTTTTGGACATTCTACGTCCATTACCCACGGATATATAAATAACATTACTAAATATCGCATTTTTTCAATGACACAGGGATTCACCTGGCGGGCCAAAGGTTGGCCATCATGAAGCCAACGTCCAAATCTATTAATTGACGAAGCAATCTACCAAATTGGTCCAGCCGTTATGGAGTTTTAGCGTTTTGAAAAAAGTCAATTCCTGAAATCCACCTACTGCCAGATTCTGTTGACCTGGTGTTTCACAAAAAAAAACGGAAATTATTAAATTTTTCTTGGTTCAAATTTAGTTTTACGTTTTCTGTAATATCTCCGTTGTTTGTCGAGATAACAGCATGAAACTTTGAGGATTGATAGAAAACAGAATGAGCAATATTATCGAGCAAATAAAATTTTGCCACGCCCACTTTAAATTCCAGAAAAGTGGGCGTAAACTGGAATTTGCTGATATTTCCTGTTTTGTTTTGTATATTCAAAATCCAAAACTCATGCATGTTGAAGCCGACGTCGTGACCTTTTATCCAAAATAAGCTTCACCAAAATGGACCAAGTGGTTCCCGAGATATAAGAGGTACAACTTTAATAAAAACTTGCCATTTCCGGCAGTTTCCTGTGTATCTACTTCTTAGGAATTGGCCAATATCTCGAAAGTTTAAAAAGATAGAGACTTGAAATTTTGCAGACTTATAGATTGGAATACGAGGATTCGTTTAAATCCTTTTTGGACATTCTACGTCCATTACCCACGGATATATAAGGAACATTACTAAATATCGCATTTTTTCAATGACACAGGGATCCACCTGGCGGGCCAAAGGTTGGCCATCATGAAGCCAACGTCCAAATCTATTAATTGACGAAGCAATCTACCAAATTGGTCCAGCCGTTATGGAGTTTTAGCGTTTTGAAAAAAGTCAATTCCTGAAATCCACTTACTGCCAGATTCTGTTGACCTGGTGTTTCACAAAAAAAAAACGGAAATTATTAAATTTTTCTTGGTTCAAATTAAGTTTTACGTCGTGACCTTTTATCCAAAATAAGCTTCACCAAAATGGACCAAGTGGTTCCCGAGATATAAGAGGTACAACTTTAATAAAAACTTGCCATTTCCGGCAGTTTCCTGTGTCTCTACTTCTTAGGAATTGGCCAATATCTCGAAAGTTTAAAAAGATAGAGACTGGAAATTTTGCAGACTTATAGAATGGAATACGAGGATTCGTTTAAATCCTTTTTGGACATTCTACGTCCATTACCCACGGATATATAAAGAACATTACTAAATATCGCATTTTTTCAATGACACAGGGATCCACCTGGCGGGCCAAAGGTTGGCCATCATGAAGCCAACGTCCAAATCTATTAATTGACGAAGCAATCTACCAAATTGGTCCAGCCGTTATGGAGTTTTAGCGTTTTGAAAAAAGTCAGTTCCTGAAATCCACCTACTGCCAAATTCTGTTGACCTGGTGTTTCACAAAAAAAAACGGAAATTATTAAATTTTTCTTGGTTCAAATTTAGTTTTACGTTTTCTGTAATTTCTCCGTTGTTTGTCGAGATAACAGCATGAAACTTTGAGGATTGATAGAAAACAGAATGAGCAATATTATCGAGCAAATAAAATTTTGCCACGCCCACTTTAAATTCCGTAAAAGTGGGCGTAAACTGGAATTTGCTGATATTTCCTGTTTTGTTTTGTATATTCAAAATCCAAAACTCATGCATGTTGAAGCCGACGTCGTGACCTTTTATCCAAAATAAGTTTCACCAAAATGGACCAAGTGGTTCCCGAGATATAAGAGGTACAACTTTAATAAAAACTTGCCATTTCCGGCAGTTTCCTGTGTATCTACTTCTTAGGAATTGGCCAATATCTCGAAAGTTTAAAAAGATAGAGACTTGAAATTTTGCAGACTTATAGAATGGAATACGAGGATTCGTTTAAATCCTTTTTGGACATTCTACGTCCATTACCCACGGATATATAAAGAACATTACTAAATATCGCATTTTTTCAATGACACAGGGATCCACCTGGCGGGCCAAAGGTTGGCCATCATGAAGCCAACGTCCAAATCTATTAATTGACGAAGCAATCTACCAAATTGGCCCAGCCGTTATGGAGTTTTAGCGTTTTGAAAAAAGTCAGTTCCTGAAATCCACCTACTGCCAAATTCTGTTGACCTGGTGTTTCACAAAAAAAACGGAAATTATTAAATTTTTCTTGGTTCAAATTTAGTTTTACGTTTTCTGTATGTAATTTCTCCGTTGTTTGTCGAGATAACAGCATGAAACTTTGAGGATTGATAGAAAACAGAATGAGCAATATTATCGAGCAAATAAAATTTTGCCACGCCCACTTTAAATTCCATAAAAGTGGGCGTAAACTGGAATTTGCTGATATTTCCTGTTTTGTTTTGTATATTCAAAATCCAAAACTCATGCATGTTGAAGCCGACGTCGTGACATTTTATCCAAAATAAGTTTCACCAAAATGGACCAAGTGGTTCCCGAGATATAAGAGGTACAACTTTAATAAAAACTTGCCATTTCCGGCAGTTTCCTGTGTCTCTACTTCTTAGGAATTGGCCAATATCTCGAAAGTTTAAAAAGATAGAGACTTGAAATTTTGCAGACTTATAGAATGGAATACGAGGATTCGTTTAAATCCTTTTTGGACATTCTACGTCCATTACCCACGGATATATAAATAACATTACTAAATATCGCATTTTTTCAATGACACAGGGATTCACCTGGCGGGCCAAAGGTTGGCCATCATGAAGCCAACGTCCAAATCTATTAATTGACGAAGCAATCTACCAAATTGGTCCAGCCGTTATGGAGTTTTAGCGTTTTGAAAAAAGTCAATTCCTGAAATCCACCTACTGCCAGATTCTGTTGACCTGGTGTTTCACAAAAAAAAACGGAAATTATTAAATTTTTCTTGGTTCAAATTTAGTTTTACGTTTTCTGTAATATCTCCGTTGTTTGTCGAGATAACAGCATGAAACTTTGAGGATTGATAGAAAACAGAATGAGCAATATTATCGAGCAAATAAAATTTTGCCACGCCCACTTTAAATTCCAGAAAAGTGGGCGTAAACTGGAATTTGCTGATATTTCCTGTTTTGTTTTGTATATTCAAAATCCAAAACTCATGCATGTTGAAGCCGACGTCGTGACCTTTTATCCAAAATAAGCTTCACCAAAATGGACCAAGTGGTTCCCGAGATATAAGAGGTACAACTTTAATAAAAACTTGCCATTTCCGGCAGTTTCCTGTGTATCTACTTCTTAGGAATTGGCCAATATCTCGAAAGTTTAAAAAGATAGAGACTTGAAATTTTGCAGACTTATAGATTGGAATACGAGGATTCGTTTAAATCCTTTTTGAACATTCTACGTCCATTACCCACGGATATATAAAGAACATTACTAAATATCGCATTTTTTCAATGACACAGGGATCCACCTGGCGGGCCAAAGGTTGGCCATCATGAAGCCAACGTCCAAATCTATTAATTGACGAAGCAATCTACCAAATTGGTCCAGCCGTTATGGAGTTTTAGCGTTTTGAAAAAAGTCAATTCCTGAAATCCACTTACTGCCAGATTCTGTTGACCTGGTGTTTCACAAAAAAAAAACGGAAATTATTAAATTTTTCTTGGTTCAAATTAAGTTTTACGTCGTGACCTTTTATCCAAAATAAGCTTCACCAAAATGGACCAAGTGGTTCCCGAGATATAAGAGGTACAACTTTAATAAAAACTTGCCATTTCCGGCAGTTTCCTGTGTCTCTACTTCTTAGGAATTGGCCAATATCTCGAAAGTTTAAAAAGATAGAGACTGGAAATTTTGCAGACTTATAGAATGGAATACGAGGATTCGTTTAAATCCTTTTTGGACATTCTAGGTCCATTACCCACGGATATATAAAGAACATTACTAAATATCGCATTTTTTCAATGACACAGGGATCCACCTGGCGGGCCAAAGGTTGGCCATCATGAAGCCAACGTCCAAATCTATTAATTGACGAAGCAATCTACCAAATCGGTCCAGCCGTTATGGAGTTTTAGCGTTTTGAAAAAAGTCAATTCCTGAAATCCACCTACTGCCAGATTCTGTTGACCTGGTGTTTCACAAAAAAAACGGAAATTATTAAATTTTTCTTGGTTCAAATTTAGTTTTACGTTTTCTGTAATTTCTCCGTTGTTTGTCGAGATAACAGCATGAAACTTTGAGGATTGATAGAAAACAGAATGAGCAATATTATCGAGCAAATAAAATTTTGCCACGCCCACTTTAAATTCCATAAAAGTGGGCGTAAACTGGAATTTGCTGATATTTCCTGTTTTGTTTTGTATATTCAAAATCCAAAACTCATGCATGTTGAAGCCGACGTCGTGACCTTTTATCCAAAATAAGTTTCACCAAAATGGACCAAGTGGTTCCCGAGATATAAGAGGTACAACTTTAATAAAAACTTGCCATTTCCTGCAGTTTCCTGTGTATCTACTTCTTAGGAATTGGCCAATATCTCGAAAGTTTAAAAAGATAGAGACTTGAAATTTTGCAGACTTATAGAATGGAATACGAGGATTCGTTTAAATCCTTTTTGGACATTCTACGTCCATTACCCACGGATATATAAAGAACATTACTAAATATCGCATTTTTTCAATGACACAGGGATCCACCTGGCGGGCCAAAGGTTGGCCATCATGAAGCCAACGTCCAAATCTATTAATTTACGAAGCAATCTACCAAATTGGTCCAGCCGTTATGGAGTTTTAGCGTTTTGAAAAAAGTCAGTTCCTGAAATCCACCTACTGCCAAATTCTGTTGACCTGGTGTTTCACAAAAAAAAAAAACGGAAATTATTAAATTTTTCTTGGTTCAAATTTAGTTTTACGTTTTCTGTAATTTCTCCGTTGTTTGTCGAGATAACAGCATGAAACTTTGAGGATTGATAGAAAACAGAATGAGCAATAATATCGAGCAAATAAAATTTTGCCACGCCCACTTTAAATTCCATAAAAGTGGGCGTAAATAAGAATATACTGCTATCTCCTGTTTGGTTTTGTCTATTCAAAATCCAAAACCCATGCATGTTGAAGCCGACGTCGTGACCTTTTATCCAAAATAAGTTTCACCAAAATGGACCAAGTGGTTCCCGAGATATAAGAGGTACAACTTTAATAAAAACTTGCCATTTCCGGCAGTTTCCTGTGTCTCTACTTCTTAGGAATTGGCCAATATCTCGAAAGTTTAAAAAGATAGAGACTTGAAATTTTGCAGACTTATAGAATGGAATACGAGGATTCGTTTAAATCCTTTTTGGACATTCTAGGTCCATTACCCACGGATATATAAATAACATTATTAAATATCGCATTTTTTCAATGACACAGGGATCCACCTGCCGGGCCAAAGGTTGGCCATCATGAAGCCAACGTCCAAATCTATTAATTGACGAAGCAATCTACCAAATTAGTCCAGCCGTTATGGAGTTTTAGCGTTTTGAAAAAAGTCAGTTCCTGAAATCCACCTACTGCCAGATTCTGTTGACCTGGTGTTTCACAAAAAAAACGGAAATTATTAAATTTTTCTTGGTTCAAATTTAGTTTTACGTTTTCTGTAATATCTCCGTTGTTTGTCGAGATAACAGCATGAAACTTTGAGGATTGATAGAAAACAGAATGAGCAATATTATCGAGCAAATAAAATTTTGCCACGCCTACTTTAAATTCCATAAAAGTGGGCGTAAACTGGAATTTGCTGATATTTCCTGTTTTGTTTTGTATATTCAAAATCCAAAACTCATGCATGTTGAAGCCGACGTCGTGACCTTTTATCCAAAATAAGTTTCACTAAAATGGACCAAGTGGTTCCCGAGATTATCGAGCAAATAAAATTTTGCCACGCCTACTTTAAATTCCATAAAAGTGGGCGTAAACTGGAATTTGCTGATATTTCCTGTTTTGTTTTGTATATTCAAAATCCAAAACTCATGCATGTTGAAGCCGACGTCGTGACCTTTTATCCAAAATAAGTTTCACCAAAATGGACCAAGTGGTTCCCGAGATATAAGAGGTACAACTTTAATAAAAACTTGCCATTTCCGGCAGTTTCCTGTGTATCTACTTCTTAGGAATTGGCCAATATCTCGAAAGTTTAAAAAGATAGAGACTTGAAATTTTGCAGACTTATAGAATGGAATACGAGGATTCGTTTAAATCCTTTTTGGACATTCTACGTCCATTACCCACGGATATATAAATAACATTACTAAATATCGCATTTTTTCAATGACACAGGGATTCACCTGGCGGGCCAAAGGTTGGCCATCATGAAGCCAACGTCCAAATCTATTAATTGACGAAGCAATCTACCAAATTGGTCCAGCCGTTATGGAGTTTTAGCGTTTTGAAAAAAGTCAATTCCTGAAATCCACCTACTGCCAGATTCTGTTGACCTGGTGTTTCACAAAAAAAAAACGGAAATTATTAAATTTTTCTTGGTTCAAATTTAGTTTTACGTTTTCTGTAATATCTCCGTTGTTTGTCGAGATAACAGCATGAAACTTTGAGGATTGATAGAAAACAGAATGAGCAATATTATCGAGCAAATAAAATTTTGCCACGCCCACTTTAAATTCCAGAAAAGTGGGCGTAAACTGGAATTTGCTGATATTTCCTGTGTTTTGTATATTCAAAATCCAAAACTCATGCATGTTGAAGCCGACGTCGTGACCTTTTATCCAAAATAAGCTTCACCAAAATGGACCAAGTGGTTCCCGAGATATAAGAGGTACAACTTTAATAAAAACTTGCCATTTCCGGCAGTTTCCTGTGTATCTACTTCTTAGGAATTGGCCAATATCTCGAAAGTTTAAAAAGATAGAGACTTGAAATTTTGCAGACTTATAGATTGGAATACGAGGATTCGTTTAAATCCTTTTTGGACATTCTACGTCCATTACCCACGGATATATAAAGAACATTACTAAATATCGCATTTTTTCAATGACACAGGGATCCACCTGGCGGGCCAAAGGTTGGCCATCATGAAGCCAACGTCCAAATCTATTAATTGACGAAGCAATCTACCAAATTGGTCCAGCCGTTATGGAGTTTTAGCGTTTTGAAAAAAGTCAATTCCTGAAATCCACTTACTGCCAGATTCTGTTGACCTGGTGTTTCACAAAAAAAAAAAACGGAAATTATTAAATTTTTCTTGGTTCAAATTAAGTTTTACGTCGTGACCTTTTTTTATCCAAAATAAGCTTCACCAAAATGGACCAAGTGGTTCCCGAGATATAAGAGGTACAACTTTAATAAAAACTTGCCATTTCCGGCAGTTTCCTGTGTATCTACTTCTTAGGAATTGGCCAATATCTCGAAAGTTTAAAAAGATAGAGACTTGAAATTTTGCAGACTTATAGAATGGAATACGAGGATTCGTTTAAATCCTTTTTGGACATTCTAGGTCCATTACCCACGGATATATAAAGAACATTACTAAATATCGCATTTTTTCAATGACACAGGGATCCACCTGGCGGGCCAAAGGTTGGCCATCATGAAGCCAACGTCCAAATCTATTAATTGACGAAGCAATCTACCAAATCGGTCCAGCCGTTATGGAGTTTTAGCGTTTTGAAAAAAGTCAATTCCTGAAATCCACCTACTGCCAGATTCTGTTGACCTGGTGTTTCACAAAAAAAAACGGAAATTATTAAATTTTTCTTGGTTCAAATTTAGTTTTACGTTTTCTGTAATATCTCCGTTCTTTGTCGAGATAACAGCATGAAACTTTGAGGATTGATAGAAAACAGAATGAGCAATATTATCGAGCAAATAAAATTTTGCCACGCCCACTTTAAATTCCATAAAAGTGGGCGTAAACTGGAATTTGCTGATATTTCCTGTTTTGTTTTGTATATTCAAAATCCAAAACATGCATGTTGAAGCCGACGTCGTGACCTTTTATCCAAAATAAGTTTCACCAAAATGGACCAAGTGGTTCCCGAGATATAAGAGGTACAACTTTAATAAAAACTTGCCATTTCCGGCAGTTTCCTGTGTATCTACTTCTTAGGAATTGGCCAATATCTCGAAAGTTTAAAAAGATAGAGACTTGAAATTTTGCAGACTTATAGAATGGAATACGAGGATTCGTTTAAATCCTTTTTGGACATTCTACGTCCATTAACCACGGATATATAAAGAACATTACTAAATATCGCATTTTTTCAATGACACAGGGATCCACCTGGCGGGCCAAAGGTTGGCCATCATGAAGCCAACGTCCAAATCTATTAATTGACGAAGCAATCTACCAAATTGGTCCAGCCGTTATGGAGTTTTAGCGTTTTGAAAAAAGTCAATTCCTGAAATCCACTTACTGCCAGATTCTGTTGACCTGGTGTTTCACAAAAAAAAAACGGAAATTACTAAATTTTTCTTGGTTCAAATTAAGTTTTACGTCGTGACATTTTATCCAAAATAAGTTTCACCAAAATGGACCAAGTGGTTCCTGAGATATAAGAGGTACAACTTTAATAAAAACTTGCCATTTCCGGCAGTTTCCTGTGTCTCTACTTCTTAGGAATTGGCCAATATCTCGAAAGTTTAAAAAGATAGAGACTGGAAATTTTGCAGACTTATAGAATGGAATACGAGGATTCGTTTAAATCCTTTTTGGACATTCTAGGTCCATTACCCACGGATATATAAAGAACATTACTAAATATCGCATTTTTTCAATGACACAGGGATCCACCTGGCGGGCCAAAGGTTGGCCATCATGAAGCCAACGTCCAAATCTATTAACTGACGAAGCAATCTACCAAATCGGTCCAGCCGTTATGGAGTTTTAGCGTTTTGAAAAAAGTCAATTCCTGAAATCCACCTACTGCCAGATTCTGTTGACCTGGTGTTTCACAAAAAAAACGGAAATTATTAAATTTTTCTTGGTTCAAATTTAGTTTTACGTTTTCTGTAATTTCTCCGTTGTTTGTCGAGATAACAGCATGAAACTTTGAGGATTGATAGAAAACAGAATGAGCAATATTATCGAGCAAATAAAATTTTGCCACGCCCACTTTAAATTCCATAAAAGTGGGCGTAAACTGGAATTTGCTGATATTTCCTGTTTTGTTTTGTATATTCAAAATCCAAAACTCATGCATGTTGAAGCCGACGTCGTGACCTTTTATCCAAAATAAGTTTCACCAAAATGGTCCAAGTGGTTCCCGAGATATAAGAGGTACAACTTTAATAAAAACTTGCCATTTCCGGCAGTTTCCTGTGTATCTACTTCTTAGGAATTGGCCAATATCTCGAAAGTTTAAAAAGATAGAGACTTGAAATTTTGCAGACTTATAGAATGGAATACGAGGATTCGTTTAAATCCTTTTTGGACATTCTACGTCCATTACCCACGGATATATAAAGAACATTACTAAATATCGCATTTTTTCAATGACACAGGGATCCACCTGGCGGGCCAAAGGTTGGCCATCATGAAGCCAACGTCCAAATCTATTAATTGACGAAGCAATCTACCAAATTGGTCCAGCCGTTATGGAGTTTTAGCGTTTTGAAAAAAGTCAGTTCCTGAAATCCACCTACTGCCAAATTCTGTTGACCTGGTGTTTCACAAAAAAAAAACGGAAATTATTAAATTTTTCTTGGTTCAAATTTAGTTTTACGTTTTCTGTAATTTCTCCGTTGTTTGTCGAGATAACAGCATGAAACTTTGAGGATTGATAGAAAACAGAATGAGCAATATTATCGAGCAAATAAAATTTTGCCACGCCCACTTTAAATTCCATAAAAGTGGGCGTAAACTGGAATTTGCTGATATTTCCTGTTTTGTTTTGTATATTCAAAATCCAAAACTCATGCATGTTGAAGCCGACGTCGTGACCTTTTATCCAAAATAAGTTTCACCAAAATGGACCAAGTGGTTCCCGAGATATAAGAGGTACAACTTTAATAAAAACTTGCCATTTCCGGCAATTTCCTGTGTATCTACTTCTTAGGAATCGGCCAATATCTCGAAAGTTTAAAAATATAGAGACTTGAAATTTTGCAGACTTATAGAATGGAATACGAGGATTCGTTTAAATCCTTTTTGGACATTCTACGTCCATTACCCACGGATATATAAAGAACATTACTAAATATCGCATTTTTTCAATGACACAGGGATCCACCTGGCGGGCCAAAGGTTGGCCATCATGAAGCCAACGTCCAAATCTATTAATTGACGAAGCAATCTACCAAATTGGTCCAGCCGTTATGGAGTTTTAGCGTTTTGAAAAAAGTCAGTTCCTGAAATCCACCTACTGCCAAATTCTGTTGACCTGGTGTTTCACAAAAAAAAACGGAAATTATTAAATTTTTCTTGGTTCAAATTTAGTTTTACGTTTTCTGTAATATCTCCGTTGTTTGTCGAGATAACAGCATGAAACTTTGAGGATTGATAGAAAACAGAATGAGCAATATTATCGAGCAAATAAAATTTTGCCACGCCCACTTTAAATTCCATAAAAGTGGGCGTAAACTGGAATTTGCTGATATTTCCTGTTTTGTTTTGTATATTCAAAATCCAAAACTCATGCATGTTGAAGCCGACGTCGTGACCTTTTATCCAAAATAAGTTTCACCAAAATGGACCAAGTGGTTCCCGAGATATAAGAGGTACAACTTTAATAAAAACTTGCCATTTCCGGCAATTTCCTGTGTATCTACTTCTTAGGAATCGGCCAATATCTCGAAAGTTTAAAAATATAGAGACTTGAAATTTTGCAGACTTATAGAATGGAATACGAGGATTCGTTTAAATCCTTTTTGGACATTCTACGTCCATTACCCACGGATATATAAAGAACATTACTAAATATCGCATTTTTTCAATGACACAGGGATCCACCTGGCGGGCCAAAGGTTGGCCATCATGAAGCCAACGTCCAAATCTATTAATTGACGAAGCAATCTACCAAATTGGTCCAGCCGTTATGGAGTTTTAGCGTTTTGAAAAAAGTCAGTTCCTGAAATCCACCTACTGCCAGATTCTGTTGACCTGGTGTTTCACAAAAAAAAAACGGAAATTATTAAATTTTTCTTGGTTCAAATTTAGTTTTACGTTTTCTGTAATATCTCCGTTGTTTGTCGAGATAACAGCATGAAACTTTGAGGATTGATAGAAAACAGAATGAGCAATATTATCGAGCAAATAAAATTTTGCCACGCCCACTTTAAATTCCATAAAAGTGGGCGTAAACTGGAATTTGCTGATATTTCCTGTTTTGTTTTGTATATTCAAAATCCAAAACTCATGCATGTTGAAGCCGACGTCGTGACCTTTTATCCAAAATAAGTTTCACCAAAATGGACCAAGTGGTTCCCGAGATATAAGAGGTACAACTTTAATAAAAACTTGCCATTTCCGGCAGTTTCCTGTGTATCTACTTCTTAGGAATTGGCCAATATCTCGAAAGTTTAAAAAGATAGAGACTTGAAATTTTGCAGACTTATAGAATGGAATACGAGGATTCGTTTAAATCCTTTTTGGACATTCTAGGTCCATTACCCACGGATATATAAAGAACATTACTAAATATCGCATTTTTTCAATGACACAGGGATCCACCTGGCGGGCCAAAGGTTGGCCATCATGAAGCCAACGTCCAAATCTATTAATTGACGAAGCAATCTACCAAATTGGTCCAGCCGTTATGGAGTTTTAGCGTTTTGAAAAAAGTCAGTTCCTGAAATCCACCTACTGCCAAATTCTGTTGACCTGGTGTTTCACAAAAAAAACGGAAATTATTAAATTTTTCTTGGTTCAAATTTAGTTTTACGTTTTCTGTAATATCTCCGTTGTTTGTCGAGATAACAGCATGAAACTTTGAGGATTGATAGAAAACAGAATTAGCAATAATATCGAGCAAATAAAATTTTGCCACGCCCACTTTAAATTCCATAAAAGTGGGCGTAAATAAGAATATACTGCTATCTCCTGTTTGGTTTTGTCTATTCAAAATCCAAAACCCATGCATGTTGAAGCCGACGTCGTGACCTTTTATCCAAAATAAGTTTCACCAAAATGGACCAAGTGGTTCCCGAGATATAAGAGGTACAACTTTAATAAAAACTTGCCATTTCCGGCAGTTTCCTGTGTCTCTACTTCTTAGGAATTGGCCAATATCTCGAAAGTTTAAAAAGATAGAGACTGGAAATTTTGCAGACTTATAGAATGGAAAACGAGGATTCGTTTAAATCCTTTTTGGACATTCTACGTCCATTACCCACGGATATATAAAGAACATTACTAAATATCGCATTTTTTCAATGACACAGGGATCCACCTGCCGGGCCAAAAGTTGGCCATCATGAAGCCAACGTCCAAATCTATTAATTGACGAAGCAATCTACCAAATTAGTCCAGCCGTTATGGAGTTTTAGCGTTTTGAAAAAAGTCAATTCCTGAAATCCACCTACTGCCAGATTCTGTTGACCTGGTGTTTCACAAAAAAAAACGGAAATTATTAAATTTTTCTTGGTTCAAATTTAGTTTTACGTTTTCTGTAATATCTCCGTTGTTTGTCGAGATAACAGCATGAAACTTTGAGGATTGATAGAAAACAGATTGAGCAATATTATCGAGCAAATAAAATTTTGCCACGCCCACTTTAAATTCCATAAAAGTGGGCGTAAACTGGAATTTGCTGATATTTCCTGTTTTGTTTTGTATATTCAAAATCCAAAACTCATGCATGTTGAAGCCGACGTCGTGACCTTTTATCCAAAATAAGTTTCACCAAAATGGACCAAGTGGTTCCCGAGATATAAGAGGTACAACTTTAATAAAAACTTGCCATTTCCGGCAGTTTCCTGTGTCTCTACTTCTTAGGAATTGGCCAATATCTCGAAAGTTTAAAAAGATAGAGACTTGAAATTTTGCAGACTTATAGAATGGAATACGAGGATTCGTTTAAATCCTTTTTGGACATTCTAGGTCCATTACCCACGGATATATAAAGAACATTACTAAATATCGCATTTTTTCAATGACACAGGGATCCACCTGGCGGGCCAAAGGTTGGCCATCATGAAGCCAACGTCCAAATCTATTAATTGACGAAGCAATCTACCAAATTGTTCCAGCCGTTATGGAGTTTTAGCGTTTTGAAAAAAGTCAGTTCCTGAAATCCACCTACTGCCAAATTCTGTTGACCTGGTGTTTCACAAAAAAAAACGGAAATTATTAAATTTTTCTTGGTTCAAATTTAGTTTTACGTTTTCTGTAATATCTCCGTTGTTTGTCGAGATAACAGCATGAAACTTTGAGGATTGATAGAAAACAGAATGAGCAATATTATCGAGCAAATAAAATTTTGCCACGCCTACTTTAAATTCCATAAAAGTGGGCGTAAACTGGAATTTGCTGATATTTCCTGTTTTGTTTTGTATATTCAAAATCCAAAACTCATGCATGTTGAAGCCGACGTCGTGACCTTTTATCCAAAATAAGTTTCACCAAAATGGACCAAGTGGTTCCCGAGATATAAGAGGTACAACTTTAATAAAAACTTGCCATTTCCTGCAGTTTCCTGTGTATCTACTTCTTAGGAATTGGCCAATATCTCGAAAGTTTAAAAAGATAGAGACTTGAAATTTTGCAGACTTATAGAATGGAATACGAGGATTCGTTTAAATCCTTTTTGGACATTCTACGTCCATTACCCACGGATATATAAAGAACATTACTAAATATCGCATTTTTTCAATGACACAGGGATCCACCTGGCGGGCCAAAGGTTGACCATCATGAAGCCAACGTCCAAATCTATTAATTGACGAAGCAATCTACCAAATTGGTCCAGCCGTTATGGAGTTTTAGCGTTTTGAAAAAAGTCAGTTCCTGAAATCCACCTACTGCCAGATTTTGTTGACCTGGTGTTTCACAAAAAAAACGGAAATTATTAAATTTTTCTTGGTTCAAATTTAGTTTTACGTTTTCTGTAATTTCTCCGTTGTTTGTCGAGATAACAGCATGAAACTTTGAGGATTGATAGAAAACAGAATGAGCAATATTATCGAGCAAATAAAATTTTGCCACGCCCACTTTAAATTCCATAAAAGTGGGCGTAAACTGGAATTTGCCAATATTTCCTGTTTTGTTTTGTATATTCAAAATCCAAAACTCATGCATGTTGAAGCCGACGTCGTGACCTTTTATCCAAAATAAGTTTCACCAAAATGGACCAAGTGGTTCCCGAGATATAAGAGGTACAACTTTAATAAAAACTTGCCATTTCCGGCAGTTTCCTGTGTATCTACTTCTTAGGAATTGGCCAATATTTCGAAAGTTTAAAAAGATAGAGACTTCAAATTTTGCAGACCTATAGAATGGAATACGAGGATTCGTTTAAATCCTTTTTGGACATTCTACGTCCATTACCCACGGATATATAAAGAACATTACTAAATATCGCATTTTTTCAATGACACAGGGATCCACCTGGCGGGCCAAAGGTTGGCCATCATGAAGCCAACGTCCAAATCTATTAATTGACGAAGCAATCTACCAAATTGGTCCAGCCCTTATCGAGTTTTAGCGTTTTGAAAAAAGTCAGTTCCTGAAATCCACCTACTGCCAGATTCTGTTGACCTGGTGTTTCACAAAAAAAAACGGAAATTATTAAATTTTTCTTGGTTCAAATTTAGTTTTACGTTTTCTGTAATTTCTCCGTTGTTTGTCGAGATAACAGCATGAAACTTTGAGGATTGATAGAAAACAGAATGAGCAATATTATCGAGCAAATAAAATTTTGCCACGCCTACTTTAAATTCCATAAAAGTGGGCGTAAACTGGAATTTGCTGATATTTCCTGTTTTGTTTTGTATATTCAAAATCCAAAACTCATGCATGTTGAAGCCGACGTCGTGACCTTTTATCCAAAATAAGTTTCACCAAAATGGACCAAGTGGTTCCCGAGATATAAGAGGTACAACTTTAATAAAAACTTGCCATTTCCTGCAGTTTCCTGTGTATCTACTTCTTAGGAATTGGCCAATATCTCGAAAGTTTAAAAAGATAGAGACTTGAAATTTTGCAGACTTATAGAATGGAATACGAGGATTCGTTTAAATCCTTTTTGGACATTCTACGTCCATTACCCACGGATATATAAAGAACATTACTAAATATCGCATTTTTTCAATGACACAGGGATCCACCTGGCGGGCCAAAGGTTGGCCATCATGAAGCCAACGTCCAAATCTATTAATTGACGAAGCAATCTACCAAATTGGTCCAGCCGTTATGGAGTTTTAGCGTTTTGAAAAAAGTCAGTTCCTGAAATCCACCTACTGCCAAATTCTGTTGACCTGGTGTTTCACAAAAAAAACGGAAATTATTAAATTTTTCTTGGTTCAAATTTAGTTTTACGTTTTCTGTAATATCTCCGTTGTTTGTCGAGATAACAGCATGAAACTTTGAGGATTGATAGAAAACAGAATGAGCAATAATATCGAGCAAATAAAATTTTGCCACGCCCACTTTAAATTCCATAAAAGTGGGCGTAAATAAGAATATGCTGCTATCTCCTGTTTGGTTTTGTATATTCAAAATCCAAAGCCCATGCATGTTGAAGACGACGTCGTGACCTTTTATCCAAAATAAGTTTAACCAAAATGGACCAAGTGGTTCCCGAGATATAAGAGGTACAACTTTAATAAAAACTTGCCATTTCCGGCAGTTTCCTGTGTCTCTACTTCTTAGGAATTGGCCAATATCTCGAAAGTTTAAAAAGATAGAGACTTGAAATTTTGCAGATATATAGAATGGAATACGAGGATTCGTTTAAAATCAATTTTGAACATTCTGGGTCCGTTACCCACGGAGATATAAATAACATCAGCATATATTGCATTTTTTAACACACAGATACAGGATTTTCGGATTCAGCTTGTGAAATTCGCAACATCCAAAACCCATCCATGTTAAAGCCGATTACGTGAACTTCCATCCAAAAAAAAGGTTGCATTAAAATGGACCAAATGGTTCCAGAGATATAAGATGTACAGCTTTAATAAAAACTTGCTCTTTAAGGTAGTTTCCGGTTTCTCTTTAGACATTTTCTTTCTATTTTGAAAAAGGTGCAAATTTTCGGATATTAAGGTTAGTTATTATTTATAAAAATGCCTAAAAATTGCTGAGAATAAATGAGAGACTTCGCAAAATTTTATGGAATTTGTTTATTAATTTATTATTTACATGCATTGTTTTGGGTTTGGTAATATTAACATAAAAACTATATATAATAAAAATATATGTATATTGTATTTTATATGGAACATGTTGTAGTACAAGTACAATACGGTATTTGAAGTCAAGTATAAAAGATGAACATTTTGCCGTAGTGGTGAATAAGACGTTGAATATGCCTCAAACTTGTGATTTTCATCTGTATCTGTAAGTAAAAAAAAATAATGAATTTAAATAAAAGTTATATCAAATATATTTTAATTTCATTTTTTATTTCTAATTTAGAATAGATTAAGGACCATTATTACTTGGCGTTAGTTAAAGGTAGGATTGTATTCGAAAGATAAATTTTTTTTTAAATTATTACAACTTAATTTTAATCTAAAAGTAAGTGATAAGTTAGAGGAAAGTTCATGCTACTTGTAACTTTTGTCGTGAAGTTTAGTCATTTGAAGTTGCCACATTTTAATAATTTGTCATACTACTTTATAAATTATAGCAAAATTTAAGTTTATTCATTTGAACAAAATATGACACAAAATACTTAATAAAAAAACACAAAAAAGAATACACCAAAATAGTTTTACTATATTGTTAACTGAGAAATTAAAAGTCGTTGTTACAATGCACATACGATTATCAGATCTTACAATATTGTCAGTAAGATGTGCTCCGAATTTCTTATAAACGTGTGTACTGAACCATTTTAGTTTAAAGCGGCCCACCCACTTGCAATACAATTGTGCAATTTTTCGTATGTACAATAATATCGCCAATGTGTATGTCATATTCAAAGGTGGCACAATATATTGAAAAATATCAAAAGATTTTTGATTTTTATTGTAAAATCAAGACAATTGTGCAATGTGGTGGCAACATTGTTCATTGTTGTTTGCTGTTTTACTGGAAAATTGGGCAATATTTTTATTTTCTATTTTTAAATAAAGTGACATTTATTGCATAGTATAGGTCAAAACGACAATAATATGTACATACAACATATGGATGGGCCGCTTTACAATGTTGCCAAAAAAAGCTTCATTCTTTTACAACTCTGCTTTTTTGCATGTTTCTAATAATGCAGTTTGCAGCGCCTCTGGTGTCAATGAAGCGTATTAAGGTATTCGAAGCTGTGTTTAGTAGCCATTTTATTGGTTATTTTACTTCACGGATGATTCTTCTACGTAATACGGACGAAGGAGGGCGCTCTGATGTTAACATTAGCATTAGTATCTGCTGAAGCCCGTGTAGTTCAGTGACCAATGTCTATGCCTTCATCACTTGAACTTTCCTACAAGAACTGATACAAAGGAAAATTAGTGCACATCGGAAAAATGCACGGTGTTGTTATTTAATGACTGTTCGGAGATAGGGCTCGAATTCAGAACCTTCGGTTTTATAGTCAACGTGCTACTACTACTGCTTCAGCCAACGTCTAAGAAAATTTTGAAAAATATGGACGTATGAACATCATTCTTTTCTAAAACAACACAAAAAAAAAACTTTTTTTGGCTCTACTGAAAAAATCGATTTTTGGATATGCGCTATTATTCATGAAAACCACGTCTGGCAACGCATAACAACAATCGCGCGAACTGAAAATTTTTTGACTGACGATATTTTCAGATAAATAATTTTGTAAAATTTGATACAACCCTTTGAAATGATAATTGCCAGATCTGACAAGCATCATTTTACCATCATTATTTCTTGAATCTTATTTTTCGCTTAGAAACTCTAAGTTATTTGTTGAGTTTTATTTTTCATTTGGATAGTAAAACTTATTTTTTGAGTTATAATTATTCCTCATGAAACAAAAATTATTTTTATATTTTAAATAAAAAATTATATTTGAATCCTTTAGGAACAAAAAACTGGCTATATCGAACAAAAAAAACTGTTTTTCAGAAAAAAAACTGCTTAAAAATAGTATTATGCTTCTTAGTAAAACGTAAAAAAGAATGACATCGCTGCAGGCAGTTTATATACTGGTTAAAAAAATCTTCATATCACTTTACTTGAGACACGGTTTCATTATTGCTTGCTTCTCTCAAGATTTTTTGCAAAATTTTGGCTAATGCTTTCGAATTTTTCGTGGTGGTGGAGAGAATGCGATAATTATGCACAGATACACCTCACTGTTATGAACATGTATAAGCGGGAACAAATTAATTAGTGAGATGGTTTGAAAAATAAATATTTCAATTGCAAAATACATATACTGAAAAGCAAGAACTGATTTTTTAAACAAAAAACTGCACGACTGCTCAACAACATACAAAATTTCGAAAACAGATAAATCTGCACATTTGGCAACGCTGATTTGATTTGGGGAAAAAATGCTAGAATCCACCAACAAAAAATTTCAGCTAAAAAAAACACTTAGCAAGTTCTTTTCCGACACACTTGCCACTGTTAATAACAGGAAACCAACAGACATAACGAAAAACCTGCCACTATGGCAACACGTACGGTTTATTTATTCAATGTGGCCACACATATCTATATATATAAACGAGGATGTGTGTATGTATGTATGTAATGTATGGACTCCAAAATGGCTGGGCCGATTTTGATGAAATTTTCAGGGAATCTTCAGAATATTCAGGCGGGTGAGACTGTTAAGTCTGATTTTTAATTTTCAGTCTGCGGGCGAAGGGGCGTGGCAAAATCCAATTTTCATATTGCACCACCAACAGAGAAGCAAGTCGATGGGTTTTTATCGGCGGCGGCTTAGGGTGTATAATTGGTCGGCGGCGGCGGCTTAGCCTCATGCGCCGTGCTTTTACCGGCTCGCCACTTTTATATCGGCGCGCCGATGATTATATATTCACAACCATATTCATAAAATTTGAAACGAATTTGAAATGTATTTTATTTAAAATTTTCCATACAAAATTTTCCTAAAATTATTGTAGTAGTACCTTTGTAGTAGTATTAGTGAAAACTGATTATGGCCATGAGGCTAGGTTTTCGTGTTATGAATGAATAAAATAAATAAAATAAAATGAATTTCAAATTCATTTTATTTTTTTTTTATAAATATTTGGGTCATAATTTCAAAGTGTCTAAAATTTAATTGTGATTTTGTAAATTCCTAAGGCCTTATTCAGAAAAAAATAATTTACGTTTTCTGAATGTTTACCAAACAAATTTCCGTACAAAATTTGTTTCGTAAACCTTTAGGAAACCTAAATTATTATTTCTGAATATGGCAGCTAATGTACATTTGAATCTAAACCAATGTTTTAAATAAAATTTATTACAATTTAATCAAAAGGAATAATTAAACTTTTATTCATTTATAATTGTTAATAATTGGTTTACATGAAAAAAATAAATTTCCTATAAATAGGTATATTTGTGTGTGTGTTTGCGATTTAAGTGGCATATACATACAATTTCAATGCAGTGTAGCATCGGCTTGCATCAAGCCGCCGACAAGCCGATGACATCGGCGGCGGCTCGGCTTATAAATATTTACCGGCGGCTCGGCCCGCCGCCGACCGCGCCGTTACAACTTGCTATTCTGACCACCAATGCGCAACACTTTCAAATCAATATAAATGAAATTGAAAAGACAATGGGGGTAGCGAAGCACACCGGGTGTAGCCAGTTCTTAATAAAATGAAAAAAAAAAACAATAATGCCTTGTTTATGTACAGTTTTAACTGATGAACGATTTTAATGTGCTATTTTAAATAAGTATTCAATAAGAAGGAATTTATTTAATGCATTGCATTGTAAAACTATTGTTAACTATTGAAAGGCTTCCCAGGCTACACTTTTTTTATTTATTTATTTATTTTTATTTTTTTTTTTTTTTGTAAAGAAAATATAAAACTTCCCCTTTTGTGTTGTGTGCTTTTTGAGGGTGGATTTTAAGAATTGTATGTTACATACATATGCATGTGGGTGTTAAGCGTATACAGCGTATGCATATTGACACAACAGTTGCTATGTTAACGAACAATAAAAGAAAAATAAAAAACAAAAAATAAAAATTAGGTAATCACCAGGCATAAACAAAAAACACATGTTTTCGAATATCTGACTATTTCTGATAAAGCTTAACCATTTTTCTTTATATATACATATGGGCAATAGAAACAACAGGAAAAAGCTTTCTCGGAAATAACAAAATATGACAACAGAAATGTCCTGTATAACAAAAAAGGCCTTAGACAAATGAAATCAGTACGGTTTTAGCAAAGCTACCAGCTGGTCGGAAAAAATAATAATAAAAAAATTTAAATACATACATACATGTACATATGTATGTATGATGTAGAAAAAATTTGTGAACAAATATACATACATACATATACCTTTATGATAAATTTAAAAAATAAAGTGAGACAAGTATCACACATAATTGAATTTGTTAGTGTATAAATTAATTAAATTACGAGCATTAAACACACGTTATATGTAAAAAGGAGAATATAAAAATTTCTTTAAGTAAAAAAGAAAAGTTGAAAAATTTTTTTACTTTGGAAAAATCAATAAAATTTAAAATACATAACATGTTAAATTGAATTGAACTCTAAAATCTAGTGTTAAATAAAATCGATTAAATTTTAAAATTTTATCAAATCTAATAAGAATATCATATGAAAACTTAGTTTGAACTAGTATTATTTTAAATTAATGTAAAAATGTTTTCCTTTTAACAAGAAAAAAATCTGTATCCTTTGTAGCCTTTTTTTTCTTAAACTAGTATGTAGTTGTTATATCGTGGTGTCAATGCGCTGTATATTTTCTAATACTTATTACACAAAAAATATTGTATGTAAACATTTTACAATTGTACAACCGTTGCACAGTTGGATGAGTAGATGAAATTTGTACTAAAAAATAATTAAGTATGTATTTATTTTTCTGGAATATCGTGCACAATGGTCTAAGCCAAACAATCAAGGAAGAAATCAAGGGAAAGAAATCGATATGGAGCAAATTTTGTGACAATATTATGTGCCTACTTTAATTTATTTTTTAATTTTTCATTGGAAGATTCAAACGGTAGTCATAAAGGTCACAGTATTATACAGCCGTATTCAGAAAAAATTATTTTGATTTACGAAAGGTTTACAAAACAAATTTTGTATGGAAATTTGTTTGTTAAACATTTTGTAAACCTAAATTATTTTTTTCTGAATAAGGCCTATAATGTTTAAAAATTTTTGTTTGAAAGAAAAATAATGTAAAATAATGTAAAACATTACGATAAAATTACCTTTATGACAAGCGTTTAAATCCCCCAAAATACATATACATATTTAATAAACATGATTAGTTTGTTATGAAAATAAAAGATTTTGTTTACACAAAATTTTTCGTGAAAAATCTGGGAAATCTATTTTGATTTTAGGACTGTGGTTTCTTCGGAAAATGTTCTTAGGGGTGGAATAGTGCACGACTTCTTGATCTCTATACGCTGGACCCCTAATTTTGTAAAGTTAACTAAAAATGCATGAGCCAAAAAATTATGGGCGAGGGATGGAGGTAAATGGGTCCTTCTTCATCGGGGTCGAAACTAGGAAAAAAAACGAGGCAAAATCCACAAAAAGCTTCACAACTGTCCCTGAATTGCTCCTAGAGTGGTAAAACTTAAAACCGACCTCCTAATATGCACCCCACCCTCCCCCCTCACCAAAACATATTTTATGAACATACCAGCTCCATTATCAGTTATGTTTACGATGGCTGCCCCCATCGCCCCAATTAACCCCAGAGTGGACCTAGTGGTGTCAAATATATGACAGACCTCCAATAGTAATCGAAATCGCGATTAGTTCGTTCAAACTTAACTCATTCATTCATTCTTAACTCAAAAACATACGTTTTTAATTTGAGTACGTTCAACTTTATATCTAGGTTCTTATCTTTTTAAAACAAAAACATTTATATTTGATTTAGAAATATTTTTCATTTTTAAAACAAGATTGAACATTTTTAAAATAACACAAACCAAACTAATAGAATTTCTACATTTAAAATATCTATTAAGCGTATTTTATGTGAGCAATTAGAAGAGCTTCTAACTTAAAATTTGATCTTTAACAGTACACATGTGTGACCTTTTTTTCATTTTATACGAATTCTTTTTTTTTCTTTCTTTTTTATAATATGTATGTATTATGAACTATTTATTTTGTACATTTATTATACACTTATTATTTATAAAATTGCCAACTTGCCTCTTTTAATGCCTTTTAGGCGCGGAGGCCCTAAATATGTAAACTATATCCAATATCTTATAATAAATAAATTGAATTGAAAAAAAAACTTAAGCTACTCGTATGTACAGACGGTTGTAAGATCTTACAATATTGCAATTGGTGGGAAGGGGAAATATTTCGAGGGAAAATGTTCAAAAATACTGTTTTTTATACCGGTTTTTTATATGAAGTCGTTCATTCATCATGATACATATAAATTCATCATCAAGTAATGGATTCGATAAATATGCAAAATTAAATAAAAAATAAACTAAGAAAGTTGAAATAAATATACTTTGTTCTAGAAAAAGTTTTCTATTAACAGATCGATTTACGCGTTCATGCGTATGAAGAAGTAAGTATCACAAATTTTTCCGTCACGAAGTATTTTCTTCTTTACTCCTGTACCTACAATAACTGAAACAAATTTCTTGCAAACAGTGTTGTTTAGCGATTGTTTTCGAAGATTACGATGTAGTAAGGCATTTGAAATATCCCTCATGTCCTAAAAGTTCTTGTAAGTGGTCTTGTGCAAGGGTCTAATGCATATGTATGTATGTACATATTTATTTATATTTGGGCGGGTTGATTTTTTTGTTGCAAAAATCCTATAGCAAAAACGTAATCTATATGAAATTCATAAAAAAATTATCCGGTGAAACTGCGTGTCTAAAATCAATTCCTATACCGAGCCTCTCGACATGATAATGTATATCCTCTTCTTTAGAAAAACTATTTTTTTAATTAGAATATTTTCAAATAGAAAAATTTATGTACTGAAATAAATGCTACTAAATTCGAATCATTATTATTCCTCCCTCGTATGTACTCCCTGCTTTTATTTTTTTCGCGAGCTACCTTAGATTTATCTATAATACTTGGTTCCCTATTTTCATCTTTGAAGTCAATGGCGCATAGTCATAGTCATAAACAAAGTACACTTTAAGAGTTTAAAACCAGTATGGCAATACTTTGTTTTGACTATGACTATGCGCCAATGTCTTTAAATAAGGAAGGTAGTAGCCAAACAAGAATCAGCTTAGCAAAAGGAAATAAATTTTCTGGAGGCGCGGTATAGGGTTTGATTTTAGACCCATGCTTTCTTCGCAAAATTTTCTTAGAATTATATGCAGATTAGGTTTTTTGCTCTAAGATTTTTTAATTTTTTTTCATACATTCAAATCGACCCGGCCTAATGTACATATACTACATATACAAACACTTTGTTATTTTAATTTTTAGGTCAACATTGCACAAAAACAGAAAAAAGAAAATTTTTTAAAAGAAAATAAAATAGAAAAATAAAACATAATAATATAAAATAAGGGAAAATCAATTATTTTCTATATTCCATTGGATTACACTAAACAAAAGCATAACCATATGTACATGTAAAAAAAAAAATTTTAACAATTCAGAATACCAAAGTGTTGCAAAATTAAGCGAATGAAAGAAAGAGTGTTTGTGAAATAAATATCAGTCGTCATCTTAAAAACAAATACAAGTGAAGTTTCTCAATACACTATGGCTACATCATCATCTTCAACATCTTCATGCAGTCGTTTGGGCAGTGCTTCCCCTTCAACTTCGGTCATATGTCAAGAAGTATTCGATGAGTCTTGTCTGCCATCTGAAGAAGGTAAGCGAACTAACTAGTGAATACTTGTACGCACATGTGTACATCATGTCACTTTTCTCTTTCGTCAATGAAATCGGTATTTTTACACATACATATTTGCATAAAAATTTTTTAATGGAAGTTTGATTTTTACATATCGTCAGCTAAAATCCAAAAGGCCGTAAGTACACTTTTTACTTTTTTACAATTTATAAATTTAAGACTATTTATTTGTTCGGTGCCAAATTGAATAATGAATAAAATAAGTATTTTTGAACACATGTGAGTCAAATTTTAAGGAAACATGTACTATTTTGGTTAATCACATAATAATCACTCAAAAAGTATATTTAGAATTTCTTGGTTTTTACGGCCTTTTGGATTTAAGGTGCCGATGTGCACATACACAATAATCAATTAAATCTTCAACTTAGAATTTTTTATTAGCTACGTCATTTTTAGATTTTGGATGACGATATGTACACATGTATACATACATATATCTTCATAGGACCTTCACACACGATAATAATTGTGCTGACAGCTTGTTGGTGAGAGAGACGGAGCGAATGATTTTTGTTGGTGTAAAGTTTCAGCCAAAACTAAAACTAGCTGCGAAGACCTCTTTTAGAGATGCAAGGTTTAACTTGCGTGTCTAAAAGGGTAAAACATCGAATGAATACAAAAGACACCAATCTACATAAATCTATCTGCACGTATACATTTCTTGCCAGATGAATAATCGTATAACCCTTTTAGACACGCAAAGTTTACTTAGTCTTAGTGCAGCTGGAAGAAAGACAGAGAGTGAAATACTTTCTATTTCTGTCTTTCCCCAGCTGAATTAAGACTTTGCAAAGTTAACTTTACGTGTCTAAAAGGGGTCATACCGTGTGCGCTTAAAAGTTGTTCCGTGTGTGAAGGCACTATATTCTATCCAGCTAAAACCCTCAATAACTCAATTTCAATGTATTTTTAATAAAAAATATTTGAAAGAATAAGTAAAATAATAATTTGAGATTATTAGTGCGTTAACAAATGTTAAACTTAAATTGTAGCAATTCCTAAAAAACACCAATTATTAACTTGACTGCAGCCGGTCAAAAATACCTGTGTGGCAACACTATATTCTTGAAAAGCTGTTGTTGTTTTTTACATTTATTTTCTTTATACACTCGTAATTCTTACAACTACAGTTCGAGATAAAAAAAAGTCAGCCAATGTAGCAATGGAAAAGTAAGAACATTTTGATATTATTTTTTTTTTAACTTTTTAAAAAAGCTCTATTGTGAAATTATGCAAGTACTCTTGAAAAAAAAATTTTTTATTTGAAATACAAGTTTTTATACAAACTCAAAGATAATTTTAGGATATTTTTAATAAGTTACATTTTCTAAAAAGTACATTTTGAAAATAGTACTTTTTTGCCTTTCGCAAAGAAACTTATTTTAAAACTTTTATTTTTTTTTTCGAAAAAAGGTATTATTGTAAATTTATTTTGTTATATATAAACATACATATGTACATATATACCAACATCTGCATATGTGTATAGAAATGTGTTTCAAGGAAATTAAATTTTTTTTTAATTGTAATTTTTACAAAATTTACGGTTAAAAATGCATTATTTTGGAAAGGTATTTTGATTGAAAAATTTTTTTTTTTTGGAAAATCAACTTTTGGACAAAAGTACTCCACATTTGTCCGGCACGTTTTTTAAAAGGTACTTTTTGAAATGGTAGCTCTTTTTGTTAAGGCGCTCTTTTCAAAAAGAACTTTTTTTAACAATTTAAAATGTCCTTTTTTTAACGCACTTTCTTTAAAAAAATGCTTTTTCAAAAAGCTACTTTTTACATGTGTTTTTTAGTCTTTTGAAAAAGATACTTTTTTCAAAATGTATTTTTTGCGAATGTAGTTTTTTGGAATAAGCTTTTTTGAAAAGTAACCTTTTTGAAAGGGTACTATTTCGAAAAGGTACTTTTTTGTAAACGCACTTTTTGGAAAACGTACTTTTTTGAAATGATACTTTTTTGAAAAGGTACTTTTTCGTAAAGGTACTTTTGTGAGAAGGTACGTTTTTGAAAATATATTTTTTTGAAAACGTCATTTTTTGTAATTGCACTTTTTTGAAAAGGTACCTTTTGGGCAACACACATTTTTAAAAATGTACTTTTTTGAAACGTTTTTTTTAAACGTACCTTTTCAAATTGCACTTTTTTGAAAACGCACTTCTTAGAAAGACACTTTTTTCAAAAGGTACTTTTTAAAATAGGTACATTTTTGAAAAGGCACTTTTTTGAAAAGGTACTTTTGTTAGAAGGCAAATGTTTAAAAAGCACTTTAAACATTTTTTTTGAGAATGCACTTTGTTGACAAAAGTAACTTTTTTCGATAGCGAACAGACGTTTCTAAACGAACAAAAAAAAAATATTCGTAATACATACACCCAAGAACAGACGTCGTAGCGGAGTTGCTCTTATATATATATACTAAACCAAAAAAAAAAAAATATATATATATATTAGTAATACACATACATACTCGTAATATTCGTAGTACATATACCAATAATATTCGTAATACATATTGACTTTGATAAATAAGCTCTATTTGCTTTATTAATATCTATATATATAAAATCGTAGTGTGTGTTTGTTCCTAACGCATGATCTCTGGAACTATAAGAGCTGTGGGGCCGAAATTTGTAATACAGGTTCGGGTTAGTTCCCGGAAGGTTTTTGTTTTGTTTCTGACCAAACAAGTGACCACCGTGTAAAGTAATTTGTAGTTAAAGAAAAATTTAACATAATTGAGGGTAATACAACGTTTGCGGGCTCAGCTAGTTTTTCAGAAAGTCTGAAACAACAAAGTGAGATTGAGGAATACTCTATGTTCACAAATATATACACACACACACAATTGTAAAGCGAGTTCTAACGGCAGAAACGCCTATGCACTGCGGTGGCATACTACATAATTTTTTTCTAGGTGAATATTTAAAAACACAAAAAATTTCATTTGGAATTTACTATTTGTGTATTTCATATTATTAAATTTAAATTTGTTTCATTTTCAATTAATTTTTTAAGTTTTACAATAACTTCTTCCCTTTTTTACATTCATAGCGAGAAATAAATTTTACGGGAAATTCACGATAGCATTTTTCTCTTCAGAGGGAATGAAAATTTTGTTATTCACGATAGGAGTGAATATTTTGAAGATTATTTAAATTTTGGCTTTACATATTTAACATTTAAGAAATTTATTATTCGACATATTGTCAGAAGTTTATTTTAATTTGAAATTTATTTGCTGGTGGTTCAGCGTTGTCTATATATTTCATTGTTGCTGTAACAAATCATCAGTAGACTTCAACCACACATTTTGAATAGTCACAAACCTCTTATCTTATGCACAGACTTTCAAGAACTATTTGAGAATTCACAAATAATAATATTTTTGAAAATCACAAAAGAAAAATAAGCGTAGTAGGCTTAGAAACTAATATAAAAAACCCAGCAAATAATTTATATTCGATACAAATCTATTTTATTTTTCTACACCTTTATACAATTAGAAATCCATTGGATAACAATAAAAGTAATTATAAGGCAAAATGAAAAATAAAATCTAAAATTTAACATTTAAGAAATTTATTATTCGACATATTGTCAGAAGTTTATTTTAATTTGAAATTTATTTGCTGGTGGTTCAGCGTTGTCTATATATTTCATTGTTGCTGTAACAAATCATCAGACTTCAACCACACATTTTGAATAGTCGAATAATAAATTTCTTAAATGTTAAATTTTAGATTTTATTTTTGATTTTGCCTTATAATTACTTTCATTGTTATCCAATGGATTTCTAATTGTATAAAGGTGTAGAAAAATAAAATAGATTTGTATCGAATATAAATTATTTGCTGGGTTTTTTGTATTAGTTTCTAAAGGTACCAACAGACGACATGTTTTTTACATGTGTTTTTTAAGTTTTCGACTCGTATGTTTTTCTTTATGCTTGTCAATATTGGTTAATTTACATAAGGTTTATAATTTTTGGTCACAAACGTACATGTAGTATCACTTCTTCTTTTTCAGTACATAAATATCCACGTAGTTTGTTTTATAAATGGCTTGCAGCCGTCGAAATATTTTTGGTTCCGTCGCTGTAGTACTGGCGACGCAAATTTGCTTTTTTAATTTTTTCTTTTTTAAACAAGACGTTGAGGTTGTATCTAAAAAACTATACATTTTTCGCATGACATAGACATTTGGAGCTGTATGTTTAACATAAGAAAATAGAGCACGCTCTATTTCAAATAATGCCTTATGTTTTTTGTCATGTTTTTTACACAAGCAATGTTTTAAAGGTAACAGACGACATGTTTTCGTTTACATATGTAAATTCTGGCACATACAATGTGAAAAACATGTCGTCTGTTGGTACCTTAAGCCTACTACGCTTATTTTTCTTTTGTGATTTTCAAAAATATTATTATTTGTGAATTCTCAAATAGTTCTTGAAAGTCTGTGCATAAGATAAGAGGTTTGTGACTATTCAAAATGTGTGGTTGAAGTCTACTGATGATTTGTTACAGCAACAATGAAATATATAGACAACGCTGAACCACCAGCAAATAAATTTCAAATTTACATATTTAAATAAAAAATAGTGTATGATTAAACATATTTATGAACTTTTATAATCAAAATAAAAAATATGTTTTTGTTTTTTAATTTTTTGCATTTTTAATTCAATCTAAAGAACAATTTACATCAAAGCCTTCAAAGGGATCTGCGACAAAAATCTTTTTACAAGGGGCCCAGGAATTTGGTGGAAAGCTCTGCACTAAATGATAAGAAAAATAGTCTCAAATATGTTCCTATTTATTAAAAAAAAACGTGTGCTTCAAGTGTACGTTAAATCCGGTTTTGGTATGGAAATTTGTTTTAACGTTCATTTCAAGCACACGCTAATTTTTTTCTTTGCATATGGGGTTACTTTTTTGTGTAGGAGTACGTATGAGTAATACTGTTGAAGAATGATGTATTTATTACTCATACGTAATAATATGCAAAAGAGTAAATGTTGGATAAATTTGACAACACGAACATACGACTATGTAGATTAGGGATATAACTTTTTAACAATTTTTTAAAATATCAAAATTGAGCATAAAAAACTATAAGGGAACGTATATTTATTTTTTCGCTAAAGTCAAAAAAGTTCACACACCAACCGCGATGGAGGTTTTTTTCTTTTTGGTTAAGAAAAATTAATAATATTTTTATTTAAAACAAAAATAAATCAAAACACCGTATACACTTATTAATATTCAAGAAGGCCTCGAAATAATTTTAGATTATGTACAAAAATCTTATCCGCGGGATTTTACATAAAAATGTGGGAGTGCAAAATTATAAAAAAAACATTACACCTTAAGCACTATGCCCATATGAAAAATAAATACATTGTGTGTACATTAAAACAAAATTTTCAAGGAAAATCCGCTTTCAGAGTACACTTCAAGCACACTTTATTTTTTATTTTTGCATTTGGGGGTATGCGTTTTGACTAATTTCTGGTGTTTAAGTGGAAATTCGAACTTTGGTGTGTTCAAAGAATATCTATATAATTAATAGGCGAACATGTTTTTTGTAATCCGTTTTGCGCTGGTACCACTGCATCGATTTTAAAAAGATTTATATGGTTTTAAAGGATTTTTTGTACAGATGTGCAGAATATATATTTTATTGAAATCGGTTTAGTATTTTGGGAGCTAAAGTTGCGTTTAAAGTTGCTACTACTACATGCACACATATTACACACGCATTTATTAGCTTACAAGCAGTGTGCACACTTCCACCGATATTCGGTAGATTCTACCGAATATGTTTGTGAATTTAACAATCTACCAATTCTACCGAACAAGACCTGAAATCTACCGACTATTGTTATTTAGTAATTTAAGTCGAGATATGTGTAAATTGCCTATTTTGCCACATAGCAGTGCGGCCGTAGAGCGGTCATTTTCTGTCACGATAATCATTAAAACAGAACAAAGAAATCGGTTAAAAACTGAAACTATAAGTAACCTAATACATATTTGCCAAAAAATTGTGCCTTGGGGATGAAATATTTATTCCTACTAATGATTTAATAATTATTGTACAAAAGTTTAAATTCATAAATGGATCTTACATATAATCTTTGTACATAGTTACAAATTTTTGTCAAATAAAAGTTATTTTAGTAGCTTTATAAAACCTAGTTATGTACAAAAAATCAATTCCTGTTATTTATGTATATTATTTTATTAGCATATCTATACAAAGGGTAAGGGCAAATAACTGGGTTTTTTCATTGGAAATGCTTCATTGTTTATGGCAGTTTAATTTCCAATCACATGTGAAGTTTTAAATGCGCTTTTGGAAGCTATTTAGTTTGATACTCCTTGCGCTTACCCTTTATATATAAGTACATATACATATTTTGTTATTTTTTATGTTTCTTTGAATTGTTATTTTTTATGTTTCTCTGAATAAAAAAAATTTTCTACCGAATTTCATTCAAATCTACCGATTTTTTTTATCGATTCTGCCGAATTTAAAAAAAATTAAGTGCGCACACTGCTTACAAGTAAAAAAAGAAACAAAACATGAGTGTTGTTGTTGTTTTTCTCTTATTTGTTGTTCTATGAAAGCCATAATACTTGAAGGAAGAGAGTTGAATAAATTGAATTCCCTTTTATTTGATAAATCTCCTATTCGGTGACACTTTTTGAAAAATGGCATCGGGCACCCTGAGGTTGGTTGAAGGGATTTTGTTTATGTTTTTTAATTTCATGTATTATTTAATTATGGTTGCATGTGTATGTAAGTATGTGTGTGGCTGTGTTTTAATAAATCTTTTATGAAGTTTAGATACATTTTCTTTGAATCTTAATAAAATTATTTACATTTTGTTTCTAGAATACGTATAAGTGTGTCGTCCGTTTGGTATATCTAGTTAATATAATTCCATGCGAATATTTTTTAAAGCTAAATTATTTTATTTATTTAAATGATTTTTATTTTACTATATTTAAGGTCTAATTACCCTTTTTCGAATGGCAGAAAAAAATCCATATAGAGCAGGGTTAGAGGATTCAAGGTCTATTAAATAAGTTATCAGCTAGTGCTCAGGTGAATGACTTTTTTCAAGTGTTTATTTTTAAACTTTCTATAATTCTTCTTTACACTCAGTTTATTTCATATTTTTGTTGTGAATTTTTCTACAGCTAAAATGTATTTCACACAAAAAATGTCTGCTTGTTTTCCGTTGTTGTAGAGTTAGTTACCTGCACTTGATATAAATATAATTTAAGAGGATTAAAATGTTATATGTAACAGTGAGATTACACGAGACATAAGTTTGGAAATTTTGTGCTGGCAATTCTCAAAATCTGTTGCTAACACAAAAAACGGGCAGTCTGTGTAAACCGTTAATGCTAGTGTTCACCCAAAAAAAAAAAAAAGTTTTAAAATCAAGAAAAAACAATTTGATTTTAAAAACGTAACTTTTATGAAATAGAGCCTACATAGTTTGTTTTCTGCTATTTTAAAAATGTTTACTCTTGTTTTAAAAATGAATATTTTGAAATCAAAAAAGAATATTTTTTGTTTGAAAAGGACAGCAACCTTGATATAAAGTTGAACATACTCAAATTAAAGGATTATGTTTTTGAGTTAAGAATGAAATATTCTTGAAGTAATAATGAAGATTTCTTATTTTAAAACTTATTATTTTTATATCAAAAATGAAGCGTTTGAATTAATAATATAGAATTATTAAGTTAAGAATGAAAGGTCTTAAATTAATAATGAAGCATTTTTGAATTAAGAATGAAACGTCCTAAATTAATAATGTAGACTTTTTAAATTAAGAATGAAACGTTTTAAAATAATAACATAGAATTTTCGTTTTACAATTAAAAATATTAATTTTTTTTTTGGAATCAAAATGGCCTTTTTATGAACAATTTTCGTTCTTCGACTGTAGTCCAAACCGCTAATGGAACGAATTTTCATTTGGGTTATGACGATTTTTTGTACTCCAGGATCGTTATAGACATAAGAATGTTATTTATTAATGTTGTAAGAAATATTCTTATATTAAAAATGATTTTTAAAAATGCTGCATTTTTAAAACGAAAACGCACATTTTTGTTTTAAAAATGCTTCGTTATAAAATTAAGAATGTTATATATTAATGTTATAAGAATCATTTTTAGTTTAACAATTATTTTTAAAAATGCTGCATTTTTAAAACGAAAACGCAAAATTCTTGTTTTAAAAATGCTTTTTTGGTTCAGTGTTGGAACACATGTTTGAAAATAATTGCTCAAACACAAGTCTGAGCAATTATGTTAGAGCAAAAGCTGTCAAATTTACTTTTTTCGTAAAAAATAATAGCGGGAAACTGGAAATAATAGGTTTATTACAATAAAAATCAAGCAGATGCACAAAATACATATATATGTCATGTAGCAGAAGTATTAAAAAATAAAAACAAAAAACTCGTACTTTGTATGTACTCGTATATGAGAACTTAAATCTTGAGTTTTAACATTGTATGTCTACCCAGTCCTTAAAATAAGTTTTAACACAAATTTTTTTTCACGTCATTCTGTTCAGAAATAAAAATTGCCCGTCTATTCGTACTGTAAGACATTACATGAAAGTTCTGAGCACATTGTAAACATACAATTTCAACCTACTTTTTATAATATCGATAAAAAATTAAGTTTGAAAATTATTTCGCTTAAGCTTTTTTGTCGGTTATGGCACGATGTGTTCAGACATAATCTTTCATAACTTTTGAAATATTTCAAAACGATGTACGACGCATATTTTACTTTTGTCTCCTCTACTAAAATAAGAGACTTTTTAATTTGCAAAAAGTATTATATTGTTTGTTATTTTGTTGTACAGTATAATTTTTTTCTTGTCAAACGATATTGTTATTAGTATAATGAGTGAGTAAATGTATTTGATACCACCATCTTAAACTCATTGTATTTTATGGAATGAGAAAATAAAAGAAAAATAATAAATGAATGTATTTAATACTTTTCATCATTGATGCATATCGTTAACTTAATACGAAAAGGCCCTAACTCATTTTTTTCATAGTTTACAGGAGGAGGAAAAAACTAAATAAAAAATATGCAATATTGGTACAAAATTTTTTTAAACGCAATATTATGTGCTTATGTAAAGTGTTTTTAATAAAAATTGCGTTTAAAATTTTTTTTTATCAATATTGCATCTTTTTTTATTTAGTTTTTTCCTCCTCCTGTAAACTATGAAAAACATGAGTTAGGGCCTTTTCGTATTAAGTTAGCGATATACATACATACATACTATATACCCTGCAAACATTTATAGTCGAATTCGGTCAGAATTTTCCTTCGAGGTTGCGTACCCGTACCGAAAATTTTACAAGTGTTTCACAAAAATGGAAACTTCTTCTCGTCTAAGAAAATTCGTTCAAATTTTGCAATACATCGGAAAAATGTTTTAAATTAATTTTAGAAAATATGCAGGCCATTCTATGCACTAGCAGAAAAGTATAAAATTTTTGATGAAATAAATAAGATTATCAGCGGGCTTAAGCATAGATAAAACCGATAGTCTCATTAGGTAAAACGCTCATCAGTAGGGCTGTCAGATAGGGCGATTTCTCGCCAAACGTGGCGATTTTTCAACTTGTTTGGCGTCAAAAGTTTTGTTTTGGCGACATAGTGATTATCCTGGGGATAAATAATTTTTTTTGGCGACTTGTATGGCTATTTTCTTTTACATAATTTAACTTCAAAATTTTTCAAAATTTCAGGAAAATTATTTTGTTAAAGAAGTAGTTTAAAAAATAAATCGTACAAAAACTCGTCTGCAAAAAATTAAAACAATTTGATTATGATAATTGTCCTCATATTAATTAATTTATTTTGAATTTGGATGAGAAAAAATTGCAAGAAATAACTTTTGGAGATTTTATTTATATTTTTGGTGTTTCTCTGCTAAAATTTTTTTACAATTATTTTATAGAATTGTATAAAAAAACTTTTATACAAAAATAAATTTATTATCAAATATATATTAAGAAAAACTACATAAAACTGATTTTGGGAATTTTGGCGATTTTTTAAATCAATTTGGCGTAATATATCGGAAAAAATCTGACAACTCTGCTCATCAGTTTTATGTTTTGTTTATTATTTTAATCACCTCTATGGTGAATAATGAAATTTTCATTCCCCTCGAAGGGAAAATGCTATTGTGAATTTTCTCCCTTGAATTTTTTTCCCGCTATCAGTCCCAGTGAATGTAATTGAAAATTAAAAAAAATAAGTTTTTGGATTTCAAATAAAATTCTTTTAAGTGTAAAATGGAGTTTTAAATTATTTTAGATGCAGTGGGGAAATTTTGTATAGAATACTATCACCATAAAACTTACAGCATGTGAAGCAAAGAGGTTCATGCTATATGCAAAATGTGGTTACAGGGAATTACTGATAGAAACAGTGTGAATATTATTTACTGATCTAAAGAAATAAGTATTTATAAACTTTAATATTTAATAGGAAGGAATATATTAAATTACCCAATTTATTAATTTTGTTCGTCCACAAAAATAAAGTGAAGTGAAAAATATTATCCATGAAAACATTTCTAGAAAGAAATTATTCGGGATTGCATGTCGCCAAAAAAATGTTAACTGGGTACGTACATATGTATGTGCTAATGTCGGAAAAAGCCGCATTAGCTGCTTGGGAAATAATAATAATTGGAAAAATTTATTATACGTTTGCTTGTCTATATACATATGAATAACAATAAAATAAGAGTGAATATATGTATTTTATTACACGAGTACTCATTTTTAAAAGAGCAGAATGATACAGTATTTTAAAATTGATTATTTATGTATGACTGACTATATTTATTATAGTGTCAGGTTACAAATTGCTTTTGTAACTAAGAATGAATAAATTTCACAAGCTTACACATGTACATACTTACATACATATGTATATATTTGTACAGCCCGGCAGTTATAAATGGTATTGTGGAAATCATTTGTATTCGACTCAAATTAAAAAAATCAAGATCCGAATTTAATGAAAAATTAGTTCCATTTTTAAAATACTCTGTTAGAATATTAACTGATATTTTTACAAGGGACAGATGTGTATTAGCACTGTACCACGACCCTACCTGGAAAGTGCTTGTGACTTTCAAGGTACATATATTTTTCATATCTGCAGATTTTTACGTAGCAAACGTTGTCAACGCATTTTCAATAAGTATCAACATTCTTATTAAATGATACGGATTTTGTCAGCTGATACGCAACAGCACAATACGATTTCAGTAATTCTAGCATTAGGCATATGCCTTTCTAATCCATAAGCTTTTGCATATAACGATAATATTTATATTGATTATAAATTTTTAAAATAAATGCTCACTTATATATACTATTTTGTTTTTGCGTTAATCCCTTTCATTATAATTGACATTAAGTATCAAAAGTAATGCCAAATTGTTGTAATTATTCTCCAAGCCTTTTTAACCTCAAAATGAAAGAAAGCAACATTAAACTAAGTACATACAAAAACAATTACTTGTTAGCATTCTTGTTTGTTTGTAGCTTCTGTTGTGCTGCTAAGGACATTTTTGACAAACCTTAGTAATTAAAAGCATTAACTGAGAAAATTCAATCCAACCCAACCAAGCCCCTTTCAAAACAGGTGTTTGTGTGTGGGAAATAATTGTTATGACAACTACAGCAAGTGCTAACAAACTAACAACTTGGTGAGCTATGAGCAAAAGAATCTTATTAAAATATTATACACCCGGTACTTAAAATAAAATTGTGTTGCAATAAGTACTATATAAAAATTAATTTATACATACATATGTACATACGTATTTTCTAAATATTACTTTAAAAATAGCAATATTCAGTTGTTAACAAATTTGCAACAGGAAAAAAACTTGACTCTTGTTGATTTCAGGAGGCTATAGTTTCATTAGAAGTGGTTTGTTAGTTACACGTAACTAAAATATAAATTAATGCAGACACACAAGTACATACATATGTATAAATGTATATGCACAGGTGCATGTGAACTTGCCGTTATGGCAGACGTGGAGTAGCCAGGTTTGACGATTTATCGTCATTTTGACGATTATGGGTGACAAAAGTAGCATTTTGCCGACCGGACGATTTTCGACTTCAATTTGATGATTTTAAATAATTGTAAATTGACACCATTTTTTATAACTATAAAACAATTTTGAACTTGACCAAAAACTTGTCAGCTTTTGCTGAATATGCAATAAAAATAAGGAGTAAAAGGCAATCAATCTTAATTTTTGTAGTAATAATTTTGGAGTTATATAAATGATTTTTAAACATATTCAGGGCTATCATGAATAAAATTCCACCTGAAATTTTTCCTTTTCTAATTAGAATTTTTTGTTTTCCCTATTACTTGCTATTAGTTGGAATTGTTCCCCTGGAATTTTATTCATGATAGCCCTACTTATTGTACACTATTTATCAACTGAAATAACAGAAATAAAAAATTTATATGGTAGAATGCAAAAACTACTTATAAGTAATTTTTTTATTTGGTAGCTTTTTTTTATCAAAAGAGAAGTAACACTCAGGGAATGAATGCTACTATTACTAGGTGTTACCTTCTTTAGGAAAGGGATAGAGATAGAGAAGGCAGACGGTGAAGGAAGAGACAGAGAACAGCTTCATTCTTTTTACAACTCTGCTTTTTACACCTTTTTAATAATGCAGTGTTGCAGCTCCTTTGGTGTTGAATGAGGCGTATTAAATGTTTTTTTTTTGAAGCTGTTTTAATAGCCATTTTATTGAATATTTTACTTCGCTTATAAAGATGAGAATAATTATTTGGACATTGATAAATTTACTGATGCTAAAGTTATAAAAATTTAATATGAAATTGTTACAAATTTTAATTTTTTTATATATAACTGTGTGATAAGCCTTAAGCTTAATTGATGCCTACAATATTATTATAGGAAACTAGCTGACCCGGTAAACGTTGTTTTGCCACATAAATTATTTCTAGGGAATTTCTAGGATAGAAAAGTATAGATAGAAAATAATAATAACTAAGGTTGTGGGGATGTGGTATATGAGTGATAGATGCAGAGAGTGCTGTTAACGATGACGGAATATAAAAATTAAAAAACACCAAACATTTTTTTTTTTTAAATTTATAATAAGTTATACTTATATTAATTGTTTTCAAATTAACTCATACCCAAATTTGAATACTTTTGTTATTATAGCTTTCAAGATATAAGATTATTATTAATTACTTTGTAAGGGAAGTGCCCCTTCCCACAGTCCTATTCTACCATATATTGAATTACTTCGAACTTCGCCGCCAACCTCTAATTCTACAGCGTAGCACATTTTTTTAGTACAACATGCAGAAAATGATGAACTAAATTTTTATTTTTATGGAAAATCTAGTCAAAATCAACTATATTTGTGTAGAAATCTTGTATGTAGTAGATTTTGCTGAATTGTAAATGCACCATTAAATATCTACAACCATAAAATTTTTCGTGCAATTTTTTTACACGAATATTTTTTTTCGGCTTGCAACTATGGACTAAAAATCATATGGCAACCCCGCACAGGATATTGCAGCAATTTCGCCATTTTACTATGAAAAATATTTAAAATTTAATTTCTTTTTAGTTGTAGTTAAAAATTTGCTGAACAAGGTATTGAAAAAAAAGACTTTGTTAACGTTAAAGCAAAGATAAAAGAGTGTGTTAAATGTATATGATGTGTGCTGAAGATTATAAATAAGGTGTAGATAAAAGGACGGAAATCTAGGTTACTTTGGATGATTAAAATTGACAAATACACAAGTTGCTCTAGTCCATAAATATTCAAGCATAGAAAGTGGCAAAAAAAAAAATTTATAAATTCTTTTTAATTTTATGTTGGCCAGAATTTTTTAGGAACATTTTAAGGAAGTGTAAAATGCAAGTGATTAAAATGTCTTTCTTGCCTTTGAAAGAATGTTTTAGGAACATTCGCAAGTGTTTACACGCAACCTTTTTTTAAAAAAAGAGCTTCTTTGAAATTTGGGTTAAATTCACACTTAATATATACAATATACTTCTTTTTAGAAGACCGTCTGTTACTGGACAAAAAATTCCTTTAATTATTTTGTAGCATAATTTTTTTTTCGTTGAAATCTGTTATTTTCTTTTATTTTTCAACATGGACTTCTTTTAGCTTCATATATAGCATTGAGCAAATATATAATTGTTTTAAAACATCTTCGCTTCACTCGCATATTCCTCTGGCCCGTGAAGTAGAGCTGCAAAACTATCGATGGTACTATCGATAGTATCGATAGTTTTATTTTAAGTGGACTATCGATATTTTTTTTTCGATAGCGATACTATCGACAAAAACACTCTACTAAAAGAGAAAAAATCAAAGTCAATAAAAACGGAATGATGGCGACTGTGTAATAAAAAATGCAACATTAAAATTGCGCCGCCTGGTTTGGTAATGGTTATCATTACATATAAATATAAATGTGAGAACAAATTAATTAGTTTTGATTTGTTTCAACATAAGATGTCAGTTTTTATCTACCAGATGCAAATTGCATAAAAATACAATTATTATGTACCAACGGCTTTGATACTTGAAGAAACTTGACGGCGGCTAAATTTGACAACTACTTGACTGTCTACGCTCTTTACTTTTATATAAAAAGTGACGCTAAATAGTTTGTTTCTCCTTCTGTTAAAAGAATACTTTTTAGCTAACTGCAATAGTCTAAGTAATGATGAAAGATTTTTTTATATTTTATTCCTTTTTAATTTATTTTTTATTGATCCATCTATCTATCTGTTTGCTTTTTCGTTTATTTTTTTTTATATAATTGTGTATATATGTTTGTAGAATATGTGTATTAAAAACATTGGAACTAAAAGTTTTAAAAAAATCAACTTTCTTTTTAACCCCCGACTAAAAAAAGGGGTGTTATAAGTTTGTAGTGTGTGTCTGTGTATCTGTGTGTCTGTCTGTGTCCACGTACAGGCCAAACGGCTGGACCGATTTTCATTTAGTTTTTTCTGTTTGAAAGATGACTTGATCGAGAGGGTTCTTAGCTATGTTTGAAGAAAATCGGTCCAGCCGTTTAGAAGATGTAACATCTTTTCTGAAGAAAGTCGGGGGTTTTTAAAATTTTTAATTTTTGTTATTACTTTATGGAATGATTTAAAAATTCAAGATTTTATATTAGAAAAATATACAATTGATAAGTTTTAGCCCTTATAGACACGGTAACTTTACTTTGCAAAGCCTTAATTCAGCAGGGAGAAAGACAGAAAGAGATAGTATTTATCACTCTGTCTTTCACACAGCTGAATTAAGACTTTGCAAAGTAAACCTTCCGTGTGTAAAAGGGGTGTTTCTAAAGAATCAAAAACTATCGATAGTATCGATGGCATCAAAAAATACTATCGAAACTATCGAATGGAACCACTATCGATAGTTTTGCAGCTCTACCATGAAGCTTAAATTATACGTGCCATAGCCATAACCAAAACAAAATTCAGTTGGTTTCTATGGTAATGGCTATGGCATTATGGCGAGTCACCTATAATCAAACACAGTGTTGCCCGTAAGTTTTATTCGAACAGCTGTTTTCTATGGTTATGGTTATAGCACGTCTGATTGAACCTTAAGCCGAACCAATCAGTGAAAAGGTTTTTTTTTGGGTACAAATACTTTTTAAAAAGCACTATTTTATTTTTATTTTATTAATTATAAGAGTACTCCTTGGAAAAAAAAACTTTATGGGATATGTAGATGCACCTTGAAAAAACTTATTTGAAAAAGGTACTTTTTATACGAATTCTTTTTCAAATATAATTTCAGCACATTTTTAATAAGTTACATTTTCTAAAATTAATTTTTGAAATTGGTACTTTTTTTGCTGCCGCAAAAAAGACTTGTTGTAAAATGTTTTTTTTTTTCTAGAGGTATTATTGTAAATTTATTACAAAAATACATACATATATACCAACATCTGCATATGTATATGGAAATGTGTTTCAAGGAAATGCAACTTTTCTTTTAAGTGTACTTTTTACAAAATGTACGGTTAAAAAAATCACTATTTCGGAAATGTAACTTTGATCAAAAAATTTTCTTTTTGGAAAAGCAACTTTTTGGCAAAAGTCTTCACATTCGTAAGGCACGTTTTTTAAAAGAGACTTTTTGAAATGGTAGCTCTTTTTGTTAAGACGCTCTTTAAAAAAAACTTTTTTTTAACAATTTTTTAAACGCACTTTCTTTAAAAAATAATTTTTCAAAAAGATAGTTTTTGGAAAGGTACTTTTTTAAAATATAGTTTTTGAAAAGGTACTTTTTTGCAAATGTATGTTTTGAGAATGTATTTTTTTAATAAATATGCTTTTTTGAAAAGGTACTTTTTTGAAATGGTACTTTTTTGAAATGGTACTCTTTTGAAAAGGTACTTTTTGAAATAATACTTTTTTAAAAATGTACTTTTTCGGAAAGGTACTTTTGTGAAAATATATTTTTTTTTGTAATCGCACTTTTTTCAAAATGTACCTTTTGGAATACACACATTTTAAAAACGTACTTTTTAGAAAACGTACTTTTTTGAAAATGTACTTTTCTGAAAACGTACTTTTTCAAATTGCACTTTTTTGAAAACGCACTATTTTCCAAATGCAATATTTTGAAAACGCACTTCTTGGAAATGTACTTTTTAAAATAGGTAGTTTTTTGAAAAGGTACTTTTTTGAAAACGCACTTTTTTGAAAAGGTACTTCTGTTAGAAGGTACATTTTTAAAAAGCACTTTGTTGATAAAAGTAATTTTTTGAACAGGTACTCGATAGTGAACAGACGTCCTAGCGGAGTTATTCTTATATATGTATGTACAGTACAAATTCGACAATCCGGACACATATAGTTTTAGGCTCGTTTGGATTAACGAATTGTCCGGACTATAGCAGTTGAAAATATTAAAATAATCTAAGTGATTTAAATACGTATGTATTGTATACATACATATGTACATATATACATACATACTATGATATATAAAAAGACGAAGTTATTTTGTGCTGAAGTGTGATATTTTAAAATGTCTTGATGAGGGAAAAACTATTAGGCAGGTTGCCGAAAATTTTCATCATGTCAACGATTTATGACATTAAAAAAAGTAGGCTAAGGAGAATAAGAGAGACTAGAGCGTTTGTTATTTAAAAATATGGCACTTCGAATGGAATTAAACAAACACGCTTACGAAATAATGAACCGAAACTGAAGCAATAACAGTGAAAAATGTAAATTAAATTACGAATAACAAAACAAAACAAAAATTCCCGTTAACTCGCATGTTTTGCTTGGATTTTAGTTTTTGTTCTTGCATAAAAAAATTTTTTCCGGATTGTGGAGGTAAATAAAAACTTTAATTGTCCGAAATGTAGAAGCGTCCGAATTACTGGAGTGACCGGACTGGCGCATGTCCGGACTATCGAAGTTGTCCTGTATATAGTAAAAAAAAAAATATTTGTAATACAGACGTCCTGGCGGAGTTGTTCTTATATTTATATATATAGTAAACCAAAACAAAACAAAAATATTCGTAATACATACACCCATAATATTCGTAGTACATATATAATATTCGTAATACATATTGACTTTGAAAAATAAGCTTTATTTGCTTTATTAATATAGTTCGAGCTCGATTTGCGTAACATAAAACTGTATTTTTAATAGTTAAACATTAGCCACCATATTCATAAAATTTAAAATAAATTTGAAATGTATTTTATTTATAATTTTTCATAAAAAATTTTCTTAAAATGTATTTCAAATTAATTTTATTTTTTTATGAATATAGGGGTGAAATCTAAACAAAAGTTATAAAATAATATTTCATACATGAATTCAGACTTAAAATCAATCTTCATATTTTGTAATTGCACAGAAAAAAAATATTTCTGCAATCAACAACTTTAATTGAACATAAAACAAAAAAAATGTAATTGAGTCAAATAAACTTTGTAATTAACTAAATTTTTAACTAAAAGTTTAATTGACTTTTAAATACATTTTTAAATGGGGTTTGGTTTTATTTTCATTAAAGTTGTTGATTGAAGGAATATTTTTCCTGTGTGCATATATTTGAGTTCTACTCATGTTATTTTTTTTTATAAACTCAATCTAGTATGAGGAAAAGAATGTTGAAATTTTAGTTTGAACATTTGGATTCTTAATTTTTTGTGATATTACGGCCTCTTTTATTTCTTGAATGGTAACTAATTTTTTATAAGGAATATTGTTCTCACTACATACAGATGTTAAGTGCATTAATGGCATCATCTACATACTTTAACCTTCTATGTGTTTTTAATTTTTTATATTCTCTGAAGTTTCTTTGTGTAAAAAATGTATAGCTTCGCTTTCATCTGAATAGTCTTCTCTGATCCATTCATTGTAAAACTTTTTGGAATGGGTCCTATTGTGAAACTTACGAGTACAGTACTTGTTAAAACTACGTTTTGAATTCAGTAAATTCGGAGGAAAAGGCGTTTTAAATTTACTAAAACAGAAAAAATTGCGCTAATCGAGTCTTTTAAAAAAAAAAAGTTGCCCAAATCGAGCTTGTACTGTATTATTTTACATAGTCACAAATAACAACAATAACAAAAACAAACAAAAAACAACAACAAAAAATGTGAAGTGAGTTATAATGGCAAAAGAGCTTATTTTACTATAAGTTCTGAAGCTCTTAATGCAAACAATAAAAATAAAAGATCTGATGATAGTCTTTTTCTACCGGCAAAGTCGCTTTTTCATGTGGGATCAAATTCGCTTTCGCCAATACTAAATAAAATCTGGCAACACCATAATAAAGTTTGACATACATTTTTTTGAATAAACGTACCCACAACGTTTTATGTAAGAGCAGTGTTGCCAGTATATTTCTCCAAAAAATACCTACACATGCTAAAAAATCCGATTTTCCCTATACGTTGAAAAAATTTCCCCTACAAAAATCCCTACGCATTTTTGTCATTAAAACAGAAGAAACCCATTAGTTATAAAAAATATATATGTATAATTATTAAAGCTTTGTAAAAAAAAAAGAAGTAAAAAACTAAAAAAACAAAATTTTTTAATATGAATAGTTGTTTTCAAATAAAATTTTAAAGGAAAAATTTAAGTCAACTTTCAATATTGAATGATATCTTGCGAATTCATGTGCCAGGTGACAAGTTAGTTTTGTTAGGAAGTTTGGCTTGTCAAATTTCATTGCAATAAGATTTGTCAATTTTCATTGCAATAAAGTACTAGGAAGATTTTGTTGTTGCAGGCTTGACACCACCTGGTATATGAATTCGTCTTGGCATATATACATATACAGGGTGGCCAAAAGAAACCAAGGGGTGTAAAAGTTTAATAACTTTTTTGTTTATTAATTTTTTTTTATTTTTTCTTTCAGATTATATACAACACTTGGAGAATTTATAATGGAGAGGTTCACAACTGAACAGAGAACCAGAACAATAGAATTTTATTATTTAAACCAGAGATGAAAATTTGATTATGAGTGATGAAGCTCATTTTCATTTGAATGGCTTTGTTAATAAGCAGAACTGTAGGTTCTGGGGTTCTCAAAATCCAAGAGCCATTCATCAACGCCAATTGCACCCCATCAGGTGTACAGTATGTTGTGGGATCACATCTGAAAATGTCATTGGGCCCTACTTCTTCGAGAATGAAGATGGAAGTGCTGTAACCGTAAATGGAGAGCGGTATCGGTTTATGATAGAAAATTTTTTACGTCCTGCTCTTGAAAACAGACCTGGTATGTGGTTTCAGCAGGACGGAGCCACTGCCCATACTGCCCGAGATACAATGGCACTTTTAAGTCAAATTTTTGGAGAGCGAATAATTTCTCGAAATTCGGAAATTATTTGGTCAGCGCGATCGCCAGATTTGACAGCACCCGACTATTTTCTTTGGGGTTTTTTGATGGAGCGAGTGTATGTGAACAAGCCAGAGACAATCCTTGAACTCAAGGCAAACATTGTTGCAGAAATTCGAACGCTACAGCCACAAGTTTTGAAAGATGTTATGGAAAATGCTCTAAAAAGAGCCCATCAGTGCGAAGCTGAAAACGGTGGTCATTTAAGAGACATCATTTTTCATACTTAGTGTAAAAAAATTATATAATCTGAAAGAAAAAATAAAAAAAAGTTAATAAACAAAAAAGTTATTAAACTTTTACACCCCTTGGTTTCTTTTGGCCCACCCTGTACATACGTTTTAGTTTCACCAAGTTTTTAAACCACAAACAACTCTGGAAATATATTTTTAAGCGATTTTTACGAAAATAACATTTTTGAACCGTTTTGAAAAAATAAAATATTACTAAAAAAAACGTAATGTTTGCATTTATTTCATAAATAATGCGACATGTCGAAAAAATCCCTACATTTTGCAAAATATAAAAAATCTGTCCAATTTTCCCTACGCTTCCATTTTAGTATCAAAAATACCTACATGTAGGGATTTTTCCCTATTTCCGGCAACACTGTGTGCGAGTGCTATTTGTTTTGTTGACAGTGAGTTCAAAAAATTAATTTGACAAAAAAAAAAGTGGAGCGAGCTCTCACACATCTCGTCATCAAGGGGATATTTCAAAATAAAACCATTTTCATTTAAAAATGTTTGCTATTATTTGCCATTCCCGAAATACAAATAGTAGCCCTCGTACCACGTTCACATGAAATATTTCCCATGAACAAAAAAATGCCGAACAAAATTAGAAAATAATACAATAACACAACAATAACGCAAAAATTGGCGATTACAATTTCATGTGAACTTTTATTCCCGATAAGGGTGAATTGTCAAAAACTTGATACACCAAAAGGGGAAAAACATTTTATATTTTTTTTTCACAATACACTTGTTTTCAACAAAAGTTTAATATAACAATATTATTCATGTAATTTAAAAAAAACCTACAACGACATCCCTTGAAAAAGTGATCATAAAACTCACGAAACGTCGGGACAACATGTAATAAAATTGCATTTTTATTGACATTAAATACGGTAGGCCTGATAGCTTAAAGGAAAAATATAACTAAGAAAAGGGTGAATATAGTTTTTATTGAATTTTCAAAGCAATATGATTTTTTTATTCATACATATACGAGTATTATTTGATTACCTTTAGCCTCAAAGAAAAGAATTAGAATTAGTTTTCTCTTGCAATTTTTGTTTGTTCTAATAATAAAGAATTAAAATTTAATAATAAATGTTAACAAGAAATTCATATCTACATATGTACATAAATATAATGTATACTATATTTATTCATTTATTGCTCAATCTAAAAAATTTCCCTACATACTATATACATACATACATATGAAAAGGGTGATTTTTTAGCAACTTTCTTTTTGGCAACACTGTTGTTGGCAGCTCAGCTGTTTTCGTGTAACATGTTACTGTTATTTTTTTTAGTTATTGAATTTTATTATGAAAATTAATTTTATCTTTTTTTTATAGATAAGTAACACTCAGGCAATGAATGCTTGCTACTATTACTAGGTGTTGCCTTCTTTAGGAAAGGGATAGTGATAGAATAAACAGGTGGTGAAGGAAGAGATAGAAGCTTCATTCTTTTACAATTCTGCTCTTTGCAGTGTTGCAGCGCCTCTGGTGTGAATGAGGCATATTATATTTTTGAAGCTGTGTTTTTTATTGGTTATTTTACTTCGCCGATGATACTGCTACACAATACCAATGAAGGAGGGCGCTCTGATGTTACATTAGAATTATTATCCGCCGAAGCCGGTGTAGTTCAGTGACCAGTGTCTATGCCGTCATTACTTGAACTTTCCTAATCATACAAAGGGACACCAGTGCACATCAGAAAAATGCGTGATGTTGTTATCTTATGACTTCAGCCAAAGCCATTCTCAGAAAGTGCATCGTGAACTTATTACATTTTATGGTCAGTTTGGGCAACCCTCTGAGGCGCCTATTTGAAATCTTGTGGCTAAATTTCGCACCAAATTTACATTATTGGACATTAAACTACCAACACGCATACGTAGAGTATGGACAGAGGAAAATATCACAGCTTTATTCACCAGAGTTGTTGATACGGCGCCATTCGCAGCAATTAGGCCTCTCTTACTCCACGTTTTTTTTTTTTGCCTAAAATGGAAGAGCTGAACTTGGCTGGCAGGTGGTTTCAGTAGGGCGGATGGTGCCACATGCCACACAGCACGTGAAGCAATGGTCCAATTGAGAGGCGAGTTCGGTGAACAGTTTATTTCACGTTTGGGGGCCTTAAGTCTAAAGGCGTTTAACGCCTTTAGACTATTTTTTGTGGGGCTATGTTGAGGCTCATGTTTATTGGAACAAGCTGGCAAAAGATGACGCACTGGAAGCCAATATTCAAGAAATTATTCGTGAGATACGGGCGGATATATTGGAGAGTATATGCCTAAATTGTATTGCCTCCGTATGAACCATTTGAGGCGTAGCCGCGGTCAACATTTAAATGAAATCCTCTTTAAATATTGAATTATATAGATCGTTTTATTGACTCAAATAAATATTTCATACATTTCTCTAAACTTTATGTGTTTTCTAACCGACTTAAAAAAAGGACGTGATCAATTCATTTGCATTTTTTTTTTGACATTGTTATTTCACTTTAGACCGATTGTAAAAATTGTTTTTTTTTTGTGTAAGAGGATATAGTAAAAAATTGGTCTCATTGTATAAAAAAGTGGGCGGGAACACGCTCCCAAAGTTTTTTTTTATTTGACTTTATAACATTATACTTATTTGATTGCTGTAAAACCTAGCAAAGACCTTTGGTTCTTGTAATTAGACAATTTTAAAATTGAAAAAGTGGGCGGGGATACGCCCATTAAAATTAAATATTTTATTTTAATTGGTTCCACCTTACCAATTTTTATAAAACTTAACACACACCGTGAGCTCTGAAAAACCCACAATATTGCATTTACAAAAATGGGCGAATGCACGCCCAATATAATTTAATTAATATTTCAACAGATTTTCAAAAAAATTTTTTGTTTGAAAGAGTTTACTTCCAGTTTGGTCCCATAAATTTTTTTCGAAAATGTTCTATCAGGTCTTTGCATTGAAGTCGTTTTTTTTTTTGGCAAAAATATTTTTTTAATCAAATTCGAAAACTCTTAAAAAATCACCCGCTAAATGTATATTTCTCTTTATAGAAATCAACGATTACGCTGCATTGCTTGGCATTGATCCAGTTAAAGAACAGCATTTGCTGTATTTGGCCAAAGAAGGCTTGATGCAGGCACTGCCTGATGATTGGAAAATATGGTAAGTTTTATGCAAGGACATGAAATATTATTACATAAAAAATAGTATTAGTAATAACAACAAAAAAACAAAAAATGTTTTATACAAAATTAAATTAGAAAAAAACTACTACAAACTTGTATTTCTTGTTTGTTTTTGTTTTTTTTTCTTCTAGTTATTCGGAGGAGAAATGTGGCCATTATTATTATAATCTTAAAACAAAAACCTCACAATGGGAGCATCCACTCGACGATGTTTATCGAAATTTAGTAGAACAAGCAAGACAAAAGCAACACAATGCTGCAACACAGCCGCAAAACGCCACAAATGTCATCATCACTAATACAAGCAATACCACTACAACCTCAATAGCTCCCACTACAAATGTGGTGGTAGTGGATAATTCGGATGATGCCTCACAATTGGATTCCGGTATACGTAGTTTGCAGGGCACTGATGAGTGCGATAATACCACCAACACTTTAGAAATGTCTTCGCCCAGCACCACCCAAATCACTCAGGGGGCCATTCCCAAACAAAATAATGCACTGGCTTGCAATGGAGGCGTTGGTGCTGGTAGTAGCTTAAATACAAACAACTCTTCATCATCTTCTACTGCGCCCAGTGGTTTTAGTGGTGGTGTTAGTCGTTTCTTAGAATCAAGAACGAAAAATTTCGGTTCTACATTTATGCCTGTTAAAAACACACGCTTTGAAGTGACCAAAACTAATCCGCAGCCACAAGGTTTGAATATACGTTTGGCAAATGATAATCTTATGCAAAAGTTTCCTTTGACCAGCAAAACACCAGAAACGGATGCTCAAAATCACAATGAAAAGAAAGGCTTTACTCTGTTGGGCACGGGAGCCATGTTTTTGAAATCACGTCGTCAGCTAGAGATGGGTCTGCATCAGGCCTCTAGTATTATAACCAATCCCCAAAATATCGTCAATAAAAGCTCCAATGTAATAGTGGAGGGCATGGCCGGTACTCCGCCGGGGGTTAAGGGAATTTTACGTGATTCCAGCTTGACTGACATGCGTAGACGAATGTCGGAAAAGGAAAATCATGATGATATAATGTTGGCAGATGATAAGAAGAGGGTGCATTTCAATTTAGAAGAGTGTACAAAGCTGCGCCATTCTCCGGAGGAGGAACCAAGCAGTTCGCGGAAATTGACTCAAAGTCCTGAAATATCCGCCAATTCCGATGACGATGCGGAAGACGATGATCCTTGGGATGACGATGACGAAGACGCTGAAGAGTTGAATGACTGTGTGGGTATTGGCAGTCTACCTTTGGATGGTGTAACATCATATCAACGTAGTCTCAATCCCTTCCTTATTAATGATGAAAAACATCTCAAAGATGTTAAAGTCATACCAGTGTCTAAGACTCAAACCATACAAATGCTAAAGGCACAAAGTTTTTCCATGGATTTGCCCGATAGAGAAAAGACTAAAATAGCTGACTTGGCTAGAAGTCAAAGTGTAGAGCATACCCAAACCTGCTCTAATGCTAATTCAGCGGTGCAATATTTAGATAAACTTAAGGAGGCTGCACCAGCTAAGCCTCTCTACGAAGACACTGACTCCGATTCTAAAGGCAGCTCTGTAAGAAGTTTTATCATAAACAAATCCGAACAAGAATCTTTGCATTCTGCGGCAGCATCCAACAATCCGTTCGATCTAGATGAATTCGATCGTAAGGAACAGTTAGAATTAAAACTGCCATCGGCCAACAATGAAAGGTCTAATGTAAAATCTCTGAAAGTGGCCTCCAAATTGGTGAGTTTCCTACAGAAAGATCATGATAAAACGGCGGAAAAATCCAAAGCAGAAGTTGAAAAGAACCCTGAAAAATTGGAAAAAGAAAAGCAATTGTGGCTGAAAGAAGAACGTGATCATTTAGAGCAACAGTTGCAAAATGAAATAGATTTGATAAAGCAAGAACATGAGCAGAAACTGAAAAGTATACGACACGAATACGATTTGCGTTTATCTACGCAACGCCAGCAAATGCAGCAAGCTATCGAACTGCAGTTTGACGAAATTCGCCGTTCGCTAGATGCAGAACTGGACACAAAACGCCGGGCAGTGGTAGATGAACACAAGGCACAAATGGGTACGCTGCAAAAAAATCACGCCGAGATATTGGAAGATTTTGAAAGAGACCTAAAGAGCGAGGAGGAGATAGTGAAAAAAGAGCATGCTTTAAAACTAAATGAAATGAAAGATAAACTCAATCATGAACTGGAGTTGGAGAGACAACGTATGCGGGATACGGGAGAGGATAGGCTCTATGAGAAAGTGCGCTGTGAAAAACGTTTGTTGGAAGATAAATATAGATGCCTAAAAGAGAAATACATAAGACTAAAGACCGATGTTAAGCTATCGTTAGAGAGACGTAATCGCCGCCGTGAGGCTCAAGCGCTACAGCAACAAAGTTTACATACTTGCACCACAGGCTCAGAGACAGAACGATCCATATCGAATAAGCCTTCGATAGGCAACAGTGATAATCGTTCATTATCTTACTCCACTTCCTGTCAAAACAGTGTCGGTATTTCGGTCAACAACACCGCAAAAAATGGCAAACCGCCTTTGCCACCTAAAACCTATCTACATCCTCCCAACAAGGATTCCTTGCATCAAACGCATCAAAGTGATCGTAGCACTGAGAAGGATGCAGCCAGCACGTTACGCAAGCCTGGCATAGCCTCAAAATATATTAAGCATTTGCAAGCTCATGACGACACCACTTCGATGAGCCAGTCGGATACCACAATTTCGAACAACTATTCTAAAGGACGTTATTTGCCCTCAGCTCCTCAACCTATACTCAGCGACAATGGTAATTCTGACTCTGAAGCCTTTCAAAGCAACCAGGAGAACAATAATAATTCTCGTGGCGGTGGTAGTGGTGGTGTTCAACGTAAGAAGCAATTTTCTCGCCTCAAATCGGCCTCCACTTCACGCTTAAACAATTCTGAAAACTTTAAATCTGATCGTCCTTGTACTCCTGTGGAGAATCTGCGTCATCAATTGCAAAAACTAGAAGATCTGGAAGATCAGTTCCCAGAAAATACTCTAGATGCTACCTATCACTTGCGCTATCCATTCTCTGATATTTCAAATGCCGATTATGCAGCCGCCGGTGCGACCAGTTCTGAATTGGAATTTTTCAAACATCGCATACATCTCGAACGGGACTCGGTGAGGCGAGCCAAAGAATCTTTGCGTACTCAACGAACCAATTTCCGCACTAGACAGCGAGAAATCAAGCAGAGACACAAGGCTATGGTAAGTCGCCATAGTTTAGATCAATTGATACAGGAAGAAAAAGAGCTTACCGAAATGGAGGTTAATTTGCATCGTACTAGAGCATTGTTGGGTGAAAAAGTTATACGCTTGCGCCACTTAGAGCAGAGCTTACTGCGCATTTATGAAAAGGAAAAGCCGACTATGGATCTCTTGGGTGTCGAGCAGAAGGAGGACGCTACCTTAAGCGATTTATCATCGCATTCTAGTTCAGGTTTTAGTAGCACTGAATTTGCCAGTGGCGATACTCAAAACTTAAATAAACGAAAAGATCTTTATCAATTAGAATCGAACGACTGCATCAAGAACTTGGAGATTTTGAATGCCGAGATACGAGAAATTTTGGATTTATTGGGCAAAACTGGACAACATGGTGGTAAGTGATGTAACTACTGATGATGAATAAAATGGTTATGAAATTATTAATATCATTTAGGCAAAAGTTTTTCGTTTTGGAAAATTTTCCGAATTTTGGTCTTGTAACGAAATTAAATTTATAGAATTCCATGTGAGTGAAAATAGTTTATTTCGAGCCATAAGCGCCAAAAAAGCTTAAGCTTTGAAGTTTTTTTTTTTAAATTAATTTTTTTTTGGAATATCGTTCATTTACGATCATAAATGAATGATTTTCATTAAAAAATGAAGTTCGAAAAGTATATCGCAGATTATCCCACAATTTGTTCGGTTAAGAGAGAGGGATGCCTTCCTTCTTCACGTCATTTTAAAAAAAAATTAAGTAATTGCAATTACCCTGGCCAGATATGTCAGAAAATAGGCGGGGACACCCTCTACATTTTTTAATTTCATTTTATGATATTTTACTTATTCGATTGCTACGAAACTTTCCCAACAGATTAGATTATCGTAACGACACAATCTTGAAGTTGAAAAAATGGGCGGAGACACGCCCAATAAAACTTAATAAGTATTTCACGTGCTTGTACTGGACAAATTTTTACGAAACTTGGCACACACCCTCAGCTCTTTAAAATATTTATTCTTGTGTTTAAAAAGTGGACGGAACCACACCTATTAAATTTTTATGCTGTATTTCACGTGTTTGTACTTAATCAATTTGTCCGAAACTGCTCAGAGTGTGTGAACTCTGAAAAATGCTTAACTTTGTATTAAAAAAAGTGGGCGGGACCACGCCCATTTAAATTGAATATTATATTTCAAGTGCTTCTACTTAACCAACTTTTACAAAACTAGACACACACTCGTGAACTGTGAAAAATACATAATCTTGTATTCAAAAAATTGGGCGATGCCACTCCTATTAAACTTTAATATTGTATTTCACGTGCTTGTACTTAACCAATTTTTGCGAAACTGGTCACACACTTTGAGTTCTTAAAAAGACAAAATTTAACATTTAAAAAGTGGGCAGGGTTACGCCCATTAAAATTAAATATAATATTATACGTGCTTCTGCTTAACAAATTTTTACTAGACTGGGCATACACCGAGCGCTCTTAATAATACACAGTCGTGCAGTCAAAAAAGTAGGCGGGAGCACACCCATTAACATTTAATACTATATTTCACGTGCTTCTAATTTATAGATTTTTATGAAACTTAGTACACACTTAGAGCCCTTAAATACACAACATTTTCAATTCAAAATAGTGGGCGGGGCTACGCCCATTCCAATTTAATATTATATTTCACATTATTCTACTTTATAGATTTTTACTAAACTTGGCACACACTTTGAGCTCTGAAAAATACTTAATCTTGTGTTCAAAAAAGTGCGCGGGGCTACGCCCGTGAAAGAATAGTATTAAATTATATGTACTTGCACTTATCTTATTTCCACGAAACCTGACCAAGCGTTTGGACTCTTAGAATGACATAATTTTGTGCTTAAAGAAGTGGGCGGGGCGGCCATGCCTATTAAAGATTGATACTATATTTCACGAGATTTTGCCAAATTGGCGTGACCACGCCCCTCCATATATAAACTTCATACTACAAATTTTAGAATAATAATTTTTTTAAGTCAAACCGTTTTCAAAAATAAGTACTAATAAGTTAAAAATAATTTAAGTGTAATATCTATATATAATGATATTTAAAGTCGGTGACAATAACAATAATAACTAAGCGCGTAAATAACTAAATATAGGATTTGCTAAACTGGGTTCAAATCGTTACATACGTGATCGTATCGGCAATCGTACGAAAACAAATTAAGTAATACGTCAATCGTATAAACTGAATGGGATTTCAATACGTTCACGTATGTCATAATCCGAAAATGGTGTTTTTAGGTGACGAGTTGTACGTTCACGGATGTGACGATTTGCCCCCTGTTTAGCACTGACTTCGAGTAGCATTATTGATAACACATATAAAAATATAATTTTATTTAACTGAATCTAACCTCCTGTTTCCACAACACAGACGGTCGACTCGTATAGAAAATTTTTATGAAAATCACTCAAAAAAAAAATTCATTTTTGTGAGTGATTTTCATAAAAATTTTCTAGGCGAGTCCCTTCTGTAAACAGAGTATAAATTATTTTTAAAATTTATCAACATTTCTTTAAACAGCTTTAACTGCTCCGATGATTTCTCCATCTGAATTGAATTGGTCGCACATGCTTAGCTCAGGATCGGTAGTAGCGGCTAATAATCCTTCATCAGGTAACACCAAAATATTAAACTACAACAACAACTTAATGCCGTTATCAATATACCTTCTACACTACATACAGCTCATTCTATTCCAACTTTAGCTGATCGTTTGGAAACCTATCGACAACTGGCCACGGGACGCATGCAAAATTCCGTTATGGCGGCCAACACTATAGTCTCGCAGAATCCCAGAGCAGTAAGTTACACCACTAGTCTGGTGGAGCGTACCAGAGATTTGCGCAATTGGCTGAGGCAGGCCAAAAATGAACATGAACTGTTGAGTAGCATGACACTGGGATTAACTGGCGTACATCCCAGCAACCAATTGACAGCCAATGTTGGTTTGGGCGCCAGTGGCAGCGGTGCCGGTGGTGGCGGGGGAACGCAAACGAATCTATAATTAGAAGACCAGGATGCAAAACTGTCCGGTATGGTATTATGTTGTTGGCGTAAACAGGCTACTCTAGCCTAGGACTATGCTAAGTACATGTAGTTTTCCAAAGAAATGGTCAATGGTTGTTGTTTTTTTTTAAGTATTGTATTTTATATCAAACGGGAAAAAGAATGTTTTAAAAGTGCCAAAGACAAAAGAGAGAGAGAGAGAGAGAGAGAGAATTAAATAGAGTTGTTGCTAAAGTTTAAAAAAAAAACATGAAAAAGTTTATAATTAAGTATATTCAAATAAAAAAAATTATAATTAAATAAATGTTAAAGTAAAACAAAGGTTTAAAAGAAATCAAGAACAATATGAAACATTTACATATATTAAAAAATCATTAGAGTAGATTTCTTATAGTAAATATTATCAAAGAGAAATATTGAAAACAAATAATAATTTCATTTGTAGTTATAACACTCTTAGAGCCCGTTTACATGAAGGCTGACGTGTCTGCGACACCCCTTTCTTAAATCCACAATTACATGAAGATTTTTTTGTCGCAATAACTAGTCAGGGAACTTTTTGATATTTATTTTATCAATGCTTTTTATTCGTTCATTCGCAACAGTGTTGCCATAAAGGAACCAATTGTTACTTTGGGAAATATATAATTAATATGTCCACATAGTTTTGCTTTGTTTTAATTAAAGCCTGTACGGAGTTTATACGGAATTTCAGGTTCTCGTACAAATTTTATGTACAAAAAATTACGGAAATTAAGGTTGGTAATTTTTATATACACCCAGATAAAAAACAGCTCAAAATCAATTAAAACCATATTGAACTAATCAGAAACATCAACGAAAGTCCAGTCATGTTGAAATTTCTTATTTCAATATGGAAAAATATTAATTTACAGTATTAATTTATTAATTTTACTTATTTTTAATTATCTCTATATACATTTTCTATTATAAAGAAAATTTATTATTTGACATATTGTCAGAAGTGTACATATGTAGAAAACTAAAATGAGTTCACCTGGATATAAATTATTTGCTTGGTTTTGTATCAGTTTCAAAGCCTACTAAGCTTATTTTTTCTTTTGTGATTTTCAAAAGTATTATTATTTTATGAATTCTCATATAGTTTTTGAAAGTCTATGCATAAAGTAAGAGGTTTGTGACTGTTTAAAATTTGTGGTTAAAGTCTACTGATGATTTGGTTCAAGCGCCAATGAAATACGTATATAGACATGCTAAACTACCAGCAAATAAATTTCAATTATTTCATTTTCTATTATATTGAAAATTATTGAATTAATGTGACGCGTTCTTATTTTTAAGTTGCAGCTTTTCCCTGAGTGTAGAAATTTACATTTGCTAGTACGGACTTTCAAAAGAAAAGCAGACGGAATTTTTAAAATTTATTGCCTATCTTAGGGATGTCATAAATACATATAAGTGGATACTTTTTCCAGCCAACTGAAACAAAAATTACTGCCTGTACCTCGATGTCACCAGTACCTGCATTCACTAACGTTTATTACGATAATCGTATCGTTATAATAAATATAACGAAAATTTATCGACTTTGCTATTCAGTAACATATTTTAACGATATTCGCTGTCGGTTGGAGGAAAATAAAATAAAGTCACAAGCTCAAATTCATTGAGTTTTTCTTTATCATTCTTTATGCTTTTCGCTTATTTTTACATTTTCTATACAGAGATATCACATAATATTGAATCAAATGGCGATTAAAATAATTTTGGAGACTATCGTAAAAAAGAAATTACGGAATCACATCATCGTTACCGCCAGCGAATAAATATGTCGATAAATATTACGATTTTCGGTTCGCAAAAAGTTACAGAAATCGTTCGATCGACAACTTGTATTGCAAACAGCAATAACATTAAAAAATTTGTTGTTGTTTTCAATATGAGTATTCGATCGAACGATTTCTGGTGACATCGTGTGAAAGGCCTTTAATGTTGAAACAATTGTTTGGTCACGGAGCTTTTAACATTTCTAATTTTCATCAAATTGTAATTAATTTTTGTGTTTTTTAAATTCGAAAATAAATGAATTTGTGTGTATGCAAACATAATTCTACACAAAAGGTTGCACGATTATTTTTCCGTGTAGAAATAAATGTAAATTTCCAAACGTGAAATTCCATAAGAACTCCGTAATGGCCTTACAACACCAAAATACAATAATTCATTTCCGCTTTTTATTTTATTTGTTTTTAATTTTTATAATATAACCGTGTGTTATAAATTAACTAAGCACTAATTTCCCAACACCAATAGAAATAGCTCCAACTGGCAACACTGCTCGTACATAGCATAACCAGTGATGCCAACTTAAAAAAATACATTAAAAAAAGAACTAAAAAGCGTAATTTTGAGATCTAAAAAAAAGCACTAATGTGAAAAACGAGTGAAGATCGAAATTAGTGAAGTTTAATATTTTTTAATAATGTCTAATATTTTCTAAGATATGCTCTATTTTGGCAATAGTATCAAAATTTTTAATGAAATATATCAGAAGAAAATATATGCTTTACACTGAAAAAATAAATACAACAAGCTTTTATTAAAGTAGTTTTAAGCATAGCTGTTAAGTAATGATTAGTAATCGTATTGATTACTAATTTGATTACTTTTTTGATAAGGTTAAGTAATGATTAAATTACGATTATATTCAGTTTCGCACGATTACTAATTTATTACGATTACTAATAATGGAAAAGTAATCTGAATTACTTGAAATTACAACAAAATAATCAAAAATAATCAAAAGTAATAAAAAAAATAATCCGATTATATTTAAATATTATTTCTAATTCCTTTTAATTATTTGTTAATAATCAAAATTAATCTTTGAAAGTAGTCGGATTATTTTTTTATTTATTTTTTATTCTTTTTGATTATTTTGTTGTAATTTCTAGTAATTCAGATTACTTTTCGATTATTAGTAATCGTAATCAATTATTTGACAGAAATTCTTTAAAAAGTTAATTATATAATCAGTACAATTCTTTTTAAAATATAATCTAATTGATTCCTAATCGTAATCGAAATTTAACAGCTCTGATTTTAAGAAATATAAAAATTACTTAAAAGCACTATTTAGTGCTTTTTCTTAGTTTGGCACTAACGCTCAAAATTTGGTGTTTTGAGTTTTCAAAGGAGTTGCCAAAGGAAACAACTTGGCATTGATGAGCATAACAAAACTGGGCGAGAAAGAGAGATGTAGAAGAGAACAGTTAAAATTGTCGCTTCAATTCCCCTTACATGTGATTTTTACTACGCCGCAAGCTTCTCTTTACTTCGCACCAATAAACAGGACTCGCTGGCGACGTGTCGCAGATATGTCACCCTTAAAGTAAACGGGCTCTTATATCTCTACCACTCCCACACTTTGCTTTTTAGTCTCCATCTAAAACAAGCATTTAAAAAACGCCTCTCTTGTGAGTTTTAATGTATTAAAAAAAATACCCTTAAGCATGGCGGCTCGAAGATAAATTCCCTTGTGAGGTGTTTTGAAGATGCCTGCTCTAAGTATTCTAAGTTATGTTTTAAATGAAATCTAAGAAGCAATGGCTCTTATTATGAGCAACTATCGATCTTCGATTGTAGTCGAAAGTACTGATCGAAAGAATTTTCTTTAGGTATTATGATGTATGTACACGGTGTCACATGATGAATAAATATCCCGAGTACCATGCGTAATTTTTTTTTGGTCCGATTAAATATCTATAGCCTGAGTATAAGCACCCTGAGGCTATAAGTATTACAGAGAGTCAGTGCGCTTGATTCGCATGTGCCTTTTTATTTTTAGTTGTAGCGTATTTTAGTTTTTTGCTATGGAATCGGCTATAGTCATAGTTGCATGAGAGAAAATATGTGAGCGTATGATTTTCTGCGCTATAATTATGATTGTACGCAATTACTAAAATTAAGACAATCGGCTTATGTTGTATATTTTTTTGTTTGAGTACTCATTGTCATTCTCTGCTGGTAAGCAGAAGAAAATAAAAGCGTCTGCTTTAGAAGTCTTTTGAAGACAGAATATGAATTATATGATAGAATCAAGAAATACCCGTACTTATGGCATATCTTTAAATATTGCATTTACATTTAGTATTGTACTATTTAAAGAAAATATGCGAAACTCTAAATTTTCATACCCTAAAAAAAATTAAAATTTCTTATTGGCTTAAATACTGTAGCTTAGCAACTCTTACGTATCTTATATGTATATTAAAATAATTAAAATTAAATTATAGAACAACAAACAACAAATTTAACATATTTAAAAAATTTGTTAAAATAATTGTGTACTTTTTAAAAAATAGAGAAAACAGCTAATAATATTTTAAAATATTAAATATATATTAATAAAAGTTATACCATTTAGCCTGATTTATTTAGTATATAAATATGCAAATACAGTTAAAGAAAATTATTAGCATACTTTAAGGGTGTTGAAAATTTAAAGCATTATTTGTATATTTTTAGGCTAAAGCAAATTGTTCTTTTTTATGTTTTTATGTTATTTATGAAATATTTTTGTTTTTATTGAAGAAATTTTATGTTAAATCTAATGTGATAGATTAATCTTAAATATACATATATTTGTAGTTAAATATTAAACATAATTAATTACTGTTAAAATTTATAAAAATTATGTATGATTTTTTACTTTTAACATTTCACCGTCCTCGCTGGATTTAAATCGATATTATTTTGCAGCTTTATTTATGTTAATTTGATTTAAGAAAAATAAAATAAAAAAATAAACGAGTTAAACATAAAAATTTATATAGATTTAGCTGTAAATTTAGCAATAAATATTAAAAATTAAATATAAACTTATTATGCTTTATATACATATATTTTGAACTATGAGTTAATTTAAATAAAATTGAACTTAAAGCTTTCAATATTATTTTAAATAAAATCAAAGAAATTATGCAATAATAAATTTGATATAATCGTAAATATGTTCTAGAAAACAAACTAATAGTTAAACCAGGTTCCATCAAATTTAGTTTAAATATTTTAGCTTTTTAGAGAACTTTTGTTTTTAAAATTTGAAGTTTTAGTTTACAAAATTTAAAAAAAAATAATTTTAATGCTTTAGCACGCCTACATGCCTGTTTTACGGAAAATTTCACTGCAATAAAATTTTCTAAAGTGCCTAGGAGACTCTCAAATAACTCGTCAATCAGTTCATATGTGTGTTTATAGTAAGCTTGAAGCTCAAAAGGATAAGCAACATAATTTTATTTCTTCTAACTTCAAAATTAAAAAATCTCGCTTCTCTAATAAAATCAAAACTTTAAAAGTTTAAATTTATTAATACATTAAGGCAATAAACATTTTAATTTCGAAAATTCGAACATATTTAGAAACCATATCTTTTAACAAATTTAAATTTTTGTTTTATTTTTTTTTGTGTCAAAAAATATATTTTTTAATTAATTTCGAAACAAAATTCGAGTTTTCTTTGATAAAAAACTTAAAAAAAACTCTTATCTAATACATATTATTAAATAAAATTGTTGAACTAAGAATTTTAGACAATTTCGAACATACTCGAAAAATTATAAATTAAGCCTTCTCGCGTGGAAAATTACCCATTTATTCATTTATTTAATTAAATTAAATATAGTTAATAGTATAACAACTAGTAATGTGCAAGAATTTTAGACAATTTCGAAATTTCGAACATACTCGAAAAATTACAAATTAAGCCTTTTCGCGAAGCAAATGAACCATTTATTTATTTATTTATTTAATTAAATTAAACCGATCCCTTATGGGCCATATATATGACGCGCAAAATAGAAGGGGACTTAAGGGTAAAAACCTGTTTTGTTCAGGAGAGCCATTTTAAACATACGTCTATCTTTGGTGTACCATCACATCATAAAACGCGCATATATCTGGGTGAGAACACTTTTGGGGCATGGGATCGGTCTCATTCGATGCTCAGATGTTGTCCACATCAAGAAAAAAAAAAGTGAAAATTTATTTTTTTACCCTTAGGCCCCTTTATATATGCGCTGTCACATATGGTTAAAAGTATAACAACTATTAAAGTGCAAAATTCATAAATTAGTGGAAATTCATAATAAAATACTAAAAATACAAAATTATGGAATTAATCACAATGAGTTCTCATATAGTGGAGTGGTTATTGAAATAAGGCATATACAAATAAATTGAATTTTGAGAAAAATTAATATATAATTACATAATTGCTATAACACTTCAAAAATAAAAGATAATCTGTCTGGAGTCCCACAGAGAAAGAAGAAATTTAAGTGTGGTGATCCCGCTTCTGACATGACGGATAAGCAAATTTTTCATTCAAAAGTTTTTAAAACTTTTTTTATAAGGCTTTGCAATAAAATTTGAATTTTCGATAAGAAAAACTTTTTAAAAGCTTTTCAATTTTATTAAGTTAAGCCAATGCAATATGAAATTTTAGCTTAATCTCGAAAGTTCATAATTAATTTAGAAAATTCGAATATATTTAAAAACTATAACCAATTTGCGTCATAATAGACGCAATAATAATGATAGATTTCGAAACAAAGTTCGAATTTTAAATGTTTTTAAAAACTTAAAACTCTTACCTAATACTTCTAAATAAAATCGTTGAAATAAGAATTTTATATAGTTTTGAAAGTTTGAAATAATTTCGAAATTTCGAACATACTCGAAAGAGAAAGATTTCATTCCGAAATTGGAATTTTCGATAAAGAAAACATAAAATTTTTGAAATTTCATAACATTAAGGCAATTCAGTATGAATTTTAGCTTAATTTCGAAAGTTCGCAATTAATTTAGAAAATTCGAGCTTATATTAGAACTGTATCTTTTGACCAAGTTAGGTATCAAGACGAAATACTTTCATTTTAAAACGAAACATTTATGAAATAGAAATAATAATAATAGTAATAGATTTCGAAACAAAGTTCGAATTTGTTATTATAAAAAACTTTAAACTTTTGCCTAGTATTATTCAATAAAGTTGTTGGAAACAAGCATTTCAGCTAATATCGAAACTTCGAAATAATTTCGAAATTTCGAACATGCGCGATAAATTAAAAATTAAGCATTTTCGCCCAGAAAATTAGTCATTTATATCGATATTTAAAATAATAAATAAATAAATAAAATTTTGAGATAAATTAATTACATATTTGCTGCAATACTTAAATAAATAATAAAAGAAGACATATTCTGCCTGAACTTAATTTGATTATTGTGCTAGTCTATTAGTATGGGGTTGCAGGTTCAATTCCCGCTAAAGCTAAACATTTTTTCATTTGTAAACTTTTTTTCTCGGCTTACATTTTAAAATATTTTAATTTGATATACTAGGGACAGCAAATGTCAATGTGCAACTTTTATCAACCCTTATACCTGGTTTTAACTGTAAATTCATTATAAATTAACGTCTTTTTAAAGCATAATCGATACCATTCTAAACAGACTAACTTTTACTAACTAGAACTTTAAGAAACAGATGAAATAATTAAAAAGTAAATATTGTTAAAATCAAGAAACAATTAACACAACATTAAGAGAAAATCATAAAATTTATATGAAATCCTAAAGAAAAATCATTCAAACACTTAAAATATTTGTATGTGTATGTACTATTCTATTCACCTTAATCAAACCAAAGCTATTAAAGTAAAAAACAAAGATAGACAACCAAAAAAAAAAAAAAAAAAATCAAACCGATTAAAGTTAAAAAAAGAAAAGAAAACCAAACAAAAGCAAATGATAGTAAATTTTAGTCTAAGTAGTATCAAACATACAGAAGATCCAATTAATTTTATGAAGGAAAATGATAAAATAGATCGCGATCATATAAAATGGTATCAAACAAAATAAATTAAAAAAAATACATATTGAATGTTAATGTTTAAAACAATAATTAAATATGGAAATTGAATTAAAACACACGCGACACACACACGCACGCACATATACACATTTAAATACACACACATATACACATATATATACATATTTGAATACACACACACACACCCAACCGGCGTATAAACTAGGCAACGTCTTAGTAGACCTTATTTGTATAATTTTTGGACTAAAAATTATTTCTGTGAACTACGATATACAATCCATTTTATCGTATTTAAAAAAAAAGAGTCCTTCTACAAGGCTTTTATGTACCTTCTTTACATCGCAGTGCATCGCTGGGCACACAACAGGTTACAGACAGACACACTTACCCAAAAAAAAACCAAAAACCAATATGCATACAATTAAACGAATGAACAATTTTAAATTAATTATATACTTACAAAATTTAATCATGAATTTGAAAATAAATTATACTTTATGGAAAAAAATTAAAGGATAAAAAAATTAAATAAAAATAATGAAACTGAAAGTAACTAAAGATGTGTAGTTTTATTAATAAAAAAACACAAAATTGACGTAAGTACAAATTTCCAGCCCCTAAGACGCCATTTTGAATTCTTTTCTCTAGCACTGATATTGACCAAATAGAAAAAAGTTTAATGATCTCATAATGTAAATTTGGTATATTGTATATTTAACTATATCTTCTAAACAATTGGTATGCAAAATTTTTTAAAATTTAAAAAATCGTAGAATAATTGCAATGTGCAACATAACCATACTTTTTAGGGTTTGGTACCCAAGATTTGGCTTCGTTGAAGCGAAAGCTACAAACTTCTTGTAAAAATTTATCGTTAAGGTGGCACCAAGCCCACAGAAAAACTAACGACTTTCCCAAGCAAGTTTTGTATGCAGAGCTTATACACCATCTTGTTAGTCCCCTGGCGTATTTTAATCGTGTCGAATTTAAAAAAAAAATATCCGTTAGTTTTCGAGGTATTTAATTTTTTTGTCATTTTATCATTTTCATTTTTTTTCACATAATATCGATCAGCTGTTGTTTACCGTTGCAGTTACATTCCATTACAGTCGGCTAACTGAGTCTTTAATTGTAACAATCCCCCCCCCCACCCCAAAAAAAAAACCAACACCAGTTATTAACTTGAGTGCACCCGGTCAAAAATACTTTTGTGGCAACACTCTACTTTTGCGAAAGCAATGAATAGCTGTTGTTATTGTTTACATTTAGTTTCTTTACATACTTCTCACAAATACAACTCGAGCTAAAGAAAGCCAATGCACAGTGGGACTTTTGAAAATAAATTGTTGTTTAAATAATAATTATTTTTTTTTTTTGCAGAATATATGTAAGTATGTACGCAGATTTTTTTTATACAAAAATATAGTTTCCTCTATCGTCTATGTTTGTGTTTAGTTTTATTGACATATATTCAAGAGCTGTAGGATAATTTTCAAATACATAACAAAAGTCCAATAGTCTAACTTCTAAAGAGCAAGGTGAATATTGTTATTTTATTTTTTTGTTCAATATTTTAATATGAATTTTGACAGTTGGGAAGGAAACAGCTGACAGCCACAAACGCCAATTCGTTCACCGGTTGAAGCTACCAGACTATCACAAATTAACAAACGAGTTGTAAAAAAATGAAACAGCTGTGTACAACACAGTGATAGTAATTGAAAATATCACTGGTGTGAAAAAAGTACTTAACAGATTTAAATTGTATCAGAACAGTATATTGCAACTTAGACATATTTCAAACAAATTATTTTTGATAGATTTTTATATTTACTACTTTTCTTTCTTGAGATTTCTTTTTCTAAATTTTGTTGTTACGGATATTCAGAAGAACGTTTTTGTTATGAAGAGACAAATAAATAACACGTTATAAAATATCAATAAACTGAATGAAAGTTTTATTTATGTAATTGCAAGACTTTGTTTACTCGAATAAAAATTCTTTTTAATTTGTTTTTATTTGATAAAATTTCCCGAATAAATATTCTTTGAACTAACTTAATTATTTCACCAAATATTATTCGAATTAATTTATACGAATATAAATTATTCAAGTAAAATTCTGCCAATAAAAAAATATAAGATCAAAACTATACGAATATAATTGTTGGAATATAATTATTTGAATCGAAATAATTCCATCGAATGAAAATAAAAAATTCAAATAAAACCACTCGAATTAAACAACTATACTTAAATTGCAAAGCAAGAAGCCTTTATTTATTCGAGTTAATTTACGTAAGGATTTTTTTGTTTTATAAAGCTTCACAAATATATATTACTCGAACAAACTTAATTATTTCACCAAATATTATTCGAAATAATTTTTTCGATTAAAACTTATTCGAGTATAATTATACGAATAAAAATTTTTCAAACAAAACAATTTGAATAGACTAATTGGAATAGAATTATTTGAATTGAAATAATTCAACCGAATAAACATTTCTAGTAACATTATTATTCGAATGAAAACAATAAATTCAAATAAAATCGTTCGAATTAAATAATTCTACTAAAATTACAAGGCGTCAAACCTTTATTTATTCGAACAAATTTACGTGGGGAATTTTTTATTTTATAAAATATTCCGAATAAATATTCTTCGAACAAACTTAATTATTTCACTAAATATTATTCAAATTAATTTATTTGAATACAAATTATTCGAGTATAATTATTCGAATAAATATTATTTAAACAAAGCTATTCGGATAAAATTATTGGAATAGAATTATTTGAATCGAAGTAATTCACTCGAATAAAAATGACTGCAGCTATTATTATTCGAATGACATAAGTAATTCAAAAAAAAAAAAAAACTACTCGAAGTGAATAAATAATCCTACTAAATTGCAAGGTGCAAAGCCAAAATTAATTACTTCGCTTTAATTTATTCGAACAAAAATTATTCGAATACAACTACTAGAATATTAGATAAGAATTATTTGAATCACATTAGTTCGAATAACATTATTTGAATAAAAATTACTGGAAATGGCTATTCAAATAAGACCCTTCGAATCAAATAATTCTTATACAATTAATTGAAACAAAAGTAGTCGCATCAAATTGTTCTAATAAAATAATTTGATCAATTAAAAAAATTTAGTTCTAAAAATTATTCGATTACAATTATTCGACTAAAATGATTCGATTATTATATTATACGAAAAAAATAATTAGCACAAAGTCATTCAAATAGAATTATTAACATAGAATTATTCGAAACGAAATATTTTAAATAACATTGTTTGAATAAATATTTTTCGAGTATTATTATTCTAGTGAAATGTGTCTGCTCAAAATATCAGGAAAAAAAATTAATCGCATGAAGTTGTTCTAATAAAACTATTCAAGCGATTATAAATTTTTTTATTTTAAAAATTATTCGAGTATAATTATTTCACTAAAGATTATTCGAATATTATATTATTGGAAAAAAATTATTAGCACATAGCCATTCGAATAGAACTATTACAATTGAATTATTCGAATCGAAATATTTTAAATAACATTGTTTGAATAAACATTACTCGAGTATTAATATTCGAATAAAATTTATCTACTCAAAATATCAAAAACAAAATGAATCGCTTGAAGTTGTTCTACTAAAATTATTCAAGCGATTAAAATTTTTTTATTTTTATTAATTATTCGACTAAAAATTATTCGAATATTATTGCATCATTATTATTTAAGTGAAATGTGTCTAATCAAAATGCCAGGAACAAAATTAATCGCATAAAATTGATCTAATGAAACTATTCGAGCAATTAATTTTTTTTATTTTAAAAATTATTTTATTATAACTATTCGACTAAAAATTATTCAGATATTATGTTATTCGAGAAAAAATATTAGTATTTTGAATAACATTGTTTGAATGAATTTTACTCGAGTATTATTATTATTCGAATGAATTAGAATTAAATAATTCTACTAAAATTACTTGGGACGAAATTAATCGCATGAAATTGTTCTAATGAAACTATTCGAATAATTTAAAAAATTAATTTTAAAAATTATTCGAGTATAATTATTGGACTAATTTGAATAGATGTATACAATATAATAATTCTACTAATTCAAATAGAATTTTTACAATAGAGTTATTCGAATCGAAAAATTGTATATATGTAACATTGTTTGAATAAATATTATTCGAGTATTCGACTATATATAAGGTACATATTTTCTTAAGGCCTTATTCATAAAAACTATTTTTGCTTTATAAGAGGTTTATAAAACAGTTTTTCGTTCAAAATGTGTTTTATAAAACCTTTATAAAACAAAATTAATTTTTTATGAATATGGTAGTTAATATGTACTTTTCAACTTTGTACAACTAATAACAAACTAATAAAAAGTATGCGTATAAAAGCACATATTCGAATAGAAATTATGCGTATAAAAATTAATCCCAAAAAAACTATACGAATAAAATTATTTGAGAAAACTCACACAGTTAAAATTACTCTGAACATATTAAATCGTATGAAATTATTCGATTAAAACTACTCGAATAATTTTGTAAGCACGTAATTAATAATCTCAGTTTTGCTTTGCAAACGAATAAAAATCTGTTCGCATGATTTATTCGAATAAAAATTATGTAAAAATGTTTTTCGAATGTAAATAAGACAAATTAAGGTATTTGAGAAAAATTATAGTAATAAAATAAAGATGAAAGAAAAAAGTAATGAAATAATTAATTACCTGAAAGTGAGGAAACTCTCTGGGACTTTGTGAGAACCCAATAACCTGAAAAAAAGAAAACAAATCAATAGAATTTCGAAATATTTATGTAGTTTAAAAGTCTATTATAAATAAACGGCCTTATTTATAAACTGCCTTATTCATTAAAAATATTTCAGGTTTATTAAGCGCTTATTTGACATATTTCTAAGGGAAATTTGTCAAATAAACCTGTAATAAACCTAAAATATTTTTTATGAATTAGACCGAAAAACTATTAAGGCTTTATTAATTTTAGAACCGACCTCGTATTTTTCTTAAATATGTATGTTTATATATAGACAAAATTTGTTTTTGAAGAATAAAACACGTGGACTTTGCAAACACTCTCTTCTAAGTACAAAAACAAACAAACATGGCGAGAGCAAGAGAATTTTTTGAAGAGAGCAGCAGTATAAACGTTGGAATTAAGAGAGTTAATCATTACAATTAAATGTTAATCATACGCTTGCGCTAAATTATGCCGTTAAATTTTTTTGAAGGATAACTAATGTCCTTTTTTTAATAATTTTAGTTTATACTTCAAACTTGCTCAGTGAATAACTAAATTGTTAAACGGAATGCCATTTTTAGTAGAAAAATTTATAAGATTTTATACATGTTTTTAAATCTATAAATAATAAACTGCCAGTTTTCTCATTTGCTTAAAAGAAAACCATACATACATATATACAGTGTATATGCAAATAAAATGTCTATAATTTTCCAGAAAAAAATAAATTTTTTTAATGTACATTGAACCTTTCAAAGGAAAGGTAAACTAATAAATGAAATATAAAATCTTGGAACAAAGTATGCAATTAAAAGAAATAAACGTGGGTTAAAGCCTTTATTTAATATACATACTTATTAATAAAGATATTTTGAAGTACATACAAAAAATTGACCTAAATTGTAATACGACAACAAAAAGCTGGTTCAATAATTTGCATACATTGTTTAATTACAAAAAAAAAAAGAACATTGGAGCATTATTTGACAAAACAAAAAAGTAAAGTGATGTTGTGAAATTTACTCTAATGTTTTTTTTTTTTTTGTTACAAAATTGCTTTTTCTGAAAAAAATGGGAGCGAAGAATTGGAACAGTTAAAAATTAAAAAGAAAATATATATACATATTCCCTTTTAAGAGTTGCCAATATTTGCTTAATAATGAATTATTGAGTAATTAATTTTAAATAGATTTGTTTTAATTACCAACTGATTAATGTCAGGACGACTTTTTCATGTACAGTGGTGAACAAAACTATTCGACATGTGCAAGTAGTAGTACATATTTATTTATCAATAAAAAAATTGTAAGCTATAGACACGGCTGCCAGATTTGACGATTTATCGCAAGTTTTACGATTTTTGGTGTCGAAAATAGCAAAATGACGATGTGAAGATTTTTTCCTTATTTTTTTTTAAAGTCCAAATACAGCAGCTTTTTTCATTAAAAATATACTATTAAAATTTATATATACATACACACATACTACTAAGTGTTATTATATAATAATGTATAATATACATTATATACATATAAGTTAAAAAACAGATACTCTTTTTTTACTTTTTTGAGCAGGTATTTTTGTGAGAAGTTATATTTTTGAAACAGTACCTTTAAAAAAAAAATAATATTTAGAAAATGCACTTTGTGGATAAGGTACTTTTCTTGAAAACATATTTTTTTTTTTTTTTGAAAATATGTGTACTTTTTTGAAAAGGTACTTTTTTCCACAAGTACTTTTTTGAAAACGCACTTTTTTGAATAGGTACTTCTTTTTTTTTTTTTTTTTTTGAAAAATTCACTTTACTTTTTTGAACAGTGATAGTGAACAGACGTCGTTGTTCTTATATATTTACTAAACCAAAAAAAAATATTCGTAATACATACACGCGGGAACAGACGTCGTAGCGGAGTTGTTCTTATATATATACTAACCAAAAAAAAATATTCGTAATACATACATCCATAATATTCGTAGTACATATACGCATAATATTCGTAATACATATTGTACTAAATAAATAAATAACTAAATTTTTTTTTTTTTGAAAATATGTGTACTTTTTTGAAAATGTACTTTTTTCCACAAGTACTTTTTTGAAAACGCACTTTTTTTGAATAGGTACTTCTTTTTTTTTTGAAAAATTCACTTTACTTTTTTGAACAGTGATAGTGAACAGACGTCCTAGCGTAGTTGTTCTTATATATTTACTAAACCAAAAAAAAAAATATTCGTAATACATACACGCGAGAACAGACATCGTAGCGGAGTTGTTCTTATATACATATATACTAAACCAAAAAAAATATTCGTAATACATACACCCATAATATTCGTAGTACATATACGCATAATATTCGTAATACATATTGACTTTGACAAATAAGCTTAATTTTCTTTATTAATTTTTTTTAATAGTTTGAAATAACAAAATCAAACAAAAACCGACAGCAAATTAACATTTAGTTAAAGTCTATATTCAAAAACAAAAAATTAAGTGAGCTCTGTCGGCAGAAATGCCTATTTTACTGTGAGTTCTGAAGGTCTTAACGCTCGCGTGATGTCGAATATTTTTTTGGTCACTGTATGTAAATTTGTGGTATAAAACTTTTCTCTTTGCTAAGAGTAGCGGTAACAGTGTTGCCAGTTTAGGGGGTTTGTCCCCAAATCGGGGATTTTTTTCGCGATTGAGAATATAAATTTCGTGTTGGGTATCTGGGGATTTGTTGGGGATGATAACCAAATTTTATTATTATTATTTATTTATTTCCATTAGACTTTAAAAATAAAATTCTTTCGTAGTCTAAAAAAATATATTAAAAATATTAAAAAATATTGAATTAGAAGATTTCGGTTCTGAAGCTAAAAATTTTTTTATGCTTGTATATATTAAACTATATGTAATTTTTTCTTTACAAATTTTATAAATACAAATTAAATTAATGTGAATGTAAATATGTATAGCTATCGATATAAATGTTTTTTTAAATAAATATATAATTTTTCTCATTATATAAAAAAAAATAAAAAATTTTATTTTTTCACAAAAGAAAAATTTAAATAAAAAAAACTCAATTTGGGGATCAAAAATTGGGGATAAGCTCTAAAAAACTGGCAACACTGAACAGTGGTTGGTGTGGTAGTGGGAAACGGGGAGAAGAGAGCATAGTTTTGGCAACTAGTCCTATACAGGGCTGTCAGATAAGATTATCGAAAATAATACGAAATCCCAATAAATTGTAAAATAATCGCCATTTTATACTCGAAAAATAGTCAAAATAATTGGACAAATTAAAATGATTTTTTTCATCATGTATACATATGTTTTAATTTTTTTAGGAAATTAAAACCATTGTCCTGTTTTTACCCCTTACAACTTTTGTTCCTCTTGGTGGTAAAATTATTAAAAATATTGCCAAGTATTAGTATTAGGTCCAAGTTTTGGTCTCAGCATTTTTGATGGCAGAAATTTTTGATAGGAATTTGGCTTTTTTCACATTTATATATTTTTTTTTTCAATATATAATAAAGAGTTGGCAAAATTATACCAAAATCTTTTAATAGGTATGTATGCATGTATAAATTGTAATAGTATATTTTTAATAAAAAAAACTGTCATACAATTTAGACTTTTAAAAAATCGTTAATTTTAAGGAAAGAATCGTCAAATTGTCATTTTGCTATTTTCTTCACCAAAAATCGTCAAAATTACTATAAATCGTCAAATCTGGCAGCCGTGGTGTTATACAGTGTATTTCACCACATTCCGTGATAAAAATTGGAAAAATAATTCATAGAAAAAACTATCTACCTTTTTCCTCATAATTTATTAATTTGACAAAAGGAAAGCAGAGAAAACGAATCGAATAAAGTAGAAAAATATCCTAGGACGGTGACATAAAAAAATATTCTGAATACATCAAAGCTCCAAATTAAACTTTAACACTTAAAATAAGTCTAAACTTGAACTGCTTAAAATGGTTAATTTCTAGAATAGGATGTGTTCAGCGTTTTTGTGTAACACTTTTGTGAAACATTTGAGCCTTCTAGCTCTCTCTTCTTCGTAAGAATCTTTTCGAACCTTACCGAAAAAGGAGCAGAAAAAGTATCTCTAAATGACGACAAAAAAAGTGTCATATCAAAAAATTATGAAATTGAATCTCTGAAGAATTTTTTTTTTGCAATTTTTCTTTTCATCTGATTTCATGCGTCATACCTCCTATGGATGAAAGAAATTTCATGAACATTTTCATAGTGTAAATACAGTCTTAGCGAGTTTAATGGTTTTTTGCAAGCAAACCAAAAAAATTTCTAACAAATTAAAAGACAGCATTACAAATCGGTCAATTGGAAGCCATGAAATATAATACAAGTATTAAGCTTTAATGGGCATAGCCCCGCCCTCTTCTATAAGCACAAAATTATATCATTCTAAGATCCAAAACTGTTTTCTAAGTTTCGTCGGAGTCGCATTAGTAGAAGTATGTATAGGTACATAGAATTTAATACTATCCTTTCATGGGCGTTTCCTCGCCCACTTTTTTAAATACAAGATTGAGTCTTTTTCAGAGCTCAGGATGTGTGCGAAAATTCGTAAAAATCGGCGGAGTAGAAGATTGTAAAATAGTATATTAAGTTTTAATGGGAGTGAGTGGACTGCCCATTTCTTTTACATGAACAACTGAGCATTTTTTTAGAGCTCAGAGTGTATACGCAGTTTCATAAAATTCGGTTGAGTAGAAGCATGCAAAATGTAATACTAATATTTAGTGGGCGTAGCTCCGCCCACTTTTTATTATATGCAAAACTGAGTCTTTTTAAGAGCTCAGGGTGTATGCGCCAAGTTTTGTAAAAAGCAGTTAAGTAGATGAACGTGAAAAATAATCACCCTTATCGGGAACAAAAGTTCACGTGAAAAGTGTTCCCTTTCCCTAAAATTGTGATCGCCAATGTTTGGGTTGTTGTTGTGTTAGAATACTATTTTCTAATTTTGTTCACCATTTTTTGTTCACGGGAAATATTTCACGTGATTATTAAATTTTAATGGGCGTGACACCGCCCATTTATTAACTTCAAGATTGTGTCATTACCAGTGGCCAAGGTGTGCTTTAAGTTTCGCTGCATTCTTATAAGCAAAAAATCAAAGAAAAAAGTTAGTGGATGTCTTTCAGCCCACTTTTTTCACAATAGGAAACTAAAGTTTTGAAATCGTTCTACAACGTTACGAGGTAACAAACATTAACAGGGCAATCATGAATAAAATTCCGCAAGAAATTTCTGCCTTTTCCAATTAAATTTTTTTTTGTTTTCCCTATTACTTGCTGTTGTTTGGAATTGTTCCCCCGGGATAAATTTCTTGCGGAATTTTATTCATGATTGCCTTCAAAAAATAAAAATAAAAATACAGACGAATTGATAACCTTTTTTTTGAAGTCGTCAAAAATATTTCTAAAGAAATATTTTAGCTGTGTAATTTACACTTTTATCGGAACTCACATAAATTGAGTTTTACAATGAAATCCATTTTTTTCTGTCGATTTATAAAGATGTGAATATCAGTTTAGTGCTGCTTCTTTCAATAGTTCAATCAATCGCGTTATAGTTACTCAGAATTGATTAATTTTTAAGACTTTGAAACGTTTTTAAAAAAGACTCTAGGAATGTAAATAAAATGTTTGGTTCTGTGTGCTATTTTTGTTTTAAATAAGAAAGCAACATAAATGTGTGTACAAATCGCTCATTTACTCAAACATTATCATAACTCAAAATACCGAATTTTTGGGTTAATGATGCAGATGTAATCCTCATATCGTTCTTCATATTGTGTAAAAATTTCATACAAATATCTTGTTTACTCAGTTTTTGAGAGAAATATAAAATGTTCTTTTTCCATTAAGGAACACTTTTGGGGAACATTTTTGGGAACACTTTTGGGGCATGGGATCGGTCCCATTCGATGCTCAGATGTTGTCCACATCAAAAAAAAAAGTGAAAATTGATTTTTTTTACCCTTAGGTCCCTTTCTCTATGCGCTGTCACATATATGTAATTTCTATGCACATATGTATGTACATACATACATACATTCATAATATGTATACAAAAATTTATTTAAATAAATACGTAGAGAAGGTATTTTCTCTTGTGATTCTTTAATTCATCTTACCTTATTTATTTTATTTACATATGCTCATATTTGAGTCAATAAAGTACATACACAAGCCCATACATACATATATACATCTGTATAAAAATATGTCCATTCATACATATGTACACCCATTAAATTAACTTCAATCAAAATGGTTGCCACATTGCGTATGTATGTTTGTATTTAGTTGAGAATGGGAATTTGTTTCCCATGAAAGGTTATAATATTTTTGTTGTTTTTCATGTCAGTGTGACCAGCTTTTAAAATAACATAAAGAAAAATTATGTACATATATATAAGATAATGCTAAAATTATTTAAGAAAAAGGAAATTTAAAAGTAAAAAATATTATCTACATATATTTTAACCCTTTGAAGCGTGGTGTACATTATAATGTACGTTGACTTTATCAACCCGTCACTGATTTGATTTTTAGCATATATTCAATTAATTTACAGTTATCGGTCCTTTGGTTTGTTGTTGTTTAAATTCTTAAGAGGCGGTAAAATTTTAAAATAACGTTAGCTCAGTTTTGGACATTTTGTGTCTTGTACTCATAAAAATATATTGCTATCCTATTTTTTTATGTATATTTCATCTTACAATAAATTTGTTCGCTTCTTTTTTTAATGAATTTTTCAATGCACATATACTAAATTAAATGTTAATATACTAAAAATATTAAAAACCAAGAAAAAAATAAAAAAAAAGTGAAAAATTGTACGTATAAAAGCGGATTTTACATTAAAATAAACATCCTAAAAACTCACTTTGCAATAAAAATTTTTCCTCAAAATTTTTTACACGTGTTTTTTGAAGCCTCTTTAACCAATAAAAACTACTGTATACTATAAACTTTTTCAATAGCCAGAATTAATTCCCGTGTCAAAGGGTTAATAGTAAATATTATGTATACTCTACACTGAAAGAAAACCCGTCATAATGCTGATGTAACTTAACATCAATACTGTGAAAAGTGTCTTCACTTTTGACACTGTGGCAGTTTTCACCCATTACGATATCGCCAACGATCTAAAAAAAGTGACGGCGGTGGGACTATTTTTTTTAAAAAGAGAAGTAACGATGAGGCAATTAATATCGGCTATTCCACAGAATGTCACGTACGTTGACCAATCAATTAAGCTTGTATTTTAGAGAAAATACAAATTTTTCTTTATTTCTTTATGTACTTTTGAGGAGCATAACTAGCTCTACATTTTGTAAAATATAAGGAAAAATCTAATCGCATTGACCTGAAATACAATCTTAATTGATTGGTCAACGTACGTGACATTCTGTGGAATAGCCGATATGCTTACGAACATACATATCTTTACCTTAATAAAGAAAGGCCCCCTAACTCATTATTTTTTTGATGTCGAGTTTTTTTCATATTTTGATAGAACATCTAATGCATCGAAAAATTCAAAAATTTAGATTAAAAAAAATTAGTTTGGAGGGGTCTCTTTTATTAAGGTAACGATATGTATGCGTGTTATAAAAGAGATAGTGAAAATAGTACAGCTGTTGAATTATTATTGAATTATTAAGTTTAGCTCTTTCTACAACTCTTATATATCGCGTTTTGTTAATTTCAAATTTAAGTAGGCCGCCTGAGTCATCGCATTAACTACTTCAGCCAACAGAAAGCACAATTTTTAAAGGTCTTCAGAAAAAAGTGGAGGTTAAAAATTCGTCTGTATTTTTTTATATTTCTTACTTCATGACTCAGTAAATTTTACACCGATTTTAAAAAATATTTTTTTTGCCTCAGGACATACATAACTTCTATTGTCAAAAAAGTGGACGGCATCTTTTACTTATTTATTATATATTTACACAGCTTAGACTCTTGTAATGACACAAGTAATGATATTTTCTTTTCTGGAAAAGAAAAAAAAATACACTCGTGAGGCACTAATAATCTACATATTTGTTTCAAAAAACGAATTTTAGTTGAAAAGAGTAATAAATGCAAAATTTTTTTCTAGAAAAGAAAATGCCACAAGAAGTTGAAAATATGAGCGGTTCACGCCCATTAAAAGTTATTATTATATTTCACGTGCTTATGCTGTACCGATTTAAAAAAACTTGGCACACACCCTGAAATCTTAAAGAAGTTTTAGTCTTGAATTTAAAAAAAGTAGGCGGAGTAACCCCCATTGAAATTCAATATTATATTTTACATGCTTCTATTCCTCCGATTTTTACGAATTTTAGTACACATCCTAAGCTCTGAAAAAGACTTAATTTTGTATTTAAAAAAGTGGGCGGGGCAACTCCCATGAAATGTTAGTATTAAATTATATGCACTTATTGTTATCCAATTTCTACGCAACGCGGCAAACAGTTTTGGCTCTTGGAATGGCATAATTTTGTGCTTAAAGAAGTGGGCGGGGCCATACCCATCACAGCTTAATATTTATTATATTTCACATGCTTCTCCTTTAATGATTCATACAAAACTTCAGACACAAATACAAAGCAATAAAATAAATTTATAACTGTAATAGTGTCAATTATTTTTGTTACGAAAATCACGTCTTATATCCTGTGTCGTGGTATATATAGAGCATAGCTCTAAAAACTTTTAAAAAATCTTAAAATTTAGATTTTTATTTTGCTCGAAAGCATAAAAAAATAAAAATATATAAAATTCAAAATTTTTAAAATCTTACGACTTCAGAAAAATCTAGTTGAAAACAGTTAAAATTGCGCTATGGACCACATTGTCGGATGTTTCTTTGTCCTTGCTTTTTTTTCCTTATAAACTCAAGAATAATTATGTTGAATGAATGAAAATGTTTGATTGAAAAATTTACTTTATATGAAATAATATTGAGACGAAATTACCCAAAAATTTCATGATTTAGAAATAGTTTAAAAAATATGTGTAGTAGAAGAAGTAGGCAACACTGGTATGTGTGTGTTTTTTGAAGACGGTGCCAGAGTAGTAGGGAACTGCCGGTTCTGGATCAATTAAAATTGTTAAATTGTGGCTGAAATTGTTAAATTGTTGCTGAAATTGTTAAATTTGGGTAATTAAAATTTTAAAATTGTTAAATTCTTGGAAATTTGTGTTTTTTTGTTTACATAAGGAGTTTTTTGTTTACATTAGGAGTTTTTGTTTACATTAAGTGTATGTCTGTCTGTCGGTCTGTCTGTCTGCCTGCCTGACCGTGGGAAGTTTGTGTGTGGAATATTTTGTGTGAATGTATTAAGGCGGTTCATAGTTTGGCGGTTTTTATGTGTGTATGTGACGACGGGGAAAATCATGAAAATGGTTTTTCCTAATGCTGACGGAAAATCATCTAATGATTTTTCGTAATTCCGAAGGCAAAACATGATAATTTTTCCTAATGCCTACTGCAATACATGATTATTATTTTTTTCAAATGCCGACGGCAAAAAATGAATATAATTTTTTCAAATGCCGACGGGAAAATGATTTTTCCTAATGACGACGGCAATACATGATTATTTTTTTTTCCTAATGCCGACGGCAAAACATGATTGTTATATTCTCCTAATGCCTACGGCAATGCATGATAATTTTTTCAAATGCCGACGGCAATACATGATTATTTTTTTCCTAATGCCGACGGCAAAACATGATTGTTATATTCTCCTAATGCCTACGGCAATACATAATTATTTTCAAATGCCGACGGCAATACATGATTATTAATTTTTCCTAATGTCTACGGCAAAACATGATTATTATTTTTTAAAATGCCGACGGCAAAACATGATTATTATTTTTTTTCAAATGCCGACGGCAAAAAATGAATATAATTTTTTCAAATGCCGACGGGAAAATGATTTTTCCTAATGACGACGGGAAAACGTGAAAGTTATTTTTTCTAATGCTAATGTAGGTGTTGCTAGACTGTGGGAATTTAAGGCTGACCGTGATTTGAGTGGGCGGCGTTGTTGCCGTAATATGTAACCATAGGAATTTGTGGATGTGTCTGTCTGTCTGTGAGAATTTAGGTGAAGGTTTGATTGGCAGGGGGCGGGGTTTAGTTGAGGTAGATCGATTGCGTGTGTAGTTGTGTGTGAATATGTGTGTGTGTGTGTGTGTGTGTGTGTGTGTGTATGTTTGTAGGAATTTCAATGTGTGTATGTCTGTAGGAGTTTAAGGCTGACCATGATTTGGGTGGGCAGGGTTGTTGACGTAATATGTATCCATGGGGATTTGTGGATGTGTCTGTCTATAGTAGTTTAAGGCTGATCGTGATTTGAGGTGGGTGAGGATGTTGTTGAGGTAAATTGGTTATGTGTATGTATGTATATATGTATTTTTGTAAGAATTTAAGATGATTGTGATTTATTAGGGCCGAGGTGTTCTTGTAATATGTAGCCGTGAGAATCTATGTGTATAGACGTCTGTAGAAGTTTAAGACTATCTGTAATTTCAGGTAGGTGAGAGTGTTGTGTTGTTGAGATTAATCTTGTATATTGTATATGTACCTATGTATGATCATGAGAATTTGTGTATGTATATCTGAGGGAGAATTTAAGGCTCGTCATGATTTGCAAAAGGTGGGGTGTTGTTGAAATTTTCTTGGATATTTCTTATATGAATTCTGCTATGTGTGTGTATTTGAGCTGGTATTTATGTGTAGGTAGAAATAAATTGTTTTCAATATCGACATATGGTACTATAAAATACTATCATATATCTGGACTTCCCTAATCCTAGTATGCTTTTATACTTACGATTGCTTTATATTTTCTCATGCTTAAATTTGTCTCGCGTTGAAGTCGGTCTGTGTGAAATTTGTTTATATTACAGATTTTGTTTATTTAACTACATTCGTCTTCTTTGACTGAAAGAGTTATCTACACACAGAGAAAAACCAACTTGAAATCAGTAAGAACCATGCTGAATTAATAAGAACCATTAGCGAAGGTTTAGTCATATTGAAATTTCTTATTTCAATATGGACAAAATATTAATTTACAGTATTCATTTATTAAACTCATTAGTTTGTAGATATCTCAATATACATTTTCTATTATATTAAAAATTATTGAATTAATGTGATGAATTCTTATTTTTAAGCTGCAGATTTTTCCTGAGTGTATGGATTGTTTATATTTGCATTGTGCTTTAACTAAACGACGCTTCATATATTTTCATGATGTAGGTCTAATAAATACTTAAGCATTGATAAGAAATTTGATATGTATACATACATATCTACAAATTGATTTTATGTATGTATGTATGTATGTATGTATGTACATATATATGTACATACAAATAAGTGTTCAACTCAATCTTTGAATACATTTTTTATTTTATTTTTTGTCATGTGATGTCTGTTGTTGGTGAAATTAAAAACATTTTAATTTTTATCTGCGTTTACTTAAAAGTTTGTGAGGATTTTCTGTTGTAAGTAAAACTGAATTCTTGAAGATATGTACTTACATACTCTATAGTAATAGTAACTATAATAGAAATATTTCTTATACTTAATTTACAGTTTTTTAAAGTATAGGGTATAAAATTTTTTCTAGCTATAGCCTTCTACATTTATTTTGGAAAGCTTGCTTTGCTTTTTAAAAATGTATAAACATTTTTAAATGAAACTGATCCGGCACTCCAGCTTAGGTACTGATAGTTTTTTAATAAAAGGAGTTTTTTTTCTTAAACTCTGATGCAGTTAGAAGCGCTGGAGATTCTTTCATATAACAGCTTTTTTGAAATTTTTGATACATAGTATAATATAGAATTGGATAACATTTATTTTTAATTTTTATGTTAAGAAGTACGGGTATGAGACTGAATTTAAATGTACTTTTAAATTAGTTAAATCATAATGAACAAACATATTTTCTTCTTTAATAGCGATCAACAGAAAACGAACTCGTTTTCATATAATTTAGGTATACCCTATATGTATATACCCTATGGGTATATACATTAGGTATATAGAAATTAGTTTAGATACAAAGAAATGCATGTTTAATAAACAACTATTGTATCAAATCGATCTCAAATAACTCAGTTACGTCTACCAGCAATTCACCGTTGGTGTATTCATAAAGTGTTAGAAACAATGAAATATCTATGTTTTGAGAGAATTTTTCCCCTCAAGTATTTCTACATGAGGTTTGAGGGGTCAATCACTGTCGTATTCATATGTAATGATTATTCACTTAAAAAACGTCATCATCACCATCAATCATCTCCGTATACAATACATTCATGAGTTGGGTTGATCCAGATACAATTGCTGTCTCATCACCTTCTAACAGCTTTATATATTTTGCTAGTATGCATGCCTTAGCATGCTTCTATCGATAGTGACGTAAGAGTCCGAAATGTAGAGTGTTACAATTAAAAATCTTTACTATTAGAATTTACCAGTTCGCTCTTTTGAATTTTTACAAAGTAGATACATATGTATGTATTTCATTGACCACAAAATCATAAAATTTCTTTGCTTACAAAATTGTATAACGTGAGGATTTTTTTTTTTTTTTTTTTTTTTTTTTTTTTTGAAATTATACATGCTTCGGCATGCTTTCATTTTTTTTCTATAAATTTATGTAATACTCATACAGATACAGATATAAAGTAAGATCTGTTTACTGTACATTTTAAAATTTATGCATGCTTCAGCATGATTCTAGTTGAAGCGTATATTCATTCACTAAGTTTGTTTGATACTTATTCATACACATGTACATTCTTAAAGATTGGATATCAAAGTCCAATTTCCGTAGTTTATCTATATTTTCTAAAGATCTGATAGCTAAAGAAATAAATAGAGTGAAGATCTTCTATAATAATCCCATTTTCATATTGTAAAATTTTGCGTGCTAGCGCTTTCGATGGGAAAATATACATACAACTTTATAAAAAGTGATAATATGATGTGCTGCTGAATATTGCACTATGTTATAGTTCATTTTAAACACTGAAGTTTTAGCAATATTTCATTCAGACCAACAAGTTTAGAGAATTCCACTACATTTAGTTAATTATCTTTCTTAAGACCCATCATTCCTAATCAATCCTACAAAAAACAACACAAACTAAATTTTTCGTTTTAATTTTATTTTTATTAAATTCAACATTCATGCTTCAAATTACTTTACACTATATTAAGTAGCTTTTCCTCATTTGTTGAGTTGACTTTAATAGGTGACATTTTAATGGTACGATGAACTTTTCTATTGCATTCATTGAGTAAATCTTTATATATACCAATCCACTCATATGAACCATTAAAGCTAATTCTTTTCACATCATACCTTTCAATGATCTATTAAATCATTCTAATATTGATGCTTTCATATTAAGTAATGTTTAATCTTCTATTTATGTATGAGCTTTCCCAAGTATTTATTAAAAAATTCTTTAGAATCATCTGTTTGTAAGTTCTTTGGTACCCGTACCACTTCAAAAATATTTTCCATTGCCTTGGTTTTTAGAGTGCAGCTTTTATTTTCAGCTGTACTTTGAGAATGTGTCAATTACAGTCTTCAAAAATCAACAATTTCTATTTTCTGTAGAAAAGTTCTACATTTCACCTAACTTAGCTCCATAAAACATCATATATTCCTGTCATTACATCTCTACAAGCACAAACAGTTGTTGAGATTTAATATTTAGTTCGTTAACTAAATTCCTTTTTAAGGACATAGAATTGTTTCACAGATTTTTTCGAAAGTGTTGTGATCTACATCTTGCACTTTCAGCTATTTATACTAACATGTAGTTAATTTTCTAATCTATATATTTAACCGTAAACTCTTCAATTTGTTTTTAATTATTTACTTTTTAGAATTGCTTTTTCAATTTTATAACTGTCTTCTTTCTCTAATTTTATTTCACGCTGTAGTTCCTCAATTTGCATTTAAATATATTCTTGAATATTAATGCTTTAAGCTATATTATTAATTTGTCTTGTATTTTATCTTCATTCAGTTTAATGTAACTATCAACAATAGTTTGTATCTAATTCATTTATGCCTTCCAATACTGATAAGTCAGTATAAATGTCTTCAGAATTGGAAGTCTATGAGTAAAATCATCGTCATCATCATTCTCAGTATTAGCATCATTAAATATGATGGTATTATCAAATATTGTTCCTTCTACTAGTTTCTTTTGGGGTACTTGTCTATATCTTGAGTGAAGGTTTCTCAGGCTTTAAACTTGTATATTTTCAACTTCTGTCTTGATTTTACTTTCTTCTTTCATAAGAATTCTTTTAATATTTTTAGAACTATTTATGAATTCTTCTGCTATAGGTTTAAATGTATCTTTTAGTTGTTCACTTGTATCTATTTCACCAGTTTTTATACTACGAAGCTTTTTCTTCAACACATTTCAAGTCAACACCAACTGTTTTAAAATTTTCTCATCCAGGGCAAATAACAGGTATCAGCAATCAGATCAGCTTTTCAGGAGCTGGTCTGGTTTTCAGATCAGCTTTTCAGGACCTGGTCTGGTTTTCAGATCAGCTTTTCAGGACCTGGTCTGGTTTTCAGATCAGCTTATCAGGACCTGGTCTGGTTTTCAGATCAGCTTTTCAGGACCTGGTCTGGTTTTCAGATCAGCTTTTCAGGACCTGGTCTGGTTTTCAGATCAGCTTATCAGGACCTGGTCTGGTTTTCAGATCAGCTTATCAGGAGCTGGTCTGGTTTTCAGATCAGCTTATCAGGAGCTGGTCTGGTTTTCAGATCAGCTTATCAGGAGCTGGTCTGGTTATCAGATCAGCTTATCTGGAGCTGGTCTGGTTTTCAGATCACCTTATCAGGAGCTGATCTGATTTTTAGATCAGCTTATCAGGTAACAGATCAGGCTATCAAGATATCTGAGTCAGATTTAGTTATCAGTGTACAAGTAGCTAGCCATTTATAACATTTATATACATGAAGTTTAAAGTCAGATGAAATACGAAAAAGTAAAGTTTTATCTAGTAAAATTATTTTCTATAACGATCATCGTTTAATTCACTATCTTTGCTTATAATCAAAAATCCATATTTATCCTTTCAACATGCTTTATATTTTTCTCACCTAACTGAAACATTAAATATACATTATGATGATCTCTTATTAAATGTTTGGTGATTCTGGTGTAAGTTTTACATAAGTAGAATGAATCAACATTCTTATCTCTCCCCATACAAAAATATGCTTCCCATACGCATCATCGTTAAATATCATATTGGAATTACTTTGGACTGAAATAACAGATTCACTATCGGTAAATTTTGTAATATATTATTATTTTAATTGATGTAATTAATTTCTTCAGATATTTATATCTGGGGTGATATAAAGATTTTGAGTATAAATAAATGTTCTCAAAATTTAAGTCCATTAGGACTTTCTAGCAAGCCAATCATAGCGTTTTTTTTTCGTAATTTGACAGGTCAACTATTGTTGCACGAATAGAATTTGATATAAAGGAACTATGATTTATTTTTGAACTATCGTTCGATGAATCATCAATATTTCGTACCAAGGTATTTTAGGTTGTTTTACTAACCGCATTTATGTAGCTAAATACATTTTATAAATATTATCTCTTATTATAAAAAAATAAACTAATACAGCTATACCATATCAGAAAATATTTTCTGAAATCGTATAGCTGCATTAGTTTATTTTTTCTATAATAAGAGATAATGATCCACACTCATAATCAAAACAGCATAAAAATATCCTTTTTTTGACTATGAGTATGCATCAATATTTATGAAATGCGTTTAGTTACAAAAATGTGGTTAGTAAAACAAAGTATATTTTAACAGCCTTATTTATAACACTTATTAGGGCTTTATAAAGACTTTTTAAGAAAAAATTTTTATAAAAAATTTGTTTTAAAAAGCCTTTACAAAGCCTTAATAAGTTTTATAAATAATGCTGTAAGAGTTTAAAATCAGTATTTTGTATGATAATACTGATTTGAAACTCTTAAAATATTCTTTGTTTTGACTATGAGTAGGGGCCATTATCTCTTATTATAGGACAAATAAAATAATATAGCTATACGATTTCAGAAAATATTTTCTGATATCGTATAGCTACATTTTTAATTTTTCTATAATAAGAGATAATATTTATGAAATACATTTCATAAATATTGGCGCATACTCATAGTAAAAACAACCTAAAAATACCTTGGTACGAAATATTGATGAATCATCAAAATTTCATACCATCCTATATTTATGTTGTTTTACTAATCGCATTTTGTAAATAAATGCATTTCATAAATATTATCTATTATTATAGAAAGAATCAAATAGTATGGTTATATGATATTAGAAAACATGATTTCTGATATCATATAATCATACTATTTTATTTTTCTATAATAAGAGATAATGACTCATACTCATAGTCAAAACAAAGGATATTTATATGCTGTTTTGATTATGAGTATGCGTCAATATTTATGAAATGCATTTAGTTATAAAATGCGGTTAGTAAAACAAAGTATATTTTAAGTGTTTAAAACCACCATTTTTATGGTAATAGCGGTTTAAAACACTTAAAGCATACTTTGTTTTGACTATGAGCATGAGCTGATATTTATGAAATAGATTTTATAAATATTGACTCATACCCTTAGTCAAAACAACATAAATAATTCTTGGTACGAAATATTGATGATTCATCGAACGATAGTTCAAAAATAAATCATAGTTCCTTTATATCAAATTCTATTCGTGCAACAATAGTTGACCTGTCAAATTACGAAAAAAAAAAACGCTATGATTGGCTTGCTAGAAAGTCCTAATGGACTTAAATTTTGAGAACATTTATTTATACTCAAAATCTTTATATCACCCCAGATATAAATATCTGAAGAAATTAATTACATCAATTAAAATAATAATATATTACAAAATTTACCGATAGTGAATCTGTTATTTCAGTCCAAAGTAATTCCAATATGATATTTAACGATGATGCGTATGGGAAGCATATTTTTGTATGGGGAGAGATAAGAATGTTGATTCATTCTACTTATGTAAAACTTACACCAGAATCACCAAACATTTAATAAGAGATCATCATAATGTATATTTAATGTTTAAGTTAGGTGAGAAAAATATAAAGCATGTTGAAAGGATAAATATGGATTTTTGATTATAAGCAAAGATAGTGAATTAAACGATGATCGTTATAGAAAATAATTTTACTAGATAAAACTTTACTTTTTCGTATTTCATCTGACTTTAAACTTCATGTATATAAATGTTATAAATGGCTAGCTACTTGTACACTGATAACTAAATCTGACTCAGATATCTTGATAGCCTGATCTGTTACCTGATAAGCTGATCTAAAAATCAGATCAGCTCCTGATAAGGTGATCTGAAAACCAGACCAGCTCCAGATAAGCTGATCTGATAACCAGACCAGCTCCTGATAAGCTGATCTGAAAACCAGACCAGCTCCTGATAAGCTGATCTGAAAACCAGACCAGCTCCTGATAAGCTGATCTGAAAACCAGACCAGGTCCTGATAAGCTGATCTGAAAACCAGACCAGGTCCTGAAAAGCTGATCTGAAAACCAGACCAGGTCCTGAAAAGCTGATCTGAAAACCAGACCAGGTCCTGATAAGCTGATCTGAAAACCAGACCAGGTCCTGAAAAGCTGATCTGAAAACCAGACCAGGTCCTGAAAAGCTGATCTGAAAACCAGACCAGCTCCTGAAAAGCTGATCTGATTGCTGATACCTGTTATTTGCCCTGGATGAGAAAATTTTAAAACAGTTGGTGTTGACTTGAAATGTGTTGAAGAAAAAGCTTCGTAGTATAAAAACTGGTGAAATAGATACAAGTGAACAACTAAAAGATACATTTAAACCTATAGCAGAAGAATTCATAAATAGTTCTAAAAATATTAAAAGAATTCTTATGAAAGAAGAAAGTAAAATCAAGACAGAAGTTGAAAATATACAAGTTTAAAGCCTGAGAAACCTTCACTCAAGATATAGACAAGTACCCCAAAAGAAACTAGTAGAAGGAACAATATTTGATAATACCATCATATTTAATGATGCTAATACTGAGAATGATGATGACGATGATTTTACTCATAGACTTCCAATTCTGAAGACATTTATACTGACTTATCAGTATTGGAAGGCATAAATGAATTAGATACAAACTATTGTTGATAGTTACATTAAACTGAATGAAGATAAAATACAAGACAAATTAATAATATAGCTTAAAGCATTAATATTCAAGAATATATTTAAATGCAAATTGAGGAACTACAGCGTGAAATAAAATTAGAGAAAGAAGACAGTTATAAAATTGAAAAAGCAATTCTAAAAAGTAAATAATTAAAAACAAATTGAAGAGTTTACGGTTAAATATATAGATTAGAAAATTAACTACATGTTAGTATAAATAGCTGAAAGTGCAAGATGTAGATCACAACACTTTCGAAAAAATCTGTGAAACAATTCTATGTCCTTAAAAAGGAATTTAGTTAACGAACTAAATATTAAATCTCAACAACTGTTTGTGCTTGTAGAGATGTAATGACAGGAATATATGATGTTTTATGGAGCTAAGTTAGGTGAAATGTAGAACTTTTCTACAGAAAATAGAAATTGTTGATTTTTGAAGACTGTAATTGACACATTCTCAAAGTACAGCTGAAAATAAAAGCTGCACTCTAAAAACCAAGGCAATCGAAAATATTTTTGAAGTGGTACGGGTACCAAAGAACTTACAAACAGATGATTCTAAAGAATTTTTTAATAAATACTTGGGAAAGCTCATACATAAATAGAAGATTAAACATTACTTAATATGAAAGCATCAATATTAGAATGATTTAATAGATCATTGAAAGGTATGATGTGAAAAGAATTAGCTTTAATGGTTCATATGAGTGGATTGGTATATATAAAGATTTACTCAATGAATGCAATAGAAAAGTTCATCGTACCATTAAAATGTCACCTATTAAAGTCAACTCAACAAATGAGGAAAAGCTACTTAATATAGTGTAAAGTAATTTGAAGCATGAATGTTGAATTTAATAAAAATAAAATTAAAACGAAAAATTTAGTTTGTGTTGTTTTTTGTAGGATTGATTAGGAATGATGGGTCTTAAGAAAGATAATTAACTAAATGTAGTGGAATTCTCTAAACTTGTTGGTCTGAATGAAATATTGCTAAAACTTCAGTGTTTAAAATGAACTATAACATAGTGCAATATTCAGCAGCACATCATATTATCACTTTTTATAAAGTTGTATGTATATTTTCCCATCGAAAGCGCTAGCACGCAAAATTTTACAATATGAAAATGGGATTATTATAGAAGATCTTCACTCTATTTATTTCTTTAGCTATCAGATCTTTAGAAAATATAGATAAACTACGGAAATTGGACTTTGATATCCAATCTTTAAGAATGTACATGTGTATGAATAAGTATCAAACAAACTTAGTGAATGAATATACGCTTCAACTAGAATCATGCTGAAGCATGCATAAATTTTAAAATGTACAGTAAACAGATCTTACTTTATATCTGTATCTGTATGAGTATTACATAAATTTATAGAAAAAAAATGAAAGCATGCCGAAGCATGTATAATTTCAAAAAAAAAAAAAAAAAAAAAAAAAATAAAATCCTCACGTTATACAATTTTGTAAGCAAAGAAATTTTATGATTTTGTGGTCAATGAAATACATACATATGTATCTACTTTGTAAAAATTCAAAAGAGCGAACTGGTAAATTCTAATAGTAAAGATTTTTAATTGTAACACTCTACATTTCGGACTCTTACGTCACTATCGATAGAAGCATGCTAAGGCATGCATACTAGCAAAATATATAAAGCTGTTAGAAGGTGATGAGACAGCAATTGTATCTGGATCAACCCAACTCATGAATGTATTGTATACGGAGATGATTGATGGTGATGATGACGTTTTTTAAGTGAATAATCATTACATATGAATACGACAGTGATTGACCCCTCAAACCTCATGTAGAAATACTTGAGGGGAAAAATTCTCTCAAAACATAGATATTTCATTGTTTCTAACACTTTATGAATACACCAACGGTGAATTGCTGGTAGACGTAACTGAGTTATTTGAGATCGATTTGATACAATAGTTGTTTATTAAACATGCATTTCTTTGTATCTAAACTAATTTCTATATACCTAATGTATATACCCAGCAAAAAAATTATACAAAAATTCTCTATTCCAAGTAGTAAAATCTGAAAAAAGGAGTGGCACATTAGAAGAAAAAAAAACAAAATAAATAAAAACGGAGACTGACTGACCAACTAATACGTGCACTCTGCCCGATGGGCACACATAACACACTTAAACATTTCAGAAATATATATACAATACGCTGAACTTTAATAAAATGAAAAAAAAATCATATAGAACATTAAATAAAAGCCATAGGTGCTCACCGTTCATAAAATAAACATATGTATATGTATCTTATTAATGTAAACATATTATCAGTATAAAGCAACAGAAATTTCGTCATACAAAGTCATCTTGTATCCTAGAGGAGCCGTCGATAGGGTATACCTAAATTATATGAAAACGAGTTCGTTTTCTGTTGATCGCTATTAAAGAAGAAAATATGTTTGTTCATTATGATTTAACTAATTTAAAAGTACATTTAAATTCAGTCTCATACCCGTACTTCTTAACATAAAAATTAAAAATAAATGTTATCCAATTCTATATTATACTATGTATCAAAAATTTCAAAAAAGCTGTTATATGAAAGAATCTCCAGCGCTTCTAACTGCATCAGAGTTTAAGAAAAAAAAACTCCTTTTATTAAAAAACTATCAGTACCTAAGCTGGAGTGCCGGATCAGTTTCATTTAAAAATGTTTATACATTTTTAAAAAGCAAAGCAAGCTTTCCAAAATAAATGTAGAAGGCTATAGCTAGAAAAAATTTTATACCCTATACTTTAAAAAACTGTAAATTAAGTATAAGAAATATTTCTATTATAGTTACTATTACTATAGAGTATGTAAGTACATATCTTCAAGAATTCAGTTTTACTTACAACAGAAAATCCTCACAAACTTTTAAGTAAACGCAGATAAAAATTAAAATGTTTTTAATTTCACCAACAACAGACATCACATGACAAAAAATAAAATAAAAAATGTATTCAAAGATTGAGTTGAACACTTATTTGTATGTACATATATATGTACATACATGCATACATACATACATACATAAAATCAATTTGTAGATATGTATGTATACATATCAAATTTCTTATCAATGCTTAAGTATTTATTAGACCTACATCATGAAAATATATGAAGCGTCGTTTAGTTAAAGCACAATGCAAATATAAACAATCCATACACTCAGGAAAAATCTGCAGCTTAAAAATAAGAATTCATCACATTAATTCAATAATTTTTAATATAATAGAAAATGTATATTGAGATATCTACAAACTAATGAGTTTAATAAATGAATACTGTAAATTAATATTTTGTCCATATTGAAATAAGAAATTTCAATATGACTAAACCTTCGCTAATGGTTCTTATTAATTCAGCATGGTTCTTACTGATTTCAAGTTGGTTTTTCTCTGTGTGTAGATAACTCTTTCAGTCAAAGAAGACGAATGTAGTTAAATAAACAAAATCTGTAATATAAACAAATTTCACACAGACCGACTTCAACGCGAGACAAATTTAAGCATGAGAAAATATAAAGCAATCGTAAGTATAAAAGCATACTAGGATTAGGGAAGTCCAGATATATGATAGTATTTTATAGTACCATATGTCGATATTGAAAACAATTTATTTCTACCTACACATAAATACCAGCTCAAATACACACACATAGCAGAATTCATATAAGAAATATCCAAGAAAATTTCAACAACACCCCACCTTTTGCAAATCATGACGAGCCTTAAATTCTCCCTCAGATATACATACACAAATTCTCATGATCATACATAGGTACATATACAATATACAAGATTAATCTCAACAACACAACACTCTCACCTACCTGAAATTACAGATAGTCTTAAACTTCTACAGACGTCTATACACATAGATTCTCACGGCTACATATTACAAGAACACCTCGGCCCTAATAAATCACAATCATCTTAAATTCTTACAAAAATACATATATACATACATACACATAACCAATTTACCTCAACAACATCCTCACCCACCTCAAATCACGATCAGCCTTAAACTACTATAGACAGACACATCCACAAATCCCCATGGATACATATTACGTCAACAACCCTGCCCACCCAAATCATGGTCAGCCTTAAACTCCTACAGACATACACACATTGAAATTCCTACAAACATACACACACACACACACACACACACACACACATATTCACACACAACTACACACGCAATCGATCTACCTCAACTAAACCCCGCCCCCTGCCAATCAAACCTTCACCTAAATTCTCACAGACAGACAGACACATCCACAAATTCCTATGGTTACATATTACGGCAACAACGCCGCCCACTCAAATCACGGTCAGCCTTAAATTCCCACAGTCTAGCAACACCTACATTAGCATTAGAAAAAATAACTTTCACGTTTTCCCGTCGTCATTAGGAAAAATCATTTTCCCGTCGGCATTTGAAAAAATTATATTCATTTTTCGCCGTCGGCATTTGAAAAAAAATAATAATCATGTTTTGCCGTCGGCATTTTAAAAAATAATAATCATGTTTTGCCGTAGACATTAGGAAAAATTAATAATCATGTATTGCCGTCGGCATTTGAAAATAATTATGTATTGCCGTAGGCATTAGGAGAATATAACAATCATGTTTTGCCGTCGGCATTAGGAAAAAAATAATCATGTATTGCCGTCGGCATTTGAAAAAATTATCATGCATTGCCGTAGGCATTAGGAGAATATAACAATCATGTTTTGCCGTCGGCATTAGGAAAAAAAAATAATCATGTATTGCCGTCGTCATTAGGAAAAATCATTTTCCCGTCGGCATTTGAAAAAATTATATTCATTTTTTGCCGTCGGCATTTGAAAAAAATAATAATCATGTATTGCAGTAGGCATTAGGAAAAATTATCATGTTTTGCCTTCGGAATTACGAAAAATCATTAGATGATTTTCCGTCAGCATTAGGAAAAACCATTTTCATGATTTTCCCCGTCGTCACATACACACATAAAAACCGCCAAACTATGAACCGCCTTAATACATTCACACAAAATATTCCACACACAAACTTCCCACGGTCAGGCAGGCAGACAGACAGACCGACAGACAGACATACACTTAATGTAAACAAAAACTCCTAATGTAAACAAAAAACTCCTTATGTAAACAAAAAAACACAAATTTCCAAGAATTTAACAATTTTAAAATTTTAATTACCCAAATTTAACAATTTCAGCAACAATTTAACAATTTCAGCCACAATTTAACAATTTTAATTGATCCAGAACCGGCAGTTCCCTACTACTTGCCAGTATATAACAATAACAATAATAACATTTTAGAAACAACAAAAAGTATGCTTCATTTGCCGAGTAAATTAAATAAGTCTGTTAATCCTGTATATGTACATATGTGTGTGTGTATGTGTTTGTGTAATGTTATAAACTATAGATTATATTTACTGCTATGCTTTATTTTCCTCTCGCTCATAAACGCCAAAAATTTGTTTACATTTTATGCGATTTCAACGGTAATGATTGTTAATTTTACTGAGATTTATTTATATTTAGCATTGAGTGTAACACGTGTATAGGGTAACTGTGTATAAAATTTAATGAGAATTTTAAATGTATTTATACACAAACACACATATCTTACATACATACCTACATACATATAATATACATACATATGCATGCTTAGAGGTAACAGCACGAATTAATGACTTTTTTTTTATAAAAAATCTTCAAAAGTTGATAAATCACTCTGTATTGTGTGTGATAAGTTGGTGTTTGAAAAACTTGCCGTTTTTGTAATAGAGTCAAGAAAAGTTGGATAGATTTAATTTTATTTAAATAACAAGGGTGTTTGTTTTCGAAAAATTTTTAAAGAATATTTTAATTACAAAATTTTTCGCGATTTTCAGACAATTATTTGAGGCCTAATTTTATAAATCACTTAAACAAAAATTTTTTTAGGAAAGCATATTTAATGCAAATATTTTCCCAATGTGGCCGTAACTTTAGTACCACTTTTATAGTTCAAATTGAAATAGCAAATGTATAATATTTTGAAGATTTTTGCTTGTTAAGGCAGTTAATTTGTTTTAATTTTGTATGAAATACGATTACAATTGCAGGGTTGTGAAACAAAGTTGAAATTATCTGAGAAAAATATTGCGAATTGAAAAATACAATTAAAAGAAGTGAGAGTGCTATATTTGGTTGTGCCGAATCTTATATACCCTTCACCGGCGTAAGTTTGTGGAATGTGAAAAGAATAGATCATTTATTTTTTGACCTATAGGTGTTTTGCCACTAAAGAATTTGATGCAAAGATTTTATTTTAAATATTAGTTAGCATTAGTTGAATATTTTATTCCACACTCTGTATTACAGAATTATTTTACAGTTTTAATATTTTTCCTTTTTGAAATCAATAAGGAGAGTTTAATTAGAAAGGACATTAAGAGAGATCAGTAATTTCTAATGGCAATTTATTCAGCCACATCTAAAGCAACTTGAATGTGCATATATAATATAAATATAAAACTTTAGCCAACTTTCAGTTGGTTACTTTTATATATCAAAATGAGTTAAAATTTTCCAACCCTGGAATCGAGTTTTTTTTACCAATTTAATTCTTAAGGATATATAAAATAGGTTTATTTAAAAAAAATTAGTTTTAGCTAGTGCCAAACATAAGTTTAAATTATCCAGCTCTGAAACTGTCTTTTTGATTTCATTTCTGCTGATTTTTAATACCAATCTATTTTGGACTATTTCTGACATACCAGTTCAAGACCGAAGTCTATAGGCAGACGGACATCGCTTATTCTTATTCCCTTTTAAATGGGTTTCAAACCTTTATATGTATAACCTTTGCCATTTTTGGTGAGGGGTATAAAAATTGAAGGTGTTTTAAAAAATGACCTTAAATAAAACTCTCGACGAAATATTAAGAAGCACTAACTAGAGAAAGATTTGACCAAGTATTTACTGGATTCTTAAAAAACAAACATATAAATTTTTTTAAAGTGCTCGTATGTTTTTGATTCTCAAAATTTTATGACTGCACTGCACAACCAAATCAAATTTTTTCCAAAATAAAAAGGGTTCTAGTGATTGATTCTGGCAGGGGACACCGAACAAATATTAAAGTTTAGATCTAAAGCTATTATGTGTAAAAGCAGTTGAAGTTAGCCTAGCCCACCCACCCCCACCCCCTTTCTCACTCTACTCTTGCACATCATTATGTTGAATCAGCCTAGCAAACCATAAAATCCTTACATTATAGTTATAGGACGTATTTATTTAGCACTTGTGTGTAAAATCTTACAGGGATGTGATTTACTTTTTTCCTATTTTTTTCTCTATTTTAAGGCATTTGAAAAAACAAAGTTAAACAATACTTCCATCATTTCATGTCCAATTTAAAGAATATTGTGTATACAACTGGTGACAAAAAAATGTTCTTGGCACTTTTTATTTTAAGGCGTTTTGTAGCTGTCATAAAAATCGTAGGCTTGAAATTGTTTAAATTTTTCTTGAGAACTTTAAACGAAAGATTTTAATTTCACAATATATTGGTTTTTCATTATTTAAAATATTATTGTCATGTTAACCTTTTATTCTGTAACCATATTACATTTTCGAAGTCGTGCCATAATAAGGGTCTAAGAATCCTCTGTTTCTACAACCCGGACGCTTGACTTGAGTATAAAATTTATATGAAATGCACTAATTTGTTTGAGTGATTTTCATAGACATTTTTTAGACAAATCGCCGGTCAGACTTGTGGAAGGAGGATGTAACTCTCCATTTTTGCATTCGTTAAGTTTTAAAACGTCTTCAACAATTTGAAAAAATATAAATGGGAATATAGCTGCCGTTTACTAGGCTCATTAAAACTACCCAAACTATTTCAAAAAAATCTTTACATACGCATTTAAATCTTATAATAACGAATATAACGAACTTATATACAACATGGTAGGAACAGCTCTGCACACAGTGTTACCAGCATAAAAAACATTGCATAGCCAACTCTGAAATTCATAATAACGGTCAAGAGAAACACAAACTTCTAGAAATAATAACGTGAAATTACCAGATTGTTTGAGAACACTGTTTGGTCACCAAGGTTGCCAATAGAGAATCTTTGCTAAATCTGCACATTAGACCGTCTTTCGTTACAGTCAAGAAAAAAAAACAAAGTTTGTGGTACGCCATCGAATATAAAGTATTGTTGCAAAATTTTATTGCCGAACGCCCATTCAAACTGAATATTCCTACGAGCCTTTGCACACATTTTTAACTCTTAAGATGACACGATGTGATATTTAGAAAAGTGGGCGGGGCTACGCCCCGTAGTAGTTATACTCAATGGATTACTAGGAAATTTAACTCACATTTTGGGGCTTTTATAGTGACACAGTCTCGAATTTGGAATAAAATAGGTCCAAGTCACCACGCCCATTAAAACATATTTTTATATTTAATATAATGTACTGCTACTAAATCAATTTTAACAGATTTTTGCACATACCTTGAGCTCCTGTTGGGAGTAGATTAGAGGGCGGGACTATGCCCATTCAAATTTAATATACATATTTCAAGCAATTATTCTTCACTCTTTTACTACAATACAAATTCGTATTAAGACAGAAGGAGAGTATGTGATCTTATATATACATACGTATATTATCAGTGTTGCCAGATATTGCTTTAAATTTTTTCTTCTTTTTTATGACAACTGCAGTACAAATGGACATTTTCAAAAACAAAATTTTTCAAAAGATAACACTAAATAAATATTTGCGGAAAGACGGACTGGAGGCTAGCAGCGTACAGACGTTAATATATATATACATATATCATCAGTGTTGCCAGATTATGCTTTATTTATTTTTCTGTTTTTTCAACAATTGCAGTGAAATAGAAATTTTCAAAAAACAGGATAGATCAGTATAAATGAAAATTTTCATAAGATAAAAATAAATAAAAATGCGCACTAAAAAGACGCACGGGAAGAGACTGGAGGGCGAACACCGTACTCACGTTAATATGATGATGTTTTTCTTTTGAGTGCGTTAAAAACTTTTGCTTGATAAATTTCTGCTAAAGCGACAGTAAACATTTTCTGGGTATGGGAAGTTTACCGCCTCATGACCCTATCGTAAGCAAATTAACGGGGCAATAGGATGTGCATTGGGAGGCTCAGTTCTACATTTTGCTGAAAAAGTTTTATAGTTTTTATATATCGGACCGTGGTTTTAGAGAATAATCGCCAAGCAGTCCATAACAACTTTTTTTAGCGAAAAAGTAGAGAAAATTATGTAAGATTTTTACAGTGCATAGATATGACTACTGTATATTGTTTTCTTGCAAAAAGTGAATATTGCAAAATTTTTGAGTTGAAAACTTTTACAGGAACAAGTGCGATATAAAGAAGGCAAGAAAAGTTAATATAGGTTGGACGGGAGAAATGCTATATTTTCTATGCCACGCACTCATCTCTATCGATTTGGTTGCAGATCTGTTATTAACATCAACTAATGGAATACGAGAATTTTTTTAATTCTTGTTTGTGTATGTAGTTATTAATTTAGCGTCAGTAATTTCAATTTGTTAGGACAAATGTTTAAAGTTGGTCCAATTTTTTTGTAGTTTTATTAACTACTATCGACATTTATTTGCCATTGACTGTAGACAGATATTAAAATCTTTAGCTTCCTGTTGCAGAAGTGATAAATTTTCTAATAAAAAAAAAATCGATGTTTATAATAAAAGCTGTTTTGCTACATTTAATTGGCAAAAATAAAAAAACAAAAATAAAAATCAAACAATAAAATTGAAAAGCACTTGTGCTACGAATAAAGCAATTTAATAAATAACACTGAACAGACAGACAGTTTTTACGGTTGACAAGACAAAATCTTGAAACAAAAGTATAACGAAAAAAAAATATCTAAAATAAATAAAAAGAAACACATACGCCTGCACATTTTGCTTATTGGCAACTGTTTATGTGAACTCTTACTTACAAAAGAAATAAATGAATTTAAGATCCTTTGTAAATCAAACAGTAGAGAAATTAATCCTCTTGGCTTTGAAGTGTGCGATTCACAATATGAATAAACCAAGTAAGATGATGAACAAATTCGACTTTTTTAATACCCACTGCCATTGCAACTTTAAGCTAAATGCAAGAAAAGTGAAAAATGTTGCTCATTAATATGATGAAATAAATGCACACCTTAATTTATTTTTTTTATGTTTTACAAAGGGATGGCTTCATACTTTTTTTTTGCAAAGGGTACTAGAATTGCTTCTAGATCATTAGAAGTTCATAAAAAGATTAAATTTCATCAAAATCGGCCACTCCCAACCACCATTCGCCCATGCAGACTAAATAGATTTTTTGCACAAAATATTTCTTATCAAAGCAAAAGTCTTCATATATGCTCTATACACTTACTAGATCTCAAAACACCCAATGCCGAGTTTCATCAAAAACGTATAAATAAAATCTTATTTTTAGAAACAATTAGATAAAATCCGGTCTGCTTCGCCACACCACATACTTTTGTGGTGAAAAGCAAAAAAAAAAATGTAAATAACTGTTTTTTAATGTTTTTATGATATGATGAGTAGTTTCACAAGATATCTCAAAACAAATAGTTTCCTCTAATAATTCATTACATTTTATAATTTATTACAAGTTAATTACAATATTGTTTTCAATTACAATTTTATATTTTGTTTTAATTCAAAATGAAATAGAAACAATTAGATTTAAAAGTAATTATTGAAAAAAATTCAATTACAATTACATGTAACTGTAATTGCAAGAAACCATTAAAATCAGATGTAATTATTACAAATACATTTTCAATTGCAACTACAATTACCATAACAACTACAATTAAATTCATTTTCAATGTCAATTACAATTACAACTACAACTACAATTATAATTACAATTACAATTACAATTACAATTACAATTACAAATACAATTACAATTACAATTACAATTACAATTACAATTACAATTACAATTACAATTACAATTACAATTACAATTACAATTACAATTACAATTACAATTACAATTACAATTACAATTACAATTACAATTACAATTACAATTACAATTACAATTACAATTACAATTACAATTACAATTACAATTACAATTACAATTACAATTACAATTACAATTACAATTACAATTACAATTGCAATTACAATTACAATTAGAATTGCAATTACAATTACAATTACAATTACAATTACAATTAAAATTAAAATTAAAATTACAATTACAGTTACAATTACAATTACAATTACAGTTACAATTACAATTACAATTAAAATTACAATTACAGTTACAATTGCAATTATAATTACAATTACAATTACAAATTGCAATTACAATTACAATTACAATTGCAATTACAATTACAATTACAATTGTAACTATAATTACAATTGTAGCTATAATTACAATTACAATTACAAATTACAATTACAATTACAATAACAATTACAATTACAATTACAATTTCAATTACAATTACAATTGCATTTACAATTACAATTACATGTATATATGTCTGTTTATAGGGTTTCAATTGCAATTACATTTTGTAATTGTAATTAAAAAAGTATTCAATTACAATTTCATTCTTGTTGGATTACAATAAAATGAAATTGTATTTGATATTAATGTAATTGAAATTAATGTAATTGAAATTGCCCAGATCTTGTAGCCACATAGTACAACTCTTACCTAATTTACATTTTTTCATGAAATTAGTGTCATGAAAATTTTTCTTTTGTTAATAGGAAGCCTTGAAGAGGAACTCATATCAAAAAAGTAGTCAAAAAGGCATCAGAGATCCATTCTACGTCATTTTTTATATAAAATTATTTTCTATAGCGCCGCAATTAGCAAATAGAAAAAGTTTCGTGCAACAAAATTCATGAAATTTCATGAAAAAATGCTCAATGTAAATTAGGTATAACACTGTTAAAATCTTCTCTCTCACAAAAATTTGAAATTTCTTTCTGCATTATCTCCAAATATATGCGAAAATAAAAAATGATTTAAATGGAAAGTACTACGCTCAATTATTTTATTTCGACTATGTTCTTTAGAACAGTTCATAAAATCAACTACTACAAAAATTTTAAATAATTTAACTTATTGGTTTCCTAAATATTAAAAAAAAAATATTTACAATATATTGGAGGGCGTCACGCCCACTTTTCTACTTCTTAGCACTACTACCTCTTTAAAAACATTATAAAAAGAGTTTCATGCACAAAATTTAAAGTTTTTAGCTGCATTAGTTCGCTATATAAACTAAAATAAAAACTTCCTCTATGTGTGGAAAGTGCCACGCCCATATAAAATATTATCATTATATAGATAGCCTATTGTTCCTTTTGGTTCATAGCTTTCAAACATACACACAGACGTTCACTTTTATATACTGGTATATAGACTCTCAACAAAATAAACATACATCGTTCCTTTGTTGCAACAAAGACATATCTCAAAAAATGTTTTTTTTAGTTAATATTTTAGGAAAAATCGTTATATAATATTTTAGTTTGTGTAAAAATTGCATGTAAGAAGTTTGCACACGAAACTCTTGAGAAGAGAAAATATTTTTATATCTTCATTAAAAACTTAAAACTTATTTCCTGCATAGGTAGCTTTTTTTGTTATGCCTATGTTGCAATAAAGGATCAATATTAACACATATGATAGTCAACAGGAAATGCTTTGCTGCAGTTTTTTTTAAATTTTCTAATATTATTTAAAATGCTACATAAAATTTTTTTATACGAGTATGTAATAAATTTTTATTATTTATTTTCTATTGATATGCAATGTTAAGCAACAGTTGGTGTTTATAAAGTGTAAAATTAAAAAAAAAACTATTACAACAATATACACAATAAACAATGAGTTAATACATACATACTTAAGTAGATATGTATGTTTGATTAAAATTAAATATTGCCGTTAGAAAGCTCATCGCATGATGCATATTTGATCGAAGCAAAAAAAATTAAATGGATGGACAAAAAGAAAATAATTACATACGATATTTCTTTCCCGGATAGTCGACGTTGCCGTTTAATAAAACCATGGACAATTGAGGCCTCACTGTACTATAATATAAATAAATTCATTCATTTTCACTCCTTTTAAAAATAAAATCAAACAAGTTTAAAAACAACAAGAAAAATACATACATTGTGTTTCTTTTATTTTCATCCCAAACAAAACGTTTGTAAAAAAATACACATATTTTTGGGGAAAAACTCACGGTAATAAAAATCGGCGATGCCATATTTTTTCGAACATGCGAGTTTTTTCACGTGGAAATAATTGACGATTGCAACTTAATGAAAAAGGGAAATATTTCGAGGGAATATATGTATGTATGTATATTCACGATAACCCCTATCGTATCGTATATAATATAAGTACGTATGAGTAATACATTATTCTCCATCAATATTACTCATACGTAATCACATGCAAAAGAGTAAATGGCGAATAAATTTATTATTCACCAATTATAATATTATTTAAAACAATAGAGATGGACATGTTACATGTATGTACCAGGGTTGTCAGATTTTTTCCAACCTATTTCGCCAAATTGATTTTAAAAATGTATGTTTATGTAGTTTTTCTTAGTAAATATTTGATAATAAATTTGTTTTTATATAACATTTTTTAAATTTAAATTTTTATAAAATGATCGTATCAAAATTTACCAGAAAATCGCCAAAATTGGAAATAAAATCGCCAAAATTATTTTTTGTAAATTTTTGTTATCCAAATTCCAAAATGTAAGAAAAATCATTAAAATCAAATTGTTTTAACTTCTTGCAGACAAGTTTTGGTAGGATTTACTTTTGAAACTACTCCTTCAACAAACTAATTTTCTTGAATTATACAAATTTTGGTGTTAAACTTTGTTTAAAAAATAGCCATAATAATCGCCAACAAGTTTATTTATCGCCAGAAAAATCGCCATGTCGCCAAACCAAAAATTTGGACGCCAAACAATTTAAAAAATCGCCACGTTTGGCGAGAAATCGCCATATCTGACAGCCCTGGTATGTACTACATATACCATCATTTAATAGGATGTTAAGTTCGTTTTAAAATTTTTATAAAATTTAGTTACACGCAGGCAAATAAAATTAATTTTGATAATAAATGTATGGAAATTTTTTTACCAGTGCCAAACATAGCCTATTTTTTATCCGGTTCGAAATCGGATTTTTTTCGGTACGAATTCTCAAACCGCTAAACCAATTTTGAAAATTCTTTCACCAATGGAAAGTTACAACAACAGTATCAAACACCACCTATTTTGTATCCGGTTCGGAACCGGTTTTTTATATTTAGTTCGGATTTGTTCCGAAAAACACATTTTTGGGCTGGTTAGGGCAATTTACATTTCTGGTTTGATTGTTTTAAAACCGGTTTTAATTCTGTTTTTAATTTTTGTATCACCTCTTTTCGGTTTTTATCATTTTTTTTAACATACATATGTATATCAGTGAGTAACAAACAACAAAATATTAAAGAATTTTAATTTTTTCAAGCTCAAAAATTACATTAGATATATTAATTATTTTACCCATTTATTAAGATTATTTTTCTGTTCTCAAAAAGGTAGTAAAAATCTTTACAATCGGTTAAGATTTGTAAAATATGACATTTTCTACTTTTTTCACATCATTTTGTACTTGAATCACTATCTCAGAAGATATATTGTATTTATTACCCCATTTTTTTGGCTTGGAAAACACTGTACTTCGGTGCTTCGTATTCTATTACAAAAAAAGAAGGCTTGAAGTTGGACTTTTTTGCACGCTGTTTTATTGAATTGGCAACCCTCGCATTTTAAGTACACAATATTTTTATGCACTTTTATTTAAATTTTTACAATCTTAACGCTTTAAAATTTTTTCTGTGTCTTTTTTGGTGGCTTTCATAAAAAAATGTCCTTAATCCGGGGGCTAAAATGTTCTATAAAAACTTTTGCCACAAAATTCTGCCGTATTCAAAAGTTAAGAGCATAAATTTATCTTCATAATAGTAATAATGTTGAAAATTAGTACATTATTTCAATTGGAAATTGTACACCTTTACTCTAGTTAATGATGGAAATTTTTGGGACTTTTTCCCCCTCTACAACTTTCATATTATTCATAACACCAGCCATTAGATGAAAGTAACAACCACAATATATAAATAAACGATCCTTTTTTTTTTTTTGATTATTATATCCTGCTTTTGTGCTCTAATTTGTTGTTGAAGTGGCATAAAAGGCAAAAAAATAATAGACAATGCGGGAGGGATGACTAAAAAAAATTAATAAAAATTAATGGGCAGGTGTCTAAGTATGTCAAAAGAACTCTTAATGAAAAGTGTTGGAGGTAAATTAAAGGAAAAGTAGGTTAAATCAATTAGCACAATTGAAATGATATTATACAGTTTATATAATATTATGTGTGTGTGTGTGTGTATTTACCTTGAAGATTATTACATATTTGAAATCTAAACTAGAAGTTTATTGTTCTTAAAAATTTTACATTTTAAAAGTAAAAACCAAAACTAATACGGGATTTACACGATGACTTTTTCCCCTGCATTTTTCTTGAATTCTCTTTTATGTTGCTACCCCTTTGATCAGCTTTGTACCCCTTTTGTCAATAAACTCTAGAAAAGTCACGGTAAAAAGTCATAGTGTAAATCCCGTATAATATGTAGAAGACGAATAAAACTAGATAAAAAAAGCATTTCTCATGTTTCTTTTTAATAATTAAAATCTTTTTTGTTTGTTGCTGTTTGTAAGGCCCTAAAACTTATATTTTTAATAAATTTACATATATGTATGTATGTATATTTATTTCGAATGTTTACTACTGCGAGGGAGAATTTTGTTCGATAACAATAATCGTCTAAACAAAATTTTAATTTAAATTTTTGACAGAAAATATGAATGTTAAATAAAAAAATTATGGCTAAAAAAATTTAAAAACATTTGACGATAACTAAAAATGTTTGGATAACAAACGTTTTCTATCAAAAATATTTGATGTCATTGATTTTCTCCGAAAAATTGCTTGATAAGAAAAATATTCCATATTCAATATTTACAAAAATTTTATTCTCCTGAGTATTTTTTTTAAACAAAAGGTCTATATTATCGATACATTTTTTGGGGAAAATCTTTTGTAAAGAAAAATTTATTTTCTTTAGGATTTTTTTGTATTTTTTTTTTAATTTCTGTCTGTGAGCATATGGCAGCACCGAAAAGTTAATGATTTTTTTTTATAAGAATTTGTTAGACTGGGTACACGGCAATTTTAGTTGAGCAGCTTTTCAATTTATGTATGAAAGAGAAGAGAAGACAATGAAGAGGGGAGCCATTATATTTTGTTCTCTCGTCCAGGAACTAAAAAGTGGATCAACTTGCAGTGTGTGAACCCAGTCTTGGCGGTTTCAATAGCCTTTCCTCACATTTTTAATGACTTAAAAGTTTATCTGTAAATATTGGGGGTTTTGAGCTTTTTTAAATTGGTGTTGAAGTCTACGTGCTAAAGCAACAGAAAAAAACAAAAAATTTTTTTAATTCGTATTAATTTTGACGCGTTTTAAATTAAAATAAAATGTTCAAAAACATACATAAATATGTTTCGAAGAGAACAACAATTCACGTGAAATTCACCATAGCAAGTTGTTGTGTTTGGAGGGAAAGAAAAATTCCAGGGGATTTTTTTTCACGATAATAGTGATTGTGAACCAAAACATTTTTTTTTGATGTGCAAATGATGAACCAAAACAAATTTTTTTTCACAATACAATCACAAATTTTGCTGAGATTCACACCACGTTGTCAAATCGGTGTGAGCTACATATGCATGAGTGTATTAGTGTTTGAAAGAAGCAATACAAACTTATTTAAAATATTGTAAATAAATAGGACTTTGCTGGTTTTTGTTTGTTTTGTTTAACTTGATAATTGCTTTATTAGGGTTCCGTACACCAAAGGTGAAAATGAACCGTAAGAGCTACGGACCTGAAATTTGGACACACTGTGTAGACATTTGGCCACTACAACAACAAGTACATGAGAGTTAAAAATTAAAGGGTGTTCCAAAACGAGCAACGAAAAATATTAAAATCCCATGTAATACACATACAATTGTATGTACATATATACACTTGAAATTTGTAAAGTTAATGTATTTTTATACAGACTACAACATTTAACAGTAAATTTAAAAAATTTAAATCAATGGGTGTTCCATCAGTTAATGCAATTTTGACTTTGTAATTTTGACAACTTGCTGTATCTTGGAAACCGTAAGAGCAAAACTATTGAAATTTTCAAAAACGGTAAAACTATAAAATCAAAAAAATATCAGCCCAATTATGAATATTCCCGGGGAGTTTTTTCCCTTCCCTATCATTTGTTCCCAGGGAATAATCCTCCCATTCTAAATAGCCGGGGAATAAGCAAATACGGGAGAGAGTAAAATCTGGATCAGCTGTTTAATGTTTACATATTTTTCTGCACTAACGCAAATTTCAGCAATATAAATTTATTAAAAATGTGATGTTTTCATTGTCAATAAGATTTCGTGTTAATATAATATTTGTTTTTGTTTAAATAAAAATTAAATAAACAGTGTATCCATTCAGACATGCGGAATAACTTTGTGCTGAGAAAGTGGAGTGAAAACTGAGTCAGGTCTAGTGGACTGTGTGTACAAAGGAAATTTGTAAATTTTATAAAGTTTTTCTTATCGGTCTTGCTAATATTAGAAGGAAATAAATCTTCCATTTACCTATTATGTGAAATGCAAAATTGATTGTTTTAGTATTTGTTCTGAATACAGAAGTAGTTTATGTTTTTGAAGTGCATGTGCGCAGTGTTTAAATAAAAATGCAAAAATACAAAATACAAAAGGGAAATATAATAATTCGGTATTTATTTAAACTTTTTGTTCTAAATAAATGCTTATACTATTGTTTTTCAACATTTATTAATATGATTTCTAAATTTTTGCATTAGTTCCCTTCAAAATGTTTGGGGAGAAAACTCTCAACAAATTCTCCCTCTCCCTCATATTTAGAATACCTATTTTTTTCCCAGGGAGTTTTTTCCCGGGGAAATTTTAATTCATAATAGGAGGAATGGGAAAAGGGAAAAAACTCCCGGGGAATTGCTATTCATAATTGGGCTATGTAAAATCGCCAAATCAAAAAAAATCGCCAAAAACAAAAAAAATCGCCAAAACGAAAAAAGCACCATATTAAAAAAATTTCTAGGACTAAAATAAATGGCGAAAAACCGGAAAAATCGATAAAATGAAAAAAACCCTTAAACAAAAAAAATCGCCAAAATAAAAAAATCGCCGAAATGAAAAAAATCGCCTAAATAAAAAAACCCAAAAAAAGAAAAAATCGCCAAAATGAAAAAAAATCGCCAAAATAAAAAAACCCCAAAAACAGAAAAAATCGCCAGAATGCAAAATTGCGAAAATTAAAAAAACCCAAAGGGAGAAAAAAAACAACGCCAAAACGAGAAAAAAGCGATAAAGCTAAATCAAAAAAATGCTCAAAACCAAATGTGCGCGAGTCAAAGTCGCACTTTACTGAATTAATTTTAATAGCAATGCGTACACAACAACAAGAATAGCAGCAACTAAACGATGAACAACAGGAATTAAAAATTAAAAAGTAAAAGTAAAGGGATTTACCATAGATGAGCACTACAGTACCACTAAAGTTTCAGTAAAAATTATAAAAATTTTTTAACAAGTAAATTTTTACTGATTACTAAAATTTTTTCTACAATTTTTATAAAGTGCCTAAATGATTTGTTATATGATGAGGTGCATTGAATTTTCAGTAATCAGTAAGGCCCGTATTCATAATAAAATTCTACTAAGTGACTAAATGTTTTTCATACAAAAGTTTCAAAATTTGAATGAAAAAACTTTGCCACTTGCTACAATTTTATTATGATTACGGCCCTACGATTTTACTGGTAATGCAAATTAAATTTCATTAGCAGTAAAACTACTGAATTTTTTAGTAATCAGTAAATTTACTGCTTACTGCAATTTTTAATGCAGTACATATACATATACTGCAGTGTGCCCATTTCCTAACCAAATAAGTTTAATAAAAAAACAAAAACCAACAAATTCCCATGTACTTACAATATTGAGTTTTGATACTTCTAATTAATTAATTTTAAAAAAATATACTAAAGGCATAAGTATTTCCAACTTAAAAAAATTTTTCATTACTAGATGTTTACACATCTCCTCTGTGATCGGACTCACATTGCTTTTTTTTCATACAAACAAAGCATCATTTGACATTTTACGTTTTACATTTCAGATTCTTTTTTTATAAGAAAACAAAGGAAGGGAATTTAAAGGCAAAACTAAACTACAAAACAATTTTACAAAATTAGTAGTTGTCCATTGTAGTCACTTAAAATTATACATATTTCTTTACTGAATTTCTTTTCAATTCTATACAAAATAAACAACGTTAAATTTCTTTAAAGCATCAACTAAAATTTATAATGAATGTCTCTCTTGTCACTTTTCTATAGAGATAAATGAGTGGCTGGGATGCCATTTACATGTTAACTGTTGCTTCAGTTTAGTATTAATGCCAATGAAAACCACCAAGTGAAGTGAAGTGCCCTTTTAAATAAAATAAATAAATACAAATTTCAAACACATTTACAAAAACATTAACATCAACATCAACATCAGCATTAATGTCAATGTGAATTTGTAAAAGAATTTCTTGGAAAAACATTTTGTAAAATACAAATACGTATTATTATTACCTTGGCATATATAAGCTGTTATTTTGTTATGGAAAGTATTTTTATTCAAGCATATACATACACACATACATTCATATATGTATGTATATTTAAACACATATATAATTACATGTGTATGTATGTATATATACTCGTGCACAAACACAGGGCAAGAAAGTCAAGATCGTGTAATTACATTTTATCTGTCAGTGTAGGTAAGGACTTTTCTCGATTTATGCCGAATTCTCTCAGGGATCGTATCATAATAACTATTATAGATGGGATCTCATCAACTGACTTCAAGGTTTATTCAGAGGTATCACAAGGCTCCAATCTTTCTCCTATCCTAATTCTTATTTTTTCTAAATAACCGTCAATATCAAACATCCAACCCTTTCTAATCTTTCTTGGGCAAGCCTATCTAAGGTTACCGTAATTATGAGATGGTGTAAATAAAGGGTTATCCATTTAGTAGTTTCAAAACCACCTGTCTGGAAAGGCTGTCAGCTGTTAAATATTTGTAATCTGAAGTGTAAGTGAAAGTGTAAATTTAGTGAAAAGTTTAGTATGACAAGGCTTTCAGCTGTTAAATAACTGTCATCTGAAGTATCATTTATTTAATGAAAAATTCGCAACTTATGAATAAGAACGTGTAAAAATACAAAAGTGTTGTCCACTTTTCGAACAGTACACAGAAAGTAATTATTTGTAAATATCATTAACTGTTTTGTGAATACAGTTAACTAATTAATTGAAATTGAACTCGCTACAATTTTTATGACTACTACTTCAACCAAACAAAATTTTTGCTAATTGATTTTTGCCATGAAATTATTTTTAATTAGTTTTAAATAAACTTCTAAAGCGTTTTTTTTTTTTTGCTGTTTGGCATATTCTGCAATTGAAAAGGTATTGGTAATGTAGGTATGTGGCCTTTTTTCGTATAACTGTTGAAGGATATTTTGCTAATTAAATGAAATTAGTGCTGAACATGCAGTTCTCAATTTCATGAGGTTCTCGGAAGAAACTTAATATACGATGATGACATAAACAAACTCAATTTATACGCCAAATTGCTAAACTAGTAATTTAATTGAAGGTATTTTTTTTTATCAAATTGCTTATGGCATTTAGAAAATTTTGACAAGTGACAACAAGTGCATGGTTTTTATTGCTTTAAAAATAAAAATTTTAATTAAAAAGTGCATTAGCAGAATGCCTAAAAATATGCTGCATATTTTAGTGTAACAGGCAGTGTTGCAAAAACGAAGGTTTTACCGCTATATATGACAGTATTTTGTTGCGGCGTCAATTAAAAAAAACCGCCAGCGGGTTTTTTAGCGGAACAATTTCTCAGTTGAAGGGTTTTCAGCATTTTTCTGAAACTTATAAAGAAAGATATTGAATCAAAATAAGCTATTTTTAACGCAACTATGCAACACGTACTCTGGTATTTATGTTGAGTTTTTTCGATATAAACACGTACCTCAAAGAAACTCACGTCACTTTTTTTTTGCAAATAAAAAATTTACATTTTGTGGTGGCATAGTATAAAGTGAAACTTTAATAAGTTAAAAATAAAAACATATATATATATATATATATATATATATATATATATATATATATATAAATATAAAAATTTAATTCAAGATTAAAACGATATTGAAAACCAATTTAATCTTTCCTTTCGCATTAAAACAAATGAGTAAACAAAACTTTAGACAAAGGAAAACAAACCGAAATTAAAAAAAAATCAAAACAATAACTTTTTCTGAATAATTTCTTTTCCATTAGAGACTTTTTGATTAAATTTTCCTTTGAAATACAACTTCAAGCAAATGTTAATTGAGTCATAGAGTTTATTTTATCCACACTATTTTTTTTTTATTTCAGATAGTCAGAAAATCAGAAAATTTTAACAAAAATAAATAGCTTCATATTTCAAGAAAAACGGCAAGAATTCCATACGTTTAGAATAATTAAGGTCTATCGCAGAAAATATTAAAAAGCTACTGAATCAGCATAAACATATTAATACTATAAGATGGAATAGTCCCTTGGATTCTACTTCTTTCTGGTTCGAAGTTCGATTGTGGGGACACTGCAGCAAATAAAATATTCAAAGAGTGGGCTGAGTTTTGCTTACAAATATGGGCGAACTACCTATGAGATTCCGACATATATGAATGCATATACATATACATTTTATAAAATTTTTCTCGTTCTATTTCTTTTACCAATAAACCATGAAAGAGGAAATATGTTGCTTATAAAAAATTCAGCAGTTTTATTAGCGTTTATATTTATTCAGGTAGCGGTTTTTAGCGGATTTTCTGGTGCTATATGGCGGGAAATTTCTACAAAATTTTGGCAACACTTTACCACTTTAGCAGGTACAGTGGTGCTGTTCAAAACAATTTTATTTTTTTTTTCATATAATAGCACCGTTTAGATTTGTTTTTAATGTTTTGCGTTAAATTTTGCAAATATCAAAGTTAACTAACGGTCTGGCCCACGATGTCGACAAGAAATTATCTGTCGCGTAGTTATATTGAAAACAAAAACAAAATCAGAAAATTTGTTTTTGTTTTCAATATAAGTAAGCGATAGATAGTTTCTTGTCGACAGCGTCGGCCAGGGGCGCGTTTCTCAAAGCTACAAATTACAAATCTACAAGTAAAATACACACGAAACAACAACACTTTTACAAATTTTATTGTTGTTTTGTGTGTATTTTATTTGTAGAGAGATTTATAAGAGAGATTTATAAGAGAGAGAGAAAGAATTATAACATTTCGAAGTCTAAAATATTTGACCAGGCTACAAAATATAACACTAAGTATTGTTTTAGACTTGGCAGTTTTTCTTGATGCAGTTAGTTTGTTTATACTCAGACGGTTCCTTGTTCAATTTTCCTATTGTTTTAATGCTGCGAATGAATAACAAAAGATAATTGAAGTAACTTTTCTGTACAAGCAAGTCAGTACCCCTCTTCTTTGTTCTTTCGTCTCTCTCCCATAAAATCAGACTTGCTTTAAGAAAAACTGTCGAGTCTAAAAGATGAGTAAGCAACAAAACTCAGTTTAGTGATGGTGTCATTAGTTTTTTTTATCAACAGCAAATTTAGACTTTATTATAGCGCAAAGAATAAATATTACAATAATATAGCCAAACAATTCCCATTAACTTAAGTTAGTTTTAGTTATTATTGTTCAAACTTCATTTGTTTCTATTTTTGATTAGGCTAAAGTTCGTATCGATTTGTACGCCAAATTACATGTGATAATTATTACTGAAGAAATAACAGCATATATTCGATAGCTTTTCCGAATTATAAGTGGTCGAGCAAGTCATATACTTAGCAAATAGTATACATATAAATAAAACGGGGAATAAACTGATATTTATAGCAGCAGATAAGCTACAACTGCAGTGAATCGTTCAGGTCCTACGCCCAATATAGGAAACAGATTTTAAGCCTTAAGGCTCAATCAGACGTGACATAACCATAGCCATAGAAAACAGCCGTTCAAACCAAACTAATGGGCAACACTGCATTTGATTATAGGTGAAGCGCCATAACGCCATAACTCTCACCATAGAAACCAATTGAATTTTGGTTTCTATGGTGAGAGTTATGGCTAGGGCATTATGGCTATGTCACGTCTAATTTAAGCTTTTTTGCAGTTTTTTTTTTTTTTTTTTTTTTTGTTCGATTTAGACAGTTTTTTCCTCAAAAGTATATGGCAACACTGGGTGTCAAAATAAAATAGATTCCATCATTCTTTTTGTGTAAATTTGTACGGAAAATGCATTCACGACACAATTCTGTTTGAGCATTTAGGCAGTTGATGAAACAGCTGACGGCAAAAAAATTTCTTTCTTTTTGTTCTTTTAGAACTCTTTATTTTTTTAGTCACATTAAATCAAAAACATTTTCATCTTTTTCTCTCTCTAACAAAGAATTGAAAATATTGATCTCGTGTCTGGCCAAAAAAAAACAAATTTTCCTGGAATTCTTATTTGATTAAATTAAATTACGTTGCCAAAATCAACAAACAAAAAATTTATTCAGGTACACAATTATGTGCATATGTTTATATAATATATATTAGAGTACACACATACTACATAAAACGTGTAATATTTTTGTATGACAAAAAGCAATTTTCATTTGGCGGCAGAGATTCTATCATATGCTCTAATGCCAGTTTTTTTTTCTAAACAAAGAAGATTAAGAAAACCATGAACGGAAAAGTTACGAAATATAATTTTCATTCCTCGCTTTTTCTCTTTTTTTTTTTTTTTTTTTTTTTTTGGTGACAACTCCAATGATGACATGAACAACAAAATATCTTTAGGGGAAAGTAATCACTTAAAAGGTGTTTTTGTGTTTTAATACATATATAAAAAAACACCTACACTGCTGCCAAACGCAGAGGAAAACTCAACATCAACAACAACAACAACAACAACAACAACTTTTCGAAATTTGTTTCAGTAGTATATTTGTTAACACGTGTGTCACGCGTGAAGGCAAGCGGAAACGAAAACATTTAAATTAAACATTTTTTCTAAGTACGCAGCATAAAATATTGATTTGGTTACATTTATGAGTCGAAAAATAAAAACAAAAAATGTATGTATAGCAGTTATTGTTGTTATTTTGAAGCAGAAAATGTTAAATAATCCCCCTTATTGTGATTGGCGATTTTGCGGCGAAAGTCAGGCGTTTTGTAGTAATTAGATTAAAGAAAAATGTAGTTTCAAGGCGAATTGATGTGAATTCGCCTTGTGTAGTTTTTTTCTTTAATCAACTACAAATAGTCGAATTTGAAGTCGAAAAACGCCAACCACGATAAGGGGAATATTTCATAATTATTTCTGCATACTTTTAGGAGCGACATTTTAAAGTGATTCTACCTGTCTAGTTGGATCCTATGCGCATTTCACTGATGGTAATGCACATTAGACCCCTGCACAAGACCACTTACAATAACTTTTAAGACAGAGGGATTTTTCATATGCTTTACTAAAGCGAAATCTTCTAAAACAAACGCTAAACAAACACTGTTTGCAAGAAATTTGTATCAGTTATTGCAGATATAGGAGTACAGAAGGAATTTGTGATGATTGCTTCTTTCTACGTCATGCATGCACATATACACACACGTTGTGTGTACGATCTTTTATTTTTTACGTACACACAAACGCACACATGCATTAACATTAGTTGTGTGCGCTTGCTTTAAAAAACCACCCTTAAACGCATACATAATAGCTTACCATCTACATCTTATACACACACTCAAATGTATAATATGCAACATAACAAGCATACACGCATCAACACTATACTTCTTTTGATTGTTTGTTACGAACAAGAAGTCGTCGCTTGTAAACACTCAAATACACGAACATCAATATATCCATCGTGATGTGCTTATTAAACGACAGCATTTATTATTGGTTTAGTATAATATATTTAAAAAAGAAGACTGTTTACGCAGCCCTCTAATGCAGATCATGAGGGAACTTTTAACAAAAAAATTTTTTCTTAGAACAACTAGAGTTATTATGTTATAAACTTTCATTTAAACAAATGAGAAGCTCAACAAATAACAAAGTTGAAACAAGAACTCAATAATCAACATATTGTTTATTTTCTTACTTTGGCTGACTTTTTTTCAGCTCGAATTGTAGGTGTAATAAGTATGTAAAATAAATAAATGTAAATAACAACAACAGCTATCCAAGAATAGAGTGTTGCCACACAAGTATTTTTTATCGGGTGCAATCAAGTTAATAATTAGTGTTTTTTATGGGAATTGTTACAATTTAAGTTTAACATTTGTTAACGCACTAATAATCCCAAATAATTATTTCATTACATATATTGTTTTTTAATTAACAAAAATTCTTTGTTTTTAGCAGCCTGCTACGCCCACTACTGCGAATATTTTGACCAAACTTTTTACCTACCTTAGTTTTCATATATATTTCCTTTCTGATGGCGTAAAAGTTTTAAAAATCTATTTCAAGAAAAAATTTAACTTTTTGGGCAATGCACTTTGATTCTGAACCACCGTGCGACATGCATGAGTTCGATTCTTCCATCACTTTACTTATGCCAATAGCACAAATTTTTCCACCTGTTTCAGGATTGCTGCCCGAGGAGGTGGTGTTTAACGGTGACCCAAAATTCCTTTAGTTTTGGAGGATGGAAGATATTTTACCTTGACCGATAATATTTAAAAATTGTTTCTTATAAAAAACTCACGGTTTTCGCTCAATGCTGGGCGTAGTTTGTGCAAATCTAAATCGATTTATTTTTTTTTTTTTCTTTAAAAAAAGTCTTTTGGAAGTTTATAGTTCCTTAAAATAAGAAGCGAAAATTTGTTTCTTTTAGAAATCTTAGGGGGAAAACAGTTGTTTGTAAATTCATCCCTTAACACACTGCTGTTCATCCCAACAATTTTTGGGCTTCAAATCTGCTTTGACAAAATATTTATGTAACTTTTTCAATAATAATAATAATAATAATAATAAACAAGTAAATATTTTAAGCATACAATAAGGTCGGAATATTGTTTGTAACAGTTTGTCCCCACTAAAATTATTGAGAGATTATCACAACATATTAAGTACAATCAATCCGCTACAGCCAATATAATATATTATATTATTATGTACATAAATATGCTTTCAACTTTCATGGAATAAGCACGTGTAATGATTTAGAAAAGTCATTGTAGCAAAAAGCGATTGTACTAAGAAGTAAAAGGAATGAATATATTTTACGCTTAAAAGCGTATGTACTTAATATTTCTATATTTCTACGTTATTTTTTATGATTTAGTTTTTTTTTTTGCATTAACTTTTTGAATATAAGCAGCCATATTTACATATTCATTTATTTATTTATTTATCAGTTTATTGCTGTTAAATAAAACGTTGAAACATTAAGAAGTGAAAGAAAAAAGGAATATTTTTACTTGACATTACGCTTCAAAATAGGAGCAATTGCATACATAGACACGAGCACCGATAACACTGTGCAACACAGAAAAAAAACTAACAAGGTTCTGGTGACAGTTCATAGCCAAGGGTGGATCCAGACTACAGTTCAGAGGGATCACTTAGTGGAAAATCAGTGACAGTGACTATACTAACTGTTAGTGTAGCAAGAATGCCAGTGCTCGGTTAACGGCGCAGGGGGGGGGGCGTATCCACCTCCTGGATTCACGCTTTATTCTGGCTGAGGAGACCACAAACAATATATGTGCGTAAGTATAACGGAGCTTTGAAAGTTTACGTCTGAACTTTAAAAAAAAAGAGGCATGAGTAACGTGACCAGATGGTTTCTGCAAAAAGCGGGTAAATATATATTTAAAATATCTTTTAGAAAGCGGGATGTGTAATATACACATAAAGAGTTTTGTATGTTAGTTCGGAAACACAGTTTTCAACTCAATAATAAATAAATAAACAAAAATATTGATAAACAAAAATAATTATTTTGAAAATATTGCTTGTTTTTATGGTTAAGTATTGCATATATGCATTTTGTTCTCGCTTATGGAACTCGTCAACCTATTTATTTTATAACATAAAATTCTCGTGTCACTGTGTTTGTACGTGAACTGCTCCGAAACGGCATTATGAAATTTTGTATGTGTATTCGGTAGGTCTGAGAATAGGTCGTAATCTATTTTTAATACCCCCAAGTGGGATGTGCCACGCCTATACGAACGAAATATCTTATATCTTGAAATCTATAGGAGTCAGAGTCTTCAAATTTGGTATAGACTATTTTGAGAGCGAGATGCGAAGTAATTCAAAATATTTGTAGAATATGACCGGATGAAGGACATCCCCCATACAAAATAATTAAAAATAATCTTATATCTTGAAAGCTATAACAGCAAGTGTTTTCAAATAATTCAAAAAAAAATTTCGAATAAAATACAACTTTAGCATTTTAGAATTTTTCCATTCGCAAGCATATTAAAAGTTTAAAGCTTTTTCGCCTTTTGCATTCAAAAGGCAGATCTTTTAGTAAGCCTTAAAAATCAAGTTTCACTTATAACTCCTGCCTGCCATAATCGCCAAAAAAAAAAGGCTAAACGACATAATTTTCGAACTTATTTTTTATTTTGACCAAAATCGATTATCTGCTCTCGTAAATAATCTATTTTTGTCAAAAACACGATATCCAAAAATATGTGTCGGTTAAGCTTTTTTGGAGGTTATGGCTCGAACTATGACATATGTATTGTATTAAGTTCGAATTTTCGAAAAACAAATTTCAGAATTCATATACTTGAACTATTAAAACAGTAGTTTTTCTTTCTAACAAGGATAGTAAGTTTTATTGTTATTTTTTTTTTAATTTCGAAATTCCAAACTATAAATTTCGAAATTTCGAACATTTCTAGAATTAAAAAATATATAAAATATTTGAGCATTAGCGATTTTCAATAGGCATTAAAAGGTAGATCTTTTATTAAGCCTCCAAAATCATGTTTCACTTATAACTGTGTATGTACATATCTTATTAAGTTCGAATTTTCGAAAAACAAATTTAAGAATATATATTCCTGAGTTTTTAAAACAGTATGTGCTCTTTTTAATAAGCATAGTAAATTTTATTATTGTTATTTTTTCTAATTTCGAAATTCCAAACTATAAATTTCGAAATTTCGAATAACTCTAAAATTAAAAAAAAATATATATATATATATATATATATATAAAATTATTTGTGAATTAGCGATTTTTAATAGTTAATAAATCTGTCTTGTAATTTTTGAGCCCTATTTCAAAATTAAGTTCGAATTTTCGAACAAGATTTAAATTTAAATTTAAGATTTTTCAATTTCATAAATTTTTATTTCTAAGCATAATTTATAAATTTTGTGCTTTCAAAGATGCCATAAAATTTCCTCTAAATTTGCTAAACTAAAATATATTATGTGGAAGTTAACAAAGTACAAAATCTGTATGTTTGCATGGTAAACGATTTATTTATATACATGTGTATGTATGTGCACATGTATGTGTGTCTGGCAGAAGCTGACAATCAAATTAAAATTAAGGAAATTGCAATATGTCGCCATATTTGCGACCCTTTTTTGGCTAAATTTCAAACCTTGGCTTCGAATTCCCTAGCATAATTTTTTTTCAATTTAAAATTTGATATGCTGCCTAAATTTGAAAATAAACTATGCAAAGTAACTTCCTAGACATGTACTTATGTATATACATACATACATATGTATGTATGTATGTATGTACATTCCTATATTTTCTGGCTTTCTGGCAAGAAAATTGATATCTTCACTTAAACCACTTCGTTTTCTCTCTTCCTTCATATTCCATTTTTTTTTTTCTAGTAGTAACAAGAATTACAACATAATGGTCAACTGTCAAAAACAATAACGTTAACAGTAACAAATTTTATCACTCCTTCTCTTTGTTCATTCAATTCATTATGAATGTCTAAGAAGTATGTATGTATGTGCGTATGTACATGTTGTAATTTTGCGACCATCCGTCCCCAATGTGGCTTTATAATCTTTTTCGAAAAAGTTTCAATATACAAAAGAACATTTGGAGGCAACTAAGTGCTTTCCAACAAGAGAAGACCTACCGATAAAATTAAATAAAAAATACTTAAAGATAATAAAAAAAAAAAACATTATTAAAGAAATAAGCAACCAACAACATGGGAAGTTTACCAAATCTGCACGAATTGGAGCAAATTGAGCGCAAACGCGAAAAACGCCGCGAGCGCGAAATGCGTGAGCAATTGGCCAGAGAGGCAAGTCGGGAAAGAGAACGCTTAAATCAGCGAAAGGTAAGTGAAAAGAGAAAAGTATTTTTGTTTACATTTTGATATCTGAAGGTAATTGTTTTATTTTGTGAAATTACAACAAGGACGCGCCACCACCAAGAAAGGCCCTAAAGCGGCCCATACACTACAACAGCATGTACGCACAATCAAGCGATTGAGCATTCATGCTCGAACCACACAACATACCAGCAAGCTGGTACAATATTCATGTCTTACAAAATTTCGGGAAGGGTGGTTATGAATTGTGACACATATTTTGTTGCAATTATTATTGGTATGTTGTTAAAATTAGCAGCTGTGTATAACTTAAGTTCTAAAATTCTGTTTACCATTGAAACAAATTATATTTCAACAAATTATATTACTTAAATGCATGTTTGCTCTATGACAACTTGCTCAACTGAGCTAATTTCATCATATACCACACCAGCGAGCTGGTACCATCAGCAAAATATCAAACTCTACTTGACATCGCTACAGCAAACCGTACAATCGCACAAAATGCCCATACACGACCAAACCGCTGGCACAAACACTTGATTGCGCATGCATGCTGTTGTAGTGTATGGGCCCCTTAACTCATATTTTTACTAAATTGAGTTTTTCAGTGATTGCAATACATTTTAAACAAATACACCTCGTCAGAAAAGTTTATTGGAATAGTGTAAAAAATAAAGGTTTTAGAAGCAGTTGTACAAAACAGTTTGTACAAGGAATTGTACTGTTTCTATTATGTTTACAGTTATTTGAGTTAGGGCCTTTCGCCTATATAAACAAATATTTTACCTGATGCAGACCTTTAAAAATTTTTTTTTGTTTTGGCGTTTTTTAGTTTTAGCGACTTTTTTAAAGTCTGACGATTTTTTTCGATTGTTTTTGTTTTAACGATTTTTTTTAGTTTTTGGTACTTTTTTAGATTTGGCGCTTTTTTCGGTTTTTGGTGATTTTTTTTTAATTATTTGGCGACTTTTGGTGATTTTTTGCGTTTTAGCGATTTATTTTATTTTTCATCTAGCCTATACTTCAAGAAAATAGGCCCAGCCGTTTGAAAGTTATCATAAATTTTCCGATGGGAATTTTTAAAATTTTCATTGAATGCTTTTGTTAGTCTGGAAAAAATTTACTCCGCTTATTTCTTTACAATTTTGGGCAACAGAAACAATAAAATATTATGATGAAAAAAATGTGACATACAAAATGTGCGCACGTGCGACTGTGATTAAAATTAAAAAATTTTAATTAATTAAAAATATACATATAAATCATTTTTGTATAAAATCAAAACTACTTTAAAGAGGATTCATTTCACAACATTCTAACGTTAGTCCCATTAAAATATTCCTTAAGATTTCCCTGAAATCAACATTTTAATCGTTGGCCAAAAACAGAAGTTCTGTTTTTGCAATTATCTTTAAAACATCGATTTTTGCCTTTTTGTGTCTTTTGGCGACCTTTATACTTTTGGTGATTTTTTTTTTTAATTTTAGCGATTTATTTTATTTTTGCATGTTTTTTTTAGAGGTATAGAACTTCGAATTGAAATAAAACACAAGAAAATCGTTTTAATGCCCATTAATTTGGCTTTATTGGAAGGATAATTTTATGCCATTAATGTTTAAATATGATTTCGGGCATGTGGCCGCCGCGGCTGGCTCGAATAAAGCCAATTCTACAGGTCCAATTTTCAACCACTTTTTCGAGCATATGGGGCCGTATGTTGGCAATAACGCCACGAATGTTGGCTTCCAAGTCCCCTAACGCTTCTGGTTTGTTGGCGTAGACGAGCGACTTCACATATCCCCAAAGAAAATAATCCAATGGTGTCAAATCACACGATCTTGGTGGCCAATTGACAGGTCCATTCCGCGAAATTATGCGCTCATCGAATGTTTCCTTCAATAAATCGATTGTGACGTGCGCTGTGTGGCATGTAGCGCCGTCTTGTTGGAACCACAACTCATCCACATTCATGCCATCCAATTCGGGAACAAAATAGTCGGTTATCATGGCTCTATACCGGTCTCCATTAACGGTAACTGACTCTCCAGCATTATTTCGGAAGAAGTATGGCCCAATGACTCCACCAGCCCATAGAGCACACCAAACAGTCAGTTTTTGTGTATGTAATGGCGTCTCAAGGGTCTCATGTGGATTCTCTTCACTCCAAATGCGGCAATTTTGCTTGTTGACGTAGCCATTCAACCAAAAATGAGCCTCATCACTGAACAAAATTTTGCGATGAAAATCAGCATCGAGATCAATCTCATTTTCGGCCCATACACCAAAATCACGACGCATTGCATGGTCTCGCGGCTTTAATTCTTGCACAAGCTGGATCTTGTAAGGTCGCAAGCCAAGATCTTTGCGCAAAATCTTCCATAAAGTTGATGGACAAAGCTCCAAATCGATTCATTCGGGTCCTCTTCAACACTTTGCTCTACAGCGGCAATTGTTTCTTCGGTGCGCACTGTTCGACGTCTCTGCGGATGCGTATTATCACATAGAGTAAACGTAGTGCGAAAACGATCCATGGTTAACCGAATTAATTGCTCTGATGGACGATTATGTCGACCATAAAATGGACGGAGCTTGCGGTAAACTTCGCGAACTGAACCATTATTTTCGAAATAAATTTGCACGATTTGCAAGCGTTGTTCTTTTGTCAACCAATTCATGATGAAATGGCAAACCAAACTAAATATTAATCACTTGACAGCTGACAAAATGGCCGCCAGTTAAAAAAGTGATGCCAACTTAAAGTTCTATACCTCAATAAAAAACACCCATTATGTACGAGTATTTTTCATTTAAGCACTTTTTTCCTTTTTGGAGATTTTTCATTTCAATATTTTTATTATTTAGGGATCTTTTTAGTTTAAGCGTTTTTTAAAACTTCAAGAGTTTGCCTCTTACGGTTTCCAGGATAGAGTTACGCCAAATTACATAAAGGGTGTTTTAAAGCGAGCAACGAAAAATTTTAAAATCTCATGTAATAATACACATACAATTATATATAGACACTTGAAATTTGCAAAGTTAGTGTATTTTTATACAGACGACTACAGCATTAGCACTAAAATTTAAAAATTAAATTAAAGGGTGTTCTATCAGTTAATGTAATTTTGACAACTTGCTGTATCTTGGAAACCGTAAAAGGCAAACACTTGAAATTTTCAAAAACGGTAAAACTAAAAAATCCCAAAATTATAAAATCGCCAAACCGAAAAAAATCGCCAAAACCCGAAACAAATCGCCAAAACAAGAAAAAAAGCGCCAAAACCGAAAAAAGCAATAAGAATGCTAAAACTAAAAAAATGCTCAAAACCGAAAAAATCCCAAAAACGAAAAAAATGCCAAAACTATATATTTTATAGGCTAAAGTACATATAGTATTAAATATCTAGTGTTCGTGCGCGAGTCAAAGTCGCACTACATATACTGAATTTATTTTATTTTTATTTTTTTTTGTTTTTTTTTTTGTGGGGGGGGGGGGGGGTATAGTTAAAATTAAGTTTTACATTTTATAAAAATATATTTCAAAAATTTAAAATATTTTAGTTTTATTTTTTTGTCCGTTGCCTCTTTTTTTAGCCATCTAATTCGCTTCCATAATATTATGTTTCTAAAGAATTTACGTACACACCGTCGGGCAGTGTTGTGAAAGCTGGCAATAAATGCAAAAGCTATTTCTTAAAAAAAGATTTAATACTTTCTTAAAAATCTATTAATAGTATTTACCAAAAATTTTAAACATTTTTTTAAAACGAGCTATTAATCTTATATATATATATGTATATAAAATTCTCGCCTCACGGTGTTTGTAATTGAACTCTACCGAAACGGTTTCGGTAGTTCTGAACAGAATAGGTCGTAATCTATTTTTCAGAGTATTTTAACTTGGTATAGACCCATTTGAGAGCGAGATGCGAAGCAGTTCAAAATTTTGGTAGCACAGGAGTGGGTGGAAGGGCACCCTCCTCCCCCCTAAAAATAATTATCTTATATCTTCAAAGATATAATAGCAAGTGTCTTCAAATTTGGTAAGAGTTAATTTGAAAACAATTAATGTAATAAAGTATAATAAATTAAAAAAAAATAAATGTCTAGTGTTTAGTTATTTTTATATTCCGTCATCTTTCACAGCACTCCCTGCCAGCGATGCCAACTTGGTGCCTATGGCACTATTTTTAGTGCTTTTTGAAGACTAAAAACGCCAATTTTTGAGCGTTAGTGCCAAACTAACAAAAAACACTAAGTAGTGCTTTTAAGAAATTTGTGTATTTTTAAAATTACTTTAATAAAAAAACTTGGTGTATTTATTTTTTCTGTGTAAATCATACATTTTTCGTCTGATATATTTCATTAAAGATGTTGATAATATTGCCGAAATACAGAATAACTTAGAAAACATTGTTAAATTGCACTAGATTTTCACGTTAGTGCTTTTTACGCTTTTTAGATCTCAAAATTACGCTTTTTAGTGCTTTTTTTAAATTCTGATGTGCTTTTAGAGCCAAAAAAGTTGGCATCACTGCTCCCTGCCTCTATCACTCATATACAGTGATGCCAATTTAGCCATTTTCTGGCTAAATTTAGCTATTTTTCATCCCATTTAGCCAGAAGAAAAGTGAATTTAGCTATTAGCTATTTGTTTAGCCATTTTTATTTTAATTTAGCTATTTTTCCAAACATGAAATTTATTTGTGATTTTTCATAAAAAATTTTAGCTTGCATCAAAGGAACACTTATTTACTACCAAAAGAACACAACGGAGTTTTGTTTCGCATTACTATCAATGAATTCTGGTTGAAACTTATAATCGTTGTCATGTTGTGATAAGTTGTCGGGTCTATTTAGTGGTTTTTATATCAATCAAACAGGGGTCAGTTTTGTTTTACACGAGTGAAAATAAAAAATAAATCAAAGTTTAAATGAAAGTTTAAAAAATAGAAAATGAATAAAAATTTTAAACAAAAATTTCGCAAGGAATGGATTAGGAACCCAAAAATTTAACGACTGAATAGCAGAATGTACAAATGAATACAAGGCGTACTGCAAGTATTGCAAGTTCGCACTATATGCGCATTTTCTTGACTACATGAAGAAAAATAACTTTATGTATTACTTAAATTAGTTTTTATTTAATTTAAAAAAATTTACGATTTGTTTAAAAAAAATTAATGTATGAAATTCCTTCTTGTTTTTGCTAAAGTTCATGATTTTTGCATTCGATGGCGCTTAGCCATTTTTTAGCTAGTTTTCAGCCATTTTTTAGCCATTTTATTGTATACATTTAGCCATTTTTGGTGAAGGAATTCTGGCATCACTGCTCATATATCACATCCTCACACACTTACAATGAGTTGGTTATTATGTTCTATTTTATAAATTCCGTAGAAATAATTTATGTGGCAAAACAACGTTTCCCGGGTCAGCTAGTATTAAATATAAAACTGTTAGAAGCAGGGACTGCAAATGATTTAAATTTTTTTTAGTGATAGAGAAGACAAGTGCTGAAGGAAGACATAGAGAAAGACTTCATTATTTTACAACTTTGCTATTTGCACGTTTTTAATAATGGAGTGCTGCAGCGCTTCTGGTGTTAAATGAGGCATATTATTATTTTTTTTGGAAACTGTGTTTAGTAGCCATTTTATTGATTATTTTACTTTGCCGATGATTCTGCTACACACCGAAGGAGGGCGCGCTCATGTTACATTAGGATTAGTATCCGCTGAAGCCGGTGTAGTTCAGTGACCAGTGACTATGCCTTCATCACTTGAACTTTTCTACAACAACTGATACAAAGGGACACTAATGCACATCAGAATAATGCGTGGTGCTGTTACTTAATGACTGTTTGATACCGGGCTCGAACCCAGGACGTTCGGTTTTGAAGTCAACCTGCTAACTACTTCAGCCAACGCCACCCTCGCTTAAAAAAATTTAATTTTTAAACTGAATAATATATAAAAAATATTATCTTTTACGGAGTCTGGCGATAAATTTGATTTTAAACCGATGAATATTAATTTTAGCGCAGAAAATGCGCTTTCTACAGTTTAAAAATTGCCTTTATAAAAATTATAAAGAAACTTTTATTTCCTGAGGAATAAACAAAAATCAAAAACTAACTTTTATTTTCTGAGGAATAAATAAAACACAGGACATTATGATTAAGAGTAATTTTTAAAATAAAACTTATAACCGCTACGGTCCCTGGTTATAATTCGTTTTGTGCATTTTTTTTTTTTTCTGAAACCAGGTTTTTTGTTCGATATGGGCCGTTATTTCCCCAAACGTATATGGCAACACTGCTCTCAGAAAAAATCGTTTTTAGCTTAATCAACAAATTCTTATAGAAAACAAAATTTGTTTGCCGTTTGTATACAGATGTAAAATTTTCATCCTTTCTTTTGCTGTCTCTCCCACTTCTACCATTGTAATATTCTCTCTAAATCAAGCATCGCCAAAACACCTCGGCACTCTCTTATTAATTCTCAATTTTACATATCAAACATATACTCAAATTGAGAACTACTGTTAAGAGTAATTCCCGTGTGCAGTGTTTTGAGCATGAATGTTTTATATTTATATATTGAATTGTTGCATTTAATTGTGTGTGTTTTTTTTTTTTTTTTGTTCTCAGCAGTCATCCCACCATTCATATTTAATGGCTGGCTTGGGTATGGGTAGCATGGCAACACAGCCCGCAACAGCAGCAACTAGTGGCGCTCCCCAGACAACTGGTCTAACACTCGGCGGTGCCGCCCTGCTAAGTTATGGTGGTGGTGTTGGCACGGGAGTGGGTTCAACAACTTTGAAGCTGCACGGACATCAGCATCCCCATCATTATCGTCATTCATTGACAAATCGGCATCGTGTACTGCGTACCAGAAGTTCGGGTGCAACACAAAATATATGGGACGAACAAGGTTTAGAGGTAAGTGCGATAATAACAGGAATATAGACAATTTATGTGAGTGTGTGAGTGGAAGTGTATGTGTGGCTGTGTGTGCTCGTAACATTTATGAATGAATTTCTCTGTACAGCTAGTTCAAACACACTCTAATAATTTTTTTAATTTAATTTTGATAACGTAAATAAAAACAACTCAAATGTAGCATTAAATTTTGATTCTCAGTTTAAGTGCTTGCTTAAGTACTTTTGTAAGTACATAAATACATACATACATACAGACATCGGTAAATACATGACATTGAAATCAATTAAAAATAAACAAGTAATAATTTTGCTTTCAAGTGGTAGGAGATTTATAAGGTAAAAGCGCATTTGTGGTTGGTTTTCTTTTGTAATGAATCCTATTTTGGTTATGGCTTTTTTTAATGACAAATAACATTCGTAACGAATTAATATGACGTCAATTAGATTGAAGAAGTTATTGTTGAAAGGCTTCACAACTCATTTGGCGTAGAAGGCAATTGTAAATTGCTTACAAAATTAAGGTTAAGTAGAAATCAGAGAACATGTTTTGAAACATTTGAAACTATTTCATGATATCGAAAGAAAACTTTCGTTTTATAATTTATATTGAAAACAAAAACAAATTTTCATATTTTATTGTTGGTTTCAATATAAATTTTTAAGCGAAAGTTTTGTTTCGATATCGTGAAACAGGCCATAATTCAAGTTTAAATAAATTACTCTTATTATAAGAAACTTCCGATCTTCAACTGTAGTAAAAAGTGCTGATAATCTTTGAGGTTTTAAATTGATTGTAGAACTTGTCTAACCAGTAGCCTCAGAGAAACAAAATTTAAAGGTAATAAACAACAAGATCTCGGTGGGCAATTGTGATTGCCTCTTCGCGCAATCATATGGTCAGGACCCAATCAGCAAAGACACAAACCTTAAGTTTTTATACCAAATACGGTTTAATGTCATTTATGGAAGGCCAAATTCCTCAAATAGACAAAAAACGGCTTTTCCTCAACACTATGGGCAATGTTTTCATTTTTCCTTGAGCGATGTGCACGAATTCGATTCTTCACGTCATTCAACTTGTCCATACAGCTCAAATTTTTCCTCCTTTTTCTCAATTTCTGCCCGCAAAGGTGCTTCATGGCGACCCAAAAATTTCTTTTAGTCTTGCGAACTTTGACCGCAAATTCTAACCATTTTTATAGTGAATGTTAGGTTAGGTTAGGTTATCAGGTTGCTGGTGAAAGATGAAAGTTAAGGGCAAAGCCCAGTTGGGTCCATTAGCATCCTTTGTGCTACCTGGCGTTGGCTGATGAGCATTAGTGTTCCGTTGTATGAGGCGATGAAGGCATAGCCACTGGTCACTGAACTCACCGGCTTCAGTGTATACTCATCCTAATGTAACATCAGAGCGCCCTTCTTCGTCGGTATTGTGTAGCAGAATTATCGGTGAAGTAAAATAACCAATAAAATGGCTACTAAAACAAGCTGCAATAATTTAATACGCCTCATTGACACCAGAAGCGCTGTAACACAGCATTATTAAAAACGTGCAAAAAAAAGCAGAGTTGGATAAGAATGAACATTTCCTCTATATCTTTCTTTACCACCTGTCTTCTCTATCACTATCCCATTCCTAAGAGAAGGTAACACTCAGGCATTCATTGCCTGAGTGTTGTTTCTCTTTACAAAAAAGAAGAAGTAAAGAAGAGAAGTACAAAGATGGAAGAGGTAGATATAGATGATAGTTACTAGAGAAGAGTGAATAGAGTGGTTCCAAAAAAGGATCGTATGTGTTTACACCATACCAGTAGCTGCTCCTATTATAAAGACTGATATTTTTGTGCCGAATTGCTCATAATTCGGATAATAGGCTACTGAAGAATATTATGCCAAGGGAATGCAGACGTAGATCATCCAGAGCGTGACAGAAGCAGAGGAGATGCGAGATACTTTCCTCCTCTTCTTCATCATTACAACTACAACAGTAATCATTGTACGGGAGAGACCTACTACATTTAGCATCGGTTTCAAAAGTGCAGTGGCCGGTCAGCGTGGCCAAGAGATTCCTCAAGTGCTTCCTAGTAAATTTCATGAGGTTTTCAGTTCTGCGGCGGCTTAGGATTGGTCAAAGTCTCATTGCGCCAGCTGTCTTGAGTTAGTGAATGTTAATAATTTCTTGCTTTTTGGGGTTGTTTAAGTGTTTATCGTTCCATTTTTATTAATGTTGTAGTTTAGAAACTGTACTTTGAGACCTTGTGCAATCATTTAGTTCCAACTTTTCAATAAAGCCTTATGATCTTCCTTCTGACCATGAACTTCTTAAAAGGAATAGAATAGGAGATATCTGGTCCAAAGACCAACACTGCCACGCTTAATGGATCTTTTGTTTACATAGATCTGTAAATTAAATTAAACTCTTTATGATTCTCCTTATGAAAATCAGCATAGATGTTGGTGTGAAACCCGCCTAGGTTAGGTTAGGTAAGGTTAGGTTTTATTGAAAATAGGGGCAATTAATTTTAAACCAATCTGTTTCGGATTACACTTTTGTGTTTTTATAGCATGTTGAGCGCTCTTAATGAGAAATATTGGAGAGATACCCAATAAAAAAACATGATAATCTATCAAACTTAGTCAGCTTAGGAAAACAGCCTCTTCAATATACTTTCTTAGGTTTTTCCAGCATGAATCGCTAAGATATTATATATTTGATATATGTTCCAGATAGAAGATTTGTCTTCTAGTTTGACAGAATGCTGGAGAGTTTCATTACCCTCCTGGAAACTTCTCAATGTCGTATTGCTAACAACACTCATGCGAGCCTAACTAACTAACTCTATATGTCATGTTATTATCTTAAACAAATGCCGAAGTGTTGGTATTTTTAAACTTAAAATCTTTACTGTCTTTTCACTATTTGGGTCACTCTTCGCACAGTAGAGTTCTGTGTCTGGGGTGTTTCTTCAGCTCATTTTTGAATTAAATTGAAAAGGTTTGGCACTTTCTACTGTGATGTTATTAAGTAATGACGCCATCTTTGTAAGCTTATCCGCCTCTTCGTTTTCAGGGACAACCTGATGTCCTGGAATTCATATTATTTGAATGTCACTACAATACCTGTATGAGTTTATCTCATTTTTGAATTTGAAGGAAGGCGCTTCGAAATTGAACTTTATGATTTCTTAAAGCTTTGATAAAAGAGATCAAGAGTACTAGGGTACACTTCTGGTTCAATCTCCCTGGATTGTGGCATGCAAAGCTACTGATTGAAACGAATAACCAAAATCGTTTCATAGCTCTCATGTCCCTGAGTAAAAACAATCTAAGAATGCTCACAGGCTTCCTCACAGACCATTGCAGACTGAAAAAACACCTCAACAGACTTGGCATTGTGAGTAACAGAATGTGCAGATTCTGTGATTACGACGATAAAACTCCAGAGCATATTCTAAAAGACTGTGAAGCGTTATGCCATAGAAGCAAGCAGCTATGGGAGAATTGGGAACTGCGATCTTGAGATTAATCAGGAGAGTAGGTCTGTATGAGGTACTCTATCACTTGGCAAGGGATACAATAGATCTACTTCGTTCGTAGTATCCTGTGTTTCCTGTTTAACTTTATTCATTCATTCATTCAAGTCTTAGATAACTTATCTACTATCCATAAAGATACGGATTGGTAGTTCGTTGTCAATTAGATATCCTTTAGATATTTAATGTCTTCCTTTATAGTTATAGTGATCCCAGTCTGACTACTCATGTCACAAAATCCGCTAACCGATCGGTTTTCTTCTATCGCCTAATATCATCTGAACACAGAAACTTGGAGTGAAAAACACGCTTTCAACTATTAAGACGAACACTCCCATAGAATGTGTGCCGTTGTCGTTTAGTGATCTTCTTAACATAAACGACCCAAGGTTACTTTTCCACAGAAGATAGTTCAGTTCAAAGTAAACAATAAAGAAGCCATTAACAATCCGTAAATCATTCCTGTTGATGTTCAGGATGCCACTGTAGGAAAATGGCTTGCCCTGGCTTAAACCTGAAAAGGTGAGCCACATTTCCTCTGCCGTGGCACTAGCATTTCCTTTGATCAGAGAGATTTTACTGTCGACCAACTTGCTCGGCTCTGGGCCCATAAACGGAGCAACAGAGCCACTCCTTGCCAGTTCATCTACTTCCTTGTTACCCGGATGACTGCGTACGATTTTCTGTCTCAATTCTGATTTGTTATATTTCCGATCACAAAGCACTCCAATACTTCCAAAATGATATTTATTTTCCAATTTTATTCTTACAGAATTTACCAGCCTACTCGCCTATATCCACCAGATCACATCGCATCAATCCAGTATCATCTTATCATGTGCAGGCTGCTTTGGCAGCTACACGTCGTAGAGAATCTGTGAATAGTTCCATAGGAGCGACATCTATCAGACGTTTAATAACACTGAATAACCGCAACTGTCGCCACAAAATACCAGCTCATGTCAGACAAAAAGTGGGCAAATCATTTGCTTTTCTGGCAATGGCTCATGGTCTCCTATGCGCTGTCTTAGTGCCACTATTTGGTTTGCAAGGCTCCAATTCGGTGTGGCATCACCGTGAGCAGTGGCTGCAAGTGGGACCAAATGTTGGTTCCCTACTCCTCAGCGTGGGCTTGCTCATATCGGCGCTTATGAGCCTAGTGACACCAAAACTTATACATAAATTTGGCTACTCCCTGCTGATGGGGGCCAACTATGTGGCTGTGTGTTTATTTTTATTGTGCCATTTATATCCCTCAATTTATACATTATTGCCCGCCTACATTGCATTTGGTTTGACGCACAGTCCAGCGCTTATAAGCAAAGTAGCAGCGGTGGTGTATTATGGCAGCAGATTAAGCTGTTCGCAACATGAGTGCACGCTGCTTTCAACGCACGCCTTGGATTCGTGGGAGGAGCATAAGCTTTTTTGCAATCGAGATCAAAAAGTAAGAAGACTGGCCAGATGGTTCCATGTTGCCAAGGACGTTGGCATCATATTGGGAGCTATAATAGCTTCGTTAGTATTATCTTGCACAGCTGATGATTGGAATTGTTCAGATGCAACTGCACAGCAGCAGCATGTTATAAGAGCAGCTACCACCACCAGCAGTACCACCACCACCACCAGCACCACCACCACTGAGTCTTCAGCTGTTAAATTTGTGTTAACATCAAATGCCACAGCTCCAGTTTCAGCTGCTTTTCAATCGTTTATGCCCAGTACACCATATATTTGGAATCCTGGGTCCAGCTATAGCAGCGAATATTATAATTTAGATGAACATGGCAGTCGTATATGTGGTGCTGACATGTGTCCCTTGAAGCACAATGAGCAGCTACAGACGGACGAGTATGATGCAAATGCTACGCTATTTTCGGCCTTCATAAATGAGCCTCCTAGGCAGGGCAGTTTTACCTTGATTTGCATCTACTTGGTGTTTGCTTGTGCGGCCTTAATATTATCCATATTGATGGGTAAAATTCAGACCACTTTTCGTCATGAACGCTTGAAAGGCATTACAGATACCCTGCTTTTTGCTGGTCCCTTGGCCTACTTCATTGGCACGGAACAGGCCTACATACTAAGTGACTTTCTAAGGGTAAGTGAGAGTTATTTATGTGAATATAAAAAATTTCTCATAATTTTTTTTAATAATTTTATTTGTCTTTGTCTTCTTTTTAGGCTTTTGTAACTTGCTCTTTGGGCATAAACATGGTACCGGGAGCCATTATTGGCATGGGCATAATGCAACTTATTGTGTCCTGTACTTTAAGTATGCTTTTAAGGCATACTAAACGTATTGTAGTGATATGTAAGTATAAACGAATAAGCAAACCATATTCTTCTTTTTTTTTTTAAATGGCTATTAGTCGTATAATCGGGAGTCGGTTTCAGCCTAAAGTAAAATAGAACGCCAGCAGTTGCTGTATTCTGTACTCTGGGTGGCGCCAGTTGGAGACACCAAGTATTTGTTAGGCTTTGTCGCAGCTGGAAGTTTCAACGAAGATTGGGTAGCCCTTTGGTTCTTCCTTGTATGCTTTACGGGCTGGAGTATCATTTTCCATTCGCCAATTGTGTCCAAGCCAACGGAGTCGCTGTATTTTAATGCGCTTGACTATCTATATCTACAATGGCATAAAGCTCGGGATTTATAGAGGGTCATAAATCTTGCGGAGTATTTTTCTCTTGATCTTTAATGTCCATATTTCAACAGCATATAGTAGGACGGCCAGGGTAAGAGATTTGTAGTGTTTTTTTTTTTTTTTTGCTTCGCTAAGAGAGGGCTTTATTTCTTAGCTACTTAAGGCCATGACTCACTATCCCACACAATCGCACGATATACGAAAAAATACAACCCTGGTCTGTTATTGTCTTTGTATTTTCTCACACAATTGTGTTGGATAGTGTATTACGGCCTTTACCAAGACCAAAGTAGCATCTGTTGGCCAGAGTTATTATCCACTTAATTTCTAAGCTGGTACCTGAGTAGACGAGCCTCAAAGCTGCAATTTTCGGTCGCTATAAGTTGTTCGAGACACTGAGATATTCTGACACTGGAAATAAACTATTTTGTCGTGTCCTCGTTCAGCTTAAGGCCCATGATCTTTGACTGCTTTTTGATTTTTGCAAAAGCTTCAATACCGTCAGCATAAGCAAGCAGCATGACGCTTTTGTTGTAAATAATGTTAGAGGCTTGGATTTGTGTCTCTTGCAAAATCCTTTCCCATTAGTAAGTTGAAGAAGTCACATAATAGTGCATGGTTTTACCTAAAAACCTGTCCTCTCTATCATTATCCCTTTCCTAGAGAAGGTAACACCTAGTAATAGTAGTAGGCATTCATTGCCTGAGTGTTACTTCTCTTTATATCAAAAAAAACAAGTAGAGAAAGGGAGAATAAAAATGAAAGAGGTAGATATAGATTATACTCGTAGTTACTAGAGAAGAGAGTGGTTCGGTAAAAGGATGGAGTTTGTATATACACACCATAAAAGGGGTCAGCCCCTAATATAAAGACTCATATTGTTGAGTCCTATTTCCGATAAGAATATGCTACTGAAGGATAGTCCACCAAGAAAGTGCACACGGAGATCCTACAGAGCGGAGCAGAAGCAGAGGAGATGCGAGATACTTTTCTCCTCTTCTTCATGATTATAACTGGAGCAGTAATCATTGTACGGGAAAGTCACATACATTTAGCATGAGTTCCAAAAGTGCAGTGGCCGATCGATGCGCCCAAGAGATTCCTCAACTGGTTCCTAGTGAAGTTCGTGAGGTTTTTAGTTCTACGGGGATTTAGGAGGCTAAAGGGTTCTCGCTTTTAGGCAGTTGGGCTCATTGCGCCACATGTCTTGAGTTAGTGAATATTAACAATTTCTAGGGGTTGTTTAAGCGTTTATCGTTCCATTTTTATTAATTTTGTAGTTTATAAACTGTAATTTGAGAAGCCTTGTACAATCTTTTAGCACCAACTTCGCAATAAAATCTCATGATCCCCCCTCCTATCACCAAGTTCTTAAAAGGCATAAAAAAGTGAAAAAATCAGGCCCAAAGACCAGCAGATCTGTCAATTAAATTAAACTCTGTATGACTTTCCTTATGAAAGTCAGCACAGAGGTTGGTGTGAAGCTTGTCTAGGTTAGGTTAGGTCAGGTTAGGTTAGGTTAAAAAGAGGGGCAATAAATATTTAGCCAATCCGTTTCGGATTACACTTACATATGCTTTTATATACTTTCTTAGGGTTTTCCAGTCTCAATCGCTAAGATATTCCATATCAATCTGGAAAACACTTCCGATTATAAAGTTACATACAAGCGTTTCATATTTCCTTTAACTTTTGCATATTTAAGTACTTTTTCTAATACACAAATTTTTTCGTATATGCTTTCAGTGGCTGGTTTCTTTTTTCATTCCTGTCTGCTGCTGGCCCTCTCCACCTGGAAACCTTCCAGTGATGACAGCGCGCTATTCTACGTTCTGGCTGCCTCCTGGGGTGCCTGCAACGGCATGTGGGAAACTTTGTTACTAGCCCTGGTAACACTTAATCACGCAAATCATGTGGCCGACGTTACGGCACCCTTACAATCATTACGTTTTCTTGGATTGGGCGTAACATTTACGGCACATGGTTTCATGTGTGAGAGGCCAAAAATCATAACATTAGTCATCATACTAGTAATGAGTGTGCTGCCCTATGCAATGCTCGAGATACGTTTAGAGTCACAACGCAAGGCTCAGCTAAACAATTTATGACGCAGCCTGTTCACCTAGTCAAGAAGGTACAGTGCTATGGCACGTACTCATACCATGTAATTATTAGCGTAAAGTGTAATAACAAAACGGATGCCACCAGCACTAAGAAATCACCCTTATTCCAGTTGTCGTCATCGACGTCACTTTAACACAATACCAAAAAATTGGTACTTATTTACTCGCTCTCGAGAACAATTTTGTGCTACTGACAATATATTTCCGTTCCCTATGGTCTAGAAAATATTATAAAACTGTCAACAGGAGTCAGTTGTTTTCGACAGCGGGTACGCAAGCACCGATTTTTTGGTATTGTGTTGAAGTGACGTCGATGTCGACAACTGGAATAAGGATGAATATATATTATTGCAATTAAGGAAAATATATTTGTGTAAGTATGTAATTAGACTCTAGTAGTTAGCAAGCTGTACAATTTATTTTATTAATACTCGTAAGTGACGGCTATAAAAGCTTTTCATACCCTTCACCAAAAATTGTATACATACATAGGTCTGTATACATAGGTCCGTCATTCCGTGTATGCGACCCATAAAGTGTATACAATCTGGGTCCTTATGAATATGGAAGACGAATAAGCGATGACCATCCGTCCGTCCATCCGTCTGTCTGTCTGTACATGAAATGTGTTTTACGAAGCAAAAAGAAGTCACAGATTTCGTCCTAGGACTGGTGTAACAGAAATGGTCCAACGATAGATTTAAAATCAGCAAAATCAAAAAGACGCTTTCAGAGCCGGAAAATTTAAATTCATTTTCGATTCCAGAGTTGAAATATATGAACTATTTTTGGTATGTACATAAAAGTAAACTGTTTTCCTTTTCTCTATAAATTATGCATATTTTATATTTTAGAAAACAATAGATTGGTATAAGAAATCATAAAAATGTAGAAGAATAATTCCAGAGCTGGAAAATTTACTCTTTTTTTAAACTAATTTTTTCATTTTCTTTAGATATTAAATATATTTTATATTTTAGTAATAGATTGGTGTAAGAATTCCGAAAAATTAAAAAAGATAATAAAAAGATTGGTAACATAATTAAGAAAAATTAAAAAACAAAGCTCCAGAGCTGGAGAACTTAAACTTATTTTTGGCATATAAAAGTAACTAGCTAAAACAATTTTTTTTTTGTTAAATAAACCTATTTTATATTTCAGTAAGAATTAAATTGGTGTTAAAAATAAAAAATAAATAAAAAGACGATTCCAGGGTTGGAATATATAAACTTTTTTTAATTTAATTATTATTTTTCATTAAATATATAAACTATTTTTGGTATATTAAAGTAGCCTACTAAAATAATTTTTTTTCTCCATAGATTAAATGTATTTTATATTTTAGAAAGAAATAGATTGTTACAAGAAATCAGAAAAATCTAAAAGAATAATTCCAGGGTTGGAAAGTTTAAATTTTTTTTTGAAACTTATTTTATATTTTAGAAAGAAATGGATTGGTAATGAAATTCAGAAAAATAAGAAGCAAAGTTCTGGAGATGGAAAATTTAAATTTTTTTTGGGCGTATACAAGTAACTAACTAAAAAGATTTTTTTGTTTTGTTAAATAAAAGATAAAAAATTAAGAAGAAATATATTAGTATTAAAAATAAAAAATAATAAAAAGACGATTCAGGGTTGGGAAATGTGAACTATTTTTTACTAAAATAAATTTTTTCCTTTTCTCTATAAATTATACATATTTTATATTTTTAAAAGAAATAGATTGGTATAAAAAATCAGAAAAATCTAAAAGCATAATTCCAGGGTTGGAAAATTTACACTTTTTTGAAACACATTTTTTCTTTTTCCTTACATATGAAATATATTTTATATTTTAGAAATATATTGTTATAAGAATTTAGAAATATATAAAGAATTAATTCCAGAGCTGGAAAATTTACTTGTTTTCTTTAGATATTAAGTATATTTTATATTTTTATAACTTAGAAAGAAATGGCTTGGTAGTGAAAACCAGAAAAATAAAAAACGAAGGTACAGAGCTGGAAAATTTTAAAGTTTTTAGTATATTATACACAACTATTTTTTTCTTTCTTAATTAAATATATTTTATACTTTGGATAGTAAGAAATTAGTATTAAAAATCAGAAAAATCATATATACAGTTCCAGGGTTGGAAAATCGATTTTTTTTTTTTGTACATAAAAGTAACTGAATAAAACTATTTTTTTTTCTTCTTTTAGTTAAACATATTTTATATTTTAGGAAGACCTTTACTCAAGAGTTTTTGATATTTGTTAAATTTTTATATGAAAATCTAATTTAGCCATAAACATGAGCACTCAGTAGTCTTACAAAGCTTTGTGATATGTTGCTTATTATGGCTCTCAGCATAATAATATGTTTCAAGTCTGTGGTCATACGTTGACAACTTGCAACGGGTTTTTATTAATTTTTAGAAAATGGGGATAATATAAAATATGTATATCGCTAAAGGACAGTCATATTCAGTCTACTTCATTTCCCTGAAACTATGTATTGCTTTCTGCTGAACAAAATCTAAAAGTTCTTTGGGAATAAAATGTTTACGGTTTAAAATACTGGCAAAGGGATGTTTAATTTTAGATTTTTTTCGAAAAATACACATAAGGTCAGTCACTATAAATTGCACTAGAGCAAAATATACATAATCCATTTTTTTACAAAAAAATATTTATGCATATATGTACTTATTTATGAATATACTCCATACGTACGTCGGTGAAGGGTATATAAGATTCGGCTCAGCCGAATATATCACTCTTACTTGTTATTATTTAAAATAATTTTCTTTTTCGAACACTGGCTTAACCTTAAGTTTGTCGTATGTATTATAGAATAAGTTTGTCAAAAAAATTGTGCATAAACACATTATATAAAAATAAATAATGAAGATCAAAAAGCTGATTTCTAAATCTGCGCTTAAAAACTATAACATTAAAATTTTTAATTGATTGTTGGTATTTTTTTTTAAATTAAAGGTGTTCATTGAAGAAAAAAAAATCTGTTTAAATTAAATAGAATTATATCTATTTTATGTGGAAGAGAAAATAATAATACAGCATATCGTTGCCTTAATATAGAATGACCCTAACTCATTATTTTTTGGTATCGAGTTTTTTACATTAAATGTCTTCTATCGAAATATACAATAAAAACTCGATTTTAAAAATACCATGAGCTAGGGCCTTTCTATATTAAGGTAATGATATATACATATAAATGTATATCAGTATTAAACAAAAATGTTAACATTTATAAAAAAATTTATATACATAAGAATTAATTGTAGAAGTGCTGAAATTAATTATGTTAAGAATAAAAAATATACGTAACCTTCATTTTTAGGATCCGTTTTACAAAAATAATTAAGGTGAAATACATTAAAAGAAACACTAATTCTATCACTGCAGGGTATCTAAAAAGCAAGTTTATCAGGCCTGTCACAGAAATAAAATTCGTTCGAGATAGATTTCAATTCCGTAATTAAGTTCTTCGGAAAATGAAGCATGAATGCTCGTAGTTATCATTTTCTGTATTTAAAACAACTTTATTTCAATAAAGAAAAATCTATTTCAAAAATTTATTTCAAAATTAATTTTTCGCCAACTGATTCTTGTACAGGGGACTAAAAAAGATATACATACATATGTACGTTTATCGGCGTTTTAAAAAATTTACACTTGAAACTCATTTTACGGTATATTTAAAGTTGCACAGAGAAAACAGTGCCTAATAAATACCTCATAAAATAGAACAAAATTAATAAGAAATCTCTATGGTTTTTTTTTCAATAAGGAAATCTTATTAATTTCATAGAGAAAACCTTTTTGCAAAAATCAAGAAGAAATCTTGTAGTTTTTATGAGGTTATCTTATTGATTTTTTTTAATAAGGATTTCTTCTTGATTTTATGAGGCGACCTCATAAAATAAAAAAAAATATGTCTTTCTTTATTCTTTGTGCTTTGCTTATGTATTTTCATTTAAATTCTATACCATATACTTATTTATGTATGTAGTATATGTAGATGTTATTTATTTATACTATACATACTTACATAGATACATACATATTATATTGTATTCTTAATTAATTAACTCACCATACATACATATTATTACTTGAAAGGAGACAAGTATTGAACCAGCAAACTTCTGACTGATAGACAAACACTCTAACCAATATGCTAACAAGCAGTCTGAATAACCATTGAAATAATTTTGCGAACATGCGTATACAAAAACGAAAAACATCATGAAAAAAAAATTGTCTGTGTCTATTTATAGATATGAAATAACAAGACACCTCATAAAATCAAGAAGATTTCCTTATTAAAAAAATCAATAAGATGCTTTACACATAATCATATAGGAACCTAATAAAATCAAGAAGAAAACCTTATTGAAAAAATCAATAAGATAGCCTAATAAAATCAAGAAGAAAACCTTTTTAAAAAAATCAATAAGGCAACCTAATAAAATCAATAAGAAATCCATATAGTTTACAATTTATAAGAAAACCTAATAGAATCAAGAAGTTTTTCTCTATGGATTGTTTTTTTGGTGCCAAAAATAACGGAAATTGAGTAAAAAAAAGTTGGGAATAATAAGATTTCTTCTTGATAAAATTAATAAGATTTAACACATAAAAACAATAAGGAATCTCTGTGAAAAAATCTTCGCTTCTTCTGCCTAAAAACGTTTCATAGAGAAAATCTTATTGATTCTATGAGACAGTTTTTTCTCTGTGTAGTACAAAAAATGTAGAAAATCGTGTGATGCTTAGGTTTTTCTTATATAGTGTCTTCAGAACATTTGTTCAGAACATTACAAGCAACATTTTCTTTGTATACTATAACCTCTAACTCTTCGGGAAATGGGTCTTTTCTGCCAATTTTTTTAAATAAAAATCACCTTCAAAACAAAACACCACTGTTTTGTAGTCGAAATATTCTGCGAAAATATTTATCACGAAATTCTACTACAGGTCTCAAAACACACTTAAGTTTAAAATTCAACTTTAATAGCAGAAATAAGTAAAAAATAATTAAAATAAACCAAAATATTTTAATTCTAACTTAACCTCAAATAAATTGCATACTATTTTCCATAAATATAAACTTTTCATAAGCTTTTGATAATGTTCGAATCTCTGAATTAATTAATTTATTATCTTTCGTTTCGGTTTTCATTTCTATCATTTTTATATCAGACAGCCTCAGCTTGAAATATAGTAAACTTTTTACAGTTTGGATTTGTAAAAAGATGCTGTTTAAAATTTTTTAGCAGTAAAATAAATCGATTTAAATAATTTTTCAAAACAAGAAATGGCTTCCTTAAAGCAAAAGGTACAAACTTCTTGTAAAAATTTATCGTTAAGGTGGCAAAAGGCCCATGGAAAAATTAGATTTTTCCGAAAAAGATTTTGTCTACATGGCTTAATCCGAATGCCGAATTTAAAAAAAATAATGTAGCCATTCTTTTTCGAAATATTTAGTTTTTTGGGTTTATTTCACATGATGCCAACCCTACAAATTTCGACTATTGCAAAAATAAAAGAACCCAGCTGTGTGTGCTCATGAAAAACTCTTGAATTCCAAATTTCAGCCATATCGGTCCAAAACTTTGGCTGAAATAATTTTGGCCTAAAAAGTAGTTCAAATTACCCAATGTGCATTTCCATAAACAAACAAATCAAATATGTGCCAAAGGAGAGTTGCAAGGATCAAAAAGCTTTCCCTTGTATAACCTTTCACCACCTGTCTTTGGTATAACTATACCTTAAAAAAAAGAAGGTTACGCCCATAGCACTATAAGTACATAATAATTACCTGAGTGTTACATATCTTTATAAAAAAAAATCTGTTATCAAAAAAATTCTGTTAATAAAAAAACTTCTTACTCTTCAGGGCAAAAAAGTTCTCTAAACATTTATTTGTGATACTGAAGTGGAAACCCTATATCCCATCACAGATGAGTCCGCAATTGTAAGAGAATGGTTTCTATACAATATAAAAAAATTGCTAGAACATCCTCTTCAGAGCTTTGGCTTTAATCTTGTAGGCAGGGTTACCGCTGGGAATTTTTTAAAAGTCGCTCAAAAGGTCGTTTTATAAAAATAAAGTCGCATAAAAAAGTCGCGTGTGAAAATAAAAGTGGCACATCTTTTTAAACGCTTTTTTATTAGGAAAGATTATTGAATCAAAACAAAAAGCTTATTGCATATTTCATAACATATACTGTCGCATTATTGTATGTGATTAAATACATATTTTCTTGTATATATGTATAATGAAGAAATCTACTTAAGTAGTAGGACTTAAAAAAACAACCTAAAAAATGTTAAAAATAAGATATTTTTTACAAAATTCTAACATTTCGAACCAAAACCCCGTAAGATTTTTACTTAAATTCTATTCGTTTGATCTTGGCGTCATATATCATATTTTTCAACATACATAAATATTACTTTTTTGGAATCCACTCCTCTACATCTTTGTCTAATAGATTTAAGGCTGACAGCATTGCTTTGCATGTTTTTACTTTCAATTTATTTTTAAGCAAAGCTAATTTCCAAATGTTCACATGTTAGTACACGCTTGTATGTTTTACGACAACTTTTTCTTTCATTGACACGGCAGCTAAAAATAATTTTGTAAAATAAGCACTGCAAAACCAGAACTTTTATTTTAAAAAGCTTTTTTGCTAACAATATTCTTTGAAACTTTTACTGAAAATTTGGGAAAAATTTCCTTAAATACATTGTGCACATGACAAGGTTGCAAGAAAGTAATATAATATAAAATAATAAAAGTGCTTCCAAATTAACAATATTCTGTGAATTGCTTTTAAAATTTGACGGAAAAATATACCAACCTCTATGAGAATAATGTGTTAGATATTAGGTCTGTTCCAGATGCATAACAAAACAGTCCGAACTTGTACAAAGTTATCCGAAAGCGTTCCAGATAGCAATTTTTGTCCAATTTTGAGAGCGAATGAGAGAGTAAATTTTTTTCATTTCCTGTACAAACTAGTACGAACTTTTTCTTCTGGGTAAGTTCGGACAATAATTAAATAATCAGCTGTTTTTTGTTTACATATGAAACTGAAAAATTAATCAGAAGATTTGCAAATATAGGAAAAACGTTTTTACACACAAATTTATTAAAAAAGCAAAATGGAAGGTTTTTTGAACAAAGTTGAAGTTGTAAGTGCATTTGTGCACATTTCTCCATTTCTTTAATATAAGAAATGCTCTTTTTAAATAATTCACTTGTTTGGAACTTATTTTCATTTACTTTTTACAGCTGTTTCCAATGGTGCAAATTTTTTGTTTTTATAATGTTATGCGTTCTAAGCGACTAAAATCACTTAAATTACATTTAATGTAAAAAGTAAGCAACAAGATGTGCAATTATGTTTTTTGGCGTTCCAACAATTTTGGATAACTTTCGCATGTTCAGAGCGCAATTTTCTTTTTCTCTCATTAGTCCGGACTTGTACGAAATCTTGTGGAACACGCCTATTAGAGGTGGCCACTTTTAGTACTAATTTTCAATTTAGTACTTACATATTTCATAACTCTTTCCCAAAGGAAAAGTTAATGCACAAGTTTTTTTACATAGTTTTCAATATAAAATTAAAAAAAATAATAAAATTAAAGATTTTCATATAGATCTGATTAATTTGCTTTTCAATTGATTTTGGTTTTAGGTTAAAATCTTAAAGGGCTACAGAGATAGGTGCTACAGAGATATTTTAAGTACCAAAATTTTTTTTGTCCACTGTACATACATTATGTATGTTAAAGTTAACTGTCTGTTTACAGAAAAAGAACAAGAATTTTTGTTCTTTTACATATTGATGGTGAAAACAAACAAAAAACAGTTAACTTTAATGCACACGGTCAAAAATACTTGTGTGGCAACACTCTATTCTTGAATGGCTGTTGTTGTTTTTTACATTTATTTTCTTTATATACAGTGGACAAAAAAACTATTCGACATACACCAAAATTATTTTGTTTTCATAATAAAAACCAATTTACTGTTTTATTTTATAAAAACAACTTAGGAAGCATTTGATTGAGGAACTTCAAATTGTATTCAATATAAAAAAATGATATAATTAAAGTAACTAATAAAAAAAAGTATTTTAGTTTTGCTAATATTTTTATCGTATAAAGTATGTACAGTAGGGATATAACTTTTTAACAATTTTTTAAAACATCAAAATTGACATAGCATATGCCGAGTTTACATTGGGCATTTCTTGTGTGTCATTTGCCCAAAAAAGCGTAACCAACTAATTACTAATGAAAAACTGTTTGAGCCAGACATACATATATTTATTGATTTAAACAGTTTGCAATCATGCTGGATGCTATAAAATTATCTATTATTTAATTTTATAAATACATGTCTTAATCTAAAAGTTTTTCATTAGTAATTATTGGTTACGCTTTTTTTTCGCTTGTGTGGCACATGGCACACCGATGGAAACCCGGCCATAGTCCGATAGAGCATAAAAAATATAAGGGAACGTATATTTATTTTTTCGCAAAGGTCAAAAAAGTTCACACACCAACCGCGATGCAATTTTGAAAATTTTTAATTTTCTTTTTGATTAAGAAAAATTAATAATATGTTTATTTAAAACAAAAAAACATCGTATAAGATTATGAATATTCAATATTGCATTAAGAAGGCCTCGAAATAATTTTAGATTATGTAATATAATATTTTTGTTAGTTCAAACATTTAAACATTTTTTAAAAAATTAAATTGACATAGCACAGTCCGATAGAGTATAAAAAATTATAAGGGAATGAATAATTATTTTTTCGCAAAGGTCAAAAAAATTCACACACCAACCGCGATGCAGTTTTGAAAATTTTTAATCTTCTTTTTGATTAAGAAACATTAATAATATGTTTATTTAAAACAAAAAAAAACATCGTATAAGATTATGAATATTCAATATTGCATTAAGAAGGCCTCGAAATATTTTTAGATTATGTAAAATAATATTTTTGTTAGTTCAAATCCGTGCTTTAAGTGTTCCAAAATGTCTTTCAAGTAACCAATTGGTGCGTGAACTTTTTTGAGAAAAATTGAAAAAGATTATGATTTTCGTGGTACTATGCCAAAAACTTGGTTATACGCCTAATGTACAGTTGCTTTAGAGGCAAATTGATTTGAGTATATTCCGGATCGATTTTTCATCACTCCTCTAAGAGGACTTTTTCTTTTTATTTTTGCTTATTAGGTCACGTTTTCTTATTTTTTTTTTTTTAATGAATAACAGATATATTGAATATTGTTAAGATCTGGACACTGAGTCGGCATTTTTATTATTTTAGGGCAGTATATAATTATTAGACAAAGCCTTGTATTCATAGCGCAATTTTTAGGATCTTTGTCCTTTATAAAACTGAAATCTATCTGACAGTGCTAACTTTTCTATGCTCATCCGCAAATTTTGCTTCAGTAGGGTATTCACCTAACCCCTCAATAATTCAATTTCAATGGATTTTTAGTAAAAAAATATTTTACTGAACAAGTAAAATAATAATTTGGAATTATTAATGCGTTAAAAAATGTTACAACTTAATTGTAACAATTCTCAAAAAACACCAGTTAAAAACATTTTTTATATTGTTGTTTTCAACAAAACAACGTTGATACCGTTAATTTTGAATGGTCCTTCGTATAATCTTTGAGTATAATTGTATACACTCATACATATATTAAAATTAAACTCATGTCTTCGTTCTTCTACATACAAACACTTTTTATACAAATTATTGTTGTTTTCTACATATATTTTATACGAAGAGAAAGAAATTCTTGCAAGTTTTCTCTAAAGAATCAGTAAATTTCTTACATTTAAGTTTAACTCATTGCTAGTTTAATGTTCTTTTTTCATTTGATTTCTTTTTTCATTCATTGTTAATTATTTTGCTTTGTTTAGAGCAAACTGTAATTTAGCCAGTAGTTTTACACCAAAGTCAGGTAAATTGAATTCATTGCTAGTTACATTTGCGGCCCGTCCCCTGATGTCGACAGAAAACGTTCGATCAACAACTTTTATTGAAAACAGCAATAAAATAAGAAAATTTGTTTTCAATGTAAGAAATCGATTGAACGTTTCTTGTCGACATCGTGGGACAGGTCGTTATTGTTTAACATTCTTTTTCATTTGTTTTTTTTTCATTCATTGTTAATTATTCTGCTTTGTTTAGAGCAAATTGTGATTTGGCCAGTAGTTCTAGACGTAAGCACTGTAATTATACAAATTGTCTTAATTATCTAGAGTAGCAGATGCCAGGCATGGGAATTTTCCACAAACTAATTCAACAGGCGAATAGAACACATGAAGAATTATTAAATGTATGTAATTCTAAAACTTTATATTAAACTAACAACTAAACGTTTAGCTTTAAAGACACTAATTGCTTATAATTTGTGCAATATATAATTAAAATGTATTACTTATGTTTTAATAATAAACAATAAAGTAATAAAAAATTTTATATGATTATGATTGATTGAATATAAAAAATAAATGTATATTTTATACAACAGTTGATATGAAGATTTCTTTTATCAGTTTTCTTTCTAGAATCTACTTAATGTATGTTACATTACTTAGTAATTATAGGCCATTACCTAATGCATGATTTATTTTATACTTGTATTTATGTATGTATGTATATTACCAATTGCCTGCAAAGCTTTTTGTCTGAAATTTAGTTTTGGACGTGATTACGTTCAATACAACAAGTATTTCAACCTCAATCCGAAACTGTATGTGTATTTATTAATGTACATATATACTTATGTATACAAATAAGATTACAATTAATTACATATACATACATATAACAATTAATGATTACATACGGACCTGTTCTGCATATCACGATATGTAAAATCATGGTGATTTCAAAAAATTAATAATAGATAAATCCATTGCTTTTGCAAATTGCACAATTTATAGCGTTGGAAATTGAAATAAAATATTATATTACAAACTTAAAATACAATTAAAAAAACTACTAAAAAGCCAGCTATTAATAGTTTGTATTTGAGATCACGTGCTTTGACATCGCCGTGATATTCAGCACAGGCCCCAATAGTCATTAATTAACAATATTAGTTAACATTTTAAATCAATACTATTGTCAATAATATTTTTAAGAAGAATTGAAATAAAATTAAAAACAAATAATAGAACTTAATTTTTTTTAAGAATATAACAATGCAAAATTTTTTAATCATGTTAAAATTCTTATAACAATGTTGACCGATTTTGCAGAAATAATAATAATAATAAATTATATTTAATTGTTTTATAACCAATAATTTTTAATAGAAGTATTTAAAGAAAACCTTGTTCGCAAAAAAATATTTTTTATTTAAAAATTTTTTTTCAATTATTTATAAACTAAAAATATTTTTATGCAAATAGGGCAATAAAAATTTAAATTGCTGATAATAAGTAAAAAAAAATTTGATAAAAATTATTATTAAACATCTTTAATATGAAAGAAAATAATAAATGTCTCAATAAATTAATTGTTGTTAAAAACAAATAAAAATGCTTATTTTAATACCTGTTTTATTTTTATTTAACGCGTGTCAAAATGAAAACGAATTTGAAATATGTTAATTTTAATTACGCATTCCATAATTATTACATAAAACGGTCACACTTTTATGTAACAGAGGATAGTGAGGGAGCGAAAGATGAAAGGAAATTGTAATTTAACAGAACTTGAAATAAAAACAAAAATGTTAAGCACCTCATACACGTTTCAATTCAATTGTGAATTGAGTGTTTCAATTGAATTGATTCTTGGCCACACACTTCATAAACTAAATTGAAAGATTTTCATTCGACCGTCAAATTGATATATTTTTGACAATTACAAATTTAAAAATTTAAAACTTCTATTGCATTCATTCATTAATTTTTATATTTTATATTTAGAATTCAATCAAATTAAATACAATTTTAAAAATACATAACTTTTTCTATACAAAATAAAGCCACAAACATAAATTTTGACTGCTAATCAAGAGACTCGAACACATACAGGACAATCGAATTGGAAGATTTACTAGTCAACATGAAAAATCAAAATCTTTTGATTTTTGTTCAACCAACTCGACAACTGCCAAACTAATCAATTGAAAAAGCCATCCATACACGCTTTGATTTGGACAACAACCGACTCAATTGAAAATTGAATTGAATTGTGTATGGTCTGCTTTAATTCGTCACTATTATTATAAATAAAACTGTGCGACAAGCAGCGTTGTCAACTTTGAAATATCAAAACGCACCAAAATAGAGAAAAAAACGCGCCATTTACAAAAAAACGCACCAAGCTTAGAATTTCTTTTATTAGTTTAAAATGTTTATTGAATTAATTTTGCATAAAAGTTATAATACTATTTTTCTATGTTAAAAATTTAACACTTAAACATGCTTTTACAGTTCAGGGTTAAAAAAATAAGACCTATAAAAACTTAACAAATTTGTTAATATTCATTTTTAACCCCCGACTAAAAAAGGGGTGTTATAAGTTTGTAGTGTGTGTCTGTGTATCTGTGTGTCTGTCTGTGTCCACGTACAGGCCAAACGGTTGGACCGATATTCATTTAGTTTTTTCTGTTTGAAAGATGACTTGATCGAGAGGGTTCTTAGCTATGTTTAAAAAAAATCGGTCCAGCCGTTTAGAAGATATAACATCTTTTCTGAAAAAAGTCGGGGGTTTTTAAAATTTTTAATTTTTGTTATTATTATATAGATAATAATTTTTTTTTAATTTCATAAATTCTGTAAAAAAAACTTTTTAAAGAAATCAACGATTAATAGTAAGAATTCAAAAGTAATAAGTTTCGTTTTACAACATTTTATTCAAATATTTAATAGTGTTTTCACACTGAAAGTTAAAACCTGGTTTTAACGTTAAAACCATAAACAGCTGATTTTGCTTTCACACTGCAAGTTTGTTAAATTCAGGTTTTAACTCACAGGCTGTCTAATAACTTTGCTCAAAATAAAATAAATCTCCTGCCGAAATGCATGTATTTGTTGTTGCATTTTTTCTGCTTTTTAATTACACTTGTTGGACATACTGTTCAACTATTTTTGTTTGTATGAAAAACTGGGATATTTCACAATGCGCTCTAAAATGGAAATTATTTTATATTTTGTAAATAAAATTTTTTTAAATTATGGAACTGCTTATACAGAATGAAGAAGTGCTTGGAAATATTGTTAATAATATAAAAATGCACAAATACATTATAAGATAAACCTTTTTTATAGGCAGATAAATGTCAGTCATACTGTCTATTTTCACTTTCCACAGTTCAATTTAAAATATTTTCGTTGGTTTCCTTCCAAAAAACTCTTTTTTCCCATAATTTTTTTATTATTGTTGCTGCTGCATCCATTTTTAAGTTGAAAATTTTTCAAGTGCCATCTATTGTTATTCACTGGTATAACATTATCAGCTGCTGCCGGTCATTTTAACTTGGCAGCACTGAATTTATCACAGCGAAAACAAGGTTGCATTTCATAAAACCAACTTAAAACCAATTCAAAAATGGTTTTAATTTGGTTTTAACAAAAACAATTTGTATGGTAAAACCAGGGGTCAAATCGTTACATCCGTGAACGTACAACTCGTCACGTAAAAACACAATTTTCGGATTATGACATACGTGAACGTATTAAAATCCCATTAAGTTTATACGATTGACGTATCATTTAATTTGTTTTCGTACGATTGCCGATACGATCACGTATGTAACGATTTGAACCCAGGTTTTAACAGTTGGTTTTAACGTTAAAACCAACTTTTATTAAAACCATGCCAGTGTGAAAACAGTATAATAATAAAAAAAACAATTTATCAGAAGTTTACTACATTTTCCCATATTAATAATATAACAAACAGGATTTTACAGTATATCTACATATGTATTAATTAATTAAATAAATTTAACTAAACAAATTCGTAAATACATAGTAAACATGTGCCCTTAATTATGAATGTCGTATAAGTCATACGCATTTGTGATTCGATATAGTAAAATAAATTTATATTAATCGAGACTAGTACAACTCCAAATTAAACTGTTGCATAATAAAATTTTTTTTTGGATTTGTTCAAATGTAATCTATTAAATATCTCGATCAAAGAAGTACATATGTGTATGACTTAACAACTTTCATAATTAAGGCCACATACATATGTTTGCAAGATAATACATTTTTGTACATTAATTTTATAAATTCTGTTTAAAACTTTTTAAAAAGAGATAAGAAATGAATTATTCCAAATTAATAAGGCTAATATTTTCATCATTATTTTTATCATCGGGACATTAAACAGATTTCATTTCAAATTGTGATGTTTTATAAATATAATTACTATTAATATAGTAATTAACTCTAACAGGAAATTTGCAAGTTTCGCAACAAGAATTTTCCGGTTGTTGTGTTAAATTTGCGTTGGTGCCACCAAAAATTAAAAAACGCACCGAAATTTTAAAAAAAACGCACCACGCACCAACTAAGGAATTTTTCGCACAAAAAATTTCAAAAAGCACCCAAAATGGTGCGAAACGCACCAAGTTGACAACGCTGGCGACAAGCTTTTAAGTTTAGTTTTGCAAATATTAATGTGGCAGCTCTTTTATTTGTTAATAATAATGATACGCATTTTTTGCTGCAAATGCAGCATTAATTTCATCCGCTAGTCGGTTTATTTAGTCAAGCGTTACGTTGTTGGTAATTTATTTACTATCTATGTATGAAATTATTATTTCACAAACAAAGCAAAGCAGTGTGGTAGAAACAGCAAACAAAAGCAAAGTACAAAATTTACAAACAAAAAATAGCAACAAGTTTTAGTTGACGAAGAAAAATCGATTGATGTAGAACTCAAGAAGTGTACATATGGATGTATACACAAACTTACAATCGCACATGTACATTCTTATGTAGTGGCAAATTTTTCTTTTAATAACTCAAAAAAGCCACACTACAACAAATTTAAAAAGAATGATTATAAAAAATAAATAAAACAAATTTACTTAACAAAAGTTCAAAGTACATAATTTATCTAAGAAGTTTTTTTGTAAAAGTTTCCCTCCCAAACATTCGACAGGTACAAACAATGGCTACAAACAATACGGAAGACTATAAAACAGCAATTGATAATTTGCAAAAATGGTTTGAAGAAAATGAAAACTTACCCAAACAAATTGGTGAGTAGCAATGGAGAGAATAAAAAACAAAATTCTAATAAAAAACATTTGTATGAATGTTTAACATATTAAACGTCGAAAATAACGGTATAATCATAATGAAATAAGCGCCAAAACAATTTTAAACATAATAATTAAAAAAAAACAAATCAAAGTAATTAGGCCTTATTCAAAAAGGAAATAATTTTTGGTTTATAAAACGTTTAACAAACATAATTTGGTTTGTAAACCTTTTGTAAACCAAAACTATTTTTTCTGAATACGACAGATTGTGTTTAAGTTTAAGGATAAATTTTCAAGACACTCGTGCAATCTGTGATGTCAATTTAGCACTTTTAGTGCGAGATTTAGCACATTTTCAACTCATTTAGCACCCTAAAAAATCGTTTTAGCAACTAGCACAATTTTTTTAGCACTTATTTTTCAGCATTTTTAGCATGTTTTAAAGTTGTATTAAATATATTTAATTTCTGAAATTACCAATATAAGAAGGGTAACATAATTGCAAAACTAGAGTTTTCGTAATGTGGACTCTTATACAACTTCAAAGCAGAATTTTTAAAAATTGCGGCAACAAAAATTGCAAGTCTGGACGAGGACGTGTTTGGCTTACAGAGAGATATGAACTTTAATCGAATCATATTTTGATTGATAATTTTTCTGCACGTAGTTTTTTTTTTTTTTTTTGCAAAACTATGCAATAAAAATGTTAATTATTTTTTATTACTGTACTTTGCAAACTCAACTTATTCTGAATTCGTATAACCAATTAAAACATATTTTGCTGTTATAATAATTTTTGAATGGATTTAAAACATTAATGTGTTAAATAGTATTATAAAATCAATGCATGAAAAATCCATTTAAATTATGAAAAAAAAATCAAGTCATTGATTTGAAAATTCATACAATTTAAATTAAAATTACTTTAAAAACCAAAAATGTCTCTTTTATCTCCCTTTTCACAATTTAAAATTAAAAGCTAACAGGGAATTTAATGCAATAAAAAAATTTAACATTTTGAATTTTAAAATGAGGCGACAAAAAAGGATTTTTGTGAACTTAGTAAACATTTTAATTTTAAAAATGAATTTACGGCCTGTTCCACTAAATTGGAACGAACGCTTATATCGAGTATTAATATTGGAAATAGAAACCAATTTGAATTTTTGTTTTTGTTTTAAAAATTTAAATCTTCGATCGAATCTGTCGTTCGCATTAATTTTTTTCAGACCGTCTCCTGCTGGAACGTTTCTATTTGTGCATGTACAAAAATGAAGAAGATACTAAAAAATTAATAGAACTCAGCTACGAAATAAGAAATAAATCTCCACACATCTTTATTGATCGTGATCCGACAGATGAGGACAGCAAAAGAACATTCGAATATGCGTAAGCGCAATAGCAAAGTTAGATTTTCTTTCTAATTATTTATTTGCAATTTTTTTTTTTGCAGAGATATGGTGCCATTACCTGGCTTAACGCCTGAAAACTATCGCATTACATGCTTTCGACTATGCGATACAAATGCTAGGAAGGTATTAAACTCTTAAGGCTCAGTTAGCCGACTGTAATGTAATGTAACTGTAACGTAGAAAAAAGCTGATTGATATTTTTATATGACAAGCAGGTTACGTTACATTACATCTCTATAACCATTTTCATTATTTTTCACATAGCAAAATCGATCAGCTGTTTCCTACTGTTGCAGTTACATTACATTACAGTCGGCTAACTGAGCCTTTACATAAAAATTATTAGCGTATTTAAATACATATATACATATGTACATATGTATAAAAATTTATATGTATATTTTTAAACATTTAGGTACATCACACCGAAGACACTAAGGCCTTCATCATGATCACCGATTGTCGTTTTGCAATGCCAGATATTATTGATGGTAACGATTATAAGCTTTCCGAGGGTGAAGTACAAATTTTCGATATGACCGGTTATAGCATGAAACATGCAACACGTTTATCGATAACTACATTGCGCACATATTTGAAATATCTACAGAGAGGGTTTCCAGTACGCATTAAGGCCATGCACATGATTAATTGTCCCTCCTATTTGGATCGTCTGCTTAGTGTAGTGAAACCATTTATCAACAAGGAAGTATTTAATATGGTGAGGAGTTAGAGAAATATGCACATAATTACAAAATCCGAATGTGAACGTTTTATTTGAAACTTAAAATTTTAGATGCATTTCCACACAGCAGGTATTGAAACATTATATGAGCATGTGCCGAAGGAACTATTGCCCGAGGAGTATGGTGGTCAAGCCGGCAGATTAGCAGATTTGAAACAAAATTTCATGGAAATAATGGTAAAGAGAAGGTAAAGAATATGTAAAAAAAATAAAAAGCTCTTCTTTTCAAATTCACCCTTATCGGGAATAAAAGGCGAACAGTTTAGTTTGTTCACGTGAAATATTTCCCGTGAACAAAAATATGGTGAACAAAATTAGAGAATAGTATACTAACACAACAACAACGCAAACATTGGCGATCACAATTTTAGGGAAAGGGAACACTTTTCACGTGAACTTTTATTCCCGATAAGGGTGATTATTGAACTGGTTATATACTAGTTGTATTAAATTTTCATCTTTTTGTTGCAGAGATTATTTAATGGATCCAAATCACTGGAAAATTAATGCTTCATGATTTGAAAATATTTTTTTTTTTCTAAACTTAAACTCATGACATAAAAAGTAGCTACAAAACTATAAGCGCTATGTTTACTTAATTTTTCAGGGTCTTTAACATTCAAATGTATTTTTTTTTTTTTTTTTTTTTTACTTTTTTAATAACTTGTAACTAAAAACGCTCAAATAAATGTTGACATAATTACATATATGTACTAATAAAATCAAATAACTCTATCGCTGATCCCACAGTTCAGTTATTCATTCCAATTCAAAAAATTCCATAGGAAATAGTTCCCACGGAATTAATTTTTTTCTAAAACTAAAATCCACCTACCCTAAATTGATTGAGCTAAAAATTAAAATTTGAGGGAGAACTTCGAATTTTAAAAGTCAGCTACTTTATTTCTAGATGTTTTAATTTAATTGGAACAATGAATAGGGAATAAACTCCCGGGGAGATCTTGTTATAAATTTAGAGCATGAAATACGTACATAAATTATTTTACGAATTCTTTAAAATATTCCACATAATATTTTTCAAATAATAATAAATTCAAATAAATAACAATACCTGCACAGTGGGATCAAGTTAAGGTAATATTATTTTTCGTTCCACAAAAATATTCAAGTTTGAATTTAACGAATTGCTTGATAAATACGAGTACCACACAAATTTTCTCAAAATATGTATATAAAAGATTAATTTTCAATTAACTTAAAAAATAATTTAGTAACAAAATAATCCTCAAACTCAATGAACACTTCATTTTAGCAGATATAACTAGACTTGACTGAAAGAGTTCGATACAAGTCTAAAAATAACAAACGGCAAACAAAAATAACATTAGAAAATTTGTTGTTGTTTTCAATATAAGTATTCGATCAAACGATTTCTGTTGACATTGTGGGACAGGCCGAAAATCTCTCAAGTCCCTTTTTAACGGAAACCAGTTTATTACAAAAGAACTTTAACGGAAACACAAGCTAGCTAACATCTGGCAGCTTCATGCTCATACTTTCTAATACAACTCTGTACATTACTAGAACAACAAAATCATAACAAAACTGCAAATTTTAGACAATACGAATTTGTAAGTAGGAAAAGTTGTGTGGTTGGAGCGAATCCAAAGAAATTTTTGTGCTCCGCAGAATATTTAAGGAAAGCAAGTTCAAAATGGCCTGCTTAATGAACACCTACAAATTGGTGCAAAAATTAACTGCCTCTAATCCAGTTCTGTTGCGTCAAGCGGCCAGAAGCAGTAAGTATTTGCACATTTAAGGTTGGAGTAAAATACAGTTTAAACATGTTTACGTAACTACAAAATATTGATGTTACATTTTTTTTAATAACACTAGTGGCTGGTTGGAATAAGGATTATAAGCCAGGTCCTTTCCCACAAACGGAAGAGGAACGTCTGGCGGCTGCCAAAAAATATTTACTACTGCCCGAAGAATATAAACCATATCCAGACAACGGTTTGGGTCATGGCGATTATCCTCAATTAGAAGGTGGCTTGGGTATTGAAGCCCGTGACCCCTTTTATCCCTACGATTTTCCAGAGTTGAAGCGTAATTTGCATGAAACTGTAAGTGCATTTTGATAATAAAAATTGTTTGGTTGGTATAGAAAGTTACGATATTCAATATTGCTCCTTTTGGCATCCATTTGAAAGAAATTTGAATACTTTCAAGTTACTCAAAACTTGAATTAAAATATATATGGTCAATTCCACATGAATGTAGTTCGATTTTTCCTTATCTTTTATCAAAGGTAGAGCTATTTACGATATACACAACTACATAAAGAAATAAAGAACGATATTTAAAAAAAAACAAGCTAAATTGCTCAATATCTTGAGTGACAAAAACTTTTCTTTTCTGATTCATATTTAAGTGTGTTACATATTTTAAAATCTAAAAAAAACTTTTAGCAACATATCTCAACATAACAAAAATTAGAAATTTAAAAACACACGAACATATCTAGAAAAGATTTTCTTCAAACATAGTTAAGAACCCTCTTGATCAAGTCTCCTTTCACGGACAGATACACAGATAGACAGATACTCAAACACACACTACAAACTTATAACATCCCTTTTTTGGTCGGGGTTTAAAAATTATATCATGTGTATTTTCATATTCAAGTTGTTCTGAGATAGTTTTCTAAATTTTTTGAAAAATGCCAGAAGTATTAAAAATTGTTTTTAATCCAATTGAAAATTATTATTTTTCAGCTCCATGCTGAGGCCGATTTGTACAGTGAAGACCGTTGGTCTCAACCAGCCCCTCCCCGTTATGCCAACAGTACCTACTGGCTAAGCTTTTTGGGATGTATGACTGGCTGCTTAATTTTGTACTACTGGTTGGACAACTACAAAATGTATCGGCCCGTTGCTGTTAAACAATATCCCGGCGATGGCCGCGAACACTATACATTTGAAATGGAATAATCAATCAAATAAATGATATTACGATTTGTAATAAAAAATAATAATAATTGTAGAGTAAATTGTCCAGAAAATTTTTTTATTATTATTATTTTTAAATAAGCTCATTTCAAAAATTTTGAGTTGAAGTATACTGAACAGTTTCTCTAGCAGAAACGAAATGCGGCTTAGAAGATATCACATCTGATATACTTATTCTGTTGAAGCTGTGTATCATCGTAGCTCCCAAACGGTTAGACCGATTTTAATTTGGTTTTTTTCGTTTGAGAGGTGACTTGATGTAATATCTTCTAGTGTATACTTGAGGAAGATCAGCTGTTTGGTCTGTACGTCGGAGGTTCTTGAAATTTTTGTTATTATAAAATGGGTGGACCAGTTTATATCTTTCTTCAATTGTTTTTGGAATTATAGAACTAAAAGATGAAGTACTTAAGTAATTTTTTTTAATTTTATGGTAGAGAATAAAGCAAAATTTATTCAAGAGGCTGGAGTAGTTTTTTATTTTATTTATTTTTAATTAGGCTGCTTGTTATGATGAAGGTTTGAAAATATGTGGGACATGTGTTTCGAAATAATACTCAATAAATAAAAATGACACGCAAGTTCTTTGAATCGTTTGCGAAAGCCGAAGGCACAATTATACAAAAACATTTCGTCACACATTTGGGTGATCATTTTTTGCAGAAATCTCTTATATGATTCTCCTCAGATTACGTTTGATGATTAAAAATTGATTCATCACTTGGGTGATTGAAAAGGGTTCACTTATGATTCATCTGTACGATAAAATAATGAAAGAAACCAGATTATTTAAATACAAATAATAATAATTAAATGATTTTCTGGCATGATTCATCTGTAGGGTACCATTTTGTCACAACGGGAGTATCATTTATGATCGAAATATGAGGTCATATGCGGTTATTTTTCGCAAGCTGATTCGGAAAAGATTCGGTTATGATACAAAATGCTAGCTGGGTATGTAGACACATTTTTCTCGTCTGCCAACAAATTGCCAAGAGCTAAAGCTGAACAGCCACATGCAAGTCAGCGGCTTGATTTCAAAAACCATATAATTGAGCCGCTTCTAACTTTTTTTCGGAAGACGGAATAACAAGGATCAATTTACTAACATGCATACATATACTCATACATATGTACATATGTAGTTTTATAAGCAGGTGGCGGGAGGATTACTTTTTTTAACCAACCCACTAAATACTATATTTTCTTTTGTAACACCTTGTGTTTACATAACAAAATAAAAAACTCAAATCAGTGTAGGTACGTTACATTTACATATGTATGTAAGTAGGTATACACCTATAAATGTATGCATGACCAAACAAGCCCATTTATTTGGGTGTGTCTGGAAAACATACTTACATAGTTACATATGTAAGTAAATACGTACGTAAACAGCAACAAGTTTCTACGGTAATTACAAAAACAATAGTATTTTACTTACATTTCCATCATTTTGTTTTTTCAATACAATGGTAGGCCATACATGTGCATGTATGTATGTATATAAGTGGGCAGATCCAACAGAAAATGGCACCAGCAGCATTATGTGTTTTTTATTCCATAAACCCACCGGCAGTAACGATAATTCATTATTACTATGCAACACTTCGACAATTTATTAATATCAAATACTTTTAATTAATTAGTCCCAATTTACACTATGCAAGTCTTATTGCTAAGCTGATTAGTTTGTTAGGGGAGAGAGACGGGGGGGAAAGAAACGTTGCTGTTCCCCTCGTCTCTCTCTCTCCATGAAACGAATCAGCTTAGCAATAAGACTTGCATAGTGTGATTTGGGACTTATAATTATGAAAAACAATTTATATATTACGATAGAATTTCCTTTTAACACTAAATTTTTTCATAACCCACCGACAGTAACGATAATTCATTATTATTTTGGAACACTTGTACAATTTATTAATATGAAACACTTTTAATTAATTATAAGCATGTAAAACAATTTATTACTATAGATTTTCTTTTTAACAATCAATTTTTTCACGATTTTCTTACACTCTTTTGACTTGAACCACACTTGAACTACATAAATGCAAATGCATGCAGCCATACCGCCATACTATGTAAATATGTTTGTAAGTACATAGTACCAAGGCGAATTCAGATACTGAAATCGCCTTGTGTAAAATAAAACTAAACAAAATTGTAGTTAAGTCCCATTGTTTTTTGTTAATAAAAGCGTCATTTTTGAAGTGCAAAATTTTGTCTAGACGTGTAGTTTAATGATATTCATAATAATCCATCAAAATCTCGATTTTGAATAACTTCAATTTTATAAACTCGTCTGTAAGACACTAGCGGAAGGGCGAAATGATGCCTTTATTCCTGTTCTTTAATTTTATGTACATATATACATAAACATGCATATAAGTACGTGAATACATATGCATGGGAGTATGTGCATAAGAGATACACACATCCTTACATATATTTCGTGCAAAGATCTTTTGGCGCACAAAATCTTAATTTGATTTTCGCATATCGATGGTTTACTAACGCAACCTCGTAACTTAAAAACTACTACTTTTCAGGAGAGACAAAAAATGATTTATAACAAGTATTTAAACATTTTTAATATATGTTTTTTTATAATCTAATTACTTGGATGATTTTTGTTAAATTTTCAATTAAATACTTGTAAATTTTCATTAAATACTTGTTATAAATCATTTTTTGTCTCTCCTGAAAAGTAGTAGTTTTTGAGTTACGAGGTTGCGTTAGTAAACTATCGATATGTACAGTACGCAAAGTAAATATTCATACACCTGCAATTCCGTAGAGGACACAAGCTTGTAAATTAAATTGCTAAAATTACTTTTGTTGTACGATTTCGTATATGAGGGTTTTATTTAATAAAAAAGTAATTTTATTCAATATTTTTAAGGAAAAGGCGAATGGGCTCTCTATAAAATATGAATTTCACAAATAGTCGTACACAAAATTCATTTAAAAAAAATCAGATTAGGATCTAATGCAATAATCAAAGAAAAAATGGTACGTAACTATATTTGGAGAATATTTTTTGTTTAAACGTTGACGCTGTCAGAATATGAACTATACATAGTGTACATAAATATATTTATGGACATATCATCGTGTGGTTATTGGTTTAACGCACAGCATATTTAAAATACATTATTACTGCGGCAAACCAATAACCAGCTGACGATATGTATATCCACATAGACATGTATGTATGTAAGTGTGCATCCGCTCAAAAGTTGAACAAATTTAACAGTCTGTTTGTGTGAGACGTTGAAATCTTGACGTTTTTGTAATAGATTAAAGGAAACTTTAATGTTCGATTTTGTGTGTTTTTCATATATATATGTATATACTCTTATATCACAAAGAGTAGATAGTGATAAAGAGAGTGAGAGAGATAATGTAAAATTTTTACAGTGGGTAGATATGACCACTATACATCGTTTTCTTGCAAAGTGAGAATTTCAACATTTTGGGTTGACTCGCTTTAGAGGAAGAATTGCTATATATGCATATTGAAATACATATTTAAGATTTTTTATTTTGGAGTAGATTCAAGGAGTTCTTCCTAAATTTAGTATTTACTTTGCTGCACTACTCCGAAGGTAATTTTTCGTGAACATTTTTGTTAAAAATATTTTGGTTCATTTAAATTTGCAGTTTCGGCCATAAATTTAATACGGATGTTAGATCTGTCAAATAATATAACTATAAATCTGAGTTATAAAACGTTCAACTAAAATTATAAATAAAAACATCAGTTTTTTTCTGAAATTTTTTTTTTTTCAATTATTTATATATTATTTTATTTAAAAAAAAAGCCTTAAAAGTAACTTTTTACTTTAAAACAAATTGTTTAAAATCTAATATGAAGAAGAACTCTAATACATAGTATATGCAAACAAGATGAGGGTTGTAATGGATTTGGGTTACCAATATAAACATTATAAAAAAAAGTTATAAAATATCTCTTAAAACATTGAGATTTTTGCTAAAAATTATATATTATAAATACAAAACTTATAATAGTATGTAATAAAAAAGAAACCGCAAAAAATGTTACAATGCATTAAGTTTTAACTTAAAAAAATTAAGAAATAATTGTTATTAAAAGAAATAAAATAAGGAAATTAGTTTTACAATTATTAAAAAAAAACACCTTAAACTTGTTTTAGCTTTAGTGTAATTTGTTAAACAAGGCGAATTGATAACAGGCATACTTGCGGCAAAGATCAGAATATATCTTTCAAACTGTCAAATTCATACTACATATTATTATTTTTTTTCAATTGAGTTAGGCATTTACAAAAGAATGTACATTAAATCAATAAAAATGTTTAGCCGTGCTTTTAATGCCACCAACCTTACCTGGTGGTACTGCATTAGCCTTGTTTTTAATAATATTCATTGTTTACAATTTATTTATTTTTTAAATTCTTTTAGGAGCTTATTTTCATTTTTTTAATTATAAATATTTTCGTTATTTAGTTTATTTATGTAATGAGTTTTGATTTGCTGTATAAAAGTATAACACTACTCAATAAAATCAAAAAATTAAGTTTTGCCAACTGCTTTAGGAACACAACACAACAATGTGAGAATTAATACAAAAACAAACAAAAAATATAACGATGACATCTCGACGTCATTGTCAATATTTATTTAGAATTCTGTTGTTTTATCGAAAACATTTTGTTAAAAAAAAAATAAAAATATAAAATTTGAAAAAAATAAAAAACAATTAAATATTTTTCTTGTTTATTATTGTGAATTAAAATACACATTTACAAAATATAATTATTTGTGAAATTATGTGGCATTATTGGCTATTTCAGGAGTGACAGCAAAAACCTGAGGGACATGGTGTAATTATACAGGTGACTGCGAAGGATTTGTTATACAAAAATATGGCAACCATAGCTGTATAAAGAACCGAAGAACGTCAAAAGCACACAAAAAAATTGTGCTAAAACCAAAACAAAACGAAGTTTTTGACATTCGTTAGCTACAAAGCACATAGAGCAAAAAAATTATCAGCTGAAGCAGGGCTGCCATCTGGTTATATACACCTTGCTGAGGGAATCGTAAAATTTTGTCTGAGAGGCATTGCCGCGCGTCTTCATTTCGATTCTGTTTAAGACTTCAACTAAAAAATTCTTTGAAAAATATAAAAAAAAATCTTAAGTGGCATAATTTGCGAGCTTCAGTTTTTAACCAAAAGCGATTATAAACTAGTTAGATAATCGATTTTCGGCGAAAAACGAAGTTCAAAATATATGTCACTTAAGCTTTTTTTGCCGGTTATGGCTCGATATGTTTATAAGCAAAACTATCAAAATGTTATTGTGAATTATGGCCCGATACACACGCATGCCATTTTTTTTTCCACATACATATGTAACATGCAAGTTTTTTTAGATTTTCCAAAGAATTTTTTAATACAAGTCTACTGATAAGCAGTAACGAAAGCCATGTGGATGCGCTTAACCCTTCAAAAAAAGTCATATTACATAAGATTTTTAGAAATAAATAAAGCCCATATTGCCGTTCTCAACCAGTGAAAAATAAATATGGCAAATATTTTTAAAAAATCTCTAGGTCTTATTTTTTCATTATTTTTTTTCGAAATCAAATTCAGTTAAAATAATTTTTTTTTTTTTTCGTAAAAAAGTAGATTTTAAATTTTTTGTTAGTACCGAGAATTAGCCCCGGTTCACACACTTCAACTTTTGTTGCTCAACTCGTAATTCAGCTGTAAGTAAAAGAGAGATGTTTGTATTTCTTTCTCCGTCTTTCTTACAACTGAATTAAGAGTTGAGCAACAAAATTTGAAACGGGACATAGGGCGTTTTGCGTTTTCAGTAACGATATAATTGGGTCATTAGAGGACAACTATTTTCATAAAGTTTTACATTAAACGACAAATATTTTAGGCAAATCAAATAAAACATATTTTTAATTTTCCTTGAAATATTGTTAAATTATCACAATATTCTTAAGAAAAAATCGCGCTGTTTTGATAACATTGTGACATTTTTGAAATAAAATTTTACTATGGCAATACTGCAAAGTTTAAACAACCATAGCTGGCATTAAACGATAGCCAAACTTAACCTCACATTAAAAAATTACATTTTATTTGTATTAGTGCAAATGTGGGAAAACAGTACACATAATAAAACTGTTACATAATAACACTGTTAAACATCAATTATATTTTTAAAAAAGTCTTAAGCCTTAAGGCTTCTTTAAGAAAATATAATTGAAAAATTACAAACAGTTCCTTTGAACCAAATGGTTTTTTCTTTCAATTTAACTTGAGCTTGGTTGAGTAGCGTTAACATAAATTTATAAAAATTATTTGTAATAGTATGTATGTATTTTTTTTTAATTAACAATATATATAATAATATTTTGTTGGTTTTGTTAAGCTTACTACAATAAGACAATAAATCTGTTTTAAATTTCTAGTTCTAGATTTATATATGATATTTATAAAGATTTCTTACAATTATTAAGTTATTAAAAAAAACAATGGTTAAAAAAATGTTTCTAAAAAAAACACGCATACACATTCACAGTTATTTTGTTTCAAATAATTGTTTTAAATTATAAGCACAACTAAAAACTTTAAATTAACAATAAAAAAAATAGTTCTTTTTAATTCAAAATGTTTGGTTTTCCAGGAAAATCTCATAATACTACACATTTTTAGCAGCGATTAAGAAACGCTGCTTAATCTTTGCATTACTTGATTATGAGTGTTGCTAGATGTTGTTGTATTAACAATGCACAGTTATAAAATTAGTTCTAGAACAAATTATTCAAATATTTCCCGTTTTTTTTAAATTTTTTTATATTAATTCATGTGTATGTTTCAGTTGTTAATATTTTTAGTATACAATATTATTTTTTTGTGTGTTTTTTCTTTTGCTAATATATGTTAAGGTACCATTGCTTAGTAATAATATTTTTAATAATTTTCTTTAGATTTTTTTTATATTTAATTATATATGTATATTTTTTTGTTTCACAGTCTCCTCTGTTAATTTTAAAATGTATGTATTATTGTTAAACTTGTTTTTATGCATGTACAAACTTTAGTTTTATTGTTTTTGTTGAGTTTGAGTTTTTGTATTCATAATAATAATAATAATAATAATAGTTATAATAATAATAATATTAATGAAAAGTTATTTTATTATTAATAATATTCACATTTATCACGTTCACTTTACATTATGTTTAAATATGATTTTCATTTGTTAATATTTTTCATATGTTTAAGTATATATTTTATCTTATACGTTGTAGTTTATTTGCTTTTTCAGTTTTTTTTACTTTCTTTTTCTTTTCCATTATTGTTTTAAGTAAAAAATATTTATATTTAATTATTTATTTAATAACGAAAATATATCTATAAAAGACAGACAGACTTTAAGCCATTGGACTGCTTGTTGTATTTTTTTATTATACTTTTATTGTTTTAGAAAAAAAGCTGCATCATTATTTATTTATGTCTTCTAAGTCTGACCTGCTGTATTTTAGGGTTTTTTTATTTTCTCTTTTGTTTGTATTAAATTTACGAGGTCAAAGGTGACATACCAATTTGACGAGGATCTGTGGGTTGCACAACACCTAGTTCTAGATTTTTAATTAACAACTGTAACCAGTGTTTAGTTGATTTATCATCTTGTAAACACACGGAAAATGTGGCATCACGCAACTGATCCGGAAGACATTGTCTTAAAGCCTCTCGTGCTCTTTATATTTTGAAAAAAAAAAAATTTTGTGTAATTAAATAGAAATAAATAAATATGATGTACAGAGGTGTTTGTCACCGAAACAAAATTTGTGCGTAAGTGAAATCAAAAATATGTAAAAATTGTTTCTTTAGGAAAGCGAATAACTTGAATCAAATTGAAACAAAAAAAAAACAAAATTTCAGACTACATATATAAATAAGAAACATATCGCTGAGTAAATCATAAACAGTCACAACTCAAAAAATCCCAGATATCGAAGGGAAAAAGCTGTTGATACTGTACAAATGAAGCAAGTATGCAACAGAAAATCGGGCATAAAAGTATTTTATATTTAATTTTGTTAATACACTAATAATCCCAAATTAATATTTTACTTATTTAGTAAGATATTTTTTTATAAAAAATACATTGAAATTGATTATTGAGGGGTTTAGCTGGATCCCCTATGCGCATTTCACTGTTGCTAATGCAGATCATCAGGGAACCTTTACTCAAAAATTTCTTAGAACAACTAGAGATATTATGGAAACTTTCGTTTAAACAAATGAGAACTAAAAACTAATATCATAGTTGAAACAATAACTCAATAATCATCATGTTTTTTATTTTCTTACTTTACCATTGATACATTGGTTCACTTTTTACAGCTCGAACCGTACTTGAAAGAAGTATATAAAGAAAATAAATGCAAAAAACAACAACATCATTGCTTTCACGAGAATAGAGTGTTGCCACACAAGTATTTTTGACCGTGTGCAGGTATTTGATATTGTTCAAGAAAAAACAAAATGATTTAGATAACTTTAAGTTGAGACCGTTTATGATTTAGTGTGCGATAAGTGCATAAAAAAATAATTATTGGATCGCTATTTTATATTGTTAAATTAAATTTAAAATCGTGATGTCAGACGGCAGTTTTTTTTGTATAAAACCAAAACTTTGCGATTTGAAAAATATAAGTTTTATTCTATTTCGCACAAATTTCGTGACAGATCTTCTGATAAGAAAAAGTTTTTTTATTTGCTTACCTGGGATTGTCGGATAATCTTAAATAGCAACGAACAACATGTTTCAGCAAACGTGCGGATGGCTCTTTAGCTAATTGTATTACCATTTTACCCTAAAAGAAAGAAACAAATTTTAAAATCATTTTTTTTCGTTTTTTCTTTTCTTGTAAAGATTTTCCATTTTTTTTAAGAAAAAAAAATTAACATAAACCTTTATAGGCCTTACCAGCTAAAATAAATAATTTAAAAAATATGTTTGAGGCAATAAGTTTGATCCCGAGTGTTTGGACAAAGTTCGGTAAAATGAGAGCAAAATGTAATTTCTCTGAGTAAGACACAAAAAATTTAGAAAATTTTATGGCTATTTTTTTAAACAAAATTTCACTTCAAAATTTTTGTAATTCAAGAAAATTATCGTATGCAAGAAATTAAAAAATTGGATTTTGATGATTTTTCTTATAGTAATTAATAGGGTTTGAATTTGGATGAGAAAAATTTACAAGAAATAATTTTTGGCGATTTTATTTCTACTTTTGGCGAGTTTCTGCCAAATTTTTATACAACTATTTTATAAAAACTTATATTAAAAAAAGTGTTATATAAAAACGAATTTATTATTAAATATATATTAAGAAAAAACTACACACAATTGATTAAAATCAGTTTGAAACTAGGTCAGAAAAAATCTGACACATACTTTGCATTATTTTCTTAGCGTATTTTACATATTTTAATATTATTTTATTAATATTCTTTCTTATTTTTATTACAATTTAAGTTCACAAACAAAAAATGATTATACGATGAACAAATTTAACCTATTGGCAGCTCAGTTCAAGTTAGCCCGAACATAATATAAAATTATACCAATTCAAGCTGAGTTGTTCGTAAAAAAATAGTTTCCCTCTCTCAAGAACAGGTACGTCAAACTATATATAAAAAAATGTGTTTTTACAAGATGGGTGAATCCAGCTTTAGTGGAAACATTTTTGCCAGTAAAATCCAGAAAAACGGAAGCGACACTTTTTTTAGCGTACGATTGTAAATACAGTCGAACTTCTCTATAGCGATCTTCTCTATAACGAAATCTCTATAATAAATAATATTCGTGAACACATTTTTGTGAGTATTTTATTTATTTATTTTTTTAGACCTAAATAAAATTTTTCACACTAAATAATCTCTCTATTACGAAGTTTTTAGCAATCGATTTTTTGCATCAATAAATATAACTGTAAAATGTTCTTCTCCTAATACATATAATTTTTTTTACATATCGAGTCATAACCGCACAAAAAGCTTAAGTAACAAAAACAAAACTTTACAGGAGAGTCGTAAGCCACACAATTTAAAGTTTTTAGGAGAATGTTTTTTTTTTAAATCAAATAATTTTTTTTTCACGATAAAATTTGCAGCCTGTATTTTAAAAGTTAACATATCTGGCATTTTGATAATTCTAAATTATGGATAGGCCAGGGTTGCCAGATGTACTCCGAACCTATTATTTTGCCAAATTGATTTTAAAAATCGCCAAAAGTAGAAAAAATCGTCAAAAATTATTTCTTATAAATTTTTCGCACCCAAAATTAAAACACATTAATTACTATAGTTAATAAAAGAAAAATCATCAAAATTAAATTCTTTTAATTTGACTTGCAGACGAGTTATGGTGGGATTTATTTTTGAAACTAGTCCGTCAATAAAATTTTTTTTGTATTATTTTTGGCCAAAAATGGCCATGCCTCCAAATCAAAAATTTAGAAATCGCCATATCTGACATCCCTAGGGCAGTCCCACAAAATTTTAATATCAATAAAACAGTTTTTTTACTACATGGCGATTACAATTAAACCGAAAATATGCCTCGATATTATTATAGTGATATTTTTCTTTTGCAATATGTATGTATGTATGCATAATTTTGTTTATTTATATTTATATTTTATATTTTTTTTAGCGCCAAAACTATATGCAAACGTTTTTATTTAGAGTAATTTCTTTATATACTGACAGCCGTATTCATAAAAAAAAGTTGATTGAGGTTTAAAATTCATATTAGTTAAAAAACGTTTTAAGGTTAAATAACGTTTTTTAAATATTGGTATTCATAATCAGTTTTTAAGCTATTGCATAGCTTTTATCGCAGGCTTTGAGGGTGTCGACCGAATAAAGAAATTCCGTAACGAAAAAAACCTAAGACTATTTTTATTTGAATCGCCCAGTGTATGTTAACCCCTAAAGCATGATATTGATTTCATTAACATACAGTATTGCTAGAACAGCTTTTTAAATGTAGGAAAACACAACGTGGCGTACTTAAGAGCAATTGTGGTTGACAAAAAATGATAAACACAAACAAACAGACAAATCGTAGGTTTTTTATTTTAAAAAATAAATTTGCATAAGTTGATAAAAAATGCTAAGCAATAGCTTTGCCGCGGCAGTCCCCGAGTGTCACACATATTTTTTTACTTAAAAATCAATTAACTTGATTTATTAAAAATATCGTGGCAACACTGTATTATTTATTTGTCACATTAGTTCTGCAAAACAACGATTCTTAACTCACAAAGTACTCGTGTCTATATTTGTTTATTTGTCGCTTTTCAGAGAAATATTGTTTCTATAAAATAAAAGATGTGTTCCAACTTGTATTTAATAAAAAAATAAAAAAGTTCACAACCAATCTTTGTTAAAAGCGCTCTTTATATGATTTATTTTATTGCAGATAAAGAAGCACTAGAATAACGAGCTTTATTTTGTTTGTTTTGAGTGTTTATACATCACTAGTTAATTTTCTACAATTATATTATTTTTGTTAACACATAAAATGAGAAAACAACGACTGGGAATGGAAACTGGATCGCTCCTTTTCTTTTAAATCTTCTTTTGGAGTATATTTGATATTTCGGCAATAGTTTCTACAAAAATAATTACATTGTTTTCTTCTAAATAACACTGGCATATGCATACATACATACATACATGCATACATGCATACATACATACATACATACATACACACATATGTACATATAGGTAAAGTTCAAAATGTAAACAAAAACGAAACAAAATTACAACAACGTCTTCTTAAAATTGATTTAAACATGGGAGCAGTCAATTTGAAAATTTGCTGATTTACGCAAGGTTTAAAAACCGTTTTTTAAGCTAAAATTCTATATGAATACAATTTTAGCGAATTTTGCTTAAACAACATTTGAAACGCTGTTTAAAATTTTTATGAATACGGCTGTGAGTATATATTGTTACTGGATTTTACTGGAAAAGTACTCGAACAGACCTAATGTCGAAGTTTACAAAAAAAAAAATTTGTTTTAGAAATAACTTACCAGTATAATAGCCACATGTGAAAATCGTTCATATGTCTGGCACACATATGACAAACCACTTTCATCGAGCAGAATTTTTTGCAAAATAAACGTGGCCACAGTTTTACTCAGCTCTGAGCCAAATTCCATAATGCGTAGGCATAAAGGAATGATTTCAGAAGTTAAAAGGAAGGTTATCACTTCTTGTTCATCAGTCTAAAAAATAAAACATTATAGAAATAAATATGTACACAAGTAAAATAAAATACATAATCACGAAAGTACTTACCTTAACGAGCGCCCCAATAACACCCAGACTCGTTAATCTCAAATATTCGAATGGTCGCGTTTTTGAAGTTGTCTGCAAAAACGGATATAGGAACAGGGGAATTTGTGCTTGCAAAAATACCGTACGGGTATCAGGATGTGAAGCAACACATTGCAGTAATGCTAAGGCATTACAAACACGATTTGATTGATGAGCAGTTAGTGTGGCAGGATTAATTGAGGGATAGATATTGATGATTTCTTGTAGGAGGGCAGCAATTGTACCAAAACTATGCCATAGCATTGGTGCCAAATCTGTTACGGTTTCACGTTTTTTGCTCAATTCCAGTAGAGCCGCTTCGCGCGTTTCCGGATGTGCTAATTCATTAATCCATTGGAATACCTAAAAAAATTAATTAAATTAATTTAACAACTTTTAGTCGATGGGGTTGAGTAGCTTGTAGTGCTTCTATCCCTCATATATTGTTATTGTATTTAACTACAACAACAATACTATTAAATAAACACTTAACACTTAATATTTTAGCAATAACAAAATTTTTTTAGAATATGGTAATAAATATTGCATATTAGCTCAATTTGTGAGAAGAAAAAAATGGAGAATAAAATACATCAGAAAAAATAAATGATACATATTAAATTTAATTGAACTGTAGTGAATTTTAATCAGAAATAATTTCTAAATTGGGCTTAAGTTCAGTATTTTAAATTCTTATTGAATGAAATAAGCATTCATATTGATACCTTTCGAACATTTATTTTTTATTTGTACAATTGTAACACCCTATAGTGTTTGTAATTTTATTTTGAAAATTCTGGCATTTTTTATCTCACAAATTTTTCTTATTCTTTCAACCAGTTTTTTGATTTCTTTGTACTGGAGTGCCTTGTGATAAATAAATTGTTGTAGATATGTCAAAAAATTAAGTAACGAAAAGATTTTTGCAAATTATTACTATGAGATATTGAAACTAATAATTTGAAATTATATCGTTAAAAAATTAAATATGTGTTAGAGAAAATTGGAGAAAGTTTATGAAGTGTCACCTGTATGTAACAAAATTTGTGAATTACTAAATTTCACAATTGCTACTTGTATTGCTGTAGATTGAGTTTGAACGATATACTGGATATACTAGAGAGTGGAGAGCCCGCTGTTTACACTCCTTGAGGATGGAAAGGTTAATGATGAAGATAGTGTAGACGAATTACGAGTTGATCAACAAAAGTTGAAGTGTGTGAACCAGAACATATTTGTACTTCCGTCTCCGTCTTTGTCCCGGTTCACAAGTTTCAACTTTAGTGGCTCAAGTCGTAATTCAGCTGTAGGAAACACGGAGGCGGAAGTATAAATATCTCTTTTTTTCTTACAGCTGAATTACGAGTTGAGCAACAAAAGTTGAAACGTGTGAACCGGGACTAAAGAAGAGAAGAAAATTTAAACTAGCTGGGGGAAATACCGACATTTTTCTGTGCAGCCACGCACACAATCTTAATGGCAACTTAAACTAGCGTATCCCAAAAAAAAATTAGTTTGAACTTCAAATGACCTTGTCATAATTGGCATGGAAAATTTGTTTTAACGTACACTTGAAGATCAAATTATTTTTTTGGATACAGCTGAAAATATTTATTAAATTTCTCTTATTGAACTCTTGCGTTAGTGCAGAATAAAATGTAAACATTAAACAGCTAATACAGATTTCTCTCTCTCTCTCTCTCTCTCTCTCTCTGCCGCATTTGTTTATTCCTGCTGGATACATAAAATAGGAGGATTTCCGCGAACAAATGCTAGGGAAGAAAAAAATTCCCCGGGAAAATTCATAATTGATAGCCAAGATCTCGATTTAATAACTTGCTACTGAAATTTCTTTTATTTTCTTAGTAACAGTAGAAGCATTTCTTTTCAGTGCATATTTTGTGCGAGAGAGTTCGACATGGCCAAACAAAGTCTTATCGGTTGTTTGTTTCTATTTTATTTTATTTTTTATCGTTTGTTAAGATTTGGTGATTCACGCGTGTTATTATTAGAGTATAACGAATTTGTTTGTACTTCTTTTGGAATTTTCTTCAGTTTTGTTTTGAAAAAGCAAAGAAAAAATAAAACATTAACATGCACAACTAAACTTTTACGGATTTGTATTATTTATATATTTTTTTTTTATTGTACTTAAAATTTCATTTGCAACTTTCAAAGGCATGATGTCATGTTTATTGCGTGTTATTTTGCATTTTTTTTTTGTGCAAACCAGCAGTAGTCTTCCTTAAATATTTCTGGGGAAAAACTATGTAGGTATGTATTTTCTTTTTAAAACTACAATTCGACGAGCTGAAAAAAGTCAGCCCATGTAGCAATGGTAAAGTACATACATATGTACATACATAAGTAATTAAAAAACATGTTGATTATTGAGTTATTGCTTCAACTATGTTATTAGTTTTTAGTTCTCATTTGTTTAAACGAAAGTTTAACATAATATCTCTAGTTGTTCTAAGAAATTTTTGGGTAAAAGTTCCCTGATGAGCTGCATTAGCAACAGTGAAATGCGCATAGGTGATTCAGTGAACGCCTCAATAAACAATTTCAATGTACATATTTTAATAAACAAATATTTTGTCTTACATATTTGGGGCATTCAAGCTGTAGTCATAATGGTCATATGGTCATACAACAGTAAAACTTTAGTAAGAAATACAATTTTTTTTTTAATCAATTCTCTGAAAATTTCGTACATATTGTGTATCCTGTATTGTAAAAAAACAAAGTGGTGTTCACAAATGCAAAAGATTGTGAATAGGCTAATGTATTTTATTGTTATCAAATAAGAAAAATATATACATATGTACATACTAGAGAGCTGCGTAAACAGTCTTAAAATGTAAAAACGTCATGATTTTTAAATGTATTCACGTCGCATGTATTACACTAAACCAATAATAAATGCTGTCGTACTATAAGCGAAGCACGATGGATGTATTGGTGTATGTGTATATCAGTTGTAACAAGCGATGTCGCAAGACAGCTTGTTTGTAACAAACACTCAAAAGAAGTACTGTTGATTAGTGTATGCTTGTTATTTTTCATATTTTACGTTTGAGTGTGTTTGTAATATGTAGATGGTAAGCTATTATGTGGTTAACCGCATACAAATAATGTTAATGCATGTGTGTGCCTTTCCATGTGCGCAGAAAAATAAAAAATCATACAAACATACATGCATGACGTTTGTACACGCGCTCATGCGTAGAAAGAAGCAAGTTCACAAATTCTTCCGTCACGAAGTGTTTTCTTCTTTACTCTTATACCTACAATACTCAAACAAATTTCTTGCAAACAATATTGTTAACATTTGTTTATAAGATTTCGCTGTAGTAAAGCATTTGAAAAATCCCTCATGTCTTGAAAGTTCTTATAAGATGTCTTGTGCAGGAGACTAATACATACTACATACATACATACTTAATAAGGCTTTATTTTAATAAAAGCAGAAAAAAGACAAACAAACCACTAAATGTGGTTGTTTTCAACATTCACAAAATAAAAAACAAGATAAATACACACTCATACTACATGTGCATGCACTAGGGATGCCAAACGGAAAATCCCGAACCCGGAAATCCCGGGATTTTCGGGATTTGTAAAATTCAATCGCTGGATTTCATTTCCGGGATTTCTAAGCAATTTTTATATAAAAACTTTATAAATTCAAATTTTAAAGTATTTTTTATAATATTTGAAAGTCCCATACAATTTTATACGCATAGTTTTAACAATATAATGACTATTCGTGACATATTTCTTATAAATTAATAACAAGAGCAAAATAAATAAACTACTTTCTTACGGTTATTTTCATCAAAGGAGCTACAATATATGTACATTTTAGAATTATTTTGAAAACAAAAGAAACATATTACCTTTGGAAGGGAAATAACATTTGAAAAATTCATAACTTTGAGAAATTTATTCCGTCTTATTCTATATTATGAGGGCAATTATAATTCAAATTCCACGAGAAATTTTTCCCGGGGAATAATTTCAAACAGTAGCAAATAATAGGGAAAACAAAAAAATCTAATTGGAAAAGGGAGAAATTTCTTGCGGAAATTTATTCATAATTGCAGTGCATAACTATCTGCATGTCGACTTCTCAACGCTAAAAAAATTAGCGCTTATCTACTTGTCGGTAACAATTGAGTACTATTGACACCTCCTTACAATTGGAGTAGAATACAATACAAGGCAAGTGAAAACTTTTTGTTGTCTGTCGGGTTGACGTAAAAGCGAGAAATATTTACAGAATAATGCGGAGTATTTTGTCTAAAAAACTGCTCGAGTGTGTATGTATGTTTTTTTTACATTGCAGAAGGCCAGGACACTAATAAACCATAAACCTCTTAGGGAACGTATGAATACAGACATATGTATCTGTTGAACTTGTAGAAAAAACTTTACAAAAATACGGCAACCATAGCTGTGTAAAGAACCGAAGAATGTCAAAAGCACAAAAATAATTGTATTAAAACCAAAACAAAATCGAAGTTTTTGACATTCTTTAGCTACAAAGCACATAGAGCAAAAAATTATCAGCTGAAGTAGCGCTGCCACCTAGTTAGATACACCTTGGTACTTCCATTCACTCAATTTTTCTTGACATTCACCATCTGACAAGTATTGTGAAGTTTCCGGTAAAATCGTGCTACCGTATTTAATATTTCCCCCCCTATTTCCTGTTTTTTTTGAAAATTTTATTCAAAAATTATTTCAAAATTGTTTTTATAAAATACAGAATGTATGTATAAATTAAACAATTAATGTCCAAATTGTTTTCGACGGTTGTATCGTCTTGTCTATGGACGAAAAAAAAACAATTATTAGTTATTGTCTATGCTAGAAGCTTCGTGTATTTGCTTTATGATTTTGTTTCAATCATTATATCCAACACATATTTTTTCCTTTATTTTTCAAACTTTTGTGTAATAATTTTATTTTATTTTTATGTTTTAAAAACAAAGAGAGAATGGAAGTACCTTCTATATTTATATCATGATTTTAACCATGATATAAATATAGAAGGAACTTCCATTCTCTCATTTTTTCTTGACATTCACCATCTGACAAATATAAGTATTGTGAAGTTTCCGGTAAAATCGTGCTACCGTATTAATTTAATATTTCCCCCTCTATTTCCTGTTTGTTTGAAAATTTTATTAAAAAATTATTTCAAAGTTGTTTTTATAAAACACAGAATGTATAAATTAAACAATAATGCCCAAATTCTGTTCGACGATTGTATCGTCTTGTCTATGGACGAAAAAAAGCCTCAAGGTATGTACAGACGGTTGTCAGATCTTACAATATTGCCAGTAAAATGTGCTCAAAATTTCTTACAACCGTGTGAACTGACAATTTTTGTCAGACGTCGTTGCTAGAAAAAGCATTGTCAGTCCATTGCAAGACTAGCACCTGACAACAAATTCTCAGACATCTTACAATCGTGTGAACACATTGTAAAATTATTGCCAGATGTTTGTCAGACATTTTAATATTGTCAGATGTACGAAGTTTATGCATCTGACAATGGCGTCATTGTAAGAGAATTCTTTCTATGGGGAACACTGCACATGCTTGATTTTAAAGAAAAAATTGATGATAAAATATATTCAGAAAAAATCATTGCAATTGCTTCTTTATGGTCCATAATAATTTATACTTTCACTTATTACATTTAAAACAAACACAAACGATAAATATTTTAGAATTTCTAACAAATGCTTTAAGTCTGGCAACGCATAACAACAGATCTAACAATTTTTGCATATAACAACCGTGTGAACTGACAATTTTTCTACTGACGATTTTGTCAGATGAATTTATTGTCACACAACCGTCGGGCAATAAATTGTAAGATTTTCTGACAACAGTGTGAACTGACGAGGAATATTGTGCTGGCAATTTTCGATTGCCAGTACATTGTCAGCACATTGTCAGATCTGACAATATTTTAAGATCTTACAATCGTCTGTACATAGCTTAAGTTATGATTCTTTACAACATTATTTACTGTCTATGCTAGAAGGTTCGTGTATTTGCTTTATGATTTTGTTCTAAACATTATATCCAACACATATTTTTCAAACTTTTGTATAATAATTTTATTTTATTTTTATGTTTTAAAAACATGGTAATAATATTTTAATTTTTCATTATGAAAGACAACAACCATTTTTAAAGAAAATATTTTAGAGAATTCAAAAACAAGAAAATTATTTTCAAACAAAAAAGCGTCCTAAATCTTCTTACTAAATTAGGGCATAAGTAAAGAAATAAGAGTGCAGCATTTTTTAAATTCCCTTCATTTCCTTGTGTTCACCGACAGTGGCTAAGAGCCTATAAGATCTGTGAAATAGACTTGCCGAAAGATTTGACCGGTTATTAAACCAATTTTTTAGAAAAGGATGTTACAATCAACAAGAAACATTTTATGTAGATTAAACAGAATGTAATATCAATTAATATTTTTTAAACTTAATGAAAATTCGTTGTCAAATAATCCAAATCATCAATCAATTTGGCTTCTCAATGCCAAATTTGATGAAAATATAGTTGAAAGATTTGCATTAAGCAGAAAATTTAAAAATATGAGATAAGTTATTATATAATCACTTTTAAAACTACACAGATATGTAGTTATGTATATAACTTTATTTTTTCCCAAATTTTTGTTAAAATAATTACACATTTTTGTAAAAAAAATTTCTAGGGGAAGACTTAAATTTTTTACTATGGGCGTGTGCCAAACGGTAGAAAAGTACTATGGTGAAAAAATATTTGCCTGTGGGGAAAAAATTTCATTTTTCTGCTGTGCCAAATGATATCTTTTTTGACAATGTAAAATTTTGACAAATTCGCTTGAGCATAGAAAGAAGCTCATGAAAAAAATGCTGCGGCGGCGAAGCAAAAAATTTTACTACAAACCGCCGACTACCATAAATTTTTTGAAAAGAAAATTTTTATATAAAACCATATTCTTTTATATAAATGATGCAAAATTTTTCACAAATTAAAATAAACAATTAATTTTTCACAGCCTAACTACATTTAAGAGACGTAAGAATGTATGTAAAAGGCGACGGCTCAAACCGACGGCGGTGGTTTTGCCTTTTATGATACTTACTATGCTTCTTATTTGCTGCTTGCCAAAAATTTATCTCTTGTGTCAAAAATTCTACTAGCCCCCAGGGCTAGTGAAATTTTCTTACAGTAGTACTTTGCTACCGTTTGGCACAGGCCCTATATGGGAACATTTTTCTATATTTCTCTCAAAAAACAAACTTCAAAAATACTTATTTTTAAAAACAAAGAGAGAATGGAAGTACCTTCTATATTTATATCATGATTTTAAGTATGATTGAAAAATGGTAAAGCAAAAAAAAAACACAGATTTTTAATTTCACAGAACCAAAACAGCTGATGCATAACAGAACGGAACTAATTCTGCATTTTTAACACTGCCACAAACAAGACAACTACTTTTAAAGCAAAAGTATTCATATCCGTTAAACTGTAATCACTGTCGCCTCAATGTTTTGGTATTGTATTGATCTGACGCCGATGGTGACAACTGGTATGAGGGTGAATAATTAACTGACAGCACATGTCATGCTTGTATGTATACTCATATGCGATAAAAATTAGTAATAAATAAATAAATAAAAAATAAAAGACAGAGGTAGTAGTACAGTCTCCTTCTGTATTTCTCTCAGCTGAATTAAGACTTTGCAAAGTAAACTTTCCGTGTGGAAAAGGGGTATAATTGATTCGCTCTCAAAATTTTGTATGGCAAGTTTATTCTCTCATAATTAGGGTGTGAAGCACATACATACATACATACATTCTTTCATCGCTTTTATTAATTTTCTCATAATTGTATAACTACAATAAAACATTAAAGGAATACGCAATTTATTTACAATGGAGCAGTAAGGAATTTCCAAAAAAAAATTTATTAATTAAAATAAAGCAAAATAATAAAATTAAATAATTTAACGTAAACAACAAAATGCTATTTTTAGCTTATCCCCCGGCATTGAATAACAGCCTAAATACACACATACATATGTACATAATATTTGCAAAAACATATGTAGGTATGTATGTATGAACATACATGTATACATACAAATTTATGATAGCGAGCAAAGCAAAATGTATTTTACATACCGTTGGTCTCATGTAGAAAGGCCCTAATCGCATTTTTTCGAAATTTGATTTTTGCTTTTTTTTATATTTCACACAAATATGTAATCATTTGTTAAAATGTCATAACTCAAAAAAATCAATTTTTCAATTAATGATGCAGAATTAATTAAATTAAGTTATGTGATGCTTGTTCATTTGGAAATAATTTTTGCCGCAATATGGGCTTTTGGACACGTAGTGCAACGGGTTGGTTGTTAACTTATTTAAATTAAAAAGTTCGTAATAGGTAAGTATGTTTTGAAGATTATGCAAAAGCCACCTAACTTAAACTTATGCTCATGAAATCGTCTTCAAAAAGGCCTATTTATATCGCTTTATTATATCAAATACATTCAAATTAAAAAAAAATAATAATCTGAACTCTAAAGTGTTGTGTGGTATTTTACATAAAACTTGTATTTAAAAAATACGTATTTATGTATGAAGAATAGAAAATACAATTTCATGTCGAGCTGCGCAGTATAGGGATTGAGTTTAGGCGCATGGTTTCTTCGCAAAATATTCTTAGCATAATATGATTTGATTTTTATTTTGCTTAATTTTTAAATTGTAGAAAGCGTATTTTTTTGCGTTGAAATTAATGTTAATTGATATAACATTGAATTTATCTCCAGAGTCTGTAAAAAACTCTTATATGTTGAATTTAATTAACTTTTCTATATTTTATTCAGCTTAAAAATTTAAATTTTTTTGAGCAAATAAAAATCAAAAAATAATTCTTATTTCTTGAGGATTAAATAAAACTCATAAAATAACTTTTATTTTGCGAGGAATAACTTCCAGTTTATAAAAGCCATGTAAGAATTCTCGTCTGTCTACATACATATGTATGTATTTATATTGAAAACAAAAACAAAGCACTCAAATTTGTTTTTTTAATAACTATTATTTTCCGAGGAATAAGTAAAAATAAAAAAATAATCGGTAAAGTTTAATTTTTTAATAAAAATTAAAAAAAATAAAAATCATTGCATCTAACACCTAATTCACACGAAGACTTTTATGAAGTCTATTTTTCGACGTCACTTTTTGTTTGTTAGTGAACGGTGTAGAGAAGAAAGAGGGGTAGAAAAAATGACTCGATTTCTGTTTTCATGGTTTTTTTCATATTTCTCATTACATTGCTCTTGTTGTTATTGTTGTTACGTTTTAATGTTACTCTTCTATCTTATTGTATTTTTTTATTCTTGCTCTTCTAACTTATTGGCTATATGGGTGAAGAGAAGTAAAATTAGACGTCAAAAAAAACATCATATGAATGCAAGGAATTTCTGGTAGCAACTTCAAAAGAGAATTAAGAAAAATAGACGCCCTAAATTTCACCGTGTGAATTAGCACTAACATGAGTATCTTGGTATCAGGGTTACCGTTAGTAATTTTTTAAAAGTCGCACAAAAGGTCGTTTTATAAAAATATAAAGTCGCACAAAAAAGTAGTTTGAGAAAAAAAAAAGTTGCACATTTTTTTTATTAATAAAAAGCATAACACAACAAAAAATAATAATTTGAAACAATGCATATTTCATAACATATACAGTTCCTTTATATGTGCTCCTATAGATGTCTTCATGTATGTATACTGAACAAATTTGCTTAAGTTTAATAAATTTGGCTGTCGTATGCTTCCGAGGTCAAAGGATTAGGATTTATAAAAAAATCAAGCTAAAAAAGTTAAACTCAAGATATTTCTGACAAACATTTCCAAACAAAGCCCCGTGAACTTTTCCTTTAATTATATTCGTTTGGGTGAATGTATGTTTACTTCAACAATATTTTCTTTACATAAATATTACTTTTTTGAAATTTAATTTCTGTACTCAAAAATAAGTTCATCGGAAGAAATCTATTCTTCTATATCTTTGAAGCTGGCAGCATTGATTTGCATGTTTTTACTTTTAATTTATTATTAAGCAAAGCTAATTTTAAAATGTTCACATGTTCGTACACACCTGTATATATTTTATGACAGCTTCTTTCATTGATTCGGCGAGTAAAAGTAATTTTGTAAAATAAGCACTCCAAAAACCAAAATTTTTATTTATTTAAAAATTTTATTTTGCTAAAACTATTCTTTGAAACTTCTACTTAAAATTTGCGAAAAATTTATTAAATACATTGTACACATGACAAGGTTGAAATTAATAAAAGTGCTTCCAAATGTTATTGTTCTTCCAAATGATATTGTCTGTCAATAGCTTTTAAATTTTGGCGATTTTTTTTTATAAAAATAATGACATTTTTAATTTACTGCAATTTTTATTTCATTTCATTTCATTTTCTGTGAGAATCTTTACAAAACAAAAAGAGTAAAAAGTCCCAATAAAATTAAAAAAAAGTCGCAAAAGTCGGTGAGAAAAAAGTCTCACAAAAAGTCGCACAACGCTAATAAAAAAGGGTCAAATTGCGACTTTTTTCGGATGAGCGGTAACCCTGCTTGGTATATTCCCTGTTCACGTAGCACTTCTCTATTATTGTGATTTTGTTCAGCTTCAGTTTATACCTTCTCTTGTAAAGTTACAAATATATGAGTTAGGGCATTTACACATGAGCCTAAATATGTATGTATGTATACATATGTCATATGTATGTACATGCGTACATAAATTTTTCTTTAAATTAAGAATAACAACAAGCAATAATGTACATATGTATTTGCATATTATTTTATTCACATTTGCAAAATATCAGAAAAGTTACATACATACATATATGTATGCATGTATAAAATGATTTCTACAAAGTATTATATTTTTAAAGTAACGTTCCCTAAGGTTAATGTAAAAGGTCAGGAGTTACCTAAATTTGAAATTTATAAAGATTTTGAGTAGAAATTAAAACCACACATTTGATAAACAACAAAAATTCGAATAGGTTTAAAAAGCTGGGGGCTATTTCCATGAAAACTAATCAGGTTATTTGGAATTTCCGAACTAAGGACTAACCACATTATTTCCAATTTAACAAATTAAGGAAAAAAACCATTTTTAAACCCATATAGGAATATTTACGCATTTTGTGGGCACAATCAATTACTGCTAAACGGCAGGACCGATTGAAATGATTTTTTGGAATCAAACTTCGGAAGCCTCCCACTTAAGGTGGAAGTACATAACACGCGTTCAATGCGCTAATGCGATACACGCGCCTGTCAAAAAAGTTGGAATAGTTTTCATAAGGCAAGTTACATAGAGAAGTTCGCGACGCGCGTACCTCGCAAAAAGTTGAACATTACGCGTTGTATACAAAATGACAGCTAGTGTTGCCAGATCCATAAACTAACATACACAAAAATTATTAGAAATTATTTTTATTAATACGGGATTCACACTGTGACTTATTATTGTGACTTTTCTAAAGTTTATTGACAATCGGGGTACAAAGGCGATCAAAAGGGTAGCAACACAAAAGAGAATTCAAGAAAAATGCAAGGGAAAAAGTCATAGTGTAAATCCCGTACAAACAATAAATAAAAAAATGCATTAAATATTTAAAGAAAAATTAAACGTAAATGCAAGACAAAAAAATAGCCAGCAAAGGCTTGAAATTTTACAACTAAAAAAAAGCCTCAAAAGCGTGGTGTGTAACTTTCCATTTGTATAGCGTTAAACGTTTAACAAGCCAGAAAAGCGTTGCCTGGTATGTACCTCCACCTTTAACGTATTTAAAGTTCTCTCACGAGTGACAACTTTTGACCAATATTGAGGTTAATCGTGAATAAATTTCCGCGAGAAATTCTTCGCGGTAATCAATTTCAAACAATAGCAAGTAATAGGGAAAACAAAAAATTCTAATTGGAAAAGGTAGAAATTCCTCGCGGAATTTTATTCATGATTTCCCAAATTGATAATAACCCCGACATTTTTTTAATTTTCAAAAACTATAAATTTTTATTATGAAATCTTTTACTACACTCAAACGTTATTTGAAATCAAACAAAACACTTGGTAAAGTGGAAGTAAATCAAAATTGTTGAAAATTAACAAAAGAGCTGTTTTCTTTGTTATTCTTTTTGTATTACATTTGACAGGACCTCTTTCTTTGTATTTTTTCCACAAAACACACACTGTTGTAATACCAAAACAGCTGATGTCATCTAACATTGTCGCCTGAATTGTATAGATGCAAAGTTGTAGTGCTTTCACATGACATGTAGGTAGTTATGCATTTTGCAGTGTGAATTTTGACATGTCCAACGTTGTAGACATTGATATACCAGCCTGTTAAATACATTTCGTATGAAAGCAGCTTAAAGGCCCAAGGCCGGGGCACAATGAATACGTCATACGTTAAACTTCGCCTTTTTCAACTGACAGCTAAGTTGAAATACATGGTTTCTTATGAGGGCTGTTACATTCAGTACGTGTCCGTCAACGCAAAGTACAAAAACTGGTCAACTTTTAACTTTTTGCGTACGTTGAGTAGCTTGACAGATATTGGTTGTTTGTTTGGTATGTTCTGAATTAGGTTTTTGTGTTTTGTGGAAGCCAAAAATAAAATTAAACAAAAGAAATAAACGAGATAAATAAAAAAATTTAATTTAATAAATAAAATGGAGAATCAACCTATAGAAGCTGTTCAAATGCTTCCGCCAATAAAGTACTCATTGTGCCAACCTTCTCCGTCGTTGCGATAATGTCAGTTAAAAAAGGCGAAGTATAACGTATGACGGATTCATTGTGCCCCGGCCTTCATTTAGCCGACTGTAATGAAAGTAACTGCAACAGTAGGAAACAGCTGATCGATATTGTTATGTGAAAAGTAATGAAAATGATTATACAGATGTAATGCAACGTAACCTAGTTTTCATATAAAAATATCGATCAGCTGTTTCCTACGTTGCAGTTACATTACAGTCTTTCTAAAGGCTCAGTTAGCCGACTGTAATGTAATGTAACTGTAACGTAGAAAACAGCTGATTGATATTTTTATATCTATGGCACAACTAAAAAATAGAAACTTCTAATATTAGCTTTACATTTGTTGACTCAAGCTTTTCTGTCACTTGATCTTATCATTTGGGGGGTGGGGGCAGGAATCAAGAACTGCAACAAGAGTTTCGCATTAACGCAAAGCAATAAAATTTAATACACCTGTATTAAACCATTTATGTTTAATGGATTATTTTCAACTTTGAGCCGAAAATAAATAATATTGCGTCAATTTGCATAGTTTAATAAAAATAATAACGAAATATTACTTAATAAATAATTGCTAAATAATTATTTATACAGCGGTTTGTTTACAAAAACATTTTCCAATATTTATTTCAAAATCTTGTTTACGTTGCCATTTCTTCAATAATATATTTAGAATAGGTAAAATATATTATTTATGAATAATATTTATAAAATATATACCCTGTCGGAAATTCGGTAAACTTTAAACTAATTTTAAGCTATTTCGCAACTAGTACGGACAGACACTTGGATTACTTTTCAATATAATCAACTGATTTTTTTTAACATTGCGATGTCCTAGGCGGTAGTAATTGTATAACTTAAAGTTGATTTTTTAAATCACCTGGTAGTAAGTAAATTTAAATATTTTTTCTGGGGTTCGAACATGTATTATCACCCGTTGTGTACTCAACGCGCTACTGACCAGCTAAGGTACCATTTAAAATAATAACAGCAAAATGTTAATATAAAACTGCAATGGGTAACTGAGTAAATTTGTTGGCTCTCACCAAATTCGATTACGTACTCAACTTAAGATTTATTTTTTGGTTTGTTCTGGATGACATTTCAGTTAGCTTTTATTCACAAAGTCTTACTGAAAATCAACAAAAAAGTGTGCATTAGATAATATGACTTTCGAAAAATAAAATTTTTTTGCGTCGAAAACTTAAATTTTTTAAGTAAAAAGTTGTCTGTATGTTCACAAAATTTGTTCGGCTTTATCGTAGCTACAACTTTGCCCTGTAAGTCATTCTGCAAAGATGTAAACAAATTTGATTTCCTTAATTTTTGCAAAAAGAAATGTGCACAAAGAAGATTTTTTTTTGCATAAAATGTTAATAAGATTTATTTATTTTATTTATTTATTTATATTAAAATTAGTTTTATTAACTGTAACATAATTTTGTATATATGTAGGTTTTACACATACTTCATTGTTAATTTAGATATTTATACAATATAATTATAGGTATTTTGTTATCTTAGTCTGTAAGGATTTTTTGTCCATAGACTGAAATAAATAAATAAATAAATGACTCTAAGCTACATTATTGCCATATATGTGTAGTTAACAGATATCATCAATTCTGAATTAGCTGTTGTCCAAAAACTTATTACACCATTTTTTTTGAGGGGGCTCCGATTTTCGAAATGTTTAGAGGCCCATTGAAAAATATGTCACCGAAATCGTCACTATAGAACCTACACTGTCAAAGCCATTATGGATTTTTCAATGTTGCCTAGTGTTATTAGTAGAAATTGATGGAAAAAAGTGAGTAATGTTTAACAAAAAAAAAAAAAAAAAAACTTTTCTTTATTAAGGAATTAGAAATTTATAAAATATATAAGATGTTTATCATTTTGTTAAAGAAATATTTGTAAGTATTTACAAGCCTTTTACTAAAATTATTACTGACTTAGTTTTATAAAACAATGCTCGCTTGGGACATAGTTGATATCAATATTACAATCGGTAATAAATTTATTTTGCCAGCTTTTTATTAGAGACCACATAATGAAATTCGCAACCACTATCTACATATTTGCATTTTTGATATGTATTTGTTTTCATATGAATTAAAACGCAATAATTTATAAATGGAAATTTATGCATTAATTATGTGACTAATTTCATTTCGTAAACGTTATGACATGAATGATTAACCATACAATGCGAAAAATAAATAGTAAATGGTAGAAGAATAGAACTAAAGTATGGTACTGGCAAACGTAAAAAATAAAAAAAAACTAATAAAATAATAAAGGAGGACTTTTCGGTAGAAATGCCAATGTATACATACCAAAATGTAAATATACAAAATATTAAAATTATATTTTTTGTAAACTCTTACTCTTGCTCAAACTTAAGGCAGCGTAAACAGGTTTGCAATAAACTTGGTTTTATGAAAAATATTAAGTAAAAACTTTCTGTTATCATTATTATTGACAAACAAACACTACTTGAGCGTCATTGCAAATAAAGGCCGGTGCACAATGAATCCCTCATAAACTTCGCCTTTTTCAACTGACAGCTAAGTTGAAATACATGGTTTCTTATGAGGGCTGTTACATTCAGTACGTGTCCGAACATCGAACTCCGTTATTATTTTTGTTTTGTGTTAAACATATGTACATACATACATATGTAGTTAATTCGTTGATAGTTATAATTGTAGTTTTTTGTGGATTGAAATACATACTATTTTTGTATTGAAGGTTTTGCATAAATTCAGGTCGTTTATACCTGCAGTATTATACACTTTTTTATATCAAAGAAAATTAAATTTCTAGTAGATATATGCACATGAAAACAATATAAAACTGCATATAATATTTAATTTATCATATATTGATATTCACATATGTATGCAATTTATTAACATGTTGAGCTAAATGCCTATGTTTCTAAAGCTCTTTTGCTTTGTTAGCTTATAATTTCAATTATAAGTTAATATAATGATAAATAAATAAATAAATAAATATAAAACTGAAAGAAATAACCTTTAAATTTTCTACTTTTCAAACCATAACACCTGGCAATCGTTGGCAATCGTTATGGAAACAAAAGCCACATTGTAGATAAAAATAAGAAGGACAAACAAATATTATATATGTACATACAAACATACATATGGAAACATATGTACGTATGTATGTAGATAAAACAAAAAATGTATACTAGGCTTCGAAAGAAGCAGCTGTCTCAGCGGAAAAAAATTGAAGTCCACATTTGTATCTTATCATAGGCCTCTTACATCTACTATGTATGTATGTATATAATTGTTTTACACTAATATTTATTTGGCTTTAAGTAATTTAATTTTAGACTTACCTTTTCCTGTTCACTTTGTGGAGTTATACACGCGGGACTTGGCTGAGCACTCATTATTAATCACACCTTTTTTCTATTTTTGTGAAGAAACAAAAAATTTAATTGCTTTTAACTGAACTTTTTTTCTTTAATTCTCAAACTTTGCTAAAATTTAATGCCCTTTTGCTCATATGTTATGTATGCATAGAAATGATTTTTTAACACCTTATACTACAATTAATTTGCCGAATATTTTCTTTATATAATTTTTTTCGTCACATCGCGAAAAAATAAATGTATGTACTTTTTTTTCTTTGTTCTTGTGTGTATTTAATTTCTTGCTCGTAGTCTCAATTTTTTCACGAAGACTCCGTACAAAAAAAAAAATCAAATTTTCAATTAATTTTTTTGCTAATAAAAAGCATCAAACTTACTTCTTATTTATCAATTTCGAAAATTTAATTTAATTTATATTTCAATAACTTTTATGCTGATTTTTTTCTATTTTTATATTAAAATCACAATTTTATATATATGCATATATATAATTTATTTTTTCAGAGTTTCACTTTTTCTTTGGAGGTTTCTTCCGAATATTTTTTCTTTTCGCTTTGCTGCTTTACAATGCTTCTTCATATTTTTTCAGGCTATGCACAAATGTCTGATAACTTGTCGTTGCTGAATTTGCTGAATAAGTGTACTCGAAAACAGGGCTGTCAAATCTGGCAATTTCTCACTAACTGCGGCGATTTTTTAAATTGCTTGGCATCTATATTTTCGTTTTGACGACATGGCGATTTTCCTGGCGATAAATATATTTGTTGGCAATTTTTTTTGCTATTTTTTTTTAACAAAATTTAACTTCAAGGTCAAAAGTAAATAAAAATAATGATTTTGGTGCCTTTGGGCAATTTTTAAAATAAATTTGGTGAAATAGGTCGGAAAAAATTTGACACCCTGCTCGCGCAGTATGCATGGTCAAAATGCATGACACAAGCATCGTATACGTGTGCATGAAGAACTCAGCATTGCACGATAAATTAATAGCATCTTGCTTCAAGCGTTTTGGAATTTTGTCAAATCTGAAAGAAAAGCGTCAGACATTCCATCAGACATTGTACTGATATTTAATATTAATGGTATTAACCTGAACACTTCGAATTCTAAACTTGATTTAGGTATTGTTTTTGATAGTTCTATGTCGTTTGTAGCTCATGTTGAGTATATACTGCCTAAAGCGTATAAAATGCTTGGTTTCCTGAAGAGAAACTGCTCTGAGTTTGTTAACCCGTACACGCATAAATACATTTATAAGTCCTTTGTTAGATCTAAGTTGGAATATGCTGCTGTTATATGGAATCCTCATGTCTCAAATCTTATATCTCGTATCGAGAGACTTCAACGCATTTTTCTTAAATTTGTTACACGCTCATTACCTTATTTAACTTCTGTTCCTTATGAATCTAAGTGCCTTTTTATTGGCATACGTACTTTAGAAGGACGTAGAAAACTCCAATCCGCGCTTCTGGCTTACGATATTATTAGAGGTTACATTGACTGTCCTGATTTGCTTCAAGCTGTACCATTTTTTATACCTCCTAGAAATTTCAGATTAACTAAGCTGTTTGATGTTCCTTTTCATCGGACTAATTATGCCCGTAATGGCACACTAACCCGTGCTTTCGCGTTTCTCAATGATATTAACTTTGAATTGCAAAAAGAAACAAAGTCTTACATAGAGTTCAGCACTGAAAAAAATGAGTTTAAATTTGTTCTTCTAAGTGTAATAAAATAATATTGTTATTTGAAATTTTGCTTTAATTTCATAACTTTCTATGTATATATGTACATTCATTAAGAAATTTGCCTTCTTTATTTTTGGTTGAACTTTTACTATTTATATTTATATAAGCTATTCAATCTTAGTTATTAAGAAAATTATTTCACATTTATATCGTTGTCTGAAAGGACTTTCTGTCCATAGACTGAAATAAATAAATAAATTGTAAGGTAATTGTCAAACTACATACAAAAACCTTTTACGTATAGAATTTGACAGTTCTTTGTATAGTCCAATGTTTTGAGTAGTTTATCTTCTTATGTTTGTATTGCATACGTGCATGTGAAAAAATCAAAAAATTTAGATTTTGCTTCAAGCATCGTCGGTGTGACACATACAAACAAAATTTCAGTAATATTTTTATAATGCAGGTCATGCATTTTGACCATGAATAATGCGCTTTATGTGTAGAAAAAACAGTATAAATTGTATAAATGAAAAACATAGCAAATTTTAAGATTAAGAAGTATGCTAGAATCTAAATCAAGTCATCTCTGTAATTTACCTGTGAAAAAATCTTTTTCATATAACCCAAGGCGATTTCACATAAGGTGATCTTAATTCGCCATCTGACATAAATTCCCTGCTGTCAAATGCACCAAAACGTTAAGAAATATTCTGACAGCAGGAAATTTTACACTAACAAATATACAAGGCGAATACGCAGAGTTACAAATCAAGACCACCTTGTATCTATTCGCCTTGATATAACCTATGTCATTATCATTGAGGTAGTTTAGACGAGAACAATTTTTAAGCCGCACAATTTTTGTTCTTTTCCAAATTACACGAGACTAATTCATCGGGCACAAAATGTATACGTATACACAGATTTGTGTTAGTGTTTTTAGTATTCATTTAACATTTGTTGTTTTTTAAGTCGTGTGTGTATTGGTTTTATGCTGCTAATGCGGGGTTGTAGCTGGTTGAAAAGTTATGCCAACCGCTAAACCACTCTCTTTGCCTCTCTCACCGACAAACTGGCATGTTATGCCAGCACAATTATGCCCGTGTAAATCAGCGCATTGAAATGAGCGATGTCCAACCAACTAAATAAATTTCTGGCAGCCTTAATTCTTTTAGTTTGACAGTTTGTTTGATTGGAACAAATTTTACTTTTCTTCTACTATAGAAGCAACACAATATTTGGAAAGCTTTTAAATTTGTCTTAAAAATTACCTACTGTGAAATTGGAGAATTATAAAAATTTAAAATAGTTTCTGGAAACCAAAAGGTATTTTTAACATTATTTAATATATGGTAAACATAAAAATGCGACGAGCAAAAATTCTCAATGCAAAAAGGAAAAGTTAAGGCACAACAATAAAACGTTGTGGTGTGCTGTCAGCATGTTCCAAAATATTTATTTACACATATACTTATATGTGTAAATATAAGCATATGCACAAGGAATGTACTATATAAATTATTTAAAGATTTATTGTTCTTTATTTTATTTCTTAAAAAATATTTTCCATTTAGCTTAACATTGGATAGATAGTGTTGCATTGCAGGTGCAAGTATTGAACACACAGCCAACCAACTTGAGCATACATAGAGAAAAAAGAAGTTCAATAACAATATAATAATATACTGCTTGTATATTATTTCAACGAAAGCAACGTTCTCTTTAAAATTGTTGATAAAGTTAATCGGACGTTCTTTGTGTAAAGATGAAAATTACTGTAACAACTATGTCAGATAAAATATTTTTTCTTGATGTTTCGGAGGAATTAGAACTTGAAAATTTTAAAGCCTTTTGTGAGATGGAATCTGGTATTACCGGCTCACAAATGGTTGTCGTCTTCAATGGCAAACCGTTGACAGACAACAAAAAACCTCTGAAGCATTTTGGCATAAAAGATGGCGATTGTGTGATGTTACAAGTTCATCGTCCACCAGCTGTTAGTACCCGTGCTACTCCAATGGATTTGGGTGAGTGAAAATTCTTTTTAGTGTGTTTGTATAATTGGTTTGCTTCGAAGGAATATGCATATATGTATGTATATACATACATAAGTATGTAAATTGATACTGCAATGTAGGCGCAGTAATTCCAAAAAGCAATTTGCACAAAAATTTGCCGTGTGCACGCACACATGTGTTGGTGGTGTTGCGTTTTTTACAAGTTTATTTTTATTTGTCATCCATTTATGTATGAGTTGTTTGTCCAATTTGTACCATGTCGTTTGTGTATGGGTTGTTGTATGGTTACATATACATACTAGTATGTATATTTTGGACTTTCAGAACTGGGTCAATGAGCTAAAATGTGTGTATATGTACATTATTTTATATGAGTTTTATTTTTAAATTTTACTTTAGTACAACAATTATAAAAAACATTTGTGCATAATATCGTTTCTTAACATTTAAACAAATTTCGAGGTATTATTTTTAAAACTTCATCAAACTTTTTATTTTGCTAAATAATATGCATTTGCTGTTGTTTTCTCTGCTTGTCGAGCGAAAACAGTGGTCATGTGGCAGGTTCTAATTCCCAATGAAAATGCTTAAAAGACATATGGCTTTATGCATAATGAAAAACTAGCATGAAGCTAGCATAAGTGGCACGATTGCATATGGTCTTAACCAGTTTTGTCATACAATTTGACATTGAAAATCAACCGTTAATGCTAAATTCTGGCGTAATTTTTAATCTAAACTTGTATGGCAAAACTCATCATGTTCAATTTTTCCACTTATGTTAACTTCATGCTATCTTCTTGTGTCTTGGTAATGTGGTTAATATCACCAAAGGCAATCTCTTTTGAAGAACCATTAATTTCCTGTATGGTCATGCCAATTTAGTCATCTAGGAGAAAAAACCGCTTAATTTGCTTTTTTGTGATTTCCCGTTATTGCTACCAAATAGTTATTTTGCATTTTGTCTTATGCCGAGTACTCACTATGACATTTATTAATACCCCTTTTCCACACGGAAAGTTTACTTTGCAAAGTATTAATTCAGCTGTGTAAAAGACAGAGGTAGTAAGTAAGTAGTAAGTCTCTTTCTGTCTTTCTCTCAGCTGAATTAAGACTTTGCAAAGTAAACTTTCTGTGTGGAAAAGGGGTATAACATTGCAATAGTGTGTACTACTGTTTGTCATTTCTGATATTTTGCGTTGTGTGGCATTATTTTCGACACATTGGCACACATTTTTAAAATGACAACACAAGAAATGCCAGATGTGAACTCAGCCTTACATTAATTTCAAATAAAATTTAACGTAACTTATATCAATTCTAAAATTTTTTAGCAAAAGTAATATCTCTTTCGAACTTTTTTTGGACATAAGAGTTCATGTGCATATACATATTTACTACACTTTTCCTTTTTCGGCGACAATAATTTACATTCTGTAATTGTAATTGTTTTTTTTTTAATTACTGGTGGTTTAAGATCACGTGGTGTTCAGATCAGATTTGGGGACTAATGATTACATTCTGTAATTTATTATATGTATGTATATCGATTACAAAATTTTTGTAATTGTAATTGAAAGTATTCAATTGCTGAAAATGAAAAAAATTACTATTACATGTAATTGAAATTAAAAAAAACACAATTACAATTATATAGAATTGCTAATTTTTAGCCTAATAATATAACTGTGATTTGTAATTGTTTAATTAATTATTAATTGTTAAATTTTTAAAGTTAATTTTTTATATATACATTTTAAATTTCTATAAAAACTCATTTATAAATAACCTTAGTATTAGTTACATACTTTTTTGTTATCTTAGTCTGTAAGGACTATTTGTCCATTGACTGAACTACAATAAATAAATAAAAAACCGATTACAATTTCTGAAAAAAAGTGATTTTCAAACATACAAATGTTATTCATGGAAATCCCAAATTTCTGACAATGAACTTTTTTATTTATCCATTTGTCTTCCCACCTTTTAAATATAACTGCCTACATTCAAAAACAGTTTAAGCTTTAAGTAACTCTATTATTTACTTATTGAATAAATCGTTTTCGCTTAATAATGACATCATAAATTAATATTTTAAGTGAGTTGAAAAGGCGTCAAAGTCGTACATGTGTTTGTTTTTGCATATAATGAACACAAAATACATATACATAAATAAAAATGTACATATTTTCGACAGTTCATTGTCAAGGTCAAGGATGTTTGTTGCGAACACAAATATTTCATTTTTATCTAATTTGAGTATACAAATGTATAATCAGTAAAAAATATTTCATTTTTTAATAAGATTTGTTTTTAATTGACATTGAAAAATTAGCTAATTTAAGAAGTTGAAGTTTTTTTATATCTATAACATTCACACGACAATTTGAAGTCATAGATACATATTTATATACATACTCAAACAATGTTATAACTCAATGATGCAGAATTAATCTTCATATCGTTGTTAATATTGTGTGAAAATTTCACACAAATATCCTGTTTACTCAACTCTGGAAAGCAAAATAAAATATTCTTTTTCCATTAAGTTGTGTGTAAATTAAAAACTTTACACTCCTTTTCTGCCAGACTAGTTTTTTAGTGCACATACATATATTTTAATTAAAATTACAGATGAAGCAGCCATACGTGACTTGGATTTCAGCAATATAAATATACCGGGAACTAGTTCAGGTGGCAGCAGTAGTATACTAGAATATAATGACTCTGATGAATTCAATGTCAACTATGATGACGACCCGGCTGCTGTGCGCAAAATGTTTCTTGACAATCCGGAATCCTTGGCTTTGCTAAAACAAAACAATCCCCGCCTGGCTGATGCTTTGCTGTCGGGTAATTTAGAAAGCTTTGAAAAGGTGTTGAAAGAACAGATAGATGCACGTAAAGCTCGTAATGCTTTACGCTTGCGCATGTTAAATGCAGATCCCTTTGATCCGGAGGCACAACGCATGATCGAGGAGGAGATTAAACAAAAGAATATACAAGAAAATATGGCTGCTGCCATAGAAATGCATCCGGAAGTATTTGGCACAGTAACAATGCTGTAATTAGTGTTTTTAACAAATATTTACAGATATTGTTTATAATATTTTTAATTTTTTTTAATACAGTTATATAAACTGCAAAGTGAATGGAGTTCCCGTTAAGGCTTTTGTAGATTCTGGTGCTCAAACTACCATCATGAGTTCGGCTTGTGCTCAACGTTGTAATGTCACACATCTGATAGATACCAAGTAAATTATTTTTATAATATTTTGTAAGTATTTTCATTCAATTATTTATATTTTGTTCTTGTTTTATTTTAGATGGAGTGGTATTGCCAAAGGTGTTGGTACTCAACGTATTATAGGTCGCATTCATATGGGAAAATTACAAATAGAAAGTGATTTTCTAGTTTCAAGTTTTACCGTGCTAGAACAACAGCCTATGGATATGTTGTTAGGTTTGGATATGCTCAAAAGACACCAGGTAATTAAAATACGAATATATGTATGAATTAACTTCAACAACACAACTTGCCAATGTATGTACTAGTGATGCACGAATATTCGTAAATAGGACCTTAATTTAATGTCTAAAAATTTCACACACAATATTCGTATTCGTATTCGCGATTATCGTTTTAAATATTCGTATTCGTATTCGCAAATATCAAAATTCGATAAATTTTTGATACATACATATATGTGCATTTAATTTAAATTTTGTGTATGAAAAATATAGCCCATTTAAGTTTTTGCATGAAAAATGCACAATGTATAGCCCATTTAATTTTTTGCAATAAAAATGGACAATGTATATCCTATTTATTTTTGAATTAAAAAATGAACGATGCAGTATGTATGTCCATTTAATTTTTTGCATTAAAAATTAACGACATATGTATGTATATCCTATTAAATTTTTGAAATATTTTTTAATTTTAATTTTTTGCATGAAAAATATCCGATGTATACCCCATTTAATTTTTTGCATGAAAAATGGACGATGTATAGCCTATTTATTTTTGAATTAAAAAATGAACGATGTAGTATGTATGTCCATTTAATTTTTTGAATAAAAGAAATTAACGATGTATGTCCATTTAATTTTTTGCGTGAAAAATGGACGATGTATACATATGTAAGTAATAAACATTTACGACTGTATAAAAACATTAATTTGAACTTCAAGTGTTATTTTGTCAATATTTGTATGGAAATTCTGCTTTAACGTACACTTTAAGCTCAAATTATTATTATTTTTTTGATACGGCTGTTATGCCCGTTATTTCTAGCCATAGATATCTATTAGTGTACAGATATCTATCGTGTAAGTTTAATTTTATAAGGCAATCTCGTAGGTAAAAACCTTAGGTAAATTACCTGTTTGTAGAAATAACGGGCAACGCTTAAAAGTGCTCTCCTGAAAAATAGTAAAATATGACTTAAGCACTTTTTCCTTATTGCCACAGATATATTCCCTCGAAACTAAAAGCAGAAAATCCTTTAAAATAAAGTGTACAATGGATTCGAAATTAAATTAACTCGAATAAAGTCCTCTAAAAAAATCAACACAAATGTTTTCAATAGGAAAAATAAAAATACATGTTTACAGAATTTATATTTCTGTGGCAATAACGAAAAAGTGATTAAGACATATTTGACTCTTTTGCAGGAGCACTCTTTTAACCGTTCAAGTCGATTTTCAGAAATTTATTTCTTTACAGCTAAAAAATACCGAAGTTCGAAAGAAATGAAAAATAAAAACATATCCACGGAAAATAAAATTAAAATCCAATTAAATTTAATTGAAATATTTTAAAATTTCGAGTTAGGGCCTTCATATATTAAGGTAACGATGTATATGTATTTGCATACATAATGCATAAGAATTTTGTTGGAGAGCTTTTAAGACCTTACAAAAATAATTTTAATATAATTACCCCTTCCATTTTTCTTGCAGTGTAACATTGATTTGCAGCGCAATGTCTTGCGCATTGGTACCACTGGTACAGAAACAAAATTCTTGCCTGAAAGTGAACTGCCCGAATGTGCTCGCTTAACTGGTAACTCGGAGGATGAACTAAAAGTTGTAACAGAATCGGCCAATGATGCAGAAGAGCGAGCCATCAAGGACGCCATCGAACAAAGTAAACGTGAAGCTGGTGGAGGTAAACTAAATGCACTAACTAACAAAAATAATTATTAATTAACAAATGTATTAATTTGGTTATACTCTTATTTAGCCTGCTCCACAAATACAGCGATTGCCAATGCTAGCGGTGACAAATTTAGTGAAAATGACATCAACGATCTCGTTAAAATGGGCTTCAAACGTGACGAAGTCATTACGGAACTGCGCCGAAACAATGGTAACAAGACTCAAGCTATTGCAGCGCTCATAGCAAAAACTTTAAAATTTTAAAACGGCAAAATAGACTCATTATTTAGAAATTTAGTTTAAAAACAAGTTATACGTACACAAGTATATCAAGTAAGTTGAAATTTAATTAATTGCAAAACAAATTTTATATAAAATTAGAGACAGACGGAAGACACACATACATACATAAATACTTAAAAATAAAAGGCAAAGGAATACTAATTAATAATGAAGCCTATAATTTATAAAATTACGAACTACCTCAGACTGGAAGCATTTCTTATAACATTTTTTCTTAAAAACAAGAGAAAAAAATTTATTAACATTTTTATTAAAAACATATATATATATATATATATATATATATATATATATATATATATATATATACATACATATATAAAGCAAGTCATCAAGAAATAAATAACTAGAAAATTTTACAAAAAATAAAAGTATAACATGTATTTTACAAGAATAATAAAACTACATACATATACATACATACATATATCGTTACCTTAATATAGAAAGGCCGATATAAAAAGTCGATATATTTTGGAAATCGAGATTATTTCATTTTTTTAATACATTAGATGTTCTTCAATCTAAATATACAAAAAACTCGATTTCAAAAAAATAATCGGCCCTGCTCTTTAAACCGAATCGATTTGAAATCGCACGATTTTAGAAAACTAACTCTGATAATAGATATAATTTTTCAGACTTTTTTTAATATTTCTATTATATAGATTCTCAAATATCATATCTGAAAGAAAATTATCGTGTATGATAAGGTAACGATATACTGAATTTAATTTTCAAACAAATATTTTAAACATTCATAAATATGTAGGCGCAACAATAACTTAAAACATCAACGAATCAAGCAAGATTTTAGAATTTAAAAAACTAGATTTCTAATACATACTTCTCTCTAGGTAATAAGCATCATTTTTTTATATACATATGTATATATAAATTAAAAATATGACACATTAATGATCAATAAAATGTATTTAAGTTGGCAAAACAATGAAACTATAATAGTTCTGGAAACGCATTAAATTTATTTTAATATACATGAAATAAGCCGTACTAATAATAATATGATGAATGATTTTAACTTTCAGATTCCATACACCAAATAATAGCTTTGTTTCTTTACTTTTTGGGTAGAGTTCGGTAAAATGAAAGGAAACTATAATTTCGCTTAATAATATACAAAAATGCACCAAAGTACTTGAACGCGAGAAACCAACATTTTATCACGAAAATAAACGTCAATGAATGATGCATATACATACGTAAACACATACTTATGTACATACACACGCACGTATTTACTTACATGATTCAGCATACTTATATAGGTTTTTCTATCTTAATTTTATATAAAAACTTATTAAACTTTGTTAACCACTAGTTTTTAAACATTTTTTCATACATTTTTCCATTTTTTTAGTGTTTAAGCAAAATTAATTAAGCTGAATTAAGACTTTGCAAAGTAAACTTTCCTTGTGTAAAAGGGGTGTTACCTCTATCTTTCACACTGCTGAATTAAGACTTTGCAAAGTAAACTTTCCGTGTGTAAAAGGCGTGTTTGCAAAGTAAACTTTCCGTGTGTAAAAGGGGTATAATTGCTTATTTTTCAAACAGCTGCTTGATTTTGTGTTTGCCGAACTAGCACGAAGAAAAAGTACGGGCTGTTCCGTGCAAGAAGAAGAAAATTACTCTCACAAAACCTCTCTCATTTACCCAATTTGCTTCACACACACCACACAACCAACATCATCAATGCAATCAGAAAATATTAAAATGTATATGTTGATACATATGTACTTTTTGATATCGATACGCTAGGACCGACTCCTAATTTTGTAAAGTTTAGAAAAAAAAACTGCATTAACCAAAATTTTGTTTAGAAATTAAACATTTTTGTATGGGGACTCCCTTATGATTAAAGATGGCGGCTAGGTGTGTTCTGAACAAATGGAGCAACAAAAATATGGCAGTCGTAAAGCAGCTCTGGGCGAGTCAACATCACGCGTCGTTGACAATTATTTCTTAAATGCAACCAGGCCACTGTTGTTTATTGGCCTTCGAGAGTTTTGCGTCTCACTCGCACTTGTTAATGGTTACCGCAACTAACTGTATCGCTTACAGTTAGTTTTTTGTGGAATTTTCCATTATCAAGTGCAAACGTTTTTAACAAGATTAACTGGTGGATACCATAAAAAACTCTAGGAGTGGATCTTGGAAACTCCTACTTCCTATACGAAGGTATAGGTCGTTCGCAGCAACCGAAGGAAGCTTCTACACGTGGGATACCCTGGCTTTTTGGCTACGTGCTTTTGCCATTTTTGTTCCATTTGGAACTCAGAATACAAAAAAAAAACAATATGGGGGGTCGGTCATATATGTATTCGACTCCTCTCGGGGCACTCTAGCTCGATGGGTATATAATTGTATAAAAAAGCCTTGTCTGTTCAGAATAAATTTTTTTTAAATTAAAAACTTATGAAACAATTTGTTACTCTTTGTTTCGGGACAAAAAGCTAGAGTTTGCTTGTTTTCGATAGTAGATTACCACATTATAACATTTCGATGACAAAGTACCCGATTTCGAATGCGGTGATTAGCCCCCAGTAATAAAATATACAAATTTACTATCATTAATACAAATGTAACGCAAAAATAATAATAACTATAATGGTTTTCAATTAGTTTACTGTTCATTTAAAAATAAAGAAACCAGTTCTTTAAAGTCGAGTCTCTAGATTTATAAAAAAAAATTATATATGTACGTATAATTGTTCTTATTCTGTTCGCTTGTTGCAGCTGGATTTATATTAAATTTGCATTTTTTCTTTAATTTAATCAAAGAATTTCATAATTAAAAAAAATTTGTGGAAACTACACAATAGTAGTTGCAAATCAATATTGAAAACAAACCAAAAAGAATTAAAAACAAATTACTCTTCGTCTTCTTCATCACCGTCTTCTCCCTCCTCATCTTCATCATCATCATCCTTTTTCGTAGGACGACGTCCTCCTTTATGATTGATTGATTCATTTTCGGGATCAAATTGCATACCCTCTTGATCATCCTCCTCTTCTTCGTCATCATCACCTCCAACTTCGGCATTTTCAGCCTCAGCCCTTTGCAAGCGACGAGCCAAATCGGCCTCATCAATGGCTGTAACCAGTTTAGGTGCCATAATGACCTTGAATTCTCCATTGTATTCAGTAATTTTGGATTTAATACTATCAATCGCCTGCTCCAAAATCTTCAGACCGTCTGCTTTCTTGGTAGTTGAAGTGGTCATCACATAACTAAAATGAAAGTAAGATTTTATTAAAAATTAACTTAATTGTATTTCAAAAAAATTATACTAACAGCGGAGGAGCTATTAAATTTATGCGTATGGGCAATTCTTCGGTGCTCAATTCCAAACCCTTGCTTAAAGAAGCCTTAACTGCATCGATGCCTTCATAACCGTAACAGGAACATTCAATATCAGATCGGATCTTGACAGTTGGCGACACCAACTTGCGTTTAACATTGTTCAACAATACTTCCTTTGTTTTTTCATCTAAATCGCATTCGTCGAAAACAGTGGGATCAGTAACAGACTGTTTGAAAATGTCATATGCCGCAGCTTTGCTGTTGTATTTCTTTTCAAAATGCCAAGCAGTCTTTTGATACAACTGTTCCAACTGTTCACTTGATTCATAACTCAGCAAATTGGCAACATGACGCAACAATAGATCTACCGCTTTAGCTTTTGAAAACCGCTCTGTACACTTTTCCACATCTTCAGGCGAAACTCGTCGTTTGGATAAATCTATATAGCCTTTATCCTTGTCCACACGTATGACGACAACGGGTTCCGTTTTGCCCACACGAATTAGCTTATTAATGGATCGAATACGACGTCTAGACAATTCAGACAGCAAAATCATGCCCTCTATATTATTGTATTCCAATAAATGCACATAGGCGCCCATTTCGGCTATGGAAAGTACATTAACCATAACCACATCTTCCACTTCGGGATATTTTTCGCTATAGAAACGCGAAGTTAATGCCATTTTTCAGCTTTTAATGATATTTATCCTTTAACCACTTGAAATCCGACGCAATTGCAGCAAATATTGGAATTTTGCAGTGAATTTTCGACTTTTTAGCTGTAAAACGTGTACAATTTACTGGCAAATTTTTATAGAAAAGGGGGATAAAAGTTAGAAATTTATTAATGACATTTTCTTTTGTGTTGCTCATTCGCAGGCGGGCGGTGTTTTATAATGTGGCCAGACTTATTTTTCAATAAAATTATGGTAGGATGGGAGTATGTATGTATATATACTTTTTAATTAAAAATTGCCTCCAGGTACAAGTTGAAGCTGATTAAGTACAATCTTAAAAGATTTTAGTTAAACAAATACTAAATTGAGAAAAAATTGTCACAAGAATTTGAGTATATATATAATTATATTTTAGTAATTGCAAGTGGGTGGATGTCCTTGCAGATGTTGGCATATATGGATATCACGTCTGCCTTGGTATGTATGTTGATGAATGTTGTATGTTTATGTTACTAGACTGATGATACCTCATTTTGCATATTAGGAGTCATGGTGTAATTATACAGGTGACTGCGTAAAGATTTTTTATACCAAAATACGGCAACCATAGCTGTGTAAAGAACCGAAGAATGTCAAAAGCACAAAAATAATTGTACTAAATCCAAAACAAAATCGAAGTTTTTGACATTCTTCAGCTACAAAGCACATAGAGCAAAAAATTATCAGCTGAAGTAGCGCAGCCACCTATTTAGATACACCATGTTAGGAGTTTTAACATATGGTCTACACCTAACATAATATGTAAGATAAGAGCGTCAAATTCAATCGCAGAGCGAATCATGTTACGTGTAGACTTCAAATTAGTGTTATCTCAATCTTATAAGATTTTTTATAAGAGCGTTGTTATAAGAAATCCTATAACAACAATCCTATGAGAAGAAGTGTCAAAAAACACACGTATTTGAAAGTAAATTAGTATGCATGTGTGAGTGTTTATTAAAATAAATGAAAAACAATGTTTTGGACAAAATTTCTGGGATTTTATATGTTTAAATGTGTTTAATTGATTCATAAATTAAATTTTGTGTGAAAAAGTGAAAATAAAATAACTAATTATACAAAAATGCAACATGTTAACTCGATGAGAATTTGCATTAAATGAAATGTTATAAGAAAACTGAAATTACGTGTTCCTGTTGTATGAGATGAAGAGAAATATCTGCATTTTATTTTTGTTATTCTGCCGACGTTCTCTCAAATATTATGTCAGAGTTAATCGCAGTTGTAGACGCTATGTAAAAGGACTGTTTGATATGCCTTGGTACTTTTTTAGTTTAAGGCCGTAAAAATACTTTTGGAAAAAATTCAGTTTCCATCCCTGCTGTCATAATTCTCAATTGCATCATTGTAATTTATATATTATTAAATAAATAAACCAATATTTTATTTACAAGATCATATTTTATACATAAAACATACTAAAAATAGTAAAGATAATATAAATGTTTGGGATAAAAGCATAAATTAAAGTAAAAATCTTTTTAGAAGCAAAACAGCCAAAAAAATCAGGTGCAAAATTCAGTGTGCGCACGCAACGGTGCCCCCATATACAAAGATTGGGAGTGCTATATTGTGAAATTAATTAAAAATTAACAAAAAGAACAAAATATTTTGCAAAAAAAAAAATAACAAAAAAGAAATTTTTCACTCAAAGCAATTACAACTCTGAAGGCACATTTTTCATATACAGATTTTTGTTTTGTTGTGATTAAGTGTACGCCGCTTGGTGTGCTGAAGATAGAAAAAGCCAACTATATTATAGGTTGAATAAGAATTAAAAATCAAAAGAGACTTGTCAAAATCGAAGAAGAAGCTGCAAAAAAATTGTGCGATTAGACAAAGACAAATAGAAAGGCCATTTGAAAAAATAAAACATGGCTGGAAGAGGTGGTTTTGAAAATCCTAGGTAAATATTTTAGTTTTTGTTAAAATATTAAAAATTTTGCTATAAAATTATGCAAAAAGTGTAAATTAAAGTGAAAATTTCAATGTGCGTATAAAATATTTCGTGAAAGATTAAAATTGTGACTGTAAAATTGGAGAAAAAATTGGTGACTTTTTGACTGTGTGTGAATTTCTTGTGTTCGTCCCTATTAAGACGGTAGCTCTTAACACAACGCTGCCGTATAATATAGTAGCATATTATTTTAATGGGTTTCTTTTTTGAAATTTCCAAGAACTCGTTCCAACTCGAAAGAGAAGGCTATAAAAGAACTGCGTGAAAATTCCTAAAATTTAAGGATTAAAATTAATGTTGGTTGGACACGAAACTGTTTGATTTTCGTGCAGCGAGAAAATGACAAAGTATGAGGAAAATCTTATTTCTTTCTTAAAAATATCTGCCAACGAACGCTGAGAATCCGGCGGCTCCGTTGTCAAAAGTTAGTAGCCAGCAATATGTTTCATCCGCTTCTGCTTTTTGCATTTAAGCATTCCTTGTTTTTTTTTTTTTGATTTTTGCTTAGAGTCTACGTTACTGAATGGACTGTTCGTGAAGTCATATGAATGTATCGGGTTCCCCTATTTTCTAATCTAGACGAGCAGGGAAACTTGTGATTTCTGCTGGCTGGTTTTTAGTTTAAAATTGTTAACGTAATTGTGGATATACATATGTATTTATAAAGGCTGATGTTCCAGGGGAATATGATCTGTTGGATGTCTGTATGCTTCTACTAGTGATGTTTCAAGTTTGATGATTTAAAGAACATATAAATAAGTTGAATAAGGTCCCATATAGGTATTTTGCAATAATAACTTTTAATATGACATTGTATATACACATACATGCGTTAGGATATAAGTACAAGAAAAATCATACTACGTGTACCTGTAATTTTATAACATCAGTACGGTTAAAGTCGTTCTAGAAAGGCGAAACAAATATCAGTACATATATCGAATTTCCCTAGCAATCTCAATCGATTTCTAAAGCATTAAAATTATCCCTTGCTTGCTTGCTGTTATATATGTAGCCTCCTGGGAATTATCTATTAATTAATTTAAACGTTCTTATACTTTAAATTTAGTTTCTTTAGAAAGAAATATATTTAGTTTCCTCAATTCAGAGTTTTTGAAAAATCGTTATTTAACGAATATACATACCTATGTACATATTTAATGCCACGTATCAAAATTGTTTCCTAATCTTAAACTTATCTACATATGGGCGATTCTATTCTAGACAACTTTTAACATCAATTTTCAAATAATTTTTTGATGCCAATTTAAAGTAAAATATCTATATTTTATAATAATATATTTTTTTATACGTAAGCCTTTAAGCTTTATTTAAAAATATAAATTTGGTGTGCACTTCGAAGCATAAAGATTCATAGATTTGCACCCGTCATGTTGCACCCGTCATGGCTTAAAGAACAAATTTCTTATTATTGGATTATATTTCTTTACGATGTTTGATTTGATAATCATCGTCTGATATCTCATCTTTCACAATAAAAAAGAATAATGAAATAAAAGTTTAAAAATTAGCAGAGTTTTGTGTTTTTGTGGTATGATCTTATGAAAGTGGGCCAATTTGGTTGCACCCGTCATATGAATTCTTGTAAATAGATAACAATAGCATATAAAAAAATGTTACCCCTTCTAGAAACAACTTAATTGAAAATGTGTTTCTTTCTATTAGTAAAAGGCGTTTAAAGCGTCTAAATGTTGCACCCGTCAGAATAGAATCGCCATATGTCTTATTTTCCTAGCGAATTAACTATTTAAAAGTGTAAAAATGGCTTAAATTGAAAAACCGAAGATTGTTAAATGCGTGTAAATTCGAATTTATTTCTTTTATAGCTGCAGTTATACACTAACTATATCTGTTAAATAAGATGTATGAAAGTGGTTCGGCTATTGACTTTTGTTCATATCGCACACTAGTAAATAGTCACAACTCAAAATCATCAAAAAAGTTTTTTTTTTTTAATAAATCAGTTCAGTGAACAAATTTGTAACGATCGCAAAAACTTCTTTTGCAACACAGTGTTCGTGAACTATATAAAATACCGTCATGTCCGCTTATATGTTACTAACTTAAATCAATTGATTAATTGATTTATTTATAACGGCATTCATAATAATGAAAAACTCGATTTTGAATTTTTGTTTGTTACGCCTATTTGCATTTCAGCTAACGATATACATATGTACGTATTTGTATATGTATGTACAATTTAAAAATTATCAAATATTTACATAGAACTATAGTATAAATTTGGAAATTAATTTTAATATAGTAAATAATTTTACGTTTAAATACATATATAAAAAAACATAATAATAAAATATAAAATGTTGACTAAAACTTGCTGTTGAGTTGTGACTGCTTATGATTTAGTGCGCGATATGATTTTGATGGCCATTTTTTGACAAGTTTAAAGTATTTTATACAAATAAATGTCTGATATGTTTCTATTTTTATAGTGTTGCAATAACTTGATATAAATATATTCTGTTCAATATGCATATCGTTACCTTAATACAGAAAGGCCCTAACTCACAATTTTTTTAAATTGAGTTTTTTGTATATTTATCGAAATATGCAAAAATTTGGTTAAACAAAATTATGCGTTAGGGCCTTTCTATATTAAATTTAAGATATACATCTACGGTCCCATTCTAAAACATGCTAAGTCGACATAACATATTATGCTGGGAATATCATTTCTGATTCTGTAAAATTTTGATAGTAATCGGACTGTTCTATTAAAAGTTATGAGCAAAAATTTACTTAGCATAATTTGTCAAGTTTTTAAATTTTCTCCAAAGTAAAACATGCTTTATGTACTTAGATTACTCTTAAGTATTCTAAGTCGCTTTTAACTACGATCTACAAAAAATTTATAAAGTTCAAATAAACTAAAAAAATTCTATTGCATTATTCAATGATTACAAAAAGTTTCAAGTTTCTATCTCGCAAAATTCGCGAGATATCATGAATAAACTTTGAAGGCGTTTATCCCAAAACTTGCTTTTTTTACTTAGCATATTTTAGAATGGAGCCGTCGACATTATCAAATTTCAAAATTGCTTTTCAAAGCTTTATTAAAACTTTTTAGACCTTGCGGACTGTTTTAAGTTAGGATGGAAGTTTGCTGAGTTACGTGAGAGTAGGAAAGGGATAGTGTAAGTACAGATAGTGAAGTGACAGACACATACATATATACATACATATACATTTCTATTTGTTTTTACAACTCTGCTATTGTGTGTTTTGTATGCATCGTTGCAGCGCCTCTGGTGTTAACTAGCCGTACTGCTTTAAGCTAAGTAGCCATTTTGTTAGTTAGCTGAGGCCGGTAAACGGTCTTAGCCTCAACTATTATATATTTTTTAATTACAAATTACTCCACACAGTGGTAACTTGTTGCGTCAAAAATAAAACAAAAACAGCTTCACAGCTCTTATAGTTCCAGAGATAATGCGTTACGAACAAACACACGTTACGATTTTATATATTTATTTATTTATTAGTACATATTATATAAAGTAAATTTGCATAATATAGTGTTGCACAAATTTGGGCGGAGCAACTAGACCATATGCCCAAGATGTTAAAAGTATTTTAAAAAGGTTTTGTGACTGACTGTACACGACCTATGCCTTCACATAGCACAACGTGGTTGTTAAAGAAATTCCACAAAAGAACCCCAAGATTATACGTTTATCCATGGGAGATCAGTCAACCAGTGCGAGCGAGAGGAAAAACTATCGAAGGCCAAACACACAAGCCTGACCGCACTTAAGAAATAATTGCGATGACGCATGAGCTGTTCTTCAACTCAGAGCTGCTTAACGACTGTCGATTATATATATATATATAGATTTTACTTCGCCGACGATTCATTGTTACAAATATCGACGAAGGCGGGTGGTGCGATATACAATAGCATAGACAAAAAATCCACGTTGCCGATATGACTGGGTCTGGCCAGGGTTTGTACTCGGACTCTTGAAACCTTTTGTTTCTTTTGTAGTTGACGCACTATCTACTTCAGCCAACAGCGCACCCTAATACATTGTATACTCTCTTAAAGCCGGCAATTGTAATTTATAGTGGGCTTTTTCAATAATCGCTCTAATACATTGCAAATAACTTAACTGGAAGCTGTACTACACGTCCTGTTCCAAAGTTATGCTTTATCTAATGAGAGGAAGAGGAGAGAGAGTTACGAAGTTGTTCACATTCCGTATCAAATGTTATATTATACCTGATCATTTGTATCCTTAAATAATACCTACAATACGCACAATTTGTTTCAATATGTGACGCGCAAAATAGAAAGGGACGTAAGGGTAAAAACCTGTTTTGTTCAGGAGAGCCATTTTAAAGATTTAAATATGTATCTTTGGCGTACCATCACTGAATAAAACGCGCATATCTCTGGGAGGGAACACTTTTGGGGCATGGGATCGGTCTCATTGGATGCTCAGATGTTGTCTACATCAAAAAAAAAAGTGAAAATTGATTTTTTTACCCAGGTCCCTTTCTCTATGCGCTGTCACATATAAGTAATGATTCCTTTAGGAAACTTTTGTGACAATCAAGACGTTGATAGAGTGTCTTGGAAGAAAATATCATAAATGATATCGTAACTCATTTTCGTCCAGCATTTTTAGTTATTCAGAATTTAATCTAATTCTTATTTCTTTTCTTATATTGATTTAAATAGTACGAATTTTGTACAGAATATACATCGCACTTTCTTTACTAAGACTCATTCATATTTCCTCATTAATTCAGGTTCCAGCTTTCACATCTTCGTAAATAAAAAATTTATCAGATTAAATATTCTGCGCGCATGGCCTATTATATTAAAAGTTTGGCTTACTGGGTCCGTTTACAATATTTTTAAAGCTAATTTCTTTAATACTTGGAACGACTGCAGTTGGTAATAATTATGTACCGTGACCTGATGAATAATAAATAATTTGAAAATATAGCTTGATTACTTTTAATATTTGTCTCATCAATGATTTCATAAATTTATAAATATTTATAAATTTCTGTTATCTTTTTAGAAATTACGGAGACCGTGGTGGCAAGCAGCTGCCCACTGAACCTCCATTTATTGCATATGTTGGCAATTTACCACAACGTCTTGTACAAGGTGATGTTGGGAAAATTTTCAAAGACTACGATGTAAAAAATGTGCGCTTGGTTAAGGATCGAGAAACGGATCAATTTAAAGGATTTTGCTATGTTGAATTTGAGACACTGGAAAATTTGGAACGGGCATTGGAATTTGATGGACGCATAAAATTGGATGACAGCTCAGCGCCTTTAAGAATTGACATCGCTGAACGAAAGAAAAATGATCGGTAATAATGAAATTGTATTTTATTATTAGTTGTTTCAAGTTAATACAAATAACTTGCGTATTATTTTAATAGTGCCGGAGGTGGTGGTGGCTTTAACAAGCGGGGTCCTCCCAGACAAGGTGGAGGTCATCAGCAAAACTACAGCCGTGGTGGTGGCGTAGGTAATCGCGGTGGAGATCGTGGAGGTGATCGCGGTGGCGATCGCGGTGGTGATCGCGGCCACGATCGTGGTGGAGATAGGGATAATAGAGGTTCGTACAATGATAATCATGGTGGTCACAATGATAGAAATCGCGGAGGCGGCGGTGGTATGAATAGAGGATTTAATGGTAAATTATAAGTCCGTCTTTTATTAGCTTCCACAAAAAAAAAAAAACAAACAAAAAAATACGACTTTAATATCACTTTACCTTTCTAAAGTAGTCTTTAACTCTAATATTATACAGATATATATACAACTTCTTATGTTTTCTTAGAAATTGCTATTTATGTATATGTTTACACAAAATTCCGAGCATAAACTTAATTAACAAAGAACTTTTGGTCGTAGCAGTCACACACAAAACAAAACCAGTATGCATGCAAAAAAATTTGTTTAATCACTTGCAACCAAAATTCCAACAAAAACCTCCTGAAACAAAATTTGTATACTTTGCGTAGTAAACCTAATAATATTAAATTAACAAAATGAAATAATTCGGGTTATTTGTAACTTTCTTGCATTTGAATTCAATTTAACAGATCGTCCCGCGAATCGTGGTCGTTATGGCAATTTCAGTAATGATGACCGCTATAACGATCGCAATCATCATGATCGTAATCATCGCGAAGGCAGTTTTGGTGGTCAAAGTCGAGATGGCGGCAACAATGAGCGTTACAATAGTTTTAGTAGGAATCGTGGTGGTGATCGCGAGCTACGTGGCGTAGGTGGCGGTAGTGGACATTTCAACCATAATGATCGACCATCATCGGTGTCAACCATAGGTAAAGCTTCTTTCAAGCATTATCCTTTGTTTTTTTTTTATTATTTAGTTTTATATTTATTTATTAAGAGAATTTCTTATTAAAAAACTTTCTATAAAAAAGCTTGAGCGAAAGTATAAGTATATACAATATAAAGTTAGTAATTTTTATAGAAAAACTTGAGCTTAGCGAAAAGAGTATTTTCTATAGAATAGCTTCAGGTTAGCGTTGAGAGTATTTTCTATAGAACAGCTTCAAGTCAGCAACGAAAGCAAATACTTTCTATGGAAAAGCTTGAGCTAACAAATGAGAGTATTTTCTATATAGAAAAGCTTCAGCTTAGCTTCGATAGTATATTCTATAGAGAATCAACGAAATCAATTATTTTCTATAGAACAGCTTGAGTTAAGCAGTAAGATTATTTTTTGTAGTATTTTCTTAAAAAAACGAGCATATTTTGTACATGAAAGCTTGAGCTTACCAGTTATACTTATTCTACAGAAAAGTTTGAGATTAACGACGAGAATATTTTTTTATAGAAAATCTTGAGGTTAGCGATGAAAGTATTTTCTATAGAAAAGTTTGAGCTTAAGGATAAGAGTATTTTCTATAGAAAATGCTAAGCTAAGCCATTATATTATTTTCTATAGAAAAGCTTAATTTTAGCGACCAGTGAACAGAGTGAGACCATTCACATTTGCTAACTATTCATAAATTCGTTGCTTTTGCCATGCATTTATTCGACAACAATAACAAATGTAGTTGCCTTGCTGTAATTCGTTGTTTTTGTTGATTGCTCTGACACACTCTATTATTGCAATGCCGTTATAATACAAGCAGCGAAATGAAATGATGCAGCATGAAAGAATGTGTTTCTTTGATACCATTCACTGGAGTATTCGTTGATCTTTTGTATAATACATACATACATATAAATACATACATACATATAAATACATACATTTCAAATCTATATCGTGTTTTATGAATACCAATTAAGAGCATACATATGTACATACATATGTACGTTTTATACAAGATTACGTTGTGTTCAATCACAATAAAAAGTATTCGCACCATTCACTGAGTATTCGCTGCTTTTGACAAGACCAGTGAACATTTATATAAAACAAGCAATGCAGGCAATAAAATTCGCCACACTCATCTCTTTTGATTGTGCCGTGCGTGGTTTTTTTTAAATGTTGTGGATTGACAACAATATGCAGGTTTTTTGTGATTGCATTCAAAACAGCAAAATTAGGCATTCAATCTGATCTCTGTTAGCGACGAGAGCAAGTATATATGTATATTCTATAAAAAAAGCTTCAGCTGAACCATGAGATTATTTTCTGTAGAAAAGTATGAGCTAAGCGACGATAATATTTTTTTTTTTATAGAAAAACTTGAACAAAGTGATGAGAGTATTTTCTATAGAAAAGATTCAGCTTAGCGACGATAGTTTTTTGTATAGAACAGCTTGAGCCATGGTACAATTATACTAGGTACATGCACGACTACACCAAAATTACAACACCAAAAAACACATTCATTTTGTTGGTAAATATAAATAACAATTACAGGGTAACTAAAGTACAATTGCAGACGCGGCATTCATGAATGATTATAGTCATTCAGTGTTGCCAATAGGTGTGTAATTACACAGAGTATGCAATTACTCTCATTTGTAGGCCATGTAATTACATTCATGTATAATCTGTGTGTAATTCTACTTTGGCTTGTATTTTTATTTATTTTTGTTTTAATTTTAACCTACACAAAAGATTAGTAGTGTAATTTTCTTCAACATATAATTGGAAACACAGCCATGTGTAATTTCATTGGCAACACTGTAATCATTTTATGCACACACATACACTAACATTTTTGCAGCTTGTAAACAAAGTTTGACAACCGTAGGTATTGTATACATTAACAGGCTGGGCTTGTGCATGTACCTGTTATAATTGTATCATGGCTTGAGCTTAACGACGAGAGCAATAGAGAGAGAGAGAGAGAGAGCATTTTATATAGGAAAGTTTGAGCTTTGTGACGAGAGGGACAGAGAGGGTATTTTTTAAACAAAAACTTGAGTTAAAAACATCTTATGCGCCCAATTAAATAAATTAAAAATTTCTTATTTTTTTGCATTTGTAATAGATGATAGCGAAAGACCTCGACTTCAACTAATGCCCCGAACCGTAGATGCTCCCATTAATGGGCTGGCGGAAACGAAACAGGCTGCGGCTATTTTTGGTGCTGCGAAACCACGCGAAGAAAAATTAAAAGAATTGCAACACGATGACAACGCTGGTGCGCCAAAAGAAGACAATTGAATGCATTAATTGAGAAACAATATAACTAATACAACAATATATAAATGTTTTTTTTTGAAGAGATAAAATCAAGAGGATTATATGCAAAGGGATAACGCGACGACCATTTTATGCTAAATAAATAAAAATAAATACCAAAACCAAAAAGCCGATTTACGAACTTTAAAGAGAGAATTGAAAACAAAAGATCAATTGAGACACGAAAAAAAATAAATAAAAAAAATAAATATATTTGAAGAATATAGTTAAATGACTTCATGAAAAAAAAAATATTAAAATTTTTTAAATGAATGATAAATTGAGAATATTTTTTAAAAACACGAAAGATATTAGAGCGAAAAAACAAACTTTTAATTTGTTGTGAAAATAAAATTTATAAAAGCAAAACATTTACGAAAGTTTGAAAAAGAAGAAACAACTAAGAAAAATAAAATTTTCTATCAATACGTAAAACAAAAAAGTGAGTAAGTGTTAAAAAAAGGGAGCGGCATAATAAGGATTTTTCCAACGGCTCTGAGAGAAGTTTTTAAATTTTGTATTAAGCGATATTATTGGATATTAAACATATATTGAAATTGTTTCACCGTTTTATTTTTTAATTACGACTACCAAAAACAACAGCAGCATCAGCAATAACATCTTAAGAATAAAACAATTCACACACACCTTTGAGAGTTTTAACAATAATTTGCACATCTCTTTAACAACAACAACAACAACAGAAAAAACCGGCTCCTTCTACTAAAAAAGAACAAATTTAATATTATAAAAAGCTATTTTTTAATTAAATATAAATTTAATACATACATATACTTACATAATTGCATTATATACATACAATACAATATATACATACATAAACGGTAAAAGAAAAAAAGATTGAAAAAATCAAACAAAAATATTATAATACATATAACTAATAGATATAAACAAAATCTAAAAAACCACAATAAATGAAAGGTGAGTATTGTAATTTAAATAATAATAAAAAAAAGAAAATTAAAAATTACTAAAAACTGAAAATTCATGCAGGCTAAAATTATAGTTTTTTAATACTAAATAAATTAAAAAAAAAATACAAGAATATATATTATATATTGATAACACATTTTGTAAAATTCACAAATAGACTTGTTTTGAAAAAGCAAAAAATAAAAAAAAACTAACTCCCCCCTCCATTAAACTTAAAAAAATTTAAATCTTAAATCTTAAGAAAAACAAAATTGGAACTAATATCTATTACTTAAATTTTATAATTTTAAATATCAAAGAAATTAAAAACATTAAAAAAATTTTAAAGCTGTTTTTATAATTAGATTTTGTAAAAACAAATTTTTCTGTTCGAAAACTCCAAATTTTCATATACAAAAGTATATTTCATGTACATTTCCTCCTCTCCCAAATAAATCCTTCACTTATTACTCTTTGCCCAACCCGAAAATCTCTACACTTATAATACCTCTTATAATTTAATTATTATGAATTCAAACTAAAAAAATACAAACCATTTATGTATGTAGTTTTATAAAAAACACGTGTTTAAAAAACATTGATTGCAGAGAAAAAGAAAAAAACAAATATATATTTTATTTCTAACCACTGTTTCCAAAACAAATAGTTTCTTTTACAAACAAAGTCTCTTATAATATTTTATTATTATTATTATGTTCGTTTGTCTGTTAATTTTCCTTTTGAAACTTAAAATTAAAACATTTTTAATTACTGTCGTTTTATTTTTTAAATCCTCGCTTTTTTTAATTATTTAATTTTTCTTTTCCATAAAATCAGCCAACATATTGATTTTTTATCGAGAGAAACAAAATTTATATAAATTTATAAAGAAAATCAATTAAGCATTAACAAAATAATATAAAACAATTACTTATATATTGCATATAAAATAAATTTTTTGTATAAGAAATAAAACAAGAAATATTAAGTATATATAAATATACTTTAAAGTAATATTATACTAATAATAATAAAACTGAAACTGAATAAAAAAATGCATACATTTAATAATTTTATGTTTAATAAATTAATAAATAAAATAATAAAACAAAGAAAATGCAAAATTGTAGCATATTTGATATCTTAAAATAGTTTATTTGGATTGACATCAAAGAATTTATTTCAGACAAAAAAAAGTGGCATTTAATTGTAAACTCCTCTATTAACATGTTTTCTTTTCTATTTCGAATTCCCAAAAGTCATCCATACTGCAGCTGACATTCTGATCTTTCAACAAATAAGTGAAAAAAGCCTTATAAAAATATACCGAGTGGTTCTCGAGATTGAAACTCTTATCTCCAAAGCTTCTAGAGATGGAAAGTCGAAACTTCGCCGGTTTATAGGATGGAACTCGGCGATTCGTATAAACAATACTAAAATATATTGAAGTTTTTCACTGACGGTTGACCATTCCAGAAATCCCTCTACTACAAATTTCTAATACTCTAGTGTTTTTTTTTCTTAAAAAAAAAAATGCAGAAATTTAAAGAAATTTAGTTTTTTACGTTCGTTTTCTATAATATATATCTCCTTTGTTTTTCGAGATAACAGGCTGAAACTGTAGGTTGATAGTATTTTGTATTTAGAAAGTCCAAAGGCCCCTATATTAAAACTGAAGCTGTGATCTTTCCCCCGATAAAAATTTCATCCAAATATACCCAGCGGTTCCCGAGATATGAGGGTTACAACTTGAGTAAAAACAAGAATTTTCGGCAATTTCGCTTGGGTTACAGTTTTCTGAAAATTATCAATAACTCCGAACTTTATGAAGATAGAGAAATGAAATTTTGCAGGTTTGTAGAGCAAAACTCCACGCTTCGTATAGAATTCAATTGCGCTTCTCACGTCAATTAATTTGGGAGATATAAGGGTAGTTAACTTAAATTGCATTTTTTATCTAACATGGGGGGCCACCAGGCGGGCCAAAGTTTGTCCATCTTGTAGCCAAATATCCAATCTATCATATGGTCAAACAATCATCCAAATCAGTCTAGCGCTTATCGAGTTATAGCGTTTGGAAAAAAATCAATTCCCGAAATCCACCTCCTACCAGTTCTGTTGACCTGGTGTTTCACAAAAAAAAATTTCAAAAATTTAAAAATTTTTCGGGTTAAGAACAGTTTTAGTTTTTTTTGCAATATCTCCGTAGTTTTTCGAGATCAACTCATGAAATTTTGTAGGTTGATAGAAAACATAATGGCAAATGTTCTGTAGAAAATAAAATTTTGCCACGCCCGCTTTAAAACTGGGCGTAGAATAAAAACTGCTTCTATTTCGTGCTTTATTATGTAGTAAGAAAGTCTAAAGGTACCCTATATTGAAGCTCTGGCTGTGATCATTCATCCGAAAAAAATTTCAACCAAAAATACCCAGCGGTTCCCGAGATATGAGAGTTACAAGTTGAGTAAAAACTTTCATTTCCGGTTACTTCGTTTTGGTTAGAGTTTTCTGTTTTTTTGTAATATCTCCGTTGTTTTCTGAGATAATTGCATGAAATTTTGTGGGTTGATAGGAAGCATAATGGGGAATGCTGTGTGGTAGATCAAATTCTGACACGCCCACTTTTAAGTCAATAAAAGTGGGCGTGAACTAAAAGCTGCTTCTATTTTGTGCATTATTTTGTATATAGAAAGAGCAAAAGTCTTCTATATTAATGCTGAATCTTTGAGCTTTCATCTATAGAAAGTTTCATCCAAATATACCCAGCGGTTCCCGAGATATGAGAGTTACAACTTGAGTAACAACAAGAATTTTCGGCAATTTCGCTTTGGTTACAGTTTTCTGCAAATTATCAATAACTCCGAACTTTATGAAGACAGAGAAATGAAATTTCGCAGGTTTGTAGAGCAAAACTCCGCGCTTCGTATAGAAGTCAGTTGCACTTCTCACGTTAATTAATTTGGGAGATATAAGGATTCTTAACTTAAATTGCATTTTTTATCTAACATGGGGGACCACCAGGCGGGCCAAAGTTTGCCCATCTTGTAGCCAAATATCCAATCTATCATATGGTCAAACAATCATCCAAATCAGTCTAGCGCTTATCGAGTTATAGCGTTTGGAAAAAAATCAATTCCCGAAATCCACCTCCTACCAGTTCTGTTGACCTGGTGTTTCACAAAAAAAAAATTTCAAAAATTTAAAAATTTTTCGGGTTAAGAACAGTTTTAGTTTTTTTTGCAATATCTCCGTAGTTTTTCGAGATCAACTCATGAAATTTTGTAGGTTGATAGAAAACATAATGGCAAATGTTCTGTAGAAAATAAAATTTTGCCACGCCCACTTTTAAGTTGATAAAACTGGGCGTAGAATAAAAACTGCTTCTATTTCGTGCTTTATTATGTAGTAAGAAAGTCTAAAGGTACCCTATATTGAAGCTCTGGCTGTGATCATTCATCCGAAAAAAATTTCAACCAAAAATACCCAGCGGTTCCCGAGATATGAGAGTTACAAGTTGAGTAAAAACTTTCATTTCCGGTTACTTCGTTTTGGTTAGAGTTTTCTGGTTTTTTGTAATATCTCCGTTGTTTTCTGAGATAATTGCATGAAATTTTGTGGGTTGATAGGAAGCATAATGGGGAATGCTGTGTGGTAGATCAAATTCTGACACGCCCACTTTTAAGTCAATAAAAGTGGGCGTGAACTAAAAGCTGCTTCTATTTTGTGCATTATTTTGTATATAGAAAGAGCAAAAGTCTTCTATATTAATGCTGAATCTTTGAGCTTTCATCTATAGAAAGTTTCATCCAAATATACCCAGCGGTTCCCGAGATATGAGAGTTACAACTTGAGTAAAAACAAGAATTTTCGGCAATTTCGCTTTGGTTACAGTTTTCTGCAAATTATCAATAACTCCGAACTTTATGAAGACAGAGAAATGAAATTTCGCAGGTTTGTAGAGCAAAACTCCACGCTTCGTATAGAAGTCAATTGCACTTCTCACGTCAATTAATTCGGGAGATATAAGGGTTGTTAACTTAAATTGCATTTTTTATCTAACATGGGGCCACCAGGCGGGCCAAAGTTTGTCCATCTTGTAGCCAAATATCCAATCTATCATATGGTCAAACAATCATCCAAATCAGTCTAGCGCTTATCGAGTTATAGCGTTTGGAAAAAAATCAATTCCCGAAATCCACCTCCTACCAGTTCTGTTGACCTGGTGTTTCACAAAAAAAAATTGCAAAAATTTAAAAATTTTTCGGGTTAAGAACAATTTTAGTTTTTTTTTCAATATCTCCGTAGTTTTTTGAGATCAACTCATGAAATTTTGTAGGTTGATAGAAAACATAATGGCAAATGTTCCGTAGAAAATAAAATTTTGCCACGCCCACTTTTAAGTTGATAAAACTGGGCGTATAATAAAAACTGCTTCTATTTCGTGCTTTATTATGTAGTAGGAAAGTCCAAAGGTACCCTATATTGAAGCTCTGTCTGTGATCATTCATTCGAAAAAAATTTCAACCAAAAATACCCAGCGGTTCCCGAGATATGAGAGTTACAAGTTGAGTAAAAACTTTCATTTCCGGTTACTTCGTTTTGGTTAGAGTTTTCTGGTTTTTTGTAATATCTCCGTTGTTTTCTGAGATAATTGCATGAAATTTTGTGGGTTGATAGGAAGCATAATGGGGAATGTTGTGTGGTATATGAAATTCTGCCACGCGCACTTTTAAGTCGATAAAAGTGGGCGTGAACTAAAAGCTGCTTCTATTTTGCGCATTATTTTGTATATAGAAAGAGCAAAAGTCTTCTATATTAATGCTGAGTCTTTGAGCTTTCATCTATAGAAAATTTCATCCAAATATACCCAGCGGTTCCCGAGATATGAGAGTTACAACTTGAGTAAAAACAAGAATTTTCGGCAATTTCGCTTTGGTTACAGTTTTCAGAAAATTATCAATAACTCCGAACTTTATGAAGACAGAGAAATGAAATTTCGCAGGTTTGTAGAGCAAAACTCCACGCTTCGTATAGAAGTCAATTGCACTTCTCACGTCAATTAATTTGGGAGATATAAGGGTTGTTAACTTAAATTGCATTTTTTATCTAACATGGGGCCACCAGGCGGGCCAAAGTTTGTCCATCTTGTAGCCAAATATCCAATCTATCATATGGTCAAACAATCATCCAAATCAGTCTAGCGCTTATCGAGTTATAGCGTTTGGAAAAAAATCAATTCCCGAAATCCACCTCCTACCAGTTCTGTTGACCTGGTGTTTCACAAAAAAAATTGCAAAAATTTAAAAATTTTTCGGGTTAAGAACAATTTTAGTTTTTTTGCAATATCTCCGTAGTTTTTTGAGATCAACTCATGAAATTTTGTAGGTTGATAGAAAACATAATGGCAAATGTTCCGTAGAAAAAAACATTTTGCCACGCCCACTTTTAAGTTGATAAAACTGGGCGTAGAATAAAAACTGCTTCTATTTCGTGCTTTATTATGTAGTAAGAAAGTCCAAAGGTACGCTATATTGAAGCTCTGGCTGTGATCATTCATCCGAAAAATATTTCAACCAAAAATACCCAGCGGTTCCCGAGATATGAGAGTTACAAGTTGAGTAAAAACTTTCATTTCCGGTTACTTCGTTTTGGTTACAGTTTTCTGGTTTTTTGTAATATCTCCGTTGCTTTCTGATATAATTGCATGAAATTTTGTGGATTGATAGGAAGCATAATGGGGAATGTTGTGTGGTAGATGAAATTCTGCCACGCGCACTTTTAAGTCGATAAAAGTGGGCGTGAACTAAAAGCTGCTTCTATTTTGCGCATTATTTTGTATATAGAAAGAGCAAAAGTCTTCTATATTAATGCTGAGTCTTTGAGCTTTCATCTATAGAAAATTTCATCCAAATATACCCAGCGGTTCCCGAGATATGAGAGTTACAACTTGAGTAAAAACAAGAATTTTCGGCAATTTCGCTTTGGTTACAGTTTTCAGAAAATTATCAATAACTCCGAACTTTATGAAGACAGAGAAATGAAATTTCGCAGGTTTGTAGAGCAAAACTCCACGCTTCGTATAGAAGTCAATTGCACTTCTCACGTCAATTAATTTGGGAGATATAAGGGTTGTTAACTTAAATTGCATTTTTTATCTAACATGGGGCCACCAGGCGGGCCAAAGTTTGTCCATCTTGTAGCCAAATATCCAATCTATCATATGGTCAAACAATCATCCAAATCAGTCTAGCGCTTATCGAGTTATAGCGTTTGGAAAAAAATCAATTCCCGAAATCCACCTCCTACCAGTTCTGTTGACCTGGTGTTTCACAAAAAAAATTGCAAAAATTTAAAAATTTTTCGGGTTAAGAACAATTTTAGTTTTTTTGCAATATCTCCGTAGTTTTTTGAGATCAACTCATGAAATTTTGTAGGTTGATAGAAAACATAATGGCAAATGTTCCGTAGAAAAAAACATTTTGCCACGCCCACTTTTAAGTTGATAAAACTGGGCGTAGAATAAAAACTGCTTCTATTTCGTGCTTTATTATGTAGTAAGAAAGTCCAAAGGTACGCTATATTGAAGCTCTGGCTGTGATCATTCATCCGAAAAATATTTCAACCAAAAATACCCAGCGGTTCCCGAGATATGAGAGTTACAAGTTGAGTAAAAACTTTCATTTCCGGTTACTTCGTTTTGGTTACAGTTTTCTGGTTTTTTGTAATATCTCCGTTGCTTTCTGATATAATTGCATGAAATTTTGTGGATTGATAGGAAGCATAATGGGGAATGTTGTGTGGTAGATGAAATTCTGCCACACCTACTTTTAAGTCGATAAAAGTGGGCGTGAACTAAAAGCTGCTTCTATTTTGTGCATTATTTTGTATATAGAAAGAGCAAAAGTCTTCTATATTAATGCTGAATCTTTGAGCTTTCATATATAGAAAGTTTCATCCAAATATACCCAGCGGTTCCCGAGATATGAGAGTTACAACTTGAGTAAAAACAAGAATTTTCGGCAATTTCGCTTGGGTTACAGTTTTCTGAAAATTATCAATAACTCCGAATTTTATGAAGACAGAGAAATGAAATTTCGCAGGTTTGTAGAGCAAGACTCCACTCTTCGTATAGAAGTCAATTGCACTTCTCACGTCAATTAATTTAGGAGATATTAGGGTTGTTGACTTAAATTGCATTTTTTATCTAACATGGGGAACCACCAGGCGGGCCAAAATTTGCCCATCTTGTAGCCAAATATCCAATCTATCATATGGTCAAACAATCATCCAAATCAGTCCAGCGCTTATCGAGTTATAGCGTTTAGAAAAAAATCAATTCCCGAAATCCACCTCCTACCAGTTCTGTTGACCTGGTGTTTCACAAAAAAAATTGCAAAAATTTAAAAATTTTTCGGGTTAAGAACAATTTTAGTTTTTTTGCAATATCTCCGTAGTTTTTCGAGATCAACTCATGAAATTTTGTAGGTTGATAGAAAACATAATGGGAAATGTTTTGCGGAAAATAAAATTTTGCCACGCCCACTTTTAAGTTGATAAAACTGGGCGTAGAAAAAAACTGCTTCTATTTCGTGCTTTATTATGTAGTAAGAAAGTCCAAAGGTACCCTATATTGAAGCTCTGGCTGTGATCATTCATCCGAAAAATATTTCAACCAAAAATACCCAGCGGTTCTCGAGATATGAGAGTTACAAGTTGAGTAAAAACTTTCATTTCCGGTTACTTCGTTTTGGTTACAGTTTTCTGGTTTTTTGTAATATCTCCGTTGTTTTCTGAGATAATTGCATGAAATTTTGTGGGTTGATAGGAAGCATAATGGGGAATGTTGTGTGGTAGATGAAATTCTGCCACGCCCACTTTTAAGTCAATAAAAGTGGGCGTGAACTAAAAGCTGCTTCTATTTTGTGCATTATTTTGTATATAGAAAGAGCAAAAGTCTTCTATATTAATGCTGAATCTTTGAGCTTTCATCTATAGAAAGTTTCATCCAAATATACCCAGCGGTTCCCGAGATATGAGAGTTACAACTTGAGCAAAAACAAGAATTTTCGGCAATTTCGCTTTGGTTACAGTTTTCAGAAAATTATCAATAACTCCGAACTTTATGAAGACAGAGAAATGAAATTTCGCAGGTTTGTAGAGCAAAACTCCGCGCTTCGTATAGAAGTCAATTGCACTTCTCACGTTAATTAATTTGGGAGATATAAGGATTCTTAACTTAAATTGCATTTTTTATCTAACATGGGGGACCACCAGGCGGGCCAAAGTTTGCCCATCTTGTAGCCAAATATCCAATCTATCATATGGTCAAACAATCATCCAAATCAGTCTAGCGCTTATCGAGTTATAGCGTTTGGAAAAAAATCAATTCCCGAAATCTACCTCCTACCAGTTCTGTTGACCTGGTGTTTCACAAAAAAAATTGCAAAAATTTAAAAATTGTTCGGGTAGAACAGTTTTTTTTAGTTTTTTTGCAATATCTCCGTAGTTTTTCGAGATCAACTCATGAAATTTTGTAGGTTGATAGAAAACATAATGGCAAATGTTTTGTAGAAAATAACATTTTGCCACGCCCACTTTTAAGTTGATAAAACTGGGCGTAGAATAAAAACTGCTTCTATTTCGTGCTTTATTATGTAGTAAGAAAGTCCAAAGGTACCCTATATTAAGCTCTGGCTGTGATCATTCATCCGAAAAAAATTTCAACCAAAAATACACAGCGGTTCCCGAGATATGAGAGTTACAAGTTGAGTAAAAACTTTCATTTCCGGTTACTTCGTTTTGGTTACAGTTTTCTGGTTTTTCGTAATATCTCCGTTGTTTTCTGAGATAATTGCATGAAATTTTGTGGGTTGATAGGAAGCATAATGGGGAATGTTGTGTGGTAGATGAAATTCTGCCACGCGCACTTTTAAGTCGATAAAAGTGGGCGTGAACTAAAAGCTGCTTCTATTTTGTGCATTATTTTGTATATAGAAAGAGGAAAAGTCCTCTATATTAATGCTGAAGCTTTGAGCTTTCATCTAGAGAAAGTTTCATTCCAATATACAAAGCGGTTCCCGAGATATGAGAGTTACAACTTGAGTAAAAACAAGAATTTTCGGCAATTTCGCTTTGGTTACAGTTTTCTGAAAATTATCAATAACTCCGAACTTTATGAAGATAGAGAAATGCAATTTTGCAGGTTTGCATAGCAAAACTCCACGCTTCGTATAGAAGTCAATTGCACTTCTCACGTTAATTAATTTGGGAGATATAAGTGTTGTTAACTTAAATTGCACTTTTTGACTAACATGGGGGGCCACCAGGCGGGCCAAAGTTTGCCCATCTTGTAGCCAACTATCCAATCTATCATGTGGTCAAACAATCATCCAAATCAGTCCAGCGCTTATCGAGTTATAGTGTTTGGAAAAAAATCAATTCTCGAAATCCACCTCCTACCAGTTCTGTTGACCTGGTGTTTCACAAAAAAAAAATGCAAAAATTTAAAAATTTTTCGGATTAAGAAAAGTTTTAGTTTTTTTTGCAATATCTTCGTAGTTTTTCGAGATCAACTCATGAAATTTTGTAGGTTGATAGAAAAAATAATGGGAAATGTTTTGTGGAAAATAAAATTTTGCCACGCCCACTTTTAAGTTGATAAAACTGGGCGTAGAATAAAAACTGCTTCTATTTCGTGCTTTATTATGTAGTAAGAAAGTCCAAAGGTACCCTATATTGAAGCTCTGGCTGTGATCATTCATCCGAAAAATATTTCAACCAAAAATACCCAGCGGTTCCCGAGATATGAGAGTTACAAATTGAGTAAAAACTTTCATTTCCGGTTACTTCGTTTCGGTTACAGTTTTCTGGTATTTTATAATATCTCCGTTGTTTTCTGAGATAATTGCATGAAATTTTGTGGGTTGATAGGAAGCATAATGGGGAATGTTGTGTGGTAGATGAAATTCCGCCACGCCTACTTTTAAGTCGATAAAAGTGGGCGTGAACTAAAAGCTGCTTCTATTTTGTGCATTATTTTGTATATAGAAAGAGCAAAAGTCTTCTATATTAATGCTGAATCTTTGAGCTTTCATCTATAGAAAGTTTCATCCAAATATACCCAGCGGTTCCCGAGATATGAGAGTTACAACTTGAGTAAAAACAAGAATTTTCGGCAATTTCGCTTGGGTTACAGTTTTCTGCAAATTATCAATAACTCCGAACTTTATGAAGATAGAGAAATGCAATTTTGCAGGTTTGCATAGCAAAACTCCACGCTTCGTATAGAAGTCAATTGCACTTCTCGCGTCAATTAATTTGGGAGATATAACTGTTGTTAACTTAAATTGCACTTTTTGACTAACATGGGGGGCCACCAGGCGGGCCAAAGTTTGCCCATCTTGTAGCCAAATATCCAATCTATCATATGGTCAAACAATCATCCAAATCAGTCCAGCGCTTATCGAGTTATAGCGTTTGGAAAAAAATCAATTCCCGAAATCCACCTCCTACCAGTTCTGTTGACCTGGTGTTTCACAAAAAAAAAATGCAAAAATTTAAAAATTTTTCGGGTTAAGAACAAACAGTTTTAGTTTTTTTGCAATATCTCCGTACTTTTTCGAGATCAACTCATGAAATTTTGTAGGTTGATAGAAAACATAATGGGAAATGTTTTGTGGAAAATAAAATATTGCCACGCCCACTTTTAAGTTGATAAAACTGGGCGTAGAATAAAAACTGCTTCTATTGCGTGCTTTTTTATGTAGTAAGAAAGTCCAAAGGTACCCTATATTGAAGCTCTGGCTGTGATCATTCATCCGAAAAATATTTCAACCAAAAATACCCAGCGGTTCCCGAGATATGAGAGTTACAAGTTGAGTAAAAACTTTCATTTCCGGTTACTTCGTTTCGGTTACAGTTTTTTGATTTTTTGTAATATCTCCATTGTTTTCTGAGATAATTGCATGAAATTTTGTGGGTTGATAGGAAGAATAATGGAGAATGTTGTGTGGTAGATGAAATTCTGCCACGCCTACTTTTAAGTCGATAAAAGTGGGCGTGAACTAAAAGCTGCTTCTATTTTGTGCATTATTTTGTATATAGAAAGAGCAAAAGTCTTCTATATTAATGCTGAATCTTTGAGCTTTCATATATAGAAAGTTTCATCCAAATATACCCAGCGGTTCCCGAGATATGAGAGTTACAACTTGAGTAAAAACAAGAATTTTCGGCAATTTCGCTTGGGTTACAGTTTTCTGCAAATTATCAATAACTCCGAACTTTATGAAGATAGAGAAATGCAATTTTGCAGGTTTGCATAGCAAAACTCCACGCTTCGTATAGAAGTCAATTGCACTTCTCACGTCAATTAATTTGGGAGATATAAGTGTTGTTAACTTAAATTGCACTTTTTGACTAACATGGGGGGCCACCAGGCGGGCCAAAGTTTGCCCATCTTGTAGCCAAATATCCAATCTATCATATGGTCAAACAATCATCCAAATCAGTCCAGCGCTTATCGAGTTATAGCGTTTGGAAAAAAATCAATTCCCGAAATCCACCTCCTACCAGTTCTGTTGACCTGGTGTTTCACAAAAAAAAAATGCAAAAATTTAAAAATTTTTCGGGTTAAGAACAGTTTAGTTTTTTTGCAATATCTCCGTAGTTTGTCGAGATCAACTCATGAAATTTTGTAGGTTGATAGAAAACATAATGGGAAATGTTTTGTGGAAAATAAAATTTTGCCACGCCCACTTTTAAGTTGATAAAACTGGGCGTAGAAAAAAACTGCTTCTATTTCGTGCTTTATTATGTAGTAAGAAAGTCCAAAGGTACCCTATATTGAAGCTCTGGCTGTGATTATTCATCCGAAAAAAATTTCAACCAAAAATACCCAGCGGTTCCCGAGATATGAGAGTTACAAGTTGAGTAAAAACTTTCATTTCCGGTTACTTCGTTTTGGTTACAGTTTTCTGGTTTTTTGTAATATCTCCGTTGTTTTCTGAGATAATTGCATGAAATTTTGTGGGTTGATAGGAAGCATAATGGGGAATGTTGTGTGGTAGATGAAATTCTGCCACGCGCACTTTTAAGTCGATAAAAGTGGGCGTGAACTAAAAGCTGCTTCTATTTTGTGCATTATTTTGTATATCAGTTCTCGTGGTACCTTCATAGCGAACAGTCGATTAGCGGAATTTTTCTTACAAAAAATTAAACAAACAAAAAATATTCGTAGTACATATTATTCGTAATAGGTACATACTGTCTTTAATAAATAAGCTTTATGCTTTGCTAATATTTTTACATAGTAAAAATAACAAAAACAAAAAAAAACCGCAAACAAAAAAAATTAAACAAAGTGATATTGAGGAATGCTATATATGTGTACCTCTAAACAAATAAACAATCATAAATAACAAAAACAAAAAAAGACCGCAAACAAAAAAAAAAAACACAAACGAATATCCCTTGAGGAATTCTTTGTATGAGTGCCTCAAATACAAAAAAAATTGAAGTGAGTTCTAACGGCAGAAATGCTTATTTTACTGTGAGTTCTGAAACTCTTAATGAAAAAAATATAAATAATAAATCTGATGAAAGTCTTTTTTTAACGTCAAAGCCAATTTTTCGTCAGCGATCAACTTCGCTTTGTCCAATGCCAAATAGTAATGATGCATTAACATTACAGTTGCCCAGTACTTCTTCATATAAGCCAGTAATATCATCCCCTTCAGGCTCGTGTTCATCACTTAACAAAGCTATCACTACAGATAACAGCGGCTCGAAACTCAAGGTACAAGTCGGAATGGACAGATATATAACCGTGGTAAAGCGTGGGCGAAGCCCGAATTCTTCAAAAATTTCATCTGCTCCAAAAATGTCTAGGGATAACAGCGCAGCCTCAACTAATCGCCAAAACCGCTTCGAAATTTTGCAAGATGACAACGACAAACCCGAGGTAGCCTCGAATAAAATATCCAAGCCGCCACCAATATATTTGAGACAAAAAAATTCAAATGCCCTTATTAAAAAATTAATTTCGGTCATTGGTGAGAATAAATTTCACATTGTTCCAATAAAACGTGGCAACATCGATGAAACTAAAGTCCAAATTTATGACGAAAAAGATTTCCGCAAAATGGTTGCTGAATTTGAAAAAAATAAAACAAGCTTCTACACATACCAGCTTAAGAGCGCTAAAGGCATGCAGATCGTATTGAAGGGCATAGATTCTTATGTTGTTCCCGAAGAAATAAAAGATGCACTCGTCCTCCAGGGGTTTAAGGTAAAAAATGTGTCCAATATAATAAATAGAGAGAAGATTCCCCAACCCCTATTTCGTGTTGAACTTGAGCCTAATGATATAAAATTGAAAAAAAATGAGACGCATCCAATTTATAATTTGAAATACCTCTTGTACAGAAAAATCACAGTTGAAGAGCCACATAAGCGTTCAGGTCCTGTACAGTGCCATAATTGCCAAGAATATGGCCATACAAAAACATACTGCAATTTACCCTCTGTTTGTGTTGTGTGCGGCGAATTACACGGCACTGCTAGTTGCAATAAGCCAAAAGATCAAAGTGATAAAAAATGCAGTAATTGTGGAGGTAATCACACCGCTAACTACAGAGGTTGTCCTGTGTACTCTTTCGTAAAGAAGACTATGGTGCAAAAACCTAAATTAGCTCCAGCTCAATCAGCAAACGCTTACTCTGCCACTTTTGCGCAAATGAGCCAACCAGTTACTTCCCGTGTATCGTATGCAGATGCTGCTAAGACAAATTCAATTCCCACACAAAATGTTTCCCCGCCAAATAATTCAAAAAATACTGACGCAAGCTTTAATTTTAATCGCCTTGAAGCTACTATTGAAAATCTGGTGCAAACTATAAACAATTTTACAACAAATATGACTAACATGATGCAAGAAATGCTGCGAATGCAGAATACTCTGCTTCAAGCATTAATTAATAAGCCATGAACACGTTAACAATATGTTTCTGGAACGCAAACGGCATTCGCCAACATAAAAATGAACTTGAGCACTTCCTCACGGAAAAAAATATTGATGTAATGTTAGTATCTGAGACTCATTTGACTTCGAGAAGTCTTTTTAAAATTTATGGCTACACTATATATGATACAAAGGACCCTAGAGGAAGGGCTTGCGGTGGATCAGCAATTCTAATAAAGTCAAGACTCAAGCACTATGTTCTTGATAACATTTGTGAAGAACACCTACAAGCAACAAATATTGGCATTGAAAGTTTTTGTACAAATTTTGTTATATCATCAATTTATTCCCCTCCCAGATTTTCAATCACTGAGAATCAATATGAGGATTTCTACAAATCTCTTGGACCTTGTTTTGTAGCAACTGGCGACTACAATGCTAAGCATACGTTCTGGGGTTCGCGTCTTATTACCCCCAGAGGTCGAGCATTGTTCAACACTATTTCAAAAATGGGCTTGGATGTCATTTCGAGTGGGGAGCCCACTTATTGGCCTACTGACATACAAAAAATTCCGGATGTTATAGATTTTGGCGTCATAAAAAATATCTCTAGGGATTTAATTCAAGTTCAAGCTTCTCTTGATCTTTCGTCCGATCACTCTCCGACGATCATTACAATTTGTAGTCCCTTAAGAAGTAACTTACCTGACCCATATGTGAAGATGATCAATCGTGTTAATTGGCTGGGGTTCAAAAAATATCTCAGTAGTCATTGTACGGAAAACATTACGCTTAGAACATCCGATGATATTGAATCTAACATTGCCAATCTCAGCGATAATATTAAACAGGCTGCTGAACATGCCATTATCTCCCATCCGCAGACTGGGTTTAATAAAATTTATTCTACAGACATTGAACGTCTCGTACGTGAAAAAAGAAGAGCTAGAAGGGAATGGCAACAGCACAGATCACCACAAAATAAAATCAGATTTAAAGAGTGCACTAAACGACTCCAAGAGTTGCTTGCATCTGAAAAAACTGCATCTCTTAAAAATTATCTGGAAGGTCTTGATGTCACACCAGCGTCTAATTACTCTTTGTGGCGCGCTGCTAGAAAGCTTAAAACACCCATTGAGTATAAGCCACCTCTACGCACATCTACCGGAAGTTGGGCAAGAAGCGATACTGAAAAAGGTAAAATATTTGCTGAGCACTTAAAATCCGTTTTTACGCCAAACATATATACTGGTGTTGCTGATTTGCCGAATGTAGTCGCTCTACCCCCTCAACACATAAAGTTTAAGACGCGTGATTTACAAAAATTAATTGCCGAACTCAACCCGAAGAAAGCTCCGGGTATTGATGGAATTAGTAACCAGATGCTTATGAACTTGCCTCGTATTGCAATGAGAATCCTATTATTCATATTTAATGCCATTTTACGACTGGAGTATTATCCACACAGCTGGAAGCTTGCCAAGGTTAAAATGATTCCAAAGCCGGGCAAAGATCTAACCAAGGCTGAGTCATATAGGCCAATAAGTCTACTATCAACTATGTCAAAGCTTTTCGAAAAACTGCTCAAAACAAAATTGTCCCAAATTCTAATTAGTAGTGGGTGCATACCAGACCATCAATTTGGTTTTAGAAGTCAGCATAGCACCATTGAACAAACACACAGACTGGTTCAATTTATAAGAAGAACTTTTGAGGAAAAAAAGTATTGCTCTGCGCTCTTTATTGACGTTTCCCAGGCATTTGATAAAGTGTGGCATGAAGGCTTAATTTTAAAATTGAAGACTTACTTACCAATAAACATTTTAAATCTTTTGGAAAGTTACATTATTTCCCGTAAGTTCACTGTTGTGGAAGGAGACTTTACGAGTAGGCCTGAAACTATTTCATCCGGTGTGCCACAGGGGAGCATACTGGGACCAGTTTTATATTTGATTTATACTTGTGATATGCCTGTGAGCAGTAGTATCCATACTTCCACATTTGCCGACGATACAGCCTGCCTTAGTATGCACGAAAACCCTGATGAGGCATCCCGCAAACTCCAGGAACACATTAGCCAGATGGAGCTTTGGTTAAACTTATGGAGAATTAAAGTCAATGAACAAAAGTGTGTCCATATAACGTTCACCCTAAGAAGAGATACTTGCTCCCCCATTCGGATTAACAATCAAGTTGTTCCTCAACATTCACATGTGAAATATCTTGGCATACACCTTGATCGACGACTTACATGGAAACACCACATTGACTCTAAGTTAACTCAAATGAAACTTAAATTAACTCAGGTACATTGGCTGATTGGTAGAAATTCAACACTTAGCCTAGACTGCAAACTTTTAATATACAAGTCGCTTTTAAAGCCAATATGGTGTTACGGAATTCAACTATGGGGCACTGCTTCAGCTTCAAATGTAGAGAAAATTCAACGAAGGCAAAATAAAATTTTACGCATGATAACATCGGCTCCATGGTACATCAAAAATTCAAATATACATCGCGATTTGAATATGCCACTAGTGACTGAAGAAATTGTAAAATACGCAGGCAAATATCTAACAAAACTCGAGTCACATCCTAATCCGCTTGCTCGTAATATTTTGAACTTTACTGGGCACATCCGCTTAAAAAAGAGAGATACACGGGCTCTAATATTCAACACTCTAGATGATGAAGCTGCTTGAAAACACTTTTTTCTTTTTGTTGCTTATCACTACTTATGTATTATTAATAACTATCACTAAGCTTATGTCCGACATTGGTCGGGCCTAATAATTTTTTTTATAGATTTAAGATTTGAATACTTATTGTTAGTTTATATTTGAAGATACAATAAATAATAAACATGCATTTAAAAAAAAAAAAAAAAAAAAAAATTTTGTATATAGAAAGAGCAAAAGTCTTCTATATTAATGCTGAGTCTTTGAGCTTTCATCTATAGAAAATTTCATCCAAATATACCCAGCGGTTCCCGAGATATGAGAGTTACAACTTGAGTAAAAACAAGAATTTTCGGCAATTTCGCTTTGGTTACAGTTTTCAGAAAATTATCAATAACTCCGAACTTTATGAAGACAGAGAAATGCAATTTTGCAGGTTTGCATAGCAAAACTCCACGCTTCGTATAGAAGTCAATTGCACTTCTCACGTCAATTAATTTGGGAGATATAAGGGTTGTTAACTTAAATTGCATTTTTTATCTAACATGGGGCCACCAGGCGGGCCAAAGTTTGTCCATCTTGTAGCCAAATATCCAATCTATCATATGGTCAAACAATCATCCAAATCAGTCTAGCGCTTATCGAGTTATAGCGTTTGGAAAAAAATCAATTCCCGAAATCCACCTCCTACCAGTTCTGTTGACCTGGTGTTTCACAAAAAAAATTGCAAAAATTTAAAAATTTTTCGGGTTAAGAACAATTTTAGTTTTTTTGCAATATCTCCGTAGTTTTTTGAGATCAACTCATGAAATTTTGTAGGTTGATAGAAAACATAATGGCAAATGTTCCGTAGAAAAAAACATTTTGCCACGCCCACTTTTAAGTTGATAAAACTGGGCGTAGAATAAAAACTGCTTCTATTTCGTGCTTTATTATGTAGTAAGAAAGTCCAAAGGTACGCTATATTGAAGCTCTGGCTGTGATCATTCATCCGAAAAATATTTCAACCAAAAATACCCAGCGGTTCCCGAGATATGAGAGTTACAAGTTGAGTAAAAACTTTCATTTCCGGTTACTTCGTTTTGGTTACAGTTTTCTGGTTTTTTGTAATATCTCCGTTGCTTTCTGAGATAATTGCATGAAATTTTGTGGATTGATAGGAAGCATAATGGGGAATGTTGTGTGGTAGATGAAATTCTGCCACACCTACTTTTAAGTCGATAAAAGTGGGCGTGAACTAAAAGCTGCTTCTATTTTGTGCATTATTTTGTATATAGAAAGAGCAAAAGTCTTCTATATTAATGCTGAATCTTTGAGCTTTCATATATAGAAAGTTTCATCCAAATATACCCAGCGGTTCCCGAGATATGAGAGTTACAACTTGAGTAAAAACAAGAATTTTCGGCAATTTCGCTTGGGTTACAGTTTTCTGAAAATTATCAATAACTCCGAATTTTATGAAGACAGAGAAATGAAATTTCGCAGGTTTGTAGAGCAAGACTCCACTCTTCGTATAGAAGTCAATTGCACTTCTCACGTCAATTAATTTAGGAGATATAAAGGTTGTTGACTTAAATTGCATTTTTTATCTAACATGGGGGACCACCAGGCGGGCCAAAATTTGCCCATCTTGTAGCCAAATATCCAATCTATCATATGGTCAAACAATCATCCAAATCAGTCCAGCGCTTATCGAGTTATAGCGTTTAGAAAAAAATCAATTCCCGAAATCCACCTCCTACCAGTTCTGTTGACCTGGTGTTTCACAAAAAAAATTGCAAAAATTTAAAAATTTTTCGGGTTAAGAACAATTTTAGTTTTTTTGCAATATCTCCGTAGTTTTTCGAGATCAACTCATGAAATTTTGTAGGTTGATAGAAAACATAATGGGAAATGTTTTGCGGAAAATAAAATTTTGCCACGCCCACTTTTAAGTTGATAAAACTGGGCGTAGAAAAAAACTGCTTCTATTTCGTGCTTTATTATGTAGTAAGAAAGTCCAAAGGTACCCTATATTGAAGCTCTGGCTGTGATCATTCATCCGAAAAATATTTCAACCAAAAATACCCAGCGGTTCCCGAGATATGAGAGTTACAAGTTGAGTAAAAACTTTCATTTCCGGTTACTTCGTTTTGGTTACAGTTTTCTGGTTTTTTGTAATATCTCCGTTGTTTTCTGAGATAATTGCATGAAATTTTGTGGGTTGATAGGAAGCATAATGGGGAATGTTGTGTGGTAGATGAAATTCTGCCACGCCCACTTTTAAGTCAATAAAAGTGGGCGTGAACTAAAAGCTGCTTCTATTTTGTGCATTATTTTGTATATAGAAAGAGCAAAAGTCTTCTATATTAATGCTGAATCTTTGAGCTTTCATCTATAGAAAGTTTCATCCAAATATACCCAGCGGTTCCCGAGATATGAGAGTTACAACTTGAGTAAAAACAAGAATTTTCGGCAATTTCGCTTGGGTTACAGTTTTCTGCAAATTATCAATAACTCCGAACTTTATGAAGATAGAGAAATGCAATTTTGCAGGTTTGCATAGCAAAACTCCACGCTTCGTATAGAAGTCAATTGCACTTCTCGCGTCAATTAATTTGGGAGATATAAGTGTTGTTAACTTAAATTGCACTTTTTGACTAACATGGGGGGCCACCAGGCGGGCCAAAGTTTGCCCATCTTGTAGCCAAATATCCAATCTATCATATGGTCAAACAATCATCCAAATCAGTCCAGCGCTTATCGAGTTATAGCGTTTGGAAAAAAATCAATTCCCGAAATCCACCTCCTACCAGTTCTGTTGACCTGGTGTTTCACAAAAAAAAAATGCAAAAATTTAAAAATTTTTCGGGTTAAGAACAGTTTAGTTTTTTTGCAATATCTCCGTAGTTTGTCGAGATCAACTCATGAAATTTTGTAGGTTGATAGAAAACATAATGGGAAATGTTTTGTGGAAAATAAAATTTTGCCACGCCCACTTTTAAGTTGATAAAACTGGGCGTAGAATAAAAACTGCTTCTATTTCGTGCTTTATTATATAGTAAGAAAGTCCAAGGGTACCCTTTATTGAAGCTCTGGCTGTGATCATTCATCCGAAAAAAATTTCAACCAAAAATACCCAGCGGTTCCCGAGATATGAGAGATACAAGTTGAGTAAAAACTTTCATTTCCGGTTACTTCGTTTTGGTTACAGTTTTCTGGTTTTTTGTAATATCTCCGTTATTTTCTGAGATAATTGCATGAAATTTTGTGGGTTGATAGGAAGCATAATGGGGAATGTTGTCTGGTAGATGAAATTCTGCCACGCCTACTTTTAAGTCGATAAAAGTGGGCGTGAACTAAAAGCTGCTTCTATTTTGCGCATTATTTTGTATATAGAAAGAGCAAAAGTCTTCTATATTAATGCTGAATCTTTGAGCTTTCATATATAGAAAGTTTCATCCAAATATACCTAGCGGTTCCCGAGATATGAGAGTTACAACTTGAGTAAAAACAAGAATTTTCGGCAATTTCGCTTGGGTTACAGTTTTCTGAAAATTATCAATAACTCCGAACTTTATGAAGATAGAGAAATGCAATTTTGCAGGTTTGCATAGCAAAACTCCACGCTTCGTATAGAAGTCAATTGCACTTCTCACGTCAATTAATTTGGGAGATATAAGTGTTGTTAACTTAAATTGCACTTTTTGACTAACATGGGGGGCCACCAGGCGGGCCAAAGTTTCCCCATCTTGTAGCCAAATATCCAATCTATCATATGGTCAAACAATCATCCAAATCAGTCCAGCGCTTATCGAGTTATAGCGTTTGGAAAAAAATCAATTCCCGAAATCCACCTCCTACCAGTTCTGTTGACCTGGTGTTTCACAAAAAAAATTGCAAAAATTTAAAAATTTTTCGGGTTAAGAACAGTTTTAGTTTTTTTTGCAATATCTCCGTAGTTTTTCGAGATCAACTCATGAAATTTTGTAGGTTGATAGAAAACATAATGGGAAATGTTTTGTGGAAAATAAAATTTTGCCACGCCCACTTTTAAGTTGATAAAACTGGGCGTAGAATAAAAACTGCTTCTATTTCGTGCTTTATTATGTAGTAAGAAAGTCCAAAGGTACCCTATATTGAAGCTCTGGCTGTGATTATTCATCCGAAAAAAATTTCAACCAAAAATACCCAGCGGTTCCCGAGATATGAGAGTTACAAGTTGAGTAAAAACTTTCATTTCCGGTTACTTCGTTTTGGTTACAGTTTTCTGGTTTTTTGTAATATCTCCGTTATTTTCTGAGATAATTGCATGAAATTTTGTGGGTTGATAGGAAGCATAATGGAGAATGTTGTCTGGTAGATGAAATTCTGCCACGCCTACTTTTAAGTCGATAAAAGTGGGCGTGAACTAAAAGCTGCTTCTATTTTGCGCATTATTTTGTATATAGAAAGAGCAAAAGTCTTCTATATTAATGCTGAATCTTTGAGCTTTCATATATAGAAAGTTTCATCCAAATATACCTAGCGGTTCCCGAGATATGAGAGTTACAACTTGAGTAAAAACAAGAATTTTCGGCAATTTCGCTTGGGTTACAGTTTTCTGCAAATTATCAATAACTCCGAATTTTATGAAGACAGAGAAATGAAATTTCGCAGGTTTGTAGAGCAAGACTCCACTCTTCGTATAGAAGTCAATTGCACTTCCCACGTCAATTAATTTAGGAGATATAAGGGTTGTTGACTTAAATTGCATTTTTTATCTAACATGGGGGGCCACCAGGCGGGCCAAAATTTGCCCATCTTGTAGCCAAATATCCAATCTATCATATGGTCAAACAATCATCCAAATCAGTCCAGCGCTTATCGAGTTATAGCGTTTGGAAAAAAATCAATTCCCGAAATCCACCTCCTACCAGTTCTGTTGACCTGGTGTTTCACAAAAAAAATTGCAAAAATTTAAAAATTTTTCGGGTTAAGAACAGTTTTAGTTTTTTTTGCAATATCTCCGTAGTTTTTCGAGATCAACTCATGAAATTTTGTAGGTTGATAGAAAACATAATGGGAAATGTTTTGTGGAAAATAAAATTTTGCCACGCCCACTTTTAAGTTGATAAAACTGGGCGTAGAATAAAAACTGCTTCTATTTCGTGCCTTATTATGTAGTAAGAAAGTCCAAAGGTACCCTATATTGAAGCTCTGGCTGTGATTATTCATCCGAAAAAAATTTCAACCAAAAGTACCCATCGGTTCCCGAGATATGAGAGTTACAAGTTGAGTAAAAACTTTCATTTCCTGTTACTTCGTTTCGGTTACAGTTTTCTGATTTTTTGTAATATCTCCGTTGTTTTCTGAGATAATTGCATGAAATTTTGTGGGTTTATAGGAAGCATAATGGGGAATGTTGTGTGATAGATGAAATTCTGCCACGCCCACTTTTAAGTCGATAAAAGTGGGCGTGAACTAAAAGCTGCTTCTATTTTGTGCATTATTTTGTATATAGAAAGAGCAAGTCTTCTATATTAATGCTGAATCTTTGAGCTTTCATCTATAGAAAGTTTCATCCAAATATGCCCAGCGGTTCCTGAGATATGAGAGTTACAACTTGAGTAAAAACAAGAATTTTCGGCAATTTCGCTTGGGTTACAGTTTTCTGCAAATTATCAATAACTCCGAATTTTATGAAGACAGAGAAATGAAATTTCGCAGGTTTGTAGAGCAAGACTCCACTCTTCGTATAGAAGTCAATTGCACTTCTCACGTCAATTAATTTAGGAGATATAAGGGTTGTTGACTTAAATTGCATTTTTTATCTAACATGGGGGGCCACCAGGCGGGCCAAAATTTGCCCATCTTGTAGCCAAATATCCAATCTATCATATGGTCAAACAATCATCCAAATCAGTCCAGCGCTTATCGAGTTATAGCGTTTGGAAAAAAATCAATTCCCGAAATCCACCTCCTACCAGTTCTGTTGACCTGGTGTTTCACAAAAAAAAGATTGCAAAAATTTAAAAATTTTTCGGGTTAAGAACATTAGTTTTTTTGCAATATCTTCGTAGTTTTTCGAGATCAACTCATGAAATTTTGTAGGTTGATAGAAAACATAATGGGAAATGTTTTGTGGAAAATAAAATTTTGCCACGCCCACTTTTAAGTTGATAAAACTGGGCGTTGAATAAAAACTGCTTCTATTTCGTGCTTTATTATGTAGTAAGAAAGTCCAAAGGTAACCTATATTGAAGCTCTGGCTGTGATCATTCATCCGAAAAATATTTCAACCAAAAATACCCAGCGGTTCCCGAGATATGAGATTTACAAGTTGAGTAAAAACTTTCATTTCCGGTTACTTCGTTTTGGTTACAGTTTTCTGGTTTTTTGTAATATCTCCGTTGTTTTCTGAGATAATTGCATGAAATTTTGTGGGTTGATAGGAAGCATAATGGGAAATGTTGTGTGGTAGATGAAATTCTGCCACGCCCACTTTTAAGTCGATAAAAGTGGGCGTGAACTAAAAGCTGCTTCTATTTTGTGCATTATTTTGTATATAGAAAGAGCAAAAGTCTTCTATATTAATGCTGAATCTTTGAGCTTTCATATATAGAAAGTTTCATCCAAATATACCCAGCGGTTCCCGAGATATGAGAGTTACAAGTTGAGTAAAAACTTTCATTTCCGGTTACTTCGTTTTGGTTACAGTTTTCTGGTTTTTTGTAATATCTCCGTTGCTTTCTGAGATAATTGCATGAAATTTTGTGGGTTGATAGGAAGCATAATGGGGAATGTTGTGTGGTAGATGAAATTCTGCCACATCTACTTTTAAGTCGATAAAAGTGGGCGTGAACTAAAAGCTGCTTCTATTTTGTGCATTATTTTGTATATAGAAAGAGCAAAAGTCTTCTATATTAATGCTGAATCTTTGAGCTTTCATCTATAGAAAGTTTCATCCATATATACCCAGCGGTTCCCGAGATATGAGAGTTACAACTTGAGTAAAAACAAGAATTTTCGGCAATTTCGCTTGGGTTACAGTTTTCTGCAAATTATCAATAACTCCGAACTTTATGAAGACAGAGAAATGAAATTTCGCAGGTTTGTAGAGCAAAACTCCACGCTTCGTATAGAAGTCAAGTGCACTTCTCACGTCAATTAATTTGGGAGATATAAGGGTTGTTAACTTAAATTGCATTTTTTATCTAACATGGGGGCCACCAGGCGGGCCAAAGTTTGCCCATCTTGTAGCCAAATATCCAATCTATCATATGGTCAAACAATCATCCAAATCAGACCAGCACTTATCGAGTTATAGCGTTTGGAAAAAAATCAATTCCCGAAATCCACCTCCTACCAGTTCTGTTGACCTGGTGTTTCACAAAAAAAATTGCAAAAATTTAAAAATTTTTCGGGTTAAGAACAAACAGTTTTAGTTTTTTTGCAATATCTCCGTACTTTTTCGAGATCAACTCATGAAATTTTGTAGGTTGATAGAAAACATAATGGGAAATGTTTTGTGGAAAATAAAATATTGCCACGCCCACTTTTAAGTTGATAAAACTGGGCGTAGAATGAAAACTGCTTCTATTTCGTGCTTTATTATGTAGTAAGAAAGTCCAAAGGTACCCTATATTGAAGCTCTGGCTGTGATCATTCATTCGAAAACAATTTCAACTAAAAATACCCAGCGGTTCCCGAGATATGAGAGTTACAAGTTGAGTAAAAACTTTCATTTCCGGTTACTTCGTTTTGGTTACAGTTTTCTGGATTTTGTAATATCTCCGTTGTTTTCTGAGATAATTGCATGAAATTTTGTGGGTTGATAGGAAGCATAATGGGGAATGTTGTGTGATTGATGAAATTCTGCTACGCCCACTTTTAAGTCGATAAAAGTGGGCGTGAACTAAAAGCTGCTTCTATTTTGTGCATTATTTTGTATATAGAAAGAGCAAAAGTCTTCTATATTAATGCTGAATCTTTGAGCTTTCATCTATAGAAAGTTTCATCCAAATATACTCAGGGGTTCCCGAGATATGAGAGTTACAACTTGAGTAAAAACAAGAATTTTCGGCAACTTCGCTTTGGTTACAGTTTTCAGCAAATTATCAATAACTCCGAACTTTATGAAGGCAGAGAAATGAAATTTCGCAGGTTTGTAGAGCAAAACTCCACGCTTCGTATAGAAGTCAATTGCACTTCTCACGTCAATTAATTTGTGAGATATAAGTGTTGTTAACTTAAATTGCACTTTTTGACTAACATGGGGGGCCACCAGGCGGGCCAAAGTTTGCCCATCTTGTAGCCAAATATCCAATCTATCATATGGTCAAACAATCATCCAAATCAGTCCAGCGCTTATCGAGTTATAGCGTTTGGAAAAAAATCAATTCCCGAAATCCACCTCCTACCAGTTCTGTTGACCTGGTGTTTCACAAAAAAAATTGCAAAAATTTAAAAATTTTTCGGGTTAAGAACAGTTTTAGTTTTTTTGCAATATCTTCGTAGTTTTTCGAGATCAACTCATGAAATTTTGTAGGTTGATAGGAAACATAATGGCAAATGTTCTGTAGAAAATAAAATTTTGCCACGCCCACTTTTAAGTTGATAAAACTGGGCGTAGAATAAAAACTGCTTCTATTTCGTGCTTTATTATGTAGTAAGAAAGTCCAAGGGTACCCTATATTGAAGCTCTGGCTGTGATTATTCATCCGAAAAAAATTTCAACCAAAAATACCCAGCGGTTCCCGAGATATGAGAGTTACAAGTTGAGTAAAAACTTTCATTTCCGGTTACTTCGTTTCGGTTACAGTTTTCTGATTTTTTGTAATATCTCCGTTGTTTTCTGAGATAATTGCATGAAATTTTGTGGGTTGATAGGAAGCATAATGGGGAATGTTGTGTGGTAGATGAAATTCTGCCACGCCTACTTTTAAGTCGATAAAAGTAGGCGTGAACTAAAAGCTGCTTCTATTTTGTGCATTATTTTGTATATAGAAAGAGCAAAAGTCTTCTATATTAATGCTAAATCTTTGAGCTTTCATATATAGAAAGTTTCATCCAAATATACCCAGCGGTTCCCGAGATATGAGAGTTACAACTTGAGTAAAAACAAGAATTTTCGGCAATTTCGCTTGGGTTACAGTTTTCTGAAAGTTATCAATAACTCCGAACTTTATGAAGATAGAGAAATGCAATTTTGCAGGTTTGCATAGCAAAATTCCACGCTTCGTATAGAAGTCAATTGCACTTCTCATGTCAATTAATTTGGGAGATATAAGTGTTGTTAGCTTAAATTGCACTTTTTGACTAACATGGGGGGCCACCAGGCGGGCCAAAGTTTGCCCATCTTGTAGCCAAATATCCAATCTATCATATGGTCAAACAATCATCCAAATCAGTCCAGCGCTTATCGAGTTATAGCGTTTGGAAAAAAATCAATTCCCGAAATCCACCTCCTACCAGTTCTGTTGACCTGGTGTTTCACAAAAAAAATTGCAAAAATTTAAAAATTTTTCGGGTTAAGAACAGTTTTAGTTTTTTTGCAATATCTTTGTAGTTTTTCGAGATCAACTCATGAAATTTTGTAGGTTGATAGAAAACATAATGGGAAATGTTTTGTGGAAAATAAAATTTTGCCACGCCCACTTTTAAGTTGATAAAACTGGGCGTAGAATAAAAACTGCTTCTATTTCGTGCTTTATTATGTAGTAAGAAAGTCCAAAGGTACCCTATATTGAAGCTCTGGCTGTGACCATTCATCCGAAAAATATTTCAACCAAAAATACCTAGCGGTTCCCGAGATATGAGAGTTACAAGTTGAGTAAAAACTTTCATTTCCGGTTACTTCGTTTTGGTTACAGTTTTCTGGTTTTTTGTAATATCTCCGTTGTTTTCTGAGATAGTTGCATGAAATTTTGTGGGTTGATAGGAAGCATAATGGGGAATGTTGTGTGGTAGATGAAATTCTGCCACGCCTACTTTTAAGTCGATAAAAGTGGGCGTGAACTAAAAGCTGCTTCTATTTTGTGCATTATTTTGTATATAGAAAGAGCAAAAGTCTTCTATATTAATGCTGAATCTTTGAGCTTTCATATATAGAAAGTTTCATCCAAATATACCCAGCGGTTCCCGAGGTATGAGAGTTACAACTTGAGTAAAAACAAGAATTTTCGGCAAATCGCTTGGGTTACAGTTTTCTGAAAATTATCAATAACTCCGAACTTTATGAAGATAGAGAAATGCAATTTTGCAGGTTTGCATAGCAAAACTCCACGCTTCGTATAGAAGTCAATTGCACTTCTCACGTCAATTAATTTGTGAGATATAAGGGTTGTTAACTTAAATTGCATTTTTTATCTAACATGGGGGGCCACCAGGCGGGCCAAAGTTTGTCCATCTTGTAGCCAAATATGTAATCTATCATATGGTCAAACAATCATCCAAATCAGTCCAGCGCTTATCGAGTTATAGCGTTTGGAAAAAAATCAATTCCCGACATCCACCTCCTACCAGTTCTGTTGACCTGGTGTTTCACAAAAAAAATTGCAAAAATTTAAAAATTTTTCGGGTTAAGAACAGTTTTAGTTTTTTTGCAATATCTCCGTAGTTTTTCGAGATTAACTCATGAAATTTTGTAGGTTGATAGGAAACATAATGGCAAATGTTCTGTAGAAAATAAAATTTTGCCACGCCCACTTTTAAGTTGATAAAACTGGGCGTAGAATAAAAACTGCTTCTATTTCGTGCTTTATTATGTAGTAAGAAAGTCCAAAGGTACCCTATATTGAAGCTCTGGCTGTGACCATTCATCCGAAAAATATTTCAACCAAAAATACCCAGCGGTTCCCGAGATATGAGAGTTACAAGTTGAGTAAAAACTTTCATTTCCGGTTACTTCGTTTTGGTTACAGTTTTCTGGTTTTTTGTAATATCTCCGTTGTTTTCTGAGATAATTGCATGAAATTTTGTGGGTTGATAGGAAGCATAATGGGGAATGTTGTGTGGTAGATGAAATTCTGCCACGCCTACTTTTAAGTCGATAAAAGTGGGCGTGAACTAAAAGCTGCTTCTATTTTGTGCATTATTTTGTATATAGAAAGAGCAAAAGTCTTCTATATTAATGCTAAATCTTTGAGCTTTCATATATAGAAAGTTTCATCCAAATATACCCAGCGGTTCCCGAGATATGAGAGTTACAACTTGAGTAAAAACAAGAATTTTCGGCAATTTCGCTTGGGTTACAGTTTTCTGAAAGTTATCAATAACTCCGAACTTTATGAAGATAGAGAAATGCAATTTTACAGGTTTGCATAGCAAAACTCCACGCTTCGTATAGAAGTCAATTGCACTTCTCACGTCAATTAATTTGGGAGATATAAGTGTTGTTAACTTGAATTGCACTTTTTGACTAACATGGGGGGCCACCAGGCGGGCCAAAGTTTGCCCATCTTGTAGCCAAATATCCAATCTATCATATGGTCAAACAATCATCCAAATCAGTCCAGCGCTTATCGAGTTATAGCGTTTGGAAAAAAATCAATTCCCGAAATCCACCTCCTACCAGTTCTGTTGACCTGGTGTTTCACAAAAAAATTGCAAAAATTTAAAAATTTTTCGGGTTAAGTAAGAACAGTTTTAGTTTTTTTGCAATATCTCCGTAGTTTTTCGAGATTAACTCATGAAATTTTGTAGGTTGATAGAAAACATAATGGGAAATGTTTTGTGGAAAATAAAATTTTGCCACGCCCACTTTTAAGCTAATAAAATTAGGCGTAAACTAAAAACTGCTTCTATTTCGTGATTTATTATGTAGTAAGAAAGTCCAAAGGTCCCGCATATTGAAGCTCTGGCTGTGATTATTCATCCGAAAAAAATTTCAACCAAATATACCCAGCGGTTCCCGAGATATGAGAGTTACAAGTTGAGTAAAAACTTTAATTTCCGGTTACTTCGTTTTGGTTACAGTTTTCTGGTTTTTTGTAATATCTCCGTTGTTTTCTGAGATAATTGCATGAAATTTTGTGGGTTGATAGGAAGCATAATGGGGAATGTTGTGTGGTAGATGAAATTCTGCCACGCCCACTTTTAAGCCGATAAAAGTGGGTGTGAACTAAAAGCTGCTTCTATTTTGTGCATTATTTTGTATATAGAAAGAGCAAAAGTCTTTTATATTAATGCTAAATCTTTGAGCTTTCATCTATAGAAAGTTTCATCCAAATGTGCCCAGCGGTTCCTGAGCTATGAGAGTTACAACTTGAGTAAAAACAAGAATTTTCGGCAATTTCGCTTGGGTTACAGTTTTCTGCAAATTATCAATAACTCCGAACTTTATGAAGACAGAGAAATGCAATTTTGCAGGTTTGCATAGCAAAACTCCACGCTTCGTATAGAAGTCAATTGCACTTCTCACGTCAATTAATTTGGGAGATATAAGTGTTGTTAACTTAAATTGCACTTTTTGACTAACATGGGGGGCCACCAGGCGGGCCAAAGTTTGCTCATCTTGTAGCCAAATATCCAATCTATCATATGGTCAAACAATCATCCAAATCAGTCCAGCGCTTATCGAGTTATAGCGTTTGGAAAAAAATCAATTCCCGAAATCCACCTCCTACCAGTTCTGTTGACCTGGTGTTTCACAAAAAAAATTGCAAAAATTTAAAAATTTTTCGGGTTAAGAACAGTTTTAGTTTTTTTGCAATATCTCCGTAGTTTTTCGAGATTAACTCATGAAATTTTGTAGGTTGATAGGAAACATAATGGCAAATGTTCTGTAGAAAATAAAATTTTGCCACGCCCACTTTTAAGTTAATAAAATTAGGCGTAAACTAAAAACTGCTTCTATTTCGTGCTTTATTATATAGTAAGAAAGTCCAAAGGTCCCCCATATTGAAGCTCTGGCTGTGATCATTCATTCGAAAAAAATTTCAACCAAAAATACCCAGCGGTTCCCGAGATATGAGAGTTACAAGTTGAGTAAAAACTTTCATTTCCGGTTACTTCGTTTCGGTTACAGTTTTCTGATTTTTTGTAATATCTCCGTTGTTTTCTGAGATAATTGCATGAAATTTTGTGGGTTGATAGGAAGCATAATGGGGAATGTTGTGTGGTAGATGAAATTCTGCCACGCCTACTTTTAAGTCGATAAAAGTGGGCGTGAACTAAAAGCTGCTTCTATTTTGTGCATTATTTTGTATATAGAAAGAGCAAAAGTCTTCTATATTAATGCTAAATCTTTGAGCTTTCATATATAGAAAGTTTCATCCAAATATGCCCAGCGGTTCCCGAGATATGAGAGTTACAACTTGAGTAAAAACAAGAATTTTCGGCAATTTCGCTTGGGTTACAGTTTTCAGCAAATTATAAATAACTCCGAACTTTATGAAGACAGAGAAATGAAATTTCGCAGGTTTGTAGAGCAAGACTCCACGCTTCGTATAGAAGCCAATTGCACTTCTCAAGTCAATTAATTTAGGAGATATAAGGGTTGTTGACTTAAATTGCATTTTTTATCTTACATGGGGGCCACCAGGCGGGCCAAAGTTTGCCCATCTTGTAGCCAAATATCCAATCTATCATATGGTCAAACAATCATCCAAATCAGTCCAGCGCTTATCGAGTTATAGCGTTTGGAAAAAAATCAATTCCCGACATCCACCTCCTACCAGTTCTGTTGACCTGGTGTTTCACAAAAAAAATTGCAAAAATTTAAAAAATTTTCGGGTCAAGAACAGTTTTAGTTTTTTTGCAATATCTTCGTAGTTTTTCGAGATCAACTCATGAAATTTTGTAGGTTGATAGAAAACATAATGGGAAATGTTTTGTGGAAAATAAAATTTTGCCACGCCCACTTTTAAGTTGATAAAACTGGGCGTAGAATAAAAACTGCTTCTATTTCGTGCTTTATTATGTAGTAAAAAAGTCCAAAGGTACCCTATATTGAAGCTCTGGCTGTGATCATTCATCCGAAAAATATTTCAACCAAAAATACCCAGCGGTTCCCGAGATATGAGAGTTACAAGTTGAGTAAAAACTTTCATTTCCGGTTACTTCGTTTTGGTTACAGTTTTCTGGTTTTTTGTAATATCTCCGTTGTTTTCTGAGATAATTGCATGAAATTTTGTGGGTTGATAGGAAGCATAATGGGGAATGTTGTGTGGTAGATGAAATTCTGCCACGCCTACTTTTAAGTCGATAAAAGTGGGCGTGAACTAAAATTATTTATTATTTGTAAATTTGAGTGAATTAAGAAATCGTGTTGAGTTTTTTTTTATTTAAGATTTTAATACAAAATTTTCTTTACATTATTACAAAATTGTAAATATTAAAAAACATGAAGATGTAACATAAATTATTTAAAACTAAATTTAAGATAATTTTCAAAGAGTGTGTGATTCTTTATGGTAAGTAGAAAGTTTTTATTTATTTATGTTTAGTTTTATGTATGTGTATATTGAAAATACTAGTCGCACAGTTGGCTATAAAAAAATTAATGACAAGCACATTATTCAGTTTTTAGTGGTTGGGAATAGTTTCTTTAAAATTCTTAATTTAAGATTGCACTTAATTTTTCTAGAATCGTTTAATATTTAGCAGATTTGTTGCACACACACACACACACACACATTTATAAGTTTTGTCTAAATTTATTTTGTTTTTTTAAAGTTTACTTGAAAAATAAATGATTTCAAAAATGCTTTCATTGTTTTTGGTTGATTGTTTTAAGAGTTAAAAGATTAATTTGTCGTCATCATTTGCAAAAGAAAAATGCAGTGTAGTTATTCGTTCATAAATGTTATAGGTTCAGGCCATTGCCAAATCATCAAATCCTTGTGCCGAGCGATAAGCCAAGTCTCACGCTTTGGCCCCCGGTATTTTTGACAAAACCTTGGAGAGATCGACACCAGTTAGGGCATTGATGGAGGGTGGCAATTGGGCCACAAGGCGGGTAACGTCATTGGTTACATTGTCATTGCCACCGATTAGGACAATTTCATCTGTTTTAGCCAAAGGAGCGGCCACCTCGGCAGCGATCTGTTAAGCACAAAGAAAATAAAATGGTATACAAATTGCTGATGTATGTATGTGTATATACATAGATACAAAAAGTTTCAAGAAATATATATATATGTATCTATTTACCTTGGGCAGTGCATCCAAAACAATATTCATGATGGCAGCATCTCCATATTGCTTGTAGACGTGAGCCTTCATGCGCATGCGTTCGGCTTCTGCCTTGCCCACCAATTCAATGGCATGGGCCTCGGCAGCACCAAGTTTGCGTATCTTTTCGGCTTCAGCTCGGGCCATTTCAATGGTTTGGCATCTGAAAAAAATAAGAAAGTTATAAAATTAATATAGAAATTTATTTATGTCTTTATGCATTTAATTGGTGCTTTCAAAAACTATTTGAGAATTCAAAAATAATAATGTGAATGTGTGGTTGAAGTCCACTGATGATTTGACAGAGCATCAATGAAATGCATATATTAGACATGCTTAACCCTACGTCTATAACTGATATATTTTTATCATAACAAAAGTCAAATTTTATATTGAAAAATAATTTTTTTATGTTAGCTGTTTTTCCTATATGGAATTAGACATTTGTCATGATAAAAATATATCAGGTATACACGTAGGGTAACCACCAGCAAATAAATTTCAATTAAAATGAAATTATGACAATATGTCAAATAATAAGTTTCTTAAATGTAAAATTAATATATAAAAATTTCCAAAGCGAATTTTTATTAGGTGGTCTCAACCAAAGCAAATTCTATAAGGCATACTCGGCTCAATTCGCTTAGAGAAATTTACATATACTCGTACTTTTAATGTCGAAAAAATGTACTGAACATTGTGGAGAGAGGTCCAACGAAAATAGTCACCTGAGCACTTGATATTAGATTTGTCAGTTTTTTTCCGATCTATTTCGCCAGATTAATTTTAAAAATCGTCAAATTTAATTTTGTGTAGACTCTAGTAGACTTTGGGTCGAACTCGTTCACTAGAGTTCATTTTTGCCACAAACCGATGATCAAACATATTTAAATTACATGGGTTTGATCATAAGTTTGTGTCAAAAATGAACTAGTGAACGAGTTCGACCCAAGTCTACAAGACTATTTAGTTTTTGACACAAACCTATGATCAAACCCTTGCAATTTAAATGAGGTTAATCATCGGTCAAACCTAGACTTGGGTCGATCTTGTTCACTAGCTCATTTTTGCCACAAACCTATTATCATATCTATTTAAATTACATGCGTGTGATCATAGGTTTGTAGAAAAAATGAACTAGTGAACGAGTTCGACGCAAACAATGGGCCCAAATCAAAATTCGCCTGCCCCACGATTTCGGCACAAAACGCTCGATCGACAGCAATAAAATAAGAAAATTAGTTTTTGTTTTCAATGTAGTAAGTAATCTATCGAATGTTTTCTGTCGACATCGCGGTAGAGGCCGCATGTTTAAAAAACTAAAATCTAAACTTACTGCTTGCCCTGAGCTATAGTTTGTACTCGATAGGATTCTGCTTCGGCGGGTAATTTGACAGTACCCATCAATTCTTTTTCCTTGCGCTCTACTTCTTGTGATTCGATTTCGATTTGTTTACGCCGCTCCACCACATCGATTTGTATTTCTTCGTTACGTATCTTTTGTCGTATCTTGGCCGCCTGCAGTTCGTAGGCCAGCTGAGATTCAGCCTTGGCCGTATTGGTTTCCTGATCGAAATTGGCCTTTTGCAATTTAAAGAGACGCGCATTATCTTCAATCTTTGTGTCGGTGGAATATTTAACATCCATGGCGCACTTTTCGCATTCGGCTTCACGTATTCCAGCATCACGATTGGCCTCGGCTACACCAGCATCGGCATCGCGTTTAACGACGGCTGTTTGGGCTTTGCCAAGCGAAGCCAAGTACTGAACATCATCGTACACGTCTTTGATGGTAAAGGAGAGAATTTCGATTCCCATGCGACCGACATCAGGTGCGGCCACTTCGCGCACTAGGGCTGCGAACTGATCGCGATCTTTGTACACTTCTTCGACTGTAAGAGTTCCTGTAATGGAAATAAGGGGTAAATGGGAAATAAATTAAATTTTATTGATAAAAATCTATATATGTATCTATATATACATATATAAAATCGTAGTGTGTGTTTGTTCCTAACGCATGATCTCTGGAACTATAAGAGCTGTGGGCCCGAATTTTTTAGCACAGGTTCGGGTCAATATCCGGTAGGTTTTTGTTTTGTAAGTAATACAACGTTTGTCAGGATCAGCTAGTTGAATTAACAAAAAAATTTTTAAAAATCATACTGGTTACGGTTGGCGTAATTCGACTTCTTCTAGTACTAGATTAAACAACGCCGCTATATTTTTCTTTAATCTATTGCCAGGCGTAGTTGAAATACACCAATCGTAATCAATCTGATTATGTAATTTAATTCGAAATATAAGCCGAAAATATTTACATTCAGTTCACACGCCTGCAGTCACTCATTTGTTTTAGACAAAAATTTTGTCGCAACAAAATTTTTTTATGATTAAAAACAATTTTCAACTTTTAATTTTTTTTTTGTTGGTACAACAATTTTGTCCCAAACAAACGGACGAATTCAGCTTAAGTCTAGAGAAAGGGTTTTTCAGCTCAGTGCTTTTACGTTATTTAGGCATCCCCATATTGGGTTCTAACGATTTTTGTCAGTCAGTCTTAGTAGTATAGGATTCCTACAGAGTTAATGCAATACTTGCCGAGATTTTATTTGAAATTTCCGACCTGGCCCACGATGTTGACAAGAAACTTCTTATAGCTTACTTATTTATATTAAAAACAAAAACAAATTTTGATATTTTATTGTTAGGTTAGGTTAGATGAGGAAGGGTGGTGCTTTACCGCATCACCACTCGGAAACCCAATTGGGTCCATTGTGATTCCCTTCTGTTGCCCAAAAAGTAATATTTACCCTCCCATTTACAGCCAGAAGTGGCCCAATTATATTTTATTGTTGCTTTCAATACATGTTGTCAATCGACTTCGTGCAACAGGCGGTTCAAGTAGTTCGGAGAATTTCGCACACAGAGGCCGCCACTGTCTTTTGTAAGGCCGCTTTAAGAAAGTGTTTAAACAAATATCATCCAGCGGTAAAAAAAAAACTATCGTATCACATTTTACTGGCCAGCAAGTTTCTTGTCGACATCGTGGACCAGGCTGTTTAAGTATCTTGTAGAATTTTGCACACAGAGAGCGCCACTGTCTTTTGTAAGGGTGCGAACAGAGTGGCCGCTTGTTGCTGAGCCGATCAGCGAGAACTTCTTAATGCGAGAAACAAGTTTGAGTGTGCATAGTGGATGAGAGATTCAGCGCTGATATTTTATCTATTTGGGTTTGTTGTTCATTCGTGTTTGTGAAATTGAAGTGAAAAGATTGTGTTTATAACGTTTCTTAGAAAATAGTTATTATGATTAGAGTTTTTTTGTTGAGAAAAAAATGACATTTTCATAATTTTTTTTAATTTTTTGATTGCATGTTTTATTGAATTTTTCTTAAATTAAATAAAAAATAAAAAAAACACAACATAAACCATGTCTATGGACGAAAAAAGCCGCAGTTATGATTATTTAAAACATTATTTATTGTCTATGCTAGAAGGTTCGTGTATTTGCTTTATGATTTTGTTCTAAACATTATATCCAACGCATATTTTTTCATGTATTTTTCAAACTATTGTATAATACTTTAATTTAATTTTTATGTTTTAAAAACATGGTAATAATATTTTTATTTTTCATTATCAAAAACAACAACCATTTTTGAAGAATATAATTTAGAGAATTCAAAGACAAGAACTCAAAAGTATTTTCAAACAAAAACATCCTAAATATTCTTACTGAATTAGGGCATAAGTAAAAATATGAGTGCAGCATTTTTTTAATTTCCTTTATTTCCTGGAATTCGTCAAAAGTGGCTAAGAGCTTATAATATCTGTGAAAAAGACTAGCCAAAAGATCTTCTTCAATATTTTAGAAAAAGATGGTACAATAAACAAGAAACAAATTACATATGTAGTTTAAACAAATTAAATATCAATCAATATTTGACAAACTTAATGAAAATTCATTGTCAACTGATCAAAAACATCAATAAATTTGGTTTCTCAACGCCAAATTTAGATGAATATGTAGTTAAAAGATTTGTATAAAGCAGAAAACATAAAAATATGAGATAAGTTATTACGTAACCACTTTTTAAAATTCACAGATGTGTAGTTATGTATATCACACTAATTATTCGTAAATTTTTGTTAAGAGAATTACACATTTTTGTAAAAAAATTTCTAGGGGAAGACTTAATTTTTTTACTATATGGGAACATTTTTCTTTATTTCTCTCAAAAAACAAACTTCAAAAATACTTATTTTTAAAAACAAAGAGAGAATGGAAGTACCATCTATATTTATATCATGACATAAACAATGTTTTCGGCGCTGAAATACGCTTCAGAACTGTTTTATCGCATTCAATCAGCTTTGCGCTCTGACCAGCTCGTCGCCCACTATGACCTGTTCGCGCTTATTTGTACTAATTTGTATAGTACCAGTTCGCATTAGTTCTCGCAATAAGCGTCAGTCGGCTCGGCTCGGCAATAAGCGGCCACTCTGTTCGAACCCTAAGGCCGCTTTAAGAAAGTGTTTAAACAAATATCATCCAGCGGTAAAAACAAATATCTATCGTATCATCATTTAATTACCAGCATTGCCAGCCTTTTTCAAATAAATAAAAAAAACTCAAATGGCACGTACCCTTTTGCAATATGATCATTTAAAAACAATAAAACATGTTTGTCTTTTAAGCCTAGTACTCTGTTCGAAGTTGTGCACAATTTTCAGCAACATTGATTATTTCGCATTAAAAATTTGACATGTACTATATGTAGCCCCCAACTCGCGGTTTTTTTTAATATAAATATCTCGCTTTTATTGCTTGAAAGTATGCAACATTGTTAAAATTCCGTGCGAGAAAAGTACTGCTCATCTTGTTTCGCAGCTGAAACTAAAATGGTGCCAGAGTCATTTTACATGGAAAACCATGCTGCCAGATAGATTTTACGTGTTTTTTTGCAATAAGAACAGAGTAATACTTTATTTCGCAAATATTTCATACAAAATACTTTTACATGTAGTTTGACAGCATTTCGCACGAAATTGTGAACAGAGTACCAGGCTTTATGAGGGAATCAGTTGTGCTTGGAAATCGATATTATCGATAATTTTTTTTGTTAAATAATAATCGTTCTTTTTAAATTTTTTTAAATACTAATTACCTTGATATCACGACACATGTGAGGCCCAATATTAGGGTCAATTTGAATGCACCCATCCAAATTAAAGACATTTTCTAGGTTGTATGTTGAATTTTTTTCAAGAATTTGTTTTATTAATTTTAAACTTTTCGACAAATATTTATGTATATGAATATTTATATAAGCGTTAGCTTTTTTTATTAATTCACCAGTTCTTTCAAAAGTATTTATCTTTCTGTTTAAGTTTTTAAATTTAAAGAAAAAAAAATTAAAAAAACTAAATTTAAAATTCTCAATTTATTATTTGCTTAAATTTTTTCAAGCACTTTTCCAATTAAACTTTATTCTTATGTAATAAATGTTTATTTTATTTAAACAAAATTTTCTCTGTCTTAAGAATTCTTATCTTTTATCTCCACAAGTAATTTTAAATCAGTTTCTTAAGTATTTTTTTCCAGCAGAGTTCATTTGACGTCACTTTGCACAAATGAAAAAATTCTGATAAGATTTAATTAAAAACATAACGTCATATAAATTCAAAGAGGGGGTAACTTACAAAAAGTTAAAAAATTATATTTTGATTGATTATGATGTAATTATATAAAATTCATGCACCCTCAATATTTTTATTCGAGTATGCTCACAAATATCAACTAAATGCACTAAAACTTAAAATGTGTTTTGCTTATTTTTTCAAAATATTTTAAATGTAACTTACGCCTTTTTTGAATTTATGTGATGATACGAGTATGAAAAGATTTTGATCGAAACAGGTTACACAAGGTGGAGTTATCTGCTATCGATGGTTAAAAAATGTTTGCTTATAAAATAACTGAATGTTTTAAAATAGGTTTTATTTAATGGCCACAGTGATAATAAATAAAGAACATGTGATGCACTCAAGCTAAGTAGAGATTAAGGCGAATTGACACCAGCTGATCTCGATCCAGGAAATGGTGATCAGGGGCCTAATTCCCGCGTTTGATTGCGAGCGAGTTGTTACTCGAATGTGCGAGTTTTTTAACTTTTGGGATTTTCGCATTCGGTTTCGAATAACACATATCGAAATTTCTAATGACAGCATTCGATATGCAACTGTTCGTGTTTTTACTCGCAAGCAAAAAGGCATTCGAAATCATGTTTAACATAGAAAAAAGCGAAGAAAAAGAAAATGTATGTTCAATATTTAACTTATTTATTTATAAATGAATGAATGCACAAATAAACGTATAAAAAAATACAAATTAAAGAATTTCTAGTTGACTTTAAATATAACAAAACAAACTGACTTTGCAAATAATGTTTTGCCTAAGAGTTGTCGGGGAAAATACAAAAAAATCAACCAACTCTGGGAGCATCTAAATAACAAATTAACTGCTTCTGGTCAACCAATAAAAGAATCGAAAATGTGGCTAGTGCTCTATTCCCTAACTTTACACTTATTTATTATTATTAAGTTATTAATTAAATTAAAATGAAAATAATATTTATGTATATTCTTTTCTTTTTTCTGCATATACGTGTGTATGTACGTACATACATATGTTTTGGCATACATACATATATATAAATATATGCTTTTGCTTACAATTTATTCAGTGTTGTGAAATGAATTTATATATAAATATATTTGCCTTTTTCCAACACTGAAACAAAAACTCGATTCGCTTGGTAGCGAGTGACATCATCGGAAAATTTCTTTCCATCGAAATTAGAGGCGAAATCCCCATTTTGGGGACAAATCCCCTAATCAGGTGGCACTGATCCCTTATTATCGTAATTTTTAGCTTTAATTAGAAGCTAAATTTAATTTAAATATAAAATAAAATAAAAATAAAAGGTTAAAATATATTAAAGAAACCGGCATAAGTCTTAAAAATTAAAGTGAATAAATATGTACACGGAAGCAAAAAAAAAAAAATTGCTAGGAGTTCGTTGTATCCAAGATTCACTGTAGCATACAACACCTCAGCGCACTGTAGTATATAACAGTTCCTTAAATTTTCAATTATTAAAAAAAAATTGTAATTTATTTCTACATACTTTTTATTATTTCCTGCTCTCTTCTTCACTATGTAGTGCAAGCAGCGTTACCATATGTGAAGATTTATCTTATTTTCGAAGTTTTTCGGGATGTTAAAAAGACTAAAAGATTTCTTTGTTAAAAATAAAATTTTTAATAATAGGATATTTGGTACTTTTAGTATATTATTTAAGGTCCTTTCGACTAAAGTACTGTTATATGTTCTTCTTTCCTTCATCAAAAGTATGAATTATGTATGTGCATACATATATTTATCTTATACATGTTCTATGCAGTAAATATTTTGTGTTATTTACCCTTACTTTGTTAGTTCATTTGAAACAAAATAAATTTTTTGTATTTGAATTCAGTAAAATCAATGTATTTTAATATATCTTAAGTAAAATCACTCAAAAAAGATTTTTAATTAGAAAAAAAGATTTTATTGTTCGACTTTAAGGTTTTTGAGAAAAAAATATGGCAACGCTTAGTGCAAGGCAAAATGAAAAAAAAAAATAATAAAAAACATTTAAATATTCAAGCAATATTGTGTGGTGTATGGTATAGTTAGACTAAAGCTTTTATTCAGCTTTGAAGAAATTTAAATAAAAGATTTACTAACAATGACTTTATTTCTTTTCTCTTGAAGGATATTAAGGACATTTATTTGTTATGGAGTGAAGAGAGAAACAAAGGAAAATACTGGTGGCTTGATATCAAATATTTTTTACAGCCTTTTAAAGTCATACAATGGTAAATAAATATTTACAGTTTGATGCTCTTGGTGCTGTGTTTGTTACACCAGATCTCGCACGCTCCTCTCCACCCTCCCATCACCACCCTTCAGCAGAATGATTAAAAAAGGCCTGTCAAATAGCAAACTTTTGTTTAGCAGTCACCTGAAAAGACCTTAGTTTTGATTGATTTATTTGCTTGATTCAAAAATAAATGGATTGCAAACAAATTAAATTGTCTGGATTATATATTTTCTTTTTTTAAGCATTTAATATAGGAAATTTTTAATAGAAATCCAGACAATTAATAGTACTTAAAGTTGTATGAGAGTTTTAAAGAATATCAGCTTAATAATTTCAGAATGATTTAGAATGCAAAATCGGTAAAAATACTTTATGATGTTTGAATTAAAATAAATTTAATATATTATTTCCCTTTATTGAAAGTCAAACAGAAACATTTTATTCCTGCAGAATTTTTAATTTTTGTACGCTTAAAAGAAAAATTTGTCTCTTATTTCACCCTTTACAAGCAAACTAACTTAAATGACATTTTTGTGAAATTGTTTTTGTTCTTGAAAATAAAGATGTCAAGGATTTAAGAATGATTAAACATTTTATTCCTGCAGAAGTTTTAATTTTTGCACGCTAAGAAGAAAGAAAATATTTGCCTTTTATTTCACCTATTAATCTTAAATGACATTTTTGTGAAATTTTTTTGTGCTTGAAAATAAGCTCGCTATGGAATTTAGCATAATTTAAAGTTGTTAAACCGGCGCCTAATGAAATCTTATCGTAATATGTTTAATTTTTAGGAGAAGCTCTGCGTTTCAGGAATTTTTTTTATTACTGAATGTCAATCGAACTGAAGTTCTACATAGGTTTTAATGGGCGTGAGTGCGCCCATTTTTTTCAAATAGTAGATTGTGTCAGTAGCAGTGACCACGACATACGCAAAGTTTCATAAAAATCGGCGCAGTAGAAGTATGTAAAATACCGAACTTAATTTATGTGGTCATGTCTACCGCCCGCCCTTTTTTCAAAACACCATATAATGTACGTATGTCAATTAAAGAGGCTAAGGGCCAATTTTTGACTTACTAATTATGTTTAAATTATTTTTAAGTTCTAGTTAAATAAGAAATTAACCCAATTCACAATCTTGTGCAAATGGTCTTGCATCGTAGTACGTGCATAACGGTATAGTAGCCCAATTCACAATCTTGTGCAAATGGTCTTGCGTCGTGGCATGTGCAAAGTGGTATAGTATATTGATACTCACCACTAAGAATTGTTAAGTGGTGAGTATTAATATACTATACCATTTTGCACATGCAACGACGCAATACTATTTGCACAAGATTGTGAATTGGGCCAGTATGTTGATACTCACCAATTTATAATTTTTAGTGGTGAGTAGCAATATACTATACCATTTTGTACAACAAGATTGTGAATTAGGCTATTGTGTTTTTGACCTTGCTATACCGCTATGCACGTACTACGATGCAAGACCATTCGCACAAGATTGTGAATGGGCTTTAATTTCATATTATCGAATAAATAAATAAAAAAACGCGTTCGAATGCTATTTTTTTCATAAAAAGGAAGGCTTTTCATAAAATTTTAAAATTTTTTTGTACTGCCGAATGAAATTTAATCATTTAAATACAATTTAAACAAAAAATTATCTAAATACGTACTTAAATATCTAGTTAAAAACTAGCGGTGTAAGAACTGTAGCAATAAATAAAAGTAAATACTAAATATTAAGTGGGCGTGGAGACAATACTTTTTTGAAGGTCACAACAACACAAATCCAAACCACTTTAGAAATAAGAGCCTCTCCCTTTTCTAACATTAAAATTTATAGAAAATTTATTATTTGACATATTGTCAGAAGTGTACATAAAATAATTGAAATTTATTTGCTGGTAGTTTAGCATGTCTATATACGTATTTCATTGGCGCGTGAACCAAATCATCAGTAGACTTTAACCACAAATTTTAAACAGTCACAAACCTCTTACTTTATGCATAGACTTTCAAGAACTATATGTATATAGACATGCTAAACTACCAGCAAATAAATTTCAATTATTTTATGTACACTTCTGACAATATGTCAAATAATAAATTTTCTTTAAAGTTCAATTAATGTTTTATTTTTCATTTAGCCTGGTAAATACTTTTATTGTTATCCAATGGATTTCTAATTGTATAAGGATGTAGAAAAATAAAATGGGTTCACCTGGATATAAATTATTTGCTGGGTTTTGTATCAGTTTCAAAGCCTACTAAAGCTATGTACAGACGGTTGTCAGATCTTACAATATTGCCAGTAAAATGTGCACAAAATTTCTTACAACCGTGTGAACTGACAATTTTTGTCAGACGTCGTTGCCAGAAAAAGCATTGTCAGTGCATTGCAAGACTAGCAGCTGACAACAAATTATCAGACATCTTACAATCGTGTGAACACGTTGTAAAATTATTGCCAGATATTTGTCAGACATTTTAATATTGTCAGATGTTCGAAGTTTATGCATCTGACAATGGCGTCATTGTAAGAGAATTCTTTCTATGGGCAACACTGCGCACGCTTGATTTTCAAGAAAAAATTTATCATAAAATATAGGCAGACAAAATAATTGCAACTGCTTCTTTATGGTCCATAATAATTTATACTTTCACTTTCTACATTTAACACAAGCACAAACGATAAATATTTAACAATTTCTATCAAATGCTTTAAGTCTGGCAACGCATAACAACAGATCTAACAATTTGTGCATATGACAACCGTGTGAACTGGCAATTTTTCTACTGACGATTTTGTCAGATGAATTTATTGTCATACAGCCGTCTGACAATAAATTGTAAGATTTTCTGACAACCGTGTGAACTGACAAGGAATATTGTGCTGGCAATTTTCGATTGCCAGTACATTGTCAGCACATTGCCAGATCTAACAATATTGTAAGATCTGACAACCGTCTGTACATAGCTTAAGCTTATTTTTTCTTTTGTGATTTTCAAAAGTATTATTATTTTATGGATTCTCATATAGTTTTTGAAAGTCTATGCATAAAGTAAGAGGTTTGTGACTGTTTAAAATTTGTGGTTAAAGTCTACTGATGATTTGGTTCAAGCGCCAATGAAATACGTATATAGACGTATTTTATATGTTTTTTTTTATTAAGTATATATTTCAAATTAATAAAAAAAAAATTTGTGTTTTGTCACTTACGATAATTTGCCTTCAAGATGTGTTTATTGAATATAAGGCAAGGAATATTACTACATAGTCTTTCTATTCACTTTCCTTTTAAATAATATTTTAATGCTTTAAATCCATGACTAATCAGGCATTTGGAATACAAGTACCAACTTTCTTAATGCCAGCAAAGGTTGCTCTGACATTTTTGCGACGGCATAACAAAAGGTATGCTTATTCAAAATAAATTATCTCAAACTGTTGACGTTTAAAATTTCGTGTGCTAACACAAAAAAAAAACTCACTTGATGCTGTGTAATGTACTGGGAGGAAATGAGTTCAATTACAGTCTTAACGCTACACCAAATTGTAGATTTAGGGCCAATCCCACGATGTCGACAACGTTCGACGAAACAACAACATAATATTCAAATTTGTTTTTGTTTTGAATGTAAGTGTGCGACAAGTTGAATGTTGTCGACATCGTGGGATTTGGCCCTTAATTAACTTTTATTTTTTGGCATTTATGTTGATGCGTTTGTTTTAGCATTATTTTCCTAGAATTTTAATTTTAAGGGACAAGTGAAATTTTTTGGAATGTTTAATGTGCGAAACAGCTACAGAAACGAAAAATTTTTAAGAAAAATAGATTTTATCACATAATTGTGCTTCTGAAGTAGCAATCAAACTTAGAGAGATTATAAGCCGCAGGAAAAAAGTCAAAACAATTCAAAAAAAAAAAAAAAAATAATGCTCAAAGAGTGGAAAGACTAACTGGTAATTTAAGCAGTTAAGTGTATTTATCAAAGAATTAATATATGGATATAAACATTAAATGAGCCCATTAATTGCACCAAATGTTCAAGACTATTAAAAAAACAATAGCCCAATTCAAAATCTTGTGCAAATGGTCTTGTGTCACAAAATGGTATAGTATATAGATACTTACCACTTAACAGTTCTTAGTGGTGAGTATCAATACACTATACCATTTTGCACATGCTGGAATGCAAGACCATTTGTATAAGACTGTGAATTAGGCTAAGACTTTCATCTTTAACTACAAACAGCTGCTGTTGCATTGGAATCCTAAAACAAATGTCCCAAATATTGCATACCACCACTACAAGTAATTTAAATTCGCCATTTGCACAACTAATAAATCCAAACTTATTATTACACCATTTTTTTATTTTTTTTTTTAACTATTTAAAATTTAATTTAACCGAATTAAGTCTATATATGTACATATGTGTGTATAAAAAAAATTAATTTGCATTCATTATACACAATAGAGTTTTGTAATGTCAATAAAGAGAAAAAACAACGTATTATTTTGACAAAAAATATTTTTTGCTTTTAAATATTTTATACAACAACTGGCGTTAATTTTTTAAGCTAAATAGTGACATTAAATATTTTAGAATTTACATTTATCAACCGAAGGTTATTTTAGTTAAACATTTTTGGAGTATTTTTATTCTAAGAAATGTATGTTTTATCACTATTTTTATTAAGCAATTTTAAGTATTATTTTAATTTAAATGCTTTTAATTAATTTTTTTCTGCACAAACAAATTTTATTATTCTCCATAAAAATTTTTACGTTATATTTTCCAAAACACAAGCTGTAAATATTTTTTTCGTTTAATGTAAATTGTTTTGTGAACACATTTATTTATCTATGCTTAACAAACAAACAGTTTAAGGTCTAGTTGAAAACTAATTTTCTGTAATAAAGCGCGCCAAAATAAAACCCCGTTGTAAATAATGTAGCCTTTGATACATACACACACACACATATACACCCTCAGAAATTTTTAGCATATTCTCTTTCAGCCCAGCAGCGTTACCGTTGAACAATTTCAAAAAGGGGCACAAAAAGGGGATTTCTAAGAAAAAATAAGGGGGCAGTTTTAAAACAAATGAAAATTAAAGAAACAAACATATTTATTAAGCTATTTTTATTAAAAACAAACAATAAAAACAAATTTCTCATGTATAAAAAGTACACAAACATTAATTTTATGAGAACTCATATACTACGTTTATTCGCACGTTTTATTTGCAAGTAAAAATTTTAACTTGTAGAAGAATTAGGCTTTACTTTCAGTTCTGTTACGAACCAGCTGACTAGGACTAAGAGGGGGAGAGCCAAGGGGCGATTTCTGTCTCTTCGAAACTATAAAAGCTATTTTTATGAAATTAAAAATATAGAAACAATTGCTTCTAAAAGGGCATATCGTCATATAAATTCAAAAAAAAGTTGTAAGTCACATTTAAGTTATTTTACCGCAGAAGCTATACACATTATAAATTTTAGTGTATTAACTCCTCAGAAGTCTTTTTAATTTCATTAATAACTTCGAAATTTTTGAGTATAAAAACATTATGGATAGATAGATTTTATTTAATTAAATTTATTAAATTAAATTAAATTAAATTTTTGAGTATAAAAACATTATGGATAGATAGATTTTATTTAATTAAACTATAATCAATCAAAAAGTCGATTTTGGAATTTTTGTAAGTCACCCTATTTTTTAATTTATATGACGATAGGGCAATGTGACCGAATTTGGTAAAAAATATATTCTTTTCCATCAGGACAATGCAAGGTTAAAAATTTATCAATTGGGCTTCGAATTACTTCCATCCCTCATCCACCCCAGTCGCGGGAAGTAACACCATAGGCGCAGAAAGGCCATTCTTCGGGGTGCATTGCCCGCTTGAATTATTAAAACTTTCATGTAATTATTTATTTTAATATTACTCATGAAAATCATTAACATGCTTCTTGAAAAAAAATTTCTAGCTACGCCAAGGTGTTACCTTCTTTAGGTGGTATATAGAGGTGATGAAGGAAGAGAGAGATAGAAAAGCTGTGTTTAGTAGCCATTTTATTAATTATTTTACGCCGCTGATGATTCTGCCACAATACCGACGAAAGAGGGCGCTCTGATGTTACATTTGATATCAATGAAACAAGATGAAAATAAAAAATAAATTAAAGTTTAAATGAAAGTTTAAAAAATAGAAAACGAATAAAAAGTATAAACAAGAATTTCACAAGGAATGGATTAGTAACCCAAGAATTTAAAGACTGAATAGAAGCCGTATTGCAAGTTTGCACTATATGCGCAGTTTTTTAATTACCTGAAGAAAAATTATTTTATTTATTACCTCCATTTATTTTTTTTTTATTTACTTAAAAAGTGCCTGATTTGCTTTAAAAAAGTAATATATAAAATAGCTTCTTGTTTTTGCTAAATTTCATGATTTTTGCATTCGATTTCGCTTAGCCACTTATTAGCCATTTTTTTTAGCCATTTTAGTGAAGGAATTCTGGCATCACTGCTTCGACATGACATTACCCACTCAACCACAGGGGCACTCATATTTAAAAAGTATAAATATGCACCAGTTAAGCTTAGGTTAATATTTAAAGCCTACATACATACAGTACACTTCATGTAAAAAGCCACATGCGCATGTGGCGATGACGTCAAAACTGCGTCAGAGCCACATGTGCATGTGGCTTTTTACATGCAGTGTACTGTAGGCTCTAGATATTAACCTGAGCTTAACTGGTACTTAAGCCTGCAGAACACAGTATGAAAAAAGCCACATGCACATATGACGATTGCGTCAAAAATGCGTCAGAGCCATATGCGCATGTGGCTATATACATGCTGTCTACTGCAGGATTAAGTACCAGTTAAGCTTAGGTTAATATCCAGAGCCTACAGTACACAGCATATAAAAAGCCACATGCGTATGTGGCGATGACGTCACGGGAATTTTCAGCATGTTGGTTGCATTTTTTTAAATTACTAGCAGTGGCTACATGCCGTAAAACTTTTATTCCAAAATGCACATGTGGTACATGTAGCCGAAATGAACACATTTTCTGAGGCGACAGCATATCTGTAAGCATGTGACCATCCACATGTACGCATGTTACTAGTACATGGCATGCAGCAAATGTAGCTTCGTGATGACGTCAGAGCCACATGCGTATGTGGTTTATTACATGCTGTGTACTGCAGGCTTAAGTATAGTTGAGGGACTGGCTTACAGAGTGATTTGGCAGACTATTGATGTTGACTCGTCGGCGAACACCTTCACACTGATCAGATGCCCCAGCGGGGTCTTCCTTATATACTAAAAAAACAAAAAAAAAGGTCCTAATACATATTACACGCGAAATATTCGTAATACATACGCGTAATATTCGTAATAGTAGGCTATTGGATATTATATATTTCTAAATCTAACAGTGGCCTATTTATTAGAGATGTGCACGTGAGCGTTTTTTGACTCACGACACGCACGCTCACGCAGAAAAATATTTTACTCACGCACTTTCATGCACAAACGATATTGAAAATTTTCATGATCACGCTCGCTCGTCAGTTTTTCTGTTTCGTTCTGTTCTGTTACGGTTCAACTTGTGAAAATCCAAAAAAATTTAAGTAATTCTAAGTGACAGCAAAAATAAAATAAAAATTGTGATTGTGCTGTGTGTGTAAAATTTAATAAATTTAGTTTTTATCAGAAAAACATAAAATTATATGTATTGAAACATAAAAATTCTATCACTATCCCTTTCCGAAAAAAGGTAACACCTAGTAATAGTAGTAGGCATTAATTGCCTGAGTGTTACTTCTCTTAAAAAAAAACTGTGGCCATTCTGCTCAGAAACAGGTGACAAGTTATAACATAAAATGTAACTATTTATTAAAATTTAGAAACAGAACAGCACAGCACAGAACATCAACAGAAAGTAAAGAATAACGAAGCCTTTACTAACTCACGTGAACAATTGCTGATTACTGGGTATGAGATGTATATACATATGTATACAGAAAAAGAAATTTTTAATTTTACACTTGCTTATTTCACGACTGTGAATGTATTTCTATAATACCGGCTAGTTGAGTAGTTGCAAATACAGTTTTTATTTACAAATAAAACGAGTATAAACGTAGTATAGATTAGCTACTATATACTATAAAAAAAATCATAAAATCTATGATAATAATGAAACACTGGTCAAAATGTGGCATTTGATATTGATCAAAATTCCAATAGAAAATAAATGCAAATTTCGTTCGATATTGAATGCCGTAATTTGCCCCGGTTCTTAAGATTTACAAAAAATTAAAAAATACTTTCGTAAATTTTTTGGCATCTTTTGGGCCATATCACTTTTTTACTCAAAAACCAGTATAATTCAAAAAATGTACTTAACCATTTAAAGATTTGATAAAAAAAATTTAAACTTCGATTCTGAGGAGGATAATATATTTATGGTATTCTTTTTATGCATCATGCATACTTATTAAATACCTTAAATATCAATTCTACATCTACAAATATCAATTGTACATCTGTATTTATTAATAAGTTCTTCACTTGCAAACCATTCTTTCAAATCGTTTGAAATTAATTTAAAGCAGACAGCATGGACAGACAAGTGTCTACTTTCTGTATATTTGAAATTTTTTTAGCAACGCTAATTTATGTTTACGCTTTATGTTTTTTTTTTTTTTTTGGTAAATTATTTTTTTATAAAGATGAAATAAGGTGTAACTCACCGACCTTGCAACTGCTGAATCTGGCTATATTTTTGCGTTTCATTTGGCCAATTTGTCTATTGACTTAAACGAGTAGTTGCAACTTATCATCAGCAATAGTCACTTTCCTCCGAAAATAAGTATTTTTTTGTGGTAAAAACTCGGTTACTTTAAGATCATTTGCTTTTGGGAATTCGCCACGTGTTTGGCTGTTTTAGTTTTCTAAGATCGAGCGATTTCAATTTGATCGGTTTACAGAACAGCATTTTAAAAATATGTACTTTAATTAAATTTAGCTTTCACAATAGCTGTCGAAAATACAGTTAGAATTTTCAAGTATGAGTGTACAATTGTACTCGTATATTTAAAAATCTTACACAAATGAAAAGATTCATACCAATGTGTATGTTTTTATATTAAGCTTGGCACATGAAAATAAAATCTTATTTAATGTGATAGAATCTGTTCGAATCTGTTAAATTGTCAAAATAAAAATGAAAGTTGACTTTGAAAAAAAAGGGGCAAAAGGGGCACAAAATAATGCAAATGATACTAAAAGGGGATTTAAAAGTAATAGGCATAAAAAGTGGCAAGGCAGTTGAAAAAGCTGTAAAATGCGACTTTAGTCGCACAACGGTAACGCTACAGCCAAGTTCATGATCAGAGTTGCCGCTCTAGTATTATTTACGATTAGATTAGAATTAAACGATTTTGTTTGAACAAAGTTCCAAAACGAATTCACACACATAAGTATATGTACATGAAAATATTTATTCGAATACAGTTATAAAAATAAAAATAACTATTTTTATAATTCTATTATATGTGAATACAATCGTGTAAATTTCCTTTAAAAATTTTGCTTATTTGTATGCATACTTTTTATTCGAATAATTTTTATTCCAAAAATTATTTACTGAAACAATTTTAACTCGAATAATTTTTATTCCAACAATTTTTATTCGAATAATTTTTATTCGAATTATTTTTATATAGATAAATAAAATTTATTTGAAAAAATTTTTCTCGAATAATTTTTATTCCAACAATTTTTATTCGAACTATTTCTTTATATAAATAAATTTTATTCGAATAACTTTTATTTGTTTACATTTTCGTATGAGAATTTTAATTCTCATCGTCATTATTCGTTTGAAAGAAACAAATTTTATATCCACATGTAACTAGAACTAAATGAACGATAAAGAATATTAATACGTATACAATTATAATCGAGTCAAATAAGATTCACATTTAAAAAAAAATCCTCCGCTCATTTACTTTAAAAGCGTCACAACTAAAAAAAAACAGTTTTGTAGAAAACTCGTTTTAAGTTTTCAATTTGCATACAACTCATTGAAGACATGAAAAAATATTCTTCTCTCAGGAGGTGATGGTATTATATATATATTATTATATAGCTATTTATATGAATTGTTTACACAAGAAAAAATACGGAATGCGGAATTATTCTACATTATTAACTTAAAAAACTAATTTTTTGAGTTATGACACTATTGAAGTAAATGAGCGATATTTACATATATATGTATTTTATATGTAGATTTTTAACATCAAGTTCGACCTTTTCCAAATAAAATTTAAATTTTTTTAATACGATTAAATTATCAAACAGAATAAGTCCTCAACTTTAGGAAAAATCGCTGCCCATAATAAAATCTACGGCAGTAACTTCAAATGCTCTCTAATTTTTGTTTCATTTTCCTTTGTGCTTATTTTTCTTTGTAGTTTTGTTCACAAAATATATAAAATTTATTGAAAGTATGGTAGCCTTATTGAGAGAATGAGTAATTATATGTGAGAGCATTTGAAAAAACGCTGTCAAAATAAAATAGATTCTATCTCTCCACTGCTTTCTGGTGTTACTTTTTTGTGTCAATTTGTATGGAAAATGTGTTTATGCCGCAATTCTGTTTGATCATTAGGAGTTTTTTAAATCAAATTCAATGTTTTGTTTTAATTTTTTTTTAGTTTTGGAATTACCTTACAAATATTTTAAATAGTATAGATTTTGTTATATAGTATAGAGAGTGGCAACACTGCAGTAGCGGGAAATGCTCTCTTTTTATTAAAAGACGCTCACAAAAAGTATTACCGTTGTTTCGATTATTTTGAAAATTCAATTGATATTTAAAATGGATTTAGTGAGTACTATTTAAAAGAATTATTATTTGGTGAAATATTAAAAAAAATAATAAAGAAAATTTATTATTTGACATATTGTCAGAAGTGTACATAAAATAATTGAAATTTATTTGCTGGTAGTTTAGCATGTCTATATACGTATTTCATTGGCGCTTGAACCAAATCATCAGTAGACTTTAACCACAAATTTTAAACAGTCACAACCCTCTTACTTTATGCATAGACTTTCAAAAACTATATGTATACAGACATGCTAAACTACCAGCAAATAAATTTCAATTATTTTATGTACACTTCTGACAATATGTCAAATAATAAATTTTCTTTAAAGTTCAATTAATGTTTTATTTTTCATTTAGCCTTGTAAATACTTTTATTGTTATCCAATGGATTTCTAATTGTATAAGGATGTAGAAAAATAAAATGGGTTCACCTGGATATAAATTATTTGCTGGGTTTTGTATCAGTTTCAAAGCCTACTAAGCTTATTTTTTCTTTTGTGATTTTCAAAAGTATTATTATTTTATGGATTCTCATATAGTTTTTGAAAGTCTATGCATAAAGTAAGAGGTTTGTGACTGTTTAAAATTTGTGGTTAAAGTCTACTGATGATTTGGTTCAAGCGCCAATGAAATACGTATATAGACATGCTAAACTACCAGCAAATAAATTTCAATTATTTAAAAAAAAAAAATAATATTTCACCAAAACTTTTCATCGAAAATTTTTTTTTTTTATAAAAAAATAAACTAACGCAAACATTTTAAAGGAAATTCAAAAACCTAATAATTCGAAAATTAGAATCTAAATCAAAGTTTTAGCAAACATTTAAGTTTAATTAAGCAAATTTGAGAAAAAGAAACTAAGGCGAGAAAATTCACCATGAAATCGAAAGTTCCCAAATGTTACAAGTTCACCGAAAAACTAGCAAAAACCGAATGTTTTTGTATGTGAAAAAATAAACAACGAAAATCTATAGATTAATAAATAGCTAGATTTCACTAGAAATTTAAAGTAGGCAGTGAAAAAATCCATTTAAGCCATCCGCCCGCCATTCGTCATCCGCTTTACTGTTTACATTTTTGTCTAACTACAAATTGTGTCTTATTTTCTTTTTATTCTTAAAATGTAGGAGTAGATGCTTTTGAAAATATGAGTACATCATCTCATTATTGTTATGACCATTATTATCCTTTTCTACCATATTCAAGTATGTGGGCGTTTCCATGTACAAGTGGCTTATGAAGGTTTTGTGGCATGTTTAGGCAGAAGCTATTAAGCCTGCAACATACATATATGTGACAGCGCATAGAGAAAGGGACCTAGGGTAAAAAAAAAAAATCAATTTTCATTTTTTTTTTTTTTTTTTTTTTTTTTTGATGTGGACAACATCTGAGCATCGAATGAGACCGTTTTGACCATGCCCAAAAAGTGTTCCCTCCCAGAGATATGCGCGTTTTATTCAGTGATGGTACACCAAAGATAGACGTATGTAAATGTTTAAAATGGCTCTCCTGAACAAAATAGGTTTTTACCCTTAGGTCCCTTTCTATTTTGCGCGTCACATGTGTATTTAGAATAAGCAAACGACTTAAAGTATTTTGCTGGAATACAGTAAAATTAAAAACAATAAAGCACAAAAGTAATATAAACAGAATTCATTGCGGTTCACTGATTTAACAAATAAGACTACCATTATTTAAAGGCAAATATTTGATAAGCATAAAATCAAACAAACAATACATAGTAAAGTAATGTGGATATTAATTTTATAAAAGAATTTCACACTGAAAGTTTTTCTTAGAGGGCGCGTGTTGTGTGAAGAGAGTTGATAATGTTTAATTTAAAAAAAGAGTAATTAATTTTCTTTTTCTTATTGAATCTAACAAACAAATAAAAATCCATCCACTGGAGTTTTATAGGCCTTTGTAATAACACGGTATAATAACATATCGCTCATTTACTTAAACAGCGTCATAACTCCAAAAATAAAACACTACTTAATGGAACAAGAAAATTTTATTTTTCTCTCAAGATTTAAGTTAACAAGATATTTGTATGAAATTTTTACACAATATGAAGAACGCTATTCGATTAATTCTGCATCAATATCACAAAAATTTAATTTTTTGAGTTATGACGTTCTTTGAGTAAATGAGCGATATATGTATAAATATTTCTGCCAAAAAAACCGACTTCAATGCAAAAATCTGATAGAACATTCTTGAAAGAAATTTATGGGAACAAACTGGAAGTAAAATCTTTCAACAAAAAAAAAATTGTAAATCTTTTGAGTAAATATTATATTAAATTTTAATGGGAGCGCCTCCGCCCATTTTTTTGAATGCAAGAGTGTGTGTTTTTCAGAGCTCAGGGTGTGTGTTAAGTTTTGTTAAAATCGGTAATTTTAATGGGCGTGACTCCACCCATTTTTTTTTAAATGGAAGATTGTGCCTATTATAGAGCTCAATGTATGTGGTAAGTTTCATAATAATCGGTTGAGTAGAACCACGCGAAATATAGTAGTATATTTTAATGGGCGTAGCCCCGCCCAGTTTTTCAACTTTAAAATTTTTTAAGCACAAGAACCAAAGTTGTTTGCTAGGTTGTGCAGCAACCAAATAAAGAGAATATCATAAAATGAAATAAAAAAATTTGTGGGCGTGTCCTCTGGCACTTTTTTGACAATGGATGAAATTGGAAGCTATACACTCTCAGAAAAAAAAATTATACTATCGGTCTTAAAAATACCGAGTTATGAAGTAACAATGTCAAAAAAAAGTACAGACGAATTAAAGAAAAAGTTGCCACCGTTTACAGCTTTGTATGACATATATGTCAATTACTCGCAAATATATTGCACATATTTCAGAAGGCGTTTAATTAATTTCTTTTACGCACTACATACCATTTTTCCCATACAGCTCAAGTTCATTAACAGAAAAATTTATTTAAGTTTTTTTTTTAAGAACTAAAAATTTATTACAAAAAAACACACTTCAATTAATTAAAATAAATTAATTTTTTTCAGCAGTTTCTAAAGCAAATACCAAAAGCTAGTAAACAAAAATATTAAATTTTTGTATCTTTCTTTCTATTCTTTTTTTGCCCCCCCCCCCCCCCCCCACTCGAACGACAATATGAGAAAATAAAATACATTAAATTGCGTGACAAACAGCGTGAGAGTTTAATTAGTTTTTTAGAGGTCTTTTCACTTAAACGAAAATTATTATGTAATAGATAAAAAAAAATTACGCGGCACAGTGGAACGCACCGTGTTCTAATTGGTAATAAAATAAATAAATATTATCAAATTTGCCAGACTTTTTCAGGTATTTTAGCAAAATATAAATGGACCAACTTAAAACGATAGAATAGGTAGAATGGACCAACTTATTTTTGATTTATAAAAGGTATATAAAAAAAATTTCTATACAAAATTTTTTATGAATTAAGCAGATATTTTTTTAATTCTTAAACAATTCTGAAAGTTAGTTTAAGAAACATCTGCACCTGGATTCAGTAACTTTTATTACGACAATCGTATCGCTATAATAAATATAAAGAAAATTTATCGACTTTGCTATACAGTAACACATTTTAACGATATTCCCTGTCGACTGAAGTAAAAATAAGTAAAATTACAAGCTCAAATTCATTTACGACCTGTACCACGATGTCACCATAAATCGTTCGATCGAATATTTATATTGAAAACAACAACAAATTTTCTTATGTTATTGTTGTTGTCAATACAAGTTGTCGATCGAACGATTTCTGGTGACATCGTGGGACAGGCCGTTAAGGCTCCGTTACCCGACTGTAGAAATCGCAGATGTAAGGTAAATGTAAATGTAATGTAAATGTAAACGTTTGAGCGCTTATAGAATACTTAAAAACGTGTCATGTGTTTTCGACACAAAAAAAAAACTTCTTTGTGCACACACACATATGTACATACTAATTGCATTGTACCCAGCAAACACGCATTTTTGATTTTAAATTGCGAGTTAAGTCAAACGCGAAAGTTCATATACTATGTATAATATTTAAATTCATGAAATTCATTTTGATTGAAATGTACATACATATGTATGCGGACATACATACGAGTATATATGTATGTATTAGAACTTATAAGTTAACAATATATAAAATAGATATATAAAATAGATTTTTTAAAAGATTTTTTAAAAATTTCGCTGAAACTATTTTAAGTTACTTTCTTTTGATGGCAAGATTTAGCCTGTTGGAAAAAAACTAATTGAGTTTTTGAAATAACACCTTTTAGAACAAAAATGCGCCTAGAGGTTTTGAAAATTATTATTATTATTTTATTTAAATAAACTCAATTATAATAATTTTAATAGCAGCTGTAATGTTCAACCGTAATATTTGTCATTGTACATTACCAGAACAGATTTTGAGCAACTTCATCGGAAAGACGAAGTATTTAGCTCTTTAATTTCTAAGAATGTGTATGCATGCAGTAGCACCTCAATAAAATCTTTACTTTCTCGTTTTATCCTTTTCTTATTAATGTTCGTACCTACTCATAATAATTTAGTTTTATTTACAAACAATATACATATGTATATTTTTTAACAAAAATACATATGTACATATGTATGTACATATACAGGACTTTTTGTTTGCTGGGTGTTTATCAGTATAAAAAAATCATATAAAATGGAAAACAGCTGTTTGAAACATTGATGAGAGTTCAACATCTTCACATTATTTTTGATTGCATGGAAAAAGTACCAAAATTATTTAAATGGTATAAAATCATTATTTTATACTTACAAACATTGTAATGACTTTGACATTTAGTGAAATTACAATTTAAGCTTCATACCCGCATATACATATTTACATTACAACGTATTATAATTATAAAAAATATTTATATTTTTATTATCATTATAATTATTATGATTATACGTACCTATTTTTATTGTTATTTTATTTTATTTTTAAGTAAAAATAGTTTTTTGTACGCTTGAATGTATGTTTGTACGCACATATGTATGTATATTTTACATATTCATACATATGTACATATACATATCGGCGCTGTTTTAACTAACTGACCTAACTAACATTTTAAAAATTTAACAGGAGAGCAGTTTTTATGGTTGTTTTATACATTCATTCTTATGGCTACGTCAGAAATCTTTTTACTTATATAGGCACAAAAGTAATGCTCACAGTCATGAAAATTGTAGACAATGTGTATTATGACTTATAAAGTCTAGTAGAGGACTTAACTCATTTTTCAAAAAAATGTCAGTTAGTTAAAACAGCGACGATATGTGTATATATGTATATTAACAAAAAATAAACACTACGATTGGCAAACTCTGGTTAGATTTTATAAAAAAAACTTTTTTAGAAAACTAAATTTATTAAATATGCCATGTACATACGTATACAAATTAACCACCCAAAAGCTTAAATTATTAAAAGAAACAAAAGTACCAAATCAGGGCTATTGTGCCACACTCTCATTCAATATACATACATCCCATCACTGTCTACAAATGTCACCTAACGTCGTCATGAAATTCTATTTTCTGCAGGTTCAGACGTTACATTTACGTGCTATTTCAGTCAGGTAAGCGTTTGCATAGCTTTTCATGCAACAGATTCGATCAGCTGACACATTTACATTTACAGTTCTACATTTACAGTCGGGTAATTCTGCCTTTAGTTCTTCTTTAATTCTTCTTTGTGCTTTATGTTTATTTTGACGTTTTGTAAATTTTTTTTTTTTTTTTTTTTTAATGCATGTTTTTTTATTTATTGTATCTTCAAATATGAACTAACAATAAGTATTCAAATCTTAAGTCTATAAAAAAATTATTAGGCCCGACCAATGTCGGACATAAGCTTAGTGATAGTTATTAATAATACATAAGTAGTGATAAGCAACAAAAAGAAAAAAGTGTTTTCAAGCAGCTTCATCATCTAGAGTGTTGAATATTAGAGCCCGTGTATCTCTCTTTTTTAAGCGGATGTGCCCAGTAAAGTTCAAAATATTACGAGCAAGCGGATTAGGATGTGACTCGAGTTTTGTTAGATATTTGCCTGCGTATTTTACAATTTCTTCAGTCACTAGTGGCATATTCAAATCGCGATGTATATTTGAATTTTTGATGTACCATGGAGCCGATGTTATCATGCGTAAAATTTTATTTTGCCTTCGTTGAATTTTCTCTACATTTGAAGCTGAAGCAGTGCCCCATAGTTGAATTCCGTAACACCATATTGGCTTTAAAAGCGACTTGTATATTAAAAGTTTGCAGTCTAGGCTAAGTGTTGAATTTCTACCAATCAGCCAATGTACCTGAGTTAATTTAAGTTTCATTTGAGTTAACTTAGAGTCAATGTGATGTTTCCATGTAAGTCGTCGATCAAGGTGTATACCTAGATATTTCACATGTGAATGTTGAGGAACAACTTGATTGTTAATCCGAATGGGGGGGCAAGTATCTCTTCTTAGGGTGAACGTTATATGGACACACTTTTGTTCGTTGACTTTAATTCTCCATAAGTTTAACCAAAGCTCCATCTGGCTAATGTGTTCCTGGAGTTTGCGGGATGCCTCATCAGGGTTTTCGTGCATACTAAGGCAGGCTGTATCGTCGGCAAATGTGGAAGTATGGATACTACTGCTCACAGGCATATCGCAAGTATAAATCAAGTATAAAACTGGTCCCAGTATGCTCCCCTGTGGCACACCGGATGAAATAGTTTCAGGCCTACTCGTAAAGTCTCCTTCCACAACAGTGAACTTACGGGAAATAATGTAACTTTCCAAAATATTTAAAATGTTTATTGGTAAGTAAGTCTTCAATTTTAAAATTAGGCCTTCATGCCACACTTTATCAAATGCCTGGGAAACGTCAATAAAGAGCGCAGAACAATACTTTTTTTCCTCAAAAGTTCTTCTTATAAATTGAACCAGTCTGTGAGTTTGTTCAATGGTGCTATGCTGACTTCTAAAACCAAATTGATGGTCTGGTATGCACCCACTACTAATTAGAATTGGGGACAACTTTGTTTTGAGCAGTTTTTCGAAAAGCTTTGACATAGTTGATAGTAGACTTATTGGCCTATATGACTCAGCCTTGGTTAGATCTTTGCCCGGCTTTGGAATCATTTTAACCTTGGCAAGCTTCCAGCTGTGTGGATAATACTCCAGTCGTAAAATGGCATTAAATATGAATAATAGGATTCTCATTGCAATACGAGGCAAGTTCATAAGCATCTGGTTACTAATTCCATCAATACCCGGAGCTTTCTTCGGGTTGAGTTCGGCAATTAATTTTTGTAAATCACGCGTCTTAAACTTTATGTGTTGAGGGGGTAGAGCGACTACATTCGGCAAATCAGCAACACCAGTATATATGTTTGGCGTAAAAACGGATTTTAAGTGCTCAGCAAATATTTTACCTTTTTCAGTATCGCTTCTTGCCCAACTTCCGGTAGATGTGCGTAGAGGTGGCTTATACTCAATGGGTGTTTTAAGCTTTCTAGCAGCGCGCCACAAAGAGTAATTAGACGCTGGTGTGACATCAAGACCTTCCAGATAATTTTTAAGAGATGCAGTTTTTTCAGACGCAAGCAACTCTTGGAGTCGTTTAGTGCACTCTTTAAATCTGATTTTATTTTGTGGTGATCTGTGCTGTTGCCATTCCCTTCTAGCTCTTCTTTTTTCACGTACGAGACGTTCAATGTCTGTAGAATAAATTTTATTAAACCCAGTCTGCGGATGGGAGATAATGGCATGTTCAGCAGCCTGTTTAATATTATCGCTGAGATTGGCAATGTTAGATTCAATATCATCGGATGTTCTAAGCGTAATGTTTTCCGTACAATGACTACTGAGATATTTTTTGAACCCCAGCCAATTAACACGATTGATCATCTTCACATATGGGTCAGGTAAGTTACTTCTTAAGGGACTACAAATTGTAATGATCGTCGGAGAGTGATCGGACGAAAGATCAAGAGAAGCTTGAACTTGAATTAAATCCCTAGAGATATTTTTTATGACGCCAAAATCTATAACATCCGGAATTTTTTGTATGTCAGTAGGCCAATAAGTGGGCTCCCCACTCGAAATGACATCCAAGCCCATTTTTGAAATAGTGTTGAACAATGCTCGACCTCTGGGGGTAATAAGACGCGAACCTCAGAACGTATGCTTAGCATTGTAGTCGCCAGCTGCTACAAAACAAGGTCCAAGAGATTTGTAGAAATCCTCATATTGATTCTCAGTGATTGAAAATCTGGGAGGGGAGTAAATTGATGATATAACAAAATTTGTACAAAAACTTTCAATGCCAATATTTGTTGCTTGTAGGTGTTCTTCACAAATGTTATCAAGAACATAGTGCTTGAGTCTTGACTTTATTAGAATTGCTGATCCACCGCAAGCCCTTCCTCTAGGGTCCTTTGTATCATATATAGTGTAGCCATAAATTTTAAAAAGACTTCTCGAAGTCAAATGAGTCTCAGATACTAACATTACATCAATATTTTTTTCCGTGAGGAAGTGCTCAAGTTCATTTTTATGTTGGCGAATGCCGTTTGCGTTCCAGAAACATATTGTTAACGTGTTCATGGCTTATTAATTAATGCTTGAAGCAGAGTATTCTGCATTCGCAGCATTTCTTGCATCATGCTAGTCATATTTGTTGTAAAATTGTTTATAGTTTGCACCAGATTTTCAATAGTAGCTTCAAGGCGATTAAAATTAAAGCTTGCGTCAGTATTTTTTGAATTATTTGGCGGGGAAACATTTTGTGTGGGAATTGAATTTGACTTAGCAGCATCTGCATACGATACACGGGAAGTAACTGGTTGGCTCATTTGCGCAAAAGTGGCAGAGTAAGCGTTTGCTGATTGAGCTGGAGCTAATTTAGGTTTTTGCACCATAGTCTTCTTTACGAAAGAGTACACAGGACAACCTCTGTAGTTAGCGGTGTGATTACCTCCACAATTACTGCATTTTTTATCACTTTGATCTTTTAGCTTATTGCAACTAGCAGTGCCGTGTAATTCACCGCACACAACACAAACAGAGGGTAAATTGCAATATGTTTTTGTATGGCCATATTCTTGGCAATTATGGCACTGTACAGGACCTGAACGCTTATGTGGCTCTTCAACTGTGATTTTTCGGTACAAGAGGTATTTCAAATTATAAATTGGATGCGTTTCATTTTTTTTCAATTTTATATCATTAGGCTCAAGTTCAACACGAAATAGGGGTTGAGGAATCTTCTCTCTATTTATTATATTGGACACATTTTTTACCTTAAACCCCTGGAGGACGAGTGCATCTTTTATTTCTGTGTAGAAGCTTGTTTTATTTTTTTCAAATTCAGCAACCATTTTGCGGAAATCTTTTTCGTCATAAATTTGAACTTTAGTTTCATCTATGTTTCCACGTTTTATTGGAACAATGTGAAATTTATTCTCACCAATGACCGAAATTAATTTTTTAATAAGGGCATTTGAATTTTTTTGTCTCAAATAGATTGGTGGCGGCTTGGATATTTTATTCGAGGATACCTCGGGTTTGTCGTTGTCATCTTGCAAAATTTCGAAGCGATTTTGGCGATTAGTTGAGGCTGCGCTGTTATCCCTAGACATTTTGGGAGCAGATGAAATTTTTGAAGAATTCGGGCTTCGCCCACGCTTTACCACGGTTATATATCTGTCCATTCCGACTTGTACCTTGAGTTTCGAGCCGCTGTTATCTGTAGTGATAACTTTGTTAAGTGATGAACACGAGCCTGAAGGGGATGATATTACTGGCTTATATAAAGAAGTACTAGGCAACTGTAATGTTAATGCATCATTACTATTTGGCATTGGACAAAGCGAAGTTGATCGCTGACGAAAAATTGGCTTTGACGTTAAAAAAAGACTTTCATCAGATTTATTATTTATATTTTTTTCATTAAGAGTTTCAGAACTCACAGTAAAATAAGCATTTCTGCCGTTAGAACTCACTTCAATTTTTTTTGTATTTGAGGCACTCATACAAAGAATTCCTCAAGGGATATTCGTTTGTGTTTTTTTTTTTGCGGTCTTTTTTTGTTTTTGTTACTTATGATTGTTTATTTGTTGTACACATATATATAGTATTCCTCAATATCAATTTGTTTAATTTTTTTTGCTTGCGGTTTTTTTTGTTTTTGTTATTTTTACTATGTAAAAATAACAGCAAAGCATAAAGCTTATTTATTAAAGACAGTATGTACCTATTACGAATAATATGTACTACGAATATTTTTTGTTTGTTTAATTTTTTTGTAAGTAAGAAAAATTCCGCTAATCGACTGTTCGCTATGAAGGTACCACGAGAACTGTAAATGCAGAGATGCCACATGATATAGAATTAAATGGTGAGTAAAACAGAGATGTTGATTATGTATCGTAAAAATCACATTATCGTTACCGCAAACGAATCAATATATTGATTAATATTAAGTTTTTTGGTTCGCAAAAAGTTACTGTTTCTCTAATGCAAAGTAGTGTATTTGCAAAAATTTCATAAGAAAGTTTTGTTAAACGAATGGCTAAAATATTATAATACTCGTATCATAAATTAAGTGCTAATTCACACGGTGAAATTTATGACGTCTATTTTTCTTAATTCTCTTTTGAAGTTGCTACCAAAAATTCCTTGCATTCATACGATGTTTTTTTTTGGACGTCTAATTTTACTTCTCTCCACTCATATAGCCAATAAGCTAGAAGAGTAACAATAAAAAATAACAATAAGATAGAAGAGTAACATTGAAACGTAACAACAATAACAACAAGAGCAATGTAAAGAGAAATCTGAAAAAACCCATGGAAAACAGAAATCGAGTAATTTTTTCTACCCCTCTTTCTTCTCTACCCCGTTCGCTAACAAAAAAAAAAGTGACGTCGAAAAATAGACTTCATAAAAGTCTTCGTGTGAATTAGGTGTAAGTTTGTTTAAAAGTTCATTTTCTATATCACATTTTAAGAATAAATTATTTTATTGCTATAGCAGTTCACTTTCAAATGACTTTGGGTGTTAACGTCCATATAATACCTGCTATCATTTTGGAAAACTTTGCCAAACGTGTCCTATTAATAGTTTTCATGCAAGTTTCATTATTAATGCAGACAAACACATTTATAGTTCAATATAAAAATCAGAGATGGCTACTGCTCACATTCTTGAATTAGTAACAGCGTGAGTGAACGTACATGAGGATTAGTTTCAGTTCAGTGTTTTGTAATTAAAAACTAATTCGAAGTTTTATAAAAGCTATACATTAAAATTTACAATTACCACTTTCGAACTGTAAGAAAAAAGAAATTAAAAATCGCTGCGAGGAAATGACACTGAGCATTTTAATAATTTATTATAAATTTTTTCTTAAGAATTTTTATGTTAAGTAAATGTACAACAAAATCATTTCTCAAATTTCATTTCATTAAAAATTAATGTTAAAAAGCTGCTGCTTACAAACAATGTCTGCCCTATTAGATAGATAGAGATGGGTGCTGCTGAAGTGCGTGGCAGCACAGAACAATGCATCAGCATTTCCCCTAGACAAAGTCTAGTTTAACTTTTTTTAACTTCTTTGAGAATTTGCAGTAATTATTAAAATATTTAATTCTATAATGAGAATTGAAAATACTGAACTTGAGCCAGACTAAGAGTGAAAAGCTATTCACTTTGCCGTCTCTTATAATTAGTTCGTTTATTGTCAATTGTTTGGCCATTAAAAAATCAATAAATAAAAGACTTTCAATGTAAGAACAAATAAAAAAATTGCTGTAAATTACTAATAAATGTTTTGAGGTTTACGAGTACACAAAAGACTTTCAAAACGGCTATTTCACTTAAAAAAAGAACTTTTCAATTATTTAGTCTGAATGGTGCAAATAAATTGTTTACACTGATAAAAGAAAGTTAGTGTGAATCATATATGACAAACATTTTTTTTGGGAAGATACAAAAAAAAAATTTGAAAATTATTTTAATTATCAAACTGTTTGAATCAATTAACAAACCCCGATTTTTTTTTAAATAGCAATATTATAATGACAGATTTTGTCAGATGATGAAATAACTACGTGTATTAGCATTCCGAAATCTCACGTCTGAACCTATTGAGTTTTCGCTCTGATGTCCATCTGTCTGTAACAGGCGGTTTTCTCCAGAACCGTAGAAGCTGCGGACTTGAAAGCTACAACAATAAATATATTACAGTTAAAAATTAAATGGTGTCCTAAGGCGACCAACGAAACATGTCGAAATCCTAATATAATATGTATACAGACAATTCTTTATAGATAGCTGAAATTTGCACTGAAGTTAAAAAAAAAATCAAAATTAAAGGGTATACTATCAGTTAATGTAGTTTTGACAACTTGCTGTATCTTAGAAACTATAAGAGGCAAACTCTTTAAACTTTCGAAAACGTTTAATCAAAAAAAAAAGCAAAAATAAAAAATAGCCAAACAAAATAAAAAAAGCAAAAACAAATCTCTAAAACTAAAGTAAATCGACAAAAACCGAAAAAGAAACAACTAACAAAAAACCGTCAAACCCGAAAAATAAAAAAACACCAAAACACTGAAAAAACACCAACAAAAAAAAAAAAACGCTATATCTAAAAAAACGCCAAAACATAAAAAACGCCAAAACTTAAAAAGGCCAAAAACCGAAAAAATACCAAAAACTAAAAAAAGCATCAAAACTAAAAAAAAACCAAAACTAAAAAAACACCAAAAAACGAAAAAAAGTTTACCGCGTACTTGAATTTTTTTTTAATTTCTACGTCAGTCAAAGCCGCACTTTACTGAATTTATTATGATTTGTTGAACAGTTTAACCTCTATTCTCTGTGCATGCCTACATATGAGACAATGTCCGTCAGCACAGATACCAGAGTCAAGATATCTTTCCTATTACTTGAAACTATGTCAGCCCATAGCTGGTGATTAGGCAATAATTATTTGTATTATTTACATGAGAGCACTGCCGCCCCTGAACATTCCAATTGAAGGTGCAATTAGACGTGACATGGCCATAATGCCGTAGCCATAACCAAACCAAAATTCAATTGGTTTCTATGGTAATGGCTTTGGCGCTATGGAGAGTCACCTATAATCAGCTGCAGTGTTGCCCATAAGTTTGATTTGAACGGCTGATTGCACCTTCAAGTCGAACCCGTAAGGCTGTATTATCCGTAAAAGCTCTAGAGTTATCTTTCAAAAAGAAATCAACCATCCTTAAAATCGATCCCCATTTCTAAAAGTTATGAGCTGTTAATGTTTTTCAAAGACAGGTGCGATTAATATTGACACCCTGTAGTTAAGCTTTTATTGCAACAGGGTGCCCTCTCCTAACTTTTTTTACACGTATAATTTTTAAATCGTGTGAGTAGTTCAAAAGTTAAGGATTTATTACTATTATGTTTGTCTAAAGGTAGAATTAGTAAAATCGTATCATTCTACTTTACAGCTTGCCGTATCGTTCAACTTTGTGCAAAAGTTATAGGAAATGTAACAGTTTACACAGCACATTTTTTTTGTCTGGCATTAAATACGGCGTTTTTGACATTCGCTACAGAAAAATCTGTTTTCTGCAGATTCCTACGTCAGCAGTGCTAGCACCACATATTTTATAACTAGTAACATGCATTGTATATTGTACGGTTTTTGTCAGCTGACACGCAACATCACGATACGATTTTACTAATTCTACCTTTAGTCACCACTGTGCATTGAGATGCTTTCGCGTGCTTATAAAAAGACTCTTAAAACTACTGACAGTGCAGTGCCACCATCAGAACTGTCACTCATATTATTTTATCGTATAAATGCTTTTCTAACAATGACAATTTAATTCTATTTACATAGTAAGGAAAATTGTTTTGTCCGATAAAAAAAAGTTTAGAACACAGTATTAGGGCGCAATGAATTTTGTATTTATATTTATGTGTGTGTATGCATACTTTTATATGTTATGATAGCAAAATAATGTGTTGAAGACACATATGAATATGTATGTACGACATATAAATGGCTCATTAAATATAATAATGTAATGAGAATTTTATATTGATTTCAAGAAGCCTTTCAAATTACTTATAATTTTATATATACTTATACAGTTAAGGACTAAAGTCTCCATACACCCATAATTTTTGGCGTCTGAGAAAACTTGGGAAGAAATTTAAAAAATAAATTATGCCAATATTTTAGGTGTGAATAAGTAAGTTTAGGCACAAAATAAAAGAGTAGTTGATAATTACAATAATAAGAATAGTAACAAAAATGTTAAAAAGCCATTAGACAAAAATCTTCATACAGACATAAAATACTTGAAAAAGTACCTGGAAAATGTTTGCGAGTGGTCATCTTGTTTGAAGATTCCAAACAAGTGGCAACCGATTATGTTCTAATATGTTCTTAAAATAGCAACAAATTATATTAACTCCGAAGTTTACCACCGAATATTCGGCAAATCGAATACGAATATTCGCACATCACTACGATAAAGTTATGTACACACACATGTGTGTACATGCAAATGAAATAAAATATTAATAAAAATATAATCACTCCAGGCTAAGTATTCCTGGCAGTCAATAATTATTTCTCACTTAAACAAAAGAGAGAACAAAAAACTTTAGCAAAAAGCCATAAAAATAAATAGTCTATTGTTATATTCCCTTTTAACCAACTTTTTTGATAAGGGTATTATGTAGGCAATGAACTTGTTAATGTATTAGCTCCTCTAAGTATGCTATTTTTTCTAATTTATCTTTAGTGCCTTATATAAGTTCTTAACTAAAATTGTATCATAAAAAAGAGAGAAACGAAAATATTGAAAACTACTCACCCAATATGGCACGCAAATGTCCTTCAAGTGTTTGCAATATAGTTTGCTTGATTTCACTAACACTCTTGCCCAAAAACTGCTCACTGGCCGTGCCCAAAAGTTCGTCAGCCTGATGATGAAAATAATAAACATTCATCATCTGCTTATTAGAATCACATCCATTAATTTTTTGTTTGTTTGTTTTTATTTTTTATTTTTATTTTTTGGTTGATTTTTATTTTAGTCATTGAAGTTAGAGAGGATGATGATGTGGAGTTAATTTTGGTTTTTATAGTTATTTGTTTGTTTGTGTACATATTTAGCAAATGAAGATGATGATTGTCAACACGCAAAATATAAGGAACGTACGAACGAACGATGTTACGAATGAAATCAAACGAAACGAGTTTGTTTAAAAAGAAACAAAGAGAAGTAATAACAATAATTAATATCAAGTATTTGCAATATATGTATATTTTTATGTTATGATACACATATGAATATGTGTTTTGAAATATATATAAAATTATTTACATACATATGAGAAGAAAAAATTGGCGTTAATATGATATGACATAAGGTGTTGTTTCGTGTTATTTCAAATGAATGTTGTACAATAAGGATAATCATAGTAAGTAAGCCGCAAAAAGTTGTATAGAAATATACTACATACTATAGTATTTTGACATTTTACTATTTAAATACATTTAGGGGTCTGCCTTCAAATGGTGGCAACGGTACGCTATTATTTTCACTTGCTTGCCTACCGCCCTAAAAGCAAATGTTTGTATTTTTTTAGCATTAATAAAAAGCGATATACTAGGTACTAACAATATGCCAGTAGTAATGACATTTTTAACACATATGTATTTTATACTTGATTCGTAGGTTGTTATGTTCTCGTAGATCCTTTCATTAATTTAACTTTTTCATTATTACAATTTTTTTTCCAAAAAACTATCTACCTTTCAAAAAAACTAACTCTTGAGAAAGCAGAAGTATCTTTTGAAAAAGTACCATTTCAAAAAAGTACATTTCATAAAGGAACCTTTTCAAAAAGTACCTTTTCAAAAAGAGTAAATTTTTAAGAAAACTTCCTTTTCAAAATATATGGTACATTTTCAAAAAAGTATATTTTCAAAAAAGTACCTTTGTAAAATAAGTAGTTTTACAAAATGGCTTTTTCAAAAAAATACTACCTCAACAAAGTACCTTTTCAAAAAAATACTTTTCAAAAAATACCTTTATAAAAAAATATGTTTTATAAAAAAGTACAAAATGATACATTTTAATAAAAAAGCGCTTTTTCAAAAAACTACTACCTCAAAAAAGTATCCTTTAAAAAAAAGGATTTTTTCAAAAAAAAGTACTTTTGCTTTTCAAAAAAGTATTTTTTTTCCAAAAAAGCACCTATTCAATCAAAACAGGTACACTTTCAAAAAGTAACTTTTCTTAGCAAAAAATTACTTTTTCAAAAAAAATTTTACTTTTCGAAAAAAGTACATTTACAAAAAAAGTACCTTTTAAAAAAAGTACCTTTTAAAAAAAGTACCTTTTAAAAAAAGTACCTTTTCAAAAAAGTACATATTCAAAAAAGTACCTTTTAAAGTAAATTTTAAAACAGCACCTTTAAAAAAAGTATTTTATGGCAGTACCTTTTAAGGCAGTATCTTTATATATACATATGTATATATTCAAAATAATTTTTTTTTTAAACAAAGTACTTAAAAAAGTACATTCTTCAAAGAGTACATTTTTCAAAAAGATGCCTTTAAAACATGTAAAGTTTTTGAAAAACGTAGCTTTAGAAATGACTGTAAAAAAGTACATTAAGATAAGTACTTGAAAACAAAATGCTTTATAAACATATATATATGTTCACTTCACAATTTAGTTGTATCATTGTATCGTTTGTTGTGAATTGAGCGATTGTATATTTGCATACTCATGTCATTATGATTATCCTTAATGATTTCCAGTTACATACATACATATTTACAAAATTTTCACTTTACATATAAATTTTATACCATTTTTAATACTTAATATTATTAAATATTAATTTAGTTAAATAAAAATGTATAATTTAAAACGTAATTCTTTTTTGAGCATACCTTGTTTTCAAAACAAAAATTAAAAACGGGTTTTGTTCCAAATAACAAAAAAAAAAAACAAAATTAAGCAAAAATCACTCCAATCGTTTAACCAAAAAATAAATTACAAAAAACAATAAAAAACTTAATGATTGTATTTGTTTTTTTTTTGTAAGGAAAATCATACCTCTTCTGTATCATAAGACTTTGCATACGAGTTTGACTAAAGAAAATAAGAAAAAAATGTAAGAAAAGAAAATCAAATCAATAGTTAATATTAACTAAAAGTTCTAAAGTAAGTTAATTTAATAATGATATACAAAATAACTATGTACTACATAGTAAAATATATAATAATAAAAATAATAAAATAAGCAAAGTGATCCTAAAAAACATAAATGTTGCTTCAATTCATTTATTACGCAGGAAAATTTGTTTTGAACATCTGGTAACTCTTTTATGAAAAAGAGAGTAACAAAATTAAAGCTTAAGAAAATATATAACGGCTTTAAATTTATATATTTTATACAAGAAACAAACTGTATTCGCTAAAAGCTGCTGTATTTAATAAGAGCAAGTTTAACAAAAATTAAAAATAAGAAGAACAATAGCCCAACTCACAATCTTGTGCAAATCGTCTTTCATCGTTACATGTGCAAAATGGTATAGTATCTATATTGATACTCACCACTAAGAATTGTTAAGTGGTGAGTAGAATATAGTATACCATTTTGCAGATGCAACCAGCGTTACCGTTGAAAAATTTCAAAAGGGTGCACACAAAAGGGATTTCTAAGAATAAAAAGGGTCAACTTTAAAATAAAGGAAGATTAAAGAAACAAACATATTTATTAAAAACAAATTTCTCATGTATAAAAAGTATACAAACATTAATTTTATGAGAACTCATATACTACGTTTATTCGCTTTACTTTCTGTTCTGTTACGAATCAGCTGACTAAGACTAAGAGGGGGAGAGCCAAGGGGCGATTTCTCTTTTTCGAAACTATAAAAGATATTTTTATGAAAATAAAAATATTTGCTTCTAAAAGCACACACACGCTTTATATCGTCATATAAATAAAAAAAAAGTCGTAAGTCATATCTAAGTTATTTTACAGAAGAAACTATACACATTATAAATTTTAGTGTATTTACTCCTCAGAAGTCTTTTTAATTTCATTAATAACTTACAAATTTTTGAGTATAAAAATATTATGTATAGAAAGATTTTATTTAATTACACTATAATCAATCAAAAAGTCGATTTCGAATTTTTGTAAGTCACCCTGTTTTTGAATTTATATGACGATAGGGCGATTTGACCGAATTTGGTAAAAAAAATATATTCTTTTCTATCAGGACAATGCAAGGTTAAAAATTCATCAATTGGGCTTCGAATTACTTCCATCCCTCATCCACCCCAGTCGCGGGAAGTAACACCATAGGCGCAGAAAGGCCATTCTTCGGGGTGCATTGCCCCCCTTGAATTATTAAAAGTTTCATGCAATTATTTATTTTAATATTACTCATGAAAATCATTAATATGCCCCCCCCCCCCCTTGAAAAATATTTCTAGCTACGCCAAGGTGTTACCTTCTTTAGGAAAGGGATTTTGATAGAGAAGACAGGTGGTGAAAATAGAAAAAATAGGAAACGAATAAAAAAGTATAAAAGGGAATTTCGCAAGGAATGGATTAGTAATCCAAAAATTTAAAGACTGCATAGAAGCGGTATTGCAAGTTTGCACTATATGCGTAGTTTCTTAATTACCTGAAGAAAAATTATTTTATTTATTACTTCAATTTATTTTTTTTTTATATTCTTAAAAAAAAGTTCGCGATTTGCTTTAAAAAAAGTAATACATATATGAAATAGCTTCTTGTTTTTTGCTAAAGTTCATGATTTTTGCATTCGATTTCGCTCACGCTTTTTACATGCTGTGTACTGCAAGATTAAGTACCAGTTAAGCTTACGTTAATATCCAGAGCCTACAGTACACAGCATGTAAAAAGCCACATGCGTATGTGGCGATGACGTCACGGGAATTTTCAGCATGTTGGTTGCATTTGTTTAAATTACTAGCAGTGGCTACATGCCGTAAAACTTTTATTCTAAAATGCACATGTGTTACATGTAGCCGAAAAGAACACATTTTCTGAGGCGGCAGCATATCTGTAAGCATGTGACCACCCACATGTACGCATGTTACTAGTACATGGCATGCAGCAAATGTAGCTTCGTGATGACGTCAGAGCCACATGCGTATGTGGTTTATTACATGCTGTGTACTGCAGGCTTAAGTATAGTTGCGGGACTGGCTTACATAGTGATTTGGCAGAGTATTGATGTTGACTCGTCGGCGAACACCTTCAGACTGATCAGATGCCCCAGCGGAGTCATCCTTATATACTAAAAAAAAAATTCGTAATACATATTACACGCGAAATATTCGTAATACATACGCGTAATATTCGTAATAGTAGGCTATTGGATATTATATATTTCTAAATCTAACAGTGGCCTATTTATTAGAGATGTGCACGTGAGCGTTTTTTGACTCACGACACGCACGCTCCCGCAGAAAAATATTTTACGATATTGAACATTTTCACGATCACGCTCGCTCGCCAGTTTTTCTGTTTCGTTCTGTTCTGTTACGGTTCAACTTGTGAAAATCCAAAAAATTTAAGTAATTCTAAGTGACAGCATAAATAAAATAAAAATTGTGATTGTGCTGTGTGTGTAAAATTTAAAAAATTTAGTTTTTATCAGAAAAACATAAAATTATATGTATTGAAACATAAAAATTCTTCTATCTCTTCCTTCACCACCTGTCTTCTATCACTATCCCTTTCCGAAAAAAGGTAACACCTAGTAATAGTAGTAGGCATTAATTGCCTGAGTGTTACTTCTCTTAAAAAAAAAACTGTGCCCGTTCTGCTCAGAAACAGGTGACAAGTTATAACATAAAATGTAACTATTTATTAAAATTTAGAAACAGAACAGAACAGAACAGCACAGAACATCAACAGAAAGTAAAGAATAACGAAGCCTTTACTAACTCACGTGAACAATTGCTGATTACTGGGTATGAGATGTATATATGTATACAGAAAAAGAAATTTTTAATTTTACACTTGCTTATTTCACGACTGTGAATGTATTTCTATAATACCGGCTAGTTGAGTAGTTGCAAATACAGTTTTTATTTACAAATAAAACGAGTATAAACGTAGTATAGATTAGCTACTATATACTATAAAAAAAATCATAAAATCTATGATAATAATGAAACACTGGTCAAAATGTGGCATTTGATATTGATCAAAATTCCAATAGAAAATAAATGCAAATTTCGTTCGATATTGAATGCCGTAATTTGCCCCGGTTCTTAAGATTTACAAAAAATTAAAAAATACTTTCGTAAATTTTTTGGCATCTTTTGGGCCATATCACTTTTTTACTTAAAAACCAGTATAATTCAAAAAATGTACTTAACCATTTAAAGATGTGATAAAAAAAATTTAAACTTCGATTCTGAAGAGGATAATACATTTATGGTATTCTTTTTATGCATCATGCATACTTATTAAATACCTTAAATATCAATTATACATCTACAAATATCAATTGTACATCTGTATTTATTAATAAGTTCTTCACTTGCAAACCATTCTTTCAAATCGTTTGAAATTAATTTAAAGCAGACAGCATGGACAGACAAGTGTCTATTTTCTGTATTTTTGAAAATTTTTTAGCAACGCTAATTTATGCTTACGCTTTGTTTTTTTTTTGTTGGTAAATTTTTTTTGTAAAGATGAAATAAGGTGTAACTCACTGCTGAATCTGAGTATATTTTTGCGTTTAATTTGGCCAATTTGTCTATTGACTTAAACGAGTATGTAGTTGCAACTTATTATCAGCAATAGTCACTTTCCTCCGAAAATAAGTTTTTTTTGTGGTAACAACTCGGATATTTTTATATCATTTGCTTTTGGGAATTGGCCACGTGTTTGGCTGTTTTAGTGTTCTAAAATCGTGCGATTTTAAATCGATCGGTTAACAGAACAGCCTTTTAAAAATATGTACTTTAATTAAATTTAGCTTTCACAATAGCTGTCGAAAATACAGTTAGAATTATCAAGTATGAGTGTGCAATTAATTGTACTCGTATATTTAAAAATCTTACACAAATGAAAAGATTCATACCAAGGTGTATGTTTTTATATTAAGCTTGGCACATGGAAATAAAATCTTGTTTAATGTGGTAGAATCTGTACCAATCAGCATACATTTATTGTCAAAATAAAAACGAAAGTTGACTTTGAACAAAAATGGGCAAAAGGGGAACAAAATAATGCAAATGAGACTAAAAGGAGATTTAAAAGAAATGGGGCATAAAAAGTGGCAAGACTGTTGAAAAAGGTGCAAAATGCGACTTTAGTCGCACAACGGTAACGCTGGATGCAACGATGCAAAACCATTTGCACAAGATGGTGAATTGGGCTAATGATTCCAAGTGCAAAAATTTGATTGCCTATATAACAAAGTAAAATTCCAAAAAAAAACTATTTTAATTCATTTTTTTTAAATATATTTAAAATTAGTGCCTTTTAATTTTGTAAACAGAAAAACAGTTTTGTAATAAAAACAACATAAATTAGCTTATAAACCCAGATATCTATTTTTTTAATTTTTTTTAAAGAAAACTTACATTTGTTTTAATAAATTCTCTGGATTTTAAGAACTATAATAAATAAATGATTATATCAACAAAAAATTAAAACAAAGTTATATTAAAAGTTTAAAATTCATTTAAAAGTAATTTTAGTTTGAAAAATTTATGTTGAAAAGTAGGCCAAGTGTCATGCAAGTTGCATAAACATTTTTTTTTACTTATACATTAATAATTTTTAAAATACATAATTGATACATAAACTATTTATAGGTTTGAAGTTTTAGAAGGAATATCATTGAGTATGTAATTTTAATTTTAAAAAAGAGTTGGACATACTAACCTTCATTATTTTACATTGGGCTACACCAGTAACTGTCAAAGGAACACCCTGAGCCGTTTCCACATTTTCACACATAGGATTTAGGGTCATAACATTGAGAGAGAGGCGCTGAACATCAGTCACAAGCCACCAGGCCCAAGCCCAGCCACCTACAATAGTACGCTTCTTAGTGGAGCCACAGCAGCCACCTAAAAAAAAGAAGTTTAATTTGAATTGATGGCAAGACTATGGTAAAAGCTCAGTATATAGAAGCTACGTCAAACTATGTCAAACTTTGTTTACAAGCTACAAAAATTTTAGTGTATAAATATATGCATGTGATGGAAATATAATGATTACAGTGTTGCCAATGACGTATTCGGAAAGTACACATATGCTGTGTTTGAGACACATTACACATTTGAAGAAAAATTACACTAATTTGTTTATACAAAATTTAAAACCTTATTTATAAAATTTATTAAGGCAAAGGCTTTTTAAGAAAAATTTTGAATGAAAATTTGTTTTAAAAAACCCTTAATAAAGCCTTAATAAGTTTTATAAATAAGGCTGTTAATATTTAAAAAATTTATTTAATATTTTTTATATTAATATTTACTAATGAAACACACATACATACTTGTTTTGTAAGCCTGATAGAACTTGACATTTTAGAAAAAAAAAATAAATAAAAAAAAATTAATTTAAATCGAAAAGTTTTTTTATTCGAAAAATCATTCACCCGTATTGCGTACGTCGAGTCGAATATTCGACTAAGAGAATTTTGTATTTGATTAAACAAAGCTTGCACAAGTTTTCTTTATTCTATGACAAAATTATCGTGTAGACGAATATTCGACTCGACCTACGCAATACGAGTGTTAACTTTAAAATATAATTATGAACATATGGCTACATATGGCCACCGTGGATGTTTGCGCCTTTTTAGAGCAATGTCTTCACTCGGCTTTAATTAATTGATGCTTTAAAAATCATAATTATTTACATATGTATATTCCGCAAGTCACAATACCATCAGACATACGACATACATACATACATATATGTATAACGTCATTTTAAAATCATTTTTTTATCATCGCGCATTCGAATGCCATCAACATTCTTTTAATTTGGTTTTTTATAAATCTATTATAAACCTATACAAAGGTTCAAACTTCAAAAAAAAAAAAAAAAAACCAATCAAAAAATAGAACCCAAAGTAAAACATGAATCTTATTACATGGCCTACACATGAGAGTAGAAATTACACACTAGATTGGCAACACTGAATGATAATAACAATGCATGTACTTATATATACATACCACCTTTGCAATTATAATTTAAAAGCCCTGTAATTTTTATTTTTAGACACAAAAAAAAACAGCTGTTTCTGACACGTTTATGCTTGTTTCTAGCAACAAAATGCGTGTGTTTTTTTGTGTTGTATTTTTTTTGTATTTCTTGACTAAAGTCTCAGTTAGCCGACTGTTAAGTCTCAGTTAGCCTACTATGATGGAATGTAACTGCAAAAGCAGGAAACAGCTGATTGATATTGTTATATGAAAAGTAATGAAAATGGTTATAGAAATGTAATAAAAAGTAATCTACTTTTCACATAAAAATAACGATCAGCTGTTTCCTACGTTGCACTTACATTCTATTACAGTCGGTTAACTGAAGGCTCAGTTAGCCGACTGTAATGTAATGTAACTGTAACGTAGAAAACAGCTGATTGATATTTTTATATGAGAAGCAGGTTACGTTACATTACATCTCTATAACCATTTTCATTACTTTTCACATAACAAAATCGATCAGCTGTTTCTTACTGTTGCAGTTACTTTACATTACAGTCGGCTAACTGAGCCTTGAGGCTTAATGGAATGTAACTGCAACGGTAGGAAATAGCTGATCGATATTATTAAGCAAAAAGTAATGAAAATGGTTATAGAGAAGTAACCGGAATGTAAGAATCTGCACATTTACTTTTAACATAACAATATCGATCAGCTGTTTCCTAGCGCTGCAGTTACATTCCATTACAGTTGGCTAACTGAGCCTAAAATATCTCTTTTTATGATTGCCAAATAGTTTTTAATTTGAAAGAGAAGGTTTCGTCAGCGATGAGAAGAGAAACTCGCCATATAAGAGTTTAAATTTTGGGAATAGTGTTCATTTCTTTATGTCTTTTTTTAACTTGTATTAAAATATTTAAGAGGGGTTTCAATTGGCATACGTGAGTCTAAGCATGCCGCTGACGGACAGACGAACTGGAGGGCATGCATACTCACGTTAATAGGGTTTATTTCATCATTTGAATATGGAACCCTAAAAACTCATGCTCCAATAGATTCTGCTAAAATGATAGTAAAAAATTTCTGGGTATGAGGGATTTACCGCCCCATGACTCTCTTTAGGATTTTCCCTATTATTTTCTTTTACAACCAGCCCTTTATTAATGCTAACAAAAAAATGAGTATTAATAAGTCAGTCCAGCCGTTTTTGAGATTTCGCAAGACTAATGCTGAGTACACATTATGACATTTTTTGACATCGCATTGTAATTATTTACTAGTAGCAATATTTGTCATATCACATATTTTTCGTTGAGTGGCATTGATTTCTATATAAAAACATAATGTAATGTGAACGGCGTTGCCCATATTTTGAAAACGACACCAAAAAATTACAACAAAAGAAATCACATACATATGTGACGTATGGCGATTTGTTTTTAAATATACAGAATTTTTAACGGGATTTCCGAACTTTGACATTTGATAGCCGCCATATTGTTGAAGCCACATCTGCCGAATTGGCTGTCATTTATTTAGTCTATTTTGTTAAATCAACAACGCGGAAAAAAGATGAAATTCTTTTATCGGAATGGGTGTTCTGTTCGAACAATGTTTTGAAAGCTTCGCCGAATTTACGGTCAGGAGCGGTATAGGTCAATGATAGCCACTTTTTTTTGATGATATGGGCCTTAACGACATTTGGTTTCAATAGGGCGGCGCTATGTGCCACACATCTTATGCCACATTGGATATTCAGCATGTGCGATTTGAGGACCTGATCATCTCAAGTGGAAGTTATGTGCATATATTTCATATATATGTATAATACCATCGATAGGTCTTTCAATAATACTAAAAAAAATTCGATCATATATATCACACACAGGCACTTTGTTTTACATATTTGAATTTAAAGATGGGAAGCGCTTAAAAAATCCATTAATGTAAATCCATTAAAATGTAAAGAAAAGAGCTAAATAAGGCAAAGCACCACTCTTTAATTTCTTCTTTTTAACTCTTACTTAATTAAACTGGCCAAAATGCAAACTTTAAGCATTCAAGCCAAGCATGAGTTTCAAATAACAAACAGTTAACACAGAGACAAGCTAGAGTAAAGAAGTCGCCACGGCGTGATAAAAACTCAAAGAAATTTTTTAAACGAATTTTATGATTTTTTTTTATTTCTTTTCTTAAAGAAAGAAACGAGAAAAAAAGAAAGTGTTTAAAATAAAGCTTAAGGGAAAGAATCAATAAAAGAAAAGAGATAATAAATAAACTTAAGCGTAAAAGTTGTTGTTGTTGCAACAAAAATGTACTATTAAGTAAGTGCTAAAAAAAATATTATAAAATAATTAAACAAAAAAGAGAAATAAAAATAAAATCAAATAGTTGAAAAACAAAATAGCAGCGATGGCTGGCGCTGGCCATGCGCAAACGTTTTATGCTATTAAAATTTTTAGATTCTTTAACAATAAATAAGATATAAATTTTCTTTTGAAAATTTTATATGGATAAATAAAATGTTGAGTTATTTTTTTAATTATTTCAATATATCGTTACCCTAATATAGAAATGACCTAACTCATTATTTTTTTCGAAATCGAGATTTTTGTATATTTCGATAAAAGAACAACTAAACATATCGAAAAATGCAAAAATTTCCAACTCCAAAAAAATATATTAAGGTAACGATGTATACACACATATCGTTACCTTAATATAGAAAGTCCCTAACTCATTATTCTTTTGACATCGAGATTTTTATATATTTCTATAGAAGAACATCTAATGTTTGGAAAAAATAATGAATTAGGACCTTTCTATATTAAGATAGCGATATATAAAAAATAAATTATTTTATTTATAAAAAGAGTCAATAAAAGTTAACTAAAAAATTATTAATTTCTTAAAATAGAAAAAATTCAATTCAACGAAATAAGTGAAATGAAAAGTGAATCATTTTTAAAAGTACATGCATGCAAACATAAATATTTAAGACGGAAAATATCAACAAATAAACCAAAATATGTACATACATAACCTAACGAACTTGAGTTTGAACTTAATTTCATATTTGTGTTATTTTTTTTTCAATATGTGAGAAAAACCCACAAATAAAATTTCTATTAAAAGAAAGAGAAATTTCAGAACTTTTAATAGACCAGCATTAACATACAGTTAAGCAGCATATTTAGCATATGAATGAACAAAACTTTCTTGTTAAAACTTTAAATGGTTTGTCACTTGTACGTTGTTGTTGTTGTCCATTCGAGCGGTGACGGGCGTGTGTGTCTACATGTACGAGTATGCATATGTGACATTGATTGCGTGTGGTAATACCAAACGTCCTCAAGAGCTTAAAATTGTTATAAACAGTTAAATGTTGTTCTGCTTTTTTGTTTGAAGAAAAATCTGTTCTAGGTTTTAGGCGAGAGCATATCACAGCAACAAACAAACTGTTTGTTGTTTATGGAAACGTGACCAACATCAATTATAATTTTTCCTCGGAAATTACTAGAGATGTCCACGTGAGCACACGCACGCTCACGCAGAAAAATATTTTACTCACGCACTTTCACGCACGAATGATATTGAAAATTTTCACGATCACGCACGCTCACGAACAAAATATTCTCAATCACGCACGATTGGTTTACAACTCATCACGATCACCCACGCTCACGAAAAATAATGTAATCCAATTTATATATTTTTTGGGTTTAAAAATAGGTTTTTACACACAAATATGTACTCGTATGTACATACATACATATGTATGCACGTTTATATGTAAAATTTACACTGCACAGTGGGGACTTTTGCAAAGTAAATGGAAATAAATATGGAACTTCTAAACTAATGATTGGATTTATATGAAACTTTATAACACTTCTTTATAACACATATCATGACAGCCTTCTGGCTTGAGCTGGACAAGGGTTACAGTGGGCCAAAGTTGAGTACATGGGACATAAAAAAAACTTCTAAAGCTTGTAACTTTTTTAAAAACTATCCAATTTTCACCGGACAATGCATTTTGAGATAAACTTGAAATTCTTAAGAAAGAATTTCCTAAGATGTGTTCCGTAGCTCTCATAATATATTTTTCTTAAGACAAAAAAATTTTTTTGCCTTGACTCTTGTTAGTATTTCGCCTATTACATTTTAGTTTATTGTTGGATTTTAAATTAAAAGGCAGCATTAAATTTTTGACAAAATTTTAAATAAAAATAGAAGAAAAATTTATTAATACTCATTTCGTGAAATCGAGAAAAGGCTAAAAAATCAAAATTTTAAAATTTCCCTGGAAAAGGCATGTGTTTTTTAAGTATCTTCATTATTTTCAGTTTTTTAAAAAACTTTGTCAAAAACATTCACTTTTTAATTACATAGCGGTAAAGACAATTCATTAAGAATGTGTTTAAAACCAATTATTTTGTATTTTGGAAATGTACCCTACATGCAGCAATGTCCGAAAATCGCCAATTTTAAAAATATTTTTTGTGTTTAAGCGCTTACAAAAAATTGTGACGGTAGATTTTGAAAGTTTTAACTATAACATTTAATTATGTAGAAAGTTTTCAACATGTTAAATTGAAATTTTAGAGAGCCTTTACATAAATAAAGAAGATTTTCTGAAAAAAGTGAAAATTTAGGGAAAATATATATTTTTCTATATTGGTATTTTTGAATTTCATATGAGCCAGTTTACTACGCCTGAAAAAATTATAACAATAGCCCAATTCACAATCTTGTGCAAATGGTCTTGCACCCTAGCATGTGCAAAATGGTATAGTATATTGATAATAATGATATCTCGTGAGAGCGTGATGATTCGTGCGTGATTATTAAAAATAGCTCACGCACGATCACGCACGAGTAATTTATTTTTAGGTCACACTCACGCACTCACGCGTGATTAATTATAAATTTGATCACGCGTGATTCACGCAAGACACGCTAAAATCACGACATTTGCACACCTCTATAAATTACACATTTCATTTAATTTTTATCACATTTTATCGAGCTGCTTTTAGCAAATAAAAACTTTCGTGCAACAGATTTCATGAAATTTTATAAAAAATTTCATTGTGTGAAAGAAATTTTGTATTTTGAAAAGTTTACAATGAATGAATACAATGAAAAAACAATTCCAAATTGCTGTAAAAGTACCTTTCATGAAAAACTTCTTTCGTCTTTAGTTATTCTTTTAGAGCATAAAAAGTTGCATGCAATAAATTTAAAAAAAAAAGAAATTACAGAAGGCTTATGTTATAAAAAAATTTATGTAACGATCTTCTACATTACTGATTTTAGCAATTTCAACAAAAAAATTAAAATAAAAAAAATGCATGGAATATTTTTTTTAATGTCAAGATAAATAATAAAGTTTCAACTTTAAGGCCCATAATATTTCCCAGTAATTACACTGTATAAAAAAATTTAATTTTTTTCTTCAAAATAACAATGTGCTGCCAACTGATTCTTTTAGAAGGGACTAAAAAAGAAAGAAAAAAAAAACTGTCTCACAACACACTTCCCAATAAGCACATTTGCTTGAATTCAAGTGTAAAACAACTGTTATTCAAGCCACTCATGCAATTATCAAGAGTTGAATTATACTTTATTTACAGTTTATTTCAATAGTATTCTCCAGAGAAAAGGGATCTTGAATTCAATTCGAACAGTTCAGTTGTAGTACAGTGTAATTCAAGCCTTGAATAATACTACAATTAAACCTTGTATTACAATTGACTTCAAGCGTATTTCAAGCTTCAAAAACAATGCTTTTAAAATAGAAAGTAAAATGCAATTCCTGTGTTTTCTAATAATAATTATCTGCACATCTGCCATCGCTATTTTTCCACGATTTCATTCAATTTTTTATTTATTTATTTATGATATTTTCAACACAATTTCAGTGTTAGTAATAAATAATTTACATATTTGACAAGGTTTGAGCATATTGCATGTTGTTTGATTTTTTATTTAAAAATATTTTCAAACTTGAAAACTACTTGAAAAAATGCTTGAATTCAACTTTATTTTCAGTTAAATTTCAAATGCTTGAAATTTAATTTTTTGAGTGCTTATTGGGTTAAGTCCAAAATTCAACTTTAATACTAAAAATAAGTATGTAAAAATAAAAAATAAAATAATTGGGCCCTTAATTATGGTCTAAGTCACATATTTCTTTGGACGAGGTATTTCGTAGAACACATTTGAGATAACTTTAATATAATTTTTGTATTATGCAAAATTTTAATCTAGAGCTGTCCTAGTCTCAATTTGTTCAAATTTATTTAATACATATTTATTAACGGTCTAATTCAGAAAAATATTTTGGGTTTATTACAGGTTTATTTGACAAATTTCCCATAGAAATATGTCAAATAAGCGTTTAATAAACCTGACATATTTTTTATGAATAAGGCAGTAAATATGGATATTTTTTAAAAATGTTTTTATTTGTGTTAGAAAATATATAACAATTATTTTTTATAAAAAAAACATAATATTCAGCGAAAATCCCAATATCTAAAAATTCTACGCTTAACTTGAACTTGAATTTGATTTTAAAGGTCGTGTGATTTATTCAATGCTTTTGTTTTTCTTGCTTTAATATAATTAAAGAAACATAAACCTGTCTTGCTGTTGGTGCTTTTTTTTTGATGGAAAATTTTATTAACAGCAAAAAAAGAAAGAAAAATAACAAATAAAACCACAGCCTGCATTTTCTGGTATTTTCCAGTGATCATTACAGCATCCAAAGACATGCCAATAAATGAATTTTAAACTTGTTTCTCTATCAACTACTCGTTCAAAACATGCCACCAATTTATGTACATATGTACGAGTACATGTGTATACGGCTGATTATTTACGTTATAGTTAATAATTTGCAACATTCTTTGCTTTGCAGAGATTTTTGTTGTTGCGGCATTAAACAAGTTGTATTATTATTTTTAATTTTAACAAACCTTGAAGTATTTTGCAATTCAAAGTTTACGGTTGTCATTCATTTGCTTGCAAATATATACTCCCAGGCCTGGATTAAGACTAAAATACTGCAACGAAAGATTTCCTTTTGCATAAATATGTTTGCCTAAGTGTGTATTAAAAGATTGCAAAATACTGCAAGATTTTGCATACACGCCAAAGGAAAAAGACCCGCATTTGGTCAAAGGCCGGCAATGCAGTGCAAAATACAATGATTACGTTTATGGCAACACTGTCCATATCTTAACGGTACTCACTGACATCTTAATTGTTTTTGCCGTTACTGTTCAAATCAGAGAATGATAGAATTATCGTTTTAAGTACACTTTGAGTATTTTCCGTCAAACAACTATAAATGCGTATAGTTAAAAATAAAAACTACACTCCATTCGTAGGCATATATACAACAACAAGCCCCCAACGATTATGTTCATACACATTCCATAAATTACGCTGAACAAATGTATCATATACAGAACGGCCCTATGCTTCTTGTAGGAGTTAAACAGAACAAATATATAACACGAGTCTGAATCAAAAGGTATTTCATTAGTATTGTTCAAGTGGAAGTCTAGGAGCAAACTTTAAAATGCCGATACACAAACAAACATACGTTTATTTATCTTTTTTTAAATTTTCTGAAATCAATAAATTTCTTTGACGATAAGTGTGTGTTTGTTTATATAATATATTTATTAATAAACTGAAATTCAATTCACACTTGATGATAAATATCTAGTGCATGGTTTTTTGCCAAATCCAAAAATTTTGGCTAAAATTTGTAGGCTTAAACGTGTATTTCTTCTAATCAAAGCAAAACTAATATAAATAAAAATGTATTGGTAAATGGGTTGAATGTTATTTGGCGCTGTTTTTTCGAAATTAAAAACATTTGCTGAGACATCTGATGAATATTAAAAAAGAAATTTATAATTGCAAGAAACAAAAAAAAAAAAAAAAAACAAATTATATGAATGTGTCAGTGTGTTGAAATGTACGGACGTTGCCGGTTGCACGTATTTTTATAAAATTTCTTATTTTGAGTTCGATTTAATTTTGGTAAACTTTTTTGGTTTGAAGGAAAAAAAAGAAAGAAAAAAAACACTGAAGAAAGCATAAAAAAAATTATTGAATGGTATTCATGATTTTGCTGGCCCTGTCATTTATCAAAGTCACAATTATTTATTTCACAATTAAACATGATTGCCGCTCACATAAATGGCCTGAAGCGTTCACAATGAAGGCTGATCGTTCCAGAATTTTTTCCCCAAAATTTAAGTGAAATAAAACATAATTATTTGTTTTACCTGTAGTGCAGTTCGCCGAAAACCGAAAACTAAGCAAGAAATAGATAAATATATCAGAAAAAACTGTCGCTGAGATAATTTAGTAGAAAGAAATCCGAAATGTACTGGACATCCTCGTACTTATGATAAAAAAAGCTAATAATAATATATTTTGTATTGTTTTTATAACTAAATTACAATTTAAAAAAAGTTTAATTGAATCGATTAGAATATTAATTGAGTTTTGGTTTTTTTTTCAATTAAACATGTTTATGGCAGAAATTTTTTTTCAGTGTAGGCTAAAGTTAGTATAGTATGTATTACATATGTAGTGTCCGTAGGGAAAACTTCGCACTTTACTGAATTTTTAGTAAGAATTGCTCAATTCACAACCTATTGTGAGAGTAGTAGTTCGTATATGAGTTGCTGGTAATGTCAATAAAAGCATTGTTAAGAAACAAATGTTTACATAGACATTACCAACAACGTTTGTAGGAACTACGACTCCTTCAATAGCTTGTGAATTGAGCAAATGTTTTCTTAAAATTGTTATTACTCACATTAGTTTTTTTTTAATCATACACAATAAATAATTCCAACCGATTTCTTTCTTTGCAGCAAAGCTAATTCGTGGCCATGTTTTATTTAAAACAATAAACCTCAAGAGGAGTTTTTACACATCCTCCCTACAAGTCAAACTTATTAACAACGAATTTTGAAGATTATACATTTTGCCAACCATGAGTGCTATAGCCAGCGCAGCGGGTGTTATAGGCGGTGCGGTTACCGCTGCTACCAGCAACAGCTGGTTTGTGCCCATGCTAGTGGCAGCCATTGCTTATTTTCAATATGAAGAAATAATGGATCCGGAAACTAAGCCCAATGACACGCCCGGTGATGAGTTAAGAGATCATTATGATTTTATTATAATAGGAGCGGGGTCGGCGGGCGCAGTGGTGGCCAATCGTTTGACGGAGGTAGAGAATTGGAATGTTTTATTGTTGGAAGCGGGTGGAGATGAGACGGAGATTTCAGATGTCCCTTTAATGGCCGGCTATTTGCAATTGAGTAAAATGGATTGGAAATATAAAACGGAACCATCCGGCACTTCGTGTTTAGGTAAGAGGAAATGGTTGTAATTGTAAAACACTTTATAATTTGTTGATTCTCCCCCCCCCCTCTTTTAGCTATGAATGGCGGCCGCTGTAATTGGCCGCGCGGTAAAGTTCTGGGAGGTTCCAGTGTACTCAACTACATGTTGTATCTACGAGGCAGTAAACATGATTACGATGCCTGGGAAGCGCAAGGTAATCCCGGTTGGGGCTATCGTGATGCTTTGTATTACTTCAAGAAATCAGAGGACAACACCAATCCCTATTTGGGCAGCACTCCCTACCATTCGACGGGCGGTTATCTAACGGTAGGTGAGGCTCCCTACCACACTCCCCTGGCAGCCAGTTTTGTGGAGGCTGGTGTTGAAATGGGCTATGAAAATCGTGATTTGAATGGTGAAAAACAAGCCGGCTTCATGATAGCCCAGGGTACAACCAGACGTGGCAGTCGATGTAGCACAGCCAAGGCCTTTCTAAGACCAGCTAGACTAAGATCTAATCTGCACATATCCATGAATTCTCAAGTCACCCGCATAATGATTGATCCCGTTAGCAAATTGGCTTTTGGAGTGGAATTTGTCAAGGATCAAAAGCTTTATCATATCAGGTGTAAAAAGGAAGTAATACTGTCCGGCGGTTCGGTTAATTCCCCGCAACTGCTAATGTTGTCGGGTATAGGTCCACGTAATGAACTGGCCAAACATCGTATACCTGTTATTAAGGAATTAAATGTAGGCGAGAATCTGCAGGATCATATTGGTTTGGGTGGCTTAACGTTTTTGGTTAACCAGCCGGTTTCTATAGTCGAAAATAGATTCCACTCAATGTCCACTGTATTACAATATGCGGTATTGGGCCAAGGACCCTTGACTATTTTGGGCGGTGTGGAAGGTTTGGCTTTTGTTAATACCAAGTATGCGAACAAAACTATAGATTGGCCGGACATAGAATTTCATTTTGTATCTGGTTCGACAAATTCTGATGGTGGCAATCAATTGAGAAAGGCCCATGGGCTAACAGATGCTTTTTACGATGCAGTTTTTGAAAAAATTAACAATCTTGATGTGTGGAGCATAATACCCATGTTGCTAAGACCACGCAGCAGGGGTTTTATTAAATTAAGATCGAGCAATCCTTTTGACTATCCCTATATCATACCCAACTATTTGTTGGACGATTTTGATATGAAAACCTTAGTAGAGGGAGTTAAAATAGCTGTAGCCTTGTCCCGTACTCAAGCTATGCAAAGATTTGGTTCACGCTTGTCGGCCATTAAATGGCCCGGCTGCCAGCATCTACAGATGTTTACCGATAGCTACTGGGAGTGCATGATCCGGCATTACACGGTAACGATTTATCATCCTGTGGGCACTTGTAAAATGGGCCCTTATTGGGACTCCGAAGCTGTAGTGGATCCTCAACTGCGCGTCTATGGCATACGCGGCCTACGGGTCATCGATGCCAGCATTATGCCCACTTTGGTAAGTGCCAATACTAATGCTCCAGTTATAATGATTGCCGAAAAGGGATCGGATATGATCAAAGAGTTCTGGATTAAGAATACTGTTGTATAGATGCTTTTGGTTTTTAAATAAGTCATTAAATTAAGTTTAGAGTTCTGGTAATTTCTTAGCAATATACAAAACCAAATTTCAATGCGTATTTAACAAATAAATTCTACTTTTAAGATTTAGTTTTATACTTGAAATAGTTTTTAAAAATTGTTGTAGTACTAGTATTTATTATTATTTGTATTTGTTCATTTCAAATTCTATAATAAGACGCATTAGATTTTAATAAACTAATAATAATTAGTTTAAGTCAACTGAATTGTATTATTATTATTTTTTTTTTTAAATTAAATTACGAGTATGTGAAAGAAAAATGAATTATAGTAATAATTTACTCACTAGAAAAGTGCTAAATATAACAAACGGCATTGAAAACTGCTTGATATGAAATTATTAGCTAAAGTTCATTGACCCAACACCAGCAGGTATTCACTCATTAAAAAGCTGATTTCTAAACAAAACAAGATACCCTACACTATCGATAAAAGTGGAAATTATACAACAACAAGTTTCATAAGTACTTTAGCTAATTAGGTTCGAATTTTCGAACATGATTGAACTTCAGAGCTATGCAGAAAAATAATAAAAATAATAAAAAAAAAATGTTGCCAAGTTTTATAAACACTCAAAATATTTTCGAATTTTGATTCTGAAATTGATTTTAGCTTATTAAATTTCAATTTTCGTATATGATTAAGCTTAAACTTTTTTTTGCCATATTAACACAGAAAACTAAATTGCATAGATATCACCCTTTGAAATTTCAGTGATACTTAAAATCTTAAGCTTTATAACATATTCGAAATTTCGAACACACTTTAAGAACTATCTACTATTTTTATATTATTATAACTATACAGCCAGAGTAGATTTTCAATTAAATTAATTGATTTCGTATTTTCGAACGTCATTAAAAATTTTAACTAGTTTCATAGCTTATTACGTTTTCGAGCGCGATTAAGCTTTGCATTTTTGAAACCTTAGCACAGAAAAGAAATTACTGATCTTAAAAACTGATATTACATTTTAAGATTTAAACTATGTTCGAAATTTCGAACATGCATACCTCAAAATTACTATTTTTGCACTTCGCCGTAAAAACATATTATAACTGTACTGTCTGTCACGAGAGTAGGTTTGCAACTAACTTCATCAAATTCGAATTTTAGCATATTAATTGATTTTACCCAATAAACCACTCCATAAGCTAAATATAACTGCAATGGAGAATAAGCTTATCACTTAAACACTTTTTTGTAAGTGGTATCACTGTTTGCAATTTTTTTGTTGTTGTTTATGATGACCAGTTATTTTGAAAGCGTGAATTTTATATTATTTGTTAAAGTCGTAATTTTTTGTCTTGTTTAATTAGTTCAGTGTCCTAAAGTTAAGTGGAGTTTCTACAAAAATTTACATTTAAAAAATAGTAATTATTATATTGGAATATAAATTTTAATTTTAAATATGCCTACTATAAGCATGTTTAGAAAACTATTTTCCTGGAAGCATATTCTATAATTTAGAATTATAAGCTTGTTGTATACTATAGGCTAGCAATATTATCGCAAGGGTTCAATTTTCTTTATAAAATAATTGTTAATAAACCTTTCACAAGAGTATGCACAAAACTTTTCTAAGCTTGAGGTTTATGGTAGTAAGTTTGTTATAAACTATTTCCATAGCGTTTTGGTTTGTTGGGTAGACTCTTGAAAAAAAAATAATTTGCCAAGTTTCATAAAAACTGAATTGAAATCCCAGCACAGAAAAGAAACTTTAATCTAAGCTATTAAGCTTTAAACTACGTTCGAAATTTCGAACAGATCATTCGATTAATATTTTTGCATTTCACCGTTAAATTCACCGTTTTATTTGTTTCAACTAGAGTCTAGTTTAAAGTTTTTAAAGTTTAAAAGAAGATTTCTGATTTAGTTAATAAGCATATCGTTACCTTAATATAGAAAGGCCCTAACTCATTACTTTTTTAAATCCAGTCATTTTTTGTGTATTTCGATAGAAGAACATCTTATATAACGAAAAATGCAAAAATCTCAAATTATAAAAAATAAGGCGTTAGGGTCTTTCTATAGGGCTAACGATATAAAATTCTGTAGATACTGTTGTTCAAAATTGTTATAATATCTAAAATTGAAATCTTTATACATAATACGCAATTAAATTTTTCTATACAATTTGCCCAGATAAAAAATCTTATTCAGAAAATTTGTAGATAGTAAAAAATTTTTATAGAATAAATGTCGATAGCGAAACATGTCTGTAGAAAATGTACATATAGTAAGAATATTGCTTGATAGTAAAAATTTTACATATTTTTTTTTCTGTAAAAAATTTGTCAATACCAAAAACTTTACTTGGATGTTTTTTTAATAGCAGATATGTATTTTCTAAAGAAGGTTTATCGGCAGCAAATTTTGCGACATGAAAATTTTTTCGTTAGCATAAATTAAATGCAGGAAAGATACTAATTGCAAATTTGTCCAAAAATTTTCCGATAGTAAAATTTTCTATAAATAATTAATCCAAAGCACAAATTCAACAATAGCAAAAGTTTTATATGAAAGATTAATCGAGAGCAAAAATTAGCGATAAAAATATTATAATTGGCAACAATTTTCTTTCAAAGCTTTATCGATACCAAAAGTTTCCAGAAAAAAAAAGAATATCTATGGCAAAACTTTTCTATAAAATAAAGCAAAAATTTTCTTTAAAAAATGTATCGATAGCAGACACTTTCTATAAGAAATTTAAGGATAGCATTTATGAAAAAAGTTCATCAAAAGCAAACATTTTCTCTAAGGAATTTAGCGATATAAATATTTTCAATAAAAAATTTATTGTCAGCAAAAATTGTCTAAAAAAATTTAATCGTTAGCAAAATTTTTTATAAAAAATTTTTAAAAATCTTCTATAAAAAAATTTTGCCTTTAATATATTTGTTGATAGCAAAATCTTTTTTAAAAAATTTAACGATAGCAAACTTTTTCTATAACGAATTTACCGATAAAAAAATTTCTATAAAAATTCATCGTTATAAAATTTTTTTGTCTTTAATGTATTTATTGATAAAAAAATTTTGTCTAAAAAATTTATCAATAGCAAACATTTTCTATAATGAATTTAACGAAAAAAATTTTTCTATGAAAAATTAATGGATAGCAAAAATTTTCTATACAAAATGCATCGTTAGCAAATATTTTCTATACAAAATTTATCATCAGCAAAAATTTTTTTTCTATGGTTAGCAAAGAGTATCTATAAAAAATTTAATTAATAGCAAAAATTTCCTATAAAAATTTATCGACAGCCAAAATTTTCTCTAAAAAATTTATCAATAGAAAACATTTTCTATAAGAAATTTAACGATACAAAAATTTCAAAAAAAAAATTTTCGTTAGCAAAAATTTTCTATAAAAATTCATCAATAGTAAAAATTTTCAATTATAAATTTATCGATATTAAAAATTATTTTTAAATAAATTTATCGTTAGCAAAAATTTTCAATAGCAAAAATTTTCTATAAAAAATTTATTGGCAGCGAAAATAATTCTTTATAATATTTATGAATAGTAAAAATTTTTCTTTAAAATATTTGTAGATATTTAGTAACAATTTTTTATAAAAAATTTATCGATGGGAAAAATTATGGATAAAAATTTATCGTTAGAAACAATTTTCTAGAAAAATTTTATCTCTAACAAAAATGTTTCTTTAAAATATTTATCGACAGCAAATATGTTCTCTAAAAAATTCATCAGTACCAAACATTTTTGATAAGGAATTCAATGATACAAACAAACATTTTCTATAAACAATTTTCATTAGTAAAAACTTTCTATAAAAAATTTATCGATAGCAAAAATTTTCTATAAAAATTTATCGATAGCAAACATTTTTTTATAAAAATTTATCAATGCAAACATTTTCTATAAAAATGTATCAATAGCAAAAATTTTTCATTGAAATATTTATCGATAGCAAATTTTTTTTTTATAAAAATCTATCGTTAGCAAAAAAATCTGATATATAAAAAAATTTATCGATAGGAAAAATTATCTACAAAAAATTTATCCTTAGCAAAAATTTTGTAGAAAAAAATTATCGTTAGCAAAAATTTCTTATAAAAAATTTATCGTTAGCAGAAATTTTCTATAAAAAAAACTATCGGTAGCAAATATTTTCTATAAAAAGTTTATCGATAGCAAAAATTTTCGAAAGCAATAATTTTTTATAAAAAATGTATCGATAACTAAAATTTTCTACAAAAAATTTTTTTATAGCTAAAAATTTCTATAAGATATTTCGGGATAAAAAACATTTTTTTATGAAGAATGTATCGATTACAAAAACTTCTACACAAAAAAACTTCTTTTATAAGTAAGTACATATGTACATGCATGCACGTATGAATATTTCCTGTATTTCGCATGTTGCGAAGGTCTCTTGTGGCTTATCAGTTTATCAACATATTTTTTTAATGGTTAAATAAGCAATTTATCGGTAACATAAGATTTCTCTAGAAATATTTTAAATGCACTTTAAAACAGTTTTGAACACAAACATACATACAAACATACATACATATACATATGCACGTGTAAATTAATCAATTCATGTAGTTACTGAATCTCCTCCAATATTCTTCTTAACAAAATTGAAATGCAATTATCGTAAAGATACTCCATTCAAAGAGTACTTACTACTTCTATTAGATTTCTTATCACAAAAAAAATTAGTTCAATGTTAAAAATTCTATATAAATTGCAATTTTTCACCGAGAATATCAGTAGTATTCTAAACTTAAACTTGATTAGAACTAAAAAAACTGCTTTCAAAATATTATTGATTAATTATTACAAGTTCAAATAATGATTAAAATTCATTGATATTCGTATGTTTTTCTGATCGGAACGTACGTCATTGTTTTAAGTAATTTCCAATCCATTTGCATGGAAAAAAATAAAACAAAAACAAAGTTTGAAAAAATAAAAATAAAAATAAAATAACGTTGTGCGTTATCGTGTAAAAACATTGAACAAATAATTAATATAAAAAATTATAGTCTTTTTTTTAATAATCAAAATATCAATCGAAAATGAAATCTAAAAAACTTTGCATCATAACCGTAATTTATTAAAGAGAGGCAAATAAAAGCTTTTAAAAGTTTTAATTGAATTTTGAGGCAAAAACAAAATTAAATTTGTAAAGGAAATTCTATTGACAGAACAGTTGATGCTGTATTAAATAAGTAAAATACATATCGTTGGGTGGTTGGTTATTGGTGCCGCAAATCAATAACCAAGCGATGATGTATATTTCAAACCTTTTTTTTAGCTTTAAGCTATATAAATATTTTCCGGAAACCGTTAAATAGCGCGAAAGTTTGTGCAAAGCTTTAACCATAACCGAAAGTACTACTGGTGCATTTCTTTTTCTAAATATTTGTGAAGATTACCAGATATAACTAATTAAAGTAAAGAATAAGTTAAAATAAAACCAAAAATATAAATTCATTACACGTTGCTACTTAAATGTGAAGCCATATATACATATACATACATATATACATACATATATAGTCAGTCACAAAAACTTTCTTAAAATACTGTTGATAACATCTTGGACATATGGTATAGTTACTCCGCCCATATTTGTGCAACCATATTCTGAAAATTAACTTTGTAGAATATGTATTAATAAATAAATAATAATAAATTGGTTACACATCGATTTAATTAAAATTTAAGAAAAAATTTTTAAATTTTTTCAAGACATATAGTGGCATTTATAATAACCAAAGGAAAACTCGATTTTGATTTTTTTAATTACGCCGTTTTGCATTTTAGCTAACGATATGTATGTATATGCTTTACAAATTTAATTCTACCCTGTTTATGTGTTTTTTTTTTAAGTGTACATCATCTTATTGACTCAACTGCCATTATTTACCAAATATTGCACTGCAAAATCCACCGCAATCTAAAGCGGCTACGTCCAAAGACATATACACTGATATTTGCATTTGAGGTAAACAGCTTTGGAAGCTCTTAAATTTGTTCTTGTTTCTTTGCAAAGTAAGAGCAAGCATTGCTGTCTCTAGTGTTGTTGTTTTGGATGTTGTACTATCGTCCAGTGATGCCAACTTGGTGATTTTGGCACTATTTTTAGTGCTTTTTGAAGACTAAAAACGCCCATTTTTGAGCGTTAGTGCCAAACTAACAAAAAGCACTAAGTAGTGCTTTTAAGAAATTTATGTATTTTTAAAATTACTTTAATAAAAAACTTGGTGTATTTATTTTTTCTGTGTAAATCATACCTTTTTGGTCTGATATATTTCATTAAAGATGTTGATAATATTGCCGAAATAGAGAATAGCTTAGAAAACATTGTTAAATTGCACTCGTTTTTCACATTAGTGCTTTTTACGCTTTTTAGATCTCAAAATTACGCTTTTTAGTGCTTTTTTAAATTCTGACGTGCTTTTAGAGCCAAAAAAGTTGGCATCACTGCTATCGTCGGTGTGAAAGCACAAAAAGCTCTTTTTTATGCACTTTGTGCATATGGCTCGGACGCAGCTGATCTAAAGCTTTCGCTGCTGCTTTATCTATTCCTAATAAATAAAGCTTTTGAGATTATTGTTGTTGTTGTATAAACAGTGGTTAAAGCCATAGCAAATTACCAACAAAAACATATTCAGATGCATTATGTTCAAAGAGCAACAACCTTAACTTATAAAAAAAAAATCGATAGCAAAATAGCTTTAAATGGTATTTTATAAAAAAAAACAGAAAAAGAAACAATGCATTTAAAAATAATTTAAACAGAGGTTTTCAAAAACCCTGTAGCAACAAATTTTTAATTACGTTTCAAAGTTTATCTAAAAATAGCAAAAAAAAAAAAAGTAAAACAATTTAATCTGATTATCATACAATAAATTTTTACTTTACTTCAGGGGGTTTGTATGAAATTATTCAAATATTGAAGAGAAAGACTTTTGCTTTATTTGTCAGTATAAACGCCTGCAACTTTGAGCTGCAAACGGCAGAATAACATTTCAAAATGAAATGGTTGGATGGTAAGTTATGCAATTTCATATTGAAATAAAACAAATATAATAAAGAAAAATGAAACAAACAATTTCATTTCAGCTTTCTTTCTACAGCTATTAATAGCCGTCTTTGTAAACATTCAACCGGCTGAACAGTATGTGCTGAAAGGCTTTAGCACAAAAAATGATTCAGCAACCGCCCAGCTTCAGTATGTAGATAATTTGCTAGACGAGCTAATTACCACAGTAACAGGAAAAAAGTTGCAATTGGAAGATCCCAAGGTGTGGCCTGAAGACTATGCCAGCGAGTACCTCAAAAATGGCCCCATGCTCTTTGATTATATAGTAGTGGGGGCCGGCACAGCTGGCTCGGTTGTGGCCAGCCGTTTAAGCGAAGACCCTAATGTAAAAGTACTAGTCTTAGAGGCTGGCGGTGATCCTCCCATACAGTCCGAAGTAAGATTTATTTAAAAGCACTAATACCTCCTTTCCACATGCAAAGTTTACTTTGCGAAGTTTTAATTCAGCTGTGTGAAAGACAGAGATAGTAACACAGTCTATTTCTGTCTTTCTCCCAGCTGAATTAAGAATTTGCAAAGTGAACTTTGCGTGTGGAAAAGGGGTATAATTAATATAAAATATAAAAATGTAAACTTTTTACAAAAACTGATTTTGATAGAGATAGAAATATACATACATACATATCGTTACCTTAATATAGAAAGACTCATTATTTTTTTAAATCGAGATTTTTGAATTTTTCGATACGTTGATGTTCTTCTATCGAAATATACAAAAAACTCGACTTCCAAAAAAAGTTAGGGCCTTTCTATATTGAGGTAACGTTATATATGTATGTATGTATGCATGTATATTAGACTTGTATGGGATTTTTTTTTAATTCTTAATATGTGCTCTGACTATAATATGACGATTGCTGTCATAAATGGGGTCTTAATTTTCTTAGCAGGATTCGACGGTGCCCTCTGGTGATTAGTGGGGCCTAGAGTACCCGATACACAGTGGGAGATTTTGTTAAAAAATGCAAATAATTCTGCAGTTTCTAAACATATTATGTCTTAAGATGGCATATGATGAAATTTTTTGGTTGCAGCCTTCGAATTTGAGAAAAAAGGCCTTCAATTTTATATTTAAAACAAAAATAGAATTATTTCGAAACGATCTGGGCTCAAATCGTCACATCCGTGGTCGTATTGTCTATCGTACGAAAACGAGTTAAGTGATACGTCGATCGTATAAGCTGAATGGGAATTCATTACGTACACGTATGTCATAATCCGAAAATGGTGTTTTTACGTGACGAGTTGTACGTTCACGTATGTGACGATTCGACCCCTGGTTCCTTCAATAGCGAAAATTTTGAATAAATTTTTTTTTGTACTATTTCTTATAGTATTACCTTTTGAATAAGTTAAAATATGGGGTTGGTATTTTTGCAAAACTTTTTTTTTTACAATAGCGAAAGAATTAGCGCACATTTTCTGCAAAAAAGGCGAAAAATGGACTTTTTCAAAATTTTAATTTAAATTGCGTATAACTTTTGATTTAGTTGTGCTTTTGGTACGAATTTTTTTATATTACAAATTTTGTTCTTAATTCATAATAAGTTTTCTTTTCTAAATCGAACAAGATTTGACTTCTCCATTAGCAGAAGAGTGAGCCAAGGTTTAAAAATTTTTAAAATTTTAATTTTTAACGAAATCCCCCACTGTGCGTCGATATAGCTAGAAGGTGGATGACGAGCGTAGGTCTCACACTTGCTGATCCTAAAGCTGAGGTCCTAATTGTAAGCAGTTGAAATAAAATAGAGTTTATCACAAGAATAATAAGCATGCACTCAAGTACTTGTGGGTTATGATTGACGAAAGCATCACGTTCCGACGTAAGTGAACGGAACTAGCGCACGCCAACCAGTTGAGTGACAATACAGACCACTTCCACAAAAGGAAGATGGACCAGTAGACTCATCCCGAGAACAGCAGATTTATCATAAAGGAATCATAGACAGGTTACCTTCCTCCTAGGTTACGTTAGGTTAGATAAGATTAGATTGTTGAGCCAATACTTTTCGGATTATTACTAGTTGTTACGGGATGCGACTGCTTCAGAGCATTACTTCTCATTGACAGTGCTTTGACCAACTACAAAAGCTATCCATATGGAATAAGGTTGCCATTTACTGGATACCTGGCCACAGCGGTCATCCGCGGAAAGAGGAAGCGTATGAACTGGCCTGGAGACCCTCCGTTTATGGGTCCCGAGCAGTTTTGTGGCATTCACTGTAATCTCTCTTATCAAAGGCGATGATAATTCGACGGCAAAGAAAAAGTGGCTGACTTCTTCTAGTTTAAGTCAGGCCAGATCATTGATGCAGCTATTTCCATATAGCGGCACCCTAAGAACCTCAACAGAAATGATTTATGGCTTCTTACTGGTCTTCTTTCTGGTCACTTTGGACTGAGCTAAGCTCTCTATTGAAAAGTAACCAAGTTCGTTTATCTTTGTGTCATTTATGATTAGAAGATGACAAAATATCGACAGAATCTTTTTTAAGAGAAGTAACATTCAGGCAATGAATGCCTAATACTATTACTTGGTAATACCTTCTTAATTCTTTTACATCTCTGCTTTTTTGCACGTTTCTAATAATGCAGTGTTGCAGAGCCTCTGGTGTCAATGAGACGGATTAAATATTTGAAGCTGCGTTAAGTAACCATTTTATTAATTACTTTACTTCGCCAATGACTCAGCTGCACAATACCGGCTTAGGAGGGCACTCTGATGTTACATTAGGATTAGCATCTGCTGAAGTCGGTATAGTTCAGTGAACAGTGTCTATGCCTTCATCACTTAAACTTTCTTACAACCACTGATACAAAATTGGCACTAATGTACATCATGCATGGTGTTGTTATTTAAGGACTGTTGGAGATCGGGCTCGAATCCAGGACCTTCGGTTTTGTAGTCAACGTGCTAACTACTTCAGCCAACACTGCCAACCCTCTTTGCAAGTGTGTCGTCTTATGTAATAGAAGATGGCATGTTTTTCATTCTGAATTTCCGTGTTCAGATTACATATATCAGTGATGACTTTCATAAGGAGAGTCATACAGACCTTTATTAAGTTTATAGGTGTATGGCATAAAAGATCTATCAGGTGGTGCAGTGACGGTCTTTGGTGATCTGTGCCCAGACTGCGTAAATATATGGGAAACCACGGAGGCTCGTTTTCTTTGATTGCTCACGATATGAGACCTAGAGAAGCTCCCTAGAGAGGTCCATCTAATCCCAGATCACACCGGACAACCTTGCTCAGCTAATGCTATCATCAATTGAAACTTGGGAGTATGTGTGTGTCTTCGCAAAACAATTTTATGGGTAGCAGAGAACAACAGAAAAAGCAAGATCTAATCTACTAGAGAGCAGCTTTGGATGAATCACCACTGCGCCAAGCTATACTTAGCAGTGACCCCTGGGGGAGGAACGAATGGAAGAAGAATGAACGAGGATAGATTTTAGTATATAGGCGCATGTGCAAGCCTAACAGTAAGTCCTGCTGCGAACTATGCATATTGAACAGTTCAAGTTTAAAATAAAATTTAAAAAACTTGTAAAAAGCAGAGTTTTAAAAGACTAAAACCTTCCTCTATCTCATCTTTCACCACCTGTCTTCTCTATCACTATACCTATCCTAAAACAAGGTATCATCTAGCATTCCTAGTCTGAGTGTTACTTCTCTTAAAAAAATTATGCGTTTAAGGGTTAATTTCGTACTTATTCACGTTTGCTTATTTAAAGTGTTCTGACGAAAATACTCGTACCCATAGGGCGCAACAGGCTTAAAATGTTCTAACAATCTGTTTCAGGTAGGATTTTAGATAAAAGTGCTGAACATATCTCGTGTAAGGGAGGGGACAATGCAAGGGGACTTTCAAACCCTTGCTCTTTTTTTACAATATATTCAGATTCAGATGTAATATAGTCATAAATGTATATTTTTGTTTGACTGGACAACTCTATCAGTATCAGCCTTTAAAGCTTTGTTCCTATTTTTTTTAGTTGTACAGTTTATTTAACTTAAATTCTCTATTTCCCTTAGATGCATGTCTTGTCATTGCAACTGTTAAACACCAGCTACACCTGGAATGACTATGCCGAGCCCAGCACCTTCTGTTGTCAAGCTATGAAAAATGAACGTTGTTATTGGCCTAGAGGACGTATGATTGGCGGTACGGGCGGCGTAAATGGCAATATATTTCTACCCGGCTACAATGAGGATTTCGATGAATGGCAAAAGCAGGGCAATGAAGGTTGGTCTTGGAATGATGTTTATCCGTTCTATGAAAAAGCTACGCTAGACTTGGGCAATGAAACCAGGCCACTGGGCACACTGACTTTAAATTACTTTCAACGTTTAAACGGCTATCAAACACTTAAAGATCTAATGACCAATGCCACCCATGAAGTGGAGAGCTCGTTAGTAAATAAAAGTCCCGGCTATATGGATAACATACTGGGGACAGTGGACCGCGGCAAACGCATGAGCACGGGTAAAACATATTTGGCAAAAGTTTCTTCTCAGAGACCGAATTTATATGTGATAAAAAATAGTGTAGCCTCAAAGATCCTCTTTCACATGAATAGAGCCAGCGCAGTGGAGTTTCTGTTGCATAGCAAACACAAGCTAAGAGCACGTGCAAGTAGAGAAATCATAGTAAGTGCTGGCACTTTTAACTCTCCCAAATTGTTAATGTTGTCGGGTGTGGGACCCCGTGAGCATTTGAGAAGTTTTAACATTCCAGCGATTAGGAATCTTCCAGTGGGTGAAAATTTACAAGATCATGGTATGATGCCTTTAATATTGAAATTTACTAAAAATATACCCGATGCAACAGATGATGTTACACCTGATTCTCTATACGACTACTTGATGTTTCAAAAGGGTCCTTTGGCCAGCAGTGCTACTTTAATAGGTCTTATTAAAACCCAAGAAGTAACAGCGCACAACAAATCGGACATAATGCTGGTGACACACTTTAGTAGGCCCACCAAGGAATTAAATGTTTTTCAGTTCTTACAATTCAAGGAGGATATAGTGCAAAAGTTTATGCATCAACTAGACAATCAAACCATTTTGGAAATACAAGGTCTCATCATCAAATCCAAGTCAAGGGGTTCCATTAAATTGAGGTCCAAAGATCCTTTACAAGGTCCTTCTATACAAAATAATTTGGCGTTAGAGGGAGAAGACCAGCAAACTCTTTTACGTTTTATACGCTACATACAACGTCTGCAAAAGACCGAGACCTTTAAATACTACGGCCTGGAATTGATAACTATACCTTTAAGAGAATGTGACCAATTCACTTACGATTCTAATGCTTATTGGCTATGCTATATAAAATACTTTTATGTAAGTGCTTGGCATGCGGTGGGCACTTGTCGCATGGGTCCTGCGGGCGATCATTCAGCAGTATTGGACCAGCGTTTAAGAGTTCATGGCCTGAGAGGTTTGAGAGTAGTAGATGCCAGTATTATGCCCAATATTACCAGTGGAAACACAAACGGTCCCACTATTATGATTGCCGAAAAAGCTGCCCAACTTATTAAAGATGATTGGGCCAATAATATATTATAGCGCTGTAAGGCTATCGTGCACTCAAACTAATAGTATTTTAATTAAAGAAATTTTTTAAATGTACATTATTTAAATAAATTTTGTGTTAAGTGTTCCCCAGTTTTATTTATGTGTTGACATTATGCTCTGCCCCATTAGGTTGAAAACATTCCCTCGGAATTTCTTTCCCACGGAAAATCCTAAAATAATAAGTGGCATCACCGCATTACGAGTTTTGAGAAAATTCAACCCTGATCTAATGGATGCAATACAAATTTCTAAAAGACAATAACGAATCATTAAATCAGTAGTGCATTTTTCTCAAAAGTCAAACAATTATGTGAGTATCAGCTTTTAATATTTTGCCAAGGCTTATCAAGTGATCTCGACAGCCCGGATGATTGCTTCCGCCACTTTTAATTAGAATATCCCTTAAATGTTGAGACACATTTTTCAGTGAATTCTTTTGACGTCCCAAAAACAAATTATTCAAACCAACTTGAGGTCCAAATATTCTCCTTTTATCGTGGTTGGCATATTTCGACTTCGACCACAACGTTTTTGTAATAGATTAACGAACACTGCGACATTTGTTCTTTAATCTAGGACCAAAATTTTGTAGTCTAAGCCGAAATATGCCAACCACGATACGGCTCATTATGTCTGTGACCAATATAATTAAGTGAAAGTAAACAAAAATAAGCAGGTATGTGATGAAAAACGATTTAGACACAAAAACAATTTGAAAACGATAAAAGGTGTGATATGTTTCTTATAGTCGTTTTGTCAATAATTTTAAAACTTGTTTTTAATAGTCTTTCCAGACATTTTTGACAAATTTCTTTTCACAGCTCCAATATGTGATTTATGTTTTGTCTTCTAGTGTGCTTTTTAGAAGTAAGTAGTTTAAGATAAGCTCAAAAATGTTACTCAAAATCTATCGGAATTCATTACACCTTTTCAAAACGGTTGTGTTGAAATCATTTTAAAAACCATCGTTTTTCATCACATACCTCAATTTTTTTTTTTAAATTAGGGAAAAATCGAAATGCAAAAAATAGGTTAAAAAGAAGAAATATCAAACTAAAAAATAAAAATATAAACAGACCAAAAGCTCGAAAAAAGATTTTAATTGAACATATAAAAAAATTTCGAAAAATTGGATTAAAAAATTTTATAAAATTTTATTGTGCAGTTTCCACAAGTCAAGCAGACGACTTTGCCACTCAAAAAAATTAGTACTTTCTTTATAAATTTTGTACTAAAGTCGACCGTTTGGATTGTAGAAACAGAAAGTAAGGAATAATAATTAATTTTATGCAATAAGTGTAACAAGTAATTTAAGTAAGCATTTTTGACACTTTTTTCCATTTACTAAGGGCCTGTCCCACTATATCGACAAGCTTCGACTTGTCGCACACTTACATTTGAAACAACAACAAAATATTAAAATTTTGTTTTGTTTTGAATGTAACTGTTCGACAAGTCGAATGTTGTCGACATCGTGGGACAGGGCCTAAATTCAAATTTAATTTTTGTCTCCACTAAACTTTTTCACTTTATTGCCACCATGTTGTTAATTGATAAGAAAACTACATCATAATGTAAAAACTAAAAAAGCTTTACATGCCAGTATCTATTAACATTCCACTGTTAAAAAAGCTACTTTTAATGTTGTCACTGACAACTTGTCAGGTTTTAGTTTAAACTTATACACATGTATGTTTGTGAACTGAAAGCTGTTAGCTAGAGATCCGCGCCGAACGGCTTTAAGGCGACTAAGTTAATCCGCCGCCAAAAAAATTTAATCTTGGTAGTATTTAAGAAGTTTTAATTCAATGGATTTGAAAGTATAATAGCTAATTTTTAACATAAATTTAAACTCTATGTCAGTTAACTGTAGTTTAAACTTGAAGTTTGGTTTTTCAAATAAACATTATCTAGTTAATAATCTAGGCTTAACCGAGCAAAATTGTTTAGTTAAACTGTAGTTAGAACTGTCAAATGATAAAAATATGAAATAAATATAACGCAATTGAAAAAAAAAGTTTTATTAAAAAGTTTAATAAATATATATGTATATTCATACATAAATAAAATGACGAAACCAGAATAACTTGTATAGGACAATTGTGAGAAAAATAAGAGAGTTAAAAACTCATCCAAAACATTTTTATGTGTGTAATGAATTGGAGTTATTGCAAAGATTTCGTTTAACAAAGAGTTCTGTGTATGATAGTTTTATAACTGACTGTAAAGAAATTATATTTCGTTGGATTTAAAATTTTATCATATCTTTTTTGATTTTATTTTTAGAGCGTTACTATTTTTTAAGCCCATCTTATTTATTTTTTTCCCCCCAAAATTCGGTATTAAGTTATTGAAGTTTTTCTTTTTTAAATAAATTTAAAGAATTGTCACATCGCTTTTTAAGTGTTGCCTCCTATTTACGTAAAATATTTTCAAGAATGCCACATCTATATTGAAAACAAAGTATGACATTTCTAGCTAAACTGACAACTGTTAATCCATCACTGAAAACCAGCATGGGCGTTTAAATCGCGTTTAAATTTGTTTCTTGGTTAACTCAAGCGTATGTTAAACTAAGTTTAACTAATTAGTAAGAAACTAGCCCTAAATGATTTTTACATAAACGATCAAATTGACAGGACTAACTTACCGAAAATTAAAATTGCAGTGCGTATTATTTACAAGTTTTCATCAGTTAAATTACCTGAAAATATAAAAAAAGAATTGTATTAAAAACGTGCAAACTTAAATATACAGACATATGTAGATAATTTAATTTATATGGGTATGGAACTTATTTATAAGTTCGCGGTCTCCTCCTGACATAAAATTACTGACTTTAACATTAACTTCAAGTTAGTGTTAAGTGTAGACTGCTCAAGTTAATGCTTTTTTCAAGTTATAACATTATTGTTAGTGCATTTGTTTTAAAAACTCAGTTATAACTTCAAGTTACAGCAAAATTTCATGTCAGGTGGAGATGTAGAGTAATTAAAATATTTTTTACTTAGACAGACGGTTTATATAACAGATTTCCATAATATTTCTATGTACATAGTTAAAATAAGGATATATTAGCTTTTATAATTTTTTTTAATATTTAAAATTTTTGTGCTCAGAAGTGTGCGACATTCGATATTCCATGAAATTTCAAAATATGTACGTATGTATGAACATTTATCAAAAGAATTTAAAGAGGCATACTTTGAAATGAAGATCGTGTTAGAGCTATGCTATTTATGTCAGAAGCAGGACCTGGGATGTGACTTTCGTAACAAAAATAATCGACACTATTACAGTTATAAATTTATTACTGTTTTTTGTTCTTTGTTTACATTTTTTTAATTCTCTTTTTCTTTATTTTTGCTCTGTTGGTAAAGAAGGAGATGCCAGATGACTTACTAATAAGAACTTATAAAAAAAAGGGGTGCTAAGTCCGCGTTTACATATGCGAAATGTCCACACACAAAAATATTTGCAGCGATATTATTTTGTTTCATAAATAAAAATAAAATAAATAAATTTTATGAATATTAAACGAAAAGCTTTAAAAATAAAAATAATTTTATTGCATTGTTATTTAACAAATGAAATTCGTTTTATAAAGCTAAGCAACATAGCTCTAACCGGGTGTCCTAAGACATCCATCTATGAATAATGTATAATGTACTTTTTCAGCCAGTGAGAAATTCTGCTATTTTATAAATGCCAAGAACGGAATTGGGATAACTTTGCTAAATAAAGGAACTTCCACTGTGAATTTCGGAACTTTGACAGTGTCACCATTTGTTGATTTGGATTTCAAAAACGTTTAGTTTGAAGTCCACTGATAAACTCAACAAGCAGGAACGAAATGCATTTAAACGTTTCTTAATAAAAAAAAAAAAAAAAAAAAAAACAACTCAAAATTTAAATTAATTTTAAATTAATAATTTAAAATAATTAATACATTCACGTGTAATATTTCCCATGAACAAAATATGTTGAACAAAATCAGAAAATAATGCACTGACACAACAACAACGCAAAACTTGGCGATTAAAATTTTTTCTCGATAAGGGTGATTGAAGACTAAGGGCCAATTTCACCAACTCTATTTAAATATCAATTCATATTTAAATGTCGATTTTGATTAATTTTTGTATGGAAAAATTATTTTTAAATATGAATTGATATTTAAATAAGTTGGTGAAATTGGCCCTAAGAGCCATTTTCACAACTTACCTTTAGCTAAAGGTAGGATTTTGTCTGCCCAATAAATATTTTTGCATTGTTACAACTTAAATTTTTAAATGGTACTATTATCAATAATAATGATATTTCATGGATAAAATAATAATAAATGAAGGCATTATAATGCAAAGCCATTTATCGCGCAGACAAAATCATAATTTTAGCTAAAGGGAAGTTGTGAAAATGGCCCTAAGTGCCTTATTCACAAAAATATTTCTGTTTTATAATCGATTAATAAAATAAATTTTCTATGGAAATTTGATTAATAAACATTTTATAAAACCAAAATATTTTTTATGAATTATGCCCTAAATGTCAAATAAATATACTTCGATACTTCTTATATAAATATCTTCAATTGTTTTGTAGAATGTTTGAGAAAACGAATGTATGTGAAATTCTTTCAAATATTAAATGATTTGAGATCTTCTTTGTTGATGTTCTGGAAGGCCAATTTCGCATCTTTAAAAAATACCAGATGATGATGATATACATTACACCCCTGCACAAGACCACTTACAAGAACTTTTTTTTGAGGGATTTTTCAAATGCTTTGCTACAGCGAAATCTTCTAAAACAAACGCTAAACAACACTCTATGCAAGAAATTTGTTTTAGTTATTGCAGATATAGGAGTAGCGAAGAAAATACTTCGTGACGGAAGAATTCGTGAATACGCATTAGCACGTAGACAAACGTCATGCATGTAAATTAGAGTGGCCGTTATTTTTTATTTTTTTTTTGGATTTCATATGCTCTCTCCCCCCAAATCGGTTCAGTCTTATGTAAAAAAAATGCGAAAAAATTTAATAGAGATAAGTTGTGTTGAGGGGCGGACGCACCCCCTAAAAGTTGGCCTTCAAGCCAATTTTTCAATGTAATTTTTTGCATATGACTATCTTTTTAAAAAATAATTTTACAAGAACATGGTATATGACAATACTTTAGCTCTTCTAATCAACAACGTTTCAAAGAAAGTTTTTTTCTAAAATTAATATTTTAGAAAATAATGAAGAAAATAACCAACAAAATACCAAAAATTTTATATACCAAAATTATGGGCCTAATTTTGTAAAACGCAAATTTTGTATGTATTTTGTTTTTATAATTTAAATTTTTTCCATATAAAATTTTTCAACGCTTGGCGTTGCGTTTTACAAAATTAGGCCCTATATTTATATGAAAATTATTTATATTAAGCATGTAAAATTAGAGTTTATATCTATTAAATTATTTCAAAGATATACATACGTATAGTCAAAAGAACTTATTGGTATGAAATTTTTTGTATTTTTTTTTACATAAAGCTGAACCGATTTGGGGGAGAGAATATAAGAAATCAAACAAAAAAAATCTCCATACAACTAACGGCCACTCCTATGTCATTGTTTGACATTTGAACAATTGTTATTGTTTGCTAGTAGAAGGTACGAGGTTATTAAAAATGGAACACGAATGAACAACGCATTCTCATTGTGAAATTGTTTTACCAAAATGGTGAAAGTTTTGCGGCTACAGTTCGCAAATTTGCGATCAATTTGGGGTCACAATAATGCTCCAAAAGAGTCAACTGTAAAGAGATTAATGGATAAATTTGCCGAAACTGGGTCTGTTAGTGATGTAAAGACAACAACGCGCCTTCGACCAGGTCGATCGACCGAAAATCTCGACGCAGGTCAAGCGCAAACAGTCAATGGTGTTCGGTATCGTGAAATGATAACCAGTTTTTTCGTGCCTAGAATTGAAGAAATGTATGTGGAGGGCATGTGGTTTCAATAAGACGGCGCCACATGTCATACAGCCAGAGAAACAATTCAATTGCTACATCAGTCATTTCCCGGTCGTGTTATTTCGCGTTTTGGAGACCAGAATTGGCCGCCTAGATCGTGCGATTTAACACCATTAGACTTTTTTCTTTGGGGTCGATGGTTTACGCGTATAAGCCGAGGACGACTCAAGCCTTAAAAGAGGAAATTGGACGCTGCATTAATGAAATACCGCAGCATTTATGCAAAACGGCCATTGAAAATTTCATTAAAAGATCGCGTGTGTGCCAGCAAAGCCGCGGCGGCCATCTGCCCGATTTGTTGTTCCACACATAACCTCATTTTATCTACTTTACGATATAATAAAGTTTCACGATTTTTTTTTAAATATATGTGTTTTATTTAAAATTTAAATCTTGCGTTCTTGTTGGGACACCCTTTACATACGCACATATGTTGTGTGTATGATCTTTTATTTTCTTGCTATCTACATCTTATACACACACTCAAGCGTACAATATGCAAAATAACAAGCATACACGCATCAACACTACTTCTTTTGAGTGTTTGTTACGAACAAGAAGTCTTCGCGATATCGCTTGTTAACACTCATATAAACATACATCAATACATGAATCGTGCTTCGCTTATTAAACAGCATCATTTATTATTGGTTTAGTATAATACATGCTACGACAATACATTTAAAAAGCAAGACGTACTTATTTATGTTTCAAGACTGTTTAAACAGCCCTCTAATGTGCATAGTTCAAGCTTTTTTGTGGATGAATAAATTATTAATCACTAGCTTAGACCCTTCGGAATTAATTTTTTATGCAGATGTATCTATGATTTCAATTTCATAAAGATCGTTTGGATAATTTTGCTGAGGCATAAACTGCCCCTCTGCCCCCTCTTGATCGTAGTTTTAGAAAATATGAAACTCGAATGTACTTTTACATGCATGTACATATATCTATTTTCGGAGGTTTATAAAAATCAGTTTGATAGTTTCGGAAGACACTGCTGTACGAGCAGGTGCTTCAAAGTATGTATTGGGGCTGCTCGATCACGTACAGGACAGGGCGAAGAATCTCACCCGCGACAGTAGGGTAAGTTTGGTGTCCTAATAAAATCCTGAAATCCGCACATTTTTAGACGCAACACGTGCTTCATCGCTAAAAGTGCATCCATTTCTGGCCGATTCTGCTATGACTCTCTGAATAAAGCAAAACTATAAAATCAACTTAAACACGAAAAATAAATCAAAGCTTAAAATGAGTCCAGACACTAATTTCCTACTTATTCATGAATGGTGTTAAGATCGTTTGTGATCTTGGAAACAAATTTTTTTTTTTTTTTTTTTGGCAATATCTTTATTTGTATAAACGGCGTATCACTTTACTTTCCATCATCACAATTTGATATATTAAAGAAATGCTAATTAGCCGGGGCAAAAAAAAAAAAAAAAACGCGGCTGAAACTTTAGCACTCAAAACTTTTTGTAGTTCTCTTTGGCACGTTTCTGGCAGTAACCTTAGGAGATGAAAAAAGTAATAAATAAGTAAAATTTAACAATGAAATGAAAAGTTTGTTCTCTCCGTACAAAGAATAATAATAAAAAAAATAATAAATTGCTGATAGCTAAATTTTTAATCCAAATACTTAATAATAATCCCATATAACAACTCAAATATACCAAGCAATGACGATAATGCAAAAACTTCAATTAAACAAAATAGTAATTTTATTATTTACGTATTTAATTGCACAAAAAAGAAAATAAAAGAAAAAAGCTTTGAAGTCAAGTGTTTAACATTACAATCAATTGGCGTTAAAAAGCGAATGCATTAAGAAGCGGGAAGTAAAATATATGTAATTGTAAATTATAAAATTTCTATAAAAAGTTATGATTAATTATGAATTAGTGGTTTCTTTGTGGCGCTATTTATTGACCGTAGGCCCCAGTGCCGTGTTACTTCTTATGCTTTTGGAAGGCATAAAGAAACATCGACCCGATATAGTGGATAGTGAAAATCGCGTGAGATCCGTGCATGTTAATGACTTGCGTAATAGTTATGATTTTATTGTAGTGGGCGGCGGCTCGGCAGGTTGTGCTTTAGCCGCCCGTCTGTCGGAAGTAACTCAATGGAGTGTTTTACTCTTAGAGGCAGGCGGCGATGAGCCGGTAGTTGCCGATGTGCCCCAATTGTATCCGATATTCCAACGTAGTGTTTGGGATTGGAATTATAAAACCGAAAAATCCGATCGTTTTTGCCTGGCCATGGAAAATCAACAGTGTGCTTGGCCGAGAGCAAAAATGTTGGGTGGCTGCAGTTCCATTAATGCCATGATGTTTGTGCGCGGTAATCGCAAAGATTATGATCATTGGGCTGAGCTGGGCAATGTGGGTTGGAATTATGATAATGTTTTGCACTATTTTCGCAAAATGGAAGATAATCGTGTAGCGGGATTTGAACATGATCCCTATCATGGTCATGGTGGACCAATGACGGTGGAAAATTATCGCTTTCCCTCACCACTAATGGATATATTTTTAATGGCCGCCAAGGAATTGAATGTGGTAAGTAAGTGTGGTGGATTACTACAAATACTGCTATGAGAATTTCTTCATGGTTTCGAATATTTGAAATTAATTTCGAAGTTGAAAAATTAAAAATTGAAAATTTTTAAAATCCAGAAATCTTTAATTTAATAATTATAGTGCTTAGTTAGAATTTCTTATGCAGTCTAAAAAAACACTTGCATTTGTTTAAAGATTACTTTTGTTCAATTTGAAGTTTTCCAAAATTGCACATACTAATGCTTATGCCATCAGAACTAGTTTTTCTTTAAGTTTGGGTTTTAAAATTTGATGTGAAATTATTTTACAAAATTCGGAATAAAGTTCGAAATTTATTTATAATCGATATTCTTCGAAGTTTTGGCGTGAGAAGCGCCCATTATTAATTTAAAGCTGAGATACATATTTAATTAAATTGCATATATTGGAACATGTATAACTACCAACATAATTTCTACAAAAATTTATAATAAATATTTTTGAAATTATGCATTTCTTAAAAAATCCATACTTCTTTATTTTCGAAATTCGAAATTATTCACAAATATTTATTTTGTAAAATTCTTTATTTCGAATATTCGATTTTTTTTAAATTTACTTTTATTTCGAAATACATATAATTTTTTTTGTGGCAATATCCCAGCAAAAAATTACACATTACATCAGAGCTACTTGCCATATAATGACTCACTTTTCTAATTACCCAATTTTATTACTCGCTTACAAATCACATTAGGTAAAATTTAAAAAATTATGTACAACTTGCTAAATGAGTAGAATGATTCTGTCAGATTAAATCGATTACATGAACAAGTTGCCAACTATATCTCAAGAATCGATTACTTTAGTCTCACGCCTTGTTAAATCATTAAGTTGGTAAGCCAGTAGGGAAGTGCTTCCACCAAAAATGCTTAATTCCAAACCCGATTACCTTTTTTGAAATTTTTTTTTCTGGGATGTAATAATCGTTTAAGTCGGGTTAAGAAAATTTAGCTTTATTATGCCGTAGTATGTCCCCAGTTAAAAGTTGTAATGTTTGTAATGATAATGACATATGCAAAGAAAGGATCACATCCAGGGCCTTTTAATATTTTAGCGGTAGCGTCAGAACTTCCGAAAAACACTGTTTTGCTTAGTTCGACTTAAGCATTATCATATTTTGTAACAAAAATATTACTTTGGTAAAATTTTGAGCTTTCAGTTATTGAAAATATTAAAATTTTCGACCTCTAAATAGTTTTTTATTTAAATTTAAGCTTTAAAGTTTGAAATGCACTCATTTTCGAAAATTCGAAATTAAGTTCGAAATTTCGAAAATTGCTCAAGATCGAAAATTTTAACTTTTGGCATAAGAATCGATAATTTTTATATATTTGGTAGTTAAAACATATTTAGTTTACATTCGAAAATTCAAATATTTGCAAGTTTTAATTATTTTTTAAGAACAACTGTTTTTGTGAGGCGTTTATAAAACAAAATTTGGTATAGAAGACTGGTTTTGAAACTTTTTGTAAGTCAAAAATATTTTTTATGAATGAAGTCTTAAACGTTTTAGAATATTGCAATTTTTCTTTTATTTCGAAAATTCGAAACTGTTTCTACACAAATACCTACAATGTGTAGTAGTATGTCCATGTGGATAAACAAATTAAAAAAATATATTTTGTATTTTTTTTTAATTTCTGCCCACTAGTAGATTTTCTGATTTAGTATTTGGTGGATTAATTCCAATTTAGAAACTAATTTATTCTAATCTGCACTTTTGCCTGTAATCCATTTAGAAATGACGCGTTATGTTTCAAAAACTTTATTTCAATTTTTCTTTAGAGTAATTATAATTTTTTTGGCAGCTCAATCCTTTTAAGGACTTCAATGGACGTTCTCAAACGGGTTTTGCTGCTCCACATGCCTCTTTAAGAGATGGTTTACGTTGCAGTGCCAATAAGGCCTACATCAGACCATCGTGGCGTAGACCCAATTTGGATATTTTGCTCAAGGCTTTTGTGGAGAAAGTAATCATTGATCCTCAAAGTAAAAAGGCCAAGGGGGTAATTTTCGAATGGATGGGTTTCAAGTACGAAGTGGAAGCAACTCACGAAATTATTTTATCAGCCGGTACAATTTCCAGCCCACAATTGTTAATGGTCTCTGGTGTAGGACCCCACAAGCAGCTTCAACAAAATGGTATTGAAGTTATACAAGAACTGCCCGGTGTGGGAGGCAACTTACAAGATCATATTGCCACCACTGGCGGTATTTATCTCATAGAAAATAATATAACAGAGAATCGTTTGTCATTTATAGTACCGGAAATGTTAAATGTAAAATCTATAAACTCTTTTCTACATGAGGCAACTGGTTTTTTCTATGCAGTTCCCATAGCGGAAGTAATGGGCTTTTGGCACAGTAAATATCAAGATCCCGCAAGAGATTGGCCCGATGTACAGTTCTTTTTGGGCAGTTATGGTTATGGTGCTGATGGTGGTATTATAAGCAGGTTGGGTGCGGCAATAGCGGTAGATAATTATGCTCAATCTTTTGAGCCAATTATTTATCAAGACAGTTTTATTATAACGCCACTACTAATGCGGTCAAAGAGTCGTGGTTGGCTAGAAATAATTTCGAATGACAATAAAATACAACCAAAAATATTTCCGAATTATTTTGATCATCCTCTGGATATGGCCATAATGGTGAGGTTTCATGTCATATTAATTATAATTTAAAAACATAATTAATATTTTTTTTTTTTTTTTGTTTTTTGACAGGTAGATGCCTTGAAGTTTGGCCATGAATTTACACAAACGCCGATTTTAAAGCGTTTGAATGCTACTCTCAACATTTACATATGGCGCAACTGTCCCCATACCGAGTATTTGAGTGATGCCTTTTGGGAATGTGTGGCTCGTTATTATACCCAGACTATTTACCATCCAGTCGGTACTTGCAAAATGGGACCCCACACTGACCGTGATGCAGTTGTCGATCCTCGCTTAAGAGTTCATGGTATTGAAGGCTTAAGGGTGGTGGATGCCAGTGTAATGCCCACCATAACAACGGGAAACACTAACGCACCCACACTAATGATAGCAGAGAAAGCTGCCGATTTGATAAAGGAGGATTATTTTCATTACAGACACTAACTAAGGCTTCTTTGATTAGTTTTTTTTTTCAATTTGCAGTTTTCGAATATTATTGTATAAATGATAAAACTTTTGTTGTCAGAACTAGTTTTACCTTAAATTTAAGCTTTGCAATTTTTTTTATTTTTTTTATCATTTGTTTTCGAAAATTCGAAATTAAGTTCGCAAATTCGAAATTAAGTTTGAAAATTCGAAATTAAGTTAGAAAATTCGAAATGAAGCTCGGAAATTAGAAAATGTTCAAATTATGTACTTTTATACGTCTGGCACAATGAGAGCTTATTTATTTGTATTTGAAAATCGCTCATTTAGTTCGAAATTCCTTGTGTAGACACTTTTTATTACCATATTGAATTTTTGGCATGCGTTTTAACTTTCCAATTATTTTTTTAACCCCCTGTTTCTACAATCCAGGCGGATGATTTAATTATAAAATCTATATGGATAGCACTCATAGTTTTGAGTGATTTTCATAAAAACTCTCAAGACCAGTCGCCTGCCTGGCTTGTAGAAACTGCACATGAATTTGTAAATTTAAAATTTAAGCTCTATATAGTAATTTTTATTATTTTTTTTTTAAAGAGAAGTAACACTCAGGCAACTAATGCCTACTTCTATTACTAGGTGTTACCTTCCTTAGGAAAGGGATAGTGATAGAGAAGACAGGTGGTGAAGGAAGAGATAGAAGAAAGCTTCATTCTTTTACAACTCTGCTTTGCACACGTTTTTTTTAATAAGACAGTGTTGCAGTGCCTTTTGGTGTCAAATGAGGCGTATTAAATTTTTGAAGCTTTCTTTAGTAGCCATGGTTATTTTACTTCGCCGATGATTCTGCTACACAATACCGACGAAGGAGGGCGCTCTGATGTTACATTAGGATTAGCATCTGCTGAAGTCCATATAGTTCAGTGACCATGACTATGCCTTCATCACTTGAACTTTTCTACAACAACTCATACAAAGGGACACTAATGCACATTAGAAAAATGCGTGGCGTTGTTACTGTCAGATACAGGGATATAACCCAGGATCTTCGGTTTTGTAGTCAACGTATTAACTACTTCAGCCAACGCCACCGTAAAAAGTATATTTAGCTAATTTCTATATTAAATGAAAATTAGTTCAGGATACCATCACTCATTTACTTACTATAACTATAATAAATAAAGTTTTTTTGTTAAATTAAATTTATTACCAATTGTAAAAACATTTCCATACATATGTATTTACATTAGAGCAGTCGATTTATATGGACAAAAATCAAAGGATATTGTGAAATCGATTTTTCGATAGCTTTTGGCATGATGAAAAAAAGTTTCACTATGACATATCATAAAAATAATTTTCAAGGCGCCAAAATTTAAATTCCCATTTGTATGAAATTTTTACACAAAGTGAATAAACCATATTTGTATTTTGGCTCAAAAAAATAATTAGTTTCTTGATAATCACTTGATTTAAAGTATTTTTATATACTTTTAAAATTCGAAATTAGAAATTTCGGAATTTATATTTTAAATGCAATATTTTAGTAAATTTAAAATAAACAGACAATATTCTAAGGTAAATTGTGAAATTCTAGCCTATGTTCGAACTTTCGAAATTATGTTCGAAAATTCGAACATGCTGCCAAAATTAACAGTTTTAAAATCTCTTATCGAGAGAACTACTTTTTCCAAAATAAAATATACACTGTAACGTGACGTCACAAAATTCCATATGTCATACATTGTATTACGTATGCCATTACTGCGTGGTATATACCAACCCAATTAATGTAGGGTACATCACTAATGGTTTGTTCGCAGTTGTGGTTAAAATATACATATTGACAGAATATACCTTAGAAGTCTCATCAAGTTAATCAGCGAAACGGTATAAGACTTCAAGTTTTATACTCAGTCGGGGAGCAGGTCACGATATCGTACGATTGTTTCTTGTTTCTTAACATTGTATTTAGCCAAGTGTACGATCTTCCGCATTATTCGTGCATTCACCTTCGTAGTTATTAACACTGTATTTAGCCGAGTGTACGATCTTCCGCATTATTCGTGCATTTACCTCCGTAGTTATTAACACTGTATTTAGCCGAGTGCACGATCTTCCGCATTATTTGTGCATTCACCTTCGTTGTTATTAATACTGTATTTAGCCGAGTGTACGATCTTCCGCATTATTCGTGCATTCACCCTCGTAGTTATTAACACTGTATTAAGCCGAGTGTACGATCTTCCGCATTATTCGTGCATTCACCTTCGTAGCTATTAGCTCTTAGTACCCATTTCAGAAACACGGTCAACGTCAACCCGAAGCTAGGAGGCGGCTCATATTTGGATCCCGACAACAACCGAAGCCGAATGGGGAAAACCATCGAGATCGACATATAATTATAGTTTAATATATATATATATATATATATATATATATATATATATATATATATATATATATAAATATTTAATTAGTTAAGTTAGTTTAGTTTCGTAAATAAAAAATAATGTGTTAAATTAAATAAGAAAACCACCCGACATCTCAGAGTTTTCATTTACAAAGGAAGCAGATCTTTGGTAAGATCCTGGAACAGCTGACGCCTACCTCAGCTGGAAAATTAAACTGCGTTACAACACATAAAAGAATTTTTCGAACTTGCACTTTGACGTGTAAACACTAATTAAGCGAAAGTTTATGCTTGTGAGACCACCAGGAGCTGCACAAATAGATAACTAGACTTTTTCGTGCATCATCTGCATTTGATCAACATTTCTTTGAAAAAGAAAATCGCCCAAGCCAACTTGTGCACCTAATATTTGATCAACTTTAAGCTTCTGGCGTAGAGTTTTACTAAGAGTAAAAATACTAGCATTTTACTTTGTATTAAATATGCATATAACTAACTTTTTAATTAACTAATGCAAGTTACTTTAATCTTACGATTATATAGTGCAATACAAGTATTTTCAGAAGCAAATTGTTATGTGATAAAATGCACGAGTCTATAAAAATATTTTACTCATTTCAGCAAAGTAAATTAATATAAAAATAAAAACAAAAATAATATTTTACAAGTTTTACCAGTTTTCAGAGCCTGCCGTTGAGGCAAAGAATCAATAAATTTATTTGCCAGCTGTCTGCTTGGATAACATCGCTTTATATGGTAACAAACACATTGGCATCAACAAACAACTTGTACTCGTGTTACAAATAAAGAAAAATTCTCCATTCATGACAACAACAAAGTAATAATCAGGTGGTGGTTATCATAAAACAAATTTTCAAATTTTAGTTTATTAAGAAAACTTGAAATGTCTTTTCAAACTCAGTTTGTTAAGAAAACTCCACACATAAACATCATTATCATCAGCTTAAATTTTCAACATGCTGCACAACAACAACAAAATGTTTCTTAACATTTGCATAGTGCTTGTGTTGCTGTTATTTGGTGGGGCCGAAAGTGCCACAAGGGCCATAAGACCAAAAGAAATTTCACAAACGCAACAGTTGAAAGAACATTTGGAAACATTGAAAGGTCATTTGCAAGAGACAATAGAAAAAATAGATCACAACATACGTGCGAGACAGGTTGATACCGAAACGGAGATACAAACGCCCGATGCTGGTGAGTTAAGAGAATTATAACAAAAATAGTGATTAAAGGTTTCAAAAGTCTTAATATTAAAGTGAAGAGATACGATAACTCTTTGTTACATGGACACTGTCCATTGGACAGGCAAGCAGATGTAGAGACAATCTCTTTTGTAGTGTGATTTTCAAAATGTGTGCAATGCCGTTTTTAAATGGAAAGCAATGCCACACAAAGAAAAATAACGGAAACGACAAACGTTGCTACTAGTACACACTATTGCGGCGTCACAAAGTGGCATAGCTTGCACTCGGCATAATAGTTTTAAAAAAAGTTGCTATCTGTAATTAGAATTGGTGCTTCTGTTTGCTGATAATCAAGCAGAGTGGACTTTAATAACACTGTACAACAGTTTCAAACTTATTTTGACAGTTAACGTCTGCACTTAGAACTTTTCCGTCTTTCATACTGTTGTGCTGAATCAGCAGTTAGCTATCAAAAAATTAATATTTGTAACAATTGTATTATATTTTTCATATTCGAAATTAAGTTCGAATATTTTTTATATAATGAAATCTAAAAAATTCGGAATTCTCATTATATATGTCATATTAACATACATATATAAGCTTGAAAAGTAATATCATAAAGAAATTTAAGATTTCGAAATCAAGTTCGAAATTTCGAACATGCTAAATTTATTAGCTATATTTTATTTTATATTTGTATTTCCGTATAAGACAATTATTTTTTTTTTATCTTAATACGAATTTTACCCCACCCCACCCCACCCCACCATTGCATTTCAGTATCAAAACAATCAAATTTTTGTATATTGTTTCATATTCGAAATTAAGTTCGAATATTTTTTTTTATATAATAAAACCTAAAAATTTCATAATTTTCATTTTATATGTCATATTTTGAGACATGTGAGCTTAAAAAGTAATATCATAAGGCAATTTAAAAATTGGAAATCAAGTTCGAAATTTCTAACATACTGCTACATTTGGTAGTTTTAAATTTTCGTATGAGAAAATTAGTTTTTTTTTTATTTAAATAGGAATTTTACTGCAGATGTTAATATTATTGCATTTTAGTATCAAAACAATTAAATTTTAGCATTTTTTTTAATATACGAAATTAAATCCGAATGTTTTTTGTATAATAAAATCTAAAACTTTCGGAATTGTCACTTCATATGTCATATTTTAACATATCTAAGCTTGAAAATTAATATGCTAAAGAAATTTAAAAATTCGAAATTAACTTCGAAATTTCGAACATACTACTATATTCAGTATTTTTGCATTTTCGTATTAGATACTAAATTTTTTCATCTAAATAAGAATTTCTTCTATGTTTAAATGACTAAAATCAAGTTCGAGTTTTATTATAAAGTTAATTTAGATACTAAATTTTTTCATCTAAATAAGAATTTCTTCTATGTTTAAATGACTAAAATCAAGTTCGAGTTTTATTATAAAGTTAATTTTTTTTAAACAATTTTACATTTTGCAATCTATCTTATATATTAATGCTTCTCTTATTTTTATCATAGAGTACCTTGAAGCCGCCCTAGGAGCCCAACGTAACGATTTAATTGGTGCCGCTGCAGTGCCGCAAATTCCTCTGCCATTACAAACTCTGCGCAATACGAAAAACAGTGGTCTAAGACGTAGACGATGAAAGCTTAAAGCGCTTTAAATATTGTTTCGGAATAAGGCATGTGTTTAAAAAAAATATAAACGATGACAGCAACTGACTTTTAACTTGAAATTTAAATATTGCATAAAAGATTCTAAATAGCTTAGGGATTTTATTTGAAGCAGTGAAAAAAATCGAAAAAATTACACATGACTGGTTTCGTATGCGCAGCGTTAATTTTTGTATTTGGTCAATAGCATGCCTAAGTATTGTAATAATAATAATAATAGTAAAACATTTACGAAACATTAAATTTATTATGTCACAATAAAGTTATTAAAGTCAAATAAAGTTTTAAAGCAAATCAATGTCATGGATGAACAATATACAACATATACACAAGTGTATTTAAAAATCAATATGAGATCAAAAGTAAGTTTAAGTCTATAAAAGGAGACATTTTGCCTCATTAAATAATTTAAAAATTGTTGTTACATAGTTTTAAATCTCAATAGCATTCTTTAGTCAAGCTTTTCCCGCCCATTACATGTTTGCAATAAAATATCATTTAAACAGATTATTGATAGCCGTGATAGGCTAAAAGTGTGCAAAATGAAATGAGAGTGCCCCGAAAATAATGGAGGATTTAAATTGAAAATTTAAATTCGAAAAGTCGAAATTAGCTTCGAATACTCAAACATACTTTAAAAGTTCATGGTTTTGTATTTCGCTATGCAATATGCAGATATATTTCATGTTGATTACGTTTTTAAATAAGTTTTGCATTATATTTTTTTAATTCGAATTTAAGTTCGAAACTTTTAGGCACATTAAACTTTAAAATTCTTTGCGATTCTTACTTAAACTATGGGATTTATGTATATGCATTTCATCTTTGAAAATAATATTCAGCTTTAGTTGAGAAATTCGAAATTTCGAACATACCTATACAATTTATAAATATAAAAATATTTAAAATTTTTGCGCTTGCATAAAAATAATATAATATTAATAAAGTTTTTTTGTATTAGCCACGATTTTAAATGAAAGATTATTCTACAAAAATAATATTCAATCAGAGTAGGGAAGTTCGAAATTTCGAACATACGAGTATAAGCATTTTCATAGATCTTGCTTTATATTTTTGATATTCGATATTATATTAAAAATTTAGAATGATGTTTGTTTAATTGTTTGTACAACTTAAACAAGAATATTTAGAAGAAAGTTAAGCTTTCAAAATAATATTTAATTTACTCGTAACTTATAAAGTTGGAACTTTCGAACATATGTACTTCTAGAATTAATAGTCTCAATTTTCTTTGCAAAAAAAAGTATGAACCACGATCCCATCTGAAGCACTTTAACGGTGCAGTAAGTACACCCTATGCCCGTTGGGAGGCTCTATTCTACATTTAGCTGAAATAATTTTACAGCTCGAACAGGTGGTTCCGAAGACTGCCTCTTACAAACATACAAACTTTACCTTTTTATAATATTAGCATAGATTATTTCGATACTACGCCATTTCCCTCCAGCCCTTTAGCATGTGCCAGACTACTTTATTTCTGGAATTAATGTCTTTATAGTTGTCTTCATTCTCACTATATTTTTTTTTTATTTGCCAAGTCAAAGTAACTTTTGCTTTTATAGAAATATTCTTGACGATAAATTTATGATTTTCATGAATTTTGGAACACCCTTTGCATAGAAAAAAAAATACTGGGATATAAATGAAAACCATTTAGTCTCGCTTGAGTTGTGAGGTGCGAGGAAAGTCTCAGAATTATGTGCTAAAACAACATGTAGTCGAAATCAGAGAATGACAATAAGTACTAAAAAAATAGGCGCTATGAAATAAGGCCCAAGGAAATTATGCCCAAATTAAATTAAACAAGGCCCAAGAGAAAATTTATAAAAAAAAACACCCAATATATATGAAATAAAACCCAATTAAAAAAGACCAGTGAAACCAAACTCAAAATGAAATAAAGCCCAAAATAAAAGAAATAAAGTCCAATTAAAAATTCTTTAATTTTATTGGGACTTATTTCATTTTATTATTTGGACGTTATTTTCTTGGGTCTTATTTTATAGCGCCAAACAAATATACTTAAATAAATATTAATTAAATTAAATTAAATGTGTATAATCGTAATTTTAGAGGGCAAACAATTCGTCTTACATATTTTTTCTCAAGCAGCTGTGACTAAAGCCGATTCCTACATATAAGAGCCTCTCGAAAAACTAAAATACTCTACAACTGCAAATAAAAATGCACATGCTTATCCAGCGTATTGACTATCTGTCACACTTATAATCGGACTATGCTTATACTCAGATTATGGATATTTAGTCGGACAAAAAAAATTTACGTATAATAGTCGAGATATTTATGCACCATCCACCACCGTATACATACATGTGGATATAAAAGATGCAATGGAAAATGTGTTTTCGCTGATTGAAAATATGACTTAAGTATGTGTGCGTGTGTAAATAAAATATCCCTGTATATACGCACGTGTAGCCGATTAATACTCGAGAGTATTTTTATACTCATGGGTATGATTGTAGCCATTTGTGCTTAACATAGTTCTTGGTTATACGTATTCGGATAAAGTTTAATGCGTGTGTTTGAGTATGCGCATGGCTTTTATTTTCAGCTGTGCGCATTTGTAGTTGTTTGATTGTCAATACTCAAAGAGTACTTAAAACAATACTTTTTCTATACTCTGTAGTAGGAATCCCTCTACTAGATTTTCGACTGGAACATTTTTCATTTTCCTTCATGAGCTTTTGCTCATCTACCTGTCTACCTTTTCAACTTTACAACTAAATTACTTGCAATAACACATTGGCTATTAACGTTTTAAATATATTCATTAAACAATATATTTTAATTCAATCAATTTAAAATTAAATGAATGTGATTAAAGCCTAACCTGGCAACAAATACAACAACAACAATGACAAGAATGTAACATATTATTATTTTTAAGAATATGCTCACTAATCAATCATTAGACTAAGTTATATTATAATATAAAATATAAATCTAAAGTTTAATATTCAATAGTCTCTGATAATTTGTAACGTTCGGTGTTGAGATGACGAGCGCTGGCATATTGGCGCCGCCTCAGTGTCCTATACCCAGTGTGGGTGTAATGAATTCATTGGTAAATTATTTAGTGCATAGCCTATATGCAGCTCAGTGCAATATATCACATAAAGAATTTTGGCCTACCGATTATGCGGAGTTCGCTTTAAATTCAAGTTTGGAAGCGTATGATTTTGTGATAGTGGGAGCTGGTTCGGCGGGTTCCGTAATGGGCAGTCGCTTGAGCGAAAATCCTAATTGGAGGGTATTGGTTTTAGAAGCTGGCGCTGATCCTCCTCAGGAGTCAGATGTAAGTGAGATTTTTTTACTCTTAAAATATTTTATATATAATATATATATGTTTGATTTCTCCTTGCCAGATCCCCCTTTTGTTTTTTGGTTTACAAACTACTAACTACACCTATACATATCTGCCAGAGCCTAATAATAGATCGTGTAGAGCTTTTAAGGATAACAGATGCCATTGGCCTCGCGGTAAAATGATAGGAGGTTCTGGTGGCATAAATGCCATGCTTTATGTGCGCGGTAATCGTTTTGATTATGATCGTTGGCTGCAGGAAGGCAACATTGGCTGGGGGTTTGATGATGTTTGGCCATATTTAGAGAAGTCCATTACTCCGCTAGACAATGAAACTCATCCCCAGGGTTATCTCACTATAAATAAATTCCCACGCTTTGATGAAGATATATTTTCCATGATTCTCAAAGGAGCCGCTGAGTTGGACATACCACAAGTTGAAGATTTTATAGAAGGCAGTTATATAGGTTATGGCTATCTAAAAGGCACAATAGAAAATGGCCTTAGAGCCAGCACCGGCAAAGGCCATTTGGGCAAAGTCTCCCAAAGACCCAACATACAAGTGATTAAAAATGCCCAAGTCACTAAACTTGTATTTGATAGCTCCGGCCAGACAGTTGAATCCGTGGAATTTTTGCTGCAACAGCAACATAAACTTAAAGTGGCGATAAAACGTGAAGTAATACTATCGGCGGGCGCCATAGATTCACCCAAAGTTTTGATGTTGTCAGGAGTGGGGCAAGAGCACAAGCTAAAACCTTTAAGTATACCCGTGTTACACAATTTACCCATAGGAGCAAATCTACAAGATCATAATGTCATACAAATCTATTTACGCTTTCCTGGTGCCCAGCCAGATCAAAAACAAGTACTAGACAGTATTTATCAATACTTAGTACACAATCAGGGCCCCTTAACTTCTCATGGCACAACTTCTCTTACGGGTTTTATTAACACAAACTCAGCAAAGCAAACTCTATATCCTGATATAGAATTTCATCATTTCATAACAAGAAGAGGTAATGCCATGGGCATGAGTATGCTTTTAAATGGTTTTCGTATGAAGGAGGAATTCCTAGCCTTCTTTAGGGAGATAAATGAGAAATCTGACTTGTTAACCATTTATACTTTACTCTCCCATCCAAAATCAGTGGGAGATATAAGGCTCAAATCTACTTCTCCCGAAGATCCGCCCATAATCGATGCCAACTATTTCAGTGTACAGGAAGATGTTGAGGTTTTGTTAAGGGCCATCAAATATTTAATGAATTTGACACAAACCCAAGCCTTTCGGGAAAAGCAAGTGGAAATTCTACATATACCACTAACAGAATGCGATCGTTATGAATTTAAAACCGATCAATATTGGAGATGTTATTTCACATATTTTTCGGCCACTTGTTACCATCCTGTGGGCACGGTTAAAATGGGCCCTTGGGATGACGCAGATGCGTGTGTGAATCCTAGATTGAAACTAAAGGGTGTCGAGAATTTGCGTGTGGTTGATGCTTCTATAATGCCTTATGTCACCAGTGGTAATACAAATGCTCCCACTATTATGATTGCAGAAAAGGCTTTTGATATGATTAAAGAGGATTGGTCTTAAGAACATAAATTGTAATTTTTATTATTTCAAATATATTTAAGTGTTGTTTTAGGGTGAAGGCTTTTAAGTAATAAATGTTAAGGAAATGTTGCAAACTTTTTAAGGACTTGTAAGGAATTCGAGCTTCGCTATGCAATTACTCGTATTAAATATGGAAAGTTAATGTTTCAATGTTTTATATGCTGTTCCACAAAGGAGAATAAGTATTTTACTTTTTTTTTTTGGAAACTGCGCCCAGAATTGAATTTTTTCTTGGAATAGCTTCTTAAATTTTGACGCCATCAGAAAGGAAACATATCAGAATTAAGGTAGCCGAAAGATTTGGTCAAAATATTCGCAGTAGTGGACGTGGCATGCTGCCAAAAACAAAGAATTTATGTTAATTAAAAAAAATTCATATTTGAACGGAAATAAATTATAATTCCTCCAAAAATTATTATCGATAATGGGTTGCGGCTTTTTTTAGTTATAATGTTTTTAATGAGCGGTATGTGCAGACCCTGTACAATTTGTAGTTAGGGCGCTCTGTAATAAATTTTAAACTTCCATATTTTTGTAAAATTTTAGGTTTAGTGGTGTTTAACTTTTAAAGATGAAAAGGCATCAAAAAAATAAAACCATCCGGCGAAAGATAAAAGTGCCTTCTCTAAAGGTAGAATTAGTAAAATCGTATCATTCTACTTTACAGCTTGCCGTATCGTTCAAATTTGTGCACAAGTTATAGAAAATGTAACAGTTTGCACAGCACATTTTTTTTGTCTGGCATTAAATGCGGCGTTTTTGACATTCGCTACAGAAAAATCTATTTTCTGCAGATTCCTACGTCAGCAGTGCTACCACCACATATTTTATAACTAGTAACATGCATTGTATATGGTACGGTTTTTGTCAGCTGACACGCAACACATCACGATACGATTTTACTAATTCTACCTTAAGCTTATATACACTTTTGCACCCGTCACTACCCGCCTATAGAACAATTTTTTTTATTTTAATCAAAATACATAATCAAAATTATAAAAAATGTACCAAAATTGCTAGTATTTTTTTTAACTTTTTTATGTTTGTACACACATAATTCGTCATTTGTAAACCAGTTTTAAAAAATTATATTTATGATTTTAACAGGCTAAAGTTCGTATCGCTTTTTAAGACAAATTACATGTGATAATTATTAATGACCAAATAACACCAAAGTTAGTTGTAAATATTCTGACAACACATAGTTGAACGGAACAGCCAGCCGTAATTATCACATGTTATTTGGCTTAAAATGCGATACGAACTTTAGCCTATTAAAATCATAAATATAGAAACAAATGGAGTTCGAATAATAATTAAAATTAAAAAATTATTTTTTTTCTGAGTTTTCTGGGTTTGCTTTCAAAATCGAGGGAAAATTTGATCCCCTTAGACATAACTATGTAATTTTTAAAGAGATTTGGAAAAGTCTTTTTTTGTTTCAAATAGGTTACCTGCAGTTTGGAGCCATAATTATTTTTGAAAATCGGAGGGGGAAATTCGCTCCCCTTATGCATAACTCTGTTATTTATGAATAAATTTTTAAATTTGTTTTTCTTTGAAAGTCTTTGCTTGCAGTTTGGTCCAATAATTTTTTTTCCAAATCGGAGGGGAAGTTTGCTGCCCTTAGACATAACTCTGTTATTTTTAAAGCTATTTTAAATTTTTTTCAAAGAGGTTACCTGCAGTTTGAAGCCATAATTATTGTTTTAAAATCGGAGGGGGAAATTCGCTCCCCTTACGCATAACTCTGTTATTTTTGCACCGATTTGCAAAATTTCTTTCTTTGTCTGAAAGGGTTTACCTGCAGTTAACACCAATAATTCTTTTTTTTTCATCGGAGGGGCAAATTTGGTCTCCTTATGCATAAGTCTGATTTGTAAAGCGATTTGCAAAATTATATTTTTGTTTGAAAGATATTACCTGCAGTTTTGTATCTTAATTATTTTTCGAAGATCGGAGGGGGAAATTTGCTGCCCTTATCCATAAAGGACTTTTCCTGCAGTTTTGTCTCATATTTTTTTCCAAATCGGAGGGATAAATTTGCTCCCCTCTGCATAACTGTTATTTGTGTACCGATTTGCAAAATTCTGTTTTCCTTGAAAGAGGTTCCCTGCAGTTTGGTATTTTAATTATTTTTCGAAGATTGGAGGGAGAAATTTGCTCCCCTTATGCATAACTCTTTTATTTCTCCACCGATTTGCTAAATTCTTTTCTTTGTCTGAAAGGTCTAACCTGCAGTTTGGTCTCTCTCAATGGTTTTCCAAAATCGGTGGGGAAAATTGGCTCCCCCTACACACATAACCCTGCCATTTATGAAGCGATTTTTAAAATTATTTTTTTATTTAAAAGGATTTTCTTGCAGTTTTCTCCTACAATTTTCTTTCGTAAATCGATACGGTAATTTTTTCTACTTCCCCCTACTCTATCACCATTGTTCGACAATTTTGATTAACTATCAATTTATCAAGTGCTTCGTGTGTGATTTCACACAACGATTGAGTGTATTTAAGGTTTCCATAATAAAAATTAATAGTTTTTGAAAATTAAACAAAAATTCAATACAATGTCAAAGGTGAGTGTATTATTAATGTTAGGCAAAAGTTTTCACGAGCGAGAGGACGTGGGAGTGAGTGATACAAATTTTTTCTTCGTTATATTAAATGATAAAAACTTTAAGAACGTTAAGAGGGATACTTTCGTAGTTTGATTTCAAAAAAATCATTTCAATCATTTTTGCCATTTGGTTGCTATTAATTATAGTCCCAAAATGGGTAAAATTTTCCACAGTGTAACCAGTCGCAAAGTGTATGGCATGCATTAGGAGAAATACGTACCAAACCTTTTAAATGTTCTCCTTAATAGTAGATTTTCAGCCTGGCCCACGATATCGACAACGTTCGACTTGTCGCACACTTACATTCAAAACAAAAACAAATTTTAATATTTTGTTGTTGTTTCAAATGTAAGTGTGCGACAAGTCGAACGTTATATCGTGGGCCAGGCTGTTTATTTTATTTTTTCAAAAAAGTTACGAGAATTTCACGACATGTCACTGAAAGTACTAAAGTTCAAAATTTATCGGAAAATCATAAAAAAATCAAGCTTGAAATCCTTTGAAGGGTTAATTTTTTATTGAAACTTACATTTTAGCTAGAGGATTAGATGTACAATTATACCTAAAATATTATGAGGAACATTTCTGTGGAAAACATGCATTCCTCGTAGGATTTTTACATAAAAGTAATGAACACATGCTATGCCTAATATTAAAGCGTGCATAAATGTAAGATTAAGCCTTAAAAGAATGTTAAGTTCTGCTTATTTCAGGCCTTTAAGTTAAATGTACAGCTTTGGGTGTCTTTGGGAGAGTTAAAGTAGAATTTCTTGGCAAAAACTTGAGCAGAATATTTTCAGCCGTTATGTCCCCCTTAAAATTTTATTTTTTTCACATTTTTCGAAAAACAGGGAAAAATCATAAAAGGTTAAGACGAGCTTTAAAAATATTTCTCGTTAAATTATACATCACAGCTTTGAACACATATCGAGCCATAACCACTAAAAAAAGCTTAAGCGACACATTTTTTGGACTTCGTGTTTTTGCCGAAAACCGATTTTGGTCAAAAAATTAATGGCTTGTTTCACAATATCGAAAGAAAACTTTCGAATGAAGATTTGTATTGAAAACAACAACAGAATATGAAAATTTGTTTTTGTTTTCAATATAAATATTCAGTCGAAAGTTTTCTTTCCTTATCGTGAAACAGGCCATAAGTTCGAAAATTATGTCGCTTAAGCTCTTTTGATGGTTATGGCACGAAGTTATGGCCGACTCTTCAAGACAAGTTGCTAAAGAGGGGGAACCCTCCATTAAATAAATATGCAGTTCAGTCCTTGGCCCCTTATTATTTAGGAAAAGTTTAATTTTGTTCAACAGAGCAATTGTAAATGTTTAATTAAAAAAAAAAAGATGTGACCTCTTTGAAAATAAAAGTACTCGAATAAAATAAAACAAAAAATCTTTTGTCATATAACAAATATAAAGTATAATGAAAGTTTGAATAAAAAAACAACAAAGAATTAATTAACAATTCGGTATATTCATACAAAAGATTGAAATCTGTTTAAAAAAAATATAAATACAATTAAAGAAAGTAATTGATAGAACAAGTTTATTGTATCATATTCACAACTTGTTCTTTCCAAAAGCTTGCATTGAAATATTAAAACTGTTTATATGTTTTTAAAATCAATGCTTAGTGTTAAGATGAATTTCGTAGGAGCAGATGTTATGGCCGCACAATGTCCCATACCGAGTGTGGGCCTAATGAATTCATTGGTAACTTTATTAGTACAAAGTCTGTATACGGCTCAGTGCAATATAACGCGTGCGGACTATTGGCCGCCCGATTATGCTAACGCAGCTTTAAGAGCTGGCGGCCTGGAAGCTTATGATTTCGTGGTAGTGGGAGCTGGCAGTGCTGGTTCCGTTGTGGCCAGTCGTTTGAGTGAAAATTTCAATTGGCAAGTTTTGGTTTTAGAAGCGGGCGCTGATCCTCCTCAGGAGTCAGAAGTAAGTGGAAGTTCATCACTAAGTGTTAACAAAGTATTTCAAAATTATTATTTCTAGATACCCAGTTTCTTTTTTGGCGTGCAAAATACTAATTATACCTACAACTATCTTTCTGAGCCTAGCAAGCGTTCATGCAAAGGCTTTACAGATGGCAGATGCCATTGGCCTCGCGGCAAAATGATAGGAGGCACTGGTGCCATCAACGGCATGGTTTATGTACGTGGCAATCGTTTTGATTATGATCGTTGGCTGCGGGAAGGCAATACTGGCTGGGGTTTTGATGATGTTTGGCCTTATTTTGAGAAATCAATTAGACCGGTGGGCAATAAAACCCATCCCCAGGGCTATGTTACCCTCAATGAATTTCCGCGCTACGACGAAGACATATTCGCTATGATCTTGCAAGCTGCTGCAGAAATGGGTATACCTCAAGTCCAAGACTTTGTGGAGGGTACTTATATAGGTTATGGCCATTTGAAAGGCACCATTGCAAATGGTGTTCGATCCAGTACTGGTAAATCGCATTTGGGCAAAGTTTCCCAAAGACCAAATTTGCATGTGATCAAAAATGCCCAAGTCACTAAACTTGTGTTTGATGATTCCAAACAAATTGTTAAATCAGTGGAATTTATGCTACAACAAAAACATAAACTTAAAGTGGCTGTAAAGCGTGAAGTTATATTATCGGCTGGTACTGTAGATTCACCCAAACTGTTAATGCTCTCGGGTATTGGACCACAACACAAGTTGCAACCTTTAAATATAACTGTTATACATAAATTACCCGTGGGAGAAAATTTACAAGATCATGTCACTATACAATTATATCTACGTTTGGCGGGCAATCCGCCAGACCAAAAACAATTGCTAGACAGCATTTATCAATATTTGTTAAACAAGCAGGGTCCTTTTACTACTCATGGCACCGCCTCTCTTGCCGGTTTTATTAACACCAATTCTACAAACACCAATTCTTCATATCCTGATATACAATTTCATCATTTTATTACCAGAAGGGGTGACGTCTTGGGTTTAAATTTAATATTAAATAGTTTTAAGGTCAAGCAAAAATTGCGAGCCTACTTTGAAAATATTAATGCCAATTTTGACTTGTTGGTAATTTTTGCCCTATTATCTCATCCCAAGTCGGTGGGAGATATAAAACTTAAGTCTTCTTCCTTTAAAGAGTCACCCATAATTAATGCCAACTACCTAAATGAATCGGAAGATGTTGAGGTTTTGTTAAGAGCCATCAAATATTTAATGAATATGACACAAACTCAGGCCTTTAAGGAAAAACAAGTTGAACTTCTTCAAGTACCCATAAAGGAGTGCGACCGCTATGAATTCAAAACGGATGGGTATTGGAGATGTTATTTCAACTATTTCTCTTCCACGTGTTATCATCCAACGGGAACGGTTAAAATGGGTGCCTTAGGGGACGAAAATAGCTGTGTTGATCCCAGTTTGAAGCTGAAGGGAGTTAAAAATTTGCGTGTGGTTGATGCTTCCATAATGCCTTATATACCCAGTGGCAATACTAATGCTCCCACAATTATGATTGCAGAAAAGGCCAGTGATATGATCAAGGAGGATTGGTCTTGAGCTAGTTATGAATAAATATTTATTGTAGAGAAAAGGACAAATAAATTATCAGCCCAATTCTAAATATTCCCTGGGAAATAATTCACACGGAATTCTTTTTTTTTTTTTTAATAAAATCCACCTATTCTAAACAGATTGAGCTAAAAATTTAAATTTGAGAGAGAACTTCGAATTTTCGAAGTCAGTTATTTTGTTTTCAGCTGTTTTTAACCGATTAAAAAAAATTGTTAAATTGTTACTTCATAAAAATTCTTTTTTTGTCTTAGGGAAAGTAATGGGATGGTATACCTTGCCATTGCTTCAATTGTAAAAAAAAAAGTGGACGGGGACACGTCCACAACTTTTTCATTTGATTTTATGATTTTCTACTTATTTGATTGCTGCGAAACCTAGCAAAGACCTTAAGTTCTTTTAATTGCACAATTTTCAAGTTAAAAAAATGGGCGTGGCGGCAGCCATTAAAGTTTATTATTATATTTCATGCGGTTCTACTTGACCGATTTTTGCGACACTTACCACACACCTTGTGCTCTAAAATAAACACAATCTTTCATTTACAAAAAAAAAGGGCGGAGTCACGCCCCTTAAAATTTAACATTTTATTTTAAGCGGTTCTATTTTACCGACTTTTAAAAAAACTTAACACACACCCTGAAAAATGGGCGGAGGATCGCCCAGATTAAACAAAATTCGAAAGTAAGATACATTTATGTTCAAATAATTTATATTTATAATTAAATTATACATATTGCGGTGTTATTTAATCAATTATAAATAAATTCAGCAAAGTGCGATTTTGACTTTCGTACACCAAGGGTTCCGTACGGACACTTTAAATGGATAACTATACGAACTTTAGAACATATAATCGAATATCTTATCTCATATAGACATTTTAAAAATTTGTTTGTTTTAGCGCTTTTTTAGTTTTAGCGCTTTTTTAGTTTTTTCAAGTTTTTGGCGATTTTTTAGTTTGGCGCTTTTTTGTTGTTTTGGTTTTTTGGCGATTTTTTAGTTTTTTTCTTGCTGTTTTCTTTGTTGTTCTTTACTTTATAGATTTTTTGTTTTGGCGTTTTTTCGGTTTTCAGTGATTTTTTTTAGTTATCGCGTTTTTTTAAGTTTGATGCATTTTTGTTGTTTTGGTGGTTATTGGCAATTTTTTTTTTGTTTTTTGCAGACTTTTTTACTTTTATTGATTTTTCGCATTTGAGCGATTTTAGAGTTCTTGGCTATATTTGGGTTGGTTTTTAGTTTTGGCGATGTTTTTAAAGTTTTCTGTCGAACTTTTTACTTTTTTTTGTGATTTCTTGCATTAACGATTAACGATTTATTATATTTTTAATGATATTTTTCATTTAAGCTTTTTTCTTTATTTTGGCGATTTTTCGTTGCGGCATTTTTTAATATTGGAATTTTTTAGTTTTAGCAATATAATATATTTGTTGTTGTAGCGGCCAAAGTTTTATATATTCTGTGAAAATTTCAGGTCCTTAGCTGTAACGGTTCTCGACAAAACATCCTGTGACAGTCGGACAGACAGACGGACGGAGAGACATACGGAAAGACAGATGGACATCACATCGTAGCAAAAACAATAGGATGACTTTTCACCTCTGGTGTACGGAATCCTAAAAATTAGAGATCGTGTCACGCGTGATCGTGCTCAAATTTATAATTAATCACGCATGAGTGCGTGAGCGTGACTTTAAAAAAATTACTCGTGCGTGATCGTGCGTAAGCTATTTTTAATAATCACGCACGAATTCTCACGCTCTCACGACATATCATTTCTGCATAGGTGAGTATCAATCAGTGATGCCAGAGTTCCTCCACCAAAAATGGCTAAATGTAGACAAAAAAAAAATGGCCAAAAAATGGCTAAAAACTAGCTGAAAAATGGCTAAGCAAAATCGAATGCAAAAATCATTAACTTTAGCAAAAACAAGAAGGTATTTCATATATTGTTTTTTTAAGGCAAATCGGGAACTTTTTTAAAGTAAATAAAAACCATAAGTTGAAGTAATAAATAAAATAATTTTTCTTCAGGTAATAAAAAAAACTGCGCATATAGTGCAAACTTACAATACTTGCATTACGCCTTCTATTCATTTGTACATTCTGCTATTAAGTCTTTAAATTTTTGGGATACTAATCCATTCCTTGCGAAATTTTTGTTTATACTTTTTATTAACTTTCTATTTTTTAAACTTTCATTTAAACTTTTGATTGATATCATAAACCACCAATTATGTAGAAACGACAACTTATAAACACCTTGCAACGATTATAAGAATGCAGTAGCAAATCTTGTTGTTACCAATTGAGCCATTTCTTTCATATAAGCGCTTTTAGCACTTTAATGTTCCCATGTTCCGAGTTTAAATTTTTTGCGAAAAATCAGAAACAAATTTCATGTTTGGAAAAATAGCTAAAAAATAGCTAGATTAAAATAAAAATAGCTAAAAAAATAGCTAATATGGGATGAAAAATGGCTAAATTTAGCCAGAAAATGGCTAAATTGGCATCACTGGTATCAATATACTATACCATTTTGCACATACTACGCTGCAAGACCACTTGCGCAAGATTCTTATGATTTTTTGAGGCGTAGTAAACTGACTTATATGTAATTCAAAAATACCAATATAGAAAAATAAAATTATTTTAATATATTTTTTATGGTACACAACTATATTTTCCTTAAATTTTGACTTTTTTCAGAAAATCTGCGCGTATATACGCATTTATGAAAAGGCACTTTAAAATTTTAGTTAAAAATGTTTACAACTTGCTACATAATAAAATGTGGTAGTTGAAATTTTCAAAATCTACCGTCACTACTTTTTATAAGTGCTTAAACACAAAAAATATTTTTAAATTTTACTATTTTAGGACATTGCTGAATGTAGGATACATGTCCAAAATACAAAATAATTGGCTCTAAGCACATTCTTAGCGCATTGTTTTTAGCGCTATGTAATTGAAAAGTAAAAGTATTGAAGAGTTTTTTTAAAAAAGCAAAAATAATGATACTTAAAAAAGCACATGCCGTTTTCACGGAAATTTTAAACTTTTGATTTTTTAACCTTTGCCCCATTTCATGAATGGGGATACTAATAAATTTTTTCCCATCTTTGGCCCACTGTAACTCCTGTCCAGCTCAAGCCAGAAGGCTGTCATTATATGTGTTATAAAGTCTAAGTCCTCCCCAACGGATGTTAGGAGTTTCATATAAATCCAATCAGCAATTTAGAAGTTCCAGATTTATTGCCATTTACTTTGTAAAAGTCCCCACTGTGGAATGTAAATTTTATATATACACCAGAGAACGACAAAAATCACGTATTTAATGATTTAATCATACTATAAATTTGTTATTCACTTTTAATCATGCAAAATAAATCAACATTGAGTAATCGTAATGGTGAACGCTTCATTTAAGTATATGTGAGTCCACTGATCGAACATGTTTTATTCACATCATTCATCATTCATTAAACTTTTGATCACATTTAATCATGCAACAAAACTTAATGTTGAATAAAATCAGAATCATACTTACGAACGTATCCTTTGGTTAGTTGCAAGTAATTTCATACATGTTTTATTCAAATTTTTATATAATCAGGTTTTCATGTTGAATAAAATCAAAACAGAGGAGTTATGAAAAATATTATTGTTTTAATACAAATCAGTAAGCAAACACTTTAAAAAGAAAAAAATAGAAAACGACCAGGATTTTGTGCTAGACCAAATCTCTAAAAGTGTTTATACTTTACCACCGAGACGAAAAGGAAGAAGTGCAATATGGAGCATATTATCACAAATAAATATATATACAGGCAAATCTCGGTATAACGAATCTCGCTTTAACGAAAATCCGATATAACCAACGTCCAAATTTTTTACATTAACTACCTTATATTACGAATATTATCCTAATTTTATACTGGATATAACGAATGATAAAGAAAAGATCGCAAAATAAAACACAAAAACTTGCTAGGAACATATCTCTAACATTTAGTTCTACCTTATATAGCCAATGTTTTGATAAATTGGTACATATGTGGTTTATATAACGAACGGCAAAAAATATTAAACAAAATCGACAGCCGCAATGAAAATGCAAAAAAATGTGATACCGTTACTTTGCATTTGGTAGATTATTTGAAAACAAATTACCCTTATTATTTTTATTGTATTGTATCTTGTCTACAATAATAATAATTAAAATAACACTTGAAAAAACTTTGCGATATAACGAATTTTTCGGTATAACGAATGGGCCTGACATATCGTTCGTTGTACCGGGATTTGCCTGTATATATATATATATATAAATATATAAGTAGAAGGGCCATAACAAGTAATTGCAACTTTACAGGAGAAGGTATAATAGAATCTGTAATATTCACAATGTAACTTTTTTTGTCCAATTGCTTGTAAAAGCGTTATTTTTTACACTATTGCATTAACTTTTTTTTTTTAATTTCGTGAAAAGTACGAAACATGGCTTTTCTACTTGGTACCATCGGTATATAAATTGCTAAATACATAAGTACATAATATTCCCTTGTTTCTAAAAAATCATCATCACTTGATGCATACACGCTCATACGCGCTCATTTTTGCTTTTTTGATTTTATTCATCATACAAATATTTGTTGATAATCAGAACGAACGCTTTTGCCTACTTATTTTATTTTTCATCAAAATAATCATGAATGGGAAAAAGGAGCAAACACCCGAATTGATTGGTATGATGCGACACATTATGTATGTTGGAACCAGTTTGATTTTATGAACACAAAGGCATGCGTTTAGGATATTGATTACGTATGAATATTTTTTCAATCAGATTTTGTCGTTCTCTGATATACACGTACATACATATGTACATACACACATACATACATATGTATGTATGTGTAAAAACCTATTTTTCAACAAAAAAAAAAAAATACAAATTTGATTACATACTTTTTCGTGAGCGTGCGTGACGATAAGACCACTCGTGCGTGATTACGAATATTTTGTTCGTGAGCGTGCGTGATCGTGAACATTTTCAATATCATTCGTGCATGAAAGTGCGTGAGTAAAATATTTTTCTGCGTGAGCGTGCGTGTCGTGAGTCAAAAGAAGCTCACGTGCACATCTCTACTAAAAATGTAGCAATCAAAGTAGGTATATTTTGTATTATTGTATTAGAATTATGTATTGAATTTTAATTTTTAATTTATTTCTAACGCGCATTTTTTATTCTAAAAATATTTGAGATGTAAATACACAAATTAAAAACATCATTATTTTACCGGGATCAAAAAAAAAATATATATATATAAGATCTCATTATTAATTCTTGTGGCAGCAGCTTTTGTGGTGCGGCAGCAAAGTTTGAAATTATTCATTCCGTTGCTGTAGTATTTTTCAGCAGTTGCAGTATCATCTCTAAAGTGACTGTATTACTTTATTATTGATTGCGCAGTTTAAATAGTTTTCTCTATATTTTGTTACGATAAAATTATATAGTAACAAGCTAATGTACATATATAAACTATGTACTCCTATATATGTGTGGCAAAAAGGAAAAAGTGCTTAAGTCGAGATAAGGTGATTTTGAGTTAATGGTACCTCCGTAATCTGCATATTCGAAAGTACCCCTGGTAAAAATCTCAGTAAATTTGTGTAATTTTTCAGGAAGTTATAGCACTAGGACTTGCGACTTATCTTTTTTAGACTTTTAATCTCATTTGGAATAATAGTTTAATTTAAGCTATAAATTGGTATATTTCAACTTAAATGTATTACTTATAGTGTGTAGAACCAGGTTTGCTTAAAAAATACAAGTTAACAGAGACTTTCAAAATTTAATTGTAAAATAAAAAAAAATAACTGAAATTCGACTTGAACGCTTAAAAGTGCTCTCCTGCAAAACAGTAAAACATGACTTAAGCACCTTTTCCTTATTGCCACAGATATGTATGTATAAGAAGGATTAGTCTTGAGCTATTTATAAATATGAATTGTGGAGAGAAAGCCAATAAATTATATTAAATGACAATCGAAAATAAGACGAATTTCCCTTAGAAACACTATGCGGTCTTTTAATGGCAATTTATTACTATTTATATATATCCTGCAGGAAATGGAACTAACACAAGAATACTCACGTGACCGTCCCCAAGTGATAGGGACTAGTTTGAGTCTTAACACTTCCTATGAAGTGGACTAGTCACTTTTACATGGGGGTGGCCCAAAACGGGTTTGATTGATACTTTTTATGCAGCTTGTGATTTATCACTGATTTGTTTTATAGGGACCTATACCGTGTATCATAATATATATTATATTTAAATGTCATTCCGACATTTCTGTAACTGTAACAACGAAAACTTAAAACTTTTTTTTAATGTTACGAATGGAATTATATTTAGTTTTTGATTTCATGCAATTATATTTAGTTCTTATATACAAACTATTAACCTCCGGCATGGCAGGTCACCACAGGGGCACTCATATATATTTCAAAAGTATAAACATGCACCAGTTAAGCTTAAGTTAATATCTAAGTATAGTTACGGGGCTGCTTCCAGAGTGACTTGGAGGTCAATTTATATCGATTCATCGTTGAACAAAAACAAAAAAAAATATAAAAAAAATATTCGTAATACATAATACACGCATAATATTCGTAATACATACACGGGACTGCTTTTAGGGTGCCTTAAATGGCAACTTATATCCATCCATTTCATCGTTGAAGATAAAAAAAAATATTCGTAATACATAATACATGCGTAATATTCGTAATACATACACGGGACTGCTTCCAGGGTGCCTTGGAGGTCAATTTATATCCATCCATTCATCGTTGAAAAAAAAAAATATTCGTAATACCTAATACACGCGTAATATTCGTAATATATACACGAGACTGCTTCCAGGGTTCCTTGGCGGTTAATTTTTTATCGATTCATCGTTGAACAACAAAAGAAAATATTCGTAATACATATACACACATAATATTCGTAATACATACACGGGACTGCTTTTAGGGTGCCTTAAAGGGCAATTTATATCCATCCATTCATCGTTTAACAAAAAAAAAAAAAAAAAAAAAAAAATATTCGTAATACATAATACACGCGTAATATTCATAATACATACACGGGACTGCTTCCAGGGTGCCTTGGAGGTCAAGTTATATCGATTCATCGTTAAACAAAAAAAAAAAAAAACATATTCGTAATACATAATACACGCGTAATATTCGTATTACATACACGGGACTGCTTCCAGGGTGCCTTGGAGGTCAAGTTATATCGATTCATCGTTAAACAAAAAAAAAAAACATATTCGTAATACATAATACACGCGTAATATTCGTATTACATACACGGGACTGCTTCCAGGGTTCCTTGGCGGTCAATTTATATCCATTCATCGTTGAACAAAAAAAGAAAATATTCGTAATACATATACACGCATAATATTCGTAATACATACACGGGACTGCTTTTAGGGTGCCTTAAAGGGCAATTTATATCCATCCATTCATCGTTGAAGATAAAAAAAAAAAATATTCGTAATACATAATACATGCGTAATATTCGTAATATATACACGGGACTGCTTCCAGGGTGCCTTGGAGGTCAAGTTATATCGATTCATCGTTAAACAAAAAAACATATTCGTAATACATAATACACGCGTAATATTCCTATTACATACACGGGACTGCTTCCAGGGCTCCTTGGCGGTCAATTTATATCGATTCATCGTTGAACAAAAAAAGAAAATATTCGTAATACATATACACGCATAATATTCGTAATACATACACGGGACTGCTTTTAGGGTGCCTTAAAGGTCAATTTATATCCATCCATTCATCGTTGAACAAAAAAAAAAAATATTCGTAATACATAATACACGTATAATATTCGTAATACATACACGTGACTGCTTCCAGAGTGACTTGGAGGTCAATTTATATCGATTCATCGTTGAAAAAAAAAAAAAAAAAAACATATTCGTAATACATAATACACGCGTAATATTAGTAATACATACACGGGACTGCTTTCAGAGTGACTTGGAGGTCCATTTATATCGATTCATCGTTGAACAAAAAAAAAAAAAATAAAAATATTCGTAATATATAATAGTTACAACCGTAATATTCGTAATACATATATACGTATTATTAGTAATAGTAAGCTATTGAACTATGGATGAACTAATGGAGGAGAATACAGGTAAACGAAAAAAAGTATGTTCAGGTAAAATTTACCCTACGTGGAGATATTTGTGCCCCCTTTCGAATCAACAATCACATTATTTCTCAACATAGCTATGATGCATTTGGAAAGGACTTTTCCAGTAAATGAGGCAACCGAGACCGAAAAAGTCAAGGTAAATTTATAGACAAGCTGTTCATTTATTATTGCCCATGAATCTATTTCGGAAAAGCATGAATTTGAAGCAGATATTGCCAAGTTTTCAACTTGACATTTTATGAGGGATACACAATTTTTTTTTGAATCATAGTACATACATAGTACTGTGTATATGCAGTTACACATCTACCTATCCAAAAAATATATTTATTTTTAAATCCTGCTTTTTGAGGGTATATTCTTCAAAATGCCGCTTTTAGATGGATCATGCCCCGCTCGCTTTAGCTACGGGGCACTGCTTCAAAATAAAATCCACCGAAAAAAAATATATTTATGCCATTTGATTGACAGGTACTGGATAGAGCTGCAAAACTATCGATAGTACTATCGATAGTATCGATAGTTTTGTTGTAAATGAAATATCGATAGTTTTTTCCACTATCGATACTATCGGCAAAAAAAAAAACAAGTAATTAAAAGAGTAAAAATAATCGAAGTCAATAAACAGTAGCCGGCAGCTTTGAAGCAAATTATCCGTAGTTGATTTAAGCTTTTGTACAGCGATGGAAAAGTTGGTACAATTGTATAATTTAAGCGCTATTTGAATGCCAAAAGTACCGTAGCACCGCAATGACCCATTTAGCACTACTGGAATCTCTTTATATTATATTACATGCCAAAAATAGCATTAAAATATATAAAATATATTACTTTATGCAAAAAATAATGCGTGCTTGAAGTGCACATTAAAAAAAAGTTCCATAGAAAAACCGGTTTTAACGTTCACTTATTTTTTTGCACAAGGGGCTTAATCTTTAGCTCGAATGTATTAGAAAATTAAGTAAATCAACCGATGTTTTCCGGTATTTAAAGAATCGCTGGAGGAATGTTATTTATTCCAAATTCATCTGCAAATGTGAAAATTTTATTTTCGTACCAAGGAGAGAAGCCGACTATTTGCATCTACTGTGAACAATCGAATAAAAAAAAGGTTGTAAACGTAGTATATTGTAAATGTTACTTTTATATTCATATCCCAGCAACTAATATTCTTTTTGTACCTTCTGGCGTTTTGTTAATTGCTTTTTAGTCAATTAACAAGTACAAGTATTAAAAAATATAAATAAAGTATTTGGTACAATCGTACTGAAATAAGTAAAATTTTTTTTGAAAGTTAGTACAATTTGTAAATATGACACCGCATCCCTGTAAGTACTGAAATACATATGTATGTATATGAATTTATTTATAAATCCAAGTGTTATTCGACAAATAGTAGTCAAAAGTATTTTAATAAATTCAACATCGCCGACACAAAGATAAATTTTGGTGGTACTGATATCGCGACGGACGCCAATCGTCTCGGATTTATTTTGACATACCCTAGCGTGTTTCCCTATAATTTTTTTTTAATTGTACCTACATACCTACATTTCCAGCCTAATTTTCGATGTAATTGCATGCGATAAAAACTAAATTTTTAAAAGAAGGTTAAAATTGTCGCTTACGATAAAACTTTACAGCCAGTGTCTTAAAGTTATCAACAATTTTCGCATTTTGATAATTCTAAACCATGGGTAGGCCCATAAAATTTTAAGTTCAATAAAAAAGTATATTTTCGATAATATGCCGCTTACGATAAAATCGAAAAAAAGGCTTGATATATTTTTATATACTAATGAAAATGTTGAGGACTCTGGATTTTTTTCGAGTCAAATGTCGTTTATGTGGCAACTTTTATAAAACTATTGGATACTATCGATAGTATCGATAGTTTTACATAAAACTATCGAAACTATCGAGTGGAGCGACTATCGATAGTTTTGCAGCTCTAGTACTGGATTCAGACACATCAAACATTTTGAGCGGCGTTTACTACAATACTAGAACGAGCTTTCATTACAAAAAAAGCTTTCTGCTAATGGAAATACTATGAATCAAAACAATTCACATTTTCCATTTGCAATAAAAGTTGTGCATATAAAGCAGAAATTTACATCAACTGATACCAAACACAGTGGACCAAACACAGAAGAACGCTGATGATGAAGGTTTAGTGCCCTTCGAAAACATCTAGTTGTTGCGTTTTACTACGTGTTTGTCACAACATTTACAATTGTTATTTTGTTATTTGTTCATTAATAATTATCACATGTAATTTGGCTTAAAAAGCGATACGATCAAATCATAAATATAGAGTCTCAATTAAATTGACTATTAGATCAAGACAATGCATCACGAAAATAGTGTATATGAACCCATTTACATGATATGTCTTCTTTTAACCATACACTACGCTTTCATTACAAAAAAATTTTCTGCAAATTGAAATACTATGAATCAAAACAATTTACATATTGGTTTTGCAATAAAAGTTGCATATACAAAGCAGAAATTTACATCCACTGATACCAAACACAATGGAGCAAACACAGAAGAACGCTGATGATGAAGGTGTAGTGGCCTTCGAAAACAGCTAGTTGTTCCGTTCTACTACGTGGAACCAGGACTGTTACTTTTGGTAACACTCCCATTTTCTCAAGTCATAGGACGATTACGTTTGCTTCAATTGTGACCAAATTTTCGGCAGGATAGATAATGGGCCTTGTCGGCATTGGAGTATTTCGAATTCGATTTTGGCATTTTGCTTCCAGATTAAAGATTAAAAATGTGATCTTTAATCTATTACAAAATCGTCGCTGTCAAAGTAGAGATACGTTAAGAAAAAGCGCGAAAAATAACAACAACAAAAAACCAAAAAAAGGTTATTTGAATTTTCAGATGTATACATCAGGTAAGATGTTTGATTATATAGGCTAAAGTTCGTATTGTATTGTATACGTACGGAACCTTTCGTGTGCAAGTCAAATTAGCAATATACTAAATTTATTTATAAGCAATATTTTCTTTAAACTTTGATGTAGCGTTCTCATGATTCGCCTTAGTCGAGTATAGCTCAATTATATACTCGCCAGCATTTGTTGATAAATACTTTGCCTTTTGCGTTTTTCTTTTTGGCTGTAATCTTTCATATTTGTTAATATTACATTAGCTTTATCATTTTTGGTCAATGTCAAGTTCAAGATAATTAATTGTAACATAGAAATTTAAGTTTGTTATACAAAAATAAGTAAAGGTTAATATTTTATTTTATATTTATATTTATTTTTATTTTCTACTCTTCCTTCCAGGCTTATCTACTATAAAATATTTTATTAATTAAAACTTAAAAAAAAAATTACAAAAATTAAACCGACTTCAAAAATAAGCACTAAAAAGTTTAAAATAATTTAGATTGAGTTAAATAAAACAATTTATAATGCTAAATTCAAAATCGCATTACTTCCGGAGCTCAAGGCGTATAATATAACATATAATATTAACATTTAATGGGCATGTCACCGCTTATTTCTTTAAGCACAAAATTAGAGCTTAAACTCTTTGCTAAGTTTCGTGGTAATCGGACAAGCAGAAGTGCATATAATTTAATATTTACCTTTTATGGGAATGTCCCCGCCCACTTTTTTGAACACAATATTAAGTACTTTTTAGGGCTCGAAGTGTGTGTCAAGTTGTCGTAAAAGTAGGTTAAATAGAAGCATGTGGAGTATAATATTAAATTTTAATTTGAATGGCCGAAGTCCCGCTTGAATGTAGGATTAGATATTTTCTAGAGCTCAGGGTGAATGCAGTTTTGTAAAAATCGATCAAATAGAAGCACGTGAAATATAATATTAAGTTTTATTGGGCGTGGCTACCATAATTTTTTCAACTTCAAAATTGTGTCGTTAAGAGAGCCCAATGTGTTGGGTAAGTTTCGTAGCAAGCGGATAAGTCAAATATATATATATATATATATATATATATATATATATATATATATATATATATATATATATATATATATATATATATAGGGTGTTTTTTTAAGAGGTATAGAACTTTGAATTGAAATAAAACACAAGAAAATCGTTTTAATGTCCATCAATTTGGCTTTATTGGAAGGATAATTTTATGCCATTAATGTTTAAATATGATTTCGGGCATGTGGCCGCCGCGGCTGGCTCGAATAAAGCCAATTCTACAGGTCCAATTTTCAACCACTTTTTCGAGCATATGGGGCCGTATGTTGGCAATAACGCCACGAATGTTGGCTTCCAAGTCCCCTAACGTTCCTGGTTTGTTGGCGTAGACGAGCGACTTCACATATCCCCAAAGAAAATAATCCAATGGTGTCAAATCACACGATCTTGGTGGCCAATTGACAGGTCCATTCCGCGAAATTATGCGCTCATCGAATGTTTCCTTCAATAAATCGATTGTGACGTGCGCTGTGTGGCATGTAGCGCCGTCTTGTTGGAACCACAACTCATCTACATTCATGCCATCCAATTCGGGAACAAAATAGTCGGTTAGTCGGCTCCAATTGCTGTGCACGGTGGCGAATCGATTCATTCGGGTCCTCTTCAACACTTTGCTCTACAGCGGCAATTGTTTCTTCGGTGCGCACTGTTCGACGTCTCTGCGGATGCGTATCATCACATAGAGTAAACGTAGTGCGAAAACGATCCATGGTTAACCGAATTAATTGCTCTGATGGACGATTATGTCGACCATAAAATGGACGGAGCTTGCGGTAAACTTCGCGAACTGAACCATTATTTTCGAAATAAATTTGCACGATTTGCAAGCGTTGTTCTTTTGTCAACCTGTTCATGATGAAATGGCAAACCAAACTAAATATTAATCACTTGACAGCTGACAAAATGGCCGCCAGTTAAAAAAGTGATGCCAACTTAAAGTTCTATACCTCAATAAAAAACACCCTTTATATATATATATATATCTATATATATATCTATCTATATAATTAATAGGCAAACATGTTTTTTGTAATCCCTTTTACGCTGGTACCACTGCACCGATTTTAAAAAGATTTATATGGTTTTAAAGGATTTTTTATACAGATGTGCAGAATCTATATTTTATTGAAATCGGTTTTAGTATTTTGGGAGCTATAAGCGTTTAAAGTTGCTACTACTACATGCACACATATTATACACGCATTCATTAACTTACAAGTAAAAAAGAAACAAAACATGCGTGTGTGTGTGTGTGTGTTTGCAGTATTTCTCTTGACCTAAGAATTTTTCTCTCTTATTTGTTGTTGTATTAAACCCATAATACATAAAGGAAGAGAGTTGAATAAATTTAATTAGCTTGGTTGAAGGGATTTTATTTATGTTTTTTTAATTTCGTGTATTATTTAATTATGGTTGCATACTTATGTATGTAAGTATGTCTGTGGCTGTCTTTTAATGAATTTTTTATGACGTTTAGATACATTTTCTTTGAATCTTAATAAAATTATTTACATTTTGATTCTAGAATACGGGCGATTGTGTCGTCCGTTTGGTATATCTAGTATTATATTAAATTTTAATGGACATAGTCCTCCTGTCTACTTAATTTAATGCAAGATTATGTCTTTTTAAGAGATTAAGGCTTTTGCAAAGTTTCGTAAAAATCGGTTAAATATAAGCGCATGAAATATAATATAAATATAAAATTGAATGGGAATGGCACGCCCACTTATTTGAACATAGGATTAAGTATTTTTTCAGAGCTCAGTGTGTGTCAAGTTTCGTAAAAATTGGTAAAGTAGAACTATGTGAAATAAAATATTAAATTTTAATGGGCGTTGCCCCACCAACTTTTTTAATTCAAGATTTGGTCTTTTCTAGAGCTCAGGGTGCGTACAAACTTTTGAGATTGAGTCGTTACAAGAGCGCAATGTGTTGGGTAAAATTCGTAGCAAACGGATAAGTCAAATATTATACAATCAAACGGGGGAAATAGTGGGCGTGTTTCCGCCCATTTTATTACAATGGGGCCAAATGGAAGTTATGCCCTCTCAAATAAAGCAGACGTGACATCGCCTGCTTTTTGGTATAACGGATTGTCTCATTATAAAAGCGCAAGATATGTACAAAGTTTTTTTAAGAAACGGTTAAGCATAAGTTTGTGAATTATTTATTGTGCTAAGTTTTAGCGGAAGTGGCCCCGCCCTTTTTTTTATAGGCCACTGAAGAGTGTATTAAATTTCGAAACAATAGGTTGGGTGGTGGTAGTACTCGTATATAAAATTTAATATAAAATGTAATAGGACATATGACATAGGCTCGCCAAAACTATAAATAAGTCTGCTTTAACTAGCCACAGAAACCGTTTTGCCTACAACTAATTATTTTTGCATAAGCTCTGGGAAAACAAACTAAATTCATTAATTTTAAAGTTTATGGTCCTACGAACCGTATTAACTTGCTGACATGATAGTGTCATGTACAATTAAATAAATTATATTTTTTTTGGCGATGAAGTGTGAAAATAGTAGTCTTTAGATATTCTATTAATTGTTGTTAACAATTCAACTTACTCATTATTGCTATTTGAAATTAAATTGTGTTTAGCTTTAGTTTTAATTACATTTGCTGCTTTGACAAAAAAATACAATTGATTATTACATTTAAATACGTTGCAACTTACAAAGAATAATAAATTAAAGTGAAAAATACGCCAAAGTAAATGCTTGTATTACTAAGTAGTAATAGTAGTGGCTAGATCATTAAGAGGTAATTTTCAGCAATTGATAACTACAGGGTGGGCCAAAAGAAACCAAGGGGTGTAAAAGTTTAATAACTTTTTTGTTTATTAATTTTTTTTATTTTTTCTTTCAGATTATATAGACAACACTTGGAGAATTTATAATGAATGAAAATAATAAATGAAAATCAGAAAATAAGAAATGAATAAATGAAATCAACTTTATTGAAAATTTGATTATGAGTGATGAAGCTCATTTTCATTTGAATGGCTTTGTTAATAAGCAGAACTGTAGGTTCTGGGGTTCTCAAAATCCAAGAGCCATTCATCAACGCCAATTGCACCCCATCTGGTGTGGGATCACATCTGAAAATGTCATTGGGCCCTACTTCTTCGAGAATGAAGATGGAAGTGCTGTAACCGTAAATGGAGAGCGGTATCGGTTTATGATAGAAAATTTTTTACGTCCTGCTCTTGAAAACAGACCTGGTATGTGGTTTCAGCAGGACGGAGCCACTGCCCTAGACACAATGGCACTTTTAAGTCAAATTTTTGGAGAGCGAATAATTTCTCGAAATTCGGAAATTATTTGGCCAGCGCGATCGCCAGATTTGACAGCACCCGACTATTTTCTTTGGGGTTTTTTGAAGGAGCGAGTGTATGTGAACAAGCCAGAGACAATCCTTGAACTCAAGGCAAACATTGTTGCAGAAATTCGAACGCTACAGCCACAAGTTTTGAAAGATGTTATGGAAAATGCTCTAAAAAGAGCCCATCAGTGCGAAGCTGAAAACGGTGGTCATTTAAGAGACATCATTTTTCATACTTAGTGTAAAAAAATTTCCATTTTGTATATTATATAATCTGAAAGAAAAAATAAAAAAAAGTTATTAAACTTTTACACCCCTTGGTTTCTTTTGGCCCACCCTGTATTTGTTTATTGTGGCTAAATAAATTCAGCTCTATACTATTTAAGCCTGCAAGTTATTAAAAACATCATCATATCGCTCGTGAAGTTATGATGACTTATTAACCGAAATACAACAAAAACTTGTTAATAACTTACATTAAGAACAAGTTACTTTTCAACCTAAACTATATACCGTCTGCATTACTTTATAGCATTTGTGTAATCAGTGTTAGGTAAAAAAACAAAAACAAAATAGATTATTCTCTGCCTTTCGCAGTGTTAGAAAGTGTGTTTGTCATGCAAATAGTTCTATCCCAGTTGACCAACTTGTCGCAGACGAAATTTCGACCTTGGTCATGCACGACATTTGGCGATTACAGTTTCATTTAAGACAATCAAAATAGAAAATTTCTTGAAAGACTTGGTAAAAGAAACACTGCTAAACTGGTCATGAACCAAATTATTTAGTGGATATTGTTCGCAAGCTAGTTTTTGCAAAGTTCACTTTGAAATTGGGTATAATTTCATTAATGACAATTTTCTAGAAATTGTCAGTTCTGCAGGGACAAGGAAACAATGAGCGAAAGTATCGTTCTTATTGTCATGTTGGAACTTAGTGGTCATTTGTTTGAAAATTTTCTCAATGATCTGTTTGAGCTGTCGCCAAATAGGTCCTGCACTCTTTAACATTGCCGTGCACCTGTCTTGCAAGATGTCTGAAGGACATGGCCAACTGGGGTATTAAAATTCTGTAAAGGGCATGCATTTTTTTAGTTGTATATGCTCGAAAAAAACTAGTTTTGAGCGCATAACAAATTAATGCTAGGAACACAATTGGGACGAACGACGAATTTCGTCCAGTTCGACGAATTCGTCGATAAAAATTCGCTGCGTAAATTCGTTGTGTGAAGCAGGGCTGTCAGATGTGGCGATTTCTCGCCAAACGTGGCGGATTTAAATCTAGTTTGGCGTCCTAATTTTCGATTTGGCGACATGGCGATATTTTGGCGTTTTGTTGGCTATTTTTGATGAGCCTTGAATTGGCTTGAAAATCGTTAAATATTATTTTTATTATGGTATTTTTATATGTTGTGCTAAGAACATTTAATACTGTTATTGGCAGCAACCGTTTTAGAAAACTTGTACAAATGGGTGGAGCTTAAACATCATTTTTCACTTATTTCAACAGCCGAAAATGATAAGACAGCCCCAAAAAATATATACAAAGAATTATGTGACGAAAAGACAAGACTTTTTTAGATGTTTATAAATCCAATAGTAAATGAAATGAACCATTTAAATCTTGAATTTCAGTCAGATAACATGCACGCAGGCAGTATGCATCAGAAGCTATATTCTTTCTACTCTTCTTTCATTTTGCTCAAAAGTTTGCAAGCCAACAATTTTGAATGAAACTCATAATAGCGAAAAATTGATATCCATTGTTATTATATCTATTGATATACCAAACACTTTTCTCCCACTAAATGCAATTTTGGGTCAGCATTTGAAATGGCTGATGAAGATATTGAAATACTTTTAGAATATTCCCCCTTATCGTGGTTGGCGTATTTCGACTCTTACTACGACGTTTTTGTAATAGATTAAAAACACGGCAACACCTTTTTCTTTAATATAGGACGAAACTGTCGTAGTCGAAGTTGAAATACGCCAACCATGATAAGGCCAATTGTTTGTCATATTTAAAGATGCTCGTGAAAGAATTAATAAATATAATTCCTGAAAATATGAATATATTGAAGGTTTACGAACATTTTTGCAATCCATTCAAAAGTGTATGATTATAAGCATATGGCAGGTACGTACCATTTTAAAGAACTTGCTTTGGCTGTAATGCCTGCGTGGAAAGGGTATTTTCAATAATGAACGAAACTAAAACGCATTTCCGAAATATCATGCAATATTAACTTCTTGACACGTTTTTACGAGTTATAAATTATATAAATATATATGGCACATGTTGCACTTTTTTATACCTTCGCAAGATATCCCAGTAAAAAAAGACACTCCAAAGAAGTCATGAAAATGTAGAGTTTGCAGTCTGGAAGTAGTTCAAATTTCGATCCGATCTAATGATTTTTACATAGGGTTGTCATTGCAAGAACTTCTCTTTTTCGATGCCTAGTCACCGAATTAGAAGCGATTTTAAGAAAAATTTCCTTTTTTGTGTTCTATGGTAATATTTTCATCTAGGAAAAACTTTAATAAATTCAGTAAAGTGCGACTCTGACTCGCGCACGAAGGGTTCCGTACGAACACTAGATATGTAATTTAATACGAACTTCATCCTATATAATATATATAATATTATAATAGTTTTGGCATTTTTTTTTCGTTTTTGGGGTGTTTTCGGTTTTTTGTTTTGGCGTTTTTTTCGGTTTTGGCGATTTTTTTTAAGTTTTGGCTCTTTTTTTAGTTTTGACACTTTATTTTCTTGTTCTGGCGATTTTTTTCGGTTTTTGGCGTTTTTACATTTTGGCGATTTTTTTTTTATTTTTGGCGATTTTTTTAATTTTTGCGATTTTTTTTTATTTAATTTTTTTTTAGTTTTGGCGACATTTTCGCGTTTTGGCGATTTTTTTAGATTTTTGGCGTTTTTTTCATTTTGGCGATTTTTTCGAATTTGGCGATTTATTTTAGTGTTAGAATTTTTTTTTTAATTTTGGCAATTTTTTTTTTTTTTTTTGGTTTGGCGATTTATAATTTTCGGTTTTTTTTAGTTTTACCGTTTTTGAAAATTTCAAGTGTTTGCCTCTTACGGTTTCTAAGATACAGCAAATTGTCAAAATTACATAGTCAAAATAGCATTAACTGATGGACCACCCTTTAAATTTAATTTTTTTAAATTTTAGTGTTAATTGTTGTAGTCTGTATAAAAATACACTAATTTTACAAATTTCAAGTTTCAATATACAATTGTATGTATATTACATGGGATTTTAAAATTTTTCGTTGCTCGTTTTGGAACACCCTTTAATTTTTAATTCTCATGTATTTGTTGTCGTACCGGCCAAGGTTCTACATACTCTGTCCAAATTTCAGGTCCGTAGCTCTTACGGTTCCTGAGAAAATACCGTGTGACGGACAGACGGACAGCGTAGCGAAAACAATAGGGTTCCTTTTCACCTTTGGTGTACGGAACCCTAAAAAGTTACATATTTTAAAAATTCGTTTCTTTTTATACGAATTCAAACGCGAAACAGTGTTTTCATGTAAATTTAAGCAAATAACTTCTAAATTTTAGTCCAAAATTAGTTCATAAATTTCTTTAAAAAAATGGATTTTTTGAACATTTTGCTGAATATTTACTAAAACTATGGAAAAACTACAAGGTTTTGTGTGATTAAAATAAACTTTTACTTGGTTTTCTGCTAACTATCGGCAAATTAAAAATATCGATTTTTTTGGAAGCAATGAAAATGTGGTTCCTTCAGAATGACTTCCATTTTTTTTTTTTACTGGGATGTTGAAAAAGTTCAATTCTCATACGATGTATTCAAAAGAAGAAGACAATGTGGAATGTCTTGACGATGAAGTATAAAGCGTTTTAGATATGTAATAGAACTGCAACTACATACAAATGTACATATGTACATATATCCAATATTTGATTAATACTAAGCTTCTTTATATCAAACATTGTACCTTTTTATGATCATAACCATTTTTATTTACATTGTTCTAAATAAAAATAAACATTTTTAGATTTTAATTGAACTATAGTGAATTTTTAATCAGAAATAATTTTTAGTCAGGCTTAAGTTCAGTAATTTCAATTCTTTTATTGAATGAAATATTTTTATTAATTAATGTGAGTTTCTAAAGAAGAGAAGAAAAATTAAATTAGACTTTTAAGCGCTGCAGCACAGAAAAATATCGGTATTTCCCGCATCTTAAAAGTCTAATTTAATTTTTCTTCTCTTCTTTAGAAACTCACATTAATTAATAAAAATATTTCATTCAATAAAAGAATTGAAATTACTGAACTTAAGCCTGACTAAAAATTATTTCTGATTCAAAATATATATAATGGCTATTTTTCCCATTTTTTTGGCGAATTTTAGCGATCGGAACAAATAATTTTTTTATAATTTATAAAATAAATTTTTAATAATTTATAATATATATATTTCATTGTAAAAAACTAAAAAAGAGGATTTGGCGATTTTGGCGATTTTTAACATTGGATTTGGCGAAAAAGGTGAAAATAAATCTGACAGCCCTGGTGTGAAACACAATAACGACGAATTTACTCAGCGAATTCAACACTTATAATTGATAGAGTTGGTTATTGTCAGTGTGACCATATTAGCTAATTTTGGGCTAAATTTAGCTTATTTCTTCTGGATTTAGCTTTAAAATTTTCATTAAGCTCTTAGCTTATTTTTTCAGCTTTTTTAAAAACGAATTAATTTTTTTAGACTTTTTTAATCCAAATTGCATATTCTTTAAAAATATATTAAGGACATACGTGATTTAGCTAAATTTTATTTTAAATTCTGGTCACACTGGTTATTGTGTATGTAAACTTTACATTGTAAAGAGAGAGGGAGAGAATATTGTTTTCTCGTCGTTCGTCGTCGTACAAAATAGAAATAAATCTATCTCAGAGTTCGTCACGCACGACTAATTTCGTTCTTCGCCGGTGTTGTGTTCATTTTCATATGAACAAATGTGTTTTATTTTTTATGACGAAAGTTCGCACCGAAAAATTGGTCGTTTGTCCCAGTTGTGTTCCTAGCATAAGTATGGTATATATCAGTGAGGGACACGTTTGACTTCAATAACACTGAAACACGAATTTATTACTCCAAATGGCTTTGAATTTGTATTTCATTTTGTTTATTCAATAACTTCTAAGTATTGATATTTCCAAGCTATTACTTGTAACCTCAGATTGCAAGTAGTTGCCCTTGATGACATCGCCATGTTAAAGTAATGAGTTTAAATGCCAAAGTATAATCAATTTAACTTATTAATTTGCCATCAATATATTTGCTGGGTATAGTTCTAACTACATTTGTTGCGTTGACAAACTCTAGAATTGATTATTGTAATTATATACCTTTAAACTGATAAAGTATAATAAAAATATAATAATAAATAAAAACATAAAATGTAAATTTATATTAGACTGTTTCTTTAGTAGTAGCAATGGGTAAATCATTAAGGGAAACTTTTAGCAATTTTCAGCACTTTATAACTCTTTGCAGAGTACGGCTAAACAATTTACCTCTACATTATTGGAATCTACAAGTTATGAAAATTAGCAAAACTGCTCGTGAAGTTATGGCTTATTAAAAATTTGTTTCAGTCTCCAACAGTGATAATGCCTGCCTGCTCGGAAGTTTAGTTGAAAATTCAAGTTTCATAATTTTTAAGTTTAATAATATAGAATAACAAAAATACTGACAATTGCCAACAATCTGGCGCTGTCATTTAATTAAAAATGCATATTGCCTAACTTAGAAATTTAGTAAACAATCACCAAGAATCTTTTATTAAAAATAATCTTGCCAATGGTTGTTTTATCAAATTTCTTCATAAATTTTTAAAGCTTGTAAGAGACTTTGGTGACAACTTTACCTCAAGGCTGTGTTATTTAATAATTCTTTGTGCAATTATTAGATTTACTTGTTGTAATACTTTAAAAAAAATCTCATAACATTGTACCTCATTAGCTGATAAGAATTGTAGAGAAAGAAAAATTTTAATTCCAAAAAAAAAAAAAAAAAAAAAATTTGCTGGCGAAATGTTCATTACAGCAAATATCCTAAACAAAGGCAACGTTTAGAATATTTTGTGAGCGTTTTCACAACTAAATTCTTTTTCATGGTCCTGCGAACCGTTCGATTCTGGCTACAGTATTCGAGATGCAAATGTATCACTAAACAACACGCAATATTTGCAATTGTAACGGAGTCTTGGATTAGATATGGTCCTTCGAGCCAACGTGTGGCTAAAACAAATGAATGGTAAGTGCTTATTACTGAAAATACCAAATGAAATAAAACTGTCTCACCAAAGAACACTCAATATTTGTATTTGCAATTGTAACGTAGTCTTGGATTAGATATGGTCCTTCGATCCAACGTGTGGATAAAAGAAACAAATGGTAAGTGCTTATTAATGATATTTTCAAAAAAGATAAAACTGTCTCACCAAAGAACACGCCATATTTGCAATTGTAACTGAGTCTTGGATTAGATATGGTCCTGCGAGCCAAAATATATAAAACTGTATCACCAAAGAACACGCAATATTTGCAACTGTAACGGAGTCTTGGATTAGAAATGGCAAGTGCTTATTAATGATATTTTCAAATGAGATAAAACTGCCTCACCAAAGAACACGCAATGTTTGCAATTGTAGCGGAGTCTTGGATTAGATATGGTCCTGCGAGCCGAAGTGAGGCTAGAAAAACGAGTGGTTAGTGCTTATTAATGATCTCTTAAGCCGACTACCATTCGATTCGAGATACAGCTGTATTACAAAAAACAGGCAATATTTACCATTCCAAAGGACTGTTATATTAGCTATGGTCCTTCGAGCCAAACGAATGGTAAGTACTTAAAGTTTGGCAACTGCAAATAAAGACTTTTCAAAATTTTTTCACTGCAAACTGCCTCCCCATAGATTACAATTACAATGACAATCTCAAGAATTTTAGTTTAATACCGCCAAATGAAACACCCAGTGCTTGCTTGTAAATAACCGCCGCTCAACATTCACAACAAGCAAAATAAAACACTCAAAAACAATAATAACACTAATAACACTTAACTTAGAACCTTTAAAAGTGTTGAAAAAATCATTAACAACCATTAGTAATTTGTTGGGCAAGTAAAGAAGATGTCAACCGATGCAACATCATTTGTGCCGCAATGTTCTATACCCAGTGTGGGTGTTATGAATTCACTGGTTACTTTATTGGTACAAAGTATATTTGCGGCTCAGTGTAACATTTCTCGTTCAGACTATTGGCCCTCTGACTATGCAGAGACTGCTTTAAAATCGGGTTTGGAAGCTTATGACTTTGTGGTAGTGGGTGCTGGTTCTGCTGGCTCTGTGGTGGCCAGTCGTTTGAGTGAAAATCCTGAGTGGAAGGTGCTGGTTTTAGAGGCTGGCGGTGATCCGCCCCAAGAGTCAGAGGTATGGTTTTGTAATAAAAATAATTGTTATACAAAATTTTATAATTTATGTACACATTATTGAAGGTAGTAAATTTATTTTTTGCTGTACAACACACGGAGTTTACCTATAGTTATTTTGTGGAGCCTAATGGACGCTCTTGTAAGGCCTATAAGGACAATAAGTGTCACTGGCCTCGTGGTAAAGCTATAGGCGGCAGTGGCGCCATAAATGCCATGTTGTATGTAAGAGGCAATCGTTTTGATTTTGATCGCTGGCACCAGCAGGGCAACACCGGTTGGAGTTATGATGAAGTGTGGCCCTATTTCGAGAAGTCCACCAGACCAATGGGCAATGAAACACATGCCCAAGGCTATGTAGTCCTCAATGAATTTCCCCATTTTGATGAGGATATTACCAATATGCTTTTGAAAGCCTCTGCTGAAATGGCTGTTCCCCATGTTGATGAATTTAAGGAAGGCAGTTATATTGGCTATACCCATGTCAAAGGTACTGTAAAAGATGGTCACAGATCCAGTACCGGCAAAGGATATTTGGCCAAAGTTTTCCAAAGACCAAACTTACATGTGATTAAAAATGCCCAAGTTACCAAACTGGAATTTGATGCTGCAGGCCAGTTTGTCAAAGCAGTGGAATTTGTTGTGCAGCAGAAAAAAACTTTGAAAGTTCAAGTGAAAAAAGAGGCCATAATTTCGGCTGGTACTATCGATACACCCAAACTGTTAATGCTTTCGGGCGTGGGACCCAAATCTGTGCTGGAACCTTTAAACATACCTGTCATACATAATTTGCCAGTAGGAGAAAACTTACAGGATCATTTAATGTTACAAGTCTTTGTCAAACTTGAGGGCGAACCGTTAAATAAAACAAGTGTCTTGGACATTATCTACCAATTTTTAATACATAAACGGGGACCTTTAACTTCACATGGCACCGCCTCCCTAACGGGTTTTATAAACACTAAACCCTCCCAAAAGTCACCATACCCCGATATGGAGTTTCATCATTTATTAATTAGAAGAGGAGATTCAATGAGCTTGGAAATTTATCTGAATGGCTTAAATGTGAAGAAAGAATTTAGGGCTCATTTGGAACAGGCCATAAATGATCATGATATGCTAATCTTTTTAGCGAGTTTGGCTCATCCCAAATCAGTGGGCAATATAAAGCTCAAATCCTCTTTACCTCAAGAGCCACCTATAATTAATGCCGACTACATGTCTGCTGCTGAAGATATAGACGTTGTACTACGTGCTATGCAATATTTAGTGGGCTTAGAACAAACTCAGGCCTTCCAACAAAAACAAGCCCAAATCTTGCAAATACCCATTAAAGAGTGTGATAAATATCCATTTAAAACTGAACCTTACTGGAGATGTTATATAACATATTTCTCTTCCACCATGTATCATCATGTGGGTACAGTGAAAATGGGTGCCAAAGACGATAAAACAGCCTGCGTAAATCCCAGACTGCAACTAAAAGGTGTAAAAAACTTGCGCATTGCTGATGCTTCTATTATGCCTCATGTGACCAGCGGTAATACAAATGCTCCCACAATTATGATTGCCGAAAAGGCTGCCGATTTCATAAGAAATGACTGGCCATGTGGTGTAGCTACTGCTGAAAAGAGCAATCACTATCATGAGTTGTAGTATTTTCAATTATTTTCACTATCATGTTATTATCTTATCATAAGTTTGTATTATTGGCTAATAGCCTATATGTTTAAACTTTTATTTTCTGCTTATAAGAATTTAATTTAACAAATTTGTTATTGAAAATGCTAATAAATATGTACTAATTTTTAAATAATTTTAAAAACTCAACTTTTTTTCATTCAGCCTATTAGAAGAAGGACCTTATTATGCTTTTATTCTATTAGAATAATAAGGTTCTTCGAACCGTGTGAGAGATAAAATTAAATTAGACTAACTGCGACACCATCATTTATTTCCAATAACTTTTTATCAGATTGACTACAATACTCATAAGCTTTTACGAATGAAATATGCAGCTGCATTGACAGATTTGGAAGAGGCTATGTGGCTTTCCACATGGTCAACATTAGGATAAATTGGATACGTATAAAATATATTGTTACGTTTAAATTTTATTAAACGTGTGAGTTCTCTTGATTGCTCAAAAATAAAAATAAATAACACAAAATTTTTATTTGCTACTGTTTTTCCTTTTATTCTTAACGAAGCAAATTACAACTTGTCTTTACTTAATTACTTCTTATCGTTATTATTTATCCACTTTCAACGAAGCTGGCTCGACTAATTTCTGATTATCAGTGACTGACTGTTCTCGCACATGCTGCCTCTTTTTATAGTACAGGAATCGGTTCTCGAATGTTCGCCCGATAGATGGCGTAATAACATGTCTGTACTTAGTCCTCTAGCACAATCGGGAAAATTCATGTTGCTGCTTCTAGGCGTTTGTAGATAATTCGATTGGCCGTTATTTTTTAATTTCAAAGTAACGATAAGAGTCGTTGGCAATGCGGTGTGCTACTGGTAGTACAGGGTGGTTACCATAAGTGCTCGCACTTTTATTTGCATGTGTATGTCTGTAGCTACCCTCTAGTCAACCTAGAACCATATGTCTACGGTGACCATCCGTTCTGTATTATACAGAACAGTACTGTATTTGAGAGTCCTGTTCTGTATAAATTATTCATTAGAAAATAACGTTGAAATGTTCTGTATTTTATTTACTGTTCAGTATTTGTTCTGTATTTTCATGACTTAAACTGCATTTAAAAAATTAACCCAGTTTCTGCACAATACTGTTTTAATCAACATTGAAAAAGGGTTTAGTATACATATGTATGGACTATACAAATGCTATATTTCTATAAAAATACAGAAACAACATGAGTTTTGTTTCCTTAATTTTTTCCTTGAAAGCGAGATATGAAATTTGTCTGTGTTAGTGAAATCTTATGTTTTATATCTTATTTTTGACGATCCCGCTTCAGGAGCCTGGCTTTTCTTCGTTCATTGTCAAGCTACTTTACATCATGATTATATAACGCAGATTGAGTCCCAAAATTATGTATATATAACTGAGGTCTCTCTTATTATCAATGAAGTTAAGTTTAAAATCGTAATTGAGCTAAGCCAGAAAAATGTAATTGATATGGATTAGTTTAAAGCTAATATGCAAGCCGATTTTATGCAGATTGTATTGAATACTTAAATTAATGGGATACTGCCTATCAAGAAGTTGAAACTCCTACGTGGAAAGATGTTAAATCAAGTTTTGTTTTCATTATGGATGAAAGAAATGAGTTAAACATAAATGACACGGAATTATTTGATGAATTACTCTTGTTAAAAGATATATTTCATTAGAAAAATTAAAGGAATAGAATGAGAATCAAAAATCTGCAGAAGAGCGGTGGGTAAAAATGTTAAAACATTTTAAATAAGGAGACATATGTTTCCAAAATAGGTTGAAAGTTGTCGAATTCAGTTTATGTTTATCTGGTTATAATGCCCCAACAGAGAGCATTTTCTGTTTTAAATAATATATCGACCAGTGAAAAATCTTAAATGAAGATGGATTCCATCAAAGCGTTTTTAGTTACTAAATTAAACTATGATTTAAATTGCATTGAGTTTAAAGAATATTTAAAAGAAAATCAATACTTGGTAAAACAAATTTATTTCACAGAAAAAAACCAAAATAAAAACTATGTATGTAGCTATTAATTTTTTGTACTGGGGTCTACTGTGTAATTCGAAAGGAAAGAAAATACTTTCGAATTTGTATGCTTATAACGTGTAAATTCGAAAGCATTTTCTTTCGTTTCGAATTACAGAGTTGACCGCCTGATAATGTACTTAGATTAGCGTATGTGATTAAATTTGTTGTTACTTTTTGAATTTTTGTTTGTTAATTTTGCCTTTATCAAAAAATAAAAATTTAATACATCCATTAAATTCAATATGTTTAATATGTCTGTCTTTCCTTGTTCTGTATTTTGATTTAAAAATTATGGTCACCGTACATATGTCTCTATGTCAATACTCTTTCTCCAGCGACAATTGCACTAGTTAAAATGTCGACAACTTTCCTTTTATGCGGGAGTAGAGATACGTTAGAGACGACAGTTCCAGTGTATTTCTGGTGATATTGTCAATGAACGCGTCAATAGTTTGTTTTTATTTTTTATTATGTTGTGCAATAATATTAAATAAATATATGTAGACGAGGGTCACTGAAATCTACGAGTGAATTTTCGGTTCAAATATTTCCATATGGTCGTAAAAGAACTACCTTCTCAATAATGCTAAAGTCTACTGATAGATTTTGAATGACAACCCTATGTTATTTGTCAATAGGCATTTACATTGGCTGGGGTGCACCTAGTTAGTGGCACTATTGACAATGTCACTAGAAAATCACTATAAGTTTACTATTGACAACGAGAGAGGATATATCGATATTGTAGACTAGAGCCCCTAAAATTTACTAGTGAGTCTTTGGTGCCAATGTCTCCATGTGGTCCCGAAAGAACTACTAAGTCAGTAGTGCTATAGTCTAGTGGTGGATTTTCAATGACAAGCTAATGTTAAAAGTCAATAGATGATACCATTGGCTGGGATATACCTGGTCAGTAGTGCTACTAACAATGTCACTAGTAAATCACCACAATTTCACTATTCGCACTTTCTGCAGGGTATGTACACAATTATTGTTGTTGCTTTAGTGTTTGCACGTGAATATGTGTGTGCGTTTAGTGCTTTAGTTAAATACTTCCAGATAGTTCTTTGCTTTAACCCTGTAGGAATATTTTTACGTAACAATATTTAAATTTTGCTTTATACATTGCAAAATCTATTTTCTGTCCTACAGTACAGCCCATTATGATTTGAATAAATTGCACAAGGCGTTGGAGCTGTGTTTAAGACTAGCATCTTAACAACGACTACAAAACAAATTGTTTAGAATTTTTAATCAGAAATAATTTTTAGTCAGGCTTAAGTTCAGTAATTTCAATTCTTTTATTGAATGAAATATTTTTATTAATTAATGTGAGTTTCTAAAGAAGAGGAGAAAAATTAAATTATACTTTTAAGCTGGGGGAAATACCGATATTTTTCTGTGCAGCAACGCACTTCATCAGCACCCTAGTGTATCTACTTGGGTAGAGATTGTTATTAACATCAGCTATTTAACGTAAATTCTAATGAAACGGAATGTGAGAAATGATTGTTGTGTACAATTATTGATTTACCTTTGGTAAGTACATATGTATGTAAGTATCACTATTTATTTCCCCTGTTTTTCCATTTTTTAAGTTTTCTATTTAGGTTAGCAAGAAGTTATATTACTCTACCTACGTATGTTTAACTATTCTTGCTTATCTTTTACGATCATCACATTAATTATTTTTTACTTATTCGATGTACCGTCGGTACATACATGTAAGTATTTTAGTAGTGGATATTACTTTAGTTACTTTGATTTTGCTTTCTACAGTTGATTTGGCTTTCCAACATTTGTGATCGCCAAGTGAACATATTTTTATCACGTGCCCATGATGAATTAAGTGAGAGATTTTTAGATTTAAATTTACTATAGTTCAATTAAAAATCTAAAAATGTCTCACTTGTTTAGAATTTTTTGACGAAAAAACAAAACATGAAATTGGCTCGAGAAGCTTATCGCATTTTTTCGCCCATTTTTCGGTCGACACAATCGTCCAATAGAATAATTAATTCGATTAATATTTAATAGTTTTCACATCACTTTTACTATGCAAATCAACAGTCATCTTGAGAGACGTAGTACAGCGAGCACCGCCAAGCAAACTTTTGTTGTTTTAGTGCGTTGTCCTCTAGAAGACCCAAATAAGTTCAATGTGCATTCACTTTATGGAATGTCCTTAATGTGGAGGAGCTGTGGTTTTGACAAGACGATGCAACATGCAACAGATGCGTAGAAACGTCAATCGATTTATTAAAAGAAACATTCTCGGTGAACGAATAAGTTTGCATAATGGAACAGTGAATTAGCCTCAAAGATTATACGGTAAAAATTCTCTACGTTGTCACTAGCATACGTGATAGAAAATTGGACTCACTGATTGATTTTTTTTTTTTGAAAATCTAGGTGATTACTCGTATATGCCAGTAATCATATTTGCACAAACTTGTGCAAGTGATCTTGTATCGTAGCATGTGCAAAAGGGTATATATAGTATCAATATACTATACCATAAATCAATAATTTAATAAAACAAAAAGAGTTATATTTAAATGTTTATGACCTTGAGGCTGATTACACAAAAAAAAATCTATAAATTCCTAAGGTCGAAGAAAAATTATCAATTTATAACGCCAAAGAAAGAAAAATTCGCGATAACTATAACACAGTTAAATTCTATCGATATAATTCTTAAAAAAATATTTTTGGTTTATTACAGGTTTATTTGACAAATTTCCCATCGAAATAAGTATGTTAAATAAGCTCTTAATCAACCTGAAACATTTTTTATGAATAAAGCATTATATATCTAAAAATAGCTCTTAACTGCAAATATAAATAAAACATAAAATACCAATCGAAATATCAGTACATTTCAATAGAATTAATGTGTCTTATTTATTTATTATGAACGGCAACAAAAGTGCAGTTTAGTTGCTAGAAAGCAAAAGCTACCAATGAAAAACGTCTTTAGTGGCAGCAACCAGAATTTCTTGGCTATCGCCCAATTCACAGTCTTGTGCAAATGGTTTTGCATCGTAGCATGTGCAAAATGGTACACTTTATTGACACTCACCACTAAAAATTGTTGAGTGGTGAGTATTAATATACTAACCATTTTGCATATGCTACGGTACAAGACAATTTGCGTAAGTTTGTAAATTGGGCTTATGTGTAATGTAAAAAGCAGCGTTGTCAACTCGGTGCTTTTCGCACCGTTTTTAGTGCTTTTTGAAATTTTCGACGCGAAAACTTTTGAAGTTAGTGCTCGGTGCTTTTTTAAACTAATTTTTGGTGCTTTTTATTTCTTGGCGGTGGCACTAAACCCAAAATTCAAAAAGAATTTTCCTTATATAATATATGTATATATTTTTGTGTGAAGAAGTCTAACATTTAAAAAACATAAGCACTGAAGTTAAACAGAACATTTCAAAATATTCTTGTACAAAACTTGGTTGATGAAATACGTGCATTTAATTCTCAAACTTTCACATTTTAAGCATAATTAATGGAAACAGTGTTTTGCCACACGACAAAGAAGACATAATGCAAGTATAGTCTAATAGCGAAATATTTTCTAGTATATACTGTAAATAGAGAATAATTCACTTAATGCAATGGAGAAACTTTGATTTCGCTATCGAGTTTTAGGCAGAAATAAAGGCTTATAACGATTCATTTGATATAAACTCGTTTGGGGCATTATCGAAATTGCATTCCCATCAAACTTCAATGTTTAAACGCAGAAGTTGATCACGTTTTTACCTTTATTACTTTATTTAAGTCTCAAATACGTAAAAAATTGTCTATACACTTGGCTTTATATAAAAGCGGTCTGAAACGAGAAAATTGTGTTGCTAACAGAGCTGCCGTTTCAGGTTACATATTTATAACCTACTTCGTTCATTTTTTCTAAAATAATAGTACATATAATTTAAGTTTATATAACTTGGTTAACTTGCAAATTACTTTTTTTTAATTTTGTAACTTTGTTATTAGTATAGCATTTGCTGTGAAAGAATGTTTTCACAGCATTGTTTAATAATAATTAAATTTTGAAAGTCTTGACTTTAAAAAAATTAACTACTACTCCCATCGAGTTCAAAATCTAATCAGCAAGTCAAAATGACTTGCCAATTGCTGCTAATTTGACTAATTTCATGTGATTTGCTTCTTTGTTGACGAAAAAAATTAAATTTTGTATAATAACTTAAAAAGGTTTCATCAAATTGATTTTAGAATTCACTGATTCTCATAGAATCAAAATGTGTATCGGATGCTTCAAATTTGAAGTTTTATGGATAAAATGCAAGGTCAACCGATTTCTATATTTTTTATATACAAATTTTTTTTATAAAACAAAAAAATTTTAATTTAGTGCTTTTTTATTTAAATTACGCGTTTTTTCCTGGTTTCAGTGCTTTTTGAAATTTAAAAGTTGACAACGCTGGAAAAAGTGTTTGTTACTACTCATTTCTAGTCACTGAAATATGTTTTTGATAGTGCAGTTCACGATAACGCTGTACGCATTATACCGACATGGTTTGGACATTTGCTAAGAGCCATTCACAGTATCAACAAAAGTGGTCGTCACGTAGATGATACTTATAATGTCTGCCTGAAATAACAGTTAATAACAATTACTTTACGGTTTATGTCTTTGCTAATAGTTGCTTATGAAAATACTATACTACGCGTTGCATATTGGTATTTAGGGTTTAAGTAGTGAATATTTCTGAAGAGGTATTTTACCACCCATTTATGCCCCATGAAGCGTACCTAGTTTTGCAATCTTTACGAGGGGCGATAAAATACTCATATACCTGAGGATTTTACAATAAAACTGCTGAACATATACTTAAACTAAAATGCAAGTGGCACGAAAAATTAAAGCTTTGAAGTTTTGGCCAATTTCTGGTGTTTAAGTTGAATTTCGTCCTTTGTTGTCTTCAAAGTAATGTTTGGGTGTGCTCACTCACTACGCAAGCATTTGTCGTCGCTGTTTTAACTAACTGACCTAACTAACAATTTAGAAATTTAACAGGAGAGCAGCTTTTATGGTTGTTTTGTACATTCATTTTTATGGCTGCGTCAGAATCTTTTTACTTATATAGGCACAAAAGTCATGAAAATTGTAGACAATATGTATTCTAGTCTAGTAGAGTGCTTAACTCATTTTTGAAAAAAATATCAGTTAGGTCGTTCAGTTAAAACAGCGACTTTATATGGGCCAAGAAAAGCTCAATTTGTTTTGTTGCGTTGAAAAGTTTTTTAGATATTTTTATATGATTTATTTTATTTTTTTTGTTGTGTGCAAAATTTTTCGAGTTTTATTATATATTTTTTTGTTTTTTTAATGCGACTCTATATAACTAGAGGAAATTATTTTCAAAACTAATTTGATAAAACGGATAGTAATAGAACACCAAAAGTGAAAAGGACCCTATTGTTTTCGCTACGATGTCCGTCTGTCAGAGACGGTTCTCGAGAACCGTAAGAGCTACGAAATTGAAATTTTCACAGAATATATCAAACTATATGATAGTTGAAAATTAAAGGGTGTTCTAAAGCGAACAATGAAAAATGTTGAAATTCTAATTCTAATTCACTTGAAATTTTTAAAATAAGTGTATTTTTAAGCAGACGACAGCTATAAACACTGAAATTACAAAATTAAAAATTAAAGGGTATTCTATCAGTTAATGTAATTTTAACAACTTGCTTGATCTTGGAAGCCGTAACAGGCAAACTCTTGAAATTTTCAAAATCGCTAAAACTAAAAAATCCCGAAACGAAAAATCGCCAAAATGAAAAATTTCGCCAAAACTATAATAAATAGCTAAAATGCAAAAAAAATCAACGAAAGTAAAAAGGTAGGCAAAAAACTTAAAAATAAAATGGCAAAAAAAAAATGAAAAAAATCGCTAAAACTAGAAAAAAATAACTAAACAACTTTAAAATCGCCAAAAATGCAAAAAAATTACCAGAAATAAAAAAGACTGTAAAAACTAAAAAAAAATCGGCAAAAACCGACAATAATCGCCAAAAGGAAAAAAAATTGCTCAAACTAAAATAAATCACCAAACACCGAAAAAACTCCAAAGAGAAAAAAATGCCAAAACGAAAAAAAACGCAGATGCAAGTGACAAATAGAGAATATAGATAGTGTTGCCACGATATTTGAAAACAATGAAAGGAAGTTAACTGATTTTTAGTTAAAATACTGATTACACTGCACAACAAAATAGAGGTTTTTTTATGATGTTTAAATAAAAATGACTGATCCTTATGTATTTTTGTCTCCTGATTACGATGGCGTCTTTTTTTTTATCAGCTCTAGTTTTGAAGATATAGTGTCAGATATAGTGTCATTTAGGATTTGCATAATTTGCATCTCTTTTTGTATTATACCGTTAATATATTACGAATGGTACTCCAAACTTAAAAATACTTTCTGGATTATTTATCTACACAAAAATCCGTTTCATTTAAATAGATTCTCATTGATGAGTATATCAGGGTATCTGACTATTATTGCAAGGATGTTAAAAACCGTGTGTTCTTAGTTTAGTCCTTTTAAAATTTTTTTATTATAATTTTTTTGACCAAATATAACTAATTCTTATGTATTTTTGTTCGCTGATTACAAAAATAGGTTTATTTATTTTCTAGCACCTCTAGTTTGAAAGATATTTTGTGTTACATAAAAAAAAATTCTTGAAATTTTTCTTTTCGAAATCCATCCAAAAAAATTGTTTTTATATTACATTTGTTCATTTACAAGTTATTAGTGCAATTATTACGCAAAAAAAATGTTGTGTGGACCAGTCCAGAAAATTTTTATGCTATTTGTAGTTAATATATCAGATATATTTTTTCTTTATTTCATAAAAGCTGGAAATTTAAAACATGTGATATATTAACAACAAATAGCATAAAAATTTTCTGGACTGGTCCTTACAAAATTTTTTTTTTGCGTAATAATTCCACTAATAACTTGTAAATGGACAAATGTAATATAAAAACAATTTTTTTGGACGGATTTCGAAAAGAAAAATTTCAATTGCATAATTTGCATCTCTTTTTGTGTTATACAAAAAGAGATGCAAATTATGCAAATCCTAAATGACACTATATCTTCAAAACTAGAGCTGATAAGGAAAAACTAATGACACCATCGTAATCAGGAGACAAAAATACAATAGGATCGGCTGTTTTTATTTAAACATCCAAATCACTGTTGTGCAGTGTTATGATTACCAATATTTAAAAAACCTTGTTTAGTCTTAAAATGTTTTTTAACTAATATGAATTTTAAAACCTCAATCGACTTTGTTTTATGAATGAGGCTGTTAATACATTATTTGAGCTGAATTCACCCATTGTTTCCGAACAAAATTTTTGTCCAGACAAAAATTTTTTTTACTGAGAGTTTTCTGCAGCACTATTCATCCATTTCGAACATTTTGTCTGGAAAATCAAAGTTACCATATGAAATACGTGTATAAACGATGTGTATTAATTTTACAAGTGGCAGCTTAACGGCAAATTATTACAATTCGCTGTGTATTTTTATTGTTTAATGCAATTTCCTCGTTCAACTCCATATGTATATGTTTTATTTTTCAATTTTCTTTTATTTCTATTCTAATTAATACAATTTAAGTTTAAAATTTTTTTTAAACGCACTAATAATCCCAAATTAATATTTTACTTATTAAGTAAAATATTTTTTTATTAAAAATACATTGAAATTGATTATTGAGGGGCTTAGCTGGATCCTATGCGCATTTCACTGTTGCTAATGCAGATCATCAGGGAACCTTTACCCAAAGCTTCTTAGAACAACTAGAGTTATTATATTATAAACTTTCATTTAAACAAATGAGAAGCTCATAACAAATAACAAAGTTGAAACAAGAACTCAATAATCAACATGTTTTTTATTTTCTTACTTTACAATTTAATTTATTATTCATATAACATGATGTGGCAGCCCAGTTCAATTACGGCTGAAAAATTAAAATACTTGGCAGCTCAGTTTGATTTTGTCCGGACAAAATATAAAATTAAACCAATTCAAGCTGAGAGTTGTTCGTAAAAATATTTTCTCTCTTTCTCTCAAGAGAGACATCAAACTACATATAAAAAAAATTTTGTCCGGACAAAAATTTTGTTAGGAAACAATGGGTGAATCCAGCTTTAGAAACACAATATAGAAACATAATAAATTTAAAAGCATTAATGTAGAAACAGAATAAAGTCTGCAACTTCAGGAAAATCGCAATAACAAATTAATCAAGCCCATGATAACATCGACGGCAGTAACTTCAAATGCTCTCTAATTTTTGTTTTATTTTCTTTTGTGCTTATTTTTCTTTGTAGTTTTGTTTACAAAATGTATGAAATTTATTGAAAGTATGGTAACATTTTTGTGGGAATGAACATTGATATGTGAGAGTATAAGAAAAAACGCTCTCAAAATAAAATAGATTCTATCTCACGACCGGTTTCTGCGGCTGATTTTTTGTGTCAATTTGTATGGAAAATGTGTTGAAGCCGGTATTCTGTTTAATCATTTAAACAAAATTCTTTACAAAACAAGCATCTGTATGCGATTTTGCATGTATTTTATTTTTCAGCACCTTTTTAGAAATATCTGCCGCAGAGGGCAATAATAAAAGAATTAAAATGCAAAAAGAAAAATATATTTATTTTGATATAAAAAATACCGAACTATGTATATTTATTTATATAAGTACTTCGGTATTTCTTATATTATCAATTGTTTGATATATGTACTCGTATGTGATCTCGAAATCTTTTATATAACATCCCTCTAGTCAGCCTATAACCATATGTCTCTATATCAATACTCTTTCTCTAGCGAAAATTGCACTAGTTAAAATGTCTACAACTTTCCTTTTATGCAAGAGTAGAGATACGTTAGAGACAACAGTTGTAGTGTATTTCTATTAATATTGTCAATGAACTCGTCAATAGTTTGTTTTTCTTTTTTATTATGCTATGCAATAATATTAAATACCCAGCAAAAAATTACACATTACCATTAGAACTACTTGCCATATAATGACTTACTTTTCTGATTGCCAAATTTCGTTACTCGCTTACAAATCACATTACCTAAAATTTAAAACGATGATGTACAAGTTGCTTAATGAAGAGAATGATTTTTTTAGATTAAATAGATTACGTGAACAAGTTGCCAAACAAAAAAAGTAAGTGCTTCTCAATAATCGATTACTTTAGTCTCACGCCTTGTTAAAATCATTAAGTTGGTAATCCAGTAGGGAAGAGTTTCCACCAAAAATGCTTAATTCCAAACTCCTTTACCTTTACCTTTACCTTTTTTGAAATTTTTGCTGGGTAAATGTAGATGTAGACGAGCGTCACTAAAACCTACTATTGAATCTTTGGTTCAAATATCTCAATATCGTCAAAAAAGAACTACCTTCTCAATAGTGCCAAGGCCTACTGGTAGATTTTCAATGACACAACCCTATGTTATATGTCAATAGGCGATTACATTGGCTGGGGTACACCTAGTCAGTAGCACTATTGATAATGTCACTAGAAAATCAATATAATTTTACTATTGACAACTAGCGAAGAAAAATCGATATTGTAGACTAAAGCCCCTAAGATTTACTAGTGAATCTTTGGTGCCAATGTCTCCAGGTGGTCCCAAAAGAACTACTTAGTCAGTAGTGCTACAGTCTATTGGTGGATTTTCAATGACAAGCTAATGTTAAATGTCAATAGGCGATTGCATTGGCTGGGGTACACCTGGTCAGTAGTACTACTGACAACGTCACTAGTAAATCACCACAACTTCACTATTCGCACTTTCTGCAGGGATGTATTTGTTTCAAAAATACTTTTTTCCATTCCGGTCGTAATATGTTAATATTATATTTTTTTTTTATTTTTAATTTTTTTTTTCTTTGTAGATTTCTTTTGACATACATATCTAGCTAGGCGCACGGCAGTGCGCCAGGCCAAGTTCCGGCCAATGCATGTAGTGTGTATATTTACAGGAAGCCATTCGAGCTGTTTTTACCCCGCTCATAACTTTGTTCCCCGCTACCGTAAAATTATAAGATTTAAATCATAATTATAATAAATTCATGTAACCTCATATGCAAAGTTTGAAAGTTTTACAATGAAAGGTTCCGGAGATATAGAGGTGCAAAAAGTGCATATTTTAAGACATACTCACTGACTCACTGATCACTCATCAAATTGATGAAGCACTTCCGCTATAGCTAGAAATCTGAAATTTGGTATGCAAGTAGGTCTAGGTGAGCAATGAACTAGAAAAATCTGAAAACCCGAAAATTTTAACCAAGGGGGCGGGGCTACGCCCATAAAAATTAAAATTTGTTCTAGTGAGCTGAAATTTTCTACAGAGCTAGGTATAAATGGGCAACAAACTAAAAAAAATTTAAAACCCGAAAATTTTGGCCAGGAGGGCGGGGCTACGCCCATAAAGGCTACAATTAAAAAAGCAAATCAAAGGCGCTTAATGGAAGCTGTTTTATTGAAACTCGGCATACATACTGCCTAAAAATTTTTTATTAAAAAAGGGGGCGTTGACACGCCCATACAATTTTAGCAATTTCAGCATACTTAGATATACTATTTCTGTATGTATTATAATCCGTTTGCAATGAAACTTGGCACGAATAATAAGCACTGGCCGATAAAATCTTAACTTTGGAAAAGTGGGCATGGTTACGCCCATAAATATTAAATATTAAAAAATGCGCTAAGCAGCTGAAATTTGATATACAAGTAGCTCTAGGTGCGAAACCAACTAGAAAAATCTAAAAACACGGATATTTTAGTTAGAGGGGCGGGGCTGCGCCCACAAAAATTTAATTTTAAAAGTTGCGCTTATGAGCTGAAATTTGATACACAAGTAGGTATAGGTGAGAAACCAACTAGAAAAATCTGAAAAACCAAAACATTTTACCAGAATGGGCGGGGCCACGCTAATATTGTTTGAATTTTAAAACTTGCTGCCTTATTTATAAAATTTGTTAAGGCTTTATAAAAGCTTTTTAACAAAAATTTTGTATTAAAATTTGTCTTAAAACCCCTTTATAAAGCCTTAATAAGTTATATAAATAAGGCTAATAATATACAGCTTTTAACTTAAGCCATTTTAGTGAAACCTTGCGTATACGTTACACGTATACAAAACTTTAAACTATCACCTACAAAAGTGGTCGTGATCACTCCCATAACATTTTAGCCTTATGTTTAATCTACTTCGGTCTAGCATATTTTAGAAGAAAATAAGCATGAATTATAAGCGCTGCTCAAAACAATATTGTGAGTTTAAAATAGTGGGAGGGGCAATGCTCATAAAATTTAAAGGTAAAGTTCACGCTAGAGAGCTGAAATTTTATACACAAGGAAGTGTAGATGAGTAAGCCAATGGAAAAATTTTAAAAGCAAGAAGTTTTATCCGCTAAAACTCTAATTCGCAGTAGAGTGCTGAAATTTGGTACACAAATAAATCTAGATCAGAGATCACTAAGAAAAATCTAAAAACCCAGAAGTTGCTATCAGGTGGTTAAAATAAGCACTTCAAATTCAAAATTAAGATAAATTTTGCTAAAACTTTTCATACACATTGCACTTATCCAAAGTAAAAATTTCCTGTTTTGAAAAGTGGCCGTGACTACACCCATAAATCTTAGCTTTTTCTTTCATGTACTTCGGCTTAGCAGTTTTTAGTCTATTACTCATGTATTTCTCAATAGCTTTTTCCTACAAAACTTTGCATGAATCATAAGCACTAACAGATATAAAAGTCGGCGGGGCCAGGCCCATACAAATTTTACGAGATATTATACTGTAGAAAGCTGACATTTTGTAGACAAATATTCCTAATTGATTTACTCAATCGGAAAATGCAAAAATTAAAGCACCACCTACCCTATTAAAACTTTGCATGCACATTGGGCATATCCTTTTGATTTATGTACTTCGGCTAAACAGACTTTAATATGTAAATATATTGAGAAAATAGGCGGCATCACTCCCACTAAATTTGACGCTGTATTTTACATGTTTCTCTCCAGACGAATCTTAACAGATTACGTACACACTGGAGACCCGTTGTAATAACTCAATAATTAATTTTTAAGGTGTACAATCATTCTAACACGCATCACGCTCTAACCCATTATCTTATGTAACTATGAAATTTTTATCTGGCACAGTGATCATGAATAGAAATAAAATACCCTAGAAATTTTAAGTTTAAAAAGTGTTATCATAGAAAATTTTTCAAAAAGTAGTCAGATCCTCACAAAAACATCAATGTGAAAAAAGGCCAAGTTCCTATCAGCAGATTATCTAAAAATTATATGACACCCCTACGATTACAAATGTTGTGCCAAACAAGAACTTGGTCAAAATTTATATCTCACTGCTTTTGATGGCCGAAATTTTTGATAGGAACTTGGCCTTTTTTCACATTGATGTTTTTGTGAGGATATAACTAACATAAAACCATAAAAGTATTCCAACTAAGATTATTTGAAAGACATTTTTTTAAAATAGCAGGCACAGAAGTTTTATTAGGCATTTCCAGTAAATTATAATAAGTTACGCAGGTACACAGAAAAAATTATTCCCAAAAAATTTTCAAACAAACGTGTGTTTTGAAATATAATTTAGTTGCAGTAAATATTTTTTACTGTTCCAGTAAATTATTTGTTCCAATTTTTCTTTATGTAAAAAAAAACTGTATATAATGAAAATTATCTATATAAAGTAAAATTTGTAAAAAAATTTTTTAGATTTATTTTTTTTATATTTAAATTTGTTATTTTCAGTTAAATTTATTTTTATATACTGTAAAAAAATTTGTCTGATTTTTTTTTAATTTTTTCAGTTAAATTTATTTTTATATACTGTAAAAAAATTTGTCTGATTTTTTTAAATTTTTTTTATAGATATAAAAAAATTTTATTTTTTTTAAAGATTTTTGTTTGCAATTTTCAAACTTATTATGTTTGTATATTGTGATTCTCAATATAGTATTAAGAGTATTACTATAAACATACGGAGTTTGTTAGCTAAATTAAAAAATTTTTTGGGCTGAAGTCTACTGACGAGTTCCAAAAGCGGGAACGAAATGCTTAACCATAAAAACAAGCCAATTTTTGAAAGTAAAAAAAATAGTTGAATCTTTCATTTTATTCAGTTATTTTTTTTCCAAATAAAACTTTTACTAATTTTTTAAAATTTTTTTTAGAATTGTTATTGATTCAGTTAATTTATTTTCTGATAATACGAAAAATTTTAGTGAATGTGTTTGTAAATTATAAAAAAAATTTGCTGAATAATACAAAAAAATCTGCAAAAATGTTTTTCTGTTCCTATTAATAAATTTGACTGAAAATATTTTGAGTTTCAGTTAACTTTTTTCTCTAATGCCATAATAAGTTAACAAAAAATTAATTTTTTTCCAGTTAAATTTTTACAAAATTGTTATCAGAATCTACAAATTTCTTTGTAGGTCCGCATTCACACAAAACATTTACTGATTCAATGAATTTGGTTACTGAAAACGAAATTTAGTTTTTTCTGTGTAGTTCAACATTTTTATTTATTAATGTGCAGCCTATATATTTAGCTGATAGAAAAATATAGCTTAAAAAAGACATGCATGATTTTTTTCTTTATACGAATAAAAAGTTTTTGTCTAGAAATAGAATAAACAACAGTTAAAAAATGCAAATTTTCACTTTCTGTACTGCCTCAAAAAAAAAAAAAAAAAAAAAAAAAATAACGCAAACCCAAATGTCTTTTATTATCTTCTTGATATGTATCACCGTAGACGACATCATTATATTGCTTTGTTTTTCGACTAATAAATTTTCTAAGGCCATGAATTAAACATTTCTTAGGACAAACTATTTTTTTTTCAGGTGATAAGGCAGGCGAAAGCAAAAAAAAAAAAATAAAAGTTTAAGTAATTGTCAGTTTTAATATTATTATGATTGAAATAAAAAAATAAAAGCTGATAAAGCTACATAGATAAAAAGTGTTATACTGTATGATATAAATTTCTCCTGACAATAACTACATACATACATAAACGAACTAAAAGGCTAACTACACACGAGGGAGCAATTGAGGCAAAATATTGGTCTAAATGAAATAATGCCCTTTTAAGATTTTATCGGTTATTTTACTTTGCCGATGATTCTGCTACACAACGAAGGAAGGCACTTTGATGTTACAGTAGGATTAGTATCTGCTGAACTCGGTATAGTTCAGTGAGCAGTGAATATGCCTTCATTACTTGAACTTTCCTACAACAATTGATACAAAGGGACAGTAATGTACATCAGAAAAATTCGTGGTGTTGTTATTTAATGACTGTTGGATACCGGACTCGATCCTAGGACCTTCGGTTTTGTAGTCAACGTGCTAACTACTTTATCCAACGCCACCCTCTTTGGTTATGGTTATGGAGTTATGGCAAGTCACATATAATCAAAGACAGTGTTGCCCATTAAGTTTTTTCGAACAGCTGGTTTAAATAGTTAAGGTTATGACACGTCTAATTGAACCTGGAGAGGATACTTAGCGGGGTTATGAGTAGGTAAGAAGTATGTTTGTGCTTGTTTGCAGGCCATTGCAATTTTCATGGTAATGCGACTGCCGACAAGATGTCCAGATTAGAGTCAGTGTTACTTGGGGTATCAGCAAAACCTGCGCTTGGTCGCTACTTTAAGATTTAGTGTGGTACATATCGTTGCTCCAATAGAAGGGAGGAATCAAGGGTTTATAAACTTAGTGGTCAAAACTTGACTTGGCGAGCCAACAATTAAGTTCCATGGTCGTCTTGATAGGAAGTGTTGGCTGGTAACTGTTCCGTCAAAGCAAATACTAGCATTTACGATTTTTTACTTTACATACAAGTATGGCGCAGAGCTGGAGACAGTAGTGGAGATATTACGCCTTATTACTGGAGCCTACAGCTCCGCGGACTTAGATCTGTGGGTAGAAGATTCAACAAGAAATTCGAGGATATCAATCGTTTCGTCATGGGCTTAAGTCCCTTAATAGCAGGTAATATGTACCTGAAACTTATTTTTAGTGAAAAAGACAAACATTTCTCTAGAAGAGATTTACATTAAACCCTATGGTATTTCCGAGTGGAAATACCTAAGCCTTATTCTGGCTAATATTATCTTAAAAAAATTACACTTGTTTCGATGGTTGCCTTGTGTGTACTTAGCATATGCAAAAGAAAAGAAAAGAAAACTATCTAATGTATAAGTATACGACAAAATATTCCTACCGCCATTAACAGTTTTTCTCTCAAAACATTAAGATGTCAGCAGACGTGGCAGCGCAGGGTCAATGTGCTTTGAACAGTGTTGGTGTTATCAATTCATTTGTTAGCCTACTGGTACAGGGCTTACTGGCGGCTCAATGTAATATTACGCAACCTGACTTTTTTCCACCAGACTATACAGATACCGCTCTGAAAAATGGCTTGCAGACTTATGACTTTATGGTGGTTGGTGCTGGTACAGCAGGTTCTGTCATCGCTAGTCGTTTAAGTGAAAATCCTAATTGGAAGGTGTTGGTCTTGGAAGCCGGTGGTGATCCTCCTCAAGAGTCAGAGGTAATACAAATAGCATGACATATTTAATCAATGTAAAATTTCAAGTTTAATTTTAATTTAAAGGTGCCAAGTTTATTTTTTACGGTACTTCATACAAAATACACTTATCCCTATTATGTGGAGCCTAATGGCAAATCTTGCAAAGCTTTTAAGAATAATAAGTGTTACTGGCCTCGTGGTAAGTGTATCGGTGGTAGTGGTGCCATAAATGGCATGCTTTATGTGAGAGGAAATCGCTTTGATTATGATCGTTGGCAAAAGGAGGGTAACATTGGCTGGAGTTATGATGAAGTGTTGCCATATTTCGAGAAATCTCTAAAACCAGCTGGCAGCGAAACTGATCCTAAGGGTTATGCGTTAGTCAATGAATTTGCACGTTTTGACGATGATATTAGCAATATTATTCTAAATGGTTCCACACAGTTGCGAGTCCCAACTGTTGCTGAATTTAGAGAAGGCAGCTTTATTGGTTATTCACGCCTTAAAGGTTTTATACACGATGGCCGTAGAGTGAGTACTGGTAAAGGATATTTAGCTAAAGTTGCTCGCCGGCCAAACTTGCATGTTATAAAAAATGCTCAAGTAACCAAACTTGTGTTCGATAAAACGGGTGAGAGGGTCGAAGCAGTTGAATTTAAGTTGAAACAACTAAAATTTAAAGCAAAGTTAAGTAAAGAGGTTATATTATCAGCTGGCACTATAGATACGCCAAAAATATTAATGCTATCAGGAGTGGGGCCTGAAAAGGTACTCAAACCCCTAAATATACCAGTTATTCATAATCTGCCTATAGGTGAAAATTTACAGGATCATCCACATATTCAAGTATTTTTTAAAATTCCTGGACAACCATACGATCAACAACGTACACTGGATGCGATATATAACTATTTAATGTATAACCGGGGACCTTTAAGCTCACATGGCAGTGCCTCCCTAACCGGTTTCATTAATAGCAACACAACTCACAAATTGCCTTATCCCGATATAGAATTTCATCATATTGCCATTAGAAGAGGTGATGTTATGGGTTTGCAGGTTTCAATAAATGCATTTAATGTCAAGGACGAATTAAGGCCCAGTTTTATGGAAGTAATTCAGCAGCATGATTTGTTAATAATTTTCACCATCTTGGCTCATCCCAAATCAAGGGGAACCTTGAAAATAAAATCCAAATTTCCTCAAGATCCACCTGTAATCAATGCCGATTATATGTCCGCTCCCGAGGATGTGGAAGTTTTACTAAATGCCTTGAAATACTTGCAGAGACTGGAGAAGACCGCTGCTTTCATGCAAAAACAAGCTGAAATCGTGCACATACCCATTGAAGAGTGCGATAAATATTTATTTAAATCTGAACTATATTGGAGATGTTATATGACCTACTTTTCTACCACCATGTACCATCATGTGGGTACAGTAAAAATGGGTCCTACAACGGACAAAACGGCCTGTGTAAATTCCCAACTAAAACTAAAAGGTGTTGAAAATTTGCGTGTAGTTGATGCTTCCATTATGCCTTATGTGACTAGTGGCAATACAAATGCTCCTGTAGTTATGATTTCCGAAAAGGCAGCTGATTTTATTAAAGAACATCACGAGTATATGCCCTCGACGAAAACAAAAATGCTTTACGAGTTATTGATGTCATATCTACGTCGGCCTGCATTTTAATTTATTGTAGTATGATTTTAATAATATATAAAATAGATACATTTAATAAGCTTTAGAAAAGTTTTTGTTTTACAATAGTTAAACCAGTAAACATATATTGTAGATAGAAGGTCGAATATACTTTGTTCAAAATCCCTGTGGGAATATTTTTATCAAATTGTTTTGAACGTTCTCTTTCCGTGACTTACGAAAACAAAAGTCATGCAAAAAGTTACAACTCATGGTCGATGAGTTATGGGTCCCAAAATTTTCAAAATAAAAATAAATTCAGCTTGCATTAGGGACAAGGACGAGAAGGTTAGACATATAGAAATCTAAATTTATACCCTCCAAAAGTGACAGCTCTCTTTTGAGGGATCCAAGAACAGGAAGATTCCTGCTGAAATATGTATACCGCAAATAAGAGAACTGGCGATGAAAACTTTCATGAAAAAATATGCCACTGCAAGTGTAGCCCCCGTCATGTAAAAATGACTTCATGGAAGTGTGAAAACTTTTGCTAATCCTTTCCACGGCACTAATTTTGTGTCAGTTACTTTCGCCATAGGAATCCTAAGCTCATGAAGCATTAAGTTGGCAGTAGGTGTACTTCAATAGTTTACTAAAAGCGTCAGATATTTAGTTTAGGACACTATATTGCAGCCACTGGGAGCATATTTCAAGCAAGCGCATATCTTCTTGGGATTACGTTAGGTTAGCTTAGGAAGGGTGGTACTACAACAAACATCCACTCGAAGATCTAGTTGGGTGCATTGTGATTATCTTCTGTTGACACGCCTTAATAATAATTTCAAATCCCATTTTTACCCAGAAGAGCCCCAATTATCTGTCATTAAGCAGCGATAAATTCCCATCATGAAGCCCCTGATATCTTTAAGCTTACACTTAGCGATATCAGCAATGCTCTCATGGAAAAGTGTTCTCAGCCATCTAAGCCTATGGCGTTGCAGCTTCTGGCAATGGATGATAAAATGTTCAATAGTTTTTGGTTCCTCTCCAACCCCAAACATCCTACAGAAATCTGGAGTGCCAGTCAATGTGCTCTAACATGACTCGCATCGCCTTCATATTCATAACCAGTAACAGTTTGCATCTCCCTGAGTCAAGTTTTGGCCACATAGTCTTCGAGACTCTACGATCCTCCCTACTTTGCCATGAACGATCCTGCGGTTGGTCCTGCTCTCCACCCAAGTACTGAGTTCCCTGTACTAATCTATCTATCACACATTCTCTCATGGAACGCCGACCTCTTGCCAGCTCATCGACAATTTCAACAGTCCTATGGCGAGGAACCCAATAAAGTCTCATACTATATTTGTCCATAAGCTAGTTGAGGGCTCATCTACAGCCACATTGAGTCTTTTCAAAGCTTTTAGCGCTACTTGGTTGTCGACATAGAAGGTTCTCTTGTCGCCTTCAGACACATTCCTGGCCACTAGTTCCATGGCCCTGAGGATCGCCAAGATCTTAGCTTGGAAAACGCTGCATTCACTCGGCAGTCTGAAGTTGCTACGAATGCTCATTCACATGATATAAATAATAGCCCTTGTGCTTGCCTTACATTGTTGATTCCTCTGTACAGACCACACTAGTCTCATATAACTTATCAGATTTGACCCAATAGGGACTATCCGCAATTACCAGTGAGGATGGCCTGCTAAAATATATTTCAACGACCTTGTGGTCCATGCACCAAGAGGTCACGGATCTACAGGATCAATAAGATTGATCTCATTTAAGATTGACGTGTGACCTGTTGCTCCTGTTTTCATCAAACCTGCTTCAAACAGTCTAAAGGAGACTTCTAGTCTCCATTCTCACCACAAAGTCCTCTACAGAAAGTAGATGAAGAATGACGTTCAAGGCAGCCTGTGGTGTGATCCCCTGAGTTCAAGTGATGCCCAGCGAGACATACCTTCAAACCTTATTAAGTAATCTCCTATAAATTTCCTTCCTCAATGCCTCCCACCATATTGGAACTGGTAATAGATATTTAAAATATCTGACAGAGAAAACATTTTAAGAAAGTTAATCTTGGATTAATAATTTCTATACGTCCAAGAGGTCATGGCTATTAGGAATCTCGGTTTCTGTTTTATCCGGTGGAAAGAACCTTAGACAATACAACGAATAAAAATGTAGAAAGAAATGGTTATGCGACGAACTCAGTAAGTCGTAAGGGCTTGAGTGAACACAGAAAAACGCCAGGTTGCAAGAGGAGCGAAGGAATGGCTACAACCGAAAGGCGGGTGAAGCACTTAACCAAATCAACTATAGTGGCAAAGCAAGTTTATGGTATATGCAGCCTGATGGGCATTCCGCCGAGTTGATATGGAAATGCTACTAGGGTTAATTTAGGTATTGACTTATTTTTGGTGCTTAAGTAATACTTCGGGCTTTGGTGTATTTAGGGATATCTGTATAATTTAATTTTGCCACAAATATTTTTAGTATGTTATATTGCACCCTTTAGCATAAGGAATAAATATTCCATGTGAAGAGGAGTGAGAGGAGGATTAAAATATTGCACAAAAATGTTCTCTACAGAATTTTATATACTTTTGAATGCAAGCAACACCTGAGGTATAAGGGTTACATGGTTTTCTATGCTGACCCACCCATAACAAGGTGACACACAAGGCAGAAGAGAGTTCAACACCAATTTCAGACGTAAGAGAACCTTCAAATCTTCTTTACCTAAATGAGTTATTGGAACCTTGTAATTTGTTTTTTTTTTTTTGGGGGATAAGCGATGTTATAGAAGCCGAAGTTATGTGAAAACTTTCATCGTAATCGATTGGGTAGAAGTAAGTAAATGAACCTGTTCCCTTCAATTTTTCTTCAATGAGAACAAAGGTTATACACGTAGCTGCTCAAATAAAAAAGGGTTTTCCATAAACAGGAAATGGAGTGCTGGAGTAAGCACATTCTTAATTATTAAAATGTACAACTGAATTGAGCACCTCCTGCTTTTTAAAGTCGTTTATTAATCAATTAATTTTTTTTTTGACATATCGCATATCAATCTGACGGAGTTCAATAGAATTTAATAAAATATTTCATTATAAGGAAAGAAAGGGTGGCATTAGCTGAAGTAATTAGCACGTTGACTACCAAACCGAAGGTCTTGGGTTCGATGGTGGTCAACGACAATCATTAAATAACAACACTACGACTTTTTCCAATATGCATTTGCACACTTTTGAGGTAATTGATGTAGGAAATTTCAAGTTATGCAGGCATAAAATCACTGATCACTGAACTATACCGACTTTAGTGGATACTAATGCTAATGTTAACATCAGAGCGCCCTCCATCGCCGGTATTGTGTAGTAGTAGAATCATTGACGAAGTAAAATAACCAATAAAATGCCTACTAAACACAGCTTCGAAAAAAATTTAATGCGTCTCATTGACACCAGAGGCGCTGCAACCCTGCCTTACAAATTAAAAAAAAAACGTACAAAAAGCAGAATTGTAAACTAATGAAGCTTGCCTCTATCTCTTCCTCTAACAGCTGTCTTCTCTAACACTATCCCTTTCCTAAAGAAGGCGTTTATTGTCTGAATGTAACATCTATTAAAAATACCAGACAAATAGACTAATGTGTGCCAAGGTCGCCTTAATGAAGCTGGCCGTTCTTTTTGGCGGTAATATAAAAGTTAAATAGGTAAACAAAATTATTTTCTTAAAAGAAATAAGAGGCGTCTTGCAAATCACTATTCTTAAACAGTTTACAAAAGTTCGCATGCTAATTAGTTTATCGGTGTTGTAAAGTGTATTTAAAAATTTTTTAATGAACTTGATTTTTTAAGAGCTAAATTTTTTGATGTTTATTGTCTGGTATCTTAGTTAACAAAAAAGATTTGATATTGTTTAAACTTGACACAGTTTTGCTTTACAATTATTCTGTAACACTTTGAGATAAAATAAGGCAACAGAATACAAGCTAAACGCAACGGAAACCTTCGGTCGTCATGCGATAAAGTAAGTTCTTATTTATCTTTCTTTTCTTGTTATTACTCATTTCTCTTTCATTGCTCAATAATGGGAAAGCTTTTAAGGCACAGTTGGCTATGATTACACCACTCGCCCTAAATGATAATTTTAAAGTTTATGCTTGTTTTAACAAAACAATATATGCTTCAACAAACATCTGTTTTAATAATCTTATAAATAGCTGGTAATTATTTTGTTACTTTTTATTACATTATTAAAACTGATAACATAATAAAAAATTAAGAAACCATGCAAAATAAGGAAATTTATGCCAAATATTCTGGCCATTATTTTTTAAGGTATAATTCTGCTGTATAAAAGGCGAGAATAAAACACAACTAACTATCATTTACCAATTGTTTCCCCAAGAATAAAGATGACAGCTAATTTGCTGGCTCAAATAATATCGAACACTCAGTGTTCTATTGGCAGTGTGGTTGCTATGAATTCACTGGTTACTCTATTGTTACAAAGTATACTATCGACTCAGTGTAATATATCCAGTACTGACTATTGGCTGCCAGACTATGCAGAGACTGCTTTGAAATCGGGTTTGGAAGCTTATGACTTTGTGGTAGTGGGTGCTGGTTCTGCAGGCTCTGTGGTGGCCAGTCGTTTAAGTGAAAATCCCACATGGAAGGTATTGGTTTTAGAGGCTGGCGGTGATCCACCCCCAGAAACGCAAGTATGTTTAAAAAATTCCCACTATAAAATATATTAACTAATTTTTATATCGTTAAAGGTTTCAGGTCTCTTTAACTCCGTACAGCACTCAAACTTTACTTATTCTTATTGGGTGGAGTCTAACGGTCGTTCTTGCAAAGCTTTCAAGGATAATAAGTGCTACTGGCCGCGCGGTAGGTGCATTGGTGGTACTGGTGCTCTTAATGCAATGCTGTATGTAAGAGGCAATCGTCTTGATTATGATCACTGGCAAAAGGAGGGCAACATTGGTTGGGGTTATGATGAAGTGTTGCCATATTTCGAGAAGTCCATTAAACCTGCTGGCAACAACTCCCATCCCCAGGGCTATCTAACCCTCAATGAAATTCCTCGCTTTGAAGAAGATATTTTGAACGCGATCTTGAGTTCCGCCAAGGAATTGGGTGTGCCTAATGTTGCTGAATTTAAGGAGGGCAGTTATATAGGTTATTCCTATCTCAAAGGTTTTATAAAAAATGCCCGTAAAGCCAGTACTGGCAAAGAATTTTTGGCCAAAGTTGCTCATAGACCGAATTTGCAAGTAATTAAAAATGCCCAAGTTACCAAACTGGAATTTGATGCTGCAGGCAAGTTTGTTACAGCTGTGGAGTTTGTTTTGAGACAACAACAAAAACTAAAAGTTTATATAAGAAAAGAGGCCATCATTTCAGCTGGTACTATAGACACGCCCAAGCTGTTGATGCTTTCTGGCGTAGGTCCGGAAGCTGTACTAAAACCTTTAAATATACCACTTATACATAATATATCTGTTGGTAAAAATTTGCAAGATCATTTAACGATTCAAGTATTTTTTAAACTTTCGGGGAAGCCATTCAATAAGAAAGATGTTGTCGCCAACACCTACAAATTTTTAATGCAAAACTATGGATCTTTCAGCTCAAACAACATTGCGGCGTTAACTGGCTTTATCGATACTCAGTTTCAGAAAAACTCCACCTATCCTGATATAGAATTTCACCATAAATTAATCAAAAAGGGTGATTTTACTGCACTGGAAGAATTTCTAAACGCTTCAAATGTTAAGGAAGAACTAAGAGTCGCTTTCAGGCAGGCTATCAAAGAACAAGATTTGTTATGCGTCTATACTATTTTGGTTCGACCAAAATCCAAGGGCTATATAGAACTTCAATCCCCTTCTCCTTATGATCCACCCAAAATCTTTGCCAATTATATGTCTGTGTCAGAAGATATAGAAGTTGTAATGCAAGCTATTAAATACTTAGAGCAATTGGAAAACACTCAAGCCTTCAAAGAGAAACATGCCGAAGTTCTGCACATACCCATTGAAGAGTGCGACCGATATAAGTTTAAATGTAAAGACTATTGGAAATGTTATATGAGCTACTTTTCGAGCACAATGCATCACCATGTGGGTACAGTAAAAATGGGTGCCGAAATTGATGAAACAGCCTGCGTAAATCCCAGACTGCAGGTAAAAGGTGTTAAAAATTTGCGTGTTGTTGATGCTTCCATTATGCCCCATGTGACCAGCGGTAATACAAATGCTCCCACAATTATGATTGCCGAAAAGGCTGCCGATTTAATCAAAGAAGATTTTGCACCAATTGAATACAGAAATTGAAGTGAAAGCAATTTATTAAATTGTATCAAATTAAATCAAAGTGAAAGTTACGATACACAATCTGTTGACCAGCCGTTGGAAATATATAAAGCAGACTTGAAGTACTAAGGAGTCAAAGATAATGCCGCATATTCATGTTCAAAACAAAGTATACTTTAAAAATTTTAAACCAGTAATACGAGTACCATACAAAAAAAAAGCTTTGAAACTCTTAAAGTATACTTTAATTTGACTAGGAATATGCGTTAATATACATATTTATTTTAATGTTATTTGTGCGAATGAAATGTACGTTTTTAATTTGAAATAAAATTGATTAGTCAGTAAGTAAATTTTTATAATATTTCTTTCTCTAATTAGAACAGAATCAGAACAGAATTTCTATTAATTCTAAAAAAATAAAAACAAAACAACAAATACATAAATTTTTTTTTACTTTTCATAAAATGTTAAAAATCAATTCAGAAACTAATTTCTAGCAGGAAAGCTCGGGGAAAAGCTTAAGCTCTGTTTGTTTTTTTTTTTTATTTACAAAAATAACTTTTACTTCGAAACTTCGGAATAAGAATCAGTATTTTAAAATTCTAAGGGTTCCGCAAGGAACTGCCCTAATGTTTTCGCTACGATGTCCGTCTGTCTGTCCGTCACAGGCTGTTCTAACGAGAACCGTAAGAGCTACGGAACTAAAACTTCCACAGAATTTATAAACCCGCTACAACAACAAGTATATGACAGTTAAAAATTAAAGGGTGTTCTAAAACGAGCAGCGAAACATGTTGAAATCTTAATGTCATATACGGACAATTATATTCAGACACTTGAAATCTTCAAAGTTAGTGTAAGAGTATTTTTATGCATACTACACCAATTAATACCGAAATTTAAAAAATTTAAATTAAAGGGTTTTCTAGCAGTTAATGTTATTCTGAAAACTTGATCTACATTGGAAGTCGTAAGGGGCAAAAACTTGAAATTTTCAAAACCACTTAAATTAAAAAAAAAAATTCCAAAATAAAAAAAAATTTTCAAAAAGAAAAAATCGCCAGAAACCGAAAAAATCACCAAAATGAAAAAGCGCTAAACTAAAAAAAAATCGCTAAAACTAAATTAAACCGCCAAAAATCGAATAATTCGCCAAAAAATGATAAAACGCCAAAACTAAAAAAGCTAAAAACTGAAAAAATGGAAAAAATTATAAAAATCGACAAATCTAAGAAAAAGACCAAATCTAAAAAAATCGCTAAAAACAAAAAAAAAAAACGCCAAAACTAAGAAAGTCAAAAACCGAAAAAATCCCAAAAACAAAAATAGCTCCAAACCTAAGAAAAAATGCAAAATCTAAAAGAAATCGTCAAAAACCAAAAAAAGTGCTTGACGAGTACTTAAATTTTTTTTTTTTTTGTAATTTAAACATCAGTTAAGATATTCGATTATATAGGCTAAAGTTCGTAAGTATTACACATGTATTTAGTGTCCCTATGGAACTTCACTGAATTTATTTCAAACAACGCTTTAGTCAAGTGATAAAATAATTGTATATAATATAAATACTATGAGCAAGATACTTCGAAGTGCTTGCCATTAAGCAATTAGATAGATTTTAACTCACTCAATTAATATGTATGTATAAACAATTTGTAAATACAATGCAGTTTTAGAACAAAACAAGATACTCCAGGTGATTCTGCTGATATAAAAAATTTGTGGGAAAACATTTAGCAAAACATGTTTAAAGAATTAATTTTGAACTTTCGTTTTTTTCATACAAACTTGTAACGTTTAGAAACGAATTTTTTTTTACAAAATCTGCTTATAAATAAATTTCCTTACAAAAGTAAGCTCGTCTTTTTAATACAATTACGAAAATTTGCTATTTCTATGCAATTAAAGGAGATTTCGTATGGTTAAGGTAAAAAAATTAATTTTCTACTCGAGTTCGAAAATTCGAACATAAGTTTGAAATTTCGAAGATTTGCCAAAAACATGCAATTTTGTATGCTCATATTATATCATAAAGTTTCCGTATGAATTTGCTTAAAAATTAACGCGAAAAGCGTAAAAAATCACCTTCAGACAAAAAGCAATATAAAAAATTTACATATATACTTACAAATAAAGTATTTAATAAATAATAAAAAAACATATACTGAAGTATATTCTTTTGACGTTAAGTCTGTAATATATTAATATTAAGAATTTTCGTTTGTTATCGGCCAAGCAGAGCTTCTGCTTACGGACTCAAACAAACACCTTTATTCGATTTTGAGCACGTTTTTCAATTTCCACAACCTTTTTGCATTTACTTGCCACAGCGAGCAACAATAAAAATTTAAAAATAAAATAAATCGAAAATCGTCGTTAAAAGTCTTAAAACACCATTTATATTAGAAAAAGGGCGAAGGGAAATCGGTAGCAGCGACTTAAAAACTGAAAAGGTCATTAAATTAAAAAAAACGAAAATTGTTGAAAATAGCCATAACACGAAAAAATATTATTTTAAGCACAAAAATCGGAGAAAAATCCATTAAAAGTCTCCAAAATCAGCAAATCTCAGTTGCATTAGAGCTCGAAAAATTATTTTATATATCGTGGGAAATTGTTTTTAAAGAGATTCCAAGTCCCTAAAACAAAAATAAAGCGTTTAAATCAAAACGGAAATAAACTGAAAATTATTTTGATCACAAAAAGTCGTAGAAAGTCAGAAAAGTTGGTAAAAATCGCTAAAACCAGAAATAGCGCGAAAGGACAAAAATGGTGTCAAGGCATTTTAAAAATCGCAATGATACCGCAAAAATTCTAGCCAAAAACTCATTGAAATTCTCAAATCTTAAAAAACAAAATAAAAACATTTTTATTCACATTTGCGTGTTTTGCCATTTTATTATAATTTACAGATGCCTTTGTTAATATTAAAATAAATAAACTTGTAAACAAATTGTACACATTTACCAACATTACTGTTGAACCAGATTTTCTATATTATCTAATTAGTATCCCACACAACTAAGAGGTTTGTGAAAATATTCACTTATATAAACAATGAAAAAACATTAAGTTTTAAGTGTGCATTTAGAATAGATAAAAATAATACAATAAACTACAGCAATATTAAATAATAATAAAAACATTTTAATTCTATTTAAAATTCCCAACAAGTTGTTAGATGTTTACAATATGGTGCCCCCTATCAATGGCGTTGTTAAGTGCGCCAGCGGAAAGCTTCAATTCATTTGCAGCTTTAATTTGGCTTTTTAATAAAAATCTTATTCGTATATATGTAAGGGGTGTTTTTTTTCAGAGGTATAGAACTTCGAATTGAAATAAAACACAAGAAAATCGTTTTAATGTCCATCAATTTGGCTTTATTGGAAGGATAATTTTATGCCATTAATGTTTAAATATGATTTCGGGCATGTGGCCGCCGCGGCTGGCTCGAATAAAGCCAATTCTACAGGTCCAATTTTCAACCACTTTTTCGAGCACATGGGGCCGTATGTTGGCAATAACGCCACGAATGTTGGCTTCCAAGTCCCCTAACGTTTCTGGTTTGTTGGCGTAGACAATTGTTTCTTCGGTGCGCACTGTTCGACGTCTCTGCGGATGCGTATTATCACATAGAGTAAACGTAGTGCGAAAACGATCCATGGTTAACCGAATTAATTGCTCTGATGGACGATTATGTCGACCATAAAATGGACGGAGCTTGCGGTAAACTTCGCGAACTGAACCATTATTTTCGAAATAAATTTGCACGATTTGCAAGCGTTGTTCTTTTGTCAACCTGTTCATGATGAAATGGCAAACCAAACTAAATATTAATCACTTGACAGCTGACAAAATGGCCGCCAGTTAAAAAAGTGATGCCAACTAAAAATTCTATACCTCAATAAAAAACACCCTTTACATACATCAAAGCTGCCCACTGAAAGAAAACCGCGCGAAATGTATAAGCGTATGTGTATCAATTTGTATAAAACCTGAGTGATGTTCGGAACTCTGGCGCTTCTCTGGGCAGCCGGGATATACATCATACCTGCTCACAAAGAGAAACACGAAAGAAATGTATAGGTGTATTTGTATTTATTTGTATAAAAAGCCGATTGATGTTCGGCACTCTGGCGCAGTGATGCCAACTTTTTTGACTCTGAAAGCACATCTTACTTTAAAAAAAAGCACTAAAAAGCGTAATTTTAAGATCTAAAAAGCGCAAAAAGCACTAACCTGAAAAACGAGTGAAGTTTAATAATGCTTAATATTTTCTAAGCAAATCTCTATTTTGGGAATAGTATCATCTTTAATGAAACATATCAGACAAGAAAGGTATGCTTTACACTGAAAAAATAAATACACCAAGTTTTTATTAAAGTAATTTTAGGAAATACACAAATTTCTTAAAAGCACTACTTAGTGCTTTTTCTTAGTTTGGCACTACGGCTCAAAATTCGGCGTTTTGAGTCTTCAAAAAGCACTGAAAATAGTGTCAAAAGCACCAAGTTGGCATCGCTGCTCTGGCGCTAGTTTTTCTCTTAGTGGCCACCAGTGATATACATGCATGGACATGTATGTGTTACTACGCTTATGTTCTTCGAGCATGTGCATTTGCATTTAGGGTGTCCCTTATAGAGGAGAAATGCATATAAAAAATGCGATTCTTTGTATTCACATTTTTAGCATATAAAAAAACAAAAGTTTACGATCAAGCGATAATATGCAAGTTAAAAATCTCAAAATTATATTATTTATTTATTTATTATTATATTAACTTCTAATTGAAATTATAAGCTAATAAAGCAAAAGAGCTTTAGCAACACAGGCCTTTAGCTCACAAAATTATATTAAACAATTTATGTAACACTATTCTCTAAATTTTGGTCAATAAATTTTTTTTAACTACAACTTGAAAGTTTCTGCTGCATTCCGTCTTTTTTGTAATTTGACAACATAATCACATTTAAGCTTTGCGAACATTGATTTTAATTCTTCCCAGCAGCGTCAGATCTACATATTCTTTAACAAAAAAAAAAACCAGGCCATTCTCACACAAATTGGTGACAAACTTTTAAAAATAAGTCCAAAAGCTTTTTAAAAATTTAGTCATGACAAAAAAATACTAATTGACCCAAGTTAAGGCTTTAAAATTTAATATTTTGAAAGTCGTAAATAATTTTGAAATTTCGAATTTATTTTAAAGAAATAAATATAACTTTTTTCTTTTCTTGAACTGCCAGTTTATGGAAGCCATATAAAAATTCTGGCCTGCCTATTTATATTGAAAACAAAAACAAAGCACTCAAAATTTGTTTTTGTTTTCCATATAAATAGACAGCCGAGAATTTTTACATGGCTTCTATAAACTGGCAGGAAATTTAATTCAAGCCTGGAAGGAAACATGTTAAAAATTCTTGAAATTTAAAAAAGATAGTATGTAGGTATTAAATTTCTTGTGAAAAAAAATAATTAAATTTAACTATTATGCGAACTATTTGTCACAGTTATGCTCACTTATTTCGAATTTCAACAACCAGTCAGTAAGCCTCCATTTTGAACATGGCTTTAGAATTTCGATCTTTTTGTTGCAGAAACAAAGGTTTTTTCAAACTTAAGGCTAGAAAATTGATATATTAGTGGAGTTCGAAAATTCGAAATTAAGTTCGAATTTTCGAACATGTGCTAAAATCATTGATTTTACAATTCCACACTATAATGTTACCTTTTTACATGGATTTAGTTAAAAACTATTAATTTTTTTTACTAAAAATGGTACAAAATTGTAAAAAAATATATTATCGTACAATTTTTTTTCTTGGAAAAAAAATAAAATAATAAGCCGCGAGACCATGCAATGCGTCGTGATTTTGGTGTATGGGCCGAAAATGAGATTGATCTCGATGCTGATTTTCATCGCAAAATTTTGTTCAGTGATGAGGATCATTTTTGGTTGAATGGCTACGTCAACAAGCAAAATTGCCGCATTTGGAGTGAAGAGAATCCACATGAGACCCTTGAGACGCCATTACATCCACAAAAACTGACTGTTTGGTGTGCTCTATGGGCTGGTGGAGTCATTGGGCCATACTTCTTCCGAAATAATGCTGGAGAGTCAGTTACCGTTAATGGAGACCGGTATAGAGCCATGATAACCGACTATTTTGTTAACGAATTGGATGGCATGAATGTGGATGAGTTGTGGTTCCAAAAAGACGGCGCTACATGCCACAGAGCGCACGTCACAATCGATTTATTGAAGGAAACATTCGATGAGCGCATAATTTCGCGGAATGGACCTGTCAATTGGCCACCAAGATCGTGTGATTTGACACCATTGGATTATTTTCTTTGGGGATATGTGAAGTCGCTCGTCTACGCCAACAAACCAGAAACGTTAGGGGACTTGGAAGCCAACATTCGTGGCGTTATTGCCAACATACGGCCCCATATGCTCGAAAAAGTGGTTGAAAATTGGACCTGTAGAATTGGCTTTATTCGAGCCAGCCGCGGTGGCCACATGCCCGAAATCATATTTAAACATTAATGGCATAAAATTATTCTTCCAATAAAGCCAAATTGATGGACATTAAAACGATTTTCTTGTGTTTTATTTCAATTCGAAGTTCTATACCTCTAAAAAAACACCCGTTACTATATTTTTTTTTAATTCAATGGACAAAAAGTATATATCTATTTAATCTATTGAAATATAAGTATTATAGAAATATTTTCGAATTTCCATACGACGTAGAATTCTATTTTTAATAAGCATAAATTTAAAAAACGCGATTCTGCTGGAGTTTCTATAATTTTTTTAAATTAAGTGCGAAGTTTCGAATATATAAAAATCTTCTTTAAATTATTGATTTTCGCATTATATTGGTAATTTTTTGCATCAATTTAGCTAAAGAAAAATTCAATTATGAAAGAGTAAAAAAAATTACTTTCGAGCAAAAATCAAATATAGTGCAAATTCCGTAGAGGAAGAACTTTCAATTTTAAGGCCAAGGGAAGTGTGCATAGCTGTGCAATTATTTAGATGTATATATTAAAGACCACAAAATTACTCATAAACCAAAAATTTTTCTATGACTGTGATCTTTAAAAATATCTCCAATAGGGAACACCCTAAGCATTCGAACAAGAAATTTGCAATAGTATAATATAATAATAATAATATGCAAATAAAGTTTTTTTTTTGCATTTGTATTTTATTTCTCGTTACAAGCTCGAGTTTTTACTATATAAAGGCCAGAAAAATAGAAAAACAATTTTAGTTCCTAAATACCAGACATATTTTAAAAGTGCAAAAAGGTGTCGAAACGAAAAAAAAAACAAGAAAACAAGACTTTATTCTCTATAATGGAATTTTTAAGTGTAGAATGTGCTGCCAGATCAGCTGGTCCGGCTAATACATTAATGACTTTGTTACTGCAGACATTAATAACAAAATATTGTGCATTAAGTGATCGAAAGCATGGCCCAAAAGATTATGGCGAAGAAATTTCTAATAAAGGTACATAAATATAAGAAATAATGAATGTAATTGGTGACTTAAGAATTCGAATGTTGGTAACACACACTATCACTATAGTTTATGGGCAACTACACACGCCCTTCAAATAATATTAGACTACGTGGCCCAATCTAGATGAAACATACTAGTTACATCATGATCCATTGTAATGGAGTTATGGATTATGTTGTTTTCATACAATCATTCAACGCTGCATGATAAGTGTTCGTGTTTAAACGATTATGGTCGTTCTTCTTATGCATTTACAAATTGTATGCGAGTAGTCTATAACTATTCCATATGGGGTAGTTTTGGGGTTAGTCCGATGTAATGCAAAATTGGACTATGTGGTAAAACCCTAGGACATCGCAATGCTAAATCGACCACCCTTTTTTCATATATTTGAAGTAGTTTTGTGGTACTCCTACTTCTCTTTGGATTAATTCTTACATGAATGTATGGACTAGTTGCATTATTTGCAGGGTGGTGTCATGATATTCATCTCTTAGTTTTAAATCTGTAATATCTGCATTCGGGTATTCCGAATTGATTTATGGGTTCTCGTTTTACGGAATTTTACATTCTCATTTTATAAATTTCTACATCAAAAATAAGTTTTAAAAATATGAGTGAAATGATATAGTTTTTTTTAGAGAAGTGATATAACAGTTGCGAGCTGAGCTATCTCGCAAAGCGTTTCAGTGAACTCGATCAAAATTTAATAGCGTGCATGTCTTGGCAATTTAATTCCTCTTACCACATTTAGGTTATTTTAAGGAACCTGGGATATCCTGTTAGTAGCTTTTGCACGCTTGGTTAACAACTTGAAACAAGTAACACGCTTCTCTTTCCCTGATTTAAATGAACAAGACAACCAAAAAAGAGTTTCTTCTTCCAAGAAGGAGTGCATGAAACAGACTTAAAGGTCTTACACTCATGGTTAGATCTGTAACACAATTAATGTTTTTTTTTTCTTGAATGCAAGCCGCACCCAATACATGATTAAAAACCAATTCAGGATGTGTTGGAAGGAGGCTAGCCATATTGCAGATATATTAAGACTCTTACTATGACTCTCGACCATCTCGATCGCACAAATCGAATGTCCAAAGTAGACTTGGGGTCTTGATGCACATACTCTCTGAGGGTGGCTACAAAGCCGAAGTTCCTGGTTTCGAACTCGGTTCCGAGTTTAACGTTTAAGTAATGAAGGCATAGACACTGGTCACTGAAATACTTCTGCTACAGTGGATACTAATCCTAATGTAACATTAGAGCAACCTTCTTAGTCGATATTGTGTAGCAGAATCATCGGCAAAGTAAAATAACCAAAAATGGCTACTAAGCACAGCTTTGAAACTTTCATACGCCTCATTGACACTAGAGGCGCTGCAACACTGCATTATTAAAACAAAAAACTCTATTACTATCCCTTCCTTAAGGAAGGTAAGACCTAGTAATAGTAGTAGTCATTCATTGCCTTCAAAAAAAAAATGTTATTCCATGACGAGAGCTATGCACTTAGCTTGATCTCTTTCCATTGGCGATTAGTTATGGCCAAGATGTAGCAAGTCTACAAGTACGAATTAAACTTTTGTCAAACCAATGTCTATCCAGAGATTAAACAGAGTCTCAGCAATCAAAGATGAACTAATTGAAAAACGAATATAAAATGTGGCAGAAAACGGTATTTATCCGCTGTTGCAAGTCTAATCACTTGTTTCGGTTGAAACCGGAGTTCGAACGAAAAATCGAGGGAGTACAGTGGTGATAAATAGTTAAGAATCTGCCCGATTTTGAACTACAATTCCTTGAAAGTGTTTTTCTTATTGCTAAATTTTCTATTCTGAAAAATAGTTTTAAAACTTTTAGGTTAAACAAGAGCTGGAAAGAAAACCGCTGACTTCGAAATTCTTATTATACTTCTCGGAATCACTTCCCGGGGAATATTTAAACCACGTCGGATTATTAATTTATACCATAATATAATTGGTACCAAATTACACACTACCATTATATGGAGTACGACAAATCTTTACTTAAACAGCGTTAGTATATAAAGAGGTGGTGCTGTACTAGCTTCTGAAGTGTAATAAAAATCCTACAATAAGTGGAGAGCAGTATATCAGTATTTTAATTTTCAATCCCGGTTAAGTATAACACAGCACTGGCTGCTTTTTTAGTGATGCTATTGGCACAATGGGTGGAAGGAGAACAACCTGATAGTAAGAGATAGTTTTAGCGCAATGTGCCAAAATAACAATCAGGTAAGCAAGTAGCAACTGAATCAATCGAATACCGAAAGGTCTTAATAAGATAAAATAACAGAAGTAGAGATAGTTCCACATTTGGTGACCATGCAGATCTATAACAAGAGGCGCAGCGATCCATATTTACATTCTTTCATCTGCTGAATATTAACAAAGTTTTTCAGACAACCTAAATTTTTGAGGACAGTGAGTCAACTCCAACACAGATTGCAAGAATTTCCATATAACATGGATTCCAGCCCAGCAAGTTATCACTGGAAAGGAACTCACGGATAACCTAGACCAGATGCGTTCATATTTGAGTAACATAGGATTATAAAAAGCCAAGCCTTTTGAAATTTCCAAATGAAACTCACACAAATTGCAGAATAGCAAAAATCGACTGCCGGAAGAGTAAACGAAAAACTAAAGGGAACTCTCTATAGCTGCGGTCCTTGTAAGACAGGCCACTCATATGAGGAATATATCTAAACATCGCAATTTTCAACTTGTCTCTATTTTTTGGCCTAACATAACCTAAGGGAAGAGCAACCAGTCTTGGGAATTCGAGCCCACACTTGAGAGTTTTTCAAAAATATTTTTGGGTGAACAAAAGATTTGCTTGGCAACAAGGAATTTTGTAAAAACATTCCGTATGTCATGCCGGGTACACACTATGGTATTTTGTGACTAGTGTACCAGTTGCAAAGTTTGTCGTTTCCGATATATTTCGTTGTGTGACATTGCGTTCCAAACAAAGAACATAATCTAGACGGCATTGGCCCCATTTTAAAAATGACACCAAAAGAGTGATGCAACTTAAATAACTAATTATTAATACCTTGTTCTCATGCCACCTGAGAATGGAACCCTACATCAACTTGCAAGGTTACTGGTGGTGTAATTGTGGCACCCCTTATCATTTTATTTTATATCTGCGGGGCATATTAATAATACTCTGAGAAACAGTTTCGTTTTGTAGTCTACTCTATGCTCATTATATGGAGCTTTCAGACGAAAGCTTCTCTAATTCTATTGTTTATTAATGTTTTTAATTATAGCATTTTTTATTCCAAGATTAAGTAGAACAGATAAAAAAAAGATAATAATAATGGAGAAATGAAAATGCAATTGCCTCAAGTTATTTAATTAAATATAAAAATTTTAAATGCATGGCAATAAAATTAACAAAACCACATAAAAGTATAAAAGTGTGCTGAACAAATATTCATAATGGCATTAACAATATAATTCTCTAAGAATAAAGATGTTACAAAATTCAACTAACGCTCAATGTTCTGTGCCTAGTGTGGGTGGAGTGGACTCAATGGTGGCATTATTAATACAGGCTGTACTGTCGGCTCAGTGTAATATTTCGCATGCAGAAAATTGGCCGCCAGACTATGCGGAACATGCTTTTAAATATGGTTTAGAGACTTATGATTTTGTGATAGTAGGGGCTGGTACTGCTGGCTCTGTGATGGCCAGTCGTTTGAGTGAAAATCCCAACTGGAAGGTTTTGGTTTTAGAAGCCGGCGGTAATCCTCCGCAAGAGTCAGAGGTATGTTTAAGAATTTGAAGAAAAATATTACATTTAAATAATTTTTTATTCATCATTGAAGGTACCGGGTTTATTTGGTGCTGTGCAGCACACAAAATTTGCTTATTCCTATTTTGTGGAACCTAATGCACGCTCTTGCATGGCTTACAATAACAACAAGTGCCACTGGCCTCGTGGCAAGGTAATTGGTGGCAGCGGTTCCATAAATGCCATGTTGTATGTAAGAGGCAATCGTTTTGATTATGATCGCTGGTATGAGAACGGTAACTTCGGCTGGGATTACAACAGTGTAATGCCATATTTTAAGAAATCTATAACACCAGCAGGCAATGAAACTCATCCCTTGGGTTATGTGGAAATTAATAAATTTAATTTATTCTATAAGGATATTATCGATATGGTTTTACAGGGCACCCAAGAGCTTGGTGTTCCCAATGTTGACGAGTTCAAAGAAGGCAGCTATATTGGCTATAGCCATATCAAGGGATTTGTGAAAAATGGTCACAGAACGAGTACTGGCAAAGGATTTCTAGCCCGAGTTGCTGATAGACCTAATTTGCAAGTAATTAAAAATGCTCAAGCAACCAAACTGAAATTTGATCAAAGTGGACAAAGAGTTGTTTCGGTGGAGTTTATTTTAGAGCAGAGAACCTTCAATGTGCAAGTGCGCAAAGAGGCCATAATTTCTGCTGGCACTATAGATACTCCAAAACTGTTAATGCTGTCGGGTGTGGGTCCGCCATCAGTGCTAAAGCCTTTAAACATAACAGTTGTTCATAACCTGCCAGTGGGAGAAAATTTACAAGATCATTTGGACATACATGTATTTCTAAAGATTCCAGGCAAGCCTTTTGATCCAAAAAATAATTTGGACAGCACCTATCAATACTTAATTCACCAGCAGGGTCCCTTAACCACACATTTAGGCACCTTAACTGGTTTCATTAATACCCAGCCATCTCATAACTCTTCTTATCCTGATATTGAATTTCATCATGTACTAGTTAGAAGCGGAGATTTTTCCCGTTTAGAGTCTTTATTTAATGGCTTTACGATCAAGGAGGAGTTAAGGCCCCATTTTAGGGAGACTCTCAAAACCCATGATATATTTCTCATTCATACCATTCTAGCTAATCCCAAGTCCCTGGGAACCATAAAACTCAAATCGTCATGCCCTCAAGATCCACCCATCATCAATGCTAATTATATGTCTTCATTTCAAGATGTAGACGTCGTACTGCGCGCCCTAAGATATTTAATGAGTCTGGAACAAACTCAGGCTTTTCAACAAAAACAAGCTGAAATTATGCATATACCTCTTGAGGAATGTGATCAATATCCTTTTAAATCTGAACAATATTGGAGATGCTATATAAAATATTTTTCTTCCACTATGTACCATCATGTGGGTACAGCGAAAATGGGTCCAGAATTGGATGAAAAGTCTTGTGTGAATCCCAGATTACAAGTTAAAAATGTTAAAAACTTGCGTGTCGTTGATGCTTCCATTATGCCTTATGTGACCAGTGGCAATACAAATGCTCCCACAATTATGATTGCCGAAAAGGCTGCAGATTTCATTAAAGAAGATCATACCACTTGAATACACTGCAATAATGAGTACAACAATATTTAATTTATATAATTTACTTTCATTATTTTGTTTGTATGCGAAAACATTGAAATACAAGCGGATAAATTTAAAAAGTGAATTGTTTCTATATTGGCAATTATTGGAACTTCAATGGCATGTTTGATAGTCTCTTAACCATCCATGCCTTTGCAAAAATTATGATGTTTCCAGTGCCATTTCAGGAAAAAATTATAAAAAGAATAACGTGCAAAAAAGCTGAGTTGTAAAAGAATGAAGCTTTCCTCTACAGTCGACTCCGCTTTACTGGAAATAACCAAAACTCATTCTTTTCAGTTATCCGATTTTTTCTCTAAAATGTAGTTCGGATTAATGAAATTTGTTACAGTTAAGCGTAATGCTTAAAATCAGTAAATGTGTAGCCACTTGCATTGACAATATAACAGAAAAATACAATAAAGTACGTAAGATCGAAAAGGACAAATACATTTTGCCATTTAATTTTTTAACGGACAAACCATGCACAATTTTTCAGCCTTAAGTTATGCAATCGATTTCTAATAAATAAATTTGTTATTGTTTATGTTTTCACCAAAGCGAAGTAATTTCCATACAAAACGTAGTTGTGGGCTTGCCTTTGGTTTTCAGTAATACGATATTTTCAGTTGAGCGATGTTTCGCTAAAGCGAACTGAATAAGACTAGCTGCGTTTAAAATCAGTGCGGAGATTTGTATCGCTTTCAGTAATCCGATTTTTTTCATTAAAGTGTGTTGCGCTAAAGCGGATTCGACTGTATATCTCTTCCTTCACCATCTGTTTTGTCTATCACTATCCCTTTCTCAAGGAAGGTAACACCTAATTATATTAGAAGGCATTCACTGCCTGGGTGATACTGCTCTTTATAAAAAAGAAAAAACCATTTGCAAGATTCCAGATGGCACAACAAACTTTAAACTTTTATCGATATAATAGCATTTTCGAGAGAAAAAAACACCCTATATAATGACAATTCCGAACAACATTTTTGTGATTTTAGCGATTAGTTACAATACTAAAGTTAATCTGTCGATCGCATTTAATTCAGTATAATTTTAATTTTAATTTTCAAGTCTTGAGAAACGCAGTAAATTGTTGTGTTTTTGAAATCTACATTCTTTGAAGTATTTCGGCTTGTCCCAACCTTTTGGCGGCCAATCAAAAATAATTGTAGTGCACAACTTTTTGGATAAGGAGCAACTGCTTGCAATATCCTTTTATAAGGACCTTATTCTATTTATTCATCCTCCAATGAATATGGGTCTAACGCTGCGACGTCATCGTGGTGCTATAACTCACCTCCACTCGGAGATTCCTCCATTTGTATCCAAAAGTGCCCCTATTATGCGTCATTAGGCTACTGGATTCCCATGATGAAGCCCCTGATATCCTCCAATTTACACTTTCCGATATCACTAATGCTCTCATGGAAACGTCTGCCGAGTCATCTAAGCCAAAGACGTTGAAACTTCGGGCAGTTTCAGATAGTATGTTTAATGGTTTCTGGTTCCCCTTCATCCTCGCATATCCTAGAGAAATCTGGAGTACCAGTTTCCCAAATGATGGTCCTTGCTGTGACGGAGCAGTGACCAGTGAACGAGCCTATCATAACTCGCATCGCCTTCCTATTCATATTCAGCATCAGTATAGGCCTCGAAACTTTACAATCACATCCTACAGAAATCTGGACCAAGTGCTGGCCCTTGCTCTGAGCGAGCAGTGAGTAGTCAACGCGCATATCACGATTTGCATCGCCTTCCTATTCATATTCAGTATCAGTTTGGATCTTCCTGAGTCCTCCCTACTTCGCCATGAACTGTTGGTCTTGCTTTCTACACAATTACTGAGTTCCCTGTACTAATGATCTATCGGTAATTTCAGCGATCTATCACACATTCCCCCATCTAACGCCGACCCTATTCTTGCCAGCAATTTGATTGCCTTCAACAATGCTGTAGCCAGGAACCGAACATAGTCTGACACTATATTTGTCCATAAGTAAGTTGAGGGCTCTCCTACAGTCACTAACAAGTTTCGATTTGATATTATGCGCCTTCAAAGCTTTTAGCGCATCCTCGCTGTCGACGTAGAAGTTTACCTTTTCACCTTAAGCTATATTCCTCCCCACTAGTTCCGTAGCCTTGAAGATCGCCAAGATCTCAGCTTGGAAACGCTGCATTCATTCGGCAGTCTGAAAGAACTACGAATGTTCGTTTCCGAGATAAAACAAGACACCAGCCCCTGTGCCCCCCACATTTTTGACCCGTCTGTAAAGACCTCACTACCCCCATACAGATTATCAGATTTGACCTAATAGTACTTATCAGGAATTACCAGTGAGGCTGTTCTACTACAATAAATTTCAACTATCTTATAGTCCGTGAACCCAGGGATTAAAGATCTCTGATCACTACAACTGATCTCATTAAAGATTGATATGTGACCTGTTATTCCTGTCCTCACCAAATCTGCTACTACGAGTCTAAGGAGACTTCTAGTCGCCGTTCTCACCACAAAGTCCTCTATGGGAAGTAGATGAATAATGACGTCCAAGGCAGCCTGAGGTGTGCTCCTCTGAGCACCTGTGAACCTTAGCAAGTACTTTCCTTTAGATATTTAATACCTTTCGTAACAGTAGTGATTTCAGTCTGTAAGGTCCGGCAAAGTAGAGAATTTATGTACATTACGACTTATGACGTAGAATCCGTCACCACATCGTCTGTTTATAGGACAGTTTCCGGGTTACATATCTAATTTAGATTTTGTCACCCATGACAGTGGTATTGTTTGCTCTGACTAATCTAGGTATTATACGTTAGTATTTGATTGTATGTTCTATTGATAGCCAATTACCTATTACCATTAGTCTTATGGCTGCCAGAGCTGCTTCAAATTTAACCTGTAAATCCATCGCCTTGGTTGATGTGATTTTTATTGCACCACAAATGCTGTTGCAGCACAGTCTTTGAATTTTTTTGAAGGGGTTCTATATTAATTAACCTTCTGTTCTAAAGATGTCCAACACACTATCGATGCGTACGTTATGACTGGTCCCAAGCCCCAAGTTGAGGCTTAATCTCCATTTGGATTCAATAGATGTTCTGCAAAAGCTCCAAACTTGTTGAACGTTAATCGCTCTGTTTTCTATATGATCTTTCCAGGATAATCTCCAATCGAGTAATTTGTATTTTGTATTCTATTATTTTGAAATACGGAAGGTTTGAAAGTTGGAACTTTTTGCGAACAGACAAATTTCAGTTTTTTCCAATTTAACACTAAGACCTCACTCTCTGGTCCAGTTGTGAGATAAGTTGAGAGCTTCTGTCTGTCTGTTGTCAGGTCGCTCTTCTGATTCTGAATTCTTAGTAGGCGGTGTATGGTGGTAACCAACAATAAGGCAGTAGTGTTCCGTTTACTTCGCAACTTATTCCATCTGCTATATACAGGGTGGGCCAAAAGAAACCAAGGGGTGTAAAAGTTTAATAACTTTTTTGTTTATTAATTTTTTTTTATTTTTTCTTTCAGATTATATAGACAACACTTGGAGAATTTATAATGGAGAGGTTCACAACTGAACAGAGAACCAGAACAATAGAATTTTATTATTTAAACCAGAGATCAATTATTTTAACGCAAAGAGCATATCGTCGACATTTTAACGTCAGAATTTCGCCCTCTGAAGCGATGGTTCTGGGGTTCTCAAAATCCAAGAGCCATTCATCAACGCCAATTGCACCCCATCAGGTGTACAGTATGGTGTGGGATCACATCTGAAAATGCCATTGGGCCCTACTTCTTCGAGAATGAAGATGGAAGTGCTGTAACCGTAAATGGAGAGCGGTATCGGTTTATGATAGAAAATTTTTTACGTCCTGCTCTTGAAAACAGACCTGGTATGTGGTTTCAGCAGGACGGAGCCACTGCCCATACTGCCCGAGACACAATGGCACTTTTAAGTCAAATTTTTGGAGAGCGAATTATTTCTCGAAATTCGGAAATTATTTGGCCAGCGCGATCGCCAGATTTGACAGCACCAGACTATTTTCTTTGGAGTTTTTTGAAGGAGCGAGTGTATGTGAACAAGCCAGAGACAATCCTTGAACTCAAGGCAAACATTGTTGCAGAAATTCGAACGCTACAGCTACAAGTTTTGAAAGATGTTATGGAAAATGCTCTAAAAAGAGCCCATCAGTGCGAAGCTGAAAACGGTGGTCATTTAAGAGACATCATTTTTCATACTTAGTGTAAAAAAATTTCCATTTTGTATATTATATAATCTGGAAGAAAAAATAAAAAAAGTTAATAAAGAAAAAAGTTATTAAACTTTTACACCCCTTGGTTTCTTTTGGCCCACCCTGTATGTATGTATGGATTATCCAAGTGGTTAATTTTTGATCAAAATCAAAGATGTTTGGGAATTCTATAATACTTGGGATCGAAACATTGTTGAAGGTCCCTTGTCTAAAAGCGAATATATCTAGGCTATAAATGCATAGATCGAAAGATCTTTTAACATGATTTACAACTGCCTTTAAGGCTGTCTCGACAAACCTGCCAGTATGTATTATGGTCGTGTTTTTTAAATTTTATTATATCATGTGGTTATTTTATAATCACTACGTCAAGGAAATAAAAAGATAAATGCAGCGAAAACAAAAGATTATCACAATCTCACAATTACGTTAATATTTTTTTCTTCGTACATAGAATAAAGTTTACAAAACAACAGTGCATATAGTATTAAACTCACACCTATAAGTAAGAGCAAAATCTTAACAACTATTATTAATATTTGCTTGCTGCAAGAACAAAGATGACAGTTGTTTTGTCGGGAGAAGTTATAGCACCAGCTCAATGCTCCATACCCAGTGTGGGAGCAATAAATTCACTGGTTACCTTATTGGTAGAGGGTGTATTAGCGGGCCAGTGCAATATTTCTCATTCCAAAAATTGGCCGCCTGACTATGCAGACAAGGCTTTGACATACGGTTTGGATGCTTACGACTTTGTGGTGGTGGGTGCTGGTTCTGCAGGCTCTGTTGTGGCCAGTCGTTTGAGTGAAAATTTCAAGTGGAAGGTGCTGGTTTTAGAGGCCGGCGGTGACCCTCCTCAGGAGTCGGAGGTACTTTTACAAATTTGAGAAAATTTCACTTAGTAGGAAAAATACTAAACTCGCTTTCTTTAAAGGTACCCAATATATTTTTTGGTTTGCAACATACCAACTTTAGTTATTCTTATTATGTGGAGCCTAACAACCGTTCTTGCAAGGCTTATAAAAATAATAGGTGCCATTGGCCTCGTGGTAAGGGAATTGGAGGTAGTGGTGCCATAAATGCCTTGTTCTATGTAAAAGGCAATCGATTTGATTATGACCGCTGGAAACAGGAGGGTAACGACGGCTGGAGTTACGACGAAGTATTGCCCTATTTCGAGAAGGCTACAAGACCAGTGGGTAACAAAACAAATCCTCAGGGGTATGTACACGTTGATGATTTTAACCACTTTGAGGAGGACATTACCGATATGCTCTTCAAGGGCTCTAGTGAGATGGGTGTACCCAGAGTTGATGCTTTTAAGGAAGGTAGCTTCATAGGCTACAGCCATCTCAAAGGTACTTTACAAAATGGTCATAGAAGCAGCACCGGCAAATCTCATCTGGCCAAAGTTCGTCACAGGCCCAATATGCAAGTAATAAAAAATGCTCAAGTTACCAGACTGAACTTTGATCCTACCGGCCAGTTTGTTAAGTCGGTGCAATTTGTAGTCGGGGGCAAAACTATGAATGTTGAAATCAAAAGAGAGGTCATTATTTCAGCTGGTACAATCGATACACCTAAGCTGTTAATGCTATCTGGCGTAGGTCCAGCATCGGTATTAAAACCTTTAAACATACCAGTTATACATAACCTACCGGTAGGGGAAAACTTGCAAGATCACTTGATCTTACCACTGCTTATGAAGCTTTCGGGTAAGCCTTTTGATCCAAAGAGCGAATTCGATGCAACATATCAATTTTTAATGCACAACCAGGGACCTCTAACCTCTCCCGGCTGTGGAACGGTAGCTGGTTTTATCAATACTAAGCCATATGAAAATTCGCCTTATCCCGATATTGCGTTTCTTCACTTTTCAGTGAGAAGAGGGGATTGGCAGCGTTCAAAAGAAATATTAAGTGCCTTAAATATTAAAGATGAATTTTATAACTATTTGACAGAGGCTGTTGCTCATCATGATGTTTTATTCTTCTTCACCAACCTAGCTCATCCCAAATCCGCGGGAACCATAAAGCTGAAATCATCATGCCCTCAAGACTTACCCATAATTGATGCCAATTACATGTCTGCTGCTGAAGACATAGAAGTCTTACTACGCGCCATCAGATATGTAATGGGTCTGGAGCAAACACACGCTTTTCAGCAAAAACAAGCCGAAATCCTGCACATACCCATTGAAGAGTGTGACCAATATCCCTTTAAGTCTGACCAATATTGGAGATGTTATGCAACTTATTTTTCTTCCACCATGTACCACCATGTGGGTACAGTGAAAATGGGACATGAAAATGATACAACGGCCTGTGTGAATCCTAGGCTGCAATTGAAAGGTGTTAAAAATTTGCGTGTCATTGATGCTTCCATTATGCCTTATGTGACCAGCGGTAATACTAATGCTCCTACAATAATGATTGCCGAAAAGGGGGCTGATTTTATTAAAGAAGACTATGCATAACACAAAATTTTTAGTTATAAATTAAATAAAGAGAAAACAGGCATGCAAATAAAACCTTGAATAAATAAATTCATTGTTATAAAAAATAAATTCCAGTCAGTCTTTTACCTTCCAACATTCTAGGAATCAGTAACAAATATCTGTAAACTTAAACTATTTATAGCAATATTTCATTATAAACCAAATGGAAGTTCTATCACACATTGTTAGATACATTGAAAGCAATACAAGATAGCAAACATAATCCTTATTTTATCTGTAAGGACTTATTAAATATGACTTCCACACAGGTTTAAATCCTGCATGCACAAATCCCTTGCAGGCCATGGAAATTTTCTTCCTTAAGGATATTTGGAGTACTACAAGCAGTGCTGCCAGACAAATTTTGACTCTTGTCCCCAATTTAAAACGTCATGTCCCCGAAAATCCCCATTTCAACAGAAAAATCCTAACTTTTGTCCCCAAAAATATATCATTCATAAAAAACGATTATTAAGTCCTATGCGCAGGGATGCATAATAAGATTTTCACAAAGTTACAAGAAAAATTGTACTTTTTTCAGTACGATTGACCAAATTCTTTATTTTTTAAATGTTTTTATTAATTTAAAACGTACATAAAATTCAATGGTACATGCATAAATTTACAGATGTATGTGTGTAAAAACTTAACAATTAACAAAGAGGCACTTTCAAGTTTATTTATTATAATATTATTAATTAATACTATCAATTAATATTAATGTTTTTTAGAAGGTACATAAAATAGTATTAGTTTTTGAGATTAGTGCCTCGTTTCTGTAACTTGTGAGAAGTTCTCGCATCGAGAAAAATTAAATACTTAAAGTGGCTGTCCTATTTTACACAGGGTTACTAACAAAAAAAAAAAAAAAACTATATAAACTTTCAAAAAATATCAACAAATACAGTTTTTTTCTTACTCACGCTGTTTTTCACAGGATGATAACATTTTTTTCGACTCGAAAAGTTTTCACATTCCTTACAGAAACGAGGCACAGAATATAAAACTAAAATTAAGGATTTATTTTTCCACCCATTGTTTTGATTCGATTGGAGTCAGTCGAAGTAAACAATCTGAAGAAGATAATAGCAAAAAAAAAAAAAATAATAATCACCCCTATCGTGAACAGTTTTTCCCTCGAGATATTTTCCCTGTTCCCAAATTGCAATCGTGAATAATTTTTCCCCTGAAATGTGTTCCCTTTCTTGATTCCCCTTATCGTGAATAATATTTTTCACATGGATTTTTTCACTTTTCCCTTCGTTTTATTCACTTTATTTTTGCAGGGGAACTGAATTAATACACTGCGTAATTTCAATACTATACTTGCAATTATATATTAAAACTTATAAATAATCATTTTTAGGGCAAGATCAATAAATAATGTCCATGATTAATAACAATAATACCTTGGAACACCTTTTTTCATTGAACATGAATCTCTTTGGTTTGGTATACTAAAAAAATTTTTTTCACGGCGCCTTAAAAACAATTAAAAACGCAATTTTACACCATATAACATTTCATTTGAAACGCAAAATATGTGTATCTCTTATTATTAAACTTAATTTGTTTGATTTTCAATTAATTTTGAAGCTTTGCAAGTCTTCTTCCAATTTTTTTACATTCACTACGCATTGATAGCGGAAACAAACGTTCCCATGAAATTGAAGATTGCAAATTTCCCTTCATGGCGAATGAAAATTTCATGGAAACCAAAACTTCATATTTTATTCATGATAGGGGTGAATACGAATTTATGAAGATATTACATACATACATACCTTCTTGCAATCGAAATATTCTAAATAATTTCCCAATCAAAACTTCATAGACGTCAAGTTCGTCTCCGTCCTCTACAACTCGCTTGTACATATTTTCCGATTTGAAATTTTTTATCATTTCTTCAGAAAGGAAGCTCAAATTTATGGCAGCAGATCTTATAAATATTTAAATGTGATTTTATTCTTATTAAAGATTCTAACATTCATATTGCAAATTATTCCTTAATTTGGTTTGGGTAGTCTTCATTCTCTGCACAAACGCATCACTTATTGGCACTATCAACAGTTTGAACACAGCAGCTGCAATTTCACGAAAGAAGTAATTTCCAGCATTATCTTCGTACTGATATGCTATTGGCCAAAAGCCAAATATGTCTTTAGGAAAACTTTGTTTTGTTTGTTTCCGCCAGTCGATATAAGCAATTTTATTCCATTGGTTTACATACACGCTCAATGCCACTTTTGGATCTATAACATTTTTAAAAATTCCATACTCCGAATCAAATCAATGTATGTTTTGTAATGTGCTTAAATTGCAAATTTTTAAAAATTTCAAAGTTTTTCATATCTTCTGGGAATCACACATACTACATAGTTTTTTTATGCGTAACACAATAACTAAGGTAGAACCGTCCGTAGAACAATTGCACAATCAAAACTTTCAACAGTCATTTTTCTTTTTCAAAAAAAAAAAAAAAAAAAAAAATAAATAAAAATGTTAGCACGTAAGCGCCAACGACTCACAAAAAAAAAAACTTTATATCTTTGTAAATATGTTTTTAAAAAAAGTTTTTTTTACAAAACATGTTTTTGCGACCCTGTGGAGGATGTAGAACCTTTTTGGGATTTTTTTTTTTATTTTTTATTTCCAACTTTAGATATGAAAGTCATTAGTTTTTCATGCAAATGTCATTTTGTATGGCGCTTACGCGGTTTTGTCAAGATGAGAATGCTTTCGGGCGGAAAATGTTATTTTCTATCGTAAAAACCAAAAAAGTCAATTTTGAAAAAAGCGCTTGCGTGGTTTGAGAAGAAAGACGACGATATGTTCGCGGTATTACCATGATGGTAATATCATCTTCATTATAGAGTATGATTACCACACTACTCTGAAAATTTTTAAAAATTGAAATGTTACCAGTACTAAAATATTATGTCGACATCCACGATTATTTTCCTGACACATGCAAATTGTTAGAGCTCAAAATGAAAAGTCCCCAAATCCCTCCCCACGAAATTCTGTCCCCAAATTAGAGGCGAAATCCCTATTTTGTGGACAAATCCCATAATCTGGTGGCACTGACTACAAGCATTAAAAGAAGGATAAAATTTTTACTGGATATATCCAAAAAATTACACTCATTCGTTGCCTTTGTTGCCGTATTTGCATGAAAGTGTTTCCTACAGCAGCGTATTTACAAGTTGCGTGTTTGTTCTCAAATGTTTACAAATTTTATTTATTACAATCAGTAAAAGAAGGAGGAAATTTTAAGTGAATATATCAAAAAAATTACACTCATCTGTACTTGCATGAAAGTAATTGTTACAGCAGCGTATTTACAAGTTACGTGTTTCTTTTCAAATATTTATAATTTTTATTTTAGAAAAATTTTAATGATATTGCAAAGATAACGTTTGTGTTGTTGAAAGTCATTGTCATATTTGACTTAAAATTCTAAACTGAAAATCTCGACCTTCACTAGGACACCTCTAGATTTACCTTATCTTAATAATATAATTTTTTTTCATCAAAGAAGATTAAACAAAAACTCGTGATGCAAATCGTGAAAACATAGAATGTGCATTTCAATTATCTTATCGCAAAACTGTACTGAAAAAAAGTTTTCCTTAATGGTTTGATTTGGAGAAATAGCCGAGTTTTTTTAAGAGATGCAGCATGCAGGCAATTAGTATAGATGGGGGAGTAGAAAGCACTTGAGATTAATGTCGATGTTGATAAGGCTGGGTCTGGCCAGGGGTCGAAGAAGTGCTCTTAATATACGTTATTTACTTTGTAGTGAACGCACTAAATCCTTCAGCCAACAGCAGCCACCTGATTGTTCCTGTTTTGACATAAATACCGCCATCTTTATACTAGAATATTTCTCAAAAAAAGAAACTTTAACCGATGTTCTTTGATACAAAAAAAAAATTAAGTACGTTTAAGGGTATTTATTCGACGCCTTTGGTCCCAAACAACAGTGTTCTTCGTAGAATTTTACACAAAAATACTGAAAACATTTTATATCTATAATGCAAGAATTACGTGGTTGCCTATGCTAAGTCCACATAGCAATGTGAAAAAATCAGGAACTTCGAACAACTCGCAAAATAAAAATAAGATGAAGACGTTATTTTTTAAGACTCCAATACAAATATGTAGCATAGTCCTAGTTTATACTATATAAGTCTTATTAATAAGCTCATTAGTTTGTTAGGAGAGAGAGAGAGAGACGAGGGGAAAAGAAACGTTTCTGTTCTGTCTCTCTCTCCCTCAAACTAATCAGCTTAACAATAAGTCTTGCATAGTGTAAACTAGGATAGATATACATACATATTTTTTTCAGTGCAAGAGTTTCGTAAAATAAAGCATCTGAATGATTGAAAAAAAAATATTAAAAATTCCTCTGCATCATTTTTTAAAACTCCAATTTGTAATTGTTGTTCATTTAACTTATCACTACTCTCTTTTAGTTTTAGACGTCTATGACTTTGTAGTAGTGGGATCCGGTAGCGCTGGTTCTGTAGTTGCTGGTCGCCTTAGCGAAAATCCCAAATGGAAAGTTTTACTTTTAGAGGCAGGAGGAGATCCACCTATAGAAACTCAGGTAAGCTTTTATCCAAAATAAAAGCTTCTAAAACATGTTAGAGCAGTTTGTAGGTTGGCATATGGCCACCCAATTTTCTGACTGGGATTGGCAATATCACACCGAACCTAATGGCAAGGCTTGCATGGCTATGGAAGGTGAAAGCTGTCACTGGCCGCGTGGTAAAATGTTAGGTGGCACTAACTGCATGAACGCTATGATTTATGCACGTGGTACTCGGGCTGATTTTGATGACTGGCGTGATCGTGGCAATCCTACGTGGGGCTACGACGAAGTTTTGCACTATTTCCGCAAGGCAGAAGATCTACGATCCACCAGGGATGGCTATAAGCCAGGATATCATGGAGTAGGCGGACCCATGGTTATCAATAATTATGTGTCCGATAATGAGTTTCGTGAGACAATTAAGGCGGGCATGGCTGAAATGGGATATGGCGCTGCTCCCGATTTTACCGAAGGCTCTTGGATAGGACAGATTGATATATTGGGCACTCAAGATCAGGGCAAACGTATAACAACTGCTAAATCTCATTTGCCCCAAGAACGGCCCAACTTACATGTCATACGTTATGCTCACGTCAAAAAAATTAATTTTGACTCGACAAATAAAGCTACTGGGGTTACTTTTGTTTTGAAAGGTACAACCGAGTATACCGTCAGTGTAGCTAAAGAGGTGATATTATCTGGAGGAGCTATAGGCTCTCCTCAAATGCTAATGCTCTCCGGTAAGTGAAAACTAAATTTTGAAAATATTTTATTTTACATAAATATAAGTCTTTTAATTAATTACAGGCATTGGTCCCTCTCAGCATCTCAAAAACTTAGGCATACCAGTGCTTGTAGACTTGGCAGTGGGACAAAATCTCAAAGATCATGCCAGTTTGCCACTGATTTTTCAAATAGACAAATCTAAAGCTCGCAAGCCTACCGAAGAGGAGCTGGTAGATGCCATGTTTAATTTGTTAATGGGTCGTTATAGTAAACTTTTGCATCATGAAGCTACCGCGTTGACAGGTTTCATAAACACCACCTCCCTAAATGGCCCCTATCCCGATATACAAACTACCAACTTCTTCAGTCTCATGCAATCTCCCGAACTTAAAGGCTACATCAAGGCAACAGGTTTCAATGAAAAGGTCTCAGCTTCAATTTTAAAAGCTAATGAGAACTCAAATACTTATATCACGTATTTACTGCACCTTAAACCCTTCTCCAAGGGCCACATAGAACTTAGGAGTGCCAATTATCTAGACAAGCCACATATACATGTCAATTACATGTCTGAAGAGCGCGACGTAGATACTTATATAAGAGCTTTGAATATCTACACAAAACTAACGGAAACTAAAGCTTTTCAAGAGCGAGAAACTTCACTGCACAAAATTGATCTAGAGGCTTGCAACTCATTGCCATATCGCTCGGATGATTATTGGCGTTGTTATATAAGACACATGACTACCACTGTCTATCATCCTGTGGGTACCACGAAAATGGGTCCTTCGACAGATCCCAATGCCGTCGTTGATTGGCGTTTACGTGTCTATGGCACAAAAGGTTTGCGTGTTGTGGATGCAAGTATTATGCCGGATATTGTAGCTGCCAATCCCAATGCCGCCATAATAATGATTGGTGAAAAAGGAGCTGATATGATCAAAGAGGATTGGGCAAATGAAAGCACTCATAGTGAGTTGTAAAAAGTTTCAAAAACGAAATTTAAAAAAATTATGTAAAAAGTAAAATAAAAATTATTTTTTTTACAAATACGCCAGTAAGTGTTTACAAAACTAACGAGAGAGCGAAAGAGCCTAAACGATCTGAGGTAAAGCTGAAATTCCACTTAAAAGCATTCAAACAATTTAAAACATTTGATCATAAGAAGTTTAATACAATATTTACATACATGTAAATCATACAAAACTAGACTGTTATAGCTCTACTTTAGACTTTATTTAAAATTTTAAAACTTGCAAAAGTTTTACTTACAAAAAATTATGTCATAAACGAGATGGCCCTTGTAAAACCGAAAAACTGCCTTTGAGACGTTTATATATTATATATCCGAAAAACTAACAAAAGATTTCTACGTAAGCTTATAAATCTGACTCAAGTCATTAAAACAAGCACTTTCACAAAGTTCAATAACCCGCTGTTTCCACAACCCAGACGGTCGACTTGTGCAGAAAATGTATATGAAAAACACAAATTTTTTTGAGTGAGTTTTATAGACCAGCCGACTGCTTGGTGGGGGAGGGGAAAAAGAGGGTAATAATATTCTTTGCTCAAAGTCATTAAAAAGCAACGCCTTTTGCTAGAAGGAACGTTAAAAAAGGCCCTTTTAAGAGTGGACCTTTAAAAAGTACATAATTTCAAAACAAGTACCTTTTTAATATAAATACCTTTTAAAAGTAGTACCTTTTAAAATAAGCACCCTTCAATAAAGTACCTATAAAGAAAACTTCCTTTGTAAAAAAAAAGTACTTTTTGATAACAGTACCCAGGACGTTGTGCAAAAAGTACTTTTTAGTAAAAGTACCTTTGAAAAACAACTGTTCAATAAAAATAAATTTTGAAAAAAATATTTTCTTATCAAAAGTACATTTCAGTAAAAGTACCTTTTAATAAAAGTACCAGTTAGTCCAACTACTTTTTAGTAAAACTACTTTTTAGTAGAAGTAGCTTTTAAAAAAAATATATTTTGGAAAAAGTCCTCTTTTTAAAGTTCCTTTTAAAAAACTACCTATAAAGAAAGCTATCTTTGAAAAAAAAATGTCTTTTAAAACCCTTTTTAAATTTAAAAAAAATTAACCTATAAGGAAAGTTATCTTTGAAAACAATTTACTTTTTATTAAGAGTACCTTTTGAAAAAAGTATTTTTAATTAAAGTAACCTTGGAAAAAAGTACTTTTATAATAATTTTCCGTTTGCTAAAAGTACCTACAAAGCAAATCTACATTTTAAAAAAGTACTTTTTTAAATACTTTTTTTAAGTACATTTTAATAGAAGTTATTTTTGAAATAAGTACTTTTTAATCAAAGTTCCTTTTGAAAAACGAACTTTTTAATCAAAGTTCCTTTTGAAAAAATTACGTTTTAATAAAAATTTCTTTTGGAAAAAGTACTTTTTAATTAAAGTTCCTTTTTAGCAAAAGTTCTTTTTTGTAAAAGTATCTGTTAGTAAAAGTAACTTTTGAAAAAGTACCAGTTGAAATAAATACCTTTTGAAAAAAGTACCTGTTGAAATAAGTACCTTTTGAAAAAAGTACTTTTTAGCAAAAGTTCCTTTTGCAAAAGGTACCTCTAAACAGAGCTACATTTGTAAAAAAAAGTCCTTTTTGTAAAAACCTTTTTGAAAAAAGTTCTTTTAAATAAAAGTACCTTTTGAAAAAGTAGTGTTTAGTAGAAGTACTTTTCAGTAAGAGTACATGGTAGTAAAAGTACCTTTTGAAAAAAGTACTTTTTAATAAAAGTTCCTTTTGTATATTTATGTCTGTTTAAACTCCATGTTTTTAAAAGTAGCTTTTGTAAAAATTACCTTTCAATAAAATTATTCTTTTGAATGGACCTTTTAAAAAAGGACTATTCAAAAGAAGTAACTTCTAAAAAAGTACATTTTAAAGAGTTTCCTTTGAAAAGAAAAGTAATTTTCGAAAAATGCGTGCTAAGAAAATGTGGCCTTGCTACAATGATAGGCTCTCAATACAATTAACAAGTAGAAACTATAGAGAAATCTCGAGGCTCGTTGCAGTAGTGATGGGGTACTGGGCGATGGAATGACATGCCAGCAAGATAGGACTATCCTATAATAAATTCGGCTGTAGTTGTCGTGAAAAAAATCAAAGAAGAGACTGTCTTCCACTTTCTTTGCGAATGACCAGCTATACATCTCCAGAAACACAAGTTCTTAGGCAGCCATATACCAGACGACCTTTCAGAGTTACCAGAGATTGGTTTAAGTGACTTTATCGGATATCCCAATGCGACGGATTGGGTCTAATAGCAAGCTTAAATATTCAAGTACGTAGATGTGGTTCTACATGGGCTGACACCATCGAGTGCAGTGATCTAACAAAGAGGCATCATCTAGATTCTACATTGATTGATTGCCTGCGTAGAGATGGCAGCCATGTAAACCAACCAACCTTTCGAAAAAAGTACTTTTGTAGCTTTTAACAAAGGTTCTTTTTAAGTTGAATTTTTTTTTTTAAAAAGTACTTTAAAAAAACTACTTTTAAAAAAAGTACCTGTTGGCATAAGTACCTTAAAAAGAGAATCCCTTGAATTAAGCAGTTTTTAAGAACAATATTTCTTGAAAAATTAGTAACTTTTGAAAGAAGCAATATATCGGTATCTTAATACAGAAAGGCCTTAACTCATTATTATTTTTTTTTAATTGAGATGTTTGCATTTTTTGATACGTTAGATGTTTTTCAATCGAAATATACGAAAAACTAGATTTCAAAAAAATAATGAGTTAGGGCTTTTCTATATTAAGGCAACGAGATATATGTATGTATATGCATCTAGATATGTATGTATGTATAAAGGGTTAAATTTTAACAACAAATTTTAAAAATAATGCCAACATATTACTAAAAAATAATAACAAAACTATTTTCAATGAACTTCAACGACACTTGCACTTGGTTGTTGATTTGTAATAAATGTACTCGTATGTACATAAATATACATGTATGTATGTATGTATGTATTTTTGTATGTAAATACATTTGAACGTTTGTAGGTTTATATGTAGTTGTAAATATGTGCTAATATACATACATATCGTTACCTTAACATAGAAAGGCCCTAACTCATTAAATTTTTGAAATCGAGTTTTTTGTATTTTTCGATAGAAGAACATCTAACACATCGAAAAATGCAAAAATTTCAATTGGAAAACAATAATGAGTTAGGGCCTTTTTAATATTAATGTAACGATGTGTAATTGTACGTGTGAGTTCGATGTTCAGGTACAAAACTGTTGTGTCACTCACTCAGTAACGTTTGGTCAATTTCAAGTGAAATTCCAAAATAAAAAGACAAACAAGCAAAATGTCATTAAGCGGCACAAGTCTCAGTTTGTGTGAAGAAATTCTTGTGTATTTTATAAAAAAAAATAAATCAATTGTTAGCAGGGAGGAATATGAAGAAGTTGGAGATAATTTCATTATTTATAATTAATAAATTCGTAAATATTTTTATTACATTAACCTTCATAGGGTCTTTGGGTCAATTTTGACCCATTTCAGGAAAAAACTTTGATTTTTTCTGAAAGTTAGTGATTAATATATGCCATATTTTCTGACTTTTATCTAATTTTATATCTTAACAGATATAGTAGGTCCGCGGATATATAAACTTGCCAAAGAAAATTGTATGGAAGATTTTACACTAGAGATCTTCGGGTCAAATTTGACCCGTGTTAAAGTTTGGAAGTGTTGTGTCTGGTATTTCTTGTAGAATAATGAAAGATAGTGAAATAGAAAATGGCCTGCATACATTATCAGACGATTTAAAAAATCTAACACGACTGCAGATAATTTTTTTTTGCATCTTATCGTTTGGAGCAATAATTACTGAGATCACAAATCATTTTAGTTCAAACTACACCTAAAAATATAAATGAGTTACTACCAGAGATAGTACATATGTTATTATCATACGTGTTTATCATTATTTTTGTTTTACCAAAGATAGTTAGTACTCGTACCCTTCTTATATATATTCCGATAAAAAAAAAGTCTGTCAATCTTCTTAGTATAATATGGTCACTTCTGGCTGCAAATGGGAGGGTAAATATTACTTTTTTGAACAACAGAAGGGAATCACAATGGACCCAATTGGGTCTCCAAGCGGAGGTGCGGTGAAGCACCACCCTTCCTAACCTAACCTAACCTTCTTAGTACTTTGCATCATATCTCTAAAGTTAGTAATCGCCAAGACAAAAAACTGCAAATATGATTAGATTACAATAAATAAAAGGGAAGGGTTTATTTGCTGGATAAAGTTAGATCATGTTTTACTTGCAGAAGAAAGACTAATCAATGTGTCAAGTGGTGGTTAGTAACATGCTAGATATATAAGCTCACAATGCTTTTGTGATATTTACATCAGCTAATAGCGGCTGGAAATAAACTGTTTTGCAAAACGTTGACACTTCTATATATAAAGAACCAAAAGACGTTATCAATATCTGTATTTTCACAGAAAGTTGCACTAAAACTACGCGAGGTCAATTAGTAGCCATAAACTTCAACTAAGTCCAAAGAAAAAATACTTGAACAGGGTAAAAACAGAGCCAATTATGCCTCAACGCAGAAAATAAAAGATCATTAGATACTATTATAACTTGCAAAAACTTTATATGAAAACTGCACTCTGAAACAATTACTTTATGTACAATTAATATTAATATCGATGTAATATTACGTTTGTATGTATCATGTATTAATCGAATTAAATCTATGAAATAATGTTCTCGTTCATTGGCAATAAATGAATCACAAATAAATGAAACCAATACATAATTTTCAATTTGGGTCAAATTTGACCCGAAGATCGTTAACGTCAACGATTTTAAAGACCCTATGAAGTTTAAAATTTCTTTTCTTTTTAAAATGATTTCTGCGACAACTGTCGAAAATTTTTGACTTATTAGCGTAATAAAGTGAAAGTTTTAAAGTAAATTTTTTTTAAAGCAAAGTAAATATTTAAATTCAAATAAGTTCCAAAGTAATGAACTGACGCTAGTGCGCCTTTAAACTCTATTATTGTGACTTTACAATAATCGAAAAAATTAATCTATCCAAATCCTAAAAAAAAACTACTCAAATTAAATGCTAATTTATACCATAATTATTACTATTCTTTTTCTGTTCGATAGCCCGATTATGAATTGGTCATATTCGAGCTCTTTGGCTAATTAATTCAAACACAAGCTTATCGTAATTACGTTGAAAACGCATAATTTCTTGAATAGAATTACAAACACACATACGAATGTACATATTTAGCATATACAAACAACAAATCAATATATAATTATTGTTTTTTTAATTGAGACTTTTAAAGTCACAATTTGAATTTGATATAATAATATATAAAAAAATATAAAAATAATTTATATATTATCTTTCGTTTATTTAACACTGGCTATTAAATGATTTATTACGTAATGTTTGTTTAAATGGTATTTAAGATTTTGTTTTAAATTTAATTGTGTTCCCAAACGATTTATCTCTGGAAGTGTTAACTTCACTTGCATCGATTCGATGGTGATGACACGCTTTTTAAACGCATTACAGTTTCATCAATTCAAACAAAATTCAATTTATTTTAATGGGATTTTTGTGAAATGCACACCTTTTTCGTTCGACTTTTTAAATAACTTAACTTAAAGCACATGTTACTCCGCTATTGTTTAACTAACAATTATTATTTTTTGCTTGTATATTTTTATTATTTAATTTTAATTGAATTTTTTAGGTCACTTACTTGCACGTTTTTTTTTTTTTTTTTGATATGATGTTGCAAAGGCACAGGCCCATACGGTGTAGTCTTATAATATTATATTCATCATGCCGCTTATACTCTTAATAAATAATGTATGTATGTATAACACTCACCTGTAAAGAAATTTGTAAAAATGTACAACAATTAATTAGATTGAGTAATTACAAAAAATAAAATAAAATTAAAAAGAAAATGAAACAAAAGTAAGGGCCAATCCCACGATGTCGACAACGTTCGACTTGTCGCTCACTTGCGTTATAACCAAAAACAAATTTTAAAATTTTTTTTTTTTTGTTATTTCAAATGTAAGTGTGCGACAAATCGAATGCTGTTGACATCGTGTTATGGGGAGTTAATATTGATTTTATTCGTTTCTTTTTACTTATGACCGCGGTTGTTTATGAAGAAAAAAATTCTGCTTAAAAGTAATTTTTAAGATAAGTACATTTGAAAAAAAGTCCATTTAAAATATATTTTGCAAATAAAATAACTGTAATATATTTACAAACTTACGAAACGTACATTTTCAAAAAAGTACCCTTAAAAAAGTATCTTTAAGGTAACTTTAAAAAAGTTCCTTTAAGGCACACTTAATGTACCTTTAAAAAAAGTACCTTTAAAGCACCTTTAAAGTACCTTTAAAAAAGTAAGGCACCTTTAAGGTACTTTTAAAAAGTACTTTTAAGGCACATTTAAAGAGTACCTTTAATGCGCGTTTATAAAAGTACCTTTAAGGTGCTTTTAAAAAAGTACCTTTAAGGTACCTTTAAAAAGTACCTTTAAGGTGCTTTTAAAAAAGTACCTTTAATGCGCGTTTATAAAAGTACCTTCAAGGTACCTTTGAAAAAGTACCTTCAAGGTACCTTTGAAAAAGTACCTTCAAGGTACCTTTGAAAAAGTACCTTCAAGGTACCTTTGAAAAAGTACCTTCAAGGTACCTTTGAAAAAGTACCTTCAAGGTACCTTTGAAAAAGTACCTTCAAGGTACCTTTGAAAAAGTACCTTCAAGGTACCTTTGCAAAAGTACCTTCAAGGTACCTTTGAAAAAGTACCTTCAAGGTACCTTTGAAAAAGTACCTTCAAGGTACCTTTGAAAAAGTACCTTTAAGGTACCTTTGAAAAAGTACCTTCAAGGTACCTTTGAAAAAGTACCTTCAAGGTACCCTTGTAAATGTACCTTCTAGGTACCTTTAAAAAATCAATTTTAGGTATTTTAAAAAAGTACCTTTAATACCCTTGGGGCACCTTTAAAAAAGTGCCTTTAAGGTACCTTTAAAAAAGTACCTTTAAAAAGTACCTTTAAGGTACCTCTGCCTTTGAGGCATCTTTAAAAAAGTAGATTTAAGGTACCTTTAAAAAAGTACCTTTAAAAAGTATCTTTAAGGTACCTTTAAAAAAGTACCTTCAAGGTAATTTTAAAAGAGTAATGTTAGGTACCTATAAAAAGTACCTTTGAGGTACCTTTAGAAAAACTTTTAAGGTACTTTTAAAAAAGTGACTTAGAGATACCTTTGAAAAAAATACCTTTTCAAAGGTACCTTTGAAAACAGCAACTTTAAGGTACCTTCGAGAAAAAGTACCTTTGAAAAATACCTTTAAGGTACCTTTGAAAAGTTGCTTAAAAAAGTACCTTTAAAAAAGTACCTTAAAAAGGTATCTTTAAGAAAGCTCCCTTTAAAAAAGTACTTTTAAGAAATGTATCTTTAAAAAAGTACATTAAAGGTACTTTTAAAAAAGTACCTTCAAAAAACTACGTTTTAAAAACATAACCTCTCAATTAAGTACTCGTTTTAGGAAAGCACTTGTTGGGTGTTTGGCTGAAATAGTTTGCACTTTTACTACAACACCAAAGGTCTTGAGTTCGATCCTACTCTCCGAAAAAGTCACAATATAAGAACATCAGTACCTGGATTGTGTAACTTTTTGCGAACCAAAAATCGTAATATTTATCGACATATTTAACCGTTTGCAGTAACGTTAATGTGATTCCGTACTTTCGCTTTTACTATAGTCTCTAGCACTATCTTACTCACCATTTAATTTAATATTGTGTGATATATCTGTATAAAAAATGTGAAAATAAGCGAAAAGCACAAAGAATACGAGTAATAAAGAAAAACTTAAACTTGTAATTTTTTTTTTCTACAACCAACAGCGAATATCGTTAATATATGTTACTGAATAGCAAAGTCAATAAATTTTCGTTATACATATTTATTATAGCGATACGATTGTTGGATTAAAAAATACTGAATTTAGGGTACAGGTATTTTTCTACACCGAAAAAAAGTAAAAACGTTTAGTTAAAAATAAACAAAAATCAATTAAAAATTGATTCAATTAAACTTTTGTTTAAAAAATTCAATTTAATTAAAAGTTTAATTGGTGCAATAAGATTTTTAAATGATTTTGGGTTGTTTGACAAAACAATTAAACAAGTTTATTGCAGGAACATTTTTTCTTCTGTGTAATATCTGTCAGTTGTAGCAAAGTTCTGTAGCGCAGTTTTCTTTCCCAGTCAAGGTACTTTCAGTTTTTTCAGGCATGTTTTCTTTGTGATCGTGGCCACCAGATTGCAGTCTAGTGTTACCTACTTCGGATATCCTATCGATTCGATTATTTCCTGTGGAGCCATTTAAAGTTCCTGTTTTATGCTGATAATCCAGCAATAATGGACACCTCGTGGCATACATACAGTAATGCTACAAAAAAGTTCCCACAATTGGACGTCCAGTGTACGCTTCGTCAAGAGCACCTGTCATTCTTTTCAAATGTTAGTGCCATATAGTGTCAACTAAAACACAAAACGCCCTATCTCACAAAAAAATTTAAAATCGAATTTTTTCCGTAATGTAACACAATAACTATATAAAACCAAATCTGCGAGAACAAAAATAACAATTTTATTTATTTTATTATATTTTAATAATATTCATTGAATACATCAATATTTTCCCTTTAACATGTTTTTGCCTCCACCTGTAAAATTATGAAAATGTTAGTTAGGGCATTTTGCTTTCAAGATATATTAATCTGTCACATAAAAATGTCTTGGCATAATATTTAGTTTTTGTGTTATTTTTTACAATTTAAAGTTCTATCGGGCTTAAGAAAATCACTCTTGAAAAAAAGTTTTAAGGCAAAACTTTTTGGAATATTTTTTTTTAATCCCAAGATACATACACACAAAGTATTTCCTATTAAATTTTTACATAAAAGATCCAAACGAATTCTATACCTGAAATGCAAAGGTTTTGATTAACCAAAAACATTTCCAAAGCTGGTGTGGTGGCAGAACTTGAACTACACTTTAGGTTTAGACCTTAAGCCGTTACACGATTTTATTTTTTTTCTATTCTGCCCGACTCAGTCGCTTTATATTCCCCTTGTTGTGAATGACAACGTCGACGTCACATTAAGACGACATTAAAAATTGTCACTTGTCTATTCTTGATCGACAACAATTGACTACTTTTAACATGTTACATTAATTTAGAAATAACTTAGAGATTAGTAAGAGATTTTAAAAAATTAGCCTATTGTTGGCGATAAAGAGGAGACAAGTGACAATATTTACTGTCGTCTTGATGTTACGTCGACGACGCCCTCCACAATAAGGGGAATTATTTTGATTTTATTTATTTTCCTGTAATTTTTGATCATTAACATTGCTGAAATTTATGGAAGAAACCAACTAAAATTTTGCACAACAATTGATTGCCACTCTTTTTTTTCATGTGTAAACATCTATACGCTAGCGGGTAAAAATCTTTTGACTTTGATTTCTTTGTTGAGATTTCTTTGCTGAGATTTCTTTGCTTTTCTTTCACAGCATTGTCAAATTGGTGTGAGCTATGTATGAGTGTATTAATGTTTGAAAGAAGCAATACCAAGCAGAGAAACAAACAAGTCGACCGGCTCGAAGCCGACGGTGCGCCGCCGCCGGTTATTTTTCTGTATATTTCCGTACACCAAAGGTGAAAATGAACTGTAAAAGCTGCGGACTTGAAATTTGGACACAATATGCCACTACAACAACAAATACATGAGAAATAAAAACTAAAGGGTGTTCCAAAACGAGCAACGAAAAATGTTAAAATCCCATGTAATATACATACAATTGTATGTACATATATACAATTGAAATTTTAAAAGTTAGTGTATTTTTATACAGACTACAACAATTAACACTAAATTTAAAAAATTTAAATCAATGGGTGTTCCATCAGTTAATGCAATTTAGACTTTGTAATTTTGGCAACTTGCTGTATCTTGGAAACCGTAAGAGTAAAACTCTTGAAATTTTCAAAAACGGTAAGACTAGAATATCAAAAAAATATAAAATCGCCAAAAACATACAAAAAATCGCCAAAACGAAAAAAAGCACCCAGTTAAAAAAAATCTCTAGGACTAAAATAAATCGCGAAAAAACGGAAAAATCGCCAAAATGAAAAAAAATCCTTAAACAAAAAATCGCCAATATGAAAAAATCGCCAAAATTAAAAAATCGCCTAAATAAAAAACCCCCAAAAACAGAAAAAAAATCGCCAAAATGAAAAAACCCCAAAAAAACAGAAAAAATCGCCAAAATGAAAAAATCGCCAAAATGAAAAAAATTGCGAAAATTAAAAAAACGAAAAAGCGATAAAACTGAAAAAAAAGAGTTAAAACTGAAAAAACTTAAAAAAAAGGAAGAAAGCTAAATAAAAAAAAAATGATCAAAACCGAATGTGCGTGAGTAAAAGTCGCACTTTACTGAATTTATTTTAATTGCAATGCGTACACAACAACAATAACAGCAACAACTAAACGATGAACAACAGGAATTAAAAATTAAAAAGTAAAAGTAAAGGCATTTACCATAGATGAGCACTGCAGTACCACTAAAGTTTCAGTAAAAATAATAAAAAATGTTTAACAAGTAAATTTTTACTGATTACTGAAATTTTTTCTACAATTTTTATAAATTGCCTAAATGATTTGTTATATGATGAGGTGCATTGAATTTTCAGTAATCAGTAATGCTTTTATTCATAATGAAATTCTACCAAGTGGCTAAATGTTTTTCATACAAAAGTATCAAAATCTGAATGAAAAAACTTTCCCACTTGCTACAATTTTATTATGATTACGGCCCTACGATTTTACTGGGAATGCAAATTAAATTTCATTAGCAGTAAAAATTTACTGAATTTTTTTTAGTAATCAGTAAATTTACTGCTTACTGCAATTTTGAATGCAGTACATATACATACATATACTGCAGTGTGCCCATTTACTAACCAAATAAGTTTAATAAAACAAACAAAAACCAACAAATTCATATGTATTTACAATATTGAAAGTTTTGAAACTTTTCATCAATTAATTTTAAAAAAAGATACTAAAAGCATAAGTACTTCCAACTTAAAAAAAAATTTCATTACTAGATGTTTACACATCTCCTCTGTGATCGGACTCACATTACTTTTTTTTTATTACCTTGAATTTGGCAAGTCAATAAAGAGCAGATAAATAAATAAATTAAAAACTATAGGAAATAGTTCAAAAGTACTTTTGGCGACTTTGATTAATATCATATAATAGTGTTGGCGTTGAAAATTTTATTCCAAAATCAATAATTATAAACTAAATATTTGCAAAAAAAAAAAAAAAAAAAATTTAAATCATGAGCGCTTAAAATAAATTTAATAAATAATAAACAAATAGTTCAAGGCTTCAATTTCCAACCCAAAAAACTCTTCACAATCAAACTACTTTTATTTAAAAAAAATAGCAAATAAAAGAGTAAAATAAAAAAAACTCTATATGAAAAATACTATTTAACAAACAAACCAAAAATATTGTACCAACCACTCACTGTTTAAAACCATTATATTACTTAAAATAATTTACTAAGATGTGGCAATTAAAATATAATCTCTTACATTATAGTTGATGCGATTTCTTATAAATAATGTGTGTGTGTTAATTTTTATTTTTCTTTTGCCTTTCAGATTCAAACACATGTTTGGTTTCTTTTTTGCAACTTTTTTTTTTTTTGCTTATAACTACTAATTGTCTATTGCATGAGCATAGCATTTTTGTACTTGACAATACAAATTTCATCTGTTATAAGTTAATTATCAGGTAGCATTTTGTCAAAAAAAAAAAAAAAAAAAAAAAAAAAAAAAAAAAAACATCTGCTATTCACTAAGTAGGAGGTTGTGTTAAATAATTTATGTTATTTTAAAAAGCTTTGAATTGTTATATAGTTGCGAGTTTAAATTAAAGTTTAACAATCCTCTATCTATGATTTAAAGTCCAAGCTTCTTATAACAAAAAAAAAAAAAAAAAAAAAAAAAAAAAGAAAAAAAAAAACATCTGCTATTCACTAAGTAGGAGATTGTGTTAAATAATTTATGTTATTTTAAAAAGCTTTGAATTGTTATATAGTTGCGAATTTAAATTAAAGTTTAACAATCCTCTATATATGATTTAAAGTCCAAGCTTCTTATAAAAAAAAAAAAAAAAAACTTACAAACATATATTTAAAAGTTAAATTTAGTTTAAGTAAAATAAACCAATTTCCGTGATTTTGTTACTACCCCATCAAATGCTATAACTTTTGTTTTAAGTAAGTTATCAGTTAATTTTTAATTTTTTTTTTTTTTTAATTTTAGATCGTTATGTAAATCTAATAAAAATGCAAAATTGAGATGTTGAAACATGCATTTGGATTAAGGGGCGCCATCACGCACTCTATTCAATAATTTCCATGTAAAGGGAGTTTCGGTGCACTTTCGGTGATCAACAATGAGATTGATACTGAAAAAAGATTACCAAAAACCAACTTCTTAGACCAATTTGGCAGCTATTGCATGCGGCCAATTTGCTGCCAATAAAGCTTTGAAAAAAATTTAACCATCTTCAAAAATAAGCACTAAAAAGTTAAAAATAATTTAGATTCAGTTATTTTTAACATTTTAGTGGTCACGCCCACTTTTGTATATGTTAGATATTCCACTTATTTTCCGCCACTTTCAGACTACAGAGAGTGTGTGTGTGTGTTCAAATTTCCTACGAATGTGTCAAGTATAAGCACATTAAATACAAAAACTAGCTTTCAGTGGGCATGGCCCAACCACTTTTTTAAGCACAACAGGATTAAGTCATTCAATAAGCCCAAACAGTTCGCCCAGTTTCGTGGAAAGCAGATAAGTAGAAGTGCATATAGGTTAATATTAAAATTTAATGGGTGTGTCCCCGCCCACTTTTCAAAATGCCGGATTTTGTCATTTTCAGAGCTCAGGGTGTAAGCCAAGTTTTGTAAAAATCAGTTAAAAAGAAGCACGTTAAATATAACATTAAATAGTAATGGGCGTGACTCCACCCATTTCTGTTAAGTTTTAGTTTGCGTCATTATGAGCGTCCAAGATGTGTGCTTAGTGTCGTAGCAATCTCATAAAGAAGAAATACACAGCATGAAAGAAAAAAATTATGGGTGTGTTCCCGCCCACCCAGAGAGAAGCTATACCCTTCAAACAAAAAATGCAATACACAGAATAAAAATAGACACAATTTGGATTCGATAACTACGTGTCGTTGGCTATGGAGATGAATTTTAACAACTTTATCCTTTAATTCAATAATAGTATTTATCAATACAATAAAACGATTTCAATAACTAAATATCTAAAAACTTATTTGTAATTGAACTTATAAATATTGGAAATATTTTTTTTTTCAGGAAATTTAAAAAAATGAGTTGTGATATTTTTCTTATTGGAACTGAAAAGTATTTTCTTGTCTGTAGTATGAAATAGATCTAAAAATTAGGGAGTTATGAAGCAAACCACATAAAAAATACAGATAAATTGATAACCTTCTCCTTTTCTGAACTCGATTAAAAAATCAAGTTTAATATCAGCGATTACAACGACTGTTTGGCTATATTGCAAGCGACGTGGTCCATACGCTTTCGATTCAGTTGCACTTTAGCGTAAGTAAATCATGCGCCAAATGGTTTCACTGGTGGCAAAATGATGATCGAGATTTTGGCATGAGTAATTTGGGTTCTCCTTAGCACTCTCCTTTAAGAGCTTCAGTCATTTCATTGGCACATGAGTGCCCCTGTGGCTTAGATGTAGCAATGCTAGCCACTCAGTCCAAAAGCTGGGGGTTCGATTCCCGCCATAGACCCTGCGTGTTTTCCGCAGACAAGCTAATCGCTTCGCGAGTTGTGTTTGTTTATAAGAAAAAAAAAACAATTAGGCGTATTAAACTTTTAAAGCTGTGTTGAGTAGCCATTTTATACGTTATTTTACTTCGCCGATGATTCTGCTAGACAATACAAACGAAGGATGATGCTCTGATGTTGCATTAGGATTAGTATTCGTTGAAGCAGGAGTTGTTAGACAAATATTCGAAAAAACAATCATACACGTTTCCAGCCCTGGGACGACCGTCTTTTTGATTTGGCTGATTTTCTAATTTTGACAAATTCTGTTATGACGAATGACGTTTTTTACAAGCTTCGGAAAACCGATTTCATTTACAGACAAACGGACAGAGGGACATCGATTCTTGGACTACTCTATTCACAAGGAGCCAAAAATAAATATGTAAATAAACTCGTACTTTAAGGATTTACATACGAATCAGAGAACAGCAATGAGTAGTGAAAAAGTGAGTAGAGTTGAAGTACTTATGGGCACTCGAAAGTTTAAAGTGTGTATGGAAATCATACTTAGCAACAGTTATAACGTTGTTGATTTCGACTCACCTTAACTCAATGCCTATGGACGATGCAAAATAAGTACGATTCACAATGCGAACTTCGCATACGAATATTAAAGTTCTCATTATGAGGTTATGTGTTTCTCTCTTACTTTTTTTGTTTTTTTGCAGGAATTGAAAAACAACTTTATTTACTATTATTGTATACTACTTGCAAACTGTTTAATGACTAAACTTTTAAACAAACATACCTGCATGAGTTGAAGCATAGCCGCGAATAACGCTGTAAAAGACAATTTTTGCAAAACCAGTTTTTTCACGGATTACCGTTAACATTACTCTCTTGCATTGTTCAAACATCAAACAATCGAAAATTATGCATTTTATCGCCGTCAAAATACAGTTACAAGCAATCAGTCAGTGAAAGAACTAACTGACAAAATCATGAAACGAAATTATCGAAAATAATTGATATATATATAAGCAGAGATACGAAGAGAAACGTTTATTCTGATTATCATTATTTTGGTTAAGCTGAAAAAAAAAATTAAATGAACAAACAATCTTGCTTTAAAATACGTTTTTTGGCTCTCCTGAAAAATTATTATTTTGTCACTTACAACGTTATTCACGGCTAACCTTCAGTTAAGTGGGCTGAATCGATGTGAGTAGTGTTAAGTATTTTCCTGAAATTAGAAATCAAACTGAGTCGGAGCTGCCCACAGAGAGAAAACCGAGAGAAATGTATAAGCGTATGTGTATTCATTTGTATAAAAAGCTGATTGATGTTCGGCACTCTGGTGCCAGTTTGAACAGCCTGGAACTGAGGTGATTTATGAGTGTGAGTGTGGTATGACTATGATGTCGACGTCGCATTTATACCCAGCGGGAATTGGAAGGAGTAGGGATGCCTTTTAGAAGGCCTCTGTAAGCCTTCTTTTAGATGTAGAAGGCCTGGTCGCTCCATTCCATACTGATATCTTTTAACACGCGTTGTCATTGCTTCTTTCGCCAGAGATTCTGGAAGGCCTTCTAACTAATAGATTTTGTTTTTGCTTTGGTAAAAAAAACAACAAAACATGTTACTCCTTCTCTTCTCCCTACTTATAGAAGCGAGCGTGGAATGTGTATCGTATATTTTATGCGAAAGAGTCCTTTAATAAGACCTGAACCAAGAAGGTCTACTGAATTTTACCGCTGGGTATTTATTTCAACCTATACTTATAAATCAATGTTAACGTGCGTATGCGTAAATCAGAGTAGTTGAGTTTAAATGGTGTCTACTCACTTATATTTAAAATTACATTAGTCAGTATGCATAGCAATAAAACGATTTATTGCCAAACACTGTTGCGAATATTATAGAAATTACATACGGAATGAGGAACCATTTTTGGTGAAGTGAATTGTGAATTGAGGATTTTTTTTTTTTTTTTTGAAAACGTATAAAAGATATGACACTACCAGTGATGGGAATTGGAAATCTTGATTTCGTGCCAAATCTGCTTTTAAATAGTGCCAAAATCACTTGAATAGTGCCAAACCACTTTTTATGTAATTTTAATGCTGGCACTTGATGTTCATTTAAATTATGGTTCTTGAATGATAATTTATTGTGTTTATAACTAGAAAAATTTACCAATATCACAAAAAACACGGTCTAAAATTATTTGTATATATACATTGATACATTTCAAGCCCTATTTTCGATATAATAGTGAAGGATATGTGGTAAAAAATTAACTTAATTAATTAATTTTATTATCAAAATTGCAAAATTGTTGATAACTTTTAAAATACAGGCTGTAAAGTTTATCGTGAGCGACAATTTACGTATGTACTCGTCCAGTTGTGGACATCGACTTCACTTTAATACAATATCAATTTATTTTTATGGTTAATATACTGCCGAGTTGTACAAATTCGTGCACGATAAAAATATTAATAAATGTTCTATAGAAATGATGAAATATTTAGATTGCATTTCGATAATTTACTATTTTAAGGACATAAGCTAAAAATAAAAATACATTTGGCTTGTATTATCCATTAAGCTATTCAATATGAATATAGTTTTGTCATTGCATTATGACTAAAAATTTTATAATGTGAAGAAATATTTCAAAGACTCCCACTGTTCAAAGACTCTACCTGCAGCAACTTGACGAGACAACAAACGGTTTGGGGAATACTAAAGAATTTCATAAATTTCAGAGTTGAAATATTTCAAAAAATTTATATAATCATCTCTACGACATGAGCTGTTACAAACAAATTTATATATTCATTGTAATAGATCGTCAATGTCTCTGAGCAAACCGTTACTTTTAACTATCAGAACCGAAGAGTTGCCAGCATAGACTACTAAGTAAGTTTTCATTACTTAAAAACGTAAAACGTAATAAGAAAATTTTCCACATATGTATATAATGGACAAAAAGTGCCAGAAACGGAGCGAGAGTGCCACAGTGCCAGGCAACAACCAATGGTGCCAAAAATGGCACAATTGTGCCACATTTCCCATCACTGGACACTACTACACTGAAAAAAGTGAATATTTAACAAAAGTAATTTTCTAGTTAATTTTCATTATTATTATTATAATTATAATTCGAATAATAATTAAAATTAACTAAAAATTAATAGCCATGGGCCTGTGGCAAAAATTAAATAAAAATATACTTAATAGTAACAAACCAAAAAAGTTTGTCTTAAGTAGAACAAAAAATAAGCAAATTAAGTAACATGTGTATAATTAGTAAAAAGAACAAAACGACAATGGTAAGACTGTTGTAAATATAGTGATGGTAAAATTGAGCTTACAATACAAAAAAGCTTTCAGCAAATTGAAATACGATGAATCAAAACAATTCACATATTCCATTTGCAATAAAATGCTAAGTATATAAAGCAGAAATCTACATCAACTGACACCACACACAGTGGACCAAGCACAAAAGAACGCTGATGATGAAGGTTTAGTGGCCTTCGAAAACGGCTGGCTGTTCCGTTCAACTATGTGTTGTTAGTCAGAATATTTACAACAGACTTTGGTGTTATTTGTTCATTAATAATTATCACATGTAATTTGGCTTCAAAAACCGATACGAACTTTAGCCCGTTCAAATCACAAATATAGAAAGTAATTTTCGAAAATACGAGTAGCAAGAATTCCAAAAATCGCCTGTATTTGATTCTAATATAATGTTTGTTGAAATTAAATTTTTTTTCCAAATTTATTAGGGGAAATTAAAATATTGTCAACATATATGGAAAAAAAACTTTAATAAAAGAAATTCAACAATTTTCTTGTGTGTAAGAAACATCTGTTTTTATTTCAATACAAGATGCATGTATTGTTTATGGTGTAGCGCTTGCGTTGGGTTTAATAGGAAAAGAGTATGTATGACTCACTTTAATTATTTACTAACCAGCAACAATATAACAATACAACAACTTCATTTTAACATACTATAAATGAGTTGCTTGCTCTTGCCGGATATTTTAATTTGAGTTAAAACATACATTTTGAGCCAACTGCTAGCAGACACTGAATTCAGTTAACGACAAACATTTAAACGAAACGGTTAATAAACAGCGCATGCCTACAAACGGAAGGCCTGCTAAGCTCAAATTAAATGCCGCACTCTTTGCCAGCATGTTATTTAAACGAAAAATGCAATAATATAAAAGCAAGGAAAAATATACCTGCATACGTTATAAGTGTATGAATGGAAAATTATGCTAGATAAAATATGTATGCGATTGAATTTAAACAAAGAAATATTGGAAAAAGTTGCAGGCAAATAAAAAGTGAAATTATAGGCAAAATAAATAAAAATAAATAAATAAAATAAATAAAATAAATAAATCAATCAATCAAAAATCAATTATACTCGTAAATAAGTTTCTCGAATACACAGCAATTTAATTTGTTTAGAAAAAAAGTATTAGGCCTAATAGAAATGGTGGTAGTACCCGCTTTGGGCGGCCTACTCTTCAAAGCTAGCGCTGGCTCGTCAGTAGCCGCCACAGCCGGCCTAGCGGCTTTTGGAGCCTCCAAACTAGGCCTGGCCATAGCAGCAGCTATCAAAGTGGCCACCGCCATAATTGGTGTGGGCAAGCTGACCATAATACCTGGTTTGATAGCCGCCTTGGCGTATTACAATTATGATTTGTTTGATCCCGAAAATCGGCCATTTAATGTCCCAGAAGTCGAAAGAGCCTATGATTTTATTATAGTGGGCGGTGGCTCGGCGGGTACCGTTCTGGCGTCACGTCTCTCAGAAATAACGCAGTGGAAGATTTTACTCCTAGAAGCCGGTGGGCATGAAACGGAAATTTCCGATGTTCCCCTGCTGTCATTGTATTTGCATAAAAGCAAAATGGATTGGAAATACAGGTGAGTGGGAGGGAGTGCCCAACCCTCTCTCTCTCTCTTTTACATTCAACATTTTTAAAAAATTTCATTTTCCTCATGGTTTTTTTTTCAACTAAAACAATTTTAATTCATTCTAATTTACATACAAATGTACTCTGGTGTTACTCAACATTAGTTAGTTAGTTATCAGCACAAATACTTTCAAATTTAAAACCCGCTCTATTTGGCCCAACTTAAAGTATATAGCAAAATATTGCACAATATTTGTGTTATTTGTGTTGGTATTCTTGTTAACAAATAAGTTTTTATAATTAGCACGTGTTGGCTTTTATTTAAATAAAATTGGCTTCTAAAGATGTTAATAAGCCTAAAAGCAAAAAAAAAACATTTTTTTTCTTTTCACCATAGATTATCTAAATGTTTATTTAAAAATTATTCAAATTGCTTTAAGTGATGGTTTAAGTTTGTCTTAACTAATTTGCATTTGGTTTCTTCTTTTTTTCCTCATAAAAAACCCAAATTAACCCAAAAATAAAGATAATAAGATAAGACACAAAATTCTTTTTTTTTATTTATTATTTTGTCCTCAATCTCAAAGGCATTCCGCACAAAAAAAAAAAACAAAATTAAATCATTGCTTTTAATAACTTATGCAAATTTCCTTTAATAAAAATTTTTTTCTTATGCAAAAAGACATTTTGGTCTTTTGCAAATAAATAAATACTCGTAGATGCTACTCACTCACTATTCAAATGTCTAGGTTATTTGTAAAGCAAAAAATAATGATTATGTTATAAAAGATTTCAGGTTTTAATATAGTGCAAATTTGTAAAACAAAGTTGTGTAAGAAAATAAAACTTCGTATTCCATTGAAGTTATCAGTGAACTAAGACTACATCACGCTGACTTGAGGCACGTACTACTGTTATGCATGTCAGGCCTTTGAAAACAAATAAAATAGCAAACAAAAATGGTAAAAATTCAATTGAAATGTTTTTTTTTGTAAAACGCTTCGATATGATTTTAAATTTTATTTCCTTAAGGTCCAAATTCGCAGTCTATAGTTAACTAACGCTCGTGGTTTAACTAAAGATTTTCCTCATCAATTTCATTGGTTAAACCATATTGGTTAGTTAACTAAAGACTGTGAATTTGAGCCTTAGAGAGTAGTGATCAGAAATTAAAAAAAAAATAAATAGAAAATGTGTCTAAAAATATATAAAGTTTTCTAAATAAACACGTAATTCACACGTTGATTTTTCAATGATTTTTTGAAACACGATTTTTGGAGTTTGTAGGCGAACGCTATAGAAAAGCAAAAGGGGTAGAAAAAATATCATATTTTCCGTTCTACGATTTTTTTTCAAATTTTCTTTATACATATTTTAATTTTCTTTATGTTGCTTTATTTTATTTTTTCATTGAATGCGACAACAGCTTTTTTTTAATACAAAACAGTGTTACCTGTAGGTATTTTTGTCACTAATATATGAGTATAGGGAATATCGGAAAAATATTTTATTTTGAACAAAATGTAGGTATTTTTTATTCTCATATTGCATTTTTTGTGCATAAATGTAAAAATAACTATACGAAAAATATATTTTTGCTCATAAACCGTTTCAAAATTTATTTTTGCTCGAAATTACATAGACTTTTATCCAATTAGTTTGGTGTCGCAGTGCCTGTCTTTGGTAATATTGCTGAGAGAATATTTATTTATATGCGAGAGGATAAGAAAAAATAAATTCAGTAAAGTGCGACTCTGACTCGCGCACGAAGGGTTCCGTACGAACACTAGATATGTAATTTAATACAAACTTCATCCTATATAATATATAGTTTTGGCATTTTTTTCGTTTTTGGGGTCTTTTCGGTTTTTTTGTTTTGGCGTTTTTTTCGGTTTTGACGATTTTTTTAAGTTTTGGCTATTTTAGTTTTGGCACTTCATTTTCTCGTTTCGGCGATTTTTTTCGGTTTTTGGCGTTTTTTCATTTTGAGGATTTTTTTTATTTTGCGATTTTTTTCATTTTTGCGATTTTTTTATATAAATTTTTTTTAGTTTTGGCGACATTTTCGCATTTTTGCGATTTTTGGCGTTTTTTTCAATTTGGCGATTTTTTTCATTTTGGCGATTTATTTTAGTGTTAGAAATTTTTTTAATTTTGGTGATTTTTTTCGTTTTGGCGATTTTTTTTAATTTTTGGCGATTTTTTTTGGTTTGGCGATTTTATAATTTTCGGTTTTTTTAGTTTTACAATTTTTGAAAATTTCAAGTGTTTGCCTCTTTCGTTTTACAAGATATAGCAAATTGTCAAAATTACATAGTCAAAATTGCATTAACTGATGAACCACCCTTTAATTTTAATTTTTTAAATTTTAGTGTTAATTGTTGTAGTCTGTATAAAAATACACTAATTTTACAAATTTCAAGTTTCAATATACAATTGTATGTATATTACATGGGATTTTAACATTTTTCGTTGCTCGTTTTGGAACACCCTTTAATTTTTAATTCTCATGTATTTGTTGTTGTAGCCGCCAAGGTTCTACATACTGTGTCCAAATTTCAGGTCCGTAGCTCTTACGGTTCCTGAGAAAATACCGTGTGACGGACAGACGGACAGTGTAGCGAAAACAATAGGGTTCCTTTTCAACTTTGGTGTACGGAACCCTAAAAAAGCTGTCAAAATAAAATAGATCTCTCGACTGCTTTCTGGCGCTACTATTTTGTGTCAATTTTTATGGAAAATGCGTTTATGCCGTAATTCTGTTTGATCATTAAGGCCTTCAATGTTTTTAATTTATCTTTCTTTACATTAAATTAATAAAATTTGTAGATTTTCGTTTGGGGGAAATTTTTTAACATGTAGGGAAAGGAAAAAATGGGTTTTTAAAGCTACTGGCAACACTGATACAATTTTTGAAAGAAAAAAATTAAAAACTAGAAACATGGAAAAAATCATCGTATGAATGTAAAATGTTTTTGGAAGCAACTTTTAGAAGAGAATCAAAAATAAAACAAGATTTTTAAATGATCGTATGAATTGGGCCAAAGTTTTAATTTGAAATTAATAAAATTTTTCATTAAAGATTATAGCGACAAACTAATATATTTTTTTTTAAATTGATGATGACATGTTTTATAAAATATGTTGCTCAAGTATTTATTTCTTTTTAAAATCAGTTAAAAACTATGTATAAAAACTCCCTACAGCAGATGTTGCTTTAAACCAAGCAACATGACGCTGAAAAGCTGACTACATATATTATTTACATAAAATGTTGCTTAAAAGCTGCATAAAAAGCAAAAAAAAATCGAATTGAAATTCTGCCTCTTTTTGAAGGCGGTTAAAAGCTAGACAATTGCTCTGTGGAAAATGTTGCTTAAAAGCTGGCAGCATGTCTATGAAAAGTTGAATATATTATCTACATAAAATGTTGCTTAAAATCTGCAACAAAAATTTTTTTTAAATGCACAACAATCAAATTCAAATTCTGCCTCTGTTTGAAGCCTTTGAAAAACTGAAAAAAAACTATTGAAAATCTTTCTTGAAAGCTAGCAACATGTCACTGAAAAGCTAACTATATTCCCTACTTAAAATAATCCTTAAAGATGCAAGAAATTTTTTTTCCAAAGTATTTATAAACAAAAAAAAAAACTACTTAAAAACTTGAAAAATTCTCTATAGAAAATGTTGCTTAAAAGATAGCAACATGGAAACCAATGATCCTCTCAATAGAAAATGTTGCTAAAAAGTTGATGACAATTTCTATTACAATTTTACAAAATTTCTTACAAAACTTATAGTTTTAAAAAATGTTGCTTAAAAAAAACTAGATATACCAAACGGACGACACACTCGTCCGTATTCTAGAATCAAAATGTAAATAATTTAAGATTCAAAGAAAATGTACCTATCTAAACGTCATAAAAAATTCATTAAAACACAGCCACACATAAACTCACACACATATGAAAGCATAATTAAATAATACATGAAATTCAAAAAACATAAACAAAATCCCTTCAACCAAGCTAATTCACTTTATTCAATTCTCTTCCTTTAAGTATTATGGCTTTCATACAACAACAAATAAGAGAAAAAAAATTGTTAGATCAAGAGAAATACTACAAACACACACACACACACACTCATGTCTTGTTTCTTTTTTACTTGTAAGCAGCGTTGCCACGACCAAAAAAAATTTTGTAACCAAAATACAAAAAAAAAGTAACCAAATCCAAAAAAAAAGTAATCAAAATTTTATGGATTTAAGATACTGTTTTATTTGTACTTCAGTTGAAAAATATACATACGTATATTAATATAGATTATTATAAAATCATATAATATAAATGGACCATTACATTTAAATTTGTACTTCAGTTTTATAAGTATATCTTATTATAATTAACAATCAATAAAATCAATTTTGTAACAAAAATACTTCAGGTAATATTATTGGAAATTCCAAACCAAAAATATTTTTAGTAACAAAAAAATAATATGTAATTTAATTACATTCGTTAGCAAAACACAAGACTGTATAGACAAAGTATTAAATTTGTTAATATTAAAATAAATCTTTGGCAGACCAAAAATAATAGGAATTGTTTCGATTGATGCACAATTCTTTAGATTGCATTATTGAGTTTACAGCCTTAAAATCGAGCTTATTCCTATATATTAGTTTTGACTAGGCTTAGCTGCGAAAATATCCTTTCAGCAGCAGCCGAACTGTGTGGCAGTGACATTAAATTATATACAAAATTCAAAAAATATACAAATCAAATCATAAAAACATTTTTCGTTCAATCCATTTGTATGTTTTGAAACTGCGTCCCAAAATTCAACTATGTCCATATCAGCACTTACTTCTAATTTAGAAAATCTGCCAGCGGCGGCTGTTAGCCGACTCACAGCTGATCGGCTTCGTTCCGTGCTTGTTACGCTCTCAAACTTAAGGCTCAGTTAGCCGACTGTAATGTAACGTAATTGCCACAGTAAGAAACAGATGATCGATTTTGTTATGTGAAAAGTAATGAAAACAGTTATAGGGATGTAATGTAACGTAACCTACTTTTCATATAAAAATATCAATCAGCTGTTTTTTACTTTACAGTTACATTACATTACAGTCGGCTAACTAAGCCTTTAAATATAAAAAAAAATCGCTTTTCACTTTTTACATACAGCCCAATTATGAATAGCAATTCCCCGGTAGTTTTTTCCCTTTTCCCATTCCTCCTATTATGAATTAAAATATCCCAGGGAGAAAACTGCCCGGGAAAATAGTAGGTATTCCAAATATGAGGGAGAGGGAGAATTTTTTGATAGTTTTCTCCCCAAACATTTTGAAGGGAACTAATGCAAAAATTTAAAAATCATATTAATAAATGTTGCAAAACAATAGTATAAGCATTTATTTAGAACAAATGGGTTACCCCCATATTCATTTGATTTGAAACGAATTTTAAATGTATTTTATTTCAAATTTTCCTAAATTGAATTTCAAATTAATTTTATTTTTTTATAAATATGGGGTAAATAAATACCGAATTATTATATTTCCCTTTGTATTTTGTATTTTTGCATTTTTATCTAAACCCTGCGCACATCCACTTCAAAAGCATAAACCACTTCTGTATTCAGAAGAAATATTAAAATACACAATTTTGCATTCATCCTTTAAGTTCACATAATAGGTAAATGAAAGTTTTGTTTCCTTCTAATATTATCAAGACCGATAAGAAAAACTTTATAAAATTTACAATTTCCTTTGTACACACAGTCCTTGGGAATATAATCCATTTGCATCTGCACCTGGCTCAGATTTTACTCTCATCCGTATTTTCTTATTCCCCGGCTGTTTAGAATAGGAGGATTATTCCCCGGGAACAAATGGTAAGGAAGGGAGAAAACTCCCCGGGAATATTCATAATTGGGCTGATAGTGTTTGACGTTTAAAGATTTTGCAACCATGAATGCATCTGATTTTTAAAACCAGGCTTGTTATGTTCAGAGACAGACATGGATCTTTTTTAAAGGCTATCTTGATTAAGCAGTGTTGCATTTACAACGTATTAAAAACGCTTAAATTGTGATCTTTTATTAAGATAATTAGTTATGTGCAAATTTAACATACCACATATGTACATATATGTATAAAAAATGGTTATTTTTGTGTTGAAAAAAGTAACCAAAATGGAAAAAAAGTACACAAGTACACATTGGAAAAAAAGTAACCAATTTTGGTTACAAGTAACCAAAACGGCAACGCTGCTTGTAAGCTAATAAATGCGTGTGTAATATGTGTGCATGTAGTAGTAGCAACTTTAAACGCTTATAGCTCCCAAAATACTAAACCGATTTCAATCGGTGTAGTGGTACCAGCGTAAAAGCGATTACAAAAACCATGTTCGCCTATTAATTATATAGATTATAGAAAATGTTGCACAAAAACTTATCACGATTTATAAAGCAAATGTTGCTAAAAATCAAAGGAAATATTCTGTCGAAAATATTATAGAAAACGATAAATGACCTGTATGGAAAATGTTGCTAAGAAGTTGATGGCAATTTCTTTAATAAATTTTACAAAATTTTTTATGTAAACTTTAGTTTAAAATTTTTAAAAAATTAATGAAAAAATGTTGCTTTAAAAAATTATATAGAAAATGTTGCACAGAAACTTATTAAGATTTTTATAGCAAATGTTGCTAAAAAGTAAAGAAAATATTCTGTCGCAGAAATTGTTTAGAAACTGCAAATATTTCTATAAAAATATACACTAAGAAGTATCACAACACTTTTCATAAGCAATGTTGCACTAAAGCTGGCAACATATACTATTTAATAATGGCGTTTTCTTTTCTGAGCAATATGCTGCATTTACACAGCCTTTTACTACATTTATTTGTGTTCTTTTCTGAAAAGTATCTATTATTTTAAAAATGGAACGCGTTCTATTCTATTGATGTTACCCTTAAAAAGAAGAAAAATGCTACAAGTTCAACACTAATTTTAATTAAAGGGGCATGAGTGCAGCATTATTTTAACAGCTGTTTTTGTTATTGTCTATGAAAAAACAAATAATTTGCCAGTTCGTCATTGTTTTATGCAGAAAGTTGTTGGAAAATTGTTCTTTTGTAAACGTAAAATATGCAACACTTCTTAAAAATCAGGTGATCATTTAAAAATGTTGCCAAATCACATGTAACATATATGTTACACTTTTCTTTTAGAAAAGAAAACGCCATAACACTGAAAGGAAAACCTTCATTCAGACAATGAAATTCTTCATTGTATTAATGAAACGTTTCATTAAAAGTCAGCTAATGAAGCCCTTCATTGGATCAATGAAGAATGATTCATTGTATTTATGAAGTTAATTTTGGCGGCTATTTCATAAATAGAATGAAACTATTTCATTAGTTCAATGAAACTTTTTCATGAATATAATGTAGTTGTTTCATTGATTTAATGAAGTTTTTACATACTATAAATGAAGTTTATTCATTAATACAAAGAAAATTTCATAAATATAATTAAATATAATCCCTTCCAAACCACCTACTTAATAAAAGATATGTAGATTTTTTTTATTTAATTTCCCTGCAGGAGAACGAACTGGTGTCCTACTAGTATTTTAGTAGTACAGAAATCACCACCACTAGTTCCCAACTGTAAACCTTCCTATACTATCCTAATGCTCAAATTAGCATTGAGTGTGTTTAGAAAACTACTAGTACCATTGGTACTACTTTAGGACTAGTTTATTACCAGTTCTTTTGTAAAGAAAAATTCTATAAAATTGGTGGTTTTATTCCTTTTGTTACCCAGTGACAACGCTAGTTAAAATTTGCAATTATTTATCAAAATTCAGAAATACAAAAGGGTAATTATTATTATTTAATTGTAATTACTTTTAGATCAAGCTAAAATTTTAGCAATTATGTGATACCAATTTTCATACAGTGCAAGAGCAATGTGGTGCCTTGGAACTACTTCATATACTAGTACTCATCAGCACTAGTAATTTTACACAACAACTTTAACCCATTTTGCACTAGTTCTTGCTATTCTAGTAATTATACTGGTAGCTTTTAGACAATTATCGCCTATTCTCCTGCAGGTTTAATATATACAAATACATATGTACTTAATATATGCGCATATGTATGTATTTATTAACGTAAAACATTTAAAATTTAAGGAACTCATCCCAAATAATGTTTTAAGTAAGCCGAAAAACTTACATGTTTATAGTAAAACTCTTAACATGTTGTTGAGAATCACAATACACCAACATAAGTTTAAAAGAATCAAACAAAAATCTTAACAAAACAAGCATCTTTATAAGATGTTTGGCACAACCTTCTTGTGTTTGTATAGAGGTGAGGGATGTGAATGAATAAAAAAGAGAGAAAGAGAGAAATATCTGCTATACAATGAAGAATATTACATTTTATAAATGAAATTATTTCATTGCATTTATGACGACCATACTGCTTTGAAATAAAAAGGGATTAGAAAACTAAGAAATAGAAATGATTTTTTAACAAAACAAGTTTTGATTTATTTATGTTTGGCAAACTGTAAACAGTAAGAAGACGAAATTTGTGGAACTTATTTATATTTGCTCCAAATTCGCACAAAAAGAAAATTCGCTTAAACAATGTAACGATTTTCATTAATACAATGAACTATGAAGAACATATTAAGAGCAGAGATTGAAAGATTTCATGCATACAATGAAATTGTTCATTGTATTAATGAAAAGTTTCATTAATATAATGCAGAACATTTAATGAAACCGTTTCATTCTCTGAATGAATGATTTTCCTTTCAGTGAAGAGACATCATTACACATAGAATTTCAGGGAGAAATCGTGTGCAAGAAATGTATTTTAATTTTTTCGAAAAAAGAGCCCTTGAAAACTTTATTAATATTATATCTTCATATTTACCTTGGAAAAAAGGAGATCCAGTTGAAGTCTTATTACAACAACACGTGTGACATGAAAACTCTTTTTTTTAGAGCAAATGCATTGAAAAGTAAAATACATGTTTCATTTCTTTTTCTACTTAGTTGATGACTTTCTCCCATATAATTTCTTTTAAAAAGATACAAATTTATAAGAAAAAACAAACAGTAAAAATAATAAAAAAAAAAACTTGTTTTACCAAGCCGGCATTTTTTTTTATGTATTATCTTTAAGATGTTCTTAAGCTGAAACAGCAGCTCAAAACAACTTTTTCCATTTCTATGAATTTATGAAATGTTGAAAGATTTTATTTTTTTTGAATGATTGGGTTTAAATTCTCTCAACATCACATTATTTGAAAAAATAATTATTGAAAAAGCCAGGGTTAATAGAAATAAAAATTTAACTTCTATTTTATAAAATGCCAAAAATATTGCGAATTCTGGCTGGCAAAAAAACATGTTCGTGTTTTAAGTCTTTTGTTTCCAAGAAATTAAACTTTTACTCCCATATTCACATAAAATATTTTAGGTTTATTTGACAAATTTACCATAGAAATATGTCAAATAACCACTTAATAGACCTTAAATAGGTTTTATGAATACGGCCGTTAAGGTTTTATTTTATTCTATGGCATGCAATTTGTTTAACTTTATTAACAATAAAAATTTAAAAATTTATTTACTTCAGTGTCATTTATGCGGTTCAAACTTATGTGACATTTAATTCAATTCAAAGTGGTCAAAGTGGAAGGTGTGATACACATTTTTTTTTTTTTTTTTTCATTTAAAGTGAGTAATTATGAGTTTAATTAACATGTATGCGCTCGCATAAACTAAACTTATTTGTAGCCACACTTGACTTAACAAACGTCCTTGAGGGTTTTTCCTAAAAACTTGTTAAGTATTTTTTTCCAAATACCCTTGGTTATCTTTGATGATGCAGCAATTAATTTAACTTTTTGTACATTAAAAATTAAATGTTTATTAAACATAATGTAGTATTTGGATGGAATATATTGAATAAAAGTTGTGTACTTATTTCAAATGCATTAAATATAAATGTTTAATTTTCTGGCTAAAAATACGTGCAGTTTCATCTTTAATAACATGTTAATCAAGCTATTGCTTTAATAACATTATAAGCAGCAACAATTTATTTTGCTAAGAATTTGTGATGTGAGGCAACTGCTCAAGTACGTCATTTTGTGACTAGACTTTATTTTAGTTTAAAAAAAAAATTATATGTGATTTTAAGCACAAGTTAAAACTTGTCTTGCAACCTCAACAGTACGAGTAACTGAAAAAAAATAAAAATATTTACCATCATTATGCAATTGCAAGCGAGTACGGAAAACCTTTAAAATTTTGCATTTGCAAAATCTGCTAAAAGTCGCTTATGAGTAAAACTCAAGAAATAAATAAAATACGCTCTCAGATGGTTTGAGCATATGAGAGATTTTTGCGTTATTAGCAACAGCTGATTGTTGTGTTGTTACAAAAAAAAAAATAAAAAATATGAGACGCAATGATTAAAAATAAACTTAATTCATAAAATAAAATCATGTGAATTTGTTAAGTATGTATGAGATAAAGCAAAAATAAAACAAAAATATCTTTTTATTTCAAATTATTATTTGTCACATGTGCTGATTTTTTATTTAATTTTCTTAACAAAATGTTGCTTAAAAAGTAACCAACAGCATGTACAGAAAATCTTGCATAAAATATAAAAAAAAATTCAAAAAGGAATCATCTAGATTATACTTGAATGCCTGTGTGTAGTAGCCACGTAAACCAACCATAAAAAAAATTTTAAACAAATAAGCTGCTCTTCTTTGTCTGATTTATAAAATGTTGTTCAAGAGCCCATATAAAATATGTTGCCAGAAATATGTTGAAATGGAAAATTCTTTAAAAAAAAGTCACCAGCATAATTGTTTTGATTTGGAACGCTTTTTCATTATTCTACGTAAAATTTGGTTGATATCTAAAGCGGTTTCTTTTACGAGCCAACTTCGGGTATTCTCTTGAATAATTTTCTTTATAAAATGTTGCTAACAAAAAATTACACAAAATGTTGCCCAAGATACCACAACACTTTCCATAGCCAATGTTGCTGAAAACAACAGAATTTTTTTACACCTAAAATGTTGCTGAAAAACTGAAAAAATAATCTAGAAAAAATGTTGCTACAAAACTGTTATTTTATTTAAAAAAAAAATCTAGCTCACAAGCTTAACAAAATGTTTCTAAATAACTATTAGAAGTATCTGTAGCAAATGTTGCTTAAGGTTTATAAAAAAAAATTTATAAAAAATGTTGCTCTAATAATGACAATTGAAATCAGTTTTTTTTTAGAAAATATTGGTTTAAAACCAATATATTCTAATATATTCTATGGAAAATGTTGCTGCAAAAGTGATATTTTATATAACAAAGTTAAGCTCATAAGCTAAACAAAATGTTGCTTCAAAACTATTAAATATTTCTATAGGAAAAAATAAAAAATGTTTAAGTAAATACGTTGCTCTTCTTTGTCTGATTTATAAAATGTTGTTCAAGAGCCCATATAAAATATGTTGCCAGAAATATGTTGAAATGAAAAATTCTTTAAAAAAAAGTCACCAGCATAATTGTTTTGATTTGGAACGTTTTTTCATTATTCTACGTAAAATTTGGTTGATATCTGAAGCTGTTTCGTTCACAAGCCAACTTCGGCTAGTCTCTTGTTTAATATTCTTTATAAAATGATACTAAAAAAAAAAATTACACAAATTGTTGCCCAAGATACCACAACACTTTCCATAGCCAATCTTGCTGCAAGCAATAGAATTTTTTTACACCTAAAATGTTGCTGAAAAACTGAAAAAATAATCTACAAAAAATGTTGCCACAAAACTGTTATTTCATTAAAGAAAAAAAATTTAGCTCACAAGCTAAACCAAATGTTGCCCAATAACTATTAAAAGTATCTGTAGCAAATGTTGCTTGAAATTATAAGAAATGTTGCTCTAATAATTACAATTGAAATCAGTTTTTTTAGAAATGCTGATGAAGTTTTTTTTTCATAGAAAATGTTGTTAAAAACTGATATCTTTTATGGAAAATGTTGTTGCAAAACTGATATATGATATAACAAAATTAAGCTTATAAGCTGAACATAATGTTGCTCGAAAACTGTTAAATGTTTCTATAGGAAATGTTGATAGAAGATTAAAGTTTTTATTTTATCGAAAATTGTTGCTCTAAAATGACACAGCGTTTCAAAAAATGGTTGATTTGAAGCTGAAGAAATGCTCAATGAAAATGTTGTTGAGAAACTGTGTTAATGTTCTCTATTCTGTTTTTAGTTTCGTAGCAATATAAAAAAAAATCTTAAGAAATGTTTTTAGAAAAGATGCTGCTCTTAAATTTATGTGTTTTACCAAAAAAAAAAAAAACAATTTTGCTTTCAATTGAAGCATACAATCAAAAATGTTGCAAAAGAGTTTATTAAAATTTGTATGCAAAATGTTGCCCAAAACTCGCCTGCTTATTAATCAAAAGTTTAGTTAAATTATATTTCGAAAACGTTGCTAAGAAATTAGTAAAATTTTTGACAGAAAATAATGCACAGAAACTAAAAAAAATTTCTATAAAAAATGTCGCTGATGTTGTCTTAAAACTGAAATTATATTTAGAAAATTTAGCTTAAAAATTAGTAAATATTTTTATAGAAAATGTTGCTGATGTTGGCTTAAAACTGGAATTAAACTTAGAAAATGTTGCTTAGAAATTAGTAAAACTTTTGACAGAAAATAATGCACAGAAACTAAAAAAAAATTTTCTATAGAAAATGTTGCTGATGTTGTCTTAAAACTGAAATTATATTTAGAAAATTTAGCTTAAAAATTAGTAAAAATTTTCTATAGAAAATGTTGCTGATGTTGGCTTAAAGCTGGAATTAAACTTAGAAAATGTTGCTTAGAAATTAGTAAAATTTTAAACAGAAAATAATGCGTAGAAACTGAAAAATTTTCAGTAGATTTTCTGATGTTGCCTTAAAACTGAAACTATATTTTGAAAATGTGGCTTAGAAATTAGTAAAATTTTTACGAGAACTAAAAATTTTCTAAAGAAAATGTTGCTGATGTTGCCATAAAACTAGAATTAAACTTAGAAAATGTCGCTTAAATATTGGTACAATTTTCAACAGAAAATAATGCGTAGAAACCGAAAAATTTTCTATAAAAAATGTTGCTGATGTTGTCTTAAAACTGAAATTATATTTAGAAAATTTAGCTTAAAAATTAGTAAAAATTTTCTATAGAAAATGTTGCTGATGTTGGCTTAAAACTGGAATTAAACTTAGAAAATGTTGCTTAGAAATTAATAAAATTTTTAACGGAAATTGCCTTAAATATGGAAAAAAAATTTAAAGGAAACTTTTCGCAAAAAAAGAGTACAAAAAATGCTATTAAAAATGTTGGTACAAAACTGAACAAACTTTTGTTAGAAAATTTAATCCATAATTTGACAGGAAGCGCTGTATATGTTGTGCAGACGATGACTTTGGGCCTCACAGCCCAACTTCTTTTGCAATTGTGCTTAGAATTTATGACAGATAAGCAAACTTAACAAGTTTATGCAATATTTGTAATTTATTACATATTTTTTTTTTTTTTGATTGTCTGTTTGACTCTTAAAAAGCTTTAAAATTTTAAAATAACAAAGGTGTGAACTATTAAAAACATAAAATATTTTATTCATGAATTGAGATTTACATACTTTTTTACCACATTTTATTTGTTTTATAAATATGTCTCATATACTTTAATAATTTTTATGATGTTATCAAAAAAGATTTTTGTTTTGTTTTTGCTTTTGAATTTTACTCATCTATTCACACAAGCCAAGTGTACGATGTTTGCTGTGTTTTGACACATTTCGTGTTTGTTTGCCACCAAAAAGCATTCATTTAAATAAACAGAAGAACTTTCGCTTTTAGCAAAATTGTATAATTTAAATGCCAATGAAATATCTTGTGGATTACATTTTGAGGCTCTAAACGTACGAGCAACACAAACTCGTACACATTAAGTCTATCTGGCTGGCTGGCTGCATTGCTGGTGGCTTTTAAAAGTCGAAGAAAACACACAAAAGAAATAAACGAGGAAAAAATTTTTTGAAGGCCATTTAGTAATTGAACTATTACATTTGTTTAAAGAAAAAATTATTTGTTGGCAACCAAAAAAAAAAAAAAATATCAGGTTTCTGCTTTACATGCGTGTTAACAGCCTTGGCAACAAAATTCGATCTTCAAAAAAAAAATTAAACAATTTAACTGGAGCCACAAATTTAACAATTGATTGATGATCTTAAACAATCAGAAGCTTAAAGCTGCTGTTTAAATAGGAGATCACTCACTTGGAATGTTGTCGCCATCCCATCAAATTTGTCTTTAAGAAGTTTGTATCTCAAGTCTTTAGTTTCTATAACGTTAAAAGAAATGATACCAAGAAGTATGTGTTCTAAGTCTTTCGTTTCAAAAAAGCACATGTTCTCCTATAAAGTTAAAGTAAAGCAATTTGTATTCAGAAATAAAAAACAATTTTAATTATTTTAATTTTTTTCATAATCATATTTTTAATCCCCGACTAAAAAAAGGGGTGTTTTAAGTTTGTAGTGTGTGTCTGTGTGTCTGTGTGTCTGTCCGTGTCCACGTACAGGCCAAACGGCTGGACCGATTTTCGTTTCATTTTTTCTGTTTGAAAGATGACTTCATCGAGAGGGTTCTTAGCTATGTTTGAAGAAACTCGGTCCAGCCGTTTAGAAGATATGACATCTTTTCTGAAAAAAGTCCGGGGTTTTTAAAATTTTTAATTTTTGTTATTTTATTTTTTTAAGAATTATATTTTTTGTTTAATAAATCAAAACATTGCCAACAACAAAACAACCAATTTTATTAAAAACAATAAGGCCCAAAATGTCTGCATTTAGGTATACCAAGTCCTCTGTTTGCAATATATATATTTTTTTTGAATTTGCTCTCTTTTTTTCAAAAATTTTTAAATTAACTATTAAACTTAATATAGTTATGTGTATAATTTTTTTTCTTTTCGTAATTTACTACTTTAACAAAACTTTAATTGCGTGTAACTAATGCGTACTTTTAAATTTTTCTTTTTTTTTTTCTTTTTTGAACAACATACTTTAAAGACCTTGACAATGATTTAGCCAACTTGTAAACAACCTGTTTGCAAAATATATTTCTTTATACATATTCAATTAAAACAATCATATATTTAAAGAACTTTAAAAGCTTTTTTTTTTAATTGAAGGTTGTGCTGGCGCCAAAGTGGCTGGCAATTGTTTATATTTATTAGATTCGTGGTAGAACTGTGAAACAATTAAAAGCAATAAACTTTTTTCAAAACATTTTATATAAAATAATTTGTGAGCAACAACCTTATGCGGAAAGTAGATTTTGCAAAAAAGAAATCGTTTTTGCAGAAAGTACCTTTTAGAACAAATAGCTTTTGTGGTAAAAAGCTTATGCAAAAAGTAACTTTTATTTAAAGAGCCTTTCGTAAAAAGTATCATTTGTAAAAAACACATTTAAATAAAAAGTACCTTTTGTAACAAAGCACCTATGGCAAAAATTATATTTTACACAAAATCAGGGCTATTATGAATAAAATTCCACGTGAAATTTTTCACGGGGAATAATTCCAACTAATAGCAAGTAATAGGGAAAACAAAAAATTCTAATTGGAAAAGGGAGAAATTTCACGCGGAATTTTATTATTGAAATATAATCTTTTAAAAAAATACTTTTCGTAAAAAAGTAGCTTTTTTAGAATGGAATTTTTACAAAAACAACAACATTTTGCAAAAAGTACCTTTTTTGGGATAAAACAACTTTTGCAGAAAGTACCTTTTGGAAAAATTTAGATTTTGCAAAACTATATTTTGATAAAAGGTACTTTTGTGAAAAGTACCATTTGTTAATAATACTTTTGTAAAAAGTATCTTTGTTTAATAGTAACTTTTGTAAAAAATACCTTTTGTTAATAGTACCTTTTTTCAAAAGTAACTTTTGTTAATAGTACTTTTTATTAAAACTACCATTTGTTAGAAGTACCTTTTGTGAAAAGTACCTTTCGCAACAAATAGCTTTTCCAAAAAGTAGCTTTTGCTAAAAGTACCTTTTGTTAAAAGTACGTTTTGCTAAAAGTCATTTTTGTTGAAAGTACCTTTAATTACAAGTACATTTTTTAAAGTACATTTTTTAAAGGACTTTTAGTTAAAAGTACCTTTTGTTAAAAGTACATTTTGTTAAAAGTCATTTTTATTTTTATCAAAAAAGTACCTTTTCTCAAAAGTACTTTTTGCTAAATGTAATTTTTGTTAAAAGTACCTTTAATTAAAAGTACATTATTAAAAGTACTTTTTGTTAAAAGTACCTTTTGTTAAAAGTATATTTTGTTAAAAGTAATTTTTAATTTTATAAAAAAATTTAAGTTTGTTAAAAGCACATTTTGTTAAAAGTATTTTTTGTTAAAAGCACAGCTTGTTAAAAGTACCTTTTTTTATAAGCACCTTTTGTTAAAAGTACCTTTTGTTAAAAGAAGTTTTTATTAAAAGTACGTTTTTTTGAAAGAAACTTTTATTTAAAGTACCTTTTGTAAAAGAAGCTTTTGGAAAAAATACTTTTTGTAAAACGTACTGTATTTAAAAGTACATTTTATTAAAAGCATCTTTTGTATAAAGTACCTTTTATAAAAAGTTGCTTTTATAAGAAGTAAATTTTTTAAAAAGCAACTTTTGTAAAATAGTACCTTTCTTAAAAATTTAATTTTTGTAAAAAAGTACCTTTGTAAAGAAGTTCCTTTTTGAAAAAAAATCTTTTTCTTTTAATTTTTGCAAAAAGTATCTCTTGTAATAACTAGCTTTTGTAAAAAATAATTTTTGCAATAATAGGACCTTTTAAAAGAATCTTTCGGAAAAAAGTTGTTTTTGTATAATTTACATTTTACAAAAAGAGCTGGTTATAAAAAGCGTTTTTTGTAAAATCTAGTTGTGTAAAACCCTGTGCTTAACAGTTCGAAAATTACTTTTTGTTAAAAGTATCTTTTGCTAATAGTGTATTTTGATAAAAAAAAATACCTTTTATAAAATGCAAGGTAAAAGTAGTTTTTATGAAAAGTACCTTATGCTAAAAGTACCTTTTGCTTAAAGTGCTTTTTGCTAAGAGTACCTTTTATTAAAAGTATGTTTTGAAAAAGTACCTTTTGTTAAAAGTATTTTTTAGTAAAAGTACCTTTTGTAAAAGAAGTAGGTTTTGTAAAAAAGTAACTTTTATAAAAAAGTAGCTTTTGTAAAAAAGTAACTTTTGTAAAAAAAGTACATTTTATAAAATAGTAACTTTTGTAAAAAAAAAGTAGCTTTTTTAAAAAAGTACTTTTTGTAAAAAACTTCCTTTTGTTAAAAAATACATTTTGCAAAAAAGTACCTTTTTGAAAAGAAAAATTATCCTTCTCAGATATTTACTTTTTGTAAAAAATTACCTTTTGTTAAAAAGCACCTTATGTAAAAAAGTACCTTTTGCTAAAAAGTACCTTATGTTAATAGGTACCTTTTGTAAAAACCTACCTTTTATAGAAAGGTACCTCTTGTAAAAAAGTACCTCTTGCAAAAAAAGAACACCTTTGTTAATAAGTACTTTTTGCAAAAAGTATATTTATGAGTTATGAGGGGCTTTTTTTAAAAGTACTTTTTGTTGAAAGTACATAACTTTTGTAAACAGTACTTTTTGCAAAAAGTAGATGTTGCAAAAGGAACTTTAAAAAAAAGTATATTTTGTAAAAAGAGCTTGTTATAAAAAGTAATTTTTGAAAAATGGGAGTTGTGCAAAACTGGGTGCTTACCTGAACATTAATAAAATATGGAGGACCAGTTGAATAAGGGCCAATTTCACCAACTCTATTTAAATATCAATTCATATTTAAATGTCGATTTTGATTAATTTTTGTATGGAAAAATTATTTTTAAATATGAATTTATATTTAAATAAGTTGGTGAAATTGGCCCTAAGTGTAGTTAAAAATTAATTTAAATAACAATAAAACCAAATTCATGTAAAGGGTGTTTTTTTAGAGGTATAGAACTTCGAATTGAAATAAAACACAAGAAAATCGTTTTAATGTCCATCAATTTGGCTTTATTGGAAGGATAATGTTATGCCATTAATGTTTAAATATGATTTCGGGCATGTGGCCGCCGCGGCTGGCTCGAATAAAGCCAATTCTACAGGTCCAATTTTCAACCACTTTTTCGAGCATATGGGGCCGTATGTTGGCAATAACGCCACGAATGTTGGCTTCCAAGTCCCCTAACGTTTCTGGTTTGTTGGCGTAGACGAGCGACTTCACATATCCCCAAAGAAAATAATCCAATGGTGTCAAATCACACGATCTTGGTGGCCAATTGACAGATCCATTCCGCGAAATTAGGCGCTCATCGAATGTTTCCTTCAATAAATCGATTGTGACGTGCGCTGTGTGGCATGTAGCGCCGTCTTGTTGGAACCACAACTCATCCACATTCATGCCATCCAATTCGGGAACAAAATAGTCGGTTATCATGGCTCTATACCGGTCTCCATTAACGGTAACTGACTCTCCAGCATTATTTCGGAAGAAGTATGGCCCAATGACTCCACCAGCCCATAGAGCACACCAAACAGTCAGTTTTTATGGATTTAAGTAATGGCGTCTCAAGGGTCTCATGTGGATTCTCTTCACTCCAAATGCGGCAATTTTGCTTGTTGACGTAGCCATTCAACCAAAAATGAGCCTCATCACTGAACAAAATTTTGCGATGAAAATCAGCATCGAGATCAATCTCATTTTCGGCCCATACACCAAAATCACGACGCATTGCATGGTCTCGCGGCTTTAATTCTTGCACAAGCTGGATCTTGTAAGGTCGCAAGCCAAGATCTTTGCGCAAAATCTTCCATAAAGTTGATGGACAAAGCTCCAATTGCTGTGCACGGTGGCGAATCGATTCATTCGGGTCCTCTTCAACACTTTGCTCTACAGCGGCAATTGTTTCTTCGGTGCGCACTGTTCGACGTCTCTGCGGATGCGTATTATCACATAGAGTAAACGTAGTGCGAAAACGATCCATGGTTAACCGAATTAATTGCTCTGATGGACGATTATGTCGACCATAAAATGGACGGAGCTTGCGGTAAACTTCGCGAACTGAACCATTATTTTCGAAATAAATTTGCACAATTTGCAAGCGTTGTTCTTTTGTCAAGCTGTTCATGATGAAATGGCAAACCAAACTAAATATTAATCACTTGACAGCTGACAAAATGGCCGCCAGTTAAAAAAGTGATGCCAACTTAAAGTTCTATACCTCAATAAAAACACCCATTATTAAAATTCATTGAAAAAATTTTGATAAATTTACTAATGTTAATAACTGATCTGCTTGCTTATTACTCGTATGGCTGCTGAAAATTTAAATTAATTTTTCTTACCTTCTTAAAGAAAATCACATTGATTAATAAAAAATTGTTTAATTTAAAATAAGAAAAAAATAAAAAAATTAATTTAAAATACTGATCTATAAAGTCTATATAAGAAACATTATTCTGAATGTTAACAATTAATAATAGTTCAAGTTATAAAATATTACATTTTGTATAGTTTTGGGTAGCAAAGCAACTTCCGCCTTCACAAAACTTGAACGCAGGTAATATTTTTTTATTACACTGCCTACAATGATATATAATTTATATGTTTAGAAGCTAATTAAGAATTTTATATGCAAATGAATGCACATGTTTAAAAACAAACTTATAAAATGAATGCACATGTTAAAAAATATGGGGTATCAGATATTATTAAAGCCTTGGATTTGTCTAAGTTTAAAATGATAAACTGCTCAAATAAGGCTGGTTAATTGATAAAGAAATATATGTTAAAAAAATATATCAGAGCATTCAAACAGCTACGAAATAAGGAAGTAAGCTTTAAAAATAGTTAAGTTTTTGGTGATTAATTTAGTTTTGTTCGATTTTGAATTAAATCTATATTCAAGGGACACAATTAAGGGTCTCTAAATTGAATCAATTTATTTGGAGAAACTAGGGCGTTGGCTTAATTTAGTAGAAATAAACATTTATATTAATAAAGTTTGAGATGCATTTAAATGAAGCTGTAAATCTTTATGAAAATTTATAGGTTCTTCCAAAAATTTATGTTAATAAAATAGCATTATTTATGGTTTTAGTTTAACTGGTAGAAATCACTTTGACCTAGAAATCTAAAACGGTTTATGTGAAATCCAGTTTTTAACAGATTTCTGTCTGCGTAAATTTCATTGACCTTGCGTTTGATTTCATAAACAAGAAAATATTTAAATTGTCATCTTCATGCAGCGCGTCTAAAATATATTTTTACTGTTCTATGAAACTGCAGCGTTTGTGTATGTTAGATGTTAGCTTTTTATCACTTTTTATCTTAAAAGGTGCTCGAGCAAAACAAATAACTTGGTACTGAAGCATAACAGCATTATTTGTTGTTGTTGTTGTTGTTGTTGTTGTTGCGTTTATTGCTGCTATTTCGTTGTGTGCTTGCATGTTTGTATGTATGTATGTAAGTATGGTTGTATATATTTGCCCATATTAAAATAAACTCACTTATTATTGCGATATTGTTATGAAAATATTTCTTCAAAGAAAATTTTCAAAAAAAAATATTAAAGAAAATTATAAAAAAAATTATTATGCTTGTGAATAAACAAAAGATTGAAGAAAGAAACTTGTGAGTGCAGGAAGCCATTAACATTAACTGAGAGAGAGAGAGAGAGAGAGAGAGAGAGAGTACACAAAGATGGGAGATAGAGAGCATTGAGTGGAATGAAATATTTTGAAAATTTATTTAAATTTTTTTTTAATAATATTAGAATCAAATGTTTGACAAAAATATAATGAGACTAATACAATCTTATTCCATTAGTGAAAAATATGTATACAAAATTATCGAGCCATAACCGCCATCAAAGCACCAAAAATAAAAATCACAAAAAACTACGAGTATTATCGAGATGGATATTATTTTAAAGAACATAGAAATGTAATTTTAACGATGCTCAAAGTAAAAACTTTTTTTTAGTAAAAAGTACCCCTTTTTAAAAAGTACTATTTTAAAGGTACTCGTATATGTTATAGTAACCACTTTTTATAGAATTTCCCTTTTGTATTTTTTTTTTTTTTTTTTTGTAAAAATTACTTTTTTTCAGGGTGTCTTTTTGTACAAAGTATATATAAAAAAAAATTCGTTATCTAAATTATGTTTTGAACAAAAAAAAATAATTTTTATTGAATTATCTCTTATAAAAATTATGTTTTATAAATATTTTTTAACACAATTTCTTCAGGTGAAAGACAACTTTTGTAAAAAGTATATTTTGTGAAAAGTACTTTTTGCAAATATGCAGTACTTTGTTAGAAACACCTTTTGCCAAAAGTGCTGCTTGAAAATAATACTTTTTGTAAAGAGCGTAAAATCTATATTTTTAAAAGTACTTTTTTTTAAAGAGTATCTTTGTAGAAGGTACTTTTTATAAATAAATACGTTTTTTAAAATGCATCCTTTGTGAAAGTTATTTTTTGTTAAAAGAAATTTTTGTACCAAAAATAACTTTTTATTTTTGCATTTTTAGGTACTTTTTGTTAAAGCAGTTTTTGTCAAAATAAATTTTTGTAAAAAGAAGTTTTTGTAAAAATAATTTTTTGTAAAAAGTAAATTTTAAAAAAATTACTTTTTGTAAAAAGGACTTTTTTTAAAAACTAGTATTTGAAAACAGTATTTTTTGTATATTGCAGTTTTTGTAAAAAGTGGTTTTTGAAAAAAGTATTTTTTGTAAAAAGTTAGTTTTGTTAAAAGTACTTTTTGTAAAAAGTTGTGTTTGTTAAAATATTTTTTATAAGAAATAGTTTTTGAAGTACTTTTTGTAAAATTCGATTTTTGTAAAAGTACTTTTTGTGAAAAGTAGTTTTTGTAAAAAGTACTTTTTGTAAAAAATAGTTTTTTTAAATAATTTTTTTTTTATAAAAGTGTTTTTGTAAAACATACTTATTTTAAAAAGTAGTTTTTGTAATAAGTAGTTTTTGCAAAAAGTATTTTTTGTTAAAAGAACAGCTTTTGTAAAAAGTACTTTTGTAAAAAAGCAGTTTTTGTAAAAAGTGCCTTTTGTAAAATTAATTTTTTGTAAAAAGTGCTTTTTGTAAAAAGGACTTTTTGTAAAATTGGGTTTTTGTAAAAAGTACTTTTTGCTGTTTGTACTTGACTTTTTGTTACAAGTAATTTTAATTTTGTTTTGTAAAAAGTACTTTTTGCAAAAGCAAAAACTGCTTTTTGTAAAAAGTTACAAAAAAAAGTAAATAAGTAAGTAGTTTTTGAAAAAAGTAAAAATTACTTTCTGCAAAAAGTTCTTTTTGTAAAAGTATTATTTGTAAAAAGTAGTTTTTTGTAGAAATAGTTTTTGAAAAAAGTACTTTTTATAAAAAAAATTCTTTTTGTAAAAAGTAGTTTCTAAAAAAAGTGGGTTTTTTAAAGCAATTTTTGCATAAAGTAGTTTTTGTAAAAAGTTCTTTTTGTAGGAAATAGTTTTTGAAAAGAGTACTTTTTGTAAAAAGTTAGTTTTTGTTAAAAGTAATTTTTGTAAAAAGTTGTGTTTGTTAAAATATTTTTATAAGAAATAGTTTTTGAAGTACTTTTTGTAAAATTCGATTTTTGTAAAAGTACTTTTTGTAAAAAATGGTTTTAAAAAAAGTACTTTTTGTAATTAGTAGTTTTTGTGAAAAGTAGTTTTTGTTAAAAGTACTTTTTGTAAAAAAATAGTTTTTTTAAATAATTTTTTTTTTTGTAGAAGAGTTTTTGTAAAACATACTTATTTTAAAAAGTAGTTTTTGTAATAAGTAGTTTTTGTAAAAAGTATTTTTTGTTAAAAGAACAGCTTTTTGTAAAATTCATTTTTTGTAAAAAGTGCTTTTTGTAAAAAGGACTTTTTGTAAAATTCGGGTTTTGTAAAAAGTACTTTTTGCTGTTTGTACTTGAGTTTTTGTTACAAGTAATTTTAATTTTTTTTTTTGTAAAAAGTCCTTTTTGCAAAAGCAAAAACTGCTTTTTGTAAAAAGTTACAAAAAAAGTAGTAAGTAAGTAAGTAAGTAGTTTTTGAAAAAAGTAAAAATTATTTTCTGCAAAAAGTTCTTTTTGTAAAAGTACTATTTGTAAAAAGTAAACCACCAAAGAAATAGTTTTTGAAAAAAGTACTTTTTATAAAAAAAATCTTTTTGTAATAAGTAGTTTCTGAAAAAAGTTAATTTTGTTAAAAGAGCAATTTTTGTATAAGGTAGTTTTTGTAAAAAGTTCTTTTTGTAGGAAATAGTTTTTGAAAAAAGCACTTTTTATAATAAGCAATTTTTGTTAAAAAAACGGTTTTTGTAAAGTATACTTTTTGTTAGAAGTACTTTTTGTAAAATTCGATTTTTGAAAAAAGTACTTCTTGTAAAAGTGCTTATTTTAAAAGTAGTTCTTGTAAAAAGCAGTTATTGAAAAAAAGTACTTTTTGTAAGAAGTAGTTTTTTGAGAAGTAGTTTTTGTAAAAAGTCCTTTTCGTAAAAGTAGTTTTTTTTAATAATTTTTTGTAAAAGTAGTTTTTGTAAAAATTACTTATTGTAAAAAGTAGTTTTTGTTAAAGAAGTTTTTGTAAAAAGTACTTATTGTAAAAAGTAGTTTTTGTTAAAGAAGTTTTTGTTTTTGTAAAAAAGTACTTTTTGTAAAAAGGTGTTTTTGTAAAAAAATTTTTTTTTTTTTTTGTAAAAAGTAGTTCTTGAAAAAGGTACTTTTTGTTAAAAATGTATGCTGAAAGTATAAAATTTGTAAATATTAACAATTTACCAGTGAAATTTTTAAAGTTTCGATTTTATGTTATCATTATTGCTTCGCTATATTACAGTGCACTACGAAATTTCATCATAAATTCTGGCTTACAATCTCTTTAAGCAGAATAAAAATGCATTATATTTATAATGATCTGTTGCTTAATGTTAAGCAAATTGCAACATTAAACAAATACTCGTACTCGTAGTCAAAATTTGTAATGTTACAAAAAAAAAATGTAAAAAGATACTTTTTATTAAATAGTTTATATCAAAGAGATGGAGTAAATCTGTTAACAATCCAAAAGCCAAAGACACTCACTCAACTTTGCAACGTGCGCAAAGCAAAAACATTTTTCAACAATTTTTTTTTTTTTGTTTTGGTTTTCCAGTAAATTTACTGCATAAAATGCACATGTGTTTGCAACAAACAAGGCAATCAAGCGGAAAACACAATTTTTTTTTTATAAAAGTAAAAACGTCTTTTACAATTAGCTTTTTTTTCTAAAGCATAAACAACATTCAATTGTGATTTTAAACTTAATGAAAAAAAATATGCGACTCTGTGCTAAAAACCGGTAACTTTTTACCAAATGTAGGTCAATGGGATGTTTGTTATTTTCAGTATTCAGGCCGGTTTAGTTTGGGAAGGAATCAAGTCAATACTTGGGACATGGGAAAAAGTTTCATTGGACCTTGATGTGTAAAGAAAGCGGGCTACACTTTTTTGCTTTAAAACAATTTCGCGCCAATTAATTAATTAATTTTTAACCCCCGACTAAAAAAAGGGGTGTTATACGTTTGTAGTGTGTGTCTGTGTATCTGTGTGTCTGTGTGTCTGTCCGTGACCACGTACAGGACAAACGGCTGGACCGATTTTCATTTAGTTTTTTCTGTTTGAAAGATGACTTGATCGAGAGCGTTCTTAGCTATGTTGGAAGAAAATCGGTCCAGCCGTTTAGAAGATATAACATATTTTCTGAAAAAAGCCGGGGGTTTTTAAAATTTTTAATTTTTGTTATATTGAAATATTTTAACACTTCGCATGATCTCTTTGCGTTTTTAAAAACTTTTTTACTCACAAAAATATGCTCAATTTACTTCCAGGACACAACCACAAAATACCGCCTGTCAAGCGATGAAGGATAAAAGATGCTGTTGGACACGTGGCAAAGTTATTGGCGGCAGCTCTGTACTCAACACCATGTTATATATTAGAGGCAACAAAAGAGATTTTGATCAATGGGCTTCTTTTGGTAATCCGGGCTGGAGTTATGAGGAAATTTTACCCTACTTTCGCAAATCGGAAGATCAAAGAAATCCCTACTTGGCTAAAAATAAAAGATATCATGGCACAGGTAAGCCAAGTTAATTGCACAGGATGCATCACCATCTTTTATGTCGGTGGGATATTTTGCAAATTATTTGGCCTCTACTTTGGCTTTTTCGAGCCTTTTGGCAGCTTTTACATGCATCGCTCTTTCTTATTAACGAGTTCGAAATGAGCTTCGTCGTTCAATTTGCTTGCAATTAAAACTTTAAAAAACAAAACAAAAAACCACTAAATAGTTAAAAATAATTTATATTATCAATTTTAAATTTTCAGTGGTCACGCCCACTTTTGCATATCAGAGATCCCACTCACTTTTCTATATGCAAGTTATATCGCCACATTCAGACTACATGGTGTGTGTGTGTTGAAGTTTCGTAAGAATGCGTCAAGTAGAAGCACCTTAAATACAAAAACTAACTTTTAGTGGGCATGGCTCCGCTCACTTTTTTAAATACAATAGGCTTAGGACATTATATGAGCCTAAACTGTTCCCCAAGTTGAGTGGGAGAGCGCACAAGTTGAAAATCATGCATATTATTAAACTTTAATGGGCGTATACGCGCCCACTTTTTAAATGCCAGATTGTGTATTTTTAAGAGCTCAGGGTGTGTGCCAAGTTTTACAAAAATCAGCTAAGCTGAAACACGTGAAATATAATATCAAATAGTAATGGGCGTGTCTCTGCCCATTTTTTTCAGTATGACATTATGCCATTACGAGCGTCCAAGGTCTGTGCTAAGTCTCGTACCAATCTGATAAGCAGAAGTACATAGCATCAAAGAAAAAAATTAATGGGAGTGGTACCGCCCATTTTTTTAAAGGTTCAATAGAAGCTGCACCCGTTCAGAATTTTTGAAAGAAGTCTCAAAATTACGAAGTTATAAAGTAAACGAGAGCCTCCGCCTTTTTTGAAGTCGATAAAAAATCATCAAGCCATTACAACGACGGACATGGTCTGTCCACTTTTGATACAGTTGCACTTCATATGGAAGCGTATGTAAATCATGCGTCAAATGGTTTCACTGGCGCCAAAATTTTTATTTTTTTTATTTTAGAAACATACACAACCCGCGAAGCTATTATCTTCTCTGCGGAAAACACCCAAGGTCTGTAGCGGGAATCGAACCCACGACCTCTGAACTGAGAGGCTAGCATCGCTACCACTCAGCCACAGAGGCACCCTGTGCAAATGACAAGAGCAATTTGGGTTCTCGGTAGAACTCTCTTTAACCTCTTCAGTCATTTCATTGACACATGAGTGCGCTTGGGGCTGAGAGGTGGGCATGCTAGCTTTATAGTATGCAGAGGTAGTGGGTTCGATTCCCACCATAGACCCTGGGTGATTTTCGCTGACAAGCTAATCGCTTCGCGGGTTTGTCAAAAAAAAAATATCTTGAGCTTTGATATTAACATACAAGCACACATACTCTGATATTTACATTAAGAGCTTTGAAAGCTCTTAAATTTTTTCTTGTTTCTTTGGAAAGTAATAGCAAGCATTGTTGTGTTATATATCTGATTGGCTGTTGTGCCCTCGTCGGTGTGAAAGCATAAAAGCTATTTTGAAAAAGTTTGCACATAGTGCATATGGCTTGGTCGTAGTTTATAAGGACATAGTGAATTCAGGTTCCAAGCTCAACAGTTTTTTCAGTCAATGGCTTGGCAAAAGCCCAAGTTATGAAGTCTTGCCATGCCGACATAACAGATGGCGCATTTGATATATTAAAACAAACAAACAAACTTTTAAATATGTTCCTTTTTTTTTAATACAGGTGGCTTATGGACCGTACAAGATGCTCCGTATAATACCCCCTTGGGTCCAGCGTTCCTGCAGGCTGGCGAGGAAATGGGTTATGATATAGTAGATGTTAATGGTGCCCAACAGACCGGTTTTGCTTTCTATCAATTTAATATGAGACGTGGTTCACGCAGCTCAACCGCCAAGTCATTCCTGAGACCAGTGCGTTTAAGAAAAAATTTGCATGTTGCCTTATATTCTCATGTTACCAAAGTTTTGACGCATCCCGAAACAAAAAGGGCCACAGGCGTAGAATTCATACGCAATGGCAAATTGCAAACGGTATATGCTACCAGAGAGGTTATCCTAGCGGCAGGAGCTGTTGGCACACCTCATCTGTTGATGTTGTCGGGCATAGGACCGGCCGAGGAATTACAAAAAGTGGGCATACCTTTGGTGCATTATCTGCCTGGAGTGGGACAAAATGTACAAGATCACATTGCCGTCGGGGGCATAGTTTTTTTAATTGATTATCCTATATCGATAGTAATGAAACGAATGGTGAATATAAATACGGCTTTACGCTACGCCGTCACGGAGGATGGACCTTTAACCTCCAGCGTGGGTTTGGAAGCTGTGGCATTTATTAATACCAAATACGCCAATGCTAGCGATGATTGGCCCGATATGAGCTTCATGTTGACTTCAGCTTCTGTGATGTCAGATGGTGGCTCCCAGGTTAAGGTGGCCCATGGTCTGACAGATGAATTCTATAATGATATGTACAGTGAAATAAGTAATCGTGATGTTTTTGGCGTATTTCCCATGATGTTGAGGCCGAAGAGTAGGGGTTATCTCAAGTTGGCTTCGAAGAATCCTCTACGTTATCCTTTGATCTATCACAACTATTTGACACATCCTGATGATGTAAATGTACTGAGAGAGGGCGTCAAGGCTGCTCTGGCCATAGGTGAGACACAGGCCATGAAGAGATTTGGGGCACGCTTCTGGTCCAAGCAATTGCCCAATTGCAGGCATTTACCACACTTTACCGATGAGTATTGGGAATGTGCTATACGCCAGTATACCATGACCATTTATCACATGTCAGGTTCGGCTAAAATGGGTCCACCCACTGACTCCTGGGCCGTGGTAGATCCCCAACTTAGAGTCTATGGCATACCTGGCCTTAGGGTTATAGATGCCAGCATAATGCCCACCATTACAAATGGCAATATTCATGCTCCTGTGGTGATGATAGCCGAAAAGGGAGCCGATATGATTAAAGAGCTTTGGCTCACTTCACAGTATCGTGTGAGGCGTGGAGCGTCAGAAGAGCCACAGGTGTGCAATATCACTGATACCTCAAGTAGTTTAAATTTCAAAAATTGGAACGAAGTTTCGTAGCCATTGTGTTCATCATAGTTTAGTTATTTTAATTTAATTTGTTTCAAATTTGATAAATTTTTATTGAAACCGAAATTCCTTAAATTATATAATTTTTTTTTAAGAACACATAGTCCTTTTGGTTACCAGCTTATTATTATTATTTTATTTTTTGCCTCTTAGTTAATTTTTATTATTAATATTTGTAAATATTTCAGTCGCTTAATTTAATTGTATTTAATTATTTTTTAAGCAATTTTTATTCAATTCTAAGTTTAGCTTTAAAAAATGTAATAAATAATGTTTATTATTATGAAAAATTTTCAATAAACACACTGAAGTATTTATTTATTTATATTTCTGTGTGCAAAAAGGGAAAAGTGCTTAAGTCGAGATAAGGTGTTTTTGAGTTAATAATACCACCGAAATCAGCATTATCTAAAGTACCCGTAGGCAAAATCTCAATTAATTTGTGCGATTTTTCAGGAAGTTTTAGTACAATGATTTGAGGCTTAGCTTGTTTAGACTCCTAATCTCATTTGGAATATTAAGTTAATTTAGGTTATACTTTTTGTATATTTTAACTTACATGTATTATTTACAGTGTGTAGATCGATGGTTGTTTAAAAAAATAAAGCTTAACAGAGAATTTCCCAATTTAATTTTAAAAGAAATAAATTTCTGAAAATCTACTTGAACACTTAGAAGTGCTCTCCTGCCAAACAGTAAAATATGACTTAGGCACTTTTTCCTTATTGCCACAGATTTATTTCACGTAAAGTCTGTAGTGCGTTAACATGAAGAATTTTTATTTGTTGTTGGTTTAGTAACGTCTATAGAAATACATTTCATTTTTGCTTCTAGAAACCCTTCAATAGACTTCAAACAAAAAGTTGACAAAACGTAAAAAAAAACTTTAGATGTTTGTTAAAAAAACTCCCAAAATGTTATTGAGAATTATGTTTACAAAATTTCCCAAACGAAAACTTCCCAACAAATATCTTTATCCGATTCTCTTTTTATTTTTCCACCACTGTTCGCCAACACTAAAAGACTTTAAAAGAGTCGGAGTATCGGATTCGAAATTCGAAAAGAAATTTTGTTTTGAAAGTTTTGTTTGCAGGTTTTTAACTTACGTAATTCTCAATAAAATTTTGAGAGTTTCTCTATTAGTCCCAAATCACACTATGCAAGTCTTATTGCTAAGCTGATTAGTTTCAGGGAGAGAGAGACGAGGGAAACAGCAACGTTTCTTTCCTTCTTATTCCAAATTTCTTTTTCCAAATTTAAGTAATTTTTTCTAAGTTTAAATAAATTTTTACAAAAATCTAGTAAAACTTACTTAATATGAGTAAAAAATTAAAAGTTCATATCCTTAAAAATAGTTCACAAAAATACACACGAAAAATCTCACATTCAAGGACAAGTTTACTTGCTTAAAGGAAATATGTACCAAAAATTAGAAAATGGTTTAAAAGTTTTGGGAAAATGTATCCTAAGAACTAGTCAATCTCGTCTTAAATTAAAAAATAAATTTCAGGAAATGACTTACTCCTGAGTAGTTCATCAAATTTGACTTACTCGAAAGATATAAAAAGTTATTCCAAATTTTAGAAATATATTTACCAGTTTTAAGTATTTTTTCTTTAAATTATAGAATATATTTTTTATTTGCATTAAGCAAAAAATTCAAGTACATTTTTCATATATCCTACGAATATTTGAACTTGAAATAAATTTTTTTGAAAATAAAATAAAATTTTAAAACACAAAAATTTCAATGCTTATTCAGGCTGCCTGTTAGGCAATTGGTTAGAGTGCTTGCCCATCAGTCAGAAGGTTGTTGGTTCAATACTTGCCCCCTCTCAAGGAATTAATACGTATGTATAGTGAATTAATTAAGAATATAATATGAAGATATAATAAAAAAAACATACCACGTGGTATAGAATTTAATTAAAAACAAAAAAGTACCAAAATTAAAGAAAAAAAAAACATTGAAAAATTTACTAAATTTGAAATAAAAGATGAAAAACCTTTTTTGCAATTCTCCGAATTTTATGGAGAAATTTGACTTAATTTTAGAAAAATTTTATTTAAATATAAAAATATAATTACTATAAACTTAGTTCATTAATGAACTAAAAATTTAGTAAATATTTTACTGGTTTCGAGTAAAAAACAGCTTTGGCGCCATACGACAACTTTTTTTTACTCAAATTTAGAAAATTTTCCAAAGTTTTTTTTTTTAGTGTAATAAACTAATCAGCTTAGCAATAAGACTTGCATAGTGTAAATAGAGACTAAGCAACTGAAGCTTTTTATAAACTTTTATCATTAAGAATTGTTTGTTTGAATTCTACCTAAGATTTTCTTGGGCAGAAACGAAGTGCGAATTGAATTAACGCTTAATCATAAACTTCGATACGCAACGCAAGAAACTCATAACAAAAACAATCCCCCTTATTCTGCGACTACCTGTCGACGACACGTCAATAAAATACTAAGAAGAACCTGGAGGTATATTCTGCAATATGAAACGAAACAAAATGCTTTTGTATTTACATGTAATTAATATACAAATTCCACAATATTTTGTTTCGTTTCGAATTACAGAGCCGACTCACTGTATTAATTAAAGCAAAACAACACTGATTTACTTCTACTAGGATCGCCCGGTGGTCTAAATTGGACCACTTGACACCTAGTATGTCTTTATTTATTATAAGCACATGTGTACAAAACAAAAACATAGAAGAAAGTTGTCTACTTTTGAGCAAAAAAATTAAAAAAAAAATAATTATATTGTGCATATCTACACAAAAATACTTTTTAAACCATATATGTTACACCAATATATATATATATATATATATATATATATATATATATATATATATATATAATGATTTGATTTGATTTGATTTTTCATTAAAAAAAATTTCAAATGCAACCGTGTGATGAAATTTTAATACGATTTGATTTAAGTCAAATTGATCCCTACTAAAGTATGGCACAAGCCTTAAAATAAAAGCTTACAAGCACTCTCATTAATTTCAAAATGTGTGTGTATATTGCTCCGTTATTGTAAAACAAAACTTTCAAAAGAAATGTGTTTTTAGTTGTTTTTTTATGGGAATTGTTAAAATTTAAGTTTAAAAATTTTTTTTAAACGCACTAATAATCCCAAATTAATATTTTACTTATTAAGTAAAATATTTTTTATTAAAAATACATTGAAATTGATTATTGAGGGGTTTAGCTGGATCCTATGCGCATTTCACTGTTGCTAATGCAGATCATCAGGGAACCTTTACCCAAAGTTTCTTAGAACAACTAGAGTTATTATGTTATAAACTTTCATTTAAACAAATGAGAAGCTCAATAACAAATAACAAAATTGATACAAGAACTCAATAATCAACATGTTTTTTTATTTTCTTACATTTTTTGTTTTGTTTACGATAAGAATACTGCAGAACAGAACAAAACTGTAACAATGTTGAAGTAAAACAAATATGAAATAGAACATCAAAATTCACACAGAATATTCAAAACATGTTTGAATGTTCTGATAGCAAAAAAAAAAAAAAAATCCTTATAAAAGAAGCATTGCGCTTCGTTAGGAATATGAAAGCTGAAAAGAGGTTTTATTTATTATGAAATAATATCATACATACTTATGTACATTTATATATAATAATTTGTTAATTTTTATTTTCAATATATGTATACATATATACATACATATACATACATAGTTTGCATGCTTGTGCTCGTGTTCTAGTGCACTCGATGTTTCTGCTATGATTTACTGTTGTTTTGTTTCATTCTCGCTTTTTGTTTTGATGTTCAACTTGTTTTGAGAAAACAAGCACTAACAAAACTGCAGAGAAAAACTATTCGAATGATGCTTGACAGTGTTGTCAACTTGGTGCGTTTCGCACCATTTTGGGTGCTTTTTGAAATTTTTTGTGCGAAAAATTCCTTAGTTGGTGCGTGGTGCGCTTTTTTTTAATTTCGGTGCGTTTTTAAATTTTTGGTGGCACCAACGCAAATTTAACACAACAATGGGTTAAAACCGGAAAATTCTTGTGAAACTTACCAACATCAGTTTCCTGATGTTTACAAAATATCACAATTTGAAATGAAATCTGTTTTATGGCCCAATGATAACAATAATCATGAATATATTAGCTTTATTTATTTGGAATAACTAATTTTTGGTCTGTTTTTAAAAAGTTTTAAACCAAATTTATAAAATTAATATACAATATAAAATTAATATACATTTTGTACAATTGAATGTAAAGATATGTATGTGCCCTTAATTATGAAAGTTGTATAAGTGTTATATTTCTTTTGGTCGAGATATTTAGTAGATTACATTGGAAACAATCCAAAATTAATTTTTTTGTTATGCAACAGTTTAATTTAGAGTTGTACTAATCTGATCAAAACGTACTATATCGAATCAAAAATGGTGTGACCTAGACCACTTTTATATGTACACTATGTATGTACGAATTTGTTTAGTTTTTTTTTTGTTGTTTTTTTAATTATGTACATATATTGTAAAAGGCTTTTTGTTTTTTTAATATGGATTATTAAACTTCTGATAAAAAAAATTTTTAAATATTTGAATAAAATGATAAATAAAGAACTTTTATTAGTTTTGAATCCCTTCTATTAATCGTGGAGCTCTTTAAAAAGTTTTGTACAGAATTTATGAAATTAAAAAAATTATTATCTATGTAATACAAATGAATATTTTTTTTGCCAAGTTTTTTTAGGTTTTATTTTTTTTTAACCCTGAACTGTAAAATCCTTTTTTAGTGTTAAATTTTTAACACAAAAAAATAATGTACTTTTATGCAAAATTATTTCAATAAAGATTTTAAACTGAAAAAAGAAATTCTAAGATTGGTGCGTTTTTTTGTAAATGGCGCGTTTTTTTCTCCATTTTGGTGCGTTTTGAAATTTCAAAGTTGACAACGCTGATGCTTGATTGATTTTAGTGAGAGTCATGTTTTGTTAGTTTTGTTCAGGGTGACCGATGACATTTTTCAAAAAGTGGCACCAAATAGGGGATTTATCAAAAAAAAAGGGGCAAAATTAAAAAAAAACGAGAAAACTGCACTAAACTTTTTATTTTTAATGTATTTTCATATAAATGTAGAAACAGAATAAAGTCTGCAACTTCAGGAAAATCGCAATGACAAATTAATCAAGCCCATGATAACATCGACGGCAGTAACTTCAAATGCTCTCTAATTTTTGTTTTATTTTCTTTTGTGCTTATTTTTCTTTGTAGTTTTGTTTACAAAATGTATAAAATTTATTGAAAGTATGGTAACATTTTTGTGAGAATGAACATTGATATGTGAGAGTATAAGAAAAAACGCTCTCAAAATAAAATAGATTCTATCTCACGACCGGTTTCTGCGGCTGTTTTTTTGTGTCAATTTGTATGGAAAATGTGTTGAAGCCAGTATTCTGTTTAATCATTAACTCACCCTAAATAAAGGGAGTCAAAAAGTGGCAAGGCAGTTGAAAAAGGGGAAACGCAGTCGAAAAAGTGGCAAATTGCCACTTTAGTCGGTCAAACGGTCACGCTGGTTTTGTTTTGTTATTTATGTTTGCACTAAAACAGACTGCTTGGCAGTAGTGCGAAATAGATTACAAAACTTTTAGAACGATTTACGCAGCCCTTTAATCCCTACAATATTATTATATAAAATAAAAGTTCTTTCTACGATATTCTAAAAGACTTTTCTCACATTGTTAAAGAATGTCAGAAAGTCAGGAAATTAAATCTAAATTCAGGCAATTAAAGTTACTAATATTGCAAAAATTTTCCATGATACATACTTAAAACTTTTATATTTGTAGCAAAAATTCACAAAACGAAAAAAGGACTCTAGTCTTTTATTTCCCACCATAACTAACACCCCTTTTACACACGGAAAGTTTACTTTGCAAAGTCTTAATTCAGCTGGGTGAAAGACAGAGGGAGGAACACTCTCTCTTTCTGTCTTTCTCCCAGCTGAATTGAGACTTTGCAAAGTAAACTTTCCGTGTGTAAAAGGGGTATAAGGCTGAGATTACATCTGGCATTTCTTGTGTGTCATTTGCCCAAAAAAACGTAACCAACTAATTACACGTATTTATTGATTTAAACTGTTTCCAATCATATTATATTCTATAGAATTGTCCATTAGTTATGTATGAAACTGTTTAACTAAATAAATACGTGTCTGAATCAAACTGTTTTTCATTAGTAATTAGTGGTTACGCTTTTTTTACGCTTGTGTGGCACATGGCACACAGATGGAAACCCGGCCTAATTTTAAAAATTTCCCAGCTAATAAAGTCTAGTTTAATTTTTCTTCTCTTCTTTAAAAACTCACATTAATTAATAAAAATATTTCATTCAAAAAGAATTGAAAATACTGAACTTAAGCCCGATTAAGATGTTATTTCTGATAAAAAAAAAAATTTAGTCCTACCTTAATGTTCCGCAAAACTTGGAAATAGTATTTAGTCAAGTTAACTTTAATGAAAAAAGTAACACATGTAATTATTTTGTTTTTTAAACAATTGATTCCTTTTTTGATAATAGTTTACATTATTTAATACAAAAACTACGTAGTACGAATTTATTTGTTGTGTTTATGTTTGTTTTATTTCTGATAATTATTTTCCGGACAATTATTTTGACGATTTGGATGATTTTTCGTGCGAAATTTGACGAATTCACACCTATTTCATCTGGAAACTATGAGTACAGCAAAAGAAGGACACATACCTACATACATTCATATATATGTACATACATACATTCATAGGCGTCGCGCAGTCTATAATTATATAATTACTTGAGTCACTCTATTGAATTATGCACATTTCTTACCACAGCCATCAACCATCATATGTAAAAGACTTAACTAATTTAGTATATTCACCACGAAACAGAGAAAAAAAAAGTTTACCTCAAGCTTACAGCATTGCCAGAATTAATGGTTTATCATAGCACACGTCAGCGTTGTCAACTTTTAAATTTCAAAAAGCACCGAAACCAGGAAAAAAGAGCGTAATTTAAGTAAAAAAGCACTAAATTTAAAATTTTATTGTTTTATTAAAAAAAATTTAACACACGGTCGATTGGTTATTGGTTTGCTGCAAACATGTATAATGTATGTATTTTGAATATACTGTGCCGCAAACGAAGGCATGTACATACAAAATATAGGAATCGGTTGACCTTGCATTCTATGCCTAAAATTTCGTATTTGAGCCATCCGATACACATTTTATTTCTATAAGAATAAGTGAATTCTTAAATCAATTTGACGAAGCATTTTCAAGTAATTATAAAAAAAAATTAAATTTTTTTCGCCAATGAAGAAACGAATCTCTCGAATCGGATGAACTATGTGACAAAGATAATTTGAAATTTATTTGCTGGTGGTTCAGCGTTGTCTATATATTTCATTGTTGCTGTAACAAATCATCAGTAGACTTCAACCACACATTTTGAATAGTCACGAACCTCTTATCTTATGCACAGACTTTCAAGAATTATTTGAGAATTCACAAATAATATTTTTGAAAATCACAAAAGAAAAATAAGCGTAGTAGGCTTTGAAACTAATACAAAAAATCCAGCAAATAATTTATATTCGATTGAATCTATTTTATTTTTATACACCTTTATACAATTAGAAATCCATTGGATAACAATAAAAGTAATTATAAGGCAAAATGAAAAATAAAATCTAAATTTAACATTTAAGAAATTTATTATTCGACATATTGGCAGAAGTTTATTTTAATTTGAAATTTATTTGCTGGTGGTTCAGCGTTGTCTATATATTTCAGCAACAATGAAATATATAGACAACGCTGAACCACCAGCAAATAAATTTCAAATTAAAATAAACTTCTGCCAATATGTCGAATAATAAATTTCTTAAATGACAAAGATAATAAATTTTGATCGAAATTAAAATAGCGTCAAAAGCGTTGTGCAGCATACACAATATAAATAACAAAGTTAATAAAAAAAAAGTTAATAAATAAAATATTTCCAATTTTATCAAGTTATATAAAAAAAAATTATTCATATCGATTCATTCCATAGACTTCCTCGACAAAAAAAATATGTAAGGAACTTTTGCTATGAATTTTTCGTTTAGTGCCACCGCCTAGACACAAAAAGCACCGAATATGAATTAAAAAAAGCACTGAGCACTAAATTCAAAATTTGCCGCGTCGAAAATTTTAAAAAGCACTAAAAACGGTGCGAAAAGCACCGAGTTGACAACGCTGGCGCACGTAAAGGGTGTTTTTTATTGAGGTATAGAACTTTAAGTTGGCATCACTTTTTTAACTGGCGGCCATTTTGTCAGCTGTCAAGTGATTAACATTTAGTTTGGCTTGCCATTTCATCATGAACAGGTTGACAAAAGAACAATGCTTGCAAATCGTGCAAATTTATTTCGAAAATAATGGTTCAGTTCGCGAAGTTTACCGCAAGCTCCGTCCATTTTATGGTCGACATAATCGTCCATCAGAGCAATTAATTCGGTTAATCATGGATCGTTTTCGCACTACGTTTACTCTATGTGATGATACGCATCCGCAGAGACGTCGAACAGTGCGCACCGAAGAAACAATTGCCGCTGTAGAGCAAAGTGTTGAAGAGGACCCGAATGAATCGATTCGCCACCGCGCACAGCAATTGGAGCCGACTAACCGACTATTTTGTTCCCGAATTGGATGGCATGAATGTGGATGAGTTGTGGTTCCAACAAGACGGCGCTACATGCCACACAGCGCACGTCACAATCGATTTATTGAAGGAAACATTCGATGAGCGCATAATTTCGCGGAATGGACCTGTCAATTGGCCACCAAGATCGTGTGATTTGACACCATTGGATTATTTTCTTTGGGGATATGTGAAGTCGCTCGTCTACGCCAACAAACCAGAAACGTTAGGGGACTTGGAAGCCAACATTCGTGGCGTTATTGCCAACATACGGCCCCATATGCTCGAAAAAGTGGTTGAAAATTGGACCTGTAGAATTGGCTTTATTCGACCCAGCCGCGGCGGCCACATACCCGAAATCATATTTTAACATTAATGGCATAAAATTATCCTTCCAATAAAGCCAAATTGATGGACATTAAAACGATTTTCTTGTGTTTTATTTCAATTCAAAGTTCTATACCCCTGAAAAAAACACCCTATACATATTTTGGATGATTTTCTTTTAATCGACATAACCCATCAATAACATGTAAATTCAAATGTATTTTTTAATGATTTCCCTCATATTCATAAACAAATAAAAAAAATTTTTAAATCCATTGTAAGAAAATTTTTTATGAAAAATTCGTTATTCAATAAAATATTTTCTATTAAATATACATACATACATTGAAATTTATTATTGAGGGGTTAGCTGGATCCTATGAGCATTTCATTTTTTTTTTTTTTCAATAAAAAAGAAATATTTTACTGAATAAGTAAAATAATAATTATATTTTATTAAACTGTTAACAAATGTTATACAAATATTACATATTTTTATAATACATACGGAGCCTTATTTTTCTTCGCCTGAAAAATTTTAATTTTTTTTCGCTCACGATTAAATCGAAAATTATACCCGTATTGTAATAAATTTTGACAAATTTTTTTGTCATACAAATTTGTCAAGTTTCTTGTTATATATTTTTAAATAAAATTGTGTGATGGTATTCTGTTGTTCATATGACAAGAAAAAGCTTAAAAAGCTCAAAATGCTTTCAACATAGTCCCAAATCACACTGTGCAATTCTTATTGCTAAGCTGATTAGTTTCAGGGAGAGAGAGACGAGGGGAACAGAAACGTTTCTTTCCCCCCCCCCCCCCCCCCGCCTCTCTCTCCTAATAAACTAATCAGCTTAGCAATAAGACTTGCATAGTGTAAACAGGGACATACTATGGTGAGACTTATTTCAAATTGACAACTATATTTATTTATTTAAAAAATAATAAAAAAATTTATTATGAACGTAAAGAAATGTAATTTTTTTCGGGACATGAGCTGGGTTAACTTGCATTTACATGGATAAATAGCAAACGATGGTCGCACACCTAGAAATTATTAATAAAATGAGACTTTGAAAAACACAGACTGAACAGTATAGGTGCGATCATGATACAATAATATAAAGGTAAAACCGTTCTCTCTTTTCGTCGCCATATTAACCTTCTAACGTTTGTCCCGATTATTTTTTACTCTCAAAATTAATGCTACCTTATTAATTTATGAAATCCGAGTTTTTTTATTAATTTTTTGACGTTATTGTTTATTAAATTAAAAATAATGGAAAATATTTTAATTATTTCATAAATTTATAAAAAAATAAATAAGTTACAGAAGCACCAACAACGGCAGCAAGCAAGATACAACATGAAGGAAATTTCCAACTGAATCAAGGCGGAACCACAGAATACACAGAAGTGAAGAAAGTAAAAAAAGCTCCAATCAGGTTTTTGTTAAAATTCATGGAAGAAAGAGAAAAGTATAGTGTATTTGATACTGTAGTGTATTACTACTTGCCAATTAACACAGCTAATAAAAATGTATTGCACTAGAAAGACGTAGCAAAACAAAACCGACGACAAAATTTGAGGGAAAACGAGACAAACTGAAAAATACCCGTATCTTCCGTCTCGTGTCACTTCTGTATATTTTGTGGCGGAACTTTGTCTTTATACTCTCTGGTGTATTGCTTTACATCAACTGCGTCCAAGCTATACGCACTATGTGCAAAGTTTTACAAAAGACACACTGACGAAAGCACAACATCCAACATCGAACGTTATTACGAAATATTATAATAGTTTATTCGACCTTTTTTTATTAATTGTATATAAATTTTATTAAAGCTATAGGTCTTTTTGTAATAAATTTACAATTTTATTTAATTTATCCGATATTTCGCTTCAACTTTGTGTGAACAATTTAATTTCCTGAAGAATCTACGCAAAGTTGAAGCGAAATATCGGATAAATTAAATAAAATTGTAAATTTATTACAAAAAGACCTATAGCTTTAATAAAATTTATATAATTATAAGTAATTACGAAATATTTAATTTATATGGAAATATTTCGTAATTCGATAACGAGTGCCGCGATTTGCCTCCAGATCTCGGCGACATCTTTGGTCTTTGCAAAGAAACAATAACAAAGCTCTTTATCTGAAATACATATATTAGAGTATGTGTGTTTGAACGTAGCTGCCTTACATTATTCGGATGAAATTGTTAACGGGTTGTAGCATTCTTAAGAACACTATTAGACCACGTGGTCCATTTTAAGGAGAAATGTGATAATTACATGTTCCTAGTCTAATCATAGGCCATGTCCTTAGCAAACAAAAAAAGCATTAACTCTTATTCAGCTACGTCCAAGCTATATGCACAATGTGTAAACTTTTATAAAGAGCTTTTTGTACTTTCACACCGACGAGAGAGAGCACAACAGGCAACCAGATCTCGGCGACAACAATGCTTGCTGTTACTTTGCAAAGAAACAAGAACAAATTTAAGAGCTTTGAAAGGTGTTTACCTCAAATGCAAATGTCGCAGTATATGTGTTGTGCTTGATGTAAACCAGCAATAAATTTGCACACGAAGTATATGCGAATGTGTATTATATGTATGAAACAACCGTGAATTCCGCTAATAAAACATCGAGTATCACTTCTATTTACGGCGTTTCTTTATATCGATGTTTTTAAGAACGAAGTTGCATCCCAAGCCGTGAGAATTTTTTTGTTATCTATTCAATTAAATAATTAATCAAATATTTGCTTTTGTAGGTTCAATTAACATTAAAAAAATATATGTTTAACTACAATTTCTAAACTCAAATTACACATTTCAAAAAGCATTCCTAATATAAAAGTTGCCATTATATGTGTGTGGCAACGCTTTCCTCTCTGTTTACAAAAACACAGTAATCAAATAATTGGGGCATTGTATTGTATTGTATCATGGGTGCGATAGTACTACCAGAGGGTAGTAAAACCATATACAACTCAGTTTGGCGAGTTTGGTGACCACTTTTTTTACTGCACCACAAAGATTTCGAAAATCAATGTACTCTCAAAACATGAGCCCAATTTACAATCTTGTGCAAATGGTCTTGCATCGTTGCATGTGCAAAATTGTGTAGTATATTCTACTCAGCACTTAACAATTCTTAGTGGTGAGTATCAATATACTATACCATTTTGCACATGCAACGATGCAAGACCATTTGCACAAGATTGTGAATTGGGCTATGGTGTTTTCAGTATTTGGCATCATCACTCTTGATGATAGCTCTAAACTATAGTATATAGCAATAATGTAGCTAAGAGTCTACCAAACAAATCTTGTTAGCATCTTATGCCAAAAAAAACAGAATTTCTTCTTGCACTTTTTGTTTGCAAAGTAAAGCTTTTTTTTTTACTTTTATGAGAATAACTTGCAGGGTCATCCGCCATATTTTTCAATAATCGAGGTTTTTTTTTAGTTTTTACAACTAAAAAGTAAATTAACAGGAAAATTACTACATTTTTATTTTGTTATGTGCTTTTCATAAGGTGACAAATTTGTTGTATTTTGTTCATGACACTATTTTTCAGAATACCATTAATATACAAATAGTCATTCACCTCAGTTTTGTTATAATTTTTTCACTGTAGCAGAGGTTACACGTAATTCACACGTTGATTTTTGAATGATTTTTTGAGACACGATTTTTAGTTTGTAGGCGAACGCTATAGAAAAGCAAAAGGCGAAGAAAAAAATCACATTTTCCGTTCTACGAGTTTTTTTTTTCAAATTTTCTTTACACATATTTTAATTTTTTTTTATGTTGCTTTATTTTATTTTTTCATTGAATGCGACAACAGCTTTTTTTTAATACAAAACAGTGTTACCTGTAGGTATTTTTGTCACTAATATATGAGTATAGGGAATATCGGAAAAATATTTTATTTTGAATGAAATGTAGGAAGTTTTATTTCTCATATTACATTTTTTGTGCACTTTAATGAATTTATTATTTATTTATTTCTGTTTCTTAAGCCAAAGTATTTATTTAAATACACGCGGATTTAAGGAAGAACCCAAAAGGATAATGCAAGCAAGCATTGTTGCATCCACTTACATATATCATTCTCAATATAAAAGCTTTGCGATAAAATTCGCTGAAGTAGTTAGCATGTTGACTATTAAACCACGCATTTTTCTGATGTGCATTAGCTTTCCTTCGTATCAGTTGTTGTAGAAAAGTTCAAGTGATGAAGGCATAGACTTAGACTATACTTACTTTAGCAGATACTAATCCTAATGTAACATCAGAGCGCCCTCTTTTAATAGTTATTGTGTAGCAGAATCATGGGGAAAGTAAAATAATCAATAAAATGGCTACTAAGCATAGCTTCGAAATTTAATGCGCCGCATTGACACCAGAGGCGCTGCAACACAGCATTATTCAAAAAAAAAAATAAAAAATTAGCAAAAAAAGCATAGTTGTAAGAGAACGAAGCTTTCTTCTTTCTTCGCCACCTGTCTTTTCTGTCACTATCCCTTTCCTAAAGAAGGTAGGTGCTATACCGCACCACCACTCGAAATCCCAATTGGGTCCATTGTGATTTACTTCTTTTGTACTTTCCAGTTATTAATGTATCGCCCATTTACTTAAACAATGTGATAATAACAAAACTTTAATTTTTGACTTAATGATGCTGAAGTAATCGTATCGTTCCTAAAATTGAGCAAAAATTGCATACAAATATCTTGTTTACTTAACTCCTGAGAGCAAAATTAAATTTTAATTTTTCCATTAAGTTGTGTGTTAACTGAAAACTTTAAACAGAGCGCCCTCCCTCGTCTGTATTGCGTAGCAAAATCATCGGCGAAGTAAAATAGACAATAAAATAGCTGCTAATGTAATGCGCCTCATTGACACCAGAGGCGCTGCAACACTGCATTATTAAAGAAGTGCAAAAAGCAGAGTTGTAAAAGAATAAAGCTCTCCTTTATATCTTCCTTCACCTGTCTTTTCTATCATTCTATCATTCTACCCTAGTAATAGTAGTAGGCAAGTAGGCATTCATTGCCTGAGTGGAACTTTTCTAAAAAATAAAAAATAAAATAAAAAAATAAAAAAAACCTTATATAAGTTACACGTAATTCACACGTTTTCAATGATTTTTTGAAACACGATTTTTGGAGTTTGTGGCGAACGGTATAGAAAAGCAAAAGGGGAAGAAAAAAATCACATTTTCCGTTCTACGATATTTTTTTTATATTTTCTTTACACATATTTTAATTTTTTTTATGTTGCTTTATTTTATTATTATTTTTTAATACAAAACAGTGTTACCTGTAGGTATTTTTGTCACTAATATATGAGTATAGGGAATATCGGAAAAATATTTTATTTTGGACAAAGTGTAGGTATTTTTTATTCTCATATTACATTTTTTGTGCATAAATGTAAAAGTAACTATATTAAAAATATATTTTTGCTCATTAACCGTTTCAAAATTTGTTTTTGCTCGAAATTACATAGACTTTTATCCAATTATTTTGCTGGCGCAGTGCCTGTCTTTGGTAGAATTCCTGATAGAATATTTATTTATATGTGAGTGGATAAGAAAAAAAGTTGTCAAAATAAAATAGATTCTATCTCTCGACTGCTTTCTGGCGCTACTTTTTTGTGTCAATTTGTATGTAAAATGTGTTTATGCCGCAAATCTGTTTGATCATTAAGGCCTTAAATGTTTTTAATTTATCTTTCTTTAAATTAAATTACTAAAATTTGTAGATTTTCGTGTGGGGTAAATTTTTTAACATGTAGGGAAAAGAAAAAACAGATTTTTTTAAAAATCTACTGGTAACACTGATACAATTTTTGGAAGAAAAAAATAAAAACTAGAAACGTGGAAAAAATCATCGTATGAATGTAAAATGTTTTTGGAAGCAACTTTTAAAGAGGATCAAAAATAAAACAAGATTTTTAAATCATCGTATGAATTGGGCCTTAGAATACGGGTATAAGGCTCGATATGTTAGAACTGAATAATTTTTATACACTAAAAATAATAATAATAATAATAAAAATTACACTTAAAAAATTTTTGCAAAAAAATAAATATATATTGAAAATTTTCACGTTTTTCAGTTTGAGATTATGACCAGGGAACGAAGCCGATCGGCTGTGAGTCGGCTAACAGCCGCCGCCGGCAATTTTCAAAGACCCTCAGCCGCCGCCGACTTATGCGGCTCATTTTCGGCTTCGACTTAGTCGTTCTGTTAATCAGAATTTTTTATTTTTTTTTTTGTTTGCAAGTTATGTGTTAGCTTCTGTCAGTAATGATAACTAACTAATTGTGCTTTGAAAAATAGTGATTTTTATCATAAAGAATTTGATATCACTGAAAAATAAAGCATTTGGTAGCTTCACCATTGAAAAATGAAGGAGGGCTGCCAGATAACTAGGTGTGTATATAAAACTCTATTAACTATTTTATAATAGATTTTGCCATTTTTTATTCACCAATTATTTGCGGTTTAATTTAAATAAAAAGTAAATGAAATGTATATTTTGGAAAATTTTAATGATTCGGATGAAATTTACTCTTTATTATTTCTATTTGGTCACCAAGTCACATCTTGAAAATTTTGCAGGAGACTGCTAAAACATTTTGAAAATGGCTAAAGCAGCCCATTCATTATACAATATTGATGCATATGTTATAAATCAAGTCTTTTGATATTTCCCAATATATTGTGCCACCTTGGCGACATTAATGTACAATACGAAAAATTGCTAAATTATATTGCAAGTGGCTGGACCTCTTAGGGCCATTATTGCAACCTAAAGTTAGCTAAAAATAGGATTTTATCGGACGTATAAAAATGTTTTCATTATTGCAAATTGGATTTAATTTACCAGGTAGGATAAACTTGCCAGTAATTTATCGCTCACTTTAGGTTAAAGCAAAATTTGGCAAATGATAAAGTTTTTATAAGTCCGATAAAATCCTACTTTTAACTATCTTTAAGTTGTAATAATGGCCCTTAATGGTTCAATCTCGGTAGGATTAACAGTTTGACTTACCCCAAATATTTTATATAGATCTAATATTGTTTTATATCTAATATTTCGGTAATAAAATTACGTAATATAATATTACCGTTACTTTTTAAGATGGACTTCGTGTTCTTTACCTTCCAGATAGTTTTGATCAGTACTAATGTCCCTTGAAACACAGGACTTACTGGATTTCAGCTATCGATAAAGGAAAAAATGCTGATAACAACAATATTAAAAAAAAGTATTTTGAAAAAAATGTGGCTTGGTGTAGCTTATCTTCCACGTACAGATTCATAAAAAATTTTTTGTTAACGATTTTTTACATGGAGTTTCACGAAAAACGTCAAAATAATTCTTAAAACCCTAGACCTATCATGAATTGCCTAATTATAACAGTAGCATGTTAGTGTTATATATATTTTCACTTAAAATATCTTTTTTCTGTAAAAAAAATACCTTTATTTTGAATTACAATATGAGGTGATCGCATAGACTATTCTGTGGTAGTGGTTTGCTTATACAAATTGTTGACATTAGCCGACTCTCAGCCGATTTGTACTAGCCGCCGACGGTTTTATTTTTTAGCCGCCGCCGCCGAGAATTCTTCGGCGCAATTCGACTTTTAGCCGCCGCCGATGATATATTTGGTCAGCCGCCGCCGCCGACAAATCAGTATCGGCTTCGTTCCCTGATTATGACATTCGATATCGAACCATGTTATTGCATTGTTCGATAGCGAATGACATAAGAACGTTATCGACGACGACGATTAGTTTTTTTTTTTTTTTGGTATTTTAGTTAGAACAATATCCGTCAGTGTTTTTCACTCGAATTTTTAAAAATTTTTTTCTGTGTACAAACATGCGCGGCATAGTTTTTTCTTTAAGAAATAAATTTAATAGTTTGTTAATTTCTTTTCATAAAAGCACATAAAAGAAAAACAAATAATATTTCTCCGCAATTGTTCTGACACTATTTTCGTACACTATTTTTTAACTGCAGGAAATAGGCAAGAAGTCACTAATACATTAAAACTGACATATTTAGCAAAAAAAAAAAAAAAATAATAATAATAAGTACATAAAAAATACATATGAATTGCCAGTACGACTTTGTATTAAAAAAACGTATATAAACCCTACAAAAGTCTAATCTATCATCAAGTCCAAGAATAACTTTTGACAAACACTGTTCATATTAAAAAAAAAAAAAAAAATTAAAAACACATGAAATTTACACTCTGTTTATTGCTTTTAACCATCCTTGCGATTGCATTAATTCAAGGTACAATTTATTATTTACAGCAGCAGTTGCTGTCGCAGTGATTCAATGACTTATAATTTTCCTTATTAAAAATAGTGTCAGCTGCAGATAGATGGGGAAGGCGTAACGCTACAGGTAATATATGGGAAAATGCCGGCGGCATTGCCAGTAATGGCCGTTATGGAAATAATGATGGCCGTTATGGAAATAATGATCGTAATCAGCAAAGAGGATGAAATATTGATTGATGATCATTGATAAAATCACCCGATTTTATTTGAAAAAATATTTCTCCACCAAATTTATCAAAAAGAAAAATTTAATAAATAATTAACTAAGCAAGCATACTTCTTTGACTTTTTTTTTAATTCTTAATCTTATCTACACCTTCCCTACAAATAATGCGACTAGTCCATACATGCATGTAAAGACTAGTCCAAAGAGGAGTAGGAGTGAGTACCACAAAACTACCCCAAATATATGAAAAAAAGGTGGTCGATTTAACATTGCGATGTATTAGGGTTGGACCACATGGTCCAACTTTGCATTACATCGGACTAACCCCAAAACTACTCCATATGGAATAGTTATAGACTACTCGCATACAATTTATGAGTGCCTAAGAAGAACGATCATATTCGTTTAAACATGATGTAACTAGTCTGTTTCATCTATATTGGACCACGTACTCCAATATTATTTGCAGGGTTATTCCCCAGTCTAAAATTTGCAAAAGCGATCACATTTACTGTCAATATATCTGCTTAATGCTAGGAACACAATTGGGACGATTCGCTGCGTAAATTCGTTGTGTGAAGCACAATAACGACGAATTTACTCAGCGAATTCAGCTCTTATAATTGATAGAGTTGGTTATTGTCAGTGTGACCATATTAGCTAGTTTTGGGCTAAATTTAGCTTATTTTTTCTGGATTTAGCTTTAAAATTTTCATTAAGCTCTCTTAGCTTATTATTTTTTTTAGCTTTTTTAAAAGCGGATTCAGTTTTTTTAGCCTTTTTTAATCCAAATTGCGTATTCTCTAAAAATATATTAAAAACATACGTGTTTTATCTTAATTTTATTTTAAGTTCTGGTCACACTGGTTGTTTTTTCGTCGTTCGTCGGCGTACAAAATAGAAATAAATCTATCTCAGAGTTCGTCACGCACGACGAATTTATTTCTACGGCGGAGTTGTGTTCATTTTCATATGAACAAATGTGTTTTATTTTTTATGTCGAAAGTTCGCACCGAAAAATTCGTCGTTCGTCCCAGTTGTGTTCCTAAAGTCATATTTTATGGTTTTGTAGAAGAGCACTTTTGAGTGTTCAATTCGATTTTCGGAAATTTATTTCTTTTACAATTAAATTGGGAAACGCTCTGTTAACCTTTATTTTTTTAAGCAAACATCGTTCTACATACTGTAAGTAATAACGGGTGTTTTTTTAGAGGTACAGAACTTCGAATTGAAATAAAACACAAGAAAATCGTTTTAATGTCCATCAATTTGGCTTTATTGGAAGGATAATTTTATGCCATTAATGTTTAAATATGATTTCGGGCATGTGGCCGCCGCGGCTGGCTCGAATAAAGCCAATTCTACAGGTCCAATTTTCAACCACTTTTTCGAGCATATGGGGCCGTATGTTGGCAATAACGCCACGAATGTTGGCTTCCAAGTCCCCTAACGTTTCTGGTTTGTTGGCGTAGACGAGCGACTTCACATATCCCCAAAGAAAATAATCCAATGGTGTCAAATCACACGATCTTGGTGGCCAATTGACAGGTTCATTCCGCGAAATTATGCGCTCATCGAATGTTTCCTTCAATAAATCGATTGTGACGTGCGCTGTGTGGCATGTAGCGCCGTCTTGTTGGAACCACAACTCATCCACATTCATGCCATCCAATTCGGGAACAAAATAGTCGGTTATCATGGCTCTATACCGGTCTCCATTAACGGTAACTGACTCTCCAGCATTATTTCGGAAGAAGTATGGCCCAATGACTCCACCAGCCCATAGAGCACACCAAACAGTCAGTTTTTGTGGATGTAATGGCGTCTCAAGGGTCTCATGTGGATTCTCTTCACTCCAAATGCGGCAATTTTGCTTGTTGACGTAGCCATTCAACCAAAAATGAGCCTCATCACTGAACAAAATTTTGCGATGAAAATCAGCATCGAGATCAATCTCATTTTCGGCCCATACACCAAAATCACGACGCATTGCATGGTCTCGCGCCTTTAATTCTTGCACAAGCTGGATCTTGTAAGGTCGCAAGCCAAGATCTTTGCGCAAAATCTTCCATAAAGTTGATGGACAAAGCTCCAATTGCTGTGCACGGTGGCGAATCGATTCATTCGGGTCCTCTTCAACACTTTGCTCTACAGCGGCAATTGTTTCTTCGGTGCGCACTGTTCGACGTCTCTGCGGATGCGTATTATCACATAGAGTAAACGTAGTGCGAAAACGATCCATGGTTAACCGAATTAATTGCTCTGATGGACGATTATGTCGACCATAAAATGGACGGAGCTTGCGGTAAACTTCGCGAACTGAACCATTATTTTCGAAATAAATTTGCACGATTTGCAAGCGTTGTTCTTTTGTCAACCTGTTCATGATGAAATGGCAAACCAAACTAAATATTAATCACTTGACAGCTGACAAAATGGCAGCCAGTTAAAAAAGTGATGCCAACTTAAAGTTCTATACCTCAATAAAAAAACACCCATTACATTCAAGTTGAAAAGCACCAAAGTATGTACATATAAGCTAAATTAAACTGTTATTCCAAATGAGATTAGAAGTCTAAAGAAAGTCTAAGTCGCAAGTCATACTGCTATAACTTCGTGAAAAATCACACAAATTAATTGAGATTTTGACCAGGGCTACCTTTGAATATGCAGATTGCGGAGATATCATTAATTCAAAATCAACTTATCGCGACTTAAGCACTTTTTCCTTTTTGCCACAGGTATTATACTTCATGTAGTTCCGCTTCGCACACTGTGAACTATATTAATACACCTTTGAAATTCTTCGTTTTGCATGAACAGGGACCGAACTGCGGATTACGTTTGTAGTAAATTAAAAAAAAGAAGATTTTGAAACAAGTATTTATACAAAAAAAAATCAAAAAACACGATTGCGACCAACTTTGACCCGTTAAATATCCTAAATGGTCATAAAGATGACTTTAAATACCTGTCGAACAGAGAAACAAGTCGGTTCAAGAGCCGCCGCCGACTTTCCATTTAACTTCAAGCCGCCACCGATGCCTTCGGCTATCCTCGGTTCAAAATTGCAGCCGGCTAATTGTTTCATGTAATTCCAAATTTTTACTACATCTTACATATTATATGAAACACATCAGGTGTTTGATTTTTTTTTTATAGAAATGTGTTTAAAAAACTTATAAAAAGCGGCTGTTAATGTCAGTCGTCGACTTTTTAAGACGGCTTGTTTCTCTGCTGCCGAATGATATTAATTTTGATATAGTTCGCCGACTTTTTATTTTTTCGTATTTACAAAATGGCGTCTGTTGGCCGCCATATTGAATTTTTACAACTGACATATCTTTAGTGACACTCCCAGGATTAAAAAAAATAAAAAAAATGGATTGACGTAAGAATCATTAAAATCGGTCGAGGCGTTCGTTTTATATAGTGCCGCAAAGGAACACACATACACCTACATTTACACACACATATATACATACATATATACATAGACTGATAAACACAATACCCTTCTCTACTTTGCGAAGTCGGGTAAAAAAGAAAATATTTATTACGCCTAACATTTTGCTAATTTCTTAATGTCGCAAAATTACGTTAAAATTATATATAAACGATAAAGATTTTAATTGAAATCTGCTAGATTAATGCAGGTGTAATTCATATAAATTATGAAAAAAATTATTTGACTTTGTTTAGTATAAATAATGCTAAAAAAATGATAAATAAATAATTAAAAAACCACTAAAAATAATGCCAAGTTATCTTATAAATTAAAATAAAACTAATAAATTCAGCTACAAAATTGCTAAAAAAAATGGTCACACTGCTCTTAACGTTTATTTCCCTAGCACTCTTTACTTTATATTTAGGGTTCCGTACACCAAAGGTGAATAGGCTGTTCTATCAGTTAATGCAATTTTGACTATGTAATTTTGACAACTTGCTATATCTTAGAAACCGTAAGAGGCAAACTCTTGAAATTTTCCAAAACGGTAAAACTAAAAAAATCCGAAAATTATAAAATCGCCAAACCAAAAAAAAAATCGCCAAAAATCGAAAAAAAATCGCCAAAAATCGAAAAAAAATCGCCAAAATGAAAAAAACGCCTAACACTAAAATAAATCGCCAAAACAGAAAAAATCGCCAAAATTATAAAAATCGCCAAAATAAAAAAAACGCCTAAAACCTAAATAAATCGCCAAACAGCGAAAAAGGCGCCAAAATGAAAAAAATCGCCATAACGAGAAAAAATTCCAAAACTAAAAAAAACGCCAAAACTTAAAAAAAAAACGCCAAAATGAAAAAAATCGCCAAAACGATAAAAAATTCCAAAACTAAATAAACGCCAAAACTTAAAAAAAACGCCAAAACTAAAAGAAAACGCTCAAAACCCAAAAACGAAAAAAATGCCAAAACTATATTTTATATTTTATATAGGCTAAAAAAGTTCGTATTGAATTACATATCTAGTGTTCGTACGAAATCCTTCGTGCGCGGGTCAAAGTAGCACTTCACTGAATTTATTTATTTTTTTTTTAATTTCTGGCAACATTAAAATATTTTTTTTTCTATCTATCCTTCTGCCACACACACTTTCGTTTACTACCAAAGAATAAAATGAATTTATTAGCTACGCAACATAAAGTACAGTGCAATAATTAATATGTAATGTTTGGATTAAATAAAATAAAAATATATCAAATATAAAACATGTTTAAGTGAAATTTAAGATGCAATTAGTTTTTGTAACTCCTTACTTGAGAGTTTGTACGCGTACAATATTATTTAACATTAAATTTAATCTTTATGAACTGGATTCTCAAAAAAAAAAAAAAACATGTACATATATACATATCGATGGCTTAATATAAAAAAGGCCTAACTCGAATTTTCGATATTTTACAGGAAAAGCAAAACACTGAAGAACAAATAAAGTATTTACATGCAGAAATAGTTTTTTAAGTTGCCATAAGTCCTTGATTTTGAACTGTAACGTACTAAGATACTCAAGGAGGATGCAATTACATGTTGTCGCCCAGAAAACATTAAAAACAAGATTTCAAAAAAAATTGAGTTAGGTCCTTTTTATATTAAGCCATCGATATATTATATCTATGCTTTCTAATGCATTTCAGTGTCAGATCATGTAAAATATACCAATTATACTTCATATGGTTAGGTTATGTTAGGTTAGAAGGCTGCTAGTAAGAAAGAATGTAGTTTAGAGTCCAGCTTACTTGCGTCCAATACAATGATCCTTTTGTGCTAACTGTGAGTTGAAGAGAAGATAGTGAGAGAGGGTGATATGGGAGGAATGGTGGAGGAAGAGATAGAGGAAAGCTACTTTTCGTTACAACTCTGTATTTGCACGTTTTTTTTTGAAGGAGTGTTGCAGCGCTTCTGGTGTCAATCAGGCGTATTAAATTTTGAAGCTGTGTTAAGTAGCCATTTTATTGATTATTTTACTTCGCCGATGGTTCTGCTACACAAAACCGATGAAGGAGGTCGCTCTGATGTAAAGTTTGTAATAGTATCCGCTGAAGACGGTTCTAATTAGTGACCATGCCTCCGTCAACAACTCCTACAAAGGCACCCTAATGCATATTATAAAAAATGCCTGATGTTGTTATACCCCTACGAAGAAGAAGTCAGAGGGTTAATGTTATGGTTATGGTTGTGGTGTTTCATTTTCAAAAAAAAAAAAAAAAAAATGGCAATATACGTAGTCCTCTCATAGACAGGGAAATAAATTTCATGATCATTAGGAAGCTTAAACACAAGAATTTAAGGTCATACAATTCCTTCACTGAGAGCAAAAAAAAAAAGACGTTGCAAAATCAACTATGACTGTGGTTAATATAACACCCTACGTTGTCATTTTTTTTTTAACAACGCTGGTTGTCAATTTGTACAGGGGCGTGTATGGACTGACGGTGCGTTGTCAACTTAAGTTTATTGATAACGGCTGGTGGTCAACCAGCTACACACAAACGCTGTGATAATATTTATTTTTTTTTAAAGGAAGTAACTAACAGTAAGACAATTGACATGCCTAATACTACTACAACACGATACCAGCCGATAGTGACAGGTGGTGAAAGAAGAGATAGAGGAAAAGTTCATTCCCTTACAATTCTGCGTTTGCAAAAGGTTAGGTTTTTTTTTTTTTTTTTTTTTGAAGACAGGGTTGCGTTGGTGTTTTTGATGTCAGTTGGGCGCATTCAATTTTTGCAGCTGATTTAGCCCCATTTTATTGGTTATTTTACTCCGCCGATGAAAGGAGAGCACTCTGATGTTACACCAGGATTCGTATGGGCTGGAGCCGGCATAGTCTAGTGACCAGTGACTATGCCTTCATCACCTAACTTTCCTACCACAGCTGACACAAAAGGATGCTAGTGCACATCAGTGACTTCGTCAGTGACCGGGCTCGAACCCAGGATGTGTTAACAACTTCAGTCCGAATGGTGTAATTATTTTCTCTGCTTCTTGGGTGATACTCTGAATATCTTAGTTAACTTAAGAAATATTAATTAAATAAATAAATTAAATTGATTGTAACATGTTTCTTATCATAATTATTCTTTGTGAATATATGAATATATATATATATATATATATATATATATATATATATATATATATATATATATATATATATATATATATATATATATATATATATATATATATATATATATATATATATATATATATATATTTTTTTTTTTTTTTTGTTAATTTTTGCCAGTGCACTTTTTTCAACTCCCCAGCGTTCAAATAAATATTATAAAAAAACAAACAGTTTTGTAAACTTATGAAGCATATTATTATTTGAGCCAACGTAAAAAAAAATATTTTTAATTATTTTAGAAGCAGATGGATAATGAAGCAATAAAATCTTATTGGTTGCTTTTTATATTCCAAATTATCATACAACAACTATTAAAATTAAAACAAAAAACACTAAAAAGAAGAAAATATATTTTAAGTTTTAATTATCAAGATTTTTATTATTAAATGCAATGGTCGATTTCAAAAGCGAATTTGTTATTTATAATTACTGGCTGAGTATTTAATAGATGGTTTAATAAATGAAATTTACTAATTTACGACTTTAAGTCAGCTGAAAACATAAAACACATGAAAGATTTTCAAATGAAAATCTGTCTGTCTGTCTGTCTGTCTGCACATTTGTGTGGGGGTGTTAATAAGCCAACTCCTCTATTGTGTGTAGAGTTTTCTATTAGTTATTTATTACTATTATCTTCCTAGCCACAGTAAAGTAAATAAGTGCATATTATAATTTAAGATGTAATAATAATTTATTTAATTAAGACCAGCTACGGGTGCAATGATTTGTTTCTGTTAAATTTAAGCAAAAATGTATTTTCTCTCAATAACCATTTTTTCAAGCAACAAAAGAAACGTATGTAGTCAGAATTTTTAAAAGCTGGCTCGAATACCAGATTTTTTTAGCTTTTCGAAAAGCTTGGAATTTTCACAATTATATTGAGATTTCCTAAGGAGAGATCCAATTTTATTTTAAGAAAAAGTATGCACGAATTGAGCACTACAAATTCCAGTACCTTTTTGAAGTCATCGTCTACCTATTTGTACGCGACTGCGTGACGTAAAGGCAATGTACTTATCAGTTTTTTTTTTTTTTTTTTTTTTTTTTTTGTTAAGAGCAGTAACAGTGTTTTTTTTTTCGTAATGATACCACACTATCAATAGTGGCAATTTGTCTTAATCCCGGTAGTGTCATTAAAAATACGACAGTTGTCAACAGACGCCATTTTGTAACTACAAAACAAGTAAAAAGTCTGCAAACTGTGTATATCAAAAAGGCTATCATCTTTATATATTTCTCTTATGATTTTTCATTTCGAAAGAGCATTTAAGATCTTTAACGGTTAAAAGTTGATCGTAGATGGGTTTTTGACTATTTTTTAATTTTTACTTGTTGCTCTAAAATCACAATGTTGGCTCTGGGAATAATCTGTAAATACGCTGAACACAACTGGTAGTAAAAGAATTATATCCACATCGACATCTCTATTAACAATCTGGCAATTTTATTAACAATCTGGCAATAAAAAAACATATTTTGATTTCCGGCATTTTACTGCAACTGAAGACTGTCTTTTTGATCTGTAAACATCTATACGCTAGGGGGTAAAAATCTTTTGACTTTGATTTCTTTGCTGAGATTTGTTTGCATTGTCAAATCGGTGTGAGCTATGTATGAGTGTATTAGTGTTTGAAAGAAGCAATACCAAGCAGAGAAACAAGTCGACCGGCTCGAAGCCGACAGTGCGCCGCCGCCGGTTATTTTTCTGTATATTTCCGTACACCAAAGGTGAAAATGAACCGTAAGAGCTACGGACTTGAAATTTGGACACAATATGTAGACATTTGGCCACTACAATAACAAATACATGAGAGTTAAAAACTAAAGGGTGTTCCAAAACGAGCAACGAAAAATGTTAAAATCCCATGTAATATACATACAATTGTATGTACATATATACACTTGAAATTTTAAAAGTTAGTGTATTTTTATACAGACTACAACAATTAACACTAAATTTAAAAATTTTATATCAATGGGTGTTCTATCAGTTAATGCAATTTTGACTTTGTAATTTTGACAACTTGCTGTATCTTGGAAACCGTAAGAGCAAAACTCTTGAAATTTTCAAAAACGGTAAAACTAAAAAATCAAAAAAATATAAAATCGCCAAATATAAAAAAATCGCCAAAACGAAAATAAGCACCAAATTAAAAAAATTCTCTCGGACTAAAATAAATTGCGAAAAACCGGAAAAATTGCCAAAATGAAAAAAATCCTTAAACAAAAAAATCGCCAATATGAAAAAATCTCTCGGACTAAAATAAATTGCGAAAAACAGAAAAATTCGCCAAAATGACAAAACCCCAAAAAAACAGAAAAAATCCCCAAAATGAAAAAATCGCCAAAACGAAAAAAAATTGCGAAAATTAAAAAAAACCAAAAAGAGAAAAAAAAGCCGAAAAGAATAAAAAGCGATAAAACTGAAAAAAAATCGTTTAAACTGAAAAAACTTAAAAAAGGAAGAAAGCTAAATCAAAAAAAAAAAAAAATGCTCAAAACCGAATGTGCGCGAGTCAAAGTCGCACTTTACTGAATTTATTTTAATTACAATGCGTACACAACAACAAGAACAGCAACAACTAAACGATGAACATTAGGAATTAAAAATTAAAAAGTAAAAGTAAAAGAATTTACCATAGATGAGCACTGCAGTACCACTAAAGTTTCAGTAAAAACAATAAAAAATGTTTAACAAGTAAATTTTAACTGATTACTAAAATTTTTTTCTACAATTTTTATAAATTGCCTAAATGATTTGTTATATGATGAGGTGCATTGAATTTTCAGTAATCAGTAATGCCCGTATTCATAATGAAATTCTACCAAGTGGCTAAATGTTTTTCATACAAAAGTTTCAAAATTTTAATGGAAAAAACTTTGCTACTTGCTACAATTTTATTATGATTACGGCCCTACGATTTTACTGCTAATGCAAATTAAATTTCATTAGCAGTAAAAATTTACTGAATTTTTTTTAGTAATCAGTAAATTTACTGCTTACTGCAATTTTTAATGCAGTACATATACATATACTGCAGTGTGCCCATTTACTAACCAAATAAGTTTAATAAAACAAACAAAAACCAACAAATTCCTATGTATTTACAATATTGAAAGTTTTGATACTTTTAATTAATTAATTTAAAAAAAGATACTAAAAGCATAAGTACCTCCAACTTAAAAAAAAAATTGCATTACTAGATGTTTACACATCTCCTCTGTGATCGGACTCACATTGCTTTTTTTTAACTTCATTTACGTGTAATTTTTTATTACATAAAACCGATTTGATATGCCAATAGACATATTATATTTGTAAGCAAACGTACTTGTAAAAAGAAAAAAAGAAAAAGATCTTGTTAACATTGTAATAAGCAACGTAAGTTTTGTAAATGGTCTTTGAATCAATTTATACATTTATATATATATTTATATATATTCATTAGGATAACTATTTTTAATTTTATTTTTTATATTGCTTTTTATTTTCTGTATACGCCTGCACTTAGATGATACGTATTGTGTTTTATGTTTGAACGAAAGTATTGAATTTCATAACATTGACATTGACAGCAAAGTGGTTTAACCAGTGCCGGCATCATAATCATTTAAAAATATACTATAAAATTTTTAATGGTAACTTTTTATTAGCAATAAAATTTGTCGTGGCTAATTCTGGTTTTGCATACGTAATTTTAGATCCTCACAAAAACATCAATGTGAAAAAAGGCCAAGTTCCTATCAAAAATTCGGCCATCAAAAGCAGTGAGATATAAATTTTGACCAAGTTCTTGCTTGGCACAACACCTATCACTGACATATGCTATGCATTATATACATTTGTAATCGTAAGGGTGTCATATAATTCCTTAATAATCCGCCTATTTTCTCAATATATTTACATATTAAAGTCTGCTTAGCCGAAGTACATAAATCAAAAGGATATGCCCAATGTGTATGTAAGGTTTCAATAGGGTTTCAATAGGGATACTTTAATTTTTGGATTTTCCGATAGAGTATATCAATTAGGACTATTTGTCTACAAAATTTCCACTCTCTGCAGTATAATAGTACGTAAAATTATTATGGGTATGGCCCCGCCTGCTTTTATATCTGTTAGTGCTTATGGTTCATGTAAAGTTTTGTAGGAAAAAGCTATTGAGAAATACATGAGTAATAGACTAAAAACTGCCAAGCCGAAGTACATGAAAGTAAAAGCTAAGATTTATGGGTGTAGTCACGGCCACTTTTCAAAACAGGAAATTTTTACTTTGGATAAGTGCAATGTGTATGAAAAGTTTTAGCAAAATTTATCTTAATTTTGAATTTGAAGTGCTTATTTTAACCACCTGATAGCAACTTCTGGTTTTTTAGATTTTTCTTAGTGATCTCTGATCTAGATTTATTTGTGTACCAAATTTCAGCACTCTACTGCGAATTAGAGTTTTAGCGGATAAAACTTCTTGCTTTTAAAATTTTTCCATTGGCTTACTCATCTACACTTCCTTGTGTATAAAATTTCAGCTCTCTAGCGTGAACTTTACCTTTAAATTTTATGAGCATTGTCCCTCCCACTATTTTAAACTCACAATATTGTTTTGAGCAGCGCTTATAATTCATGCTAATTTTCTTCTAAAATATGCTAGACCGAAGTAGATTAAACACAAGGCTAAAATTTATGGGAGTGATCACCCCCACTTTTTTAGGTGATAGTTCAAAGTTTTGTATACGTGTAACGTATATGCAAGTTTTCACTAAAATGGCTTAACTTAAAAGCTGTATATTAACAGCCTTATTTATATAACTTATTAAGGCTTTATAAAGAGTTTTTAAGACAAATTTTCATTAAAAATTTTTCTTAAAAAGTCTTAATAAGTTTTATTAATAAGGCTGTAAGTTTTCAGGTTCAAACAATAGTAGCGTGGCCCCGCCCATTCTTGTTAATTTATTTGATTTTTCAGATTTCTCTTGTTGGTTTCTCACCTAGACTTATCAAATTTCAGCTCATAAGCGCAACTTTTAATTTTTAATTTCTATGGGCGAAGCCCCGCCCCTCTGACTAAAATTTCCGGGTTTTCAGGGTTTTCTTGTTGTTTTCTCCCCTATACATATTCGTGTATTAAATTTCAGCTCCTTAGCGCAACTTTTAGTTTATAATTTTAATGGGCGTAACCCCGCCCACTTTTCCAAACTTGAGTTTTTTTTCGGCCACTGCTTATTATTCCTGTCAAGTTTCGTTGCAAAGGGATAATAATACATACAGAAATAGTATATCTAAATATGCTGAGCCGTAGTATACGAAAATTAGGTTGAAATTGTATGGGCGTGTCAACGCCCACTATTTTAATGAAAAATTTTTAGGCTTGCCTTATCGCAGCATGTATGCCGAATTTCAATAAAATATCTAACATTAAGCGCCTTAAATTTGCTTTTTTAATTCTAGCCTTTATGGGCGTAGCCCCGCCCTCCTGGCCAAATTTTTCGGGTTTTAAATTTTTTTCAGTTTAATGCTCACCTAGACCTAGTTTTGTAGCAAATTTCAGCTCACTAACACAGATTTTAGTTTTTATGGGCGTAGCACCGCCCCCTTTGTTAAAATTTTTAGGTTTTCAGATTTTTCTGGTTCATTTCTCACCTAGATCTACTCGGGCGCCAAAGCTTAGCTCTTTAGCTATAGCGGAAGTGCTTCATCAATTTGATGAGTGATCGGTGAGTCAGTGAGTATGTCTTAAAATATGCACTTTTTGCACCTCAATATCTCCGGAACCTTCGCATATATGGTTATATGAATTTATTCTAATTATGATTTAAATTTCATAATTTTACGGTCGCGGGGAACAAAGTTATGAGGGAGGTAAAAACAGCTCGAATGGCTTCCTGTAAATATACACACTGCGTGCATTGGCCGGAACTTGGCCTAGATATATGATGAAAGCTGTTTCACATGAAGGTACATATGAATGTATGTATGTACTTTTTAAGTCAATGATATAAATTTTGAATGACATACTATTTATTTCAAAATATAAGCAGCTTGATTATCCTTGTGAACCTATCGATCCTGAGCCGAAAGTGACCAGCAAATGATAATGTCAGCGAAATCAGCAGAAACGGACGTGGTGAAGAATAGTCAGATTATTATGTGTAGTGACGTAATCGAGAGTGCATGGAATCATAGTTCAAACGCGCTTCATTCGCATCAGAGACACGACAACATTGCCTTCAAAAAAAAAAAAAAAAAAAAAAAAAAAAAAAAAAAAATGAGTTATCTAAAGAACGCTTTCTTATATCTCTTCCTTTACCACATATCTTCTATATCAATACCCCTTTCCTTAAGAAGGTAACACCTGGTAGTAGAAGTAATCATACGTCGCCTGAGCGGTACTTCACTTTACAAAAAAAAAAAATCCTGTTTAGAGTAATTAAAGACCAGTTTTGCATCTATCCTATTTGCACAATTTCTATTTGTGCGTCTTTTTAAAACTTGGTTAAATCCCCACATGCAGCCATACACAGAAAAAAATGATTTGTAAATACAATTAATTTTTTTGTTATATCAATCAAATAATTAATTGATTTTGAACCTGCAACTATTTTTGTAAATACAATTAACGAAATTGTAAGTTGAAGGAAAATCTTAAAAATATTTTCAGTTAAGGGCCATTTTCACAACTTGCCTTTAGTTAAAGTTAGGATTTTGTCTGCCCGATAAATATGTTTGCTTTATTAAAACTTCAATTTTTTGATTTTTATAATTATCTATAATAATAATATTTAATGGATAAAAAAAATTATATGTTAAGTTTTTATAATGGGAAGCCATTTATAGGACAAACAAAATCCTGCCTTTAGCTAAAGGCAAGTTGTGAAAATGGCCCTAAGTATATCAACAAATAATTTGTTGGAATTTATTTATTTTTTTCAACATTTTTTTTTGTTAGATTTCAAAGTTATTTCAATTAAAGTTATTGTTATATTAACAATGTGAATTGTTGAATTTCTGTATCTTTGTCTTTGGGCGGAGTTGAACCGGCAACATCAACACTAATAAACTGACTCACTTACCTCTCAGCTAAAGAGCAACACTTTATTAAATACGCAAATGATGAATACACACAAAATATGATTTCTTGTTTCTTCTACATGTGCGCATTCCATTATGATATAATTTAACAAATAATTTTGTTGAGTAATTTAATTGACTACAAAAATTTTAATTCGTTATATCAACAATGATGATTGTTAATTTTTAAATTAAATGTCAACAATTTGTTTTGTTGGTTGCATTTAGATGATATTTTTTTCTGTGTAATAATATGTAAGCAAATTATTGTCAGCCATTGGCTGAAGTAGTTAGCACGTTGACTACAAAACCGAAGGTACTGGGTTCAATGGCTGTATCCAACAGTCATGAAATAACAACACCAGGCATTTTTCTAATGTGCATTAGTGTCCCTTTTGTGTCAGTTGTTGTAAGAAAGTTCAAGTGATGAAGGCAAAGTCATTGGTCACTGAACTACTCCTGCTACATTGCATAATAATCTTAATGTAACATCAGAACGCCTTCCTTCGTCGGTACTGTGTAGCAGAACCATCGGCTCAGTAAAATAGTCAATAAAATGGCATATAAAACAGCTTTGAAAATTTAGGCCTCATGGACACCATTGTAAAATAATGAAGCTTCCCTCTATATCTTCCTTCGCCAACTGTCTCTATCACTATCCACCTCCTAAAAAGAGGTAACACATAGTAATAGTGGTAGGAATTTCTTGCCTGCGTGTTACTTCTATTTCAAAAAAAAAAGGGCAGCACATATTGGGGAAAACTTACTCATACCCAAGTGATCATTAAAAGTTGCAACCACTGAGCCATAAGAGATGCTCGTACCTATGTTTCGTGTGTTGAGGCCCCCCAAATGGGACATCTAGAACGTTCGGCAATTTACATACCTGTACGTCCATAACGAAATTCAGTAAAACTCTTTTTAACCCCCGACTAAAAAAGGGGGTGTTATAAGTTTGTAGTGTGTGTCTGTGCATCTGTGTATCTGTGTGTCTGTCCGTGTCCACGTACAGGCCAGACAACTGGACCGATTTTCATTTAGTTTTCTCTGTTTGAAAGATGACTTGATCGAGAGGGTTCTCAGCTATGTTTGAAGAAAATCGGTCCAGCCGTTTAGAAGATATAACATCTTTTCTAAAAAAAGTCGGGGGGTTTTTAAAATTTTTAATTTTTGTTATTAACATTTCATATTGATGGTTTATTGTTTATTATTTATTATTCTTATTTTTTTAAATAAATTGCAATGGGAACAAAAATAAGATATTTAAGATGCATGAAAAAAAATTATTTGATTTATGCTCTTCTTGCAATTCATACTTGAACAGCAAGTTTTTAGAGAACAGCAATTTCAGTCCACATCTTCTAAATTTTTGCATTTAAAAAGCGTGTGCTGGCCATTCTAATATGGGGCAAGTCTGTTGTTTGATTAATGTTTCACCCTTTTTGCGCCTGCTGAATAATCGTCGCCCTGTGCAACTCTTTTGAGATATGGCGATGCTTTAGTAGTTGTAACAAATATTACTTCAGGGACAGCATTTCTTCTCTCATATTGTCGTGAACATGGAGATAAAGTGAACACTATTATAAAATAGAAATCATAATTTTTTTTTCAACATTTCTATAGGGTGTTTTTTTCAGAGGTATAGAACTTTGAATTGAAATTAAACACAAGAAAATCGTTTTAATGTCCATCAATTTGGCTTTATTGGAAGGATAATTTTATGCCATTAATATTCAAATATGATTTCGGGCATGTGGCCGCCGCGGCTGGCTCGAATAAAGCCAATTCTACAGGTCCAATTTTCAACCACTTTTTCGAGCATATGGGGCCGTATGTTGGCAATAACGCCACGAATGTTGGCTTCCAAGTCCCCTAACGTTTCTGGTTTGTTGGCGTAGACGAGCGACTTCACATATCCCCAAAGAAAATAATCCAATGGTGTCAAATCACACGATCTTGGTGGCCAATTGACAGGTCCATTCCGCGAAATTATGCGCTCATCGAATGTTTCCTTCAATAAATCGATTGTGACGTGCGCTGTGTGGCATGTAGCGCCGTTTTGTTGGAACCACAACTCATCCACATTCATGCCATCCAATTCGGGAACAAAATAGTCGGTTAGTCGGCTCCAATTGCTGTGCACGGTGGCGAATCGATTCATTCGGGTCCTCTTCAACACTTTGCTCTACAGCGGCAATTGTTTCTTCGGTGCGCACTGTTCGACGTCTCTGCGGATGCGTATTATCACATAGAGTAAACGTAGTGCGAAAACGATCCATGGTTAACCGAATTAATTACTCTGATGGACGATTATGTCGACCATAAAATGGACGGAGCTTGCAGTAAACTTCGCGAACTGAACCATTATTTTCGAAATAAATTTGCACGATTTGCAAGCGTTGTTCTTTTGTCAACCTGTTCATGATGAAATGGCAAACCAAACTAAATATTAATCACTTGACAGCTGACAAAATGGCCGCCAGTTAAAAAAGTGATGCCAACTTAAAGTTCTATACCTCAATAAAAAACACCCTTTACATCCACGGCGGCTTTAAATAATAATTCATACCTTGGCTTAATGCAAGTATAATGAAAATCAAAAACGCGAATGCAAATTTCATATCTTCTTACTATATTCTTAAAATATTAACTGAGTTTATCAAAAGATATTATTGAACTTAACAGGGAACTAAAGCTGGCATGGAGTTTTTATTAGTTCTCACTAACATCTACTAGTTCATTTATCAGCACAGAAATCCAGAACTTTTACATGTATTTTCGTTAAAATAATATTTGTCGATGACGAACATGTTGATACATACAGAAAACTCGTTTATTTACAGGGTGGGGCAAAAGTAATCAACCGATGTTATTGGAATGTTTTTTTTTTAATACATGAAGAACAATATGCACGTGGTTGAATTATTTCCCATTAACATTTTTGTGGAACATTTGAACCTTGCAATTCCTTTTCATATGGATCTTTTTTATCCCTTCTGAATAAGGAGCCACATCAAACGCCACAACAAAGTCAAAGGCGTTAAATTAATTTTTGACTTGATTGTCAATATATGTATGTATTTATTTCTAAACACACAGAGAGAGAGAGAGGGATGATCATATTTTATTTTTGGCAATCAGTCAAAGCGATCGTTCCATCATGGTCATCAACTACTGCATACTCAGAATTTCGAAAAGTTCGAATTCAAGCAAATTTGTTCGAAAACTTTTAATTTACAGTACTACAGGGTGGGCCAAAAGAAACCAAGGAGTGTAAAAGTTTAATAACTTTTTTGTTTATTAATTTTTTTTTTATTTTTTTCTTTCAGATTATATAGACAACACTTGGAGAATTTATAATGGAGAGGTTCACAACTGAACAGAGAACCAGAACAATAGAATTTTATTATTTAAACCAGAGATCAATTATTTTAACGGCTTTTTTTTAATGGCTTTGTTAATAAGCAGAACTGTAGGTTCTGGGGTTCTCAAAATCCAAGAGCCATTCATCAACGCCAATTGCACCCCATCAGGTGTACAGTATGGTGTGGGATCACATCTGAAAATGTCATTGGGCCCTACTTCTTCGAGAATGAAGATGGAAGTGCTGTAACCGTAAATGGAGAGCGGTATCGGTTTATGATAGAAAATTTTTTACGTCCTGCTCTTGAAAACAGACCTGGTATGTGGTTTCAGCAGGACGGAGCCACTGCCCATACTGCCCGAGACACAATGGCACTTTTAAGTCAAATTTTTGGAGAGCGAATAATTTCTCGAAATTCGGAAATCATTTGGCCAGCGCGATCGCCAGATTTGACAGCACCCGACTATTTTCTTTGGGGTTTTTTGAAGGAGCGAGTGTATGTGAACAAGCCAGAGACAATCCTTGAACTCAAGGCAAACATTGTTGCAGAAATTCGAACGCTACAGCCACAAGTTTTGAAAGATGTTATGGAAAATGCTCTAAAAAGAGCCCATCAGTGCGAAGCTGAAAACGGTGGTCATTTAAGAGACATCATTTTTCATACTTAGTGTAAAAAAATTTCCATTTTGTATATTATATAATCTGGAAGAAAAAATAAAAAAAAGTTAATAAACAAAAAAGTTATTAAACTTTTACACCCCTTGGTTTCTTTTGGCCCACCCTGTATATTGGCTTTTCCAAAGTATGGCAAATTTTATTAGGAAACGAGTTGAAGCGGGCGATCAATGGGGGACATGAACAAAAAAGCAGGAGGTTATCGATCAGTCTGTTTTTTTTTGTGACATTGTTACTTCATAACTCGATACATTTTAGAGCAATTGTAAAAATTATTTTATTGTCTGAGAGGGTATAACTCACTGCAGAAAATTGGGCAATGCCACGACCACAAATGTTTTTATTTGACTTTACGATATTCTACTTATTTGATTGCTGCAAAACCTAGCAAATACCTTTGATTCTTGTTATTGCACACAATGTTAAAATTGAAAAACTGGGCGGAGCTACGCCCATTATAATTTATTATTATATTTCACGTGGTTGCACTTAATCGAATTTTACGAAACTTACCACACACCTCGACATGAAAAATAGACAGAATCTTTCATTTAATAAAATAGACGGATTCACGCCCATTAAGATTTAATTTGATAATTTTAAGTGGTTATATTTGACCAATTTTTAGAAATTAACACACTCCCTAAGCTCTAAAGAGAACCCACAATATTGCATCTAAAAATGGGCGGGGCTACGCCCATTAAAATTTAATTTTATATTTCTCGTACTTTTTCTCAGACAACAGATTTTAATTTTTTTTTTGTTTGAAAGTGTTTACTTCCAGTTTGGTCCCATAAATTTTTGTCTAAAATGTTCTATTAGATCTTTTGTTGTTTTACAGAATTATTTAAAATATATAATTAAAGAGACAAACTTAACAAAAATGTGTATACAAATTCACAAGCATGTACACAATAAAAAAAATAACATAAAAAATAATATTTCAATATTTTATTATTATTTAGCGCGTGTCAAAATTAATATAAATTTTGCTAAGACGCGAAATGCATATACACGTGCTTAAGCAGCAGCAAATAAATTTTTTTAGATAAAAATAATATACATATTATAAACATTTATATACTTTTCACTATATAAATTTGAAATTTATTTGCTGTTGGTTCAGCTTTGTCTATATGCATTTCATTATTGCTGTAACAAATCATCAGTAGACTTCAAGCACACATTTTGAAGTCGGAAACATCTTATCTTATGCAAAGACTTTCAAAAACTTTTTGAGAATTCTTAAATAATAATATTTTCGTAATACTCCTAATATTATCACAAAAGAAATATAAGCGTAGTAGGCTTAGAAAACTGATACGAAACCCAGCAAATAGTTTATATCTAATACAAAATGGAAATACGTCTTGTTTTTTTAAATGGTTTCTCGTGGCATGTATTATACTTAACCAATAATAAATGCTGTCGTATAATAAGTGAAGCACAAACGATGTATTGAAGTTCGTGTAGATGAGTGTTTAACAAGCGATGTCGGCAAGACTTTTCGTTCGTAACAAACACTTGAAAGAAGTAGTGTTGATGCGTGTATGTATTAGAAATTCATCTTTATGTATTTATCTTATGATTTTTCATTTCGAAGGACCATTTAAGATATTTAACGGTTAAAAGTTGATCGCAATCGGGGTTTTATGATTTTTTTTTTAAATTTTTACTTGTTGCTCTAAAATCACAATTTTAGCTCTGGGAACATGCGCTGCAAATACGCTAACCGCAGCTGAAATTAACAGAATTATATAGACATCGGCATCTCTATAAACAATCTGGCAATTTTTCTCAGGCCAATATAAGAAAACCATATCGTGATATCCGGCATTTTACTGCAACTGAAGACTGTCTTTTTTAACTTTATTTACGTGCACTTTTTTATTACATAAAACCGATTTGATACGCCAATAGACATATTATTTGGGGTATTCACAAGGATGTCCTAAGTGTCATAAAGTCATAAAGTCCTAACATTTTAAACCAGTTTACAACTACTTTTATTTTCTTTCATATAAAAGGAGTACTATATTAATACAATTCTTCACTCTATGTATTTGTTACTGTCATAACTAATTATTTTGCTTTTTACTTTTCTTTTTCGACAAAATGTCCATTTACATTTAAATACGTGGCATTTTTCTTTAGCAAATTTCTACTCAAATCATTATATATTGCAAAAAAAATATAAAAATTCGCAAGGGATTAAAATAATGGAAACAATCTCCCAAAGCTGATTTTATAGAACGCAAAAAAAAGTAATAACTCAAGCATAGACTTACAGCATATAAATCGCGAAAACTTGCAAAAATGCGAATATCTTCAAAAAATTTCCAAAGCCTCCAAAACTGTAAACGAGCAAATTTAGTAGATTTTATAAATCAAAAATTATCTCACGTGCAAAAAATTTGCGAAAATTGGCGAATAATTTTTTAATTGAAAAAAAAAACCTAAAATTTATTTTAAAAAATGCTTAAATTGTAAGGAATGCAAGCAAACAACCTTTAAAAATCCGCAAATAAGAAAATTTGCAAAAACTTGGTAACGTCAAAAATATATTAAAGTCTGATACTTATTATTAAAAAAAGTTTAAGACTGTTAAAAAAAAAAACAAAGAATTGGGAACAATCACTTTTATTGCAAAAATTTGCAACAAATTTTAAAATTGCAAACAAGCTCCAAAATTAAAAAAAAAATACCTAAAGATCTAAGAAATTCCAAAAATCGCAGAAAATTTAAAAACTATGAAAATTTGCACAAATAGATACATGTATTAGAAATCGGTAAAATGGTAAAAAGGCAAGCCCTAAAATAATACATAAATACCTAAAGATATAAGAAATTTAAAAAAATCGGAAAAATTCGTGAAAATGAAAATTTGCAAAAACTTGCTAGTAACAAAAAGATAGCAAAATGGGAGGCATGAAATAACTCCCTACGAAATAAGTCCCCAAAAATAAAATGAAATAAGTCCCCAAAAAAATGTACAGAAAGCAACAACAACGTTTTTTGGAGACTTATTTCATTTTTATTTTGTGGACTTTCATATGAAATAACTCCCCAAAAATCTGTAATGAAATAAATCCATAAAAATGTTTAGGGAATTATTTCATTTTCAAATTTATTTGAAAATCGTAATGTTTCAGATATTGAATAGTTTGAAGACGTAAGAAGTTAAATACAATACAAAAATTGTACTTTACTTAAATATTAATTTAAATACTTAAATTATAACAATTCCCATAAAAAACACTAATTATTAACTTGACTGCACCCGGTCAAAAAAATACTTGTGTGGCAACACTCTATTCTTAAACAGCTGTTGTTGTTATTTACATTTATTTTCTTTTACATACTCTTACGACTACAATTTGAAGCTGAAAAAAAGTCAGCCAATGTATTAATGGTAAAGTAAGAAAATAAAAAAACATGTTGATTATTGAGTTCTTGTTTCAACTTTGTTATTTGTTATTGAACTTCTCATTTGTTTAAATGAAAGTTTATAACATAATACCCCTTATTGTGAATGGCGTCGTCGACGTCACATCAGGACGACACTAAAGTATGTCACTTGTCTACTCTTCTCCCTTGAAGATTAGTAAGAGATTTTCAATAAGATCCAATTATTGCCGATAAAGAGTATACAAGTGACAATATTTGCTGTCGTCTTGATGTGACGTCGACGACGCCATTCACAATAAGGGGGAATAACTCTAGTTGTTCTAAGAAACTTTTGGTAAAGGTTCCCTGATGATCTGCATTAGCAACAGTGAAATGCGCATAGGATCCAGCTAAACCCCTCAATAATCAATTTCAATGTATTTTTAATAAAAAAAATATTTTACTTAATAAGTAAAATATTAATTTGGGATTATTAGTGCGTTTAAAAATTTTAAACTTAAATATTATTTATTTTTTAAATTTTCGAGGGTTTCTTGTTGCCATCTGATTTTTTGTAAATATGGTGCCTAGTGAAAACATTTTTAAAGTAGAATCTACTGAAGAGGAATCGGCGGATAACATGTTTGAGCCCGCGGTTTTAGTCAAAAACTTGTGTGTGATATGTAAGGACAAATCTCCAAATACTGTTCTTTTTCATGCAAGCCTCTCAAAATATGCTGGGACACTCACGTAAAATTAATAGCAAATACAATTTCGAAAGGTTTGCCGAAATACAACTCTCTTTTTGCAGCAAAACAGTTAATGAACCTATGCCAGTGTTTATTTCAGTTTTACTATTATTGTAAATAAAAAGTGAGTTAGCTTGTTTCACTATTTTGAATGTCTATTGGGGCCTTATTTCATTTTTAAAATTGGGGTTTTATTTCATATGAAATAAGTCCCTAAAAATTAGGGCATTATTTCATTTCTGTTTGGGGCGTTATTTCATCTCTTTGGGGACTTATTTCATTTTTAAAATCGGGGACTTATATCATATGAAATAAGACCCCAAAAATACCAAATAGTACCAAATATTATTTAATTTCTATAATATTTTTTCTAATTTGTTTTGTATCATATTGTTTATGTTTCAACTAACACACTAAAATATGATGGTTTGCTCACAGCAGTCGTATTTTAAACTAGTTCAAAAGTTTAGCACATTATGACATTATGACTCTAACACTACCGTTTGAATACCCCAATTATATTTATAAACACACGTACTTGTAAAAAGAAAAAGATATTGTTAACATTGTAATAAGTTTTGTAAATTGTTTTTGAATCAATGTATACATACATAATCATTAAGATAACTTTTTTTTTATTTTTTATATTGCTTTTTATTATGTGCATACGCCTGCACTTAGATGTTACGTATTGTGTTTTATGTTTGAATGAAAGTATTGAATTTCATAACATTGACATTGACAAAAAAAAGTGGTTAAACCAGCGCTGGCATCATAATCATTTAAAAATATACTATAAAATTTTTAATGGTAACTTTTTATTAGCAATAAAATTTAACGCAGCTAATTCTGGTTTTGTATACGTAATGTTAGATACACGATATAAGCTGTTGCACCTGAAAGTACGTACATACATACATATCTATGTATGTACTTTTTAAGTCAAAGACATGAATTTTAAATGACATACTATTTATTTGAAAATATAAGCAGCTTGATTATCCTTGTAGAGCTATCGATCCTGAGGAGATGTAAAACTACAGTCCAAAGCCGCAAGTGACCAGCAAATGATCATGTCAGCGAAATCAGCAGAAACGGACGTGGTGAAGAATAGCCAGAAGATTATTATGTGTAGTGACGTAATCGAGAGTGCATGGAATCATAGTTCAAACGCGTTTCATTAGCATCAGAGACACGACAACATTGCATTCCAAAAAAAAAAAAAAAAAAAAAAAAAAAAAAAACCTGCAAAAAGCAGAGTTATCTAACGAACGCTTTCTTATATCTCTTCCTTTACCACCTATCTTCTCTATCACTATCCCTTTCCTTAAGTAGGTAACACCTAAGAATAGTAATAAGCATGCGTTGCTAAGTGTTACTTCACTTTACAAAAAAAAAAAAAAAAAAAAAAAAAAAAAAAAAAAAAAAAAAAAAAAAAAAACCGAGTTATCTAAAGAACGAAAGAAGAAAATTCTGTTTGGAGTATTTAAGGCCCAGTTTTGAATCTATCCTATTTGCACAGTGGCATTGGCTGAAGTAGTTAGCACGTTGACTACAAAACTGAAGGTACTGGCTTCAATCGCTGTATTGAACAGTCATTAAAGGTGCCTATACACTACATGTTTTTTACATTGCACCTGTCAAATTTTAGATAATTCGGTAAAAACATGTAGTTGGTGACCTCAAACACTTAAGACAAATTTTCAATTAGAGCATATTTTATTTTCTTATGTTCACATATGTGTTTTCAAATGTCTATGCCATGTGAAAACATTTATCGACGGTTGAATGTCTCCGATATCATTAGCCGTCCATTTAAAGTATTTGCATTAGTGATAAATTAATTATTTTTTATCTCATTTTAAAATTTTAATAACAATGATATAAAGTATATAACAAGTGTTGATACAAGCTCCATATTTTGCAGATTAAAAAGAAAAAAACTTAAATAAATATTTGTGACGCCGGCACTTCAGCAACGCTACCAAAGAAATTTCCAGCGGCTTTAATGTTATAATAAAAGCTGTTGTAAACAATCATGGCCGATGTCACGTGTAATTGTACATACAAGTTGGTGACCAAAAATTAAAAACCGTATGTAAATTAATCAAGTTTGACAGACACAAAAAAAAACATGTGAATTGTAAACTTGAAAAAACACAAGCAAAAACATGTAGTGTATTGGTACCTTAAATAACAACACCACGCATTTTTCTGATGTCCATTAGTGTCCCTTTTGTGTTAGTTGTTGTAAGAAAGTTCAAGTGATGAAGGCAAAGTCACTGGTCACTGAACTACTCCTGCTACATTGCATAATAATCTTAATGTAACATCAGAGCGCGGTCCTTTGTCGGTATTGTGTAGCAGAGTCATCAGTGAAGTAAACTAACCAACAAAATGACTACTAAACACAGCTTTCATACGTCTCATTGACACCAGAGGCTGTTGCAGCGCCATTATAAAAGAAAACGTGGAAAATGCAGAGTTGTAAAAGAATGAAGCTTTTCTTTTCTATCACTATCCCTTTCTTAAGGAAGATAAGTTCCAGTAATAGTAGTAGTCATTCATTTCCTGAGTGTTACTTCTCCTAATCCAAAAAAAAAAAAAAAAAAAAAATGCTGAAATGGCAAATTTGCTGTATTATTCTATTCTCTAATTGAATATTCACCAGTAAGAATTTCGTTCTGAGTAGCTCGTTTTCGATGCAAACCGCTAATCAAACTCACGTTATTTAAATGGTTTGGCTAATAAGTTGTTTATGTCTAAAACAATCTACTTGAATAGTTCGATACAAGCCCTATACATGCTTATATGACAATCATTATTGAGTGATAAAAAATTTACTTTTAAAAAGATACGAGAACAATACATACACACATACAAAAGTATATCGTTTAATTATTGTTAAAACACTTTCAATTAAATTCAAATTAAAAAAAACGTTTTCGACAGATAGAAATTAATAGATAAGTAAACATATGTACAGCAGTTGTTCTAATTTTTATTGTTTGCTTTAATTTTATTACAAAATAAACAAATGACAGCTATTGAAAATAGCTCTTAAAATTTTAAATCAACAGAATTCAACGTTGTTAAACGTATGCAAATACATAAGTATGTACGTAATTATAATAAATTCAGTAAAGTGCGACTATGACTCGCGCACGAAGGGTTCCGTACGAACGCTAGATATGTAATTTAATACAAACTTCATCCTATATAATAAATATATAGTTTTGGCATTTTTTTCGTTTTTGTGATCTTTTCGGTTTTTTTGTTTTGGCGGTTTTTGCGTTTTTTCAGTTTTGGCGATTTTTTTAAGTTTTGGCTCTTTTTTTAGTTTTGACACTTTATTTTAGTTTTTTTTCATTTTGGCCATTTTTTCGAATTTGGGGCTTTATTTTAGTGTTAGAATTTTTTTTTTAATTTTGGCGATTTTTTTCGTTTTGGCGATTTTTTTTTTTTGGTTGGCGATTTTATAATTTTCGGTTTTTTTAGTTTTACCGTTTTTGAAAATTTCAAGTTTTTGGCGATTTTTTGAAGTTTTGGCTCCTTTTTTAGTTTTGACACTTTATTTTCTTGTTTTGGAGATTTTTTTCGGTTTTTGGCGTTTTTTCATTTTAACGATTTTTTTTTATTTTTGGAGATTTTTTTCATTTTTGCGATTTTTTTTATATAATTTTTTTTTTTGTTTTGGCGACATTTTCGCGTTTTTGCGATTTTTTTCGATTTTTGGCGTTTTTTCATTTTGGCGTTTTTTTTCATTTTGGCGATTTTTTCGAATTTGGCGATTTATTTTAGTGTTAGAAATTTTTTTTTCATTTTGGCGATTTTTTTCGTTTTGGCGATTTCTTTTTTAGTTTGGCGATTTTATAACTTTCGGTTTTTTTAATTTTACCGTTTTTGAAAATTTCAAGTTTCTTACGATTTTTTTAAGTTTTGGCTCCTTTTTTAGTTTTGACACTTTATTTTCTTGTTTTGGATATTTTTTTCGGTTTTTGGCGTTTTTTCATTTTAAAGATTTTTTTTATTTTTGAATTTTTTTTTTTCATTTTTGCGATCTTTTTTAATTAAATTGTTTCTTCGTTTTGGCGACATTTTCGCGTTGTGGCGATTTTTTTTCGATTTTTGGCGGTTTTTTTTCATTTTGGCGATTTTTTCGAATTTGGCGATTTATTTTAGTGTTAGATTTTTTTTTTCATTTTGGCGATTTTTTTCGTTTTGGCGATTTCTTTTTTAGTTTGGCGATTTTATAACTTTCGGTTTTTTTTAGTTTTACCGTTTTTGAAAATTTCAAGTTTTTGGCGATTTTTTTAAGTTTGGCTCCTTTTTTGTTTTGACACTTTATTTTCTTGTTTTGGCGATTTTTTTCGGTTTTTGGCGTTTTTTCATTTTAACGATTTTTTTTTTATTTTTGAAGATTTTTTTTCATTTTTGCGATTTTTTTTATTTAAATTTTTTTTTTCGTTTTGGCGACATTTTCGCGTTTTTGCGATTTTTTTTTCGATTTTTGGCGTTTTTTTTCATTTTGGCGTTTTTTTTCATTTTGGCGATTTTTTCGAATTTGGCGATTTATTTTAGTGTTAGAATTTTTTTTTAATTTTGGCGATTTTTTTCGTTTTGGCGATTTTTTTCGTTTTGGCGATTTTTTTTAGTTTTTGGCGATTTTATAATTTTCGGTTTTTTTAGTTTTACCGTTTTTGAAAATTTCAAGTGTTTGCCTCTTACGGTTTCCAAGATATAGCAAATTGTCAAAATTGCATTAACTCATGGACCACCCTTTAATTTTAATTTTTTTAAATTTTATTGTTAATTGTTGTAGTCTGTATAAAAATACACTAATTTTACAAATTTCAAGTTTCAATATACAATTGTATGTATATTACATGGCATTTTAACATTTTTCGTTGCTCGTTTTGGAACACCCTTTAATTTTTAATTCTATTTGTTGTTGTAGCGGCCAAGGTTCTACGTACTGTGTCCAAATTTCAGGCCCGTAGCTCTTACGGTTCCTGAGAAAATGCCGTGTGTCGTACAGACGGACAGCGTAGCGAAAACAATAGGGTTCCTTTTCACCTTTGGTGTACGGAACCCTAAAAAGCAGCGTCAATAGAAATTTATTACACACGTATAGCTGTTTACTTGCTAGGTTTAAAAACTGAAAGTTTCTATATTAGAACATCTAAGAGGTGGCAAAAATATTCATCTTAAGCAAAAACCTGCAAGTTCGTTTTTTATACTCATACTTTAATTGCTACAGACTACTTCATTTAGTCGACAAAAACTTGAGAAATTGTCCTTATTTCCCGTTATAACTTTTTTTAAACTCATTGAAACTTGCAGCAACAATATGTAGTAAAACTAATATACAAGTTTGTTTTTTACAAACTACATGTATGCTTGTCACTTGTAAAAAATATACTTTATACTATAGACCACCAATGGCATAAGAAAAAAATAAATAAAAAAAAATAACTTTGCCACATGCAGCTTAAATATACAATGTACTCGTACGTTACTATTTTCATCTTTCTTACTGGAAGTACGATTTTACACTCTGACAGTTTTGTCTTGATATTTTTTTTTTACTTATAGCAACTTTTTGCCGCCAAATGTTGCAACTGCAGTGCAATGATACAATTTGGCTTTATTGATGATGGCAGCTTGGCTGCTCTGGTTAAACAACTTTCATTTTCGTTGTAACTTTTTTAAAGCTTCTATTTTGTGTTGAAACATACACAAAATATAAAAGAAGCCTAAAAAACATGAGATAATTGTAAAATTGCGAACAAATTATAAAACATGGAATTTGTTTAATAAATTAAAGTCGGTATTTATGCAAATTGTATGCCACATTATAAATCAAGCCCTGATAAAAATTATTACTTTTCTTTGAAATGCTTGGAGGCAACTTCACACACTAGCCATAAATAAATAATTCAACATGTTTCCGTATTTTTGTTTTAAAGTAAATTTCTTTGCAAATTTTTTTCTCTCAGTGATAATGTATGATGTAAGGAAAATTGTTTTATATTTATAACATATATTAATTCACATTCCTTAGGTTTCAGAAGACATAAGAAGCAGGTGCACTTTATGGTCCTACGAGCCAAAAGCATCTGGTAGTACTAATGATGATGGGTCAACAAACCAGTGACTTTTTGAACTTCTCATCTCTTAACTGAAAGGGAAGCACTGCTCAACAGGTTGCAACTCTCATATTCCAACATAAGCAACATGTGCAGTTTATGGTTCTTCAAGCCGAAATCATCTGCTAGTACTAATGATGACGGATCAACAAACCTGTGATTTTTTGAACTTCCCATCTATTAACTGAAAGTGAAGAACTTCTCAACAGGCAGCAGTAAACGTATGCAACATGTACAGCTTATGGTCCTCCGAGCCGAAAGCAGCTGCTAATGCTTATTATCCGTGAATTTTTTTAGCTTCCCATCTCTTAACTGAAATGGAAACACTACTCAACAGGTTGCAACTGTCACATTCCTTAGGTTTCAGCAAATGTAAGTAACATATGCAGCTTATGGTCCTTCGATCTGAAAGCAGCTGCCCAGCAAAAATTTTCAAAAAAGGTAATCGATTTTGGAATTAAGCATTTTTGGTGGAAGCTGTTCCTTACTGGATTACCAACTTAATGATTTTAACAAGGCGTGAGACTAAAATAATCGATTCTTGAGAAGTACTTACCTTTTTTATTTGGAAACTTCCTCACGTAATCTATTTAATCTAAAAAAATCATTGTCTTCATTTAGCAACTTACATAATTTTTTTACATTTTAGATAATGAGATTTGTAAGCGAGTAATGAAATTGTGCAATCAGAAAAGTAAGTCATTAATGGCAAGTAGTTCTGATGGTAATGTGTAATTTTTTGCTGGGTACTAGTGCTAATGATGACGGCTCAATAAATCCGCAACTTTTTGAATTTGCATCTCTTAGGTGGAAGGGAGGCACTGCTCAACAGGAAACTGTCATCTTCGTTAGGTTTCAGCAGACATAAGAAGGAGGTGCACTTTATGGTTCTTCGACCCGAAAGCAGCTGCTAGTGGTAATTCTGATGGGTAAAAAAAACCGTGAATTTTTTCACTTTAACCTTACATCTCTTAAATGAAAGCGAAGCACTGCTCAACAGGCAGCAGCAAACGTATGCCATATGTTCAGCTTATGGTCCTTCGAGCCGAAAGCAGCTGCTAGTGCTAATTATAATGGGTAAAAAAAATCCGTGAATTTTTGCATCTCTACCCAACTCTTAACTGAAAGTGAAGCACTGCTCAACAGGCAAATGTCACATTTCTTAGGTTTCAGCAGACATAAGTAACATGTGCAGCTTATTATCCTTCGAGCCGAAAACAGCTGCCAGCTCTAATGGTGATGGCTCAACAAGCCCGTGAGTTTTTGTTTAATTTCTGTTTGCTTATGGTGGTGAAAAGTAACTGTGCCCAATGACTGTTTGCCTAGAGCATAGCTGGTCAATCAATCGGTTTTTTATACAAATGAATACACATACACGAATACATTTTCTCTCGTTGGCCAGAGACATTGACGATTTCTTAAAAGGAATAAATGAATTTATTAACAACAGCTCATGTTCAAAAGATGATTTTACAAATTTTCAGACGTTGACTCCAAAACTTAAGGACCTGGGTTCGAACCCGGTATCCAACAGTCATTAAAATAACAGCAGCACGCAGGCATAGTCACTGGCCACTGAACTATACCGACTTCAGCAGAAACTGATCCTAACTAGCGGTCTCCACTAGGCATGAACTTGGTATGGACATCATGTCGGACATCGAGAATGGCTAATGGAGACCGCTCATCTCCAACTTTCGTCTATGCTCTGACATGGATACCCGAACATATGTCTGACCAACAATGTTCGCCATGAGATTCTCAGTCCGCAACCATTTGCAATAGAAAGAAAAGAGACAGAACAAAATTGGTAAATATTACATTTCTATTGCACTAACGCAAATCTCTTTGAGATGCCTAAACATGGACATCACACGTATTCAACACAACAAAGAAGTTGATGAATTTTTCACAGTTGCTCTGCCGGCGTCATGTCCATGTCATGGCCAAGTTGATGGCTACTGGAGACGTAGGGTAATGTAACATCAGAGCACTCTCCTTCGTTGTGTAGCGGAATCATCGGCTAAGTAAAATAACCGATAAAACGGCTACTAACCACAGCTTCAATAAAAAAAATTAATATGCCCCATTTTACACCAGAGGCGCTGCAAGATTTCATTATTAATACACAAAAAAACGTGCAAAAAAAGCAGAGTTGTAAAGGAATGAAGCATTTTTCTGTCTCTTCCTTCACCGCCTGTTGTCTTTTCTGTCACTTTCCCTTTCCTAAAGAAAGTAACACCTAGTAATAGTAGTAGGCATTCATTGCATGAGTGTGACTTCTCTTACAAAAACAATGGTGGCCATTTCACCAAACAATTGTTTAGAAGCCACAACTCATTTTATATACTCTTTCATATGATTTTTCATACAACAGCGATAAATGCACATATTTTAGTGTTTAATACAATGCGTTTTAAATAAATGACGATGGAATTAAGAAAATATTTTATAATAAACAATGCCTTTGGTAATGCCCACAGTCTTTTATGTCATCAAATATTTGAAAAGGGCATTGGGAGAATGTTATTAAGAGATATTATAATTCTTTTCATGGCAATATGAATAGGTATAATAATGTGGAAAAAGAAAGTGCTTTTTATTAGAAATAATACGAAATTTTTTTTTTTTTTTTTTTTGGAAAAATTCGTTAAGAGAGAAGGAAAATAATGAAAGTAAACTAGATTTTAGTTTTAAAAAAGAAATCGTAGTAACTTTGGATATACGGGTATGTGATGGAAATCGATGGATTTCAAAAAACCAATTCCACTTAAAGATGATTTATTGAAGATTTTCGTTTTCACATATTTGTGAAATTACTTGATTAGAAATCGATCGATTTAAAGAAAAAAAATTTTTAAAGAGAAGTAGCACTTAGGCAATGTATGCTTACTACTATTAGTAGGTGTTACCTTTTTTTGGGAAAGGGATAGTGCTAGAGAAGATAGATGGTGAAAGAGGAGATAGAGCAAAGTTTCATTATTTTACAACTTTGCTTCTTACACGTTATTTTTATAAGGCAGCCTATTTTCGCCTCTGGTGTCAATCGGGCGTACTAAATTTCGAAATTGTACTTAGTAGCCATTTTATTGATTATTTTACTCGCCGACCGTTTACAGATGGATTTTTTTTTATTAAATAATTGCTTGGTAAAATTCTTTTAAAACTAAATTATAATTTTAGCTCAATAGAATATGTGTGTACGTGCTCTTGGCTCGTTATACCATTACCCAACATGTTGCGAAATTAGGAAAGTTTGTTGTTTAAAAGAAAGCACTGACATAGATTATCTCGGTCAGCTTTGCCTATTTGACATAAGCGAAGAAGTAGTTCTGCAAATTCTAAACCTAGAAAAAAACCGATAAGTGTTTATCAGAGTCTCTAAAAAAGCACAATTTGATTTCAGACTTAGCATTTTTTGTCGAATATCAGTAACTTTCTTAATGATTTAAAATTTATGAGACATTTTTAGATTTAATTAATTAATCAATAATTGTATACACAACATCCATTTCTCATATTCCGTTTCATTTAAATTTACGTTAAATAGCTGATGTTAATAACAATCTCTACCCAAGTAGATGGACTAGGGTGTTGATGAAGTGCCTGGCTGCACAGAAAAATATCGCTATTTCCCCCCACCTAAAAAAAAGTCTAGTTTAATTTTTCTTCTCTTCTTTAGAAACTTACACTAATTAATAAAAATATTTCATTCAATAAGAATTGAAATTACTGAATAAGAAATTATTTCTGATTGAGATTTTAATTTATAATAATAAGGAAAAGAGCCTTACTTTTGATTTAATCGTAAGCTACAAAAATTAAAGTTTCAGTAGAAGTTTTTTTAAGTATTCAAATATGTATCTTAAAAGTTTGTTTTTTTTACGAAAATCGACTTATAACCGTACGGGAAGCTTCGTGTGCGAAAGCGACTTTATTGAATTTTAACAATAAGTTTCCAATTTAATGTTTCACTATGTATTTGTCAAAAAAAACAAAAAAAAAAACAAACAAAAAAAAAAGGTTTACATTAGGTAATTGGTTTATATAAGCTAACGTTCGTAAAGTATTACATACATATGTATGTAGTTCCCGTACGGAACCCTTCATGTGCGAGTTCGACTTTACTGAATTTTTAGAATAAGTTGTCATAAACAAAAAAAAAAAGCCCATAGTTGTAAAAGAATGAAGCTTTCCTCTATCTCTTTCTTCCTCCATCACTATGCCTTTCTTAAAGAAGGTAACACCTAGTAATAATAGTAGTCATTTATTACCTAAGAGTTACTTCTCTTTAAAAAAATATATCTACATACATTTAATAACGTATTATACCTAGTACAATTTCTTTTGTTATTTCTATAAATTAATGCAGACAAATGATGACAATGATAGCAATAATTTAATTAACAATAATGGTGAGAAAAACAGATAGTAAACAAATATTTTTTTCTTTTTTTTTTATCATACTTTAAATTATTATTAATACATATTGACTAAAAGTGTTTAAATCTAGCAATAAATAATCATACACATTTATGAACCACACAGACATAATTATTGCAATATTTTTCTTTGGCGTTTTATTGTCTTGTCTACCACACTCACTCTCCGAATTATCAATGTAAATGGAACTTCAACAACAACAACAATAACAAATTTATGATCAGCTACGAAAAAGAAAAATATGTAATATGAACGCGCTACTGAAAAAGTTAATTGACAAAGTCTTTTTTTTTCTTTTTGAAAGCTGCCTTCAAATTTTTCTTTCATGAAAAAATTAATAAAATGATAATTGAAACGATTTTAAATTGATAAAAAGTCACGTATTTCAAGCAGTCAGCATTTGCGCATTCGATCAAACTGCTTAGCAAATAAACTTAAGAGAGAAGCTTCAGAAAAGCTTTTGAGAGGGCCTTTTACTCACACATGCGCAAACATAACTTTTTGGTTTATTTGAGGACTTAGCTTTTCACTACTTGTTGGCTTGAAATCAGTGATGGGAAAGTTGGTACGATCGTACTTTTCTTGATACTATTTGACATGAGAAAGTACCGTAGTACTCCCCCAGCGCATTTGATACTCTCACGGTCTACTTAGGAATGCAGTCAGTCACTGTTTGTTTCACTATTCGGTTTTATGTATAAAACACAACACAATTCAATTACTCTGATGCCACGAACTCGTTTTTTATGTAAATTTACCGACATTTTAATAAAAATTCCATATTTACATGCGAGTTTGGTCAAACAAATTAAAAATAGTATACCAACTGATTGATCAAAGCTTACAAAAAGTTGAGAGTTGCCTTTAGGCAACTTGGTGTTTTTTGTATTATTTTAACATTTGCTGTTTTTTAAGTTGTGTATGTATTGATTTTGTGCCGATGATGCGGTATTGTGCCTGGTTGAAAAATTATGCCAAACACAATACCACTATATTTGCCTCTCTCACCTACAAACTGCCATGTTATGCCAGCACAATTGTTCTCGTGTGTGATAGCTGAATGAATATATGAATATAATTTTTTGCTAATCAAATTTAAATAAAAAAAAAATAATAGCTTTTGGTACTCTCGGGACCAAAAAAGTACTCAAAAAAAATTTTATTGATACCGAAATGCAAATTTCATTTCCCATCACTGCTTGAAATAAAAGCGAAAGTTTTTCAAACAACTATATTTTCGAAAAATATAGAGTTGCCAGATTGACGAAACATTAAACGTATCCTAGATTTTAAAATCATTGGGATAGGTGGTCAGCGTGACCATTTGACCGGCTAAAGTGGCAAATTGCCACCTTTTTGACTGCCTTGCCACTTTTTGTCCCCATTTTTTTTTTTTTTTTTTTTTTTTTTTTTTTTTTTTTTTTTTTTTTTTTGGTGAATAATATGTATAATAATACATTAAACATAAAAAGTTTAGTATAGTTGTCTTGTTTTTTTAATGTTTCCACTTTTAAGCTATTGCATGGCTTTTATCGTGGGCTTTGAGCGCGGCGACCGAATCAAGAAATTCGGTAACGAAAACAAAAACCTAAGACTATTTTTATTTGAATCGCCCAGTGTATGTTAACCCCTAAAGCTATTGACTTCAGGACACCACGCTCTAAAAGTGTAACTTGAATTAATATTAAAGACAAAACAAAATACTGCATAAATAAAAAATAAATTTGCATAAGTTGATTAAAAAAATGCTAAGCAATAGCTTTACCGCGGCAGTCCCCGAGTGCCACACTTTTTTTTTTTTTTTTTGTGATAATTTCTTTATTTGGTGCCACTTTTTTTAAAAATGTTGTAGGTGGTCCAACCATAACGCTCGATGTTAGTTGTGGGTCACAACTTAATGTCAATTTTTTTTGCCCAACTTATGGCTCGATTATGGATGGCAACCGAACTTTGGTTGCGTTGCTAGTTGCCGAAATGGTATTACGGATGGCAACTGGCAACTAACAACTGGTAATTTCAGTTGCCATATTGGCAACCACAAATTTGTAGTTGCTGCATAGTTTAAAAGCAAAAAAAAAAAAAAATGGAAAAATTAAACAGTATTTGCAATATTATTTTTATTTTTGAATTTCTTCTATGGACATGTAGAGAAAATATGCTTTACAGCTGAAACAGAGATTGTTCAAACTTATTTTAGGCAACAACATTTACTCACAGTCTAATAGATTCAACTTTTGTACTTCATTCTCTTCACCAATTATTAATTCCACTTAACTAATAATTTTTATGATCAGTAATGTTTTTAAGCACTTTTGCTCAATAATTTTCTTTTTAGCACTTGTATTTCTTATATTTTAAATATTTTTTCAGTTGCCAATTTGTCATAATCGTATTTTCGATAACTTTTTGGCAACTGGAGGAAGTTGCCATACATAATACAAGTTTTAGGTTCAGTTGCGTCGCTAGTTAACTCGGCAACTGAAGTTCGGTTGCCATCCATAATCGAGCCATTAATTTTAAATTTTTTTTGGGGTGTAACCCACTTTCTACTTGTTACATGCATTCCTACATTATCTCTCAGAGTCATCAAAAATATGCAGCATCATATAGAGAGGTATGCCACCCCAGTCATGGCGAGCATTTAAATGATATTTTGTTTCATACACAATTGTCATAGATCTTTCAGAATAAAAAAATATTAAGATAATTCTTTGAAAACTTTTTGTTTCATTAAAAAAAAAGTGAGTGAACTTTAAACTGAATATTTTACCAATCAAAAACAGAAACAATACCCACAGCACAAATTTTAAACGTTTTACCCTGTTCGGCGAAATTTTCATAATTTTTTTCGTTCATATTCTTATTATACAGACAATAAGAAACAAAATAAAAAAGGAATGGAGGATATTGGTGCAGCAGTTTACGCGTGATGCCGTGCCAAAAAAAAGCAAAGTGAGTCCGATCACAGAGGAGATGTGTAAACATCTGGTAATGAAATTTTTTTTTTAAGTTGGAAGTACTTATGCTTTTAGTATCTTTTTTTAAATTAATTAATTAAAAGTATCAAAACTTTCAATATTATAAATACATATGAATTTGTTGGTTTTGTTTGTTTTATTAAACTTATTTGGTTAGTAAATGGGCACACTGCAGTATATGTATATATACTGCATTCGAAATTGCAGTAAGCAGTAAATTTACTGATTACTAAAAAAATTCAGTAAATTTTTACTGCTAATGAAATTTAATTTGCATTACTAGTAAAATCGTAGGGCCGTAGCAAGTGGCAAAGTTTTTTCATTCAAATTTTGAAACTTTTGTATGAAAAACATTTAGTCACTTGGTAGAATTTCATTATGAATACGGGCATTACTGATTACTGAAAATTCAATGCACCTCATCATATAACAAATCATTTAGGCAATTTATAAAAATTGTAGAAAAAAATTTTAGTAATCAGTAAATTTTTTCCGTTTTTACTGAAACTTTAGTGGTACTGCAGTGCTCATCTATGGTAAATGCCTTTACTTTTACTTTTTAATTTTTAATTCCTGTTGTTCATCGTTTAGTTGTTGCTGTTGTTGTTGTTGTGTACGCATTGCACTTAAAATAAATTCAGTAAAGTGCGACTTTGACTCGCGCACATTCGGTTTTGATCATTTTTTTTTTTTTTGATTTAGCTTTCTTCCTTTTTTAAGTTTTTTCAGTTTAAACGATTTTTTTCAGTTATATCGCTTTTTGCTCGTTTTGGCGTTTTTTTTCTCTTTTTGGGTTTTTTTTTAATTTTCGATTTTTTTTTCATTTTGGCGATTTTTTCATTTGGCGATTTTTTTCTGTTTTTTTTTGGGGTTTTTCATTTTGGCAATTTTTTTCTGTTTTTGGGGTTTTTTTATTTAGGCTATTTTTTCATTTTGCGATTTTTTTATATTGGCGATTTTTTTGTTTAAGGATTTTTTTTCATTTTGGCGATTTTTCCGGTTTTTCGCGATTTATTTTAGTCCTAGAGATTTTTTTTTTAATTTGGTGCTTTTTTCCGTTTTGGCGATTTTTTTATGTTTGGCGATTTTATATATTTTTGATTTTTTAGTTTTACCGTTTTTGAAAATTTCAAGAGTTTTGTTCTTACGGTTTCCAAGATACAGCAAGTTGTCAAAATTACAAAGTCAAAATTGCATTAACTGATGGAACACCCATTGATTTAAATTTTTTAAATTTAGTGTTAATTGTTGTAGTCTGTATAAAAATGCACTAATTTTAAAATTTCAAGTGTATATATGTACATACAATTGTATGTATATTACATGGGATTTTAACATTTTTCGTTGCTCGTTTTGGAACACCCTTTAGTTTTTAACTCTCATGTATTAGTTGTTGTAGTGGTCAAATGTCTACACATTGTGTCCAAATTTCAAGTCCGTAGCTCTTACGGTTCATTTTCACCTTTGGTGTACAGTCGAGCCGGTGGACTTCTTTCTCTGCTTGGTATTGCTTCTTTCAAACACTAATACACTCATACATATCTCACACCGATTTGACAATGCAAAGAAATCTCAGCAAAGAAATCTCAGCAAAGAAATCAAAGTCAAAAGATTTTTACCCCCTAGCGTATAGATGTTTACACATCAAAAAAAAAATTGGATTAATTTTTATATACTATGTTTTGGTTGGATCAAACTTTATATAAAAATTAAAATACAATTATTTAACATTGTGTTCATAAATTCCTTTAAAATATAAACTTACTTAATACAGTTCTTAGAAGTGCTTGCTTATTAACAGTATTTCAGTGTTGCCCAAAACTAAGTAAATTATACTAAAACATATAAGGTTACCGTGTTTTAAGTGTTTATAAAAAAACGGTAACTTTGCGGTAAAAAATCGGCTAAAGTATGGCAGCCCTGCTTGTAAACATTTAAAACTTACAACAAACACTTTCGCTCTTTTCTGAGCTGGAATTTTAAGCTTTTTGTCTTCCACTTTTATTACCAAACAACTTCATAATGATAACAAGATCGTAATAATAAACATCATTATTGTGTTAACGAAAGCGATAATGACAAAGATGATGGTGTCGCTGATGGGTATTACATACATACACAAGTATTTGTATAAAATTTATGAGTAGCACGTACTTTAACACTCGCTTATAAATTGAACATACTAAAATGGCCAAATATGATTTAAAAATTGTAAAAGAGCCATCATTGTTTCAAGAGCTGGCATACAGTTAACAACGTAACAGTGAAGAAAGCCGCTGGTTTCAAGTGAAAGAAGTTTACACAAGAAAAAAATATTTAACGAAGAAATTATTGTTATAATAAGAAATACATCAAAGCAGAAAGTCATAAATATAAGAAAATTAAAGCCATAAATGGATCTAAAATCAAACAACATGATGATAAGCATTAAATTAGAAAAAAAATATATTATTAAGAAAATGAGTTATTGAAGAAAATTGAAATAAAACATCAGTCTACTAATATTATTCCATTTAAAGTAAACTGCCTTAAAGACATTTAAAAGAAAAGTAGACAAATAAAACACAACAAGTAAAAGTGAAGATACCCAATATAATGGCGAAATCAGCATATGTATGCGTACGTCATAATAATGAATAAATAAATAAAAAAAAATTAAAACTAAAGTAATTTAATTAACATATAACCAAATTATGATTTCCATTATCATCTTCACACTCAAAAATTTACATAAATCTAATTTTTGTAAAGCAACAAAATCATGTAAAAAATGTAAATTATTTAATACAAAAGTTTAATATAAACTGAAAGTCCTTAAAAAAAATACTCTGATAGATAAGACTTACAAAATAAAATCTATCTTAAACATATTAAAGAAAAAACGTACCTAAATTTGAGCCAAATACTTGTTTGATTAGTATTGTTGTATTTTTTTTTATATAAAAATCATCTTTGCAATATGGATTTTTAGCTTTTGATGCTGTTGCGCAACATTTGCATATCGACTTTCATCTTGTGTCAATACTACAATTTAATTAAATTTTTTTTAACTTGCAATCATAAACAATGAAAATTTAATGCTCCTACAACAATTACAATGATTGCAATTGACTATAGGAAGCAGTGAAAATATGGTCGTGACAGACGACAATTTGCAATTTCTTTAAGAAATTTATTTAAAAAAAATAACCAGGTAAGTTGAGAAAATCGAGACTTATTTACATACATACATAAGCAAGAAAGTCCATTTATATTTAAAGCAGGCATAACCAAAAATCCTCACATTCTCTTACAGGTTTTGAAAATAAATTATACGTGAAATTCAGACCAACTCGTATTATTAAGAGAAAGGTCTTTATGTTATAATAAACAAAAGTTTTCTCAGGGTGCGAACAGAGTGGCCGCTTGTTGCCGAGCCGAGCCGAGCCGACTGACGCTTATTGCGAGAACCCATGCGAGAAAACTGGTACTATACAAATTAGTACAAATGAGCGCGAACTGGTCATCGCGGGCGCCGAGCTGGTCAGAACCCAAAGCTGATTGAATGATTGATTGATTTCAACTTGTTTGGAAAACATAAAAAATAAAATTCAAAACAAAAATTTAAGAAAAAGTAAATGCAATCAAAAAATTAAAAAAAAAATAATAAAAATGTCAGTATTTTTTCTCAACAAAATAAAACTCAAATCATAATTAGTATTTTCTAAGAAACGTTATAAACACAATCTTTTCACTTCAATTTCACAAACACGAATAAACAACAAACCCAAATACATACAAACATACATAAAACACAAATAACAGATAAAATATCAGCGCTGATTCTAGCATCCAATATGCACACTAAAACTTGTTTCTCGCATGAAAAAGTTCTCGCAGTAAGTGTCAGTCGGCTCGGGTCGGCAACAAGCGGCCACTCTGTTCGCACCCTTACACTTTTTTGCTGTACTGAAAAACGAATTTATTCAACACTGTACATTTTCACACAAAACGAAAAAAAATTAATAATTTAGCTATTCTAATTAGAAAGTGTTCCACTGTATCTGGATTCACTAACTTTTATTACCATAATCGTATCGCTATCATATATACATATAAGAAAATTATACCGTTAAATCTATTCAGTAACATGTTTTAACGTTATTCGCTATTGGTTGCAGCAAAAAAAAAAAATTAAAATAACAAACTCAAATTCATTAAACTTTTCTTTAATTCTTCTTTGAGCTTTTAGCTTATTTTGACACTTTGTATGCAGGGATGCCACATGCACAGAAAAAAATTTTGCTGCGATAAACTCGTTTAATTTAAAAACAGCCAAAAATCTATTAAAAATGTAATTGATTCAACTAAACTTTTATTTATTTAATTGACTCAATAAAATTTTTAAGTGATTTCTTTTGACCTAAACCTGTTTATCGCAGTAAAAAAAAAATAAGTTATAGAATCACATTATCGTTACCGCAAACGAATAAATATATCGATAAATGTAACGATTTTCGGTAGGCAAGATTACACCTTATTGAAAAAAAATTAATTGGTACAACAATTAAAGCTTGACTTCTCTGGAAAATCGATCTCCATAAAAAAAATAATCCTGCGATAAACAATTTTAATCGAATTAAAAACCAAAAATCAAATAAAAACTTATTTAAGTCAATTAAACTTTTGCTTAAAAATTTATTATTTTTGCAATAAACAACTGTAATCAATTGGAAATAAAAACAAACAAAAAAACCAAATAAAAATCTATTAAAGTCAATTAAACATTTGTTTAAAAATATTATTGACTACAAAGTTTAAATGACTCAAATACATTTCTTGATTGATTTTTGGTTTTCAATTTTCAATTACAGTTGTTTATTGCAAAATTAATAAATTTTTAAGCAAAAGTTTAATTGACTTAAATACGTTTTTAATTGATTTTTGGTCTTAATTTCAATAAAAATTATTTATTGCAGGCTCCTGTGGGATTATCACAAATCCAAAGATCTCGCCAATAAAGCGAATTAATTGGCAATTTTAAAACAAAATATCTATCTCAAAATTGCAGTTAATCGCGGAGTCCATCTGTCGGGCAATAATAAGAAATTTTGTGTCTGAGTTCACATTTGAACGGTATTATTTTTAACCCCCGACTAAAAAAAGGGGTGTTATAAGTTTGTAGTGTGTGTCTGTGTATCTGTGTGTCTGTCTGTGTCCACGTACAGGCCAAACGGCTGGACCGATTTTCATTTAGTTTTTCCTGTTTGAAAGATGGCTTGATCGAGATGGTTCTTAGCTATGTTTGAAAAATATCGGTACAGCCGTTTAGAAGATATAATATCTTTTCTGAAAAAAGTCGGGGGTTTTTAAAATTTTTAATTTTTGTTATTAAGAAATAAATTACCAAATTCTTATTATAATTTTATTTTTATAAATAAAGGGAAGTAACATTCAGGCAATGAATAGCTACGATAATTACTAGGTGTTACCTTCTGTAGGGAAGGGATAGTAATAGAGAAGACAACAGGCGGTGAAGGAGGAGACAGAGGAAAGCTTCATTCTTTTACAACTCTGTTTTTTGTGCGCTTTAATAATGCAGAGTTGCAGCGCCTCTGGTGCCAATGAGACATATTAAATTTTCAAAGCTGTGCTTAGGTTTTGTAGTCAACGTGCGGCGATATGAGATTTAATGCTGCATCATTAACTCAAAAATTTTATTTTTTGAGTTATGACGTTCTTTGAGTAAATGAGCGCAATATGTATAATTTTTGGCTCCTTTACCCAAGTACTTCAAAAGAATTTTGCTGCTGTTTGATTTTTTTACACAGTGTAATCGAGTAATATAGTAATAGCGTAATTCCATTGTGACGGGTGTGACCATCATAATCAAATTACTTGTTATAATTAAAAAACATAAAACATTTAATTGAGAAAAAGAGCAGATGTTAAACTTAAAAAATATTTAACAATGGATATGCGCTGAAAGAACATTATTAATGCTCAGAATGGTTCTCAGCAGGCTGTAACAGTTGTGACTGTACCAATCTGGGTTATACTCTGAATGTACACAATAATTTTCATAAAGAAAATAAATTTTTCTTATAACAACCATGCTCGAAAATAGGAAACGGGGCTTGGAATAATTAGCGGGGAAAGAAGGCCCTGTTGAGCTTGACTCTAATCTTGCAGTGTAATGACCTAGTATGAAAACTCGAAAAAAATTTCTTTAATATCATTAGCCGGAATCTTATCGGAATCGGAGTTATTAGAGATTCTGAAGAAAGAGGTTCCTTTGAAGACTTGTTTAATTTACGAAACTACGAAATTTTTCCTTTAGAAAGTGCGACTTTGTTGATGAGAGAGGAGACGTTTTCATGTGTTTTAAAACTCTCTTTTGTTTTCTAATTCAGAGTTGGTAACATGATTTTTTTTTAAATTTTAAGTTTTTATTAAAGTTTAAAATTTTTTCGAAATATTTGTTAAGATATTTTAGTTTTTGTTTTGGATATCACACAAAATGTAATAGAAAAATAATGTCAAAGTAAACATGTAAAATAAATTTACTCCTCTGTTTCCACAACACGAATGATAGAGTAGATAATTTATATGAAAAGCACTCAGTTTTGTGAGTAATTTTCAAAAAAAAAATTTTAGACGAGTCTGACTGACATGCAGACGTGAATGGTGGCCTAAAAGAGAAAGAAGAAGAAGAAAATTTCAGCAAGAAAAATTTCATAGTATGAACGGTGACGAACGCTGGAAACTACAAATTTTAGATAAATTTGACTTACATTCTTTTTCCCTTGTCTGCTCACTCTTTCGTCCATTTTTTCTCGATAATTCTTCCAATTTCTTCCAATGAACTTTTAGCCACCATAATTTTCTTAGCATATCTTCTTTTCTGTGAGAAATTTTTAGATTTTAATTAAACTTTAGTGAATTTTTAATCAGAAATAATTTTTAGTCAGGCTTAAGTTCAGTAATTTCAATTCTTTATTGAATGAAATATTTTATTAATTAACGTGAGTTTCTAAATAAGAAAAGAGAAAAGAAGAAAAATTAAACTTAAACTTTTTATTAGCGGGGGGAAATACCGATATTTTTCTGTGCAGCCACGCACTTCATCAGCACCCACGTCTATCTACTGGGATAGAGTTTTGTTATTAACATCAGCTATTTAACGCAAATTTAGTATGAAATGGAATATGAGAAATGATTATTGTGTATACAATATCTTATCTTCTTTTCTTTTGCCTTTTTGCCTTTTACTCTATAAAGCTAAGTCCAGATCATAATTATTCTTAAGTTTTTTTTTTTTTTTTTTTTTTTTTTTTTTTTTTTTTTTGTGAAGTGAAGTCCAACGAATGCCTAATACTAAGTGCTAACTTATTTAAGAAAGGGATAGTGATATAAAATCCAGGTGGTGAAGCAAGAGATAGAGGAAAACTTCATTATTTTACAACTCTGCTTTTTTAAACGTTTTTTATTTCTAAGGCAGTGCTGCAGCGCCTCTGATGTCAATGAAGCGCATTAAATTTTCGAAGCTGTAGCTATTTCGTAGCTATTTTATTGGTTATATTCAGTGCTGCCAAATGTTCAGTTTTAACTGATTTTAGCAGTTTTTTCAAGCATAGTGCAGTTTTGCAGTTTTTTGATTAAACAATAAGTTTTTCTATAAATGGTGCAGTTTTTAATTTTTACTTTATCTCAAGTTTGTTATTTTAGTTCCGATATCAGAATCCATAGTGTAAATCATTTTGCTTGATATAATAGTGAAGGTTTATTAGTACTTTTTCAAACAGCAAGAGAGAATTCACAGGAAAGTTGAGTTTTTCTTTATGGAATTTGGTCTTGATGTTTGCAAGTTAAGTTCATACGGACATAGTACTTCCTTTATTAATATTAATTCGCCTTGCTTTATTGAAAAAGAAAAACAAGCTTCTTCATTGAAATAATTTGATCCCTTATAGAATGAGCTAAAAAACGCCGAAATATATACCAAATTAAAGGATAGCCCCCGTAGAATTTGAAGCCATACATACACATTTTTCAGAAATCTCTTAGCAAAATGTTAGTAATTCACAGAAAAAAACAACATTTTATTTTGACTAAGCAAGTGTATTAAAATAAAATCTTACAAAACAAAAGCAAACATTTTAGTTATCTTATTTATTGAATGTTTTGATCCACTTACTTCTTTAGATTGATTCGAAAAACAACAGAATTTCCCTGTGTAATTTAATGCGAAATATCCCATAGTGCAACTAAAACAATTCCATTTCAATTAATTAAAAACTTTATAAATTTGTAGAGCTATATTTTCTTAACTATTGCCGATAAGGCTATCGAGATGGTAAAACGTAACAACCTGACAAACATTATCAAGTCATGGTACAAAAATATATCATGTATAGACGAACGGTTAACACCCCCTCCCCCCAAAAAAAAATTACAAAATACTAAAGAATTTTTTATGAACAGTTTATTCACATAAAAAAATTTTCAGTTTTCCAAAAAAAATATTATGGCAACGCTGGTTATATTACTTCACATAGATTTTGTTTATTTTTATAGCGCCTCTGGTGTTAAGTAGACGCATTACTTTAAGCTGTGTAGCTATTTTATTAGTTATTTTACTTCTCCAATGATTTATTGCTACAAATATTGATCAAAGAGGGCGCTGTGATATGCCTTAGCATAGATACATTTGACAAAGTCTGGTCTGGGATTGAAGCGTCATAGCAAAATGTTTAATATATTCGTAAATTAAACTTTGAAAAGTGCTGTGATCGTCAAAACCTTTTACTTTCCTTTATAAATATTTACAAAATCTTTCAAACACATTATTTATCATAGTTGTATGTTAAACAATAATGATATATAGCTATTCTTTTATTTAACAAAACATACAAAAATTTTAAAAGTTATTCATTAATAATTGGCCCAAAACATTGCTTACTTCCTATTGCAGTAATAAATAGCACACATTAATTAAAATTTTTTTTTTTTTTTGAAGCTAATATGTACACCAAAAACAAAATTTCCCCTGGCAAGTGTGTGTGTGTGTGTGTGTGCGTGGTTATTGATCACATTTCCGCATGGATTTGACCAACTAACAAAAAAACTGCTTATACCCTACAACACCATTGTGGTTGATGTGCCAGGGTTTCGATTTGGTAACTAATGACAATTTATAAAGGTCTTATGCAATTGACAACATATTATGCTTTAGGTGCAAGTAGTTTTTAATCTTGACATGATCATTATTTTAACTATTCAAAAGTTTTCTAACAAACACAATTTGATTGTTTATAGTGAAAATTATAATAATTTCACCTGGTAGATAAAGGGTATTCTTCTTTTTATTACCAAGCCCTAAGATGCACAATGTGATGTCATTGTTGCCAAACATAAGCCTTATGAAATATGTTTGACAATATGATTGATGATCTTAAGCTTTAGTTTTCTATGAAAATATTGTATTACATAGCTCAAATGTATGAAGTAGAAACTTTATCATATGCTAAATTATATATGATGTCATGTTGGCGTGCTTGACAATATGCTTGATGAGTATAATTTTGATTAAAAATTGATATTTAAGGAAATTTCATTTAAAAAAAACCATTTTAGGGCTATTAAAAATGCCAATAAGTGGTTAGTGCTGTGCTTGAGTGATTTTTAATACTCTTAAACTATCATTAAACATGTTTGACAACATGCTTGACAATCGTTGTATATATATTATATACTTATATATAAAAAATAATTATAATAATTTGTGGTTAAGACCAATATGAAGCCTCTTTTTTGTATGTGTGTGATTCTGTTTTTTCTTAGCTCTTTATTAGTTCCATTAGATATGTTCAATCACATGCTTGATGACCAAAATTTTGATATCTTTTCAAAAAAAATCTATTTACAAAAACAACATAAATTGATGATTACTTATAGAAAAGCAAACAGCAAGTTTTTTTTTTTTTTTTTTTTTAAATAACATGAAGCACCATTTAAGGAAAAGCTTGATCAAACATTTTTGATGACTGATTTTTTTTACCAGTAACTGTTCATAACGTTTTATAAAAGATATCGCTCTTTAACCGCCAAAAATAAGTTTAACCGATACATATTTTGGACCTAGTCCTTTTCTTTATGAAAATCGATTGTTTACGAGAACATATAATCGCTTTTGGTCAAAAAATCAAATTCAAAAATTATGTCGCTTAAGCTTTTTTTTTTGGCAATTATGGCACGATATATTACTATCTTTATTTATTAGGCGTTTAGAGTGCAAATAAGACTGAATGATTTGATGAAATTAAATGCAAGAAATTTCTCGAATATAAATATGGCTGCCCAAATTTTTAATCGACTTCAATTTGTCTGTATTTATTTTTTTGGTTATGTTACTGCACAGCTCGGTACATTTTAAAGCAATTATAAGAATTATTTTTTTGTCTTAGAAGCTATAGCTTCAATTTTATACCGTTTAAGCAACAAATGGGCGGGGAAACGCCCACTAATTATTTTTATTTGATCTTACGACATTTTACTTTCTCAATTGCTACGAAACTTACCCAACAAATTGTACTCTCGTGACTATCAGAATCTAGAAGTTGAAAAAATAGGCAGAGCCACGCCCAATAAAAATTAATATTATATTTCACATGCTTCTCTTTGACCGATTGTTACGAAATTTGGCACACAGCCTAAGCTAAAAAGAAACACACAATCCTGCTTTCAAAAAGTGGGCAAAGCCACGCCCATTAAAATTTAACATTATATTACACGTGCTTCTAAAGGGTCCGCCAGATAACTTTTTTTTTTGAAACTGCTATAAAAAAAACTACTGAAGCTTCGGCTGTGTGGCACGTAGCGCCGTCCTGTTGAAACCAAATGTTGCCAATATCCTCCTCTTCAATTTTTGTGAACAAAAATTCGTTCAACATGGGCCGATAACGATCGCCATTGACTGTAACGGCCACTCTTTGCTCAATGGCCCAATTATGCCTCTGGACCAAAATCCGCACCAAACAGTGACTCGTTTTGGGTGCGTCGGCTTTTCAATGTATGCGTGCGGGTTTTCTGTGCCCCAAATGCGACAATTTTGCTTGTTTACATACCCGCCAAGATCAAAATGAGCTTCATCTGAAAATATGATTTTTTTTGGCAAAATCGGCATCTTCTGTAAGTCGATCGCAGGCCCACTTAGTGAAGCGAAAACGCATTGGATGGTCAGTTGGCTCGTTCAGCGGAATGATAAAACTAATTATCTGTCAAATCAGACATAAGCTAAGTGTTACCATTCACAAAATAAGCACTAGTTGAAAGAAAAAACGTTAGATTGCGGACCCTTTACTCTTGAACTCTAAATACACTTAATCTTGTGTTGAAGAAAATGTGCGCGATGCAGCCACGCCTATTAAATTTTAATCAAGTGGTTGTACCAAACTAATTTTTACGAAACTTGGCACACATCTTGAGCTCCTTAAAATTTAATATTATATTTCAAGTGCTTCTACTTTATCGATTTTAACGATACTTGGCACACACCTTGAGCTCTGAAAATAGCTAATTTTGTGTTAAAAGAGCGGGCGGCACCACGCCCACGAAAAGTTAATATTAAATTATATGTACTTCTATTTAAGCGATTCCCACTAAAACTAGCAAAGAGTTTCTTCTCTTAGAATGACATAATTTTGTGCTTAAAAAGTGGGCGGGGTCATGCCCAACTAAGATAAGTACTATATTTCATGTGCTTTTACCTTATATATTTTTAGGAAACTCCTTAACCTCTGAAACTGCCATGATGTTGAATTTAGACAAGTGGGCGGACGCCAATATTTGACAAATTTGGCGAGACTACGCCTGTAAAATATATAATTGGTACTACAAACTTAAAAATTAAACTTAAATCAAAAATTAAACTTACTTCATATATAAGCACTAAAAACTTAAAAAAAATTTAGATTCAGTTAAAGAAAACATTTTTATAGTGCTTTTCAAAGTCGGCTATAACTATAGGCATAAATCAGTAAATATAGAATTTGCTAACCTGATATGCTTCCACTTTGAATAGCATTGTAGGTAAGACATATAAAAATATTTTATTTAACTGAAACTATATTATTTTTAACTTTTTAGTGCTTATTTTTGCAGTCGATTTAATTCTATTTCTAGTGGTGCTACTAGAAAATAACAAAAATGGGCAGTGCCACGCCTATCGAAATAAAAAAATAAAAAATAAAAACTAGGCGGGGTAACACCCCTAACCTTACTTTATTATATATACATATTGGTCTCTTGCCATGAAACACTCTCTTGCTTTAAAAATTGGGCGGGAATACGCTCATACAAACCACACGATCTCTCAGTGAGAAAAATGGGTGGGAAACATCCGGAAGAGCTTGCGTACATCAAAAGTTAACACACGGCTTTTTGTACGAGATAGAACACTTAAAGTTTTGCGGCCTGTCCCACGATGTCACCAACGTTAGACTTATCGCAACAACAACAAAATTTTAAAATTAGTTTTTGTTTTAAATGCATGTGTGCGACAAATCGAACGTTGGTGACATCGTGATGCAGGCCCTTAGATATCTTTCAGTCAGGCGAAAGGAGTATGTGGTCTCACAAATATCATAATGTTTTAACTAAAACTAAGTTTGTTTTAATTTTTCAGTCCGAACGTATTTTTCCAATATTGTTGCACAGGCTTTTTTTGATGTGTAAACATCTATACGCTAGGGGGTAAAAATCTTTTGACTTTGATTTCTTTGCTGAGATTTCTTTGCTGAGATTTCTTTGCATTGTCAAATCGGTGTGAGCTATGTATGAGTGTATTAGTGTTTGAAAGAAGCAATACCAAGCAGAGAAACAAGTCGACCGGCTCGAAGCCGACGGTGCCCCGCCGCCGGATATTTTTTTGTATATTTCCGTACACCAAACGTGAAAATGAACCGTAAGAGCTACGTACTTGAAATTTGGACACAATGTGTAGACATTTGGCCACTACAGCAACAAATACATGAGAGTTAAAAACTAAAGGGTGTCCCAAAACGAGCAACGAAAAATGTTAAAATCCCATGTAATATACATACAATTGTATATACATTAGAGCGACTCAAAAAAAAGTTATTTTGTTACACCTCTGAAAATAAAGTTTGATATGTTTTATGATGATTCCCAAAATATTTTGGTTCCAGCGTTGACCATTCGTGAGCTGGACCATTTTTAAAAAAGGTATTGTTTTCAGGTTTTCGAATTTTTTTGTACTTTGCTCCAAGACGATATAATTAAAATTTGGTATCATCGAAAAGAGTTTTTGAAGCAGCATCCAATGGTATATAAAACTTGACCATTTGCGACCTACTAATTAAGATATTTAACTAAATACATATTTTCGTTTCGGGTTTTCATACAAATTCTAAGTATTTGGAAACAATGTTTTGCTTTTCAAATTGAATCTGTTTTAAAAATAATGTTATTTTATTATATTTTTGTAATTATTCGCATAAAACGAGAAAATCGCGATATATTTTATCTTTATTTTTAAATATAAGCAATATGGGTATCGAATTTTTTCATTTTTCAATTATAGTAATCTGGATGCTGCTTCAAAAACTCTTTTCGATGATACTAAATTTTATTTATGTCGTCTTGGAGCAAAGTACAAAAAAAATTCGAAAAACTAAAAAAAATACCTTTTTTAAAAATGGTCCAGCTCACGAATGGTCAACGCTAGAACCAAAATATTTTGGGAATGATAATAAAACATATCAAACTTTATTTTCAGAGGGGTAACAAAATCACTTTTTCCTCTTCCATACAAGTTGAGTCGCTCTAATGTACATATATACACTTGAAATTTTAAAAGTTAGTGTATTTTTATACAGACTACAACAATTGACAGTAAATTTAAAAAATTTAAATCAATGGGTGTTCCATCAGTTAATGCAATTTTGACTTTGTAATTTGGACAACTTGCTGTATCTTGGAAACCGTAGGAGCAAAACTCTTGAAATTTTCAAAAACGTTTAAACTAAAAAATCCAAAAAATATAAAATCGCCAAATATAAAAAAAATCGCCAAAAAACAAAAATAAATCGCCAAAACAAAAAAACACCAAATTAAAAAAATCTCTAGGACTAAAATAAATCGCGAAAAACCGCACAAATCGCCAAAATTAAAAAAAATCATTAAACAAAAAATATCGCCAATATGAAAAAATCGCCTAAATAAAAAACTCATAAACATAAAAATTCGCCAAAATGAAAAAAAACCCAAAAAAACAGAAAAAAATCGCCACAATGAAAAAATCGCCAAAATGAAAAAAATTGCGAAAGTTAAAAAACCCAAAGAGAAAAAAAAAACATGCCAAAACGAGAAAAAAGCGATAAAACTGAAAAAAATCGTTTAAACTGAAAAAACTTAAAAAAGGAAGAAAGCTAAATCAAAAAAAAAAAAAAAAGATCAAAACCGAATGTGCGCGGGTCAAAGTCGCACTTTACTGAATTTATTTTAATTACAATGCGTACACAACAACAAGAACAGCAACAACTAAACGATGAACATTAGGAATTAAAAATTAAAAAGTAAGAGTAAAGGCATTTACCATAGATGAGCACTGCAGTACCACTAAAGTTTCAGTAAAAACAATAAAAAATGTTTAACAAGTAAATTTTAACTGATTACTAAAATTTTGTTTCTACAATTTTTATAAATTGTCTAAATGATTTGTTATATGAGTAATCAGTAATGCCCGTATTCATAATGAAATTCTACCAAGTGGCTAAATGTTTTTCATACAAAAGTTGCAAAATTTGAATGAAAAAACTTTGCCACTTGCAACGGCCCTACGATTTTACTGGTAATGCAAATTAAATTTCATTAGCAGTAAAAATTTACTGAATTTTTTTTAGTAATCAGTAAATTTACTGCTTACTGCAATTTTGAATGCAGTACATATACATATACTACTGCAGTGTGCCCATTTACTAACCAAATAAGTTAAATAAAACAAACAAAAACCAGCAAATTCCTATGTATTTACAATATTGAAAGTTTTGATACTTTTAATTAATTAATTTAAAAAAAGATACTAAAAGCATAAGTACTTCCAACTTAAAAAAAATTTTTCATTACTAGATGTTTACACATCTCCTCTGTGATCGGACTCACATTGCTTTTTTTTATTACATAAACTTAAATTTTTTTTAAAATACGTATATAAGTCAATCATTTACTTAACGAGACATGCTGCTGAATAAATGATTAATTTTTGTTTTTTTTTTTTGTAATCTTCAAGCAGTTTTAGCTTTTCATTTTTCGCCTTTATTTGCGGTTGAGCTTAAAACCAAAATGTATTTTTGACTGACATTTATTTGGAGTTTGGTTTCTTCTAAAAATTGATTAAAAGGCTACTGCAATAGAGCAAAGAGTTTAGTTTACAGAAACACTTTACAAACACACAACAAGTTAAATAAATAAATGTTTAAAATCATTTTAAAAAATTGCCCAAATAAATAAATTAAAACAATTTGGTAAGAAAAAAGAAAATAGGGGAAAAAATTAATCATTACACAAATTTCTAAAAAAAAAAACGCATGTATAAGACATTTAATAAAATAATAAAAACCTGAAGAAGAGCAAAAAAAAAAGTTCGATACGACTCATATAGGGTGTTTTTTTAAGAGGTATAAAACTTCGAATTGAAATAAAACACAAGAAAATCGTTTTAATGTCCATCAATTTGGCTTTATTGGAAGGATAATTTTATGCCATTAATGTTTAAATATGATTTCGGGCATGTGGCCGCCGCGGCTGGCTCGAATAAAGCCAATTCTACAGGTCCAATTTTCAACCACTTTTTCGAGCATATGGGGCCGTATGTTGGCAATAACGCCACGAATGTTGGCTTCCAAGTCCCCTAACGTTTCTGGTTTGTTGGCGTAGACGAGCGACTTCACATATCCCCAAAGAAAATAATCCAATGGTGTCAAATCACACGATCTTGGTGGCCAATTGACAGGTCCATTCCGCGAAATTATGCGCTCATCGAATGTTTCCTTCAATAAATCGATTGTGACGTGCGCTGTGTGGCATGTAGCGCCGTCTTGTTGGAACCACAACTCATCCACATTCATGCCATCCAATTCGGGAACAAAATAGTCGGTTAGTCGGCTCCAATTGCTGTGCACGGTGGCGAATCGATTCATTCGGGTCCTCTTCAACACTTTGCTCTACAGCGGCAATTGTTTCTTCGGTGCGCACTGTTCGACGTCTCTGCAGATGCGTATTATCACATAGAGTAAACGTAGTGCGAAAACGATCCATGGTTAACCGAATTAATTGCTCTGATGGACGATTATGTCGACCATAAAATGGACGGAGCTTGCGGTAAACTTCGCGAATTGAACCATTATTTTCGAAATAAATTTGCACGATTTGCAAGCGTTGTTCTTTTGTCAACCTGTTCATGATGAAATGGCAAACCAAATTAAATATTAATCACTTGACAGCTGACAAAATATCCGCCAGTTAAAAAAGTGATGCCAACTTAAAGTTCTATACCTCAATAAAAAACACCCTTTATAAAAAAAGTCACAACATATGTTTGGAAATTATATATGAAAAAAGTAAATCAAGGAATTATACTGAAACGGCTGTCTAGTGCATGAATTCCACTGTGTTGCCAATCAAACATACTTATTGTTTGCCAATAAAAAATATTCAATCTTCAATATTCAAGCTTCAGGTACGTTTAAGTTTTTAACAAATCATACGAAATAATAATAAATAAAATCATTTTGGAATGCGTATAATTACCTAATCACTCTTTAAATATTTAAATTTAGATGTTTCTTTAATAAAATAATTTAACGAACTTGTTAACTAATAATTTTATTCATTTAAGCTAAACAATTTACACTTGTTGTGCATATAATTTTCTCTTGTTTTTTGAAAACTTTAAACTCATGAACTCTACGTTAAGGTGCTTAACAACAAAGAAAAAACGAATATATCGTTACCTTAATATAGAAAGGCCTTAACTCATTTTTTAAATCAAAATTTTTGCATTGTTTTTATATCGAAGTTTAAAAAAAAACTCCATTTCAAAAAAAAAAAAAAAAAAAATATAATAATAATAATTAATTAGGGCCTCCCTTTATTAAGGTAACGATATGTATTTATATGTAAAAGACTATGAGGGCTTTTTTTAATTACATGTACAAAAAATTTACGCTTGGTTGCATTAGCAGAAAAACTTATTTTTTTTTAAGAAAATAAGAAAAACTATGAATGGGGAATAAAGAAATCTTTGACAGAGAAAAGTTTTCAAATTATTGAAATCTTTTGCAGTTATTCAAAAATATACGTCTTGCAACTTTGCATTTTTGAAATTTCCGAAATAAGATCAATGAGGTCGATTATAACTTTCAATGTACGGATTTGTGTTATGCTCACATGTTTTAGTTAACTGAATTCAAATTATTTTTAGTTTTTCAGTGCCTATTTTCGAAGCAGGTTTAATTTTTATTTAAGTTTTTTTTTTGTAATTTTTAGTACCAATTTTATATTTTTATGGACGTTATCACGCCCAGTTTGGTAAATATAAGTGTCCTAAACTCAACATCGCGTCACTTTCCGAATTCAAACTGTGTGCCAAGTTTCCAAAAAACGGTCAGGTGGAAGCACATGACACATTCTTGGAGCTAAAAGTCTTTGCCAAGTTCCGAGGAAATCGGATAAGTAGTAGTAAATATAATTTATTACTAACCTTTCATGGGCGTGGCACCATCCAATTTTTAAAAGAAGATTTCAGAGCTCAAGGTGAGTGCCAAGTTTCTTAAAAATCGGTAGAGTAGAAGAACGTGAATTTTAATATTAATATTGAATAGGCGTAGCCCTGCCCACTTTTTTGAATGCAAAATTGTGTATTTTTAAAAGTTCAAGGTGTGTGCCAAGTTTCGTAAAAATCGCTTAAGTGTAAGCACATGAATTATAACATTAAATTTTAATGGGCGTAACCCCGCCCACTTTTTTAAAACAAGATTTCAGAGCTCTAGATGCGTGCCAAATTCCTTAAAAATCTATAGAGTAGAAGAACGTGAATTTTAATATTAATATTGAATAGGCGTAGCCCCGCCCACTTTTTTGAATGCAAAATTGTGTATTTTTAAAAGTTGAAGGTGTGTGCCAGTTTCCTAAAAATCGATTTACTACAAGCACATGAAATATAAAATTAAATTTTAATGGGCATAGCCCCCGCCCCGCCCACTTTTTTAAAAACAAGCTTAATTATTTTTCATAGCTTAAGATGTGTGCCAGGTTTCGTAGAAATCGGTTAGGCAGAAGTACGTGAAATGTAATATAAAAATTTAATGGGCTTAACCCCGCCCACTTTTTTTAATGCAAAATTCTTTCTTTTTTAGAGTTAAGGGAGTGTGCCAAGTTTAGTGAAAAATCGGTTAAATACAAGCACGTAAAATATAATATTTAGTTTTCGTGGGCGTGGTTCCACCCATTTTTTCAGCCTCGAGATTGTTTCGTGACAAGAGCCTAAGCTTCGTGGCAATGGGATAAGTAAGATATCATAAAATCAAAGAAAATTAGTTCTACAATCAGCGGGCAAATTACGGCACCCGTTATCGAACGAAATTACGAAATATTTCAATAGAGTTTATATGAAAATATCTTAAAATTTCGAAAGGTATCGAAGGCCGTTCCTGGGTGGTGGGGGGAGGGGTTAAATATTTATTACTATTTAGAAAATGTATATTTATATTTTGCAGGAACTGTTCCTTGGGGGGGGGGGAGTATAAAAAGTCCGAAAATAGCGTTGTGTAATATGTGAATGGTCCTTATCCTCAAAGACATCCGTCCGTTTGTTGCTGCCAATTAGACTAAAATCGTGTGACTCGCTTGAGAGATATCGTTGAGGAAAGCAATTTAAAAAAAATTTTTTTTTTCTTTCTTTTAATAACTTTAAAAGTCTTTTTCAAATTGATTTTAGATATGCACTGATTTTTAAAGACTTACGGCCCTATGTATAATCAAAAATTGGCAAGAAGTTAGCATAAGTGGCGAAATTGAACACGGTCTTAACGTGTTTTGCCATACAATTTTACATAAAAAATCATGTTAGAATGTAATCGTGTATTAAAACTACATTATGCGGTGATTTTTAATGTCAAATTGTATAGAGAAACTGGTCAACACGTAATTCAATGTTGTCACATATGCTAACTTCATGCCAATTTTTAGGGTTCCGTACACCAAAGGTGAAAAGGAACCCTATTGTTTTCGCTACGTTTTCTCAGGAACCGTAAGAGTTACGGACCTGAAATTCGGACAGAGTATGTAGAACCTTGGCTGCTACAACAACAAATACGTGAGAGTTAAAAATTAAAGGGTGTTCCAAAACGAGCAGGGAAATATGATATACATACAATTGTGTGTACATATGTATGACACTTGAAATTTGTAAAATTAGTGTATTTTTACACAGACTACAACAATTAACACTAAAATTTAAAAAAAATTAAATTAAAGGGTGGTCCATCAGTTAATGCAATTTTGACTATGTAATTTTGACAATTTGCTATATCTTGGAAACCGTAAGAGGCGAACACTTGAAATTTTCAAAAACGGTAAAACGAAAAAACCGAAAATTATAAAATCGCCAAACCAAAAAAAAAATAATCTACAAAAATTAAAAAAAAATCGCCAAAACGAAAAAAATCGCCAAAATTAAAAAAAAATTCTAACACTAAAATAAATCGCCAAATTCGAAAAAATCGCCAAAATGAAAAAACGCCAAAAATCGAAAAAAATCGCCAAAACGCGAAAATGTTGCCAAAACTAAAAAAAATTTTATATAAAAAAAATCGCAAAAATGAAAAAAAATCGCCACAAATAAAAAAAAAATCGCCAAAATGAAAAAACGCTAAAAACCGAAAAAAATCGCTAAAACAAGAAAGTAAAGTGTCGAAACTAAAAAAAGAGCAAAAACTTAAAAAAAACGCCAAAACCGAAAAAACGCAAAAAACGCCAAAACAAAAAAACGGAAAAGACCCCGAAAACGAAAAAAATGCCAAAACTATATATTATATAGGATGAAGTTTGTATTAAATTACATATCTAGTGTTCGTACGGAACCCTTCGTGCGCGAGTCAGAGTCGCACTTTACTGAATTTATTTATTATACATGAGGCCATTAAAACCTACAACGGATGTGTGCAAATTTTGATCAAAATCTGTAGCTTAGCGGGAAGTCTCAGGGATGTTTTGTAAGATTAACCGATTCCCATATTATTTTTTTTTTTTTTTTTCGTTAAATTTTCTTTGAGTGCATCATGCAATTCAAACACAAAGATACGGAAGAATTAGGAGATATTAAATTCATAGAGAAAATAATTGGAACTTTTCATGTCTTTTCAGCCGCCATCAAAGACAATGCGGTAATTGCGTGCTACAATGAAATTAAATATATTTCTCTTACAGACATTTACACGATGTTAAATTCAAGATTAAAAAAATATAAATATTAAGTTATGCCCGTCTATCAAAAAAAAAAAAAAAAGCAAACATGCAAAATTTTACTTAAAATCATGTTGCAAATTAAAGCAATAAATTATTGCATATCTTAAAAGAAATAAATATAAGCAGCAACCAGTTCAAATTATTTGATAGCAAGATTATGTTCAACCATATGTTCGTATATAAATTAAAAGTTATGGTTTCAATTGAAATATTTTGGCGGCTTGTTTGTTATGCAAACGGAAGTATGTTTCTGTTTCTATATTTTTTTCTTCGTTTTTTTAGCTTTTACAAGGATGCTGATGAAAATTAGGCAAGGTTTTACTTTTACTTTTGTATTAGAAAATCCTTTTTTTTATTTCAACAAGTATCTCATAAATGTAAACGAAAAGTTCATAGTGAACAAGATTTTGTGACGACGCCGCACAGTGGGGTGAATGGTAGAGAAAGTGCCGATTAATTCATAGAAGTTGTAATTTTAAAGTGTTGTTATTTTTTATATATTGATGAATATTAATAAACACATAAAAAACTAGCATTTAAAAAATTTTTTTGAATAAAAAAATTTTAACCTTTTATAGGCTTTTTTGTATTTTGGAGAAAATTGTCTTATTTGACTATTTTTGCTGTAACTTTGTAATGAAAAAAGATAAATTAGTAAATTAAATTGTAAGTTAGAGCATACTTTATGTGCCTTTAAAAAAAAATATTTTATTTTTATTTAAATAAAAGAAATAAATATTTAATATGTATTTTTCACATTGATTCTTAGCAACTGGAATTCTCTCACAAAAACCTTCATAACTCAAAAATCGCACAAATTGCGCAAATAGGTATTCTGGGATTTATTAGCTAAAATCTTATATTTTAAGAGCATAAAAGCATTTTTCCCTGCACTCATTCGCAAAGTTGTTGAAACTCAATGTATGTATATATCAAAAATACCACAATTTATTTTTTTTAATATTTCTAAAACATTTATCTAAGCAAAAAATTATTTTTTAAATGACGGTACCATTATAAAACTTTTATTTACAGAAGTCTTAACAAAAACTATAATCACTCGAAATATCAAAATTTTCATCAATGCTTTTAATCAATGCGCGCAAAAATAACTAAAATTATTGAACTTTGAACACACAGTGCAAATAAAGTAAACTACCAAGAACTTTTATTTTTGCAGTTAGTGATGTCGAATTTTATCTACTTTCATATGATACCAAATATGGTTGTGAAAGTTAAAGTTCATCTTTTGAATTAATCGCCACTTGTGAAGCCTTTCACCCCACAGTGCGCCGTTTGAGTTTTGAAGTAACGGCGACAGTTTACCTGTAGGTAGCGATATAACAAAATAGAAAGAAACATTAGCAGGGATCATTTGGCCCCTCAAAATATAACGGCAATATAACGGCGTCGCTTTTTCCCATTGGCGGCTTTGAACAAATCTCACATATTGTTTTCTTTTGTGCGCACTTTCTCAATTTTATTTTCCCATAGTAAATTCAAATGACTTGGCAAAGACAAGCCCACGAAAACCAAAACATAATCATATCTAAGCGACAGTGAACTTCAAGACATGAAATAGTTTAAGCAACTATTTAGGAGTTTGAGAAAATTTATGGCTGCACAAGACTATATACATATGTATATAAAAAAACCATCGGAATACAATAAAAAAAAATCAATCGCAAAAAAATTAAAAAACATTTCAATAACCTGTTCAAAAAAATTTTGTTATCTCATTAATATTAACACTGCTGGACGCGAAAATAGCTTTTGCTTTTGTAATCATTTGTTTAATACCAAAACGTTTGACATGAAAAAATTAAAATTTTTTTCTTTTAGTTATTTGGCCCAAGTGAGCTAAAAAATAGCATTAACTGTTGGTTAAATAACGAATGCTTTTTTGCAAAAAAAAAAAAAAAAAAAAAAAAGTGCAAAAATTTTGCACACTGACGAAAAACCAGTTTCTTGCTTAAGTCTTTTATCTACTTTAGCGTTCGCTTAATGATAATTTTTATTGTTGTTGTTGTTGATATTAATGTCATATTTACGGGCTCTTAATTTTTTTAATATTAAATTTTATTTTCTTTTTTTCCAGTTGGGTAAATTTGCTTCCTTCCGATTTTTGTAAAAAAAAAATAATATGTATTAATTAGTAATTTTAAAAGTTGTTTGTCATCTTAACACAACAGTGGGAAACTAAATTTTTTTTTATACATTTTTTTAATGAATTAAAGTGTCCTACTGTACGCTCGTTAAAACCTGTTTGCTGGCCTAGAGTCTATCATCTCTATCATCTAAATTCCATTAATGGACATTTAGAAGCGTCATATTTCCCACACAGTTAAGAAGATAGATACCTCAACTAGTCAGAGTCTCATTGGTATGTGTGAACTAAAAACAATAACGATTTATCGATCTTTCATCATTAACATGACAGCATATTTGGCAGCTCAGTTTGAAAAGGAGCATAATCCCAATTTTTCGACTCGATACCCTTTTCAGCTCTCTTCAGGCCTTATATCCCTGTGGATGAGTGGTAGCGGTGCTAATCTATCCGTCCAGAGGTCGTGGATTCGATTTCCGCCATAAACCCTGGGTGTTTTCCCTAGGCAAGCTAGTCGCTTTGAAGATTGTGTTTGTTAAAAAATAATAACTGTTGAAGCAGTCCTCCATCACCTATGATTTCGATCTATCAACTGCTGAAAACTTAAAAGTTTTCAGCGACCTCTGTTTCCATCACTGGGTCCTTGGCAAACGATGCCGTTTATCTGGGACCAATTGCATCCTCAATTAAAAGCCATTTCATGGGGTCTGCCTCTATAATTCGAAACGACAGCAAATGCTTTCGAAGTGTAATGTTTATAGCATACAAATTCGAAAGCATATTCTTTCGTTGCGAAATACAGAGTAGACCCCATGCTTTTTCCAGGTAGATTCTACCTTAAAAGCTGCCCACATCATTGGCTTAGTGAACACCATGTGAGCCTGTCAGCTTTTTTTTTTCAAAGAGAAGTTACACTTAGGTCTACTTGTAGTACTAGGTGTTATCTTCTTTAGTCCTAGTTCGCACTATGCACGTCTTATTGCTAAGCTGATTAGTTTGTTAAGAGAGAGAGAGAGAGGCGAGAGGAAAAGAAACGTTTTTCTCCCTCTCGTCTTTCTCTTCTAACAACTAATAACTAACTAATAAACTTAGCAATAAGACTTGCATAGTGCAAGCCAAGACTTAGGGAAGGGATAGTATTAAAGAAGACAGGCGCTGAAACCTTCATTCTTTTACAACTCTGCTTTTTTAAACGTTTTCTTTTTTTATAATGCAGTGTTGCAGCGCCTCTGGTGTCAATGAGGCGTATTAAATTGTAGAAGTTATGTTTAGTAGCCATTTTATTGATTATTTTACTTCGCCGATGATTCTGCTACACAATGCCAATGAAGGACGGTGCTCTGATGTTACATTAGGTTTAGTAGCCATGGGATCCTATTCTAATCTTGCTGGAGATGCTTCGATGTTGTCTTTCTCAAATAAGCTTAAGATAAATGACGCAATGAGACCACCTGCGTGATAGCGAGAACACGCCGAACTAAAAATCTCGTGAACTTCACTAGGAACCACTTGAGGAATCTTTTGACCACACTGACCGGCCACGGCGCTCTCGGAATACAGGCTAAAAGTATGGGTCTTTAGTAAAATGATTATTTCTATTGTTGTAATGCTGAAGAAGAGAAGGAAAGTAAATCACATCTCCTCTAATTCTGTCCCACTCCGGCAGATCTCCATATGCACTTGCTTGGCAGATTGTCTAGCAGTAGCCTATCCGAGTTATCGGAAATAAACTCAACAATCTGAGTCTGGTAGTTGACTCCTTCTTTTGGTGTATGTAAACATACGACTCTTTTCCAGACCCACTCCCCTCTCTTATATAGTAACTTCTCAGCAACATCTCGTCTACATCCACCTCTTTCATATTTATCCTTCTTTTCTCTATTTCTATATACTGTCCAACTTACAGGTAGTAAAAGGGAATTATTGTATTGGATCCAAATGGGCTGGGCACTTAATATTCACCTTCTTACCAGCAACCTGCTAACCTGACCTAAGATATAAGAACCCTCTAAAAGCGATTCATACTTGGACTTTGAATAACTCTAGAGTCCTCATTTCTTAAAGCGCAAATATAGACCGCAAGAAATACTTATGCAGGAAGACTAGGGAGAGGTAAGGAGTTGGAGTATCCAGCCCTAACTGCTTATGTGATGTGAAGTTAGCAGATGGCATTAGCTTGGTTTTTTATTTATACTATAGACAAGACACAATATTGTTGAAGACTTTATTCAAATGTCTGGGAAAAAAACCCTTGACCAGTAGCGTAGTATTAACCAACAAGAATATTAAGGCACTTTCACATCTGTTAATGCATTTGGATTACGCAATAAGCGACTACATATTTTTTTCTTAGTATAAAGTACTTACATATATTATTTTAGCTATAAATTACAAAATTTATTCATCAAGATTATTTGATTATTTGTTCTCTATTTGCAGCTTCCTATATTTCAATCAATTAAAATATGGGACAAGAGATATCACAGCAGCAAAGTAAATGTAACATTTCGAAGCGACAGCAGCAACCACTTCCCCATCAACAACAAAACCAACCATCTAACTTTCAACAACAACAGCAACAGCCACAACAGGACAAGCGCAAGACAAATTACCACCAACCCAATTTCCATAACAATTCGCCCAGCTTTTCTATACCCAAGCAACGCTACAAGCAGCACAAAGAATTAATTTATACTTCTTCCAGCATTTCGAACGCCTCCTCCACAGACGACGAGTTCTATCGACAAAGACAAAAATATAATTTGGCCAAGCAAACTTATGAAAAAGCCAAAATATCTATATCCCGCAAATCCCTCGACAGCCATTCAACAACATCCGATTATCAATCGAGCGCCTTCGAAACGGTCGAAGAACTGTACAGAGACATACCAGGCCGATATCCCAGCAAAACAACACAAAGTACCGATAGTGGCATTTATTATTCGTCGTGCCATTGCACTCCCACAAGATTTTCCTCCGCTGCCTCGGTAGTCAGCGGTGGAAACACTTCTGTAGTTTCTACCAAATCAAATAAATCATTGCAAAAGCAAAAAGACTACTTGCATCGCCATTTGTATATAAAATCGTATCTGGATATATTAGAAGAGGATCAAAAGGCCAGAGCCCAATATAAGGTGGCCCGGCCGGGAGGTATACGCAATTATACACCCAAAATTCTGGCCGAAGTGAATCTCTCTACCAGTGCACCGGAGGCTCACGGCTTCAACAGGCAGAAAATAAACCTTGCTAAAGACGATCCCTGGATCTGACAACTACTGAAACATGGCATTTGCCACAATAACTTCTTTGCTTGGCGTCATACCCCTGTTGGCGATCGGCCTGAACTACTATCGCTATCAAAACGTGGATCCCGAAAATAAAGTACAAGAGCCGCAAGTGGTAAGTATTTAGTATACAAAAAATTTTTAATAAACATCTGCTCATTTCTAACCAGAAATTTAAAATTTCAGATTAAACGCCAGTATGACTTCGTAATTATTGGCGGTGGTTCGGCGGGAGCAGTGGTGGCCAATCGCTTATCGGAGGTAAAGAACTGGACCGTATTGTTACTAGAAGCTGGTGCTGATGAAACGGAAATCTCTGATGTACCCGCTTTGGCTGGTTATCTACAACTCACCGATTTGGATTGGAAATATCAAACGGCACCCTCGGCCACCCGACAATACTGCCAGGCCATGAAAGGTGATCGCTGTTTTTGGCCCAGGGGCAAGGTATTAGGTGGCTCTAGTGTTCTCAATGCCATGGTGTATGTAAGAGGCTCTAAAAATGATTACAATCACTGGGAATCATTGGGCAATCCCGGCTGGGGTTATGAAGATATTTTGAAATACTTTCTCAAATCCGAAGATGTGCGTAATCCCTATTTGGCCCAGACTGACTATCATGAAACTGGTGGTTACTTGACAGTGCAAGAATCTCCTTGGCGTACCCCATTATCTATAGCGTTCTTACAGGCTGGTCTTGAAATGGGTTATGAAAATCGTGATATAAACGGCGAACTGCAAACAGGCTTTATGATAACCCAGTCCACCATCAGAAGAGGTTCGCGCTGCAGTACAGGCAAAGCTTTTATTAGGCCAGTGCGTTTGAGGAAAAACTTGGATGTTGTGTTACGGGCTCATGTCGTGCGCATTATAATTGACAAAAATAAACGGGCCACGGGTGTTGAATACTTAAAGAATGGCCACAAGAACGTGGCATTAGTGCGCAGAGAAGTTATTTCCTGTGCTGGTGCCTTAAACTCTCCACAATTGCTGATGCTGTCGGGTATAGGACCCTCCGAACATTTACAGGAGATGGGTATTTCGGTGATATCGGATCTGCCGGTGGGTAATAATCTGCAAGATCATGTGGGCCTGGGCGGTCTTACATTTGTAATAGACTCTCCACTTACGGTAACACGCAATCGTTTCCAAACCATACCCGTGGCTATGGATTATATTTTAAGGGAGCGTGGTCCCATGACTTTCACTGGTGTGGAAGGTGTGGCTTTCCTGAATAGTAAATATCAAGATCCCCAACTAGATTGGCCTGATATACAGTTTCATTTTTGTCCCAGCTCCATTAACTCAGATGGTGGCGAGCAGATACGTAAAATTTTAAATCTCCGTGACGGTTTCTATAACACTGTCTACAAGCCTTTGCAGACCTCTGAAACCTGGTCCATCTTGCCCTTGCTACTGAGACCCAAGAGTACCGGTTGGGTACGCTTAAATTCCCTCAATGCCCAACAGCAGCCTAAAATAATACCCAATTACTTTGCTCATCAAGAGGATATAGATATCTTGGTTGAGGGCATTAAATTGGCCATAAATGTTTCCAACACCCAGGCCTTCCAAAGATTTGGTTCCAGACTGCACAATATACCTTTACCAGGCTGTAGGCATTTGGATTTCAACTCGGACGAATATTGGGCCTGTTGTATCAAACAATTTACTTTCACTATTTATCATCCCGTGGGTACCTGTAAAATGGGTCCCAGTTGGGATCCAACTGCCGTGGTGGACTCTCGCTTAAGAGTTTACGGTGTTTCGGGTCTGCGTGTGGTGGATGCCAGCATTATGCCCACTATTGTTAATGGTAATCCTAATGCTCCAGTTATTATGATTGGTGAGAAAGCCTCCGACATGATTAAAGAGGATTGGGGTGTAAAAACCTTACGGCGTCACGATTGAGTAGTTGTTCTCTTATTTCTTACCTAAGCATACATATCTCTTGTACATTTTAATTAAGTGAAAAAAAAAGAAAATTTATAAAAAACTTACTAGTCAATATTTTGTTTTTTATTCCTTGTCTCTTAAAATTTTATTTAATTTATTATTTATGTTGAAAAAACAAAAGATTCACAGATTCACACTCACTCTTTTCTGCTAATTATCTACTTTAAGCTGTTTATTATAAGTTGTTTGATTCCTTGATGTAATAAAAAAAAATATTAAAAATTTTAAGGTTGAGAGAAATTTAAAATGTATTTTTGTTTCTTAAGAGACTTTGAATTGCTTAAAAAACTCTTGGGCAAAAGATTTCAATGTTGATATAAATTTTGTGATTTTGCTGGTCAATGCCTTTGAACAGAGACGCCGTTGGGCTGTGTATTTTCTTACTTTTATTTTGATAGGGTAATAAACAATTATATGGACTAGATGGCAGAATAATGCGTTATAAAATGCAACGGATGGACATAAGAAGAAGTAGCTCCTGTTCTTTAGAAGTAAGAAAACTGCTTAATGGCTTGTTACCTTAGGAACTATTTTTAAGGCGAAGAACAAAAGACACTCCCAGCTCTGCTTCATAATCGCCCGGAGATGCCTTATAAATGTCTTTAAAACTTTCTGCAATGGATGGACATAAGAAGAAGTAGCTTTAGATCTTTAGAAACAAGAAAACTGCTTGATGACTTGTTATATTAGGAACTACTTCTAAGGCGAGACACTCCCAGCTCTGCTTCATAATCGCCCTTCTATAGAGAAGTGAGGTTAAGGTTAAGCTATGCAATTCTTTAAGATAAGTTCTGGGTGGTTCTCAAAAGCCATAACCGCCAGGTTTTGGTTGAAGTTTGAGCAGCTCTTTTTTCTTGGCAACTTGCTGTATCTGTGAAACCGTAAAAGGCAAAACTCTGAAATTTTCAAAAAACCCTAAAATTAAAAAATCCCAAAAGTAAAAAAAAATCGCCAAATCGAAAAAATCGCCAAAAATGAAAAAGCACCAAATCTAAACAAAAATTGCTAATAGTAAAATTAATCGCCAAAAAACGAAAAAAGCGACTAGAAGAAAAATAGCCAAGTGAAATAAATTCAGTAAGGTGCGACTCTGACTCGCGCACGAAGGGTTCCGTACGAACACTAGATATGTAATTTAATACAAACTTCATCCTATAAAATATATAGTTTTGGCATTTTTTTCGTTTTTGGGGCCTTTTCGGATTTTTTTATTTTGGCGTTTTTTGCGTTTTTTTCGGTTTTGGCGATTTTTTTAAGTTTTGGCTTTTTTTAGTTTTGACACTTTATTTTCTTGTTTTGGCGATTTTTTCGGTTTTTGGCGTTTTTTCATTTTGGCGATTTTTTTTTATATTTTTGGCGATTTTTTATATATAAAATTTTTTTTTAGTTTTGGCGACATTTTCGATTTTTGACGATTTTTTTTAAATTTTTGGCGTCTTTTTCATTTTGGCGTTTTTTTCATTTTGGCGATTTTTTCGAATTTGGCGATTTATTTTAGTGTTAGAAAATTTTTTTAATTTTGGCGATTTTTTTCGTTTTGGCGATTTTTTTTAGTTTTTGGCGATTTTTTTTTTTTTGGTTTGGCGATTTTATAATTTTCGGTTTTTTTAGTTTTACCGTTTTTGAAAATTTCAAGTGTTTGCCTCTTACGGTTTCCAAGATATAGCAAATTGTCAAAATTGCATTAACTCATGGACCACCCTTTAATTTTAATTTTTTTAAATTTTAGTGTTAATTGTTGTAGTCTGTATAAAAATACACTAATTTTACAAATTTCAAATTTCAATATACATATGTTCATACAACTGTATGTATATTACATGGGATTTTAACATTTTTCGTTGCTCGTTTTGGAACACCCTTTAATTTTTAATTCTCATGTATTTGTTGTTGTAGCGGTCAAGGTTCTACATACTCTGTCAAGATTTCAGGTCCGTAGCCAAAATATCGCCAAAAACCGAAAAAAATCGACTAGAAGAAACAAAAAGCCAAGAAGTGAAAAAAGCGCTAAATATAAAAAATCCCAAAACTGAAAAAATCGCCAAATCGAAAAAAATCGCCAAAAATGAAAAATGCGACAAATCTAAAAAAAAAATTTATAAAACTAAAATGCATCGCCAAAAACCAAAAAATCGACTAGAAGAAAAAAAAGCCAAGAAGTGTTAAAAGCGCTAGAAGAAAAAAAGCCAAGAAGTGAAAAAAGCGCTAAATTTAAAAAATCCCAAAACTAAAAAAGTCGCCAAATCGAAAAAATCGCCAAAAATGAAAAATGCGACAAATCTAAAAAAAAAATTTATAAAACTAAAATGAATCGCCAAAAACCGAAAAAATCGACTAGAAGAAAAAAGACAAGAAGTGAAAAATCGCTAAATGTAAAAAATCCCAGAACTAAAAAATCACCAAATCGAAAAAATCGCCTAAAACGAAAAAAGCGTCAAATCTATATATATATAAAAGAGGATGTGTGTATGTATGTATGTATGTAACGTATGGACTCCAAAACGGCTGGGCCTATTTTGATGAAATTTTCAGGGAATCTTCAGAATATTCAGGCGGGTGACACTGTGAAGTTTGATTTTTGACTTTCGGTCTGCGGGCGGAGGGGCGTGGCAAAATCCAATTTTCATATTGCACCACCAATGCGCAACACTTTCAAATCAATATAAATGAAATTGAAAAGACAATTGGGGTAGCGAAGCACACTGGGTGTAGCTAGTCTAAAAAAAATTGATAAAACTAAAATGAATCGCCAAGAACCGAAAAAATCGACTAGAAGAAAAAAAGCCAAGAAGTGAAAAATCGTTAAATTTAAAAAATCCCAGAACTAAAAAATCGCCAAATCGAAAAACATCGCCTAAAACGAAAAAAGCGCCAAATCTCACAAAAAAAAATTGATAAAACTAAAATGAATCGCCAAAAATTGAAAAAAATCGACCAGAAGAAAAAAAGTCAAGAATTGAAAAAGCGCTAAATTTAAAAAATTCCAGAACTAAAAAAATCGCCTACAACGAAAAAAAGCGACAAATCTAAAAAAATTGCTTAAACTAAAATAAATCATTAATAACCGAAAAAATCGATTAAAAGAAAAAAGCCAAGTGGAAAAAGCGCTAAATCTAAAAAATCACAAAATAAAAAAAACTCCAAAATGAAAAAACGCCAAAAACCAAACAGAAATCGCCAAAAAGATAGATACAAAAGCACCAAAACTAAAAAATCGCTAAAACTAAAGTAAATCGCTGAAACTAAAAAATCGCCGAAACAAAAAATAACGCCTTAACCAAAAAAAATCCCACTTAAAAGTACACTTAAATTTTTTTTTTTAAATGCCTACGTGTAGTAAGATATTCGATTATATAGGCTAAAGTGCTTATAGTTTTACATATGTATGCAGCATCCGAACGGAACCTTTCGTGTGCGGGTCAAAGTCTTACTGAGTTTTTTTAATTATAATTTTTTTTTTAAGATATATATGTATATGCTTGAGTAAGGCTGGTACTCACTATACTACACAATCGCACCCTATTCTAATGAATTGTTATTGTCTTTTGCAAATTTTCATAAACTGCCCAAAAGTCTCAGGATTGTCTAGGATAGTCAGTACATATATTTTTAGTAAATGAAATTTTTTGAAATTACACTTTCTGAATGAATAACCTTTGAAGAGGGAAATAATTTTTCTTTTTCTTTTTTTTTCTTTTAATAGCGAGTCTTTTTTTAACAAACATTAATAAAGGCAAAGTGTATCGTATTATTACTGCTTCAATTTTATTTTATTTAAATTAGTTCGTAAAGCACTTACAATATTTATGCAACCGCCTAAAACTATGCAGCGAAATTCATTTGAAATTTCACCAACAACTAAATACACCAGGGATGCGAAATCAGATTTACAAATTGTGCAAAAAATTTTCAAGAAAATTAAATTAATAAAAAATAACGTACGCATATGTAGATGTGTAAAACTTAAAAATTAATAAAAAACAAAATTCAGTTATTATAATATTATTAACACTATTATTTAATTCATATTATTCTCTAATGGCAGAAGGTGCCAAAAAGACTATCTGCCTGACTCACGATCAGAGACATGCGCCGAGCGATTTTGTCGGCGGCGGCAGGCTCATAAAAAATCATCGGCGGCGGCTGAAAATCGGCTGTCAGCCGGCTGAAACAACTTCAGGTATAACCAGGGCTGCCAAAAGTGCCGATTTTTCCATTAAAAAACCAACAAATGCCGATTTTAGGTAAAAAAATGCCGATTTAAATCAATACAACTGAAAACACGATAACTCCGTGTTCAAACACATAAAATACATGATTTATATGAATAGATGGAAAGAGTGTTTAAAACAATATTCTATAACTTTATAAAAAAAAAGATATTATAAAAAATAGTGAAATTAGTTTGATAGATTTCATAGAGGAAATTAATTTTTTGGAATTTCATAAAATATATTTGGCGTTTTATGTCACATATTTAAGATTAAAATCTAAGCTAAGCAAATCTGAAAGTAACAATATAACTAATAATTGTGTAAGTTTTTATGTAGAAATGCTCACCCAAATACGGAAATGGTTAAATTTTGAAACTAACATAAACTAGTGTATATAATCTTTGATAAAACATTTCTGAAATAAAGCGACGAGATTAGATTCAACAAAACTTTTTTCAGTTTTAACGGAATTTGTGAAACATATTACGGTTCTGGCACATTCGTTCACAAATGTCGAACGCATTTTCAGTGCCACCAATTTAAATAAAACTAAATTTCTATGTTCCTTAGAAAATGAAACCTTAGAAGGAATTGTGTATTCTAAAAATTATTTGACACTTAATAAATCCGATTGTTTCGGCACTCATTTTAAATATGGTTTAGAAAGAAATTTAAATTCTGAAATATATTCATACCTGCATTTGAAATATGTACTTTAGCTTGTAAAATCCGGTTAAATGATATTAAAATCTACATATACAAACGTTTTGTGTTTATATTTATAAAAATATATAGTTTATGCTTCTAATAATTAGTTATGGCGTTATTCGATGTTTGATGCAAAAAGTTGTTGCGCAAGTGCAAATGCAAAATATCGAAGCATTTCTTTGGATTGTGTGTGTATTTTGTTGTTGGATTTTAAAGAAAAACTACGATATTTTGCATTTACTATGACGCAAGACAATTTGCATCAAACACAGAATACCGCCTATGTATTATTATGTTATCAAATACATGAAATTACAGATGATTGCTCTTTTTCTCATTAATAAAAATTAATGAAAAACTTAAAGATCTTCAGTTTTATTTATTTCGATTTTCTTGCCGATTTCCGAAAATAATGTGCCCAAAATGCCGATAATTTTTCGAAAAAGTGCAGATTTTTCATCAAAATCTTCTGGCAGCCCTGGGTATAACCATGATACAATTATATGAAGGTAGAGAAATTCAAATATAATATTAAACAATATAATTGAAATATGATAATAAATAGGAAAGAAGTGAAAATTTCATAGCTTAAAATATTAAAATGAGTGCACTAAATATAGGTTTGGTAATTTACTAAAATTTTTTACGAACTTGTAACAATTGTTACTGGAAAGTGTTCAGTAACTCAAAAAGTTTACATGGAGATACAAAAAATTCCAAATACAAATTTCTACTAGTAAAATATTTATCCAACCACCTGTTGTGTGTTTTGTTGTCAAATTAATCATTTCAAAAATATCTGAAAAAGGAAAACTGAAATGTGTGCATTTCTTTGTTAAAAAACATGTATGCGTATGTAAAAAGAATACATGTTTCCTTAATTTATTCTTTTTCTTTTATTAATTTAATATTAATGCAAATAATTTTGTTTGTTTCTAATACATGATCGGAGATGGAAAGTGGCATTTTTGTATTTGTAAATAAATAAAATTAAAAAATTATGAAAAATGCGCAAAAACAGTAAGAATACAAGAAACAGTGTAAAGATTTTCATATAAAATGTCAATTTCTAAAAAAAAATTGCAATTTAAAATATTATCAAACAAACTACATCAGAAAAAGTACAATTGTATCATGATTTACATCTATGGTTCTGATATGAAGAACATTTTGTTGCAAGTTTTTACAAGTAAGTCCTCTTCCAGACTTGCAATTTTTTAAAAATCTGCTTTGAAATTGCATAAGTGTCTACATTAGTAAATTCTAGTTTTGCAATTAAGTATTAAAAAATGCTATTACACCACAAATTTTCCTAAAAAATTAACAATTCTGTTTACTATTTGTTATATTTTGTATTTTTCATACAAATGAAGAAGGAAAATAAAATAAAACTTCAAATACATTTAAAATAAAAAGTGCGAATTTCAAAACAAAAGAGAATTGCCGACCACATTAAATTGTGTACCCCTCCTCAATCTTCTCACCTATCACACTTATAAACTCAAGAATTGCTACAACGGAAATTTCATTTACTTTTTCATATTTGGGAGAGTAATATTGTAAGTTTCTGCTTTACTCTCTCGTTGCTAGTTTCTGCTGGGAAACTAAATGAACAGACCTTATGTTCTAAAAATTTTCTTTCAATTTCATTCAATAATATGAGCTAGGGTTTTTCTATATTAAGTCAACGATATGTACTTAGTGAAAAATTAACAAATTGAATAAATTCAAATCTATAATTATATCCAAGATAAACAGAAAACAGTTTTTCAGCCGAAAAATATAAATAAATAAATAAATATTAAAAAATAATATCAATCGGCGGCTAGCTTCCAGCCGCTAATTAGCCGAAAAAAAAATCGGCGGCGGCGGCTGGTCAAAAGAATTCGGCGGCTCGGCTAAGCCGGCTCTCAGCCGATCGGCGCAGGGCTCTGCTCACGATGTCGACAAGAAATTTTATTTCGCTTATTTATTTATATTGAAAACAAAAACAAAATAAAAAAATTTGTTTTTGTTTTCAATATAAATAAGCGAAAGAAAATTTTTTTTCGACATCGTAAGGCAGGCGGTATAAGTTGCTGAGACCTGTATATAAAAGTAACATTTTGGATATACTTTTCTATCCTTTAACGTGATTCGATTGGAGACAGTCGATGCAAATAGTCGATAGATAACATTCATTTAGCAATTCTTGAAATATCGAAAAACATCGGTTCATTTACTTAATTATTCATTTCTAATTCTTAAGTACTTAATAACTGCTATATCAACCAGCGCTCAAAACTGGTTGTTTATAAAGGGTGTCCCAACAAGAACGCAAGATTTAAATTTGCCACCATTCGAAGTGTCATTGTTTGACATTTGAACAATTGTTATTGCTTGCTAGTAGAAGGTACGAGGTTAGTAAAAATGGAGCGCTACACAAATGAACAACGCATTCTCATTCATTGTGAAATTGTTTTACCAAAATGGTGAAAGTTTTGCGGCTACACTTCGCAAATTTGCGATCAATTTCGGGTCACAAGAATGCTCCAAAAGAGTAAATACACTAATGGATAAATTTGCCAAAACTGGATCTGTTAGTTATGTAAAGACAACAACGCGCCTTCGACCAGGTCGATCGACCGAAAATGTCGCAGCTGTACGTGATGATGTCGCTCAAACGCAGGTCAAGCGCAAACAGTCAACGGTGTTCGGTATCGTGAAATGATAACCAGTTTTTTCGTGCCTAGAATTGAAGAAATGTATGTGGAGGGCATGTGGTTTCAATAAGACGGCGCCACATGTCATACAGCCAGAGAAACAATTCAATTGCTAAATCAGTCATTTCCCGGTCGTTTTATTTCGCGTTTTGGAGACCAGAATTGGCCGCCTAGATCGTGCAATTTAACACCATTAGACTTTTTTCTTTGGGGTCGATGGTTTACGCGTATAAGCCGAGGACGACTCAAGCCTTAAAAGAGGGAATTGGACGCTGCATTAATGAAATACCGCAGCATTTATGCAAAACGGCCATTGAAAATTTCATTAAAAGATCGCGTGTGTGCCAGCGACATCTGCCCGATTTGTTGTTCCACACATAACCTCGTTTTGTCTACTTTACGATATAATAAAGTTTCACGATTTTTTTTAAATATCTGTGTTTTATTTAAAATTTAAATCTTGCGTTCTTGTTGGGACACCCTTTAGATTCAATATTTTTCAATGCTATTTTTCGCATGTAACATAATAGAAAAAAGATTTCAATAGTGCTAAATTGGTCATTGGGGTGCTACAATTGTACAATTGTACCAACTTTTCCATCCCTGAAATACACAACTTCAAAACAACAATGGCAATACAATTTACGTACTATTTCTCCCATTTCCCCCCCAAATTAATTATGTAATTATAAGTCGTTGGTAGAAAAACCAAACTGGAAGGAAGGCAAGCTCAAAAATAAATATGACGTAAAAATATTATTAACGTAGAAAAAAATATATATTTCTGGGAATTTTGCTCGGTTTCTAATTAATTCAACAGACTATTGTTTTAGCTTTTTCGAGTCTTTGCTATAATAATATGGCATAATAAAAAAAAAAGAAAAAAAAATATGTCTCTTGTATTTATTATAAATATTCAATTTGCCATATGTTAATGAAAAAGTAAAATCCTGGTATGTATTATGTATAGTGTTCGGTAAATATGCAAATTTATTTACATAAATATACATAACTAGCGAACCCCTTCACACTTCGTAGTGCAAAAAAGAAAATAAAAATAGCGACATCATACATTGTGGGCGCATTAAATCGTCTGACATGGTGCCCAGGAGGCGTTTTATCAGCTCGAATCACAATTGCATATTCATCAGATGGCATTTGATCGAGAGCACTTTGAAAAACTCGTACTAATTCATTTTCAGCATGCAACATATTCTGCAAACGCTCAATAATATCCCTCCGCAAATTTGATGAAATATCACAACGACAATCAATTTCCACATTTGAGTTAACCACAAAGTATACTTGCAAATATTGATAGCTTTGATCAGGAAAGGGTAACAAAGAACCAAGACGATGGTAAGTAAACTTGGCCTTGAATCTATTGAAGATTGAAATTTTCACAATAGTACTTTTCGCGATTATCTAAATTAACATCAAAACAAACAAAAAATAGCTTTAACGTTGGCAAAAAATTTCCGAATAATATTTGTCGCTCCAAATGAAGTCATTTGAAATGCGGAGTTATACGCTTGCATGTTTGCCAGAAAATGCTTTGAAATTGCTGTGCCACCAGTTATCAAATTATGCAAGGGCTACGGTGGTGTATTCAATTCTGGTTATTTAACTTGTCCGTTCGAACAACACAATCCACATACCTCATGTTCACAGAAAAAAATATCATATAAATGCAACCCACAAAACAAATTGTTGACATTTAATTTAAAAATTAACAATCATCATTGTTGATATAACAAATTTAAATTTTTGTAGTCAATTAAATTATTCAACAAAATTATTTGTTAAATTATATCATAATGGAATGCGCACATGTAGAAGAAACAAGAAATCATATTTTGTGTGTATTCATCATTTGCGTATTTAATAAAGTGTTGCTCTTTAGCTGAGAGGTAAGTGAGTCAGTTTATTAGTGTTGATCAGTGATGGGAAATGAGATTTGCATGTCGGTATCAAAAACAATTTTTTTGAGTACTTTTTTGATCCCGAGAGTACCAAAAATTATTATTTTTTTTATTTAAATTTAATTAACAAAAAATTATATAAAATTAATTTACAAAGAAATAAAAAGTAACACAAAGCATATGTATGTATGTATGTATGTACTCGTACATAGGTACAAGTGTTAAAGTTATAACAAGAAGAGTTTTAAGATTTCAATAAATCTTTGGCCTGGGTAAGACTTGATACTGTTGGAACATAAAGTCTGTTCCTTTGTTTTATTTTTATGATATTTTGTACGAGAACATCCTTTCGACATTTACAGAGGAGTGCGGTATAGACAAGATTCGGTAAGCTACTGTCGATTTACCAGGAAACATGTATTCATCTAAAGCGTTTTTAGTTTAAGCAGCTGTAGGCTAAAAAATGCATATATTTTCTGTTGTTAATAGTTTTAGTTCTTCCATATCAGGCAATGCTCTATATTGATTGTTAATATTTTCAAAAATTTGCTTTTCGCTGGGTACCATTTTCATTCAAAGCGATATAATGCTATTGGTTTTACCAGATAAAACATTTTCAGGGGAAACTTACTAAGCCAAGCTAACATTTCATTGTCAAAAATATATGTGTACGCGCGTCTTCTGACTGCATTTCTGAGTTGGCCGTGAGAGTATCAAATGTCTTACGGGAGTACTACGGTACTTTTTCATGTCAAATAGTATCAAAAAAAGTACGATCGTACCAACTTTCCCATCACTGGTGTTGATGTTGCCGGTTCAACTCCGCCCAAAGACATTTAGTGTTTTTCGCAGACAAGCAAAAAATCGTTTCGAGGATTGTGATTGTGTATAAAAAGCTTGTTAATATATATAAGAATTATGATACAGACATTCAACAATTCACATTGTTAATATAACAATAACTTTAATTGAAATAACTTTGAAATCTAACAAAAATAAATGTTGAAAAAAATAAATAAATTCCAACAAATTATTTGTTGATATATTTAATTGAAAATATTTTTAAGATTTTCCTTCAACTTACAATTTCGTTAATTGTATTTACAAAAATCGTTGTAGGTTCAAAATCAATTAATTATTTAATTGATATAACAAAAAAATTAATTGTATTTACAAATCATTTTTTTTTCTTTTTTTTTAAATTTAAACTTAAATGCCTTGCAATGACTGCAAACAGTAGTCATTGGTCCAATTGAAACCTTGCAATGAGAAAAGTAATCAAAGTTTGCATCATAATTGAATACAGCACGCTCCAAAGTACGTCGCACTTACGGACGTGGAGCTAAATTTCGCAGAGCCCTACCACGTGCCATGCCATTTCGAGCAGCGAAAGTATTATTTACACGCTGTTCGTCACTTTGAGATGCTGTATATGCCGCAACATTTCTAGCATTACTCGATTGAAGCCCCAAATTACTGCGCGTACGTACCATATTGTATTAAAAAATGTGGCTACACCAATTAAATATGAAGTAATTGAAATATTATTTATTCGCGAAATTCAAAAATTGAGATACATACATATGTTAGTTGAATAATGCAATTATTAAGAATATAAATAGATCAGCTGATCATTAAATGTCAGTCATAGCATGCACTCAAAAGCTAGCGACCTTGGAGAAAAAGTCCGTTACAGTATTACATGTATGTATATGTATATTAGCTGTTTGATTTAATGTTTGGAATATCCGTTAGTCCCTATTTACACTATGCAAGTCTTATTGCTAAGCTGGTTAGTTTATTTGGAGAGAGAGACGGGGGGAAAAGAAACGTTGCTGTTCCCCTCGTCTCTCTCTCCCTGAAACTAATCAGCTTAGCAATAAGACTTGCACAGTGTGATTTGGGACTTAAGTTAACATATAAGAAAGCTCATTGCTGTGCATAATGCATTTAAATATTTAAGTTTTTAGTAGTGTGTTTATATGTAATTTATTTCATAGATCCCCGAAGTTGTGATTTACAATAGCTAAGTATATAAATGGTTTGACTAAAATTGAATTGTAATGAATTTAAAAACGAATTGTATTTCAGGTTTTCAAAATATTAACTCAAATATTTCGAAATGAATGCAGTGTTCACTTAAATATAACTCATGAACCAATACACATACAGAGACTGTTTGTACATACATAAAAACCTTAGTATTGACGTCACCTTTCATATAAACTTTGCAGAAACAAAATCGGTTCACGCATTCCAGACAGCGTTGTCAACTTTGAAATTTCAAATCGCACCAAAATCGGGGAAAAAACGCACCATTTACAAAAAATGCACCAAGCTTAGAATTTCTTTTTTTAGTTTAAAATTAAATTAATTTTGCATAAAAAGTATAGTAAAATTTTTTTTGTGTTAAAAATTTAACACTTACGTCCTCTTCATAATGTATGATTGAGGGCCAATTTCACCAACTTATTTAAATATCAATTCATATTTAAAAATAATTTTTCCATACAAAAATTAATCAAAATCGACATTTAAATATGAATTGATATTTAAATAGAGTTGGTGAAATCGGCCCTATGAGTTAACGTGAACTTTAACTGACAGTTCTTCATACAAATCTACAAAGCTTTTAATTGTACATTGTGAAAAGGGCCTTTAAACAGGCTTTTACAGTTCAGGTTAAAAAACATATAAAAACTTTACAAATTTGTTTATATTCATTTCTATGTTATAGATAAAAATATTTTTTTAATTTCATAAATTCAGTAAAAAACTTTTTAAAGAGATCAACGATTAAAAGTAAGGATTCAAAACTAATAAATGTTTAGTATTTATAATTTTATTAAAAATATAACAATAAGAACAAACAGCCTTTTACAATATACATATGTACATAATTAAAAAACTTAATACAAAAAACTAAACAAATTTGTACATTCATAGTATACATGTACTCTTAATTATGAAAGTGATCTAAGTCATACGAATTTTCGACGCGATATAGTAAAATAAAGTTATATTAATCGAGACTAGTACAACTCTAAATTAAACGATTGCACAATAAAAAATATTTTTGGATTTATTTATCTATTTATTTAATAATAATTTTAATACCGACCACCGACCTAGAAGTTAACAAACTTAAGGTTTTTTATTAATGTCTCTTAATTGACTAATTTGTAGCAAGATATATCTGATCTGCAAATATCCAATTTCTCCCCAATATACGATATAATCTGCTCCCCACTAACTGATGTCTTCAACTATAAAATGTGCACCCATTTTTTTCCGCAACTTCGGGACTAACATCCTCATTATTTCCATAAACAACGTTGGATCTCATATTTCTATCCAGTTTTTTGTAAATTAACGGTTCAATATCAATCGACTTACTATTATTTGGGCTGCTGTTTTCCGAGACCTGCATAGAAACAGCTATATGCGAAAACTGCATATTGACATCACTAACATCAATAGCAAAAATGTTTTCAGTTGTATTATTACAGGCATTACGTTGAGATATATTATAGCGTAGACAGAAGACAGCGTTAATTTGAATTAAAATATCACTAATGTGAATTAAAAATTTACCCTGACAGACGACAGTATTTGCATTAAGTAAACAAAATCTGTACATACCTTTCGTGCCACACACTTCGATAATTTTAAAATGGAAAAAATGTGTCTCGATTTTAATATTTCTTTGCTCTTTTTCTAAAAACAATTAAAATAACTTACATTTTCTGACCGAATCGTATTTTAATTTTGAAAACCAAAACAATTTGCCAACATTTGATTGATTGATTGTTGACGGTGTTACCCATATGAGGACTGTGTTATCACATAGCTGAATTCAGTATTAATTCACCGTCATTTAGTGCATTTACGGCTGAGGATAATTCACAAGTTAATTTGCAAATTAACGCTGTCGTATGTCTATGCTATTATTATTTGTTCATATGTAATCTACTAAATATCTCGACCAAAGAAATATATGACTTATACAACTTTCATAATTAAGGGCCATTACATAAGTATGTTCATTTGTACAAGATGATATATTTGTGTACATTAATTTTATAAATTCTGTTTAAAACTTTTTAAAAAGAGATCAAAAATCAATTATTCCAAATTAATAAAGCTAATATTTTCATCATTATTGTTATTGGTAATTAACACTATCAGGAAGTTGCCAAGTTTTACAACAAGAATTCTCCGGTTTTAACCCATTGTTGTGTTGAATTTGCATTGGTGCCACCAAAAATTAAAAAACGCACCGAAACTTAAAAAAAGCGCACCACGCACCAACTAAGGATTTTTTCGCACAAAAAATTGCAAAAAGCATCCAAAATGGTGCGAAACGCACCAAGTTGACAACGCGGATTCCAGAGAACATCAATTACTAACACAATGCAACTTATTTTTATATATACATATATACAAAATTTTGTATATAAGAAAAATAAAAATATTTTTTTTTTCTTTTTTGAGATTACGTGTTTGATTCTTAATAATTAAAATTCTTAATAGTTTTATATACGTTATTTTGCTACAAAAATTATTTTTAGAGAATTTCTAGATTAGAAAATAAAAACTAACTCATTGTAATTGTGTGAGGATGTGGTATATGAGTGATAGAAGCAGCGAGTGCAGTGAACGATGAGAGAATATAAAAATAACAAAACACCAAACATTAATTTTTTTTTATTTATTATAATTTAAACTTATATAAATTGTTTTCAAATTAACTCATACCAAACTTGAAGACTCTTGCTATTATAGCCTTCAAAATATAAAATTTTTATAACTACTTTGTATGGGGTTTGCCCCTTCCCCCAGTCCTATTTTATCAATATTTAAAATTACTTCGCACCTTGCGCGCAAAATAGCCTTTACCAAATTTGAATACTCTTGCTATTATAGCTTCTAAGATATAAGGTTATTATTAATTACCCTGTGAAGGGGGGGGGTGTCCCTTCCCCCTGGTCCTATTCTGTCAATATTTTTAATTACTTCGCACCTCGCTCGCAAAATAGTCCATACCAAATTTGAATACTCTGACTCCTAAAGCTTTAAAAATATAAGATATTTCGTTCGTATGGGCGTAGCACAGCCCACTTAGGGGTATGAAAAATATATTACGACCTAGGTAGGTCTGACACTACGGAATACACATAGAAAATTTCCTAAAAATCTGTCAAAGCCGTTTCTGAGAACTTCAATTACAAACACCGTGAAACGAGAATTTTATATAAATAAGCAGATATTTTAAAAACTCTACTTTTACATTGGTTTGAATTGACAAAATAACGATATGCAAATATAAACGAGGGTCGACTTGATAATTTTCTTTTCTTTAAATCTTAGCTTAAACAATTTCATACGAGTGTTTGTGCTCACTTTGAGTTCAATTACAACACAACTTTACAATACGAGGGTTGATTTAAAACCCACTATTTACTTTGTAATTCCAATATGGTGTTTCCCACTATTTTTGCTAGCTAATTTACACAAAAAAAAACCTTTTAAATGCAGAGAAAAACTAATATAGTTATACGAGGGTCGTTAAATTTTTTTTTAATTTTCTGCGCCACACGTATACACTATGCGAAACCCCTCACTCAGTATTTACTTAGAACAAAAAACCTTATGATACGAGGTCCATCAAAAGAAATACTGAATTGCCGACTAAATAAAACATTATGATACGAGAGTCATTAAAAAAATTTTCCTTCTTATTCCTTTTTCCTTAGTATGCCACTATTTTTTTTTTTTAATTATTTTACAAAACCGATTTTATACAAAATCTTATATATTCGTTAAGTTAAAAAAGCAAAAGACCGCTACGCTACGAGGGACATTTGACATACATACATATATTCAATTTCATTGTAACCGTTTTTCATTTATTTATTTCGTACGAAAATTTCATCAAAATCTTAATTTTTAGAGTATAAAAATAATGTGATACGAGGGTCGCTTAGAATTATGTACTATGTATTTTGTTTAAAATTCTGAGACAGCTTTGTCAATTATTTATACTAACACACTTTTATACGAACTTCCATAGGCTCATTAAGTTCCCATAAGATATAAATAATTATAAATCGAGGGTCGTTTAAGGAATATTTCTTTCTTTTCTAACCAATTTCCAAACTATTTCTACTTTAAGCAATTTTGTAAGAAAACTTTCTTACTTGAGGAATTGCTGGGATTCATAAAATATTGTGATACGAGGGTGGTTGAGAAATATATATTTTTTTTAATTCTAAACAACATATTGGTACTAACTCACTTTTATACGAAATTCTATAGGCTCACTAAGTTCCCATAAGATAAGAAGAATTATAAATCGAGGGTCGCTTAAAGAATGTTTCTTTATTTTCTAATCAATTTCCAAACTATTTCTACTTTAGGCAATTTTGTAAGAAAACTTTTTTAGTTGCGGAATTGCTGGACCAAAAAATACTGTGATACGAGGGTGTTTAGGAAATATATTTTTTCTTTAATTCTAACACAAATTTTCAAACCATTTTGCTAGAAAGCTTTTTATCTTGCGCAACTGCTGGGCCATTAAAATACTGTTATACGAGGGTGATTAGGAAATTTATTTTTTTTAATTCTAAGACAAATTTGTAAATTACACATTTCTATTAAACCAGTTTTATAAGAAAAATACAATATGTTTACAAAGTTTCCATAGCACAATAAAATTATGCGAGGAGCGTTTGGAAAATATTTAATTTTTTTTTTGTAAATTTGTCCGGCGAGTACTTTTGAGCCAATTTGGTAAGAAAACTTTCTCACTTAATGAATTGTCGCGGTAATACGAATTTACATACGAGGGTTGTTTTTACATATTACATATTATTATTTACTTGTTTAAAATTTTGAGAATTTCCACTCTAGGAAAGCGGTTTTATACTTAAAATTTCACACTCAGTGAATTGCCAAAACAATGCTACTAGGGTCGAATCAAGCAGTTAACATTTTTGTGATAGCTTTCCCAACTCTGTCTATGAAGTTACATCTTATAAATCTTACCAGACGCTAGATACTAAAACTTAACGAGACACATTCCTTATCTTCAAAAAAAAAAAAAAAAATATAGGTCTTGCGATGAAAATTCTCTCAATGTATTTACACTGCCAACAAAGTCATTCCAAGCAATTGTTTTCAAAAATCCATTAAATTTCCAGGGAAGCGAAAACGATGAGAGTAAAAGATAAATAAACGTCTTTTCACTTGCTATTGTCTATTGGCCCCACCAAATTTTTGCATAACGAAAGATAATGAAGCAAATGTATTATGACATTAATATGGTGGGAATATTTGGTGGTGAATAAGGTGTGTTGTGTTAACAGCACACAAGCCCATTGAAATTGATGTAACCACACATCATTTGTCTATTACACATTCATATACATTTAAAGCTACGTGCAAGTAAAACTTACATAAATATTTAGGATTCTTGTATTTGAGCGAAAATTAAAAAATAATAAACGAGCGCAGCAATAATTAAACAATAAGTTCAAAACTATTTCGTAATTTTCTAAGACATGTGTCACTGTGTAACTAGATATCTTGACACTTTTTTTTAATAAATATTAAACATGGTTTATTGCGTTTTTAATTGTTTTACACACAGTATAATTATGACGCTGTCATTAATTTTATGTATGAAAAAGTGTGTTTGTATTAAACTTTGTTAACATGTCAGAAAACTGTCACCTTGACATGTGACAGTACCGGTAGTAAGTTTTTATATTTACAACCTAATTTAGCTACTGTTGTTGTTGTTGCTGCTACTGTTATCGTTGTCTTTTCTTAGCATTCACCCACTTTCATTGAATATTTGGGGTATTCACAAGGGTGTCCTAAGTGTCATAAAGTCATAAAGTCGTAACATTTTAAACCAGTTTAAAACTATTTTTATTTTCTTTCATATAAAAGGAGTACTATATTAATACAATTCTTCACTCTATGTATTTGTTACTGTCATAACTAATTATTTTGCTTTTTACTTTTCTTTTTCGACAAAATGTCCATTTACGTTTAAATATGTGGCGTTTTTCTTAAGCAAATTTCTACTCAAATCATTATATATCGCAAAAAATATAAAAATTCGCAAGGGATTAAAATAATGGAAACAATATCCTAAAGCTAATTATATAGACCGCAAAAAAAGTAATAACTCGAGTATAGACTTACAGCATATAACTAAATCGCGAAAACTTGCAAAAATGCGAATATCTTCTAAACATTTCCAAAGCCTCAAAAACTGTAAACGAGCAAACTCAGTAGATTTTATGAATCAAAAATTATCTCACGTGCAAAAAATTTGCGAAAATTCGCGAATAATTTTTTAATTGAAAAAAACTTAAAATTTATTTAAAAAAATGCTTAAATTGTAAGGAATGCAGAAAACTTTTAAAAATCCGCAATTACGAAAATTCGCAAAAACTTGGTGACATCAAAAATATATTAAAGTCTGATACTTAATAAAAAAAAAAGTTTAAAACTGTTAAAAAAAAAATAAGGAATTGGGAACAATCACTTTTATTGCAAATATTTGCAACAAATTGCAAAAATTGTAAACAAGCTCCAAAATTACTTAGAAATACCTAAAGATCTAACTAAGAAATTCCAAAAATCGCAGAAAATCGGCAAAATTATGAAAATTCGCACAAATAGATGGATGTATTAAAAATCGGTAAAATGGTAAAAAGGCAAGCCCTAAAATAACACATAAATACTTAAAGATATAAGAAATTCCAAAAAATCGGAAAAATTCGCGAAAATGAAAATTTGCAAAAACTTGCTAATACCAAAATGATAGCACAGTGTGATATAAAATAGAAGTCGTCAAATGTGTAAAAAATGCAAAAACTGTAACAACAAAAATAATTCAATCAGACAATGATTTGGCTGGATTCAATCCTATTTTGTTAAAATTACACACGAAAGCAATAAGCTTTATCAAAAATTACCTGATCGCAAAACTTAAGAAAATTTGCAAATAAATTCCAAAGCCTTAAAATTTTAAAAGGTCAAATGCTCGAAAAAATTTTGTTTTACATATTGCAAAAATTCGCAAATAATTATCGGAAACAGATAGAAGCCGTTAAATAATTTTCTCATCATTTTGCATATTCGTACCAAATATTATTTAATTTTTGTAATATTTTTTCTCATTTGTTTTGTATCATATTGTTTATGTTGCAACTAACACACTAAAATATGAGGGGTTGCTCACAGCAGTCGCATTTTAAACTAGTTTAAAAGTTTAGAACATTATGACGTTATGACTTTAACACTACCGTGTGAATACCCCAATTATTTAATGTTTTCGTTTTTGATAAGAAAGTAATTTGAGTTGTAATTATTTTTGTGAAAATAATGTAATTATGTAGCTACACTATGTTTATAGTATAAATTAATATTTTTTCTTACCTTAAAATAGATTTTTTTTTTTAAATATTGGCTCATTTACCTGAAAAGATAAGAAGTGAATGTATATTAATAAATATTAATGATTGAGTGTTAAATAATTATAAGAAGTATACTGAAAAGTTGATGCAAAAAAAATTTCGTAATTTTATAAGATTTCTGCAGCAGAAAAGCAGCTTCTAATAAAAAATTACTTTTCGTTAAAATTAGACTTTTTAATAAGACAAAAAAAAAATAAATACTTTTGAAAATAAAAGTACTTTTTCATTAATAAATACATTTGAAAAAAAATACTTTTTAATAAGAAATAAGTTCTTAATAACAAAAAGTACTTTTTATTAACAACACATTTTCATAGAATGTAATAATAAGAGTTGGAAAATTAAATTGAAATGAATTATATATATATATATATATATATATTTATGATTAAGAAGAATTTATTTTCTGCTGTGAGTTATCACCCTGCGAATATGCAATTGCATGTTTTTTGTGGTGTGACGTAATAATGCTTTCAGAACTTTTTATTAATTTTGGCATCGATCTGTTAGTGCATATTTTTGCATATTTTACTCTTTAAAGCATATTTTTGCATATTTCAGTCTTGCACGCAAATTTTGAGGATTTATCGAATCTTTAGAACATATATGAAATGCACATAAAACAATTGTTTATATCATATTTCTGGTTTCCCTGGTTGTCTCATATATTCAAAAGATTTCTACAGATTAATCAAATAAATATAATATACCTAGACCTGGCTTCAATACAACTATTTGAAAAACACATATGTTAGATTCAATTTTATTACTTTTGTATAAAAATTGCTAACAAACTAAAAAAAAAATTATTAAAGCAAAAAAAAATATTTAGTGTTTTTTATGGGAATTCTTACAATTTAAGTTTAAAATTTTTAAACGCACTAATAATCCCAAATTAATATTTTACTTATTAAGTAAAATATTTTTTTATTAAAAATACATTGAAATTAATTATTGAAAAATATTTTTAAGTAAAAAATTATTTTTAAGAAAAAAATATTTTCAAGAAAAAAAAATAATTTTTAAGGAAAAAAATATTTTTAAGCAAAAAAATATTTTTAAGGAAAAAATTATTTTGAAGCAAATGAATTATTAAAAAAAAATATTTTATAGGAAAATATTTCTTTTTAAGAAAAAAAAATATTTTTAAACAAATAAATTATTTAAAAAATTATTTTTAAGCAAAAAAATTATTAGTTAGTAATTAGTTATTTTAAACAAAAAAAACTATTTTTAAGGAAAAAGAAAAGAGAAAGAAATTTATTAAAGATGTATAAAATAATTTTCAGGAAAAAGCAAAAAATTATTTTTAAGCAAAAAAATAATTTTTAATAAAAATATACCAAAATCAATAAATCACTTAAGAACAAGCACTGAGTAATATAAAACAATAATAATAATAAAAATATAATTTATTTATAATTTTACTGATATTGATTTTATTCGAGATGTCGCTGCACTGTCACTTTGGGAAACATCATCAGGATTTTTTCTTATAAGTTGACAAACAAAAATTTATGTGTAAAAATGACAGGAAAACAAAAAATAAATTTGCCAATATATGAATATAAAAATAAGTCGTAACATGAACAAAAAATATTAAAAATCTTGGCGCATATTCGCAGTCAAAACAAAGTAAGTATACTTTAAGAATTTAAAACCAGTATTCTGTACTGGTAATACTGGCTTTAAATTTTTAAAATATACTTTATGAATTTAAAACCAGTATTCTGTACTGGTAATACTGGTTTTAAATTTTTAAAATATACTTTGTTTTGACTATGAATGTGCTGTTATATATGTATTGAATTAATATCAAAAATTAGCAAGAACATTAAAAAATATACATTTTATATATAATAAATAAAAAGTATCTAAGGGTACCTATCTGCCCAAAAAACCCTAGAAAACAGTTGGTTGCATGTATTCTCTTAGATTTCCCCAGTTAGAGTCCCTAAGAAATTTTTAGTCCGCTAAGTTTTACCTATCGTTAATTTTTTTTCTGAGCTGAAAATGACCCATATATTCAGGTCTATTCGAGAATACGCGCTTCACTTCTTCATCGTCGAACGTTCACTTTCGACAGTTCGACGTCGACAGATTCTAATCAGTAATCGATATTATGTTATCTCTTATAAAAACATCAACAACATTGAAAACAGCTGACTTGTATGCAGAAAAAGTTGAAAACAAAAAGGGATTTAAGAAGTAATTTAAAGAAATAATTAATAAAAAACTTAACAGTACAAGTGCTAAGTAACATAAAAAAACAATAAACAGTAAGAGTAAAATTAGTTACTTCTTTTATTTGTTTTAAAAACGTGTTTATATCTTTGAATAATTTAAGAAAACTTAATTGTCTTGTAGAGCCTGGCCGAACGTAATTAAATTTTAATTAACAGTGGTAGACACCATACACACACTTCGTATCTCTTTTTTCTTTATTTATTTAAACTAAACGCGCTAAAATTGGCGTCGAACGAATGTGGCATTGATCATGGTGACGAAGTATTTTAGAATACCTCCAAAGTGAAAGAAAACATATGTTTTCTATCACTCATCTCCAACGTAGTATTTTAGAATGGCAAAAAGTGAAAGATGCGCGTATTTGTGGTGAAAGTGACTTCCCGAATAGACCTGATTATGTTTCAATGTTTCGTTCTTTTACTCGCTCACTTGCTCTGCCTGTGAAATCCTTCATTAGTCTCATGAGAGCTAAGTCAGAACTCATCTCCAGTGGGTGCCCCTGTGGCTGAGTGGTAGCGATGTTAGCCGCTCAGTCCTGAGGTCGTGGGTTCGATTCCCACCATAGACCCTGGGTATTTTTAGCTAATCGCTTTGCGAGTTGTGTTTGTATTTGTTATTTAAAAAAAAAAAAAAAATATTCTCTTGATACGAATTAGAACAGTGTTGTAGAAGTATTTTTAGGAACTCTCTCATGTTCTTCAATCGCCCCACTATTTAATATCGGTTTTGAGTCTCTGAAAACATATGCAGGGAGATGTTATTGAAACATGATCTTTTTTTTTTTTTTTTTTTTTTTTTTTTTTTTATGAGAATTATCATTCACCTCTACTATGCGCTAAAATTCTAGCTGGCAGCCTGCTATTCAATTAACCTTTAAGCATTTGTTGATGAGAAGTAACATTCAAGCCCTACCAGCATTTTCGCTCCTGTTTTACATCGTTACCGCAGAATACATATTGTCTATAGACCTTTACAGTATGAGTACATTGACAACAGCTTTACCATACGCTAAAATTCGGACTGGCAGCCTGCTATTCAATTAACCTTTAAGCATTTAGTGGTTTTCGTAACGGTCATGATCTCAGTCTGAAAAACTGTTTAATGAGCCGGCAGACGAAAGAATTATCTTAAGTTTTTACTCTTATCATAAAGCACCCACTTCCCGCTCGGTCAGCATTTTTCGAACTGTCTGTATAAATATCGGTTCCAAGATTATTTCCCGTTTCGTGAACTGTATCCCATTGCGGTATTATATTCAGGCGGTTGCTGGAATTCTATCACATATTGATGTGGTGGCACTACCCCATGGTAAGATGTCTACTATGATTTGGTGTTTCATTATATGATCTGTTTCCTGTCATTCTACTATTGCCTTCAGCCTGCAAGCAGCAAAATCCGCTTTCATATTTAACTCAGGCAGCGCCTCTGGTGTTAAATGAGGCGTATTATAATTTTTTTTTTTTTTTTGAAACTGTGATTAGTAGCCATTTTAGTGTAAGTGAAATTTGTTGTTTATACGCTGGTGTAGAGCCAGTGCATCATCTTCGGCTTTCTGCCACAAATTTGCTTTTACTAACACAATATTGAGGAGATTGGATAATTGCTAATTATTTTCACTCACCTGTAAACATGTCGATTACAGGTTTGATGATTTGCTATATCATACTTCAGCTTAAATTTATGTTGCAGCTTATGGCTTCAACACTCAACGTTGTATTAAAAATAAATTTGACATTTGGCTTTTCCTTTAAAAAAAAAAAAAAAAGTTAAATATTGCTGCGGAAATGCTAGAAGTCAAAATTAACAGATAAAAATGTTTTTTGAGATAAAAAAAACCACACACAAAAAAAAAACAAATTTCACGCCTGACTTAATGAAGAAAGGTTAGATATTGACCTAAAAATGTATTTAACGGATAATAAGAGAGCTATTGATATTGATAGCAAGATTATAAACGAAATTAGTTGCAGTGAGCTTGGTGTTAGAAAATTATGTAAGCTTTTCTTTCCCAAACATAAAACTTTTAACGAAAAAGTAGTATTTTTTAACCAATAGGAATTATTAAGATTAAAAGAAAATTTATAATTGTTTATTATATTTTATAACAAGAAATCAGGTCTGTTGTATTTGTGCTTTTTCACGTTACTTACAATTGATTGGTGACAATAATTTATAGTCTTAAATGTGGGTTAAAAAGTGTGAGTGAGTACCAGTGATAAATTTATATTGTTATTTATGGTTTTTTTTTTTTTTTTTTTTTTTTTTTTTTTTTTTTTTTTTTTTTTTTTTTTGCTCAATGACTAAGAAATAATTACATCAACTTTTGCTCTCCAGCTTTTTCAAATAATATTACGTGATAAAAAGCACGATTGTATAAATTTAATTTGAAATAAATAATCAACTGAAAAAGCTTTCGAAGTGTTTATTTATTTATCTTTTTTTTTTGGGAGACATTTGATGCTCCACAAAAAAAAACTAAAGTCAGATTACAGCCAAATATCAGCAATAACTATCAAAATGCTTTTATATGGTAGATATATGGTAGATATGTGTATATATTATGCATGCACGTACATATGTACATATACAAAACTCTTAAAGTAACAAACAAAAGCCCAATATCAAAAAAAAAAAAAAAAAACTTTGCTAACAAAGAAGCCAAACAGCAAGCGCATGAATGATGACTGTGTTTTTTTAAATAACGCAATCATTTGGCTCTTTTTGTTTTCTATTAAAGTCTTTGCAAAAAAAAAAAAAGTCAAATAAAATTGAAGTGTATAAGAAAGACAATTGTGAAGTTATTGTGCTCATTAAATTTTGTTGGCAAAGATTTATTATAATTGTTTGTGATACTTATTAATGTATTTTTAACCCAAAAAATTAAATATAATATTTATTATTAGTGTTTTACAAAAAAAAAAAAAAAAAAAAAAAAAAAAAAAAAAAAAAAAAATCTGCATTTGTTTAGTTAAATGAGTTATCAGAAGCTTCTACACGAGCTGCTGGTACTCCGAAATACTGTTTCCCCTATCATAAGAAAAGCTAAGATAAGAATGATCCTTAAGACCTGGGCCCTGTTCCATAAAACAACTTATCAACTTTTCACTTTGTACTTATCAAATTTTTCGACAATTTGCAGAACTTTTCGTTCCTCAGAACTGTAAAATTTTATGAGTGAAAAGTTGAAATTGATAAGTGTAATTTGCAAAGTTTTTGCAATTTTTATGCTCTTTTTGCGATTCCTGTTCCGTACGTACGTTCTCTCTTGCAAAGTGCAAACTTAATATTGAAAATTGTAACTTGCAAAGACTTTGCAAGAAATTATGCTTTTTCGTTCCACAATAACTGTAAATTCTATTTTTGCAAAGCAAATTTTGATAAGTTTGCTAAAAATTTGCAAAGTAAACGATCTCTTTGCAAATTAACAAAATAAAATTCGTTGATAAATCTTCGATTATTTTCAAACATAATAATCATGACAATACAATCTCACATTGCGTTCGCATGTACATAGATATGGAAAAAAAGAAAAAAATATTAGATCTTTAAATTACATATATTATTATATTATATTTGTATAAACTTGTTTTAAGCGTTATTATATATTCTATTAAAGATAGTAAAACCAATGTAGAATAGCACATTGAAAACGTTACGCTCAAAATTTGGTTTGGGCTTTTTTAAAACTTCCTCACAAGCAGCCTATTTATCTAATAATTAGATTCTAATTTATTAACCTTCAAATTGAAATGTAAACTTTAATATATTCTAACTCCCATTAGAGCTGGGTCCAAATCATTCGTTCGTTCATTTTTGCCACAAACCTATGATCAAACCCATGTAAACTAAATGAGTTTGTGGCAAAAATTAACGATTGAGCGCGTTGGACCCAGCTCTAGCCCCCATATTCATGAAATTTAAAATAAATTTGAAATGTATTTTATTTTAAGTTTTTCATACAAAGTTTTCTAAAAATGGATTTCAAATAAATTTTATTTTTTATGAATATGGATGCATACATTTACAATAATTTTATAAAAAAATTATTTTATTGGTTTGAAAACTAGCAAATAAATTACATGTATTTTTAATCACATGAAACTCTAAAATTTTTTCATTTTTATTTTGCGGATAACTTTAACAAGTTCTATTTAGGAATGCAAATTGAAAAGTTATAAGACAGAAATGCAAAGATGCTTAAACGTTTTCAGGAACACTTTGTACCAGTGTTGGTATCTCTACGAAGAGCAAAAGCACATTAAGCTGTTGCCAAAAGGGTAAAAAGCGCAATAAAATACGAAAAAGAGGGTAAAAAAGCACGAAAATATTTTTTTTAATTGTAATATATACATTAAGCCATTTAAAAAGTAAAGTTTAGTGTGTAAAAGCTCAAAATATAAGTTCAAGTTTTTGATTCAAAATAAACAAAGTATTTCAGATGTAATAACAGAATTTATTAACATATTAATTAAAACAAAATCTTGATTAATTTAATAAAAATAAGTATGTAAAAACAAAAATAAAAAAACCAGGAGTCAAATAATATAGTAACATATACACATATACATATGTACATACATACAATAGTAGGTGAAGCTTAGGTTTAGATTAAGATATGTATGTTACTGAAAAATCATTTACACATTAGTCTCGTGCATAAGACATCTTATAAGAACTTTCAAGACATGAGGGATTTTTCAGATGTTCTACTACAGCGAAATCTTATAAAACAAACGTTAACAACACTGTTTTCAAGAAATTTTTTTGAGTATTGTAGGTATAAGAGTAAAGAAGAAAACACTTCGTCACGGAAGAACTTGTGATACTAGCTTCTTTCTACGCATAAGAGCGTGTACAAACGTCATGCATGTATGTGTGTATGATTTTTTATTTTTCTGCGCACATTCAAACGCACACACATGCATTAACATTAGTTGTATGCGGTTAATCACATAATAGCTTACCATCTACATATTACACACACACTCAAAAGCACAATATGAAAAATAACAACCATACACTAATCAACAGTACTTCTTTTGAGTGTTTGTTACAAACAAGCTGTCTTGCGACATCGTTTGTTACAACTGATATACACATACACCAATACATCCATCGTGCTTCGCTTATAGTACGACAGAATTTATTATTGGTTTACATAGTATAATAACGGTTGTTTTTTTAGAGGTATAGAACTTCGAATTGAAATAAAACACAAGAAAATCGTTTTAATGTCCATCAATTTGGCTTTATTGGAAGGACAATTTTATGCCATTAATGTTTAAATATGATTTCGGGCATGTGGCCGCCGCGGCTGGCTCGAATAAAGCCAATTCTACAGGTCCAATTTTCAACCACTTTTTCGAGCATATGGGACCGTATGTTGGCAATAACGCCACGAATGTTGGCTTCCAAATCCCCTAACGTTTCTGGTTTGTTGGCGTAGACGAGCGACTTCACATATCCCCAAAGAAAATAATCCAATGGTGTTAAATCACACGATCTTGGTGGCCAATTGACAGGTCCATTCCGCGAAATTATGCGCTCATCGAATGTTTCCTTCAATAAATCGATTGTGACGTGCGCTGTGTGGCATGTAACGCCGTCTTGTTGGAACCACAACTTATCCACATTCATGCCATCCAATTCGGGAACAAAATAGTCGGTTATCATGGCTCTATACCGGTCTCCATTAACGGTAACTGACTCTCCAGCATTATTTGGAAAGAAGTATGGCCCAATGACTCCACCAGCCCATAGAGCACACCAAACAATCAGTTTTTGTGGATGTAATGGCGTCTCAAGGGTCTCATGTGGATTCTCTTCACTCCAAATGCGGCAATTTTGCTTGTTGACGTAGCCATTCAACCAAAAATGAGCCTCATCACTGAACAAAATTTTGCGATGAAAATCAGCATCGAGATCAATCTCATTTTCGGCCCATACACCAAAATCACGACGCATTGCATGGTCTCGCGGCTTTAATTCTTGCACAAGCTGGATCTTGTAAGGTCGCAAGCCAAGATCTTTGCGCAAAATCTTCCATAAAGTTGATGGACAAAGCTCCAATTGCTGTGCACGGTGGCGAATCGATTCATTCGGGTCCTCTTCAACACTTTGCTCTACAGCGGCAATTGTTTCTTCAGTGCGGACTGTTCGACGTCTCTGCGGATGCGTATTATCACATAGAGTAAACGTAGTGCGAAAACGATTCATGGTTAACCGAATTAATTGCTCTGATGGACGATTATGTCGACCATAAAATGGACGGAGCTTGCGGTAAACTTCGCGAACTGAACCATTATTTTCGAAATAAATTTGCACGATTTGCAAGCGTTGTTCTTTTGTCAGCCTGTTCATGATGAAATGGCAAACCAAACTAAATATTAATCACTTGACAGCTGACAAAATGGCCGCCAGTTAAAAAAGTGATGCCAACTTAAAGTTCTATACCTCAATAAAAAACACCCTTTACATGCGACGTGAATACATTTAAAAATCATGACGTTTTACATTTCAAGACTGTTTACGCAGCTCTCTATTACACATAAAGAATGCATTAAAAGTGTAACTCTTTTCTTAAGTACTCTTAACTTAAAAGTTTTTGTTTTTGCGATATTCAACTTTTTCCCAGTTGTCAACATATGATACGATATGAAAAAATTGGAGGTTGACTACTCGTTGCTATTGATAACCTCATGCTTTCAATCGAAATCGGCCCTTAAAATTTAAGCACTCTTGTGCGTTGAATACAAATTTACCTACATTGTGTTGTAGACGTGAACATTTTGATTTACTTTGCACTTACAAATTAACAGCCTTATGAAAATTCCGAAATCGGCCCTTAAAATTTAACCACCCTATAGTATGATTAAATATTTGTGTAAGCTTTAACAAATGCTTATTGCATACTACTTTTAATCAATTATTATGCAGAGAATTACATATGTGGTTTTTTATTTTGCAAAAAAAAATTAAATTTTTTAATCCCAATTATGAAAAGTTTTCTACATTGTTCTTAATATAGTTAGTTTCCGTTATTGTCATTAAAAACAATTTAAGAAAAGCCTCAGTTAAAAGATGCTTCTGTTAGCGTTAAAAAGTATTTTAGTTTTGTAAATTAAAAATATTTTTATTTAATAAAAAAGCACAAAAAGCACTGTAAGAAATTGTTAAAAGCACTGTAAATACCATTTTTTAAAAAAGGGTATTAGCCAAAATTTCGCGTTTATGAAGAGGCAAAAAGCACCAAAAAATACCCGAAACGCACCAAAATACCATCACTGCTTTGTACACTCACTTTGCAGGAGAACGCAAAGACTTTGCAAAGAGCGCAATTACTTTACAAAGAGTGCAAGAAATTTACAAAGAGAGCAAAGTCTTTGCAAAAATATGCTTAGTTCAAAGTGCAATTTGCAAAGAATATTGTGGAAGAGAAACACTTATCACTTTGCCAAAAAATGCAATTTGATAAGTGCAAAGTGAAAGTTGATAAGTTTTTTGTGGAATAGGGCCCTGCGCGTAAAGAAAAAGGATCCACCTCCCCATGTTTACGCAATCGCTTCAGTGTCTTGAAATTTCACGTCATATTATACCATAAAAGCAGTTTGGAATCTGCCAGCTCCCGGCAATTTAATCCTAAGCACATTGTTATATCAAACAGGCATATGAAATTATAAAATCTTTAGGTCTTGGTTATGAAATGTACTCCCCACTTCTATCTAAATTTCACTAACTCATCTCCGTTATGAGTATTTCTTATCCCTTTAAGCTTAAAACGTTCAATAAAAATATTTTCCATACAATTTTATTGCAAGTCTATGAATAAAATAAAGCTTGTCATTTAATTAAACAGCAGAAATTAGTCAAAACTTGAACACTTAAACCCTCTCACTTTTCGCGATCGGGGGATATAGCTGGTTAAAATTTTGTATGAAACTGTTTTCCAATTAAATTAAAAATAACCAATAAAATGGCTACTAAGCACAGCTTCGAAAATTTAATACTCTTCATTAACACCAGAGGCGCTGCAACACTGCCTGGCTAAAAACATGCAAAGAGGAGAAGTGCAAAAGAATGAAGCTTTCTCCTATCTCTTCCTTCACCACCTGTCTTCTCTATCACTATATCTTTCCTAAAGAAGGTAACACCTTGTAATAGTAATAGGTATTCATTGCCTGAATGTTACTTCTCTTTAAAAAAAAAATAACAATTCTACCACACATTTCTGTACATAGAAAAGCTAGAAATTTGTCAAAGCTTGATATGCATTTAAGGGTTGATTTTATGTGTATCCACACTCTGTAAAGCAGTTTCACACACAGTCTTGAGAGAAACGTATTTGTGCAACACGTTAGCCCTCTTACTCTTCTCCGTAGAATCCAAATAAGTAACTTTAAATGGCTTAAAATGTTGTACAAAATTATTATTATTAAATTTAATAAGCTAAAAAATTCATTTAAGCAGCAGAAATTAGTCAAAATTCGAAATGCTCTAAATAGCATACAACTAAGCGCCAGCTCGCTCTCGAATATAACCGAGAACACAACAAGGCGACTCGAAGGACCATAAAACAACAAATCTCAAACAACATTCCCCCCCCCACCCCCCGGAAAAATGATTAAAAGTGTGGGGAAATTTTGAATAAGCAAATAATTATCTTATCGACATGATAATTAGCAAGTGCAAACTATAATTTTAGTATATAAATTTTATAATCGAAAAACAGGTTAAAATAATAATAACAAATAAATGTCAAGGTCAAAGCGATTATAACTTCCCTCAAAATAAGAGGAAATTTTGCATATTAGATATAAATTTATTTAATTTTATTTATATAAACCCACAGCAAATACATTTATAAAGATGTAAATGAAACCGCCCTAAACAAAAAAAAAAAAAAAAAAACATAACAACGTCAGTCAAACAACATCAGGTCTCATACGTGCAGAGACCCAATAACCTTGACACATTTTCCATTAAATTGATGTAACTGGCCATTGAAGAAGTAGCAGTCAATAAAATAAAATAAAATAAAAAAATAAAAAAAAAATTCATTTTAAATCAATATGCAAGCACATATAAAAGTTGGCCAAACAAACATGCCATTAAAATGTTAATGACCAAAAGACAAAAATTAAAAAAAAATTTAAACTTAAAAAATATTTTTTATTTGGTCTAACTGGCTTAAATATTGCAAAAAAAAATATCAAAAAATATTGATAGTGTTGGCATAGAAACTAAAAATCTAGCACAATAACGCTCAACCACTTGCTACGAGTCTTTGAATCTATTATTGAATTAAAATAAATCTTTTAAGCTTTTAGAAATGTTTGTTAATTTAAATGATTATGTCTAGTTAACATGAATTTGCTAATGCCTAAAGCAAATGTTTGTTGTTGCAAAAGACAACACAAGATGTTGAATTCCATTTTTTTAATATGGTTTTTCCAAAATATTTTTTTAATTTAGAAATTATATAATTTGAAGATTTAGTAATAGAACTCTGAAATCATCGGTGGCAACTAGGGATGCCAATACCGAAATCCCGAATACCGAAAACCCGGGATTATTCTAAAAAACTGAATCACGAATCCCGGGATTTTTAAGCAGAAATCCCGCGATTTTGGTAACATTAAAAATTTGAAATTTTTTTTATTAAATGCAACTATGATGATGATAATGGAACTACGCACGCAAAAAGCAAATTTTGCAAAAAGGTATTAAAACCTTTATGGAGGTTCTAGGTTCAAAGGTCTTTTGACACATATTAATGTAAGTATACTTTGTCAGATAAATATTTGAAATAAAATGTTTTAAATATTTTTATAGACCCATGATATTCAGCTGGAAAAACGACATGAGAAGGTTGCACCTCAACCAAAAATACTAAAAATTACTAACTTTCTTGACCCACAAAAAGAGGTGTCGCTTGGCGCTATCAAATAAAACCCAAGGAAATAACGGCCAAATAGGAAAATGAAATAAAGCCCAACAAAATTAAGGAATTTCTAATTGGGCCTTATTTCATTTATATTGGGTGTTATTTGATAAATTTGCTCTTTGCCTCAATTAATTTTTTTTTGGGTTTTATTTTATTATTATTTCTTATTTGGGAGTTATTTCCTTGGGCCTTATTTCATAGCGCAATTACAATACCAAACGAACGTTGTTTTTCGTCAGCAGCATATGTTTGCACTAAAATAAGATCTCGATTGTCGGCTGCCACCCTAGATGCATTAATTTTTTTAAGAAGTTTCTTAAGAGATACGACTTAATATACAAATATTACTTCCATATTACTTTAAATTATTCCTACCAATAATACATTAAAAATGTTTTATTTGGTTCTGTAATGAATTTAACTTTTTTTTCATGAATTAAGAATTTTTTTTAATACTTATAACTTACATTAAGAATAAATTATAATTCTAAAAGCTAATAAATGAGATTATCTAATATATTTTAGTTTATAAAATCCCGAAAAATCCCGATCCGTCCCGGGATCCCGTTTTTTTAAATTCAAAATCCCGAATCCCCGGTTTTAAAAAACCTTGTCCATTTTGGCATCCCTAGTGGCAACTGAGTTCTGTCCGGAATTTTATAACGAGGTCCCTCAGAAAATACTAAATAAATTCTGTAAAATGGAACTTTCAATCGCATACTTTTTAATTTATTTTAGTTTTAGCGCTTTGTTCGTTTTGTCGATTTTTTTAATTTTGGCTATTTGGTGCTTTTTCTTAGTTTTAAAGCAATTTTCGTTTTTGGCGATTTTTTTAATTTGGACTTTTTTAGTTTTGGCTTTTTTTTTGTATTTTTTTTTGTGATTTGTTTTAGTTTTGGCGTTTTTTTTTTTTTTTTTTTTGGTATTTACAATACATATTTTAAGTTTTAGCGATTTTTTAGTTTTTGGTGATAGTTTTCATTTAAACGCTTTCATCGTTTTTGGTGATTTTTTTTTTAGTTTTTGGCGCTTTTTCTTTTTGGTGATTTATTTTAGTTTTGGCGTTTTTTTTTTGTATTTACAATACATATTTTAAGTTTTAGCGATTTTTTTAGCGATAATTTTAACTTTTTGGCGACCTTTTTACTTTTATTGATTTTATTTTTTTTATTTTAGTGATTTGTTTCATTTTTACTGATATTTTTAATTTTGGCGTTTTTTAGTTTTGTCGATTTTTTGGTTTTTGGCGATACTTTTAGCGGCCTTTTTAATTTTGGTGATTTTTGTTTTTTCATTTAAGCGATTTGTTTCATTTTTGATTATATTTTTTTATTTTGGCACTTTTTTGGTTTTGGCGATTTTTTAGGGTTTTGGCGATACTTTTAGTTTTTTTGCGGCCTTTCTACTTTCGGTAATTTTTTTTTTTTCATTTTAACGATTTGTTTAGTTTTTGGTGATATTTTTTATTTTAGCAGTTTTTTTTGGTTTTTGGTGATTTTTTAATTTGGGCGTTTTTTAATTTTGGCGTTTTTTAATTTTGGCGTTTTTTTCTTTTGGATTATTTATTTTGGTTTTGGCATCTTTTTTGGTATTTGGTATTTACAATACATATTCTAAATTTTAGCGATTTTTTATTTTTGCCGCTTTTTTGGTTTTGGCGATTTTATTGGTTTTTAACGATACTTTTATTTTTTGGCGGCATTTTTACTTTTGGTGATTTTTTTTTTGCACTTTAGCGATTTGTTTAATTTTTGGTGATATTTTTCATTTAAGGGTTTTTATTTCGTTTTTGCCGATTTTTTAATTTTGGCGTTTGTTTTGGCGATTTTTTTGCATTTTAGTGATTTATTTTAGTTATTGGGTTTTTTTTTAGATACATATTTTAAGTTTTTACGACTATTTTTAAGTTTTGCCGTTTTTTTTTTTATTTGGGGATTTTTCGGTTTGTGGCTATACTTTTAGTTTTTTGATGATTTTTTTTTGCATTTTAGCGATTTGTTTAATTTTTGGTGATTTTGGTGATATTTTTCGTTTCGTTTTTGATGATTTTTTTAATTTTGGCGTTTGTTTTTTGTGATTTATTTTAGCTTTGGCGTCCTTTTTTGGCATTTGCAATACATATTTCAAGTTTCAGCGATTTCTTTAGTTTTGACGGTTTTTTTCTTTTTGGCGATTTTTAAGATTTTTGGCGATTTATTTTAATTCTTGGTGTTTTTTTGTATTTACAATACATTTTTTTTGGTTTTGACGATTTTTTAGTTTTTTGGCGACCTTTTTACTTTTGGTGATTTTTTTTTTTTTTTTTTTTGCTTTATAGTGATTTAATTTATTTTTGGTGATATTTTTAATTTTATTGCTTTTTATATTTTGGCGATTTTTCGTTTCGCATTTTTGTCGTTTTGGAATTTTTTTTAGATTTTTCAAGAGTTTGCAAGATACAGCAAATTGTAAAAATTACATAGTCAGAATTACATTAACTGATGAAATACCCTTTAATTTGAATTGTGTTAGCCTGCATAAAACGACACTAACTTTGCAAATTTCAAGTGTCAATAGGATTTGAAAATTTTTCATTGCTCTCTTTAGAACCCCCTTTAATTTTTAACTGTTAAATATTTGTTGTAGCGGCAAAAGTTTTACATATTCTGGGAACATTTCAGGTTATCAGCTCCAGAAAATATCTTGTGACAGTCAGACGGACAGCGCAGCGCAGATAATAGGTTTCGTTTTTTACTTTTGATGTAAATACAAGAACATTAAAAACCAGGGGCCAAATTATGGCTTACGATATCGAAACAATTTTCATAAAATTTTAATTGTGTTTGTATGAAAATTTCGATCGATATCGAATGCCGTATCCCAGGCAATGAAATTTGTGGCTAAGTTTGGCAAAATATTTATATTTGCCCAATATATGGGTGGCTAACTGCATTTATACTTTTTTGTGACCCACTGTTCAACGAGCATTAAAATACATTTAGCTCAAACCAAAAAAAAAAATGATTTTAATCACATTTTTCTTTCCTTTAAGCAATTAAACTTAAATTTATGGCTCATTTAACTTAATGAAGAGTTTTACTTCTCTTTTGGCCATTTGTTATGGCCGAATTTTTTCATTTACAGTCAATCATAATAATAATAATAATCCAGCATAAAAACGAGAAAATATGTACATACATATGCAATTACATACATGATTGCAATAAAACATGATTGCAAACAAACTAAAAAAAGCAACATTTTAATTTTAATTAAGGTATTTTTCAAAAAAAAAAATGCCTGCATCTTTTAATTTAATTTTTTACTATGGTTTTTTAGATGTTTATACGAGTACTTTTTCTTCTTTTTCTTTCATTTTTTCCCACTTAATTTGCATTTTAAAAATCTTTTTTTTTTATATAATTATATACACGTTAAACAAAACGATAGCATTTGTAATATTTGTAGTACTCGTACTGCAGTACTTTTGTTTGATGTAAGTATGTACGAGTGTTTAGTTAAATATTTGATTTTGCAATAGAGGGAGGGGTACACAAAAAAAAATCTAAAACACACTTAAATAGAAAAACCAGTGCTCTTTGCATGTTTGCAAGAAAAAAAAGTAGTATTCAAACAAGATAGATACTCAGTTCACACATCTAGTGCTACAGTTGTATTACAAAAGTATTCCAAAAAAAGTCAAATCGTTATTGAAATTTTCTAAAAACAAGTTTTGAAGAGGTCACGTAGTGCAATCTTCTCCGTGCGATACTATTATCCTCTAACATGATTTAAATAAAGCGGTAGCTAGAGTTATGTAGGCATGTATTAATTTCAGATCATTGGCACAGATCTACGAATGCTACAACAACAAATATATGACAGTTAAAAATTAATGGGGGTTCTAAGACGAGCAACGTAAAATTTTGAAATCCTAACGTAATATACAGACAATTAAGTAAATTAAGTAAATTAAGACTGAAAATAGTCAAAGTTAATGTATTTTCATAAAGACTACTCTAAATAACACTGAAATTAAAAAAAAAAAAACAATCAAAATTAAAGGGTATTCTATCCGTTAGTGTTATGTAATGGACTAGGTAATTTTAACAAATTGCTATATCTTGGAAACCGTAAGAGGCAAACTCTTTTTTAAAAACGTTAAAACTGAAAAATTCCAATATTAAAAAAAAATCGCAAAAAGAAAAAAATCGCCAAAATAAAAAAGCGCTTTAATGAAATATGTCAGCAAAAATAAAATATGTTGCTCAAATGGAAAAAAAATCCATAAGCAAAAAGGTGTCTAATAAACAAACAAAAAATCGCCAAGACACAAAAAAAAATCGCCAAAACAATAAAAATCGCCAAAATTAAAAAAGCGCCAAAATTAAAAAAAATTGCTAAAACTAAAATAACAAGCAATAAAAATCGCCAAAAATCGTAAAAATCCCAAGCCAGAAAAACAGCGCCAGAACTAAAAAAAAATTCGAAAAATCGCAAAAAAATAGCGATTAAATGAAAAATACCACCAAAAATTAAATATGTCGCTCTAATGCAAAAAAAAACCCCAGAATAAAAATATCGCAAAAAACTAGAGATATCGCCAAAATACGAAAAAAAAATCGGCAAAAACCGAAAAAAATCGCCATAACGATGAAAATCGTCAAATCGAAAAAAAGAGCCAATATTAAAAAATCGCTAAAACTAAAAAAAAATTAAAATCGTAAAAATACGCCAAAAATGCAAAGCCGGAAAAAAAGCTCCAAAACAAAAAAATACGAAAAAAAACGTCCAAATAAAAAGCGCTTAAATGAAAAATACCACCAATAATAAAATATGTCGCTCAAATGCAAAAAATTCCCAAAAATAAAAATGTCCCCAAAAATAACTAAAGAAATTGCCAAAAACCGAAAAAATCGCCAAAAACCGAAAAAGTCGCCAAAACCGAAAAAATCGCTAAGAACCCATCAAATCGCCAAAAAGAAAAAAAGCGCCTGAGGTAAAAAAAGCTCCAGAAATAAAAGAAATTTGTTTAAAAAAAAGGGGAAAAACGATCAAATCTCACGAGGAGTAATTTTGTGGAGCTTTTTAATATTATAACTCTTCTACGTGTGGACCTCTTTTTGTATTTTTCCAAAAAATTCCCTTAAAGTGTGATAAAGCAGGGTTAAATGTTCGTTAAAAATATGGCCATAAAATTTCTTTACTATGAGGTCCTGAAGACAGAAAACTCTAAATTTTACTTTAACACTAAAACTTAATTAAGTCTTATTTACTTTAAAAAATAAATCGATCGAAGAGTTACGAGCTAGGAATTTTTTTATTACTCTATTTGGTTGCTTGTATTGTAACAGAGTACCCAAAGTTTAAGGCCTCTAAATAAAGTTAATCCTTCTTATATAAGTTTTTTGCAAACAACACTTTATAAATGGAATGTTGTCATTCTTTTTTTTTTCGTGTGGATTTGGGGTGAGGCCCTGTACTTCTGATAGGGAGCCAAACGCACCAATATATACCAGCAATAGCGATTACCATTTCTCATTGAACTTTTTCTAGGTAAACGATATCGTTTGTCTTTAAGTACAAATGCTGTAGCGTTTTTTTTTTCTTTCTTATTTTTGTGGGACGTTTTGCTTCTTTTAGGTCAAGGTTATTAAAAATATTTCATTGAAAAATATTCCATTTCATAGTTATGTTATATTATGTTTTTGCCCTTTTTCTTTAAATGAATATGTCATATTTATAAGCAGCTGTTTTAATGTGTAATCACATTTTTCTTTTTCTGGAATGTGGTCCAACCAAAAATTGAAATTGTTGGTAAAATTTTTTGCTTAAAAGCCAAATAAATAAGAAAAAATATTCAATCATCTTTACACAACAACTCCAGCAATCGTTTAGAGAAAAGAGCCCCAGCAGAATGACGTAGTAACAGGTTTACGTGACTTCACATAGAGACAAAAAAATTGGTAATTTTAAAGCCTTAAAACATATACAGGGAGTGGTCTGCTGCTATGTAATGCAAAATTACTTAAAAATGTTTTCGAGTTTTTGGGTTATTCACTTAAGAAATCTAGAGCATTTTCTTTGGACTCAAATCAAAGACTAAAACTCTACAGCTTGTGGTTAATTTGAAACAAATACCTTAAAAAATATTCAGAAGCTAAAAGGCTGGCTGAGGAAACTTTAATGAGCCTCATTGACATCAGGGGCGCTGCAACACTGCAGTAAAAAATAAAGAAAACGTGCAATAATCAGAGTTATATCTTCTTTCAGCATTTCAGCACCTATATTCTCTATCATTATCCCTTGCCTAAAAAAGGTAATAGTAGCGGACATTCACTACCTGTGTTTCTTTAGAAAAAAATATATGGCAATTTTAATGATGTCGAACGTTACCAGCGTACGAATTTAAAGTGAAAAATGCCCAACTTATAGCTCTAAATTAGCCCAATAAATGGTGCTGAGTTTGACTTTGTATAATTTTTATTTACATAATTGTAAAAAACAAGAAATTCGCATGTGACAAACACATAGATTTGTTTTTGCGGCCCCAGACTAAAATATGATCTTTTGCACTGATGTCTCTTTAAAATGTTTTTGATTTTGTCTAAAAATTATTTATATATTCTTTTTAACTAAATTTTAATCACAGTCGCACGTGACATGTTACACGTAACATATCAGCCATGACATGTCGCATGTAACATATAGCATGTGGCATGTCACACTTGAAATGTCGCACTTGATATGTCGCATGTGACATCTCGCAATTGATATGTCGCATGTGACATGACGCACATAATATGTCCCACGTGATGTGCCGAACGTAACATTTCGCACGTGTCATGTCCCACGTGACGTGTGGCACGTCTCATGTCGCACGTGACATACCCCAAAACAGGCATATTTTGCAAAAGCATTGGCCATAAAATTCTACTATGTATAAGTCACTAAATACCTCAAAAGACGAAATTTAACTAACACACCCGAAATAACTCAAAACTTTTAATAAATTCTAAGAGTTAATTTTATACACTTGCATTTTATGCAGAAATAGTGTTTTCAGATTTAATACAAAATCCTAGGATACACATTCTTATGGGACATTTATGTCTTCTAACTCTTGTGTGTTTGGGTCTTTTGTGTACTTTTTTTTATAGAAGTGGGTTATTTAAGGACTTTTAAATGGTGGTTCAATGGGTTAATATATCCACAAGTATACTCGCCGTATGATTGTGTTACTAGTTTCCAAATGCACTGAGGCTTCATTTAAAAAACAGATGCTACTAAAATATGAATTGCGTTTAAGGGTTAATTTTGTGTTTAAGCATTCTAGCATTTTAAGTTAATAAAGTGTTTAATTTTCATAGAAATGTTTTTGTGGAACATTTAAAATTTTTTAGCTTCTCTGCGTGTGGGTCTTTTGTGTACTTTTTGTAAAAGGGCATCAAATAAGTAATCGTAAACGGGGATGTTATGAGTTAAATTGATCTTAAAAAAATATTCTTCACAAAATTTTTGACTAACTCTGTGAATACAATAAAATTGCAAGCTGCGCTTTAGCTCTAGAAAAGAGTCATTATTTAAGACGTGCCAGGGTTAATTTTAGTTTGAACTTATTTGAATTTAAATTTTAAAGTATTCCCAAACTTATAATAGAATTTTATGGGATATATTTTTGTAAAAAATTTTATAAATTATATCATTTATATCTACGTTTAAGTGCGCTTTTCGAACTTTTTTTCCAAAGGGCCAAAAATATCCATAATTAGAGATAAGCTACAGGGTTAAAAGGGATTCCACAAAAATAGTTCTCGTAAAATTGTATTGTAAGAAGCTGAACACATTCCTTATTAAAACATATACATGGGTTTCATGACAAAAAAAATTTTTTTTTTTGTTAAGCTCATGTCGGCTGCTTAAATATTATATTATATTTTAAAACAAATAAAATATTTTAAAATGTGTGTAAAAACCAAACAAAGCAAAAAAAAGAAAAAAATCGGCAAGAAACCTGCTTGCTTTTTTTTTCTTGCTAGACTGCGATTAAGAAATACCGCCGAAAGCCATAATAAGCTTACAAGCAACACAAGCATAAATAAGTTGCAAGCGAACAAGTTTGAGTTGCCAACCGCACTTTACTAGTACACAATATAGTAAATGAGGTTTCGGTTTATTTTTCTTTTTACAAGTAATTTTTTTTTTTAAGTTTTATTTAAGCTAGTTTTGCAAAGATGCTTGGCGGCACTAAACAGTTTTGAACCGGACAGCTTAAAGAGAACACGGATTTGATTGTGGCAAAGTGAAGAATAAGAAATAAATAATTTTTATTTTTGCCCACATACTAAATAAAAGCAAATAAAGAAGAAGTACATATTATATTAAATTAAAAAAAAAATATATTAAATAAAAATAAAGCCTAAATTATGGGGCATTTAATAGGCTTTTAAAATTAATAATTGTGTGAAAATGTTCATGCTGTATTACTATTAAATGGCTTGCAGCATCTTTTAAGCACAAAATTTTAAATAATCTTTAACATGCTTATATGCTACATACTTGAATACTCGTGATTTCCTATCAAGTAAAAAAAATTTAATTAAATTATTGATAAAAAAATATGTGTGTTTAAAATATTTATTAGTCTTCTGCGCCACATACTTTTTTTTAATTAAAAAAATGTTTCCAGATCTCTTTACGTTTCCCTGGTTATATAAATTATTACAAAACATTTAATCAGCTGCTGGTTGAATATTAATAGCATATATAAAATTCTTTATTTTCAAATAATTCTTATTAAAAAAGGTCTTGTAAAAGAAAGCCTTAAAAATATATATTAGAACGAAACGTGTTTGTTTTCAACATTTACTCCTGAACAAATTGCAAGAGAATAGCACACAAAAACCCAGTTTTCCGCTTCATCCTACTAACAAGAGTAGCCGAACAAAGCAACTTATTAATTTTTTTTTCCATCAACCGCTGTAGCTGCCTGCTACTACTGGTTTAAGAAAATGTGTCAACAACATTAAGTGGAAGTGTCACAACTAAAAAGTAAGTAAATAAGTAGTAAAAGATTAGAATTTCTTTAAAAAAAAAAACCAAATTCTAAGAGAAAAGAAAGTAATTCAAATTAAAAGACTTAAGCTGCAAACATTTTAAGATCTAAGAATGTAATAAAAAAACAAAAGACATAAGACAGAAACCTTTTTATACACTTACACACAAACATGCATACATACATACATACATAGATATGTGTATTAAAAACTTTAACTTTGATTCTATGATAATCAAAAGACTTAAGCTAGAAACATATTCAGAGCCTGCAGTATTAGAAAACAAAAGACTTAGGACACAAACAAAATTTAAGGGAAATCAATTTTCTTTTATTGCAAATATTTACAATTCAAATCCAAAATTGTGCAGAGGGAAACAAACATTTTGAGAACTATCATCAGTTTTATAAAATAAAATCAAAATAAAAAAAAATTAATTTGAACTTCAAGTGTTCTTTTGTCAGAATTAGGTATGCCAATTTTGTTTTAACGTACACTTCAAGCTCAAATTATTATTTTTGAATACAGCTGCTAAAATCCAATCTTTTGAGAAAAAAACTTTAAGAAAATCAATTGAATTAAATTAAAAAATTAAGTTAAGTAAGCCAAAATTAAAAAAAATTGAAAGTCGGTCTTATTTTTAACTTTTTGGTGCTTATTTTTTACTTGTTTTAGTTTTTTTCTAATTTTTAGTGTAAAGTTTATATTTATAGGGGCGTGGTCACGCCCAATTTGCAAATACTGATGCACGGCCAATTTTCCAAATTCAAAATCGCATCAATTTCAGAGCTCAAGGTGTAGCCAAGTTTCGTCAAAATCGCTCGTAATATATAATATTAATATTTAATGGGCATGGCCTCACCTACTTCTTAAAAAACAAAATTATGTCATATTCTAAAAGACGAAACTCTTCGCCAAGTTGCGGGGAAATCAGACAAATAGAAGTACATACATATAATTTAATACTAAACTTTCATGGACGTGTCCCGCCCACTTTTTTAGCACACAGTTAAGTATTTTCCAGAGCTCACGGTGTGTCAAGTTTTGTAAAAATCGGTTAAGTAGCACAACGTTAAATCTAACACAAAATTCTCAAGGGCTCCGCCCACTTTTTTGAGCACAAAATGAAGTCATTCGCAGAGCTCAAGGTGTGTGTGCCAAGTTTCAAATAAATCGATAAGGTAGAAGCACGTGCAATGTAGTATTAAGTTTTAAAGTACGTAGCCCCGCCCACTTTTTTGAATGCCAGACAGTATCTTTTTAATAGCTCAAGATATGTGCCAAAATTCGTAAAATCGGTTAAGTGCAAGCACGTAATATATTATATTAAAATTTAGTAGGCGTGGCCCCGCCCAATTTTCTAATGCAAAATTGTGTATTTTTAAGAGGTTAGGGTGCATGCCAAATTTCTTAAAAATTGGTCAAATAAAAGACCGTGATATATAATAATAAATTGTAGTGGGCGTGACTCCGCCCACTTTTTTTACTTCGCAATAATGTCATTACACGAAGCCAAGGTGTTTGTTAAGTTTTTCAGCAATCAAATCAGTAAAGCAGCAAAAAAATTAAAGGAAATATTAGTGGGCGTGTTGCCGCTTTTTTCACAATGGGACCAAATAGAAGACTCTCATAAAAAATTATAGTTTCTACAATCTGTTCAAAATGTGGCGAGATATGAAGTAACAATGCAAAAAAAAATATGCAGACGATTTGATAACCTCCGCTTTTTTTTAAGTCGGTTAATAAATTTTTTTCATTGGAAATTCAGTTCGAATCCAATATTATATATATTAGACAACACTCGAACTACGCGCGTTACAAGAACTTGAAGCGTTGCAATCACAAAAAAAAGAAGTCAAGACAAAAACAATGTCGAAACAATCTGTTTTATAAAATAAAAGACTTGCCACAGGTAGTATTAACAAATAAAATATTTAAGATGTAAACATGTTAAGAACTTTTAGTTTTATAAAACACAATATTTAAGAGAAAAATAAATTTTCTATTATTGAGAAAGTTCAATTGAAATTCAAAAAAAATTATGCAAATCCAACGACTGCAACTGCAAACATTTAAAAAGTTATTCGTTTAATAAAACAAAGTGAAGAAAAAACAGTCATTTTGCAAAAATTTCAACGACTTCTATTGGTACAAAACAAAAGATTTAAGACACAAACTTTATGTGTACATTTCTTTCTTTGTAAAAGTAGCTCTAGAAAAAAGAATTTAGCTGCGAACATTTCAAGAATTCCCAGTTTTAGTAAACAAAATATTTTAAATACAATCTTTCTGATAAACGATTGATTGCTCAACAATCATGCAAATCCTAAGACTTAATCCACAAACGTTTTAATTACTTACAGTTGTGCAAAACAAAAGACTTAAGACACAAACTATTTGGAAGTTAATTAAATATCGAAACTTATGCAAAACAAAAGACTTAAGGTGCAAACTTTTCGAGTTACAATTTCTCTTTAGTTGGCTATGCTATTCGAAAACTATGTAAATCGAAAGAGTTGAGACACAAACCTACTAAGAACTTTTAGATTTATTTAAAATAAGACTTAAGACATAAACCTTAATGAGACACAAATTTGTTTCTTTGGAAATTAAGGGGAAAATTCATAATTACGCAAAATGAAAGACTTAAGCTGCAAACTTTTTAAGAACTATTATTACTATTATGCACAAAAGACTTAAGGCATAAACTTTTTAAAAAGCAAATTATCTTTTATTGAATAACCAGCATAATTTTATTATAACACAAATAGTAAGGAAATGGCAATAAAAACTCGTTCATTTAAAAATTGCAAAGCTTAGATATATATATATATATATTTTTTATTGCACGTAACACATAATTTATTCCTGACGATGCTACAACACAAAGGAGTAGCGATATATTGAACTAAAGACATATACAATTATTGATGTTTACTACTTTTGTATAAAAAAAAAATAAACCTTGTACTTAAAATTAAATACAAAAAGATGTAAAAAAATTTTCATTAACTGAAAATAAATTTGTTTGTACCCTAAGAGATTTTAATAATTACTAATATTAACATTTTAATAATTTTAAAAGCTTTTTCATAATTCCACGACTTAATGTGCCAAACACCACTTCCTGGTTGCCTTTATCTACTTCATTTTCAATGGTCGTTTGACATTAAAGTTGAAAGTTAAATGAACTTGTAAAACAGTCAACAATAACACTCATCCCCAGCCATGCAAATTAACTTTGCATATTATACGAATACTTAAGGCGAATAAAATAATTTCATATAATTTTCAGCAGTAATTGACTATGAAGTTTAAAACAACAAATTCAAGAGGGATTTAGTTTGGCAAAATAAACAACAACAAAAAAATTAAAACAAATTGCAAATGCCTCACAATAAGATTGATGTTTAAGTTGTTTGGTTATCAATGTAAGCGCTAGATTTTTGGGTGATGAAAAATAAAGCAAGTTAACTTGATGTTGTTAATGATCGAAAGCAGTTAAGAATCTCTCGATATCCTGCTCAGTATAGCAAAAATTTAGACCTAAATAACTAATTTCAAACAGGAATATCATGGGTTAAAATTTGCTATAAAAGCATTCGACACAAGTTACTACTTTACCGGCCTGGTCTGGCCCACGATGCCGACAGAAAACGAATAAACGGCAACTTGTATTGACTAAACAATTTCTATAAACAAAAAGGAGTCAGGGGATTCCTAACAGAATAGAAAGTAAAATCTAATTCTGTCTTTAAACATCAATGATTAATTTCGTAATCTTTCACTAAAATGTATAATGTATTTATAAGAATCAGTTCTTCGAATAAGAGGGCGAAGTCATTATATAATTGTGAGAGAAAACTGAAAAAATTAGCAGAAAAAATCTAAAAAATTTGCGTAATTAAATCCTGTTTAGCTCTAGTAATTTTGGAAAAGTACGAAGTCTAACCATGAAACCATCACGTTCAGGTATTTTTTCAAGTGTTTTCCTAAAATTAATTACCAAAATTATATCGAATTCTTTTCTTTTTAACCCCCGACTAAAAAAGGGTTATACGTTTGTGTTGTGTGTCTGTGTATCCGCGTATCTGTGTGTCTGTATAAGTCCACGTACAGACCCAACGGCTGGACCGATTTTGATTTAGTTTTTTCTGTTTGAAAGGTTACTTGATCGAGAGTGTTCTTAGCTATGTTTGAAAAAACTTGGTCCAGATGCTTAGAAGATATCGCATCTTTTCTAGATATGGATTTTCTCAATTTAAATGGACATAAAGTTATAAATTGGGCTCAATTAGGCAGAGATTTTAATTTTATTTTAAAGTTTAAAAAAAATCAGCGTTATTTTAGAAAAATGTATGTTGCTTATCGGAAGTTATGTACAAATTAAAAATAGTCTAACGCGAGTAACGGCTTCTGCTAAAACTTTTAATGCTTTTCTTTTTGTCATTATTTTGTTTGCTTTTATTAGATATGTACAAGCGTTATGATTTATAACGCGTGAGTCACGCATTAGTCACGCATGAATCATGTGCGAGTACACAATAGTCACGTGAAAGTAACAAACGACTCCCGCGTGAGCCACATATTAGTCACGTTTGAGTCGCGCATGAGTCAGCGTGATCGTTTTTGCACATGCAAGCGTCATGATTTGTAACGCTAGAGTCACGCATTAGTCACATGTAAGTCACGCATGATTCACTTGCGAGTGCCCAATAGTCACGTGCGAGTCACAAACATTCTTCCCTGTGAGTCACACATTAGTCACGTTTGAGTCACGCATCAGTCATGATTTGTAACGCTAGAGTCACGCATTAGTCACGTGTAAGTCACGCATGAATCACTTGCGAGTGCCCAATAGTCACGTGCGAGTCACAAACATTCTCCCCTGTGAGTCACACATTAGTCACGTTTGAGTCACGCATCAGCCACGCGTGATTGATGTTGTATTTGTGTATAGAAGTGGTTTACAAAAATAACGTTTGTGATTTTATTTTTCTTAAGCTTATTAAAAAATCTATTTTTGGATAATTCGTATTCGGAGTCAGACAATGGCAGGCAATTATCACGAGAGTGCGTGAATAAAAAAAAATCATGACCTTTTTTCCTGTTTTGTTGGTTAAGCATTGTTAATAAGCATTTTGTTCCTGCTTCGGTATTCTTAAATAATAAAAAAAATGTTTATTAATTAGTTACTATTAATTACTTTGTATGGGAGGTACCCGTATCCCCACTATTGTACTACTTAGATTTTGGTGTAACATGCAGTTTATTTTAAGAGTTATTCGTATTAAATTTATTGTGTCTCATTATTGTAGTGCTGAAGATATATGTAAAATAATCATTACTTTATATGGGGGCTGCCATCTCCCCCCTCTCCCGCCGCCCTGCTATACCGAAAAGATTTTGTTCTAACATGCTGTTCGTTCTAAAAGCCACCCATACAAAATTTAGTGACCGCCACTATTGTAGTTGTGGAGATGTGAATTGAGCCGCGAAATAAGGATCTTTGGCCCCACTGTACACCGGTGGTAAAGAAAAAATTTGTCGTCTAAAACAATGATTTTAATTTACAACATTAAAACTAGCTCACAACAATATTGTAAAATCAGCTTAGCCGATATGTAAGATCACAGTAATAACAAAAATCGTTGGCGACGGCTGTAAGCCGCCCGTGAGCAGAATAGCTTTTGCTATCTGCTTGGAATCTTATTTTTTTTTTTCAAGTACTAGTAAAAAATATTTGCTTTTCAAAATTGCTTATATGAAGCTTGCTGATTTCGTGTCCATCTATCAACACAAACATTATGTTTTGAATGCAACACTAACTAATAGTAATAGTAAAAAAAATTATGAAGTTTTTTTCTTTTTTGCTTTAATGTATGTATGATTAGTGCAATAATCATAAGCAATAATCTTAAGAAATATATTTCCACTTTTCCTCAAAAATAAAATTACCCTTTTACTCTGCCAAATATGTATAATAAAAAATTGAATTACAGGCAAAAAAAAACATATACTATTACTTATTCATATTCGTATTAACAAAATTTTGTTTCTATTTCGGCAATGTTTATTGGTCATGCTTTAAAAAATTCACTAAAATTTTACAATTGCAACAAACTATTTCACAAACTCTAAGAGTTACTCTCTAGTGCTGTTTACACAGAAAAAAATTGAAATACATACATACATACTCACTTACATACTTACGTACATGTGGACGTATTTTGGATGACGCTGTCTATTTGAAATTTACTCGTACTTAGTTGCCATACAAAGTTAAGAAATAATTTAATAAAAATAAATCATATCTAGTGGATTTACAGTTTTATGGCCTAAAACAATTTTATTGCATAAATTTCCTTGCCATCAAATAATTGAGTTGATTAATAATAATAAATCGGAATTGGTTTTTAAAAATTTGCAAAGCTTGAAAAAAAAAATAGATAAAATTAAATGACATGCTCAAGTCGTATAAAAATAAACACACAACAAATATTTTTTTATATACAAATGTTGAATTAATTAGCATACACTCAGTAGAAAAAAGTTAGTCACTTGATTTCGTCTGAATTTTTTATAAAAAGGTAGCTTGAAGTTTGTTCCCTCCAGCAGTTTTGCACGCTGCTATCAAGATTTCGTATAAAACCCCAAATAGCAAATAACGTTCAGCTCGCATATGCAAAATCTTAAGAAGAATACTTCTATGCAGGGGAAAGGTGTCCCTAAATGAACACAATAGAGGGCCTTCTTAAATTGTATTAAAATAACACAAAAAATTTAATTTTAGTCCAAATAAATATTTTTTATTCCAAAATTTGATGCAACAAAATCGACCATCCCAAGCACTACATACAACACAGCCTTATAAAAATAAAAAAAAAACAAAGTTGTAAAAAACAAAGAAAAAAGTCGTACAGAATGAAGCTTCCCCTTCACCACCTGTCTTCTCTATCAATATCCCTTTCCTAAGATAACACCTGGTTATTTCATATAGCAGCTGTTCTTGATGAAACTCATGTTGGATGTTAAATTTTGAACCACTTTTTCGAGTATTGCTGGCCGCATGGCACGATTAACACGAACAATGTTAAGCTTCTACACAGAAAAAATTATTCCTAAGAAATTTTCAAACAAACATGTGTTTTGAAATATAATTTAGTTTCAGTAAATATTTTTTACTTTTCCAGTAAATTATTTGTTCCAATTTTATTTTATGTAAAAAAACTGTATAGAGTGAAAATTATCTATATAAAGTAAAATTTGCACAAAAAAAAAATTTAGATTTTTTTTTTATTTAAATTTGTTATTTTTAGTCAAATTTATTTTTATATACTGTAAAAAAATTTGTCTGATTTTTTTTAATTTTTTCTATAAATTATTTTATAGATATAAAAAACATTTTATATTTTTTTAAAGATTTTTGTTTGCTGATTTCAAACTTATTATGTTTGTATATTGTGATTCTCAATATATGTAGTATTAATAGCATGTTCACACGGACAGCAATTATCGAGGTTCGCTCTCTCATTCGAGGTTCACTGTCGAATCTTGATTGAATCAAGATGGTTCGACATACAAATTTTTGAGAGCGTACCAATTTGGTTCATTTTGAACCTAGTTGCGAACCATGAAGAATTTGCTATCATCGCTAGTTTTGATAACACATTATCGCTAATTTATCTGAACTAGCTATCAAAACAAAATGAGTACACACATACACATATCCATGAGTAAACAAAAAGCAAACCAAAAAAATGGATACGTGTATGAATTAAAAAAAAAATAGAACACATTTTATTCATTATTTTTTGCTTAATTTGTTTATCTACTGTAAAAAAGCAAATAACACAGAAAATAAAACTCCTGACAACTAATCACGTATGTATGTATGTGTGCATGTATGTATATATATAAATGAGAACAGTGATGCCAACTCTTGATACTCAAAAAGTGTAAAAAAAATTTGAAAAAGGGTTAAATTGAAAAAATATACGTTTAGCGCTAAATAAAGTAAAAATTTTCGAATACTCGCGAAAAGGGGATAATATTATAAGGGCTTTGGACACGATCAAAATGCTTGCTGTCAAGTTCGCGTACGTGTGCTTGTCGGCTTGATGTTACCATGCTTGATGCCCCACCAAGCATTCATTTTTATTTTGATTTTGTGCTGTTCGTTTGGTTGAAAAAAAAAATGCATAAAAATGTCTTAATAAAGAAATTTAATAACAATAATGGCAACATTGCTTACAAAAAAAGAATAAAGCAAAATAAGAAAGTTCTAACACTTCTTTTTTCCATTAATTTGGGCAACCGTTCATAATGGAAATATAATTATAATGAAAATTTGTACGCGCTTGATGGCGTAACAATATACACGCATTAACAAGTGACAGCAAGCATGCCGAAAATCAAAATTTTTTTATTTTCCATCAAGCATCGTTAGTGTCACACATAGTAACAAATTTTTACTCATACCATAACCAATCTCAGCAAGCATTTTGACTGTGTCTAAACCCCTTTAAAATGTTTCTGTTGTAAATCAAAACATCGAAAACATTGTTGTACAATAATTTATTAGAAAATCATGAGATAAATACATACATAGCTTGAGATATTACATTTCATATTAAATTTCAATAAGGTACCCATAACTAGTGTACATATACATACATATATATATATATATATATATACATATGTATGTATCTACGTTTACATAAGTACATAATTACATACATACTTATAAAATTGGTCATTTTAAAATAAAATTTCGATTTCTCATTCTTCCTAAAACATACATTATCTGTTTTTATCAAAGCACAAAAAATTTGGAAGAAATAAAAGATTATTCTATAGTCTTCTTCTTTTTTAAATTGATAACGCAAACTAGCAAAATTAAATGAGTAAAAAGTCGATATTATAAGATTAAAGGAAGAAAAAGTGCACAAAGATTATAACTTATATACGTATTGGACAAAAAGTAAAAAAAGTTCTGAAAGATAATTATAAAAAATACTAATTCACGCGTTTTTTGGGACCAAACATTTTTTTTCGCATTTTGAGTGACTGAATTCTAGTTAAATCTAGCCCAAAAAGTGCTAATACCCATATTTTGAGTAGGTAACCAAATTGTAATTACTTTTAAGTTATAATTAAATACGAAATTGTGTTTTTGAGTGCATATTTAAATAATAATTAAATTCCCAACCTTGTGTAATATAATACCACTTAAGCTTTATGAGCGTACCATATGTTTTTATGCGTGTGTGTTTATTGAAAACATACACATACACATCATGTGGTCGTGTTGAAAACATCATATCAGCTCGTATTAAAAATAATTTCGTTCAAATTTCATAAATATATAGGACAATAGATAGTTTCATATCATGGAATAAATAAATAGAAAAATGTATTATGACGTTCGTTTATTTTCATAAAATTTATTTTATGCAATTATAATTTTCTACATGTTTTGCTTATGTTTTTTGGAAAGTTCTCGTTCAGACTTGCAATTTTTGTTGCTGGAATTTCTTAAAATTTTGCTTTGAAATTGCATAAGTGTCCACATTATGAAATTCTAATTTTTCAATTATGCATTAAAAAATTCTATTACATCACAAATTTTCCTGAAAAATTAACACTTACTTATATTTGCTTTTTCTAATATTTTTGGTTCTCATACAACTGAAGAAATAAAGTTATAAAACACGTCAAATACAACTAGCAACTTGAAATTAACAATTACGAATTTCAAATCAAAAGAGAATTGCAGAGCACATGAAACTGTGCACCCCTCCCTAATCTTCTTACCCCTCTCACTAATAAACTCAAAAATTGCTGCAACAAAAATTGCAAGTCTGGACAGAGACAAAGCGTTCAATAGTATTTGGAAATTTTCTAGTGCTGTCGTACTTTCAGCGTAATTTAATAAGAACTTTAATTGACCAGTGAAAAAATGAAATCGTATCTAAAAACATTTAATTTTAAGTAAAAATTAGCTAATTATGTATGTATCACTGCATCAAAAAGATTTGTCAAAACGAACCACGAATTTGTCGTTTGAACGGCATGGTTCGCAATCGTGGTTCAGAGAGCTAACCAAGTGGTTCATGTTGCCGTCTGAACATAGCATAAGAGTCTTACTATCAACATACGCAGTTTGTTAGCTAAATTAAAAAAAAATTTGGGTTGAAGTCTACTGACGAGTTCCAAAAGCGGGAACGAAATGCTTAACCATAAAAACAAGATAATTTTTGAAAGTAAAAAAAAAAATTTGTTGAACCTTTCATTTGCTTCAGTTATTTTTTTCAGATAATACGAAAAATATTAGTGAATGTGTTTGTAAATTATAAAAAAAAAATTGCTGAATAATACAAAAAAAAAAAAATCTGCAAAAATGTTTTTCTGTTCCTATTAACAAATTTGACTGAAAATATTTTGAGTTTCAGTTAACTATAATAATTTAACTAAAAATAAAATTTTTTTCCAGTTAAATTTTTACAAAATTGTTATCAGAATCTACAAATTTCTTTGTAGGTCCGCATTCACACAAAACATTTACTGATTCAATGAATTTGGTTACTGAAAACGAAATTTAGTTTTTTCTGTGTAAGGTGTCAATTGTTGCTGGCTTATTAACATAAACCAGTGACTTCACCTGGCCATACAGAAAATAATCAAGAGTAGTTTAAGGGTACGATCTTGGAGATCAATTAACATTTATCGAAATCAACTTGTCACCAAGTTTTTATTTCCATAAATCGAAGCTTGTGGTCGCTTAATTAAATAATATAATATATATAATTGTAGCGCAAACAATTCGTACACTCACATGTTTTCTCTCAAGCAACTATCACCATAGCCGCTTCCAATATAGAACAGTATCTCTACTTCGTTTATGTTAAAAACTAAAATGCGCTACAACCAGGGCTGACAGATAAAATTATCGAAAAATCGTCGAAATCCCGATAAACTATAAAATAATCGTCATTTTATACTCAAAAAATCGTCAAAAAAAATCGGACAAATCAAAATGAATTTCTTAACGTGTATACTAGGCCGGGTCGATTAGTATGGATAGAAAAAATTTAAAAATCGTATAGTAAAAACAAAATCTACATATCGCTACCTTAATATAGAAATGCCCCAACTCATTGTTTTTTTTTTAATCGTGATTTTTACATTTTTCGATTGATTGGATTTCTTCTATCGAAAAATACAAAAAACTCGATTTCTAAAAAATGATTCTAAGAAAATTTTGCAAAGAAACCATGGGTGTAAAATCAAACCCTATACCGCGCATCTCGACATGAACTTTATTTCCTCTTCATGAGCTTCTTGTTTGGCTACTGCCTGCCTTATTTGAAGACATTGACTTTAAATATGAAAATGGGGAACCAAATATTATGTATAAGTCTAAGGTAGCTCTCGAAAAAAAATTAAAAGCAGGCAGTACGTGGAGAATGGTTCGAATTTAGTACACAGCAAAAACTAAATTTCGTTTTCAGTAACCAAATTCATTGAATCAGTAAATTTTTTGTGTGAATGCGTACTTACAAAGAAATTTGTAGATTCTGATAACAATTTTGTACAAATTTAACTGAAAAAAAAAAATTTATTTTTAGTTAACTTATTATGGCATTAGAGAAAAAAGTTAACTGAAACTCAAAATATTTTCAGTCAAATTTATTAATAGGAACAGAAAAACATTTTTGCAGATTTTTTTTGTATTATTCAGCAATTTTTTTTTTTCATAATTTACAAACACATTCACTAAAATTTTTCGAATTATCAGAAAATAAATTAACTGAATCAATAACAATTCTTAATTTTTTTTTTTTTTTTTTTTTAATTAGTAAAAGTTTTATCTGAAATAAATAACTGAATCAAATAAAAGGTTCAACTATTTTTCTACTTTAAAAAATTGGCTTGTTTTTATGGTTAAGCATTTCGTCCCGCTTTTGGAACTCGTCAGTAGACTTCAACCCAAACATTTTTTGAATTTAGCTAAGAAACTCCGTATGTTTATAGTAAGACTCTTAATACAGGGTGGGCCAAAAGAAACCAAGGGGTGTAAAAGTTTAATAACTTTTTTGTTTATTAACATTTTTTTTATTTTTTCTTTCAGATTATATAATATACAAAATGGAAATTTTTTTACACTAAGTATGAAAAATGATGCCTCTTAAATGACCACCGTTTTCAGCTTCGCACTGATTGGCTCTTTTTAGAGCATTTTCCATAACATCTTTCAAAACTTGTGGCTGTAGCGTTCGAATTTCTGCAACAATGTTTGCCTTGAGTTCAAGGATTGTCTCTGGCTTGTTCACATACACTCGCTTCTTCAAAAAACCCCAAAGAAAATAGTCGGGTGCTGTCAAATCTGGCGATCGCGCTGGCCAAATAATTTCCGAATTTCGAGAAATTATTCGCTCTCCAAAAATTTGACTTAAAAGTGCCATTGTGTCTCGGGCAGTGGCTCCGTCCTGCTGAAACCACATACCAGGTCTGTTTTCAAGAGCAGGACGTAAAAAATTTTCTATCATAAACCGATACCGCTCTCCATTTACGGTTACAGCACTTCCATCTTCATTCTCGAAGAAGTAGGGCCCAATGACATTTTCAGATGTGATTTCACACCATACTGTACACCTGATGGGGTGCAATTGTCGTTGATGAATGGCTCTTGGATTTTGAGAACCCCAGAACCTACAGTTCTGCTTATTAACAAAGCCATTCAAATGAAAATGAGCTTCATCACTCATAATCAAATTTTCAATAAAGTTGATTTCTGGTTTAAATAATAAAATTCTATTGTTCTGGTTCTCTGTTCAGTTGTGAACCTCTCCATTATAAATTCTCCAAGTGTTGTCTATATAATCTGAAAGAAAAAATAAAAAAAAATTAATAAACAAAAAAGTTATTAAACTTTTTCACCCCTTGGTTTCTTTTGGCCCACCCTGTACTATATTGAGAATCACAATATACGAACATAGTAAGTTTGAAAACCGCAAACAAAAATCTTAGAAAAATATAAAATGTTAAAATAAATCAGACAAATCTTTTTACAGTATATAAAAATAAATTTAACTGAAAAAATTAAAAAAAAATCAGACAAATCTTTTTACAGTATATAAAAATAAATTTAACTGAAAAAATTAAAAAAAAATCAGACAAATCTTTTTACAGTATATAAAAATAAATTTAACTGAAAATAATAAATTTAAATAAAAAAAAATAAATCTAAATTTTTTTTACAAATTTTACTTTATATATATAATTTTCATTGTATACAGTTTTTTTTACATAAAATAAAATTGGAACAAATAATTTACTGGAACAGTAAAAAATATTTAGTGAAACTAAATTATATTTCAAAACACACGTTTGTTTGAAAATTTTTTGGTTATAATGTTTTCTGTGTATACATTTGCTTTATTTTACATGTTTATTGGGAAATTGAAACCATTGTCCTTTTTTAACCCCTTATAACTTTTTTCCTCTCAGTGGTAAAATTATGAAAAATATTGCCAAGTTACATATATCCAAGTCTTGGTGTCAGTAGTCTTGATGCCCGAAATTTTGTATAGTAACTTGGCCTTTTTTCACATTTATTTTTTTTTTAGAATATCAATTTATAGAGATATCAATACATATAAAATAAAGTGTGGGCAAAATTACACTAAAATCTTTTAGAAGATAAGCAATACATGAATTGAAACAGTCGTTTGTTTTTATAAAAGAACTGCAATATATGGACTTCTAAAAAATTGTAAATTTTAAAGGAAAAATCGACAAATCGTCATTTTGCTATTTTCGGCACCAAAAATCGTCAAAATGACGTTAAATCGTCAAATGTGGCAGCCGTGGCTACAACTAAAAATAAAAAAAGCACAATGTGTATCAAACACATTGACTGTCTCTCATACTATACAGTCTAAGTATGTTTATACTATGGTCATGGCTATTTAATCGCACAAAAAAAATATGCATGATACTCGGGATATTCGTCATTTTCCACCATATACACACTTTTTTCTTTATAACATCCCTGCAGGAGAACGAACTGGTGTCCAACTAGTATTTTAGTAGTACAGAAATCACCACCACTAGTTCCCAACTGTAACCCTTCCTATACTATCTTAATGCTCAAATTAGCATTGAGTGTGTTAAGAAAACTACTAGTACCATTGGTACTAGTTTACGACTAGTTTATTACCAGTTCTTTTGTAAAGAAAAATTCTATAAAATTGGTGGTTTTATTCCTTTGTTACCCAGTGACAACGCTAGTTAAAATTTGCAATTATTTATCAAAATTCAGAAATACAAAAGGGTAATTATAATTATTTTTAGATCAAGCTAAAATTTTAGTAATTATATGATACCAATTTTCATACAGTGTAAGAGCTCTGTTAGACAGTTAAAATTTATTTTGCAATGTGGTGCCTTGGAACTACTTCATATACTAGTACTCATCAGCACTAGTAATTTTACACAACAACTTTAACCCATTTTGCACTAGTTCTTGCTATTCTAGTAAGTATACTAGTAGCTTTTAGACAATTATCGCATATTCTCCTGCAGGCATCTAACCGAAAATGTGTGGGTGTATGTGCGTGTGTGTGTGTGTTTGTGTGTGTGTGTGTGTGTGTGTGTGTATGAGTGTGTGTGTGTGTGATTGTGTGTGTTTGTGTTTGTGTGTGTGTGTGTATGTGTGTTTGTGTGTGTGTGTATGTGTGTTTGTATGTGTGTATGTGTGTTTGTGTGTGTGTGACTGTTTTTCAAAACATGCTTTATGTGTATGTGTACATAAAATAGCCCTGTATATATGCATGAGCAGCCGATTAATACTCAGAGTATTTTTATAGTCATGCTTGTGATTACACTATGTGAACTATAAATTACAGTTTCTATCGTTTGTGTTGCGTAATTAAAAAAAAAATGTGTATACACATATTCGTTGGATGTCTATAATTATACGTATTCGGTTGAAAATAAATGCGTGTGTTTGGATATTAGCGTGTGTTTTATTTTTAGCTGTACACATTCATAGTGGCTTGACGGTAATACTGTGCGCATTGTCATATCTGTCATACTTATACCCGCAGTATGCTTATACTCAGAGTATGGATATTTATTCGGACAAAATAAATATAAGCAGGATACTCAGAGTATTTATTCAATATACGCCCTCCCCCCCCCCTTAATGCATTTGTGTGTATGAAATGTAATGAAAAATCTGCTTGGGCTGTATGAAAACATTAATCATATACGATTAATTAATATTCAAAATTAAGAACAATTATAACCTTCAAACAAATGATATTATTGCTAAAAAAAAAATGCATAAAACTTGCAAGCAAAAATCGTTAATGAACTGATAAATGTATTTTATAGTAAATATTTATTTAGAAATGTTTTTAGCACAGTCGAAAAAGATTAAATAGCCCTTTTCATACCTGTGACTTATGATTTTTTTATTTTGAGTTGTACACCGAGAAAAAAACAGCTTAAAATCAATAAAAAAATCATATTCAATTAATAAGAAACATTAGCGTAAGTCTATTCATGTTGAAATTTCTCATTTCAATAAGGAAAAATAATAATTTACAGTATTAATTTATTAATTTTATTTATTTTTAAATATCTCAATATACATTTTCTATTATATTGAAAATTATTATTATTTTTAAGTTGCAGCTTTTCCCTGGAATCAAATGCTATTCTAGCCTTTTACCTATTGGTTTTTCTGCCATTAGTTTAGATGCTTGAGGTGTGTGCAATTAAAATACTCCTGTATATACTCAAGTGTAGCCGAATAAATACTCAGAGTATCCATTGCTTGTAACGTGCGAAGCTGCTTAATTTTTGAAGAATTAAGGTGCAATGATGCCGTCAGCATGTAATGGAGGCTGTAGGGTCTGTTGTAGATTGTTTTCACTCCATACGCGACAATTTTATTTATTAACAAAGCCGTAAAGCCAAAAATTAGCCTCATTGCTGAACACAATTTTGTGATTCCAAAGTGAATCTGTTTAATTTTGTAGCATTGTTGAAGCGTCAAATGTCTATTGGTGATGATTTGTTATACAAATCAGATATGTCAAAAAGTGAATGCCGTTTAAATGTTCGCTTGACAGTTAACTCTTTTGTTTAACTCAATATTTAACACCGGATATTTCACCAATATTCACTAAATCCGTTTAAATGTTTACTTGCGCAATTGCTTTTTAGACATAGTATGTTTTTAGAAGTTTTATAGAAAATTTTAGGAGGACCAAATAAGTAACCTGAAAGTTTAAAATACTTGATATAAATTATTCGCAACATTTTATGACCTTGTGATATTTTCTATCAAAACTTTAAAGACGAAAAACTCGGGAAATAGGCAATTTTTTATATGAAGTTATTCTTATTTTTAAATTTTCTATTAGATCAGCAATTTAAAAATATTTTCTTTGAGATTTTTCGCAGTTTTCTATGAAAAGTTTAGAGCTCAATAACGCGAAAAATATGAGTCGCCAGCAACTTTTCTAATTATAATTCTTTTTAATTTTGTTCTTGTTTTTTTAATTTTCTATGACGACAGAGGCTGTTATACTTATACTAATCATACAAAAAGAGTTACAGCTTATAAATAAAAAAATAAAAAAATAATTTAATAGCCTTTAAAATTTTATATATATATTTTTATTATTGCACAGTATAATAAGTCCTACCCAGTTCTAAGTAATGATATCATGATTTAAAAATCTTTTATATTACCTTACACCTAAGCCAACAGTTATACCCTAAACAAATGAGGTCAATTGATCAAAGGCGTTGTCATTTAGTTTACTACCAATAAATTAACACATTAAACAAACATTCTCCAACAAACCATCACTACCACCACCAACAACAAACAAAGAAACAAACAAACAAAAAAACAACTTTATAATCTTTCTGGAACAACGTATGTATAAAGTTTGGCAACATTAAAGGCACACAAGCATGAGCATACCGTTGACCAGCGACCTTGAAAAAAATTTTGAAATCCAAACAAAGTTAAAAATGTAAATCATAAATGAAGAAAAACAGAAAAAAAAGAAACAAGAAAATAGTCACGTCACAAAAAAAAAAGAAACGAAAACAAAAGTGACAAACCAACTTCACCCGTCAATGAGACAAAAGTAAATTAAAGCTAAGGCCGGGTTTCCATCTGTGTGCCATGTGCCACACAAGCGTAAAAAAATCGTAACCACTAATTACTAATGAAAATCAGTTTGATTCAGACACGTATTTATTAAGTTAAACAGTTTCATACATAACTAATAGACAATTTTATAGAATGCAACATGATTGAAAACTGTTTAAATCAATAAATTTATGTCTGGATCAAACAGTTTTTTTTATTAGTAATTAGTTGGTTACGCTTTTTTGGGCAAATGACACACAAGAAATGCCAGATGTAAACTCAGCCTAAGTCTGACATATGAGTGATTGACTGGCAAACTGACTAAATGACTGGCTATAAGAGGCAAAATGTTGAAGACACCGACTATAACAACAACAAACATTTACACATTTTTCGGTTAAGTGGCTACAAACACAAAAACACATGCACACATGCACATTACTATGAATTATTGTATAGCAAATATGGGGTAATAAATACATGCTTACCAGATATGGGAGTATCAATAACCAATAAATGAAATAAAACTATATTTGTTTGAAAAACCAATGGAAAATAAATTATTTTCTAAAAATTTCTGTGAATCTTAATTAAGGTTGAGACCGTAAGGATTTTTGATGCGTTTTTCTTAACTTCGAAAGTAAGTTCGAATTTTCGAACATTCTAAATAACTTGCGAATTTCCATAAATATTTAAAACCCGCAATTTTGAACGAAAAATTGTAAAGTAATTTCGAAATTTCGAACATGCTTCACAAGAGCCTTAAAAATATAGCATATCCAGTCGAATTGGATATTTTGTTTATATTACAGAAAAATATATATATTTTTTTTTACATTTTTGTATCTTTTATTTAAACAGGAAATGTATTTTAAGCTTATTTTATATTTTCAAAACTATATAGTTTAAAATTTAAGAAATTAAAACAAAATAATTATATTGAAGAAAAAGTTTCTTTCTATGTAAAAGCACAGATCGTGTATAGTCAGTCACAAAATTTTTTTAAAATTGTGTTAATAACTTCTTGGGCATATGGTCTAGTTACTCCGTCCACACTTGTGCAACCATATTCTACTAAATTTACTTTGTAGAATATGTAATAAATAAATAAAATAAATAAATAATAATATTGATATTACAAAATATTTCTTAAAAAAATAAACCTGATGTTCTGCAGCAGTGAAATGTGCAAAATGATTAAGCTAGGTCAAAAATTAATTTCGATATATTTTTAAGAAACAAACAATTAATATTTTACTGAACAAGTTAAAGATGGGCACTTCCAAAGAAAAGTCTACCATGATGGAAAAAATTAAAGTTCACCAACAGATTTGTTTTCTTGTATCATAAATTAGAAATCTTTCAAATTATATATAAATTGTGGGAAAAAAAGAGTTACAAATATTAAAACCTTATTTTTATTTTTATGAAAAATTGTAATAGGAGCAAAGTTTGAGTATGTTCGAAAATTCGAACTTAATTTCGAATTTTCAAAAACCGATCTACAGCGATCTACAGTATACTGTAGTTAGCCTAAAGAAATATTTTTAGAACATTTGAGGGCTTATTCAATGGAAAAAGGGTTTACGAACATTTAAATTTAATTAACTTCGAAAAGTTATAAGTTCAATTTTTACGCCTTAAATATCTCAACAAACGAAAATATATTAAAGTTTAATATTTGTCAAGATATATGTATTGATTTTCCTAATATTTTAAGAAATTCGAATTTCGAATTTGATTTGAACAAGTTAAATATTAATTGAAGAGATAATAATATTCAATTTTTATTTTTGTTTTTATTAAAAATGGTAATAGGGGTAAGTTTTGAGTAATTTCGAAAATTCGAAATTAACTTGGAATTTTCGAAAACCGATCTATAGCCTAAAGCAAGATTTTTAGAGCATTTGAGAGTTTATTCAATGGAAAAAAGGATATTCGATTAATTAAATTAAGGCAACTTCGAAAAGTTACAAGTTCCAATTTTATGCCTTTACTATCTCAACAAAAGAAGATATTAACTTTATTAATTAATTACGAAATACGAATTTCGAAATGGTTTTCGACCTTTTATAGCAAAAATTACTAATTCATGTGGGTATATATGAGATACTTGCTTTAGAAATATGAAATTTTACACTATAATAAATTTGTTGAGCTTAAAGGAAGCTAAAAAAATTTTATTAATAAAATATTATTATTAATAATATATGCAAAATACTTCCTTATTAATAAAAAAAAAACACTTGAAAATCTCCCGTACATTTATATTATTTGGTTTGGTTTCTTTATGTATGCAAATTTTTATTTACATTTAAAAACCAGTTTCTTTTTTGCAGCAAAATTAGGTCATACTCAAACACAAGACAAACCATATACCAGGATTACATGACTTTAGGGATGCCAATCGGGATCGATTTTTGGAAATCTGGGGGTTCGGGATTTTGTAATCCCGATCCCGAAAATCCCGGGATTTTCGGGATCCCGGGATTTTTCGGAATCACGGGATTTTCGAGATTTCGGGATCTAAATATTTTTCGTAAGATAAATTATTTTGTTTAAATAAATATTACTTTAATAACAATTTAATGCATTTTAAAAGGTTTTATGTTCATAATTTATCATTGCACAATTGTCTTTAAAGTGAACAATTTTCTAATACTAGTATGAAATAAAAATCAAAAGAATTTTTCTCATCTATTTTTAAGTTGATTAATCACATTTGATGTTAGAGAATTTATAGTGAAAACAATAACTAAATATGAAAACTTGTTTTTGTTTTCAATATAAATGTTTTTCTATTATCTAAGCCAAAACGAATATACTTACATATCGGTGGACTTTTAGCACTACCGCTTAAGTTGACTTACGAAAATTTTTAGATGCACTTTCATACAAATAAGTTGCAAAAACAATATTGTTTTCTTAAAAATATATCTACTAACGTTTTTTTTTTAATTGCGATTGATCAACAACAAGTATAACGGTTGTTACATATATACATATGTATGTATACCAAGCATTATCTAATTTTTTTATCGATTTCGTTACGACTAATAAGGCTGAACATGTCGAAAAATTAAAAGAAATGTATACACTATTCTAATCAAATTCGATTAATTACGTCTAAAGATCACATTTTTATAGGCACATACATTAAAAGTTTGCCTGAGCACTTGAACAGTATTTCTGCTCTACTGAAAAATTTTAAATTCATACATAAGTTTTTTTTTCCTACAAGTTCAACAGATACATACATATGTATGTATTCATACGTTCGCTAAGAGGAGTATGGTTTATTAGTGTCCTGGCCTTCTTCTCTGCAACTCGAATACAACTATGATTGAGTCGAACTCATTCACTCGATCGTTTTTGACTAAAACTATTTATCAAATCCATATAATTTAAATGGGTTTGATCTTAGGTTTGCATCAAAAACGACCTAAACGGTCTAAATAAAAAACAAAATAATTTTGAACTGCAACGTAAAAAACATACATACATACACACTCGAGCAGTTTTTTAGACAAAATACTCCGCATTATTCTGTAAATATTTCTCGCTTTTACGTCAACCCGACAACAAAAAGTTTTCACTTGCCTTGTATTGCATTCTACTCCAATTGTAAGGAGTTGTCAATAGTACTCAATTGTTACCGACAAGTAGATAAACGCTAATTTTTTTAGCGTTGAGAAGTCGACATGCACATAGTTATGCACTGCAATTATGAATAAATTTCCGCAAGAAATTTCTCCCTTTCCCAATTAGATTTTTTTGTTTTCCCTATTATTTGCTACTGTTTGAAATTATTCCCCGGGAAAAATTGCTCGTGGAATTTGAATTATAATTGCCCTCATAATATAGAATAAGACGGAATAAATTTGTCAAACTTATGAATATGTTTCTTTTGTTTTCAAAATAATCCTAAAATGTACATATATTGTAGCACCTTTGATGAAAATAACCGTAAGTCCCTAATCACACTATGCAAGTCTTATTGCTAAGCTGATTCGTTTCAGGGAGAGAGAGAGACGAGGGGAACAGCAACGTTTCTTTTCCCCCCGCCTCTCTCCCCTAACAAACCAATCAGCTTAGCAATAAGACTTGCATAGTGTAAATTGGGACTAAGAAAGTAGTTTATTTATTTTACTCTTGTTGTTAATCTATAAGCAATATGTCACGAATAGTCATTAAATTGTTGAAACTGTACGTATAAAATTGTATGGGACTTTTATATATTATAAAAAAAATAACTCAAAATCAACGAAAATTTGAATTTAATAAAGTTTTTATGCAAAAATTGTTAAGAAATCCCGAAAATGAAATCCCGGGATTGAATTTTATAAATCCCGGGATTCGGGATTTGCCAAATCCCGAAAATCCCGGGATTTCCGGGTTCGGGATTTCCCATTTGGCATCCCTACATGACATACGTGCATATGAAATGCAAAAAAAAAGAAGAAGAAATATATTATGTACAATCTCCCAAATATTATACATGCATACATACATACATACACATGTACAGAAGAAGAAAATATGCAAAAAAAAACAAGTTTGCTAAACTTAAATCCATGGTAGAAACAAAAAAAACCCACCACAGCTACCACCACTAAACGTCAAGTATCTATGAGTTTCAAAATTTAATTTAAAAAAAATAATAATAAATAAATGATTTACCAATAAGAACGGGTTGAAATTAGCTGGTGCTTGAGAGTTATTTTTTTAATGAAACTATATTTCACTTAACATCTGTTGTACAGCTTCCTTCATTACATTTCAATAAAGGCCCGCACCTAATGGAAACCCCTTTCTTTACTTGTACTTCCAAAATACATACATACTCGTATATAAAATGCAAATAAAGTTGCATTATTGTTAAACTAAGTGTTTGCTGTTTACCACCGTGCCGTGCCACGTTTGTCATGTTCAAGTGTTTTTTTTTCTTGCTGATTTATGCAGACAAATATTTACAAGTATCATAATGTTTTCACATACAAACACGCAATCTATGTAAATATAAGTACCCTGCAGAAAGTGCGAATAGAGAAATTATGGTGATTTACTAATGACGTTGTCAGTAGTACTACTGACCAGGTGAACCCCAGCCAATGTAATCATCTATTGACATTTAACATTAGCTTGTAATTGAAAATCCACCACTAGACTGTAGCACTACTGACTAAGTAGTTCTTTTGGGACCACCTGGAGACCTTGGCACCAAAGATTCACTAGTAAAGTTTAGGGGCTCTAGTCTACAATATCGATATTTTCTCACTCGTTGTCAATAGTAAAATTATAGTGATTTTCTAGTGACATTGTCAATAAAGCTACTGATTACGTGTAACCCAGCCAATGTAATCGCCTATTGACATATAACATAGAGTTGTCATTGAAAATCTACCAGTAGGCTTTAGCACTATTGAGAAGGTAGTTCTTCTACGACCATATGGAGATATTTGAAGCGAAGATTCACTAGTAGATTTTAAATACCCTCGTCTGAATATACATATATTTATTTAATATTATTGCACAGCATAATAAAAAAGAAAAACAAACTATTGACGCGTTCATTGACAATATCACCAGAAATTCACTAGAACTATTGTCTCTAACGTATCTTTACTCGCACATAAAAGGAAAGTTGTCGACGTTTTAACTACTGCAATTGTCGATGGAGAAAGATTATTGACATAGAGCCATATGGTTCTAGGCTGACTAGAGGGTATGTATTTTTTTATGTACGTACATATACATATGTATATGTGTATCTTGTATGTATCTTATTTTACAATTTCATTCATAATGCTTATTTTACCTGCAGAATTTGTAATATGATTTCGTCACAATACAATGTGTTTCATTGAAATGATTTTATCTTAGCTTTACTGTATAAAGATAATCTAAGACAATAAATAATGTCACGTAAATTAGAGCATATTTCATTAGGGACCATGGGAGTGCATATAAAATTTCGACACGACGTAAGTGAAAATCAAATTCTATAATATTTAAGAAAATATTTAGTATTAAATGTTTCTTTTAAGACTTGAAAAGTCTTTCCTTCATCATTTGGAAAATGTAAAAAGATTAATAAGATACATATTTCGAGAGCTACAAATATGAATGCTGTCTGAATAGATTAAATACGCTAGAAACTGCCAAAAATTTCTTTAAGCATTAAACACATTCACCACAGCAAGCTACCCGCTACCAAATGTCAAGGATAGAATACACATGTTTTTATGAGAATAAGTCTTTTGAAGACAGCAAGGCAACAGGGCGACAGGTTGTTGTCTATGCTGATTTTGTCGTTGTAGTCCAATTAAACTAATTTCTATTTCGTTGGCTACAATGAGAAAATCCAGTATTGCCAGTATAATAGAAAATGTTGAATGAATGATTTTGTACAATTATTTCATATTATTTAACAGAAATAATATCCAAAAATTTATGGTAAGAATAAATTGATTAATTTTTGTACTTTTACGTGAAACAAGTATATTTTAAAAGAGTAATTAATTTTTTTTAAATCCAGCTAAAAAAATTATATATTATCCATATATTTTTAATATATGAATGTATATAACTATATATGAATATGTATGCAGTCATGTATGGAAATATATGGAATTATACATTGCAAAACTATTATATATGAACTAATATATGGACTAATATATGAAATGTATTGTAATATATGAGCTCATATATGGAAATTTCATTATGAAGCTCTTCATATGTGGATCCATATGTGACGCGCAAAATAGAAAGGGACCTAATGGTAAAAACCGGTTTTGTTCAGGAGAGCCATTTTAAAGATTTAAATACGTGTATCTTTGGTGTAACATCACATCATAAAACGCGCATATCTCTGGGAGGGAACACTTTTGGGGCATGGGATCGGTCTCGTTCGATGCTCAGATGTTGTCCACATCAAAAAAAAAGTGAAAATTGATTTTTTTTGCCTCTTTCTCTATGCCCTGTCAAATATATAGAATTAAGATTTAATATATGGAGCCATATAAGAATGTATGCATACATGATATCTCACATAAGATCGTTTTTGCAATCAAAAAAGCTTGCACAGAAAAAAATGATTTTGATATTTGAATACGGAAATCGTTGATTCAATAAAAAAATCTTTCGAATTTTCTGTGATGACGATTTTTGTATTATTCATAAATAAAATTGTATGCACGTTTATTGAATATACATTTTTTTTCAGTCAATAAAGAAATTTAATGAATCAAAGAAAAAAGTTGTTGACTGAAATTTTATTTTCAGTGATAATTGTTATTGTGTGTGTGTGTGTGTGTGTGTGTGTGTGTGTGTGTGTGTGTGTGTGTGTGTGTGTGTGTGTGTGTGTGTGTGTGTGTGTGTGTGTGTGGATGAATGCCACATTTTTCAACCCCTTTTTTTAGCTTTTGCTTGGCTGCTATTAAATTTTAATAATTAAAACTAAATGTGTTTGGGATGAGTCGAACCGGCAATCTCTTAACTAATAAACTAACGTACTTACCACTCAGCTAAAGAGCAAGGGTCTTATGCAAAAAACTTAATAAAGCTTTGCCAAGCAATGTTAAGTCAAGTTGTATTCTAAAAAAATTATTGTATAAAAATTCTAAAGTAGGCACCCACGTTTGTTAAGACTACTTTAAGTTGATATTTCCAAAATGTGTGTTTTGTATCTCAAATATTTTTATTAATATAGCACATACTGATTCATGTTATATCTGAAAATGAAGCTAGAAGTACTTGCTCTTATCTTAAATTCATTATTTCTGTCATGTAATGGGAAACATCACCAAATTATCCAACTGATTCGAAATACATAGCAAAATCCATAAAAAAATATTAAAATAAATACAATTATACAAAAATGTTTTAGTGATGTACATACAATCAAAACAAATCGAAAAAAGCTGGATATTCAAATACTCGTTTCATTCGAATAAAACAAATTGTGATAATTTTTCACATTTTTTTACTTTTACTTCATAGTTGTGTTTATCTGTTTTATTACCATGTCATAAGCTCATATTTTTTAAATTAGGTTGCTTTACTTCAAGATAATGAAAATTTATTTAATAAAATAAAAATTTATTTGAATACCCGAATGAAATTGTATTCGATTTTGTACATCATAAGCTATGAAGTGGTTGTTGAACACGGTGGCGTTACCAGTATTTATTATTAAATCACAAAATAATTAAAGTTGTCTTTTGCATATGATTTCTTAACAAAGCTATGTTAGCCTTAAAGTGCTTGGCAACTAATATGAACTTTAAAGCTAAAGTAAAATATTTTTTTGCACAAGGGGGCAAATCATTATTGAATAAGCAAATAATGAATAGAAGCAAAACATGATTTCTTATGTGCGCATTGTCTTGATATAATATAAAAATAACTTTTTTGAGTAAAAAAAACAAGCCACGACGTTTTTTGGCTTCTTGTCCGAATTCACACGTATACAACACGAGCAATCAAAAAAAAAACAACAACATCAGCACATGACCACGTTGAGTCAATGAGGTAGTTTAGACGAGAACAATTTTTAAGCCGCACAATTTTTGTTCTTTTCCAAATTACACGAGACTAATTCATCTGGCACAAAATGTATTCGTATACACAGCTGTGTGTGTGTTAGTGTTTTTAGTATTCATTTAACATTTGCTGTTTTTTAAGTTGTATGTGTATTGGTTTTATGCTGCTAATGCGGGGTTGAAGCTGGTTGAAAAGTTATGCCAACCGCAAAACCATTCTCTTTGCCTCTCTCACCTACAAACTGGCATGTTATGCCAGCACAATTATGCCCGTGTAAATCAGCGCAATCAACAAGCAAGGAAAACACCAACAAACAAATGAAATTAAATGATATTTTAAAATACGCGGAATTGATAAATACAATATTCAAGTTAATGACAAATATTATTGAAATTAAAAATTTTATTCAATAACATGGTTTTATTGAAAATAAATTATGTCTATTTTTTTCTGTGTGGATTTTATCACTGGTGAATTGGAAATCCATTTGAAAAATACATACGGTATGCAAAGTTTATATGCGTACCCCCAACGTTTAAAAAAGAAAAACTTTTGTTACAAAAAAAAAAAAAAAACATTCTTGTATGATATTACACATTGTGGCACCATTTAATATATCAAATAATCAAAAGCATAATCATAAAGCATAAAGCATAAAATTAATGAGTATTTGATAGAAAATAAGAGAATTCTCTGGATAAGAAACAAAGTTCATATTACTGCAAAAAATTATATTGAAAACTATTGTTAGACGGATTATTTTTTCGTTTATAATTAATTGCATTAGTTTTTAATCTGAATTTCTTAAATTAAATTTTATGTACGAATATGAGTTTTGTGTTTTTTAAATAATTGATTCACCTTTTGACTTAAAATGAAATGACTTTTAGTTCGTTTTTCATTATTTGTCCAAACAAATGTTTCATTAAATACAACCTCCCTGTTCAAAATCTAAAAAAATTAATTTTAGTAAATTAATTTATTGCACAGCAGTGCGCTTTTGTGAATCAAGAGAGTATGAATATGAACTTTGCATACTGTAGAGGGAATATTTACACATGCATGTATGAAAATGTATGAATATATATAATCATATATGCCCATTAGTCTCCTGCATAAGACTTCTTATAAGAACTTTCAAGACATGAGGGATTTTTCAAATGCTTTATGGTTTTAAACAAATTGAGTCCTCACCTTAAAAGTTCTACCATTCCATCAGTTATACAACTGACGACTACACTACGGTTATTAGCCACAGGATCATTTCAAGGTGTTATAGGTGAGTATATATTGTATACATTTCCAACACCAAGTAATACAAATATCTACATAAAATTATTATCAGCTAAAGACAATGCGCTAATTTGGGGAGAAGCACGGTCTCAACATTGATGTGGAGAGTAATAAATGCAGCGGAAAATATTTTATGCCCACACTGGATAAAGTTGAAGATGACGGAAGAGGAGATGGAAAATTCTAAAATTAACTTTTTCCAGAAATTTCAAATACCGGGTGTGATTGGCTGTATTGATGGCACGCACATCAAGCTATGTAAGCCATCTGAAGATGAATCTCTGTATTTAAACAGAAGGGGAACATTTAGCATTAATGCGATGATCGTAAGAAGCATTGAGATTGTTGTGTTTTTTTATTAATAAACACTGTGTTCATCTATTTTATTTGTTGCAGATATGTGATTATAAAATGCAAGTACGTGCTGTAGACGCGTGCAGGCCCGGATCTTGTCATGACTCATACGAGTATATTTGGAATAGGAGCAGTTCCAGAAAAGTATTTCACGACAGATATTTAAATGGGAATAAAAATTCTTGGCTACTAGGAGATTCCGGGTATGGCTTAGAGCCATTTTTAATTACGCCATATAAAAATGTAGTGGCCGGGAGCTTAGAGCACAAATTTAATCGGAAACATGCTTCAGCCCGAAATATTGTTGAACGCACCATTGGCGTTTTAAAAAGTCGTTTCAGGTGCTTGCAAGGGACCCTTCTATATACCCCTCGAAAAACTTCGCAAATTATTAACGTTTGCTGTTTGTGCATTGCACAACATTTGCAAAAAATATAATGTTCCTTTTGAGGAAAGTGTGGCAGAAAATATGGAAGAAAATATTGTTGCAGATGCAGAAAATCATTTGGAAAGAGAGATGTTTAGAGTAGCATAACGCATACGTGATAATATTGCCGCCCAAATAATTTGATATACACCTTAAGGTTTTTTAGTTTTAACAAATTTATTAAATTAAAAATGTATTCCATTAAAATAAAAAGTAATTTCAAAATCTAAAATCAAAGCTATTTCTTTGTGTTCGCTTTCCAGCACGGCGACACGGATACGGTGACACGGCTGCATATGTCGACATTTCGTAGTTGCCACCGGCTGGAAAGCAAACACAAAGAAATAGCTTTGATTTTAGATTTTGAAAATTGGCTGTAATAGCAAACAATAAACATAAAAACTAATTTCACTAAATTTATAAAAAAAAAATCACTAGAATTCATTTTTTTAAACAGTAGTTTAAAAAAGGAACTTTTTAATTCAGTCTTTCAAGTTTCATGGAAATTTTTATCATTGGCAGTGTTCATAGTAGTTGCTCAATTGTTGGTGCAACCATTGTTTTTTTTTTGATTTTTTTTTCGATTTTTTCAATTTCGAGCTTAAGGGTCTCTATTTCTAAAAGTTTCGCTTTTATTTCATTTTTTTCTTTTAATAACTTGTGAAGTTCCTTATCGTGTTTTTTTTATATTCGAAGTAGCCTTTAAAAATATCACTAAGTCTACCCAACTTTCGGTTTTGGCTTTTTAGTTCATCCCTTTGTTCCTCCATTAGCTTCACGATAGACTGTAAGTGATTATTTTCTTCGAAAAGAAGGTTGTTTAAATCACTTTGTGGTACAGTTTTGGTGGTACATGTGCGCGTTTTCTTCCTGTTTAGCTTTGGTGATAGAGTTGAACTGAGACGTTTTCTTATCGAAAATTTGTAGTTATTGCCGCCAGATTTTTGTTCTTCATTTTTTTTTTTCATTAAGTGAAATCAGATCAAGATGCGCGGAAGTTTGGAAAGTTTTTTCGGCTTCAAGATGCTTTAAAGCGTTGTTTGAAGTAGAAGGTGTGCAATGAAGAGAAGTTGCATTATTTGAGTGAACAGGTTCTTCATTAGCACTTCGAAAAATTTTCTCTGCACTTTGTGTCCATGAACATACGGGTTGTAGATTATTGTCATCATCGGAATCGTACAAAATTGTTAAATCTGGGTCCTCAAAATCTCTTGCGCCTACAATGCCTTCAACACTTCTATAAATCCCACTCAATCTTGCGATAGATTCTTCCATATCTGACAATACAAATTTATTGTATCGACCACCTCCGGTTTTTTCATTTTCTTTCTTGTTGTGGCTTAATTTATTTTTGATATATGCTTTCCAGTCGGTCCATGTTTTTTTCCATCCATGACAATCTTTGCTTGGCGGACCAGAGGCGTCTAGCTTTTCTGTTAATGATTCCCATAGGAAATCTTTTGCCACTCTGTCCCCTTTTTCATATCCCCTTGCTATGTCTTGGTTGTTTTCCATGAATTCAAGGAAGATTTTTTCCTGATTTTGATTTCTATGTTTACGCCTATAAAAAATATTTTGTGATAAAATATTAAAATATTTTTTACAAATTTGCAATACTTATATTTTTCAAAAATTTTCCAATCTTATGTGTTTTTATTTTGTTATGATGCCACTATGTTAATATATTGAACAATGAAAATTTTTGTAGAGGAATTTACGTGGTTTCGATTAAAAAATAGTGTGGTAGCACTTCATTTCTGTGTTTGCTGTTTATTAACTTTTAACATACAAATTTGTTGCAAATAATAAAAATTATATTAAAAATACTAATAAAATGTTATTAAAAGTTAATAATATAGATTATAAATTGAAATAAAAACGTTTTAAATTTTTTTTTAATCTTTCACAAACAGAAACTACTAATTCGAGCACAAAATAAAACGTGATTTCAATTCCGAGGAATTTGATCGATTTTAACTTTCTGAAGAAGTTTTTTCGGAATTGATTTTACTTTCGATCGAACTTAATTTCTGTGACAGGCCTGTATATATATATATATATATTTTTTGGTTAATAAAATTCCTACCATGGTTTCATATGACAGTTTGTTTCTCAAATTAGTTTCGCTAAAAAAATTACCTCAACTAAAGTATTTCAAAATGGCAAAATACGAATTAAAATTTACTAATTTTTTTTAATATTGGAAACATATTTCCCTACCGGTTACTATATCGTTTGAACAACCTTATTTAATAAATTTTACGTTCACTATGAAGCTCATTATTTATGAACAGGGAAACCGCCATAATGCAATTGCATGTTTTTTCTTGTGTGACGTATTAATGCGAGGACAAGATATTTATCCGTTTCAGAACATTTTATGAATTTTGGCATCGATTTGTTAGTGCATATTTTTGCATATTTTACCCTTTAAGGCATGTTTTCGCATATATCAGTCTTAAACGCATATTTTTAGCATATTTTTTAACTTTAAGACCATAATTTACGCTTTTAGGGCATATTTTGATACTTTATAGAACATTTTTTATATGCTTACAAGCTTATCTGTTGGAATTTTTTTTATTTTTTATTTGTAAAGGGTGTTTTTTATTGAGGTATAGAACTTTAAGTTGGCATCACTTTTTTAACTGGCGGCCATTTTGTCAGCTGTCAAGTGATTAATATTTAGTTTGGTTTGCCATTTCATCATGAACAGTTTGACAAAAGAACAACGCTTGCAAATCGTGCAAATTTATTTCGAAAATAATGGTTCAGTTCGCGAAGTTTACCGCAAGCTCCGTCCATTTTATGGTCGACATAATCGTCCATCAGAGCAATTAATTCGATTAACCATGGATCGTTTTCGCACTACGTTTACTCTATGTGATAATACGCATCCGCAGAGACGTCGAACAGTCCGCACTGAAGAAACAATTGCCGCTGTAGAGCAAAGTGTTGAAGAGGACCCGAATGAATCGATTCGCCACCGTGCACAGCAATTGGAGCTTTGTCCATCAACTTTATGGAAGATTTTGCGCAAAGATCTTGGCTTGCGACCTTACAAGATCCAGCTTGTGCAAGAATTAAAACCGCGAGACCATGCAATGCGTCGTGATTTTGGTGTATGGGCCGAAAATGAGATTGATCTCGATGCTGATTTTCATCGCAAAATTTTGTTCAGTGATGAGGCTCATTTTTGGTTGAATGGCTACGTCAACAAGCAAAATTGCCGCATTTGGAGTGAAGAGAATCCACATGAGACCCTTGAGACGCCATTACATCCACAAAAACTGACTGTTTGGTGTGCTCTATGGGCTGGTGGAGTCATTGGGCCATACTTCTTCCGAAATAATGCTGGAGAGTCAGTTACCGTTAATGGAGACCGGTATAGAGCCATGATAACCGACTATTTTGTTCCCGAATTGGATGGCATGAATGTGGATGAGTTGTGGTTTCAACAAGACGGCGCTACATGCCACACAGCGCACGTCACAATCGATTTATTGAAGGAAACATTCGATGAGCGCATAATTTCGCGGAATGGACCTGTCAATTGGCCACCAAGATCGTGTGATTTGACACCATTGGATTATTTTCTTTGGGGATATGTGAAGTCGTTCGTCTACGCCAACAAACCAGAAACGTTAGGGGACTTGGAAGCCAACATTCGTGGCGTTATTGCCAACATACGGCCCCATATGCTCGAAAAAGTGGTTGAAAATTCGACCTGTAGAATTGGCTTTATTCGAGCCAGCCGCGGCGGCCACATGCCCGAAATCATATTTAAACATTAATGGCATAAAATTATCCTTCTAATAAAGCCAAATTGATGGACATTAAAACGATTTTCTTGTGTTTTATTTCAATTCGAAGTTCTATACCTTTAAAAAAACACCCGTTATATAAATTTTTCTTATATTTATATTACGCAGTTATTATGGATGTTAGTTTCAATAAAAATTCGGTTTGCTAGTTGTGACTGACTCTGTTCCGAGTAGACGTTTAAGGAACATTATGTGTATCAAAGTTTACTTAAATATGACAGGCATCGATTTTTATTTGAAAATCTAGCTCAATATTTTGTATATATTGCAATAAAAATAAAAATCTTCTTTTTTATCCAAAATACAGTTCCAAAGTTTTAATTCTGATATCGTGATCTCTTTTGAAATTGAAGTTAAATTTTAACGAGTATGCAACAAAAAACAAAAAATAATTTGTATTATTTTCTTAGTTAAAATTTATATGGTAATTTTATTTTAACGTTCACTTCAAGCCCAAATTATTGTTTTTAATATGGCAGTTATTCTTTGTTAATGTTTTTATTGTCTCCTTTCTTTTGTTTATTTTATTTTTGTCTTATATTATATTGGAAATGCTGTTGAATTATTGAATTAAAAATGTATTTTCGTTGAAAAATAAACTAATTTATTTTATTTTTAAGGGCATATATTTTGAGTTTTTAGTGCATTTTTTAAAGTTTTTAGTGCATATTGAATGCGCATAAAACACTTTTTTTAGAGCATATTTCTGGTATCTCTGTTTATGAAAATCGATCTATATTAAACAATGGAAATATTTTCTTAAAAAAACAATGACTTTGCTTGTGAAGACTTTATATTTTTTTGATCAGGCTAATTATGAGCAACAAATTCCCGGGAATTTTCCCAATTCTTCTCATAATGAATTAGAATTTTCCGGGGGAAAAGTTAGTATTTTTAATGTAGGAAAAGGAAGAATTTTTCAAGAGTTTAACAAACCTTAGTAATCTACACAGTTGCACTCCCGTGTTTATTTATTACTAAGGTTTGTTAAATCTGTGTGGGAGTCATTAGATACAGGAACCACAAACTACGCTGCCATACTTACAGGTTTCTTGTCATCTGCTGGTATCGCTAAGGATCAATCTTGATCTATGCGAGGTCTTTGACCACCCAAAGTAAACTAAACTAACCCCAACAAAACATTTTAAAAGGGACTACTGCAAAAATTTAAAACTCAAATTAAAAAATATGTTGTTAAGCGATTGTTTTAAAATAAATACTGAAATGCATTCAGGAAAAATAATAAAAAACACGAAATTTTTCACTCCTCCTTTGAGTTCACATAATAGGTGAATGTAAGATTTGTTTGCCTCTAATATTATCAAGATCCACTAGGTGTCACAGTGGCAGCATTTTTCCCATAATAGACTTGTAATATTTTCAAGAGCGATTTCCTTTGGACATACAACTTAGCTTCCGCTTCACTTCCTCAGTAATAAGTTATATCTCAAGCTTGTGGAAAATTATGCTATTTATTTTATTTTTTATTTAAGCAAAAACAACAAAATCTTATTGGCAATAAAAACATCAAATTTCTATTAAATTTATATTACTAAACTTTTGCGTTAGGGCAGAAGAAAATGTAAACATTAAACAGCTGATCCAGATTTGTGTATCTCTCTCTCTCTCTCTCTCTAGGATTTTTTCCCGAGAACAAATAATTGACAAGAGAAAAAACTCCTCGGGGAAATCGTAATTTTTCTGGATATAAATTTTATGACTAAAGCCTAATCTTGATTTTATTTAGGAAACTACTTCCATATAAAATACTCTTCGATTGTCTTTGCTATGTATATCGCAGCAGAATGACAAATAGATCTGCAAAACTATCGATAGTGGCTCCATTCGATAGTTTCAATAGTATTTTTTGATGCCATCGATACTATCGATAGTTTTTGATTCTCAGAAACTTATCAACTGTGTATTTTTGTCATATAAAATCTTGAATTTTTTAATCATTCCATGTAAAGTAAAAAGAAAGTTGGTTTTTTTAAAACTTTTAGTTCCAATATTTTTAACACACATATTCATTTAAAACACATATTCTATAAAAAAAAAATAAACGAAAAAGCAAGCATATAGATAGATGAATCAATAAAAAATAAATTAAAATGGAATAAAATAAAAAAAAAATCGTTCATCATTACTTTAAACTATTGCAGTTAGCTAAAAAGTATTGGTTTAACAGAAGGAGAATCAAACTATTTAGCGTCATCTTTTATTTAAAAGTAAAGAGCGGAGACAGTCCAGCAATCGTCAAATTTAACCGCCGTCAAATTTATTCATGTATCAATTATCGTTATGCAATTTGCATCTAGTAGATAAAAACTGACATCTTAAGTTGAAACAAATCAAAACTAATTAATTTGTTTTCACATTTATATGTATATGTAATGATACCCATTATTTTAAAGGTTAACAGGCGGCGAAATTTGAATGTTGCATTTTTTAAACACAGTCGCCATCATTCCGTTTTTATTGACTTTAATTTTTTCTCTTTAAGTAGCTTATTTTTGTCGATAGTATCGCTATCGAAAAAAAAAATATCGATAGTCCACTTAAAATAAAACTATCGATACTATCGATAGTATGTACCATCGATAGTTTTGCAGCTCTAATGACAAACACTCATGAGCCGAAATATACCAATATACATCTTTCATTTATGTTTAAAAATAAATTTTCAGCTGCATTATTAATTTTCCCATAAGGTGTTTATATAATTATATACAGTTTTAATAGAAAAAACAAATAAAATTATTCTTAATCATAATTTAGGCAGCCAAAAAAAAAAGAATTTTTATTTAATTATGTTATAGAATATGTGTTGAAAAACAAAAACAAAAGCAAACATTAAAAGTGTAGGCTTCCAAGGGGAAAGAGTTTTCTTAACTACATCTAAAACAAAATATCCACGCTCTAACCACAAATGTAAAAAATTACACCCAATTCGAAAAATTACTCACGAGCTGGCAACACTGCTCTTAACACATCTTTTAACTCAATTACCAATACAAACAAAAACACTGCATACCTTTTGGCTGCTGGTAAATTTAATGTATTTCGAGATGCCACTTGGTTAAACTAATAATAAAACTAATTCCACAAGCTGGAACAAATATTCTCCCAAATTTATGAGAATTGTAATTTTAATTAAACATTATATTATTATTATTATTAAATATTATAACCAAATGCAATTATTGTCAATTAATTCTCAGATATTATCTAAGAATCCACAAAACTTTCTTACAAAATTTAAACAAAAATTCCCTCAATATTTATTTTGAAAACCTGTTAAACATATTAAGAGTAATGAAAAAAAATGTAGGCAAAGTGAATTTAGAACATAACGGAAAAATATAGTAGTCATTAAAACCTAAACTAATACTCGTATATATACAAACAAAATCATTTTAAACCAAAAATAAAAATTTTTAATAGAAAGACGCGGGGAAAAATTGAACAATTGTTAAATACAGGGATGCATTTTCTATGCACCCATGTCTATCTTCTTGTGACAGGCAACCACAATTATCAATAGAATATTTCATTCTATGTATAACAAGAATAGAAAAATACTGAACTTGAGCTTGATTAAGAAATCAATTCTTGATTAAAAACTATTATGAATATTCACAATAGTAATTCTATGCTAAGCACTAAATTCATTTAAATGGATTTATTCCCATAATAATTATACCAATGAGTTTATTTAATTTATTTGAATATTACATTATTTGGATGGATGTCCGGGCACGAGAACAAAAAAATTATTCATATGAAATTATGAGACTTAATGTATGCAAATATATTTATTCGCATAAAAATTTGTCGAGTAAGTTTTCTTCTCACATTTGTTGAAGTCGTAAATTTAAAAGTTTGTTACATAAATAATACTATTTTTATTTCCATTTTACAAGTAAATTTTTATAAATTTGGGGAAACGAGTTTAGGCACTAAAGGGTGATTTTTTTTAGCAAGTTTCTTTTTGGCAACACTGTTTTTAACAGCTCAGCTGTTTTCGTGGAACATGTTGCTGTTAAACATGTCAAAGTTTAGTTTATAATTTAACTATGAATCGACTTAGAAATGAACAACACTTGCAGGTTATTGAATTTTATTATCAAAATTCATGCTAGGAGAAGATAGTGCATCCGTGCGCTTCTTCCATTTCATGATCAGTTCGGGGGACCTTCTGAGCCGCCTATTCGGAATCTTGTGACTAAACTTCGTACCAAAATTACATTATTGAACATCGTAGAGTGCGGATAGAGCAAAATATAGCAGCTGTATTCGCCAGTGTTGTTGATGACCATGAATTATCGATTCGGCGCATTCGCAGCAATTGGGACTATGTTACTTTTTATAGCTTTGCTATTTATTGCGCGCTACAGGAGTTAGGACGTGATTTTCGTAACAAAACTAATCGACACTATTACAGTTATAAACTTGTTTCTCTTTTGAGTTCTTTTTACATAAAAGCAGAGTACGGAAATAAAGGAAACAAATTGTTTGATTTTGTTTTGGTTCGTTCTTTGAAGTGAGTGAAACAAAAACAAAACAAAAACACTGAGAGCGATTGCTCAATTTGTTTTTGCACATGAGCACAAGCCATTGAAAACAGCCGAACGTAAGACACCTCTCTTCCTTTTTTTTTTTTTTTGCCTAAAATGGAAGAGCTAGACTTGGCTGACATGTGGTTTCAATAAGACGTTGTCACATGCCACACATCGCGCGAAACAATGGCCGAATGGAGAGGCGAGTTCGGTGAACAGTTTACTTCAAGTAACACTCCTACTACACTCCTACTACTAGCCTACTACTATTTTTTTTTTATTTTTTTTTTTTTTTATTAAAGAGAAGTAACACTCAGGCAATTAATGCCTTACTACTATTACTAGGTGTTACATTCTTTAGGAAAGGGATAGTGATAGAAGACAGGTGGTGAAGGAAGAGATAGAAGAAAGCTTTATTCTTTTTACAACTGCTTTTGGCACGATTTTTTTTTAATGTGTTGCAGCGCCTTCTGGTATTAAATGAGGCGTATTAAATTTTGAAGCTGTGTTTAGTAGCCATTTTATTGGTTAGTTTACTACGCCGATGATTCTGCTACGCAGCGAAGGAGGGCGCTCTAATGTTACATTAGGATTAGCATCTGCTGAAGTCGGTATAGTTCAGTGACCAGTGACTATGCCTTCATCACTTGAACTTTCCTACAGCAACTGTTATAGATCGTTCTATCGACTCAACTAAAAATTTCAAACATTTCTTTAAATTTCATGTGTTTTTTTATAAATCAAATCTGAAAGCTCTTAAAAAATCTCCCCTTAGATACTGCGTTCAGCTTGTGCCCTGCACACGTGTTAATCAAATTTATTTAGAATTAATAAGCATTTGTTTAATATTTTTCTAGTTTTCAAGTTCGATTTAGTTAACAAAAAGTTGTTCTTATTTCATATAGAACTTGTTCATGTTTATTCATTTCCTACTCCTCCTCCTCCTCCTCCTGCTGATGTTCCTCGCTACGTTCTGCTATTCCTCGTTGTTGTTTTTTTTTACCTTATATTGTTGTTAGGTTTTACCATATTTGAATATAAATATTGTATAATTTATTGTCAAATTAAAACAAAAAACTTTAAAATTAAGAACGTTATACTTTATTCAACCAGAATTAGTATACAAAAGGGGCTTAGTAAGAGGAAAAAGAATTATTGTAAATCAATCGCATACGCAAACGAAAGTTCCCAAATTATTGGAAAAATTTGCAAAGATGTACGAGGGCGAATCAATAAGTCCGTGACTTTTTGAATGAAACACAGTTTTTTTTTTGCAAAACAAAAATTTATTTTTCAACATAGTCTCCCTTTAACTCAATACACTTAGTGCAACGTTGTATCCCTTCCAAAAAATAGGATTTTTCGAGGTCCTTAAAATAGGCAATAATTTTATCGTTGGAGCTAAATCTCTTTCGACCGAGCCATTTATTTAGGTTTGGAAATTGGAAGTAGTTACTAGAGGCTAAATCTGGAGAATATGGTGGATATTGGTAGCGATTCGTAGCCCAACTAATAGAGTTTTGCCATTGAGACTGCACACGTGTGCACTCGTGCATTATCTTTATCCTTTTCTTTTTTAAATCCTTATTAAATCGGTCTAATAAGTTGGCATAATATTTGCCGTTTATTGTTTTTCCATTTTGAAGGTAATCGATGTGCATCCCAAAAAACTGTTGCCATCACCTTATTGGCCGACAAACTCACCTTGGCCTTCTTCGGAGCAGGTTCACCCTGTTGCTTTATCTCCGGAGCACAGTAATAGATCTATGTTTCATCCACAGTTACAAAACTCCGCAAAAACTTATTCAGGTAGCGGTTAAACTCAGGAGTCAACTGACAGTTGCCTTTTGACAGGAGCATTGTTGCCATTTCAATCAAGAGACGGGAAATTAAATAGATTCAGTGAAGTGCGACTTTGACCGAGCACGAAGGGTTCCGTACGAGCACTAGATATGTACACAGAAAAAAATGATTTGTAAATACAATTAATTATTTTGTTATATCAATTAAATAATTAATTGATATAATTTGAACCTACAACGATTTTTGCAAATACAATTAACGAAATTGTAAGTTAAAGGAAAATCTTAAAAATATTTTCAATTAAATATATCAACAAATAGTTTGTTGAAATTTATTTATTTTTCAACATTTATTTTTGTTAGATTTCAAAGTTATTTCAATTAAAGTTATTGTTATGTTAACAATTCGAATTGTTGAATTTCCGTATAAATTAAAATATGTATAAAAATCGATTATCATAATTGCTATATTAAAAATGTTTTTTATACACAATCACAATCCTCTAAACGATTTTTTGCTTAGCTGTGGAAAACACTAAATGACTTTGGGCGGAGTTGAACCGGCAACCTAAGAACTAATAAGCTAACTCACTTACCTCTTAGCTAAAGAGCAACACTTTATTAGATACGCAAATTATGAATACACACAAAATATGATTTCTTGCTTCTTCTACATGTGCGCATTCCATTATGATATAATTTAACAAATAATTTTGTTGAGTAATTTAAAAATTTAAATTTATTAAATTTAAATTTAATTTTAAATTTAAAAAAATTTAAATTTGTTATATCAGCAATGATGATTGTTAATTATTAAATAAAAAAATAACAATTTGTTTTGTTGGTTGCATTTCGGTGATATTTTTTTCTGTGTAATCCAATACGATTTTGAGCTTTTTTTAGTTTTGGCGATTCTTGCGATTTTTCGGTTTTGGCGATCTTTTTTTTTAAATTTTGAAACTTTTTTTAGTTTTTAAATTTTTTTTCTCGTTTTGCTAATTTTTTCGGTTTTTGGGGTTTTTACATTTCGACGATTTTTTTCATTTTGGAGACTTTTTTCATATTGGCGATTTTTTTCATTTAGGCGATTTTTTAGTTTTGGCGCCTTTTTGCGATTTTTTTCGGTTTTTGGCGTTTTTTTCAATTTGGCGATTTTTTCATTTTGGCGTTTTTTTTTCATTTGGGCGATTTTTTTTAGCTGTGGAGCCTTTTTCACGGTTTCGCGATTTGTTTTCAGTTTTTGACTTTTTTATTTTGGCGATTTTTTTTCATTTTGGCGATTTTTTCAAATTTGGTGATTTATTTTAGTGTTCGAGTTTTTTTTTTTAATTTTGGCGATTTTTTTTAATTTTTTGAGATTTTTTTTAATTTTTGGCGATTTTTTTCGGTTTGGCGATTTTATAATTTTGAGATTTATTTAGTTTTACCGTTTTTGAATATTTCAAGGGGTTGCCTCTTACGGTTTCCAAGATACAGCAAGTTGTCAAAATTATATAGTCAAAATTGCATTAACTGATAGAACACCCTTTAATTTAAATTTTTTAAAGTTTTAGTGTTAATTGTTTTACAAATTTCAAGTGTCAATATAAAATTGTATGTATATTACATGGGATTTTAACATTTTTCGTTGCTCGTTTTGGAACACCATTTAATTTTTAACTCTCATGTATTTGTTGTTGTAGCGGCCAAAACTCTACATACTCTGTCCATATTTCAGTTCCGTAGCTCTTACGGTTCCTAAGAAAATAGCCTGTGACGGACAGGCGGACAGGCGGACAGACGGACAGCGTAGCGAAAACACTTATATATCAGCTTTGGTGTACGGAACCCTTAAAAAACACTGACTTAATGATAGACCCTCGTATAAGTATATGTACAAACATAATTTATTACCTTTTCTTGATTCTTATTAAAGAACTGAACTTTGCAGTTGGTCCTTCGAACCTTAATTTGGTTGAAAGCCCTGAATATTTCGATACCAATATTTATTTTATTTATAATTTTTCAGTCGTTTAAATTTTATTTCAGAAAAGTTTTATTTATATTTTTGTGTAAAACTTTAACTTACTCAAACAATTAATTACTTAAAATTGATTATCATATAGAAAACCAAAAACTCCAAACTGCTTACACATGCAACAAAATCAATTTCATGTCACCCCAAACTTATGTTAATTTTCATTTCTATAATTATTTTTATGGATTATACTTTGATAAATTTCCTGCCAGTCTTTTTAATTTATATTTAGGCAATCCCATTCATATATCAAAATATTAATATTCATGAGATTCGTACAACTCACATACATATGACCGTATGTATGTGGCGTCATTTCTCCACTACGTGACAAATGACATTAATTTTTATTTAGGCCTGCTGTGCAAGTATCTGCTAAGGGCTTCCTTTTAAAAGTTCATGGATTTTTTTCAAGCAACAAATGAATGAATTAAAAACTGAAATGTACTCAGAACAATGTTGCCATTTCAGCATTTTCACTGCTAGATTTAACATATTCTTTGGTGAAAAAGTATACAAGGTTTCTAAAAAAACTGCAAAAAAACCTAAACTTACAGATTTAGCCTTCTACCATCATTATATTCTGGCAGCACTGACTCGCAAGAGAGCATGTTACTCTCTAAACTATTTAAGACTCAAACAAAACATTTTCTCACTACACGTGTCTGAGCCCCACTGGTGAGGATGTTTACGGCGTTGGAATATCATAACGGCGGCTGAGATGACTTCATTTATTTTGAAAGTTTCATCCATCTTTTTTTATTGTAAAAGGTAAGACAAATGGAAATCAGCTCGAGCATATGAGAATTGTTGGTCTATTTACGATTTACTCTGGCACTCGTCTATCTGACTGTATAAAACTATTCTGTCATTTGAAACGAAATAAAATACTTTTGAATGAATGAATGTTACTAAAAGATAGATTTGAAAGGAATTGGTTTTGCTGAGAGGCCCCGTTATGATACCAGAAATTCCTCCTCCCTACGAGAAAAGTCTCAAAATTGTTTCTCTTAGTAACATTTTATGGCCTAATCTCATCGTGGTCTAAGCAACGGGAGAAGTTGAGCGTCCAAAAATCGCTCATATGCACCCTTAGGAAGCACTATGGGACTTGCAAGTTGCAGTCTACGAACATAGTTATCCCTGACTATGAACATGTACCTTTCTGAGGTACCCGAGCTATCTAAACTCTTGCTGCTGGGACCGCACTCATAACAGCTTCTGTAGTACGGCAACAGCAGCTACTATAGTGTCTGGTTGACCGTGTCACAGCAATCATTAACACTGATTTAACACTAGCGATCTAAAACTATTCTCTTAGCGATTTTGGTAGCAATCACAGCCACTAGGTAATTTTCTCGGTGATAACACTCAGGGAATGTGGTTTTTTACACCAACCGTGTATTCTCCAAGAGAAGTCCTCAGCACCCACTCTCAGAGGGAGGCGTTGGCTGAAGTAGTTAGTATGTTGACAACTAGCAAGCTACTTCTTTTTATAAATATTTGCACATCAGTTACGCTGTTAATTCAGAGATTGCATAGTAACATATAAGTTTTATGGGTAAATAGGCAAAGGTATGCCTCAACAAAAGCTGGGATCTAATCGTCGCCGTAAAACGCAAACTTTTGAAATTTTCAAAAACGGTAAAACTAAAAAATCCAAAAATTGTAAAATCGCCAAACCAAAAAAAAAAAACACATCGCCAAAAACAAAAAAAAATTGCTTAAACGAAAAAATCATTAAATAAAAAAATTCTAACACTAAAATAAATATCAGCACAACCGAAAAAATCGACAAAATACAAAAATTCGCCGAAATGAAAAAAATCGCCAAATTGAAAAAACGCCAAAAACCGAAAAAAATCTCTAAAACGCGAAAAAAACGCCAAAATAAAAAATCGCCAAAAACCGAAAAAAAAACGCAAAAAACGACAAAGCTAAAAAACGTTCAAAACCGAAAAAACCCAAAAACGAAAAAAAGCCAAAACTATTTATTACATAGGCTAAAGTTCGTATTGTATTACATATGTATCTAGTGTCGGTACGGAACCCTTCGTGCGCGGCTCAAAGTCGCACTTCACTGAATTTATTTCTATAAGCTGGAGTTGCAGCGCCTCTGGTGTAAATAAGCCCTACGAAATCTTCGGAGCTGTGTTTAGTAGCCATTTTATTGCTGATTTAACTTCGCCTATGATGAGGAGGGCACTCTGATGTTATATTAGGATTAGTATCCGAATTATAGTTCAGTGACCAGCGTCTGTCTATGCCTTCATCACTTAAAATTTCCTACAACAATTGACACAAAGGTTCACTTATGCACATCAGCAAAATGCTTGGTGTTGTTATTTGGTAACGGGGCTCGAACTAGGGTGATCAACTCGGTTTTTCAACCGGTTTTTTCACAATACGTTTGTCGGTTTTTTCAAAATATTGATTTTTCGAATGTCGAATAGTCCGGTTTTTTACCATTTAAAAACCGGTTGAGTCGAATACTTTTCGTTTTTTTACATTTTGCAATAAAATTAGTTTTTACTATGTTAAAACTTAGACCAACGTGTTCTGTTGATTTTCCTAAGTATTTTTTTCAGTGTAAAAGCTCTAAGCGTTTTTTGAGCATGGCAACATTTACTGAAACATTAAATTTAGGCGAACTTATTTTATGAGGTGATAGCAGAGGCGAATTAAATTGGCGTTATGGTGTGCAATGGATGTCAATCCAGTTGCAAAAAGTGTTTTTCAGTTTGACATTTTGCTTCATATTTTATATAGATGTAGATAACCACATTGTCCTTACATTCATATGTATGTATATACCCATCACTTTTGGGGTTTGAGGAAACTTGGGAAGAAATTCAAAAAATTAATTATGCCAATGTTCAAGGTTCTAATAAATATGTTTATACAAAAAATAAAAAAAATATGATAATAACAACTATAATGGCAAAAATATTCAAAATACATCGGAAAAAAATCTACATACAGGCATAAAATTCATGAAAAAATACGTGCGAAATGTTTGAGGTCGTCAACTTGTTCAAAATTCTATGATTTACGGTACCAAGGCGTCAACAAATGGCATCCAAATATGGTATATGTTCTTAAAAAAGCAACAATTGATATTAACCTCGAAACATTTAAAATCAAAGCTTTTGTATAATAATTTTCTTACTTGAAACAACCGGTTGACCGGTTTTTTCTGAATTTTAAAAACCGAAACCGGGTTTTTCATAATTTCAAATATTGGAATTCTGGAAAAAGTCGAATAATCGATCACCCTAGCTCGAACCCACTGCCTTCGATTGTATAGTTAACGTGCTAACTACATCAGCCAATGCCACCCTCATTATTTACCGTGCAAGAGTTCAATTTACATTGTGGACTATAAAATCTAGAACACTTCTGTAACCAGTTCGAAATCTTGCACAAATTCACGCACATACTCCGTTAAGTTCCGGTTTCTAAATAAACTAAAACTAGTTACAGAGTTAGTTAAAAATCACATAATAAGTCTTCTTCCTGCATATTTAGTTGCATGTTTAATTTTAATTTCACAAATATAGATATTTTGCCGGCTATTGGATACCGTCGACTTCATAAATATATAAAGAAACTATTAGTTAACAAAAAAAAACTTTATTTTAAACAAATGTATATTTCTAAAATCTCTAGTACTTATAAAAAAAAACAATACCTATTAACAAAAACATACGATTAAAATAATTTTTATTCAGCAAATATTTAACTTGAAAAAATTCCTATTAAGTGGGTCAAGAGTTGTGAGTACACACCAGATGTATGTGCATATGTATTTTTAAATCTGTGTTGGTTGAAGTTAAGTCTTATTTATTTTACTTCCGCAATATTTAAATTAAATTATTTCAATAAACACTTCCGTTTCAATCAAAATTGATTATTACTTGGCATTTATGTTTTAAATTTTTTTTTTATAAAACTATTGTTAGTTAACGATTTATAATCAAATTTTTTATGCTGCAACTTATTTTTATATATAATTGTTGCAGTTTTTTTTTTTTTTTTTTTTTTTTTTTTTTTTTTTGCTTAAGGCTATTTTAAAATGAAGCATTTTAGAGAGAGCAAAAAAGTGTTGTAAGTGGGGGAAGTAGAGCGCGCTTTCTATGCTCTGTGAAGATTTTTTTTTCTTCTGCAATGTTGACACACTTCGTTACGTAAAACGCAATATGCACTATCTATCAAACATTCTTTTACAACTCTGCTTTTTTTGCACGTTTTTTTTAATAATGCAGCGCCTCTGGTGTCAATGAGGCGTATTAAAGCTTTCAAAGCTTTGTTTAATAGCCATTCTATTGGTTATTTTCGACGATGATTTTGCTCCAAAATAACGACAAAGGAGATCACTATCATCTTACATTAGGATTAGTATCCGCTGAAGCCGTTGTAATTCAGTGAGCAATGTATATGCCTTCATTACTTAAAATTTCCTACAACAACTAACACAAACACTAATTTGGGATTATTAGTGAGTTTAAAAAAAATTTTAAACTCAAATTTTAACAATTCCCATAAAAAAAAAACACTAACTAACACTAAGGTTCACTAATGCACATCAGCAAAATGCGTGGTGTTGTTATTTAATGACTTTGTCCGTGGCCAGGCTCGAACCCAGTACCTTCGTGCTGACTACTTCAGCCAACGCCACCTTCGGGTGTCACGAATCCACTTGATTGTTTATGGTGGTTAGCAAGCGGCCACGTAATCTACAACTATAACAATTAACTGGAAAAATCAGGGTTCTTTACCACATTTGATGAAATTCTTTTTTAATATATATTTGCATTTCTTGCAAATATAAGGAATTCAGATTCAGAATATAAAATTTTGTTCATGTTTGCAAGCAAGAGCTCAATTTTGTAGATCACGGTGTTCTTTAGCAATTGCGATCTGTTTCTTTTGGATTTAAAATTCAAATTTAGGAAATAGGTAACATGCAACATCTTCTAATTCCGCCTCGTGCTCTTACCCTAATTCTTTTAATATTTCATCATATGCAACAATATGATTTTCCATATTTTAAATGGCATTCAAAAAATTAGAATAGGGAGATAAATACTCTGCGTAATTGTTCGGTGACGAATTTTATGGTCTTTAGTTTTTTTTTTTTTTTTTTTTTTTTTTTTGCAAAATTAACTCACTCAATGACTAAAATGCTCATTTCGCATAGCTTCATAATGAATCGTCCGTTCTTCTTTATTTTTTGAGAAAGTTTGGAATTAAAACCCTCTAAAGCACTTGTTGTTCTAACAAGTTCCCGATAAACAGAAAATCCGCAAGTAGTTACCTGAAAAGAAAACAAATAAGCTTTTTTTAATAATCTTTCCAAATAGTTGAGATTTGTTATATAAAAAATATTATAAGGATTAATAGCAAATAAAAGTTAAATTCTAAATACATTTTTTTTTTGCTCATTAGTAAATTAAAAACCAAGTAGAAAGCGAGATAGAGACTATATTTGAAAGTAGAATTTAAAAAAAAAAATTGTGGACATTATGTCACAACCAGAAATGTTGCAATCTCCACTGACATTATGACACTGCGTTCATGGATGTTATGACACTTTTCGAAGTGTCGTAACGACCATGGAGAATATAAAACATTCACCCTTGTTCCAGTTGTCGACATCGACGTCACTTTAACACAATACCAAAAACTTGGGGCTTGTGTACCCGCTCTCGAAAACAACTAATTCCTGTTGGCAATTTTATGATATTTTCTAGACCTTGCTGAACGGAAAAAAAATTGTCAGTAGTACCAAATTGTACTCAAGAGCGAATAAATAAGCCCCAATTTTTTGTTATTGTGTTAAAGTGACGTTGATGTCGACAACTGGAATAAGGGTGATTTTCTCTGCCATAGCGTCCATGGACATTATCTCCTTATACTAATTATACACACTAAGAGAAAACACATGCATTTAGCTAATGAAGTATCATCGATAGTAATTTTTCATTGTATGAATGAAATTGTTCATAAGCTTATTGAAAGTTTTCATTATATGCATGAAGTGCTTCATTAATACAATGAATTCTTACGTTAGCTCGTTATTAATGACAAAATTCATTGATCAAATGAAGCTTTTCCTTTCAGAGCATTAGTAGACTTCTCAGCCTAGAAGAGAAATTTCGCAAATCGATTAAGAAATTATGGAGTTCTTTCTCTTCTATTAATAATTTTTCTCATTTTATTTTCATTTCTTTTTAGATAACTCTCAGCCCAGAATACACTGCTATGTAAAATGGTCAAGAAGAAAGCTTTAAGGACTTAACAAACCGGTTTCAAATTTAACTCTCCCTCATACGAAAACAAAATAAGGAGAAAATAATTCTTAAGGAACTCCTGCACTTGAATTCTCACAAATAACATGGTCTTAAATTTACTCTTCATAACGACTGTGCTAAAGTCCACTTTTGGTGTGGTAACGACAGGTTTATGGCTAATACCTCTGCTCTTAGCTGCCATAACATACTACAAATATGATAGTGTTGATCCGGAATCCAGAGTCTATGATCAGACAAATATTTACAATGAATATGATTTTATAGTGGTGGGTGCTGGTTCGGCAGGTGCCGTGGTGGCCAATCGCTTGACTGAGGTGGGCAAGTGGAAAGTCTTGCTCATAGAAGCTGGGCCAGATGAGAATGAAATATCCGATGTACCCTCTTTGGCGGCCTATTTACAGTTGAGTAAATTGGATTGGCAATATAAAACAGAACCCTCCAACAAGGCCTGCTTGGGCATGAAGAACAATCGCTGCAACTGGCCGCGAGGCAAGGTGCTGGGTGGCTCCAGTGTTTTGAATTATATGCTGTATGTGAGAGGCAATCGTCATGATTATGATCTATGGGAATCTTTGGGCAATCCAGGCTGGGGTTATGACAGTGTATTGCATTATTTCAAGAAATCGGAGGATAACCGCAATCCCTACTTAAGTAGTAATCCCTACCATGGCAAGGGCGGTCTATTGACGGTACAAGAATCGCCCTGGCACTCACCTTTAGTGGCAGCTTTTGTAGAAGCAGGCACAGAAATTGGCTACGAAAATCGTGATATTAATGGTGAAATACAAACGGGATTTATGATAGCCCAGGGTACTATAAGAAGAGGTTCACGCTGCAGCACGGCCAAGGCGTTTTTGAGGCCCATCAGAAGTCGTATTAATTTTCATTTATCCATGAATTCTCAAGTAACTAAAATAATAATAGAGCCCGGCACGATGAGAGCTAAAGCAGTGGAATTTGTTAAAAACGGACAAGTGTTAAGAGTGGCTGCCAAGCGAGAAATTATTTTGTCAGCCGGGGCCATTAATACCCCTCAAATAATGATGCTGTCGGGTTTGGGACCACGTAAACACTTGCAGCATCATGGCATTAAAGTTTTGCAGGATTTGCCGGTGGGAGAAAATCTACAAGATCATGTTGGTATGGGCGGCCTATCCTTCTTAGTGGACAAGCCGGTGTCCATAGTGCAGGATCGTTTTAATCCCACGGCCATTACCTTCCAATATGTGTTAAGAGAACGCGGACCTATGACTACCTTGGGTGGGGTAGAGGGTTTGGCATTTGTGCATACTCCCTTTTCAAATAAATCAATAGATTGGCCCGACATACAATTTCATATGGCACCGGCATCTATTAATTCTGATAATGGAGCTCGCGTTAAGAAGGTGCTGGGCTTAAAGGAATCACTCTATCAGGAAGTTTACGAGCCCATAGCCAACAAGGATACTTGGACTATAATGCCTTTGCTGCTAAGACCCCGTTCCAGGGGTTGGGTTCGGCTAAAATCAGCCGATCCGTTTGATTATCCCAAAATCAATGCCAACTATTTCGATGATCCTTTTGACGCCCAGACCCTGGTGGAAGGAGCTAAAATTGCCTTGCGCGTAGCAGAAGCAAAAGTCTTCAAACAATTCGGTTCACGTGTGTGGCAAAAATCTTTGCCGAATTGCAAGAAATTTAAATTCCTTTCCGATAAATATTTGGACTGTCAAGCACGTACAATATCAATGACTATTTATCATCCCTGTGGCACAGCCAAAATGGGTCCGGCCTGGGATGCTGGGGCAGTGGTAGATCCCAGATTGCGTGTCTATGGCGTTAGAGGCTTAAGAGTTATAGATGCTAGCATAATGCCCACCATCAGTAGCGGTAATACTAATGCCCCCGTGATAATGATCGGTGAAAAGGGAGCTGATCTAATTAAACAAGATTGGTTCAACAATCCCGAATACAAAGTTGTAAATAAAAGTTAGCATTTTATTGGCTTTATATTAAAATTAATTGATCAAAAGGTCAGTGTCATTTACCAAAGGTCCTACGAACACTCGATAACAATTTTCCAAGTGTCATTATTAATACTTTTGTTGTCACTGCTACACGAAACACATTCAGGGGTGCATTAGCTTTACGAAAACATATTCACTTACATATATAAGAAAATAAAACCTCAGAGTTGCCATTGTGTTACAAGTAGGATACAATTTTTATAATATTTAATAATTGGGCAGTTCATAGCCTGTGTGGTAAAATTTTGTAAGTCATATATGATATGTTAAGAATATATAATAAAATTTTTCTTTTTATTTAATTGTACTCAAGGCTGGTAAGGCTACCACTAAAGTCACTATTTTTAAATAATTGTTTAATATTTAATATGTACTACACTTGTCTTTTCAACTTACTTAATGACGTTTTTATACAATGTAAATTTTATTTAATTGTTATAATTTGCATTTTAATTTATTTGTCATTTTTTATTTTCTTTATTAGTTATGTAACTGCTTTATATTTATGCTTAAATATAATTTTTTAGTTATAAGCTGCTAATGTAAATAGTACAATAAAAAATTTAATAAATGCGCTATAAAATAAAATATAGATTTCCCGTATATATTTGCTAAAGAGTCGTAGATATTTTATATTTTTAATAAGCAAACAAGTTATTTTATAACTAATAGGCGTAAGTAATTAGAAGTTAACGATAGTGAACACACGATCCGTAAAGGTCGCGACCGGTAGCATTCTATATAAACTACTTTCTCGGTTATAACAATAGTTTTGGTCAAAGAAAGTGGTAGTGTGAACTATAGAGCACTGCTAAGAATGTCATTGTTAAAATAAACACTAAAGGCTGTATCCAAAAGAAATTTGAACTTGAAGTGTACGTTAAGACAAAATTTCCATACAAATTTTGACAAAAAAGCACTTCAAGTTCAAATTATTTTTTTTTGTTTTTTTTTTTTTTTTTGATACGGTCCTAAGAATTCGTACTTCTATAATTTCTTAATTAAACATGTATATAAGCTTCCGACTTGTCGTATGTAAACGAGGGAATTCCCCTTTTTCGTTTTATTCATATATGTATGTATTTCGTTTGATTGTTCCAAAGTGAGTTGAGGGTGGCTGGCTGGCGTTGGCTGAAGTAGTTAGAACATTGACTAAAAAAACCGAAGGTCCTGGTGGGTTCGAGCCCGCTCGGCGACATTAAATAACAACATCACGCGTTTTTCTTATGTGCATTAGAGTACCTCCTTCTGTCAGTTGCTGTAGAAAAATTGAAGTGGTGAAGTCATCGACACTGGTCTTTGAACTACACCGGCTTCAGCGGATACTAATCCAAATGTAAAATTAGAGGGCTCTCCTTCGTCGGTACTACGTAAACTAACTATCGGCGAAGTAAAATTACCAACTGCTAAAGTTCATTTCTAAAGATACAATAAATAAATAACTGCAACAAATAGCACAACTTCGAAAATTGAATGTGCCCAATCAACACATCAAAATCAATTCAACACTGTTTACAAAAAAAAAAAAAAAAAAAAAAAAAAAAAAAAAAAAATAAGATAATGAACATTTTCTCTACCTCTTCCTTTCCCACCTGTCTTCTCTAACATTATCCCTTCTTTCCTAAAGAAGGTAACAGGCGTAGGCAGTCATTGCCGAAGGATTACTTCTCTTTCAAAAAAATAAAAATCGAAAAAAATATGTTCCTATTTTTTTTTTCTTGATAAGGAGAGATATTCAATTTTTATCGATAATTTTCTTTCCCGTAATCTCAAATAATCAAGGCCTGACTTACATAAATAGAAATGAATAATTTATCAAATATAATTGTAATGCAACAGAGAAAATTTTACTAAATACCGAAATTATACAACAAATATACCACTGATTCATGCTTGGTGGAGATCAGGCTATGCAATATCAGGCAACTTCGTATACAATAAATCTTTTGATCGAGGGTTCTCAATTGGACTTCGACTTCGATAATTTGGTACTAGACTAAAGAAAATTGCAAATTTTTTTTACAATCAATCATAAAATCATCCCACAGTGGGCCCAAAAGCCCTTTTTATATGTAGAAAAAAAACGCGTGAGGCTATTACCAATTCGTACATAACTTATGAGGCACGCCGCATAAATTTTTATAAATTCATTCAAACTTTAAAATTAAATTAAAATTTCTGCCTAATTGAGCCAAATTGATAATTTTATGTCTACTTGAAAGTGGGAGGTGTAACACCCATTTTAATTTCTTAATGTACTTTATATTCCTATCAAACTTTGCATAAATATGTTTTAGTATATATATATATATATATATATATATATATATATATATATATAAAGGGTGTCCCAACAAGAACGCAAAATTTAAATTTGGTGCCATTCGAAGTGTCATTGTTTGACATTTGAACAATTGTTATTGTTTGCTAGCAGAAGGTACGAGGTTAGTAAAAATGAAGCGCTACACGAATGAACAACGTGCGAAATTGTTTTACCAAAATGGTGAAAGTTTTGCGGCTACAGTTCGCAAATTTGAGATCAATTTGTGGTCACAATAATGCTCCAAAAGAGTCAACTGTAAAGAGATTAATGCATAAATGGATAAACTGGGTCTGTTAGTTATGTAAAGACAACAACGCGCCTTCGACCAGGTCAATCGACCGAAAATGTCGCAGCTGTACGTGATGATGTCGCTCAAACGCAGGTCAAGGGCAAACAGTCAATGGTGTTCGGTATCGTGAAATGATAACCAGTTTTTTCGTGCCTAGAATTGAAAAAATGAATGTGGAGGGCATGTGGTTTCAACAAGACGGCGCCACATGCCATACAGCCGGAGAAACAAATCAATTGCTGCATCAGTCATTTCCCGGTCGTGTTATTTCGCGTTTTGGAGACCAGAATTGGCCGCCTAGATCGTGCGATTTAACACCATTAGACTTTTTTCTTTGGGGTTTTTTTGAAGTCGATGGTTTACGCGTATAAGCCGAGGACGACTCAAGCCTTAAAAGAGGAAAATGGTCGCTGCATTAATGAAATACCGCAGCATTTATGCAAAACTGTCATTGAAAATTTCATTAAAAGATCGCGTGTGTGCCAGCAAAGCCGCGGCGGCCATCTGCCCGATATGTTGTTCCACACATAACCTCATTCTGTCTACTTTACGATATAATAAAGTTTCACGATTTTTTTTAAATATCTGTGTTTTATTTAAAATTTAAATCTTGCGTTCTTGTTGGGACACCCTTTATATACATAAGTAATGTATAAATAGTCTATAAGAATTGTAAATTCATAGACTTAGTAAATAAATAAATATCTAGGTCCATATTTTCTATTAATTGCTGAGTATGGTATCAGTTCCCGCTTGTGTGTGTTTCGTCACCGAAATAATATTCCTTTATTGTTGCAAGTTAAATTTGAATTTGTTTTCATACACATTTTTTAATTTCTTAAGCAAAATTTCTGGAGAAGATTAGTGGTCATTGTGGGAAATAACATATGTATGTATATCCCATTATATAGAAATGGCTCGTTAGAAAGCAAATTAAGTGGCATATCTGAAATCAATTTGAAAATTCGTTTTTTTCTCATTTACGAATGGAAATTTACCACCACTGGAAATGAATTTGAATTTTGCTAGAAAACTCTTAGACATAAAGTTGTTTTCAAATATTTTAAAAAACACATGTCAACGGATATTTAAAAATAGAAATAGAGCATCTGCTGTTCTTTTAATTATCTATTTGAATTTCATCATATTATGAGTGATCAAAAATTGTTGAAAATAATGCTATACACTTTATATTAACGTACTACGTTGTTCAAGCTTTTGTACATTTCGATACACAGAAAATACAGAAATTTAGTTTTTAGCTCTGCTTCGTTTAGATGTTCTGTGAAATTGCTGCTTTTCATAAAGAGAATACTTTAAAAATCATATTTTGCAAACTTGATTATTTTGATTTTCAAAACTAATTTTGAAAAGTAACCAATTGAGTCACATTTAGGACCCTTGAGATTACCCCTCCCATATAGTCTACTACTTGTGTACTAAATGATCTTCAATCTTCTTAAGGAAATGGTTTTTGTTAAAATTAAATCTAGGACATTTTTTCTTTTAAATTGTTTCCCCAAAAGTGAAGAAAATCATGGTTGTGGTTAATGTTTTGAAGAAAACACAAAAAACGGCCGACAAACTCGATTTTTGGCCAAAATTCGACTTGTGCGACCTCTAAACTTCTTCCAAAAAATCTTAAAAAAATCTCAAAAATACTTGACCCTTTAGGCTTTTAAATTATGCTTGAGCCCCAAAAAAAAAAAAATGTTGTTGGGACATCCTAGTGTACAAAAGCATAGTTACGAGTATTTTCTTAGGAATTTTGCAAAAATAGGCGTAACTGTATAATTACGTCTCCTTGGAAAATCGCCCAAAAACAAAAATGAAAAAATCGCCAAAAAATTTTCCAAACAAAATTTGGGTGATTTTTCATGTGGAAGAAAACTTTCTTAAGCAGCAAAACGTTCTTAAGCAGGAAAACTTTGCAAGACAGAAAATCTTTATTAGGCAGCGCCGTTTCGGGGTACGCCATGGTGTAGAAAATTCGGGAACGAACGAATATTTATGGTTCTCTATAACTTTTCTTTTTTCTTTTTAATATAAAAATAAATTTACTATAATTTGGAATTTTTTTGTGGTGTTTTGTAAATTTTGGGCGATATTTCTTTTTTTTTTGTGGCGATTTTAAATTTTTTTTGTGATTTTTCATTTTGAAATTTTTTTTTGGATTTTTTATTTTTATTTTTGGGCGATTTGGTTTTGGGTGATTTTTCATGGAGCCGTATAATTACATACATGAATATTATACGAATATATTCATTTAATATAGCTACCAGCAACAACAAAAAGAAAATAATAAGTATTAATTTTCTTATAAAAATAAATTTGTAAATAAATACATACTAATTTTTTTATAATTACCTGCTTACAACATACGAGTATAAGGAGTTTTCCGAGAAGACAAAGGAATGCTATAAAATTTGCATTTATCAATAATTTTAAATGAAAATTCTCTCTTAAACCTTAGTACTCTGTTAGAAGTGTACTAAATGTAGCCTAACTCGCTGTTTTTTTTTTTTTTTTTAAATAAATTTCTCCCTTTTATTGCTTGAAGGTATGCAACATTGTTAAAATTCCGTGCGAAAAAACTACTGCTCATGTTGTTGCGCAGCTGAAACTAAAATGATGCCCGAATCTTTTTGCATGGAAAAACATGCTGCCAGATAGATTTTAAGTTTTTTTTTTCGCAATAAGAACAGAGTAATATATACTTTTGCGAATTTATTTCGCAAATATGTCATACCAGCGTTGTCAACTCGGTGCTTTTCGCACCGTTGTTAGTGCTTTTTGTAATGCTCGACGCGACAAATTTTGAATTTAGTGCTCAGTGCTTTTTTTAATTAATTTTCGGTGCTGTTTGTTTCGAGGCGGTGGCACTAAGCCAAAAACTCAAAGGAAAATTTCCTTACCTATTTTTTTTCGAGGAAGTCTTTCATTCAAAAACATAAGCTCTGAAGTTAAATGGAGCATCTCAAAAAAATCTACTAAAATTTTAAAAGGCTTGGTTTAAGAATTACGTGTCATATTACCATCAAACCTTAACATTTTAAGTAAAATTAATGTAAACAGTGTTTTGCCATACAACAAAGAAGACATAATTCAAGTATTTACTCAAATATAGTCTAATAGCGAAATTTTGTCTAGTATAGACAATGGGTGGAGAAGGATTGATTCACTTAATGCAATGGGAAAAATATTGAGTCCACTATTGAGAGATTATCAAAACTTGCATTCCCATCAAACTTCTGCTACTTCCATATTGAAACGCAGAAGTCACCATTTTTATTTCGATAAAAATTTATTATCTTTGTCACATATCAGTCGAGAAAATATTTCCACATAATTTAATAAAAACCAAATTTTGTAAGCCTTGATTTTAAAATATTTTCAACTGCTAAGCCCATCGAGCTCAAAATGTACGAGTAATCGGCTCTTAACCTACGAAAGACTTGTGGATTACTGCCAATTTGACTAAACTCGAGAGATTCGTTTGTTCATTGACGGAAAAAAAATTAAAAATTTTTTATAATAATTTGAATAAATACATTTTATTAAAAATAAAATGTTTTTCGGATGCCTCGAATTTGTACAATTTATGTACATGTTGTCGGTTGGTTATTGGTTTGCGGCACAGTATGTTCAAAATACATTATGTCTGCAGCATAGCTGTTAAGTAATGATTAGTAATCGTAATGATTACTAATTTGATTACTTTTTTTTAAAGTGAAGTAATGCTTAAATTACGATTATATTCATTTTCGTACTTAGTAATCGTGATTACGATTACTAATAATGGAAAAGTAATCTGAATTACTTGAAATTATTACAAAATAGTCAAAAAGAATCAAAAGGTAAAAAGAAATAATCCAATTACTTCTAAGGATTACTTTTAATTCTTTTTGATTATTTATTAAGTTTATTGCATTTCACTTATATTAAAATTTAAAATATTTAATAATTTGACAAATGAGCAAAATTTTGAGGAAAGCTTGAAAGATATCTGTTGATACATTTTTATAGTCTTTCAAAAAATTGGCTTGAATATGCTTTTTTTTTTCTTTTGTGATTTTCAAAAATATTTTTTGTGAATTCTCAAATCATTTTTTAAAAGTCTCTGAATAAGATAAGAAGTTTGTGGCTGTTCAAATTGTGTGGTTTGAAGTCTACTGACATTTTGTCGAAGCGACTATGAAATGCATACAGACAATGCTTAACCATCAGCAAAAAAAATTTACTTTATGTTTTTCTTTATATTTTTTCTCAGATTGATATTATTAATGTTGTTATATAAACGAATATGTTAAGAATTTCTTAAACAAAATAAAATCTAATTATATAAATTTCTTTAAAACTTTTTCAAAATAAAGTAATCTTAATTCAGAATGTTTGAAAATAATCAAAAAGAATCAAAAGTAATCTTTGAAAGTAATCGGATTACTTTTTGATTAATTTTGATTCTTTTAGATTATTTTGTAGTAATTTCAAGTAATTCAGTAATGCGCATAGGATCCAGCTAAACCCTCAATAATCAATTTCAATGTATTTTTAATAAAAAAAAAATATTTTACTTAATAAGTAAAATATTAATTTGGGATTATTAGTGCCTTTAAAAAATTTTAAACTTAAATACTTATTTTCTTCAAATAATTAACAAACTTTTTTCTGGAAAAAAAACCGGCAAAAATCGCATATAAATATATAATTTTAACTTAATTGGTCTTTATTAGATGCCAAATTTTTTTCTTAATGCTAAAAATTTAGTTCTTAATCAATAATAAGTTTCTTTTACTAAATCGAACAAGATTATACCAAGTCGACCAAGGTTGGTAGAAACCGCAAAATTTTAATTTTGTTCTCGAATATTTCCTAAATTGTAAGCGGCTTCGATTTGAATTTTTCATTAACCCGATGTTGCCCACTTTGGGGATTTGTGGCTCCGCCCCCAATTTAAGATATATGTATATAGTCCAGAGTCTAGATTTAACCTTTGTGGCACCTGTCTAAATGTGACAATGGACTGCAGAATTATTATTATTATTAATGACCACTGTGGCCAAACCCTTCTGCCTCAGCGACTTATTTCCCTCATAGAACTCTAAAAAAAAGAGTGTTTTACTAAGTCAAATTTTTAAAAGTTTTCTAAAAAATTTCACAAATGCAATTCAGATATACTGTAAATGCAGTTTTTTAGTATGATTTGTTGTCTTCATTTTCCACTAGGTTTGATTCGCTGAGGAAGAAGGGTTTGGCTGTAGTGAACGTTTTTATGAAGAAAGCCCTTAATTTCAGTACAAAATTCGTACAAAAAAAAAATTATCGCATGCGATATTTTTGAAAAATTAATTTAACTCGATGAATTTATCTTTAAACACATTGTAAGTATCACTATTCAGTTTCTGTTTATCCGTTTTTTTTTTCAATTTCTATTCAGGTTAGCACGAAGTTATGTCATTCTACATAAGCATGCAGCGCCTCTGGTGTCAATGAGGCGTATTAAATTTTCAAAGCTTCGTTTAGTAGACATTTTATTGGCTTTATTACTGCTTTGATGATTCTGCTACACAATACCGGCAAAGGAGGGCGCTGTGATGTTACATTAGCATTAGTATACGCTGAAACAGGAGTAGTTCAGTGGCCAGTGTCTATGCCTTCATCACTTGAACTTTCCTACAACAACTGATACAAAGGGACACTAATGCTTAATAGAAAAGTTCGTGGTGTTGTTATTTAATGACTATCAGAAACGTGCTCGAACCCAGGACCTTCGGTTTTGTAGTCAACGTGCTAACCAATTCAGCTAATGCCACCCCCACATTGGTTTTATCATGGGTTTGTGTCAAAAATGAACTGGTACATAAGTTCAAACTCTTTCAGTCGGTACTTTTAGACACAAACCTGTGTTCAAACCAGTGTAATTTATCGAGGTATATCCAACTCGTTCAGTCGTTTACTTTAGACATAAAACTGTGATGGAACTCATTTAAATTACATGAGTTGGATGATTCGTTTGTGTCAAAAACGAGCTACTGAATGAGTTCGATACAAATCTAATTTAAATGGTTGTGATGGTGGTCTGGAACGAACATTCATATGATACGTGTCAGGTATTTAAAGATTGCTTTTCTTATTTTCGCTGCACATTTTACGAAAACGGTCCATAGTACGCCGTTTTACATGAATTTTTCTTTTTATGTTCAAGTTAGTGTGTGTGTGTGTGTGTGATTACATCTTTCGAATACTTACTGCGGCGAGAATTATATTTCATCATAACTGCCGCCTGCAGACCTGCTACGTGCGTAGCAGTAGGTTTCACTCGGATGCTTCTTTAGATTTGCTTGACTGCATTATCAATTCCACTGAACTGCAATTTATTTGATCTCTTAATTAAGGAAAGTTTTAGATGTATAATGATTTGATTAATGTAAACTTTTTTTTTAATCTTATATACAATTAAATATTTTTACTGCACATTTATTTGAGCACAATTTCAATCCTTGAGATACATATGTATGTATGTAATTGTTATTTAAATGTGTTTGAGTGTTTGTATACATAACATTTCCTAAATTTTTTGTAATGATTGATGATTAAAGATTTATAAAGAATTCTCAAAAAAAAAAAAAAACATTAATATGAAGTATTTTGTGAGCTCAGATTTATCTTATAAATTATTAAATGAATCTTGCTTAAATACAAAGAAAAAAGCCAATGAACTTCCTTAATTAATAAGATGCTTAACCAAGAAAACTATTTATGTATATTTAAATTTGAAATTGTTTTTTTTTTGTTTTTATTTAATCTTGTCAAGAATAACCTGTAATTATTGTAATATTAACAAATTGTAAGCCCTTCAATCACACACTTGTTTGCGGAAAACTTTAGCATGCATTATATCTTACAAAGAGAATGCTGACAAGCTACATACTAACAAAGGGGAATAGAATTTGTCTATCAGGCCCATTTATAAATCTTATTTCCCTATTTTCAATATGGTAACTGGTACAGGGTATCCGTGTAACTAGTTTTCTTGCTGCTTTTATAAGCTTTATGATTACTGTATTGTATAGTCTATAAACATATTAACATTTTTCTTTTTAAATAGAAATAAAATATAATAATAAAATTCAATCAGCGTTAAGCTTTGATCAAATCGATTATTTTTGTTGCTTGGTGATTTTATGTCAGAAAATTCCGATTACATTAATTAATTAGTTGAAACTCTGCATTTGAATATTTAGTGTTCATTCAAGATAGCTGTTGGTTTTGTAGGCAATTAGAGAAATTAATTCAGTAAAGTGCGACTTTGAAGCGGACACGAAGCGTTCCGTACGGGCACTACATATCTAACCTGATATATGTGGATATTTTTTTTTAATTTTCGTTTTGGCATTTTTTAAGTACATATTAGCGTTTTTTCGAGTAGTCGATTTTTTTGGATTTTGGCGATTTTGTTTTAGTTTGAGCTATTTTTATTCGCTTTGGCGCTTTTTTCCGTTTTTGCGATTTTTTTGTTGTTTTTTAGTTCTAGCGATTTCTTTAGTTTTTGTGATTTTTCTTTGTTTTGGGCGATTTTTTTCCGTTGTTTTTTAGTTCTAGCGATTTTTTTAGTTATCGCGCTTTTTGTGTTTTAGCCATTATTTTTTTCGCAATTTTTTTCGGTTTTTGGCTATTTTTTTCCTTTTTCGATTAGTCGATTTTTTTTTTGGGGTTTTAGCAATTTTACTTCAGTTTGAGCTATTATTATTCATTTTAGCGCTTTTTGCCGTTTTCGCATTTTTTTTTTGTTGTTTTATTAATTCTAGCTATTTTTTGGGTTTGGTGCTTTTTCTTTGTTTTTGGCGATTTTTTCTGCTGTTTTTTAGTTCTGTTCTCGCGCTTTTTTTTGGCGATTTTTTTTTCGTTTTCGCGACTTTTTTCGGTTTTTGGCGATTTTTTCCTTTTGCGGCCTTTTTTTAAATTAGAGGGCTTTATTCTATTTTTGGTGATATTTTTTATCTGAGCGCTTTTTAAATTTTTTTCAGTTTTTGGAGACTTTTCGACTGTTGTTTTAGTTTTAGCGATTTTTTTGGGGATTATTTTGCATTTGAGCGATTCATTTTATTTTCGGTAATATTTTTCATTTAAGTGCTTTTTTATTTTGACAATTTGTCCGTTTCATTTTTTTTGATTTGGGATTTTTTAGTGTTAATTTTTTTGAAAATTTCAAGACTTTACCTCCTTACGAATTACATAACAAAAATTAAAAATTTAAAAAACCGCCGATATATCCAGAAAATATGTGATATCTTCTAAGCGGCTGGACCGATTTTTTTTCAAACATAGCTAAGAACACTCTCGATTAAGTCACCTTTCAAACGAAAAAAAAAACTAAATCGAAATCGGATCATCCATTTGGTCTGTATAAATACTTGCACAGACACACAGATACATAAAGGGTGTTTTTTATTGAGGTATAGAACTTTAAGTTGGCATCACTTTTTTAACTGGCGGCCATTTTGTCAGCTGTCAAGTGATTAATATTTAGTTTGGTTTGCCATTTCATCATGAACAGGTTGACAAGAGAACAACGCTTGCAAATCGTGCAAATTTATTTCGAAAATAATGGTTCAGTTCGCGAAGTTTACCGCAAGCTCCGTCCATTTTATGGTCGACATAATCGTCCATCAGAGCTATTAATTCGGTTATTCGGAATGGACCTGTCAATTGGCCACCAAGATCGTGTGATTTGACACCATTGGATTATTTTCTTTGGGGATATGTGAAGTCGCTCGTCTACGCCAACAAACCAGAAACGTTAGGGGACTTGGAAGCCAACATTCGTGGCGTTATTGCCAACATACGGCCCCATATGCTCGAAAAAGTGGCTGAAAATTGGACCTGTAGAATTGGCTTTATTCAAGCCAGCCGCGGCGGCCACATGCCCGAAATCATATTTAAACATTAATGGCATAAAATTATCCTTCCAATAAAGCCAAATTGATGGACATTAAAATGATTTTCTTGTGTTTTATTTCAATTCGAAGTTCTATACCTTTAAAAAAAAACACCCTATACTAAAAACTTATAACACCCCTTTTTTGGTCGGGGGTTAAAAATACAAGTTATCAAAATTATATAGTTAAAAGTGCATTAACTTATGGAACACCCTTTAATTTTGATTTCTTAAATATCACACAAGATAATATACTTAAGTAAATAGTATTAATTTAAGTAACTGCGTATAATCATAATTGTAGCGCAAACAATATTTTATCTGAAGCAACTAGGACTATAGCCGATTCCCACATAGAATAGCATGTCTACTTCGTTTGCGCCGAAAACTAAAATACGCTACAACTAAAAATAAAAAGGCTCATACATATCAAACGCATTGACTCTCTCTCACACAGTCTGAGTATGCCTGTACTCAGGCTATGGATAGTTAATCGGACAAAAACATAACACACATCATATTCGGGATATATATTCATCATTCGCCACCCTATACATACATTTGTGCATATAATACGGAATTGAAAATGTGTGGGTGTGCGTGTGTGGCTGTTTCAAAACATCCCTATCGGAAATTCGGCTAACTTAAAACTAACTTTAAGCTAACTATTTCGCAACTAGTACTGACTACACTTGGATTACTTTGCAATGTAATCAACTGACTATTTTAACATTGCGATGTTCTAAGCTAACTTAAAGTTGAATTTTTTTTATTCACTTCGTAGTCAGTAAATTAAAAAAAAAATTTCTGGGGCTCGAACATGTAACATCACACGTTGTGTACTCAATGCGCTAGCTACCACTCGGCTAAGCTGCCATATAAAATAACAACAGCAAAATGTTAACATAAAACTGAAATGAGCTTTAAAGTAGCTGAGAATAAATTTGTTGGCTCTCGCCAAATTCGATTACGTACTTAACTTTAAAATTAATTTTGGGTTTGTTCTGGATGACTTTGCAGCTAGCTTTTGGTCAGTGTAAGAAAAGTTAACTATAAGTTAATTTTTTTGTAGTCAACCATACATTCTCCGACAGGGATGTTTTATGTGTGTGTGTGTGTGTGTTCTTAAAATTTATTTTCTTTTTATTTTGTTGAAAATTTAATTATTTTTTTTTATACAAACACAACCCGCAAAGCGATTAGCTTGTCTGCGAAAAACACCCAGGGTCTATGGTGGGAATCGAACCCACGACCTCTGGACTGAGAGGCTAGCATCGCTACCACTTAGCCACATGTGTGTGTGTGTGTGTGTGTGTGTGTGTGTGTGTGTGTGTGTGTGTGTGTGTGTGTGTGGGTGGGTGGGTGTGTGTGTGTGTGTGTGTGTGTGTGTAAATAAAATAGCCCTGTATATGCGCAGGTCTAGCCGATAAATAGTCCGAGTATTTTTATACTCATGCGTGGGATTGTAACTCACACAGTCTATAAATTTTATTTATTGTTGTTTGTGCTGCGTAAGTAAAAAAAATGTGTATAAACATAGTTCTTGGATGTTAATGTGTGCATTCGACGGCCAATACTCAAAGAGTACACCTATACTTCAATTTACACGACAGATACGTTCCTGAGAAAGTCGTGTAAATCGAAATTTTAAATTTTTGTATGAAAAATCGTGCAAATCGAAAATAAAGGCAGAATCCCATAAAAAATTGATTTTACTAAGAAATTATATATGTATTTCAACTAAGTTTTTAAAATATCAGAAGCGTTTACTAAAAACATATAAAAATAAATCTTTATTCATTAAACAAAATAAATGATATTCATAAAAAACAAAAACAAAATTAAAAATATCAGAAGCGTTTACTCAAAACACATAAAAAATCGTGTAAGTCAAGGTATTTATTTAAACCAAAATAATCGTGTAATAGTGAAATCGTGTTAAAATAAGTATCGTGTAAATCGAGGTATAAGTGTACTTGAAACGATACATTTGTCATTCTATGGTTCAAAAACTCGAACTGATTTCAAATACACTAAAAACGTAACTTAATGCTGCATTGCAACTTTATACACTCACACACAGTCATAATTGTGGTATAAAGGCTTTTCAAAATTTTAAATTAAATCATTATTAACAGAAATAAATTGAAAAAAAAATTAAATGAGGAAAGTTCACTTTTGGTTGTGGCCTATATACGCATAATTATACATACATATGTAAATCAATGAAAGGTTTGAAAGATGACAAACAAAATGCAAAACTTACTTCTTTAGCGTGCTAAGAGACTATTTAATTTTACATCTAAGACTGAACTTTTCTCTTTTATTTAAAGCCCAGAGATGTGGCAAATAATTTACTAACATGTTTATATGCATATTTTTTTTTATTAAAATAATTCTTAGATATGTATTTATTGCTACTTTTTTCTAAAATTTTTTTTTAAATTTTCGAATTTCGGTCAGAGACATTAATGTATATTTTTTCAGTGTAAAGCACAAATTACGATTTTTTAAGGTATTTTTAACAATGTTCGAAAATTCGAACTTAATTTCGAATTTTCGAAATTCATTTTCCACTTTCAAATTATGAGCAAAACTTTTTAAAAATTTTAATTTTTATATGCAACACATTCAAAATTATTTATTTTAGACTAAATTCGAAAATTCCATTTGATTTAAAGTATTTGTGGTAAAAATTCAAATTTAAGATCAATATGGCATATTATATATTGAATGAAAAGGCTTTAGCATTTTATAATAAAAAACTATGAGTTAAATTTCCTAATTTAGAATAAGTTCAAAGTTTCAAATCATTTCAAACTTAAACTCAAACAGTTATGCTTGCTGGGTGTAGTTGTTTTTTATCTACAATAAGATAAGGTAAATGACAAAAATAAGCATAAGTAGTATAATTTATTTTATGCTAAGGCTGAGTTTACATCTGGCATTTCTTGTGTGTCATTTGCCCAAAAAAAACGTGACCAACTAATTACTAATGAAAAACTGTTTGATTCAGACATGTTTTTATTGATTTAAACAGTTTGCAATTATGCTGAATTCTATAAAATTGTCTATTAGTTATGTATGAAACTATTTAACTTAATAAATACATGTGTGAATCTAAAAGTTTTTCATTAGTAATTAGTGGTTACGCTTTTTACGCTTGTGTGGCACATGACACACAGATGGAAACCCGGCCTAAGTAGTATATCTTTTAAGTAGTTCGCGTGTCAATATGTAAAGCATTCATGATTTATGTAAATGATTATTTAATTTGACAGTCACATGTATACACTTATAATATGATCCTAGTGTAATAATTGAGAATTTAAACAAATTTAAAGCTAACACAAATATTTATAATATTCTAACGACATAAAAATGCTGAATTTCTTTTAAGTTTGTTAGCGAATATTGTAGTTTGTAAAAGTTAAAAATATTGGATTATTTTAATTTTATAACTAAATAAACCACAAATATTTCCTATATTTCGCCGATGTCAAAGAAACCTAAATTAATGATAAACTTTAAATTAAGCCCATTAACTTAATTTATTCAGATATTTTTAAAAGCATTTTATAGCAAATTTTAAACGCGTTTTGCGAAAGAGGCCAAAAAGATTCATACGGAGAGGATTTAGAGGGTTAAAATGTTAAAAGAACAATATTGCTGCAGCATCTTAAGTGCAACTGTTCATGAGTATGAAATTAATTTTCCCGAACGCATTTTCAGTTCAATTTTATTGCTGTATTTAAAGTTTAATTTAATGCTTCAAAGTATTTTGGGAGTTATAGAGGAATTTTGTGGCAAGCGCATTTCAACATTTAATAATATTTTATGCCTCTTTTAAAATACTCATTTGACACTTTTTTTTTAGCGGAAAAGTCGAAAAAGTAAAGAGCTACAGGGTTGAAATATTCCCCCATGGGATTTCATAAATAGTTGTGCAGTTTCTAAATGGGCGTGAACGGTTGTTATAAAATTACATACGACATTTGCGAAGGTGTTAATGAGCTGAAGACATGAAGTCCCAACTCTAAAAGTATGCTCAGTAACGTTCTCAAATGCTTTACGAAGTCTTATAACCGCCTATTTAGAAATTTCAGAATTATTTCCATTTGTTATTTTTTCATGGGTTGGCTGAAGTAGTTAGCGCCCGAGAGCAATACCTACTCGTACTATGGATTAGTGTCTATGCTAATGCATACCATAATGCGCTCCCTCTCGCCGATATTTGTAGCAATGAATCGTTGGCGAAGTGCAATAACTAATAAAATGCGCTGCCACGAAACTAAAATATTTAATATTTAACAATGTAATCCGCCTAATTAACATCAGAGGCGCTGCCACGATACTAAAATATTAAAAAAAAAAACGCACAATAGCACAGCTGTAAAACAAGTTAAGCTTAGATTAGATTAGGTTAGGAAGGGTGGTGGTACAACACGCCTCCACTCGGAGTACCAGTTGGGTCCATTGTGATTCCCTTCTGTTGATACTCCCGTTAATAACAATTTTAACCCCCATTTTTAACCCGAAAGAACTCCAATTATCTGTCATTAAGAAACTGCATTCTCATGATAAAGCTCCTGCTCTCATGGCAACGTATGCTCAGCCCTCTAAGCCTATGACGTAGCAGCTTCGGGCAATAGCAAATAATATGTGCAATGGTTTCTGGTTCCTCTTCATTCCCGCACATCGTGCAGGAATCTGCTGGCTCTTGCTCTGAACGAACAGTGACCAGTTAACGCCCCTGTTCACATAGCCTTCCTACTCATATCCAGCAGTAGTTTTGATCTTCCTGAGTTAATTTTTGGCCACATATCCCTTGAGACTCTATAATCCTCGCCCAGTTCGGCATGAGCGGTTGGTTCTGCTCTTCATCCAATTACTGAGTTTCCTGCAGTAATGGCCTATAGATAATTTCACTTATCTGTCACACATCCCCTCATCTAACGCCGAGTTTATTCTGGCAAGCTCATCGGCAATTTTATTTCCCTGAACACTGCTGTGGCCATCAACCCATTGTAATTTGACACTATCTTTGTCCATAGACAAGTTGAGGGCTCTTCTACAGTCATTAACAGGCTTCGATTTGATATTGTGTTCCTTAGCGCTGCCTAGCTGTCTAGCCACTAGTTCTGTGGCCCTTAGGATCGCCAAGAGCTCAGCTTGGAAAACGCTGCATTCATTCGGCAGTCGGAAAGAACTACGAATGTTCGTTCCCAAGATATAGACGCCGGCAGCAGTGTTTTCCCACGTTTTTGACTCGTCTCTAAGGACCGCTCTACACTCTTATATAGCTAATCGGATTTGATGCAATAGTCCCTATGCAGAATTATCAGCCAGGGTGTTATACTAAAATCAATTTCAATTTGGGAGTTAAGCTTAACAACTTAATACTTCATCACCCATCCTATAGAAGATCAGCTACATACATATATGGATATGTAAATATGTATGTTTGGTAGGCTCATTAATTGCTAAGTCCCACTTGATTTTCAAAAAATATAAATAAAAATTGATACAAAACTGCTGATAAATACTTCAGACCACATACATATATGTACTCTCTAAACTGTACCTTTCCTAAGGAAGGTCCACTACACGCATACATATATATCTAGGCGCACGGTAGTGCGCCAGGCCAAGTTATGGCCAATGCACACAGTGTGTATATTTACACGAAGCCATTCGAGCTGTTTTTACCCCCCTCATAACTTTGTTCCCCGCAATCGTAAAATTATGATATTTAAACCATAATTAGAATAAATTAGAATATAACCTCATATGCGAAGTTTGAAAGTTTTACAATGAACGGTTCCGGAGATATGGAGGTGCAAAAAGTGCATATTTTAAGACATACTCACTGACTCACTGATCACTCATCAAATCAGTGGTCGGCAACCCATACAATTGCATTTTACAATTGTGTGAGTTAAACTCTCACCACGATCCGGTGTTGCCAATGTCTCATTTCAATAATTTGAAATCTCCAAAGGCAAACTTGATATTATTACGGTCAGAAGAAACAGAAAATTTTTTTATATAAAGAAATGCATCTTTTGTTGTAATGTAATGGTGGATAAAAAGATGGGTTTTGTAGGACGGCTTCTTCAAATAATTTATATGTATTTGATTTTTCGATAAGTTTGAATGCCCAGCATATCAGTGCATTCATCTTTTTAAATATCAAGAAATAATAAGGAAGAAATAAACGAAGGCACTGATGTAAACGACATAACTCGGTTAATTATTTGTATAAGAACTGTCAATAAAATTTTGACGTACACAATGAATTTTTTCCCTATGTATATGGCTTATACAACAATGCAAAATGAAAGCATATTTTCGATAAAAAAGAGGGTTTCGTAGGAAGTTTGCTAAAAATAATTTAAATATATTTGTTTTTCATTGCAATATTCAACAACAGGCGTTATTTGAAAAAACTTTGAATGTAACGAGCACAATGAAAATAGTGATTAAAGTTTTGAAGAAAATAAATCATAGAGAGTTAAAAGATTTTTTTCATCTCGAATTTGCCGAATGTGGTGTATGAATTTGTTAATTAACTTAACATCTGGTTGCGAAGAAAAACGAAAAAAATTTGCGATTTTCTGCAATAAAACAATTTATTCGAATCTATTTACATCTTCAATATTAATTTCATACGGACAACATTTTATGCGTATTAAATTTTCTAAATGTTTATCTGTTAAACGGTTTCGGCTTTTAGTTTGAATGTGCTTTAGTATGGAAAATGTTGACTCACAAATATAGGTAGCTCCAAACATTGAATATAATTTTAAAATTTCATTTTTTGCCTTGGGGTATACATCTGCAGAAATACTTCTCCAGAACTCCATCCCGCCAGTTAATGGTAAAGCTAGATCTTCTCTCATTTTAATTAACTCTGCTTTAATATCCTGATTTTGTTGTTCTATATTACATAACAAAGGGTTGTTATGCATTTCAATCAAATTTTCAAAATTTTTAAAGTCATGAAAACGATTGTTGTAATTAATTAGTAGAGTCTGAAGCACATTTATATATTCCTGTAGTTTGCTATTGCTATTTGGAATTTTGCTATAAATTTCAAATGTCCTTTTTAAGCTTATTACATTTTTATCTTTAAGGTTTTGTATCAAAATTTCAATTTGTCTAATAAATTGTTTTATTGCAGAAAATAGCTCAAAAATTGTTTTGGTGTTTCCTTGTAGCTGTATGTTTAGTTGATTAACAAACTCAGTTATGTCTGTCAAAAACGCAAAATCTAATTAAAAAAAAACATTATCGTTCAAATGCACCGACAATACTTTGGTATCAGGTGTTTTATTTTGATCCAAAAACGATACAACTTCCTCACGAAGACTGAAAAGTCTTTGAAGACAACGACCTTTGCTTAACCACCTTAATTCTGTATACAGAAGCAAATCACCATATTCGGCATGCACGAGATCAAGAAATTCTTTGAGTTTTCTATTGTTCAAGGCATTATGGCCAGCTCGTATTTTGTTAACAATTTGAATCACGATTTTCATTGTATTCATTACATTCAAACTTTCTGCAAATAATGCTTGTTGGTGAATAATGCAATGAAAAACATATATATTTAAACCACTTTTAAGCAAATGTCCTACGAAACCCTCTTTTTTACCCACCATTACATTGGCACCATCAGTACATACAGAACAAAACTTATTCTTATCAGTAAAGGAAAGAACATTTTCGTTTATGATGTCGAAAATAAGTTTTCCTTTTACACTGTTATGTAAGCTATGTAGGGAGAACATTTCTTCATGTACGTCAAAATTTTTATTGACAGTTCTTACACAAATAATTAACTGAGATATATAGTTTAGATCAGTGCATTCATCAAGGCATATGGAAAAAAAATTGGCAATTAAGCATTCTTTTCTTAATATTTGAAAAGATAAATGCGCTGATTTGCTCAGTACGTCGAACAATTGTACGAGGAGAGAGGGGAATGTCATTTATAAGCATGCGAATGTCTTCAGATTTGTCACCAAAGCATTTTAATACATCATTGCTCAGCTCTTTAAAAAACTCGCCATCTTCAAAAGGACGGCAACGTTTAGCAAGAGATGCAGCAACAACAAAAGAGGCCTTTCTTTTCTTAAAAAACTTAGAAAGCAATCATTTTTTCATAAAAAGCTTTCTTAAGCTGAACAATAAGGGCTTCTCTTGCATCACCAGTAATATTTTCATATTCCTTGTGATATGCTTGAAAATGTCTTTGCATGTCATGTTTTTTCATGCGTGACAATGCCCGTTCACAAACCAGACATTCTGGTTTGCCAAAATAATTTTCTGAAAATAAAAATTTTAGTAAATTTTCATCACACATAATTTATTATTGTTGGGAAGAGTTTGTCTCTGGCAACACTGATTTTTAACAGTATGCGATGTACACGACCTGCCTGCTTGAATGTTTTAGCTAGACTGATTAATGTTGTTTATTTCTCAACAATGCGTGTGTACACATACGTAATAAAAGAGAATAAGAAAAGCCGCGGCGCCCTTATTTTGCCTACCGCTGCATCAAATTGATGAAACACTTCCGCTATAACTAGAGATCTAAAAATTTGATACACGGGAAGATCTAGGTGAGCAATGAACCAGAAAAATCTGAAAATCCGAAAATTTTAACCAGGAGGGCGGAACTACGCCCATAAAAATTTAAATTTGTGCTATTGAGCTGAAATTCGATACAGAGCTAGGTCTAGGTGAGAAATAAAATAAAAAAAATCTGAAAATCCGGAAATTTTAGGCAGGAGGGCGGGCCTACGCCCATAAAAGTCAGAATTAAAAAAGCTAATATAGGCGCTTAATGGAAGTGTTTTTTATTGAAATTCGGCATATATACTGCGATAATGCAAGGCCATATTATTATTATATTATTATTAAAAAAGTGGGCGTTGACAGGCCCATACAATTTAGTCCTCATTTTAATGCCCTGCGGCTTAGCATATTTAGATATACTATTTATCTAGATATTATTATCCGTTTGTAACGAAACTAGACACGAATAATTAGCACTGACCCAAAAAAATTTGACTTTGAAAAGTGGGCGGGGTTACACCCATAAAAATTAAAAGTTAAAAGTTGCGCTAAGGGGCTGAAATTTGATATACAAGTAGGACTAGGTGAGACACCAGCTAGAAAAATCTAAAATCCCGCAAATTTTAGTTAGAGGGGCGGGGCTGCACCCATAAAAATTAAAAATTAAAAGTTGCACTAAGGAGCTGAAATTTGATATACCAGTAGGTCTAAAGTGTCCAGGAGACGTACAAAAACAGCCATCAATCGGTAAGAATGTGTTAGTGTCGTTTAATTGATGATTTTTCGGAGACGTACAAATAAAATCGTCAATCAGCATTTTAATTTTGTGTTCGTTGTGTGCGATGGCATACATATATGTCTTCATCGGATGATGTATAAAAAAGCACATTAAACAAATATACAGAGCTAAATAATAATTTTTCTATCTTCCACTCTAATTATCTTTTATTATTATTATTTATAATAATAATTCTAGTTCTTCAAACCATTCTAAAAAACAAACATATTTTCCTCTAAAAAATTTCAAAACAAACAAACGATTTTTAATATAAAAACAAGACATTGGGTAGTGTGAATAAAAAAAAAAATATGTACATACTCGTATGTATTTGCTTTTTAGTTAAAAATTTGTTTTAAACACAAAATTCACATACATAAATACATATGTATTTGGGGTTTTAAAAACAATTTTTAAGTAATTTTTTTATTCACACTATCCATTAAGATTAGAAAAATTAGAGAATATAATATTTATAATAATCATAAAACTGTTTGTAGACTTTTGATTGTTTGCTTTTTTACAAAGATCAATGGTACATTGTCATAAAGTGCAACTTAATTTTTTTCATCCGCACACTTCTCCATGTCGTCACAGAACAAATAACACAAAGCAAATGACGTTTTTTTCGTCAATCAGATTTGGAGACGTACAAATAATCAGCCGTCAAATAAAAATATCAACATTTTTTGATTTTCATCAATCAGTGCCGACAACGTGTACGTGTAGCCGAAAAGAAACGACTGCACGCACACAACTATATGATTGATGGGTTTTTTTGTACGTCTCCTGGGCACTTAAGTGAGAAAGCAACTAGAAAAATCTGAAAACCTAAAACAATTTTACCAGAATGGGCGGGGCCACGCTAGTATTATTTTGAACTAAAAACTTAATATACAGCTTTTAATTCAAGCCAATTTAGTGAAATCTTCCATACGCATTGCACGTACACAATACTTTAAACAATCACCTTAAAAATTGGGCGTGATCACTCCCATAAAATGTTAGCCTTGTGTTTAATCTACGTCGGTCTAGCATATTTTAGAAGAAAATTAGCATGCATGCAACAAAATTTTGAGTTACGAATAGTGGGAGAGGTAATGCTGATAAAATCTTAAGATATAATTCGCGCTAGAGAGCTGAATAAAATACACTAGTAAGTGTAGCTGCGTAAGCCAATGGGAAAATCTTAAAACCAAAAAGTTTTACACGGTATACGGGGCCACGACGTTAAAACTCCAATTCACACTAGCGAGCTTAAATTTGATACACAAATAAATCTAGATCAGAGATCACTAAGAAAAATCTAAAAAAACAGAATTTGCTATCAGGTGGTTAAAATAAGCACTTCAAATTCAAAATTAAGATAAATTTTGTTAAAACTTTTCATACACATTGCACTTAACCAAAATAAAAGTTTCCTATTTTGAAAAGTAGCCGTGACATCACCCATAAATCGTAGCTTTTTCTTTCATATACTTCGGTTTATCAGCTTTTAATTTATTACTCATATATTTCTCATTAACTTTTTAATACCAAGCTTTGCATGAACCATAAGCACTAGCAGATATAAAAGACCGCGCGGCCAGGCCCATAAAAATTGTACGTAATATTATACTACAGAGAGCTGACATTTTGTATACAAATAGTAATTGATTTACTCAATCGTAAAATCCAAAAATTAAAAGCACCAGCTACCCTATTGAAACTTTGCATACACATTGGGCATATCCTTTTGATTTATGTACTGCGGCTAAGCAAACTTTAATAATAAGTAAATATATTGAGAAATTAGGCGGGGTCATGCCCAGTACATGTTTCTTCCAGTCGCCTCTTAACAAATTGCATACACACTGGCGACCCGTTGTAATGACACAATAGTGCATTTTTAAGGTCAACAATTCAACACCCATCACACTCTTACCCATTATTTTATGTAACTCTGCCATTTTCAACTGGCAAAGTGATCATGAATAGAAATAAGATACACTAGAAATTTTAAGTTTAAAAGTGTTATAATAGAAATCTTTTCAAAAAGTAATCAGATCCTCACAAAAACACATATGTGAAAAACGGCCAAGTTCCTATCCAAAATTTCAGCCATTAAAAGTTGTGAGATATAAATTTTGACCAAGTTCTTCTTTGCCACAATACCTAACACAGAAATATATTATGTATGATATAAATTTGTAATCGTAAGGGTGTCATATAATTTCTAGATAATCTGTTAACTTGGCAATATTTTTACCTTTCCAAAAAAGGAGAGAATAATGTATAAATGTTTATTTCTTTATATTGATAAAAATGTTGTCAAGTTGGCAGATTATCTAGAAATTATATGACACCCTTACGATTACAAATTTATATCATAAATAATACATTTCTGTGTTAGGTATTGTGGCAAAGAAGAACTTGGTCAAAATTTCTATCTCACAACTTTTAATTTCTGAAATTTTGCATATGAACTTGGCCATTTTTCACATTTATGTTTTTGTGAGAATGTATGTTTAGCAATAGACAGACAAATTAATTGCCTACCACTTGCTTTTCAAAAAAATAAAAATAAAAAAAATAAATAAAATATCACACAAAACTGCTTAAAATTTATAATGCTTAAATCAAGGTTGGCAAACGGTATCGTAAAAATACCGATACCGATTCAAATACCGTTAAAATTAGGTACCGGTATCAATACCGATACCGAAACTCATTTCGGTTATAAAATACCGGTATCGACAATACCGTTTATGTCTATGCCGGTACGTACCGGTATACCGATTTCCGTTAAAAAAAAAATACAAAACTTAATTTCAATTAACTTTTTTTGAAATTAATTACACAAACAAAATTTCCCCATTTAGACGTTTTTATTCAGCTCTATTCTTACTACTTTTTATGGACAACAAAGTGTAAGAGTTTTTCTTTTCCCGGACTTTTTCATTTCCCGGGAAAGCGGAACGACTTTTCGGCTTCCCGGGAAATTTCCGCCCAGTGCAAAACAATACAAAATATTTTTAATTTAATTATTTCAACAAAAAAAAAAACTATAATTCATGAGATCGATTAAATAAAACGTTTTATAAGCACATTAGAAAAAAAAATAATACAATTTGATTTCTTTAAATAATAGTAAATTACTATATACCAATATTATATGTAAATGCCAAAAAAAATTATTTATTTATTTATTGATACATATTATACAAAGTAAATTTGCATAATATGGTGTTGAACAAACATGAGTGGAGTAACTAGAGCATATGCCCAGGATGTTATTAACAGTATTTTAAAAAAGTTTTGTGACTGACTGTACACGACGTGTGCCTTCACATAGGAAGTGGCAACGTGGTTGTTAAAGAAAAACCGCAAGATTATACGGACGAAAATCTCTCGAAGCCCAAACAATACACACAAGCCTGACCGCACTTAAAAATATATATTATTAAATAAATATTACAAAATATTTCTTTGAAAATAGGACTTTAGTACAGAACAGTAATGTAACGAATGTAAATTTTTGATATTCGCGAATACGAATATTTGAAATGATACGAGTATTTAATGTGAAATTTATAGACATTAAATTAGGTTCTATTTACGCCTGCAATATGAAATATTAAAAAAAAAATTTATGAAAAAGAACTTCATACTCCTCTTGGCAGGCACACTTTAAGCTTTAAAGTTTAAAGTTAATAAAAACTACCCAAACATTTCAATGATCGTCAGTAAATAATATATCAAAAATTTTCTATAAAAAATTTAATGGATTCGTACAAACTAATATTTTTATCCATTTATTTAAATTTGGTTTAGGATTTATGCATTTATTTATTTAATTTTTTGGAAAAATATTCGTATTCGCCTGAATTTTACGAATACGAATGCGAATATATAAAAATGGCCGAATATTCGGCAATTCGAATACGAATATTCGTGCATCACTAGTACAGAATAAACATTAACAGAATCGTTCTTTTTACCAAAGAGAATCTGAAATTATTTTGTAATTTTTCTTTTATTTCCTTGCACATTTCTGTTTTTACTTTTATGAATTGTAGAATTAAATTTTGAACGTCGCGTTCTGCTTATGACAAATATGTAAAGGCCTCTTAGTCTCAGAGCACATGTATGCCAGATGTAAACTCGGCCTTAATTGTTGTAAAGTTTTAGCTATTGTGCTAGTGCCATGATTCCCGGGAATTCCCGCACATTTTCCGAGAAATCCCGTTTGAAAAACACTAGTATAAACGTTTATAACTAGGCTGCCCAGAGAAGCGCCAGAGTGCCGAAAATCAATCGGCTTTTTATAGAAATGAATAAACATATGCTTATACATTTCTCTCGGTTTTCTCACTGTGTGCAGCTCTGATCTAAACATACTTATGCATGTATTTATGTATGTTTATACAAACATACAAGTTTACACTACACTTGTGTAAATAATCTGTGCAAGATATAAAACTTAGTTTTTTTTTATGTTACTGTTTACTAAAGACTTTATGTAAAATTACTTACTTTTAACTTAATAAAAAGAGGTTTTTTCTATATACACTGTATGAATTAATAAACTTCACAGTAATAGCGGTATACCGGTATTTTAAACTCGATAACGGTATGTACCGGTAATACCGATACCGAATTGAAAAAAATACCGTTACCGTTACCGATACCGAAATTTTTAAAATAATTGTACCGTTATCAATACCGATACCGTTATTTGTTTCAGTTTCCAACCTTGGCTTAAGTATAGAAAATAGGTAGACGGAACTTCAAGCCTTAGTTATACACTGCGATACACGGGTACTTGGTTTTCTGGCTTGACTTTTTTATATACATACAGATATTTTTTCTTACAATTGCCTATTTCCCATAAATTTTAAAAGTGTGACAAAAATTATAGAAACTTAGGCCCTCAACTACATTAAATTATTCATTAATTATTTTATACATCCAAATAAGAAAATAAAATAAAAACTGGTTTTTTACTGCTGTTAAAAAATGTTTAAAATAAATTTCAAATTAAAGAACTTATTTGCCTGTAATATTCCTCTACAGCAGAAGTTTATTAGATATCTAATGCTTATTATGTTTTATTCTTTATTTTTCTTGCATTTGAATTCAATTTTCTTCTTTTGCCATTCACAGGAAGAACTGCTCAAACACACATTTTTATATCTCTAGACTTTAAAGAAAATGTGTCTTAAATCCATTAGATTTTTTTTTAATTATAAAACAGTGGTTAATACATTTACCCGCTAAGCCATATAATACAAAGTTATTGGCCTGGCTCTTTTAAAAATTACAAAAAGCCACACATTTAAACAATGATCGCGTACTGAATACGAACAAACTTTGTATAGAGGGAATTCCCATAAAATTCAATCAGACATAAAAGTTTTTTTTTTGTTTGTTTTTGGTAAAAGATTTAGTTTTTTTCCACATAAAAATAATAATAAAACTTGAACTGACGTCAAAGAGTTTATTGAAATTATTCAATTTTAGTGTTTTTACACACAAGTTTTAAAATTGTTTTTTAAATTTTATAATTAAAGTAATTCAATTATTTTATAGTTGTCAATATGTAACTAAAACGTTAATGGTCTTGTCTTGACTAGTTATTGAGAGAGTGAACTCTCAAACACTAATGCAAAATATAGATTAATAAATTATTTCGATTTAATTTTTGTTTACTTGCATAAGAAAGCATTAAGTTAGCCGCCTAGTTGCCCAGATTAAGTTGAGTGGGTTTGCTTTTTCGAGTAGAACTTATAAGCAAATATCACATTGTATTATATAAAAGCTTCATAGTAACTTACTAAAAGTTTTGGAGAAGAAGGAACGTTACTTCGTCATACATCAACAACATACTTTTCTGTGTAATTGCAAAAATCGTTTATTTAAGAGCAAACAATTATTAATGGCATTAAAATGAAATAAACAATCGCACATTAATTAGAAAAAAATTTTAACTAAGTTTTTACTTTTACTGGTAGCGATGCTATCCTGTCAATACAATGGTCTTGGGTTCGATTCTCGCCTTAGATCCTGGGTGTTCTCTGCAGACAAGCTAATCGCTTTGCAAAGTGGTGTTTGTTATAAAAAAAAATATAAAAAAAATAAAAAAATAGCACCTTCACCAAAGTGCGTATAGATGTACATTCATAAGCACATCCATACATATGCATATGTTTTGTGAAAAAATTTATAATTTTTATTTACGATCGCAAATAATCAATTTTGGTCAAAAATTGAAGTTCCAAAATTATATCGCTTAAGCTATTTTGGCGCTTATGGCGCTATATGTTTAATTTATAGAGAAAAAGAAAAAATTTCTTTTAGTAAGTTACTTTTGTATAAGAAATACAAGTTGAAGTTTTCCAAACCTGGAAACGTCTTTTTAATATTTTTTTTAACTTTTGATGTGTAAAAATCTTTTGACTTTGATTTCTTTGCTGAGATTTCTTTGCTGAGATTTCTTTGCATTGTCAAATCGGTGTGAGCTATGTATGAGTGTATTAGTGTTTGAAAGAAGCAATACCAAGCAGAGAAACAAGTGGACCGGCTCGAAGCCGACGGCGCGCCGCCGCCGGTTACTTTTCTGTATATTTCCGTACACCAAAGGTGAAAATGAACCGTAAGAGCTACGGACTTGAAATTTGGACACAATATGTAGACATTTGGCCACTACAACAACAAATACATGAGAGTTAGAAACTAAAGGGCGTTCCAAAACGAGCAACGAAAAATGTTAAAATCCCATGTAATATACATACAATTGTATGTACATATATATATACACTTGAAATTTTAAAAGTTAGTGTATTTTTATACAGACTACAACAATTAACACTAAATTTAAAAAATTTAAATTAAAAGGTGTTCCATCAGTTAATGCAATTTTGACTTTGTAATTTTGACAACTTGCTGTATCTTGGAGACCGTAAGAGCAAAACTCTTGAAATTTTCAAAAACGGTAAAACTAAAAAATCAAAAAAAAAAAATAAAATCGCCAAATATAAAAAAATCGCCAAAAACAAAAAAAAAATCGCCAAAACGAAAAAAGCACCAAATTAAAAAAAATCTCTAAGACTAAAATAAATCGCGAAAAACCGGAAAAATCGCAAAAATGAAAAAAATCCTTAAACAAAAAATCGACAATATGAAAAAATTCCCCAAAATGAAAAAATCGCCTGAATAAAAAAACTCCAAAAACAGAAAAAAATCGCCAAAATGAAAAAAACCCAAAAACAAAGAAAAAATCGCCAAAATGAAAAAATCGCCAAAATGAAAAAAATTGCGAAAATTAAAAAAACCCAAAAAGAGAAAAAAAAAACGCCAAAACGAGAAAAAAGCGATAAAAGTGAAAAAACTTAAAAAAGGAAGAAAGCTAAATAAAAAAAATTATCAAAACCGAATGTGTGCGAGTCAAAGTCGCACTTTACTGAATTTATTTTATTTGCAATGCGTACATAACAACAAGAACAGCAACAACTAAACGATGAACAACAGGAATTAAAAAGTAAAAGTAAAGGCATTTACCATAGATGAGCACTGCAGTACCACTAAAGTTTCAGTAAAAACAATAAAAAATGTTTAACAAGTAAATTTTTACTGATTACTAAAATTTTTTCTACAATTTTTATAAATTGCCTAAATGATTTGTTATATGATGAGGTGCATTGAATTTTCAGTAATCAGTAATGCCCGTATTCATAATGAAATTCTACCAAGTGGCTAAATGTTTTTCATACAAAAGTTGCAAAATTTGAATGAAAAAACTTTGCCACTTGCTACAATTTTATTATGATTACGGTCCTACGATTTTACTGGTAATGCAAATTAAATTTGATTAGTAGTAAAAATGTATTGAATTTTTTTAGTAATCAGTAAATTTACTGCTTACTGCAATTTTGAATGCAGTACATATATATACATATACTGCAGTGTGCCCATTTACTAACCAAATAAGTTTAATAAAACAAACAAAAACCAACAAATTCATATGTATTTACAATATTGAAAGTTTTGATACTTTTAATTAATTAATTTAAAAAAAGATACTAAAAGCATAAGTACTTCCAACTTAAAAAAAAAAATTTCATTACTAGATGTTTACACATCTCCTCTATGATCGGACTCAAATTGCTTTTTTTTTGGAGACGGTTAAAAAGGAAATTCAAAATGAAATAATTTATTTGCTTTCCCTGCTATTACATACATAATATGTACGTACATACATGTATGTAATTATGTATAGAGACCTAAATTACAGTTTTAAATGTTTATAAAAATTCATTTCAATAAAACTTCCAAGCATCAGTGTCAACAACTTCAAATGAATTTATGTATAATTTTAACAAATAATGAATTTGTTTTACATATGTACACATGATGAATAAATACTACAATTTATTCAGCTGTTTGATTCTAACCATACATACATATTTATTATGGTTTTTCAGCCACTAAATAAGAGAACAAATTGAACACTAGAGTATTTTTTTAATAGACTTTAACCAAAGAAAAACTCGGTCAAAGACAACCACAACTACTATTATGTATGTATGCATGTTACACAAACTTTGAAAAGATTTTTATAAATTCCCTGTAGTCAACCTAGAACCATATGTCTCTATGTCAATACTCTTTCTCCAGCGACAATTGCACTAGTTAAAATGTCGACAACTTTCCTTTTATGCGCGAGTAGAGATACGTTAGAGACGACAGTTCTGGTGTATTTCTGGTGATATTGTCAATGAACGCGTCAATAGTTTGTTTTTCTTTTTTATTATGTTGTGCAATAATATTAAATAAATATATGTGACGCTCAAAATAGGGTAAAAACCGGTTTTGTTCAGGAGAGCCATTTTAAAGATTTAAATACGTTTATCTTTGGTGTACTTCAATTTCATGAAACGCGCATATCTCTGGGAGGGAACACTTTTGGGGCATGGGATCGGTCTCATTCGATGCTCAGATGTTGTCCACATTAAAAAAAAAAGTGAAAATTGCTTTTTTTACCCTTAGGTCCCTTTCTCTATGCGCTGTCACATATGTAGACGAGGGTCACTAAAATTTGCGAGTGAATCTTCGGTTCAAATATCTCCATATGGTCGTAAAAGAACTACCTTCTCAACAGTGTTAAGGTCTACTGATAGATTTTCAATAACAACCCTATGTTATTTGTCAATAGGCATTTGCATTGGCTGGGGTACACCTAGTCAGTAGCACTATTGACAATGTCACTAGAAAATCACTATAAGTTTACTATTGACAACGAGATTGGATATATCGATATTGTAGACTAGAGCCCCTAAAATTTACTAGTGAATCTTTGGTGCCAATGTCTCCATGTGGTTCCACAAGAACTACTTAGTCAGTAGTGCTACAGTCTAGTGGTGGATTTTCAATGACAAGCTAATGTTAAATGTCAATAGATGATTACATTGGCTGGGGTACACTTGGTCACTAGTGCTACTGACAACGTCACTAGTAAATCACCACAATTTCACTATTCGCACTTTCTGCAGGGTTTTTATAAGAAAATATATGTATTTTTCGTGGATGGAAAAACTTTTAAAAATTTTCAAACTACGAAATATGTAGTAGTAGACATATATTCTCAGTCGAATATTAGCTTTAAAATACGTAAAGCTTTTATTACCGTTAGTCAAAGCTTACTCATTTACTCATTCTTTATTCCAACTTAATATGAAATAAGACTTTACCTTGACTTAGGCAAACAGTGGCAACAGCCAATTCAGACTGCTGTAATTCAAAAAAAAAAAAAACCAGTTAACAAATAATGCAATTTAGTTGCCTATAATGCACTGCGCAGAGGGGAGAGAGGGCTTTGCAATGTTTGTGTTTAGTGCAGCTTGAATGTCGTCAGTTTTTTTTTTTTTTTAGTTTTTAATTCATAGCGTCATACATTTTTTTGCGCGCTTGTAGCAATTACCTAAAAGAAGAATTAGTAATACATACATACATACATATGCATGTACTTACATAGTTATATCATTTGTGTCTCCATTGTTGATGAAGAGTTCAAGGAAGTTTAAAATTTTGTTTCGAAAAGGAAAACGAACAGTGTTGCCATTTTGGTTGCTTCAAATCAATTTTATCTTTTCTTCTGCACAGACATGTAAGTTACATATTTCTTTTTGCTTTTTTTTTTATTTATTTAAGGTTTTTAATTCATAACTCCGGTATCTGTTAATCGATATTGAGCTCTCCTAATGTAATGTTTTCTTCTTTAATAAAGTTTAAACGTTTTATTTATTTTTCTTAAGGCTCACAGATGGAGCTCCTAAGAATTGTTTATTATTTTTTTAGTTTTTCTTAGAGCTCACTGATGAGCCGTCACTGATGAGCGTTGTTTTAATAATTGATTTGTTTTAACAAATTTGATTGACTTACATACATACTACTTATGAAAAGAATCGAGATTATAAAAATGTCTCACTTATATATTTTGTTTATTGTTTATGGGAAAATAAGATGTTATATTAGCTGGTTAAAATAATAAATTATTTTCCCATAGTTTAAAGTGACGTGCACACAAACACACACACACACACACACACAAACAAGTTATTTATTAAGTTAAATTAATTTTCATTTTATTACAAAAACTTATTTTTAAAGCTTTTATTTTCTTCTTAATTATGTATCACATTTATTCTTTAAATAAACATTAGACTTTAATTATTTAACGACGCATTCCTAGCATTTGTCTATTTAATGAATATCATTTTATTAAAAAAAATTTTCTTAAAGCTTATTTTTTCTGAGTTATGTTTCACATTTATTTTTTTAAATAAACATTGGACTTTAATTATTTAACGACGAATTTCTAGCATTTGTCTACTTAACAGATAATGAGTTTGGCTTATGTACATACAATGATTTAATTTTTGTTTTATAATAAACATTTAAAACTTTGAATCTTAGTTAAATAAATATTTTTCTTTCACATTATAAATTTTTTTTAAATCAAATAAAACCATGATCTTGTTTGATCATATCTGCCGCTTTTTCAGCAATCATATACACCGGACCATTAGGATGACCGGCAACAAGTTGAGGCATAATACTGGCATCGGCCACTCGCAAATTCTTAATACCATACACCCTCAAACGTGGGTCTACTACAGCTGCTTTATCACTTCTGGGTCCCATTTTTGCCGTTCCCGAGTAATGATAAATCGTGAGAGTTAAATGTCGTGCATAGCATTCCCAATAAGACTTGGAATTCATATCACCGTACTTGCGGCAGGCGGGTATGGTTTTTGGCAATACTCTACCATTAATTTTCTGGAAAGAAGGACGCTTCATGAGATCAATTGCTTTCATAATACCACGTACAACTATGTCTACATCATACGGATCTGCCATATAGTTGGGATATATCAAAGGATACTTGTGAGGATTACTGCTGTGCAATATTATGCGGCCACGACTGCGAGGACGCAGGATCATGGGAAAAATAACAAAAGCATTAGCTTCTTCTTTTATAATATCTCCATACAAGGCTTCGTAGACATCACTTTTGATTCCAAATGCTGGTGCACTGGCAGGATTGGTATTAATGCCCCCACCTACCAGAAACAATTCAATGTCTGGCCAACCATCTCCTGTACCGGGATGGTCTAGATCATAAAATCCTATAGCCTCTACACCTCCAGGCGTGCCAAACTGTCCTGTATTGCGGCCAAAGTCCAATATGCTATTGACATCAAAGAAATCCGTCAAATGCAAACTAGTAGCATTTGTTAAAAAAGTAACAAAAGGCGCAAAATGATCTTGCAAATTGTAGCCAACCGCCAAGTCCTGCAACGGCTTAATGCCCACTTCTCTCAAATGCTTGGCTGGCCCTATACCCGACAACATCAGCAACTGAGGTGTGTTTATCGCTCCAGCTGATACGATCACTTCTTTGCGAGCCCTTACCTCATACGATTTGCCCCGAAACTCAAATGTCACGCCATAAGCAGTTTTCGTTTGAGGATCTATTAAAATTTTGGTTACCAAGGCATGTTTGCAAATATGTAAATTGTGCCTTTTACCCTTCAAAGGGTACAAATAGGCTCTGTTCGAACTCCAGCGTATTGCATTGTAAGTGGTACTTTGCAAATATGAAACACCTTCCTGTATGCGGCCATTATAATCTCTTTTCTTTAAACCATCCTCTTGCAAGGCATTGACAAAAGTATCGGCTATGAGACTTCTCCAATCGGTATACGATACCTTTACCGGACCTTTGCGGCCCACATACTCTCTATCCGCATCAGGCACCGTAGAACCCTCCAACTTTTTAAAGTAGGGCAAAACATCTTTATAGCTCCAACCCTCATTGCCCAGCTCTGCCCATTTATCATAGTCCCGACGATTGCCTCGTGTATACATCATATAATTCAAAACCGAAGAACCACCCATTACCTTGCCACGCGGAAAATTGCACCGATTATTGTTAATACCCAAACAATATCTATTTGATGATTGGGCTCGATAGTGCCAATTTATTTCAGGACTCAGTTGTAAGAAATGAGCCATAATTGGTATGTCCATAACTAAAGTTTCCGGTCCACCGGCCTCCAATAATAAAACACGCCACTTGGGATTTTCGGATAAACGAGCTGCCAAGGCGCAACCAGCTGTACCCGCTCCCACCACTATGAAATCATATTCCTTTAAAAATTTCACTTCATTGTCTTTCAGTTCTTTATTCAAATCACTTTGACCGCGTCTTAAAAAATCCAAGGCGAACAATAGCACGTTTGTCTCTTGCGGCGAAATTGTATCAAACCAAATTAGAAAACAAAATATTTTAATAAGGAGCGCCTTGTGCATTGCTGAGTCCGTTTTTAACACAAGATTTTTATTTTCATTGACATAAACGAACTTTTTATTTTAAGCCGTCTAAAACCCGGGCTGATGTTAACTTTCTCGCGTTTCAGTTTTAACTGTTGTTACAGCTTTAGAATAAAAATGCTTTTTCTTTATTCAGTAAACATTTATTATAAAATTTTCTAATGTTCTTTTTTTTCAATGGCCATTAATTATTTTTATTGTCGTTTTACTTGAATAATATATTCTACCACTAACACACAAAAAAGCGGCAATAAAAATCATCATAAACTACTTTAATTGAAAATCAAATGAATATTGTTGATATTTATTTAAATGATGGATATAACATTTGTGTCATTGTAAAATTTATTCATCAGCGCATAAGGATAAGAGTAGAAATTTTTTTGACAAAAATTTAGTTAATAAAAAACTCCAGTTACCCAGCAAACATTTAGTCTGCAAATAATGCAACTGTGGTTTATGTTGACCCTATTATAAACAGCGTTGCCGTTTTGGTTACTTGTAACCAAAATTGGTTACTTTTTTTCCAATGTGTACTTGTGTACTTTTTTTCTATTTTGGTTACTTTTTTTTCAACACAAAAATAACAATTTTTTATACATATATGTACATATGTGGTATGTTAAATGTGCACATAACTAATTATCTTGATAAAAGATCACAATTTAAGCGTTTTTAATACGTTGTAAATACAACACTGCTTAATCAAGATAGCGTTTAAAAAAAATACATGCATGTCTCTGAACATAACAAGCCTGGTTTTAAAAATCAGATGCATTCATGGTTGCAAAATCTTTAAACGTCAAACACTATCAGCCCAATTATGAATATTCGCGGGGAGTTTTCTCCCTTCCTTACCATTTGTTCCCGGGGAATAATCCTCCTATTCTAAACAGCCGGGGAATAAGAAAATACGGGTGAGAGTAAAATCTGAGCCAGGTGCAGATGCAAATGGATTATATTCCCAAGGACTGTGTGTACAAAGGAAATTGTAAATTTTATAAAGTGAACTTAAAGGATGCCTGCAAAATTGAGTATTTTAATATTTCTTCTGAATACAGAAGTAGTTTATGCTTTTGAAGTGCATATGCGCAGGGTTTAGATAAAAATGCAAAAATACAAAATACAAAAGGGAAATATAATAATTCGGTATTATTATTAATTTGATTTTTAAATTTTTGCATTAGTTCCCTTCAAAATGTTTGGGGAGAAAACTATCAAAAAATTCTCCCTCTCCCTCATATTTAGAATACCTGCTATTTTCCCGGGGAGTTTTCTCCCGGGGATATTTTAATTCATAATAGGAGGAATGGGAAAAGGAAAAAACTTCCGGGGAATTGCTATTCATAATTGGGCTGTATTTAAAAAGTTAAAAGCGAATTTTTTTTATTTTTATAGGCTCAGTTAGCCGACTGTAATGTAATGTAACTGTAACGTAAAAAACAGCTGATTGATATTTTTATATGAAAATAAGGTTACGTTACATTACATCTCTATAACCGTTTTCATTACTTTTCACATAACAAAATCGATCATCTGTTTCTTACTGTTGCAATTACGTTACATTACAGTCGGCTAACTGAGCCTTAAGTTTGAGAGCGTAACAAGCACGGAACGAAGCCGATCAGCTGTGAGTCGGCTAACAGCCGCCGCTGGCAGATTTTCTAAATTAGAAGTAAGTGCTCATATGGACATAGTTGAATTTTGGGACGCAGTTTCAAAACATACAAATGGATTGAACGAAAAATGTTTTTATGATTTGGTTTATATATTTTTTGAATTTTGTATATAATTTAATGTCACTGCCACACAGTTCGGCTGCTGCTGAAAGGATATTTTCGCAGCTAAGCCTAGTCAAAACTAAATATAGGAATAAGCTCGATTTTAAGGCTGTAAACTCAATAATGCAATCTAAAGAATTGTGCATCAATCGAAACAATTCCTATTATTTTTGGTCTGCCAAAGATTTATTTTAATATTAACAAATTTAATACTTTGTCTATACAGTCTTGTGTTTTGATAACGAAAATTATGTAATTAAATTACATATTATTTTTTTGTTACTAAAAATATTTTTGGTTTGGAATTTCTAATAATATTACCTGAAGTATTTTTGTTACAAAATTGATTTTATTGATTGTTAATTATAATAAGATATACTTATAAAACTGAAGTACAAATTTAAATGTAATGGTCCATTTATATTATATAATTTTATAATAATATATATTAATATATGTATGTATATTTTTCAACTGAAGTACAAATAAAACAGTATTTTAAATCCATAAAAATTTTGGTTACTTTTTTTTTTGCATTTGGTTACTTTTTTTGTATTTTGGTTACAAGATTTTTTTGGTCGTGGCAACGCTGATTATAAATGGAGTTAAATTTTACGAGAAACATTTTAACTCTCTAACTATTCTTTGTATAGATATGTGGAACCACTTAGAATATATTCATATCTTTCACAACCCAGCAAAAAATAAAAAATAAAAAAATCTGATTTGGAAGCACTGACAACTGAGCGAAGCAATGTATTGCTTACTTGATAACAAAAGCTTCGAAAAATGCTTCTAATTGCTCTAACTTAAGGCGGGCTCTCACAACAATTATATATTATTACTTCTGTGAAGCACTTAAGTAAGGCAAAAAAATCCTGGCCCATCTCGAACAAAAAAAAGTGGCTTATTCAGGCGTAACAGCAAGTGATTCTGTAACATTGTCTCATTTACAAAAACGCTTCTTGGAAGCAATAATTTAGTCTGTTAAATTAAAAAATTTTATAATACTAGCATTTATGCTTGAAGAATATTAAATATTTTTGCGTTTGTTTGATTTTTAAAATTTTTTCAGTTTTAGCGATTTTTTTATTTTTATTTTTGAGTTTTTTTCGTGTATGACATATTTTGGCACTTGTACGAATGCTTACCACTCACTATATGGCGCCATTTTACATTCAAGCGATTCATGCTTTGGCAACCGTCTGCCACCTGGGTGATTTTTTGTTTAAGCGATTTTCCATCTATACATTTATTTTATATTTTGGCGATATTTTTAATTTTTGTGATTTTTGCCATTTGGAAAATTTTTCCATTTTAGTAATTAATATAATTATAATAATAATCTGGTGCAAACTATAAACAATTTTACAACAAATATGACTAGCATGATGCAAGAAATGCTGCGAATGCAGAATACTCTGCTTCGAACATTAATTAATAAGCCATGAACATGTCAACAATATATTTCTGGAACGCAAACGGCATTCGCCAATATAAAAATGAACTTGAGCACTTCCTCACGGAAAAAAATATTGATGTAATGTTAGTATCTGAGACTCATTTGACTTCGAGAAGTCTTTTTAAAATTTATGGCTACACTATATATGATACAAAGGACCCTAGAGGTAGAGCTTGCGGTGGATCAGCAATTCTAATAAAGTCAAGACTCGAGCACTATATTCTTGATAACATTTGTGAAGAACACCTACAAGCAACAAATATCTGCATTGAAAGTTTTTGTACAAATTTTGTTATATCATCAATTTACTCCCCTCCCAGATTTTCAATCACTGAGAATCAATATGAGGATTTCTACAAATCTCTTGGACCTTGTTTTGTAGCAGCTGGCGACTACAATGCTAAGCATACGTTCTGGGGTTCGCGTCTTATTACCCCCAGAGGTCGAGCATTGTTCAACACTATTTCAAAAATGGGCTTGGATGTCATTTCGAGTGGGGAGCCCAGTTATTGGCCTACTGACATACAAAAAATTCCGGATGTTATAGATTTCGGCATCATAAAAAATATCTCTAGGGATTTAATTCAAGTTCAAGCTTCTCTTGATCTCTCGTCCGATCACTCTCCGACAATCATTACAATTTGTAGCCCATTAAGAAGTAACTTTCCTGACCCATATGTGAAGATGATCAATTGTGTTAATTGGCTGAAGTTCAAAAAATATCTCAGTAGTCATTGTACGGAAAAAATAACGCTTAGAACACCCGATAATATTGAATCTAACATTGCCAATTTCAGCGAGAATATTAAACAGGCTGCTGAACATGCCACTATCTCCCATCTGCAGACTGGGTTTAATAAAATTTATTCTACAGACATTGAACGTCTCGTACGTGAAAAAAGAAGAGCTAGAAGGGAATGGCAACAGCACAGATCACCCCAAAATAAAATCAGATTTAAAGAGTGCACTAAACGACTCCAAGAGTTGCTTGCATCTGAAAAAACTGCATATCTTGAAAATTATCTGGAAGGTCTTGATGTCACACCAGCATCTAATTACTCCTTGTGGCGCGCTGCTAGAAAGCTTAAAACACCCGTTGAGTATAAGCCACCTCTACGCACATCTACCGGAAGTTGGGCAAGAAGCGATACTGAAAAAGGTAAAATATTTGCTGAGCACTTAAAATCCGTTTTTACGCCAAACATATATACTGGTGTTGCTGATTTGCCGAATGTAGTCGCTCTACCCCCTCAACACATAAAGTTTAAGACGCGTGATTTACAAAAATTAATTGCCGAACTCAACCCGAAGAAAGCTCCGGGTATTGATGGAATTAGTAACCAGATGCTGATGAACTTGCCTCGTATTGCAATGAGAATCCTGTTATTCATTTGTAATGCCATTTTACGACTGGAGTATTATCCACACAGCTGGAAGCTTGCCAAGGTTAAAATGATTCCAAAGCCGGGCAAAGATCTAACCAAGGCTGAGTCATATAGGCCAATAAGTCTACTATCAACTATGTCAAAGCTTTTCGAAAAACTGGGTGCATACCAGACCATCAATTTGGTTTTAGAAGTCAATTTATATATGGTTCAATTTATAAGAAGAACTTTTGAAGAAAAAAAGTATTGTTCTGCGCTGTTTATTGACATTTCCCAGGCATTTGATAAAGTGTGGCATGAAGGCATAATTTTAAAATTGAAGACTTACTTACCAATAAACATTTTAAATCTTTTAAAAACTTACATTATTTCCCGTAAGTTCGTTGTTGTGGAAGGAGACTTTACGAGTAGGCCTGAAGCTATTTCATCCGGTGTGCCACAGGGTAGTATACTGGGACCAGTTTTATATTTGATTTATACTTGTGATATGCCTGTGAGCAGTAGTATCCATACTTCCACATTTGCCGACGATACAGCCTGCCTTAGTATGCACGAAAACCCTGATGAGGCATCCCGCAAACTCCAGGAACACATTAGCCAGATGGAGCTTTGGTTAAACTTATGGAGAATCAAGGTAAATGAACAAAAGTGTGTTCAAGTAACATTTACCTTACGAAGAGATACTTCTTCCCCCATTCGGATTAACAATCAAGTTGTTTCTCAACATTCACATGTGAAATATCTTGGTATACACCTTGATCGACGACTTACATGGAAACACCACATTGATTCTAAGCTATCACAAATGAAACTTAAATTAACTCAGGTACATTGGCTGATTGGTAGAAATTCAACGCTTAGCCTAGACTGTAAACTTTTAATATACAAGTCGCTTTTAAAGCCAATATGGTGCTACGGAATTCAACTATGGGGCACTGCTTCAGCTTCGAATGTAGAGAAAATTCAAATATACATTAGATTTAAGATTTGAATACTTATTGTTAGTTCATATTTGAAGATACAATAAATAAAATACATGCATTAAAAAAAAAGTAATTAATTTCTTTCTTGTTGGCTATAAGTTTACGGTTTCTCAATCGTTTACAAGTTTTTTTTTTTTTTTTTTTTTGAACGACGTTTTAAGCTATTTTTCAATTTAAACTATTCTTCCGTTTAAGGCAGTTTTTTCATTTTGCAAATTTGTGCGCGTTGGCAGTTTCTTCTGTCTCGTGAATTTTTCCGTTTTGTTAACTTTTTCCATGTTGGAAATTTTCTTGATTTTAGCGATATTACGCATGCTAGTAAATTTTCACATATTAGCACCAATTTCCTTTTGAAAATTTTTAAATTTTTGGCCATTTTTTTTTTTTTTTTTTTTTTTTTTTGATAGGAAAAGTAACCCTCAGGCAGTGAGCGCCTACTACTATTCCATTAGGAAAGGGATAGGGACAGAAAAGACAGGTGGTGAAGAAAGAAATAGGAGGAAGCTTCATTCTTTTACAACTCAGTTGTTTGCACTCTTTTTTTTAATAATGCATTGTTGCAGCGCCTCTGGTGTCAATGAGTCGTATTAGATTTTCAAAGCTGCATTTAGTATTCATTTTTATTTATTATTCTGCTTCGTCGATAATTCTGCTTCACAACACTGATGAAGGAGGGCGCTCTGATGTTACATTAGGATAAGTATCCTCTGAGGCAGGAGTAGTTCTGATAAAAAGGGACACTAATTCAGATCAAAAAAAAATGCGCGGTGTTGTTATTTAATGGCTGTCAGAACCGGCCTCGAACCCAGGATCTTCGGTTTTGTATTCAACGTGCTAACTACTTCATCCAATGTCACCCTCATTTGTTATTTGGCATTTCTTTTAAACACTTTGATGACGTTTTGGTTCAAAAATTTTTATGTTTTGAAAATTTTTTCTTCATTTTAGTAATTAATCTTTTACGCGATATTTTTCGTTTTATTACTTTTCCATGTTATCAATTTTTTATTTTGGCGCTTTTTATCGTTTAGCGATACTTTTCCATGTTGATTATTTCTTTTTCGTGATTAGCTTTTCGGATATTCTTTCGTGAAAGCGATTTTTTCACAAGTTTCGGAAGTTGCCAATTTTTTTTTTAATATTTCCTCTTTTTAGGTTTATCCGTTTTGTAGATTTTTCTCTTTTGGGACGAAAGCTAATAATGAAAATTATTTACTAGGAAAATTAGCAAAAATTATAAAATTTTTATCTTTCATACCAAAATGTATTTACAATTTTTAAAAGATGAGAAGAGCATAAATAAATTCTATGTTAAGTATTTTACAAAATAAATGGGACGGCTTTTACCGATGTTTAAAGTTTAAAATACCGAAAATCCGTTCACTTATCTTTTTAGGGTTCCGTACACCAAAGGTGAAAATGAACTTTTATTGTACACATGAGAGTTAAAAATTAAAGAGTGTTCCAAAACGAGCAACGAAAAATGTTAAAATCCCATGTAACATACATACAATTGTATGTACATATATGCAATTGGAATTTGTAAAATTAGGGTATTTTTACACAGACTACAACAATTAACACTAAAATTTAAGAAAATTTAAATAAAAGGGTGTTATATCAGTTAATGCAATTTTGACTATGCAATTTTGACAATTTGTTGTATCTTGGAAAAAGTAAGAGGCAAACTCTTGAAATTTTCAAAAACGGTAAAAGTAAAAAATCCCAAAATTAAAAAACCACAAAAAAATCACCTAAACCGAAAAAAGCGCCAAATTAAAAAAAATTCTAACACTAAAATAAATGGACAAAACCGAAAAAATCGCCAAAATACAACAAATCGCCAATATGAAAAAAAAGCCAAGAACCGAAAAAAATGCCAAACAGCGAAAAAGGCGCCAAAACTAAAAAAAATCGCCTAAATTAATAAAAAATCGCCAAAATGTAAAAACGCCAAAAACCGACAAAAATCGCCATAACGAGAAAAAAAGCTAAAACTAAAAAAAGTTCCAAAACTTAAAAAAATCGCCAAAACCGAAAAAAACGCAAGAAACGCCAAAACTAAAAAACGCTCAAAAGCAAAAAAAAGGGAAAAAATGCCAAAACTATATATTATATAGGCTAAAGTTCGTATTGAATTACATATCTAGTGTCTGTACGGAACCCTTCGTGTGCGGGTCAAAGTCGCACTTTACTGAATTTATTTTTTTTTTATATTATTATTAAATTATGATATTGTTGTTTACTCGTATTACACTGTTTTGCTCTTTAGACGTAACGACTTGCTTTACGATTGTACATAATTAATCAACCACAATGTGAATATGGTAATATATGGAAAACACAACACAGTAGTTCAGATATGAATTAAAATGATCACTTAAACTAATTTAATTAAATTTATCAATATTAATGACTATTTTTTTTCTTGCAGATTTTTATCGTGGCAAGTGTGACAATTTTTTTATTTACTATAAAAGTTAGTTCAATGAACTTTAAATTAGATCTGAATTCGTTAGTTACGTTTTAAGACCTGTTCCGGATGGAAATATTTACACTTTCGAAAATGATTCAACCAGAATTTGATCTTAGAAAAATGTGACAACTTGTTTTTAATCCATAATAATAGGCTTAAACCACTTTGCTATGGCATCTTAACAGTTTTACTTAAGTAAGATATTAAAAAATGTATTGCGTTTTAAGACCCTTATCGGCTAGAAAATATAAATGTATTCTTAAAGTAATTAAAGTTGTTGTTTTACAATTTTTGGAAAATAATTATTTCTTATGCATTTGCTGCTTGTATTAAATTAGTTTTATTTATTTTTTTTTTTTGCAATTTCATTAAATATTTAATTTGTATTGTTGTTTAGGTAAGTAAAGGGTGTCCCAACAAGAACGCAAGATTTAAATTTTAAATAAAACACAGATATTTAAAAAAAAATCGTGAAACTTTATTATATCGTAAAGTAGACAAAACGAGGTTATGTGTGGAACAACAAATCGGGCAGATGGCCGCCGCGGCTTTGCTGGCACACACGCGATCTTTTAATGAAATTTTCAATGGCCGTTTTGCATAAATGCTGCGGTATTTCATTAATGCAGCGTCCAATTTCCTCTTTTAAGGCTTGAGTCGTCCTCGGCTTATACGCGTAAACCATCGACTTCAAAAACCCCCAAAGAAAAGTCTAATGGTGTTAAATCGCACGATCTAGGCGGCCAATTCTGGTCTCCAAAACGCGAAATAACACGACCGGGAAATGACTGATGTAGCAATTGAATTATTTCTCTGGCTGTATGACATGTGGCGCCGTCTTGTTGAAACCACATGCCCTCCACATTAATTTCTTCAATTCTAGGCACGAAAAAACTGGTTATCATTTCACGATACCGAACACCATTGACTGTTTGCCCTTGACCTGCGTTTGAGCGACATCATCACGTACAGCTGCGACATTTTCGGTCGATTGACCTGGTCGAAGGCGCGTTGTTGTCTTTACATAACTAACAGACCCAGTTTATCCATTTATGCATTAATCTCTTTATAGTTGACTCTTTTGGAGCATTATTGTGACCCCAAATTGATCTCAAATTTGCGAACTGTAGCCGCAAAACTTTCACCATTTTGGTAAAACAATTTCACAATGAATGAGAATGCGTTGTTCATTCGTGTAGCGCTTCATTTTTACTAACCTCGTACCTTCTACTAGCAAACAATAACAATTGTTCAAATGTCAAACAATGACACTTCGAATGGTGCCAAATTTAAATTTTGTGTTCCTGTTGGGACACCCTTTATAAGCATTTTAAATTTCCTAAAGTTCACGATGTCAAAAAGCATGTTGTTAATGACTTTTATAAGTTTCCTCTGTTAAGTTTAACAATGTTCACGGTTTTTTTTTTTTATTGTTTATTGTTTTTCTCACTGAAGTTATGATTAGTTTTTAATCATTACTTACGTAATTTGTACAAACGAATAAGTAAATAAATTGATAAATATGTGATTTAACAGGCATTAAAATAAATATAATTATTTAGAGATAAGGAATCTTAAATGTATGCAGTAGACATATCAGTTTGTTTAAGTAACAATTCGAAGCCAGTTTAATTTAAAAATTTAACTTAAAAATCAATGATTTATTTGAAGAATATTCATATAAATTAATGGACTTTAAAGGAGGATGTTCTCTTTTTCAATTCGTGCTTGCATTGTATATTTTTATATTTGTTAATTTATAACGTAAGATATTTTATAGCATAGCTGAAGATTGATGTTATTGGGATGTAGGTATGTGTCTATTGTAATGACACAATCTGGCGCTTGGAAAATAGTTTTTTTTTTTTTTTTTTTTTTTTTTTTTTTTTTTTTTTTTTTTGTTAAACAGATACTGCGAATTCGAGTCGAACTTGCGACCATCCGACTATTAAAGTGGTGCACTGCCTATTACCCAAGATGGTACTCCTGCCATTCCTTTTGAAATTTTAAATAATATTTAACGTTCTCCCACCAGACAAAAATCTTTTTTTTTTCTTCTTCTTTTTTTGTAAATAAACAAACACAAATTGCGAAGCTACTTTGAATCTTCGCAGGAATCGAACTTGCGACCCTCCGACTACTAAAGTAAAGCACTGATGCCATGCTTTTTAAAATTTTATATAATATTTAACGTTCTCCCACACAAACATCTTTTTGATGTGTAAACATCTATACGCTAGGGGGTAAAAATCTTTTTCACTGAGATTTCTTTGCTGAGATTTCTTTGCTGAGATGCACACAGCATTGTCAAATTGGTGTGAGCTACATATGTATGAGTGTATTAGTGTTTGAAAGAAGCAATACAAACTTATTTAAAATATTGTAAATACATAGGAATTTGCTGCTTTTTGTTTGTTAGGGTCGTTAGGTTTTTTGCTTTATTAGGGTTCCGTACACCAAAGGTGAAAATAATAATTGCTTTATTAGGGTTCCGTACACCAAAGGTAAAAATGAACCCTATTGTTTTCGCTACGCTGTCCGTTCCTCTGTTACAGGGTATTTTCTCGAGAATCGTTAGAGCTACGGACCTGCAATTCGGACGCAGTGTGTAGACATTTGGACGCTACAACAGCAAATATATGAGAGTTAAAAATTAAAGGGTGTTCCAAAACGAGCAGCGAAAAATGTTAAAATCCCATGTAATATACATACACCTGAATTTTGTAAAGTTAGTGTATTTTTATACAGACTACAACAATTAGCAGTAAATTTCAAAAATTTAAATTAATTTTAATTATTATTCGAACTCCATTTGTTTCTATATTTGTGATTTGAACGGGCTAAGGTTCGTATTGCTTTTTAAGCCACCACACACAGTGGACCAAACACAAAAGAACGCTGATGATGAAGGTTTAGTGGCCTTCGAAAACGGCTGGCTGTTCCGTTCAACTATGTGTTGTTAGTCAGAATATTTACAACAGGCTTTGGTGTTATTTGTTCATTAATAATTATCGCATGTAATTTGGCTTAAAAAGCAATACGAACCTTAGCCCGTTCAAATCACAAATAAAAATATTTAAATTAAAGGGTGTTCCATCAGTTAATGCAATTTTGACCTTGTAACTTTGACAACTTGCTGTATCTTGGAAACCGTAAGAGCAAAACTCTTAAAATTTTCAAAAACAGTAAAACTAAAAAAATCAAAAAAATATAAAATCGCCAAATCTAAAAAAAATCGCCAAAAAAAATCGCCAACACCGGAAAAAAGCACCAAATTAAAAAAAATTCTAGGAATAAAATAAATCGCGAAAAATCGGAAAAATCGTCAAAATGAAAAAAATCGCCAAAGTGAACAAAAAATCCAAAAACAGAAAAATAATCGCCAAAATGAAAAAAAATTGCCAAAATGAAAAAATCGCCTAAATAAAAAAAACCCCAAAAACAAAACAAAAACGCCAAAATGAAAAAAGCCCAAAAACAGAAAAAAGTCGCCAAAATTTAAAAAATCGCTAAAATGAAAAATATTTCGAAAATTAAAAGAACCCAAAAAGAGAAAAAAACCGACAAAAAGAGAAAAAAGCGACAAAGCTGAAAAAATCGTTTAAACTGGAAAAACTGACTCTAAGTTAACTCAAATGAAACTTAAATTAACTCAGGTACATTGGCTGATTGGTAGAAATTCAACACTTAGCCTAGACTGCAAACTTTTAATATACAAGTCGCTTTTAAAGCCAATATGGTGTTACGGAATTCAACTATGGGGCACTGCTTCAGCTTCAAATGTAGAGAAAATTCAACGAAGGCAAAATAAAATTTTACGCATGATAACATCGGCTCCATGGTACATCAAAAATTCAAATATACATCGCGATTTGAATATGCCACTAGTGACTGAAGAAATTGTAAAATACGCAGGCAAATATCTAACAAAACTCGAGTCACATCCTAATCCGCTTGCTCGTAATATTTTGAACTTTACTGGGCACATCCGCTTAAAAAAGAGAGATACACGGGCTCTAATATTCAACACTCTAGATGATGAAGCTGCTTGAAAACACTTTTTTCTTTTTGTTGCTTATCACTACTTATGTATTATTAATAACTATCACTAAGCTTATGTCCGACATTGGTCGGGCCTAATAATTTTTTTATAGATTTAAGATTTGAATACTTATTGTTAGTTCATATTTAAAGATACAATAAATATAAAAAAAACATGCATTAAAAAAAAACTGGAAAAACTTAAAAAGGAAAAAAGCCACATCAAAAAAATGCTCAAATCCGAATGTACGGAACCCTTCGTGCGCGAGTCAAAGTCGCACTTTACTGAATTTATTTTAATTGCAATGCGTACACAACAACAAGAACAGCAACAACTAAACGATGAACAACAGGAATTAAAAAGTAAAAAGTAAAAGTAAAGGCATTTACCATAGATGAGCACTGCAGTACCACTAAAATTTCAGTAAAAATAATATAAAAAAGCGCCAAAAACCGAAAAAACGCAATAAACGAAAAAAAAAGCCAAAACTATTTGTTATATAGGCTAAAGTGTCCGCACGGAACCCTTCGTACGCGGTTCAATGCCGCACTTTACTGAATTTATTACTAATTGTCGTACATTAAGTTATCATAGGCAAATAAAAACAAATAAATAAAATGATTCCAAAAACATTTAATTTTAATAACTTTTAAAAAGATTTTTTTGCACTTTTAATAAGAAATTTACTAAAACAAAGCAAAATAAGGAAAACAAAAACCTAAACTTGTCAAACTAAAAGTCTTCATCGTCTTTGAGATTGTCATTCATACGGACAACAAGAAGTACAGAGAAACTTAACAGCTTCATATAAACACCATCTTGTGTGCAATAGTAGCTACTAATTTTCACTAACATATAATTGCGCTAGCGCTGTATAGTTCGAAAACCATTGCTGTAAAATATCTACATGCATTACATTTCATTAAACAGATTTGTGCCCATTTACTAACCAAATAAGCTAAATAAAACAAACAAAAACCAGCAAATTCCTATGTATTTCCAATATTGATAGTTTTGATACTTTTAATTGATTAATTAAAAAATATTACTAAAAGCATAGTACTTCCAACTTAAGAACATTTTTCGTTACTAGATGTTTACACATCTCCCCTGTGATCGGACTCACATTGCTTTTTTTAAATTTTTTAAATAAACAGACACAAACTGCGAAGCTAGTTTGAGTCTCCGGCAGGAATGGAACCTGCGACGCTCCGACTACTTAACCATTTACCCAAGAGGGCACTCATGCCATGCCTTTTAAAATTTTAAATAATAAGTATCGTTCCCCCATACAAACATCTTTTTTCTTTTTTGTAAATAAACAAACAAAAACAAGAGGGCACATGGCACATGCCCATGCCTTTTAAAATATATGCAATATGTAAGATTCTCCCACACAAACAAATATTTTTTGTAAATAAACAATCACAAGCTGGCGAAGCTACTTTGAGTCTCCGACAGGAATCGAACCTGCAACGCTTCTAGTACCGAAGTGGTAGACTGCCTATTAGCCAAGAGAGCACTGATGTCGTGTATTTTAATATTTTATATAATATGTAATCTTCCGTACAAGCATCTTTTTTTTCTAATAAACCAACACAAGCTACGAAACTACTTTGAGCCTCCGGTAGGAATGGAACCGGTGACCCTCACGTACTCATGCCATTTATTTATTATTACTTGTCCATGGAATTAAATTAATTACAATCACTGATATTAATTATCTTGTTTTTTTTTAAATCTTAATACATATATTTATTTATTGTATCTTCAAAAATAAACTAACAATAAGTATTCAAATCTTAAGTCTAGATCAGAGAAATAAGCCGTCTTAAAAATTCGGCGGCGGCGGCTTAGGAAAAAATAGTCGGCGGCGGCTCATAAGCCGGCACACATTTCTATAAAAAAAAAAAATTAAAACATCTGATGTCTTCCATATAATTTGTAAAGCACCCCATACACGATTCAATTCAATTTTCAATTGAATCGGTTGTTGTCCAAATCAAAGCGTGTATGGCTTTGTCAATTGATTAGTTTGGCAGTTGTCGAGTTGGTTGAAGAAAAATCAAAAGATTTTGATTTTTCATGTTGACTAGTAAATCTTTCAATTCGATTGTGTTGTGTGTGTTCGAGTCTCTTGATTAGCTGTCAAAATTTACGTTTGTAGCTTTATTTTGTATAGAGAAAGTTATGTATTTTTGAAATTGTACTTAATTTCATTGAATTTTAAATAAACAATATATAAATTAATGAATGAATGCAATAGAAGTTTTATATTTTTAAATTTATAATTGTGAAAAAATATAAATTTGACAGTTGAATGAAAATCTTTCAATTCAGTTTATGAAGTGTGTGGCCAAGAATCAATTCAATTGAAAGACTGAATTCACAATTGAATTGAAACGTGTATGGAGTGCTTAAGATGTAGAACTACAAAAACCAAATAGCCGGCTGCAATTTTGAGCCGAGGCTAGCTGCATGCATCGGCGGCGGCTTGAAGTTACATTGAAAGTCGGCGGCGGCTTGAAGTTACATTGAAAGTCGGCGGCGGCTCTTGAGCCGGCTGTGAGCCGATCGGATTGTTTCTCTGGTCTAGATATAATTATAATGATACCCGATCAGTGCCGGACATAAAGTTAGTGATAATAATTAATAATGCATAAATGTTGTATTAAGCACAAAAATATTTTCAAGAAGTTTCATCTGGAGTGTATTAGAGCCCTAGTGTCAAGCGGATATGTACAGTACAGGGGGCAAATTACGGCACTCCTTATCGAACGAAATTACGAAACATTTCCATATAAACTCTATTGAAATATTTCGCAATTTCTTTCGATAACGACTGCCGTAATTTGCCCGCAGTTCTAGATATTAGGAGTAAGGAGACTAGAGGATGGTACTCGAGTTTTCTTAAATATTTGCCCGCGTAATTTGCCATTTCAGCAGTCATTATTAACCTTTGTCGGATTTTCTCTACAACGGAAGCTGTAACGGAGCCTCATTGCTGAATTCCATACCAATAAACCAATGTATCTGAGTTAGTTTAAGTTTCATTCGTGTGATCTTTCGGGCAAACTCAAACTTTCAACAACATAAAATAAATTACTAAGTACAGAATACACAGAATAAATACAAAAATTTATATATTAGTTTCTTATAATTTTAGGAAATTTATATTTGCATGAAAAGTCCAAAAATCTACATATACATATATCCTTACATAAAACGCAAAACGCCCTAATTAACAAAAAAAAAATTAAAACGAATTTTTTACAAATTCCAAAGTACCTCACCAAAGTACATACATCAAGACACAAAAAAAAATCAGACTTTTACGAACAAAAAAAAGCAATATGGCAATATTTAAAAGCCCTAAGACATGGGTGAACATCAGCGTGACCGTTTGACCGACTAAAGTGGTAATTTGCCACTTTTTCGACTGCGTTTCCCCTTTTTCAACTGCCTTGCTACTTTTTGACCCCCTTTATTTAGGGTGAGTTATATGAAAATACATTAAAAATTAAAATTTTAGTGCAGTTTTCTCGTTTTTTTTTAATTTTGCCCCTTTTTTTTTGATAAATCCCCTATTTGGTGCCACTTTTTGAAAAATGGCATCGGTCACCCTGGTGAACATCATGTAACAAATTTTTGCTAATCGAATTCACACGTATTCTTATTCTCTTTCATTTAGTGTTATCTGAGATAAATTTTTGCTTATCTTTTTACTCATTTTTCTCAAACGCACTGCGAAAAATTTATTGTGTATGCTGTTTATGTTAAAAAATGCTTTTGCTTACGTGAATATTAAAAATTATTTTCTCTTGCAAATTGGTTTTTAGTAGTTTTAAACTCAGAATTAAAGTAAATAATAATATTTATTTATTACTTTTTGTTAAAACGGTTTTCTAGAAAAAAATTCTTTCATAAAAAAATCATATAAGAATTACTTTTATTAATTGTTTCAGCCTGTGTGTTTATCTTTTTCGCTCACTTACACAACCTTTTAAATTTATCTTGGTCAGCCATGCCCTAAGCAGCGTTGCCGTTTTGGTTACTAGTAACCAAAATTGGTCACTTTTTTTTCCAATGTGTACTTGTGTACTTTTTTTCCATTTTGGTTACTTTTTTTCAACACAAAAATAACCATTTTTTATACATACGTATATAAATGTATACATATGTACATATGTGGTATGTTAAATTTGCACATAACTAATTATCTTGATAAAAGATCACAATTTAAGCGTTTTTAATGCGTTGTAAATACAACACTGGTTAATCAACATAGCGTTTAAAACAAATACATGTCTGTCTCTGAACATGTTTGCAAAATCTTTAAACGTCAAACACTATCAGCCCAATTATGAATATTCCCGGGGAGTTTTCTCCCTTCCTTACCATTTGTTCCCGGGGAATAATCCTTCTATTCAAAACAGCCGGGGAATAAGAAAATACGGGAGAGAGTAAAATCTTCATCAGCTGTTGAATGTTTACATATTTTTTGCACTAACGCAAGAGTTCAACAATAGAAGTTTAATAAAAATGTTATGTTTTCATTGCCAATAAAATTGTGTGTTAACACAAATATTTCTTTATGCTTAAATAAAAATTATATAAACCACCAACACTAACCATTTACAGGCATGCGTAATAAGTTTGTGCTGAGAAAGTGGAGTGAAAACTGAGCCAGGTGCAGATGCAAATTGATTAAATTCCGAAGGACTGTGTGTACAAAGGAAATTGTAAATTTTATAAAGTTCTTCTTATCGGTCTTGATAATATTTGAAGGAAAGAAATCTTCCATTTATTATGTGAACTTAAAGGAGGCCTGCAAAATTGAGTAGTTTAGTATTTCTTCTGAATACAGAAGTTGTTTATGCTTTTGAAGTGGATGTGCGCAGGGTTTAGATAAAAATGCAAAAATACAAAAGGGAAATAATAATTCGGTATTTATTTAAACATTTTGTTCTAAATAAATGCTCATACTATTGTTTTGCAACATTTATTAATATGATTTTTAAATTTTTGCATTAGTTCCTTTCAAAATTTTTGGGGAGAAATCTATCAACAAATTCTCCCTCTCCCTAATATTTAGAATACCTACTTTTTTCCCGGGGAGTTTTCTCCCGGGGAAATTTCAATTCATAATAGGAGGAATGGGAAAAGGGAAAAAACTCCCGAGGAATTGCTATTCATAATTGGGCTGTATGTAAAAAGTTAAAAGAATTTTTTTTTATATTTAAAGGCTCAGTTAGCCGACTGTAATGTAATGTAACTGTAACGTAGAAAACAGCTGATTGATATTTTTATATGAAAATTATGTTATCTTCCATTACATCTCTATAACCATTTTCATTACTTTTCACATAACAAAATCGATCAGCTGTTTCTTACTGTTGCAATTACGTTACATTACAGTCGGCTAACTGAGCCTCAAGTTTGAGAGCGTAACAAGCAGGGAACGAAACCGATCGGCTGTGAGTCGGCTAACAGCCGCTCCTGGCAGATTTTCTAAATTAGAAATAAGTGCTGATATGGACATAGTTGATTTTTGGGACGCAGTTTCAAAACATACAAGTGGATTGAACGAAAAATTTTTTTATGGTTTGAATAATTTTGTATATAATTCAATGTCACTGCCACACAGTTTGGTTGCTGCTGAAAGGATATTTTCGCAGCTAAGTCTAGTCAAAACTAAATATAGGAATAAGCTCATTTTAAGGCTGTAAACTCAATAATGCAATCTAAAGAATTGTGCATCAATCGAAACAATTCCTATTATGTTTGGTCTGCCAAAGATTTGTTTTAATATTAACAAATTTAATACTTTGTCTATACAGTCTTGTGTTTTGATAACGGAAATTATGTAATTAAATTACATATTATTTTTTTTGTTACTAAAAATATTTTTGGTTTGGAATTTCTAATAATATTACCTGAAGTATTTTTGTTACAAAATTGATTTATTGATTTTTAACCCCCGACTAAAAAAAGGGGTGTTATAAGTTTGTAGTGTGTATCTGTGTGTCTGTCTGTGTCCACGTACAGGCCAAACGGCTGGACCGATTTTCATTTATTTCTGTTTGAAAGATGACTTGATCGAGAGGCATCTTAGCTATTTTTGAAGAAAATCGGTCCAGCCGTTTAGAAGATATAACATCTTTTCTGAAAAAAAGTCGGGGATTTTTAAAGTTTTAATTTTTGTTATTAATTATAATAAGATATACTTATAAAACCGAAGTACAAATTTAAATGTAATGGTCCATTTATATTATATAATTTTATAATAATATATATTAATATATGTATGTATATTTTTCAACTGAAGTACAAATAAAACAGTATTTTAAATATATAAAAATTTTGGTTACTTTTTTTATGCATTTGGTTACTTTTTTTTGTATTTTGGTTACAAAATTTTTTTGGTCGTGGCAACGCTGGCCCTAAGACCAATAACCCGCAAGCAGGGTGACCGATGACATTTTTCAAAATGTGGCACCAAATAGGGGATTTATCAAAAAAAAAGGGGCAAAATTTAAAAAAAACGAGAAAACTGCACTAAACTTTTTATTTTTAATGTATTGTCATATAACTCACCCTAAATAAAAGGGGTCAAAAAGTGGCAAGGCAGTCGAAAAAGGGGAAACGAAGTCGAAAAAGTGGCAAATTGCCACTTTAGTCGGTCAAACGGTCACGCTGCCCGCAAGCGGATGAAAATCACATACATGCTTATGTTCTTTCATTTAGTCGTCACTGAGCAAGCGGCGAATTAAGTTGTGCACGCATGTGTTAATTTTTTCCTGTTTTTGTGTTTAGTTTTTTTGAGCACACGGAACGAAATTAAAGTTCAAATATAATAAATTTCTACAGACAAAAAATTGATCATATAATTACGGCAGCTGATTAAAAATGCTTTTGGCAATATGCAATGCATTTTATGTTTAAAATATTTAAAAATAATATTGAATATAGCTTAAAAAGGCATTTTAATAGTATCAACAGAGCTGTGAATAAATTTAATTTTGAATTTATACACTAAATTGTTGAATGGTTATTAAATTTTTACTTTTTATTTAAGTTTTTAGTAAATTGTTTATTTACAAAAGAAAATTCACAAAACTAATAACCACATCATGTAGTTTATATTACAAAACTTTTCTTCAAGTGCAAGTTTATTTTACTCTCATTTTTCTCACCAATACAAACATATGTTGTTTTGCGGGACACTGCCTAAGCAGTGATGCCAACTTTTTTTGGCTCTGAAAGCACAGTAAAATTAAAAAAAACACAAAAAGCGTAATTTTGAGATCTTAAAAGCGTAAAAAGCACTAACGTGAAAAAGGAGTGAAGATCCAAACGAGTGAAGTTTAATAATGTTTAATATTTTCGAAGCTATTCTCTGTTTAATGAAATATATCAGACGAAAAAGGTATTCTTTGTACTGAAAAAATAAATACACCAAATTTTTGTTAAAGTAATTTTAAAAAATACACAAATTTCTTAAAAACACTACCTAGTGCTTTCTCTTAGTTTGGCACTAACGTTCAAAATTTGGCGTTTTGAGTCTTCAAAAAGCACTAAAAATAGTGCCAAAAGCACCAAGTTGGCATCGCTGTGCCTAAGACGCAATTTACACTGTGCCTTTTCTGCTTGCCTGTGCAGGCAGGCTGTTTTAGTTTATTGGTGAGAGGGGGTGAGAGGCTTGCGGTGTAGAACAAAAGGCACGAAATGAAAATTCGAGGGGATTTATGACATTTCTCTTTGCATCTTTAGTATACTCAGCATTAAACGTGTATATAAATGCCAAAAAGGCATGAATAAAAAAGGCTTAATGTAAATGTGTGTGACTTTTCGTAGGGGTTTCAAAAGAAATTTGTCAATACAAGGCAGGCTAAAAAGGCATAGTGTGAATAGCGACTAACACGTAAATAGACCTAGTTACTTACATACTTGTGTATACAAAATTTATAAAACTGACATAAAAAATTATATTATTCTAACATATATAAGGGGTGTTTTTTTCAGAGGTATAGAACTTCGAATTGAAATAAAACACAAGAAAATCGTTTTAATGTCCATCAATTTGGCTTTATTGGAAGGATAATTTTATGCCATTAATGTTTAAATATGATTTCGGGCATGTGGCCGCCGCGGCTGGCTCGAATAAAGCCAATTCTACAGGTCCAATTTTCAACCACTTTTTCGAGCATATGGGGCCGTATGTTGGCAATAAAGCCACGAATGTTGGCTTCCAAGTCCCCTAACGTTTCTGGTTTGTTGGCGTAGACGAGCGACTTCACATATCCCCAAAGAAAATAATCCAATGGTGTCAAATCACACGATCTTGGTGGCCAATTGACAGGTCCATTCCGCGAAATTATGCGCTCATCGAATGTTTCCTTCAATAAATCGATTGTGACGTGCGCTGTGTGGCATGTAGCGCCGTCTTGTTGGAACCACAACTCATCCACATTCATGCCATCCAATTCGGGAACAAAATAGTCGGTTATCATGGCTCTATACCGGTCTCCATTAACGGTAACTGACTCTCCAGCATTATTTCGGAAGAAGTATGGCCCAATGACTCCACCAGCCCATAGAGCACACCCAACAGTCACTTTTTGTGGATGTAATGGCGTCTGAAGGGTCTCATGTGGATTCTCTTCACTCCAAATGCGGCAATTTTGCTTGCTGACGTAGCCATTCAACCAAAAATGAGCCTCATCACTGAACAAAATTTTGCGATGAATTTCGCGAACTGAACCATTATTTTCGAAATAAATTTGCACGATTTGCAAGCGTTGTTCTTTTGTCAACCTGTTCATGATGAAATGGCAAACCAAACTAAATATTAATCACTTGACAGCTGACAAAATGGCCGCCAGTTAAAAAAGTGATGCCAACTTAAAGTTCTATACCTCAATAAAAAATACCCTTTACATGCGGTGTTTTATTATAATTATCAAGTTCTGAGTATTTTATTATACATATTTAGTTTCACATTTAAGTTTATGTTTCCCATTTCACAAGTCTGGGTATTTAGTCTAACATTTAAGTTCAAGTTTCAAGATTAACTTTAAGTTTCACATTTAGGTTTAGGTATTAAGTTTGAGCAATTAAGTTTATGTTTTTAAGTTTAGCGATCTCAATCATTCACGTCTTCTTTACAACTGATCCTTTTAACTTTTCGTCTACACGCAAAGAAAAAATATGGTTGAGATAACCATAATCAAACAGCAACATACTATGATTGAATTATATGGTTGCAGTCAAATCATATTATTGTTAATAGAAAAAAACTTTAACAATATTATTATCTGAGTTAATTATATTATAATCTTAGTATTGTAAATATGAAAACACTATTGTTAGATGTGACTAAAATATAATTGAGACTCACCATACCATGTTCTAATATTATATTAATATTGTTAAATACGACCACAGTATTATTTAATATAATAATACTATTTTGTTTTTTGATCATATATTTATTGTAGAAAAAGCTGTGCGTTAAATTCGAAATAAAAATAAATTAATATTGTTGAAATAAATTGTATATACATGCAATTATAATATAATTTAATTTTATACAGCCATGTCTGTATAAAAAGATACACAAATGTTTATATATTTTTATTGATCTACCCTTTTGTTTATACTTTATTTATTTATTTATTTATTTAACACTACCGATAGCTTACAAACGAAATACTGAACTGACAGATGTTTCTGAAAAAGATTTCTTTTTTAACTTAACATAGTATGGTTTTGGAAAATATTATATTCTTATTTACATCATATTATTTTTAACTAATAATACAAATTATGTTGTAGTCATAAATTTTTAACAAAACTATATTGTTAAGCTCTAACCATATGACACTTTTATATGGATGTAATAATGTAATTATTAAATTCAAACATTACTCTGTTTGTCGTAACGAAATAAATGTTTAAAATAACAATAGCTAGTTTTCAACGACCACACATTTGTTTCAGAGAACATAATGTTGTTTTCTCAACCATTCTACAACCATATCTTTTCTTTGTGTGTAGTTAAGACTTAAATTTTAAGTCAACCTAACATCCCTCTGTCCATCGGTGTGAATTTTTTGTTTTTTTTCATGCTTATACTATTGCTAAACTTTTAGGAAGAAGATAGTGATGATAGAGAAGACAGTTGGTGAATGAAGAGATAGAGGAAAGCTTTATTCTTTGTACAACTCTGCTTTTTTCAATGTTTTTTTTTTTTTTTTTTTATTTTTATAGTGCTTTCTCGTGCTTGAACTTTCCTACAACAACCAATACAAATAGATCCTAATGTATATCAGACAAATGCGTGGTGTTGTAATTTTTAATGACTGTCAAAGACCGGGCTCAAACCCAGAACCTTAGGTTTTGTAGTCATCGTGCTAACTACTTCAGCCAACGCCACCCCCATCGTTAGTTTGTATGTTTATGTTTTTGGTGACTGTATGTCCCCTGTATTTATCTCTCCCGTGTGTATTGTCCTATATAGTCTACGATACCGCACAGTGGGCCATCCCACATTCGACCCACTTGACGCAGGACTCTACGACTTCGTATATTCGGCGACAGCACAGAAAAAAGTATTCACCAATTAATATTTTTAATTAAAATTTTAATTCATTCAATTAAAAATTTACTTGTATTAATTAATTTGATTGGAAAAACTTAATTGATATTATCAAATTGTTTATAGGTGAAATTTTAAATTATGTTTTAATTGATATTACAAATATTTTAATTAATAATACAAAATCATTCATATTAATTTTTTGTGTGAGTAAAGTATTTTCTTGTTAACACACCCTCGGCAACCTTATCCATGTCATATCGGTCTTCGGTTTATCTTTCTATGACCCGGTATGAACCAAAAAAATTCCGAACGTAGCTTCATCCCCGTACCATATTGGGTACGTTCTATGGCTATTAGGTCTCCTATTTAATAAATTGTGTTTGGGTATTTTTTTTTATCGAACATTTTCCTGTTTTCCACCTGAATTCTTACAATGCTCTGGTGGGCTTTATATCCGGTTTGGTTTCCTTCATTCTGCAGTTTGGCTATTGACAATTCGTGTAACAGCCTGTCATCAACTCAAAGAGTGTTGAGGGGTTGAGTACTTCTCGACAGGCTGTTGATTATTATATGTTGTAGTTTTCGTACACATTCATACCAATGCTGCGAGTTTGGGCACACATTTTGGCCCAACATGGGCACGATTATCCATTGCCTCGTAGCACTCCAGTGGCGGTTAATAAGTGTATAATTCCTTCGTCTGAACAATACTCTGAAAAACCATTGGCCGTGAACGCGATTCCTCTGTCTGTTATTATGCGTTGTGGATTGCCGAATATAGCTACATGTTTCTGCAATATTTCTACCACCTCAATCAGAAGAATTTAGTGAAGGCGTCAACGAGTACGAGTTGACTCCATTGGTCCCAAGTGATCAATATCCGATTTATCGTTTGGAGAAAGCATACTTTCTTTTTCCTTGTTTTGGCCACAGTTATTATGCAATATACAATTTCTCACAGCTGCCTCTGTTTAAGCTTCTAACTTCAGGATGTAAAATTGTCTTTTTTTGGAATAGGACGAGCACTCAGGGCATAACCCCAACACATGCAAAGAGTGCGGCTACAAAAGGAATTCTCTCTGTAATGCACAGTGCGATTTATTGGCCAATATATTTCGGCGGGTATAAGAATAATATCTTTAACTGAATTTCCATAAGACTTCATGGTTCCTATAATAGTCTTCATAGGAACTTTTTTTATGGCTCTTAACCGATCATCGCTCTGTTGTGCTTCCCTCACTCGGTACTGTAACGAATCCTGAATCATTACGTACGAAAGTCGGTTCATTTTATTTCCAGATCGCTGTTCGATGGCTTATCAAATACTTGCAAGGGCTTATAGGGCTTATCTGGAAACTCTGACAGGTACATCATCCTTACGCATTGTCATCGCAAATGCGTTTAGTATTTTATTATCTTGAACTTCATACCTAGAGCGTATAGTCTCCACTTTTTGATAGCTTATGTTATGGCTAACAATACGAGCTCATAGGATAGATATGTTTCTTCGGCTGGAATCATTTTTCTCCTCATATATTCCAACGGATGGAAAGCCTGATCTGCTGAGCACTTCTGCAAGATTACCGCTCCATAGCCAAGTTTACTCGAGTTAGTGTGAATTTTTTTTGGGATTATATAACTGTCGGACTGAGTTGGCGGTCAATCACGTCTTTAACTGTTGTACATTCACTAATTCTTCGTGGTCTCAAGTTCTAAAGGGTGTTTTTTATTGAGGTATAGAACTTTAAGTTGGCATCACTTTTTTAACTGGCGGCCATTTTGTCAGCTGTCAAGTGATTAATATTTAGTTTGGTTTGCCATTTCATCATGAACAGGTTGACAAAAGAACAACGCTTGCAAATCGTGCAAATTTATTTCGAAAATAATGGTTCAGTTCGCGAAGTTTACCGCAAGCTCCGTCCATTTTATGGTCGACATAATCGTCCATCAGAGCAATTAATTCGGTTAACCATGGATCGTTTTCGCACTACGTTCACTCTATGTGATAATACGCATCCGCAGAGACGTCGAACAGTGCGCACCGAAGAAACAATTGCCGCTGTAGAGCAAAGTGTTGAAGAGGACCCGAATGAATCGATTCGCCACCGTGCACAGCAATTGGAGCCGACTAACCGACTATTTTGTTCCCGAATTGGATGGCATGAATGTGGATGAGTTGTGGTTCCAACAAGACGGCGCTACATGCCACACAGCGCACGTCACAATCGATTTATTGAAGGAAACATTCGATGAGCGCATAATTTCGCGGAATGGACCTGTCAATTGGCCACCAAGATCGTGTGATTTGACACCATTGGATTATTTTCTTTGAGGATATGTGAAGTCGCTCGTCTACGCCAACAAACCAGAAACGTTAGGGGACTTGGAAGCCAACATTCGTGGCGTTATTGCCAACATACGGCCCCATATGCTCGAAAAAGTGGTTGAAAATTGGACCTGTAGAATTAGCTTTATTCGAGCCAGCCGCGGCGGCCACATTCCCGAAATCATATTTAAACATTAATGGCATAAAATTATCCTTCCAATAAAGCCAAATTGATGGACATTAAAACGATTTTCTTGTGTTTTATTTCAATTCGAAGTTCTATACCCCTCAAAAAACACCCTATATTTCTGCCGGAGACTCTACGTATTTTTTTTTAACAATCACACCATCCCAGGCCACACCTATTTATATAAAATTGTATATTTCATGTACTCCTTGCCAACCTATTTCACACAAAAATTTGCACCCACTTTGGGTTCTCTTAGAGACCGAATTTTATGGTTCACAAAATGGACGGGGTTACGCCCATTAGAATTTAACAGAATATTTAACAGATTTCAACACAGGACAAATTTTATGCTTTTGTAATGAAACAAAATTGGTAAATTTTTCCAAAAGTGGGGGAAACACGCCTATTCGAATTTAATATTATGTGTCATTTAATTGTATACAATCGCTTTTTTATTTGCCATAATAGAGTACAGTAGTACGTGATCTTATATGTAAATATCATCACTGTTGCAAGATTTTCTTCTCAGCTATTTTACCAAGTTAAGCTACAACAAAATTTTCAAAAAAAAAAAAAAAAATTAAACGAGCCAGCGAATTTGTAAATATGCACTAGACCTTCGAACAGTACGGCAGGTTAACTAAAAGTTAACTATTTTTATATTTTATTTTTTTTTATTTTGTAAGTTATTTACTAACTAAGCTAAGTTATTTATAAATTTATTTATTTATAAGTTATGTATCACATTTATTCTTTAGATACACATTGGACCTTAACTATTTAACGACGAATTCTTAGCATTTATCTACTTAACACATAATGAGCTTGGCTTATATACATACAATTACTTAATTTTTTGTTTTATAACAAACATTTAATTAAAACTTTAAATCATAGTTAAAAGAATAGTTTTCTTTTACTTCACACATTTTTCAATCAAATAAAACCATGATCTTGTTTGATCATATCTGCCGCTTTTTCAGCAATCATATACACCGGACCATTAGGATGACCGGAAACAAGTTGAGGCATAATACTGGCATCGGCCACTCGCAAATTCTTAATACCATACACCCTCAAACGTGGGTCTACTACAGCTGCTTTATCACTTCTGGGTCCCATTTTTGCCGTTCCCGAGTAATGATAAATCGTGAGAGTTAAATGTCGTGCATAGCATTCCCAATAAGACTCGGAATTCATATCACCGTACTTGCGGCAGGCGGGTATGGTTTTTGGCAATACTCTACCATTAATTTTCTGGAAAGAAGGACGCTTCATGAGATCAATTGCTTTCATAATACCACGTACAACTATGTCTACATCATACGGATCTGCCATATAGTTGGGATATATCAAAGGATACTTGTGAGGATTACTGCTGTGCAATATTATGCGGCCACGACTGCGAGGACGCAGGATCATGGGGAAAATAACAAAAGCATTAGCTTCTTCTTTTATAATATCTCCATACAAGGCTTCGTAGATATCACTTTTGATTCCAAATGCTGGTACAGTGGCGGGATTGTTATTAATGCCCCCGCTTGCCAGAAACAATTCAATGTTTGGCCAACCATCTCCTGTACCGGGATGATCTAGATCATAAAATCCTATAGCCTCTACACCCCCAGGCATACCAAACTGTCCTTTATTGCGGCCAAAGTCCAATATGCTATTGACGTCAAAGAAATCCGTCAAATGCAAACTACTAGCATTTGTTAGAAAAGTAACAAAAGGAGCAAAATGATCTTGCAAATTGTAGCCAACCGCCAAGTCCTGCAACGGCTTAATGCCCACTTCTCTCAAATGCTTGGCTGGCCCTATACCCGACAACATCAGCAACTGAGGTGTGTTTATCGCTCCAGCAGATACGATCACTTCTTTGCGAGCCCTTACCTCATACGATTTGCCCTGAAACTCAAATGTCACGCCATAAGCAGTTTTCGTTTGAGGATCTATTAAAATTTTGGTTACCAAGGCATGTTTGCAAATATGTAAATTGTGCCTTTTACCCTTCAAAGGGTACAAATAGGCTCTGTTCGAACTCCAGCGTATTGCATTGTAAGTGGTACTTTGCAAATATGAAACACCTTCCTGTATGCGGCCATTATAATCTCGTTTCTTTAAACCATCCTCTTGCAAGGCATTGACAAAAGTATCGGCTATGGGACTTCTCCAATCGGTATACGATACCTTTACCGGACCTTTGCGGCCCACATACTCTCTATCCGCATCAGGCACCGTAGAACCCTCCAACTTTTTAAAGTAGGGCAAAACATCTTTATAACTCCAACCCTCATTGCCCAGCTCTGCCCATTTATCATAGTCCCGGCGATTGGCTCGTGTATACATCATGTAATTCAGAACCGAAGAGCCACCCATTACCTTGCCCCGCGGGAAATTGCACCGATTATTGTTAATACCCAAACAATATCTATTTGATGATTGGGCTCGATAGTGCCAATTTACTTCAGGACTCAGTTGTAAGAAATGAGCCATAATTGGTATGTCCATAGCTAAAGTTTCCGGTCCACCGGCCTCCAATAATAAAACACGCCACTTGGGATTTTCGGATAAACGAGCTGCTAAAGCGCAACCAGCTGTACCCGCACCCACCACTATGAAATCATATTTCTTTAAAAATTTCACTTCATTGTCCTTCATTTCTTTATTCAAATCACTTTGACCGCGTCTTAAAAAATCCAAGGCGAATAATAACACATTTGTCTCTTGCGGCAATATTGTGTCAAACCAAATTAGAAAACAAAATATTTTAATAAAAAGCGCCTTATGCATTGCTGAGTCCGTTTTTAACACAATATTTTTATTTTTATAATTTTTATTTTCACTAACTCCAACGAACTTTTTATATAAAGCGCCTCAAGCCCGGGCAGATGTTAACTTTCTCGCGTTTCAGTTTTAACTGTTGTAGCTGCTCTTAAATAAAAGTGCTTTTTATTCAGTAAACATTTTCTAATATTCTATATTTTTCAGTGGCCATTAATTATAATTTTTGTCGTTTTACTTAATTATACAGTATAGAATATATTATTCTTCCAATATCAAAAAAAGCCCTTAATAAAAGTCATCATAAACTACTTTAAATGGAAATCAAATGAATATTAATATTTATTTAAATTAAGACTATAACATGTGTATAATTGTAAAATTTATTTATCAGCGCATAAGGATAAGAGTAGAATTTTTTTGACAAAAATTTAGTAAATAAAATAAACCAGTTACCCAGCAAACATTTGCTCTGCAAATTGTCCAACTATGGCAAATGATTGCATGGTATAAATTTGTATGTAACAATAATACTTATGTAGTAATTATGATAGATCATTTCTGAGGAGCTGCTTGATGTCTCAGTGATATATAATGAGTTCAGTAGTTTTTCATAAAATCATGGAACTTTTTAATTCTCTAACTATGTTCCGATTAGATCGCTCGATTATTGATGGCAACCGAACTTTAGTCGCATTGACAGTTGCTAATATGTTATTACGTATGGCAGCAAATGGCAACTCATACTGAGTACACATTTAGCATTTTTTGTTTTTGTCATTTTTTGGTGTCATTTTCAAAATGTGTGCAATGCTATTCACATTGTCTTTTCTTTAGAACGCAATGTCACACAACGTGAACTAGAAGAGATGTTGAATTCGGTTGCCAAATGGCAACAATATTGCTGCATATTTTTTTTAAAAGGCAAAGTTAAAATAAAGAAATACATTTAAATGAAATTTAAAATTACCTTCTTTGGGAAGGTGAAATATATGTTTTACAGCTAAAAACTAAATTGTGTTGTTAAAAACTATTTAAAACCATAAATTTAACTCAAACTTTGTTTACACTATTTTCGGTTGCCAATCTGTCATAATCCTATCCTCCCCAGGGGAGTCTATTTTTTGACTACGGGTGTGACAACCCCGGGGCCCCAGCTGGGGTGATGTGGCTTTTTCCATTGACGTACCTTTGGTACATTACCCATAGAACTTATGTGTTACTACCCGATCTCTGGCAACAGAGCAAAGGATGTGCACATATTTATAAAAGGAAGACAGGTCCTGTTGATGTCAGTTAGGTGCAGCGTCACCTAGAACTGCAACTGAGTTCAAAAGACAATAGAAGTGAAGCCCTTGTGGTGGAACTTCGAGGTCTGACCAGAGGCTACTTCTGGTGCCACGGGTCAGTCAGGATCCTTTGCTAAAATGCCGAGTTCGTACTACCTCACGGGGTTTAAGGGATGATTTTGGTATGTGTGGAGTAGGCACTGGATTTTTGGTGACACAGGCATGGGTTCATCTCGGATGAGTGGTTGAGCTGTGCCGGCAATGGTTGAGGAATTCTCTTGGGGACCTCGCTATGGGTGTATACACAACACCTTAGCGTGGAAACCGGAGAATTATCGTGGTGGCTGTGGTTGCTACCAAAATCGCTGGGAGAATAGTCTTGGCTTCCCAGTGTGAAATTAATGCTAGTTGTTGGTCTGACGCGGTCAGCCAGACACTATTCTAGGTGCTGTTGCCATTCAACAGAAGCTGCTATGGGCACGGACATAGCAGCAGAGTTTAGATAGCTAAAATTACCTCAGCAAGGTAATTGAATATAGTACAGGGATAACTATATCAAAGATTGCAACCTATGTGCCTTGAGGAGTGGGCCTTAGGTTCATTCTAAAAGGGTGCATGGAGGCGATGGTTTGGCGTCTTAGCTGCACCCGGTGCTTTGGCACCCGTGAGATAAGGCCGTAATGGCAGGTGCTCACGGAAAGCTATTGCACATCTTTCATAATCCTAATTTCGATAACTTTTTTGGCATTTGAAGAAAGTTGCAAGTTGACATTTTTTTTAAGACGTTTTTTTTTAGTTATTGTATCTTCAAATATGAACTAACAATAAGTATTCAAATCTTAACCTAAAGTATAATTATTAGGCCCAACCAATGTGGGATATAAACTAAGTGATAGTTATCAATAATACATACAGCACAAAGAAAAGCAAGTGAGTCCGATCACAGAGGAGATGTGTAAACATCTAGTAATGAAAAAATTTTTTTAAGTTGGAAGTACTTATGCTTTTAGTATCTTTTTTTAAATTAATTAATTAAAAATTAATAAATCAAAACTTTTAATATTGTAAATACATAGGAATTTGTTGGTTTTTGTTTATTTTATTCAACTTATTTGGTTAGTAAATGGGCACACTGCAGTATACATATGTATATGTACTGCATTCAAAATTGCAGTAAGCAGTAAATTTACTGATTACTAAAAAAATTCAGTAAATTTTTACTGCTAATGAAATTTAATTTGCATTACCAGTAAAATCGTAGGGCCGTAGCAAATGGCAAAGTTTTTTCATTCAAATTTTGAAACTTTTGTATGAAAAACATTTAGCCACTTGGTAGAATTTCATTATGAATACGAGCATTACTGATTACTGAAAATTCAATGCACTTCATCATATAACAAATCATTTAGGCAATTTATAAAAATTGTAGAAAAAAATTTTAGTTAGTAATTAGTAAATTTTTTTCGTTTTTACTGAAACTTTAGTGGTACTGCAGTGCTCATCTATGGTAAATGCCTTTACTTTTACTTTTTAATTTTTAATTCCTGTTGTTCATCGTTTAGTTGTTGCTGTTCTTGTTGTTGTGTACGAATTGCAATTAAAATAAATTCAGTAAAGTGCGACTTTGACTCGCGCATATTCGGTTTTGAAAATTTTTTTGTTTGATTTAGCTTTCTTCCTTTTTTAAGTTTTTTCAGTTTAAACGATTTTTTTCAGTTTTATCGCTTTTTTCTCGTTTTGGCGTTTTTTCTCTTTTTGGGTTTTTTTTAATTTTCGCAATTTTTTTTCGTTTTGGCGATTTTTTCATTTTGGCGATTTTTTTCTGTTTTTGGGGTTTTTTATTTAGGCGATTTTTTCATATTGGCGATTTTTTTTGTTTAATGATTTTTTTTAATTTTGGCGATTTGTGCGGTTTTACGCGATTTATTTTAGTCCTAGGACTAAGATGTTTTTTAATTTGCTGTTTTTTTTTCGTTTTGGCGATTTTTTTATATTTGGCGATTTTATATTTTTTTGATTTTTCAGTTTTACCGTTTTTGAAAATTTCAAGAGTTTTGCTCTTACGGTTTCCAAGATAAAGCAAGTTGTCAAAGTTACAAAGTCAAAATTGCATTAACTGATAGAACACCCATTGATTTAAATTTTTTAAATTTAGTGTTAATTGTTGTAGTCTGTATAAAAATACACTAACTTTTAAAATTTCAAGTGTATATATGTACATAAATACAATTGTATGTATATTACATGGGATTTTAACATTTTTCGTTGCTCGTTTTGGAACACCCTTTAGTTTTTAACTCTCATGTATTTGTTGTTGTAGTGGCCAAATGTCTACATATTGTGTCCAAATTTCAAGTCCGTAGCTCTTACGGTTCATTTTCACCTTTGGTGTACGGAAATATACAGAAAAATAACCGGCGGCGGCGCACCGCGTCGGCTTCGAGCCGGTCGACTTGTTTCTCTGCTTGGTATTGCTTCTTTCAAACACCAATACACTCATACATAGCTCACACCAATTTCACAATGCAAAGCAAAAGCAAAAAGCAAAGAAATCTCAGCAAAGAAATCTCAGCAAAGAAATCAAAGTCAAAAGATGTTTACCCCCTAGCGTATAGATGTTTACACATCAAAAATATTTTTGAGCAGCTGCGTCTGGAGTGTTGTTTATTAGAGCCCTTGTATCTTTCTTTTTTAAGCGGATGTGTCCAGTAAAGTTCAATATATTACGAGCAAGCGGATTAGGATTTAACTCGAGTTTTGTTAGGTATTTGCCTGCGTATTTTGTAATTTCTTGACATGGCAACTGAAACAATTGCAAAATGTTTAAAATTTGAAATTTTCATTGAAATTGTAAACTATCAACTACAGGCAGCTATCATTTTCAGTCCCAAAATAATTAGCATATTAGACTTTAGCATATTTCATTCTATTACCATTATCCAAATTAAAAAAAAAAAAAAAACTTTTGTAATTGAAAACAAAAACCATTGTTACGTGCATACTAACACGAAACTCATACTGAAACGAATTTTTAATTTTAATTTAAAGACACTTCGGTATAAAATTCATCCAACCACACAATAAATTGCAGTTTGTTTAAAAAGAAAAAAAAGAAAAAAAGAGAAAACGAAAGTGATTCAAAACAAACATCACAAAACAAAACCTCGTTTTAAAGACAAAGAACCATTGATCAACCCAACGATTTAAGGCCGGGGCACAATGAATACGTCATGCGTTAAACTTCGCCTTTTTCAACTTACAGCTAAGTTGAAATAAATGGTTTCTTATGAGGTCTGTTACATTCAGTACTTGTCCGTCAACGCAAAGTTCAAAATTTGGTCAACTTTTAACTTTTTGCGTACGTTGATTAGTTTGACAGATATTGGGTTGGTTTTTTTTCGTATGTTGTGATTTAGATTTTTGTGTTTTGTGTCAGCAGAAATAAAATTAAACAAAAGAAATAAACGAAATAAATAAAAAAAATTGAATTTCATAAATAAAATGGAGAATCGACCTATCGAAGCTGTTCAAATGCTTCCGTCAATAAAGTACTCATTGTGCCAACCTTCTCCGTCAGTGCGATAATGTCAGTTGAAAAAGGCGAAGTATAACGTATGACGGATTCATTGTGCCCCGGCCTTTAATCTAAAGAAATATTGCTAAGAATACTCGTATATGTTTGTATGTATGTATATACTGCTCTGTGGTTAATGGTCAAGAGCAAACAACAGGTTGTTGCAGTGTTACCAGATTTAGAAACTTGTTCAATATAGGTAATTCTTGATTTGGGGAATAAAATTTACTACGGAATAAATTTTTCTCCTTTTAGCAATAAAAAATTTAGTTTTGGAAATAAACAATGTTAAACTTAAATTCTAACAATTATCAAAAAAAAAAAAAAATCTAATAATAAAAAAATTTAATTAATTCAGCTAAACTTTTGTTTAAAAATTGAATGAAGTAAAAAAGTTGAATTGCGACAATTAAATTTTTAATAGATTTTTGTTTTTCGTTTCAATTAAAGGTGTTGATTGAAGAAATATATTTTTCTCTGTATGATTTCCAAATACATAGATACTCGTATCAAGCTAATATGCTGTTTAAAGCATTCCCTAGTACGTCCAATGATTCGATTACAACTGACGAAAAAATAATAACTGGATAAAACATCTTTAACATAAATCCAATTAGGCCTGGGGCAAATTACGGCACTCGTTATCGAACGAAATTACGAAATATTTCAATAGAGTTTATATGGAAATATTTCGTTATTTCGTTTGATAACGAGTGCCGTAATTTGACCCCTGATTTTTAACTTGCTACTCGATTCGGTTTGCCTAATTATTTTGGAAAAATCCAAACGCTTCGAAAGTTGAGATTATGTTGAATAAGTTGCCAGAGATTAAGACCCATGCCCAGAATACTTTTAACTATGTATAAAGCTCCTTATTTGATTATACCTCACTAGTAGTTTTATAATTACTGACACAGTGTTGATCGCCCATATTGCACAATAAAATACGCTAAACATACTCTCTTTTTGTTTGAAGTGTGTTACTTATAATTCTGTAATGGGGAGATATTGAAAACCGTATTGTCGTAATTGGCCAAAAAAAAAAAAAAAAAAATGTGGAATGAAAACCGCATACATTTATGGAACGCTGCAGCCGCTTGGGGTAAGTCGTAGTTTTGCTTATCGTGCTGTGAAACTGTTTGAGAATAGTGCTGGAGTAGCTGGACCGTCCGAGATTTGGCCGTCAGCGCTATGTGCGATCTCTCAGAACCGTCAAGGCTGTACAGAATCGAATTTATTGAAATCCACTCCGAAAGCTGCAAATATCGAAGGTACAACTTTCTTCCATCATTAAATATGATTTGGGACTTCGAGCTTGCAAAAGACACACGGGGTATCTACTTACGGTGGTGTTGAAGTAAAAACGAAAACATAACTCACAAGCATCATTTCGCCGGTATTCCCACAACGGCCACAGACAAATTATGTTTACTGATGAGAAAATCTTTACTGTGGAGAAGTCGTTTAATAAACTCTCTCTGTAAGCAAGAGACGTCACCATACTGCTTCTGTAATGGCATACTTCGGCGTCGCATTTTTTTGGGGTCACCAAGCTTCACTTCCGGGAAAAAGGGGTTAACACTTTGGCAACGGTTCTCCAATCCGATTTTTTTTTTTTTGTTTTTTTTTGTAAACAACACTCAGTCAATGAATGTTTACTACTACAACTAGAATATAGAAGACACGTGGTGACGGAAGACACAGAGGAAAGCTTCATTCTTTTGCAACTCTGCTTTTTGAATGGTGTTGCTGCGCCTCTGGTGTCAATGAGGCGTATTGATTTTTTTTTTTTTTGTTTAGTAGCCATTTTTATTTATTATTTTACTTCGCCGATGATTCTGCTACACAATACCAGCGAAGGAGGGCGCTGTGATGTTACATTAGGATTAGTATCCGCTGAACCCAGTTTAGTTCAGTGACCAGTGTCTATGCCTTCATCACTTGAACTTTTCTACAACAACTGAGACAAAGGGACACTAACGCACATCAGCAAAATGCGGATTGTTGTTATTTAATGACTGCCTGAGACTGGGCTCGAACCCAGGACCTTCGGTTTCGTAGTCAACGTGCTAACTACTTCAGGCAACGCCACCTCAAAAAATTGAAAAGCCATTTAATAGCACGTTGTTCAAAAACAGTAGGACACTGCCCCCGCCCATGAGGCAAAAACTACTCCAGACTCCTTGAAAAGCAATTTACCAAACTTAATTTCTACGTATGATTGGACATCGGGTAGTCCAGACCTGAATCCTTAAGACTATAAATTGTGGACCGTTCTAGAAAGCCTCACCAAAAAAATTTTAGATCTCTTAAGCGTGCAGTTCGTGCATGCATTCAGTCGTTTCATTCGTGCATTCAGTCGTTTTGGAAGGCAAATGGCGGCTTTTTAAATCCTTTTTTTTTTTTTTTTTTTGTGATCCTTAATATTTAATTTAATTTGTTATTTGTTTTTTTATCAAGAATATATGAAAGTACTGGGTACATGCAACTGCTGAATACATGCTATACATAAAATGCAGTAAATATGACATCAACCCTCAAACGTATTTCAGGTTTTGTTTATTTTCGCAATTACGAAACGGACAAAAAAATATGTGGAAAGGAGTGGAAATGAAGAGTAGGAGGAGGGAACTTCAATTCCCTGTTTTAAACACTTTCTAAAATCTGGCAACGATTCACTATTTATTTGAAATTAATTCTCATTACTTTAAGCACTAAATATTACTCGTATGCTGCGAAAAGTTGAAGTTCAAACACCAAATAACAGCATTCCATTTCATCCAAAATATGTACGAGTAACAAACAGTTCCAGTGCGGTTTTAAGCAAATATTTTCGTTTCAAAGCCGAACCAGTTTTTCAGTTTTTGGCTACATCACCAATACTTTATTTTGTATTTGCTGCAGTAGAAGTACTTCTAGCAGAGTTTCTATAGAGGATTAGAGTTTATAGCTTTTAAATTTAAAACTTTAGAGAACAACATAAAGTAGCACTCATTAAGAACTTGCTTTTTTTTTATTCATTCATTCAATTTAAGAAGTTTATTCAGCACGAGCGCAGACAGTTCAATTATAAACGTTATATGAAACACGTCTTTTGACATTTAAAGTTTGAGTTTCCAGCTTGACGGTTGCTAACGCGTGGCTCGCTAAGAATAGAACAAATAAAACGAAACAAAACAAAACGAAAGAACTATTGGAGATTTTTATGCGTGTGTGGACGAATAAAGTTTTGAAAAATAAACTTGCACTAGAGAAAAACAAAAATAATGTTACAGTGTTAAGAAAAAAAAAACAAAAGTTCCTCTTACAAAATAAACAAAAATAAAATTAGAAAATATGTTGAAAATGTGCACAAAAATACCTGTAATTAGCCTTTTAGCCTTGAGCAGTTTATTGCTGGCCTTCTCATGGGCCCAGGAGCGCAACATTATACTCGAGACTTTGGACTTTTTGAGACGCGGTCAGAATGATGTTAATTTGGAAAACTACGACAACACGATAAGCATGGAAGGTGAATATGATTTTATTGTGGTGGGAGCTGGCACAGCTGGTTGTACTTTGGCAGCCCGCCTTTCAGAAAATCCTGCATGGAAAGTGTTATTGTTGGAAGCTGGTGGGCCAGAAAGTTTAATAATGGATGTGCCCATAGTGGCACACTTTTTACAACTGGGTGAAATGAATTGGAAATATAGAACCCAGCCTTCTGATCATGCCTGTTTGGCCATGAACAATAATAGATGTAATTGGCCCAGAGGCAAGGTAATGGGCGGTTCTTCCGTACTAAACTATATGATGTATACGCGAGGCAATCGTAAGGATTATGATAGATGGGCCGAGCTGGGTAATGAAGGTTGGAGTTTCAAGGATGTTCTGCCTTATTTTAAGAAATATGAAGGTTCTAGTGTGCCCGATGCTGAAAATGATTACGTGGGCCGTGATGGGCCAGTCAAGATTTCCTATATCAGCTGGCGTTCCCAGATTGCTGATGCTTTTGTCGAAGCTGCCAAAGAGGATGGTCTGAAATACCGTGATTACAATGGCCGCATACAAAATGGTGTAGCGTACTTGCACACTACCACACGCAATGCCACACGCTGGAGCTCTAATCGTTCATATTTATACCCCATCAAGGGCAAACGACCTAATTTGCATGTCAAGAAAAATGCTTTGGTTACTAAGATTTTGATTAATCGTGAAACTAAGGCTGCTTATGGTGTTGTGGTGCAAGCAGATGGCAATTCACACAAAGTTTTAGCCAGACGGGAAGTTATATTGTCGGCTGGCGCCATTAACTCGCCCCAATTGCTGATGTTGTCCGGTGTAGGTCCTGCCAAACATCTAAGAGAAAAGGGTATTAAGCCTATAGCCGATTTGGCGGTGGGCTACAATTTGCAAGATCATACAGCACCTGCCGTTACATTTACCACCAATGCCACCTCTTTGCATTTCGAGGACTTTGCTGAGCCCACTTTGTTGAATTTGTTTAATCGCCAAACGGGTCCTTATGGCTCACCGGGCGGCTGCGAGGCCATGGGATTTTGGGATCTGGATCATCCCAATTTAGAGGACGGTTGGCCGGATGTTGAACTATTTTTGGTGGGTGGCTCTATGTCTTCTAATCCGGCCATTTCACGTGCTTTTGGCTTGAAGAAATCCATCTATGACAGCATTTTTGCTGAAATTGAAGATAAAAATTTAAATGCCTTCATGATATTTCCCATGATCTTAAGACCCAAGAGTCGTGGACGCATTATGCTTAAAACTACCGATCCCACCAAATATCCTTTGATATTTGCCAATTACTTTAATCATCCCTATGATGTAGACATTTCTGTCAGAGGTCTGCTGAAAGCTCTAAGCCTTATGGAGAAAACCGCCTTCCAAAAAATTAATGCAAAGTTATGGGAGCGTAAAATTCCCACTTGCAAGAAATATCCCTACAAATCGTACGCTTATTGGGAGTGTTATGTCAAGCATTTCACCTTCACCATTTACCATTATTCGGGAACTTGCAAAATGGGTCCCAAGTCGGATAGAGCGGCTGTGGTAGATGCTCGCTTGAGGGTGCATGGAATTAAGAATTTGCGTGTCATCGATGCCAGCATTATGCCAGAGTTAATGTCTGGCCATCCCAATGGTCCTGTATATATGATCGCTGAAAAGGGTGCCGATATGATAAAACAAGATCATGGTTTTATTGCTTAGCCCCGTGTTATATATATGTATGTATGTAAGTAAATTAAATGGATTTAAAAGTAGTTGAAATTAATTACCTAGTTTAATGAGCGAAAACAAGTAAGAGAATAGAATAGAATAAACAAGAATTTTTTTATGCTGCTCTGCTTGGTTGTCATGTTAAAATAAAATTTTCATATCAGGTCATTATTTAGGTTTTAAGAACTTTTCTAACTTATCATATAAGTTTAACATACAAAAAAAGTAATAGGAATGATTTTTTAATATCAATTAAAATTTTTGTAATATCAATTTAAAAAATTAAGTTTTTCCACTCATATTAATTCATACAATTAAAAGTTTAATTGAATCGATTAAATTCTTAATTGAAAACATTAATTGGTGAATACTCTTTTCTGTGTAGGCAAATGGTCTGTTCGTTAATGCATTACAGTGTAGTTTACGTTAAGCTGTGAGATAGTGAGAAATGCAATTATACAATGTAATTATACAATTAAATTTTGAATGTAAAAACTTGGCATATTTTACTTAACTAACTTTTTCAATTAATATTACAAAAAAAATATAATACAAATCATTAGTTACAGCAATGATGAAATCAACTCCAAGTAGTTACATTTCTGATGAATCATCAATGAATTTAACACATGGTTGTCATGGGACAGAAGTGATCCAAATAACTTAAAATGTTGTCTAGAACAATTTTTTTAAATAAACAACAGCTTTAGAATATTAAATTTAGTACTTGCAGTGATTGGTATGCAATGCAAGTGGTAATCCTTTGGAACTAGTTCATTTTTTTTTTTTTTTTTTTTTTTTTGCTGGAATATAACAAAATTTATTCATGTTATATTTTTCCGTATTTAAAATATTATTACGCAGCATTGTCATGCATTCACGAACAGACTCATTTATTCAGTTATTCTCAATTTTTATTGACAGCAAAATTGTTGTAAAAGCATTTATGGCAATATTGAATTACAAAAGATTGAAGCTAGCCAATTTTTTTATAGTTTTGCTAAAATAGCTTTCTAAAAATTTTCTGTTGTTTAATAAAAAAAAAAACAAAAAACAAATAACAATTACACATTAAGCTAAATGCTATGGTATTTCAGAATTCTGGCAATATAATTTTTTTAAGTATATTTGCAGATTATATTTATTTTTAGATACAAATTAGAACTGATTTATTTAGACTTTAAGAAATATTTTTAATAAAGTGAAACTTTTTACTAAGAGAACATACATATATTGTATTTTCTTACAAGAAAATTGCATATTTATTTTTTTTATTACATCCTTATTTTCACTAAACTTTATACATGCAACTTTGTAACGTAGCAAGAGCTAAGTATTATGAAGCTGCAAGGTTTAACAGGAATCTGTTCCAATTTCGAGGGGTTTCATTGCAAGATCTTGAGATGCATGAAATATAAAAACTTTTCTCCCCCACCCCCTCTATTATTATTAAAGGAACTGTTGTATCTTTTGCTATTGAATGTAATAAAGTGGTCAACAACAATTGAAATTCGTGCCGAACCTTAACTTAAAAAGTATTATAAAATAATTATGCCGTTACAAATTGTTATACCAAGCTGCATTTCCTTATTCAGAAGGAGAACACATCGAAAATTGAAGCAAATATTTTGCATGTTTGTACTTAAGTATAAGTGCAATGCACACAACTTTAATACGCCTCATTGACACCAGAGGAGCTGCAACTTTGACTTATTAAAAAGGTGCAAAAAGCAAAGTTGTAAAAAAAAAGAATGAGGCTTTAATTTATCTCTTCATTCACCACCTGACTTCTCTATCAATATCCCTTTCCCTAGTAACAGGCATTCATTGCCTGATTTTTATTGCTCTTTAAAAAAATAATAATTTAAAGAAAATTTATTATTTGACATATTGTCAGAAGTGTACATAAAATAATTGAAATTTATTTGCTGGTAGTTTAGCATGTCTATATACGTATTTCATTGGCGCTTGAACCAAATCATCACTAGACTTTATGGGGATGTAGAAAATTAAAATGAGTTCACCTGGATATAAATTATTTGCTGGGTTTTTGTGTCGGTTTCAAAGCCTACTAAGCTTATTTTTTCTTTTGTGATTTTCAAAAGTATTATTATTTTAGGAATTCTCATATAGTTTTTGAAAGTCTATGCATAAAGTAAGAGGTTTGTGACTGTTTAAAATTTGTGGTTAAAGTCTACTGATGATTTGGTTCAAGCGCCAATGAAATACGTATATAGACATGGTAAGCCACCAGCAAATAAATTTCAATTATTTTAAAAAATAATAATAATAAAAAATCATACTGACATTAAATGTAACTCTGCGTTTTCGTTAAAAACGTGTAAACAAAAAAAAAAAAAAAAACAGCGTATGAGTAATGTCGCTAATGCGTATACCTATTTGACATGCCTTGGTAACAGTGTAAGAAAAAATATAATATTTTACGTTCCGTACAGTAGAAAAAAACATAATAACCATACAGTGCAATGTGTCAAAATATATTTTGCCATAATCGCCAAAAAAAAAAAAAAAAAGCTTAGCGACACGGTCGTAGGTGGTCGATTTTTGTAAAAAAAAAACGAAGTTCAAATTATATGTCGCTTAAGCTTTTTTGGCGGTTATAGCTTGATATGTACATATGTATGTAGATATATGTATGAGGGTGGCGTTGGCTAAAGTACTTAGCGCGTTGACTACAAAACCAAAGGTACTGAGTTCAATTCCTGTATCCAATCATTAAGGATAACATCACCACGCATTTTTCCGATGTGCATTAGTGTCCCTTTGTGTCAGTTGTTGTAGGAAAGTTCAAGTGATAAAGGCATAGTCACTGGTCACTGAACTATACCGAATTCAGCAGATACTAATCTTAATGTAACATAGGAACGCCCTCCTTCGTTGTGTAGCAGAATGATAGGCGAAGTAAAATAACCGATAAAATGACTACTAACCACAGCATCAAAAAAAAAAAGTTAATACGCCTCATTTAACACCAGAGGCACTGCAACACTGCATTACAAGAACGTGCAAAAAAAAAATCCAAATATACATATTAGGGCGCGTCGATTTAAAAATCGCTCAAATTACAAGGAAAATCGTATTCTAGGGATCAAAATAAGAAACTTTGCCGAAGGAACCATACCTTTAAAATGTATTTTGATGTCCCGACTTTTGATCCGAAGGGTCAAATTTTGAAAAATCGTCAAAGTAAGTAAAATTAATTTTTTCATTTCATTCTGACTAAATAAATTTCTAAAAAGAAAAATAAACTCCAAAACATCCATTTCGCTGATTTTTTCATGAAAAGTGCCAAAAATGGTGATTTTCTTAAATGTTTGTATGGGGAACGCCCAGGAATGGTTCCAGGGGATGTGTCACTGACATAGGTGGGTCGGGCCTCCAAAATTAGTGGGGGTCGGTCATACATTTTGACTCGATTGAGGAACTCTAAATGGCTCAAAGTGAGATTTTTCAAAATTTTACCCTTCGGATCAAAAGTCGGGACATCAAAATACATTTTAGAGTCATGGTTCCTTCGGTAAAGTTTCTTATTTTGATCCTTAGAATACGATTTTCCTTGCAATTTGAGCGATTTTTTTGCCTCCATACAAATCGACCAGGCCTAATACATATGTATGTATGTACATATATTAGCTTGTTTTTTATTATTTCTTATATTCTCTCCCCCCCAAATCGGTTGTTTTATGTAAAAAAAAAAAAATATAACAAAATTTCATAGCGATAAGTTGTGTTTTAGGGGGTGCGTCCGCCCCTCAAAGTTAGCCTTCAAACCTATTTATTCAATTTGAAATTTATTTGCTGGTGGTTCAGCGTTGTCTATATATTTCATTGTTGCTGTAAGAAATCATCAGTAGACTTCAACCACACATTTTGAATAGTCACAAACCTCTTATCTTATGCACAGACTTTCAAGAACTATTCGAGAATTCACAAATAATAATATTTTTGAAAATCACAAAAGAAAAATAAGCGTAGTAGGCTCTGAAACTAATACAAAAAACCCAGCAAATAATTTATATTCGATTTGAATCTAATTATTCAATTTTATTTGTTTGCATATGACTATCTTTCAAAAAAAAAAACATTTTACAAGAATATAATATATAGCAATATTTTAGCTCTTCTAGTCAACAACACAAGCCTCACCGAAAGTTTTTTGCTAAAATTAAAATTTTTGGAAAATAATGAAGAAAATAACCAACAAAATACCAAAAATTGTATATGCCAAAATTATTTTTAAGAGCTAATATCTATTAAATTATTTTTTATAAATGGGCTTGAGGGCCAACTTTGGGGGACGCACCCCTAAAATACAACTTAGCACTATAAAATTTTTTGTATTTTTTTTTTTACATAAAACTGCACCGATTTTTTGGGAGAGAATATAAGAAATAGAAAAAAATATTAAACTCTCCATACAACTAACAGTCACGCTAATGTACTCGTATATACAACATGAAAAGCATTTAATCAAGCTTGACAATAATATGCCAAATTAACCAGCTTAAAACTAAATTATGTATTTATTATCACCGTTTAACTTTACAAACAGTTTCAGCTCTATATAAAAATCTGATTTTCTCTATACAAATCTCTAATCTACACAGTTGTCGCAGTGTAGGAGGCGAAGAACGTCAAAACAAACACTTAGGCCCTAATTTTGTAAAACGCAACGCTTGGCGTTGATAAATTTTGTATGTATTTTGTTTTTGTAATTTAAATGTTTTCCATATAAAATTTGACAACGCTTGACGTTGCGTTTTACACAATTAGGCCCTTAATTGTTAATTAAAACATTAAATATTTGACAAAATAAAACAAATTGTTTGTCTGAGGCAAATAGTATTTTATTCCTATTACGACAATATACAGACATACATAACTCTAATTTGCTGCAACAACGTCTTAACTCAAAAAAACATAATTTTTTAGTTAATAAAGCATTTTTAGTTCCCATATCATTACTTAGGTAGCGTAAAAATTTTATAATTATATTTCAAATATTCAAAGGTTAAGAGAAAAATTTAATTTACTTTTTCCATTTATACACTCAAAATAAAAATCAATCCAACCGTACTTAAATCAATTCAAAGCGGTGTCATAAGTACGGTAAGTACGGATTTACTCAAATCAAGTGCAAAAGACTTGATTTAAGTACGGACTATTCAAGTGCTAAATACTTAATTTTATCCATATTTAATCCTGATTCCGTACTTGAAATAATTCCAAAACCAGATTGATTTCAGTTAACCTCAGATTGAATTAATTTCAAAATACGCTTGATTCAAGAATTTCTAACTTGATTTAATGCGAATCCATACTTGAAATACTCCCAAAACGAGATTGATTTAAGAAAATCTGGGATTGAATTAATCTAAAAATGGGGTTCGTTTAATCCCGAATCCGTACTTGAAATAATCCAAAAAAGCCTGTTTTAAGAAATCCTAACTGGATTTATTGAATTAAAGATTTAATATAATTTTTTATTAACTTTTTATTGTCCATATTAATATTTTTTGTTCGTTTTAATTATTGATAAGAATTTCTATGGTAATAACAATTAAATTTAATGCAAAAGACCAAAAGCGGGTATTGTTTCCTTTACGTCGCTCTATTACATGCATCTCTAACAGTGTTGGCAGAAAATTGTGATGGAAGAATGCTAAATGAGTCCAAGATGGCTGTTCTATGGAAGAAAAAATACTAGATTTTAAATTTATATAGGTTATTTGTTTAATGCTTTTTTACTAAATAATAATAGGAACTTGCCCTGCACAATACTGCCTCTCTGTCATCAATGAATAATTATTTGTTTTGCTCTCAACTAAAGCCCACGTTTCTAAGCTGATTACATTTATAATCGTCATCGCTCCAAAAGTGCCACCCCATCAGTGCTCTAAGCGAAACTATGTCATTAAGAAGCTAGGGGTTCCTGGTCACCTAGAGCGATAACATATTTTTGAGTCCGGTCTTGCAGCGAGTTGAGCATAAGAAAATAATTCTTCAGTGAGAACGCATGAGACATGCATATGCAGGAAGTTTTCGTACCTATTACTATTTTTTACTTAATATGTATGTATCTTTATGTACATACATATGTACTTATAAAGTGTGTTTTTTATTGGGGTATAGAACTTTAAGTTGGCATCACTTTTTTAACTGGAGGCCATTTTGTCAGCTGTCAAGTGATTAATATTTAGTTTGGTTTGCCATTTTATCATGAACAGGTTGACAAAAGAACAACGCTTGCAAATCGTGCAAATTTATTTCGAAAATAATGGTTCAGTTCGCGAAGTTTACCGCAAGCTCCGTCCATTTTATGGTCGACATAATCGTCCATCAGAGCAATTAATTCGGTTAACCATGGATTGTTTTCGCACTACGTTTACTCTATGTGATAATACGCATCCGCAGAGACGTCGAACAGTGCGCACCGAAGAAACAATTGCTGCTGTAGAGCAAAGTGTTGAAGAGGACCCGAATGAATCGATTCGCCACCGTGCACAGCAATTGGAGCCGACTAACCGACTATTTTGTTCCCGAATTGGATGGCATGAATGTGGATGATTTGTGGTTCCAACAAGACGGCGCTACATGCTACACAGCGCACGTCACAATCGATTTATTGAAGGAAACATTCGATGAGCGCATAATTTCGCGGAATGGACCTGTCAATTGGCCACCAAGATCGTGTGATTTGACACCATTGGATTATTTTCTTTGGGGATATGTGAAGTCGCTCGTCTACGCCAACAAACCAGAAACGTTAGGGGACTTGGAAGCCAACATTCGTGGCGTTATTGCCAACATACGGCCCCATATGCTCGAAAAAGTGGTTGAAAATTGGACCTGTAGAATTGGTTTTATTCGAGCCAGCCGCGGCGGCCACATGCCCGAAATCATATTTAAACATTAATGGCATAAAATTATCCTTCCAATAAAGCGAAATTGATGGACATTAAAACGATTTTCTTGTGTTTTATTTCAATTCAAAGTTCTATACCTCTAAAAAAACACCCTATATGTATATGTGACAGCGCATAGAGAAAGGGACCTAAGGATAAAAAAATCAATTTTCACTTTCTTTTTTTATTTTTTTATGTTGACAACATCTGAGCATCGAATGAGACCGATCCCATGCCCCAAAAGTGTACCCTCCCAGAGATATGCGCGTTTTATAATGTGATGGTACACCAAAGATACAAGTATTTAAATCTTTAAAATGGCTCTCCTGAACAAAAATGGTTTTTACCCTTAGGTCCCTTTCTATTTTGCGCGTTACATATATTGAAACGGGTCTTGTTAAAAACAACACGCGTACTCGATAAAAAAAAAGCCCCTTTAGATATTCAGAAACATCTTCGCACTTAAGCCCCCAGAAGCTGGCGCAGTTTGGAGTCGTCATTTGCTTTCACTTTTTAATTTTTAGTTAATATTCATATTATAGTTTTATTAAATTAATTATCATTGAACATTATAGTTTTATTTTATTTACCATTATATTTTTAAAACCACACTTTTGCACACGAGTATTAAGAATAAACCGCACTTACTCACACTTAAATAAAATAAATATCCGTTAAAAATTACAAATGTTAAATTGTTTTTATTTAAATGCACTGATTTTTAAATTAATTTTTTTTTTAATTTTATAGAATTTTTATCATAAGCATACTAATGAACTTGAAATTTTTTGCTAAAAATGTTTTTTTCATTTTTTTTCATATGTGCACGCAGTCGTACTTTAAACAAGATTTTTTTTACTCACTTCAAAAACTTTTGTACATAATTTAAGCACTTCATACTCAATTTAAGAAACTTCAGGATTGGTTTCCTAAAGTAATCCCATTGTCGGCTTGATTAATGTTAGTTCTATTCGGTACTTAAATTTTTAAATACGATTCGTACTAAAAGTAAGTAACAAAAATTTGAATTTAGTATGGATTTTTTCTTTCTGTGTAGTTACATATATGTAAATGGAAAAATTTAAACTCCTTTTTTGTAAAACTAAATTTCTGGGTTATGACACTCTTCTTATAGTAAATGGACGAAATATCATTTTTGATGTGTAAACATCTATACGCTAGGGGGTAAAAATCTTTTGACTTTGATTTCTTTGCTGAGATTTCTTTGCATTCTCAAATTGGTGTGAGCTATGTATGAGTGTATTAGTGTTTGAAAGAAGCAATACCAAGCAGAGAAACAAGTCGACCGGCTCGAAGCCGACGGTGCGCCGCCGCCGGTTATTTTTCTGTATATTTCCGTACACCAAAGGTGAAAATGAACCGTAAGAGCTACGGACTTGAAATTTGGACACAATATGTAGACATTTGGCCACTACAACAACAAATACATGAGAGTTAAAAACTAAAGGGTGTTCCAAAACGAGCAACGAAAAATGTTAAAATCCCATATATACATACATACAATTGTATGTACATATATGCACTTGAAATTTTAAAAGTTAGTGTATTTTTATACAGACTACAACAATTAACACTAAATTTAAAAAATTTAAATCAATGGGTGTTCCATCAGTTAATGCAATTTTGACTTTGTAATTTTGACAACTTGCTGTATCTTGGAAACCGTAAGAGCAAAACTCTTGAAATTTTCAAAAACGGTAAAACTAAAAAATCAAAAAAATAAAAAATCGCCAAAACGAAAAAAGCACCAAATTAAAAAAAAATCTATAGGACTAAAATAAATCGCGAAAAACCGCAAAATCGCCAAAATGAAAAAAATCCTTAAACAAAAAAATCGCCAATATGAAAAAATCGCCAAAATGAAAACAATCGCCTAAGTAAAAGAACCCCAAAAACAGAAAAAAATCGCCAAAATCAAAAAAACCTAAAAAAACAGAAAAAATCGCCAAAATGAAAAAATCGCTGAAATGAAAAAATCGCCAAAATGAAAAAAAAAATTGAGAAAATTAAAAAAACCCAAAAAGGAAAGAAAAAACGCCAAAACGAGAAAAAAGCGATAAAACTGAAAAAAAATCGTTTAAACTGAAAAAACTTAAAAAATTAAAAAAGCTAAATCAAAAAAAATTATCAAAACCGAATGTGCGCGAGTCAAAGTCGCACTTTACTGAATTTATTTTAATTGCAATGCGTACACAACAACAAGAACAGCAACAACTAAACGATGAACAACAGGAATTAAAAATTAAAAAGTAAAAGTAACAGAATTTATCATAAATGAGCACTGCAGTACCACTAAAGTTTCAGTAAAAACAATAAAAAATGTTTAACAAGTAAATTGTTACTGATTACTAAAATTTTGTTTCTACAATTTTTATAAATTGCCTAAATGATTTGTTATATGATGAGGTGCATTGAATTTTCAGTAATCAGTAATGCCCGTATTCATAATGAAATTCTACCAAGTGACTAAATGTTTTTCATACAAAAGTTTCAAAATTTGAATGAAAAAACTTTGCCACTTGCTACGGCCCTACGATTTTACTGGTAATGCAAATTAAATTTCATTAGCAGTAAAAATTTACTGAATTTTTTTAGTAACCAGTAAATTTACTGCTTACTGCAATTTTGAATGCAGTACATATACATATACTGCAGTGTGCCCATTTACTAACCAAATAAGTTTAATAAAACAAACAAAAGCCAACAAATTCATATGTATTTACAATATTGAAAGTTTTGATACATACTTTTAATTAATTAATTTAAAAAAAGATACTAAAAGCATAAGTACTTCCAACTTAAAAAAATTTCATTACTAGATGTTTACACATACATCTCCTCTGTGATCGGACTCACATTGCTTTTTTTTTTTTTTTTTTTTGAATATACTTCAAACACATGAAAGATTTAATCCGCCCGTAAGCATATTATCGTTACTAATCTACCATGAATATTAATGGCGCGTTTTTATTTAAATTTTTATTTCGTTTTTACCGTACAACTATGACATTGAATCTATGTCTTTGCGCTCGTGTTAGAGATGATTTTGCATAAATTTCTTTCAACAAAATTAAGGCGCTGAAATTCATATTTATAAGTAGTTTTTAAACGAATTTCAATTCCATATTTTAAAAATTCGCTGCCTAAATTCTTGTTAATTGATTCAGGCCTCAACAAAACAAAACATCTCTTTATATTCTTCCGCTTAGATTTCGAAAAAAAAACTGTGCTAATTATGATAATTCAGCTAAATACATATATGTATTAAAAATTTTGCAGATTTATGCTATTAATAAATTGTTAATTTTATTAAACAAGTTATATTATATCTGTTTTTTATTCAAAGTATGTATGTACATACATATGTATATGCATACTTGCTACGGCAGATGCTGTTGCTAAAGAAGGAAGTAAATTGTTATGATTGTTATGAGCAGGGATAGGGGTTTCATGCAAATGCATGTTTTTTCCCTTAACCGTGATAATAGCAAGAATGAAATATCTTTACGAAACATTGAATTTGCGTACAAATGGCATCGATTTGTGAGTGCATATTTTTGCATATTTTGCTGAAAATGCATATTTTTGCATAATTTAATTATAAATGCATATTTTTGTCTCATATTTTGGCATAATCACATGGTTTTGTGTCATATTTTGTTTTATTGTTGACAAATTTTTAATGCAAGATTGGTTTTTTTTTGCCAAATTTATTCGATTGCATTGTAGAATTGTACAACGATTGTACAAGCAAATAAACGTACCTAATTTAGTGAAAATTGTCATTTTGATGATTTGCTATTAAAGCCGAAAGTAGTGATATTGTTTTTGGTTGTAATGACAACGGATATAAAAAACAAACTTCATAGCTGGTATTGAATTCATTGTAATGGTTGGAGTTAAGTATAGAACAGTACTAGCTGAGCGCGGCAAACATTGTTTTACGTCCCCACTTGAATGCGTACACATAAATTCAAGTCGATTATAGCCGTTTAGTTGCAGTATAGATAAATAACCTAGATACCTGCAGCGCCATCTGCCGGGCTAATTCGTGAATCTAAACCATCCAGGGTAACACCCAAATGCAAAAAAATCGGTCCAGCCATTTAGGAGTACTTCAGTGACATACACAGGTACAGTAGAATTATATATTCGTATATAAAAATATAAATAGAATCATTTAAATTTGAGCCTAATACATCTACAGACGTTACACGCCTTTTCCAATGCTTTCTTAGAACAAATTGATAGAACTTCACATTCGATAATATAAAAAATAACAAAATTTTTAAATGAAAATAAATAACAACACTTTTCCTTTTCTATTTACGTATCACCCCTTTACTGCAATATAAAGATATCTCGAAAAATGCGTGTTTGAATTTAATAATGCAGAAAAATAGTTATATCACATTTAATCTTGTGTAAAAATTTAAAATAAAAGGCTTGTACACGCACCTCTTGAGAAACTAAAATATTTTTATACCTTTAATTAGTTGTATGTAAATTTAAAACTTTTCTTTTGAACAAAAAAATTTTAAAATATGTGCATATTTTATTGTTTTAAGTGCATGTTTTGTGTTCTCAATGTCATATTTTAGGCGCCTAAAATACTTTTTTTAAACGCATGAAGTCCTTGTCCCTGGTTATGAGTTATGTATTTAAATTTATTTTTTTTTTTTGTTAATGCTCTTTATACTTTCCAAGTCTAAGATAACACTGCACAACAAAACCAAATTTTTCCGGGATCAAATAATACGATTTTGTTACCGGAAATTTAGATGCCACTAAAATGATTAATGCCCCTCATTTACAACAGAGGCGCTGCAACACTGCTATAAAATAAAAAAGCGTGCAAAAAGCAGATTTTTAAAAATAATGAAGTTTTCCCTTATCTGTTCCTTCACCATTTGTCGTCTTCGCTAAAGAAGGTACGACCTAGTATTAGAAGTAGGCATTATTCATTAAAAAAAAAATAAAAAAAAAAAAAAAAAAAAAAAAAAAAACTTGATGCAATATTTTAGCTCTCTCTAACTCTTCTCCGTTTGGGTCTCTAATGTTTATTTCGAAAAAAAGGAGACAAAAAACTAATCCAAACGGACATATAACAGTTTAAAATTCTTTTACAAGTCTTAGAATACAACAGAGCTTGAAATTTAGATATTAGACCAAACTTAAAATGTGTTTAGGAATTAATTTTTTTTTACTGATATTTATTTATTGTATCTTCAAAAATTAACTAACAATAAGTATTCAAATCTTAAGGATAAATACAATTAATTAGGCTTGACCAGTGTCAGGCATAAACTTATACAAAATAATTTTTAAGGTTTTAAACTTTTTCCATCACAAGCAAAAGATATTTTCTTCTGATTTTTACAAACAGTTACAATGTCGTCTTTTCCTTAATACACTATCTATTTTCTGATTTTTATTAAAGGCAATTTATTAAATAAAAACTGTATAATGTTTAATTATCAACCTGCAAGAAATTTGTTTTTTTTTTCTACTGGAATATGTTTAAAATACTTTTCTCCGGCATCACTAAATTTTTATTCAAGCAACGCTTTAAAGTATGCTACAATATATTAAATAAATATATAACGGAGTGAAATAAAAATAATTACAATAAGGTCTTTTAAACTATAGAAACTTTCAACGAATTTCTATTATTTCAAACTACTCGTAGTAGTGGTATTTTATTTATATTTATAAGAGGCTAATTAGATGAAGATTGATATAAGCAATGCTTGGGGGTAGTAAAATTTGCATGTATGTAATGGAAGTTGAAGGGAAATTAATTTTCCCAAACTCCCAAAATGGTTACAGAAACGTGACTTCATTTGCTCTATATAGTGGGATATATGTAGAATTCTTCTATTTCCCATAATGACCACTTTTCGTTGCAAAATAGGAGCTTTTTAAAAATTAATTTTCTGTGTTATTGATATATCTGTTATATATTCCATTAGTATAATTTCATTATTCAGATCTCGGGCCATATTTTCCATTAATTTTTGGGTATAGTATTAGTCCATGTTCCTGGATTTCGCCACCGAAATAATATTCCTTTATTTTATTAGGACTGTTAAGTTCTTAACAGTGCTCTGTTAACTGCCAAATGAGCTCTGTACAATTTTTTTTTTGGTTTTTGTCTCTGCTAGATAAATTTAAAATTATCTTCACACACATTCATTGTACTGTATTTTTTGTGAAGCTATTTACAAGCAGTGTTGCCACTTATAATTATTTTTTATAACATGCATGAAATAAACAGTTATGGTATAAAAATTAAAAAATAAATAAAGTAAGAAGTTAAAAGGAATTATTGTATTTTGGTGGTACATACATATATTAAAAAACAGTAAAACTATATAGACATATAATTTATACATTCCTCAAACTATTAATTATGTAGTTACTTAGACATATAAGTTATACATTCCTCAAACTATGAATTAGTTACTTTATGGCAACACTGCTACGAATGAATGAATAAAAAGCACAAAGAATTTTTGATGGCTGAGTGAAAATTGAACTGAAGTTCAAATGCTAGCCACTCAAGAAACCTTTAAACTTTTAAAAAAAATATGGGTATAAAGAATTAAAAAAGTTAAAATGAGAAAACAAATTATAAGTGTTGATAGGGGTTATGAAATATTTTTGGGGGGAATGGGACGAAGTACACATGTTTCAAATTTATAGGCAAAAAGTGTTATTTTTTTCATTTACGCAAAGAAATATATGTATGTATAAAAATTCAAATTTAACTCTTATGTTACGGAATTTTATTTTTGTACAATTAAAGAGATATGCGTAACAAAAATATGTTCTTCTGGGTCAAAGGTTTAGAAATTGTTGTTTTATTATGAATGAGTTAGAGACACCCCTTCAGAAATATTTTTTAGGAGCCTATGATACCGAAACCTTTGAAGCACAAAGAATTATAGCTTACCAAGCGAATAAACTTCTTTGTGCGCTATTCGATAAGAAGTGAAGTCAAAATATCTAATATGTAATAGTCAGTCAATGATGTTTCCAAGTATGAAATTTTTTTTTTGTATTTTTTTACATAAAACTGAACTGATTTGGGGAGTGAGTAGAAGAAATCAACAAAAAAAAAGTCTGCATACAATTAACTGCCACTGTAATGTACATAGCTTGATAAACATAAGAAAAGTAGCCTATGTCATAGGAAATTGAAAAATAATAATAATAAAATTCAAGATTAATTCTAGCTATTATTAACTCGAAAATTGCGTTTATTGAGTTACACCGTTGTTTGAGTAAATAAGCGGTATGTGGAAGCGTGGCATCACTATTTTTTTTAGAAGCGCTTTAAGGTATGCTAAAAAAAATTTTATATTTGCTTAAATAATAATTGCAACAATTGCTTTTAAACTATAAAGAATAACATTTTTTTATTATTTTAAAGCAGTAAAGCACTTTTGGGAAGTCAGCGATTTTCTCAACAAATCTAGCGATTTGGAAACCTATTTCGCGGGTAGAAAAACATTTTAGCTTTTAGCGTGAATTCGGCGGATTTTTAAATTTTGTTCAACAAAATGAAGAATGGAACCTCCTAACGGACATAGGCTATATAAGGTTCAAGTAAAGTGCTTAGGATAGTGTCCAGAGGCAGTAGACGACCTATAGTCAGAAAATATTAATTAGCGTTTTAGAAGAGATCTATTTAAGCAACAGTTTTCGTACTCAAAAGAAAAACAAAGACATTTCAGCGTGTGTACGCTACGCTGTTCTCCTTTCGCTGTCAAGAATCAAGAGGGCGACATAGAGAGAGTTAATGTATTTTTAAGCAGACTACACCATAAAATTAAAAAAATCCAAAATTAAAGGGTATTCTATCAGTTGCTGTATTTTTGGCAATTTACTGTATCATGGAAAACGCAAGAGGCTAGCTCTTGAAACTATTCAAAAACGTTAAAACTCAAAAATCTCAAAATCAAAAAAGCGCCAAAACGAAGAAATCGCCGAAAACCCAAAAAAAAATCGTCAAATCGGAAAAAGCACCAAGATGAAATAAAAATTGCTAAACCTAAAATAAATCGCTAAAACTAAAATCAGTCGCTGAAACGAAAAAAAAACGCCAAAACTAAAAAAAACGCCAAAAACATAAAAAAACGCCAAAATGCCAAAATTAAAAAATCTCCAAAAACATAAATCTAAATTTGAATTCCTATCAGTAGCATATTTTTGTTAACAGAATAAAATACGCAGGCAAATACTTAACAAAACTCGAGCCCCATCGTAATCCCCTTGCTCGTAACATCTTGAATTTTACTGGACACATCCGCTTAAAAAAGAGGGATACTACGGCTGTAATACTCAACACTCCAGAAAACATTTTTGTGCTTAATACGACATTTATGTATTATTGATTACTTTCACTAAGTTTATGCTTGACACTGGTTGGGCCTAATTATTATATTTAGAGTTAAGACTTGAATACTTATTGTTAGTTAATTTTTTGAAGACACAATAAATAAATTATATGCATGTAAAAAAAAAGTATAAAAAATATTGTCGACTAAAAAGCTTTAAAATTGTTGACATGAATATTAAGCCATTAATTAGTCTTAGTTTACACTATGCAAGTCTTATTGCTAAGCTGATTAGTTTGTGATTGATTGACATATTTTTTTTTTTTTTTTGTGAAAAATAGTTTTTTGAAAAAAATTTCTATATAAAATTTTTTATAGAAAATGTATCTACAAAAAAGAAGGCAGAGATAACAGCAATATTTGCATCAGAAAATAACCTCTAACAGAAAGTTGCCAAAAAAAAAAAAAAATTAATCGAAAATTTAACAATAGTGAAATTTTTCAATCAGTAGTAAAGATTTTGAATGGAAACTTCAACCGAGGAAAAAATTTCCTATTGAAAATTTAAACGTAGAGAATATTTTTTTGGCAAACTCTTGCGTACAAAGTATAAATGATCAAATTTTTTTTTTTTTTTTTTTTTTTTTTTTTGAAAGACAACGCATATAGACAATAGTGGTGATGAACTAGTGCTACTCTAAAACGAATGTCTTTTCGGCCTCGGTTGGCTCCTTTACTGGAAAACTGCCTCAGAAATGCGTCAATTAAATTTGTATAGCTTAACAGAGCTCTGCTAATAATCACTAGGTTATAAATTATTAAAATGTATCTACACGCATATAATTTTATATTTATTTATATGTAAAATGCTTTTATTATTAGAACTTAGTTTCAAGGTATAATATATTATTAATTAATAGCGTTTCGGCAAAGTTGTTTTTAAATAACTAGAACTATTGTTGTTTCAAGGTAAAACTAATGTTATGTCTATATAATTAGTTATAAGCTAATATTCTTCAGCATATTTTGTTCTTAACCAAGCACACAGGTATGTTAATATTTATTACAACTATTTTTTATTAAAACTTCTGACAAAATAAACAAACATATAAGTATCAAGGGCGCTCAAGTTATTTTATGATTTCTATTAAATTTTATTTTTAATGAACAAAAACAAAAATTAAGTTTATTAGAATATTTACTATTACAATTTTTTTGAACTGAGCGCTATAGGAACTAGTCTCCTGCATAAGACATCTTATAAGAACTTTCACGACATGAGGGATTTTTCAAATGTTCTACTACAGCGAAATCTTATAAAACAAACGTTAACAACATTGTTTGCAAGAAATATTTTTTAGTATTGTAGGTATAGGAGTAAAGAAGAAAACACTTCGTGACGGAAGAATTTGTGATACTTGCTTCTTTCTACGCATGAGCGCGTGTACAAACGGCATGCATGTATGTGTGTATGATTTTTTATTTTTCTGCACACATGCAAAGGCACACACATGCATTAACATTAGTTGTATGCGGTTAATCACATAATAGCCTACCATCTACATATTACACACACACACACACTCAAACGTACAATATGAAAAATAACAAGCATACACTAATCAACAGTACTTCTTTTGAGTGTTTGTTACAAACAAGCTGTCTTGCGACATCGCTTGTTACAACTGATATACACATACACCAATGCATCCATCGTGCTTCGCTTATAGTACGACAGCATTTATTATTGGTTTAGTATAATACATGCGACGTGAATACATTTAAAAATCATGACGTTTTTACATTTCAAGACTGTTTACGCAGCTCTCTGATAGGAACTCAATAAAAACCAAGATATTCCCAAGAAGTTATGAAAATATAGAGTTTGGATCACCGCTAATGATTTTTGTATAGGCTTGTTTTTTCCAGAAGTTCTTCTTTACGTTGCCTAATCATCACTGCATTGGAAGCGGTGGAAGAAAATTTATTTTCTTTTTTTTGGCATTAGCTCAGGTAGTTAGAACGTTGACTACGAGACTGGGTACACTCTTTCCTCTCATATCCCTTTCCTAAAGAAGATAACACCTAGAGTAAGAGTAGTAAGCAATCATTGGCTGAGTGTTACTTCTCTTTAAAAAAAAGAAGAAAAAAATTCACCCTTTGTATCAGTTGTTGTGGAAAAGTTCAAGTGATGAAGGTACTGGTCACTGAAAGAAAATTTCTCTTTTTTTGGCATAAGCTGAATTATTTAGTACGTTGTCTACAAAATCGAAGGTCCTAGGTTCGATCCCGCTTACCGAGAGTCATTAAATAACAACACCACGCATTAGTGCATTAGCGTTCCTTTATATCAGTTGTTGTACGCAATTTCAAGTGATGAAGGCACTGGTCACTGAACTACACGGGCTGGAGGCGATACTAATCTTAGTGTAACATTAGAGATCCCTCCCTCTACGCGTATTGTGTAGGAGAATCATCGGCGAAGTAAAATAACCAATACAAATATTTAATACACCTCATTGACCCCAGAGGCGCTGCAACACTGCCTCCATTAAAAGCGTAAAAAACACAGAGTTATAAAAGAATGTAGCTTTCCTCTATATATTCGTTCGCCATCTGTCTTCTCTATCACTATCCCTTTCCTAAAGAAGGTAACACCTAGTAATAGTAGTAGGTATTCCCTTTTCTTAAAAAAAAACTTAAATTCGTTAAATAAAAATAAAATATTGAAATTAAGAATATTATTTTTAATTTAGACTTTTACGATTTGTATGCCCGATGATATAAAGTTTATAAAAAATAAAGTAACTTATAATTGATAGTTTAATAATATCCACATTAAGATGCACGTGGATGATTTTTTTTTTTTTTTTTTTTTGTTGTGTGAGAGTATACTTTTGTTGTTGTGTTTTAAGGAACTATAAATGCAAGCGTACTCCGAAGCCGCTGAGCGCATCCTATGATATAAGTGTTGTCGAGAAGAAAATTAACCAGTAAATAAATTTCTAGTTTTGAGTAATCTTTGGTGTTTACGATTACATTGAATTTCGAGCTCTGGTATATTTACAGAAAATCGTAGCTTAAAAGCTGGAATGCAATAAAAAAAAATTATGATGATCTGCATTAGCAACAGTGAAATGCGCATAGGATCCAGCTAAACCCCTCAATAACCAATTGTAATGTATTTGTAATAAAAAAATATTTTACTTAATAAGTAAAATATTAATTTGGGATTATTACTGCGTTTAAAACATTTTAAACTTAAAAAAATTATTGGTGAAGGATAAAAACTATATTTTCCATTCACAATTCACTAGGGGACTAACCTCTTTTCCTACATTTCGCCATCGAATCAATATTCATAAATTTTATTATAAGTGTTAATTTGTTCATAGTGCGATCCTTAGCGTTAAATGAGCTATGTAAAATAGTTTAATTTTTGTCTCCACTAGTAAAATCAAAATTTATCTTCACATATCAGATCTTTGGATTTCTATTTGGATTTCCGCCTTCCTTCAAAAAAAAAAAAAAAACATATATTTTTGAAAATCACAAATGAAAAATAAGCGTAGTAGGCTTAGAAACTCATAAAAAAATATCACTATTTGTAAACTAAGAGGTTTGTGACTATTCCAAATGTGTGGTTGAAGTCTACTGACGATTTATTAAAGCAACAATGAAATGCATATAGACAAGACAAGCAAATAAATTTTACTTGTAATGTAATAAGAGAATAATACTTCCTGCCAAAAACAACCAACTTCAATGCAAAGATCTGATAGAAGTACGTGAAATATAAAATAAAATTTTAATGGGCATGTCACCGCCCATTTTTTAAATGAAAGATTGTGTGTTTTTTAGAGCTCAAGCTACGGTCACACTTGTCAAACATTTGCCCACTAAATGCTAACGAAAAATATTTCAATTCAGTCGAAAGTTTGTCAAGTTAAATAGTATCCAATATTGTTGGATTCTACGACATTGTCCATTAGTTGTGTTCGAAACTGTTTAATATGATAAACAAGTGTCTAGATCAAAAACTTTTTTCATTAGTGTTTGTTGGTTACGCTTTTTTGGGCAAATGTTTGACAAGTGTGACCGTACCTTCAGGGTGCTTGTTAAGTCTGGTAAAAATCGGTAAAGTAGAACCACTTAAAATAAGATGTTAAATTTTAATGGGCGTGACTCCGCCCACTTTTTAAAACGTAGGATTGTGTCTATTTTACAGCTCAAGGTGTGTGGTAAGTTTCGTAAAAATCTGTTCAGTAGAACCCCGTGAAATATTCAGGTATGTGATGGAAAACGATTTCAAAACAATCGTTTTGAGAAGGTGTGATGAATTCCGATAGATTTTGAGTATAATTTTTGAGCTTATCTTAAACTACTGACTTCTAAAAAGCACACTAGAAGATAAAACATAAATCACATATTGGAGCTGTGAAAAGGAATTTATCAAAAATGTCTGGAAAGACTATTAAAAACAAGTTTTAAAATTATTAACAAAACGACTATAAGAAACATGTCACACCTTTTATCGTTTTCAAATTGTTTTTGTGTCTAAATCGTTTTTCATCACATACCTGAATATAATAAATTTTAATGGGCATAACCCCGCCCATTTTTTCAACTTTCAAATTGTGTAATTACAAGAATCAAAGGTGTTTTATAGGTTTCGCAGCAATCAAATAAGTAGAATATCATAAAATTCATAAAAAATTGTGGGTGTGTCCTTGCCCACTATTTTTACAATGGGACCAATGGGAAGCTATACCCTCTCAGACAAAAAATAATAATTTTTACAATCGGTCTAAAATGTACCGAGTTATGAAGTATTACACCCAAAAAAATAAAAATAGAGACGAATTGTTAACCTAATCCTTTTTTGAAGTTGGTTAAAAGACCAAGACATATACTCTCTTATGCAAAAAAAAAATTAATTTGTACTTCAAGTGTGCTTTAGTCAAAATTTTTATGAAATTTTTTTCTAAGTCAAAAAATAAATTGTTTTGCATAAAGAACATATATCTAAAATAAAAAAGCAAAGTTTGAGAAACAAAGTAACAATATTAACCGCAATAAATATATCTGTGGCAATATGGAATAATACTCGTAGCTTAAGTCGACTTAAGCAAAACGCAGTATTTTGCGCAAGTTTTGACACTACCGCTGAGAGATTAGGATTAGAGCCTTAGTGGATGATTCTACTTCTGTGTAATATTTTCTTTTTGTATGTAGCATTTTCACTGAAAATTCCAACTCAAATGTAATATAATGCAGAATAAAACTAAAATTTCTTAAGTATACTTAGTCACCCTTGTTCCAGTTGTCAGCATCGACGTATCATCAATACAATACCAAAAAAATATTGGCATGTTGTCAAGAACATCTGACGGGCTCATGCTATTTTCTAGAGATTAGGGAATAGAACAAAATTGTTCCCGAGAGCGAGTAGATAAGACCTATTTTGTTGGTATTGTATGGAAGTAACGTCGACGTTGACAACTGGAATAAGGGTAAATATGGATCAACCATTCTACCTATATAAGCGTATATGTATAGTAATTTACTATTCTGGGCAACAAATTATAATACTACAAAAACTACAAAATAAGATCTAGCGACCAATTTGATTTTTTTTTTTTTTTTTTTTTTTTTTTTTTTTTTTGTGAAGAGAAGTAAGACTCAGGCAATGAATGCTTACTAGAGACCTGCGTAAACAGTCTTGTAATGCAAATACCGCTTGCTTTTTAAATGTATTTTCGTAGCATGTATTATACTAAAACAATAATAAATGCTGTCGTATACTAAGCGAACCACGATGGATGTATTGATGTACGTGTATATGAGTGTTTACAAGCGATGTCGCGAAGACTTTTTGTTCACTACAAAACAATCAACAGAACCCAGCAAAAAATTTCAAAAAAGGTAATCGAGTGTGGAATTAAGCATTTTTGGTGGAAGCTCTTCCCTAATGGATTACCAACTTAATGATTTTAACAAGGCGTGAGACAAAAATAATCGATTCTTGAGAAGTACTTACTTTTTTTATTTGGCAACTTGTTCACGTAATCTATTTAATCTAAAAATATCATTATCTTCAGTTAGCAACTTGTACGTCATTTTTTTTAAATTTAAGGTAATGTGATTTGTAAGCGAGTAATGAAATTTGGCAATCAAAAAAGTAAGTCATTATATGGCAAGTAGTTCTAATGGTAATGTGTAATTTTTTGCTGGGAAGTAGTGTAGTGCGCAGAAAAATAAAAGATCACACACACATGCATGCATGACGTTTGTATACGCGGCCATGCGTAGAAAGAAGCAAGCATTACAAATTCTTCCATCGCGAAGTATTTTCTTCTTTACTCCCATACCGCAATAACTGAAACAAATCGCTCATTTACTTCGATAGTGGCACAACTCAAAAAAACCAGTTTTGCAGAAAACGCGTTTTAAGTTTTCAATTTACATACAACTCAATGGAGAAATGAAAAAAAATTCTTCTCTCCGGAGGTGATAGTACAAGCTATTTATATGAAATTTTTACACAAGATAAAATAAGAAATGCCGCATCTTTCTGCATTATTAACTCAAAAAACTCATTTTTTGAGTTATGCCACTATTGAAGTAAATGAACGAAATGTCTTTCTAACAGTGTTGTTTAGCGTTTCTTTTCGAATATTTCGCTGTGTAAAGCATTTGAAAAGTCCCTCATATCTTAAAAGTGCTTATAAGTGGTCTTTAAGCAGAACTTTAATGTATACTACTATTACTAGGTGTTACCTTTAGTAAAATAATAGTGATAGTGAAGGCAGGCAATGAAGGAAGAGATAAAGGAAATCTTTGTTCTTTTACAAGTCTGATTTTTTAATAATACAGTGTCTTGGCTGCGTTTTGCAGCAATTTTATGGGTTATTTTTCTTCGCCGATGATTCTGTTACACAATACCGACGAAGTAGGGTGCTCTGATGTCACATTAGGATTAGTATCCGCAGAAGAAGTAGTAGTTCAGTGACCAGTTTCAACGCCTTCATCACTTGAACTATCCTACAACAGCTGATACAAGGGGACACTAATGTTTATCAGAAAAATGTGTAATGTTAATATTTAATAACTGTCAGAGACCAGGCTCGAACCCAGGACCTTCGGTTTTGTAGTCAACGTGCTAACTAACTACTTCAGCTAACGCAATAATTTTTCTTCAATGATAAGAGATACATACATATTTTAAGCGCCTGCAAAAGACCATTTAAAAGAACTTTCAAGACATGAGGGAATGTTTTACTACAGCGAAGTCTTCTAAAACAAACGCTAAACTGCACCGTTTGCAAGGCATTTGTTTCAATTATTGCAGGTATTTTTCAAGACTGTTTACGCAGGCCTCTAATACTTATGTTATGTACACTGAAATTAATGCATATAAAAGAAATGCTATAACTTAATACAATAAAAGAGTTATTCAGAAACAGAAAATGGGAAGGGCTCCTGATTACTGGGGATGTGCAAACCCTTTAAACTCAGGCATGCCTTAGAGTTTGGCTCAAAATGAGCAGACGCCTACGCAATGCAATTTTTTTTTTCAAAGGATTGGACCTATATAAGATGATAGTACATAATATAAGGAAAGAAACAGACATAAATATTTTTAGGTAAAAAAAGTAAGTTTTATATAAAATTGAAACTCTTATAGAGAGCATATTGCATGTTGTCAAATTAATATGAAATGTCGTTTAAAAACTATTTTCAATACTACTAATAAAAATATAATAATAATAATAAAAGTTTCTCAAGCACATTCATCATTAGTGTATATTTATGACTACTTTATTTATTAATATTATGTCAAAACAGAAATGCTCGCATCTTTTTTTTAATGCTTTATTATTTATGTATTTATATACATTTGTTTTTTAATTTGAAAAAAAAAAAATATTTGAAGATTTAGAAGGCTTAGGAGACTACTTTCCTCCTTTTGGTGGAGATCCTGAGCCACCAGCACCTGGTTTACCTATTGGTGATGGTAGGCCTGGTGGTTTTTGGCCTGGTGGTTTTTGGCCTGGTTGTTGTTGGCCTGGTGGTTTTTGGCCTGGTTGTTGTTGGCCTGGTTGTTGTTGGCCTGGTTGTTGTTGGCTTTGTGGCGAGCCACCTGGCTGTTTACCTTGTTGTTGTGGATCTGCAGCCATCACTATTTTAAATTAAAAATTTGATTAATTACTATTATTATTGCAAACATTAAATTACATACCTTGCGTTACTGCAATCGCAATTATGGTTAAGAACAAGAATGCGAATGTAAATTTCATGTCTGCTTAATTTTTTGAATATTAGCCGAGTTTGTCAAGAGATATTCTTGGACTGGATGATGGAGTACACTTGCGTGGGGGTTTTATATAATTTTCAATGTACACATACGCATTTAGTGTTCCCCTTGTATTTCAGTGCAAATATTTTCTTTTAAATACATAATGTAAATAACCAAATACTTTTTTTCTTAGTTTGTACATAAATAAATATTTTGAAGGTTGTGCAAATTCAAGAAATAACAATTTATTATTCTAAAATAGTTTTAGTTCTGTTTCTTTTATGTACAATTTGAAAATATTTTGTTAATAATGTTAAAAAAATAATTTGTATACTCATATTTTTTATTAAAACAACAAACAACAAGTGTGTTGTAAGCCTCTTGTAAACCAAAATTTGTTTATGAATACAGTAGTACATATGCTTACTTCAACCAAAGACAATTGTGTGAGCAGTCTATTCATAGTCAAAATATATCTATTTAGTACCATTAAATACATACATACATATTAATATGCCTCATTTACGCCAGAGGCGCTGCAACTCATCATGCAAAAAAACAGAAACTTGTAAAAGAATGAAGCTTTCGTCTATACATTCCTTCACTATCAATTTCCGGCAGAACGTAACAGCTAGTAGTAGTATTACTTCTCTTTATTAAAAAAATAAAATAAAAAAATAATTCTTTCTGCCAAAAAAAACCCGACTTCAATGCAAAGATCTGATAGGAGAAGATAAAAAGAAATACATGAAATATAACATTAAATTTTATTTGCGTGACTCCGACCATTTTTTAAATGCTCAGAGTGCGTGTTAAGTCTTGTAAAAATCGCTAAAGTATAACCACTTAAAATAAAATATGAAATTTTAATGGGCGTGACTCCGCCCAATTTTTTAAATGGAGGATTGTGACTATTTTAGAGCTCAAGCTTTCGCAAAAATCAGTTCAGCAGAACCGCGTGATATATTATAACAAATTTTAATGAGCGTAACCCTGTCCATTTTTTCAACTTTCAAATTGTGTAGTTGCAAGAGCCAAAGGTTTTTATAGGTATCGCAGTAATTAAATAAGTAGAATATCATAAAATTAAATTTTTTTAAATTTTTGGGCGTGTCCCCGCCTACTTTTGTTTACAATTGGACCAATAGGAAGCTATATTCTCTCAGACAAAAAAATAATTTTTACAATCGGTATATAATGTACCGAATTATTAAGTAACATCAAAAAATAAAAAATAAAAATAGAGATGAATTGTTAACCTCCTCCTTTTTTTGAAGTCGGTTAGAAAATCGAATCACATTGTTTTGAAATACAAGCTTAATTGCTTGATGTTGCACGTGACAAAAAAAATGGACTTTCCCGTAGAAATGCCTATAAGCAGCTTTTAACTCAAGCTATTTTATTGAAAACTTGCATACATGCTGTACGTATGCAAGGCTTTAAGCCAGCTACGTCCAAACACACATACACTGGTATTTGCATTTGAGGTAAACAGCTCTTTGAAAACTCTTTGTTCTTGTTTCTTTGCAAAGTACGAGCAAGCATTGCTGTCTGTTGTGTTGTTGTTATGGATGTTGTACTCTCGTCGGTGTGAAAGCACCAAAAGCTCTTTATAAAAGTTTACACATTGTGCATATGGCTTGGACGTAGCTGCTTTAAGCTATCATTGTAAAAAAGAGGGAGTGTTCACGCCCAAACAAATTTTAGCTTTGTGTTTCATCTACTTCGGCTTAGCAAATTTAAATCTGTTATTTACATATTTCTTATAAGCACTTTAATAAGAAAATTAACATGAATGATGAGTGGTGCTCACAAAAATTTTTTTCCAGGGGGCAGGGTCACGCCCTTAAAACTAAAATTATTGCTAGAGAGCTGAAATTTGATACACACATAAATCAAGATTAGAGATCAACCAGAAAAATATTAAACCCGAAGTTTTCAATCAGCTGGATGAGGAGACACCTCCTTAAAAACTCAAAGTTAAGAATTTAATTTAAGTTGCTCAAACTCGATGAATTTTATTTAAACTTTTTTATACACATTGCACTTTTCCAAGGCTGACGATTAAAAAATGTATATGCTGCATAGCAGATTGTAGTGATACTAGATATTGTGCCAAAAAAGAACTACGTCAAAATTTTCATCTCAATACTTTGCTCTTTTTAGGGTTCCGTACACCAAAGGTGAAAAGGAACCCTATTGTTTTCACTACGCTGTCCGTCTGTCCGACACACGGTATTTTCTCAGGAACGGTAAGAGCTACGGACCTGAAATTTGGACACAGTATGTAGAACCTTGGCCGCTAGAACAACAAATACATGAGAATTAAAAATTAAAGGGTGTTCCAAAACGAGCAACGAAAAATGTTAAAATCCCATGTAATATACATACAATTGTATATTGAAACTTGAAATTTGTAAAATTAGTGTATTTTTATACAGACTACAACAATTAACAATAAAATTGAAAAAAATTAAAATTAAAGGGTGGTCCATCAGTTAATGCAATTTTGACAATTTGCTATATCTTGGAAACCGTAAGAGGCAAACACCGAAAATTATAAAATCGTCAAACCAAAAAAAATCGCCAAAAATTAAAAAAAAAATCGCCAAAACGAAAAAAATCGCCAAAATTAACAAAAATTTCTAACACTAAAATAAAGCGCCAAATTCGAAAAAATCGCCAAAATGAAAAAAAAAACGCCAAAAACCGAAAAAAGTCGCCAAAACAAGAAAATAAAGTGTCAAAACTAAAAAAGGAGCCAAAACTTAAAAAAATCGCCAAAACCGAAAAAACGCAAAAACCGCCAAAACAAAAAAACCGAAAAGATCCCAAAAACGAAAAAAATGCCAAAAATCTAAAAAAAACGCCAAAACGCGAAAATGTCGCCAAAACTAAAAAAAAATTTATATAAAAAAAATCGCAAAAATGAAAAAAATCGCCAAAAATTAAAAAAAAAACGCCAAAATTAAAAAACGCCAAAAACTGAAAAAAGTCGCCAAAACAAGAAAATAAAGCGTCAAAACTAAAAAAGGAGCCAAAACTTAAAAAAATCGCCAAAAACTTGAAATTTTCAAAAACGGTAAAACTAAAAAAACCAAAAATTATAAAATCGCCAAACCAAAAAAATCGCCAAAAATCAAAAATCATCGCCAAAACGAAAAAAATCGCCAAAATTAAAAAAAAACTTCTAACACTAAAATAAATCGCCAAATTCGAAAAAATCGCCAAAATAAACAAAACGCCAAAATGAAAAAAACGCCAAAAATCGAAAAAAATCGCCTAAACGCGAAAATGTCGCCAAAACTAAAAAAAAAATTAAATAAAATAAATCGCAAAAATGAAAAAAATCGCCAAAAATAAAAAAAAATCGCCAAAATAAAAAAACGCCAAAAACCGAAAAAAGTCGCCAAAACAAGAAAATAAAGTGTCAAAACTAAAAAAGGAGCCAAAACTTAAAAAAATCGCCAAAACCGAAAAAACGCAAAAACCGCCAAAACAAAAAAACCGAAAAGATCCCAAAAACGAAAAAAATGCCAAAACTATATATTATATAGGATGAAGTTTGTATTAAATTACATATCTAGTGTTCGTACGGAACCCTTCGTGCGCGAGTCAGAGTCGCACTTTACTGAATTTATTTAAATATTTATGGTTTTGTGAGGATACATATGTATATAAATATACACTTATATAAGTTAGAATTATTATGTAAGGGACAATTTACTTCCGCAGCGAATACATGAAATCGATTATAAACTAACAAAACTAGTTCAGTAAAATCAAATGGATTTTTAATAGCACAAATTTCTACCGATCTTATGTCATATTCATCTTAATTATGCTAATTAACACACATGTACATGTGTATGTATTTTTTCTAAAATTAAATCATAATCCAGATTAATTACAATACAATTCTAAACTGTCTAAGTCTAGCTAATTTGTATAAATTATTTTAAATGTTTAATAAAATTTTGATATAAATATAAGTTTCAAATAATTTTTCACTATCAGTTTTCAGCATGAAATTGTACGCTATCTTTGGTTTTGTATTGGCTCTAGTAGCAGTGGCTTTGGGTAAGTGAAATTGGAAATTTCCTACTAATATTTTTGTATTATATTTATGAAATGTTCTTTTTATTTTCCTTTTATAGGAAATCCCAATCCTGAACCTCAACCTCAACCTGTACCACTTGGTGGAGGTTACGGTGGTGGATCCGGCGGCAGTGGCGGTGGCGGCAAGTGAAAATGATCTAGTTAGAGATTATCCTTTTTAAATCACTGTGAGCCTTTCGCTTGTATTAAAAAATTTCAATAAATGATTTTTTCGCTAAACTCTGTGTTGTTTACATATTCGAAAGAATTGATTTAAATATAAACGAGAAAACTAATTTTTTTTCTAAATTTATTTGAAAGCATGCTCGCTGACTATTTTGTGCTACAACTAGTTGACGATATCACGTCAATACAATATCAAAAATTGGCACGTCTCTACTCCTGCCGGAAGCACTTATTTCACTCTTTGGTTCAAAAATGTGTAATGAAAAGAGACAGTTTTATTTCAAAAGATGTAGCCTAAAAGTTTCATATAAACAATAAATAAAAAGAAACTTACCAGGGTTCGAAAAATTAATATATTAAATTGGTAACCACAGTGAAGTTAGCATAGTTTTAGGCATTCCATATATTTGGCATATGATTGTAATTTTTTTTTTGTGTTAAGTACGTACGGTCCAGCGATATATTGAAAAATCTTACCTAAAAGCAGAAAGAGAAAAATTATAATAATAAATTAATAAATTTAGTCAGATGCAGCAAGCACAAAATATTAGATGCGACAAATATCAGTTAGTATATGGATGTATGTAAATATTGCTCATTTAATCAAACAACGTCACAACTCGAAAAATAAATTCAGTGAAGGGTTCCGTACGGACACTAGGATACACAGAAAAAACTAAATTTCGTTTTCAGTAACCAAATTCATTGAATCAGTAAATTTTTTGTGTGAATGCGGACCTACAAAGAAATTTGTAGATTCTGATAACAATTTTGTAAAAATTTAACTGGAAAAAAATTTTATTTCAAGTTAACTTATTATGGCATTAGAGAAAAAAGTTAACTGAAACTCAAAATATTTTCAGTCAAATTTATTATCTTCAAACATAGCTAAGAACCTTCTCGATCAAGCCATCTTTCAAACAGAAAAAACTAAATGAAAATCGGTCCAGCCGTTTGGCCTGTACGTGGGCACGGACAGACACACAGATACACAGACACACAGGCACACACTACAAACTTATAACACCCCCTTTTTTTAGTCGGGGGTTAAAAATAAATTTAACTGAAAAAATAAAAAAAAATTAGACAAATTTTTTTACAGTATATAAAAATAAATTTAACTGAAAATAACAAATTTAAATATGTATAAATAACAAAAATTAAAAATTTTAAAAACCCCCGACTTTTTTCAGAAAAGATATTGTTGACACACAGATACACAGACACACAGACACACACTACAAACTTATAACACCCCCTTTTTTTAATCGGGGGTTAAAAAAATAAATCTAAAATTTTTTTTTACAAATTTTACTTTATATAGATAATTTTCATTCTATACAGTTTTTTTTACATAAAATAAAATTGGAACAAATAAGTTACTGGAACAGCAAAAAATATTTACTGAAACTAAATTATATTTCAAAACACAGGTTTGTTTGAAAGCTTTTTGGGAATAATTTTTTTCTGTGTATATAATTCAATACGAAATTTATAATATATAGTTTTGGCATTTTCTTCCTTTTTGGGTTTTTTTCGGTTTCAATTTGGCTATTTTTTTTTTAATTTTGGCGATTTTTTCATTTTGGCGATTTTTTTCATTTTGGCGATTTTTTCATTTAGGCGATTTTTAAGTTTTGCCGCCTTTTTCGCGTTTTTGGAGATTTTTTCGGTTTATGGCGTTGTTTCAATTAGGCTATTTTTTTAATTTTAGCGATTTTTTTTTATTTGGCGATTTTTTTCAGATAGGCGATTTTTTTTAGTTTTGGTGCCTTTTCGCGTTTTGGCGATTCTCTCCGATTTTTAGCGTTTTTTTTTTATTTCGGCGATTTTTCCATTTTGTAGATTTTTTCGGCTTTGTCGATTTATTTTAGTGTTAGAAATTTTTTTTAATTTGGTGCTTTTTTCGTTTTACCGATTTTTTTTTTTTTTTTTTTTTGTTTTGGCGATTTTATAATTTTGGAACTTCTTAATTTTACCGTTTTTGAAAATTTCAAGAGTTTGCCTCTTACGGTTTCCAAGATACAGCAAGTTGTCAAAATGAAATAGTCAAAATTGCATTAACTGATAGAATACCCTTTAAATTAAATTTTTTAAATTTTAGTGTTAATTGTTGTAGTCTGTACAAAAATACACTAGTTTTACAAATTTCAAGTGTCGATATACATATGTACATACATACAATTGTATGTATATTACATTGGATTCTAATATATTTCGTTGTTCGTTTTGGAACACCCTTTAATTTTTCACTCTCATGTATTTGTTGTTGTAGCGGCTAAGGTTCTATCTACCCTGTCCAAATTTTAGGTCCGTAGCTTTCACGGTTCCCGAGAAAATATCGTGTGTCGGACAGACGGACAGCGTAGAGAAAACAATACGGTTCCTTTTCAGCTTTGGTGTACGGAACCCTAAAAACCATTTTGCCAGAAAACGAGTTTGAAGTTTTCAGTTTACACACAATTTAATACAAAAAGAAAATTTTATTTTTTTTCAAGAGTAGGCTAAACAAGATATTGGTGTGAAATTTTTACAAAATATGAGGATTAATTCCGCATCACTAACTCAAAAATTCCATTTTTTTTGACGTTATGACGTTCTTTGAGTAAATGAGCGATATCCATGTCTCACAATTTGTCACATACAAATACTTATAATTTTATCAATAATTTTTATTATTACTATCAGGTATGTGATAGAAATAGTTTTCGATTTAAAATCGACTGAAAAACGTAAAAAGTTGTGATGCACACATTTATTTCGATTTCATTCTGGTTATGTTTTAAATGCGCTGATTTACACGGGCATAATTGTGCTGGCATAACATGCCAGTTTTTAGGTGAGAGAGGCAGAGAGAGTGGTTTTGCGGTTGGCATAACTTTTCAACCAGCTTCAACCCCGCATTAGCAGCATAAAACCAATACACACACAACTTAAAAAACAGCAAATGTTAAATGAATACTAAAAACACTAACAAACACACACAGCTATGTATACGAATACATTTTGTGCCAGATGAATTGGTCTCGTGTAATTTGGAAAAGAACAAAAATTGTGCTGCTTAAAAATTGTTCTCGTCTAAACTACCTCAATCGAAATCGATTTCATTTCCCATCTTGTTCTATGAAAATATTAGTAAAAAAAGATGTGATGGAAAACGAAATTTGTGTTGTTTTTGCGTTATTAAATCGAGCAAGCATGAGTTGACGATTTAGAAATTATTTTATATCTAAACAAAATTTTCCTGCAATAACTTGTGTGAAAATGTAAGTAAAATGCTTTAAAATAATTAAAGGCAGATGATATTACAATAAAAGGAATTTTTTATTTAAATTTATTTTTGTTTGAAACAATTTAATTGTATGTGCATATGTTGAAGCCGATCAGCAAAAATCTGCCGCCGACATGTATTGAAAACACTTAGCCGCCGTCGATATGACCATTTTTTTCCAAGACTTTTTTATGGTTTTAAAATAAAAGTTTTTCATTATAAAACCCGGTGTTTGAAATGAAGAAATAATAAGTGTTTAAAAAACTGAAGTGATTTTCATTTCATTTCATTTTGCTTCTGCTTTGGCTTTTGAAAAATACAACAGTTTCAGTCAAAGAAAATTACAAAACGATTTATTGCCAATTGCGCAGTATTTTCAACAGTCGACGACGATTTGAAAATTTTGAATTTCATTTGTTTTTGCTTTTGGTTAGTATCGCACGTAAAAGCAGAAGCAGTTTATATGCTTTTGGAAGTCACAAACAATTACAGTCGAAGAAGCAAAAAAAATTGTGCTTTTATAAGTTTGAAGCAATCTCAGTAAAGTGGTTTTTGTTCTTGCTTCTTGTCTGATGTGCAAAAACAACAACAAAAACATGACAAACACCATAAAATACTTGATTGAACCTGCTGAAAGCGTTTGCTTCTTCGACTGTGACTGTTTGGTACTTAGAAAAGCACACAAAAGCTTATGCTTTTACTAGCAAAAGTAACCAAAAGCAACAACAAATAAAATTCAAACTTTTAAAATCGTCGATTGCTGGAAGAACTGCGCAATTGTTCATAATTAGTTTTCTGCTTCTGCTTCGACTGCGACTGTTGGTTATTTTCACAGGCACAAGCAAAAGCATTGGTTCATTTTAAACAGTTGGAAAAAGCTAAAGCAACGAAAAGTAAAAATTTTACGACTTTTGCTACTTCGACTTAAGTTTTTTAAACACTGCGTACATACATACTTACAAAGGTGTATGTACCGATCAAACAAAATGCTGGGAATTAGTAAAGAATTCGTAACGATTGGTCGACAAAATCTTCCGATTTCGGCACCGAAATATTACCGAAATCGTAACAATTTTTGTATGAAATGGTTGACACGACTTCATAACGATAAGTCGGTACGAATTCATTACGATAAGTCGGTACGAATTCGTAACGACATGTAGGTACGTTTTTTTTTTACTTTTATAGCAGAGTACCGCTTCACCGTTATGTTGCTGCTATTGTCGAAATAACTTGCACATACTCACGTTTTTTAATATTTGTTACAATAAATTTTTTTTTATCAACATGTAGATACCCAGGCAGAAATTGTGACTTTGCCCAAAAAACATGTATCACCACAACACTGTAAATACAAAATTACGACTCTTCCAAAATTTTTGTACCACCACAATACTGTAAACACAAAAATATAACTTAAAGTTTAAAGTTCTTAGTTATCATATACCACTACAACACTCTATATACAAAAATTCGACGTTAGTTTCTCAATACCCCGTTTACAATAATTCTATACCGCTACAACACCATATATACAAACATTTGACTTTAGTCTCCGGGTACAACTAACATCAGTACAACATTCGTTTACCAAGATTTTAATGTACTCATAACGTTAAAATGATAACGCCGAATGACCGTCCTCCGACTATTGTTTTCAATGATGTCACAATACTCTAAATACATATTTGTAAGGTCGTCACAATGTAAATTTCCCAACTTAAGTAAAATTTTTGTATTTACGGTGTTGCAGCGGTATATAATTATTGTAAACGGGGTACTTGGGGAACTAACGTCGAAATTTTGTATATACAGTATCGCTGTGGTATAGCATTACTAAGAACGCGATATTTGTAAACGTTAAGTCATATTTTTGTGTTGGTACAAAAATTTTCGAAGAGTCGTAATTTTGTATTTACAGTGTTGTGGTGGTACATATTTTTTGGGCAAAGTCACAATTTCTGCCTGGGTATTTAAAAAAAAATGTTCACAGACTTTTACTTATGTACTCAAAAATCAAAGTTTTAATATTTAAAACAAATTGTTCAGAGAAACTTCCGAAATGTCTTAACGAATTCGGTACGACAAGTCTGACTTCAGAAAATTTCGAAACATTTTGTATGGGGGTATTCATTATGTTTGTAAGCTCATACTACCATACATATCAGAGATCAGATTGAATGCCTTATTTTGCTGTTTTGAATGCAATCACAAAAAACCTGCATATTGTTGTCAATCCACAACATTTGGAAAAAAAAACAACGCATGGCACAATCAAAAGAGATGAGTGTGGCGAATATTATTGCCTGCATTGCTTGTTTTATATAAATGTTCACTGGTCTTGTCAAGAGCAGCGAATACTCAGTGAATGGTGCGAATACTTTTTATTGTGATTGAACACAACGTAATCTTGTATAAAACGTACATATGTACATATGTATGCTCTTACATTTGTATTCATAAAACACGATATAGATTTGAAATGTATGTATTTGTATATATATATATGTATGTATTTATATGTATGTATGTATTATAAATACAAAAGATCAACGAATACTCCAGTGAATGGTATGAAAGAAATACATTCTTTCATGCTGCATCATTTCATTTCGCTGCTTGTATTATAACAGCATTGCAATAATAGAGTGTGTCAGAGCAATGAACAAAAACAACGAATTATAGCAAGGCAACTAACTACATTTGTTATTGTTGTCGAATAAATGCATGGCAAAAGCAACGAATTTATGAATAGTTAGCAAATGTGAATGGTCTCACTCTGTTCACTGATACATATTACTATACATATATGCATTTATTATTATAAAATAATTTATTTCAAATGATTGCATACAGTTACATATGTACCTATGCAGGAATGTTATCTCGTGAGAGCGTGAGAATTCGTGCGTGATTATTAAAAAAAAAAAGCTCACGCACGAGTAAATTTTTTTCAATCACGCTCATGCACTCACGCGTGATTAGTTATAATATTTGATCACGAGTCACTTGAATCACGCGTGACTCACGCGTGACACGATAAAATCACGACATTTGCACATCTCTAGTTTTTATTAACTTTAAAGTACGCCAACAGGAGTATGAAGTTCTTTTTCATAAAATTTTTTTCATATTTCATATGGCAGGCGCAAATAGAACCCCAATTTAATGTCTATAAATTTCACATATAATATTCGTATTCGTATTCGAGAATATCATTTCAAACGCTTGTATTCGTGTTCGTATTGGCGAATATCAAAAATTGGCATTCCTTACATGTCCCTACCACGTCAAACTATCCAATATGGAAATTTGAACTTTTCAGAAGAACGCGATGACCCGTCAATTATGAACTTAAAAAAGTCAGCGTATTCCTAAAAATGCCAGGCTTAAAATATTTCTTATTGAGTTATCTAACGGCCGTGAGAATTTCAGTATTTTGAAACGAGGCATATCGTAAAAATTAGGGTACCAAGATAACGAATATAAAAACCCAATTTTGTATTGGTAGGGACGACATCACTAAAAAGTTAATTTTTAGGGTTCCCTACTCCGAAGGTGAAAAAAACCCTATTGTTTTTCCTATCATATCCCTCTGTCCGTCACAGCACCATAAGAGCTACGGACCTAAAATTTTCAATTAAAGGGTGAGCTAAGGCGAGCAACGAAAAATTTTGTAATCCTATACAATTATGTAGATCATGACACAACCTTCAAAAAAAACTTAAGCTATATAATTTTCGAACTTAACTTTTTAAGCAAAATCGATTATTTGCCATCGTAAATAATCGATTTTCGTTAAAGAAAAAAACTGCACCAATTACTTAATACTGAAATTTAAAAGATCAAAATTAAAAGGTATTCCATCAGTTAATGTAATTTTAACTAAGTAATTTTGACAACTTGCAGTATCTTGGCGAAATCCCTTTTAAATTTTCAAAAACGCTTAAGCTACGAAATTCCAAAATGAAAAAATTCGCCAAAACGAAATAAAGTGCCGAAACTAAAATAAATCGCCAAAAACTGAACAAATCGCCAAAACGAACAAATCGCCGAAAACAGAAAAAACCGCCAGAAACAGAAAAAACTGTACAAACGAAAAACACCAAAAATAAAAACACCAAACACACAAACAAACAAAAAATCCTAAAAACGAAGACAACCGCCAAAACTAAGAAAAAGCGAAAAAGTCCAAAAACCGACAAAGGTTAGGTTAGGTTAGGAAGGATGGTGCTTTACCGCACCACCACTCGGAGACCCAATTGGGTCCATTGTGATTGTATATATATATATATATATATATATATATATATATATATTTTTTTTTTTTTTTTTGTTTAAATGTCTACATCAGGTAATATATTCAATTATACAGGCTAAAGTTCGTATAATATGACATATGTACTGTCCGTATGGAACCCTTTTGTGTGCGAGTCTAAGTCGCACTTTACTGAATTGATTATCATTAACAAACAAACAAACAAAAAAGCAATGTATTGCACAAGAAAGTAAATTATTTTAATAACAAACCTTGAAATATCAATAATAATTACTTAATTAGAATTAGTTCAAAATACAGGTGTTATGAATATATCTCTCCTTTACTGCAAAAGTGGTGTAACTCCAAAAAGCTAGTTTTACAGGAAATAAGTATATAACAGTCATTAAAAATAAAAAGACCACGCGTTTTTCTGATGTGCATTAGTGTCCCTCTATATATGAAAGTTGTTGTATGAAAGTTCAAGTGATAAAGACATAGTCACTGGTCACTGAACTATACCGATTTCAGCAGATACTAATCGTAATGTAACATCAGAGCGCCCTCCTTCGCTGTGTAGCAGAATCATCGGCGAAGTAAAATAACCAATAAAATGGCTACTAAATGCGCCTAATTTAACACCACAGGCGCTGCAACACTGCATTATAAAAAAAACAGAGTTGTAAAAGAATGAAGCTTTCCTCTATTTCTCGCTTCAGCAACTGTCTTCTTTATCACTATCCCTTTTTGAAATAGGCCTTCATTGCTGAAGTGTTAGTTCTCTTAAAAAAAAAAAATACATCTAGCAGTGAAAATGCTAAAGTAGCAATAACAAACTTCACCAAACACTATTTAGAATGAATCTGATATTAGGTGCATCTCCTGCTGAGATGGTATAAGTTGACCAAGTTTGAACTTTTGAACTTAACCGGTCATTTGAGAAGCCACGTTTGTTCTACGTAGTGCGGGAGGACGTTTTCGCTACACGAACCCATTCGCTATCTTCGATATAGCTTTAAAGAGCATTAAATTAAATTTCAAAATATTGTAAAAGATTCTTAAAAATGGATCATACGATCGGCACACTGTACCAATTTTCGTCGGCTCACCGCAATAAAGTCATAGGTAATAAGCCAAAACGACATTATTACTTAATTAATTTCTTGAATAAGTCTATATGCAGTGTGATGCAGTCATGTAATTATATTTCAATTAGTAGAGAAATAATGCAAATTTACCTTGTTACTTTTGAATTTATTTAAGTGAGCCAACGAAAATTGGTACATTGTGCCAATCGTGTGATCCCAGCTTTACACTATGTAGACTTTTAGTCTGACGATAGTAAATTCAATTTTAATCGACGACTCTGGATCAGAGGTTCCATTCGTCACAAAATTGTCGCCGGCGGCAGCTGAGGCAATATATACCGGCGGCGGCGGCTAGCCGGCAGGAGCCGATTTTTTGTAATGTTTTGCATGTATGTATGTAGGCCTTGATATGTACATACATATGTATGTAAGAAGATGTATGTTTGTAGATAAAATATTAATAGAAGAAAATACAGAATTACTAACTTTAACTTCAAGTTAGTGTTATGTGTAGATTGCTGAAGTTAATGCTTTTTTTGTAATTGTTAGTTCATTTGTTTTAACAACTTAGTTATAACTTCAAGTTGCAGCAAAATTTCATGTCAGGTGGAGACATAAAAATCACATTGTTGTAAATGAAATGCAATTAAATTGAAGCAAAAAATTTAAATTTTTATTTGTTGTTATTTTGAAATATTTGTTCAGTAAGTATACACTAAAATATTGACAAAATATTATTATACATATACAAAAGCACGTACATACATATATATGTAATTTTTAAACTAAGGCGAACAGAGATACTTTATTTAAGCTTAAAGCTATGTACAGACAGACGGTTGTCAGATCTTACCATATTGCCAGTAAAATGTGCTCAAAATTTCTTACAACCGTGTGAACCGACAAATTTTGTCAGACGTAGTTGCCACAAAAAGCATTGTCAGTCCATTGCAAGACTAGCAGCTGACAACAAATTGTCAGACATCTTACAATCATGTGAACACATTGTAAAATTATTACCAGATATTTGTCAGACATTTTAATATTGTCAGATGTGCGAAGTTTATGCATCTGACAATGGCGTCATTGTAAGAGAATTCTTTCTATGGGCAACACTGCACACGCTTGATTTTAAAGAAAAAATTTATAATAAAATATATGCAGATAAAATCACTGCAATCGCTTCTTTATGGTCCCTTTTTGGGGATTTAAGTGTTAAAAACATATCTAAGACTTATATCTAATTAAGAGAGAAAAAGCCTTTGAAAAATACAAATAGTATGTAAGGAAAATAATATCGATTGTTAGTTCTTAGAACTTTTTAAAAAATGTAAAACGAATGGGAAATAAAGAAGAAGATGGTCCATAATAATTTATACTTTAACTTTTAACATTTAACAAAAACACAAACGATAAATATTTAACAATTTCTAACAAATGATTTAAGTCTGGCAGCGCATAACAACAGATCTAACAATTTGTGCATATGACAACCGTGTGAACTGACGATTTTCCTACTGACGATTTTGTCAGATGATTTTATTGTCATACAACCGTCTGGCAATAAATTGTAAGATTTTCTGACAACCGTGTGAACTGACAAGGAACATTGTGCTGTCAGCACATTGCCAAATCTGACAATATTGTAAGATCTGACAATCGTCTGTATATAGCTTTACCAAAGAAAACATTATTTTAAATTTCTGACAAAAGTGGTTCAACAATCTTCATGTTGTCGTGGATGAAGAGTTGTTTTTTTTACGGTTGAGCCATAGATTTAATATAGATTAAAAAAGAAAATTATTAATTTGCTAAATTTGGCTCAGCCATCTAGTTGTGTATGCACCGCTGACGAAAACAAGCCGATGTCAGCCGCATGCATCGGCGGCGACTTTGTCAATGAGAATTAGATCGGCGGCGGCTGTAAGCCGGCTGTGAGCCACACGAATGGAACCTCTGCTCTGGATCTGTATTCGCTGTCTGTATTTAAGCTAAATAGCATGTGCTGGATTGGTTTGCAGCACTAAAGGGCTTGTCTTTTTTCTCTGTTTACAATGGCTACTACTTATGTATTTATATGTGTGCGAAGATAAATTTAAATTTAGTACGCTTAAAATGGCACGCATTGAAACGTCAATGAACTCATAGACATTATGATCTACATGTGAGTGGCAGTAAATTGGTGAGACAAGCCCCAACTAGTTGGCTCGATTTAATAGTTTTTTAATTCGTTAACAAAGGAAAGAGCTTATCTTTAGATATAAATTACACTATTAAAAAAAAAAAACCATTCATGAATCTGAATGTTTTGACAATATAAATTTAAACGTTTAATATTTAAATATATAATACTTATAATAATATAATGTATTTTTAAAGCTTTAAATAATTAAAACAAACAAAAAACTGAAATTTACATTTATGACTAAAAAAAAGTTATAAAAAATGTAAAATCGTAATTGAAATAAGACACACGATTTAGCAAATACAACAATTATGGAATTGTTAAGCAAAAAGAAAACGTCTTTAAAGTTATTGTTGCCCGCGTATGCACATGGCATGCACACAAGCAGATTTTTTTATTCTTTTTGTTTAATTAATGAAGCGTACAGAAAGAACTACTACTGATTGCAATACAACCGGTTATAGGCAACTAAATAGGGAAACTTAATAATTATATTAATTATTGATTACACCGTATCCTCAAGAAGACACGAAAAATAAACTTAAACTTAAATAAACTTAGCTTGTCTGCGGAAAACAAACATGGTCTATGACAGGAATCGAACCCACTACTCTGGACTAACAGGGACAGGGGCACCTGATGTAGTAATGGTAACTAAGAAAAAAATGTATTACCTAATTTTTCGACCTTTTTGTGTTCAATTAAATTTTTTCAAGCTTTATTAGGGTGCGAACAGAGTGGCCGCTTGTTGCCGAGCCGAGCCGACTGACGCTTATTGCGAGAGCTTGTTCATGCGAGAAACAAGTTTGAGTGTGCATAGTGGATGCGAGAATCAGCGCTGATATTTTATCTATTATTTGTGTTTTATATATGTTTTTATGCATTTGGGTTTGTTGTTCATTCGTGTTTGTGAAATTTATAACGTGTTTATAACGTTTCTTAAAAAATAGTAATTATGATTTGAGTTTTATTTTGTGGAGAAAAAAATTTTTGGATTGCATGTTTTATTTACTTTTTCTTAAATTTTTGTTTTTAAGTTTTTTTTATGTTTTCCAAACAAGTTGAAATCATAACAACATAAAGCACTAAACACATTCACCACAGCAAGCTACCGACTACCAGATGTCAAGGATAGAATACACATGTTTATATGAGAATAATTCTTTTGAAGACAGCAAGGCAACATGGCGGCAGGTTGTTGTCTATGCTGATTTTGTCGTTGTAGTCCAATTAAACTAATTTCTATTTTGTTGGCTACAATGAGAAAATTCAGTATTGCCAGTATAATACAAAATGTTGAATGAATGATTTTGTACAATGATTTCATAATATTTAACAGAAACATTATCCAAAAATTGATGTAAGGAATAAATTGATTAATTTTTGTACTTTTACGTGAAATAAGTACATTTTAAAAGAGTAATTAATTTTTATAAATGCAAAATATATAAAAGTGGTAATACTGAACTATGTATTTGTACTTGAATATCAGCTGCAGATGGTGCTGCTGCCGTCTCCAAAATAATTAAGTAGCCGGCTACGAAGCGACAAATGCTGCTAGCGGCATTTGAAGTCGTGTGTTCATGTAGCCTGCTGTGGTGAATGTCTTTAATGCATCACATAAACAATGTTTTCGGCGCTGAAATACTCATTGGAATTGTTTTCTCGCATTCAATCAGCTTTGTGCTCTGACCACCTCGGCGTCCACTATGACCTGTTCGCACTTATTTGTACTAATTTGTATAGTACCAGTTTTCTCGCATTGATTATCGCAATAAGCGTCAAGCATTAAGCACATTCACCACAGCAAGCTACCGACTACCAAAGGTCTAGGATAGAATACATATATGAGAATAATTCTTTTGAAGACAGCAAGGCAACATGGCATTTTAAAAGAGTAATTATTATTTATATATGCAAAATATATAAAAGTGGCAATACTGAACTATGTATTTGTACTTAAATATCAGCTGCAGATAGTGCTGCTGCCGTCTCCAAAATAATTAAGTAGCCGGCTACGAAGCGACAAATGCTGCTAGCGGCATTTGAAGTCGTGTGTTCATGTAGCCTGCTGTGGTGAATGTGTTTAATGCATCACATAAACAATGTTTTCGGCGCTGAAATACTCATTGGAATTGTTTTCTCGCATTCAATCAGCTTTGTGCTCTGACCACCTCGGCGTCCACTATGACCTGTTCGCACTTATTTGTACTAATTTGTATAGTACCAGTTTTCTTGCATTGATTATCGCAATAAGCGTCAAGCATTAAGCACATTCACCACAGCAAGCTACCGACTACCAAAGGTCTAGGATAGAATACATATATGAGAATAATTCTTTTGAAGACAGCAAGGCAACATGGCATTTTAAAAGAGTAATTATTATTTATATATGCAAAATATATAAAAGTGGCAATACTGAACTATGTATTTGTACTTAAATATCAGCTGCAGATAGTGCTGCTGCCGTCTCCAAAATAATTAAGTAGCCGGCTACGAGGCGACAAATGCTGCTAGCGGCATTTGAAGTCGTGTGTTCGTGTAGCCTGCTGCGGTGAATATGTTTGCAGCATCAGTCGGCTCGGCTCGGCAACAAGCGGCCACTCTGTTCGCATCCTAAGGCCTGTTTATATTTTTATTGTTTTAGTTCAATATTGCGTTATCCTTCGTTTAACTTCTTCAGGATATTTTAGTTTTGTACCTTTGAGCTCTTGTTTGAACTATGATATTAAGTGAACTCATAATATATTTAAATGAAGGTTTAACAAAATATCTTTGTAGATAAAGCTTCTCTGATAACTTGCATTAGCAACAGTGAAATGTAAATGTATTTTTCAGAAAAAAAATCAATGTTTTGCTGCACATGTAAAATATTAATTTTGGGGAAAAAACGATTAAAAAAAATTATTAAACTTTAATCTACAAATTCCCAAAACAGCACAAACTATCAAATCTTAAATTTAAGTGTTTGGCTCATCTGCATTTCTTTGAAATATTTGATATAAGAAACAGTGTAAAAATGTTTCAACATTTTGATAAAAATTGCAGCAAGAGCATGAAGCAAGCAGCGATATTAGAGTAAGGGTTTTTTTTAAAGACACACTGAAGAAAGGGTGTCCCAAAATTATACGATTTCTGTTTAATACAAATCTTGCCTTAGTTTTGGCATACCCTTTATATTACCATGCTAAACAGCGTCATCAGGTGTAGCAAATATAAGATAATAACTGCCTTAAAAGCATCACAGGGCTGAACTTGAAAATATAAACTTCAAAGACAAACAGAATACGCGCAGACATTTGTTAAAAAATACTGGTTTCAATAGAAATTTTCCGTGTTTGATTGATCAATTTAGTAGCTACAAAGGTTTATCAGAACGAAGCCAACGTTTATTTGCAAAAAACAAACGTGACGATTAAGACGTGCGCGCGCTCTTTTTTTTCCTAGAAAATAAAACATTTATATATTGTAAATAGTAAAAGTCCTTGCCTGAACAAATGTTTAGGATTTTATTGACATTGTCACTGCTGCAGATTATTATAGGCCAGCAGCATATTGAAGACATATTAAGTTTGGGTCTAGCGAATATTTTGAAACAAAATCGTTACAATGATGGTGAGAATATTTGTAGTAAAACTGCTTACCGTGATTGAATGTTAATTAAAAATAAACAAACAAACAAACAAACAAATAAAATAAAAAACAAACAAAAAACATGACAATATCCATAACTCAATAATTAATTGTGTTGCCTTGTTTTTATTTAAGCACCCCGCCAAAATGCAGAATATGATTTTATCATAGTTGGCGGCGGGCCAGCTGGTTGTGTGTTGGCCAATCGCTTGTCAGAGAATCCCAACTGGCAGGTTTATCTCATAGAAGCAGGCGGATTGGAAAGCGTTATACATCAAGTTCCAGCCATGGCTGCATTTTTACAGGGCACCCATTCCAATTGGGGCTATAAGTCGTTGCCACAAAGGAACTCCTGCTTCGGCATGCCCAACAATGAATGTGCTTTGCCACGCGGCAAGATTTTAGGCGGCACTAGTTCCATCAATTTCATGATCTATAATCGTGGCAATAGAAGAGATTTTGATAGATGGACCGAGTTTGGCAATGAAGGTTGGTCGTATAACGACGTTTTGCCATATTTTCTAAAATCTGAAAATGCCCAATTAAAAGGTTTAGAAAATTCCATCTACCACAATCATTCGGGACCACTTAATGTGGAAGATGTTAAATACCGAACGAAATTTGTACATGCTTATGTTAAGGCAGCCCAGGAAGCAGGCCACATGAAAACTGATTATAATGGAGAGTCACAAATGGGTGTTTCATATGTGCAAGCCAATACTCTCAATGGCCGCAGGCACAGCGCCTTTAGGTCCTATATAGAACCCATACGGCATTCGAGAAAAAATTTACATATAGTAACATTGGCTCGTGTTACTAAGGTCTTAATAGATCCCCAGACTAAACAGGCCTATGCAGTGAGGTTGCTTTATCGAAATACTTTGTTTACCATACGAGCACGCAAGGAAATCATTTTATCAGCTGGTGCCTTCAATTCACCACAAGTTCTTATGTTATCGGGCATAGGGCCCAAGGATAATCTACAATCCATAGGAGTACCCGTAATAAAAGAGCTACCTGTAGGCAAAATTATGTACGATCATATGTGTCACTTTGGCCCCACTTTCATTACGAATACTACAAGCCAAACGATATTTATCTCTGATCTGAATGCCAATGTTATCAAATCCTATATCGCCGGTGATCCCACAACGCCCTTGTCGTCTATAGGAGGTGTTGAAGCTTTAACATTTGCGAAGGTACCTAATTCGCAGGAGCCTAGCGATTTTCCTGATGTAGAATTTATAAATGTGGCTGGCAGTTTAGCCTCAGACGATGGTACTGCTCTCACCCGAGGAGCCAATTTTAAGCCCGAAATCTACAACCAAGTCTACAAGCCGCTAGTCGAAGTCAAACAGGATCACTTCTCCTTCCTCATTATGCAGTTTCATCCCAAATCTTCGGGTCGTTTATGGTTACACAATCGTAATCCTTTGGAATGGCCACGCATAAATCCCAATTATTTTAACAACACCGGGGATGTGGAAGTTATATTGCAGGGCATCAAAGAAGCTATACGGATAACGCAAATGCCGGCTTTGCAAAGAATTGGTACTCGTTTGCACAAGATACCCATACCGGGTTGTGAAGAATATGAATTTGGTTCGGACGATTATTGGCGTTGTTCTATACGTGTCATGTCGTATACACTGCATCACCAAGTGGCTACTTGTCGCATGGGTCCCGCTGACGATAGCACCACTGTTGTCAATGCAAAACTTCAAGTTCATGGCATTAATAGTTTGCGTGTTGTCGACACTAGCATCATACCATTTCCACCAACCTGTCATACAAATGCGGCGTCATTTATGATTGGCGAGAAGGCAGCAGATATAATACGCGCATTATGGTCGTAAAATAATCAACAGTATTTTTTTTTTTTATTTCTTCTTCTAAAGTAGGGTTTCGCGTCTTTTTGTTAAGTTTTTAAGACGTTTTACAGCTTAAATAATTTATGAATTGGGCACGGTTATTTCTAATGTGGCCTAGTTCTAGTTAGCAAAAATAAATAAATAAAGGAATAAAGTTAGTCATTTAAATAAATAAATTTTTAAGTTATTGCTAAGCAATACTATATTTAAACTATATTTTGCAATACACTAATAGGAAAAAATAGTCTTTAATTGAATGAAATAAAAAACTTGAATGATTATCACAGTCATTCAAATAAGATTTTAATTTTGCCTAAACTTGTTAAAAAACCAAAAAATGTCAGCTGTATATTGCCACTCAAGGGATTTTAGATGCCACACAAAGCCTTGGATATCTGAACTGCTAGAAAATTTATAAAGAGGCCCAAGCAGAGGAGAAAATGTTTCTCATATCATGTTTAAGCACACACATACATGTTTATTTTACATATAAATACAATGTAATGTAGGGCTCTCGCCTTCTCACCAACCTGCTTCAGTATACCATGATTTTTGTTCGTGATGTCCCACTTGGTAGGTCGACGAATATGAGCTTCTTTCTTCACATCAAAAATGCATTAAGCTCATGTCTTTTTTAGGTTTCCGTACACCAAAGATATAAAACTTTTGGCCGCTACAAAATAGATGACAGTTAAAAATTAAAGGGTGTTCTAAAGCGACCAACGAAACATGTTGAAATACTATTTTTATGCGGACTACAACAATTAACATTGAAATTTATAAAATCAAAATAAAAGGGTGTTCTATCAGTTAATGTAGTTTTGACTATGCACAGAAAAAACTAAATTTCATTTTCAGTAACCAAATTCGTTGAATCAGTAAATATTTTATTTGAATGCGGTACTACAAATAGTTTTGTAAATTCTGATAAAAATTTTGTAAAAATTTAAATTAATCATAGTTCGGCTGAGAGAAAATGTTATTTCAGTGTGTTGGTGTTTATCTTGCTTGTTGATAGGAACAACGTGCTGTTGTGCGGTTGTTGTTGTTTAGTTGTTGTTTTACATGTAAATGCCGAAATGTAGCCGACAAACGTCGTGGCCTGTTTCTTCTCTATACAGTGTTTTGGTACAAATTAATTTAGTGGAACAGTAAAGAATATTTACTGAAACTAAGTTTGATTTCAAACAAATATTTGTTTAAAAATTTTTTGGGAATAATTTTTTCTGTGTGTAATTTTGACAACTTGCTACCGTGAGAGGTAAACTCTTGAAATTTTCAAAAACTCTAAGGGCACTGCTACACGTTCAATATATGTGATGCGCAAAATAGAAAGGGACCTAAGGGTAAAAACCGGTTTAGTTCAGGAGAGCCATTTTAAAGATTTAAATACGTTTATCTTTGGTGTACTTCAATTTCATGAAACGCGCATATCCTCTGGGAGGAAACACTTTTGGGGCATGGGATCGGTCTCATTCGATGCTCAGATGTTGTCCACATAAAAAAAAAGAAAGTGAAAATTGATTTTTTTTACCCTTAGGTCCCTTTCTCTATGCGCTGTCACATATATTGAACGCGATCCAGTATCGCGATATTTATTGAACGTTTAGCATGCAGTATTGATGGATCGCGATTTTTTACAAAAGTAAAAAAGTTTATTACAAGTTTACACAAATTTGTTTTAATAAAGGGTAATGGCAGAAGATAGTGAAAGCGAGTGGGTTCTGCCGGTGGAATCGGAATTAAGGACCGAAAAAATTATTTTGAAAGACTTTATTTTTAATTTAGAGGCATTGCCGGAGTTGTAGGACATTTTTATGTGTCATTTTTTTAAACAAACGATTCGCACAGCACAAAAATAACGTAAATACTCACGCGATAAATATTGAACATGTAGCATACGCTCATGATCCATCAATCCATTAAAATGGATTGCGATCCAAATATCACAATATATATTGAACGTGTAGCAGTGCCCTAAAACTAAAAAATTCCAAAACAAAAAATCTCCAAAAAAACCAGGAACGCCAAAACGAAAAAAGCGCAAAAAACGAACAAATCGCCAAAACTAAAAATAACGCCATAAACCGAAATGTCACAAAAACGAAAAAAGCGCCAAAACTAAAATAACTGCCTGTCCCACGATGTCACTCGCAAACGTTCGAATGACAATTTATATTGAAAACAACAACAAATTTTCTAATGTTGTTGTTGTTTGCAATACAAGTTGTCGATCGAACGTTTGCGAGTGACATCGTGGGACAGGCAGTAAATCTCAAAAAACCGAGCCAAAAGCTCAAAAATGCCAAAACTCAAAAAGCGCCAAAAATAAAAAAGACTAGAATCAAAAATAAAACGCTAAAACTAAGAAAAAGCACAAAAACCTAAAAAATTATCAAAAACCGAAAAACTTTTCAAAAGGTACTTCAATTTGTTTATTTAAAATGTCTAGATAAGGTAAGATATTCGACTATGCAGGCTAAGTAGTGGCCGTACGGAACCCTTTTACGAATTTACGAGTATTATATGTATATAATTTAAAAAAAATTTGCTCTTTCTATTTGAATGAGGTCAATTCAACGATCTCCACGCAATATGCTAGGGCACTACACACTACCGGCCATACTAGACCCCTGCACAAGACCACTTACAAGAACTCTTAAGACATGGGGTATTTTTCAAATGCTTATACAGCGAAATCTTCTAAAACAAACGCTAAACAAGACTTCTTTGCAAGAAATTTGTTTCTGTTATTGCAGGTATAGTAGTAAAGAAGAAAACTCTTCGTGACGAAAGAATTTGTGATGCTTGCTTCTCCCTACGCATGGGCGCCTATAGAAACATGATGCATTATCATACACAAATACGTTGTGTGTCTGATCTTTTATTCTCTACGAACATGCAAACGCACACACATGCATTGACATTAGTTGTGTGCGCTTGCTTTAAAAAACCACCCTTAAACACATAATAGCTTACCATCTACATCTTACACACACATCTTGGCAATTCATATACATTTAAAAACAAGATGTGTTTACATTTCAAGACTGTTTACGCAGCCCTCTATTTCATACATAATTCAATTAAACAATAACAAATGAAATCACGAAACAAAAATCTAATTCGCATCGAAATTTGTATCCAGGTAAGCATCCTCTACTGTAAAAAAAAAAAAATTGTATATATATAGCCGACCAACCTCGTAGTGTTTTGAGGTAAATTTCATCACTCGCTTACGTTATTACATCCTCGTAAGGCAGAAGAGATGCACTGTGTGCTTTTACGCATATCCGAAGCGCTACTTTTTGTCTTGGCTTTTGGTACTGGCAACAAATTTTTTTGCTGGGAAATATACCCAGCTACCATTTCAAATCATTGAAATGAGTCTTCTAGGATTAGTTTTGATGATCAAAAACTGGTTTATGACTCACATATGATTCATGCATATGCTAAAATAAAACTATTTCTTAAAAATACAACAACAAAATGTACAGAAATTGCAAATAGATCATGCAGCTGATCAAAATTTATTAAATAATTATATGAAATATAATAAAAAACTATATAATTTTTGATAGAAAATACAATTGAGATGAAAGAGATGTTTATAAAAATTTATTAGAAAATCGCATCAGCTATGACTCTTTGGAATGATTCGTCTGTAGGATACCATTTTTTTACATGACTGAAAAATCAGCTCATATGCGGTTCTTTAGCCCGTAAAAATAATTCTCTAAAGATTGAAATATAATAGAAAATGCTAGCTGGGTATATACATAATCCCTTTTTTTACTCAAATTTACATAAAATATTGTTTAAATAAATAAAATACACATTGCATTATATTACAATAAATTAAAAATGCACACACACATCGAACTACAAAGAATAAATAAGTTGAAATATGAGAATAAATTAAAAGTTTATTCACCAATTAACAATAATAAACAAAGTGAAAAAAAAAAACATAATTTGAAGCTGCTAGGCGTGTATAGCAAAACATGTTTTATTTATAAGCATGTACTCTAATACATTATACTTGCAGCTCACAATTTCAAAATTGCTTTAAATTAATAATATAATTAATTTATATGGTGAAAACTAAAACAGTATTCGAAAAAATGTAATTGCCGCTTCTCCAAAAAAAAAAAAAAAAAAAAAAAAAAAAAAAAAATATTGGAAGCAAATGCTCTAACATATTTAACTAATGTGTGTATTTTCATAAAATGCAAATACGTTTTGTTTTTTAAATATATTGTCGTTGCATGAATTATACTAAACCAATAAGAAATGATGTCGTTTAATAACCAAAATACGATGGAGGTATTGATGTACGTGTATATGAGTATTATTAAGCGATGCCGCGAAGACTTCTTGTTGGTAACAAACACTCAAAAGAAGTAGTGTTGATGCGTGTTTTCTTGTTATTTTGCATATTGTACGTTTGAGTGTGTGTGTGTGTGTGTAAGATGTAGATGGTAAGCTATAGTGTTTAAGGGTGGTTTTTTAAAGCAAGCGCACACAACTAATCAGGGCTATCATGAATAAAGTTCCGCGTGAAATTTTTCATGGGGAATAATTCCAACTAATAAAAATAATCAGGACAATTATGAATAAAATTCAGCGGGAAATTTCTCCCTTTTCCAATTAGAATTTTTTGTTTTCTCTATTATTTACTATTAGTTGGAATTATTCCCCGGGAAAATTTTCTCGCGGAATTTTATTCATAATTGCCCTCAATGAGTAATAGGGAAAAAAAAATTCTAATTGGAAAAGGGAGAAATTTCACGCGGAATTTTAGTCATGATAGCCTTGAATGTCAATGCATGTGTGTGCGTTTGCATGTGAGCAGAAAAATAAAAGATCATACACACAACGTGTGACGTTTGTATATGCGCCCATGCGTATGAAGAAGCAAGTATCACTAATTTTTCCGTCACGAAGTATTTTCTTCTTTGCTTCTATACCTGCAATAGTTGAAAAAAAAATTCTTGCAAAGTGTTGTTTAGCGTTTATTTTAGAAGATTTCGCTGTAGTAAAGCATTTGAAAAATCCTGTAAGTGGTCTTGTGCAGGAGTCTAATCATTATCAGAAAAATGCGAGGTGTTATTTGATGACTTGTTCAGTGATCCGGCACGAAGCCAAGACCTTCGATTTTGTAGTAGCTAACACCGAGAAAGTAATTCAAATAATTTTTAACCGACTTCAAAACAAGGAGGAGGTTACACAGAAAAAACTAAATTTCGTTTTCAGTAACCAAATTCATTGAATCAGCAAATTTTTTGTGTGAATGCGGACCTACAAAGAAATTTGTAGATTCTGATAACAATTTTGTAAAAAGTTAACTGAAAAAAAAATTATTTTTAGTTAACTTATTATGGCATTAGAGAAAAAAGTTAACTGAAACTCAAAATATTTTCAGTCAAATTTATTAATAGCAACAGAAAAACATTTTTGCAGATTTTTTTTGTATTATTCGGCAATTTTTTTTTTTATAATTTACAAACACATTCACTAAAATTTTTCGTATTATCAGAAAATAAATTAACTGAATCAATAACAATTCTTAAAATTTTTTTTTTTTTTTTTTAATTAGTAAAAGTTTCATCTGAAATAAATAACTGAATCAAATGAAAGGTTCAACTATTTTTTTTACTTTCAAAAATTGGCTTGTTTTTATGGTTAGGCATTTCGTTCCCGCTTTTGGAACTCGTCAGTAGACTTCAACCCAAAAATTTTTTGAATTTAGCTAACAAACTCCGTATGTTTATAGTAAGTAAGACTCTTAATACTATATTCAGAATCACTATATACAAACATCATAAGTTTGAAAACCGCAAACAAAAATCTTTAAAAAAAAATAAATCAGACAAATTTTTTACAGTATATAAAAATAAATTTAACTGAAAAAATTAAAAAAAATCAGACAAATTTTTTTACAGTATATAAAAATAAATTTAACTGAAAATAACAAATTTAAATAAAAAAAAAATAAATCTAAAAATATTTTTTAAAAATTTTACTTTATATATGTAGAGATCATTTTCATTCTATACAGTTTTTTTTTTACATAAAATAAAATTGGAACAAATAATTTACTGGAACAGTAAAAAATATTTACTGAAACTAAATTATATTTCAAAACACATGTTTGTTTGAAAATTTTTTGGGAATAATTTTTTCTGTGTAACAGTTCGTCTCTATTTTTTTCATATCTCCTAACATTTTAGACCGATTGCAAAAATTATGTTTTTGTGTGAGAAGGTATAGCTTACCATTGGTCCAATTGTAAAAAAAGGGCGGGTACACGCCCACAAACTTTTTATTTAATTTTATGATATTCTACTTGTTTGATTGCTGCGAAACCCATAAAACATCTTTGGTTCTTGTAATTACAGAATTTGAAAGTTAAAAAATGGGCGGGGTTACGCTTATTGAAATTTATTATAATATTTCACGCGTTTTCTACTTAACCGATTTTTAAAAAACTTACCACACACTTTGAGCTCTAAAATAGACACAATCCTACATTTAAGTGGTTCTGATTTAGCGATTTTTACAAGACTTAACACACACCCTGAGCTCTGAAAAACACACCATCTTGCATTTAACAAATGGGCGGAGGTACGCCCATTAAAATTTAGTTTTATATTTTACGTACTTCTTATTTCTTGCGCTTTTTTTTTTTTTTTTTTTGCAGAAAGAATGATTTTCTGGAAAGTTCTCACTCAAACGCATCTAAGCACATTAAATATTTCAAAACAAGATTAGTGATATTAGAGCGGTAAACAAATATGTAATAGAAAACAAAAAAAATATATAATTGAAACGGTAAAAAGTTATCCAGTTAAAGTTATATTTACCACCTGACACTCTTCAAAGTATGTATTATAAAATTTCTGAAACCGCCAATGTGATTTGTGGCTTTAGCACTTAATTAAAATAATATTTTATTAAGGCAGTAATTTTTAATGTTCTTTTTTACACAAATTATTAAAAACATGATTTTTAAACGTTACTTTAATGCATTAACATTTTCATCAACAAAGAGACACGAACAAAATTTTTTATAAATTCTTCTAATGAATCATTTCTTAAGTAAACTTAAGTAGAAGTTGTAAAAAGTTAATTACCAGTTTATATGTATAAAAATACTTTATAAATCACGAAATGAATTTAGTTCTAAAACGAACTCAAGTCTACGCAAATATGAGTATAAACAGACAACTTGCATTAGTGCTTTTCATACGTGGATATATAGCAGTCGCGCAGAGCTTACCGGGCCCAATATATACTCTTTTACAATGGGGTCTTACCAATTCAAAAGAACAAATTTTAAGACCAAAAAGTAATTAATAGGGCCTGTCCCACGATGTCAACCTGCGTTCGGTTTGTCACACACTTACATTCAAAATAAAAACAAAATTTTAAAATTTTATTGTTATTTCCAATGTAACTGTGCAACAAGTCGAAAGTTGTCGACATTGTGGGATAGGCCCCTAATTTTTTTTTATTTAAACTGGTTTAATTTTTAATTTTATTAACATTTTAGTTCCGCGCAATAATGAAGTTTTCGACTTTATAGTTGTCGGCGGCGGTACTGCTGGATGTGTTTTGGCCAATCGTTTGTCTGAGAACCCGAATTGGCGTGTGGCCTTAATAGAGGCTGGTGGTGTGGAAAATATTATGAATCTTATACCTGTTTTGGCCAACTATATGCAAGTTAGCAATGCCAACTGGAACTACAAATCGGTGCCTCAAAAACGCGCCTGTTTTGGCATGCATAACAATGAGTGTACTCAACCCAGAGGCAAAATTTTGGGTGGCTCTAGTTCCATTAATTTTATGATATACAATCGTGGCAATCGCCGAGATTTCGATGCTTGGGCTGAGGCAGGTAACTATGGTTGGTCGTATGAAGATGTTTTGCCATATTTTCTTAAATCGGAAGCGGCCAGTTTGGATGGTTTAGAATATACTCCTTATCACAATCGTTCGGGACTATTGCATGTGCAACATATACAAATGCGTACTGATATAGTGCATGCCTTTGTAGAGGGTGCTGTAGCAACAGGTTTGCCCCAAACAGACTATAATGGAGAGTCTCAGTTAGGTGTTGCTTATGTTCAAGCTACTACACGTTTTGGCAGACGGCATAGTGCTTATAGAGCATTTATAGAACCCGTAATTTTTAGACGCGATAACTTAAAAATATTTACTTTCTCTAGAGTAACAAAAGTTCTAATAGATGCCAATTCCAAAGCAGCCTATGGGGTGGAATTTATCTATCGTAGGCAACGTTATAACTTCAAAGCTCGCAGAGAGGTTATACTTTCGGCTGGAGCCTTTAGTTCACCCCAAATTTTAATGTTATCTGGCATAGGACCCAAGGACAATTTGAATAATTTGGGTATAGAGATTTTACAGCAACTGCCAGTGGGTTTGAGAATGTATGAGCATATTAGCCATTTTGGTCCCACTTTTATAGTCAATACCACCGGGCAGAGTTTGTTTCCCTCCCGCATAGGTCTAAGAGATATAATAGGATTTTTGGCAGGTCGACCTGATACTCGTTTATCCATGTTGCCGGGTATAGAAGCTTTAGCTTTTACCAAAGTTCCAGGCTCCAGTTTGCCTGCAGACTGGCCTGATGTGGAAATATTATTTGCCAGCGGCAGTTTAGCTTCTGATGATGGTACAGCTTTAATGCAGGGTGCTAATATAAAACAAGAAATCTATGATCGATTATATAGTTCTTTGCAGGAAAGCCGGCAAGATCATTTCACTGTGTTGATAATGCCATTTCATCCCAAATCGGTGGGACGTGTATGGCTGAATAATACTAATCCGTTGCAATGGCCAATGATAGATCCCAATTACTTTGACAATCACGAAGATGTAGAATATATTTTGCACGGCATTAAGACAGCCATACGTATAGCAGAATCTCCAGCCATGCAAAGAATTGGCACCAGAATTCTAGATACTCCCGTGCCAGGTTGTGAAATATACGATTTTGGCAGTGATGATTATTGGCGCTGTTCGATACGAACCCTATCTTATACTCTACATCATCAGGTAGCTACTTGCCGTATGGGTGTAGCAACAGATCCCACAGCTGTAGTTAGTCCAGAACTCAGAGTTCATGGCATAAGCAAACTACGAGTTGTAGATGTAGGCATCATACCTATACCGCCCACTGCTCATACAAATGCTGCAGGTTTTATGATTGCGGAAAAGGCGGCAGATATGATTAAGGCGGCTTGGAGAGATTCATAATAAAGCTTAGCAAATAATTTTAATTTTTAGAAATGGAAAAGTGTTTATTTTTATATTAAATAAAATGTTAAGTGTTAAGGCACTTAAATTGCAAAGATGCACTGAGTTAATTATCAAATTGTCCTTCAGTTTATTAAAATATTACGGTTAAGGTTTTATGCACATTAATTCAGTCTTATGCGAATGTATACTATTTTATTTTGTCGCAAAACAGTCTTTTAAATATACCTAGCTCAGCTTTCAAAAAAAAAATGTAGTCAAGCTAGCAAAACCACTATTTTTATGGTACAAATTTAAATTGCTAAAATAATTTTTTCACAAAGAAAAAAATTAAAACATTTATTAAATAGAATAAATAAATAAGAAGATATTAAAAGGAAACAAATAGTTCGTCTGTTAATTGAAAGTTATAAAGACTGGGTGGTAATTAATATAATTTTATATGTATATAAAAAATATGTTAAAGTAATTCTTCAAAAATTGCATGTACGTCAAGAAAAATAAAAATAAAAGAAATAAAAGCAGTAATATGAAAAAAAAAACATTTTAAAGTTAATATGACTGCAGTTTGTTATATTCTTAACAGACATACATACTAGAGGCCTGCGTAAACAGTCTTGAAATGTAAAAACGTCATGATTTTTAAATGTATTCACGTCGCATGTATTATATCGGGTGTTTTTTTTAGAGGTATAGAACTTCGAATTGAAATAAAACACAAGAAAATCATTTTAATGTCCATCAATTTGGCTTTATTGGAAGGATAATTTTATGCCATTAATGTTTAAATATGATTTCGGGCATGTGGCCGCCGCGGCTGGCTCGAATAAAGCCAATTCTACAGGTCCAATTTTCAACCACTTTTTCGAGCATATGGGGCCGTATGTTGGCAATAACGCCACGAATGTTGGCTTCCAAGTCCCCTAACGTTTCTGGTTTGTTGGCGTAGACGAGCGACTTCACATATCCCCAAAGAAAATAATCCAATGGTGTCAAATCACACGATCTTGGTGGCCAATTGACAGGTCCATTCCGCGAAATTATGCGCTCATCGAATGTTTCCTTCAATAAATCGATTGTGACGTGCGCTGTGTGGCATGTAGCGCCGTCTTGTTGGAGCCACAACTCATCCACATTCATGCCATCCAATTCGGGAACAAAATAGTCGGTTATCATGGCTCTATACCGGTCTCCATTAACGGTAACTGACTCTCCAGCATTATTTCGGAAGAAGTATGGCCCAATGACTCCACCAGCCCATAGAGCACACCAAACAGTCAGTTTTTGTGGATGTAATGGCGTCTCAAGGGTCTCATGTGGATTCTCTTCACTCCAAATGCGGCAATTTTGCTTGTTAACGTAGCCATTCAACCAAAAATGAGCCTCATCTCTGAACAAAATTTTGCGATGAAAATCAGCATCGAGATCAATCTCATTTTCGGCCCATACACCAAAATCACGACGCATTGCATGGTCTCGCGGCTTTAATTCTTGCACAAGCTGGATCTTGTAAGGTCGCAAGCCAAGATCTTTGCGCAAAATCTTCCATAAAAATGATGGACAAAGCTCCAATTGCTGTGCACGGTGGCGAATCGATTCATTCGGGTCCTCTTCAACACTTTGCTCTACAGCGGCAATTGTTTCTTCGGTGCGCACTGTTCGACGTCTCTGCGGATGTGTATTATCACATAGAGTAAACGTAGTGCGAAAACGATCCATGGTTAACCGAATTAATTGCTCTGATGGACGATTATGTCGACCATAAAATGGACGGAGCTTGCGGTAAACTTCGCGAACTGAACCATTATTTTCGAAATAAATTTGCACGATTTGCAAGCGTTGTTCTTTTGTCAACCTGTTCAATGGCAAACCAAACTAAATATTAATCACTTGACAGCTGACAAAATGGCCACCAGTTAAAAAAGTGATGCCAACTTAAAGTTCTATACCTCAATAAAAAACACCCATTACTAAACCAATAATAAATGCTGTCGTACTATAAGCGAAGCACGATTCATGTATTGATGTATGTGTATACCAGTGTTAACAAGCGATGACGTCAAGACAGCTAGTCTGTAACAAACACTCAAAAGAAGTACTGTTGATTAGTGTATGCTTGTTATTTTTCATATTGTACGTTTGAGTGTGTGTGTAATATGTAGATGGTAGGCTGTTATGTGATTAACCGCATACAACTAATGTTAATGCATGTGTGTGCCTTTGCATGTGCGCAGAAAAATAAAAGATCATACACACATACATGCACGACGTTTGTACACGCGCTTATGCGTAGAAAGAAGCTAGTTTCACAAATTCTTCCGTCACGAAGTGTTTTCTTCTTTACTCTTATACCTACAATACTGAAACAAATTTCTTGCAAACAGTGTTGTTAACGTTTGTTTTATAAGATTTCGCTGTAGCAAACCATTTGAAAAATCCCTCATGTCTTAAAAGTTCTTATAAGATATCTTGTGCAGGAGACTAATACATAAATACATACATACATACATACTTGGCAATGACATTTAACCAGTTTGTAACTCTTACAATGCAAAAACAATTATTAAGGTATCATGCTTATAAACGGGTTTTCTATCAAAAAAAAAAAAAAAAAAAAAAAAAAAAAAAAAAAAAAAAAACTGCACATTAAGTTTATTCCAGACTTAACAATAGTGTTTGCTACGCTATAGTTTCAACTCGAAATATGCGGCTATAGCTTTTGGTGCTTTCTTCCTCCAGGCAAGTTTTGGAAAGGCCTTTTCTGCCCCTGACGAAATTTAATAGCAAGAGTCATTCACTCACAGTCGTAACATTTTTTTTAAATTTTATAGTTCGGCTTTTGTGGCGCTCAGAAGACTCCCGGATAGTAATAAATATATTAGAATTTATATGATAAAAATAATTTTTTTAATTTATTTTATTTTTGTTTTTGTGTACTAATTAGGGTTAAGAATGACACTTAATTATTAATTAAATACACTTAAACTAATGTAGTCAAGAGCTTAAATACACACACATAACTTAAATTACTTAAATCAGAGCTGCTTACCGGGAGAAACACGAGAGTAATGTATTCTCGTGTGTATTCATTTGTATAAGAAGCCGATTGATGTTCGGCACTCTGGTGCTACTTTGGGCAGCCTGGACTTAAATATAAATAACTGGTTACCACTGCTTATTCCCCGCTGTTGTATACGCACGTCTCTTAAGCTATCTGCACTGATATTGCAGTAATACCCCTTCTCCCTGCTGCTCGTCAGAGACGAGACTCACTCTGCCGACGCTCACCGTTGATACCAGAATAATGTCACGCTGGGTACTTTAAAACACTTATACACAACTATCAGCTGCACACCACTATCCAGACAAGACGATAGACTGCACAATAAACTCAATAATAAATAGAATGTAACTGCCTTATGGTAAACTGTCAACTATAGACTGACTCACTATAGACTGATTTGCAAGCAGATGCGTCGACATTTTAATACTTCACACATGCCTTCCAGAATGTGGCAGCAAGGTCTATACAATCTCAGCAGCATTCTCAATGCTTATTTACTAATAGTTACTTTATTGTTTTTTCGTTTGAATTACGATGTACATATGTACGATTTTTCAGCTCCATTTTCTTTACAATAACAAAAAGTGGCTTACTCAACTTTTTTTTGATAGTTGGTATTGTAATTAATGTATTTATCATCAGAACTACTGATCTGACCAATGTGGGTTACACCACTTCTGCGCTGATAGCCTCATGTGTACACAGAAAGAAAAAATCCATACTAAATTCAAATTTTTGTTACTTACTTTTAGTACGAATCGTATTTAAAAATTTAAGTACGAATAGAACTAACATTTTCTTAAATCAAGCCGAAAACGGGATTACTTTAGGAAACCAATCCTGAAGTTTCTTAAATTGAGTATGAAGTGCTTGAATTATGTACAAAATTTTAAATCAAGTACAAAGTTTTTGAAGTTAGTAAAAAAAATCTTGTTTAAAGTACGACTGCGTGCACAAACTTTATACACATATGAAAAAAAAAATGAAAAAAACATTTTTAGCAAAAAATTTCAAGTTCATTAGTATGCTTATGATAAAAATTCTATAAAATTAAAAAAAAAAAATTAATTTAAAAATCAGTGCATTTAAATAAAAACAATTTAACATTTGTAATTTTTAACGGATATTTATTTTATTTAAGTGTGAGTAAGTGCGGTTTATTCTTAATACTCGTGTGCAAAAGTGTGGTTTTAAAAATATAATGGTAAATAAAATAAAACTATAATGTTCAATCATAATTAATTTAATAAAACTATAATATGAATATTAACTAAAAATTAAAAAGTGAAAGCAAATGACGACTCCAAACTGCGCCAGCTTCTGGGGGCTTAAGTGCGAAGATGTTTCTGAATATCTAAAGAGTAAGTAATAAATATGGGGCCTTTTTATGGAGTACGCGTTTTCTTTTAACAAGTCCCGTTTCAATATAGATATAAATACATATGTATGTACATAAAGATACATACATATTAAGTAAAAAATAGTAATAGGTACGAAAACTTCCTGCATATGCATGTCTCATGCGTTCTCACTGAAGAATTATTTTCTTATGCTCAACTCGCTGCAAGACCGGACTCAAAAATATGTTATCGCTCTAGGTGACCAGGAACCCCTAGCTTCTTAATGACATAGTTTCGCTTAGAGCACTGAAGGGGTTGCACTTTTGGAGCGATGACGATTATAAATGTAATCAGCTTAGAAACGTGGGCTTTAGTTGAGAGCAAAACTAATAATTATTCATTGATGACAGAGAGGCAGTATTGTGCAGGGCAAGTTCCTATTATTATTTAGTAAAAAAGCATTAAACAAATAACCTATATAAATTTAAAATCTAGTATTTTTTCTTCCATAGAACAGCCATCTTGGACTCATTTAGCATTCTTCCATCACAATTTTCTGCCAACACTGTTAGAGATGCATGTAATAGAGCGACGTAAAGGAAACAATACCCGCTTTTGGTCTTTTGCATTAAATTTTATTGTTATTACCATAGAAATTCTTATCAATAATTAAAACGAACAAAAAATATTAATATGGACAATAAAGTTAATAAAAAATTATATTAAATCTTTAATTCAATAAATCCAGTTAGGATTTCTTAAAACAGGCTTTTTTGGATTATTTCAGGTACGGATTCGGGATTAAACGAACCCCATTTTTAGATTAATTCAATCCCAGATTTTCTTAAATCAATATCGTTTTGGGAGTATTTCAAGTATGGATTCGCATTAAATTAAGTTAGAAATTCTTAAATCAAGCGTATTTTGAAATTAATTCAATCTGAGGTTAACTGAAATCAATCTGGTTTTGGAATTATTTCAAGTACGTAATCAGTATTAAACATGGATAAAATTAAGTATTTAGCACTTGAATAGTCCGTACTTAAATCAAGTCTTTTGTACTTGATTTGAGTAAATCGGTACTTACCGTACTTATGACACCGCTTTGAATTGATTTAAGTACGGATGCATTGATTTTTATTTTGAGTGTAGCTAAATTTTCTAAACGAATTCTTAATGAATGAATATTCTGCGTTTTATACTAAATACAGGGACTTACAATCTAAAAATAATGCAGTATTTATTTTTTTTATTATAGTCATTATTCAAATTTAAATATTATTATTGTACTGTGTATTTTAATTTTTGTAATTTTGTTAACTTATGTTACTAATATTTTATTTATTTTGTTTTTAATTATTTGAATTAGACTAGTAGCATATAATCTCTTTGCTGCTAATGCAAGTAGTATATTAAACGATTACTTTTTATGATATCAATTCATTTGATAGTTTCAATTGACAAGTTAAACACCATAATTGTGCGCCGCTTCGTGAAAAATTTAAAATGGCATAAACAAAATCCTTGTAAGGAAGAAAAATGCAGTTAAAGGCCTTATTTATAAAACGGGTAATATATATAAGTTTTTGTCTCCTTGCCAGTACACATAGTGAGCAAAATTTGTTAAGCAATTTGTTGGATTTGGGATTGGCTAATTTCTACCAAGAACTCTTACGTCCTCAAAGTGAGTTTATTAACGAATTATTTAAAATTATTCATGACTACACACAAATGCCATACATAATTTTTATTTCTTTTCATTTTTCCAGTACCACGCAACAATGATGTGTACGACTTTATAGTAGTGGGTGGCGGTACAGCGGGCAATGTAGTGGCTAATCGTTTATCGGAGAATCCCAACTGGCGTGTGGGCCTAATAGAAGCTGGGGGCACTGAAAATATTTTAAATTTAGTTCCTGCCCTTAGCAGTTACATGCAGGTGACCAATGCTATTTGGAACTATAAAACTATACCACAGAAACGTGCTTGTTTCGGCATGTATAACAATGAGTGCTTCCATCCCCGCGGCAAAGTACTAGGAGGTACCAGTTCTATAAATTTTATGATCTATAACCGCGGTAATAGGCGTGATTTCGATAGCTGGGCTGAAGCTGGAAACTATGGCTGGTCGTATGCCGAAGTGTTGCCTTACTTCTTGAAATCTGAAATGGCCAACTTAGACGGGTTGGAATTTACGCCGTACCACAACCAATCAGGACCTTTAAGTGTAGAATTTGTAAAATATCGTACGGAAATTGTGCACGCTTTTATAAAAGGTGCCCAGCAGGCGGAACATGCTTACACGGATTACAATGGTGAATCTCAGTTGGGCGTATCTTATGTACACGCAACTACTAGGCGAGGTCGAAGGCATAGCAGCTACAGGGCTTTCATAGAGCCAATTATGTCAAAACGCCAAAATTTAAAAATATTTACTTTTTCAAGGGTCACCAAAGTTTTAATAGATCCATTTAGCAAGGCTGCTTATGGTGTGGAATTTATATATCGCAAGCAACGTTATGTATTCAAGGCTCGCAAGGAAGTTATACTTTCAGCTGGTTCTTTTAATTCGCCCCAAATACTTATGCTTTCGGGTATTGGACCAGCTGAAAATTTATACCGTTTGGGAATTGATGTTTTGCAAGAATTGCCCGTAGGCTTAAGAATGTATGAGCATGCTTCACACTTTGGCCCCACATTCTTGGTTAACACTACCTACCAGTCGTTGTTTACCAGTCGTGTGGGTATACCTGAAGTTTTGCGTTTTTGGGCGGGAAAAGCTGATACCCGCATATCCACTTTAGCAGGGGTAGAAGCTTTAGCGTTCGTCAAAGTACCGGGATCTAAGCGTCCTAAGGACTGGCCTGACTGTGAGATAATATTTGCTAGTGCTAGTTTTGCTTCAGATGATGGCACTGCATTAAAAGTTGGTGGAAATATAAAAGATGAAATCTATGATCGAATTTATAGACCTTTGCAGCAAAGTCAACAAGATCATTTTACTGTTTTAATAATGCCCTTTCATCCAAAATCCGTGGGACGTGTGTGGTTGAAAAGCAACAATTCTCTGCATTGGCCTATGATTGATGCGAATTATTTTGAAGATCCTGAAGATGTGGAGTTCATGTTGGAAGGCATAAAGGCTGCCATACGTATAGCCGAGTCGCCTGCCATGCAAAGCATTGGTACGCGTATTTTAGATACACCTTTGCCGGGTTGTGAATCTCATGTATTTGCTTCAGATGACTATTGGCGTTGTTCCATACGTACTATGACATATACGCTACATCACCAGGTAGCCACTTGTCGCATGGGTCCAGCATCGGATCTTGCGGCCGTAGTAAGTCCTGAACTTAAAGTTCATGGCATGCGAAAGCTAAGAGTGGTGGATGGTAGCATTATACCTTTTCCACCAACAGCACATACCAATGCGCCTACATTTATGATCGGAGAAAAGGCTGCTGATATGATAAAAGCTGCTTGGCGGAATTGAATTGAATTGAATTATTAAGTATGTGATATGTGTTAGGAAATACTATACAAACTAGTTGATAAGCTTTGTCATAAATAAAAGTGAAACAAAGTAAGATTTTGCAAGCTGCAATATGTGTTTATTTGTTAATTTAGAGTTATATACTGCAGTTTCCCCAGACACCAAACAATTAATACACCTGAGTACAACAAATCATTCAAAAAATATACCATAAGCCCTTCCACATACATATGTTGAAGTAATTAGAAAACCACATGACAATACTGTTAATGTCAGCATTTGACTGCAAAAAAAAATAAAACAAAAATGCTCATACTATTGCATAATAAATGAAGGATAAAAGCAAACACAAAAAACAAATAAAGTTACGCCCTCGATTTAACACAACAATACCGCATAAATTTAAAACTCTTTTATATTTCGAAATAAGTGTAAAATAACCGTGGCGACTCAGACATTAAAGTTGCAATTGAAAGAAAAAGAAAAAAAATTGCCTTGTTTGGCAAAATGTCCACAAAAACAGAAGACAATTAATTTGCATAAGAAAGCAGAAGACAATTTTAGTACGCAAGAGTGTATTTAAATTATTGAAAAAGTCTGAAAAAATTGTTAAATTTTTTTTTTGTTTTTAAACGACTTCAAAAGGAGGGAGGAGGTTATATCAACTCATCTGTATTTTTTTTTACCTTGTTACTTCATAACTCTACATTTTAAAGCGATTGTAAAAGTAATTTTTTTTTGTCTGCGAGGTTATACCGTCCAATTGGTTCCATTGTCAAAAACAGTGGTTGGGGACACGCCCAAAATTTTTTTTATTTGATTTTATAATATGCTACTCATTGGATTGCTGCGAAGCCCAGCAAACACCTTCGGTTCTTATTATTACAAAATTTTTAGTTTGAAAAAATGGGCGGAGTCACGCCCGCTAAAATTTAAAATGTTATTTTAAGTGGTTCTGCTTAACCGATTTTTACGAAACTCACCACACACCTTGAACTCTAAAATAGACACAATCTTGAATTTAATAAAATGGGAGGAGTCACGCCCATTATAATTTAACATTTTATTTTAAGTGGTTCTACTTTACCGATTTTTACACAACTTAAATTAACAATTGAAAAATATGCAATCTTGCATTTAAGAAAATGGGCGGAGGCACGCCCATTAACATTTAATTTTATATTTCACGTACTTTTTCTTAACCAACAGATTTCCAAAAAAAAAAAAAATTTTTTTTGAAATACCAGTATGGTCCCATATCTAAATTTTTGGAAAATCTTATATCAGATGTTTGCATTGAAGTCAGTGTTTTTGGCAGCATTACCTTTACTAAATTTTTATAATGTATATAAATTTATAGCTCATACGAATTATGACTGATATATGGTTTATGAAACAAGGACTATTAGACATGCCTGGTACTGATTATTACAAGGATTCAGTAACATTTTGCGAACGGGAAAAAAACGCCTAAAATTTGTATCGCTTTGTAAGTCAACTTACTGTAATTTCTAAAATGTTTTTGTCCTGCTTGTATTAAAAAATTCTATCTAATAAATAAATAAAATTAATAAAACTTTAAATACTTATCGTGCTTGCAAAATTTTTGATTGCATTCAAATTTTTTTTATATCAAAAATGAACAAAAATTTATTTCTGCTTCCAACAGTTTCATAAAAAAAATTTTAAATAAAATACACACAAATTAATGAAACCATAGGAAAAATCAATGATGAATTGACGTTTTTTTTTCTTCATATACTCATATTTCATAACAACAACAGCCTGTAAACAATTTCTCTCCCTTATTATGATATCCGCAGGCAACACGAAATGAATTTATCCAAAACAACCCCGGCTGCGATTCTGCACAGTGATGCCAACTTTTTTGACTCTAAAGGCACATCAACATTTAAAAAAAGCACTTAAAAGCGTAATTTTGATATCTAAATAGCGTAAAAAGCACTTTCGTGAAAAACGACTGAAAATCCATAAAGTGAATTAATGTGAAGTTTAATAATGTTTAAAATTTTCTTAGCTATCCTCCATTTAATGAAATATATCAGACGAAAAATTGAAAAAATAAATACGCCGAGTAATTATTAAAATAATTTTAAGAAATATACAAATTTCTTAAAAGCACTAATTAGTGCTTTTTCTTATTTTGGCACTAACGCTCAAAATTTGGCGTTTTGAGTCTTCAAAAAGCACTAAAAATAGTGCCAAAAGCACCAAGTTGGCATCGCTGATTCTGCATCAGTAAATCCAAATAAGCCCAGAAGAAAAATATAAAAGACAAACATTCATTCATTCATTCATACTCCTGGGTTAATGCACTTTTCGAAACTAAACAGTGCAGTATGCTTTTATAACACAAGAAGAAGATGCCGATGATGATGATAAAAAAAACGTGCATATAGCCGCCCTCTGTACCTTGACATGATGTGGAAAATATGCAACATTTTCAATAACATAGACAGCTCTTTTTATGCAAAACCATAACCACCACTGTGTTGAAATAAAAAGTGGTGGGGGAGGGGTTGGGGGATGCATATTTGCCCAATTGTCAACCCCTATTTATGATGGCTTTATGCTACACTGAAAAAATTTTACATTTTATTATTTCGTTCTAATAAATTCTTTAGTAAAATTTATGGAATATACGAAAGTATTGCGTACAACAAATATATACGAGCCTTTCAATTCCAAAAAAAGCAAATAAATCCTGAAGAGCGATTTGACAAGAACTGTCGAATTATTTGAAGAAAGCGCATTTTTGCGAAATATTTCCTCAGCTAACGAATCAATCGATTTTGATCAAATTTGAGGCAGTCGATTAGGTTTTTTATATTTCATATTATTTATATAGGGTGTTTTTTTTAGAGGTATAAAGCTTTGAATTGAAATAAAACACAAGAAAATCGTTTTAATGTCCACCAATTTGGCTTTATTCGAAGGATAATTTTATGCCATTTATGTTTAAATATGATTTCGGGCATGTGGCCGCCGCGGCTGGCTCGAATAAAGCCAATTCTACAGGTCCAATTTTCAACCACTTTTTCGAGCATATGGGGCCGTATGTTGGCAATAACGCCACGAATGTTGGCTTCCAAGTCCCCTAACGTTTCTGGTTTGTTGGCGTAGACGAGCGGCTTCACATATCCCCAAAGAAAATAATCCAATGGTGTCAAATCACACGATCTTGGTGGCCAATTGACAGGTCCATTCCGCGAAATTATGCGCTCATCGAATGTTTCCTTCAATAAATCGATTGTGACGTGCGCTGTGTGGCATGTAGCGCCGTCTTGTTGGAACCACAACTCATCCACATTCATGCCATCCAATTCGGGAACAAAATAGTCGGTTAGTCGGCTCCAATTGCTGTGCACGGTGGCGAATCGATTCATTCGGGTACTCTTCAACACTTTGCTCTACAGCGGCAATTGTTTCTTCGGTGCGCACTGTTCGACGTCTCTGCGGATGCGTATTATCACATAGAGTAAACGTAGTGCGAAAACGATCCATGGTTAACCGAATTAATTGCTCTGATGGACGATTATGTCGACCATAAAATGGACGGAGCTTGCGGTAAACTTCGCGAACTGAACCATTATTTTCGAAATAAATTTGCACGATTTGCAAGCGTTGTTCTTTTGTCAACCTGTTCAATGGCAAACCAAACTAAATATTAATCACTTGACGGCTGACAAAATGGCCGCCAGTTAAAAAAGTGATGCCAACTTAAAGTTCTATACCTCAATAAAAAACACCCTTTATTTATATTTTTATATTTTCAATTCGTCTGCATTTTTACTTTGGTACTTCATAAATCGGTACATTTTAGGCCAATTGTACTATATACATTTTTTTGTCTGAAAGGGTATAGCTTCCCATTGGTGCCATTAAAAAAAAGAGGACAGCGACACGCCCACCAATTTTTTTAATTTGATTTTATGATATTCTACTTATTTGATAGCAAACACCTTTGGTTATTGTAGTTACACAGTTTTAAAGTTGAAAAATTGGGCAGGTCTACGCCCATTATTTATTAGTATATATCACGTGTTTCTACTTAACCGAGTTGTACGAAACCCAACACACACACTGATCTATTAAATGACACAATCTTCCACCTAAAAAATTGGGCCCATTACGCCCATTAAAATTTAATATTATATTTTAAGCGGTTCTAGTTTACCGATTTTTGCAAAACTTAAACTCTGAAGAAGAGACAATCTTGCATTTCAAAAAAAAAACCCCTATAAATTTTGATTCTCCGATATCTTAGCATGCAAACCTAAATATATGACAGTGGTCTTTTAGTGCCGCCTTCAGCACACGAAGCTGATTCCTTGGGATCTCTTCTAAGATGGCGGGCCATCTAGGATTATAGCTCAGTCAAGTCAATCTGAATTCCTCTATAAGAAGATACTGTTCTATTGAATATTCCCAGCGCTTCAATGGAATTCATTCCAGTTGGTCATTATCAAGCAGCGATGCCAATTTAGCGCTCTTTTTTCCGTCTTAGCGCGTTTAATAAAAAAAACGCTAAATTAGCGCGCTTTTAATAAAGTCAATAATACCATTTCAATTCAATGTTTTTTAACTTTTTTTGTATAAGTTTAACAATTTTCTAATATCAAAAACTATGATAAAATTTTTTAAATTAGTTAATGATTCAGCTGTCGCAAACAAAATTCGCTTGACCTTGGCTACAATTAAAAACGCATTTTAATACTCTAAGGGCCATTATTACAACTTAAAGATAGTTAAAAGTAGGATTTTATCGGACGTATAAAAACTTTATCATTTGCAAAATTTTACTTTAACCTAAAGTGAGCGATAAATTACAGGCAAGTTAATACTACCTGGTAAGTTAAATCCAATTTGCAATAATGGAAAGCTTTTTATACGTCCGATAAAATCCTACTTTTAACTATCTTGAAGTTATAATAATGGCCCTAATGGCAAATATTTTGAAATTTCACAACTAAAAATATGTTCTACATACAATGACCCAAGAAATTTACATAAATTACAAAGTATCATATATAGCTGCAGTACAAAAAGCATTTGAATCGCAAAACTATTCTACAATTTATATGTTGTTACAAAGTTTTACAAATAAATTAAAAGTAAAAACTAAGGATTTCGATTGTTTGGAAGGCGATTCTGATTCTGTATTAAATGATTTTAGTTTATTAAAACATAATGCCGAGGAAGCAATATTGCAAAATCTGAAAAATTAATTGTTATACGAGTACTAATACATACATCGACTTTTATTGAAATTTAATTTAGCGCGTAGAAAATAGCGCGTTTTTGATATAAATATTTGACAATGCTGTAACTTAGCGCGTTCTAGCGCGTTTTAAAAAGGCTAGTAGCGCGTTTGGATGATAAATAGTTGGCATCGCTGTTATCAAGTAAATTTCTCTATTGCAGTAAACATACTTAGTAACTTTAAATTAGAATGCCTCCGCACTTCTTGAGAGACATGTGGCATTCATAGTGGTTTATGTTCTGTACACACACATATTCAAATATCCTCAATAGTATTTATATTTTGTAGTGCCTTAGCCAGTTGAACACCATTTTTATGCTTGAAATTTCAGGGTGTATCATTTTCTTACTTGAAACTAATCCTTTTTTTTTTTTTTTTTTTTTTTTTTTTTTTTTTTTTTTTTTTTTTTTTTTTTTTTTGAAGAGAAGTAATGCTATTAGTAGAGGGGCTAGCACCTTCTTTAAAAAAGGGCTAGTGATAGAGAAGACAGGTGGTGAAGGAAGAGATAGAGAAAAGTTTTATTATTATACATTTTAACAGGGCAGTTTTGCAGCGCCTGTGGTGTCAATGAGGCACATTAAATTTTTGAAAATGTGTTTAGTAGCCATTTTGTTGGTTATTTTACTTCGCCGATGATATTGCTACACAATACCTGCGAAGATGGGCGTTCTGATGTTGCATTAGTATTAGTATACGCTGAAGGCGGTGTAGTTCAGTGATCAGTGTCTACGCCTTCATCACTTGAATTTTCCTACAACAGCCAACACAAATAAACACTAATGCACATCAGAAAAATGCGTGGCGTTGTTATTTAATGACTTTGTTTGTGACCAGGCTAGAAACCAGGAGCTTCGCTTTTGTAGTCAACTTGTTGACTAACTTTTAAAATGTTGCATGGATTATTTTCAGTGTAGTCACACACACACGCATTTGTATTTGAGCGCTATGTCACATGGACATACAGACGCGCGAACGTGTAAGATTTTTTTTCCCTGACGAGAGAAAACAAATCAGAAATTGAATATAAATTTTTAATATAGAAAATGTAAATATTTCTATGTATATTTTCCTACGTAGGTCTCTGAGTTTTCGTTGCCGTAGAGGCAATTTGCAACAATTCTTTTCACTTTTAACTTTCAATCTTGAAGGGGTTGAAATGTTTAAAACATGGAAATTTGTATATGTGTATCATGCCAATTAATTTTGAAATATACACAAGAAGTTTTCTTCTCCTACCCAACAAGGTTTAATACACTAAATATTGAAGGCTATTAATGTGAGAGCTTGCAAATGGAATTTTTTCAGTGTATATGTAAAGGGCAAGTTACAAAATTCAAAACAGCTTGAGTTTATTTTAGATTTGTCAAGTGTTGTATTACTTTTTTTTTTTTACTTTAAGAAATTCATTAAATTCATTTTTTGTCTGTTAGCTTAAATATCAAACAATTGTCTAACAACCAAATACTTGATGATGGCTGTACATTATTTTTAATCTGTCAGAAGAAGGGTTTTTTTTAGTATTGTTTAGGTGTACAAACAAGCCAGTAATAATTTACCACAAAACAAGGTACAAACAACTTCATGATTGAAATGCTTGAATGTTTCCCTTTCTATTTATATGCTGCCGGGGACTTCACAATAAATGAAAAGTGGTAAGAAAAATTTAATAACAGCAACTGAAGAGCAATTCAAAGCTCGGCAGTTTATAAATTATTGAAAGGGGGTAAAGCACAATTAAGAGATCCGTAAGCCGTACATAATTTTATTTGGTTTGAAATACTTAAACCCAGCCTTGGCGTTCATACTTCAGTATCAGTATCTTTTGCCATTCGAAAAAATATCCTTCGGAAAGTTAAGAGGCCCACTGTGAAGTGTCATTTACAGCAGCGCAAACTATTTAATTTATACGAGTAATATAGCAAAACAAATATAGTTTTATATTCCTAAAATAATTGCCTAATGTAGAATTTACAGCGTATATGTACATATGTATGTATGTATTAGTAATTTGCTGTTTTACAATTCTGACAACATTAACCTAAAAGGCGATATTCAAAGTGACACTAATGTGGGTGGAATAAAATTAAGTTTTATGCCGAAGTACAAAAGATAGTAGTGGAAAACTTATGTTAACTAGCAACTTTCTTCTTGACCTATTTTAGGTACATTTACTTTTATAAGTTTACATACACACAGACACAATTTGTTGGCAAGCAGTAAGGAAGAAATATTTACTTATATATCAAAAAAAAAAAATAATAACATGACAAAAGTACGAGGAAATGAAGCAGTGGATGGATAAAGCTTAGGACTTGTTTGAGCCGAATTTTCTATGACTCTAAAGCAGACTTAAAATATTTCCATTTTAAGCCAAAACCACAAATTTCTTTAGCTGATCTAAATAAAATTTTAGGTGATATACAAAACAAAATATACAATATCTTTCTAAACGTGGCGTTGCACAGTGGGGTGAATGACAGCGAAAGGGGCGATTAATTCATAGAAGCCGTAATTTTAAAGTGTTGTTATTTTTTATTGATTAATATTAATAAATACATAAAAAACCAGCATTTAAAAAAAAATTTTGAAAAAAAAATTTAAACTTTTTTTTTGGCTTTTTTGTATTTTGGAGAAAATTGTCTTAATTGATGACTATTTTTGCTGTAACTTTGGAATTTAAAAAGATAAATTAGTCCCAAAACACACTGTGCAAGTCTTATTGCTAAACTGATTAGTTTCATGGAGAGAGAGACGAGGGGAACAGCAACGTTTCTTTTCCCCCCGTCTCTCTCTCCTAATAAACTAATCAGCTTAGCAATAAGACTTGCATAGTGTAAATAGGGACTTAGTAAATTAAATTGTAAATTAGAGAATACTTAATGTGACTTTAAAAAAAAAAATGTTTTTTTTTTGTTTAAATAAAAAAAAATATTTAATATGTATTTTTCACATTGATTTTTAGCAAATGGAATTCTCTCACAAAAACCTTCATAACTCAAAAATCGCACAAATAGGTATTCTGGGATTTATTAGCTAAAATCTTATATTTTAAGAGCATACAAGTATTTTTCCCTGCCGTCATTCGCAAAGTTGTTGAAACTCAATGTATATATCAAAAATACCACAATTTAATTTTTTTTTTTTAATATTTCTAAAACATTTATCTAAGCAAAAAATAATTTTTTAAATGACGGTTCCATTGTAAAACTTTTAATTATAGAATTCTTAACAAAAACTATAATCACTTGAAATATCAAAATTTGCTCTTTTAATCAATGCGCGCAAAAATAACTAAAATTATTGAACTTTGAACACACAGTGCAAATAAAGTAAACTACCAAGAACTTTTATTTTTGCAGTTAGTGATGTAGAATTTTATCTACTTTCATATGGTGCCAAATACGGTTGTGAAAGTTAAAGTTCATCTTTTGAATTAATCGCCACTTGCGAAGGCTTTCACCCCACAGTGCGTTGGCTGAATTAGTTAGCACTTTGACTACTAAACCGAAGGTCCTGTGTTGGACATCGGTCTCCGACAGTCATAAAAATAACAACACCACTCATTTTTCTAACATGCATTAGTGTCCGTTTGTATCAGTTGTTGCAAGAAAATTCAAGTGATGAAGGCTTAGACACTGGTCACTGAACTACTCCTGCTTCAGCGGATACGTAACGTCAGAGCGCCTTTCTTCGTCTGTATTGTGTAGCAGAATCATCGACGCAGTAAAATAAACAATAAAATGGTTAGTACGCCTCATTGACACCAGAGGCGCTGCAATACTGCATTATTAAAATTGTGCAAAAAGCGGAGTTGTAAAAAAATTAAGCTTTCCTCCACCTGTCTTCTCTATCACTATCCTTTTTTTTTTAAATGGGACACCTAGTATTAGTAGTAGGCAAAAAAAAAAAAAAAAAAAAAAAAAAAAAAAAAAAAAAAAAAAAAACCTTTTGATTTGAACGCGAACTAGTTCACAAAGGTCTGTTGGACACAACTCTAGCACTGTTCGTATCTTTTGTCGATTCAATAAAATAATGTATTCTGGTGAAAGCATGGTAGTTGTTCCCAAATACCATAAATTTTCCATAAAAAATTATCTTCACTAGCAGTTTACTCACTTGCAGAGAGAATGTGTTTTTAGCCGTACCGTTCGGTTCTGCCAGCAGAGGTCTTTCACTTTCAATGTAGCAGGACTCCAACAAACCTTCAAACCTGCTGGCAGCACAGGAACCACTGTGCGCTTTTTGGGGTTTGCGTAGCTAAAATCTGTAACTTTTGATCTAGAAAACATTTTTGAGTTTTGTAAAACTCAAAGAAAGACAAGAAATCAACGATTACTACGACATATCAACATTGAAAATCGCACAGTGGGGTATGTTGTAAAAAAATTTCCAAAGTTGATTTTTTTTTTGGATTTCCAAGAAAACAGAAATTTAAATTTTTTTGTTTTTATGAGTTGTTTTGATGGAATTGTTCATAATGCGCAAAAAAAATTTAATTTTTTTCGTCTTGCAAATATTAGCTTTTTTGAGATTTTTTTTGAGATAAAAGTTTAAATATTATTATTTTTTTTTATTTTTACTTCCAAGTAATACTTGTTTTATTTTTTACATAAAAAACATATTTGACATTTAAAAAAAAAAATAAAAAAACAAATTTTGTTTAATTTTATTGGAAAATCTTAAAAAAATGCATATTCCGAAATGTAGTAGTTAAAGTATTTTATAAATATTTTGCAGGCTGGCAGGTATTAGCAGCTAAAATTTTTAGGACGAATAACTGAAACATATAGCAATATACCTGTGCTAATATCTAAGTGGAGGGGAGTGGCGGCAAAATTGTAGGTCCACCTTAAAATCTAATTTTTAAAATTTAAAGATAGATCGAAAAATTGGTTGAAAATTTTTTTTATTAAACCACATTGATAAAAAATAAACACAGTTTTATTTGCAATAAAATCACCTTTTTTTAAAATAGATAATATGTAAGTATGACTCTTATACTTTTAAAGTTATAGGTCTTCAAAAGTTTAGTTGTTATAAGTCAACTTTTTTGATTACACATATATAGCTACTTTATGCAAGGATATTTCCTAAAGAAAAATAAAATCCATTGATGAACGTAGTAAAATATGTAAATTTGGACATATTTTTATTGAAAAAACAGAAAAAACATTACGTCTCAAACACTTCAAATTTTGAATTTATCTACGCTCTTACACTAGCAGGAACCATTGTGCACCGGTCTAGCACAATGTATGGCATGAGTTGCCCCTGATATTTCGATATTTCGACAATTGAATGCGGAATAAGACAGCGATGAGTTTTTCGAGCTAAGCTATATATATTTTCCAAGTGCTGTTCTCAAACGCTTGTCTATAAATAATGAAATGGAATACATATCAAGCAAAATTCTTATATTACTAAGAAACCACACGTTACATAACGGCATACCCTGCCAGTTTAATCCGCAACAATTTAAAATAACATATCAAATTTATATTCTGCAAATCTTAAATAATATTTACTAATAAGCATTTTACAACAACAAATGTTCTTTATTTATTTATTCACACTTCTTACAATCTAATATTCGCGTTTTCGCTTTCCTTTTGTAGTTTAAATTGTATTAGAATTGCAACATAAGTGAATATCGATAATATCATCTGGAAATACATTGAAACTTACATATATATAGACAGCTGATGCACGCATTACATTTTCACATATTACCAAACCAAAATATTTCAAATTGATATCGAAAAGTCCAGCACAGGTAAATAGCATTTCCTGATGCCTCAATTGTAACGAATACTCGCGTATGCGAAAACTTAAAGCTTTATCATCATTCGTCTTGATATTGTGCAATATAGAGGCGATATCTTTATACTGAAAATGATTTTGGCAGTCTCGCTATTACAAAGGAAATGATTAAAGTGATACAAAACAAACCTTGTCAATGCACGATTGAGTTAACCAACATGGCAGGAACATGTTGAAAAGTATCAACATTATGTAATATAAGCGAACTGAAATATAAAAATATGTTGACATGCATATATACTATGTATCAGTGATCTGCAATGAATAGTGTTTTTGCTATTCATACATCAATAAAAACATTAAAAAATATTTATAAAAAAAAAATTAGGAATTCTTTCAAAATTAATTTATGTTAAAATTTGGAGTTTACTTTCCCAATATTTCCGAAGGAAAATTTATGGCGAAAACTTATGACTCTTTAAATGAATTATTCCAGTGATGCGTATTTGTTTAGAGGTATAAAACTTTAAGATGCTAGTATTACATGTATTTGGTTGGACATTTCATACACTGAAGATTTTTTGTAGCCCGCAAGAGGCCATTAAGCCCTGAAAGATTTTCTCGAAATTCATGTAAAGCTTTTTGTCAATTTTACGGTCGGCATAATAGTCCATCAGAGTAATTAACTCGAGCAACAAATTGGATTGTCTTTCCAACAATTTTACTTTATAGCTTCCTCAACTAGTTTCAACGGGAACGTCAGACGGTATGTTCAAAAGAAGCAGTTGCTGCTTTAGTGCATAGTATCCAGGAAGACCGAAAATTAATGCATTCGTCATCGAGTTGAATTTTGCTGATGTCTCCAAAAAAAAAAAAGCATTGTGAGTCCGATCACAGAGGAGATGTGTAAACATCTAGTAATGAAAATTTTTTTTTAAGTTGGAAGTACTTATGCTTTTAGTATCTTTTTTTAAGTTAATTAATTAAAAGTATCAAAACTTTCAATATTGTAAATAAACTTATTTGGTTAGTAAATGGGCACACTGCTGTATATGTATGTATATGTACTGCATTCAAAATTGCAGTAAGCAGTAAATTTACTGATTACTAAAAAAATTCAGTAAATTTTTACTGCTAATGAAATTTAATTTGCATTACCAGTAAAATCGTAGGGCCGTAATCATAATAAAATTGTAGCAATTGGCAAAGTTTTTTCATTCAAATTTTATAAACTTTTGTATGAAAAACATTTAGCCACTTGGTAGAATTTCATTATGAATACGGGCATTACTGATTACTGAAAATTCAATGCACCTCATCATATAACAAATCGTTTAGGCAATTTATAAAAATTGTAGAAACAAAATTTTAGTAATCAGTAAAAATTTACTTGTTAAACATTTTTTATTGTTTTTAGTGAAACTTTAGTGGTACTGCAGTGCTCATCTATGGTAAATGCCTTTACTTTTACTTTTTAATTTTTAATTCCTGTTGTTCATCGTTTAGTTGTTGCTGTTCTTGTTGTTGTGTACGCATTGCAATTAAAATAAATTCAGTAAAGTGCGACTTTGACCCGCGCACAATCGGTTTTGATTTTTTATTTAGCTTTCTTCCTTTTTCAAGTTTTTTCAGTTTAAACGATTTTTTTTCAGTTTTATCGCTTTTTTCTCGTTTTGGCGTTTTTTCTCTTTTTGTTTTTTTTTTTAGTTTTCGCAATTTTTTTTTCCTTTTTGGCGATTTTTTCAATTTGGCGATTTTTTCATTTTGTCGATTTTTTCATTTTGGCGATTTTTTCTGTTTTTTGTGGTTTTTTTTTCATTTTGGCGATTTTTTCTGTTTTTGGGGTTTTTTTTATTTTGGCGATTTTTTCTGTTTTTGAGGTTTTTTTATTTAGGCGATTTTTTCATATTGGCGATTTTTTTGTTGAAAGATTTTTTTCATTTTGGCGATTTTTCCGGTTTTACGCGATTTATTTTAGTCCTAGAGATTTTTTTTAATTTGGTGCTTTTTTCGATTTGGCGATTTTTTTATATTTGGCGATTTTATATTTTTTTGATTTTTAAGTTTTACCGTTTATGAAAATTTCAAGAGTTTTGCTCCTACGATCTCCAAGATACAGCAAGTTGTCAAAATTACAAAGTAAAGATTGCATTAACTAATGGAACACCCTTTAATTTAAACTTTTTAAATTTAGTCTTAATTGTTGTAGTCTGTATAAAAATACACTAACTTTACAAATTTCAAGTGTATATATGTACATACAATTGTATGTATATTACATGGGATTTTAACATTTTTCGTTGCTCGTTTTGGACCACCCTTTAGTTTTTAACTCTCATGTATTTGTTGTTGTAGTGGCCAAATGTCTACATATTGTGTCCAAATTTCAAGTCCGTAGCTCTTAGGGATCATTTTCACCTTTGGTGTACGGACGGAAATATACAGTCGAGCCGGTCGACTTGTTTCTCTGCTTGGTATTGCTTCTTCCAAACACTAATACACTCATACATAGCTCACACCGATTCGACAATGCAAAGCAAAAGCAAAAAGCAAAGAAATCTCAGCAAAGAAATCTCAGCAAAGAAATCAAAGTCAAAAGATTTTTACCCCCTAGCGTATAGATGTTTACACATCAAAAAAAAAATTACAAGAATTGATCTTTCGAGTAAAGCCAATTTAAAGTTATTATAACTCTAACGTTATATGCACTCTTATTCCAGTTGTCAACATTTACGTCACATCAATGACATACCAAAAAATTGGAGACCTTTTCTACCCGCTCTCAATTACAATTTTGTGCTATTTCTGTTCCCTAAAATCAAGAGCATGAGAATGTAAAAAGCAGTCAGTTGTTTTCGGCAACTGGTAGACAGGTCACAGTTTTTTTTTGGTGTTGTATTAACGTGCGACGTCGACGTTGACAACTGAAATAATAGTGACTACCTTTCCTGTGAATTATTTATAAAATCTAGGATCTCATCAACCGCACTTAAAATACATACATGCATGCGATATCCTTTTATTTAAAAAAAAAACTTACACATGAAGACATTATCCTCTCCAGAGTAGGAAAATGATAATACATACGACCAATTGATGGTGTGAGTTATGGTAATTCCATTGAATAGATATAATACCAACATTGGTATTGCAAAGTATTCTTCGATATTTGTGACCAGTGACCAAGCACGATTGATTAAAAATTGATTAGTCATTAGTTTTCTATGAAAGAATGGTCGCATAGAGGGCATTTCTTTGGCAATTTCATACTTCAAGCACTTTAAATAAATATTTAAGGATGTTATCAACTCATTAACTATTTGAACGACCATGCAAAATTCCACAGATTTCATGTGTAGCACCAAAGTAAAAAACAATGTAAGTATTTTATCTCTCAAGGACATTATATCCGAAACCAAATGATAGTTAACGTAAGTCATCAAAATGCTAAACACAATTACAAGCAGACTATAACGCCAAATAATTCTGCAACGAAAATGTTGACATCTTTGATGGAAATTTAAATTCAAATTCATATTATCATTTTGTAGCCATTCACATTCCTCATAATACAAATTTATATCATGTTCTAGTTGGGCTATTTTTTTGATGGTAATTTCAATACTTTTTTGTTTAATGAAAGCCCACGATTGCATAGTTACTTGTACGAATGCCACGGTTATGTTAATGCTCAAACTCAGCACACTGGTAATACTATCAAAATCGTTATTCTCGACAACCACATCGACTACAATATTATTGATGTAAACCATCCATAAGACAGCTGTCAGCAGGATTGCAGAATGTATGATAATGCAAAGCCAAAACAGTTTCGGATGCCTTTCCTGGCAACCAGCGGTGCAACCATTCAAGGTTGGTGGTAAACTTATACCGACTATTGCAAATAGCCATTGAAAAATAATTGAAGCCTGCAGTAGTTGCGATTTTTCTATTATATTTTTTTCAGAGATGTTTTCCATTTGAAGAGTATTAAGCTATTGAGGAAAAATTTTATAGTTGCGTAGCATATAAAAGGAAAATTTTATAAATGACTTGATTTCATTAGAGATAAGCATTGACAAATGTAAAAATTAAGCAAATTATCATATAATATACATATGTACTAGAGGGCTGCGTAAACAATCTTGAAATGCAAAATACGTCTTGTTTTTTAAATATAATGTCGCGATGTCGCAAAGACTTCTTCTTTGTAACAAACACTCAAAAGAAGTAGTGTTGATCAGAGAACGATCTGCGACTGATGGGCATTTCTATGGCAATGAGGGGCATTGCTTTGGCAATTCATTGCCACACTCTTCGGCGCCGCCTAACTAATTATGAAAATTATCGGCGGAGCGGTTGTGAGCCGATCGGCTTCGTCCTCTTTTGTTGATGCGTGTATGCTTGTTATTTTCCATCTTGTAAGTTTGAGTGTGTGTGTGTGTGTGTGTGTAAGATGTAGATCATGGGTGAACATTATGTAGCAAATTTTTGCAAATCGAATTCACACGTATTCTTATTCTCTTTCATTTAGTCTTATCTGAGATAAATTTTTGCTTATCTTTTTACTCATTTTTCTCAAACGCACTGCGAGAAATTTATTGTTTATGCTGTTTATGTTAAAAAATGCTTTTGCTTACGTGAAAATTAAAAATTATTTTCTCTTACAAATTGGTTTTTAGTAGTTTTAAACTCAGAATTTAAGTGAATAATAATGTTTATTTATTACTTTTTGTTGAAACGGTTGTCTAGAAAAAAATTCTTTCATAAAAAAATCGTATAAGAATTACTTTTATTAATTGTTTCTGCCTGTGTGATTATCTTTTTCGCTCACTCACACAACCTTAAATTTATCTTGGTCACCCATGATGTAGATGGTAAGCTAGTATGTGTTTAAGGGTGGTTTTTTAGAGCAAGCGCACACAACTAATGTCAATGCATGTGTGCGTTTGTATGTGCGCAGAAAAATAAAAGATCATATACACAACGTGTGTGCGTATATACATGCATGACGTTTGTATACGCGCCCATGCGTAGGAAGAGGAAGCATTACAAATTCTTTCGTCACGAAGAGTTTTCTTCTTTACTCCTATACCTGCAATAACTGAAACAAATTTCATGCAAACATTGTTGTTAAGCGTTTGTTTTAGAAGATTTCGCTGTAGTAAAGCATTTTAAAAATCTCTCATGTCTTAAAAGTTCTTGTAAGTGGTTTTGTGCAGGGATCTAATATGTACATGTCTATGTATGTGCTTCCTTGGGGGGTAATTTTGAGGTGTAAATTTTTATTTATTAGAATGTATTAATATTTACAACATAAAGTCTTACGTGAGACTGAATTAAACAGTCTGTCGAGTAACACTAAACCGTAGTTCCGAGTTCCGGGGATCTACTCAGTAATTTGAAACTAAAGCAAATGCTTTTGAATTGTAATGTTAATAACATTCATTTTTGAATTCACTTTCTTTTTTTTGTTTCGAAATACAGAGTAGATCCCCTGCTTATAAAATAATGATCTACATATTTAGTAGGATATTTTTTTAATCGTGCTTTTGCTTTAATGGGTTAATCGCTCGATTTAATTAATCGTAGTTTTGGGTTAATCGGTTAATAATCGGTTAATTTCGGTACTAACCGGTTAACCGATTGATAAAGTTTTTTCATAAATCAAGTAATTTCAACAAATAAAATTCCATAAATTCTTTATTAGAGTTTATTCGTAAAACAAACAAAAAACAAACAAAAATTAAACTAAATCAAGCAAAAAAAAACATTCATAAATATGTATGTATGTATGTATTCATTAATAATTAACAAGTTTGTGAGGTCATTTTATTAGTTACTTGAAATAGTTTGAAGAGATCTTCTAACACAATCTTTCAGAAAAGTAATTTGGTTTAAGGGGTTAGGATTTAAGCGATTCTCTTTTGTAGCTTTGATAAAACTCGACTTGGAAAAATTCCTTCTTCTTCCATAATACAGAATATCTACTTTCTCAGATTTTTTTCTAGGTTTTTCTAAACATACATGTTAATTAAATCTTTCATTATGCCATTAGAGCACAAGACCTGCGCCGATCAGCTGGGAGCCGGCTTAGCCGAGCCGCCGAATAATTTTGCCCAGCCGCCGCCGTCGATTTTTTTTCGGCTTATAAATGGCTGGAAATTAGCCGCCGGTTGATATAATTTTGTAATATATTTTCGGCTGAAAATTTGTTTTTAAATATCTTGAATATAATTTATCAATGTGCAATAATAATAACTAGGACTTGTGGCAGAGAAGCAAGCCGATGGGCGGTGCGACTTACATCTCTGACTTACGGCTTTCATACAACATTATATAAGAGAAAAAATTGTCCGATCAAGAGATATACTGCAAACACGCGCACACACACTCATGTTTTGTTTTTTTTTTTTTTTTTTACTTGTAAGCCAAGAAATACATGTGTAATATGTGTGCATGTAGTAGTAGCAACTTTAAACGCTTATAGCTCCCAAAATACTAAATCGATTTCAATAAAACTATAGATTGTGCACATCTGTACAGAAAAACCTTTAAAACCATATAAATCTTTTTAAAATCGGTGCAGTGGTACCAGCGTAAAAGGGATTACAAAAAACATGTTTGCTTATTAATTATAGATATAGATATAGATACATAAAAGATATATTTGTGTTTATATACATATTTACTAGCTGAGTCCGACAACCGTTGTCTTACCCTCAATAATTTTTTTTAGACTACAAATTACTCCACGTAATGGTCACCTGTTGTGTCAAAAACAATACGAAAACCTACCGGGTATTCAACCGAACATGTGTTAAAAATTTCAGTTCTACAGCTCTTATAGTTCCACACACTACGATTATATATCGAGCCATAACCGCTAAAATAGCTTAAGCGACACATTTTTTGGATTTCGTTTTTTTTTTTGACGAAAATCGACTATTTACGATCGCAAATAATCGTTTTTGGCCAAAAATTTAAGTTCGAAAATTATGTCGCTTAAGCTATTTTGGCGGTTATGGCACGATATACTATATATGTATAACATATTTTTTTTGGAAAAAAAACTAAAAGAAATGAATTATTACTTATGTATTAACTTCACAAAAGTGCACCGACATTCAGTTTTGGGCAAACATTGGTAAAAGAAATCCTTTAATAAAGAAAACAATATCTTTCGACTAAGCCAACAAAATTTTTGCCAAGGAATATTGATTTTTTTGTTCATGTTCACTTGCATGGAACGTAAGTTACAAGTAAACAACATACTACTACTTATCATGTACTTAAATCATGGATGAACATCATGTAGCAAATTTTTGCAAATCGAATTCACACGTATGCTTATTCTCCTTCATTAAGTCTTATCGGGTGTTATTGTTCATTATTTTTTCAAAAAATTCTATCCTATTCAAAAAATTCATATAAGAATTACTTTTATTAATTGTTTCTGGCTGTGTGTTTATCTTTTTCGCTCACTTACACATCCTTAAATTTATCTTGGTCACCTATGACTTAAATATGTATATACATTTGTGCGTATGTATGTATGGGTGTACCAACAACTTCTACACTTAGAAATATAGACCATTAAGAAATTTGTGTTTGCAACACACTGAACTGAAGATTTATGGCATCAAGTAGCAAATAAAAATTATTTAAAGCTTAAAAATGATTCACTTAGAAGACATAGAGCAAGCTTTAGTCCATCAAATGCAATTGCTTTAGTTCGCGATACTGCAACAAAAGCTAAGAACAATGGCTTCACATTGCTAACGCGTTTTTTTTTCTGTTTGTACATTGTACGTTTGGAGTAATCGTTCATACTAGCGCCACTTGTACTCTACAATCATCTTCAGAGACCTAGTACAGTCTTTTTCCGGGCCTGCCGAAGTGACCATAAATCAAAATGGCATTATTACTCAATTTTTTCAGGCAATGAATGTCTAGTACTTGCTTTTGGCACGTTTTTAATAAGGCAGTGTTGCAGCGCCTCTGGTGTCAATGAGACGTTTTAAATTTTTGAAGTTGTGCTTAGTAGTAGCTATTTTATTGGTTATTTTACTTTGCCGATGATTCTGGCTACACTACCGACGAAAGAGGGCGCTCTTCTATATAATCATATATATGAATATACATACATATGTATGTATAGGTACATACAGTAGACCTCAAAACTGAGGACACACCACCATATAATTAAAGTTTCTTCGATTTTTCTTTTTATTTCAAAAAGTAAGCAACATTTCATTCAAAACGACCACTTGAGCTTGTTAAACAAACAAAAATATGGAAAACGTGCAATCGGAAGCAAATCTTTAGTAAAACCGATTTTCTTGGATATATGGAATTAAAATTAGGGCGCAAACCACAAAAAATATTGAATGAGTGACTAAATGAGTGCTTTACACAATCAAATACCACCACCCAAGTATTTAAAAAGTAATGTTTGCATAAATTTTGTAATTTGTTGAATTAAATTCCCATAATATATAAGGTGTGTCCTTACTTTTGCGGCTCGAGATTAAGATGTTTCTGTAATAATTTTTTTATTTTTCTACATCTACGAAATTAAGGTCATAATTTTTCGAGTTAGTTTATTAATTATGCTTTGCTCTTGTGTTTTTAATCGTTTTTTGTTGCTTAGTTTTTGAAATAAAAAAAAAGCAATGTGAGTCCGATCACAGAGGAGATGTGTAAACATCTAGTAATGAAATTTTTTTTAAGTTGGAAGTACTTATGCTTTTAGTATCTTTTTTTTAAATTAATTAATTAAAAGTATCAAAACTTTCAATATTGTAAATACATATGAATTTGTTGGTTTTTGTTTGTTTTATTAAACTTATTTGATTAGTAAATGGGCACACTGCAGTATATGTATATGTACAGGGTGGGCCAAAAGAAACCAAGGGGTGTAAAAGTTTAATAACTTTTTTGTTTATTAACTTTTTTTTATTTTTTCTTTCAGATTATATAATATACAAAATGGAAATTTTTTTACACTAAGTATGAAAAATTATGTCTCTTAAATGACCACCGTTTTCAGCTTCGCACTGATGGGCTCTTTTTAGAGCATTTTCCATAACATCTTTCAAAACTTGTGGCTGTAGCGTTCGAATTTCTGCAACAATGTTTGCCTTGAGTTCAAGGATTGTCTCTGGCTTGTTCACATACACTCGCTCCTTCAAAAAAAACCCCAAAGAAAATAGTCGGGTGCTGTCAAATCTGGCGATCGCGCTGGCCAAATAATTTCCGAATTTCGAGAAATTATTCGCTCTCCAAAAATTTGACTTAAAAGTGCCATTGTGTCTCGGGCAGTATGGGCAGTGGCTCCGTCCTGCTGAAACCACATACCAGGTCTGTTTCCAAGAGCAGGACGTAAAAAATTTTCTATCATAAACCGATACCGCTCTCCATTTACGATTACAGCACTTCCATCTTCATTCTCGAAGAAGTAGGGCCCAATGACATTTTCAGATGTGATCCCACACCATACTGTACACCTGATGGGGTGCAATTGGCGTTGATGAATGGCTCTTGGATTTTGAGAACCCCAGAACCTACAGTTCTGCTTATTAACAAATCCATTCAAATGAAAATGAGCTTCATCACTCATAATCAAATTTTCATCTCTGGTTTAAATAATAAAATTCTATTGTTCTGGTTCTCTGTTCAGTTGTGAACCTCTCCATTATAAATTCTCCAAGTGTTGTCTATATAATCTGAAAGAAAAAATAAAAAAATTAATAAACAAAAAAGTTATTAAACTTTTACACCCCTTGGTTTCTTTTGGCTCACCCTGTACATATATGTATGTATATGTACTGCATTCAAGATTGCAGTAAGCAGTAAATTTACTGATTACTAAAAAAAAATTCAGTAAATTTTTACTGCTAATTAAATTTAATTTGCATTACCAGTAAAATCGTAGGGCCGTAATCATAATAAAATTGTAGCAAGTGGCAAAGTTTTTTCATTCATATTTTGAAACTTTTGTATGAAAAACATTTAGCCACTTGGCAGAATTGCATTATGAATACGGGCATTACTGATTACTGAAAATTCAATGTACCTCATCATATAACAAATCATTTAGACAATTTATAAAAATTGTAGAAAAAAATTTTAGTAATCAGTAAAAACTTTTTTGTTTTTACTGAAACTTTTGTGGTACTGCAGTGCTCAGGCATTTACCATAGGCCTTTACTTTTACTTTTTAATTTTCCTGTTGTTCATCGTTTAGTTGTTGCTGTTCTTGTTGTTGTGTACGCATTGCAATTAAAATAAATTCAGTAAAGTGCGACTTTGACTCGCGCACATTCGGTTTTGAAAAAATTTTTTTTGATTTAGCTTTCTTAATTTTTTCAGTTTAAACGATTTTTTTTCAGTTTTATCGCTTTTTTCTCGTTTTGGCGTTTTTTTTCTCTTTTTGGGTTTTTTTAATTTTCGCATTTTTTTTCATTTTGGCGATTTTTTAATTTTGGCGATTTTTTTCTGTTTTTTTGGGGTTTTTTCATTTTGGCGATTTTTTTTCTGTTTTTTGGGTTTTTTTATTTAGGCGATTTTTTCATTTTGGCGATTTTTTCATATTGGCAATTATTTTGTTTAAGGATTTTTTTAATTGCGGTTTTTCGCGATTTATTTTAGTCCTAGAGATTTTTTTTAATTTGGTCCTTTTTTCGTTTTGGCGATTTTTTTATATTTGGCGATTTTATATTTATTTGATTTTTTAGTTTTACCGTTTTTGAAAATTTCAAGAGTTTTACTCTTACGGTTTCTAAGATACAGCAAGTTGTCAAAATTACAAAGTCAAAATTGCATAAACTGATGGAACACCTTTTAATTTATTTTTTTTTAATTTAGTGTTAATTGTTGTAGTCTATATAAAAATACACTAACTTTTAAAATTTCAAGTGCATATATGTACATACAATTGTATGTGTATTACATGGGATTTTAACATTTTTCGTTGCTCGTTTTGGAACACCCTTTAGTTTTTAACTCTCATGTATTTGTTGTTGTAGTGGCCAAATGTCTACATATTGTGTCCAAATTTCAAGTCCGTAGCTCTTACGGTTCATTTCCACCTTTGGTGTACGGAAATATACAGAAAAATAACCGGCGGCGGCGCACCGTCAGCTTCGAGCCGGTCGACTTGTTTCTCTGCTTGGTATTGCTTCTTTCAAGCACTAATACACTCATACATAGCTCACACCGATTTGACAATGCAAAGCAAAAGCAAAAAGCAAAGAAATCTCAGCAAAGAAATCAAAGTCAAAAGATTTTTACCCCCTAGCGTATAGATGTTTACACATCAAAAAGAAAAAATTAATTCCACCTAGTGGCTTTTATTTACCAAAAAAGTTAAATTTTCCAACCCTGGAATCGTTTTTTATTTTTTTTTTATATTATTTTCAATACCCATTTAATTCTTACTAAAATATAAAATGTGTTTATTTAACAAAAAAAAAATTGATTTAGCCAGTTACTTTTATATGCTAAAATTAAAAACTTTTTAGCTCTGAAAAAATCTTTGCTGATTTTCAATACCAATATATTTTGGACAATTTGTGATACACCAGTCTGAGTGCTTCGGAAAACCGATTGCACGTACAGATATCGAAATCCATAATCTCAAACTGAAAAAACGTGATCGAATCAGCTCGTTATCGAAAAGGACGATTAGACCTCTGATTTTGTATGAAAATGCTTAAATTTTTTTCGACTTGCCGTGCGAATAAACGTTCGTTGTTAATGAACCCAAATCAATTTGCATGAGCTGAAAATGAGCATGAATGTGTAGTTTCTATATCGTTGAACAGGCACGTACATGGATATTGTATTTTCATGAAAGTGTAATTTCATATAATAAATGTTATTAAAAAAAAATAGTGAACAAAACTGCACCACAAACTTTAGATGGATAAATAAGCATACAGGCGTATACAAATTCCAACAGTTGATTTTCTAGCGGGTGTTTTTTATTGAGGTATAGAACTTTACGTTGGCATCACTTTTTTAACTGGCGGCCATTTTGTCAGCTGTCAAGTGATTAATATTTAGTTTGGTTTGCCATTTCATCACGAACAGGTTGACAAAAGAACAACGCTTGCAAATCGTGCAAATTTATTTCGAAAATAATGGTTCAGTTCGCGAAGTTTACCGCAAGCTCCGTCCATTTTATGGTCGACATAATCGTCCATCAGAGCAATTAATTCGGTTAACCATGGATCGTTTTCGCACTACGTTTACTCTATGTGATAATACGCATCCGCAGAGACGTCGAACAGTGCGCACCGAAGAAACAATTGCCGCTGTAGAGCAAAGTGTTGAAGAGGACCCGAATGAATCGATTCGCCACCGTGCACAGCAATTGGAGCTTTGTCCATCAACTTTATGGAAGATTTGAATGTGGCATGAATGTGGATGAGTTGTGGTTCCAACAAGACGGCGCTACATGCCACACAGCGCACGTCACAATCGATTTATTGAAGGAAACATTCGATGAGCGCATAATTTCGCGGAATGGACCTGTCAATTGGCCACCAAGATCGTGTGATTTGACACCATTGGATTATTTTCTTTGGGGATATGTGAAGTCGCTCGTCTACGCCAACAAACCAGAAACGTTAGGGGACTTGGAAGCCAACATTCGTGGCGTTATTGCCAACATACGGCCCCATATGCTCGAAAAAGTGGTTGAAAATTGGACCTGTAGAATTGGCTTTATTCGAGCCAGCCGCGGCGGCCACATGCCCAAAATCATATTCAAACATAAATGGCATAAAATTATCCTTCCAATAAAGCCAAATTGATGGACATTAAAACGATTTTCTTGTGTTTTATTTCAATTCGAAGTTCTATACCTCTAAAAAAACACCCGATATAAAAATCTACCATTTTTATAATACGAGTATTAAAAAATCGTCATTTGTAAGGAAAAAAAATCATCAAATCGTCATTTTGCTATTTTCGGCACCAAAAATCGTCAAATCTGGCAACCGTGCAATGCATTTATGAAATAATCAGCAGATTTGTCAACTCGGTGCTTTTCGCACCGTTTTTAGTGCTATTTGAAATTTTCGACGCGAAAAATTTTGAAGTTAGTGCTCGGTGCTTTTTTAAAGTAATTTTTGGTGCTTTTTATTTCTTGGCGGTGGCACTAAAACCAAATTTCAAAAAGAATTTTCCTTATATAATATATGTATATATATATATATATTTTTTTTTTTTTTTTTGAAGAATTCTAACATTTAAAAAACAAGCACTGAAGTTAAATGGAACATTTCAAAATATTCTAATAAGATTGTACAAAACTGCTGTTATTAATATTGGGTTTGCTGTGAAAGAATGTTTCCACAGCATTGTTTAATAAAAATCAAATTTTTAAAGTATTGATTTTAAAAAAATTAACTACTACTCCCATCGAGTTCAAAATCTAATCAGCAAGTGAAAAATACTTGCCAATTGCTGCTAATTTGACTAATTTCAGGTGACTTGTTTCTTCGTTGACGAAAAAAATTAAATTTTTTATAACTTAAAAAGGTTTCGTCAAATTGATTTTAGAATTCACTGATTCTCATAGAATCAAAATGTGTATCGGATGCTTCAAATTTGAAGTTTCAAGGTCAAGCGATTTCTATATTTTTTATATACAAAAATTTTTTTTATAAAACAAAAAAGTTAAATTTAGTGCTTTTTTACTTAAATTACGCGTTTTTTTCCTGGTTTCAGTGCTTTTTGAAATTTAAAAGTTGACAACGCTGATAATCAGGGCATTTTATAGTGTCTGTGAGTGGGTATGTGTGTGTGTGTGTGTGTGTGTGAGAGAGAGAGGAACCAGGGCTATCATATCACAGATTTCAAATGAGATTTGTAGATTTTTATATTTTCTTTGGTAAGGTGGTTTTCGCTGGAGTATAGAAAACCACTTTGATTTATTTTAATCTGGAATAATTTCTAAATCGGGCTTAAGTTCAGTATTTTCAATTCTTATTGAATGAAATATTTTTATTAATTAATGTGAGTTTCTAAAGAAGTGAAGAAAAATTTAACTAGTCTTTTTATTAGCTGGGGGAAATAATGATATTTTTCAGTGCAGCCACGCACTTCATCGGCACCCATGCCTATTTACTTTGGTAGAGATTATTATTAAAATCAGCTATTTAACGTAAATTTTCAATAAAATGGAATATGAGGAATTATTATATTGTGTATAAAATTATTGATTTATCTTTGGCAAATACATTTGTAATGTAATGATTTGTTGCAACGCTGTATTGCGATTACTATTTACGTATCTATATATGTAAGTATTTAATAACCGATTACTTGTTAACTATTGGTATAGAATGGCGGAAATGGTATTTCCGGCATTCTAAAGAGAATAAAAAAAAGAAGACCACGTTAAGAAAAGAAAAACCATCTTTATCAATTAAATTATTATAGTAAGTAAGAACATATTTTGTTTTGTTATATGGGGGGAGAAACTTTGTTCTTTCACTTGGCAGCCCTAAAACTAACTAGTGGTTAAAATGGCAGAAAATAAAGAAAGCAAAAGAAATTATGCAATTACAATGCAAAGGATTTCAACAGGATATACATATGTATGTATGTAGAAATGTGTTTGAAGCAAGGAAAATAAAGCGTACAGAAACTGAGGAAAATTATGTAGTATTGTGAGTATTAAATATGCTCGACTGCAATATGAAAAGCACTTAATGATTTAAATAAGGGAAGTTAACGTGTTTAGTAAAATTATATATGTATATATACAGTAGTGGTCAAAACATTTGCAACCAAATTCATATCCTGAAGAATCATTCATATGATAAATACAAAACTAAATTAACATTTTTTTTTAAGTTTTTTCGATATATTTAGATGTTTTTCATTACATATTTAAAATAAAACCTTTTTCAAAAACGAAAACGTAAACAAAACCGTTTTAATAAAGTAGTTCAAATTTCAATTCTTAAAAACATGTGGAACTCTAGGTATAATTAAACGAACACAAGGGAGCAACTTCATGTGGTCAATATTTATTTTTTATCACTTCTGAACATCTTTTGGGCATTGATGCTATGAGTTTCTCAATATAATCCAATGGGATTGAATTCCAATGCCTTTTCAACTCTTGAAAAAGTTCATCACCATTACGGAAGGCCTTATTCCCAATACTGCGTTTCGCTATCATCCACATATTCTCAATCGGGTTGAGATCAGGAGATTGAGGTGGCCACGACATCACATTAATTTTATTTGCTTCTATCCAAGCTTTGACAACCTTCGCGGTATGCTTGGGTCGTTGTCGTGCTGAAATGCCCAAGAAAGAGGCATTTCCCATTCAGCATATGGAAGCATAATTGATGTTAAAAGGTCTCTGTATATTGTTGCTGTCATTGTGCAATCAATGCGGTGAATTGGTCCGATCCCTTGCCCCGAAAAACAGCCCCACACCATTATGTTAACACCACCGTGTTTCACTGTGGCTGTCGTGTATCTGGGGTTGAATTTTTCTCCTCGTAGTCTTCGAACACCGACTCTTCCATCCGATCCTCGGAGATTGAATTTAGACTCGTCAGACCATAATATAGTTTTCCGCTGTTGTGGAGTCCAATTCAAATGTGCTCGGGCGAAGCTAAGACGACGTTTTCTGTTTTTTTCGGATACGAATGGTTTTTTGGTACTTTTATAGCTTTTGTGGCCATATTCCCGTGCTCTTCGTTTTATGGTTGAAAGACTAGCATCAATGGGAATCTCTGTTTTCGCTTCTCTAGGAACAGCTTTGGGATATTTCATGAAAAAATTCTAGATTTTTCTATCTTCTCGTACAGTTTTAACACGTGGTCTTCCTCCCTTGTGCGCCGTAATGGTACTGCCACTATTGACTATTCTACAAACTGTTGATTTTGGAATGGAATATTTTAACCCAATTTCTTTTTGCGAAATTCCACTGCGATAATCCTTTAATATCTTTGATTTAAATTCAGAATTGTATTTGTTGCCCGCCATTTGTTTAAAAATTTCGTTGCACAAATATCTCTTTGAAAATAACTTTATTCTTATAGAGCTGAATAACTAATGTGCAATTTTTTTATAAAACCTAAGCGTCAGAAACTCAAAATATGCAAAAGAAATGTGATTACCGTTATTTCTCACATTTGCTAGTATTTTTGTTGCTCATTTGAGAATGAGAAATAATAGTTGCAAATGTTTCGAACAGCTAAATCTAAACTCTCTCTCTCTCTTACAAAAATTTGGTTTTGTTGTTGTCAGTTATTATATTATGACTTTTTATTATTATCATGAATAAGCAATAAAAAAAGAATAATTGTACTAAAAATTCGGCAACAAAAAAAAGGAGCATGATGCATAGTTGAAGAGCCTGAGCACTGCTTCAGTTCCAAATGTTTTGACCATTACTGTACATATATATATATATATATATATATATATATATATATATATATATATATATATATATATATATATATATATATATATATATTTATTAAAGCCTATTTAAATGTGAAAGAAATTTTAATGTTTTGTGCTTTGATGCACATGTATGTGGCGATTTTAGGAACTATAACAATAGTAGAGTTGTATCGTTCCGGAACGAACTAGTTCCATGCAACGATTCCCTAATTGGATCGGTGCGGAACGATTCCTAAAAAGGAACAGTGCGGACTTTTTAAAGGTTCTTTTTTATCGTTCCTCATTCTGTAATTGCAAATCGTCTTGAGGTGCAATTAATTTGTTTTGACAAACGTCAAAGACAAACGTTTAAGAACGTGTATTACATTTGTTTCGTTCACTTATTTGTAATGTTTATGATAAATTTTCCTAATTTGAAAAAATTATTGCTTATTGTGGGCTATTATTTTTTTTTACAAATATTTTATGAAAACAAAGAATTATTTTTTCTTAGTTTGTAAGAAAATTAAAATAAACCATAAAAAATTTCTGTTGACGTTTTTACGAGCAACAGGCACGTTCTCTCGTTCCTCGTTCATTCACTGTTAAAAGTATAAGACCGGAACGATGAACGAAAGGAACGACCTAGTTCCTTGAGTCTTTTGGATCGGTCGGAACGATTCCACAAAAGGAACGATTTTGGCCAACTCTAAACAATAGTAAGTGCGAATATGAGCCCTTATCGTAGTTGGCATATTTCAGCTAAAACTGTTTTGTAATAGCTTAAAGAATATTACTAGGTGTTACCTTATTTAAGAAAGGGATAGATAGTGATAGAGAAGAGGCTTAATTCTTTTACAACTTTGCATGTTTTTCATAATGCAGTGTTGCAGCGCCTCTGTTAAATGAGGCGTATTAAGCTGTTTTAGTAGCCATTTTATTGGTTATTTTACTTCACCGATGATTCTGCTACACAATACCCACGAAGGAGTGCGCTCTGATGTTATTATACATATGTATATTAAAATTAGTATCTACTGAAGTCGGTATAGTTCAGTGACCAGTAACTATGTTTTCACCACTTGAACTTTCCTACAACAACTGATACAAAGGGACACTAATGTACATCAGAACAATGCGCTGATGTTATTTAATATCTGTTGGATACCGGGCTCGAATTCAGGACCTTCGGTTTTGTAGTCAACATGCTAACTACTTCATAGTTCCTTAAATAGAGCGTATTAATCTTCAACAATGGCCACAAAATTTTTCATCATTTTCAAGATGGATTCAAGCACAATTAGTTTATAAGGCAGGAACTGTTTAAATATTACGGGAATGGCAGCATGAACAGTTTCAGTTACAAATATTACCACAAACATTATATGCCTCCTCAACGACCATCTTCCTTAACACCACCCTCTTCATTAACACATACTACGTTTATACACGCACTATTTGCAAATAAAAATATTCGCAAATAAATTAACTCACTGTTTATACGGAATAGCAAAAGTACACAAACTTGGTAGCACTTCTATAGAAAATTTACTTTTTTTGACCAAAAAAATAGTGTAAATGTGCAAAATATCAAATAATTATTTGTTTTAATTGTCATTATTTGCTTCTATTAATGTTTTTTGTGCAATATTAATCCATTTATGGTTTTTTGTTATCAAACATTTGTAGGCGTGGCAACCTCAAGCATTTTATTTGCAAATAGTGCGTTAAACGTGAATAGTTTTCTGAATTAGTAAGTCGCAATAAAAATAATAATATGGCAACAATTAACAGTTTTATTTGCAAATAAGCCCTGCGTATAAACGTAGTAACACCTTAAATGTTGTATGACATTATTATAAGTTTGACGTCAATGCTGCTATTTTTAGTCAATGACTTACTTAAGGTTTTCATTATGTATTTGAAAATACCTATACTTTTATAGATTTTATAAATATTTCTTTAATATGCAACAAAGTATTTAATTACGCACAATTTCATATTTAAAACTGTACCAGAGAGAATTACTCTTATTTACCAAATTTAATTTGTGTTTTCGTTCGTACTACATTTTTTTATAAATTAAACTCAGCATAAATATTACTTGGATTCCAAGAATTTACTTCAAATAAAATGACGTAATATGTATCATCAAAGTGTTCTTGTTTATGTGCCAATTTTTTCCGATTAGAAAATGGAACAAGTAACATGCATGCAAAATATATTCTATAAATATCTTTTAATTTATTTAATTAACCGACCCGACCGCAGCCATAAAATATCTGATGTATTAAAAAAAGTTGCACAGAAATTGAGAGGCAAAAAGTTTAGCATACCTTTTGGCTGTGGTATAGAAATCTAAATATAGGGTCCGCCAGATAACTTTTTTTTTGATGTGTAAACATTTATACGCTGGGGGGTAAACATTTTTTAACTTGATTTCTTTGCTGAGATTTCTTTGCTTTTTGCTTTTGCTTTGCATTGTCAAATCGGTGTGAGCTATGTATGAGTGTATTAGTGTTTGAAAGAAGCAATACCAAGCAGAGAAACAAGTCGACCGGCTCGAAGCCGACGGTGCGCCGCCGCCGGTTATTTTTCTGTATATTTCCGTACACCAAAGGTGAAAATGAACCGTAAGAGCTACGGACTTGAAATTTGGACACAATATGTAGACATTTGGCCACTACAACAACAAATACATGAGAGTTAAAAACTAAAGGGTGTTCCAAAACGAGCAACGAAAAATGTTAAAATCCCATGTAATACACATACAATTGTATGTACATATATGCACTTGAAATTTTAAAAGTTAGTGTATTTTTATACAGACTACAACAATTAACAGTAAATTTAAAAAATTTAAATCAATGGGTGTTCCATCAGTTAATGCAATTTTGACTTTGTAATTTTGACAACTTGCTTTATCTTGGAAACCGTAAGAGCAAAACTCTTGAAATTTTCAAAAAATCAAAAAAATATAAAATCGCCAAATATAAAAAAATCGCCAAAACGAAAAAAACAGCAAATTAAAAAACATCTCTAGGACTAAAATAAATCGCGAAAAACCGCAAAAATCGACAAAATTAAAAAAATCCTTAAACAAAAAAATCGCCAATATGAAAAAATCGCCAAAATGAAAAAATCGCCTAAATAAAAAAAACCAAAAAACAGAAAAAAAATCGCCAAAATGAAAAAACCCCAAAAAACAGAAAAAAATCGCCAAAATTAAAAAATCGCCAAAATGAAAAAAAATGCGAAAATTAAAAAAACCCAAAAAGAGAAAAAAACGCCAAAACGAGAAAAAACGCCAAAACGAGAAAAAAGCGATAAAACTGAAAAAAAAATTCGTTTAAACTGAAAAAATTAAGAAAGCTAAATCAAAAAAAATTATCAAAATCAAATGTGCGCGAGTCAAAGTCGCACTTTACTGAATTTATTTTAATTGCAATGCGTACACAACAACAAGAACAGCAACAACTAAACGATGAACAACAAGAATTACAAAGTAAAAGTAAAGGCATTTACCATAGATGAGCACTGCAGTACCACTAAAGTTTCAGTAAAAACAATAAAAAATGTTTAACAAGTAAATTTTTACTGATTACTAAAATTTTGTTTCTACAATTTTTATAAATTGCCTAAATGATTTGTTATATGATGAGGTGCATTGAATTTTCAGTAATCAGTAATGCCCGTATTCATAATGAAATTCTACCAAGTGGCTAAATGTTTTTCATACAAAAGTTTCAAAATTTGAATGAAAAAACTTTGCCACTTGCTACAATTTTATTATGATTACGGCCCTACGATTTTACTGGTAATGCAAATTAAATTTCATTAACAGTAAAAATTTACTGAATTTTTTTTAGTAATCAGTAAATTTACTGCTTACTGCAATTTTGAATGCAGTATATATACATATACTGCAGTGTGCCCATTTACTAACCAAATAAGTTTAATAAAATAAACAAAAGCCAACAAATTCATATCTATTTACAATATTGAAAGTTTTGATACTTTTAATTAATTAATTTAAAAAAAAGATACTAAAAGCATAAGTACTTCCAACTTAAAAAAAATTTCATTACTAGATGTTTACACATCTCCTCTGTGATCGGACTCACATTGCTTTTTTTTTTGAAAATGCTAAAAAAAAACTACTGAAGCTTCGGCTGTGTGGCACGTAGCGCCGTCCTCTTGAAACCAAATGTTGCCAATATCCTCCTCTTCAATTTTTGTGAACAGAAATTCGTTCAACATGGGCCGATAACGATCGCCATTGACTGTAACGGCCACTCTTTGCTCAATGGCCCAATTATGCCTCTGGACCAAAATCCGCACCAAACAGTGACTCGTTTTGGGTGCGTCGGCTTTTCAATGTATGCGTGCGGGTTTTCTGTGCCCCAAATGCGACAATTTTGCTTGTTTACATACCCGCCAAGATCAAAATGAGCTTCATCTGAAAATATGATTTTTTTTGGCAAAATCGGCATCTTCTGTAAGTCGATCGCAGACCCACTCAGCGAAGCGAAAACGCATTGTATGGTCAGTTAGCTCGTTCAGCGGAAGGATAAAACTAATTATTTGTCAAATCAGACATAAGCTAAGTGTTACCATTCACGAAATAAGCACTAGTTGAAAAAAAAACGTTAGATGGCGGACCCTTTACTCCTGAACTCTAAACACACTTAATCTCAGTGATGTCAACTTTTGAGACTCAAATGCGTAAAAATTTTTGAAAAAAGGGCTAAATTGAAAAAATATTCAAAAATAAAAAAATAGTAAAATTTTTCAAAAAAAGCGCGAAAGGGCCTAGTATTAAAATGTTTCTGTTGAAAATAAAAACATCAAATAAATTTTTGTAAAGTAATTTATTAGAATATAAGTAACTATCATGAGATCAACACATACATAGCTTTAGAGCTTCAATATTGTACATATTTCATTTGCATTTCATATTACATTTCAATAAGGTATGTACATACGTAGATTAAATAGTTAGCATATACATACATATATAATAGAAATATATATATATATATATATATACATATGCATGTTTACATAAGTAGATACATTTAAAATTGGCCGTTATTAAATAAAATTTCGATTTCTCGCTCTTCCAAAAACATACATTATCTGTTTTAGGATGTACTGAATAACTTTCAAGGCATAAAAAATTTGGAAGAAATAAAAGATTACTCTATATTATTCTTCTTTTTTAAATTGGTAAAGCAATATCGACTTTTTAGTCATTTTATTTTGCTAGATTAAAGGAGGAAAGAAAAAGTTCGCAAAAGTTTAAATGTAGCCATATCGAGCAAAAACTAAAAAGGGGCTAAAAGGGCTGAAAGATTATTGTAAAAAAGTGTTAGGTTTGCGCCTTTTTTAGTTTGGGGCTAAAATTTTTTTTTTCGCGTTTTAACTTACTGAAAACGGGCTAAATCTAGCCCTAAAAGGGCTAAGTTGGCATCACTGCTTAATCTTGTGTTTAAAGCACCCCATACACGTTTCAATTCAATTGTGAATTGAGTCTTTCAATTGAATTGGTTCTTGGCCACACATTTCATAAACTCAATTGAAAGATTTTCATTCAACTGCCAAATTTATATTTTTTTCACAATTACAAATTTAAAAATTTAAAACTTCTATTGCATTCATTCATCACTTTTTAAATTTTTTATCTAAATTTCAATGAAATAAAATACAATTTTAAAAATACATAACTTTTTCTTACAAAATAAAGCTAATAAAGCACCCCATACACGTTTCAATTCAATTGTGAATTGAGTCTTTCAATTGAATTGATTCTTGGCCACACACTTCATAAACTGAATTGAAAGATTTTCATTCAACTGCCAAATTTATATTTTTTTCACAAATAAAAATTTGAAAATTCAAAACTTCTATTGTATTTATTCATTTATATTTATATTTTATATTTAGAATTCAATCAAATTAAATACAATTTTATAAATAGATAACTTTTTCTATACAAAATAAAGCTACAAACATATATTTTGACACCTAATCACGAAACTCGAGCACACACAGCACAATCGAATTGAACGATTTACTAGTCAACATGAAAAATCAAAATCTTTTAATTTTTCTTCAACCAACTCGACAACTGCCAAACTAATCAATTGACAAAGCCATACACGCTTTGATTTGAACAACAACCGACTCAATTGAAAATTGAATTGAATAGTGTATGGGGTGCTTAACCCTTTCAATACTGACGGGACACATGTATCCCACTGAGTGTTCGTGTTTAACTAAAACACAATTATTAACATTTATTCGTACATGTTTTTGTCCCGTCAGTTTTCTATAAGCAGTAAGATTTTTTACGGATCCTTTTATTCCGTTATTCTTTGTACTTGTGCAGAAATTAGCTTTTATTTTGCAGTTGATTGTGGCACGTGCTAGTTTAGTGAGGAAAAAAGGGTTTTTTTGGTAAATTCACGATCGATTCTATTTCGAAATGTTAATATTAATACAAATAAATAGTTATCAACAGCAAAACAAAAAAAGTATATAGAATATATAGAAAAAACTAAATCTGGGACATATGTGTCCCAGCAGTAACTTTCACTGGGACACATTTGTTCCAATAGTAACGTACTCCTACAATACGTAATTTAGTCCTTTTTAAAAAATTAGTGAATATTTTTCAAAATGGAAGCGCCAGAGGTTATTTGATGATGAAGAGATTCGAAACTTTTTTGGAAAACACAGACTCTGAAAGTGGCAGTGACTTCGATGGTGACAGCATCGTTGATCCAACTTACTCAAATGCAAGTGATAGCTCATATGAAGAGCATTCAGATGTCGAAAGAAAAGAAAATAATTTGGCTGAAGAAGAGGATACGCAAGTCAACAAGGAAGTGATATGAAGTGATACGGAACAACAGCGTTAATAATTTTTTGCCTCGAAAAACAATTCCGAACTTTGAACAGCCAGTTATTCGTGTCAACATTAACAGGGGTTCAAAGGAACTTGAAGTTTTCTTCAAAGTCTTTCCAAGAAGCCTATTTATAAAAATAGCCGATTGCACAAATAAAAGAATTGAAATATACAACACAAATCTTCAACATAAGAACAAGAGACTTGTTGATAAAAGAGGAAAACTTCCAATGCAGGCTATTGATCCATATGAAATGATGATTGTTGTCGGTGTAAACTTGGTCATGTCTTATAACCATTTACCACATATGCATATGTATTGGTCTCAAAACTTATCTTTAGGTAATACAGTAATAAAAAATTGTATAAGTCGTGACAGGTTTTCATTTTGTCATCAAAACTGTATATGAATTACACAGAAAAACCTTTACATGCTTCAAAAACGTACTATGTTGATGAAATGATTTCATGTCTAAAATATACGTTTCAAAATTGTCGAATTGACTACGTTTTCCAGCCAATTGATGAAGCTATGGCAAAATTCAAAGGCAGGTCATCTTTGAAGCAATACAACCCGATGAAGCCAATAAAACGAGGCATTAAGATTTGAGAACGATGTGTTCTACAACTGGATACACCTACAATTTATGGAATATATTGTGTAAGAGAAACACTTATTTGCGATGGTACTCTTGGAGAGCGAGTTGTGAGAAAACTTAGTTCCACGCTCTCATTTCCTTCAGCCGTAATATGTTGTGATCGGTTTTTTACTTCCATCAATTTAGCTCTAAGTTTGAATTTCGGTTTATTTGGAACCATTAGAAAAGGAGGTAGTGTTTTTAAATATTGCAACAATGGTATTATGTTTTGTAAATGGCAAGATACAAACGAAGTTTTATCAATCAGTATTATACCTGATTTACATTAAGCCTTTTTTCATGAAATTTCATGAATTTTGTTGCACGCAACTTTTTCTATTTGCTAATTGCAGCGCTATAAAAGAGAATTTTATATAAAAAAGGGCGTAGATTGAATCTCTGATGCATTTTTGACAACTTTTTTGATATAAGTTGCTCCTCGAGGCCTCCTATTGACAAATAAAAAATTTTCATGCAACTAATTTCATGAAAAAAATGCTTAATGTAAATTAGGTATAATTGTCACAGTAATACCACAAAACATACAGAAGTGTCACGAGACGGAAGAAACTGGTATTTTTCAGTTTGTCTCCTTTTCCCTCAAATTTTGTCGTCGGTTTTGTTTTGCTACGTCTTTCTAGTGCAATACATTTTTATTAGCTGTGTTAATTGGTAAGTAGTAATACACTACAGTATCAAATACACTATGCTTTTCTCTTTCTTCCATGAATTTTAACAAACACCTAATTGGAGCTTTTTTTACCTGTCACTTTCTTCACTTCTGTGTATTCTGTGGTAATACCGTAGTGAATGTTAAAAGGACAAACAAGAAAGGAGACGCTATTGAAGTTTCATGCCCTGAGGCCGTTTCTTTCTACAACAAGTATATGAGCGGCGATCTTTCAGATCACTTTTTTTCTCTTTATGATCCTGACAGAAAGTCAGGAAAGGAAAATGGTGGAAGAGAGTTTTCCAAAAGCTGCTAATGATTTGCGTATCTAATGCTTGGATTATATTTCAAGAAACTCGACATACACAAACGCCATTAATTGGTTTTCTCGTTGAATTGGCTGAGCAGCTCCTCGCCCATGGAAAAGAAAGAGAGCGAAGATCAAACGTCGTAGAACGAGCAGCGTCTTTCCTTACTGTCAAAAACACCTACAGGATTCGGTGAACATCTTCCTGTTGAAGGAAACACACGCCGCCGTTGCAGAAGCTGTGCGGACAATAAAAAGAGCAACGTACGAAAATCATTTGCGTTTCCTACAATATTCCTTTGTGCAAGCTCTGCTTTGCCAAATATCATTCTACTTATCTTCCATTTACATTCATTGCATTTGATACTTGTTTTTCAAAATTGAAATTTACACACTATATACATTCCATTATTTGTTTTTGCGTCATTCAGTTACTGTTGGGACGTATGTGTACCTTAGTCAATTACTGCTGGGGCATCCCTGTCCCAGGATAGTTTCCCTGTCCTGGTTATCCTTTAGGCGAACGCACCTTACAGAGTACTAATTGAGCCAAAATCAACCAATTAAATATAAAAAAAAAATCTTGTAGCTTTCAAAAAAAAAATTCGTTTTGAAGGGGTTAAACGATATTTTCTTTCCTTATTATGCACCCCATACACGTTTCAATTCAATTGTGAATTGAGTCTTTCAATTGAATTGATTCTTGGCCACACACTTCATAAACTGAATTGAAAGATTTTCATTCAACTGTCAAATTTATATTTTTTTCACAATTAAAAATTTTAAAATTTAAAACTTCTATTGCATTAATTCATTAATTTTAATATTTTTTATTTAGAATTCAATAAAATTAAATACAATTTTAAAAATACATAACTTTTTCTATACAAAATAAAGCTACAAACATAAATTTTGACAGCAAATCAAGAGACTCGAACACATACAGCACAATCGAATTGAAAGATTTACTAGTCAACATGAAAAATCAAAATCTTTTGATTTTTCTTCAACCAACTCGACAACTGCCAAACTAATCAATTGACAAAGCCATACACGCTTTGATTTGGACAACAACCGACTCAATGAGGTAGTTTAGACGAGAACAATTTTTAAGCCGCACAATTTTTGTTCTTTTCCAAATTACACGAGACTAATTCATCTGGCACAAAATGTATACGTATAAACAGCTTTGTGTGTGTTAGTGTTTTTCGTAATCATTTAACACTTGCTGTTTTTTAATTTGTGTGTGTATTGGTTTTATGCTGCTAATGCGGGGTTGTAGCTGGTTGAAAAGTTATGCCAACCGCAAAACCACTCTCTTTGCCTCTCTCACCCACAAACTGGCATGTTATGCCAGCACAATTATGCCCGTGTAAATCAGCGCATTTAAAACATAACCAGAATGAAATCGGAATAAATGTGTGCATCACAACTTTTTACGTTTTTCAGTCGATTTTAAATCGAAAACTATTTCTATCACATACCTGATAGTAATAATAAAAATTATTGATAAAATTATAAGTATTTGTATGTGACAAATTGTGAGACATGGATATCGCTCATTTACTCAAAGAACGTCATAACGTCAAAAAAAATGGAATTTTTGAGTTAGTGATGCGGAATTAATCCTCATATTTTGTAAAAATTTCACACCAATATCTTGTTTAGCCTACTCTTGAAAAAAAAAAATAAAATTTTCTTTTTGTATTAAATTGTGTGTAAACTGAAAACTTCAAAAATCAAAATAAAATCAAAAATTCAAATATACATCGCGATTTGAATATGCCACTAGTGACTGAAGAAATTGTAAAATACGCAGGCAAATATCTAACAAAACTCGAGTCACATCCTAATCCGCTTGCTCGTAATATTTTGAACTTTACTGGACACATCCGCTTAAAAAAGAGAGATACACGGGCTCTAATATTCAACACTCTAGATGATGAAGCTGCTTGAAAACACCTTTTTCTTTTTGTTGCTTATCACTACTTATGTATTATTAATAACTATCACTAAGCTTATGTCCGACATTGGTCGGGCCTAATAATTTTTTTATAGATTTAAGATTTGAATACTTATTGTTAGTTCATATTTGAAGATACAATAAATAATAAACATGCATTTAAAAAAAAAAAAAAAAAAAAAAAAAAAAAAACACACAATACCACTCTCTTTGCCTCTCTCACCTACAAACTGCCATGTTATGCCAGCACAATTGTTCTCGTGTGTGATAGCTGAATGAATATATGAATATAATTTTTTGCTAATCAAATTTAAATAAAAAAAAATAATAGCTTTTGGTACTCTCGGGACCAAAAAAGTACTCAAAAAAAATTTTATTGATACCGAAATGCAAATCTCATTTCCCATCACTGCTTGAAATAAAAGCGAAAGTTTTTCAAACAACTATATTTTCGAAAAAATATAGAGTTGCCAGATTGATGAAACATTAAACGTATCCTAGATTTTAAAATCATTGGGATAGGTGGTCAGCGTGACCATTTGACCGGCTAAAGTGGCAAATTGCCACCTTTTTGACTGCCTTGCCACTTTTTGTCCCCATTTTTTTTTTTTTTTTTTTTTTTTTTTTTTTTTTTTTTTTTTGTGAATAATACAGGGTGGGCCAAAAGAAACCAAGGGGTGTAAAAGTTTAATAACTTTTTTGTTTATTAATTTTTTTTTATTTTTTCTTTCAGATTATATAGACAACACTTGGAGAATTTATAATGAATGAAAATAATAAATGAAAATCAGAAAATAAGAAATGAATAAATGAAATCAACTTTATTGAAAATTTGATTATGAGTGATGAAGCTCATTTTCATTTGAATGGCTTTGTTAATAAGCAGAACTGTAGGTTCTGGGGTTCTCAAAATCCAAGAGCCATTCATCAACGCCAATTGCACCCCATCAGGTGTACAGTATGGTGTGGGATCACATCTGAAAATGTCATTGGGCCCTACTTCTTCGAGAATGAAGATGGAAGTGCTGTAACCGTAAATGGAGAGCGGTATCGGTTTATGATAGAAAATTTTTTACGTCCTGCTCTTGAAAACAGACCTGGTATGTGGTTTCAGCAGGACGGAGCCACTGCCCATACTGCCCGAGACACAATGGCACTTTTAAGTCAAATTTTTGGAGAGCGAATAATTTCTCGAAATTCGGAAATTATTTGGCCAGCGCGATCGCCAGATTTGACAGCACCCGACTATTTTCTTTGGGGTTTTTTGAAGGAGCGAGTGTATGTGAACAAGCCAGAGACAATCCTTGAACTCAAGGCAAACATTGTTGCAGAAATTCGAACGCTACAGCCACAAGTTTTGAAAGATGTTATGGAAAATGCTCTAAAAAGAGCCCATCAGTGCGAAGCTGAAAACGGTGGTCATTTAAGAGACATCATTTTTCATACTTAGTGTAAAAAAATTTCCATTTTGTATATTATATAATCTGAAAGAAAAAATAAAAAAAGTTAATAAACAAAAAAGTTATTAAACTTTTACACCCCTTGGTTTCTTTTGGCCCACCCTGTACTAATAAGTTTGTACAAACATGAAATTCAAAGCTATTTCAATAAGTTTCTTCACTTAAATCTGGCATTATACTTTTGTTCTGTAGAACATTTTAGCAGAATTTTTTGACTGATTTAGCATTCTCTCATCATCATTTTCTGGCAACACTGCTGCTGAAGCAAATTACTTAAAAAGTGGAAGTTACGCATTTTGTATCGTGGTAGTACAAATAGAAAAATATTTAAAAATAAAATGTTTTTTTTTTTAAACAAAACAATAGTTATTGAACATTTACCTGATACAATTAATGCTTGGTTTGGTCCTGTTGTATGTATATTTCCCATTTTTTTTGAGGTTGATTGGTTAATTTGATTGATGGAGGGTAATCCTTGAATATTGCGAGCTTTTTAATTTTTTAACTTTTTATTTTTTTTTTATTTTTTTTTTCACTTATTTTAAATTTTTTCACTTATTTTGACTTTTTTCACTAATTTTATTTTATTTTTATTTTTTTTTTTTTGCTTTTTTTATTTTAATATATTTTTTTCTTTTCTTTTTTACTTTTTTTTATGTAACTTTCTTATTTATTTTTATTTACTTTCTCTTACTTATTTTCTACTTATTTTTTTTTAATTTTATATTTTTTATTATATAAATATATTTTTTTAAAACACTTTTTATACACTTTTATAGCTGAAATAGAAAAAAACAAAAGTTTTTAATATATATTTGTATATTTTTATTTTTTCAAATTGTATATATGTAATTATAGTTGTCTATTTAATGTTGCGAAAGAATTTATTTTAGATTCTTTATCTTTCCTTCATTTTCATCAAACCACTGATTATGTAAAGATTGTCATGATATAACTACACATGTTGTATTCGATAATAAAGCTTCGTGTCCTAAACAAGCCAAGCATTAATTCTTTAACCCTTTCATGCAGAATTTCTTTTTACCGATCAGTCCCCTATCGTGAAAAAGAAGTAAAACTTTTGTTCCCATGAAGTTCTCATTTCCCTCGAAGGGAAAAGTGGCACAGCGCTTAAAAGTTCACTTTAAACTTTCTTCCGACTATCAATTCCCAGTGAATGTAAAATATGTAAAGCTTAAAAAATTATTAAAAATAAAAATAGAAAATTAAATGTTTTTGAGTTTTTTTTTAATAATTTGGACGCAAAAGGCAACAATCATCGTTTGCTGAATACGAACCGTTTGTGACTGTTCAGAATATGTGGTTGAAGTCTACTGGGGGCCTACTCTCTAATTCGAAATGAAAGAAAATGCTTTCGAATTTAAATGTTATTACCATTGCATTTTGAAAACATTTGCTTTCGTTTCGAATTACACTGTAAACCCCCTGATGAATTACCCAAGCACCAATCAAATATATAGACAATGCTAAGCACCAATTACAATATATAGACCAGCAAATAAATTTCGATTGGAATGGACTTATGTCAATACATATGTCAAATAATGGATTTCTTAAATATATTTAATTTAATGCTACAATTGTTTCGTTCACAAGCTCGCATTAACGTCGTATGCCTTGTCTAACTGTCTAATTATACAATATTGTAATTATTTTAGTTGTTGTTAGTATTCATACGAACGCGTGTTCTAATTATACGATTGAATTGTGTATGTTTTTCAAATAGTTGTATTGAGGCTGGCCGTGTCTGGGAATATTATATATATTAGATTTATTTGAATAAAATCATTTAAATATGTGCACCAACAAATAAATTTATCTTAGTGATAAATATATATGTACATATGTATGTATGTATGTATATATTTAATTTATTTCAATTTAATTTGCAAACTATTTTAATCAAAATTGCTTATAGCGAAAAATTTATAACCATTTCGCATCAGTATCTGGATTCAGTAACTTTTTGCGAACCGAAAATCGTAGTATTTATCGACATATTTATTCGTTTGCGATAACGATAATGTGATTGTGTAATTTCTTTTTAAAGATAGTCTCCCGCTTTATCTTATTCACCATTTAATTTAATATTATGTGGTAGCTCTGTATAGGAAATGTGAAAATAAGCGAACAGAAAAAATTTGATTTTGTGACTTAATTTTTTTTCTCCAACCGACAGCGAATATCGTTAAAATATGTAACTGAATAGCAAAGTCGATAAACTTTCGTTATATTTATTATAACGATACGATTATCGTAATAAAGGTTACGGAATCAAGGTACATATTAAATTGTATGCTATCAAATTGAAATGAATGTCATTTAAAAATACAGCAAAAGAACGATACAACAAATTTTTCTCTGCACAAGCGTATACAAAAATATGATTTCTTTTTTTAACTAGAAACCATATGACTGAGCTAGTGAATTGAACAAATGAATTGATTGAAATTATTTTATTTGAATTTTTAATAAATTTTTTTTTTGTTGGAATTTTTCGATGAGTTTTTTCCATGTTGAATAACAAATTGCAATAACTTGTGCTTACATACACATATTCACCCTTATTCTATTTGGCGTCGGCAACATCGTCATCAATTTTGAAACAACATCAATATAACACAACATCAATGCTAACTTTGTATTCCCTAACAGTGTTATGACGACGTTGCCTGTTTATCGATAAATACAATACACATATCCAATATTTGAGTCAGCTGGTTCATTTTGTTTACTATTTTTGGTAAAAGTATTTTTGAATAAGTAAAAGCTTTGTAAATAAATTAAAATAAAATGTTTTTCTTTCCTATTGAGACGATGAAAAAAAATTAATAGTGAAAATAAGATTTCTCAGACAAAAGTGATGCATTTGCCAGTTACCCAAGGAAAAGTAAGTGATAAGTTCTCTCATGTTTTTGGAAAATAATGGGTAATGTTCATCCTTTTAATATTTTACAAATATTTTCGGCTGAACAAAACATAATTTAGGAATGTATTGGATACAATAGAGCCTAACTTTTGAAACAAAAGGGATCAGATCAACGTTTATTGGAGCTTGGAGCTTCCTCCAAAGGTACTCAGTGCTAATTGTTTATATACCCCGCCTTCAGTTGCTTTGCTGTTGTTGTTTGCAACCTTTTTTTTAATTTAAACCTCAGTATACTTTCCCAACACACTATTTACCTTACATTTTGCCATCCACCACTAGTTCTAATTGGTGGACCGAGGGAATTTAGTGCAGTCTCACTTTCTCACTGCACCTTGAAATTATTAGGAAACTACCCCTGAGGAATCCTCTAGCAAAAGAAGTACTTTTCCAACTCTTCCACAAGCTTTTCAAATTGGTTGGGGTTGGTAATTTTAATTTTGTCCATATTATATTTTTCACTTTTTTTAAGAACTTTTTTCAAATAAATATGTACATTTTTATATCTACTTATATTTCACTTTTTTACCATTTAAATTATTTTTCAAATTCGTTGAGGCATGCACACAACAGAACACGACATCAAAAACACTGACGACAAAATGAACGGCAACATCAACATCAATGTTTCTTTCAGAATACCAAACATATGCTGACAGTCATCGATAAATGGCAATACTATCCACGGGAATACCGATTTGATAAAAAACATTAAAAACGACGTGGTGTTATGTTGCCGACGCCAAATAGAATAAGGGTGATTATATATCGGGCATGTTCTGACACTCGCACATGGTATAACATTTGCGATTGTGACTTGAATTCACAAGACACGTGTTCTGCGAATCGCGATCGCAAGGCTCTTGGCGAGGTCAAATCGCAAGAATATACTGAAGTGAACAAATAATTAATATATTATAATTATTAATTTATTATTTTTTCTTTTGATTTTAATCAAAAATAGTAATAGTTTCGCAAAATTTTTATCATAAAATTGAAATTTATAAAATGTCTTTTTGTTTTATTATTTTGTTTGCATTGTTTACTCATACACGGACGATTTCAACAAACAGCTGACCTAAAGCAATATGGAAAGTCGCAAGCAAAACGCAAAACAGAACATGTAGAAACAAGTTTGGTGATTTGCAACTCACATGCGAGTGTCAGTTGTCAGTACATACCTGTATGTCTAACACAGAGTGAAGAAAACTGAAAAACAATATGTACATACATACATACATATGTATGTATATACTTTTCATCTTTAATTCCCTTAAAATTCATCCCTAATACAACTAATAACTTTAGTAAAACCAAAGAATATAAATTGATTTATATTATTTGGTAAAACATACAAAAACAGAATGTTTCCTGGAAATATTATAAAATTATTCATAACGACTGCTATATATATTTTAAACAAATATTTGACATTCAAAATGCTAATTTTTATTTAAAAATTTATCAATTTCTTAGATATATTTTTTAACTTTTAACAAAATTATCTCCACTGGCAACACTGTTACACTTCACAAGCAATTTCTATTAAAATTAACATTGCTCCTGAAGGTATGCTTTAAAATTCGGTTAAATATACAGAGATGAGGCAAAGGTTTTTTATATTTTTGTTGTATAAAAACAATAACAAAAACATTTTTTTTTGTTGTATTGAAAAAAATACGCATAAAACAACTAGAAATTTTATAGTATTCTCAATAAGATTTTTTTTAATTAACCGCACACCAACAACTAAAAACATCAAGTGTGTATATTTTATATAATATACAAACAATAAATAATGTAACACCCAAAAAGATTTTATGTATGTACATACATAGTATGTATACACGGCTGAAATAATTTATTTTACAGCTGTAAACATTTTAGACAATTCTTATCAGATTTGTATGAATTTTTTTTTGTTAATCAAGATTTAATTGGGTTTATTTCGCACGTTTTTAATACTTTTAAATTTTCTTATTAATTTTTTTTGTATATCTATGACACTACTAATAATGTGATTGATGCCTTCATCTTTTTATTCGTGTTCTGTTTAACCGCTTGCAAAACTTTTTCTATTCACTCACTACAGAACAACCACTCGCGACAAACACAAAAATCACTCTATTAACATCCACTAACTTGTGCACAGGGTTGCCGTTGAAAATTTCGAAAAAGTGTCATAAAAAGGGTATTTAAGAAAAAAAAGGGTCAAGAAAAGGGTATTTTATAGTAAAATAGGGTCAAGTTTTTTGTGAACAAAAAAACTACATTTATTTCAATTAAAAAAAAAAAGAAACACGAATTTTAAGAATTAATTAAATACATTAGACTAACATAAAATTAACTAACACACTTTAAATGTAAATCAATTTTAACCCCATAACCGGCCAGACCGTAAAAATGTCGGATGGAGCTACTTATATTAAAAGTGGATATAGTCAAAATAGTCGTAAGTTTTAATTTACAGATGAAAAAACGTAAGGAACGAACTCCACGTAAAGAATAGTGAGGACCGGCTGTAGACGGTCTTGCCGGTTTGCAGAAATTTTATTTATAAAATGTTTTATTACGTTTGAAGATAAACGTAAGTTAAAATACATATTTTTTAATTGAGATACTCCCAGAAATAATTTGCATTTGGAATCAGGGATTTGGGTGTTAGATTTTTTGACATATTTTCACCACTTATTGGCTTTTGTATCGACCAAAACAGTAAAATGATCGACACCATCGAACCGAGTATCGCTAACTGGACGAACAGCACTTTTTCCAATACCTGATATGCTAGACTGTGCTTCGACCAATTTTTAAACACATGAATGCCCTACGGCATACAATTTTTTAAAATGATACAAAGGGATAAATTAAAAAAAGGGTCATAAAAAGTGTCATTGGCACGAAAAAGGGTCAAAAGTGATACTTTAGTATCACAACGGCAACGCTGCTTGTGCAGTGAAGAGCACCATGTGCAGAGCTGCCTGATATGTTAAGGCCAAAATCGTCGAAGTAACGTTGCAGCCACACGTTCAATAAATGGCTTTCAATTTCATTACACATATTGTTTGTCAAAATTCCTTAAAATTGATAGCTGTGATACAAATTGATAATCAATTTCATTTTTTAATTGCCACCGACGTAGAAACAACTCAAATTTGTAGCTTCAATCAATGGGTGCTGTGACCAGCCGTTCAAATTGAAAATTAAATTGCCATTTAAATGGATAGGTGAATTTGAAATCAATCTAGTTTTCAATTTAAACAGTTTGATGGTGTTAGTGAAAAAAGTGTGAGTGTGTTGAAAATTGACTGGAATTGAAAGTCAAAAATTGAACGTGTGGCCCCCAAGTAATTCATTCAAATCGTTCAAGGATCGTTAGCATAAATACCTAATTTTCTTTTCAATGAAATATTTTTTTTTTCAGTAAAACATAACAAATCAATTGAACTCAATGTACATTTACAGTTAAACTCAAAACTTGCAAGTTTTCAGTCAAGGCATATCAAGCAGGTACTCTTAACAGCGAGATTACTCATCAGCTGATTTTTTGTTTAGACATTTATAACAAAGAATTCATTCGACAATTTCATTTGTGCCTTGCTTGGCGCATAAAATTTATTAACAGTTACTTGGTGAAACTATATGAGAGGCCAGTGCAAAGTCCACACGGCCTTGACAGTATACTCAGTTTGGAAATTTTGGTGACCAACTTTTTTGTGGACATGCAAATATTTCAAAAATTAGTACTCCTTTAAAAAATGCTATCTTCAGTTTTTGACCAATAGCTTATTCAGACTTGGTGGTAGCTCTAAACTATATATGGCAATAATGTAGCTAAGATTCTACCGAGAAAATTTTTTTAACATCTTAGGCCAAGAAAAATAATTTCTTCAAAAATTTTTTTGTTGCAAAAATTTAAAAAACAAATTTTTTCACTTTGTTCAGAATAACTTGCAGGGACTCCTAATTTTTTTTGCTAACAATATTTGGCAAACTTTTAGCTACGGTAAGGGAGGACAAATTTTGTGAACACATCAATATGATCTGAACGTGTCTGGAAATTGTGGAAATTGTTGCGACTACTCTAAATATCCTTGGCCCACCAAAAAGAACTGGTGGTAAATGGCAAAAGGTAGGGTAAGAACTGTAATACAAAACTATTTTGCATGAAAGATTTTCTTTTACGGAATTGGAAAGCCAAAAAATTATTGCAAACCAGGCACAGTAGAAAGCCAGTGGACGCGTGGACATGCTACTAATGAGCTCCTTCGAGGAAGATGTTCCATCTGTCATCAAAAAATTTCTATACATACATACATGCATACATTCCCTTTCACGGCAGCCAGAATATCAGACAAAATGTCTACGGGATATCACAGTGGCAGGTTGAGCTGCTACAGTCTCTTATTTAAAATTCGTAATGTCGCTGCCAATTTAATTTTGTTTGAAATTAACGTTGACTTTATCTGTTTTTTTAATTAGGCTCCACTGTCGCCAATACATGCATAAATCATGCTTTCTTCACCCGAAAATAACTTTCAAGTCTTATAAATAGTAAAAAAATGCATCATTTTGAAAAAATGCTTTTGAATTTATCACTTACTTTTAATGTGGTAACTGAGAAATGCATGACTTCTGTTTGAAAAATCTTTTTTCCACAATTAATTTTTTTTTCATCACATGAATTCGAATAAGAAAGAAAACTCGTTGTATTTTACTGTGTGCACAAAGTTTTTATATATTAAAAACACTTTTGCCGAAAACAGTGAATAGCAATAATCAGATAATTGAAATGTTAGGTATGTACATATATGTGTTGCATGATTCGATAAAGGCTGTGATACACTATCATACACAGTCGTGCAATTTTTGAGAAAATACAACCCTTGTATGACGGATTTTATGAAAATTTTCAAAAGATAATAGCAATTCATCAGATCAGGTTTGTATTTTTCGTAGATCTTGCGATTGTGTAGGATATTGAGTCATGGCCTTAAAAAGCAATGCTAATGAACATGAAATTATTATGGACAATTTCAGATACATAATATCGATAATTTTCATTTAAAATATTTTATTGTTTATTTAAAAACAATTTATTAAAAGCAACACGTTTGTGGGGAATGCGAGTAAAATATGTAATACATAAAAAAACAAGCCAAACATACACAGCTCTAGTTATTTAAATTATTGCTTTTGCTTGTTCAAAAAATGCTCTAGCATACTTAACAAATTTTAACTTTTAGAAATCGTCGAAATTAGCGCAAAAATTGTCAAATCGTCGAAATGACAATAAGTCGTCCCATCTGGCAACTATCTACGTATTAATGTTCTAGCCGGTGCTGGTGGTTTTTATTTACTCATGACGTCAACATTAGCAAGCCATTAAAAAACGTCAGAGTTGCCATATGCAGAAATTTTTCGCTGTAAGAAGTGTTTTTTAATTTTCTACACATTTTTAATATACATATGTATGTATGTATCTCTGAGTTGGAAAACGATTTTATCATAATTGCTATTCATAATACTATTTACTGTTCTACATAGTCGTCCAACTTTTGGGGAAATTCAACCCTGATGGAATGAGTTTTTATTCTCTTTAAGAAATTTTTTGTGAGCTACATCAGATTAGGATTGCTTTTTCTCAAAATTCTTTTAATTACGTAAGATAGTGCATACCAGCCAGAATAGGATTTACAATCCAACTGTGTATTGGAAACACTTATTAAAAGTTTACTTACGTATTAAAAACAGAAAATACTTTCCGCTATTATGTGATTTTTGAGAAAGTTTTAACAAAATTTGCTCATTTTATTTCAATATGAGTTTCTTTTTGCAATAAAAACTTAACCAGGTTTGCGATCTCATAAATTCTAAGTTTATGCTTAGAATCTTTCAATTAATATGTTAACGCGAATATTAAAAAAAAGGTCACTTAAAATTTAAAAGTGCTCTGCTGAAAAACTTTTTCATTCGACTTTTCAGCAGACTACATACTATAGAACATGAGTGAGAGCTCTATTTAAGTTCTGGCTTGATCGGTAGTACGAAAAGTCTGCAGTTGACTACAAAATCATTTGTGCTTCAGTGACAAAATGTTTTTTTTTTTTTTTTTTTTTGCTGATAGTGTGTACCTAAAATTGTTAGTCAAGAAATATTTTTGTAGCACAAACAGCACAAGTTGAATGCCGAAAATTATTTTTTTTAGGAATTCATGTATTTTTATGAAATGCAAGGCTGTGTGAGTTGTTTAAGACAGTATATTGAGACAAAATTGTACGTGAAGCTATTAAAGTAATTCATAATAAAAAAAGTTTTTTTTAGCAATAATGTGCATCTAATTTTTTTTCATGCCAATTTTTTTTTAATAAGGGCTTGAGTGTCAAACATGATCTATAGTCTGAACAGTCAACATTATCATTCAAAACTGATGAATTTTTGACCGCAGTTATGTTCCTTATTTGCATAGATATATTAATTAAACTTGATTTTTGCAGGGACCGTAATTGTCATGAGTTGTGTAAGAAATATCAAATATAACAGTTATTTTTGATTTTTGAGCAGAAATAATTGTTATTTTCTGACTTTTTATAATTGTAATTTCTTATTTCTTATTTTTATTTTTTTCGAGCAGAAATAATCATTTAACAAAAAATTTTTTTAGAATTAATTATTCGATATTTAGTGCTTCCGATTATAAAATAATGCACTAACCTTATTTTTTGATTGATATTTCTATAATAAGTATTTTTGTAATTATATATTAACAAATTTGAAGGGATTTTTTCTCAATGTAGTATGATTATTAGCTAAAAGAAGTTACATTCCGTGATGCGATAAGAACTAATCGTTTCAAGCTCATGTAGTTAATTATAACCGGCTTCTTACATTTTATTTCAAGCAACTTAATATTACGTATTAAGTTTCTTCAAAGCTTAAAAATATACTACGGTGCAATATACACGTATTTCAATTTAACAGCCTTATTTATGAAAATTCTTAAGGATTTATAAAGAGTTTTTGAAAACAAATATTCACATAAAATTGTTTTTATTAAGCTTATATTTATAAATCATTCAAGAAATTTATTATTCGACATATTGTCAAAAGTTTATTTAAATATACACTTTAATAATTTTTATAAATAAGGCTGTAAATATGTATATATTTTGAACTGTCATTATAAAAGTTTAAATTATTTATTTATTTTTAAATAATTAACGATACATTTGTGTGTTTCCAATAAACGAATTAAGTCCCTACATTACATATCGTCTAAATTTTATTTTTAAGCGATTTCCATTAACAACCAACATTTGTGGACTGGCAACCTTGTGGAACAATAACTAAAAATACAACTCCGTTAACAATGTTGCCCTACCAAGCACAGCTGCTATACTTGCTATAATTTATAGCAAGTGTAGTAAACTACACTTTTTTGCAATCGTGTAGTGAAGCGTTGTGTGGTCACGATTTTTCTTTTGTTTTTTTTTTCTAATGTTACATTGCGAAAATAATTGTCAAATTGCATTCAAAAAATACGCTAAAATGCTAGATAACAACAGAGCATTAGAATAATAACATTAATAAACAACTAAAAAACGTGCCGACTCAGCAAAAAAAAAAAAGGAGAACGAAGTGGTAAGTAAAGTTTTACATATTGGCAAATCTTATTGTTGAAGGTGAGCAGCGACGTCGGCTTATGTATGTGTACTTGGGAAAAATGGCTGTAGTTTTGTAAGACGAAAAAAATGGAAAATTTCATCATAAAAGGCGGTCAATTATTCAGAGAAGCAATGAAAGAAAGTTTTTTGCGTGTAAAATTAAATATTTTACAGCTTTTACCTGTACAAATATATTTAAAAATATATTTAATTCATTATTAATAACCTTGGTCTGTCTTGTCTCTCTTTTATAGTGTCTCTATTTTGCTGCCTGCCAGAAACAAACGTTTCATAAATTGTTTAACATATTGTGTAAAAGGAAAACCAGTCAACAACACCAACAGAGTTATTTGTGTCATCTGTGTATTAACAACTGCTTGCTTGGCAAAGCCTGCGCTCGATATAACGAGTACACACATTTATTCCTAAGTTCATAATGACAGACTATAGCGATCTCGATCGCCAGATAGAGCAATTGAAACGCTGTGAGATAATTAAAGAGAATGAAGTGAAAGCCTTGTGCGCCAAGGCCCGTGAGATATTGGTGGAGGAAGGCAATGTCCAACGTGTAGACTCACCTGTCACAGTATGCGGTGATATACACGGTCAATTCTATGACCTGAAAGAACTCTTTAAAGTGGGTGGTGATGTGCCGGAAAAGAATTACTTGTTCATGGGAGATTTTGTGGATCGAGGTTATTACAGTGTGGAAACATTTCTGCTACTGCTGGCTCTAAAAGTCCGCTATCCGGATCGTATTACATTGATACGCGGCAATCACGAATCTCGACAAATTACACAAGTGTATGGGTTTTATGACGAATGCCTGCGTAAGTATGGATCTACAGCTGTATGGCGCTATTGTACTGAAATCTTCGACTATCTATCGTTATCTGCCATTATTGATGGCAAAATTTTTTGCGTCCATGGTGGTCTATCGCCCTCTATACAGTATTTAGATCAAATTCGTACGATAGATCGCAAGCAGGAGGTGCCACACGATGGTCCCATGTGCGATCTGTTGTGGTCGGATCCGGAGGATCAGACTGGTTGGGGTGTATCGCCCCGCGGAGCTGGTTATTTATTCGGGGCCGATGTTGTTATGCAATTTACTAGAACGAATGATATTGATATGATCTGTCGTGCTCATCAATTGGTAATGGAAGGCTTCAAGTGGCATTTTGGTGAAGCGGTTCTAACAGTGTGGTCTGCCCCTAATTATTGTTACAGGTAAGTTGTTTTTATTTTTTTGTTATACATACTAGGTACATAAAGAAAATATAGTTCACGTATAACTTTTTTTTTTCATTTGTTTCTTTTCTTTTTAATTACAGATGTGGGAATGTGGCAGCAATTTTAGAATTAAATGAGTACCTGCATCGCGATTTTGTCATATTCGAAGCAGCGCCTCAAGAAAGTCGAGGTATACCCTCTAAAAAGCCTCAGGCTGATTATTTCCTTTGAAGAAACGGACGGTTGCAGAACGCAAAAGAACATTTATCATTAACAAATTTAAATCACAATATCATCGTCAATAAACAAACAAACAAAAAACCTAAACAAAAAAAAAATTCCAAAATATAACAACACCCAGTAAACAATGTTTTATTTTGTCGAACTGTAAAAACCTTTTCCATTATTTATTTTAAAATAAAAAACAAAATATTCCACTAAATTAAAATTCAAAAGCAAACAAATTAATTGGAAAAACATGGATTAGAATAAAAAAAATTAATGAAAAGAACATTCTTTTAATAAATGTTAGTGTAGTGATGTAAGTTATAAGTTAGAACTACAACAACAACAAATAAATACCAATCAAAACAAAAATCACAACTAAATAAAAAAAATTATTACCTTAGAAGAATGAACAAAAAAAAAAGAATTTTTAAATGATATTTCCAAGTTTTTTTTTTTTGTAAACAAAAGTGAAATAAAATGTTCAAAGGAATGCATAATATGATTTTGTATTAAACAAAAATCTTTCAGATAAAAACGTTTTAGGAAATGTCGGGTGCCAAATTACGACTTGCATCACACAGAACGACGAACTAGACTAATTAGTCTTGAAAATATTTCATAGACACATATTATGTACATATGTTTCTTAATGAAACTCTATTTTATTTTTTTTTTTCCAACTGTTTGGAAATTTCTTTCGTTCACTTAGCTTCTTATGGAGCGATTATGGATAGCAACTGGACTTTAGTAGCGTTAACAAAAAAGGTATTACGCATGGGAAGTGGCAACTAACAGCTGTTAAATTTAGTTGCCACAAATTTTTATTTTGTGCATACTTTTTGAATCCAAAAATAAAGTTAAATCAACTACTTATTTATGGAAGGCAAAAATGTGTTTTGAATTAAAAAAATATATATCTAAAGGATTTGAATTGCCCATTAATCAAAAAAAAAAAAAAAAAAAATGTTTGCAACAAGAGAGACTTAGGTATTAAAAAATTATTTTATTGCCACATAATAAAATAAGAGCTGTGAAAACACTACTACTTCCATAAAATACTAGCATTTATACCAAGGATCGCAAATAACGATTATTTTTAAAATTTAAACTGAAAAAATCAGACTAATGGATTTTTCGTTACACATAAGGCTAGAAATGTGTTTGTACGGGAATTTAAATCAGGGTTATGCATTTTATAATAAAAATCAGAATATACTAGTTATTTTTTGATTTTTATTTTTTTGAGCAGAAATAAAAATAATTTTCTGATTTTCATTTTTCTGAGCAGAAATAAAAATCAATTTCTTATTTTTACATTAAACGTAACGAATAATTTTTATAGGCACATATTGTACAATGTACATTGTACATACATATGTATGCACATAAATATATAGCTACTACGATGAGATCAACCTGTGGACATTCCGCCAACGATAAAAATATGGTGGACACCAAAAAGGGTCGTATTACTCTTTTTATCACTTTCATGATATGGGTATCAAATGAAAGGGATTTTTGAGGAGATAACCAAAAATGCGATGGAAAGCGGCGGAGGCGCCAAAAAGTAGACATTTGTGTCCATTTATCACTTTCATGATATGGGTATCAAATAAAAACAGAACGCTGATGATGAAGGTTTAGTGGCCTTCGAGGTCGGCTAGCTGTTCCGTTCAACTATGTGTTGTCAGAATATTTACAACCAACTTTGGTGTTATTTGTTCATTAATAATTATCACATGTAATTTGGATTAAAAAGCGATACGAACTTTAGCCTGTTCAAATCATAAATATAGAAACAAATGAAGTTCAAAAATAATAATTAAATTAACTTAATGTAATATCGTTTTAAATATTCGTATTCGCGGATATCATTTTAAGTATTCGAATTCGAATTCTCGTATATCAAAAATTGACATTCCGCACATGCATGTATGTATACATACATAATATAAATGTGAAGGTAAGAGAAAAGAGAAAAGCATATTAAATGAGAAAACATACAAATAACTAAAATTTTTCTGTTACGTAACATTTTCAAAGACTTTCCCCACCCCATCATAACAAATCATAACAAAACTCGAACCCCACCCCTCCCCCCTACAGCGTTATGTAATATATAATTATATAATTAATATAATTTATATAATAAAGCAAAAAACATTTTCTGCGGTACAATTCGTCAGTAGTATTGTACACAAAGGAACTGTTGAATCAGTAGTGTTTCTCAATTGTTACTTCCTACAGGGTATCTAAGAAACATACATATGTACATACATGCTCCGAATTCGTAAAGAATTCGCAACGATTGGTCGACAAAATCTTCCGATTTTGGCACCGAAATATTACCGAAATCGTAACAATTTTTGTATGAAATAGTTGACACGACTTCGTAACGATATGTCGGTACGAATTCGTTACGATATGTCGGTACGAATTCGTAACGACATGTAGGTACGATTTTTTTTTGCTTTTGCAGAGTACCGCTTCACCGTTATGTTGCTGCTATTGTCGAAATAATTTGCAAATAGTCACGTTTTTTAATATTTGTTACAATCCTTTTTTTATCAACATATACATATATGTACATATTTATTTAAAAAAAATGTTCACAGACTTTTACTTATGTACTCAAAAATCAGAGAAACTACCGAAATGTCTTAACGAATTCGGTTCGGCAAGTCTGACTTCAGAAAGAGTCGAAACGTTTTGTTTGGTATTCATTATGTTTGTAAGCTCATACTACCATATATATTACTATACATATATGCATTTATTATTATAAAATAATTTATTTCAAATGATCGAATACAGTTACATATGTACCTATGCAGGAATGTTATCTCGTGAGAGCGTGAGAATTCGTGCGTGATTATTAAAAAAAAAATCTCACGCACGATCACGCACGAGCATATTTTTTTCAGTCACGCTCACGCACTCACGCGTGATTAGTTATAATATTTGATCACGAATCACGTGACTCACGCGTGACACGATAAAATCACGACATTTGCACATCTCTAGTTAAAAACAAAACGAAAACCTACCGGGTATTGACTCGAAACTGTGTTGAAAATTGCAGGTGTAGAAAAATAGAATAGATTCATATGGAATATAAATTATTTACTGGGTTTTGTATAAGTTTCTAGACTTTTGGAATTAATTACGAATCATTACACGATCGAACAACGTACAAAAATAATTTAATTTAATTTTTGAAACCAACAGTATATTGTGTTGTTGACACAGCGTGCATATCGTCGTCATTTTAATGTGCGAATTGCACATACATAAATACACATATTTTGGCAAAAGGTTAAAGCTTAAATTAGACGTGACATAGCCATAACGCCATAACCATAACCAAACCAAAATTTAATTGGTTTCTATGGTGAGACTTATGGCGTTATGGCGAGTCACGTATAATCGAATACAGTGTTGCCCATTAGTTTGGTTCGAACGGCTGCTCTCTATGGCTATGGTTATGTCACTTCTGATTGAGCCTTAAATCTATTAATACCTATAACAAACAACAAACTTCTTTTTCATAACTTATGTGAGCTTGTTATGTGGTGTTGAAAGATTATTTAGTAATATTAATCTTACTAAAACCAGGATCTGAAATTTACTGGAAACAGAAGCCCTTGAAATTATTCAGGGCAATTATGAATAATAGGAATTCCACGAAAAATTTTTCCCGGGGAACAATTCCAGCTAATAGCAGCTAATAGGGAAAACAAAAAATTCTAATCAAAAAAGGGAGAAATTTTTCTCGGAATTTTTTAATAATTGCCCTGAAAAACTAACACTCTTAACAGCCATAAACAATGTTGATGACGTCACGCCTTTGCCGTGCTTATGAACAAATCAAATAGAAAATAATTCAAAGCAAAAGAAATGCAATATAATTACTTCATGACGAAATGAGTAGAGGAATGAATCTTCCACAGACTGCAGAAGCAAAATAAATAGTATTTTACTTGCATTACTTTGCACTGATATCCATGCATACATACGTACATACATATGTACATATTCATATGCACATCAGAGAAACAAGTCGAGGCAAAATTATTGGCGGCGGCGGCGCAGTAGTTTCGTGACCGGCGACGGCGTGCCGAGAGAACTTTCGGCGGCTCAAATAAGCATATGAAAATTTAAAGAGAAAATAAAAATTGAAACTGAAAATTGATTTTCAAAATTTTTTCTCCGAAATTTGTCTTTTGGAGCAGATAAAATTTCGGCTGGTTTTGAGCCGATACAAATAAACGGCGGCGGCGCGCCGTCGGCTTCGAGCCGGTAGACTTGTTTCTCTGATGCACATCAGTAAATATTTATACACGCCAACTTGACAATGAAATATTATACCGCAAGTGGGTATACGTAGGTATCACAGCAGCAACACTTCACACATTTTTATTTAATAATTTTTACATAAACCGACCGACCGAACCGATAATTGTAATTAGAACTAATTCAATTGACCAATTGATAAAATAATGATTTAATTGTGGTACATAAATATGCATAAATATTCATGTGCATGAATACATACTTATGTTTGTATGTTGTAGGTACATATGCCTACATACATATGTGTGTATAATATGTACTCACCTAAGTACATACATACACACCTACATAAAAATGCACCTAGTCCTTACATTTTTATATTTTTTTCTTCTTTTATCGCGCAAAATTGCTTTTATTTGGCTTTTGACAAACATTTGTTTGTTGTTTAAGGTTTCATTAAATTTTATTCAATTTTATCACAGTAAATAGTTCTACATAGGTATAATTTCTAAATTCACATTTCTTATATACTTAAATTATTCAACGAAAAACTGCAATTTAATCACACACAACCGATCGCCACGATAGATGTACTCGAACTGAAGGGATAAATAATTAAATGAAACTCTTAAAATCATGAAGATGGTTGAAGATAACTTCTCTCAATATTCTAAAGCACACTTGTTGCAATATGTGCATGCATGTGTGTATGCATGTATGCAAATAACACGAAAGTAAAAGTGGCCGAATTTAAAAACAATAACAAAACAATGCTGGCTGGCTAACAAGGGAGGCTTGACACATTAAAATTCTTATAAGAAATTCACAGTCAGTAGAAGAGTTTTGTTTAAGAGAATTGATATGAAGTCCAGTTAGTTCCCGTTATGTTTTATTTTTATGTATGCATGTTGTCTGATTTTTAAAAGTGACAAGTGTTTGCATGTTTTTGTGGAAATAATAGAAATTGCAGAAATGAATAAAAATGGAATTGGACATTTACCAGTGTTGCCAGAATCGAAATTCAAATTAACAAAGATGAACCTTCAAAATTATCCAATATGTTATAAATTATACAAAACAAATTTTGTGCTTGATAATGCTTTTTATATAAGAATAGGTATGTATCGGTTGATTTTTTTTAATATTTGTTTTTTTAGTATGAATTTTTCAGTACAAAAAATGATTCGCAACTTGTGGCAATTCCAAAAATGCTTAAGGTTTGCCATTTAACCATTAATACACTAACAAACGAACAACATTTCCAAAACATTGAATTTTATTATCAAAATTCGTGCTGTGTGGGAAATGTGTTTCGTAAATTATGTCCATTTTATGGCAATTTCGCACCAGTTTTACTTTTTTGGACATTAATACGTATGCAGAGAGTGCGCAATGAGGAGAATATTGCTGTTATATCGCCCAGTGTCAATAAAGATATCGCTATGTCAAGAACGAAACTTTTTGTTTTTGGTGATAGCAACGCTATATATAAGAGAATGATTTATAAAAAAATAACGTGACATGAATCTCTGAAGCATTTTCAGCAACTTTTTTATCTGATTTATTTTTCCGGCCTCCTGTTAACAAATAAAAATAAATTTCATGCAATTTTCTACTGAACAGTTCAAAAATAAAAGAAAAATATCATCTCCAAGACAAGTATACCAAACAAAAATAAAAAATAAAGAGATTATAAAAATGTTTATTAGTCAATTTACGAAGTAAAATTCTTCTTAAATAATTTACTTGTGTATAATGTTGGGGCGAAATTACACAAAAATTACACAAAAAAGTTTATGGTCACAAAATAGTTCAAGAAACATTTTTTGTCCCGTTTTTGGATAATTACACAGAAATCGGCAACGTTGGCATTTACATTTGTATGTACTAGTGATGCATGAATATTCGTATACGAATTGTCGAATATTCGGCCATTATCAGGCGAATACGAATGTATTCGTATGTTTTTCCAAAGAAACTAAATAAATAAATGCATAAATCCTAAACGAAATTTAAATAAATGACTAAAAATTTTAGTTTGTACAAATACATTAATTTTTTATAAAAATGTGTGCTTTGTATCATTTTCAAATATTATCTAATGACGATCATTAAAATTTTGAGTACTTTTTATTAACTTTAAAGTACGCCAACAAGAGTGCGAAGTCCTTTTTCATAACAATTTTTTAATATTTCATATTGCATATAATATCCGCATTCGTATTCATATTCGCGAATATCGTTTCAAATATTCGTATTCGCGAATATCAAAAATTGACATTCGTTACATCACTAGTATGTACCTAGAGTACCAATATAGAAAGAATGCTCCATGGAACAATTATACTAGGTACATGCACGACTACAACAAAATTACAACACCAAAAAACACATGCATTTTGTTGGTATAAACAAACTTATAATTGTCAGAAGCAGATGCATTTTGTTTATAAAAATAACAATTACAGGGTAACTAAAGTACAATTGCAGACGCGGCATTCGTGAATGATCAAAGTCATTCAGTGTTGCCAATAGGTTTGTATTTACACAGAGTGTGCAATTACTCTCATGTGTAGGCCATGTAATTAGATTCATGTATAATCTGCGTGTAATTCTATTTTATCTTCTTTTTTTATTTAGTTTTGTTTTCATTTTAACCTACAAAAAACATGTGTAGTGTAATTCTCTTCAATATGTAATTGGAAACACACCCATGTGTAAACTCAATGGCAACACTAATCATTTTATTCACACACATACAATAACATTTTTGCAGCTTGTAAACAAAGTATGACAACTAATTGTATTGTATACAATAACAGGCTGGGCTTGTGCATGTACCTGTTATAATTCTATCATGGAATGCTCGAATTAATTTCTTTCTCAAACCAATTTTATTTGTCATATTGTAAAGAATTATTCTTTTTTGTCCAAAATTTTATTTATAACATTTGCGAACGAAAAAAGTAAAAGAATGCAAAATAAATTTCTCTCGCAAATTTAAAAATAAAATTCGCAAACGAAATGGAAATATAATTCGCGATTAAATTAAAAATACATGTAATCAAAAGTAAAGACTATAAAGTTTTTTAAGGAAATTTTATTATTGCATGCGATTTAATGTTATGGCGTTATGGGTGTAACATATATGTTACATGTGAGTTGGCAACATTTTTAAATGGACACATGATTTTTAAGAAGTGTTGCATAGTTTACGTTTACAAAAGAACAATTTTCCAAGAAGTTTCGGCATAAAACAAAATGACAAATTAGAAAATTATTTATTTCTTTTATAGGCAATCACAAAACCAGCTGTTAATATAATGCTGCACTCATGCCCTTTTAATTAAAATGAGTGTTAAACATGTAACATTTTTCTTCTTTTTAAGGGTGACATCATGAGAAAAGAACGTGGCGTTCCATTTTTGAAAATATACATACTTTTCAGAAAAGAACATCAAGAAATGTAAACGGCAGTATAAATGTAGCATATTGCTTAGAAAAGAAAACTCCATTAGTTTTCTTTCACGAAAGGAAAATTTATGTACATATGTATGTATGTACTATCAAGGAGTAACGTTACAGACTAACTGACAGATTACTATAGAACTGAAATTTGGTGTGTAGATTCCTCTTCTGATGTATAGATCCAATAAGAAGGAGGTTAAAAAGGGACAAAAAAAATGCTAAATTGGTATCATTATATCTCACAAGCTACATTAGATAAACTAAAAATTCCAAAAGCATACGAATGCTCCTAAAAAATAAGTCGGCACATGGTACTTTTTCGATAAGTATACTTTTAGGTGTTAAAAGGGGGTAAAAGGTGAATTTTGGTACGTTTTTTGCATTCGACATATCTTCTAAATTATTGAAGAAGTACCTTTTACAATAAAAACTTATATATGTATATAAATCTTTCTAAAAAATACTTCTTCCAAAAAGTGGCCTTTTAAAACAAGTCCTTTTTCCAAAAAGCACTTTTCCAAAAAGTACTTTTTTTCAAATAGTACCTTTTTCAATAACGTACTTTTTTAATAAAGTGCCTTTTTCTAAAAATTACTTTTTCCAAAAATTAGCTTTTGGCAAAAGTACCTTTTTCTAAAAAGTACCTTATTCCTCTTTTCACAAAAAAAAAAAGTGAGAACTATATAAGTCACAAAATAACTTTTATTTTTTGAGGAATAAATAAAAGTCAAGAAATAACTTTTATTTTCTCAGTAATAAATAAAAATCAAGAAATAAGGATTAAAAAGCAATTCTAAAATAAAACTTATACCCCTCCGCCCCACCATAACAAATCGTAACAAAACTCGAAACACCCCACCTCACTACAGCGTTACGTATATGAACAGCCCTCAAGGGTCTATCTTACGGACAATATTGTTTTGATAATAAAAAACATTGAGCAGAGGAACGACTGCGGCAACACTGATCCAAACACAAAAAGCTAAAAGCAGAATAGATGCAATAATATTCATGACGAAATGAGCAGAGGAATTATACATACATACATATATACAAATCTTCCGCACTTTGCAGAAACAAAATAAACAAAATTTTACTTACATACTTATATTATATATATTTGCATGATATCCATACATTTGTACGTGTAAATATTTATACACGGCAACTTGACAATGAAATATTATACCGCAAGTGGGTATATGCACATAGGTATCACAGCAGCAACACTTCACACATTTTTATTTAATAATTTTTACATAAAGCGACCGACCGAACCGATAATTGTAATTAAAACTAATTCAATTGACCAATTGATAAAATGATTTAATTGTGGTACATAAATATGCATACATATTCATGTGCATGAATACGTACTTATGTTTGTATGTTGTAGGTACATATGCATACATACATATGTATGTATAATATGTACTTACCTATGTACATACATACACACCTACATAAAAATGCACCTAGTCCTTACATTTTTATATTTTTTACTTCTTTTATCGCACAAAATTTACTTTTATTTGGCTTTTAACAAACATTTGTTTGTTGTTTTAAGGTTTCATTAAATTTTATTCAATTTTATCACAGTAAATAGTTCTACATATAATTTCTAAATTCACTTTTCTTATGTACTTAAATTATTCAACGAAAAACCGCGATTTAACCATACACAACCGACCGCCACGATAGATGTACTCGAACTGAAGGGATAAAGAATTAAATGAAACTCTTAAAATCATGAAGATGGTTGAAGATAACTTCTCTCAATATTCTAAAGCACACTTGTTGCAATATGTGTATGCATGTATGTAAATAACGCGAAAGTAAAAGTGGCCGAATTTAAAAACAATAACAAAACAATGCTGGCTGGCTAACAAGGGAGGCTTGACACTTTAAAATTCTTATAAGTAATTCACAGTCATTAGAAGAGATCAGTTTTTAAGAGAATTGATATGAAGTCCAGTTAGTTCCCGTTATGTTTTATTTTTATGTATGCATGTTGTCTGGGTTTTAAAAGTGGCAAGTGTTTGCATGTTTTTGTGGAAATAATAGAAATTGCAGAAATGAATAAAAATGGAATTGGGCATTTACCAGTGTTGCCAGAATCGAAATTCAATTTAACACAGATGAACCTTCAAAATTATCCAAAATGTTATAAATTATACAAAACAAATTTTGTGCTTGATAATGCTTTTTATATAAGAATAGGTATGTATCGGTTGATTTTTTTTAATATTTGTTTTTTTAGTATGAATTTTTCAGTACAAAAAATGATTCGCAACTTGTGGCAATTCCAAAAATGCTTAGTAAGGTTTGCCATTTCACCATTAATACACTAACAAACGAACAACATTTCCAAAACATTGAATTTTATTATCAAAATTCGTGCTGTGTGGGAAATGTGTTTCGTAAATTATGTACATTTTATGGCAATTTCGCACCAGTTTTACTTTTTTGGACATTAATACGTATGCAGAGAGTGCGCAATGAGGAGAATATTGCTGTTATATCGCCCAGTGTCAATAAAGATAGCGCTATGTCAAGAACGAAACTTTTTCTTTTCGGTGATAGCAACGCTATATAAGAGAATGATTTATAAAAAAATAACGTGACATGAATCTCTGAAGCATTTTCAGCAACTTTTTTTATCTGATTTATTTTTCCGGCCTCTTGTTAACAAATGAAAATAAATTTCATGCAATTTTCTAGTGAACAGTTCAAAAATAAAAGAAAAATATCATCTCCAAGACAAGTATACCAAACAAAAATAAAAATAAAAATATTATAAAAATGTTTATTAGTCAATTTACGAAGTAAAATTCTTTTTAAATGAAATGGAGATCCTTAATTAAATAATTTACTTGTGTATAATGTTGGGGCGAAATTACACAAAAATTACACAAAAAAGTTTATGGTCACAAAATAGTTCAAGAAACATTTTTGTCCCGTTTTTGGATAATTACACAGAAATCGGCAACGTTGGCATTTACATATGTCTCTATGTACCTAGAGTACCAAGGTAGAAAGAATGCTCGAATTAATTTATTTCGCAAACGAATTTAATTCGAACGAATTTTATTTGTCATATTGTAAAGAATTATTCCTTTTTCGTCCAAAATTTTATTTATAACATTTGCGAACGAAAAAAAAGTCAAAGAATGCAGAATAAATTTCTCTCGTAAATTTAAAAATAAAATTCGCAAACGAAAAGGAAATATAATTCGCGATTAAATTAAAAATACATGTAATCAAAAGTAAAGACTATAAAATTTTTTAAGGAAATTTTATTATTGCATGCGATTTAATGTTATGGCGTTTTCTTTTCTAAAAGAAAAGTGTAACATTTGTATGTTACATGTGAGTTGGCAACATTTTTAAATGGAAACATGATTTTTAAGAAGTGTTGCATATTTTACGTTTAAAAAAGAACAATTTTCCAACAAGTTTCGGCATAAAACACAATGATAAACTAGAAAATGATTTATTTTTTTCATATACAATCACAAAACTAGCTGCCCTTTTAATTAAAATGAGTGTTAAACATGTAACATTTTTCTCCTTTTTAAGGGTAACATCATGAGAAAAGCACGTGGCATTCCATTTTTAAAAAAATACATACTTTTCAGAAAAGATCATCAAGAAATTTAAAAGGCAGTATAAATGCAGCATATGCTCAGAAAAGAAAACACCATTAGTTTTCTTTCATGAAAGAAAATTTATGTACATTTATATTATATACTATAAAGGAGTAAAGTTACAGACTTAACTTACTGATATAGAGCTGAAATTTGGTGTGTAGATTCCTCTTCTGATGTATAGATCCAATAAGAAGGAGGGTAAAAAGGGACAAAAAATGCTAAAATCGGTATCATTATATCTCACAAACTACATTAGATAGACTAAAAATTCCAAAAGCATACGAATGCTCCTAAAAAATAAGACGACACTTGGTACTTTTTCGATAAGTATACTTTTAGGTGTTAAAAGAGGGTAAAAAGTGAATTTTGGTAACTTTTTTGCATTCGACATATCTTCTAAATTATTGAACGTAGCGGAAAGCTTTTTGTTTTCTTCTGGACAGGATCTCAAATATGTTTTGGCACTTTCTGAAAATTTCGGCACCTTTATGTTAATTATAAGCTGAGGTAATAAGATTTATGTTTTTCGAAGGGCTCAAAAAAGGGTAAATGCGGGAAAAAGGCACATTTTGAAGTAAGAACCTTTTGGAAAAAGTACTTTTCGCAAATAGGTACTTTTTGAAGAAAGTACTTTCTGGAGAGCTAACTTTTTAGAAAAAGGTACTTTACAAGAAGTACCTTTTACAAAAAAAAATTTTTTCAAAGAAAAAAGGTTTTTTCCAAAAAGTACCTCTTTCTAAAAAACACTTTTACCAAAAAGTGCCCTTTTAAACAAGTAATTTTTCCAAAAAGCACCTTTTAAAAATAGTAGTTTCTTCAAAAAGTACCTTTTTCAAAAACGTACTTTTTTAATAAAGAGCCTTTTTCTAAAAATTACTTTTTCCAAAAAGTAGCTTTTACCAAAAGTACCTTTTTCTAAAAAGCACTTTCTTCCTCCTTTCAAAAAAAAAAAAAAAAAGTGAGGACTTAATAAAAGTCACAAAATAACTTTTATTTTTTGAGGAATAAATAAAAGTCAAGAAATAACTTTTATTTTCTCAGTAATAAATAAAAATCAAGAAATAAGGATTAAAAAGTAATTTTTAAAATAAAAATGATAACCTTGACGATCCCTGCTTAATACTTATAAATCCATTACTTCTCCTGTGTGCATATGCATACATACATACATACATCATACATACATACATACATATACATATCCATACATACACACATATGTGTGAATGTGTGTATGTATACTATATTAGGGGATACCTTTTTTTGGTCGACATTTACTCAAGTGTCAGTCCATATATTACGTAACGCTGTTTTTCCCGATTTTTGACCCCCCACCCCCCTAGTAATAGATCGTAACAAAACTGTGAACCCCCTCCCCCAGGAATAACGTAACAATGAGATTAAAAATAAATTAAATAGTTTTTATTAAAAAAAATTTATTTAATTCATTGTTTTAAATTCATTCTGAGACTAGCACAGTGCGTAGACAAAAATTAAAAAGGCTTACGTATGAACGTACTCCATATATTGGCGAAATAATTTTTTAAATTTCTTCCCAAGTGTCCTCAAACTACAAAAATTATGGTTTTATAGACAGCTTATTGCTAAACTGTATGTATGTATTAGTGATGTGTATTCGAATTCCAAAATATTCAGCCATTTCTATATATTCGTATTCGTTTAAAAAAATATATAAAGAAATTCTTAAATCCAAAACGAAATTTAAATGAATGGCACACAAATATTAGTTTGTAATAATTTTAAAAAAAAAAACTTATTTTTTATTATTTTTTTGCTATGCGTTTTTTGCCAAATAATCTGCTATAGTTTTCCGTATTGATGACTGAGCAGTATTTGAAACACCAAGACGAGAATTGGCAGTAGCCTTGCGGTCGCTTTCACTAGTTTCTATAAGTGAAGTCGTCGTGTATTTCAGAGCGCTTAAAGATGACTCCGTTTGGTCATCTTCAAATCAATCTAAAATGTGCGTGAAACAAAAAAAATTATATCTTGGATCAATAAAGGTTGCCATATTTAATGAATTATTATTATGAATTATATTTCATTTTCTAAAAGAGAACATTTTTAACCCGCTTTAAACATACAGATTGTTGGGATATCAAATGATTCAAAATGATATCAATTACGAAAGATATGCAATTTTTCTTTTCTTAATTTTTGTCCCTTCTACAACATTACATTTTCAATAGATATTTGCCCATTAAAAAATATCCCTAAAAATACCTTAAAATTAGAGGGGCACACAATCTAGTTCCTAAACGCATTTCACTGTTGTTTTCATAATATTTTTTTTTAAGTTCTGTTGCATAAAAAATTAAAATAATATCCTTAAGAAAATACGTCTATGTATGCAAGTTTCCATTAACACATCTCTCAAAACTTAAACATTGTAGCCTCAAGTTGACCAACAAAAATGTTAAAACTTAATATTTTGATATTGTCATGTACATAGGTATATGGAATAATATATTTTTTGCAGGGACCGAAAATAATTGTTATTTTTTTATTTGAAATGAAAAGGTTACTGAAAAATGTGTTTTATTTGGTTTGGGTTATTTTTAACCATTATCGTGAGAGATATTTTATTTTGGTTATTGTAACCAATTTAAGTGAGAAATATTTTTTTTTTGTTACGAATAACAATTATAGCAACCAAAAAATTTTTTTTGGTTACCAATAACTATTGTCTAAAGAATTAAATAAAATACGGTATTTTAGATGTAAAAGAAGTATTTGTAAGGGGTTATGCAGGACAAGAATGAGCAGTTTTATAAAAAATATTTATCAATTTCATAAATATGGTAATTGAGGTATTTAAACGAGTTATTTTGCTTTTTACTTTTCTTTTCGACAAAATAAATGTCCAATTATGTTCAAATACGTGGCGCTTTTCTTTAGCAAATTTCTACTCAAAACATTATTTATTGCAAAAAATATAATAATTCGCAAGGGATTATTATATAGACCGCAAAAAAGCAATAACTCGAGAATAGGCTTACAAACATACATATATGTAAATCGAGAAAGCTTGCAAAAATGTGAATGTCTGTAAAAAATATCCGTAGAACTTAAGAATCAAAATTAATTTCATGTGCAAAAAATTGCGAAAATTCGCATAGTTTTTTTTTTATTAAAAAAATTGAAATTTATTTTTAAACGCTAATATTAAAAGGATGTAAGGAATGCAAAAGACTTGAAAAATTCGCAAAATATACATATAAATATAAAAATATTAAAACTGCAACAGAACAAAGAATTGTGAATAATCACTTTTACAGCAAAAATTTCGAAAATTATAAAAATTCGCACCAAATTTCTAACATCAAATAGATAGATGGATTAAAAATCGGTAAAATGGTGAAATGGCAAGATTTGGCCTAAAATCACTCTTATCGCGAAAATTTGGCACAAAATTGCAAACAAGCCCGAAATTGTTTAGGTGATATTATGAGGAATGCCAAAAAATCGGCAAAATTTGCAATCAAATTAAAATTAAAAACTAAAGTTATGCACGAGAGCAACAAGTTTCATTTAAAATTACCTGATTCGCAAAACTAACTGAAATTTGCAAATAAGTCCTAAAGCCCTAAAATGTTAAAAGGGCTCGAAAAAATTTTGTTTTACATTTCGGATACAGATAGAAGTCGTTACATAATTTTCTAAAATACCGTATTTTAGGTAGTAATAACCAAAAAATTAAAATTCTTTAGATAATAGTTATTGGTAACCAAAAATTTTTTTGGTTGCTATAATAGTTATTTGTAACGAAAAAAGTATATGTATTTCCAACATTAATTGGTTAGAATAACCAAAACGAAATATATCTTACGATAATGGTTGATTATAACCATTATTTGAATTCATCAATTTTAATGGTTAAATATAACCTTTTTGTCATTTCTCTTATAACTGTTATGTCCCTGATTTTTTGAAAGGACACTTTTTTGTCCATGAGAATTGCAAGAAACCTTTTCCTAAACTTCTGCAAATACCATTTCCTTGTATTTGGTGGATTTAATGTTAATATATTTTGCAGTTTAATATGGAAAGAAGTTTTTATGTACACACATATATTAAGAATATTTAAAAATGTAAATGGATAAAGAAAAATGAGGAATTCAGAACCATGTATGTTCAGTTTGACTACAATTTATTTAATTTATTATAAAAACTTTGTATAATTTTCAAATGTTATTTAAAATTTTGGATAGTTTTCACGGGCAGAATTATGAAGTTTTTTTCCATACACATTATTTTTATTTAATTTTGCAGAATAAAATAGACCCCCAACTAAATGTCCATAAATTTCACATACAATAGATATTCGAATTCGCGAATATCGTTTCAAAAATTCGAATTCGCGAATATCAAAAGCTGACATTCGGCAGATGTATGTGGTATACATACTCGTACATAATATATGTAGGCAACACGTATGATCAATTAAATAAATAAATGAGAAAAACATACGTATATTTGTACAAAACTAGTAATTTTTTCTGTTACGTAACCTTTTCAAAGACCCCTCCCCCCCCCCCCCCACCATAACAAATCGTAACAAAACTCGAAACCCCCCACCCCACTACAGCATTACTTAATATATGGACAGCCCTCAAGGCTCTATCTTACGGACAATATTGTTTTGATAATAAAAAACCTTGAGCAGAGGAACGAAAGCGGCAACACTGATCCAAACACAAAAATCTCAAAGCAGAATAGATGCAATAGTATTCATGACGAAATGAGGAGAGGAATTATATGTACATACATACATACATATATAAAAATCTTTGGCACTTTGCAGAAACAAAATAAACACCATTTTACTTACATACTTATATTTGCAATGATATCCATACATGTGTACGTGTAAATATTTATACACGCCAACTTGACAATGAAATATTATACCGCAAGTGGGTATACGTAGGTATCACAGCAGCAACACTTCACACATTTTTATTTAATAATTTTTACATAAACCGACCGACCGAACCGATAATTGTAATTAGAACTAATTCAATTGACCAATTGATAAAATAATGATTTAATTGTGGTAAATAAATATGCATAAATATTCATGTGCATGAATACACACTTATGTTTGCATGTTGTAGGTACATATGCATACATATGTACATATGTATGTATAATATGTACTCACCTATATACATACATACACACCTACATAAAAATGCACCTAGTCCTTACATTTTTATATTTTTTTCTTCTTTTATCGCGCAAATTGACTTTTATTTCGCTTTTGACAAACATTTGTTTGTTGTTTTAAGGTTGCATTAAATTTTATTCAATTTTATCACAGTAAATAGTACAACACATAATTTCTAAATTCACTTTTCTTATGTTCTTAAATTATTCAACAGAAAACCGCAATTAAACCACTTACAACAGATCGCCACGATAGATGTACTCGAACTGAAGGGATAAATAATTAAATGAAACTCTTAAAATCATGAAGATGGTGGAAGATAACTTCTCTCAATATTCTAAAGCACATTTGTTGCAATCAGCGTTACCGTTGCAAAATTTCAAAAAGGGGCACAAAAAGGGGATTACTAGGAAAAAAGGGGCAACTTTAAAATCAAAGAAAATTAAAGAAACAAACATATTTATAAACCTATTTTTATTAAAAACAAATAATAAAAACAAATTTCTCATGTATAAAAAGTACACAAACATTAATTTTATGAGAACTAATAAATTTTGTCACTATGCTTTTTAAATTTAAAAAATTTAATTTTTATCAGAAAACCATAATTATTTTGAAACATAAAAATATACGAACTCATCACTTCAGTGGAAAACTGTGGCCGTTCTGCTCAGAAACAGGTGATAAGTTATAACATAAAATGTAACTATTAAAATTTAGAAACAGAACGACACAGCACATAACATCAACAGAAAGTAAAGAATAATGAACCTTTACTAACTCACGTGAATAATTGCTGATTACTGAGGATAAGATGTATGTATACAGAAAAAGAAATTTTTAATTTTGCAATTGTTTATTTGACGACTGTAAATATATTTCTATAATACCGGTTAGTTGAGTATTTGCAAATACAGTTTTTATTTACAAATATAATTATAATAAATTTAAATATAAAAACAAATCATAAAATCTATGATAATGAAACACTGGTCAAAATGTGGCATTTGATATTGATCGAAATTTCAATAGAAAATAAATGGAAATTTCGTTCAATATTGAATGCCATAATTTGCCCCAGTTCTTAAGATTTACAAAAAATTTATAAATACATTAATAAATTTTTTTGGCATCTTTTGGGGCATATCACTTTTTTACTTAAAAACCAGTATAATTCAAAAAATTTAGTTAACCATTTAAAGTTTTGATAAAAAATTTTAAACTTCGATTCTGAAGAGGATAATATATTTATGGTATTCTTTTTATGCATCATGCATACTTATTAAATACCTTAAATATCAATTCTTTTGAAGTTGTAAATCTGTATTTATTAATAAGTTCTTCACTTGCAATCCATTCTTTCTAATCATTTTGAAATAAATTTAAGGCAGACAGCATGGACAGACAAGTGTCTATTTTCAGTCTTTTTGAAAATTGTTTAGCAATGCTAATTTATTTTTACACTTTATCCTTTTTTTTTTGGTAAATTTTTTTTATAAAAATGAAATAAGGTGTAACTGACCGACTTTGCAACTGCTGAATTTGGGTATATTTTTGCGTTTAATTTGGCCAATTTGTCCATTGACTTAAAAGAGAAGTTGCAATTTATCAACAGCTATGGTCACTTTTCTCCGAAAATAAGTATTTTTTGTGGTAAAAACTCGGCTATTTTTAGACCATTTGCTTTTGGGAATTGGCCACGTGTTTGGCTGTTTTAGTTTTCTAAAATCATGCGATTTCAACTCGATCGGTTTACAGAACAGCCTTTTAAAAATATGTACTTTAATTAAATTTGGCTTTCACAATAGCTGTCGAAAATACAGTTAGAATTATCAAGTATGAGTGTACAATTGTACTCGTATATTTAAAAATCTTACACAAATGAAAAGATTCATACCAAGGTGTATGTTTTTATATTAAGATTTGCACATGGAAATAAAATCTTGTTTAATGTGATAGAATCTGTTCGAATCTGCGTACATTTATTGTCAAAATAAAAACGGAAGTTGACTTTGAACAAAAAGGGGCAAAAAGGGGCACAAAATAATGCAAAAGATACTAAGAGGGGATTTAAAAGTAAGGGGCATAAAAAGTGGCAAGGCAGTTGAAAAAGGGGCAAAATGCGACTTTAGTCGCACAACGGTAACGCTGGTTGCAATATGTGTATGCATGTGTGTATGAATGAATGCAAATAACGCGAAAGTAAAAGTGGCCGAATTTAAAAACAATAACAAAACAATGCTGGCTGGCCAACAAGGGAGGCTTGACACATTAAAATTCTTATAAGAAATTCACAGTCATTAGAAGAGTTTTGTTTAAGAGAATTGATATGAAGTCCAGTTAGTTCCCGTTATGTTTTATTTTTATGTATGCATGTTGTCTGGGTTTTAAAAGTGGCAAATGTTTGCATGTTTTTGTGGAAATAATAAAAAATTGCAGAAATTAATAAAAATGGAATTGGGCATTTACCAGTGTTGCCAGAATCGAAATTCAATTTAACACAGATGAACCTTCAAAATTATCCAAAATGTTATAAATTATACAAACAAAACAAATTTTGTGCTTGATAATGCTTTTTATCTAAGAATAACTATGTATCGGTCGATTTTTTTTAATATTTGTTTTTTTAGTATGAATTTTTCAGTACAAAAAATGATTCGCAACTTGTGGCAATTCCAAAAATGCTTAGTAAGGTTTGCCATTTCACCATTAATACACTAACAAACGAACAACATTTCCAAATCATTGAATTTTATTATCAAAATTCGTGCTGTGTGGGAAATGTGTTTCGTAAATTATGTCCATTTTATGGCAATTTCGCACCAGTTTTACTTTTTTGGACATTAATACGTATGCAGAGAGTGTGCAATGAGGAGAATATTGCTGTTATATCGCCCAGTGCCAATAAAGATAGCGCTATGTCAAGAACGAAACTTTTTCTTTTTGGTAATAGCAACGCTATATAAGGTAATGATTTATAAAAAATAACGTGACATGAATCTCTGAAGCAAATTCAGCAACTTTTTTTATCTGATTTATTTTTCCGGCCTCCTGTTAACAAATGAATATAAATTTCATGCAATTTTCTACTGAAGAGTTCAAAAATAAAAGAAAAATATCATCTCCAAGACAAGTATACCAAACAAAAATAAAAAATAAAAAGATTATAAAAATGTTTATTAGTCAATTTACGAAGTAAAATTCTTTTTAAGTGAAATGAAGATCCTTAATTAAATAATTTACTTGTGTATAATGTTGGGGCGAAATTACACAAAAATTACACAAAAAAGTTTATGGTCCCGTTTTTGGATAATTAAATAGAAATCGGCAACGTTGGCATTTACATATTTATGTACCTAGAGTTCCAAGATAGACAGAATGCTCGAATTAATTTATTTCGCAAACGAATTTAATTCGAAAGAATTTTATTTTTCATATTGTAAAGAATTATTCGTTTTTGTCCAAAATTTTATTTATAACATTTGCGAACGAAAAAAAGTCAAAGAATGCAAAATAAATTTCTCTCGCAAATTTAAAAATAAAATTCGCAAACGAAAAGGAAATATAATTCGTGATTAAATTAAAAATACATGTAATCAAAAGTAAAGACTATAAAATTTTTTAAGGAAATTTTATTATTGCATGCGATTTAATGTTATGGCGTTTTCTTTTCTAAAAGAAAAGTGTAACATATATGTTACATGTGAGTTGACAACATTTTTAAATGGACACATGATTTTTAAGAAGTGTTGCATATTTTACGTTTACAAAAGAACAATTTTCCAACAAGTTTCGGCATAAAACACAATAACAAACTAGAAAATTATTTATTCCTTTCATAGACAATCATAAAACCAGCTGTTAATATAATGCTGCACTCATGCCCTTTTAATTAAAATGAGTGTTAAACATGTAACATTTTTCTCCTTTTTAAGGGTGACATCATGAGAAAAGCACGTGGCGTTCCATTTAAAAAAATACATACTTTTCAGAAAAGAACATCAAGAAATGTAAAAGGCAGTATAAATGTAGCATATTGCTCAGAAAAGAAAACACCATTAGTTTTCTTCCATGAAAGAAAATTTATGTACATTTATATTATATACTATAAAGGAGTAACGTTACAGACTAACTGTCTGATTACTATAGAACTGAAATTTGCTGTGTAGATTCATCTTCTGATGTATAGATCCAATAAGAAGGAGGGTAAAAAGGGACAAAAAAAAATGCTAAAATCGGTATCATTATATCTAACATACTACATTAGATAGACTAAAAATTCCAAAAGCATACGAATGGTCCTAAAAAATAAGCCGGCACATGGTACTTTTTCGATAAGTATACTTTTAGGTGTTAAAAGGGGGTAAAATTCTTCTAAATTATTGAACATAGCGGAAAGCTTTTTGTTGCATTCTTTTCAAGAAGTACCTTTTACAAAAAAAAAAACTTATATATATATATATATATATGTATATATATGTATATATATATATATCTTTCTAAAAAACACTTCTACCAAAAAGTGGCCTTTTAAAAAAGTCCTTTTTCCAAAAAGCACTTTTCCAAACAGTACTTTTTTGAAATAGTACCTTTTTCAAAAACGTACTTTTTTAATAAAGTGCCCTTTTTTAAAAATTACTTTTTCCAAAAATTAGCTTTTGGCAAAAGTACCTTTTTCTAAAAAGTACCTTCTTCTCTTCCTCTTTTCAAAAAACAAGTGAGGACTAAATAAAAGTCACAAAATAACTTTTATTTTTTACGGAATATATAAAAGTAAAGAAATAACTTTTATTTTCTCAGTAATAAATAAAAATCAAGAAATAAGAATTAAAAAGCAATTTTAAAATAAAACTTATACCCCTCCCCCACACCATAACAAATCGTAACAAAACTCGAAACACCCCACCTCACTACAGCGTTACGTAATATATGAACAGCCCTCAAGGCTCTATCTTACGGACAATATTGTTTTGATAATAAAAAACATTGAGCAGAGGAACGAATGCGGCAACACTGATCCAAACACAAAAGGCTCAAAGCAGAATAGATGCAATAATATTCATGACGAAGTCAGCAGAGGAATTATACATACATACATATATACAAATCTTCCGCACTTTGCAGAAACAAAATAAACACAATTTTACTTACATACTTATATTTGCAATGATATCCATACATGGGTACGTGTAAATATTTATACACGCCAACTTGACAATGAAATATTATACCGCAAGTGGGTATGTGCACATAGGTATCATAGCAGCAACACTTCACACATTTTTATTTAATAATTTTTACATAAACCGACCGACCGAACCGATAATTGTAATTAGAACTAATTCAATTGACCAATTGATAAAATAATGATTTAATTGTGGTACATAAATATGCATAAATATGCATGTGCATGAATACATACTTATGTTTGTATGTTGTAGGTACATATGCATACATACATATGTATGTATAATATGTACTCACCTACATATGTACATACATACACACCTACATAAAAATGCAGCTAGTCCTTACATATTTATATTTTTTTCTTCTTTTATCGCGCAAAATTGACTTTTATTTCGCTTTTGACAAACATTTGTTTGTTGTTTTAGGGTTTCATTAAATTTTATTCAATTTTATCACAGTAAATAGTTCTACATATAATTTCTAAATTCACTTTTCTTATGTACTTATATTATTTAACGAAAAACTGCGACAACCGACCGCCACGATAGATGTAGTCGAACTGAAGGGATAAATAATTAAATGAAACTCTTAAAATCATGAAGATGGTTGAAGATAACTTCTCTCAATATTCTAAAGCACACTTGTTGCAATATGTGTATGCATGTGTGTATGCATGTATGCAAATAAGGCGAAAGTAAAAGTGGCCGAATTTAAAAACAATAACAAAACAATGCTGGCTGGCCAACAAGGGAGGCTTGACACATTAAAATTCTTATAAGCAATTCACAGTCATTAGAAGAGATCTGTTTTTAAGAGAATTGATATGAAGTCCAGTTAGTTCCCGTTATGTTTTATTTTTATGTATGCATGTTGTCTGGTTTTTAAAAGTGACAAGTATTTGCATGTTTTGTGGAAATAATAAAAATTGCAGAAATTAATAAAAATGGAATTGGGCATTTACCAGTGTTGCCAGAATCGAAATTCAATTTAACACAGATGAACCTTCAAAATTATCCAAAATGTTGTAAATTATACCAAACAAATTTTGTGCTTGATAATGCTTTTTATATAAGAATAGGTATGTATCGGTCGATTTTTTTTAATATTTGTTTTTTTAGTATGAATTTTTCAGTACAAAAAATGATTCGCAACTTGTGGCAATTCCAAAAATGCTTAGTAAGGTTTGCCATTTCACCATTAATACACTAACAAACGATCAACATTTCCAAATCATTGAATTTTATTATCAAAATTCGTGCTGTGTGGGAAATGTGTTTCGTAAATTATGTCCATTTTATGGCAATTTCGCACCAGTTTTACTTTTTTGGACATTAATACGTATGCAGAGAGTGTGCAATGAGGAGAATATTGCTGTTATATCGCCCAGTGCCAATAAAGATAGCGCTATGTCAAGAACGAAACTTTTTCTTTTTGGTGATAGCAACGCTATATAAGAGAATGATTTATAAAAAATAACGTGACATGAATCTCTGAAGCATTTTCAGCAACTTTTTTTATCTGATTTATTTTTCCGGCATCCTGTTAACAAATGAAAATAGATTTCATGCAATTTTCTACTGAACAGTTCCAAAATAAAAGAAAAATATCATCTCCAAGACAAGTATACCAAACAAAAATAAAAAATAAAGAGATTATAGAAATGTTTATTAGTCAATTTACGAAGTAAAATTCTTTTTAAGTGAAATGAAGATCCTTAATTAAATAATTTACCTGTGTATAATGTTGGGTTGAAATTACACAAAAATTACACAAAAAAGTTTATGGTCACAAAATAGGTCAAGAAACATTTTTTATCCCGTTTTTGGATAATTACACAGAAATCGGCAACGTTGGCATTTACATATGTATGTACCTAGAGTACCAAGGTAGAAAGAATGCTCGAATTAATTTCTTTAGCAAACGAATTTAATTCGAACTAATTTTATTTTTCATATTGTAAGGAATTATTCCTTTTTCGTCCAAAATTTCATTTATAACATTTGCGAACGAAAAAAGTAAAAGAATGCAAAATAAATTTCTCTCGCAAATTTAAAAATAAAATTCGCAAACGAAAAGGAAATATAATTCGCGGTTAAATTAAAAATACCTACATGTAATCAAAAGTAAAGACTATAAAATTGTTTAAGGAAATTTTATTATTGCATGCGATTTAATGTTATGGCGTTTTCTTTTCTAAAAGAAAAGTGTAACATATATGTTACATGTGAGTTGGCAACATTTTTAAATGGACACATGATTTTTAAGAAGTGTTGCATATTTTACGTTTACAAAAGAACAATTTTCCAACAAGTTTCGGCATAAAACACAATAACAAACTAGAAAATTATTTATTTCTTTCATAGACAATCATAAAACCAGCTGTTAATATAATGCTGCACTCATGCCCTTTTAATTAAAATGAGTGTTAAACATGTAACATTTTTCTCCTTTTTAAGGATAACATCATGAGAAAAGAACGTGGAGTTCCATTTTTAAAAAATAAATACTTTTCAGAAAAGATCATCAAGAAATGTAAAAGGCAGTATAAATGTAGCATATGCTCAGAAAAGAAAACACCATTAGTTTTCTTTCATGAAAGAAAATTTATGTACATTAATATTATATACTATAAAGGAGTAAAGTTACAGACTTAACTTACTGATATAGAGCTGAAATTTGGTGTGTAGATTCCTCTTCTGATGTATAGATCCAATAAGAAGGAGGGTAAAAAGGGACAAAAAATACTAAAATCGGTATCATTATATCTCACAAACTACATTAGATAGACTAAAAATTCCAAAAGCATGCGAATGCTCCTAAAAAATAAGCCGACACATGGTACTTTTTCGATAAGTATACTTTTAGGTCTTAAAAGGGGGTAAAAAGTGAATTTTGGTACCTTTTTTGCATTCGAAATATCTTCTAAATTATTGAACATAGCGGAAAGCTTTTTGTTGCATTCTTTTCAAGAAGTACCTTTTACAAAAGAAACTTATATACATATGTATATATATCTTTCTAAAAAACACTTCTTCAAAACAATTCTTCTTCTTCGACATATCTTCTAAATTATTGAACATCGCGGAAAGCTTTTTGTTGTATTCTTTTCAAGAAGTACCTTTTACAAAAAAAAACTTATATATGTATGTATATATATCTTTCTAAAAAACACTTCTTCAAAAAAGTGGCCTTTTAAAAAAAGCCCTTTTTCCAAAAAGCACTTTTCCAAAAAGCACTTTTTCAAAAAGTACTTTTTTCAAATAGTACCTTTTTCAAAAACGTACTTTTCTAATAAAGTGCCTTTTTCTAAAAATTACTTTTTCCAAAAATTAGCTTTTGGCAAAAGTACCTTTTTCTAAAAAGTACCTTCTTCCTCTTTCAAAAAAAAAAAAAAAAAAAAAAAAAAAGTGCGGACTAAATAAAAGTCACAAAATAACTTTTATTTTTTGAGGAATAAATAAAAGTCAAGAAATAACTTTTATTTTCTCAGTAATAAATAAAAATCAAGAAATAAGGATTAAAAAGCAATTTTAAAATAAAACTTATAGCCCTCCCCCCCCCCCACCATAACAAATCGTAACAAAACTCGAAACACCCCACCTCACTACAGCGTTACGTAATATATGGACAGCCCTCAAGGCTCTATCTTACGGACAATATTGTTTTGATAATAAAAAATATTGAGCAGAGGAACGAATGCGGCAACACTGATCCAAACACAAAAAGCTCAAAGCAGAATAGATGCAATAATATTCATGACGAAATGAGCAGAGGAATTATACATACATACATATATACAAATCTTCCGCACTTTGCAGAAACAAAATAAACACAATTTTACTTACATATTTATATTTGCAATGATATCCATACATGTGTACGTGTAAATATTTATACACGCCAACTTGACAATGAAATATTATACCGCAAGTGGGTATATGCACATAGGTATCACAGCAGCAACACTTCACACATTTTTATTTAATAATTTTTACATAAACCGACCGACCGAACCGATAATTGTAATTAAAACTAATTCAATTGACCAATTGATAAAATGATGATTTAATTGTGGTACATAAATATGCATAAATATTCATGTGCATGAATACATACTTATGTTTGTATTGTGTAGGTACATAAGTATACATACATATGTATGTATAATATCTACTCACCTATGTACATACATACACACCTACATAAAAATGCACCTAGTCCTTACATTTTTATATTTTTTTCTTCTTTTATCGCACAAAATTGACTTTTATTTCGCTTTTAACAAACATTTGTTTGTTGTTTTACGGTTTCATTAAATTTTATCACAGTAAATAGTAGTTCTACATATAATTTCTAAATTCACTTTTCTTAAATTACTTAAATTATTCAACGAAAGACCATGATTTAACCAAACACAACCGACCGCCACGATAGATGTAGTCGAACTGAAGGGATAAAGAATTAAATGAAACTCTTAAAATCATGAAGATGGTGGAAGATAACTTCTCTCAATATTCTAAAGCACACTTGTTGCAATATGTGTATGCATGTGTGTATGTAAAAGTTGCCGAATTTAAAAACAATAACAACACAATGTTCGCTTGCCAACAACTCCTCTCTTGACAAACAGGGTTGCCACAATATTTTTTTGCAAAACTGAAAATTTGGAGTAAAAAAACTGATTTTCATGAGAAAAAACTGCTCTTAAAACATTTTTAGCATTTTGTATATTTTTGGGGGAAAGGGGTGTTAACCATACGTCTATACCTGATATATTTTTATATCATGACTTAATGAAAACGTTTGTCAAGTTGTTACGTTTTACCATCTCGAAAGCCTCATCGGTATCAGTTAGAAAATATGTGGCTCTACAAATTTATAAAGTTTTTAAATAATTGAAATGGAAGTGTTTTAGTTGCACTATGGGATATTTCGCATTAAATTACACAGGTAAATTCCGAACCAACCTAAAGAAGTAAGTGTATCCAAATTCAATAACTATAGTAACTCAAATGTTTGCTTTTGATTTTAAGATTTTTTTTTTATTTGAAGTGCACAATGATTTATATATTTAATACACTTGCTTAGCCAAAATAAAATATTGTTATTTGCTAAGACATTTCTAAAAAAATGTGTATGGCTTCAAATTCTGTGGGTTCTATCCTCTAATTTGGTATATATTTCGTTGTGTTTTATCTCATTCTATAAGAAATCGAATTATTTCAATGAAGAAATTTGTTTTTCTTTTTCAATAAGACAAGGCGTATTAATATTAATGAACCTAACTGCCCAGTAAAAAAGACACTCCAAAGAAGCCATGAAAATGTAGAGTTTGCAGTCTGGAAGTTGTTCAAATTTCGATCCGATCTAATGATTTTTACATAGGGTTTTCATTGCAAGAAGTTCTCTTTTTCGATGCATAGTCACCGAATTAGAAGCGATTTTAAGAAAAATTTCCTTTTTTGTGTTCTATGGTAATATTTTCATCTAGGAAAAACTTTAAAAAGTTACATTTTTTAACAATTCGTTTCTTTTTATACGAATTTAAGCGCGAAAAAGTGTTTTCATGTAAATTTAAGCAAATAACTTCTAAATTTTAGGCCAAAATTAGTTCATAAACTTCTTTCAAAAAAATCGATTTTTTGAACATTTTGGTGAGTATTTACTAAAACTATGGAAAAACTACAAGGTTTTGTGTGATTAAAATAAACTTTTACTTGGTTTTCTGCTTACTATCGGCAAATTAAAAATATCGATTTTTTTTAAGCAATGAAAATGTGGTTCCTTCAGAATGACTACCATTTTTTTTACTGGGATCCTTGACATAATGTTTTAAGGGAGGAGTTGTTGGTCATATCTTCATATCAATTCTCTTAAATGGAACTCTTCTAATGACTGTGGAATTTTTTATATGAATTTTAATGTGTCAACAGCGTTGCCAAATTTGCAGTTTTAACTGATTTTAGCAGTTTTTTAAAGCATAGAACAGTTTTGCAATTTTTTGCTCTAAAAATAAATTTTTCTATAAATTGTGCAGTTTTAAATTTTAATTTATCTCAAGTTTGTTATTTTAGTTCCGATATCTGAAGCTATAGTTTTACCCATTTTCCTTAATATAATAATGAGGTTTATTAGTACTTTTTCAAACAGCAAGAGAGAATTCACATGAAAGTTGTGTTTTTCTTTATGGAATTTGGTTTTATTTTTTGCAAGTTGGGTTCATTAATATTAATACGCTTTGTCTTATTGAAAAAGAAAAACAAATTTCTTCATTGAAATAATTCGATTTCTTATAGAATGAGATAAAACACAACGAAATATATACCAAATTAGAGGATAGAACCCACAGAATTTGAAGCCATACACATTTTTTTAGAACTGTCTTAGCAAATAACAATATTTTATTTTGGCTAAGCAAGTGTATTAAATATATAAATCATTGTGCACTTCAAATAAAAAAAAATCTTAAAATCAAAAGCAAACATTTGAGTTACTATATTTATTGAATTTGGATACACTTACTTCTTTAGGTTGGTTCGGAATTTACCTGTGTAATTTAATGCGAAATATCCCATAGTGCAACTAAAACACTTCCATTTCAATTATTTAAAAACTTTATAAATTTGTAGAGCCACATATTTTCTAACTGATACCGATGAGGCTTTCGAGATGGTAAAACGTAACAACTTGACAAACGTTTTCATTAAGTCATGATATAAAAATATATCAGGTGTAGACGTATGGTTAACACCCCTTTCCCCCAAAAATATACAAAATGCTAAAAATGTTTTAAGAGCAGTTTTTTCTCATGAAAATCAGTTTTTTTACTCCAAATTTGCAGTTTTGCAAAAAAATATTGTGGCAACCCTGTGTGTCAAGAGAGGAGTTGTTGGCAAGCGAACATTGTGTTGTTATTGTTTTTAAATTCGGCAACTTTTACATACACACATGCATACACATATTGTAACAAGTGTGCTTTAGAATATTGAGAGAAGTTATCTTCCACCATCTTCATGATTTTAAGAGTTTCATTTAATTCTTTGTCCCTTCAGTTCGAGTACATCTATCGTGGCGGTCGGCTGTGGTTGGTTAAATCGCGGATTTTCGTAGAATAATTTAAGTACATAAGAAAAGTGAATTTAGAAATTATATGTAGAACTATTTACTGTGATAAAATTTAATGAAACCTTAAAACAACAAACAAATGTTTGTCAAAAGCGAAATAAAAGTCAATTTGCGCGATAAAAGAAGAAAAAAATATAAAAATGTAAGGACTAGGTGCATTTTTATGTAGGTGTGTATGTATGTACATAGGTGAGTACATATTATACATACATATGTATGTATGCATATGTACCTACAACATACAAACATAAGTATGTATTCATGCACATGAATATTTATGCATATTTATGTACCACAATTAAATCATTATTTTATCAATTGGTCAATTGAATTAGTTTTAATTACAATTATCGGTTCGGTCGGTCGGTTTATGTAAAAATTATTAAATAAAAATGTGTGAAGTGTTGCTGCTGTGATACCTATGTGCATATACCCACTTGCGGTATAATATTTCATTGTCAAGTTGGCGTGTATAAATATTTACACGTACACATGTATGGATATCATTGCAAATATAATTATTTAAGTAAAATGGTGTTTATTTTGTTTCTGCAAAGTGCGGAAGATTTGTATATATGTATGTATGTACATACATATAATTCCTCTGCTCATTTCGTCATGAATATTATTGCATCTATTCTGCTTTGAGCTTTTTGTATTTGGATCAGTGTTGCCGCATTCGTTCCTCTGCTCAATGTTTTTTATTATCAAAACAATATTGTCCGTAAGATAGAGCCTTGGGGCTGTCTATATTGTTACGTTTTTCTCTCTATAAAAACGCTTTTCTGTAGATCCGAAGATTTGCAAATGAATACAAGAGCCGAGTGTAGTAATTAGGGTTAAGAATGATACAAGTTTTATTTACAAATACACTTATACTAAACTACTCAAGAGCTGAAATAAACTAATACAACTTAAACTAATAAATTACACACAGATATTCACAACTGGTTACCACTACGCCTTCCTCGCTGTAGTTTACACACGTCTCTTATCTGTCTGCGCAAGTATTCACGTGACACCTCTCTGTCTGCTGCCGTCACTCACAGTTGATAAATCAATACCTCTTTGTCTGCTGCTTGTCACACACGGCACTCACTCTGCCGACACTCACAGCCCTGCAGAAAGTACGAATAGTGAAATTGTGGTGATTTACTAGTGACGTTGTCAGTAGCACTACTGACCAGGTTTACCCCAGCCAATGGTATCATCTATTGACATTTAACATTAGCTTGTCATTGAAAATCCAGCACTAGACTGTAGCACTACTGACTAATTAGTTTTTTTCGGACCACATGGAGACATTGGCACCAAAGATTCACTAGTAAATTTTAGGGGCTCTAGTCTACAATATCTATATATCCTCTCGTTGTCAATAGTAAACTTATAGTGATTTTCTATTGACATTGTTAATAGTTCTACTGACTAGGTGTACCCCAGCCAATGCAAATGCTTATTGACAAATAACATAGGGTTGTCATTCAAAATCTATCAGTAGACTTTAGCATTATTGAGAATGTAGTTCTTTTACGACCACATGAAGATATTTGAACTGCAGATTCACTCGTAGATTTTAGTGACCCTCGTCTACATGTATTTATTTAATATTATTACACAACATAATAAAAAATAAAAACAAACTATTGACGCGTTCATTGACAATATCACCAGTCGTCTCTAACGTATCTCTACTCGCGCATAAAAGGAAAGTTGTCGACATTTTAACTAGTACAATTGTCGCTGGAGAAAGAGTATTGACATAGAGACATATGGTTCTAGGTTGACTAGAGGGAGTTTATACACCAATACTCACTGGCTTTACTTACACCCTTATACACGTCTATTCGCTGCTCTGTTCCCTTTACTCCAGTCGACACGATAGACTCCACAATAATCTCAATTCCACGACAGACTATTATTAATTCACAACTTAATTATCAACTGACTTGTTTACTTGCAAATGACTGACTTGTTCGCGACTGACTTGTTCGTAACTGACTCACAACTGCAACTAACTAACTCATTGGCTGCGTCACCGCTTTTTATGCTCCACACAAATATCACCAGAAGTTTCAAGCAATGTCTAGACGATCATTATCATCTTATATGTTGCCTAATTAAGTTCATGTGGTAACTATGTACATACATGTGTATATGAGTACGTGTGTACATCATTAACTAAGCAACACACGGTGGTTGTTTATCTTTTGCTTTTCGTTTGAATTGGCATGTATGTATGTGTGTAAATATGTGAATCTTCTTAATAAGCAGACGCTTTTTGTTGTTGTTGCTTAAGCTTGTTTATGTTTAATGCTGCGCATGCTTATTTAGTTGTTGGCTACTATTCTAGACTACTCTTTGCTTTGACCCTGTAGGAATATTTTCGCGTAGCACTTACATTAACCCTGTTGGAATATTTTTGTGTAATGCTGCTTAATCTTGTCGACGGCCATTTTCGTAACAATATATTACGTAACGCTGTAGTGAGGTGGGGTGTTTTGAGTTTTGTTACGATTTGTTATGGTGGGGGGGAGGGGTATAAGTTTTATTTTAAAATTGCTTTTTGATTCTTATTTCTTGATTTTTATTTATTACTGAGAAAATAAAAGTTATTTCTTGACTTTTATTTATTCCTCAAAAAATAAAAGTTATTTTGTGACTTATATAGTTCTTTTTTTTTTTTTTTGAAAAGAGGAAGAAGGTACTTTTTAGAAAAAGGTACTTTTGCCAAAAGCTAATTTTTGGAAAAAGTAATTTTTAGAAAAAGGCACTTTATTAAAAAAGTACGTTTTTGAAAAAGGTACTATTTGAAAAAAGTACTTTTTGGAAAAGTGCTCTTTGGAAAAAGGGCTTTTTTTAAAAGGCCACTTTTTGGAAGAAGTGTTTTTAGAAAGATATATATACACATATAAGTTTTTTTTGTAAAAGGTATTTCTTGAAAAGAATGCAACAAAAAGCTTTCCGCTATGTTCAATAATTTAGAAGATATTTCGAATGCAAAAAAGGTATCAAAATTCACTTTTTACCCCCTTTTAATACCTAAAAGTATGCTTATCGAAAAAGTACCATGTGCTGGCTTATTTTTTAAGAACATTCGTATGCTTTTGGAATTTTTAGTCTATCTAATGTAGTTTGTGAGATATAACGATACCGATTTTAGCATTTTTTTTGTCCCTTTTTACCCTCCTTCTTATTGGATCTATACATCAGAAGAGGAATCTACACACCAAATTTCAGTTCTATAGTAATCTGTCAGTTAGTCTGTAACGTTACTCCTTGATAGTACATACATACATATGTACATAAATTTTCCTTTCGTGAAAGAAAACTAATGGAGTTTTCTTTTCTAAGCAATATGCTACATTTATACTGCCTTTTACATTTCTTGATGTTCTTTTCTGAAAAGTATGTATATTTTCAAAAATGGAACGCCACGTTCTTTTCTCATGATGTCACCCTTAAAAAGAAGAAAAATGTTACATGTTTAACACTCATTTTAATTAAAAGGGCATGAGTGCAGCATTATATTAACAGCTGGTTTTGTGATTGCCTATAAAAGAAATAAATAATTTTCTAATTTGTCATTTTGTTTTATGCCGAAACTTGTTGGAAAATTGTTCTTTTTTAAACGTAAAATATGCAACACTTCTTAAAAATCATGTTTCCATTTAAAAATGTTGCCAACTCACATGTAACATACAAATGTTACACTTTTCTTTTAGAAAAGAAAACGCCATAACATTAACTCGCATGCAATAATAAAATTTCCTTAAAAAATTTTACAGTCTTTACTTTTGATTACATGTATTTTTAATTTAATCGAGAATTATATTTCCTTTTCGTTTGCGAATTTTATTTTTAAATTTGCGAGAGAAATTTATTTTGCATTCTTTGACTTTTTTTTCGTTCGCAAATGTTATACATAAAATTTTGGACGAAAAAGGAATAATTCTTTACAATATGAAAAATAAAATTCGTTCGAATTAAATTCGTTTGCGAAAGAAATTAATTCGAGCATTCTTTCTGCCTTGGTACTCTAGGTACATACATATGTAAATGCCAACGTCGCCGATTTCTGTTTAATTATCCAAAAACGGGACAAAAAATGTTTCTTGACCTAGTTTGTGACCACAAACTTTTTTGTGTAAATTTTGTGTAATTTCGCCCCAACATTAAACACAAGTAAATTATTTAATTAAGGATCTTCATTTCACTTAAAAAGAATTTTAATTCGTAAATTGACTAATAAACATTTTTATAATCTCTTTATTTTTTATTTTTGTTTGGTATACTTGTCTTGGAGATGATATTTTTCTTTTATTTTTGAACTGTTCAGTAGAAAATTGCATGAAATTTATTTTCATTTGTTAACAGGAGGCCGGAAAAATAAATCAGATAAAAAAGTTGCTGAAAATGCTTCAGAGATTCATTTCACGTTATTTTTTATAAATCATTCTCTTATATAGCGTTGCTATCACCGAAAAGAAAAAGTTTCGTTCTTGACATAGCGCTATCTTTATTGACACTGGCCGATATAACAGCAATATTCTCCTCAGTGATGCCAACTTAGCCCTTTTAAGGCTAGATTTAGCCCGTTTTCACTCAGTCAAAACGCGAAAAAAAATTTTAGCCCCAAACTAATAGAGGAGCAAACCTAGCAGTTTTTACAGTAATCTTTCAGCCCTTTTCGCCCCTTTTTAGTTTTTGCTCGATATGGCTACATTTAAACTTTTGCGAACTTTTTCTTCCTTTAATCTAGCAAAATAAAATAAGTAAAAAGTCGACATTGCTTTACCAATTTAAAAAAGAAGAATAATATAGAGTAATCTTTTATTTCTTCCAAATTTTTTATGCCTTGAAAGTTATTCAGTACATCCTAAAACAGATAATGTATGTTTTTGGAAGAGCGAGAAATCGAAATTTTATTTAATAACGGCCAATTTGAAATGTATCTACTTATGTAAACATGCATATGTACATATATATATATATTTCTATTATATATGTATGTATATGCTAACTATTTAATCTACGTATGTACATACCTTATTGAAATGTAATATGAAATGTAAATGAAATATTTACAATATTGAAGCTCTAAAGCTATGTTTGTGTTGATCTCATGACAGTTATTTATATTCTAATAAATTACTTTACAAAAAATAATTTGATGCTTTTTATTTTCAACAGAAACATTTTAATACTAGCTCCTTTTTGCGCTTTTTCGAAAAATTTTACTATTTCTTTTATTTTTTGATATTTTTTCAATTTAGCCCTTTCTAGCCCTTTTTTCAAAAATTTTTACGTCTTTTGAGTCTTAATAGTTGGCATCACTGATTCTCCTCATTGCGCACTCTCTGCATACGTATTAATGTCCAAAAAAGTGAAACTCAGTGTTGGTACCTCTACGAAGAGCAAAAGCACCTTAAGCTGTTGCAAGAAGGGTAAAAAGCGCAATAAAATACGAAAAAGAGGGTAAAAAAGCACGAAAATATATATTTTTTTTATTGTAATACATTAAGGGCCTATTTCATACATAAATGGTGAAGTTGGCCCTGAGCTACTTAAAAAGGAAAGTTTAGAGTGTAAAAGGTCAAAATTTAATTTCAAATTTTTGCTTCAAAATAAACAAAGTATTTGAGATGTAATAACAGAATTCATTAACATATCAACTAAAACAAAATCTTGATTAATTTAATAAAAATAAGTATGTAAAAACAAATAATAAAAAAACCAGGAGTCATACATACATATGTACATACATACAATACTAGGTGAAGCTTAGGTTTAGATTAAGATGTGTATGCTACTGAAAAATCATTTACACATAACGAATGCATTAAAAGCGTCACTCTTTTCTTAAGTACTCTTAACTTAAAAGTTTTTGTTTTTGCGATATTCAACTTTTTCCCAGTTGTCAACATTGAAAGCACGTCAATACGATATGAAAAAATTGGGGGTTGGCTACTCGTTGTCTAAAACTACTGACTGCTATTGATAACCTCATGCTTTCAATCGAAATCGGCCCTTAAAATTTAACCAATCTTGTGCGTTGAATACAAATTTACCTACATTTTGTTGTAGACGTGAACATTTTGATTTACTTTGCACTTACATACAAATTAACAGCCTTATGAAAATTCCGAAATCGGCCCTTAAAATTTAACCACCCTATAGTATGATTAAATATTTGTGTACGCTTTAACAAATGCTTATTGCATACTACTTTCAATCAATTATTATGCAGAGAATTATCTGGTTTTTTATTTTGCAAACAAAATTAACTTTTTTAATCCCAATTATGAAAAGTTTTCTACATTGTTTTTAACATAGTTTCCGTTATTTTCATTAAAAACAATTTAACAAACCTCAGTTAAAAGATGCTGCTATTATTGCTTAAAAGTATTTTAGTTTTGTAAATTAAAAATATTTTTATTTAACAAAAAAGCACCAAAAGCACTGTAAGAAATAGTTAAAAGTACTGTAAATACCCGCTTTTTACAAAAGGGTATTAGCCAAAATTTCGCGTTTATGAAGAGGCAAAAAGCACCAAAAAATACCCGAAACGCACCAAAATACCATCACTGGTGAAACTAGTGCGAAATTGTCATAAAATGGACATAATTTACGAAACACATTTCCCAGACAGCACTAATTTTGATAATAAAACTCAATGATTTGAAAATGTTGTTCGTTTGTTAGTGTATTAATGGTGAAATGGCAAACCTTACTAAGCATTTTTGGATTTGCCACAAGTTGCGAATCATTTTTTGTACTGAAAAATTCATACTAAAAAAACAAATATTAAAAAAAATCAATCGATACATACCTATTCTTATATAAAAAGCATTATCAAACACAAAATTTGTTTTGTTTGTATAATTTATAACATTTTGGATAATTTTGAAGGTTCATCTGTGTTAAATTGAATTTCGATTCTGGCAACACTGGTAAATGCCCAATTCTATTTTTATCAATTTCTGCAATTTTTATTATTTCCACAAAACATGCAAACACTTGTCACTTTTAAAAACCAGTCAACATGCATACATAAAAATAAAACATAACGGGAACTAATTGGACTTCATATCAATTCTCTTAAACAGAACTCTTCTAATGTCTGTGAATTTCTTATAAGAATTTTAATGTGTCAAGCCTCCCTTGTTAGCCAGCCAGCATTGTTTTGTTATTGTTTTTAAATTCGACCACTTTTACTTTCGTGTTATTTGCATGCATGCATACACACATGCATACACATATTGCAACAAGTGTGCTTTAGAATATTGAGAGAAGTTATCTTCCACCATCTTCATGATTTTAAGAGTTTCATTTAATTGTTTATCCCTTCAGTTCGAGTACATCTATCGTGGCGATCGGTTGTGTGTGGTTAAATCGCGGTTTTTCGTTGAATAATTTAAGTACATAAGAAAAGTGAATTTAGAAATTATATGTAGAACTATTTACTGTGATAAAATTGAATAAAATTTAATGAAACCTTAAAACAACAAACAAATGTTTGTCAAAAGCGAAATAAAAGTCAATTTGCGCGATAAAAGAAGAAAAAAATATAAATATGTAAGGACTAGCTGCATTTTTATGTAGGTGTGTATGTATGTACATATGTAGGTGAGTACATATTATACATACATATGTATGTATGCATATGTACCTACAACATACAAACATAGGTATGTATTCATGCACATGCATATTTATGCATATTTATGTACCACAATTAAATCATTATTTTATCAATTGGTCAATTGAATTAGTTCTAATTACAATTATCGGTTCGGTCGGTCGGTTTATGTAAAAATTATTAAATAAAAATGTGTGAAGTGTTGCTGCTGTGATACCTATGTGCATATACCCACTTGCGGTATAATATTTCATTGTCAAGTTGGCGTGTATAAATATTTACACGTACACATGTATGGATATCATTGCAAATATAAATATGTAAGTAGAATTGTGTTTATTTTGTTTCTGCAAAGTGCGGAAGATTTGTATATATGTATGTATGTACATATAATTCCTCTGCTCATTTCGTCATGAATATTATTGCATCTATTCTGCTTTGAGCTTTTTGTGTTTGGATCAGTGTTGCCGCATTCGTTCCTCTGCTCAATGTTTTTTATTATCAAAACAATATTGTCCGTAAGATAGAGCCTTGAGGGCTGTCCATATATTACGTAACGCTGTAGTGAGGTGGGGTGTTTCGAGTTTTGTTACGATTTGTTATGGTGGGGGGAGGGCTATAAGTTTTATTTTAAAATTGTTTTTTAATTCTTATTTCTTGATTCTTATTTATTACTGAGAAAATAAAAGTTATTTCTTGACTTTTATTTATTCCTCATAAAATAAAAGTTATTTTGTGACTTATATAATTCTCACTTTTTTTTTTTTTTGAAAAGAGGAATAAGGTACTTTTTAGAAAAAGGTACTTTTGCCAAAAGCTAATTTTTGGAAAAAGTAATTTTTAGAAAAAGGCACTTTATTAAAAAAGTACGTTATTGAAAAAGGTACTATTTGAAAAAAAGTACTTTTTGGAAAAGTGCTTTTTGGAAAAGGACTTGTTTTAAAAGGCCACTTTTTGGAAAAAGTGTTTTTTTAGAAAGATTTATATACATATATAAGTTTTTTTTGTAAAAGGTACTTCTTCAATAATTCAGAAGGTATGGCGAATGCAAAAAAGGTACCAAAATTCACTTTTTACCCCCTTTTAACACCTAAAATTATACTTATCGAAAAAGTACCATGTGCCGGTTAATTTTTTAGGAGCATTCGTATGCTCTTGGAATTTTTAGTCTATCTAATGTAGTTTGTGAGATATAATGATACCGATTTTAGCATTTTTTTTGTCCCTTTTTAACCTCCTTCTTATTGAATCTATACATCAGAAGAGGAATCTACACACTAAATTTCAGTTCTATAGTAATCTGTCAGTTAGTCTGTAACGTTACTCCTTGATAGTACTTACATACATATGTACATAAATTTTCCTTTCGTGAAAGAAAACTAATGGAGTTTTCTTTTCTAGGCAATATGCTACATTTATACTGGCTTTTACATTTCTTGATGTTCTTTTCTGAAAAGTATGCATATTTTTAAAAATGGAACGCCACGTGCTTTTCTCATGATGTTACCTTAAAAAAGTAGAAAAATGTTACATGTTTAACACTCATTTTAATTAAAAGGGCATGAGTGCAGCATTATATTAACAGCTGGTTTTATGATTGTCTATGAAAGAAATAAATAATTTTCTAGTTTGTTATTGTGTTTTATGCCGAAACTTGTTGGAAAATTGTTCTTTTGTAAACGTAAAATATGCAACACTTCTTAAAAATCATGTGTCCATTTAAAAATGTTGCCAACTCACATGTAACATATATGTTACACTTTTCTTTTAGAAAAGAAAACGCCATAACATTAAATCGCATGCAATAATAAAATTTCCTTAAACAATTTTATAGTCTTTACTTTTGATTACATGTAGGTATTTTTAATTTAACCGCGAATTATATTTCCTTTTCGTTTGCGAATTTTATTTTTAAATTTGCGAGAGAAATTTATTTTGCATTCTTTGACTTTTTTTGGTTCGCAAATGTTATAAATAAAATTTTGGACGAAAAAGGAATAATTCTTTACAATATGACAAATAAAATTCGTTCGAATTAAATTCGTTTGCGAAATAAATTAATTCTTTCTACCTTGGTACTCTAGGTACATACATATGTAAATGCCAACGTTGCCGATTTCTGTTTAATTATCCAAAAAACGGGACAAAAAATGTTTCTTGTTCACGCACATTTATTAGCGTTTATTGCTTCACAGTAATAGAAATCAAATAACCTTTTGTTTATTCCTTTTTTTTAATTAGATTTGACACTTTTTTGCATTTTTGATTTTTTATGAATTAAAAAAAAAAATTTAAATTTTTAGGCAAAAAATACTTTTATCCCTTCATACATTCATTTTTAACTTCGAAAGTGTTGCACACATAAGAAAACGGTATAAGAACAGATTAGAGGAATTGTAATTCTTCATTTTTCTAAATTTATTTCAGCTAAATCGGACTAGTGGTTCTCGAGTTATGTCAAACAAAAGAGCCTAAAACGTGAAAAATTCCCCTATACAATAGTTACTAACTTCAAATCGATAGTAAAAATATTTTAGCCGGTAAGAAGACAAAACGAATAATGCACAAGTTCTTCATTTTGGGCCTACTTTCACGTGAAATTGTCAGAATTGAGTCCCGAATCAATGACTTCAAAAATGTTGTACTGTGTAATTTACGAAACACATTTCCCACACAGCACGAATTTTGATAATAAAATTCAATTATTTGAAAATGTTGTTCGTTTGCTAGTGTATTAATGGTGAAATGGCAAACCTTACTAAGCATTTTTAGAATTGCCACAAGTTGCGAATCATTTTTTGTACTGAAAAATTCATACTAAAAAACAAATATTAAAAAAAATCGACCGATACATACCTATTCTTATATAAAAAGCATTATCAAGCACAAAATTTGTTTGGTATAATTTATAACATTTTGGATAATTTTGAAGGTTCATCTGTGTTAAATTGAATTTCGATTCTGGCAACACTGGTAAATGCCCAATTCTATTTTTATCAATTTCTGCAATTTTTATTATTTCCACAAAACATGCAAACACTTGTCACTTTTAAAAACCAGTCAACATGCATACATAAAAATAAAACATAACGGGAACTAACTGGACTTCATATCAATTCTCTTAAAAACAGATCTCTTCTAATGACTGTGAATTGCTTATAAGAATTTTAATGTGTCAAGCCTCCCTTGTTGGCCAGCCAGCATTGTTTTGTTATTGTTTTTAAATTCGGCCACTTTTACTTTCGTGTTATTTGCATACATGCATACACACATGCATACACATATTGCAACAAGTGTGCTTTAGAATATTGAGAGAAGTTATCTTCCACCATCTTCATGATTTTAAGAGTTTCATTTAATTCTTTATCCCTTCAGTTCGAGTACATCTAGAGTGGCGATCGGTTGTGTGTGGTTAAATCCCAGTCTTTCGTTGAATAATTTAAGTACATAAGAAAAGTGAATTTAGAAATTATATGTAGAACTATTTACTGTGATAAAATTTAATGAAACCTTAAAACAACAAACAAATGTTTGTCAAAAGCGAAATAAAAGCCAATTTGCGCGATAAGAGAAGAAAAATATATAAAAATGTTAGGACTAGGTGCATTTTTACGTAGGTGTGTATGTATGTAAATAGGTGAGTACATATTATACATACATATGTATGTATGCATATGTACCTACAACATACAAACATAAGTATGTATTCATGCACATGAATATGTATGCATATTTATGTACCACAATTAAATCATTATTTTATCAATTGGTCAATTGAATTAGTTCTAATTACAATTATCGGTTCGGTCGGTCGGTTTATGTAAAAATTATTAAATAAAAATGTGTGAAGTGTTGCTGCTGTGATACCTACGTATACCCACTTGCGGTATAATATTTCATTGTCAAGTTGGCGTGTATAAATATTTACACGTACACATGTATGGATATCATTGCAAATATAAATATGTAAGTAAAATGGTGTTTATTTTGTTTCTGCAAAGTGCGGAAGATTTGTATATATGTATGTATGTATAATTCCTCTGCTCATTTCGTCATGAATATTATTGCATCTATTCTGCTTTGAGCTTTTTGTATTTGGATCAGTGTTGCCGCATTTGTTCCTCTGCTCAATGTTTTTTATTATCAAAACAATATTGTCCGTAAGATAGAGCCTTGAGGGATGTCCATATATTACGTAACGCTGTAGTGAGGTGGGGTGTTTCGAGTTTTGTTACGATTTGTTACGGTGTGGCGGAAGGGTATAAGTTTTATTTTAAAATTGCTTTTTAATTCTTATTTCTTGATTTTTATTTATTACTGAGAAAATAAAAGTTATTTCTTGACTTTTATTTATTAATCAAAAAATAAAAGTTATTTTTGACTTTTATTTAGTCCTCTCTTTTTTTTTTTGATGTTTAAACATCTATACGCTAGGGGGTAAAAATTTTTTGGCTTTGATTCTTTGCTGAGATTTCTTTGCTTTTTGCTTTTGCTTTGCATTGTCAAATCGGTGTGAGCTATGTATGAGTGCATTAGTGTTTGAAAGAAGCAATACCAAGCAGAGAAACAAGTCGACCGGCTCGAAGCCGGCGGTGCGCCGCCGCTGGTTATTTTTCTGTATATTTCCGTATACCAAAGGTGAAAATGAACCGTAAGAGCTACGGACTTGAAATTTGGACACAATGTGTAGACATTTGGCCACTACAACAACAAATACATGAGAGTTAAAAATTAAAGGGTGTTCCAAAACGAGCAACGAAAAATGTTAAAATCCCATGTAATATACATATATCCCATGTATGTACATATATACACTTAAAATTTTAAAAGTTAGTGTATTTTTATACAGACTACAACAATTACCACTAAATTTAAAAAATTTAAATCAATGGGTGTTCCATCAGTTAATGCAATTTTGACTTTGTAATTTTGACAACTTGCTGTATCTTGGAGACCGTAGGAGCAAAACTCTTGAAATTTTCATAAACGGTAAAACTAAAAAATCAAAAAAATATAAAATCGCCAAATATAAAAAAATCGCCAAAAACAAAAAAAAAATCGCCAAATCGAAAAAAGCACCAAATTAAAAAAAATCTCTAGGACTAAAATAAATCGCGAAAAACCGGAAAAATCGCCAAAATTAAAAAAATCCTTCAACAAAAAAATCGCCAATATGAAAAAATCGCCTAAATAGAAAAAGTCCCAAAAACAGAAAAAATCGCCAAAATGAAAAAAACCCAAAAAAAAAAACAAAAAAATCGCTAAAATGAAAAAATCGCCAAAATGAAAAAAAATTGCGAAAACTAAAAAAACGCAAAAAGAGAAAAAAATGCCAAAACGAGAAAAAAGCGATAAAACTGAAAAAAAATCGTTTAAACTGAAAAAACTTAAAAAAGGAAGAAAGCTAAATAAAAAAAAATAAAAAATCAAAACCGAATGTGCGCGGCTCAAAGTCGCACTTTACTGAATTTATTTTAATTGCAATGCGTACACAACAACAAGAACAGCAACAACTAAACGATGAACAACAGGAACTAAAAATTAAAAAGTAAAAGTAAAGGCATTTACCATAGATGAGCACTGCAGTACCACTAAAGTTTCAGTAAAAACAATAAAAAATGTTTAACAAGTAAATTTTTACTGATTACTAAAATTTTGTTTCTACAATTTTTATAAATTGCCTAAATGATTTGTTATATGATGAGGTGCATTGAATTTTCAGTAATCAGTAATGCCCGTATTCATAATGAAATGCTACCAAGTGGCTAAATGTTTTTCAGACAAAAGTTTCAAAATATGAATGAAAAAACTTTGCCACTTGCTACAATTTTATTATGATTACGGCCCTACGATTTTACTGGTAATGCAAATTAAATTTCATTAGCAGTAAAAAATTACTGAATTTTTTTAGTAATCAGTAAATTTACTGCTTACTGCAATTTTGAATGCAGTACATATACTGCAGTGTGCCCATTTACTAACCAAATAAGTTTAATAAAACAAATAACAAAAACCAACAAATTCATATGTACTTACAATATTGAAAGTTTTGATACTTTTAATTAATTAATTTAAAAAAAGATACTAAAAGGTACTTACTTATTAGCGGAATTTTTATTACTTACAAAAAATTAAACAAACAAAAAAATATTCGTAGTACATATTATTCGTAATAGGTACATACTGTCTTTAATAAATAAGCTTTATGCTTTGCTGATATTTTTACATAGTAAAATTAACAAAAACAAAAAAAACCGCAAACAAAAAAAATTAAACAAATTGATATTGAGGAATACTATATATATGTGTGCCTCTAAACAAATAAACAATCATAAATAACAAAAACAAAAAAAGACCGCAAACATAAAAAAACACAAACAAATATCCCTTGAGGAATTCTTTGTATGAGTGCCTCAAATACAAAAAAAATTGAAGTGAGTTCTAACGGCAGAAATGCTTATTTTACTGTGAGTTATGAAACTCTTAATGAAAAAAATATAAATAATAAATCTGATGAAAGTCTTTTTTTAACGTCAAAGCCAATTTTTCGTCAGCGATCAACTTCGCTTTGTCCAATGCCAAATAGTAATGATGCATTAACATTACAGTTGCCCAGTACTTCTTCATATAAGCCAGTAATATCATCCCCTTCAGGCTCGTGTTCATCACTTAACAAAGTTATCACTACAGATAACAGCGGCTCGAAACTCAAGGTACAAGTCGGAATGGACAGATATATAACCGTGGTAAAGCGTGGGCGAAGCCCGAATTCTTCAAAAATTTCATCTGCTCCAAAAATGTCTAGGGATAACAGCGCAGCCTCAACTAATCGCCAAAACCGCTTCGAAATTTTGCAAGATGACAACGACAAACCCGAGGTATCCTCGAATAAAATATCCAAGCCGCCACCAATATATTTGAGACAAAAAAATTCAAATGCCCTTATTAAAAAATTAATTTCGGTCATTGGTGAGAATAAATTTCACATTGTTCCAATAAAACGTGGAAACATAGATGAAACTAAAGTCCAAATTTATGACGAAAAAGATTTCCGCAAAATGGTTGCTGAATTTGAAAAAAATAAAACAAGCTTCTACACATACCAGCTTAAGAGCGCTAAAGGCATGCAGATCGTATTGAAGGGCATAGATTCTTATGTTGTTCCCGAAGAAATAAAAGATTCACTCGTCCTCCAGGGGTTTAAGGTAAAAAATGTGTCCAATATAATAAACAGAGAGAAGATTCCCCAACCCCTATTTCGTGTTGAACTTGAGCCTAATGATATAAAATTGAAAAAAATGAGACGCATCCAATTTATAATTTGAAATACCTCTTGCACCGAAAAATCACAGTTGAAGAGCCACATAAGCGTTCAGGTCCTGTACAGTGCCATAATTGCCAAGAATATGGCCATACAAAAACATACTGCAATTTACCCTCTGTTTGTGTTGTGTGCGGCGAATTACACGGCACTGCTAGTTGCAATAAGCCAAAAGATCAAAGTGATAAAAAAATGCAATAATTGTGGAGGTAATCACACCGCTAACTACAGAGGTTGTCCTGTGTACTCTTTCGTAAAGAAGACTATGGTGCAAAAACCTAAATTAGCTCCAGCTCAATCAGCAAACGCTTACTCTGCCACTTTTGCGCAAATGAGCCAACCAGTTACTTCCCGTGTATCGTATGCAGATGCTTGCTAAGACAAATTCAATTCCCACACAAAATGTTTCCCCGCCAAATAATTCAAAAAATACTGACGCAAGCTTTAATTTTAATCGCCTTGAAGCTACTATTGAAAATCTGGTGCAAACTGTAAACAATTTTACAACAAATATGACTAGCATGATGCAAGAAATGCTGCGAATGCAGAATACTCTGCTTCAAGCATTAATTAATAAGCCATGAACACGTTAACAATATGTTTCTGGAACGCAAACGGCATTCGCCAACATAAAAATGAACTTGAGCACTTCCTCACGGAAAAAAATATTGATATAATGTTAGTATCTGAGACTCATTTGACTTCGAGAAGTCTTTTTAAAATTTATGGCTACACTATATATGATACAAAGGACCCTAGAGGTAGAGCTTGCGGTGGATCAGCAATTCTAATAAAGTCAAGAATCAAGCACTATGTTCTTGATAACATTTGTGAAGAACACCTACAAGCAACAAATATTGGCATTGAAAGTTTTTGTACAAATTTTGTTATATCATCAATTTACTCCCCTCCCAGATTTTCAATCACTGAGAATCAATATGAGGATTTCTACAAATCTCTTGGCCCTTGTTTTGTAGCAGCTGGCGACTACAATGCTAAGCATACGTTCTGGGGTTCACGTCTTATTACCCCCAGAGGTCGAGCATTGTTCAACACTATTTCAAAAATGGGCTTGGATGTCATTTCGAGTGGGGAGCCCACTTATTGGCCTACTGACATACAAAAAATTCCGGATGTTATAGATTTTGGCGTCATAAAAAATATCTCTAGGGATTTAATTCAAGTTCAAGCTTCTCTTGATCTCTCGTCCGATCACTCTCCGACGATCATTACAATTTGTAGCCCATTAAGAAGTAACTTTCCTGACCCATATGTGAAGATGATCAATTGTGTTAATTGGCTGGGGTTCAAAAAATATCTCAGTAGTCATTGTACGGAAAAAATAACGCTTAGATCACCCGATAATATTGAATCTAACATTGCCAATTTCAGCGAGAATATTAAACAGGCTGCTGAACATGCCACTATCTCCCATCCGCAGACTGAGTTTAATAAAATTTATTCTACAGACGTTGAACGTCTCGTACGTGAAAAAAAGAAGAGCTAGAAGGGAATGGCAACAGCACAGATCACCACAAAATAAAATCAGATTTAAAGAGTGCACTAAACGACTCCAAGAGTTGCTTGCATCTGAAAAAACTGCATATCTTGAAAATTATCTGGAAGGTCTTGATGTCACACCAGCGTCTAATTACTCTTTGTGGCGCGCTGCTAGAAAGCTTAAAACACCCATTGAGTATAAGCCACCTCTACGCACATCTACCGGAAGTTGGGCAAGAAGCGATACTGAAAAAGGTAAAATATTTGCTGAGCACTTAAAATCCGTTTTTACGCCAAACATATGTACTGGTGTTGCTGATTTGCCGAATGTAGTCGGTCTAACCCCTCAACACATAAAGTTTAAGACGCGTGATTTACAAAAATTAATTGCCGAACTCAACCCGAAGAAAGCTCCGGGTATTGATGGAATTAGTAACCAGATGCTTATGAACTTGCCTCGTATTGCAATGAGAATCCTATTATTCATATTTAATGCCATTTTACGACTGGAGTATTATCCACACAGCTGGAAGCTTGCCAAGGTTAAAATGATTCCAAAGCCGGGCAAAGATCTAACCAAGGCTGAGTCATATAGGCCAATAAGTCTACTATCAACTATGTCAAAGCTTTTCGAAAAACTGCTCAAAACAAAATTGTCCCCAATTCTAATTAGTAGTGGTTGCATACCAGACCATCAATTTGGTTTTAGAAGTCAGCATAGCACCATTGAACAAACTCACAGACTGGTTCAATTTATAAGAAGAACTTTTGAGGAAAAAAAGTATTGTTCTGCGCTCTTTATTGACGTTTCCCAGGCATTTGATAAAGTGTGGCATGACGGCCTAATTTTAAAATTGAAGACTTACTTACCAATAAACATTTTAAATCTTTTGGGAAGTTACATTATTTCCCGTAAGTTCACTGTTGTGGAAGGAGACTTTACGAGTAGGCCTGAAACTATTTCATCCGGTGTGCCACAGGGGAGCATACTGGACCAGTTTTATATTTGATTTATACTTGTGATATGCCTGTGAGCAGTAGTATCCATACTTCCACATTTGCCGACGATACAGCCTGCCTTAGTATGCACGAAAACCCTGATGAGGCATCCCGCAAACTCCAGGAACACATTAGCCAGATGGAGCTTTGGTTAAACTTATGGAGAATTAAAGTCAATGAACAAAAGTGTGTCCATATAACGTTCACCCTAACAAGAGATACTTGCTCCCCCATTCGGATTAACAATCAAGTTGTTCCTCAACATTCACATGTGAAATATCTTGGTTTACACCTTGATCGACGACTTACATGCAAAAATCACATTGACTCTAAGTTAACTCAAATGAAACTTAAATTAACTCAGGTACATTGGATGATTGGTAGAAATTCAACACTTAGCCTAGACTGCAAACTTTTAATATACAAGTCGCTTTTAAAGCCAATATGGTGTTACGGAATTCAACTATGGGGCACTGCTTCAGCTTCAAATGTAGAGAAAATTCAACGAAGGCAAAATAAAATTTTACGCATGATAACATCGGCTCCATGGTACATTAAAAATTCAAATATACATCGCGATTTGAATATGCCACTAGTGACTGAAGAAATTGTAAAATACGCAGGCAAATATCTAACAAAACTCGAGTCACATCCTAATCCGCTTGCTCGTAATATTTTGAACTTTACTGGGCACATCCGCTTAAAAAAGAGAGATACACGGGCTCTAATATTCAACACTCTAGATGATGAAGCTGCTTGAAAACACTTTTTTCTTTTTGTTGCTTATCACTACTTATGTATTATTAATAACTATCACTAAGCTTATGTCCGACATTGGTCGGACCTAATAATTTTTTTATAGATTTAAGATTTGAATACTTATTGTTAGTTCATATTTGAAGATACAATCAATAAAAAAAACATGCATTAAAAAAAAAGGTACTTATACTAAAAGGTACTTATGCTTCCAACTTAAAAAAAATTTTCATTACTAGATGTTTACACATCTCCTCTGTGATCGGACTCACATTGCTTTTTTTTTTGAAAAGAGGAAGAAGGTACTTTTTACAAAAAGGTACTTTTGCCAAAAGCTAATTTTTGGAAAAAGTAATTTTTAGAAAAAGGCAATTTATTAAAAAAGTACGTTTTTGAAAAAGGTACTATTTGAAAAAAAGTACTTTTTGGAAAAAGGACTTTTTTAAAAAGGCCACTTTTTGGAAGAAGTGTTTTTTTAGAAAGATATATATACATATATAATTTTTTTTTGTAAAAGGTACTTCTTGAAAAAAAGCAACAAAAATCTTTCCGCTATGTTCAATAATTTAGAAGATATGTTGAATGCAAAAAAGGTACCAAAATTCACTTTTTACCCCCTTTTAACACCGAAAAGTATACTTATCGAAAATTTCAGTTCTATAGTAATCTGTCAGTTAGTCTGTAACGGTACTCCTTGATAGTATATAATATAAATGTACATACATATGTACATAAATTTTCTTTCATGGAAGAAAACTAATGGCGTTTTTTTTCTGAGCATATGCTACATTTATACGCCTTTCACATTTCTTGATGTTCTTTTCTGAAAAGTATGTATATTTTCAAAAAATGGAACGCCACGTTCTTTTCTCATGATGTAACCCTTAAAAAGAAGAAAAATGTTACATGTTTAACACTCATTTTAATTAAAAGGGCAGAGTGCAGCATTATATTAACAGCTGGTTTTGTAATTGTCTATGAAAAAAATAAATCATTTTCTAGTTTATCATTGTGTTTTATGCCGAAACTTGTTGGAAAATTGTTCTTTTGTAAACGTAAAATATGCCACACTTCTTAGAAATCATGTGACCACTTAAAAATGTTGCCAACTCACATGTAACATACAAATGTTACACTTTTCTTTTAGAAAAGAAAACGCCATAACATTAACTTGCGTGCAATAATAAAATTTCCTTATAAAAATTTTATAGTCTTTACTTTTGATTACATGTAGGTATATTTAATTTAATCGCGAATTATATTTCCTTTTCGTTTGCGAATTTTATTTTTAAATTTGCGAGAGAAATTTATTTTGCATTCTTTGACTTTTTTTTTCGTTCGCAAATGTTATAAATAAAATTTTGGACGAAAAAAGAATAATTCTTTACAATATAACAAATAAAATTCGCTTGCGAAAGAAATTAATTCGAGCATTCTTTCTACATTGGTACTCTAGGTACATACTAGTGATGTAACGAATGTCAATTTTTGATATTCGCGAATACGAATACGAATATTTGAAACGATATTCGCGAATATGAATACGAATACGGATATTATATGCAATATGAAATATTAAAAAATTGTTATGAAAATGGACTTCACACTCTTGTTGGCGTACTTTAAAGTTAATAAAAAGTACCCAAAATTTTAATGATCGTCATTAGATAATATTTGAAAATGATACAAAGCACAAATTTGTATAAAAAATTAATGTATTTGTACAAACTAAAATTTTTAGTCATTTATTTAAATTTCGTTTAGGATTTATGCATTTATTTATTTAATTTCTTTGGAAAAACATTCGTATTCGTATTCACCTGAATTTGGCGAATACGAATACATTCGTATTCGCCTGATAATGGCCGAATATTCGACAATTCGTATACGAATATTCATGCATCACTAGTACATACATATGTAAATGCCAACGTTGCCGATTTCTGTGTAATTATCCAAAAACGGGACAAAAAATGTTTCTTGAACTATTTTGTGACCATAAACTTTTTTTTTGTAATTTTTGTGTAATTTCGCTCCAACATTATACACAAGTAAATTATATAATTAAGGATCTGCATTTCATTTAAAAAGAATTTTACTTCGTAAATTGACTAATAAACATTTTTATAATCTTTTTATTTTTTATTTTTGTTTGGTATACTTGTCTTGGAGATGATATTTTTCTTTTATTTTTGAACTGTTCAGTAGAAAATTGCATGAAATTTATTTTCATTTTCATAAAAAAAGTTGCTGAAAATGCTTCAGAGATTCATGTCACGTTATATTTTATAAATCATTCTCTTATATAGCGTTGCTATCACCAAAAAGAAAAAGTTTCGTTCTTGACATAGCGCTATCTTTATTGATACTGGCCGACATAACAGCAATATTCTCCTCATTGCGCACTCTCTGCATACGTATTAATGTCCAAAAAAGTGAAACTGGTGCGAAATTGCCATAAAATGGACATAATTTACGAAACACATTTCCCACACAGCACGAATTTTGATAATAAAATTCAATGATTTGAAAATGTTGTTCGTTTTTTAGTGTATTAATGGTGAAATGGCAAACCTTACTAAGCATTTTTGGAATTGCCACTGAAAAAATTCATACTGAAAAAACAAATATTAAAAAAATCACTCGATACATATTCTTATATAAAAAGCATTACTTATTATCAAACACAAAATTTGTTGTGTATAATATATAACATTTTGGATAATTTTGAAGGTTCATCTGTGTAAAATTGAATTTCGATTCTGGCAACACTGGTAAATGCCCAATTCCATTTTTATTCATATCTGCAATTTCTTTTTATTATTTCCACAAAAACATGCAAACACTTGTCACATTTAAAACCCAGACAACATGCATCCATAAAAATAAAACATAACGGGAACTAACGAAATTTAAGTTTTAAATGCGGCCGGCCCACTGGACTTCATATCAATTCTCTTAAACAGAACTCTTCTAATGACCAGTGTGCACACTTCTACCGATATTCGGTAGATTCTACCGAATATGTTTGTGAATTTAACAATCTACCAATTCTACCGAACAAGGCCTGAAATCTACCGAATATTGTTATTTAGTAATTTAAGTCGATATATGTATGTGTAAATTGCCTATTTGCTATGCCGCATAGTAGTGCGGCCGCAAAGCGGTCATTTTCTGTCATGAAAATCATTAAAACAGAATAAATAAATCGGTTAAAAACTGAAACTATAAGTAACCTAATATTTGCCAAAGAATTGTGCCTTGGGGATGAAATATTTTTTCCTACCAATGATTTAATAATTTTTGCACAGTACACGGCATGTAAAAAGCCACATGCGTATGTGGCGATGACGTCACGATAATTTTCAGCATGTCGTCGCATTTTTTAAAATTACTAGTAGTGGCTAGATGCCGTAAAATTTTTATAGTATTTTTGTTTCAAAATACATATCTAGCACATGTAGCCGAATCGAAGACTTTCTGGGGCAGCTCGCCTGTAAACATGTTAATATGTACATGTACATATGTTGCTAGTACACGGCATGTAGAAAATGTAGCATCTCGATGACGTCAAAATTACGTCAGAACCACATGCGCATGTGGTTTTTTACATGCCGTGTACTGTACACACAAAAAAATATAAGAGGTAATATTAACTAAGCTTGAATAGGTAACTTTTTTTATATGAAATTAAAAATCTTGGGTTTTATTAACCATGCAGTTAGGTAATTTGTACATTACAATTTACCTAAAATCCAAGTTAATATGCCTATTACAATAAGGTATCTTCTTCGAAGTTATTTTTATTGAACTATTTTCTATTGTCTTGTCAAAAGAAAATTTTTGAGCAAAAAGGTATGTAACATGAAATTTAAAGTTTTATATTTGTGTAAATTTATTATTTTTTAATTATTAAGCACCTCATACACTTTTCAATCCAATTGTGAATTTAGTCTTTCAATTGAATTGGTTCTTGGCTACACACTTCATAAACTGAATTGAAAGATTTTCATTCAACTGCCAAATTTATATTTATTTCACAATTACAAATTTAAAAATTTAAAACTTCTGTTGCATTCATTCATCACTTTTTAAATTTTTTATGTAAATTTCAATGAAATTAAATACAATTTTAAAAATACATAACTTTTTCTATACAAAATAAAGCTGAAAACATAAATTTTGACACCTAATCACGTAACTCGAGATCTAGTGATTATGGGACGGTATTATTTTGGTATGTGAACATGGTGTTATCAGAGAGACTGTTGTGTTGTTAGACCAAAGTCAACCAAACACATACATACATATGTATATGTATAATATAAAAGAAAGTAAAATGCATGCTTGTAAGAATGCGCGTGTAAATAAGAGAATAACTAAGTGCTCACGGGCGGCCTTTTGCTTCTCTCTGTGTAAGACTATCAGATCTTTTAAACGCGTATATATAGGGTGTTTTTTTAAAGAGGTATAGAACTTTGAATTGAAATAAAACACAAGAAAATCGTTTTAATGTCCATTAATTTGGCTTTATTGGAAGGATAATTTTATGCCATTAATGTTTAAATATGATTTTGGGCATGTGGCCGCCGCGGCTGGCTCGAATAAAGCCAATTCTACAGGTCCAATTTTCAACCACTTTTTCGAGCATATGGGGCCGTATGTTGGCAATAACGCCACGAATGTTGGCTTCCAAGTCCCCTAACGTTTCTGGTTTGTTGGCGTAGACGAGCGACTTCACATATCCCCAAAGAAAATAATCCAATGGTGTCAAATCACACGATCTTGGTGGCCAATTGACAGGTCCATTCCGCGAAATTATGCGCTCATCGAATGTTTCCTTCAATAAATCGATTGTGACGTGCGCTGTGTGGCATGTAGCGCCGTCTTGTTGGAACCACAACTCATCCACATTCATGCCATCCAATTCGGGAACAAAATAGTCGGTTAGTCGGCTCCAATTGCTGTGCACGGTGGCGAATCGATTCATTCGGGTCCTCTTCAACACTTTGCTCTACAGCGGCAATTGTTTCTTCGGTGCACACTGTTCGACGTCTCTGCGGATGCGTATTATCACATAGAGTAAACGTAGTGCGAAAACGATCCATGGTTAACCGAATTAATTGCTCTGATGGACGATTATGTCGACCATAAAATGGACGGAGCTTGCGGTAAACTTCGCGAACTGAACCATTATTTTCGAAATAAATTTGCACGATTTGCAAGCGTTGTTCTTTTGTCAACCTGTTCATGATGAAATGGCAAACCAAACTTAATATTAATCACTTGACAGCTGACAAAATGGCCGCCAGTTAAAAAAGTGATGCCAACTTAAAGTTCTATACCTCAATAAAAAACACCCTTTATCATCACATCATGTTCACATACCAAGTATGACCGTCTAATAGCCGGTTAGGTCAATAGCAGACATAAACACTGATTATATATATGTATATGTACATGCATATAAATATATATAAATTTATAAATAATATATTATTCTCAAATGCAAAAATTCTTTGAATATTATTAGAAAAATTATCGAATTATAAATAGTTATTTTAACTCAAATCCATGATAATTTGCCGCATTATATATGTATAAATTTACTTTGCTACTTAGGTAATTTACCTAGTCATCAAGGAGTTTTAACTAAAATTTCAGTTGATTTTTCGAACATAGCAATCAACCAAAATTTTTTTTAAATTATCTAAAAAACTTTGTAAATGCCATTCTACCCTTTCAGTTAGTTAAAATTATACCACAATTTTAGGAAATATAACCTATGAATTTTTTTTGTGTGTAGGCTTAAGTCATGTGCATTTTTGCTTCAAAATATCAAACAAATCTTAAAATATCTTCAATAAATATTTAATAAATGTTAAATAAGTTTATATTAATCGAAACTAGTACAAATCTAAATTAAAATATGTAATGCATAATATAAAAATATTTTTTGATTTGTTCAAATGTAATCTACTAAATATCTCGACCAAAGATATATATGACTTATACTATGTTCACACGTATGTTTTTAAACATGTTTAAGACGAGTTTTCTAAAAACTAAACACAACCGTTCACATTATATTTGAGATGTTTAAGATTGACGTTTTGTCAAAAAATTATTGTGTTTGTAAGAAATTTCGAGCAATTATGTTTTTTATTTGCTTTATTAATTTTAAACAACACATTTTTTTTAAATAGTTTAATTTTAATTTGAAATTTATTTTCTGGTGGTTCAGCGTTGTCTATATATTTCATTGTTGCTGTAACAAATCATCAGTAGACTTCAACCACACATTTTGAATATAGTCACGCCTCATTCGTGTTTAAGAGCTTAAACACGACGATTTTGAGATGTTTTACCATACATTGACTTGTTTTGTTAAACATCTCAAATGCAGTGTTTAAGATTAAAACACTTCCTTAAACACGATAATGGAGTATGTTCAGTCCGTTTTTTGATAGCTCTGGCAACTTTGTGTTGTTATTAAATGGCGTCACGTCAAAAATTATTTGGTAAACAAGTAATTAGTTCAAAAATACTCAAATATTTACAAGAACATTTGTTGTTTGAAAATAATAAACCAATAAAAAAGCATAATTGTTCGTAATTTTGTACAAATTCAATAATTTATTGACAAAACGTCAACCTTAAACATCTCAAACGTAATGTGAACGGTTGTGTTTAGTTTTTTAAAACACTTGCCTTAAACACGTTTAAGACCATAAATGTGAACATGGTATTAACAAAACAAGTCAATGTATGATAAAATATATAAAAATTATTGGGCCATAACCATAGTTAACAAAAAAGTCTACTTTTTTAGTTTTAGAATGCACTTTTTTAAAACATGTACTTTTGACCTACCATAGACGAGAAAAACTGCACTTTAAAGGAAAAAGTCGGTTCTAAAGTTAAAACATGCTGAAGTTGTTTTTAACTAGATTAGCATCGACTCTGGCTCTTTAGTTCAACACAAAACACATTAAAATAAAAGAGAACACATAGGTATATATGTATGTATGACTTTCTATGTCTTGGCTTCTTTTGTTCCTATAAACAATTTATAATCCAATAATTGAAGAGTTTATTGTATTACCCCCAGTTTTTAACTTAAAAATTAAGTACGTAATTAGCTAATATTTATTTAAAATTAAGTTGTGATTAAATACGATTTAATTTTTTCAGTGGTTATTTAAAGTTCTTATTAAATTACGTTAAAAGTACGGTAGACCTGCAAAATTTCCCAGTATTATTGAAGGCTTTTCAAACAGCAGCTGTTTAATGTAAACAAAAAAGTTAGGTTATCAACATGTAGAAAATTAAATTGCATAAAAACTCATTTTATGAGCCCAAAAGAACATCATAATGCCTTTTTATATTACTTTATTCCATGATATAAAACTTTGTACTGTATATGTTATATATTTATGAAATTTTAACGAAATTCTTTTTAATACGACCGCATGATGCTCATGTGCATGTTTTCAGTAAACACACACACGCATAAAAACATATGGTACAATCATAAAACTTAAGTAGTGTTTAATTTCGCAAGGTTGGGCATTTAATTATTATTTAAATAAGCACTCAATAACACAATTTCGTATTTAATTAGAACTTAAAAATAATTAAGGTTTGATTACCAACTGAAAAAATGGGCATTAAAATAATACAAAATACAAACACCTTTTTAATTTTCTCTATATTAATTATTTGTTAATTTATTTTTATGTTCGTTTGTTTTATTTTATCTTGTTCTTAAACTCAACCCTTTTTCATAACACAATGTCCGATGAGAGAGAGATGAGAGAGTTGAGAGACAGAGATGCCACTTCCTTATATTTTGTTTTCTATCATATGAAAAATTTCCAATATTTACTGTGGCACCCAGTTAAAGTCGGTTCAACTTAACACACACTTTGTTTTTGACTATAGTAGAAAAATATTGAAGAACAGGTTTTTAATTTTAAGTTGTTTCTAAAACGAACCGACTTTATTCTATGACTATGGTTATGGCCCATTGTGTTTAAGCTCTTAAACACGAATATTACGTTAAACACATACATATGTATATAAGTGTGAACATAGTATTAGACCAGTTTCATAATCAAGCATGAGTTCCTCCTGTTAATTATGTATGTACAGTGGAATCTCCCTTAACGGACACTTCCTATAGGCAGAAACCCACTTTAGACGGACACTTTTGACATGTCCCGACAGCTCCATAAGCAAAGAAATTGCTTTCTCTTGCGCGCACAGTCCCCTTGTGCGGACACATTTCAATGGTTTGTGTGCTTTTTAATTATTAGCTAGTTGGGTTAGGTTATGGGGAATTTAAGTTATTTGATTGTGCCAAGTGCTGATACTCAATATCGGGATAAGGCGAATTTTCAAATTAATAATAAGTCGTGAAAGGTTAGAGGTTACTGGTTGTACATTAAAAATTGATATGTTGCATCGAAGTCGCTCTTCGGGTCAGAAAACTTCACAAGAACTGGTAACATAAAATGGTCTTGTAAGTTTTCTCCTACCGGTAGGTTATGTATAACTGGTATGTTTAAAGGTTTTAGTACAGATGATGGAACTACGCCAGGCAGCATTAACAGCTTAGGTATATCGGTAGTAACAGCTGAAGTTATGACCTCTCTTTTGATTCCTACTTTCATCTACAACTGTAGCTAGATAGATCACTTGAAATTGAAAGTTCTTTCATTTTAAAAACCTTATCTTCTATATAAAAACCTTCCCTTCTATGTTTAGATTTTCCTTTTGTTTCCGTTTTTCATCACTAAATAAAATAAAAGTATGCTTAAACATATCCATTTGGTTTTTTTTGTCTTTGTTTTTTCTTCATAAGCAATTTTTTTGTTGCTGCTGTCCCACGATCGGTATGTCGTAATAGCGTCGTTTTAAGGGAGTTAGTTATTAAATTGATGTACAATATAATCTCATGAAATTCTTAATTTTAATACTTTTTTATTAACCTTATCGATTATCTCAAAATAATTTTTGTGTGGCTTAACAAAGACTTCACAATATATAAAATTAAAAAAAAAAAAAAATATAAAAAAATTCATATTAATTAATTTAATTTATTTTTTCTATTTCAGCTTTAAAAAGTGTATCTATCAAGTGTTTTAATAAAATATATTTGATATAATAAAAATATAGTAAATAAAAAAAAGAAAAAAAAGAAAAAAAATAAAAAAAAATTAATAATAAAAAAATAAAATTAAAAAAGAAAAAAAATAAATTAAATTAAAGAAGAAAAAATAAAATAAATTAAAAAAGAAATTAGTGAAAAATTTCAATGAGTGAAAAAATAGAATGAAAAAAAATTAAATTAATGAAAAAAAAAAATTAATGTGCAGTTTCCACAAGCCAGGCAGACGAGTAGCCTAGAAAGTTTGTATGAAAATTACTCAAAAATGTGAGTGCTTTCCATAATAAATTTTATGCTCAAGTCGACCGCCTGGGTTGTAGAAACAGGTGGTAAATTAATGCAAAATAAATTAAATATGTATATTTGTAGTGAAAAAAAATAAAATGAAAAAAAATTAAGTAGAAAATGAAAATAATAAAAAGCTGGGTAGATTCAAGTATATATTACTTAACTTCATCAATCAAATTAACCTCAAAAATGGGAAATACAAACATACAACAGGACCAAACCAAGCATTAATTGTAGCAGGTAAATATTTACCCCCTTATGCAAAAAAATATTTTACTTTAGCTTTAAAGTTCATAGTAGTTGATAAGCACTTTAAGGCTAACATAGCTTTGTTAAAAAATCATATGCAAAAGACAACTTTAAATATTTTGTGATTTAATAATAAATACTGGTAACACCACCGTGTTCAACAACCACTTCACAGCTTATGATGTACAAAATTGAATACAATTTCATTCGGGTATTCAAATATTTTTTTATTTTATTAAATAAATTTTTATTATCTTGAAGTAAAGCAACCTAATTTCAAAAATATGAGCTTCTTCATAGTAGGAAAACAGATAAACACAACCATGAAGCAAAAGTAAAAAAATGTGGAAAATTATCACAGTTTGTTTTATTCGAATGAAACGAGTATTTGAATATCCAGCTTTTTTCGATTTGTTTTGATTGTATATACATCACTAAAACATTTTTGTATAATTATATTTATTTTAATATATTTTTATGGATTTTGCTATGTATTTCGAATCAGTTGGATAATTTGGTGATGTTTCCCATTACATGACAGAAATAATAAATTTAAGATAAGAGCAGGCACTTCTAGCATCATTTTCAGATGTAACATGAATCAGTATGTGCTATATTAGTAAAAATATTTGAGGTACAAAATACACATTTTGGAAATATCAACTTAAAGTAGTCTTAACAAACGTGGGTGCCTACTTTAGAATTTTTATACAATAATTTTTTTAGAATACAACTTTGCTTAATATTGCTTGGCAAAGCTTTATTAAGTTTTTTTGCATAAGACCCTTAATCATTATTGTTATATACATTTTAAGAAAATATTTTATTTTTATTTTTTATTTAATTTTTATTCAAATTTTTATATAAAAGCTCTTATAGGAAATTTACATCCGCACGAAATCTAGTAAATTTCAATTGAAATCTTAATGCCAGTTCATAGAAGCCATGTGAAAATTCTCGTCTGTCGATTTATATTGAAAACAAAAACAAAGCACTCAAAATTTGTTTTTTTTTTTTAATTATAAATAGACAGCCGAGAATTTTTACATGGCTTCTATAAACTGGCAGTTAATCAAAATCTATACCGTTTACACAAATTTTTTTACATTTAACAAAATTTCTTATGGAAAATTTTCCAAAGCTACAACCAAAACAACTGCAGTGTAGCTAATTCACACACCTTTTTAAATACAGAGGCTTTTTAGTACAATTTAGAAAAACCCATAGTTGCATCACTATGTTCTACTAGCATACACTATCAACAAAAATTTACTGGTGTTCTATGTTTGACGATACAAAATATTTATATTTATTAAAATTGTTTTTCGTGTCAATTTTGTTCAATACGAAACGACGCAAACTCGCGCGAAATCCGATTTTTTTTGTCGCGAACACTTTGTGTTGAGTGGTACATGTGAGCGTCACCAAAATAAAACACTACACGCGCACATCTCTATGTATATACTACAGCCAAAAGGTATGCTATACTTTTTGCAACTTATTGAATTTTGCGTGTGTTACTTTTTTTAGGGATGCCAAACTGGAAATCCCAAATCCCGCAATTTTTCGGCATTGGCAAATCCCGAATCCCAGCAATTTTTATATAAAAAGCTAGTTATATGTATATCTTATTTATTTTTTATAATATTTAAAAGTCCCATACAATTTTATACGTGTACTTTTAACAATTCAATGACTAATTGTGAAAAATTGTTTAGAAATTCAATTCAAAGGCAAAATAAATTAACAACTTTCTTACGGTTATTCTCATCATGTGGAGTATTTTGTTTTAAAAAACTTATTTATTTATTTATAATATTTAAAGACATAATAAATTATGAAATTAAATTTTAATAAGGTACTAACTACAGAGTTTTTCGACCTAAGCTTATAACAATTTAGATAAGGTGATATATGTTACAATGTTTTAATATGGAGATTACTTTAAGTATGCTTTCAGTATTGATATTTTGCAGTAGGTTGGGGAGACATGGGTGTCCATAAAGCCTTGTTTGAATTCTGTTTATCAGGCTGCAATCGTAAATTAAGTGCTGAATGTTGAGAGTTGATACATTGCGTAATGAGCAAGTTTGCTGTGATGTTCTATTTATAATATGCCGGTGGGTGTAAAAAGTGTGACCTAATCGTAGTCTAATATATTTTTGTAGGTTGAGTTTCGATATGTTTTTGCGTGACCCCACCATAAATTTTCAAGGTCCGAGGAGAAAATATCGACACAACAGTAAATGTCATGCTCTTCTAAAAACTATTCGAGTTTGTATGTATGTGTTTTACGTTGCAGTTAGTGTTTTTTATACGGGAAAAAATTCTCGTGATCCCGCACATTTTCCGGGAAAGAAATCCCATCAAATATGTGCGTGAATTCCCGGTATTTTTTTCTATTTTTTATGGCAACTTTAGTTTGTCCTTTAGTGTCGTTACTCACTTTGTGAATGCGATTGTGCAATAACAAGCTGATGGTACTAGCACAAAATTAGCTAAAACTTTACAACAACTAAGGCCGAGTTTATATCTGGCACACATGTGCTCTGAACTTGGAGGCATTTATTTGCCAAAAGCGGAACGCTAAGTTCAAAATTTAATTCTACAAAAGTGAAAACAGAAATGCGCAAGGCAATAAAAGAAAAATTACAAAATAATTTCAGATTCAAAAGTATTTTTTTTAAAGAGAAGTAACACTCAGATAACACTATGTGTTACTTTATTTAGAAAAGGCATAGTGATAGGGAAGACAGGTGGTGAAGGAAAAGATAGAGGAAGGCTTCATTCTTTTACAACGCTGCTTTCTGCACGTTTTTTTTTATAATGCAGAGTTGAAGCGCCTCAGGTGTAACTGAGACGCATTAAATTTTTGAAGCTGTTAGTAGCAATTTTATTGGTTATTTTACTTATCCGATGATTCTGCTACACAACGACGGAGGGCGCTCTGATACATTAGGATTAGTATCTGCTGAAGTCGGTATAGTTCAGTGACCAGTGACTATGCCTTAATCACTTGAACTTACCTACAACAATTGATACAAAGGTGGTGTTGTTATTTAATGACTGTCAGATACCGAGCTTCAGCCCGGGACCTTCGGTTTTGTAGTCAACATGCTAACTACTTCAGCCAACGCCACCCTCGTTTTATTTAGACCGTTTAAGTCGTTTTTGACTAAAAAAAAACATCAAACCCTTTTAAATTACATGGGTTTGTGTCAAAAACGACAGACTGAATGAATTAGACCCAAGCCTTGTTTTCTTCGAATTACAGAGTATAAGGCCAGCACACTAATAAATCCTACTCCCATTAGCGAATGTAGGAATACATACTCGTATCTGTCGAACTTGTAGAAAACAACTTGTATGTATGATTTTCTAATTTTTCAGTAGAGCAAAAATACTGTTCAAGTGCTCAGGGAAACTTTGTATGTTCTACGTGCCTACAAAAATGTTATAATTAGACGTAATTGATTGAATTTGATTGGAATTGTGTAGACATTTGTTTTAATTTTTCGACATGTTCAGTCTTATTATGGTTGTCGTAGTCGTGACGAGATTTTAATGGGCGTGCAAGATTGTGTGTTTTTCAGAGCTTTTAAAAATCGGTAAAGTAGAACCAATTAAAATAAAATATTAAATGTTAATGGGCGTGACTCCTCCCATTTTTTTAAATGGAGGATTGTGTAAATTTTGGAGCTCAAGGTGTGTGGCAAGTTTCATAAAAATCGGTTAAGTATAACCGCGTGATATATTATAATAAATTTTAATGGGCGTAACCCCGCCCAGTTTTTCAACTTTAAAATTGTGAAATTACAAGAACCAAATGTATTCTATATATATATTATCACTAATATATTTTTCTTAAAAATTTTTAATTATAGACTATCGAAAAATTCGATCAAAATTGACTGCAATTAATTTCCTTTCCCAATTAATCATTTAAAAAACGTGCGAAATAAAATATTTATTTATATTATTTGCTATTGTGTTGTTGCTGTTGGTATGAATAAAAAAAAAACAAAATATGTAATTATAAATAATTTTTATTACACCTTACGTGTGGAAGGTTTCTAAAATTAAACACTTTACTCAAAATACTAAGTAAGCCTACACCTGTCCCTAGTCCAACGATAATATTAGTTAAAACTTTTAAATGCAAAAAGCGCAACAAATTTTTTAAAGTTAATATATTGAATATTTTTAAATAATTGAGCCATTTTACAAAAAAATGATTAACAATTATTCTAATCTTTTTAGCCCAACATTTGTGTCTGTCTTAAGCGTCATTCGTATGGTTGGATTTGTAAATACAAAACTAGTTAAAATTTACTTTGATTGTTATTTAAGTTTTGTGTGGAAAAATTAATTGCTGATTTGAAGTAAATTTTCTTAATAAAAAAAATCCCATGCAATTAAATCGATACATGAAAATGTGAATTTATAAAACAAACAACAACTTGATTTGAGTTTTATCACATCAAATATAAATAAAAGTTAAAAATTTATACCAAAGCAAGTTCATTTTAAATTTCAACTTGTTATAAAGAAGTTCAGTGCATTTTTGAAAAATTATAAAAATGAAGTTCATTGTTGTAACTGCATTTTTGGTTTTGGCTGCTTGTAGTACACGGGTAAAAGCAAGAAAAATTATAAGTATATTTTAAAAACTAAAATAAGAAATTAAGATTAAATTCACCGACTCCAAAAGTTTGACAAATAATTCGTTTAAAATGAAAAAAAAACAAAATATATAAAAAAATTTTGGTGCATTTGTTTTATTCAACAAAAAGCATATTGAGAACATTTGGACTGTAGTGTTTTATAATGCAGACAGTACAAAACGTTCACAATGCACACATTTCCGAAACGTTCTCGACAAGTATTGAGAAAGGCGAAAAGAAGCAATGAGCGCAAAGTTGATGCTTATGGTTACAACGTTTCGCAACTTTGTATTTGTACACGATCCAAATATCACATCCGAAAAGTATACAAAAAAGTCAGCCTAGTTCGCCTTTAATAATAAAAAGTTTTCGAAATAAAGGAAGAATCTTAATAATTGATTTCATGTAAGATCTCAAAAACTTACACCCTTTAAAAGTTTTAAAATTTATATTTAATATTTTAAAATGAATTGAAGCAAACCTTTTTATGTCAGACGGCTGAACCGTTTGTTTTGTAAATTGTTCGAAATTTCGAACTTACCATCCGGCTTTCGAATACATATCAAAGTATCCTCTCATCTTATATAAATTAATAATTTCAATTTTCATAATTTACTTCTTGTAAATAGTAAAATATGTGTTTAAAATATATATTTATTAAAAACCAAACACTTCTAATAACAAAAACTAAAAAAATTGTGTGTTTTAAAAAAAGTTCGAAACTTCGAACTTAATTTCGAATTTTCGAAAATTAGTAAAATATAAATTTTAAGGCATAACTATGAGTAAAAATTGTGTCTTATAGCATAAATTAATCAATGTCAATTTTAATAAGGTTCGAAAAAAATGTCTGTTGTTAAATATTCGAAAATAAGAAAAAAGTATACAAAGGCTCAAAATTATTGAGATTTTTTAAAACCAAATGTTAAATAATTTGTTTTGAAAAAATTATTGGGAACTTCTAACTTGATTTTGAATTTTCGAAAATAGTAACTAGGATATACTTTTATAGCATAAATGAGAAAAAAATGTTGTTCTTATAAAATGAATGTATGTTGAACTTTTAATTTATTCTTTTATGTGGCAAAATGTTCTCAATTTCGAAGTTTGAGACATTTCGAACTTGATATCGAATTTTCTTTTAGAGTATTTTTATGCCCAAGCCTTATCTTATTCTTATTCTTTTATGTAAAGCGAAGACTTACAAACATTTTCTCAATTTCAAATTTTGTGACATATCGAAATTGATTTCTAATTTTGTTATTAATTTTTTTATGTTAAAGCTTTAATTAGTTCTTAAACTTTTATTATCTTACAAAGCGAGCAGTTGTAAATGTTTTCTAATTTCGAATTTTGTGATATTTCGAACTGGATTTCGAATTTTCTTATTAAAGTTTTTTTATATGTTGATGCTTTATTTTTTTTCTTATTCTTTTATGTAAAACGAACATTTACAAACATTTGCTCAATTTTAAAGGTTGTGACATTTTGAAATTAATTTCGAATTTTCTTATTAATTTTTTTTGTTAAAGTTTTAATTTATTCTTGTTCTTGTGAGTACTTGCAAATATTATCTTGATTTCGAATTTTGTGACATTTCGAACTTGATTTCGAATTTTCTTATTAATGTTTTTTTTTATATGTTGAGGCTTCAATTTATTCTAATTCTTTTATGTAAAGTGAATATTTACAAGAATTTTCTCAATATCGAAGTTAGTGGCATTTCGAAATAGATTTCGAAGAAAATTGGAAATTAAAATTTTTATATTAAAGCTTTAATTTAATTAAAAATTTTTGTTCGAATTTTTTTTTTTGTACTCGTATGTTGAAGTTTAATTTTTTAACCCCCGACTAAAAAAAGGGGTGTTATAAGTTTGTAGTGTGTGTCTGTGTGTCTGTGTATCTGTATGTCTTTCTGTGTCCACGTACAGGCCAAACGGCTAGACCGATTTTCATTTAGTTTTTTCTGTTTGAAAGATGACTTGATCGAGAGGGTTCTTAGCTATGTTTGAAAAAAATCGGTCGAGCCGCTTAGAAGATATAACATCTTTTCTGAAAAAAGTCGGGGGTTTTTAAAATTTTTAATTTTTGTTATTTCTTATTCTTTTACATAAAGCATATACAAACATTTTCTAAATTTCGAATTTTCTGACTTGTGAAATTTTTTTTTACGTTGGAGCTTTACTTTATTCTTATTCTTTTACATAAAGTGAGCATTTGCAAATATATTCTTAGTTTCGAATTTTGTGGTATTTCGAACTTGATTTCGATCTTTTTATTAATTTGTTTTTGTATGTTGAAGCTTTAATTTGATCTTATTCTTTTATAAAAAGTGAATATTTTCACACATTTGCTCAATTTCGATGTTTGTGATATTTCGAAATTGATTTCGTATTTTCTTATTAATATTTTTTTTTGTATGTTGAAGTTTTATTTTTTAATTATTATTTTATATAAAGTGAACATTTGCAAATATTTTCTTAATTTCGAATTTTGTGACATTTCGAACTTGATATCGAATTTTCTTATTAATTTTTTTTCGTATGTTGAAGATTTCATTCATTCTTACTCTTTTAAAAGTAAATTTTACGAAATTGATTTCGAAGAAAATTGGAAATTAAAATTTTTATGTTGAGGTTGTAATTTAATTAAAAAAATTTTTTCGAATTTTTTTTCAAAATTTTTTTTTACAAAATAAGTCGTTTAATTATAAAATAAGTTTACGAAGTTTTTTGAAAAACCTAAAATGTGATAATGAATTAAAAATTGCTTGGAATGAAGTTAAAATATAATTTAAAACAGCGACAAATCAAATGTTCTAAAAGCTTTATTGGTTATTTTAGGGTGATCTAACCAAGGAAGAAGCTATCGCCATTGCGACAACTTGTAAAGAGGAAACTGGTGCCTCAGATGGTAAATGCGCACACATACATACATGCTACACACCTATCGCTCATTTACTCAAAAAACGTCATAAGTCAAGTTAAAAACTAGTTTGCCAGAAAACGAAAATTTTATTTTGCTTTCAAGAGTTGAGTAAACAAGATATTTTTGTGTGAAATTTTAACACAATATGAAATGATATGAGAATTAATTCTGCATCATTAACTCAAAAATTAAATTTTTTAAGTTATGACGTTTTTTGAGTAAATGAGCGATATATTGTGCAAAATATTGAACGTTTTTATGCACATTTTATTTTAATTTTTTTTTATAGCTGAATTTGAAGGCATGCTGAAGCATGAGCCATCTGGCTCTACAGAGGGCAAATGTATGCGTGCCTGTACTTTTAAAAAATTCGGTGTGGTAGGTATCACTTTTATTGTTTGTACAGCTGTTTTTTAAGTAATGCGATTCTATACATTTTATATGCAACTAAACTTTCAAGATGAGCGATGAAGGCAAATTGGTTAAAGATCTCTCAATAGAATTGTCTCAAGAGATTATAAAAGATGAAGATAAAAAAGCTTTGGCAGCGGAAATAATCGAAGCCTGTGAGGCCTTGGAAGTTAGTGATGATCAGTAAGTGATTTCTATTTTAAAATTTATTCAATTGTATACATACTTACATGTACATATCTATATATTTTTCATTACAGCTGCGAAGCTGCAGAAGAATACGCCCACTGTGTAAGAACTGAATTTGAAAGCAAAGGCATCAGTTCTACTGAAGAGTTGATATAATTAATAAATACTCCTACTCTTGAAAGCTTGGCTAAAAGCTTAAATGGCTCAAGTGACTTTTGCATTGGTTAAATGAACAATTTCTCCTTTAATTTAAAAAACTTTTGGGAATTTGAATGTGTAGTGTCAACGAACTTAAATTTTTTCTTTCTTCATTATAAATAATTTTTAAATGTGTGCATAATAAAGGCAATAAAAATTAAAAAGCCAACTTTTGCTTGCAAAGTTTTTGTTTTGTTTTGAAAATATGTGTAAGTAATTTAAGGCCCAATTCATACGATGATTTAAAAATCTTGTTTTATTTTTGATTCTCTTTTAAAAGTTGCTTCCAAAAACATTTTACATTCATACGATTATTTTTTCCATGTTTCTAGTTTTTACTTTTTTTTCTTCCTAAGATTGTATCAGTGTTGCCAGTAGCTTTAAAAAATGCCGTTTTTCCTTTCCCTACATGTTAAAAAATTTCCCCCATATGAAAATCTACAAATTTTAGTAATTTAATGTAAAGAAAGATAAATTAAAAACATTTAAGGCCTTAATGATCAAACAGAATTACGGCATAAACACATTTTTCATACAAATTGACACAAAATAGTAGCGCCAGAAAGCAGTCGAGAGATCTATTTTATTTTGACAGCTTTTTTTTACGTGTGTGAAGATAAATTTCGAAATTTAAACCCAAGACACAAACCAATTGCATTAACAGAGCTATGTTAACCTGATAATAGAGCCCTGTTAGACATGAATTTCTTTTTTAAATTTATGTCTTTTGTGCCCTTTTATAATATCCAGATTTCAAAACCCTTAACACTTGCGTTTTTCATAAAAAAATTTGATTTTTCTAAATTTTCAAATTTCGATTTTCACTAAAGGACGAATTTCAGGAGAACGAACATACCTGGGCGGCTAAATTTTTTTGGAATTTATGTCTTTTGTGCCCTTTCAAAACCTTTAGTATTTTACGGTTTTGAAATCTGGATATTATAAAAGGACACAAAAGACATAAATTCCAAAAAAATTTAGCCGCCCAGGTATGTTCGTTCTCCTGAAATTCGTCCTTTAGTGAAAATCGAAATTTGAAAATTTAGAAAAATCAATTTTTTTTTTATGAAAAACGCAAATGTTAAGGGTTTTGAAATCTGGATATTATAAAAGGACATAAAAGACATAAATTTCAAAAAAATTTAGCCGCCCAGGTATGTTCGTTCTCCTGAAATTCGTCCTTTAGTGAAAATCGAAATTTGAAAATTTAGAAAAATCAAATTTTTTTATGAAAAACGCAAATGTTAAAGGTTTTGAAATCTGGATATTATAAAAGGACACAAAAGACATAAATTCCAAAAAAAATTAGCTGCCCAGGTATGTTCGTTCTCTAGGAATTTAAAAATTTCCATAAAAAAAAAATTAATTTATTTGATAGTTAAAAATTTATAGTTTCTTTTAGTTTTTTTATGACTTTTTTTGTTTTTATATAGAAAAATATAATAGTCTGCATGTTTCGATTTTTTAGCTCATTTTGTTGAAAAATATGGCCAGGATTCCATTTTGAGTATGTACTTCCAAAATTTTCATGTCTAACAGGGCTCTGTTATCAGGTTAACATAGCTCTGTTAATGCAATTGGTTTGTGTCTTGGGTTTAAATTTCGAAATTTATCTGCACACACTTTTTTTTTCTTATCCTCTCACATATAAATAAATATTCTCTCAGCAATATTACCAAAGACAGGCACTGCGACACCAAACTAATTGGATAAAAGTCTATGTAATTTCGAGCAAAAACAAAATTTGAAACGGTTTATGAGCAAAAATATATTTTTGGTATAGTTATTTTTACATTTATGCACAAAAAATGCAATATGAAAATAAAAAATACCTACATTTTGTTCAAAATAAAATATTTTTCCGATATTCCCTATAATCATATATTAGTGACAAAAATACCTGCAGGTAACACTGATTTGTATTAAAAAAAAAAAAAAAAAAAAAAAAAAAAGAAAAAAGCAACATAAAAAAATTAAAATATATGTAAAGAAAATATAAAAAAATATCGTAGTACGGAAAATGTGATTTTTTTTCTTCCCTGTTGCTTTTCTATACCGTTCACCACAAACTCCAAAAATCGTGTTTCAAAAAATCATTGAAAACGTGTGAATTACGTGTAACTTATATAAGGTTTTTATTTATTTTTTTTATTTTATTTTTTTTTTTTAGAAAAGTTCCACTCAGACAATGAATGCCTACTTGCCTAATTCTATTACTAGGGTAGAATGATAGAATGATAGAATGATAGAAAAGACAGGTGAAGGGGAAGATATAAAGGAGAGCTTTATTCTTTTACAACTCTGCTTTTTGCACGTCTTTAATAATGCAGTGTTGCAGCGCCTCTGGTGTCAATGAGGCGCATTACATTAGTAGCTATTTTATTGTCTATTTTACTTCGCCGATGATTCTGCTACACAATACAGACGAAGGAGGGCGCTCTGTTTAAAGTTTTCAGTTCACACACAACTTAATGTAAAAATTAAAATTTAATTTTTCTCTCAAGAGCTAAGTAAACAACATATTTGTATGCAATTTTTGCTCAATTTGAGGAACGATATGATTGATTCTGCATCATTAAGCCAAAAAATTTAATTTTTGGAATTATCCCATTGTTTAAGTAAATGGGCGATATCATTAATAACTGGAAAGTACAAAAGAAGTAAATCACAATGGACCCAATTGGGTCTTCGAGTAATGGTGTGTTAAAGCACCGCCATTCCTAACCTACATTCGCTAGGAAAGACATAGTAATAGAGAAGACAGGCGGTGAAGGAAGAGATAGAAGAATGCTTCATTATTTTACAACTCTGGATTTTTTGCTTCTGTTTTTTTTTGTTTTTGAATAATGCTGTGTTGCAGCGCCTCTGGTGTCAATGCGGCACATTAAATTTCGAAGCTATGCTTAGTAGCCATTTTATTGATTATTTTACTTTCCCCATGATTCTGCTACACAATAACTAATAAAAGAGGGCGCTCTGATGTTACATTAGGATTAGTATCTGCTAAAGTAAGTATAGTTCAGTGACCAGTGTCTATGCCTTCATCACTTGAACTTTTCTACAACAACTGATGCAAAGGAAAACTAATGCACATCAGAAAAATGCGTGGTGTTGTTATTTTTTAATGACTGCCAGACCCGGGGCGTTGAAAATTTTAAGTGCATGTATGTCGTGCTATAGCCAAAAAAGCTTAAAATCAATTATTTACTATTGTAAATAATCATTCACAGTAGTGACTAATTAAGAATTATGGAAAGAAAAATATGGCTCATCTCTAATTTTATTGTAATTAACACAATATCTACAAAATGTGATTTTAAAACAGGTTATAAAAATTAATTACTTGCTATTATCACTTTTTTTGTGTGCGAAAATTTTAATTAATTATTTTTAATGATCATCACGACTTGTAAATTTATTCGAAATTGTTAATTATATTAATAAATTATTGAGTGAAAAACTTTATTAATATTCTAGTATGATTATGCAAATTGAATTATATTGTTGTATGTACCCGTAAGAAAGTGAATCTGCTAGTAAAAACAAATAAAATAAAACCAAGTAAGTTTTCTTATATAAATTCATTTAATATTTCAAGTTACAAGCAAGACAAACAAACGATTCTTTGTTTTAAGTTAATATTCATAAAGTGATCATAAATATGAAATTCCTTGCAGTGCTTTTATTGGTTGTCTTGAGCGCCAGTTATATACGGGTAAATAAAGCAACAATTTTAAACTAATGGCAAAGATAACTGCTCAGGGCTATGATGTATGGGCTGACTTCCAAAACGTATTCATACAAAGTTTGTATAATTTTAGAATGTCGTATATACACATGCGAAACATGGCAACCATGAGCAACAACTTTGGAACTCATGCGGTGATTGCTTGCTTGCGGCGTTCTTAATACTTCCCAGTTGGCTTGATTGCCTTGCACGATATTGCCATTTATGATGCTTGTACGACTTATCTTCTGTAATTTTATTTTCTAATCGACAACTTAAAGTCAACAATGTGAGTGACAATGTCTTTTTAGTTTCCCTCAATTAAACACTTTTGACTTTGTTGATGACAATCTGAGCGACAAGTCGTGTGTCTTGTCTTCACATGCCGACCACACGAGCAATAATCTTGGCAATTATTGCCATGGCAACTGTCAAATTCGATTGCCGACACAAGATATTAGCGTGTGGACGGTATGAATATGTGTTCAAATATATATTCAGCAACAAATGTTAAAATACATTGCTGAGCAACAATCTCTTAACACATGCTGTCAAATACAAATTATATTAAATTTTTTTCAACGTAAAAATAGAAAACAAAAGTTTTAACTACATAAAAGCAATAAAAGTTTAATTTAAAATTAGAAAAGGATAAAATTATTGACAATTTAAGTATTTATGTGAATAAAAAGCAAATATATTTGAATATACATTGTTGAACACAAGCAATCTGACGTCATCATTATGCCGGCGTTATTGCTTGTGTTAAGATACATCAAATTGCTGGTGTGGTCGTAGTGCCAATTAAACACATGACAATGTTGAACTCTTGTTGACAAAGCTTTAGGTGGAGCTGTAGTCAGCTGGTAAGCGCGAAAATCCCCGCAAAGTCTGTCAATACTTTAAATAAAATGAAAGGAAAAAAAGAAGTAAGCAAAAAAATAAAATTTTTGTGCCAAAAATATTCACCCTTATTTTAGTTGTCAACATCGATGTCACGTCAATACATTGCCAAACAAATTGGGATTTATCTACTCGCTCTCGAGAATAAGTTTGTGCTATTGACAGTCCATTTCTGTTCTATAAGGTGTAGAAAATGGAAGGAACCTGCCAATAGCAGTCACTTGTTTTCAACAACAAGGCAATCAACAATTTTTTGTTGTTGTATTGAGGTGAAGTTAATGTTGACAACCTGAATAAGGGTGATCAATTCAAGTCTGTTCTGTTGAGTTAAATTTGTCGCTTAAGAACTCACACTATCATTTTGTGAACAACAATAGATATGGAAATTGCCAATTGTGTGGTCTTGCATGATTTCTTGTCCATGTTTTTTTTTTGTTTTGAAAATTTCGTCAATATATCTTCCATGATTTGCTATTGTCTTGTACCCATCGTTGAATATATGTGTATTTGAAAGACATGGCCAACTGGGTTGTCGAGGCCGTTACGAAAGGGTATATATGCATTGTCAATGTTTTGTACTGCGCCGTTCTGAAACAGTATACTTTATCCGAAGACAAAGCAATTGACAAATTTGGAAGTCAGCCTTGCATTTTGAGTAGGCATCCCGAACTCTCTTACTTGTTCTCAATTTTACATACAAACTATATGTAAAATCGGGAACGAGCAATTCTCCTTTGCTCCGTTTTTGTGATGTCTGTTTTATGTGTAGGCGGAAGAGGTTCAGGAGCCAGCAAGCAAAGCAGCTGTAGTAAGCCAGTCTGCTGAGAAAAAAGCAGGAGCGTGTACAAAGGCCTGTGCTCTGAAAACCCTCGTAAGTAACATTTAAGATTTTTAGATTAATCAAATAAATAAATGTCCATTTTGTATTGTTCAAGTTCTACGATGACGATGACAACTTTGGTAGAGACTTTTTTAAAATCTTCGTAGCAGATGCAGAAGCTGATGAAGTAGATGAAGTATTCCATACCTGCAATGAAGATGAAGATGTTAAAAATGATGACACGTAAGTTGGGGTTTGAAATTTACAATATAAAAAGTATATTTAACTTTTTTCTGTTTCTTCTTAATTTGTTTGTTTCCAGTTGTGAAAAATTCTATGGTTGTCTTGAAACCGAATTGGCCAAGAGGAATATAACTACTATGGGTGATATTTTTGAATAATTTTTCTATCGTTTTATGGAAAACAAAATATGTATGTTATTTTGAATAACTTTTCTATCGTTTTATTCCAATAAGCACTCAAAATATTAAAATTCAAGCACTTGAAATTGAACTGGAAATAAAGTTGAATTTAAGCATTTTTTCAAGTAATTTTCAAGTTTGAAAATATTTTTAAATAAAAAATCAAACAACATACATATATGCTCAAACCATGCCAAATACGTAATTTATTTATTACTAAAACTGAAAATGTGCTGAAAATATCAAAAAGAAATAAATAAAATTGAATTTAGAAAACAAAATTGAGTAAAACGTGAAAACAATAGCGAAGGCAGATGTGCAGAAAATAATTATTAGAAAACAAAGGAATTGCATTTTGCTTTCCATTTTAAAAGCCTTGTTTTTGCAGCTTGAAATACACTTGAATTCAATTGTAATACAAGGTTGAATTACAGTATAATTCAAGGCTTGAATTGAACTGTAATACAATTAAATGTTCGAATTGAATTCAAGTTCCCATTTCACTGGAGAATGCTATTGAATTAAAGTGTGAATCAAGCATAATTCAACCCTTGACAATTGATTGTGTGGCTTGAATAACACTTGTTTTACACTTGATTTGAAGCAAAATTGCTTATTGGGATGGAAAACAAAATATGTATGTTATTTTTAAAACTGTGTGGAAATTAATTAAATTAATTAAAGGCCTCATTAGTCTGTAGTTTCTGCAGTTTTTCTATAAAAAAAAGACAGTGGTGAGTTTTGCTAAGTTCATTGGTATGTTTCAATATTATTTTTTGTTTTATTTTAGATTTAAGATTTGAATACTTATTGCTAGTTCAGTTCATATTTGAAGATACAATAAATAAATACATGTATTTATATATAAATACATATATGTATGTATGTATGTATGTAGGAGCTTCAAGGCAGACCCGCTTTGTAAATAGGGGTACACCACAAGGAGGAGTTCTTTCGCCACTATTGTGGAATCTAGCTCTAAATCCTGTGCTGCTATCTCTAGAATCGCGGGGGTGCAGAATCGTGGCTTATGCTGATGATTTGGCAATAGCTGTAAGAGGAAAATTCCTCACAACTCTAAGGGACATCCTACAGGATGGTCTTTCACATTTGACAAGATGGGCGGAGAAAGGAGGGCTCGCCGTTAATCCTAAAAAAACGGAACTAGTCCTTTTCTCTAGGAAGTATAAGATACCTGATTTCCAACCTATCACTCTTAATAATACGGAGATAAAAGTGTCCGACACTGCAAAATATCTCGGTGTTATTCTTGATTGAAAGCTGAGTTTTAAAACAAATATCATAGAGAGAGTGAAAAAAGCAACAATTTCACTCTATCTATGTAAAAAGTCCATAGAGAAAAATTGAGGTCTTACCCCTAAAATCGTTTATTGGATCTACACTGCAATAGTACGTCCGATTCTCATGTATGGCATCATTGTATGGTGGCCGTCCCTGGAGAAAAAGACGTATCTACATATCTTAAACAAGGTGCAAAGACTTGCATCCTTGTATATAACCAGTGCTCTTCGCACTACTCCTACGGATGCACTGGGAATGCTCCTTCATCTACTACCATTGGACCTAGTAGGGAAGGAGATGGCAACGTCCTCGGCAATCCGTCTTCGATGTACCTCTCTGTGGAATGGAAATGGAGCCGGCCACTGTAGAATACTCGATGTCGAAGTTAGGGGATGGAGGATTGACCAAACCTCCCCTGCTCTACTACGAACGAACGTCTTTATAAAACCTGGATACCATCAACAGAAATGTGGATGAATGGAACACCAGGTAGAAGAAAAGGTATTGATTTTTATACGGACGGCTCCAAAACACACGAAGGTGTGGGCTATGGAGTCTTTTCGAGGGCTTTAGGTCTTCGCATTGCAAAGCGACTTCCGGATCACTGCAGCGTCTTTCAGGCAGAGATCCTTGCTATAAGAGAAGTTGCGGATTGGTTGAGAGTGAATGTCACTTCAACGACTTTGATTAACATATACACTGATAGTCGAGCAGCTGTTATGGCCCTCGAATCTCCGCTTCTAAGAACAACAACAGCCCTCGACTGCCGATCATATTTAAACGAGATGGCAGAGCAGTTTGATATTAGGATCATCTGGATCCCGGGGCATAGAGGCTTTCAGGGGAACTCCAGGGCTGATGAGCTTGCTAGAATTGGGACAACCTTACAGATTCCACCGGATTTGGCATGTGTGGATTTACCCCTACCCTCTTGCAAACTCAGACTTAGGCGCAAGACAGTAAAGAAAACAAATAGAAGGCGGGTCACAAGAAATGATTGCGTGATCACAAGGCAGTTATGGACTCACCTAAATAAGGAAGGTACTGATTACTTAATTTTGAAAAATAGGAAACAAATATCGATACTAGTATCGATACTAACCGGATACTGTCTCATAGGTAGGCATGCACAAAGGCTACGGGTTGAACACAATGATTACTGCCGTAGCTGCCAGGACATTGATGAAGAGGAAAGCATAGTGCATTTTCTTTGTCACTGTCCTGGACTTGCAAGAAAGAGATTGACCACAATGGGCGCTCTTGAGTTCAGGGAACTTTCCGACGTTGCTAGTGTTGAACTTCAATGTATTAGTAGCTTTATATTGAGCTCTGGTTGGTTCGACGGTGGGGACTCCGCATAAGCAGAGTCTCCGTGGTATCACAATGGACCAAAAAGGTCCAATTGAGTCCGGGTTTCTGACTGCCACCCCTACCTAACCTAACCTAATGTATGTATGTATATATAAATACATGTATGTAGAATTTAAATTATTATGCATTAAACACATTCACCACAGCAGGTTACAAGAACACACGACTTCGAATGCCGCAAGCAGCATTTGTAGCTCCGTAGCCGGCTACTTAATTATTTTGGAGACGGCAGCAGCACCATCTGCAGCTGATATTCATGTACAAATACATAGTTCAGTATTGCCACTTTTATATATTTTGCATTTATAAAATTAATTACTCTTTTAAAATATACTTATTTCACGCAAAAGTACAAAAATGAATCAATTTATTCTCTACATCAATTATTGGATATTGTTTCTGTTCAATAATTTAAAATAATTGTACAAAATCATTCCTTCAACATTTTGCATTGATTGTACTGGCAATACTGAATTTTCTCATTGTAGCCACAGAAATAGAAATTAGTTTAATTGGATTACAACGACAAAATCAGCATAGACAATAACCTGTCGCTCTGTTGTTGTCTTGCTGTCTTCAAAAAAATCATTCTCATATAAATATGTGTATTCTATCCTTTACATTTGGTAGTCGGTAGCTTGCTGTGGTCAATGTGTTTGATGCATTATTGTTCGAACTTATTTTTTTTTCTATACTTATGATTTGATTAAGCCTAAAGTTCGTATCGCAAATAACACTAAAGCTAATTGTTAATATTTTGACAAACACTAGTAGAACGGAACAACTAGCTGTTTTCCAAGGTCACTGATCTTCATCATCAGCCCGTTTTGTCCACTGTGTGCGTTGTTTTTTAATTTGCTTGTTATTTGTTCTACTTAAGACAAACTTTTTTGCTTTGTTACTATCATGTTAACTAACATGTGCATAATTTGTAAAGAACAAAGGACAATGGCAAGACTGTTGTAAATTTAGACATGATAAAATTGAGCTTTTATTACGAAAAAAGCTTTCAGCAAATTGTAATACTATGAATCAAAAAAAATTCACGTATTCCATTTGCAATAAAGGCTGAGTATAAAAGAGCAGAAATCTACATCAAAAGTAAAATTAAATTCAGACACACATAAAGCTACGATTTCAATGAAACTATTATTTTATTATTAAGCTTAGGCCTTGCCATTGGGTACGAAATACGAGTATAATCCCATTTAAATGACTGCTTCTGGAGTGGTTGTAGCAGTCAATCCCTTTGAGGTAGTTTTCGAGAAATTTGTCGCAAATTTCGGGCGGTCTATCAGCGATAACTCCACGAATGCTGCTTTTTTAAATGCTCAAATGCTAAAAGATTATCTGGTCTTTGGCATAGACTCACCGAAAAATCTAACGGTGCCCAATTGTGTGATCTTGGTGGCGCATTGACGTCGCCAAAACGTGAAATTACGCATTCTAAAATCTTCCATAGCAATAAAGTCAAAATCAGTGGTGTTGTGTGGTTGAAACTACATAGCGTCCAATTCATAATATTCAACTGCAAGGCGAACCGGCGGTCCAGTAACGATTCTTCCAGAGTAATTTTCAAAAAAAAATACGGCGCAATGACACCTTCCAGTCTCATCCGCGACAATTTAACTTGTTGTCGTAAACATCGTGTGAAAAATGATTAAGCTCAAGCTGAAGAAAATTTTCTTTGAAAAATTAGCGCCGAAAGCATGTTGCTCTAGCACCCAATCAGTATATCTAAGGCGTTGTGAACTGCGAGATTGACTTTATATGGATAGAGGTGCAAATGACCCGCAAGATAGGACCAATTGGTGCGATGATGAACAGGCCTGATCACATCTGTAATGGAAGCGTCTCTTCAATTTTTTTTTAATCTTGCCAATTCCTTGCATGAGCATGACCTCTATACTTATATATATATATGTATATTATATATTGTTTTTGTACCGCGAGTGATTAATACGTCTAGAAATAAAAGTTAGGTTCCCGTAATGATGATTTTTTTTATTTTTATTTCGGAACCAAAAATTTTAAATCAACTAGTCCTTGTTATGCGGACTAGTTTTTTTGAAGCTACTCTTATTGAAAATAAAAATAACTGCATTACTTCTTTATTTTTAAACATTTTGTTTTTAATCTATAAAAAGTTTTGTTTTGCAAATGGAACAGGATTTGACTTGTAGTGCGCCACGATTTAACTATTTTACAAACTGATACACCACTGCATGAAGTCACTGATTTAAGGGCCTGCATATAATTGAACAATATTTTGACTGCTGGCCTAACTATTTAAATGTATTTGAAAATATCCATGTTATTGTGTGGTGTGTGTGTGTGTGTGGTGTACAGGGTATGCGACTTTTTTTATCACCGACTTTTGCTACTTTTTTAATTTTGTTGGGACTTTTTAGTCTTTTTTGAAAAGATTCTCACAGAAAACATTTAAATTGCAGTAAATTAAAAATTTTCTTATTATTTTTATCAAAACAAAAAAAAAATCGTCAAAATTTAAAAGAAATTCACAGATTATTGTTCATTTGGAAGCACTTTTATTAATTCCAACCTTATGACGTACGTGTACAATGTATTTAATAAATTGTTCGCAAATTTTCTGTAAAAGTTTCGAAGAATAGTTTTAACAAAATAAAATGTTTAAATAAATAAAAATTGTGGTTTTGGGGTGCTTATTTTACAAAATTATTTTTACCCACCGAATCAATGAAAGTTGTCATAAAATACATATATACAGGTATATACGAACATGTGAACATTTTAAAATTAGCATTGCTTAATAATAAATTAACTAATAAACTAAAAGTAAAAACATGCAACTCAATGCTGTCAGCTTTAAATTTATTAGACAAAGATATAGAAGACTAAATTTCTTCTGATGAACTTATTTTTGAATACAGAAATTAAATTTCAAAATAGTAATATTTATGTTAAGAAAATATTGTTTAAGTACACATACATACATTCACCCAAAATATATGGCGTCACGATCAAACGGGGCTTTATTTGGAAATGTTTGTCAAAAATGTCTTTAAGTTTGACTTTTTTAGCTTGATTTTTTTGTAATGAATCCTAATCCTTTGACTTAGCAGTATACGACAACCAAATTTATTAAACTTAAGTTAATTTGTTCAGTATACATTAGGGTTATCGACTCGGTTTTTCAACCGGTTTTAAAACCCGTTTTTTTTTACAATCCGGTTGTCGGTTTTTTCCAAATTTTGATTTTTCGAATGTCGAATAGTCCGGTTTTTTTAATATTTAAAAACCGGCTCAGTCGAATACTTTTCGATTTGTACATTTTGCAATAAAATTAGTTTTTACAACTAGTTAAAACTTAGACCAACATGTTCTGTTGATTTTCCTAGATATTTTTTTTTTCAGTGTAAAAGCTCTAAGCGCTTTTTGAGCATGGCAACATTTACTGAAACATGAAATTCAAGCGAAATTATTTTATGAGGTGATAGCAGAGGTGAATTAAATTGGCCTTATGGTGCGCAATGGATGTCAAAATCCAGTTGCAAAAAGTGTGTTTTGGTTTTGTTGACATATTGCTTCATATTTTATATAGAGGTAGATATTCACCTTGTCCATACATTCATATATATATATATACCATTAAGGAATAAACTCTACACACACAAATCATTTTTGGTGTTTTAGGAAACTTGGGAAGAAATTAAAAAAATTCATTACGCCAATATTGAAGGTGCTAATAAATATATTTATACAAAAAATAAAAATAATAATTTTAATAACAAGTACAATGGCAAAAATATTCAAAATACATTTGAAAAAAGTCTACATACTGGCATAAATATATAAAAAAATACGTGCAAAATGTTTGAGTTCATCAACTTGTTTGGAAATTCTATGATTTACGTTACCAAGCCGTCAAAAAATGGGATCCAAATATGGTCTAATATGTTCTTAAAATAACATTAATTGATATTAACTTCGAAAGAATCTAGACCATTTACCGCAAATGACGCTATTGAATTTGAGTTCACGTCATGTGTAATAATTACTTAATTTTTACTCTATTTAAGCATGGTTAAGGTATAAAGGGCAATGTCGTCATTTGTAAATATTTAGATTCTTTCAGAAATATTGTCAACTGTTGTATTTACATCAACTGTTAACTCTTTTTTTTTAATAAAGCAATTTGAAATCCAAACTTTTGTATAATAATTTTCTTAGTTACAAAAACCGGTTGACCGATTTTTCGTGAATTGTAAAAACCGAAACCGGGTTTTTCATAATTTAAAATATTCGAACTATTCGAAACCCGGTTTCTCGAAAAAGTCAAATAATCGATCACCCTAGTCTACATACATGAAAACATCTATAGAAGCACATATAATGGAATATGCATTGTTTAAAATTATTTTTTTTTATTGTGCTATGCTTTTATTAATAAAAAAAAAAATGTGAAAAAAAGATGTGCAACTTTTATTTTCTCAAACGACTTTTTTGTGCGACTTTATTTTTATAAAACGACCTTTTGTGCGACTTTTCAAAAATTCCTAACGGTAACCCTGGTGGTGTACTTCACTTTTATCAATGGGAAAGCAATTTATTATTTAACCTTGAATAAATTTTTCAAATAACTCTCTGTTTTCCCATGAATAAAATATTGTTAAAAATAATTATTAAGGAAAAACTATAATCGAAGAAGACGAAGCAATTTTGTAAAACATGCATTCATATTTCTCCTTATTATAAAGCCTTATAGTGTTTTCACACTGACATGGTTTTAATAAAAGTTGGTTTTAACGTTAAAACCGAATTAAAACCATTTTTGAATTAAAACCTTGTTTTCGCTATGATAAATTCAGTGCTGCCAAGTTGAAATGACCGACAGCAGCTGATAATGTTATACCAGTGAATAACAATAGATGGCGCTTGAAAATTTTTCAACTTAAAAATGGATGCAGCAGCAACAATAGTCAAAAAATTATGGAAAAAATTAGTTTTTTTTTTTTGAAGGAAAACAACGAAAATATTTTAAATTTAACTGTGGAATGTGAAAATAGACAATATGACTGACATTCATCTTATAATGTATTTGTGCATTTTTAAATTATTAACAATATTTCCAAGCACTTATTCATTCTGTATAAGAAGTTCCATAATTTAAAAAGATTTTATTTACAAAATATAAAATAATTTTCATTTTAGAGTGCATTGTGAAATATCTCAGTTTTTCATACAAATAAAAACAGTTGAATAGTATGTCCAACAAGTGTTATGAAAAATCAGAAAAAATGCAACAACAAATACACGTATTTCGGCAGGAGATTTAATTTATTTTGAGCAAAGTTATTAGACAGCCTGTGAGTTAAAACCTGAATTTAACAAACTTGCAATGTGAAAGCAAAATCAGCTGTTTATGGTTTTAACGTTAAAACCAGGTTTTAACTTTCAGTGTGAAAACACTATTGGAGATTAGTAAGAGATTGTCCATGAGAGCCAATTGTTGCCGATATAGAGTAGATAATTGACAATATTTACTATCGTCTTGATGTGACGTCGACGATGCCATTCACAATAAGGCTGATTGCCTGCTTCACCTTGAGCAAAGAAGTGTTGTTCGGATTTCTAACAAATAAATACAATATTTAAAAGAAATTGAAAGACTATTTACTTGAATGGCTTACAGACTTCTCCCTATTTGCGAAACAGTGGACCAAGGTTGATAAAAAAGTTAAAATTTAAATTTATTTAATCAAATATTTTTAAAACGGAAACCCATAAATGTGGTAGGCTTTTATTTAGATATTGGTTAATCTTGGTGATCAAAACATCAGCTTCACATACTAAGTATGTCTGAAGTGGCTCACTTTGGTGTTTGGTGGCTCCCTTTTAAATAAATGAAATCGAAATTCTAAACTTAAGATTTGTTCTACCTCCTGAAATTATGTCTGAAATTTTATAACAAAATTATTTTCATATTTTTTAGTGTGTGTGTGTGTTTTTTTAAATCCCCCACTGTGTAACGTTAAATTAATTTAATTTCCTTTTGTTTTGGACTTGGGAAGTATTTAGAAATTGAGAGGAGATCATAATTATAAATATACAGCAAAGTCAATCATTTTTTGTATGTATGTATATCGAAATTTATTTAAATATCTTTCAAGCCACCCTCGTTTAAATGTTGCAATATACAGTTATTTGCCATGTGCGCCCGTTCACAGCGATCGTTTTCTCTAGCGATTATTTCATTGCATTCGGCAATTATTCTCTTCAGATGATTATTGTCGATGGCGTTGTTAAATAAATAAGTAAAAAATGGTACAATTTCAGATACATTGAGCGTATGGTTGTCGGAAAACTGGAAAGTAAAAAACATAAATATGTAAATATTACTTTAGCACAACATACGAGTATTTATAACTCCAAAAAAAGCTAGTTTTGAAATTAAAAAATCTTTATGAAATGAATGTTATTTATAAACTTGTATTTACCAAATTATGTTTTTTCATGATGCAATAGCGTATACATTTGGCATTTCTTACAGCATTACGCGCTCCATTGGCGATATCTTCAAACCCAGCTGAATGAAATAAATGCACATGAATTAATACTCGTCTTAATAGAAAACTAATACGAAAGTGAAAAAGCTTTCTTAAGCTACAATTAAACACTTGATTATTCAGTTAGTTGTCAATGCGTTAATTCGATTTTCAGCATTTTTCAATTGAAAATTAAAGGGCTACCAGTGCTGCATCTGACTAACTTTTAGTTTTATAGTTTTAGCACTTGTACCCCTCTAGTTTTCAGCTCCAAAATTAGCTTACAGAGACATGCGTTTGAATGGTGCGGTTCGCAGGACCATATAAACAAACATAAATTGCAACTCTTGCCTCTCCGTAGTAAACATAATTTCCATGTTAGTTCATAAAGTCTGTTTTATTTTGTCGTTTAGTACCTTTTTGCGATCACTTCAAAATATTGCCTATCTGAATTCTTGCTTACCATCAGTTATATCAATTTTTTTGATGTTTCCTTCGTCTTCATAACAATTGATAACTGAAGCTTTAGCCAATTCCATTAATCCATCCAGTGACTGCTAAAATAATTTAAAAAAATTTTAAGAAAACTGTTGTTTAAATGTGTTCTTTGTTTAAAATGTATTTTATTTCAAATTTTTCCTAAAAAATTTTCTTATTCTTATTGGGGGTAATTATTTCCCGCCCTAGCTATAACTTTTTATTTATTTATTTTAATTTTTAAAATTATAATAAGATTAATACATAGGAAACATCACTATAATGTAAAATACAAGGAAAACTAATTTTAAAAACATTGTAAAGCCTGATTCTAGCAGAAACAGTAAAAAAAAAAATACTTGTATCGGTGTTTTGCAAGTTTAAATCTAAATCTATTATCCAAGAAGGATTGAAGTTCTTCCCATTTTGCATGTTGCTGAGCCTCTGCTTCATAGCACACTATTATTATAGAAAAGTTGACTGTACCACCGGACACATTTTCTTATAGAAAAGTTAACTATGTCACCGCAAATATTTATAATATAACAGTTGACTATGTCACCGTAAATTTTTGTAAAAAAAGTTGACTGTGTCACAGCACACGTTTCTTATAGAAAAGTTGACTGTGTCATGGCAAAATTTTCTTATAGAAAAGTTGACTGTGCCACCGCACACTTTTCTTATAGAAAAGTTGACTGTACCACCGGACACATTTTCTTATAGAAAAGTTGACTGTGTCACCGCACACTTTTTTTTATAGAAAAGTTGACTGTGCCACCGCACACTTTTCTTACAGAAAAGTTGACTGTGTCACCGCACACTTTTCTTATATAAAAGTTGACTGTGCCACCGCACACTTTTCTTATAGAAAAGTTGACTGTGCCACCGCACACTTTTCTTATAGAAAAGTTGACTGTGCCACCGCACACTTTTCCTATAGAAAAGTTGACTGTGTCACAGCACACGTTTCTTATAGAAAAGTTGATTGTGTCACTGCACAATTTTCTTATTGAAAAGTTGACTGTGCCACCGCACACTTTTTTTTATAGAAAAGTTAACTGTGTCACCTCAGTCGCAAAATGCGATTTTGGATTTTTTTGTTAGTTACATGGTTTTGCATTGCAGCTGACGATATATGCGCATGCACATACAAAATGTATATGCTTGAAACGATTTTCCTTAAATATCGCTGGTGTTTTTTAATTGTCATATTCGTACCTGCAGAGTTGCCTTTATTGAAAATGCTAAAAAAATTACTGCAAATATTTTCATTTTTTTTTCGTTTTATGGAAACAGTTTATATAATCTTATTTACAATCGAATGCTTTTTTCCGTTAAAAGTACAACTGAAACTAAATGTTATTTATCAATTTTCAATTGTTTTATATTGAGAATTTTCTTTTTTCACACTATTTGTTTCTGCTATTAGTTTTTTTCTTTTTTTTTGTTTGACAACAAGTTAATTGTGTGAAATGAAACGATTTATGAAACAAAAAACTGATTTATAATGGGAATAAAAAATACTAATAATTGTGTTGGGAAAACGAAATTATATGAAGCAATTGCAATAAATTCAAAACGCATGAAAGTGAAAATAAAGAACTTACATACATAAATATCTCAATATCACAATTAAGTATAATTCAAATGCAGAAATAAACAATAAATAAAGTTAAACAAAATATATATTTGTTGGGTAAAGGGTGCATTGGAACTAGCTTATACTTCAACAAACAGTTTCAATATATTTTGAAGAAACAATATTTTGCTGAATAATAATTATCTGGCATAATTAGTGTGGGTTAACAGATGTTAAACTTAATTGTAACAATTCCCAAAAAGCAATAAATATTATAAACCTGACCCACGATATCGACAACGTTCGACTTGTCGCACACTTACATTTGAAACAACAACAAAATATTAAAATTTGTTTTTGTTTTGAATGTAAGTGTGTGACATAGTGACATCATGGGTTTGGACTTATTTTAATTTAAAATTTAATATTTAAACTAAATTTATTTCAACATAATATTTCCTTGCATTTCAACGTAATTGTGTTCTTTTTTATTTTGATCGCATTGCGTTTATTTTATTGGCCTAGTTGAAGAACTTTTTCATTACACAATATTTGTAAATAATTTATCAATTTTGTGACTTAAAATTTTCATTAACATTACATACGAATCTTCAGCCTTTAACGCTTATTTGTTATGTACTTAGTAATGAATAAATAGTATTTATACACATTAGTGTCCTGCATAAGACATCTTATAAGAAATTTCAAGACATGAGGGATTTTTCAAATGCTTTACTACAGCGAAATCTTATGAAACAAACGTTAACAACACTGTTTGCAAGAAATTTGTTTGAGTATTGTAGGTATAAGAGTAAAGAAGAAAACACTTCGTGACGGAAGAATTTGTGATACTTGCTTCCTTCTACGCATGAGCGCTTGTACAAACGTCATGCATGTATGTGTGTATGATCTTTTATTTTTCTGCGCACATGCAAACGCACACACATGCATTAACATTAGTTGTATGCGGTTAATCACATAATAGCTTACCATCTACATCTTACACAAACGTACAATATGCAAAATAACAAGCATGCACAAATCAACACTACTTCTTTTGAGTGTTTGTTATAAACAAGCTGTCTTGGCGACATCGCTTGTTAACACTGATATACATTGGTGATACACACACCAATACATCCATCGTGCTTCGCTTATAGTACTACAGCATTTATTATTGGTTTGATATAATACATTCGACGTGAATACATTTAAAAATCATGACGTATTTACATTTAAAGACTGTTTACGCAGGTCTCTAATACACATTCTATTTCTGAATGTTCTCTCAGTTCCAGCGTTCGAGCATGGAAAAGTAAATATATATTAGTGTCCTGCGCAAGACCTTTCAACAACTGAAACAAATGTCTTGCCAACAGTGTTGTTTAGCGTTTGTTTTAGAATATTTCGCTGTAGTAAAGCATTTGAAAAATCTCTCATGTCTTGAAAGGTCTTATAAATGGTCTTGTGCAGGACACTAATACATATACATAAGTATGTATGTATGTATGTATATAAATACGAAATGTCATATTAAAATCTATGTTTCATGTAAATTCAACATGATTTACAGTAAACCTCAAAGAATATTTTTCCTTTTGAAATACATACATTAATTTATTTTATATTTTTTTTAATATTCCAGTACTGAGTTTCTGAGGAATAAGCAGTTTTTTTGGGGTGGGGGAAAAGAGCCAACATTGTCGAACAACGGTGGTCGCTAACAAAGGATCTGATTGTACTGTAATAAATAAAGTGCATACTCAAATTTTCTTAAAGTTCGAGTTTGGCAAGATTTTTTCGAAAAACTTTAAATTTTCACTACCATATTGACATTTCCTTTCCACTTGTTCCATTTAATCAATCGGTATTGATTGAAAGCATGTAGAAAAATTATAGAAAAGACACACAACTTTCAAATACGTGTGTTTTTTGACACTTCATCTCATAGGATTGTTGTTATAGAATTTCTTTTAACAACGCTCTTATAAAAATCTTATAAGATTGAGATAAGACTAATTTGAAGTCTACACGTAACATGATTCGCTCTGCGATTGAATTTGACGCTCTTATCTTACATATTATGTTAGGTGTAGACCCTATGTTAAGCATATAAAAATTTTTTTGAACCCAGTCTGTTTCTAAAAAATACCCCTTTTCCACACGCAAAGTTTACTTTGCAAAGGCAATAGTTTGAATATTGCAATAATTGATGTCCTAAGTGCCAATAAAAATAACTTCGTAAATAATTTGTTAAACCATAGAAACTAGACTATACATAAATTTCATTTATTGCAACAGTGCTACGGATGAACGAATAAAAAGCTTTGATCAAATTATAAAAAGTCGCCTGACTGCTGCAACAAAAAAAGTCTATGTAAACGTGCTGGGATTTGGGAAGGGACTCCAATAGAGAACGTAAGTGTTGCCGCAGCTACGTTAGTCCCGGTTCGTACACAGCTGTAAGAAAAAAAAGAGATATTTGTACTTTTTCCTCCGTCTCTCTTGCAACTGAATTACGAGTTGATCAAATATATAAAAAATAAAAGTCAAAATAATATCGGCTGAGTACTAAGCCGCCAATAAGCTGAGTGGTTCGGCTGCGGCTCAGCTTGTTGAAAAAAAAACGGCTGAGCGTTTTGCTACTCTGAATACTCGGTACAAATTAACTTATTCCTCAGGCTTCTTCAGCATATTTTTAATACCCATACCAACTTAATACAATTCCGGAAAGTAACACTATGATTTGGAGGACACATAAAATACTTTTTTTAAGTTTCTTTATCTTTATTTTTCTGTTTATTAATTTTTATAACAAAACGCTCAAAAAATACTTTTTTTTCTAAAACACAACAGCTTTTTTTTGACATCCCAAGTATATAAAATACTAAAAGCGAATTCAAAAATTTGACGTGAGTATACCTTATATAAATTTGCCTTGATAATATTCTTATACAAGTCTAATGAGAATTCTATTTTTCATATACAATTATAATGAAATTATGTATATGTATGTAGATATGTATGTAGATTAGGGTGTCTCGCAAAAAAAAAAGTTCACGCACACCACCGAATACAAAGTATTGTTGCAAGGCAGTAGTGCTGGGATACTATCGATATTTTGTACCATCAATATCAATCGATAGTTCAAATTTCACTATCGATACTATCGATACTACTATCGACTGAACGCTTGTACTTCAGAAAGAAAAATATAAGTAATATTTTATCAGGTTACAGTCAGTTTTTTATCCCTGTCTTGAAATTATATAGTCTTATGTTTATTTTAATATGTTTGCATGTATCTACGAACATTATTTTAGGTGAAGGTTTTTGAAAAATTGTGCTTTCAGTTAATAAATTTTTATAACACCTCAGGTTTTCAAAACTGCTAATATCGATATAGATATTTTTTCCTAATGATATTTTCGATATTTGAAAACTATCGATAGCATTGATAATACTATCACCAAATTTGGGTCACCAAAATACATACATTATTCGTTATATCATTTACAGTCGTATCTTAAAGTTTGATATATCGATGTTTTTGTCTACCATGTTTTGCTTCAATATCCATTGATCGCAAAGTTTTACATATTCTGTGAAAACTTCAGGTCTGTAGCTCTCACGGTTCTCGACAAAAGAGCGTGAAACAATAGGATGCCTTTCAACCTTTGATAGTGCGGCATCCAAAACATAATACTTATTGAAGAAATAGAACTGTAGACTTGTGTCATTTATTTCATTTCAGTGACCGGTCATTTTAGTTCATTATTTGTAAATGAACTAGTTCGTTCATTTAGTTCAATCGCTCTTTTTAGTTCAATGAACTAGTTAGGTCTTTTTAGTTCACTGTTTTTACATATACAATTCTACATGCGTATGTATTAGTGTTGTCTTTGACAATATTAAAAACACAAATTCTGTGATCAAAATACTTTATAAAAACTAAAATTAATTAATTATGTAATTAATAAATAAATTTGCTTTATAAAAAAATCTCATAAATCCAAAATATTTTTTGTGAATAGGGTAGTATACATAAGTGTTTACTTGTGTTTTCTTGTTTATTGCATTTTTGGTAGTAGCCAGCGATGAACAAAAACTAAATATATGTACATACACACATACGTACATATGGATGAGTATAGAAGATAAAAACACAAACAGTAAAAAAGTAAAGCAAAACGTTGAAAACATTTAGTTCACAGCCTTTGGGTTAGTTCATTTTGTGTATTAATTCTTAGTTCAAAAAATGAACTAATGGGTGATTTTTATTGAGGTATAGAACTTTAAGTTGGCATCACTTTTTTAACTGGCGGCTATTTTGTCAGCTGTCAAGTGATTAATATTTAGTTTGGTTTGCCATTTCATCATGAACAGGTTGACAAAAGAACAACGCTTGCAAATCGTGCAAATTTATTTCGAAAATAATGGTTCAGTTCGCGAAGTTTACCGCAAGCTCCGTCCATTTTATGGTCGACATAATCGTCCATCAGAGCAATTAATTCGGTTAACCATGGATCGTTTTCGCACTACGTTTACTCTATGTGATAATACGCATCCGCAGAGACGTCCAACAGTGCGCACCGAAGAAACAATTGCCGCTGTAGAGCAAAGTGTTGAAGAGGACCCGAATGAATCGATTCGCCACCGTGCACAGCAATTGGAGCTTTGTCCATCAACTTTATGGAAGATTTTGCGCAAAGATCTTGGCTTGCGACCTTACAAGATCCAGCTTGTGCAAGAATTAAAGCCGCGAGACCATGCAATGCGTCGTGATTTTGGTGTATGGGCCGAAAATGAGATTGATCTCGATGCTGATTTTCATCGCAAAATTTTGTTCAGTGATGAGGCTCATTTTTGGTTGAATGGCTACGTCAACAAGCAAAATTGCCGCATTTGGAGTGAAGAGAATCCACATGAGACCCTTGAGACGCCATTACATCCACAAAAACTGACTGTTTGGTGTGCTCTATGGGCTGGTGGAGTCATTGGGCCATACTTCTTCCGAAATAATGCTGGAGAGTCAGTTACCGTTAATGGAGACCGGTATAGAGCCATGATAACCGACTATTTTGTTCCCGAATTGGATGGCATGAATGTGGATGAGTTGTGGTTCCAACAAGACGGCGCTACATGCCACACAGCGCACGTCACAATCGATTTATTGATGAGCGCATAATTTCGCGGAATGGACCTGTCAATTGGCCACCAAGATCGTGTGATTTGACACCATTGGATTATTTTCTTTGGGGATATGTGAAGTCGCTCGTCTACGCCAACAAACCAGAAACGTTAGGGGACTTGGAAGCCAACATTCGTGGCGTTATTGCCAACATACGGCCCCATATGCTCGAAAAAGTGGTTGAAAATTGGACCTGTAGAATTGGCTTTATTCGAGCCAGCCGCGGCGGCCACATGCCCGAAATCATATTTAAACATTAATGGCATAAAATTATCCTTCCAATAAAGCCAAATTGATGGACATTAAAACGATTTTCTTGTGTTTTATTTCAATTCGAAGTTCTATACCCCTAAAAAAACACCCGTTATATGTCAATTTTTAATAGATTAGGACATTCTTTCAAGTTAGTTTGATTGAATTGCATTCATTTAGGAGTTATGAGAAGAAACAAAATTACTACTAAATTATTGACTATACCTAGATGTGCAGCTATGGCTAAAGAATACTTAAGTCCATGTAAGTACATTGTGGCCACCTAAAAGTCACATCTGAATTGTTTAAGCATTTGACAGACTTATCGTTCAATTCTGACATTAGCTTAAGCCAGCTTATTCATATTATGGTTGGGCCTTTAGACATAAAGTTGTTTTTCAAATTTTTTTAAAATACGTTGACGTCAATAGATATGTACATATTTATATACTCGTACAAACAAAAACTTCTGTTCTTTTAATTAATTATTTTAATTTCATCATATCATAAGTGAACAACAAGTATTGCAAACAGGGCTATGAACTTTATATTAACGTACTACAGTGTTCAAGGCTGTGAACATTCCGTCGGTACACTTTAAGATATTTAGTTTTTTGTTTAGCTCTGCTTCGTTTATATGTTCTGTGAAATTGATTTTCATAATGAGAATCCTTTAAAAATCATATTATTATTTAAACTTAATTATTTTAATTTTCAAAACTAATTTTGAAAAGTGGCTTCGGTCGCTTACAGGACCCTTGAGACTGCCACCTCCCATATACTGTAGTAGTTGTGTACTTTCATATTTGACCATCAATCTTCTTAAGGAAATGTTTTTTTTTAATCTAATTCTTTGGCGCTACTGTCATAATTTCTAGAGATTTTCCTATAATTTTGTTTTAATTGATCTCGTCCCTGCTCCCAGGTTTGGGATTCCTATTCCATTTAGCGGCTATTGACTACTGTTAAATAAGTAACAATGTTCTGTTATGTGCTAAAGATGCTATGTTAAAAATTCTAGTTTGTGTCTCTGCTAGTTTCAATTCGATTCGATTCAAATTCATGTTAAATAACTGATGTTCACAACAATCTCTACCCAATTATATGACATGGGTGCTGAATTTTTCTTCTCTGCCTTACAAAATCATTTTAATTAATAATAAAAATAAATATTGCATTCAATAAGAATTCAAAATATTAGAATGATGAAGCTCGAATCAAAAATTATTCCTGATAAAAATTATTGGGCCTTATTACTAGTGTGTGTCGCAGTGATGCATTTTGAGTTCTTTGTGTTAGGGCCAAATTAACGGTTTAAAAGGGCCAAAATACGTTTGACAGAGCAAAAAAAAATTTGTAATGTATTTGATTACAATTTTTTTTATTTAAATTAAAACATAAGTGTTTATTAGTAATATAATACATATTAGTTATTTTGTTTAGAGCAAAAACAAAAATTAGCGACAAAAATTAAATTTTTTCAAAAGTATTTTTTTTAAATTAAAGTAAATACATATTTTATATGTATTTATGTATGTTGCTTGCAAAATAAAATTTTAGTTAAAAGAAATTCTATCGGCCATGCCACAGAGTTCAATTCCGTTCGGAAATGGAATTCAAGTCACCTGAAGATGTCAAGCCCAGCTGGAGAATAGCCAGTCTGGACACACCTGACAAATTTCCGTATTTAAGGAACTGAACTCTGTGACATGGCCGCATGCAATTTTAATTTAACTAGATATACCAAACGGATGACACACTCGTCCGTATTCTAGAATCAAAATGTAAATAATTTAAGATTCAAAGAAAATGTACCTATCTAAACGTCATAAAAAATTCATTAAAAAAAAACATAAACAAAATCCCTTCAAACAAGCTAATTCACTTTATTCAATTCTCTTCCTTTAAGTATTATGGCTTTCATACAACAAAAAAAAAATAAAAAAATTTAGATCAAGAGAAATACTACAAACACACACACACTCATGTTTTGTTTCTTTTTTACTTGTAAGCTAATAAATGCGTATGTAATATGTGTGCATGTAGTTGTAGCGACTTTAAACGCTTATAGCTCCCAAAATACTAAACCGATTTCAATAAAATATAGATTCTGTACACATCTGTACAGAAAATCCTTTAAAACCATATAAAAATCTTTTTAAAATTGGTGCAGTGGTACCAGCGTAAAAGGGATTACAAAAAACTTGTTCGCCTATTAATTATATAGATATATTTATTATATTCAAAATTCTTAGCTCCTCAATTTACTCTTCTTTACCAATTTTTTTTTGTGGTAAGTTTTAAAATATCTTTATCATAACAATTATTAGAATTAGATTTCATTAAATATTTCAATTGTATTAATGAAGACGATTTCTTGTATTATGGCCTGTTTTAAGATATCAAAAGAAAACTTTCGACTGAAAATTTACATTGAAAACAGACGCAAATTTTCTTATGTTATTGATTTTTTTAATATAAATTTTCAGTCGAAAAATTTATTTCGATATCGTGAAAGAAAATATTTTTTCTAGACATGCTGAAGAGTGTGGAATAGGAAGAATTTTTTTAAAACATTTTGTATTAAATACATAGTATGCAAAACTTTACCTAAAAGATTTTTAATTATAGAAATCGTTTTCCGAAATTTACCTATTCTTAAATTTTTAAGCTTTTAAATTCTGGAACTTGTGATACTGTCCTAAATACAGTATTTATTTGTTCTGTTTCCTTTTGAAAAAGTTTAATAGCAAGTGGTACAATACTATTCGCTTACCCAATTAAAACATGATCTCGCGCAGATTTCAATAATTTTAAATAAAAATCTGCAAAAGTACATAGTTTTTAAAACGAAGAAAACTCCACTTAAAAGTGTACTCAAAGGTTTGAAGGAATTAGTTGAATTTTGAGTTGAAAGGGCCAAAATAGCCTAGAGAGTACCACAGGGCTATCAAGCATTCAAAAGTGCCACAAATGGCCCAATCGTGCCACATTTTGCATCACTGGTGTGTCGTATTACGACTTCGACTACGACGATTTTACTAGACTAAGGAACATTGCAACAGTTTTTCTTTAATCTAGTAAAAAAAAAATTGTCGTAGTCGTACTTGAAATACGATATTCGTAATTAGGCCCATTAAATTATTATTTAGATCAGGCATCGCCAAAAACAGCGCTTACGGAAAATGCTTTTGAGTGTTCTATTTTTCTTCCACGGGACTTGCTTGAATAAGAAACGAGTTTTTGTCATTTCACGTCAAATTTGATTGGTTATCAGACCGATTTTGACTGTGTGCCATTTTCAATATTGTATTGCATACTTTTAATAATTGCAGCAAAGCCGCGAATCATGTTGTAATAATTGTTTTTTTTATAAAAAAGAAAATCAATACTTAGGCAATGAATTACTTGTAGTTGTTACCTTCTTTAGGAAAGGGATAGTGATAGAGAAGACAGCTGTTGAAGGAAGAGATAGAGGAAAGATTTATTCTTTTACAAATCTGATTTTTGCAATTTTTTCTTTTTTTAAAGAAGGCAGTGTTGCAGCGCCTCTGGTGTCGATGGGGCGCATTAAATTTTTGAAGCTGTGCTTAGCAGCCATTTTAGTGGTTACTTTACTTCGCCGATGATTCTGCTACTCAATACCAACGAAGGAGGGCGCTCTGATGTTACATTATGATTAATATCCGCTAAAGCAGATGTAGTTCAATGACGACTGTCTATGCCTTCATCACTTGAACTTTGCCACAATAACTGGCACAAAGGGGGCACTAATGCACATCAGAATGACTTTGCCGGTGCAAAATTTTTCCATTAGAACATTATTCACGGTTTTGCTGCAATAGAACATAGATTCAGTTTATGCGTACAAATGTGAACCAGTACAAAAGTAGTATGAGGTGTTTTGAAGAAATCTTAATTAAAATGAAAAATAAAACTTATGGAAAAAATAAAAATAAAGTAAAAATTGTCGCTTGAGAATTTACATTGAAGCAAAATTAGAAAAAAAATCAAATTATTCGGAAAAATATGTGGTACTACGTTCGTTCGCCCCTTAAAATAATTAAATTTCTCTTATTTTCAGTGTACATACACGCGCATGAGAATATTATTTTCCCAACAGACCAATCCATAAGAGATTTTCTATGAATTTTTATATGAACACTTAGTTAAGTACAGCAAGTTAAGAGTTTTTAAAAAGTATTTTGAAAATGCTTAACACACCAAAAAATTTAACTAAAATGATTGTAAATGACGTATGCTCGCTACAATTTTGTAAGTTTTCTTTTCACGTTACTACAACTTTTAAAATAAATTATATGTTAAATGATCAACTAAATATTGTTGAATTAAAATTTAATTCATGGTGGCATATACTATGTACTAGACCCCTGCACAATACCACTTACAAGAACTTTGAAGACATGTACACGTACACGCTTATTAAACGACATCATTTATTATTGGTTCAGTATAATACATGCTACGACAATATATATAAAAAACAAGACGTATTTACATTTCAAGACTGTTTACGCAGCCCTCTAGTATGTACATATATACTAAAGGGCTGCGTAAATCGTTCTAAATGTTTTGTATTATATTTCACACTACTGCCAAGCAGTCTGTTTTAGTGCAAACATAAATAACAAAACAAAACTAACAAAACATGACTCTCACTAAAATCTATCAAGCATCATTCGAATAGTTTTTCTCTGCAGTTTTGTTAGTGCTTGTGTTTTCAAAACAAGTAGAACATCAAAACGAAAAGCGAGAATGAAACAAAACAACAGTAAATCATAGCAGAAACATCGAGTGCACTAGAACACGAGCACAAACATGCAAACTATGTGTGGATATGTATGTATATATGTATACATACTATATTGAAAATAACAATTAACTAATTATTATATATAAATGTACATAAGTATGTATTATGTATGATATTATATCATAGTAAATAAAACCTCTTATCAGCTTTCATATTCCTAAAGAAGCGCAATGTTTCTTTTATATGGAAAATTATCTTTGCTATCAAAACATTCAAACATGTTTTGAGTGTTCTGTGTAAATTTTGATGTTCTATTTCATTTTTGTTTTGAAAGGCTTGGTTTTACTTCAACATTGTTCTATTGCAGTTTTGTTCTGTACTGCAGTATTCTTATCGTAAAGCAAAACACATCTCTTTTGAAAGTTTTGTTTTAAAATAACGGAGCAATATTCACACACATTTTGAAATTACTGAGAGTGCTTGTAAGCCTTTTTTTAGGGCTTGTGCCACGCTCTAATATATACCATTTAATATAAAAATATACCATATTATATAGTGCGTACCTAAAGAATATTTAAGGTTGTTGTGGCTGCAGCAGTAAGCGCGTTGTATTCAGCATTGGTCTTCGTGGTGTTATTTGAGTGTCGAATTTGCGTTGTTCCAACTTGAAATAACTTTGATTCAACATGATTCTTCATTTTGAATGTTAAACGAACATGAAATAAATTAATTTCAAAAAGGAAACATCACGTTATATTAACATGAAATACATATGAAGCAAAATCATTGCCGAAGAAGGTTAAATTAGCCTTGTTAACGTTGCTTTTAATTTGAAATTTTTTCTGTGTGTAATGATATTATTGGATATCGAGTGCCAGTAACTCAAACTTAAAAATCGTGATAGAATCAGCACGTTATCGAAAGGGACGATTAGACCACTGCTTACGGTATTAAAAAACTAAAATTTTACCAGAAAATGTTGGCGCCAATAATTGTCATATGAGCATTTATGCCGGAATGCAAAGAGTGCCAGTATATAAGAATTAAAGTATTTCATAGTCCTCATTGATACACGTCTGGTCTGACTCGTCAGGTCTTGAGTTTATAGGAGAGAGAGAGAGAGAGAGGAACAGAGAGTCAAGTTTGATTTTTAGTTTTGTTTTGTCATTCGTAATACTCTACGAGAACGCAAATTGATGAAACTTGATGAAACAAACTTGACAGTGTGTATGAACCCAACTGCAGGTTCAAAAGAAAATTGAACAAAAACTGATCAGGTAAACTTGATGTGTGTGAACCAGGACATGCATATATAGTTTTCATTGAAATATTCATTTGATTACAGATGCTATTAATTTCTATTGTGGAGTGGAATACGACGAATTACTGAAAAGCAAAAATATTATTCTTTCAATTCGCCAAAAAAAGGCAAGAAGAGTTTTGCATCAAATATGCGGGTAAAAGAAAATAAAAATTAAATTTATAAATGTAATAAGAGTTTTCATGAGAATTTGCGCCATTTCATGACTTTTGTGGTGCAATTGAGCAAATTTGCGAGATTTGGGCAAACAGTTAATTTGAATTTGAAAATATGAAAATCAATTTTTATTCATAAAAAAAAAAAAAATTAAATGTGTCTGCAACCTATTTTAAGAAAAATTTTTATTGAAAATATTTTAAGGAAATATATGCACTTGAAGCTTATTTTAAATTTTATGAATATGCGGGAAAAACTGTAACTTGTGTCTGAAAATGCGTAACGAAAGCTACAAAAACTAAATTGCTCAGCCTAAGCTTTAAAAAAGTGATTGGGCAAACTTGGTACGATTGTGAATAGATAAATTTCCATAAAATTGTTGACAGTTTATTTACGAGATTTTAAAATATTCAGTAAATTACGACGTTGACTCGCACACGAAAGGCCGGGGCACAATGAATCCGTCATACATTAAACTTCGCCTTTTTCAACTGACAGCTAAGCTGGTTTCTTATGGGGTCTGTTACATTCAGTACGTGTCCGTCAACGCAAAGTACAACATTTGGTCAACTTTTAATTTCTTGCGTACGTTGAGTAGTTTGACAGATATTGGTTAGTTTTTTGGTATGTTCTGATTTAGGTTTTTGTGTTTTGTGGCAACAAATATAAAATTAAACAAAAGAAATAAACGAAACAAATAAAAAAGTTGAATTTAATAAATAAAATGGAAAATCATACTTCCGTCAATAAAGTACTCATTGTGCCAACCTTCTCCGTCGTCGCGTTAATGTCAGTTGACAAAGACAAAGGTTAACGTATGACGGATTCATTGTGCCCCGGCCCGTATGTACACTACATACATACATACATACATATGTATACATGTATAAATATAAACGAACTTTCGCCCATATAATCGAATATCCTACTTGATGTAGAATTTTTTTTTAAATTTTTAAGTACCCGGTAAACTTTTCTTCGGTTTTTGGGTATCTTTTTTAGTTTAGGCGTTTTTTTTTATTTCTAGCTTTTTTTTTAGTTCTAGCGTTTTTTCGTCTTTTTAGATTTTTTGAAGTTTTAGCGTTTAGTTTTGGTTTTTTTGCGATTTGTCAGTTTTTGTGCTTTTATTACGTTATGGCTATTATTCGGTTTTTGATTTTTTTTCAATTTATTTTAGTTTAAGCGATTTTTTAGTTTTGGCCCTTTTATATCGTTTTGGCTATTTTTTCAGTTTTTGGCGATTTTTAGTCTTAGCGTTTTTTGAAAATTTCAAAAGTTTGCTTCCAACGGTTTTCAAAGATAGAGCAAGTTGTCAAAATTTTATTAAAATTACATTAACTGCTAGAATACCCTTTAGTTTTGATGTGTTTGAATTTCAGTGTTACACCCGTATTCTAAGCTCTGTGACAAAATAAAAATTATAATAAATGACAATTTTTACATTGCTTAATATATGAAAATTGTCATTTGTTATAATTTTGTCATTTGTTGCAAAGTTGAGAATAAGGGGGTAACTTTTAAAATTTCAAGTGTCTATATATAATTGCATGTATTTACTCGTACTTAAGGATTTCAAAATTTTTCGTTGCTCGCTGTAGAACGCTCTTACGGTTGCCGAGAAAACAGCTTGTGACGGACAGACGGGCATTGTAACGAAAACAATAGGGTTCCTTTTCAACTTCGGTGTATGGATCCTTGAAAAAAAAAAAAAAAACAATTGCACAGGCTTGCACGAGGCTTTTGAACGTTTTTATTAAGACCCTTAATATTTTATGAAATACAAAAAAAATAAAATAAAATTCTGACTATTATTTGATTATATTCTTGGACTTGCAAAATTATAACGAATGTAAAGCATGATTAGAAAACTATTTTTCTGTAAGATTTTGTTCTATAATTAGACTTCTTAACTTATTGCGCACTACATACATATGTACATAGAAGTAACATTATCGCAAGGATACAGTTTTCATTATTAAACAATATTTAATAAGTCCTTTTAAAATAGCATTCACAACACCTTTTTAAGCTTGAGGCTTAGATATTTTGGTAAGGTTTGTTGGGTTATTTTTATATTTTCGTTAGAACTACGACTTTATAGTGAAAATAATTATGGAAGAACCCCATAAATAACTCTATCATCAAGTCCATATCAATATCTTTTAACGAACTCGCTTAGTGTTAAAAACGAAACCAGAAAATAAAAAGACATGAAATTAATATTCGGATTCTTACTTTTAACCATACTTGCGATTGCAGTAACTCGAGGTACATTTAAATATTGTCAGCAGCAATAACTTTTTAATATATTATTTTTTTATTTACATATAACAGTGTCATCTGCAGATGAACGTCCACCTACAAGGCGTGGTTTTAGAGGTGAGTTAAGGACGAATGGCCGTAATACTTCTAGGGAAAATAATGCTCCTGTAAGTAATCGTAACCATATATGAATGCGCAGTGAATGAAATATTAATTAATTATATTTTCTCTAATAAATTTATTAAAAAGAAAATTGAATAAATAAATAATTAAAAGAACACACTACATATGTACTTAAAATATTTGTTTTTTTATGTTTGCTACATCAATAAACCTTAATTTTGTTCGACAAAATATTTAAATAAATTCTAACCACTGCTTGTCATATACACCTTAGCATTCGTAACTGACTTTTAGTGTAAATGCTATAAATTTCAAATCAAGTCTACATACTAGATTTCGATACAGTGTAAATGCCGTATAAACAGCTTTATCAATTGTAAAAGCTGTTATTGTACTTTTTTATACCCTTTACCAAAAAATGGTAAAAGGGTATATATAGGTTTGTCATTCCGTTTTTAATTTCTAGAATATTAATAAGCGAGCCATAAAGTATATATATTCTGGATCCTTATGCATAGGGAAGACGAATAAGCGATGTCCATCTGTCCGTCTGTCTGTACGTGAAATCGGTTTTCCGAAGCTCCTAGAAGAGCTAGAGACTTCGTTCTTGAACTGGTGGGTCAGAAATGGTCGAAATAAGATTGGCATTGAAAATCAGCAAAATCGAGCGCACGGTTTCAGAGCTGGGAGACTTAAACTTCATTTTGCCATACAAAATAACAACCGAAAACTAGTTTTTAATAATTTTTTATTAAATAAACTTATTTTATACTTTAGTATGAATAAAATTGGTATTTCTACCGAAATTTTTTTTTTGTTATGCAAAAGTAGCTTACTAAAACAAATTTTTCCTTTTTTTTTATAAACTAAACATATGTAATGTACTTAAAAGAAGGAGATTGATTTAAGAAATCTGAAAAATAAAAAGGATGATTCCAGGGTTGGAAAACCTACGATTTTTGTGATATATACAATTAACTACCGCAAACTAATTTTTTAATTATTTTTATTAAATAAACTTATTTTATACCTCACCACGAATAAAATTGGTATTTCAAATAAAAAATTAAACTTCAAAAATTAATAAGACGTTTCCAGGGTTGGAAAACTTTAACTTTTTTTATACAAAAGTAACTTACTAAAGCAAATTTTTCCTTTTTCTCTATAAATTAAAGATATCTTATATTCTTAAAAGAAATAGATTGGTGTAAGAAATCAGAAAAATTACAAAGGATGATTCCAGGGTTGGGAAACTTACTCTTTTTGTGATATAAAAAATTAACTACCGAAAACTAATTTTATTTTTTTTTAAATAAATAAAATTATTTTATACTTCAGTACGAATGAATTTGGTATTTCAAAATAAAAAAAAAATAAAAAAATTAAAACAACGTTTCCAGGGTTGGAAACCTTATTTTTTATACAAAAGTAACTTACTAAAACAAATTTTTTCTTTTTTTACTATAAATTAAACATATCTTATATTCTTAAAAAAAAAGATGGTGTAAGAAATCATAAAATATCAAAAAGGAGGATTCCAGGGTTGGGAAACTTACACTCTTTGTGATATAAAAAATGAACTACAGAAAACTAATTGTTTTCTATTTTTATTAAATAAACTTATTTTATGCTTGGTATCGAATAAAATTGGTATTTCAAATAAAAAAACAATTAAAAACATTAAAAAGACGATACCAGGGTTGGAAAACTTTAACTTTTTTTGTACAAAAGTAAGATACTAAAACAAATTTTTCCTTTTTTTTATAAATTAAACATTTCTTAAATTCTTAAAAAAGAGATTGGTGCAAGAAATCAGAAAATCAAAAAGTATGAGTTAACGGTTGGGACACTTACACTTTTTTGACATATAAAAGTAACTAAGTCTAATTAATTTTTATCTTTTCCTTTATAAATTATATATATTTTACGTTGTGGAAAGAAAAGTTTGGTATAGAAAATTATAAGAATAAAAACCACAGCTCCAGAGCTGGAAACTATGATTTTTTTCTGGACATTAAATTAGTTACTTTAAAACATTTTTCTTGAATTTCCTTTTTTTCACTTAACACACTTTCTATATTTTTTTAAGAACTACTAGATTGGTATAAGTAATCAGAAAAATCTAAAATTATGATTCTAGGCCTTGAAAATTATTATTTTTTTCTTTGTACATAAAAGTAACTATGTGCTTATGTATGTATCTCTATACTACATAAACGCACTTTGGTAAAGGGTATATAAGATTCGGCACAGCCGATTATAGCACTCTTACTTGTTTGATCTTAATTTTAATTTCTTCACTTGAAAGAATCATTTAGTTGAAGTAATTCGTTCAACAATGACACAAGCCTAACTAAAAGATTTTTTTAGTTCAAATTATTAACACTATTTTTATTTGATTTTATCAAAATAATCTAGTTTGTTCTGGCTACCGAATCGTTTGCAACAATTTACTTTTAAGTTGGAATGTCAAAGCATATGGTTACAATTGTTTAAGTTGAAATTTAAAATTTACTGATTAATTAATAGCATGTGCTCTAGCAGAAGAAAAATTATTTGTGAATGGACGAGTTCACATTTTTTACGTTTTGCTTTCACAAGACTGTTTTCAAGTGAGAAGAATATTAGTTTCACTGTTTGAAAATTGAATTTGATAGGAAATGCGGAGTGAAACTGGAGAGATTCCTTAAATGTACTAAATAAGTCATTGCTGTACTATTGTGCTTTCCGAGTTTGAATAATACCGAAACAAGTACAATTGTACCAACTTTGCCATCCCTGCTACCAGCTGCAGTCAATTCGCCTTGTTTGAAAGCATTTGAACGAAAAAGCATTTTTGCCTACTTTTAGGAGTTAAAAAAATTAATGTATTCTTTAATACAATACAGGGATGGAAAAGTTGGTACAATTGTAATTTTTTAGCATTACATATTTAAAGTCAAAAGTACCACCGCAACAGCCTAATGACCAATTTATTAATATTGAAAATTTTTTCCTATTATATTACATGCTACAAATGACAAAAAAAAAGCTGAATCTTTGAATAACTATAGGGTTCTTTTTCACACTTGTTATACGTAATAGAGACCTGCGTAAACAGTCTTGAAATGTAAATACGTCTTGTTTTTTAAATGTATTGTCTTGGTATGTATTATACTAAACCATTAATAAATGATGTCGTTTAATAAGCGAAGCACGATGCATGTATTGATGTACGTGTACATGAGTGTTAAAAAGCGATGTCGCGAAGACTTTTTGTTCGTAACAAAGACTCAAAAGAAGTAGTGTTGTTGTGTGTATGATTGTTATTTTACATATTGTAAGTTTAAGTGGGTGTGTGTGTAAGATGTAGATGGTAAGCTATTATGTGTTTAAGGGTGGTTTTTTAAAGCAAGCGCACACAACTAATGTTTATTAGTTCCTGAGATATAGACAATAACTTAAAATTATTTGGGAAATTTTTATACAATTTTTTTTTAATTTTTTTATTCCTAGTGTACGTAGGAAAACATTAAAACATTAAACAAATGTTGAATAAAAAAATTAAAAAAAATAGTGTACAAATTTTCCAAATAATTTCAAGTTATTGTGTATATCTCAGGAACTAATAAGAGCTCACTCAAATTTTTTGACACAAAGTGCAGAAAAGACTGTCATGATTAACATATATTTTTTTTAGAATTTTAAAAATTTAATTTTTTGAGATATAAGTAGTTCCCCAAACTTTAAATTATGTGACAGTGATCTTTGACCTTTCAAAAAAAAAAAAAAAAAAAAAAAAAGTTAAACTAAATGCAGTTTTAAAGCTATTTTCAATACCTTTTAAGCGAGATCAATTTCGACCCTGCATCTTAATAACTTTTGAAGATATGAGCAATAATGGCAGACCACTTTTATGTGTTTTTAATAATTTTTTAATTTTTTGACGCGCCATATCTCAGGAAAAACAGAAGCTGGAAGTCCAAAATTTTATATTTATCTTAGTTAAGTAACGTGCAAAAAGACAACTAAGTTTCATAAGATTCAAAGGTGGTTGGGAAAATCCGTTCGTCGGTTATAAAAATTTTAACCCATCCCTGATATAATAATATTATTATTACCCAGCAAAAAATTACACATTACCATCAGAACTACTTGTCATATAATGACTTACTTTTCTGATTGCCAAATTTCATTACTCGCTTACAAATCTCATTACCTAAAATGTAAAAAAATTATGTACAAGTTGCTAAATGAAGAGAATGATTTTTTAGATTAAATAGATTACGTGAACAAGTTTCCAAATAAAAAAGGTAAGTACTTCTCAAGAATCGATTATTTTAGTCTCACGCCTTGTTAAAATCATTAAGTTGATAATCCAGTAAGGAACAGCTTCCACCAAAAATGCTTAATTACAAACTCGATTACCTTTTTTGCGATATGTTAAAAACTATAAATTGGGAACAGCATAGTAGCGATTATTTTCTAAATTTAAACTAAAAAATCAAACTAAATTCAAAAAGTAATTATTATTTTCTAAATAAAAAAATAGCTCTTATTTCCTAATGAAAAAAATTAAAATTAAAAAAAGTATATAAAAGAACATTCCAAGTAATATCACTTTAGCAGACCCCAGATTCTATCAGCAAGGGCAAATCGATATTCTACTTGGCGCAGAATTTTATTTTAATCTTATGCAGCCTGGGGCAATAAAACTGACTAACGGCGGCCCAACGCTACAAAACACGTTACTTGGCTGGATCGTGGGCGGCTCTATACGTCAAACCATTGCTCATAGCTCATCACCACCACTTACATGTGCAGTAGTTGGTGAAGAGTCTTCACTAGAACAAGCGGTCGAGAAACTATGGAAACTCGATTAAATAGAACCAAATGAAAGGATTCTGTCCCCAGCAGATGCCCAATGTGAAGCTCATTTTATTCATCATACTAAAATTAACACAAATGGTCGCTTCATCGTTAGCCTTCCATTTCGGGAAAACCCAACATCATTGGGTGATTCGCAAGCCATGGCAGACAACAGATTTGTTAGTTTGGAGCGACGGCTCCAAAAGAATGAAAATATCCAAATTAAGTACACGCAATTCATGAGAGAATATGAGCAACTAGGGTACATGGAAAGGGTAAATCCAGATAACGTACCACATCCTAGATATTTCATTCCACACCACTGTGTATTAAAACCTAATAGCACCACAACAAAGCTTCGGGTAGTGTTTGATGCATCAGCAAAAACATCAACTGGCTATTCATTAAATGACTTGATGTACACTGGTCCAGTGGTGCAAAGTGAACTATTCTCCATTTTAATTCGTTTTCAATTGCCGAGGTTCGTTTTTACAACCGATATTGAAAAAATGTACAGACAAATACCAATCAACGCAAACGACCATCAATATCAACTTATTATGTGGAGGGAAGATCCATCATCGCCACTTGCCTATTACAAACTTAACACAGTAACATATGGGACACGTGCAGCACCTTATCTGGCCACGAGATGCCTACAAAAAATAGCTAATGAGAATTCTCTCAAGTTTCCGTATGGTTCTCAAATGCTGAAAGACAACTTCTGTGTGGATGACGTCCTTGGAGGTTTAAACAACCTCAACATAGCAGTGGAAACGCAAAAGGAGCTCATCACTATGCTGAAAAAATATGGATTTAATTTGAAAAAATGGTGCGCAAACCATCCACAGTTGCTTAAAAATGTTCCAACTGGTCACCAAGAGGTTAACTTAGATTTCGATAATAACAACACTAATTCAATAAAAACCTTAGGATTATATTGGTTACCTAAAAGCGATCACTTTTGCGTTAAAGTCAAATTAACCCAGCATCAGCAAATCACGAAACGAACAGTAACTTCTGATCTCGCAAAACTGTTTGATACTCTCGGTCTGTTAGCCCTTGTGATTGTTAAGGCCAAAATATTTATTCAACACCTTTGGAAGCATAAATTAGATTGGGATGAACCGTTAACTAATGATCTATGTGCATCTTGGAGCACATTTAGAAACGATCTAGAAAATCTTAACAATGTGTATCGTAACGACACATCTTCCAGGGCGAAATCCCAGTAAAAACACAACTACACGTATTCGCAGACGCATCTGAGAAGGCCTTTGGTGCAGTTGCATACATTCGCCCAATTCTTAAGAATGGGCAGGTAATCGTGCGAATGCTCTGTGCAAAATCAAGAGTTGCACCATTAAAACAGCAGACATTACCTCGACTAGAGTTATGTGCAGCAGTTGTAGCAGCACAACTTTCTCACAGACTAAAGATCGACCTGCAGTTTGAAAATCAAGCTACATTTCTATGGACTGATTCAGAAACCATATTATCATGGATATACGCACAATCATCTTCATACAAAACCTTTGTCGCCAACAGATTCTCAACAATTCAGTCACTAACTCTAGCCGAACAATGGCGCCATGTACCATCAAAACACAACCCAGGCGATATACTATCCAGAGGACTTCGTGCAGTAGATCTGCCAGCATGTAACTTATGGCTATATGGACCACTCTTCCTTCATGGAAAAGAGGAATCATGGCCATCGAAATACTTACCTCAAGAAATTTCCAATGACATTGAGAAAAGGAAGGAGGTTCCAGTTACTGCAACTATGGTGTTAAAAGACGGCAGCCTTATACACAGAATTCACCACAAAAACTCCCTTAAAACCTTACAAAACCTTTTGGGTTACGTACTCAGATTCATAAATAATTCAAAAACGCAAAATGAATTTCGACATTTCGCTGAGTCCTAACGAACTGGAGGATTCACGTTTAAAAATTATTCGAGCAGTCCAGATCTCCGACTTCAAGAAGGAGATATCTGAATTAAATAAAAAAAAACCAAGTGGACAAGTCCAGCACAATTAACAGCTTATCTCCATTCCTAGATAAAAACAACATCTTACGAGTCGGAGGAAGATTGGAAGCCTCTAATCTATCATATGACGCAAAACATCCCATACTTTTACCCTATAACGACTTGATTTCAAAACTTGTACTCACAATGTTGCATGAGAAAAACTATCACTGTGGCCCACAATCATTATTGGCTATTTCCAGGCAACAATACTGGATCATCAAGGGTAAATCAATGGCAAGAGATATAGTCCAAAATTGAGTGCGATGTACAAGGGCATAACCCAGATTATTTTCTCAAATAATGGGGAATCCACCAGCAAGCAGGGTCACCCCATCCCGCCCATTTATTAAATCTGGTGTTGACTATTTCGGACCATTTTGGGTTCATTATAAGATAAGGGGTAAAAAACATAGCTGTTTTTGTCTATTTCTTGACGAAGGCTGTACACCTGGAAATTGTAACTGAGCTGACAACAGACGCATTCATTGGAGAACTCAAAAGATTCTTATCACGCCGAGGACGGTGCCAGACCATATATTCAGACAATGCTACAAACTTCATAAGTACACGGAATCAGCTAGAAGAATTAAATCAAGCAATCTTTGATAATAAATCTAAAGAAAAAATCTTACAGTCATGCAGTAGAGAAGGCATTGAATTCAAATTTATTCCACCTCCAGCCCCTCACTTTGGAGGGTTATGGGAGTCAGCAGTAAAATCTGCTAAGCAACTGTTACTACGAAGTGTTTCAACAGCGTCACTAACGCACGGAGAGCTTGAAACAGTAATCATCGAAATAGAAGCCATATTAAATTCCCGTCCGCTAACTCCGATGTTATCTGATCCAAATGATCTAACTGCACTGACTCCAGGAAATTTCTTAATTGGAGAACCTCTCACAGCCCAAGTGGATAGTAGAGCAGGCAACCAAATAGTTCTCTCGCCACAAGATGGAAACTCGTCTCCCAACTCAAACATGAATTCTGGAGACGGTGGTCAGCCGAGTATCTACACCAATTGCAGGAAAGACAGAAGTGGAAATCATCATCTGAAAACGTGAAAGAAGAACAGATGGTCATTATAAAAGAGGACAATTTGCCGGTTATGAGCTGGCCACTTGGAAGAATCCTCCAAACATACGAAGGCAATGATGGCAAGGTTCGGGTGGCAGATGTAAAAACAACTTCAGAAATAAAATGAAGACCTATCCATAGATTAGCACCACTACTTCACGAAGACGAATTACCTGCAAATGAACTATTCAACCATGTTGACGAAGATACTCCACCCACAAAAAAATCAAAGACTATCACTAACTCAATCGTACTCACCATGATCGTAGCCACCCTCCTCATTCCAGCCGTTATGACCAGTAATGTAAAGATAAACAACTTTCATTCTGACCCATGGCTGTACTTTGAAGGCATTGGAACCGTAAAACTGGCAACAGCTGAATGGAAACTTATGGTATATTATGATCTAGCACCTTTCCTATCTGAGTTAAAGACTTTTCAGTCTGGATTAGTCACCTTACAGCACTTATGTTTTAACCATCACACATCAGTCAACATGTAATATTTTGATAAATAATTTCAATCAAGTAAAAGAAGAATTGCTGGAGGAGAAGGAACTATTCGCTACTACTAGAGTAAAAAGGGGTGCATTCAACATTGTGGGAAATGTAGCCAGGTCATTGTTGGGAGTGCTGGACTCAGACTATGCCAATGAAATGTCAGACACCATTAAAAGGGCGAAGGTAGAAACAGACTATATTTTTAAATTATTTAAAAACCAAAAATCAGTTATTGATTCCACTATTAATATAATTAAACAAGATGAACTTAGCACACAAAAACAACTAACGGAAATTGTTGCAATAATCAACAGTGAAGCAAATGCACTTGGTAAAGAATCTTCAGAAATCAGCCAAACACAACTAATATCACTTCTTGACAATCAATTAACATTGACAGCACTGAACTTGCAAAGGGTAGAAAGGGAGATTATCGACGTACTAACTGATGCTCACCATGAAAAAATTAGTCCACTTTTATTATCACCTCATCAGCTAAGGACTTGGTTAACCACAATAAAAGCACATCTACCAGTACAACGTACGCTTCCAATTGAAGGCGATAGTTTGGTGCAATTATACAAGCTAATGAAGACAAATGGAGCAGTGACAAAAGACGAAGTCCTCTTCGAAATTAAGCTGCCACTGATCGATCAACAGTTCCTAGAACTCCTGAAGATAACCCCGGTCCCAACAATAAGAAATAATGCTTTAATATCCATCAAATCCAATGTACATTTTCTAGTAGTGAATCCACATAGAGATGAATTTATTTCATTTACAACCGACGATTTTTCAAGCTGTACTATAACAAAGGGGGATACATATATATGCCAAAATAAGCAACTTAGATTTAAAAAGGATATGAATTCCTGTGAAATTAATATCCTCAACAGCCTAAGCACAGCTAATTGTAACCTTACCCGGCTGGTAGATAACACAACATGTACGCAATTAAAAAAATCCGAATAAATGGATCTTTGCTACCACAACAAAAATAGAAATTTCAGCAGTTTGCGGCACAGAAGTCTCCCAAGAGCTAATAAAAGGCACTGGAATAATGTAAATGGAACCAAATTGCATAATTAAAAACGACTTTCTCACTATTCAGGGCCACTTTGATGCATCAAATAGCTTGCATACTTCATACGTCCAATTCAGGCACGTTGATCAAATTAGCACTCCACAAGAGATCAAAAGAATTCTTAATAATACTAACAACCAGTTCAAACCCCATGTAAATCAACTGAATAACCTGCAAAAACAACTTGATGAGGCAACTATTGTACGATTACCAGAGCTAATCAGGTCCCAAAGCCAACATCACCATGCAGTAAGCTACACTGCACTTTTAATTTCTCTAAGTATTATGGTAGCCATCATCATAGTTAAGCTATACTCCACCTATAAAGAAAGAAAAATTCATAAGGCCGTTCAACGGAAACCTCATCCAGTTCCCTTACCGCGACCTGTTACCATCGACATTAAGATATTAAAAACATCTATCACCAGTGATCGTTGGTCAACGCGAGGGAGAATGTTGATACTTACATCAACATAATTTCTTATTTTTTATTTTATTTAATTATCATTAAAAAAAACCATTGCCTAATTTTGTTTTAAGTTCATTAAACATTATTGTTTATTATTTTAACATTTAATTTTATTTTTAAGCTCATTAACCATTAAACATTTTATTACGACGATTATTGTTGACAAGACATAAATTAATATTTTTAATTTTGTAATAAAAAAAAGGGGAATTATGCAAACGTTGTCAATTTATTGTAACACTATTTTAGTATATAAGAATGAAAAATAAAGAAATTAATCTATCAGTTTTTAAGGCATTCAAGGTGTTTTTATTTCTTCAGGTTCAAGTGCTTGTAAGAACAATTAAGGTAAAAATAGTTTCAGTTCAGATTTATGTATCCGAATTGAATTTAAACTATTGCCTTACCGTACATCTTATTTAATGTGGTAGAATCTGTACGAATCTGCATACATATATTGTCAAAATAAAACGAAAGTTGACTTTGAACAAAAAGGGGCCCAAAATAATGCAAATGATACTAAAAGGGGATTTAAAAGTAAGGGGCATAAAAAGTAGCAAGGCAGTTGAAAAAGGGGTCAAAATGCGACTTTGGTCGCACAACGGTAACGCTGAATATGTGTTGTGTACGTTTCGTGCTTTAGTTAAATACTTCTAGATAGTTCTTTGCATTAGAGACGTGCGTAAACAGTCTTTAAATGTAAAATCATCATGATTTTTAAATGTATTCACGTCGCATGTATTATATTTACTAAACTAATAATAAATGCTGTCGTACTATAAGCGAAGCACGATGGATGTATTGGTGTACGTGTATATCAGTGTTGACAAGCGATGTCGCCAAGACAGCAAAACAAAAGAAACACTCAAAAGAAGTACTGTTGATTAGTGTATGCTTATTATTTTTCATATTGTACGTTTGAGTGTATGTGTAATATGTGGATGGTAACCCTGCAGAAAGTGCGAATAGTGAAATTGTAGTCATTTAGTAGTGACATTGTCAGTAGTACTACTGACCAAGTGTACCCCAGCCAATGTAATCATCTATTGACATTTAACATTGGCTTGTCATTGAAAATCCACCACTAGACTGTAGCAATACTGACTAAATAGTTCTTTTGGGACCACATGGAGACATTGACACCAAAGATACACTAGTAAATTTTGGGGGCTCTAGTCTACAATATCGATATTTCCTCGCTCGTTGTCAATAGTAATATTATAGTGATTTTCTAGTGACATTGTCAATAGTGCCACTGACTTGGTGTACCCCAGCCAATATAATCGCCCATTGACATATAACACACGGTTGTCATTATAAATCTACCAGTAGTCTTTAGCACTATTGAGAAGGTAGTTCTTTTATGACCATATGGAGATATTTGAACCAAAGATTCATTAGTAGATTTAAGTGACGCTCGTCTACACATAATGTATTTATTTAATATTATTGCATAGCATAAAAAAAGAAAAACAATCTATTGACGCGTTCATTGACAATATCACCAGAAATACACTAGTACTGTTGTCTCTAACGAATCTTTATTCGTGCATAAAAGGAAAGTTGTCGACATTTTAACTAGTGCAATTGTCGCTGGAGAAAGAGTATTGACATAGAGACATATGATTCTAGGCTGGCTAGAGGGAAGCTTTTATGTGGTTAACCCATACAACTAATGTTAATGCATGTGTGTGCCTTTGCATGTGCGCAGAAAAATAAAAGATCATACACACATACATGCATGACGTTTGTACACGCGCTCATGCGTAGAAAGAAGCAAGTATCACAAATTCTTCCGTCACGAAGTGTTTTCTTCTTTACTCTTATACCTACACTACTCAAACAAATTTCTTGCATACAGTGTTGTTAACGTTTGTTTTATAAGATTTCGCTGTAGTAAAGCATTTGAAAAATCCCTCATGTCTTGAAAGTTCTTATAAGATTTCTTGTGCAGGAGACTACTTTGCATTAACCCTGTAGGAATATTTTTACGTAACAATATTATTGCTTTCGGTTTTTGTTATAGAGTAATTACAATTGTTGTAATAAAAGAGCTAGTGTCCGTACGGAACCCTTCGTGTGCGAGTCAAAGTCGCACTTTACTGAATTTATTTAAAATACATATCCAAATATGTTTATGTACGTAAATTGTAACGATAAAATTGTACAGCCTGTGTGTTAAATGTTATCAACAATTTTGGCACCTTGATAATTCTAAAATATGGGTAGGTCTATAAAATTCTAATCAAATTAAAAATTCTATTACATGTCGCTTATGATAAAATCGAAAATAAGGCTCGATTTGTTAACGCACTAATATTAATTCCAAATTATTTAATTATTAAGTAAAATATATTTTATTCAAAATACATTGAAATTGATTATTGATTTTTTTTAATTTTTACTAATGCAGATCATCAGGGAACCCTTAACCCAAAAATGTCTCCGATCAACTACAGATATTGTGTTAAACTTGCATTTACACAAATGAGAAGTTCAACTAATATCAAAGTTGAAACAAAAATTCAATAAATCATGTTTTACACTTGGCAGTTTTTCTTGAAGCAGTTATCTTCAATTCTCTTTTAAAACGGCTCGTTTGTTTACACGGTTTCTTGTTCAATTTTCCTATTGTTTTAATGCTGCGAATGAAATAACAAAAGAGAATTGAAGTAACTTTTCTGTACAAGCAAGTCAGTACCCCTCTTCTTTCTTCTTTCCTCTCTCTCCCATAAACTCAGACTTGCTTCAAGAAAAACTGCCGAGTCTAAAACATGAGTATTCAACAGTTTTTTTTTTTTTTTTGTATTTTCTTACCTTACCATTGCTACATTGGCTAACTTTTCTTTCAGCTCGAATTGTAGTTGTAAGATGTATGTACCAGAGATCAGATTGAATGCCTTATTTTGCTGTTTTTAATGCAATCACAAAAAACCTGCATATTGTTGTCAATCCACAACATTTGAAAAAAAAAACAACGCATGGCACAATCAAAAGAGATGAGTGTGGCGAATATTATTGCCTGCATTGCTTGTTTTATATAAATGTTCACTGGTCTTGTCAAAAGCAGCAGTGAATGGTGCGAATACTTTTTATTGTGATTGAACACAACGTAATCTTGTATAAAACGTTCATATGTACATATGTGTGCTCTTACATTTGTATTCTTAAAACACGATATAGATTTGAAATGTATGTATTTATATGTATGTATGTATTTATATGTATGTATGTATTATACAAAATATCAACGAGTACTCCAGTGAATGGTATGAAAGAAATACATTCTTTCATGCTGCATCATTTCATTTCGCTGCTTGTATTATAACAGCATTCCAATAAGAGAGTGTGTTAGAGCAATCAACAAAAACAACGAATTATAGCAAGGCAACTATATTTGTTATTGTCGTCGAATAAATGCATAGCAAAAGCAACGAATTTATGAATAGTTAGCAAATGTGTATGGTCTCACTCTGTTCACTGGTATGTACATATGTATGTAAAGAAAATAAATGTAAAAAACAACAATAGCTACTGAATGCTTTAGCAAGAAAACAGTGTTGCCGCACAAGTATTTTTATAATTAGAATTTTTTTGACAGTTGCTACAATTTAAGTTTAATATTTGTTAACGCACTAATAATTGCAAACATTTTCTATAGGAAATTCGTGGGTATTAAAGATTATCTAAAAAATTTTTCATATTTTATGTAGAAACTTTATCGATCGAGCATATATTTTTTTACAGAAAATATATCGACAGTACTGTGTGACAGAATACTCTGTCTAACACTACGCAAGGGTGTAACATCCTTTTAGTGTTACCAATTGGTCAGGTGCAGGGCGAAGGGAAGGGTAAAACTCGCACATACAACATACATATGAACTATTTTCCACATTGACATCTATTTTCAAGGACACAAGACATATGTGAATTCCATAAAAATTTAGCGGCCCAGGTTTGATCATTTTTATAAAGAAAAATATAATTGTCTGCATGTTTCGTTTTTTTAACTCATTTTCTTGGAATATATGGCCAGAATTCCATTTGGAGTATATACTTCCAGGATTTTAATGTCTTAACAGTGATCCATGTTATCAGGTTAACATAGCTCTGTTAATGCATTTATTTGGTTTGTGTCTTGGGATTAAATTTCCAAAATTTATCTTTACACACGTTTTTTTTTATTTTAATTTTAAAATCAGCCTAAACTAGAACTAAACACGGGCGAGTAAGATATTTTGCTAGAAGCTCAAGTCAATTTACTTTCCACCACCACCGCCGCCGCCACCACCACCGCCACCGAAAGAACCACCACCACCTCCGCCTCCGCCGCCGCCCAAGGGCTTAGGATTCGGTAAAGGATTGGGATTTGGGTTGCCTAAGAAAAATAAATACAATTTAATTAATGTCACTTACACTCACACAGTCTCCACGTCTAAATCCTACTCACCCAAGGCGCACGCTATTAAGGCCAAAACCACAAGCAACAAAACACAGAATTTCATCTTGTTACAGTCAGTATCATAATGATGTAAAACTAATTCGAAAGCAAATATTTATATTCAGATTTAAATGCGCTTCTTTTATTACTATATATATATATTTTTTTTTTATTGAAAAGTGCACTTAATATTCTAGGAAATTTGAGTAGTTAAATATTTATGGGATTTACCATAAATTAACAATATTTATTGCAAACACAAAGACCATTAATTTAATAGACAAAGCTATTCGTAATGGTGCTTCTCTAATATTGACAGCGGTTATTAGACTTATTTGATTACAAATCATAAATAAACAAATTATTAAGAAAAATCTATTATCAGTGTAAAATATGCCACGTGATAGAGAAACTGTTATTATAAGAATGCAAATAATGGAAAATAATTATAATTTTATTTTATTCATGCAAAAGAAGCAAAACTTAATAAGTTGCTTATTTAAATTAAATAGCTGGATGGAGGGAAAAGTGTGGTGTTGAAGATGCTTTTGGATAGCTAACATTAGGAAATAATGAAGAGCTCAAAATAAGAATTAGCTGAATTCACTCCAATTTTGTTTTTCTCGAGCTGCAACATTGCTAAAATCAGACTATGGTAGTTTGTGTTGGCATTATCCACGAACCTGTTCAAACAGTCTGCATAATTTTATAAATTTCAGCTAAAAAATTATTCCCAGAAATGTACTGATGAGAACTCTACGAATAATGCCTGAACTGGTTGAATCTGGCATTGATCTGGAAAATTATGTTTTCTTAAATCGAATTTATTGGCTCTACCACACATATTTCTATCATCTAAATACCTCTTAGAACAATTAAAAAAAAATATCTCTCTCGTTTCAGTTCCAAGCATTTGGAATCCATATGCATTTAGCGACTACTGTTAAATAGAACTAATACAGTGGCTATGCTATGTACCTTCGGCCTCTGATAGTTAAAATCTAGTTTATCTTCACACACATAAAATTTCTTTTAAAAAATTTATCGGCAACAAGTTTACCCGTATTTATAAGAAATTCATCGATATGAATAAGTAAAATAAAAAATAAAAAAAAACAAACAATTCAACGATAATAAAAATTGTCCAAAGGAAAATAGTGTTAAAAACAATTTTTTAAAGAAAATTAACAAATTTTTATACAAAATATATCGATAGCAAAAACTCTTAATTGAAAATTTATAGGCAGCAAAAATTTTTGTAGAAAATTTATCGACAAAATTATTTTATAGCAAATAAATTTATAAGAAAAATTAATTATTAAATTAAAAACAAAAAATGAATCTATAAAATAACAATTTCCTTTAGAAAAGTAATCAGTAGCAAAATAAATTTTTGTATAACATTAATGGACAGAAAGTATTTTTCATAAACAATTTATCGATAAAAGATTTTAGTTTAACATTTTTTTTAAAGAGAGGTAACACTCAGGCAATTAATAACTATTACTACTAATAGGTGTTACCTTCTTTGGGAAAGGGATAGTATAAAGAAAACAGGTGGTGAAGGAAGTGATAGAGGAAAGCTTCATTGTTTTTCAAAAGTCTGCGTTTTGCACGTTATTTTCTTAAATAATGCAGAATTGCAGCGCCTCTGGTGTTAAATGAGGCGTATTAAGTTTTTAAGCTGGGTTTAACAGCCATTTTATTGGTCATTTTACTTAGCATATGATTCTGCTACATTGTGTAGCAGAAGTAGGGCACTCTGATGTAACATTAGGATTGGTTTCTATTGAAGCAAGTGTAGTTCAGTGACCAGTGTCTATGCCTTCATAACTTGAACTTTTCTACAAGAACTGATATAAAACAAAACGTGCTAACTACTTTAACAATGCACTAATAATTCCAAATTATTATTTTACTTATTCAGTAAAATATTCAAGAAATTTATTATTCGACATATACCTGATTTACATTAAGCATTTTTTCATGAAATTTCATGAATTTTGTTGCACACAACTTTTTCTATTTGCTTATTGCAGCGCTATAAAAGAGAACGTTATATAAAAAATAGCGTAGAATAAATCTCTGATGTATTTTTGACAACTATTTTGATATAAGTTGCTCCTCCAGGCCTCCTATTGACAAATAAAAAATTTTCATGCAACTAATTTCATGAAAAAAATGCTTAATGTAAATCAGGTAATATTGTCATAATTAAATTATAAGTGAAATTTAGTTGCTGGTGGTTAAGCATTGTCTATATGCATTTCATTAGTGCAATCTAAATTTAAGAGCAAAATCCTTGAATTTAGATTGCAGAAATTTTCAGATTTCAATCTTGAAAATTTGTCAGTAAGATTGTACGTGTGTATACATATATGTATGTGACCTTCTCCGAGAAAAGGGACCTAGCGGGTGAAAATTAAGTTTTGAGAAAAATGCATATAAAGTTTTATAACGCATTATCACTTTGAACACACCTTCAGTTGGGAGATGCGATTTGGTATGGTTAGTTATCTAACTCATTTCATCTTATTCTACACCCTTTTAGGTACCAGAATCCACTCTTAAGTCCATACCCGTTTTTTGACACAAGGTCACATATATCACTGAACTCCTCGTAAACGGCTGGACCGATTTGAATGAACTTTTTGTATGCGTTTGGGTGGCGCCCTGGATAGTTTAGACTCCCAAATCAGCCCGGCAGATGGTGCTGCAGTCGGTATTTAGGTTATTCAAGTGAGGTTATTTATTCAAGTGAGGCCGTAAGACAACGTTTGCTGCGCTCAGCTGGTATACATATATAAATGCGGCCCATATAAAAAGAATTAAAAAAAAAATAATGAAAAATCCATCTGCTGCATTATTTGTATTATAATCGCATACTGATAACCTTTGGATGATTCTATAGAAAACTAAACTAAAAAAAAAAATTGCAAATTTGCATAACACATTTGATTTATGCCCTTAAAATAATAAAGTAAGCAAATATTAATGTATTTTGCACTAAACTTCAAGCAAAAGTATAAAAGGCCAAAACTTGCATTAGACAATTTAAAAGCAAAAAACTTTAAGCATGAGAAGTTTATTAATTCTTTGTTTATTGCTGATCAGTAGTTTGCTGAGTAGTGCGCAATATGGAAACAGAGGCAGTCCTGTAGGCGGTGGCGGCGGTGGTCCATATGGTGGTGGTGGCGGCGGTGGTGGTCCATACGGTGGCGGTGGCCCATACGGTGGTGGTGGTGGCCCATACGGTGGTGGCGGTGGCCCATACGGTGGCGGCGGTGGTGGTGGTTATGGCCGTTAAAAATTATATGAATCAATTAACTTTAATCAGTTTATGTGAATAAAATCCTAACTTACATAAAAAAATAATGGAATGTGTATACATATATATCGCACATCCAGTTCAAAAGTGTCATAACTCAAAAAAACTAGTTTTGCAGAAAACACGTTTAGGGCCATTATTACAACTTAAAGTTAGTTAAAAGTAGGATTTTATCGGACGTATAAAAAGCTTTCCATTAGTGAAAATTGGATTTAACTTACCATGTAGGATAAACTTGCCTGTAATTTATCGCTCACTTTAGGTTAAAGTAAAATTTAGCAAATGATAAAGTTTTTATACGTCCGATAAAGTCCTACTTTTAACTAACTTTAAGTTGTAATAATGTCCCTTAAAGTTTTCAGTTTACATACAACTCAATGAAGTCATGAACAAATATTCTTCTCTCAGGAGGTGATGGTAAAAGCAATTTATATGAAATTTGTATGCAAGATAAAATACGAAATGCATTATTATTCTGCATTATAAACTCAAAAAACGAATTTTTTGAGTTATGTCACTATTGAACTGAATGTGCGATTAAAAAAAAAAAAAAAAAAAAAGCTGTTCGCATTATTATCGTACTTGATCTAAAACTCACGTGGTGAAAAACTTAGCCAAATCGGGTAGCTCCCTGGCGTGCCACACTTAGGTCAAAATCCAACTTTATAAAATTTACCAAAATTTTTACTCAATTTACATAAAACGATATTTCAGTAAGCTGATATGAAAACTTGGTGCAAATCGAACAACTGCGAGTTTTGACCCCAGTTGTTAAATTTCAAATCTTAAAAAATCGTTCAAAATTAATTTGGCGTATGCAAAAATTTGGGCGGAATCGGACAACTCTAAAGGTACGGTCACACTTGTCAAACATTTGCCCAAAAAAGCGTAACCACTGAATGATAATGAAAAATCTTTCAATTCAGAGAAAAGTTTGTTAAGTTAAAGAGTAGCCAATAGTGTTGGATTCTATGACATTGTCCATTAGTTGTGTCGGAAACTGTTTAATTTGATAAACAAGCGTCTGGATCAAAACTTTTTTTAGTGTTTGTTGGTTACGTTTTTTCGGGCAAATGTTTGACAAGTGTGACCGTAGCTTAAGGCTTGACCGCTAGAGCTTCCAAAAAAGATAAATTTGTGTAAAATAATATTTTGGAGAAACGAATGACTTACACAAATTATTTTTTAACCAATGTTTGAAAAATAATCATAAAATAATAGCTATGACCAGGCGTGGATACAAAAACTTTTTTTTATCACAAGTTCTGCACTATTCTCCACTTTTAACTTTGCAGCACTTAAATTATAAAAAAAAATCTAAGGCAATTGCTTAATGATGGAAGCTTTCTACCAGTTAGTTTTTGTTCTTGAAAACCGAGAAGATATATTTCATCACTTAATAATGACATTGCAGAAATATTTAAAAGCACAAAGTAATATAATTTCTGCACATGTAATTCGAGAGTTACTGCGTTATTTATTTAATCATTATTAATGCTAAAGTTCAGGCACATTTTGACATACACTTAATGATATATTGTTTTGTGTGTACAAATATGTGCGTGAAGATAAATTTTAAAGTTTATAACCCTAGACACAAACCGACTTGTTTAACAGAGCTCTGTTAACAAAATAACATACCTCTGTTAAATAATAATAATTAGTTTTTACCCACAAAATGGACTTGATTCCCAATTTTTCAAGTAAAATCAATCAGAAAATTTAAACGAAAGGCTTCTCTATGCCTCCCTTATATACATAAAACATTTAGTACATCCAACAACATGAAAAATCCATGTCGTAACCCACAGTCAAAATATGGTTTTTAGTAATTTTTTTCAAAAATTGTAGGAGATGGGGGAAAAAAGAATATTGGAGGAGACTCCTGGACGCCTCTAGATCAATGTCCAATAGTCAAAAGTCATAACAGCCTGTTTTTGAAAAAAATTACCAAAATTATTTTCCAAATTTAAACAAACTTTTTTAGAAATTGTGTTGTAATTTTTACAAAAACAGGCTGTTATGACTTTTGACTATTGGACATTGATTTAGAGGCGTCCAGGAGTCTCCTCCAATATTCTTGTTTTCCCCATCTCCTACCATTTTTGAAAAAAATTACCAAAATTATTTTCCAAATTTAAACAAACTTTTTTAGAAATTGTGTTGTAATTTTTACAAAAACAGGCTGTTATGACTTTTGACTATTGGACATTGATCTAGAGGCGTCCAGGAGTCTTCTCCAATATTCTTTTTTTCCCCATCTCCTACCATTTTTGAAAAAAATTACTAAAAACCATATTTTGACTGTGGGTTACGACATGGATTTTTCATGTTGTTGGATGTACTAAATGTTTTATGTATATAAGGGAGGCATAGAGAAGCCTTTCGTTTAAATTTTCTGATTGATTTGGGTAAAAACTAATTATTATTATTTAACAGAGGTATGTTATTTTGTTAACAGAGCTCTGTTAAACAAGTCGGTTTGTGTCTAGGGTTATAAATTTTAAAATTTATCTTCACTCACATTGTACAAATTGAGCTTTTTTTGAGCTTTAGCGGTCAAGCCTTACAGTTGTCTGATTCGGCACAAATTTTGGCATACGCTCTCTGAAGTATTGTTTTATGTCAATTGAGCTTAATTTTGGTAGATTTTTTAAAATTTGAAACTTTACCTCTAGTGCACGCAAAGACCAGATATGGTTGAGAAAACAATGTTATGTTCTCTGAAACAAATGTGTGTTCCTTCAAAACTAGTTATTGTTATTTTAAACATTAATTTCGTTACGACAAACAGAGTAATGTTTGAATTTAATAATTACATCATTATATTCATACAAACTGCGATATGGTTAGAGTTTAACAATATAGTTTTGTTAAAAATTTATGTCTACGACATAATTTGTATTATTATTTAAAAATAATATAATATAATGTTGTCCAAAACCATACTATATTAAGTTTTTAAAAAAAAATCTTTTCCAGAAATATCTTCTGTCAGTTCAGTATTTCGCTTGTAAGCTATCGGTAGTAAATAAATAAAGTTTAAACAAAAGAGTAGATAAATAAATAGTATACTATAGTATATGTATATATATATATATATATATATATATATATATATATATATATATACATCTGTATATCCCTTTAAACAAACATGTCTGTATGTCGTGTATACAAACATACATACATATGTAAGCATACATTTCTATATATACATTTTATTTCAACAATATTAATTTATTTTTATTTCGGATTTAACGCATAGCTGTTTTAAACAAAAGATCTACCTATAAATATATAACTAAAAAACAAAATAGTATTGTTACATTAAATAATACTGTGGTCGTATTTAACAATATTAATATAATATTAGAACATGGTATAGTGAGTCTCAATTATATTTTAGTCACTTCTAACAATAGTATTTTAATTAGTGATTTTTTATTGGAATTGTTAAAATTAAGTTTAACATTTTTTAAACGCACTAATAATAATAATAATTAATATTTTACTTAATAAGTAAAATATTTTTTTAATTAAAAATACATTGAAATTGATTATTGAGGGGTTTAGCTGGATCCTATGCGCATTTCACTGTTGCTAATGCAGATCATCAGGGAACCTTTACCCAAAGTTTCTTAGAACAACTAGAGTTATTATGTTATAAACTTTCATTTAAACAAATGAGAAGCTTAAAACAAATAACAAAGTTGAAACAAGAACTCAATAATCAACATGTTTTTTATTTTCTTTATCATTACTACATTGGCTGACTTTTTTTCAGCTTCAAATTGTAGTTGTAAAAGTATGTAAAAAGAAAATAAATGTAAATAACAACAACAGCTACTTAAGAATAGAGTGTTGCCACACAAGTATTTTTTGACCTGGTGCAGTCAATTTTTATAATTAGTGATTTTTTATGGGAATTGTTAAAATTAAGTTTAAAATTTTTTAATAATTAATTGTTTTTGTAGATAATATAATTATTAACTCAGATAATAATGTTATGTTATTTAAAGTTTGCTTTTCTATTAATAATATAATGATTTGACTGAAACCATATGATTCAATTATAGTATGTTGCTGTTTGATTATGGTTACCTCAACCATATTTTTTCTTTGCGTGTGGTTGCCCGATTTGGCCCGCATTTTAGAGGGATCCTCTTAATAAAATTGCGTTTTATGTAAATTGAGTCTAATTTTGGCACGCCAGGGATAAGATTTTCACCACCTGAGTTCTTGAACAATTACCATAATAATCCGAACAGCTTTTTACAAAATTCCAAAACTGATTTTCATTGCCAACCTAATGCACATACATATATGTACATAATATATTTTTTATTTTAAATTAAATCGAGTTAACCTGAATTAATGATCAAACAACGACCACAAAGAAAATGTATGATCGTCAGCATTTACTTCTTAATTACAAATACTAATCTTGTCTCGGTTAACTAGATTATTACTCGTATTTCATACTTATGTGTGCTAACTATAGATCTATTGGGAGTCGGTGCCATAAATGTATAAATTTAAATGTTGTTAAACTGACTTCAAATAATACAGCAGCTATCATGTACATACTGCAATAAAAAATTTTAGATATGTACTTTGTGGAACCTGATTTGTTTTTAGCAAGCAAAAGTTCTGAGACATATTTTAATCTAACATGTTAAAAAAAAATATATATATACAGTACTACCCATGATACAATAATATAAAGATACAACCACATTTGACGCATAAAATTAATTCTGACTTTTGCCCCAATTATTTGATTACTGTTTTTTTTTTTTGTAAAAAGAGAGGAAAGCGTTGCCACACACATATAATGGCAATTTTTATTTAGGAATGCTTCTTGAAATGTGTAATTTGAGTTTAGAAATAAATTGTAGGTAAACATGTATTTTTTTTAATTGCTAATTGAACATGAGAATAAAGAAATCTGTGTGTACACTGAACCAAAAAGGTACATAAATTCAACGAAAAAATACTTTGATTCAACGAATTTATTCCTTATTTTTCACTTAAGGAACATGTTCATTGAATTCAACGTATTCCAATCATTGACTCGTTGAATTCAACGTACCAGTTCCTTGAAGTTAAGAATCCATACGTTGAAACCTTACGTGAATTCATTAAACCTATATATTGAATGCAATGAACTTATTCCTTGACTCAACGTATTTATACTTTGAATTTAATGAAATAGTTCCTTGAATTTAAAGAACCTATTCCTTGACCCAATGAACACATTCATTGATTTTTATATATTTTTATTATACATTCAAAATTTCACTTTAATAAATTTAATAATAGCCAAGTTAATATTAAATTGAGTATTTTATTTAAAAATTCATATGATAAGAAATAATTTATATATGTATATATATGTAAGTATGTATTTACATAAAAAAATTTGGTTATGATAGTATCATAGTCTACTAAATTATTACTGCCTTATTAAAGTTAAAGAAAACTCCTTCACGTTTACCAAAAGCAATGCCAAAGTCTTTGTCAATCTGAAATATAGTTAGTTATAAATCTTTATTTTGCAATAAGTACTAAAGTATAAGACAGTAAAGATTTGTATACACATATCGAAATCTACTCAGATTCTTATACTCGGGCCATCTTTTCAAAACTTCGGCTAAAGTGGAAGCTTGGTTTACTTCATTGATTCTGGAATTTCTGCATGCCTGCCAAGTGCTATTGAATCCCTCTGCTCTCAAATTTGAGGCGTCTAACGCAAACCTCTGCGTTGGTTCCTGAATTTTAAAATTAACATATATAAACATGTATAAAATTATACCATCTAAATAGCATGCAAAATAATTACTTACATAAAGCTTGAGAGTTAGATCCAATAATGTCAGGAGTAGGTGCATCTGGAACTGGTTTTGTGATTTTCCTACTTTGAAGTAATTCAGCATGTTCCTGATATGTGGGATATTATACAACTATATTTCTTTTTGCAGTTAAAATTAATTATAATCACTTCTTATTATTAACTTACTTTTTGGCACTTTTTTATTTTAAACTTTCTTTTTTAAATGCGCACAAACTTATTTGTTAAACGAAGAAATACAACTGATTGCTTTGTGTTTGTTTTTTCTTTTTAGTAGTCTTTTTCCCGTTATAAAACAAGGAACTAGTACGTTAAATTGAAACAAATGGTGGTTCCTTGAATCAAAGTACTCTTTCATTGAATAAAACATCTTCTTCTTGTTCTTGAAGTCAAATTCAACGTACAGGGTGGGCCAAAAGAAACCAAGGGGTGTAAAAGTTTAATAACTTTTTTGTTTATTAACTTTTTTTTATTTTTTCTTTCAGATTATATAATATACAAAATGGAAATTTTTTTACACTAAGTATGAAAAATGATGTCTCTTAAATGACCACCGTTTTCAGCTTCGCACTGATGGGCTCTTTTTAGAGCATTTTCCATAATATCTTTCAAAACTTGTGGCTGTAGCGTTCGAATTTCTGCAACAATGTTTGCCTTGAGTTCAAGGATTGTCTCTGGCTTGTTCACATACACTCGCTCCTTCAAAAAACCGCAAAGAAAATAGTCGGGTGCTGTCAAATCTGGCGATCGCGCTGGCCAAATAATTTCCGAATTTCGAGAAATTATTCGCTCTCCAAAAATTTGACTTAAAAGTGCCATTGTGTCTCGGGCAGTATGGGCAGTGGCTCCGTCCTGCTGAAACCACATACCAGGTCTGTTTTCAAGAGCAGGACGTAAAAAATTTTCTATCATAAACCGATACCGCTCTCCATTTACGGTTACAGCACTTCCATCTTCATTCTCGAAGAAGTAGGGCCCAATGACATTTTCAGATGTAATCCCATACCATACTGTACACCTGATGGGGTGCAATTGGCGTTGTTGAATGGCTCTTGGATTTTCAGAACCCCAGAACCTACAGTTCTGCTTATTAACAAAGCCATTCAAATGAAAATGAGCTTCATCACTCATAATCAAATTTTCAATAAAGTTGATTTCATTTCTGGCCAACTCTTGAAATTTAACTGCAAAATTTAGACGTTGCCGATGATCTGCGGGTTTTAATTCTTGGACCAGTTGCACCTTATATGGGTATAACTGTAAATCTTTTTTTAAAATGCGCCGTAGTGACGTACGAGACATTTCTAGCTGAGCAGAACGCCTTCTGCCAGATGTTTCTGGTGCTTCGTTAACACTTTGCTGTACTCGTTCAATATTTTCCGCAGTGCGACTTAAACGTGGTCTACCGGTTCGAGGCAAATCTCTTACGCTGCCATGTTGGTGATGACGATTAACTAAGCAACGAATCATCGCTTCAGAGGGCGAAATTCTGACGTTAAAATGTCGACGATATGCTCTTTGCGTTAAAATAATTGATCTCTGGTTTAAATAATAAAATTCTATTGTTCTGGTTCTCTGTTCAGTTGTGAACCTCTCCATTATAAATTCTCCAAGTGTTGTCTATATAATCTGAAAGAAAAAATAAAAAAAAATTAATAAACAAAAAAGTTATTAAACTTTTACACCCCTTGGTTTCTTTTGGCCCACCCTGTACATTACTTAAAATCAACGAACAGGTTTCTTGAATCGAGGTACACTTTCTTGAAATTTACTAAACTTTTTTCTATTATTTATATAGTAAGAAAGAACGTGTTCCTTAAATTCAACGTATTATACGTTAAATCAATAAACTAGTGCGTTGTTAAATTCAACGAATAATGTCAAGGAATGGTTTCAACGTTCAGTTCATTATCTACATAAAATTTTACGTTGAATTTCAAGGAATAGTTTTTTGAAACAACGTATAATACGTTGAATTTCAATGAATTTAAATCAATGAATGCGAATTCGTTGAATTTATGTAAAAATGTTTTTTCAGTGTAATAAGACCTACAAAAGCAAATATTTGATTAATTATTTAATTCAATAGATAACAAAAAAAAAAAGCCTCACGGCTTGGGATGCTACTTCGTTCTTAAAAACATCGATATAAAGATACGGCGTTTCTTAGAAGCGATACATCGATGTTTTATTAGCGGAATTCACGGTTGTTTCATACATATAATACACATTCGCATATACTTCGTGTGCAAATTTATTGCTGGTTTACATCAAGCACAACACACATACTGCGACATTTGCATTTGAGGTAAACACCTTTCAAAGCTCTTAAATTTGTTCCTGTTTCTTTGCAAAGTAACAGCAAGCATTGTTGTCGCCGAGATCTGGTTGCCTGTTGTGTTCTCGTCGGTGTGAAAGTACAAAAAGCTCTTTATAAAAGTTTGCACATTGTGCATATGGCTTGGACATAGCTGAACAAGAGTTAATGCTTTGTTGATATATACAACAAACACTGTTCTTCTTTTTTGTTTGCTAAGGACATGTCCTATGATTGGACTAGGAACATGTAATTATCACATTTCTCCACGTGGTCTAATAATATCCGTAAGGATGCTACAACCCGTTAACAATTTCATCCGAATAATGTAAGGCAGCTACGTCTAAGCACACATACTCTAATATATGTATTTCAGTTAAACAGCTTTGTTATTGTTTCTTTGCAAAGACCAAAGATTTCGCCGAGATCTGGGGGCGAATCGCGGCACTCGGTATCGAATTACGAAATATTTCCATATAAATTCTATTGAAATATTTCGTAATTACTTAATTTACCCTCTGTTTGGATGTTGTGCTCTCGTCAGTGTGAAAACACAAAAGTTCTTTTGTAAAACTTTGCACATAGTGCGTATAGCTTGGGCGCAGTTGATGTAAGGTAATACACCAGAGAGTATAAAGACAAAGTTCTGCCTTGATTCATTTGGAAATTTCCTTCCTGTTGTATCTTGCTTGCTGCCGTTGTTGGTGTTGCTGTAACTTTTTTGCTGTTTATTTTTTATAAATTTATGAAATAATTAAAATATTTTCCATTATTTTTAATTTAATAAACAAGAAAGTCAAAAAAAAAAAAATAAAAAAACTTGGATTTCATAAATTAATAAGGTAGCATTAATTTTGAGAGTAAAAAATAACCGGGACAAACGTCAGAAGGTTAATATGGCGACGAAAAGAGAGAACGGTTTTACCTTTATATTATTGTAATTATCATGGTACTACCTAATAAATAAAAACAGATACACGAAATACAGGCGATTAAATCTCCTTTCAAGTCTAAATAAATACGTGGCAATTTCCTCTCTCTCTCTACTGCCACTAGCGTAGAAAATCTGATCACAAAACATACAGAAGTGTCACGAGACGGAAGATACGGATATTTTTCAGTTTGTCTCGTTTTCCCTCAAATTTTGTCGTCGGTTTTGTTTTGCTACGTCTTTCTAGTGCAATACATTTTTATTAGCTGTGTTAATTGGTAAGTAGTAATACACTACAGTATCAAATACACTATGCTTTTCTCTTTCTTCCATGAATTTTAACAAAAACCTGATTGGGGCTTTTTTTACCTGTCACTTTCTTCACTTCTGTGTATTCTGTGATCTGATGCCTAGCGGTTTCTTCTTAAATGGCGGACCATCTGAGATTGTATCGTGACCAAGTTAATTTTGGGAGTTTCTGATGGTGAGTTTATGATGTCAAACATTTCAATGGAATATCTAGCAGTTATTCAGTCTAACGATTTGACAGTCGCTATATAGTTTTCGAGTGTATCTACATGCCCTGACACTCTGGGTTAGAATATCTCACCATCTAAATCAAAACATTTTTTATTAGCATTTAGTGATTGCGCTTTTTTAGCCCAGTGTAACTGTGCCATAAAAAGTATTAATAACTTAAAGCTAAGTTAGTCACTTGGATCACTTGGGCTCTAAATCCGTTATATGACTTTAGCCCTTATAATCGAATATTTAAAAAAATGAGTACCCGTTAAACTTTTTTTCGTTTTTCTGACGATTTTTTAATTTCGGCGTTTTTACTTAGTTTTCGCAATTTTTTTATTTTTGGCTTTTTGCTTTGGTGTTTGTTTTTGGCGTTTTGTTTTAGTTTTGGCGTTTTTTTTTTGTTTTTGGCATTTATTTTGGTTTTGGCAATTTATTTTAGTCTTATACGGGATTCACACTGTGACTGTTTATTGTGACTTTTCTAGAGTTTATTGACAAAAGGGGTACAAAGGCGATCAAAGGGGTATCAACATAAAAGAGAATTCCAGAAAAATGCAGGGGAAAAAGTCATAGTATAAATCCCGTATTAGCGACTTTTTTTTGTCAATTTGGCGAGTTTTTTCCGTTTTGGTGATTTTTTTTCATATTGACGATTTTTTTTTTAATTTTGTCGATTTTTTCGGTTTTTGGCTATTTTTTCGGGTTTTGGTGATTTTTTATTTTGGGAATTTTTAGTTTTAGCGTTTTTACTTAGTTTTCACAATTTTTTCATTCTTGGCTTGTTGCTTTGGTGTTTGTTTTTGGCGTTTTGTTTTAGTTTTGGCGTGTTTTTTGTTTTTTTTTTTGTTTTTGGCATTTATTTTGGGTTTGGCAATTTATTTTAGTCTTAGCGATTTTTTTTTATATTGGCGATTTTATTCAATTTGGCGATTTTTTTCGGGTTTTGGCAATTTTTTCGGATTTTGGCAATTTTTTCGGATTTTGGCGACTTTTTATTTTTGGAATTTTTAGTTTTAGCGTTTTTTTTAAATTTCAAGAGTTTGCCCCTTACGTTTACCAATATAACAGCAAGTTGTCAAAAATTACATTAACTGACACAACACCCTTTAATTTTATTTTTCTTTTCTTTCTCGTTTCCGAATGATTCAACTATCGTTAAAACAAGTTAGTGAATAGAACTACAGCGGTAACGTTTAACGTTGCCATTTAATGTTGCGTCAAATATTTGTGATTAATTCAAGGTTTATTTTAATAAAATAATTTCTCTAAGCCGTTCAAGTTATCTTGATTTACGGCGTTCGCTCAGAAATATATCGCGTATATCTAGTTATAGATGTAGAAGAAATATATTTCGCTAGGTACTTTTTTTTTCTTCAAGTAAAATCCCACTACCAGGCCAATATAATTGACTGTCATTTAACCAATAGATAATTTGAATTTAATGAGATACATTATTGCTTTCTACTTAATTTACATATCTTCTTAGCCAGACTATTATCATGAATCTTATTTAAGTGCCGCTACATGAATTTAATTGCATCTTACAACTATTTATAATAATTATTTAAAAAAAAACACATTTGCATATGTACGAGTATAATGTCTGCTGCTTTATAATAAATTGTTTGGCAAATGTTTATTATTATTGATTTAGTGGCACTTAAGTTACTTTTTCTGTTGATTTAAGAAAATCATTTTAAAACTTAAAAAATTAGCAGAATATGTATAATGTTGGTTAAGAAAATAGCTAGTTGTTTTAGAAAAAAAACATAACTGAATCAATAGTTCAAGAATAAAGATTTATTGTCACTCTAGGGCAGGCAGTCCCAAAAGAAAACCCTCCTTTACACTTTCTTAATAGTTCTCAATTGTATGTTAAAATTATACGTAAACTTGAGAATTATATTTTGTAAATGGCTGCATCCTCTTACGGGAATTCCGTTTAATCAATGTGATTTATTGAAATGCCCGCTCTGGAGCATATCCCTGCCACTGATTAATTCTCGTACGTTATAACTCTCGAGCATAAAAATTTACTCACGTTATCATCTCTGCTGTGAACACGACTTTTAATTTATTTAATTTCTGTTAATAAGTTTCAATTTATTATTGTACGAGTATTTAACATGTTTCCCAATAATTGTTTGCATATTAACGATGTTTATAAAAATGTTCAAGTTGTCTGTCTGTCTGTATGTCTGTCTGTGCGCTAGTGTAAAGGTTTGTGGTAATTGATTTATGTGTGTACTTGAATAAATATTTAAGTTCTGTGTTTTTCTATAAAAGTATAAAAGCAAAACATTTTGTTTGAAATGCAACAAAGTTTTGTTTGAAAAATGAAAATATTGTCGATATTTGGTCTGCTGCTAATAAGCGTTTTAAGCTGTCAGGCTCAATATAGAAATGGTGGTGGTGGTGGTGGCGGTGGCTACTATGGCGGTGGTGGAGGAGGGGGAGGCTCTATAGGTGGTGGTGGTGGAGGTCCTATAGGTGGTGGTGGAGGAGGTCCTATAGGTGGTGGCGGTGGAGGTCCTATAGGTGGTGGTGGAGGCGGTCCCTATGGTAGCGGCGGAGGAGGTGGTGGCCCTTATGGTGGAGGAGGTGGTGGCGGGGGTAGAAAATATGGCTAAACATTATTTTACAATAAAATCATACACATTTTTTATACCTCGTTATATTTGTTAACTTGACTTTGAATAAACTTGAAAAACATCATTTTACTAAATGTTAGCGCTAGTGTAAAACAAAGGGACTAGCAACGGGTTTGAGTTCCGAAAATTTATATGCCAGGAACCACTAATTTTTACATGGCGTTGTCATTGAAGGGGGTCAATTGACATAATCACGTTGCTCGATCCAAGGTTTTGGACCTGAACATATCCCTTTCTGACCTGACGCTAAGCTACTGGACATCTTTTCAAGAATTTTCAGGACATGCACAATTAGTTAATTTTTTTTAGCTAAAATGCATTTGTATTGCATTAACTCATTTCAATGGCTTTGAAGCATTAAAATGTATAAATTTGTTAAATTCAAATATGCCCGGTTCACTACTTGTTAGAGGTTAATACTATTGTAATTAAGAAGACAACTCTCATGATAAAAAAATTTCAAGTAACTTTAAAGCAAACATTAGTCAAATAGAAGCGGAAATATTGAGGCCGAAATCCACCTACACAGTCGATATATCACTGTCTGAACTACCTGTCTTATGGTGATTTCCTTAGTATCGTTCGCATAGTGCAGGTATGATCAAGACAATTAGTACCACATTTCCCGTAAAGATATTAATAAACAATTTATCGTTTCGTAAGCAGAGTTGTTAGCCCTCTCTTTTTAGCTTGTTAATATCTTTGCTGCAATCTTTGTGGCCAATCCCAGGTTGCAGTCAATACTTCTGCAAACATCATACTTCCCTGAGACGTAAAGATGCTTTTGACGCTGTAAGGCCATTACCTGGGGAATATTTGGGTTAGTATCAGAGGTAGCGAGCTGCTTGAAAAGACATACCTGGCAATAATGCTTCAGCATTCCCAAGTTTGTGACAGTCATAAACTTTCCGCAACACGTGCACTGCGATTCCAATTCCTATTACCCATTCACTATATGTGACGCGCTAAATAGAAAGGGACCTAAGGGTAAAAACCGGTTTTGTTCAGGAGAGCCATTTTAAAGATTTAAATACTTGTATCTTTGGTGTACCATCACATCATAAAACGCTCATATCTCTGGGAGGGCACACTTTTGGGGCATGGGATCGGTCTCATTCGATGCTCAGATGTTGTCCACATCAAAAAAAAAAAAAAAGTGAAAATTAATTTTTTTACCTTTAGGTCCCTTTCTCTTTGCGCTGTCACATATATATTATACATGTTTTTAATACTTAAACGTTTCTTTAATAATTTGACTGTCGTTTACTTTTTAATTTATAGAGCTATCCATCTTTTAAAAAAATTTTACAGAAAATTATTAGCGACATTGATAGGCTTTTCGCATTAGCATTACTATTGAGATTAGGATTAGCATTATCATTAGCATTAGCACTGGTGTTAGCACTAGCATTAGCATTAGCACTAGCATTAGCATAAGTATAAGCATTAGCATAAACACTAGCATTAGCATTAGTGTTAGCATTAGCATTAGCATTATCATACGCACTAGCGTTAGCATTATCTTTGGCATTACCATAAGCATTAAAAATGGCATTAGCATTATCATTAACAGCAGTATTAGCAATATCATTAGCACCAGCATTACCATTAGCACTAACATTAGCATAAGTATAAGCATTAGCATAAACATTAGGATTAGCACTAGCATTAGCATGAGTAATAGCATAAGCACCAGCATAAGCGTTAGTCTTAGCATTAATATTAACATGAGCACAAGCATTAGCAATAGCATTAGCATTAGCAATAGTACTAGCATTACCGTTAGAAATAGCATAAGCATGAGCGTTAGCATTAGCATTAGCATTAGAATTAGCAATATCATAAGCACTTGCATTAGCATTAGAACTATCACTAGCATTGGCATTAGCATTAGCGTTAGCATTAGCATTAGCACTAGCATTATCATTAGAATTAGAATTAGCATTAGCATTAGCATTATTATTAGCATTAGCATAAGAGCTAGCGTTAACATTAGCATTAGAATAAGCATTATCATTATCTTTAGCATTGGCATTAGAAATAGCATAAGCATGAGCCTTAGCATTACCATTAGCATAAGCATTATAATTAGCTCTAGTATTAGCATTAGCATTGCAATAGCATTTTTCTCTCATTTCGCAATTGAGAGTAAATCTCCAGATTTCGAGGGATTTCAGGAATACATAACTTAAGAAAACTAATTTAAAAATGAGTCATAGTTGAGCAACACTTCTTGAGAAGATCATTACAAGTACTACAAAATATGTTCTTGAAAGAGTTATCAGGAGTACAGTTACTATAAAGTAGGTTACCTGCAGAATTCTGAAGTTTTCTATACTGACAACTAATCTTCAATTTCATTTCTCTAAAGCTCCAAAATTATATCAGAAATGCCATCAAGTCTGCTACTGAAAGAGTTATCAGAAGCACTTTTTCTATATAGTGACAAAAGCGAAAAAAAACCAAATCGAGAAGAGTTACAGGGTTAAAATGTAGTTTCTACTTTTCATAAAAGTGCTAAAATGGAAGGGTTTAATGAGGTAATTATCTTATTTTAAGATATATACACTTATTTATTTTTAACTCCTCTGCTTGAATAAATTCTTAAATGAATGCGTTTTTTTAGTGCAATGAGGGCAAGCAAATCCTATTTTGTGTTGTCGTATTTAAGAATCGGGTCGGCTGTTTCTGTAACTTGTGGGAAAAATTAAATAAATGCACAGGTTGTTCTGTTTTACATATCAACAAAATGAGTTTTTTTCTTACTCATCCTGTATTTTGCAGCTTGATAACAATTTTTCGACCCAAAAAGTTCTCGCAATCGTAAAAGGAGCGAGGTCCTGTGTTACTCCAGTGCATATTTAAGCAAGAAACCGCGCAGTCAATTCGCCTTTGTAAATTTATCTAAAAAATGCTGTCTTTATCTGTTAAACAGCCGTTAAAATTTTTGTCATAGAAATTTGCCATCATGGGTGCATTCACGCTACAATCTTCTTTATCGATAGAGAGGGAAATTTAAAAAATAAAACAAATTGATACATTTTTAGATTTTAATTGAACTATAGTGAATTTTTAATCAGAAATAATTTTTAGTCAGGCTCAAGTTCAGTACTTTCAATTCTTTATCGAATGAAATATTTTTATTAATTAATGTGAGTTTCTAAAGAAGAGAAGAAAGTAATAGTAATTATCGAATAAGTAATAGTAATTAAGCAAGACTAGTTCAACATACTTAGGTAGAGTGATATAACTTCGTGCTAACCAAATAGAAAGTAAAAAAATGGAAAAACAGAAAATGAATAGTGATACTTATAAATGTATTTACCAATGGTAAATTAATAATTGTATACACAATAAGCATTTCTCATATTCCATTTCATACTAAATTTGCGTTAAATAGCTGATGTTAATAACAAAACTCTACCCCAGTAGATAGACGTACGTGCTGATGAAGTGCGTGGCTGCACAGAAAAATATCGGTGTTCCCCCCAGCTATAAGGTCTAAGTTAAATTTTTCTTCTCTTATTTCATTCTTTTATTTCATTCAATGAAGAATTGAAAGTACTGAACTTGAGCCTGACTAAAAATTATTTCTGATTAAATAAAACAAATTTCTTATCTATGTGGTAAATACAGTTTTCAGAGAAATCATTTATTTTACGTTCTTTTTTTAATACAATCAAAAAAATTCATGACGATTTAAGGATGACAATTCATTGAGATATTATTCACTTGCCACCGCCACCGCCGCCTCCACCACCGCCACCACCAAGTGGCAAAGGTTCAGGTTGTGGTTGAGGATTGGGATTTCCTAAAAAGAAACGTATTGAAAGTTATAAAAAAAAGTAATGACTAGAATGGTTAAAGATCTGGTGGTGCAAGATATCCTTGCTTATTGATTTTCCCTCACTCACCCAAGGCCACAGCCATTAAAGCCAATACGAAACCAAAGATAGCGTACAATTTCATTTTGCTAACTGATATCAACAAATTATTTCAAACTTATATTTATACTAAGATTTTACTGCACATTTAATAACATTTACTATATTATACACATTAAGAAAACGTAGAATGTAATTAATTTTCCATAAATAGTGTGTTATCGCAGTTGACAGGCTTCAGTGATGACCCTTGGATTGACAGCCATAAAAAGCTTTTATTGTTGTTTGATTATTTTGTAGCGATTAATTCTCAGAAATATGTTTTAAGTTAATTCATTTCATGCAAAACAAATGTTATCAAGTGGGAAAAGCCCTAATAAAAACAAATTTTATTGTATGAATGGACAGGGGCGTAGCATTTTTTCTTTTAAGAAAAGTTTATATTTTTAAACATACTCTCCTAAAGATTAAAAGTGGTACCAATCAGTTGCATTTAGCCAATTGTGCTGTACATAGAAGCCATAACAAGCCTGCGCTGTGCAAATCACGTATGATAGCCTGGGTTTCGCAAATACCGTCTGCCTAGATTTCTAAACTTAAGCTCTCGGTAGTGAAATTAACACTTTCGGAAGACTTTATGGAATGCAAGATCAAATCAATATCTGATACGCCATCAAAGTCTGCAAAACCAGCACTCTTGGCAGGTTTTAGGGAATGCTAGATCGAACCAGTACTTGATACACCTTCTCTGCCCTTAAAGACAGCAAAATTAGGCGGTCTATCCTGTAGTTCGAAACGAAAGAAAAGGCTTTGGAATTCGTGTGTCAATAGCATGCAAATTCGAAAGCTTTCGAATTCGTATATCAATAGCATGCAAATTCGAAAGCATTTTCTTTCGTTGCCAATTAGAAAGTAGACTCCCAGAACTCTTGGCAGACTTTATGGAATGCAGACCGAAATCTATACTTGATACAGCATAAAGAAAGTCTTGAACCTATTTTTCCTCTTCGTCCAAATTCATGCAATCATTGAGTGTTCCGCGATAGAGCAAACCAGGAGAATCCAGTTTACTTGCATTGAGTATTATGATCCCTTTGTGCTAATTGTAAGTAGGATCAGTAGAGAGCACAAAGAAGTAGTGCAAGAGGCGGGGGGAGGGGGAAATAGTAGATATAGAGTAAGGTGAATTATCAAAGATAATAGATGCTAGAGGAGAGGAAAAAATGGGTCATGTGTGTGCACTCGCCACAAGGGGAGTCAAGCACCATACCAGCCTCTGCTCCTAATATAAAGGCTCAAGTTCTTTTAGTCTCATTTCTGATAACTCGGATATGCTGCTGAAGGATAACCTGCTACAAACGGCGCTGCTTCAGAGGCAGATGAGATGCAAAATGCTCTTCATGATTGCAACTGAAGTAATTGTTGTTGTACAGTAGACCCAGACGTTTCCCGAAATCGCAGTGCCCAGTCGGTGTAGCCAAGAGATTCCTCAATTGCGCTGCCTAGTGAAGTTTATGAGGTTTTTAGTGTTGTAAGAGCTTAGGCGTGATCAGAGGATTCTCACTGCGCCATCTGTACTGAGCTAATTCAACAAAGGCAGTGTCAAAGCGTCTTCAGCAGGATGAGAGCGAGAGCCCACAGAGATTTTTGATATCGACCTGCCTGATTAGTGTTCCCCTCTTTGCCAGGTCATTTGCAACTACGTCGCCTAGAGTATGTAGTCTCATGTACACGCACCCAATTTAATGTGATACGTGAACACTGCGTAGGGGTTTGCTTTGAAACGTTCTTGAGGGTGGCATTGGCTGAAGTAGTTAGCACGTTGTCTACAAAACCGAAGGTCTTAGGTTTTAGCCCGGTACCCAACAGTCATTAAATAACAACACCACGCATTTTTCTGATGTGCATTAAGGTTCCTTTGTATTAGTTGTTGTTGGAAAAGTTCTAGTGATGAAGGCATATCCACTGGTCACATAACTATATCAACTTCAGCAGATACTATTCCGAATGTAACATCAGAGTGCCCTCCTTGGTTATGCAGCAGAATCATCGGCCAAGTAAAATAACCAATAAAATGGCTACTAAACACAGCTTCAGAAAATTTAATACTCCTCATTTAACAGCAGAGGCGCTGCTGCAGCACTAAATGATTAAAAACGTGCAAAAATCATAGTCGTAAAAGAATGAAGCTGTCCTCTGTCTCTTTCTTCACCAACTGCCTTCTCAATCACTATCACTTTCCTAAAAAGGTAACACCTAGTAATAGTAGTAGGCATTCATTGCCTGAGTGTAGTATACAAATACCTAAGAGGGACTTAATTGCAGACTGACTGCCAGTTATGATCTGAATAACTCTATTTGATATCCAATTAAACCTTAGCCAGTATATTGCTCTTTTGATGGCTGATATCTCTGCCTATAAATTGCTACATTCTTCCGGTAGTCTGAAGGGCATTTCCATTCTAAACTGAGGAATATATACGCCCCCACTAAATGAACCGTCCGTGAACACCCGTAAAACATTGCACTTACCTAAAACTTTGCACTTACCGTGGGCTTTTTATAATTTCACAATCTCGAGTTTGGTTTATTTCATGTGCTTTCAACTAACTGATTTCAACGAAAGTTCACAAACATATTGACAGCATTTTAAATAGTGGGCGGGGTTATGCTTCTTTGAATTTTACACCATATTTTATGTAACTGAATCCAACCGATTACTACGAAAGTTTGCGCTTATACTATTAGGCTCTCGTTATGAGACAAATTTAGTAGCAAATTTGGATCAGTAAAGAGTGATATTGGCTATAAAGAAAGCAACGGTCTTCGAGAGCCTGAGCTCAAACCCTAGCCAGACCCAATCGTATCAACATCGTAGCTTCTTCTAATATGCATTAGTGTCTATGCTTGTGCATGTTGAAGCGCCCTCTTTCATCGATATTTATAGCGGTGAAGTTAAATAATTGATCAAATGGCTAAGAAGCTTATAGTAATTCGCCTATTTAACACCAGAGGCGCTGCATTTATGCACAATTCCAGAGTTGCAAAGAACAAAAAACTTACGTAAGCTCCTCTTTTCTCTATCCATCTTCCCCTATCCTGCTCTCAGGTAACACTAGGGAAACTGTTTTCAGGTCCAAGTGAATTAAAATCGAACCTTATCTTCTCAGTAACTTGTGAAACATAACCTAACCTAACCTAAAAATATCGGTATGTGATTGTGTAAGTGTGATCTGCGTTGCCATATTTTTAATTTCTAGCCGACTTTATTTAAACTAAAATAGCAAAATAAAAAATAAAAATATAATAATAATTACAAACGACTTCATCAATAAATTCTAGAAATTAAAAAGTAATTTATATTTAACTAAAAATTATTAATTTATGTTAATTTATGATGATTTTTTAATTTAATTTAATTTTAACCAATCAAAGAATAATTAATTATTGGATAAACATTAGCAGAAAGGAACAGAGTGATATTTTCGAAAGCCGCAATAGCTTCATTAGTAATTTTAGTTAATTAGCGAAATCGCTGACAGACAATTTAGCCACTTTTACGAAGTACAAACAAACATGTACTCAGTCCTCTACTGTATATGTTTTATTACAGCTGAATAAAAATAACTTTATTTTTTATTTAGTTGATTTTTTAACTGACATAAAAAATTAATTTACTAACATGAGAAACATAATTAGTGCAAAAATTAAGAAAAAAAATTGCTAAAAAAAACGAAGAATTTTGTTTTCATATTTTTTTGGTCTTTTTTGGTCTCTTTTGGCAATTTTTTACATAAAATATTTCCGTTAAGGTCCTTTTTTATTATTGAAAAAAAATTATTTAGTATTCTTTAAAATTTATTTTAAAAATTTCAAAATTCATTCAGCATTTCAGTTGCAATATATTTATTTAGCACCACCGCCGCCGCCGCCGCCACCACCCAGTGGTACAGGATTAGGTTGGGGTACTGGATTGGGAGAACCTTTAAAATAAAGTTTTGTATTATATACAATTTTCAGTTAAGTCCTCTTAACGTTTTCCAACTCTTCCAAAGCCACGGCAATTCGAGCCAACACAAAACCAAAGTAAGCGTACAATTTCATTTCGTTGAACGCTACTGAACCAAGCTTAGACCACAATATTTACAACAAGATCTTTACTCACAAACTATAGAGTTTATTACATTTTTAATTTCAGGAAATCTTACTTAGAATTTAATACCACAATGTGCACCACCCATTATAGTAAAAAATTCTCAGAATAATTAAATAAAATTATGCATAATTCAGCAATTTAAATCTATAAAAAAAACTTATCAGTAAAATAAAAATAAACAACTTTCAGTAAAAAAATAAGAAATATAAAAAAATTTACAAAACATTTAGTTTGTAGGATTAAATAGAAAATATGACTGGAATTAAAATTTTATTAAATGATTTAATGCAAAAAAGAAGTTGAGTATTCGTAGTTATTTAATCAACCATTATTGCATATATTGGCAGTCAGTGTCAAGAACTTGGTAATCTAAAGCATAAGCACTTATAGAAATGTTTATTTACTTTAAGAAAATTTTTATTTTCACTTAACCTGTAAGAAATTTGAAAAAAAAAATCTGGCAACACTGTTGATATTTATAAAATCCAATACTAGCCTTATTTCTTATCTCAAGTTCAAATTTCGTAGGTAAGGATTGTATAGAAGTTCTTGATGTGTTACACTAAATTTTAATGGGCGTGGCTCCATCCCTATTTTTCAAACGCTGAATTGTATCACTATTACAATACGGCCAAGTGCGTGCGATATCTCATAAGAATTGATTGTGTGGAAGTGCATAAGAAAAATATGAAATTTCAAGGGGCGTGGCGCTGCCCACTGCTTCAAGTACAAAATTTTGTAGCTACAAGCAGGCAAGGTGTGCTATAATGCTAAAAGTTTCGTAGAAATCGACCTTGTACAAGTATCACAGAATTTTATACACAATTTTAATGGGGATGTTCCCGCCCACTTTTAAAACACGCATCTAGGGTGTTGTTTGTGCTAAGTTAATACTGTCCAAGAACGAATCCAATTTACTGAAACAAAGTATATATTTTACAAAAGGTCTTAGTTTCTTCTTTCAAAATCCGTTTATAAATTTAAAATCGGTTGATATTCAACTTAACATATAACTGAAATTCATTGAAACAAAATATATATGGTTCAAAAGTTCTTAGTCTCTGCTTTCTAAATCTTCTTTATAAATTTAAAATCGTTAGTTAGAGGTTGATAAGTGCTTACGGGTACGAAAATCCGGTTTTTTACCCGTACCTCCAAAATTTTTCGGGGGTGCTTGGAAAATTTCAAATACAAATTGTTTTTATGATCGACAATACCTTCCCAAAAAATAGTAATACATGCCAGTTATTTCGATTTCATTAAAATTTATCACAAAGTGTAAAAATTCTGCCAAAAAAAACAAACTTCAATGCACAGATCTTATAATTAGAACATTTTCGAAAAAAATTTATGTTACCAAGGTGGAAGTACAGTCTTTCAAAAAAATAAAAAAAAGAATTGTGAAAATCCCTTGATTAAAAAAAAGTATGTTAAATTAAATATTTTAATGGACGTAATTTCGCCCATATTTTTAAATGCAAGATTGTGTCTGCTTTAGACATCAAGGTATGTGGTGAGTTTCGTAAAAATTGGTTAAGTAGAACTACATGAAATGTAATAATAAATATTAATAGGCGTAACCCCGCCCATTTTTTCTACTTTAAAATTGTGTAATAATAATAACCAAAGGTGTTTGCATCGCATCAATCAAATAGTAGAATATCATAAAGATAAATAAAAAAAGAATTGTGGGCATGTCTCCGCCCACTTTCTTTACAATGGGACCAATTGGTAAATAAAATAAAATTTCAAAGTTTTTTGTTTACAGCAGCAAAACATTGCCCGTATTTTCGCTGCATGCCCCGTTTATGAGGGTTTGTCCAGGAGTTCAGTCTAAAAGTGTCTGTGAGAGAGAGGGAGGGATAGGACAAATATGAAAGAATCATATTGCTTTTGAGATCATATACATATGTGCATATATTGCAAGCCTTTCTAGTTATCTATTCGGGGCAGACCGCTTTTTAGCCGACTGCGCGACGCAAGGAAGGGTATTGGGTTTATTAGCCTGTGTATGTATGTATGTGTGTTACTTTGCGGCACTATATAAACCGAACGGGTGGACCGGTTTTGATAATTCTTACATCAATCGATTTGTTTTAATCTTGGAAGTGTCACTACAAAAATATATATGGCGGCTAACAGAGGCCATTTTGTAAATACGAAAAAAAAAATGAAATTCGGCCAACTATTTGAAAATGGGTATTATTCGACAGGTATTTTAATTATTATTAATTTTATTTTTCATTTCGAATGACCATTTAGGGTACTTAACGCTTCAAAGTTGGTCGCAGTTGGGTTTTTTTATTTTTTTTTATTTCAAATTCTTCACAAGCCCACTAATACCCAAAGTAGCTCATAATCACGCTGCATTTAAATACGTGCCCTCATACAACACGAAATTTTGTTTTGCAAATCTTTTGTTTAACAAATCAAAATAATCTATTGAAATTATTAAAACTAAACAAACAAATTGAAAAACAAATTTATTACAAAATCTTTCAATGAAAACTATAAATAGAGCTGACTTAGCATGATCCAAAATAGTCAACGTTAAGGAATGAAGATACTGTTGTACCTTGGAATCTTACTACTGTCAATAACAGTTTGTAAAGGCCAATATGCTAGCGGAGGCGGCGGTGGAGGAGGTGGTGGTGGTGCCGAGGGTGGCTATGGTTATGGTGGTGTAGGACCTAATGGCCCTTACGGCGGTGCCGGTGGTAACGGTGGCTACGGTTATGGCACTTCAGATGGTCAAAGAGGCAGCGGTTCCAGTGGCAATGGTTATGGCTATAGTTTTTAAGCATAGTGAATTGTTATTGCAACTAAATTATATTAAAATAAATACTTAATTATTATGCTATAAATTAAATAAAAAATAAAACAAAAAACACTAAAATAAATTTATTTACAAAAAAAAATGTGGAATTAAATATTATTATTTATTATTTATTGTTTTGTTTGCAAAATGATATAACAATAGTTTTACAACAAACTGTAACAAATTTTCATTAGTTTGTCAGAATAATTAAAATTATAATTGCAAATTAATTTTGTTTTTGATGACGTTGAGTTAACACTTTTCCTACTCCCCTACACTAGAGCGTAAAATAGAAAATATGAGGAACAAAAATATTTTTTTAAGTAAAATGTTTGATTAGTTATTGGCATACGAACGAACGAGGTGAACAAAAAAAGGCCTTGAATAATCGGAAAAAGTACCCTTAAAGGGGCATAAAATGGGTTTTCTACAAATATACAAGTCACCAGCAATAAGTCAACATTTAATACAAGGAACACAATTGGGCCTAACGACGAATTTCGTCCACGTCGACAAGAATTTGCTGCGTAATTCAACGAATTTACTCAGCGAATTCAGCTCATATAATCAGCAACGCAAACTTGGTGCCCTTGACACTATTTTAAGTACTTTTTGAAGACTCAAAACGCCAAATTTTGAGCGTTAGTGCTAAACTGAGAAATAGCACAAAGTAATTCTCTTAAGAAATCTAGGCGCACGGTAGTGCGCCGGGCCAAGTTCTGGCCAATGCACGCAGTGTGTATATTTACAGGAAGCCATTCGAGCTGTTTTTACCCCCCTCATAACTTTGTTCCCCACGACCGTAAAATTATGAAATTTAAATCATAATTAGAATAAATTCATATAACCTCATATGCGAAGTTTGAAAGTTTTACAATGAAAGCTTCCGGAGATATAGAGGTGCAAAAAGTGCATATTTTAAGACATACTCACTGACTCACTGATCACTGACACACTCATCAAATTGATGAAGCACTTCCGCTATCGGTAGAGAGCTAAAATTTGGTACATGAGAAGATCTAGGTGAGAAATGAACCAGAAAAATCTGAAAACCCGAAAATTTTAACCAGGAGGGGGGGTCTACGCCCATAAAAATTAAAATTTGTGCTATTGAGCTGAAATTCGATACAGAGCTAGGTCTAGGTGAGAAATAAAATAAAAAAAATCTGAAAACCCGGAAATTTTAGCCAGGAGGGCGGGGCTACGCCCATAAGGGTCAGAATTAAAAATGCTAATCTAAGGCGCTTCATGGAAGCTATTTTATTGAAATTCAGCACACATACTGCCGTAATGCAAGGCTATAAATTTTTCGCAAAAAAGTGGGCGTTAACACGCCCATACAATTTAAACCTCATTTTAATACCCTGCGGCTCAGCATATTTAGATATATTATTTATCCAGCTATTATTATCCGTTTGTAACGAAACTAGACACGAACAATAAGCACTGACCCAAAAAATTTTGACTTTGGAAAAGTGAGCGGCGTTACGCCCATAAAAATTAAAAGTTAAAGGTTGCGCTACGGAGCTGAAATTTGATATACAAGTAGGTCTAGGTGAGAAACCAACTAGAAAAATCTAAAAACCCGAAAATTTTAGTTAGAGGGGCGGGGCTGCGCCCATAAAACTTAAAAATTAAAAGTTGCGCTAAGGAGCTGAAATTTGATATACAAGTAGGTCTAGGTGAGAAACCAACTAGAAAAATCTAAAAACCCGAAAATTTTAGTTAGAGGGGCGGGGCTGCGCCCATAAAACTTAAAAATTAAAAGTTGCGCTAAGGAGCTGAAATTTGATATACAAGTAGGTCTAAGTGAGAAACAAACTAGAAAAATTTGAAACCCCAAAAAATTTTACCAGAATGGGAGGGGCCACGCTAATATTGTTTTGAACTAAATACTTAATATACAGCTTTTAATTCAAGCCAATTTAGTGAAATCTTGCATCACCTTAAAAATTGGGCTTGATCACTCCCATAAAGTGTTAGCCTTGTGTTTAATCTACATCGGTCTAGCATATTTTAGAAGAAAATTAGCATGAATTATAAGCGCTGCCCACAACAAAATTTTGATTTAGGAATAGTGAGGAGAGGTAATGCTGATAAAATCTAAAGATATAATTCGCGCTAGAGAGCTGACATTTTATACACTAGTAAGTGTAGCTGCGTAAGCCAATGGGAAAATCTTAAAACCAAAAAGTTTTATCCAAGATGCGGTGCACGACGGTAAAACTCCAATTCGCACTAGCGATCTTAAATTTGATACACAAATAAATCTAAATAAGAGATCACTAAGAAAAATCTGAAAACCCAGAAGTTGCTATCAGAGGGCGGAAACAAGCACTTCAAATTCAAAATTAACATACATTTTATTAAAACTTTTCATACACATTGCACTTATCCAAACAAATCCCTATTTTGAAAAGTAGCCGTGACTTCACCCATAAATCTTAGCTTTTTCGTTCAGTTAATACTCAGTTAATACTCAGGTATTTGTTATTAACTTTTTAATACCAAACTTTGCATGAACCATAAGCACTAGCAGATATAAAAGTCAACGGAGCCAGGCTCATGAAAATTTTACGTAATATTACACTATAGAGAGCTGACATTTTGTACACAAATAGTAATTGATTTACTCAATTGGAAAATCCAAAAATTAAAGGCACCAGCTACCCTATTGAAACTTTGCATACACATTGGGCATATCTTTTTGATTTATGTACTTCGGCTAAGCAGACTTTATTTAACATGTAAATATATTGAGAAAATAGGCGGGGTCATGCCCAGTAAAATTTACGCTGTATTTTACATGTTTCTTCCAGTCGCCTCTTAACAAATTGCATACACACTGGCGACCCGTTGTAATGACACAATGGTGCATATTTAAGGTCAACAATTCAACACCCATCACACTCTTACTCATTATTTTATGTAACTCTGCCATTTTCAACTGGCACAGTGAACATGAATAGAAATAAAATACATTAGAAATTTTAAGTTTAATAAGCGTTATTATATAAATCTTTTCAAAAAGTAATCAGATCCTCACAAAAACATAAAGGTGAAAAACGGCCAAGTTCCTATCAAAAATTTCGGCCATTAAAAGTTGTGAGATATAAATTTTGACCAAGTTCTTCTTTGCCACAATACCTAACACAGAAATATATTATGTATGATATAAATTTGTAATCGTAAAGGTGTCATATAATTTCTAGATAATCTGATAACTTGGCAATATTTTTACCTTTCCAAAAAAGGAGAAAATAATGTATAAATATTCATTTCTTTTTATTGATAAAAATGTTGTCAAGTTGGCAGATTATCTAGAAATTATATGACACCTTTACGATTACAAATTTATATCATACATAATATATTTCTGTGTTAGGTATTGTGGCACTTGTGGAACTTGGCCGTTTTTCACATTTATGTTTTTGTGAGGATTTATTTATTTCTTAAAATTACTTTAATAAAAACTTGGTGTACTTATTTTTTCAGTCTGATATATTTCATTAAAGATACTGATATTATTGCCGAAATAGAAAATAGCTTAGAAAATATTAAACATTAAACTCGTTTTTCACGTTAGTGCTTTTTACGCTTTTTGTATCTCAAAATTACGCTTTTTGTGCGTTTTTTTTTAAATTTTGATGTTCATTTTTATATGCACAAATGTATTTTTTTTATGGCAAAAGTTCGCACCGGAAAATTCGTCGTTCGTCCCAGTTGAGTTTCCAGCATAAATTAACCCTAGCGTGCACATGCAGTTTTGATTTTTTTAAGGTTAAGGTTAGAATTTCAACTTTGCAATAAAATTTTGTGGTAAATATATATTCATAGAACATACCGGCATTTAAGGCTACTTCTTACTGCCTCTTTATAAAGGAACACAAATGGCCCATAAAAGCAAGACTTAGAGGGTTAAATTATTTCACTAAAATATTCGCCGGGTGCTAAAAAAATCTTTAAGAATGGTATAAAAATGTTAATTGAAATATTTTCTAAAATTAATTGACTATCAGCCCAATTTTCAATAATTCCCAAGGAATTCATTTTTATCTAAAAATTAAATTTTATGGTAGAACTTCGCATTTTCGAAGTCAACTACAGGGTGGGCCAAAAGAAACCAAGGGGTGTAAAAGTTTAATAACTTTTTTGTTTATTAATTTTTTTTTATTTTTTCTTTCAGATTATATAGACAACACTTGGAGAATTTATAATGGAGAGGTTCACAACTGAACAGAGAACCAGAACAATAGAATTTTACTATTTAAACCAGAAATCAACTTTATTGAAAATTTGATTATGAGTGATGAAGCTCATTTTCATTTGAATGGCTTTGTTAATAAGCAGAACTGTAGGTTCTAGGGTTCTCAAAATCCAAGAGCCATTCATCAACGCCAATTGCACCCCATCAGGTGTACAGTATAGTGTGGGATCACATCTGAAAATGTCATTGGGCCCTACTTCTTCGAGAATGAAGATGGAAGTGATGTAACCGTAAATGGAGAGCGGTATCGGTTTATCATAGAAAGTTTTTTACGTCCTGCTCTTGAAAACAGACCTGGTATGTGGTTTCAGCAGGACGGAGCCACTGCCCATACTGCCCGAGATACAATGGCACTTTTAAGTCAAATTTTTGGAGAGCGAATAATTTCTCGAAATTCGGAAATTATTTGGCCAGCGCGATCGCCAGATTTGACAGCACCCGACTATTTTCTTTGGGGTTTTTTGAAGGAGCGAGTGTATGTGAACAAGCCAGAGACAATCCTTGAACTCAAGGCAAACATTGTTGCAGAAATTCGAACGCTACAGCCACAAGTTTTGAAAGATGTTATGGAAAATGCTCTAAAAAGAGCCCATCAGTGCGAAGTTGAAAACGGTGGTCATTTAAGAGACATCATTTTTCATACTTAGTGTAAAAAAATTTCCATTTTGCATATTATATAATCTGAAAGAAAAAATAAAAAAAAGTTAATAAACAAAAAAGTTATTAAACTTTTACACCCCTTGGTTTCTTTTGGCCCACCCTGTATTTTATTTTAAATGAAATTTTGCAAATAACTATTTAAAATGGGAGAACAATGAACAGAGAATAAACTCCCGGGGAGACGTTATTCAGAACAAGGCTATATGCTTTAAAGCTACAACTAAAATATTGAAAAAAAAAATAATTTTAAAACTTGAGCTTATCCGCTAACATTAATTAAAATCTTCATATGTTTATATCAAAACTGCCAGAAAATAATAGAGAATTACCCAATCTGTATCTTACGAATAAAATTGCACAAGAAGAAATCAATTTAGATATCACAGAATAAAATAACCTTATACATCAGTCAAAATTCTTTAAACAGCCAAGAATTTTCATCTGTTTATATCAAAACTCTCAGAAAATAATTGAGAATTGAATGAGACGTAACTATTTTACGAGCGAAATTGCACAAAATGAAATCAACTTAGATATTAGATAATGTGGTATTAAATGTCATAATTATCTCCGTCATTGCTTCTCTATAAAAAATTCAGTTAAACGGATAAAACTCAATGGGATGCGGATTAGGTTAGTTCCATTGTAATGCCACAGAAACTCTGCTTAAGCGGCTTCCACACCGTTGAACGAAACAGAGCTCATCGGCATTATGTAGCAATTTTCGTCGTCATTGTAGTGCAATCACATCCTTGTTTATTATTTTTTTAAGAGAAGTAACACTAAGGTAATGAATGCCTACTACTATTACTAGGTGTTACCTTCTTTATGAAAAGGATGATGATAGAGCAGACAGGTGGTGAAGCAAGAGATAGAGGAAAGCCTCATTCTTTTACAACTCTGCCTTTTTTTGCACGTTTCTAATAATGCAAAGTTGCAGCGTTTCTGGTTTTAAATGAGGCGTATTAATTTTTTTTCTTGAAGCTGTGACATTGAATTGGTTATTTTACTTCGCCGATGATTCTGCTACACATTGCCAACGAAGCAGAGCGCTCTGATGTTACATATGGTTAATATCACTAGAAGCCAGTGTAGTTCATTGGTCAGTGTTTATGCCTTTATCACTTGAACTTTTCCACAACAACTGAGACAAATCGACACTAATGCACATCAGAAAAATGTGTGGTGTTGTTATTTTAATGACAGTTGGAGACTGGACTCGAACACAGGACCTTCGCTTTTGTAGTCAACGTGCTAACTACTTCAGCCAACGCCACCCTCAATTAAGATTAATGATCCTTTTTTTTTCAATTATGTTAGTTGAGAAATAAGGCAATTTTAGCTTATTTCTCATGACTTCTATTACAGTGAGTCGACGAAAATCGGTATATTGCGCCGATATTAGAATGTAGGCTTTAGTGGCCTCATACTGGACTCTAGTTGGTTCAGCAGTGCCCAAGTCGCTCAAGTAGACTTTCCGTCTCTACTTAGCATGTTTAATTTCAACGCCAGACAGCTTCCTGTACATAAAAGTGCCCATGCTGGCCATTCTCTTTCTTGCTAATCCAGTATAATGACACAGAATATGTTCTACGTTTTCTTCTTCATCAATAGCTTGGCAGTGGCTGCAAAATTCATTGAATTCCACTTTTAACCTACTTGTGTGCATGCCTGCCTATGACACAGTGTCCAGTGTCAACACGGGCACTAAAATCGAGATTCGTTTTCTATTTCTTGAAATCAAAGAAGACGTTTATTTTTCGTATATATATATGAGGACATTTCCTGTGGCATACATACATTTTATTTGTTTCAGTTTCACTCTTTGGCTTAAGTTTGGGTTTGCACGAGAGTAAGAGTAAACCTACATATTCCATAACCAGTGGAACCTGCATTATCCCAGATCTTACAAGCTCATCAGCCCTAGAGTTTTGCTGTAAGTTTCTATACCCTCGGGATACAGATGATCCTATTGTTAAACTGCTCTGACATCTTGGTTTAAGATTATTGCTAGTCGAAGGCTGTTGTTGTTCTTAGAAGCGGGTGCTCTAGGGCCACTATAGCGTTGTGACGATCAGTGTATATATTAATTGCGGTTGTTCCGCATCTTCTTTGACAGCAAGGATTTCTGCCGGATAAACATAACAGTGATATGAAATTTTGCTTTGCAATACGAAGTTACAGTGCTCCTTAGTGAACTCCATAGTACACACCCACTTTATTTTTGGAGCCATTCGCATACAATGCAACACCCCTTCTTCTAGCTGAAGTATCCTTCTTCCACGCTTCTTGTGCTCTAGAGACATAAATGAAGTAGAACAGGTTAGGATTGGTCAAGCCTCCATTACCAAGCATCGGGTTCATTATTCCGCAGTGGCCGATGCTGCTTCCGCTCCTTAAACAAATGCGACGAAGATGGATTGCAGAGATTTTACCTACCATCTCCTTGCCTATTAAACCCAATGGTAGCAAATGTAAAAGCTTCCGTAGGAGTAGTGCGAAGAGCGCTAGTTATATACCAGAAAAACAAATCTTTGAACTTTATTTAACTTACATAGATACGTCTTGTGCTCTAAGCAAGACCACCAACCAATGACCCCAGATATGAGAATTGGGTGGCGTTGGCTTAAGTAGTTAGCACTTTGACTACAAAACCGAAGATACTAGGTTCGAGCCCGGTCTCCGACAGTCATTAAAAAACAACACCACGCATTTTTCTTATGTGCATTAGTGTCCCTTTGTATTAGTTGTTGTGGAAAAGTTCAAGTGATGAAGGCATAGTCACTGGTCACTGAACTATACCGACTTCAGCAGATACTAATCCTAATGTAACGTCAGAGCGTCCTCCTTCGTTCATCGGTGAAGTAAAATAACCAATAAAATGGCTACTAAGTACAGCTTAAAAAAATTAATACGCCTCATTTAACACCAGAGGCGCTGCAACTCTGCATTATTAAAAAACAGCGTGTAAAAAAGCAGAGTTATAAAAGAATGAAGCTTTTCCCTGCCTTTTCATTCACCGCCTGTCTTCTCTACGACTATCCCTTTCCTAAAGAAGGTAAAACCTAGTAATATTAGTAGGCATTCATTGCCTGAGTGCTACTTCTCTTTAAAAAAAAAAGGGAAAGCTTTTGTAGGAGTGTAGTGCAAAGAGCGCTATTTATAAACAATGAGGCAAGTCTTCGAAACTTGTTTAACTTAAACTACTAAAGAATGAGCCCATATATGAAAATTGGATATACTATGGCTTCGTAACACGTGGAAAAGCAAAGCCATGAAATTTAAGGCAAAACGTTCATATACTAATTTGGCTTGAGAAAGCACGAAACCCTCTCATCCGCTCTTCCGCATTGGCACTCATATTTCAAAAGTATAAGTACCAGTTAAGCTTAGATTAATATCTAAATATAGTTACGGTTGTGGTTCCAAATGGCTTGGCGATCTAAATGTGAGGGAAGAGTTAACGCTATATTTATACTATTTGATAAGTCTTTGAACCAGCTACTTGTTCAGTTGGCCAATTAAACTGGCTGAAGATTAAGACGACACATCACGAAAATTTTAAATATGTAACCATTTACATTATGTGTCCTTTCTTCACCATAGAGTACTCTCTACTCTCTACTTTTGGTAATGATCCCATTTTATTAAGTCATAGGAGGAGTACGTTTGCATTATTTGTCACTAAATTTTCTGCAGGCTCTCTAACTCTTCTTTCTCTCTCTCCTTGTAAAGAATTTTAAGACTTCTTGTAATTCCGTAGTCAGTGTACAGTGGTTCAGCTAAAGTTTAATGGATTCCTATAACGATTCAGCGTAACAATATGCAAAAGGGAGGAACTTCAAGACTATTTTTTTTATATAACCAGTTCGTACATAAAGTGTCTAAAGCAGAGCTGGCCATCGAGAGGAACACGAAAGAAATGTATTCATTTGTATAAGAAGCTGATTGATGTTCGTGCACTATGGTGTTACCTTGGTCAGCTCAGGGGTCTAATTCCTGCACTTGTGATCGGAATTGCATTCGAATAGAAATTAATTTCGATGGCTAGAAATTTTCGGATGATGTCACTCGTTACCAAGCGAATCGAATTTTCGTTTTAGTGTTGGAAAAGGCAAATATATTTATATATAAATTCATTTCACAACACTGAACAAATTGTAAGCAAAAGCATAGGTTTGTATATATGTACATATGTGTGCAAAAACATATGTATGTACATATGTATGTACGTACATACACACGTATATGCAGAAAAAAGAAATGAATACACATAAATGTTATTTTAATTTTAATTTAATTAATAACTTATTAATATTATTATTAATTAATAATTAATAATAATAAATTAGTGTAAAGTTAGAGAATAGAGCACTAGCTACATTTTCGATTCTTTTATTGGTTGACCAGAAGTAGTTAATTTGTTATTTAGATGCTCTCAGAGTTGGTTGATTTTTTTTGTATATTTTATTTTATTATTTGCCAAGTCAGTGTGTTTTGTTATATTTGAAGTCAACTAGAAATTTTTTAATTTGTATTTTTAGACGTACATATGTACATTCATTCATTTATAAATAAATATGTCAAATATTGAACATACATTTTCCTTTTCTTCGCTTTTTCTACGTTAAACATGATTTCGAATGCCTTTTTGCTTGCGAGTAAAAACACGAAGGGTTCCATTCGAATGCTGTCAGTAGAAATTTAGGTATGTGTTATTCGAAACCGAATGCGAAAAACCCAAAAGTTAAAAAACTCGAACATTCGAGTAATAACTCGCTCGCAATCGAATGCGAGAATTAGGCCCCAGGTCTAAAGCCAGATAAGCTCATATTTTTTGGACGTCTCTATCCGAATCAGTCGTTAGAGCCTTGTTATAATGGAAAAAGTTGTGCAGTGTAATCAAAATAAACTTTTGAAAAAAACTTTTATTTTAATATTTTTTTTTTGCAACAAATTATTAACACTTAAAATAATTGCTGCAGACTACGCAGTCCACATGCTGGAGGGCAATAGAAATTACTTGCCACCACCGCCGCCGCCGCCACCACCACCGCCATGGGGACCGCCACCGCCGCCACCTCCTCCTCCGCCACCCAAAGGCTGAGGATTTGGTCTTGGGTTGGGATTAGGATTACCTGTTCAGAAAAACAATATCATTGTAAATTTTATTTCCCTCTTTCACCGATAAATCAAATCGTAATCATACGATTTTTTATTGTCACAAAAAACAATATATATTAATAATAACTATTATTATTATTATTAATATCACTTACCCAAGGCACAAGCTATTAAAGCCAATACTAAAATAAACACAGCGTAGAATTTCATCTTACTAAAAAGGCAGATGAGATGATGATGTTGTACAAAGTGTTCTAACAATTATTTATATAAAGATTTACATGCGTTTGGACACGTGCAATAAAATTATTAAAATTACCAAGAACTTGAACTTGAACGTTTAACGCCAATGAGTGTGTGTGTGTGTGTGTTTATATTTGTCTGTCACTGTCGCGATTGCCGATTACTGTTTTTTATTGCATCATAATAATAATTAATAATTAATGTTAAATGTATTTATATTTTGCAAATAGCATAGAGTTTAATTGATTTACAAAGAAAATTTTACATAAATATATAAAAGGTCGGGGGATTTTCCCCAAGACAAAAATTTAAAATATTATTAAAACACTATACCGCCGTTTAATTCATTGATAATGATTAAAGTGCATTTTAAAAGTTTTCACAATAACTGATAGAAATTATTCTAATCAATAAATTTAATAATGCAAAATATAAGTAAACTTTAACATGAAATGAAAACAATTTTATTCGGCAATGCTGAATCTTATATACCCTTCATTGTGAGTTGTATTCAAAGTGAAAATTTTAGATATTTTTTGAGCTATGTTAAGTTAGGTTACACAGAAAAAATTATTCCCAAAAAATTTTCAAACAAACGTGTGTTTTGAAACATAATTTAGTTTTAGTCAATATTTTTTACTGTTCCAGTAAATTATTTGTTCCAATTTTATTTTATGTAAAAAAAAACTGTATAGAATAAAATGATCTACATATACATATAAAGTAAAATTTTTAAAAAAATTTTTAGATTTTTTTTTTAATTTAAATTTGTTATTTTCAGTTAAATTTATTTTTATATGCTGTAAAAAAATTGGTTGATTTTTTTTAATTTTTTCAGTTAAATTTATTTTTATATTCTTTAAAGAATTTGTCTGATTTTTTTTAATTTTTTATACAAATTATTTTATAGATATAAAAAACATTTTATTTTTTTTTTTGAAGATTTTTGTTTGCGGTTTTCAAACTTATTATGTTTGTATATAGTGATTCTCAATATAGTATTAAGAGTCTTACTATAAACATACGGAGTTTGTTAGCTAAATTCAAAAAATGTTTGGGTTGAAGTCTACTAACGAGTTCCAAAGCGGGAACGAAATGCTTAACCATAAAAATAAGCCAATTTTTGAAAGTAAAAAAAATAGTTGAACCTTTTATTTGATTCAGTTATTTTTTCTAATAAAACTTTTACTAATTTTTTTTTTAATTGGTAAGAATTTTCATTGATTCAGTTAATTTATTTTCTGATAATACGAAAAATTTTAGTGAATGTTTTTGTAAATTATAATATAAAAAAAAAAATATGCCGAATAATACAAAAAAATCTGCAAAAATGTTTTTCTGTTCCTATTAATAAATTTGACTGAAAATATTTTGAGTTTCAGTTAACTTTTTTCTCTAATGCCATAATAAGTTAACTAAAAATAAATTTTTTTTTTCAGTTAAATATTTACAAAATTGTTATCAGAATCTACAAATTTCTTTGTAGGTCCGCATTCACACAAGAAATTTGCTGATTCAATGAATTTGGTTACCGAAAATGAAATTTAGTTTTTTCTGTGTAGATTGAATGGGCAACCAACCGTCTTAAGCATGGCTCCCTTGGTTCCATTAGTAGCTCCTATTGTGATAACTAATATTTAAATGACCAATGTGTCCTAGACTCCAGTGAATCAGTTTACTTCACAAAATTAGGAATCCTGTGTAAATCAATTAGACTTGAGACAGGTTTTATCTGTGAATATTTGTTGACCGAACATTTTACGTCTTAAGTTTCCGTACCTGGAGTAGTGACAGAGCATAAGATGGGTGGTTTCTTCTTCTTCATAATCCTGACAACTTCTGCAAAGGTATTTACGGATCCTTTGGGCATGTGCTGCGAATGAGCGGTCAGTGATCGATAGTTTCCTGCTATAAAGTTTCGAAGTTGAAATACAGGAAGGTTTATCGCAAACTGTTTCCAGTCTGATTTTTCTGGTCCCATGGATGGGAGATTTTTTGCTGTCCATTGCATCTGCAGTGTTATGTGATCGTCGGAATTCTGCGTAGAACATAAAAGTTCTTGATAATTGTTAAGTGGGTTTCCATTACTACCCTTCGAGCTTCTTAACTATAAGCTGTTCAAGGGTCTCAGTGCCCTTCTACACGATTGCAGAAGTATCTTCAGAACTGTCTTCTTGTTTTCCCAATTAAGTTTTTGAACTTTTTATGTGGACCAATTGTTACTTCGTTTTGGCCTCATTCTGCCTTCTCTACGCTAATCCGAACTAAAAGGTAGAAATTAATTTTTAAGTATGAATTATAATTAGTCATAATTTTTAAGTATGAATTATGACTTATTTATTTAGAATAAGATTAAAATTAAACTTAAGTTATTAACAAATTAATTCAATGGCCGTAAAAGAACGTGTTGTGCAAATACTACTCGTATATTTTCATAATAACTCCAATTTTATAAATAGCTACCTATGTATGTAATAAGTAGGGGTGGAAAACTATCGATAGTACTATCGATACTATCGATAGTTAATTTTTTTGGTGACTAACCGATAACCTTTTTCTCTAATGCCATAATAAGATAACTAAAAATAAAAAATTTTTTTTCAGTTAAATTTTTACAAAATTGTTATCAGAATCTACAAATTTCTTTGTAGGTCCGCATTCACACAAAAAATTTACTAATTCAATGAATTTGGTTACTGAAAACGAAATTTAGTTTTTTCTGTGTACGATACCCATACAACTTCGATACTATCACGATATTATCGTCGATATATCGATAGTTTTTCTAACTTTCGGTTGTCTTGCATCGATATATCGACAACTATCGAAAACTTTCGATAGTGACACTATCGATATTTTTTCCACCTCTAGTAATAAGTGTTACTTACATTTAATATCAAGCATCCCACGATTTTTATTATTATTTAATTATTTTCTCAATAATTTAATTTTAAGTTTAAAATTTTTTTTAAACGCACTAATAATCCCAAATTAATATTTTACGTATTAAGTAAAGTAAGAAAATAAAAAACATGTTGATTATTGAGTTCTTGTTTCAACTTTGTTATTTGTTGTTGAGCTTCTCATTTGTTTAAATGAAAGTTTATAACATAATAACTCTAGTTGTTCTAAGAAACTTTGGGTAAAGGTTCCCTGATGATCTGCATTAGCAACAGTGAAATGCGCATAGGATCCAGCTTAACAATTTCAATGTATTTTTAACTAATAAGTAAAATATTAATTTGGGATTATTAGTGCGTTAAAAAATTTTAAACTTAAATTGTAAAAATTCCTATAAAAAAAACCAATTTAATTTTCATTTTAATCTTATTCCAAATTAATTAGACATACCTGGTTGTTGGGATTTCCATTGCTGTAACACAAACTCTTCATGCATAAAAATTATTTTCCATATTTTAGTTCATTCATTGGCTATTTATTAAAGCTTGTTTATTAGGTTTTTTTTCAAGTAATTAATTTATAAGTAATTAAGCTTTCAGGTGTGTGTAGAGGATTAATTAAAAATTGCTTAGATAGTAGAGATACGAACCATAATTTTTCGCCCGTCCCAATTCGTAGGCAAAATATTACAGTTGCCGTCGATTTTCGTTTTGTGGAAAGCTAATAAACAATTAAGCTTTTGGGTGTGTATAAAGGATTAATTCGATAGTAGAGACACAACCCATATTGTTTTGCCCCAGCTTGCAGTTAAAATATTACAGTTGTTGTCAATAGAATTATGACTTGAAATAAATAATGAAAAAAATTGGGTACGAGATAAATTTTAAAAAATTATGTGTGTGAAGATAAATTAATCGAGTTAAAAACATTTTAAAAAAATATCGCATGGCTCCCTGTGGCCATATTAACGGCGGCCAAACCTTTTTTCATCAGCGAATCAGGCCTAGTGGAATATAAAGACAACAAATCATATGTACAATTAAACTGTATTTACAGTATATCTGAATTGTGTTTGTGAAATTGTTTAAAAACTGCCGAAAATATGACTTAGTGAAAGATTTTTATTTCGAGTTCTGTAATGGAAATAACCATTGTGGATAAACCCTTCTTCCTCAGCGAATCAAACCTAGTTTAGAATAAAGTCAACGAATCTCTGAATTATATATGTAAATTTTTTTAGAAACTCTATACAAAATATGACTTAGCGAAAAAGTCTTATTTCGAGTTCTATGAGTGAAATGGCCAAACCCTTCTTTCTCAACGAATCATACATAAAGGAAAACAAGGACACCAAATCATACTCTCAATACATCTGTTGTTGTGCAATTTTTTAGAAACTCTGAAAAAACTATGACTTAGTGAAAAAATCTTACTTTTGGAGTTCTATGAGGAAAATGGCCACTGTGGCCCTTCTTCCTCATCGAATCAAAAATAGTACAAAATCAGGACAACAAAATCACACTATTAAACTGCATTTACAGCACATCTGAATTGTCGATGTGATTTATTTATTTATTTATAGCACATATTCTGCAAAGTAAATTTGCAGAATATGGTTGCACAAAAATGGACAGGTGACTAAGACCATATGTCCATGATGTTGTTAACAGTATTCTTAAAAATGTTTTTGTGACTGACTGTACACGACCTATGCACATAGGAAGTAGCAACGTGGTTGTTAAGGAAATTCCACAAAAGAACCGCAAGATTACACAGAAAAAAATATAAAGGGTGTTTTTTATTGAGGTATAGAACTTTAAGTTGGCATCACTTTTTTAACTGGCGGCCATTTTGTCAGCTGTCAAGTGATTAATATTAAGTTTGGTTTGCCATTTCATCATGAACAGGTTGACAAAAGAACAACGCTTGCAAATCGTGCAAATTTATTTCGAAAATAATGGTTCAGTTCGCGAAGTTTACCGCAAGCTCCGTCCATTTTATGGTCGACATAATCGTCCATCAGAGCAATTAATTCGGTTAACCATGGATCGTTTTCGCACTACGTTTACTCTATGTGATAATACGCATCCGCAGAGACGTCGAACAGTGCGCACCGAAGAAACAATTGCCGCTGTAGAGCAAAGTGTTGAAGAGGACCCGAATGAATCAATTCGCCACCGTGCACAGCAATTGGAGCCGACTAACCGACTATTTTGTTCCCGAATTGGATGGCATGAATGTGGATGAGTTGTGGTTCCAACAAGACGGCGCTACATGCCACACAGCGCACGTCACAATCGATTTATTGAAGGAAACATTCGATGAGCGCATAATTTCGCGGAATGGACCTGTCAATTGGCCACCAAGATCGTGTGATTTGACACCATTGGATTATTTTCTTTGGGGATATGTGAAGTCGCTCGTCTACGCCAACAAACCAGAAACGTTAGGGGACTTGGAAGCCAACATTCGTGGCGTTATTGCCAACATACGGCCCCATATGCTCGAAAAAATGGTTGAAAATTGGACCTATAGAATTGGCTTTATTCGAGCCAGCCGCGGCAGCCACATGCCCGAAATCATATTTAAACATTAATGGCATAAAATTATCCTTCCAATAAAGCCAAATTGATGGACATTAAAACGATTTTCTTGTGTTTTATTTCAATTCAAAGTTCTATACCCCTAAAAAAACACCCTATATAAGATTTATGTTCAACAAAACCATGTTGTTGAATAAAATGTTAAATTTTAATAATATTTGACATTAACTTAAATATTGTATTTGTCAATACTGCCTGTTTTAAAATATCATTTAAATCAATGCTGCCCACAGGGAGAAAACCGAGAGTAATGTACAGGGTGGGCCAAAAGAAACCAAGGGGTGTAAAAGTTTAATAACTTTTTTGTTTATAAATTTTTTTTTTATATTTTCTTTCAGATTATATAGACAACACTTGGAGAATTTATAATGAAGAGGTTCACAACTGAACAGAGAACCAGAACAATAGAATTTTATTATTTAAAGTGTGATGAAGAGTGATGAAGCTCATTTTCATTTGAATGGCTTTGTTAATAAGCAGAACTGTAGGTTCTGGGGTTCTCAAAATCCAAGAGCCATTCATCAACGTCAATTGCACCCCATCAGGTGTACAGTATGGTGTGGGATCACATCTGAAAATGTCATTGGGCCCTACTTCTTCGAGAATGAAGATGGAAGTGCTGTAACCGTAAATGGAGAGCGGTATCGGTTTATGATAGAAAATTTTTTACGTCCTACTCCTGAAAACAGACCTGGTATGTGGTTTCAGCAGGACGGAGCCACTGCCCATACTGCCCGAGACACAATGGCACTTTTAAGTCAAATTTTTGGAGAGCGAATAATTTCTCGAAATTCGGAAATTATTTGGCCAGCGTGATCGCCAGATTTGACAGCACCCGACTATTTTCTTTGGGGTTTTTTGAAGGAGCGAGTGTATGTGAACAAGCCAGAGACAATCCTTGAACTCAAGGCAAACATTGTTGCAGAAATTCGAACGCTACAGCCACAAGTTTTGAAAGATGTTATGGAAAATGCTATGTTATGGAAAGAGCCAATCAGTGCGAAGCTGAAAACGGTGGCCATTTAAGAGACATCATTTTTCATACTTAGTGTAAAAAAATTTCCATTTTGTATATTATATAATCTGAAAGAAAAAATAAAAAAAAGTTAATAAACAAAAAAGTTATTAAACTTTTCCACCCCTTGGTTTCTTTTGGCCCACCCTGTATAAGCCTATGTGCATTCATTTGTACAAAAAGCCGATTGATGTTCGGCGCTCTGGCGCTTCTCTGGCCAGCGGTGATTTAAATTACTTTGTTTGTGTTGGTGTTTATCTTGCTTGTTGATTGACTCAACGTGGTCATGTGCTAATTGTTGTTGTTTATTTTGATTGTTGGTGTTGTATACGTGTAAATTCCGACAAGAAGCCGAAAAACGTCGTGGCTTGTTTTTTTAATCAACAAAGTTATTTTTAGATTATATCTAAATAATGAAATGTGCCATGCAGAAGAAACATAAAGGTAGAATTAGCCGAACGTCCACGTAAGCTAACGAAACAGCTGATCGTTTTTGTTGATTGAAAACAATGCAAACGCTTACCGAAGTTTGCTGTAACGTTGACGGCACGTCTCAACCTGTATAAAATAGAATTTCCTAACGTTGTTAAGTGACGTTTGTAAGCCAGTGATGGTGTCATTGTAAGTTAAATGGAATAGGGGTATTTTGGCTCTGTTTTTTGGTACTTTTGTTAATAATATCTGTGTGGAAAAACATAAGTATATAAATAAATATTTGGGAATGTACATATATACATAATTATGTACACAAATATATTCATGCATGTGTATGTATATGTACTTATATATACTCGTAATAAAGAAATGCATAAATATGTGTGAGCAAAATATAAATGTGATATGTATTAAAGGATTTAAATGGTATCAAAACTTCTTATTGTGTATGCACACATGTAAAAATTATTTCATGTTGCATACATATCGTTGGTCACAAGTAGAAAGGCCCTAACTCAAATAATTGTAATTTTACAGGGGAAGATAAAAACATAATATTAAACAGCACAACTGCTTTGTTAAACTGCTTTTAAAAGTGTTATTTTTACGATATTGCAATAAATTTTTGTGACGAGGTGTACTTGTGTCCATCGATATGTATGTATGTATGAACATATTTATTTGTTATAAATGTATAATAGACAGTATACAGTTTTAGTAGCGTTTACATATTTTAGGTACTTTTTCTTCGCTACATTCACCATTTGAACTTTTTTATTTCCCATCACTGTTTTGTGAACAGCTGTTCCTTTTTAATATTAAAACAACAAAACGAAGTAAAGCATACGCACGTTTTTAAATGTTCTATAAGTGCACCAACGTGCTAACAGTACAGTACGGTACGGTACAGCAACAGCAACGTTCGGCTAACCCAGCCTTAAGAAATCATGCTTTGCGTGTATTCATTATTTGCGCACCTAATAACGATTTGTTCTTTAGTTCAGTGGTAAGTACGTTAGTCTATTAGTCAAGAGGTTGCCGGTTCGACTCATCACAAACGTCCTTTAAATTAAAATTTCATAAAAAACCAATCTGTAAAAAAAAATTAAACAAACAACGAAAAACAACACATTAGAATTTGAAAAACAAATTCATTAAAAATTTTTGTTTTCTGTAAACAACAATTGTGAATAACACAATAATTTTAATTGGAAATAATTGAGTTGATTTTGTTTTCTTATGTTACAAATGTGTGTTTGTATTTACAAAAATCGTTGTAGGTGCCTTTTTAAATAATAATAATATTTTATTTGTATTCACAAATAAATTAGTTGTATTTACAATTCTTTTTTTCTGTGTATATGGTAATCCGTGGCAGATCAGTCAACCAGTGCGAGTGAGACGCAAAACTCTCGAAGGCCAATAAACAACAGTGGCCTGGTTGCATTATTGTCGATGTGATATTTTTTAGAAACTCTTAAAAATATGACCTAGTCGAGTTGTTTGATGGAAATACCAACTGTATTGAAATCTTTCTTCCTATATGGTGTAGTACGTGTGCTCTTCCATATTTTATCCAAATGACCACTAATTTTCTTACGAAATTTCACTAACAAATCATTTTTTTCAAAATCTGTTTTCAAAATAATTTGAGAAACATGACGGATTGGATGACATTTAGGACCCTTAATAATATCACACCTTTATGGTACAGTACGTGTGCTCTTCCATATTTTACCAAAACGACCATTAAACTTCTCAAGAAAATTTAATTTTCTTAAATCTGATTTATTGGCTCTAGCAGATATATTTCCACCATTTTAGTTGCTTTTATAATATTATAAACTACATTTTGCAGCAATTAAAAAAAAAATAAAAAATTAAAAATATTATTATCTATATCAATCCAGTTCCAAAGATTTGGAATCGTAATCACGGTTGCCAGAAATGCAGATTTATCTGGATTTTGCAGATTTTTACCCTCCAAAAACAAGAAATGCAGATTTGAAGATTTTTTGGCTTAAAAACGCAGATTTTTCAACTCCAATTATAGTGAATTTTTTCCATTTTTCCGAATTCTGCTACTACTTCTTGATCTGATATAAAACGAACTTATTCTGATTACGATTTTGCAGCCCTAAATTTATTCAAAATGTAATGTCTTTACCACATTCCTTTGCAAATGTCGAAAGAATTTTCAGTTAAGTGAACTTGAATAAAACAAAGTCCTTTGGATATTTGTGCAACAAATTAAATGACTTTTTGTGTAATTTTTTATATATCCGATTTCTTTTCTCATTCATTTTATATTGTTTGCGCATATATGTATCTATAAAGAATTTTTATTTGTTTGTTGGTTAAAAGCATTTCGTTTCTCCTGAAGAAAGATGGGTTTTCACACGCAAAGTTTAATTTGCAAAGTCTTGAGTTTGTTGGACAGAAGAGAAAAGACGTATTATTCTATAATCTTTTTCTTCAACAAACTCAAGACTTTGCAAAGTAAACTTTGCGTGTGAAAAGCCAAACTCATTAGTCGACTTCAACCAATGTGGCAATTAATTGTAAAAAGGTAACTTGTAAAGATTTTTGTTTGAAGCTTTTAAGCTTATTCTGCCATATTCATAAAAAATAGTTTTGGTTTACAAAAGGTTTACAAGATAAACTTTGCATGGAAATTTGTTTGTTAAACGTTTTGTAACCCAAAATAATTTTTATGAATATTACATATTATGGTTGTGTACGTAATTCTTAATAACATATTGATAGTCGTTCTATAAACGTTTGAAGTTTTTTACCTTATTTCAAACATTTTTTGGTTGAAGTCTGCTGATGGGTTTCTTAAGCAGAAACGAAATGCAAATTTTTCATACATTTAAGGTTTATATTCATAAAAAAAATAAAATGTGCTTGAAAGTTATTTTAAAAATATTTTTCCTAAAAACTTTGAATAAAATACATTTTAGGCCGGTTTTAAATTTTATAAATGTGGGTTAATGAAAAAATATTTATATTACAAATGTACATCCATATTTATATAAATTTTTTAAAATAAAATATAAAAAAGTTGTTTTAAAAATTTCTTTGAAGATTTTTTGAAGATTTTAAAAATAAAATGCAGATTTTGAAGATTTATTCGTTAAAAATTGTTAAATTTTGCAGATTTTATGCTTAGAAATTCTGGCAACACTGATCGTAATCCATTTAGCGACTGCTGTTAAATAGCTAACAGTACTCTGCTATGTGCTTAAAATGCTATGTTAGAAATATTTAAGGAAATTGGTTAATATAGATCAATGGTCACCAAGAAGAGAAAATTCTTAAAAGCAGACCAGAACTAATACATGTTTAGTGCTGTTCCACTGAAAAAAATCGCTTTTGTAAATGTTTAATTGGGTGTATGAAAAATATTTTTATGGGTTAATTTTATATGAATTAACGTTTATATGTAGTGGTGCCTAAGACTGTATGTACTAGTTTTTTTTCAATTTCTGGATACATACTCGACACTCAGCACCTACAAAAATATTTAAGCCCAATAAAAACTTATTTTTTAACCCTATATTCCACATATTTTGTCTATTTTTTTATAGCAATAAAAAGTACTGTTATAAAAAGATTTAAATTAGATAGCCTATTTACATAAATAATATAGAAAAAAGAAATTAAATCATTTTGGTGGTATTTGAATATTCTCGGTGTATTTTTTTCATAAAAAATGCGACAGAAATCCGCACATTTTGTGTGTTTTATGCTCTTGCTTTAGGTTTTTGTTAGTAGTTGTGCTGTGTGTGTATGCAAAGCTGAGCCCTCAGGGCAATGGGATGGTGGACTATGAGATAAAATATCTGTCCTTGTATTTGGATTTCCATTTACTCGTACCTTGTTTTTGTTAAATTTTTTTTCTATTGTTTTATTTGCCAAAGGAATGCTATAAAATTCGTATTTATCAATATTTTGGGAAATATTTAAAAACATATAATGTCAAAAGGTGAAATCACAAATTTTTTGGTTCCAGCCTTGTAATTTAAGAAAAAAAAGCCTTACATTTGATATTTATAACAAAAATGGGTCAATTTCGAAACGATCTGGCACCTTTAATAACGAAAACTTTGAACAAAAAATTTCTTTGTAATATATCTTAAGGTATTACCTTTTGAGTAAATAAAAATATTGTAGCAAAATTTTAAAATAAATAGGCAAATAATTAACCCACTTTTTTCTGAAAAAAAACGACAAAAAAATCGACTTTTTTCAAATATTTTATTTAATTCGCGTATATATTTTGACTTAGTAGTGATTTTGGTATCAAATTTTTCTTCTAAATGTTAAAAATTTTCTTCTCAACTCATACCAACAAGTCTCTATGTATTTTATAATCGAACAAGATTTGATTTCTACATTAGCAGAACGGTGGACCAAGGTTGGTAAAAAACATAAAATTAAAATTTTTTTCTCGAATATTTCTTAAACTGTATGCGAAACTGCATAAATGTAGGAAACTTTTTTTTTTGCTCTTGGATAGAGAAATCCACTTGCAAAAAATCTTTTTTATCACATCAAAAACATAAGTTTGGCATCTGTTTGAATTTTTCATTAGCACGAGGTTGCCCACTTTGGGTCTTTGTGGCTCCGCTCCCTTTAGGGATATATAATCCTAATTAGAGACTTAAATGCAATTCATTACAATCGGACGGCCCATTTAGAAACTGCAGAATTATTTTCACTTTTTTTTTCAAAATCCCCCACTGTGCGTCAATACAATACCAATTGTACCATTGATGCTTGTTTATACGTTGTTGAAAACAATTGACTGCTACTCCTATTGACAGGCTCATGCTATTTAGCTAAACCTTAAGAAACAGAAATAGACTTTCAATAGCAAGAAATTGCATTCGAGAGCGAGTAGGTATTGTATTGACGAGACGTCAATGTTGACAACGGGAATAAGGGTGAATAAATGAAAATAATATTATATACAGCATCTAAAATTTGTTGTAAAAAAATAATAGCATATTTCCCGTTACTTTGTACTAACCAAGAGCTCTTAAGAATCAAATTTTATTTGATACCCATGTGATTTGTTTCCACGCCACTTATTATTTTGATATTAGGTGCGTTTGAGTACTTTTCCAGTAAAATCCAGTAACTGAGTAAATACTGAGTAATTTAAAGAAATTACTCTCAATAAAAAAGTTTGCATCTAAAAGTACGCGAACGGAAAAATTGTAAAATCCAGTAAAATATATACAACAGCTGATTACCAATTTTGGCGCTAAAAAAATTATTCATATGAAATATACAATAGAAGATTTTGTTTAATAGTAAAAGTAATAGATATGGACATATGTTTTTATTTAAACTTATTTGGCTGGTCCACGATGTCGACAAGAAACTTTCTATAGCTTACTTATATTGAAAACAAAAATAAACTTTCTTATTTTGATTTTGTTTTAAATATAAGTAACCGATAGAAACTTTCTTGTCGACATCGCGGGTCAGGCCCTGAACGTGATAAGTTATTAGGATGATATATTCAAGACAACGAAAAACTGGGAAAGAATTTAAAAAAAGTACACAAAGTAATTTTTAATTTTAAATGTTCCATACGGCAAACCAGGAACCGTGGACCCGACGATATGTATAAACAAAAATTTCAATATAATAATCTATTAACTTTATTCACGTTTAAAAACGATCGGTTATGTTCTGAATTCCATGTGAAATTAAATCGTTCGGAAATGCAATAGCATTGTTATTATAAATACATACATACATACATATGTGCATACATACATATTTCCAAAAATTCTATGGAAATTCCGCACGTTTTAATTTCACGTGGAATACATAACATACCCGAATATTTTTCTAGCATCAAACTTAAATAAATGTTATAATGCTTATAACTTAATACATTTGTTTTTTTTGTTATTTTAAAAATTTCATCAAAAACTAAACATTTTTGTTTCCCTTTGTTTATATTTAAAAACATATGGTTTCGTTTTACTGGATTTTACTGGCAAAAATTTGTCCAGTAAAAACTTGCATTTACTCAGTAAATGAACTGTCATTTTTCTCTCTCAATTCGCCCTCTCATTTACTGGATTTTGTGTACTCGAACGCAATCCAGTAAAAAATAGTAAAAATTTGTAAAAATTTTTGAGTTCTCGAACGCACTTATTGTGACCAACTTGAGACACTTTTCGTGTTAATTCCTTAAACCCCTTATTTGAGACACATATTAATGGGTGTGTTTCTTGTCTGAAAATATCAATTTGCCAAATATTTTCAGTGTATTTTGTGTTTTCTTCTCAAAAAAAAAGTAGTTGTCCGCCGTTTTTAGGCTTCCGCCGCTCCACATTGTACTCGACCAGTTCCACTACATGTTATGTTTCCTAAAAAAAATCCCTTTCTTTTTTCAGTAGATGAAAAGGAGTGATGAAGGATTCATGGTCCGCCATTTTGTGACATCCGTCCTATTGTGTATGATGATACTATAGTTTGATACGAGTACTATACTATGATACACAGTGGATATTTCTTTCATACTTAACTTATTTTTTCACTAAGTCATATTTATTACAGAGTTTCTAAACAATTTCACAAATACATACAATTCAGATATTAGACTTGTGCCACTTAGTTGATTTCAGTGACCGGTCATTTTAATGAACTAGTTCGTTCATTTAGTTCAATCGCTCTTTTTAGTTCAAATTATGCTCATTGCGCTGATTTGCACGGGCATAATTGTGCTGGCATAACATGCCAGCTTGTAGGTGAGAGAGGCAAAGAGAATGGTTTTATGGTTGGCATAACTTTTCAACTAGCTACAACCAGCGATGCCAACTATTTATAACCCAAACGCGCTAAGTTACAGCATTGTCAAATATTTATAGCAAAAACGCACTATTTTCTACGCGCTAAATTAAATTTCAATAAAAGTCGATGTACGTATTAGTACTCGTATCACAATTAATTTTTCAGATTTTGCAATATTGCTTCCTCGACATTATGTTTTAATAAACTAAAATCATTTAATACAGGAGGCAAATTACGGCATTCGATACGGTTCGAAATTTTAAAATGTTTCCATATAAACTCTATTGAAATATTTCGTAATTTCGTTCAGTAACGAGTGCCGTAATTTGCCCCCAGAATCAGAATCGCCTTCCAAATAATCGAAATCCTTAGTTTTTACTTCTAATTTATTTGTAAAACTTTGTAACAACATATAAATTGTCCAATAGTTGTGCGATTCAAGTACTTTTTGTACTTCAGCTATACTAGATGCTTTATAAGTTATGTACATTTTTTGGGTCATTGTATGTACTTTTAGTTGTGAAATTTCAAAATATTTGCCATTGCAGTATTAAAATGCGTTTTTAGTTCTAACCACAGTCAAGCAAATTTTGTTTGCGACAGCTGAATCATTAACTAATTTAAAAATTTTATCAGAGTTTTGGATATTAGAAAATTGTTAAATTTATACAAAAAAAGTTAAAAAAATATTGAACTGAAATGATATTATTGACTTTATTCAAAACGCGCTAATTTAGCGCTTTTTTTTATTAAACGCGCTAAGACGGCAAAAGCGTGTTTGGCATAGTTAAAACGAGCTAAATCTAACGCGAAACGCGCTAAATTGGCATCGCTGGCTACAATCCCGCATTAGCAGCATAAAACCAATATAACCAAAACTTAAAAAACAGCAAATGTTAAATGAATACGAAAAACACTAATGCACACAAAGCTGTGTATACGTCAGTGTCCCGCAAAATTAAATATGTTTGTATTGGTGAGAAAAATGAGAGTAAAATAAACTTGCACTTGAAGAAAAGTTTTCTAATTTAAAAAACATGATGTGGTTATTAATTGTTTGAATTTTTTTTTGTAAATAAGCTATTTAATCAAAAGCTTAACTAAAAACTAAAAATTTAATAATCCATTCAACAATGAGTATATAAATTCCAAATTAATTTTATTCAAAGCTTTGTGGATACTATTAAAATGTGTTATTTTTAACTGTTTCATAACATAAAATGCATTGCATATTGCAAAAAGCATGTTTTATCACGAAATATTTCTTAGCTTCCATAATTATTTAAATTTTTTGTTGCTGTACAAATTTATTAAATTTGAAATTTATTTTCGTTCCGTGTGCTCAAACAAATTAAACGAAAAACCAGGAAAAAATTAATACATGCGTGCACAACTTAATTCGTCGCTTGCTCAGTGACGACTAAAGGTACCAACAGACGACATGTTTTTCACATTGTATGTGCCAGAATTTACATATGTAAACGAAAACATGTCGTGTGTTACCTTTAAAACATTGCTTGTGTAAAAAACATGACAAAAAACATAAGACATTATTTGAAATAGAGTGTGCTCTATTTTCTTATGTTAAACATACAGCTCCAAATGTCTATGTCATGCGAACACATTCGTCGGCGGTTTATTATGTGCACTATCATTAGCCGTCTGAATGAAGTATTTTGCAAGACAAATTAATTATATATATATTTTTTTTTAATTTAACGTTGTCGTTTTATTAAAATAAGTCCAAAAATGTATAGATTTTTAGATACAACCTCAACGTCTTGTTTAAAAAAGAAAAAATTAAAAAAGCAAATTTGCGTCGCCAGTACTACAGCGACGGAACTAAAAATATTTCGACGGCTGCAAGCCATTTATAAAACAAACTACGTTGATATTTATGTACTGAAAAAGAAGATGTGATACTACATGTACGTTTGTGACCAAAAATTATAAAGCTTATGTGAATTAACCAATATTGACAAGCATAAAGAAAAACATACGAGTCGAAAACTTAAAAAACACATGTAAAAAACATGTCGTCTGTTGGTACCTTAAATGAAAGAGCATAAGCATGTATGTGATTTTCATCCGCACAATTGTGCTATGGCTTGCGGGTTACTGGTATACGTATACATTTTGTGCTAGTTAAATTAGTCTCGTGTAATTTGGAAAATATCAAAAATTGTGCAGCTTAAATATTGTTCTCGTGTAAACTACCTCATTTAGTTCAATCAAATTTTTAGTTCCCCTGCAAATAATATTACCCCAAGTTTTTAACTTAAAAATTAAGTACGTAATTAGCTAATTTTTATTTAAAATTAAGTTGTAATTAAATACGATTTCATTTTTGCAGTGGTTAATTAAAGTTATTATTAAATTACGTTGAAAGTACGGCGGCACTAAAAAATTTCCAAATAACAGCTGTTTAACACAAAAAAGTTAGGTTATCAAAATGCAGACAATTAAAATTGCATAAAAACACATCTTATGAAACCAAAGGAGCATCAAAATGCATTTTGCTATTTATTTAATTCATGATATGAAACTATGAATTGTTTTTGTTATGTATATATGCAAATTAAATGAAATTCGTCCTAATACGACCACACGATGTTTTCAACCCAACCACATGATGTTCATGTGTATGTTTGCAATAAACACACACACACGCATAAAAACACATGGTGCGCTCATAAAACTTAAACACTACTTAATTACACAAGGTTGGGCATTTAATTATTATTTAATTATGCACTCAAAAACACAATTTCGTATTTAATTAGAACTTAAAAATAATTACAGTTTGATTATTAAGTCAAGAAATGGGCATTAATTAGACTTAACAATTCTTAGTGGTGAGTATCAATTATAGCATTGCACAGATACATCTGTTTGCACTAGTTCTGAGTGTTTTTTGGTTCTGGTATGAACAAATATGTTATTTATCGTTTTCTGTTACTAGTTGTAAGTGTTGATTTTTTAAGCAATTATTGTATGGTTGGGCAATGAGCAAATGAAAACAACGCATTTATTTTTTTGTTTGTTTTTCTACGGCAAATAAGATACATAAAACTGCTTTTACCATAAGTGCCTTATGATCAGAGCTGTCAGATATGGCGATTTCTCGCCAAACGTGGCGATTTTTCAAATTGTTTGGCGTCCAAATTTTTGGTTTGGCGACATGGCGATTTTTCTGGCGATAAATAAATTTGTTGGCGATTTTCCTGGCGATAAATAAACTTGTTGGCGATTTTTTAACAAAGTTTAACACCAAAATTTTTATAATTCAAGAAAATTAGTTTGTTGAAGGAGTAGTTTCAAAAGTAAATCCTACCAAAACTCGTCTGCAAGAAGTTAAAACAATCTGATTTTAATGATTTTTCTTACATTTTGGAATTTGGATGACAAAAATTTACAAAAAATAATTTTGGCGATTTTATTTCCAATTTTGGCGATTTTCTGATAAATTTTGATATGATTATTTTATAGAAATTTATATTAAAAAAGTGTTGTATAAAAACAAATTTATTATCAAATATTTACTAAGAAAAACTACATAAAACTGATTTTTGCCGACTTTTGGCGATTTTTAAAATCAATTTGGCGAAATAGGTTGGAAAAAATCTGACAACCCTGCTTATGATGTGTTGAGAAAAAATGTAATTGGCTGATGAATGAATGAATGAAAGCAAAATTGCACATACATATGTAAGTAAATCAGTAACCCGCAAGCCATAGCACAATTGTGCGGATGAAAATCACATATATGCTTATACTCTTTCATTTAGTCGTCACTGAGCAAGCTACGAATGAAGTTGTGCATGTACGAATTTGTTCCTGGTTTTTTGTTTAGTTTTTTTTCAGCACACGGAACGAAATTAAAGTTAAAATTTAATAAATTTGTACATCAAAAAAAAAAAAAAAAAAAAATATTAAATAATTATGGAAGCTAAGAAAAATTTCGTGATAAAAAATGTTTTCGCAATATGCAATGCATTTTATGTTATGAAACATTGAAAAATAATAGGGAAAACAGTCCAAAAAGGCATTTTAATAGTATCCACAGAACTGTGAATCAATTTAATTTTGAATTTATACACTAAATCGTTGAATGCTCATTAAATTTTTACGTTTTATTTCAGTTTTAATTAAATTGCTTATTTACAAAAAGAAAATTCAATCAACTAATAACCACATCATATATTTCATATTACAAAACTTTTCTTCAAGTGCAAGTTTATTTTACTCTCATTTTTCTCACCAATACAAACATATTTTATTTTGCGGGACACTGAAGTAAATGATACATGTCCATGAAACACATGCATTTGTAATTACTCTCAGAGCAAAATTGTCTCTTTCTCTCTCTATACTTTGGCTGCGCCACAAAATAACATAACGAACGTCCGCACATACATCTGCACATCATGTATTTGTTTCAATAGTGGTTTTTTCATATATTTGTATTACAATATGTATTTTTTGAGCAAAAACAGATCAAACAGTTGCTCAGCAGCAATACAATAAGTCCCTATTTACACTATGCAAGTCTTATTGCTAAGCTGATTAGTTTATTAGGAGAGAGAGACGGGGGGAAAAGAAACGTTGCTGTTCCCCTCGTCTCTCTCTCCTAATAAACTAATCAGCTTAGCAATAAGACTTGCATAGTGTAAATAGGGACTAAGCAATTGTTATTTGTTTTCAATTGTATTTTAATTTGGAAAAGCACGCACACACAATAACTCTTATACTAGTTCTGTCGCTCACACTACAATTATATGGTACATACCATGGTATATTTGTTTTGGCTATACAAACGAGTATACAAATGCAACCCTTTAGTATCAATATACTATACATACTATTTGGCAAATGCTACGATGCCAGACCATTTGCACAAGATTGGGAATTGGGCTACTATTTACCAGAAACAATATCCTAAAATTGATGTAAAGAATAAATTGTTTCATTTTTGTACTTTTACGTGAAATAAGTACATTTTAAAAGATCAATGAATTTTTATAAATGCAAAATATATGAAAGTGGCAATACTGAACTATCAGGTGCAGATGGTAGAGCTGGCAAACTATCGATAGTCACGCCATTCGATATTTTCGATAGTTTGTTGAAAAACTATCGATATTATCGATAGTATCGAATTATTTTACACTATGTTCACACGTCAACACGAACAGTCGTTTTGACTGTTGATATATGGATATAGTTTAAAAAAAAATAGGTAAAAATTATAACTGCCTTATTCAGAAAAAATAATTTTGGTTTACAAATGGTTTACACAACAAATTTTGCATGAAAATTTATTTGTAAACGTTAAATTAAATTATTAAATTATTTCTTTCTGAATAAGGCCTTAAATAATTAATTTTATGTTTAATTTCATTCTAATTTTTCAATTTTAAACACATATCTTTTTTTTTGTCTACAAAAACATACCTACATATCGTCACCTTAAATGCAAACACACGTAACTACACAAAAATTCGAAATCGAGTTTTTGATTTATTATAGTTCATTTTATCAAACTACATGTTCACTCAAATATTTAGATCTCTGCGATGAAAAATGACGATTTTATTAAAGAAATTCAAACAGACGTAATTACGAATGCATCTATTTTTTATTGCAAGGAACGTAACTAACAATAAAGCTTAAAGATACATAAAAAAGAAATAAATGTTTAAGAAGATATAAGAATCCATACTACAAGTAAATTTCGAAGAAAATTTTCAAGAATACTTTATTATTAAAAAATATAAAAGTGTAGTTACATACGTTTGCATTTAAGGTGACGATACGTACATACTCGTTTGTATGTAATAATTTTGTTTTAGTAGCCAATTCAGATAAATTAGCGATAATTTGTTATCAAAAAATTCAGTAAGATTTAGAATGGAAGAAAATGGTTCGCTCACAAAATTTTGTATATTTCAATCAATATTCGAGCGCGAATCGTGAATGTGAATGAGAGTGAACATCGATATTTGTTGTCCGTGTGATCATGCTATTAGGAATGCTGAATTTCAATTTTCAATACATATCGCTCATTTATTCATTATTATAACTCAAATAAAAATAGTTTTGAAAAAAATGTGTTAAGTTCTCAATTTATATACAACTCAGTGGATATATTAATAAAGCTTTCTTCTATCAAGAGATGAGCTTGTACGCCATCGCGTGAATTTTTTTACACAAGATGAAATATGAATTGACGGGGCATTCTGTATTATTAACTGAATAAATTATGACGTTATTGTATTAATAGAGCGATATGTACTTATGTATTTTCAATAAAAGACAACTAATATGTTAAATTTTATCTAGTTTGTTGACAATTTGGTAATAAATTTTTTCAACGATAGTATCGCTATCGAGAAAAAACTATCGATAGTCCAATAAAAACAAAACCATCGATACTATCGATAGTTTGCCAGCTCTAGCAGATGGTGCTGCTGTGGTGAATGTGCTTAATGCATTAGTTCATTTTGTGTATTAGTTTTTAGTTCAAAATTTGAAATAGTGAGCGTGGAACAATTGAACTAGTTCACTTAGTTCAATGTACTGAATTGTTCAATTGAACTAGTTCATTTATGAACTGCACAAGACACAGTGAATGTGTTTTAGTGTCGTTTAATTAACGCTTTTTCGGAGATTTTTTTGTGTGTTATTAGCAGGTTTTTTACAAAGAACATAAAATGCAAGATAAATTTTTTTCATCCGCGCATCAGAGACGATCAAATAATCAGCCGTCAAATAAAAATATCTATATACATGTAAGAATTTTTCGATACTCATCAATCACTGACTACAACGCGTACGTGCAGTCGAAAAACATGATTGTACGCACATAATTAAGTGATTGATTGATGGCTTTATTTGATCGTCTCCTGGGAACTTAAAGCATGAGACAGGAATCTTCTTAATATTATTTCATAGTTTAAGTGTGCCTTTTATACTTATTTCGTATACTTTCATATACTGGTGTACTGTAGTAACGACTGGAATATCCTGTAGTTAAGTACGGTGGCATATTTAGGCCTAGGGCTGTTAGGCTCGGGCGCCATCGATCATTTGAAATTTCTAATGCTGATCAATACTGTTTTGAATTGGCCAAAATATTTCAATAATTATATGTGAATTAAAAAACGTATATGTCTATAAATTAATAAAAATGTACTCATATATAATAATTTAAGTATTTAACAAATATATGGATGCTTTCTTTTTGATAATCAGTGCTATATAATCGTTAAGGGCGGCATATCAAAGAGTACCTAGGGTGGGAGCAGCCATAAATCCGTTGCTTCTTACACCTGCGTGTTCTTATAGACACATTCTAAGTGGTTTGAAACTTCAAAAAAAAATCTCATTTGTATGGCTATTTAAAATTAAAATATGCGCTTATACATACCACTTTTTTCTCAAAAATATTCAGTATAATTTTAATATTTTTTTTTAGAATTTCAAAATCAATAAAGAATGGTTTAACCATTTTCTTTTAGTTTTAATGCAATCTATGCATGTATGTATTTGTATTGCAATGAAAATGTTTAAAACTATAAAATGTATTAATAATAACAATAAAAATAATTTAATAAATGCATAAATATAATAAGTATAACGCTTACTTACAGAGTCTTTATTTTAACTTAAAAATAAATATTTCCAAATATCGTAATTACTAAATATTGAATTGAAATGAAAATTGTCGATCAATTGCGATATGCAGGTATTGAAATCGATTACGGCATTAATAAAATCATTCGAAGATTCCAAGGCGTTGTTATCCATTTTTTTTTCACCAAATTCTAATAATTTAATTTTTAATAAAACCTAAGTCTTACGCTACAACAATAATTATTTAATTGGCAAGAATGTTTAGTTTATATTTTACGGTGGTGTTACGTCATCGAAATTGCAACTGGTTGGTGCTGGGCAACAAGCATGAAACTTTTTTTTATTTTTCCAGCCACAAAAATTTTAAGAATTTCCTTAAGAACGTACAACAGGTTTGGCAGCAATCATTTCCTCATCATACATATGTATGTACATATGTATATATGTATGTATGTGTGTTTGTGTTAATTCGCAAACATTCGCCAGCTTTGCTGTTTATGTGTTTGCATTCTTTTGATCTAGTCTTGCTGCATTTAAAAAAACATTAATCTCAAAATATTTTCTAACTTTCACTTCTGCTCTTTCTTTTGCTTGCAATTACATACTTTTCAATTGACTTGTTTTGATTTAAGTTTTTAATGTTTTTTTTTAAATTTATTTTGTCGCCTGTCTGCGAATATGTATGTACGTGCGCTTGCGCACAGAAGTGTAAACAAACTGATACAAATTCTTCAATTTCCAATGAATTTCAGGGGTTTAAATTTCTCAAAACGGAAGCAGAGCATGCGACCGCATTTACAGTCTTTTTGCACTTCGTTTTGGTTTAGCTGACAAGGTGAGTTAACGGCAACAGATTCGTTGCCAGCGTTACCGTTGTGCGACTAAAGTCGCATTTTGCCCCTTTTTCAACTGTCTTGCCACTTTTTATGCCCATTACTTTTAAATCCCCTTTTAGTGCGCAGATTCTACCACATTAAACAAGATTTTATTTCCTATGTGCCAAACTTCATGTAAAAACATACACCTGGGTATAAATCTTTTCATTTGTGTAAGATTTTTAAATAAACGAGTACAATTGCACACTCATACTTGATAATTCTAACTGTATTTTTGACAGCTATTGTGAAAGCTAAATTTAATTAAAGTACATATTTTTAAAAGGCTGTTCTGTAAACCGATCGAGTTGAAATCGCACGATTTTAGAATACTAAAACAGCCAAACATGTGACCAATTCCAAAAAGCAAATTATCTAAAAATATCCAAGTTTTTACCACAAAAAACTCTTATTTTCGGAGGAAAGTGACTATTCCTGATGATAAGTTGCAACTACTCGTTTAATTCAATGGACAAACTGGCCAAATTAAACGCAAAAATATACCCAGATTAAGCAGTTGCAAAGTCGGTGAGTTACACCTTATTTCATTTTTTATAAAAAAAAAAATTAAAAAAAACATAAAGCGTAAACATAAATTAGCCTTGCTAAAAAATTTTCAAACATACAGAAAGTAGACACTTGTCTGTCCATGCTGTCTGCTTTAAATTTATTTCAAAACGATTTGAAAGAATGGATTGCAAGTGAAGAACTTATTAACAAATACATATATAAAATTTCAAAAGAAGTGATATTTATTTAATACGTATTTAATAAGTATGCATGATGCATAAAAAGAATGCTATAAATATATTATCCTCTTCAGAATCGAAGTTTAAATTTTTTTTATCAAATCTTTAAATGGTTAAGTACATTTTTTGAATTATACTGGGTTTTAAGTAAATAATTGAAATGTCCCAGAAGATGACAAAAAATTTATTTAAGTATTTATTTAATTTTTTGTAAGTCTTAAGAACTGGGACAAATTACGGCATTCAATATCGAACGAAATTTCCATTTAATTACTATTGGAATTTCGATCAATATCAAATGCCACATTTTGACCAGTCTTTCATTATTATCATAGATTTTTTTATACGTAGTAGCTATCTATACTACGTTTATACTGTATTTGCAAATACTTAACTAGCCGCTATTATAGAAATACATTCACAGTCGTCAAATAAGCAATTGCAAAATTAAAAATTTCTTTTTCGGTATATATACATACATCTTCATACCCAGTAATCAGCAATTGTTCACGTGCGTTAGCAAAGGCTTCATTATTCTTTACTTTCTGTTGATGTTCTGTGCTGTGCCGTTCTGTTTCTAAATTTCAATATTTACTTTTTATGTAATAACTTATCACCTGTTTCTGAGCAGAACGGCCACAGTTTTCCACTAAACTGATGAGTTCGTCCATTTTTATGTTTCAATATAATTTTATGTTTTTCTGATAAAAACTAAATTTTTTAAATTTTAAAAGCACAACCACAATTTTTATTTTATTTATGCTGTCACTTAAGCGTCCCATACACTACAACAGCATGCATGCGCAATCAAGTGCTTGTGCCAGCGGTTTGGTCGTGTATGGGCATTTTGTGCGATTGTACGGTTTGCTGTAGCGATGTCAAGTAGAGTTTGATATTTTGCTAATGGTACCAGCTCGCTGGTGTGGTATATAGTGAAATTAGCTCAGTTGAGCAAAGTTGTCATTTAGCAAACATGCATTTAAGTAATATAATTTGTTGAAATATAATTTGTTTCAATGGTAAACAGAATTTTAGAACTTTAGTTATACATAGCTGCTAATTTTAACAACATACCAATAATAATTGCAACAAAATATGTGTCACTATTCATTACCACCCTTCCCGAAATTTTGTAAGAAATGAATATTGTACCAGCGCGGTGGTATGTTGTGTGGTTCGAGCATGAATGTTCAATCGCTTGATTGTGCGTGCATGCTGTTGTAGTGTATGGGCCGCTTTAGAATAACTTAAATTTTTTTTTTTTTGATTCTCACAGGTTGAACCAAGGTGTATCTAACTAGGTGGCAGCGCTACTTCAGCTGATAATTTTTTGCTCTATATGCTTTGTAGCTGAATAATGTCAAAAACTTCGATTTTGTTTTGGTTTTAGTACAATTATTTTTGTGCTTTTGACATTCTTCGGTTCTTACACAGCTATGGTTGCCGTATTTTTGTATTAAAAATCCTTACGCAGTCACCTGTATAATTACACCATGGGTTGAACCGTAACAGAACAGAACGAAACAGATAAACTGACGACTTGTGTAAGATTTCTAAAATTAGAAAAGAGTCAGCTGGTTCGTAACAGAACAGAAAGTAAAGCCTAAAGGCTCCGTTACCCGACTGTATAAATCGCAGATATAAGGTAAATGTAAATGTAATGTAAATGTAAACGTTTGAGCGCTTATAGATTCTTAAAAACGTGTCATGTGTTTTCGACACAAAAAAAACTTCTTTGTGCACACACACACACATACATACTAATTGCATTGTGCCCAGCAAACACGCATTTTTGATTTTAAATTGCGAGTTATTTGAAGTCAAACGCGAAAGTTCATATACTTATGTATAATATTTAAATTCATGAAATTCATTTTGATTGAAATTTACATACATATGTATACGGACATACACACGAGTATGTATGTATGCATTAGAACTTATAAGTAAATAATATATAAAATAGTAATGTTTTAATTAATCCAAGATTTTTTAATAATTTCGCTGAAACTATTTTAATTTACTTTCTTTTGATGGCAAGACTTAGCCTGTTGGAAAAAACTAATTGAGTTTTTGAAATACATAACACCTTTTAGAACGAAAATGCGCCTAGAGATTTTGAAAATTATTATTATTATTTTATTTAAATGAATTCAATTGTAATAATTTTAATACTTGTCATTGTACATTACCAGAACAGATTTTGAGCAACTTCATCGGAAAGACGAAGTATTTAGCTCTTTAATTTGCAAGAGTGTGTATGCTTGCAGTAGCACATCAATGAAATCTCTACTTTCTCGTTTTATCCTTTTCTTATTAATGTTCGTACCTACTCATAATAATTTAGTGTTATTTACAAACAATATAATTACATATGTATATTTTTTAACAAAAATACATACATGTGTACATATACAGGACTTTTTGTTTGCTGGGTGTTTATCAGTATAAAAAATCATATAAAATAGAAAACAGCTGTTCGAAACATTGATGAGAGAGTTCAACATCTTCACATTATTTTTGATTGCATGGAAAAAGTACCAAAATTATTTAAATGGTATCAAATCATTATTTTATACTTACAAACATTGTAATGACTTTGACATTTAGTGAAATTACAATTTAAGCTTCATACCCGTATATACATATTTACATTACAACGTATTATAATTATAAAAAATATTTATATTTATATTATCATTATAATTATTCACCCCACCCCTATCGTGAATAAAATGTAAAATTTTTGTTCCCATGAAATTTTCATTCCCCATGAGGGGAAATTTGCAATCGTGAATTTCATGGGAACGTTTGTTCCCGCTATCAATGCATAGTGAATGTAAAAAATGGGAAGAAGACTTGTAAAGCTTCACTGCCTCATAGAATCAATAAGATTTTCTCTATGAAACGTTTTTAGGCTAAGGGGTATCCCAGCAGAAAGAAGCGAAGATTTTTTCATAGAGATTCCTTATTGTTTTTATGTGGTAAATCTTATTAATTTTATCAAGAAGAAAACCACATAAAATCAAGAAGAAATCTTATTATTCCCAACTTTTTTTTTACTCTATTTCCGTTATTTTTGGCACCAAAAAAAAAACAATCCATAGAGAAAAACTTCTTGATTCTATTAGGTTTTCTTATAAATTGTAAACTATATGGATTTCTTATTGATTTTATTAGGTTGCCTTATTGATTTTTTTAAAAAGGTTTTCTTCTTGATTTTATTAGGTTCATATATGATTATGTGTAAAGCATCTTATTGATTTTTTTTAATAAGGAAATCTTCTTGATTTTATGAGGTGTCTTGTTATTTCATATCTATAAATAGACACATACAATCTTTTTTCATGATCTTTTTCGTTTTTGTATAAGCATGTTTGCAAAATTATTTCAATGGTTATTTAGACTGCTTGTTACCATATTGGTTAGAGTGTTTGTCTATCAGTCAGAAGTTTGCTGGTTCAATACTTGTCTCCTTTCAAGTAATAATATGTATGTATGATGAGTTAATTAATTAAGAATACAATATAATATGTATGTATCTATGTAAGTATGTATAGTATGTATAGTATAAATAAATAACATCTACATATACTACATACATACATAAGTATATGGTATAGAATTTAAATGAAAATACATAAGCAAAGCACAAAGAATAAAGAAAGACATATTTTTTTTATTTTATGAGGTCGCCTCATAAAATCAAGAAGAAAACCTTATTAAAAAAATCAATAAGATAACCTCATAAAAACTACAAGATTTCTTCTTGATTTTTTCAAAAAGGTTTTCTCTATGAAATTAATAAGATTTCCTTATTGAAAAAACACATTGAGATTTCTTATTAATTTTGTTCTATTTTATGAGGTATTTATTAGGCACTGTTTTCTCTGTGTTAAAAATTAATTGAAAATCAAAGAAATTAAATTTAATAATAAAATTTACACATATTTTAGGTTTCAAATTAATGTTTTTGAGTGTAAAGTTGTGTTTTTAAACATTTTAGGTCACATGGAAAAAATTCTTTAGTATACCACAAACATAAAGTTTACTGCATGAGAACCAAAGAAATTCGTGTTCAATGAAAAACGATGTTGTAAGGAATTATTGTTATTAATCGTGGACATTACTTACTGATATTGTCCTAAAAATAATTATTTATAACTTTAAATATATAATTGCAAGCATAATACGGAAATTACGCAGTGTATTAATTCAGTTCGCCTGCAAAACTAAAGTGAACAAAACCAAGGTAAAAGTGAAAAAATCCATGTGAAAAATATTATTCACTATAAGGGGAATCAAGAAGGGAACACACTTTTGAAAAAAAAACTATTTACGATTGCATTTTGGGGAAAAGGGAAAATATTTCTAGGGAAAAACTGTTCACGATAGGGGTGATTATGATTATACGTACCTATTTTTATTTTTATTGGTATTATTTTTAAATAAAAATAGTTTTTTATACGCTTGAATGTATGTTGTTTGTACGTACATATGTATGTATATTTTACAAATTCATACATATGTACATACCCTGCAGGAGAACGAACTGGTGTCCAACTAGTATTTTAGTAGTACATAAATCACCACCACTAGTTCACAACTGTAACCCTTCCTATACTATCTTAATGCTCAAATTAGCATTGAGTGTGTTTAGAAAACGACTAGTACCATTGGTACTAGCTTAGGACTAGTTTATTACCAGTTCTTTTGTAAAGAAAAATTCTATAAAATTAGTGGTTTTATTCCTTTTTTACCCAGTGACAACGCTAGTTAAAATTTGCAATTATTTACCAAAATTCAGAAATACAAAAGGATAATTATAATTATTTAATTATAATTATTTTTAGATCAAGCTAAAATTTTAGTAATTAAAAATTAAAATTTTCATACGGTGCAAGAACTCTGTTAGACAGTTAATATTTATTTTGCAATGTGGTGCCTTGGAACTACTTCATATACTAGTACTCATCAGCACTAGTAATTTTACACAACAACTTTAACCCATTTTGCACTAGTTCTTGCTATTCTAGTAATTATACTAATAGCTTTTAGACAATTATCGCCTATTCTCCTGCAGGGTATGTATGTATATTAACAAAAAATAAACACATACGATTGGCAAACTCTGGTTAGATTTTATAAAAAAACTTTTTTAGAAAACTAAATTTATTAAATATGCCATGTACGTATACAAATTAACCACTCAAAAGCTTCAATTATTAAAAGAAACAAAAGTACCAAATCAAGGCTATTGTGCCACACTCTCATTCAATATACATACATATGTACATCCCATCACTGTCTGCAAATGTCACGTAACGTCGTCATGAAATTCTATTTTCTGCAGGTTCAGACGTTACATATACGTGCCATTTCAGTCAGGTAAAGGCTCAGTTAGCCGACTGTAATGTAAAGTAACTGTAACGTAGGAAACAGCTGATCGAGATTTTTATATGAAAAGTAGGTTACGTTACATTACAACTCTATAACCATTTTCATTACTTTTCACATAACAATATCGATCAGCTGTTTCCTACTGTTGCAGTTACTTTACATTACAGTCGGCTAACTGAGCCTTAAGCGTTTGCATAGTTTTTCACGCAACAGATTCGATCAGCTGACACATTTACATTTACAGTTCAACATTTACAGTCGGGTAATTCTGCCTTAATTCTGCCACAAGTTAGAATTTTTACTTGCAAATAAAATGTGCGATTAAATTTTAAATTTTTCAACGGTAACGTTGATTCCGGTTGAACAACGCGAAACACACCTGCAAAATTGTCACACGATGGTAGAGGCAGAAATTTATACCCTGATCCTTCTTGGTCCTAGCATTTCTTGAGGGTTTCGTAGCGAAGGTCCTGCGCTCGAGCCCGGCCTCACCACTATGCATTTTTCTGATGTTTCTTTGTGTCAGTTGTTGCCATAATGGACCTGTGCCAAACGGCAGCAAAGTACTAGTGTAAGTAAACAACAGGTAAATTTTTGACAAGCTGCAATAAAAAGCATGTTATCATAAAATTTAAATCCACCGCCGTCGCTTCGAGCCGTCGACCAATACAAAGATTTTTACGTCTTTTAAGTTTAATTAGATTGTGAAAAAATCATTGTTTATTTTAGTTTGCGAAAAATGTTGCATCATTTATATAATATTATATAATTTTTTGCTACAAGAATATTGTTTTATTTAAAAATGTCCTCTTAAAAATTTGTTGGTAGCCGGCGGGTTGTAGTCAGGCGAAGCAAAACCGTCGCCGCAGCAATTGTTTCATCAGCTTCTTTCTATGCTAAAGCGAATTTGTCAAAATTTAACATTGTCAAAAAAGATATCATTTGGCACAGCAGAAAAATGAAATTTTTTCCCCACAGGAAAATATTTTTTTACCATAGTACTTTTCTACCGTTTGGCACACGCCCAATGAATGAAATAATATAATTCTTTATATACAGCTCATCTTGTTTTCTATGCAAGTTGCCTGCTGCCAACCAGTGATGCCAACTTTTTTGGCTCTAAAAGAACATCAAAATTTAAGAAAAGCAATAAAAAGCGTAAAAAGCACTAACGTGGAAAACGAGTGAAGATTCAAACGATTGAAGCTTAATAATGTTTAATATTTTCTAAGCTATTCTCTATTTGATGCTTTACTCTGAAAAAATAAATACAGCAAGTTTTTATTAAAGTAATTTTAAGAAATATTTATTTTATTTATTTCCATTAGACTTTAAGAATGAAATTCTTTTATAGTCAAAAATATGTACACAAATTTCTTAAAAGCACTACTTAGTGCTTTTTCTTAGTTTGGCACTAACGCTCAAAATTTGGCGTTTTGAGTCTTCAAAAAGCATTAAAAATTTGCCAAAAGCACCAAGTTGGCATCACTGCTGCTAACATTGCCTGCGACGCTTTCTCTCACATCATTTTGTTTGTAGAGATGAAGAAAAAAAACAAGCAAACTTCATTTAAAATTAATGAAAAATAATCTCGTTCTATGCCTTTGTGTAGCCTGGAGGTGAATTGTGAGTGAAACTGTGCTAACACTTGTTACTGTTGGGCTGCTTGTATTTGAATGCCTGCTGCTTGCACACGCAAAATAGATCAAGATTCGCCATAAAACTACATCTAGTGAACAAAAAAAAGAAAAAAAAAATGTCCTAAGGGCGCTAAAGTCTTTTTCAAACCGTAGCTCTGCAGTTTTGGCTAAGAAATAAATATTTTTTTAGATATAAATAGAAAGGAGAAGGCCACTGTAAGATTCAGAAATATATAATATCCAATATTCAATAGCGTACTATTACGAATATTACGCGTGTAATATGTATTACGAATATTTCGCGTGTAATATGTATTACGAATATTTTTTCCCTCTTTTTTTTAGTACATAAGGAAGACTCCGCTGGGGCATCTGTTCAGTCTGAAGGTGTTCGCCGACGAGTCAACATCAATAGTCTACCAAATTAATCTGCAGCCAGTCCCGCAACTATACTTAAGCCTGCAGTACACAGCATGTAATAAACCACATGCGCATGTGGCTCTGACGTCATCACGAAGCTACATTTGCTGCATGCCATGTACTAGTAACATGCGTACATGTGGATGGTCACATGCTTACAGATATGCTGCCGCCTCAGAAAATGTGTTCATTTCGGCTACATGTGTCACATGTGCATTTTGGAATAAGAGTTTTACCCCATGTAGCCACTGCTAGTAATTTAAAAAAATGCAAGCAAAATGCTGAAAATTCCCGTCACGTCATCGCCACATACGCATCTGGCCTTTTACATGCCGTGTACTGTAGGCTCTAGATATTAACCTAAGCTTAACTGGTACTTAAGTCTGCAGTACACAGCATGTAAAAAGCCACATGCACATGTGGCTCTGACTCAGTTTTGACGTCATCGCCACATGCGCATGTGGCTTTTTACATGAAGTGTACTGTATGTATGTAGGTTTTATATATTAACCTAAGCTTAACTGGTGCATATTTATACTTTTGAATCTGCATATGCATTTCATGCCGGAGCAGTGATGCCAGAATTCATTCACTAAAATGGCTAAAAAAAATGGCTAAGCGAAATCGAATGCGAAAGAAAAAGGTATTTCATATATTACTTTTTTTAAAGCAAATCGGGAACTTTTTTTTAAAGTAAATAAAAACAATAAATTAAAGTAATAAATAAAATGATTTTTCTTCAGGTAATTAAGAAACTACGCATATAGTGCAAACTTGCAATACGGCATCTATTCAGTCTTTAAATTTTTGGGTTACTAATCCATTCCTTGTGAAATTCTTGTTTATACTTTTTATTCGTTTTCTATTTTTTTAACTTTCATTTAAACTTTAATTTATTTTTTATTTTCACCTTGTTTAATTGATATCAAATGTAACATGATAGCGCCCTCCTTCGTCGGTATTGTGTAGCAGCATCATTAGCGAAGTAAAATAATTAATAAAATGGCTACTAAACACAGCTTCGATAATTTAGTACGCCTCATTGACACCAGAGGCGCTGCAACACTGCCTTATTAAAAAAAAACAAAACAAAAAAGCAGAGTTATAAAAAAGTGAAGCTTTTCTCTCTCTCTCTTTCTTCACCGCCTGTATTCTCTATCAAAATCCCTTTCCTAAAGAAGGTAACACCTTGGCGTAGCTAGAAATTTTTTCAGGGGGCATATTAATGATTTTTATGAGTAATATTAAAATAAATAATTACATGAAAGTTTTAATAATTCAAGGGGGCAATGCACCCCGAAGAATGGCCTTTCTGCGCCAATGGTGTTCATTCCCACGACTGGGGTGGATGAGGGATGGAAGTAATTCGAAGCCCAATTGATGAATTTTTAACCTTGCATTTTCCTGATAGAAAAGAATATATTTTTTTTTTACCAAATGCGGTCGCATCGCCCTATCGTCATATAAATTCAAAGATAGGGTGACTTACAAAAATTTCAAAATCGACTTTTTGATTGATCTATAACACTGCACAACAGTGATTTGGATGTTTAAATAAAAATGGCCGATCCTACTGTATTTTTGTCTCCTGATTACGATAGTGCCGTTAGTTTTTCTCTATCAGCTCTAGTTTTGAAGATATAGTGTCATTTAGGATTTGCATAATTTGCATCTCTTTTTGTATTATACCGTTAATATATTACGAATGGTACTCCAAACTTAAAAATACTTTCTGGATTACTTATCTACACAAAAATCCCTTTCACTTAAATAGATTCACATTGGTGAGTATTTTATGGTATCTGACTATTATTGCAAGGATGTTAAAAATCGTGTGTTTTCAGTTCAGTCCTTTTAACATTTTTTGATTATAATTTTTTTTGACCAAATATAACTAATTCTTATGTATTTTTGTTCGCTGACTACAAAAATAGGTTTATTTATTTTCTAGCACCTCTAGTTTGAGAGATACTTTGTGTTACATAAAAAAAATTCTTGAAATTTTTCTTTTCAAAAGCCATCCAAAAAAATTGTTTTTTATATCACATTTGTCCATTTACAAGTTATTACTGCAATAATACGCAAAAAAAATGTTGTATGGACCAGTGCAGAAAATTTTTATGCTATTTGTAGTTAATATATCACATATATTTTTTCTTTATTTCGTAAAAGCTGGAATATTAAAATATGTGATATATTAACTACACATAGCATAAAAATTTTCTGGACTGGTCCATACAACATTTTTTTTGCGTAATAATTGCACTAATAACTTGTAAATGGACAAATGTAATATAAAAAATATGTGCAGTGTAATCAATGTAATTAAATAAAATCTGTCTATCCATAATATTTTTATACTCAAAAGTTTCGAAGTTATTAATGAAATTAAAAAGAGGAGTAAGTACACTAAAATTTATAATGTGTATAGCTTTTTCTGTAAAATAACTTAAATGTGACTTACGACTTTTGTTTGAATTTATGTGACGATATAAAGCGTGTATGCTCTTTTAGAAGCAATTGTTTCTATATTTTTAATTTCATAAAAATAGCTTTTATAGTTTCGAAGAGACAGAAATCGCCCCTTGGCTCTCTCTCTCTCTCTTAGTCTTAGTCAGCTGATTCGTAACAGAACAGAAAGTAAAGCCTAATTCTGCCACAAGTTAAAATTTTTACTTGCAAATAAAACGTGCGAATAAACGTAGTATATGAGTTCTTATAAAATTAATGTTTGTGTAGTTTTTATAGATGAGAAATTTATTTTTAATAAAAATAGCGTTTCTTTAATTTTTATTTATTTTAAAGTTGTCCTTTTATTTCTTAGAAATCCCCTTTTTGTGTCCCTTTTGGAAATTTTTCAACGGTAACGCTGTTCGTTGCATTTGGTTTCAGTAACCAAAGCCAGCAGTCAATTTCAAAACAGCCAATTATGTGCGTGTGTATTTGTGTGTTTATGTGTGTTACTGTAATAAGCAGCTGGAAATTCAGTGTAGCCAGATTGTGGGTTTTCATTCTTCAATGCAATAAAAAGGAATCTCTCTTTTTCATTATTGTAAACAATGTATGCATCTAAAACATAAATTTTTACTGGCTTTGTTTTTAAGAAACACAAACTGCGAACCGATTAGCTTGTCTGCGAAAAACACCCAAGGTTTATGGCGGGAATTGAACCCACGATCTGTGGACTGACAGGCTAGCTTCTGTAATTTTGAAGCGGCACAATTTCTCTCAGAGCCATCAAGTTAAGCGTGCCATTTTTTGTGGCCCAAAAAAATTACTCAACATTAAGTGCTTTGCTTGTCTGGGTTCTCCGAAGCATGTCTACTTAGCCAGCATATGTATTTGTGTAGTCATCAATATGGCATCACTATTTCCCAAGTCTTAATACAAAAACACAACTGCATTATTTAAACATGGCAGAGATGGAAAAATTAGCTCTATCACATATTGTTTGCTAGAGTTGGTGCAATGAAATACTGTTATCCAAATACGAGTATACATATGTGGAAATATGTAGTTAAAATTGAAAACAGATTTATTTTATTATTATTTTAATTAACATCTACATATTCCGATAACTATACATTGATGAATATACGTGTCTGTCATGACTTTCACATCCGTGTGAAAGTGAATCTTTTCCGCATATTTTGGTGTCCTGACATTCACTTTCGAATAATTTTTTCGTTTTACTTTCGACTGCACCTAGCAATGTGAAAGTAAATAGAATCGCCCTTTTTCCACATTAAAATTAATTTAATTTAAACGAAATCTTTTTTAAAATTAGGCTTAATATCTCATCTACCTAATTCGGAAATTTAAACCAATATATATTTGGTTTTAATACATAGAAAAGGGGACATGAAAAACATGCCCACATTAGCAACCAATTTTGCAAAAATATTCGGAAGTATGCAGACACCAAATCTTTTTTTTTTGCGATTCGGAAATTTTCATTCTAATTGAAAACGTTCGAAAGTCGTGACAGACACGATAGATACATATGTATGTATGTACCTGTAGAGCGAAAGAAATTAAAAATGTTCTTTTATTAAGATTAAATTTTAATATTTATAATTTTCATATGTACATTAGAGCCACCCCACTGCAAGTTTTTTGTGGCATATGCCATCTTTGTTAATATAGCAATTTCTCAATTATTGACATAAAAGCCATTTTTAGTCCGCCTTGTCATAAAATACCTTCTTTGCAACCTAAAAGGAATTTTTATGTGTTTGAGTTTTTGTGTAGGCATAAAAAACTTGCTCTGATGATGATGAATAAATAACAAGTTTTTGTTACCACACTCAAATTAAAGATGGTGATTCGCAAAACATGTTAATATAACCGTTAGTTATTTAGACTGCCTTTACAAATACATGCGTAGTTTTGAATTCAACAAACTAAATATGCATATCAAAGCCCTTAAACGAATTTCAGTTGCTATAAAATTTGAAAATGCTTCCGTTATAAATTGTTTGTAAACTACTAATTTCTTTTTTATTATAGAAATATTAAAACAACAATAATTATCAGCCTGCTCCACGATATCGACAGAAAAAGAAAGGTGTCTATCGAGTCTTCACTGTCGAAATCTTTTATTATTTTCATATCATAAATTAATGTATGAATAAAAAAATTTCCAAGTGAGGCTTCAAATTTTTTTCTAAATATTTTTTTATTCTGCAGTAAAATAAAAAAAACGGCGACAAAAAAAATTACACTCGTTATCGAATAAAATTTCTATAGAGTCTATATAGAAATATATGAAAATTTCGATTGCTATAGAATGCCGTAATTTCCCCCTGTTTTAGTAATTTTTTTTCAATGACCCGCACTTCCAGGCCTGCAATACACAAAAAAAAACACACACACAAAAAACATTTAAATTTAATCAGAGAACGAGCAACGAACAAGTTTAATAAATTTCAAAATCATATTACTAGCTTTAGTAAAGTCGTGCAGTCATTATATTCATTCATATTAGTGTTGACAAAATACCGAGTAACGAGTATTCGTACTTGTGGCAATCTTTGTGCAGTTTAGAAACAGCAAATGATATTCAGTTGTAATTTTAGAAAGAAATTAAGTATTAATTAACAAATTAGTTTTTTCGTGTACTCTTAAAATTTTTACATAATGTGTGTGTAACTTTTACACTGCGCCTTTTTGTCTGTGACTTTTTTCTTGACGTTTGTGTAATAAAATCACGGCTCTTAAACATAAATACGGGGAAAGATATAGATACGATAGAGAGAAATGAAGAGAGATATATAGAGATATATAGGGAGATAGAAAGAGAGAAAGAAAGAGAGAGAGATGGGTGGGGGAGAGAGAAAGAGATATGCCAAAAGTCTCCCTCCTAATGCAACACATGACCAGCAGTGATGCCAACTTTTTTGGCTCTAAAAGCACATCATAATTTTAAAAAAGCACTAAAAAGCGAAATTTTGAAATCTAAAAAGCGTAAAAAGCACTAGTGTGAAAAACGAGTGCAGTTTAATAATGTTTTCTAAGCTATTCTCTATTTCGTCAATATTATCAAAATATTATCAAATATATCAGACGAAAAAGGCATGCTTTATACTAAACAAATAAATTCATCAAATTTTTATTAAAGTAATTTTAAGAAATACGTAATTTTCTTAAAAGCACTACTTAGTGCTTTTTCTTAGTTTGGCACTAACGCTCAAAATTTGGCGTTTTGAGTCTTCAAAAAGCACTAAAAATAGTGCCAAAAGCACCAAGTTGGCATCGCTGATGACCAGGGCTGTCAGATATGGCGATTTCTCGCCAAACGTGGCGATTTTTCAACTTGTTTGGCGTCGAAATTTTTGGTTTGGCGACATAGCGATTTTTCTGGCGATAAAGAAATTTATTGACGATTATTTCGGCTATTTTTTAAACAAAATTGAACTTCAAAATTATTCTAATTCAGGAAAATTAGTTTGTTGAAGGAGTAGTTTCAAAAATAAATCCTACCAAAACTCGTCTGCAAGAACTTAAAACAATTTGATTTTGATGATTTTTCTTATATTAATTATAGTCATTGAATTTGAATGAGAAAAATTTACAAGAAATAGTTTTTGGCGATTTGATTTCTAATTTTGGCGATTTTCTGATAAATGTTGATACGATCATTTTTTAAAAATTTATATTAAAAAAAAGCAATGTGAGTCCGATCACAGAGGAGATGTGTAAACATCTAGTAATGAAAAATTTCTTTAAGTTGGAAGTACTTATAGTAAATTTTTTTAAATTAATTGATGAAAAGTATCAAAACTTTCTATATTGTAAATACATAGGAATTTGTTGGTTTTTGTTTGTTTTATTAAACTTATTTGGTTAGTAAATGGGCACACTGCAGTATATGTATATGTACTGCATTCAAAATTGCAGTAAGCAGTAAATTTACTGATTACTAAAAAAATTCAGTAAATTTTTACTGCTAATGAAATTTAATTTGCATTCCCAGTAAAATCGTAGGGCCGTAATCATAATAAAATTGTAGCAAGTGGGAAAGTTTTTTCATTCAGATTTTGATACTTTTGTATGAAAAACATTTAGCCACTTGGTAGAATTTCATTATGAATAAAAGCATTACTGATTACTGAAAATTTAATGCACCTCATCATATAACAAATCATTTAGGCAATTTATAAAAATTGTAGAAAAAAATTTTAGTAATCAGTAAAAATTTACTTGTTAAACATTTTTTATTGTTTTTACTGAAACTTTAGTGGTACTGCAGTGCTCATCTATGGTAAATGCCTTTACTTTTACTTTTTGCTTTTTAATTCCTGTTGCTCATCGCTTAGTTGTTGCTGTTGTTGTTGTTGTGTACGCATTGCAATTAAAATAAATTCAGTAAAGTGCGACTTTGACTCGCGCACATTCGGTTTTGAGCATTTTTTCGATTTAGCTTTCTTACTTTTTTAAATTTTTTTCAGTTAAAACGATTTTTTCAGTTTCATCGCTTTTTTCTCGTTTTGGCTTTTTTTCTCTTTTTGGGTTTTTTTAATTTTCGCATTTTTTTTTTAATTTTGGCGATTTTTTTGTTGTTGGGTTTTTTTTCATTATGGCGATTTTTTTCATTTTGGCGATTTTTTCTGTTTTTGGAGGTTTTTAGGCGTTTTTTTTTAATTTTGGCGATTTTTTCTTCTAAGAGTTTTTTTTCATTATGGCGATTTTTCCGGTTTTTCGCCATTTATTTTAGTCCTAGAAATTTTTTTAATTTGGTGCTTTTTTCTTTTTGGCGATTTTTTTTGTTTTTGGCGATTTTTTTGATTTGGTGATTTTATATTTTTTTGATTTTTTAGTTTTACCGTTTTTGAAAATTTCAAGGGTTTTGCTCTTACGGTTTCCAAGATACAGCAAGTTGTCAAAATTACAAAGTCAAAATTGCATAAACTGGTGGAACACCTTTTAATTATTTTTTTTTTAAATTTAGTGTTAATTGTTGTAGTCTGTATAAAAATACACTAACTTTTAAAATTTCAAGTGTACATAAGTATGTACATACAATTGTATGTACAATACATGTGATTTTAACATTTTTCGTTGCTCGTTTTGGAACACCCTTTAATTTTAACTCTAATGTATTTGTTGTTGTAGTGGCCAAATGTCTACACACTGTGTCCAAATTTCAGGTCCTTAGCTCTCACGGTTCATTTCCACCTTTGGTGTACGGAACCCTAATAAAGTAATTATCAAGTTAAATAAAACAAATAAAAACCAGCAAATTCCTATGTATTTACAATATTTTAAATAAGTTTGTATTGCTTCTTTCAAACACTAATACACTCATACATATGTAGCTCACACCGATTTGACAACGCGGTGTGAATCTCAGCAAAATTTTTGATTGTATTGTGAAAAAGAATTTTACCCCCTAGCGTATAGATGTTTACACATCAAAAAGTGTTATATAAAAACAAATTTATTATCAAATATTTATTTAGAAAAACTATATAAAACTGAATTTTGGCGACTTTTGGCGATTTTTAAAATTAATCTGGCGAAATAGGTCGGAAAAAATCTGACAACCCTGCACGTGACTGGGTTTACGTAATCGTCACTACAGTATTCGATAAAAAAAAAAAGTTTAGAAACACTTACTCGCAACCATGGAAAAAGTCATGATGCGAATTGCGTTGTGATAACCGAAATAGTAGGTGCTTAATTCGGCTGTATACATATATAAAAATTAGTGGAACCAAAGACCTTATATGTACTATGTAAGTATACCCAATAGAACCCCTTACATCAACATCTCAAAGTGACCTTGCGTGTAGAAAATTGGGCTGAGTCATGCCCATTGATATTTCACATATTATTTCTTGTGCTTTTAATGAGCCATTTTCCTAGCAGACTTTGTATAGATCTAAGGTTCGCGCACTTTTGAAAGTTAGTGCAACCACGCGCGTGAATTTTGCTCAGTCGATTCCAGCGCACACCTCTGGAGCTCTCATAATGACACGATCCAAAGCGTAAAAAGTGTGCAGGGATACGCACACGCATTCAGTTCTTTCTATGTGTGAATCAAATTTGGAATGGGAGGATAGGTGGTTTGTAATTTTATAGTGTTGTAAGGTTTTTATTATAGTCGGCGCCTAGACCATCCCAGCGAAAATTTTCAAAAAAGGTAATCGAGTTTGGAATTAAGCATTTTTGGTGGAAGCTATTCCCTACTGGATTACCAACACAATGATTTTAACAAGGCGTAAAACTAAAGTAATTGATTCTTGAGAAGTACTTACTTGTTTTATTCGACAACTTGTTCACGTAATCTAAAAGAATCATTCATTTAGCAACTTGTACATAATTTTTTTAAATTTTAGGTAATGTGATTTGTAAGCGAGTAATGAAATTTGGTAATCAGAAAACCAAGACATTTATATGGCAAGTAGTTCCGATGGTAATGTGTAATTTTTTGCTGGGATGAAACGTTTTTTTTTTTTTAGTTTTGGTGATGCAAGATGACAGGCGAATGGAAAAGAAGACTTAGCTTCATGTTCATGCAGTTCCTGTTAAAGTTGTCAAAAGACGAGAAGAAGAAAAAGAAAGCAAAACAAAAGCTTCAAAGCTTCACTGTAGTGAGACGAATGCGATCTGTTAAGAGAATTTGAGAAAGTGTGGCAGCAAAAGTTTCGTAGTGTGAAAGTACAATTTTTTTTTAAGTAAACTACCTTGCTTAAACAGATTAAAAATTTCAATACAGTCAATACATGCCTAAAGGATTTATTCGGTTTAAAAAGGATTACAAAACAACTTTTGTATGGAAATACGTTTTATAAAACCTTTGTATGTTAGAAATATATATGTGACAATATAGAATAACAGCTTAAGTCGACTCAAGCAAATTAATGTATTTCGAAAGTTTTGACACTACCGCTAAGATATTGAAAGCCTCATTTATTTAATTTTAACCCCTGAAAATTCCAACTGGAACATAATACAGCATAATAACACTAACCTACATATGCAAAAAAATAACGTGTGATCGAAGTGTATGTTAATACAAAATTTCCACACAAAAACCGGTTTTAACGTACACTTGAAGCACACTTTATTATTTAGCATATGGTGGTAATTCTTTTAAGCCTACTTAATCTACTATTATACATTGTCATAGATATATAAAATCCAAACGATTATTTGTTATAACGTAAGTTTCGACATTAACTCGGTATATTTATCTTTTGAAGTCGGTTCAATTTCAGTCGACTGCTCATGTTTGTTTATTTTCAAAGCCGCTTCAAAAAAAAAATTCAAATATTTTTTCAAACTACTTTTGAATTATGTAAATCAAATCACTCTACGAAATCGCCGAATACAACAACGATTCGTAACAGAATTTTTGTATCACTAACTTTTTGGCATTTTGTGGTTGCTTCACTAGTGGTTGACTGCTAAAAACATTAACTGTTGTAGGTCGTTGGCTGTTAGTTAAAGTATCTGTGTGCTTTCAAGTTGTTTTATTTGGCTTTTGAAATGTTTAAAAGCCAAGCAAGATACAAGGTAGAGACTCGCATTTCGATTACAGTTTTGTACTCTATACACTGCCATGCGGAATGGGTCGATTTACATAGGAATGCATACATCTACATATGTATGTATATAAGTTCATCATTACCTTTGTGAAGTCACCAACAATCATATGCTTTTCTGTGTACGTGAAAAAAAAAATCTATAAATCTAAGTGTGGAAAAGAGTCACTACAATATTTATAAAAATCAAAAACAAATGATGGCTAAATCTAAAAAAAAAACTAAAAAATTGCATGAAAAATACCTGATATATGGGTAAAGGGTATACAAGATTCGGATTAGCCAAACACAATCGTCTTTTTAATTTTTTCTCATTTAATACTGCGAAATCTTATCGCATACATTCATTTGTATTGCAAAATCTCTTTAAGAAAAGTTGTTTTTAATCGTAGCCCAAATTGGTGTCTCCAATTGATCGGCATAAAAACAATCATGCATCATTTACACTAACGCCAAGAATTGAGTAACTAAACAAAAATGTTATTTATGTATGTAGGATTATGTCGAAGATTTCGCCTCTTGTATAACTATCATACGTTTTGGGTGGTTTTTTGCAGAAATGACTAGCAGAATTTTTGCTTTTACATCTATAGAATTTTTTTATCATTCTGCCTTTGGATGACAAAACAAAATTCAAAATTATTTTATTTATTTATTATATTATTCTGCTAGTCATTTCTGCAAAAAACCACCCAAAACGTATGATAGTTATACAAGAGGCGAAATCTTCGACATAATCCTACATAAATAACATTTTTGTGGTTTTTTGCAGAAATGACTAGCAGAATTTTTGCTTTTACATCTATAGAATTTTTTTAACATTCTGCCTTTGGATGACAAAACAAAAAACAAAATTCAAAATTATTCATTATAAATTATATATTATAATTTATAATTATATATTATATATTATCATTATATATTATAAATTATTCATTTCTGCAAAAAACCACAAAAATGTTATTTATGTAGGATTATGTCGAAGATTTCGCCTCTTGTATAACTATCAAAATAATTTTAAATTTTGTTTTGTCATCCAAAGGCAGAATGATAAAAAAATTCTATAGATGTAAAAGCAAAAATTCTGCTAGTCATTTCTGCAAAAAACCACCCAAAACGTATGATAGTTATACAAGAGGCGAAATCTTCGACATAATCCTACATACATAAATAACATTTTTGTTTAGTTACTCAATTCTTGGCGTTAGTGTAAATGATGCATGATTGTTTTTATGCCGATCAATTGGAGACACCAATTTGGGCTACGATTAAAAACAACTTTTCTTAAAGAGATTTTGCAATACAAATGAATGTATGCGATAAGATTTCGCAGTATTAAATGAGAAAAAATTAAAAAGACGATTGTGTTTGGCTAATCCGAATCTTGTATACCCTTTACCCATATATCAGGTATTTTTCATGCAATTTTTTAGTTTTTTTTTTAGATTTAGCCATCATTTGTTTTTGATTTTTATAAATATTGTAGTGACTCTTTTCCACACTTAGATTTATAGATTTTTTTTTTTCACGTACACAGAAAAGCATATGATTGTTGGTGACTTCACAAAGGTAATGATGAACTTATATACATACATATGTAGATGTATGCATTCCTATGTAAATCGACCCATTCCGCATGGCAGTGTATAGAGTACAAAACTGTAATCGAAATGCGAGTCTCTACCTTGTATCTTGCTTGGCTTTTAAACATTTCAAAAGCCAAATAAAACAACTTGAAAGCACACAGATACTTTAACTAACAGCCAACGACCTACAACAGTTAATGTTTTTAGCAGTCAACCACTAGTGAAGCAACCACAAAATGCCAAAAAGTTAGTGATACAAAAATTCTGTTACGAATCGTTGTTGTATTCGGCGATTTCGTAGAGTGATTTGATTTACATAATTCAAAAGTAGTTTGAAAAAATATTTGAATTTTTTTTTGAAGCGGCTTTGAAAATAAACAAACATGAGCAGTCGACTGAAATTGAACCGACTTCAAAAGATAAATATACCGAGTTAATGTCGAAACTTACGTTATAACAAATAATCGTTTGGATTTTATATATCTATGACAATGTATAATAGTAGATTAAGTAGGCTTAAAAGAATTACCACCATATGCTAAATAATAAAGTGTGCTTCAAGTGTACGTTAAAACCGGTTTTTGTGTGGAAATTTTGTATTAACATACACTTCGATCACACGTTATTTTTTTGCATATGTAGGTTAGTGTTATTATGCTGTATTATGTTCCAGTTGGAATTTTCAGGGGTTAAAATTAAATAAATGAGGCTTTCAATATCTTAGCGGTAGTGTCAAAACTTTCGAAATACATTAATTTGCTTGAGTCGACTTAAGCTGTTATTCTATATTGTCACATATATATTTCTAACATACAAAGGTTTTATAAAACGTATTTCCATACAAAAGTTGTTTTGTAATCCTTTTTAAACCGAATAAATCCTTTAGGCATGTATTGACTGTATTGAAATTTTTAATCTGTTTAAGCAAGGTAGTTTACTTAAAAAAAAATTGTACTTTCACACTACGAAACTTTTGCTGCCACACTTTCTCAAATTCTCTTAACAGATCGCATTCGTCTCACTACAGTGAAGCTTTGAAGCTTTTGTTTTGCTTTCTTTTTCTTCTTCTCGTCTTTTGACAACTTTAACAGGAACTGCATGAACATGAAGCTAAGTCTTCTTTTCCATTCGCCTGTCATCTTGCATCACCAAAACTAAAAAAAAAAAAACGTTTCATCCCAGCAAAAAATTACACATTACCATCGGAACTACTTGCCATATAAATGTCTTGGTTTTCTGATTACCAAATTTCATTACTCGCTTACAAATCACATTACCTAAAATTTAAAAAAATTATGTACAAGTTGCTAAATGAATGATTCTTTTAGATTACGTGAACAAGTTGTCGAATAAAACAAGTAAGTACTTCTCAAGAATCAATTACTTTAGTTTTACGCCTTGTTAAAATCATTGTGTTGGTAATCCAGTAGGGAATAGCTTCCACCAAAAATGCTTAATTCCAAACTCGATTACCTTTTTTGAAAATTTTCGCTGGGATGGTCTAGGCGCCGACTATAATAAAAACCTTACAACACTATAAAATTACAAACCACCTATCCTCCCATTCCAAATTTGATTCACACATAGAAAGAACTGAATGCGTGTGCGTATCCCTGCACACTTTTTACGCTTTGGATCGTGTCATTATGAGAGCTCCAGAGGTGTGCGCTGGAATCGACTGAGCAAAATTCACGCGCGTGGTTGCACTAACTTTCAAAAGTGCGCGAACCTTAGATCTATACAAAGTCTGCTAGGAAAATGGCTCATTAAAAGCACAAGAAATAATATGTGAAATATCAATGGGCATGACTCAGCCCAATTTTCTACACGCAAGGTCACTTTGAGATGTTGATGTAAGGGGTTCTATTGGGTATACTTACATAGTACATATAAGGTCTTTGGTTCCACTAATTTTTATATATGTATACAGCCGAATTAAGCACCTACTATTTCGGTTATCACAACGCAATTCGCATCATGACTTTTTCCATGGTTGCGAGTAAGTGTTTCTAAACTTTTTTTTTTATCGAATACTGTAGTGACGATTACGTAAACCCAGTCACGTGCAGGGTTGTCAGATTTTTTCCGACCTATTTCGCCAGATTAATTTTAAAAATCGCCAAAAGTCGCCAAAATTCAGTTTTATATAGTTTTTCTAAATAAATATTTGATAATAAATTTGTTTTTATATAACACTTTTTGATGTGTAAACATCTATACGCTAGGGGGTAAAATTCTTTTTCACAATACAATCAAAAATTTTGCTGAGATTCACACCGCGTTGTCAAATCGGTGTGAGCTACATATGTATGAGTGTATTAGTGTTTGAAAGAAGCAATACAAACTTATTTAAAATATTGTAAATACATAGGAATTTGCTGGTTTTTGTTTGTTTTATTTAACTTGATAATTACTTTATTAGGGTTCCGTACACCAAAGGTGGAAATGAACCGTGAGAGCTAAGGACCTGAAATTTGGACACAGTGTGTAGACATTTGGCCACTACAACAACAAATACATTAGAGTTAAAATTAAAGGGTGTTCCAAAACGAGCAACGAAAAATGTTAAAATCACATGTATTGTACATACAATTGTATGTACATACTTATGTACACTTGAAATTTTAAAAGTTAGTGTATTTTTATACAGACTACAACAATTAACACTAAATTTAAAAAAAAAATAATTAAAAGGTGTTCCACCAGTTTATGCAATTTTGACTTTGTAATTTTGACAACTTGCTGTATCTTGGAAACCGTAAGAGCAAAACCCTTGAAATTTTCAAAAACGGTAAAACTAAAAAATCAAAAAAATATAAAATCACCAAATCAAAAAAATCGCCAAAAACAAAAAAAATCGCCAAAAAGAAAAAAGCACCAAATTAAAAAAATTTCTAGGACTAAAATAAATGGCGAAAAACCGGAAAAATCGCCAAAATGAAAAAAAACTCTTAGAAGAAAAAATCGCCAAAATTAAAAAAAACGCCTAAAAACCTCCAAAAACAGAAAAAATCGCCAAAATGAAAAAAATCGCCATAATGAAAAAAAACCCAACAACAAAAAAATCGCCAAAATTAAAAAAAAAAATGCGAAAATTAAAAAAACCCAAAAAGAGAAAAAAAAGCCAAAACGAGAAAAAAGCGATGAAACTGAAAAAATCGTTTTAACTGAAAAAAACTTAAAAAAGTAAGAAAGCTAAATCAAAAAAATGCTCAAAACCGAATGTGCGCGAGTCAAAGTCGCACTTTACTGAATTTATTTTAATTGCAATGCGTACACAACAACAACAACAGCAACAACTAAGCGATGAGCAACAGGAATTAAAAAGCAAAAAGTAAAAGTAAAGGCATTTACCATAGATGAGCACTGCAGTACCACTAAAGTTTCAGTAAAAACAATAAAAAATGTTTAACAAGTAAATTTTTACTGATTACTAAAATTTTTTTCTACAATTTTTATAAATTGCCTAAATGATTTGTTATATGATGAGGTACATTGAATTTTCAGTAATCAGTAATGCTTTTATTCATAATGAAATTCTACCAAGTGGCTAAATGTTTTTCATACAAAAATCAATCAAAATCTGAATGAAAAAACTTTCCCACTTGCTACAATTTTATTATGATTACGGCCCTACGATTTTACTGGGAATGCAAATTAAATTTCATTAGCAGTAAAAATTTACTGAATTTTTTTAGTAATCAGTAAATTTACTGCTTACTGCAATTTTGAATGCAGTACATATACATATACTGCAGTGTGCCCATTTACTAACCAAATAAGTTTAATAAAACAAACAAAAACCAACAAATTCCTATGTATTTACAATATAGAAAGTTTTGATACTTTTCATCAATTAATTTAAAAAAATTTACTATAAGTACTTCCAACTTAAAAAAATTTTTCATTACTAGATGTTTACACATCTCCTCTGTGATCGGACTCACATTGCTTTTTTTTAAATATAAATTTTTAAAAAATGATCGTATCAACATTTATCAGAAAATCGCCAAAATTAGAAATCAATCGGCAAAAACTATTTCTTGTAAATTTTTCTCATTTAAATTCAATTAATATAAGAAAAATCATCAAAATCAAATTGTTTTAAGTTCTTGCAGACGAGTTTTGGTAGGATTTATTTTTGAAACTACTCCTTCAACAAACTAATTTTCCTGAATTAGAATAATTTTGAAGTTCAATTTTCTTTAAAAAATAGTCAAAATAATCGTCAACAAATTTCTTTATCGTCAGAAAAATCGCTATGTCGCCAAACCAAAAATTTCGACGCCAAACAAGTTGAAAAATCGCCACCTTTGGCGAGAAATCGCCATATCTGACAGCGCTGGTCATCAGCGATGCCAACTTGGTGCTTTTGGCACTATTTTTAGTGCTTTTTGAAGACTCAAAACGCCAAATTTTGAGCGTTAGTGCCAAACTAAGAAAAAGCACTAAGTAGTGCTTTTAAGAAAATTACGTATTTCTTAAAATTACTTTAATAAAAACTTGGTGAATTTATTTGTTTAGTATAAAGCATGCCTTTTTCGTCTGATATATTTGATAATATTTTGATAATATTGACGAAATAGAGAATAGCTTAGAAAACATTATTAAACTGCACTCGTTTTTCACATTAGTGCTTTTTACGCTTTTTAGATTTCAAAATTTCGCTTTTTAGTGCTTTTTTAAAATTCCGATGTGCTTTTGAGCCAAAAAAGTTGGCATCACTGCTGGTCATGTGTTGCATTCAGTGTGCACACTTCTACCGATATTCGGTAGATTCTACCGAATATGTTTGTGAATTTAACAATCTACCAATTCTACCGAACAAGGCCTGAAATCTACCGAATATTGTTATTTAGTAATTTAAGTCGATATATGTGTAAATTGCCTATTTTTCCACATAGCAGCGCGGGTGCAGCGCGGTCGTTTTCTGTCATGAAAATCATTAAAACAGAATAAATAAATCGGTTAAAAACTGAAACTATAAGTAACCTAATATTTGCCAAAGAATTGTGCCTTGGGGATGAAATATTTTTTCCTACCAATGATTTAATAATTTTTGCACAAAAGTTCAAGTTCATAAATGGATCTTACATATAATCTTTGTAGTTACAAATGTTTGTCAAATAAAAGTTATTTTAGTAGCTTTATAAAACCTATGTACACAAACTGAATTCCTGCTATTTATGTATATTATTTTATATATAAAGGGTAAGAGCAAATAACTGGGGATAACACTTTTTTTTATTGGAAATGCTTTATTGTTTATGGCAGTTTAATTTTCAATCACAAAACAAAATTCAAAATTATTTTGAATTTTTTAATGTGCGGGCTTGCAAATTTTTAAATTAAAACTAAGATTGTATAAAATCTAGATGTTAAAATGGCTTTTCCACGTATTTTCGAAAATTCGAAATTATGTTCGAAAATTCGAAATTATGTTCGAACATTAGATATTGTGTTAGAATTTTCGAACAAACAAAAAAACAATCTCCTATTTCAGCATTTCCAGAGTATTTTCGGTATTAATTTACCTTCAATTCAAATTTACAAAAAAAACTTATATATTTTCCTTGATTTTAAAAAATCGTTTGCGAATTTAAGTAAAATAAAATTACTGAACAAAACAGCTGATTTCCAAAATTCGAAATTCTCTTAGAATAGAAGGGCTTTATTCTCAAGTAAAAATTAATTGAATTAATATTTGTTAACCAATTAAAGTAAGAAATAATAAACGAACTGAATCGTTTTGGAATTAAATTAATAAAAATGATTTTAAAGAATTGGGCGGAGTTCTGAATTTTCGACTACGAAATTTTGAAACATTTGCATTGCAGCAAAGATTTTTATAAAGTCTAGTCCTTATAGTATCTTTTTACTGTTTGGCTAATATTCGAAAACTTGCTATTATGTGTGTTCGAATATTCGAAGGTATTCTAAAAGCTCCTATAATTGCGTTTCTTGAACAAAATATTAACTTAGCTATTTCTTATGGCGAATAAAAAGTATTTCTTCAGTATTTTCTTGTATATAATTTTTATATACATATAAGAAGTCTAATTTCGAATTTTCAAACAAAATACTATATAGAAGTTATTACGTAATTTTTAAATTTCTAAAAGGACAATGTTTGGATTAAAACCTAGATTTTATGAAATCTAGGCCTGTTTTTAACTAATCTTAGAAAATTCGTAATTATGTTCGAATTTTCGAATTTTGCGTAAAATCGAGCTTAAATTCATTAGCTTGTTAATAAATTAAAAAATAATAACAAATAACAAAACTAATAGTTTTGCAATTTCATCAGATTTACATAGTTTACAGTAGACAATAAAATCTCCATAAATCGTATACAATAATGAATAATAAAAAGCTCATATTAGCATAATTTGCGGTTTCTATGCTAATGTAAGCTTATCATTAATTAACATACGATATGTTGCATTGAAAAAGTTTGTAAGCGTGATGTTTGAGATATTATGATTGCTATTTCCTATAGATTACCATGTAGGTCGTCGTATTGCCATTTGCAATAATCAATAATACAGAGACAGCAATTGTTTGGCGTCTTTAAATGTTGAACGAATTGCTAAAATATTGTTGCAACAATCATGTCTGTACGTTGTATGTTAAACTTGAGTATTGAAGTATTTTTCAACCTCTATTTTAACGTTTATTTTCTGTCTTGCTTTACTAGTGTTATTTATGGAAATATGTCGCATATTATTAGAATTGTTTCGTTTTGATACCAGTTTTTTTTATTTAAACGGCCACGTGAGTCTAAAATAGTTGTAAAATAATTTTGCTTTTATCGATGTAATCAGTTATAATAAAGTTATGCATTAAATATTCATTTATTTAAATTTCAGCTAGATAATATTACAGTTTTTTTCTAATATCTTTTTATTTTCAATTCCTACTGGTTATTGTAATTTATTTGTCCTTGGCCAAGAAATAAAAAATATCTCACGTTTTTCTATTTAATAAAGTTCTATTAAAATTTATAATTAATGAACTAGACGTATTCAGTAACTACTTTACTAACTGGCTGTATTATGTTCTTTAAGCGATTCATTGTGAGATTTGTAAATTTTTAATTCGCCTGTAGCTTTTTAAGGGCCTGATTCGAGGTAGATGGCGCTTAGAATAAATAGTTTTAAGGCCACGATAAGGTAAAGCTCTGAAATTATACTTTCGCTTGTAATCACAATCTGCTTAGGAACACCATAATAAATCTAAGATATGGACCAGTGCTGGCCACCGAGAGAAATGTATTCGTGTATGTGTATTCATTTGTATAAGAAGCCGATTGAAGTGCAGCAGTCTAGTGCCATTTTGGACGTCTTTTATATGGAAACCTTTTTCTAGGAGGGAAACTAGCAGAGTTATGGGATTAAAGATTCGCAATCACTAATCGTCTTTTAGGACCATAACAAAAATATAATTCTGAGTTTCAGTTATTGGTTCTGTCAGACGGAAGTAAAACGGAATTCATAGACGTTGAAAAGTAACTTCCTACTCCACTCACCACGTCAACATTCTCTGTATTAGACATTACTCCATTACTGTTGCAGCAGCTCGAAGGACCATTAACTCGCAAGAAATATCACTTTCAAACATCGCGAATGTAATCGCCAATAAAAATGGAGCTAGCCCGTTTTGCATTAAAAATGGAGAATTTAGCTGCCTTACAAAAATAAAAATTAAAAAATTTATGTGAAGCACAAGATTTTTTAAATGATTTTCGTGATTTCGTACTGCCTGAGTTGTGGAAACCGGGAAGGAATACCACATTCCCAGCCTCGGTGGGTTGGGTGTCTCTCACTAGAGACTCTGCTTGCCCTAAAAAACTTGAGTTTTTATTGAATTTGTTAAAAATAAGCTAAGCAAAAATCTGGCAATACTAATATCATATATATATGATCATACTCTGCGTTTCTTTTATTAAAAAAATTTATTTTTTTGTGTAAAGAGAAGTAACACTCAGGCAATGAATGCCTACTACTATTACTAGGTGTTACCTTCTTCAGGAAAGGGATAGTGATAGAGAAGGCACATGGTGAAGGAAGAGACGGAGAAAAGCTTCATTATTTTACAACTCTGCTTTGTGTACGTTATTTTTTAATAATGCAGTATTGCAGCGCCTCTTGTGTTAAATGAGGCGTATTAAATTTGTTTGAGTGTCATAGCAAGAGTCTAATTTGTGTATAAAGTTGCGTAAGCATCGTTTACATAAAATATATAATGTTAAATTTTAGTGGGCATGGTTAGCGTCCACTGCATACATGATCGAGTCTTTCTAAAAGCTTAAGACTTATGCAAAGTTGAATGAAAATCGCTTGGGTGGAAAGTTATGATATATAATACCAAGTTTTAATTTGAGCGGATTCGCCAAAATTTTCAAACAAAAGTTTCGTAAGGGTGGGTTGAACCTAAAATATTAATGGACATAGTTCCGCCCACTTTTATACTCGTTTGCAAGATGTTGTCAGTCTAAGAGATTGACAGATGTATGCAAAATTTAGCAATTGTTTGGATAGAACTAAATGAAATTAAAGATTAAATTTTGCTGGACCCGCAATAATGGAAATCATCGTAAAGTTCTGTAAGATACTGAGACCCAACTACAGTATAGCAACACATAATTTTTTAAACGCCTTAACAAATTTCGGTGTTATATAGCTATCGAGCGTTTACTGTACTCGAATATCAATTAAAATGCATTTGATTTTTATTATCGTAATTCTCATTTATAAACATCAGGTTCAAAATGAGATGGACTTTATGGTCTTTAATCAGTCGCCTTAGTTTATTGCACTACAAACATTAGGAAAACAATAATCTGAACAATAAATTGTGTCATAAAAACATTTAGACCTCATGACATGCATTTACTATGTGAACATGTAATTTTATTTACAACATCTTTACAAATTTTAAATTAATAAACTAGTTCGTAAACAACAATCATATTAATTAAGAATTTAACTGAACTGATTTTCAAATTCACACCTTATGCATTATTAATTAATTTTTATTTTATTAATATGGCCCACAAGAAATTAAATAAGTTTTTTTTTATTAGTTTATAAAAGTTAGTAACTTTGTTATAGAGAAAACTTTGTTACAGAGAAAACTTTATTGTCGATGAATAAAATTAAAAGTTCTTCATCAAATAGAGACAACAACGAGGGCAATCAAGGTTGTTATGCCTTAGTAATGGTCCTTCAAACCAAATTGTGATAGGTCAGTGTTCATTTTATTGCCAATATTTTGATTTATAAACCGCTTTATTAACAATTCAATAGCAGCTTCTTTATATAGCACAGCATTCATTTTTACTCATTATCTCAAAATATTAGTCCATGTTTAGATGATGAAATTTTAGTGAAAGTTCAAATAGGAATATGAAAGGGTGCTGATATTCATGTGTGTACTTGCAACTCGATTTGGTCTCTTGTCCGTTATTTCATCTGTGAGGACAGATATGCATATAAAAAAATGCCTGCAAGAAAAATTTCTTCTCAGAGTAGTCGATATTGACAATCTCTTTGGGCTCCCGCTCTCTTCCTGTGGGAAAGGCTTCGATGCTGCCTTTTGCAATTCAGCTCAAGACAGATGGCGCAATGAGCCCACCTGCTTTACAGCGGGATCCCTTTGACCTCACCTAAACCTCCACATAACTAAAAAACCTCATGAACTTTACCAGAAAGCACTTGAGGAATAACTTGGCCATACTTACTTACAATGATTACTGCTCCAGTTGTAAGGATGAGGAAGAGGAGGAAAGCATCTCGCACTTTTTTTTTTTTTTTTTTTTTTTTTTTTAATAGGACCAGCACTCAGGGGATAACCCCTACTCATGCAGTGCATTGTGCTAGAACTAGGAAAATAGGTTATAGGGAAGGAGGATAGAGGGAGTAGTGTCTGTGTACATTTGATTTAAATCTTCCCACGCTGGTAGTGACAGGAAAGACCTCCGCAGGTAGTTGATTCCACATACGAACAGTGCGGCTAAAAAAGGAATTTTCTCTGTAATGCGTAGTGCGATGCATTGGCCAATCGACCACAAAAGGATGTGCTCTAAATGAGGCACGTGTTGTACGTACATATGTGCGGGTTTCAGGAACAAGTGCCCTAATTTCATTAGAACACATTCCGTTGTAGTAACGATAGAACAATGAAATGCACCCCACATTGCGTCGATGCTCCAATGAATCAATAGAGTTGGATACCCTACTGTCACCGATGAGCTTCTTCGCCCTCTCCTGTACGCGGTCGAGCAGCCACAAAATAGACTGAAGCGCCGGCCCATACATAAGAGTTGTATTCCATTTTCGGACGGATATAGGTGGTGTAAATAGTAAGGAGGTCAGATGAGGTGAAATATTGTTTGCGCCGTTTCAAAAAGCCGAGGCACTTGAATGCTTCTTTTGCAATTTGAAAAATGTGTTCAGTCCAACGAACATCACACTGAATTTTCATGCCAAGAACATCAAGAGCATCTGATTGCTTAATATTTATACCCCTCATAGTTACAGAGGCAACAGCATTTTCGGTCATACGTCTATGTGTAACCATGCAACATTAGGTCTTACGGGCTTTAAAGTCGACCCTGTTCACATGACCCCATTCAGAAATTTTTTCTAAATCATAGTTTAAAGTCTCACTCATTATTTGACGCATGGCCTCAACCTGCGGCAGACTAGGTCTATTGCTGAATGAGAAAGAATGGCAAATGCTGCTGTCGTCCGCGAAAGAGTAGATAGGGTTGAAAGTTTTACATAGAAGGTTGTTTATAAAGATAAGGAATAGAGTTGGCGAAAGAACGGAACCTTGCGGTACCCCTGAATTTAACTTGAACTCATTTGATGAGATCCCATCTATAACAACTCTTATAGTGCGATCCCTGAGGAAACTCGATAAGAAACGAGAGAAGTTATCACCGACACCAATGGCAATACATTTTGACAAAAGTGCACCATGCCACACTCTATCAAACGCCTTGGAGATATCTAGAGCCACCACCTTACTTTCGCCAAAATGGTGGACTGAATTACACCATTTCTCCGAGAGGAGGGCTAGTAGGTCTCCCGTAGAGCGGCCTCTACGAAATCCATACTGCCGGTCGTTGAGTAAGCTGTTGGACTCCAAATACCTTACAAGATGGAAATTTACCATACTTTCCATCACTTTGGAAAGTGCAGAGCTTATTGCGATTGGGCGATAATTTTCAGGTTTCATCTGTTTCTGCCCCACTTTGGAGGACCTTCGTCTGCGTTTCCTTGGCAGAATATACTTTAATATCCTACCCGAGTTCTTGGAAATAGGACTAACAAATCTGAGTTGTTGTTAAGCCCCTTCTATGGCATGTATACACATTAGACCCTTTCCTGCCACACTTCTCTTTTCTTCACAAGTAACTATTCATGTATTTATTTATATCTTTCGCTTTCATCTCTGTCCTCCCTTTCTCTGCGATTTTCAACTTACAGGTAACAAAAAGGGATCATCGTATTGGACCCAAGTAAGCTGGATCCCTATATTTTATTTTTCACCAGCAACATGCTTACCTAATCTAACCAAAGAAAATTAAAAGTGAAAAAAAAAATCAATTAAATTTTCAAGCTATTGCCTCACTTAGCTATGCGTGTTTGAGGATTGCATTCGCAGTCGAAATAAATGGACTTATAGATTTTTAGCGATAGAGACTTAGCTTTAACGAGTTACAGGATAAGGGACAAGGTATCTAAAATCCGATTGTCGAGATTTCTTAAATAAGTTTCTGCGAAAGGCAGCTCGCTGGAATCTTCTTAGTTCCTGTGATACTATCCAGGCGGAAAAGAAAGATAGAAAAGTCATGTTTCATTATTCCAATTATTCAGTGTTAAAACAATCTCAGTGCTAAATCCAATCTAGAACAAGGCTCAAAATCTTTAACTCCAATATAAAGTCAGTTCTACTATATGGGTGTGAAACATTGAATGCTGCCAGCTCTGATGTTCAGTCACTACAAGTTTTTACCAACAACTGCCTTCGCAGACTGTTTAAAATATATTGGCCAAATACAATCTCCAACTCTCGTCTTTCAGAAACAACTCAAAAAATCCCAATACAAACAGAAATACATATGTACATATATATGTAAGCGCAACTGGAAGCGGATAGGTCACACACTTCCTAAAGATGGTAATGCTATTGCTAAGCAGGCAATCGAATGGAATCCGCACGGAAGCAGGCTTAGAGGACGACCTGCTGATACATGGAAGTGGCATATTGATGTGGAATTGACGAGAACTCTAAAATTCTTAGGGACAGATCTAAATGGAACGAACTAGTTACGGTTTTGGGGTTTGACAGTCTAGCCTGTGTGACTTTGAAAAGGTTTTTCTGTATTTGAGACCTGCAGTATTTCAGCGGGACTTCGAACAGCTACACAATGTTTTAATTTAGAATTCATGCTGCAGCTTTGGCTGGATTCTTCGCAATATCCTTTCCATGAACTTTTCTGTGCTGCTGGTACCAAAACAGCTCTCTGTTAAATATCTCGCAATTTGATTTAGCAATCGGCGTTTGACGTCGTATATACGAGGACATACAATAGAGATTTAAATGCGGCAATACTGTCCGTACGTATTCGAATACCTTCGTCATATATCCTACAGATGTTTAGCACTACAGATTCATCTACAGTATCTGAATAAGGACCTGGATAACGGCAGGCCGGTGCATATAGAATTTTCGTTTCTCTGATTTTAATCACTTCCGCAGGTTCGGTGTAGTTCAAGTCTAATTTTCTCAGTAAATGTTTAGAGAATGCTGCAAATTCTGCGGCCGCAGCCGATCTCAGTTACTAAAAGTCATTCCTGATTGAAAACTGCATATCATGAAAAAAGTTTTTTTCAACCCCGAGAAACCTGTCCTCAGTGTTTTTATTTAAAGCTTAGCACAATCTCTCCTTAATCTTTTTCAAGTCATCACATTTTAAACCCTGTTGTCCAGAAATATATGTAATTGACTGATTGATTGTAACTTTATATGTGAGACTGGTTAAATTTTTGTCTTTATCTTTAGGTTTTTTTTATGAATGCTTTCTACTATTAGTAGGTACTACCTTCTTTTAGGACAGGGATATTGATCGATAGACAGGTGGCGAGGAAAGAGATAGAGAAAAGCTTCATTATTTTACAACTCTGCTTTTTGAAGGTTTTTTTAACCGACTGCGCGACGTAAAGGAGGGTATAGTATTTATCAGCCTATGTTTGTATATATTTGTGTTCCTTTGCGGCACTATATAAACCGAATGCGTCTACTGATTTTGATGATTCTTACACCAATCGATTTTTCTTAATCCTGGTAGTGTCACTAAGGATATGACAGTAGTCAAAACTCAACATTGTGGTCAACAGACGCCATTTTGTAAAAAATAAAAAGTCGGCGATCTATAGGCCTGACCCACGATATCGACAACGTTCGACTTGTCGCACACTTACATTTGAAACAACAACAAAATATTAAAATTTGTTTTTGTTTTCAATGCAAGTGTGCGACGAGTCGAACGTTGTCGACATCGTGGGTTTGGCCATATATATATATATATATATATATATATATATACATATATGTCATTCAACAGGTATTTTAAAATCATCTTTAGGTTACTCTTATGCTCTTATAGTCTTTATTATTTCATAAAATTTTGTTTACAAAAGTTAAATCAATGTAACTATTTCTTGTAGAAAACATGTTCTAGAAAACATCTAATCACACTATGCTACTGTGAAAAATTCGCACGGTCCTGACAGTATACCTTTGATAGCCGCAAAAGTCAACAATTTCCCTACAAATTTTTAATTTCATTTGTTTGGAAATTTTCAATTTTTCTTCTATCTAAGCGCTACCTAATCGGTGTTTAGAATCCTTTATAGGAAGTTTATATAATCTAGAAAATTTTTTAGTGAGATCTTGGGTACATCTTTGTAGTTGATTGTTTCCTTGAATTTTGAACGGTGTGCTACATATGGACTTGAACAGGGGAAAAAGGTAAAAAACGAATTTTTTAAAATATTTGCTATTTCGATCTTGAAGATGAAGTCTTTTTGGTTTTTGTTCTTTATCACAAGAGCTACAACTTTGCACTGAACAGTAAATCAAAATACCAAAAGGTTTGCAAGATATAAGCCTGAGAAAATGCAAAAATTACACCGGATGACATAGGATTTTAAAATGTTTTGTTGTTTGTTTTGGAATACCAAAGTTCTACATATTTTGACAAAATTTCGGGTATGTAGGTCTTACGGTTCTCGAGAAAATAGCCTGTGACGGTCAGACGGACAACGTAACGAAAACAATAGGGTTCTTTATAACCTTTGGTATACATAATAATAAGATAATAACAATAAAAGTCTTGCTAGTACTCTTAAAATTGCTGACAGGAATAAATAGAATCGCCCATATGTCAAAATTAATTAGTACAAAATTATATATAAAAAAAAAAACAAATTAAAATATCCATTTATGCCACTATGTTAAAGGAGCATTTAAAATTGTTTCTTCATCCGTTATAGGAGCAATCATTTCACCAAATTGCAATTACCTTGTTCGACTTCTTTCGATAAATAACTTGTGTAAATTCGAGTATCCTCTACACTTCGCCATCAGATTCCATACTTGATAAATCTGAGCTTCCAAATCTCGATAAATGATTTCGTCGCTAGTCGCAATATAAATTTATGACGACGTCGTCATAAGAATATTCCTGCTATTGGAATTTTGTGGTAGCTGCAGTTAGTTGCTTTTCATATGGTCACCTTGGAATGTATTTTTTAAACGTGGTTTTTGACAAAAGAAATTAATATTCTAACTTGTGCTTTTAAACATTACAACATTAATATTTAAAATATTAATATGTAAATAGAAATATTTTTATTAAATTAATGATCTGTCACGCCAGCATTTCAACGAACATTTAATAGTACAATATAAAAACATTCCGTTTACGAAAACTTTTTTTTAGTTTTCTGGGAAGATTGCAAAATGAATTTGAGGAAAGTCCTAGTGTGTTGTGTTCTGTTTTTTGCTTCGTCTGAAGCAGAGTTTGCTAAACTATTTGGAAGTTTTGGCCAAATGTTGGATACAGGCATGTCGACAGTTGTCGGTGAAGTGAAGAAACCTGCTTCATATTTGCTTCCAAGATATGGTAAAAATGATGCCACCATTTTCGATGCTACTAAAAATACTGGCAATAATATACTGGGACAATTCCGCCAAGCTTTGGATAAAGGTGTATCGACTGTTGTTGGTGGGGTGCAGGAACCTCTTTCACATTTGTTTAGATATGAAAGAGAACATGCCAATGATTTTGCTGCCAGCAATAATTTAGAAAACAATCTTCCGCTTTTAGTTAAAGAACTAGAAAAAAATGTGAAATCTCTTAAGGCCTTACGAGCATACGCTGCTACTACAGATGCAGACAACAATTTGCGAAGCATGACACAGCAGTTGATGAAGGAACTAAACGAATATTTGAAGTCTTTTGAGGAGACGCTTGACACTAATGCAACATCTAATAAAACTGCAACTAATGATAATGGTGGTGCAACCGCTGAACATACTCAAGAGAATGCACCTCTAGAAGCACCCCTAAAGGAGGGTGAGGAATAGTAAAAAATTTATTAAATACTTACTAAGTTTGATTTCAGTCCTGGCTAGTGTTTTTAAGGTAAAACTATTTAAAATTTGTTATAATAATTCTGCTTAAAAAAACCCGACTTCAATGCAAAGATCTGATAGAACAGAAAATATATTAGATATAAAATTAAATTTTAATGGGCGTGGTTCGCCCATTTTATAAATGTAATTTTTGGTGTTTTTAAAAACTCGGGGTGTGTGCTAATTTTTGTAAAAATCGCTATATTATTACCTTTTAAAACTATATTTTAAATTTTAATGGGCTTTGCTCAGCAAATTTGTTTAAACAGAAGATTGTCTCTATTTTATATCTTAAAGTGTGAGGTAAATAAAAAAAGGGTTAAGTAGAATCATGTGAAATATAATAATAAATGTTAATGGGCGTAGCCCCACCCATTTTTTTAACTTTAAAATTGTTTAATTGCAAGAACCAAGGTGTTTTCCGCAGCAATCAAATAACTAGAATGTTATAAAATCAAATAAGAAAAATTGTGGGCGTGTCTCCGCCCACTTGTTTACAATGGAACCAATAGCAATCTATGCAAAGCAAAACCCATAAAAATTCCAACAAAACTATAAATATTGTTTTATTTAATTTAAAAAAAAATTGTACTCTGTTTGAATAAATTTGGATTTAATTTGAAAAATTTAAAAAAGTTTCGTTTAATTTGAAAATAGTTTCGTTCAATTTGAAAATGCATTCGTTTAATTTTAAAAAAAGTTTTATTTACACTGAAAATGCTAAATATTTTGAGTATAGGATGTCTACCTCCCCTGGACTCTCTAATAAGCACTTTAGTGGAACCTTATATAGTATTTGACTGTTGGGAAGTTCCATTCTTCATTTTGTTGAAAAAAAAAATTAAAATCGGAAAAATTAAATTCGGGAAATCACCTCTCACAAACACATAAACCTATTGTTTTATTTTATTTTGTTTTGATTTATTTCACTTCTTTTTATTATATTTTTAATTAATATATTTTTTATCTATTTAATTTTATTTAATTTTTAACTTTACTTATAATTCATAAAATTATATGTATTTATTTTTCTTTTTTTATATAGTTACAAAATTTTTATTATTACAATACTATACATACATACGTTAAGAAAATTGCAAGATGTTCCTTGATACATAAATTGCAAGTGTTTTAAAATGAAATCAAAATAATGGATTGTTAAATAATTAGCACACGTACATATGCTAGGAGATAAATTTATGTTGTGAAATATTTATAATATTAAATGTTTTCTTTAAAATTCATCACAATTTTTAATATATTCCAAAATTTTTTCGAAATTTGTTTTCTTAACTTGTGAATGATTATAAGCATACTGGCAACACTGTTATTTAATTTTTGCGGTTTATCGTTGTTTACAAAAACAATAAAATAAACATTACGGTTGTTTTTATAGTATTTTAATAACAAATCTAAAGCATACCTTTAGGCTGAAAAAAATGAAAGATTTGGTTAAAACACAACAACTAGAAATCTAATGCCGAGTACACACTATGGCATTTTGTAACATCGCAATAGTGTATACTGCTAGCAACGTTTGTCCTTTCCGTTGTGTAGCATTGCTTTCTATATAAAAACATAATGGGAACGGCGTTAACCACATTTTAAAAATGACACTACAAAATGGCAAGACAAGAAATGCCAGATGTGTACTGGAAATAAGAATGTAAAAAATGCCAAAGACACATATACATACATAGTTGAATAGTAAAAACTAATAATGTGTTTTATAAATAAAACTTATTATTATTATGAAAAGAAAAAAAATTCGTAAAGAAGATATAATAAAAACTTAAGTGAAAGTACATATGTACATATGTACGTGGGAAAAATTTTATAGAAATGTTTTTGTATGAAATCCCCTTAGCGAGGGTCAGTGATAGGGCGTTGGTATTTCCTGAAAAAATTTTGGTAGACAGAATTAGTGGGGGTCAGCCTTAATCTTACACTTCTGGGAGCGGTGCAATTATGAGACTTTTCGTGGATTTGTTGGCCTTATTCCGAACTTTGACCCAGATGCGGCACGTGTTAATATTAAAATAGCGACATGAAATTTTTATACAATAATTTTTTTTTGCTAAAAGGAACAATGTAAGAGGTTCCTATGTTTCACAGGATGATAACAAATTTTTGTACTCGAAAAGTTCTCACATTCCTAATAGAAACGAGCTATTGATCTCAAATCTACTTTTATTTATTGACATGCGTTAAAAAAAATCAATATATTGCTGAAGGTGTATGTATTATTAATATTAGTCAAAGGCTGTCATGCATGAGAGGACGTGAGTGAGTGAGTGTTAAACGTTTTTTTTGTTCGTGAAATTAAGAGAGAAAAACTTCCAAAAAAAATCCTGCTGTTGGTTTTTAATCAATTATGGCCACAAAATGGTTAAAATTTCCATAGTGTGTTGTAGTATCTGTCGCGTTTCGAATCAGTACAACAGTAATGACCTTAGGCTGTTATTGGAATTTGTCATTTTGTCATTTCAAGTGAATTTGCCTTGATCGCCAATATTTGGTTGAAAGTAGCAAATGCAACACGGGCGTTGCGAACAATTTATAGTTTAAGTGTATTAAAAAATTTATAATGGCAAATATTTTTGTATGACATTTTAAAACGATATGTCCTCATTTAAGGGTAGTTTTTTAGACCCCTTTACTTAGGCCCAATAATTGACTTCTCAATTATGTGTCATTTATCTTTAAGTGTCTCTTAAGAACCGAATTCATTTTTTCAGTATAAAGTTGAGAGCCATTTAAATGCCCAACCTTGTCTATTTAAATCACATTTAAGTCTTACGAGCATACCATTTGTTATTGTGCTTGTGTGTGTTTATTGAAAACATGTACATGAACATCATGTGGTCGTATTAAAAAGAATTTCATTTAATTTTCATAAATATATAACATATACAATGCATAGTATCATATCATGTAATAAATAAATAGAAAAATGAGATCTGATGCTCTTTTGGTTTCATAAAATATGTTTTTATGTAGTTTTAATTTTCTATATGTTGATAACCTAACTTTCTTATTTACATTAAACATCTGTTTTCTTTTAGAACTATCAACATTTCACAGTGCTACCACACTTTCATAGTATTTAAGTGATCATTTAATTTTACGACTGAAAAAATGAAACTGCAATTAAGTGCAACTTAAAATTAAGTGGCTATTAGCTTAATGACACTTAATTGAGAAGTCGATTATTGGGCCTTAAAGGTATAATTGAGACACTAACATTTTGCTTTTAAGATTTGACATAAAAGTTCTGAGCACATTCTTTTAACTAAAAAGCAAAGCTTGTAAGGTTTCCTATGCTGATTTTCCATAAAAATGTGCAAAACGGATCGTAAACTTCAACAACATTTTTAAATACCTTCAAACATAGACTACCAAATGCCGATATGAGTAGATATACTAATTGTTTATCTTATCTTGTCTACTAGATTTAGTATGTTACTTAGTTTTTGTAAAATATTGTTATATTATAAATAATAAAAGTACATATTTATTTCATGATGCGATTTTGTTACATTTTCATAGGCTAAAGCCATTATTACGCATCGAGCATGTTGTCTAGCACGTTTGCCTTTTGTGCGCTATTAACTATAAAGTAGAGAATCTTGACTTTGCTTCGAAATAATTCATTAATTCATACCTCAATAAATTCTTTTTAAAATGTCCGCTCTCCAGTTGTCATATTTTTTGTTTTAACTTTTTTATAAAAGAATTTTTATATATCATATACATATATATAAAATAATACATATGTTTTTTGTATTTTTGCTTATTATACGAACGAATCGATTCGTCCAACACAAATGTTCGACAACACGCTCGATGTATAATAGCCCCCTTACACGTAATTCACACGATGATGTCTTCCATGTTTTTCAAAACACGATTTTTGATGTTTGTAGGCGAACGGTGTAGAGAAGCGGGGTGATCTAAAAATGTATTGGCAACACTGATACAATTTTTGAATGCAAAAATAAATCAAACTTGAAAACATGTAAAAACAAACATCGTATAAAAATGTAAAAGTTTTTTTGGAAGCAATTTAAAAAAAAAAACGAAAATAAAACGAAATTTTGAAATCACCGTATGAATTGTTTGGTTGTTGCCTACAAAATTAAAAAATTTCTGGGAAATATTTTGTAATTTTATAACCCAATTGGCTTGAGATTCGTTATAAACAAATGCTCACTAAAGCGAACAAATTTCGAAACAAAATTATTCGATATTTGCTCGCGAATCTGAAAAAAAAATCTAATGTTCGCTAAATCGAACTTCTCTCGACAGTTTCTCGAATGTGTGATGATAGCCTAGTGGACGTGTGCTACTCTATTAGCCTGAAGGTGCCATGATCGAATACGATGACTGCAGCGTAAGTTAAAGATTTATAAAATAAATAAATTAAAAAATAAAGAATATAAATAATTTTTAATCAGAATTACTTTTTAGTCAGGCTTAAGTTCAGTTATTTCAATTCTTTCATTGAATGAAATATTTTTTATTAATTAATGTGAGTTTCTAAAGAGAAGAAAAATTAAATTAGACTTTTAAGCTAGGGGAAATACCGATATTTTTCTGTGCATCAACGCACTTCATCAGCACCCTAGTCTATCTAAATACTTGGGTAGAGATTGTTATTAACATCAGCTATTTAACTTAAATTCTAATGAAACGGAATGTGAGAAATGATTGTTGTGTACAATTATTGATTTACCTTTGGTAAATACATATGTAAGTATCACTATTCATTTCCTCTGTTTTTCCATTTTTCTATTTAGGTTAGCACGAAGTTATATTACTCTACCTACGTATGTTTAACTATTCTTGCTTATCTTTTACGATCATCACATTAATTATTTTTACTTATTCGATGCACCGTCGGTACATACATATAAGTATTATAGTAGTGCATATTATGTTACTTTGTTGTTGCTTTCTACCGTTTATTTGGTATTCCAACATTTGTGATTGCCAAGTGAACAGTGATTGACAAGTGAACATATTTTTGTCACGTGCCCATGATGAATTAAATGAGACATTGTTAGATTTTAATTGAACTATTGTGAATTTTTAATCAGAATTAATTTTTAGTCAGGCTTAAGTTCAGTAATTTGAATTCTTTCATTGAATGAAATATTTTTTATTAATTAATGTGAGTTTCTAAAGAAGAGAAGAAAAATTAAATTAGACTTTTAATCTGGGGAAAATATACACATTAATTAATAAGAATATTTCATTCAATAAAAGAATTGAAATTAGTGAACTTAAGCCTGACTAAAAATTAATTCTGATTAAAAATTCACTATAGGTCAATTAAAATCTAAGAATATAAATAATTTTAAAAAATTTTCTTTTTCTGATGACTTTTTGCGATATCGAAATTAATACGATATTTGCTCAATTTAGAAATTCCTAGCGAACCTTCCAAATCGATTTTTTTGCGACAAAACTGAGCGACAGGTAAAATTTATTCGATTAATTTTTGAGTGTCATTCTCCACAGTTTTACATGATAAATGTTCGAGATATATTCGAAATTGATAACATTACCGGTAGTTTTGGTCAAGTGGGACAGATTTCCTAAAAATAACACATAAATACATATATACATACTTTTCACATTATTACATACCAGCAAAAAATTAAAAAAAAAAAAAAATTAATCGGGTTTGGATTTAAACATCTTTGGTGGAAGCTCTTCCCTACTTCCCTACTAATCTAATGATTTTAACAAAGCGTGAGACTAAAATAATCGATTCTTGAAAAGTGTTTACTTCTGTTATTTGGAAACATTAAATCTATTAAATCTAAAAGAATCATTCTCCTCATTTATCAACTTGTACATAATTTTTTTTTAATTTTATATAATACGATTTGTAGGCGAGTAATGAAATTTGGTAATCAGAAAAGTAAGTCATTATATCGAGCCATAACCGCTAAAATAGCTTAAGCGACACATTTTTTTTGGACTTCGTTTTTTTTGACGAAAATCGACTTAAGCTATTTTGGCGGTTATGGCACGATATGACAAGTAGTTCTGATGGTAATGTGCCATTTTTTTTTGCTGGGATGTTACGAGTACATTTCGATATGTAGAAAACTTTTAATTTCTAGCAAATATTTTTATTTTAATCAACTTTCATCAATTATATACAGACATATGTATGTACATATTTAATATACATATAAATAAAAATGATTTTAATGCAATGTAAAATTATTGATTAGTTGCATTAGCAAAGATTATACACACATACATTTTCTTTGAAATTTACTCTATAATCAGTAAAATGCGAGTGATGCAAAAAAAAGATGAATCCGAATAAACATTCTAGTAAAAACTACAATTTCAAGTGGAGCAGTTCTGTTAGCAGCGAAACGCACCAAAAATCATAAGTCATGACTTTTGTTTACGATAACTCTCTTGAGAGCTCTTGTTTTTTAGCTTCAATCAGAACTGAATATATGTATTTTGTCGAGCATCTCGTGAGGCATGAATGCTTAGCTTGAGCTTGTCACTGATACGAGGTATGTTTGGCGCATGTATTGTCTGTCTTTCTACTAAGAAACTAAAAAGTAGTCCGTTAGAGTCAGATCTGGAGAGGTGGGCGGCCAGCTAATGTCGTCTTTTCAACATCTCACGTTCAGGTAGTTTTTGTTGCATGATGCGTCGTCATGTTGAAACCCGTAAATATCCAGACCTATTATACGCCTTTCAGAGAAGACCCCATGTACCCTTAAGGCCGTTATACACTATCACACAGTCGTGCAATTTTTGAGAAAATACAGATGAAGTTTATTAAAATTTTCGAAAGACTATAACAATTCTTCAGATCAGGCTTGCATTTTTCGTAGATCATGCTATTGTATTGGATAGTAAGTCATGGCCTTTAGAAAGCACTATGTGACTTGAACACATAGGTTGCAATATACGAGCATAGTTATCCCTGACTATGAACATGTACCTTGCTGAGGCAGTCGAGCTTTCTAAGCTCTTGCTGCTAGGACCATAGTCGGAGCAGTGTGTTGAATGTAAACAGCTAACTACTAGAATAGTGTTTGGTCGCACTAATCACTAGCATCGATTTAATACTGGATACCCAAGACTATTCTGCCAGTAATTTTTTGGTAGCAAGCACAACCACTACGTCAGTTTTCCATGCTAACACGCAGAAAATGTGGTTGCTCACACCATACGCGTGTTTTCTAGAGGAAGACTCCACTAATTGCGGTTGGATCAATGCAGTCTTTTTTACCATGGCGAATAGGTTTTTGTAATGGACGATGCGAACACATCACCACCCATTAAACCCATAGAGTAAATCGTATGTAGGGCCACCGGTTCCCGTACCACCAGTATTAAGCCACTGGCTAAACCTCGAAGATCCACCCTAAAAGACTTCAGATCTATCATTTTTTGAGATCACGGCAGTTCCACGGTACGCTGCGCCTCTGAGACAGATATTGGTTTTATAGATAAATAACTAAAAGTATGTCTCAACAATAATTATTTTAGCTCAACTACGGTTAATGCGACAATGTGAAATTGGCCCTTAAAAATTTTTTTGACAAAAATCAGTTTAAGTGTCAACCATTCTTACGCTTTCTACAAAAAAAAAAATATTAAAATTTAATTCATCTTTTAAAATGGCCTTCAAAGTGATTCCACTGAAGCCCGAATGCTGATTGCGCTGACTAGATTTGGTTCTCGGGAATAATCTGTCCTACCGTTTCAACCAGTATAGTGGTATATGCTGAACTATTTCGAGCTCAACAAAACTTTACATTTAACCGTGAATACTATTCTTACAAAAGACTTAAGACAATTGAACTAGTCTTGGCAGCGTACTACGTCTTTCTAACGCGGTTGTTTTGGTGTAAAAAAGTGTTTTGAAAACAGCTCAGGCAAGCACGGTTCTAAAGCGATATACAGCTTGGTGAGCCCATACATTTTTAAACTAGTAGGTAACATTCGTAGTTCTTTTAGCCTAGGCGTGCAGGTAACCTTCTACGTCGACAATCAGGCGGCACTAAAAGCTTTCTAAAGACATAATGTCAAACCGAAAACACTTAGTAATAGACTGGGGAAGAGCCCTCAACTTGCTTTTTGATAAACATAATGTCAAACTATGTTGGGTTTCTGGTCACTGCAATGTTGACGGAAATTAAATTAAATTATCAATGAGCTGGCAACAATAGGGTTGGAATTAAATTACCAATAGGTTATTACTACAAGGAAAGGAACTTAGTAATTGGGTGGTGAACAAGGCTAACCGTAGTCAGGCGGATTGTAGAGTCTCGAGGGCTATGTGGCCAAAACTTGATGTAGGGAGATGCAAGCTGCTACTGGCTATGAATAGGAAGATGCTAGGAGTTTTGATAGGCTCGGTGACAGATCGCTGCTTGGTTAGAGCGATGACCAGCGTTTGGGATACTGGCGCTATAGATTTTTTTAGGATGCACGTGTATGATGGAGAGACAAACCATCGAGCATAGATGGCTGAGCAGACATTTTCAGGAGAACATTAAAGCTATCGCAAAGTGTAAACTAGAGGATATCAAGGACTTCATTATGGAAATTGAGTGGTTTAATGGCAGATAATAGGGGGTTTCCTGGGTATAGTGGGTTAATTTTGCTAACCTAAATAAACAGAAGGGAATTACAATTTCCTCTTTTCATCTGCAGGATGCGCCAGGGCGAAAAGGAACCAGGAACCATTGAACATATTCTGATTTATTGTGGTTGGCGTATTTCAAATACGACTACGACTGTTTGGTAATAGATTAAAGAAGACTTCAACAGTTTTTCGTAGTCGTATTTGAATTACGCCAATCACGATAACATAGATTATCAGCCATTGTCTGTAACTCCACAAGATTAGATGGCTGAAAAAACGTTTCACTTGGGTCGCCGAGTGTGTCAAAACTATCCTTACTAACCTAACCTAACCTAACTTATATGACATATCCTTTTTCATCTGTAGGATGCGCGAGTATTAATAGAAACCAGGAATCATTCAACATATTATCTGCCATTGCCTGAAGCTGCAACGCAGTAGGCTCATTCACCTGAATAGACGTTTTCATTAGAGCATTAGTGATATTATAGGGGGTGCCATTAGCCCGATCTCCAACAGTCATTTAAATAACAACATCACGTATTTTTCTGATGTGTGCATTAGTATCCCTTTGTATCAGTTGTTGGAGGAAAAGTTCTAGTAATGAAGACATAGACACTGGTCACCGGCTTCAGGGAATGCTAATCCTAATGTAACATCAAAAGTGCCCTCATCTGTAGTTATTGGGCAACGAAATCATCGGCCAAGTAAAATAATAAATAAAATGGCTACTAAACACAGCTTCAAAATTTAATACGCCTCATTGACACCAGAGGCTCTGCAACACTGCGTAATAAGAAAAACGTGCAAAAGAGCAAAGTTGTAAAAGAATGAAGCTTTGCTCTATCTCTTCCTTCACCATCTGTCTCCTCTATCACTATCCCTTCCACATTACACTATCTTACTATATTTTCTACTCACATGTAGCAGAAAGAGATCATTGTGAGCTGGACTGTAAATTTCACCGTTTTTTTACCAGCATCCTGCTAACCTTACCTTACCTTTTAGTAATGTCGCAAAATTCAAACTGAAGGATAACAAAGGCTTCTTCATCGGAATTCAGTGGTTTAATGCGCTTCAATGGGGGTTTAACTTCTATTAATGGGTACTAATAGAAGGGGATCACAATGGACCCAACTGGATCTCGGAGCGGAGGTGTGGTACAACACTACCCTAACCTAACCTAGGTTCCTCTTGATTCACAACTTACTGTAACTTCCCCGTTTTCACAACTCATGAAAAAAATAACCCACAGGGGCCTATGCGATCTCTACATGTCACTTTACCTGGGGACGGCCGGCCCTTTTAAAATGCAGTTTGACAGCGGTCTCCTTTTGCATCTTGTGCTGTTGGCTAATTCCTGAACCGGTTATATGTGAGATCAACTGCCTTGATTTGCTTTCCCAGGGGAGTCTATTTTTGACTACGGGTGTGGCAACCCCGGGGCCCCAGCTGGGGTGATTTGGCTTTTTCCATTGACGTACCTTTGGTACATTACCCATAGAACTTATGTTCTGGCAACAGAGCAAAGGATGTGCACATATTTATAAAAGGAAGACAGGTCCTGTTGATGTCAGTTAGGTGCAGCGTCACCTAGAACTGCCCCTGAGTTCAAAAGACGATAGAGGTGAAGCCCTTGTGGTGGAACTTCGAGGTCTGACCAGAGGCTACTTCTGGTGCCACGGGTGCCGGTTGCCCGACAGCCGAGCTGCTTTGAAGTTTTGAGTGCATGTAGTGGTCGTCAGGATCCTTCGATAAAATGCCGAGTTCGTCCTACCCCACGGGGTTTAAGGGATGATTTTGGTATGTGTGGAGTAGGCACTGGATTTTTGGCGACACAGGCATGGGTTCATCTCGGATAAGTGGTTGAGCTGTGCCGGCAATGGTTGAGGAATTCTCTTGGGGACCTCGCTATGGGTGTATACACAACACCTTAGCGTGGAAGCCGGAGAATTATCGTGGCGGCTGTGGTTGCTACCAAAATCGTGGGGAGAATAGTCTTGGCTTCCCAGTGTGAAATCAATGCTTGTTGTTGGTCTGACGCGTCAGCCAGACACTATTCTAGGTGCTGTTGCCATTCAACAGAAGCTGCTATGGGCACGGACATAGCAGCAGAGTTTAGATAGCTCAAATTGCCTCAGCAAGGTAATTGAATATAGTACAGGGATAACTATATCAAAGATTGCAACCTATGTGCCTTGAGGAGTGGGCCTTAGGTTCATTCTAAAAGGGTGCATGGGGGCGATGGTCTGGCGTCTTACCTGCACCCGGTGCTTTGGCACCCGTGAGATAAGGCCGTAATGGCAGGTGCTCACGGAAAGCTATTGCACATCTGGGGACCCTGATTTGCCCTGACCTAGAAACTGAAGACTGCTAATGAGCATACATTTTAGATCGGCTTAACTCCTCAGTGAGAGGCAACCTGGTTCTAACTTACATACGAGCGATAGCGCATTCTAAAGTGTGGTAGATGCCATTTTAGAATTTGTTTTGAAGTTTAGTTATTTGATGTACATACTCGTTCATAAATATGTGTATACCACATCCAATTTTTACATACTTAATGTAGCGTATATATTTATTTGTGTTTATTTTTTGTTTATTTATTAAATCAGTCTGCTGTCATTTAAGATTTTAATTTTTTTTTACTCGTGCTGTACTAATAAACAAAATAATAACAAATTCATAAAAACTTATAGGTAATTTCCAAATGTCTAGAATTTCCCCTATTTATCTCTTAGAACTATTTAAAATGCTAAACAAACAGACAAATAAAAAATCTTGACAAAACTATAAAAATCTCTAGGAAATAATTAAAATTAACTCATTCAGTACTTGATAATAATAAGATGAAGTTCTTTTTGGTGCTGTACAGCTGGTGCATGCTTTTGACGTTAATTGCAGGTTTGTTTAATGAAATTAAAAAAAAAAATAATAAACTGTGAAATTTTATTAAAATAAAAACATTTACATTTCAAATTTAATAACAACACTGTAGCTTCTCCCTTGCCCGGTGGCGGAGGTGGTGGAGGCGGCGGTGGTGGTGGACGTGGTTGTAACTGTGAGCCTGGCGGCGGAGGAGGTGGTGGTGGTGGCGGCGGTGGTGGTCCTGGCAATGGCCCTGGTGGTCCCGGTGGTGCAAGAGGACCCGATTGTGTGCGTCCTTCCTGGATGCCACCATGTCCTTAAAATGAAAGTTTGTTAATTTTAAGTTAACGAAAATTAAAAAAAAAAGATTCCATTAACTGCGAATACAAAAAAAAATTAATTTTTTAAGGAAGTGTTTAATAAAATCCAGCCATTTTTAGAGAAATTAAAATAAAATTAGCAACTCCTGAATTAAACCATGATTTCCAAAGCAGACGCATATTCGTCTTTATTCTTAATTTCATTAGAAAATTTGTTTTACCTATTTTTTGTAAGGCATTTTTTCATTAGTTAAATTTGTTCTACGAAACTTTTTTTATTTGCTAATTAATGAAATATAAAGTAGCATGAATCTCTGAAGGGTTTTTGGCAATTTTTTTTAAGTCTATGGCAATAAGGAAAAAGTGTTAAGTCATGTTTTACTGTTTTGCAGGACAGCAATTTTAAGCTTCCAAGTCGACTTTTAGAAATTTATTTCTTTTACAGTTAAATTGGGAAATTCTCTGTTAAGCTTTCTTTTTTTAAGCAAACACCGTTCTACACACTATAAGTAATACATTTATGTTGAAATTTAACAAAGTACATATAACCTAAATTAATGGTCTTTTTCCCACCTGCGAAAGAAAACGTTCGCTTCCAATTTATATTGAAAACAACAATAAAATATGAAAATTTGTTTTTAATTTCAATAGAAATTGTAACTAGAACGTTTTCTTTCGCAGATGGGAAATAGTCCATAAGCTTTTATGCCAAATGAGATTAGAAATCCAAAAAAAGGTAAGTCGCAAGTCATAGTGCTATGACTTACCAAAACCCACACAAATTGATTGAGATTTTGACTAGGAGTACTTTAGAGTATGCAGATTACGGCGGTATTATTAACTCAAAATCAGCTTATCTCGACTTAAGCCCTTTTTTCTTTTCGCCGCAGATATATTATTTTTTCCTCCATTGACTTCCTATTGACAAATCAAAAATTTTCATGCAATTTATCTCATGTAAAAATGCATAATGTTAATTAGGTATTTCTCTCTATTTGGCAAATATTCTTTTACAACTTTGTTTTTTTGCACGTTTTGAATAATGCAGTGTTGCAGCGCCTCTGGTGTTAAATGAGGCGTACTAAATTATTTTGAAACTGTGTTTAGTTTATTGGTTATTTTACTTCGCGGATGCTGCTGCTACACTATACCGACGAAAGAGGGCGCTCTGATGTTACATTAGGATTAGTATCTGCTGAATTCGGTAAAGTTCAGTGACCAGTGACTATACCTTCATCACTTGAACCTGTCTACAACAACTGATACAAAGGTACACTAATGCACATCAGAAAAATGCATGATATTGTTATTTAATGACTGTCGGAGACCGGGCTCGAACCCAAGCCCTTCGACTTTGTAGTCAACGTGCTAACTACTTCAGCCAACGCCACACTCATACGTGTCCTTAAGTACGTGTAAATAAGGGAATAACGAAGTGCCCATGGGTTGGCATTCTGCTTGCCTCTGTATTTTCAGGACTTAAATTTATATAGTTTCATCTTTGTATTTACAACTATTCAGGTCTATTCGGGAAGTCACTTTCACCACAAATACGCGCATCTTTCACTTTTTGCCATTCTAAAATACTACGTTGGAGATGAAAACATATGTTTTCTTTCACTTTGGAGGTATTCTAAAATACTTCGTCACCATGATCAATGTCACATTCGTTCGACGCCAATTTTAGCGCGTTTAGTTTAAATAAATAAAGAAAAAAGAGATACGAAGTGTTTGTATGGTGTCTACCACTGTTCATTAAGCTTTAATGGCGTTCGGCCAGGCTCTACAAGACAATTAAGTTTCCTTAAATTCTTCAAAGATATAAAGACGTTTTTAAAACAAATAAAAGAAGTAACTAATTTTACTTTTACTGTTTATTGTTTTTTTTATGTTACTTAGCACTTGTACTGTTAAGTTTTTTATTAATTATTTCTTTAAATTACTTCTTAAATCCCTTTTTGTTTTCAACTTTTTCTGCATACAAGTCAGCTGTTTTCAATGTTGTTGATGTTTTTATATGAGATAACATAATATCGATTACTGAAAACGATATTTCTTCGCACGTATTTTAGAATCTGTCGAAGTCGAACTGTCGAAAGTGAACGTTCGACGATGAAGAAGTGAAGCGCGTATTCTCGAATAGACCTGATTATTTTCATTAAAATATTTTAATGAAAAAAAAATCCATATCGTTTCCTTAATATAAAATAGAAAGGCCCATTATTTTTTTGAAATTGATTTTCTTGTATATTTCGATAGAAGAACATCTAATGTATAGAAAAATGCAAAAATGTCGATTTTAAAATAATTAATGAGTTAGGGCATTTCTATATTAAGGTAAAGATATATTTAATTACAAATGTTGTTTTCTGGTTTTTTAGTTTGACTAAAAAAACTAAAAATTTTATATTCTAATATTGAAGAATTTATAATTATTACGTCTTTTACCACGATCTCGATGTCGACAGAAAACCTTCTATCGATTACTTACATATGATTAATTTTATATTTTATAATTTTTTTTTTTACAAGAAAATCCATTCCCTGAAGAAGTAACACACAGCTGACTATCGAAACATTGGAAAAATAAATATACATATAAAAACAATTACACTGTGCAACAAATGAAGACTTTTGGAAAAACACACGGTCTGGACAGTATAAATTCGATAGTACATCAAAGGGTAGTAGGACCCTATACTCAGCTTGGTGACTATTTTTTTTTTTTTTGGTATGGACCCCCAAAAATTTCGGAAATCAGCGTGCCCTAAAAAAAACTGGTGTCTTCGGTGTGAATAAGCTGTTGTTTTATCAGGGTGCGTTGATTTTCAAAATCTTTGGAGGCCCATAAAAAATTGGTCTGCCTATAGTGTACTATCGAACCTATACTGTCAAGACGTTGTGGATTTTTCACTATTGCACAGTGTTATTTATACAAAACATGACCTTAAACTTGATTATTTTGTATATACATAACACGTATATATTTAGACATTATATGCATTATTTATTTCTGTCGCATTTAAGTCATAACAAAACTTAAACTTTCAAATAATATATTAAAAGAATTTATGTTAATATATTATTGAATGCATTTTCCTCCTTTACCACCAGCACCTCCTCTTCCGTTACTGCCATCTTCTCCATTACCGCCATCTTCTCCGTTACAACCACCTCCTCCTCCGCTACCACCTCCTCCTCCACCGTTACCACCACCTCCTCCACCATTACCACCACCTCCTCCTCCACCGTTACCACCACCTCCTCCGTTACCACCTCCTGCTCCACCGTTACCACCTCCTCCACCGTTACCACCACCTCCTCCTCCACCGTTACAACCACCTCCTCCTCCTCCTTTGCCACCATCATCATTGCCACCACTACCACCGTTACTACCGTTTCCTCCTAGGCTTCCAGGGAAACCTGATTGACCAGCTTGACCACTACTTCCAGCTGCATTACCTTCAAACAAAAAAATTAAGAATTTTTAATAACATTTTCATATGTTTAATTACTTGTTACTTTTTTATATTTCCCACTTACTAAACGCTACAGCTATTAAAGCCAATAGAAATATGATAAAAACGTGCAATCTCATACTGTTGAAGAAAATATTAAAATGATACAAAATCTACATGCACATCTTTATTTATAACAATACGACTATTGCAAATTGATTATTGCATACAAACAAGTTATTCCAGATGTCAAGCATTCACATTAATTCTAGCGAAACATTTCAACAGAAAACTAATTACATATTCAAGAAAAGTAAACTGAAAAGTAGAAAATAATCTTTCTTAATTTGATACAGACTTAAAGCTAATGCCACACAATGAGGGCTAAGGCAAAACAAAAATAGTACTGGTATTACATCTATATCTATATGTGCCAAGCTTCGTAAAAATCGTAAAATAGAAGCACGCGAAATATAATATTAAGTTCAAATGGACGTAGCACCTCCTATTTATTTCAACGTCAAGATTGTGTCGTTACGAGAGCTTAATGTTTTTTGTTAAGTTCCATAGTAACAGAATAAGTAAGATATTGTAAAATCAAAAGAAAGAAAAATAGTGGGAATATGCCCGTCTACATTTTATTCAATGGCACCAAATGCAAGCTATAAGCTCTCAGGTAAAAAATTAAAAATAAGTTTAAACTACCACTCAAAAATATCAAACTCAATTAATGTGAAATCAAGTTAATTTTTGGATTAGTTAATTACTGAAAGAAATTAAGTTTAATCTCGAACCCAAAAATTGGCCCTTAATCTAACAGAGATTTGTTACCATGTCAACAGATTGAGAGATACTGAGAGAGAAATAGTTCTGTTAAGGCAGCAGGCTTGTGCCTGATGCTTTAAACACAATCAAAGGCTACCGACCATCGACTACCGACTACAAAAGTAGCTGGCAACAAAAATAGCCAAGTCGCCAGCTACTTAATTCTTTTAACGACTACCGACCACTAACTACAAAAAATTAACATCTGTTTTGACATATGTATTAAAGTTAACCAAAACAAAATAAACTTGATTTTTTTAAGTGAATTTGTGTGAAAAAAAATTTCAAATGTCTCAAGAAAATTTAATTAACTTTATAAGTACTATTGCTAAAATAGTGGAAAGTGGTGCCACTATAATAGTTTTTCGCGTTTTTAATAGCGATATTTATTGTATTGCGTTTTTAAAACCACCATTTCATGCATTTATTGTATTGGCAGCACTAATCTGTTTTTTGTAGCCAAGAAAAATAGAAATTAGCCTAAGTTGGCTACGGGCTACAAAAGTAGCCGTGTAGTCGGTAGTCGTGTAGCGGCTAAAAGAATTATTCTCATAAGCACGCATGCATTCTATTTTTGACATCTTGTAGTCGATGGTCGGTGGACTTGATTGTGTTTATAGCATGATGCATTAAACACATTCACCACAGCCAGGGTTGCCGTTGAAAATTTTGAAAAAGTGTCATAAAAAGGGTATTTAAGAAAAAAAGGGTCAATAAAAGGGTATTTTATAGTAAAATAGGGTCAAGCTTTTTTTTTTGGAAGAAAAAAAATAACATTTATTTCAATTTAAAAAAAAGAAACACGAATTTTAACAATTAATTAAATACATTAGACTAAAATAAAATTAATTAACATACATACATACTTTAATTATAAATCAATGTTAGACCTCTAACTGGCCAGATCGTAAAAATTATCGGATGATAATTGCATATAGCCAAAAGAACAGTAAGTTTTAACTTACAGGTGAAAAAACATTAGGAACGAACACCAGGTAAAGAATAGTGAAAACCGCCTGTAGACGGTCTTGCCGATTTGCAAGTAATGAAAAAATCACATTTAAATTTTATTTATAAAAAGATGAAAGTAAGTTAAAATACATATTTTTTAATTGTGATACTCCCAGAAATAATTTGCATTTGGAATCAGGGATTTGAGTTTCATATATTTTGCAATATTTTCAACATTTATTGGGTTTTGTATCGACTAAAACAGTAAAATGATGGACGAACAGCAATTCGTCTAATTTTTGAGCATATGATTGCCCTACGGCATACATTTTGTTAAAATGATACAAAGGGATAAATTAAAAAAAGGATCATAAAAAGTGTCATTAGCACGAAAAAGGGTCAAAAGTGATACTTTAGTGTCACAACGACAACGCTGACCACAGCAAGCTACCGACTACCAATTGTCAAGAATAGAATACACATGTTTATATGAGAATGATTATTTTGAAGACAGCAAGGCAACAGGGCGACTGGTTGTTGTCTATGCTGATTTTGTCGTTGTACTCCAATTAAACTAATTTCTATTTCTTTGGCTACAATGAGAAAATGCAGTGTTGCCAGTATAATACAAAATGTTGAATGAATGATATCGTACAATTATTTCATATTGTTTACCAGAAACAGTATCCAAAAATTGATGTAAAGAATAAATTGATTAATTTTTTTACTTTTACGTGAAATAAGTATGTACATTTTAAAAGAGTAATTAATTTTTATAAATGCAAAATATATAAAAGTGGCAATACTGAACTATGTACTTGTACTTAAATATCAGGTGCTGCTGCCGTCTCCAAAATAATTAAGTAGCCTGCTACGAGGCGACAAATGCAGCTAGCGGCAGTTGAAGTCGCGTGTTCGTGTAGCCTGCTGTGGTGAATGTGTTTAATGCATGATTTGATTGTATATAACATTTATTTTAACATAAATTTTTATTAAATGATCATATCAAAATTTATTAGAAATTCGCCAAAATTAGAAATAAAGTCGCCAAAAACAATTTTTTGTAAATTTTTCCAAATCCATTAATATAAAAAAAAATCACCAAAATCAAATTGTTTTAATTTCTTGCAGGTTAGTTTTGGTAGAATTTATTTTTGAAACTACTCCTTCAAAAAACTAATTTTCCTTAATTAGACAAATTTGGAAGTTCAATTTTGTTAAAAAAAATTAAGCCATAATAATCGCCAAAAAATTTATTTATTGCTAGAAAAGTCGCCATGTCGCCAAAACAAATTGAAAAATTGCCACGTTTGGCGAGAAATCGCCTTATCTGACAGTCCTGGCAACGACTACAAATGCTTTGGACCAAGGTTGTCAGATTTTTTCCAATTATTTCGCCAAATTTATTTAAAAAAAATCGCCAAAATCAGTTTTATGTAGTTTTTCTTAATATAAATTTGATAAAAATTTATTTTTATATAAACATTTTTTTTTACTATACATTTTTATAAAACAATTGTATTAAAATTTAGCAGAAAATCGCCAAAAAACTATTTTTTGTAAATTTTTCTCATTCAAATTCAAAACGCATCAATTACTATAATTAATATATATATATATATATAATTATATAATGAATACAAGAAAAATCATCATAAGCAAGTTGTTTAAATTTCTTGCAGACGAGTTTGGTAGAATTTATTTTTTTTAAACTACACCTTTAACAAACCAATTTCCTGAATTTCAAAAATTTTGATGTTCAATTTTGTTAAAACAAGAAAGCCATAAAAATCGCCAACAAATTTATTTATTGCTAGAAAAATCACGATGTAGCCAAAACAAAAATTTGAACGTCAAATAAGTTGAAAGATCGCCACGTTTGGCGAGAAATCGCCATATCTCACAGACCTGCTTTATCCTGCTATGATCGTCGTGTAGTCAGCTACTTAATTATATTGACTAAGAAAGGAACATAAAAATTATCTTATATTGAAGTATAAATCCTTACATATTTCAAGAGGACCACTTTCAAAAATATTTTAGATTTATAAGAATAAAATTACTTATTTAAAACGTATTTACATCACGTAAGAATAGCAAAAAGGAAGCAATTTATTTTTTACATGAATTTCTTTCTGTTAAATAATATTTAATAGTTTTAAGCTATCATTAAGTTGGTTATTGTCGCTTACAAAAATAGAAATTAGCCTGAGCTGGCGACAGCGATGAAAGTAGTCGCGTAGCCGTGTAGCTGTGTCACAAAACATACAGAAGTGTCACGAAACGGAAGATGCGGGTATTTTTCTGTTTGTCTCGTCTTCCCTCAAATTTTGTCGTCGTTTTTGCTTTGATACGTCTTTCTAGTGCAATAAATTTTTATTAGCTGTGTTAATTGGTAAGTAGTAAAACACTACAATACCAAATACACTATAATTTTCTCTTTTTTCCACGAATTAAAAAAAAAACCTGATTGGACCTTTTTTTACCTGTCATTTTCTTCACTTCTGTGTATTCTGTGGCTGTGTAGCTGATGTCAAAATAATCGTTTTCATACAAAAGTATTATTTTTTTGTGTAGATGTGTTTAATGTTTAAATTTTTTTTTTTGCTTGAACCTATATCTCTTTTTTTTGGATAAGGTATACATACATATATAAAAATCTTAATATAAAATTAATAAAATTCTATAGAAGTTGTTGAATAAGTTAGTCTTCGGGTGCTCTTTTATCAACTTCCATAACCTATTTACCATAACCGGGTTGTCCAGGTTGGCCGGGCTGGCCTCCATAGCCGCCACTTCCTCCATAGCCACCATTGCCTCCATAGCCGCCATTGCCTCCATAGCCGCCGCTATTACCATAACCGGGTTGTCCAGGTTGGCCGGGCTGAGCATAGCCGCCATTGCTTCCATAACCGCCTCCACTACCACCACTACCCCCAAAACCGCCGCCACCATTACCAAAACCAGGTAGACCAGGCTGACCTGGCTGGCCATCATAACCACCACCTCCTCCGCCACCTCTTCCACCGCCACCGCCACCGCCATATTGAGCAGTCACTTTAATCAATTAATCAAAAGTACTATTCAAATTATTAAGTAATATTTTATAAAATTGTTTGTACCTTCACTGACTGTCACTACAAATACGACTAAAAAACACGAAATTGTAAATTTCATGTTGCTCGCGATTCTCCGAATATTGACTGTAACTGTTAATAGCTTTTAAGTTACTGAATTTTAAACTTTCTGACGGCTTTATATTTATAAACTTTTAGTTTTATGAGCTACATTTATGTGGGGACTTATCATTATTTACTTTTCAATAATTATTTTATTATTTTGTTATTCTTCGAACTGTTTACATGATATATATCTGTTAAAATGTTGGTACCTATAATAATTAAAAAAATTATACAGATGTAGTTATAAGCGGCACTCAATAACACTGTACGACAATATCAAACCTTTTCCACAACAACAAGGTTTTCACAACTGATTCTTAAGCTATGTACAGACGGTTGTCAGATCTTACAATATTGTCAGTAAAATGTGCTCAAAATTTCTTACAACCGTGTGAACTGACAATTTTTGTCAGACGTCGTTGCAAGAAAAAGCATTGTCAGTCCATTGCAAGACTAGGAGCTGACAACAAATTGTCAGACATCTTACAATCGTGTGAACACATTGTAAAATTATTGCCAGATATTTGTCAGACATTTTAATATTGTCAGATGTGCGAAGTTTAAGCATCTGACAATGGCGTCATTGTAAGAGAATTCTTTCTATGGGCAACACTGCACACGCTTGATTTTAAAGAAAATATTTAAAATAAAATATATGCAGACAAAATCATTGCAATTGCTTCTTCATGGTCCATAATAATTTACATTTTCACTTTTTACATTTAACACAAACACAAACGATAAATATTTAACAATTTCTAACAAATGCTTTAAGTCTGGCAACGCATAACAACAGATCTAACAATTTGTGCATATGACAACCGTGTGAACTGACAATTTTTCTACTGACAATTTTGTCAGATGAATTTATTGTCATACAACCGTCTGACAATAAATTGTAAGATTTTCTGACAACCGTGTGAACTGACAAGAAATATTGTGCTGGCAATTTTCGATTGCCAGTACGTAGTCAGCACATTGCCAGATCTGACAATATTGTAAGATCTGACAATCGTCTGTACATAGCTTTAGTAGAGCTAGAGACCATTAAAAATTATATGGGTATATGGGCGTCTTGAAGTTAGTATGAAAGGCTTGTTAAAGTTGCTTGATTATAGCAAACGTCGAAACTAGAAATAAGCTAAAACTTGAAATGCGTTTCAGGGTTAATTTTGTAACATTTGTTTTAGAATATTTCGCTGTAGTAAAGCATTTGAAAAATCTCTCTTGTCTTGAAAGGTCTTATAAATGGTCTTGTGCAGGACTTTATTTTGTAATTATTCAAACTTGTATTTTAGGTAATGAATGCATTCGGCAGTTTTATATGAAATCCTGTGCGAAACATCTTAGGCCTCTTAAGCTGCTCTGTATAGGCCGTTTTCGTCCCTTGAGTGTCGTTAAAAGAGAACATAAAGGGTTAAAATGATCCACAAAAATATTTTTAAGCCTCAAGTACTCGCACTTTGTATAATAACACAGACAATTGCGCAATAAGCAATTTAATGGCACTTGAAAGCACATTTTTTTAAATCAAATTTAACTAATGTAAAAAAGAAATTTACATAAAATTCGAACGTTTGAACGTTTTATTTCGATAAAAGTTCCTACAGAGACTTCTGACTATTGACTCTCTAAAATTTTTTTTTAGAGCACAAAGAATCAAAAGAAGAATGCATAATGTAAATTGTTGCGTATATCCATGTCACGTGCGACATTTCGAAACAACATTTGTTATCAACGTCTCATGTAACTGCAGAAAGCTCGCCAAATATTCAGTACATTCAGAGATATTTAATACAATTAAAATTAAAATAAACGTTGCTGAAAAATATAAAAGTTTGTCATTGTTCTACCTATATAAATTTGGTCACGTGCACAACCGTCATCTCTCTGATTAAAGGAAATGTGACTGACTTTTTCTGGTTAAAGGCAGACCAGTGGTGAAAAATCGCAGCTTTTTCCATTTGAATATTTCTTTAAACGTTTTATATCGATAAAAACTCTTGAAGAGAGGTGTTATTCATTGACTTTTGTCCAAAAGAAAATCCATAACGTAAATTTTTGCTTGGCAAAATCGCAAATAATGCTGTCACATGCAACATTGAGAAACATCATTTGTTATCAGTACGTCGAATGTACATGCAGAAAGCTTATCAAATATTTAGGACATCAATTAAAATAAAAAGAAAAACCTTGCTGAAAAATACAAAGATTTGCCATCGTGGTGCCTATATAAATTTGGTCACGTGCACGACTGTCATCTCTCTGAACAAAGGAAATAATATTAAGACAGCAAAGTTAATGTGACTGATTTCTTCTAACTTAAGGCAGGCCACAAAGCAGTGATGCAGACATTGTCATATAGCGGCATCCTTCAATTCAATAGAAACGATCGACGGCTTGTGGGAAATTAACCAAGTTCGTTAAGAATTGAGGATTATAAGATAACGGGCACACTATGCGAGTATTTCGTCTTATGTAAAAGTAGAAGACGTGTTTTGCAGATGATGATATTAAGCTGCATTCATTGCCCAAGTGTTACTTCTCTTAAAACAATCTCTGCGCTTTCTTTCATAAGGAGAGTCATACAGAGCTTGGTTTAATTCACCGATCTATGGTACAAAAGATCGATAAGGTGTCGCAGTGGCGGTTCTTGGACCAGATTTTCCCCCTATTCTATTCTTGGTCACGTGCAACATCGTAAGTGTAAACTTCAACAAAAACGTTACATAAGGAAAAATTTACATACTTTTAAATTAATTAAATTTAAATGAGCAAAAGTGTGAAAAAAAACAAGATACTTGAAAACAATGCAGAGAAAAATTGAAGGAAAATAAAATACATTTACAAACCCATAAATTTAAAAAAGGAAAGAATGCGGAATTTTAGGAAAAAGTGGAAATGGTTGGCTGAAGGAAAAAATTAAATAATTGAAGAGAAAAAGCGGTATGAGCTAACTGAAAAATTTCCAAAACTACAACCAAACAACTGTAACGCAGCCAATCCACACACCTTTTAAAGTACAAATTTCAAAACCAAAAACATAGTTTCATCATCAAGTTCAACCAGATTTACAAAATCTAGTGGCGAAGTAGATTTTTTTTATATTAAAATCTACTACTAGTACTAGATTTTTTTCCAACTGTAAACGCACTGTTAGCTGGTTTATTTATAATATCATAAAAAGAGCAACAGAAACAATATTCATGACTACGATTAAAATTTAATCCAAAAAAATATATTTTTTGAGCAGAATCGAAACCATTTTAAAAAATACATACATTCAATGCCTAACATGTTAAAATTAGTCACATTAAAATATTGCTTCAGGTATCGCTGAAATCAGCTTTTTAATAGTTGGCCGGAAAAACAACTTGTGCTATCGTCACGTGCGAATGTCTGGGCCTTTTGTTTTCTGTATGATGGTCACTCTAGCATCAATTATAGGACTAACTTTTTTCACTTTGCACGTATCAGACGGTCACGTTCGAAATCATGCATCATGCTGGCTTAAGCCAGCTTGTGTATTTTATGATTGCGCCTTTGGGCAACTCATCCGAAGACTTTAATCACAATTCAAAAAAGATTACTTGAAGTCCTTTTAACCAACAACAAACAAAATTTTTTTATTCGCACTTATTTTGACATGGGTCATAACAATATTTTTCTCCAGAAAGAGCACCCAAAAAAATCGTATATTCGATTTTCTAAATATGACAAAATTGTGTACTAAATTACGTATGTTTATACAAAACTCTTAAAAATTATCTGAAATTTTTATGAATGCAAAAAGAATACGAAAGTTAATATGACCTCTAAATTCACTCTGTGTTATGCTGTATTCTTTTTTCGTTCATTGACAAATATTCTGTTGCTCTCTTTTAGTTTATAAATTTTAGATAAATTAAGCATGTACATACATACTTACATACGTAATACATGCAGATATGTATGTATGTATGTGTTATGTTTACTCAAGTGATTAAATAAAGGTAGAATTATTAAAATCGTATCATTCTACTTTATAGCTTGCCGTATCGTTCAACTTTGTGCACAAGTTATAGAAAATGTAACAGTTTGCATAGCACATTTTTTTGTCTGGCATTAAATACGGCGTTTTTGACATTCGCTACAGAAAAATCTGTTTTCTGCAGATTCCTACGTCAACAGTGCTACCACCACATATTTTATAACTAGTAACATGCATTGAATATCGTACGGTTTTTGTCAGCTGACACGTAACATCACGATACGATTTTACTAATTCTACCTTAACTTTGGACTTATTAAACGAAAACTAGAAAATATAATAAAACTTCAACAAGCAAACTAAAATTGTTAAAATGATGTTGTAAAAAAATATTAAATTTGGAATGTAAAAAAGAGATAATTTAAAATTATGTAGTTTTAATTAACATGTGATTTTTTTCATAGAAAATACGCAAACTTACTCGGGCGTGCTATGTGCTCTGGTCTCTTGTATTAATTACAGTTTTATGTGGCAATTTAAGGCCTGAAAGCAAAATTAAGAACGTCATGTTATGATAAACTACAATCAATAAGAATACATACATTTATAACACTAATAAATACAATGTTGAGGAAGAAAACTCAAACCTGACACCACTTCAAGCTAATTCTTTTTATAGCAAATTTTTAAGATCTGGTATAATTTTTGCTTTATGCTGCTGTTCGTATCAAACTTATTTCATTATTTTTAGCAAAGCAGGGAAGCATAATATATGCGTAAAAAGCGCCATTCGCTTTGATTAGGAATCTGTGTGGTATTAGTTTTGGTTTTATATGACAATTTTTCAACTCAAATAGAATACGAGAATTGTTTTATTGAAAAACTATGTACAAGCACTAACATTCGTTGCCAGCAAAAGCAATACATTTCTTCTTCATTATACGTATGTATGTATGTTTGTGTGTGCAGGAATATGTTGATACAAAAATCGTTCATTTATTGCAATAAAGGTATAACTCAAAAAAGCTAGTTTTGTCTTAAGTTTTCAATTTACCTTCAATTCGACGAATTTATAAAATATTTTGTTATATGATAAAATAGTTTAAAAACTAATAAATAAATCTTTATATTTTATATTATTTATCTTTTTCCTTTAACCTTTTATCCTTTTGTTTATCTTTTTCCTTGTGAATAATAAAATAAGGCCGTTTTTTCTTCTTCCCACAAAAAGTCAAAGTGTGTTAAAAACATTATGACCTTAGCACAGAATATGTTGCCACTATTTTGTTCCTCAGTGTGGTAATACTATATACAAAAAGAAATTTAAACTACCACTCAAAAATATCAAGCTCAATTCATGTTACATTAAGTTAATTGAAGGATTAACTAATTAGAGCAATAAACTAAGTTAAATCTCGAATACGAAAATTGGCCCTAAAAGTTCTTTTGCATTGAGAGTATATGGTAAGATTATAGACCTGGGGGCAAATTACGGTATTCGTTACGATTCGAAATTTAAAAATATTTCCATACAAACTCTATTGATATATTTCGTAATTTCGTTCGATAGCGAGCGCCGTAATTTGGACCCTGGGTTGAATTTGTTTACTAGTTCATTTTTGACACAAACCTGTGATCAAACCCAAGTAATTTAAATGGGTTTGATTAAAGGTTTGTGTCTAAAACGAGCTAGTGAAGGAGTTCGCTCCAAGTCTACTAGACAGCTAGTTGTTCCGTTCTACTACGTGTTTGTCAGAATATTTACAATTACATAACTTTGGTGTTATTTGTTTATAAATAATTAACATGTTATTTGGCTTACAAAGCGATATGAACTTTAGCCTAATCAAATCATAAATATAGAAATAAATGAAGTTCGAACAATAATAATAAAACTAACCAAAAAATATTTATTTTATTTTACTACTGACTGTGTGGTAAATATCAAAAGAATTTTTTAAATATTTTGGAAAAGAAAATATGTAAATTCTCTCCATTTTATTAATTAGTGTACATATAGTTCTTGTGCCTTATTTACATATCTAAGTGTTGTTTGCAGACGGCCATCAATAAAATTCAAAGTCTTCATTATAACCATAATTTCCTTCATAAAATGGGCCAGGGAAGGGTTGACCAGGATAGAAGTTGGGACGACCAAATCCGTTATATGGATTGGAGTTGATTAATGGTGGCCGGGGAAAGAAACCAGATCCAACAGGTACTCCGGGCACACCAGCAGCTCCGGGTACTACAATTACAACTTGTTTTCTGGGTGGACCACCAAACCAGGGGCCGAAAAAGGGCCTAGCACTCACTGAAATTAATGCCATAAAATTATTATTAAATTTTAAATAGTTAAATTTCGTCTTTTCAAATTATTCTACCGTCACTGAGTATCCCCACAAATATAGCCAAAATGCAAGCGCTTGCGATTTTCATGCTTCCCTGCCGATTCACCGAAATATTAACTGCGACTATGAAAAGCAGATAGTGAACTTAATAATAGAAAGTTGCTTTTATATATAGTTTTTAATTCAGTCTAGATGCTGCTGTTTTTGGAGATTTAAGAAACATAAAAGTGACACAGTTTTGCAAAAAAAAAACATTATAAAGTGTATAGTATAATAGTATATAGTCGTTTACCGTATTTGACTAGATTAAATTCTTAGTATCTATGTACTAGATAATTAAATAACTTTATTCACTTGAAGGTTTGCTTTTAAAGGGTGCTTTTTTTAAACCCACCAAAACTTTAAATTGCAAACAATAGCAAAAAATTTAATATTAATCCAAAATATTTTTTTAATTGCACTAAAAATTTAAAAATAATTTTGGAATAAAAAAAGCAAGGTTGGGCGCGAAGGCGTCCATTGTCAATTATCGACATAAGTTAGTGACTTCAAGTGCCACAGGAAATAAGCGAGAGCTGTCAAATCTCACCATTTCTCTCAAAATGAAGGCGGTGACACGTAACGCCATCCTATTGAAAGCTCATCTCGCCCGGATCAATGTCATCCGTATTTTCAAACAAAAAAATATTTTTTTTTTTGTTTTTAGGAAATTGTTCGACCTCATTTTTAGTATGAATTAGTGTGGTTTTATGAATATTGTATTGTATTGTATTGGTCCTTCAATTTCTTTAAGACGTTTTTTAACCGACTTCAAAAAAAGGAGGAGTTTAATAATTCCTTTGCACATTTTTTTGACATTATTACTCGCTACATTTTAGATCGATTGTAAAAATTCGTTTTTTATCTGAGCGGGTACAGCTTCCAATTGGTCCCATAGTAAAAAAAAGTGGTCGGGGACACGCCTACAATTTTTTAAATTTAATTTTATGATATTGTACTTATTTGATTGCTGCGAAACCCAAAGATCATTGGGTTAAAGAAACAGGCGGGGCTACGCCCATTAAAATATTTTATTACATTTCATGTGGTTCTACTTAACCCATTTTTACGAAACTTACCACACACCTCGAGCTCTAGAATAGACACAATCTTCTATCTGAAAAATAGGCGGGCTAAGCCCATTAAGATTTCTTATTATATTTCACGTGGTTCTACTTGACCGATTTTTATGAAACTTTCCACACACCTTGAGCTCTAAAATAGACATCTAGACAATAATCTTTCATTTAAAAATGGGAGGAGGCACTCCCATTAAAATTTTTTTATATATTTCACGTACTACTTCTTAAGTAACAGATTTTCAAAAAAAATTTTGGAAAGTTTACTTCCAGTTTGGTCCCATCAATTTTTTTTCGAAAATGTTCTATCATATCTTTGCATTGCAGTTGGCTTTTTTGTGCATAATTATTTATTTCATTTTTAATGTATTCGACGTTTTGTTGGAATTTTTCAAAATCTCCAGGGATAATTATATTTGTTGAAATCTGGTAATGTTGGTAATAACTAAAAAAGCAACTTTAATGTAATTAAAATTAATGATAACTATTATTCATGCTGCGCTGACCATCTTCATTGACCGTAACACAAGCTCCGGTTTTATATGTGAAGAAATAAGAGACAATCATGCCACCAGATTTGTTTCATTCCATATGGGACAATTCTATTTATTAAAAACCCTGTTAACCTAAAAATGAGCCTCATTGCTGAATACAATTCGGTGATAAAACATCATCTATAAGTGACGACTGGTTTTCAAAGTATATCTGGATAATTTGGTAGTATGCTGCACATAAATGTTAAAAATTGAGCGGACTATGACATTTTGTTTGACAGTTCAAGTTCACCCCTTCGTTATTTTGGTGGGTATTAAAAAAATCCATTTAGTTTACATCTTTATTAAACATCAAATAAGAAACTTTACTCAAAATTAATTTAATTTACTGATAATTAAATTATGAGGAGCTATATTTTATTTTTAAAGAAAAGTAACTAACACTCAGGCCATGAAAGTCTACTACTATTACTAGGTGTTACCTTGTTTAGGAAAGGAATATTCATTAAGAAGACAGGTGTTGAAGCAAGAGCTAGAGGAAAGCTTCATTATTTTCCAACTCTGCTTTTTTTGCACGTTTCTAATAATGCAGTGTTGCAGCGCCTCTGGTGTCAATGAGGTGTATTTAATTTTTGAAATTGTGTTTAGTAGCCATTTTATTGATGACGCAGGGCGCTCTAATGTTACATTAAGATTAATATCAGCTGAAGCTGGTGTAATTCAGTGACCAGTGTCTATGCTTTCATCACTTGAAAACGAATTTAGTGTGACATTTTTTTTTTGTAATTTTTTTTTTCAAATAAACCCTTAACTTTTCAAGATCACAAAATGCAAAGCTGTAGAAAGAAGTGTGAAAGTTTATAGAAAAATTAATTTCAAGTTTAAGAATTAAATACTTGTTAATTTAGTCATTACAATTAATTGGCAATTGTCACTGGGTCAATTACAATTATGTGTAATTGCAGTTTCATCACTCATTAATTCATGTGACCGACGATAACAAAAAAAAAGTATGTAACTTTTTGCTAGTTTCTACTTAATTAGATAAAAACAAAAAAAAATAAACAAAAATTTACAAAAACGCGTAAAAATCATAAATAACTTGTGTGTGTGTGTGTGTCTACAATTCAGTATTTAAAAATAGCTTTAAGTAAATAAAGGGTGTTCAGAAAATAACACAAGATTGGAATTTGTCACAGTCAGTAAAAGAATATACATAGGTGCTGCTGCTGAAATAGTTACTCGGTCGAGTAGAAAGCCAGTAGCGGAGGTCGAGAGTTCAAATTCAATTCAATCACTCATAGATTTTTATTTTATATGCTAATGCATATCGAATGAACACCGCTTCTATTTTTTCTGGTACACGCCAGTATATATTATATAATACAAATTTTACTTCTAGTCATATGCCGGAAATCATATTGAATCTAAAATGGCAAAATTTTGGCCATGTCACAGAGTTCAATTCCGCTCGGCAACAGAATTCAATCCATCTCAAGATACCAAGCACTAGCCGGAGCTGGGCACACCTCACAAATTTCCATATTTAAGTTTTCTTTTTTAGACACCATCTGCTATAAAATAAACACCATTTAGTGTAGATTATTAAACAATCTTCTTCTTCTTTTTTTGATAAACATTTTTTTTTTGTCTATCACGAATAGTTAAAATAATCAGAATTTATATGTGTACTTTACTTTTTTACTTTAAATAATCCTCCCTTAACCAAAAAAACAAAATAAAATATATTTAAGATAAGCAGTAAGCATAAATTTAAATACGTATACTACTAAAGACTTTAAGTATTCCTTATTTTTAGAAAATAATTATCTAGTTAATTTAAATGATGCAAACACATGAAACCTTATGTGCTTGCTGGTACATGCAGCAAATATTACTTCCAGCATGTATTGTACAGAGTCAGCTACATACATATACATATATGTATGTATGTACATTAGGGTGGCCGTTATTTTATTTATTTATTTTTGATTTCTTCTACCCTCACCCCTACATTGAAAAATGGGCTTGAAGGCCAACTTTGAGGGCCGGACGCAGCCCCTAAAACGCAACTTATCGGTATGAATTTTTTTTGTATTTTTTTTACATAAAACTGAACCGATTTGGGGGGTGAGAGTAGAAGAAATCAAAAAAAGTCTCCAAACAATTAACGGCCACTCTAATGTACATACTTATCCTCACAAAAATATAAATGTGAAAAAAGGCCAAGTTCCTATCCAAAATTTCGGCCATTAAAAGTAGTGAGATATAAATTTTGACCAAGTTCTTGCTTGGCACAATACCTTAACAGAAATATGCTATGCGTTATATAAATTTGTAATCGTAAGGGTGTCATATAATTTCTAGATAGTTTGCTTACCTGGCCCCGCTGACTTTTATATCTGCTGGTGCTTATGGTTCATGCAAAGTTTGGTATTAAAAAGTTAATGAGAAATACCTGAGTATTAAATTAAAAACTGCTAAGCCAAAGTACCTGAAAGAAAAAGCTAAGATTTATGGGTGAGGTCACGGCTACTTTTCAAAATTGGAAATTTTTGTTTGCGCAATGTGTATGAAAATCTTCAATTAAACTTATCTTAATTTTGAATTAAAAGTGCTTGTTCCCAACCCCTGATTGAAACTTCTGGTTTGTTAGGTTTTTCTTAGAGATCTGTGATATAGATTTATTTGTGTATACAATTTCAGCTCTTTAGCGAGAATTAAATCTTATGAGCATTATTCCTCCCACTATTTTAAACTCACAATTTTGTTGTGAGCAGCGCTTATAATTCATGCTAATTTTCTTCTTGCATATGCTAAACCAAAAAATATTAAACACAAGGCTAACATTTTATAGGAGTGGTCACGCCCACCTTTTAGTTTGATAGTTTAAAGTCTTGTCTAAGTGCAACGCGTATGCAAGGTTTCACTAAATTGGCTTGAGTTAAAAGCTGTATATTAAGTTTTTAGTTCCAAACAATATTACCGTGGCCCCGCCCATTCTGGTAATATTTTTTGGATTTTCAGATTTTTCTACTTGGTTTCTCACTTAGACCTACTTGTATATCAAATTTCAGTTCCTTAGCGCAACTTTTTATTTTTAATTTTTATGGGCGTAACCCCGCCCACTTTTCCAAAGTCAAATTTTTTTTGGTCAGTGCAAATTATTCGTGTCTAGTTTCGTTAGAAACGGATAATAATAGCTAGATAAATAGTATATCTAAAAAATGAGGTTTAAATTGTATGGGCGTGTCAACGCCCACTTTTTTTAATAAAAAATTTATAGCCTTGCATTATCGCAGTATATATGCCAAATTTCAATAAAAAAGCTTCCATTAAGCGCCTTATATTACCTTTTTTAATTCTTACTTTTATGGGCGTAGCCCCGCCCTTCTGGCAAAAATTTTCGGGTTTTCAGATTTTTTTTATTTTATTTCTCACCTAGACCTAGCTCTGTATCGAATTTCAGCTCAATAGCACAAATTTTAATTTTTATGGGCGTAGCCCCGCCCTCCTGGTTAAAATTTTCGGGGTTTCAGATTTTCATTTCTGGTTCATTTCTCACCTAGATCTTCTCGTGTACCAAATTTTAGCTCTCTAGCGATAGCGGAAGTGCTTCATCAATTTGATGAGTGTGTCAGTGTTCAGTGGTCAGTGAGTATGTCTTAAAATATGCACTTTTTGCACCTCTATATCTCCGGAAGCTTTCATTGTAAAACTTTCAAACTTTCAAACTTTCATATCAGGTTATATGAAGTTATTCTAATTTTGATTTAAATATCATAATTTTACGATTTTGGGGAACAAAGTTATGAGGGTGTAAAAACAGCTCGAATGGCTTCGTGTAAATATACACACTGCGTGCATTGGCCAGAACTTGGCTTGGCGCACTGCCGTGCGCCTAGATAATATACATTTGACCAAACCACTTATGCACTTATGCCCTTCCTCTTTGCATATCGAGCCATTACAGCCGAAAAAGCTTAACGGACACATATTTGGATCTCGTTTTTTTTTACGAAAATCTATTATTTACAATCGCAAATGATCGATTTTGTTAAAAAAAAAGTTAAGTTCGAAAATTCATTAAAAACTCGGCTTAAGTAGCCGCAAAAGTGAAAAATTTCCCGAAAATTTTTTAATTTCATTTGTTTGGAAATTTTTCACTTTTACGGCTACCGCAGCGCTACCTAAACTGTATTAAGAATCTTTCCTAGGAAGTTAAAAAAAGTTCTTTATTAAGATCTTAGGCACATTTTTGTGGTGGATTGTTTCCTTGAATTTTGATCCGTTTACTGCCTATGGACTAATGTCCTGCACGAGACCATTTATAAGATCTTTCAAGACATGAGAGATTTTTCAAATGCTTTACTACAACGAAATATTCTAAAACAAACGCTAAACAACACTGCTCGCAAGACAAACAACTGAAACAAATGTGTTCCCAACAGTGTTGTTTAGCGTTTGTTTTAGAATATTTCGCTGCAGTAAAGAAAGCACTTGAAAAATCTCTCATATCTTGAAAGGTCCTATAAATGGTCTTGTCTAGGAGAAAAAATTTAAAAAATAGAATTTTTTAAAAAATTTTTTGCGATTTGGATCTTGAAGATGAATTTTTTTTATTTTATATGTTCACAATTTTTGCTCGTTATGACAAGAGTTACAACTTTGCCTCAGAGAGCAAATCAAAGTTCCGAAGGGTTTGCAAGATATGAGGCTGAGAAAATGCGAAAATGACACCGATGCCTCAAATCTTTGGTGGCCCATAGAAAAAAAAGTGCATGACTTGGGGCAAAACTGGGAGACTTGGTTTTTTTTTTTTTTTTGGTATTTTATCACGTAGTGGTGTCCGTATATGGTTATATCTCCATGACGTAAAAAATTACATACAGTGTATTTTGCGGTAGTGCAATAGAGATGGAATAGTTACCAATTTTGTTCTGTTTCTTTTCTTTTTATTGCAAATGGTTGCGGACAGCGAATCTCATGGCGAATATTGATGCTCAGCCATATGTTCGGGCATCGATGTCAGAGCATGGACGAAACATGAACATGAGCGGTCTACATTATAGGTCTGCACGGATATACCTGTTTGCACCAGTTTTGCGTTTGTTGGATCTGGCATGGACAGTTACTGTATGTTATTCAGCGTTTCTGTTACTAATCAGACTCGATTGTTTTTCTTGAATCAAGTCTGAGTTTATGAAAGAGTGAGGAAAGAAGAAAGAAGCGGGTACTGATTTGCTTACACCGATAAGTTACGACTAGTAACAGAAGCGCTGAATAACATATGTACATGTACATACCAGAATCAACACTCGTAAAACTGGTGCAAGCAGGTATATCTGTGCAGACCTATAGCCTACATTAGCCAGATGTCCGACATGATGCTTATACCAAGTGCATAATACCTAATTGTGATTAACTACACAATTAACCCTTAAACGTATTTTATGTTTTGGCGTTCTCCTATGTTTTAGTTAAAATTCGAGCTTTGCTTTCTTCAGAGACTTTAAGTCTCTGCAGGGTTCCGTACGGACACTACATATGTAAGACTATATCGACTTTAGCCCATATAATCGAATATTTTACCTGATGTAGAGATTTTTTTAATTTTTTTAGTTGGCGCTTTTTTTCGTTTTCATAACTTTGTTTGGTTTTTGTTTTTTTTTTCTTAAGTTTTGGCTTGTTTCATTTTGGCGTTTTATTTTAGTTTTAACGATTTTTTTTGTTATGGCGCTTTTTTCGATTTTTGTCGTTTTGGCTATTTTTTAATTCTGAGATTTTTTAGTTTTAGCCAGTTGTCAAAATAACATTAACTGATAGAATACCCATTAACTTCGATTAATTATGCAAATTTCAAGTATCTATATGCAATTGTATGTGGTACATTATTTTCTGGCGTTACGTGACTTTTGAAGACGGACACCGTAGCGAAAACAATGGGCTTCAATTTCACCTTTGGTGTCCACAACTTTTGAACTACTAAATTTATTTCGATGAAACCAACTGTTTTGAATAAAAGAAGTTTTATGTTTTTGAGACGTTATATTTCGAGGCACCCTGTTGCAAGACGAGGTAGTTCCAAAAAGTGTAAAAATTGGAAACTGCGCGTGTTGAAATTATTCCAAATCTTGTAAACCGATTAAACCAAAACCTCGATTAGTTAATCGAGGAAAAACCAGATTGATTGAATTTTTAGTTAAGCAATCACTATGCTTACACTAATATTTTATCTCTTATAGTTTGAATGTTAATGATTAACAGAATACCGACTTCAACACATTTTCCATACAAATTGACACAAAAAACAGCCGCAGAAACCAGTCGTGAGATAGAATCTATTTTATTTTGAGAGCATTTTTTCTTATGCTCTCACATATAAATACTTATTCTCACAAAAATTTTACCATACTTTCAATAAATTTCATACATTTTGTAAACAAAACTACAAAGAAAAATAAGCACAAAAGAAAATAAAACAAAAATTAGAGAGCATTTGAAGTTACTGCCGTCGATGTTATTATGGGCTTGATTAATTTGTCAGCGATTTTCCTGAAGTTGCAGACTTTATTCTGTTTCTACATTTATTTGATTTTTTTTTTTTGGTTTTTAGGCCATACATTTTTTTTTGCTCTTTCGTACATAATTTCTTTATTAAGCTGAGTTCGTCCGTTTGCAAATAAAAACAAAAACCTTATACTTGTTTTGTTTCCAATATCGTTCGCATTTATGGCTTCATTAGTTAAATCGTATCGTCTTACTTTTGAAGTTGTCGTATCATTTAAGTTTGGATGTTAGTTAGTAAAAAGGTGAGGCTGCCAGCGAATGTATCCAGCGTGACCGTTTGACCGACTAAAGTGGCAATTTGCCACTTTTTCGACTGCGCTTCCCCTTTTTCGACTGCCTTGCCACTTTTATATCCCCTTTATTTAGGGAGAGTTATATGAAAATACATTAAAAATAAAAAGTTTAGTGCAGTTTTCTCGTTTTTTTTTTAATTTTACCCCTTTTTTGATAAATCCCCTATTTGGTGCCACTTTTTGAAAAATGTCATCGGTCACCTTGAATGTATCAACTGTTATTGCGTTTCTCTTTGCTTTATACGTGTCTGTGTATATACATATTTACACATGTATGAAGTTGACGTTTGCTACGTAAAATCTACCCTGTTGGAGAATTTGTGGTTGACTACAAAAATAATAAACTTATGCATTAAACACATTCACCACAGCAAGCTACCGACTACCAAATGTCAAGGATAGAATACACGTGTTTATATGAGAATAATTCTTTTGAAGACAGCAAGGCAACATCGCGACAGGTTGTTGTCTATGCTGATTTTGTCGTTGAAGTCCAATTAAACTAATTTCTATTTCTAGAAAATTCAGTGTTGCCAGTACAATACAAAATGTTGAATGAATGATTTTGTACAATGATTTCATATTATTTAACAGAAACAATATCCAAAAATTGAAGTAAAGCATAAATTGATTAATTTTTATACTTTTACGTTATATAAGTACCTTTCCAAAGAGTAATTAATTTTTATAAATGCAAAATATATAAAAGTGGCAATACTGAACTATGTATTTGTACTTGAATATCAGCTGCAGATGGTGCTGCTGCCGTCACCAAAATAATTAAGTAGCCGGCTACGAGGCGACAAATGCTGCTAGCGGCATTTGTGTTCGTGCTGTGGTGAATGTGTTTAATGCTTTATAGTTAACTTTTCGTAGACTAACTAAAAGCTAACTACAATGTCATCCATCTTAAATTGAGTACGTAATTGGATTTGGTGAGAGCCAACAAATTTACTCTCGGCTATTTTGAAACTCATTTCAATGTTATATTAACATTTTGGTATTATTATTTTAGATGGTACTTTTGCTGGGTAGTAGCATAGTTTGAACCCCAACAAAAATTTTTTTTAATTTACTGACTACCAGGTGACTTAAAAAAATCAACTTTAAGTTAGCCGAAAAGTCATGCAGGCTAAGACAATTGACTATCTCCTAGGACATCGGACTGTTAAAATAGTCTGTTGATTACATTGAAAAGTAATCCAAGAGTCAGTCTTTAATATTTGCGAAATAGTTAGCTTAAAGTTAGTTTAAAGTTAACGAAATTTTTCGACAGTGTATTTTCTGTAAATTTTTACGTAGCAAAGGTTGCCAGCACATTTCCAATAAACATCAAGATTCTTATTAAACGTTACAGATTTTATCAGCTGATAAGCAACAGCACGATACGATTTCAGTGATTCTACCATTAGAGTAAAGGTAGAATTAGTAAAATCGTATCGTGATGTTGCGTTTCAGCTGACAAAAACCGTACCATATACAATGCATGTTACTAGTTATAAAATATGTGGTGGTAGCACTGGTGACGTAGGAATCTGCAGAAAACAGATTTTTCTGTAGCGAATGTCAAAAACGCCGCATTTAATGCCAGACAAAAAAAATGTGCTGTGCAAACTGTTACATTTTCTATAACTTGTGCACAAAGTTGAACGATACGGCAAGCTTAACGATACGGCAAGCTTAATAGCTCTCAATACGAGTGACGTAAATTCAGCTGTACTTAGCATTTCTTCTCTTAAAATGTTCTCATTTCTATTTTACCCATAAAAACTAGAAAGTATGTAAAAACTTAAAAGACTACAAGACTAGCTTTCTTAAGTTTATATTATTTTTATTAAGTAGTCTAGTGATATTTCATAAAAATAGAGTACATAGGTGTGTAATCTAAACAGGCGGCAATTTCATTGTGTTCGATCTAATAGTTATATTCATATTCTTCATGATAGCCAAAATTGCCCTCATAATATGGGTCAGGTTGATAAAAATTATGACCATTGAAACCGTTGAAATCGTTGGGATTGACTAATGGTGGTTGAGGGAAGTAACCAGGTCCAGGTATACCAGGTACTCCGGGAACACCAGGTACTCCTGGGACACCGGGTATTTCAGGTGCACCAGGTACACCAAATCCTCCGGGTACTACAGGTGCACCAGGCACACCAAATGCTCCAGGTGCACCAAATCCTCCAGGTATTCCATTTGGTCTGCCAAACCAATGAGGACCAGCAGGTACATAACCACCCACATAACCAGGATAAGCAGCCACTTTAAAGCAAAAAAGAATATTATTATTAAGCTCACTAGTTAAATATTGGACTCGTCAAATTACTGTACCTTCGCTGAGTGTCAACGCAAATGTGGTTAAAACGCATGTGGTTACAAATTTCATACTTCTTTTGATTCACAGTATATTAAATGTGACTGTGAAAGCAAGGTGCAGGACTTAATAAAATTATATATCTTCTGTGGCGCCTTTATATAGTTTTTTGATCGCTCTAGTTGGTTTTCTTGAGATTTAATAAACATAAAAATGATAGACAACAGTTTCACAAATAACGTTATAAAAATTATTTTATGATTCTTAACTTATATTTATGTCTCCAACAACTATTAAATTAGATTAAATATGAAATAAGATAGGTATGACAAATGCGAAATGCTGTTAAATTAGTTAAAGAACTTTTCCATGTATTTTAGAACTTTATCAGTTTTAATAAACTACGTACAATTAAAACTAAGATGCTTACTATCAGTAATTATTTGTTTTTTATTTTTCCCTAAAAAAATTATTTAAATAGGTCGCAGCGCTTCCAAGTAATATGATTGACTACAAAATAAACATTAAATATGGCAGTATTCATAAAAAGTTGATAAAATAAATTTTGTATAAAAATTTTGCTTATTAAACATTTTCTAGGGCATTCTAAAAAAAATTAATTTGTGTTTGAAGTGTACGTTTAAAACAAATATTTTTTTTTTTGAGATACAGTCATTAGTAAATAAAAAATAGTTTTATGAACCAGGGCTTAACTTTTAAAATACCCAGAACGCACTCAATTGAAAACGAGGCATGTTGAAGTTTTCATAAAAAATTTGTTGACAATTGAGGTAGTTTAGACGAGAACAATTTTTAAGCCGCACAATTTTTGTTCTTTTCCATATTACACGAGACTAATTCATCTGGCACAAAATGTATTCGTATACACAGCTGTGTGTGTGTTAGTGTTTTTAGTATTCATTTAACATTTGCTGTGTTTTAAGTTGTGTGTGTATTGGTTTTTGCTGCTAATGCGGGGTTGAAGCTGGTTGAAAAGTTATGCCAACCGCAAAACCACTCTCTTTGCCTCTCTCACCTACAAACTGGCATGCTATGCCAGCACAATTATGCCCGTGTAAATCAGCGCATTCAACAATCAAATACTTGTAGACAGTGATGCCAACTTTTGAGACTCAAAACGCGTAAAAATTTTGGAAAAAGGGCTAGAAAGGGCTAAATTGAAAAAATATTCAAAAAAAAAAAAATTTTAACATTTTTCGAAAAAGCGCGAAAAGGGGCTAGTATTAAAATGTTTCTGTTGAAAATAAAAACATCAAATCAATTTTTGTAAAGTAATTTATTAGAAAATAAATAACTATCATGAGATCAACACATACATAGCTTGAGAGCTTCAGTATTGTATATATTTCATTTACATTTCAATAAGCTATGTACATACGTAGATTAAACAGTTAGCATATACATACATATAAAATAGAAATATATATACATACATATGTATGTTTACATAAGTAGATACATTTAAAATTGGCCGTTATTAAATAAAATTTCGATTTCTCGCTCTTCCAAAAATATACATTATCTGCTTTAGGCTGTACTGAATAACCTTCAAGGCATAAAAAATTTGGAAGAAATAAAAGATTACTCTATATTATTCTTCTTTTTTAAATTGGTAAAGCAATATCGACTTTTACTCATTTTATTTTGCTAGATTAAAGGAAGAAAAAGTTCGCAAAAGTTCAAATGTAGTCATATCGAGCAAAAACTAAAGAGGGGCTAAAAGGGCTGAAAGATTATTGTAAACAAGTGTTAGGTTTGCGCATTTTTTAGTTTGGGGCTAAATTTTTTTTTCGCGTTTTGACTGACTGAAAACGGGCTAAATCTAGCCCTAAAAGGGCTAAGTTGGCATCACTGCTTGTAGAGCTAAGCATTAAACATAAACAAAATAGACCACAGCAGGCTACCGATGCCAACTTGGTGCTTTCGGCACTATTTTTAAAGCGTTTTGAAGACTAAAAACGACAAATTTTTAGTGTTTTCATATGATTTTGGAGCCAAAAAAGTTGGCATCACTGTTACCGAATACACTCGTTTACATAAAGTCGATTGTTAGAACGCCATCACAGCTACACGACTACGCGACCGCTTTTGTCGCTAACGCTCACTCAGGCTAATTTCTATTTTTGTAAGCGACAATGACTGCCTACTACATGCAGGCATTCAAATAGAATCTAGTTGATTCCTTTTTGAAAAATATAGTGCTGCCAAAATATTAAAACACAAGCTCCAGTACTTCTATGATATCAGCATGTTTATTGTTTTTTTTTATAAAGCAGAAAATGTGACTTTTGCGGTACTGCTGTTACATATTTTCAGATAAAACAACAGTTTTTTTTTTTTGTTTAATAATAATAAATTGCATTTGTATTTGCTTCTTAATTGACACTCTATGAAATGATTTTCTGTGTTAACATAATTTGAACATTCAGCGCACGCAAATCGTTATTGCCCTTTATACATATATATTTTAAACCACTAAACACACCCTCTAGTCAGCCTAGAACCATATGTCTCTATGTCGATACTCTTTCTCGAGCGACAATTGCACTAGTTAAAATGTCGACAACTTTCCTTTTATGCGAGAGTAGAGATACGTTAGAGACAACAGTTCTAGTGTATTTTTGGCGATATTGTCAATGAACGCGTCAATAGTTTGTTTTTCTTTTTTATTATGCTGTGCAATAATATTAAATAAATACATATGTGTAGCCGAGCGTCGCTTAAATCTACTAGTGAATTATTGGTTCAAATATCTCCATATGGTCATAAAAGAACTAGCTTCTCAATAGGCGATTACATTGGCTGGGGTACACCTAATCAGTAGCACTATTGACTATGTCACTAGAAAATCACTATAATTTTACTATTGACAACGAGCGAGGAAATATCGATATTGTAGACTAGAGCCCCTAAAATTTACTAGTGAATCTTTGGTGCCAATGTCTCCATGTGGTCAGAAAAAAACTAATTAGTCAGTAGTGCTACAGTCTAGTGCTGGATTTTCAATGACAATGTTAAATGTCAATAGATGATTACATTGGCTGGGGTACACCTGCTCAGTATAACTTCCGACAATGTCACTAGTAAATCAGCACAATTTCACTATTCGTACTTTCTGCAGGGCATTGACCACATCAGGCTACCGACTTCAATATGTCGAAAATATATTATAGATGTTTATATGAGAACGATCATTTTGACGACAAAAAGGCAACACTACTGCAGGTTGTTGTTTGCTGTTCATGCTGCTTTTGTTTTTTTTAGTCAAATTAAACAAATTTCTATTTTTGTTGGCGGCAAGGAGTAAATATAGTGTTTGCCAATATAATACAAAATGTGAAAAATGATAGCATAAAATTATTGCATATTATTTAACAGAAAGAACACCCAGAAATTCACGTAAATAAATAAAGTGATTACTGAATAATTTAAATAATGATTTGAGATTATTAGTGCATTAATAAATGTTAAACTTAAATTGTAACGATTCCCATAAAAAACACTAATTATTAACTTTACTGCACCAGGTCAAAAATGCTTGTGTGGCAACACTCTACTCTTGAATAGCTGTTGTTGTTATTTACATTTATTTTCTTTACATAGGCCGGGTTTACATCTGTGTAGCAAAAAAAGCGTAACCACTAATTAATAATGGAAAACTGTTTGATTCAGACACGTATTTATTGATATAAACAGTTTCCAATCATGTTGGATTCTATGAAATTGTCTATTAATTATGTATGAAACTGTTTAACTCAAGGCTCAGTTAGCCGACTGTAATGTAATGTAACTGTAACGTAGAAAACCGCTGATCGATATTTTTATATGAAAAGTATGCTACGTTACATTACATCTCTATAACCATTTTAATTACTTTTCACATAACAATATCGATCAGCTGTTTTCTACTGTTGCATTTACTTTACATTACAGTCGGCTAACTGACCCTTGAGCCATACTTCTTACATCTACAATTAGAGCTGAAAAAAGTCAGCCAAAGTAGCAATGGTAAAGTAAGAAAATAAAACTTTGATATTTGTTCAGCTTCTCATTTGTTTAAATGAAAGTCTATCATAATAACTCTAGTTGTTCTGAGAAATTTTTAAGTGAGGTTCCCTGATGATCTGCATTAGCAACAGCGAAATGCTCATAGGATCCAGATAAACCCCTCAATAATCAATTTCAATGCATTTTTAATAATAAAAAAATGTTTTACTGAATAAGTAAAATATTAATTTGGGATTATTAGTGCGTTAATAAATGTTAAACTTAAAGTGTAATAATTCCCATAAAAACACTAATTATAAAGTGATTAATTTTTTATAATATTACGTGATATAACAAAAATTAAAAATTTTAAAAACCCCCGACTTTTTTCAGAAAAGATGTTATATCTTCTAAACGGCTGGACCGATTTTTTTCAAACATAGCTAAGAACCCTCTCGATCAAGTCATCTTTCAAACAGAAAAAACTAAATGAAAATCGGTCCAGCCGTTTGGCCTATACGTGGACACAGACAGACACACAGATACACAGACACACAGACACACACTACAAACTTATAACACCCCTTTTTTTAGTCGGGGGTTAATAAATATATTTAAAAAGAGTAATTTAATTTTTATAAATTTAAAATTTTTGAAATATTTATGTGTAATTAATTGAATGTCAGCTGCCGCTTCCAAAATAATTAACTAGTTAAAGTACAGGGCGACAATTGCAAGTCGTGATTAATGTGTTTAAGGTATAAAGCTTGGTTTAATTTATACTTTATTCTCTTTAGGTTATTCAAAAAAAGAGAGTCTTTGAAAAAAAGAGCAACTGCAACAATGTTGCCAGTTAATCCGTAATAACTAGGGAAATGATTTTTATGCATTTAAAATCATGTTTTATGTACATAAAATATTTAGTAATAATATAAAAATATGTATTTAAAACTAATAAAATATGCATTTATCAACTTTTTTTTAACATTTAATAACATTAAAAACTTAAAAAAATCACCTTCATTGCTTTCTTAACAAACGTTTTGTCATTAAAAACTTAAAAAACATAAAAAGCTCAGTTTCAATGCCTTCTTAATAAATATTTTGTCAAATCATATGGAATACAAAATAAAGTTCAGTCGAACTTTTATTTACGTACATGAATGAATAATTGTTTTTTTTTTAATTGTCAAAGTTAATCTGTGAAGATTTTTTCTGAAAAATTTTATGTAATAAAAATTAATGTTCCACGTCAGCAGAAATTATTGGTGCGTACTTAATGCTGCTATTTCGTTTGTGGAATATTTAGTTTCTAAATTTTCGTTCTTAAAACTATAAACTATTGATCCAATTTGAGGCATATGTATTAAGTTCATAATTTTTTTGTATACATAATTATTTCTAATTGATGTGTTAAAGAAACGAAAGCCTCTAATTGGCCTATAGTGTGAACAAGAAAGCAATACTATGTGTACCCAAATATCAATTAGGCAGAAAGCTGTCGGATACTAGATTTCTATTAATAAAATTAAAGAAATTTTAAAGTCAAAAAACTTGCACCCATATGCAAAAAATAACGTGTGCTTCAAGTGTACGTTTCTTACTAGCTTGGCTCTGTTTCATCAAGATACTTCGAAAGGGGTTATCAATCCCTCATAGTTACTCTACTTGCTGGCTGGGCATTTACAAGCTGGGCAAACAGACCGTTCGGCATCTTCCATATTTGTACGATCACCACGACATTGAAAAAATCACTTTTTACTATTGAAATTCATGGCTTTGGTTTAAGTGATGGTTTTTTTTTTGTGCAAAAATAATGCTATCAAAGACAAATGAGGCAGTTTGTTAAAATTTTGAGAGTTGCCTGTTGACAGAAGCAGAGTTGCCCTTTGAGCTAGATTTGGGACGAACTCGTTCACCAGTTCATTTTTGCCACAAACTGATGATCTGCAGCCTGAACAGAGGAAAAAAGGTAAAGAAATCGAATTTTTTTATTTATTTTTTGCAGTTTTGATCTTGAAGATGAAGTTTTTTTTTTATTTTATATATCACAATTTTTGTTCTTTATGACAAGAGCTACAATACAACTTTGCCTGAGAGAGCAAATCAAATCAGAACGGTTTGCAAGATATGAGCTTGAGAAAATGCAAAAGTGACACCGATTCCCCAAATCTTTGGGGGCCCATGAAAAAGTGCATGACTTGGGGCAAAACTGTTAGACACGTCTTTTTTTTTTTTGGTGTTTTATCACGTAGTGGTGTCCGTATATGGTTATATTTTTTTGTGTTGCACAGTGTAAATTATTTGGAATCAATTTTTTTTTGTGAATTTAATAAGATTTGGCTTTAGTTCTGTCAATTTAAAAAAAAAATTACTGAACTTCAACCTCGGCAACGACCATAAAAAGTGACTTCGGTAGTACTTGTTTATATTTGTATTATTTGTTTATATTTTTAAATAACATAAGATTCGAATGGCATAAAAAAAGCTTTCGAATGGAAATGTGAATAACATGGAATTGCAAAGTAAACCGCGCCATAACTTTTAAGAGTTGTTAGTCTGGCAACACTGTTCCTTTGCGTACTTACTCTCTTCTCAATTAAGTAACTTGTTTACAATTTGAAAATATTAGAAATTATGTATATTTACGAGTATATATACCAAATAAATCAAGTTTAAAATAAAATTGTTGTATTTGTAAGAATTTGTTATTAGTTCGTTCACAACCAGAGAAAAGTTAAAATGAAGTCAGCTCGTTTTGTTTTGGCGGGTGTTCTAATTATTGTTTTGAGTCACGTTCAAATGAGTGCAGGTAAGTCGCAATTAAATTTTGTGGGATGAGTTAATAAAAAATGAATTTTTTCTATTTTTAATGATTACTAAGTGATATACTTATGTACATATGTAAATTTGAATATTATTTTTACCTACTGCACTTTCTTTTTTAATTGTTTCTTATTAGCACAACAGGGGGGTCAAGGAGGTTGGGGTGGGGGCGGTGGTGGTGCTGGAAGCTGGTCTGGTTCCAACAGTCAATCTGGACAACCTGGTGCAAATGGCAATACTCAATATAGTTATGGTTATGGTGGTGTAGATGCCAATGGTGTTCCTTATGGCGGTTATGGCGGTAATGGCAACGGTGGCTATCATGTTAATGTAACTGATGAATATGGTCGCCAGCATTCCTACAGCGGTGGCCAAGGCGGATATGGTGGTCAACCTGGACAGTATGGACAGGCAGGACAGCCTGGTCAACCGGGCCATGGCGGAACTTATAGTTATGCCAGTACCAATACTCATGGTAGCGGTAGAGCGAGTTCATCATCATCAGCTCATGCTGCTGCTTGGAGTACTTTTTATGTTATTTGTTTGTTTTCTTTGTTTTTAATAATTAAATCTTAAACCTACTACATACATATATACTTACATACATACTTACATATGTGAACACTAAGTAAGTATATTTGTGATATGTGTGTGTGTATGTAAACACAAGCATACATATTTGTCTATTATGTTTACAATGAAGTGTAAATTATAATTAACGAATGAATTACTCAAGGTTAAATAAGTATTTGCTCATGTTGTAGACTAAACATATTTATATTTTTCAAAAGAATAAAAAATTATTAAATTTTAAAAGCCTAATTAATGTAAAAGATATGAAAAATATTTATTTTTCATGTACAAAACGCTTCCATACAAAATTTATTTTTTACACATTTTGTAAGTAAAAAAATACATATATGTTTGACTGCGGCAGCAAAAAAGTAAACAAAGGGCCTAATTGTCCAAATTACATCACCAACAAAATAATTACATGAAAACAAAAACAACATTTTAATAATTTGTATTTGTTTTTCATACAAACTGCTAGGGCAAATTACGGCGTTTGATATCGATCGAAATTTAAAAATATTTCCATTAATTTTGAACTTTAAAATATTTTGAAGACATAAAGACCTAGTGAAATGTGCTATTCTATAAGTATATTGTTCGTCAACTCTCCTCCAACAAATTTGTTGACAATTGATCCGGACGTACTCGTCCTATGACTTGAGAAATTGGGAGTGTTACCAAAAGTAGGGAGTAAGTAGTGTGTGATAAAAAAAATACATATTGCGGAAATAGTCACATATTCACCATTTTCGTGATGTATTGTCTTGATCTTTAATGATCAAACAGAATTGCGGCATGAACACATTTTCTATACAAATCGAAACAAAAAAGGTAAGCCTCGAAAGCAGTCGAGAGATAGAATCTATTTTATTTTGACAGCGTGTTTTTATGGTCTCACATACATATACATACATAAATAAGTATTCTCTCAACAATGCTACAATACTTTCAATAAGGGCCTGTTCGTATATGCATCACTGCGCTGCAAATGGAATTTGAAATGTCCTAAATTGCTTCACTAAAGTAGATAATACACAAATAAATTTCAAATATGGGAGACAAACATGGCTACATGGCTAAACGATTATCAGCGAACTTGTATTGCGTTTTAAATAAAAGTTTGCTCGTATGATGCAGCGCAGTGATGCATTTACGAACATACCCGAAATTTCATACAATTTGTATTCAAAACTACAAAGAAAAATAAGCACAAAAGAAAATATAACAAAAATTAGAGTGCATTTGAAGTTATTGCCGTAGATTTTATTCTGGGCTTTGTTAATTTGACAGCGCTTTTCCCTGAAGTTACGGACTTATTCTGGTTGATCATTTAGTCAATTTAATTGCGATTGGGTCTAGTATTGAAGTAAAAGTCAATAAACATGTTCGATGTGGTTGGACCCATGACCTATCAATTGTTTCCTCCTATGAGACTATGAAACCAGTCCCGTAACTACCCAGCAAAAAATTTCAAAAAAGGTAATCGAGTGTGGAATTAAGCATTTTTGGTGGAAGCTCTTCCCTACTGGATTACCAACTTAATGATTTTAACAAGGCGTGAGACTAAAATAATCGATTCTTGAGAAGTACTTACTTTTTTTATTTGGCAACTTGTTCACGTAATCTATTTAATCTAAAAATATCATTCTCTTCATTTAGCAACTTGTGCGTCATTTTTTTAAATTTAAGGTAATTTGATTTGTAAGCGAATAATGAAATTTGGCAATCAAAAAAGTATGTCATTATATGGCAAGTAGTTCTAAAGGTAATGTGTAATTTTTTGCTGGGTATAATTAATCTTAACTCGCATTTATACTTTTAAAATATGAGTGCCCCTGTGGTCGAGGGGGTAGTGTGCAAGCCTGTCATACTGGAGGTTGTCGTCAGTTTGAATCCCAAAAAAAATTTCTAATAAAAAAAAAATATAATTGCATTTGTAAAGCGGCCCATCCATTATACAATATTATAGCATATAATAGTTTATATATTATTGTCGTCGTTTTTACCTACATATACTATACAATAAATGGCACAATATTTTCAAAGAAAATATTGCCCGATTCTCCTGACAGTAAAAAAGTAAACAACATTGAACAATGCTGTCACCACATTATATAATTGTCTTGATTGTACAATAAAAATCTAAATTCTTTTGACATTTGCTAATATATTGTGCCACCTTCGAATATGACATACACATTGACGATATTATTGTACAATACGAACAATTGTACAATTATATTACAAGTGTTACAGTTAAATATTGTTATTACAGTTAAATGTCGGAATGACATTTAGAAATAATTTATATTATTGTACACCGAATATTTCCCTATGAGATAGTTCAATGACAAGTCACAAGCTTCACACAATATCGTAAGCCATCCCTATGTAAAAGTTAATTGTTCTCTTCATAGGAAGTGTTAGAACTCGGACTAGTCCCTACCACTTGGGGACCGCTCATGTCGCTAGTCTTGTATTAGTTCCATTTCCTACAGGGTTACTACTTATTTAAATACAGAACGAAACTAGAAACAATGAACATATTAATTTATAAATTAAAGTACAATTTTAAGTGGACAAAAGTATTCACACAAATGATAATAAGAGTGCGAAATACACAAAAATTAAAATTTTTTCTTGGTATATGACAACGCTTTTTTATCGTATAATATAAAAAAGTGTCATTATAAATCATTTGGTGCCAAGTTTATTTTAACAAATTGTTTTTAAAAACTGTTCATAATCTAAAGAAAATAACAGAAACTGAGAGAAAAATAATTTCAGGTCTCCTTGAACAAAAAATATTACATGTGGAATTTAAAAATAAAAAATAGTAAAAAGAAGCTGATTTACTGTAGCCATTATTGTGAAAACATTTAAGGACTTTTCAAGCTTCTCAGCTTCCCATCGTACTGGCCGACGTCGAAAGCTTACTTGAAAAGACAATGAATGAGCTTAAGGGCCAACCTTGAGAGGCGGACGCACCCCCTAAAACACAACTTATCGCTATGAATTTTTTTTTTGCATTTTTTTACGTAAAACTGAACCGATTTGGGGGGAGAGAATATAAGAAATCAAAAAAAAAAAAAAATCTCCATTTAACTAAGGGCCACGCCAATGTATATAAATTAATAAACTAAAACATAAAAAAGTATGTGGAATGAAAATAAAAACGTATATAATATTTGAAAACTGTGCATTCACATTCTGTGCTCTTCAGGCACATCCCTTGGATGATTGATCGGAACCCCATTTGGGAAGCGTTGCTGTACAAGACTACAATTGCCTTCTTTTGCTTTCCCTTAAAATTATTAAATTACTGCATTAAAACAATAGTACCTGATTGACCGAGCCTTACCCGGAATTCTTGAATACAATTTCCCTCGGATTTTGTTTCCTGTTTACTAAATCACTATCGTTAATTTAGCTCACTTGAACATATGGCAAATTCGAAAAATATTCCCCCTTTCGTGAATATTTTTTCTCATAGGAATTTTTTTCACCATTTTAATAGTCACCTTTATCGGCGAACATTTTGTTCACGGGAAACAAAACCCGCCTCAGAAAATAGTATGCTAACCAGTGTTACCATATGTGAAGATTTATCTTATTTTTGAAGTTTTTAGACATGTTCAAACGCCAAAAAAGATTTCTTATCTAAAAATAAGATTTTTAAAAATTTATCTTTTGGAACTTTTAATATATTATTGAGGGATTTTTTGACTAAACTACTTACAAATTTTCTGATTTGCTTCATTATGATCAGGGAAACCGCAAATATGCAATTGCATGTTTTTTCTTGTGTGACGTATTAATGCGAGGACAAAATATTTATCCGTTTCAGAACTTTTTATGAATTCTGGCATCGATTTGTTAGTGCATGTTTTTGCATATTTTACCCTTTAAATCATGTTTTCGCATTTTGAAATTTATGGAATTTTTTTTAATATGCTTACAAGTTTATCTGTTGGTCAAAATTTTTATTTTTAGTTTTCGACATTTAAATTTCATTTCCAATCTTCCATGTAGTATATGTTTAAATAAAAATTTGGGTTTGCTAGTTGTGACGGACTCTGCGTCGATTACATCAGTATACTGAACATTGCCAATGTATAAGAATTTACTTAGATGTGACAGGCAACGATTTTTATCTGAAAAGCTAGATCAATACTTTGTTGTGTATTCCAAAAAAAGTTTTAAATAACAATCTTGTCTTATTTATCCAAAATACAGTTCCAAGTCTTAATTCTGATTTCGTGATCTCATTTGAAATTGAAGTTAAATTGTTACAATTTTGTTTTAACGTGCACTTCAATCTTAAATTATTGTTTTTAATACGGCAGTTATTCTTTGTTAATTATTTTAATGTTTCCTTTTTTTGTTTATTTTATTTCTGTCTTATTTTATATGCAAATGTTGTTGAATTTTTAAATAAAAAATGTATTTTCGTTGACAAATAAACCAATTAATTTGTTTTATTTTTAAGAGCATATTTTTTGAGTTTTTAGTGAATATTTTCAAGTTTTTAGTGCATATTGAATGCGCATAAAACCCTTTTTTTAGAGCATATTTCTGGTTTCCCTGATAATGATCTCACACATGCTCCTTACAGTAAATATTTTGTGTTATTTGGCTTTACTTTTAATAGTTCACAAGAAACAATATAAATTTTAACTCATTTTTATTCAATAAAATAACAAAAAAAGATTTTTTTGCTCGACTTGAAGATTTAAAAAAAATAAATATGGCAACACTGATGCTGATACAACAACAACGTAAACATTGGATATCACAATTTTAAAGAAAGGGTACACTTTTCACGTGAACCTTTATTCCCCATAAAGATGAGTGTTTTTTCACTTTGATTTTAAGCAGCCAATTGTTAAAAACTAAAATATTTTTTAAATACATAATATGTAATTAAATAATAATTAATTTAATAATAATTTAAATTGAAATATTATTACAAAGGAAACGGGAAAATTCGTCGATAGCTAGGGGTTAGATACAGCACATGTTCTTAGGAAAAAAATAAATTTTGCAAATAAAAACAAAATTTAAGATCAGCTGTAAAAATTATAACAGACTGCTGGTATTTGCCATAGCATCCAGAAACTCTGAACGTGGATTGAGAAATGGCCTTCAACATTGTGGTATCTGCCCACGCCCATATGATGCGCACCTTAAGCATAAAAGCTCAAACAAGAGCAGAGTTTAATAAGTATGGAATAATAGCAGTATTTTTCTTTGCAAGCGGTAGAGATTTCGGGAATGTTTCTAACAGATAAGCAAACACAGCTTTGTTAACTTTAAAATGCTGAAAAAATATGTGATTACAAAAAATAATTATATCAAGAACTTATATATAAATTAATTATTTATTGTACACTGGGCAACTGGTATTTTTCTGCTTATACCTATTTCTTTACTTTAATTTCCGTTAAGTTTTCTTGTATGATATCGCATTGTGTACTAGTTGCGATCTGTGTCATTTCCGATATTTTGTTGTTAGTTAGTTAGTTGTGTGGCATTGCGTTGCAATTAAGAAACATAATGACGGTAATTAGGTGTTTCGTGTATAAATAAAATATATCAGCTTTTCTTTGGATTGTGTGTGTATTTTGTTGTTGGAATTTTTAAGAAAAGCTACGGTATTTTGCATATACACTTATGCAGAATTATTTGCATAAAACAATGAATAAAGCCAATGTGAACGGCATTGCAAACATTTCGAAAATGGCCACAAAATAAATGCCAAGTTTGAACTCAGCATGGTGTACATATGTATATAAAGTAAACACAGTTGATAAAACTCATTTAAAAGGAAACAGTTCTAAATTATTACACTGTGCAACACACAAAAAATTTTAAGTTTTTTAACGGCAGATTTTGGTAGAGAACACCAGGTTGTGAAAAAGATTATTAGTATTAAAAGAGTGATTAAAATTTTGTTTTTAAATAATTACAGACTTCTTTTCAAGAATTTTCATTAAAAAATTTAAATTTTTAACCTTTACTTACAACAATCACGCATCGAATGACTATAAAATGAAATTACGTTAAAATACGAGTTAAAGTCCTGCACAATACCACTTATAAGAACTTTTAAGACGTGAGGGAATTTTCAAATGCTTTACTACGCGTATACAAACGTCATGCATGTATGTGTGTACGATCCTTTATATTTCTGCGCACATGCAAACTCACACACATGCATTAACATTAGTTGTGTGCGCTTGCTTCAAAAAACTACCCTTACCATCTACATCTTACACACACACACACACGCTCAATGTACAATATGCTAAATAACAAGCAAACACTCATCAACACTACTTCTTTTGATTGTTTGTTATGAACAAAAAGCCTTCGCGACATCGCTTGTTAACACTCATATATACGAACACCAATGCATCCATCTTGCTTCGTTTATTATACGACAGAATTTATTATTGGTTTAGTATAATACAAGTCACGAGCATAAATTTAAAAAACAAGAGGTATTTACATATCAAGACTGTTTGCGCAGGTCTCTAATACGAGTAATGCCTCGCGAAAGAAACAGCAAAGAGGATTTGATAACTGTGCGAGCGATACCTACAGAAAGCACAATTATCTACCGTCTAATGTCACCTCTGGCATCTCTGTGATAAAGCCTTGTTTTTCGAAACTTATAAAAAAGAACCATACGGGGAGCAGTTAGAGGGTTAAAATGTTCTGCGAAAAAAAATTTTGAACGTATCGTGCCATAACCGCCAAAAAATTCTTAAGCGACATAAATTTCGAACTTAATATGTTTGACCAAAATCGACTATTAGCGATCGTAAATAACGTTTGCACAGGTGATGAACACACTTCAGTTTCAGACTTCAACTTGAAAAATTACAATGCACGAATTTTTTGTGGTTTCCTCTGTATGTATGTATATGTAAATATATGTAAATCAGTCGTAATCTGTAATAATGCATATACATACATACATACGTATGTATGTGTCTGCTAAAGAATTTAAATTATGCTTTCCAAACAATTTTAATTCATGGTCAGTTGTGCCAATATTTTTGTGTGACCTCATGCAAAGGTCTCGTTCGCCGTTAAAAGAAATTGCTGAAAATATGTTGAAATCAGCAAAAATAACGAAAGAATTTTTGAATATAAAACCAATCAGATTTAGCAGCAACGACAACAGTAATCATTCGTCAACTCAGTGTTTATTACATAACTAAAATGAAAAGTTCATATCTAACAATTATATTTACTATTTGCCTTTATTTCAATGTGGCCTATAGTAAAAGTGTAAGTTAATAATATACATTTAGTACAGACCCTTGGGCAAAAAAAAAAAAATATTTAATTAAACTTCGAACTTTAAATTTTAGCTAAAAAATTACCAAGGCAATTCAATAGACCATTTGAAAGGTCAACGCAAACCTTTGGCCAGTCCCGTGCGTAACGCTATACATGAAAACTACTCACGTGCCAAACGTCAATTACCTGCAGCTACACGCAACATACAAGAGGTTTTAAATAATGCCAAAATGGCATGTGTGCGTGAGATGAACATGAGTCCAAGAGTTATGGAAAAATCTCTTATGCTCGAGGAATATCCCACCGATGAAGAGAAATGTTTGATGATGTGCATGTTAAAGAAAACCAAATTTGTGAGTAGTTAGCGTTTTAGTTAAATCTTATGGCCATCTCAAATAAATTTTTTATGTTGATCCATACAAACATTTAGATGGAGGATAACAATAAAATATCTTTAAAAAATATTGCCCGCATTGCTGGTAACATTTCCGATAACAATCCCTTGGTAGAGTCCATTGCTGTGGCCGCAGCAAACAATTGTAATAATTTGATTAGAGCTATGGAACCCTGTGAGGCCGCCTATCAGATTAACAAGTGTATTAGCAAGGAGCTAAAGACACATAAAATGAAATTGTTTTATTAGTTATTTTAACGCAGAAAAAACAAAAATACTTTATTTTTTATACTAAATATTTTATAAAATTTTTAAATAAATTTATTTAGCAATTTGATTGATTTTAATTGAAAATTGCGTTTCTATCTACAAGTGCATGCAGTAAACGACTGGCAACATACTTAAGCTTCTAAAAGTTTTTTTTTAATAGGACCTAGAGCTGCTACGTCCAAACACACATACCCTGATATTTGCATTTGAAGTAAACAGCTTTGAAAGCTCTTGAATTTGTTCTTGTTAATTTGCAAAGTAAGACCAAGCATTGCTGTCTGTTGTGTTATTGTTGTGGATGTTGTACTCTCGTCGGTGTGAAAGCAGAAAAAGCTCTTTATAAAAGTTCGTGTAGCCTGCTGTGGTGAATGTGTTTAATGCAGCGATCTTCAAAACCGCGCACGCGTGCGATTGCTCTCACAATAATGAAGAGAGCAATGAGAGATAATTTGTATTTTTATTTAATGTGTACTCAATTATTACTACAATCAGGGTTAACACTTTAATTTCAGACTATTCACATGTGCCGGTTGTGTAGTCGCATTTTACTAGACAACAATGGATTCTTTTTAAATTAGTTTAATTTCAAGTTTTTCTACTCTGAAGAGCTTGAAAAATCATATCTGAAACTAAGTTATTATATACTACTTAAAATACATCAAATGTGCATTAATCTCTTTTTGAACACAAGAAATTGACTCAAATTAGAATTTTACATATATTTATCAAATATATGTATGGCAACCCTGCTATAAGAAGAGGAAAAGATATTACGCTCAAAAACGAAGCACCAACACAAACATAAGTGTGAATGTATGTGTGTGGGGATCGCTGGTTTAATGCAATACTCTAAAATTTGCATTTGATTTAAACAGCTTTAGAAGCTATTACAATTTGTTCTGGTTTCCTTGCAATGTAAGCAGCAATCTTCTCGTCGGTGTAACAGCACAAAAATTTTTTTGTTAAAAGCATGCACATTGTGCATATGGCTCCAACATTTGCATTTGAGGTAAACAGCTTTGAAAGCTCTTACAATTTGTTTTTTTTTTCTTTGCAAAGTAATACAGACAGAGGCATGAATACTCTGTCTTTCTCCCAGCTGAATTAAGACTTTGCAAAGAATACTTTCCGTGTGTAAAAGGGGTATAAGCACCAAGCATTGTTCTCGTCGAGATCTGATTGAATGTTGTGCTCTCGTCAGTATGAAAGCACAAAGCTCTTTTGTATCACATTTGATACAAACTTTGGCAACGATTAATCCTTAAAAGCAACTCTACTTATTTTTTTTTTGTTTGGTATGGAAAGAAAACTTCTTTTTTTTTTTTGGTATGTAAAGAAAACTTCTGAGAAAGCCATTTAGGCAGCTTAAGGACTTTTTGCTGAACTCCTTTCTTTGTTCAAACAAGCATACACAATGTATGAGTGAATTAAACAAAAAAAAATTAACATGTAAATGTCATGGAAATTCTAACAACTTCACTGCCAATTTCATGATCACATTTGATACAGATCAACCTCAGAAACTAACATTTTTTAAACAATTTTAAACTTGTTTATGAATTCCGCAAGTTAATTGTTTTAAATAAATCTGATTAAATTTATCGACAAAAATATATAATTTGCCAAAGCACGAATATTAAAAATCATTCATTAAAACCATATAAAAGTGGAATATTTAGGTTTGGGTTTTTTGTAATAAAATCACAGTGATACTGAGACATTTAATATATTAAGTGAAAAAAAAGTATTAAAATTAAAAAAAAAATCACTTTCTAAAAAAGTGTTAAATAAAAATGTCTCTCAGAACAAAGTTGTTAATATATTTTGCCATTCTCGCCTTGACTTATGTGCAAGTGAGTATTTGGTTTTCCTTGTTTAAAATTATTTATAGTAAGTTTCTACTCTCATAATTAAGGCGGAAGATTCTCAAATGACTGTTAAAGATGTTGCTGAGGCCTTAATGTCATTTGGTGAGGACTGTGATCCCAAACCAGAGGAAGGTAAGTATTTACTGAAACTAATTAACATAGTCCTAGGTTACACTATGCAAGTCTTATTATTAAGCTGATTAGTTTGTTAGGAGAGAGAGAGAGAGAGAGACGAGGAGAATAGAAATGTTTCTGTTCCCCTCGTTTCTCTCTCCCACAAACCAATCAGCTAAGCAACAAGACTTGCATAGTGTAAGCTAGGACATATTGTGCCATACGCGCTAAAAAAGCTTAACCGACAAATTTTTTTGACCTCGTTTTTTTACGAAAATCCATTACTTACGATTGCAAATAATCAATTTTGTTCAAAAAATTAAGTATGGAAATTTGTTGGTTAAGCTTTTTTTGGTGGTTATGACTCGATATATTGCAACAACTAAATGTACATGGAGAAGAGTTAGATAGTTGAAATGTTCGATAAAAATTCTCCTTGTAAGTGCTGAAGACATACTCTACCTAAACTACCGGTTCACGCATGGCAATTTTAGTTGAGCAACATTTTAGTTGATGAACGAGAGAGATAGAGACATATAATAGAATCTTAAAATCTTCCCCTCCCTCTGTCTCTCTCTCTCTCTCTCTCGCTCTCTGAGGGAAACAAAATGGCTTTCTCTTTCATTATTATTATTTTATCTATCTCTCTATCTCTCTATCTTCCATTAGCTCAAAAGTTGCTTAACTAAAATTGCATGATGTGTGAACTAGAGGTGAGCGAAAGACATTACCAAGTACACAGTATTGCATTTTTTTAAAATAAATATTTGTTTGTAAAAACGTTGGTAATTTATATGTAAACATTTGTTTATAAACAATGTTTTTATTGAATAGGTTGTGAATTGAGCAATTGAATATTGTTTGTGGTAGTAATTGAAATAGATTGTACTGCAAATGTAAAGAACTATGAAACCAAAACGCATAAAATCGTTGTACAATAGTTGAATAGGCAGTTGTGTCAAGTGTGCAATACTTTTATTATACACTTCATAGTGCACTATACTTTATTTCACAAACTCAAAATTTCATAAAATATTAAGTGATAATAAAATTTTTTAACTTTCATCATGATGAAAACTATTAAATTTATAAATTATAAAACTTAGAACAGCATCACATACGAACTAACACGCTCAAAGAATTTATTATTTTTGTTTTTTCTTTCATACATACACATTGTCACATTTTAAACAATATTTCATTTCCTTTGGCACTATTATCAATCGATATGCAATAATAAAATTTGCTTCCATACTGCAATAATAATAATAAAATTCTCTTGTTTGACATGCTGTAGAAAAAAAAAGGAGAATAACATCTGGAATATTCTTATAAAATTAAGGGCAATACAAAAAGAATAACTCAATTATGTACAACATGAAGATTAAGCAAGCAAATGCTTTGTGCTCACCTCTAGTGTAAACCGAGCAGTGTTGCCATATTTATTTTTCAAAAATCTTCAAGTCGAGCAAAAAAAATTTTTTTTGTTAGCAAAAATCTTCTTTGTTATTTTATTGAATGAAATTTATTTTGTTTCTTGTGAACTATTAAAAATAAAGCCAAATAACACAAAGTATTTACTGTATAGAATATGTGTAAGATCATTATGAACCAAATCAGCCAAAAAATCCCTCAATAATATATTAAAAGTACCAAAAGTAAAATTTTAAAAAATCTTATTTTTAGATAGAAAATCTTTTTTGTCGTTTTATCATGTCTAAAAACTTAAAAAATAAGATAAATCTTCACATATGGTAACACTGAAACCGAGTAAAGCTAGGAGTACAGTTGAGAATAAGCATGAACTTAACCCTTTAACGCATTTTTAACCTTAACTTTTTATTATATTTGGCTATGAAAACATTTCCAGGCTCGTAACTCTTAATTTTTTGGAGATTAAATTCAAAGGAATAATTTTTATGGGAATCTTGTAATTTATTTTTTCTAGAGCATATCATAGAAGTGGTGAAAAATGTTGAGAACGCTCAGTACACGTCAAAATGTTTTAGACACTGTCTATTGGTACAGTTCGATTTGGTAAATATCTACTAATTAATTATATTTATTGAAGTAACTATTATTTTAACAACAATAATATTCCAGATAGAAGAAGGTTCCACTACAATGGATAAAGAAAAAACTATCGGTATGGTGGGTGCAATGTTCTCAGAACGTAAAGACGATTTAGAGGAAATTATCGATGATTGCAACAATAAAAATCAGGACATTACCGATAAGTAAGTTAAAAATTATATCAACTATTTAATATATTTATATATAAATTTTCCTTAAAATTTAAAAAAAAAGATGTGAAAATGCCCACGCTCACGGTATATGCATTATGAGTCAGATGAAAGAACGCGGTTTTGATATACCCGACCTAAAGGATGAATAGATGACAAGAGCTACTACGGCATCCACTTCCCAGTCAACCTGATAACGACTTGTAATACTGTCTAAAAATGTTCTCGCGACTTCCAGTTTTAATTTTTAACTTCTTCTATTATTTAAATAAGCATTTCAACATACGGAACCTCAAATAAGTATTTAATTTTTAATATGCCTTTTCTTAGCTTTAATTTTAAACTATTTTTTACAAAATAAATGTACATGAACAATGGTGTGGTTCAAAAAAAAAAAAAAAAAAAAAGTTCACCGTTCTCATCACTCAAAAGTCCTTTATAAGATGGAAATGAAAAATAAAGTGTACAAATAAATATTTGGGGTCCAGTTACACAGAAAAAACTAAATTTCGTTTTCAGTAACCAAATTCATTGAATCAGTAAATTGTTTGTGTGAATTCGGACCTACAAAGAAATTTGTAGATTCTGATAACAATTTTGTAAAAATTTAACTGAAAAAAAAAATTTTATTTTTAGTTAACTTATTATGGCATTAGAGAAAAAGGTTAACTGAAACTCAAAATATTTTCAGTCAAATTTATTAATAGGAACAGAAAAACATTTTTGCAGATTTTTTTTGTATTATTCAGCAATTTTTTTTTATAATTTACAAACACATTCACTAAAATTTTCCGTATTATCAGAAAATAAATTAACTGAATCAATAACAATTCTTAAAAATTTTTTTTAAATAATTAGTAAAAGTTTTATTTGAAAAAAAAATAACTGAATCAAATGAAGGTTCAACTATTTTTTTTACTTTCAAAAATTGGCTTGTTTTTATGGTTAAGCATTTCGATACCGCTCGTCAGTAGACTTCAACCCAAATAATTTTTAATTTAGCTAACAAACTCCGTATGTTTATAGTAAGACTCTTATTACTATATTGAGAATCACAATATACAAACATAATAAGTTTGAAAACCGCAAACAAAAATATTTAAAAAAAATTAAATTTTTTTTATATCTATAAAATAATTTGTAGAAAAAATTAAAAATAATCAGACAAATTTTTTTTCGGTATTTAAAAATAAATTTAACTGAAAAAATTAAAAAAATCAGACAAATTTCTTTTCAGTATTTAAAAATAAATTTAACTGAAAAAAAAATTAAATTTTTTTTATATCTATAAAATAATTTATAGCAAAAATTAAAAAAAATCAGACAAATTTTCTTTTCAGTATTTAAAAATAAATTTAACTGAAAAAAATAAAAAAATCAGACAAATTTTTTTACAGTATATAAAAATAAATTTAACTGAAAATATCAAATTTCAATATAAAAAAATAAATCTAAAGAATTTTCTTACAAATTTTAGTTTATATAGATAATTTTCATTCTATACAGTTTTTTTTACATAAAATATAATAGTAAAAATATTTACTGAAACTAAATTATATTTCAAAACACACGTTTGAAAATTTTTTGGGAATAATTTTTTCTGTGTAGGGAAATCTTATATCTAGGTAATAAACCCAAAAGAACAAACGATAAAATATAAGGCTTGTTCGTAATTTCATCACAGCGCTGCAACATCTGATTAATATCAGCTGATACAGATGCTTAATTGAAGTTCAGGCAAAAACAAAACAAAATATAAATAAATTCAGTAAAGTGCGACCTTGACTCGCACACGAACGGTTCCGTACGGACACAAGACATGTAATACTATACGAATTTTGGCAATTTTTTCGTTCTTTGTTTTTTTCTTTTTGGATTTTTTCGATTTTGGTTTTTTTATAGTTTTAACGTTTTTTTAGTTCTGGTCTTGTTTTTGCTTTGGCTGCTTGGCGATTTATTTTAGTTTTAGCGTTTTTTTTTAGTTTTGGCTCTTTTTTTTGTCGTTTTGGCGATTTTTTAGGTTTTTGGCTTTCTTGAATTTTTTTCTATTTGGCGATTTTTTCGAATTTTGGCGATATATTTAAGTTTTAGAGATTTTTTTAGTGTGGCGCTTTTTTTCGTTTCAAATTCAAGCAAGTTCCGTTGAAAAAAAAAAATAGAACACTCAAAAGCAATTCCCGTGTGCTCTTTTTTGGCGATGCCTGATTTATCTATACACCAATTAAAAGCAATTAAAATAATTTAACTTTAATCAGGAATAAGTTTTTAATCAGGCTTCAGTCCAGCATTTTGAATTATTATTGAATGAAATATTTATTTTTATTATTAATTAAAGTGATTTTCTAAAGAAGAAAATAAAAATTAAACTAGACTTTTTAGCTGGGGAAAATACCTCACTTTTCTGTGCAGGCACCCACTTCATCAGCAGCCCCATGTCTATCTATTTGGCTAGAGATTATTGTTAACATCAGAATCGAATTGAAACTAGTAGAGACACAAACTGGAAATTTTAACATAACCTCTTAAGCACATAACAGAGCACTAATATTTATTCGTATTTAATAGTATTCAGTAGACGCTAAATGGATTAAGAATCCCGAATCTGCGAACTGGGACGAGATTAATTAAAACAAAATCAAAGGAAAATCTCTATAAATTATGACCATAGGATTTTGGAAATCAGAGTATGTCCGGTAGAGCCAATTAATTAGATTTAAACAAAAACCATTTTCTTAAGAAGATTGGTGGTCATTTTGATCATATATGGAATTACACAGGTCTCAAGGGTCCTAAAAGTTATCCAATTAGCCACTTTTCAAAATTAGTTTTGAAAATTAAAATAATCAAGTTTGAAAGATATGATTTTTAAAGTATTCTCATTATGAAAAGCAATTTCACAGAACATCTACACGAAGCAGAGCTAAAAACTAAAATTTCTAAACGTATACCGAAATGTGCGTTAATATGAATTTTATAGCCCTGTTTTCAATACTTGTTGTTCACTTGTGTTATGCTAAAATTAAAAACAAAGATAACTAAAAGAACAACAGTTGTTGTTTTGTATTGTACGTCAACTTATTTTAAAATTTTAAAAACAACTTTATGTCTATGGGCCAATTTCACCAACTCTATTTAAATATCAATTCATATTTAAATGTCGATTTTCATTAATTTTTTAATGGAAAAATTACTTTTTTTATATGAACTGCTATTTTAAGTTGGTGAAATTGGCCCAAGAGTTTTCTAGCAAAATTTAAATTAATTTTCAGTAAAAAGTTTTTGTTCGTAAATGATAAAAAATATATACAGTATGCAAACCCCATACTCGTACACCTGATAAAAATAAGAAAATTTTCAAAATATTCAATAAAACACTATTCTGTTCATGGATAACAAAAACTGTATTCGTACAGTGTAACAACTTCAATAAAATTAATAATATTATACATTAAGATTAAAACTAATACTTTGTTGGATATCCTTTTTGTTTTATAACAGTATTAAGACTTCTTGGCATCGATTATTTTACTAGTTTGGAAGTTAATTGTGGTGATATTTTATCCCATTCTGTTCTCAATGCTACTTTCAGGTCGTTTACGCTTCTAATGTCGTAATGTTTAAATTTTTTCTTGAAAATCGACCATAAATTACACTGTGGAACAGTTTTTTGACCAAATGTATCTGATACCCAGTCCTAATGTAAAATGGTTCGCTGAATCCGAACATGAAGTTAAAATCAGCGTTGTCAACTTGGTGCGTTTCGCACCATTTTGGATGCTTTTTGAAATTTTTTGTGCGAAAAAATTCTTAGTTGGTGCGGGGTGCCCTTTTTTAAATTTTGGTGCGTTTTTTTAATTTTTGGTGGCACCAACGCAAATTTAACACAACAATGGGTTAAAACTGGAAAATTTTTGTTGTGAAACTTACTAACTTCCTGATAGTGTTAATTATCATATTAATAGTAATGAAGTTTACAAAATATCACAATTTAAAATGAAATCTGTTGTATGATAATAATAATAATGAAAATATTAGCTTTTTTAGATTTAGTTGAACTGCAGTGAATTTTAATCAGAAATAATTTCTTATTCGGGCTGAAGTCTACTGATGATTTGTTACAGCAACAATGAAATGCATATAGACAAAGATGAACCAACAGCAAATAAATTTCAAATTAATAAATACACTTATGACAATATGTCGAATAATGAATTTCTTAAATTTTTTTTGTTAAGTTTTTTTTTAATTATGTGCATATATTGTAAAATGTAAAAAAGGGGTGTTATAAGTTTGTAATGTGTCTGTACGAGTCCAGGTACAGGCCAAAAAGCTGGACCGATTTTGATTTAGTTTTTTCTGTTTGAAAGGTGACTTGATCGATAAGGTTGTTAGCTATGTTTTAATAAAAATCGGTCCAGCCGCTTAGAAGATATCACATGTTTTCTAGAAATATTCGGGGGTTTTTAAAATTTTTAATTTTTGTTATTAATATGGATATATTAAGCTTCTGATAAAAAAATTAAAAATATTTGAATAGAATGATAAATAATGAACTTTTATTAGTTCTGAATCCTTTCTATTAATCGTTGATCTCTTTCAAAAGTTTTGTAGAGAATTTATGAAATTAAAAAAAATATTATCTATGTAGTACAAATGAATTTATAGTATAAAATTTGCCAAGTCTTTTTAGGTTTTATTTTTTTAACCCTGAACTGTGAAAACCTGTTTTTGTGTTAAATTTTTAACACAAAAAAAAATTTACTTTTTATGCAAAATTAATATAATAAACATTTTAAACTAAAAAAAAATTCTAAGCTTGGTGCGTTTTTTTGCAAATGGCGCGTTTTTTTCTCCATTTTGGGGCGTTTTGAAATTTCAAAGTTGACAACGCTGGTCAAAATCGTCGAAAGTAGAACCGTTTTTGAGATATAGCCAAATTATCGTTTTTGGGTTTTTAAAAGAGATGATGTGGCTTAAATGCAAATATCTTCACCTTTTTTTCATTAAAACCTTGAAAAATTACTAAAATAAACAGACATCGCATGTCAAGATTAGTTAAGAAATGATGGAGATACAATGCACAAAATTTCAAACATCATTAAAAATTTTATGATATTTGCAATTTTGCTGTTTTCAAGTTTTCTTTTTTTAACCAAACAATTGAAAATTTTAAGATTTTTTTCAATAAGATATTAACTTATTTTAATACAAACATTTTGCGCTCTACAAGGTCCAGATTGGTGCAAAAATGACAAAGCTACAGAAGATTTAAAGTAAAGTAAAGTTTTTAACACGATTTTGTCTTTCTTAAAAAAGGAGTTAATATGTATTTAAAAATACACCTTCTGCATTCACATTTAAATTTCTTCCCAAATAACCTTGGTGATGAAAGCGACGAGCATGGTGAGCGTTTTCGCCAGCAAATACAAGAAATGGAACGTCGGTATCAAGGGGCGACTATTGTTGGTTCCTTGTGCGAGAGGTAGAAAATAATAATAACAGACAAAGCAACAACTCAACAGTTTTAAGCCATTTTTAATTTTATTGTTACCTATATAAATATTTCAATATTTGTTTTTTTTTATTTTATTTTATTTTTTTTTATTTGATAAAAGTGGGATAATTCAATTAATATTCTGTAACTTTATCATTTTTGCACTGATCTGTATTCTATTGAGTACATAATGTTTCTATTAAAATAATCTAATGTGATAAGTGACAAAACTTAGCAAAAATTAGTTATTTAGTGTAAAAAAACTAGGTTGAAAAAACCAAAATTGCAAAAAATCATTAAATTTTTAGTGCAATTTGAACTTTGTTCCACTTTAGTTCAGTTATTTCTTGATCAATTTTTACAAGCAATCCATGGTTGTCTTAACAATTTTATTTTCTTTCAAGTGAAAAAAATAAATAACAAAATTATTTAATACTTACCAAGATTTTTTTATTAAAGTGATATCACCTTTTTTAAAAACCCAAATAACTGTAATTTTGGAATATCTCTAAATCTGTTCTACAGTGTGGGCCAAAAGAAACCAAGGGGTGTAAAAGTTTAATAACTTTTTTGTTTATTAACTTTTTTTTATTTTTTCTTTCAGATTATATAATATACAAAATGGAAATTTTTTTACACTAAGCATGAAAAATGATGTCTCTTAAATGACCACCGTTTTCAGCTTCGCACTGATGGGCTCTTTTTAGAGCATTTTCCATAATATCTTTCAAAACTTGTGGCTGTAGCGTTCGAATTTCTGCAACAATGTTTGCCTTTAGTTCAAGGATTGTCTCTGGCTTGTTCACATACACTCGCTCCTTCAAAAAACCCCAAAGAAAATAGTCGGGTGCTGTCAAATCTGGCGATCGCGCTGGCCAAATAATTTCCGAATTTCGAGAAATTATTCGCTCTTGAAATTTAACTGCAAAATTTAGACGTTGCCGATGATCTGCGGGTTTTAATTCTTGGACCAATTGCACCTTATATGGGTATAACTGTAAATCTTTTTTTAAAATGCGCCGTAGTGACGTACGAGACATTTCTAGCTGAGCAGAACTCCTTCTGCCAGATGTTTCTGGTGCTTCGTTAACACTTTGCTGTACTCGTTCAATATTTTCCGCAGTGCGACTTAAAAGTGATCTACCGGTTCGAGGCAAATCTCTTACGCTGCCATGTTGGTGATGACGATTAACTTAACAACGAATCATCACTTCAGAGGGCGAAATTCTGACGTTAAAATGTCGACGATATGCTCTTTGCGTGAAAATAATTGATCTCTGGTTTAAATAATAAAATTCTATTGTTCTGGTTCTCTGTTCAGTTGTGAACCTCTCCATTATAAATTCTCCAAGTGTTGTCTATATAATCTGAAAGAAAAAATAAAAAAAATTAATAAACAAAAAAGTTATTAAACCTTTACACCCCTTGGTTTCTTTTGGCCCACCCTGTACTTTTGACCATTCTGAATTCAGATTCGGATTTGGTGAAAAATTCTACATTAAGATCATGTGTCAAATTCATTTGGTCACGACTTTGTTGAAATTTTGTTCCACAGTGTTATCAATAGGATTGAGATCTGGACTTTGTGGTGACGTTTTGAGGTATTTGGGGCAGTTGTACAATATCCAAAGTCTGGAATTCAACGCCGTATGTTTTGGATCATTATCTTGTTGAAAGATAAAATCGCTGGAAATTCCCATTTTTTCCACCCCCCACCCCCGTTTGCTTAAAATTTTGCTTTAAAATATTGATATAGTCCCTTGCTGTCATAATTCCATCAATGAAATGTAGTTTCCCTACTCCAGATGCTGAAAAGCAGCCCAAACCATTACCGAGCCTTCGCCATGTTTGAATGTGGGAATGAGGTTGTGGCGAAATAAGCTCGTGTTCTTCTCTCGCCAAATTTTAACTCGTCATCCGATAATTTTATATTGAATTTGGACTTATCCGCAAAAATAACTCTTTTCCAGATGCTGAAATCCTTATTTCGATACTTTCTAGCAAACTTAACCCGCTTTTGCTTATTGATCATGCTCAAAAATGGTTTTCTGACAGCATACCGACTTTGGAATCCACTTTTTATGTAATTCCGAACTGTTTGAGGTGTAACGTGAATTTCAAAGTTCTGTGCTAAACTTGCAGCCAGAGTTACGTCATTTATTGAAGGATCGACGCGAATTTGGCGACGTAGGAAAGAGCAATGTCTTCTTGTTTAGTTAGGGCTATCATAAATAAAATTCCACGTGAAATTTTTCCCTTTTCCAATTAGAATTTTTTGTTTTCCCTATTACTTGCTTTTAGTTGGAAATAATTAACTTGCATCGGTTAACATTTCTTTTCGTTTTTTTTTTCAAATTGTCCGCTTTTTTTATATTTCGAAGAAGCACTGCTCTTCATTATTTCAGCAATTTCCCGTAAGGATTTTCTATCATTGTGCAGATCTATTTCTATTTTTCGCTGTTCATCTGAAAGTTCGCTTGATTTTCTGCCCATGTTGAATTTTCCCAACTTTTTATAATTATTCAACTGAGTATTATATTTTATGAAAGAACAGACCGCATTAAAAAAATGAAGAACTACTCAAATAAAACAGAGTTCAAAACTTCCGTTAACAACAAGAAAAATATTGCGTTGCCACCTGCACGAATACGGTTTTTGCTATCCATTATGTTATGAATGTACCGCCATCTATCGATCAAATTCTAAGATAATTGCATATTACTTGTATTTTTTCATAAAAACATTTAATTGATTCGAAGTTTTCAAAAAATTGCTTATGCGTTAAATATTTTGAAAATTTTCTTATTTTTATCTATTATTGCAGTTTCCAAAACTGTTTCAGAAAATGAAACCGTTGGGTCACATTTAGGATCCTTAATACTACCACACACACCTATGTGGTGTAGCACGTGAGTTACATATAACAATAATATAGATACTATTGATGAATTTTTAAACAAAATAGGTAAATGAACTTTATTTGTGCTTACTGAAGAATATTTTTTATTTTAATAAATATAAAAAGTAAAATCAGCAAACGATAAGAATATAAAGTAAGAATAAATGTAAATTGATTGTCTTTTGTGAAATTTAGTCAAAGTGAGCTGTTCATTGTATTAATGTATTTTTAAATAAAATTGTAATTCTTAAAATAAACTTTGTTTTATTTTTTTTCAAAACTCCAATAAGAAAACGAAATACGAAAGTGGCGCAGTCGGTAGGATCCAACGTCAGTGAACAGGATCCAGTGGTCGAATAAACGAAAATATAATCTAATAACAAAATAAGAAAAAAAAATCTTGCGAATCCTACGGGACCCTCCAAGATTCTGAAATAATAAAACCCAAAAATTAAATAAATCTTAATTCAGTGAACTTAAAAAAAAATAAAATTAGTGGACGCAGTGAAGAAAATAAAATAAAAAAATCTTAATGCAGTGAACTTTAAGCACATTGGACACCATTAAGTAAAAAGTATATTTTAAAGTACATTGATCAAAACAGAAAAATTCCGTGGCTAACAATAAAGAAAAACAAAGCCCATCGCTTTGACCAACAAAGACCAAGAATGGAGGAACACTCTAACGCACAAGTAAATCTGGCAGAGGAACTGACCAGAAAAGACCAACAACTCGATCGTTTAAGACAAGCTTACACAGAATTGCAACAACAATTACAACAAATTCAACAACAACAACAAATCCAACAGATGCAACAACCACAGCAAAATCCATCTTTACGCAACAGTTCCAGAGAGAACATACTCCAGACTATCAATCATTTACCAGTATTCACAGGAACGGGAGACGTAACAGTAAATAGCTTTTTCTACAGTGCAGAATATTTGTTATCCACAATTCAGGATGAAAATTCTCGAAGAGAAGCAGTTAAACTAATATTCTATAAAACAATACAAGGACAGGCAAAAGATGCAGTAATAAATATAAATACCAGCACCAGATGATTGGACATTGATAAAAGAAACCTTAAAATTGCGGTACAGACCTAATGTGGAACCTCATCAAATATATCGAATGTTATCAAACCTTGGAGTAAATACGGTAAGCGAGCTTATTATAGAAATACAAAATATTAAATATAAAGCGGACGAACTCACTGTATACTACCACAACGACCATTATATTGACTTATCAAACGTAAACAGCCTTTTAGTAAACACAGTAAAGGAGATGACGCAGGGTATTCTTTTCGACAAAATATATGATGAAAGAAACATAAATGACATACTCAAAATACTGACTAGAAGACGTTTTGAAGACAGTTGTATTCGAGAGGAGTATAGGAAATCTAAAATTAATAAATTTAACAACACAAATTCAAATAGAAATCCAAATTATAGAGGACAAACAAATTTTAATAATTATAACCATAATAATTACAATAATAACCATAATCAAAATAATTATAACCCTAATTATAGGAACAATAAAATAAACAGTTCAGGACGATATAGATTCCAAAACAATTCATGACAATACAGGGTCCAAAATAATTCAGGTAATTTCCAAAGGTTTTCACAGCCAGGAGATAGGCATTTCGTTAGCCAAAATCGCTTAACGCATCCTAGGCAAGGGCAAGAAGAACCTATGGAAATCGATGACATACATGTAAATAACGTTCATGAATTCTCGCAACAGGTAGGAAACCCTAAGCAACATTGCAGTCCAAATTACTGTAATCAATTTAGGCAAGACCAGCGGAGATTAGTGAATAAGAAAGATATAGAAAGTAATAATATTCAGATATTGGAAAATGTAGAACAAACATTAAAGTCAGATCAATATTTACCCACCATAAACATAAAAATAAATGTAAAAATATATACTGCCTTAATAGACACAGGATCGAGCATTAGCCTAATAGATAATAACATAAATGAGTTTCAGAAAAATTTATTGATAAAACCAATTCCATTCAGTACCATAAATAAGAAAGATGTAATAAAATATGAAGTTTTAACAGATACTCCTGATGAATTTAATATACCACATTGTTCAAAGATTAGATGTAACCGATTTAAAAGGAAGACATTATAAATTTATAATAGGGATTGATTTACTAAATAGTTTTAAAACCATGATAAATATAGATGATATATATATATATATATATATATATATATATATTTCAATTAAAGACAGAAAAACAAATTTTCTGGAAAATTCAAATAAGGAAAATAGTTTCAAAATAAATAATGTGGAAGAAGATAATGTATCTCTATTGACAATTCACTCAGCCGAAGAAAATCTTTTGGTTCATTTTTATATTAAAGATGAAATAGTTAACAAGTATAAAACCAAAATTATATTAACCAACAATAAATGAAAACAATAAATGGAAAAAGAATTATTTTTGTAGCTGAGGCCGATTTTAGCGAAATGGGAAATATATTCAGAAGATATATTACTAAAGGAAAAATAGGTATATTTTCCGAGTTATCTGAACAAAGTTACAACGTAGTACAAGAACAACTAATAGAAATGTATTCAAATGACTAGCAAATAAAATTCATTAAATGTACTAGAAGAGCTCAGGACATAGAAACCGAGACAGAAGCAGTCAAGCAAATTTCTTTTTATCACATTAGAGAAAGTATACACTCTGGCATACAGGAAACATACAACCAAATCAAATATAAAATTTATTATCCAAAATTTTTAGAATTAATTCAGATAGTAATTAATCAATGCGAGATTTGCAAAGAAATAAAATATGATAGAAATCCGATAAAACAAAAATTTAAACTTACAGAAACGCCTACAACTAAAGATCAAATTATACATGTAGACACATATCTAATGAAAAGTTTCCGGTTTCTAACAGTGATTGATAAATTCTCAAAATTCGAGGCCGCTTATCATTTAACAGACAGAAATCCCATTACGATAATAGAACAATTGGAAGGATCATTTTGCAAAAATAGGCAAACCAGAGAAAATTGTAGCTGATGGTGAGTTTAATGCAATTCAAATTAAAGAATTTCTTAACCAAGAAGGAATTCAATTACACATTACAAAGCCAAACAGTCACACGGGAAACGCAGATATCGAAAGATTACACAATACATTAGCAGAAAAATTTAGAATCTTATATAAAACTAATAAAGAAATTCCAATAAAACAACTAATTCAAAGGGCTATGCGTTATTATAACGAACGATATCACTCCAGTACTAAATATACACCAAATGATATACAACAAGGAAAAATAGATGAAGAAAAATTTAAAAAGAATTTAGAAGAAAATAAAAAGAAAGTAATAGAAAAATTAAATAAATCTAGGGAGGATTATGAGGAAGTTAGGAACGAAGGTTATATAAAAAATTATAAGCCTTTAAGACATAAGGAACAACCAAGACATAGAAAAGAAAAATTAAAAAATATACACCCTTGTAATATAAAGAACCCTCTTAAATTCACAGACTCTGACAATATTGACGATACTGATATGGATTCCGCTGATTACAGGACTAATGACAACAAAACTATTGACAGAACAAAAAGGATACATAGACATTTACACAAGAGAACAGGAAATTGTTAAAGAAACAGACATAATCTTACATATTATTAATCTACAAGAACTTGAAGAAATTTTAGGCAACATAACATATAACATTAATTCTATGAATATTGATAATAAGGAAATATTAAATTTTGAAATAAACGACGTTAGAAATAAACTAATGACACCATTACCAAGACAAACAAGAGAAAGACGCGGACTAGTTAACGGTATCGGTAGTATATCTAAATGGTTATTTGGAACTATGGACGACGAGGACAGAAAAACGATACAAAACCATCTTTTTAAAATTAATGAAATAACAGAAAACAATAACCAACAGATTGTAATTAATGATTATTTCAACACCACTATAAATCATTTAAAGAATGTAATAATAAATGATAGAAAGAAAATAGAGAAAATATAAAGTAAGAATAAATGTAAATTGATTGTCTTTTGTGAAATTTAGTCAAAGTGAGCTAGCTGTTCATTGTATTAATGTATTTTTAAATAAAACTAGATATACCAAACGGACGACACACTCGTCCGTATTCTAGAATCAAAATGTAAATAATTTAAGATTCAAAGAAAATGTATCTAAACGTCATAAAAAAAATTCATTAAAACACAGCCACATACAAACTTACATGAAATTAAAAAAACATAAACAAAATCCCTTCAACCAACCTAATTCAATTTATTCAACTCTCTTCCTTTAAGTATTTATTATGTCGCACAAAAGGTCGTTTTATAAAAATAAAGTCGCACAAAAAAGTCGCTTGAGAAAATAAAAGTTGCACCAGCTTTTTAAACGCTTTTTGATAAAAAAAAGATTATTGAATCAAAACAAAAAGCTTATTGCATATTTTATAACATATACAGTTGCATTATTGTATGTGCTTGTATGTATACTGAAGAAATCTACTTAAGTTTAAGAAATTTGGCTGTCGTATGCTGCCGAGGTCAAGATATTTTTTTACAAAATTCTAACATTTCGAACCAAAACCCCGTGAGCTTTTTATTTCAATTCTATTCGTTTGATCTTGGAGCCATATATCCTGTTTTTTTTGGATGAATTTATTTATACTTCAACATACATGAATATTACTTTTTTGGAATCTACTCTTCTATATCTTTGTCTATCAAATTTAAATCTGACAGCATTGAGTTGCATGTTTTTACTTTCAACTTGGTTTCAAGCAAAGCTAATTTCAAAATCTTCACATTTTCGTACACACTTACTTCTATGATTTACGACAACTTTTTCTTTCATTGACTCGGCAGCTAAAAATAATTTTGTAAAATAAGCACAGCAAAACCAAAAAAAATTTTTATTTTAAAATCCGTTTTTATTTTTTTGCTAAAACTATTCTTTGAAACTTTTACTGCAAATTTGGGAAAAATTTCTTAAATACATTGTACACATGACATGGTTGCAAGAAAGTAATATAATATAAAATAATAAAAGTGCTTCCAAATCAACAATAATCTGTGAATTGCTTTTAAATTTTGACGGCGTTATTTTTTTATAAACAAATTTAATTTACTGCAATTTTAATGTTTTTTGTGCGAATCTTTACAAAAAAGGGTAAAAAGTCCCAAGAAAATCAAAAAAGTCGCAAACGTCGGTCATAAAAAAAGTCTCACAAAAAGTCGCAGACCGCTAAAAAAAGTTCAAATTGAGACTTTAGTCGTATGAACGGTAACCCTGATTATGGCTTTGATACAACAACAAATAAGAGAAAAACAATTGTAAGGTCAAGAGAAATACTACAAACACACACACACACATACACCCTCATGTTTTGTTTCTTTTTTTACTTGTAAGCTAATAAATGCGTGTGTAATATGTGTGCATGTAGCACACGCTTAAACGCTTATAGCTCCCAAAATACTAAACCGATTTCAATAAAATATAGATTCTGCACATCTGCATAAAAAATTTTAAACCATTAAAACCTTTAAAACCATATAAATCTTTTTAAAATCGGTGCGGCGGTACCAGCGTAAATGGGATTACAAAAAACATGTTCGCCTATTAATTATATAGATAGATTGTAATTCTTAAAATAAGCTTTGTTTTATTTTTTTTTAAACTCCAATAAGAAAACGAAATACGAAAGTCGTGTGCTCTTCCATATTTTATGAAAAATCATCAATAATATTCTCAAGAAATTTCACAAAAAAAAATGTTTTTTTTTTAAATCGATTATTGCAATTTCCAAAATTATTTCACAAACGTGACCAATTGGGTCTCTTTTAGGACCCTTAAGGCGACCACACCTGATGTCTTTGAAGATAAATTCATCGAGTTAAATTCATTTTTCAAAAATATCGCATGCGACCTGTCCCACTCGACGGAGTGTATTTTACTTTTTTCTTCATTAATAGGATTGAGGTCTAGTACGCAGTCCATTAAGTAACAGAATATACAAAAAAAAAACCAACTTCAATGGAAAGATCTGATAGAAGAAGTACGTGAAATATAAAGTTTAATTTTAATGGGTGCGCCTCCGCCCGTTTTTAAATGCAAGTTTGTGTGTTTTTCAAAGCTCAGGATGCGTGTTAAGTCTTGAAAAAATTGTAACTCCGCCCATCTTTTTAAATGGAGGATTGTGTCTATTTTAAAGCTCAAGCTGTGTGTTAAGTTTCGTAAAAATCGGCTAGGTAGAACCGCGTGAAATATTATAATAAATTTTAATGGGCGTAACGCCTCCCATTTTTTCAACTTTCACATTGTGTAATTACAAGAACCAAATGTGTTTCATAGGTTTCGCTGCAATCAAATAAGTAGAATATCATAAAAGTAAATAAAAAATAACGAGACCAATGGGAAACTATGCCCTCTCAGACAAAAAAAGTATTCTTACAATCGGTCCAAAATGTACCGAGTTATAAAGTAACACAAAAAAAATTTAAAATAATTGTTAACCTCCTCCTTTTTTTGAAGTCGGTTAAAAAATTATATAACTGTGTTATAATTTAAGAACTATATATAATATAAGCGTCTAGAAATAGTTGAATTTGTCTGCACGTGACAGTGGAAGGCTTCAAATGTAGTTTAATAGAATGATTCGTCGTCTTCATTCGTTGAGGAAGAAAGGTTTGGCCACAGTGAACTTTTTATTTCAGTACAAAATGCATACTAAAAAAAATATCGCATGCGATATTATTGAAAAATTAATTTAACTCAATGAATTTATTAATCAGAAATAATTTTTAGTCAGGCTTAAGTTCAGTAATTTCAATTCTTTTTATTGAATGAAATATTTTATTAATTAATGTGAGTTTCTAAAGAAGAGAAGAAAAATTAAATTAGACTTTTAAGCTGGGGGAAATACCGATATTTATCTGTGCAGCAACGCACTTCATCAGCACCCTAGTCTATCTACTTGGGTAGTGATTGTTATTAACATCAGCTATTTAACGTAAATTGTAATGAAACGGAATGTGAGAAATGATTGTTGTGTACAACTATTGATTTAGCTTTGGTAAATACATATGTAAGTATCACTATTCATTTCCTCTGTTTTTCCATTTTTTTTTTTCATTTTTCTATTTAGGTTAGCACGCAGTTATATTACTCTACCTACGTATGTTTAACTATTCTTGCTTATCTTTTACGATCATCACATTAATTATTTTTACTTATTCGATGTACCGTCGGTACATACATATAAGTATTATAGTAGTGGATATTATGTTACTTTGTTGTTGCATTCTCCCGTTTATTTGGTTTTCGAACATTAGTGATTGCCAAGTGAACAGTGATTGCCAAGTGAACATATTTTTGTCACGTGCCCATGATGAATTGAGACATTTTTTGTTTTAAAAATCTAAAAATGTCTCAATGAATTTATCTTCACACACATCCACACCTGTATATTTTACCAAAATTACCACCACTTATCTCTTCAAAGAAATTATATTTTCCCAAACCTAATTTATTTGCACTGCCAGACATATTTCCACCATCCTACTTTTATAATATATATCATTAAATACCTCTTACAACAAGTTTTGCAAACCAAAAAAATCTATCTCATTGCAGTTGTAAGGATTTGGAATGCTAATTCATGTTAAATAGCTAACAGTGCTCTAATATATGCTTAAAATGCTATGTTAGAAATTTTGGTTTGTGTCTTTACACATATCACTTGTTCCTTGTTGCCACAGATAGATAGAAGTAGTTTTTTTTTAAATAAAATCTCTGTTATTTATTTATTTAATAAAATTGGAAAAGGCAAAGCTTCGTCGCATGCGCGTCCATCCTGCTCCAAGTGAATGATTGTTTCATGCCCTTTGGTAATTAGAACCTCTAACGTGTCCATGATCATGCAAAGACTGAGGTATATTATTTGTACCATTAGTTCTCCGAAGTGGGTAATACCGCCCAGAAGCTAACACTATTATAAATAAAAAATATTAAAAAGTTATTGATCACTTTCGGGTGAATCGCTGTAATAAATAATAAATTGCACCTTGAGTTACTGCAATCGCAAGTATGGTTAAAAACAAGAGTCCGAAATTAAATTTCATGTCTTTTAATATTTTTTTATACCAGTACTAAGCGAGTGTTTATTGAAAGATATTCTTAGACTTGATGATGCAGTGGACTTTTGTGGGGTTTTTATATCATTTTCACTATAAAGTTTTACAGTCAAATCTTATCTATTTCTACTTCTCTTCATTAAATACATATGTCAATTTCAATGTGTTAGTGACTTCTTGTATCCCTACAATTATTTGGAAGATATCTCACAATATCTTATTTTTATCATTTAGAAGAAAATCATCAAAACAATACTTTTTTGATATTAAAATATTTTCATTATTTTCAATACAGTTCAAAATGTATTGAGTATTTATTTTTTCCTTTAAAATGTTACATTTTGCTCAGCCTGCTGCGTTATCAGATGTGCAATAAATTTATAATATCAGTATGTTTTTAACTAGAAGTTAAAAAAAAATATTTAATTTAAAATAAAAACAATCAGAAAATTTTAAAAAACATTAGCTCAGGAAATTCCTTTTTATACTAAACATATGATGACTCCAGTGATGATAAATTGAATTTAAATTAGTCGACCATAAAAAATTTGCTTTAAATTTAAATTAATGGTAGTCTTAATTCAGCGGCGACTGTTCGATATCCTACATTTTTCTTCCTTCAGATAATTTAGCAAAATTGTACTTTAGGAAGTAATCTATCGTTATAAATAATTTATCTCCCTAAAGATAATCTGGCACTATCATAAATAATTCTATTAGATGATTATCTAGCAATATCACAGTTTTATTTTCTAGAAGTATTGCATTCGTATCTCTTCGAAGTATCGCCTTGGCCGCACAATCTCTCCGAAAGGGGGAAACTTCCGCAATACGAATATTATTGTTGCTGCAATAATATTTTTCTTCCAAGCAATACGATTTCGAATCATTTTCATATTACTTTGCTTGTAGGGATATTTCTTATACATGTACATATGTTTGTTAAAATAGTTTACGAAACCCACTAATCTTGAAAAGGTGTTGTGAATACTTTGAAAGGTTTATTAAATATTGTATAATAAATACGTGTACTAAACGCTTGCGAAAATATTGCTTATACATACGTATGTATAGGGTGACTTTTTAAGAGCTTTCGGAAGTTATTTAAAAAATAAAAAACTCAATTTAGAGAAATATATGAAATCTTTGAGTCTGTAGAACGATCTACTATCTATATATATATATAGTATAATTCAATGTATAAAGATGAATTCATGCAAATGTTGACCGTGGATACTTCTGAAATGATTTATACGCTGGGTTAAATTTTTCCATACTCTCTCCAACGTACGAACTCGCTTCTTAATTGTTTTATGTGGTGTGTGGAATGTATAAAATCTTTGAGTCTGTAGAACGATCTACATCAGTGGTGTCAAAAATAAAACTATAGTTGTATGTGTGAGAAAAATTGTCTTAAAAAATAAGGAATAAAAATCAAATAAAGTTGCGGGTGACCCATATTTTCCGAGAATTTCCAAAAATAAATTTTTAATTAGCTTATCTAACAGAAACTTGAAAAATAAAAAGAAAAAATTAAACAAAAAAATTGGCTGTGACCCACATTTCCCGAGTTATTGGTCTTTTAAGTTTTGACATTAAATTCAGTTTAGTGAAGCGGTTCGAAAAAAATCAAAATGTTTTGTTAATATATATTCATTTCTTTCCTTAAAAGTTTTGTAACATAAAACACATTGAATGTCGCGAAAAGTATTATTGGTCATAGCATATTTTTCGCATACCACTTTTTTTCTTTCACTGTATCGATAAAGAATTTAATACATCCGCTGCGCATGTGTTATCGTCGCTGTTTCATTGACGACTAAATGGAAGAGAATAAGAATGTGTGTGATTTTAGTTTGCACAATTGTGCCATTAAACTGACATCATTGACCTACATACATATATAGTATAATTCAATGTTTAAAAATGATTTCATTTTATTGTTGACCGCGGATGCATCTGAAATGGTTTATACGCTGGCATATTCTCTCCAACATGCGAATTCGCCTCTCAATTGTTTCACAAGGTGTGTGTCATGTGGTACCGTCTTGCTGAAATGACATGTCAGCCAAGTCCAGCCTTTTAATTTTGGGCAAAAATTTAAAGTAACAGAGGCTCAACTGCTGCGAATGGCTCCAAATCTATAATTCACGGCCATCAATAACACTGGCGGATACAGCTGTGATATTTTCCTCTATATGCGCTCTACGTATGCGCGTTGGTGGTTTAATGTTCAATAATGTAATTTTGGTGCGAAATTTAGCCACAAGATTCCGAATAGCCGCCTCAGAAGGTCGCCCGAACTGTCCATGAAATGGAAGAAGCACACGATGCACATTCTTAACCGAGCATGAATTTCGATAATAAAATTTAATAATCAGCAAGCGTTATTCACATGCAACTCAATTCATGGTTAATTTATAGACCAGACCAAACTGAACATGTTTAACAGTTTAACAGTAGTCATTTTTTACTAGGAGATACAAAGTAGAAAGCTTTATACTGCCCATGATGGGAGGGGCAGAGCTGGGACTAGCAGAGGGAGCGAAATGCCTGGGTGTTTTCCTAGATAGCAAGCTTTCTTCTTGGAAAAGGAAGGGCTTAATGCCTACTGCGCATGCAGGAACTCCATAGAAAGGAACTTCCAACTGCAACCGAAGATAGTAAACTGAACTTACACATCGGTTGTCAGACCGGTTATATCCTATGGTTTTGTGGTATGGAAGGAAGGAAAGTTACAGGAGATTAATAGCTAAGGTTCAGAGATGTGCATCACAGGTGCTCAGAGGAGCACACCTCAGGCTACCTTGGATGTCATTCTTCATCAACTTCCTATAGAGGATTTTGTGGTGGCAATGGCGACTAGAAGTCTCCTTAGACTCGTAGAAACAGGTTTGGTGAAGACAGAAATAACAGGTTACACATCAATCTTAAATGAGATCGGTTTTAGTGGTCAGGGATCCGTAACCCCTGGGTTTACGGACTATATAGTCACTGAAATTGATTTTAGTAGAACACCCTCACTGGTAATTCCGGATAGGGACTGTTGGGTCAAATCCAACAAGCTGTATGAGGGTACTGCAATCTTTACAGATGGATCGGAAATAGGGGAAGGCACAGGTGCTGGTGTTTATATCTTAGAAACGAACATTCGTAGTTACATCAGACTACCGAATGAATGCAGAGTTTTCCAGACTGAGATCTTGGTGATCCTCAGAGGGATACGGGACTAGTGGCCAGGAATGTAGCTGAAGGTGAGAAGGTAAGCTTGTACATCGACAGCCGCCAGGCAGCGCTATAAGCTTTGTAGGGACACAATGTCAAATCGAAACTTGTTAGTGACTGTAGAAGAGCCCCCAACTTGCTTATAGATAAATATAGTGTCAGAATATGTTGGATTCTTGGCTACAGTAGTGTCGAGGGAAATGACAGATTGGAGAAATTACCGGGAACTCAGTAATTGGGTAGAAAGCAGGACCAAGACCTCTCTACTTCATGGTGAAGTAGAGAGGATTGTAGGGCCTTGAGAGTTATGTAGCCAATACTTGACTCAGGAAGATCCCAACTGCTACTGGACATAAATAGGAAGACGATACGAATTGTGATAGTAGCTTTGACAGGTCACTGCTCGGTCAGAGCAAGAACTAGCATTTGAGAAACTGGCACTCTAGATTTCTTTAGGATAAAGAGGAATCAGAAACCATTGAACATATTATATGTCACTGCCCGAAGCTGCAACGCCATAGGCTTAGATGGCTTCCATTTCATTCCATGAAAGCATTACTGATATCGGGAAGTCTAAACTAGAGGACATCAGGGGCTTCATCATGGGAATTAGGTGGCCCAGTGACAGATAATAGGGTCAGTTCTGGCTACAAATGGGAGGTAAATATTACCTTTTTAATGGGCAATAGAAGGGAATCACAATAGGCCCAATTGCGTCTTCAAGGGAAGGTGCGGCATAGTACCACCCTTCCTAAGATAACCTAACCTTCTTCTGCAGATGTGGTAATGCACGTGGTAATCAATGTGTAATTATTGTGTTTGATCAAATTACCTTCTCGTTTTTTGCTTTGGAAAATAATACATTATTTCTGCCGTTATTTATGTAACCAATGACCACTTTTCCCGCTGGGCTGTGTTCTTCGTTGATTTTTTTTTATTTTTTCTTGTTATAGTGAAAAGTTATCAAAGTAAAACTTGCGTATGCAAAAGTGAAAGAAAATTTTTAAACAGATTAACATAATTGAAAGTTATGTATTTCATAACGCATCAACGCCCAAAATGTATTAAATTTATTTTGCAATTATTTTATTTTACATTTTAAACTTTTTTGTTATTGTCCATCGATTTCTAAAACTAATTTTTTGTTGTCTTATTTGTTTACCATAATTTCTTTGCGATTTTTAGCTTCTATAATTAAGTTATAGCATACTGTTTAATTTAATAACTAAATCATCCATAACACGGGCATTTAAGTAAACTTTAAACAAGCGTATATTTACTACAATGTTATGTAGGTACCTATATGATTATAAATGTTTAAAACAAATATATACATACATGCATGACACATTATAAACAAATAAACAGAGAAAATGGAAATTAAAACTGAAACTATAATTTTTCCAAATTGCTTAAAACATTACTGATGAAACGGAACTGCAACGTGTCTAGGAAAACACGCCCACCGTAATGGTGATGAGATATCGTGAATAAAAAAAAACACAAAATTGCCCATTCAGCGGTAAAAAATGAGTACAAATGAGTGTTTGTTGTAAAAAGTGTGTGTGTGAGAGAGAGAAGGGGAGAGAGAGAGAAGGAGAGAGAGAGAACACTTTCCATACATAAATGTACTTTGTTTATAAACATAGAATCAGGGTGACCGATGACATTTTTCAAAAAGTGGCACCAAATAGGGGATTTATCAAAAAAAAGGGGCAAAATTAAAAAAAAAAAAAGAGAAAACTGCACTAAACTTTTTATTTTTAATGTATTTTCTATATAACTCACCCTAAATAAAGGGGGTCAAAAAGTGGCAAGGCGGTCGAAAAAGGGGAAACGCAGTCGAAAAAGTGGCAAATTGCCACTTTAGTCGGTCAAACGGTCACGCTGCATAGAATATGTGTTGTAATTACAACACGTATTCTATGGCCACGTCAGACAAGCAGACAATAAATAACGGACCTGAACAATTTTGATTTTTTGATTTGATAGTATGTATAAGTATGTATGTATGCATGCAAGAATGATATAATAAAGATTACGCCAGCGCGCAAGAATAAAAAAACATTTCTGCGCATGATGGAATCCTGACGTCACTCAGCCTGTGTTCTCATTGGCTAGTAAAATTCAACTGAAGAACTATTACACGCACACAAACTCACATTTCATATTTGCTCTTTTTCTTATCTCTTCATTTTTATTTTGTTTTTTATTTTTCTTAGTTTTGCAGCCTTTAAGCAACAACATGTAATTTTTTTCTTGGAGATCTCTCTGAGTAAATTAATCACAGGGCTGCAAACTACAACAAAATACATAAATTTTTTGCAAGAAATTATAAATTTCACATGTGATACAGACTTGGTAACCTTTGCGAGGGGACTACTACGCAGCGTCACCGTTTGACCAACTAAAGTGGCAAATTGCCACTTTTTCAACTGCCTTTCCCCTTTTTCGACTGCCTTGCCACTTTTTCCCCCCTTTGTTTTAGGGAGAGTTATATAAAAATACATTAAAAATAAAACGTTTAGTGTAGTTTTCTCGGTTTTTTTTTAATTTTGCCCCTTTTATTTGATAAATCCCCTATTTGGTGCCACTTTTTGAAAAATGTCATCGGTCACCCTGCTACTACGTCATCAAACGGTAAATCATGCGCAAGGCGTAATCTTTATTTTATCGTTCTTGTATACATGTGTATTCCATAAAGTGTTGCCGTATAGGTATGAAGAAAAACTGGCTATATCGAACATGTTTTCAGTATTGTAGCATTTGTATAGCACGCATTATTACCGCTTGTAGTAGCTACGCTCCGCTTATAGCGTACATCTTGACATCACCCGTGGGCAGTTTAAGTATATACTGGTGTATGCTACACCTAATGCTTTATTATGGATTACTCCTCCCAATATTTGATTTAAAATATTGGCTTACGTTTTCCAATTTCACTTTGAGGTGAGAAGGAACCCTGCAAGACGTATCACATTATTTTCTTCACGAAAATTTTGCATATTAACTAAGTATTTAAGTTAAATACATATGTATGTATATATTTATTTGTATCGGAATATTTGCTGAAAAGTAAAAATGTCAAAAGCAGAAAACTAAAACAGTTGGTAATTTGAAAGATAACTCGATTAAAAAAACCGTCCGTTCAACAGTTTAAAACTGGGGAAAATATATAAGTCTGCATATATAAAGATCTAACTAGAATGTAAAGGCTCAGTTAGCCAACGGTAATGGAATGTAACTGCAACGGTAGGAAACAGCTGATTGATATTGTTATGTGAAAAGTAATGTACGCCTTTATAACCATTTTAAATACTTTTCACATAACAATATCGATTAGCTGTTTCCTTCTGTATCATTTACATTCCATTACAGTCGGCTAACTGAGCCTTAAGATTGTAGAGCTTCTGCCGTAAAGAGCATAAAATTAATAAAATCATTTACCATTACTTTCGTATTCTGTGCGTTTCTTTTTATTTTTGAATATTTATTCAATTATTTAGCTATGCATTCAATGCAATTACACATTTAAGTATTTAAAAACAACAAAAGAAATCGAAACTCAGGGAAATACAAATCGAGTAATTTCCGCTTTTAGGCATGTGAAAATCGCATAAGATGCATCGCAATTATTTTTAATACCATTTGCAGCATCTTTACATTTAGCCAAACCGGCTCTATATTCATCCTTGAAATGATCGGGCATTAATATATCCACTTGTTTGAGGGAGCCTTCATACAAAAATTTTCCCTTCTTCATCTACAATTAAAATTCATTGAAGTCATTTTATTTCCAGAAAAATTTTAACAAAGTACATGCATATGCTTAGAACAGAGGAGACCAAAGTAAAAATGTATGCATGTAACGGAGTTTCACTAGTTTACGTCTTATTAAGTTTTAATTAATTGCTGGTGTTAAAATTTTATTTATAGCTTTCGAGTACACCCCTTTATCAAAGTACATCCACTTGTATTTTTTTTGGTCTCCTCTTGAACTGTGTAAGTAATGAATAATTTGTTGTAAAATACCGTTTGCATCATTTCCAATATACAATTGACATAGCACTTGGGGTCCTTATCATTTGGCAAATTGCCTTCTCTAATGCCATCCGCCATCTCTTTAGTGACTTTTGGAAATTTGGGTAAGCACACGTCTCGCATTAATTTGCCTGCAGACCACATCTGTTCTTCGGTGGCCTAAAAAGAAATTGAAAGTTAGAAAAACTTTTTTTTTTATTAATCTCAATCACTTTTCGGGGGAACGAAAGTCTGTATAAACTGTTTATCCTTCTATCCCTGCAAAATAATAAACATTTTATTCTTATACTTCTAACATCAATCAAGTTGAGTGGCATGAAATTCCTTAGTTTCTCGTTTTTTTGCACAAATTTATTATGTTTTGGCGAAATTTCGCTTTAAGCGAAAAATTCTTTTTCAATGACCTTGTGCTGAAAAATTTTTTTGCCATTTTTTTAACAAAATATCTGATCCAAAGACCTGCAGAATAAGTCTCTACAAAAAATTTGCCAGATTTTCTGAAAAAATAATCTAACTCAAAGACCATAGCTGTGACACCAATAAATAAATATCTTTTGAACTGTGGGTCACTAAATTTAATGCAAACGCTGCTTGCATGATGTTCTTAATAAAAGCCAATACAAAGCCTGGAGAGGCCCGCCCCATATTTTCCACATTGAAAGTTGAGTATTAAACTAACAATCTGTGATAATGTGCGCGGTATTTTGATGCTCTTCCAAGTAAAGATGATACGTGATACGAAATCAGGCCTAAGGAAATGACGCCCAAATAAGAAAATAAAATAAGACCCAATAAAACTAATGAATTTTTAATGGAGCCTTATTTAATTTATTTGTGATTTGAACGGGCTTAAGCCAAATTACATGTGATAATTATTAATGAACAAATAACACCAAAGTCTGTTGTAAATATTCTCACTAACAACACATAGTTGAACGGAACAGCCAGCCGTTTTCGAAGGTCACTAAACCTTCATCATCAGCGTTCTTTTGTGTTTGGTCCACTGTGTGTGGTGTCAGTAGATGCAGATTTCTGATTTTTATATACTTAGCATTATTGCAAATGGAATGTGTGAATTGTTTTGATTCATCTTATTTCAATTTTCTGAAAGCTTTTTTGTAATGAAAGCTCAATTTTACCATTTCTATATTTATAACAGTCTTAATTTAATTTAATTTATTTTATTTATTTCATCTTGAAATTACCAGAGAAAATAGCAGTAATTATAGATATTTTCAATTTATATATATCAAGGATACTACTATAAGAAAATGGTTCCATCAACGCTTTAGGCCTGCTTCATACCTGTAGGAGCAAGTCAACAGCTGTCTATATGCAATATTTCATACAGCCTTATTAGTGAGATGACCGTTGTTGACCACACAAAAAGATTCTGGTCTCATAAAGATAGTAGCAAATGTCGATGTAGCGGCCTTTCTGTTGCCACGATGTCCACTTGGAACTCGAATTCAGTCTAAAGGCTGGTACTCTCTATGCTACACAATCGCACGACTTACGAAAAAAAAACAACCCTGATCTAATGATATGCTATTGTCTTTTGCAACTTTTCATAAACACCATCATAGCAGGGTTGTATTTTCTCAAAAATCGCACAATTGCGTAGGATAGTGAGTAACACCCTTAAAGAAACCTTGCTATCAATAGATAGCCTTTATAGTGAAAGAAAACACTTCTAACCCTATAGAGATAACCTACGTCTGAGAGACGTATGCCTTTTTAATTTTTCGCTCTCCCTCTCTCGAATGTTTTTGCAACACGTTGCTGTTTTTATTTTTCTCAGTCGTCTACAGTAGCTTGCCGATAGCGGTTATTTTGTTGTGGTAAGTTCGATACTCTTTGAGTTTTGACGATCGCATACGTCTCGGAGACGTATGGTTAGCTTTTGTGTGACTTTTACACTCAATTTGAATAAACTTGTTTTGATCGTGATTTCGTTTTTCATTAGTTAAACCAAGAACAAACAATAGCCCAAAATGGATGCTTAAATGGCACAGAAATAAGTGCGTATTTGCAAGGTTTATCGGACGATTCGGAATCATCTGATAACAGTGAAACAGAAAATGAATTATTTGAAGATGATGTTCAGAGCGATGTCGAAGATGGTGAAATCGCCAGTGAAGATCCTGATATCAACACAGCTTTATTGCAGGACCAATTTACAGGATCTCCCAATTGTGATTCTTCTTCAGATAGCCGTATTCTTACGTTCTGTGAACCTACTATTAGAAGCAAAAGTAAGTATTGCTGGACAACGTCGAAAGGTTAAAAAGCTGGCAGAGTTTCTTTATCCAACATTGTTCGAACGGCAAGAGGTCCTACTAGACAATGTAAATCATTGCTTGAGCCCCTTTCCTGCTTCAATGCATTTTTTACCGACGAAATTATTCTGGAAATTGTAAAATGGACAAATGTGGAAATATCCCTGAAACGTAAAGATGGAATGACGACAGCAACTTATATGGATGCAAGTGAACACGAACTCCGCGCTCTGATTGGAATTCTCGCTTTGACAGCTGCATTAAAAGATAACCATCTGGCAACCGATGAAATATTTGATAATACCTACAGTGGAACGCTATATACTTCGGCTATGATTTGCGATAGGTATAAATTAAATCCAATAAACGTGAAATTCCGGAATTAATGAAAAATTCACGATCGCGAGAGATTGGAACTAACAGATTTTGTTATGATGGACCTTTAACGCTTTTGTCCTATAAACCGAAGCCTTCTAAAATGGTGTTCATGCTCTCATCCTGCAATGAAAAAGGCACTATCGATGAAAGTAGTGGTAAGCCAGACATGATTTTGTATTATAATAAAACAAAAGGAGGAGTCGACACGCTCGACCAAATGTGTTCAATAATGTCGTGCTCAAGGAAAACTAACCGTTGGCCTATGGCAATATTTTACGGACTGCTCAACATAGCTTTTGTAAATTCATACGTTATTTATTGCCACAACCTGCAGTTTCGAAACTAAAAACTGTCTAGTCGAAGAAACTACATATAGTTCGTTGACATCGCCAGAAAACAGCAGTTCCTTTTACAAAATACTTGGATTTTTTTGTTTATTTTATAAGAATACTGAAAACGTGATTTTTTGTTACATAATAAAAAAAAAGTTTCTCCAAAAATGTATTTAAATATTAAGGAAATATATAAAGAATCCATATCAGTACAAAAAGGTAAAAAATATTTCCAAAAATATTGTCACCATAAAGAAAAACTATGATACGTCCCACAGACGTATGGTATCTTCTCCGTAACTTCCAATAGGGTTATCTCTCTAGGCATAAGCCAGCTTAGCTTGCAGAAATTTTTAAATTATCTGGGGTCTAATCGTCGTTTGCGATAACGAACTGACTCGAACACATTTTTAAGTTTGAGATTATGACATTCGCTATCGAACAATGTAATAATATGGTTCGGCTGTTATAATCTCAAACTGAAAAAACGTGATTGAATCAGCTCGTTATCGAAAGCGACGATATAGCCGCTCACGTAAAAAAACATCGCTGTTTTTTCTCATTCGATTCATTATTAATTCACATCGATGTTATTCGATGTATCGATTTAAACAAACATCGATTTTTACGATGCATCGTATTGATTAATTGGAACCAAGAAAATTTATTAAATAAATAAAAGTCGATTTTAAAATTTCATAAGGATTAAGAAAAGCATGTGTGCAAAGCACGCTATGTGCTTCTTTTTTCTAATGCCAGTTCTACAGCTTTGCAAATCGGACCAAATGTAAGTTGCCAAAGTAATATTGTGTGTAATTTAGTTTTCAATGTTCCTGACAAAGCGTCATATTTTTTTTTATCAACCCAACGAGTCACAGTAGCTCTACTTAGAACTTTGAAATGCGGTGATATAACTTTCGCTAGGTGTCTAAAACCTTCCGTAACAGTAATTTTAAGCCAAATATATTACTGATTTTAACATCAAATATGGGAAAAGAACTTACATTGCTGATTATTACCATACAATACCAAGAAAATTTTTAAAAATTTTTTCACAATAAAAATATATATTTGGATGCTGTAAAATAACTCTGTTGCTTCGATGCCGCTTTGTAAATTGACAAAAAATTAACTTTAGTATTGTGTTGTTAAATCAACCGATTTTAAAACAATTTTAGAATTTAAAAAACGTTTTAACTCATTCTTGGAGGCATCGGCATTTATTCGATGTATCACAATCAAAACATCGATGTTTACGATGCATCGATTAACATCGAGCAGTTATAAGCGACGATTAAACCCCTGGTTATTGGAAAATTCATCTATATAGATGTCCCTAAGACTCTTAAATTAATTAAGTAACATATGTATAGTGATTGCCTGAATTTCTTTTAGCGAATACACACATATAATTTCATAATCTGGTCCCAAAGACATGAGCGCTAAACACTGTAAATTATCGCAAACTTTAACATTCCAATTAAGGACCAGAATCAATTCATGTAGTTTTTGATAGAATGATGATAATGATAATGGCAGTTTATCCTGTCATTCGGCATACCCAACAATTATCTGAATTGAGCAGAGTTCCCAAGACCCATCCTACAAACAATCTTTGCTGCTGAGGATCTTAAAAAGATATTGATGTTATCTATCAATACTAATCAGGGTTCTAAACGTCGCTTTCGATAACGAGCTGATTCGAACACATTTTCCAGTTTGAGATTATGGCATTCGCTATCGAACAATGTAATAATGCGGTTCGATATCGATTGCCATTATCTCAAACTGAAAAAACGTGATCGAACCAGCGCGTTATCGAAAGTGACGATTAGAACCCAGGGAGTCTACTCTGTAATTCAAAATGAAAGAAAATTCTTTCGAATTTGTATATTAATAGCACGCAAGCTCGAAAACATTTCCTTTCGTTTTGAATTACAGTAGTATATGACGCATACCACAAATAGCGAGAAGTTATAGCAAACTTTGGACTTTCCAACGATTGCAAGTCGATGCAACCTGCTAAGTTCTTGGCTGTTGTACAGTGGCGACATATGCAATAAAAACTCTTGCTTTAATCTTATAGATCTGCAGGACTCCCGGACTGCATCACAAGCAAAAGTGCATATGTGAAGTTGTTTTCTAACCTTATTTCAGATTCCTAGATCGTAACAAATCGTTGTTATTAACGGCGACAAACATTTAAGACTATAAGCTGAAAGTTTTATCAAACTTGACAGGAGCAGTGAAGACAAGGCAACTAAGTATATATGAACAATGACCTTACTCCTCAAAAAGGTTGATCGGAAACAGTTAGACTTTGACCATCTTTGGATCGAAATATGAGTTGCATTGGAGTTGAGGTGTATTGTCACAGACGCAGTGAAGACAATGACTTACTTTTCGAAAAGGTTTATTGCAAATAGTTGGACTTTGACAATCTTTGGATCGAAATATGAATTCATTGAATTGGGTAATATTTTGAACGTAGTTGAGATATGACCACCCGAGTAACGTTCACGGGATCTCGATAGCAAGAATGCATGTAATTCTACCTTTACAGTTTCATTGTGCTGTAGTCAGTTTTGGAAGGCTTGAGTATGTATGCCCCCTCTCAAAAAAATACGCCCACTGAGTCTTTACTGCAAATATTAATATAATTCTTCTGCATAGTGTAATCTTCTGGACACAAAAATTTTTAATTAAAAGCTACAGGAATTATGAAGAACTCCTTCACTACAGAATAGAATGGGGTAAGATATGGTCCAAACACCGGCATTGCGACACCTATTGGATTTTTTTGTCGTTAATAGCCGACAAACTTTGCATTACTAGCGAAAACTTCCTACTGCTAGCAGGTAGGCAGTGTACTACATGGTGTTATTTATTTAATATATAGATATCTAAAGAATATTTAAGGTTGTTCTGGTTGCAGCGGTAAGCGCGTTGACTACCAAGCGATGAATTCGAGTTCAAATCTTGGCCGAGGAAGCCAATTACACGTAAATTTTTTTATGCCTGTGCCAATATACACAATAACGTTAGTTAAACAATTAATAAAACACAGTGATTACATTAAATTAAATTCATATTGTTTTAATGTGAAATAACTTTGATTCAATATGTTTATCGTATTATTTCAGTATTAAATTTTACGTTGTTTTAACTAGAAATAACTTTGATTCAACAATGATTCTTTATTTTAATTTAACAGTGCTGGAATGTTAAATCCAAATGAAATAAAGTTATTTCAAAAGGAATGATTTTCTTTTAAGATTACAGTAAATCGTGATCAATTAACATGAAACACATATGAAACAAAATCATTGCCGAAAATTTTTAAATTAACCTTGTTTGTCTGATATAATTTGATAGTCAAAGCATGTACTGAATAAGCAATATATTCTTATAGTCAAACATAGCAAAAAAATTTGCTTCTGATAAGAAAATTAGCTTACAAATAATATTAGTCTCATAACGATATCTTAAAGCATTTCACTACCTTTTGAAGGTGTAGATATATCGCAGTCTTCTTGCAGTAGCAAACAAGGGCCAAACAGTAATTGAACCGTAAAAATTTGATTTTGCTTTGAGAAATAATCCCTTCTCCTTCCCAGCTAAGCAGAAAGTAATTTCCTAAGGTTGAATTAAATATTGATTGATTTTCGTGTCTCTTACAACTATTTGAAATCGTTTTACCGTCTTACGTATTGTACACTAGTGTAAAAAATTTTAAATCATCACATTAATCCTTTGCGTCTTTTTCCACCGGCTAGTCCGGTTAAAGGTTAATCTCTATGTGGCGAACATATTTAACATTTAAAAACTAGACGGCGAATCGTGGCACTCAGTAGCATTTCAAAAAACTTTAATTATAAAAGTTTTAAATTTTTACACCCAGTACATGGATTCAGTAACTTTTTGCGAACCGAAAATCGTAATATTTATCGACATATTTATTCGCTTGCTATAACGATAATATGATTCTGTAATTCCTTTTTTACGATAGTCTGCCGCTTTATCTTATTCACCATTTAATTCAATATTGTGTGGTAGCTCTGTATAGAAAATGTGAAAATAAGCGAAAAGCACAAAGAATAATAAAGAAAAACTCAACAGATTTGATTTTGCGATTTAATTTTTTTGTTCTCCAACCGACAGCGAATATCGTTAAAATATATTACTGCATAGCAAAGTCGATAAATTTTCGTTATATTTATTATAACGATACGATTATCGTAATAAAAGTTAGTGAATTCAAACACTGGTGAGGTTGTTGCTTTTCTTAAATCTCTAACATTGAACTTACACCACAAAATACTTCCGTTACATTATAAATGCAAATTATGGCGCCAAGCACAAGGATACAGTTTTGTTTAAAAATCATTTCCGCTTTAAATAAGACCGTAAGTTATTCAATAAAAAAACTATTTTTTTTTTCAAAACACTTGATTTATTAGTATTAATTGCGGTCAAGAATTGTTTATTTCAACAACGTTGAAAGAAGCTTAAAATTCGTTTAAACAAGATCAATAGCAAGACAATAGATTTATATGCAAATTGTATTAATAAGTATTTAGCATGTGAATGATTATAAATTTATGGGGATGGTTGTTTTAATATTTTTTAAATATTATTGAAATGTTGCATGAAATGAGAAACACCCAGACAAAATACTTACATGCAAAAAAACATTAAAAATAAAACAGTTTAAATATATGTATGTATGTAAATATATATTTAAATAAGTAGTTAAAAGCAAAGACAATCATCAATCAATCAATCAAGTAATTTTTAAATGCAACATGTAATTGAAAATTCTAAACTCCCTTACACACATTTTCATGAAAGATTATTAAATAAATTGATTAAATAATTTTATAGTTTCTTCGATATATGTGTGTACATATGTACATAATATATATGCATTTTATCTCGAAAACGTAAATTTAAAGACTAGATATACATAAATAGCTGGATATAGATATACAGTGGAATCTCCCTTAACGGACACTTCCTATAGGCGGACACCCCCCTTAGACGGACACTTTTCACAGGTCCCGAGAGCTCCATAAGCGAAGCATTGCTTTCTCTTGAGCGGACAGTCCCCTTGTGCGGACACATTTCAATGGTCCCTTCGGTGTCCGCTCAAGAGAGATTCCACTGTACATACATATGTATGTAGATATATAAGGCCGGATTTGTATATTGTTTATCACTATCAGAGTTCTTAGAAGCTGAAGGCGGCGCTCAGTGCTTTGCTCCATTGACAAAAACTCAAAAAAATAAAAAAGAAGTTAGTTTTTTAGCGATTGGTAACTACATACTTACATATATAATTCAAACTAACTTGAAAGAATTTTGAAATCTTAGTTCTTATTGACCCCCAGAGTGGGAAAAATTCTGAAAATTTTGTGCTTTAATTACTAATCAAAAAGTTTAGTTTTGAAAATTTCATTTAAATAATTGTATTCATTTAGATTTTTCGTGTAAAAGGTTAAAGCTAGGAATATTCAAAATAATACATTATAACAAGTTTTAAATAAAACTTTTGTTACGTAATATTTTTATTGTATCAAAAAACTCATATTATTAAAAGTTAAAACTGAAAAAATTTTAAATTTTAATAGCATATTATTTGTTTTGCTGTTTTTTTTGTTTATTTATTATTTTTTCTAAAAGCTTGTAAAAAAAGTTTTGAAAATGTTGACGGAACTGTGAAAAATACTTTTTTGTTAAACTACATACACACATATGTATATGTAGGTACATACATACATATATAAATATATTTTATTCTTCCATTTTAGCTAACCGTAACGCCTATACTCTACAAAAACTATGTTTTGTAAAACAATACACACAACAAGGATGCCAAAAAATCTAATATGGAGGTAAAAAAAAACCTAAATATCCCACCAACAAGACGCAGGGCGTTTCAAAATATATTTTCAGCAAATGCAGCAGCAGTGGCATCTATATTTCAATTAACTTTGCCAATAAGCAAATTTCTGCGAAGCACCCTGTTTTTCACAATAAAACCTATTAGCAACACTGCTATCCATGCAAGTTTGACGTTTTATAAAAACCACAGATAAGAAAAGGAAAAAGCAAATGAAAAAGATTTCTGTTTGTTAGAGAAAATATTGAACAATAGAAAATTAACAATTAAAACCTTTTTATAACTGTAATCTACATAAATTGCAAGAAAAGCCAATAAAATTTGGTTTGGTCATTGCGAAAATCTCAAAAAAGAGCACTAGACAATTAGCAATGCCGGTGAAAAATGGTGGCGAGTCTGATGCAGAAGGCGATGTATCTGGCGCCGAATCCGAGCATTCCAACTCTAGTCAGGGTCATGAGTCCAGCGATGAGGAAGCAAATGAGATTGAATCCGATGATTCGTCGGAAATGGATTCCAATGAAATAGAAAGACGACGGAATGAGTGTTTAGAAATTTTAGGCTTGTATTAAACCATATTTTGTTGCTAGAACTGTTTACTAACTTTGTTATTATATCTTTATAGATCATTTGGAAAAGCAATTTAGTCAACTGCGTGAGCAGTATTATACAGAACGGATACATCAAATAGAACTTCAGTCTGCCGAGGTCCGCAATGGTCGTTCAGAGGAGTATTTGCAGCCACTCAAAGAATTGGATAAAGTCTATAAGAATCGCATAGAAGTGGCCGAAATTTTAAAACGTTTTAGACTAGAAAATATAGAACATAAGTTTTTAAGTGAAGAACAAGCTGCAATGCAAAATTTCGAGGTAAGTTAATTGAAATGAAATTGATTTCAAAAGTTCGTACTCGTATTATGTAGTTACATATTGGCCGGACGCGAAAATTTTCTCTTCTATGGTATTTTTCCAACCACGGCTGTTATTACGAAAGGTTTTCTGCATATCGTTGGTTACAATTAGAAAGGGCCAACACAAATTACTGTGACTTTACAGGAGAAGGTAAAAACATACAGAATTATTTATAAAACTTATTAAGGCTTTATAAATAAAGCCTTTTTTTTATGAAAATTGTTTTAAAAACCCTTTATAAAGCCTTAATAAGTTTTATAAATAAGGCTGATAATAATAAACAGTAAAAGTGCTTGTACAAGTGCTTTGTAAAACTGCACTAAAACACTATTGCAATAAATTTTTGTGACGAGGCGTTTTTGGGTGAAATATATTGGAATCCTGGAAAAATTAAAGCCCAGAACCACGATATCGACAATGTTCGACTTGTCGCACACTTACATTTGAAACAACAACAAAATATTAAAATTTGTTTTTGTTTTGAATGTAAGTGTGCGACACGTCGAACGTTGTCGATATCATGGGTTTGGCACTAAATTTCGTGAAAATACGAGTTTGGGACTTTTTACTTCTAACCAACGATATGCATTAAAAATTATCATCATAATGGGTTAATAAATTTATAAATATTTAAGTAGTTCCTGCAAGATTTATTTATTTATTTAAAACGTACTTTGCAAAGTAAATTCGAAAAACATAATGCAGAAAAATGAGCGATTAGTAAGACTATGATGTTATTAACAATATTTTTGCGACTAACTTTAAGCGATCATGCCTACATATAGAAACAAGCGAAGTGGTTAACAACGAAATTCCCCAAAACTATACAGTGCACGAAAGACACAAACTTTCGAAGGCCAAACAAAATACAGAAGCCTGACAGCACGTAAAAAGTAATTACGACGACGCGAGAGATGTGTGGTATTTTCACAGTTAGTGCTGATGATATGATTTGTTGATAACACCTTGCAAAAAAACTCCTGGGCTAAGGAACAGATCACGAATCAATTTTAAATAATAAAACATCAGGTTCTTGTTTGATTTTCAAGTTAACAGAGGGTCTAAAATCATAAACTTCGTTGAAGTTTAGGGGTAATGTTTGCCCTCCACTAGATTAAAGAAAAAATATTGAAATGTACTTTAATCTATTACAAGATTGTCGCAGTAGAAGTTGTCGATTCAAAAAGAAAACTGTTCGAATTACGTAATAAATGCCAGTTCTAACGTCATCGTAGTTGGCGGTCAGGCTTATTTCTTTGGCCTAATTGTATCTCATAGTATTTTTTTAAGTATGAATTACTATATACAAAGGAATTTATACTGTTTATACCTAGTGTAATATTATAGGAGCGAACCTATGCATACATCTACGCAGGTATAGGTTGTTTTTGAACTCCCGAAGGAAACTCATCTCTGCTAGCCTTTTCAATCGCAGAAGAGTCTATTGTGAATCGTATACAGAGCATTTTTAATCGCAGACGAGCTCATATTTTAATCTTGGAAGATGCTTTGCAAGGGAGAAAATGTTACCGAAGACGATTCATGTACAAGAGCCGCAGAAGGCACTTTTATTAGCAGAGATGCCAACTTGGTGCTTTTGGCACTGTTTTTAGTGCTTCTTGAAGAATCAAAACGCCAAATTTTGAGCGTTAGTGCCAAACTAAGAAAAAGCACTAAGTAATGCTTTTAAGAAATTTGCATATTTCTTACAGTTACTTTAATAAAAACTTGGTGTATTTATTTCTTTAGTGTAAAGCATACCTTTTTCGTCTGATATAATTCATTAAAAATGTTGGTAATATTGCCGAAATAGAGAATAGCTTAGAAAACATTATTAAACTTCACCCGTTTTTCACGTTAGTGCTTTTTACGCTTTTTAGATTTCAAAATTACGCTTTTTCGTGCCTTTTTAAAATTCTGATGTGCTTTTAGAGCCAAAAAAGTTAGCATCACTGTTTATTAGTCGTAGATGTAATCATTTGATCATTTGAGATTAACCTAGAGATTATCTTACAACTCTTTAGAAAAACATTGAGAATAGTATGAGGCTCTCTAACGTTAATCTTATATGAGACAGACATTGGGAGAGTTGTAAAAGAATCATTCGATAATGATCATGGGAAACGTACAATACTCATTATGCTTTTTATTTTGCAAGTTAAATATGAAAAAAAAAACAAATTGAATTTTTTAGTGCTTATTAATAAAAAAGATTTCTTTATTAATTGATTAAAGACTATTTTATGTACTAACCAATCTATATACATAGAAAATTTATGATTATTATACTGAATTTTGCTTTTTTAATCATCTATCGCTTCTATATTTGGCGTGCACAAAATAGTGCTGCAAGAACTTTGAATGGCAAAGATCTATGGAAAATTCAATTAATTAAAAGAATTAGATTATTTTAAACGCTTTTTACGTAGGTGCCCCCAATAATTTCATAAATATTTGATGTAAAATACCAAACAAATTAACTTTAACATATCTTTAATTATTATAATAAAAACACATTTGAAACAACCGAAGAGATTCTTATTCAAAACTCAAATGAAAGCATCAGCGAAGAAATGAAAAAATGGCAATATGGTATATCAGTAAATATGAATATAAAAAAGAACAAACATATTTTAGATAAAATTGTCGTCGATTAAACATTGCAAGATTTATAAGAGCGAGTTAAACAGAAATGCTACAATATCACTCTCCAAATAATCAGCAGAAGATTATTTTAGGAATTATAGTAAACACTATCGCCTATTAAACAGCTCTTGGCTAGCTGGGATAATACTCCAAACAACTAAAATGCTCCAATACAGGCTCAGTTTATTAGAAAAAAACTGCATACGGATTTCCAACAATAGTGTATGTATCGAAAGGAAAAAGTTTTAAATTTCACGTATTTCATTTGAAAAAAAATATACTTTAAAAAACCAAAAATATTATTAATTTTGTGCAATTCTTATACAAATTTAATTTTCTTTTCATCTCTTTCAGAGTGAAAAACAATTGGCATTAGATCAAATATATGATGACTTAATGGAAAAAATAAGACGATTAGAAGAAGACCGACATAACGTCGATATATCGTGGGATGACTGGGGCAATGATAAACGTCATAGTAAAGTACGAGGGCCGGCTCGCAAGAAAGCGGTTACGGTAAATGGCCCCTTTGTCGTGTATATGTTGCACGAGGAAGACATTTTAGAAGACTGGACAACTATACGCAAAGCACTTAAGCGTGCAACGTTGGTGAGTTCCGTGGGAACAACGGCAACATGACTATAAATATCATTTTATCCCACGGTGCAAAAAACTAAAAAGCTTTTCTCTAAAAACCTTTGAACTGCTTACTGTCTTGATTCTATACTTTTAGAAAGGATCTTGCTTGAGTCATCTTAATATTTTGTTTGTTTAGTTTTTAAGCTTATTTCATTTATGTATGTATCTATACTCGTATTCCTAATTAAATAAAAACACAAAACAAGTTTATAATGAAAATATATAACAAGATATAATGAACGACCAATTTATTATTTAATAACCTTTAGATTTTAAATAATCTCGCACAATATCTACATAATCACCATGTACACGCACCTGTCCGCTCATTTCATTTACGCGTGTGGCGCACAATCTACCATTTCTAGCATTCTCCACCAATTGGCGCAGTTCCTTTTCTAATTGCCAGATATTGCCATGCACATGTTTTACTACAGTAACCCGGCGCTGACCACGAAAGGTAATTTCTAAATATACCGGTATCATATGGTTTCTGGAACGTGCTACATAATATTCCAATTTGTCTACATTATCCAAACCCACAGAGGGAGGTTTCCAACCCGATGGATATTCTGTTTTCTGCTCGAATTTTGGCACTACTTTTTTGGGCAGCAAGCGTTCAACAAATTTCCATTCTGGAGGCTTTTTTATAATTTCCACTTCGGGATATTCTTCCAAAGCACGCACTTTGTCGGAAGATAGGAAACTGGAAAAACGTGCCGTAAAGGGTAGCTGGAATTCACGAATATATATAATTGTACAAAAGTAGTGATCAAATGCATACCACAGCTGTGTTCCTTGCAATATCTCTAATTAATCTCTGTGTTAAGGCCATCCTTTATTTCCACCCTTGAGTATTCCAAAATGTGATGGAAAATATGAAATTGGCCCACTATGACTAAAAGTCATAAACAGCTGTTGGTAATACGCTGCGTCAGAGTGCTTCATATAAATAATAAACAGTAAACAGGGTTGATATTCTAAGGTTTGTGAATTTACTACAGTACTAAAAGACAACAGTGTAGTTAAGAAATGTAGCACGTATAAATTTTAAAAGCACAAAAACAATATAAAAACGGTTATGCCAGCCTGAAACATGTATTTTTATTAAATTTGCACCATAATAAAGGATAAAACATTACCTTTAATACGATTACCTCCAACATTGAGCCCGCCAGATGGCTCCCCTTTTCATCGAAACAATTCAATGCATTCTTATAAACGCTATATCATCCCTGGTAAACTATCAACAAGCTTAAGATAGCTTTTAAACGAATCAGCGAGTTTCATCCTATAAAGCTGCAAAATTTAAATTCTCTACCTTTTGTAAATTTGGTGATATTAAAAAGTTTATAAAAAGTGCAAAACCCAGAAATGACCGAAAAATCTTAGTTTTTTTTCTAAAGTTGTACCTCTCATATCCCGGAAACTGCTCAGACTTTTCTGAAGATTTTTTTTTCAAATAAAAGGTCACAATCTAAGCTTGAACATGGATGGGATTGGTTGGGGCTTTCAAAATTGAAAAGCAAATATGAAAAAATTGTAATTTCATATTTACGCCCACTTTATCACTTAAAAATGGGCGTGGCCTACATTTCTATATTAAGGATTTTTCTCCATTCTGTTTTCTATCGAGCCACAAAATTTCATGAAGTTATCTCGAACAGCAACTGCTCAACCAGTGCTAAACAAGAAAATTTTAAAAAGTTCGGCTTTTTATAAAACACCAGGTCAACAGAACTGGAAGGAGGTGGATTTCGGGAATTGATTTTTTTCAAAAGGCTATAACTCGATGACCGCTCGACCGATTGGGATGATTGTTTTTCCATATGATAGATTTGATATTTGGCTACAAGATGGGCAAACTTTGGCCCGCCTGGTGGTAGTCAAAAAATGCCTTTTAAGTTTATAACTTTTATATCTAGCAAAGTAATTGACGTGGAAAGTGCAATTGACTTTTATACGAAGCGCGGAGTTCTGCTCTACATAACTGCCAAGTTTCATTTCTCTATCTCCACAACGTTTGGAGTTATTGATAATTTTCAGAAAACTATAACCAAAACGAAATTGCCGAAAACGCTTGTTTTTACGCAAGTTGTAACTCCCATATCTCTGGAACCGCTGGGTATATTTGAATTAAATTTTCACTGGATGAAAGATCACAGCTTCAGCTTCAATATAGAGGACTTTTAGAGTTTCTAAATACAAAATAAAGCACGAAGTAGACGCTATTTTAAATTTACGCGATGACCGCTGGACCGATTGGGATGATTGTTTTTCCATATGATAGATTTGATATTTGGCTACAAGATGGGCAAACTTTGGCCCGCCTGGTGGCCGCCGTGTTAGTCAAAAAATGCCTTTTAAGCTTATAACTTTTATATCTAGCAAAGTAATTGACGTGGAAAGTGCAATTGACTTCTATACGAAGCGCGGAGTTCTGCTCTACATAACTGCCAAGTTTCATTTCTCTATCTCCACAACGTTTGGAGTTATTGCTAATTTTCAGAAAACTATAACCAAAACGAAATTGCCGAAAACGCTTGTTTTTACGCAAGTTGTAACTCCCATATCTCTGGAACCGCTGGGTATATTTGAATTAAATTTTCACTGGATGAAAGATCACAGCTTCAGCTTCAATATAGAGGACTCTTAGAGTTTCTAAATACAAAATAAAGCACGAAGTAGACGCTATTTTAAATTTACGCCCACTTTTAACGGCTAGAAAGTGGGCGTGGCAAAATTTTATTTCAGACACAACATTCCCCATTATGCTTGCTATCAACCTACAAAATTTCATGCAATTATCTCAAAAGACAACGGATATATTACAAAAGCCAGAAAACTGTAACCAAAGCGAAGTAACCGGAAATGAAAGTTTTTACTCAACTTGTAACTCTCATATCTCGAGAACAAATGGGTATTTTTGGATGAAGTTTTTTTCGGATGAAAGATCATAGCTTCTGCTTTAATATAGGGGACCTTTGGACTTTCTAAATACAAAACAAAGGACAAAATAAGAGCAGTTTTTAGTTAACGCCCACTTTTATCGACCTAAAAGTAGGCGTGGTAAAGGTTTATTTTCTGAAAAACATTTTCCAATGTATTTTCTATTAATCTACAAAATTTCATGAATTTATCCCTAAAAACTAGGGAGATATTGCGAGAAAGCTAAAAGTGTTCTTGACCCGAAAAATTTTAAAATTTTTGCAATTTTTTTTGTGAAACACCAGGTCAACAGAACTGGTAGGAGGTGGATTTCGGGAATTGATTTTTTTCAAAAGGCTATAACTCGATGACCGCTGGACCGATTGGGATGATTGTTTTTCCATATGATAGATTTGATATTTGGCTACAAGATGGGCAAACTTTGGCCCGCCTGGTGGCCCCCGTGTTAGTCAAAAAATGCCTTTTAAGCTTATAACTTTTATATCTAGCAAAGTAATTGACGCGGAAAGTGCAATTGACTTCTATACGAAGCGCGGAGTTCTGCTCTACATAACTGCCAAGTTTCATTTCTCTATCTCCACAACGTTTGGAGTTATTGCTAATTTTCAGAAAACTATAACCAAAACGAAATTGCCGAAAACGCTTGTTTTTACGCAAGTTGTAACTCCCATATCTCTGGAACCGCTGGGTATATTTGAATTAAATTTTCACTGGATGAAAGATCACAGCTTCAGCTTCAATATAGAGGACTTTTAGAGTTTCTAAATACAAAATAAAGCACGAAGTAGACGCTATTTTAAATTTACGCCCACTTTTAACGGCTAGAAAGTGGGCGTGGCAAAATTTTATTTCAGACACAACATTCCCCATTATGCTTGCTATCAACCTACAAAATTTCATGCAATTATCTCAAAAGACAACGGATATATTACAAAAACCAGAAAACTGTAACCAAAGCGAAGTAACCGGAAATGAAAGTTTTTACTCAACTTGTAACTCTCATATCTCGGGAACAAATGGGTATTTTTGGATGAAGTTTTTTTCGGATGAAAGATCATAGCTTCAGCTTTAATATAGGGGACCTTTGGACTTTCTAAATACAAAGCAAAGGACAAAATAAGAGCAGTTTTTAGTTAACGCCCACTTTTATCGACCTAAAAGTAGGCGTGGTAAAGGTTTATTTTCTGAAAAACATTTTCCAATGTATTTTCTATTAATCTACAAAATTTCATGAATTTATCCCTAAAAACTAGGGAGATAGATTTGAGAGAAAGCTAAAAAAAATTAAAAATTTTAAAATTTTTGCAATTTTTTTTGTGAAACACCAGGTCAACAGAACTGGTAGGAGGTGGATTTCGGGAATTGATTTTTTTCAAAAGGCTATAACTCGATGACCGCTGGACCGATTGGGATGATTGTTTTTCCATATGATAGATTTGATATTTGGCTACAAGATGGGCAAACTTTGGCCCGCCTGGTGGCCCACCGTGTTAGTCAAAAAATTCCTTTTAAATTTATAACTTTTATATCTAGCAAAGTAATTGACGTGGAAAGTGTAATTGACTTTTATACGAAGCGCGGAGTTCTGCTCTACATAACTGCCAAGTTTCATTTCTCTATCTCCACAACGTTTGGAGTTATTGATAATTTTCAGAAAACTATAACCAAAACGAAATTGCCGAAAACGCTTGTTTTTACGCAAGTTGTAACTCCCATATCTCTGGAACCGCTGGGTATATTTGAATTAAATTTTCACTGGATGAAAGATCACAGCTTCAGCTTCAATATAGAGGACTTTTAGAGTTTCTAAATACAAAATAAAGCACGAAGTAGACGCTATTTTAAATTTACGCCCACTTTTAACGGCTAGAAAGTGGGCGTGGCAAAATTTTATTTCAGACACAACATTCCCCATTATGCTTGCTATCAACCTACAAAATTTCATGCAATTATCTCAAAAGACAACATATATATTACAAAAACCAGAGAACTGTAACCAAAGCGAAGTAACCGGAAATGAAAGTTTTTACTCAACTTGTAACTCTCATATCTCGGGAACAAATGGGTATTATTGATGAAGTTTTTTTCGGATGAAAGATCATAGCTTCAGCTTTAATATAGGGGACCTTTGGACTTTCTAAATACAAAACAAAGGACAAAATAAGAGCAGTTTTTAGTTAACGCCCACTTTTATCGACCTAAAAGTAGGCGTGGTAAAGGTTTATTTTCTGAAAAACATTTTCCAATGTATTTTTTATTAATCTACAAAATTTCATGAATTTATCCCTAAAAACTAGGGAGATAGATTTGAGAGAAAGCTAAAAAAAATTAAAAATTTTAAAATTTTTGCAATTTTTTTTGTGAAACACCAGGTCAACAGAACTGGTAGGAGGTGGATTTCGGGAATTGATTTTTTTCAAAAGGCTATAACTCGACCGCTGGACCGATTGGGATGATTGTTTTTCCATATGATAGATTTGATATTTGGCTACAAGATGGGCAAACTTTGGCCCGCCTGGTGGCCCACCGTGTTAGTCAAAAAATTCCTTTTAAGTTTATAACTTTTATATCTAGCAAAGTAATTGACGTGGAAAGTGTAATTGACTTTTATACGAAGCGCGGAGTTCTGCTCTACATAACTGCCAAGTTTCATTTCTCTATCTCCACAACGTTTGGAGTTATTGATAATTTTCAGAAAACTATAACCAAAACGAAATTGCCGAAAACGCTTGTTTTTACGCAAGTTGTAACTCCCATATCTCTGGAACCGCTGGGTATATTTGAATTAAATTTTCACTGGATGAAAGATCACAGCTTCAGCTTCAATATAGAGGACTTTTAGAGTTTCTTAATACAAAATAAAGCACGAAGTAGACGCTATTTTAAATTTACGCCCACTTTTAACGGCTAGAAAGTGGGCGTGGCAAAATTTTATTTCAGACACAACATTCCCCATTATGCTTGCTATCAACCTACAAAATTTCATGCAATTATCTCAAAAGACAACATATATATTACAAAAACCAGAAAACTGTAACCAAAGCGAAGTAACCGGAAATGAAAGTTTTTACTCAACTTGTAACTCTCATATCTCGGGAACAAATGGGTATTTATGGATGAAGTTTTTTTCGGATGAAAGATCATAGCTTCAGCTTTAATATAGGGGACCTTTGGACTTTCTAAATACAAAACAAAGGACAAAATAAGAGCAGTTTTTAGTTAACGCCCACTTTTATCGACCTAAAAGTAGGCGTGGTAAAGGTTTATTTTCTGAAAAACATTTTCCAATGTATTTTTTATTAATCTACAAAATTTCATGAATTTATCCCTAAAAACTAGGGAGATATTGCGAGAAAGCTAAAAATAAGTGTTCTTGACCCGAAAAATTTTAAAATTTTTGCAATATTTTTTGTGAAACACCAGGTCAACAGAACTGGTAGGAGGTGGATTTCGGGAATTGATTTTTTTCAAAAGGCTATAACTCGATGACCGCTGGACCGATTGGGATGATTGTTTTTCCATATGATAGATTTGATATTTGGCTACAAGATGGCAAACTTTGGCCCGCCTGGTGGCCCCCGTGTTAGTCAAAAAATGCCTTTTAAGTTATAACTTTTATATCTAGCAAAGTAATTGACGTGGAAAGTGCAATTGACTTCTATACGAAGCGCGGAGTTCTGCTCTACATAACTGCCAAGTTTCATTTCTCTATCTCCACAACGTTTGGAGTTATTGCTAATTTTCAGAAAACTATAACCAAAACGAAATTGCCGAAAACGCTTGTTTTTACGCAAGTTGTAACTCCCATATCTCTGGAACCGCTGGGTATATTTGAATTAAATTTTCACTGGATGAAAGATCACAGCTTCAGCTTCAATATAGAGGACTCTTAGAGTTTCTAAATACAAAATAAAGCACGAAGTAGACGCTATTTTAAATTTACGCCCACTTTTAACGGCTAGAAAGTGGGCGTGGCAAAATTTTATTTCAGACACAACATTCCCCATTATGCTTGCTATCAACCTACAAAATTTCATGCAATTATCTCAAAAGACAACGGATATATTACAAAAGCCAGAAAACTGTAACCAAAGCGAAGTAACCGGAAATGAAAGTTTTTACTCAACTTGTAACTCTCATATCTCGAGAACAAATGGGTATTTTTGGATGAAGTTTTTTTCGGATGAAAGATCATAGCTTCTGCTTTAATATAGGGGACCTTTGGACTTTCTAAATACAAAACAAAGGACAAAATAAGAGCAGTTTTTAGTTAACGCCCACTTTTATCGACCTAAAAGTAGGCGTGGTAAAGGTTTATTTTCTGAAAAACATTTTCCAATGTATTTTCTATTAATCTACAAAATTTCATGAATTTATCCCTAAAAACTAGGGAGATATTGCGAGAAAGCTAAAAGTGTTCTTGACCCGAAAAATTTTAAAATTTTTGCAATTTTTTTTGTGAAACACCAGGTCAACAGAACTGGTAGGAGGTGGATTTCTGGAATTGATTTTTTTCAAAAGGCTATAACTCGATGACCGCTGGACCGATTGGGATGATTGTTTTTCCATATGATAGATTTGATATTTGGCTACAAGATGGGCAAACTTTGGCCCGCCTGGTGGCCCCCGTGTTAGTCAAAAAATGCCTTTTAAGCTTATAACTTTTATATCTAGCAAAGTAATTGACGCGGAAAGTGCAATTGACTTCTATACGAAGCGCGGAGTTCTGCTCTACATAACTGCCAAGTTTCATTTCTCTATCTCCACAACGTTTGGAGTTATTGCTAATTTTCAGAAAACTATAACCAAAACGAAATTGCCGAAAACGCTTGTTTTTACGCAAGTTGTAACTCCCATATCTCTGGAACCGCTGGGTATATTTGAATTAAATTTTCACTGGATGAAAGATCACAGCTTCAGCTTCAATATAGAGGACTTTTAGAGTTTCTAAATACAAAATAAAACACGAAGTAGACGCTATTTTAAATTTACGCCCACTTTTAACGGCTAGAAAGTGGGCGTGGCAAAATTTTATTTCAGACACAACATTCCCCATTATGCTTGCTATCAACCTACAAAATTTCATGCAATTATCTCAAAAGACAACGGATATATTACAAAAGCCAGAAAACTGTAACCAAAGCGAAGTAACCGGAAATGAAAGTTTTTACTCAACTTGTAACTCTCATATCTCGGGAACAAATGGGTATTTTTGGATGAAGTTTTTTTCGGATGAAAGATCATAGCTTCTGCTTTAATATAGGGGACCTTTGGACTTTCTAAATACAAAACAAAGGACAAAATAAGAGCAGTTTTTAGTTAACGCCCACTTTTATCGACCTAAAAGTAGGCGTGGTAAAGGTTTATTTTCTGAAAAACATTTTCCAATGTATTTTTTATTAATCTACAAAATTTCATGAATTTATCCCTAAAAACTAGGGAGATAGATTTGAGAGAAAGCTAAAAAAAATTAAAAATTTTAAAATTTTTGCAATTTTTTTTGTGAAACACCAGGTCAACAGAACTGGTAGGAGGTGGATTTCGGGAATTGATTTTTTTCAAAAGGCTATAACTCGATGACCGCTGGACCGATTGGGATGATTGTTTTTCCATATGATAGATTTGATATTTGGCTACAAGATGGGCAAACTTTGGCCCGCCTGGTGGCCCACCGTGTTAGTCAAAAAATTCCTTTTAAGTTTATAACTTTTATATCTAGCAAAGTAATTGACGTGGAAAGTGCAATTGACTTTTATACGAAGCGCGGAGTTCTGCTCTACATAACTGCCAAGTTTCATTTCTCTATCTCCACAACGTTTGGAGTTATTGATAATTTTCAGAAAACTATAACCAAAACGAAATTGCCGAAAACGCTTGTTTTTACGCAAGTTGTAACTCCCATATCTCTGGAACCGCTGGGTATATTTGAATTAAATTTTCACTGGATGAAAGATCACAGCTTCAGCTTCAATATAGAGGACTCTTAGAGTTTCTAAATACAAAATAAAGCACGAAGTAGACGCTATTTTAAATTTACGCCCACTTTTAACGGCTAGAAAGTGGGCGTGGCAAAATTTTATTTCAGACACAACATTCCCCATTATGCTTGCTATCAACCTACAAAATTTCATGCAATTATCTCAAAAGACAACGGATATATTACAAAAGCCAGAAAACTGTAACCAAAGCGAAGTAACCGGAAATGAAAGTTTTTACTCAACTTGTAACTCTCATATCTCGGGAACAAATGGGTATTTTTGGATGAAGTTTTTTTCGGATGAAAGATCATAGCTTCTGCTTTAATATAGGGGACCTTTGGACTTTCTAAATACAAAACAAAGGACAAAATAAGAGCAGTTTTTAGTTAACGCCCACTTTTATCGACCTAAAAGTAGGCGTGGTAAAGGTTTATTTTCTGAAAAACATTTTCCAATGTATTTTCTATTAATCTACAAAATTTCATGAATTTATCCCTAAAAACTAGGGAGATATTGCGAGAAAGCTAAAAGTGTTCTTGACCCGAAAAATTTTAAAATTTTTGCAATTTTTTTTGTGAAACACCAGGTCAACAGAACTGGTAGGAGGTGGATTTCGGGAATTGATTTTTTTCAAAAGGCTATAACTCGATGACCGCTGGACCGATTGGGATGATTGTTTTTCCATATGATAGATTTGATATTTGGCTACAAGATGGGCAAACTTTGGCCCGCCTGGTGGCCCCCGTGTTAGTCAAAAAATGCCTTTTAAGCTTATAACTTTTATATCTAGCAAAGTAATTGACGCGGAAAGTGCAATTGACTTCTATACGAAGCGCGGAGTTCTGCTCTACATAACTGCCAAGTTTCATTTCTCTATCTCCACAACGTTTGGAGTTATTGCTAATTTTCAGAAAACTATAACCAAAACGAAATTGCCGAAAACGCTTGTTTTTACGCAAGTTGTAACTCCCATATCTCTGGAACCGCTGGGTATATTTGAATTAAATTTTCACTGGATGAAAGATCACAGCTTCAGCTTCAATATAGAGGACTTTTAGAGTTTCTAAATACAAAATAAAGCACGAAGTAGACGCTATTTTAAATTTACGCCCACTTTTAACGGCTAGAAAGTGGGCGTGGCAAAATTTTATTTCAGACACAACATTCCCCATTATGCTTGCTATCAACCTACAAAATTTCATGCAATTATCTCAAAAGACAACGGATATATTACAAAAACCAGAAAACTGTAACCAAAGCGAAGTAACCGGAAATGAAAGTTTTTACTCAACTTGTAACTCTCATATCTCGGGAACAAATGGGTATTTTTGGATGAAGTTTTTTTCGGATGAAAGATCATAGCTTCAGCTTTAATATAGGGGACCTTTGGACTTTCTAAATACAAAGCAAAGGACAAAATAAGAGCAGTTTTTAGTTAACGCCCACTTTTATCGACCTAAAAGTAGGCGTGGTAAAGGTTTATTTTCTGAAAAACATTTTCCAATGTATTTTCTATTAATCTACAAAATTTCATGAATTTATCCCTAAAAACTAGGGAGATAGATTTGAGAGAAAGCTAAAAAAAATTAAAAATTTTAAAATTTTTGCAATTTTTTTTGTGAAACACCAGGTCAACAGAACTGGTAGGAGGTGGATTTCGGGAATTGATTTTTTTCAAAAGGCTATAACTCGATGACCGCTGGACCGATTGGGATGATTGTTTTTCCATATGATAGATTTGATATTTGGCTACAAGATGGGCAAACTTTGGCCCGCCTGGTGGCCCGCCTGGTGGCCCACCGTGTTAGTCAAAAAATTCCTTTTAAATTTATAACTTTTATATCTAGCAAAGTAATTGACGTGGAAAGTGTAATTGACTTTTATACGAAGCGCGGAGTTCTGCTCTACATAACTGCCAAGTTTCATTTCTCTATCTCCACAACGTTTGGAGTTATTGGTAATTTTCAGAAAACTATAACCAAAACGAAATTGCCGAAAACGCTTGTTTTTACGCAAGTTGTAACTCCCATATCTCTGGAACCGCTGGGTATATTTGAATTAAATTTTCACTGGATGAAAGATCACAGCTTCAGCTTCAATATAGAGGACTTTTAGAGTTTCTAAATACAAAATAAAGCACGAAGTAGACGCTATTTTAAATTTACGCCCACTTTTAACGGCTAGAAAGTGGGCGTGGCAAAATTTTATTTCAGACACAACATTCCCCATTATGCTTGCTATCAACCTACAAAATTTCATGCAATTATCTCAAAAGACAACATATATATTACAAAAACCAGAAAACTGTAACCAAAGCGAAGTAACCGGAAATGAAAGTTTTTACTCAACTTGTAACTCTCATATCTCGGGAACAAATGGGTATTTATGGATGAAGTTTTTTTCGGATGAAAGATCATAGCTTCAGCTTTAATATAGGGGACCTTTGGACTTTCTAAATACAAAACAAAGGACAAAATAAGAGCAGTTTTTAGTTAACGCCCACTTTTATCGACCTAAAAGTAGGCGTGGTAAAGGTTTATTTTCTGAAAAACATTTTCCAATGTATTTTCTATTAATCTACAAAATTTCATGAATTTATCCCTAAAAACTAGGGAGATAGATTTGAGAGAAAGCTAAAAAAAATTAAAAATTTTAAAATTTTTGCAATTTTTTTTGTGAAACACCAGGTCAACAGAACTGGTAGGAGGTGGATTTCGGGAATTGATTTTTTTCAAAAGGCTATAACTCGATGACCGCTGGACCGATTGGGATGATTATTTTTCCATATGATAGATTTGATATTTGGCTACAAGATGGGCAAACTTTGGCCCGCCTGGTGGCCCACCGTGTTAGTCAAAAAATTCCTTTTAAATTTATAACTTTTATATCTAGCAAAGTAATTGACGTGGAAAGTGTAATTGACTTTTATACGAAGCGCGGAGTTCTGCTCTACATAACTGCCAAGTTTCATTTCTCTATCTCCACAACGTTTGGAGTTATTGATAATTTTCAGAAAACTATAACCAAAACGAAATTGCCGAAAACGCTTGTTTTTACGCAAGTTGTAACTCCCATATCTCTGGAACCGCTGGGTATATTTGAATTAAATTTTCACTGGATGAAAGATCACAGCTTCAGCTTCAATATAGAGGACTTTTAGAGTTTCTAAATACAAAATAAAGCACGAAGTAGACGCTATTTTAAATTTACGCCCACTTTTAACGGCTAGAAAGTGGGCGTGGCAAAATTTTATTTCTGACACAACATTCCCCATTATGCTTGCTATCAACCTACAAAATTTCATGCAATTATCTCAAAAGACAACATATATATTACAAAAACCAGAAAACTGTAACCAAAGCGAAGTAACCGGAAATGAAAGTTTTTACTCAACTTGTAACTCTCATATCTCGGGAACAAATGGGTATTTATGGATGAAGTTTTTTTCGGATGAAAGATCATAGCTTCAGCTTTAATATAGGGGACCTTTGGACTTTCTAAATACAAAACAAAGGACAAAATAAGAGCAGTTTTTAGTTAACGCCCACTTTTATCGACCTAAAAGTAGGCGTGGTAAAGGTTTATTTTCTGAAAAACATTTTCCAATGTATTTTTTATTAATCTACAAAATTTCATGAATTTATCCCTAAAAACTAGGGAGATAGATTTGAGAGAAAGCTAAAAAAAATTAAAAATTTTAAAATTTTTGCAATTTTTTTTGTGAAACACCAGGTCAACAGAACTGGTAGGAGGTGGATTTCGGGAATTGATTTTTTTCAAAAGGCTATAACTCGACCGCTGGACCGATTGGGATGATTGTTTTTCCATATGATAGATTTGATATTTGGCTACAAGATGGGCAAACTTTGGCCCGCCTGGTGGCCCACCGTGTTAGTCAAAAAATTCCTTTTAAGTTTATAACTTTTATATCTAGCAAAGTAATTGACGTGGAAAGTGTAATTGACTTTTATACGAAGCGCGGAGTTCTGCTCTACATAACTGCCAAGTTTCATTTCTCTATCTCCACAACGTTTGGAGTTATTGATAATTTTCAGAAAACTATAACCAAAACGAAATTGCCGAAAACGCTTGTTTTTACGCAAGTTGTAACTCCCATATCTCTGGAACCGCTGGGTATATTTGAATTAAATTTTCACTGGATGAAAGATCACAGCTTCAGCTTCAATATAGAGGACTTTTAGAGTTTCTAAATACAAAATAAAGCACGAAGTAGACGCTATTTTAAATTTACGCCCACTTTTAACGGCTAGAAAGTGGGCGTGGCAAAATTTTATTTCAGACACAACATTCCCCATTATGCTTGCTATCAACCTACAAAATTTCATGCAATTATCTCAAAAGACAACATATATATTACAAAAACCAGAAAACTGTAACCAAAGCGAAGTAACCGGAAATGAAAGTTTTTACTCAACTTGTAACTCTCATATCTCGGGAACAAATGGGTATTTATGGATGAAGTTTTTTTCGGATGAAAGATCATAGCTTCAGCTTTAATATAGGGGACCTTTGGACTTTCTAAATACAAAACAAAGGACAAAATAAGAGCAGTTTTTAGTTAACGCCCACTTTTATCGACCTAAAAGTAGGCGTGGTAAAGGTTTATTTTCTGAAAAACATTTTCCAATGTATTTTCTATTAATCTACAAAATTTCATGAATTTATCCCTAAAAACTAGGGAGATAGATAGATTTGAGAGAAAGCTAAAAAAAATTAAAAATTTTAAAATTTTTGCAATTTTTTTTGTGAAACACCAGGTCAACAGAACTGGTAGGAGGTGGATTTCGGGAATTGATTTTTTTCAAAAGGCTATAACTCGATGACCGCTGGACCGATTGGGATGATTGTTTTTCCATATGATAGATTTGATATTTGGCTACAAGATGGGCAAACTTTGGCCCGCCTGGTGGCCCACCGTGTTAGTCAAAAAATTCCTTTTAAATTTATAACTTTTATATCTAGCAAAGTAATTGACGTGGAAAGTGTAATTGACTTTTATACGAAGCGCGGAGTTCTGCTCTACATAACTGCCAAGTTTCATTTCTCTATCTCCACAACGTTTGGAGTTATTGATAATTTTCAGAAAACTATAACCAAAACGAAATTGCCGAAAACGCTTGTTTTTACGCAAGTTGTAACTCCCATATCTCTGGAACCGCTGGGTATATTTGAATTAAATTTTCACTGGATGAAAGATCACAGCTTCAGCTTCAATATAGAGGACTTTTAGAGTTTCTAAATACAAAATAAAGCACGAAGTAGACGCTATTTTAAATTTACGCCCACTTTTAACGGCTAGAAAGTGGGCGTGGCAAAATTTTATTTCTGACACAACATTCCCCATTATGCTTGCTATCAACCTACAAAATTTCATGCAATTATCTCAAAAGACAACATATATATTACAAAAACCAGAAAACTGTAACCAAAGCGAAGTAACCGGAAATGAAAGTTTTTACTCAACTTGTAACTCTCATATCTCGGGAACAAATGGGTATTTATGGATGAAGTTTTTTTCGGATGAAAGATCATAGCTTCAGCTTTAATATAGGGGACCTTTGGACTTTCTAAATACAAAACAAAGGACAAAATAAGAGCAGTTTTTAGTTAACGCCCACTTTTATCGACCTAAAAGTAGGCGTGGTAAAGGTTTATTTTCTGAAAAACATTTTCCAATGTATTTTCTATTAATCTACAAAATTTCATGAATTTATCCCTAAAAACTAGGGAGATAGATTTGAGAGAAAGCTAAAAAAAATTAAAAATTTTAAAATTTTTGCAATTTTTTTTGTGAAACACCAGGTCAACAGAACTGGTAGGAGGTGGATTTCGGGAATTGATTTTTTTCAAAAGGCTATAACTCGATGACCGCTGGACCGATTGGGATGATTGTTTTTCCATATGATAGATTTGATATTTGGCTACAAGATGGGCAAACTTTGGCCCGCCTGGTGGCCCACCGTGTTAGTCAAAAAATTCCTTTTAAATTTATAACTTTTATATCTAGCAAAGTAATTGACGTGGAAAGTGTAATTGACTTTTATACGAAGCGCGGAGTTCTGCTCTACATAACTGCCAAGTTTCATTTCTCTATCTCCACAACGTTTGGAGTTATTGATAATTTTCAGAAAACTATAACCAAAACGAAATTGCCGAAAACGCTTGTTTTTACGCAAGTTGTAACTCCCATATCTCTGGAACCGCTGGGTATATTTGAATTAAATTTTCACTGGATGAAAGATCACAGCTTCAGCTTCAATATAGAGGACTTTTAGAGTTTCTAAATACAAAATAAAGCACGAAGTAGACGCTATTTTAAATTTACGCCCACTTTTAACGGCTAGAAAGTGGGCGTGGCAAAATTTTATTTCAGACACAACATTCCCCATTATGCTTGCTATCAACCTACAAAATTTCATGCAATTATCTCAAAAGACAACATATATATTACAAAAACCAGAAAACTGTAACCAAAGCGAAGTAACCGGAAATGAAAGTTTTTACTCAACTTGTAACTCTCATATCTCGGGAACAAATGGGTATTTATGGATGAAGTTTTTTTCGGATGAAAGATCATAGCTTCAGCTTTAATATAGGGGACCTTTGGACTTTCTAAATACAAAACAAAGGACAAAATAAGAGCAGTTTTTAGTTAACGCCCACTTTTATCGACCTAAAAGTAGGCGTGGTAAAGGTTTATTTTCTGAAAAACATTTTCCAATGTATTTTTTATTAATCTACAAAATTTCATGAATTTATCCCTAAAAACTAGGGAGATATTGCGAGAAAGCTAAAAATAAGTGTTCTTGACCCGAAAAATTTTAAAATTTTTGCAATTTTTTTTGTGAAACACCAGGTCAACAGAACTGGTAGGAGGTGGATTTCTGGAATTGATTTTTTTCAAAAGGCTATAACTCGATGACCGCTGGACCGATTGGGATGATTGTTTTTCCATATGATAGATTTGATATTTGGCTACAAGATGGGCAAACTTTGGCCCGCCTGGTGGCCCCCGTGTTAGTCAAAAAATGCCTTTTAAGCTTATAACTTTTATATCTAGCAAAGTAATTGACGCGGAAAGTGCAATTGACTTCTATACGAAGCGCGGAGTTCTGCTCTACATAACTGCCAAGTTTCATTTCTCTATCTCCACAACGTTTGGAGTTATTGCTAATTTTCAGAAAACTATAACCAAAACGAAATTGCCGAAAACGCTTGTTTTTACGCAAGTTGTAACTCCCATATCTCTGGAACCGCTGGGTATATTTGAATTAAATTTTCACTGGATGAAAGATCACAGCTTCAGCTTCAATATAGAGGACTTTTAGAGTTTCTAAATACAAAATAAAACACGAAGTAGACGCTATTTTAAATTTACGCCCACTTTTAACGGCTAGAAAGTGGGCGTGGCAAAATTTTATTTCAGACACAACATTCCCCATTATGCTTGCTATCAACCTACAAAATTTCATGCAATTATCTCAAAAGACAACGGATATATTACAAAAGCCAGAAAACTGTAACCAAAGCGAAGTAACCGGAAATGAAAGTTTTTACTCAACTTGTAACTCTCATATCTCGGGAACAAATGGGTATTTTTGGATGAAGTTTTTTTCGGATGAAAGATCATAGCTTCTGCTTTAATATAGGGGACCTTTGGACTTTCTAAATACAAAACAAAGGACAAAATAAGAGCAGTTTTTAGTTAACGCCCACTTTTATCGACCTAAAAGTAGGCGTGGTAAAGGTTTATTTTCTGAAAAACATTTTCCAATGTATTTTTTATTAATCTACAAAATTTCATGAATTTATCCCTAAAAACTAGGGAGATATTGCGAGAAAGCTAAAAATAAGTGTTCTTGACCCGAAAAATTTTAAAATTTTTGCAATATTTTTTGTGAAACACCAGGTCAACAGAACTGGTAGGAGGTGGATTTCGGGAATTGATTTTTTTCAAAAGGCTATAACTCGATGACCGCTGGACCGATTGGGATGATTGTTTTTCCATATGATAGATTTGATATTTGGCTACAAGATGGCAAACTTTGGCCCGCCTGGTGGCCCCCGTGTTAGTCAAAAAATGCCTTTTAAGCTTATAACTTTTATATCTAGCAAAGTAATTGACGTGGAAAGTGCAATTGACTTCTATACGAAGCGCGGAGTTCTGCTCTACATAACTGCCAAGTTTCATTTCTCTATCTCCACAACGTTTGGAGTTATTGCTAATTTTCAGAAAACTATAACCAAAACGAAATTGCCGAAAACGCTTGTTTTTACGCAAGTTGTAACTCCCATATCTCTGGAACCGCTGGGTATATTTGAATTAAATTTTCACTGGATGAAAGATCACAGCTTCAGCTTCAATATAGAGGACTCTTAGAGTTTCTAAATACAAAATAAAGCACGAAGTAGACGCTATTTTAAATTTACGCCCACTTTTAACGGCTAGAAAGTGGGCGTGGCAAAATTTTATTTCAGACACAACATTCCCCATTATGCTTGCTATCAACCTACAAAATTTCATGCAATTATCTCAAAAGACAACGGATATATTACAAAAGCCAGAAAACTGTAACCAAAGCGAAGTAACCGGAAATGAAAGTTTTTACTCAACTTGTAACTCTCATATCTCGAGAACAAATGGGTATTTTTGGATGAAGTTTTTTTCGGATGAAAGATCATAGCTTCAGCTTTAATATAGGGGACCTTTGGACTTTCTAAATACAAAACAAAGGACAAAATAAGAGCAGTTTTTAGTTAACGCCCACTTTTATCGACCTAAAAGTAGGCGTGGTAAAGGTTTATTTTCTGAAAAACATTTTCCAATGTATTTTCTATTAATCTACAAAATTTCATGAATTTATCCCTAAAAACTAGGGAGATATTGCGAGAAAGCTAAAAGTGTTCTTGACCCGAAAAATTTTAAAATTTTTGCAATTTTTTTTGTGAAACACCAGGTCAACAGAACTGGTAGGAGGTGGATTTCTGGAATTGATTTTTTTCAAAAGGCTATAACTCGATGACCGCTGGACCGATTGGAATGATTGTTTTTCCATATGATAGATTTGATATTTGGCTACAAGATGGGCAAACTTTGGCCCGCCTGGTGGCCCCCGTGTTAGTCAAAAAATGCCTTTTAAGCTTATAACTTTTATATCTAGCAAAGTAATTGACGCGGAAAGTGCAATTGACTTCTATACGAAGCGCGGAGTTCTGCTCTACATAACTGCCAAGTTTCATTTCTCTATCTCCACAACGTTTGGAGTTATTGCTAATTTTCAGAAAACTATAACCAAAACGAAATTGCCGAAAACGCTTGTTTTTACGCAAGTTGTAACTCCCATATCTCTGGAACCGCTGGGTATATTTGAATTAAATTTTCACTGGATGAAAGATCACAGCTTCAGCTTCAATATAGAGGACTTTTAGAGTTTCTAAATACAAAATAAAACACGAAGTAGACGCTATTTTAAATTTACGCCCACTTTTAACGGCTAGAAAGTGGGCGTGGCAAAATTTTATTTCAGACACAACATTCCCCATTATGCTTGCTATCAACCTACAAAATTTCATGCAATTATCTCAAAAGACAACGGATATATTACAAAAGCCAGAAAACTGTAACCAAAGCGAAGTAACCGGAAATGAAAGTTTTTACTCAACTTGTAACTCTCATATCTCGGGAACAAATGGGTATTTTTGGATGAAGTTTTTTTCGGATGAAAGATCATAGCTTCTGCTTTAATATAGGGGACCTTTGGACTTTCTAAATACAAAACAAAGGACAAAATAAGAGCAGTTTTTAGTTAACGCCCACTTTTATCGACCTAAAAGTAGGCGTGGTAAAGGTTTATTTTCTGAAAAACATTTTCCAATGTATTTTTTATTAATCTACAAAATTTCATGAATTTATCCCTAAAAACTAGGGAGATAGATTTGAGAGAAAGCTAAAAAAAATTAAAAATTTTAAAATTTTTGCAATTTTTTTTGTGAAACACCAGGTCAACAGAACTGGTAGGAGGTGGATTTCGGGAATTGATTTTTTTCAAAAGGCTATAACTCGATGACCGCTGGACCGATTGGGATGATTGTTTTTCCATATGATAGATTTGATATTTGGCTACAAGATGGGCAAACTTTGGCCCGCCTGGTGGCCCACCGTGTTAGTCAAAAAATTCCTTTTAAGTTTATAACTTTTATATCTAGCAAAGTAATTGACGTGGAAAGTGTAATTGACTTTTATACGAAGCGCGGAGTTCTGCTCTACATAACTGCCAAGTTTCATTTCTCTATCTCCACAACGTTTGGAGTTATTGATAATTTTCAGAAAACTATAACCAAAACGAAATTGCCGAAAACGCTTGTTTTTACGCAAGTTGTAACTCCCATATCTCTGGAACCGCTGGGTATATTTGAATTAAATTTTCACTGGATGAAAGATCACAGCTTCAGCTTCAATATAGAGGACTCTTAGAGTTTCTAAATACAAAATAAAGCACGAAGTAGACGCTATTTTAAATTTACGCCCACTTTTAACGGCTAGAAAGTGGGCGTGGCAAAATTTTATTTCAGACACAACATTCCCCATTATGCTTGCTATCAACCTACAAAATTTCATGCAATTATCTCAAAAGACAACGGATATATTACAAAAGCCAGAAAACTGTAACCAAAGCGAAGTAACCGGAAATGAAAGTTTTTACTCAACTTGTAACTCTCATATCTCGAGAACAAATGGGTATTTTTGGATGAAGTTTTTTTCGGATGAAAGATCATAGCTTCTGCTTTAATATAGGGGACCTTTGGACTTTCTAAATACAAAACAAAGGACAAAATAAGAGCAGTTTTTAGTTAACGCCCACTTTTATCGACCTAAAAGTAGGCGTGGTAAAGGTTTATTTTCTGAAAAACATTTTCCAATGTATTTTCTATTAATCTACAAAATTTCATGAATTTATCCCTAAAAACTAGGGAGATATTGCGAGAAAGCTAAAAGTGTTCTTGACCCGAAAAATTTTAAAATTTTTGCAATTTTTTTTGTGAAACACCAGGTCAACAGAACTGGTAGGAGGTGGATTTCGGGAATTGATTTTTTTCAAAAGGCTATAACTCGATGACCGCTGGACCGATTGGGATGATTGTTTTTCCATATGATAGATTTGATATTTGGCTACAAGATGGGCAAACTTTGGCCCGCCTGGTGGCCCCCGTGTTAGTCAAAAAATGCCTTTTAAGCTTATAACTTTTATATCTAGCAAAGTAATTGACGCGGAAAGTGCAATTGACTTCTATACGAAGCGCGGAGTTCTGCTCTACATAACTGCCAAGTTTCATTTCTCTATCTCCACAACGTTTGGAGTTATTGCTAATTTTCAGAAAACTATAACCAAAACGAAATTGCCGAAAACGCTTGTTTTTACGCAAGTTGTAACTCCCATATCTCTGGAACCGCTGGGTATATTTGAATTAAATTTTCACTGGATGAAAGATCACAGCTTCAGCTTCAATATAGAGGACTTTTAGAGTTTCTAAATACAAAATAAAGCACGAAGTAGACGCTATTTTAAATTTACGCCCACTTTTAACGGCTAGAAAGTGGGCGTGGCAAAATTTTATTTCAGACACAACATTCCCCATTATGCTTGCTATCAACCTACAAAATTTCATGCAATTATCTCAAAAGACAACGGATATATTACAAAAGCCAGAAAACTGTAACCAAAGCGAAGTAACCGGAAATGAAAGTTTTTACTCAACTTGTAACTCTCATATCTCGGGAACAAATGGGTATTTTTGGATGAAGTTTTTTTCGGATGAAAGATCATAGCTTCTGCTTTAATATAGGGGACCTTTGGACTTTCTAAATACAAAACAAAGGACAAAATAAGAGCAGTTTTTAGTTAACGCCCACTTTTATCGACCTAAAAGTAGGCGTGGTAAAGGTTTATTTTCTGAAAAACATTTTCCAATGTATTTTCTATTAATCTACAAAATTTCATGAATTTATCCCTAAAAACTAGGGAGATATTGCGAGAAAGCTAAAAGTGTTCTTGACCCGAAAAATTTTAAAATTTTTGCAATTTTTTTTGTGAAACACCAGGTCAACAGAACTGGTAGGAGGTGGATTTCGGGAATTGATTTTTTTCAAAAGGCTATAACTCGATGACCGCTGGACCGATTGGGATGATTGTTTTTCCATATGATAGATTTGATATTTGGCTACAAGATGGGCAAACTTTGGCCCGCCTGGTGGCCCCCGTGTTAGTCAAAAAATGCCTTTTAAGCTTATAACTTTTATATCTAGCAAAGTAATTGACGCGGAAAGTGCAATTGACTTCTATACGAAGCGCGGAGTTCTGCTCTACATAACTGCCAAGTTTCATTTCTCTATCTCCACAACGTTTGGAGTTATTGCTAATTTTCAGAAAACTATAACCAAAACGAAATTGCCGAAAACGCTTGTTTTTACGCAAGTTGTAACTCCCATATCTCTGGAACCGCTGGGTATATTTGAATTAAATTTTCACTGGATGAAAGATCACAGCTTCAGCTTCAATATAGAGGACTTTTAGAGTTTCTAAATACAAAATAAAGCACGAAGTAGACGCTATTTTAAATTTACGCCCACTTTTAACGGCTAGAAAGTGGGCGTGGCAAAATTTTATTTCAGACACAACATTCCCCATTATGCTTGCTATCAACCTACAAAATTTCATGCAATTATCTCAAAAGACAACGGATATATTACAAAAGCCAGAAAACTGTAACCAAAGCGAAGTAACCGGAAATGAAAGTTTTTACTCAACTTGTAACTCTCATATCTCGGGAACAAATGGGTATTTTTGGATGAAGTTTTTTTCGGATGAAAGATCATAGCTTCTGCTTTAATATAGGGGACCTTTGGACTTTCTAAATACAAAACAAAAAACAAAATAAGAGCAGTTTTTAGTTAACGCCCACTTTTATCGACCTAAAAGTAGGCGTGGTAAAGGTTTATTTTCTGAAAAACATTTTCCAATGTATTTTCTATTAATCTACAAAATTTCATGAATTTATCCCTAAAAACTAGGGAGATATTGCGAGAAAGCTAAAAGTGTTCTTGACCCGAAAAATTTTAAAATTTTTGCAATTTTTTTTGTGAAACACCAGGTCAACAGAACTGGTAGGAGGTGGATTTCGGGAATTGATTTTTTTCAAAAGGCTATAACTCGATGACCGCTGGACCGATTGGGATGATTGTTTTTCCATATGATAGATTTGATATTTGGCTACAAGATGGGCAAACTTTGGCCCGCCTGGTGGCCCCCGTGTTAGTCAAAAAATGCCTTTTAAGCTTATAACTTTTATATCTAGCAAAGTAATTGACGCGGAAAGTGCAATTGACTTCTATACGAAGCGCGGAGTTCTGCTCTACATAACTGCCAAGTTTCATTTCTCTATCTCCACAACGTTTGGAGTTATTGCTAATTTTCAGAAAACTATAACCAAAACGAAATTGCCGAAAACGCTTGTTTTTACGCAAGTTGTAACTCCCATATCTCTGGAACCGCTGGGTATATTTGAATTAAATTTTCACTGGATGAAAGATCACAGCTTCAGCTTCAATATAGAGGACTTTTAGAGTTTCTAAATACAAAATAAAGCACGAAGTAGACGCTATTTTAAATTTACGCCCACTTTTAACGGCTAGAAAGTGGGCGTGGCAAAATTTTATTTCAGACACAACATTCCCCATTATGCTTGCTATCAACCTGCAAAATTTCATGCAATTATCTCAAAAGACAACGGATATATTACAAAAACCAGAAAACTGTAACCAAAGCGAAGTAACCGGAAATGAAAGTTTTTACTCAACTTGTAACTCTCATATCTCGGGAACAAATGGGTATTTTTGGATGAAGTTTTTTTCGGATGAAAGATCATAGCTTCAGCTTTAATATAGGGGACCTTTGGACTTTCTAAATACAAAACAAAGGACAAAATAAGAGCAGTTTTTAGTTAACGCCCACTTTTATCGACCTAAAAGTAGGCGTGGTAAAGGTTTATTTTCTGAAAAACATTTTCCAATGTATTTTCTATTAATCTACAAAATTTCATGAATTTATCCCTAAAAACTAGGGAGATATTGCGAGAAAGCTAAAAAAAAGTGTTCTTGACCCGAAAAATTTTAAAATTTTTGCAATTTTTTTTGTGAAGCAGCAGGTCAACAGAACTGGTAGGAGGTGGATTTCGGGAATTGATTTTTTTCAAAAGGCTATAACTCGATGGCCGCTGGACCGATTGGGATGATTGTTTTTCCATATGATAGATTTGATATTTGGCTACAAGATGGGCAAACTTTGGCCCGCCTGGTGGCCCCCCGTGTTAGTCAAAAAATGCCTTTTAAGTTTATAACTTTTATATCTAGCAAAGTAATTGACGTGGAAAGTGCAATTGACTTCTATACGAAGCGCGGAGTTCTGCTCTACATAACTGCCAAGTTTCATTTCTCTATCTCCACAACGTTTGGAGTTATTGATAATTTTCAGAAAACTATAACCAAAACGAAATTGCCGAAAACGCTTGTTTTTACGCAAGTTGTAACTCCCATATCTCTGGAACCGCTAGGTATATTTGAATTAAACTTTCACTGGATGAAAGATCACAGCTTCAGCTTTAATATAGAGGACTTTTAGAGTTTCTAAATACAAAATAAAGCACGAAGTAGACGCTATTTTAAATTTATGCCCACTTTTAACGGCTTGAAAGTGGGCTTGGCAAAATTTTATTACAGGCACAACATTCCCCATTATGCTTGCTATCAACCTACAAAATTTCATGCAATTATCTCAAAAGACAACGGATATATTACAAAAACCAGAAAACTGTAACCAAAGCGAAGTAACCGGAAATGAAAGTTTTTACTCAACTTGTAACTCTCATATCTCGGGAACAAATGGGTATTTTTGGATGAAGTTTTTTCCGGATGAAAGATCATAGCTTCAGCTTTAATTTAGGGGACCTTTGGACTTTCTAAATACAAAACAAAGGACAAAATAAGAGCAGTTTTTAGTTAACGCCCACTTTTATCGACCTAAAAGTAGGCGTGGTAAAGGTTTATTTTCTGAAAAACATTTTCCAATGTATTTTTTATTAATCTACAAAATTTCATGAATTTATCCCTAAAAACTAGGGAGATATTGCGAGAAAGCTAAAAAAAAAGTGTTTTCTTGACCCGAAAAATTTTAAAATTTTTGCAATTTTTTTTGTGAAACACCAGGTCAACAGAACTGGTAGGAGGTGGATTTCGGGAATTGATTTTTTTCAAAAGGCTATAACTCGATGGCCGCTGGACCGATTGGGATGATTGTTTTTCCATATGATAGATTTGATATTTGGCTACAATATGGGCAAACTTTGTCCTGCCTGGTGGCCCCCCGTGTTAGTCAAAAAATGCCTTTTAAGTTTATAACTTTTATATCTAGCAAAGTAATTGACGTGGAAAGTGCAATTGACTCCTATACGAAGCGCGGAGTTCTGCTCTACATAACTGCCAAGTTTCATTTCTCTATCTCCACAACGTTTGGAGTTATTGATAATTTTCAGAAAACTATAACCAAAACGAAATTTTCGAAAACGCTTGTTTTTACGCAAGTTGTAACTCCCATATCTCTGGAACCGCTGGGTATATTTGAATTAAACTTTCACTGGATGAAAGATTACAGCTTCAGCTTCAATATAGAGGACTTTTAGAGTTTCTAAATACAATATAAAGCACGAAGTAGACGCTATTTTAAATTTACGCCCACTTTTAACGGCTAGAAAGTGGGCGTGGCAAAATTTTATTTCAGACACAACATTCCGCATTATGCTTGCTATCAACCTACAAAATTTCATGCAATTATCTCAAAAGACAACGGATATATTACAAAAACCAGAAAACTGTAACCAAAGCGAAGTAACCGGAAATGAAAGTTTTTACTCAACTTGTAACTCTCATATCTCGGGAACAAATGGGTATTTTTGGATGAAGTTTTTTTCGGATGAAAGGTCATAGCTTCAGCTTTAATATAGGGGACCTTTGGACTTTCTAAATACAAAACAAAGGACAAAATAAGAGCAGTTTTTAGCTAACGCCCACTTTTATCGACCTAAAAGTAGGCGTGGTAAAGGTTTATTTTCTGAAAAACATTTTCCAATGTATTTTTTATTAATCTACAAAATTTCATGAATTTATCCCTAAAAACTAGGGAGATATTGCGAGAAAGCTAAAAAAAAATAAGTCTTCTTGACCCGAAAAATTTTAAAATTTTTGCAATTTTTTTTGTGAAACACCAGGTCAACAGAACTGGTAGGAGGTGGATTTCTGGAATTGATTTTTTTCAAAAGGCTATAACTCGATGACCGCTGGACCGATTGGGATGATTGTTTTTCCATATGATAGATTTGATATTTGGCTACAAGATGGGCAAACTTTGGCCCGCCTGGTGGCCCCCCGTGTTAGTCAAAAAATGCCTTTTAAGTTTATAACTTTTATATCTAGCAAAGTAATTGACGTGGAAAGTGCAATTGACTCCTATACGAAGCGCGGAGTTCTGCTCTACATACCTGCCAAGTTTCATTTCTCTATCTCCACAACGTTCGGAGTTATTGATAATTTTCAGAAAACTATAACCAAAACGAAATTGCCGAAAACGCTTGTTTTTACGCAAGTTGTAACTCCCATATCTCTGGAACCGCTGGGTATATTTGAATTAAACTTTCACTGAATGAAAGATTACAGCTTCAGCTTCAATATAGAGGACTTTTAGAGTTTCTAAATACAAAATAAAGCACGAAGTAGACGTTATTTTAAATTAACATTCCCCATTTTGCTTGCTATCAACCTACAAAATTTCATACAATTATCTCAAAAGACAACGGATATATTACAAAAACCAGAAAACTGTAACCAAAGCGAAGTAACCGGAAATGAAAGTTTTTACTCAACTTGTAACTCTCATATCTCCGGAACAAATGGGTATTTTTGGATGAAGTTTTTTTCGGATGAAAGATCATAGCTTCAGCTTTAATATAGGGGACCTTTGGACTTTCTAAATACAAAACAAAGGACAAAATAAGAGCAGTTTTTAGTTAACGCCCACTTTTATCGACCTAAAAGTAGGCGTGGTAAAGGTTTATTTTCTGAAAAACATTTTCCAATGTATTTTTTATTAATCTACAAAATTTCATGAATTTATCCCTAAAAACTAGGGAGATATTGCGAGAAAGCTAAAAATAAGTGTTCTTGACCCGAAAAATTTTAAAATTTTTGCAATTTTTTTTGTGAAACACCAGGTCAACAGAACTGGTAGGAGGTGGATTTCTGGAATTGATTTTTTTCAAAAGGCTATAACTCGATGACCGCGGGACCGATTGGGATGATTGTTTTTCCATATGATAGATTTGATATTTGGCTACAAGATGGGCAAACTTTGGCCCGCCTGGTGGCCCCCCGTGTTAGTCAAAAAATGCCTTTTAAGCTTATAACTTTTATATCTAGCAAAGTAATTGACGTGGAAAGTGCAATTGACTCCTATACGAAGCGCGGAGTTCTGCTCTACATACCTGCCAAGTTTCATTTCTCTATCTGCACAACGTTCGGAGTTATTGATAATTTTCAGAAAACTATAACCAAAACGAAATTGCCGAAAACGCTTGTTTTTACGCAAGTTGTAACTCCCATATCTCTGGAACCGCTGGATATATTTGAATTAAACTTTCACTGGATGAAAGATCACAGCTTCAGCTTCAATATAGAGGACTTTTAGAGTTTCTAAATACAAAATAAAGCACGAAGTAGACGCTATTTTAAATTTACGCCCACTTTTAACGGCTAGAAAGTGGGCGTGGCAAAATTTTATTTCAGACACAACATTCCCCATTATGCTTGCTATCAACCTACAAAATTTCATGCAATTATCTCAAAAGACAACGGATATATTACAAAAGCCAGAAAACTGTAACCAAAGCGAAGTAACCGGAAATGAAAGTTTTTACTCAACTTGTAACTCTCATATCTCGGGAACAAATGGGTATTTTTGGATGAAGTTTTTTTCGGATGAAAGATCATAGCTTCTGCTTTAATATAGGGGACCTTTGGACTTTCTAAATACAAAACAAAGGACAAAATAAGAGCAGTTTTTAGTTAACGCCCACTTTTATCGACCTAAAAGTAGGCGTGGTAAAGGTTTATTTTCTGAAAAACATTTTCCAATGTATTTTCTATTAATCTACAAAATTTCATGAATTTATCCCTAAAAACTAGGGAGATATTGCGAGAAAGCTAAAAAAAAGTGTTCTTGACCCGAAAAATTTTAAAATTTTTGCAATTTTTTTTGTGAAACACCAGGTCAACAGAACTGGTAGGAGGTGGATTTCGGGAATTGATTTTTTTCAAAAGGCTATAACTCGATGACCGCTGGACCGATTGGGATGATTGTTTTTCCATATGATAGATTTGATATTTGGCTACAAGATGGGCAAACTTTGGCCCGCCTGGTGGCCCCCGTGTTAGTCAAAAAATGCCTTTTAAGTTTATAACTTTTATATCTAGCAAAGTAATTGACGTGGAAAGTGCAATTGACTTCTATACGAAGCGCGGAGTTCTGCTCTACATAACTGCCAAGTTTCATTTCTCTATCTCCACAACGTTTGGAGTTATTGATAATTTTCAGAAAACTATAACCAAAACGAAATTGCCGAAAACGCTTGTTTTTACGCAAGTTGTAACTCCCATATCTCTGGAACCGCTGGGTATATTTGAATTAAATTTTCACTGGATGAAAGATCACAGCTTCAGCTTCAATATAGAGGACTTTTAGAGTTTCTAAATACAAAATAAAGCACGAAGTAGACGCTATTTTAAATTTACGCCCACTTTTAACGGCTAGAAAGTGGGCGTGGCAAAATTTTATTTCAGACACAACATTCCCCATTATGCTTGCTATCAACCTACAAAATTTCATGCAATTATCTCAAAAGACAACGGATATATTACAAAAGCCAGAAAACTGTAACCAAAGCGAAGTAACCGGAAATGAAAGTTTTTACTCAACTTGTAACTCTCATATCTCGGGAACAAATGGGTATTTTTGGATGAAGTTTTTTTCGGATGAAAGATCATAGCTTCTGCTTTAATATAGGGGACCTTTGGACTTTCTAAATACAAAACAAAGGACAAAATAAGAGCAGTTTTTAGTTAACGCCCACTTTTATCGACCTAAAAGTAGGCGTGGTAAAGGTTTATTTTCTGAAAAACATTTTCCAATGTATTTTCTATTAATCTACAAAATTTCATGAATTTATCCCTAAAAACTAGGGAGATATTGCGAGAAAGCTAAAAAAAAGTGTTCTTGACCCGAAAAATTTTAAAATTTTTGCAATTTTTTTTGTGAAACACCAGGTCAACAGAACTGGTAGGAGGTGGATTTCGGGAATTGATTTTTTTCAAAAGGCTATAACTCGATGACCGCTGGACCGATTGGGATGATTGTTTTTCCATATGATAGATTTGATATTTGGCTACAAGATGGGCAAACTTTGGCCCGCCTGGTGGCCCCCGTGTTAGTCAAAAAATGCCTTTTAAGTTTATAACTTTTATATCTAGCAAAGTAATTGACGTGGAAAGTGCAATTGACTTCTATACGAAGCGCGGAGTTCTGCTCTACATAACTGCCAAGTTTCATTTCTCTATCTCCACAACGTTTGGAGTTATTGATAATTTTCAGAAAACTATAACCAAAACGAAATTGCCGAAAACGCTTGTTTTTACGCAAGTTGTAACTCCCATATCTCTGGAACCGCTGGGTATATTTGAATTAAATTTTCACTGGATGAAAGATCACAGCTTCAGCTTCAATATAGAGGACTTTTAGAGTTTTTAAATACAAAATAAAGCACGAAGTAGACGCTATTTTAAATTTACGCCCACTTTTAACGGCTAGAAAGTGGGCGTGGCAAAATATTATTTCAGACACAACATTTCCCATTATGCTTGCTATCAACCTACAAAATTTCATGCAATTATCTCAAAAGACAACGGATATATTACAAAAACCAGAAAACTGTAACCAAAGCGAAGTAACCGGAAATGAAAGTTTTTACTCAACTTGTAACTCTCATATCTCGGGAACAAATGGGTATTTTTGGATGAAGTTTTTTTCGGATGAAAGATCATAATAGCTTCTGCTTTAATATAGGGGACCTTTGGACTTTCTAAATACAAAACAAAGGACAAAATAAGAGCAGTTTTTAGTTAACGCCCACTTTTATCGGCCTAAAAGTAGGCGTGGTAAAGGTTTATTTTCTGAAAAACATTTTCCAATGTATTTTCTATTAATCTACAAAATTTCATGAATTTATCCCTAAAAACTAGGGAGATATTGCGAGAAAGCTAAAAAAGTGTTCTTGACCCGAAAAATTTTAAAATTTTTGCAATTTTTTTTGTGAAACACCAGGTCAACAGAACTGGTAGGAGGTGGATTTCGGGAATTGATTTTTTTCAAAAGGCTATAACTCGATTACCGCTGGACCGATTGGGATGATTGTTTTTCCATATGATAGATTTGATATTTGGCTACAAGATGGGCAAACTTTGGCCCGCCTGGTGGCCCACCGTGTTAGTCAAAAAATTCCTTTTAAGTTTATAACTTTTATATCTAGCAAAGTAATTGACGTGGAAAGTGCAATTGACTTCTATACGAAGCGCGGAGTTCTGCTCTACATAACTGCCAAGTTTCATTTCTCTATCTCCACAACGTTTGGAGTTATTGATAATTTTCAGAAAACTATAACCAAAACGAAATTGCCGAAAACGCTTGTTTTTACGCAAGTTGTAACTCCCATATCTCTGGAACCGCTGGGTATATTTGAATTAAATTTTCACTGGATGAAAGATCACAGCTTCAGCTTCAATATAGAGGACTTTTAGAGTTTCTAAATACAAAATAAAGCACGAAGTAGACGCTATTTTAAATTTACGCCCACTTTTAACGGCTAGAAAGTGGGCGTGGCAAAATTTTATTTCAGACACAACATTTCCCATTATGCTTGCTATCAACCTACAAAATTTCATGCAATTATCTCAAAAGACAACGGATATATTACAAAAACCAGAAAACTGTAACCAAAGCGAAGTAACCGGAAATGAAAGTTTTTACTCAACTTGTAACTCTCATATCTCGGGAACAAATGGGTATTTTTGGATGAAGTTTTTTTCGGATGAAAGATCATAGCTTCTGCTTTAATATAGGGGACCTTTGGACTTTCTAAATACAAAACAAAGGACAAAATAAGAGCAGTTTTTAGTTAACGCCCACTTTTATCGGCCTAAAAGTAGGCGTGGTAAAGGTTTATTTTCTGAAAAACATTTTCCAATGTATTTTCTATTAATCTACAAAATTTCATGAATTTATCCCTAAAAACTAGGGAGATATTGCGAGAAAGCTAAAAGTGTTCTTGACCCGAAAAATTTTAAAATTTTTGCAATTTTTTTTGTGAAACACCAGGTCAACAGAACTGGTAGGAGGTGGATTTCGGGAATTGATTTTTTTCAAAAGGCTATAACTCGATGACCGCTGGACCGATTGGGATGATTGTTTTTCCATATGATAGATTTGATATTTGGCTACAAGATGGGCAAACTTTGGCCCGCCTGGTGGCCCCCATGTTAGTCAAAAAATGCCTTTTAAGTTTATAACTTTTATATCTAGCAAAGTAATTGACGTGGAAAGTGCAATTGACTTTTATACGAAGCGCGGAGTTCTGCTCTACATAACTGCCAAGTTTCATTTCTCTATCTCCACAACGTTTGGAGTTATTGATAATTTTCAGAAAACTATAACCAAAACGAAATTGCCGAAAACGCTTGTTTTTACGCAAGTTGTAACTCCCATATCTCTGGAACCGCTGGGTATATTTGAATTAAATTTTCACTGGATGAAAGATCACAGCTTCAGCTTCAATATAGAGGACTTTTAGAGTTTCTAAATACAAAATAAAGCACGAAGTAGACGCTATTTTAAATTTACGCCCACTTTTAACGGCTAGAAAGTGGGCGTGGCAAAATTTTATTTCAGACACAACATTTCCCATTATGCTTGCTATCAACCTACAAAATTTCATGCAATTATCTCAAAAGACAACGGATATATTACAAAAACCAGAAAACTGTAACCAAAGCGAAGTAACCGGAAATGAAAGTTTTTACTCAACTTGTAACTCTCATATCTCGGGAACAAATGGGTATTTTTGGATGAAGTTTTTTTCGGATGAAAGATCATAGCTTCTGCTTTAATATAGGGGACCTTTGGACTTTCTAAATACAAAACAAAGGACAAAATAAGAGCAGTTTTTAGTTAACGCCCACTTTTATCGGCCTAAAAGTAGGCGTGGTAAAGGTTTATTTTCTGAAAAACATTTTCCAATGTATTTTCTATTAATCTACAAAATTTCATGAATTTATCCCTAAAAACTAGGGAGATATTGCGAGAAAGCTAAAAGTGTTCTTGACCCGAAAAATTTTAAAATTTTTGCAATTTTTTTTGTGAAACACCAGGTCAACAGAACTGGTAGGAGGTGGATTTCGGGAATTGATTTTTTTCAAAAGGCTATAACTCGATTACCGCTGGACCGATTGGGATGATTGTTTTTCCATATGATAGATTTGATATTTGGCTACAAGATGGGCAAACTTTGGCCCGCCTGGTGGCCCACCGTGTTAGTCAAAAAATTCCTTTTAAGTTTATAACTTTTATATCTAGCAAAGTAATTGACGTGGAAAGTGTAATTGACTTTTATACGAAGCGCGGAGTTCTGCTCTACATAACTGCCAAGTTTCATTTCTCTATCTCCACAACGTTTGGAGTTATTGATAATTTTCAGAAAACTATAACCAAAACGAAATTGCCGAAAACGCTTGTTTTTACGCAAGTTGTAACTCCCATATCTCTGGAACCGCTGGGTATATTTGAATTAAATTTTCACTGGATGAAAGATCACAGCTTCAGCTTCAATATAGAGGACTTTTAGAGTTTCTAAATACAAAATAAAGCACGAAGTAGACGCTATTTTTAATTTACGCCCACTTTTAACGGCTAGAAAGTGGGCGTGGCAAAATTTTATTTCAGACACAACATTCCCCATTATGCTTGCTATCAACCTACAAAATTTCATGCAATTATCTCAAAAGACAACGGATATATTACAAAAGCCAGAAAACTGTAACCAAAGCGAAGTAACCGGAAATGAAAGTTTTTAATCAACTTGTAACTCTCATATCTCGGGAACAAATGGGTATTTTTGGATGAAGTTTTTTTCGGATGAAAGATCATAGCTTCTGCTTTAATATAGGGGACCTTTGGACTTTCTAAATACAAAACAAAGGACAAAATAAGAGCAGTTTTTAGTTAACGCCCACTTTTATCGACCTAAAAGTAGGCGTGGTAAAGGTTTATTTTCTGAAAAACATTTTCCAATGTATTTTCTATTAATCTACAAAATTTCATGAATTTATCCCTAAAAACTAGGGAGATATTGCGAGAAAGCTAAAAGTGTTCTTGACCCGAAAAATTTTAAAATTTTTGCAATTTTTTTTGTGAAACACCAGGTCAACAGAACTGGTAGGAGGTGGATTTCGGGAATTGATTTTTTTCAAAAGGCTATAACTCGATGACCGCTGGACCGATTGGGATGATTGTTTTTCCATATGATAGATTTGATATTTGGCTACAAGATGGGCAAACTTTGGCCCGCCTGGTGGCCCCCGTGTTAGTCAAAAAATGCCTTTTAAGTTTATAACTTTTATATCTAGCAAAGTAATTGACGTGGAAAGTGCAATTGACTTCTATACGAAGCGCGGAGTTCTGCTCTACATAACTGCCAAGTTTCATTTCTCTATCTCCACAACGTTTGGAGTTATTGATAATTTTCAGAAAACTATAACCAAAACGAAATTGCCGAAAACGCTTGTTTTTACGCAAGTTGTAACTCCCATATCTCTGGAACCGCTGGGTATATTTGAATTAAATTTTCACTGGATGAAAGATCACAGCTTCAGCTTCAATATAGAGGACTTTTAGAGTTTCTAAATACAAAATAAAGCACGAAGTAGACGCTATTTTAAATTTACGCCCACTTTTAACGGCTAGAAAGTGGGCGTGGCAAAATTTTATTTCAGACACAACATTCCCCATTATGCTTGCTATCAACCTACAAAATTTCATGCAATTATCTCAAAAGACAACGGATATATTACAAAAACCAGAAAACTGTAACCAAAGCGAAGTAACCGGAAATGAAAGTTTTTACTCAACTTGTAACTCTCATATCTCGGGAACAAATGGGTATTTTTGGATGAAGTTTTTTTCGGATGAAAGATCATAGCTTCTGCTTTAATATAGGGGACCTTTGGACTTTCTAAATACAAAACAAAGGACAAAATAAGAGCAGTTTTTAGTTAACGCCCACTTTTATCGGCCTAAAAGTAGGCGTGGTAAAGGTTTATTTTCTGAAAAACATTTTCCAATGTATTTTCTATTAATCTACAAAATTTCATGAATTTATCCCTAAAAACTAGGGAGATATTGCGAGAAAGCTAAAAGTGTTCTTGACCCGAAAAATTTTAAAATTTTTGCAATTTTTTTTGTGAAACACCAGGTCAACAGAACTGGTAGGAGGTGGATTTCGGGAATTGATTTTTTTCAAAAGGCTATAACTCGATTACCGCTGGACCGATTGGGATGATTGTTTTTCCATATGATAGATTTGATATTTGGCTACAAGATGGGCAAACTTTGGCCCGCCTGGTGGCCCACCGTGTTAGTCAAAAAATTCCTTTTAAGTTTATAACTTTTATATCTAGCAAAGTAATTGACGTGGAAAGTGTAATTGACTTTTATACGAAGCGCGGAGTTCTGCTCTACATAACTGCCAAGTTTCATTTCTCTATCTCCACAACGTTTGGAGTTATTGATAATTTTCAGAAAACTATAACCAAAACGAAATTGCCGAAAACGCTTGTTTTTACGCAAGTTGTAACTCCCATATCTCTGGAACCGCTGGGTATATTTGAATTAAATTTTCACTGGATGAAAGATCACAGCTTCAGCTTCAATATAGAGGACTTTTAGAGTTTCTAAATACAAAATAAAGCACGAAGTAGACGCTATTTTTAATTTACGCCCACTTTTAACGGCTAGAAAGTGGGCGTGGCAAAATTTTATTTCAGACACAACATTCCCCATTATGCTTGCTATCAACCTACAAAATTTCATGCAATTATCTCAAAAGACAACGGATATATTACAAAAGCCAGAAAACTGTAACCAAAGCGAAGTAACCGGAAATGAAAGTTTTTACTCAACTTGTAACTCTCATATCTCGGGAACAAATGGGTATTTTTGGATGAAGTTTTTTTCGGATGAAAGATCATAGCTTCTGCTTTAATATAGGGGACCTTTGGACTTTCTAAATACAAAACAAAGGACAAAATAAGAGCAGTTTTTAGTTAACGCCCACTTTATCGACCTAAAAGTAGGCGTGGTAAAGGTTTATTTTCTGAAAAACATTTTCCAATGTATTTTCTATTAATCTACAAAATTTCATGAATTTATCCCTAAAAACTAGGGAGATATTGCGAGAAAGCTAAAAAAAATAAGTGTTCTTGACCCGAAAAATTTTAAAATTTTTGCAATTTTTTTTGTGAAACACCAGGTCAACAGAACTGGTAGGAGGTGGATTTCGGGAATTGATTTTTTTCAAAAGGCTATAACTCGATGACCGCTGGACCGATTGGGATGATTGTTTTTCCATATGATAGATTTGATATTTGGCTACAAGATGGGCAAACTTTGGCCCGCCTGGTGGCCCCCGTGTTAGTCAAAAAATGCCTTTTAAGTTTATAACTTTTATATCTAGCAAAGTAATTGACGTGGAAAGTGCAATTGACTTCTATACGAAGCGCGGAGTTCTGCTCTACATAACTGCCAAGTTTCATTTCTCTATCTCCACAACGTTTGGAGTTATTGATAATTTTCAGAAAACTATAACCAAAACGAAATTGCCGAAAACGCTTGTTTTTACGCAAGTTGTAACTCCCATATCTCTGGAACCGCTGGGTATATTTGAATTAAATTTTCACTGGATGAAAGATCACAGCTTCAGCTTCAATATAGAGGACTTTTAGAGTTTCTAAATACAAAATAAAGCACGAAGTAGACGCTATTTTAAATTTACGCCCACTTTTAACGGCTAGAAAGTGGGCGTGGCAAAATTTTATTTCAGACACAACATTTCCCATTATGCTTGCTATCAACCTACAAAATTTCATGCAATTATCTCAAAAGACAACGGATATATTACAAAAGCCAGAAAACTGATATGATAGATTTGATATTTGGCTACAAGATGGGCAAACTTTGGCCCGCCTGGTGGCCCACCGTGTTAGTCAAAAAATTCCTTTTAAGTTTATAACTTTTATATCTAGCAAAGTAATTGACGTGGAAAGTGTAATTGACTTTTATACGAAGCGCGGAGTTCTGCTCTACATAACTGCCAAGTTTCATTTCTCTATCTCCACAACGTTTGGAGTTATTGATAATTTTCAGAAAACTATAACCAAAACGAAATTGCCGAAAACGCTTGTTTTTACGCAAGTTGTAACTCCCATATCTCTGGAACCGCTGGGTATATTTGAATTAAATTTTCACTGGATGAAAGATCACAGCTTCAGCTTCAATATAGAGGACTTTTAGAGTTTCTAAATACAAAATAAAGCACGAAGTAGACGCTATTTTAAATTTACGCCCACTTTTAACGGCTAGAAAGTGGGCGTGGCAAAATTTTATTTCAGACACAACATTCCCCATTATGCTTGCTATCAACCTACAAAATTTCATGCAATTATCTCAAAAGACAACGGATATATTACAAAAACCAGAAAACTGTAACCAAAGCGAAGTAACCGGAAATGAAAGTTTTTACTCAACTTGTAACTCTCATATCTCGGGAACAAATGGGTATTTTTGGATGAAGTTTTTTTCGGATGAAAGATCATAGCTTCAGCTTTAATATAGGGGACCTTTGGACTTTCTAAATACAAAACAAAGGACAAAATAAGAGCAGTTTTTAGTTAACGCCCACTTTTATCGACCTAAAAGTAGGCGTGGTAAAGGTTTATTTTCTGAAAAACATTTTCCAATGTATTTTCTATTAATCTACAAAATTTCATGAATTTATCCCTAAAAACTAGGGAGATATTGCGAGAAAGCTAAAAGTGTTCTTGACCCGAAAAATTTTAAAATTTTTGCAATTTTTTTTGTGAAACACCAGGTCAACAGAACTGGTAGGAGGTGGATTTCGGGAATTGATTTTTTTCAAAAGGCTATAACTCGATTACCGCTGGACCGATTGGGATGATTGTTTTTCCATATGATAGATTTGATATTTGGCTACAAGATGGGCAAACTTTGGCCCGCCTGGTGGCCCACCGTGTTAGTCAAAAAATTCCTTTTAAGTTTATAACTTTTATATCTAGCAAAGTAATTGACGTGGAAAGTGTAATTGACTTTTATACGAAGCGCGGAGTTCTGCTCTACATAACTGCCAAGTTTCATTTCTCTATCTCCACAACGTTTGGAGTTATTGATAATTTTCAGAAAACTATAACCAAAACGAAATTGCCGAAAACGCTTGTTTTTACGCAAGTTGTAACTCCCATATCTCTGGAACCGCTGGGTATATTTGAATTAAATTTTCACTGGATGAAAGATCACAGCTTCAGCTTCAATATAGAGGACTTTTAGAGTTTCTAAATACAAAATAAAGCACGAAGTAGACGCTATTTTAAATTTACGCCCACTTTTAACGGCTAGAAAGTGGGCGTGGCAAAATTTTATTTCAGACACAACATTCCCCATTATGCTTGCTATCAACCTACAAAATTTCATGCAATTATCTCAAAAGACAACTGATATATTACAAAAGCCAGAAAACTGATATGATAGATTTGATATTTGGCTACAAGATGGGCAAACCTTGGCCCGCCTGGTGGCCCCCGTGTTAGTCAAAAAATGCCTTTTAAGCTTATAACTTTTATATCTAGCAAAGTAATTGACGTGGAAAGTGCAATTGACTTCTATACGAAGCGCGGAGTTCTGCTCTACATAACTGCCAAGTTTCATTTCTCTATCTCCACAACGTTTGGAGTTATTGCTAATTTTCAGAAAACTATAACCAAAACGAAATTGCCGAAAACGCTTGTTTTTACGCAAGTTGTAACTCCCATATCTCTGGAACCGCTGGGTATATTTGAATTAAATTTTCACTGGATGAAAGATCACAGCTTCAGCTTCAATATAGAGGACTTTTAGAGTTTCTAAATACAAAATAAAGCACGAAGTAGACGCTATTTTAAATTTACGCCCACTTTTAACGGCTAGAAAGTGGGCGTGGCAAAATTTTATTTCAGACACAACATTCCCCATTATGCTTGCTATCAACCTACAAAATTTCATGCAATTATCTCAAAAGACAACGGATATATTACAAAAGCCAGAAAACTGTAACCAAAGCGAAGTAACCGGAAATGAAAGTTTTTACTCAACTTGTAACTCTCATATCTCGGGAACAAATGGGTATTTTTGGATGAAGTTTTTTTCGGATGAAAGATCATAGCTTCTGCTTTAATATAGGGGACCTTTGGACTTTCTAAATACAAAACAAAGGACAAAATAAGAGCAGTTTTTAGTTAACGCCCACTTTTATCGACCTAAAAGTAGGCGTGGTAAAGGTTTATTTTCTGAAAAACATTTTCCAATGTATTTTCTATTAATCTACAAAATTTCATGAATTTATCCCTAAAAACTAGGGAGATATTGCGAGAAAGCTAAAAGTGTTCTTGACCCGAAAAATTTTAAAATTTTTGCAATTTTTTTTTGTGAAACACCAGGTCAACAGAACTGGTAGGAGGTGGATTTCGGGAATTGATTTTTTTCAAAAGGCTATAACTCGATGACCGCTGGACCGATTGGGATGATTGTTTTTCCATATGATAGATTTGATATTTGGCTACAAGATGGGCAAACTTTGGCCCGCCTGGTGGCCCCCGTGTTAGTCAAAAAATGCCTTTTAAGTTTATAACTTTTATATCTAGCAAAGTAATTAACGTGGAAAGTGCAATTGACTTCTATACGAAGCGCGGAGTTCTGCTCTACATAACTGCCAAGTTTCATTTCTCTATCTCCACAACGTTTGGAGTTATTTATAATTTTCAGAAAACTATAACCAAAACGAAATTGCCGAAAACGCTTGTTTTTACGCAAGTTGTAACTCCCATATCTCTGGAACCGCTGGGTATATTTGAATTAAATTTTCACTGGATGAAAGATCACAGCTTCAGCTTCAATATAGAGGACTTTTAGAGTTTCTAAATACAAAATAAAGCACGAAGTAGACGCTATTTTAAATTTACGCCCACTTTTAACGGCTAGAAAGTGGGCGTGGCAAAATTTTATTTCAGACACAACATTCCCCATTATGCTTGCTATCAACCTACAAAATTTCATGCAATTATCTCAAAAGACAACGGATATATTACAAAAACCAGAAAACTGTAACCAAAGCGAAGTAACCGGAAATGAAAGTTTTTACTCAACTTGTAACTCTCATATCTCGGGAACAAATGGGTATTTTTGGATGAAGTTTTTTTCGGATGAAAGATCATAGCTTCTGCTTTAATATAGGGGACCTTTGGACTTTCTAAATACAAAACAAAGGACAAAATAAGAGCAGTTTTTAGTTAACGCCCACTTTTATCGGCCTAAAAGTAGGCGTGGTAAAGGTTTATTTTCTGAAAAACATTTTCCAATGTATTTTCTATTAATCTACAAAATTTCATGAATTTATCCCTAAAAACTAGGGAGATATTGCGAGAAAGCTAAAAGTGTTCTTGACCCGAAAAATTTTCAAATTTTTGCAATTTTTTTTGTGAAACACCAGGTCAACAGAACTGGTAGGAGGTGGATTTCGGGAATTGATTTTTTTCAAAAGGCTATAACTCGATGACCGCTGGACCGATTGGGATGATTGTTTTTCCATATGATAGATTTGATATTTGGCTACAAGATGGGCAAACTTTGGCCCGCCTGGTGGCCGCCGTGTTAGTCAAAAAATTCCTTTTAAGTTTATAACTTTTATATCTAGCAAAGTAATTGACGTGGAAAGTGTAATTGACTTTTATACGAAGCGCGGAGTTCTGCTCTACATAACTGCCAAGTTTCATTTCTCTATCTCCACAACGTTTGGAGTTATTGATAATTTTCAGAAAACTATAACCAAAACGAAATTGCCGAAAACGCTTGTTTTTACGCAAGTTGTAACTCCCATATCTCTGGAACCGCTGGGTATATTTGAATTAAATTTTCACTGGATGAAAGATCACAGCTTCAGCTTCAATATAGAGGACTTTTAGAGTTTCTAAATACAAAATAAAGCACGAAGTAGACGCTATTTTAAATTTACGCCCACTTTTAACGGCTAGAAAGTGGGCGTGGCAAAATTTTATTTCAGACACAACATTCCCCATTATGCTTGCTATCAACCTACAAAATTTCATGCAATTATCTCAAAAGACAACGGATATATTACAAAAACCAGAAAACTGTAACCAAAGCGAAGTAACCGGAAATGAAAGTTTTTACTCAACTTGTAACTCTCATATCTCGGGAACAAATGGGTATTTTTGGATGAAGTTTTTTTCGGATGAAAGATCATAGCAAAAGTGTTCTTGACCCGAAAAATTTTAAAATTTTTGCAATTTTTTTTGTGAAACACCAGGTCAACAGAACTGGTAGGAGGTGGATTTCGGGAATTGATTTTTTTCAAAAGGCTATAACTCGATGACCGCTGGACCGATTGGGATGATTGTTTTTCCATATGATAGATTTGATATTTGGCTACAAGATGGGCAAACTTTGGCCCGCCTGGTGGCCCCCGTGTTAGTCAAAAAATGCCTTTTAAGTTTATAACTTTTATATCTAGCAAAGTAATTGACGTGGAAAGTGCAATTGACTTCTATACGAAGCGCGGAGTTCTGCTCTACATAACTGCCAAGTTTCATTTCTCTATCTCCACAACGTTTGGAGTTATTGATAATTTTCAGAAAACTATAACCAAAACGAAATTGCCGAAAACGCTTGTTTTTACGCAAGTTGTAACTCCCATATCTCTGGAACCGCTGGGTATATTTGAATTAAATTTTCACTGGATGAAAGATCACAGCTTCAGCTTCAATATAGAGGACTTTTAGAGTTTCTAAATACAAAATAAAGCACGAAGTAGACGCAATTTTAAATTTACGCCCACTTTTAACGGCTAGAAAGTGGGCGTGGCAAAATTTTATTTCAGACACAACATTCCCCATTATGCTTGCTATCAACCTACAAAATTTCATGCAATTATCTCAAAAGACAACGGATATATTACAAAAACCAGAAAACTGTAACCAAAGCGAAGTAACCGGAAATGAAAGTTTTTACTCAACTTGTAACTCTCATATCTCGGGAACAAATGGGTATTTTTGGATGAAGTTTTTTTCGGATGAAAGATCATAGCTTCAGCTTTAATATAGGGGACCTTTGGACTTTCTAAATACAAAAGAAAGGACAAAATAAGAGCAGTTTTTAGTTAACGCCCACTTTTATCGACCTAAAAGTAGGCGTGGTAAAGGTTTATTTTCTGAAAAACATTTTCCAATGTATTTTTTATCAATCTACAAAATTTCATGAATTTATATCCCTAAAAACTAGGGAGATATTGCGAGAAAGCAAAAGTGTTCTGACCCGAAAAATTTTAAAATTTTTGCAATTTTTTTTGTGAAACACCAGGTCAACAGAACTGGTAGGAGGTGGATTTCGGGAATTGATTTTTTTCAAAAGGCTATAACTCGATTACCGCTGGACCGATTGGGATGATTGTTTTTCCATATGATAGATTTGATATTTGGCTACAAGATGGGCAAACTTTGGCCCGCCTGGTGGCCCCCCGTGTTAGTCAAAAAATTCCTTTTAAGTTTATAACTTTTATATCTAGCAAAGTAATTGACGTGGAAAGTGTAATTGACTTCTATACGAAGCGCGGAGTTCTGCTCTACATAACTGCCAAGTTTCATTTCTCTATCTCCACAACGTTTGGAGTTATTGATAATTTTCAGAAAACTATAACCAAAACGAAATTGCCGAAAACGCTTGTTTTTACGCAAGTTGTAACTCCCATATCTCTGGAACCGCTGGGTATATTTGAATTAAATTTTCACTGGATGAAAGATCACAGCTTCAGCTTCAATATAGAGGACTTTCAGAGTTTCTAAATACAAAATAAAGCACGAAGTAGACGTTATTTTAAATTTACGCCCACTTTTAACGGCTAGAAAGTGGGCGTGGCAAAATTTTATTTCAGACACAACATTCCCCATTATGCTTGCTATCAACCTACAAAATTTCATGCAATTATCTCAAAAGACAACGGATATATTACAAAAACCAGAAAACTGTAACCAAAGCGAAGTAACCGGAAATGAAAGTTTTTACTCAACTTGTAACTCTCATATCTCGGGAACAAATGGGTATTTTTGGATGAAGTTTTTTTCGGATGAAAGATCATAGCTTCAGCTTTAATATAGAGGACCTTTGGACTTTCTAAATACAAAACAAAGGACAAAATAAGAGCAGTTTTTAGTTAACGCCCACTTTTATCGACCTAAAAGTAGGTGTGGTAAAGGTTTATTTTCTGAAAAACATTTTCCAATGTATTTTTTATTAATCTACAAAATTTCATGAATTTATCCCTAAAAACTAGGGAGATATTGCGAGAAAAAATAAGTGTTCTTGACCCGAAAAATTTTAAAATTTTTGCAATTTTTTTTGTGAAACACCAGGTCAACAGAACTGGTAGGAGGTGGATTTCGGTCCGCTGGACCGATTTGGATGATTGTTTTTCCATATGATAGATTTGATATTTGGCTACAAGATGGGCAAACTTTGGCCCGCCTGGTGGCCCCCCGTGTTAGTCAAAAAATGCCTTTTAAGTTTATAACTTTTATATCTAGCAAAGTAATTGACGTGGAAAGTGCAATTGCCTCCTATACGAAGCGCGGAGTTCTGCTCTACATACCTGCCAAGTTTCATTTCTCTATCTCCACAACGTTCGGAGTTATTGATAATTTTCAGAAAACTATAACCAAAACGAAATTGCCGAAAACGCTTGTTTTTACGCAAGTTGTAACTCCCATATCTCTGGAACCGCTGGGTATATTTGAATTAAACTTTCACTGGATGAAAGATTACAGCTTCAGCTTCAATATAGAGGACTTTTAGAGTTTCTAAATACAAAATAAAGCACGAAGTAGACGTTATTTTAAATTTACGCCCACTTTTAACGGCTAGAAAGTGGGCGTGGCAAAATTTTATTTCAGACATAACATTCCCCATTTTGCTTGCTATCAACCTACAAAATTTCATACAATTATCTCAAAAGACAACGGATATATTACAAAAACCAGAAAACTGTAACCAAAGCGAAGTAACCGGAAATGAAAGTTTTTACTCAACTTGTAACTCTCATATCTCGGGAACAAATGGGTATTTTTGGATGAAGTTTTTTTCGGATGAAAGATCATAGCTTCAGCTTTAATATAGGGGACCTTTGGACTTTCTAAATACAAAACAAAGGACAAAATAAGAGCAGTTTTTAGTTAACGCCCACTTTTATCGACCTAAAAGTAGGCGTGGTAAAGGTTTATTTACTGAAAAACATTTTCCAATGTATTTTCTATTAATCTACAAAATTTCATGAATTTATCCCTAAAAACTAGGGAGATATTGCGAGAAAGCTAAAAGTGTTCTTGACCCGAAAAATTTTAAAATTTTTGCAATTTTTTTTGTGAAACACCAGGTCAACAGAACTGGTAGGAGGTGGATTTCGGGAATTGATTTTTTTTCAAAAGGCTATAACTCGATGACCGCTGGACCGATTGGGATGATTGTTTTTCCATATGATAGATTTGATATTTGGCTACAAGATGGGCAAACTTTGGCCCGCCTGGTGGCCCCCCGTGTTAGTCAAAAAATGCCTTTTAAGCTTATAACTTTTATATCTAGCAAAGTAATTGACGTGGAAAGTGCAATTGACTTCTATACGAAGCGCGGAGTTCTGCTCTACATAACTGCCAAGTTTTATTTCTCTATCTCCACAACGTTTGGAGTTATTGATAATTTTCAGAAAACTATAACCAAAACGAAATTGCCGAAAACGCTTGTTTTTACGCAAGTTGTAAATCCCATGTCTCGGGAACCGCTGGGTATATTTGAATTAAATTTTCACTGGATGAAAGATCACAGCTTCAGCTTCAATATAGAGGACTTTTAGAGTTTTTAAATACAAAATAAAGCACGAAGTAGACGCTATTTTAAATTTACGCCCACTTTTAACGGCTAGAAAGTGGGCGTGGCAAAATATTATTTCAGACACAACATTTCCCATTATGCTTGCTATCAACCTACAAAATTTCATGCAATTATCTCAAAAGACAACGGATATATTACAAAAACCAGAAAACTGTAACCAAAGCGAAGTAACCGGAAATGAAAGTTTTTACTCAACTTGTAACTCTCATATCTCGGGAACAAATGGGTATTTTTGGATGAAGTTTTTTTCGGATGAAAGATCATAGCTTCAGCTTTAATATAGGGGACCTTTGGACTTTCTAAATACAAAACAAAGGACAAAATAAGAGCAGTTTTTAGTTAACGCCCACTTTTATCGACCTAAAAGTAGGCGTGGTAAAGGTTTATTTTCTGAAAAACATTTTCCAATGTATTTTTTATTAATCTACAAAATTTCATGAATTTATCCCTAAAAACTAGGGAGATATTGCGAGAAAGCTAAAAAATAAGTGTTCTTGACCCGAAAAATTTTAAAATTTTTGCAATTTTTTTTGTGAAACACCAGGTCAACAGAACTGGTAGGAGGTGGATTTCTGGAATTGATTTTTTTCAAAAGGCTATAACTCAATGACCGCTGGACCGATTGGGATGATTGTTTTTCCATATGATAGATTTGATATTTGGCTACAAGATGGGCAAACTTTGGCCCGCCTGGTGGCCCCCCGTGTTAGTCAAAAAATGCCTTTTAAGTTTTTAACTTTTATATCTAACAAAGTAATCGACGTGGAAAGTGCAATTGACTCCTATACGAAGCGCGGAGTTCTGCTCTACATAAATGCCAAGTTTCATTTCTCTATCTCCACAACGTTTGGAGTTATTGATAATTTTCAGAAAACTATAACCAAAACGAAATTGCCGAAAACGCTTGTTTTTACGCATGTTGTAACTCCCATATCTCTGGAACCGCTGGGTATATTTGAATTAAATTTTCACTGGATGAAAGATTACAGCTTCAACTTCAATATAGAGGACTTTTAGAGTTTCTAAATACAAAATAAAGCACGAAGTAGACGCTATTTTAAATTTACGCCCACTTTTAACGGCTAGAAAGTGGGCGTGGCAAAATTTTATTTCAGACACAACATTCCCCATTATGCTTGCTATCAACCTACAAAATTTCATGCAATTATCTCAAAAGACAACGAATATATTACAAAAACCAGAAAACTGTAACCAAAGCGAAGTAACCGGAAATGAAAGTTTTTACTCAACTTGTAACTCTCATATCTCGGGAACAAATGGGTATTTTTGGATGAAGTTTTTTTCGGATGAAAGATCATAGCTTCTGCTTTAATATAGGGGACTTTTGGACTTTCTAAATACAAAACAAAGGACAAAATAAGAGCAGTTTTTAGTTAACGCCCACTTTTATCGGCCTAAAAGTAGGCGTGGTAAAGGTTTATTTTCTGAAAAACATTTTCCAATGTATTTTCTATTAATCTACAAAATTTCATGAATTTATCCCTAAAAACTAGGGAGATATTGCGAGAAAGCTAAAAGTGTTCTTGACCCGAAAAATTTTAAAATTTTTGCAATTTTTTTTGTGAAACACCAGGTCAATAGAACTGGTAGGAGGTGGATTTCGGGAATTGATTTTTTTCAAAAGGCTATAACTCGATGACCGCTGGACCGATTGGGATGATTGTTTTTCCATATGATAGATTTGATATTTGGCTACAAGATAGGCAAACTTTGGCCCGCCTGGTGGCCGCCGTGTTAGTCAAAAAATTCCTTTTAAGTTTATAACTTTTATATCTAGCAAAGTAATTGACGTGGAAAGTGTAATTGACTTTTATACGAAGCGCGGAGTTCTGCTCTACATAACTGCCAAGTTTCATTTCTCTATCTCCACAACGTTTGGAGTTATTGATAATTTTCAGAAAACTATAACCAAAACGAAATTGCCGAAAACGCTTGTTTTTACGCAAGTTGTAACTCCCATATCTCTGGAACCGCTGGGTATATTTGAATTAAATTTTCACTGGATGAAAGATCACAGCTTCAGCTTCAATATAGAGGACTTTTAGAGTTTCTAAATACAAAATAAAGCACGAAGTAGACGCTATTTTAAATTTACGCCCACTTTTAACGGCTTGAAAGTGGGCGTGGCAAAATATTATTTCAGACACAACATTCCCCATTATGCTTGCTATCAACCTACAAAATTTCATGCAATTATCTCAAAAGACAACGGATATATTACAAAAACCAGAAAACTGTAACCAAAGCGAAGTAACCGGAAATGAAAGTTTTTACTCAACTTGTAACTCTCATATCTCGGGAACAAATGGGTATTTTTGGATGAAGTTTTTTTCGGATGAAAGATCATAGCTTCAGCTTTAATATATCCGTTGTCTTTTGAGATAATTGCATGAAATTTTGTAGGTTGATAGCAAGCATAATGGGGAATGTTATGTCTGAAATAAAATTTTGCCATGCCCACTTTCTAGCCGTTAAAAGTGGGCGTAAATTGAAAATAGCGTCTACTTCGTGCTTTATTTTGTATTTAGAAACTCTAAAAGTCATCTTTTTTAACTCTAGCAACTGTGGAGTGAATCTGTTCGTACTCTGTGCATAGAGAAATAAAACCCAACTCAGAAATACATTTCAACAATAAAAATGTAATGAAAGAAAAGAAAAGAAACTACATATTTGTAGTTCACATTTTTTTTTAATTTATTAATATTTTCGCTTAAATATTTAATATAAGACGTAAAAGCAATACTACTTTCAAGGAGTAAAATAAAATATATATGTATAAACAAATTAACCCTTATGTGAATGGCAATGTTCCCGCGTACTTTTGGCGTTTTCAGCTTAGTTTTTGTTATAGAAACAGATGGTCCACTTGTTTTAAACTTCTTGAGAACTACTAACTATTGATAAATTTAAAATTATCATTATTTTTTAGCTTAAAAATTAATTTGAAAAGGCGTGGTGGTCCAATTGTCGTCTAACACCCTTAACGGTATTGTAAGGTACCTGGGAACCTACATTAGATATGAAAACACGATTATTGCATGTATATTTAAATTTTACTAAAATAAAATTAAAGGAAGTCGTTATGGATACTTTAGATTAATACTTTTATTATTATACTTACATACATAAATATCGTAAAATAAGCAAAAATTAACACTAAGCTACAAATAAACTATCACTAATCGCTGCGCGAACAATTTGGAGATTTTGTTGAATGCTCATTACAAATGGATTTGGAACTTCTCGTACAAGCTTTACGTGTTTTTCTTTTCTTGTTTTTCTTTTTATTTTCGACCAAAAATTTTAGTTTCCAATACTATTTCCTTATAAGTACCCGGGTACCTTGCAATGCTGTTAAATGGATTCTTTTTTTTTACCATTCACATAAGGATTAAACACTCACAAATACTAGCATACATATAAAATAATAATAATAATATAAGTTATTGCTTTTACTGCTATTGATTAATTGAAATACATATGTTTATAATACTTAATATCAAAAACACAAAAATTAAAATTGCCACAATGCGAAGTCACCATCTCAAAAACATTTCAGCAACGTTTAAAACAGTCGGTTGAAGAGTAAGAATGTTTATGTTGTTAGATGATCCACCAGTAACAATTACTTCCTTTACACCGACAGGATGCGCTGTTTATAAAAGTAAAAGAAAAATAATTTGGCTTTAATATGGATTAAGACATACAGAAGAAAATGGTGAAAATAAATAAAAATATACTTGTATATTGTTATAAATTAGAATTTATATTAACAAAAATGTAACAAACGAAAAAAAACCATAGTCCATTTTTTATGTAAAAATTAAATCGCCCATTGTTTATACAATACATTTAATTTATTATATGTATTATACATCGTCCATTTTTCATGCAAATAATTAAATTGATTATACATCGTCCATTTCTTAGGCAAAAAAATTAAATAGACTATACATCGTCCATTTTTCATGAAACAAAAATTAATGGACTATACATCGTCTATTTTTATCCGAAAAATTAAATGGGCTATACATCGTCCATTTTTCATTAAATGGAAAAAAAATTTATTAAAAAAATTTAATGGACTAATCGTCTATTTTTCATTCAAAAAATGTAATGTATTATATAAACATCGTTAATTTTTCATGCAACAAATGTTTTATGAAAAAAAAATTAATGGACTATAATCGTATATTGTCTATTTTTCATGCGAAAATCAAATAGACTATACGACGTTCATTTCTCAGGCAAACAATTTTTATGCAAGAAAAATAGACGATGTTAGTCAATTTAATTTTTTGCCTAAGAAATGGATGATGTACATATAGACCATTTAATTTTCGCACAAAAAATAGTCCATTAAATTTTTTTATTAAAACAATTTGTTGCATGAAAAGAGGACGATGTATATCAGATTAAAGCTTTTGAAAGAAAAATAGACCATAGTCTATTTAATTTTTTCATAATTTTTTTTTTTTTTTTTGCATAAAAATGGGATGTCCATTAAATTTTTGCATAAGAAATGGACGATGTATAGCTTTTAGCTTTTTGCATAAGAACTGTATAATCCATTAAATTATTTTCATAAAAAAATTGTTTCCATGAAAAATAGACGATTTACATATGTATATACATATTTGTAGTCCATTTAATTTTTTGTGTAAGAAATGGACGATGTATAGTCATTAAATTTTTTCCTAAAAAATGTGTTTGCATTAAATTAAAAAAAAAAAAATTGCATGGAAAGTCGACGATGTATCAGTATATTTAATTTTATGCAGAAAAAAAAGACGATGTATAGTCCATTTAATTTTTTCTCATAAGAAATGGACGACGTCTATATATATAGTCCATTAAATTTTTTGCATGAAAATTTTTTTTGGATGAAAAATTCAGGATGTTGTATAATAAATTTAATTTTTTTCATGAAAAATAGACGATGTATAGTCAAATTAATTTTTTTGCATAATAAATGTATGTATAGCCAATTAAATTTTATTCATAAAAAAAATTTCCATGAAAATTGAACGGTGTATTATAGTCCATTTAATTTTGTTCACAAAAACCTTTTTTGCATAAAAAATGAACGACGTACAGTCCATTTATTCATTCATTTTGTTTCATAAAAATGTTTTTGCATGTAAAATGGACGGTGTATAGTCCATTTAATTTTTTCCATGAAAAATAGACGATCTATAGTCCATTACTTTTTTGCATAAGAAATAGACGAATATGAAATTTTTTCATGAAAAATTATTTTGCACGAAAAATGGACGATGTATATATAGTCTATTAAATTTTTTTTTTGTCATGAAAAATGGGCGATGTATATATAATATACATAATAGTCCCTTAAATTTTTTTCTTAAAAATAATTTTTGGCTGAAAAAATTTTTCATAAACAATTTTTTCCATGGAAACTGGACGATGGTTGTAGTCCGTTTAATTTTTTGCATGAAAAATATACGATGTATAGTAGATTTAATTTTTTGCATAAGAAATGTATAATCTATTAAGTTTTTTTCGTAAAATTTTTTTACATGACAAATAGACGATGTATAGTCCATTTAATTTTTTGCATGAAAAATAGACGATATATAGTCCATTAAATTTTTTCAATATGAAATGTACGAGTATTATAATATATGAGCTCATGTATGGAAATTTAATTATGAAGCTCTTTATAGTTGGATTCATATATAGGAATAAGATGAAATATATATATATATATAGCCATATAAATATGTATGCATTTTATTAACTCGATCTTTTTCTTTATTTTTTTACAACTGGTGAATTGAAATTCTATAATAATATACCTACATACGGTATGCAAAGTTTATATCCGTACAGCCTCAACGTTTAAAAAAAAACGTTTGTAACAAAAAAAAAAACTTCTTTTACGATTTTATACATTGTAGCCCTATTTAATAAATCAAATAATCAAAAGTATAATTCAGTCATCAATTTGATACAAAATAACGGATTAATCTAGATAATTAAAAGAAACAAAGTTCATATTACTGCAATTAATTATATTGAAAAGTAGTGTTAGTATAAAAGCGGATTAGTTTTTGTTTTCTAATTGCATTAGTTTTTAATCTGATTTCTTGAATTAAATTTTATCTACGCACATGAGTTTTGTTTCTTTTAGATAATCGATTCATCTCTTCTCTTTCAGTTCTTTTTAATTATTTTGTCCAAACAAATTTTTCATTAAATACAACCTACCTTTTCAAAATCTTAAAAAAAAGTAATTTTAGTAATTTAATATATTGCACAGCAGTGCGCTTTTTTTGAATCAAGGGATTATGAATATGAACTTTAAATACTGTATAGGGAATATTTACACGCACATGTACGAAAATGTATGAATACACAGAAAATAATGATTTGTAAATACAATTAATTTTTGATGTGTAACATACGCTAGGGGGTAAAAATCTTTTTCACTGAGATTTCTTTGCTGAGATGCACACAGCGTTGTCAAATCGGTGTGAGATATGTATGAGTGTATTAGTGTTTGAAAGAAGCAATACAAACTTATTTAAATTATTGTAAATACATAGGAATTTGCTGGTTTTTGTTTGTTAGGGTCGTTAGGTTTTTTGCTTTATTATATTAGGGTTCCGTACACCAAAGGTGAAAATAATAATTGCTTTATTAGGGTTCCGTACACCAAAGGTGAAAATGAACCCTATTGTTTTCGCTACGCTGTCCGTTCCTCTGTTACAGGGTATTTCCTCGAGAACCGTAGGAGCTACGGACCTGAAATTCGGACACAGTGTGTAGACATTTGGCCGCTACAACAGCAAATATATGAGAGTTAAAAATTAAAGGGTGTTCCAAAACGAGCAACGAAAAATGTTAAAATCCCATGTAATATACATACACTTGAATTTTGTAAAGTTAGTGTATTTTTATACAGACTACAACAATTAACAGTAAATTTAAAAAATTTAAATTAAAGGGTGTTCCATCAGTTAATGCAATTTTGACTTTGTAGCTTTGACAACTTGCTGTATCTTGGAAACCGTAAGAGCAAAACTCTTAAAATTTTCAAAAACGGTAAAACTAAAAAATCGAAAAATTATAAAATCGCCAAATCTAAAAAAAAAAATCGCCAAAACCGAAAAAAGCACCAAATTAAAAAAAATCTAGGACTAAAATAGATCGCGAAAAACCGGAAAAATCGTCAAAATGAAAAAAATCGCCAAAGTGAAAAAAAATCCAAAAAACAGAAAAATAATCGCCAAAATTAAAAAAAATCGGCAAAATAAAAAAAATCGCAAAAATTAAAAAAACCCTTAAACAAAAAAATCGCAAAAACTAAAAAATCGCCTAAATAAAAAAACCCCAAAAACAAACAAAAAACGCCAAAATGAAAAAAACCCCACAAACAGAAAAAAGTCGCCAAAATGGAAAAAATCGCCAAAATGAAAAAAATTTCGAAAATTAAAAGAACCCAAAAAGAGAAAAAAAACCGCCAAAAAGAAAAAAAAGTGACAAAGCTGAAAAAATTCTTTAAACTGGAAAAACTTAAAAAGGAAAAAAGCCACATGAAACAACTGCTCAAAACCGAATGTACGGAACCCTTCGTGCGCGAGTCAAAGTCGCACTTTACTGAATTTATTTTAATTACCAAACAATGAACAACAGGAATTAAAAAGTAAAAAGTAAAGGTAAAGGCACTTACCATAGGTGAGCACTGCAGTACCACTAAAATTTCAGTAAAAATAATAAAAAAAAGCGCCAAAAACCGAAAAAACGCAATAAAAGAAAAAAAAAGCCAAAACTATTTGTTATATAGGCAAAAGTGTCCGCACGGAACCCTTCGTGCGCGAGTCAAAGTCGCACTCTACTGAATTTATTTCTAATTGTCGTACATTAAGTTATCATAGGCAAATAAAAACAAATAAATAAAATGAATACAAAAACATTTAATTTTAATAACTTTTAAAAAGATTTTTTGCACTTTTAATAAGAAATTTACTAAAACAAAGAAAAATAAGGAAAACAAAAACCTAAACTTGTCAAACTAAAAGTCTTCATCGTCTTTGAGATTGTCATTCATACGGACAACAAGAAGTACAGAGAAACTTAACAGCTTCATATAAACACCATCTTGTGTGCAATAGTAGCTACTAATTTTCACTAACATATAATTGTGCTAGCGCTGTATAGTTCGAAAACCATTGCTGTAAAATAACTAAATGCATTACATTTCATTAAACAAAAACAAACAAAAACCAGCAAATTCCAATGTATTTACATTATTGAAAGTTTTGATACTTTTAATTGATTAATTAAAAATATTACTAAAAGCATAGTACTTCCAACTTAAGAACATTTTTCATTACTAGATGTTTACACATCTCCCCTGTGATCGGACTCACATTGCTTTTTTTTTTTTTGTTATATCAATTAAATATTTAATTGATTTTGAACCTACAACGATTTTGGTAAGTACAATTAACGAAATTGTAAGTTAAAGGCAAATCTGAAAAATATTTTCAATTAAATATATCAACAAATATTTTGTTGAAATTGATTTATTTTTTCAACATTATTTTTTTTTTTACATTTCAAAGTTATTTCAATTAAAGTTATTGTTATATTAACAATGCGAATTGTTGAGTTTTTGTACAAATTTTGATTATCATAATTGTTATATTAACAATGTTTCTTATGCACAATCACAATCCTCGAAACGATTATTTGCTTGTATGCGAAAAACACTAAATATCTTTGGGCGGAGTTGAACCGGCAACCTCAAAACTAATAAACCAACTTACTTACCTCTCAGCTAGAGAGCAACACTTTATTAGATACACAAATAATGAATGCACACAAAAAATGATTTCTTGTTTCTTCTACATGTGCGCACTCCGTTATGATATAATATAATATAATATAATATAATATAATATAATATAATATAATATAATATAATATAATATAATATAATATAATATAATATAATATAATATAATATAATATAATATAATATAATATAATATAATATAATATAATATAATATAATATAATATAATATAATATAATATAATATAATATAATATAATATAATATAATATAATATAATATAATATAATATAATATAATATAATATAATATAATATAATATAATATAATATAATATAATATAATATAATATAATATAATATAATATAATATAATATAATATAATATAATATAATATAATATAATATAATATAATATAATATAATATAATATAATATAATATAATATAATATAATATAATATAATATAATATAATATAATATAATATAATATAATATAATATAATATAATATAATATAATATAATATAATATAATATAATATAATATAATATAATATAATATAATATAATATAATATAATATAATATAATATAATATAATATAATATAATATAATATAATATAATATAATATAATATAATATAATATAATATAATATAATATAATATAATATAATATAATATAATATAATATAATATAATATAATATAATATAATATAATATAATATAATATAATATAATATAATATAATATAATATAATATAATATAATATAATATAATATAATATAATATAATATAATATAATATAATATAATATAATATAATATAATATAATATAATATAATATAATATAATATAATATAATATAATATAATATAATATAATATAATATAATATAATATAATATAATATAATATAATATAATATAATATAATATAATATAATATAATATAATATAATATAATATAATATAATATAATATAATATAATATAATATAATATAATATAATATAATATAATATAATATAATATAATATAATATAATATAATATAATATAATATAATATAATATAATATAATATAATATAATATAATATAATATAATATAATATAATATAATATAATATAATATAATATAATATAATATAATATAATATAATATAATATAATATAATATAATATAATATAATATAATATAATATAATATAATATAATATAATATAATATAATATAATATAATATAATATAATATAATATAATATAATATAATATTTAATTGAATACAAAAATTAAAATTTGTTATATCAACAATGATCATTGTTAATTTTTAAATTAAATATTAACAATTTGTTTTGTTGGTTACATTTCGATGATATCTTTTTCTGTGTAAATATTATCATATCGTGCCATAACCGACAAAAAAGCTTAAGCGACATACTTTCGAAATTAATTTTTTGTAACCAAAATCGATTATTTGCGATCGTAAATAGTCGATTTTCGTAAAAAAAAAAGCCAAGTCCAAAAATGTGTCGCTTAAGCTATTTTAGCGGTTATGGCTCGATATATGCCCATACACCCTAATTTTTCGGAACCAAACCATAAATGGAACATCATATATGATCCATACATATTTTTTTGGCTGGTAGTCTATTAAATTTTTTTAATAAATTTTTTTTTCATGGTAAACCCACTTAATTTTTGCATAAAAAATAGACGATATATATTCCATTTAATTTTTTGCATAAGAAATACATAAAAAAAATTAAATAAATTTTTTCATAAAAAATCTTTTTCCATTAAAAATAGACGATGTATATATAGTTCATTTAATTTTTTGCATAAAATATTTACAATGTATGCATAGTCCATTTATTTTTTTTGCATGAAAAATGGACGATGTATAGTCCATTTCATTTTTTCCATGAAAAATAGACGATGTATAATCCATTTAATTTTTTCCATGAAAAATTAAAGATGTATAGCACATTTAATTGCTTTCAGGAAAAATAAAATGTGGTATATATCGTCCATTTTTAATACAAAAAATTATATGGCCTATACATTGTCAATTTTTCATATAAAAAATAAATGGGCTATACATCGTCCATTTTTTGCACAAAATATTAAATGGGTACATCTGCCAAGAGATGCTTGCGCAACATCTTAAAGATATCGTGGCCTCGAATAATCTCAAACGTTGAACTCTTACAAATATCGAACCAAACCAATATTAATGACGAGGTGCGATGGCGTACATACAGGTGACTAGGATACACGCTACGCAAAAACGATGACGAAATCCCGCATGCGCCCCTTACATGGAATCCGCATGGTAATAGACGAAGATGCCGACCCCAAACAACATGGAGAAGAACTATTCTAGCTGAATAGTTAAGATCACTAGCAAGGGACAGAAATAGGTGGAAAGCTCCTAAATGGAGTATAGATAATAATCTATATAAATAAAAATTAAATGTTGTCCGTTGCTAAGCGCATAACTTGAAAACGGCTTCACCGACTTCGCTAATTTTTTTTAAATATGTGTAATAGTCTTAAAAAGGTTTTTATGGAAAGAAAAATTTTAAAGTTTGCTTGGAAAGTTGAAAATTTTGGATAAACTAAAATTGTGTTTTTCTATGAAATTTTATATTTCATAGAAATATATTTATAGAAAATTTATTATTTGACATATTGTCAGTAGTGTACATAAAATAATTGAAATTTATTTGCTGGTAGTTTAGCATGTCTATATACGTATTTCATTGGCGCTTGAACCAAATCATCAGTAGACTTTAACCACAAATTTTAAACAGTCACAAACCTCTTACTTTATGCATAGACTTTCAAAAACTATATGAGAATTCATAAAATAATAATACTTTTGAAAATCACAAAAGAAAAAATAAATAAAAATAAATATATATATATATATATATATATATATATATATATATATATATATATATATATATATATATATATGAAAAATGTATTTATATTTTGTTCGAATAAAGTCTTAAGTTCGGAAAATATGCCTGTCCAGGCTTAATTGACCAAGCTTATTTTGACTCTCACTTTTTTCGATATAACTAATATACCTTTTTTGTTGTTTGACGGTCGTGAAGAAAATTTGATTCCCGCAATTTGCAATTTTTTAATGCACTATGGATTCTTCTTTTTTGTTTTTGGTAATTAAAATAAAAAACATGAAATGAAATAACTTATTTGCTTTTTACTCTTGTGTTGCTCGCAATCTGTAAAACAGCATTGGTGAATAGGACAATGGGAAGGGGCACCCCCTATACAAAATAATCAATAATAATCTAATATATTGAAAGCTATACTAGGAAGAGTCCTCAAATTTAGTATGTATTCCTTTGAGAGCGAGATGCAAAGTATTTCAAAATATTGGTAGAATAGGACCAAGGGTAGGGTCACCCCCATACAAAGAAATTCATAGTTATATATTTTGAAAATTCTAAACGTTGGCATGGACTCTTTTGAGAGTGAGGTGCGAATTAATTCAAGATATTGGTAGACTATGACTATTTCTTGAAAGCTATAGCAATAACAGTCTTCAAATATGGTACGGACTCGTTTGAGAGCGAAGTACGAAGTAATGGTAGAATAGGACAGTGGGAGGTGGCAACGCCTATACAAGGTAATTATAAAAATCTTATATCCTGAAAGCTATAATAGCAAGAGTCTTCACATTTGGTAGGAGCTAATTTGAAAACAATTAATCTATATATGTATATACAAATTAATATTTGTTTGTATGTCCGATTGCGATAAAATTTGGAGCACGTAGTCTGCGCAACTCCGTGAAGGTTTAAGGGTATTACTTTCTTTAAACTAGAACCAAGAGTGCGATACGGGGGAAATTTCTGCCCCTCCAAAACGTAGGACACAGGTAGATCTGCGTCAAAAAATTCACATAGGCTATGAAAAATTTCAGAAGTAGGAACAGAAGGGCAAGAAGAGGAAATTTCTGCCTCTCCGAAACAATTAAAGCGATTTTAATGAAACTTTGAACACTGATAGATCTGCATATACAAATTCACATAGGCTTTATTTTTTTAAACTAGGACCAGAAAGGCGAGAGGGGGAAATATTTGCCCCTCTATGCACATTTTCAAATTAGGATCAGGACAATTTCTGAGTTTCAACTCGATTTTGCTAAAATTTAAAATATATATACCCCTTCGCTTGGAAGGAGACGTACTGTATGTATTTTCTCATAAGTAAGACAAGCAATGGGCAAGGTGAGTCCCGTTCCTTCGAAACTTTGAAATCGATTTTAATGAATCTTAAAGCATAGGTATCCCTTCATTTAGAAAAAGTGTCTAATTTCTGCCCTTCCAATACTTTCAAATCGATATAAATTAAATTGAAAAGACGAGGGGGTAGTGAAGCACACCGGGTCTAGCTAGTAATAAAATAAAATACATTGTACATTTTTCATATAAAAAAATAAGTGGACTTACTCAAATTTTGAAAAAGTTTACTTTAATTTATATCAAAAATGCTTTTCAGAAACAAGATCAAAATTTATTACACGACTTTAAATCGTTATTTTTTTTAACCGATGGAATCATTTCTATATATTTTTTTTGCCAACATAAATATTTGATTTAGAACATTTTTTCTTTTGAAGCAATATTAGATCTTTAAAAGAAAACACACTGTATTGTTCTTACTTATAACCCTTAAGCTATACATAACATTCCTAATTTATCCCCATTTTACGTTAGATTAAACAAATGTTTTAAAGCATGGCAACCCTTTAAACAAATCAGAGTACACATTGATGCATAGAACCAAAACAGCTTGAAAAAAATATTAACAATGTGTGTGACGGCAATCTGTGCGACCACGACCAGAGGTTCCATTCGTGTGGCTCACAGCCGGCTTACAGCCGCCGCCGATCTAATTCTCATTGACAAAGCCGCCGCCGATGCATGCGGCTGGCATCGGCTTGCCGAATTTTGCAAATTAATAATTTTTTTTAATCTATATTCATATGTTTATATATTTTAAGTTGAATTTTTATAAGTTAAGTTATATTATTATCAATTTCAATGTTTAAACCTGACTGACGCAGTTTTGCATAAGTGTATGTACAAAGTTAAAAATATGCAGCTATTTTATGAACAAATTGTATGTACATACATTGTAAAAATAATAAAAGCGTTTTAAGTACAAATTTTCTTGATTGATAAAAATACAACATATCGCTCATTTACTCAAACAACTTCATAACTCACAAAAATCGTTTGACAGAAAAAGAGTTTAAAGTTTTCAATTTACGCAAAACTTAATTAGAAAAAAATTATTTTGCTTTTCGGAATTGTGTACACAAGATGTTCGCATGAAATTTTCACACAATATGAAGAATGACATTAGGATAAATTCTGCACTAACAATTATAAAAAAAGCATTAACTTCAGCAATCTACACATAACACTAACTTGAAGTTAAAGTTAGTAATTCTGTCTTTTCTTTTATTAATATTTTATCTACAAACATACATCTTACATATGTACATGTGAATGTACATATCAAGGCCTACATACATACATGCAAAACATTACAAAAAATCGGCTCCTGCCGGCTAGCCGCCGCCGCCGGTATATATTGCCTCAGCCGCCGCCGCCGACAATTTTGTGACGAATGGAACCTCTGACCACGACACAATTGCCTCAAAAGCAAAACTTTTTATTTCTATCCCCAACCACTTGAAGAGAACTAACTACAGATACGAGTGCACAGAAAACGAGCCAAAGTGCCTGCATGCAGGCAAGACGACATGTGTGTAGGAAAATAATGCACAAAATGTGCATTAAATATTAAAATGCAAAAGCTCTGGCAAATATATACATACTTACAAATCTAAGAGCGCAAGCTTTCTGTGAGTATGCATATTTTACTGTTGGTTTGTTTTTGTGTGTGTGTGTGTGTGTGTTTTTTTTTTTTTTCAATATAAAAAATGCCAACAAAATTAGATAAGCTTTATAACGTATGAGTATTATTATTTGCAAAATTGCATTCAAACAAAAACTATAACGAAGACAAGAGGAAAAAAGTTTTATAAAACAACAACAACAATAACAATTCGAAAAGCACATGCATAAATTGTGTGTGGCTCAGACATGGAAAATGCTGATTTTAAAATGGTAATCAACTTCGTTATTTTGTATTTTTTTTTTTAGGAAGTAAAAATTTATTTTGAAAGTAGTAATCTGGAATTTAAAGAAATTCGTTTTTCTTAAATAATACTTATAATACACTTATGACCATTATTACAACTTAAAGTTAGTTAAAAGTAGGATTTTATCGGACCTATAAAAAGTTTTCCATTATTGAAAATTGGAATTAACTTCCAGGTAGGATAAACTTGCTCACTTTAGGTTAAAGTAAAATTTTGCAACTGATAAAGTTTTTATACGTCCGATAAAATCCTACTTTTAACTAACTTTAAGTTGTAATAATGACCCTTAAGGCTCAGTAAGCCTACTGTTATGTAATGAAACTGCAACAGTAGGAAACAGCTGATCGATATTGTTATGTGAAATGTAATGAAAATGGTTATAGAGATGTAATGTAACGTAACCTACTTTTCATACAAAAATTTCAACTTCTAAAAAAATTTCAATTTCAACTTTTAACTGAGCCTTTAGCCGACTGTAATGTAAAGTAACTGCAACGTAGGAAACAGCTGATCGATATTTTTATATGAAAAGTAGGTTACGTTACATTACATCTCTATAACCATTTTCATTACTTTTCACATAACAAAATCGATCAGCTGTTTCTTACTGTTGCAGTTACATTACATTACAGTCGGCTAACTGAGCCTTAACTCAGGCTTTGGTATTTTTTTTAGCTTAAAAAAGAATTATTGTAATTACTTATTTTTATTTAACGCATGTCCAAAATGAATAGGAATTTAAGAAAGTTTGTTTGTTGTTGACTAACGTATGTTTAGATGCATTTCGTTGCTGCTTAGGCAAGTCATCGTCATCATCATCAATCACAATTCCAAAAAAGCTTAAAAAATCTAAATGTTTATAGAGTGATACTGTTCAAGTTTATTAAAATGATAAAAAAAATACATGCATAAATTAAATGTCGAAAAATTTGCATCAAATAAAATATCAAATATTACTGAATTTTCCATATCTGAGTACATTTGTGCATGTGAAAAATTAGAGTAGCAAATGCTGCATTTTCTTAAAAGTTTTCATTTGCACGAATAAAACAAGGAACATGACGTCATGCAGAGAAAAGCTTATTTGCTTGATTATGCATTCATACATACATACATATGTATGTATGTATGCACGAGAGTCGAATTTCATTTCATTTCATTTCCTATTTAATAAACTTTCCTTGCTCTCGAACTTTTCCTTGTGGCAAAATTCAACATTTACTGCAATTGAATTCCTTTGGAAACTATAACACCCAAAATGCGTGAAGGAAGTTTGTTCTTTTAAAATCCGTAAGAGGAGTGCACAAAGAAATATTCGACGCTGCATGGTTGTGTGTTGTTCATTTAAACGGTTGCTAGCTAACTCAATTGTTTGTGCGCTCGATTCGTTGATTTGTTTGCTATTGGCGATTAAATAGTTTGCATGCAAATCTGCACTAGACACGGCAACTGCATTAACAGCTTTTGTGTGTTTCGCTGTATAAGTGTCTATGTGTCAGTGTTTTTGCGCGCTTTTTCTATGCGCTCAGTTCGTACTCAACAGCCGTTGAGTTAGGTTGGGCTTTTTTACTTTGCTAATATTCTAAACTGCACACACACACAGACACACAGTGTGTGCATCAAACGCGCGCGTTACGGGCAGAACAATTATATAGAGAGATTTAACAAATAGTTTCGTTACTTGCTGCAACCTAAATTTTTGAAACTTGACAACAACACACCACTTTACCCCTCTTCCACCCAAACTAAGAGGAAAATGTGCTAGGTGTTTGAAGGTTACGACACACTAACAAACAAATAAAAGAAAAAATATAAAAACAACATACCAAGTATAAATTACTGCACTACTGATAGGGTAACAAATCAATTAAGCAACATCAGTTACAAGGAAACCTCAACCATTACCACGCCAAATTTAACAAGCGCTGCTGCAAGTGCAGCATTCGGCAATAGCAGTACTTGCACAACAACAACTAGTGGTGCGGCCAAAGAAACAAATACCACCAACTCCCACACCTACGCCACTGCTACCAAAAAGAACAAACACAGCACCACAACAACAACCATCAATATTGCCGCCGACAACAGTAAAACTTCAACGATGAGCAGTCGCAAAGATGATCCCGTATTCAATGTGAAATTTGTGCAACTGGTCGAATCGAAACCTTGCCTGTGGAATTCAACTTTACCCGAGTATAGCAAAAAAGATGAAATACAAAAAGCTTGGCAAGACATGGCAAATGAGACAAAAGATACGGGTAAGTAATCGCAACGGCCATATGCGCCATTGTAAAAAAAATGTGTGAATGCTAAAAAAAAAAAAACTTTTGCAATTTGTGTGTGCAATTACTCAGGCCGCTGCAATTGACTCAATTTGCTTTTGCACTAGGTCTCCGCTTTAGTCGGTCGGACATGGAATCGGTCTTTCGTTCGTTCGGCCAGCCTTCATTCATTCTGTTGCCGTCTTGGACGTGCTTACATCTACATACATACATATGTATGTATATATGTATGTAGATGTTTAAAAGAATTGTAATTGCGTGTGTTTGTTTAAAGTTTGTATTAAAAGCGCTAGTGTTCTCTCTAGAATAGTAAACGACTGAATTGGTCTCTGAGTAATGAAATGCTAGAGATATTTTATTTAATACTTCTTAATACACTCAGAAAATATTAAACACTGGTTACACGCATCAAATATTTAATTACAATTCATTTGGTTGTTTATTTATTTTGATTTTGGAAGGCCCCAACACAGTAAGGTTTTATAGTCCCTTTTTTATAATTATACATAAATTGCAATTATTTTTTTTTAAATGCATTTAGCTTTTTAATTATATTACACATTTTGACAGTATATCGCTTTTCATGAAAAGTTGAGCAGTTACCGACTACATATGGGCAATTCCACAGAATGTCACGTACGAAGTCACGTACGTTGACTACTCAATTAAGCTTGTATTTCAAAGAAAATTAAAATTTTCTTGATGTACTTTTGAAGAGCGTAAATAGCTGTATATTTGGTATATAAACAAAAATCCAACAGCATTGATCTGAAATACAATCTGGATTGATTGGTCAATTTACGTGACATCGTACATGACATTCTGTGTAATTGCCCATATGTTATGCAGATTTTAAATATATAATTATAATTTTTTTTTCAGCTCTAGTTTTCGAGATACAACATTAATTTTTAGCGAACGAACAACTTTTTTTAATTGTAAACAAGATTTAAATGGGATAATTAAATTTAATTCTAAAAGATTTTTTTTTCAAATTCACTATCTTTTGTGAGAATTTCAATGGTACATATATTTAAGCCGTTTTTGATATTATACTCTTCATCATGGGTGAACATCGTGTAGCAAATTTTTGCAAATCGAATTCACACGTATTCTTATTCTCTTTCATTTAGTCTTATCTGAGACAAATTTTTGCTTATCTTTTTATTCATTTTTCTCAAACGCACTGCGAGAAATTTATTATGTATACTGCATATATATGTTATGTTAAAAAATGCTTTTGCCTACATACAACAAAAAATTTAATTTAATCTTCACTGAAATATCGACGAATGTTTTTTTTTATTACTTCTACTCTCACCCCCCCCCCCCCCCCCAATCGGTTCAGTCTTATGTAAAAAAATACAAAAAAATTGCATACCGATAAGTTGTGTTTTTGTTGGGGGGGGGGGGGGGCGTCTGGCCCACAAAGTTGGCCCTCAAGCCCATATATTATTCGGGAGGGTTTTAAGCCATGTTTTAATAAAATCGGTCCGGCCGTTTCGCTTCTTCTCTCGATATATTCGTTATATATTTTATTTTCTTTTGTTTTGGTTTATTTTGTTAAGTTTTATTTTATTTTAGTTTATTTCATATATTTTATGTATTTTATTTTATTAACCCCCGACTAAAAAAAGGGGGGTGTTATAAGTTTTTAGTGTGTGTCTGTGTGTCTGTGTATCTGTGTGTCTGTACGTGGACACGGCTGAACCGATTTTGATTTAGTTTTTTCTGTTTGAAAGGCGACTTGATCGAGAGGGTTCTTAGCCATGTTTTAAGAAAATCGGTCCAGCCGTTTAGAAGATATCGCATCTTCTCTAGACATATTCGGGGTTTTTTAAAATTTTTAATTTTTGTTAATTATTTTATATTAGTTTATTTTATTTTATTTTATTACTTTGTTTTATTTTAGTTTTTTATTTAAATTTTTTTTTTTTTTTTTTTTTTTTTTTTTGAAAAGTCAGAAATTGAAATTGACATTCATTCATTCCATTTGAAAACATGAAATTCAATCATGTATGGAATCTTCTTTTTTATATTTATTAAAATTGAGATCTCGTTTTTTATGAAAACAATTAACTAATTTTATTTTTATTCAAATATTTCGTTGCCACAATGGGTGTAACTTCTTCAGGGAATGAATATACATACATATGTATGTTTGTATAATAATTGGCAATTAAAAAATATATATTTTTTTAATTAAGTATATATTTATTACTAAGATGCATTTGTTTTCTGGTGCTACTTATCACATAGTTTAAAGATTTTTACAAATTAATCTAAGTCAGGTTTTAGACACATCAGTTTTAGTTGCTCAAATTTTGATTTTGCATGAGATAGGTGAGAAAATAATATATATACACATATATTCCTTTTGTATACCTATCTTTTTCTTTCTCATTATAAAATCAAAAGTTGAGCAAGAAAAACAGATGTGTCTAAAACATGACTAAAATATACGATATTCCCTATTCATATTTGAAAATTATATAAAATTCAATCTTATAATTAGAACATACTTTTGTATTCAAATTTTTAACAACAAAATTATACTATTGCATAATTAGATGATTAGACAACCCATACGACCGTAATGCAAGCACTAATAATCCCAAATTAATATTTTACTTATTAAGTAAAATATTTTTTTTTTTGATTAAAAATACATTGAAATTGATTATTGAGGGGTTTAGCTGGATCCCATGCGCATTTCACTGTTGCTAATGCAGATCATCAGGGAACCTTTATCCAAAGCTTCTTAGAACAACTAGAGTTATTATATTATAAACTTTCATTTAAACAAATGAGAAGCTCAATTACAAATAACAAAGTTGAAACAAGAACTCAATAATCAACATGTTTTTTATTTTCTTACTTTACTATTGCTACATTGGCTGACTTTTTTTCAGCTTCAAATTGTAGTCGTAAGAGTATGTAAAAGAAAATAAATGTAAATAGCAACAACAGCTATTTAAGAATAGAGTGTTGCCACACAAGTATTTTTTTGACCGGGTGCAGTCAAGTTAATAATTAGTGTTTTTTATGGGAATTGTTACGGTCTAATTCTTAAAAAATATTAAAGGTTTATTACAGGTTTATTTGACAAATTTCCCATAGAAATACGTCAAATAAGCGCTTAATAAACCTGAAATATTTTTTATGAATAAGGCAGTTACAATTTAAGTTTAAAATTTTTAAACGCACTAATAATCCCAAATTAATATTTTACTTATTAAGTAAAATATTTTTTTTTATTAAAAATACATTGAAATTGATTCTACTTACTTATTTTATTTATGTTAGAAACCCAGTATATTGTAAAGCACATATTAAGCTAATTGCCCATGAGTTTGTTTTTTTTTTGTTTCTCCTGTAAAATTCTTCAAATTTTGGATACATACATACTATGTAATAGTACATACATACTATGTATGTATGTATTTGCATTTGAACGTGGAAAGTGGTTAACTAATTTTTCCAACTTATTCCATGTTACAGCAGATATTATTTCCCTCTCATTGTTGTGCTGCCATATTAAGCATTATTATTTTAAAATAAATAAACAAATGTTTCCTTTAAAATATGTACATAGTATGTACATATGTATGTATATGGCTAAAACATTTCGCCAACCCCGATCGTTATGTATAAGAATTTACTGAAAACCTGTTTTTGTAGGCTAACTTGCCGCAATAAATATTTTTGATTTCGGAAATCTTGCTCAAGGTTAAAAAACAGGTACTCCGATTTCTTACAAACAAACAATAAGTAAGTACATACATATGCACATATGTAAATATGTATGTATATGCAGCCTGTCCCATGGTGTCCAAAGAAAAGGTTCTTGCCAAAATTTGTATTGAAAACAATAATAAGAAATTTTTGTTTGTTTTTAACACAAAATTTTCCAACAAACGTTTTCCTTTGTATGTTTATTTCTTTGCGTGTAAATTTCACATGTATGTCACCAACTAACGCAAAAAAAAAGAATGAAAAAACCACCCTGCAGAAAGTGCGAATAGTGAAATTCTAATGATTTACTAGTGACATTGTCAGCAGTACTACTGACCAGGCTGTACCCCAGCCAATGTAATCATCTATTGACATTTAACATTAGCTTGTCATTGAAAATCCACCACTAGACTGTATCACTCTTGATAAAGTAGTTCTTTTGGGACCACATGGAGACATTGGCACCAAAGATTCACTAGTAAATTTTAGGGGATCTAGTCTACAATATCAATATTTCCTCGCTCGTGGTCAAGACTAAAATTATAGTGAGTTTATAGTGACATTGTCAATAGTGCTACTGACTAGGTGTACCCCAGCCAATGTAATCGCCTATTGACATATAACATATAGACTTTAGCACTATTGAGAAGGTAGTTCTTTTACGACCATATGGAAATATTTGAACCAAAGATTCACTAGTAGATTTTTGTGAACCTTGTCTGCACATATTTATTTAATATTATTGTAGAGCACAATAAAAAAGAAAAACTAACTATTGACGCGTTCATTGACAATATCACCAGAAATACACTAGAACTGTTGTCTCTAAGGAATCCTTACTCGCGCATAAAAGGAAAGTTGTCGACATTTTAACTAGAACAATTGTCGCTGTAGAGAGACTATTGACAAAGAGACTTATGGTTCTAGGCTGACTAGAGGGCATGTATGCATGTACATATGTGAGTATGGGTAACATTGCAATTTTTTTGCTGTATTTACCGTGAACATGCAGTCGCAGTCGCTGCCGACGTCTCTGTTTTGTTTATTGCTGAAATGAGTATTTTACATGCACTTTACTTCTTCGCGTGTGCATGACTCGCGACATTGGAGAGAAACATTCCTACACACATGTTCAAATGATATGCATAGTTGTTGTTTATTATTTATTTTATTATTAGTCTTCACTTACAACAAACTTATTGAAAGCTTTATTCTTGTTTATTTCTAATTTTTTTATTAATATTTTGATGCAGTTTATGTCTGCGAAAATCAGTTGTTTCTTGTGCATTTAATGAATTCTTTTTATTTTTATATATTTTTTTTGTTTATTTTGAGTTTGCCTAAGTGTGTGTATGTTTTTGTTTAGTTTACGCATTAACTTCAGAGCTTTTGTAACTATACATATGTAATTTGTATGTATGTATGTATGTACATATGTACATATGTATGGATAGAAGGCAGCGACAGTCTGAATTTTAGCTTTTAGGCAATTTTGTATTTATTTATTTGCTATAGCAAATAATTTATTGGCTTTGAAACTTGTATATTTCACAGTTAGACTTTGCTATGTACATATTTACAACCTATATGCATGACATGCATACATACATACTTGTATGTACGCCTGTATCTATGTTTACATGTTACTAGTTTCCACAACCCGATTTCCTCGATTGATGCTGACTGATTTCTTAATTTTGAACTTGACATTTAAAAATTGCTGAAGGTTTTATCTTTGGCCTTAATATTCTTTAATTCGAACATTATATTTTGAAGATGCCCCTACTTATTGACATCTTAAGCATCCACATTTCTAAAAACTTCAACAGTGGTCTCAAATCTTCTTAAATAGGGAAATAATTTACTGAACTATCAAAGACATCTTAATAGTAATTCGATACAAAATATACATAAATGCTGCTATGAAAGGTTCCAATATTTTTATAGGTTAGAGCAACTGTTTCCATATAAATATATTTTTATATGGTTGCCTTATGGATGTTCCGCTTAAAGATATTCCACATCAAAGGCCAAAGGAAAGCTATGCAGAAAATATTTATCCAAGGAAGCCACTATTAGACATATCGCTCGTTTAATTGAATAATATCATAACAAATGCGATTCATAAAATACCTTAAAAAAAATAAACAATTAGATTTAGTATTCAAAAACACACAAACTAACAAAGTCCTGACAAATCTAAGCAAGACTAAAGAGTTAATTACTCCACCGAATAATTTTTCTACAATTTAAAAAACCCGGGAGACTATTTGCTACCAGTCCTTAAAGCGTCTTACTTAGTATTGAGGACCTAGAGCAATACTTATCTAAATGTTTTTTCGCTATATCGAATTCATAACAAATCCGTTGTTAGGACCGATGCAAAAATAAAGCAAAGATGAACAGTTTGCGGAACGTCTGGGACTAGTCTTGTGTAGTTCATGAACGAACTAGTTCAAATGAACGATTCAGTACTTTGAACTATGTGAACTAGTTCAATTGTTTTACGCTCACTAGTTCAATTTTTGAACTAGTTCATTTTTTGAACTAAGAACTAATACACAAAAAGGCTGTGAACTAAATGTTTTCAACGTTTTGCTTTGCTTTTTTACTGTTTGTGTTTTTATCTTCTATACTCATCCATATGTATGTTTGTATGTATGTACATATATTTAGTTCTTGTTCATCGCTGGCTACTACCAAAAATGCAATAAACAAGAAAACACAAGTAAACACTTATACTACCCTATTCACAAAAAATATTTTGGATTTATGAGATTTTTTTATAAAGCAAATTTATTTATTAATTACATAATTAATTAATATTAGTTTTCATAAAGTATTTTTATTACAGAATTTGTGTTTTTAATATTGTCAAAGACAACACTAATACATACGCATGTAGAATTGTAGATGTAAAAACAGTGAACTAAAAAGACCTAACCAGTTCATTGAACCAAAAAGAGCGATTGAACTAAATGAACGAACCAGTTCATTTACAAATAATGAACTAAAATGACCGGTCACTGAAATGAACTAAATGGCACAAGTCTATCTGGGACACAACGATTTTAAAGCTAGTAACGGTTGGCATGATAATTTTAAAAAGCCCCATGTTATCGGGTTGCGACAAGTGAGTGGCGAAAGTGTCAGGCTAAGTTTATTCCAATGTAAGACACTGCTACCAAGCTTGTTGGCAGAATATGAGCGGTAAAATATTTCTAATGCAGAGAAACTGAATTATTTTTCAAATTCCCGGTGATCTTTATATTCGCATTTATCAATATTTTCTGCTGAAAATTTTCTTTTATGTGGAAAATTATGCAATTAACACACAAAAAGTAAGAAAAATATAATTTGCTTTTGAGTTACCGGCAATTCTCAAAAAAAAATTACCAAAATCCCAAACATGGGATTTTTTCAGTAATTTTGCTGATTTCTTTTTATTTTTCGCCGGGCGCAGATACGCAAATACGGAAATATTTAAAAACATACGTATCTTGTCTTAAGGTGGCATAATAAATTTTTAAATTGGATTATAACAAAAATAGGTCTAATTCGGAAATATATGGTTCCTTCAATAAAGAAAATTTTGAACAAAAATTTTCTTTGTAATATTTCTTAAAGTATTACCCTTTAAATACGTTAAAATTTGGGGTTGGAATTTGTGCAAAATTTGTTTACAATAGCGAAATAATTAACCCACTTTTTTCTGTAAAAAAACGGCACAAATCTATTTTTTTTAAATAGACCAAAGTTTGTAAAAATAGCCAAAATTTCAATTTTTTTTCTCGAATAGTTTCTAAATTTTAAACGAAAGCCAGTAAATGTAGCAGATTTTTTTAGTTCTTGCAAAAAAATCTTTTTTATCGGATCAAAAACATCAGCTTGGCATGGGTTTTAATTTTTCATTAACCCTAGAATGGAATAGGAGGAAAATCTGTTTCAAAGACCGGCACTGCCTCACCTGATGGACCTTTTGTACTATAGATCTGTAAATTAAATTAAATAAAATAAATTAAATAAATTAAATTAAAGTTAGTACAGATATTGGAGAAGCCCCGCTAATATCATCTGAACACAGAAACTCAGAATGAAATACACGCCTTCTACTATCATATAATACGATACACTCAGGAAGAATGTGTGCCGTCGTCTCATCATCTTCCAAGCATAAACGACACAAGGGTTAACGAACTTGGTTACTTTTTCACAGAGGACAGTTCAGCCCAAAGTGACCAGAAAGGAAACCAGTAACAAGCCGTAAATTATTCCTGTTGAGGTTCAGGATGCCATTATATGTAAATGGCTGTATTAAAGCTTTGGCTTGCCTTAAACCAGAAGAAGCAGCCACATTTCCTTAGCGGTAGAAGTGTCATCTTCTTTGATCAGAGATGTTACAGTCGACCGACTTACGCCACAAAACGGCTCTTGGCCTATAAAAGGAGCAACAGAGGCCGTCTTGGCTAGTTCATCGGCTTCCTCATTAGCTGAATGACGGCTTTGGCCAGGTATCCAATAAATGGAAATCTTGTTCCGCATGGCTAGCTTTTGTAATGAGTCAAAGCACTCTAAAATTAGCCTGGAACGGAATTCCCATGAAAGAAACAAACATAAGAGCTGTCTACACTGAACCAAAAAGGTACATAAATTCAACGAAAAAATTCGTTGATTCAACGAATTTATTCCTTATTTTTCACCTAAGGAACATGTTCATTGAATTCAACGTATGCCAATCATTGGCTTGTTGAATTCAACGTACCAGTTCGTTGAAGTTAAGAATCCATACACTGAAACCTTACGTAAATTTATTAAACCTATATATTTATACTTTGAATTTAATGAAATAGTTCCTTGCTTTTAAAGATCCTATTCCTTGACCCACTGAAACCCATTCATTGATTTTTATGAATTTATTCCTTGACCCAGTGCACCTATAGATTCAAAATTTCACTTTAATAAATATAATAATAGACAAGTTCATATTAAATTGAGTATTTTATTTAAAAATTCATATAATAAGAAATAATTCGCATATGTACATATATATATATGTATGTAAGTATGTATTTACATAAAAAAATTTGGTTATGATAGTATCATTATTACTGCCTTATTTATAAAAATTATTAAAGGTTTGTTAAGGGTTAATATGGAAATCTGTTTTATAAACCCTTTATAAAGCCTTAATAATTTTCAGAAATAAGACTGTTAATTTATAATTCATGTATAAATTTAAAAATCCAAATTATTCAATATTTCTATCAAAGCTTTATCTTTGGTGTTGTTCTCTTCGCGAATCATTCCGGCCAGTTAAAGAAAACTCCTTCACGTTTCCCAAAAGCAACGCCAAAGTCTTTGTCAATCTGAAATATAGTTATAAATATTTATTTTGCAATAAATACTAAAGTATAAAACAGTAAAGATTTGTATACTCACATATCGAAATCTACTCGGTTTCGTATACTCGAGCCATCTTTTAAAAACCTCGGCTAAGGTGGAAGCTTGGTTTACTTCATTAATTCTGCCTGTCAAGTGCTATTGAATTCCTCTGCACTCGAATTGTCATATCTGAGGCTTCTAATGCAAGCCTCTGCGTTGGTTCCGAATGTTTAAAATTAACATACATAAATATGTATAGTATATGTATAAAATTATACTATCTAAATAGCATCCAAAATAATTACTTACATAAAACTTGAGAATTTAAAGCAATAATTTCAGGAGTAGAAGCATCTGGAACTTATTTTCCAGCTTTAGAGTAGTTCAGCAAGTTCCAAGTTATATAACTATATTTCTTTTTGCAATGAAAATTAATTATAATCATTTCTGTATTATTAACTTACTTTTTGGCACTTTTTTATTTCAAACTTTCTTCTTTAATTTGCACACAAACTTATTTGTTAAACGAAGAACAACAACTGATTGCTTTGTGTTTATTTTTTCTTTTTAGTACGTTTTTCCCCGTTATAAAACAAGGAACTAGTACGTTGAATTGAACCAAATAAAACATAAATTCAAATGGTGAATCAAAGTACTCGTTCGTTGAAAAAAAAAACATATTCTTCTTGTTCTTGAAGTCAAATTCAACGTACATTACTTAAAATCAATGAACAGGTTCCTTGAATCAAGGTACACTTTCTTGAAATTTACTAAACTTTTTTCTTTTATTTATATAAGAAAGAACGTGTTCCTTAAATTCAACGTATTATACGTTAAATCAATAAACTATTTCGTTGTTAAATTCAACGAATAATATCAAGGAATGGTTTCAACGTTCAGTTCATATCTACATAAAATTTTACGTTGAATTTCAAGGAATATTTTTTTCAAAACAACGTATAATACGTTGAATTTCAATGAATTTAAATCAATGAATGCGAGTTCGTTGAATTTATGTAAAACTGTTTTTTCAGTGTAGGTTGCCCACTTTTTGGATTTGTGGCCCCGCCCCCTTTAAAGATATATAGTACAAATTTCAGAACTAAGATTTGTGACACCTCTTTAAATGCTGTATGACATTTCATAACAATCGGACAGCTAGTCTTGAAACTGCAGAATTATTTAATGTTTTTACAAAATCCCCACTGTGTGTGGGGTATTTTAGGCCCCACTAGGCACCGTCGGACCGAGCTAAAAATTTAAGACCGTATTTATAGCAGAAAGCCTCATATTTTAGACAGCGCACATATTAAGGATTGAAAAAAATACCAAACAAGCTGCGACCAGTATAATAAACATTCAGTAAAATTTCATTTTCAAATCTATGAAAACAAGGTTAATTTAAAATTTTTTGGCAATAATTATGCTTTATATGTGTTTCATATTAATCTAAGATTATTTACAGTAATCTTCAAACAAATTTTTCCTTTTGAAATAACTTTTGTTTCTTGTTGATTTAACATTCCACTAATGTTGAATTAAAATGAAAAATCATATTGATTCAAAGTATTTTAAAGTTTAAGCAACGTAAATTTTATATGAAAATAACACGCCGAACTATGTTGCATTAAAGTTATTTCAAGTAGAAACAATATGAATTTAATTTATTTTTTTTTTTATTTTTTATTTTTTATTTTTTTTATTTATTTATTTATTTATTTATTTATTACCAATAACCTAGCCAATGCAGGGCCATAAACGGTTACAAATTTCTACTATAATAATATTATTTTAAATTAGTATGTAAAAATATAACTTATATAATATAAAAACAATAAAATATATGCAATAAAAACAAAGTTTGACAATTAGGAAAATATGTAAGAACAATAGAATCATCCCAATTAGTCAAAATGTAATATCAGTGAGAAAAAGAGAGAAAAAAAAATAAAAATTTTATAAAAAGAGAAGTGAGAAATTTCCAACAATGGCTAACTTGCAAAATAGTTACTTATACATTATCAATCAATACTACTTACCACGTTGTGTGTACTGGGCACGGGCCGTAAGAAAAATTGTGTGTTGTATAGTTTGGCCTCCCCTGCCAAGATTTGATATCGAACTCACTGCTGCAGCATTAAATATTCCTTCAATACACGCTAAAAATAAATACAAACATGAATGAATTATATTTTAATTTAATATGATTTAAATGATTATCTAACATAAAATTTATATAAAATTAGATTTATTGTGCCATATATAAATAAATGTTCCGTAGGATACTACATATAAAATACTGTATGAACTTTAGCCAGATATGGACATTTAAAAAAAATGTAAGTGGTAAACTTTTTTCGGTTTTTGGCAAATTTTTGGCGTTTTTTTTTAGTTTTGGTTCTTTTTTTTAATTTTTGGGATTTTTTTCGCTTTTTGGAAATTTTTTTATTATTGGCGTTTTTTTAGTTTCAGCGATTTTTTCGGTTTTTAGGGATTTATTTTAGTTTTAGAGGTTTTTTTAGTTTGGCGATTTTTTCGGTTTGGAGACTTTTTAATTTTGGGATTTTTTAGTTTTAGCGTTTTTGAAAATTTCAAGAGTTTTCCTCTTACGGTTTGTAAGATATAGCAAGTTGTCAAAATTACTTAGTCAAAATTACATTAACTGATAGAATACCCTTTAGTTTTGACTTTTTTTATTTAATTTTTGCAAATTTCAAGCGTCTATATATACCCAGCAAAAAATTTAAAAAAAGGTAATCCAGTTTGGAACTAAGCATTTTTGGTGGAAGCACTTCCCTACTGGATTACCAACTTAATGATTTTAACAAGGCGTGAGACTAAAATAATCGATTCTTGAGAAGTATTTACTTCTTTATTTGGCAACTTGTTCAGGTAATCTATTTAATCTAAGAAAATCATTCTCCTCATTTAGCAACTTGTACATAATTTTTTTTAAATTTTAGGTAATGTGATTTGTAAGCGAGTAATGAAATTTGGCAATCAGAAAAGTCATTATATGGCAAGTAGTTCTGATGGTAATGTGTAATTTTTGCTGGGTAATTGTATGTAAATTTCCATGGGAAATTGTTCATTTTGGGACATTCTTTAATTCCCGAACCCTAAATATGACGTAGCATGAATCTCTGAAGCAATTATGTCAAACTTTGTTTTTTATCGGAGTTGCTTCTCCAGCCAGTCCTTCTGGCGTTTTGTTTTCTGGGAAAAAATTTACATATGTGACAGCGCATAGAGAAAGGGACCTAAGGGTAAAAAAAAATAATTTTCACTTCTTTTTTTTTGATGTGGACAACATCTGAGCATCGAATGAGACCGATCCCATGCCCAAAAGTGTTCCCTCTCAGAGATATGCGCGTTTTATTCAGTGATGGTACACCAAAGATACACGTATTTAAATCTTTAAAATGGCTCTCCTGAACAAAACAGGTTTTTACCCTTAGGTCCCTTTTTATTTTGCGCGTCACATATATTGAATTTTTCAATGAAGAAAATTTGCTATAAAATTGTGTTTTAGATACATGGATTTTAATCCAAAGTATTCCATCACTTATCTTACGAGAGTAAATTTTTGCTTTAAATTAATTCATTTAATTTTTCTAAATAAAAAGTTTTAAAAAATTTGCACTTTTTCTAGAAAAGAAATGTATAATGTGAGTTATATATATTTTGCAATAAAGGAACGATATTTATTGTAAAAATAAGCCTTTACCATATTGATCCAGATGACGATAACTGAATTAAATAACTATTCATAATGGTACTTAAAAAAAATTTCTAAACTAAACTAAACATAATATGCAACACATCGCAAGCTTCATGATTATTAGATTAGATTTTCATATAAAAACTAAGTAAACTCCTTTCTAATATATAAAATATGTTTAATTAATAACAAAAATTAAACATTTTAAAAACCCCCGACTTTTTTCAGAAAAGATGTTATATCTTCTAAACGGCTGGTCCGATTTTCTTCAAACATAGCTAAGAACCCTCTCGATCAAGTCATCTTTCAAACAGAAAAAACTAATTGAAAATCGGTCCAGCCGTTTGGCCTGTTCGTGGACACGGACAGACACACAGACACACACTACAAACTTATAACACCCCTTTTTTTAGTCGGGGGTTAAAAAGAATAATTAAATAGAAAAATATACAACAAAAAAAGTTTATATAATAAAAAAAAAAGTTTAAATTTTCCAACCCTGGAACTATATATTTTTTTAATTTCTCTGATTTTTAATACTTATGTCTTTCTTTCTCTTATATAAAATTATATATTTAATTAACAGAAAAAAATTAGGTTTTTTAAGTTTTCCAGCTCTGGAGTTGCACTTTTTATTTTTAAAATTTTATATACCGAACTTCACTTAAAGATCCATTATTTTCAATTTCTAAAGAAAAAGACAAAATTACATTGATCTGGTAGCTTTTATATACAAAGAAAAATTAAGTTTCCAACCCTGAAATCATCCTTTTAGTTTTTTCTGATTTAATTTAAATATAAAATATGTTTAATTTATAAAAAAAGCAATGTGAGTCCGATCACAGAGGAGATGTGTAAACATCTAGTAATGAAATTTTTTTTTAAGTTGGAAGTACTTATGCTTTTAGTATCTTTTTTAAATTAATTAATTAAAAGTATCAAAATGTTCAATCAATACTGTAAATACATATGAATTTGTTGGTTTTTGTTTGTTTTATTGAACTTATTTGGTTAGTAAATGGGCACATTTGTACTGCATTCAAAATTGCAGTAAGCAGTAAATTTACTGATTACTAAAAAAAAACAGTAAATTTTTACTGCTAATGAAATTTAATTTGCATTACCAGTAAAATAGTAGGGCCGTAATCATAATAAAATTGTAGCAAGTGGCAAAGTTTTTTCATTCAAATTTTGGAACTTTTGTATGAAAAACATTTAGCCACTTGGTAGAATTTCATTATGAATACTGAAAATTCAATGCACCTCATCATATAAAAAATCATTTAGGCAATTTTGAAAATTGTAGAAAAAAATTTTAGTAATCAGTAAAAATTTACTGATTTACACACATTACTTTTTTTTAATTTTTTGGATTTTTAATACAAATTTAATCCTAACTGATATATAAAATAGGTTTAAATAACAAAAAAAAAAAAGCAATGTGAGTCCGATCACAGGGGAGATGTGTAAACATGTAGTAATGAAAAATGTTCTTAAGTTGGAAGTACTATGCTTTTAGTAATATTTTTAATTAATCAATTAAAAGTATCAAAACTTTCAATATTGTAAATACATACGAATTTGCTGGTTTTTGTTTGTTTTGTTTAATGAAATGTAATGCATGTCGTTATTTTACAGCAATGGTTTTCGAACTATACAGCGCTAGCACAATTATATGTTAGTGAAAATTAGTAGCTACTATTGCACACAAGATGGTGTTTATATGAAGCTGTTAAGTTTCTCTGTACTTCTTGTTGTCCGTATGAATGACAATCTCAAAGACGATGAAGACTTTTAGTTTGACAAGTTTAGGTTTTTGTTTTCCTTATTTTTCTTTGTTTTAGTAAATTTCTTATTAAAAGTGCAAAAAATCTTTTTAAAAGTTATTAAAATTAAATGTTTTTGTATTCATTTTATTTATTTGTTTTTATTTGCCTATGATAACTTAATGTACGACAATTAGAAATAAATTCAGGAAAGTGCGACTTTGACTCGCGCACGAAGGGTTTCGTACATTCGGTTTTGAGCATTTTTTTGATGTGGCTTTTTTCCTTTTTAAGTTTTTCCAGTTTAAACGATTTTTTCAGCTTTGTCGCTTTTTTCTCTTTTTGGCGGTTTTTTTTCTCTTTTTGGGTTCTTTTAATTTTCGAAATTTTTTTCATTTTGGCGATTTTTTCCATTTTGGCGACTTTTTTCTGTTTTTGGGGTTTTTTTTCATTTTGGCGTTTTTTGTTTGTTTTTGGGGTTTTTTTATTTAGGCGATTTTTTAGTTTTTGCGATTTTTTTGTTTAAGGGCTTTTTTAATTTTTGCGATTTTTTTTATTTTGCCGATTTTTTTTTAATTTTGGCGATTATTTTTCTGTTTTTTGGATTTTTTTTCACTTTGGCGATTTTTTTCATTTTGACGATTTTTCCGGTTTTTCGCGATTTATTTTAGTCCCAGAATTTTTTTTTAATTTGGTGCTTTTTTCGGTTTAGCCGATTTTTTTGCGATTTTTTTTTAGATTTGGAGATTTTATAATTTTTTGATTTTTTAGTTTTACCGTTTTTGAAAATTTTAAGAGTTTTGCTCTTACGGTTTCCAAGATACAGCAAGTTGTCAAAGTTACAAAGTCAAAATTGCATTAACTGATGGAACACCCTTTAATTTAAATTTTTTAAATTTACTGTTAATTGTTGTAGTCTGTATAAAAATACACTAACTTTACAAAATTCAAGTGTATGTATATAACATGGGATTTTAACATTTTTCGTTGTTCGTTTTGGAACACCCTTTAATTTTTAACTCTCATATATTTGCTGTTGTAGCGGCCAAATGTCTACACACTGTGTCCGAATTTCAGGTCCGTAGCTCTTACGGTTCTCGAGGAAATACCCTGTAACAGAGTAACGGACAGCGTAGCGAAAACAATAGGGTTCATTTTCACCTTTGGTGTACGGAACCCTAATAAAGCAAAAAACCTAACGACCCTAACAAACAAAAACCAGCAAATTCCTATGTATTTACAATATTTTAAATAAGTTTGTATTGCTTCTTTCAACCACTAATACACTCATGCATAGCTCACACCGATTTGACAACGCTGTGTGCATCTCAGCAATGAAATCTCGGAAAAGAAATCTCAGTGAAAAAGATTGTATACCCCCCCCCCCCCTCCCGCTGATAGATGTTTACACATCAAAAAAACAAAATTAGTTTCAGCTTGTTACTTTTATATGGCAAAAAAAAGTTTAAACTTTCCAGCTCTGAAGCCGCGTTTTCGATTTTGCTGATTTTTACCTATTTAAAATACTCATGACGAGATTTGCTGACACATCATAGTAAATTTTGCAGATTTAAAGCAAGGAGAAACCGTTCAGGAAATGACGTAATCAATTTTTCTAGTTTCGTTTCTTTATTAAAAAAATTAGTGGTAAAAAATTGTTTTGTTGTGTTCGTCTGTATTTTAGTTTTAAGAATTGAAGTTGTTATTGTAATTTGATACGATTTACTTTGAATACAGAATTCTTCTACTGTGCCTCCATGAAGTATGTATGTACATACATGCATATGTATGTATGTACCCTCTAGCCAGCCTAGAACCATATGTCTCTATGTCAATACTATTTCTCCAGCGACAATTGCACTAGTTAAAATGTCGACAAGTTTCCTTTTATGTGCGAGTAAAGATACGTTAGAGACGACAGTTCTAGTATATTTCTGGGCGCGTCAATAGTTTGTTTTTCTTTTTTATTATGTTGTGCAATAATATTAAATAAATATATGTAGACGAGGGTCACTAAAATCTACGAGTCAATCTTCGGTTCAAATATCTCTATATGGTCGTAAAAGAACTACCTTCTCAATAGTGCTAAAGTCTACTGGTAGATTTTCAATGACAACCCTATGTTATATGTCAATAGGCGATTACATTGGCTGGGGTACACCTAATCAGTAGCACTATTGACAATGTCACTAGAAAATCACTATAAGTTTACTATTGACAACGAGAGAGGATATATCGATATTGTAGACTAGAGCCCCTAAAATTTACTGGTGAATCTTTGGTACCAATGTCTCCATGTGGTCCCAAAAGAACTACTTAGTCAGTAGTGATACAGTCTAGTGGTGGATTTTCAATGACAAGCTAATGTTAAATGTCAGTAGATAATACCATTGGCTGGGGTACACCTGGTCAGTAGTGCTACTGACAACGTCACTAGTAAATCACCACAATTTCAGTATTCGCACTTTCTGCAGGGTAATTATGTAAGTAAGTATGTATGTATGTATGCACGATTGTAAGTTCTACACATTACGTTTGATATGTTGCTTGTCTGCTTGGCATGGCAATGGTTTTTGTGTTTGAGCCACAGAAGTATGGAAGTTTAAGCTGGTCCATGCATAATTCTAACAACTTTTGCTTGACGCTTTAACTAAAGGTACATATATTTTTCTTTGTTTGTTTTAGTTTAGTGTTTATTTTTCATACTTTTGTATGAATTTTTGCAAACAATTGGCATTTGTTGCAAGCAATAAAAAAAGCTTTTTTTGTATTTTTTTCTATATTGCTACTTCCACGTTTTTTTCTTTTCTTTTTGAGCTTAAATGCACTTTTTGTGTTCATGCTCTTGCTTTTTGTTGTTATATCTACACAGTAAATAAGAGTATGTTTTCAGAGCTTTTATGAGAACTTTATGGAATTGCATTGCATTAAGCAGCATTAAGCTTTTCTGATGCTTGATAATATTTTTTTTTTTTGTTGTATGACGAACAGCATTCCAATAATATTTGCTTTAAAAGTTTAATTTATATGTATGTATGTATTACATATGTATGTATGTGTGTAGGTAATTATTTTTAAAAGCTTTTCTTTTGTATTCTGAAAACTTTAGAAAATTTTAAAATTATTCAGAGCCCACAAAAGTTTCCAAAGCACGAAACTGAGTTATATGTACATATGTATTTATCTTCTACGTTTCCAAAGAAAGCGGAAAATGCTTAAAATACATAATTAATTATTGCTTTTACAAGAAATTATTTTGTTCTCTAGGTTTGGCTTCAAATCTCATGCTTATTTAAAAATAAATTGCTGCTAAAAAAGGGGTGTTATAAGTTTGTAGTGTGTGTCTGTGTGTCTGTGTATCTGTGTGTCTGTCCGTGTCCACGTACAGGCCAAACGGCTATACCGATTTTAATTTAGTTTTTTCTGTGAAAGATGACTTGATCGAGAGGGTTCTTAACTATGTTTGAAGAAAATCGGTCCACCAGTTTAGAAGATATAACATCTTTTCTGAAAAAAGTCGGGGGTTTTTAAAATTTTTAATTTTTGTTATTTATTGAATTGTACCATGTTTACAATAATAATAATAATAATAATAATAATAATAATAATAATAATAATAACAATAACAATAATAATAATAATAATAATAACAATAATAATAATAAAAATTACATTAAAAAAACCTTGCGATACAACGAATGAATTGGTCTGACATTATATCGTTCGTTATAAAGGGATGCCTGTAGCAAGAAATCAGGTTCTCTATTCATTTGTATTTTTAACCGACCTCAAAAAAGAGGAAGTTATCAATTTAATTTTATTTTTTTTTTGGTTCTGTTATTTCATAACGCGGTTCGTTTTAGAGGTTAAAAATTCAATTTGGTCCCATTTAAAAAAAAAGGATGAGGGCACACGCCTACTATTTTTTTAAATTTGATTTTATGATATTTTACTTATTCCAACTTAGTCAACACAGCGGGCTCTTGTAAAAACATAATCTCGAAGTTGGAGACATGGGCGGAGCCACGCCCATTAAAATCTAATATTATATTTCACGTGCAATTTTTACGCAACTTGGCACACATTCTTAGCTCAAAAAAATACACAATATTGCATTGCAAAAAGTGGGCGTAGCCACGCCCATTAATTATTAGTATCATATTTCACGTACTTGCACTTAACCAATTATTACAAAACTTGACAAGCACCTTGAGCTTTCGAAAAGATACAATTCTGAAGTGGGCGGGACCATGCCAATTAAAATCTAATATTATATTTTACGTGCTTGCATTTGAGCAATTTTTACGAAACTTGACACACACATTGAGCTTTCAAAAAGACACAATGATGCACTTAAAAAAGTGGGCGGAACCACGCATTTTAAAATTCAACATTATATATCACGTGCTTCTACTCTATCTATTTTTACAAAACTTGTGTTTACAAAATTTGATATTATATTTCACGTGCTTCTACTTTATTGATTTTTACGAAACTTGGCATACACATTGAGCTTTTAAAAAGATACAAGCTTGTATTCAAAAGAGGGAGCGGGGCCACGCCCATTGAAATCTGATATATCTCGCGTGCTTCTAATTTATCGGCATACACCTTGAGATCTGAAAAATATTTATTCTTGTATCCAAAAAAGTGGGCGGGGCCACGCCCATGCTAACTTAGTATTAAATTATAGATCTGTACTTCTACTTCTGCGATTCCCACGAATCTTGGCAAAGAGTTTCAACTCTTAGAATGACATGTGCTTAGATAAGTGGGCGGGATAATGCCCATAATAAATGAAATTAAAATTTAATATTATATTTTTACGAAATTTCGGCACACTCCAGAGTTCTGAAAGTGACGCAATGTTGAATTTAAAAAAATGGGCGGACAATATATATTTTCCAAATTGGGCTGTACCACGCCCCTAAAAATATAAACTTGGCAATAAAAATTTTAAAAGTAAAACTTAAAAAACATTAAACCGTCTTCAAAAAAGCACTAAAAAATAAATAAAATATTTTTATTTGTGTTTTCTACATAGATATATGTATGTAATGATATTCAAAGTCGGTGACAACAACAACGATAACTAAACGCATATATGTATGTATGCTGATTGGCACCGACTTCGAATGGCATGACATATAGATAACACATATGTATAAAAATATTTTATTTAACTGAATCTAAATTATTTTTTAACTTCTTAGTAATTATTTTTGGATTCGTATTAACGGTTTTAAAAAGTTTAACATTTAAGAAATTTATTAATCGACATATTGTCAGAAGTTTATTTTAATTTGAAATTTATTTGCTGGTGGTTCAGCGTTGTATATATATTTTATTGTTGCTGTAACAAATCATCAGTAGACTTAAAGTCTTCAAGTCTACTGATGATTTGTTACAGCAACAATGAAATAAGGTTTTAAAAAGTTTTATTTCATATTTCATATGTTTCATACATAACAACTGATTTAAAAAAATATTCCCCCTTATTCCAATTGTCGGCATCGACGTCACTTCCACAAAATACCAAAAAATTGAGGCTTGTGTATACGTTGTTGAAAACAACTGACTTCTGTTGGCAAGTTTATGCTATTTTCTAGACCTTAAGGAACAGAAATAGATTGTCAGTTGCACAAAATTGTTCTCGAAAGCGAGTAAACAAGCACCCATTTTTTTAATATTGTGGTAAAGTGACGTCGATGTCGACGAGTTGAATAAGGGGAATTATTTTGTCTGAGAGGCAACAGCTGTCGTTGAGTATATTTATTAAAAAAAAGTGAGCGAGGTTAAATACATTTGAGCTCTATACAAAACAAAGTTCATTCCAGAGCAAATTTTTTTTATTTAAGGCATTAATTGAAATGCTTGTCTGCAGAAAGAATTTTCATTCGTCTATTTATTTTTCAATACGAGTAGAAAAACAAACTTTGGCTCACTTAAAATAAGTTAATAATTTTTTTTAATTATCAAAGAATCCCTCCAAATAATTATTACAAAAATTTCTTTGCATATTTCAGTCCGAAACTGTCGAGAGCGTTGGCGCACAATACGCAGCAGTTTTCTGCGTTCCCTAAAGCTTTCACGCACCAGCACTGGCCGGGGCAAGCGTAAATATTATCTCTCCAAGTACTTGCAATTTCTGATACCCTACACAAAAACACGCCTCAAAAACAGTTCCACCATTATTGCACAAAGAAAAGCAGCGGCCGCCGGTAACGTATCACCCATGACACGTATCAGCAACATGCCGACTGTGAGCAGTGACGATACCAAAGATTCCAGCAACTCGGCCGAAGTAGCGGCCATAGCAGAAGGAGATGTGGTAGTATCGTTACATGAGAATGCAATAGCAGGAAGCGTGCAGCCCATGAGCCATCATACACCGTTTCCCTTGCCTCAGCCGCTAAATTTACAAACCATAAAGGAGGAAAAAGATGTTACAAGTGGCAGCATTAATACAACAACAATAACTTCGTTGGGCAGCATACTGCAGTCATTGGACCAACAAAGGCAATTAATGTCGAACGCAAATGCAGTATGTTTGACCAGCAATAGCAACAATATGGTCAGCAGTAATCATCAAAATCATCACATGGTCAAGTTGACAAATCCCACCATTATGCACAGTGTGACAAATAATGCAAAACACGGCAACAATTGCACTCCAGCTATGAATATCTCTGCTCATAAAACGACCCTTAACAGTAATATTAACAGCAGCAGTAACAACAACAACAATAATAATAATAGCGGCAGTAATAACAGCAACAACATGATTAGCACACACTCCAGCCAAGGTGGCGGCGGCGGTCCTTTTGCAAATGCGGCGGAAACACGCAGCGCCAGCGCTGTGGATCTAACTGAATTTGCCGAATGGATAAAAAGTAAAAATGAACATCAACGCCATTGTTTAATGACAACTTCACCTGATGCTGATCAATCATTTCTCAATAGCTTGCATCCATATTTGAGGGAAATGTCCGGGAAACAAAACAGACGCTTTCGCCAAAAGGTGGTGGCCCTAATCGATGCCGTCTTGGACAATGTCGACTGAGGAGGCACACTACACTTCTTCTTGTTTTTTTTTTGTATTGTTTTCTCTTTTCAGCATTTTATTGTTACGATTTTATAGAGATTTTCAAACATTTACATACATACAAACATGCATACATACATACATATCGCTCATTTACTCAAACAATGTCCCAACTCAAAAAAAAAAAATTTTTTTATTAATAAGGCCGAATTATTTTATAAGTGGCTTTCGTAAACAAGTCTTAGGAGAAGAATATTTTTTTTATTATACTTATATGTATGTACCTTGAATTGCATGTGTGTATGTATGTATGTAAATTGAAAAATTTAAACTCGTTTTCTGTAAAAGTTGCTTTTTTTAGTTAGGACATTGTTGAAGTAAATGAGCGATATATTTATATCGTTACCTTAATAAAGAAATGCCCTTACTCGTTATTTTTTTTTTAATTGATTTAGGGCTTTTCTTTATTAAAGTAACTACATATATGTAGCTTCCGTATGCCGCAAGTACATACATATGTACATGGAACATAATAAGCACATTATTTTTAATCAATTCTTAATATACGAAATACATATATTTTTGTTTGTTATTTGTTTTAGTGTTTTATTTGTTGACAAAAAAAAAAGAAATAATAACTTACAACAAACCGCATTCAAATGAAATAAAAAAGTGGTACTTTATTACAAAAAAAAATTGGAAATTATTTTTCATTTATTTCTTCTACAGCAAAATAAGAAAGATGCAAAAAAGCCATTAAAAAATTGTGGTAATTCTTACCTGTCACCTCCAATAGATACCACTGTGCAAAATAAAAATGTTATAACTTCTTTCTGATTCTTGCACATAAAGCAAAAAGAAAAATGCACGTGTCACAAACTGTTATAAAAGAGGGTAGACATTTTTTCACACTTTGTTCTAGTGAAACGATGTAAAGAAATCATTACCAGACTTCAAAAAAAAAAAAAAAAAAAATAGGAGGAGCAGGTTATCAATTATTCTGTGGGCAAACTACGGCATTCGATATCTAATGAAATTTCCTTACAAAGGCAATTAAAACTTTATGAAAACTTGTTCGATATGGAATGCACTAATTTGCCCTCTGTATTTTTTTTTCATAATTTTTAGACAGATTTTAAAAATTCTTTTTTTTGTCTGAAAGGGTATTTGGTCCCATTGCCAAAAAAAGATGGTCGGAAACACACCCTTTAGATTTGTCTCTATGTACTAATAGCTTAACCTGGTGCACTTTGCTAACTCCCCCCCCCCCACCCCCTTATAATAAAACTAACCTCTTCCACAAGCAAAAAACAATTTGATAATTGGTCCACAAACAATAAAGTAATTTTTCAATAAATTTTTGGGGTGGGCACTTCGCTTACCCCATGAAAAAAAATAAGTGTACATCTGACATATGTAAAAAGCATTTTAAAAATTGGTCGACAAATGACGAGATTATTTGATAATAAGTTATTGTGGCGGGCAATTTGCTACAACCCCCTTTTCCAATACAAAAAAAAAAAATTAGTGTACCTCTTCCATATGAAAGAAGAACTTTGGTAATTAGTTAAATTTTTGGGCGAGCCCACCCCAAAAAAAAAACAAATTTAATGAATCAATAAAATTTTGAAAGTTGGTCCACATGTGACCAAGTTATTTGATAATAAATTTTTGGGGCAGACACTTTGCTGTCCCCACTCCCACCCCACAATTTCCACAAAAAAACCTAGTGGACTTTTTCCATATTAAAAAAATAATTTTGAAAATTGGTCCACAAACGACAAACTTACAAAATATTACAATCCTGATCTGATCAATTGTTATTTATTGTCTTTTGAAAATGTTCATAGACTCCATTATACCAGGGATGTATTTTATCAAAAATGACACGTATGGTTTTTTCACAGTTGTACTAAAAATGAAACTGCTGTACTAAAAAATGGTGTGCGAATTAGCTACATATATTGCAGTTGTTTGGTTGTAGCTTAGGAAAAATTTCACAGTCAATGGTTTTTGTTTTGGATAAGAAATCTTGATAAATGTCAACCAAACTTATTGTTAACAGTGTGCATACATTTTGATGAAGATTTTAATTGAAAATTACGTTTTAATGATATTTAAAAAAAATCAAGCTTATATGACATTAACAGACAAAATTTTTATTAAAATTTGTGTCTTTTCTCAAACAAATATTTTGTTAGCCCAACAAAACTTTAGCCTGCAAATCGTTTCGTGAGCAATTGACTTTTTGGAAGTCAGCCAGAACGGTTAAAGGGGCTCTTAGTTTTAGGTGTGTACGTGCGCATATTGACAAAGGTCTGTTGTTAATTTCCCCGAACCAAAAAAATAAAAATAAAAAAATGGTGGCTACACGACGATCAAAAGCTCAGAATAATGGTATAGTATTTAAACTGAAATACATAAGTACATACATATGTATAAACAATTTGCTTGAAAGTATAGCACGCCATCTTCAAGTTGTGATACCTATCAAGCGATGGGAATGTTAATTAAGTAGGTATTAAAAATATATTCAACACTAAATAAAAATATGAAAATTGAAGTGACCAACTTTGAGTGTGAACTTTGCTGTTGGCAGTTGATATATGAAATATAGTATATTGATACTCACCAGTAAGACTTGTGAATTGGGCTATTTTTTTATTGAAATTTACCTGATTTATATTAAGCATTTTTTCATGAAATTTCATGAATTTTGTTGCAAGCAACTTTTTCTATTTGCTAATTTCAGCGCTATAAAAGGAAATTTTATATAAAAAAGGACATAGAATAAATCTCTGATGCATTTTTGGCAGCTTTTATGGTATAAGATGCTTCTCCAGGCTTCCTACTGACAAATAAAAAATTTTCATGCAACTAATTTCATGAAAAAAATACTTAATGTAAATTAGGTAATTATTGAAATTTTTTCTGTTTTGATTTTATACCTACATACATTATGTACATATCTATTTCTTTAATAAAATAAAAAATGTTAAATGGAAGTTTTCAAATTTAACTAATTCCTTTATTCTGGGTTCCACTTTACGTGTGAATAGCTGTACATAGGTATGTATGCATGTAGGTATTTAAAATTGAACTGATAATATGCTTCCAACTGTTTACAAAAAAAATCCAAACATCTCAACAAGTTGAAATATCTTTTAAAAGCTAAATTTATCTTCAAGGAACACAAAGAATCCTTTAATAAAATCATCAAAAACTCACACATTAACGAACATACATGCATGCTTACATACACACATACATACATACATACATACATACTATAAACTTACATACATACTTCCATTGACAACCATTTTTTCTCATTCTTCGTTTATGTTTGTATTCAATCTCATGCTATCAAGTAATAAAAGGAAACATAAAAACGATTACTTATATTGGCATAATTTAGTGATAAAATCCATCCACACAACACGAACCACAAAAGTGTAGCGAAAAATGTACTAGGAAAACGATGAACAGGGTAAATGTTAAACCAAAATAAAAACCCAAAACTAAAAGTCTGCTTTTGCGGCTGCTGTTGCTGCTTACATACCTACATAAATATGTATATACAATTAATTCTTTTATTGTGTACTATAATTTTGTTATTCGGCCATAAAATAAAAACGAAAAGGAAAATGAAAGAATAAAGGAAGGAAAACAAAGCAAGTACATGTAAGTATGTAGCAAAACTTACTAATCATTAGTCTGGCATTACACACGAGTAGTTCTTCATAAAACGAGCCACATACGCACGTACATTCATACACGAAGTAAAATCTAACTTGATGTGATTGTCTAAAGAGCACATACTTAGGTACCCAGCGTTGTAAAATCTCTTGCATTAAACCGTAACATTGTAAGAGGATGGATAGGCAAAATTACAACAAAAGAATATACATATAACGGAAAATAACAGAGTAATAAGAGTGTAAAGCTCTTATATGAGCGCATGTAAAATGGGTGAGCAAGTGTTTAACATAAAAAAATGAAAATATGCACATGAAAACAAAAATTTATACGTATGTACATATGTATGTATGTACATACATGTTGATATATGTATGTAAGTATGTATGGAAGTTAGTGTGTGTGTGCATATGTATCAATAACAAGATCGTTCTTGTACAATTCTTTTATTTTTTTAACTGTTTCTTTCAGAAAGCAACAATCATAATAGACTTTTATATTAGTGGGAAACTTTCAATTTATATTTTATGTTGTATTATGTAAATTTACAAATGTAAATATGTATGTACTTGAATGTGTATGTATGTATGTATGCAGGTGCATATGTACATATGTACATAAGTATGTATGCATGTATCTATTTAGGTTGTAACAAAGAAACACTGATGTGTGGCATCAATTCAAACAATTTTTGTGGCCGCCATTTTATAGCAAAATAGTTTTATTATTTTGTGTATCTATAGTATACATACATACATACATTCATACATACATATGTACATATCTACATATCGAGCCTTATTTTCCATTTTATCGTAAGCGACAAAAATTTAAGTTTTCAGAAGGTTTTTTTTTTAATATTCAAATACATACATAAGTATGTTTTTGTATTTAAATTATCGTTTACGATAAAATTTTGCAGCCTGTATTTTAAAAGTTATCAACAATTTTGGCATTTTGATAATTCTTAACTAAAAATAAAATTTTAATTTCAATAAAAAAGTATATTTTCGATTAGATGTCGATAAAATCGAAAATAAAGCTCGATATATGTGACGCGCAAAATAGAAAGGGACCTAAGGGTAAAAACCTGTTTTGTTCAGGAGAGCCATTTTAAAGATTTAAATACGTGTATCTTTGGTGTACCATCACTGAATAAAACGCGCATATATCTGGGAGGGAACACTTTTGGGGCATGGGATCGGTCTCATTAGATGCTCAGATGTTGTCCACATCAAAAAAAAAGTGAAAATTGATTTTTTTTACCCTTAGGTCCCTTTCTCTATGCGCTGTCACATATACATACATACATGTATCATCATACCAACTCAAGATCGTGTAAAAGTTTTTAAATTTTACATAGGTACATACTTACATATGGGTAATTACAGATAAAAGTCAACAACAAAAATTTTTTTCATCAAAATTTTTATTTTTATTTTTAATATTAAAGCAGAAAGGTCTATACTTTATATATATAAAAGTATTTTTAATTTTTGAAATTTGTTGACCGAAACATCCGGCTATAAAAAAATTTGTTTTGCTGAGCCTTTTTTAGCGATTGTTTGAAGTAGTAGCTATTATTTTTTATTTTTTGTAATTTATAATCTTTTTACTAACAATCAAGTGTGGATTGTGTATTTTGCTAAAAAGAAAACCTGCAATATTTTGCATGTACTATACGAATTTAAAAAATTTATTTATTGATGGTTTAGCAACGAAATGCATCTAGACATGCTAAACCATCAACAAATAATTTTTTAAAATTTGGAACACATCATTTTATGGAAAAATTTTCGGAAATCGTTCCATTGAATAGTTTTTTGAAAACAACAACAAATTTTCTAATGTTATTGTAGTAGTTTGCAATACAAGTTGTTGATCGAACGATGTCACCAGCAAACGTTCGATCGACAACTTGTATTGCAAACAACAATAACATTAGAAAATTTCTTGTTGTTTGCAATAAAAGTTCACGATCGAACGATTTCTAGTGACATCGTGGGACAGGCCGTAAATGAGATCTGTACCTGGATTCTGTAATTTTTTGCGAACCGAAAATCGTAATATTTATCGACATATTTATTCGTTTGTGATAATGATGATATGATTCCGTAATTTCTTTTTACGATAGCCTCCAACATTATCTTAATAGCCATTTAATTCAATATTATGAGGTATCTCTGTATAGAAAATGTAAAAATAAGCGAAAAGCATAAAAAATGATAAAGAAAAACTCAAGGATTTTGAGCTTGTGACTTTATTTTATTTTCCTCCTATAGCGAATATCATTTAAATATGTTACTGAATAGCAAAGTCGATAAATGTTCGTTATGTTCATTATAGCGATAAGATTATCGTAATAAAAGTTAGTGAATCCAGGTACTGCACAATGTGAAGCGCCTAAAAGTATGCTTTGCGGACTTGATTTTATTTAGCTGAGTTATCTGCAATGCGGTTTCTTCTTCTCCTTGCTTAAACTTAATATTTCAGTGGAAATAAAGAAAAATTGCTGAAGCCGAATTCAGCAGTTTTTTTTGTAACCACTAAATGCTAATGAAAAATCTTTCAATTCAGACAAAAGTTTGTCAAGTTAAAGAGTAGCCAATAGTCTTGGATTCTATGACATTTTCCATTACTGGTGTTCGAAACTGTTTAATATGATAAACAAGTGTCTGGATCAAAACTTTTTTCATTAGTATTTTTTGATTACGCTTTTTTGGGCAAATGTTTGACGAGTGTGACCGTACCTTTAATTTAATTTCAATTTGACAGTTTATGGAAATAGAATATCAAAAAATGCTTAAAAAATCATAAGGATTTTTCTAACTCTTGGTCAATCACTAGGAGTCCATACTGTATGATTCCATACTGGTAATATATCTACTGTGAATAGAATTCAGAATAGTGTGCCCAATGATTTGCATGAATCGTGCATGATCACGAGTGATCACGTTTCAGTAATTTTTGGATTCAATCATGGGTTCCGGCATGAGCGTAAATGGGCAGAATTTTTGAGTGATTGTTGCGAGTTTTGCATGTTCCTATTTTTATTTCTAATTTCTAAAAAAAAATTACAAAATTATGAATTACAAATAAGAGTGGTACAGTTTTGGCAGCAAAATTGTATAAAATATTTTATTTTTTTCTTCAGCATCTCGCATCTCGTAATGCAAAGACGTGTATTAGAGGGCTGCGTAAACAGGCTTGAAATGTAAATACGTCTTGTTTTTTTAATGTATTGTCGTAGCATGTATTATACTAAACCAATTATAAAGGATGTCGTTTAATAAGCGAAACACGATAGTTGTATTGATGTACGTGTATATGAGTGCTAACAAGCGATGTCGCGAAAACTTCTTGTTCGTAACAAACACTCAAACAAAGTAGGTTTGATTCGTAATTATATGCTTGTTATTTTGCATATTGTACGTTTGAGTGTTTGTGTAAGATGTAGATAGTAAGCTATTATGTGTTTAAGGGTGGTTTTAAGCCCACACAACTCATGTCAATGCATGTGTGCGTTTGTATGTGCGCAGAAAAATAAAAGATCACACACACAACCAGCGATGCCAACTTCGTACTTTTGGCACTATTTTTAGCGCTTTTTGGAGACTCAAAACGCCAAATTTTGAGCGTTAGTGCCAAACTAAGAAAAAGCACACACTATTGCTTTTAAGATATTTGTGTTATTTCCTAAAATTACTTTAATAAAAACTTGGTGTATTTATTTGTTCAGTGTAAAGCGTACTTTTTTCGTCTGGTATATTTTATTAAAGATGTTGATAATATTGCCGAAATAGAGAATAGCTTTAAAAACTTCCTTAAATTTCACTCGTTTTTCACGTTAGTGCTTTTTGCGCTTTTTAGATCTCAATATTACGCTTTTTAGTGCTTTTGTAAAATTCTGATGTGCTTTCAGAGCCAAAAAGTTGGCATCACTGCACACAACGTGTGTACGTATGTATTTACATGCATGACGTTTGTATACGCGCCCATGCGTATGAAGAAGCAAGCATCACAAATTTTTCCGTCACGAAGTATTTTCTTCTTTACTCCTGTACCTGCAATAACTGAAACAAATTTCTTGCAAACAATGTTGTTAAGCATTTGTTTTAGAAAACTTCGGTGCACTAAAGCATTTGAAAAATCCCTCATGTTTTAAAAGTTTTTGTAAGTGGTATTTTGCACGGGAAAAATTTTAATAATTTTTTTTGATTTTTTTTTTTTTTTTTTTTTTTGAAATAAACTACAATGCTGTCGCATTAAAATTTTATGTTATTATTATTTTTTAATCTTAAGAAAATACTAAGGGAATTCACAATGAGTATCTCAAAATTTTAATTTAGCAAAATTTACGAGTATGTAAGTGTTTTTGATAATTTATTTGGGAGTGTACATAAAATTTTATTAAATTAAAAATAAAAATATGCAAATATAAGACATACATACATATGTATATTCATACAAACATACACATAAGTATAAATATGAAAATGTTGTTTATTTGCTAATGTTGTTTAAATAATTGTCTTTGTCTTTGCCTTTGTTTACTTAATAATTTTTAACACAACAGCTTGGAATAAATAAAAATAGAAAAAGTAACTTTATCTTTGCTATTTCTTTTCTATTTCATTGCGTAGCCAATTTCGTTTATATTATGTATAAAAAAATTAGAACAAATTGCACTAACAAATGATACTTAGTAAGTGTTTTAGCCAGTCAATATTATATACATACATACATAGATACATTTTGCTATAAGTCGCTATTTCTTTGTAGTACTAATGTTTTAGTACTCGTATCATAGTATCCTGAGAATACGATATTAATTTTTTTTTCAACTGTAAAGATGCATAATTAAATTAAATTATCTCTAATAAAACGATACATAGAAGGGCTCTAACTCATTATTTTTTTTTTTTAAGAAATTTTTGTAATTTTCGATACATTAGACGTTCTTCTATCAAAATGTACAAAAAACTCAATATTAAAAAAAAATGTTAGGGCCTTTTTATATTAAGGTAACGATTTGGTAATCGCATCACTTAAGAACGGCTGCACCTATTTAGCTAATGTTTTTTTTTGTAGTGCTTGTCATAACACAACTAAAGTTTTTAAGGAAGGAAAAATTTATCACGCCCACTTTTTTTTAAATTTATCTAAAATCCAAGAACAGCTGATCCGAAATCGCTATTTTTTTATTGTTTGTCATAAACCAACTTAGGTTATTGCGGAAAGAAAAATTCACCACGCCCATTTTTTTATATACGTACATATGTACATATATCTAAAATCGGAGAACGGCTGCACCGATTTCGCTAATTTTTTTTTTAATTTTTGTCATAACCCAAATGGATAGAAAAACTACCACGCCCACCTTTTTAATTTATCTAAAATCGGAGAACAGATGCATTGATTTTATGGAGAGAAAAACTACCACGCCCACCTTTTTAAATCGGAGATAGGATGCATTGATTTGTTTACTTTGTTTAATATATTTGTAGTAATCCAATTTAATTTTTTGCTAATTTTGGCTAATCTTTTTAACCGACTTCAAAAATAGGAGGATTTTATCAATTCATCTGTATGTTCTTTTTCCATTGTTACTTCACAACTCGGTACATTTTAAACCGATTGTGAAAATTCGTTTCTTTGCCTGAGAGTCACTAATTTTTTTTATTTGATTTTCTGATATGCTATCTATTCGATTACTGCGAAACTTAGCAAACACCTTGTGTTCTTGTAATGGCACATTCTCGAAGTTTAAAAAATGGGCGGATCCACGCCCAATAAAATTTATTATTATATTTCACCGATTCTTACGCACAGAGAAAAAACTGCCTAATAGAATCAAGATGATTTTCTCTCTGAAACGTTTTCAGGCTAATGGGTATTCCAGCAGAAGGAAGTGAAGATTTTTCCATAGAGATTCTAATTATTTTTATGTGGTAAATCTTTTTAATTTTATCTAGAAGAAAACCACATAAAATCAAAAAAAAACTTCTCATTCACAGTTTCTTTAACTTAATTTCCGCTACTTTTGGCACAAAATAAAAACAATCCATAGAGAAAAACTTTTTGATTCTATTAGGTTTTCTCCTCTCAGGTAATAATATGTACATACATATGTATGGCCAGCGTTACCGTTGTGCGACTAAAGTCGCATTTTGCCCCTTTTTCAACTGCCTTGCTACCTTTTATGCCCCTTATTTTTAAATCCCCTTTTAGTATCATTTGCATTATTTTGTGCCCCTTTTGCCCCTTTTTGTTCAAAGTCAACTTTCGTTTTTATTTTGACAATAAATGTATGCAGATTCGTACAGATTCTACCACATTAAACAAGATTTTATTTCGATGTGTGAAGCTTAATATAAAAACTTACACCTTGGTATGAATCTTTTCATTTGTGTAAGATTTTTAAATATACGAGTACAATTGCACACTCATACTTGATAATTCTAACTGTATTTTCGACAGCTATTGTGAAAGCTAAATTTAATTAAAGTACATATTTTTAAAAGGCTGTTCTGTAAACCGATCGAGTTGAAATCGCACGATCTTAGAAAACTAAAACAGCCAAGCACGTGACCAATTCCCAAAAGCAAATGATCTTAAAATAACCGACTTTTTAGCACAAAAAAGGTACTTATTTTTGGAGGAAAGTGACTATGGTTGATGATAAGTTGCAACTACTCGTTTAAGTCAATGGACAAATTGGCCAAATTAAACGCAAAAATATACCCAGATTCAGCAGTTGCAAGGTCGGTAAGTTACACCTTATTTCATCTTTATAAAAAAAATTTTCCAAAAAAAAAAAACATAAAGCGTAAACATAAATTAGCGTTGCTAAAAAATTTTCAAATATACAGAAAGTACACACTTGTTTGTCCATGTTGTCTGCGATTTGAAAGAATTGATATTTAAAGTATGCATTATGCATAAAAATAATACCATAAATATATTATCCTCTTCAGCATCGAAGTTTAAATTTTGTTATCAAACTTTAAATGGTTAAGTAAATTTTTTGAATTATACTGGCTTTTAAGTAAATAAGTGATATGCCCCAAAAGATGCCAAAAAATTTACTTAAGTATTTTTTTTTTAATTTTTTGTAAATCTTAAGAACTGGGGCAAATGACGGCATTCAATATCGAACGAAATTTCCATTTAATTTCTATTGGAATTTCGATCAATATCAAATGCCACATTTTGACCAGTGTTTCATTATTATCATATATTTTATGATTTTATTTCATAAATAGTAGCTATCTATACTACGTTTATACTCGTCTTATTTGTAAATAAAAACTGTATTTGCAAATACTCAACTAGCCGGTATTATAGAAATACATTCACAGTCGTCAAATAAGCAATTGTAAAATTAAAAATTTATTTTTCTGCATACATACATCTCATACCCAGTAATCAGCAATTGTTCACGTGAGTTATTAAAGGCTTCATTATTCTTTACTTTCCATTTTTATGTTTCAATATAATTTTATGTTTTTCTGATAAAAACTAAATTTTTTAATTAGTGTTTTTTATGGGAATTGTTAAAATTTAAGTTTAAAATTTTTTAAATGCACTAATAATCCCAAATTAATATTTTACTTGTTAAGTAAAATATTTTTTTGATTAAAAATACATTGAAATTGATTATTGAGGGGTTTAGCTGGACCCTATGCGCATTTCACTGTTGCTAATGCAGATCATCAGGGAACCTTTACCCAAAGTTTCTTAGAACAACTAGAGTTATTATGCTATAAACTTTCATTTAAACAATGAGAAGCTCAACAATAAATAACAAAGTTGAAACAAGAACTCAATAATCAAAATATTTTTTTTTATTTTCTTACTTTACCATTAATTAATACATTGGCTGACTTTTTTTCAGCTTCAAATTGTATTTGTAAGAGTATGTACAAAGAAAATAAATATAAATAACAACAACAGCTATTTATGTATAGAGTGTTGCCACACAAGTATTTTTTTGACCGGGTGCAGTCAATTTAATAATTAGTGGTTTTTATGGGAATTGTTAAAATGTAAGTTTAAATTTTTTTTAATCGCACTAATAATCCCAAATTAATTAATTTTTTAAATTTTAAAAGCACAATCACAATTTGTATTTTATTTATGCTGTCACTTAGTATTATTTAAATTCTTTTTTTGATATTCACAGAAAAACTGACGACTTTTGTAAGATTTCTAAAAGCAAAAAAGAGTCAGCTGATTCGTAACAGAACAGAAAGTAAAGCATAATTCTGCCACAAGTTAGAATTTTTATTGCAAATAAAACGTGCGAATAAACGTAGTATATGAGGTCTTATAAAATTAATGTTTATGTACTTTTTATACATGAGAAATTTGTTTTTATTATTTGTTTTTAATAAAAATAGCTTAATATATATGTTTGTTTCTTTAATTTTCCTTTATTTTAAAGTTGCCCCTTTTTATTCTTAGAAATCCCCCTAAACATTTTCAACGGTAACGCTGATTCCGGTTGAACAATGCGAAACACACCTGCAAAATTGTCACACGATGGTAGAGGCAGAAGTTTATACCCTGCCCCTTCTTGGTCCTACCATTTTTTGAGGCGTTGGCTGCACTAGTTACTACAAAACCGAAGGTCCTGCGCTCGAACTCGGCCTCACCACCATGCATTTTTCTGTTGTGCATAGAGCGCCCCTCTGTGTCAGTTGTTATCGCAAAGTTCAAGTAATGAAGCTCAGTTTGTTTTCTATGCAAGTTGTCTGCTGCCAACACTGCCTGCGACTTTTTCTCTTACATCATTTTGTTTGTAGGGATGAAGAAAAAAAAAACAAGCAAACTTCATTTAAAATTAATGAAAAATAATCTAGTTCTATGGCATTTTTTTTAGGATGGAGGTGAATTATGAGTGAATCTGTGCTAACACTTGTTACTGTTGGGCTGCTTGTGTTTGAATGCCTGCTGTTTGCACACGCAAAATAGATCAAGATTCGCCATAAAACTACATCTAGTGAACAAAAAATATCCTAAGAGCGCTAAAGTCTTTTTCAAAGCATCGCTCTGCAGTTTTGGCTAGGAAATAAATATTTTTTTAGATATAAATAGAAAGGACAAGGCCACTGTTAGATTCGAAAATATATAATATCCAATAATATCCAATTCTACTATTACGAATATTTCGAGTGTAATATGTATTACGAATATTTCGCGTGTAATATGTATTACGAATATTTTTTTTTTAGTATATAAGGAAGACTTCGCTGGGACATCTGTTCAGTCTGAAGGTGTTCGCCGACGAGTCAACATCAATAGTCTACCAAATCACTCTGCAGCCAGTCCCGCAACTATACTTAAGCCTGCAGTACACAGCATGTAATAAACCACATGCGCATGTGGCTCTGACGTCATCACGAAGCTACATTTGCTACATGCTGTGTACCAGTAACACATGTACATGTAGATGGTCAAATGCACAGATATGCTGCCTCAGAAAATGTGTTCAGTTCGGCTACATGTGGAATAAAAGTTTTACAGCATGTAGCCACTACTAGTTATTTAAAAAAATGCAACCAACATGCTGAAAATTCCCGTGACGTCATCGCCACATACGCATGTGGATTTTTACATGCCGTGTACTGTAGGCTCTAGATCTTAACCTAAGCTTAACTAGTACTTAAGCCTATAATAAACCACATGCGCATGTGGCTCTGACGTCATCACGAAGCTACATTTGCTACATGCCGTGTACTAGTTACACACGTACATGTAGATGGTGACATGCTTGCTGATATGCTGCCTAAGAAAATGTGTTCAATTCGGCTACATGTGTCACATGTGCATTTTGGAATAAAAGTTTTACGGCATATAGCCACAACTAGTAATTTAAAAAAATGCAAGCAACATGCTGAAAATTGCCGTGACGTCATCGCCACATACGCATGTGGCTTTTTACATGAACCTTCACTAAAATGGCTAAATGTAGACAAAAAATGGCTAATAAGTGGCTAAGCGAAATCGAATGCAAAAATCATGAACTTTAGCAATAACAAGAACGTATTTCATATATTACTTTTTTAAAGCAAATCGGCACTTTTTTTTTAAAGCACATAAATAAAAACAATAAATTGAGGTAATAAACAAAATAATTTTTCTTCAGGTAATTAAAAAATTGCGCATATAGTGCAAACTTGCAATACGGCATGTATTCAGTCTTTAAATTTTTGGGTTAGTAATCCATTCCTTGTGAAATTCTTGTTTATACTTTTTATTCGTTTTCTATTTTTTAAACTTTCATTTAAACTTTAATTTATTTTTTATTTTCACCTTGTTTAATTGATATCAAATGTAACATCAGAGCGCCCTCCTTTATCGGTATTGTGTATCTGGATCATCAGCGAAGTAAAATAATTAATAAAATGGATAGATACTAAACAGAGCTTCGAAAATTTAGTACGCCTCATTGACACCAGAGGCGCTGCAACACTGCCTTATTGAAAAAGCAAAAAAGCAGAGTTATAAAACAGTGAAGCTTTTCTATCTCTCTCTCTCTCTCTCTTCCTTCACCACCTGTCTTCTCTATAAAAATCCCTTTCCTAAAGAAGGTAACACCTTGGCGTAGCTAGAAATTTTTTTCAGGGGGGCATATTAATGATTTTCATGAGTAATATGAAAATAAATAATTTAAATTACATGAAAGTTTTAATAATTCAAGGGGGGCAATGCACCCCGAAGAATGGCCTTTCTGCGCCTATGGTGTTACTTCCGGCGACTGGGGTGAATGAGGGATGGAAGTAATTCGAAGCCCAATTGATTAATTTTTAACCTTGCATTGTCCTGATAGAAAAGAATATTTTTTTTACCAAATGCGGTCACATCGCCCTATCGTCATATAAATTCAAAAATAGGGTGACTTACAAAAATTTCAAAATCGACTTTTTGATTGATTATAGTGTAATTAAATAAAATCTATCTATCAATAATATTTTTATACTCAAAAATTTCGAAGTTATTAATGAAATTAAAAAGACTTCTGAGGAGTAAATAAACTAAAATTTATAATGTGTATAGCTTCTTCTGTAAAATAACTTAAATGTGACTTACGACTTTTTTTTAATTTATATGACGATATAAAGCGTGTATGCCCTTTTAGAAGCAATTAATTCTATATTTTTAATTTCATAAAAATAGCTTTTACAGTTTCGAAGAGACAGAAATCGCCCCTTGGCCTTCCCCCTCTTAATCGTAGTCAGCTGATTCGTAACAGAACAGAAAGTAAAGCCTAATTCTGCCACAAGTTAAAATTTTTACTTGCAAATAAAACAAGCGAATAAACGTAGTATATGAGTTCTCATAAAATTAATATTTGTATAATTTTTATACATGAGAAATTTGTTTTTATTGCTTGTTTTTAATAAAAATAGCTTAATAAATATGTTTGTTTCTTTAATTTTCATTTATTTTAAAGTTTCCCCTTTTTTCCCAGAAATCCCCTTTTTGTGCCCCTTTTTGAAATTTTTCAACGGTAACGCTGTGCATGGCGAGTTAATTAAGAATATAATATAATATATATATGTATATAAACCAATAACATCTACATATACCACATTAGGGTGGCCGGTATTTTTTTTCTTTTTATTTCTTCTACTCTCACCCCCAAAATCGGTTCAGTTTTATGTAAAAAAAATACAAAAAAATTTCATGCCGATAAGTTGTGTTTTAGGGGGTGCGTATGGCCCCCCTAAGGACATTTTATGTCTTTATTCTTTGTACTTATTTTTATTTCAATTCTATACCATATACATACACACATATGGGCTATTCCACAGAATGTCACGTACGAAGTCACGTACGTTGACCAATCAATTAAGTTTGTATTTGAGAGAAAATACAAATTTTTCTTTATTTCTTTATGTACTTTTGAGGAGCATAACTAGCTCTACATTTTGTAAAATATAAGGAAAAATCTAATCGCATTAATCTGAAATACAAGCTTAATTGATTGGTCAACGTACGTGACATCGTACGTGACATTGTGTGAAATAGCCCATATGTGTGTATGTATATGGTATAGAATTGAAATAAAAATAAGTGCAAAGAATAAAGACATAAAATGCTTTATTTTTTATTTTTTATTGTGTCGCCTAATAAAAACCAGAAGAAATCCTTTTTGAAAAAAATCAATAAGATAACCTAATAAAAATTACAAGTTTCCTTCTTAATTTTTTCAAAAAGGTTTTACTTATTAAATTAATAAAACTTTCTTTTTGAAAAAAAAACAATAGAGATATCTTATTAATTTTTTTCTATACATACATATCGATGGCTTAATATAAAAAAGGCCTAAATTGAATTTTCTATATTTTACAGGAGAAGCAAAAAACTGAAGAAAAAACATTTACATGCAGAAATAGTTTTTTAAGTTGCCATAAGTCCTTGATTTTGAACTGTAATGTACTAAGATCTTCAAGGAGGATGCAATTTTACGTTGTCGCCCAGAAAACATTAAAAACGCGATTTCGAAAGAAATTGAGTTACGCGCTTTTTATATTAAGCCATCGATATGTACATATTAAAATAAACATAAGACTATATACTTTCAATAAAGTGATAAAAAGCAAAAATTAACTGTAACCTGTGCCCCGTTTCTGTAACTTGTGAGAATGTGTAAAAGAAATAGATTGTTTTTAAAGGATAAAGTTAAAATTATCGATGATCATCGAAATGGTCTGCGGGTTAAAGATTTATGTAAAAAATATGGTCTGCATAAATCCACCAATAGTACAATCCTAAAATCAAAGGAAAATTTTTTAAAGAATGTTGAAAACAGTAATTTTGGGTATCGCAATAGAAGTGCTGTAAAGCAATGTGAGGTCCCGAGAATGGAAAACAAACTTTTTCAATGGTTTCTCATGCAACGCAATTGCCATTTTGTAATAAAAAGCCAAAGAAATTCACAACAAAATTTAAGGAAAATAGTTTAATGCAAGCCATAATTGGCTGACAGATTTATAAAAAATTTAATTTTGAATAGATGGATTAAAAATAGCCCTTTACCCGATGAACAAAAGGAAAGTGAAGAAGAGCTGGATGAAACTGATATTCAAGAGCCCAAAATAAAACACGAAGATGTCATTAAGCATTTCGAAATTTGTATTAAATGTGCTCAATAAAACAAAATTATTAGCTCAAATTTAATGCTTTGGAGAGAGCTTCAAGAAAATGCCATTAAGAGAAAGATATCAATAATAAAAAAACAGACCAGTTTTTTTAAATAAATTATTTATGTACTATATTGCTTTATGGATTTTTCTTTTACTGGTATTTTAATAAAATACGTACATATGTTCTTTTAATAAAATATTAAAAATACTGCGAGTACATATTCTTTGAGTTTTGAATAAAACAGCAGGACACTTTTCCTTTTTAACTTAGTAATGTATATAACGAACAAATCACTTTAACGAACAGGCCTGACAACAATTAGGTTCGTTAAATCGGAAAATGACAATTAAGATTTTGACCAACACATACATAAGCTTTAATTAATTCTAGAAATATATTAATTCTATAAAGTACCAAAATACTCCTCAAGAGCGCAAATTATGCTCCCAAAATTCGAGAATATGCTAAAAAAAAAAAAAATGCGTGTAAGACTGATATATGCAAAAACATGTTTTAAAGAGTAAAATATGCAAAAATATGCACTAAAAAATCGATGCCAAAATTCATAAAAATTTTTGAAATGGATAAATAAATATCTTGTCCCTGCGTTAATATGTCACACAAGAAAAAAACATGCAATTGCATATTTGCGGTTTCCCTGGTTATAAACTAATGGGTGTTCTAAAGCGAGCAACGAAAAATATTGAAATCTTAGGTTTCTCGAGAAAACAGCCTTTTCCTTTTCGCCTACGGTGTATAAAATCCTAAAAATCAAGAAATAATTTAAATTTATGGAGGAATAAATATAACTCAACAAATAAACTTTATTTTCTGAGGAATAAATAAAACTCAAGAAATAATTGTTAAAAATTCAAGAAAAAAATTGTTATAAACGTTTTTTTTTTTTTTTTGGTTAAACCTTAAGGCCCAACTATAATATGAATAAGCTAGCTTAAGCAACTGTGCGGTTACATATAAAACGCATATGGCAAACTATAATGTACTTAACAAACTTTTCGTCAAGTTTCGTCAAATGTCATTTGCTTAAGTAAAGTGCCAAACTAAACGCACATTCCGTAAGGAAACAACTGTTTGTACATTTTTTTAAACTCAAACAAGCAGCAGCAGAAAATATTCATTGATTTTAAATATTTTTTTATTGTTTCTTATTTTAAACTCGCAAAATAAAGCAAAACTTTTATTTTCAATGATTGTTTTACAATACACATATACACACATACACATGTATTTACTTATGTACATATATTTACTGTTGTACTTTTTAGTAGGCAAAACAAATAAAACAAGTAATAAGGTGATGGATATATTTATATGTGAATTTTTTATAGATTAGGACATTCTTTCAAGTTAGTTTGATTGAATTGCATTCATTTAGGAGTTATGAGAAGAAACAAAATTATTGACAATACCTAGATGTGCAGCTGTGGCTAAAGAATACTTAAGTGCATGTAAGTGCATTATGGCCACCTAAAAGTCACATCTGAATTGTTTAAGCATTTGACAGACTTGTCGTTCAATTCTGACATTAGCTTAAGCCAGCTTATTCATATTATAGTTGGGCCTTTAGGCAACTGGAGAAAATTGCCGTACATAATACTAATTTCAATTTCAGTTGCGTTGCCAGTAGACAAGGTAAATGAAGTTTGGTTGTATTCCACAATTGAGGTATTAATAAAATTAACTAACTATACAATAATTTGTGCATACTTTTAGGAGCAACTAATAAACATTTGCTTAGCTAATAAAAAAAAAGCTATTGATTGTATGATAAAAGAAAAGGTATTGAAGGGTGCTCGCTCAAATCACTTGAAATTTTTATGCCAAAAGCTCTTTTATGGTTGAAGATTATGGATTTGTTCACTTTTATATAAATACATACATACATACTTATATAAATTTTGTAACAACCCTGATAAATTGAGATTGGAAAATTTCTAATGCTTTGTGAAAATTTCAAATTCATTTTCATGGATTTTTTTCTTGCAAAAACTTATGCATACATATGTATGTATGTACCTATTGTCAATTTAAATTAAAAAAATCGCTATTATATGTTTAATCCGAAGTAAATGATCAAATGATTTAATTAAAAAAATAAACCCAAACACTATTGATGTGTTAAATAATCTTGAAAATTTTAAATTAACTTTAAAATTATAATAATAATTATTATTAAATTCATACAGTTATTTTGAAAGACAAACATTAAAAAAAATTAATTAACTTAAGCAATAGGTTTAAAATCTATCCACTAATTACAATAACACAAAAAGAGAAGAATAAATAATGTTATTGGAATTTACGTATAAACGAAATGAATAAACATCCAACAATGTAGAATATGCAAAAAATATAAAATAAGAGGCAATAGTATGGCACGAACAAACCAATACCCTACACCAGTTAAAAGCTGAAAAATTGTCTATTTAGCAACACACAGGCTTCACGGATTTGATATGGTTGTGCTGCAATTTGTCATATTTTAATTTAAAAAAAATTAAAAAAAGGAATTTTTGGTTGGAATATTTTAACGCTCCCGGTCCAGGCTTGCAATTTTTGTTGCAACAATTCTTGAATATGTGTGAGAGTTTTGAAATGGAAATAAATAAATTTTGTATTATTCTCTCGCCCTCGCTTTTAAAAATTCAAAGAAATTGCTTCAATAAAATTTGCAAGTCAAATTAAGGAACTAGAGAAGGTAATGGGTTCCACTATTGGCGAAAAAACCAGAACAAGGTAGGCAATCAAATAAAAAAATTTAACCTTAAAAGTTTAAATAAAAAATACATTCTCGATAACTCGAACAATTAAGAACCTTATCGAAATGTTGGAATTTCCGAGACAGAAAAAAATTTAAGAAAACTTTTGCAAAGATAAACTAACTTACTAAATATTCACTTTAAAATAAATATTTTAAAAAGCTTAAGCAACATATTTTTTGTCTCGGTTTATTACGAAAATCCAGCATATGCGATCGTAAATAATTGATCTTTTTCAGGATACTCGAAAATTACTTCGCTTAAGCTTTTTTGGCACGTTATCATTAATTTTTATAAAATATTGCCATTACTTGCTCCGCAAATACATACATATATAGTTTGAAATTTTCAGCCATTTAACTTTACGAATGTCTCATATGATATTTTTTTTTCTAACGTTGCATTTTCTTGCTAGTTAGAGCAAGGACCAGTGATGGTATTTTGGTGCGTTTCGGGTATTTTTTGGTGCTTTTTGCCTGTTCTTAAACGCGAAATTTTGGATAATACCCTTTTTTTAAAAGCGGGTATTTACAGTGCTTTTTACCATTTCTTACAGTGCTTTTGGTGCTTTTTTGTTAAATAAAAATATTTTTAGTTAGTTGTTTTTTTAAACTTAAATTTTAAAAATATTTTTAATTTATAAAACTAAATTACTTTTAAGCGCTAATAGCAGCATTTTTTGACTGAGCCTTCTTAAATTGTTTTTAATGACAATAACGGAAACTATGTTAAAAACAATGTAGAAAATTTTTCATAATTGGGATTAAAAAATTATTTTTTTTTTTTGCAAAATTGAAAACGGAGGTAACTGGAGAGTACCAAATAATTCTCTGTATAATAATTGATTGAAAGTAGTATGCAATAAGCATTTGTTAAAGCTTACATAAATATTTAATCATATTAGAATAATTGAAATAATTATGTTATCAATAGCAGTCAGTTGTTTTAGACAACGGCTAGCCAAGCCCCAATTTTTTGATGTCGTATTGACGTGCTCTCAATGTTGACAACTACAATAAGGGTGAATATCGCAAAAACAAAAACTTTTAAGTTACGAGTACTTAAGAAAAAAGTGATGCTTTTAATGCATTTTTTATGTGTAAATGATTTTTCAGTAACATACATATTTTAATCTAAGCCTTAGTAGCTTCACCTACTATTGTATATATGTACATATGTATGTGTGTAAGAATCTATATTACTTGACTCCTAGTTTTTTTTTTCTTATTTGTGTTAACATACATACTTATTTTTTATTAAATTAATCATGATTTTGGGCTTAAATCAAGTTTAGGGGCACCTCCCAGAAAGTTAAAAACAGTATCCTATCTTATAGAAAATTAAAAAATAAGAATAAAAAATTAAATAAAAAATTGGCGGCGAGGCTTACTTTCCGAGTTATGGGCCTCTGAAATTCTAATACAATATTTTGATTATACGGTGTTTTCCAACAAATATGACCAATATTGGTATCTCTTAAAGCTTTTGAGAATGCCTTTCATGAAATGGTAAAAATAGACTCTTTGTCGGCCATCAGGAAAACGCTATTAAGCAGGAAAGCTTTGCAAGGCAGAACATCTTTACTAGGCTGCGCCGTCTCGGGAAATATCATGGTGGAGAAAATTCTTAATGCAGGAAAACGTTATAAGGAAAGAAAACTTTGCAAGGCAGAAAATTTTTACTAGGCTGCGCCGTCTAGGGAAATACCATAATTATATATTACATTATAATTTTAATTACAATTTCAGAGGCCCATAACTCAGAAATAAAGCCTCGCCACCAGTGTTTTTGTTGAATTTTTTCTTCTTATATTTCAATTTTCTATAAGATACGGTACTTTTTTCAGTTTTTACACTCTAAACTCTCCTCTTTAAATGGCTTAATGTATTAAAATTAAAAAAAAAATATTTTCGTGCTTTTTTACCCGCTTTTTCGTATTTTTTGCGCTTTTTACCCTTTTTGCAACAGCTTAATGTGCTTTTGCTCTTCGTAGAGATACCAACACTGGCAAGGACTTTCCTTGTGCTAAATTTTCAAGATTTCGAGCTCATTTACGAAAATTTAATTAAATAATAAAAAAACCGAAGCTATGTATTATTTTTAAATGTTAAACACAATTAAAAACTAACGGTAAAATTTCTATAGAAGCAAAATAATAAATTCAGTAAAGTGAGACCTTGACTCGCACACGAAGGGTTTTAGTAGATTTTTTTCTGTTTTCGGCGATTTTTAGTATTAGCCTTCGTTACTTTAAGCGTTTTTTTAACAATGCATATTTTTAGTTTTAACGATTTTTTATTTGTGGCGATTTTTCAGTTTTAGTAAGTTTTTTCGGTTTTTGGCGATTTTTTAGTATTTACCCTTTTTTAATTTCAGCGTTTTTTTTTTTTGTTTTGTTTTACAATTCATATTTTCAGCTTTAGAATTTTTTTAGTTTTGGAGATTTTTCGTTTTAAGTAAATTTTTTCGGTTTTTGGCGATTTTTTTAGTATTGACGCTTTTTTAGTTTTAGTGGTTTTTTTTTTTGTTTGTTTATTTTACAGCGAAAATTTTTAGTTTTAGTGATTTTTGAAGTTTTAGCGAGTTTTTGTTAAATATAACGTTTTTTGGTTTTTTAACAATGCATATTTTTAGTTTTAGCGATTTTTTAGTTTTGGCGATTTTTCGCTTTTAGTAAAATTTTTCGGTTTTTGACGATCTTATTTAGTATTGACGCTTTTTTAGCTGTAGCTTTTTTTGTTTTGTTTTTTGTAATGCATATTTTAATTTTAGCGATTTTTTTAGTTTTCGCGATTTTTCGCTTTTGGTAGATTTTTTCGGTGTTTGACGATTTTTTTAGTACTGACGTTTTGTTTTGTTTTGGCCTTTTTCTGTTTTTTTTACCCATATTTTCAGTTTTAGCGATTTTTTTAATTTTTGCGAATTTTTTCGTATCGGCGATTTTTCGCTTTTAGTAGCTTTTTTCGGTTTTCGACGATTCTTTATTATTGATGCTTTTTTAGATTGAGCCTTATTTTTAATGCATATTTTCAGTTTTAGCGATCTTTTTGTTTTGGCGCTTTTTTTCGTAGTGGCGATTTTACGCTTTTGGTAGATTTTTCGGTGTTTGGCGATTTTTTTTTTTGTATTGACGCCACTTATTTAGTTTTATAATGCATATTTTTGGTTTTAGCGATTTTTGTAGTTTGGCGATTTTCCCCTTCAGGAGATTTTTGGCGATTTTTTAGTACTGACGTTTTATATCTTTAGAGTTTTTTTTTTTGTCTTTTATTAATGCATATTTAAAGTTTTAGAAATTTTTTTAGTTTTTGGCGATTTTTCGTTTTTAGTAGATTTTTTCGGTTCTTGGCGATTTTTTTTTAAATTGACGTTTTTTATCTTTAGCTTTTTTTTTTTGTTTTTTATTAATGCATATTTTCAGTTTTAGCAATTTTTTCAATTTTGGCGATTTTTTCGTTTTGGCGATTTAATCGATTTTAGGAGATTTTTTAGGTCTTTTGCGACCTTTTTATTTTTGGTGATATTTTACATTTAAGCGCATTTTCATTTTGGCGTTTTTCGTTTCGGCTTTTTTTTGTAATATTATTATTTTTTAGTTTTAGCGTTTTTTTTTAATTTCAAGAGTTTGCCTCTTACGTTTGCCAAGATACAGTAAACTGCCAAAATTATATTAACTGATAAAATACCCTTTAATTTAGATTTTTTTTTTTAATTTCAGTGTTGACTGGTGTAGCGTCACTACACTAACTTTGCAAATTGCAAGTGTCTGTATATAATTGTATGTAGATTATACTAGGATTTCAAAATTAAAACAAAATTTAAAACACTCCTTGATTTTTAACTGCCATATATTTGTTGCTGGAGTGTTCAAAGTTTTACATATTCTGTGAAAATTTAAGGTTATTAATTTTTACGGTTCGCGAGCAAACAGCCTGCGACAAACAAACGGACGCCGTAGCAAAAACAATAGGGTCCTTTTCACCTTTGGTATACGGACCCGTAAAAATAAAAATTTGACATTTGAGGTTTTGAGTAGGGTTTCTAATTTCCCGGAGTTTTCCAATTCCCGGGAATCGAGAAGAAAATTTATTTGCTGGTGGTTAAGCATTGTGTTGGGATTATTCACTTTTGGAATTTGAAATCTTATTTATCTGGCAACTCTATTCCTCTTTTGCTCTTATTCTTTTTCCTTTTTTTCTTTCCTTTCCTTTGAGTTCAGTTTTAATAATTTTGTAATCCATTTTTCTTTTTATAATCTTTCATTAAATATAATTCCAAAAAGTAAATTCTTTCTTTTTATTTTTGTCCAACTTTACGGGCATCTGTATTTTTTTATTGAAAGCATTGGTGTGTCAAATTCTCTAAAATACACAACACATTGTCTTTGATTTTCAAAAATATTATTGTTTGTGAATTTTCAAACAGTTCTTGAAAGTCTTTCCATAACATACGAGGTTCAAAATATGTGGTTGAAGTCTACTGATGCTCTGGCTAAGTACCAACGAAATATATAGACAATGCTTAATCACCAGCAAATAGTCTTGTGTATTTCATGAACGAACTAGATCAAATGAACGATTCAGTACTTTGAACTATGTGAACTAGTTCAATTGTTTTACGCTCACTAGTTCAATTTTTGAACTAGTTCATTTTTTGAACTAAGAACTAATACACAAAATGAACTAACACTAAATGTTTTCAACGTTTTGCTTTACTTTTTTACTGTTTGTATTTTTATCTTCTATACTCATCCATATGTACGTATGTGTGTATGTACATATATTTAGTTCTTGTTCATCGCTGGCTACTACCAAAAATGCAATAAACAAGAAAACACAAGTAAACACAAAAAATATTTTGGATTTATGAGATATTTTTATAAAGCAAATTTATTTATTATTTACATAATTAATTAATTTTACTTTTCATAAAGTATTTTGATCACAGAATTTGTGTTTTTAATATTGTCAAAGACAACACTAATACATACGCATGTAGAATTGTAGCAGCGTTGTCAACTCGGTGCTTTTCGCACCGTTTTTAGTGCTTTTTGAAATTTTCGACGCGACAAATTTTGAAGTTAGTGCTCAGTGATTTTCTAAATTCACTTTCGGTGCTTTTTGTTTCGAGGCGGTGGCACTAAACCAAAAGCTCAAAGGAAAATTTCTTTACCTTTTTTTCGAGGAAGTCTTTCATTCAAAAACATAAGCTCTGAAGTTAAATATAGCATCTCAAAAAAATCTACTAAGATTTTAAAAGGTTTGGTTGAATAAATACGTGCCATATTGCCATCAAACTTTAACATTTTAAGCATATTTAATATAAACAGTGTTTTGCCATACCAAAAAGAAGACATAATACAAGTATTTACTCAAATATAGCATAATAGCGAAATTTTGTCTAGTATAGACAATGGGTGGAGAAAGATTGATTCACTTAATGCAATGGGAAAAATATTGAGTCCACTTTTGACAGATTCAGTTGATATGAACTCGTTTGGGGCATTATCAAAACTTGCATTCCCATCAAACTTCTGTTACATCCAGAAACGCAGAAAGTCACCATTTTTATTTCGATCAAAATTTATTATCTTTGTCACATAGCAGCCGAGAGAATGTTTCCACAGCGTAATTTAATAAAAACTAAGCTAAGCCCATCGAGCTCAAAATGTACGAGTAATCGGCTCTTAACCTCAGAAAGACTTGTGGATTACTGCCAATTTGACTAAACTCGAGAGATTCGTTTGTTCATTGATTTAAGAATCCACTTATTCTTATAGAATTTAAATGTTTATCGGATGCCTCAAATTTTAAATCTTAGGAATGGAATGCAAGGTCAACCGATTCCTATATTTTTTATGTACATGTCGTCGGATGGTTATTGGCTTGCGGCACAGTATATTCAAAATACATTACGTCTGCAGCAAACCAATAACGAATCGACGATGAGTAAAATTTTTTTATGTAAAATAATAAAATTTTAAATTTAGTGCTTTTTCACTTAAATTACGCGCTTTTTTCCTGGTTTTGGTGCTTTTTGAAATTTAAAAGTTGACAACGCTGAATTGTAGATGTAAAAACAGTGAACTAAAAAGACCTAAGTCAAGTTTTAGACTTGGAAGTTTTTCTTGAAGCAATTATCTTCAATTCTCTATTAAAACTGCTCGATTTTTTACACACAGACGGTTTCTTGTTCAATTTTCCTATTGTTTTAATGCAGCGAGTGAAATAACAAAAGAGAATTGAAGTAACTTTTCTGTACAAGCAAGTCAGTACCCCTCTTCTTTCTTCTTTCCTCTCTCTCTCCCATAAACTCGGACTTGCTTCAAGAAAAACTGCCGAGTCTAAAACATGAGTAACTAGTTCATTGAACTAAAAGGGGCGATTGAACTAAATGAACGAACCAGTTCATTTACAAATAATGAACTAAAATGACCGGTCACTGAAATGAACTAAATGGCACAAGTCTACCAGCAAATAAATTTCAATTAAAATACAACATTTTAATTAAAAACAAAACAACTTCATTCGTGCATTTCAAGAACAACAATATATCAAAAACAAAAATAAATAAATATTTTTGATTTGAACGGGCTAAAGTTCGTATCGCTTTTCAAGCCAAATTACATGTGATAATTATTAATGAACAAATAACACCAAAGTCTGTTGTAAATATTCTCACTAACAACACATAGTTGAACGGAACAGCCAGCCGTTTTCGAAGGCCACTAAACCTTCATCATCAGCGTTCTTTTGTGTTTGGTCCACTGTGTGTGGTGTCAGTTGATGTAGATTTCTGCTTTATATACTTAGCATTTTATTGCAAATGGAATATGTGAATTGTTTTGATTCATCGTATTTCAATTTGCTGAAAGCTTTTTTGTATTGTAAGCTCAATTTTACCATCGCTGTTCCGTTCAACTATGTGTTGTTAGTCAGAATATTTACAACAGACTTTGGTGTTATTTGTTCACTAATAATTATCACATGTAATTTGACTTAAAAAGCGATACGAACTTTAGCCCGTTCAAATCAAAAATATAGAAACAAATGGAGTTCGAATAATAATTAAAATTAACTAAAAATAAATAAATTCATATGCTGTGAGCATGGATGAAAATTTCATCTTCATCTGCCAATCTAGATACTATTTAATATAAAGAGTTTTTAAGCTGAAAATATTTCGTAACTCTTGAAGTTGTTGGTGTCACCTCGGAAACTTCTATTACATCTGTTTCCATGCATATGTATACTGGTATTATGTATAGTTACAAAATTGTATATTTAAGTAATAAAACAACGAACAGCAATGTAAAAAAAGCAAGTTCAAAAACGTTAATATTAAATTCTCGAAAATTCACGTCCAAAATGTCCTGGGATTTTAAAAAAAAAATAATTCCCGGGAATTCCCGGGATTTTTTTCCCTCGCAGAAACTCAAGTTTTGAGTGATGGTGTTCAGATTACAGAAACTATTGTGGTGAAATATTAAGTGACCGAATTACCACGCTGTCTGGTAGGTATTGTATGACTTATCTATAGATAACTCATACGTATTGCCTTGTTCTTTGGATGAAATTTTTTACATACATATATTCCCTTTTGCACTTAACCAACATTTCCACTAGCTTAGGAGAATCACAAATGCCAACATTTGTGTAGGGTACACAATGTATACACACTTTCAAGGTTTCTTAGCTGCTGCTCCATTATTTTAGACACAAACAAAACACGTCAGCAAGCACAATGTTAAAATAGAATTAACAACAACAGCAGCAGCAAGTCGAGGAAAAAACAACAGTATTCGCATACAGCAAATACAAAGGGCAACAACAACTAGTGAAAATAATAAAAACAAAAACCTACCAAGCGAGATATGACTAACGAAAAAATATATTACAATTTAGGTTCGTACGAACTCTCTCTCCAATACACACGTAGTACACGCGCACACACACACATACACACATACATTGAAAATATGCATGTATGCATTAATAGACATACATACATATCTAAATACGCACTTAACGAAATGATTTAGAAATGGACTTTGGCAACTAATTGTATATACATATGTAAGTATAAAGTTTTGCCTGTATGTAAAATGGTAACTAATACACCTACACTTGCTAGTCAAGCTTACGAGTAAAAACACACAGGCACAGAAAACAAACACCCACACACACACACACACACACTCTCACATATACATACATACACCTACAAACTCATGCTAAAAAGGAAAAAGGATACATTAATTTTCTTACAATTCAAAGGCGCATTTATTACATATGTACATACATACAATACATATGTATGTATGTAAGTACATACATAAGTGCATATACACATACATTCACACATACATATGTACGCATATGCATGAAAATGTGCATATGCATGTACATACATACATGTAGTATGTGTGTATATTCTTCTTCAATTACACTAATCGACACTGAAAAATAAACTGACTTTTCTTTATAGCCATACGATTGGCCATAACAAACAATATAACACCACGACACAATTAGTGGTAAGTTGCACTTTTAATTTCTAGCTTAAATATGCACTTTTTGCTATTTCATTATATACATATTTCGAATTTCAACATCGAAATAATAAAATGTTGTTATTGTCATTTTATTTCTATTTTAGCTATAGTTTGTGTCAGGGTAAATAAGTTTCATCACAAAGGAAGCGAGAAATGTCCTTTTTGAGTTCTTTTAAGTTACACCCTATTAAATTTATATTCGCAAAGATCTTTTTCAATTGTTATACTAAATAAAATCTAGACAATAGCCGGCCAAAGTAGCACCAGAGTGCTGAACTTCAATCGGTTTCTTATACAGGGTGTTTTTTATTGAGGTATAGAACTTTAAGTTGGCATCACTTTTTTAACTGGCGGCCATTTTGTCAGCTGTCAAGTGATTAATATTTAGTTTGGTTTGCCATTTCATCATGAACAGGTTGACAAAAGAACAACGCTTGCAAATCGTGCAAATTTATTTCGAAAATAATGGTTCAGTTCGCGAAGTTTACCGCAAGCTCCGTCCATTTTATGGTCGACATAATCGTCCATCAGAGCAATTAATTCGGTTAACCATGGATCGTTTTCGCACTACGTTTACTCTATGTGATAATACGCATCCGCAGAGACGTCGAACAGTGCGCACCGAAGAAACAATTGCCGCTGTAGAGCAAAGTGTTGAAGAGGACCCGAATGAATCGAATCGCCACCGTGCACAGCAATTGGAGCCGACTAACCGACTATTTTGTTCCCGAATTGGATGGCATGAATGTGGATGAGTTGTGGTCCCAACAAGACGGCGCTACATGCCACACAGCGCACGTCACAATCGATTTATTGAAGGAAACATTCGATGAGCTCATAATTTCGCGGAATGGACCTGTCAATTGGCCACCAAGATCGTGTGATTTGACACCATTGGATTATTTTCTTTGGGGATATGTGAAGTCGCTCGTCTACGCCAACAAACCAGAAACGTTAGGGGACTTGGAAGCCAACATTCGTGGCGTTATTGCCAACATACGGCCCCATATGCTCGAAAAAGTGGTTGAAAATTGGACCTGTAGAATTAGCTTTATTCGAGCCAGCCGCGGCGGCCACATGCCCGAAATCATATTTAAACATTAATGGCATAAAATTATCCTTCCAATAAAGCCAAACTGATGGACATTAAAACGATTTTCTTGTGTTTTATTTCAATTCGAAGTTCTATACCCCTCAAAAAAACACCCTATACAAATAAATAAACATACTCGAATACATTGCTCTCGGTGGCCAGCAGTATCTACACGTACTACTAATGAAAACATTTTGGGCAAAAAAAGTTAATATATATGACTAAAGCTATGTACAGACGATTGTCAGATCTTACAATATTGTCAGATCTGGCAATGTGCTGACAATGTACTGGCAATCGAAAATTGTCAGCACAATATTTCTTGTCAGTTCACACGGATGTCAGAAAATCTTACAATTTATTGCCAGACGGTTGTATGGCAATAAATTCATCTGACAAAATCGTCAGTAGTAAAATTGTCAGTTCACACGGTTGTCATATGCACAAATTGTTGGATCTGTTGTTATGCGTTGCCAGACTTAAACCATTTGTTGGAAATTGTTAAATATTTATCGTTAGTGTTTGTGTTAAATGTTAAAAGTGAAAGTATAAATTATTATGGACCATAAAGAAGCAATTGCAATGATTTTGTCTGCATATATTTTATTATAAACTTCTTCTTTAAAATGAAGCGTGTGCAGTGTTGCCCATAGAAAGAATTATCTTACAATGACGCCATTGTCAGATGCATGAACTTCGCACATCTGACAATATTAAAATGTCTGACAAATGTCTGGCAATAATTTTACAATGTGTTCACACGATTGTAAGATGTCTGACAATATGTTGTCAGTTGCTAGTCTTGCAATGGACTGACAATGCTTTTTCTGGCAACGTCGTCTGACAAAAATTGCCAGTTCACACGGTTGCAAGAAATTTTTAGCACATTTTACTGGCAATATTGTAAGATCTGACAACCGTCTGTACATAGCTTAAGGATAGGATGTTCATTTCAGTGCATGTGCTCTATCGTTGATCGTAGTTCAACGTAAATAAAATCCTCACAAAAACATAAATATAAAAAAAGCCAAGTTCGTATCAAAAAATTCGGCCATTAAAAGTAGTGAGATATAAATTTTTACCAAGTTCTTGTTTGGCACAATGTGAGGATCTGACTACTTTTTGAAAAATTTTATATGATAACACTTTTTAAACTTAAAATTTCTAGTGTGTTTTATTTCTATTAATGATCACTGTGCCAGTTGAAAATGGCGTAGTTGCATAAAAAAATGGGTTAGAGCGTCATGGGTGTTGGATTGTAGACCTTAAAAATGGACTATTGCGTCATACAACGGGTCGCCAGTGTGTACGCAATTTGTTAAGAGTCATCTGGAAAGAAACATGTTAAGTAAAGCGCAAATTTTGGTGGGCGTGACGCCGCCTATTTTCTCAATATATTTACATATTAAAGTCTGCTTAGCCGAAGTACATAAATCCCAAGGATATGAACAATGTGCATGCAAAGTTGTAATAGGGTAGCTGGTGCTTTAATTTTTGGATTTTCTGGTTGAGTAAATCAATTAGGACTATTGGTCTACAATAGTCCTGATTGATCTCTACAGTATAATATTACGTGAAATTTCTCTGGGCCTAGCGCCACCGACTTTTATATCTTCTAGTGCTTATGGTTCATGTAAAGTTTGGTAGGAAAAAGCTATTGAGAAATAACTACATGAGTAATAGACTAACAACTGCTAAGCCGAAGTACATGAAAGAAAAACCTAAGATTTTTGTGTGTAGTCGCGGCCACTTTTCAAAACAGGAAATTTTTACTTTGGATAAGTGCAATGTGGATGAAAAGTTTCAATAAAATTGAACTTACTTTTGAGTTTACAGTGCTTGTTCCCACCCCCTGATTAAAACTTCTGGTTTCTTAGATTTTTCTTAGTGATCTCTGATCTAGATTTATTTATTATTTAGTTATTTATTTATTGTATCAAATTTCAGCTCTCTAGTACGAATTGGAATTTTAACGGAAAAACCTTCTTGGTTTTAAGATTTTCCCATTGGTTTACTCATCTACACTTACTTGTGCATAAAATTTCAGCTCTCTAGAGCGAATGATACCTTTAAATTTTATGAGCATTATCCCTCCCACTATTTTAAATTTACAATTTTGTTGTGAGCAGCGCTTATAATTCATGCTATTTTTCTTCTAAAGGATCCACCAGATAACTTTTTTTTTGAAAATGCTATAAAAAAACTACTGAAGCTTCGGCTGTGTGGCACGTACCGCCGTCCTGTTGAAACCAAATGTTGCCAATATCCTTCTCTTCAATTTTTGTGAACAAAAATTCGTTCAACATGGCCCGATAACGATCGCCATTGACTGTAACGGACACTCCTTGCTCAATGGCCCAATTATGCTTCTGGACCAAAATCCGCACCAAACAGTGACTCGTTTTGGTGCGTCGGCCCACTTAGCGAAGCGAAAACGCATTGGATGGTCAGTTGGCTCGTTCAGCGGAAGGATAAAACTAATTATCTGTCAAATCAGACATAAGCTAAGTGTTACCATTGACGAAATAAGCACTATTTGAAAAAAACGTTAGATGGCGGACCCTTTAAAATATGCTAGGCCGAAGTAGATTAAACACAAGGCTAAAATTGTATGGGAGTGATCACGCTTACTTTTTTAGGTGATAATTTAAAGTATTGTATACAAAGACAAATTTTAATACAAAATTTTTCTTAAAAAGCCTTTATAAAGTCTTAATAAGTTTTATAAATAAGGCTGTAAGTTTTTAGTTTCAAACAATATTAGCGTGGCCCCGCCCATTCTGGTAAAATTTTTTGGGGTTTCAGATTTTTCTAGTTGATTCCACACCTAGACCTACTTGTTTATCAAATTTCAGCTCCTTAGCGCAACTTTTAATTTTTAATTTTTATGGGCGTAACCCTGCCCACTTCTCCAAACTCAAGATTTTTTCAGATAGTTCTTATTATTCGTGTCAAGTTTCGTTGCAAACGGATATTAATACATAAACAAATAAATAGTATATCTAAATATGCTAAGCCGTAGTACACGAAAATGAGGTTTAAATTGTATGGGCGTGTTAACGCCCACTATTTTAATAAAAAAAAATTATAGCCTTGCGTTATCGCAGTATATATGCCAAATTTCAATAAAATAGCTTCCATTAAGCGCCTTAGATTTGTTTTTTTTTAATTCTCACCTTTTGGGCGTAGCCCCCCTTGGCTAAAATTTTCGGATTTTCAGATTTTTCTAGGTGGTTGCTCACCTAGGTCTACTTGTGTACCAAATTGCAGCTCTCTAGCTATAGCGGAAGTGCTTCATCAATTTGATGAGTGAGTCAGTGAGTATGTCTTAAAATATGCACTTTTTGCACCTCCATATCTCCGGAACCTTTTATTATTCACGTCAAAAGTTGCACTGTTGCATAAAAGCAAAAGTGCAAAATTTTCAAAAAATATAACAACAACCACATAGAAAATTATTTTGCACAACTGATGCAAAATTGTCAGGGTCTGAGTAAGTGCAAGGTTATCAGGGTAAATTTTGCAAAGTTGTGCAACTTTTTATGGCATTGCCAATCCAAAAAAAAATGGTCAAAAAGTACTTATAAAATCAACCTTACATCAAATTACAACGCAGAAATTCCTAAATGTTTTTCTTTTAAATGAAAAAAAAGTCTTTGAAGATATTTTCGATACAAATAAATTAATTAAAAAATTATAAAACTAAAAAAATATTTAAAACTTCTTAGCTGGAAATTATAAAGAAATCTTCAAATTCGATTTTCAGATAACAAATACATACATAATTTTGCTATTTTCAAAAGACCTGTGGCTCAAATAGTTATTAGAATTTTGTTAAATAATACCAATATTATTAATATTGATATTTTTATTAGTGAATTGATTACAAAATTAATCAGCGAAGTTTCAACACTTCGTTTCAGCATTTAAACAAACATACAAGTACAATATATCTATGCACATATCGTGTTGCTTTATAGACAATTAAACAAAATGGGTTGCTCACGTCAGAAAGTGTAATTATGCATTTTTGCACAGTTGCAAGAGTTTACGTGAATACCTTTATTGTAAAACTTTCAAACTTCGCATATGAAGTTACATAAATTTATTCTAATTATGGATTAAATTTTATAATTTTACGATTGCGGGGAACAAAGTTATGAGGGGGGTAAAAACAGCTCGAATGGCTTCCTGTAAATATACACACTGCGCGCATTGGCCGGAACTGCCGCTCGCCTAGATTAAATTTGTTTCAAATGGGCTTGAAGGAAGTTAAATACCGAACTGGAGCAGATCAAAATTACAAGTATCATTCAGCTATATGACACACGAGAACAATTGTGCTGGCATAACTTGCAATTTTGTAGGTGAGAGAGGCAAAGAGAGTGGTATTGTGTTTGGCATAATTTTTCAACCAGCTACAACCAGTGTGCACACTTAATTTTTGATGTGTAAACATCTATACGCTAGGGGGTAAAAATCTTTTGACTTTGATTTCTTTGCTGAGATTTCTTTGCTGAGATTTCTTTGCATTGTCAAATCGGTGTGAGCTATGTATGAGTGTATTAGTGTTTGAAAGAAGCAATACCATGCAGAGAAACAAGTCGACCGGCTCGAAGCCGACGGTGCGCCGCCGCCGGTTATTTTTCTGTATATTTCCGTACACCAAAGGTGAAAATGAACCGTAAGAGCTACGGACTTGAAATTTGGACATAATATGTAGACATTTGGCCACTACAATAACAAATACATGAGAGTTAAAAACTAAAGGGTGTTCCAAAACGAGCAACGAAAAATGTTAAAATCCCATGTAATATACATACAATTGTATGTACATATATACACTTGAAATTTTAAAAGTTAGTGTATTTTTATACAGACTACAACAATTAACACTAAGTTTAAAAAATTTAAATCAATGGGTGTTCCATCAGTTAATGCAATTTTGACTTTGAAATTTTGACAACTTGCTGTATCTTGGAAACCGTAAGAGCAAAACTCTTGAAATTTTCAAAAACGGTAAAACTAAAAACTCAAAAAAATATTAAATCGCCAAATATAAAAAAATCGCCAAAACGAAAAAAAGCACCAAATTAAAAAAAATCTCTAGGACTAAAATAAATCGCGAAAAACCGCAAAAATCGCTAAAATTAAAGAAAATCCTTAAACAAAAAAATCGCCAATATGAAAAAATCTCCTAAATAAAAAAACCCCAAAAACAGAAGAAAATCGCCAAAATGAAAAAACCCCAAAAAAACAGAAAAAAAATCGAAAAAATGAAAAAATCGCCAATATGAAAAAAAATTGCGAAAATTAAAAAAACCCAAAAAGAGAAAACAACTTAAAAAATTAAGAAAGCTAAATCAAAAAAAAAATGATCAAAGTCGAATGTGCGCGAGTCAAAGTCGCACTTTACTGAATTTATTTTAATTGCAATGCGTACACAACAACAAGAACAGCAACAACTAAACGATGAACAACAGGAATTAAAAATTAAAAAGTAAAAGTAAAGGCATTTACCATAGATGAGCACTGCAGTACCACTAAAGTTTCAGTAAAAACAAAAAAAATTTTACTGATTACTAAAATTTTTTTCTACAATTTTTATAAATTGCCTAAATGATTTGTTATATGATGAGGTGCATTGAATTTTCAGTAATCAGTAATGCCCGTATTCATAATGAAATTCTTTAGCCACTTGGCTAAATTCTTTAGCCACTTGGCTAAATGTTTTTCATACAAAAGTTTCAAAATTTGAATGAAAAAACTTTGCCACTTGCTACGGCCCTACGATTTTACTAGTAATGCAAATTAAATTACATTAGCAGTAAAAATTTACTTTATTTAATTATTTAATTAATTTAATTATTTATTTAATTTATTTCATTCATGTGTATTTACAATGTTGAAAGTTTTGATACTTTTAATTAATTAATTTAAAAATATATACTAAAAGCATAAGTACAGGGTGGGCCAAAAGAAACCAAGGGGTGTAAAAGTTTAATAACTTTTTTGTTTATTTTTTTTTTTTTCTTTCAGATTATATAGACAACACTTGGAGAATTTATAATGGAGAGGTTCACAACTGAACAGAGAACCAGAACAATAGAATTTTATTATTTAAACCAGAAATCAACTTTATTGAAAATTTGATTATGAGTGATGAAGCTCATTTTCATTTGAATGGCTTTGTTAATAAGCAGAACTGTAGGTTCTGTGGTTCTCAAAATCCAAGAGCCATTCATCAACGCCAATTGCACCCCATCAGGTGTACAGTATGGTGTGGAATCACATCTGAAAATTTCATTGGGCCCTACTTCTTCGAGAATGAAGATGGAAGTGCTGTAACCGTAAATGGAGAGCGGTATCGGTTTATGATAGAAAATTTTTTACGTCCTGCTCTTGAAAACAGACCTGGTATGTGGTTTCAGCAGGACGGAGCCACTGCTCATTCTGCCCGAGACACAATGGCACTTTTAAGTCAAATTTTTGGAGAGCGAATAATTTCTCGAAATTCGGAAATTATTTGGCCAGCGCGATCGCCAGATTTGACAGCACCCGACTATTTTCTTTGGGGTTTTTTGAAGGAGCGAGTGTATGTGAACAAGCCAGAGACAATCCTTGAACTCAAGGCAAACATTGTTGCAGAAATTCGAACGCTACAGCCACAAGTTTTGAAAGATGTTATGGAAAATGCTCTAAAAAGAGCCCATCAGTGCGAAGCTGATAACGGTGGTCATTTAAGAGACATCATTTTTCATACTTAGTGTAAAAAATTTCCATTTTGTATATTATATAATCTGAAAGAAAAAATAAAAAAAAGTTAATAAACAAAAAAGTTATTAAACTTTTACACCCCTTGGTTTCTTTTGGCCCACCCTGTACTTCCAACTTAAAAAAAAAATTTCATTATTAGATGTTTATCTCCTTTGTGATCGGACTCACATTGCTTTTTTTTATTTAAAGAAACATAAAAAATAACAAAATATATGTATGAACTTATACATATATAAAGGGTAAGTGCAAGGAGTATCAAAATAAACAGGTTCCAAAAGCGCATTTAATTAAAACTTCACATGTGATTTGAAATTAAACTGCCATAAACAATGAAGCATTTCCAATAAAAAAAAGTGTCATCCCCAGTTATTTGTGCTTACCCTTTATATAGATATGTTATGAATATATAAAATAATATACATAAATAACAGGAATTCAGTTTTTGGACATTGGTTTTATTTGACAAACATTTGTAACTACAAAGATTATATGTAAGATCCATTTATTAATTTAAACTTTTGTGCAAAAATTATTAAATCATTGGTAGGAATAAATATTTCATCCCCAAGTCACAATTCTTTGGCAAATATTAGATTACTTATGGTTTCAGTTTTTAATCGATTTCTTTGTTCTGTTTTAATGATTTTCATGACAGAAAATGACCGCTCTGAGGGCGAACTGCTATGTGGCAAAATAGGCAATTTACACATATGTACATATATCGGCTTAAATTACTAAATAACAATATTCGATAGATTTAAGGCCTTGTTCGGTAGAATTGGTAGATTGTTAAATTCACAAACATATTCGGTAGAATCTACCGAATATCGGTAGAAGTGTGCACACTGGCTACAACCTCGCATTAGCAGCATAAAACCAATGCAACCACAACTTAAAAACAGCAAATGTTAAATGAATACTAAAAACACTAACACACACAGAGCTGTGTATACGTATACATTTTGTGCCACATGAATTAGTCTCGTGTAATTTGGAAAAGAACAAAAATTGTGCGGCTTAAAAATTACTCCCGTGTGTGATACCCCATTAAGCACAACGATATTGCGGAGGGAGGGGGGGGGGTGTATGGCTGCAGTATGTGTGGGCAATTTAATTATCATCATCGGAACAATAAAAAGTGTTAATTTGTATTGTCGTCGCTATAAGTTTTTTTTTGGGCTTATGACTGGTGATTTTCATGAGTAATAATAAAATAAATAATTACACGTAATTTTTAATAATTCGGGGTGGTGGGGCAACAGCAATTGTTCTGGGAGCAATGCATACCCAGGAATTGCCTTTCTATGACTATGTTGAACATCTTTAAAAAAAAAGTCTTAGGAGCCCATTGTGTTCGATTGTCGATTATTCACCAGGTCCCCTACATCCTACCATCATCACCGGACATGAACAAGATTAAAAATCTTTTGGATGAACTCGACAGAAGAGTGGAAAAGCGTCAAATCCCTAGTAAATCATAATAATAGTACCCTACAAACTGGAAACCAATTCAACACCTGAAAGGGATCATAGACTCTCAAGATGAAAGAAGAAGCGGAGAAAGGTTGGCGTGCCATGAAAACTTGCAAAACTTCTAAAAGCATGTGGAGGTCCTATGATCACAAATCGACTAAATTCCTTTTATCACTAACTAGAAGTAACTGTAGACTTCTAGTGGGGGTATTAACTGGACACTGCTGGACGGCTTCGTATATAACAAATACTTGAGGGTACCTGCTGGAAATGCAAGGAACCCGGCGTAATTGAGACAGTAGAACATCTACTTTGCCACTGTTCTGCTCTAAGCCGCACTAGATTTAACTGTCTATTGGTGATCACACTTTTCGGAGTCTTCAACTTGTATCGGGAGTGGAATTGTGTGGATTGCTAAGGTTTGTTAAATCTTAAATCTGTGTGGGAGTCATTCGATACATGTATCACAAACTAGGCTGCCATACTTACAGGTTTCTTGTCATCTAGTGGCATCGCTAAGAATCAATCCCGGTATATACGAGGTCTTTGACTACCCAGAGCAACCTGACCTAACCCTACAAAATATTAATTTGTTCTAAATCACGTAATGCAGCACGCTATGTGAATACTTTTGTCCACCTGAATTCGTGCCTTGAACAGAAAATTTCTTTTTGTTTCGCTTAAGCAGCATTTTAAATTATAGTTTTTCTCATATTTGTACATATGTATATATACTATACAAATAATGTAATAATAAGGAAATTCAAGCTTAAATTTTTAGCTCACCACAAAAATTATGCAAAGTTCGTATTATTCAATCCCTTTTTAATTGTAATAAATTTAATTTACTTAAATTATTTAGTTCTTGCAAGATTTTGTTTATAGAGAGTATATATCGAGAGCCTATATTCAAAATACGTCAACTCAAAAAAGCTAACTTTTCAGTAGAGCGAAAAAACTATTTCATTCGCTCATTATTGTAAAAATAAATAACATGCCTTCCATAATATGGTTTAAATATACTTAGACGCAATTTACACTGTGCCTTTTCTGCTTGCCTGTGCAGGCAGGCATTTTTAGTTTATTGGTTAGAGGCGGTAGGAAGCTTGAGGTGTAGAACAAAAGGCACGAAATGAAAATTCGAGGGGATTTATGACATTTCTCTTTGCCTCTTTCGTATTCTCAGCATTAAACGTGTATATAAATGCCAAAAAGGCATGAATAAAAAAAACTTAATGTAAATGTGTGTGACTTTTCGTAGGGGTTTTAAAAGCAAATTGTCAATACAAGGCAGGCTAAAAAGGCATAGTGTGAATAGCGACTTACTAATTTATAGGTCTACAAAAAATATTTTATTTTGCACTGGCTTGGATATTTTTATGAGATAGCATGTTTTAGTCGATCAAAAAATAAATATTTTCTTAGAGTTAGCATATTTTGTCGGAAAAAATATGAATTCTTTTGAATATATGTATTTATTTTTTAATAAATTTAAGAAATCTTTTACTCAATACTAGATATAAGAATTGAAAAGTTAAAAGAAAAAACTTAAAATACATTAAAAAAATAACATAAGCCTGACTGAAAGTCTCTTCAATCTCGAGGTGGTCAGCTTTAGCACTCTCTAACTCACTCTCTAGTGTAACAGGGTCACTACAAATTATCAATTTCGAAAGCTTATGTCATTGACTATAATCGGTCCATACATAATGTTTTTATTCGATTAACAGTTTAAAAGTTATAGTTACATACATTACCAATTTTTTTTATCGGAACCCTACTGATATATTAAAAGTGACCACATCTCAAAAACTAGCCATATGACATTAAAATCTTTACCAGATTCGTGTTCAGCATGCCAAATGCAATCAGATATGAAGTAGAATTATTATAAATTACTAATTTTTAAAAATTTGGGAAATTTACATGGGAGTTAGCATTTATTTTCACCAAAAAAAATTATACTTTGAGATAGCAGAATAAGAAAAATTTATATAAAACGGGGAAAAATGATTTTTTTGATTCGAAATTTATAGTACGGATGAATATTGCATAGGGGAGCTATTTGCTATCGGAAACTCATTTTGGCCAAATTTTAGTTGACGTGTTTTGAATATAGGCTCTCGATATAATAAAACATTTAAATAAAAATATATTTTATTAATATTTTTTTTTTGTAAGAAAAGCAGAATTTACTAATTTTAAAAACAAAATTCATATTCGTGCACATAAATATTTTTGGAACGTAAGTTTTTTGAAAATGAAAAAAATACTGGCGAATACTGCTTACAAATACTGGTAACAACTGAATAGAATAACGATGCGTCATTTCGGATCTTTTCGATTTTCAGTGGTGCCGTAATTTTTCGGGGAAGTCCCGGGGAACTCCTGGGATTTTGAGGATTTTCAACCGGCTTTTTTTTTTTTTTTGGGGAATTTCACATATGGTGTGTGTCTGTGCTAAAAGGTTCTGAATTGCATGAGTGGTTCGTGGCAGTGATAGCTAATGGTGTCTCTGATAACTAATCACCGTTTGGCAACTTTGGTATTCTGCGTTCCGTTCTTCGATTTCTGTTTCAATTCTATGTGTTCTGCATTTCGATCGTAACTACGTTTTTGTAAGTTGTTATTTTAGTGGCGGAGCGTTTTCAATTTTTGTTTGTTTAGCTTTAAAAAGTGATTAATTCAAAAAATAATGCAAGTATTAAATGAAAGAAGGTTTAATTAATGAACTAAACAATTTGTTTTGTTTTTCTGTACTGAAATGCGATTTTTATTTAGTTTATTACAGGTAGAACAGTTGACACATACCTATTTAATGGCAACGAAAAAAATTAAAATATCACCTCCGTCGCGACAGGATTCTTCAGACTGGAAAAGTTTGGCCACAAATACCTCTTGCTTATTCCGTTTTTTTAACTCTCTGTACTTAAATTTGCAAGAGTTTATTTAATGAAAATTTTCAAAATATTTAATTATTATTTGTTTTAATTGTTAAATCACTGTTTTTTGCACTAAATTTAACTTTTTGCTAAAAATTTTGCAAAATTGCTTAGTTTTACTGTTCCTATTTCACCCGTTTCAAAGCAAAGCAGCAGGTTTAAACATACTCTTCTCTTCTTCTTTTTCTTTCGATTCAGTTTTTTGGCAGAATACCTCTTTTCGATCCGTGCGTAACTGAATGCGGGAACGTAATCGAAACGCAGAATAGGGGTGAATATAAATGCGAAAGTAGCTGCCTGGCCCACGATGTCGACAAGAAATTATCTGTCGCTTAAGGTATGTTCACACTTGGCAAACATTTGCCCAAAAAAGCGTAACCACTAAATACGTCTGAAAAAATTTTAATTCAGACTTAATTTTATTAAGTTAAACAGTTTCTAATAATATTGTATTCTATGGCATTGTCTATTACTTATGTTTTAAACTGTTTAACTTAACAAACACATATCTGAATCAAAACATTTTTCATTAGTATGTAGTGGTTAAGCTTTTTTTGGCAAATGTTTGCCAAGTGTGACCGTACCTTTAGTTATATTGAAAACAAAAACAATATAAGAAAATTTTCTTATTTTGTTTTTGTTTTCAATATAAGTAAGCGATAAATAGTTTCTTGTCGACATCGTGGGTCAGGCCGTAAATTTATTATTTTTGTTGCGCTTTAACTGCTAAACCACGAAACCGATTTTGATGCAATCTAGGACATAGATAGGTATAAGTCTAGATGGACACATAGGTTATATGTTTTTCAAAAATTAGGAGCACGAGGGCGGTAGGTGGAAAGTCCTGCCTTTCAGAAACTATTTAACCGATTTTGATGAAATCAAAACATACATATATAGATCTGAGTCCAAAAGAAGACATAGGCTATAAATTTTTTTTTAAAAGAAGACCACGAGGAGATGCAGAGGGAAATTTCTTCCTCTTTGAAGCTATATATCCGATTTTGACGAAATTCAAAACATAGATAGATGTGAGTCTAGGAAAGAGCATGGCTCTACACTTTTTCAAAAATAGGAGCACGAGGTAGGGGCTATTTCTGCCCCTATGATATTCAAAACATGGATAGATCTGAGTCTGGAAGGACACAAACACCATATACATATATTTTATCAAAAATAAGCTCACTAATAGGGGGTAAAGAGCAATTTCTAAGGTAAGTAAAACGTAAGGAACTACGTTCCTTGAGTTATGACGTTGTTTGAGTGAATGAGCGATATTTGAAATGCAAAATCATTTAACTATAGTTTTTGTAAATCTTATAGGAGAGAGAAAAAAATTAAACAGAAATATTCACGTGACTCTGACGGCTGATTGCTATGACAACGTTTTGAAAATTTGTAGGGACATTTTTTTTTTTATATAAGACATAAATAAAATGTAAAATTTAAATTGTTCCCATGAAATTTTCATTCCCTATGAAGGGAAATTTTCCATCGCAAATTTTATGAGAACGAATGTTCTCGCTATCAATGCGTAGTGAATGTAAAAAACAGGAAGAATATTTGTAAACCTTAACAATTAATTGAAAACCAAACAGATTTAAGTTTAGTAGTTAGCAAATATACAAATTTCCATTTAAAATGAAATGTATTTAAGTGTAAAATTGTATTTTTTAATTATTTTGGGTGCAGTTAAAAAAAATTCTTTAGTATGCCACTGCCATAAAATTTACTGCATGTGTGCCAAAGAAGTTCATCCAGGCGCACAGTAGTGTGCCAGGCCAAGTTCCGGCCACTGCACGCAGTGTGTATATTTACAGCAAGCCCCCTCATAACTTTGTTCCCCGCAATCGCATAAAATTTAAATAATAATTCGAATAAATTTATGCAACTTCATATGTGAAGTTTGAAAGTTTTACAATAAAAGGAGGTGCAAAAAGTGCATATTTTAAGACATACTCACTGACTCACTGACTCACTCATCAATATTATGAAGCCCTTCCGCTATAGCTAGAAATCTGAAATTTGGTACACAATTAGACATAGGTGAGCAATTAACTAAAAAAAATCTGAAAACCCGGAAATTTTAGCCAGGGGGCGGGGCTACGCCCATAAAAATTAAAATTTGTGCTAGTGAGCTGAAATTCGCTACAGAAATAGCTCCAGGTGGGAACTCAACTAAAAAAAATCTGAAAACCCAACAATTTTGGCAAGGAGGGCGGGGCTACGCCCATAAAGGTCAGAATTAAAAAAAACTAATCTAAGGCGCTTAATGGAAGCTATTTTATTGAAATTTGACATGTATGTATACTGCGATAATGCAAGGCTATCAATTTTTTATTAAAAAAGTGGGCGTTAACACGCCCATACAATTTAAACCTCATTTTCATGTACTACGGCTCAGCATATTTAGATATACTATTTATTTATTTATGTATTATTATCCGTTTGCAACGAAACTTGACATGAGAGGTGGGACTAGTTCCTCTGAGGAGAACTTCTTCCCCCTTTGTCCAATTTTTCTTGTTTTCAAAGTTTAACAGCCTAGAACTATAAGACATATTGCTGCCAAGTTTCATTGGTCTAACTTTTCACAAGCAATCTAAACTAAAAAAAACAGGATTGGCCAGCCTTCTGGCTCAAATACTCCTATGCGCGATGGGAAGTTGAAAAGCTTGAAAATGCCTTAAATGTTTTTACAATGCTGGAAACAGTAAAACGGCTTATTGTCACTACTTCCTAATTTCCACATACATACATATGTATGTAGGTACGAGTATAATCTTTTTTTGTTCAGGCAGCTCTAAAATGATTTTTCTGTCAGCTTCTGTAAGTTCCTTATGGCGCTTCATGCATGTTAAACAAAAAAATTTTGAAAATTTAAAAAAATTTTTTGTTAGAAATACTAACACAATGGTGTTATAGTAATTTTCCGGGGAAGTGCCGCGGCACTTTTGGGATTTTGGGGATTCAGCCAAGTTTTTGGGAATTTGCAATATGGTTTGTATCTTTGCTTAACAGTTCGCGCCAGTGATAGCTGAAGGTATATCAGCTAACTAATATTAATATGCTATGTTTGTTGCGCTTTAACAGCTAAACCGATTTTAATAAATTTAGAACATAGATCTAAGTCTAGATGGACACATATGTATGTATGTAGGTTATATGTTAGGTGGGGGAGGTAGAGGAAAATTTCTGCCTCTCAGAAAATGTTGATAAAAAATTCAAAACATACGATAGATCTGAGTCCAAAACAAGAAGGCTATAAATTTTTTTCAAAAATAGGACCACGCCTCCCGTCGTAGGGGGAAATGTCTTCCTCTTTGAAACTATCTATCTGATTCTTTGAAACTATTTATCCGATTTTGATGAAATTCAAGACATATATAGACCTGAGTCTACAAGAAGACATAGGCTACAAATTTTTTTAATAGGAGCACGTACGAGATAAGGGGAGATTTCTTTATCTTTGAAACTATCTAATAAATTTTAGTGATATTCAAAACATTCATAGATCTGAGTCTAGTAGGAAAGCACATGGATATACACTTTTTCAAAAATAGGAGCACGAGGATGGGTAGGGGTCTGTTTCTGCCGCTTGAATATAGATGTGAGTCTGGAATGACACAAAGCCATATACATATAGTATAATGTATATATGCTATTGCATGTTTTTTCTTGTGTGAAGTATTAATTCAGAGATAAGGCATTTATACCCTTCAGATCTTTTTATGTATTTTTGCATAGTTTACCCTTTAAAGCATGTTTTTGCATATATCAGTCTCACACGCATATATTTAGCATTTTTGAGTTTTGGTGCTTTTAGGGCATATTGTGATACTGTATGGAACTTTTTTTTTATATTAATATCCTTATCCATCTATCTGTTGGTCAAAATTTTTATTTATATTCTTCGCCATCAAATCTCATTTCCAATATTTTTTTATTATACATATATTACGCCGTTATTACCCACCATAGTTTCAATAAAAATTTGGTTTTGTGACGGACTCTGCTCCGGTTACATCATTAGACGTTGAAAGGACATTGTCAATGTAAAAAGTTTATTTTTATTTGAAAACCTGAGTCAATATTTTGTTGATTGTTGCAATAACAATTTTAAATAAAAAGCTTTTATTTAAGTTTACAATTTTCTAAACGCACTAATAATCCCAAATTAATATTTTATTTATTAAGTAAAATATTTTTTTTTTTTTTATTAAAAATACATTGAAATTGATTATTGAGGGGTTTAGCTGGATCCTAAGTGCATTTCACTGTTGCTAATGCAGATCATCAGGGAACCTTTACACAAAGTTTCTTAGAACAACTAGAGTTATTATGTTATAAACTTTCATTTAAACAAATGAGAAGCTTGAAACAAATAACAAAGTTGAAACAAGAACTCAATAATTTTTTTATTATTTATCGAAAATACAGTTCTAAAGTTTTAATTCTTTAGTAAACAATTTTATGACAATTTTGTTTTAACGTACACTTCAAACTCAAATTATTTTTTTAATAATGCAGATATTTTTTGTTAATTTGTTGTTTCTTTTTTTTTTTGTTTATTTTATTTTTAACCCTCGACTAAAAAAGGGGGTGTTATAAGTTTGTAGTGTGTGTCTGTGTATCTGTGTGTCTGTTTTAGTTAGTTAGTTAGTTAGTTTTAGTTTTTTCTGTTTGAAAGATGACTTGATCGAGAGGGTTCTTAGCTATGTTCGGTCCAGATATTTAGAAGATATGACATCTTTTCTGAAAAAAGTCGGGAGTTTTTACAATTTTTAATTTTTGTTATTGTCTTATTTTAAATGCAAATTTTGTTGAATTCCATTTACAAATAAGCCAATTTATGTTATTTTTAAGAGCATATTTTTTGAGTTTTAAGTGCATATTTTCAAGTTTTTAGTGCATATTGAATGCGCATAAAACACTTTTTTAGAGTATATTTTTTGTTTGCCTGGTTATAAGATACTATATAAGAATTATTTAAAAGTATAATATTTAACACTAGTTATTTTCTTCAAAATAATCTGATATGTAAAAAGTCAATGGGCTTTTAATTTCTGTATATTCAGAATCTTCTTTTTCAACATCAAGATTAATTTTGGACCATTTTGTTCTTATGGAACATATGACTGTATCTGATCATATTAGTAAATATATGGAATATTTGGGTCCATATTTTAAGCTATTTTTGAGCTTGTACGTGTTTTCCGGGGATTGTGCATTCATGGCTGATATGGAACTGTACACACGTCAAGGCGGATTAGTAATCTGCACGAACTGAAAACTGCCCTGGTCGAGGTGTTTTACCATACCCAATATTAAACCACATTCGAAATACATGCATACTTACATTTGTACATAAGCTGCACAAATTTTCTTTTAATTGCTTTTGCATATCGAGCCATAACCGGCAAAAAGCTTAGCCGAAAAATTTTTTGGGCCTGGTTTTTTTTTTTTTTTTTTTTTTTTTGTCAAAAAATTAAGTTCGAAAAATGTACTTGTTACTTATTGTTTGAAATTCTTTCCGTGAACAATTTCTTTCGGAGTTTTATTCATAATTGCCCTCCTATATGGCTTTTCGTCTGAAAACTATTAAAGTTCAAAATTATATTATTTTTGTCCGCCTCTGTATATGTAAAGAATCTTAAAGATAAAAATTGACAAGGTTAACAATTTTTACATGTGTATGTAGGTATGTATGCACATTTTCTGTAAAAACAAAATGTTATCGTTTTTTTAATATTTTTAATTTTGAAAGTCGGTTGTAGAAATATGTATATATGAATGTATGTATGTATGTATGCATTTATGTACATACCTACATGCATATAATCAAGTTATACAATGCAAAGCTTTCTAGTAAATATGTATGTACATATGTACAATACAATACAATTTTCCATATATGTATGTATATATATATATATGTACATATGTTGTAAGTATGTATGTACATATGTATGTACATACATATTTCAGCTCATATTTTCTTTTGCGTTCTCTTCAACTTTTTTTTCGCTTTCCAAGAAAGAAAATTGTGGAATTTCTTAATTTTCTCTTTTAGCAAGCTTAAACAAGCAAAAGACAGAATGTGAAAACAAAATGTAGGAGAAAGAAAAAAACAGCATTTTATTTTAAACTTGTTACGTGTTATATTTTATTTACATACTTTTTATTTTGTGGTTTCCATACACTTAATTCACCTTCAATAACACGAGCAAAGAACGTGAACAAGCAAAAATTAGAAAAACATTATAGTACGTTTAAACGAACGAACAAATGCACACATACAGGCAAACGAAAATAGGCAATTACAGCAACAACAACAAACATAATAATAACAGCAATAACGGAGCCGACGACTGCTATGGCGACACAAAGATAGTACGAGCACACGAACGATAAATAAAATCAGTATTTGTTTTTTTTTAATTTTAGTTTCATTACTTTTGAAATTTAAAAGGTTGTTTACAGTTGCCATTTATTGCTGATGTTGGTGTTGCTGTTGCTGCTGCTGCTGTCTACACTGATCGCAAAAACCAAATGTTGTTGTTCAAACAACAATATCACAAGTTTGTGAAGAAAAAACAATAAAAATAAATATTTAAAAAAAACATTGATTTAAGCCAACGAAGATGCTTACGAGGAATAACCGAATCAAAGAATTATTAACGAGGAATATCACAACTCACTGAAAAACATACGAAAATAATAACAACAACATCATTGTACGTACGACTGACTACAACAAGTCTAATCGTAATTGACGAGTCATTTGCTTGCTTTTCATGGTTGTTTTTCTGTTGGAATGAATGATTAAAATTTATTTTTTTGCAAATGTTTTTTATTATTGTTGTAGTTGTTGTTGTAATTGTCGGCCGCCTCGTTGTTATTGTGTAAGTGCTCGTTCGTGTTTCTTGACGTGCCGAGCAGCATTTAGCACACAGCCGATGTTATAGAAAAACATCATTAGGCACCACTTCACTTCGTTTGGCTTTACAAATTGTTAAATTTATGATTATTTTATGGGGTCTCTGTTATTTATATTTCAGTTGTTTTTTTTTACTTTTTATTATCATTATTCGTAAAAAAATTTTGTTGCTGTTATTTGTACGAGTATTTTGGCTCACCTCACAATTACAGTGTTGTTGTTGTGAGTGCTATTAAAAAATAATAATAAATAAAAATAAAAAAACAAGAAGAATAAAAATAAAACAAGCAAAAGCAAGAATAAAAACAGCAATTTTTAAGGGGGCTGTGTGCTGTAAAGGCAGTTAGTTAGAGGCACAGAAGTGAATAAAACGGCTTATTTTTGTTCATCACCATCAACTGAATAATTCTTTTTCACTTTATGTGTATCTTATAATTAGTAAATGTGTGTGGGTTTCCTCTATTTAATACGTACATAAGTATGTACATATGTACATGTGTATGCAAGTATTTAACAAAAACAAATATTGATAGGTACATACTTACACATACATAAACATTTTTTTCTCTTTATTTTTAAATATTATTTATTGACGAATTTTATGAAATTTTCCATTACTTTATCTGATAACTTAGAAGGTTAGTGATGACTTAATACGAATTAGTTTGAAAATTTCATAGAAACCACGTAATTTCTTTTCCAAAAAAAAAAAAAAAAAAATAAACAAATTAATAAAAATAAAAAAATAAAATTATAAAATGTAGAATTAATTATACCTACATACCTACCCATCAAGCAAATTCTTAAAGAATTCGCAGCGAGTGTTAGACAAAATTTTCCGATTTCGGAACCGAGATGTGTATTACCGAAATCGTAAAAATATTTGTATGAAATGGTTGGTTGACACGACTTCGCAACGATACGTCGGTATGAAATCGATACGATATACATACATATGTAGGTACGAATTCGTAACGACATGTACATATGTAAGTACGATTTCTTTTTGCTTTTATAGCAGAGTACCGCTTCACTGTTATGTTTCTGCTATTGTCGAAATAATTTGCACATACATACATACATACATACGTATGTACCTACTCACATTTTTTAATATTTGTTATAATCCTTTTTAACCCCCGACTAAAAAAAGGCGTGTTATAAGTTTGTAGTGTGTGTCTGTGTATATGTGTATCTGTGTGTCTGTCTGTGTCCACGTACAGGCCAAACGGCTGGACCGATTTTCATTTAGTTTTTTCTGCATTATTGCATGGTACTGCTAGCTGCACTAAGCCAAAAGATCAAGCAGAAAAAAAATGTAGTAATTGTGGAGGTAATCACACAGCTAACTATAGAGGGTGCCCTGTATTTTCTTTCGTTAAACAGGCTATGGGTCAAAAACCCAAGTTAACTCCAGCTCTACAAGTAAACGCGAACTCCGACACTTTTGCTCAAATCAGCCAACCAGTTACTTCACGTGTATTGTATGCTGATGCTGCTAAGACTAGTTCAATTCCCACGCAAAATGTTCCAACGCCAAATAATTCAACGAATTCAAACTCAAGCTTTAACTTTAGTCGCCTTGAAGCTACTATTGAGAATCTGGTGCTAACTATAAACAACTTTACTACAAATATGACAAGTATGATGCAAGAAATGCTGCGAATGCAGAATACACTGCTTCAAGCATTAGTTAATAAACCATGAACACGTTAAAAATATGTTTCTGGAACGCAAACGGCATTCGCCAACATAAAAATGAACTTGAGCACTTCCTCATGGAAAAAAATATTGATATAATGTTGGTTTCTGAGACTCATTTGACCTCAAGAAGCTTATTTAAAATAAATGGTTACACTTTATATGATACAAAGGACCCGAGAGAGAGAGAGCATGTGGTGGATCAGCAATTCTGATTAAGTCAAGACTCAAGCACTATGTCCTTGACAACGTTAGTGAAGAATATTTGCAAGCAACGAATATTTTCGTAGAAAATTTTTGTGCGAATTTCGTGATATCATCAATTTACTCACCTCCCAGATTTTCAGTTACCGAAGATCAGTATGAGAAGTTCTACAAATCGCTTGGATCTTGTTTCGTGGCAGCTGGTGACTACAATGCAAAACATACGTACTGGGGATCGCGTCTTGTTACACCTAGAGGTCGAGCCTTGTTCAATACAATTTCGAGTGGGGAGCCTACTTACTGGCCTACTGACGTATGAAAAATTCCAGATGTTATAGATTTTGCCGTCACTAAAAATATTCATAGGGACTTAATTCATGTAGAGGCCTCTCTAGATCTGTCCTCCGATCACTCTCCAACAATAGTTACAATTTTCAACCCACTAAGGAGTGATTTAACTAACTCATATGTGAAGATGATTAATGGAATCAACTGGCTGGTATTCAAAAAATATCTTAGTAGTCACTGCGTAGAAAACATTCAGCTTAGATCGTGCGATGATATTGAATTTAACATTGCCAATCTTAACGAAAATATTAAACAGGCTGCTGAACACGCCACTACCTCCTATCCGCAGACCGGCTTTAACAGAATTTATTCTACGGAAATTGAACGTCTTGTATGTGAAAAAAGGAGAGCTAGAAGAGAATGGCAACAACACAGATCACCCCTAAATAAAATCAGACTTAAAAAATGTACTAAACGACTCAAAGAGCTGCTTTCGTCGGAAAAAACTGCACTACTGGAAAAGTATTTAGAAGGCCTTGATGTAACGTCCGCATCTAATTACTCTTTATGGCGCGCTACTAGAAATCTTAAACGACCCGTTGATCTTAAATCACCATTGCGTACTGCGACCGGAGGCTGGGCAAGAAGTGATAGTGAGAAAGGTAACTTATTTTCTGAGCATTTAAAATCTGTATTCACTCCCAATTCATGTACGGGTGCTGCTGATTTACCGTGTGTAGTTTCTCTACCCCCTCGTCCCTTAAGGTTTAAGATGCGTGAAGTACAAAAAGTAATTGCTGAACTCAACCCGAAGAAAGCTCCAGGTATTGATGGCATTAGTAACAAAATGCTCATGAACTTGCCTCATATTGCAATAAGAATCCTGCTATTTACTTTTAATGCTATTTTAAGAATGCAGTATTTTCCACATAACTGGAAACTGGCCAAGATCAAAATGATTTCAAAGGCGGGCAAAGATCTTACCAAGACTGAGTCATATAGGCCTATAAGATTACTATCTACAATCTCAAAGCTTTTCGAAAAGCTGCTCATGACTAAATTGTCCAAAATTTTAACTGATAATGGGTGCATCCCAGACCATCAATTTGGCTTAAGAAGTCAGCACAGCACGATTGAACAAACGCATACACTGGTCCAAGTTGTAAGAAGAACATTTGAAGAAAAGAAGTATTGTTCTGCTCTCTTTATTGATGTTTCTCAGGCGTTTGATAAAGTATGGCACGAAATTGAAGACATATCTGCCAATAAACATTCAAAAGCTTTTGGAAAGTTATATTATTGATAGGAAGTTCACTGTTATGGAAGGAGAGTTCACGAGTGTGCCCGAAACTATATCATCTGGTGTGCCCCAGGGTAGTATTCTGGGTCCTGTCTTGTATTTAATATATACTTGTGATATGCCTGTGAGCAATAATATCCATATTTCTACTTTTGCCGATGATACAGCCTGTATGAGTGTGCGCGAAAACCCTTATGAGGCATCCCGCAATCTCCAGGAACATATCACCCAGCTGGAAATATGTCTGAACTTATGGAGAATTAAAGTCAATGAACAAAAGTGTGTCCATATAACGTTCACCCTAAGAAGAGATACTTGCTCCCCCATTCGAATCAACAATCAAAATATTCCTAAAACATTCCCAAGTGAAATACCTTGGTGTACACCTTGATCGAAGACTTACATGGAAACATCATATTGACTCTAAGTTAACTCAGATGAAACTTAAGTTAACTCAAATATATTGGTTGATTGGCAGAAACTCAACACTCAGCCTAGACTGCAAACTTTTATTATACAAGTCGCTTTTGAAGCCAATATGGCGCTACGGAATTCAGTTATGGGGCACTGCTTCAGCTTCCAATGTCGAGAGAATCCAACGAAGGCAAAACAAAATTTTACGGTTAATAACATCGGCTCCATGGTACATCCAAAATTCTATTATACATCGTGATTTAAATATGCCACTAGTGACTGAAGAAATTGAAAAATACGCAGGCAAATATTTAACAAAACTCGAATCACATCCTAACCCGCTTGCTCGTAATATTTTGAATTTTACTGGACACGTCCGCTTAAAAAAGAGGGAGACACGGGCTCTTATACCTAACACTCCAGATGGGACTACTTGAAAATACTTCCCCCCCCTTTTTTTTGGATTATCACTACTAATGTATTATTTATAACTATCACTAAGTTTATGTCCGACACTGGTCGGGCCTAATAATTTTTTTTATAGATTTAAGATTTGAATACTTATTGTTAGTTCATATATGAAGATACAATAAATAAATACATGCATTAAAAAAAAAAAAAAAAAAAAAAGTTTTTTCTGATTGAAAGATGACTTGATCGAGAGGGTTCTTAGCTATGTTTGAAAAAAATCGGTCCAGCCGTTTAGAAGATATAACATCTTTTCTGAAAAAAGTCGGGGGTTTTTAAAATTTTTAATTTTTGTTATTTATCAATATACTTATTAGTATTTTGAATTTTGATTAACCCGTTAAGCGAAAACCCGGCTTTTGGGCATATTTCCGGGTTTTAGGAAACCGTTCAACCGGTTTTTTATATCTGTAAAAATTTTAAATTTTCCTTATTTTATTGTTGTGTGTACCTCACTGTTATCAGCTGTTGTTATTCACCCTTATTATATTTGGCGTCGGCAACATAACACGACGTCCTTTTTAATGTGTTTTATCAAATCGGTATTCCCGTAGATAGTATTGCCATTTATCGATGACTGTCAGCATATGTTTGGTATTCTGAAAGAAACATTGATGTTGATGTTGCCGTTCATTTTGTCGTCAGTGTTTTTGATGTCGTGTTCTGTTGTGTGCATGCCTCAACGAATTTGAAAAATAATTTAAATGGTAAAAAAGTGAAATATTTATAAGTAGATATAAAAATGTACATATTTATTTGAAAAAAGTTCTTAAAAAAAGTGAAAAATATAATATGGACAAAATTAAAATTACCAACCCCAACCAATTTGAAAAGCTTGTGGAAGAGTTGGAAAAGTCCTTCTTTTGCTAGAGGATTCCTCAGGGGTAGTTTCCTAATAATTTCAAGGTGCAGTGAGAAAGTGAGACTGCACTAAATTCCCTCGGTCCACCAATTATAACTAGTGGTGGATGGCAAAATGTAAGGTAAATAGTGTGTTGGGAAAGTATACTGAGGTTTAAATTAAAAAAAAGGTTGCAAACAACAACAGCAAAGCAACTGAAGGCGGGGTATATAAACAATTAGCACTGAGTACCTTTGGAGGAAGCTCCAAGCTCCAATAAACGTTGATCTGATCCCTTTTGTTTCAAAAGTTAGGCTCTATTGTATACAATACATTCCTAAATGATGTTTTGTTCAGCCGAAAATATTTGTAAAATATTAAAAGGATGAACATTACTCATTATTTTCCAAAAAAAACCTGACAGAATTTATCACTTACTTTTCCTTGGGTAACTGGCAAATGCATCACTTTTGTCTGAGAAATCTTATTTTCACTATTATTTTTTTTTTCATCGTCTCAATAGGAAAGAAAAACATTTTATTTTAATTTATTTACAAAGCTTTTACTTATTAAAAAATACTTTTACCAAAAATAGTAAACAAAATGATCCAGCTGACTCAAATATTGGATATGTGTATTGTATTTATCGATAAACAGGCAACGTCGTCATAACACTGTTAGGGAATACAAAGTTAGCATTGATGTTGTGTTATATTGATGTTGTTTCAAAATTGATGACGATGTTGCCGACGCCAAATAGAATAAGGGTGATTATTTCGCAGTTAGCAATTTTAAAATTTGTGTTCAACACAATTGGAAAATCATATATATAGAAGTTTCGCAGAAATTCTACCACTTTGAAATATTTTTTTTCACATGTATTTATTTATTGTATGTATCTTCATATATGAACTAACAATAAGTATTCAAATCTTAAATCTATAAAAAAAATTATTAGGCCCGACCAGTGTCGGACATAAACTTAGTGATAGTTATAAATAATACATTAGTAGTGATAATCCAAAAAAAAGGGGGGGGGGGAAGTATTTTCAAGTAGTCCCATCTGGAGTGTTAGGTATAAGAGCCCGTGTCTCCCTCTTTTTTAAGCGGACGTGTCCAGTAAAGTTCAAAATATTACGAGCAAGCGGATTAGGATGTGATTCGAGTTTTGTTAAATATTTGCCTGCGTATTTTGCAATTTCTTCAGTCACTAGTGGCATATTTAAATCACGATGTATAATAGAATTTTGGATGTACCATGGAGCCGATGTTATTAACCGTAAAATTTTGTTTTGCCTTCGTTGGATTCTCTCGACATTGGAAGCTGAAGCAGTGCCCCATAACTGAATTCCGTAGCGCCATATTGGCTTCAAAAGCGACTTGTATAATAAAAGTTTGCAGTCTAGGCTGAGTGTTGAGTTTCTGCCAATCAACCAATATATTTGAGTTAACTTAAGTTTCATCTGAGTTAACTTAGAATCAATATGATGTTTCCATGTAAGTCTTCGATCAAGGTGTATACCAAGGTATTTCACTTGGGAATGTTGAGGAATATTTTGATTGTTGATTCGAATGGGGGAGCAAGTATCTCTTCTTAGGGTAAACGTTATATGGACACACTTTTGTTCATTGACTTTAATTCTCCATAATTTCATCCTTATTTCCAGCTGTGTAATATGTTCCTGGAGATTGCGGGATGCCTCATAAGGGTTTTCGTGCACACTCATACAGGCTGTATCATCGGCAAAAGTAGAAATATGGATATTATTGCTCACAGGCATATCACAAGTATATATTAAATACAAGACAGGACCCAGAATACTACCCTGTGGCACACCAGAAGATATAGATTCGGGCACACTCGTGAACTCTCCTTCCATAACAGTGAACGTCCTATCAATAATATAACTTTCCAAAAGGTTTTGAATGTTTATTGGCAGATATGTCTTCAATTTCAAAACTAGAACTTCGTGCCATACTTTATCAAACGCCTGAGAAACATCAATAAAGAGAGAGCAGAACAATACTTATTTTCTTCAAATGTTCTTCTTACAACTTGTACCAGTCTATGCGTTTGTTCAATGGTGCTATGCTTACTTCTAAAGCCAAATTGATAGTCCGGGATGCACCCATTGTCAGTTAAAATTTTGGACAATTTAGTCATGAGCAGCTTTTCGAAAAGCTTTGAGATTGTAGATAGTAATCTTATAGGCCTATATGACTCAGTCTTGGTAAGATCTTTGCCCGCCTTTGAAATCATTTTGATCTTGGCCAGTTTCCAGTTATGTGGAAAATACTGCATTCTTAAAATAGCATTAAAAGTAAATAGCAGGATTCTTATTGCAATATGAGGCAAGTTCATGAGCATTTTGTTACTAATGCCATCAATACCTGGAGCTTTCTTCGGGTTGAGTTCAGCAATTACTTTTTGTACTTCACGCATCTTAAACCTTAAGGGACGAGGGGGTAGAGAAACTACACACGGTAAATCAGCAGCACCCGTACATGAATTGGGAGTGAATACAGATTTTAAATGCTCAGAAAATAAGTTACCTTTCTCACTATCACTTCTTGCGCAGCCTCCGGTCGCAGTACGCAATGGTGATTTAAGATCAACGGGTCGTTTAAGATTTCTAGTAGCGCGCCATAAAGAGTAATTAGATGCGGACGTTACATCAAGGCCTTCTAAATACTTTTCCAGTAGTGCAGTTTTTTCCGACGAAAGCAGCTCTTTGAGTCGTTTAGTACATTTTTTAAGTCTGATTTTATTTAGGGGTGATCTGTGTTGTTGCCATTCTCTTCTAGCTCTCCTTTTTTCACATACAAGACGTTCAATTTCCGTAGAATAAATTCTGTTAAAGCCGGTCTGCGGATAGGAGGTAGTGGCGTGTTCAGCAGCCTGTTTAATATTTTCGTTAAGATTGGCAATGTTAAATTCAATATCATCGCATGATCTAAGCTGAATGTTTTCTACACAGTGACTACTAAGATATTTTTTGAATGCCAGCCAGTTGATTCCATTAATCATTTTCACATATGAGTTACTTAAATCACTCCTTAGTGGATTGAAAATTGTAACTATTGTTGGAGAGTGATCGGAGGACAGATCTAGAGAGGCCTCTACGTGAATTAAGTCCCTATGAATATTTTTCGTGACGGCAAAATCTATAACATTTGGAATTTTTCTTACGTCAGTAGGCCACTCGAAATGACATCTAAGCCCATTTTTGAAATTTTATTGAACAAGGCTCGACCTCTAGGTGTAACAAGACTCGATCCCCAGTACGTATGTTTTGCATTGTAGTCACCAGCTGACACGAAACAAGATCCAAGCGATTTGTAGAACTTCTCATACTGATCTTCGGTAACTGAAAATCTGGGAGGTGAGTAAATTGATGATATCAAGAAATTCGCAGAAAAATTTTCTACGAAAATATTCGTTGCTTGCAAATATTCTTCACTAACGTTGTCAAGGACATAGTGCTTGAGTCTTGACCTAATTAGAATTGCTGATCTACCGCATGCTCTCCTTCTCGGGTCTTTTGTATCATATAAAGTGTAACCATTTATTTTAAATAAGCTTCTTGAGGTCAAATGAGTCTCAGAAACCAACATAATGTCAATATTTTTTTCCATGAGGAAGTGCTCAAGTTCATTTTTATGTTGGCGAATGTCGTTTCCGTTCCAGAAACATATTTTTAACGTGTTCATGGTTTATTAACTAATGCTTGAGGCAGTGTATTCTGCATTCGCAGCATTTCTTGTATCATACTTGTCATATTTGTAGTAAAGTTGTTTTTAGTTAGCACCAGATTCTCAATAGAAGAAGAAATATGACACTAACTACACTATTTTTATATTTACATAAGTGTTGTTTTCCGAAATATTGCGAATATATAAAATATTTGTCAAAGTCAACTCTACAAGAGACTATTTTTTATTGTAGAAAATGAAACAATTGAAAGTGAGTAATGCCCCAATTCTGTTCGACGATTGTATCGTCTTGTCTATGGACGAAAAAAGCCGCAGTTATGATTCTTTAAAACAATTATTATTTATTGTCTATGCTAGAAGGTTTGTGTATTTGCTTTATGATTTTTTTTCCCAACATTATATCCAGCACATATGTATTTTTTCATATATTTTTCAAACTATTGTATAATACTTTAATTTAATTTTTTTGTTTTAAAAACATGGCAATAATATTTTTATTTTTCATTATCAAAGACAACAACCATTTTTGAAGAAAATAATTGTTCGAATTCAAACAGAAGAACTCAAAAGTTATTTTCAAACAAAAACGTCCTAAATCTTCTTACTGAATTAGGGCATTAGAATCTGAAGATTTTGAAATTTTATCAAATTCCGAAAGTTTAGAGGAACAACTAAACATGACGTTAAAATTTATTCAAGACTTAACTAATTAATGCAAGCGTGTTAATCTCAAAACCTTAAAAATGACTGCAACAACAAGAGAACGGAAAAATGAAATATGCTTTATCATGCTCATCTTACTATTAATCCGACATCAACTGTCAGTAAAAGAATATTCTCTTCTCTCTAGTAAAAACTAAATTGAAAAACAGAATGTCTTCTAAACATTTGGATTGTGTTTTGTAGTCTTGTAGTCTTGTGTAGTTCATGAACGAACTAGTTCAAATGAACAATTCAGTACTTTGAACTAAGTGAACTAGTTCAATTGTTTTACGCTCACTAGTTCAATTTTTGAACTAGTTCATTTTTTGAACTAAGAACTAATACACAATATGAACTAACACAGAGGCTGTGAAGTAAATGTTTTCAACGTTTTGCTTTACTTTTTTTTGTTTGTGTGCTTATCTTCTATATTTATCCATATGTATGTATGTATATATGTATGTATATTTACCCTCTAGTCAACTTAGAACCATATGTCTCTATGTCAATACTCTTTCTCCAGCGACAATTGCACTAGTTAAAATGTCGACAACTTTCCTTTTATGCGTGAGTAGAGATACGTTAGAGACGTTAGTTCTAGTGTATTTCTGGCGATATTGTCAATGAACGCGTCAATAGTTTGTTTTTCTTTTTTATTATGCTGTGCAATAATATTAAATAAATATATGTAGACGTGGGTCACTAAAATCTACGAGTGAATCTTCGGTTCAAATATCTCTATATGGTCGTAAAAGAACTACCTTCTCAATAATGCTAAAGTCTACTGATAGATTTTGAATGACAACCCTATGTTATTGGTCAATAGGCATTTACATTGGCTGGGGTGCACCTAGTTAGTAGCACTATTGACAATGTCACTAGAAAATTGACAACGAGAGAGGATATATCGATATTGTAGACTAGAGCCCCTAAAATTTACTAGTGAATATTTGGTGCCAATGTCTCCATGTGGTCCCGAAAAAACTACTAAGTCAGTAGTGCTATAGTCTAGTGGTGGATTTTCATGACAAGCTAATGTTAAATGTCAATAGATGATACCATTGGCTGGGGTACAGCTGGTCAGTAGTGCTACTGACAACGTTACTAGTAAATCACCACAATTTCATTATTCGCACTTTCTGCAGGGTAGTTCTTGTTCATCGATGATCGCTGGCTACTACCACAAATGCAATAAACAAGCAAACACTTACACATACATAGGTACCAACCTATTCACAAAAATATTTTGGAATTGAAATTTTTAAAAAAGACTTTCACACTAAATTTGTTTTATAAACCCCTTATAAAGCAAATTTATGAATTAATTAATTAATTAATTTTAGTTCTCGAAAAGTTTTTTAATCACAGATCTGTGTTTTTAATACTGTCAAAAACCACAACATATCTACATACATACATATGCATGTAGATGTAAAATCATTGAACTAAAAAGACCTAACTAGTTCATTGAACTAAACAGAGCGATTGAACTAAATGAACGAACTAGTTCATTTATAAATAATGAACTAAAATGACCTGTCACTGAAACGAACTACATAAATGGCACAAGTCTAGTGTTTTGTTATTGAAACATATTTTTAAAAAACTTCATAAAATTCACATTTGGTTTTTATAAATTCTTTCAGTCACATATTACAAATTTTGTGTAACAAATGCTATTTTTAAGTTACTTTTGTTGCTTTTTATATTAAAATGAATTCTTTTTTACATTTAATTTATTTTATTATTTAATTGACGGTTAACCGATTAACCGCTTTTTTTGAGTTCGGTTAACCGAAAAGCCGGTTTTAAAAAAGTCGGGTTTTTGATAACACTAATACTTATACATACATACATAAATACATATTTATTTATAAAAATTTTTCACAGACTTGTACTTATATACTCAATAATTAAAGTTTGGTGGTAAAAAAATAAAATTAATTTGAAATTCATTTTAGGAAAATTTTGTATGGAAAATTTGATATAAAATACATTTCAAATTGTTAAAAATTAATAGGTTGAATATGGGGGTAAATGTTAAAAAAAAAATTGTTCAGTGGAACTACCGAAATTTCTTAACGGACTCGCTACGAAAAGTCTGATTTCAGAAAAAGTCGAAACATTTGGTTTGGGGGGTAACCGAATCGTATGTATATATGTACATACATACATATCGTCGCTGTTTTAACTAACTGACCTAACTAGCATTTTAAAAATTTAACAGGAGAGGAGCTTTTATGGTTGTTTTATATTTACATTCATTCTCATGGATGCGTCAGAAATCGTTTAACTTATATAGGCACAAAGGTAATGCTTACACTCATGCAAATTGGAAACAATGTGTATTGAAACTTATAAAGTCTAGTAGAGGACTCATTTTTCAAATGTCAAATGTCAGTTAGGTCGGTTAGTTAAATCAGCGACGATATGTACGATATGTAAACGATCACGTTTTTTCAGCTTGTGACATTTCGACATCGATATTGAATGCCATAATCTCAAAATCAAAATAGCATGCATAGTAGCGTGTATTAAAGAGGCAGCAATGGGTTATGTATAGGAATGACCTTCGACTGCATTCCATTGCTAATAAAGGTATCCAATTGAATTTTTCTTTTGCTTATTTCTTTTTTCTTAAGAGAAGTAACACTCAGGCAATAAATGCCTACTACTATTACTAGGTGTTACTTTCTTTAAGGGATAGTAATAAAGAAGACAGGCGGTGAAGGAAGAGACAAAGAAAAGCTTAATTATTTTACAACTCTGTTTTTTCACGTTTTCTTAATAATGCAGTCTTGCAGCGCCTCTGGTGTTAAATGAGGCGTATTAAAGTTTTTTGAAGCTGTGCTTAGTAGCCATTTTATCGGTTATTTTACTTCGCTGATGATTCCGCTACACAACGAACGAGGGCGCTCTGATGTTACATTAGGATTAGTGTCTGCTGAAGTTGGTATAGTTTAATGGCTTGGACTTTCCTACAACAACTGCTACAAAGGGACACTAATGCACATCAGAAAAATGCGTGGTGTTGTTATTTAATGGCTGTCGGATACAGGGATTAAACCCAGGATTTTCGGTTTTGTAGTCAACGTGCTAACTACTTCAGCCAACGCCACCATCTTCTGTATAATAAAGGGAAACATAAATACAGGGTGGCCCAGAATGATCGAAGGGATTTAAATTCCTTATAATTTTTTTATTATAATTTTTCTTTTTTATTTCCTTTTCAGTATTTTGTAAAGAAGACTTGGCGTATTTAAAATGGACTTGGCGAATTTGTCCAACAATTTAAACCGACAGATTACTAGCAGCGAATTGATCATCATGATTTTATTCATAATTTAATTATGAGCGTAGAAGCCCATTTCTAATTAAATGGGTTCGTTAATAGACAAAACTGCACGATATGGACCAAGGAAAATCCAAGAGTAGTTAAAGAGCGAGAATTACACCCACCTAAGTGTACCGTTTGGTGCGGGTTTTCGTCGGAAAGGACAATTGGACCATATTTTTTTTGAAAATTAACACGGTGTCGCCGTTTCCATCACTGGTATTAGACAGCGTTGTTTAATTGTGTACTGTACCATTTTAAATTTCACAAGTCTTCTTTGCAAAATACTGAAAAGAAGAAGAAGAAAAATTATAATAACATTTGACATTTGTCGTAATACAAAATTGTCATGTAAAGATCATCAGCTAATTGTGGAAAGTTATTGGTTGATTTTCAAAATACATGCTAAATAACAACACAACCCGCAGAGTTGGCATTTGTTTTTTATGTTACTTGGGACGCTGAACCAGAAGTTGCCATGCGTTTCTTTCCATCAGCCCTAATTCGAAATTTCGTAGCCCATAATTTGGAATAACTTGCAACGTGCAACTTATAAATTTTCGAAATTTAAAAATACTGAATTTAAGCAAAATGCGATTTCTCTGGCACAGAACCATAAAAGGATGTATTTAATGTTCACACATTAAAATTGATAACACTGTGCAACAGCGTAAAATCCACATGGTCTTGACAGTAAAGGTTCGATAGTACTACCAAAGGGTAATAAAACCCTATACATACTGAGTTTGGTGATTTTGGTAAATAATTTTTTTATGGGCTTCGAAAATCAGTGCACTGTCAAAAAATGGTGTAATCAATTTTTTGCCAACAGCTTATTCAGACTTGTTGAGAGCTCTAAACTATATAAGACAATAATGTCGCCGAGAGTCTACCAAACAAATCTTGTGAACATTTTATGCCAAAAAAATAATTTCTTTATGCACTTTTTTTGCAAAAGTATTTTTTTTTTCATAATAACTTCCAGGGACTCCTGAGTGTTTGCTAACAAATATTTGACAAAATTGTAGCTACGGCAAATCTGAACAAATTTTCCGAACACATCAATATAATCTGAACGTGGCCAGGCGGCACCCTGAGTACCTCATTAAAACTACTTTGTACCTTAAAAATTTTCGTTTTATAATTTATTTTTATTGCATTTTCCTTTACTTTCTTTGTTATTGTTGCATTTCTTGTATTGCAAATTTTAGTATTCACTATTTTAAAGTTTTGTTGTTGATTTGCCAAATATTGTTACTGAAAAATTATTAGTCCTTGTAAGTTGTGGTGAAATAAAAGTGCGGGAAATATTTATTTTTTTGCCCAAAGTGTTACTCCGACTCAAAAAAGAAGTATACACTTAATTATAAGATTATGAATAAAAAAATAGTATAGAAAAATTAAAAAAAAAATCAGTAAAGTGCGACTTTGACTGGCGCACGAAAGGTTCCGTACGGACACTACACGCAAAGAAAAATATGGTTGAGGTAACCATAATCAAACAGCAACATACTATGATTGAATTATATGGTTGCAGTCAAATCATATTATTGTTAATAGAAAAAAACTTTAACAATATTATTATCTGAGTTAATTATAATATTATCTGAGTTAATTATAATATTATCTGAGTTAATTATATTATAATCTTAGTATTGTAAATATGACAACACTATTGTTAGATGTGACTAAAATATAATTGAGACTCACCATACCATGCTCTAATTATTATATTAATATTGTTAAATACTACCACAGTATTATTTAATATAATAATACTATTTTGTTTTTTAATCATATATTTATTGTAGAAACAGCTGTGCGTTAAATTCGAAATAAAAATAAATTAATATTGTTGAAATAAATTGTGTATATAGAAATGTATACTTACACGCCATACAGCCATGTCTGTATAAAAAGATACACAAATGTTGATATCTATATTTTTATTGATCTACCCTTTTGTTTATACTTTATTTATTTATTCATTTATTTAACACTACCGAAATACTGATCTGACAGATGTTTCTGAAAAAGATTTTTTTTAACTTAACATAGTATGGTTTTGGAAAACATTATATTGTTATTTCCATTATATTATTTTTAAATAATAATACAAATTATGTTGTAGTCATAAATTTTTAACAAAACTATATTGTTAAACTCTAACCATATCACACTTTTATATGGATGTGATAATGTAATTATTAAATTCAAACATTACTCTGTTTATCGTAACGAAATAAATGTTTAAAATAACAATAACTAGTTTTCGACGACCACACATTTGTTTCAGAGAACATAATGTGGTTTTCTCAACCATTCTACAACCATATCTTTTCTTTGCTTGTAGATATGAACTACTTTACGAATTTTATCCTATATAATATATATGTATATAGTTTTGGCGTTTTTTGTGTTTTGGCGTTTTTTCGGTTTCGGCGATTTCTTTTACTTTTGGCGCTTTTTTTCTCGTTTCGACAATTTTTTCGGTTTTTGGCGTGTTTTTTCATTTTGGAGATTTTTTTCATTGGGCGATTTTTTTCAATTGTTGCAATTTTTTCCATTTTTGCGATTTTTTGGATAATTGCTATTTACTTTTTTAGTTTTAGACTTTTTTTTGCGCTTTTCTTTCGTTTTTGGCGATTTGTTTCGGTTTTTGGCGAAATTTTTCAGTTTGGCGATTTTTTTCGGTTTGGCGATTTTATAATTTTGAGATTTTTAGTTTTACCGTATTTAAAAATTTCAAGAGTTTGCCTCTTACGGTTTCCAAGATACATCAAAATGTCAAAATTACATTGTCAGAATTACATTAACTGGTAGAGCACCCTTTAATTTAGATTTTTTTTTAAATTTTAGCGTTAATTGTTGTAGTCTGTATAAAAATACGGCTGTACGATAATTCGTACAGCCTAAAAATACACTAACTTTAAAAATTTCAAGTGTCTGGATTACCAACATAATGATTTATCAAGGCGTGAGACTAAAATAATCGATTCTTGAGAAGTACTTACTTTTTTTATTTGGCAACTTGTTCACGTAATCTATTTAATCTAACAAAATCATTCTCTTCATTTAGCAACTTGTACATCATTCTTTTAAAGTTTAAGTAATGCGATTTGTAAGCGAGTAATGAAATTTGGCAATCAGAAAAGTAAGTCATTATATGGCAAGTAGTTCTAATGGTAATGTGTAATTTTTTGCTGATATGTTTTCAAACAGCCACATACACACCATTACATTGAATATATGGGGCTTGAGGGCTAACTTTTAGGGCCGGACGCACCCAATAAAAAACACAACTTATCGCTATGAAATTTTTTTGTATTTTTTTTACACAAGACTGAGCCGGTTTGGTGGGGGGGGGGGGGGGGGGGGTGAGAATAAAATAAATCAACAAAAAAAATTCTCCATACAACTAACGGCCACTCTAATGTACACAAATGATTGTATACGGTGGCGAATGATGAATATATATTCCGATGGCTTATGGCTGTATTTTTGTTTTTGACTGATTAAACATTCATAGTCTGTGTATAAAAATACTCATACTGAAAGTATGAGAGAGAGTCAATTAGTTTGATACGCATGTGCTTTTTTATTTATAGTTATAGAGTATTTTAGTTTTTTTCCTAAAACGAATATATGTGAGCGTACACATTATTAGGACTAAAATTAAGACCAAAAAAACGTCAAAAACACAAAAACTAAAAAAACTAAAAAAAACGTCAAGTTAAAAAAAGCTCAAAACCGAAAAAATCCCAAAACGAAAAAAATGCCAAAACTATATACATATTTTATATAGGCTAAAGTTCGTAAAGTAGTGCATATCTAGTGTCTGTACGGAACCTTTCGTTCTCGAGTCAAAGTTTTTACTTTTACTTTTTTTTAATTTTTCTGTACTAATTTTTTTTTATAATCGTATTTATAATTAAGTGTAGACTTTTTTTTTGAGTCGGAGTAACATTTTGGGCAAAAAAATAAATATTTCCCGCACTTTTATTTCACCACAACTTACAAGGACTAATAATTTTTCAGTAACAATATTTGGCAAATCAACAACAAAACTTTAAAATAGTGAATACTAAAATTTGCAATACAAGAAATGCAACAATAACAAAGAAAGTAAAGGAAAATGCAATAAAAATAAATTATAAAACGAAAATTTTTAAGGTACAAAGTAGTTTTAATGAGGTACTCAGGGTGCCTGGCCACGTTCAGATTATATTGATGTGTTCGGAAAATTTGTTCAGATTTGCCGTAGCTACAATTTTGTCAAATATTTGTTAGCAAACTCTCAGGAGTCGCTGGAAGTTATTATGAGAAAAAAAAATACTTTTGCAAAAAAAATGTGCATAAAGAAATTATTTTTTTGGCATAAAATGTTCACAAGATTTGTTTGGTAGACTCTTGGCGACATTATTGTCATATATAGTTTAGAGCTCTCAACAAGTCTGAATAAGCCGTTGGCGAAAAATTGATTACACCATTTTTTGACAGCGCACTGACTTTCGAAATCTTTGGAGGCCCATAAAAAAAATAGTGACCAAAACCACCAAACTGAATACAGGGTTTTACTACCCTTTGGTAGTACTATCGAACATATACTGTCACGACCATGTGAATTTTACGCTGTTGTACAGTGTTATCAATTTTAATTTTTGTGAAAAACACATCTTTTTATGATGGTTCTGTGTCATAGAAATCGCATTTTGCTTAAATTCAGTATTTTTAAACTTCGAAAATTTATAAGTTGCACGTTGCAAGTTATTCCAAATTATAGGCTACGAAATTTCGAATTAGAGCTGATGGAAATAAACGGATGGCAAATTTCGGTTCAGCGTTCCAAGTAACATAAAAAACAAATGCCAGCTCTGCGGGTTGTGTTATTATTTGACATGTATTTCGAAAATTCAATAGTAATAATATATATACGTGTACCAATAACTTTTCACAATTAGTTGATGATCTTTACATAACACTTTTGTAATACGACAAATGTCAAGCTACAGGTTTGAATTTGTTATAACTTTTTTATTATAGTTTTTCTTTTTTTCTTCAGTATTTTGTAAAAAAAGACTTGGGAAATTTAAAATGAAATAGTGCACAATTGAACAACAATATGTAATATATGTAATAATATGGGCCAATTATCCTTTTCGGACAAACACCGCACCCCACCGTACCAAACCGTTGATGTAATTTTTGCTGTTTAACTACTCCTGGATTTTACGTAGTTCATATCCTGCAGTTTTGCCTATTAACCGACCCATTGAATTGGAAATGGGCTTCGTCGCTTATAATTAAATTATGAATAAAATCACGATTTTCTTCTGCTTTTTGATGAAAATAAATTGCATAATCAAGTCGTTGCTGGTAATCTATCGGTATCAATTGTTGCACAAATTCCCCAAGTCTTCTTTGCAAAACAGTGAAAAGAAAAATGGAACAAAAATTATAATAAAAAAGTTATATATAAGAAACTCAAACCTTTTCGGCCATTCTGGACCATCCTGTATATAATTGGCTTCCCCGGCCAAGAGTTGAACTTGAAACTTATCGTGTGATAGTCAACACGCTTACCGCTGCAGCCATAATAATCTTAAATATTCTTTAGATACACAATCCATATAAGCCATCATGAATAAAATTTTAATTCAACATTATTTAATTGATCATTTAACATGAAATTTATTTGAAAAGTTAGCTAGTTAAAAAAAAAACTACTTTATTTTTTATATTTATCAAGATTTTTTTATCCAAAACAAAAACCATTAGCTGAAAAATTTCCAAAAATTTGGCAGATTTTATTTAAATTCTTTATAAAAATCTATGACGTTTACACCAAGTTTTTTTTTTTTTTTTGATATTTATCAAGATTTTTTTATCCAAAATAAAACACATTGAGTGAAAATTTTCCAAAACTACAACCAAACAACGGCACTGTAGCCACTTCAGACCTTGTAAAAATTATTATCTGGCAACTCTTTGCAAATTATGATAATGTGGCAAGCTGTCGTCAATCAGGAATGCCAACCATTAGTAAAGACAAAAAATAGGATCAACGGTAAATTACTATAATAAAAATTAAAACTTTGCAAAAGTATGTTGGACCCAATTGGGTCTCCAAGTGGAGGTGCGGTATAGGACCACCCTTCCTAACATAAGTTGGTTGTGTGGATTATTTTTTAACCGACTTCAATAGAAGGAGAAACTTCGGCGCTATTTTCTGGGGGTGGTACTTCATAACTCGGTACATTTTAGACCGATTGTAAAAATTCTTTTTTTGTCTGAGAGGGTATAGCTTCCCATTGGTCCCATTGTAAATAAAAAATTTTCTATTTGATTTTATGATATTCTGCTTATTTAATTGCTACGAAATCTAGCAAACACCTTTGGTTCTTGTAATAAATAAAGTATTATGCGAGCGATTGCAATTTGCAAACCCAACTTAGAAGCTTTACATTTTGTTACGGTATGATCTTTTCGTAGGCAATTTATACATGCTGGTGCACCTTCTATGAAGCTTAATCGCTGTTCAATAGGTGTAGCCGTGTATGCAATTAGAGATGTAATGTTCAGCAGAATTGCAAAAAAGACATTTTGAAGTGGCTACTTGCATCTTAGATTGGCAAGAAAATGATTTTGTTTTCTTTTTTTTTGATATTATCGTGCTTTGTCAAGTTTTACTTTTGCTTTAAACTGCATTACGAGGTACGAGTAAAACCAACAATTTATTGAGAGTTAGACCGCAGAAAACTTCTGCTAAAGACGATAATTGCATTAAGTTATTATCAACCCGTGACCCATTCAAGTCTGCTGCAGCAATTACAATTGAGAAGGACTTGAGATTTCCACCAGGACTATTAGATGCCGATTGGTGGAAAACATCCACAAAATCGAGTAAATTTTGCAAAATAATATGCAAATTGGGCGGCCCCATTTTCGTCAAAAAGTGGCGGGACGTGTTATGGTCGGACGAATCTAAAATCAATTTGATTGGTAATGATGGGAAAAAGTGGGTTAGACGTCCAAAAAATAAAGAATTATATTCCCGTTATACAGCCAGAGGCAACATAATGGTGTGGGGATGCTTTTCGTGGCATGAAGTGGTACCATAACATTGGATAAAAGAAAACATGGATTAAAATCTATACTGCCAGTTCCTAACTGAAGTAGTGCTGCCCTATGCCCACTGGGAAATGCTCCTTTAATGGAGTTTTCAGCAAGATAGCGGCCCCTAAACATACATGCTTATAAGAAAATGGTTTTTGCACAACAATGTGAATGTAATGACATGTCCTGCTTAATCACCGGATTTAAATCCATAGAGGATTTCAGGGGAACTCCAGGGCTGATGAGCTTGCTAGAATTGGGACAACCTTACAGGTTCCACCGGATTTGGAATGTGTGGGTTTACCCCTACTCTCTTGCAAACTCAGACTTAGGCGCAAGACAGAGGATGAAACAAATAGAAGGTGGGTCACAAGCAGTGATGCCAATTTATTTTTCATCCCATTTAGCCGGAAGAAAAGTGAGTTTAGCTATTAGCTATTTTTTTAGCCATTTTTATTTTAATCTAGCTATTTTTTAGCTATTTTTCCAAACATGAAATTTGTTTGTGATTTTTCACAAAAAATTTAAACTCGGAACATGGGAACATTAATTAACTACCAAAAAAACACAACAGAGTAATATGTTATTGTTTTCGCATTAATATCTATAAATCCCGGTTCAAACTTGCCATTTTTGTTGCAGCAGTCTAAAAGCGCTTATATGAAAGAGATGGCTCAATTGGTAACAATAAGATTTGCTACTGCATTCTTATAATCGTTGCAAGGTGTTTATAAGTTGTCGGGTCTACAGTGAAACCTCTCACAACGGACACCTCCTATAACCGGACACCTTTAATAACCGGACAATTTTTGTAGATCCAACACGATCATTAGTTTTTCTATACAAAATGCACTCCCATAACCGGACACTCTCATAAAAGCACAGAAGCGGTGAAACACGGCAACAAGAGTTGCATTTAAATAGTAGGTCTTTCTTTATTCAACTCTGATTCATATTTATAAGTAAGTTTGCACTATATGCGCAGTTTTTTTTAATACCAGAAGAAAAATTATTTTAAGACTGTTGTAAATATAGAGATGGTAAAATTGAGCTTACAATACAAAAAAGCTTTCAGCAAATTGAAATACGATGAATCAAAACAATTCACATATTCCATTTGCAATAATGCTAAGTATATAAAGCAGAAATCTACATCAACTGACACCACACACAGTGGGCCAAACACAAAAGAACGCTGATGATGAAGGTTTAGTGGCCTTCGAAAACGGCTGGCTGTTCCGTTCAACTACATATGTCTTGTTAGTCAGAATATTTACAACAGACTTTGTTGTTATTTGTTCATTAATAATTATCACATGTAATTTGGCTTAAAAAGCAATACGAACCTTAGCCCGTTCAAATCACAAATATAGAAACAAATGGAGTTCGAATAATAATTAAAATTAACGAAAAATTATTTTATTTATTAACTACTTCAATTTATTGTTTTTATTTACTTTAAAAAAGTTCCCGATTTGCCTTAAAAAAACAATACATGCAATACCTTCTTGTTTTTGCTAAAGTTCATGATTTTTGCATTAGATTTTGCTTAGCCATTTTTCAGGTAGTTTTTAGCCATTTTTTTTTTTCTACATTTAGCCATTTTTGGTGGAGGAATTCTGGCATCACTGGTCACAAGAAATGATTGCGTGATCACAAGGCAGTTATGGACTCACCTAAATAAGGAAGGTACGGATTACTTAATTTTGAAGAATAGGAAACAAATCTCGATTATAGTGTCCGTGTTAACCGGACACTGTCTCATAGGTAGGCATGGGTTAAACACAATGATTTTTGATGTAGCTGCCAGGATATCGATGAAGAGGAAAGCATAGAGCATTTTCTTTGTCACTGTCCTGGATTTGCAGGAAAGAGAATGGCCACAATGGGCGCTCTTGAGTTCAGGGAACTTTCTGACGTTGCTAGTGTTGAACTTCAACGTATTAGTAGCTTTATATACTGAGCTCTGGTTGTTTCGACGGTGGGGACTCCGCATAAGCAGAGTCTCCGTGGTATCACACTGGACCAAAACGGTCTAAGTGAGTCCGGGTTTCTGACTGCCACCCCTACCTAACCTGGCCTTACCTACATGCAAGTACAGGGTAAATTGCTGATTGTATCGCAACCCCACCATTCACAGCATCTATTGGGGGTAAGTAAGTATGTGTTGTTATCTTTGTGACTGTTTTAGGCACCATAAATTTGTTTTTAAAACCTTTGCAAATTTTTTGAAAAGTTAAAATTAAAAGGTGGTGAATAGAGTTTTTTCTTTTATATTAAAGCAATTCATATTTATTTAACTTAATCGTGAAGAAAGTATTTGTATGTATTACAAGTATGTACATACGTGTGTACATACATATGTACATACATACATATGGATGTTTGTATGTATGTATGTAAGTATGTAACTTAAATTTAATGAAAACGGCAAAAGAGACTACAGAAATTTCTCTTTAGAATAGTTGTTATTAGAGAAAAGTTTTAATTATCAACAGTTAATAAAATGCTTTATAATTTCGTTCTATATTTTTGTAATGATAACAAATTTAAGCGAACGTACATGTATACATATATACATATGTACATACAAATTTCTTTATGTATGTATACATGTACTGTGAGCCTCAAAAGAAACTGTACGCCTTTTGGTTCTCTTATTCTCTTATTTCGCTATTAAAAATTTTTAATTTTTCCAACTTTATTGTGTCTCTTATAATAAAGAAATAAAAATTCGAAATACTTTAACAGCAGCAACAACAAACATTGAAACAAAACCAACAATTCATCTTCAATTTCTTCCCACAGGACAAGGATTCTAGGCAAAGCGCCAAGATAGTTAAAGAATAGTTGTTATATCACACACCACACACTGAACTATCCCCTACAGTCGCCGGACCTCAATACAATTCAACATCTCTCCGACAACATTTTGACACACAACACGAAAGAAAAAAGAAACATAAACAGCAAAAGCTTTTTGTGGGAATATTGGGGGAGGAGTAATATCTAAATTTCTGGGTCCTTATGAATAGCGAAAGCGAATAAGCGATTTCGATGATATAAGTGAAATTGGTTTCCCGAAGCTCCCAGAAAAGCTAGATACTTCGGTCTTGGTGTGTCAAAAACAGTCCAAAATAGATTGGTATAGAAAATCAGCGAAATCGAGCAGACGGTTTCAGAGCTGGAAAACTTAAACTTTATTTTGCCATATAAAAGTAACTAGCTAAAACAATTTTTTTAAATTTATTTTATGTTTCAGTACGATTAAAATTGGTATTCAAAGTGAAGAAATTTAAAAAATAAAATCAAAAATATGTTTCCAAGGTTGGAAAACTTTAACTTTTTTTGTTATGTAAAAGTAGCCTAAATAAACAAATTTGTCTTTTTTCTCTATAAATTAAACATATCTTACATTCTTAAAAGAAATAGATTGGTGTAAGAAATCAGAAAAATTTAAAAGGATGATTCCAGGGTTGGGAAACTTACACTTTTTGTGATATATGTATAATAGTAACTAGGTCTAATTAATTATTTTTCTTTTTTTATAAATGAAATATATTTTATGTTTTGGAAAGAAAAGTTTGCTATAGAATATTAGAAAAATCAGAACCACAGCTCCAGAGCTGGATAATTTGGATATTTTTTCTGGATATTAAAGTAACTAAAAAAAACTAATATTTTTCTTATATGCATTTTTCTTTGTTCACTTAAATTATTTTATTTATTTTTTAAAGAACTAGACAGGGTTGGAAAATTTTAAATTTTTTTATATAAAAGTAACTAGGTCTAATTAATTTTTTTCTCCTTCATTATGAATCCTATATATTTTGTATTTTGGTAAAGAATATAAGAAAAATAGGAATCACAGTTCCAGTGCTGGAAAACTTAAATTTTTTTTTTTATATATTAAACTAACTAAATAAAACTAATATTTTCCTTATTTGCTTTTTTCCTTATTCACTTAAAATATTTAATATATTTTTTAAAGAGCTTGACTGGTATAAGGATTAAAAAAATCTAAAACGATGATTCCAGGGTTGGAAAATTTATTTATTTAATATTTTTTTTTTTTTTTTTTTTTTTTGGTATAAAAGTAAATTAATTTTTTCTTTTTGTTTACGTGTTAAATATAAAAACATAAAGCTTGTCTTAGAAAAAAATAGTTTGGTATACAAAATTTTAAAAATAAAAAATCATTACTCCAGACCTGGAAAACTAAAACTTTTTCTGGTATATAAAACTAATTAAATAAAACTGATTATTTCTTTGGTAATTAAATATATTCTATTATTTCGAATGAAATAAATAAGTATTAAAAGCAAACAAATTAAAATTATGGTTCCAGAGTTGGAAATTTAAAAATAAAATTGTAAAAAATAACCAAAAATATTTTTTTATTTAAACATATTTCAAATTTTAGGAAGATCTTTACTCAAGATTTTTTGTTTATACATATGTACATAGGTTAAATTTTTATATCGATATCTTATTTATGTATAAAAGACGATTTATGCCATGTTGCTTATTATGCTCTCAGCACAGTTATGTTTCAAATCGATGATGTTCCGTTGACAGCTTGTAACTAGTTCTTATTTTATTTTTAGTAAATTAAGATAAAAAAAAATTATCGCTAAAGAACAGTCATAACTATAAAATAAATTAAAGAAAATTGTCCATTTCATTTCCCTGAAACTGTTCCTTTCTGCTGAATAAAATCGAAAAAATTCTTGAGGAATAAATCGTATCGAGGTACAATGCTAAGATTATTTTAGGGTTATTAAATAGTAGCAAGGTATTTGAACATCTCGAGAGATAGTTAAAGGCTAAAAGTTTTTGGTATTGCGTTGACGTGACGTTAGCGTTGACAACTGGAATAACCTAGGGTTTACACGTGCAAGTGCAAGTTCGAAAAACTCAATACACTCAAACTCTTTTACTAACAAAACTACACTTTCGGCACTTGCAGTCTACTTCCAACTCAACTGCCAAGGAATTTTACAAGACAGTGACCTGTTTCACTTGCAGCAAGTAAGTGGAAAGTTAGCTAACAGTGTTGCCCTATTAATACTTTAGTAGAAATTAACTGTATTTCAGTGTAATGTTATATGAGTTTTTACTAATTTTAAATACATTTTAAAGCTAATTTAATATTTATTTTATTAAATATTCATAAATCAAGCGGTTAATGAATTTTTTAGATATAAATAACATTAAAATAACACGAGTTAAGTTCAATACTATCTGGTTCCCCCAAAATTAACCTTTTTTATGTTATGGACAACTCTGCAATAAAAGGCAAACATGCAAGTTGCAAGACAGTCGGGCATTTGTATGAAATTTTCGTTGATAATACGTACACAGAGCTTGCATGCAAGGTACTCATACTTGTGTAAGAAACAAAATTACTCAAATTTTAGAAATTTATTTTTCATTTTTATTCAAATTCTAAAAATTTCATGTAAAATTTAAATCAAAACGTGAATTTTTTATGTTAATTCAGTAAACCTTTTATGAATAAATTTAATTAAACACATGTATTAAATGCATTTTTATTTAAAAAAAACATATTTTAAAATTAAACACAAGGGGGAAACTAAACACAAATTGCGTAAAATTGTTGAACATATTTTGTTCAAAATTAAACATATAGTGTTCAAAAATCAACAAAACGTTGAAAAAATATAGCTGTGTAATTTTAGGTCGAAAGTAGTCTGTAAAGTATTGCCTACTATTATCGACGTAATTTTCAACAAAAGTGTTTTAGAGTGTATATACATACATATATACACTCTAAAACATTAGCCCAAATTTAGGATCATATTTTGTCTAAATTGTTGTTGAAATATTCTTATTGTCTAAATTTATATCGATTGTGTAAAGTGTTTTAGAGTGTAGGAGAACCAGGGGGCAAATTACGGCACTCGTTATCGAACGAAATTACGAAACATTTCCATATAAACTCTATTGAAATATTTCGCAATTTCGTTCGATAACGAGTGCCGTAATTTGCCCCCAGGTGTACAGTTTCTTTTGACGCCCACAGTATCAAGTCACGTACGCAAATAGACTGTTTTGATTGCTGTTGACATCAAAGTACATACAGTTGTATGTACGTACATGTGTACATGTGTACATAAAGATGTATGTACATATGTCGGATTTTTATAAGCTAATTCAAAATAAAGCTGATAGCCGGAGAGTTGGCAATCATTTAGGAGTAGATGTTTGACAAAAGCTGAAAATCGCATGGATAATAGTTTTAATAACACTATGCTAGTTCAAAAAATGTAACAAGCGGGGGACGTGGTGGGTAAACTTAATTCAAGTACGCTGTAACCAATGGTGCTAACCATGTTTTTAGGTTAGAGCCCTGGTTTAAAAAATAATTAAGATTGAAAACTTGTTTAAACAATTAAGAGTGCTACATTCGGCAGTGCCGAATCTTATATACCCTTCAGATATATAAGTATACAGATGCACGTGTACATAAGTACGTATGTACATACATACATATTTATTTATTTTGTGAAGAAATTGATAAATTTTTGTTCTAGGGGCTGTCCATATATTACGTAACGCTCTAGGCGGGAGGGGGGGTTCGAGTTTTGTTACGTGTTGTGATGGGGGGGAGGGGTCTTTGAAAATGTTACGTAACAGAAAAAATTACTAATTTTTTACAAAAATACGTATGTTTTTCTCATTTCTTTATTTAATTGATCATACGTGTTGCCTACATATATTATGTACTAGTGAGTATGTATACTACATACATCTGCCGAATGTCAACTTTTGATATTCGAGAATTTGAATTCGAATTTTTTAAACGATATTCGCGAATACGAATATTTAAAAAGATATCCGCGAATACGAATATTTAAGACGATATTCTCGAATACGAATATCTATTGTATGTGAAATTTATGGACATTTAATTGGAGGTCTATTTTATTCTGCAAAATTAAATAAAAAAAATGTGTATGGAAAAGAACTTCATAATTCTGTCCGCGTACATTAAAGTTTATGAAAACTAGCCAAAAATTTAAATAACATTTGAAAATTATGCAAAGTTTTTATAATAAATTAAATAAATTGTAGTCAAACTGAACATAAATGGTTCTGAATTCCTCATCTTTATCCATTTACATTTTTAAATATTCTTAATATAAGTATGTACATAAAAACTTCTTTTTATATTAAACTGCAGAATATATTAACATTAAATCCACCAAATACATAGAAGGAAATGGTATTTGCAGAAGTTTAGGAAAAGGTTTCTTGCAATTCTTATAGACAAAAAACCCAGCAAAAAAGTTTGCCTACTAGAATGCAAAAAAGTGTATGTACTCTCCAGTCGTGAGTACTTACAATTTGACTGAATAAGCCATTATTTTTGTATGAGAAGTTCAAAAAGTATGCGGTACCCCATACTTTTTGCCTACAAATATCCAAAAGTTAATAGATTACTGATTGCCTAAAAGTATTCAAAATATAATGGGTTATTTTATGCTCACAAAAATGCAAAATTTAATAGAATAGCCTAAAATTATAAACAAATAGAATTTTGTAACATAATTATAAAATTTGAACCTTTTTGGGGTTTGTTAAAAATCATTATTTTACAAAACAAATATATGAATACGTATATTGAAGAATATGCGAAAATACTTAGATTTTGTAATAAATATTGTAGTAAACCAAAGTTATTTGATTTTTTTCGAAGCTCACTTTCACGATCAATAAATATTTTTTTAGATAGATTTCAGAATTAACCAGGAATTACTACAATAAGTACCTTCATGTAATGATATAAATAAGTTGTTATTTTATTCATTACAAGACAGTCATTATTATACAATGATAATAATATAAATATAAATAAAAATATACTTAATAGTAACAAACCAAAAAAGTTTGTCTTAAGTAGAACAAAAATTAAGCAAATTAAGTAACATGTGTATAATTAGTAAAAATAACAAAACGACAATGGTAAGACTGTTGTAAATATAGTGATGGTAAAATTGAGCTTACAATACAAAAAAGCTTTCAGCAAATTGAAATACGATGAATCAAAACAATTCACATATTCCATTTGCAATAAAATGCTAAGTATATAAAGCAGAAATCTACATCAACTGACACCACACACAGTGGACCAAACACAAAAGAACGCTGATGATGAAAGTTTAGTGGCCTTCGAAAACGGCTGGCTGTTCCGTTCAACTATGTGTTGTTAGTCAGAATATTTACAACAGACTTTGGTGTTATTTGTTCATTAATAATTATCACATGTAATTTGGCTTAAAAAATAATAAAATAAAAAATAAAAAAAAGCGATACGAACTTTAGCCCGTTCAAATCACAAATATAGAAAAAAAAATTAATTTGACCAAGTTACTTTGATATTCAAAAAAATAATTTTTCCAACCTTTAAAAAATTTATAAAATATGTTATGTGAACAAAGAAAAAGCAAATAAGGAAAAATATTAGTTTTATTTAGTTAGTTTAGTATCCAAAAAAAGTTAAAATTTTCCAGCTCTGAAACTGAGATTCTTATTTTTTCTAATACTCTCTATCAAACTTTTCTTTCCAAAACATAAAATATATTTAATTAAAAAAAATTAGTTAGACCTAGTTACTTTTATATACCATAAAAAGTTTAAGTTCCCAACCCTGGAATCATCCTTATAGATTTTTCTGATTTCTTACACCAATCTATATCTTTTAAAAGTGTAAGATATGTTTAATTTATAGATAAAAAAAAGGAAAAATTTGTTTTATTAGGTTGCTTTTATATAACAATAAAGGTTAAGTTGTCCAACCCTGGAAACGTCTTTTTGATTTTTTTTTCTTTTAACACCAATTTTATTCCTACTTAAACATAAAATAAGTTAAAAAAATATTTTAGCTATTTACTTTTATATGGCAAAATAAAGTTTAAGTTTTCCAGCTCTGAAACCGTTTGCTGATTGCGCTGATTTTCAATACCAATCTATTTTGGACCATTTCTGACACACCAGTTCAAGACCGAAGTCTCTAGCCTTTCGTTTCGGATTGTTAAGTGCTTGACAGTCCGCTGTTAACTGCAAAATGAGCTCTGTAAATTTTTTTGGTTTTTGTCTCTGCTAGTTAAATTTAAATTTATCTTCACACACATATAGAAATTTGCCAGTAACTGCCTGTCCCACGATGTCACTCGCAAACGTTCGAATGACAACTTATATTGAAAACAACAACAAATTTTCAAATGTTATTGTTGTTTGCAATACAAGTTGTCATTCGAACGTTTGCGAGTGACATCGTGGGAGAGGCAGTAAATGTCTGGTTGGTATGTCTCCATGTTTCCATAAGAACTATGAATTCACTACCTAGTCAATTGTTTTAGTGTTACTAGTAGATTTTCAATGACAAGCACATGCTAAATGTCTACAGCACAAAGTATTGTATGGGGAATAATTGTAGAGTAGTACTGGTGACAAAGTCGAAAGCGACTCAGATGTAGACATTTAAAAAAAAATTAAGTAGTAATTTGTTTAGTTTTGGCGCTTTTTCTTATGACGAGTTTACATTGGGCATTTCAAATGTTGTCATTTTCCCATCAAATATTTCGATGACACACAATTTTGTTGTGTCTTTGTGACAGAAAAGAGTCCCTCCATCCCTAAATAATGGCAATACGGTATCGTTGTCTACATCAAGAACTAATTTTGACATAATTACATTTAATGTCATTTGAATTATCATTGTGAGACTGTGAATGGATAATCGCAAAATTATTCAATTGTCTAGAGCCACCGTGTGTTTATCAATAATAAGAAAAGAATCACGAAAATCGAAAAACGGCAAAGTGGTGGAAAAGACCAGGGCTTAATATGCGTGCCACCAAAGGATTCTATTGTACTCAGCATTCCAGTTTACAGAAGCAGGGTGCCAGCTGGTTTAAAAATTTCAAGTGCATGAAGACCTAACTCCACCGAAATTTCTGCCCTGTTTTGCATTTCTATCCCTATAAGTGCTACATATACATATATACATACATAACTACATATATATTATATCCTGTAATTCCTAGAAGGAGCATAGGGCCACGCATATACATATGTACATACATATGTATATATCCATACAGCCTCACGAACATCCACAAGCTGAATTAGCTGTGTCATGTCATGCGTCCAGGGCGCTTGAATTTCCCTCAAACTCTCCTATGCTTTTCCACTTTCTTTTTCGTTTTCCATACTTTAAAATTTTTATACCCGCACACATTTAAAATTCTTTTGGTATTTTCTCAATGTCAAAATGTAAACACGCTGACATTTTCTTTTTGTGTTGGCAATGCAGCCAACTTATTCTCACAACTGTTTACATCAGCTACGTAAACAGTTTGTTTGGTAATGCCACGCAACGAAAAATATCGGAAATGACAAACATTGCCACTAGTTCTCACTGTTATTTTTGCTATATTTGTCACAAAATGCCACAGTGTGTACTCGGCCTTAGTTTTGGTAATTTTTTGGGGATTTTTTTCGGGTTTTGAGTTGAGTGGCCAATTGACATCGAGGCCAATTTATTTCCACTATTTAGTTAAATGCATTTTAAACAAAAAGTCGTCAGTCTGGTGGTCCATTAAATTAAAAAGCCTAGTAATATCATTACAGTAAACAACATCTTGGTATCACTGAAATATGGAAACACTTCGCGCTCTCTACGTCTATAACTTGTAATTGATATGGATTTTTCTTTAAGTCTTGATGAGAGAAGCTCCGATAATACATTTTGATAAATATAAATCTCGAACTAAATCGTTAAGTTCACTCTGAGAAAGACATAGGCGTAGCTAGGCCTTTCTGGGGGGGGCAATACCCCCCCCCAAGTTTTAATTTTGCCCCCCCCAGGATTTATTACAAATTCTTTTTAAAACATATTCTTTTGCCTGTAATATTAAAAAATTCTATTTTTTATTTATTTTAAAATTACTCATGAAAATCACCAGTAATTTTTATACAAACTTTTCGAATAATTCGAATAAAAAAACTATAAGTTTACAGCACTTCAAAACATCACAAATAGTAAACTCCATGTGAATTTATAATGCATGTGTGTAGATATGTATGTGTGTATGTACCCTGCAGAAAGTGCGAATAGTGAAATTGTGGTGATTTACTAGTGACGTTGTCAGTAGCACTACTGACAAGGTGTACCCCAGCCAATGGTATCATCTATTGACATTTAACATTAGCTTGTCATTTAAAATCCACCACTAGACTATAGCACTACTGACTTAGTAGTTCTTTTGGGACCACATGGAGACATTGGCACCAAAGATTCACTAGCAAATTTTAGGAGCTCTAGTCTACAATATCGATATATCCTCTCTCGTTGTCAATAGTAAGCTTATAGTGATTTTCTAGTGACATTGTCAATAGTGCTACTAACTAGGTGCACCCCAGCCAATGTAAATGCCTATTGACCAATAACATAGGGTTGTCATTCAAAATCTATCAGTAGACTTTAGCATTATTGAGAAGGTAGTTCTTTTACGACCATATGGAGATATTTGAACCGAAGATTCACTAGTAGATTTTAGTGACCCACGTCTACATATATTTATTTAATATTATTGCACAACATAATAAAAAAGAAAAACAAACTATTGACGCGTTCATTGACAATATCACCAGAAATACACTAGAACTGTCGTCTCTAACGTATCTCTACCCGCGCATAAAAGGAAAGTTGTCGACATTTTAACTAGTGCAATTGTCGCTGGAGAAAGAGTATTGACATAGAGACATATGGTTCTAGGTTGACTAAAGGGTAGCTTTCAACAAATTCTTAATAAAATTGTATTAGTGTACGTAGTTAGTGGCAAGACAAGTTGTTTTAAGGTGTTCTTAAGGTTTTCTACTGTCAAATTGTTTGTAACAATAGCCACCAATTTTTATTTAGAGTAAAATTAAAAAAATAGCGAAAAATTATGATCTGCAAATACCTTGTATATATTCATATACTATATATACTCGTACACACACATGTGTGTATGTATGCGTGTATGTATGCATATTTATGGTTCAATCCAGGGCTGCCAGATAAAATGATGGAAAAATCGCCGACATCCCGATAAAATATAAAATAATCGTCATTTCATGTCCGAAAAATCGTCAGAAAATCGAACAAATCAAAATTTCCTCTTTAAACATGTATACATATGTTTTATTTTTATTAGAAAACAATACAAAACAATTCATGTTCATATACAACTTTGTTAGACTAGTGGAAAACTTGTGAAAAATATTCCTATGTCCAAATTTTGGTATCAGTACTTTTGATGACCGAAATTTTTGATAGGATATCAACTTACACAGGTCAATATATCGTTGGTCTCAAATGGAAAGGATTTAACGCAAATAATTGTAGCTTTACAGGAGAAGGTAAAACATAATAGAAAGTGTAATATTCAAAATGTAACTTTTTTGTACAACTGCTTGTAAAAGCGCTATTTTTTACACTATTGCAATAAATTTTTGTGATGAGGTGTATTAGTGTGAAATTTATTGAAGTCACTGAAAAACTCAACTATCGATATGTATGCATGTACAGGGTGGGCCAAAAGCAACCAAGGGGTGTAAAAGTTTAATAACTTTTTTGTTTATTAACTTTTTTTTTATTTTTTCTTTCAGATTATATAATATACAAAATGGAAATTTTTTTACACTAAGTATGAAAAATGATGTCTCTTAAATGACCACCGTTTTCAGCTTCGCACTGATGGGCTCTTTTTAGAGCATTTTCCATAACATCTTTCAAAACTTGTGGCTGTAGCGTTCGAATTTCTGCAACAATGTTTGCCTTGAGTTCAAGGATTGTCTCTGGCTTGTTCACATACACTCGCTCCTTCAAAAAACCCCAAAGAAAATAGTCGGGTGCTGTCAAATCTGGCGATCGCGCTGGCCAAATAATTTCCGAATTTCGAGAAATTATTCGCTCTCCAAAAATTTGACTTAAAAGTGCCATTGTGTCTCGGGCAGTATGGGCAGTGGCTCCGTCCTGCTGAAACCACATACCAGGTCTATTTTCAAGAGCAGGACGTAAAAAATTTTCTATCATAAACCGATACCGCTCTCCATTTACGGTTACAGCACTTCCATCTTCATTCTCGAAGAAGTAGGGCCCAATGACATTTTCAGATGTGATCCCACACCATACTGTACACCTTATGGGGTGCAATTGGCGTTGATGAATGGCTCTTGGATTTTGAGAATCCCAGAACCTACAGTTCTGCTTATTAACAAAGCCATTCAAATGAAAATGAGCTTCATCACTCATAATCAAATTTTCAATAAAGTTGATTTCATTTCTGGCCAACTCTTGAAATTTAACTGCAAAATTTAGACGTTGCCGATGATCTGCGGGTTTTAATTCTTGGACCAATTGCACCTTATATGGGTATAACTGTAAATCTTTTTTTAAAATGCGCCGTAGTGACGTACGAGACATTTCTAGCTGAGCAGAACGCCTTCTGCCAGATGTTTCTGGTGCTTCGTTAACACTTTGCTGTACTCGTTCAATATTTTCCGCAGTGCGACTTAAACGTGGTCTACCGGTTCGAGGCAAATCTCTTACGCTGCCATGTTGGTGATGACGATTAACTAAGCAACGAATCATCGCTTCAGAGGGCGAAATTCTGACGTTAAAATGTCGACGATATGCTCTTTGCGTTAAAATAATTGATCTCTGGTTTAAATAATAAAATTCTATTGTTCTGGTTCTCTGTTCAGTTGTGAACCTCTCCATTATAAATTCTCCAAGTGTTGTCTATATAATCTGAAAGAAAAAATAAAAAAAAATTAATAAACAAAAAAGTTATTAAACTTTTACACCCCTTGGTTTCTTTTGGCCCACCCTGTATATATATGCACATAAATTTTTTTTCAATTGAACACGTATACATACATACTTGCATACATATGTTTGTACTTATTTATGTATGTATGTTCATTCATCGCAACAATATAGTATTGATTCAGAACTTCAATATTGGAAGGGTAACTAAATATAATAAATGGCAATTTTCTATTTTTATTTATGCACCAACAGATAAATTTTTTTTAAATTAAATAATAAATTATTAAGAAATGAAATCATGAATGATGAATGAAATCATTTCTTGCTTGTATCTTTTCAAAATATTGTATTCAAATATAGTATATACATAAATAATTTTTCCATATGAACATATAAACTTGTTGGAAACGACTATTAATTTTATTATTATTATTAGTTTATTATTATTAGATTATTATTATTATTATTTAGTTTTTTTCTAATACATACTTTACTTTTTGTTTATATATTGTTTTGGTTTTGAATGTTTTGTTTTTTTAGTTTTAATTATAACTTAATTTTTGTTATTGAAACTGGACTGTTAATTTATGTTTTAACTTAAATTAAAAAAATGTTACATAAAAAACATCTGTATAAAATTTTTTAAACGCACTAATAATACCAAACCAATATTTTACTTATTAATATTTTACTTATTAAGTAAAATATATTCTTTTAATTTCCAATTTCAATGTATTTTTAATAAAAAATATATATTTAACTTAATAAGTAAAATATTAATTTGGGATTATTATTGCGTTTAAAAAATTTTAAGCTTAAATTTTAACAATTCCCATAAAAAAGACTAATTAAAAAAAAATTGTGTTTGCCACCCCCCCCCCCCCACCCCCTGAAAAAATGTCTAGCTACGCCAATGGAGAAAGACCTTTGAATGTAGCGCTGAAATTTTCGAAGTTGCCCTCACTTTCAACACTTTCACAATCTAGCATTTCAAAATCCTCGCACGGATTGTGTAACAAGAAAATTACTATAGGTATTGCTTATTTTGATAATTAGTATGTTTGGGTAAACCCAAGAACAATTTTTGTGTCTGCTAATACATTTTATTCTAACTGCACAAAAATAACAATCATAATCTTTCCTCACCATAGGTATTCCAAAAGGAAGCTTTTTACGATTTCCTTGGCTCCAAAGTCGTTTTGCTTCAATACAAGTTTTGCAAACTTTGTGCCAGGACCAGCCTATTTGCATTCCAAAATATGCATGATACGCTTGTTCTACAAATCGAGTTATATTTTTTCGACGGTTTTCGTTTGCAAAATTTACCACACACATACATATGTACATATACAGCAAAAGTGGTTACTCATGTTTTAGACTCGGCAGTTTTTCTTGAAGCAAGTCTGAGTTTATGGGAGAGAGAGGAAAGAAGAGGGGTACTGACTTGCTTGCACAGAAAAGTTACTTCAATTCTCTTTTGTTATTTCATTCGCAGCATTAATAGGGGATTTACACTATCTCAAAATCTAGTACTTACGAGATTTCAAGCTAAATTTAGCTGATTTGTACTAGATTTCCCATACAAAACAAAATCTATTTTGTTAGTAGATTTGTAGGAAATCTAATAAAAATCTAATATTTTTATTTATTTTGTACTGCCCTGTACGATATATTTATAAGAAAGATGAGTGAATTAGCTACGTTCTGTTTAAAAAGGTGTCTGACTTAGCTACATTGCAGTTATTTGGTTGTAGTTTTGGAAATTTTTTAGTTAATGGGTTTTGTTTTGGATAACAAATCTTGATAAATGTCAAAACCGGTTGGTCTAAACGGCATAGATTTTCATAAAGATTTTAATTAAAATCTGCTAGATTTTGTGCTGGTGTAAATGGCCTATAAAACAATAAGATAATTGAACAAGAAACCGTGTAAACAAACGAGCAGTTTTAAAAGAGAATTGAAGATAACTGCTTCAAGAAAAACTGCCAAGTCTAAAACATGAGTTAGAGTTATTATCACAAACTTTTCATGCAAAATCTAACAGATTCTAATTAAAATTTTGATGAAAATCTATACCGTTTGCACCAAGTTTTTTTTTACATTTATCAAGATTTTTTATCTAAAACAAAAGCTATTAACTGCTAAATTCCCAAGACTACAACCAAACAACTGCAATTTAGCCAATTCACCCATCTTTTTAAGCAGACCGTAGCTAATTCAATCATCTTATTTTATAAAAATGTTGTACAGGGTAGTAAACAATCAAAATCTACTGACAAATTAGATTTCGTTTTGTATGGGAAATCTAGAAAAAAAGCAGCTAGATTTAGCTCGAAAGCTGGTAAGTGCTAGATTTTGAGACAATGTAAATGCCCTATAAATTATTTAAGTTCAGATAATAATTTTGAAATATGTATTTTATTATGCTTACTTGCCGCTTTTCTTTCATAAACTCTTATTTACAAAACGATTTTCTTAACAACATTTTTTTAAATTTTTGTAAATCAATAAAAATTAAAAAAAAATCTCATTTTATTTGTAACATACCTATAAACAATTCCCAGGCGATGGACGCAACATTTTTACACTTTTAGTTGAGCAAAAAACAAGAATGGAATGGAATGATCCAATTTATATCTTAAATGTTTTAAAGCAACGAAGGAGTGGTATATTTAAGAAAAAATATTGGGCGATATCTAGGCGCACAGTAGTACGCCAGGCCAAGTTCCGCAGTGTGTATACATTCATATGGGGCTGTCCATATATTACGTAACGCTGTTTTTCCCGATTTTTGACCCCCCTCCCCCTAGTAACAGATCGTAACAAAACTGTGAACCCCCCTCCCCCCCCAGGAATAACGTAAAATGAGATAAAAAATAAATTAAACAGTTTAAAGTTTTTATTAAAAAAAATTAAATTTAATTCATTGTTTTAAATTCATTTATTAAGCTAAGTCTAGATGATATGTTGAATCAGCATATTTATGATAAAAAATTTGTTACCAGTGTCAACATATCGTGTAGACACTAAATTTTTTCAACATACGCATGCTTAACGACATATGAAGGGCATTTGTTAACGTTGTCAACAAACGTATTTTCAAGATTTTAGCATATCGTGTAGCCACCATATTTTTCCTTTTTAACAAATTTCCTATGTATGCTGTCAGATATGTTATTTGTTGAAGAGCCTATGTAAGCTTTTCAGCATACGGCAAATTTGATAGCATATAGAATTGATATTTTAACTCTGCTCAGGTATGAACAGTGTTTCCTAATTTGCCATTTTTAAAATAAAAATAACGTAAATATTAAAATAACAAAAATAGTAGAATAAAAACAAAAAAAAACACACAAAAATTCTACATTACGCGAAAAATATACTGCAGAAATGTTCATGGTAAATTCGGGTGAATAAAAAATAAGGGAAATTAAAATTTCATAAAAAAAATTTCAGGCGATTCTGAAGAAGACAATCAATCCTATTCCAGCAAACTTCGCAATAAAATCGACTTTTTGCATGCTTTCAGCCTCCTAAAAGTTTTGCCGATTTTTAAAAAATTTTGGAATTCGTCAACATCCCGCTGTTAGTAACTTTTTGCGAATTTTCGCCATTTTTGCGACTTTTATTGAATTTTTTGTATTCCTTACAGTTTTGGCGATTTTTAATCAACATTATGGTTTGTTTACAATTCTGCAACTTCTCGCGACTTTTTGTAGTTCGAGATAAAAGCGAATTTTTGGATGCTTTCAGCCTCTTAAAAATGTTGCCGATTTTTAAGAAATATTGGAATTTGTCATCATTCCGCTGTTAGTAACTTTTTGCGAATTTATGTAATTTTCGCGATTTTAGCCGAATTTTATGCAATCCTTACAGTTTTAGCGGTTTTCAATCCATATTATGACTTGCTTAAAATTTCGCCAATTTTTTGCAAAGTTTGCAATAAAGGCGGCCTTTCGCGTGGTTTTTTTTTTTAGAAGTTTTAACAATTTTGAAGAGTTTAAAACATTATTAGACTTTGTCATCTTGATGTTGTAGCTTTTTGCCAATTTCCGTCATTTCGCGAATTTCTTTTTATTTATATACATGTATAATTGCACTAATTTTTATTAACCAAAAATATAATTTTTTGCACTGAAAGCGATAATTGATATATGTACATACATAAATTTATAATAGAGAAAAAGAATTGTCAAAATTTATTTTATATATAAGCAAATGCTCACATGACTCAACATATATGTATATTAGAATACGAAATTCAACATATCATGTAGACACAAAAATTTTATGCTAACTCATATGTTGTATTATCATTTGCTGACTTTAAAAAATGTGGTACTTTCAGCATACTGTGTAGACGGCTAACATATATATATGCTGACAGATGTGCAATCGCTTTACGTGAGTACCTGCCATTACGGCCTAATCTCACGTGTGCCAAAGCACCGGGTGTGGGTTAGACGCCAGACCAACGCCCCCATGCACCCTTTTAGAATGAACCTATGGCCCATTCCATAAGGCACATAGGTTGCAATCTTTGAATATAGTTATCCCTGTATTATATTCAATTACCTTGCTGAGGTAATTTGAGCTATCTAAACTCTGCTGCTATGTCCGTGCCCATAGCAGCTTCTGTTGAATGGCAACAGCACCTAGAACAGTGTCTGGCTGACCGCGTCACACCAACCACTAGCATTGATTTAACACTGGGAAGCCAAGACTATTCTCCCAGCGATGTTTGGTAGCAAACCACAACCACCACGATAATTCTCCGGCTTCCACGCTTAGGTGGTGTGTATACACCTAAGCGAGGTGCCCAAGAAAATTCCTCAACCATTGCCGGCACAGCTAACCACTCATCCATAAAGAACGCATGCCTGTGTCGCCAAATAACCAGTGCCTACTCCACACTTACCAAAATCATCCCTTTAACCCCTTAGGGGTCTACCCCTTTGGGGTAGGACGAACTCGGCATTTTAGCAAAGGAAACTGACGACCGCTACATGCACTCAAAACTTCAGAGCAGCGAGGACCACTTACGCGAGAAGAATGCAAGCTCGCCACCAAGATCCTGTGCCTACTACAATCGATCATGCTTGATAAACGCCCCTTAACCCAGAGGGTGTGACGCACAACTATTTTAGCACAGAATCTTGACAACCGCAATGCATTTATCTCTAAGCAGCCCAGCTGTCGGGCAACCGGCACCCGTGGTACCAGAAGTAGCCTCTGGTTAGACCTCGAAGTTCCACCACAAGGGCTTCACCTCTATCGTCTTTTGAACTCAGGGGCAGTTCTAGGTGACGCTGCACCTAGCTGACAACAACGGGCGTACAATATTTGTTTTCCTTTTATAAATATGTGCACATCTGTTTATATTCAGAGATTGGGTAGTAACACATAAGTTTTACGGGTAATGAGCCAAAGGTCCGCCAGCGGAAAAAGCTACATTACCCTAGCTGGGGCCCCGGGATTGTCACACCCGTAGTCTACAGAATTAATCCATACACTCCCCTGGGGGTATATATGCTGACAGCAGGATTTGTTGTTATTTTAAAGCATATGAACATAAGCATACATTTGCTGATTCAACATATCGTCTAGACTTAGCTTTAGACTAGCACAGTGCGTAGACAAAAATTAAATAAGCTTACGTATGAACGTACTCCATATATTGGCGAAATTATTTTTTAAATTTCTTCCCGTGTCCAAAAACTCCAAAAATTATGGTTTTATAGAGAGCTTATTCCTAAACTGTATGTATGTATTAGTGATGTGTATTGGAATTCCAAAACATTCGGCCGTTTCTAGATATTCGTATTCGTTAAAAAATATATATAAAGAAATTCATAAATCCAAAACGAAATTTAAATGAATGGCACACAAATATTAGTTTGTAATAATTAAAAAAAATATATTTTTTTTTTTGCTATGCGTTTTTTGCCAAATAATCTGCTATAGTTTTCCGTATTGATGACTGAGCAGTATTTCAAACATAAAGACGAAAGAGAGCTTAAAGATGACTCCGTTTGGCCATCTTCAAATCAATCTAAAATGTGCGTGAAATAAAAAAAATTATATCTTGGATCAGTAAAGGTTGCCATGGTGAATTATATATATTTCATTTTCTAAAAGAGAACATTTTTAACCCGCTTTAAACATACAGATTGTTGGGATATCAAAAGAGTCAAAATGATGTCAATTACGAAAGATATGCAATTTTCCTTTTCTTAATTTTTGTCCCTTCTACAACATTACAACACATTTCACTGTTGTTTTCATAATATTTTTTTTTAAGTTCTGTTGCACAAAAAATTAAAATAACAATTAAAATAAAATTATGAAAATACGTCTATTTATGCAAGTTTCCATTAACACTAGAGCTGCTCGCTGTTAATCGATGCATCGTAAACATCGATGTTTTGGTTGTGATACATCGAATAAATGCCGATGTATCGTATCATACGATGTTAATCGATACATCGATGTTTTTATTCGATGTATCCAAAAGACGACTTTTTGTATAAATTGATGCTTGCAACTCATTTAATGTAGTGATAAAAAAAAACCCTCCTAGAATGACTTTTAAAACGTTTTTTATTGTGAAAAATTTGTCAACATTTTCTTGGTATTGGTAATAATCAGCAATGTAAGTTCTTTTTCCATATTTGATGTAAATATCAATAATATATATGGCTTAAAATTACCGTTACAGAAGGTTGTAGACACCCAGTGAAAGTTATATCACCGCATTGTAAAGTTCCAAGTAGAGCTACTGTGACTCGTTGGGTTGATAAAAGATATAAAGTTTTGTCAGGAACATTGAAAACTAAATTACACACAATGGAAAATACTACATACTTTCAAAACTGACATTTGGTCCGATTTGCAAAGCAATAGAACTGGCCTTTGAAAAAAGAAGTACATACCGTGCTTTGCACACATGCCTTTCTTAATTCTTATGAAATTTTAAAATAGACTTTTATTTATTTAATAAATTTAAAACTTAATAATTTGATATTGTCATGTACATATATAGAAGAATATATTTTTTGAAAGGACACTTTCCAGCAAAAAAATTTGAAGATTTTGTAATGGGTAGTACTCTTTTAATGGCTTACAAAGTAATGAGTGGTACTTATTTATTTAATTATTTTATGTGTATAATAATGACTGTCTTGTAATGAATAAAATAACAACTTATTTATATCATTACATGAAGGTACTTATTGTAGTACTTCCTAGTTAATTCTGAAATCTATCTAAAAAAATATTTATTGATCGTGAAAGTGAGCTTCGAAAAAAATCAAATAACTTTGGTTTACTACAATATTTATTACAAAATCTAAGTATTTTCGCATATTCTTCAATATACGTATTCATATATTTGTTTTGTAAAATAATGATTTTTAACAAACCCCAAAAAGGTTCAAATTTTATAATTATGTTACAAAATTCTATTTGTTTATAATTTTAGGCTATTTTTTTTGCATTTTTATGAGCATAAAATAACCCATTATATTTTGAATACTTTTAGGCAATCAGTAATCTATTAACTTTTGGATATTTGTAGGCAAAAAGTATAGGGTACCGCATACTTTTTGAACTTCTCATACAAAAAGAATGGCTCATTCAGTCAAATTGTAAGTACTCACGACTGGAGAGTAGATACACTTTTTTGCATTCTAGTAGGCAAACTTTTTTGCTGGGTTTTTTGTCTATGAGAATTGCAAGAAACCTTTTCCTAAACTTCTGCAAATACCATTTCCTTCTATGTATTTGGTGGATTTAATGTTAATATATTTTGCAGTTTAATATAAAAAGAAGTTTTTATGTACATACTTATATTAAGAATACTTAAAAATGTAAATGGATAAAGATGAGGAATTCGGAACCATGTATGTTTAGTTTGACTACAATTTATTTAATTTATTATAAAAACTTTGCATAATTTTCAAATGTTATTTAAATTTTTGGCTTGTTTTCATAAACTTTAATGTACGCGGACAGAATTATGAAGTTCTTTTCCATACACATTTTTTTTATTTAATTTTGCAGAACAAAATAGACCTACAATTAAATGTCCATAAATTTCACATACAATAGATATTCGTATTCGCGAATATCGTTTTAAATATTCGTATTCACGGATATCGTTTTAAAAATTCGAATTCAAATTCCCGAATATCAAAAGCTGACATTCGGCATACTAACTCGTACATAATATATGTAGGCAACACGTATGATCAATTAAATAAAGAAATGAAAAAAACATACGTATTTTTGTACAAAATTAGTAATTTTTTCTGTTACGTAACATTTTCAAAGACGACCTCCCCCCCCCAACCCACCACCATAACAAATCGTAACAAAACTCGAACCCCTCCCCCCTAGAGCGTTACGTAATATATGGACAGCCCCTATGCGAAATTTTTACAATGAAAGCTTTCCGAGATATGAGGGTGCAAAAAGTGCATATTTTCATACATACTCACTGACCACTGACATACTCATCAAATTGTTGAAAGACTTCCGGTATAGCTAGAGAGCTGAGTAGAGTAGACTGAAATTTCATACACTAGTAAAGGGTGTTTTTTATTGAGGTATAGAACTTTAAGTTGGCATCACTTTTTTAACTGGCGGCCATTTTGTCAGCTGTCAAGTGATTAATATTTAGTTTGGTTTGCCATTTCATCATGAACAGGTTGACAAAAAAACAACGCTTGCAAATCGTGCAAATTTATTTCGAAAATAATGGTTCAGTTCGCGAAGTTTACCGCAAGCTCCGTCCATTTTATGGTCGACATAATCGTCCATCAGAGCAATTAATTCGGTTAACCATGGATCGTTTTCGCACTACGTTTAATCTATGTGATAATACGCATCCGCAGAGACGTCGAACAAGGCGCACCGAAGAAACAATTGCCGCTGTAGAGCAAAGTGTTGAAGAGGACCCGAATGAATCGATTCGCCACCGTGCACAGCAATTGGAGCTTTGTCCATCAACTTTATGGAAGATTTTGCGCAAAGATCTTGGCTTGCGACCTTACAAGATCCAGCTTGTGCAAGAATTAAAGCCGCGACACCATGCAATGCGTCGTGATTTTGGTGTATGGGCCGAAAATGAGATTGATCTCGATGCTGATTTTCATCGCAAAATTTTGTTCAGTGATGAGGCTCATTTTTGGTTGAATGGCTACGTCAACAAGCAAAATTGCCGCATTTGGAGTGAAGAGAATCCACATGAGACCCTTGAGACGCCATTACATCCACAAAAGCTGACTGTTTGGTGTGCTCTATGGGCTGGTGGAGTCATTGGGCCATACTTCTTCCGAAATAATGCTGGAGAGTCAGTTACCGTTAATGGAGACCGGTATAGAGCCATGATAACCGACTATTTTGTTCCCGAATTGGATGGCATGAATGTGGATGAGTTGTGGTTCCAACAAGACGGCGCTATATGCCACACAGCGCACGTCACAATCGATTTATTGAAGGAAACATTCGATGAGCGCATAATTTCGCGGAATGGACCTGTCAATTGGCCACCAAGATCGTGTGATTTGACACCATTGGATTATTTTCTTTGGGGATATGTGAAGTCGCTCGTCTACGCCAACAAACCAGAAACGTTAGGGGACTTGGAAGCCAACATTCGTGGCGTTATTGCCAACATACGGCCCCATATGCTCGAAAAAGTGGTTGAAAATTGGACCTGTAGAATTGGCTTTATTCGAGCCAGCCGCGGCGGCCACATGCCCGAAATCATATTTAAACATTAATGGCATAAAATTATCCTTCCAATAAAGCCAAATTGATGGACATTAAAACGATTTTCTTGTGTTTTATTTCAATTCGAAGTTCTATACCTCTAAAAAAAAACACCCGATATGTCTAGGTGAGAAATTAACTTGAAAAATCTGAAAACCTGGAAATTTTAGACAGGGGGCACGGCTGCGCCCATGAAGCTTAGAATTAAAAAAGTAAATCTGAGGCGTTTACTGAAAGAATTTTTATTGAAATTCGCCATACATGTTGCGATAATGCAAGGTTATAAACACGCATGGTGGAGAAAATCCTTAAGCCCGGCCGATCATGGTGTTTACCGACACGGCGCTGCCTAATAAAGATTTTCTGCATTGCAAACTTTTTCTATTTAATGATATTTTCCTGCACCGCCGGCCTTCGGACAGGCTTAAGCACTTTCTCCACCATGGTGTTTCCCGACACGGCGCTGCCCAATAATAATTTTCTGCCTTTGCAAAGTTTTTCTGCTTAAGAACATTTTGTTGCACTGCCGGGTTTAAGGATTTTCGCTACCATTGTATTTGGATATAGTTTCCCTTCAATTTTTAACTGCCTCATTCAAAAAAAATATTTCAGGTTTATTAAGCGCTTATTTGACATATTTCTATGGAAAATTTGTCAAATAAACCTGTAATAAACCTAAAATATTTTTTATAAATTAGACCGTAAATGTTTGAAAAATTTTGGGCGATTTTTCATATGAAAAATTACATAAAATTTGTATGAATTAAAAAATTTTTGGGCGATTTGTCATTTGTATTTTTGGTCGCTTTAGTTTTGGGTGATTTTTCATGGAATCATTTTTCATATGAAAAATCGCCCAAAATTTTAAAATGAAAAATCATCCAAAAAAAAATGAAAAATTGGCCAAATTTTGTATGGAAAAATTTTGGGCGATTATTCATTTTTATTTTTGGGCGATTTTTCATGAAGCCTATAAATGATGTGACAGCCTGACGACTACAAGTTTATATAATGCATTCATATTCTAGTGAAAGGTATTGTGCTAAACAAGAATTTGGTAAAAAAAATTTTATCTCATTACTTTTAATGGCCGACATTTTGAAAAGGAACTTGGCCTTTTTTCACATTTATGTTTTTGTGGGAATCAATAATATAGTAAAAAGATATTCATAAGCAAATGTTGGCGAGAAACGGGCGCGAAAAAATAGAAGTTATCTATTTTTATGCACTTATAGAAATATACATAAATACGTAATTCAGCGAAATTTAAAGGAAAGAATTAATTTTTTTTTTGTGAAAGTGGGAAATGGAGGCGAAAGAAAATCGCTTATGTGTAAATTTATGAAATATGAAAATTTTGTTTTAATCACCCTTATTCTATTTGACGTCGGCAACATAACACGACCTCGTTTTTAATGTTTTTTTGCAAATCGGTATTCCCGTAGATAGTATGGCCATTTATCGATGACTGTCAACATTTGTTTGGTATTCTGTTAGAAAAATTGATGTTGATGTTGATGTTACCGTTCATTTTGTCGTTAGGGGTTTTGATGACGTGTTCTGTTGTGTGCATGCCTCAACGAATTTGAAAAATAATTTAAATGGTAAAAAAGTGAAATATAAGAAATACCAAAGTAGATATAAAAATGTACATATTTATTTGAAAAAATTTCTTAAAAAATTAAAATTACCAACCCCAACCAATTTGAAAAGCTTGTGGAAGAGTTGAAAAAAATTCCTTTTTTTGCTAGAGGATTCCGCAGGGCTAGTGTTCCTAATTATTTCAAGGTACAGTGGGAAAGTGTTGCGACTGCACTAAATTCCCTCGGTCCACCAATTAGAACTAGTGGTGGATAGCAAAATGTAAGGTAAATAGTGTGTTGGGAAAGTGTACTGAGTGATAAAATTATTTTTACAGATCTGGCGGGACTTGAGGATTCAATTAAAAAAAAAGATTGCACAAACAGTGCTGCCTGTGAAGCAATTGGAGGCGGGGTATATGAAAAATAAACGTTGATCTGATCCCTTTTGTTTCAAAAATTACGCTCTATTGTATCCAATACATGCCTAAATGATGTTTTGTTCAGCCGAAAATAACTTTAAAATATTAAAAGGATGAACATTACTCATTATTTTCCAAAAAAAAACATGACATAATTTATCACTTACTTTTCCTTGGGTAACTGGCAATTGCATTACTTTTGCATGGGAAATCTTATTTTCACTATTAATTTTTTTTTCATCGTTCCAATAGAAAAGAAAAACATTTTATTTTAATTTATTTACAAAGCTTTTACTAATATTGGATATGTGTATTGTATTTATCGATAAACAGGCAACGTCGTCATAACACTATTAGGGAATATAAAGTTAGCATTGATGTTGTGTTATATTGATGTTGTTTCAAAATTGACAACGATGTTGCCGACACCAAATAGAATAAGGGAGATTTTTTTTAATGGGTAAAGTACAAATACTTGCGCGACAAGGCAGATGCTACAAGAGAACTGAACGCAGTAACTTTGCTAATATTGACTGAACTTTAATTCAAAAGATATAAATTAATAACAAATGCTTATTTACTGCTGAAAAAATTAATATATATTGATTTTATGCAACGAATGCGACATTAAGTGAAAGCAAACTCAAAACAACTTCTGTTATTAGAACTTCCTTCTCCTTCTTTTGTGCTAATGCCTAAGGTTATTTTTAGTAGAAAACTTTTAAATTACAAAAAATAATAAATGATACCTCTTACCCAAAATAATTGCTAAAAAAAAGGCAAATCAAAAAAAAATGTTTTTTACAGTCGCATATTTCAGTCAAAATTTTCAAAACTTAACAATTATAAAGTATAGACTAGGGTATTCAATCGGTTAACCGATTACTAACTGATTAACTGATCGCTTAACTAAAAATTTCCTTTTTTCGATTAACGGTTAAAACGGTTAGTTTCAGCCGATTACCCGACTAACCGCAGTAACAATTTTTTAAATATTTTGTACTATATAACGTAGTTTTTTGTGTTTGATTATTTCTTTCGTCTCATATACAAAAGGCAAGTGTTTAGAAATTATTTTTCATAAAGGGTATTTTTTATTGAGGTATAGAACTTTAAGTTGGCATCACTTTTTTAACTGGCGGCCATTTTGTCATCTGTCAAGTGATTAATATTTAGTTTGGTTTGCCATTTCATCATGAACAGGTTGACAAAAAAACAACGCTTGCAAATCGTGCAAATTTATTTCGAAAATAATGGTTCAGTTCGCGAAGTTTACCGCAAGCTCCGTCCATTTTATGGTCGACATAATCGTCCATCAGAGCAATTAATTCGGTTAACCATGGATCGTTTTCGCACTACGTTTACTCTATGTGATAATACGCATCCGCAGAGACGTCGAACAGTGCGCACCGAAGAAACAATTGCCGCTGTAGAGCAAAGTGTTGAAGAGGACCCGAATGAATCGATTCGCCACCGTGCACAGCAATTGGAGGCGACTAACCGACTATTTTGTTCCCGAATTGGATGGCATGAATGTGGATGAGTTGTGGTTCCAATAAGACGGCGCTACATGCCACACAGCGCACGTCACAATCGATTTATTGAAGGAAACATTCGATGAGCGCATAATTTCGCGGAATGGACCTGTCAATTGGCCACCAAGATCGTGTGATTTGACACCATTGGATTATTTTCTTTGGGGATATGTGAAGTCGCTCGTCTACGCCAACAAACCAGAAACGTTAGGGGACTTGGAAGCCAACATTCGTGGCGTTATTGCCAACATACGGCCCCATATGCTCGAAAAAGTGGTTGAAAATTGGACCTGTAGAATTGGCTTTATTCGAGCCAGCCGCGGCGGCCACATGCCCGAAATCATATTTAAACATTAATGGCATAAAATTATCCTTCCAATAAAGCGAAATTGATGGACATTAAAACGATTTTCTTGTGTTTTATTTCAATTCGAAGTTCTATACCTCTAAAAAAAACACCCGATACAAACAAAAAAGTAAATTCAGTGATTCTAACCTAAGTAGAACTTCAAAAGCTTTCGATGTGGCTATAAAAGAGTTTAGTAAAGAGTAGGGTTTCTAATTTCCCAGACTTTTCCAATTCCCAGGAATGGATAAAAAAATATTATATTCCCGGGAATTCTTGGGAATTTCGAAAACATATGAATTTAATTAAATGGCCTCAATAAAAAATATAATTTTATGAAAAAAACATGCAACATTTAACATTTAGAAAAATGATTATTTGACATATTGTCATAAGTTTATTTTAATTGAAATTTATTTGCTGGTGGTTAAGCCATTGTCTTTGATTTTCACAAATATTATTATTAAATGTTAAATCTCAAATAGTTCTTAAAAGTCTTTGCATAATATAAGAGCTTTGTGACTGTTCAAAATATGTGGTTGATGTCTACTGATGCTTTGGCTAAGCACGAATGAAATATATAGACAATGCTTAACCACCAGCAAATAAATTTCAATTAAAATACAACATTTAAATTCAAAACAAAACAATTTCATTCGTTCCTTTCAAGAACAACAATATTTCAAGAACAAAACAAAAGCAAATAAATTCATATGCTGTGAGTTATAGCATGAATGAAAATTCCATCTACATCTGCCAACCTAGATACTATTTCCCATAAAGAGTTTTTAGGTTACAAATATTTCGTAACTCTTGAAGGATTAGATTTAATAAGAGACGAATTTAATTATTTTATACCTACTCTATGAAATATCTTCTTCTAGCAACAGTGTTTTAAAGTACAAAAACGAAAACAAAGAAATTCAGAAATAAACTTTTCTGCAGAATGTTCATCGCTGAGTCAGATGAGGACAGGCCAACAGAAAAAAAAAATATTGATAGTAATAGAAGAAATGTTCTAACAAAATTAACCGAAACAGCTAGAAGTGTTAAGAATTTGAAAAAATAAATATAAAACAGGACTCTATTGGCATAATGAAGGATTTTATATATTTATAGAAATGCAGGAAAATGACTGAGAAACTAAATATTCTGTAGTATGAATTACTTTCAATTTCCTCAACGTCTACGATAAGTGATAGAATATTTCCATGTCAAGTTTTATCAAAACTGATTCGCTTAAATCCTTAACACTTGAACAAAAATTATTTTTCTGAAAAATTGTGTTAGAAGATCCCTTTAAAGTTTAAACTATTGAAGTATATTAACATACATACATATGATTTTTTTTCTTGATCTAGTTTAAGAATTCTTAGGTGTATTTTTTTTTTTTTTTTTGTTTAACTAATAAACTTAAATTAATAAATAATTTTTTCACTTTTACTTGTTCAAATTACTTGATTTATGAAAAAACTTTATTAATCGGTTAACCGGTTAAAACCGAAATTTACCGATTATTAACTGATTAAGCCAAAACCTCGATTAATTAATCGAGCGATTAACCGATTAAAGCAAAACCCCGATTAAATGAATACCCTAGTATAGACCTTTCAGCTTTATTATTAAAAACAAAACAAAAATTTTTGAGCAAAAAATTTTTTTGGTTGATCTTTTTCTGGAATTATTCATATGTATATATGTAGATAATAAGTGTGATCCTTGATTGAATGTATTTCTTTAATCAATGAAATAAAAAAATGAGAAAATCAATGGTACCTACATACCTATGTATGTATGTACATATCGTCCCTACCACGTAAAACTATCCAATATGCAAATTTGAACTTTTCAGAAGAGCGCGAAGACCCGTCAATTATGAATTTAAAGTCATCGTATTCATAAAAGTGCCAGGCTTAAAATATTTCTTATTGTGTTATCTATCGTCCGTGAGAATTTCAGCATTTTGAAAAGAGGCATATCGTTAGAATTAATATTAATTAAATATTTTGCATATTGGATAGTTTGACGTGGTAGGGATGATGTGTATTTTTGTACGAAATTAGTAATTTTTCTGTTACGTAACATTTTCAAGGAAATAATTCCCACGGAATTAATTTTTTTCTTAAAATAAAATCCAACTATCCTAAACAGATTTAGCTAAAAATTTGAATTTTAAGAGAAAACTTCGAATTTTCAAAACCAGCTAGGTAAGTAGGTACATATTTTGTTTCCAGTTTTTATTTTAACCGAAAGCTTGCAAATGACTTTTTAAAATTTGGGAACAAAGAATAGGGAATAAACTCTCAAGTAGATGTTACAGTAATTTTGACTTAGCTGCAGAATCAACTTTGCACGACTTTTTGTGCAGATAAGTCAAAAATGCTGTTATCTTAAATGTACTTACATACCTGCCTAAATGTCCAGGTATACAATTTTTGACTTCAGTTTTATAAACATACATGGTTGCATATTTATGTAGCCACATTTTTTTTAATGTGTGCAGCTAAATTAAACTACATACTTATATGAGAATAATTCAAAACTGCCAAAAAATATGTTAAATGCGCAGGTATACAAAGTGCACTTAAAAAAATTATTTTGAACAATAATTACAGAAAAAATATATTTTGTGCAGTTAAGTCAATGTGCAGCTAACATTGATTTTTTGTACGAAATTATGTATTTTAAATTACCAAAATTTTAGGGCACTTATCTTAAATGTGCAGGTATAGAAAGTGCACTTAAAAAACAAATTTGTATGGAATTTTAAAGAATAGTGACAGAAATTTATCATTTTAGGCAGTTAAGTCCAAAGTTCAATTAAACAAAAGGCAGCTAAATCAAAACTACTGTACTCAGAATAAGACTGATATTTTTGCACACAAAAATAAAGCTTGAAAAAACGGAAAACTAGATTTTCGCAAAATTTGGACTTGTGCGTCCTTAAAACTTTTTCTGAAATACCTATGTACATGGGCAGGTAGGCATCTGAAAAAAAAATCTTAAAAATATGTACATATGTATGTAGGTATGTACTAGGTACCTAACTACTTGACTCTATAAGCTTTAAAATTATTCTTAAAAACCTATGAAAATAAAACAAACAAAAAATATATGTATGTATATGCATACATACATACATACATACGCACATCCATATATGTACATTTGTACATACATACATACATATGTACGTATGTATGAAAAATCAACCAACACCTAACACGAAAACAATCATGGCTACGATGACGGACGATAAACTACAACCACAATGTTCGTAGAAACGACGAACGCAGACAATAAAAATAGTTGCTGCTGACGTCAAACACAACAGCGTAGATAGATATTCAGTAAAATGAAAAAAGAAAAGCAATTGCAAAAACCTTAGAGAAATAATAAATTATTAAATAATGAGTCAACAATATCCGTTTCAAAAGCGGCCATATTTGTTAGTGCGCTAGGTACATACATACATACATACGTATGCACGTATGTATGTATATACATATGTATGTAGAACACTACATAGAAATGTTTGAAAAGGTTATAAGAAAGCTTGTGCAGCTGCAAACATTTAATTACAAACACATGTACATACATACATATGTATATACTAACATATGTATGTATGTATGTAAATATATCTATATACATATGTATGTATGCATATGTAGGTATACACTATTTACTATATAATGAAGGAAAAAAGCTCAAATTTACTAAGAAATTTACCTACATAATTATGTGTATGTAAGTACATACATATGTATGTACATATATATGTATGCAAGTAATGTACATATGTATGTATGTATTTATGTATGTACCTATGAAGTATGTACACATGTAAATACAAATGTACCTACGCAGTATGTACATACATACATACTTTCATATATTTTTATTGCATTATTTTAGTCGTTTTTGTCTCATGATGTCTTTTATATTAGCCAAAGGAAACGATTAAACACGAACACAGCAACAATAATCTTCGTTTTTTTCAGTTTTTCTGCGATAAAATAATAAATAAAAGCAATTGCATGCACTGCATTACAACAATAGTGTATGCACCATGTACTAAATACTTGCTTTCATACATATATGTATGTATGTATGTACATGCATACATACAAAGAAAACAACCCACCGAACCTGACTGAAAAAATAATTTGTCCGTTTAACAAAATTCTGTTGTTATTCTTATTTCTGTTTCTATGTGTGGCTGCATAAATTAATTCAAATAACATCCACGTACATAAGTATGTATGTATGTATGTACATATGTATTTATACATACATACATATTTAATACTATGCAGCATGGAAAACGCTCCAACACAGCAAGAAGAAAATCTGTATTATAGATAAACGCCATCAGCAAATATTAACCTCTAAGCGAAAACCAAAGACATCAAGCAAAAACATAGAACAACAACAACAAAAAACTAAAACATGTTTCCACTCTCCACTTGGCAAATAATGAACAATCTAAAAATTTTATACTACATGAAAAAAAAATACTCCAAAAACTAATTGTTGGCTCTGGTCTGATGGTCGTTTTGATACGAATGTACAGAGAATCTGCGATAATGTGCAAATAATATAATAAAACACAAGACAAAATAAAACTAAAAAGCAAAAAACCAAAAAAAAAAAAACAAAAAACAACCGAATAAAATTTCACTTTGCAGACACTTGAAATTTTTATCATTTCAAGAGACACAGATCGGCCAAGAAAAGAAAGTACATTTTCCAATTTAATTTTTCCCTAAGAAAACTTTTACTATCCCACTTAATTTTAGTAGCAAAAGAAAGCTGAGACTTTAAAGTTTCTGTTTTAAGCAAAAAACTTTAAACATTTCGTAGGCAAAGTCCTTAAAAAAGTCTTTGAAAATGTTATAATTTTCTTGTCAAATCAACTAATCGAAAGAATTTCAATATGGCCACGACAGCTGTCGTATTTTAAAACGCAACAAACATCGTCATTAGCAACTAAGAGCGAGAGATAGAGCAAATTAAATAATGTAAAATATAAGAGTCGCATAGGGTAATAAAAAGCAGAGGAAAAAAATGTAACAGAGTTTTGTACATTAACTGCACAAATATCAACGCTCTTAAAAGTTTAGCATAGCGTCTTTATGTTATTGAGAAATTCAACAGTTAAAGGCTCTGTAATATCAGAAAAGTTATGTTAACTTTACCTTAAAAAAAACGTTATTTATGTTAAATGCCTTTTGTTGTAGTTCTCTTGATTCTAGTATTTTATTTCTGATTTTTTTCTACCCACAAACAACTCCTCAAAGCAAAATGTCAAATAACAAAATGATCACTCACATGTTTTGACATTTTGCGAGGTCCGCACAAAAAGTATCTACTACACATAATTTTCTATGTTCGAAATGGAAGCGTTATTATAAAAAATTTATGACCAAATAATTTCAGCAGTAGGCATAAATAAAAAATTCTTAACCCTAGATTGGTATACTTAAATTTGCCGCTTTATTGGTAAACTTCGTGGAATCAACGTATGTACGTACATATGTACATATATATGTCAGTTTTACACTGATATAAATGATTAAGTAACTATGCATATTTTACTAATGAAAGTAAATTTAGTTTAATATTTAAATTTTAATTTTTTTTATTAAACTGTTGGTTTTTTAAGTATGCTTTTTTTAAGTTTTTATAGGAAGAAAATTATATTAAATACTTTTTAATTTTTCTTTTAAAAGGCTTTTTTCTTTAAATTAAAACTTCAGACAAACTAAAATTAATAAGGTAATAATAAATAGTAACTTTCAATTCTAAGCTCACCATATACAGTATGCGAAGTTTGTATTCGTAAGCCTTCAATTAAAAAAACCCACTGCCTTGTAATATATAAAATTAATTAGGGCCTGTTTCACAATAACGAAAGAAAACTTTCGACTAAAAATTTATATTGAAAAAAAACCATAAAATATGAAATTTGTTTTTGTTTTCAATATAAATTGGAAATCGAAAGTTTTCTTTCCTTATTGTAAAGCAGTCCATTAAATCACTTATTACTTGCAAAATTTTTTTGTTTATAAAGGTTGTATTTAATAAAACATTTAAATAAAAATAAATAAAAAATAGAATTTACTAATTACAAAAAAAAAAATAATGCATATACTAAAACTAGTTTTATGTAGTATAATTTTTTGGGGTTTTTTTTTTAGAGTGCGAAAGTAAACTTTGTTTCTTAAGAATATGTAGCGAATTTCACTATTTTCTATAAACTGATTGATAAAAATGTAATTTTGATTGTTTTATAAATTCGTACAAGAAAAATAATATAGACATACGTTTAAGAAATTTATTATTGTATTGTCATACATATGTATATAATTTTTTGTTGCAAGATCTATATTGGGCTTGTGCTCCTGGATATTTCTACTTTAACTAATTTGTAATGATGTAAAGGCTAATAATGTAAAGGCTTTTTTCCCTTTTCTTGAACATAATGCAGAATATGTATATGCTTTCTAAAGAAAAGAAAATGGGATGTTTCTTCGAGCCTTAATTAAAAAAAAAAATTCAATAAAAAACAATGGCGCATAGTCATTGTCAAAACAAAGTATACTTTATGAGTTTAAGACCAGTATTTTGTATGGTAATACTGAGTTTAAACTCTTAAAGTGTAATTTGCTTGTGACTATGACTATGCGCCAATGTTTTTGCGAGAGCTTGAGAGTTGAGACGAATATTACTTGGTATTTTCCAAATTTTTATTTTAATATAAATACATACATACATATCTGACGAGCCATGTTTTGCAAATGCTCTATAACAAGATTGAATTTCCTTGTATTTCGTTTACACATGAGTGGAAATTTTTCGAGGACATTCTCCGGAAAATTTGGTGATATTCTTCTATAATGAGAAAATTGTATCTTTATGATACTATGTAATATTATTAGTGATATTCGTCAATAATGAGAAAGTTTTATCTTTTTGGGTTATATGTATGTGTTTTTTATAATGCGAAACGTGCAGTATGTTGATGTTATGCACGAATACTTATTCATTCGTACAAAATTAGTCTGGCAACTTCTATACTTAACGGTACTTCCTACAAAAGCTTAAATTAATGCTTCTGTATTACCTTTAGTCACATCTACAAGACTTAATCAAAAGGTAAAATAGATTTTACCTTTTGTTTAATATTTTTTTTTTTTTGTCAACACGCTGACATTTTCTTTTTGTGTTTGCAATGCAGCCGACTTATTCTCACAACTGTTTACATCAGATACGTAAACAGTATGTTAAGTAATGCCACACAACGAAATATATCGTAAATGACAAACGTTGCCACTAGTTCCCACTGCTATTTTTTCTATATTTGTCACAAAATGCCACAGTGTGTACTCGGCCTAAGTTGGTTATATCTATTAAAAATCGCGTAGCAGAGATTTTTAAACATAACTGATATCCACCAGGTTACTAACTTCTGATTTTTTTTTTATTTTGGTTTTTATTTAATTTTATTTTTGTGTGTGAATACTTGTTCTTGTGAATTCTGCTTTATTTTAAGCTTTTTTCATTCTGAAAATTTTGTTAAAATTAAATAAACTTTAAATAAACATTGATTAAGAACATAACATAACATGCCCTAACGATTTAAAATTAAGGATATTAGTAAACTTTTTTCAGTTATTGCTATAATTTTCCTAGTCCAAATCTTATTTAATTGAATGTACATATATTTATTCCAGCAAGTGTGCATATAATATACTTCAAACAAAAATTATATTTTTAAAATGCGGCCGTAAATAAATTAAAAAGCTTGATCTGGAACTAACAAAACAAAAACAAAGAGTTCAATTACACCTACCCTCGTACCTTATGTGTTTATTCTATTTTCCGCTAATTTCAGTTTGTGCTTATGGCTCTCACAGATTTAGCTAAACTCTCTTTAAAATTTTAATAATTTTTTCCTTCTTATTTTTGCCGGAAGTTTTTTACTCGTATATTCCTTAAAACACATGATTCAATGACTATTAATGTGGCTTAGTCTTCTTTTTTTTTGTTTATGTTTTGTTACAACAACGCCATGTTGTTTTAATTTTATTTTTTTACAAATATCTTATTCCCTTTTATTTTCTGTTCTTGATTTGTTTGTGCCTCAACATCGTAGCAGCTGTTGCTTGCGAACTTCGTTAAAAGGCACGACTGCACGAATGCTTTTGTTAGTGTTCGTTCGTTTGTGTGTATGCTTACGCTTTGGTTTCTTTTTGTCTTATTGATTTTGTGCTCTCCCTGTCTCTTCTCTCTTATTTACAATAATTTGTAGTAGTTGTCTGTTAATAATTGATGTTTTATTGCACGTTATTACAAGTATTTTGGAAAGTATGTAGATATGTATAATTTTTTTTTGTGTACGAATGTATGTGCGTATGTGTGTGTGTGTGTGTTTGCATTAGTTGTTATACGTTCTTAATGCAATCTATGTATGGATATGTCCTTGGGTGGTAGAGGACAAACTAGCACAGTTGTCATTATAACAGTTCGTGCTCTTTAGAGCATTTTTACGCCATTTCCAGCAACAAAAATATTAAAAACGAAGACAAACCCAATGGTGCTGTTTGAAGTTGTATTTTTCGTTAGGTAACAACATGTTTTGCCATTGAAATGGTGTGACTATCAATGCGTATACTTAATGTAAAAAAATAATTTAATTTCGCTAAATGTGATTGAACTATACGAATGTACGAATGTATTCGTATTCGTCAAATTCAGGCGAATACGAATACAAATATTTTTCCAAAGAAATTAAATAAATAAATGCATAAATCCTAAACGAAATTTAAATAAATTACTAAAAATTTTAGTTTGTACAAATAAATACATTAATTTTTTATAGAAATTTGTACTTTGTATCATTTTCAAATATTATTTAATGACGATCATTAAAATTTTGGGTAGTTTTTATTAACTTTAAAGTACGCCAACAAGAGTGTGAAGTCCTTTTTCATAACAATTTTTTAATATTTCATATTGCATATAATATTCGCATTCGTATTCGCGAATATCGTTTCAAATATTCGTATTCGTATTCGCGAATATCAAAAATAGACATTCGTTACATCACTAGTACATATGCATTAGTGATGTAAAGAATGTAGATTTTTGATATTCGCGGATATGAATACGAATATTTTAAACTATATTCGCGAATACGAATGCGAATAAGAATATTTAACATGAAATTTGTAGACATGTTGGCGTACTTTTAAGTTAATAATCACTACTCAAAATTTTAATGATCGTCAATAAATAATATTTGAAAATGATACAAAGCACAAATTTCTATAAAAAATTTTATGGATTCTTAGGTACAAGCTGATATTTGTATCCATTTAATTAAATTTCGTTTGCGATTTAAGCATTATTTATTTAATTTTTTGGAAAAATATTCGTATTCGCCTGAATTTTGACGAATACAAATACGAATATTTAAAAATGGCTGAATATTCGGCAATTCGAATACGAATATTCGTGCATCAGTAGTATGTATGTATGTATGTGTTTTACTTAGCAAAATGTTTTAACTGTAAATACAGTACAACCTCGCTTAACGCAGCCAAATAGAAATTTTTAGCTGTTTTCAATTAAAGGGCTGATGTCAAACCAAATAAAAAGGTTAATTTAGAAAAACCAAATAAAAAGGTTAATTTAGAAAAACTTAGAATGGTTTTCAAATAAATGCAAAAAAAAACAACAAAAAATAGGTATGTATGTACCTATTAAGATTAAATAAAAATACCCATTCTAAGAATTGTGAAATTTTCGACAGTGTTTTTTTCTAGAAGGCTTTGCAAGACCATTATGTCTTCCACAAAACAGCTATTCTTCCCCTCCCATCAGAGATAACATTCTTAAATTTTATTTTTAAAGGTATTCCCCCATACATGAAATACTGAAGTATATTTATTTGACATAATGTCTATTTAATTTCAAAAATTGGCTTGTTCTTATGGTTAAGCAATTGTCTATATGCATTTCATTCCCGCTTGTGGAACTCGTCAGTAGACTTTAACCCAAAAAATTTTTTAATTTAGTTAACAAACTCCGTATGTTTATAGTATTAAGAGTCTTACTATAAACATACGGAGTTTGTTAACGAAATTCAAAAATTTTTTGGGTTAAAGTCTACTGACGAGTTCCACAAGCGGGAACGAAATGCATATAGACAATTCCTTAACCATAAGAACAAGCCAATTTTTGGTATTCCCCCATATTCATAAAAAATATTTTGGGTTTATTACAGGTTTATTTGACAAATTTCCCATAGAAATATATCAAATAAGCACTTAATAAACCTTAAATATTTTTTTATGAATACGGCGATAGGATCTAACACAAAAATTTCATTCTCGTTACTGTAAGTTTAGCAAATTTAATCTTAATCCCTATTTACACTATGCAAGTCTTATTGCTAAGCTGATTAGTTTATTACGAGAGAGAGACGGGGGGAAAAGAAACGTTGCTGTTCCCCTCGTCTCTCTCTCTCTCTCTCTCTCCATGAAATTAATCAGCTTAGCAATAAGACTTGCACAGTGTGTTTTGGGACTTAGCAGGTAGTCTTTCTTATTCAAATAGCACTAGAATTCACAGAGAATTTTTTAAACTGCGTTGTTTTAAAAAATAAACACAACACGCAAAAATTATTTGACATTCCTAGAAAAGCGACAAACTACGTAAAATAATTTTTATACGTAAACATAAGATTGTACGCACATACATACATTCATACAGCTGCAGTAAAAAAATAGCAGTGCGTGTGTTTCTGCAGAGTCGGTGACAAAAACACAAACTTTTTTTTGACGAAATTTTGGTTTTTTTATTTTTTGTTCTTGTTTTATATTCCAATACACCTACTCGTTAAGAAAAATAGTGATATTCCAAGTTCAATTACATATATAAAACTAAAATTTAATTATTGTGATACGATTTTAATCAGTAAAAAAATAGTAGCGGAATACATTCATGAAAATTTAATAAAAACCTACTTTGCTACTAGATTTTTTCGAAATCAACTTAAAATCTAGCAGAACTTAGTGATGCAACTATGTTTTTTTTTTCTAAATTGTACTAAAAAGCCTCTGTATTTAAAAAGGTGTGTGACTTAGCTACATTGAAAATGTTTGGTTGTAGTTTACGAAAATTAATCAGTTAATTATGGGATTTTTGTTTTCGATAAAAAATTTTGATAGATGTCAACAAAAAAAAAAAAAAAACGTGATATAAATGATAAAGATTTTAATTAAAATTTACTAGATTTCGTGCGGAAGTAAATTTCCTATAAGTGATTTATATTAATAAAATATTTTCTTAAAAAGTATATAACAATAAGGATTAAATATTTACCTGCTACAATTGATGCTTGGTTTGATCCTGGTTGTATGTATATTTCCCATTGCTGAGGTTAATTTCATTGATGAATTGAATATTGCGAGCTTTTTATTTTTTGAATTTTCTATTTAACTTTTTTCATTAATTTTATTTTACTTTTTTATTTAACTTATTTTTAACCTCCGACTAAAAAAAGGGTATGTGTATCTGTTCGTCTGTCCGTGTCCGCGTACAGGCCAAACGGATGGACCGATTTTAATTTTTTCTGCTTGAAAGAAGAAAATCGGTCCAGCCGCTTAGAAGATATAACATCTTTTCTGAAAAAAGTCGGGGGTTTTTAAAATTTTTAATTTTTGTTATTTCTTATTTTTATTTACTTTTCTATTTTTTGCCAATTTTATTTTTTTAATTTAATATTTTTTATTTATTTCTTAATTTAATATTTTTTTTATTATATGTATTAAATATATTTTATTGAAACACTTGATAGACACATTTTTTTAAATCTGAAATAGAATAAATAAATTTTTTAATATGAATTTTAAATTTTTTTTTATCAAATTTTATATATTGAAGACGTTATTTTAATAATATCATTAAGCCACACAAAAATTATTTTAAGATAATTGTCTTTTAAATTAAAAAAAAAAATATTAAAATTAAGGGCCAATTTCACCAACTATATTTAAATATCAATTCATATTTAAATGTCGATTTTGATTAATTTTTGTATGGAAAAATTATTTTTAAATATGAATTGATATTTAAATAAGTTGGTGAAATTGGCCCTAAGTATTTCGTAAGAGCATATTGTACCGCCTTTCAATAACTCCTTTAAAACGACTACTATGACATACCGATCGTGGAACAGCAGCAACAAAAAAATTAATCTTGCTTATGACTAGGGATAGGATTTTCATGGTCATAGTTCAACGTAAATAAAATATCTTTGCGAATCAAAAAATTTGTGACAAAATGGCATCGATTTCTTTTTGCATATCTTTGCATATTTTATAATAAATACATATTTTTGCATATTTCATTATAAATGTACATTTTGAATACATTTTTTTAGTTTTTTTTTTTTTTTTTTGCTAGAAACCGAATTTTGGTGTTTTTGATTAGTTGCAACTGTGCAAGAACAAAAAAAAAAACAAGGAAAACGAAAACAATTTCAACAGGGATGAAAATTCAATACCCTGTCTTAAAGCCAAACAATTTTGTGTAGTTTTTTTGGAGCCTTTACTGGTTGCGTATTAATTTCATGTGGATAGTGTTTTGAAAGCTCCTTTTTACAGTATTTAAAGAAAACTTCCAAAATTAAATGCGCTAGGACGAAAAAAGCGCGTTTGGCAGAGTTAAAACGCGCTAAATTTAGCGTGAAACGCACTAAATTGGCATCTTTGCTTACAATTTGTTCTTGTTTCTTTGGAAAGTAAGCAACAAACATTGTAGTGAAACCACAAGGCTCCTTTGTAAAAGCTCGCACAATGTGCATATGGGTTGGATTAATTGAAGATGCGATAAAAAAAGTTGTGCTCTAAAAGGCAGAATAAGTGAGGAAATTAAAAATAAATTTGATAAAGTTATACAATACAAAAAATTATGAACTTAATAAAAATGCAACAAATTACATCAATACTTTATAGTTCTAACAACAATAAGTTAGAATAATAATAATAGTAATAGGTCTGTTCATTTTCTTTCCTAGCAGAAACTAGCAACGAGAGAGCAAAGCAGATATTTAAAAAAAATTACTCTACCAAATACGAAAAAGTAAATGAACGCTTTTCTTGTAAAAACCTGCAAGAAATTTTTATTCACATCAGACCCGTAGATGGAAACCATGATACAATTGTACTTTTTCCGATGTATTTTGTTTGATAATGTTTTAAATTTTATTTTTTTTTTTTTTAATTGACATTTCATATGAAATTCTTTACAGAAATTCATGTATTATTTAATATTTGTATTTATTTTTCATAATTTTTTAATTTTATTCCACTAACAAACACAGAAATGCCACTTTCCATCTCTGACCAGATATGAGAAGCAAACAAAATTCTTTGACAAATATAAATAAAATAAATTTAGAAAATATGCTTTCTTTTTTCATGCGTATACATATTTTTTAAATAAAGAAATGCATATTTTTCAGTTTTCCTTTTGCAGATATTTTTGAAATAATTAATTTGACAACAAAACACACAACAGGTGAACCAACTTAATAAAAAGCTGTATAAGTTTTAATTGTTATAGTAAAATGTCGTAATGACATTATTCTACACCTAATAGGTCCCTTTAAGATAAATAGTTCAGTGACAAGTCACAAGGTGAATACAAAGTATCAATTAACCCCATCCTAAGCCATCCCCATGTAAAAGTGACTGGTTCGCTTCATAGGAAGTGTTAGAAGTCTGACTGGTCCCTATCACTTTGGGGACCGATGACGTGACTAGTCTTGCTACAAAATTTGGAGTAATCAAATCCCATTTATCTCAAGTAATTTTGAATTAAAATAATAAATCTAACCATGAAACCATCATACAAATATTCTGCTCAAATTTTTTACCAAAATTATTTATTTGTGGAAGTGGTTTTATTTTTAATGTTTATATTAAAAGCGCACTATCTCCACTTAAGCTGATAAAATAGTTTCAGTGGACATAAAGTTATTTATTAATTGAGCTCAATTAAGCAGAGGTATGCATTTTATTTTAACAACTTCCCTATCCTCATACACCCAGAGAAAAAATTACACCATTCGTGCTCAAAATGACCACATTCGGTGTCAAAAATGTATCAACAACGTTTGTGGTCAAGTTGTACACGCCGTTGTCAATCTGACAACGAAATATTGACAACACAATCGTTTTCAAATCGAGCACAAATGTGGTCAATATGACACCATACCGTTGTCAATGTGACACCATGCTGTTGTCAATTTGACAGCGTTCGTTGCCTATTTGGAAGTAAATTTCCTTTCCTTTCCCAATCTATTCACATAAAAATAGATACTAAAATCTATGGTTTCTTTTTTAAAACTTGTTTTATTAAATAATTAAAATTTAATTATATACAGACATACAACAATTTAAATTAACTTAACTCTAAAATAAATGTTTCCATTAATCATTGGATATATTGGTAGAGTTACAAATTCAATAACTAGTATTAAAAAAGTTTTGTCCTGTTTTAGTGAACCTCAGTTTTTTTTCCACGCAAAGAGCTTTTTTCTGAATTCCACACGTAGCCCTAATGGTGGAACTGCTTGCTTCAAATCTTCCTTTTTTAAAATGGCAAGCTCCGAAATGTTGTGTTATGCTTAAAATTAAAAATAGGCATAAATAATTATTTTTGCAAATAAAAGGTTAGATTTACTTATCTTTTAAATATTCAAGAACGGATTCCATATTTATGTTTTTAAGAATTCCTCAAGTTTATTATCCTCAGTGTCTTCAGCATCGGAGATGGGAGTGCACGTGTCACTGACCACCATGAACTCACCATTAACTTTTAAAAGCTCCAGCAAATTATTTTCTCGCATATTATTATTAATTTCTTTACTAGTTTTCCAAAACATGCTTCCTTTCACCTTCGGTAACAAACAAATAATAAGAAAAACATAGCCGACAACAAACGAGTAAGAATTGACAACAAAGCGTTGTCAATTTGCACACATTTGTTTACAAATTGACACCCGCGTTGTCAAAACTAAAAATTTGACAACAAAGCGTTGTCATTTTGAACACGTTCGTTTACAAGTTGACAATGTGTTGTACCAATATTTGACAACATACTGTTGTCAATTTGTACACGTTCGTTAATGAATTGAAAACCAGTGTGGTTAAAAAACATCGACAACGTGTACGACAGACAGACAGACGGATAAGACGGACAGCGTAGCGAAAACAATAAGGTTCCTTTTCACCTTTGGTGTACGGAACCCTAAAAATGATGTTACGTCTCAGTTATGAAATATTGTCATGATATACATACATGAAAATTGTTATTAATTCAATGAAATAGTTCATTAAAAATTTAAAACTAATGTAACATTTATGAACACTACATTTTATGAATAATAAGGTTTCATTTCATTAATGTAAATAATTCATTGTAAAGTTGTATACAAAAATGAGTCACATATGACTCATGAACTTATTCAAATACGCTCCCGTGAGTCATATATATATATATATATATGACTCATCATTGGACAGGGAAGTTGTTAAATATTGAACAAATGAGTGCATCAGAAGTTATGTACGTTTAATTACCCATTTTGGGTAATTACATTTTTAATGCATAAACTGTTCTTAATGAGGTATTTAGGGTGCCTGGACACGTTCAGATTATGTTGATGTGTTCTCTGGTAGTTATACAGAAACGGGTAAAAAAATTTGTTTCTTTTGAAAATATTTTTGTTGTTGCAAACTGCCAGTGATGTACAAAATAGAGGTAATAAGCAATGCTAGAGAAATCAAAATTCAATCCACTCCTTTATTGCAACATAGTCAACTCAAAAAAGCTAGTTTTCAATTTATATACACTTCAATGAATATATAAAAATATTTTCTTTTCTCAAGACGTGATATTAAATATGATATAAGGAATTTTGCTGCATTATTAACTGCAAATATGCATTTTTTGATTAAGGAGTGAACTGATTATAGATTTGCAATAACAATTGTATAAGTAAGCAACATATTTTTTTACAGGTTGCAGCCATAGTAACTATACGATTTGTTTTTTAAATAAATATTGAATGGAACGAAAAGAAAAATTTAATGATAAAAATACAGTTAGTTTTAGGGCAATTTTCACAACTTACCTTTAGCTAAAGGTAGGATTTTGTCTGCCCGATAAATGGCTTTGCATTATAAAATCTTCATTTATTATATTTTTATCCATTAAATATTATTTTTATTGATAATAATACCAATAAATAATTTAAGTTGTAATAATGAAAAGATATTTATTGGGCAGACAAAATCCTACCTTTAGCTAAAGGTAAGTTGTGAAAATTGCCCTTATATTATTTTTTTACATTAATTATGAAAAATAATGTCAATTAAATTAGAACCATTTTCTCTAACGTAAAAATTTGCTGTTTTTATAGAAGTTTTCATAAGTTTGTTAAGCGTTTATTGTTGTATACGATCGATTTCTTCTTGAATGTTGTCCTTCACAGAGAAAAAAGATTTTCTCTATGAAACGTTTTTAGGCTAAGGGGTATTCCAGCAGAAAGAATCGAATATTTTTCCATAGAGATTCCTTATTATTTGTATGTTTACCACATACAATTTATTTTATCAAAAAGAAAACTTGTTATTCACAGTTTTTTTTACTCAATTTCTGTTATTTTTGGCACCAACAAAATAACCGCCAAAAAGAGTAAGCGATATAAGCTTCGAACTTAATTTTTAGGCCAAAATCGACTATTAGCAATTGTAAATAGTCGATTTTCGTCAAAAAAAAAAGTCCAAAAATGTGTCGATTAAGGTTTTTTTGGCCGTTATTGTAAGATATAATTACTTTTTCCGCGCCCTGTATTCAATCGAAAAAATATAATTGACAATTAACCATTTTTTAAAATAAAAGAAGTTCTTTTTTAACTGAACAAATTACATTTTAGCTGGTAAAATGGACAATGCTCCAAAAAATTGGACAATCCAGACCATTCCAGGCCGTCTGGCAACTCTACTTCCAGACGATTTTTGGTAGGATTTATTTTTGAAACTACACCTTTACCAAACTAATTGTCCTGAATTACAAAAATTTTAAGTTCAATTTTGTTTAAAAAAATAACAATAAAAATCGCCAACAAAATTATTTTTCGCCAGAAAAATCGACATTTTGCCAAATCAAAAATTTAGACGTCAAACAAGTTTAAAAATTTGCCACGTTCGATGAGAAATCGCCATATCTGACAATCCTGATTCGTAAACGTTTCGATAATTTTTGTGAGCTTTATTAAGAGAGATGACAATAATATTAATCTCCTCTCCTATTTTGCATGCAATTACGTATGTACATACGTGCCTATAAAAAAGATCCAAACTATCATAAAAACCACAAAAGATTGAAAGTTTGCCGCGATCGGTACGAAAAGCAAGACTTGATGAATGACTAAGGGCCAATTTCACCAACTCTATTTAAATATCAATTCATATTTAAATGTCGATTTTTCCATACAAAAATTCATGAAAATCGACATTTAAATATGAATTGATATTTAAATAGAGTTAGTGAAATTGGCCCTTAGGCTCAAAATTGCAAGATAAGTTGCGGAAAATGCAAAGGAAAGTATGTAGCATAAAATATGTTGGGTGCTCCGTAATGGTGTGGGAGTGCATAAGTGCTGATGGGGTTACAGAATTTAGATTTTTTTGATAGAATTATAGGTAGATCATGGTGGCTATTTAGATATTTAAAACAATTATTTTTTGCAGAGTGTACAGAAATTACACCCTAAAGATAAAAATATAGTTATACCTACATGACAATGACCCCAAGCACAACTTAAGGCTGATTAAGGAATGGCTTATCTTTAAAGTAAGACCGAAGATTCCACATCTTCCACAGTCGCCAGATTTAAATGTGATCGTTTATTTATGGGATCCCTTGAATCAGAGCTGTCAAAGCTATGCGGTCATAGTCTCTATCTCAAATATTTACTTACAATTTTAAAGAAATAATGGGAAAATGTGCCAGCGGAAACAACTAAACATCTGCGGCCCTATGTATAATCAAAAATTGGCATGAAGTTAGCATAAGTGGCAAAATTGAACATGATCTTAACGTGTTTTGCCATTAAATTTTAAAATAAAAATCATGCTAGGATGTAATCGTGAGTTAAAACTACATTATGCGTTGATTTTTAATGTCAAATTGTATAGAGAAACTCGTCAACACGTCGTTCAATTTTATCACTTGTGTTAACTTCATGCTAATTTTTGATTATACATAGGGCCGCTGGTTTCTTCGATGCCTAAAAGGCTTAGTGAAGTTTTTTATCAAAAGGAGGACACACAAGCTATTAAAATTAAAAAAAATAATGTTACACAAGAAATTCAACAGTAAATTGTACCTACATATGTATGTACCTATGTAAACTTTTGCAATCGGATAAAATATTGAATTTTATAATTTTTTGCTTTTTTAATATTGTTTACTGAAATCAAATGTGATATTTATTTAATTTAAATTAATTATACCTACATATGTAGGTAGGTATTTTAATATAAAAAAGTTGACAAAATTAATGATTTTTCTTCTAAAACTAAAGGTTTTTAAAACTATTAAGCCGTAGGTACTTATGTAGAGTTTTATGGCTAAGTGTAAAGTTCTATAACAATCTAAGACGTAATTAATCAATTTAAGTCAATAAAACCATTTGTGTCATCACATCCATACAGTATAAATACATACATATGTATGTACCTATGTACGTACATTGTACATACATAAACACACACTATTTATTAATAAATAACTCCATAAGTGTTTAAAATCATTGATTTGTTTAACTAATTAAATAAAACTTCTAAAGTTAATAGGTAAGCAAAGTCAAAATAATCTTCATGGCAAATACATACATACATACATGCATATGCATACATTCACTTAAAATAAATACATACATCCATACTTACATTCACATGTTGTGTGTGTGTGTGTGTGTGTGTGTACATACAACAACAAAAAATAAATAAATGAATAGCATGAGTGTAAAATGACCTCGTTTTAAGCCAAATTAAATAAAAATAAATTAAAAGCCATTAAAAACAAACGACACAAACACAATGGATGGAACATGTGAACGGACGGACAGACACAATCACCATAAATGAAGAATCGAAAAATTGTCACGAAGACTTTTTTCAAACAAAAGGCCAACAATTACGACTAATAACAACAAATATTTCACAAGAACATGCTCGTTTGTCTTCGTACTCGCTCGTATTCTAGAAGGAAGGAGAAAATATGTAAGTATGTACGAACGTGCTTAAATAACAGGCAACAAGAAAATATGTACATTTGTACATATGTATATACATACATCTTTATGCATGCATACAGTCATGCATATATACATACATACATACATATCCACATTCATGTTTGTATGTACATACATATGTATGCATGTGTGTGTCCTTGGCTATTAAAATATCTATGGATGTATAAAAAAATAGGATTACACATGCAGACACAGAATAAATAAATTTATTTAACTTTGATAAATTATTTATAAAATCAAACAAATTGTTTGTTTGTGCATGGATGTATGTACATACATACATATGTACAGATGTATGTATCTTGCATTGCCAGCTTAAATAATTTATTAACGTGCGTAGGAAGTTTATTGTTTGGGGTTTCTGGGAGTTGTCGACCATATTTTCTTTTAAGCCCAAATACAATTTCATTTAAACTTTTATAAATTACAATAAAAAACATGTAAAAAAACAACAAATGCCGCTAAACAACAACAGCTGTTCTTTTATTGTACATTATTTTTGTTGGTTTTTTTCTTTATTTTTCTTCTGTTTAATTTTTGTTATTTACGCTTTTTGGAAACACAAGAAGAGAGTGCAATTAATAAACCAAATAATACACGAAGATTCTTGAAGAGAAAACACGAAGTCAGTCGTAAATGTCGAGTGTACAATGTATGTGTGTGTGTGTATTTCATTTAGTGAGCCCAAACGCCGCTTCGCTTTAACAACGTTGGAAATGAAGAGTTTAGTTCTGTTTTCAACCCCGACGAAGTGGGTTTACTAACGTCGCGTTTATTATTTACAAAAACAAAAAAGGAAATTAAAAGAATGCTTGAGCACATTCAACAGACATAGATTAAAATTTAAAGAGCAACCAAACAGTAAATATGATAATAAAGAGTAGAGAGCAATGGAAATGTTTTTACTTTAACATGGCTGTTATTGTTAACAGTTGTATTATTAAATTCAGTGCCAGTCTAGTTTAAAGAGCAATTTTTCTTTTATTAGTTTAACATTATATTGTGTGTTTTTTGTTTTCTCGTTTATATTTCTTTAAATTTTTGACAGATTTTGTTTTACTGTTGCGTGAGTGTAGTAAAAGACGACGTGCATTTGTTAACGCAAGTGAAAAAAATTTTCTTTCATTTTTATTGTTTTTATGTTATTTAAAAAGTAATTGAAAGTTTTCATTATTTATTTTTCGTAAGCTTAGCGTTTTATAAAGTCAATTAATGTGATCAAATAAACAAACTGCAAATTTTTTTTTCAAATTTTGTAGTAACATTTCGTGATATTTCTATAAGCTTGTTTGTGCATTTTGCTTTGGGCAAACTACGTTCTCTGAATAGGAGTTTGTTAAAATAAAGTAGCATTTGTTTGGCAAATGTTGCTTTTTTTGTTTTGTTTGAAAAATACTTAGTGGAAAATTAAATTTTCTTTTTGATAAAATTTTCCTTTAACTATTAATCATTTTCCTTTTTCTACTTGGTTTCTTGTCGTGCTATGTTTTTGTGTTCCTTCGTTTATGCTTTGGGTTTCTTTTCATTGGCATTTGTTTTTGCCTATGTTGTTCGTTTTTCATTCGGTTTGCCAATTACGTTGACGACTAAAGTCATCGTTAATTTCCGTTTTGCTGCGTTTCCTTTTCACATTAAAATATAATGATAATTTCTTCTTTAAAGGTTTATTTATTTTTCAACCCAAACAATTTATAGAAGAAAAAAAATGGCTGTTGCCTGTTACAGCAAAACAAACCATAAATTTCTCTTTGCTTCTTTCTACTTCTATTCACTAACAAATACTCTCGCCAAAGTGAAAGAAAATAGTGTTGAAAAAAAAATTATTAATAAAAACTATAAAGTTTAAACAAATTTTTATTATTTTTTTTAAGTTAGAAGCAAGTGCAAGTTATAATTATTCTTATAAATAAAAATAATAGTTTTTTGTCATTACTAATTTATTTTTTCTCTCTACTCTTTAACCATTTAGATAAAACTACTTTCATTTGGTATTGATAAAATGAAATATATGCAAAAATAAATGAATGAATTATGCAAATTAAAGCCATTTAAATGTATTAAAAACTTTAAAATTTACAACAACAAAAATTAAAAACAGACAATTTTCATTTCACTGTTATGAAAACAAATGTCAATAGCAAAAACACATTTAACACTTCCATACATGTGTGTGCGTGTGCGAATGTGTGATTTGTTTTGATTTTTCTTGAGTTTTTCTCCATTTTGCTTGGAATTGTTTTTATTTGATTTTTTTGGGGAAAATCTTTTGTTATTGAGAACGCAAATAACAACTTCAAACACAACAACAATACAAGAATAATTAAGGATTAAATGGAGAGCAACAAAAACAAAAAATTCTAAAAAATGGTGAGTTAACTACATATGTACATACATACCTACCTACTCTTTATTATGTAATTATATAGGTAATTGAAATTTTTGTAAATTTTCGAATTGGAATCCCTTTGTAATTCTAATTTTATTATAAAAAGAAATTACCCAACAAACATGAACTCAAACAATTGCATGTGGATGGTGTTATCATCAATTGATATCATACATAAAACCGATGTCTCAAACAATTGTAAAAAGACTGAAGTTTAAATAAATGTGTACCTATGTGGGATTTTAAATATTGCACTTGTAGAATTTGCTATAAAACTATTCTAAAGCGAGAAAATAAAATCGAAATGTCCTAACTTATTATAGGGTGTTTTTTTGAGGGGTATAGAACTTCGAATTGAAATAAAACACAAGAAAATCGTTTTAATGTCCATCAATTTGGCTTTATTGGAAGGATAATTTTATGCCATTAATGTTTAAATATGATTTCGGGCATGTGGCCGCCGCGGCTGGCTCGAATAAAGCTAATTCTACAGGTCCAATTTTCAACCACTTTTTCGAGCATATGGGGCCGTATGTTGGCAATAACGCCACGAATGTTGGCTTCCAAGTCCCCTAACGTTTCTGGTTTGTTGGCGTAGACGAGCGACTTCACATATCCCCAAAGAAAATAATCCAATGGTGTCAAATCACACGATCCTGGTGGCCAATTGACAGGTCCATTCCGCGAAATTATGCGCTCATCGAATGTTTCCTTCAATAAATCGATTGTGGCGTGCGCTGTGTGGCATGTAGCGCCGTCTTGTTGGAACCACAACTCATCCACATTCATGTCATCCAATTCGGGAACAAAATAGTCGGTTAGTCGGCTCCAATTGCTGTGCACGGTGGCGAATCGATTCATTCGGATCCTCTTCAACACTGCTCTACAGCGGCAATTGTTTCTTCGGTGCGCACTGTTCGACGTCTCTGCGGATGCGTATTATCACATAGAGTAAACGTAGTGCGAAAACGATCCATGGTTAACCGAATTAATTGCTCTGAAGGACGATTATGTCGACCATAAAAATGGACGGAGCTTGCGGTAAACTTCGCGAACTGAACCATTATTTTCGAAATAAATTTGCAAGCGTTGTTCTTTTGTCAACCTGTTCATGATGAAATGGCAAACCAAACTAAATATTAATCACTTAACAGCTGACAAAATGGCCGCCAGTTAAAAAAGTGATGCCAACTTAAAGTTCTATACCTCAATAAAAAACACCCTTTATTTATAACCTACTTCAGAAAAAGGAGCAGGTTAACAATTTGTCTTTTTTTTGCAGTGTTACAACTCGGTACATTTTAGACAGATTGTAAAAATTCTTTTTTGTCAGAGAATATAGCTTCCTATTGGTCCCATTGAAAAAAAGTGGGCGGGGACACGCCCACAATTTTTTTAAATTTAATTACATTATATTCTACTCATTTGATTGCTTCGAAACCTATAAAACACTTTTGGTTCTTGTAATTACACAATTTGAAAATTGAAAAAATGGGCGGAGTTACGTACATTAAAATTTATTATAATATTTAACGTGGTTCTACATAACCTATTTTTACAAAAGTTACCGCACGCCTTTAGCTCTAAAGTAGGCACAATTTTCCATTTAAAAAAGGGGCGTGGTCCCGCCCATTAAAATTTAATATTTTATTTTAAGTGGTTCTACTTTACCGATTTTTACAATACTTAAAACGCAACCTGAGCTCTGAAAAACACACAATCTTGCATTTATAAAATGCATCATTAAAATTTAATTTCACATAGGTACTTACTTCTTATCTTCTATCATATCTTTGCATTGAAGTCGTTTTTTTTTTTTTTTTTTTTTTTTGTCAAAAAGAATTATTTTGAAGTCGATTTTTTTTGTATAAGGGCCTGCACTACGATGTCGACAGCGTTCGACTTGTGATTTGTCGCACACTTACATTTAAAAACAACAAAATATTAAAATTTGGGACAGGCCCTAAATTTCGATTTGAAATAAATAAGGTAACGATATGCATGTACAGTGAAACCTCTCATAAGCGGACACTTACTGTGGCGGTATTTTTGTCCGGCCATTAGAGGTGTCCGCTTATTAAAGATGTAAAAAAATTTTGGTAGTCAACACAAAAAAGTAATATGAATAATTCTGTAATATCAATTAAAATATTTGTAATATCTATTAAAAAATTAATTAAATTTTCACCTAGGTATAAACAATTTGATAATATCGATTAAGTTTTTCCACTCAAATTAATTAATACAATTAAAAATTTAATTGAATCAATTAAATTCTTAATTAAAAACATTAATTGGTGAATACTTTTTTCTGTGCAGTTGAAAAGTTATATTAATAGTAGACTGCTTCAACTTAGATTGGTATAATTTCAGCTGTTGGGTTTCAAAATGTCTTCCAATGTTTTTATTGGTTGGAATGCAACAAAGTCATCTCTAGAAAAATGTTTCGAACGGGCAATTCTTATAAGAAATGTAGCAATATGAATTGTTAAAATATACAAAAATACTTTACATCTTCGCAATTTCATGCACTGAATATTTTTCTTTTCCAAACTCGTTTACAATTTCCACTTTTTTATCTTTATTTAATTGATAAAGAAAAACAATTTTTTTCCTGTGCCATTTTTTGACCGAGCTAAGCAAAGGACTTCTGCAAATAAATAGCAATTTATTTGCCGTTTTCAACGCATGAGTATGTACTTACATCTGCGTTAAGCGGGGAATCACAAATATCATTGACACTAATACCAATATGAATCAGAGTTGAATAAAGAAAGACCTACTATAGCAAGTGGCTGATCGCCAGCTGAGTTTATCCTATCCATCAAACTCCATATTTATTTATTTCAATAATTAAATTAAACCGAGCTCTTATGGCCAATATACCATATAAACTAGCATAAAATGTTAACCCAAACTCTAGGTATCAACATACAAATAAAAATACTCCTACAATAATTTGTATCTATGTTGTTGTAATAATAAGACCACTTGACATTAGTACACTTTGATCCTAACAAGGCAGATCTGAATCAGGTGCCATCACACGCAGAGCTGGTTAATGTTTACAAGACAAAAAAATGTCAAAGTTTGCATAAAGCGTGTGTGATTTTGCATTAGGTGTGTTTGTTAAAAAAAAAAAAAAAAAAACACACAGAGAAAAACAAGAATTTTTACACTATTCTTTTTGTTTCCACCAATAAAATGCATGTGTTTTGGTTTTGCAATTTTCTATAACTGGTTGTACATGATTGAGCTGCTTGCATCCTAATTTACCATTTATAAACTAGGGTTTGCTGTTTGGTTTTAACCGAAATCGAAACACTGGTTCAAAATTCTTTGTTAAAAGCATACAAAACTCAGTTTTGCTTTCGAATCGAATTACACAAATCGAATTTAGCAATGCCTTTTTTTGTGAATATTTTTTAAATTTTGGGATGACGGAAAAAAGTATTTGGCAGCCTCAATTTTCGAAAATCGAGTTTTCGCCATACTTCGATGTTTTGAGGTACTGAGGTCGTATTAAGATATTCGCAGATTTTTATAGACTTAAGAAATGTATAGGATGCCCTAAATTTTACCAACATCTGTTGCTTAGCGCGAATTTTCAGGCATGTCCTGCAAGATCAACCGATTCCCATATTTTTTTTTTCATTTGTTTCGCTAATTCTTCAGGCACTCCCACACTATTTTTTATGTAGCTTACATTTCCCCTTATTGTGATTGGCGTCGTCGACGTCACATTAAGACGACACTAAAAACTGTCACTTGTCTACTCTTTGTCGACAATAATTTACTACTACTAACATGTTCCATTAATTTACAAACCCTTAGAGATTAGTTAGAGATTCTAAATGAGATCCAATTTTTTGCCAATAAAGAGTATACGAGTGACCAAATTTACTGTCGTCTTGATGTGACGTCGACGACGCCATTCACAATAAGGGGGATTATTTTTGCGGTCATAAAAATAGGTGGACGGTGGTGGACGATTGCGTTAAAATTTAAAGACTTGCATTTCAGTAACTATTATTATTTTTGATTCAATATTTTACCAGACTTTTTTTACCTTCATTGGGAAAGGGATACAGAAGAGAGGGCATACAATGAAGTATTAAAATTTATATTTATTTTAAACCACTGACCAAAAACAGGGGTGTTATAAATTTGTAGTGTGTCTGGGTAGAAGAATTTTAATTTAGTTTTTTTCTGTTTGAAAGGTCATTTGATCCACTTAGCTATGCTTGAAGAAAATCGGTCCAGCCGCTTAGTCCCTATTTACACTATGCAAGTCTTATTGCTAAGCTGATTAGTTTATTAGGAGAGAGAGACGGGGGGAAAAGAAACGTTGCTGTTCCCCTCGTCTCTCTCTTCCTGAAACTAATCAGCTTAGCAATAAGACTTGCACAGTGTGATTTGGGACTTAGAAGATATCACTCATATCTTTTCTAGACATATTCGGTTAAATCTGTGTGTCTTTGTTTTTTGTTTGAAAGTTGCTTTGATGTAATATTTTCTCGCCTGTACTTGAAGAAAATCGGTGCAACCGTTTGGTCTGTACGCCGGGGGTTCTTAAAATTTTTAATTTTTGTTATTTATTTTATTTTAGATATATCGATATTTCGACTACGATGATTTTGTACTAGATTAAAGAAAAAATCTTGCAATGTTCTTTAGTCTAAATACGACACTCGTAATTTAGGCCCATTATCTCGTTTTGGAACGCTGCTATTGTACGTTTTTTATAGCATCTTTGCAGCGCCTCTGGTGTTAAGTAGGCGTATTACTTTAAGCTATGTAGCCATTTAATTAGTTATTTTACTTCGTAGAAAATTCGTTGTTATAGAAATCGAGAAGCGTCCTATGATATTTAATAGTAGATGTTCATGTAACTGGGTCTGCGCCAGGGATTGAACTCGTGTTCTCGAAGAGCACTCGATTTCGGTAAACTGGATTATATGCACAACTATGGGTAGAGAAATAGCACGCTTTCCTATAGCACTGTATAGCACAGAAAATATTAATGACTAATTCTGGAGAAGGAAACAAAAAAGAATAAATAAATATATCCTCGCTATTATTTTTAGCACGGAATTTTTAGAGATTTTGTTTAGACTTTTCAGACTTTTTTGTTAGATGTATGTATGTTTAATATGAATTAATTAATGTGTTAGAATTTTTCAAAAAAAAGTAGTTAGCACGTTGGCTACAAAACCGAAGGTCCTGAGTTCGTACTAAAAATGTGTCAAAAAGCAGAGTTGTAAAACTAACTACTCATTAACGAAAAATTTAATAAAACAATTTTTTTTTTCTAAAAAAATAAATTTGTTATATTAACCTCTTATAAATCAAAAATACTTTTTATGAATAAGATCTTAAAACTTTGCCTCTAAGTGAACAACACTACTATTTTTTGAACACATAGAGCCTTATTTTCGATTTTATCGTAAGCGACAAAAATTAAATTGTTCAGGAGAAGGCTTTTTTTAAATATTCAAATGTTTTTGTACGTAAATTATCGCTTACGATAAAATTTCACAGCCTGTATCTTAAAAGTTATCAATAATTTTGGCAATTTGATAATTCTAAACTATGGGTAGGTCAATAAAATTTTAATTGCAATAAAAAAGTATATTTTCGATAACATGTCGCTTACGATAAAATCGAAAATAAGGCTCGACATGTTCATCTGCGTACATACCGAGTCTTATTTTCGATTTTATAGTAAGCGACATGTTATCGAAATTGGACTTTTTTATTGAAATTAAAATTTTATGGGCCTACCCATAGTTTAGAATTATCAAATTGCCAAAATTGTTGTTAACTTTTAAGATACGGGTGGTAAAATTTTGTCGTAAGCGAAAATTTTCGTATGTAAAACAAATTTGAATAGGTATTGTAAAAAAACTCCTCCTGAAAAATTTAATTTTTGTCGCTTACGATTAAATCGAAAATAAGGCTCGATATATGCATGTGAATCCATACATACATACATACATTTGTATATTGTACAATGCACATATGTATGTACATACATACATATGTAAGTACATTCAAACACTCTTTGGATGTACAATATAATAAATCCATTACATAAATTGTAATTTTCATTAGCAACTGCGTTTTTTCTTCACACAAAAAATTTCAGCTTGTGCAAGATTTGTTTTTCTTTCTGTGCTTCCCATTTGCAAAAAAAAAATGGAGAAAGAAGGGAAAATTCGCCCAAGGAGGAAAAAACCACCCTTACATTAACACTTCATTTATTCTTCTACCAAACTTTATTCTTATTAACAAGGCAATTGAACACAGCATCTGTTGATAAGCCTGACCTTTTTAACTGAATATTAATTGTTACTTTTGCACCCATCCATTCATATGTGTGTATGTATGCAGATGGTGTAAATACGAGTATGTATGTATGCACATACATAAAATTTTGGTATGTGAATGTGCTTTTTATGCGTGGATGGAAAGTAAACAAAACATTTTTACAATTTCATCAATTTTTATATGAATCGAACATGTTTGGTTGTGAAATTTTTAAATAATTTACTTTTTTTTTTTTTTTGAATATTTATAATTTTTTTTTAATGAAAAGTCCGTTAGCCATCAATTTTTTTAATTATGGTAGTGAGAAATAAAATTTTAGAACATCATACTCAAGATGAAACATTCACAAATTAGAAACCAAAATTGTCAACCGTCTTTAAAAAAAAAAATCTAAGACTTTCCTTTTACTTTTTGATTTTTATTTTATTTTTTATTTTTCTTAATTTTTAAATTGTAGAAAGCGTATTTTTTGCATTAAAATTAATATTAACCTATTTAAACTTCAATACATCGCCATAGCCTGTAAAAAAAACTCTAATTATATGTTAAATTAAATCTAAATTTTTATAGTTTCAGTTTAAAAATTAAAATTTTTTTGGGCAAAAAAAATTTTAAATCAAAAAGTAACTGTTATTTAGTGAGGAATAAATGAAACTCACAAAATAACTTTTATTTTCCGAGGAATAAAAAAAAATAAACGGTAAAGTTGAGTTTTTTTAATAAAAATCAAAACATCTATAAATAGTCCATAGCAATTGAAGGTTTTGGAACAATTTAAAAATTATTCCGACTAAATTTCAGTTAAAATAAAAGTAATAAAAAATTATCAAACAATTAAGCTATCAATCAGAAAGTCCTCTACCAAATTTAATTATTTCCTAGATTGATATTTTGATTTCTTGTTTCTATTAATTTTTTATCTTAGACTTTCTTTTAATTTCTGAAAAAAAAGGTTTGAAAATAAATTTATTTTACTCTTATACTACACCACAATGTTAAATTGATTCTAATAGGGCATTTACAACTGCACAAAATCTAGGAGATTTCAATTAAAATCTTTATGAAAATCTATACCATTTACAACATTTACGGGATTTACACTATGACTTTTTACCGTGACTTTTCTAGAGTTTATTGACAAAAGGGGTACAAAGGTGATCAAAGGGGTAGCAATATAAAAGAGAATTCAAGAAAAACGCAGGGGAAAAAGTCATCGTGTAAATCCCGTAATTAACTGAAAATTTTCCAAAACTACAGCCCAACAACTGCAATGTTTCCAATTCACACACCTTTTTATGTAGTATACAGTCTGAATTTTGAGTACAATTTTGAAAAAAAAAACCCCATAGTTACAATGTTAAGTTCGACTAGATTTTAAGTTTGACAAAATCTAGTGACGAAGTAGATTTTTTGTATGGGAAATCTACTAGATTTTGTCCTAAATCTCGTAAGTAATAGATTTTGTTCAAATGTAAATGAAATATTATATTTTTAACCGACTTCAAAAAGGGGAAGGGGGTTAACAACTCGTCTCTATTTTTTGGCGGTGTAACTTCATAACTCGGTACATTTTAGACCCATTGTGTAAATTTTTTTTTCCCGAGATATAGTTTCGAATTGGTGCCGTTGTAAAAAAAAGTGGCTGGGGACACGCCCACAATTATTTAATTTATTGATATTCTACTTATTTAATTGCTGCGAAACCTATCAAACACCTTCGGTTCTTGTAATTACACAATTTGAAAGTTGAACAAATGGGCGGGGTTACGCCCATTAAAATTTATTATAATATTTCACGCGGTTATACCTAACGATTTTTACGAAACTTACCACACACCTCGAGCTCTAAAATAGACACAATCCTCCGTTTAAAAAAATTTAAATGTAATATGCAATTCTTGTTGGGGCAACTTTTTATTTTTTAGTGAGAAAGGGCGCGAGAGGAATACAAAATGTATGTATATATATTCATATTTCAACACTCTACCACATACATATTCAAGATTTGCTGCAACAAAAATTGCAAGTCTGGATCGGGACTTAGTTTTTCTTTAATTTTTTAATTTTAATGATCACGAGCATTTTCATCAGTTTTTAATTAAAAAGGGGACGTTGTTCAAACGAAGTTTAAAATCCGAATTTTTTATATTATTATTAAAATGCTGCTTCCCAATGAATCTCATTAACCGGGCAAAAATTATTTAGAGTATTGTAACAATAATTCTTATTTACAGTTTTCCGCAATAAGTACGTATGTATACGACAAAAGAAGCAAAAAAAAGTGTAATAATAAACATAAAATAAAAATCCTTTTAACAAACTGATTTTGTATGCCATCTTAGCTGCCAATTTGCATAATGTTTGTGTGTGTGTGCACATTCGTACATTACACATTGTTAAACAACTCTAGGTTTTGTTGCCAATTCTTATGTGTTTTCTTTATTCTTTAAGTGAAGCTTCTTCTTCAAAACTGTTCTGCTTCAATGAATGTTTAGGCAACACAATGCAAAACCGGTTTCAAGGAGTTTTCGTTGGTAACACAAAAAAGAGACAAGTTTAAGAAAAGCATATTTAAAATGAAGAACTACATAGTAAATAAAACACATGCTCCTCATGTTCTAAAACAGCATCAGCAACAAACAGCAGTAACAATATTAATAATACATATGTATATTGCTAATAGGTACATATCAACAACGTTTTTCTCCCTGGCTTGATAATGTCGCTTTTTTAGGTTGTACATTCACTGTGTACATACATACATATGTATTTATGTAACTATGTACATACATACATCGCCATACACGTACCTACATATATATAGTTATGTACGTTTGATTTGTTACCCAGCAAAATATTTTTTGACCGTTATACATAGTTCATGCTAGAAATCCTTGCATGTCAGAAGCTTTCTTAAATTCATACATATGTATGAAAATTGCAGTGGCATTAAAGTGGATAAATGGTGAAAATGGTTCCATTTTGCTCAAAGTTCAAATGTTGCAAAATTCACCCATTTACCAACAATTCATTATAAAATCCACTAGTTTAGCACTGATTATTCTGAAAATCGGCGAGAGTGCTCTTTTGAATGTGCTAAAGGCCATGACTCACTATCCTACACAATCGCACGATATACAAAAATATAAAACCCTGATCTGGCTGAATTGTTATTGTCTTTTTGCACTGATTTACACGGAAATAATTGTGCTGGCATAACATGCCAGTTTGTAGGTGAGAGAGGCAAAGATAGTGGTTTTGTGGTTGGCATAAGTTTTCAACCAGCTACAACCCAGCATTAGCAGCATAAAACCAATACAATCACAACTTAAAAAACAGCAAATGTTAAATGTTAAACACTAGCTTACACAAAGCTGTGTGTACGTATACATTTTGTGCCAGATGAATTAGTCTCGTGTAAACTACCTCTTTTGAAAATTTTCATAAACTCCATCATGCCAGGGTTGTATTTTCTCAAAAATCGAACGACTGTGTATGATATTGTATCAAGGCCTTAAGTTCTATTCAAAAATTTTAGTTGAAAAAAATAACTCTTTGCTGTCGTGTGGGTTAAAAAAAATTTTAGAAATAATTCTTCCAAAAGAAACCGACTTTAATGCAAAGATCTAAATAGAAAATTTTTAACAAAATTTATGGGACCAAACTGGAAGTAAACTCTTTCAAACAAAACAAAATTTTAAAAAATCTGTTCGCTAAGAAGTACGTGAAATATTTATTTATTTATTTTATTTATTTATAATACATATTCTACAAAGTAAATTTGCAGAATATGGTTGCACAAAAATGGACGGGTGACTAAGACCATATGTCCATGATGTTATTAACAGTATTCTTAAAAATGTTTTTGTGACTGACTGTACACGACCTATGCCTTCACATAGGAAGTAGCAACGTGGTTGTTAAGGAAATTCCACAAAAGAACCGCAAAATTATACGGTAGTCCGTGGCAGATCAGTCAACCAGTGCGAGTGAGACGCAAAACTCCCGAAGGCCAATAAACAACAGTGGCCTGGTTGCATTTAAGAAATAATTGCCAACGACGCGTGATGTTGACTCGCCCAGAGCTGCTTTACGACTGTACGTGAAATATAAAATTAAATTTTAATGGGCGTACCTCCGCTCATTTTTTGAAATGCAAGATTTTGTGTTTTTCAGAGCTCAGGGTGTGTGTTAGGTTTTCTAAAATTTGGTTAAGTAGAACCACTTAAAATATAACATTAAATTTTAATCGGCGTGACTCCGCCCTTTTTTTAAATGGAAGATTGTGTCTATTTTAGGGCTCATTAATTAATAAAAACTATTTCATTCAATAAGAATGGAGAATACTGAACTTGACTCCGATTAAGAATTTTTCCTGATTACATTATTGATTGTGTTAATTTGTTCCCAAAGCGTAGAAAAGTTACCCTCTTATGCAAAAACGATTGTTAAACTTAAAGTTGGTTTTACAAACGAATTTTGTATGGCAAAACCGGTTTTAACATATGCTTTAACTTTAACAAACGTTTTTGCATAATGTTTTCGGTCATTAAATATTTTTAAATTTGATAAGGATTTTCCAAATTTCTGGAAAAAAATAACTGAAATATCTGTAAAAAAAAAAGTTTTAAGTCATATTCACCCACCCACAAATACCATAACGGTGAATTCAAAAAAAAAAAGTTTAGTATAACCCATTTTTCACACGCAAAGTTTACTCTTTCTGTCTTTGTCCCAGCTGAATTAAGACTTTGCAAAGTAAACTTTGCGTGTGGAAAAGGAGCATATGTAATTTACATACATCCATCCATCTGATTCTGTTATGACAGTCGAGACATCGTAACGAATTTTTTTATCTCTGGGAAATTGGTTTCCAGCAGAAGTTGCTGCACTGGAAACTCCAACAAGTCCATTTGGGATTTGCTTGCTGTTTTATAAAGAAAGGCCTCAGCATTTCATTTTCTTGAAATTTTATTCTGTAATTATTGACAGCGTGATCTGAACTACTTACTATCCTCTATAAAACAAAATACACAAAAAATATTTTAAATCGTCTTCTTTCGTGCACGTGGGATGAGTGAACTTAAGTTATCTCAATGGCACATCATATGGTATACGGTCAACACCAGTGGGATCGGCAACACCTTCCTCATCCGTATCACCATGCCGATCGGGTACAATAATCGTAATATCGAATTTGTGGTTAGCTATGTTGTATAACATTTTACACAATACTCAGTGCGTTATACAAGCTTTTGAAAGGTTTGACATACAAACTGGGCGTTTGGATGGCTTCAAATTCCATTTTAGTGCGAGTAGTAATTTGAAAAATTTGCATGCATCATATGCCAATGCCATTGTACTCAATTGCGTACACCGATTTTGCTACTCACCTAACGTTGTCTAAATTGGATTGTTATTTTTTTTTTCTTCTTGAAACCTTTTATATAATAAATTCACTTTCCAAAAATATCTAAGACGCTTCTTCAAATAAAACAGGTTTCACTTTACGTAGCTGAATTAGAACCGGTCGTGGATAATATTCGCAAAAGGGGTACATTTAGTGTAAAAACTAGGCAACACATGTTGGATGCTAAACCAAGGAAAACGTTGTCTAATTTCTCTCCTCATTAAATTTATGCGTCAGCCACAATGGCCAGGGAATGGGTTAATAATTTTTATCCAACAAATTTGTAAGCAATTTCGCTACTCGCTTCTGTTCTTTTTCTTAAAAAAAAAACAGGCGATGTCAGTAGTCCACAATTTTGTCATTTAACAAATCTGCACATACATGTACGTATACCCTGGTACTGCTCCCAAGTCTTGTTCAAGAAGTTGCATGGTAGATACCGTCTCACGACACATTTGCATTTCCTTTTTCAAAAAGTTTAAAAAAGTTCACATTTATTTAAGTTTCAACCACATAATACCTAGCTAAGTAAAACTCCTATGAAATAGTCTCCACCGTAAATCGGCGCATAATAAATTACTAAGAAGTAATAACATTTCTAGGATTACGAGTAAGACTTCTGTCGTCAAGTTGTGCGAAATATTTTTAAATTCATATAAAAAAATAGTAAAAATATGTTTTTCCTTACCTTAATACTACGGAATGCACTTTCGGTATGCACTTATTGCCAGTGTGCCGCACAAATCACTACACTACATACATACTTTGTATGTAGGTATCACTTTCACAATTGGTTTCCTGAAGGGGCACCATTACATTATTTGAGCAGATCTGCAGGAATTTTCATTAAATTCCAAAAAAATATGCACTTAACAATATAATTAAATGTTCTGAGCAAGTATTAAACAAGTAGGTTTCACAATACCTGTTATTTTTTAAGTTTAAATCTCAAATAATTTCTTTCTTCCTTTCACAATTTTATTAAAACTAAAAACTGTGCCAATTTTACGAACGAATTACACATGTTAATATATAGAGTTGCCATTGTTCACCAGGAATGAGGACTGCCATAATTTATAAATTAAAATAAAAATTAATATCTTGGAATATTTTAATATCAAAATTAAATTATATTTAATAAATTTGTTTAATTTCCAGAAAAAATGAAACGAACGCAAATTCTTTTAAAACTACCACCATGCATCTTAAAATATTTACTTTTCGCTTTCAACGGCGATATCAATTTTAACGGCTTTGTAGTTTTTCTCTAAATGTAAACACATGTTCAAGGCGAATTTAATTCGCCTTGCACTTGTTGCTAAACTATGCACAAATGAAACAATTTTAATCAGTGGAAATTTAATACATAGTAAATAAATATTGTTCTCTTTTTATATTTTCAGTTGACCTTAAAAGGGACCAAATTTCTTTTTTGTTGAAAGAAGAACAATTTATTAAAGAAAAGTAACGGTTCATACCGAATACTTTCCAAACAATAAACAAACTCCATGAACACATTGTACCATGTCAACAAGAAAATCAATACTAACTTCTCCAACAGCTCAAGGGACGAAGTTGGAAAATGCATCTACATCTTCATCAACTATACACAACACAAAATCATTAGACAAAACACACACCGGCTCCACAACTGCGGACAAAGGTGAAATGGAAGCAAATGCTTCTACAAACACAAACACAGTTGACACAAGTGATCCAAAAGCAACAGAAGAAATCCAAAAAACAAATCAAGACGCAAAACCATTTCAGCAAAGAATCACCAGAAATTCACCACTTCTACTGGCATCCCCGGTCGCTGGCATAACAATAAAAAAGGAACCATCTGATTTAAACGAGCATCACACAAACAGTGAAAGCGAAGAAGCGTGTGGAACAAATATTGTTACAAAAAAATCTAACATAAGAGGACGCAAGTCTATAAAAGAACAAAAGGAGCTAGCGGAGAAAGAAAAAGAAGATAAACTTGATGAATTAGAAAACAAAGAGAAGGACAAGCTTAAGGAGAAAGAAGAAAAGGACGAAAAAGTTGATTTTAAAGAAAAGGAAGCTTCAGCTGCATCATCCGTTCAGCCCGCAACTGCCTCAAATCGTTTGACCCGCAAATCTGTAGCAAATCAAGAAGTCGCCAATACTCGAGTTACTAGACAACGCCAATCCAGTGGAACTTCAGCACGTTCTGAAACTCCTCCAGCTAGAGCTAGAAGTGTCCGTGCCTTAGGACGGGGAAAAATGCCAGTACCATTGAATGATCCTACTCCCTCGGTCACAAAACGCAAACGTTCTGTTGATATGGATAACGCAACTGTCAATAAAAACACTGTATATGAACCAGGTTCTAAATATATTAAAATAGAGGTAAAAGACCCAGATATAGAAAATGAGGATGTTTTGTTGTCCTCACAGAATACTAATGCCAGTTCCGAAAGCAATGAAATACCCCTCATTAAAATTAAACAAGAGCTTCTAGATGAAAGTGAAAATGAAATGACAGAAAACATTCACACAACAGTTGTTGCCGTCAATTCTTCAACATCAACCACAAATGCTAGCAGAGGCAGAGGAAGAAATCATACTAGGAAAGCGACTACTGCAACATCCGCCTCTACAACATTGAACAGCAGTAGTTCTCCTAGTACTAGAGCTACACGCCAAACTAAACAAAGCTCTCCAGTCCAAAGTACAACATCGTCAGCAACGGAGAATAAGAAAAGACGAATGGGTTCTCAAACTCGTAGTCTATTAAAAGCAAGTGTGGAAAACACTTCCAAGAACCAACCTTCAAATGCTGATGATGAAGACTCTAAAGACAGTATGACTTCAACAAATACAGATGATATTGTTTTGGCGTTGATTAAAAGTGAAAAAATCTCTATGGAAATGGATGATGATAACACAAATGATGCCAAGGATTTGCTTATTACCAATGATAAAGAAGAAATCAAAACTAACGATAAATTAGAGGGAACCATCTGTGATTTGCCGCCTCCTTTAGTAGTGGATACAGATGTGGCAACAAGAGGGAACACAGAATTAGCTGAAAACGATGCAGCCTTAACTCCTGTGGCTGCCAGCTGTGCGTCTATGGCGTCCAGCTCTGAAAAGGCGGCATCTTTAAGTCCTTCAGAGTTGGTGAGCGAAGGTGTATCTGAAATCAGTGTGAAACAATTCTATAGAAAGCCAAAATTTTTGGAAAATAACTTAGGCATAGAAGAAGATCCCAAACTTGGAAATATTGTTCAAAAAGTGGTTGGTTTAGAAACTACAGCATCAGCAACCTTCGGAGTTTCCTCCATTTCTACAGACACAACAGCAACCACTGCAACAAAAGCAGCATCAGATTTATGTATACTAGATGATTCGTATTTAAATGAATCGCTTAAAGAAGGAACTTTAAGACTTGATGAAAGTACTGACGACAAAACATCTATAATGCAGGATGACTGCAACAGTTTGAGTTCGGACGATAATGATGCACCACTTCTTATTGTGGAAGAGGATGAAGATGAATTAGAAGATGCAGTTGAAAATAAGGACGCCGATGCCGAAATAGAGATAACTATAGCTGTCAAAGAAGATGATGCTGCAAGCGAAAACTTATCAAAAGGGGATATTAAACTTAAAGTGATTGAAGTTATTGATAAAAGCATCGAAAAGCAACAGGATCACGACGACGAACTTACTTTAGAAGAAAGCGAAACTATATCTATGGATAACAATGCATCCGTCAATGATGAAATGACAGAAATCGAAGACTCAAGAGATGATATCGAAGGCTTAACAGATTTGAACGATGCTATTGAAGATAACAGCGAATTAGAGAAATGTGAAACCGCGGGTAAATCAAATGTACTAGTAGAAGACACTCAACCCAATAAATTGGAACTTCTTATCAATGGCAAGGAAAATTTGCTTTTAGTTTCTGCTACCACAGCAGAAGACGAAGACGATGACGTTTTGGCAAAAATAAATGCTGAATTGAAAAAAATAGATGAACGTAGTAAAGAAAAGCTTACGAACAGTATTGCTAATGATAATCCAGACGATCTGCTATTGGCTAACTCACCTGATAGATCAGGTGAATCCATTGATGCAATTATTTTGGCCAATGAATGTATGGATATTGATGTTGAAATCAAACTACCTACGGAAGATGATAAAAACATTAAAAAAGATGAGGCGGTTAATGATGATGTTTTGGAAATTAAACCAGATGAACAACCTTTAGTATTAGCTAATGAAGATATTAAACAGACAGACATAAAAGCTAAAACTAAAGATGAGAAAGATGCAGTTATAAGCACTGATATGGATAACACGTTAAAAGAAGAAAAATCGGAGATTAAAAAAATTTTGCCCAAGGTGAGTCGTTTACAAATAAAAATTAGTACATTAAGTAGAATAAATTTACACAAGTTGTGAAATTATTGAGGGCAATCATGAATAAAATTCCACGAGAAATTTGTCCCGTTTTGAACTAGGTTTTTTTTCCCTATTACCCTACGTTTACACATGCAAGTACCTTGCATGCAAGCTCTGTGTACGTATTATCAACGAAAATTTCATACAAATTCCCGACTGTCTTGCAACTTGCATGTTTGCCTTTTATTGCAGAGTTGTCCATAACATAAAAAAGTTTAATTTTGAGGGAACCAGATAGTATTGAACTTAACTCGTGTTATTTTAATGTTATTTATATCTAAAAAATTCATTAACCGCTTGATTTATGAATATTTAATAAAATAAATATTAAATTAGCTTTTAAATGTATTTAAAATTAGTAAAAACTCATATAACATTACACTGAGATCCAGTTAATTTCTACTAAAGTGTTAATAGGGCAACACTGTTAGCTAACTTTCCATTTACTTGCTGCAAGTGAAACAAGTCACTGTCTTGTAAAATTCCTTGGCAGTTGAGTTGGAAGTAGACTGCAAGTGCCGAAAGTGTAGTTGTGTTAGTAAAAGAGTTTGAGTGTATTGAGTTTTTCGAACTTGCACTTGCACGTGTAAACCCTAGGTTACTTGCTATTGTTAAATTCATAATTATTATTAAAAGAAATATGTACTAGTAGCCATTTAATAGTACTTCATTCGAAACTATTCTTTTGAATTGAATATTTTTCATCTACACCTTTTTCGTTTTTTTTTTAATTTCTTCGTTACAAAAATTTTGTAACAATGTTATAAGTATATTAATATCGAAAATTGTTTTTAAAAATGCTGCATTTCTAAAAAGAAAACCTAAAATTTTTGTTTTAAGAATGCTTTTTTTTTTTTTGTTCAGTGTAGGTATGTGCTTTTTCAATAGCCTGGTTTGGCAACATTGAGCTTGCGTATATATCTCTGGCTGGCAAAACTGCACATAATTTTAGTTAAAGCATAACGGTTTTTCCATTAACATTAATAATTGAATACGTTAAAATATTTTTTGATTGTTTTAATTCGAACTTGTGAAATCCAATAGGAAATTAATAAAAAAAATTAATGTTTGGATAATATTTTATTGGATGTAGTTATTTGACTGCTATTAAAACCACAAGTAAAAGTTCTATCCTAGAAAAGAATTTTTGTGCTATTGCTGTAGACTGAATTGGCAACGTTCAGCTTGAGCATAGATCACATTGCCGAAGGCGGGAAAATCTGTGTACATACATACATATGTATCTACACGACTTTCGGCTAAAGCTAACGGCTATTAAAATAATTTTGTCATTTGTTAAGATGTTTTAATAATTGGAAATATTTTTTAATTAAATTTAGACTTCTACATGCGATATTGAAAAAGAGACAACAACGACAGGCAAAATTAAAACAGTGTCTTCCGCTGCACGCGGCTTACCCATTAAGTCGAGTTCAACAGCAGTAAAAGATGATTCAACATCAATGAAATCAGGACAATCAGCAACTTCTTGGACAACACTTGATTTAGAAAACGATGATGAGGAGAGCTTAAGGAAAAAAGAATTACATTTACAGAATTTAGGTTTGGTAACGCATAAAGCGGCCGAGAGAAGACGCTTGGAAGTCATACAAAGCTCAGCGGCGAATGTGGAAGCATCAAAAGTCGCTACGCAGCAACATCAAAACAACAAAAGAAATGGTAAAAATTCATCTCTTGCTGCATCCATACAACACGAGTACACTGGTACATTGAAAACAATCATCAAAATTAATCGTAATTCAACAGGTGGTACAGCCGGTGGCAGCAATGGCCGCAAATCTCAAAACAATACAACCGGTTCTGCTGCGTCCAAAGAACAACAACAGCAACAGCAAAGACGTCAATCATTAAAAATGACATTCCAAAAAGGACGATCTCGAGCACATGGTAACGGACATAATGATCGTTCGCAGCAAGATCGTGAAGGCCATGGTGAGGACAGTTATTATACTATACAAAATGAGGTAAGATTATTATTTAGGTTTATCTTTGTTAATAAATAAATATATATATATATTTTTTTTTCATTTTCAGACTGAAGGTGCGCTACAAAAAAATCATAATTTTCCTACAAACTCTACTACTACCTCTCTAACTAGATTAGCTTTAACACATACTAACAGTTGTAAAAATAATAATTGCAATAACGTTAAAAACTTAACCACAACGTATGCTAGAAAATCATATAACTATCGTTACAATCATCAACATCATACGCATAGTGCTACATCGACCAAAACTGCCCATAATTTTGAAATGGGTGTGTATTTGTAGTAAAAGAAATAACACGGCTTAAAGAGTAATATTAACAAAATTTAAAGTTTTGTGTCTTATTTTTGATTTTTAATTTGTGCATAATTGCATATACATATGTATGTATATTTGTTCTTTACTAAGCAAAACTAATGGCCAAACGTTTCATTTGTAATTGAAATAAATTTTCATACGTTTGGTTTTTAGTGTGACTAAAAAAAAGTTTCTTTAAATTCTTTGTAAATAATTTTTTTTGTTGCGTATGTTTCTATAATTTTCTTCTTGTGTTCTCAATGTATATGGTTGTTATTTTCTGCAATGCAATTCTCAATTTAGATTCTTCCAATTCAGAATCTCATGACCATAATGTGGCAGGAGTTTCCACTAAAAAAGATGAGAAAGAAGAAATTCTTATACCGGAGAAGGCATCATCGTTCAAATTTCATCCGGGACGTTTGTGCGAAGATCAATGTTTCTATTGCAGTGGCAAGTTTGGTCTTTACGATACACCCTGTCATGTGGGCCAAATAAAATCCATTGAAAGGCAGCAAAAAATTTTAGCCAGTAAGTAAAAATTGCATTAAAATTAATATGTATGTATGAATGTGTGATACAAAACTTTCATTTTACAAAAGATGAAGAAAAACTTACGGTCGATAACTGTTTGTGTGATGCCTGTTTCCGTCATGTGGATCGTCGTGCCAATGTACCCTCGTACAAGAAACGTCTCTCTGCAACAGGCCACCTAGAATCAGGCGCATCGACATCATCAAAATCTTTAGAAAATCAACACTACGATGATAATCAAAATGCTGAAGGAGACGGTAGTGACAATTTAACAGCAGCAACAAATGCAACAGCACGTAAATGTTTAGTGCCCGACTGTGTGCATCCGGCATCACATTCTCTCAGGCGTAAATGTATACGCAAAAGTGTTAAGAAATTTTTGCTTAAATTTGAAATTCCTACGGGAGCCGCCTGTGTTTGGTTATGCCAATCGCATTATGATACTGTTATTCAATGTTCAGGCTGTGTTTTATGCAAAAGACGTTTGGGTAAAAATCACATGTACCATATAACATCGGTGAGATGAGAATTTTTTTAAATACTAAAATTTATTTGCTTATTATAATATTTTGGCTTTCCAGGACACTGATCGTTTGGAGAAGGCTTTGTGTGACATGGGTATACCGGTGCAGTTAGGTATTGGTACAGCAGTTTGTAAACTGTGTCGCTACTTTGCCAATTTGCTGATGAAACCACCGGATAGTACGAAATCTCAAAAGGCAGAGTTTGTTAAAAACTATCGAAAACGGTAAGAATTATTTACATCAAATGATGTAAAATAAAAAAAAATATATCTAAAAATTTTCTCTTTGTTGTTTCTCTCGTTTACAGCCTCTTGCAATTCCATAATATTCATGATGGCAGCAATGAAGCTTCAGAGGCTGAAGAAGACGACAGCAATAGTAACAGCGCTTCCAATCATGATAACACCGAAAAGCAACAGAAAAAATCTTTGTCCTCAGAAGAAACCAAGCAGACATCTAAACAAAAGGCAGCCGCCACAAACAAAGCAGAATCTGCTTTGGGGGAAAAATCTAATAGTAATGACTCCCATACGAATGGCGAAAAAGCTACAAGCAAAACTGCTGCTGAACCTGATTTTGAAACAACCGGTATTTCCACAGACTCGTCTAATTCTTCTTCCGCCGTATCAAATACAGTCACAACTCCACCTAATGAAATGTCCAAACTGAAAGCAATTTTGCAAAGCAATGCTTCTACGGAAAAAAATCAATCTGCCGATATATCGAATGTCCTGAGGGCAAACCCCAACATTTCAATGCGCGAATTGTTTCCGGGCGAAGAGGATTTGGGCCTGCATTTCAAAGTACCGTTTGGTGGTAGCGGAAGTCAGCGCACTCCCGAAGGCTGGACAAGAGTGCAAACGTTTTTGCAATACGATGAGCCAACGCGTCGCCTTTGGGAAGAGCTACAAAAACCCTATGGCAATCAAAGTTCATTTTTGCGCCACTTAATACTACTAGAGAAATATTTTCGCAATGGTGAACTGGTGCTATCAGCTAGTGCATCGAATAATGCCAATGTTTATACGCAAACAGTAAGACAGCGCTTATCTTCATACGACAAGGGACATTGCGGTGGTTTACATATGGGCACTGGTCCACCAAAGGAAAATATTAAAACTACCCCCAATAGTGGTAAAAGTACTACTCCTAAAACCAAGGAAATAGATCCAAAAATACCCACATTTGTTATAAATGAAGATGACGAAGAGGAGGACTCGGATGATCAGGATGTCGAAATGACCGGAATAGAAAAGCCAGCGAAAACTTCGTCCTCCACTTCTTCCTCCACGCAAAAGGAAAGTAGTCAAATTAAACAGCAATTGCAACGTTCCCGCAGCCTCTCTGTAGATAAACTTACCAAACAATTAAGTTCGAATGCTGTTACAATCACTGCACGACCAAAAGATCCTTCATTGTCAGCGAACAGCAGCAAAAGAGCTACACCATCGCCGCAAAAATCTTTGCTTAAAGATAATCTTATGGCGGGCGCTAACAATTCTTCTTCTAATGCAACTGCAGCCAATTTAGCAGCCGCTAATGCTGCAGCAGCTGTAGCTTTGGCTGCCTCTACAGCCTCCGCCGTTGCCGGTAACAGTAACAGTCGCAGCATTTTAAAATGTAATTTATTGGGCATAAATAAATCTGTAGAAATATTACCCATTAGTAATTCTGCCGGCGCTACAACAAGCAAAACCTCCAATAATCCCAATACCCCCGCACCACCGCCTCCACCACCGGCACCAATTCCACCACCAGTACACGAAACGAAACAGCAAAAGATACTCGATGTGGCCAATAAATTGCTGGGCAATCATATGGAAGCGGCTGCTGCAGCTGCAGCTGCAGCTGCAGCCAATCAAAACAAAAACCAAGCATCTCTTCTCAGTTCGCCGCCAGAATTGGTAAGTTTGCAAAGAAGATCATCGGGACAAGGGGTGGCCAATGGAAACAGCAGCAATAATAATAATAACAACAACAACGTCAATAACAATAATAGCCAGCCATCCACTAACATGCTCAAACGACCTCAATTATTGGTCAAACCCGGTACCTCAAGACCTCCTCCAAATGTTGTCATACTGCCGGACACATTGACACCGCAAGAACGTTTGCAAAGCAAAACATGGCGCCCCACACTCATGCCGGTGGAAGAAAATCACAATTTGCTTAACAAAAATGGACCACTTTATCAAACGGCCGATGGTCGAAGATTACCGGCTCTGGTGCAAGTGCAATCGGGAGGCAAGCCTTTTCTTATTTCCATATTCGACTACAATCGTATGTGCATTTTGCGTCGAGAAAAACTTATGCGTGATCAAATGCTGAAAGCCACCAAAAAGAGGCTCGAATCAAAGCAGCACCAACAACAACAGCAGCAGCAGCACCCGCACCAACAGCATACCCAAGCTCAGCAGCAGCAACAACAGCAACAGCATTTGCAAAACCAGCAACAATTGCAGAAAACGAATTTACAAAATCTAAACAAAAACTATCCTGCAGCATCTGCCACTGTGAATCAGCAACGTCAACAACAGCAACAGCAGCAGCAACAGCATCAACAACAGCAACAGCAGCAGCAAAACGCGGAGCAGCACCGAATAATGCAATATCAAATGTTGGAACACCAACAAGCTCTAATTAAAGCTGCCACAGCAGCTCTCAATGCTCCCAATCCACAGCACGCTCTGCGCTATCAATCTATTTTACCCAAAACCGCTTCCAGTAACATCACAACATCCATGCCTTCCCTGCAACCACCAATTAATACTAATGCCACTTTTACCGCCCCCATGATGCCCCTATTGGCCAATGCTATAACGAATGCAGCCAATACGGGCAATGTGAATCCCGCCTCAGCTTCCTCCTCATCACACAACAGCACATCATGGCTGTGGAACAATTTTCCCGATGCTAATCAGCTTCTACTCAATGGAGGCGCTGCTGCAGGCAGCGCAAATGTACCAAAACTGCCCCAACTTCTAACTAAACCCAACAATCCTCCCTCAACATTAACGAGTATTAACAACACAGTGAAACAGCAGCAGCAGCAGCAGCAACAACAACAACTGCAGCATCAGCAGCAACAATTTTTACTATCGAAAATTCCCAAGTCCTTAACGGTTATACCCCAGCATAAGCTGATGAACAATATTTCTAACGCTGCTGCCAGCGGCAATATAAGCGGCAACATGATGAAAGAGTGATGATTATTAAATTGTTATTGGGCAGTCAAGTGCCGTAGGAGAAGTTGTAATGACAAACGCAAATATATCAGTAAACGAAAGGAAGGACTCGTAATGCGCGCATTGTCGTAAAACAAAGTAAGTATTATGGAAAAACAAAATATTTTAATTTTTTATATTAGAATGGCTCTAGAGTTGTAACGCCAAAGTTCCGAAATTTTCCTAGTAGGAGTTTACATAAATAATACACGTTTTCTTATGCTAATTTATTATAACACAATGCACAATGCAAAGAGGCGGTCATTTATATAATAGGTTGGGATTTACATTTTCAAAACACCGAAAGAGTTTTTAGAAAATTATATTGGATATTAGTGATGAGCGATAGCGTGATTTTTTAATAATGTTGCTCCTTGTGAACGTGATTTCTAAATCGCTGTTCTTTTAAACTGTGACTGTGATCACAGTTTAGCAGTATTTTGTTTTTAGCAGTTCTGTTATTTTGAGAAAATCTAATAAGAGCAGCAGTGAAATTAAACAGTGACTGTGATCACGGTTTAACACATTTCAGCTCTTCTGCTTTAAAAGTATTTATTAGTATTGGTGTTTTGATAAATACTAATAAGAAGAGCAGCAAGAACAAGCAATTAGCAATCAACCCCGTTCAAATATTGAGAATAAATAAAAAAAATGTGAGGCAGAGAGACAATAAAATTGCAAATATAAAAATGTGAGTTGTACATCTTTTCTGGCAAAAGATGATTTGACACGATTTGACGATTTTTTCTTGACAAAAGCTGAAGGAATAAAAAAAATTAATGTCGTAGCTTTATTTAGATAGAAAAAGGCACGTGAGTATTGAGTGTCTTTCATACTTATACTCAGAGTATGCATATTTATTCGTACAAAATAAATATACGCAGAGTATTTATTCAATATACGCCCCTCCGTATGCATTTGTGTGTATAAAATGGAATAGGAAATATGCTTTGGCCGTTTGAAGCCAATTAGGAGGTGAAATTTGGGAAAATTTTAAATAACTGATGTTATTCCTAAAAAAAATTTGTAAAATTTACATACAAAAATCGTTAATGAACTTATATTTTGTAATTAAAAAAAAAATATTTTTTGTTGGTTTAGCCCATCTATATGCATTCAAGCACAATTCAAAAAAGCTTACAAAACCCCAATGTTTATAGATAAACTCTCAATAAATTATTGAGAATTACAAAACTACAATCACACAGTAGGCTAAGAAACTTTTTCAAAAACAACAAATAATATTATTCAGCGTGTGTTTGCTGTCTATTTTGTTTCTCTAATAACTTTTTACATATATTTATTAAGAAACGTTTTCAATACAGTCGATAATTATTAAATCGCACTATCCATCCCTGTGAAGCAATATGTTGAACAACGTTTCCATTTTAGCTTAGCAATAAGCTTTGTGTAGTGTGATCTGGGATTAATTGAAAATTAATTCGTTTTAAAAACCTAACCTTCCGTTTTTAATTTTTCCTGCTTTTTCGTTTTTCAACACTTAAGCGATTATATGACAATAAATAAAAGTATGACCTCCATATGCAAAAAGAAAATAACGTGTGCTTCAAGTGTACGTTGAAACCGGTTTTTGTATGGAAATTTCGTTTTAACGTAAACTTCAAGCACACGTCATTTTTTTTGCATATGAGAGTGAATATATGTATTTATAAGTTTTTTTTTTGCGTGCTATTAACGTACAAATTCGAAAGCATTTTCTTTCGTTTTGAATTACAGAGTAAAGCCGCCGAATGAAAAATTATTTTTAATTATTATTATTTTTTTTTTGTACCGATATACTAAAGACAATTTATACTTAGTAGTTTCCCAAATAAATTCAAGATTTAGTTTTAGTGATGAAATTTATATAATTTTAGATATTTTTGATTCAAAAAATACACAATCTTCTCATCTGTTTTTTTTTTAGAAAAGATTTCCATCGTTTATAGTGAATCCGAAGTTTTTTAGAGAAATTTATTCAAACTAAGAGATAACATGGATGAAAATATGCTTCCAAAAAATTATAATTTAAATTTTTATTTTGCCATTTTTGAATAGAAAAATGTTTCACGGTAAAAAAGAAGTTTGCTGAAGTAAAGAAAATAATAAAAATGACATGATAAAGTTATCGATAATTATAAAGTTGTGAAAATCTAAATAATATGCAAAATTATTTTTTTTATATATTATTTTTGTTTAAGTTGAATTACATAGTATGAGAAATATTAATCTCTGTTAAATGATTTTTTGTGCTTTTCTGTTTCGTATTTTTTTATAAAATAAAACGTTAAATTGTGATCAGGTGCAATTTCATCTCAAGTGTAATTTTGAATTTTGTAGGTGGTAACACTGTGACGTTCGCTTTACTTTTTTTTACTGTGACTTTATTCCGTTAGGCGACTTTTCATTGTATTTGTGTGTGTGTGTGTGTTTTTTTTTTTGCTGGAAACATATTTTTCTGCTGGTGCAAAATTTTTAATTAACGATTTATCTACTTTGGGATGATTTTCTCCGTTTTGTTATTTTTTTGTTTGGCAATTTTTTTTTTTTTAATTTTGCAATTTCAAGTTTTTTGTTAGTCCCTATTTACACTATGCAAGTCTTATTGCTAAGCTGATTAGTTTATTAGGAGAGAGAGACGGGGGGGAAAAGAAACGTTGCTGTTCCCCTCGTCTCTCTCTCCCTGAAACTAGTCAGCTTAGCAATAAGACTTGCACAGTGTGATTTGGGACTTAGAGTTATTTTAAGTTTTTGTGATTTTTTCTGTTTTGCATCCGTGGAGGAAATAATGTAAATATTTACATACATATGTACATGCCAATGCCTCTCTTGTCGTTCTAAACTCAGCTCAGTTTGATCGTCAGAGAGTCTGAACAAATTTTTACTTGAAATTATTAGGGCACAAGCCAAGTGCTCAACCGTTATTTAAATTTTAAATGGCAATACTAATGTGAAAGTTCGGTTGACGTTCAGGCGACCGAACTGAATTGAGTTGAGAATGACAATAGGAGCACAAATTTGAAGACTGGATTCAGCTGTTGCGACTGGGCGATAATACTTTATGTCAGTCAGTCGTCATGTTACTCTTTTATTCATGTGTACATATATACATACATACATACATACATACAATACATATCCTACATATATGTACGTATGTATGTACTAGTGATGTAACGAATGCCAATTTTTGATATTCGCGAATACGAATGCGAATATTTGAAACGATATTCGCGAATATGAATACGAATATTATATGCAATATGAAATACTAAAAAATTGTTATGAAAAAGGACTTCACACTCTTGTTGGCGTACTTTAAAGTTAATAAAAAAGTACCCAAAGTTTTAATGATCGTCATTAAATAATATTTACAAAGCACAAATTTCTATAAAAAATTAATGTATTTGTACAAACTAAAATTTTTAGTCATTTATTTAAATTTCGTTTATGATTTTTGCATTTATTTATTTAATTTCTTTGGAAAAATATTCGTATTCGTATTCGCCTGAAAATGGCCTAATATTCGACAATTCGAATACGAATACGAATACGAATATTCGTGCATCACTAGTATGTACTATATATAATTTCACGATATATTTTATAACACTTATTCTTATCGGGAAAATATTTCCCGTGAGCTAAAAATTGTGAACAAAATTAGAAAATAGTATACTGACACAATAACAACGCAAACATTGGCGATCACAATTTTAGGGACAGGGAACACATTTCACGTGATCTTTTATTCCCGATAAGGGTGATTATTTGCTAGTTAAGTTAACAGTAATTTCATTATGCTAATTAATGCACATAATTAAACATGTAATATAATCTTATTTTTCTTTCTTTACAGAAAATATTAAAAAAAAGACTTTTTAGTTAAGTTACAAAGAAATTCGTAGAAAAATGAAAGGTATACAAACATCATTACATATTTTTAATTTTTATTTTTGAATTATTATTTTTTATTTTGTTTCACTTATGTATGTATATGATAAGAAGATTTGTTTAAATATTTTTGAATACTAATTCATTTAGAAAATGTGAATTTAATTAAACTCGTTAAGCAAAAAAAAAAAAAAAAAAAAAAAAAAAAAAAAAAAGTAACACTATCACCTATTACAAGAAAATCAACCTCATATATAAAAATTAACCCTGTAGAAAATAAGCAATACTTAAAATTAGTTATAAACAAAGCAAATGAAAACAAAAATAATTTAAAAGAGAATTATTAAAAAGTGAAACAAATTAACAAGGTTTTTAGAAAACTAATATTTAAGGAATAACAGTGCCTAACATTATTATAAAATTATAACAAATTAAAGAAAATAACAATGTTTAAAAAAAAAGAATTTTTGGAAAAATTATTTAAAAAACATAATAATTTGGGTTTTGAAGTACTACACAAAATATATACATACATATACAACAAAATAAAAATTTAATAAATTTAATTGAAAAAGAAATTAAACAAATGTTAGCAGGTTTACAAATATTGAAGGCCTCCATTAGTCATTAGTCATTAGAATTTAAGTTGAATTGAAAAGGAAAAAATAAAAATACACAAAAATAACAAGCAAATAATATACTATACAAACATATATATTTGCTATTACAGAGTAAACATTTAAATTGTTTAATTACATATATGTATATACATACATATATATATATATATATATATATATATATATATATATATATATATATATATATATATATATATATATATATATATTAAAGTTACGTTAATCATAAAATGATTTTATATTTGTTCTAAGACAAACTCTATATATTATTATTATTATTATTCTTATTAACTATTATTATTATCATTATTATTATTGCATATTACATAAAGCACATACACACATACATACCCAAATACATATAAACCTTATATGCATATATAACGGACATTTATATGTTTAAACATACACTTCTACATACTATACACATAGTTTTTCTATTTTTTCCGAAACTCTATTCTATTTTATTTATACTCTTAATTTCTAAACATACATATAATTTAATAAGCATTATAAAATATTAATATAACAATTAATTTTAGAACATTTAATTCTTTTCTATTTAATTTTTGTTAATATTTTGATGCTACGTGTATATTTTTTTTCTTTTTAATTACATACATATATCGAATATGCATAATTTACTTTGTGAGTTAATAAAAAATCAACAACAAAAACTTCTATTGTATAAAAAAAATATTTTGGAAACAAAATAATGTGTTGTTTTTATTTCGTACATGCAATGATTTACTAGAAACTGTCAAACAACCAATACTGTGCAACAAAATTTTACTCTTTTCCAAATACATCAAGGTTGTAACGAAATGTTACATCTGCGCCAGGATTGAAGTTCCCCCTTTTGCATGGGAAATTAGGAAATCCTTGCATTTTAGCTACAGGTCGTGCCAGCTTTTGTTTCAATTTGTATTTTAATTTGAAATACGCTCAAAATTTTTTACTAATACACCTGGGGTCTAATCCAACTTTGCGATCACATTTTTTCAATGTGAGATGAACAGCTTCATTAATTAATTAAACCGTTGTATTTCTTTGAAAGCCAACTTTCTAGTTATGTGCTCTTAGTCGAATTGAATATCTGATCACCGTTATTGTTAATAAATTTTTAAAACGATGAATAACTGCATTTATTAATTTATTTATTTCTTGGTGAACTTCCATTGAAGCGAACATTTTGAGTTATACTTAAAAATGGAATTGACCATCAAGTTGCATACAGTAGTATGTGTGAAAGTGATTTTTTAATTTATAGAAAATTTAACTAAAAATGTTAAATTTTCATGCGAAATTGCTAAAGTATAAACTATTAATTATGTATTAGGTTTGTTCAGTTACTAAAAATTGTTACGAATTTGTAACAATTGTTACTGGAAAGTGTTAATTAACTCAAAAAGTTTTCAAGTAGAGAGCGTCAAAAGAGAGAAAAAAAATTGAAAGACAAAAAAATTCTTGCAAATTATTACTAGTAAATTTTTTACTTGCAAGAATTATCCAACCACCTCTATTTTGTTTTCGCACTAATTATTTCAAAAATATCCGAATAATAAAAATTAGAAATTTTAATAAGCCACATAATGTCCCTTTTCACAATCTATGATTAAGAGTTAAAATGAACTTTAACTGATCAGAGATGGAAAATGGGGTTTTTTGTATTTGTTAATGGAATAGAATTAAAAAATAATGAAAAATTCATTAAAAAAATAGTAAATAATACATGAAGGCTGTGTAAAATAAATATTCCATATTAAATGTCGATTTTTAAAAATTTTGTAATATAAAATATCAAACAAGATTATCCAAAATATGTACTTTAGAAAAAGTACAATTTTATCATGATTTCCATCCATGGTTCTGACATGAGTAAAATTTTCTTGCAAGTAAAGCGTTCATTTACTTTTTCGTATCTGGTAGAGTAATTTTGTAAATTTCAGTCTTGCTCTCTCGTTGCAAGTTTCTGCTAGCAAAGTAAATGAACACACCTATTATAACATATAATTTTGTATTTTTTTTATACCAAGTTTAGCAAATACAGAAAAAGTACGAGAAGTAAAAAATTTTTACCCGTTTTGCCCCTTACAAATTACGCAGTATGTTAATTTAGATATGATATCCCTCTAATAAATTTTATGCAAATATATTAAGTTTTTTTCTCACACACTTTCACATTTATAATATTGAATAGGATTATTGGCCAGCATTGGCTTAGCAAAAATATGCTCCTGATTGGAATTTTAATAACAATGGGATAAACCGTGGTGTCATTTTCGCAATAAAAAGTATCATATGTTTCAATCAAGCATATATCCTGTGTACCGAGATTTATTAAAATCATTTCAGCGGTTCTTTCGTTATGAGGTAATAAACGCACAAACTTTCACATTTGATATATTAGTAGGATGTTAATTAAATTTTAATGAAGTTTGTAATATAAAACAAATTTTATTAAAAAAAAAATCAGACTTCATACTTTTCCGTTTCCTCACACACAACAGTCGTATTATAAAATATACGGATATCAAATCCAAAAGGCGATCATTTCTCTTAAGCAGTGCTCTCTTTATAATTTTATCCTCTCTGCACAACTTGCAAGGCAGTGTGACCAGATTCTAAAAATATTTGCAGCTAAATTGACTTAAGAAAGAGGCTAAAAAGTGCTAAACAATAATTAAAGTGCTAAAATTTAAGGTCTTCTTGTTAATAAAATAGTTTCTTTTGAAGTTTTTATTTATGTAATTTTATTTAATATAAATAAAACAAAATTTTTCAGAGACTTACAAATATTATGAAAAACTGCCATCCAGGTATCAAAAATGGTGAAATTGAGCATGGTCTTAACGTGTTTTGCCCAACAATTTTAAATTGCAGATTGATAACTGCATGCCAATTTTCTCACTTATATTTTTTATAAATGTTCTAAAGCAGTTCATGCAGTTCGTGCAGTCCATTTCAAATGTTTATACTTTTTGGATGCGGTATTTATATTGGGTGATACAAGGTTGCGAAACATTGCAACCATGAGTGTCAACTTTAAAAGCGATGCGGTGATTGTTGTTTTGCGGTGTTTTTAAGATTTGTCAACGACGTTTTTAAAGGGTATGTGTTGTCAATGTTTTCTACTGCTTTGTTATAAAATACTACAGTTTGTTCGAAGACAAAGCAGTACAAAAGTTTAAAGCTATTTTTTGTCACACACATGAAAATGATTCAATGTTACAATAACAAAAATTAAAAAATTTTAAAAACCCCCGAATATATCCAGAAAAGATGTGATATCTTCTAAGAACATTCTCGATCAAGTCACCTTTCAAACAGAAAAAACTAAATAAAAATCGGCCCAGCCGTTTGATCCGTACATGAACACGGACAGACACATATATACACAGACTCGAACTACAAACTTATAACACCCCTTTTTTAGTCGGGAGTCAAAAACAGAAGCTTGCAATCATGTCATATTTCGAAGCTAATGTGATTGTTATTTTGAAGAAATCTTTAATTAAATAGGTATCACATTTTCGTGGATATTTGTACATAAGTACATATCGTCAGCCCATTATTGGTTTGACCTACCGACCATTTAAAAAAAAGAGTTAGGTATGGGGTATATATATTTCGAATATACACTTTCTGCATCCAAAAAAATGTTTCGCGAAATTAATTATGGTTTCTGAGATATTTGGCATTCATTTTGCTTCATTTGAACTATTTTTAGGTTTAATAAGTATTTTGGCTGTAAACGCCACAGTTTGGCTATTGCGTCAAATTATTCATACAAAAACGTACAAAATAAATTTAACTCTTATTTTGCTTCATTTTCGTAATGTTATAAAAACAATTGGGACGACCGACGAACTTCGCATAGTATGGAAAAAATTGGATTGTGTACTTGAAATAAAAACTAATGCAAAAGTCGATATCAAGTCTTGAAATAAATAAGTCTCTTAAACTCTAAAAAGGCAGAAATTTGGAATAAATCACACATATTGCAAAAATCATAAAAATTCGCAATGTTGAAAACAAGTCTAAAACTAAAATTGAGATTCAAAATAAGCTTGCAAAATTTTTAAATTTTAAGTCCTTAAATAAAAATAAATAAGGAACCCAAAAACTTTGGAAAAATTACATCTTTCGCAAAAAAATAACAGATATTCGCGAAAAATTGCAAAATTGTAAACCAGCCATAATTTTTATTACAAATCGCTAAAACTATAAGGAATGCTAAAAATTCCATAAAAACGTGAAAATGGCGAAAATTCGCGAAAACTTGCTCACAGCAGCATATGCAAAAGCAAATTCTAATATTGTTAAAGATTAACTGTTAAGAAGAATACTTGCAAAAACTCGCTTTCATCGCGAACATTGCGAAAATTCGCGAGTTATAAAAGAAGCCTTAAAATTGATTAGACATCGCCTAAACTGTTAAAAATAAAGTAAAGGCAAAAAGAACGCGAAAAAATCGCATGTTTGCGAAAAATTTCTAAATGCATTGTAGAAATTACTAACACTGCAAGAAATAAAAAACCTCAGAAAATTAGATCAATCGCAAAAAAAATTGCTAACATAGCGTAAATTACAATGTCTAGTAAAGGTTTTTTTTAATATTGAGGTCATCGTTAAACCGATCGACTTATTTCTTTGGACAGCAAGAAAAATAAATTTGAAGCATTAATTTTCTTCGTTTTCATTTTGTTTGTTGTTTGTTTTGTTTTTTCTGGAAGAAATATCTTAGTATATAATTAGATGGTAGTTTTATATCAAAGTATATTTTGACACAATTAATGGAATGTGACCAACCGTTTCGACAAGGAGTAATCAGACCACAAAACAAATGAAAACAATTGAAAAAAATTAATTTTCTTCTCAACAATAAGTTTCTCAATATACAGCAGTATGTATACATATGCAGCACAAAAAGCTACTTTAAAAAAAATATGAAAAGTGGCGCATGTGGCAGAAAACAGTATTTTTCTCTTTCAATAAAGTAATATTAACTTCTAATTTTATGCATGAAAGTTCACAAAAATTTACACATTTCTTCTAAACATGTGTCGGAAACAATAATGAAAATACAAAAATATTCTATCGGGTATACCTTGAGAAAACTTCATGTAAACCTTCTTTGTCGTTTTTCTCCATTCCGACTTTTTGGCATATGCTCCAAACCAATAATGGGCTGACGATATATCAAATTCTAACATAGTACATATAGCAGCTTAATCAACAACAAAAATGCTAAAATGGTCACGCTGCTGCAAGATGATAATTCGCAAATTGCAATGACAAAGGGAGTTAAGGAATGTTATTATTGTTTTTGAATTTGCCTATATGCCGCTAATTGTTATTGTTGCTTTCCAATGCATACGCATATATGTATGTATCAACAAGTGTGTATATACGCATGGAATTTATGTTTTTGGAATTTTTGAATTCTAATTGAAGAGTTTATTCGGCGATTTAGTTCGGGTTTATCATTCAAGGCGTTCGAAAGCAATTAAGTGTTTGCGGTTTTTGATTATATGTAAGTACAAATGTGATTACATACACTGTATGTACACATACTTATGTATGTTTATCTATCTACATAAATGTGAGAAAGTGAAATTATCAGTGATGCAGTTGTTAAAAAGTTTTAAAAAAGCCAAAAAATATATGTATGTAAATAAAGTTAAAGTAATAAATAAAATATGCATGTTTGTGGGTACTACATATGTATTAAGTACCTAGCAGCATGTACATATGTATGTATAAAAATATGTTACAAAATATTTAAAGTAATTCATGCAATGCAAAAAAGTGTGTGAAAAAATGTCTCAATTTTCAATTGTTAAGAAAAGTTTTACCAAAAGCCAAAAAATATACGCATGCATGTAAATAAAGTTTAAAGAAATAAATAAGATGTGTATGTACTACATATGTATCTATGTGGGTATTAAGTATTTATAAAAATGTATGGGCTCCGAAAAATAAGAAAATGTATGAAAAAAATGTCTCAAAAGTATAATGTGCTTAAAAATACAATTGTATTAAAATGAAATTGGTAAAAATCCTTTTATTTATATAAATACATAAGTTATTGGTGAAATGTTTCTTTTTGCTGTATGTATGTACATAATAGCTATGTAATTTATCGTGCAGTAGATGTCAGTCAACATGAGAATACAATTGTAAGTAAAACATTATCCATTATATTACATTACATACATATATTATTAAAAGCGGGAACTCGCTCTTCTTCTTTAAACTGTAAACAAATCATACATACAAACATGTACCCAAATACAAGGCATATAATCAGCTGTGTTTTTTTATTTTGTTTTGTTTATAAGATCAAAACCCAGTTAAACTCCCTGGCTGGCAAAGTTACAAGTTTGGCGCCGGTAAAAAAGCTGCCGCCAGGCGCTAAAATTAAAACCGAGAATATTCAAAGAAATTTATAAAGTGTTAAATTTAAATTGAATTGACATGTGAAATATGTGAATGTCTATATGTACAAATATTAGTATGTAGTACACGGCATGTATCTAATGATGCTTCATCATGACCTCGAAATTACGTCAGATCCACATGCGCATGTGGTTTTGTAATTGACGTTTACGCAGGATTAACAATAAGTTTTTATTAAAAGTTTTTTCTTTTTTGGTTATATCAAAATTGGCAAAATTACGGAATTTTTTCCTAAATAAAAGATTACTGTACATATTAACAAAGGAATCCAAAACATTATGGAAATATAGTTTTTAGCATGTTTTGGCTATTATTTAAAATTGATTGACCTTTTTTTTATTTAGCGAAAAAAAGTTAAATTTTTTTATGTTGGTACTATGAAGGTAAAAATATAGAAAAAAAATTGTAAACATGATTTTTTAAATATTACAATAATATACTTTCTTTAACGACGAATGTTCATCTACGACACTCTCTGAATACGAACATCGGCTTCGCTGGCATAAGTGGAGTATTTATTTCAGGCAAAATTTAGATACATTTCATAAATCAAAAATATTTTTTCTGAATAAGGATGCTTATTATCTACTTGTAGAACCAATAACTTCCATTAGTTGGAACATTACCATCTAATAACTGGACAACCAAACTAACGGGCTCAGCTCCACCTACAATTGTACCGTCTTTTACTCCACCGGCACCGTCTCTTCTTTCACTCACTTCAGTATTTGCTCCGCCTTTTCCACTGGCTCCACCACTACCACTTTTTCCACCGGCTCCATCACTTCCACCATTCTGCCACCACCACCACCTTTTCTTCTTCCCCCAACGATATTAGCGGTAAACACACTCATACCTTCACATGCTATTACAGCACTGCCAGCCAGAGAAGCGCCAGAGTACCGAACATCAATCGGCTTTTTGTTCAAATGAATGCACATACGCTTATACATTATTCTCGGTTTTCTCTCTGTGGGCAGCATTATATTACATATTATGCATAAGAAGAATACAATTGTAAATTTCATTATTTTCTAAATTCACTGTACTTAAGTGTACTGAGTTGGTTAAGAGATGTTATTGTACTTAATAGTAAAGTGCTGCAGAAATTTTTTATTTTAATGGGGCTTGTATATGATTTTTAAGAATTCTGTAGTTTGCACTCTCTTATAAGAAACTGTTTTATCAAAACATACATACATACATATGCAAATAAAAAATTGTTAGACAATAAAGTTTTGTCTTGCTATTTCATACTTTTGCATGTATGTATGTACATACCTACCCTACATATTGGCATAAGGGGAGCTCAAATTGTACTGACGGAAAAAAGCGTACAGCAAAAATAATATTTGTGCAAAACCCAAAGAAATGTTTCACCCCAAACTTTATTTCAAAGCAATTAGCATGAAAATTTTGAATTACATAATTTAAATTTTTTTTTAATTTATTAGTTGTGCCGTGTGCACACTATGGCATTTTGTTATTTTTTGTTGTGTGTGGCATTGCTTTCCCCGAACTATTAAAAAAACATAATGTGAACGACGTTGCTCACATTTTGAAAATGTCACCACAAAAGGGCAAAACAAGAAATGCCAGATGTGTACTCAGCATTGGTCTTTATAAAGAGGGTTTGAAATTGATATTTGAATCGGTGTTGGAAACCATATCTTACGAGGAACACTTTAACCCTCAAATTTTTCTCCATATGGGTACTTTTTTATCTTTTAGAAAGGGACAAAAAAGTACCCTTAAACGAGGTATTATGGGCTCATAAAATCTAAAAGAAAAGAATTAAAAAGCGCCAAATTAAGGTTTAAGATGAAGTTCCGTTAAGGGCATAGGCGTAGAAAGGCGTAGGTCCCCCTAGGACCTAGGATTATTAAAAATGGTATGTAATTATTTATTTATTCTTACTCATGAAAATCACCAGTCATAATGCCCCCTAGAAAAAAATTATAGGTACGACAATCGTTAAGGATTAATTTCGAACTATCTATCATATATCTTAATTTTAGATACATGTGTGATGTGTTTAGCAGTTTTATGCAAAATCCTGCGAAAAACATTTTTGTGAAACGTTTTAGGCGCAATATTACAACTTACAAGTAAAGTTTCTGGTAATGTGAGCGATAAAGTGGTTATAGAATAATAAGTTTTATTCACTGTTACAAAAAACAAATTTTATAATTTTGAAGTTTGTGGCAACACTGGCTACTTTTAGTTGTGAAAAATTTACAGTGGAAAAAATTAAATATTAAAATTTAGCAACAGAACGACGCAGCACAGAGCAGCAACATAAAGTAGAGACTAAGGAAGTCTTTAGACCAAAGCTGCACAAAGTACAGCTATGCCAAATTAGTGCTTTTGGGAGTATTTTAAGTGCTTTTTGAGCGTTAGTCCCAAACAAAGAAAAAGCACTAAGTAGTGCTCTTAAAAAAATTTTATATTTCTTGAAATTACTTTAATAAAAAGTTGGTGTATTTATTTTTTCAGTGTAAAGCATACCTTTTTCGTCTGATATATTTCATTAAATAGAGAATAGCTTAGAATTTTTTTATTTCAATAATAATTAGTATTTTGCATACTTTTAATTTAATCATATTAATATAATATAAAAATTCATTACAATATTATTTTAATAATTAATTTAATACACATTCTGTGAAATATTCTTAACAAATTTAACACATTTTTTATTAAAGATAAAATCATTAATTTCGTTTTTGGAAATGAATAAATATTAAACATTAGTAAACATTCACTCGTTTGGATTCTTCACTCGTTTTTCACGTTAGTACTTTTTACGCTTTTTAGATCTCAAAATTACCCTATTTAGTGATTTTTTAAATTTTTATGTGCCTTTAGAGCCAAAAAAGTTGGCATCGCTGTCAAAGTAGCACTACTGTGGCTATTTATACAAATGAATACACATATGCGAATCATGAATCAAAGAATACAAGATTGCGCACGTTTGTTAACCTGAGTGTGCTGGTATTTGGCTGGTGTGACGTCAAAATGACGTAGAAATTGAAATGTAAACAAAATTGCCCTATACCAAATACACGTGTTTGTGTGATTGTGTTTATGTTTATCGGCTAATGTTACGTACATGCGCAGAAAAAGAATTTTTTCAAAAGCTGAATGCGTAATCTTGTATTCTTTGATTCATGTATGCGAATACATTACTGTCGTGTATCTCTTGGTGGACAGCATTGATTTGGAGCAGGGGCAGAGGTTCAATTCGTCACAAAATTGTCGGCGGCGGCGGCTGAGGAAATATATACCGGCGCACAGTGGCACATTTGAAGAGATGGCGGCCAAAAGTCTTCAAAAAAAATTTTTTTTTGTGTCACCGATTTAATTTTTTTTATATAAAAGTAAACACATAGGAACCTCGAAATCCAGAAATTTAAGTTTTTATTTCGATTATTTCTCTTCGAATAGGGTGATCAAAAACGCGCTTTTTTTAAGAGAAGCTGAAATTCAAAATATTTTAGAAAACTTTTGAACTTCAAGTGGGCATAACTTTTTTGGTTTTATATATTTTTGGAAAAAAGTTTTTTCTTCACACAATATCATTTCTTAACTTATAAAATAAATTAAAAAAATCGTGCCTTACTTTGCTCGAGTCCCAGATTTGGGGATTATAATAAAGGTCTAAAATATACCCAAATCTCGATGTTCAGTGGAACGCAACTTTTTTCTGCGAAAAACTTCGTAAAATGACTTATAACGTGTTATGGTACGCACTTTGAGCGGTTATTATATGCTAATTTTTTAAATTTATATTTGCATCTTTAGGAACTACAATGATTTTACTGCTTGCATGTCGGATATTTTAGGTATGGGAGTGCGGTATATCTACATACATGTGTTTGTGTGTGTATTGTGTGTATGTTTTTCTTTTTTTCGAAGAAGTTTTATTAATCAAATGGGTGTAATAAAAGACTGTTATTATAATGCATTAAATGCATTTTTGTAATTTAGGCCATTAAAAAATGTATAGTTACATATAAGCGGGGGTAGGTACATGAGTTGTTGTATATTGACTGATATATTCGACCTTTTGTTATAACTTTATTGTGTACCCAGGTAGCTGCTGCTCATATAAAAGTTAAAATACGATAGACACATCAGGTTTTCTTGAAGCAAGTCTCTTTAATTCTCTTTTAAACCTGTCCGGTTGTTTAGACACACAGTTTGTGTTCAAGTTTTTAATAAGTTTTGAATATGAGAATGAAATAACAAAAGAGAATTGAAGTAACTTGTCGGTACAAGCATGTCTGTACTCCTCTTCTTTCTTCTTTCCTTTCTCTCGTTGAAACACATACCTGCTTCAAGAAAACTTGTATTGTCAAAACGATGGCTAAGTTCAGTTATAACGATCTTACTAAAATTTATTTTGAACAAAAAAAAAAAACAAAAACGATGTTATATTACACATTTTAAAAGACCCTTATTTTGAGTTGTGCGACCATTTAAAAAAAAATTAATAATTTTTTAACGCGATTAAATAAACGGTATAATGAATGTAATAGAAATAAGGAAAAAATGTTTAACTGCAACAAACAATGGCTTACAAGCGAACTTGTATTTGAAAGCCAACCAAAACCAGCAAATGTGGGCCGACCTGCCAGACCAGTTGAGGAGTGTAGTGAAAGGTCCCGAAGACGAAAGCTGCAAAGCATGAATGAAGAATTTTCTCAAGAAATAATTAAAGATACGTTTTTCCATCAACTAGGACCAACAAAAAATAAAACTAAAAAAATTGATATAATAGAAATTGTAATGAAAGCGAGCCCCAAGCGTGTAAAAAGGATTTTAAAGAGCATCCCAACACCAACCGATGATAAAAAATTTACATCTGAAGAAGCATGTTCAATATTTCTGGACTTAAAGCTAACAAAATATCAGTATATGGAATTGCGAAAGCGGGCAGTTGGAAAACATTGCTCCATTTATCCAGAATATAGAATCATCAGAATATAGAATCATCCATTTATCCAGAATATAGAATCATGGTCACCTGTATAATTACACCATGGTGCCAGCTAATATCACCAGGGTTGTCAAATTTTTTCCGGCCTATTTCGCCAAATTTGTTTTAAAAATCGCCAAAATCAATTTTATGTAGTTTTTCTTAATATATGTATGTTTGATAATAAATTTGTTTTTATATAACACTTTTTTTATATAATATAAATTTTTATAAAAAAATCGTATAAAAATTTAGCAGGCAATCGCCAAAAGTAGAAATAAAATTGCCAAAATTATTTCCTGTAAATTTTTCTCCTACAAATTCAAAACGCATTACAATACATACTACTATAGTTAATATAAGAAAATCATCAAAATCAAATTGTTTTAATTTATTGCCGACGAGTTTTGGCAGGATTTATTTTTGAAACTACTCCTTCAACAAACTACTTTTCTGAATAATAAAAATTTTCAAGTTCAATTTTGTTAAAAAAACCCACAAAATTTATTTGTCGCCAGAAAAATCGCCATGTCGTCAAATCAAAAACTTAGGCGCCCAAAAAGTTGATAAATCCCATATCTGACAACCCTGGTTTAAGGTGTATTTACTAAATTATTTTTGATGTAGATTTATAACGGCACACTCCAGTGTTCGGAGATGATGGGAACAAGAACAAGTACAATTTTAGTTTAATCATACAAATATTTTTAATGCTCTTATGAGTTTTAAAAAAATCGATCTTAGTAAAGAAATTTATCAATTAATTTTGATCTAAAAATGAAAAGCTATTTACTGAATATTACGCGAAAGCAATGTTTAAATTCGTACAAAAAGAAAGGAATTGCAAAAGTGGGTAACTTTTTAACATCGCTTCAAATTCGTTGATCAGGAATCGAAGAAGGGAACTTCTTGCAATAAGAAGCCCATGTAAAAATCATTAGAAATTTGCACTACTTCCGGAGCGAAAATTCCACATGTTCATAGCTTCTTTAGAGTATCTTTTTTACTGGGATATTTTATTAAATATATATTTTATTAAATAACTTCATTATGGAAATACATACATATATGTGTGTATGCATGTAAGATTGAAGATATTAGCCCAATTCACACACTTGAGCAAATGGTCTTATATCGTAGCATGTGCAAAATGGTTAGTATATTTATAGTCACCACTTAACAATTCTTAGTGGTGAGCATCAATATAGTATACCATTTTGCAAATCCTACGATTCAAGACCATCTGCACAAGATTGTGAATTGGGCTATTGCAAGATTAAAACATTTTATAACTGGCTTTTGTCATTATCACTGTCTTTCCAATGCAATTCAAATTTTCACAATAAATCGAAATGCTCTTCTATATTGTGAGCCTTGAGTTCTTCTCTGAAGCATACTCCATATTGCTCGGCCGCTTCACAGTGATCATCGGATACATCAATTTCACTACATTTATCAATAATTTCATCTACAGTTTCTTTAATTTCATCGAAATCGCCCAAAAACTCATGAGCCTTTTCACGAGCAATTACCTTGTCAATTTTGCCATCATCGTTTATCTGAAAGTCATAAAATAAGAAGTTTAAACCAATAGTGGACCTTGTAGATAATGATTACCTACCACTTCGTACTTTTTGTGCAGACATAAGCGTAAACATTTACCTTCTCTAGTAGAAGAAGGTTTCCTTGCAATGATTTCTTCGCGATCAGCTGGAATTGATGAATTGGCATTAGTTCTTAAAACAATTTTCCATATGTGTGAACATATTTTTTCGAGCTTAAAAAAATTATAGTGAAACACATATTTTAGAATCGAAGCTCAAAGGGTCAACTTTTGTTGCAATTTGCCAAAATTTTTTAGTATTTCCTTTTCTTTTTGGAGTGAAAATCGAAATGGAAATTCATGTCATTATGGTAAGAATTTTTCACAGAAGGCTTCGGCAACTTCAATTATCCGGGAAAGAAAAATAAAATTGTTTGCATAGATCACGATTAATCATGATTATCTAAATTAAGCATAATTTTTTAAGGTCACTTTTGGACAATCAAAAACAAACAATTATCCTAATTATGAATAAGAATTCCCACAGATTTTTTCCTATTTCCTTGGTAAAAAATCCCTGGGAAATTAATAATTAAATTTTGATTGATCGGTTTGTTAACTAAAAAATCATTACGAACCTTAGTCTAATTAAACAATTTTAAATCTTACATGATTCTTTTTAAGAAATTTCCTAACCTGAAATCCTTATGTTTTCTGCCACAAACTATTGTTTTCCTTATATTATTTAAACGTACATTAAAACCTTGAACAACATACAAAAATATTCATTGTATTAAAAAAAGCATTTTCTTAACCGATTTCGGTATATAATGGCTTAAAATCTTTGGAACAGATTATTCTATAAAATTATAAAACTATGGATTATGTCATCATTCCTTGTAGAACGAAATTTCGGAAATGACAGTGATTTAACGATAAAAAATTTAAAAGAGAAAATCATTAAAAATTTTATGATTTCGATCCACTGTAAGTCACTTATTTTTTATTCGATTAAAGAAAATTATTCATTCGATATACATATACAGGGCAATCATGAATAAAATCCCGCCAAAAATTTCCCCTTTTTCAGTTAAATTTTTTTTGTTTTTCAAATTGCTATTATTTGCAATTGTTCGCCGGGAAAAATTTCTCGCGGAATTTTATTCACGATTTCCCTCTTATATTTGAACCACCCTTTGAAGCTGGATGAAGCTTTAAATCAAAGTATACGTGGAAAAACATAAACTTACTGTTATATATTGAAGGGCCGAAGAGAAAAATAACAATTAGAATTTTTGTTCCCATTCAATTTTCATTCCCATCGAAGGGAAAAATTTTCCCGCGATCATTCCCAGTGAATGAAAAAAAGGGAAGATGATTTGTATAGCTTAAAAATTAAATGAAAATCAAACAAATTTAATTCTATATTTATAATTTGATCAGGCTAAAGTTCGTATCGCTTTGTAAGCCAAAATTACATGTCATAATTATTAATGAACAAATAACACAAAAGTTAATTGCAAATATTCTGGCAAACACTAGCAGAACGAAGTAACATGCTGTTGTCAAAGGCCGCCACAACTTCACCATTAAAGTTCTTGTGTTTGGTCCACTGTGTGTAGTGTCAGTTGGTGTAAACTTCAACCCCATATACATATCGCACATTTACTTCAATAGTGGCATAACTCAAAACAACCAGTTTTGCAGAAAACGCGTTTAAAGTTTTCAATTTGCATACAACTCAATGGAGAAATGAAAAAAAAATTCTTCTCTGAGGAGGTGATGATACAAGCTATTTATATGAAATTTTCACACAAGATAACATACGAAATGCCGGATCTTTTTGCATTACTAACTCAAAAAACTCATTTTTTGAGTTATGCCAGTATTGAAGTAAATGTGCGATATGTATGTAGTATATATTTATTAATGGAAATGCAATATGTGAATTGTTTCGATTCATTCTACTCTAATTTGTCAAAAGTTTTTTTATGCAACGAAACTTCCTCCAATTTATTTTGGTTTGCTACTTTAACGTCCCTTTTCAGAATGTATGATTAAGAGTTAACGTGAACTTTAACTTCAAGTTCTTCATACAAAACTTGCCGTTAAAGTCCCTGCTAGCTTTTAATTATAAATTGTGAAAAGATCCGTAAGGGTCCTTATAAAAGTTTGCGATAAAGTTCCGGATAGTTAATCGCAAGTTTAGCAAAACTGAACTATAAAGTTATCTTTAAAATCTTTACATAATTACAACTGTTAGATAAAATAAATAATAAAATTTTGTGTTGTGGCAACATTGCTGCGGATAGCGACTACTTTTGATTGTTAAAAAAATCATATTGGCAACGACTTGCTTTTGTTTGTTTGCTCAATTATTAAGGCTCAGTTAGCCGACTGTAATGTAATGTAACTGTAACGTAGAAAACAGCTGATTGATATTTTTATATGAAAAGTAGGTTACGCTACATTACATCTCTATAACCATTTTCATTACTTTTAACATAACGAAATCGATCAGCTGTTTCTTACTGTTGCAGTAACATTACATTTCAGTCGGCTAACTGAGCCTTTAGGTGTTTTGTTTTATATTTTGTTTGTTTTGTATTATACTGTTTATTATACGCACTTCTTATTTGCAAATAAAAGTGGAAGCGTTGCCGTATAACCTTTTTATTGTAAGTTAATAACTTACGAAAACTATTCGCAAATACGGTGTAAAATGTTGCCATTTTTTTGTAAGAAATGTAATGCACATTTAACAATGGGTGACAATATAATTTACAGATAGTAATGTATGATATCTACGTATACACGGTGAGTTCAGTATTTACAAATAGTTTTACAGTCGGGCCTCGATTATCCGTGATCTTGTTAACCGGTAACCCCGATTAACCGTGATGGCTAAGATCAGTATATTGTTTTTTTGTTTGAAATGTTTTCAAATTGTTTGCTTCGATTAACCGTGATTACCTCTATTATCCGTGAAGGCAGAATTTTTTTATTAACTTCAAATTCATAAATACAATATAATAAACATGAAAACGAGAAATTTCGTTGTTTGCATACGATGAGTCAGAAGCATTTACAAGTAATTAGTTTAATTTTGAAATTTGAGAAGTGCGGGTGGTTGGATCTAAATATATTTGTTATTTGATTAACCGTGAAAATCGGTTATCCGTAATGCTTCTGGTCCCGACCATCACGGATAATCGAGGCCCGACTGTATTTGCAAATAAGATTTGCGTATAAACTAGGTATGTCATACATAAAAAACTTAAATTTCTAATGACTAAAACTCAGGATAAAAGTTACAGGTAATGTTGTCTTCAACTTATCGCTCACTGTTTGCTTAAAGTGAAGTTGTAATAATGAAAAGATGTTTATCCCTGCTATAAAATTCTATCTTTAATTATCCTTGTTATCCTTGAAATTTTATTTCAAGCTCATTCATTTTTCTGTTTATAATTCGATTTCCCTATATATTAGTTTCAGGATTCTTAAAAATTTATATAAATTTTGTTCATTGTATAAAAACAATGTTTATAACACAGTTTTGTAGCAATCTACAAAAGTTTATTATTTTCCCAAATAATACTTACAATCCACTGCTCCAACTTCCTCCATGCACAGTTCTATGTTGGCCATAGCTTCGGCAATAGCTGCATCTTTATCGAATCCTTTAACGGAAATAGCTCCAAAAACGCACAAGAGTGCCAATGTTACAAACAGTTTTGTCATCTTTTTAGTTTTATTTTAAATATTTATTTAACAAGCTATTAAACACACTAAAATTTGTTGAACTATTAATTAAAAACTAATGATTTGAAACAAATTTTTTGATCTATTTATATACAATGTATATTATACATATAAACAATATACATTAAAAAGTCTTTACTGTCGAATAAGTAAATAAGTTTATATGCATAAACAAAAAAACAGTAAATATTGCATGTCATGTGTTTAAATGTTTAAAATAATATAATCTATCATCTGTGAAATTATAGGTTACACCACTCGAAATATCTTTAAATAAAAAATATTTTCACATTTTTACAAATGACTTCACTACAACTTTAGGCAATAGCTTTTGAATAGTTAAATATTTTTCATTATAAGGGCAAACAGAAGCATGCAAATAAATACGAAGACACGAAGAAGATATTTATGTTTGTCAGAAGTTTTTAAGAATTTTGTTTTTAATTTTAAAATGCACATTGTAGGTTAGCAGGAAATTGTTGATCTTAGTCTTGGGATTATATTTGCAAGTTTTTACATTTTTGGAACACATAGATCTTCATACATTTTTGCATATTTAAGACTAAAAGAACGTTTGCTTAACTTTGCTTATTCTTAGAGCAATTTGACCCTTTTCAAACCCACATAAGGATTTTGGTATCTTTTTGTTTGTATAAGTATTTTTACATATTTACGAGTAATATGCCCTGAAGACGATCAAATAAACCCGTCAATCGGTGTATATGTGTGAAGGAAGATTCACATAGAATCCGTCTACGTTAAACTGCATCTTTTTGAACTGAAAGCAAAGTTAAAATAAGGGATTTCTAATGAGCTCTGCCACATTCACTACATTTCAAGCAATACAAAGTACAGAATTTTAAAAATTCGCCCATAAACGACAAAGTAATGTGATAATTCATATTTCGCCCCACCCCTTGCAACATTTAAGAAAAAATAAAAGCAACCCTTCCACATGCAAAAAGACTTTTGAAAATTGGTCAAAAATTATAATAAAATAAAAAATAAAAAATACTAGTTATTAACTTGACTGCACCTGGTCAAAAACACTTGTGTGGCAACACTCTATTCTAGCTAAAGCAATGAAAATTGAAAATGGGTCGACAATTGGCAAAGTTATTTGATAATCAATTATTGGGTCGGGCAATTTGCGACCCCTCCCCTTGGACCTTTCATATTCCAAAATAATTTTGAAAATTGATCAACAAATGGGGAAGTTATGCTCATTTTTATTATAAAATCTGTTGAAAACTATGTGGAGTAACATAATTAAAAAAATGGGCGTGGTTCAAAAAATATCCTATAATTCATTACAGAGTCCCAGTTAAATGTTGTAAAAATTGCAGGAATATCAGTTCAGAGATATGTTCTCCTATAAGGTACAAACAAACAAATAAACAAACACAAATTCCGTTTTATCGCCGCCTCAGAATGGGTTTAGCGCATACGCCAAAAAGTTGTAGTGGAGAAAAACATTACAGAAGGTTTAATTTTTTGTATTGTATTTAATTTGTATTTAATTTTTTATTAAATAAAACATAAATAACAGATAATATTTAGCTTAGTGCTTTTTTACCCGCAATTTTTTTAATTTTTACCCTTTTTTATTCTATTTTTAATATGCTCACAGTGCTTTTGGTGACCCAAGAGTTGGCATCACTGCACACAAGCCTGTATTTCATATTCAGTCACAGCTGATACACTATTGTGAACAATAGCAATGAATGAAATTCACAGTAGCAACGCTCCACGTCGTCACTTTCGACTGCAATCGAAGACCGCATTGATATCCATAAGTCGACGTATGAGTATTGTATAATTGAAATAGTAACTACAATACTCATACGCTTCTCATACATCTACGACCAAGTGTGAGTGGAAAAAACATACATGCATATCCGTTCATTTACTAAAAGAAGTTTTCAATTTACACAACACAACTTAATGGAAAGAGAAAATTTAATATTTACAAAATATAAATAACAATATAAGGAGCTTTGCTTTCCATTCCATTTTTGAGTTATGATGTTGTACATATGTATTTTTATTATGGAATAACACATTGTCACCTCATTATTTTAAATGAGGTGTTAAATGAGGTGTATTAATTTTTTTTTTTTGAAGCTGTGGTTAGTAGCCATTTTATCGGTTATTTTATTTTGCCGATGATGCTGCTACACAGCGAAGGAGGGCGCTGTGATGTTACATTAGGATTAGTATCTGTTGAAATCGGTATAGTTCAGTGACCAGTGTGTTCACCACTTGAACTTTCCTACAACAACAGACACAAAGGGACACTAATTCACATCAAAAAATGCCTGATGTTGTGGTGTTGGGTTTGAACCCAGTACCTGCGGTTTTGTAGACAACGTGCTAACTACTTCAACCAACGCTACCCTATATGTTTTATCCACCGACCATTTAAAAAAATAGGGTTAGTTTGGAATTCAAAATGCGTTCCACGAAATTTCAGAAATACTAAGCATTCTCTATTAAGCATTAATAAGTATTATTTTTCTGAACATATCACTTCTTCATACAAAAACATACAAAGAAAATTTAACTTTTGTTTTCCTTCATTTTCATTAAAAATAAATAGTAGAAGAGGTGCCGTAACAAATAATCAACGGCGACGGCTCAGCAAAAATATCATCTCCAATTTTTGGGTTTGAGATTAAACTTGGTTTCTTTCTCTAATTAGCTAATCCGAAAATTAACTTAATCTCACATTCATTACGCATGTTTAAGTAATCAGTGTTTTTTTATAGATATATAAAAATTTTATATTTTATAATTATATTTTATAATTAAAAATTTTGTCAGCTGTAAAGTGATTTATGTTTAGTTTGGTTTGGCAAATTCTATTTCTTTCAAATTGTAAAAAATTTATCTTGAACAGCATGGTTCTGTTCGAAATACGTATCGCGCACTACGTCCATTTTACGGTCAACATAATCGCCCATCAGAGTAATTAATGCGATTAACTATGGAAAGTTTTCATACTACGTTTACTCTATCATACGCATCCACAGAAACGTCGTACAGTGCATACAGAAGAAGTCATTGCTGCTGTAGAGTGTAGCATAGAGGAAGACCCGAATAATTCCAGATCCATGATTACTGACTTCTTTGTTCATCAATTGAACAACAATGATGTGGAGGAGCTGTGGTTTCAACATGTCAGACAGCTCGTGCCACAATTGATTTATTAAACGACACGTTTGGTAACCGCATAGTTTCATGTTTCGGACGATTGAATTTGTCTCCAAGATCGTGCGATTTACCGCCGCTAGACTATTTTCTGTGTTGATATGTGAAGTTGCTAGTCTACGCCGATAAGCCCGAAACGATTGACCACTTGGAGGACAACTTTCGTTAATATAAAAATACCCTTTATAAAAAAAGTCATTTAATTTCACTCTAAGTTTTATTTAATTTATTATTATTATTTAATGCGCCTTCATAAACTTTATTTGATCTAACTTTTACCTATAATTTGCATGTACATTTAAAAACTAGTAAGAGACGTATGCCTGCTTGCTGTAGGGTGCTTTTTTTTAAATTGAAAACAATACATTGACATATTTTCAAATAAAATTTTTCTGTTCTTTAACCGAGTTCATAAAAAGGAGGAGGTTATCAATTCGTCTAAATTTTTTTTACATTATAACTTGATAACTCGGTTGATATTAGACCGATTGTAAAAATTCTTTTATTGTCTGAGAGGATATAGCTTGCAATTGGTCCCATTGTAAAAAATGGGCTGGGATAGGCCCACAATTTTTTTATTTGATTTTATGATATTCTACTTATTTGATTGCTGCGGAACCTATCGAAGACCCTTGGTTCTTGTAATTACACAATTTGAATGTTGAAAAAATGGGCGGAGATACGCCCACAATTTTTTTAAATTTGATTTTATGATATTTTACTTATTTAATTGCTGCACAAATTAGCAAACATACATAGTTTTAAAGTTGAAAAAATGGACGGTGCTACGTTCCCGCCCACGTGATATTATATACCACGTGGTTCTATTTAACCGATTTTTACGAGATTTACTACACACCTTAAGCTCTAAAATAGACACAATCTTCCATAAAAAAAATGGGCGGAGTTACGCCCATTAAAATTAAATATTTTATTTTAAGTGACTACCTTACCAAATTTCGCAAAACTGAACACGCACCCTGAGCTCGCTCTGAAAAACACAAAATCGTGCATTTAAAAAATGGATGGAGGCACGGCACGCCCATTGAAATTCGATTTTATATCCCATAAATTTTTTTCGAAATATGTTTTTTTTTTTGCAGAATTATTTAAAGAAAAATTGAGTCCCAATAGTGCTGGACTTGTACATACCGTGGACTTGTTGGAATCCAGTGCATTCTTTAATTCCAATTTTCAAACACTCTTGCAAACATTTGTGCAAAATCACATTAAATTTTGTCTTCCAATTCGTTCGGAGTTTTTGATTTGTTTAAAGAAACCACTGATTTCACTTAACCACGGACAAATGCATCGAATACTTTGGAAGTTGAGCCGATCAAAAGATGACATCAGCATGTTGTTGCTTAAACCAAATGTGATTTGTTTAATTTTGAACAAATATTAATATTGTAGAGAAACGAGTTGGAACGATTTGATTTTTATATAAAAATAAATATGATTATAATTTTTGGCTACAAGTTATATCAGGCGTAACGTATAATTTCACAGCTGCAAGAATTCATTATTTTAGACTTTTTTAATTGTACAGAACAGAGCAATTAAAAGAAAAACTGTTTAAGTTCTCCAATTGAAATTGTTGTGTATACATATATTTTAACAATAGGATTTTAATTAAAGTTATTCGTATTCCCTATAAAAAGACAGCACTTTTTCTAGATTAGCATCAGTTTTCGAACGTTAATCAAACACTTCAAATTTATCTACGTAAAATTAATACGAGTATAAAAAAAGAATTAGAAAAATGTTTAAATTTTTGCTAGCTTTGACAATTCTGTATGTTTTTGGTGATGTTTTAGTTAAAGGATTTGACGAAAAGGCAGCTATGGATGCATTTATGAATAAAATGGATGATTGCAAGACGGAAGTTGGGGCTAAGGATGGTATGTTTTTTATTATTTAGACGAGTGAGCTTTGACATGCAGGATAATTATTATTATGTACTTATATATAGATTTTAAAGTTTCACATTAGTAAGGTTTATTTTTTTAAATAAAGCTTAACAGCCTGGCCCACGATGGTCGATCGATATCTTATTTTATTTTGGTTTTCAATACAAGTTGTCGATCGAGCGTTTTCTGAACTTTATTTAAACTAATTTTCAATCCCAGTTTTTTTTTCAAAAATGTACTCAGCAAGTATGGCAGCCTAGTTCGTGGTGCGTGTATCGAATGACTCCCACACAGATTTAACAAACCTTAGCAGTCCAAAAAGTTGTGATCATCAAGACAGTCATATCTAGTGCGGCTTAGAGCCGGACAGTGTCACAGTAGATGTTCTACTGTCTCATTTATCCCGGGTTCCTTACATTGCCTGCAGGTACCGTCAAGTATTTCTCCTATTTTGTAGGCATACGAACCCGTCCAGCGGTGTCCCACTAGAAGTCTACTGTTGCTTCTGGTTAGTGAGAAAAGGAATTTAGTCGATTTAGGATCATAGCAGCAAGTTTTCGTCGCACGCCAACTCTCCTCCGCTTCTTTCTTATTATATATATTATATTAGAGTCTATGATCCATTTCAGGTGTTGAAGTCTGCTGGAATTGCCTTAATTGCTGCTTGACTGTCTACATATATATGTACATATACATATATTCACATGCGCATTCAAGGTTTGAGGGGTGAAAGCTAATTCAGCATCCATTTTGGGTTCATAGATTTCCGCCTGGAAGATGCTAGAGTCATCAGGAAGTTTATAAGATTCAGCATTTATTGTTAGAATTTAGTGAAAAATCTGTATCTGCTTTTTGTGCGTTTGTACGCTTTGAATGATAGTTTTGATTGACCTAACTATCGATCATATTTGACAATCAAATCGTCATTCAAGAAATGATCATTTGATTTGAAATGACGCAAACATGGAAAATTCGAAAATTAGATGCGCTTTATTGATTTTTTATATGAGTTTTTTTAATTTCTTCTTATTATATAACAATTCCACGTACGATCTCATTGCATTTTACAAAAATATATGAATTCCTTAAAATAAAACCGTATCCTGGTATTGCAAAAAGTAAATCTTGAGTGATATTTTTTAGTATAAAATTAGTTAGATGAAGAGGAAGAGAGTCGAATAGACCTTGCAAAAAACTTCAACTAGAAATAAAATATCACTCTATTCCTTTTCAAAATAGCTGACATTGAAGAATTAATTGGTAAAAAACCTGCTTCCTCCATGGAGGGCAAATGTTTACGTTCATGTCTTATGAAAAAATACGAAGTGGTAAGTAATCATTTGAAAACTTATACGAAAAAAAAATAACATCTTTCTGTCACTATGTTTCACTTCAAGATGGATAATAATGGGAAATTTGTTAAAGCAATTGCTATATCGCATGCTGAAGCATACGCAGATGGTGCCGAAGATAAAATTAAAACAGCTAATGAAATTATTGGTGCTTGTGGCGATATTGAAGTTGCTACTAATCAATGTGAAGCTGCCGAGCAGTATGCCAAATGTTTCAAGGAACAGGCTGTGGCTCATGGTATTGGCGATAAATTTCAATATTAATAATAATGACAGATGAAAAAGGACTTCGCATTTGGCTTGAGTAATGGCTTATACTTAAAAAGATGTTTAAGCAAAATTTACTTGTTATTTACTCTATTACTACTTTCTAATATTTTATTTAATTAAAAATTAAACAAAAAGCAATTTTGCAAAAAAAAAAATAATAATAATAAAATTTACTTAAAGCTTTGTAACTTGGAGGCTACACGTTCAATTTTTGTTTCAAATTTCAATACATTCTCACTTTTTTACTACCTACCAAGGCAAATTCATACTAGGTGGTCGCAAGAGATCAGGTGAGTATTTTCGCCGCTTGTAATTTGAATATACGTTGGATGTCAAAATAAATTTTTCAGTACATTTTTCTGACATTTCAATTATAAATTTCTCAAAGCGAATTGAGCTGAGTATACCTTATATGAATTTGCCTTGACTACCTACCACACTCATACGTTTGGGAATTGAATACCAGGTGGGTTTCAATTTTTCTTTCCACGCTTCATTCAATTTTACTTTCAATTTAACAGCTGCTTTAAAATAATTTTTTTGTTTGTAAAAAATTTAAAACAAGTAATTTTCTTTTCTGAAATAAAATATGTATGTATAAAAAAAAAGTTTTAATTGCTTCCTTGACGACGCACAGTGGCACATTTGAAGAGATGGCGGCATTAATTGCATGAGTGTTACTTCTTTCAAAAAAAAAAAAAAAAAATTTTTGTGTCACCGATTTAATTTTTTTTATATAAAAGTAAACACATAGGAACCTCGAAATCCAGAAATTTAAGTTTTTATTTCGATTATTTCTCTTCGAATAGGGTGATCAAAAACGCGCTTTTTTTAAGAGAAGCTGAAATTCAAAATATTTTAGAAAATTTTTGAACTTCAACTGGGCATAACTTTTTTGGTTTTATATATTTTTGGAAACAATTTTTTTCTTCACACAATATCATTTCTTAACTTCTAAAATAAATTAAAAAAAAAACGTGCCTTACTTTGCTCGAGTCCCAGATTTGGGGATTGTAATAAAGGTCTAAAATATACCCAAATCTCGATGTTCAGTGGAACGCAACTTTTTTTCTGCGAAAAACTTCGTAAAATGACTTATAACGTGTTATAGTACGCACTTTGAGCGGTTATTATATGCTAATTTTTTAAATTTATATTTGCATCTCTAGGAACTACAATGATTTTACTGCTTGCATGTCGGATATTTTAGGTATGGGAGTGCGGTATATCTACATGTGTTTGTGTGTGTATTGTGTGTATGTTTTTCTTTTTTTCGAAGAAGTTTTATTAATCAAAAGGGTGTAATAAAAGACTGTTATTATAATGCATTAAATGCATTTTTGTAGTTTAGGCCATTAAAAAATGTATAGTTACCTATAAGAGGGGGTAGGTCATGAGTTGTTGTATTTGGACTGATATATTCGACCTTTTGTTATAACTTTATTGTGTACCCAGGTAGCTGCTGCTCATATAAAGGTTAAAATACGATAGACACATCAGGTTTTCTTGAATCAGGTCTCTTTAATTCTCTTTTAAACCTGGTTAAAGCCCGGTTGTTTAGACACAGACAGTTTGTGTTCAAGTTTTTAATGAGTTTTGAATATGAGAATGAAATAACAAAAGAGAATTGAAGTAACTTGTCGGTACAAGCATGTCTGTACTCAGCGTTACCATATGTGAAGATTTATCTTATTTTCGAAGTTTTTCGCGGTGTTAACAAGAGTAAAAGATTTCTTTGTTAAAAATGAGATTTTTAAGAATACATATAGTATTTGGTACTTTTAGTATAGTATTTAAGGTCCTTTTGACTAAACTACTGATATATTTTCTTTTTTCATTCGTCAAAAGTATGAATTATGTGCATACATATCTGTGCCAATAAATAATAATGGCTTAAGTCGAAATTTCATGTTTTGAGATATCAAGGGTTTTGTCTAAAATTAATTGTGTTTGGTTTTTATATAAAATTTTTAGCCTCCGAAAGAGATGCACATTTATTTAAAACAAAACTTTTAATTTTATAAAAAATTAAAACGTTTTATTAGTTAATATTCGCTGTTTTTTAGTTAAGATGTTATGAAAAAATCCATTGTTAGAAAAATAAAAATTAAAGTGCACTTAAGCTATTATATTGAAAATCAAAATAATTTTTATTGATGGTAAGTCGAGATAAGTGCTTTAGGTTAAATTGAAAAATGCGGAAAACCTGAGATAAGATAATTTTTTAAAAGCTTAGTTAAATATAAGTTTTTTTTTTATGAAGAATAATTTGGATGGGATGTTAGTTATTGAACTTAAGTGTATACAAGTTTTTATGCTCAAATATTTTAATATTGATGTAGCTACCGAAAAAAAATTAAATTGCGGTAAGATGTTATGGCTTACGTATTATTTTCCAAGAAGACTTAAGTTAAAATATAAATGCGTATAGTTTTATTAATAATGACATTTTTTAATTGAAATTTAGTTGAGTGATAGATCTTGAAGAAGACAATAAGAATATGTAATAAAAAAAGAAAAAGCACTTATGTCAACTTAAGCCATTATTATTTATTGCCACAGATATATTCAGTAAATATTTTGTGTTATTTATCTTTACGTTTGTTAGTTCATTTGGAACAAAATGAATTTTTTTTTAGTTAATTTTAATTATTATTCGAACTCCATTTGTTTCTATATTTGTGATTTGAACGGGCTAAAGTTCGTATCGCTTTTTAAGCCAAATTACAATGTGATAATTATTAATGAACAAATAACACCAAAGTCTGTTGTAAATATTCTGACTAACAACACATAGTTGAACGGAACAGCCAGCCGTTTTCGAAGGCCACTAAACCTTCATCATCAGCGTTCTTTTGTGTTTGGTCCACTGTGTGTGGTGTCAGTTGATGTAGATTTCTGCTTTATATACTTAGCATTATTGCAAATGGAATATGTGAATTGTTTTGATTCATCGTATTTCAATTTGCTGAAAGCTTTTTTGTATTGTAAGCTCAATTTTATCATCACTATATTTACAACAGTCTTATCATTGTCGTTTTGTTCTTTTTACTAATTATACACATGTTACTTAATTTGCTTATTTTTTGTTCTACTTAAGACAAACTTTTTAAAAATTTTAAATTTTTTTTAACTGCAACAAACAATGGCTTACAGGTGAACTTGTATTTGAAAGCCAACCAACACCAGCAAATGTGGGCCGACCTGCCAGACCAGTTGAGGAGTGTAGTGAAAGGTCCCGAAGACGAAAGCTGCAAAGAATTAATGAAGAATTTTCTCAAAAAATAATTAAAGATAGGTTTTTCCATCAACTAGGACCAACAAAAAATAAAACTAAAAAAATTGATATAATAGAAAATGTAATGAAAACGAGCCCCAAGCGTGTAAAAAGGATTTTAAAGAGCATCCCAACACCAACCGATGATAAAAAATTTACACCTGAAGAAGCATTTTCAATATTTCTGGACTTAAAGCTAACAAAATATCAGTATGGAATTGCGAAAGCGGGCAGTTGGAAAACATTGCTCCATTTATCCAGAATATAGAGATTTGGTTTTAATTAAAAAAGATTGTTTACCACCACAAAATTCTATAAACATTACAGAAAGTGCAGCAGAGGTGGTATTGCAACACATATTAAATCATACTGCGGAAAGATTGTTGAATACGTTGGACGCAGATAATATTGAAAAGCTTGGTGACTGTAGCCTAACATTACTTTCAAAAGCGATATAAGCAGTATAATGCATAAAAAATATCAGATTCAGACTTATTTACTATATCTTTTGTTCCGTTAAGACTAAAAACAAATAACATTAATTTTGAGCCATCTACTAGCAAAGAAACAGATATTGACATATGGTAAAATGAAATACCTTCCTCAACAAAATATTGCAGACCAATTAAATTTGCTTTTAAGAAGGAAACGAAGGATGTAATATTAGAAGAAGTATTTAAACTTAAACAACAAATAGATAAACTTCAACCGATAACTTTGTTACTTAACGATCAAGAGATTCAAATAAATTATCAAGTGTTACTTACAATGATTGATGGAAAACTTGCACAGGCCATAACTGAAACAAAATCATCTTCGAGCTGTGTTATTTGCAAAAAAAAACTGCAAGCCAATTAAGTCAACTTCCAACAGAAGACACTACTTTCCAAAAAGCCTATGAGTTTGGCTTGTCCCCACTCCATGCTAGAATTCGATTTATGGAACACATATTAAAGCTAAGCTATGATTTAGATTTTAAAGGAACAGTACGAAATAGTGACGAAAATAAAGCCAAAAGAGAGACAAAAAAGAAACACGTACAAGAAAAATATTTAGAATTGGATTTACTGATCGATCAGCTAAAGCAAGGAGAAGGAAACACAAATGATGGCAACACAGCAAGAAAATTTTTTCTGATCCTGAAACTGCTGCAGCTATTACAGGAGTGGATTTTGAATTAATAAAACGCTACAAAATCATACCGCAAGTAATATCATGCAATAAAAAGGTAAATGCAAGAAAATTTGGTCAGTATGCTAATGAAACAGCTAAACTATACAACGAAAAATATGATTGGATGAATATGCCATCGACAGTCCATAAAATACTATATCATGGGGAAAACATTATTCAACACAATATGCTGCCGATTGGAGATCTTTCTGAAGAAGCGCAAGAAAAAAGGAACAAAGATTATAGATATCTAGATATAGTACCAATGAAGACCTCTTTAATATTTTACTGTACACTTCTGATCCATATATCTTCAGCATTCGACAAAAATGGAATTCCACCCCCATGGAATTGGACAAAGACGCTAAGCAGCTCCTTGAAGATGAACAGGAGACATACTTAGATGAAATTTTCACTAAGACAGTTAAATGAAAAATGTATTCTATGCAAATTAACATAAAAATTAGAGCAAAAAAGCACAATAAATATTGAAAATTTAAAAAAGAAATTTTATTTTAGTTGTAATAAAAAGATTTTCTTAGAAGTTATGGTAAAACCTTTTTTCGGATATGGATCTCCTACATATTAGAGCTGGCAAACTATCGATAGTCACACCATTCGATATTTTCGATAGTTTGTTGGAAAACTATCGATAGTATCGACTTATTTTACACTATGTTCACACGGTAACACAAACAGTCGTTTTGACTGTTGATATATGGATATGGTTAAAAAAATAGGTAAAATTATAACTGCCTTATTCAAAAAAGTAATTTTGGTTCAGAATTGGTTTACACAACAAATTTTGTATGAAAATTTGTTTGTTAAATGTTTTTTAAACTTAAATTATTTTTTTCTGAATAAGGCCTCAAATAATTAATTTTATGTTTAATTTTATTCTAATTTTTAAATTTTAAACACATATCTTTTTTTTGTTTACAAAAACATACCTACATATCGTCACCTTAAATGCAAACAGACGTAACTACACAAAAATTCGAAATCGAGTTTTTGATTGATTATACAGGGTGGGCCAAAAGAAACCAAGGGGTGTAAAAGTTTAATAACTTTTTTGTTTATTAACTTTTTTTTATTTTTTCTTTCAGATTATATAATATACAAAATGGAAATTTTTTTACACTAAGTATGAAAAATGATGTCTCTTAAATGACCACCGTTTTCAGCTTCGCACTGATGGGCTCTTTTTAGAGCATTTTCCATAACATCTTTCAAAACTTGTGGCTGTAGCGTTCGAATTTCTGCAACAATGTTTGCCTTGAGTTCAAGGATTGTCTCTGGCTTGTTCACATACACTCGCTCCTTCAAAAAACCCCAAAGAAAATAGTCGGGCGCTGTCAACTCTGGCGATCGCGCTGGCCAAATAATTTCCGAATTTCGAGAAATTATTCGCTCTCCAAAAATTTGACTTAAAAGTGCCATTGTGTCTCGGGCAGTATGGGCAGTGGCTCCGTCCTGCTGAAACCACATACCAGGTCTGTTTTCAAGAGCAGGACGTACAAAATTTTCTATCATAAACCGATACCATCTTCATTCTCGAAGAAGTAGGTCCCAATGACATTTTCAGATGTGATCCCACACCATACTGTACACCTGATGGGGTGCAATTGGCGTTGATGAATGGCTCTTGGATTTTGACAACCCCAGAACCTACAGTTCAAATGAAAATGAGCTTCATCACTCATAATCAAATTTTCATCTATGGTTTAAATAATAAAATTCTACTGTTCTGGTTCTCTGTTCAGTTGTGAACCTCTCCATTAAAAATTCTCCAAGTGTTGTCTATATAATCTGAAAGAAAAAATAAAATAAAATTAATAAACAAAAAAGTTATTAAACTTTTACACCCCTTGGTTTCTTTTGGTCCACCCTGTAGTTCATTTTATCAAACTACATGTTCACGCAAACATTTAGAGCTCTGCGATGAAAAATGACGATTTTATTAAAGAAATTCAGACGGACGTAATTACGAATGCATCTAAGCATAAAAGCTTAAATATACTTAAAAAGGAAATAAATGTTTAAAAAGATATAAGCATCCATACTACAAGTAAATTTCGAAGAAAATTTTCAAGAATACTTTATTATTACTGATTTTGTATCGTTTTTTTTGTTTCTCCTGTAAAATATATAAAAGTGTAGTTACATACGTTTGCATTTAAGGTGACGATATGTACATACTCGTATGTATGTAATAATTTTGTTTTAATAGCCAATTCAGATAAATTAGCTATAATTTGTTCTCAAAAAATTCAGTAAGATTCAGAATGGAACAAATTGGTTCGCTCACAAAATTTTGTATATTTCAATCAATATTCGAGCGCGAATCGTGAATGTGAGTGAGAGCGAACCTCGATATTTTATGTTTTTTTTTATTTCATGTAAGTATTATTTAATTATGGTTGCATATGTATGTAAGTATGTGTGTAGCTGTGTTTTAATGAATTTTTTATGACGTTTAGATACATTTTCTTTGAATCTTAATAAAATTATTTACATTTTGATTCTAGAATACGGACGATTGTGTCGTCCGTTTGGTATATCTATTATTAATAAAGCTTTCTTCTATCAAGAGGTGAGCTTGCACGCCATTGTGTGAATTATTTTACACAAGATGAAATATGAATTGCCGGGGCATTCTGTATTATTAACTGAATAAATTAATTTTTTGAGTTATGACCAGGGACAAGGACTTCATGCATTTAAAAAAGGTGTTTTAGGCGCCTAAAATATGACATTAAAAACGCAAAATATGCACTAAAAACAATAAAATATGCACATATTTTAAAAAAGTTTTGTTCAAAAAAAAAAAAAAAAAAGTTTTAAATTTACATAAACTAATTAGAGATATAAAAATATTTTATTTTCTGAAGAGGTGCGAATACAAGCCTTTTATATTAAATTTGTACACAAGATTTAATATGACAACGATTTTTTCTGCATTATTTACTCCAAATAGGTATTTTTCGAGATATGTTTATATTGCAGTAAAGGAGCGATACGTAAATTGAAAAAAAAATGTTATTTATTTATTTTTATTTAAAATTTTTCGAACGTGAAGTTCTATCAACTTGTTTTCAGAAAGCTTTGTTGCATTGAAAAAAATCCTTATAACGTCTATAGATGTAATCAGATCAAATTTAAATAATTATTTTTATATAGAATGTTACTACTTTCGGCTTTAATAGAAGAAAATATCATCTTGAAATCACCAAATGACAATATTTATTAAATTTGGTACGTGTTTATGCTTGTACAGTCCTTCTACAATAATGCTAGCGAATTAATTTGAAACAGTCTTGCATTACTAATTTTTCAGTAATAATATATTTTGAAATTTAAATCTTTGACCAAATATGACACAAAACTTTTAATTATACCAAAATATGACACAAAAATATGCATTTATGACCAAATTATGCAAAAATATGAATTTTCAGCAAAATATGCAAAAATATGCACTTACAAATCGATGCCATTTTCACTCAAATTCAATGTTTCGTAAAGATATTTCGTTCTTGCCATTATCAAGTTTAAGGGAAAAAATATGCATTTGCATGAAACCAATGTCCCTGCTTATGACGTTATTATATTAATAGAGCGATATGTACTTATGTATTTTCAATAGAAGACAACTAATATGTTAAATTTTATCGAGTTTGTTGACAATTTGGTAATAATTTTTTTCAACGATAGTATCGCTATCGAGAAAAAACTATCGATAGTCTAATAAAAACAAAACCATCGATACTATCGATAGTACTATCGATAGTTTGCCAGCTCTTCTACATATCTGTTAGTCGCTATTCACACTATGCCTTTTTAGCCTGCCTTGTATTGACAATTTTCTTTTGAAACCCCTACGAAAAGTCACACACATTTATATTAAGCCTTTTTTATTCATGCCTTTTTGGCATTTATATACACGTTTAATGCTGAGAATACGAAAGAGGCAAAGAGAAATGTCATAAATCCCCTCGAATTTTCATTTCTTGCCTTTTGTTCTGCACCGCAAGCTTCTCACCCCCTCTCACCAATAAACTAAAAAAGCCTGCCTGCACAGGCAAGCAGAAAAGGCATAGTGTAAATTGCGTCTTATGAACAGATCGATTGGCACAACACCAAGCAAGGCATTATTTGGTACAGGTCAGAGAGGTGAGATAGTAGATAAAATATCAGAGTATATAGATGAGAACTTTGCAGCCCCGGGAAATTGTATTGAGGATATATGGCGTAAGATTGAGTCAAATATAAGAAAATCACAAGTATATAATGAGAAAAGGGCATTGGAAAGAGGAGTTAAAGTAAAATCATACGAAAAAGGGGATTTTGTAGTAATTAGAAATGTTGACAGCTCAGTTGGTGTGAACAGGGCTTCCTCCAAAATATAAAGGGCCATATATTGTGCATAAGGTACTGCCAAATAATCGTTATGTGATAAAAGATATTGAAAACTGCCAAATAACACAAATTCCGTGTGATGGGGTAATTGAGGTATGTAACATCAAAATGTGGAGAGAAAATCATGATCAAAATGAAAAGAACAACTCTACCTAGGGTAGGTGAATTTTTTAAAATATATGTGATCGGGACGATCACAGGTCAGGTTTACCGAGTTGTAGTAAAAATATAATTTATACATAGTAGGCTGTAGTTTTAAACAATTTGTCAATATATGAAAATTATATATTTAGTAAAGAGAAAAGACTATACCTTGTATATTTGTTAGTATAAAATTTCCTGCTGTCAAAAGATTTCTTAACGTTTTGGTTCATTTGACAGCAGGGAATTTATGTCAGCTGGCGAATTAAGATCACCTTATGTGAATTCGCCTTGCGTGTACCACAGCAGCATATTGAGTGAAGATACAATTTTGAGTTGGTTCTTCGTCGGAGTCATTTTATAATAAAATTCACTATCAATTTTTGCCACAACTCAATATGATAGCTTCACTCAATGTGCAGCTGGGATCAGCTGTTCAAATTGAGCATTAAATTGCCAAATAAATGGATAGGTGGAATTGAATGCAATCTAGTTGTCAATGTAAAAAGTTTGAGTGTTTTATAGGCCGGGTTTACATGTGTGTGCCATGTGCCACACAAGCGGGAAAAAACGTAACCACTAATTACTAATGAAAAACAGTTTGATTCAGACACGTATTTATTAAGTTAAACAGTTTCATACATAACTAATAGAAAATTTTATAGAATCTAACATGATTGGAAACAGTTTAAATCAATAAATACATGTCTGGATCAAACAGTTTTTGATAAGTAATTAGTGGTTACTAATCTTTTGGCATTTGGCACACAAGAAATGCCAGATGAAAACTCAGCCTTAGTAAATAAAACGTGAGTGTATGGAAAGGTAAAATTGCAAGCAATCTAGTTGTAAATTTGAAATGTGTGAGTGTGTTGGTAAAAACTTGTGTTTGTATTGCAAATTGAAAGCAATCGAAAGGCAAAACTTGAACGTGTTAAAAAAAAGTACGCAATTGTCCCAAAAATTCCCAAAAAGGAAACGTCTCTGTTCTTGCTTTAAATGCAACACTGATATAAAAGAACAGCTTTGACATTTCCTTTTATTCGATTCTTTACGGCGTGTTGAAAGTGTGATTTTTGTGATTTTTCTAGAGAACCTTAAAGTTTTATAAATATTTTGTTAAAAAATACATTCGAAACATGGATGATGAAGCTGAAACTTATAAACTATGGCGCATTCGTAAAACTATTATGCAGTTGAGTCATGATCGTGGTTATTTGGTAACGCAAGATGAATTGGATCAAACACTGGAACAATTCAAAGAAATGTTTGGTGATAAACCAAGTGAAAAGAGACCAGCACGCTCAGATCTTATAGTTTTGGTTGCCCACAATGATGATCCAACCGATCAGATGTTCGTTTTCTTTCCTGACGAACCAAAAATTGGCATCAAAACCATCAAGACTTACTGTACCCGTATGCAAGAAGAAAATATCCATCGTGCTATTGTAGTAGTGCAAGCTGGCATGACACCCTCGGCTAAACAATCTCTAGTCGATATGGCACCTAAATATATCTTGGAACAATTCCTAGAATCTGAATTGCTGATTAATATTACCGAACATGAGTTGGTACCCGAACATGTAGTCATGACCCCAGAGGAAAAACAAGAACTTTTGGCACGTTATAAACTCAAAGAGAATATGTTGATGAGAATACAAGCTGGTGATCCAGTGGCCAGATACTTTGGATTGAAACGTGGACAAGTGGTAAAAATTATACGCTCCTCTGAAACAGCTGGCCGTTATATATCGTACCGTTTAGTTTGCTAAAGGGTCTTGCTTAAAATATTTTATAAAATAGTTTTAAGAAAAACAATGAAAAATATTAAATAAATCTACTTTAGGTTGAAAGAAGAGGAAGTAATAAATATTTATTTTTATTTATTTTTTTTTTTTATTAGTTCATAAAAGTAATACAAAGCCAATAGGCTTTGGAGCTATCACGTTATTTGAGTAATTGAGCGACGTTATTTGCTCCAAGGAAAAAAATGGGAACGCCTTGTAATTTTATTATTAGGTATAAAATATTAATACCTTTTCTGTAATTACAGATGTACACAATTTTATTAAAATAAACTTCCTACAATAATACAAATTTTAAAACAAAAGTTTCTCTAAATATCTACATTAAAATTTAATTAAATAATTTTTAATTTATTTCATTTAAAGTTAGAACTCTTTTTTTCGGTTTTTCACCCATAACTGCTGCCACCGCAGCCACTGTTGTACCGTGATCTTTACTCATATGCCTTGACAAGCCTCGATAATGGGCATACATTTTTCCGCACAACTTGCATTCGCTTTTCTGTTGGCTATGTACCGTACGATGCTGAAATAATAATTTTGAGTTTGTAAATCCTTTGCCACAAACATTGCAAATTGAGTCTCTAATATTATTGTGGGCCTTTAAGTGCCAGTTTAAAAGCTTTTGTTGTGTGAAACCTTCACCGCATATATCACATATAAATTCTTTTTCATACTCTGGATGATTTTGAAAGTGCAATTTAAGTTCTTTTTTACATGGAAATCCCTTACCGCAATATTTGCACACAAAGGGAAAATCTTGTGTATGGCGGCGCAAGTGTATAACATATCCCGGTTTCTGGGTAAATTCATATTGACATACAGAGCATTTGAATGGTTTCGAACCGTCATGTTTGGCTGTATGTATACGGAATGTATATATATGTGAAAGAATTTTGGGACAAAACTGACATTTGAATGGTCCCAAATGTTGAAATAAAAATTCAATGTTTTTATAAAACTTACAAGACGATTTGTAATCTTTTTCAGCCTTATTCGCAGAGTATTCGATAATATTTTCTTTTTCTTTTTTTACTAGTTTGTGAATAAATTCGATTTTCTCTTCCACCTCGGCTAAAGTGTAGTGAAATTGTAATTTCTCATTTACTTCAATCAGTATTGTCTGTAGTGTCTCCTGACGGCGTTGATCGGAATTATAGTATATGTCTTGTTCGTCCCATAAACATGGATGGCTTTTGTAAATGTCAATTAGTGTTACTACCTCTTCATCTTTTAACTCCGGTTTCGCTAACAGTTGTTCTTCTTCTAGCTGCAACAGGATAAGATTGACAAAGTTTACTTTTCAAGAAATGTCAAAAAGTTTTGCATACCTACCTCTTGTATAAAACTCAGTGTAGGTTTTAAAAATTCCAAATGATCATAAAACCACAAGGGTTTGTAGTCTTTATCTTTGTTTTTAATATAATTCATACGAATACGTACTTCTCTTATGTAGCGAACTCTCATGTATTTAATACATTTCTCTATATCTTTTGTGGTCATTTGAATTTGCATTTTCTCGAGCTCATCACATATAGTTTTAAGACATTCATCGCGTTTTTTCCGACATCGATTTACCAATTTGGGTGGTCTTGTTGAATCCCACAGCTCGTCTTGCTTTTGATACGATGCTATAAATAATACGACTTTCATTTTATCTTGCATAAATTCGTCGATATCTAAGCCACCGTCCATTTTGACTTTAGATTTTTTGGCCGGCGGTGTTTTAACTTCATCCAAAAATTCTTCCTCTTCATCCTCATCTATGTCATCTCTTATATAGTCGTCATCGAAATCCTCATAATTTTCATCAGATTTCGAAATTCGTATTAAGTTTTCTGTGTTCTCCTCCAACCCAACGCCGATATCCATCTCGGCTTCATCATTGTGATCATTCGAATTTACAAACTAAGAGAAGAAAACCATTATGGATTCGAAAATTGAATAAATTTAACACAGATATTTAGTTATTTACCTCTATCTCATTTGTAATTATATCTTTACATGATTTGCTGTCATTATCAATTGGCTCCTGCTTAACATATTTATCCTGTATTTTTTTATTCTGAGATTTTCTTTTCTGTTCATGTAATTCTTTTCTTGATACCTGGTCTTTTTCATTTGCGGGAACACTAACATTTTTAACCAACAATACTTCTGGTTCTTCTAAAGGATCTATAAGGAAGTCCTGAAAACAAAACATTCAACTTATCTATGTATATGAGCCACAGAAATGCTACCAAAAGCCATTTGCACCTTTTTGTCCTCATTTTCTTCAATACCGGGTTTGTCATATTCACTGAGTGACATATGATCTACTTCAATATTATAATTTTTGTGTTCCTCCTTGGTTCTAACTTCCAAATATGAGTTTTCATGTTCCTGTTCTATGTGTATCATGAATGTTTGAAATTTTAAGCAAATTTCATGGCATTGCAAACACAACATGGCATATTGTTTCTCTCCAATTACTGGCGATTTTAATATTTCACCACATTTCTTATAGCTGGAATATGGATTGTAGCTCGATAAACTCAATGCAGTCATATTTTTTTAATTTAAAAAATAATTGTTCATTTAGTTTGCAAAATTTTTTTGTAAGAATAACAAAAACTTGTGAACTGTACGTTCAGTTTGTGACATTAATTTTAACTGTTATAATTACAATAATTAGTTAAAAACAGATGTTGTAGTGATGTTGATCTTATACGGGATAAGCAATAATCGAATAAATTTTGAAAGTGAACTAGGGGATATACTGTGTATTTCGAAACGAAAGAAAAAAATTTCGAATTTGTATGTTATTAATCTTTATAATTCCTTTCCTTTCGTTTCAAATTACAGAATATGGAATATGTTACGACGGTTTTGCAGATGATATTATAATATATCACTCTGATAACAAAATCGAAAAAATTAATGATAAGTTGCAAAGGTATTTTAATTTGAAATTTATTTGCTGGTGGTTCAGCGTTGTCTATATGCATTTCATTGTTGCTGTAACAAATCATCAGTAGACTTCAACCACACATTTTGAGTAGTCACAAACCTCTTATCTTATGCACAGACTTTCAAGAACTATTTGAGAATTCATAAATAATATTTTTGAAAATCACAAGAAAAATAAACGTAGTAGGCTTAGAAACTAACACAAAAAAGCCAGCAAATAATTTATATTCAATTTGAATCTATTTTATTTTTATACACCTTTGTGAGTTAAGTTAAGGATATTGGAGAGAAAATGTCTACGAAGTTGCACTTCACTGTACAGATCAGCCAATAACAATTATAAAAAACATATATCTAACAAAATATTATATAACACAGCAAAAATAAGTAGAATTGATCATTTTATCATACACTTAATAAGAAATCACATTCTCAAAAGTACTGAATGTCCTGAAAATAACTTAATATTAGCCCCATATTATATTAACGATGAATATATATGTAGCTCAAATATTAACCAAAGGTTTCATTCCTCCAGAAGCTTTTCTCTTTCTTGACAAAAATGGATTTATTCAAAACGACACAGGCATACCTATATTTTATCATATCTATAGAAGAGCCAACAATAACGCGGTAACAAGCAAACAATTAACAAATATAAATAGTAGATTTGATACTAGTATTTATCTAGCGGATAAAAACATACAATTAAATAAAAACAAACAAAAATATTGGTGGCTCACCAAGTAATCTTGCTTTTATCACTTTACAAAACGTTAAAGTGAGATTTTTTCAAATTTTTTCCTCGCATTGAAAACTATCAATTATTTTGTACTAACTATATAGAAAAATTTATAACATTTAGGGCCATTATTACAACTTAAAGTTAGTTAAAAGTAGGATTTTATCGGACGTATAAAAACTTTATCATTTGCAAAATTTTGCTTTAACCTAAAGTGAGCGATAAATTACAGGCAAGTTTATCCTACCTGGTAAGTTAAATCAAATTTGCAATAATGGAAAGCTTTTTATACGTCCGATAAAATCCTACTTTAACTAACTTTAAGTTGTAATAATGGCCCTTGAGTTAACTATGTAATATGCATTTGAATTAAATAAACATTAAAAAAAATAAATTTTTCGACCTTCTTTGTTATCGGTATCAAGTTCAGATGAAATTCCCTTCAGATTAATTAAATCACAAAAATTTTTAGTTTGTAATTGACCGTGTATGCACTCAGCAATTGAAATTTTTGTTTTTCTTCTGAAAACATACTAACAAGTGATGTTGGCATGAACAATTGTTACCAGGGTTTTCAATTATGACTGAATGAGGTAGTTTAGACGAGAACAATTTTTAAGCCGCACAATTTTTGTTCTTTTCCAAATTACACGAGACTAATTCATCTGGCACAAAATATATATGTACGTATACACAGCTTTGTGTGTGTTAGTGTTTTTAGTATTCATTTAACATTTGCTGTTTTTTAAGTTGTGTATGTATTGGTTTTATGCTGCTAATGCGGGGTTGTAGCTGGTTGAAAAGTTATGCCAACCGCAAAACCGCTCTCTTTGCCTCTCTCACCGACAAACTGGCACGTTATGCCAGCACAATTATGCCCGTGTAAATCAGCGCAATTAAATTAAAAATTATAAATTTTCGTATTTATGTATTATATTTATATGTACATACATACAATCTTACAGCCTTATTTATAAAACTTAAAAAGGCTTTATAAAGATTTTTTAAAACAAATTTTCATACAAAATTTTTCTTAAAAAGCCTTTTTAGTTTTATAAATAAGGCTGTTACATTTTAAGTAATAAAACTATTTTAAAGGCGATTTTTCTTTTTCTAACAAAGCATCCAAATCTCTTATATTAGTGCCATGCACCTTGCTAATATGGCGACATAGACCCCTATAGTGGGCGTAATCTTTGCCACAGGCTTTACATACAAACTTTTCACCGGTGTGCACGTTTTTGTGTTGATTTAGTAGATTGGTGTTCGTAAATGCCTTTCCGCACACGTCACACACTTGATCACGTATATTTGAATGGGTCTTTTTATGATCCGCCAAATTTCGGGGGTAGGCAAAATGGTGGCCACATATATCGCAAACATGCTTGCGTTTAGCCGGATTACTTTGTTTATGCTCTTTTCGATGTTGTTTGGCATCTTGTATTGCTGAAAATGTTATTTTACATATTTGGCAGTTGTACTGTGTCTTGGATGAGCCTGACGACGGTTGTTGGGCCGATTCATGTACTCTAACGTAATGTTTGCGTAAGCTGCGGGGATTCGAATATATATTATCGCAGAGTGTACAAAAACACTTGGTTTTATTATGCGTCTGTAAATGTTGTCTTAGCAGGCCTCGATGGGTAAAACCTTTCCCACATTCAGAGCAAACATGATCCCGTATGTTATTGTGATTTTTCATGTGATTAGTTAGTTGGTGTTGAGTATAAAAACTATCGGCACATAGTTCGCATACGTATGGTTTTGAACCGTGTTTTATGACATGACGATGCCATTCCTTCTGGCTGGGAAATGATTTTTGACACACATTGCACTGAAAGGGGCACTCTTTCGTGTGCCGCCTTAAATGACATACGAATTCCTTTTTATGTGTTAATTCTCTCGGGCATTGCATACATTTGAAAGGTTTAGTGCCTTCATGTCTGGATATATGAAATTTATAGGCGTAAATGTCATTAAATTTTTTAAGACAATATTTACATTTGAAGGGACCAACATGTGCTAAAAGAAATTGCATTTCCGCATAAAATTTATTACGCGGTTTATATTCATCCTCATTCTTCTCGCTTTCTATATACTGCATTTTATTGAAATTCTCCTCTCTAGCCATTTCGATAATTTCGTCTATGGTATTTTGCATGATGTCGACGTTAAAATTTTTCAAGTCACATATTTTTAAAAATTCCCTAGTTATGCCCTTTAATATTTCCTGTTTGTTTATAATGGAAGTGTGATAAATATTATTTTCATTCCAAAAACATTCATTTTCTTTTAAGATTTTAATCAGTGCAATGAGTTGATTATCATTCAATTGTTTGCATACTCCAGTTTTCTGAAAATAATAGCAATAACAATTAAGTGAGAAATTTTTAGATTTTAATTGAACTATAGTGAATTTTTAACCAGAAATAATTTTTAGTCAGACTTAAGTTCAGTAATTTCAATTCTCTTATTGAATGAAATATTTTTATTAATTAATTTAATTTTTCTTCTCTTCTTTAGAAACTCACATTAATTAATAAAAATATTTCATTCAATAAAAAAAAAAATGAAATTACTGAACTTAAGCCTGACTAAAAATTATTTCTGAGTAATAACAATTTTGAGTTCGAGCCATGGTTATGCTTTTCATTTAAAAATAATTTCCTTACCATCTTATTTTCTTTTAAATGAGGCTCCAAAAATTTTAACAATTCAAAATACCATAAAGGCTTATAGGGTTCTCCTTTATCTCGCAATCGCAAATTATGTATAAATCTTAATTTAAGGCGTTTTATTATACATTCAATCTGCTGTAAAGTTGCTGAAATTTTAAATTTACGATTGATATCGCTTAACATCTCTACAAGAGCTTCTTGCTTTTCAGCTGCAGTAGTTCTTTTAGTTTTATATGCCATGTTCCACAACACATTTTGTTTTCGATAAGCAATTATAATAGCTTTAATAAAATCTCGATTTTTGGTAAAACGTTTTAGGCTTCTTTTCTTATCACAATCATCTTTTACAATATCATCTGGGACATCATTATCCACATCATCTTGTTCATATTCTTCATGCACGTATTCACCAGTATTTTCATCTTCACTGCTGATTTTATCTGGCTGTGAATAGCAATACATGCAAAAAAGGAAAAATGACAGTTGTAATTTCTTTATAACTCAGCACTTATAATCTTGATCATTATCTTCAAAAAATTTATCTATAAGAGATTTCGATCAGAATCTACAAAATTTTTCTAAAGATAGTTTTAATACAAATCTGCATAAATTTCCATATTATGAGAAAATCGGGATCTCAAAAAAAAAAAATTCTTTTGAAAATATCGATCAGAAAATGTTCTACAAAAAATTTTAAATAGCACTTAGATATAAAAAATTTTGATATGAATCTGCACAAAATTTATTTATAGGAAATTTTTATCATAATCTGCAAAATTTTTCTAAAGAAAGTTTCAATAAGAATCCACTCATAGAGCTTTTATTTAAAAATTTGGTTGAAACTTTTTTATTTAAATATCAATTTTTTTAGAAAATACCAATCACAATTTGACAAAAATACTATAGAACATTTTTGTCAGATATTATAAAAACTTCTGTAGAGATTTTTAATTGAACTTCTTGTTTTTGAGCAAGCAATTTTTTCTAAAACAAAAATTATTAATTTTATACCACATTTTCTATTGTATATATGTAGTATGTACATACTGCATAATCCTCTTTTTTCAAGATTTCAATCTCAGTTCTTGGTATAACATCATTACTTTCATTTAATTCAGCTTCCTCAGTTTTAATAGCTTGCGGCAACAATTCACTAAAGTTATAATGTTCTTCATCCAAAGGATCCTGTAAAAAATATTTAATAACAAATTGTTTGTCTTAATGCACGCCCCTTTTGCGAGACTTTTTTAAATTTATTGTACATAATTACTATTATGTATATAACAAAAATTTTAAGAATTTGTAGGCATTTGGGATGCCTGTTTTTAGCCAGTTGCGAATGACTCGCAATCTAAGTTCAATTGGATGTTTTATATTATATTTTAAAGCATATTCTCTGTCAGCTTCTTACAATTCATATTCTACAAATCGAGGCATTAGTTATGTATTTGGTATTGCGCTAAACTACATATCGTTAGAAAATTATAAAATTTATTTATTTTTCACATATTCTACAAAGTAAATTTAGTAGAATATGGTTGCACAAGTATGGACGGAGTAACTAGACCATATGCCCAAGATGTTATTAACATAATTTTAAAAAGTTTTTGTGACTGACTATACGCGACCTATGCCTTCACATAGGAAGAAAGTTTTTTATTGAAAAAAAAAAATTATAAAATATTTTGAAAATTTTATACAAGGAATAAAATTGTCCGACAAGTAATCATATTTGCAGATGAAGCATATTATGTTGTTTTAACAGGCTAAAATGTAACCCTTCTCGGCGATACGTATATCTAGTATATTTTTCCAAGAAAAAATAATAGCTCTTACATTTTCACAATTCATTAATAAAATTGTCTTGTCCGTAGTTCTTGTCTCTGCAGGATTTGTGCACTCTTCAAATATAGTTTCTTCTTTATTCAAATTCGAACAAATCTCATCTAATTTACGATGACTATTATCAAGATGTTCCAAAAATGTATCCAACTCCCAAGAAATATCCTTACAATATATACATGATAGAAACATATATTGCTTATCATTTATTATTGGCGATCTATACAATTCACCACACTTGTTAAATTTGTCCATTGATAAACTTAATATTTTGGGCATTAGCTCCATTTTAACTATTATAAAATAAGTTTTTATATACAAAATAATAAAATGTATAATAAAGCAAGCAAAACAAAACCTCTGTACATATGTTTACGTCTTGGAAAAGAATAACAAACTATAGCAACTCTGTTTTATTTTATAACAGTTACATTACTCGCGGCACACTGAACGTGCTACCACGTAGTCCGCTGCGCGACAAGAAGTTTTAACCTTAATAACTTTATATTGCTTTTATTTGAAATAAATTGCGAATAACAATTGTGGTTCAAGCAAAGCATACTTACATATACATATATTGGTATTGAGTTCAAGGAAGTAGTTATCGTTAATAAATAAAGGTGCATTCAAAACTATAATTTGCATTTTATACGCCGTTAATAATTCAATCAGCTCTGAACTCTGCCAAAAATTTGTTTAATGCATCTTTTCATGCATTAAAATTTTATCTGACGGTCTATTTGTGGAAAAGGAAGGCTATTTCACCTTAAGGATTTAGACCAAAACAAAAAGAAATAAATTTAAATCTACTTAAACATAGTTAATCTCTTTGAAAGCTAAATTGAGTAAACCAAGAACTATGACAAATTTTTACAATTTGAATAAAAAATGTGGAGAAATCACTGTTTGCACACAAGTGGGCAAAAGGGTTTATGCACTTAATTGTTTATATTGCCCACAACTTTGTTTACATTGGGATGTATATATCACTCATATGGAGCAAGAGCATGAGGAAAATTTAAATTTTGAGCACATATTGCAGCCAGAAAACGATGATACGGATTTTCAAATAGACAATGACGAGGATTATGATTCGAAACAGAATTCCCCAATGAGTAATAAGGTAAAAAGTCCTAACACTGCCGTTTATTTAAAATATTTTAAGCATAGTTTCGTTTTTAATAAACCAAAGTATGCATGAGTGCACAAAAGAACAAATACATAAATGATTTCAAATATTTTGCCATAATCCTTTCGTTAAATTCATTAACTGTTAATGGACCGGCCTAAAACTTCTTAACAACGGTGTGAAGGATGAATGGATATTGTTTAATATCCATATGAACATACAAACTTGCATATCAGTATGCAAAAGAAATAAAGATTATTTTGCTTATTAATAATAAATAAAATTGAAGGAGTTGCGTGAGGACTCATAAAAATCCTATTTTTGATTGATATGATTTAATTAACGAAAATCTATCTATTCACAATTTTTTTTTGTCTGTTCATGCAAAAGAAATATTGATTTTATTAACTAAGAAAGCCAAAAAAATACGGAGAATTACAAACACTTTAATTTGTAATGTTTTGTCTTCTCCTGTAAACTACTTAAAATTTAACTTACGGCTTTTTACTTTATATGACGGTTTGTTGCAACAGTTTATTTTGTCAGATTGTTGTTTCTTTTTAATAGCAATTGAACAAGTTTTTGATAAAGTTCAAGTCGCAATACCCTACCCCTAATGAGGCATGTAACAAAAAATAATATTTTGCTCTCGGGTTTTATTAAAATTTATTTTAGCTTTCTAAACGGCAGTTTCTATTCAGATAAATCATCACAATAATTACTATGAAAGAATATTTTTTATGAACAATAAAATTTTACTTCAGCTTGATTATACCGATCAATCTGCTCTTGACGACCCGTTAGAAAGTGAAAACTCTACGACTGAAAAGTGTTTGGAAAGTTCTATTAAAATAGAAAAAGTGGAATGTTCTCCAAATCCATCGTCTATGCTTGAGTGTGTAAATAACTCTCTAGAAAAGAATAACAGCGAGGTAAGAAATTTTTAAATAAGATTTCATATACATACAAACATATCTAGCCATAACCGCCAAAAAAAGCTTAACCGACACATGTTTTGGTAATAGTTTTTTTTTTTTGACGATCGCAAATAAGCGATTTTTGTTAAAAAAAATTTAGTTCGAAATCTGCTTTTTTGTTTAGCTGTTATGGCACGTTGTGAGCAAGGATAAACTTATTTATATTTTAGCTTACAGTTAATGTGGATCCGAATTTGCTGCATCAAAGCTCTATAACAAATATTCAAGAAGTCCCAAGTTCGAATTCTGTAGCCGTTGATGGTAAGCCGGAAAAGAAAACTATTTCATAAAAATGTGGCTTCATTCAATTGCAATATGCATATCTGCATGTGTTCTATTATTACAGATTTAAAGAAATTTATAAATGATTTTCGAGAGGAATTACACAAAACTGAAACAAGACTAAGAAATCGTAAGTACCGAAAAGATTTTTTAATTCTCTGAATCGCTTAATGCAGTGGGATTAAAAAAAAAAACGAAAAATTCTGGTTATAAAAATCCTATGGCTTTTAGTAATTAAAAAAAAGTTCTATAATAACTATATTTTAATTTTTTAGCCATTATCGAAGAGATAGTGAGCAAAATACTAAGATAAAAGAAGAGTGTTTTTGAATCAGAAAGTTGCCAAAATTAATGAGAGAGAGAGAGGGCCTTTCATTTTTGAATTACACTAAAAAGCTTCAGAAAATTTAATGAAATCTTTTCAAACTGTGCAATTTCGCGTAAGAATATCCCATATTTATAACATAAAATATCTCATATTTTAATAGAAATCAAAGAACTACCATCAAGCATAAAAAAATTACTAATACGAGTTATGGAAGAGGTTAGACTTATTAAAAGTAATGAAATAATTAAGACAACTCCAAAAACGAATGTAATGCCATCCGAACCTTTTTCCAGAATTGAAGATTTCTTGAAATATGACTCAGAGATACAAAACAACGAGGACAAGTACTTACAGTTGGCAAGTTTGACATACAGATATACAGGGCAATTATGAGTAAAATTCCGCGTGAGATTTCTCCAGGGGAATAGTTTCAAGCAATAGCAAGTAATAGGAAAAACAAAAAATTCTAATTGGAAAAGTGAGAAATCTCAGGCCGGATTTTATTCATAAAGTTGTAATGGAAATCGATTTTTAATGCGAATTACACTCAAAATAGAAAAAATTGTGACGTGCTCACTATTTCCGTTTTTAATATTTTTATGCATAATTGGATTTTAAATTTTTGTATTTTCACATATGTATATGTAGAACGAAATTGACCCTAGAAATTTTACGAAATTCATCACACTCTTTTGAAACGATTCGCTTTAAAATCATTCGATTTCCACACATAGATACATACATATCGAAACGGAAACTGCTCGAATTTGTATGTTATTAACATTAATATTCGAACACATTTCCGTTCGATTCGGATTACATAATAATACCCTGATTAATAAATAGCTAACACATAAGTTTTAATTTAAGGTATATGATTTTGAGCATCAGAATGCGAAATGCTTACAACATTATGTCAGATTGAATTGGAAAAAGATTGTAAATGATGGTGCAGCTCAGCACATGTGCTGGAAAGGTACGGATAAAAAGAAACCAGTACGATCATTAGCAGTAACGCAGGCCTTAAAAGGTTTGTCTTTTTGAGTAATTTGAGTAATTTTATTTATACTATATACTTTATACCTGCATACGTACATATATTACAGCTGCTTGTGTTAAAAAGTATAATGTGGAAGCAGATATGAACTTCGAAAAAATTTGCATACTTCATTTTCAGCACGCAAAAGGGCGCCATGAAAAGAAGCTCAATTATAAGAGTAGAGTCAAACCGCCAACATAAAGTATGTTTGTTTTAACTTGAAGTTTTTCTGTAAGCTAATCTCCTTATTTTAAACATTATTTAAATTCGTATTACATAAGCATTCAGCTTTAATGAATTATTGTTACCTTTCTAATTATGTAGAATAAATTTTAATATAAGATTTAAAATTATGAGAATTTTTATTTTGGGTTGAAGTCTACTGAAGAGTTTCTTAAGCAGAAACGAAACGCATATAGATGGTTATTCACCAACAAAACAAACAAAAATTCTTGATACATTAAAGACTGAATGTCAAATAAATATACATTCACAGTTCCGTATTCTTATATATGTACATTTTTTAATAATTTTAAAACGATAGCGCCAAAGAGAATATGTCCGATTATTTGATTGCATTTGTAAGCGTAAACAAGTAGTAATTAAAACCCGACTGCGACCAACTTTGAACCGTTAAATATCCTAAATAATAATGGCGTTTGTTGGCCGCCATATTGAGTTTTGACTACTGTCATTTCTTTAATGACACTCCCAGGATTAAGACAAATTGATGTAAGAATCCTGAAAATCGGTCCATAAACACAATACCCTTCTTTGCGTGCTTACGATGTGTTGCTGCTAGCATATTCTGTAATTAGACTTATAAATAAATAAATAAACTTTTCGCTAGGGTTGACGGTTTCTTATAAACCAATAGAAGTCTCAACATTTTTCTAAGATTAAAACTAATATTAGAAGGTTTTTCCACACGAAAAGTTTAAATAAGCGATATTTACATATGTATATCTGTATGGTGTTTGAATTCGCTCGCTTCCTTGTAAAATAACTTCATTTTGTAAATTTATGTGGTGCTTGAACTCGCTTGAATTCAAACTATTGCAGCTGTGGTATAAAATAAATTCACCTTGATCTTGTATATGGTGTGTGAATACACCACACAACTGGTGCTGCCATATACCCTTGAGGAAAAAACTGCCCACATCGAAAAAAAAAACTTCAGAATAAAAACTGTACAAAAAATGTTAATCATACCAGGGTGTATAAAGGCCTTTAATATATATTTTTGGCAATCTTTTTTGTTTTCCACATAAATTGCACTTTGATGGGCTGTCACTCTTATGAACGTCTATAAGCGGGGACATGGTTTGAAATATTTATTGCAATTGAAAAATTTACTGAAAAGTAAGAAAGAAAAAAAAAACAAAAAAGCAATGTGAGTCCGATCACAGAGGAGATGTGTAAACATCTAGTAATGAAATTTTTTTTAAGTTGGAAGTACTTATGCTTTTAGTATCTTTTTTTAAATTAATTAATTAAAAGTATCAAAACTTTCAATATTGTAAATACATATGAATTTGTTGGTTTTTGTTTGTTTTATTAAACTTATTTGGTTAGTAAATGGCCACACTGCAGTATATGTATATGTACTGCATTCAAAATTGCAGTAAGCAGTAAATTTACTGATTACTAAATAAATTCAGTAAATTTTTACTGCTAATGAAGTTTAATTTGCATTACTAGTAAAATCGTAGGATCGTAGCAAGTGGCAAAGTTTTTTCATTCAAATTTTGATACTTTTGTATGAAAAACATTTAGCCACTTGGTAGAATTTCATAATGAATACGGGCATTACTGATTACTGAAAATTTAATGCACCTCAATGCAAATCATTTAGGCAATTTATAAAAATTGTAGAAAAAAATTTTAGTAATCAGTAATTTTTTTTTTTTTTTGTTTTTACTGAAACTTTAGTGGTACTGCAGTGCTCATCTATGGTAAATGCCTTTACTTTAACTTTTTAATTTTTAATTACTGTTGTTCATCGTTTAGTTGTTGCTGTTCTTGTTGTTGTGTACGCATTGCAAATAAAATAAATTCAGTAAAGTGCGACTTTGACTCGCGCACATTCGGTTTTGATCATTTTTTTTTTTTTGATTTAGCTTTCTTAATTTTTTAAGTTTTTTCAGTTTAAACGATTTTTTTTTTCAGTTTTATCGCTTTTTTCTCGTTTTGGCGTTTTTTTCTCTCTTTGGGTTTTTTTAATTTTCGCAATTTTTTTTCATTTTGGCGATTTTTTCTGTTTTTTGGGGGTTTTTCATTTTGGCGATCTTTTTCTGTTTTTGGGGTTTTTTTATTTAGGCGATTTTTTCATTTTGGCGATTTTTTTATATTGGCGATTTTTTTAATTTTGGCGATTTTTGGGGTTTTTCGCGATTTATTTTAGTCCTAGAGATTTTTTTAATTTAGTGCTTTTTTCGTTTTGACGATTTTTTTATATTTGGCGATTTTATATTTTTTTGATTTTTTAGTTTTACCGTTTTTGAAAATTTCAAGAGTTTTACTCTTACGGTTTCCAAGATACAGCAAGTTGTCAAAATTACAAAGTCAAAATTGCATTAACTGATGGAACACCCATTGATTTAAATTTTTTAAATTTAGTGTTAATTGTTGTAGTATAAAAATACACTAACTTATAAAATTTCAAGTGTATATACATATGTACATACAATTGTATGTATATTACATGGGATTTTAACATTTTTCGTTGCTCGTTTTGGAACACCCTTTAGTTTTTAACTCTCATGTATTTGTTGTTGTAGTGGCCAAATGTCTACATATTGTGTCCAAATTTCAAGTCCGTAGCTCTTACGGTTCATTTTCACCTTTGATGTACGGAAATATACAGAAAAATAACCGGCGGCGGCGCACCGTCGGCTTCGAGCCGGTCGACTTGTTTCTCTGCTTGGTATTGCTTCTTTTAAACACTAATACACTCATACATAGCTCACACCGATTTGACAATGCAAAGCAAAAGCAAAAAGCAAACAAATCTCAGCAAAGAAATCAAAGTCAAAAGATTTTTACCCCCTAGCGTATAGATGTTTACAAATCAATACACTAACTTTTAAAATTTCAAGCGTATATGTGTACATACAATTGTATGTATATTACATGGGATTTTAACATTTTTCGTTGCTCGTTTCGAGCCGGCCGACTTGTTTCTCTGCTTGGTATTGCTTCTTTCAAACACTAATACACACATACATAGCTCACACCGATTTGACAATGCAAAGCAAAAGCAAAAAGCAAAGAAATCTCAGCAAAGAAATCAAAGTCAAAAGATTTTTACCCCCTAGCGTATAGATGTTTACACATCAAAACTAAAAACAGCATGAGTGCTCAACAGCATAAAAACTGCTAAAAACAGATAAATCTGCACATTTGGCAACGAAGAAGAAGCAGCAGTCAGTCAAACCAAACCGAAAACTGTTCAAACATGTCGACTGTTGAAGTTCTTCGTTGTGTGTAACTTTTCGTTTATTCCATTCATTTTGACACAAATCAAAAGTTTTTAAAAGGCGGCTATATTTAATTGAAGAAATATTGAATGCGTAGGTATAATTTTTAACACAATATAAGATTAAAAATTAAATTGCAATATAATAAAAATTCGGGAAAACAAAGTTTTGTTAATACATTAGCATTTCGTGCATGTTTGTTTTTATTTATGTATGTATGTGCGTTGATACATACTTACATATTTATGTTGTTTGTACAAAAAGTGTTAAAATGTGTAAAATTTACTAAAATTAAATATCGCTTTGAACAAAAATTATGTTAATTTGGTAAATTGTAGTGTTTGTGAATGTATATTGTTGTAGCATTTATGTATGTTAATGAAAGAACACTCACAGAAAGTGGCAAGAAAAATTTAGTCTGAGTAGCAATCCACTTGAAGTGCCGGGGACTGCGTAAGTACATTTGTATACCTACTGTGCGTACATACATATACACTAAATGATAATATGCAGATTCCTAGACTATTATTGTTTAAATAAAGGAAATCCACAGTTAGTTTATCTCGAATTGGGAAGTCCTTGGCCTAATCTGGGCATTTCTCCATAAATTCCATGATAATAGAGTTTTGTGTCCTATTAGATGTGCTTGTATCGAAATATACAAAAATCTCAATTTCAAAAAAGAATGAGTTAGGGTCAGAAATTCAAAAAATGCTTGCCATCATACCATGTTTTGATATGACTTTATCAAAAAAATTTGAATAAAGCTAAAAAAAAACTCCATACTTTTATAGAAATACTCTCAATATGTTATTGAGAGAATTATGTACACATAAAATGCAACCAGTGATGCAAAATGTGGCACAATTGGGCCATTTGTGGCACGTTTGGATGTTTGATGGCCCTGTTGTACTCTCTAGGCTATTATGGCCCTCTCTGCTCAAAACTAAACAATTCCTTCAAACCTTTAAATACGCTTTCTAATTGAGTTTTCTCTGTTTTAAAAATTATTTTTATTTTTAAAGTAACCTGCGTCAGATCATGTTTTAAGTAAAGAAGCCAATAGTATTGTACGACTTTCTATTAAACTTTTTCCAAAGGAAACAGAACAAAATGAAAAATGCATCACTGAATCTAACAGCCACTAACTGTTTCAAATTTCTTTCAACTTGTATTCATTTTATTTAATATTTTAAATTAGGAGTAGTTTTTTTTAAATTAGATTTAAAGTTCAGTATTTTCAGTTTTATTTTTAACCCCCTATTAGTTTGTAGTGTGTATCTGTGTGTCTGTACGAGTCCACGTACACACCAAACTGCTGGACCGATTTTAATTTAGTTTTTTTCTGTTTGAAAAGCGCCTTAATCTGGGTTCTTATCCATGTTTTAATAAAATGGGACGTTTAGAAGATATTGCATCTTTTCTAGATATATTCGGGGGTTTTTAAAATTTTTAGTTTTTGTTATATTTATTTACTAAATAATGTGATTTCTAACGGCTACAAAAAAATTAAACTATACTTTTAACTGGGGGAAATATCGGCATTTTTCTGTGCTAGCACGCACTTCATTATTAAATTTAAATACATAAAACATGTGTAAAATGTATTTTAAATTAGTTGAACTTGATTTGTGTTTTTATGCGGATTTAGGATTCGAAAAATTGCTTTTTGCTTAAAGTTAAAAGAAATGTGTAAAATTTTTGTAAATTTATGTTTTTTTTAGGGGGGAAAAACGAAACAAAAAACTCTTTATTAATACAATTTCTTGCACAAGTATGCCTGACTTCATAGAAGTATAAGTTATAAACAGAATTAGAGAAATACATTTTCAATATTGGTCCATTCATCTCGATTCTGCTCCAATTCCTCCTTAGCATATTGACTAAGCATTAATTTTTCTTTGTCGCCGTTGACGTTTTTCAGAAAATGTTCATATTAAAAATATACATATATATATGTATGTACATATGCATGTATTTACGTACATACATATGTGCATATGTATATCTTTTTAGTTTTTAATTAAACTATTATCGTCTATTTCAGCGTTCCATGAGTTCTCATATGCTGTAATACACCAATTTTAAGCTTGAACGTTTTACCACACAATTTGCATGCATGATTTCTAGCATCCTCATGAGTGACAGCATGCGTTTTTAATGCTTTACTGGTTATGAATCCTTTGCCACACAACGGACATATATGTGATCGTATGTTCATATGCGAGTTCATGTGATCTTCGTAGGTCTTTTTACAATAGTAGCCCTTAGAACAGATTTGACATACATGCGAATATCGTTTTTCATGCCGTCTCCTATGTCTATTTAAGCATTGTACTTGGCGATATGAAGCACCACATATCTCACAACAATATGGCCTGTCGTCCGTATGTGTCAGTAAGTGTAGTCTTAGAACGCCATAAGCAACAAATTTTTTATCGCACAAATTGCAGGCATATTCGAGATCCTCAAAGTGGCGCTTAGCATGAACAGTATAGGATTGCATTGTTTTGAAATCTTTATTGCATTGAGAACATATAAATGGCACTGAATCATCATGACTGGCTTTATGAATTTTAAACAATAATGGTTTTGCAAAAACACGTTTGCACTCGGAACAATTGAAAGGTCCCTCATGATCATATAAATACAATAAATGCTCATAATAATCTTCTGTTCGACTTTTCGATCTAGAAGCAACGTTTTTCTTTCTCAGACATTTTTCTCTTGAGAAATAATAATGCAATGTACGCAAATATTCTCCCAAAGCCGTAATACTGATTTTTATATCCATTTTTGTTTCTAAGCTCTTTAACATTTCATAATGAGCTGTATGACGTTTATTTGAGCATATAAATTCAATTAAATTAGAGTTCCAGAGATGTGGAAATTCCCTGTAAATTTGTATTATTTTAATAACTTGTTCCGTGGTTAAATCTGGTACATTTGAATCTAATTTTTTTAGTTGCATCACAGGTTTAGGTCGCAAGAAACACAAATGATCAAAAAACCAACAACATTTATATTTTTTAGTCTTTGCTTCTTTTTTCTCTTCCTCATAGTGTCGAAGGCTTCTAAAATCTATTCGGTGTTTACGATAAATGTATGAAATTATATCTGATACTTCCTTCCATGTCATTTCTAATTGAAGTTTGTCATTCAGTGCTTTAGTAGTTTCTTCTAAAGACGACTGCCGTTTATCTCTGAAGCGATAAAATTGTAAATCTTTGTTCCACAAATTCGGTTGATTTCTATAAAGTTCTATTAATGTTGTCATATGTTCTTTACATTTTACAAATTTCTTAACATTGGAGGGCGGTTTTGTTTTTCTTTTTATGTTATTTAAATCGGTTGTAATCTGAAATTAAAAAAGTATAAGTATAATTGAATTTAAATAAATAAATAAATAATCAAAAAATTATTAATTATCATAAAATTAGAAGACTAAAACGTTTAGTACTGGCTCACATACAAAAATTTCTTGTTCAAGTTTTTATTTTGTAGAGTTATGAGAATAACAAAAGTAAAACTCTTTCAAACGGAGTTACTTTGAGGTTATCATACAGTCCTGAAATTTTGTAGAGGATATATATTAGTGTTAATTGTTGATTGCTGCATCTTACTCAAAATTTTTAATTTTATCACTTGTATTTATTTGATTTTCTGCAAAGTTTACGCACAAAATGTGATAAACTTTGGGATTCCCATTTTGATGCTTATTTTTGGTATTTTAATGGAAAACGTTAATGTTTTCTCTAGATATTCTTCAACTTATCCATATTTAAAATAAATTAAGAATAGATTTTTTAAACTTTGTTTTATGCGTTACTTACTTTTTCATCATCCGTTTCAAAGTCGTCAGTGTTATCATCGGGGTCGGACGAATTTTCTACGAACTCTTCGTTGTCTTCCACTTCATTACTGTTAGCAGCAGCTTCTTCCTTTGTATATTTTCCAATTTCCTCTTTTTTTATAACTACTAAGGGGTCTTCCTAGAAAGTGAAGTAGATTAAAAAGGACCAATCTATTATCAGTAGATATTGATTATAGATACTGAATTCGCCTTGGGTAGGATTTTATCAGACTTCGAAGTTTTGTGTTATTGCAACTTTATTTTAACCTACCAGGTAGAATGCATTTACCTTTAGTTTATCGCTCATTTTAGTTAAAGTAAGTTATAATAATAAAAAAAAATTATATGTATGTACGTCCGATAAGATCGCACCTTTAACTAAGGAAAATTTTTAATAATGGTCCTTAATTAAACACGCAGCACAGACAAACACACATATCGTTACCTTAATATAGGAAGGCCCTAACTCATCATTTTTTTTTTGGAATCGAGATTTTTGATTTTTTCGATACATTAGTTGTTCTTCTATCGAAATATACAAAAACTCGATTTCAAAAAAATAATGAGTTAGGGCATTTCAATATTAAAAGGTAGCGATGCATATACTATGCATACCAATTCCATTGCTACTGTCTCAACTTTGACTAACGATTTCTCAATATTTTCATCCTGTGATTCATCCCCATTTGTTATCCTTGCATCAATATTTTGGATTTGTACTGCAACTTTTCTACAATGCTCTTGAATATGTATTACAAATGATTCCAATATGAAATTTATTTCATCGCAATTCGAACATTTTAAAATGAAAGGACATTGAGTATTTGTTAAGGGCGATTTAAGGATTACTCCACATTTAATATATTCAGTATAATCTTGAACTTTCAGCATTTTCCAGTTTAAATTTTATTAATTATAACTTTACATTTGTTTTATATTTATAAAAAATGCCGATGATATGATTGCTTGTTAAGAGGAAGAAATATATATAATTATGTATGTACATATGTATGTATGTTTGTTTATGCAATGTTTAATTACATTTTGACTTTCTTCTTTTTAAAACCATTCACGTGAAAATACTATCAAAAATTACCGTGTTCGCCAAACAAATGGGCTTATGGTATTGGATATTGAATAAAATTCCATTATAAAGTAAACGGATATGCTTTAAAATTATGTTCCAAATGGAATCCAGTGTGGCCAGGAGTCTACTCTGTAATTCAAAACGAAAGAAAATGCTTTCGAATTTGCATATAATTAACATAAACATTTTCTTTCGTTTCGATTTAGAGAGTAGATCCACAAATTTTAAAATATCATTAAGCTAAATCACGTTTAAAGCTAAATAATTAAATTTTAAGCCAAAAAATAAAGCTAAAATTGTTTCTACTTTGATTGAATAATTTTTTAATGAAATTATTTATTAATTATGTTTTAGTTTTAAAGAAAAGCTAAACAAAAACTTCTCAAAATAAGCTTTAACATTCTTCAAAAGCGGAAAAGAATTCATACCTACAAGACTCAAAATTTTTAAAGCCCAGAAGTAGTACGAAATTACTACATGTAGGCATTCTTGTGACTAATATATGTATGTAGGAATAAAACATATCGGAGCTATTTTATTTTGGCCGAAATATAAGTATTTATTCTCAGATTGCATTTTTTGTATATATACATATGTATGTAAAAAAAGCTTTCCTTAGTTTTTATCGCCGTTTTCAACCCTGCTACCATGCGTACGCATATGTTGTAGAACACTAATTTTAAGTTTAAAAGTTTTACCACACAACTTGCATGCATGATTTCTTGCGTCTTCATGTGTCACAGAATGTGTCTTTAATGCTTTGAGGGTAATAAATGCCTTGCCACACAATTGACAAATATAGGATCGTATGTTCATGTGTGAATTCATATGGTCATCATAGGCAGCTTTAGTATAATATCCTTTGGAGCAAATGATACAGATGTGTGTGTAACGTTTTTCATGACGCCTCTGATGTTTTTTGAAGCATTGAATGTGACGAAAAGAAGTGCCGCAAATTTCACAACAATATGGCCTGTCACCACTGTGAATTAACAAATGTATTCTGAGATCTTTATAGGTGATAAATTTTCTATTGCACACATTGCACGCAAAATCGAGATCAGCGAAGTGTCGCTTAACATGAACTGTAAAGGATGGTATTGTTTTGAATTCCTTATTGCACTGTGAACAAACAAATGGTATTGAATTATCATGATTTGATTTATGAACTTTATATCCTAAAGGTTTTGTGAAAACTCGACTACAGTCGGGGCAATTGAATGGCCCTTCATGGTCATATAGATATAGCAATTGTTCATAATAATCCTCCGCATGATTTATGGATTTATTGGCAATATTGTTTTTTCTTAGACGTTTTTCTCTCGAAAAGTAATAGTGCATTGAACGTAAATATTCTTCTAAAGCCTTTTCATTTGTATTTATGTTCATATGCATCTCTATTTTCTTAAGCATTTCTACTTGAGCTTCTTGACGTTTGTTTGAACAGATATACTCAATTAAATTTGTATCCCAAAGATATGGAAACTCTTTGTATATTTGTATTATTTCGAAAACTTGTTCGGTAGTCAAATCTGGTAAATTTGGGTCCAATTTCTGCAGCTGTACTACTGGATTAGGTCTTAAAAAATATAAATCGTCGAAAAACCAGCAACACTTATATTTCATATCCTTTGAATCTTTATCTTCTTCTTCATAAAATCGAAGCCTTTTGAAATCATTTTGATGTTTTCTATAAATGTATGAAATAATATCTGATACTTCTTTCCATGTATAATTTGATTTGAGTTCATTATTCAACACTTGAGTTATTTCTTCTAAAAATGTTTGTCTTTTATCTCTAAAACGATAAAATGGTAAATCTTTGTTCCACAAATTTGGTTGGTTTTTATAAAGTTCTATAAGCGTTTTCATATTTTGTTTGGATTTAATAAACTTCTCAACAGATGGGGATAATGAACTTTTTCTTTTCTTCTTTGTATGTTTACTTGCTACCTGAAATTTAAATGTATGTATAGTTACTTATAAATAACAAAAATTAAAAATTTTATAATTCCCGATTTGTTCAGAGAAGATGTTATATCTTCTAAACGACTGGACCGATTTTCTTTAAACATAGCTAAGAACACTCTCGATCAAGTCACCTTTCAAACATAAAAAACTAATTTAAAATCGGTTCAGCCGTTTGGTCTATACGTGTAATTGTACAGACACACAGATACACAGGCACTCACTACAAACTTATTTGTAGTAACTTTTTTGGTCGGGGGTTAAAAACAGTTTAAAGTAAATATTTTAAAGTGAATATTATGGAATATTTTAATTTAATTTTAATCGCTTTAAACGTTATAATTTAGATCGAAATTATCTTTGTGTCAATAGCTAACAATGTACTATGTATAGTTTCCTATTTTAAATTAAATCTATTTTGGCTTCTTATTGAGGGCTATTTTTCTCATCATTTGTAGTGAATAAGTAAAATCTAAACTACTTTTGAAACTTACTTCATCGTCATCCGTGTCAACATCATCTGTTTGGATTTCGTCATATGAATTCCATAAATTGTCTTCCTCCAACTGCTTAGAATCTTCCCGGTTATTACCATTAGTCCCTGCTTCTTCCTTTTTAACTTCTTTATGCATTTCATATTTAATAACAATTAATGGATCATCCTAAAATATAATTTAAATCCATGGATTATTATTAAGGTAATTTACAAACTTAAATTGGTTTAGAGCCATTGATACAATTTGGCGCTAGTTAAGGTAGGGTTTTATCGGACGTTTTAAAGTTTTTAATAGGCCGTTAACTTATCGTTCACTTTAGTTAAAGAAAAGTTATAATAATAAAAAACTTTTTGTATGTAATACTGGTCCTTAATTAAACACACAGTACATAAATTTATGCATACATATCGTCACCTAAAATCCAAAAGGACGTAGCAACCAAAAAATTCAAAATATACCTTTGATTATTTATGTGATTAACCAAAATATATCTTTACTTAAAATTTTACTCACATATGTTAAAAAATACTCATTATTGAATTTGGCATCTAACAAATAAATCGGGGTTAAATTTATAAGATTTTTTGCTTGTCCTGTGTACTTACGGCCTTTTGGATTTTAGGTGACGGTATGTACATATCGATGGTCTCAAGTAGAAAGGCTCTAACTCGTATTTTTTACGAAATTGAGTTTTGTCAGAGATTCCAATAAATTTCACAAAAATAGCGCTTTTACAAGCAGTTATACAAAGCAGTTTGTACAAACAGTTGTACTGTTTTTATTATGTTTGTACCTTCTCCTGTAAAGTTACAATTATTTGAATTAAGGTCTTTCTACTTGTGACCAACAATATACACTAATATCTCTTCATACATTTTCCATTGCTACTGTATCAACTTTGTCTATCGATTTCTCAATATTTTCATCCTGTAATTCGTTTTCATTTGTAATCCTTGCATCATTATTTCCATTTTGGTCTGCAACTTTCCTACAATGCTCTTGCATATGTATTACAAATGATTCCAATATGAAATTTATTTCATCACAATCGATGCATTTTAGAATATAAGGACGTTGAGCATTTGTTAATGGAGATTTAAGAATTATTCCACATTTAATATATTCATTATAATCTTGAACTTTCAGCATTTTCAATTTTAAATTTTGTTACATTTGTTTTATACAAAAAAGGACCGATAATCAGTGTTGCCAGAATTTCTAATCATAAAATCTGAAAAATTTAACAACTTTTCACCAAAAAATCTTCAAAATCTGCATTTCATTTTTAAAATCTTCCAAAAATCTTCAAAGCAATTTTTAAAACAACTATTAATAAAAATTAATTAATTAAAAATTTTTATATTTTATTCGAAAAATTTACATGAATATGGATGTACACAAGGCACATTCACAAATAAAATAAATAAATAAATAAATGTGCCTTGGATGTACATGTGTAATATAAATATTTTTTCATTAACCCATATTCATAAAATTTAAATGCGGCTTAAAATGTATTTAATTAAATTTTTTAGAAAAAATGCTCTTAAATTAACTTTCAAGCACATTTTATTTATAAGCCTTTAATGTATGAGGAATGTGCATTTAGTTTCTGCTTAAGAAACTCATCAGCAGACTTCAACCAAAAAATGTTTGAAATAAGGTAAAAAATTTCATATGTTTATAGAACGACTATCAATATGATATTACGTACACAAACATTATAGGTAATATTCATAAAAATTATATTGGGCTACAAAACGTTTAACGAACAAATTTCCATACAAAGTTTGTTTTGTAAATCAAACTATTTTTTATGAATAGGGTAGAATAAGTTTAAAAGCTTATAGCCAAAATCTTTACAAGCTAACATCTTGGATTTTGAATCCACTGTTATTTTTACATTACCTTTTTACAATTAGCTGCCACATTGGTTCCACACGCCAAGCTTACTTTGCAGTCTTGAGTTTGTTGAAAAAAAAAAGAATATAGAATAAGATCTATTTTCTCTTCTCTCCTATAAACTCAAGACTTTTTAAAATAAAATTTTCGTGTGGAAAACTCGTCTTTTTTTAGGAGAAACGAAATTCATATAACCAACAAACAAATAAAAATTCTTTATATGATGTGAAAATAATATAAAATGAATGAGAAAAGAAATCGGATATATAACAAACTTGTTGCATAAATATCCAAAGGACTTCGAAGTTTTGTTTTATTCAAGTTGACTGTAAAGACATTACATTTTGAATAAACTGAGGGCTGTAAAATCGTAATCAGAATAAGCTCGTTTTATATCAGTTATTTGTTTCCAAAAGCTTGCCAAAGTTACTTCTTCCTTTTTTTTAATGATGTCTTCTCAGTTCAAAAATTGTAACTCTATAAACTAAGAGTCGTTCACACGTTAAAGAAACAATAAATAGTAGCAGTATTAAGAAAAGTGTAAAAAATGCAATATAATTGGAGTTGAAAAATCTGAGTTTTTAGACTAAAAATCTACAAATTTGCATTTCGTTTTTTGGAGGGTAAAAATCTGAAAAATCCTTATAAATCTGCATCAGAGAAACAAGTCGACCGGCTTGAAGCCGACGGCGTGCCACCGCCGGTCATTTTTCTGCATATCAAGCCGCCGCAGATTGTATCGGCTCAAAACCAGCCGATATTTTATCTGCTCAAAAAGACAAATTTCCGAAAAAAATTTTGAAAATCAATTTTCAGTTTCAATTTTTATTTTCCCTTTAAATTTTCATATGATTATTTGCGCCGCCGAAAATTCTCTCGGCGCGCCGCCGCCGGTCACAAAACTACTGCGCCGCCGCCGTCGATAATTTTGCCTCAACTTGTTTCTCTGATCTGCATTTCTGGCAACCGTGCCCATGATATGAACGATCGTGAAGAGGAAGAAATTTCCATATACATATATGTATTAGAGAGCTGCGTAAACAGTCTTGAAATGTAAAAACATCATGATTTTTAAATGTATTCACGTCGCATGTATTATACTAAACCAATAATAACATAGCGTCTATACCTGATATAATATCAAATATATTTCTATCAGCAAACGTCAAATTTCATAGCAGAGCGAATTATATTACGTGTGGACTGCATTATTAGTATTATATTAATATTATATCAGATATTATAATATTGTTTTCGTAATATATATTTAGAAAACAATATTATGATATCAAGTGTCAAAAAACGCACACATACATAGATACGAGAGAGAGAGAATTTTGTGAATTTAAATGAAAATGAATATTTTTTGATAAAAAAGTGATGAAATGCTTTAATTATACACGATGTATTAAGGAAATCGCAAAATTTTTATGAAATAGACATTACTATTCAAATAAACAAAGATTTTCACTGCACGGCTGCCTGATAATTATGAAATATTATGATATTTACAAGTGTACGTTTTCCCTTCCTTAGATGTTAATATTAATATAAATATATTTTTCTTCTCATTCTGCCGACGTTCTCTCTCATATTATATCAGATTTAATATCAGGTATAGACGGACGCTATGTAAATGCTGTCGTACTATAGCAAAGCACTATGGATGTATTGGTGTATGTGTATATCAGTTGTAACAAGCGATGTCGCAAGACAGCTTGTTTGTAACAAACACTCAAAAGAAGTACTGTTGATTAGTGTATGCTTGTTATTTTTCATATTATACGTTTGAGTGTGTGTGTAATATGTAGATGGTGAAAATGCACTGAGTCGCTTTTGACTTTGTCACAAGTACTACTCTACAATTATTCCCCATACAATACTTTGTGCTATAGACATTTAGCATGTGCTTGTCATTGAAAATCTACTAGTAACACTAAAACAATTGACTATGTAGTGAATTCATAGTTCTTATGGGAACAAGGAGACATACCAACCAAACATTTACTGGTACATTTCTATACCTTACGTACATACAAATTTATGTATATTGACAAGCTGTTGCAAAATCCACCAGAAATACACCACATCTGTTTTCTCTATTTCTTTTATACTGACGAATAGAAGAGAAATTGTAGACAATGTCACTACTACTTTTTTTTATTTATATTTTATTTTATTTATTTTTTTTATTTATTTAGTATTAGTATTTAAAATACTTTAGGTTCTCTTAATTCTAGTTACATAATATTAAAGTTTAAATCTAAACAAAGCTCTATGTTGAATTATTTCTCACAAATATTATAATTATTCTATTAAATGTATTAAAATTCTCCTAATTTTTTGCTTCGTTTGGTAGCATATTATACAGGTTCAATCCTTTGTAAAATAATGATCGCTGCATTGCGGTTGTTGAAACTCTCTGAAGTCTAAAGTTTTCTGAATTTCTAAGGCAGTAGGGTTGTACTTCTCCAACATATTCTATTTGGTCACACAAGTAATTATTGTGGTGCTTCGCCTATTTTTATTTTTCTAATAAATTTGAGTGTGTTCAATTGTAACCGTTGCCTTATATTTAACCATTTCAGTGTGTTGAGCATAAATTTTGTTGGCGTATATCTATTGTAATTTAAAATTGATCTCATTGCTTTATTCTGTAATTTTTGTACTCTTTCTATTTGTGTATTTGTGCAGCATGTATATAAAATAGTGGAACCGAATTCGAAATGTGGTTTTATTATTATGTTATATATGTTAATTGCAGTCATTATTGAGACTTTATTTCTTAAGCGTTTAAAAAATCCTATTTTTTACCAATCTTTTTGCATATGTAGCTAATATGTTCTTTTAATTTTAAATCCTTGTCTATTATAAAACCTAGATATTTTATTTGATTTACTTTTTCTATTGCTGTATCATTGATTGTAATTACCAAATCACTATTCATGTTGATTTCCATTAATTTTGTTTTATTTTCATTCAATTTTAATTTATTCATTTTAAGCCACTCATTTATTTTCATTAAATCGTACATTATGTTTTCTCGACATATTGTTTCATTTTTTGCCTCGGTAAAAATGAACGTATCATCCGCGTATAATACTATTTCACATTTTTTCAATATGTTTGGCATATCGTTTATATATATTATAAATAATAATGCGCCCAGAATAGAACCTTGAGGCACACCAAATTCATTGTTTAATATACCTGATATTTTATTATTCACTTTAGTTTTTTGTCTTCTTTCCGTTAAATAACTTTTAAACCATCTTAGTTCTTTGTCTTTCACTCCATACATGTATAGTTTTTGTAGCAATATATCTCGGTCAATTGTTTCGAAAGCCCTTTTAAAATCTAGGAAGATTGCCATTACTTTATTATTTTTATCTATTTTTTCCACCTATTTATTACGCAGTTGACAGCTGTTTCACATGAAAAACTTTTTCGGAATCCTGATTGATATTTTGAGAATAACTTATTTCTCTCCATATAAATTTCCAATTGTATTTTAACAACTTGTTCGATTATTTTTTCACACGTTTTTAAAGTATTTATTGGGCGATATTCTTCACTTTTCTGAGTTTTTTTAACTTTCTCAATTGGTGTTACCATTGTCTCATACACACATACATGCATGACGTTTGTACACGCGCTTATGCGTAGAAAGAAGCTAGTATCACATATTCTTCCGTCACGAAGTGTTTTCTTCTTTACTCTTATACCTACAATACTCAAACAAACTTCTTGCAAACAATGTTGTTAACGTTTGTTTTATAAGATTTCGCTTTAGTAAAGCATTTGAAAAATCCCTCGTCTTGAAAGTTCTTATAAGATGTCTTGTGCAGGAGACTAATATGTATGTATGCATTTATATATATCGCTCATTTACTTCAATAGTGGCACAACTCAAAAAAACCAGTTTTGCAGAAAACGCGTTTTAAGTTTTTATTTTGCATACAACTCAGTGGAGAAATGAAAAAAAATTCTTCTCTCAGGAGGTGATGGTACAAGCTATTTATATGAAATTTTTACACAAGATAAAATACAAAATGTCGCATCTTTCTGCATTATTAACTCAAAAAACTCATTTTTTGAGTTATGCCACTATTGAAGCAAATGAGCGATATGTACATACAAATGTGTATGCCATATGTATGTGTATTTTGACTTTCTTCTTTTCAAGGCCTATTTATCAGGTCAACGCAATCTTCCTGATTATATTCTGTGTTTTCGTGTTTTAACTGTCAAAAGCTGTTTGCACATACACTTTAATTCATGTTTGTGTGTGTTTCTGACAACTAAAACACAAAGTTGTGTTTTGTGTTGCTTTGTTTTTGTAGAGTTGCATAGACCTAATAAATAGGCCTTGCTTCTTTTTAAAAGCCTTCATTCACATGAAAATACTATCAGAAATTTCCGTGCCCGCCAACCAAATTTGTAATAGTAGCGTGTTACAGAAGATTTCGTAGAAGTTCGGACTAATGAGAGAAAAAAGAAAATTACTATCTGAATATGCAAAAGTTATCCAAAATTGCTGGAACGCAAAAAACCATAATTGTAGATCTTAAAATACTAATGTTGCTTACTTTTTACATTAAATTTAATTTAAGTGATTTTAGTCGCTTAAAACGTATAACATTATAAAAACAAAAGTTTTGCATCATTGGCAACAGCTGTAAAAAGTAAATGAAAATAAGTTTCAACAAAATAAAAGTTACATGAATTATTTAAAAAAAGGCATTTTTTATATTAAAGAAATGGAGAGATATGAACAAATGCACTTAAAACTTCAACTTTGTTTAAAAAAAACCTTAAATTTTTCTTTTTAATAAATTTGTATGCAAAGACTTTTTTATTATAATTGCAAATTTTGTGATTAATTTTTCAGTTTCATATGTAAACAAAAAACAGCTGATTATTTAATTCATGTCCGAACTTACTCAGCATGCCTATCGTAAAGGTGTTATAGAGAGAGGACTATAGGGATTACACACTGGCTGCATTCTTAGACATTGAGTTAGCCTTTAACAACATAAGTATAGAGGCTATTATGGAGTCGCTGGAGATTCTTAGAGTTCACAATTTTCTAGTGGAGTGGATAATTATCATGCTTAACAGCAGAATCATCAACTCAAGTATGGGAAGAGAAATCCTGAGGAGGTTAGTGACAAGAGGTACACCACAGGGAGGAGTTTTGTCACCTTTTTTGTGGTTGTTGGCAATGAACGCAATTCTTTGGCGTTTTGAAAGGAGCGGATGGAAGATAGTTGGATATGCGGATGACGTGGTTTTACTGGTAAAGGTAAAGTTTCTTCCCACTATCAGTGAAATTATGCAGCCGGCGTTGGGCGATCTATCCTCCTGGGCCAGCAGTAAGTACCAAGAGATACAAAGTAGAAAGGTTTGTACTACCCATGATGGGAGGGGTGGAGCTGAGACTAGCAGCAGGTTAAATACCGGGGAGTTTTCCTACATATCAAGCTTTCTTGGAAAAATAAACACACAGGAAAATCTAAAGAAAGGGCTCAATCACTACTACGCATGCAGGAACTCCATGTGAAGGAACTGGGGTCTGCAACCGAAGGTAGTAAACTGGATTTACACATCGGTTGTCAGGCCGGTTATTTCCTATGGTTGTGTGGTATGGTGGGAGGCATTAAGGAAGGAAAGTCAGGAGATTACTAGCTTAGGTTCAGAGATGTGCCTCGATGGTCATCACAGGTGCTCAGAGGTGCACACCTCAGGCTGCCTTCATTCTGCACCTACTTCCTATAGAGGACTTTGTGATGGGAACGGTGACTAGAAGTCTCCTTAGACTCGTAGAAACAAGTTTGGTGAGGAGAGGAATATCAGATCACACATCAATCTTAAACAAGATCGGTTTAGGTGATCAGGAATCCGTAACCCCTGGGTTTGCGGACTATAAGGTCGCTGAGATCGATTTTAGTAAAACACCCTTATTCCAGATAGGGACTATTTGGTCAAATCCGATAAGCTGTATGAGGGTAGTGCAGTCTTTACAGACGGATAAAAAATGGGGGAAGGCCCAGGGGCTGGTGTCTATATCTTGGGAACGAACATTCGTAGTTCTTTCAGACTGCCGAATGAATGTAGTGTTTTCCAGGCTGATATCTTGGCGATCCTTGGGGCTACGGAGCTGGTGGACAGGAATGTAGCTGAATGTGAGAAGGTAACCTTCTACGTCGACAGCCGGGCATCGCTAAAAGCTTTGTTAGTGACTGTAGGAAAGCCCTCAACTTGCTTATGGATAAATATCATAGTGTAGTGTCAAACTAGGTTGGGTTCCTGGCCAAAGCAGTGTTGAGGGAAATGAAATCGCCGATGAGCTGGCAAAGTTTTATTTTTCGACAATATTGGCACGAATAGGGTCGGCGTTAGATGAGGGAATGTCGGACAGATCGGTGAAATTACAGATAGGTAATTACTATAAAGAACTCAGTAATTGGGTAGAAAGCAGGACCAACAGTTCATGGCGCAGTAGGGAGGAGTGTAGAGTCTCGAGAGGTTTTTGGCCAAAACTTGACTCAGGAAGATCTAAACTACTACTGGACATGAATAGGAAGGCGATGCGAATCATGATAGGCGTGTTCATTCAGAGCAAGAACCAGCATTTGGGAGACTGGCACTCCATATTTTTGTAGAATGTGCGTGGATGAAGAGGAACCAGAAACCATTGAACATATTATATGTCATTGCCAGAAGCTACAACGTCATACGCTTAGATGGCTAAGCAGACGTTTCCATGATACTGATGTCGGTAAGTGTAAACTAGAGGACATCAGGGGCTTTATTATGGGAATTCGGTGGCTTAGTGATGGATAATAGGGTAATTTCTGGCTGCAAATGGGTGGGTAAATATTACTTTTTGGGCCACAGAAGGGAATCACAATGGACTCAATTATGGTCTCCGAGTGGAGGTGCGGTAAAGCACCACCCTTCCTAACCTAACCTACTCAGAAAAAAAGTTCGTACCAGTTCTGCACAAAAAAATACTCTCAAATTTTGTTCTATACGGAATCCCAAATAATTTTAAACAAGAGTTTAAAAGGAAATCGCTGCGATAGCTATCGTTTCTATCATGAGTTTCACATCCGTATGAAAGTGAATCTTTTCCGCATATTTTGGTGTCTTGACATTCACTTCCGAATAATTTTTAGGTTTCACTTTCGACTGCACCAAGCAGTGTGAAATGAAATAAAATCGTCTTTGTTAGACTATAAAATTTTTAATCAAAATTTTTTTTGGAATTAGGTTTGATGTTTTATCTACCAAATTCGGAAATTAAAAACAATATATATATAAAAATAAAAGGAGATATGAAAAACATTCCGACATTAGCAACAAATTTTGCAAAAATACTCGGAAACAAAATATTTGGAAAAAAAGCAGTCAATAATAACTTCAGCGTTTTCCAGAATACATAAAAGTTACAATTGAACACTGTTGGAAATTTAAGAATATTTATAAATTAACTTTCGAAACACTACAAAATGCAACACTCTAAAAATATCAATGTAAGAACAACCAAATGTAGGAAAAGGAAATCACAATTTGGTCGCAGCTTATATTAAGTTTAAGTTAGTTTATTTATTTTTAAATACATATTCATATGTATACATACATATAATTAATTGATTTTTTCTTTAGTTTTTATCATCGCTTTCAATCCTGGTGCCATGCGTACGCATATGTTGTAGAACACCAATTTTAAGTTTAAAAGTTTTACCGCACAACTTGCATGCATGATTTCTTGCGTCTTCATGTGTCACAGAATGTGTTTTTAATGCTCTACTGGTTATAAATCCCTTGCCACACAATTGGCAAATATGGGATCGTATGTTCATGTGTGAATTCATATGGTCATCATAGCGATCTTTAGAATAATATCCTTTGGAGCAAATACTGCATGTGTGTGTGTAACGTTTATCATGACGCCTTTGATGTCTTTTGAAGCATTGAACGTGACGGTAAGAAGTGCCGCAGATTTCACAAAAATATGGCCTGTCACCACTGTGAGTTAACAGATGTACTCTGAGATCTGCATAGGCGATAAATTTTCTATTGCAGACATTACATGCAAAATCGAGATCAGCGAAGTGTCGCTTAGCATGAACTGTAAAGGATGGTATTGTTTTGAATTCCTTATTGCACTGCGAACATACAAATGGTATTGAATCATCATGATTGGATTTATGAACTTTATATCCTAAAGGTTTTGTGAAAACACGATTACAGTCGGGACAATTGAATGGCCCTTCATGGTCATATAAATATAACAGTTGTTCATAATAATCCTCCGCATGGTTTATGGATTTATTGGCACTATTTTTTTTTCTTAGACGTTTTTCTCTCGAAAAGTAATAGTGTATTGAACGTAAATATTCTTCTAAAGCCTTTTCGTTTGTATTTATGTTCATATGCATCTCTATTTTCTTCAACATTTCTACTTGAGCTTCTTGACGTTTATTTGAACAGATATACTCAATTAAATTTGTATCCCAAAGATGTGGAAACTCTTTGTATATTTGTATTATTTCGAAAACTTGTTCGGTAGTCAAATCTGGTAAATTTGGGTCCAATTTCTGCAGCTGAACTACTGGTTTAGGTCTTAAAAAATATAAATCGTCGAAAAACCAGCAACGCTTATATTTCATATCCTTTGAATCTTTATCTTCTTCTTCATAAAGTCGAAGCCTTTTGAAATCATCTCGATGTTTTCTATAAATGTATGAAATAATATCTGATACTTCTTTCCATGTATAATTTGATTTGAGTTCATTATTCAACACTTTAGTTATTTCTTCTAAAAATGTTTGTCTTTTATCTCTAAAACGATAAAATGGCAAATCTTTGTTCCACAAATTTGGTTGGTTTTTATAAAGTTCTATGAGCATTTTCATATTTTGTTTGGATTTAATAAATTTCTCAACAGATGGGGATAATGAACTTTTTCTTTTCTTCTTTGTAGGTTTGCTTGTTACCTGAAATTTAAATTTATGTATAGGTGCTTATAAAAAATAGTTTAAATTTAATATTTGGAAATTATTTTATTTCATTTTATTCACCTTTAACGTTATAATTTAAATTGAAATTATCTTATTTTTCTATTTTAAATGAAATCTTTTATTGGCTTCTTATTCTGAGCTCTTTTTCTCTTAATTTGGAGTAAATAAGTAAAATTTAAACTGCTTTTGAAACTTACTTCATCGTCATCCGTGTCAGCATCATCTGTTAGAAATTCGTCATCAGAATTCCATAAATTGTCTTCCTCATAATCGTCAGAATCTTCCAAGTTATTAAAATTAGTCCCTTCATTTTCCTTTTTAACTTCTTCGTCGATTTCATATTTAATAACAATTAATGGATCATCCTAAAACATAATTCAAGTCCATAAATAAATAAATTTGAGTTATCGTATATGCCTAAAACTTCGCTTAAGAAATATTCTTGAAAGTACATATCGTTGGTCCAATGTAAAAAGGTCCTAACTCAAATAATTGTAACTTTACAGGAGAAGGTAAAAACATACTAAACCGTACAACTGATATGTAAAACTGCTTATAAAAAGATTATTTTTTACAATATTGCCATAAATTTTTGTGACAATTTGTATTTGTGTGAAATCTATTGGAATCACTGAAAAACTTAATTTCGCGCAAATACGAGTTAGGGCATTTCTACTTGTGACATTTTTTTAACATTGCCACTGGCACTAAGCAAATGTAAATGTCCATTTATATGTATGAACATTTGTACATGCATACTTAGGACCACCTAAATTGGGTTACTAACAATTTCCATGCCTACTGTTTCCATTTTTACTACAGGGGTTTCATTTGAATCCATTTCGCCCTCACTCTCCAGTTTCATATTATTGTCCCGTAAAGATGCACTAGCATTGTAATGTTCTTGAATGTGTATTATAAATGATTCCAATTCGAAATTTATTTTATCGCACTGGTAACATTTCAGAATAAAATTATGTTCATAATTTGGCAAAGGTGATTTAAGTATTTCCCCACATTTGATGAAGGTGGTGTAGTCTTGGACACTTAGAACTTTAGTAGCCATTTTTCTGGATTTATTTTAATTTTTTTGCTTTATTATTATGAATCAATTAACGCAGACAAGTATGTACTAAATACCAAAATTTCGAGGGGTTGTTCAGAGAAAGCACTGCATTGTTTAGGCTTTCTTCTTTGCATAAAACTATTCACAGAGATGTGGTAACTTAGGATACATACGAGTATAATGTGCAGCCCAGCTGATTTTTTACGTGGGGTAAAATTACGGCCAAGGCTACGGCATTCTATATGGTTTCAAATCTCCATTCAAATACAATTAAAGTTGTGTATTATACTAGAAACTGACAAAATGTTAGAAAAATGTTTAGTATTGTATTATTAGATAGTAATGGGTTAATTCATAGCAAAAATCTTATAACTTTTTTTCTCAAGAATCTCTCATTCTGTCGCACTTGCGTATGAAAAATTAATGCTGAACCTCTCTCCATATAAGTATGAATGACTGACTGTTTCATTTTTAAAAGGATAAAACAAGGAAATAACATTCGCATACATAAACATTTTCTCAGAAAGCTCAAAATTCATAATATTATTTACATACATTTAATTGAATGAATGAATAAATAAAAAAATGTATAAAATAAAATTGTGAATAGTAGAATTCATCACATACTACTCTTATGATTTCGAACAAAATTGGTTAAGCTTGTTCTCGATATGATTAACCAATAAATCTATATATATATATATATTTATATATACATATTTACATACATACATTTATGCAAATGTATATGCACATACATAGCTACTTAAAACTTTGAAGTGTAAGTTTTGAGCAATATGTAAATCGTCCTTGTTTATAAGTACATAGCAGAAACACTCAAATCCCCTAAAATGAGTAATTTATCTATAATTTTAAGAGCTTGGAATGTTTTCATATAAATTTTCGGAACAATATTTACTAATCAATGAACTATTGTACATATACTTATGTATGTATGTATGTATGTATATATAAAACACAATATCCAAAGTTATTCAAACTATTTTTCTTTTGTCATCACTTTCCACTTTGCTTCCGTGTGTCCGCATGTGCTGTAATACTCCAATCTTAAGCTTGAATGTTTTACCACATAAATTACATGCATGATTCCTCGCATCTTCATGCGTTACAGCGTGTGTTTTTAAAGCTCTGCTAGTAATAAATCCCTTGTTGCATATTTTACAAACATGTTTTCGTATGTTCATGTGTGAATTCATATGGTCGACGTAACGATATTTAGTATAATAACCCTTAGAGCAAATATGACATGTATGAGAAAACCGATTTTCATGGCGTCTTTGATGTTTTCTAAAACTATTGGCCTGACGATAAGATGCACCACATATTTCACAACAATACGGCCTGGCATCGGTATGTGTCAACAAATGTATTTTAAGATCGGAATGCCTAAGGAATTTCATGTTACATTCTTTGCAAATGAATTGGAGATCTTCTAAGTGGCGTTTGGCATGTGTAGTGTAAGAAGCAACACTTTTGAATTCGTGCTTACATTGGGAACATACTAAGGGTACTGTACCATCATGCTGCGATTTGTGAAGTCTAAAACAAAGTGGTTTCGAATAAAAACCATTGCATACAGAGCAATGGAATGGTCCCTCGTGATCTTCCAAAAACATCATGTGCTCATAGTAATTAGATGCATTAATTGTTGTAGCATCTTCTGCCGTGGAAATTTCTAATCTGTGTCTTTTTTCTCTTGAAAAATAATTATGAATTGTACGAATATATTGTTCTAGAGTAGACGTATTTATCTTCAGATTCATTTTCTTTTCCAAAATGCTTGACATTTCGGCGAGAGCATCATGGCGTTTATTGGAACATATATTTTCAATTAAATATGTATTCCAAAGATGAGGAAATCCTCTATATATTTCTAATATATTTATAATTTGTTCTGATGTGAGATCAGGTAGATTTGTGTCTAAATTCTGTAAACGAGTGACAATTTTTGATCTCAGAAAATGCAAATTATCGAAAAACCAGGAACGTTTAATTTCTTTGTCCGATTTCTTTTCATACTTTCCTTTTTTCTTGTATTTTTTCTTTCCCACTTGCTGACTTTGCATTCTTTTAAAGTCATCCCGATGTTTTCCACATATATAAGCGATTATTTCCGCAGTTTGATTCCATGTAAGTTGCAATGAACATTTCTTATTCAAATTTTGTGTGATTTCCTCAAAAATTAGTTTTTTTTTGTCTCTTAGTCTATAAAATGGTGAATATTTGTTCCATAAATCCGGTTGATTTTTATATAAATCAATAATGGTTAAAACATTATCTTTAGACTTCATGAAGTCATCGACAATTGGCGATAATTTGATTTTTTTTTTAATTGGAATATCTTTTGCCAACTGAAATTTGGAACTTAATAATTAAATAGTAAATAATAGATGTTTATTTGCAATACCTCTATTTCATCTGTTTCGGAGTCATTAGATTTCTGTTCATCTTTAACATTTTTCTTCCTTTTACTTGTTCTTTTTTTTATTATCTGAAATGCAATGCATCAATACATTATATCATGCATATACTAGAAAAGCGTTCCATTATAGATACCTCATAATCGTCTGTTTCAGAACTATCAGGATTATATTCATCCGGACTGTCATAGACGTCATCAAAATCATCAAGTTGGTCTATATCAATGTCCTTAGCAGAAGTAACAGATTTTTCTGAATTAGTTTCGTCTTTCTCACACTTTTCCTCATTGCTTTCATTTTTAATCGGAAAAAGTGGATCATCCTTAAAAGAAAAATAAATAAGTTATAGATAGGTTTCATGCGAATGTGGTAATCTATGATAATATATTCCTAAGTCAGTTTCAGTCAGTATATTCACTTTTCCGTAGAGGAACTCTGAATACTAGCACACCACAATTCGTTTGAAAAATTTATGAATATTCCCTTGGCGAAGTTCTTTTCCATACATACCTACGGTCTAATTCATAAAAAATGTTTTAGGTTTATTACAGGTTTATTTGACAAATTTCCCATAGAAATATGTCAAATAAGCGCTTAATAAACCTGAAATATTTTTTATGAATAAGACTGCTAGTATATACATGTGTATGCATGTATGTAAGTATGCATTAGCACAGCTAATTAATGATAAAAAAAATTAATGTTTACTTACCAATTCTAATTTTACCGAATTATTATCAATACCAACACCTTCACTTTCCATTTCATCCCCGTGTATATTTTCATATTGTATTTTCGCATAATTTTCGTTTAGTGTTACAACATCCTTAAAGTGTTCCTGTATATGTGCAATGAAAGATTCCAACAGAAAATGAATATCTGCACATTGAAAGCACTTCAAGATAATTGAATTTTGATAGCTTTGTATCGGTGATTTTAAAATTTCCCCACATTTTATATAGCCAGTATAATCCTGAATAGATTGTACTCGAGTTTTCATTTTCACAGAATATACTCGTATATTAATTAAAAAATTGGACTGCAGTCCAAAAAAAAAAAGAAAAACTGCAATTTTAATATACAAACATACTACACAACTTTGGGGTATGTTTAGTGATAGTGTTGCCGCTGTGTATTTTTATTCTCAAAATGTATAGGTATTAACGACTTGTTTTACATTTATACGGATATGCTCTATGTTCCACTTGTAATCAAACTGTTCCGAATTGTTAATTTTCTACAGTAATACAGTGTTCAAAGCGAATTGAACCGAGTATATCTTTTATTAACATACTGTTAATAACATCCTGGGCATATGGTCTAGTACCCCGCCCATATTTGTGCAACAATACTTTGCAAATTTATTTTGTAAAGTATTTATGAAATAAATAAATAAATATGGGACGATATCGAACGAAATTTAAATATAATTTCATTGAGATTTTCGAAATGTTTCAAATCTCGTTCGAATTCGAATGCCGTAATTTGTCCTCAGCTTGAAAATTGTTTGTATGCTCCTGTAAATAAATTACTAAACAATAAAAAACCAGTTATTAAGTTTAGTACAAAAAGGTTTATTTGAAAAGAAACCACATAAACTATTAATTCCGACACAAGTTGTACCATAAGCATACATATTTGAATCAAATATGCATATTTATAGGACATTTCACTAACTTGAATCCATGAAATTCGTTGTATTTATACATACATACAAATGCAATATTAATACATATGTAATTAAACACATCCTCATACTTACAAATTAATAAATTTTTACTGTATATTGAATTTAAATAACACTTCTTTCCTCATTGGTAGCAATGTCGTGCGTCTTCATATGCTGATTAACACCAGTTCTGTGTTTAAAAGTTTTTCCACATAATTTACAAGCATGATTCCTAACATCTTCATGCACAACCTTATGCTGCTTTAATGCTCTTTTTGTAATAAAAGCCTTATTGCATATATCACATATATAAGAACGTATGTTCATATGGGAATTCATGTGATCATCGTGTCTCATCTTCGAATAGAAACCTTGAGAACATATTTTACATGTGTGTAGATATCGCTTTTCATGTCGCCTACGATGATTACTTAATGTTTGTAGGAATCTAAAGGAATCACCACACATTTCACAACAATAAGGTTTGTCACCAGTATGAATACGCATATGCAATCTTAAGTTAGTGTAATTAACGAACTTCTTACCACATTCGGTACATATGTAGTTAAGATCCTCGAAGTGGCGTTTTGCATGACTTGTATATACATTAACCCGCTTGAATGTTTTATTACATTGGGAACATGTAAAAGGCACCGATCCATCATGAGAGGAGGTGTGCATTTTGAAATGCAACGGGCTAATAAAATCACATTTACATACAAAACATCTCAGAGGAGGAACGTGATCAAACAGAAATTTAAAATGTTCATAAAAATTGTTACCAGTTTTTTCGGTTTTCTCTGGTTTGTTGTCTGATTTCTTAATATTTATTATTCGTCGTTTTTCTCTAGAGGAATTGTTGTGAATAGTGCGTAAATATTGTTCCAATAAGTTTTCATTAATTTGCAATTTAATTTTGGTTTCCAGTTGCTTGAGCATTTCGACAATACTTTCATGGCGTTTATTTTTACAATGGTTTTCAATAAGATTGGAATTCCAGAGATGTGGTAAATTTTGATATATTTTCAAAATTTCCACAATTTGCTCGGGGGACAAAGTGGGATGATTTGAGTCTAATATCTCCAGTGAATAGTTCTCTAAATAAGGTTCAATGAAACTCAGTTGCCTCAGATACCAAGGCTTCACATATATTTGCCTTTTGCAATCATTTTTTTCCTGAGCTTTATGCAAATCGTCTTGATACTTTCGATACAAATGGACAATAATTGCTGAAACTTGGCTTCCATTGATATTTATTTTGTGATTGCTAAGAAGATCTTCCGCAATTTTCGTCATGTATTCCCGTCTTTTTAACTTATTTGCAAAATGCGGCATTGTTTTATTCCACAATTGAGGTTGATTCCTAAATGCAGCAATTAAAACGGTTAAATTTTCTTCCGATTTAACAAAATTGCTAACAAAGGACGATGATACACCATTGGTATTAGATGATTTTTGCACGATCTAAAAAAATAGTGTATACACAACTGATATTTAAATATTCGACTGAATCTGTATTGTAAATGTTAAACTTACCTTTTCTACTTCCGCTTCAGTTGAATCAGATTCACTTTCATCTTGACTTTCGATAGAAGTATCAAGAACCTCAACATAATCATCTTCATCCTGATTTGAAGATTTTGTGCAATTCAAGTTTGTAGATTCTTCCAATTCACATTTTTTATCTTCATCAAAGTTATATGGTTCGATTTTAATAATTGATATGTTAATATCACTTTCGTTCAAAGGATCCTCCTACAAAAATATAAAATACATACATAATTACTTTTATATACATACATATCGCACAATCAGTAATAAATAGTCACAACTCAAAAAATCCCATATGTTCAGGAGTAGCAAACAAATGTTAATACTGTACAAATGCAAGTATGTAAGATAAAAGCAGGCATAACGGTAATTTATATCGTTCAAGAAGATTGTGTTGTAAAAGAAATTTGTGTGGTCTTTAAAGATTTATTTGTTCAGTGAACTGGTTTTTGAAAATACTAAACCAATTTGATAATTTGGATTCGCGACCGTGTGTATGCTTTAGTGTGCTATATGTACATTCAAAAAACTTAATTTAGCTAAGTTACGATTACAATAATGGTCAATAAATAAAAACATTGACTGTTATCAGATTGACTTTTTTAATTTTGTTGTCATTTGATCATAGATATAATGGTTTTACCATTTCAGCACTGGTATGTTCCAACTTCACTGGTGCTTCCTCACATACCACAGGTTCGTTGACCACTTCGGCTTCGTCCGAACTACAATGCATATATTCCTCTACATTATTTTTTACTTCTTTAGTGTCTGTGCAACTTTCTTTTAAGTGAAATATAAATGACTCCAGCATCAAATAAATTTGTTTACATTGTACGCACCGCAAGATATATGGGTCCTCAAGACCTTTTTCAGACTTTAGTATTTCGCCACATATTACGTAGCCAACAGGCTGACTTTGGACTAGAGTTTTCATAATTTACATTCGTTTATTATAAATCTTTTTAATAATTAGCTATTACACACTCTACAATTGAACCAAACGAAAATATACACTTTTTTAAAGAGTATGTTCAGTAATGTTATTCGACTACATTACACGGATACCACTAAGGTATTCTCAACTGCTCAGGTGACTATTTTCGCTATCCAAGGCGAATTGAATTAAATACGAATTCAGTATAAATTCACCTCGTACTTGCCTATACTCATTTGTGGACTCTCCTCAATCACCACAGAATTTAGTTTACGCCACAGAATATTAACCAAAATCCTCACTTCTGAGTGAGGCGAAATCTTCGTATCAGCTGATGTATAAATATTTGAAGGGAGAAAAAAGATATGCTTTTTGCATGTATAAAAAGCAATGGCTATACATAGCATTTGTGAACATATGATTGTGAAAAAGTACAAAATTAAATTTTCCAAAAATTTTCCAAAAAAAAAATCCCCAATGTTGCTATCTCTATCAGATTATTTATACGGTTGAATTCGCCCGTGTCATGTCTAATTGTTAGTCTATGGTTTACGCGCTATTTTCTTACAGTTCAGACGTTTAGCATTTTAAGGAATTTAAAATGCACATGTGTACATATCGTTAAAATAGTGAACAAAATTAATTTATTCTTTCTCGAATAGGTACATACTTATATCAATTAAATATTGTTGTATATATCAATAAAATAAGTGTGTTGTTTGAAAGTTGTGCAAGAATAAAATGCAGTAAAAGAAAATGATATGGAAAAATTAATGATGAAATAATGGAAAATTTAGTAAGAAAGCAAATAGGTATATATGCAATAAGTGCATCGCAGTAAAGGAGGTATTTTTAAATTCTAAATACACAGAGCGGCAAGAAAATGTAGCCTCAATGATTTGAACCAGGGACCGATAATAATTATTCTTGAATTTTTAAATAAAAAAATCGAGTACAAGAAAACATCGGACAACGTGGCCAATCACATTTATTAAACAACAAAAAGATCAGTTATTAATTTTAGTACAAATAGATTTATTTGAACATAAACCACCTAAACTATTAATTCCGACAACATTTTTTCCATAAAAATACATATTTGAATCAAATATATTTATAGCACATTTAACTAACAAGAATCCATGAAATCCGTTGTATTCATATGTACATACACACATACATATCGTTACCTTAATATATAAAGGCCCTCACTCATTATTTGATAACGATATGTATGTATGTACATTTATATGCAACCAAAAGCATCCTGGTGCTTACAAATCAATAATAGTTATTTATATGAACTTTATATAAAATTTAAACAACACTTCTTTCCTCATTGGTAGCAATGTGGTGCGTCTTCATATGCTGAGTAACACCAGTTCTGTGTTTAAACCTTTTCCCACATAATTTACAAGCATGATTCTTAACATCTTCATGTACAACCTTATGCAGCTTCAATGCTCTTTTGGTAATAAAAGCCTTATTACATATATCACATATATGAGAACGTATGTTCATGTGGGAATTCATGTGATCATCGTGTCCCATCTTCGAATAGAAACCTTGAGAACATATTTTACATGTGTGTAGATATCGCTTTTCATGTCGTCTACGATGTGTACTTAATGTTTGTTGGAATCTAAAGGAATCACCGCATATTTCGCAACAATAGGGTTTGTCACCAGTATGAATACGCATATGCAATCTTAAATTAGTGTAATTGGCGAACTTCTTACCACATTCGGTACATATGTAGTTAAGATCCTCGAAGTGACGGTTTGCATGACTTGTATATACATTAACCAGCTTGAATGTTTTATTACATTGGGAACATGTAAAAGGCATGGATCCATCATGAAGGGAAGCGTGCATTTTAAAAAGTAACGGGCTAATAAAATCACATCTACATACAGAACATCTCAAGGGAGGAACATGATCAAACAGAAACTTAAAATTTTCATAAAAAGTGCTATTAGTTTGTTCGGTTTTGTCTGGATTATCGTCTGATTTCTTAATATTTATTATTCGTCGTTTTTCTCTAGAGCAATGGTTGTGAATTGTGCGCAAATATTGTTCCAATAAGTTTTCATTAATTTGCAATTGAATTTTAGTTTCCAGTTGCTTAAGCATTTCTACAATATATTCATGGCGTTTATTTTTACAATGGTTTTCAATGAGATTGGAATTCCAGAGATGTGGTAAATTTTGATAAATTTTCAAAATCTCCACAATTTGCTCGGGCGACAAAGTGGGATGATTTGAGTCTAATATCTCCAGTGAGTAGTTCTCTAAATAGGGTTCAATGAAACTCAGTTGCCTCAGATACCAAGGCTTCACATACATTTGTCTTTTGCAATCATCTTTTTCCTCCTGAGCTTTATGCAAATCATCTTGATACTTTCGATACAAATGGACAATAACCGCTGATACTTGGCTTCCACTGATATTAATATTGTGATTGCTAAGAAGATCTTCTGCAATTTTAATCATATATTCCCGTCTTTTTAACTTATTTGCAAAATGCGGCATTGTTTTATTCCACAATTGAGGTTGATTCCTAAATGCAGCAATTAAAACGGTTAAATTTTCTTCAGATTTCACAAAATTGCTAACAAAGGACGATGATACACCACCATTGGCATTAGATGGTTTTTGCACGATCTAAAAAAAATTGCATATAAAATTAATGATATTTAAATACTCTATTGAATATGTATTCGAAATGGTAAACTTGCCTCTTCCAATTGCGCTTCAGTTGAATCAGATTCACTTTCATCTTGACTTTCTATAGAAGTATCAAGATCCTCAACATAATCATCTTCATCCTGATTTGAAGATTTTGTGCAATTCAAATTTGTAGATTCTTCCAATTCACACTTTTTATCTTCATCAAAGTTACATGGTTCGATTTTGATAATTGATTTTCCAATATCACTTTCGTTTTTTACAACAGTCAAAGGATCTTCCTACAAAAATATAAAATACATAAGTATACTTATGTAATTACTTTCATATACATATCGCACACTTAGTAATAAACCGTCACAACTCAAAAATCCCATATGCAAAAAAAAAAATTATGTAAAGCTTAAATTAGACGTGACATAGCCATAACGCCATAACCATAACCAAACCAAAATTCAATTGGTTTCTATGTTGAGAGTTATGGCGAGTCACGTATAATCGAATACAGTGTTGCCCATTACTTTGGTTCGAACGGCTGCTCTCTATGGCTATGGTTATGTCACGTCTGATTGAGCCTTAACATAAAAACGGGCATAACGGTATTTTATATTGTTCAAGAAGACTGTATTGGAAAAGAAATTTGTGCAGTCGTTAGAGATTTGTTCAGTGAACTGGTTTTTGAAAACACAAAACCACTTTGATAATTTTGAGTTGCGACTGTTTATGATTTAGTGTGTGGCCTTGGAAGACAAAAAATTAATAATCTATAATGGCTACATTACGATTAGAATAATGATATAATAAATAAAAAACTTAAGATGGTTATAGCAGGATGTATTTTTTATTTTTGTTCTTGTACATATCTACGTACATTTACATCAATGCTGCCCACAGAGAGAAAACCGAGAGAAATATATAAGCGTATGTGCATTCATTTGTACAAAAAGCCTATTGATGTTCGGCACTCTGGCGCTTCTCTGGCCAGCATTTACATACATACGTATGTATACATGTATGTACATACGTGTGTAAATGAGTAGAATATATTCATATTTCCTATAAGGGTCTTACCATTTCAGCACTAGTATGTTCGAGCTTCACTGGTTCCTCTTCACATACCAAAGGTTCGTTGACTACTTCCGCTTCGTCCGAACTACAATTTCTACGTTCCTGTACGTTATTTTTTACTCCTTTAGTGTGTTTACAACTTTCATTTAAGTGGAATATAAATGATTCCAGCAACAAATAAATTTGTTTACATTGTACGCATCGCAAGATATATGGGTCTTCAAAACCTTTTTCGGACTTTAGTATTTCACCACATCTTACATAGCCAACAAGCCGACCTTGGATTAGAGTTTGCATAATTTATATTGGTTTATTATAAATCTTTTTAATAATTAGCTATTACACACTCCACAATTGAACCAAACGAAAATATAACTTTTTCAAAGAGTATGTTCAGTAATGTTATTCGACAACATTACACGGATACCACCAAGGTAGTCTCAACTGCTCAGGTGACCATTTTAGCCGCTTGTAATTTGAATATATCATCCAGAAATCCCCAAATAATTATATCACGTATAAGCAATATGACATTTGAACATTCATTCGTTGTACGAGCTGCCTGATTATGGAATTCCCTTCCAATTCATCTACGTTCTTTCGGCATATCTTTGTCTACATTCAATGATTTCCTTACTACTGGTTAGTTATTGATTATAATGCTGTATTTTTATTTCTTTTTATTTATTACATTGGAGGAGTTATGATGTTAAAATTGAAAACTAACTGTTAATTTATGATATTAACACTAGCTGTGAATACTACTATTAATAATTTGATCTCAAGAATTTAGTGTATCTGCCACATTGGACATACATTTGTAAATATATTGTTACGTAAAAATATTCCTACAGGGTTAATGCAAAGAACTATCTAGAAGTATTTAACTGAAGCACTAAACGTACACACATATTTACGTGTAAACACTATAGCAACAACAATAATTGTGTACATAGCTACAGACATACACACATACAAATAAAAGTGCGGACACTCATGGTAACCACCCTGTACTACCAGTAGCCCACCGCATTGCCAAAATAAGAGTCCATTACTTTGAAATTCAAAAATAACGGCCAATCGAATTATCTACAAACGCCTAGAAGCAGCAACATGAATTTTCCCGATTGTGCTAGAGGGCTGTTTGAACATCTGGCTACCAATAGTAAATGACAATACAGATGGCGGCATGTATAGATGTTATTACTAAGTACAGACATGTTATTACGCCACCTATCGGGCGAACATTCGAGAACCGGTTGCTGTACTATAAAAAGTGGCAGCATGTGCGAGAATGGATCAGTACTAATCAGAAAGTAGTCAAGTTGATATCGTTGAGTCAGTGCTAATCAGAAATTAGTCGAGCCAGCTTCGTTGAAAGTGGATAGTAACGATAAGAAGTAATTAAGTAAAGACAAGTTGTAATTTGCTTCGTTAAGAATAAAAGGAAAAACAGTAGCAAATAAAAATTGTGTGTTATTTATTATTATTTTTGAGCAATCAAAAGAACTCACACATTTAATAAAATTTAAACAATATACATTCATACTTATTTGTATACATATCAAAAACTTGTAATATATTTTAATTGGCCAATAGGCCACATGTATTACTGAAGAAATAAATAAATAAATATCAGGGACCGTTAGGTTAGGAAGGGTGGGTGCCAAAAACGCACCTCCGCTCGGAGACCCAATTGGGTTCATTGTGATGAACGAATGTTATGAATTTTGTAATAAAAGTCAAAAGATAACAGTTATGTTTTGATTTTTAATATTTTTGAGCAGAATTAATTATTATTTTCTGATTTTTACTTTTTCGCGCGGAAATAAAAACCAACGATATGTCGGTAGGAAATCAATACGATATGTCGGTACGAATTTGTAACGACATGTAGGTACGATTTCTTTTTGCTTTTATAGCAGAGTACCGCTTCACCGTTGCTGCTATTGTCGAAATAATTTGCACATACTCACATTTTTAAATATTTGATACAATCTTTTTTTATCAACATTTACATATTTATTTAAAAAAATGTTTCACAGACTTACTTTATGTTTTAATATTCTTAAAAGGATTGTTGAGAGAAACTACCGAAATTTCTTAACGAATTCGCTACAAAAAGTATGACTTTAGAAAATTTTCAAAATAAGAGAAAACAAACTTACTGCCAGTTTATAGAAGCCATGTACAAATTCTCGTCTGTCTATTTATATTGAAAACAATTTGTATATGTTTTCTATAAACTGACAGTTAGTTCTATTTCATAAAGGTTACGATTTTAAAATAAAATTGTTTCTTCTTGATTTAAAAATTTCTTTTTTTTTTGTGTATGTACATACATACATATGTATGTACCCCCTAAACCAAATTTTTCGACTTTTTCTGAAGTTCAGAAACTAAAAATTATAATTTTAAAAAAAAATAAATATAAAAATTTAAAATTATTTCTGCTTAGAAAAATAAAAAATATAAAAATCAATCGAGTTTCGAAAAATCTAGTTTGAAAACAAGTAAAATGGTGTGATTGATTGGCCACGTTGTCCGATGTTTTCTTGCACTTGATTTTTTTTTTTTAATTCAAGAATAATTATTATTTTCGGTCTCTGGAATGTACCCGTTAAGGTACGGTCACACTTGGTAAACTTTTGCCTAAAAAAAGCGCAACCACTAAATAGTTATGAAAAAACTTTTGATTAAGACACTTGTTTATCCAGTTAAGCAGTTTCACACATAGACAGTTTAATAGAATCCAACGTTATTGGAAACTGGTCAACTTAATAAACACGTCTCTGAATAAAAAAGTTATTTATTTCGATTATGGTTTGCGTTAGATGTCAACCCACATTTTCAGTACATTTTTTGACATCACAAGTATAAAATTTTCAAAAGTGAACCGAGGTGAGCTGACCGTATATGAATTTGATGTAAACATTTTTATGTACTGGAAGAAAATATAGGGCGAATTGGCGCATTCGATATCGTATGAAATTTAAAAATATTTTCATTGAAACTCTATCGAAATGTTTTCAAATTTCATTCGAAATCCAATGTCTTAATTTGCCCTCTGCTCGAGAAAATGTTTGTATGCTTCTGTAAATAAATTATTAAACAACAAAAAAAAAAAAAAAAAAAACAGTTATTACTTTTAGTTAAAAAATGTTTATTTGAAAAGAAACCACCTAAACTATTGATTCCGACAAAATTTTTTCCATAAAAATACATATTTGAATCAAATATACTTATAGGACATTTCACTAACAAAACAATTTAAATTAAAATCCATTTAATTCGTTGTATTGATACATACATACACACAAATTCAACGCTAATACATAAGTAATCAAAAACATCCTCATGCTCACAAATTAAATTTAAATAACACTTCTCTGCTCATTGGTAGCAATGTCGTGCGTCTTCATATGCTGATTAACACCAGTTCTGTGTTTAAACCTTTTCCCACATAATTTACAAGCATGATTCCTAACATCTTCATGCACAACCTTATGCAGCTTTAATGCTCTTTTTGTAATAAAAGACTTATTGCATATATCACATATATAAGAACGTATGTTCATATGGGAATTCATGTGATCATCGTGTCTCATCTTCGAATAGAAACCTTGAGAACATATTTTACATGTGTGTAGATATCGCTTTTCATGTCGTCTACGATGTGTACTTAATGTTTGTTGGAATCTAAAGGAATCACCACATATTTCACAACAATAAGGTTTGTCACCAGTATGAATACGCATATGAAATCTTAAATTAGTGTAATTAGCGAACTTCTTACCACATTCGGTACATATGTAGTTAAGATCCTCGAAGTGACGGTTTGCATGACTTGTAAAGAGATTAATTTGCTTGAATGTTTTATTACATTGGGAACATGTAAAAGGCACCGATCCATCATGAGAGGAAGTGTGCACTTTAAAATGTAACGGGCTAATAAAATCACATCTACATACAGAACATCTCAAGGGAGGAACATGATCAAACAGAAACTTAAAATTTTCATAAAAAGTGCTATTAATTTTTTCGGTTTTCTCTGGTTTGTTGTCTGATTTATTAATATTTATTATTCGTCGTTTTTCTCTAGAGCAATGGTTGTGAATTGTGCGCAAATATTGTTCCAATAAGTTTTCATTAATTTGCAATTGAATTTTAGTTTCCAGTTGCTTAAGCATTTCGACAATATTTTCATGGCGTTTATTTTTACAATGGTTTTCAATGAGATTGGAATTCCAGAGATGTGGTAAATTTTGATAAATTTTCAAAATTTCCACAATTTGCTCGGGCGACAAAGTGGGATGATTTGAGTCTAATATCTCCAGTGAGTAGTTCTCTAAATAGGGTTCAATGAAACTAAGTTGCCTCAGATACCAAGGCTTCACATACATTTGCCTTTTGCAATCATCGTTTTCCTCCTGACCTTTGTGCAAATCATCTTGATACTTTCGATACAAATGGACAATAACCGCTGACACTTGGCTTGCATTGATATTTATATTGTGATTGCTAAGAAGATCTTCTGTAATTTTCATCATGTATTCCCGTCTTTTTAACTTATTGGCAAAATGTGGCATATTTCTATTCCACAATTGAGGTTGATTCCTAAATGCAGCAATTAAAACAGTTAAATTTTCTTCGGACTTTACAAAATTGCTAACAAAGGACGATGATACATTAGATGGTTTATGCACGATCTAAAAAAAATTATATACAACTGATTTTTAAATACTCTTATGAATATGTGTTCGAAATGGTAAAGTTACTACCTCTTCTACTTCCGCTTCTGTTGAATCAGACTCACTTGCATCTTGACTTTCTATAGAAGTATCAATGTCTTCAATACAATCATCTTCATCCTGTTTTGAAGATTTTGTGCAATTCACATTTTTAGATTCTTCCAATTCACACTTTTTACTTTCATCAAAGTTACATGGTTCGATTTTGATAATTGATTTTCCAATATCACTTTCGTTTTTTACAACATTCAAGGGATCTTCCTGCAAAAACAAATCACATACATTCATACTTTTAGACCTACTTGCATATCGTTACCTTAAAATAAAGAAATGCCCTAATCATTATTTTTGTCAAATCTTGATTTTTTTATTTTTTGATACCTTAGATGTTCCTGAATCGAAATATGTATGTATATGTACATAAAATTCGATTTAAAAAAATGAGTCAGGGTTTACTTACATGCATATGTTTATAGGTAGAAGATTTTCATATCTTTGGTGACTCAAATAACTCTTAACTTTACAGTAGAAGGTAAAAACATAATAACAAACAGTACAAGTGTTTGTACAACTGCTTGAAAAAGCGTTATTTTTTACACTATTGCAATAAAATTGTATGAAATATATTGGAATCACTGATAAAACTTAATTTCGTGAAAATACGAGTTAGGGCCTTTCTACTTGTGACCATCGATATGTACCTACTGTTGATATAATGGTCTTACCATTTCATCACTAATACGTTCGAGCTTCATTGGTGGTTCCTCACATACCAAAGGTTCGTTGACCACATCGGCTTCGTCCGAGCTAAAATTCATATCTTCCTGTACATTACTTTTTATTCCTCTAGTGCCTTTACAGCTTTCATTTAAGTGGAATATAAATGATTCCAACAGCAAATAAATTTGTTTACATTGTACGCATCGCAAGATATATGGGTCTTCAAAACCTTTTTTGGACTTTAGTATTTCACCACATCTTACATAGCCAACAGGCCGACCTTGGACTAGAGTTTGCATAATTTATATTGGTTTATTATAAATCTTTTTAATAATTAGTTATTACACGCTCCACCACAAAATATAACTCCACAATTGAACCAAACGAAAATATACACTTTTTCAAAGAGTACGTTCAGTAATGTTATTCGACTACATTACGTGGGTACCATCAAGGCAGTCTCAACTGCTCAGGTGACCATTTTCGCCTTCCAAGGCGAATTAAATTAAATACGAATTCAGCAAGGAATTCAGTATAAATTCACCTCGTACTTGCCTATTGCCTTGTTGCATATACTGCATTTATGGAATCTCTCTCAATCACCCTCAAAAGAAAACAATCAAAAGCTTTTTATTTAGTTTACGCGCGATTATCTTCTATGCTTACAGTTCAGACGTTTTAAGAAATTTCTGGAAGTAGTAAACAAAATTCATTTATTCTTCCTCAAATATATCAATTAAATATTTAAAGGTCAACATGAATTAAAGTAAATCAAGTGTAAAGTTGTGAAATTTAATTAATTAATAATTGGTGTGCCGTGCCGTGCCGGTCGCATTTATTCTTTTGTGTTGGCCTCATATTAAGTAGTCTATGGTTGGCCTTTCGTTGCAATTACATATACGATGTAATTTTGTTTTAAGTGAGAAAAGCTTTATGGCCTATTTCCTACCTGCGAAAGAAAACGATCGACTTACAATTTATATTGAAAACAAAAACAAATTTTCGTATTTTATTGTTGTTTTCAATATAAATTGTAAGTCGAACGTTTTCTTTCGCAGGTGGGAAATAGGCCATTAATGTAATAAATAGAATACGCTCAATGGCGGCATGATAAAAATACAAAATAATTTGGTTAATGTCTATAAGATGGTTTGTGGAAATGAAAAGCGTTTCATAGAATGAAAAATTAAGTTCAATATCGTCGCGTGGTTACTGGCTTGCCGCACTGATATTAAGAATACATTATTGATGTGGCAAACCAGTAATCAACCGACCAAGAATGATAAAATAAAGATTACGCCTTGCGCATGATTTACCGTTTGATGACGTAGTAGTCCCCTCGCAAAGGTTACCAAGTCTGTATCACATGTGAAATTTATAATTTTTTGCAAAAAATGTATGTATTTTGTTGTAGTTGGCAGCCCTGTGATTGATTTACTCAGAGAGATATCCAAGAAAAAAATTACATGTTGTTGTTTAAAGGCTGCAAAACTAAGAAAAATAAAAAACAAAATAAAAATAAAGAGATAAGAAAAAGAGCAAATATGAAATGTGAGTTTGTGTGCGTGTAAAAGTTCTACAGTTGAATTTTACTAGCCAATGAGAACACAGGCTGAGTGACGTCAGAATTCCATCATGCGCAGAAATGTTTTTTTATTCTTGCGCGCTGGCGTAATCTACATATATTTTATCATTCTTGCAACCGACGATATATAGAATGAAATTGGTATGAAAAAAAGAGCTTTCAATAAAGTTTTCTTTCCTTTTCGAAAAGAGTTTGAAAAGAAGAAAACAAGATTCGGTTTATATGAATAAAATGATGAAGTAATGAAATTAAGGGCCATTTTCACAACTTTCTGTTAGCTAAAGATAGGATTTCGTCTGCCCGATAAATAGCTTTGCATTATTGCAACTTCCATTTTTTATTGTTGTTATTATTATCAGTAATAATAATATTTAATGGAGTTTTAAAAATAAAAATTCATTCACAAAAAAGTGTGTTATTTTAAAGTAGTAAATATATAATTTAATAAAATAAAATGTATGGAAAAATAAAGAATGCAATAATGTGAAATTGAAAAAGAAAGCGGATAACATGGCCGATAGGAGCATCGTAGTGAAGGTAAGCTTTTTTAATTCCTTAATTCTTTGATTTGTAATGCTATACAATTTGGCCGTCAAATTTATTTGCTGGTGGTTCAGCGTTGTCTATATATTTCATTGTTGCTGTAACAAATCATCAAAAAAATTATTATTTGTGAATTCTCAAATAGTTCTTGAAAGTCTGTGCATAAGATAAGAGGTTTGTGACTATTCAAAATGTGTGGTTGAAGTCTACTGATGATTTGTTACAGCAACAATGAAATATATAGACAACGCTGAACCACCAGCAAATAAATTTCAAATATATTATATTATGTACAATAATTGAAATTTATTTGCTGGTGGTCAAGCATGTCTATATACGTATTAGAAATGGGCGCGTGTTGAATTTTTCCAACACGACACGAACACAAATACCAAGACGCTCAAGACGTATACGAAAAATTTCGTCAATACAATACTGCACAACACGCAAGAAATATTATTGGTATGGTATTGAAGATCAGAAAATTTAATGACACCGAGTTGGTACTGCCAGCTTACTATCTGCCACCACTGCCGATACTATCGGTTTACGTACAGAACTTTAAGCTTCAGAGGCTCATACAATATCAACAAATATGCTGGTGTTGTGTGTTTGGCGATACAAAATATTAAATTTTTTCTCTACTGGAAATTCATTCATACGTATTTTGCATCTAAAATCGTTTCGTGTTTTTCATGTCAATTTTGCTCAACACGAAATGACCCGAAAACGCACGAAATCAGATTTTTGTCACGAACACTTCGTGTTGAGTCATGCGTGTTCGTGTCACAAAACAAAGCACGACACGCGTCCATCTCTATTAATACGTATTACATTGACGTTTCAACCAAATCATCAGTAGATTTCAACCACAAATTTTTAACAGTCACAAACCTCTTCTCTTATGCACAAACTTTCAAAAACTATTTGAGAATTCACAAATAATAATAAATTTCTAACCAAAGCTAACACTAATAATAAACTTCTTTGATATTATATCATCATAAATATTCGGTTTTTAATGCAAATTGTCTTGCGTAAGTGTAAATGCAAATGATCATAGCATTTATTTAAAATTTAACAACAAAATGCACAAAAAAAAAGCTAAGATATTTTCCATTTACAGATACGCAAAACCATTTGCATCAAACACCGAATAAAGTCTATCTATATTTTCTTTATTAATTTCCTATTTTGAAGAAGTTATGTTGTCTTCTCTTTTGGATACAGCGTTGTCAAATGTGTAGCTTGATCTGATTTTTGCAGTTTTTGATTTTTTGTGCAGTTTTTTTCTTTACAAAATAAAAGATTCTTTGCAGAGCCTCTATAATTTAATCCTACCCCTGCTGATACTGACTCTGCAAGACTCTGGTGTGGTTAGTTCAAAAGCATCCGCTAAGGATGGTAACTGCGATTCCGGATGCATTGCTGATCTTAAATGATCAGTGGATTCGGAATAAGATCGTATAAAATTACATTTTGTTCATCCCAATTTGTTTTCTGCCTACTTCGCGCTTGGGTACCTCTGCTACCTGAATCCCTATAACGAATTCAATATAGTTATGGTCGGAGAACCAGCAATAATTGAGACTCTCGATTCCCTAACAAAGTTAGAATGAATAGTGATTAAGAGCATAATGTCAAGAACTTCCCTTCTATTTGTAATCATGAAACTCGGTTCCGACCCCACATTTGACATTGCAAATAAAATAAATTACTCACGCTTTTTATTTGAATCCGAGCTGCCACATACCACGCGATGTTCATTCGCATCAGCTGCAGTTATAACCGGCAAAATATTTTGGTTCTCCATTTTTACTACTTTACGAATAATATGATAGTTTTTGCTATGGTATCTCGATCACTGTGATCAGAGAGGAAGAAAATGTTAAGCTAAAATACACGACCTGCTCCCTTATTCTGTAACTGGCTAAAGCTAAATTCGAACAAATGCTAAACATATAAAAAATTTAACATTTCAGCAGATTATATTTTTAAGCTATCGCCTGATTTAGCAATACATTTTTGAAAATTGCATTCGAAAAAATCGAACCGAAATTCGACTTAGCGATATAGATTTAGCTTTCTGGAGTTACAGAATAAGGGGGCTGATCAACCTGTAGCCTTTCGTGGCTAGGTCACAGACCCTATTTTGGTGTATCCAGACTTCTTGGACCAGGAGAGACTCATAAACTTGTGTCGCTTTCACCGTGGCCATGCCTAACATGTTATCATCTCGATATATCCTGAGAAAGATTACTCCGAAGTACTAGTTTCTTACGCAGTTGTGCCAAGGATTCCTGGTTCAGTAATAATTATATTCGAAAACCCTGACAGCCTGCCAGTCAGGATTTTAAAGTTGCAAGAGTTCAAGTATCTCCTTCTTACTGAATGGTTCGTCGTGAGCGCGGGCAAGGGCTCTATTCCAGAATACGGAATTGCAATGTCCTTTAGATAGAGAGGTATCTGTCATTAAAAGAGCAATACAATGGCTAAGGTTCCATCGGATTTCAAATAGAGATATCCATATTATAACTGACAGCCAATCTGCAATTAAGTCCCTCATACATAGGTGTGTATAGATAAGCACTAACGTATGTTATTAAACTGCTTGCGTTTGCAGATTACTATTTCAGGAAGCATAGTTGCCAATAACCTGGCAAAGAGAGGAACCCTACTAAAAGAAGTCGATATCGATAATCTCTGTGGTCTACCACTCTCATCCTGCTAGAGACGCCTCAGTGTTGCCTTTCTTGAATTAGCTTAAGACAGATGGATCAATGAGCTCACCTGTACAATACCGAGAACCCTCTGGCCTTACCTAAACTCCCATTGAACGAAAAACCTCATGAACTTCACTAGGAAGCACTTGAGGAACCTCGTGGCCACTTTGACCGGTCAACATTTTGAGCCTATATTAGGAAGAGTGGCTGGTATAGCCGCTGACTCCTTCTATCCAATTCTACACCTCCTCTATAAGAACTTTTATTTCTTTTCTACATCTATCCTTCTCACTCTTTTCTCTCTTCCCTCTCTTTCTTTATCTTCCTAAAGCCTCTATGCATAATTGAAAACTCTTCAGGAGAAATCACGTCAGGTTTAGAGCCCTCCCATAGGTTTTTCAAGAGACCAATCAAAGAAAAATAACGCAACCAAGCAACCCCATTATTTTTCACTTTACCTCATCTTTCAGAGGATATGACACAATCCGCGTTTCTCCTATCGATTACAGACATGACGAGATGGTCTTTCGTACCCTAGGGGGTCCTGACTTGTTTTGCGGGTTCCTGATTTTGCAAATGGGCCTCTCCCTCAAACTGCTGCCGTTTAGTCCTGACAGTATGCGCGAGAAGAGGTGCTTGCATCTCAGCAAGAGAAACTTGTTCTTCTTGATTTAAGCAGTGGGTCGGCTTGTTTTCTATCATTTCCAAACTTTCTGCCGCCTTTTATACAATAGAGGTAGAGATCGGTGACACTGGGAGGGGGGGGGGGGAGCTGTAGAGCTAAGAAACGCAAAGATTTGTTCGCAGTTCCCTTATCCACAACTAGCATCTAGGTGCCTGCTGTAGTTGGGGTGTACTCTGTAATTCGAAACGTAAGGAAATGCTTTTGAATTGTAATGTTAATAACATACATTTTCGAATTAATTTTCTTTCGTTTCGAAATACAAAGTAGACCCCTGGTTTTGCTTGACCAGTGTCTTAAACGAGGGTTTATCCGTAAAGACGTAAAGGGGTATCCAGAGATACCCCTGCGATTTCGCATTTGGTGGTCATGGCTTGGCCACCTTGTCCAAGGATTTGTTTGAATTTCAGTTGGTTTGCATTTTTATAACCACGAGGTGTAAGCAGGTCACTTGCATCATAACCAACGAATTACATAGTAAGGACATCTGTCCACTTGCTGAGATGCCCAGGTATTAGCAAGTCTCCATTTGAATACAATCTAATTACCTCTGACTCCAAAAATCCGATAGTCCTTGAATCATGAAAGCTTCTGAGTAGAAACAGACACCATTTACCCCGATGTACGGGTCGGGTATGAGTCAATAACCGTTCGTTTTCAACCCCCATGATTATGAGAGGCAATGTAGTAATCCAGATGTTAGAAAAATCTTTAGCAAACATAAACACAATTTACTTATTTTTTTTTTATTTATTAGTGATTCAAAATAAAATTAAAAATTAAATATACATAAGTTAAATATTTTTAAAACATATTTTATCATACAATAATTTTTATAAACTCTGATATGATACCTTTATGATAAATCTGTAAAATTTTGTGGATGCGTAACTCCCAATATATGCGTTTCCGGGAATTTAACTTTTTTAGCATTTTTTTATTCGAAAAGGTGACCCTAAAGTAAAGTTGTTCCCTATTTCCTTCAATATCTTTAAAACATCCAAATTTTTAATTGAAGAAACAATGTTACCTATTATTTTCTTTATACATATATGTATATCGTTGCCTTACTATAGAAAGGCCCTAAGTCATTATTTTCTTTTATCGAAATATACAAAAAACTCGATTTCAAAAAATAATAAGTTAGGGCCTTTCTATATTAAGGTAACGATATGTATGTATGTATAAATTATAAAACAACAAAAGTTGAGGTTATACTAACTGACAATCTAAAAGCATATATTATGTATGTACTTTATAGGAAATTTCGGGAAATTCAATTTTACTTTTTTGAATTTTACTTTTTTTACATTGCTGTTCTTTATTTCGTTACTCCCGGTTCACACGTTTCAACTTTTGTTGCTCAACTCATAATTCAGCTTTAAGAAATACGGGAATGGAAGGACTGAATTACGAGTTGAGGAACAAAAGTTGAAACGTCTGAACCTGGACTTACATAAAAGATACCAGTTCTTATTTTATATACATACATACATAAAAAAAATACAAAAATTACGCGGCTCAAGGAGTTAAACAACGACGGTATCTTACTATCGATCCTTTATAGCAATTTAGTGATATTTCAAAATTTTTAAATTACTGAAGAAAAAGTGTTCCTTCTTCTTTATATGTATCTAAAAAAAATTACAAAAAATATCTTAATATGAAAGTTGATTTTTTCGAGATATAACTACGTTCCAAAAAGGAGTGATGTGCCTGTACATCATTAAATATATTATGTAACTCATAGTTGGTGCACATTTTAGGGGCGTTTTGAGGAATAACATTTTTAAAATTCTGTTTTTGTTCCCATAAATTCCACTTTGGTGATGTAATTTTCAGAATTTAAAAAAGGAATATACGTGCATAAATAAATATATGAATTCAATAATATTTATATAGTTTTTAAATACGCATGTACATACGTATTTACTTTTAGAATGAATAAATAATAAATAATAAAATTTTTTGTATTGGTCTTGTTTGATTCCATATCACTAATCTTCAAAAATTCCGGGGAATAAAAAATTTTATTTCCCAGGATTGGGAAATTAGAAACCCTAAACTTAAATTCCATTTCTCAAAGCTTTCGATAGTATTTAAAAACTAAAGTTTTTTTAAAAAATAAAAAAATTTTCGGTCATAAAAAATAAGAGCCCAATGCATATTCATTTAAGGCCAGGAGAATTCAATTTGCATGGCCTCAACTCACAATGTATCATAGAATACAATATTATTTGAAACCTTTTAAATTAATAGAGTCTGAGTCAAAAGTTTTTGACTCAGACTCTGTGTTGAGTAGTGGTAACGCTTAATTGGGCACATATTTGCCAAAGTATTCATAAAAAATATTGATTTATAAAAGGTTTATAAAACAGAAAAATTATTTGTTATGAATAAGTTTTATTGTTTAAAATAAATTCAAGTTTATAGTTAACATGTTTTTATTTCAACAAATAATATGCAGCCATACTGACCAAAGGGCGTAGGTGATAAAAACAGAACTTTAATCAGGAAAATGTTTATTAATTACCACTGCACTGTGATGTAAAGGCTAAAATGAATATTATATCAGTCACGTCTTTGTATATATATAAAAAGTATTTAGCACAAATTACAAATTATTCCTTAACAGCTGTACTTTTTTCTTCACTGTTAGCTATACCATGCGTTCTCATGTGTTGATTCACTCCGGTTTTATGTTTGAACGTTTTGCCACATAATTTGCAAGCATGTCTTCGTACATCATCATGTATTACTACGTGCTGTTGCAATGATCTTTTAGTTATAAATGCTTTGCCACACACATTACATACTTGGGTCCTTGTATTGGAATGTGAATTCATATGATCATTATAACGATCTTTCGAATAGAAACCCTTACTACAGATTTCACAAGTATGAAGATAGTTTTTGATATGACGTCTGTGATGATTACTGAAACCTTGAATGTGTCTGAATGAAGCTCCACATATTTCGCAACAAAAAGGCTTTACTCCGGTATGATTACGCATGTGTATGCGTAATTCGGTAGAATGCAAAAATTTCTTTCCACATTCCTTGCACTCGTGATTTAGATCCTTCATATGACGTTTCGCATGATTTGTAAATGAATTGACAGTTTTGAATAGCTTTTGACATAAAGAACATGAAAGGGGTTCCGAGCCGTGAAGCTGAGTTTTGTGTATTTTTAAATACAAAGGACTTTTGAAAGAACGTTTACATTCAGAGCACTTGAATTCTCCTACATGGTCATATAAGAAAATCATGTGTTCGTAGTAATCGTCATGTGTGCTCTCTCCATTATTTGGATCACTGCTATTTTTGGTGGTTGTTTTATCGAATTTGATGCGTTTAGCCCGCGTAAAACAATTATTTATAGTGCGAAAATAATCATCCAATATGTTTTCATCAATTTTTATACCCATTTTCGTTTCTAATAGTTCCAACATTTCTTGTTTAGCAGCTTGTATTTTATTTTTACAATAATGTTCTATCAGTTGAGTATTCCAGAGGTGTGGTAATCCCTTATATATATCTAATATTTCTATTATTTGATGTGGCAATAAATCCGGTAAATGTGAGCCTAGTTTTGCAATTGGATTATTTTCCATAAAAGGTTTTAAGAAATTTAAATCTTCAAAAAACCATGAGGGAGTATAGTTTTCTTCACCTTCTTTGCTTTCTTTAATACCTTTTAAGTCTTCTCGATACCTTCGGCACAAATACACAATGACGGTTGCTACTTGATTCCATGTAATTGTCAAATTATGCTTTTCATTAATTTCACTAGCAATTTCTTGCAAGCAGTTTTGACGTCTTACTTTATGCCTCAAGAATGGGAAATTTTTATTCCACAGTGAGGGTTGATTTTTGTACGCTTCAATGAGGGAAACTATATGTTCCTTTTTTTCTATAAATTCTACAATAAAATCTGCCGAATCATTTTTGGATTGTTTAACAGTCTGAATGGTAAAATTTTTGAGATTTTTATTAAAGGAAATCCAATTATTTGATTAAACAAATTCCACTTACCCTTATTTCATAAAGGTCATCGTCATCGCTATTTATACTATTATCTGAGCTATTCAATATTTCCTCATCACTACTTTGGAATTCTGTTTCAACATTGTTCAAGATTCCATTTGAATCATCATCTGTTTCGCATACTGTATCAATAGTCATGGGATTGTTTTCTTCGTCGTTATCTTTATTAGCTATCGGCTTATCATCTTGTAGATTTAACTCCTCTTTTACTATAATGCACTCATCTTCAGAAATATTTTCAGGTTTTATGACAACCAAGGGATCCTCCTAAAATAGAAACATATTGTATAATGGAGACCATGATACAATTATTATTGTATCATGATGGAAACAGTAAATAGCAGAGAGAAGTCGTAAATGCATACAAAATATGCATGTAAAACAATGAACACTACAAATTGGTTAATATGTACATACATATAAAAACCTTATTTATGTACATATGTATGTGTATATATGTACACATGCCCAGTTGGCCACGTCTTTAAGACATCTTTGACGACGGGTACAAGACAATGGTAATTCGTAGAAGACATATTAAAGACAACTCCATACAAATCGTTGACGAAATTTTCATACAAATGGCGGCGAGGTAACACAAGACCAGATGAGCGACATTGTCGCTCAGATTGTCCTCAACAAGGCTTTATTGAAGACAAAACGTGTGACACTTTCGCTCAGATTGTCATCAACAAGGCTTTATTGAAGACATAACGAGGGACATTGTCGCTCATATTGTCGTCAACAATGCTTTATTGAAGACACAACGAGGGACATTGTCGCTCAGATTGTCCTCGACAAGGCTTTATTGAAGACAAAACGTATGACACTGTCGCTCAGATGGTCCCCAACAAAGTTTTATTGAAGAGAAAATGTGTGACATATCGTTCAGATAGTCATGAACGCCGATTTCTTTTAAATTGTCGATTAGAAAACTTAATCTACAGACGACATGTCGTATATGAATCGTCGAAGACAATGTCGTCTAGGACGATTTGGACAACTGGGTGAGTGTACATATATATGTATATAATATGCACTTTAATATTCGTGGCTTAAATCTTACCGTTTGCATAGAAAAAAGATTTTTTTCAACTTTAATATCTCCCTTAATTTTATCATCTAATTCCAAGCGTTGCTGGTTAGCGTTGGCTGGTGTAATTTCAAGGGTTTGTTCATTATTTGAGTGAGTTTCGATTAATGTATTTACATTTTTGCAATGATCTTCGATATGAAATATAAATGCCTCAAATAGTAAATAGATTTCCTTGCAATGAAAACATTTTAAAACATATGGGCGTTGGAAACTTCCGTAAGGCGGTCTTAAGATTTCCCCACATTTCATGTAGCCGACGTAATGCTGCATATTTTGCACTTTAGTTTGCATTTTGCTCAGTTTGTGTTTATTTTATACGCCAAATAATTTATTTTCGTAAAAATTATGTTTATTCCTGTGGAGTACGTTCAACTGTATTAATAATTTTGCCTGTCACCCAGCAAGTAATGCGAGTATGAAATCAATAATTTACTGTGTGTAAAAATTCCTTTAAATCGATAGCTTTCGCTGCAGCCACACGTTTCAATTTCATTACACATATTGTGTGTCAAAATTCCTTGAAATTGATAGCTGTAACACAAATTGATAATCAATTTCATTTTTTAAATGCCACCGACGAAGAAACAACTCAAATTTGTAGCTTCAATCAATGTGTGCTGTGAGCAGCCGTTCAAATTGAAAACTAAATTGCCATTTAAATGGATAGATGAATTTGAAATCAATCTAGTTTTAAATTTAAAAAGTTTGATTGTGTTTGTGAAAAAAGTGTGAGTGTATTGAAAATTGAATGGAATTGAAAGTCAAAAATTGAACGTGTGACCCCCAAGTTTGACACAAATTGATAGTCAATTTCATTTTATAAATGCCACCGACGAAGAAACAACTCAAATTTGTAGCTTCAATCAATGTGTGCTGTGACCAGCTGTTCAAATTGAAAATTAAATTTCCATATAACCTTGCGGCTACACGTTCAAGAAATTGCTTTCAATTTTTTCACACATGGTTTGTCAAAATTTGCTCAAATTGAAGTTGTGACGTATAGGCTGCTAGCAATTTGATTTCCAATTTTATGCTCAAAATGCCGTCGTCGAGGAAGCAATTAAAAATTTTCGCTTCACATATTGTATTTCAGCAAAGAAAATTACTTTTGTGTTAAATTTTTTACAAACACAAAAATTGTTTTAAAACAGCTGTTAAATTGAATGAAGTGTTGAAAGAAAAATTGAATTCCACCTGGTATTCAATTCCCAAATGTATGAGTGCGGTAGTAAAAAAGAGTGAATGTATTGAACTTTGAAACGAAAATTGAAGCAAAAATTGAACGTGTAGCCTCCAAGTAATGGTGAATTTGAAAGCAATCTAATTTTCCATTTAAAAAGTTTGTGTTAGTAAAAAAGTGTGAGAGTATTGCAAATTGAATAGAATTGAAAGACAAAAGGTTAACGTGTTGCCCCAAGTAAGATAGAATTAAGGCCGGGCCACAATGAATCCGTCATACGTTAAAATTCGCATTTGTGTCATATTTTACAACCAGCAACATGTATTATGCAACATGGCGATACGGTTACGCTAGCCCTTAGCGTAAAATTTTCTGCTGTAAAAAAAATGCAAGAAAGTTTTGCTTGATTTGACAGCAAAGAAAGTAGCAGATGATTATCATCTGATGAAATGAGATCACGTATTCGAATTCGCCTTACATTCACGAAAAACTTTCACATAAACTATATTTACATAAATTCTAAAGGTTACAATCAAGGCATTTTTATACAAGGTATACTCGCCTAAATTCGATATGAAAATTTTCCTTTTTGAAGCGTATATTTTGACATTTAAGAAGTGATTTTTGTTTTGACATCGGAAAAGTTGTACTCACCAGATCTGTCGATATCAATTGTTATGAATTCGTGTTGATTACAATGGATATACATATGTATGTATGTATAATAACCGAACTATAGAAAACAATTTGTGCAGGAGTATTCAGTTGGTCTCGATTTGCAACTGTGCATATTCGTCTTTTATATTTGTTAGTGCTGAATTCCCTGTTTTCAGAAAATTTCCGACCGTTTTGCTTTGATTTGACACCAGAGAAATTAACAGCTGATAATCAGCTGCTTAATTGAAATCACCTGATATGTATTCACCTTGGGAGTATCTTTGGTCAGGGTTATTTTGTATTCATGCCTGATAATGCGTTTAATTTTGTTATTGTGTTTTTGAAATGTGATGTAAACTGGCAACACCGCTTATACATACACATATCGCTCATCAACAGTGTCGCCACTCAAAAAAAAATAGGTTTGCAGGAAACGCGTTTAAAGTTTACAATTTCCATACAACTTAATGGACATATGAAAAAATATGTTTTTTAGATACTATATGTAACTATGGTATAAAAATAGAAGGTATTTAAATTCTCTTTTTTTCTTGATATTGACTATCTGACAAGAATAAGTTATGATATTTCCGGTAATAATAATAATATTTCCCCTCTGTTTCCTGTTTGTGTAAAATGTTAAGTACAGCATTTTTAACAGACGTTTTATCGAATATTATTTGGAAGTGTTAAGCCTGCAGTACACGGAATGTAAAAAGCGCTGCCTCTGGAATTGTACCTGGTTCGGCTACATGTGTCACATTTGGATTTATGGACAAAAATGCTATCAAAATTTTACGGCATGTAGCTTTATTCCATAATTTTTTTATAAAACCCGCGTAACACGTTGATGTTATTTAATGAAGGATTTTCTTAGTTTTATCTACCTGCACTTTTGTACTTTGTGAACCTATTGCAAGAAAACCTTTTGTTTAGCCATATTTTAGCTATCTTTAACGAAAAATGCATCAGCAGAGCTTATATCTGAAAGTTTTGGAAGCGTTTATTTTAAATGTTAAGCTCAAAATCTAAATAACTGTGTACAATTTACACTTTACATATGTACATATGTACATATGTACATACATACATATATTCAATAGGGCGGATCGAAAGTGTATTAATACCAAGTGGACTTATTATTACAATATACTATGTACATACACATTTGTTGTAGGATTATTTTTATATGTATGTTGACACTTCGGGTTAATATTTTATGTTACACTTTAGGCGGGTCTATTTTTTTTTTCAAAAATCATATACATACATATGTAGCAAAAACGTAATCTGTAAAAAAATTTAAGAAAATTCTCCGAAGAAACCATGTGTGTAAAATCTAGTCGTATACAGCGCCTCTTAACGTGATAATTGAAATATTATCTTCTTAAAAAATAAACTTTTTCTTTATTTAAGTTTTTCAAAGAGAAAAATGTGTATACTCAAATAAATTTTTCAGTAAACAATTTATTGTACACTCAAATATTTTTTGCACACTCAAAAACGAAAAACGTGAGGAACGCAAATATTATCAATATTTTATTTACTTTCAATAGAAAACCTGTAGTGAATATAATATAATATGATTTGTCAAAGAAAAAACTACTTTTACAGCTCAGGACTTGTATGTATATATCGTTTTTACTATACAATTTTTTAATTTTTTTCCCATCCATACAAATCTGCACGCCCTAATATTCCAGGAGATTGACTGCTCTTTTAATTATCGAATTTTGCTATATAATCATTTTTAAAATTACATATATCTAAATTTTATATACTCGTACCTAATTTGGTTTATAAAGTTTTATATTACTTCACTGAAGAAGTAAACAAAACATAAATAAAATGAAGCGAAATAAAAATAAAAATTAAAATGAATTTGTAAAAGAACAAGAGTAATAACACGAAATTTCCCTGTTCGTTTCCGTATAAATAAAACAACTTGTGAGTACAATAAGAAAAATATTAAGTTTATATTTAGTTAATGATGATTATATTATTAATATTAAATGCAAAATTTATATAAGTATCTTCGGCACTTAAAATGTTTCAATTAAACTTTTGAGTAATATGTTAATGTCCTTTCTTGCTCGATATAACACGGGAAGGGAAAAATGTATGTATATCTTCTTTTTTTTTGTTTTTTTAATGTATGTAGGTATGTATGTATGTAGTTGAATGAGATTGTCGATCAAAAAGGTAGGAGGGCTGGGGGAGGTACACATACTTGTGCATAAATATGTGTATGTGTTAGAAAAACATTTATAAAATAAAACAATATAAAAATTTGGAAAATATTTGACTTACACATATCAATACGAACGAAGGATATAGTCAAACATTTTCCAACTTTTTTCTTTTATTATTCAGTTCAACAAAACATTAATATTTGTTGTGTTGTTTTTTTACTCACTGTATATATTTAATATTTTTTTTAATGGAATAAGCATTTTTATTTATTCTTTGGTATAACTTTTTTTAAATTAAATATTAGTTATGTATATATTATATATATGTATGTATATATAATATTTAGACGTTTCTTTTAAATGTATGTAAGTAATTTGCCTAGTAAAAATTAATTATTTCTACTGCTACATCTGCCACCAAAATGCAATACATATTTAAATTTTTTTTTGCTATTTTGTTTGTAATTAAGTATAATAATTAATAACTTTAATAATATTCAATATATATGTAATTAAAATTTAAATTTTTGGTATCTATATTCGTTAATATATTGTTCCATAAATGTGCCTATATTTGTTTGTTTTTGTTGTTGTTATTGATGTTATTATTAATATAACTGATGCGTTAAGGGAAGATTTTAAGGAGTGAGATAGAAAGATAGATATAGAAAGAAATCAAATGTAGCTCCATTACCATCAGGACGGCGATGACGACGACGACAACGACAAACGTCCATGCATCATAACCACCAGTAATTTATGCATTAGAACCAACCACCACTTCCAAGTTTTGAGCTCAATCCACCAATACCTTTACCGAGGAGATTTCCGACACGTCCGGCCACAACGTTGGTAACAGCTGCTGCCTGAGCCGAAACTATATTCGGCTGAGGCATTCTAACGCGTGGCGCTGCGGTCTCCTCTTCGGCACCCTCCTCATCAATGCCGTCGAGTTCTCTACCATCATCTGCAGTTTCATCGCCTTCTGCTACGTCAGGCATGGTTAGAGCACAAGTAGCTTCTTCTGTAGCCATACGCGTGGCAACAGTTTGATATGCTTTAGAATTAAGCTTTTCCTCAAGCATACCTTGTAGTTCAAAGTCTGAATAAATCTTTTTTACAATATGTGACAGCGCCTGTACCTGAGCATAGTGGAGTGCATGATCCAAACGCTCAGAAAGCCAATTGCAAAGCATATTAATTTGTTGCGCATACCATTGTTCAAAAAAATTTAGTGTCCATAGATCGTCGCCAATTTTGCCACGGACTTGTTCCATGTTGTTACGGAAAAATATAACATAGCTTTGTCCTAAATCTTTACCTGAACTAGAAACATTTGTAAAGTTTAATATAGAACCAATTAGGCTACCTTCGTCGTATCGAGCCAATTTGGACAAAGTCGACTCTAGCACAGACATAAGTTTACCAATAAGTCCTTGTGTCATGGCTACATTCGCTTTATCGAGCTGATCGTCAATTTTAGCATGGAATTTGTACAAATCAATTCCGTCGATGGTGGTTAACTTGAAGCTCTGATTTTTAGCATTTAATATCACATTAACCATGGCGCACATTTCCGAGGGCACAATATAATCGGTTGACGATATGAATGCAATATTTTTCTTAAGCCACGATTGGAATGAAGCATCCGTACGTGCAATACATTGCTCGATCATTTCGGCGGCCATCATTTTCAAACGCTGCTCTAAGTGTTGTCGAAATTCCTGTTCGGGCCAGTGAAGATCGCGTATAAATGATTGTAAGGCATCAAGTTTCCAAAAGAGATCTTCCGATGTAGCACAACCATTGCCCTTACTCTCCCAGCGCTCTTTCTCGAAGCCTTTATTGATGGATTGAGCTATTGAGGACTCCATTAGATCTACGTATCGTACAACTAATGGAGCGAAAGTGTCTCGTAGATGTTGGTGGAAGCGACCATTGCGAAGATTATCGTCTGCTCGTAGGTAATCGTTAAGTATTTGGAAGAGGGGAAACGAATCCCAAGTATCAGGTGGTTGTTCGGATAAAACTCGGTCCATATCAACAGCAAAGAGGGACCAAAATATTTCGGCATGTTCTACCAACAAATCGCTGAACCAAGCAAAAGCTTCAGCATAATGTTCTTCATTTTGCTGCTGTAAATCAACGCACAGTTCTGCTAGATGTATCAAATCTTCGAGTTTTCTCGCTGGAGGTACTGCAACTTCGCCGCGCAGATCTTCTTCAATTTTTGCTTCAGAAGACAAACGGGTATAATTCACCAGGGCGGCGGACTCCAAACTTTTCTTAATCATTTGGCGAACTTCTTCTGGTGGCACAGGCGTGACTATGTCCTTCATCAAAACACGTTCAAGTAGGGATAATGTTGCCTTAAGAGCACCTTCAGGCCGACCAAATGGAAAACAGAACCTAAAATTGGTTATTTGATATTCTAGCAAAACTCTTAAGCGTTCTTTGATCTCGGTAAATTTTTCTTTCTCTTCATGAGTGATACTGCCAACACCGTCAGGGCGATTACCGTGCACATGACTGGCACAAAAAGCAAAAGAATAATGAATGAGTGTCGGATCGATCATGAAATCTTTTTCGGCACGGTCTAGTAAATCCGATAGATAACACAGGTGTCTATAGCAGCCGCGAACACCATAACGTGCGCAATACTCATCCAATACAAACACTTGTCCCGGACTAAACCAACCGAGGGAAGCGTATTGATCATTAAGACGATATTCTAAAGCGAGATTTTGCAGCATTTTGAAGAACACAGCATGATCTAAAATACATGGATCGGCGCTAATGTAATCTTCCATGCCGTGTTTACGTGCTTTGTCCGCATCACCTTGAATCTTCGATATGGCCGAGTTTTTATCCTGAGTAACTGGCGGAGTGGGTTTGTGGGATTGACCAGTCGCACGATACATGGCCATCACCCATAAGCTGCACTCATTTTCGTCGTCGCAAGCGAAAGCGATGCTATCACCTTCTCGTACTGCATTGAAGAAAAACCGTCCGCCATTTAAATCGGTGCCAAACATTAAACTTGCACTAGCACCTTCGATGTAATCAACTGTATAACCATCTAACTGCATCATTTCCGATGGTTCGGATTTCTTTTCTTTATAACTACACATGGCGAAGGTGTATTGAGATACTTGAACTAGTACAAAATAACGTTTTTTCCACTTTTTCCACACCGATTTTCCAATGGCGTATAAGTGTCCACAGTGTTTCATATTGGGTGGTTTCTCGAGACGGCATGCTATTTTAATACGCAAGTCTTGATCGGGCAAGTTCTTGGGTACCGTCATCCGATGCCATTCAGGTGTTTTCGATGATAAAGGTGTAGGCTTAATAATAACCTTGCCCAGCTCTTTATCTTCTAAAGCTAACATGCCGGGATTTTCGGTGTACAGCTTAACTTTAACTACAGGCAAAGGATGAGTCGTTGTAAAATCACCTTGTGTATCCCACATTGGTTTGGAGGCTTCAGCTTGATCTGTTTGTAACTTTTCACCATTTTCAACTTCCATTGTACAGTAGACAATTCGATTCTGAGCTAAAGATTTAAGGCCCTTCACTTCCATAACAATTACTTCTAGCTGAAAGGTCAATACAACATCTAATTTAGAGAGCTGTGTAATACCATCCTCCGAATCACCTTCCAGCTTTGAAAGGGAGCCATGAGAACGTAAAATCATTTTCAGAAATGAAGGCGTACTATGATTGTAACGCTTCAGTTTTTGTAAACCGTATTTGCTATCCATATTACCTTTAGTAACAGGCAGCGATTCCAAATTAGCCATCAATAAATTTATTGATGATTTCAATTCTTCGATATAGAGTGATTCCATTTCTTTTAATACAAATTTTGGCATTAGTTTGCGATTTTTCTCCATTTCATTTACACGCTGCATACGGCCATCCAACTCACGTCTAATTGCTGCTGCTTGTTCATCAGCCGAATCGAGCATTAACGCATTAAATAATATTTGGTGTTCAAATTTTTTAACACTAAGTATCTGCTGGAACATATCGTACAGTTGTTCTTTGGAAAGTATCAGCTCACTGTTTAATGACTGCTGTAAGCGTGCTGGTTTTTTCGAATCTTCTTCTCCCGTACCCTTAAGTATCACATCAAACTTTGCCATCCACGAGGTAAGTACCGTGTCCTTGCTAAGGCCGTCGATTTCCGGCAATGATCGAACGCGTTTTTCAATATTTTTGCGAAAAACTTCGGTAAAGTCCTGTATAGAACATGAACCCTGTTGGACCATTTTTAATATACGATCTGATTTCAGGAAAACGTCATGATAGCTTTGTACTGCATTACGAAATGCTTCGTCAGCCATGATTTGTGTTTCTCCTTTAAGGAATGATTGAAATCGCTGTGTTATTGCATCCAATTGGGTTTTGTTAACTTTTGGTTGTCTTTTCGTCATGTCGGTAGGCTGTTTAGCATTAAACGGATATGATATGCAACGGGAAACAAATACATACAGCTGAATACGTTTTTTTCGCTCCTCCTCTTCAATGCCCTGCTTTGGCTGACCACCACCACCCGATTCATACTTGTCACTTGCTACTGACGGCGAAGGTGATATTGGGCGCGACAGCGAATTGCCCCTGGATGAAGAACCTGCACTTTGGTTTAGAGTTTCCTGTGATTTGCTGCCCGCTGCAGAATCATTTGCGGTGAGTTCGTTCTTGCTCGATGTACTATTTGCGGCCGCTGGTGCTGAAGTTTTTTCACTGTCTGTTGGCCCACTTGAAGTAGAGCCACCAACTGTCTTGTGTGGAATTTCACCATTTTGTCGTGTTGCACCGGCACTAACCTTACTACTTGAATCGACAGCAGTTATTATGGGTTTTGGTTTAGCTAATGAGCTTCCTCCTAAGCGTCCTTTGTTGGGTGGTCCTCGAGGCGTTGGTTCTTCATCACCCTCTTCCTCACTAGAACTGGGATCAATCATTGTTTTGAGGCTTGCAACAGCTCACTCCTCCTTTTTTGTACCTTGTTTTTCTTTTCACGGTTACGCTCAAAACCTATATAATTTTTGTAGCGATAACGGCTACGGATAGGTAGTGTTGCGATAAATCAGACAGCAAGCAAGCAGTATATGTATGTGTGTATATGCAACTGTAATACGAATTAACACAGTATTAGCTTTTAATTTATTATCAATTCAATTCAAGGCAACAAGGCAAGCATTAAATGTTCAAATTAAAATTTTGTTTAAAGTAGTCAAATGTATTTATATACATATGTATATATGTATGTGTATACTAAACCACTTGACCTGAGATTTAATATAAACGAATGCTCACTAAAGCGAAGGAATTTCGATATTTGTTTGCGAATCTAAAAAATTCAAATATTCGCTACGGCGAACTTCTCTCGATAGTTTCTCGAATGTGTGACGATAGCCTAGTGGATGTGTGCTAGTCTTTTAGTTTAGAGGTACCGAGTTTTCAATTTACATACAACTCAATGAAGGTATGAAAAAATATTATTCTCTCAGGAGGAGAGAAGCTATTTATATGAAATTTTTACATATTAACTCAAAAACTAATTTTTTGAGTTATGACACTATTGAAGTGAATGAATGTGCGATATCGTCGCTGTTTTAACTAACCGACCTAACTGACATTTTTTTGAAAAATGAGATAAGTCCTTTACTAGACTTTATAAGTCATAATACACATTGTCTACAATTTTCATGACTGTAAGCATTACTTTTGTGCCTATATATGTAAAAAGATTTCTGACGCAGCCATAAGAATGAATGTATAAAACAACCATAAAAGCTGCTCTCCTGTTAAATTTTTAAAATGTTAATTAGGTCAGTTAGTTAAAACAGCGACGATATGTGCAATAATTGAACTGAAAATAATTTGGCACGATAGTCTAGTGGATGTGTGCTAGTCTGTTAGAATGGAGGTACCGTGTTCAAATCCTGTAGCGTAGTTAAATAAGGTCAGTTCATTTACTTTCCCAGCAGAAACTAGCAACGAGAGAGTAAAGCAGAAATTTACAAAATGTCCCTCTCAGATACGAAAAAGTAAATGAACGTTTCTCTATAATTAAAAATAAATAAATTCAGAAATGAAATTACTTTTTTACTTTTTCTGTTGCTTTTTTGCGATATCGAAATTAGTTTGATATTGCTGGCAAACCCCTGAAATCTAATGGTTTCCTGAAAACAACTGAGCGACAGGTAAACAACTTTTTTCGATTCATTTTTGACTGTCTTTCTCGATTGTTTTACACGATAATTGTTCGAGATATATGTATTCGAAATCGATATCATTAACGAAAGCCTTGGTCAAGTGGGAAATACATTCATAGTTATTTGTGCATGTGTGTATGTGCATACGATATTATTTCGAACAATACAAATGTACATGCAAATGTAAAAATTTTTTTTTTTTGGGAATTTTAAATTTAATTATATTTTAAAAAAAATTTTGGAAGTATATTACGTACTTGTTTGTATGTGTGTTGTCCTGGTTTATTGATATCTTTCCAAGTTATTCACATTGATTAAGGGTGTGAATGTAATCAGAAGTAGTTGTTGTTGGTAATAAGCTGTTAATTTTTCCCCATCACATGAAAAAAAAAATTTTAAATGCATGACACGGATTTAGAAAAATTTTAGATACTATTAACATTTTTGTATGTATGTGTGTATGTGCATATGTATGTGTGTATGTATGTAAGTATGTAACTGAAGAATTATATTGTACAATATTTGTTAATTTATCTGTAATAGCTGACAAACACAGATTTATTGGCCTTTTTGATTTGCAACAATTCCTTTTAAAGAGTTTAAAACAAAATAAGTTACTTGTTAAGTATTGTACGTTATACATATATGTATGTGTGTATGTATGAATGTATGTGTGCAAGTATGTCTAAATACATATATATTTCGTATGTATGTATATATTTTAAAATATTTGTTAAAAAAGTATTTGCAATTTGTAGTTGACAATAAAACAGTTTATTACTCTTTTTGATTTTCTCTGTTAAAAAAAACCATTATTTTTAACACAAAATGTATTTTTTATGTATTGCACATATTTATGTATGTATGTATGTTATTTCTAGTTATACTTATTTCATAACTCAAATTATTTAAATTTATTTAAACCTTTTCGAAACTTGTGCGCATTTTATTATTATTTAATTTATTACTCTTTTAGTTATTATTATTTTTTCTTTATCAATATCTCATTGAAATAGTTTCGCCAATATAAGAAGCATTTAATGTTATATGTATTGATTTTCCGTAAACACTATTTTTTTATATTCCTCTGTAGAAACGTCTTTTAACAGGGCAGAATTGTGTATGAAGACTATCATAAATTTATATGCTCTCAGAGTTTTTATATATGTATGTGTGCACATATATATATATATGTATATATGTACATATATATATAGTTATTTCACGCAATGTGACTGACTTTCAACGGTAACCGTTTTGACAACTTGTATGGATTTCGTTCGTACTTTCAAGTAACCACTTCAAAATTCATTTAACCCCTAAATATGACTAACCGTTATTTATAGGCATTTGTGCTATGTTTGTTGACATTACATGATTCGCTTTAACAGTATGTTAAGGCCAGTGTGTGTTAACACTAACGTGACCAGATCGTTTATGCAAAAGCGATAAAAAAGTGGGATTTTGAAGAAAATACAGCCAAAAAGCGGGATTTAAAAATAAATATATTTTAGAAAACGGGATGTTGTAATATGCACGTACACAGATTCGTACGTACTTTGAAACTCAATTTAAACGGTTTTAAGTAAATAAAAAATGATAATTGCATCAATTAAGAGCAGCTGCACCGATTTCGTAATTTTTTTTAATGTAGTGGGAGGTAAGATTTTTTTAAATTTTGTGCGGATAACTGTGTTGAAGCAACATTTACTTCAAGATATGTCTGTATCTTGGAAGCCAAACAGTAAAAATTTTCCCTTATAAAAAGGAAAATGGAGCAAAAAGTGTGTCACATCCTAGAGACCTTGATTCACTATCCTACACGGTCGCACGATTCATTCACAGGAAAATCTAGCAGAAGTCTGACTGACTTTAAAAAATCGGTTAAAAATGGTATTTTAGGTGCCACACTGTCATATAAAAATTATGCAAAAACAACATTCTCAGCTGTCTGACATTAAAAACAACTCTGATCGCATGGAATCTATCATTTTATGAAATTTTTCATAAATATACATATATAAAATCGCACGACTTGCCATATTTGGCAGTTCGCGTGATTGTGTAGGATAGTGAATCACTGCTTTAAGTAAATTCTGTGGTTTTCATGAAGAACAGCGCATTTCCAAAAATCGAATTTTTTTAGTAGAGCCAAAAAAAAAATCTTTTTGAAGCTTATTTAAGAAAAGATAGAAGATGTGTTGTTGTTTAAAAAAATTATATACGTACGACATTTGAAATATAACAATTAGACAACATAAACTCGAAGTGAAAAATATATAACAGGTTGTTATTCATGAAAACCACAGATAATAATGTTTTAATATATTGGTATGTATCTGGTGCAAACACAAACTTGAAATTTGGCTGTGAGCGTGGCATCTCTCAAATAGAGAAAAGGTTTATATAAAAAAATATCTTAGAAACTAATGCAGTGGGAGTTTTGAAACTCTTAACTATTTTTTATGTTAACAATTGTATTACACAAAATAGTGCGTGGCACTTCTAACATAAAAAAATTGTTTTTAATTTTAAAACGTAGCTAAGCACACATAGTTATGGCTAGTTAACCAATAAAAATAACTATCGTCCATTTTTCATGCAAAAAATTTAATTAAACAATTTAGTATTACACAATTAAAAAAACAAGAAGATAATGTTTATCCACATAATTGGTAGAAAATCATTATTTAGCACCATAGTAAAAAAATATTACATTTTGCGCAATATAAATCAAAAGACATTTGATTTTATTTAATATATTGTGCCATATGCTGGTATATATAATACATACATATACACGCAAGCAGTTTTATTATACAATATCAAGCAAGGCCAATTCATATCAGGCGATCTCCATTCAGCAGCTGTTGATCAGCTGTTAATTTCTATGGTGTTAAATCAAGGCAAAACGTTCGGAAATTTCTTGAAAGCAGGAAATTTTCCTGAAACAAATATACAAGGCGAATATACAGAATTGCAAAACGAGACCACCTGGAATCAATTAAGTGTTTGAGAAATCAATATATAAATATATGTGGCAGTCGTAAAGCAGCTCTGGGTTGAGGAACATCTCTCACGTCATCGTAATTATTTGTTAAATGCGGTCAGGCTTGTGCATGTTGTTTGGCCTTCGAGAGTTTTTCGTCTCGCTTGCACTGGTTGATTGATGTGCCACGAATAACAGTATAATCTTGCGGTTTTTGTGGAATTTCTTTAACAACCACGTTGCTACTTCCTATGTGAAGGCATAGGTCGTGTACATTCAGTCACAAAACCTTTTAAAATACTGTTAATACCATCTTGGGCATATGGTCTAGTTACCCCGTCCATATTTGTGCAACACCATATTATGCAAATTTACTTTGTATAATATGTAAAATAAATAAATAAATAAAATAAATAAATATATGTACATACATATGCACACATGTATGTACGCATGCACCATAGACTACATGCATGCACAGTATTATGTTGCGTAAGCTTTTAAACTATTAAGTCAAGCATGTGTTTATATTGTTAATGCCTACATGACGTGGCCACTGATGTCAATCTTGAACATTTTGAAATCTAAGTAGCGGTGTATACTGCACTGGAAAATAAGCCGTGTACCAAGGCGAATTCAGTATCAGGTGACCTTATCCGCCCGGCTGATTATAAGCTGTTGATGCAAAACTGAGCAATTTAAACCAAATTTTAAAATATGCTCAGAAATCTTTTGACAGATTGGTTTTGTATCATAGCATACTACATGTTGTTTTTGTGTTGTAAAATTGATGTACTGATGTCACCTGATACTGAATTCGCCTTGCCGTGTATAATGAGACCTTGGTGTCTTCCGTGTTATTTTCCCCCGAGATATCGTTTCGTGTTGAATGCCTTATTAATTTGCCAGGAAGAAAAAACATTTCAACTAAAAACGAAAATATGTGTAAATTTTAATAATAGTGGAATAAATAAAAATATACATACATATATCAAAATGACTACCGATGTAAGAGATATTTTGGATATGGAGCGTCCCAATACTCCTGAAATAACGAGGGACTCCTTTCTATCCACCAAGAAAAGAAATTTTGAGAAGTATGTACATACCTACCTACACACTAATTGTTCGATACGTATTTAAATTTGACTATTCAAAAGAGCAAAGCTACCATCTAAACGTCCTGAGGGTATGCATCGCGAAGTATTTGCTTTGCTGTATAATGACAACAAGGATGCACCACCTCTATTGCCCACGGATACAGCCTTGGGAATCGGTTCCGGTTATAAGCAAGCAAAAGCGCGGTTGGGAATGAAAAAAGTTCGTAAATGGGAATGGGCTCCATTTAGCAATCCTGCAAGAAATGATGGAGCTGTTTTCCACCATTGGAAGCGAATTACAGATGAGCCTAAAGAATACCCATTCGCCAAGTTTAACAAACAATTGGAGATACCGAGTTATAACGTAGCTGAATACAATGCACATTTGCAAACAAACCCCCAAAAATGGTCAAAGGAACAAACCGATCATTTATTTGACCTAGCCAATCGGTAAGTTCGATATTTGGATACAAATCAATGTTACTATAAAAATTTTGTTTAAAAGTTTCGACTTACGATTCATTATAATGGCTGATCGCTGGGATCGTTTACAATTCGGTATTAAAAACGTTGAGGATTTAAAAGAACGTTATTACGAAGTGGCTGGATTAATTTCCAAATCAAAGGCAAATAATGGTGACAAAAAACCATTCGTTTTCGACGTTGAGCATGAGCGACGTCGTAAAGAACAACTTAAGAAACTTTTCGAACGAACAAGTCAGCAAGTTAAAGAAGAACAAAACCTTATCAATGAATTGAGAAAAATAGAAGCACGAAAAAAGGAAAGAGAACGTAAAACACAAGATTTACAAAAACTTATATCACAAGCAGATCAACAAGCCGATGTCACCGCTAATGCTCAAAATGCTAGAAAGTATGAGAAAAAGTTGCACAAGAAAAAATTACACCATCAACCAAGACCGTCAAAGGTGGATTCTGTGGTGAACGCTATTGAAGTTGGTACGAGTGGTATTAAATTTTCTGATTTACGTGGTACTGGTGTATCATTGCGGTCACAAAAAATGAAGTTGCCGGCGAATATTGGTCAACGAAAAGTTAAGGCGCTTGAACAGGCAATACAAGAATTTAAAGTGGGTACGTAAAGTCAATAAAAAAAAACTAAAAATATAGGTACATATTTGTATATTAATTAAAATAATTTTTGTTTACAGATCCTACCCCTCCCCCTTCGGAAGAGATTTGTAATGCCTTTAATGAACTGCGTTCCGACATGGTTTTATTGTGTGAACTTCGTACTGCTTTATCTACTTGTATCTACGAAATTGAAAGTTTGAAGCATCAATATGAAGCATCTTGTCCTGGAAAGGTTGTTAACAGTTTAGTTATTTGTAAAAAGTTCTAATTGAAGTTTTTTATTTAGACTCTTAATATACCTACAGCTTTAATGCCACTGGGACTTCAATTAAAATCTGAAAGTTTTGAGAATAGTTCAACCAGCGCAACTTAGTTTGTAATATATTTTATATGCTTACATACATATTGATGTACATGCATGTATGTATGTAGTGTCAACATACATATATATATATATATATATATATATATATATATAAATCGCCAAAAATTTCAAATTTGTGAAAAGTGTAGTGAATAAAATTTAAAGCATTTCCTTTAAACTATTAAAATAGTCGCTAGTCGGTATCGACAGAAATTCAAAAATTCAAAGGGACATTGTTCAAAAACTATTGCAAAGAGGTTCTGTTCGTAAATGCATCACTGCGCTGCAAATGGAAATTAAAATGATCTAAACTGGTTCAAGTGAAGTAGATAACGCACAATAAATGTCAAATATGGAAACATGATTAAACATGAACAAACATTTTTTTTAACAAACACAACCACAACTCCAAAGCGATTAGCTTGTCTGCGAAAAACACCCAGGGTCTATGGTGGGAATCGAACCCACGACCTCTGGACTGAGAGGCTAGCATCGCTACCACTCAGCCACAGTGGCACCCAGGGGCACCCATGATTATTACTAAAACAAATTATGTATAAGCAAACTTGTATTGCATTTTAAATAAAAGTTTGCACGTATGATGCAGAGCAGCGATGCATTTACGAACACACCCATTATTACCGTTGAGTTGACCGTTTTAGTTAATTATGAATATTGGAGATGGGCTATAAGTACGTATGGAAATTTATGTATCTCGTCTCTACCTAAACATACTACTACACATACATATGTTAGATAAAGTGCTGCCAAGTAATTGTTGTCTTGAAACCAGGAGTGGGAATCTCAATACTATTGCTTTTGTCCAGTACATTTTGTTTACGAGTGCAACGAGAAATTATTGCTATGTATAGGCGAATTAGTTATCAACTGCTCCATAAAATTGAAATTTCGTTCAATGTCGAGTGCGGTAATTTTCCCCTGAATATCGCCACGCAACTTGTGGAAAAAGAAAATATTTTTATCTCAAGAGCTGAGTAAACTAGATATTTTTATGAAACTTTTATACAATATGAAGGATTAATCTGCATTACTAACTCAAAAATACGATTTTTGAGTTATGACGTTCCTTAAGTAAAAAAGCGATATGTGTACCTTTATAGTTATACAAGTACGTGTGTGTGTAAAAGTACTATTCACTTGAATCTTGCTATAATTTGAAATTGTTGGTTTTCCATGCCTGCTTGAAAATATCACGACCAAACAACTTTCTTTTCATCAAGAAAATATTATTTCTTTGAAGAAAATTAGATTTGAGGAGATAAAGTGTAAATAATTTTATTAAAATGGGTGCAGACAACATACAAAAATGTGGTGAAATATTGATAAACTTGAAAAAGAAAAATAAAAAATCTAGAACGTACATATTTCACTGTACATTTTGTGAGACATCATGGGACCAAATGAAAAAGTTTTCTATGCATCTGGAAGAAAGTCATTTACAAAATTTTGAGGAGGATCCTAGCGATAATCCAATGATATTTGAGCCGGAGATAAAAATTGAAACACCAACTGAAAATAAGATATCACAAAAGGAAGATAAAATTTTGCCCGCAGATATTGCTAAAGATGATCCTTTGGCAGGCAATGAAAAAATTTCTAATATTCAGGTGAAAAATGAAGATGAGAACCTCAATGATAAGGAAATGAATATCAAAGAAGAAATGAATGAAGATTTTAGTGATGAAAATGATGAGGATTATAAGCCAATGAAAGAAGTAAGAAATTCAATTACTATGTAAATTAATATGTAGCAGGTGTAATAAACATTTTTATCAAATTGCTAAATATTTCTAGGATAACAGCTCTTCCTCTGAAGAAGTAATTGATGATTCCGCTGATAATGACTCTGAGGTAAATTTTCAAAATAAAACGAAAATTGTATTTAAATGCATACTTATATACACATCTAGATGCACCATAGTGCTCCAGGCTAAGTTCCGACCAATGCATACTAAGTGTGTATTTACATGAAACCATTCGTCCTATTTTTAACTTCTTTCTGCCCTCATAAGTTTATTCCCTTTAATAATACATTGGTATAACTAGAAATATCATGATGTAGTGGCGTAAAAAACTAATTTTTGAAGACTTGCCCTTATTCCAGATGTCAATATCGACGTCACGTCAATACAATACAAGTGAACTGGGGCTTGTCTACCCGTTGCCGAAAACATTTGACTCCTATGTCTATGTCGTGCTATTTTCTAGACCTTGGGAAACAGAAACAGACAGTCAATAGCACAAAATCGTTCTCGAGAGTATGCAAGCCGAAATTCTTTGGTATTGTATTGACGTGACGTCGATGTCGACAACTGGAATAAGGGTCACTGACTCGTTCAAAAACATTAAGGAAAACTTCCCCTATAGCTAGAAAGCTGTAGATTGGTATACAAGTAGGTCTGTATAAGTAAGCAACTGGAAAAGTCTAAAAGGTAGAAATTTTTACCCGATAGGGCATTGTTCTATAATTTTGTGAGTTTAAAAAGTAGGACGAACCACTCCCACAAAATTCTAGCCTTCTGCTCATGTACTTCGGCCCAATGCACAGTGTTGCATATTTCAAAGTAGCTTGAGCAACGATAATCAAATTTTAACACTGTTACACATATATAGTTAGTTACCTTAATATAGAAAGGCCTTAACTCATTTTTTTGCTATCGAGATTTTTGCGTTTTTCGATGCATTAGATGTTCTTCTATCTATAGAGGGCCTTTCTATATTAAGGTAACGTGTAGGGCCACATCATGTATTTCACTAACCCCTACGAAAATTTGCTTACGAGGTCACGCCCATCCAAATTTAACCTAATATTTTACGTATTTTTACGAAACTTTGTGGACATACTTCTTGCTCTTGCAGTAACACAATCTCGCAGTACTTAAAGCTGGATTCACCCATTGTTTCCGAACAAAATTTTTGTCCAGACAAAAATTTTTTACTGAGAGTTTTCTGCAGCACGATTCATCCACTTCGAACATTTTGTCTGGAAAATCAAAGCTACCGTATGAAATACGTGTATAAACGATGTGTATTAATTTTAAAAGTGGCAGCACAGCGGCAAATGATTATTATGTGTATTTTTAATTATTCAATGCAATTATTTCGTTCAACTTTATATGTATATGTTTTATTTTCCGATTTTTCTTTATTTCTATTGTAATTAATACAAGTATACTCTGTGCTTTTATTATTCATATAACATGATGTGGCAGCTCAGTTCAACTTTGGCTGAAAAAATAAAATACTTGGCCGGGCACAATGAATCTGACATGCGTTAAACTTCGCTTTTTTCAACTGACAGCAAAGTTGAAATACGTTTTCTTATTAGGTCTCTTAAGGCCGGGGCACAATGAATTCGTCATACGTTAGACTCCGCTTTTTTCAACTGACATTAATGCAACGAGGGATAAGGTTGGCACAATGAGTACTTTATTGACGGAAGCATTTGAACAGCTTCAATAGGTCGATTCTCCATTTTATTTATTAAATTAAAATTTTTTATTTATATCGTTTATTTCTTTTGTTTAATTTTATTTTTGCTGCCACGAAACACAAAAACCTAATTCAAAACATACCAAAAAAATCAAACAATATCTGCCAACGTACACAAAAAGTTAAAAGTTGACCAAATTTTGTACTTTGCGTTGGCGGACACGTACTGAATGTAACAGACCTCATAAGAAACCATGTATTTCAACATAGCTGTCAGTTGAAAAAGGCGAAGTTTAACGCATGACGGATTCATTGTGCCCCGGCCTTTACATTCAGTACGTGTCCGTCAACGCAAAGTACAAAATTAGGTCAACTTTTAAAGGCCGGGGCACAATGAATCCGTCATACGTTAAACTTCGCCTTTTTCAATTGACACTAACGCAACGAAGGAGAAGGTTGGCACAATGAGTACTTTATTGACGGAAGCATTTGAACAGCTTCATTAGGTCGATTCCCCATTTTATTTATTAAATTCAACTTTTTGTGTTCATTTCGTTTATTTCTTTTGTTCAATTTTATTTTTTCTGCCACAAAACACAAAAAACTAAATCAGAACATACCAAAAAAATCAACCAATCAGGTATGTGATGAAAAACGATTTAGACACAAAACCAATTTGGAAACGATAAAAGGTGTGATGTGTTTTCTTTAATCGTTTTGTCAATAATTCTAAATTTGGTTTTTCATGTTTTTTCCAATAATTTTTTTCCCCGACCCTGCTATATTGTTTATATTTTATCTTCTAGTGTGTTCTTCAAAGTGTAATAAAATAATATTCAGGGCTATCATGAATAAAATTCCGAGTGAAATTTTTCCCGGGGTACAATTCCAACTAATAGCAAATAACTGAAAATTCTAATTGGAAAAGGGAGAAATTTCACGCGGAATTTTATTCATGATAGCCCTGATTGTTATTTGAAATTTTGCTATCATTTTATAACTTTGTATATTCATTCGTTAAGAAATTAGCTCTCTGTATTTTTTTTGTTGATCCCTTACTATTTTAATATATATATATATATATATATATATATATATATATATAAGTTATTCAATCTTAGTTATTAAGAAAAATGTACCTTTTTATCGTAGTCTGAAAGGACTTTCTGTCCATAGACTGAATTAAATAAATAAATAAATAAAATAAAATATAAAAAAATTTGTCCGGACAAAAATTTTGTTCGAAACAATGGGTGAATCCAGCTTAAGTTGAAGGCAACCAACAATACTCCCATTACGATTTAAATCAATATTTTATATGCTTCTAAGTAACCGATTTTTATAGGAAGCTTTGCACATATTTGGAGCTTAAATTTTCCTAAATTTATTTTAATAAAAGTGGGACCGTTGTGAGCTCCAATTGAAATGTAACACAATGCTCTTTTCGTCGTTGTCGCGTTTCGACTTTATTCTGATTCAGACTTGCAATTTTTGTTGCAGGAACTTTTTATTTTTTTTAGTGAGAAAGCGCGAGAGGAATACAAAATTCATATACATATTTCTATTTAAACACACTCCCATATATTCTAGAATTGCTGCAACAAAAATTACAAGTCTGGACCAGGATTTTGATTATGATAACTCAAATTGATTTTCTTTATTCTAGGTCCAAAATGTCGTAGTCGAATTCAAAATACGACCAATATATAATGAGAAATAAAGCCAATTTGATATCCAAATCACGATCACAATTATTTGCTAAACATTTTCTTCTATGGACATCAGGGTTGCCATCTGAATTGTAAACGATCAGATTTTTTTAAAGAAATCTTTTTGTAAAAATATTCACGAAGAAAATTTGTGAGCTTCTTGTTTAAATTTGCAGTATTTAAGCCATATAAGAGACAGATTGTAAATAAATATATAAAAAAGACAAAATATTGTTTTTTATAAAAAAAAAAATTTTTTTCTAAATAAAATTTTTTAATTTGCTATTTTCTTTTGCAGGTCAAAAACGAACCGAAAAAGTTAAGGAAATTCCGTAAATTGAAGCCGAAACGAAAAAAATTCTATAAAGACTTTCAATACCTTGCAATAGATTCTGGAGAAAAGGACTTAAATATCGCTTTATTGGAAGCTTTTGAGAAAAAACCGTTTCTCTGGAACCTTAAAGAAAAATGTAAAAACGAATTAATTTGCCAAAAGGCCTACGAAGCTATTGCAATGGAAATAAATGATAAATTTGATACGGAAATAACTTGGGATTTTGCCAAAAATCGAATTAACAATATGCGTTTTGAGTGTTCTTATGAAATTGAAAAAAAACATTATGGAGAAAATTATACGTTGCCTTGGTACTACGATCATATGAAATATCTGGAGCACAACATTGCCACGTTAACAAAAGACAGAGTAAGTTTGTGTTAATTTTATTTATTTTATTTAAATGATGTAATTGATTAAAAAAAAATTCTTTATTTTCAGATTAAAAAGAAACGCTTTGTAAGTAAATCCATTATTCATTATTTTTTTTTTTATTTATTTCATAAATTTGTTGACTTACCTGATTTACATTAAGCATTTTTTCATGAAAAAAGTTGCATGAAAATTTTTTCATTTATCAATAGCAGGCCCGGAGAAGCAAATCACATCTAAAATGCTACATCAATTCTTATATATCACTCTCTCCTTTAGCGCTGATATTAGTAAATAAAAAAAGTTGTGTGCAACAAATTTTATTAAATTTCATGAAAAAATGCCTAAGTATGGTTCACACTTGATAAATTTGTAAAACTGATTTTACAGAATATTGTTTGTGTTAGGAGGTTGTGACTAAAAACGAAGATTTGATATTCGAAAATAATAGAATAGGCATAGATAATTACTTAAATGTGAAAAGTAAAGCCATTTGTTATACAGTTTTTTATATATCGTCAGCTGAAATGTAAAATCTCACAACTAACAAAAAATTCAAAATCGCATTTTTAATTTATTATTGGATACAACATCGATAACACTAAAAATCTTTGTCATATCAATCAGTGGAATTAGAAATGAAAATAAGGAAACTTTACTGAAGTCACTTTAATAATAATTTTGTTCAGTTTTTTCTCTCCTCTAAAATTTTAAAAAGTGTAGTTACGTGGTTTTGCATTTCAGCTAACGATATATTTATAGTTACGAAACACTTCATGTTACGTGCTGATATTTTGGCATAGAATTATTATCATCATTATTATTTATAGTATTTTGAAATGTCAGGTAATTCAGGAGTTTCGAACTCAATTCCGACCAATAGAAAATGCCGTTCCAGAATTAAAAAAAAATATAGTTTGCAAATTTTAACGTTATATTATTACATAAAGCTTAAAGTAATTTATTTTTTATTTATATAATGAATGTTTTTCAAGTTTAGAATTTTTTTTTAATTATACTCTAAAGTTTGGAGCAAGTCAAATTAAATGTGATAATTATTGAGAACATGTTACACAAAAGAAAATTGTGTCCTTAATTATGAAAGTGGTCTGAGTCATATATTTCTTTGGTCGAGATCTTTAGTACTCGTAGATTACATTTGAACAAATGGCTGAGTTATATCTGGCATTTCATGTGTGCCATGTGCCCAAAAAGCGTAACCACTAATTACTATTGAAAAAAATTTTTGATTCAGACATCTATTTATTAAGTTAAACAGTTTCATACATAACTAATAGACAATTTTATAGAATCCAACATGCTTGGAAACTGTTTAAATCAATAAATACTTGTCTGAATCAAACAGTTTTTCATTAGTAATTAGTGGGTTATGCTTTCTTTGGCACATGTCACACAGATGTAAACCCGGCCAATCAAAAAATATTTTAATTTTATGCAACATTTTAATTTAATATAAATTTATTTGATATTTATTAAAAATGTATTGAAGATTTTTAAAGATTTTATTAATTTCGAAACAAAAATGGAAATGACTTAGACCACTTTCATAATTAAGGGCACAATTGCAATTGTTCTGACAAACACTACCAGTCGCTACACTTTCATCATCAGCTTTCACGTGATTGCTACTTGTGTGTGATATCAGTTAATGCAAGCTTCTTTAAATAAAAACTTTTCAGTGCAATTGGAATACGTGAATTATTTTGATTCATCTCATCGTATCACAGTTTGTTTGACTTTCTGTAATGAAAGCTCAAATTTACCATCACTGATTTATTACAAATCTTGCCATTGTTAAGCTTTCTTTATTAATAATTACACTTGGGTCGAACTCATTCATTTTTTTTTTTTTTTTGACACAAACCAATGACCAAATTCATATATGTAATTTAAATGGGTTTGAACATTGGTTTGTGTCCAAAAACGACCGACTGAATGTGTTCGACCCAAGTCTATTAATCATACACATTATACATTTCGTTTGCTTATTTTATTTTTTACTTAAGACAATCGAGTATGTTCTCTATTCCACGTGAAATTAAATCGTTCGGAATTGCCATAGCATTGTTATTATAAATACATACATATTTCCAACAACAATTCCACACGTTTTAATTTCACGTGGAATGCATAAAGGCCGGGGCACAATGAATCCGTCATACGTTAAACTTCACCTTTTCCAACTGACAGATAAGTTGAAATACATGGTTTCTTATGAGGTCTGTAAGGCCAGGGCACAATGAATCCGTCATACGTTAAACTTCGCCTTGGGTCGAAGTCCTTCACTAGCTCATTATTGACACAAACCTATAATCAAACAAACACATTCAAATTACATGAGTTTGATGTCAAGTTTGTTCCAAAATGAACTAGTGAATGGGTCTAATTCATTGTAGTTTGTTTTTAATTTCCGCTCGAACTTATTTTGGGTTTAATTTGGAACGATTTTCCGTTAATTGGCTTCTTTGTTTAATTGAATCTGGTTAAAGATCTTATTTTAAGGAAGGCAAAAATTACGGGTTATTTTTTTCTTTTTGTTATCATCAGTGATGCCAGAGAATATTTTTGGAATACATTCTATCAACGATTTTGTATGCTTTTATTGTATACTCTATTTTTTTTTTTTATTAACCATTTTTCCTATTTCCATACCAATATTAAATTTTAAAATATACCCCAGCTAAAGTCTAATTAAATTATTCTTCTCTTCTTTAGAAAATCATTCTATAAGAATGAAAAATACTGAACTTAATCCCGATTAAGTAATCATTTTAGCTATTTCATGTATCTTTTTTTTTGGCAATTTTAAATTTTCATATTAGTGCTACATATTTGTTTTTGTCGTTTTTCTTTGTAAGAAATCTCATCTTTTATATAATTTTTTATTAATCTTTATTACTTTAGAATTATGCACTTTTCAAGTTTTTGAAGTTTGAAACAATAGACTGATGTTTTTAATAACATTTCCTTTCCCCTAAAAATATGAGAAAACATTTTTTGTTTTTTTTTTTAACTCTGCAATTAAGTATTGCTGGTATGTTTTTGCTAACTTTAGCCAATTTTATCTCTGTTTTATTTTGAGTTTTTTTTCAACTTCTGGTAATAAAATTTATTTATGATTTGCAGCTCATTCTATTATTTTGGTTTAATTTTTTTTCACCGTGAATGTTCATATTTAAAGATGTACAAAAAAAAAAATCATACATACTTACATAGTATTTTTAAAACTTAAGTATTTCATCAATAATACTGTTGTCGTTTTTTTTTTAGAAAAATATAAATGAATCAAATTTGCCAATTTTCATTGAACTTTATAAAAAATATGAAGATTTGTGGCAAGTGAATAGTGTATTTTTTGGTATAACAACAAAAAGAGATGAAATATATAGCAAAATGGTGGAAGAGCTGAAACAGAACTGGAATATAAATATAAATAAGGAACGCTTAAGATATCATATACAATATATAAACCGCTTGTACTTCAAAGATAAGGAAATACAATTGAGATGTGAATTAGCGGGATCCGAATTTTCGCCCACATCCAAGTTTTACTCTGATCTTTCATTCCTTAGTGACTGCCAAGGACCATTTAAATGCCCCCATTGCAACGAAATTATAAAAAAATATGAAAACTATCATGTACATGTTGCAGAACACACCAATTCCAGACCATTCAAATGTCCGCTCTGTGAACTGACGTTCAAAAAATTCGATACGTTCATATCACATGTAAAGCGGCATCTAAGCGAAAACAGTCATCGCTGTGATATCTGTGGAAAAGGCTATCCCAAGAAATCGGAATTGGACCGACATGTAACATACCACACGGGAGAAAAACCATTTTTATGTCAAATTTGTGGAAATGGTTTTAGAACCAGCCGGGATCATGATAATCACGTGCGACGCCATGAAAATCGTTTTCGTTACGAGTGTCAGATATGTAAAATGGGTTTCAATCATATGCACACACTTAACGATCACGTTAAGTCACATCTAAATGTGCGAGATATATTGTGTAATATATGTGGCAAAGGATTTACAGCTACCCGATATCTGAATAACCACAAACTTATACATGAAGACAAAAAGCATTATAAATGTCATGTATGTGGCAAGGAATTTGCTCAGGGAGCGGGATTGCGGGCACATCGCAAACTTCACAAACGTTACTTGACTACAACAACAGTTCAAGTTAAGAAAGAGAAAAAAGAGTCGTCCACTGTTGAGCAAAATTTGGATAATATTTCTTCTACTGACAGCAATGCAGCAGCAATATTTTCTGTACTCTAATTTTCTAAAACTCACATTTGTGTTTGAATTGAATACCTAATATTATGAAATGAATAATGTGCCGCATTTATAGCCCAGATCAATAAACATATTTAGAGTAAATGAAGTTATCTAAGCTACCTTCAGTTATTAAAATTTTATTATGACGTAATGCATAATTGTTGTGTTTTGATTCATTATACATACATTATGTAAATTTAAGTAAGCAAATATCTTTTGTAATTAAAAGATATGAAGATCTAATATACTGTATTTAGAAATTTTCATTAGTTGCAAATAAAATTAAATAATTAACAAAGTTGCTTCAGATTATTATTTTAAGCAAATGCTATTGAATATTTTTAAACCCCGACTAAAAAAGGGGGGTTATAAGTTTGTGTGTCTGTGCATCTGTGTGTCTGTCCGTGTCCACGTACAGGCCAAACGGCTGGACCGATTTTCATTTAGTATTTTCTGTTTGAAAGATGACTTGATCGAGAGGGTTCTTAGCTATGTTTGAAGAAACATAGAAAAAAAGTCGGGGGTTTATAAAATTTTTAATTTTATTTTATTATTTATTAATTTAAGTTTCCATACAATCGACAGATTTCGATATCTTTTCTTCCAAAAACGAAGTTTTATATAAAAAATGTGTGTTCGCAAATTGATTACATGTTCTAAACAGACAACGAGATAATGCTAGTATATTCAGCTCGAATGTGAATCATAAAAATGTCTGAAATAGTTCATTTGTCATATACATACATATTTAATAGGTAATTTTAAGTTTATCGAACTTTTAAATTCAAATTCATTACGAAAGAAAATGCTATCGAATTTGTATGTTAATTACATGCGCATTCGGAAGCATTTTCTTTCCTTTTGAATTAAAGAGTAGACATCCAGCTTACTAAGGACATTGTATTAAGTCCCGTTGCATTTAAACTCGAATTTATTACCAGGTGGATGCATAGGCGAATTAGTTATTCTTCTACTCCATAAAAAATTTCGGCCATAAAATTTAATTCGAAACGAAAGAAAATGCTTTCGAACTTGTATGTTTACATGTAAATTCAAAAGAATTTTGTTTCTTTTTTAATTACAAAAAGCGGCACAGAAAAATACCGGTATTTTCCCCAGCTAAAAAGTTTAGTTCAGTTTTTCTTCTCTTTAGGAAATCACATTAATTAATAAAAATATTTCATTCTTTAAGAATTGAAAATACTGGACTTAAGCCCGATTTAAAAATTATTCCTGATTAAAATTTTTTTTGTCTAGTTTTTTTTTTTATTTTAAAGGGAATAGTAGTTATTTATGCTTATCGCACCAGGATCAACAACAACCACATTAGGTATGTGATGAAAAACGATTGGCACACAACCGAAATTTATCGGAATTCATCAAAACTTTTCAAAACTATCGTTTTCCACAACATGCCTGTATATTTCTTTCGCGTGACAAAAATACAAAGCTAATAAATACATTCGTCTAAAATAATGCATAGAAACGTACGGCCTGTCCCACCATGTCGGCAGAAAACATTCGAACGACAACTTGTGTTGAAAACAACAATAATAAATTGATCGAACGTTTTCTGTTGACATCGTGGAACTGGCCGTTAATTTTCAATATACACTAAACATACATACATGCATGCATAAGGCGAATTAAATATGAATTCCGCATAAATTCACCTCGTATATGCCCGTACTGCAAGGCAAATTCATATAAGGAATACTCAACTCAATGCGCTCTTAAAACTGTAGACTTTTGATGTAAAAAAAAATGTACTTAAAAATTTGCGTTGAAATCTAACGGATATTCAAATTACAAGCGGTGAAAATAGCAGTTGCGACCACCTAATATGAATTCGCCCTGGCTATACTGCATTTGTTTACACTCTATCAATCACCCTCACCAAAAAACATTCAAAAGCTCTTTAAAATAAGTTTCTTGGAATTTCTTGGAAATGCAGTTTCCGTGTGATTTTCGTACAGTTCAGGTGTTTAGTGTTTTAAGGGCCATTATTACAACTTAAAGATAGTTAAAAGTAGGATTTTATCGGACGTATAAAAACCTTTACATTATTGCAAATTGGATTTAACTTACCAGGTAGTATAAACTTGCCTGTAATTTATCGCTCACTATAGGTTAAAGTAAGATTTTGCAAATGATAAAGTTTTTATACGTCCGATAAAATCCTACTTTTAACTATCTTTAAGTTGTAATAATGGCGCTAAGAAATTTAATATACACATTTCTTTGAAGTAGTGAACAAAATTAATTCATTCTTCCTCAAATATGTATATCAATTAAATATTGTGTTTGTATAAGAATTTCCTAAAAGGGTCAACCGGAATTAAAGCAAATAAGGTGTAAAGTTGTTAAATTTTATTATTTTTGGTGTCGTGCCGCCGGTCGCAGTTTTTCTTTTGTGCTGGCCATTCGTTATACAAAGTGTAAAATTAAGAAACAGAAATGGCATGATAAAATTAAAAAAAGAGCTTCAATGTAGAAAATGAAATTTGGTTTATGTCTATAATTTGGTTCGTGAAAATGCAAAGAATATGAAAAATGAGGTTCAATACGTTGAATGAAATTGGTGTGAGAAATTGAAAAAAAGAGCTTCAATGAAAAAAAAATTCGATTTGAGAAGAAAGCAAGATTTATGTGCGTAAAATACAATGATAAATGAAAGTTTTAAAAATGTAAAATCAATTACAAAAAAGTGTAATATTATAAAGTTGTGAAAAAATAAAGTGCAGTAAAATAAAATGATATAGAAAAATAAAGGACGCAACAATGTAAAACTGATCACGGAAGCTAATAATATGGGGAATAGGTGCAGACGTCGTAAAGGTAAGCTTTTTTTTTTAGATGAATTATTTTCCTTTAGCTAATAAGGCCTATGAGGATTTATGTTAATAAAATTTAATTACTTATTTCTTTGAATATTAATGCTATGTACGTTGTCATTTTAAAAGTTTTAAATAATTCAAGAATAAGTTATTTCTTTCTCAAGTTCAATATTTTTTAATTCTTGTTACAGAGTGCAACAAGAAAATGTAGCCTCAATGATTTGAACACAATGAGGGCAATCATGAATAAAATTTCTGTGGCCCTATGTTCCTTCTAGGAATTACAGGATATAATATATATGTACATATATGAATAAAATTCCGCGAGAATTCTTTCCCGGGGCACAATTTCAAACAATAGTAATAGGGGAAAAATTCTAATTGGAAAAGGGAGAAATTTCACGCTGAATTTTATTCATGATTATCCTGAATATGAAAGTATACCATTTGAAAAACAAAATCCCCCAGGGGTTTGGCAAAGTTGGGTCGAAAATGCAAGTTATAGCTTCTTGAAGTTTGCCATTTTAACCATTTAAAAATTTTAATTTCTTCCTTATTGAAATTATTTTTTGTGTTTCCTTTTACAAACTAAAACAATCAGCCTTATTCTGAATAACATCTCCCCGGGAGTTTATGCCCTATTCATTGTTTCCCAATTTTAAAAAGGGCATTTGCAACCTCTCCCAAAAATTTTACTTTTTAGCTGGATTTTATTTTTAGGGAAAAAAATTAATGACGTGAGATTTGATTCCCGGAGAATATTTGAAATTCGGCTTTATATTTATGTAACGATACGCCGTTTTTCCGATCCGATAGCGATACTCAAAAAGAAATATCGCCGATACCTATACCGATACGCATATTGAAATTGAACTCAAGTTAATATTAACAAAATTCAAGTATTATACAAAATTACAGTGTAAGAGATTATTAATATTTAAAATTGGTATTTGAATTCATTCTGAAATTAACAAAAAACAAATTATTATTTTTTTAACAAAATACATACATACATGATTTAGCATTGAGAGAACTTTTCACTATTTCACCATAAAAGCTTTTAATATGTTACTTCTTTTAGTTGTTATGCAAAAAAAGCGTTGAAAATTGAATTACTTGTTCAAAAGAGCTCTAAAAAAATTTAAGAAGTATTGTCGTATCGATAGTAAAATATCGCCGATATATCGGTATCGGTTACATCCCTAATATAAATCCTATGTTGCACTGTGTTATAGAATGAAATATCTTTGGATTTTTAATCCTTTTTTCAATATGTATTTCTTTTGGTGTATCGAAACACTAGAGGAGACAGCTAGTCTATAGATAAATAATCTTAGAAAGGCCATTTCGGGGGGTACATTGCCCCCCTCCCCACCCCAAAAAAATTGCTGTTGCCCCACCTAGAATTATTAAAAATTGCATGCAATTATTTATTCTAACATTCATGAAAATCGCCAGTCATAATGCCCTCCCTAGAAAAAATTTATAGCTACGCCAATGTCTTTATTACAGCTGTCGTCGTCGACGTCGTCATTGACACTTCGTTTCAACGCCATCAATTCAATAACAATTTTGCATTCTATAACAAGATGACGGTCTTTTATGTCAATATATCAAATTAACATCTCTAAATATTTGAATCAGGGGGTATATACACTGTATTTCGAATCGAAAGAAAAACGCTTTCGAATTTGTATTCTGTTAATAATGCAATTAGATTTGCTTTCGTTTCGAATTACAGAGTAGACTCCCAGCTGCTTGGTTGGTTTTGTATTTTTGAAAAAAAAAAATTATAAAAACTAAAAATGTTTTTTTTTATTTTGTGGGATAAATTCAAATTCTGGTAGTGAAATATGTTCTGCCTCCGCTAATTCATTAGCTACGTTTTTCTGTTGAATTTCCTGGGGTTCTACTCTGTAATGCGAAATGAAAAAAAAATCCTTTTGCATTTGCATGTTTCAGCTTAAATAAAACTCGGTCTTGTTCAATCAACAGTTAGTTTAATAATGAAATGCGTTATCTTTTACAAAAGGCAACTTAGCAACTAGCAAAGAGATAACTTAACAACTATAATTTATTTATCCTTGTATTGGTGCATTATGTACGCTAGCAAGAAAGAAAAGGACAAATATAAAAGTAACATGAGCCTTATGTACATACATTTGCATATAAACTATACTTTAGAATTGCGTACATAAGCACAAATACTTATACATTAGTTTTAAAATAAATACATATAGGTACATATTGAGAAATAAAAACGTGTGTAACGTAAAGTGCAATCCCTGACCATTACCTACCCTACAACTCGACCATCCTGACTACGAAATCACCCGATTTCACCACCACCCTTTGAACCTGAAGGCCCACCAAACCATGGTCGCATATTGGATTCAGCCCAAACGCCTTTGTAAGGTGTACGTGACTGTTGGAGTCCCTCGACATCTTCGATCATATATCGATCATTTCTCAAAACCTTCGATATTCGGTAAGGACCTTTAAATTTTGGGATTAATTTTCGTGATACTCCAGCCGTCGAGTCGAAATTTCTCACCATTACATATTCAGATGAATACGATGTAGGAGCCTTTCTATGTTTGTCGACATACCTCTCATTATAATCCTGCAACTTCTTTTGTCTTTCGGCTGCCTCAAGTCTTATCGCACCGAGATTCTGTCGCTTCACACCACTGACCCTCGCAAGACATTCCCTCAATGGATCCGATGTCTTACCACGTTGGCCGATACCAAACAGCATCACACTCGTGTGCTGACCTATAGATTTATGCACTGTGTTGTTCAATGCATACTCAACTTTCCCAAGCAGTTTGTCCCAAAAAAGTCCCTTTTCCGGATCCACTAGTTTCGCCACCATGGGCCCTATCGACCTGTTGACCCTCTCCACTTGCCCATTCGATTGTGGAGAGCCATTGGCCACCAAAATGTGCTTAACATTATGTCCAGCCAAAAAATTCTTAAAGTCATTCGAAGTGAAACATGTTCCGCGGTCACTAACAATACACCTAGGTCGACTGTAAGCCCTAAAGTAATCTTCCAATGCCGATATAGCCTCCTTAGTGCTAGTCGTCCGTGCCGGATATAGCCTCACAAATTTAGAACAAGCATCTGCTATTGCCAATATGTGCTTCATTGTCCTGCCGTTGTCTACCGGCCCAACGTGATCTATGTGAATCGTGTCAAATGGATCCTCCGGCTTAGGAATGCTATGCAGAAAGCCCTCACCCTTGCCACTCTTTGAAGAATACACTATGCAGTCAATGCAATTATCCACATGCCTACCAGCTTTAGCCCTAACCTTAGGAAACCAGTAACTTTTAAGAATGAGGTCAGACATATTGTCCATTCCCACGTGCCCCATCTTATCATGAAATTTGTATAAAATGTGGTCTTCCATCTCCTCAGGAACATAGAACAGTAAACATCCATCAGTACCCTTTCGATACAACACTCCATTCCGCATTTCGTACAGACAATGCTCCGATTTCTGAAGTTTCTGTTTCAAATCCTTCAACTTATGGTCTCTATTCTGACATATTATTAGATTTTCCTCAAATGTGTTTAACTCAACCACCAATACACCAGTACATCTACTTAGGGCATCAACATGTATCATTCGGCTACTAGGTCGGTGCTCTAGTCCATAGTCAAAATTTTGAAGCTCCAAGGCCCATCTTGCAATTCTTGGATTTATTTCCCTCTTGCTTAGCGTCAAAGTCAGAGAATTACAATCCGTTACAATCTTGAATTTCTTACCTTGAAGGTAAATTCTAAAGCGCCTCTGCGTAGATTATTGCCAACGTCTCAAGTTCAAAGCTGTGATACTTTGACTCTGTATCCGTAGTCCTCTGAGAAGTAAAAAATGGGGTGAAATTTCTCATCGCTCTTTTTCTGCAATAAAACAGCCCCGAAACCAATAGAGCTTGCATCGCAGTGGAGCTCAGTGTCATCCTTCGGGTCATAAAGCGCAAGCACTGGTGATTCCGTTTAAGTAACTCGAAAGACTTCAGCTCATTCTCTCCAAATACAAATTTTCTGTCCTTTTTAGTTAAGTCGTACAGAGGTTTCGCTAACATTGAAAAATCTTTAACAAATCTCCTAAAATAGGAGCACAGTCCAAGAAAACTTTGCACCGAGTGCGCCCTATCCGGCACTGGAAAATCCCTTATTGCCCTCAGGCCTCTATCGTCAGCCCTTATACCATCCCCATTTATGGTGTAACCTAAATACTTAATGGAAGTCTGGAAAAATTCACATTTATCATTCCTGAGTTCCAAATTATCAGACAACCTAATGAAAATGTTGTGTTCCTACTTGCGGTAAATCTTAATAAAGTCAGCCATTCTTTTCAATCTTTATTATTCCAAAGTTACTAATTGAATGCACAACTAGAAAAATCAAAAACGTTATAAAGTGTACTTATACTCTGTATATAAAAATATATGGATGTGTGTGTAAAGAATAAGAGAAAAGAAAATAAGAAGTAAATAAGGAATTCTGTTATTAATTCTGGTAGTGAGGTTGTCAATTAACCACAACATCTCCCCTTTTTAAGTAGCATAATCTCTTAACCAGTTCGGCTCTTTTTTATTACGTTGGGATCGACGAACTAAAGGTTCTTCTAGCTCGCGATGATACGGATGGTTGTTAAGCTGTTCGCTCGATTCTTGTACGGGTGTATTAAGATCTGAAATGGTTGCTGATGAGTTACGGAGTTCCGAAGCTTTGGTCGAAGGAGTAGAATTAGAGCTTAAATCGGGTTCGTCTTGACAATTCTCGTTATTTTGTAAATGGCTATCAAAAACATCTAACCATGAGTTATTATCTGTAGAGTTACTGTAACGATGTCGCAATTGGTTTGCGTGAGACTTCATAGATTTGAAATATGGGAAAGTGACGATCTCTACTATATAATTAACGTTTCCGATACGTTGTTTTATTATAGCGGGTGCCCAGAAATACTTATTAAGCTTATACACCTTCGCGTAAACATTACTTCCAACTTCAAACTGTCGGTTTTTTGCGTTGTATTTTCGATTATATTGTGTTGCCATTTTTGTGTTTCTACAATTCGACACCTGTTTTGGTTTCAACAATAAGTCCATGTTGATTCTCACCTTCCTCCCCAAAAAGAGTTCTGATGGCGATTTATTACCGATTGCGTTGTTGTTTGTAGCTCTATAATAGTGCAAAAAATCACGAATACCATTAATTAAATCAGGCGAGTTGTGTTTCTTAATGGCACGCTTAAAGGTATCCACAAAACGTTCCACTTGCCCATTGGATTGTGGATGAAATGGTGCAGTACGAATGTGTTCGATTCCACGTTCTTTGCAGAAATTAACAAAAATTTGCGAGGTGAACTGTGTTCCATTATCGCTTACCAATATTTCTGGCCATCCAAAATGTGAGAAAAAATCCATTAAGCAATCAATTACCGCTGCTGATGTTATGGACTTCAATTGATACGCTTCTGGCCACTTAGAAAATGAATCCACTATTAAAAGATACGTTTTTTGATCCACTGGCGCTGCAAGGTCAATGTGTATACGTTCCATTGGCCTTTGAGATGTAAGCCAGGGTTGAAGTTCCATTCTTGGTGGAGATTTTGCTGTGGAAGCACACGAAGCGCATTGCTGGACTAATCTTTCGACGTCTTTGTCAATGTGGGGCCAATAGACGTAGCTTCGCGCCAGAGCTTTTGTACGAACTATACCTTGGTGACCCTTATGCAACTGATGAAGTACTCTCTGACGTAGAGTTGTTGGTATTACAATTCTTTGTTGATATAGCAGGCAGCCATCCACGACACATAGCCCGTCTTTACGAAAATAAAACAGCATTTCTTCTGGTGATTTCTTGTTCGGCCACGAACTTTTAATATACTTCATAATATTTTGTAAAACGACATCTTGTTGAGTTTCAGAACGAACCATGCTATATGTGATGGGCAAGGCATTGATGTTATTGTGCGCCAAATACTTTACGTCCGCTTCGAGTGTTGCACAGGCTATTACTACGTCCTCTTCAAGCTTTTGGTTTATGTTAATAAGCCGTGACAATATGTCTGCGCAACCAAATTGTTATGTTGGTACGTAACTTAAACTGAATTCGTAGGACATTAAAACTAATGCCCAGCGCTGTAATCGGCTTGCCATGTGTGTTGCTATACCCTTTTTACTGCCAAATATGGCCAGTAGGGGCTTGTGATCAGTTTCTAATTTGAAACGACGACCGTATAACATTTTATGAAACTTTTTCACCGCAAATACAAGCGCCAGAGCTTCTTTTTCTATTTGCGAATAGTTTTTCTCTGCCGGCGTTAATGAACGGGAAACGTGATATACGGCTTTTTCACGCCCGTCTGGATATTCGTGGGCAATGTAGGCACCAATACCTACATTAGAGGCATCTGCAGCAACTTTGATTGGGAGTGATGGGTTGTAGTGAGTCAGCATTAAGTCGGAAGACAAAATGTTTTTAAATTTTTGAAAAGATTCATGACACGCCTTAGTCCACTTCCATTCGCAATCACGTTTTAATAGTGCGTCTAATGGCGCTCTCAGCTGTCGCATTTCGCGGATAAATTTTCCGTAGTAATTCACTGCACCCAGAAATGACCGCAGCTCTGTGAGATTTGTAGGAGCTGGCATTTTTAAAATTGCCGAAATCTTTCCGGAGTCTGGTTTCACGCCGGTCCCATCGACCTTGTAACCAAGATAGGTACAACTACATTTATCGAAATTTACAGTAAGATTATACCTTTCCAAACGACAAAACACTTCGTTAACTGCTTTTCTGTTCAGTTCGATTGACGGCGTTGCTATGATGACGTCATCAAGGTACTGATAGGCATATTGAACGCCAGATAGAATTGTATCTATTGCCTGTTGGAATGCTCCAGGTGCAGATTTTACTCCCGGTGCAAGGCGATTGAAGGTGAACAAACCTCTATGTGTATTAATGGTGAGTATTTCTTTCGTCGCGTCATCAACCTCAATTTGCATGTATGCATCAGTTAAGTCGATACGCGTGAAAACTTTGCAATTGTTGAAGTTCACAAAAATATCATCCGGCAATGGTAGGGGATAGGTGTGCATTTCCATGCAATCGTTCAGGCCGGTTGAGTAGTCACCGCATAAACGAATTTTCCCATTTGCCTTTTTTACAACAACTATGGGCGCAGCCCATCGAGAATAATTAACAGGTGTTATGATATTAGCCTGTTCCAGGCGATGAAGTTCTTCATCAACTTGTTGTAGTGCTGCATATGCCACCGGTCTTTTAGGTTTAAATACCGGTTTTGCATCAGTTTTTACTTTAAGATTCATCTTAAAGGTAGAACAATGACCGGGCTGACTGGCGAAAACTTTTGGAAATTTGTTCTTAATTTGCTGAATTTCTGGGACGGTGATGTTATTGCAAATCGATTCAATTGGGTAGCTCCAAATACCTAACTGGTCCATTAGGTCAGCACCCATAATATTTAAGTGCAAGTGGGTTGTTACAAAAAAAATTGATGTTACTACTTTATCTTTAAACATAACCTCTGCTTCACACTGACCAATTAGTTTAAGCACATTACCCGAAGCGTCTCTGGGTGTTTGTGATGGCTGAAAAAGGTTAGGTTTATTTATTTTCGACCACATCGTCTTTGATATTATGGAAACGTCTGCGCCCGTGTCAAACTGCAAACGTTGCGTTACACCATTAATTTTCAAAGTAATGTGTTTTCTGTTTGACGCTAAACTGTGTACGGCACGAAAAATTTGGTTGAAATTTACTATTATTAAATTTTTTGCTTTTCTTTTTACTTTGTTGTTTGCTATGTGGCATGAAATTTGGACAATAGCCCTCTCTGTGTCCGACCACTCCACATTGTTCACATAAATGTTTAGTGAATATGCAGTGTTTTACGAAGTGCATCGCACCACATTGCCAGCAAGGCTTTTTCGGTTTCTCCATTGTACTAACCTTTTTTTCATTATATTTTTCCGTTATTTTACTTTTATCTTTCGATTTAATTGCATGTACACTTTGTTCAACAACGGCGGCATCTTTTTTTAAACTAATTACTCTGTGCACTTCGGTAACCATTTTGTCAATTGTGAATTTTCCCTCTGCGTCTCCTTCCAAAAAACTGAGAAGACGTGCTCTCATTTCAGCATCTTCTACATTTTGTAGACCGCGAAGAAACATTAAACACTTAAAATGGTTATCTTTTAATATGCCAAACTCGAAGTTATCACAATTTCGATTAACCATTGCACCATATGTAACGTAGTCCATACTAGAACTTTTAGTGAACTGTAAGCAATTCATGCGTGCACTAAAAAGGGATTCCTTTCTTCCGAAGATTGTTTTCAAAGTAGAAACTGTAGTCTTGAAATCTAATTCACGAGGCACTTTAGGCAAAATGTAATCTGCGTACTTGTCAAATACATCGGGCTCTAATTTTCGCAAAACTAACCTCACTTTCTCAGCATCGTTTAATTTTTCTGCATCTTCACCAAAAAGATGTTCATAACGTGCGAACCAAACCTCGAAGGTTTAACCAGAATCAGCGTTGTAGGAAAAATCCTTTATGTTTTTAGATAACATTGTCATGATGTTGTCAGTGCTTATTGCCGGGCCATCTACCGACGGTGAATTAATAGACAGTGCTACTAGCTTCTCCATTAACTTCTGCTGTTGCTCCATTTGAGCCTGCTGCAGCTGAAGTGCTTCTTGCTGTTGAGCAAGAATTTTGGTAAGCGTCGGCTCCATTACACTGCGCGTTGCTAGAAATATATTTTATGTGGGTTTTAATTTTAATTGGACCTCGTCGCCACTGTTGTGTTCCTACTCGCGGTAAATCTTAATAAAGTCAGCCAGGTCTTAACTAATTCAATCTTTATTATTCCAAAGTTACTAATTGAATGCACAACTAGAAAAATCAAAAGCGTTATAAAGTATGTACTTATACTCTGTATATAAAAATATATGGATGTGTGTGTAAAGAATAAGAGAAAAGAAAATAAGAAGTAAATAAGGAATTCTGTTATTAATTCTGGTAGTGAGGTTGTCAATTAACCACAACAGAAAATTTCCCTTAAAATCTTAAAATGTTCCTCTATATACCAACCTTTGCAATCATAATATCATCCAAGTATACAATCACCCTGTCATCCCTGATCATATCGGCAAAAATTCTACCAACAAACCTCTGAAAAACAGACGGAGCATTTTTCAAGCCAAAAGGCATCCTTAAAAACTCAAATTGTCCGACGGGTAACAAAGGACGTAAATTTCACTGAATCAGGATGAACAAATACATGAAAAAAACCATTTTTCAAATCCAACTTCGTAAAGTATTTTTTTCCTGAAAGTCTGTCCAATAGGTCATCTATCAATGGAATCGGAAAGTTGTCTACACACATCCGTAGGTCTCCTGTCTTTTTCCGCACTAAAACTATGGGCGAAGCATATTCCGACTCGCTTGGCCTTATATAGCCCTTTTCCAAATATTCATCCAACAGTTTTGTCAGTTCTGTTCTCTCTGAATACGACAACCTTCTAGGTCTACAATACAATAAATACATGTAGGTACATATTGAGAAATAAAAACGTGTGTAACGTAAAAAGACAAACACTAAGGAAGTTCTCTGAAAGTGCAATCCCTGACCATTACCTACCCTACACATGCGTTGTTTGCGTTGGCTGAATTAGTTAGCACGTTGACTACAAAACCGAAGGTCCTGAGTTCGAGCCCGGTCTCCGACAGTCATTAAATAATGACACCAGGAATTTTTCTGATGTGCATTAGTGCGCCATTGTATCATTTGTTGTAGGAAAAGTTCTAGTCAGCGATGCCAACTTGGTGCTTTTGGCACTATTTTTAGTGCTTTAAGACTCAAAACGCCAAATTTTGAGCGTTAGTGACAAAATAAGAAAAAGCACTAATTAGTGCTTTTAAGAAATTTGTGTATTTCTTAAAATTATTTTAATAATTACTCGACGTATTTATTTTTTCAGTGTAAAGCATACATTTTTCGTCTGATATATTTCATTAAATGGAGAATAGCTAAGAAAATTTTAAACATTATTAACCCCCTGTTTGTGTAAAACGTTTGAGTTAAAAATATTGACGTTTTTGTAATAGACTAAAGGAAACTTGTGCAACTTTTCTTTAATCTATTACGGAAACGCCTAGATTTCTAACTCAAACGTCTTACACAAACAGGGGGTAAACTTCACATTAATTTTAAGTGCTTTTTTTAAATGTTGATGTGCCTTTAGAGCCAAAAAAGATGGCATCACTGGTTCTAGTGATGAAGTCATATACAAGTCACTGAACCGGCTTCAGCGGATGCTAATCCTAATGTAAGATCAGAGCGCCCTCCTTCGTCGGTATTGCGTAGCAGAATCATCGGCGAAGTAAACTAACCAATAAAATGGCTACTAAACACAGTTTCAAAATTTAATACGGCTCATTGACACCAGAGGCGCTGCAAAAAACGTGCAAAAAGTAGAGTTGTAAAAAAAGAATGAAGCTTTCGTCCTTCAACACCTGTCTTCTCTATCACTATCACCTTCTCTCACTATCTTCTCTTCAACTCACAGGTAGCACAAAGGGATCATTGTATTGGACCCAAGTGAGCTGAACTCTAAATTTCAACTTTCCTTACCAGCAGCCGGCTAACCTTACACAAGAATTCGAAAGCCTTTTCTTTCGTTTCGTTTCGCCTCAGGTTAGGTTAGGTTAGGTTTATCTGGGTGGTCCAAATACCTCACATAGACCTGGATTGATCCTTAGCGATACCAGCAGATGAAAAGAGAACCTGCAAGTATGGTGCTTTACGGTCTACAATTTTCTTTTTAATTTTAAACTTGCAAGTCTCGTCAAACATATTAAAATCATCATCTGTACTTACACTATCTCTTCCCTACTCTCATGTGATACAAAGCGACGTATTATTTGGACCTAACCTTAAGCATCTTTATTCGAATTTGAAAGCTTTAGTTAAGTTTAAATTTAATTTAAATGAAGAATTTCTGTTGCTGATTTAGTTGCATAATAGAAATTTTAAGGCCGTACATTTTGGGGCTTATTTTTGTTTACACGCAAATTTTCGCGATATATTTAATTTGTTATCCTTTTTACATATACTTACTCTGAAAACTGAAAAAAAAAAAATATTTTGCATTTTTACACTATTATTGAATTTTTTATTTAATAATTTGATATCTTAATCTGCCTTTTTTAATAGCTTTCAATAATTACGTATGTATGTATGTATGTACATATACATATGTACATGTCTTATTTTTCCTTCGTTCTTTTCTGTATACTACTAAGACCAATCGGAGTTCCATGATATTTTTTATGTGCTCTGAGGCCGGCATCCTGAGCAAAGCTTTTTCCACAAATATTACAACTGTAGTTTTTGCCTTCGTGTATACGCTTATGATGATTTAAATATTTTCGACTGGTAAAACCTTTACCGCAAACCGTACAAATGACATCACGAACATTGAGATGAGCTTTGATGTGATCATTAAGGCGTGTCATGTGATTAAAGCCTTTCTTGCATATATGGCAAAAATATTTAAATCTCTCTTCATGACGTCGTATATGATTGTCATAACTGATGGCAGTGCGGAATCCTTCGCCACATACCGAACACAAGTACGGTTGCGCGCCCGTATGGGAGCGCATGTGAAGATCAAGCTCAGCATTGAAAGGATACCCTTTACCGCAGATCTCGCAATGAAATTTAAAAACACGCAAATGTCGTTTTGCATGTATGGTATAGTTGCTAATCCTTTTAAAGCCCATACCACATTCTTGGCATTTAAATGGCATCGAGCCATCATGTTGCGATTTATGTATTTGATAATCATTATATGTTTCAATAATATCGTTGCAGTTGGAACATTTAAATGGTCCTTGATTATCCTCTAAGAAATCGCATTTATGAAAATAAGAAGACGAGGGCTGGAAATCTTGTCCTTCAGCTACGCAAGAAAATCTGAGCCGTTTGTCCTTAGCAAAGGATTTGTGAACATGACTTAAGTGCCTTTCCAACTTGTACATATCGAGAGAAATATTCATTTTATTCTCAATTTCATTTAGCATAGACTGCATCATTTCGTGACGTTTATCCTTAACTGTGTACGCTAAATGATTGACATCCCACAGAGTGTTGTAGTTTTTATAAATATCAACCAAATCGCTCAAAAGGTTGTCAGTTAAAGGTTTCTAGAAATAGATTATCAGAGTTTTGGTAAATTTTACTGACATGTTTTCTTTCTAAATTTTAGATAAAAACTTATTAGAAAAAAAAACTTTGTTCACCACTGGTATTTTTTAGAGATTTTCTGATAAAACTTTAAAATTGATTTATTTCTAAGGAAAGTTTAATTTTACTTTATTGTTTATTTTTAAAACAGCTGATTGCATTTCGGCATGCCCAAAAGAGGCTGAAAAAAGTACGGCCCTTTTCGTACTCTCTCCAAAAAACTCTCATTTACCTAATTTTCGAGTGCGGGAATACTTTTAGCCAAGATTGGGATCCCGCGTTCTTCCAATTTATAGTAAAGAAACAGACCTATTATATACATACATATGTACATATATATATTGTCCCCACTTACCACTCTATGTTTTGGTTTTTTCTGAAATAAAAAAAATAAAAATTTATTTTAATTTAGAGTAGTAGACAGCACACATACCCTTCTAAGTTTTAATTTATTTTCAATTATGCTTTTAAGAAAACTCAGATCTTCATAGAACCACAAATCAGAATTTGTATCAGCATTTGCCTGTTCGCTCTTATTCATATGACTTTCTACTTCTTTTTCATATTGTTTATATATAAAGTTTAATTTCTTCTTAACCATGTATACTTTCAATTTCATTTTTAGTTTTGCATTCAAATTATCAGTTAGGTTTTGTAATAAATCCTCTTTTTGTTTAAGGTCTAATTTTGCTGATAGTGTTGTATTCCAGAGTTGTGGTATTTTGTAATATTCCACAATAAGGGCCAAAGTGAATTCTTTCTCCTTAAGTTCTGTATTCCACTTGGGTGGTTTTTCCTTACGATTGTTATCTCTTTTCACATCCGAGTCTGATGAATCTTCAGCGCTATAGTCAGAATAATCTTCATGCTAGAATATGAGCCAATAACTTATTTTATTTTTTATTTTTGGTAAAAGTAAAATAATATTTACATGCTCATCTGAAAAGTTATGCATTTGCGCATCCTCATTCTCACTATCCACATTTGTATATTGTTCATTTTTTAACTCATTGATTTCTAATCTTAGAGGAAGTGATATTTCATCAATATTATCTTCACAAGTTTCAAGTGGATCTTGAAATCTTGTAGAAAGTTCATCCTGTAGGATACAGAAAATAAATAATTGTATTAAAATCTATTTGAAAAATATTTCAAATTCTAATTTTTACAGAAAAAAAAAATAAATTTGCTAAAAACTTTTGTTTGTTTTGTTGGTTAAACACTGTCCATATGCATTTCATTCTTGCTTAAGGAAATCTTCTTCTTATTATTTTAATACATTAAAGACAGAACGTCTTCGGTATCCTTTATATAGAAACAAATTTACTTTAGGGGCACCAAAAAAAATTATACTGACTGAAAGAAAATTAAATTCTAGGAAAAAACATGTTATGTACAAAAATCTCCCGAAACAGATACTTTGGGAATTACGGATTCACAAAATTTAAAGTTCTTTTGGTATATTCTTGATAAATTTTTAATTCAGTGTAAGGAAGTATGTATCATAAAAAACGTAAACCACCTTGTTTTTATATTTATGGCCGGGCAACATAATTTCCTCCCAAAGTATTTAAAATTAATTTTTTTTATATGTTTATCATCCAATAAGAATGCCAAAAGATTTGCTAAAATTTTGTGATTCAATAACTTCCAGGATAATTTTTTTAATAGGGTGAGGTGCCCGTAAATTAAATTTAAGCAAAAATAAAAATAAGAAATCACACGAGTTGAATGCTTTCAATTGATAAACTACACCTGGAACTTTTTAGATCTTGTTAAAATTTTAGGATTTTCCTCCACCATTTCCGTTTTAATCTCATCATTTGGACACTCTTCCATTTTAATTTCTCCCGCAAAAATATCGACTACGGGAGTCTTTTGAATCTCAGTTTTGTCATCTTCAATCTGCTCAGATTGTATAGAGGTAACTTGTTCCAATTGGGTCACATGTTCCTGCTCAAGATGCAAGGTAAACTTTTTCATTTGCAAACAAATGGTGTCACAAAACCAACAATTGAATGAATACACATTTTTCGTGTTCTTTTTAAAAGTGATAACGATTTCTCCGCACTTTTTGGTTATGATATTACTGGCACATTGCATTTTTTTTAAATATATACACAATTTGAAATGGAATTAAAGTATTTGGAAGCAGAAAATGTTTACTTTTTTTGTCTTTGTAGTATGTTCAGTTCACTCACAACTGTAGGGTGTGTTCAATGTTCATATGTAAATGTGGGCACAGTTCAGAGATGGAAAAAAGCATAAGTTTCGAATTATACTTTATTTTAACAAGGCGAATTGAGAAACAGGTTATCTCACCAGTCCTGATTAACATCAGCTGCTTGATGCCAAATTGAACTGTTTTAGACACCAACTGTCGAAATATGTTATTTCTAATACTTTTTAAATGTGGAAAAACTTAAAAGCGTATGAAATAAATTAAATTCTGCTTTGTTTTGTGATAAGTAGGGAAAATATATTTTAAATGTATTGTTGATGGATGTAGATAGTAAAATATTGTTATATTAGTCAACTGCTTTTAACAGTTGAGATAATTTGAAGACGGACGAACTGCATGTTGTTTTTTGTATTGTTGCACATGTTGTAGCGATATCAATTCGCCTTAGATTCTAGGACGAATTGAGAAACAGGTGACCTTAACACTAAAACATGCAACAAAAAAAAGAATGCAGTTAGTCCGCCTTCAAAAACCCCATCTGTCAAAAACAGTTGATTTCAATAACAGTATTTGCAAAATAGTTTAGTACCTACATCTGTCAACAATGTGTGTAAAATATAATTTTTCTATCTATGACAAAACAAAACACAAATTAATTTGTAGCAGATGCTTTTAATTTTTTCCTACCTACCCTTACGTCTACAGCTGATGTATTATTGTCATGAAAAATGTCAAATACCATATAGTAAAAAGAGGTAACATAAAAGGTTTGACTTTTGTTATTATAAAAATATATTTGTGTAGACGTAGGGTGAAACATATTGGAAAAAACATATTTTGACAGTTGGGATTTAAAACAGTTCAACTCAGCATCGAAAAGCTATCATCAGTGCATAATTTCAGGCAACCACATTGGGTTTCTCTTATTAAAATTTGTAAATTCTTTTTGATCCCAATCCCGGTACATGACGTATGAGTATCTCAATATAAATAGTTAGCTGTACTATTAGTTCTACCTTAAAAGTGAGTGTTATTGTGCTTCCACGGCAAATTCATACCTTGTATACTTCTAAAAAAAGAGGAACGAGAAATTTCTAAAGTGGAAAGTTTTACATAAATTTGCCAAAAAAATAAAGCTGTATTGAAAAGTAAGTAATTCTTTTAAATTAAGAAAAAAATTAAACAAATGTGATACTAGAAAATTATTTGACATAAAATGTTCTTACAATTCGTAGAAATAATTTCACAATAGTTGAAAATGTTACTAAGGCTTGCAACACAATTGCCTGGACGTTTGGCCTGTGGTTCTACTCCACTCTCTTCGACCTTAAACCACAGTTTAATGGCTCCACGCTTAGTAAAGCCGGGTAATAATAACCTAATGGTCCGCCTATATGCTCGTGGAGCCAGACAGCCACCTCCAGCTGTACGTAGCGAAGTTGGACGTAGTCCAACTCTAAAGGAAAGATTAATGGCTCCACCTTCTGAGAATGGTAAGACAGTTTTTGGGTTTTAAGCAGAAAATTTTCTAGCGTATCTTAATTTCAGCGTATTCAATGGGCAAGGGTGCTGCTGCTGGCGCTGCCGGTATAGGCTTAGGAGCTTTGTGTTATTATGGCTTAGTTCTCAGCAAAGAAGCGAGCATCCAGAATAATGCGCTGTAAGTATTGGTTTCGTTTTATAAATTATGTGCTCAGCCATCGTCGTTGCACTATAAGATTACTTTCATAACAAAGCTGAATAGATCAAAAATGAGTCATTTATTGTTTTCATAATCATATGTAGATTATGGCCCCAATACGTCAGAGATCGTTTACACACAACTTATGGATATTTTGGAGCTTCTTGCGCCATAACAGCTTTAACTGCTGCAGCAGTTTTTCGCTCCCCACGTCTCTTGTCATTAACGACACGTAACGGCTGGTTGGTAAGTTTAACATAAAAATATGTACTACGAAATGTTTTCATACAACAAGCTGTGTTTTATTGTACGTAGTCCACCTTGGCCACTTTTGCTTTAGTAATTGGCACCGGTGCAATGACACAATCGATACCTTATGCAGAGGGTGTGGGTGCTAAACAGTTAGCATGGGCTTTTCATTGTGCCATTTTAGGCGGTGTTATTGCACCGTTATGCTTTCTTGGTGGCCCTTTATTAACTCGTGCAGCTATTTATACTGGTGGCGTAGTTGGTGGTCTTTCCACTATTGCTGTTTGTGCGCCAAGTGATAAATTTTTGTATATGGGTGGGCCTTTAGCCATTGGTCTAGGTTTTGTAATGGCCTCTTCTTTGGCAGGAATGTGGTTGCCACCTACAACAGCATTGGGAGCTGGTAAGTAGCATAACACATTTTTTAATACCAATTTTTTACAATTAATAGCATCACATAAAGAAATTAATTCTAAAAAATGCTTATGCTCAATTTAATTTATCAATATAATAAAGGAATTAAAATAGATAAAATCAATTGAACTGATGCTGATGAATTGGCTTATATTCGGAATTTTTTTCTTATAAAAAACTTGTTTTTTAGGCTTGGCTTCACTCTCACTATACGGTGGTTTGGTATTATTTAGTGGATTTTTGCTCTATGACACACAGCGTATTGTGCGCAAAGCAGAAGCTTATCCTATGTATTCAATGGCTCCCTTCGACCCAATTAATGCGTATGTATTGTATAACTAATTTTCGTTTTTGCAACAGCATGTAGTTATATATAATTGTTTTACATACTTTACAGGAGCCTCTCAATCTACATGGACACTTTGAATATTTTCATACGAATTGCTATGATTTTGTCTGGAGCAGGTGGCAACAATCGTCGTAAATAAACACGTTTTGCTGACCGCTATGTGATTTTAAATTTATAGATAATTTAAAAAAATTATTAGTTTTCGTATTTAATGTCTGAAAATTTTGATCTAAATATATTTAAATTTGCTTAAGTAAACTTAAGAAATCTTTGCTTTTAGTCCCTATTTACACTATGCAAGTCTTATTGCTAAGCTGATTAGTTTATTAGGAGAGAGAGATGGGGGGAAAAGAAACGTTGCTGTTCCCCTCGTCTCTCCCTTAAACTAATCAGCTTAGCAATAAGACTTGCACAGTGTGATTTGGGACTTAGGAAACGAGTGACCATGTGCCACTGTCCTATTGATTGTACATTTTTTCCAGTGATATATAATATGCATATGCTTAAAGGAAATATATATGAAGTGTCTAGAACGTAAAAAATCAAAAACTGAATAACCGACTATTTTACTAGAAATCTGGGGCATATTATTGCTTTCGTCTGTATCGAATGAAGTTTCAATATATTTCAATAAAGTAATTTAATTATTTTGTCTTATTCCAGTTTCAACATCGACGTCACGTCAGCACAATACCAAAAAAATGGGGTGGTCTACTCGCTCTCGAAGACAATTTACTGCCTTTGACAGTATATTTCTGTTCACTAACGTCTAGAAAACAGAATGGACCTGTCAATAGCAGTCAATTATTTTCGATAACAGGTAGACAACCCCCAATATTTTGGTATTGCATTGAAGCGACATCGATATTGACAACTAGAATAAGGGTGATTAAATTTTCTACCTTATGTATTCATTTGTATAAGAAGCCCGTTGGTGTGGGGCGCTCTGGTGCTAGTTTGGACAGTCTTGATGATGTACATTATACATATTAGTATGAATTACCATTATAAATGGTTATAACGTTAATTTATAAAAATGGCCAAATAATGATGCAAACTGATTAACAAATACGTTGCCAACTTTATGTTTGTTCTGTACCTACATTATTTGTTGCTAATTTCGATTGATAACTGCGCATGTAACAGAAACATATATAATGACATTGAAATTTTAATAGGGTGGTAGTTGTCAGGTGTCATTTATAATAATGTATGTACTTATCACAAAGTAGATATATCCTCTGTGGTACTTATAAGTAACCGGCTTTGAGCTTAACCTAAACACCAAGTATACCCTGTGGAGCTAATTGTTAAAACATTAATCTGCATTATCTTGGAAGTAAATACAAACATTTTTAAAATTTTCAGTGCTTACTCCAAACACAATCCAAGCAAAAGGACCATAAAAAACAGTTCGGCAAAAACTCAGGTACGTATTGAGTCTGAAGTATGAAGAAATATGACCGCACCCTGACTTAATAGCTAGACAGGACATCGAATAGACATTGCAAAGAAAAAAAGGAAAATCGATTCTTCAATCGAATATGGGCAAACTTATGAGAATGTTATGTTAATGTCTTCGTTTACAGATTCAGCTGCCCCCGATCGGCAACTATTTGACGTGATGGAAAAACGCTATCTGGAGAATCCCTATCCGGATTATGTGAATAGACAAACCACTTCTTTAGAATTCGATGATGAACACGTAAAGAATTTAATTTGTACGTATGTGGATGCCATACTTGAACACTGCCGCCCCGGCTGTGACGATGAAGACCACAGAGGTGATTTGTATGTAGGGAATGCTGGCATAGCTTATATGTTTTGGAAAATGGCCAGATCAACACAGTGCCACGATCTTTATCCAGCTTTGGAACATGCTCATGCCTTCATACGCAATGCCAAAGCCAATGCTGACCGTTACAAGAAGCGCTCTGCTGAACGTTATTCCTTTTTATGTGGAAATGCTGGTATTTATGCTGTGTCCGCCGCCATATCTCACGACTTGAAGTTGACTCAGGATTTGTCAGATGATTTAATGAATTTTAAAAGCGGTATAGCTCCCAGCAAGGAACATATGCATACAAAATACGGTTGCGATGAAATTCTAGTGGGCAGAGCTGGCTATTTATCGGGCTGTTATTGGTTAAATGATGTTTTAACAGAAAAAACAATAACTGATGATGATGTTCAATCCATATGTCAGATGGTCATACAAAGTGGCCGGGAATATTCTAAACAAACAAAAGCAGCTTTGCCATTGATGTATCAATATCATGGCACGGAATATTTGGGCGCTGCTCATGGTTTGTGCTCTATTCTTCATATGCTGTTGGATAGTCCGTGGTTTCATACAGATCCCATATCTGCTCCCAGTGCTGAATTGAGAGATATTAAGAAATCAATCGACTTCTTTTTAATGCTCCAGGATGGACAGGGTAATTTCCCAGTAGCCTTGGAAGACCTTAAGAGTGGCCGCGAAAAACGTTTAGTACATTGGTGCCACGGAGCACCAGGAGCTGTCTACTTGCTAGCTAAAGCGTATTTGATATTTAAAGAAGACAAGTATATGCAGGCTTTAAAGAAAGCATCTGATTTAGTTTGGCACAAGGGATTTTTACGTAAAGGTCCAGGAATTTGTCATGGCGTGGCGGGAAATGGCTATGTTTTCTTATTGCTTTATCGTCTTACTCATGAACCCATTTATCTGTACAGAGCCATTAAATTTATGGAACTATTAACCAACTCTGAATTTAAATTACGTGCTCGTACTCCAGATCGTCCGCATAGTCTTTATGAGGGCGTAGCCGGCACTGTTTGTTACTTAATTGACTTACTCGAGCCCGAGCAAGCTTATTTTCCATTTATGGATGTTTTTCATTGAGTTGGAAAACAATTGGAATACATATTTTATATAGTTTCAACCAAAATCAAAAGGTGAATCACAAACTTGATGCCTTGTTTCTTGCTGTCTCATTAGAACTCAGAATTTTGAACCTCACTCACGCATATCAGGGAACTTACATTAGTGGTATACCTACAATTACCCATTTGATATAAATATCCTAACATTTTCAATGAAATCATACATTATATACTTGCAATTTGCTCAACTTGTGCTAAACATTTCAACTGATTGTGTGATATATACGTACATACATATTTTTCATTTAAACATGAGTATTTTGTGTGTGTGTCCCTTACCCAAACAAATTGGCAGTGAATGTGTCTTAAATTATTTCCTTAGACGACAAAAGAAAAGAAAATATAAAAGAACTACGATAGTTTATTTATTTAGTTTTATTTTGTATGAACAGCTAAGGAATCGATGTTAGTGCCTGTTTCACGATATCGAAAGAAAACTCGATTTACAATTTATATTGAAAACAAAATTTTCATATTTTATGCCTGTTTTTAATATAATTTTATAGTATGAAAGTTCTCTTTCGATATCGGGAAACAGGCCATTAATAAAAACATATGAATACGAAATCTTACGTGCTCAAAAATGTTTGTAAAACAATTTATTTTGTGCTTTAAAACTACTTACATTATGCAAGTTTTATATAAATTGTGTATTTAAAATAAATAAAAATATTAAAAACTATTTATTTCAAAAGCATTCAGGTACATATGTGATGAAACACGATTTGGTCACAAAACCGATTTGAAAACGAAGATGTGATGCTTTAGTTGTTTTGATTTAGTTTTTCCTGTTTAGAAGGGGACTTGATCGAGAAGGTTCTTAGCTATTTTTGAAGAAAATCGGTCCAGCCGTTTAGAAGATATCGCATCTTTTCTATATATGTTCGGGGGTTTTTAAAAATTTAAATTTTTGTTATACAAGAAAATTACTCATATTTTATATAAAGTGCTGCTAATGCAATATACTTAGATACAAAAAAATCTTTATTTAATCATTTTTATTTATAAAGTCATTAAATAGTACAAAGAGTTAATTTGCAATAACACATTCACATCATAGCAGCCATTAGAAGATTGACAGCTTGTTCAATACTGCCGTTTGCCATATTCAAATAATTCAAATTTTCTTCATGATTCAGAAATCCCATTTGCAGCATGGTTCTTAATTGTTCGGCATAGGGATGCAAACGATAAATTAAGGGTATATCACCTTCATCTGTAAACGAAGTGTTTGCGGATTGCTGTTCTTGTTCAGTTGTATCCATTGCAACCGGCTCTTGAGAGGGAGTTGTAGGAGCTCGCTGAGCCACTGATCCCAACGCTCTTAACAGTTCATTTCGAAATACGTCTGCCGATAGTCTTTCACCACTAGCCGAACTCGAAAGAGGTGTAGAACTTGCTTCAGATGTGGCAGCGGCTGAAGTCTCCGAATTTCTCTGGGCAATGTTCGACAAAGAATTCGCCGAACCGTAGCCAATTTGGGCTAGTGCCGCTTGTAATTGGTGACGGCTTATCATACGTATACGTGCTGTTTCAGATTGTCTGCGACCTGAATCTTCATCACGGCTGTTACCACGTTCGTTACTTCCCACGGAATTCTCTTCTTCGGAAGAGTTTGTCGAATCAGTAGCTGGTTCAGAAAACTTAGATGCTGATATATTTCTGGCTAGTTCTTTACGCACGGTGCTTACTATAAATGAAGCCGCATCTACTATTATGGGATAGTGTTCAGCCACTTTTTTAATAACATCTGGTTGATGTAAAGTATTGAACAATACAGAATCTCTGATAAGAGCTAGAGCAGCAGGATTTCTGCGAAATTCTGGGTATTCGGCAAGTAATTTTTGCAATATGTTGACACGGCAACTAACATTAATTTGTATATTGCCAATGTGGTAGAATAAACGTTGAGCAGAGTCTACCGTTTCTGGATCTTTAACTTTTTCAGATGGCTCATATGGTGTGTACTTTTTTGTCTTTTGGAAGCAATGTATCACTGACTCCGGCTTAAGAGTTTCACCTAACCTTTGATCATCTTGTAGAGCAAGCCCATTATAAATTATTTCCAATTTGCCAACATCAAATTGACACTTCTCCGCAATTGCTTGTTTTAAGTCCATAACACTATTCTCAAAATCTATTTCTTTTAATGTAACAAATTCTCCAGGTTTATTGGGTAAATGTAATCCTGCGTATATAGAATGCATTTCAGTTTTTAGATATTTCTTTTGTTACTTCGCAGCAAAATTTTTCAATAAATAAATTCTTTCTAGCTCTTCTATTTTTTAATGAGGCCACCAACAACAATGAATGCGCTTGCAAATTTTGTTTTTCATCGTTATTGCACAGTTGTATTAAGTGCAGTAAAATACCGTTTTTTCCAATTGGAACTAATTGGAAAAGGGGAGTGAAATCAAGTGGCCGGTGCAAATACTATAACAAGACTAATGGATTGCATATACCTGAAGACCCCTTGAAAACCTGGGGGCAAATTACGGCACTCGTTATCGAACGAAATTACAAAGTATTTCAATATAGTTTATATGGAAATATTTCGTAATTTCGTTCTATAACGAATGCCGTAATTTGCCCCCTGATTTACGTACTATTTGTTGCAAAACCATATACATATACGTATTATTAATTTCGCAAATTACTCTTGTAATATCCAATTATAAATATTCGTTCAAAAGCGTTCGTTTCAGTTTAATATAATAGTTGTCAGCACTGTTATATAACATGTCTGCTTAAATTCTTTATAACTGAATATTTTGACATTATGTAGCATTTGTCAAATTCTCTTCGTTTCGTACACACGCATCTTCTGGCACGAAAAACAGAACGGTGGTGGAAAAATCTATAACCCAATCTATAATTTTTATTATAAGATTTTCATTGCAAACAGTAAATAAAATTCTGAAGTGAATAGCTAAATAGTATATTTAATAAAAATATATATTACATGAAAGTAGTCTAGAAAAATAGCGTTTGTCCTTCCTCCAGCATCGTTTAAGCGCAATTGTGTCATAGTATTTTGTGTGTCGTGCTTAGAAAAAAGAAAATTGTACGTATATAAAAGATTTCCCAACATTTCCAATTCAAAGAAAAATCAATTTTTTTTTTTTGTAGTGCACAAAGTAAAATTTTGCAGCAAGTGAAAATAAATAAATTATTAGTGATTTTGTTTATAAAAAATATAAACGGAAGAGAATATAAAGCAGAAATAGAAACAAAAACAAATTTAGGAATAGTGCAGCTTGCATCATTAACAAAATATAGTGGCAAAACATACGGGTAAGTTTATTAAAACCTAATATGAAATATACATATATTAATTTCTAATAATCCATATTTTGCTTAACAATATTAGCAATTTGTTTAACAGATATGTATATACAGGTTATTAATTGCGAAACGATGTTCAACCATCGATTTTTTTCTATTAATTCAGAGATGTCACACATTTTTCTTATTGAGGGATATTCTTGATGTAGTACTGTGTGTTGGACAATACAAATTTGAAACAAATGCAGTTTAGTGATCAGCCCCAAAAAAAATAGCTTATGTGATGGAAAATTAAAATATAAAAAAAGATAATTAAATAAAAAAGTTGGCGACCGCCCATATTTCCCGAGTTATTTATTGGCCTTTAAAGTTTTCATATAAAATATTTTGTGTGGTAGAAAATTAAAAAAAGAAGTACTCAGAAGTTTTTCCGCAATGGAAAAGATTCTTAGCATAGTTAGCATTTGGCCGGCGGGCTTGAGGATTTTCTTCAACATGGTATCTCCCGAAAAGACGCTGATAATGGTTGTCCACAATTTTTACTGAAAACTTTAAAGACATATATGTAGCTAGGGAAATACGAGTCCCTGCAATTTTCTGTTATTTATTTTTTTTTAACTTTTCTATCAGATAAGCTATTTAAAAAATTATTTTTTGAAAATTCTTCACAGTTTCCTACGAAAAGTTCAAAAGTCCATAACTCGGAAAATATGCATCGCCGCCAACTTTTTTATTTAATATTATTTTTTTATTATTCAATTTTCTGTCACATATCCTACTTCTTATTTTATATATTTTTGAGCTGCTTCACTAAACTGCATTTAAGCCAAAAATTTAATAATTTAGTTAAAATTAATATATAACTTGTATTTGATATACACCAAATCGTACGTTTGTTTCTGCTTTGATGTATGGACATTTGAAAAAAGAATTGAGAATATATATGAATAATGTGTCCTCTTTCCAAATTCGTTATCAGTTTTCCGATATCTTGAATATATCTGGAGATATAGATGTGAAAATTTGCGTCATTTCCACAATTGTTGAATATTGTAAAGTCTGTTACGGCAATGGACCATTTTTTGATATGTGGCACATTTCCCACGTAAAAGTATTAATATTGTTATTCGTAGCTGTTATAATGCATATCAATGCATATTCTACTCAAAGAACGTGAATCCAAGCAAAATAAAAAAATTTAATTATTGTGAATGAAATGAATTGATTTTTATTTTTTAATAACCATCTAAAAAAATATGTATGGAGCATATATGATATCCCATATATGGTTCGGATCCGAAAAATGAGGGTATATGGGCAGATATTATAATATATATTCATACATATTCATACATGTATCGGTAAATATTCCCTACATAGTATGTAAAGTTCATATTGATTAAAAAAAGCGCACTGTTGTGCAATTAATTAAATAACTAGAATTAAATCTTTGTAAGATTTTATACAGGGAGGTTGTATGTAATGAAATATTACTTCAAACAAAATAATTAAAAACGAACTAAAAGACATTTCATAACACAAAACTCATTTCGTACAAAGTTTAATTTAAGAAATCAGATTAAGAACTAATCAATTAGAAAACAAAAAATAATCCGTTTTTATACTGTCACTAATTTTCAATATAATTTTTTGCAGTAATATGAACTTTTTTCCGAAAAGTATTTAGAGTATTCCATTATTTTCTATCAAGTCAATGACAGAACTATCCTTTTGATTATTCTGAAAAGCAATTAGAATTTTCTGAAATGCAATTAGAAAATTCTAAAACATAATTGGAAACTTCTGAACGGTAATTAGAAACTTCTGAAACATATTTAGAAATTTCTGAAAAACAATTGAAAACTTCTGAAATACAACTGGAAATGGTGTAGTCTTTGAGATTTTTTTATTTAAATAAAATTCTGATATTAGAATATTAAATATATTTATTATGATAAAAGTAAAAAATCTTACACATAAATGGTTTCTATGATATAAATTAAATTCTAAATGCAATTAAATACTAATATGACATAAAAAATCAACTTCTATTTAGTAGATCGCTTTCTTTTATAAGTTTTATCTGCTGTTTCACTACCGATTTCCCCAGCAGAAATCGCTTAACATTTCTTGGGACCTCTTGCCGTTATATCTTTCTTCCATGTGCACAATATCTCGGTAAAACCTTTCACAATGCTCATCAGACATGGCACCTCAAAAAATCTAAATGCGATTGCAGTAAGTATGTACATATATTTTTAATGACATGTTGCAGTCACAATGTTGATATAGAAGTGGATATTTTCTTTCCGAGAAAATTGTGCCATAAATTTTCGAAAGCTGCTTATGCCCTTTTTCTCTTATTGGCCAGCTTAGATTTAAGCAATTCTTAAACAATTTCTCATATTTGTGGACCAACAAATATTCCTTCCTCTGATCTGGTCTCACTTATAAACCTTTTAGTCACGCAAATTTTACTTTGCAAAGTTGTAATTCAGCTGTATTGAAGAGAGGTCAGAATACTTTTAGTTTCTGAAATTCTTCAGCTGAATTTAGACTTTGCAAAGTAAACTTTGCGTGACTAAAAGGTTTATAAGTGTCTAAACAGTATTTCTGAATAAATTCGAAACCGTAGAAAAACGAAAAAAAATTATGTACATATATTAATTTGACTTACAGATAATTTTATTTCTCTTTCAGTGTTTAATTTGTTAAAATCGAACAATACCGTTATCGAGTTAAATTCAAATAAGTTAGCGCTAACCGCCTTGTTTAGGGGTCATATTAACTACGCCCACTAAATAAATAGGTACGTGATATATAAAAACTGCCAACGGATTTGAATTTTATTTATTTATTTATTTCAATCCGATCCATTAGGGCATTAACGTCTTTATATTACAAATACATACATTAATATTTTTATTTAAAATAAATTTTTTTCAGAACAGTGAAATAATTTTCCTGAAAAATTGCAGTAATTTTTTAAAGCAAAAATTAAGGAAAATTACTATAACAAGAAAAGATAAATAAAAAACGGTATAATGAAAAAAAAAAATATTCACAAAACCATGAGTAATGTGTGGATTGCTTTCATCACAACTCATGGCCATAGATATGTACATCTTATGTTTTGGTATGGAGCCAAACACATTGTACAAAAATTATATTTTACAAAATTTTACGCAGTCTAGTATACAGAATTCGACACTCCCATTGAAAGACTAGCACTCCGTACTTTTGTTTTTAGTTGAGGTCATTGGTTCATGTTTCAAAACTAAAATAGTTCGAAAACACATGTGCTGTCTATGTGTATACATACATATGTACATGTACTGTATCATATACCCTGTAGGAAGTTCCAATAATATAATAGTACCAAAGAAAATAAATTGTATAGAAGGCGCATCTGAGCTAAAAAATTAAACATTTTTTGCTTACTCTTTAGATGCGGGCGGAAAGTATAAAGGCCGGGGGACAATGGATCCGTCATGCGTTAAACTTCGCCTTTTTCAACTGACATTAACACAACGACGGAGAAGGTTGGCACAATGAATACTTTGTTGACGGATATTAATCAGCTGTTTTTTATCGCATGTTTTTTCAACAAAATTTTATATATTAAAGATTGAGTTCGATGATATTTTGGAATTAATATCTTGAGACAATGGATAGAGGTCGGAGATTTGTTTGACATTGTTCAACTACAATTTTATAAAATTTTTAAGCAATAATTTAATATATAGACACATAAAAACACTGCTTACCTATTGCGCCTGTTGCAGTTGCTACAGAAGACCAGGACTTTTCCTTTTTTAATTTGTTTCTGTATTCTTGTCTACTTTTGTCAAACAAACACGGAAACATTTGGACAGCTGCAATGAGTTTGTTCTCCATTTCAATTATTAAATTTAACTTTTTCCTTAATTTATTTTATTCCTTTTTAAATTCTATTATTTTTTCCTGACAAAAAACACAAACACAGAGGAAATAAAAAGACAACTGATAGCTTTCAACGTGCGTTAAAAGTTAAAAGTTGACCAGTTTTTGTACTTTGCGTTGACGGACACGTACTGAATGTAACAGCCCTCATAAGAAACGATGTATTTCAGCTTAGCTGTCAGTTGAAAAAGGCGAAGTTCAACGCATGACGGATTCATTGTGCCCCGGCCTTAAAGCGCAAGCAAACACACACTGAGAGCATTATATTCTTTGCTCTTGTCACCAGCGTTGCCGTTGTGCGATTTAAGTCGCATTTAGATACTTTATCAATAGCAAAACATGCGGCCAATTGCAAAAAACTATTTACCACAAAAATACCGATTTTCGGAGGAAAGTTGCTGTTGCTGAAATAAAGCTTGTTTTAAGGATGATAAGTTTCCAAATTCTGCAGTTGTAAAGTCAGTGAATTACACCTTATTTCTTCATCTTTATAAAATATAATTTACAAAAAAACATAAAGTATAAACATAAATTAGCGTTACTAAACAATTATCAAATAGACTTAAAGTAGACACTTGTCAAAGATTAGATTCCCAGTGAAGAACTTATTAAGAAATACAGAATGCTCAGTAAAAAAAATATGTATTTAAGAAGTATGCATAATGCCTTGAAAGAATAGTATCACTACATAGTATAAAACAAAGTCGCTTTCTCTGTCCCTATATCCCTATGTATGATTAAATCTTTAAAACTACGCAACGGATTTTGATGCGGGTTTTTTTTAAATATATAGAGTAATTGAAGAGGAAGGTTTATATGTATAATAACATCCATTAAATAGTAGAGAAATACTGTTATTTTTGAGGTTTCTAATGTGATGTCGTAAATAATTACATTTTTTCCGCTTACATTGCAAACTCAGGCTGAACCCTACGAAATTTATCAAAATAATGTACTAAGTATTGTACACATTGAAAAGGTCTACAGAAAACTCCGCTATGGTATATGTCTATCTCTTATGGATATCCCACAATAACATTTTTAACCGACTTCAAAAAAGAAGGAGGTTATTAATTCGAGTGTATTTTTTTTCTTTTTTTTTATATTTGTACACGCATGACTCGGTCATTTTTAAACCGATTTTCGAAATTCTTTTTTAGTTTGAAAGGGTTTGCCTACAGTTGGGTCCCATAATTTTTGTTCGAAAATCGGAAGGGGTAATTTGCTCAATTCTTGCATAACTCTGCTATTTGTTAACCGATTTTCAAAAATCTTTTTTGGCTTAAAAGAAAGAGTTAGAACAAAAATTTGTTTTCGAAAATCGGAAGGGGAAATTTGCTCCCCTCTGGCATAACTCGGTCATTTATGAACTGATTTTCAAAATTGATTTTTTGTTTAAAAGGGTTTGCCTGCAGTTTAGTTCCATAATGTTTTTTTAATCGGTGGGGAACTTTGCTGCCCCCCAAAAAAATACTATGTCATATATAAACCGATTTAAATTAAGACGGTTTTAATTTTTTTTTTTTTTTGCTTAAAAGGGTTTGATTGCAGTAAATGTAAAAAGTAAATAAGTAAAAATGTAGTGTATGAATTTAGATATTCCAAAGATAGCAGGAAATCTTCATAGTTTAGGGAGAGAAGAATTGTTTTACTCTAAATTTAACGCGTGAGGGCCACGGGCAGTAATGAATAGATCAAAACTACTGGATAGATTTTAATCATTTTTTCAGTGAATGACATAAGTTATATATTTTATACCCGTGCGAAGCCGGAGCGGGCCTCTTAAGAATTAAATTTTAAAATTTTCTACAAAACTTTAAATGCTTTTTCCTCAAAGTAAATTTTTTGAGTTATGCTGGTTTTTAAGTAAATAAGTGAGATGAACCATGTCCAATATATGTATTTACATATGTTTTTACAGTTTCTATTTTTTTTATAAATCTTAAGTAATTGGGTAAATTACGGCACTCAATATCGAACGAAATATGCATTTAATTTCTATTGGAATTTCATTCGATATGAAATGCCGCAACTTGACCACTCTTTTTTTAGATTTCATGATTTTTTTTATATTTAGTAGCTATCTATAATAGGTTTATACTCGTCTTATTTGCAATTAAAAACTGTATTTGTAAATACTCTACTAGCCGGTATTATAGAAATATGTTCGTAGTTAATTAATTAATTATTTGAATTATTTTTACTTTTTTCATTTATAAATGAAAAATTATAATAATAACAAAAATTAAAAATTTTAGAAACCCCCGTATATTCTAGAAAAGACGTGATATCTTCTAAGCGGCTGGACCGATTTTGTTAAAACATAGTTAAGAACCTTATCGATCAAGTCACCTTTCAAACAGAAAAAAACTAAATCAAAATCGGTCCATCCGTTTGGTCTGTACGATTACTTGATCATTTATATACATACATGTATACTTTAAGGCCCCAATTTGCGCTTCCAAATTTACTTCATTTGAACCTATTTTAACTTAGAAACATTTTATACAAATTTACTTACTAACTTATAAAAAGTTTTATTAAGATTAAAGATGAAAGTAAGTTAAAATACATATTTTTTTAATTGTGATACTCCGAGAAATAATTTGCATTTTGAATCAAGGATTTGGGTGTCAGATTTTTTGCAATATTTTCACCATTTATTGGCTTTTCTATCGACCAAAACAATAAAATGATCGACATCATCGAGCCCAATATCGCCAACTGGACGAACATATCTTTTTCTAATACCTGATATGCTAAACTGTGTATATGATTGCCATGCATTCTGTTAAAATGATACAAAGGGATAAATTGAAAAAGGGTCATAAAAATTTTCATTTGCACGAAAAAGTGTCAAAAGTGATACTTTAATGCAATGATGTCAGTTTCATGGCACAATTGTGCAAACTAAAATCACACACATTTTTATTCTCTTCCATTTAGTCGTCAATGAAACAGCGACGATAAGACATGCGCAGCGGGTGTATTAAATTCTTTATAGATACAGTGAAAGAAAAAAATTGGTATGTGAAAAATATTCTATGATCAGTAATGCTTTTTGCGACATTCAATGTATTTTATGTTACAAAAATTTTAAGGAAAGAACTGAATATATATTAAAAAGTAATTTTGGTTTTTTTTTTGGAGCAGCTTTACTAAACTGCATTTAATATCAAAACTTAAAAGACCAATAACTTGGAAACTATTGGTCGCAGCCAATTTTTTTGTTTAATTTTTTCTTCTTATTTTTCAAGTTTCTATCAGATAAGCTATTTAAAAATTTATTTTTGGAATTTCTTCACAGTTTCCTATGAAAAGTTTACAGCGCCGTAACTCGGAAAATATGGGTCACCCGCAACTTTTCTATTTAATTTTTATTCCTTATTTTTTAATTTTCTATCATATAGACTTCTTTTTATATATTTTGAGCTGCTTCACAAAACTGCATTTGTTGCAAATATTTCTTTTTTTTTTTCGATGTACTTCAGAGACGAATGAGACAGCTTTTCTCACGCATAGAAATAGTTTTATTTTTGACACCACTGCTTTAATGTCACAACGGCAACGCTGCTCTGAGCAATGCGAGCGTAGCATACACTGCAGAAAGAAATGAGAGTGTGTACGCTGGACGGGTAGTACTGGAAATACCCGTCATAGAAAATTTTAGCTTGTATGAGATGCGCATTCTATATGATTTATATTCTTTGATAGTACTGATTCGCTCACTTTTGAATTTGTCACCTGTACTACTGACGAATTGAATAAATAAAATATTTTTATATATGTATGTTTTATCTATAGGCCTATTCAAAGTCAGTGGTAATCAGGGACCCGTTTTTCAATGCTACAAGTTAAAAATCAAAGTAAAGTTTCGTGGGCATATTATTTGTAGTTTTGTATCTTGTAGTTTTGAAAAACGTGCCCAGGTAAAATATACTTGCATATAAATACATATGTACATACACATACATATATGCGTTAAGTTATCATGCACCCCTATCGTGAATAGAATGTGAAATTTTTGTTCCCATGAAAATTTCATTTCCCATGAAGAGGAATTTGCTATCGCCAATTTCATGGGAACGTTTGTTCCCGCTATCACTGCGCAGTGAATGTAAAAAACGGAGAGAAGATTTGTAAACCTTAAAAATTAATTGAAAATCTGACAAAGTTAAGCATAACGTAAGAAATACACAAATTTTGGAATTTAGTGAAATGATTTCAATTGTAAAGTTTTGTTTTTAAGCTGTTGAAAAAAATTCTTTAGTATACCATAGCCTTAAAATTTACCGCATGCGAACCAAAGAGGTTCACATTCAATGAAAAAAGGTGTTGGAAAGAATTATTGTTATTGTGGAAATTATTTACTTATCTTGGTCTAAAAACAATTATTTTTAACCCCCGCCTAAAAACAGGGGTGTTATAAGTTTGTAGTGTGTGTCTGTGTATCTGTGTGTCTGTCTGTGTCCACGTACAGGCCAAACGGCTGGACCGATTTTCATTTAGTTTTTATCTGTTTGAAAGATGACTTGATCGAGAGGGTTCTTAGCTATGTTTGAAAAAAATCGGTCCAGCCGTTTAGAAGATATAACATCTTTTCTGAAAAAAGTCGGGGGTTTTTAAAATTTTTAATTTTTGTTATTAATTTTTAATATATAATTGGAAGTATTAATTCAGTTTTTCTGCAAAAATAAAATGAAAAAAACCAACGGAAAAGTGAAAAAACACATTTCTTAGGAAAAAAATATTCACGATTGCAATTTGTGGAAAGTATTTCGAGGGAAAAAATATTCACGATAGGTGTGATTAATAAAACAAATAAAGCTTAGGTATTGTTCAAAGTCAATAGCGAGCTATTACGAATTTTACGCATTATGTATTACGAATATTACGCGTGTCTGTATGTATGTACATAAATAAGAAAAATGCCGCTAAGACGTATATCTGTTCACTATGAAGGTTCAACGAGAACTGAAACCGAATGAAACAACAAGCCTCGCAAATTTGTCCTATTATAGAAATTGATCAATTGAAAAAAATACTCTGGATAAAAAAAGGTTATTCCGCCGACAAATTATCGCTAAGTAGTCGCCGCCGAGTCTGCATGTGACAAAAGGTTTTTTACTTCCCAAAAAGTCAACAGAATAGTTGACAAAAGATTTGACTTGGAGACACTTAACCCCAAGCTTCCTACAGGGTATATAGTTACATATTATGTAGTATATAATACGTTTTTATGTACAATGTAGATATTATACATATATTTATATTTCTTAAAATAAATGTATTTAATCTTATAAGACTAACTGGAATTTCGAATGTTTAAAATGGAAAAGTGTGCCTGTTTTTAATAGTAAAAGAGAAAATGTAAAGAAAATATCATCAGCCAATGCTAAATTTATGGACATTATTTGTATACAGCTAATGTGAAATTGACAATTTAAAAATAGAAATTCGAACATATGTATGTACATGCATAGATATATGTACGTATGTATGTATATACTTACTTAAATATGTATGTAGGTACAAAAAATAAAACAAAGTGAAAAACAACAACATAAAAGGAAAAATGTTAATGACCTCTATGTTACAGTAATGACTCCATACCATTAATAAATAAATATGTATGTATGTATGTAATAAAAAGAGAAACATTAGGAAGTACCTATTCTATTCATAACTACACCCATTAAAGTTTTAAAATCAAGAAGAAACAATTTCATTTTAAAAACCTTTATGAAGTGGAACTAAAAATAATAATTTTTATTTTTTAGACAACAACCTTGATATAAAGTTGAACACACTCCAAATTAAAAATGTATGTTTTTGAGTTAAGAATGAAATATTCTTAAAGTAATAATGAAGCATTTTTATTTTAAATCTAATTATTGGTAAAGTAAAAATGAAATGTTTTGAATTCAAAATGGAAATTTTTAGAATTAAGAATGAAACGTATTAAATTAATAATGGAGAATTTTCAAATTACCGATGGATCGTTTTAAAATTAGGAACGTTATAATTTTATTTTTATGAAATCACAAAGCCCAAATTATCCTCTTTTTTTCAACACGACAGAAATGTATAAAACGTTGCTCCGGAAAATTATAATTTTTTATTTTTAAAAATCCAAATTCTTGATATAATAATAAAATATTTTTTATTTTAAAATGCTTAAAAATAGAATTTATTTTTCACTATACATAATTTCCAAATTTGTAATTTTTAACCCCCGACTATAAAAAGGGGTGTTATAAGTTTGTAGTGTGTGTCTGTGTATCTGTATGCCTGTCCGTGTCCAGTTTTTTCTGTTTGAAAGATGACTTGATCGAGAGGGTTCTTAGCTATGTTTGAAGACAATCAGTTCAGCCGTTTAGATGATATAACATCTTTTCTGAAAAAAATCGGGGGTTTTCAAAATTTTTAATTTTTGTTATTATTATAATAAAAAAAAAACATTCACCCCTATCGTGAATATTTATTCCCTCGAAATATTTCCCTTTTCACGAAAGTTGCAATCGTGAATTATTTCCAGGTGAAAAAACTCGCATGTTCGAAAACAAATATCGCCGATTTTTATTCCTGTGAATTTTTCCCCAAAAAATATGTGTATTTTTTCACAAACGTTTTGTTTGGGAATACAAAAAGAACCACAATGTAAGTAGATTTTTTGTGGTTTTTTAAACTTGTTTGATTTTATTTTTAAAAGGAGTGAAAATGCATGAATTTATTTATATTTTAGTATATACTTCCAACAATCTCAAATTTCGTCTTTTTATTTTTTTGCAATAAAAATAACGTAAATCGGAGCAAAATGCTATTAATTTTTCTGAAAAATACATAACAATTTATTAAGAAAATTATAAAAATACGCGTAAAAAGCAAAAAATACATCAATTCACAATACCATGTTCTACTCGCAACAGATGTTCATTTTATTCCCTAACAATTGGCGTTGCCAACTTGTTGTACAAGGGAATAAAAAAATTATTCCCAAGAATATATTCCCTTGAGATTCGCGATAAGTAAGGGTGATTATTGTTTTTAAGGCCCTTATTATGAGTTGCATTCGATTTTTGATCTTCGCTGGCTATCGAACATCGAAAATTCAACGTTTAATTTATATTATGAGCATTCGAAAATTTCGTTTACCAACGAAATTTCTATCGAACAGAATTCAGCTTTCGATGAAAAAAATCCTTTATAAACGACTGTTTTTTATTTTTTTAGGTATAGTTGTTGAAAATTTTAAAAATCACTAAGTGATATTCATAATAAGGACATTTTTTGTCGAATGCTCGTCATAATACCAAATGAAAATTGGTTCGATCAGTACTTTCGATTACAGTCGAAGATCGAAAGTTGCTCATAATAAGGGCCTAAAATATTTAACAAAAAAAATGAATTTTTAAAATGAAATTTCCTTATAAAAACAACAATGTTATACTTATATTAATATTAAAAGAAGCATTCTTATTGTAAAAGTGCGGCATTTTTAAAACAGAAATGAAAAATTCTTGTGTTTAGAATCTTTTTTTGGTTCAGTCAGTATCCATACATATGTATTTAAACAAGAAAACATTCCTAAATAAAATGTCAACAAAAATAGTTTTAACAAAGGATTTTAGAAAATTATGGACCAAACCCACGGTGTCGACAACGTTCGACTTGTCGCACACTTACATTCAAAACAAAAAGAAATTTTAATATATGTGACAGCGCATAGAGAAAGGGACCTAAGGGTAAAAAAATCAATTTTCACTTTTTTTTTTTTTTTTTTTTTTGATGTGGACAACATCTGAGCATCCAATGAGACCGATCCCATGCCCCAAACGTGTTCCCTCCCAGAGATATGCGCGTTTTATGGTGTGATGTTACACCAAAGATACACGTATTTAAATCTTTAAAATGGCTCTCCTGAACAAAACCGGTTTTTACCCTTAGGTCCCTTTCTATTTTGCGCGTCACATATATTAATATTTTGTTGTTTCAAATGTAAGTGCGCGACAAGTCGAACGTTGTCGATATCATGGGTCAGGCCTTATGACTTTTGAAAAATAATAACTTGTTTTGATTTAATGTACATACATACATACATATGTACATACATAGTATGTAGCTGCAAAAAAATTGTTTGCGGGGTGGATTTTGATTGCTTTTATAGCACTTATTTTTATGCTTACTGTAATTTTAAATAGGTATACTTTCATGTTAATAAATTTGTTACAAAAACGTGCTTGGCGTGCGTTTAAAAATGTAAAAGAAAAATTAATTGTAAGCTATAAAATGAACGGAGAATGCCTATAAAAATAGACGAGAAAATCTCTATCTGTATAAAAACAAAAACAACTGTACATGTTTTTTGTTGCATGTTGTCAAACTGTAAAGAGCAATTCAGCCAACACCACCACCAACAATCGATCGATCGATGCATTAGAAACACACTGTTGAACCATATGGGCAGACCGCTTACCAACAAACAAACAAACGGTTGTCTATGATAATAAAGTATTTTCTTTCTCATCAATTTTTTCTCAAAAACACCAGTTTTTACTATTTAAAAACCTATCTCATTAACTTTTTTTCCTTTTTCGTGTTTAACATATTTTTCTTATCAGACTTTTTTAATGTCTTGCTTCCAAATGGCTACAATGTTTTTTTTTTTTGTTGTTAGATTTAAAAAAAAAAATGATGATGCATGCCCAAATGAATGTTTTCATTTATTGTAGGTAATATTTTTTAAGAATCGTAAATTCTATTATCTGGTTCCAATGTATTTTTGCCAAGGCTTAATTGTTGTGTTCCACAATTAAATTTTTAGTTGAAGGCCACTACTACCTATAAATGTATGTATGTACATATTTTTAAATCTAACAAAAAAAATTAAATGGCCTTGCATCCTTGCATGTGCAAAATGGTTTAGTATATTCATACTCACCACTTAACAATTCTCAGTGGTGAGTATCAATATACTATACCACTTTGTACATGCAACGATGCAAGACCATTTGCACAAGATTGTGAATTGGGCTAATATGTATTTTTTTATTCACCATTTACCCTTTTAGACATTAGTACGTATGATTAATACATTATTCTTCATAATTATTTCCCCGGGAGATTTTTCGTTGTTGTCTTACCAAATATGAATAACAATTCCCCGAGTTTTTTCATTTTCTCATTTCCCCTATTATGAATTACAATTTCCCTGGAAAAAAATTTCCGGGGAAAAAGTATATGAGCGAGATAGAGAGAGAGAGAGAGAATTCTTTGCGACTTTTGAAGGGAACTAATGTAAAAATTAAATAACGTAAAAGAATGTAAAAGAATAGTATAAGCATTTATATAGAAGAAAAGGTTTTTAAATTAGCACTGGAATGTCATATTTTTTATTCAACACGTGCAAACATGCACTACAAAAACTATTTCAGCCTTCAGAAAAAATACTACATCACTCTCAATTTTGCTGTACGCCTCCTTCAAGTTCACGTAATATGTAAATGGAAAATTTGTTTTGTTTCCCTGTAATATTTTCAATACCGATAACAGGAGGAACTTTATACAATTTAAAAGTTTCCTTTGTATCTACAATGATTGGGAATGTAATTCATTCGCTTCAAACAGATATTTATATTATTGGCAATGCATTTTTGGCATTTTTATTAAACAGCTGATCCAGATTTCCCCCTCTGGTATTTGCTTATTTCCTCGCTATTCAGAACAAGTGGAGGGAACAAATGATTGGGAAGAGAAAAAATTCCCCGGGAAAATTCATAACAGGGCTGTAAATCAGTATTGCCAGATTTATTATCTGCCTCCTCGCCAAATGACTTAATATCGCCAAAATTCGCCAATAAAATAAAACATTAAACTTTAGCTAAAAAAAAATATTTTTATTTTGTAATTACAAATATTGTTAAATTTTAAATTCACATCCATATTCATAAAAAAAATAAAATGTATTTGAAATCCATTTTAAGAAAATTTGGAATGAAAAATTAAAAAAAAAACTAACTAATTTTAAATTTTATGTTTAAAATTTTTTAAACGCACTAATAATCCCAAATTAATATTTTACTTATTAATAAAGCTGCGTTCAGACTATTACACTTTGTATTTATAATTGTCAAAAATTCAAATAATACGTGCAAGTGTGATAGTCTGAACGCAAAATGTCATCAAAGTGGCAAATAATACTATACAAATTTTGACATCCCATAAGACTTTTTCGTTTTTAGAAAATTTCCTAAACGATAATACTTTTCATTAGATCAGGGTTGCATTTTCACACAAACCAAACTTCCAAGTCGGCTGTTTCGCCGCCGATAGCGTGTCGTCATTGATGTAATGTTTTGTCATATGTATATCGGCTCAAAATTTTGAATAAGTGAATCGTATGGAAGTATATTTCGTTGACGTAATTTTTTAACGTTTTTGTAATATCTTTCCTTAAATTTTTTTCTGTTATTTACATAGAATATTTTTAACTGCTGAATTTTTTCAAGTGTCGGCACGTCCCCGCCAGCATGAAACCGCTTTGCCGCCGCTGGTAAATGAATAGCACAGACATTTTCATTGAACAGCTGTTTTGTTTTCTACTTGTATTACACATTTGATTTGAAGTGTGATGGTCTGAACACAATATGTGATTTTACGTTAGATTTTTTGACAGTCGCAACGAATGTATTTAGATTTCTGTATCGTAAAATGTGATGAAAGTATTAATACTTGTATAATAGTCTGAACAGGGCTTAAGTAAAATATTTTTGATTAAATATACAATGAAATTGATTATTAAGGGGTTTAGCTGGATCCTATGCGCATTTCACTGTTGCTAATGCAGATCATCAGGGAACCTTTAGCCAAAGCTTCTTAGAACAACTAGAGTTATTATGTTATAAACTTTCATTTAAACAAATGAGAAACTCAACGTTTAAAAAATTTTAAACTTAAATTGTAACAATTCCCATAAAAAACACTAATTATTAATTTGACTGCACCCGGTCAGAAAAAAATACTTGTGTGGCAACACTCTATTCTTAAATAGCTGTTGTTGTTATTTACATTTATTTTCTTTTACATACTCTTACGACTACAATTTGAAGCTGAAAAAAGTCAGCCAATGTAGCAATATTAAAGTAAGAAAATAAAAAAGATGTTGATTATTGAGTTCTTGTTTCAACTTGTTATTTATTGTTGAGCTTCACATTTGTTTAAATGAAAGTTTATAACATAATAACTCTAGTTGTTCTAAGAAGCTTTGGGTAAAGGTTCCCTGATGATCTGCATTAGCAACAGTGAAATGCGCATAGGATCCAGCTAAACCCCTTAATAATCAATTTCAATGTAGGTTAGGTTAGGTTAGGTTAGGTTAGGTAGGGGTGGCAGTCAGAAACCCGGACTCACTTAGACCTTTTTGGTCCATTGTGATACCACGGAGACTCTGCTTATGCGGAGTCCCCACCGTCGAACCAACCAGAGCTCAATATAAAGCTACTAATACGTTGAAGTTCAACACTAGCAACGTCGGAAAGTTCCCTGAACTCAAGAGCGCCCATTGTGGTCAATCTCTTTCTTGCAAGTCCAGGACAGTGACAAAGAAAATGCACTATGCTTTCCTCTTCATCAATGTCCTGGCAACTACGGCAGTAATCATTGTGTTCAACCCGTAGCCTTTGTGCATGCCTACCTATGAGACAGTGTCCGGTTAGCACGGACACTAGTATCGATATTTGTTTCCTATTTTTCAAAATTAAGTAATCAGTACCTTCCTTATTTAGGTGAGTCCATAACTGCCTTGTGATCACGCAATCATTTCTTGTGACCCACCTTCTATTTGTTTCCTCTACTGTCTTGCGCCTAAGTCTGAGTTTGCAAGAGGGTAGGGGTAAACCCACACATTCCAAATCCGGTGGAACCTGTAAGGTTGTCCCAATTCTAGCAAGCTCATCAGCCCTGGAGTTCCCCTGAAAGCCTCTATGCCCCGGGATCCAGATGATCCTAATATCAAACTGCTCTGCCATCTCGTTTAGAGATGATCGGCAGTCGAGGGCTGTTGTTGTTCTTAGAAGCGGGGATTCGAGGGCCATAATAGCTGCTCGACTATCAGTGTATATGTTAATCAAAGTCGTTGAAGTGACATTCACTCTCAACCAATCCGCAACTTCTCTTATAGCAAGGATCTCTGCTTGAAAGACGCTGCAGTGATCCGGAAGCCGTTTTGTAATGCGAAGACCTAAAGCCCTCAAAAAGACTCCATAACCCACACCTTCGTGTGTTTTGGAGCCGTCCGTATAAAAATCAACACATTTTCTTCTACCTGGAGTTCCATTCATCCACATTTCTGTTGATGGTATCCAGGTTTTATAAAGACGTTCGTGTAGTAGAGCAGGGGAGGTTTGGACAATCCTCCATCCCCTACCTTCGACATCGAGTATTCTACAGTGGCCGGCTCTATTTCCGTTCCACAGAGAGGTACATCGAAGCGGATTGCCGAGGACGTTGCCATCTCCTTCCCTACTAGGTCCAATGGTAGTAGATGAAAGAGCATTCCCAGTGCATCCGTAGGAGTAGTGCGAAGAGCACTGGTTATATACAAGGATGCAAGTCCTTGCACCTTGTTTAAGATATGTAGATACGTCTTTTTCTCCAGGGACGGCCACCATACAATGATGCCATACATGAGAATCGGACGTACTATTGCAGTGTAGATCCAATAAACGATTTTAGGGGTAAGACCCCAATTTTTCCCTATGGACTTTTTGCATAGATAGAGTGAAATTGTTGCTTTTTTCACTCTCTCTATGATGTTGGTTTTAAAACTCAGCTTTGAATCAAGAATAACACCGAGATATTTTGCAGTGTTGGACACTTTTATCTCCGTATTATTAAGAGTGATAGGTTGGAAATCAGGTATCTTATACTTCCTAGAGAAAAGTACTAGTTCCGTTTTTTTAGGATTAACGGCGAATGTGATAGACCATCCTGTAGGATGTCCCTTAGAGTTGTGAGGAATTTTCCTCTTACAGCTATTGTCACATCATCAGCATAAGCCACGATTCTGCACCCCCGCGATTCTAGAGATAGCAGCAGAGGATTTAGAGCTAGATTCCACAATAGTGGCGAAAGAACTCCTCTTTGTGGTGTACCCCTATTTACAAAGCGGGTCTGCCTTGAAGCTCCTAGAGCCGCAGTTATCCTGCGGTGAGTTAGTAGATTTTGAATCCACTTACACAATCCTACATTAACCCCCAAATTCGATAATGCATCAATTATCGAATCTGAAGAAATATTATTAAAAGCCCCCTCAATATCGACGAAGGCCACAAGGGTGTATTCACCCACAGAGAGAGATTTCTCTATTGTGCCAACCAGCTCGTGTAGAGCCGATTCGGTCGACTTTCCCCTTTGATATGCATGCTGATGCGAGGAAAGTAATTTCCCATTGATGGTTTTGCGAATATAGTAATCAACCATCCTTTCTAGTGTTTTCAGAAGAAAGGATGATAGACTTATCGGTCTGAAGTCCTTCGATGTGGTGTGAGAGCTTTTACCAGCCTTCGGTATGAAAACCACTCTCGCTTCCCTCCACTTATTAGGAATATGACTCAGTCTTAGACAGCGGTGTAAATTCTCAGTAGCCTAGGAGCTATGAGATTCGATACCTTGCATATATCTGCCGGTATTATACCGTCGGGTCCTGGAGACTTATAAGGCTTGAAGCTTCTCAGAGCCCAATCCAAAGTCTGCATATTAACAATGTCAGATATATTTTCCGTAGGAATTGGGTAAAGATTAGATGTCTGAATCTCAGTCATTGAGTTACCCGGAAAGTGAGTGTCCATCAGGGCTCCTAATGACTCCTCACTGGATGTAGTCCACATCCCATTTAGATTCTTCAAGTATCCCAGAGTACAGGGAGTGGCGGACAAAATTTTCCTCATGCGAGAGACTTCTGAAATGTTTTCAATATTTTCACAAAACCTCTTCCATGTTGTATTTTTAGCAATTCTTATCTGCTTTTTATACTCCTTTAGTTTACCTTTATAAGCTATCCAATCCAGTTCATTTCTGGATGATTTAGCCCTATTGAAGAGTTTTCTGCATGTACACCTACACGATTGTAGCTCTCTATTCCACCAAGGCGGTTTCTTTTTACCCCGTGGTATATTCAAAGGGCAAGACGCTTCCCTCGCATTTCTGAAGATTGTAGTGATGTTATCAACCTCACAATCTAAATCCGAAGTTTCTAAAAGTGACGAGTCTCCAATCAGTCCTAATTGTCTAGAAAAAATAGACTTATACAGACGCCAATTAATCCGCCTAATATTTCGGGAGATTTCTACCTCTGGTGCCCGCTCCCTAATACTAAACTCGATAAACCTATGATCAGAAAAGGAGTGTTCCTGAAGTACACGCCAGTTAATGATCCTATCGGCCACCAAATCAGAAGAGAAGGTTACATCCAGGACTTCCTGTCTGTTCCTTGTTATAAACGTAGGTTCTTGACCTTTATTACAAATGTTAAGATTAGTACTAACTACATATTCTAAAAGTTCCTTACCTCTTTCATTAGTGTCCGTACTTCCTCAAATAGCATGATGTGCGTTGGCATCACAGCACAGGATAATATGGTGTCCAGCGTTCTCCGCCGCAGCCACAAAGTTTCTCACCACTACCGACGGTAGAGGGCCTCGATCGTCGTGAGCGCAGTATACCGACGCCAGCCAGTAGCATGTATTTCCCATTTCCACGCTAACCGCCGTTATGTCTCTGCCGCTGAAGTTAGATAATAAAAATACATTAAGGTGGTCCCTTGCCAAGATGCAGGTTCTATTGTTGCCTTCATTCTTGACGGCTAGCATCTTAAAATCTTTGGTCCTAAGTCCGCAAACCCTGCCACCACTAATCCAGGGTTCTTGGATTAGGACTATGTCAACTTCGCATGTCGTTATGCGAAGCTGAAGAGCAGCTGAGGCTCAACATCCGCTACGAAATCCATCTCCACGACCGTTTTATCGGACTCGTCGTCAGTCTCAAGAAGAAGGTCACTGTCTTCACCATAATCAGCGTCGAACAGGCCTGAGGCGCCTCCGAGAACTTCAGAGTCGGATGTAATATAGCCATCCTTATCCGAAGATTCCCGTAAGCTGGCTTTCTTCTCATCCTCTTCAGATTCCTCCTCCACAGCGTTTTCACACACTGTCTTGGAATTATCCGTCACTGGAGGCTGATCTTCTTTGTACACCTTCAGCGTAACCTGTCCAAAGGCGTACGATATAATATTATTGGACTTGGCCAAGTGAGGGAGGGTTTCAGCGTTTAGAATAATAATTACCCCACGTCTGTCCCCCTCAGCCTCACCGAACCTCCCCATCTTCCAATTGCCGGTTGGAAGTGAGGGATTGCAGTCCTTTAATAATTTAATCGCTGCTTCAGCCGTATCTGGGAATGCCGGAATCCATGCATGCGCACGTGTTCGGGATGGAATTTCGCTCTTGTCAACAAGATCGATTTTCGCACCCGGCCACGGCTCTCCCATTCTGCTGAGAGCGGCCTTGTACAGGTCCGCCGATCTCTGGTCTCCAAAGGCCATCAGCTTGACCCTGCCTTGGTACCAGCCTGCATCGCGACAGACTGGAGGTATGCCTGGATTTTCCGCAAGGACCTGGTAGTACGTGGTTGCCAACTTAGCTTCCACAGCACTCCATTTGCCCCTGGGGATGGCACCATCCATATCTCCCCTGTCGACAACAGCCATTATGAGGTTGTCTTTTGCAACCTCACTAAACGACCTAATGTCAATATTACTATTAGCTTTAGCCCGCTTAGGCAATGGTTTGTCGTCCGGCGATCGCAGTCTTTTACCAGACGGTTTTGACGACGTGCTAGCACCACTACCACTTGAGGCGGGAGTATCCATGTTTTCAAGGACACCTCTTGCCCATTTAAGAGAGGATTTTTGTTCCTCGGACAGTTTGGATGGGTCTTGAGTGCCCAACGTGTTTATAATACGTAGACATAACCTTTTTTGGTTATGCCTCATCTTTAATGGTCGGACATGCTTGGTCGAAGCCGGCGTGGCCGAGCTCGAACTGCTGCATGCACCAACCATCTGCCCAGTGTTCTCGGCAGTCTTCGTCTGAACGAGTTTTCTCGTACCAGACGGTTGCGTGAGACCGGTCCTCTGTCCTTCCGCGCTAGGGAGCACCGTCAGTCCATCGGTTCCGGTCTTGTTTTCTTGTTTTGTTTTGTTTTTGTATATAGAGAATTGTTTAGCATTTTGGTCCCACGAGTATGGGGGATTTGAAGGCCACCACGTCATAGCCCCCGATAACGTGGTGAGGGCGTCGTCTACTTGCTGAGGTGCCCAGGTATCAGCAAGGTTCCGTTCTAATACAGTCTTTTAACCCTGACTGCAAAAATCCGATGGGCACGGGTCGCATCACACCCCGGTTTAGGGTTGGATAACCTTTGGTACACAGGCCTTTAGCCATTTATCTTCACCCAATACCATAGAGGACCATTAAAGGTCATCCATGGTGTTGGGTTGAAGACATACACCACGGCCTGTGGTTAAGCCACCACACCACGACAAGGTAATTATCCGGATGGTGGAATTTCAATGTATATTTAATCAAAAATATTTTACTTAATAAGTAAAATATTAATTTGGGATTATTAGTGCGTTTAAAAAATTTTAAACTTAAATTGTAACAATTCCCATAAAAAACACTAATTTAAATTTTATGAATAGGGGGCCATAACAAATTTCATATTTTTAACAATTCTATTTTATTAAAATCGTAAAAATATAGCCAAAAATATCGCAAAGGAGTTCAAATATCGCCAATCGCTATTTCAAAATTTTCATCGTCAGAAACAAATTTTTGTCGCCACGTTTGGCGAGATATAGCCATATTTGACAATCTGCTGTAAATTGTAATTTTGAAAATAAAGGATATATGGGTGGCAGGCATGTCCTTGCACATATGAAACGGAAGTTAAACGTAGAGCTTAATTTTATAATTTTGCGAATACATATTTACCAACTTACGCTGCATTCTCATTATAATTGTAAGTTGATTTAAATTTTTAAAATTAACGATATTTGGGAGGCTGGGAAGTCCTTGCGCCGATTGAAACGAAATTCGTCAGAAATGAAAAATTTTAGAAGGATTTGTCAACATTTTAAGTAAATTATAATTTTTAAAATAACAGATACATGGAAAGCAGACATGACAGTCAATTTTAGATTTAATTGACTATTTATGGAATATTATGATCAAAACTAATTAAGTTTTGATTTTTAAAATGAGGGATGTGTATGTGTGCCTCCCATAGGAGATATCCCTGCACTGATTTAACAGAAATTCACTGCAGAGTTAAATTTCATTGCATCTTGATTAAAATGATAGATGAATTAGAAATTTTTTAAATTAAGGATATATGGAAACTGGTATGTCCTTGCGCTAATTGGTTAGAAGGAAAGACTAAATGTACAAATGTTTAGAAGTACTTATCACTACGACACAAAATATTATTACATATTTACATACATATGGTAACAATGTATTGGAGTAAAAAATATTTTCAAATTATTTTTAATTAATAAATCAATATAGTAGTGTGAGTCAAACACATAAATTCTACAGGCTTGGCTAATGTCTTTTGTGGTAATCACATTGTATTTCCATTTAACAAATAGAAGTTATAAAAGCAATACTTTTGGTGTATTTTTATTTTTATTTTTTTGAAACACTCCTCTCTCAGCAGTTCAACAAACAGCAAACAAAACAAAAAAAAAAACCAAATAAATCCTATTTATTATTTTATTTATATGAGCGGCCGGCCAACCTAATTTTCTCATAAAAATATAATGTCATTTTAAATGAAACAAAAATGCATTACTCACTTGAATATGTGTCACCAAAGCACAGTGGGAAAAAATAAACAAAAAATATTAAGACAGTAATAAGTAAAATAATAATAAAAAAAAAATCCTGAAGAAGACACCAAAGGCGAGTCGAAATATTGAATACAAATAAAAATACTGTTAATTTGTTTATTAGGGCCATTATTACAACTTAAAGTTAGTTAAAAGTAGGACTTTATCGGACGTATAAAAACTTTATCATTTGAAAAATTTTACTTTAACCTAAAGTGAGCGATAAATTACAGGCAAGTTTGTCCTACATGGTAAGTTAAATCCAATTTTCACTAATGTAAAGCTTTTTTATACGTCCGATAAAATCATACTTTTAACTAACTTCAAGTTGTAATAATGGCCCTAAAAATACCTCAAGCTTAATAAAATAGTTGTTATATTAAAAATAAAAGGTCAAAGAAAAATAGCAAAAATCAATAATTTGGGATTTTTAGTGCGTTAACAAATCGCTCATTCACTCAAAGAACGTTATAACTACAAAAAATGGAATTTACGAGTTAATGATGCAGAATTAATTCTCATATCGCTATTCATATTGTTAAAAATTTCATACCAATATCTTGTTCACACAACTCTTGAAATAAAAATAAAAACTTCCTTTCCCATTAAAGTTGTGTGTGAATTGCAAACTTCAAACTCGTTTTCTGGCAAACTACTTTTTTTGAGTTATAACGTTGTTTTAGTAAATGACAAATTGTTAAACTTAATTGTAATAATTATTCTAAAAAAAAAACATCAAATATTAACGTGACTGCACCCAGTAAAAAAATACTTGTGTGGCAACACTATTCTTGCGAAAGGTATAACAAAACATAAAAATCTCTCAGTCGTAAGCAACTGTTGTTTATTGGCATTCCGGAGTTTTGCGTCTCACTGAGGTAGTTTAGACGAGAACAATTTTTAAGCCGCACAATTTTTGTTCTTTTCCAAATTACACGAGACTAATTCATCTGGCACAAAATGTATTCGTATACACAGCTGTGTGTGTGTTAGTGTTTTTAGTATTCATTTAACATTTGCTGTTTTTTAAGTTGTATGTGTATTGGTCTTATGCTGCTAATGAGGGGTTGAAGCTGGTTGAAAAGTTATGCAACCGCAAAACCACTCTCTTTGCCTCTCTCACCTACAAACGGGCATGTTATGCCAGCACAATTATGCCCGTGTAAATCAGCGCACTCGCACTGGTTGACTGATCTGCCACGGACTACCGTATAATCTTGCGGTTCTTTTGTGGAATTTCCTTAACAACCACGTTGCTACTTCCTATGTGAAGGCATAGGTCGTGTACAGTCAGTCACAAAAACATTTTTAAGAATACTGTTAATAACATCGTGGAAATATGGCTTAGTCACCCGTCCATTTTTGTGCAACCATATTCTGCAAATTTACTTTCTAGAATATGTATTATAAATAAATAAATAAAATAAGAATCTAATAGTATGATTTCAGGGTTGGAAAATTGAAACTTTTTGTGTATAGTCAAATTAATTTTTTCTCTTTCTTTATAAATTAAATATATTTTATTTTTTACAAGAGAACAGTTTGGTATAAAAAATTTACAATTATAAAATAGCTCCACATCTGGAAAATTTTAACCTTTTTTGTGGTATAAAATAATTCTTTTTTGTTAATCAAACATATTTTATATTTTCTAACGAAATAAATTAGTATTAAAATCAGTAAAATCAAAAATCAGATTCCAGGGTTGGTAAATTGAATATTTTTTTTTTATAAATCACGCTCTGAGCACAATTATGTTTCATTCAAATCGATGGCCATACGGTGACAGCTTGCAACGATTTCTTATTAATTTTTAGTGCATTGAGATAGCATAAAATATACCCCTAAAGAACAGTCACAACTACAAAATTAATTAAAGAATATATTCCATTTCTCTGAAACTGTTCCTTTCTGCTAAAAAAAACCGAAAAATTCTTTGGTTATAAATAGTTAACATAATATCGCGATATATGTGAACTTGTAATATTGGCAGTAGGAAGTGAATTGAAACACTTAACAGTTTTGTAGTTTTAAGTTTTATTAAATATCGGAAAATATGAAATAAGTTAGCATAGTTCGTATGGATTTACAATACTAACCAAACCAAATTCTTTTGTCGAAAAATGCCCTACGTCACTCACTATAAATTGCACTAGAGCCAAAAATACATGATAAATTTTTTTTTTCACAAAACTAATATATGTACTAAAGACGTACGTCGGCGAAGTGTATATAAGATTCGGCACAGCCGAATATAGCACTGTTACTTGTTTTATTTTCATGACATACTTCTTACAACTGCAATTCGAGCTGGAAAAAGAGTCAGCCACTGTAGCAATGGTAAAGTAAGAAAATAAAAAAACGATGATTATTGAGTTCTTGTTTCAACTATAATATTAGTTGAACTTTTAATTTGTTTAAATGAAAGTTTAACATAACATCTCTAGTTCTAAGAAATTTTTGGGTAATGGTTCCCTCATGATCTGCATTAGCAATAGTGAAATGTGCATAGGATCCAGATAATCCCTCAACAATTAATTTCAAGGTATTTTTAAATAAACAATAATTTACTGAATTAGTAAAATAATAATTTTAATTTTAAACTTAAAAATATGTTTTTTCGCCACTAATTTCTGAATAACTTCGAAACCGTTGAAGATCGAAAAAGAACTACGTATAGTTTGACTTGAAGGTAATTTTATTTTCTACCTACATTACAAAAAGCAAAATGTAGTTCGTGTGGTTTCAGATAAACTCATGTGTCGAAAATAGTTGACTAAAATAACAATATTTTAGTATATACTTACATACATCTAACAACAATATATTTAATAAAAATTATACTATCACAAAATAAAGCACTATTTAATTTTTGGCAGAAGCTTTTACATTTTTTTTATATAAAACGTAAATATTAGAAAAAACAGGTTTTGACAGTTAATGCCTAAAAGAGTTAAATTTGGCATCCAACAGCTGATAATCATCAGGGCCGATGATGTCACCTGTTTCTCAATTCGCCTTGCACGTTTGTGGTTTACAATCGTCTGAAAATCAAATTGCAATGTAATAAAAATTTGCCCACTAAGACGGCCGGCCTGGCCCCACTGTGCAATGCTTCATCAGTTTACATATCTATACTCTCGTCATACATATGTACATACTTACATATGTATGTATGTATGTATATATCCACTGACACTTTATGAACAAATATATTAAAATACAAGTTTCCTGTAGATAAAAAAACAGTCAGTCTTTTTTTGTTAAAGTCGATTTGTTGTCACTCAGTGTAAATTATCCAGTCTGTCTGTTTTATTTATTTTTTTCTTTATTATCTAAAAAGCCAAAAAGGGGAGTTAGTAATTTTTTTATTATTCATATTAACTTACATTAATAACAAATTGTATTTGTTAATGTCAGGTTATTATTATCTTTTATTTAACTTGCAGTATTTGTATGAAAGTGAGTTAGTTATCTATTTCAAAATTTGGAAAGCATTTTTCAGAAGTTTGCTGATATGCGATTAGTCATTTCAGTTAGTTGCAGGTTATTATGTAATTTGAATCGAAAACTGTTCGAATTTATACGTACAGACATTCATACATACATATATTATTAATATTTCAATTGATCTTTCGATTCGACCTTAGTCTAAATTTTCATCCATTTCCATTATTTAATGAAACGACTTTCCTTAGACGGGACGATAATAATAAGGGAAACAAAATTCTAGAAAATTATGTGAACGAGTTATAGAAGCTCTTAGAGAACGAGGTCAACATAATTGTAGTATTTCCAAATCTGAAGCATGATTCATTATCATTTTTACATAGTTACATATGAAGGAAGCCAACTTTACCTGTCGACCGAAATATGTATTCAGATATTTTTTTTTTATTTAATGGTGCGACTTTGTCATTGATCAATATTTGTTAAAGGTTTTTAAAGTAAAATGTAGTTTATAATGTAATTTGGTGCACTGCATGCATATACGTTGTTTGCGAAGTTCAATCGGCTTCCCTTTTCGTGTATATTATGTTGGGATTTGTAAATAAAAACATTCCCTATAAACTGGATAAATTTTTGTTTGTTTTGCAAATTAAATACATCGTCGGCTTAGAGTGTAAACCTGCTAACTCACTTCAACCATATTTTACACCAGAGACAAAATACTGTTAACATTTTCTATATATAGCTTAAGGCAAAAGCCTAATACATTAAGTTTTTTCTTCGTTGATTAAAGCACAGTTTTTAATTTTCGCGATTATAGATTTTTTCAACCAGTTTTAAGCTAATTTAATTATATTAAAAATTGTTTGACATAATGCCAACAAAGAAAGCTATAACGCCGAATTCTGATAATAATTCTTTTTCTGAAACAAATATTTGAATTGAAATACACATATCGCTCATTTACTTCAATAGTGGCATAACTCAAAAAATGATTTTTGAGTTAATAATGCGGAAAGATGCGGCATTTCGTATTTTATCTTGTGTAAAAATTTCATATAAATAGCTTGTACCATCACCTCCTGAGAGAATTTTTTTCATTTCTCCATTGAGTTGTATGCAAATTGAAAACTTAAAACGCGTTTTCTGCAAAACTGGTTTTTTGAGTTGTGCCACTATTGAAGTAAATGATCGATATGTACTTAGCAAAAAATTTCAAAAAAGGTAATCGAGTTTGGAATTAAGCATTTTTGGTGGAAGCTGTTCCTTACTGGATTACCAACTTAATGATTTTAACAAGGCGTGAGACTAAAATAATCGATTCTTGAGAAGTAGTTACGTTGTTTATTGTAGGAATTAATTATATTTTCCGTTGTGGGAAATAGTTATTTTTTTCTTGATTGAACTACTTTGTTTGAGTAAATGGAAGGTCTTGGTTAAAAACTCAGTTTGATTAAATATATTATTGTTTTCCTACGAAATACACCATTTTGTAAAATTTCTTTTATAAATTCAACTGAAGTGGGTTATATTTTATTCGTATCAGTGCCTCTATTGTTACTTATAATTACTATATTTAGAAAAATTTCAATTGCTTTCATTGATGAACTTTTATTAAAACCGTAAATGAAAACAAAAATTATTTAGAACTACTTATATTTAAATAATTATTTTCCAAAATGTAAGTTCTTATTTTTTAGTTTAAAATAAATAAGTAGGCAATTTAGAAATATTTATAATTTATTTAAAATAACTACTTATTTTGGCAATATTTTCACGTCTTCTTTTAAAACCCAAAGAATATGTTCAACTTCTGCTTCCTATTTTTAAAAATTTGCGTAATGTATTTTGTAAGCGAGTACTTCAATTTGGCAATCTAAAAAGTAAGTCATTATATGGCAAGTAGTTCAGATGGTAATGTCTAATTTTTTGCTGGGTATATATCTTTATTGATAATAAATTCTTTAATCTAGGACAAAAACATCGAAAGTCAGTGTGACTGTTCGTTTTTTTTTTGTGACAAGAAAAAATTAAACATACTTTTAGCCAAAAGGACATATCGCTCCTTTTAATACAACATATGGCCTAACTCGAAAAAGTTGGTTTTGCAGAAAATAAGTTTAAAATTTTAAATTTACATACAACTCAAGGAAGATATAAAACTAATTTTTTCTCAACAGGTGCGAGAACAAAATTAAATATAAGGTAACGAATATTTCAGTATTCTTAACTAAAAAACGCTTCTCTTGAGATATGAGTATATGGAAATAAAGCAGTGACACATGTATACAGATATAAAATTAAAGCTTTTACAATAAAATATTTATGTATTTTTTACTTTATTGTGAAAATTTTTATTTTTCCCATTAAATTATGATTTTTTATCAAAGCTTCTGGCAACGCTGATTATGTACCGTATGCAGTGATGCCAACTTAGCCCTTTTAGGGCTAGATTTAGCCTGTTTTCAGTCAGTCAAAACGCGAAAAAAATTTTTTAGCCCCAAACTAAAAAAGGCGCAAACCTAGCACTTTTTACAATCTTTCAGCCCTTTTAGCCCCTTTTTAGTTTTTGTTCGATATGGCTACATTTAAACTTTTGCGAACTTCTTTGTATGTTTTTGGAAGAGCGAGAAATCGAAATTTTTTTTAATAACGGCCAATTTTAAATGTATCTACTAGTGTCCTGCATAAGACATCTTATAAGAACTTTCAAGACATGAGGGATTTTTCAAATGCTTTACTACAGCGAAATCTTATGAAACAAACGTTAACAACACTGTTTGCAAGAAATTTGTTTGAGTATTGTAGGTATAAGAGTAAAGAAGAAAACAGTTCGTGACGGAAGAATTTGTGATACTTGCTTCTTTCTACGCATGAGCGCGTGTACAAATGTCATGCATGTATGTGTGTATGATTTTTTATTTTTCTGCGTACATGCAAAGGCACATTGCATTAACATTAGTTGTATGCGGTTAACCACATAATAGCTTACCATCTACATATTACACACACACTCAAACGTACAATATGAAAAATAACAAGCATACACTAATCAACACTACTTCTTTTGAGTGTTTGTTACAAACAAGCTGTCTTGCGACATCGCTTGTTACAACTGATATACACATACACCAATACATCCATCGTGCTTCTCTTATAGTACGACAGCATTTATTATTGGTTTAGTATCTCTGCAGTCAGACTGGGGCCAAGTGTCTCTATGTCAACACTAAAACTCTAGTAGTAGTTACATTGTCTACAATTTCTCTTTTATTCGTCAGTATAAAATAAAGAGAGAAAACAGATGTGGTGTATTTCTGGTGGATTTTGCAACAACTTGTCAGTATACATAAATTAAGGTATAGAAATGTACCAGTAAATTTCTGGTTGGTATGTCTCCATGTTCCCATAAGAACTATGAATTCACTATCTAGTCAATTGTTTTAGTGTTACTAGTAGAATTTCAATGACAAGCACATGCTAAATCTCTATAGCACAAAGTATTATATGGGGAATAATTGTAGAGTAGTACTGGTGACAAAGTCAAAAGCGACTCAGTACATTTTCACCATCGACATTTCCTTCAGGGATAATACATGCGACGTGAATACATTTAAAAATCATAACGTATTTACATTTAAAGACCTTTTACGCATGTCTCTAGTATCTACTTATGTAAACATACATATGTATACATGATATAAATATAGAAGGTACTTCCATTCTCTCAATTTTTCTTGACATTCACCATCTGACAAGTATAAGGGCCAATTTCACCAACTCTATTTAAATATCAATTCATATTTAAATGTCGATTTTGTTTAATTTTTGTATGGAAAAATTATTTTTAAATATGAATTGATATTTAAATAAGTTGGTGAAATTGGCCCTAAGTATTGTGAAGTTTCCGGTAAAATCGTGCTACCGTATTAATTTAATATTTCCCCCTCTATTTCCTGTTTTTTTTTTTGAAAATTTTATTCAAAAATTATTTCAAAATTGTTTTTATAAAATACAGAATGTATAAATTAAACAATTAATGTCCAAATTGTGTTCGACGGTTGTATCGTCTTGTCTATGGACGAAAAAAAAAGAAGCAGAATCTTTAAAACAATTATTAGTTATTGTCTATGCTAGAAGGTTCGTGTATTTGCTTTATGATTTTGTTTCAAACATTATATCCAACACATTTTTTCCTTTATTTTTCAAACTTTTGTATAATAATTTCTTTTTATTTCAATCATAAATCTTCTTAATAAATTAGGGCATAAGCAAAAAAATAAGAGTGCAGCATTTTTTAAATTCCCTGCATTTCCTGGTGTTCGCCAACAGTGGCTAAGAGCCTATAAGATCTGTGAAATAGACTTGACAAAAGATCTGACTGTTTATTAAACCAATTTTTTTTAGAAAAGGATGTTACAATCAACAAGAAACACATTATGTAAATTAAACAGAATGCAATATCAATTATTATTTGTTAAACTTAATGAAAATTCGTTGTAATAAATAATCCAAATCATCAATCAATTTGGTTTCTCAGCGCCAAATTTAGATGAAAATATAGTTAAAAAATTTGTATTAAGCTGAAAACTTAAAAATATGAGATAAGTTAAAACTTCACAGATATGTAGTTATGTATATAACTTTATTTTTTCCTAAATTTTTGTTAAGATAATTACAAATTTTTGTAAAAAATTTCTACGGGAAGACTCACATTTTTTACTATATGGGATAATTTTTCTTTATTTCTCTCAAAAAGCAAACTTCAAAAATACTTATTTTTAAAAACAAAGAGAGAATGGAAGTACCTTCTATATTTATATCATGTATGTATATATATTTCTATTATATATGTATGTATATGCTAACTATTTAATCTACGTATGTACATTCCTTATTGAAATGTAATATAAAATGTAAATGAAATATGTACAATATTGAAGCTCTAAAGCTATGTATGTGTTGATCTCATGATAGTTATTTATATTCTAATAAATTACTTTACAAAAATTGATTTGATGTTTTTATTTTCAACAGAAACATTTTAATACTAGCCCCTTTTCGCGCTTTTTAGAAAAATTTTACTATTTTTTTTATTTTTGAATATTTTTTCAATTTAGCCCTTTCTAGGCATTTTTTTAAAAGTTTTTACGCGTTTTGAGTCAAAAGTTGGCATCACTGATCGTATGTTAACTTCTACATGAAGCATTAAACACATTGACCACAGCAAGCTACCGACTACCAAATGTCAAGGATAGAATACATATGTTTATATGAGAATAATTCTTTTAAAGACAGCAAGGCAACATGGCGGCAGGTTGTTGTCTATGCTGATTTTGTCGTTGTAGTCCAATTAAACTAATTTCTATTTTGTTGGTTACAATAAAAAAATTCAGCATTGCCAGTATAATACAAAATGTTGAATGAATGATTTTGTACAATTATTTCATATTATTTAACAGAAACAATATCCAAAAATTGATGTAAAAAATAAATTTATTCATTTTTGTACTTTTACGTGAAATAAGTACATTTTAAAAGAGCAATTAACTTTTATAAAATGCAAAATATATAAAGTGGCAATACTGAACAATGTATTTGTACTTGAATATCAGCTGCAGATGGTGCTGCTGCCGTCTCCAAAATAATTAAGTAGCCGGCTACGAGGCGGCAAATGCTGCTAGCGGCATTTGAAGTCGTGTGTTCGTGTAGCCTGCTGTGGTGAATGTGTTTAATGCTTGATGTTCTTATCTTTCTCCTACAATCAGTGTTGCCATATGCTTTTGAGGAAAAAACTGCCCATATGGAACAAAAAAAAAAACTGTTTTTCAGAAGAAAAAACTGCCCAAAAAATTCTAAAAGTAATTCAAACGTAAAAACAGACGTGCATCATAGCATAGCTCTCATTATCAGGGACCGTAACGGTTATAATTTTTATTTTAAAAATCACTTTTTAATCATTATTTCTGGATTTTTATTTATTCCTCATCAAATAACAGTTATTTCTTGATTTTTATTTATCCCTCAGAAAATAACAGTTATTTTGTGACTTTTATTTATTCCTCACAAAATAACAGTTACGTTTTGATTTTTTTTTTTGCTTAATTTTTAAAATTTAGAAAACGTAATTTTTGCGTTAAAATTAATATTATTCGATTTAAAATTGAATTTATCGCCAGGGTCTGTAAAAAAAACTCTTATATGTTCAATTAAATTGACTTTTTTGTAGTTTATTCATTTTAAAAATTAAATTTTTTTGAGCAAAAAAAATAAAAATCAGAAAGTAACTGTTATTTTTGTGAGGAATAAATAAAAGTCACAAAAAATAACTCTTATTTTATGAGGAATAAATAAAAATCAAAAAAAATAAAAATCATTGCGTATATAGGTAGTCCATATAACGTGGAGTATCATGATATGGACGTAGCACTTCTCTATTATTGTGATTTTTTCAGTTTAAATTTGGAAAATAATCGTTATTTGCGATCCCTGCTCATTATTATTTGCTCCTCAAAAGATTTGTTCTAAAATGTGGTCTTAAGTTTTCGAATTTCACTTGGGGGTTGGATAGTCTGCAAATTTTTTAAGTATTTAAATGAAATACATTTAGTTTAATCATTATCAGCCTAATTGCAAAAAATTCCTCCCTCACCAATTGATATTTTTTGTGTTTGTTTTCATACAAATTCTTCAACGAAATTCATAGAAATTCAGACATTGTTTTGCCTTTAAAATTGTTTAAACTTGTACGAAAAACAAATAAATTTTTAATATTTTTGAATATATTTCTTTTTTGCATATATGGGTAGTTACAGAAAAAAGTCGAACATAATTTTTTTAATAATAAATACTTTATAAATGTAAAAGCACTTTTAATATTTGAAATATTATATACATATGTATGCATTTATACATCTTTAAAGAAAAATTTTTTTGCTGGGCATTTTTGCGACTATGTATTTAAAATAATATTATTTGTTTTTTTTTTGTAATTTGCAAATTTTCTATTAACATTTATCTTACTTATTAACACAAAGAAGGAGATCGGAGTTCTAATATCTGATGATTTTTTTTTTGTTTACATTTACTTATATCTTAAGGTGGAAGTACATACCACGCGTTACGCGGCAACGCTTTTCTAGCTTGTTAAACGTTCAACGCTACACAAATGGAAGGTTACACACCACGCTTTTGAAGCTTTTTTAGTTGTAAAATTTAAATCCTTTGCCGGCTATTTTTTTTTGCATTTACGTTGCATTTTTCTTTAAACATTTAATTCATTTTTGTATGCATTGTTTAATAAAAAAATTAATTTCTAATCATGTTTGTGTATGTTAGTTTATGAATCTGGCAACACTAGCTGTCATTTTGTATACAACACGTGAAAGTTGAAGAATGTTCAACTTTTGGCGAGGTACGCGCGTCGCGAACTTCTCTATGTAACTTGCCTTATGAAAACACACTATTTCAACTTTTTTGACAGACGCGTGTATCGCATTAGCGCATTGAACGCGTGTTATGTACTTCCACCTTTAATGTCGCGTCCGTTGCCCAAAATCACTATTAATTGTTTTCAGCAGTAAATAAGCATTTGCTATGGTTTTATTTATTTTTGAATTAAAGTTCAATCGTTATTATTAGCAAAGTTACTGTGTTTTGTTCTCTTGGAGAAAAATGTCGCGCCCATTTTATCGCATCCGTATTTATACTTTATCCAATTTAAAAAAAAAAATTAAAACAAAATTTGCATATTTCATAAATCTACAAATATAAGATGATCTTCTACATTAATTTCCACATTCGCAAAAAAATTTCTTCACAAATTTCGCTGAATTATCTACATTTCTATAAAAGCACAGAAATAACTTCTATTTTAGTCACGTCCGTAAACCCAATCTGAGTAAATTTTTCGTTTTCAATAAATTTATAATGGTTCTGCAGACATGCTTTAAATCATACACGATAATTTTCTTTTAGATGGGATGTTTGAGAACCTATATAATAAAAAATTATTGAAAAATCTAAAAAAAATATTTCTATTAGAGTTAGTTTTCTAAAATCGTGCGATTTCAAATCGATCGGTTATTTTTATTATGTTATTGACTCAGGCCAATTTTTTTAAATATAGTACTCTTCTCTTGCTTCAAAGCACTGTGAATATATATCGGATCTTTCCATTTCATTCTTGTTTTTGGATTAACTAAACGTGTACGAATGTGGCGTCCGTCGCCCAGGAATTTCCAAAAATTAAATTGGAATTTGGTGAGGTGCTTTATAAGATTAGCACATGAATGGGCGTGTGTCACTGATATAATTAAGGGGGGTTGGGGGGGGGGGGGGGATTAATTCCTCATGGTTTGAAATATGTATTGAAAAATTTAAAAATTTACTGAAAAGTATAAAGGCAAAAACAAAAAACTATATAAAAACTGATCATTTTAAAGAAAACCTGATTTTTTAATAAAAAAAAAACTGCACGTTTGCTTAAAAGTTAAAAATAACTGCGAAAAACAGATAAATCTGCACATTTGGCAACGCTGCCTGCAATACACACACACACACCCATGCACATACACTTGTTTTTATGTTCCTATCTATAGCCTTTCCTGTTTATGTGTCAGGATTACCTACTTTAATTGTTATTTTGTGATATTTTAGTATTTATGTATTATTTATCATGTTTGGTTTTGTTTTATCTTTTAATTTTTTTTTTTTGCATTAAATTTACCTGATTGTTTTCATTTATTTCGGATGCATATTTCTCTAATGCAATAAGAGTAAAACGACAAATATGGGTATGACAAGCAATTTTTCGAAAACAGAATTGAATTTTTTTTTAAATAAATAAAAGATAAATAAAAGACTGTTTATAGCCTTAAAAAGCGAACAGTTGTTAAACTCTACTCAAACTCTTAGCAAGTTTTCTTGGCTGTGATAAAATAATACAATAATTTTTGAAAATACTGAAAAATTTTATAAATATATTTAAGTAAGTTTAATTTTTTTATTGTCGTGAATGCCATAACTTTGTGTTCACATAATTATGACAATGGTCTAAGTCATATTTTTATTGTAAATATGTGATTTTTCTAATAAGTTCTTCGTTTATCCATATTTAATGCAAGTGTTATCTATTATAGCAATTTAATTAAAATTTTTATTTACAATGTGTAAAGTTTTGTTAAGTATGGGGCTTTCCTCGAGAAATTGTCGTTTTGAAAAGGAAAAAATATTGCCGGTCACAAATTGTGTTTCTTGGGCAATACATACCGGGATTTGCAGATTTTTTTGTACTGCAATTTATTATTTATTACCACACCCTTGGTAAATCTCTTGTTAAACTTATAAATCATCAATGAGGAATAACTTTGATAATATTTTTGAGTTCAATTAATTTATTAAACAGAAAAAATAATTTATTTCATAAACAAATAAGAAATAATCATTTAAGTCCTTTTACCGCAGAAGGTTTGAATTTAAAGAATTTATTTCTGCAAGGAAAAATCATTGGCGGTATTCGATGTTTGATGCAAATGTCCTTCCGTTAGTGCAAATGCAAAAAGGTGAACAAAAAATGTTGTTTACCATTAGAAAATAGTACACGAGAACAACAACAATGCAAAAATTGGCAATTAAAATTTTAGGGATAGGAAACACATTTCACGTGAACTTTTATTCCCGATAATGGTGAATGTTGTAAGATTTTAATACTAATAATATCATTTTCTTACAGAAAGTGAAAATTGAAAATGTTGCTCTGAGCCCGGTCTATGCAATTTTGTGACTAAACAAATATTTCTGTACATTAATCTTTGCTTGAAGTATTAAAAAAATCTTCAGTTGTTGTTGATGTTGATTATGAATTTTCCCGGGGAGTTTTTTTCCTCTTCCCTATTATTTATTCCCGGGAAAAACCTCCTCCTATTCTTAATATCTGGGGAATAAGCAAATACGGGAGAGGGTAAAATCTGGATCATCTGTTTAATGTTTACATATTATTCTTACTAACGCAAGAGTTTAGGAATAAGAATTTAATAAAAATTTTATATTTTCGTTGCCAATAAGATTGTGAATTAATATAAATATCTTTTTCTGCTTAAAGAAAAAAAAAATTAAATATATAGCGTAACCATTTTCAACTTGCGGAATAACTTTATGCTGAGGAAGTGAAGCGAAAAGTGACCGAGGAGCAGATGCGAATATATTAAATCCCCAATGACTGTGTATATCGTCGGCTTAAATGCAAACGGACGTAACTACACAAAAATTCGAAATCGAGTTTTTGATTGATTATGATTCATTTTATCAAACTTCATGTTCACGCAAATATTTAGACCTCTGCGAGCAAAAATGACGACTTTATTGAAGAAATTCCAACGGACGTAATTACGAATGCATCAATTTTTTATTGCAAGAAACGTAACTAACATAAAAGCTTAAATATACATATATAAAAAGGATATAAATGGCTAAAAACATATAAGTATCCATACTACAAGTAAATTTCGAAGAAAATTTTCAAGAACACTTTATTATTATTGATTTTGAAACGTTTTTTGTTTCTCCTGTAAAAAATATCAAAGTGTAGTTACGTCCTTTTGCGTTTAAGGTGACGATATATACAAAGGAAATTGTAAATTTTATAAAATTTTTCATGTTTTTTAATTGATTTTTAAATTTTTGCATTAGTTCTCTTAAAAATATTCGAGGATAAAAAAATGTTCTAACTCTCCCTCATATTTAGAATGCTTCTTTTTTCCGCAGGGAAATTGTAATTCATAATTCCCGAAAAAAATTTCCGGGAATTGTTTTTTTTTTACAAATAATTCGTATGTGATCGTTAAATTCAGGCAGATTATTGGCCGATACCGAAATAGAGACCAATTAGTTGGTCAGATTTGAACAAAAACTAATACACACTAAATCCCATTCCACACTATAATACAAGTATTAATAATTTTGAAATAATTGAAATTTATTTGCTGGTAGTTTAGCATGTCTATATACGTATTTCATTAGCGCTTGAACCAAATCATAAGTAGACTTTAACCACAAATTTTAAACAGTCACAAACCTCTTACTTTATGAATAGACTTTCAAAAACTATATGAGAATTCATAAAATAATAATACTTTTGAAAATCACAAAAGAAAAAATAAGCTTAGTAGGCTTTGAAACTGATACAAAACCCAGCAAATAATTTATATCCAGGTGAACTCATTTTATTTTTCTACATCCTTATGTACACTTCTGACAATATGTCAAATAATAAATTTTCATTAATAATTTTGAGTAAACTCCAACATTGATATATAATTTCAAAAATTTATAAATGAATAATAATAATAATAATACTGTAAGTACGTCAAATTGACACAGAAAAACGCCGAGACACGCCAACTTAATTTTGGGCAGTGGCATACTCCGTTTTAAAAAATTAGGTCAAAATCAGGAGATATGTATTCCATTTTTAACTTTGTATTGTCTCGAAAGCTATTTTTATACTATATGTGGAAAAAGGCTTCGAAAAGTCTTTTGAAATAACGCTATTTATTGTTTAATTGGCGATATTTAACTCTAATAATAACTGGCGTCTACTTTCAAGTGGATACCATTCAATTATATTCAGTTTGTGGCGCTATTCAGTGTAATTTTATAAAATATATTACAAAAAATCAAAACAAATGAATTGTGCTAGTAAAAGTTGATTTTCGAAAAAAAAAACAAAAGCTAAAGTCTAACACCAAAGATAGTTGTAAATATTCTGACAACACATATATAGTTGAACGGAACAGCCAGCCGTTTTCGAAGGCAACTAAACCTTCATCATCAGCGTTCTTCTGTGTTTGGTCCAGTGTGTGTGGTGTCAGTTGATGTAGATTTCTGCTTGCTGTTCCGTTCAACTATGTGTTGTCAGAATATTTACAACTAACTTTGGTGTAATTTGTTCATTAATAATTATCACATGTAATTTGGCTTAAAAAGCGATACGAACTTTTTTAGCCTGTTCAAATCATAAATATAGAAACAAATGAAGTTCGAAAAATAATAATTAAATTAGCTAAAGTCATTTCAAAAGAGATTTTGATGCATTTCCCTTAAAAACCAACAAATCACTTGATAGGCAATACAAAATTAAAAATGTAATATCTCTTGGTTTTGACCTAATATTTCAAAACGCAGTACACCACTGTGTTCCACGGCCCAAAATAAAGTGGGGGTGTCTAGGGGTTTTTCTGTGTCATTTCGAAAGTTAAAGTTTCACTTACAGTGTAATAAATGCATTTAATAATATTAAAGAATGCTAAATAACTTACTAAATCTTGCAACTAAGTTAAAATAAAATAAAACTTGCAAAATTAGTTGAAAAAATTCCTAAATAGTTACACTGATTGTAACTATGTACATCAGGGATGGCAAAGTTGGTACAATTGTACCTTTTTTGGTACTATTAAAAATCGGAAAGTACAATATTACACCAATGACTAATTTAGTACATATAAGGAATATCCCCAGTTTCACTCCGCATTTCTTTTCAAACGATTCCATATGGCAATTTTCACTTTTGAATCATGAAACTCATATTCTTCTCAGTGTAACGATATGCTTTAACATCCCAACCTACAAGCAAATTTGTGAAAACGATTCGGTAGCCAAAACAAAGTGGATTATTTTAATAAAAACAAATAAATTTTAACTAAAAAATCTTTTAGTACAATTAAATTCAAAAAAGTACAATTATTGAAAATTGTTGGTACAATTTTAAAATTCTCAATGCCCTCCCTGATGTACATAATTATCATTTGGCTGTATGATGAATGTGTGGTGTTGCCACATCACATCAAATAAAATTTAGTTAACCCCTTTGAATTAAGAGGGAATACTTTTCACACCAACTTTTTTTCAAGGATAAGGCAAGTTATCAATCGCAGTTATTTTTTCGATTTGGCAACAATAATTGAAAGGAATAAATTATACTTTTTTCACTTTGGCAATGACATATGATTTTTTTGAAACGGGTGTTGTGTAAATTGAAAACAGGTATTTTGCAATTGATATATGATAATTTCTTCTAGTTTTCGTAAATTTATATTTAATATCTTAGAAATAAGACATATTTTTTGGTTATCGTGCACATTGTTTTTCCATTCAACGATTTTTATTGGTAGGAAGAATACTACCTATAGCCCTAATTTTTTTTATATATATATTACAGAGTGTCTGAAAATTATTGACTGATATTTCGCAAAAAAAAAATATTTTATATATTTAGGCATCAATAGTAACTCTAAATCAAAATCAGATTTATGTCCATTAAAGGGTTAGCATTATTTCAATGAAAGAAAACATTGCTTGGAAATGACGAAATTTCAAAATAATTTTATTTATTTTAATGAAAATATATTTTTTTGCACATTTTAATAAAAATAATGCACGTCACTACACATACTTTTTTTTAATTTTCCTAAAGAAATGAAGGATTTGGATTTCAGTCATCTTATATTAAATTGATTCATCAAAGTTTTCTTAATTGTCAACTCATTAAGCAGTAAAGTAAATAAATTTTAAAACAACTGTCAATAAATTGGTAATAATCCAAAAACTTCATCACACAAAAAAGCTTCGTTTCGTTTCTACAATAGTTTAAAAATTCATGACATGAAAAAGACATTTTTCACTGCCAAGAACCAGTAAATCATGCAAAGGTTTGTCGTCTTGTTAACTTTTTTTTTTATTTTTTTTTTTTTTTGAAATGTATGTGCATTGATGGGTGAACTCATGACTGATCTTTAAATATTTTACATATTTGTTTGAAGAAAAAAAAAAACAGCATAAACAGATTATTTTCTTGTAAAAGTTTATACAGATAAGAATAAGCACGCTGTAGTTATATCACGTTTTAGCAGAGGCGTCACGCCTGCGTATTCACACCACGCATTTACTTACCAACGTTATAAATGTGTTATTTCAAACAGCAAATGTTTAAAGAATTTTTTATTTTTTTTATTTGTTTTATTTTTTTTATTTTTTGTTAAACATGATTAGATTCCGAAATATATTTTTCTAAAATTGTTTATTTGCTGCTTGTACAATGTCTGATAGTGACAGTGATTAATTAATTACTGCTTTGGTTTGAACGTATTGACTCTCAAGACATTTAAACAAAACATTTTAAACAATTAAAACTTTAATTTATAAGTACATACTCCACATGATTTCCAAATATTTATGTATGTATGTATGTTTTTTTCTTACAGCAACCAGCATAATTCAATTTCATTTCAAAGTTTATTGAGTGAAAAAAAAACTCTCCTTCCAACCCACCAAAATTTTCACATCACATACAAATAAAATGTTTAGTCCGGATTATGAGAAACGTATTTTGAAACATTGTAGTCCAGTGGCTAGAAATTTGTTTAATTCATTTGAAGCTGCGTCTACAACGTCATCGCTGGATCGATTTATACCTTGCAGGTAAGTTTTCTATTTTATTTTTTAAACTTTTTCTTGCCTTTCCATCTTAGTTCTCTTTTTCGCCTGTTTTTTTTTTATGGGATTCTAGTGAGAAGTTCAATGCTCCGGGGTTTTTCTATCTTCGAAGCAAATAAAGTTATATAAGTTTAATTTTAACTTCACGAATACTTACTCGTTCAAAGCCGGCTGGTTGTTAAGTGTTCCTGTAATCTTTCTAGTTTAATATTATTATTTTTTTTAATTCAAAATCTTTTATATTTTGTATCTACTTAGTGCAATTCGCGGTCGTTGGTAATACTAACGCTATAATTTGTAACGCTCTACTGATTCAATTCTCTATTAGATATGTTTTATGTTTTTAATTCGCAACGTGTTTTATGAGTTTTGCTTTCTAACATGAGCTTCTGCAAGTATTTTATATAACAAAATATTAATACAAGAAAATTATAGGGTGTTTTTTTTAAAGCAAGCAACTTTTAATTGAATTAATTAGCCTGATTAGTATTGGAGTGTTTCAAATGCGACTAAGCCAATTTTGCAAAAGATTAAAAAGCACGGAAACATTTTGTTTAATATCGTAGGCGTAGCCGAAAAACACCAAGCGTAACCAGGCTGAATGAATGTAAGACTTGTCTGATTTCATTCCCTGCAACACATTTATTTTCACGGACTATGAATCTCTTTGCCTCTCACAAAGTAAAATTTTTTTCCATTGCACCTAGAATATTTAAAAACACAACATTAAAGTTTAAAAAAATTTCATTAGGAACCTAAAATTGGTGTATTTCTTATTATTAAACTTAAATTTGCTTGATTTTCAATTAATTTTTAGGCTTTATAAATCTTCTTTCCTTTTTTATATTCACTGGGACTGATAGCTTTAAAAAAATTTCACGGGAGATTCACGATAACATTTTTCCTTTCGAGGGAAATGAAAATTGCATGTGAACAAAAATTCCAATTTTTATTCACAATAGGGGTTATTATGAATTTGTTTTTCCCTTTTTATTACCAAATGGGGGAATAAAAAACTCAACGGGGAAAAAGTAGGTATTATCAAAGATATAAATTGTATAGAATACGCATCTGAGCTAAAAAATTAAACATTTTTTGCTTACGCTTTAGATGCGGGGGGAAAGTAACGGGTGTTTTTTTAGAGGTATAGAACTTTGAATTGAAATAAAACACAAGAAAATCGTTTTAATGTCCATCAATTTGGCTTTATTGGAAGGATAATTTTATGCCATTAATGTTTAAATATGATTTCGGGCATGTGGCCGCCGCGGCTGGCTCGAATAAAGCCAATTCTACAGGTCCAATTTTCAACCACTTTTTCGAGCATATGGGGCCGTATGTTGGCAATAACGCCACGAATGTTGGCTTCCAAGTCCCCTAACGTTTCTGGTTTGTTGGCGTAGACGAGCGACTTCACATATCCCCAAAGAAAATAATCCAATGGTGTCAAATCACACGATCTTGGTGGCCAATTGACAGGTCCATTCCGCGAAATTATGCGCTCATCGAATGTTTCCTTCAATAAATCGATTGTGACGTGCGCTGTGTGGCATGTAGCGCTGTCTTGTTGGAACCACAACTCATCCACATTCATGCCATCCAATTCGGGAACAAAATAGTCGGTTATCATGGCTCTATACCGTGCACGGTGGCGAATCGATTCATTCGGGTCCTCTTCAACACTTTGCTCTACAGCGGCAATTGTTTCTTCGGTGCGCACTGTTCGACGTCTCTGCGGATGCGTATTATCACATAGAGTAAACGTAGTGCGAAAACGATCCATGGTTAACCGAATTAATTGCTCTGATGGACGATTATGTCGACCATAAAATGGACGGAGCTTGCGGTAAACTTCGCGAACTGAACCATTATTTTCGAAATAAATTTGCACGATTTGCAAGCGTTGTTCTTTTGTCAACCTGTTTATGATGAAATGGCAAACCAAACTAAATATTAATCACTTGACAGCTGACAAAATGGCCGCCAGTTAAAAAAGTGATGCCAACTTAAAGTTCTATACCTCAATAAAAAACACCCATTATAAAGCGCAAGCAAACACACACTGAGAGCATTATATTATTTGCTCATAAAACGCCCATATCTCTGGGAGGGAACACTTTTGGGGCATGGGGTCGGTCTCATTCGATGCTCAGATGTTGTCCACATCAAAAAAAAAAAAAAAAAAAAAAAGTGAAAATTGATTTTTTTTACCCTTAGGTCCCTTTCTCTATGCGCTGTCACATATGTATAATAAAATCCATTAAATTGTGGAGAAATACTGTTATTTTTGAGGTTTCTGATGTGATGTCCGCTTACATTGCAAACTCAGGCTGAACCCTACGTAATTTATCAAAATAATGTACTAAGTATTGAAAAGGTCTACAGAAAACTCCCCTATGGTATATGTCTATCTCTTACGGATATCCCACAATATCAATTCGTGTGTATTTTTTTCTTTTTTTTATATTTGTACACGCATAACTCTTTCATTTTTAAACCGATTTTCGAAATCCTTTTTTTTTTTTTTTTTTGAAAGGGTTTGTCTGCAGTTGGGTCCCATAATTTTTGTTCGAAAATCGGAAGGGGAAATTTGCTCCCCCTTGGCATAACTCGGTCATTTATGAACTGATTTTCAAAATTCTTTTTTCATCTGAAAAGGTTTTGCCTTAAGTTAGAACTTATAATTTTTACGAAAATCGGAGGGGGAAATTTTCTCTCCTTATACATCATAATTCCGTCATTTATGAACCGATTTTCAAAATTGATTTTTTGCTTAAAAGGGTTTGCCTGCAGTTTAGTTCCATAATGTTTTTTTTAATCGGTGGGGGACTTTGCCGCCCCCCCCACCCAAAAAAATACTACGTCATATTTAAACCGATTTAAATTAAAACGGTTTTAATTTTTTTTGCGTAAAAGGGTTTAATTACAGTAAATTTAAAAAGTAAATAAGTAAAAATGTAGTGTATGAATTTAGATATTCCAAACATAGCAGGAAATCTTCATGGTTTAGGGAGAGAAGAATTGTTTTACTCTAAACTTAACGCGTTAGGGCCACAGGCACTGCATGCAAAGAAAAAATATGGTTGAGGTAACCATAATCAAACAGCAACATACTATGACTGAATTATGTTTGGAGTCATATCATATTATTGTTAATAGAAAAACAAAATTTAATAATATTATTATCTGAGTTAAAAATAATATTATCTACAAAAACAATGAATTTTGTTACACCTAATCTTAGTATTTTAAATATGACAACACTTTTGTTAAATGTGCCTAAAATATAATTCAGACTCACCATAGTATGTTCTAATATTATATTAATATTGTTAAATACCACCACAGTATTATTTAATATAATAATACTATTTTATTTTTTAATCATATATTTATTGTAGAAACAGCTGTGCGTTAAATTCGAAATAAAAATAAATTAATATTGTTGAAATAAAATGTATATATAGAAATGTATACTTACACGACATACAGCCATGTCTGTATAAAAAGATACACAAATGTTTATATATTTTTATTGGTCTACCCTTTTGTTTATACTTTATTTATTTCTTCATTTACTTTACACCACCCGTGTACTACCGATAGCTTAAAAACGAAATACTGAACTGTCAGATGTTTCTGAAAAAGTTTTTTTTTTAAACTTAACATAGTATGGTTTTGGATAACATTATGTTGTTATTTACATCATAATATTTTTAAATAATAACACAAATTATGTTGTAGTCATAAATTTTTAACAAAACTATATTGTTAAACTCTAACCATATCACACTTTTTTATGGATGTGATAATGTAATTATTAAATTCAAGCATTACTCTGTTTAGCGGGCCGCTAGTAACTACATATATTATCCTCTTTAGAATTGAATTTTAAAATTTTCTACAAAACTTTAAATGGTTTTTCCTCAAAGTAAATTTTTTGAGTTATGCTGGTTTTTAAGTAAATAAGTGAGATGAACCATGTCCAATATATATATTTATGTTTTTACAGTTTCTATTTTTTTTATTTTTTTTTTATAAATCTTCAAGTAATTGTGTAAATTACGGCACTCGATATCGAACGAAATATGCATTTAATTTCGATTGGAATTTCATTCGATATGAAATGCCGCAACTTGACCACTCTTTTTTTAGATTTCATGATTTTTTTATATTTAGTAGCTATCTATAATAGGTTTATACTCGTCTTATTTGCAATTAAAAACTGTATTTGTAAATACTCTACTAGCCGGTATTATAGAAATATGTTCGTAGTTAATTAATTAATTATTAACAAAAATTAAAAATTTTAAAAACCCCCGTATATTTCTAGAAAAGACGTGATATCTTCTTCGGTTGGACCGATTTTATTAAAACTAAGAACCTTCTCGATCAAGTCACCTTTCAAACAGACCATTTGGTCTGTACGAGTACTTGATCATTTATATACATACATGTATACTTTAAGGCCCCAATTTACTTCATTTGAACCTATTTTAACTTATAATAAACATTTTATAAAAACTTACTTCTAACTTATAAAAAGTTTTATTCAGATTAAAGATGAAAGTAAGTTAAAATACATATTTTTTTAATTGTGATACTCGGAGAAATAATTTGCATTTGGAATCAAGGATTTGGGTGTCAGATTTTTTGCAATATTTTCACCATTTGTTGGCTTTTCTGTCGACGAAAACAATAAAATGATCGACATCATCGAGCCCAATATCGCCAACTGGACGAACAGCTCTTTTTCTAATACCTGATATGCTAAACTGTGTATATGATTGCCCCACGGCATACATTCTGTTAAAATGATACAAAGGGATAAATTGAAAATAGGGTCATAAAAAGTTTCATTTGCACGAAAAGGGGTAAAAAGTGGTACTTTAATGTCACAACGGCAACGCTGCATACACTGCAGAAAGAAATGAGAGTGTGTACGCTGGACGGTTAGTACTGGAAATCAGTGATGCCAACTTTTTTGGCTCTAAAAGCACATTAAAATTTGAAAAAAGCACAAAAAGCGCAATTTTGAGATCTAAAAAGCGTAAAAAGCACTAACGTAAAAAAGGAGTGAAGATCCAAACGAGTGAAGTTTAAAATATTTAATATTTTCGAAGGTATTTTCTGTTCAATGAAATCAGAGCTCGCAATAATTGGTCACTCTCGTGCTTGTTGTCAGAAAAAAAAAACACTCGTCCAGGGTGACCGATGACATTTTTCAAAAAGTGGCACCAAATAGGGGATTTATCAAAAAAAAAGGGGCAAAATTAAAAAAAAACTAGAAAACTGCACTAAACTTTTTATTTTTAATGTATTTTCATATAACTCACCCTAAATAAAGGGGTTCAAGAAGTGGCAAGGCAATCGAAAAAGGGGAAACACAGTCGAAAAAGTGGCAAATTGCCACTTTAGTCGGTCAAACGGTCACGCTGCACTCGTCCATTGACACGATGCGACACTGTCGTGAAGAAACCCTCAAACTTCGTTCTTCTTTGGCTTGCTTTTCGCTCAACCAACGACCGTTTTTGTTCGATCGCTCGGCTCATGCATGATACAATTATAACAGGTACATGCACAAGCCCAGCCTGTTATTGCATACAATACAATTAGTTGTCAAACTTTGTTTACAAGCTGCAAAAATGTTAGTGTATGCGTGTGAATAAAATTATTACAGTGTTGCCATTGAGTTTACACATGGATGTGTTTCCAATTACACATTGAAGAGAATTTCACTACACATGTTTTTTGTAGGTTAAAATGAAAACAAAACTAAATAAAAATAGAAGATAAAATAGAATTACACACAGATTATACATGAATCTAACTACATGGCCTACACATGAGAGTAATTGCACACTCTGTGTAATAACAAACCTATTGGCAACACTGAATGACTTTAATCATTCATGAATGCCGCTTCTGCAATTGTACTTTAGTTACCCTGTAATTGTTATTTTTATAAACAAAAGGCACCTGTTTCTGACAATTATACGTTTGTTTATACCAACAAAATGCATGTATTTTTTGGTGTTGTAATTTTGTTGTAGTCGTGCATGTACCTAGTATAATTGTACCCTTTATTTCGTAAAATCTCGGCAAACGGTCTTTTGAGCATGTATGTGTGTTGCGAGTTTAGTTTGATTTACAGATATTTTTATTGTTATTTATTATTATTTTCTCCCTTCCTCTTTAATGCTTTGCCTGTGATAAAATATCTAAGGCGACAACATAAAGCAAACGCAACAACAAAAATAAAGATTTTTTTTGCGAACACTTTGTTTGTTTTGTTCACTTGCTGAGCCTCAGTAGCTGAGCAACGAACGATTCTGTTCGTAACATGCGGTCAGTAAGAGACCGATTCGTGTGTTACGCTCAACCCATAACCCGGGAGCGAGAACACGATTGAAACGAAAAAGAGGGTTGCTGTTCAGACACTGAGTGATTCCGTTTCACTTTTTAGGGTCATTTCAGTGAGAAGACCACACAGAGAAATTTGGTTGAGCCTTTTTTGCGAGCTCTGAATAAAATATATCAGACGAAAAATTTATTCTTTACACTGAAAAAATAAATACACCAAGTTTTTATTAAAGTAATTTTAAGAAATTTCTTGAAAGCACTTCTTAGTGCTTTTTCTTAGTTTGGCACTAACGCTCAAAATTTGGCATTTTGAGTGTTCAAAAAGCACTAAAAATAGTGCCAAAAGCACCAAGTTGGCATCGCTGCTGGAAATACCCGTCATAGAAAATTTTAGCTTGTATGAGATGCGCATTCTATATGATTTATATTCTTTGGTATTATTAATGCAGTTGAACTCAGCGTTGCCATTTTGGTGCTTTTCGGGTATTTTTTGGTGTTTTTTTCTTTTCTAAGTATCCGAAACTCTATTCACGGGAGATTCACGATAAGTTTTTTTTCCTTTCGAGGATAATTAATGGCCTGTTTCACAATAACGAAGCGAAACTTTCGACTTACAATTTATATTGAAAACAAAAACAAATTTTCATATTTTATTGTTGTTTTCAATATAAATTTCGTTATTGTGAAACAGGCTATAAAATTTCACGGGAACAAAAATTACACTTGTTATTCACAATAGGGATGATTAGAACTTGTTTTTTCCCTTTTTATTACCAAATTTGGGAATAAAAACTCCACGGGGAAAAAGTAGGTATTATTAATGCGGCTGAACTTAATGGCTTAAAAAGCGATACGAACTTTAACCTGTTCAAATCATAAATATAGAAACAAATTAAGTTCGAAAAATAATAATTAAATTAACTAAAAATTAATAGTCATTGGCGTGTGGGAAAAATTAAATAAATATACTTACGGTCTAAATCATAAAAAATATTTTAGGTTTATTACACGTTTATTTGACAAATTTCCCACAGAAATACGTCAAATAAGCGATTAATAAACCTGAAATATTTTTTATGATTAAGGCAGTTAATATTTAAGAAATTTATTATTCGACATATTGTCAGAAGTTTATTTTAATTTGAAATTTATTTACTGATGGTTCAGTGTGTCTACTTTTCTACAAAAAATAAAATAGATTCAAATCGAATTTAAATTATTTGCTGAGTTTTTTGTGTTAGTTTCTAAGCCTACTACGCTTATTTTTCTTTTGTGATTTTCAAAAATATTATTATTTGTGAATTCTCAAATGGTTCTTGAAAGTCTGTGCATAAGGTAAGAGGTTTGTGACTATTCAAAATGTGTGGTTGAAGTCTACTGATGATTTGTTACAGCAACAATGAAATGCATATAAATATACTTAATACTAACAAACCAAAAAAGTTTGTCTTAAGTAGAACAAAAATAAGCAAATTAACTAAGGCCGGGTTTCCATCTGTGTGCCATGTGCCACACAAGCGTAAAAAAAGCGTGACCACTAATTACTAATGAAAAACTTTTAAATTCAGACATGTATTTATTAAGTTAAATAGTTTCATAAATAACTAATAGACAATTTTATAGAATCCAGCATGATTGCAAACTGTTTAAATCAATAAATACATGTCTGAATCAAACAATTTTTCATTAGTAATTAGTTGGTTACGCTTTTTTGGGCAAATGACACACAAGAAATGCCAGATGTAAACTCAGCCTAACATGTGTATAATTAGTAAAGAACAAACGACAATGGTAAGACTGTTGTAAATTTAGAGATGGTAAAGTGAGCTTTCATTACAAAAAATCGTTCAGCAAATTGAAATACGATGAATCAAAACACTTCACATATTCCATTTGCAAAAAAGTTTCGTATATAAAGCAGAAATCTACATCAACTGACACCACACACAGTCGACCAAACACAGAAGAACACTGATGATGAAGGTTTAGTGGCTTTCGAAAACGGCTAGCTGTTCCGTTCAACTATGTGTTGTCAGAATATTTACAACTAACTTTGATGTTATTTGTTCATTAATAATTATCACATGTAATTTGGCTTAAAAAGCGATACGAACTTTAGCCTGTTCAAATCATAAATATAGAAACAAATGAAGTTCCAAAAATAATAATTAAATTAATAATTATTCTTTTATTTATTTTTTCTCCAAAAAAATATATATTTTTATTGTTTAGTTTGTCTTTTTTGGGAAAAGCAGCTTTAAACCACTGTTGCATTCATGTTGTTTTTGTATTTTTTTTTTCAAATCTTAAGCAAGTGCCCTTTCCGATGGCAATGAAATTTTAGCTGTCGAAAAATTATTTCAAAATATATGATCTGCTGAAAACAAAATTTCAAGTGGTTCTAATCATCTGTTCGAGAGTGTACATATGTACATATCGCGCCATAACCGCCAAAATAGCTTAAGCGACATAATTTTCGAACATCAATTTTTGAACAAAATTGATTATTTGCGATCATAAATAGTCGGTTTTCGTCAAAAAAAAAAACGAAGTCTGAAAAATGTGCCGCTTAAGCTATTTTAGCGGTTATGGTTCGATGTGTATGTGCCTATCTCAACACTGCTTCCTAAATATTAATAAATGAAAATTGATCCACCGGCTGCACATGTGTACGTGCATTTTAAATCCTTCCATATTTCATTGCATATTCAGGGAAATTTATACTCTTTCCTAAAGGATTTGTGGTGCTTAGTTGAAGACTGCTGATCTACCGACTCTTGTTAGTCCTTACCCAAATTTCTGCTAATGTTTAGATAATACAAGTCCTTTTTTTGCGAAGATACCTTTTTCGCTATTCTCTGATATAATTCGGCCCTAAAGATCTGATATTACTATTTTTTTGTAAATCTCTGCATGCTTGGCATGCTGCGCTGTCCTGTTGTAAAACATGTTTTTCGTTAAACATCCCATACAATGGGGTTTCTAAAAAAAATTTTAATCTTTTTTATCAGTGCAATAGTGGTGTCATTATGCAATCCAATTGCAAAAATAAGTGTTCATGTTCTTATGAAATTTTAAGTTTTCTAAGACAACAAACAATTAAATAAATACAACAACAGCCGGTCGGGTCTGTCTGGCTTCATGACTCAATGAACTGGGTTTTAATAATGCAAGGAATAATAAGGTGCTTGTTGTAGTTTTCTTCTCTATCTTTCCATACCATGTTTGATTCACTTGTGCGTGACGTTTGGTTTTTCTTCTTCTTCTTAATTTGTAATTAAACAAAAGCATAAATTACACATTAAATACAAATATGAAAAATAATAAAATTATGCAAATAAGTTTTTAAAAAAGGTACATACAATGAAATTATGTATGTATATTGAAATGAAATATTTTATTTCAAATGGGCGCGTGTTTAAAAAGTCACATACCCATAAACATTTACATGCAAATGTATGACGAATTGTTCGTTTAAAATTTGAACATATTGTACTTTGCGAGCCGACCAATTATGAAAGCAAAAGGATTAAAAACTTATTATTCGTCAAAAAAGTGGCTGAAAAGATCAACGTTTCGGGTTGTTTTTTTAAACTTTTTATTCTACTACAGCATCGCATTTTTTTTTTTTTTTTTTTTTTTTTTTGTGAAATGTGAGTTTCAGCATATGGACTGGGGCAAGGTCTAACTCTGCATGTTCGCCTTATATATTTGTTAGTGTAAAATTTCTTACTGTCATAATATTACCGAAGGTTTTGCTTTGATTTGACAGCAGGAAAGTTATCAGCTGATTGCCAGCTGATGAATTGAGATCAAATGATCAAATGATCAAAATGAAGTTTTCTTTTTCCATTAAGTTGTGTGCAAATTGAAAACTCAAAAACAAGCTACGTCCAAGCCATATGCACAATGTGCAAGCTTTTACAACAGAGCTTTGTGGTTTCACACCGACGGGAGCACAACAGCCAATCAGAACTCGGCGAAAACAATGCTTGATGCATACTTTGAAAACAAACAAGAACAAGTTGTATAAGCTTTCAAAGCTGTGTGTTTGGACGTAGCTGGTTTAAACTCCTTTTCTGACAAACTAGTTATTTTGAGTTATTACGCTGTTTTAGTAAATGAGCGATATTTGAATGTTGGTCATCAGTACTTTGCCTGTCTCAGAAAAACGAGTCTAACAAGTGAAAACTGCTCTCTCGATTCCTGCTCAATCTGAAATAGAGCTTTTGTGTTGCTAGTTAAGAGCAAACGCTCAACCTGAAAATATTTTCTGCTTTCTTAATTTATATTTGTCCACAAAGTGCTCGTAAATAATGCTATTAGAAAAACAAATGTCCCATTCGATTGGCATCCCAAATAATTTTTAGTAATTTCTCTATACCAATCACTTAGCCTCATTTCTAAAAAAGAGCATGAAACGGTGCTCAATGCAGCAATTTAGCTAATTAGCGAGCCAAAAATGGGCTTGCTATAAAACAGTGGGTTGATGTTATAAAAATAAAACAAGATTATTGAAACAAATATCAATTAGAGAGTTCACAATATCGTTTTAAAATATTTTTTTTTAAATACATGTATTTATTTATTGTATCTTCAAATATCAACTAACAATAAGTATTCAAATTTTAAATCTAAAATATAATTATTAGGCCCGACCACTGTCGGACATAAGCTTAGTTGTAGTTTTAAAATATGTCTTAATATTGCAATGTTTATATTTTAAAGCCCTTATTCAGAAAAAATAATTTAGGTTTACAAAATGTTTAACAAAAACAAAATAATTTTTTTCTGATTACGGCAGTAATTCCTTAATATGCATTGGCAAGTTTTTGGTTTTTTTTTTTTTTTTTGAGTGTAAATCAAATTTAATACCAAGTTTCAAACTTAAAAGTCTAGAAATCATGTCATTTTTTAATGGCAATATGGTAATGTTAATCTAAACAAGTTAAAACTGTCAGCACAGCTGTAGTTGATAAAAAAAATAACAAAAATGTTAAATATTAATTTTTTTTTCGTTATTTTTATACTTCAATACACTGTGTTTTATATCGTTGCCCGCTCACAGTGAAAATTTTTAAGTGGGCACAATGTTGCCACATTAAAATTTTAAGTTACTTATTGTGAATTCCCTAATTGGTTCTATTCACAATGAAATGGTAAACCAAACTACTGACAAATGATGATAGAGTTGCCAGATCTGTCAAGCGTATGGCGACAGTTAAATGGAAAAGTTTAAATAGATTGGTTTGCTGCAGTATTCCAATTTATGTAGATATAAAGGTATGCAAAAATTAATGCTTTCCAGATTTAAAGTGAACAGTTCAGTTATTGTAGAAGCCACAAAATTAAAAAATACCGTTCACAAACGGAAGTTGACACCATGGTTTCAATTAACAAAAAATATATACATAAAGTCACATACATTTATAAATAAATACATACATGTGCATGTGTACATATGTATGTACATGCATAAATTTTTTATGCCTTAAACAGGTGACTGCGAAACAAAAGATTTTTTTTTCACACAAATAAATTCAATAAGAATTTGTAAGTAAAAAGGGTTTATATTTCACCATTAAACTGTAAAGAATTTCAACAATAAATTGTTTTGAATACCTACAAAAAATATTTATTTTTGCCCACATCGACAATATTGCAATTCTTTTTGTGTTTTTTTTTTGTCGTTTTGAAGGTTTTTATTTTACTTTTGGCAAATTGCAAATTCAGCATTAGTTTAAATGCATTGTTAATATAAATTTGAAATTTTTTTAACTTGGTGTGTTTAATTTGTGTTATTTGTGTTTAATAATTTTGCACGTTTTTAACATGAATTTCAATTTCATAAATTCGCAGTTATTTTTGCAAAATTGGTTATTTTTTTTCTCCAGTTCACATTACCTTGCACATGCATGCAAGGTTGGTCACATATTCAAATAATTTGCAGTTATTTGTGTGTATGTACATATTTGTACGTATTTCTATTGTGATATAATTTCTAATAAAACATAAATAAAGTCTTATTTGACAAGGCTTGCTAATAATAATTTACTTGAAAAAAAAATTGCGAAACATTTTGCAAAAAGTTTGCAACAGATGTGGAACTTGTATATTTACTACTGCAAAGGTTTCCTTGAACATACATATTTATGTATGTATTTGTAGAATTATTATACACATGTTTGTTTGTTTTTAATTAAGTATACAGATTTGTTTGTTGCACTAAACACTAGTTTTAAATATGTAGTAGCAAAATATTTTTTTTAATTCCCATTTAAACACATATGGAAATCACAATCAGTATTTCAAAATTTTAATGTGGCAACATTGTTACATCTTAAAATGTTCATTGTGATAGGAAGGAAGGATATAAAACACATATCCCGTTAAGTCCGTATATTATTTGCAAATAAAAGTCGAAAGCGTTGCCGTATACGTTTTTTATTGTAAGTTATTCATTTAAATCAATTTGAATGACCTTAGAAGCCTGAATAGAGTAATTCTATAAAAAACGCATTATAATCGACTATTTGTAGTTGATTATAAAGAAATCAAGCTACATTTTTCTTTAATCTAGTACAATACGCCTGACTTTCGCCGCCACAATAAAGGGGGAATAACTCACGAAAAGTATTTGCAAATAACGCATTATTTGCAAATAAAGTGTAAAATGTTACCAATATTGAAGTATTGAAATAACAAAATTTTTTAAATTAGAAATTATTGTTGAAAAGCTTTACCAAAATAACTTTTGTTCTGCAAAATGCTTAAAGACAGCGTAAAATACAAATATTTTTCATCAACTACTGCTGCGCTGACAGTTTTAACTTATTTAGTTTAACATTACCATATTGCCATATTTAAAATGACATCCTTCCAGACTTTTTGCAAGTTTGACATTTGGTATTAAATTTAATTTACACACAAAAAACAACAACAAACTTGCCAACCCATATTAAGGAATTAAAATGTAAACGTTGCAATATTAAGACATATTTTAAAACGCTATTGTGAATCCCTAACTGTATTTATACTGGTTAATCAATTTTTTTTTAATTTTTTTCAGAGCAAATAATAATTGGCAAACAAATTTCGCTTCAATAAACAAATCAAATGAAAATTCACCACAGACTAGTAAAAAACAAAGAGATTGTGGTGAAACAGTGCGTGATAGTTTAGCGTATTCATGTCTCTTGAAGAATGAATTATTGGGGACGGCAATTGAGGATGTTAAGGCCGTTAGTGATGAACGCAATGAAAATGCTTACACACCCACATCCAAAAGAAGTCTATTTAAATATCAATCACCCACAAAACAAGTAAGTTTGTTTGTTTGCCTTAATAAAAATAATAAATTTAAAATATTTATGTACATATGTTATTGATACGAGTATATACACATCCGGCTTATGAAGCGGAAATGTTACTTATTTCAGCCATGTTGAATGTAGCGTTAAATTGAAAGTTTCTTTTTTGTTCTGTTCATTAAAAAAAAAACACTTTCGTTTATGTATTTTTCGTGTACTAGTCTTTTTTTAACTGATATGGTTTTAAATCTATCTGCTTGATTCTTCTCTTTTTTTCTCGTTATTTTCGCATTCGTGATTTTAGTTATTCATGACACCACAACTAAGCAATTTTCCTATAAAAAAAAACAAAAGAAATTTTTAAATTAAATATGCTCTTAATAAGAGAAATGATATGAGGGTTAATAAAAGGTATGTTACTTTAATCATAAATTACTGAATTTTCGTGCAACATTTTGAAGTCTACCACCAGCTTATCTGCTGCACTTTAATAATAACTTTAATTTATACACACTCACAACAACAGAGTTTCATTTAATTAATATATTTATGAAATTAATTAAAATCTAGGTTCGTGCCTAGATAATATGTATGTTGTATGTTTAATTTTATTCAATAACTTGAACATGAAAATTGTCTGAGTGCTTTAAAATAAATCAAAATAATTTGAAGTTGTATTTATTATTTTTTTAAGACAATAATTTCATACAGCAGTAGTTTAGTCGGTTATGTTATGTTAGGTTAGGTTGAAAAAGAACACCAACCATTGTTGATATATTCCCGTTATGGATTAAATTTATGGCTGATCAGCATGATGTGCGCTTTGCGCTCTTTGGTACTTAGCCAATGAAAGAAAAAAAAATACGGAAATTGTTAACACGCCCCACTTTTGGAAGTCGGTTAAAAAAGGAAAAATGAGGACCAGAGGCAGAAATTCTCTCTTTTTCTCTGTAAAAAATTAAAATTGTTAAATTAAAGATAGTTAAATAATTTTAAGATAAATTCTGGTAATTTCCAAAAATTTTTTCTGATGATCGAAAATTTGAAAGGAAATGAATATGCAACTGAACAGTTCTGACGTTGGTCTATTCATGATAAAATACCAAATTAAGCTCAGCCCAAATGGTAATGGCGTTGCCAGATCTGAAAACTGTTTAAGATTTTAATCCTTGTCGGAAAATTTCACTTATCTGAAATGTTAGTCACGCTGCAGCCACACGTTCAATAAATGGAGTTGGCAGATCTGACAACTGTTTAAAATTTTAATCCTTGTCGGAAAATTACACTCAACTGAACCGTTAATTACGCTGCAAATTCTTGTAAATTGACAGCTGTTACACAAATTGATAGTATATTTTATTTTAAAAATGCCTCCGAGAGAGAAAAAACAAGAAACAATTTGCTGCTGTGATCGGCTGTTAAAATTTAACGTAAAATTGTCAGAGAAATAGAAAGGTCAAATTGAAAGCAAATCTAGTGGTCAATTTAAAAAGTGTGTGTGTGTGTGTGTGTCATTAAAAAGTGTGAGTGTATTGCAAATTGAAAAGAATTAAAAGATAAAACTTAATCATGTGGCCCCAAGTTAGTTACTTCATGATAAAATGTAAAACAAACGAAATTTAACTTAAACGATAATAGAATTGCCAGATTTGTCAAATGTATAAAATAGTTCAATGCCTGTCCGAAAATCGTATCTCAGAAAAAGTATATTTTTTGCAGAAGTATTGTTTGAAAATATATTATTTATATTATTTCTATTTGGAATTTATTAAAGCAAAATGTTAAAAACTTAATAATATTACTTATAACTTATTTATACTTATAACTTAATACCCAAAAAGACGTAACAAAAAAAAAAAAAAAAAAAAAAAAAAAAGATTAAAATCAGAGAATTAATAAAAATTCATCTACCTGCAACATTATATTTGTATATGGCCAAAAATTATAGATTTTATTAAAGAAATTCTAGATGCTTTAAAATGTATGAGTTTTATTTTATGTTCTCCTGTAAGAAAGTAAAAAAGTAATTAAAATAGTTTTTTTCTTTTTCAAGTGTATTTTATTTTTTATATTAACTCTAAAATATATAAAACGCTTCTTTGTGCAACTAGGGTCAAGACACTATCTTCAACATTTAATTCGTTAAAATGTATAATACTTATTCTTGATTTTCACAGGCTTTTATATAAAAACAATTTTAAAAAATTGTTGCTGCACAGCATTGTCTGGTTATTATTATTATTACTATTTTTTTTCAACTACATACTTTAAAGTTTAATGCTCTTTAAAAGATTTATTCAACTGCACTTACTTACAATACAGATATGCATACATACAAACAATTATCCGTAAATTCATATCTATGTATATGTGTATGTGTGTATGTATGCTGGCTAAAATTTTTTTAGACCACTGACCTTTTGTTACAAAAGAAATTTCTATTGTGATCTATTTCAAAGAAAAGTTAAACTGGTTTCATCTTTAGTTTATTAAAAAAGAAAAAAAGGAAAAAAAGATTTCCTACCACAAAAAACGTGAGCGTTAATAAAAATTTGTGGAATGCATGTGCCATTATGTAAAACGCCGCCATACATACATATGTACATACATACATACATGCTCTATGAGTGCACATGCACAAGTGAATGAACAGGTGTTTGCAACGTTGCCAGAAACTTTTATTAAGTTAACATTTTTCTGAGGGAAAAATACATAATTTAGTTGTTATATTTAGACAATAAATTGCATATGACCATTTCCAGCATCTAGAACGGGACATTCACTTCAAAGGCGAGAAAGTGGGATAATATAAAGAAATCTTAAATACTTTTTTGTTTGTTGTAATTTTTTGATAGCACCTTAATAACACTGTAGCCAAATTCACAGTATTGTGCAAATGGTCTTGCATCGTAGCATGTGCAAAATGGAATAGTATATTGATACTCACCACTAAGAATTGTTAAGTGGTGAGAATCAATATACTATACACTTTTGCACATGCTACGATCAAGACCATACTCAAGTAGGTATTATAGAAATATATTCACAGTCGTCAAATAAAGAATTGTAAAAATAAAAATTTATTTTTCCGTATACATGCATCTCCTCCCCAGTAATTGTTCACGTGAGTTATTAAAGGCTTCATTATTCTTTACTTTCTGTTGATGTTCTGTGCTGTGCCGTTCTGTTTCTAAATTTTAATATTTACTTTTTATGTAATAACTTATTACCTGTTTCTGAGCAGAAAGGCCACAGTTTTCCACTAAAAACTAACCCCCTTATGCAAAAAAATATTTTACTTTAGCTTTAAAGTTCATATTAGTTGCCAAGCACTTTAAGGCTAACATAGCTTTGTTAAGAAATCATATGCAAAAGACAACTTTAATTATTTTGTTATCTAATAATGAATACTGGTAACACCACCGTGTTCAACAACCACTTCATAGCTTATGATGTACAAAATCGAATACAATTTCATTCGGGTATTCAAATAAATTTTTATTTTATTAAATAAATTTTCATTATCTTGAAGTAAAGCAACATAATTTAACAAATATGAGCTTATGACATGGTAATAAAACAAATAAACACAACTATGAAGTAAAAGTAAAAAAATGTGAAAAATTATCACAATTTGTTTTATTCGAATGAAACGAGTATTTGAATATCCAGCTTTTTTCGATTTGTTTTGATTGTATGTACATCACTAAAACATTTTTGTATAATTGTATTTATTTTAATATTTTTTATGGATTTTGCTATGTATTTCGAATCAGTTGGATAATTTGGTGATGTTTCCCATTACATGACAGAAATACTAAATTTAAGATAAGAGCAGGCACTTCTAGCTTCATTTTCAGATGTAACATGAATCAGTATGTGCTATATTAATAAAAATATTTGAGGTACAAAACACACATTTTGGAAATATCAACTTAAAGTAGTCTTAACAAACGTGGGTGCCTACTTTAGAATTTTTATACAATAATTTTTTTAGAATACAACTTTACTTAACATTGCTTGGCAAAGCTTTATTAAGTTTTTTGCATAAGACCCTAAATTTTTTAAATTTTAAAAGCACAATCCCAATTTTTATTTTATTTATGCTGTCACTTAGAATTACTTAAATTTTTTTTGATTTTCATGGGTTGAACCGTAACAGAACAGAACGAAATAGATAAACTGACGACTTGTGTAAGATTTCTAAAAGCAAAAAAGAGTCAGCTGATTCGCAACAGAACAGAAAGTAAAGCCTAATTCTGCCACAAGTTAGAATTTTTACTTGCAAATAAAATGTGCGAATAAACGTAGTATATCGCATAGGTTCTACATTCGTAAAATGAAATGAAAGTGAAATTTTCTCTTGGTTTGTGTTCTCAGTTTCGTAAAAGTGATTTAAAAAGTAAAATTTCATTTTCAGTTCGTTTCAAATGAAATAGAAGTGTTCTGTAATCTAATTTCACTACAAAAAAAGTAATTTGAATTCGGCAGCAAACAACATTGTGAAAGAAAATAATTTTTAGTAAAAATGAAATATTTGTAACAATTTATTGCAAAAATACGAAATAAATAACATTTTTATATAAATTCTTTTTTATGGTTTATTTTATTTGTGTTTTAAAGGGGTAAGAACAAAAACCCGGAGTAAGAGGTGGCGTTGTTAAAATATGTGGAAAAAAATCCGCGATTAGCTAAAGGGTTCTGTAAGTGATTTCTTCAATGCGTTTAGAAATTTTTAGCGAACTTTAATTTTATTTCGCGAAATTGCGATTTTTCGCGTTTTTCCCGAGTTTATTTTCTTCTTAACAGCTTTGGCGACTTCTAATGAATTTCAAGGCTTGTTTCCGATTTTGCAACTTCTCGTGAATTTTTGCATTGTTCGCAATGAAAGCGAGTTTTTTCAAGTGTTCTGCTTCCTATGAGCTTTCGCGAATTTTAAACAATATTAGACTTTGCTATTATGCCACTGTTATTAAGTTTTTGCGAATTTTCGCGATTTTGTTTACCGAATTTTTAGCATTCCTTAAAGGTTTAGCGATTTTCAATAAGAATTATGGCTTGTTTAAAATTTTGAAATTTTTCGCAAATTTCTGTTATTTTTGCGAAAGATGTAAGATTTGCAACGTTTTTGGCTTTCTTTATCTATTTTTAATTTATGCAACGTTTTTGGCTTTCTTTACTTATTTATATTTAGGGACTTAAAATTGAAATTTTTGCAAGCTTTGGCGAATTATCATAATGTTTTGCGCTTTCATTTCATTTCATTTCATTTCATTTATTCAATATAAATTAATCGAGCCCACAGGGCCATATATGATTAATTAAGTATAATACAATATAATAAATGTATGTATGCAGTTAACCTTGCAGTTTTAGCGAGTTTAATCAATTTAAGTTTATTGTTTGTCTTAAATTTTCAAAATTTTCGCGATGTGTGATTTATTCGACTTTTAATCAAGTTCAAGACTTGATATAGATTTTTGCATTTATTTTTATTGCAAGTTCATAATAATTTTTTTTTTGTGTGAATATATGTATATGCAAATATTGGGTCGTCAAATTTAATTGTGCTTTAAAAGACGAATTTTGGCAACGAATTCTTTAAGGCAAGTTCGTCGAACTGTGCGAAGTTCGCCGTTAGTTCCAATTGTGTTTATAGCATTAAGATGTGTTTATTATATGTTGCTTGAAATATTTATTTGAAATAAACTGGCAATGAAGTCGTCGTGGAAAAAAAGTTTCATTACTTTTCTTTTTTCGTGTAATTTTTATACATGAGAAATTTGTTTTTATTGTTTGTTATTAATAAAAATAGCTTAATAAATATGTTTGTTTCTTTAATTTTCCTTTATTTTAAAGTTGCCCCCTTTTTTTTCTTAGAAATCCCCTTTTTGTGTTACTTTTTTTTGAAAATCTCCTTTTTGTGCCCCTTTTTGAAATTTTTCAACGGTAACGCTGATTCCGGTTGAACAACGCGAAACACACCTGCAAAATTGTCACACGATGGTAGAGGCAAAAATTTATACCCTGCCCCTTCTTGGTCCTACCATTTTTTGGTGGTTTCGTTGGCTGCACTAGTTACTACAAAACCGAAGGTCCTGCGCTCGAGCCCGGCCTCACCACCATGCATTTTTCTGATGTGCATAGAGCGTCCCTTTGTGTCAGTTGTTGTCGTAAAGTTCAAGTAATGAAGCTCAGTTTGTTTTCTATGCAAGTTGTCTGCTGCCAACACTGCCTGCGACTTTTTCTCTTACATCATTTTGTTTGTAGGGATGAAGAAAAAAAACAAGCAAACTTCATTTAAAATTAATGAAAAATAATCTAGTTCTATGGCATTTTTTTAGGATGGAGGTTAATTGTGAGTGAATCTGTGCTAACACTTGTTACTGTTGGGCTGCTTGTGTTTGAATGCCTGCTGCTTGCACACGCAAAATAGATCAAGATTCGCCATAAAACTACATTTAGTGAACAAAAAATGTCCTAGGAGCGCTAAAGTCTTTTTCAAAGCATCGCTCTGCAGTTTTGGCTAGGAAATAAATATTTTTTTTTAGATATAAATAGAAAGGAGAAGGCCACTGTTAGATTCGGAAATATATAATATTCAATATTCAATATCCTACTATTACGAATATTATGCGTGTAATAGGTATGGTCTTACGAATATTTCGCGTGTAATATGTATTACGAATATTTCGCGTGTAATATGTATTACGAATATTTTTTTTTTGTGTATAAGGAAGATTTCGCTGGGGCATCTGTTCAGTCTGAAGGTGTCCGCCGACAAGTCAACATCAATAGTCTACCAAATTACTCTGCAGCCAGTCCCGCAACTATACTTAAGCCTGCAGTACACAGCATGTAATAAACCACATGCGCATGTGGCTCTGACGTCATCACGAAGCTACATGTAGATGGTCACATGCACAGATATGCTGCCTCAGAAAATGTGTTCAGTTTGGCTACATGTGTCACATGTGCATTGTGGTATAAAAGTTTTACGGCATGTACCCACTACTAGTAATTTAAAAAAAATGCAACCAACATGCTGAAAATTCCCGTGACGTCATCGCCACATACGCATGTGGCTTTTTACATGCCGTGTACTGTAGGCTCTAGATCTTAACCTAAGCTTAACTAGTACTTGAGCCTGCAGTACACTGCATGTAATAAACCACATGCACATGTGGCTCTGACGTCATCACGAAGCTACATTTGCTACATGCCGTGTACAGTTACACATGTACATGTAGATGGTGACAAGCTTGCTGATATGCTGCCTCAGAAAATGTATTCAATTCGGCTACATGTGTCACATGTGCATTTTGGTATAAAAGTTTTACGGCATGTAGCCACTACTAGTAATTTAAAAAAAATGCAACCAACATGCTGAAAATTCCCGTGACGTCGTCGCCACATACGCATGTGGCTTTTTACATGAACCTTCACTAAAATGGCTAAATTTAGACAAAAAATGGCTAATAAGTGGCTAAGCGAAATCGAATGCAAAAATCATGAACTTTAGCAAAAACAAGAAGGTATATCATAAAAAAAAGCAAATCGGGCACTTTTTTAAGTAAATAAAAACAAATTGAGGTAATAAATAAAATAATTTTTCTTCAGGTAATTAAAAAACTGTGCATATAGTGCAAACTTGCAATAAGGCTTCTATTCAGTCTTTAAATTTTTGGGTTACTAATCCATTCCTTGTGAAATTCTTGTTTATACTTTTTATTCGTTTTCTATTTTTTAAACTTTCATTTAAAGTTTAATTTATTTTTTATTTTCACCTTGTTTGATTGATATCAAATGTAACATCAGAGCGCCCTCCTTCGTCGGTATTGTGTAGCAGAATCAACGAAGTAAAATAATTAATAAAATGGCTACTAAACATGGCTTCGATAATTTAGTACGCCTCATTGACACCAGAGGCGCTGCAACACTTCCTTATTAAAAAAGCAAAAAAAACAGAGTTATAAAACAGTGAAGCTTTTCTCTCTCTCTCTCTCTCTCTCTCCCTTTCTTCACCACCTGTCTTCTCTTTCAAAATCCCTTTCCTAAAGAAGGTAACACCTTGGCGTAGGTAGAATTTTTTTTCAGGGGGGCATATTAATGATTTTCATGAGTAAAAATAAATAATTACATGAAAGTTATAATAATTCAATGGGGGCAATACACCCCGAAGAATGGCCTTTCTGCGCCTATGGTGTTACTTCCCGCGACTGGGGTGGATGAGGGATGGAAGTAATTCGAAGCCCAATTGATGAATTTTTAACCTTGCATTGTCCTGATAGAAAAGAATATTTTTTTTTTACCAAATGCGGTCACATCGCGCTATCGTCATATAAATTCACAAATAGGGTGACTTACAAAAATTTCAAAATCGAGTGTAATTAAATAAAATCATCTATCTATCCATAATATTTTTATACTCAAAAATTTCGAAGTTATTAATGAAATTAAAAAGACTTCTGAGGAGTAAATAAACTAAAATTTATAATGTGCTTATAACTTCTTCTGTAAAATAACTTAAATGTGACTTACGACTTTTTTGAATTTATATGACGATATAAAGCGTGTATGCCCTTTTAGAAGCAATTGTTTCTATATTTTTAATTTCATAAAAATAGGTTTTATAGTTTCGAAGAGACAGATATCGCCCATTAGCTCCCCCCTCTTAGTCCTAGTCAGCTGGTTCGTAACAGAACAGAAAGTAAAGCCTAATTCTGCCACAAGTTAAAATTTTTACTTGCAAATAAAACGTGCGAATAAACGTAGTATATGAGTTCTCATAAAATTAATGTTTGTGTACTTTTTATACGTGAGAAATTTGTTTTTATTGTTTGCTTTTAATAAAAATAGCTTAGTAAATATGTTTTTTTATGTTTTTTTTTTTAATTTTCATTTATTTTAAAGTTGCCCATTTTTTTCTTAGAAATCCCCTTTTTGTGCCTCTTTTTGAAAATTTTCAACGGTAACGCTGGATTTCTCTCTTTATTATTTTTCTGCTTCAGCAGCTGGTTTTTCTACCATTTTCTCTAATCGAACATTAAGTTACCGTTAGTTAACTTGAATCCAAAAACCATTCACAGAAATATTAAAACAATTTATAATAAAAAAAAAGAAAGGAAAATATGTGCGCACAGTTCCACAACTAAGGCGAGTAGAAAGTTTAATGTGTTCGTGCATATTTACTTATAATATAAGTATGTAAATATTATTATATGTATATGCATGTATGTATGTATGTACATTGTACATATGTATGTAGGTACATACAAATATAATACATATGTATGTAAGTATTACGTGTCCCCGCAAGGGTATCCTTTTTTAATGATAACGGGTGTAACGACCCCGCGGACCTTGAGTTATTGCAGGTTGGAGTATTACATGAATGATATCTTTTATTTAATGATGGAGAATTAAACCACATAGTGTTCTTCAAATATCTTTTTTACTCAGCTTTTGAAAGCAAAATAAAATTTTCTTTTTCCATTAAGTGGTGTGTAAAATGGAAACTTTAGTTAGACTCGTTTTCTGGCAAATTATAATTTTTTTTCAAGTTATGACGTTGTTTGATTAAATGAGCTAAATGTGTGAGTGTATTTTTTATACACTACGAACTTAAATTTTTTGTAATTTCCTTACTTTTATTATTATGATTTAATATGTATACAGACAGCACTTACTTGATTTGATAAAAATGATTGATGTATTTTAACATTTCTTACCATTGTTTTTTTTTCTTCACTATTGTTAATTTTTCATTGTGAACTTTCTTGGGAAGTCAAGAGAATATTAAATATTAAAACTCAATTGCTTTTCAAGACAAGCCTGTCAGCGTGGTTTAATTTAAGTTTTTAATCAAGTTTTTGTTGCAGCATTAAGAAATTAAAAAAATAAATGAGTACAGTTCAGTAGTTCTAATCAATCAAGGATTTAAATTGATTCATTAAACTTCAGTATTTCTTACTCGTATCATAAAGCTTTGAAAAAATTTAACAAAATAATAAATATATGTTTTTCTTAAATATTTAAGCATTTTATCAGTGTCAATAGATTAATGGCAATTTACCTAGTTTTTAATGTTGTGCAAAGTAAGGAGAAAAAAAAACTAAAAGAAATTTAAAATTTAAATTTGCTAAACCCTGTAAGCTTTAACATGAAGCTTGATCTAACAAAAGCAAATGTAAACATTTGGAAAGCTATACTACATATGTACATACATATATAACGGGTCTTCCATTAAGTACTTTCAAACTTTGATAGTAGTCATATTGTTGAACCTACATCAGTCATTTATTCAGTCTGTTTTGCCAAATTATCATAACGTTTCACGCACCAGTCCTCCTACCGAGAGGGTCTATGCTCAGTGTGATTAATTTTGAGTCCACTAGTTCAGTAAACAATCAAACAATAGCTGTACGTCCACGAGACGTAAGATGTGCCGAAAACATCGCCGGTGTCCTTGAGAGTGTGCTGGAGAGTCCCAGCAGTCGATTTATCATCGCTCACAAGAGCTCTGGCTTTTGCAGACCATAACTTACCGAATTTTGTGTAGTGGCTTGGGCCTGCGCCCGTGCAAAATTCAACTGTCCCAAGAGCTGAAGGTAAACGGACATAGACAGCGATGTGTAGCCCTTTAGTAGTTAGATTTGTGAACTAAAGAGGTTAACATTCAATGAAAAAAGTGTTGCAGGGAATTATTGTTATTAATCGTGGACATTATTTACTAATCTTGTCCTAATATAATTATTTATGACTTTTTGTATTCAATTGAAAAGATAATATTGAAATTACGCGATGTGTTATTTCAGTTCGCCTACAAAAATAAAGTAAACAAAATCAAAAGGAAAGTAAAAAAATCCATGTGAAAAATGTTATTCATGATAAGGGAAATCAAAAAAGGCAACACATTATTTCTAGGGAAAAATTATTCACAATTACAATTTGGGAAAGAGGGAAAATATTTCGGGGGAAACTGTTCACGATAGGGATGATTCTATACATAATCATGATATATTTCCTCTCGAAATATTTCCTTCTTCCCTAAAGTAGCAATCGTGAATTATTTCCACATGAAAAAATTCGCAATTTCGAAAAAAATGGCATCCCCGATTTTTATTCCCATGGGTCTTCCCCCCAAAAATTATGTTTGTTTTTTCACCAACGTTTTGTTTGGGAATAAAAAAAAGCAGAATGTAAGTAGTTTTATTGTTGTTTTTTAAAATAGTTTTTAATTGTTTGAGTTGAGGAGTGGAAGTACGTGAATTTATTTATATGCATATGTAAAATTTTAGATAAATTAAGCATGTATATTAGAGTGGCCGTTAATTGTATGGAAACTTTTTTTTTTTGATTTCTTCTACTCTCACCCCCCAAATCAGTTCAATTTTATATAAAAAAATTTCATACCGATAAGTTGCGTTTTAGGGGGTGCGTCCGGCCCTCAAAGTTGGCCTTCAAGCCCATTTTTCAATTTAATTTTTTTCATATGACAACCTTTTTAAAAAAATCATTTTACAAGAATATGACATTTGGCAATATTTTAGCTCTTCAAGTCAACAACATTAGTCTCAAAGAAAGTATTTTGCTAAAATTAATATTTTAGAAAATAATGAGGAAAATAACCAACAAAATTCCAAAAATTGTATGTAACAAAATTATATTTATATAGAAATTTTTTATTCTAAGCATGTACAATAAGAGATAAATAACATATATTAAATTATTTCATACATATACATATAGTCAAAATAAAACTAAACTAAAAAAAATTACACTGAATATATGGGCTTGAGGGCCAACTTTGAAGGCCGGACGCACCCCCTAAAACACAACTTTCGGTATGGAATTTTTTTGTATTTTTTTTTTTACATAAAACAACCGATTTGGGGGGTGAGAGTAGAAGAAATAAAAAAAATAACGGCCACCCCAATGTACATACTGCCAAAAATTCTTCATGTTTTCACTTACATTACATTACACAGTGGATTTGATGCATCTCTCAAATTTCAACCCATTATTTTTTCCAATTTTTTCTAGTAACCTAGATCAGGGGGCAAATTACGGCACTCGTTATCGAACGAAATTACGAAACATTTCCATATAAACTCTATTGAAATATTTCGCAATTTCGTTCGATAACGAGTGCCGTAATTTGCCCTCAGAACGAAATGGTATTCATTTTGCTGAATAATAACAATTTATTTATTAAAAAATTAAAAAAAATGTGTGTAAAAATAAAATTACATCAATTCACAATAGCATGTTCGACTTGCAACAGATGTTTATTTTATTCCGTAATAACTGGCGATGCCAATTAATTGTTCATGGGAATCAGTGTTACCATATTTGAAGATTTATCTTATTTTTGAAGTTTTTAGACATGTTAAAACGGCAAAAAAAGATTTCTTATCTAAAAATAAGATTTTTAAACATTTTACTTTTGGTTCTTTTAATATATTACTGAGGTATTTTTTGACTAAACTACTTACAAATTTTCTGACCCTACACATATACTATACACTAAATATTTTGTGTTATTTAGCTTTACTTTTAATAGTTCACAAGAAACAAAATAAATTTTAACGCATTTTCATTCAATAAAACAACAAAAAAGATTTTTGGTAACAAAAAACATTTTTTTGCTCGACTTGAATATTTTTGAAAAACAAATATGGCAACACTGATGGGAATAAAAAAAATATTCCCCAGAATTTATTCCCTTGTGATTCACGATAACGGGGAATGCCATCTATAGAACTTTCAAACGAATAAAAAAAATTCGGTGAGATATTACACTCACTTTATTTTAATTTAAAGATAGGAATCGCTTAATGAAATACCCTTTACATAACTATGCATATTTATCATTTGGCTTAATGTTGCTCTTTGGCCTTTTGAATTTTAATTGAGACTAAACATGCCTGCTTTCATTTCACTAAACTCTTTCGAATCTTTTTGCTGTCTTGAAAAGTATTTCGGTGGTTATGTATAGAAAACAAACTTTTTTTAAACAGCACTTAAAAAGATCACTTTGTTGGTGAAGTGTAGAAGAACTAACAATGTGTGTTGCATATACATACATACAAGCATACTTATAACTATTTACATATCAAACAAATATTACGAGTATTTTTAGACAAAAGTAAACAAAGTTAAATGTACCCAAATATTGATTCAAGTGTCACTTAACTGTCAGTTGACCTCACTGAAGTAGTTGCTAACAATATACACACAGATAATTAATAGCTTTTGTTAAAAAAATAAACAAATTGAATTTTTCTATGTATGTATGCTTTCAAACAATTGTTTATCACTTCAATCAATTTCGTTATTAACAAATCGATAGAAAATGTTTGGTTGCTCATTTTTTGCTTTAAAAGTTTTAACTCTGTTCTTTTCTTTATTTTTATATAATAGAATAAGTTTAGAAGAGATCGTTTAATTTGAAATTTCAAGTGTCTGTCAATTACAATTCGATACATGCAGCAGAGAGCAGAGAGTGATAGACGGACAGACGGACAGCAGATCAAATTTAATAGGATTTCATTGACACATTTTGGGTGTGTATTGCATATTAAAAAGTATATTTATGTCGCATAATAGAAGACTTAAAAACAAATAAATTTTTAAGGTAATATAATTTGTAAGCTGCCACAAGGCAGCCCACCTCAGTCAGAAGCTTATAAAAGTTGAACTGATAGTAATGAAGCTGCAAGCGATCTAATTCCAAATATATTAAAAGTGAAACAAGTAAATTAAAAAAAAAACAAAACATTTATATTTTTAGATTAAACTTGTAATAATTTTTTAACCAACCTTCAAGCGTGATTTATTGAAGTTTTGGATCAATCGAATCAGCAGTTTGCAAGTTACAGCGATTTACCTGACGCTACTTGTGTAATTTTAAATTTTCCTGATGGTTAACATACCCTTCAAGAAGCGAAGCAATGGCATGATCAAGGCGAATTCATACCAGGTGTTCTCGATTTGCAACTCTGCATATTCGCTTTGTATATTTGTTAGTGTAAACTTTCTTGCTGTTAGAAATTTTCCGAACGTTTAGCTTTTATTGGACACAAGAGAAATTAACAGCTGATCGCCGAGCCTCTCCCCCATTGTTAATAACGGTGGCACTTTTTGTTGCCATGAAATTTTTCCCCTCAAAGGGAAAATTCTATGGTGAATCTCACGTTAAAATTTTCCCGCTATCAATTCGCAGTGAATGTAAAAAACGGAAGAAGATTTGCCAAGCTTAAAAATTAATTAAAAATCCATCAAATTTTAGGTTTCAAATGAAAATTTTTAATAGTAAATTTGTGTTTTTAAATACTCTAGGTGCAGTGCAAAAAATTTCTTCAGTATACCATCGCGTTTCACCGCCATAAAGTTTACTGTGTGTGAAACAAAGTGATTCATACTCTAGGAAAAAAAATTGTTGTTTGTTGTTTGTTGTAAAAATAAATATTTATAACTTTTAATATTTAATTCGAAGGAAAATATTGAAATTATTCGAAAATATCGAAATTATCAGTTTGCCTATAAAAATAAAGTGAACAAAGCCAAGGGAAAAGTGAAAAAATCTCCGTGAAAAATATTCACTATCGCGAATCTCAAGGGAATAATTTCTAGGGAACCATTTTTTCCCATGCACAATAAATTGGCATTGACAATTATTAGGGAATAAAATGAACATCTTTTTCGAGTTCAACATGCTATTGTGAATTGATTGAATTTTATTTTTACTAGTATTTTTATAGTTTTCTTAATAAATTGTTAGGAGTTATTCAGCAAAATGAAATGTCTGTGAAAAAAACATACATAATTTTTGGGAAAAAATCCACGGGAATAAAAATTGGTGATGCCATATTTTTTTCGAACATGTGAATTTTTTCACGTGAAAATAATTCACAATTGCAACTTTAGGATAAAGGGAAATGTTTCGAGGGAAAATATATTTAGTGGGTTATTATATAATTGGATTCGAAACGGAAACTGTTCGAATTTGTATGTTATTAACATTACAATTCGAACACATTTCCGTTCGATTCGGATTACATAATAATCCCGAAAGGATAGGGGCGATTCTTCATGATACGGTGAATAAAAAAGGGAAAATATTTATTTCTAGGGAAGAATTATTGACGGTTGCAATTTGCGGAAAAGGGGAAATATTTCGGGAAAAAAATGTTTACGATAGGGGTGAATTGCTTCAGGTTTGGTAACAAGAAATATTCACTCGGGGCTAAATGCGTAGAATAGGGCCCACCCTTGCCTTTCCTTGGCCAAATGCTGCCGTTTCTTTTTTTAAATTCTCATTAAATCGACCCAATCAGTTAGCATACTATTCGCCATTGATTACTTTACCATTTTGAAATTAGTCATAAAAAAACAACGGTAGCCACGAATTTATTGGCTGGCAAACCCAGCTTGTCCTTCTTTGGCGCTGATGATTCACCCCGCTAAAAACTCACTATTTTGACTGCTATTTGCTCTGTAGTGTCTTTTCAAGTATCCACATTTCAACGGAGCAAAAACTCGTTCGCCAAACACTCCTGCGAAGTTGTCACACGAATGCGTTTCTCATCGATTGTGAGCAAACACGGCAGCCACCTTGATGATCAAAAATTGAAAGGTATCATTAAAAATTGAAACCACTGATCCATGTGGGGTGCTTCCACAATCTCTCTCACTTTTAATCTCCGATCGGCCTACACAATATTTTTCAATTGTTTTGGGTGTATAGACCTCAACTCCAGAACGTTCGGCATCATTCGTACTTTACGGCCACAAGAAAATTCAGTAAACCAATTTTTTTTACCAGTGAAATAGATGGTGCAGAGTCCCCATAGTCTTTATCCAGCTTAGCTTTGGCTTGGGTGATGGTTTTTTCCCACCAAAAATAATTCTCAGTGAGCACACGAAATTCACTTTTCTATTTTTTTTTTCTTCAAAAACAAACTAAATGCAGCATGTTAAAATTTTGACAAGATTCATCACTGTTAATGTTAATGTTACAGTTGACAGTAGCAGTGTTAACTTTTCACTTAAGAGGCGGATAATTCTAAAAGTCACGCAGTTATTGACCCTCCTGTTAATTTATTTTATATTTTTCAATGTTCATTTCTTGTAATTTTCAAACTCTTGTTATTTTTTTGCATTCAGTGATGAATGATATCCTACGTTATTTTGAACAGCTGTTCTTCAAAGGGATATTCCTGGTAACATTTTTCAATTAAAGGGGAAATGAAAAGTTAATGGGAACAGAGATTTCACTTTTTATTTGTGATGGCGATGATTGCTTTTTCTAGCTTAGACCATCTACAATCTGCTCTTATGTAATTTTGCACTTACTTGAGTTTCAGCAATTTTGAGTTTGAAAAAATTGGGGAAAACTGCCCAGAATTTTTGGGAGAATAAATCAGACAGTAATCGCGCAAGTGCTGTACTTATTCTTAACCGCAATAATGCGCTCACATATTAAATATATCTAATTGAAATGAGAAAGCGGAGAAAGACTTTTACATACACGTACAATAATATTTGTTGTCACATATAACTTTAGATTTTTAAAAATACCAGATAAATTTTATAAAACACTCAAAGCTGATATAAAAATATTTTGCTGCGCGGGAGGCGGCATAAACTTAAAAGAATTTTTATATCAAAATTCATAAACATTTTTCAACACTTTTTTTATCAACAAAATTTAATCATCTGTTTCAGCATGTGCCAAAGTCATTATTATGCGCTCGTCCGTCTGTCTATCTTGCTGTGCTTTTAGTTTCTTCTTATATTTTTCTTAAAAATGTTTTTTTATTATAATTGAAATGACTTTAACAGATTTCGTTTCTTTTTTTATTTTCCAGTATGTGACTTCGTTCAGTCATTTATTAAAAAAAAAGAAGAAAAAAAAATGTCACACACAAGTGTCATATGTCTCATTTGTTGTTTTATTGTTGTCAAATTATTACTTGTCTTCTTGTGGATATCAAGCAATTTTGGGGCACTTGATAAGTGCTTAAGTTGATGATTTGTTCATTTTTATGAAGATGACGATCATTTAATTCAATTGTCTTAAGTGAAATTTGTCAGGATGTTTAATAAAAAAAGCTCTTACCTTAAATAAGAAGAATGCTATAAAATAGTATTAAATAGTATGTGGGAACATGTAAAGTTTTAGCATGAAAGAACTACCTTATCAACTGTTTAACAATTAAAAATATATGATCCAAGAACAAATTGTGTTCTGTCTTCTTAAGGCTTGTACAAAGTCAATCACAATAAGGGTTTTACCTACAGGGTTGTTCGCAATCAATGCCAAGGATGAATTATTGATACCGTGCCATAACTGCCAAAATAGCTTAAGCGATATAATTTTCGAACATCAATTTTTGACCAAAATCGATTATTTGCGATCGTAAATAGTCGATTTTCGTCAAAAAAACGATGTCCAAAAAATGTGTCGCTTGAGATATTTTAGCGGTTATGGCTCGATATATACATATGTTATGTAATCACCCCTATTGTTAACAGTTTTTCCCTAATTTTTTTTTCCTTTTCCCCAAATTGCAATCGTAAATAATTTTTCCCCAGAAATCTGTTACCTTTTTTTATTCCCCTTATAATGAATAATATTTTTCACATGGATTTTTTCACTTTTCTCTTGGTTTTGTTTACCTTATTTTTACAAGCGAACTGAATGTATACATCGCGTAATTTCAATATTTTACTTCCAATTATATATTAAAAGTTATAAATAATTTATTTTAGGATAAGAGCAGTAAATAATGTTCACGATTAATAAGAATGGGCCTTATCACGGTTGGCATTTTTCGACTTCAAATTCGACTATTTGTTGTTGATTAAAGAAAAGTTATATTTTTATTAAATCTAGTACAATACGCCTGACTTTCGCCGTAAAATCGCCAATCACAAGAAGGGAGAATAATTCCCTGCCTTTACCTTTTTTCATTGATCATGAATCTCTTTGGTTTACATGCAGTAAATTTTATGGCTGTGGTATACTAGGGAATTTTTTCCACCGCACATAACACAACTTTACACTTAAAAGAATTTTATTTGAAACACAAAATTTGTGTAATTCTTAATATCAAACTTAAATTTGTCTGATTTTCAATTCATTTTTAATCTTAACAAATCTTTTTCCCGTTTTTTACATTCACTGCGCATTGACAGTTGGAACAAATGTTCCGATGAAACTCGAGATAGCAAATTTCCCTTGAATGCAAATTTCATGGGAACAAAAATTTTTCATTTTATTCACCATAGGGGTGAATACATATGTTTTATTTCACTGAGACTTGCATATTTATGAATTTTTGAGTGCTGGCTTATTTAGTTAAGTTTTTAATTTTCACTCAACGTGTTAAAAGAACTTAAACTGGCAACACTGATGATATTTCTAAGATTACAAACTGCTGTTTTTCTTATCCCGAATTTGTGTTATAACAAGAAACTAATATGCGAGCAAAGATTCGTAGGAATTAGAAGTATATAAAATGTAACATTAAGTTTTAAGGGGCGGAGATCCGCCCACTTTTTTAAACGACATTATTTCATTACAAAGGATAAAAACGTCCGACAAGTTTCGCAAGAACCGATTGAACATAAGTAATTGAATTATAATAATAAATATTAACGGGCGTGGCTATGCCCACTTTTTTAACGGGCCAGATTGTATACTAGAAATCGATTGGGTAGAAGAAGTAAATAAAATTGAACCTTAAAAAACGGGGCGGCGGTCATCAAAAGATTTTTCATGGGTATTTACTGGTTACCTTTTTTTGTTCAAATGTTTGCACCTTAACAAATGTGAACGCACCTCGGCAAACATTATTTCGATAAAGTACTTACTTATTAGTTAGTCATCCCTTAAATATAAATAAAATTGGGTTCACACAAGACAATTTTAATTGAACGAATTTTGAGTTTATAAAAGAGAGGGAACCTTGTGCGAATCCAGTCTAAGAAATTTTTTAAAACATTGTTTAATGTTCTTATATGTATTATAAAATTTATTTAAAAATATAAAACTGCATAATCAATCAGCTCAAAATTTATTCCTAAAAAATTATATAAAAAATTCGTTTCAAACCACAATAGATTTTGAATAGTCTTTTCAAACAAATTTATCACTCTGCAATCAATTCTAAGTTAATTATTTTTTCAGTGGAATTTATGCTAATTTGTTTGATGGAGTTTCTTTCTTTCTTTTTCTATCTGTTTGTCAGGCAGTTTGTGCATAAATTATATTTGCAAACAAAATTAATGCTGTGTCTACGTCTATCTTTATGACATTGCATGGCTGTAATACTAATTAAATTATAAGCATTCATAAATTTTATTAAAATTCAAATTCCAAATTTTACATTTCCAAACACAACATGTCTTGTGTACATTTTGACACAATTAGTGCTCATTGTTTAAAACTTTTTTGATTTGATTTGATTTGATATTTTTGTTTTATTCGAGCTACTGGTGTTTTTTTTTTATATGTTTACTTTTTTTAACGTAGGCTGATCTAAGCTTATTTGATAGGCCTATACTCGCCCACATCTATTTATGTCTGTACAACATTCAAAATTTATAAGCCACAAACAATTGAAACCACAATAAAAAATATAATTTATTGCTCGTATTTTTGAAAAAAAAATAAAAATAAAATAAAATAAAAGAAAAAGGGTGTGGATATTTTATTACTATACAATTATTTTTAATATTATTATTTTTTGATGTTTTATTAACCATAATTACATTGTTTTATATCCGTGATCTAATGATGGTGTTGTTATTGTTAAAAAGGTGAAATAAAGATAAATGTCTTTTGGCCAGTAGCACCCAATCCCAATAGCTTCTGCTATAGACAATAATTCTTTCTAAAGTACTTATTTATTTTTGTACATATGTATATAAAACATTTTATCTCACACTTTTTGACTTGATAATTAAATATGTAATTACATAATTTTAATTTAAATTTAATTAAAATAATATTTCATTTCTTGAGTGCTTGGTTAAAGTTCTTATTTAATTACGATGCAAGTATGGCAGCACTAAAAAATGTCCAAATATTATGGAAATCTGTCCAAACAACTGATGTTTAACTTAAACAAGAAGAAAATTAATATTGCATAAAAATAAATATTTTGAAACAAAAAGAACAGCAGATCGCATTTTCCTATTTGCTTATTTCATGATGTACTGTATACATAAATTTTAAATTGATAAAAATTAACGGCCTGGCCCACGATGTTGACAAGAAACTATCTATCGCTTACTTATATTGAAAACAAAAACAAATTTTCTTATTTTGTTTTTGTTTTCAATATAACTAAGCGACAGCTAATTTCTTGTAGACATCGTGGGCCAGGCCGTTAATGAAATTTTTTAATACGACTATATGATGTTCATGTACATGTTTTCAATAAATACACACAAGCCCAAAAACATATGGTATGATCCTAAAACTCTAATAAAATTTAAATACACTAGGTTGGAATTTGCATTTTTATTTAAATATGCACTCAAAAACAACAATTTCGTTTTTAAATAGAACTTAAAAATAATTACAATTTAATTATCAAGTCAAAAATTTAACCTTTTGAAGGTACTTATTTGACAAAGAAGACTTATGCGTAGAAATAGAGAAATATACAATAGCCGAATTCACAATCTTGTGCAAATGGTCTTGCATCGTTGCATGTGCAAAATGGTGTAGTATATTAATACTCACCACAAGGAATTGTTAAGTGGTGAGTTTCAATATACTATACCGTTTTGCACATGCAGCGATGCAAGACCATTTGCAGAAGATTGTGAATTGGGCTAATGTTCCTCATGGCTAACGTGACCAGATGGTTTTTGCAAAAAGCGGGACATGATCGATCAAAAAGCGGGATTTTGAAGAAAATACAGCCAAAAAGCGGGATTTCAAGATAAATATCTTTTAGAAAGCGGGATGTGCAATATGCACACACAGTTTTGTATGTACTTAGGAAAGAAACACAGTTTCCAACTCAAAAGAATAAGAATTTAAATAAACAAAAGTATTTATAAAAATTATTTATCTAGTTATATAAATAAAAATCAAAATCGTTCGTTGGTAATCGCATCAATTAAGAGCGGCTGCACCGGTTCCGTTACATTTTTATGTTGCACTTCCATTATAATTTTTTTCTGAAATATCTTTCAGCAAGAAACGTGAAATTGTGTGTGATTAACGATTTGTCTTATAAAAAAAGTTCGAATTGGACATGTTGGGTGTGAAACCTGTCATAAAAAAAATATTTACTGTGCGATATCTGAAAAACTAATATAGTGAGAAGTTTGAAATATTGTGGGGATAACTCTGCTGATATTGTGCATTGTCTCAGAACTTAACAAGTAGGCGTGGTGCCTCACATATAGTGCAATTTTTCAAAAATAATACCAGAGTATCGATATTGCTGCTTTGCTTACAGATGGTATAGAAGGAACAAGAGGATATTACCCAAAATATCTTGCAAGCCAACATAGTCTAAATTTTGATTTTTTTTATAAGCCTATAAAGAGAATAGTATTACAATATAATATAAAAACATGGTATGATGAGTCTCAATTATATTTTAGTCACATCTAACAATAGTGTTATCATATTTACAATACTAAGATTAAGTGTAACAAAGTTCATTGTTTTTGTAGATAATATTATTATTAACTCAGATAATAATATTATTAAAGTTTGCTTTTCTTTAACAATAATATGATTTGACTGCAACCATATAATTCAATCATAGTATGTTGCTGTTTGATTATGGTTACCTCAACCATATTTTTTCTTTGCGTGTACATTTTAATAAAAATCGAACAAGAGACTGAATTCTTCAAAACTCAAGAGCGGGATAAAGCGGGATAGAAATTCGAGGCGGGATCGACCTGTGAAAAGCGGGATAATCATGCCTAAAGCGGGATCTTACACCTAAAATGCAAGCGTAATTAAGTATGAATTTAACTCATAAATCCATTTCAAGTTTTCACTAATTTAAATTTTGACTGTTGTCAACATAAGTAAGTTTTCTATAAAGTGCTACCAATTTTTTGTAATTTTGCTATGCCGTATAAACAGTGAGTTCATTTATTTGGGCAGCTGATCGTCAGCTGACTTTACCCAAGCCGTCAAACTTCATATAAAATAGCATAAAATCTTAACCAGAACTGCCAAGACGCAAATAAAAGTAATCCTATAACAATTTTTTATGTATGTTGTTGTAATGTTAAGGCCATTTGGTATTAATACGATTTGGCTGTCACGTTGGATTTTTTTGTTTGTTTTTTTTTTTTTGAACAATCAAAAATAATCAATCTGAATTTTAGACATAAGGAAAATTGGTAACCCTTGTATATATTATACTTTCTTTTGAAAGATTTCAATTCAACCAATATTAAAGCTAAGCCAGATTATACCCTAGCGGAGTCTTCTTCTTTATTTAAGTTAGGTTAGGTTGAAAAGAGGTGTAATCAATATTGAGCCAATCCGTTTCGGATTACAATAACTGTAATGTTGTTGTGTTACGTTGTGCTCTTAAAGCAAGGTTTAAACGAAGTCATATGAGCTGCCAAGACCAACACAGTACTTACTGGTCGACAAGCTGCGGTATACACGCCAGAAACGGTTATGGAGGTGAGGGTGAGGTGTTTTTTGCAGTAGCTAGACAATTCTTATTATAAACAGGGTATCCAAGCTATTGAATATCGCGGGAAAAAGTGTGTGTTGAAAAATAAAGAAAATGTGTCTCAATTTTATGGTGATTTATTTCTTAGGTCGGCTAGCTTTGGGATCGCCCTCGTACATATATTCAAAGACTTCCAATATATGTAATTTCATGGCAAAAATTTTTGCGGAATACTTTTCGCCCCTTTTTTTTTGAAAGGGAACAAAAATGTTCTTTGTACAATTTTACTTGAAAGTGCTGAACACTTCCTTTACCTAAAATACAATGATGGGCCTGCTCAGAAATGCATCTCTGATGCCCATTTGTGGTCGGTTTGCTTACCTTATACAAATCAGCTGATGCAGAGAAACAAAATATTAATTTGATTAAAATTTCCTGGATTTTATTCGTCCATAAGTCGTCAGGAGATTTAAAAATTTTCAATTAATTTGATGGTCTGTACAATTTACATTTGTTTTTTCTTTCTTATTTTTTTCCAATATTATGTCTCAAGAGTACTGTCTATTTCTTCCTTCATAACGATAACTCTTCCTCCATGTCCAAACCAAACTTTTATTAATAACTTGGTAAATATTACATCAATTATTATTCTACAAATGTAAATATAAAAAAAAAAAATTCAACAAAATTAAATAAATAAGTAACAACAACAGCTAGCTATCTTTTTTGTGATGATGTTTTCCTGCTCATCATATATCTCAGAGTTGCATTTTAGAACTGAAACCAATTCCAGTGTTGCCAATTGGGGATGTTCCGAACACACTACGCATAAGTACAGGCCCGATTTCACGCTGATTCGTACTTATATTTTGGATTTCCTAAAATAATTATTCGTTAAAATCGCTGTTTATCTCAAATTCAGCGCAATTTTTCTTCTCCAGCACATGATTGCTTTATTTAATTAACTTTTAGTTTGTTGAAATTATCATACTATTTTTTCCTGACTTGCATATAACACTCTTGAATCAATTATAATCAACTATTGCCATAATTTAATCAAAAATACATTTCAATTAATTTAAAGATAATAAAATGTCTTTAAAGTGATTATGTTAAATATTTTTATTTTCTCATTCGATATTTTTCGTTTGTGTGTAATTTATATAAATATAAGTATGCTGATTGCAATGCCAAGGCGAGAGGTTAAAGTATAAAATCGTAGTTGCTTTCAAAAGATTTGAACTGTATGAAAATATATATAAAAGAAAGCTGAAGAAATCGTATATTATGCTTAGAAATGGCAAATATGAATAAGTAATTTTTTTATTTTTTTTATTTTTTTTTTGTAATATACAATTCATTAGGAGTTTCTTTCAGACATTTTAGAGATGGCAGCTTTAAAATGTTCAACTGGAATACGGTTCGAAGGACCATAAACATGTTTGCTATGTATAATGGCAATAATCGTTTCACGTTTTTCGATATAAAAACAAAGTTTTTCATATTATAACACTGTGCAATAAAATTAAAATTAAAAAATTGTAAAAAAAAATTAAATTCTGGTATAGAATCATATTTTTTTATTTAGTGTTTTTTTATGGGAATTGTTAAAATTTAAGTTTAAAATTTTTTAAACGCACCAATAATCCCAAATTAATATTTGACTTATTAAGTAAAATATATATTTTTTTTAAATTAAAAATACATTGAAATTGGTTATTGAGAGGTTTAGCTGGATCAATTTCAATGTATTTTTAATAAAAAAAAATGTTTTACTTAATAAGTAAAATATTAATTTGAGATTATTAGTGCGTTTAAAAAATTTTAAACTTATATATTTTTTTTTTAGTTTGCGTCTGACTCTTATTTCACCGAGGACTGTGATTTTGCACTTATTGTAACAAATTAGCAGCGGCAATGTTTAGCCATTGCATTTTATTTATGCTTTATACTCAATGCTTTTCTAATTCGAATATTTTTGTGTCATTTTTCCCTTTCACATAAGCAGCCTTAAGGCCCAGTTAGCAGACTGTAATAGAATGTAACTGCAGCGGTAGGAAACAGCTGATCGATATTGTTATGTGTTGTGTTGTGTTTTTTAATGTTTTATAATAAAAGGAAAGACATTTCTAGGGAAAAATACTCACGATTGAAATTTAGGGAAAAGGGAAAATATTTCTGGGGTAAATGTTTTCACAATAGGTGTGAATAAATTTCGAACAAATCATATTTATCAAATTTTGGGTAAACATGGCGTCAGTAAAAATGGCTTAACGTTGCATAATAAATAGTATTTATTTTTATTACATAGACTTTTTCTAATTCATATAAAATAAAAGTCGTTAATTAAAAAAATCCCAATTATTTTTCCTCTTTTTGGTAAGTTCAATTAAGTTTAACGATAATTAAATTAACTTTCAACACAGAGAAACTTGTTTTTTTGTTGGTTCTTATTTAATTGAAAATAATTTGAAAAATTCAATTGTACTTGTCTGTCGACATCATAATCAATTTCAATATCAATACTCATATGAAAAAAAAAGTAGTACGCAAGGGTCAGCTGAGTTATAAACTTTAAATGTAATTTATTTTTTTCTGGTCTGATTTGTGAATTCTCAAGCTTTTTATATACATATGTATGTATACATTTTTTTTTTTGTTTTTTGTTGGAATACTTATGATAAGCTTAATTATATTGGCAGTGTAATGAATAATTTATAAAATATATATACAAACATTTTATTATTGCTTCGATTAAAGTTAATAATGTTGAAAAATTATATTATGTGGCGTAAAAGTCATTTATGTATTTTTAATTAAATTTTTTGTTATGTGATGAATACGAGTGCCTTAAGCATGAATTAGTAAAATATACATACATAGATTTTACAAAGTATTAAGAAGAATTAGCAAACGCTGGAAATTCATTCCACAGATATTTATGGGCAAACTGGAAATTTGTTTATATGACGATATTTTACTAAAAACAACGTTTGGTGTGCAATTTGCCACAAAGAATTGAAAAATCAAATAAAACTTGAAATTCACTAAAAAGCTTTAGTTAGTTAATTAATATGACCTGGTTATATGTATTTATATGATAATTTCAAATTTGTATATGTATACCTACATAATAATTTGAAATGTGAACTTCACACGCAATTGATTTTTACCATAAATTTTAAGATACTTCAATTTCAAGGTTATTGGCTTTACACACTTTGATTTTAAACAATTTATGTAGTATGTACTCAAAATCTACTATTTGTTATACCTATAGTTAAAAAATTACTTTTTTTTTGCAAAAAAAAAAATCGTAACACATAAATAAAAAGGCCAAATTACAAATTCTCACAGTTTTCAACGCAAAATTTTTTTCTGTTACGCATTTGAATTTGTAACTAAATATTTCACACTTAAATGTAAAAGTTGAACGAGTGAGTCAGCGAAAACATGGTTAATTTATGATCGTTTCATGCGTAAATTGTAGAAAAAATTTATACTTTTGAATTGCATTGACACAGTTTTTTAATTGAATAGATTAAAGTGTTGCTTTTTTTTTATAAATATATTTACATATGTACATATAAAGTAGATGCAAAAAACGATAATGAAAAGTGGTTCATCAACAAACTAGCAAATAAATTTTTTGTAAGGAATCTAGGCCTACAAATATGTATGTACATTAGGGGTATAACTTTTTCTCATTTTTTTCAAATATGAAAATTGGCGTACTATGTTATGATAGGCCATTAAAAACTATGAAAAATTCCCTTTTTTTTTTTAGCTGGTATCAAAAAAGTTCACGCACCAGCAGCGTGTTAAATTTTTATTTGTACGCAATGAGATGGCTACTACGTTTATACGGTCGACTTATTCCCAAATAAAAATATTGCAAATAGAGAATTTTGCCGCATAAACGGCGAAATAATATTTTATTTGCAAATAGCTAACTCACAAAAACAATTCCTGATTAACGCACTATTCGCAAGTAAAATGGTGGAGGTTGCAAGTAAATGTTTGATAACAAAAAACAATAAATGTATAAATATTGCAAAAAAGCATTGATATAAACAAATAATGACAATAAATTTAAATTAAATTATTTGATATACTGTACATTTACACTAGTTTTTGTCAACATAAGTAAGTTTTCTAAAAAAGTTTTTATATGCGAATATTGCGCGTATAAACGTAGCAGGCGTAACAGGCCCGATTATGGTTTACAACAGTTGTTATTTTAATGCTTGCTATTACGGTTTGCAACACTTATTTGAGTGTTATAATTTTAGTTGTCTATGTTGAACTTCTTGCGATTTTGGTTTACAACATGTATTTTTATGTGTTGTTAAAATCGTGAAAAACTTAGAACTGCTCATTAGCTCTTGTCCTATTGTCATTGGAGAAAAATTTGTAAGTATACATATGAAAATGTTTTTGCATAGCGTTTATAACTGAAAAAATAAAAGACTGGTGGTACAAAAAGTATAACAAATCTTTTAAAATGAAAAATATTTTTTTTTTCGAATTGACAAAAAGATAATGCAGATGTGTCGAGCATATACTTACTTACTCATAATTTTAATATATTTGGTCAAACGTATTAAGAATTTATTGTAATCACATGTAAATTGTTTTGTGTTTATTTATTTAAAAATTTAAGTACTAAACTATTTCATCACCATCATAAAACAATTTATCGTCCTTAAAAGCCATGATTATTACTTCCTTCTTCTAACCAAATATGTTGTATGTATATTTAGCGGATTTATTATTGTTCTTCTTTTGAACTTCATATTTTTGGCATGCAGCTTTGCATATTTATGTAAATATCCACTACAATTAAAATACAACTATGTGACATACACAACATCTAGATGTTGTAAACCATAATCGCAAAAAAATTAATGCTGCGTTTTATCCAAGACAACACAACATTTTTGTGTTGTATCTAATATAACACAAAATTTTTGTGTTGTAAATCAATAAAATGCACACATACATCTATTTTAGCTATTTATTTTTCATTTTATTTCTAATTCTTTATAGTTTTGCATTCCTAGCTAAAAATATTATATATGGTCCATATATTTTTAATACATGAATGTATATAGCTATATATGAGTATGTATGAATTCATGTATGGAAATATATGGGATTATACATGGCAAAAATTATATATATGAATTAATATATGGACTAATGTATGAAATGTATTATAATATATGAGCTCATATATGAAAATTTCATTATGAAGCTCTTCATATGTGGATCCATGTATAGAATTAAGATTTAATATATGGAGCCATATAAGAATGTATGCATACATGATATCTCACATAAGATCGTTTTTGCAATCAAAAAAGCTTGGATTTTATCACTGGTGAGTTGGAAATCCATTAGAAAATACATACGGTATGCAAAGTTTATATGCGTGCCCTCAACGTTTAAAAAAAACTTTTGTTGCAAAAAAAGAACCAATCTTGTATGATTTTATACATTGTAGCCCCTTTCAATATAACAAATAATCCAAAAGATAATCCAGTCATTAATTTTATAGAAAATAACAGAATTCTCCTTTCATATTACTGCAAAAAATTATATTGAAAACTATTGTTAGACGGATTATATTTTCTTTTATAATTAATTGCAATAGTTTTTAATCTGATTTCTTAAATTAAATTTTATGTACGAATATGAGTTTTTGTGTTTTTTAAATAATTGACTTTTGACTTAAAATGATGAATGAAATGTCTTTTAGTTCGTTTTTTATTATTGGCCAAACAAATGTTTCATTGGAGGTTCAAAATGTAAAAAAAGTAATTTTAGTAATTTAATTTATTGCACAGCAATACGCTTTTGTGAATCAAGAGATTATGAATATGAACTTTGCATACTGTAGAGGGAATATTTTCGCATACATGTACGAAAATGTATTAAAATATATAATCATATATGCCCATATACCATAATTTTTCGGATTCGAACCATATATGGGATATCATATATGCTCCATACATATTTTTTTAGCTGAGTTACTTTATTTTCAATTTCTTTTACAATACAGCATGAAATATCGCGATATTCTTCTTCTTCTTCTGAACATGTACCCAAAAATATGTGGCATATGCTGAAATTACCATACTAATACAAAACCTAATATCATTACGTGTGGCAATACTAAGCCATATTTAAAGAAATCTTTTTATTATTTATTTATTAGTTTTATGAAAGATAAAGCATTTGAACTTTATTTTGTATGAGAAAAATATTTATGTATTTTCACCTTCCATAGAAATGAACACTTGCTATGATGTGTTTTAGAAAAACACGTTTTCATTAACTCTTCTGTTTGAGATAATTTTTAATTAGTTTTATAATACTTTACCGGCGAGGTAAAGGCTTTGCAAATTAAACTTTTTACTCAGATTTGAGTGCGCCATGTACATACAAGTACATATTACCTTAAAGAAAAAGTTCACTACATAATCACGGATTAGGCATAAAATAATAAATTTTTTTTAAGTGCTGTAAATCAAAAATGTATTTCATAAGAATGACTGACGTAAGCTCAAAAGAGACATTTAAAATAGCTGGCATATTTTATTTTTTAACTTCTTATAGTAGATACACCTTTTTTGTGAGAAAGTTTTAGTAATAGTTTATACATAGTACACATGCACTAAAATAAATCTTGGGAATTTTTAGAATGGTTTAAAATTATTTTGAATTGCGGTTTAATATGAAATAAATAGCAACTTAAGCAAGTTGAGACATAATTTTGTGCAGCGTAAAGGTTAAATTTTAGCTTGTGGTCAAACTCAAGAAAATTTTTTTGCATACATAGGTACATACATATGTACATGTATATTTTTGCCAATGCTTATAAATATATATTTATAAGAATTGTGGGAAATATTCCATGTACGTGCAATTGGTTTTAATACGAGTATTAAATACATAGCACATATGTACATACACATGTATGTATGTATGTATGGTTTTAGAATTTTTGATTGGTTTTATTTCTGGTTACAATTTTAATTCACTGTCCAGCAGTTTTGTGAAAATTTTTTTGAACTGAACATTTTGATTAAAAACCAAAGTCTAATAAAGTGAATCAGAAACCAAAAATATACAGGCATACTTGTCGAACCATAACCGCCAAAAAAGCTTAACCGACACATTTGTTTGGTTCTCGTTTCTTTACGAAAGCAAATAATCAATTTTGGTAAAAAAATTCTATTCGAAAATGTTGTCTCTTAATCTTTTTTGGTGGTTATGGCGAGATATATGAACGTAGATACATATGTATGTATGTATGTATATATGTGTATATATGTGTATATATGTGTATATATGTGTATATGTATGTATGTATCCTGTAGAAAGTGCGAATAGTGAAATTGTGGTGATTTACTAGTGACGTTGTCAGTAGCACTACTGACCAGGTGTACCTCAGCCAATGGTATCATCTATTGACATTTAAGATTAGCTTGTCATTGAAAATCCACCACTAGACTATAGCACTACTGACTTAGTAGTTCTTTCGGGACCACATGGAGACATTGGCACCAAAGATTCACTAGTAAATTTTAGGGGCTCTAGTCTACAATATCGATATATATCCTCTCTCGTTGCCAATAGTAAACTTATAGTGATTTTCTAGTGACATTGTCAATAGTGCTACTGACTAGGTGTACCCCAGCCAATGTAACCGCCTATTGACATATAACATAGGGTGGTCATTGAAAATCTACCAGTAGACTTTAGCACTATTACGAAGCTAGTTCTTTTACGACCATACTGAGATATTTGAACCAAAGACTCACTGGTAGATTTTAGTGACCATCGTCTACACATATTTATTTAATATTATTGCACAGCACAATAAAAAAGAAAAACAAACTATTGACAATATCACCAGAAATACACTAGAGCTGTTGTCTTTAACGTATCTTTACTTGCGCATAAAAGGAAAGTTGTCGACATTTTAATTAGTGCAATTGTCGCTGGAGAAATAGTATTGACATAGAGGCATATGGTTCTAGGCTGACTAGAGGGTATGTACACCTGCACATAAATAAGTATGTATGTACAATGTATGTACAATATATAAAACCTAATCATTGTTATCGTCAATAAAAGGCTAGCATTTTGTTTCCATGGAATTTGTCCGATAAAATTTTAGCACTTGTCTTTTTTTTATCATTATTCGCACATACATATGTAAATATGTATATACCCTGCAGAAAGTGCGAATAGTGAAAATGTACTGAGTCGCTTTTGACTTTGTCACCAGTACTACTCTACAATTATTCCCCATACAATACTTTGTGCTATAGACATTTAGTATGTGCTTGTCATTGAAAATGTACTAGTAACACTAAAACAATTGACTAGCTAGTGAATTCATAATTCTTATGGGAACATGGAGACATACCAACCAGACATTTACTGGTACATTTCTATACCTTACGTACATACAAATTTATGTATAATGACAAGTTGTTGCAAAATCCACCAGAAATACACCACATCTGTTTTCTCTATTTCTTTTATACTGACGAATAGAAGAGAAATTGTAGACAATGTAACTACTACTAGAATTTTAGTGTTGACATAGAGACACTTGGCCCTAGTCTGGCTGCACGGATGTAACTACTACTAGAATTTTAGTGTTGACATAGAGATACTTGGCCCCAGTCTGGCTGCAGGGTATATAAATACATACATACATACGTAGGTATGGATGTATGTATGATTAAGTATAAGTTAAACTTTGAAAAAGGTACGATCATACTTTATTCGAGTGTTTGATAGTGAACATCTATTTATGTAAATATTTTTAAAATTTAATTAAGAAACCAGTTTTTAAGCAAACGAAGTTAAAAAAATACACACATACGTACATACATATAAATATGTACATACCATACATATACATATGTATATACATATAGTACGTATCCATATGTATATATAACATATGTACATACATACAAATGTAAATAAATCAATGTGTTCCAATCGTCTTCTTTTTGCTTCTATTTTCTTCAGTTTTAATAAGAGTTCCCTTTCGATGGGTATTCCTATTTTGTCTTTACCCAAACGTTTCTTTGTAAGTAAGCATATGCATAGCTTTTGAAGCACAATTTGTATGGCCAATAATATGGTTTCATTCATTTTTCGCTTCATATGGCTTGTCATACTGTGTGTATAATATACATATGTACATATGTATGTATGTATTTATTTAGGTATATATTGAAGTAAATAAAAATCCAAATTAAAGTGGGCGGCGCTTAAAGAAAGACTACAGAAAGCCGGCATTTTTTAAACTGGTTTCTTATTCCACAATGATCAAATAAAATTTGAATTACATTTATTATTATTATTATTATTATTTGTATGGTTTTTAGGGGAACTTTGTTAAAATCAAGTGAAATACAAAAATAGATTTTTGTCATAGCACACCTGCATACATACATACATACTACGTATACCTACACACTTCCATATATAAATTTAAAAAAAAAATTGCAGGTGTCATTGACATTTTATAGCTAACAAGGAAAGTTATGTATGTAAATACTTATCTATAATTTATTGCTAAAACATATTAAAGTAACCCTATTTTTATTGATATAAGACAATAAAATGTGAACAAGTTTTGAATTTTCTATGAGTAGGTAGGTATAAAGAATGTCCCAAAATTAATGTCAGCTTTAAAATTAAATAAGAAATAATTTTTGAATAACACAAATTATACTTCGTATTCAAATATCAAATACATAACATATGGGCTTGCGTATACCTATAGTTTTCATGCTTTCAGCCAAAACCAAATGGCTTCCGCATTAATATCCGGATAGGTATGTTCTGTATTCCATGTGAAATTAATCCGTTCGAAATTGACATAGCATTTTTGTTATAAATATGTGTTTCCAACAACAATTCTATATGGCAACTCCGCACGTTGAAATTTCACGTGGAATTCAGAACATACTTGATCATCTCGAAATTCTTCTAGCCGTCGTCACATTGATCAATCAAGCAATCTTTGGTTTCCATAAACGCCCTTATGCGGTACATTAATATATACATATATCTAATTTGAACGGTTGCAGAATTAATCCTCATATCGGTATTCCCATTTTATAACAATAACTCTGAGAGAAAAACTAACTTTTCTTTTTTCTGTATAATTAGTTTCTTGAGTTATGACGGTAATCAAGTTAATGAGCGATATGTACTATACACATATGTACATACGAGTATGTACATATTTTTTAAAGCGCCGATTAAATTACCAGAAAATTGTTTAAGCAGAAGAATTTGTATTTTAAGGCCGGGGCACAATGAATCCGTCATACGTTAAACTTCGCCTTTTTCAACTTACATTAGCGCAACGACGGATAAGGTTGGCACAATGAGTACTTTATTGACGGAAGTATTTGAACAGCTTCAATAGGCCGATTCTCCATTTTATTTATTAAATTCAACTTTTTGTATTTATTTCGTTTATTTCTTTTGTTTAATTTTATTTTTGCTGCCACAAAACACAAAAATCTAAATCACAACATACGAAAAAAAACCAACTCAATATCTGTCAAACTACTCAACGTACGCAAAAAGTTAAAAGTTGACCAAATTTTGAACTTTGCGTTGACGGACAAGTACTGAATGTAACAGACCTCATAAGAAATCATGTATTTCAACTTAGCTGTAAGTTGAAAAAGGCGAAGTTTAACGCATGACGTATTCATTGTGCCCCGGCCTTTAAAGATATTACACATGTCAACAAACTGTTAAATAATCTTTGAATGCAAACTCCTTATCACTGTTTTATTTACATACGAGTATTTTTAACAAACCAATTCGTATTCTTGTGTTGTCAAAGTATAGTATACTCCTGTCAATGATGAATACTGGCCACTTCTGATTTTAGTTGTTTAACATTTACAAAAAACATTTGTACTCATTAACTTTAAACATATTTTGACGGTTTTCCTTTTGAACAAATTAACGGACAATGGACAAATTTAAAAGTTTATTTTCCATTATGGCTTAGCATGTCAAAATAATTTCAAAGCTAAAATCTTTTTCTCTCTTTTTGTCTTAAGTCAGGCTTTTGGTAGTCATGTTTTGACAATCATAAAAAGGTTAATGATCTTAACAATTGCGCGTGTGTTTGAACCATGCAAAACTTTTGCGATATGCATACATATGTATGTGCATATGTATGTATATTTTACTTAAGAAGGAAACGTTAATACATACAATTAAAAATAACAATTACCTAAAGATAATGTAAATAAAGAAATAAAGAAACATATGTACATACTTCTTGCTTCATTCATCACACTGCCTTTGGGCTTAGATTTGTGTTTAAGCTTTATTTTAATTTCTGAGGAAATTGTTAAATTAATTAAAAATATTTATTTGTATGTATGAATACATATGAATTACCCTGCAGAAAGTGCGAATAGTGAAATTATAGTGATTTACTAGTTACATTGTCAGCAGTACTACTGACCAGGTGTACCCCAGCCAATGTAATCATCTATTGACATTTAACATTAGCTTGCCATTGAAAATCCACCACTAGACTGTAGGACTACTGACTAAGTAGTTCTTTTGGGACCACATGGAGACATTGACACCAAAGATTTACTAGTATATTTTAGGGGGTCTAGTCTACAATATCGATATTTCTTCGCTGGTTGTCAATAGTAAATTTATAGTGATTTTCTAGTGAGGTTGTCAATAGTGCTACTGAATAGGTGCACCCTAGCCAATGTAATCGCCTATTGATATATAACATAGGGTTGTCATTGAAAATCTACCAGTAGACTTTAGCACTATTGAGAAGGTAGTTCTTTTACGACCATATGGAGATATTTGAACCAAAGTTTTACTACAGTAGTTTTCGTTTATAGTCACTACCGCTTATTGTCACATTAATGATATAGTCGATATTTAATTTTTTTGTGACTTTTGAACTTAATTTCATTCAAAAAGTTGATGATATAGTCCATTTACTATATAGTCATATTTGACATATATGCACCAACTTTGTGGTAGTCAAAATCCAAATTGTATGCAAACAATTCGCGTTATAGTCACAAAAATTTTCAACAGATTTTTTTTTAGTTATTTATTTAAGTCATAAACCAAAAAGTAAATCTAAATTTCAACCTCCATCTACTGTTTAGTAGAAGAACATGTCTTTAGAACAAAACATTGTTGCATAAAAGGCCACACAAATGTGCCTTTCAAATACAATATTGTTTTGTAATTGACATAATTGGATTGTATGGAAACTCTTTTATATACCTCTGCGTGGCATATAAAAAAATTAGGCTTATAGTCACATTAGCGATATAGTCCACAATTTCTGTGCAATTTTAAATGTGACTATAAGCGAAAACTACTGTAGTAGATTTTAGTAACCCTCGTCTACGTATTTATTTAATATTATTGTATAGCATAATAAAAAAGAAAAACAATTTATTGACGCGTTCATTGACAATATCACTAGAACTGTTGTCTCTAACGTATATTTACTAGCACATAAAAGGAAAGTTCTCGACTCGTTAACTAGTGCAATTGTCGCTGGAGAAAGAGTATTGACATAGAGACATATGGTTCTAGGCTGACTAGAGGGTAGTTCCATGCACATGCTTATGTAAGTATAGACATGTATGTGTTTATACATACATACATATGTACATATGTATGTGCAAATTTTTTAAAATTGTGTGCTTGTGCCATTGCTGGAAATGTTTATTTTTCTTATTTTTTTCTTAAATTAAAACCGGTATAAGTACTCTTACATTTTTCTAATTGTTAAGGTAACTTTAAGCTCAAGTCATATAACAACTTTGTACAATTATATGTATGTATGCACAGAGATTGTGTCTTTTAAAAATAAGTAATTATATAATTATAGGAGTGAGATCGAAAATTTATATAAAAACACGCATTTTTCTTTCTTGACTTTTTGTAATATTTTTGTTAAAACTTCGATTTCGACAAGTATTAAAACCGTTATTACTACCGCTTGTCAGATCTGGCAACTCTATTTTCATATTTGCTCAAGTTAGTTTACCATTTTACTGTGAATAGACGAATATTAGAAGAACACTTGCAAATTGAGTAAATTAGGGTAGCTTGTATTTGGTCCAATTTTAAAAAAATGGGCAGGAACACGCCCCTTACAATTTTTTCTTTGATTTTATGTTCTTGTACTTACCGGATTGTTATGAAACTTAACACACCTCGGACCGTCTTAATGGCATCATCTGGATCATAAACAAATAGGCGGAGTTCGTCCATTACAATTTTATATTATATTTCACATGATTTTAATTAAACGATTATTGCGAAACTTGGCACACATCCTAAGCTTTGTTTGAGATTTCTGTTTTAACGAATTGTTTTTTTGTTTCATTTGCTCCACTAATTTTTTACGTACATTTTTTTTCGATCTCACTCCTTGGTAGAATTTCCTCATATCAATTCACACATGTTCGTTAATTAAGTAACTGTTGTGTGTTACTAAAATAAACAATAGTTTGTTTGTTAAGAATTCTGTATTAGAAACTACAAAAGTTTAACTTAATAAAAATTACCATTTTTAAAGTAAATATGTGCTATATTTGAAGTTTGTTTTTTTCTTTGCAGGATTTCAATGAACAATGTCCCTACTCTTTATCGCCCGTTAGCACAAAAAGTCAAAAACTTTTACGTTCACCCCGCAAGGCCACCAGAAAAATATCCCGCATACCTTTCAAAGTAAGTTATCGATATTTTTCATTTTATATATTTTTTAACCCCCGACTAAAAAAAGGGGTGTTATAAGTTTGTAGTGTGTGTCTGTGTGTCTGTCCATCTGTGTATCTGTGTGTCTGTCTGTGTCCACGTACAGGCCAAACGGCTGGACCGATTTTCATTTAGTTTTTTCTGTTTGAAAGATGACTTGATCGAGAGGGTTCTTAGATATGTTTGAAAAAAATCGGTCCAGCCGTTTAGAAGATATAACATCTTTTCTGAAAAAAGTCGGGGGTTTTTAAAATTTTTAATTTTTGTTATTCCGAATATTATTAATTTATTTATTTACTATTTTTTCAAAGGTTTTGGATGCGCCTGAACTGCAAGATGATTTTTATTTAAATTTAGTCGATTGGTCATCACAAAATGTCTTGGCCGTTGGTTTAGGTAGTTGTGTGTACCTATGGAGCGCCTGTACAAGTCAAGTATGTGCTTTGGTTATTTCTAAATAACGTACAACATACATACATATTTACTTTATCAATTAGTTATTTATTTTGCAAACTTCTGTTATTATATTTAAATATTGAATTGTGTTGCTTGTACAATTAATTTCTACTATTCTCTAATTTTATTTCAGGTAACACGTTTGTGTGACCTTAGCTCCGATGCGAATACTGTGACATCAGTTTCATGGAATGAACGTGGTAATTTAGTAGCGGTTGGTACACATCATGGTTATGTTACGGTTTGGGATGTTGCTGCTAGTAAACAGGTGCGTACTTTTAGATGTAGAAAAAAATCAAATTATATTTTTTTTAGCAGAAAAAATTTCTTAATCACTTCTTTATTTAATTTAATTTTTTAAACTTTTATTAGAAATGATATTATCTATTAAATTAATGTAATGTTTTAAATCAATTAAAGTAGACTGGCTGATGAAGTGCTGTATGTATGTATTTTCTGGGCCACCATGTATGGCAGCAGCACACAGGTCTATTTACTTAAGCGGCTACTAATTATGAATATCAGCTATTGAGCATGCAGCAATATAGAAAAAATTATTTTTACTAGAATTGCGGGTTATTTCAGAAATGCCACAAAACCTGCTCTCGGTGGTACCAATTTCTATATGGTGGGATACATGTAGAATTATCCCACTAAATCTGCTCTTTATAGAACCATCAAAAGCACCATTTCCATACATGTAGTATAACTCTACTGTTCTCCACAATGGTTCAATTATCCTTCCAAAAGAGAAAATTTTAAAAATTAAGTTTCTGTATTATTTATACACTAGCATCGCCCGGTGGTGTAAATTAGACCACTCCACACGTAGTATGTTTTTATTTATTATATACATATGTACATCCCAGCAAAAAAATTCAAAAAAGATAATCGAGTTTGGAATTAAGCATTTTTGGCGGAAGCTATTCCTTACTGGATTACCAACTTAATGATTTTAACAAGGCGTGAGACTAAAATAATCGATTCTTGAGAAGTACTTACTTTTTTTTTATTTGTCAACATTTCACGTAATCTATTTCATTTAAAAAAATCATTCTCTTCATTTAGCAACTTGCACGTCATTTTTTTAAATTTTACGTAATGTAATTTGTAAGCGAGTAATGAAAATTGGCAATCAGAAAAGTAAGTCATTATATGGCAACTAGTTCTAAGGTAATTTTTTGCTGGGATGTGTGTACAAACCAAATACAAAGAAGAAAGTTTGTCTCGTTTTAAGCAAATTTAAATCGCTTTTTTACCACTTCTGAGCCAAAAATATTGAAAAACATTTATATTGTGCATATCTACAAAAAAAAAAAAAAAAAAAAAAAAAAAAAAAAAAAAAAAAAAAAAAAAAGCTTTTAAGCCATGCATGTTTTACCAATATCGGCGGACGATAAGATACTTAAAAGTGTGCCACAAATATATGTGTGCTGGGGGTCTACTGTGTAATTCGAAACGAAAGAAAATACTTTCGAATATATTTGTTTATAACATGTAAATTCGAAAGTATTTTCGTTCATTTGGAATTACAGAGTAGACCCCTTGTATTTATATATAACATATATCTTAAGATTATCCAAGTGGTATAATTTTTTTAATCACACCTCGGACAATATTTTCCATTCATTGGTGAGTATAGTCCCAGGCTGTTCAAAGTGCCACCAGATTGCCGAACACCAATCGGCTTCTTATACAAATGAATACACACACGCGAATCAGTGTGCACACTTAATTTTTTTTAATTCGGTAGAATCGACAAAAAAAAAAAAATCGGTAGATTTGAATGAAATTCGGCAGAATTTTTTTTTATTCAGAAGAAATAATAATTCAAAGAAACATAAAAAATAACAAATTGTATGTAAGTGCAAGGAGTATCAAACTAAACAGGTTCCAAAAGCTCATTTAAAACTTCACATGTGATTGGAAATTAAACTGCCATAAACAATGAAGCATTTCCAATAAAAAAAAGTGTCATCACCAGTTATTTTCCCTTGCCCTTTATATAGATCTGCTATGCATATATAAAATAATATACATAAATAACAGGAATTCAGTTTTTGTACATAGGTTTTATAAAGCTACTAAAATAACTTTTATTTGACAAATATTTGTAACTACAAAGATTATGTGTAAGATCCATTTATGAATTTAAACTTTTGTGCAAAAATTATTAAATCATTGGTAGGAATAAATATTTCATCCCCAAGGCACAATTCTTTGGCAAATATTAGCTTACTTATAGTTTCAGTTTTTAACCGATTTAACCGATGGAAAAATAGGCAATTTACACATATATCGACTTAAATTACTAAATAACAATATTCGGTAGATTTCGGGCCTTGTTCGGTAGAATTGGTAGATTGGTAAATTCATAAACATATTCGGTAGAATCTACCGAATATCGGTAGAAGTGTGCACTCTGACGCGAATACTTTACTCTCTCTCTCTCTCTCTCTCTCTCTCTCTCTCTCTCTCTCTCTCATTAGTCCCCATTCCTTGATTTTGCCACCAAAATAATACTCATTAATTTTAGTGTTTGTTAACTGGTTAACAGTGTGCTGTTTAGTGCAAAATTCGCTCTGCATTAACAAAAGTTAATATTAAATTGTAACAATTCCCCAAAAAATACTAATTAGTCCCAAATCACACTATGCAAGTCTTATTGCTAAGCTGATTCGTTTCAGGGAGAGAGAGACGAGGGGAACAGCAACGTTTCTTTTCCCCCCGTCTCTCTCCCCTAACAAACTAATCAGCTTAGCAATAAGACTTGCATAGTGTAAATTGGGACTTATTAACTTGTCAAAAATACTTGTGTGGCAACACTCTATTGTTGCTAAAACAATGAATAGCTATTGTGGTTTTTTACTTTTATTTTCTTTACATACTACTTCTTACAACTACAGTTCGAGCTGGAAAAAAGTCAGCAAATGTAGCAATGGTAAAGTAATAAAATAAAAAGAACATGTTAATTATTGAGTTCTTGTTTCAACTTTGATATTAGTTGAACTTCACATTTGTTTAAATAAAAGTTTAATATAACATTTCTAGTTGTTCTAAGAAATTTTTGAATAAAGGTTCCCTGATGATCTGGCATGAGAAACAGTGAAATGTGCATATGATCCAGATAATCCCTCAATAATTAATTTCAATGTATTTTTAATAAAAAATATTTTACTGAATAGAATAAAATAATAATTTGGGATTATTAGTGCATTAACAAATGTTAAGCTTAAAAAATTTAAATTATTTTAATTGGACTACAACAATAAATTCAGCATGGGCAACAACCAACCTGCAGTCTTTTTGCCTTGTTGTCGTTAAAATAATCGTTCTCATATAAATATGTGTACATAATCTATTTTGAAACTATTGGAAGTTGGTAGCTTGCAGTGGTGAACGTGTTTGATGCTTAACTTTAAACTTCAATAATAATATTAACAAATGTTATTCTTATATTGTGCCATTTTCCAATTTCAGCCCATTGTTTTTTTTTCATTTCATCTAAGATATCCCACTGCGTGAGAGAGATTATATGGCAACTATTCCACCAATTTCTCTAACTGGCTTACAGTTCTTGATTGTATTTTCCAATTAACTCAAGTTGTTATAACAACAAATTCATCAAAGTCGCTCCAACACAAATCGTTGTAAAATTTTCTGGTTGATTGCAAAATATATGTTGACAGTAGTCGATAATCTTCGATAAGGCTGCAGCCATGCGTTCAATAAACCGCTTTCAAGTTCACCTCATTTACATACATATACTTAGTGTCAAAATTCCTTGAAATTCATAGCCATAATAAAAATTGATAGTAAATTTTATTTTATAAATGTCTCCAACGAAGAAAGAACTCAAAATGGTAGCTTCACTCAATGTGCTGCTGTGATCAGCTGTTAAAAATTGAACATGAAATTGCCAGATAAATGGAAAGGTGAAATTGCAAGTTATCTAGTTGTAAATTGAAAAGTGTAAGTGTGTTATTAAAAAAAGTGTTATAGTGTTGCAAATTGAAAGGAATTGAAAGCGAGTATGATCCCAAGTAACAACAACTTAAACAACAATTTGAGAAAAGTAACGCTAAAAAATATCGTTTTGTGTAGGAAGTTGACAAGTAGAATATAAATGACTATCAAACTAAATTTAGCACATATCTTGGGCTCTTATAATGACACAATTTCAAGTTAGGAAAAAAGGACAGATACACGCCCATTAAAAGTTATTATTACTTATATATATCTTACATACTTCCACCACAACGATTTCAAGGAAACTGCATTCACCTTGAGCTCTTGTAATACATAACATTATCTCTTATTTAGAGAAGTGGGCGGGCGAGACCACGAATGTTGAATTTTTTCCATATAAATTTTGGACAAGGAAAAATTGTAGTAAATGGTCTCAGTTTTCGTACAAAAGTTGTTTTGTACGATAAATACATGTTTGTGCTATAATTATTGCTTGTAACTTAACTAAGCAACATTAAAATATAATTTGTTTATTTTGTTTTAACAGATTAACAAACTTAATGGACATTCAGCTCGCGTGGGAGCATTAGCTTGGAATGGCGACATACTGTCAAGTGGCTCACGCGATCGCTTAATCATACAGAGAGATACACGCACACCAGCGCAACAGTCCGAGCGCCGCTTAGTTGGCCACCGACAAGAAGTGTGCGGATTAAAATGGTCTCCCGACAATCAATATTTAGCAAGTGGTGGCAATGACAATCGTCTGTATGTATGGAATCAACATTCCCTTAACCCAGTACAATCCTACACGGAGCATATGGCGGCCGTTAAAGCCATAGCATGGTCACCACATCATCATGGCCTGTTGGCTAGCGGCGGCGGTACAGCCGATCGTTGCATACGTTTTTGGAACACTTTGACGGGCCAGCCCATGCAGTGCGTCGATACCGGATCTCAAGTGTGCAATTTGGCCTGGTCGAAACATTCATCAGAGTTGGTATCAACTCATGGTTATTCTCAAAATCAAATTCTGGTATGGAAATATCCCTCCCTAACGCAAGTGGCCAAACTAACAGGACATTCATACCGTGTGCTATATTTGGCCCTAAGTCCCGATGGAGAAGCTATTGTCACTGGTGCCGGTGACGAGACCTTAAGATTTTGGAATGTTTTCAGTAAAGCCAGAAGTCAGAAAGAAAATAAGTCTGTTTTAAATTTATTTACAAACATTAGGTAATTTATTTAAATTTTAAAAAAGGACCAACATTTTTTAAAAACGCTTGACTATTAGTGAGGAAAAAATGAATATGATAATTTAGTTAAAAAAGAAAAATATCATTAACATCAACATTTACAGCAGCAATTTGCGATATCATCTACATGCATTTTATGTTAAAGCAAATCACCAAAAATCTATAAAGAAAAAAAACCAAGCCTATTTTGTAATTTGTATAGATTTGTTTTTATTTTACAAAAAAAAAAATGTTTATTGAAAACTTGTCTTCTGGAAATTATATACATATTTCTTCTATACAAACAATTTATTTCCTAAAATTTAATTTTATTGAATGAATATGTTTTTTTTATTAAAATTTTTTATTTTTATTATTTTATTTTATTTTTCTTTTGTTTATTTAACAAGGCTTTAGCAATTTTATATACCAATTTATACATTTATAATGTATTTAGTTTGTTTATTTTTTAAAATTTTTTTAGCTCTTAGTTTAGTAAAATTATTTTATAGTTTTTTTTCCAATTTATTTAATAAATTATTAGGGCGCCGTTTAAATTTTTAGTTTTCATTATTATTATTTTTTTTTATTTTTTATGTATTGATTTATAACTTTACTTGAACTTATACATACATATGTACAAATACATATACTTATATATTTTTTGAATTTTTTTTTTGTAATATATATATACATATTTTCGAAAACTGAACTTTGATCTTTCTTGTCACATTAAAAAAAAACTATAATAATAAAAATTTAGCATATAACAAATGAATTTGTTGTAAAATTTATAATAAAACAAGTAATTAACTTTTAGTAAAACTTTAACGGAATAACAGAATGAAATTCTTTTAAATTTTCATTTGAAATAATAATTAATTGTTAACGAAAAAGCTGTTGAAAAAAAATTAATTTATTTCATAATTATAATAAAAAAGCTTGATTATGTTAAGAATATGTATCCAAAAATTAAAATATTTTTTTTATGATTTAATCATTATAACAGAAATTGCCAATTATTGTTAATATACAAATTATGTATGTATGTTCGAAGGTTCATAATTTGTATTACAACAATAAAAAATAAATATCAGTAATTTTATAAAAGAAAGTGTATGGAAAAATCGAATCTGATTTCAAAATTAAAGATTAATTTTACTACTAAGAAGAAATTCAATTTTGTACTTACTACAAGTTATTTCAGATTTAATTCCTCACTAACTTATCTTTCTAACTACAAAGTAACCCTGCCTTATTCATAAAAAATAATTTTGTTTTATAAAGGGTTTATTATTATCTGCAAAATCAAATACAAAAATTTCCAAAGCATCTTCGAAATTTCGAACAACTTTTTTTTTTTTTTTAATTTTGAGTTTACTCATAATGATACCAATAAATTAACGAAACTATATAAAAATTTTATTATTATGTAAAATAAATATTAACGTTTACTAAGTTCTAAAATTCGAAATTGAGTTCGTTAGTAGACAAAAAAAAAAAAAGTAAAGAATTGTATTATTATGAGAATTTATATAAAAATCCATAAAATCTTTTTTCCTATGCAAAAAGGAAAAAATTGGGTTTCATTAGATATGTTCGAAAATTCGAAACATGTATGGTTGCACGATGTTCGAAAATGGTGAAATCAAATTGAAATTTTAATAAATACTCTTATATTATTAACACAGCAAAGCAGTATATTGTAATTCCTGTTAAACATTCCTCTTTTTAAGACGGACTCACTAAAAGAAAAAGAAGGAAAGCCCCTGCATATGAAAGTGATAAAAATTTTATAATTATTAAAGTATGTTTGAAATTTTGAACCCAAGCCAGAATGTTTAGCTTTCAATATATTTTCTCGGATGCTTTTTATTTACGAAGCTTTCATATTTTTAATTTAATGGAAGCTTATCTCTGATAATTTATTATTTCAACTTTCCCTTAAAGTTTTACTGATCAGTTAAAAGTTTTTCCTATTCTAATATTATAAAATTAACAGAAAAACTAATGTAGAATTATTCCAAATGCTTAGGCGAAACAAAGCTGGCGTGCAATGATTAAATTACAAATTTATAAGAATTTAAAAGAGTTAATTTATATATATATATATATATATATATATATATATATATATATATATATATATATATATATATATATATATATATATATATATATACATATATATCAAAAAACACACTTTAAACCTAAATAGAAAAAAACTTCAAGCTGTGTTTTAAATTAAAAATATTTCTCAAAGAACTGAATTATATATGTATATGCAAAAAACAACAACAAAAATTGTAACTTAATGAAAGTACGAAATTATTTCAAAGTCCCTTATATTAAGCTTTTATATTTATATATGTACATACACGTAATTATTTAAAATAACAAAAAAATAAAAAAAATTAAATCATTGCATTGCTTAAAAATTTGTTTTACAAATTACTTTAATGAAAAAAAAACCTAAACAGACTAAAATTATAAAATAACTTACAATTTGTTAAAATTTGAATTTTCTTGAGAATTTTGTAATAAAACCCAAAATGATTTATTTATTTAAGTATGTTTGCCCAAAACCTATGCCGTGTGCAAATGTGAGCAAAATATATATATATATATATATATATATATATATATATATATATATATATATATATATATATATATATATATATATATATATATATATATATATATGTGTGTGACAGCACATAGAGAAAGGGACCTAAGGGTTAAAAAATCAATATTCACTTTTTTTTTTTTTTTTTGATGTGGACAACATCTGAGCATCGAATGAGACCGATCCCATGCCCCAAAAGTGTTCCCTCCCAGAGATATGCGCATTTTATGATGTGATGGTACACCAAAGATACACGTATTTAAATCTTTAAAATGGGTCTCTTGAACAAAACCGGTCTTTACCCTTAGGTCCTTTTCTATTTTGCGCGTCACATATATATATATATATATATATATATATATATATATATATATATATATATATATATATATATATATATTTAAAAAATATTCAATATAAATAATACAATATATAAAAATTTCTAATTAAATTTATTTATTTTAATAAATACAAAATAAAACACAAATTAGAAGCAGTTTTTAGTTATCGACTTAAAAGTGGGCGTGGCATTATTATTATTTTCTACAAAATATTCCTCATTATGTTGTCTATCAACCCACAAAATTTCATGAATTAATCTCGAAAAACTACGGAGATATTGCCAGAAAATTAAAACTGTTCCTTGAGCTGAAATTTTTCAAATTTTTGCAATTTTTTTTTGTGAAACACCAGGTCAACAGAACTGGTAGGAGGTGGATTTCGGGAATTGATTTTTTTAAAATCGCTATAATTCGATAACCGTTGCACCGATTTGCATGATTGTTTTACCATATGATAGATTGGATATTTGGCTACAAGATGGGCAAACTTTGGCCCGCCTGGTGGACCCCCATGTTAGTCAAAATATGGAATTTAACTTCATAACCCTTATATCTCCCAAAGTAATGGACGTGAAAAGTGCAATTGACTTCTATATGAAGCGCAGAGTTCTGCTCTACAAACCTGCCAAATTTCATTTCGCTATCTTCACAAAGTTCGGAGTTATTGATAATTTTCAGAAAACTGTAAGCAAAGCAAAATTGCCGAAAACGCTTGCTTTTACGCATGTTGTAACTCCCATATCTCGGGAACCGCTGGGTATACTTGAATGAAATTTTCTCTGGATGAAAGATCACAGCTTCAGCTTCAACAGAGAGGGATTTTTGAGTTTCTAAATACAAAATAACGTACGAAGTAGGAGCTATTTTAAATATACGCCCACTTTTGACGGCTTACTAGTGGGCGTGGCAAAGTTTTATTTTCACACAACATTCTCCATTATGCCTTCTATCAACGCACAAAATTTCATGTAATTATGTCAAAAATCAACGGAGATATTACAAAAAAACCAGAAAACAGTAACCAAAGCCAATTAACCGGAAATGAAAGTTTTTACTCAATTTGTAACTCTCATATCTCGGGAACCGCTGGTTATTTGCGCATGAAATTTTTTTTCGGATGAAAGATCACAGCTTCAGGTTCAATATAGGGGACCTTTGGACCTTATAAATTCAAAATTAAGCACAAATTAGAAGCAGGAGCTATTTTAAATATACGTCTCGGGAACCGCTGGTTATTTGCGCATGAAATTTTTTTCGGATGAAAGATCACAGCTTCAGGTTCAATATAGGGGACCTTTGGACCTTCTAAATTCCAAATAAAGCACAAATTAGAAGCAGTTTTTAGTTTACGCCCACTTTTATCAACTTAAAAGTGGGCGTGGCCAAACTTTATTTTCTACAAAACATTCCTCATTATGTTGTCTATCAACCCACAAAATTTCATGAATTAATCTCGAAAAACTACGGAGATGTTGCCAGAAAATTAAAACTGTTCCTTGAGCCGAAAATTTTTAAAATTTTTGCAATTTTTTTTGTGAAACACCAGGTCAACAGAAGTGGTAGGAGGTGGATTTTGGAATTGATTTTTTTAAAATCGCTATAATTCGATAACCGTTGCACCGATTTGGATAATTGTTTTACCATATGATAGATTGGATATTTGGCTACAAGATGGGCAAACTTTGGCCCGCCTGGTGGCCCTCCATGTTAGTCAAAATATGGAATTGAACTTCATAACCCTTATATCTCCCAAAGTAATGGACGTGAAAAGTGCAATTGACTTCTATATGAAGCGCAGAGTTCTGCTCTACAAACCTGCCAAATTTCATTTCGCTATCTTCACAACGTTTGGAGTTATTGATAATTTTCAGAAAACTGTAAGCAAAGCAAAATTGCCGAAAACGCTTGCTTTTATGCAAGTTGTAACTCCCATATCTCGGGAACCGCTTGGTACACTTGAATGAAATTTTCTCTGGATGAAAGATCACAGCTTCAGCTTCAACATAGAGGACTTTTAGAGTTTCTAAATACAAAATAACGTACGAAGTAGGAGCTATTTTAAATATACGCCCACTTTTGACGGCTTACTAGTGGGCGTGGCAAAGTTTTATTTTCACACAACATTCTCCATTATGCCTTCTATCAACGCACAAAATTTCATGTAATTATCTCAAAAACCAACGGAGATATTACAAAAAACCAGAAAACAGTAACCAAAGCCAATTAACCGGAAATTAAAGTTTTTACTCAATTTGTAACTCTCATATCTCGGGAACCGCTGGTTATTTGCGCATGAAATTTTTTTCGGATGAAAGATCAAAGCTTCAGGTTCAATATAGGGGACCTTTGGACCTTCTAAATTCCAAATAAAGCACAAATTAGAAGCAGTTTTTAGTTTGCGCCCACTTTTATCGACTTAAAAGTGGGCGTGGCAAAATTTAATTTTCTACAAAACATTCCTCATTATTAACATTCTCCATTATGCCTTCTATCAACGCACAAAATTTCATGTAATTATCTCAAAAAACAACGGAGATATTACAAAAAAACCAGAAAACAGTAACCAAAGCCAATTAACCGGAAATGAAAGTTTTTACTCAATTTGTAACTCTCATATCTCGGGAACCGCTGGTTATTTCCGCATGAAATTTTTTTCGGATGAAAGATCAAAGCTTCAGATTCAATATAGGGGACCTTTGGACCTTCTAAATTCCAAATAAAGCACAAATTAGAAGCAGTTTTTAGTTTGCGCCCACTTTTATCGACTTAAAAGTGGGCGTGGCAAAATTTTATTTTCTACAAAACATTCCTCATTATGTTGTCTATCAACCCACAAAATTTCATGAATTAATCTCGAAAAACTACGGAGATATTGCCAGAAAATTAAAACTGTTCCTTGAGCCGAAAATTTTTAAAATTTTTGCAATTTTTTTTGTGAAACACCAGGTCAACAGAACTGGTAGGAGGTGGATTTCGGGAATTGATTTTTTTAAAATCGTTATAATTCGATAACCGTTGCACCGATTTGGATAATTGTTTTACCATATGATAGATTGGATATTTGGCTACAAGATGGGCAAATTTTGGCCCGCCTGGTGGCCTTCCATGTTAGTCAAAATATGGAATTTAACTTCATAACCCTTATATCTCCCAAAGTAATGAACGTGAAAAGTGCAATTGACTTCTATATGAAGCGCAGAGTTCTGCTCTACAAACCTGCCAAATTTCATTTCGCTATCTTCACAACGTTCGGAGTTATTGATAGTTTTCAGAAAACTGTAAGCAAAGCAAAATTGCCGAAAACGCTTGCTTTTACGCAAGTTGTAACTCCCATATCTCTGGAACCGCTGGGTATACTTGAATGAAATTTTCTCTGGATGAAAGATCACAGCTTCAGCTTCAACATAGAGGGATTTTTGAGTTTCTAAATACAAAATAACGTACGAAGTAGGAGCTATTTTAAATATACGCCCACTTTTGACGGCTTACTAGTGGGCGTGGCAAAGTTTTATTTTCACACAACATTCTCCATTATGCCTTCTATCAACGCACAAAATTTCATGTAATTATCACAAAAACCAACGGAGATATTACAAAAAACCAGAAAACAGTAACCAAAGCCAATTAACCGGAAATTAAAGTTTTTACTCAATTTGTAACTCTCATATCTCGGGGACCGCTGGTTATTTGCGCATGAAATTTTTTTCGGATGAAAGATCAAAGCTTCAGGTTCAATATAGGGGACCTTTGGACCTTCTAAATTCCAAATAAAGCACAAATTAGAAGCAGTTTTTAGTTTGCGCCCACTTTTATCGACTTAAAAGTGGGCGTGGCAAAATTTAATTTTCTACAAAACATTCCTCATTATGTTGTCTATCAACCCACAAAATTTCATGAATTAATCTCGAAAAACTACGGAGATATTGCCAGAAAATTAAAACTGTTCCTTGAGCCGAAAATTTTTAAAATTTTTGCAATTTTTTTTGTGAAACACCAGGTCAACAGAACTGGTAAGAGGTGGATTTCGGGAATTGATTTTTTTAAAATCGTTATAATTCGATAACCGTTGCACCGATTTGGATAATTGTTTTACCATATGATAGATTGGATATTTGGCTACAAGATGGGCAAACTTTGGCCCGCCTGGTGGCCCCCCATGTTAGTCAAAATATGGAATTTAACTTCATAACCCTTATATCTCCCAAAGTAATGGACGTGAAAAGTGCAATTGACTTCTATATGAAGCGCAGAGTTCTGCTCTACAAACCTGCCAAATTTCATTTCGCTATCTTCACAACGTTCGGAGTTATTGATAATTTTCAGAAAACTGTAAGCAAAGCAAAATTGCCGAAAACGCTTGCTTTTACGCAAGTTGTAACTCCCATATCTCTGGAACCGCTGGGTATACTTGAATGAAATTTTCTCTGGATGAAAGATCACAGCTTCAGCTTCAACATAGAGGGATTTTTGAGTTTCTAAATACAAAATAACGTACGAAGTAGGAGCTATTTTAAATATACGCCCACTTTTGACGGCTTACTAGTGGGCGTGGCAAAGTTTTATTTTCACACAACATTCTCCATTATGCCTTCTATCAACGCACAAAATTTCATGTAATTATCTCAAAAACCAACGGAGATATTACAAAAAACCAGAAAACAGTAACCAAAGCCAATTAACCGGAAATTAAAGTTTTTACTCAATTTGTAACTCTCATATCTCGGGAACCGCTGGTTATTTGCGCATGAAATTTTTTTCGGATGAAAGATCAAAGCTTCAGGTTCAATATAGGGGACCTTTGGACCTTCTAAATTCCAAATAAAGCACAAATTAGAAGCAGTTTTTAGTTTGCGCCCACTTTTATCGACTTAAAAGTGGGCGTGGCAAAATTTAATTTTCTACAAAACATTCCTCATTATTAACATTCTCCATTATGCCTTCTATCAACGCACAAAATTTCATGTAATTATCTCAAAAAACAACGGAGATATTACAAAAAAACCAGAAAACAGTAACCAAAGCCAATTAACCGGAAATGAAAGTTTTTACTCAATTTGTAACTCTCATATCTCGGGAACCGCTGGTTATTTCCGCATGAAATTTTTTTCGGATGAAAGATCAAAGCTTCAGATTCAATATAGGGGACCTTTGGACCTTCTAAATTCCAAATAAAGCACAAATTAGAAGCAGTTTTTAGTTTGCGCCCACTTTTATCGACTTAAAAGTGGGCGTGGCAAAATTTTATTTTCTACAAAACATTCCTCATTATGTTGTCTATCAACCCACAAAATTTCATGAATTAATCTCGAAAAACTACGGAGATATTGCCAGAAAATTAAAACTGTTCCTTGAGCCGAAAATTTTTAAAATTTTTGCAATTTTTTTTGTGAAACACCAGGTCAACAGAACTGGTAGGAGGTGGATTTCGGGAATTGATTTTTTTAAAATCGTTATAATTCGATAACCGTTGCACCGATTTGGATAATTGTTTTACCATATGATAGATTGGATATTTGGCTACAAGATGGGCAAATTTTGGCCCGCCTGGTGGCCTTCCATGTTAGTCAAAATATGGAATTTAACTTCATAACCCTTATATCTCCCAAAGTAATGAACGTGAAAAGTGCAATTGACTTCTATATGAAGCGCAGAGTTCTGCTCTACAAACCTGCCAAATTTCATTTCGCTATCTTCACAACGTTCGGAGTTATTGATAGTTTTCAGAAAACTGTAAGCAAAGCAAAATTGCCGAAAACGCTTGCTTTTACGCAAGTTGTAACTCCCATATCTCTGGAACCGCTGGGTATACTTGAATGAAATTTTCTCTGGATGAAAGATCACAGCTTCAGCTTCAACATAGAGGGATTTTTGAGTTTCTAAATACAAAATAACGTACGAAGTAGGAGCTATTTTAAATATACGCCCACTTTTGACGGCTTACTAGTGGGCGTGGCAAAGTTTTATTTTCACACAACATTCTCCATTATGCCTTCTATCAACGCACAAAATTTCATGTAATTATCTCAAAAACCAACGGAGATATTACAAAAAACCAGAAAACAGTAACCAAAGCCAATTAACCGGAAATTAAAGTTTTTACTCAATTTGTAACTCTCATATCTCGGGGACCGCTGGTTATTTGCGCATGAAATTTTTTTCGGATGAAAGATCAAAGCTTCAGGTTCAATATAGGGGACCTTTGGACCTTCTAAATTCCAAATAAAGCACAAATTAGAAGCAGTTTTTAGTTTGCGCCCACTTTTATCGACTTAAAAGTGGGCGTGGCAAAATTTAATTTTCTACAAAACATTCCTCATTATGTTGTCTATCAACCCACAAAATTTCATGAATTAATCTCGAAAAACTACGGAGATATTGCCAGAAAATTAAAACTGTTCCTTGAGCCGAAAATTTTTAAAATTTTTGCAATTTTTTTTGTGAAACACCAGGTCAACAGAACTGGTAAGAGGTGGATTTCGGGAATTGATTTTTTTAAAATCGTTATAATTCGATAACCGTTGCACCGATTTGGATAATTGTTTTACCATATGATAGATTGGATATTTGGCTACAAGATGGGCAAACTTTGGCCCGCCTGGTGGCCCCCCATGTTAGTCAAAATATGGAATTTAACTTCATAACCCTTATATCTCCCAAAGTAATGGACGTGAAAAGTGTAATTGACTTCTATATGAAGCGCAGAGTTCTGCTCTACAAACCTGCCAAATTTCATTTCGCTATCTTCACAACGTTCGGAGTTATTGATAATTTTCAGAAAACTGTAAGCAAAGCAAAATTGCCGAAAACGCTTGCTTTTATGCAAGTTGTAATTCCCATATCTCGGGAACCGCTTGGTACACTTGAATGAAATTTTCTCTGGATGAAAGATCACAGCTTCAGCTTCAACATAGAGGACTTTTAGAGTTTCTAAATACAAAATAACGTACGAAGTAGGAGCTATTTTAAATATACGCCCACTTTTGACGGCTTACTAGTGGGCGTGGCAAAGTTTTATTTTCACACAACATTCTCCATTATGCCTTCTATCAACGCACAAAATTTCATGTAATTATCTCAAAAAACAACGGAGATATTACAAAAAAACCAGAAAACAGTAACCAAAGCCAATTAACCGGAAATGAAAGTTTTTACTCAATTTGTAACTCTCATATCTCGGGAACCGCTGGTTATTTCCGCATGAAATTTTTTTCGGATGAAAGATCAAAGCTTCAGATTCAATATAGGGGACCTTTGGACCTTCTAAATTCCAAATAAAGCACAAATTAGAAGCAGTTTTTAGTTTGCGCCCACTTTTATCGACTTAAAAGTGGGCGTGGCAAAATTTTATTTTCTACAAAACATTCCTCATTATGTTGTCTATCAACCCACAAAATTTCATGAATTAATCTCGAAAAACTACGGAGATATTGCCAGAAAATTAAAACTGTTCCTTGAGCCGAAAATTTTTAAAATTTTTGCAATTTTTTTTGTGAAACACCAGGTCAACAGAACTGGTAGGAGGTGGATTTCGGGAATTGATTTTTTTAAAATCGTTATAATTCGATAACCGTTGCACCGATTTGGATAATTGTTTTACCATATGATAGATTAGATATTTGGCTACAAGATGGGCAAATTTTGGCCCGCCTGGTGGCCTTCCATGTTAGTCAAAATATGGAATTTAACTTCATAACCCTTATATCTCCCAAAGTAATGAACGTGAAAAGTGCAATTGACTTCTATATGAAGCGCAGAGTTCTGCTCTACAAACCTGCCAAATTTCATTTCGCTATCTTCACAACGTTCGGAGTTATTGATAATTTTCAGAAAACTGTAAGCAAAGCAAAATTGCCGAAAACGCTTGCTTTTACGCAAGTTGTAACTCCCATATCTCTGGAACCGCTGGGTATACTTGAATGAAATTTTCTCTGGATGAAAGATCACAGCTTCAGCTTCAACATAGAGGGATTTTTGAGTTTCTAAATACAAAATAACGTACGAAGTAGGAGCTATTTTAAATATACGCCCACTTTTGACGGCTTACTAGTGGGCGTGGCAAAGTTTTATTTTCACACAACATTCTCCATTATGCCTTCTATCAACGCACAAAATTTCATGTAATTATCTCAAAAACCAACGGAGATATTACAAAAAACCAGAAAACAGTAACCAAAGCCAATTAACCGGAAATGAAAGTTTTTACTCAATTTGTAACTCTCATATCTCGGGAACCGCTGGTTATTTCCGCATGAAATTTTTTTCGGATGAAAGATCAAAGCTTCAGATTCAATATAGGGGACCTTTGGACCTTCTAAATTCCAAATAAAGCACAAATTAGAAGCAGTTTTTAGTTTGCGCCCACTTTTATCGACTTAAAAGTGGGCGTGGCAAAATTTTATTTTCTACAAAACATTCCTCATTATGTTGTCTATCAACCCACAAAATTTCATGAATTAATCTCGAAAAACTACGGAGATATTGCCAGAAAATTAAAACTGTTCCTTGAGCCGAAAATTTTTAAAATTTTTGCAATTTTTTTTGTGAAACACCAGGTCAACAGAACTGGTAGGAGGTGGATTTCGGGAATTGATTTTTTTAAAATCGTTATAATTCGATAACCGTTGCACCGATTTGGATAACTGTTTAACCATATGATAGATTGGATATTTGGCTACAAGATGGGCAAACTTTGGCCCGCCTGGTGGCCCCCCATGTTAGTCAAAATATGGAATTTAACTTCATAACCCTTATATCTCCCAAAGTAATGGACGTGAAAAGTGCAATTGACTTCTATATGAAGCGCAGAGTTCTGCTCTACAAACCTGCCAAATTTCATTTCGCTATCTTCACAACGTTCGGAGTTATTGATAATTTTCAGAAAACTGTAAGCAAAGCAAAATTGCCGAAAACGCTTGCTTTTACGCAAGTTGTAACTCCCATATCTCGGGAACCGCTGGGTATACTTGAATGAAATTTTCTCTGGATGAAAGCTCACAGCTTCAGCTTCAACATAGAGGGATTTTTGAGTTTCTAAATACAAAATAACGTACGAAGTAGGAGCTATTTTAAATATACGCCCACTTTTGACGGCTTACTAGTGGGCGTGGCAAAGTTTTATTTTCACACAACATTCTCCATTATGCCTTCTATCAACGCACAAAATTTCATGTAATTATCTCAAAAACCAATGGAGATATTACAAAAAACCAGAAAACAGTAACCAAAGCCAATTAACCGGAAATGAAAGTTTTTACTCAATTTGTAACTCTCATATCTCGGGAACCGCTGGTTATTTGCGCATGAAATTTTTTTCGGATGAAAGATCACAGCTTCAGGTTCAATATAGGGGTAAGCAAAGCAAAATTGCCGAAAACGCTTGCTTTTACGCAAGTTGTAACTCCCATATCTCTGGAACCGCTGGGTATACTTGAATGAAATTTTCTCTGGATGAAAGATCACAGCTTCAGCTTCAACATAGAGGGATTTTTGAGTTTCTAAATACAAAATAACGTACGAAGTAGGAGCTATTTTAAATATACGCCCACTTTTGACGGCTTACTAGTGGGCGTGGCAAAGTTTTATTTTCACACAACATTCTCCATTATGCCTTCTATCAACGCACAAAATTTCATGTAATTATCTCAAAAAACAACGGAGATATTACAAAAAAACCAGAAAACAGTAACATGAAAGTTTTTACTCAATTTGTAACTCTCATATCTCGGGAACCGCTGGTTATTTCCGCATGAAATTTTTTTCGGATGAAAGATCAAAGCTTCAGATTCAATATAGGGGACCTTTGGACCTTCTAAATTCCAAATAAAGCACAAATTAGAAGCAGTTTTTAGTTTGCGCCCACTTTTATCGACTTAAAAGTGGGCGTGGCAAAATTTTATTTTCTACAAAACATTCCTCATTATGTTGTCTATCAACCCACAAAATTTCATGAATTAATCTCGAAAAACTACGGAGATATTGCCAGAAAATTAAAACTGTTCCTTGAGCCGAAAATTTTTAAAATTTTTGCAATTTTTTTTTGTGAAACACCAGGTCAACAGAACTGGTAGGAGGTGGATTTCGGGAATTGATTTTTTTAAAATCGCTATAATTCGATAACCGTTGCACCGATTTGGATGATTGTTTTACCATATGATAGATTGGATATTTGGCTACAAGATGGGCAAATTTTGGCCCGCCTGGTGGCCTTCCATGTTAGTCAAAATATGGAATTTAACTTCATAACCCTTATATCTCCCAAAGTAATGGACGTGAAAAGTGCAATTGACTTCTATATGAAGCGCAGAGTTCTGCTCTACAAACCTGCCAAATTTCATTTCGCTATCTTCACAACGTTCGGAGTTATTGATAATTTTCAGAAAACTGTAAGCAAAGCAAAATTGCCGAAAACGCTTGCTTTTACGCAAGTTGTAACTCCCATATCTCTGGAACCGCTGGGTATACTTGAATGAAATTTTCTCTGGATGAAAGATCACAGCTTCAGCTTCAACATAGAGGGATTTTTGAGTTTCTAAATACAAAATAACGTACGAAGTAGGAGCTATTTTAAATATACGCCCACTTTTGACGGCTTACTAGTGGGCGTGGCAAAGTTTTATTTTCACACAACATTCTCCATTATGCCTTCTATCAACGCACAAAATTTCATGTAATTATCTCAAAAAACAACGGAGATATTACAAAAAACCAGAAAACAGTAACATGAAAGTTTTTACTCAATTTGTAACTCTCATATCTCGGGAACCGCTGGTTATTTCCGCATGAAATTTTTTTCGGATGAAAGATCAAAGCTTCAGATTCAATATAGGGGACCTTTGGACTTTCTAAATTCCAAATAAAGCACAAATTAGAAGCAGTTTTTAGTTTGCGCCCACTTTTATCGACTTAAAAGTGGGCGTGGCAAAATTTTATTTTCTACAAAACATTCCTCATTATGTTGTCTATCAACCCACAAAATTTCATGAATTAATCTCGAAAAACTACGGAGATATTGCCAGAAAATTAAAACTGTTCCTTGAGCCGAAAATTTTTAAAATTTTTAAAATTTTTGCAATTTTTTTTTGTGAAACACCAGGTCAACAGAACTGGTAGGAGGTGGATTTCGGGAATTGATTTTTTTAAAATCGCTATAATTCGATAACCGTTGCACCGATTTGGATAATTGTTTTACCATATGATAGATTGGATATTTGGCTACAAGATGGGCAAACTTTGGCCCGCCTGGTGGCCCTCCATGTTAGTCAAAATATGGAATTGAACTTCATAACCCTTATATCTCCCAAAGTAATGGACGTGAAAAGTGCAATTGACTTCTATATGAAGCGCAGAGTTCTGCTCTACAAACCTGCCAAATTTCATTTCGCTATCTTCACAACGTTCGGAGTTATTGATAATTTTCAGAAAACTGTAAGCAAAGCAAAATTGCCGAAAACGCTTGCTTTTACGCAAGTTGTAACTCCCATATCTCTGGAACCGCTGGGTATACTTGAATGAAATTTTCTCTGGATGAAAGATCACAGCTTCAGCTTCAACATAGAGGGATTTTTGAGTTTCTAAATACAAAATAACGTACGAAGTAGGAGCTATTTTAAATATACGCCCACTTTTGACGGCTTACTAGTGGGCGTGGCAAAGTTTTATTTTCACACAACATTCTCCATTATGCCTTCTATCAACGCACAAAATTTCATGTAATTATCTCAAAAACCAACGGAGATATTACAAAAAACCAGAAAACAGTAACCAAAGCCAATTAACCGGAAATGAAAGTTTTTACTCAATTTGTAACTCTCATATCTCGGGAACCGCTGGTTATTTCCGCATGAAATTTTTTTCGGATGAAAGATCAAAGCTTCAGATTCAATATAGGGGACCTTTGGACCTTCTAAATTCCAAATAAAGCACAAATTAGAAGCAGTTTTTAGTTTGCACCCACTTTTATCGACTTAAAAGTGGGCGTGGCAAAATTTAATTTTCTACAAAACATTCCTCATTATGTTGTCTATCAACCCACAAAATTTCATGAATTAATCTCGAAAAACTACGGAGATATTGCCAGAAAATTAAAACTGTTCCTTGAGCCGAAAATTTTTAAAATTTTTGCAATTTTTTTTGTGAAACACCAGGTCAACAGAACTGGTAGGAGGTGGATTTCGGGAATTGATTTTTTTAAAATCGTTATAATTCGATAACCGTTGCACCGATTTGGATAATTGTTTTACCATATGATAGATTGGATATTTGGCTACAAGATGGGCAAACTTTGGCCCGCCTGGTGGCCCCCCATGTTAGTCAAAATATGGAATTTAACTTCATAACCCTTATATCTCCCAAAGTAATGGACGTGAAAAGTGCAATTGACTTCTATATGAAGCGCAGAGTTCTGCTCTACAAACCTGCCAAATTTCATTTCGCTATCTTCACAACGTTCGGAGTTATTGATAATTTTCAGAAAACTGTAAGCAAAGCAAAATTGCCGAAAACGCTTGCTTTTATGCAAGTTGTAACTCCCATATCTCGGGAACCGCTTGGTACACTTGAATGAAATTTTCTCTGGATGAAAGATCACAGCTTCAGCTTCAACATAGAGGACTTTTAGAGTTTCTAAATACAAAATAACGTACGAAGTAGGAGCTATTTTAAATATACGCCCACTTTTGACGGCTTACTAGTGGGCGTGGCAAAGTTTTATTTTCACACAACATTCTCCATTATGCCTTCTATCAACGCACAAAATTTCATGTAATTATCTCAAAAACCAACGGAGATATTACAAAAAACCAGAAAACAGTAACCAAAGCCAATTAACCGGAAATGAAAGTTTTTACTCAATTTGTAACTCTCATATCTCGGGAACCGCTGGTTATTTGCGCATGAAATTTTTTTCGGATGAAAGATCAAAGCTTCAGGTTCAATATAGGGGACCTTTGGACCTTCTAAATTCCAAATAAAGCACAAATTAGAAGCAGTTTTTAGTTTGCGCCCACTTTTATCGACTTAAAAGTGGGCGTGGCAAAATTTAATTTTCTACAAAACATTCCTCATTATGTTGTCTATCAACCCACAAAATTTCATGAATTAATCTCGAAAAACTACGGAGATATTGCCAGAAAATTAAAACTGTTCCTTGAGCCGAAAATTTTTAAAATTTTTGCAATTTTTTTTGTGAAACACCAGGTCAACAGAAGTGGTAGGAGGTGTATTTCGGGAATTGATTTTTTTAAAATCGTTATAATTCGATAACCGTTGCACCGATTTGGATAATTGTTTTACCATATGATAGATTGGATATTTGGCTACAAGATGGGCAAACTTTGGCCCGCCTGGTGGCCCCCCATGTTAGTCAAAATATGGAATTTAACTTCATAACCCTTATATCTCCCAAAGTAATGGACGTGAAAAGTGCAATTGACTTCTATATGAAGCGCAGAGTTCTGCTCTACAAACCTGCCAAATTTCATTTCGCTATCTTCACAACGTTCGGAGTTATTGATAATTTTCAGAAAACTGTAAGCAAAGCAAAATTGCCGAAAACGCTTGCTTTTACGCAAGTTGTAACTCCCATATCTCTGGAACCGCTGGGTATACTTGAATGAAATTTTCTCTGGATGAAAGATCACAGCTTCAGCTTCAACATAGAGGGATTTTTGAGTTTCTAAATACAAAATAACGTACGAAGTAGGAGCTATTTTAAATATACGCCCACTTTTGACGGCTTACTAGTGGGCGTGGCAAAGTTTTATTTTCACACAACATTCTCCATTATGCCTTCTATCAACGCACAAAATTTCATGTAATTATCTCAAAAAACAATGGAGATATTACAAAAAACCAGAAAACAGTAACCAAAGCCAATTAACCGGAAATGAAAGTTTTTACTCAATTTGTAACTCTCATATCTCGGGAACCGCTGGTTATTTGCGCATGAAATTTTTTTCGGATGAAAGATCACAGCTTCAGGTTCAATATAGGGGACCTTTGGACCTTCTAAATTCCAAATAAAGCACAAATTAGAAGCAGTTTTTAGTTTACGCCCACTTTTATCAACTTAAAAGTGGGCGTGGCCAAACTTTATTTTCTACAAAACATTCCTCATTATGTTGTCTATCAACCCACAAAATTTCATGAATTAATCTCGAAAAACTACGGAGATATTGCCAGAAAATTAAAACTGTTCCTTGAGCCGAAAATTTTTAAAATTTTTGCAATTTTTTTTGTGAAACACCAGGTCAACAGAAGTGGTAGGAGGTGGATTTTGGAATTGATTTTTTTAAAATCGCTATAATTCGATAACCGTTGCACCGATTTGGATAATTGTTTTACCATATGATAGATTGGATATTTGGCTATAAGATGGGCAAACTTTGGCCCGCCTGGTGGCCCTCCATGTTAGTCAAAATATGGAATTGAACTTCATAACCCTTATATCTCCCAAAGTAATGGACGTGAAAAGTGCAATTGACTTCTATATGAAGCGCAGAGTTCTGCTCTACAAACCTGCCAAATTTCATTTCGCTATCTTCACAACGTTCGGAGTTATTGATAATTTTCAGAAAACTGTAAGCAAAGCAAAATTGCCGAAAACGCTTGCTTTTATGCAAGTTGTAACTCCCATATCTCGGGAACCGCTTGGTACACTTGAATGAAATTTTCTCTGGATGAAAGATCACAGCTTCAGCTTCAACATAGAGGACTTTTAGAGTTTCTAAATACAAAATAACGTACGAAGTAGGAGCTATTTTAAATATACGCCCACTTTTGACGGCTTACTAGTGGGCGTGGCAAAGTTTTATTTTCACACAACATTCTCCATTATGCCTTCTATCAACGCACAAAATTTCATGTAATTATCTCAAAAACCAACGGAGATATTACAAAAAACCAGAAAACAGTAACCAAAGCCAATTAACCGGAAATTAAAGTTTTTACTCAATTTGTAACTCTCATATCTCGGGAACCGCTGGTTATTTGCGCATGAAATTTTTTTCGGATGAAAGATCAAAGCTTCAGGTTCAATATAGGGGACCTTTGGACCTTCTAAATTCCAAATAAAGCACAAATTAGAAGCAGTTTTTAGTTTGCGCCCACTTTTATCGACTTAAAAGTGGGCGTGGCAAAATTTAATTTTCTACAAAACATTCCTCATTATGTTGTCTATCAACCCACAAAATTTCATGAATTAATCTCGAAAAACTACGGAGATATTGCCAGAAAATTAAAACTGTTCCTTGAGCCGAAAATTTTTAAAATTTTTGCAATTTTTTTTGTGAAACACCAGGTCAACAGAAGTGGTAGGAGGTGGATTTCGGGAATTGATTTTTTTAAAATCGTTATAATTCGATAACCGTTGCACCGATTTGGATAATTGTTTTACCATATGATAGATTGGATATTTGGCTACAAGATGGGCAAACTTTGGCCCGCCTGGTGGCCCCCCATGTTAGTCAAAATATGGAATTTAACTTCATAACCCTTATATCTCCCAAAGTAATGGACGTGAAAAGTGCAATTGACTTCTATATGAAGCGCAGAGTTCTGCTCTACAAACCTGCCAAATTTCATTTCGCTATCTTCACAACGTTCGGAGTTATTGATAATTTTCAGAAAACTGTAAGCAAAGCAAAATTGCCGAAAACGCTTGCTTTTACGCAAGTTGTAACTCCCATATCTCTGGAACCGCTGGGTATACTTGAATGAAATTTTCTCTGGATGAAAGATCACAGCTTCAGCTTCAACATAGAGGGATTTTTGAGTTTCTAAATACAAAATAACGTACGAAGTAGGAGCTATTTTAAATATACGCCCACTTTTGACGGCTTACTAGTGGGCGTGGCAAAGTTTTATTTTCACACAACATTCTCCATTATGCCTTCTATCAACGCACAAAATTTCATGTAATTATATCAAAAACCAACGGAGATATTACAAAAAACCAGAAAACAGTAACCAAAGCCAATTAACCGGAAATTAAAGTTTTTACTCAATTTGTAAATCTCATATCTCGGGAACCGCTGGTTATTTCCGCATGAAATTTTTTTCGGATGAAAGATCAAAGCTTCAGATTCAATATAGGGGACCTTTGGACCTTCTAAATTCCAAATAAAGCACAAATTAGAAGCAGTTTTTAGTTTGCGCCCACTTTTATTGACTTAAAAGTGGGCGTGGCAAAATTTAATTTTCTACAAAACATTCCTCATTATGTTGTCTATCAACCCACAAAATTTCATGAATTAATCTCGAAAAACTACGGAGATATTGCCAGAAAATTAAAACTGTTCCTTGAGCCGAAAATTTTTAAAATTTTTGCAATTTTTTTTGTGAAACACCAGGTCAACAGAACTGGTAGGAGGTGGATTTCGGGAATTGATTTTTTTAAAATCGTTGCACCGATTTGGATAATTGTTTTACCATATGATAGATTGGATATTTGGCTACAAGATGGGCAAATTTTGGCCCGCCTGGTGGCCCCCCATGTTAGTCAAAATATGGAATTTAACTTCATAACCCTTATATCTCCCAAAGTAATGGACGTGAAAAGTGCAATTGACTTCTATATGAAGCGCAGAGTTCTGCTCTACAAACCTGCCAAATTTCATTTCGCTATCTTCACAACGTTCGGAGTTATTGATAATTTTCAGAAAACTGTAAGCAAAGCAAAATTGCCGAAAACGCTTGCTTTTACGCAAGTTGTAACTCCCATATCTCTGGAACCGCTGGGTATACTTGAATGAAATTTTCTCTGGATGAAAGATCACAGCTTCAGCTTCAACATAGAGGGATTTTTGAGTTTCTAAATACAAAATAACGTACGAAGTAGGAGCTATTTTAAATATACGCCCACTTTTGACGGCTTACTAGTGGGCGTGGCAAAGTTTTATTTTCACACAACATTCTCCATTATGCCTTCTATCAACGCACAAAATTTCATGTAATTATCTCAAAAAACAATGGAGATATTACAAAAAACCAGAAAACAGTAACCAAAGCCAATTAACCGGAAATGAAAGTTTTTACTCAATTTGTAACTCTCATATCTCGGGAACCTTGGAATTGATTTTTTTAAAATCGCTATAATTCGATAACCGTTGCACCGATTTGGATAATTGTTTTACCATATGATAGATTGGATATTTGGCTACAAGATGGGCAAACTTTGGCCCGCCTGGTGGCCCTCCATGTTAGTCAAAATATGGAATTGAACTTCATAACCCTTATATCTCCCAAAGTAATGGACGTGAAAAGTGCAATTGACTTCTATATGAAGCGCAGAGTTCTGCTCTACAAACCTGCCAAATTTCATTTCCCATATCTCTGGAACCGCTGGGTATACTTGAATGAAATTTTCTCTGGATGAAAGATCACAGCTTCAGCTTCAACATAGAGGGATTTTTGAGTTTCTAAATACAAAATAACGTACGAAGTAGGAGCTATTTTAAATATACGCCCACTTTTGACGGCTTACTAGTGGGCGTGGCAAAGTTTTATTTTCACACAACATTCTCCATTATGCCTTCTATCAACGCACAAAATTTCATGTAATTATATCAAAAACCAACGGAGATATTACAAAAAACCAGAAAACAGTAACCAAAGCCAATTAACCGGAAATTAAAGTTTTTACTCAATTTGTAAATCTCATATCTCGGGAACCGCTGGTTATTTCCGCATGAAATTTTTTTCGGATGAAAGATCAAAGCTTCAGATTCAATATAGGGGACCTTTGGACCTTCTAAATTCCAAATAAAGCACAAATTAGAAGCAGTTTTTAGTTTGCGCCCACTTTTATCGACTTAAAAGTGGGCGTGGCAAAATTTAATTTTCTACAAAACATTCCTCATTATGTTGTCTATCAACCCACAAAATTTCATGAATTAATCTCGAAAAACTACGGAGATATTGCCAGAAAATTAAAACTGTTCCTTGAGCCGAAAATTTTTAAAATTTTTGCAATTTTTTTTGTGAAACACCAGGTCAACAGAACTGGTAGGAGGTGGATTTCGGGAATTGATTTTTTTAAAATCGTTATAATTCGATAACCGTTGCACCGATTTGGATAATTGGTTTACCATATGATAGATTGGATATTTGGCTACAAGATGGGCAAATTTTGGCCCGCCTGGTGGCCCCCCATGTTAGTCAAAATATGGAATTTAACTTCATAACCCTTATATCTCCCAAAGTAATGGACGTGAAAAGTGCAATTGACTTCTATATGAAGCGCAGAGTTCTGCTCTAGAAACCTGCCAAATTTCATTTCGCTATCTTCACAACGTTCGGAGTTATTGATAATTTTCAGAAAACTGTAAGCAAAGCAAAATTGCCGAAAACGCTTGCTTTTACGCAAGTTGTAACTCCCATATCTCTGGAACCGCTGGGTATACTTGAATGAAATTTTCTCTGGATGAAAGATCACAGCTTCAGCTTCAACATAGAGGGATTTTTGAGTTTCTAAATACAAAATAACGTACGAAGTAGGAGCTATTTTAAATATACGCCCACTTTTGACGGCTTACTAGTGGGCGTGGCAAAGTTTTATTTTCACACAACATTCTCCATTATGCCTTCTATCAACGCACAAAATTTCATGTAATTATCTCAAAAAACAATGGAGATATTACAAAAAACCAGAAAACAGTAACCAAAGCCAATTAACCGGAAATGAAAGTTTTTACTCAATTTGTAACTCTCATATCTCGGGAACCGCTGGTTATTTGCGCATGAAATTTTTTTCGGATGAAAGATCACAGCTTCAGGTTCAATATAGGGGACCTTTGGACCTTCTAAATTCCAAATAAAGCACAAATTAGAAGCAGTTTTTAGTTTACGCCCACTTTTATCAACTTAAAAGTGGGCGTGGCCAAACTTTATTTTCTACAAAACATTCCTCATTATGTTGTCTATCAACCCACAAAATTTCATGAATTAATCTCGAAAAACTACGGAGATATTGCCAGAAAATTAAAACTGTTCCTTGAGCCGAAAATTTTTAAAATTTTTGCAATTTTTTTTGTGAAACACCAGGTCAACAGAAGTGGTAGGAGGTGGATTTTGGAATTGATTTTTTTAAAATCGCTATAATTCGATAACCGTTGCACCGATTTGGATAATTGTTTTACCATATGATAGATTGGATATTTGGCTACAAGATGGGCAAACTTTGGCCCGCCTGGTGGCCCTCCATGTTAGTCAAAATATGGAATTGAACTTCATAACCCTTATATCTCCCAAAGTAATGGACGTGAAAAGTGCAATTGACTTCTATATGAAGCGCAGAGTTCTGCTCTACAAACCTGCCAAATTTCATTTCGCTATCTTCACAACGTTCGGAGTTATTGATAATTTTCAGAAAACTGTAAGCAAAGCAAAATTGCCGAAAACGCTTGCTTTTATGCAAGTTGTAACTCCCATATCTCGGGAACCGCTTGGTACACTTCAATGAAATTTTCTCTGGATGAAAGATCACAGCTTCAGCTTCAACATAGAGGACTTTTAGAGTTTCTAAATACAAAATAACGTACGAAGTAGGAGCTATTTTAAATATACGCCCACTTTTGACGGCTTACTAGTGGGCGTGGCAAAGTTTTATTTTCACACAACATTCTCCATTATGCCTTCTATCAACGCACAAAATTTCATGTAATTATCTCAAAAAACAACGGAGATATTACAAAAAAACCAGAAAACAGTAACCAAAGCCAATTAACCGGAAATGAAAGTTTTTACTCAATTTGTAACTCTCATATCTCGGGAACCGCTGGTTATTTCCGCATGAAATTTTTTTCGGATGAAAGATCAAAGCTTCAGATTCAATATAGGGGACCTTTGGACCTTCTAAATTCCAAATAAAGCACAAATTAGACGCAGTTTTTAGTTTGCGCCCACTTTTATCGACTTAAAAGTGGGCGTGGCAAAATTTAATTTTCTACAAAACATTCCTCATTATGTTGTCTATCAACCCACAAAATTTCATGAATTAATCTCGAAAAACTACGGAGATATTGCCAGAAAATTAAAACTGTTCCTTGAGCCGAAAATTTTTAAAATTTTTGCAATTTTTTTTGTGAAACACCAGGTCAACAGAAGTGGTAGGAGGTGGATTTTGGAATTGATTTTTTTAAAATCGCTATAATTCGATAACCGTTGCACCGATTTGGATAATTGTTTTACCATATGATAGATTGGATATTTGGCTATAAGATGGGCAAACTTTGGCCCGCCTGGTGGCCCTCCATGTTAGTCAAAATATGGAATTGAACTTCATAACCCTTATATCTCCCAAAGTAATGGACGTGAAAAGTGCAATTGACTTCTATATGAAGCGCAGAGTTCTGCTCTACAAACCTGCCAAATTTCATTTCGCTATCTTCACAACGTTCGGAGTTATTGATAATTTTCAGAAAACTGTAAGCAAAGCAAAATTGCCGAAAACGCTTGCTTTTACGCAAGTTGTAACTCCCATATCTCTGGAACCGCTGGGTATACTTGAATGAAATTTTCTCTGGATGAAAGATCACAGCTTCAGCTTCAACATAGAGGGATTTTTGAGTTTCTAAATACAAAATAACGTACGAAGTAGGAGCTATTTTAAATATACGCCCACTTTTGACGGCTTACTAGTGGGCGTGGCAAAGTTTTATTTTCACACAACATTCTCCATTATGCCTTCTATCAACGCACAAAATTTCATGTAATTATCTCAAAAAACAACGGAGATATTACAAAAAAACCAGAAAACAGTAACCAAAGCCAATTAACCGGAAATTAAAGTTTTTACTCAATTTGTAACTCTCATATCTCGAGAACCGCTGGTTATTTGCGCATGAAATTTTTTTCGGATGAAAGATCAAAGCTTCAGGTTCAATATAGGGGACCTTTGGACCTTCTAAATTCCAAAAAAAGCACAAATTAGAAGCAGTTTTTAGTTTGCGCCCACTTTTATCGACTTAAAAGTGGGCGTGGCAAAATTTTATTTTCTACAAAACATTCCTCATTATGTTGTCTATCAACCCACAAAATTTCATGAATTAATCTCGAAAAACTACGGAGATATTGCCAGAAAATTAAAACTGTTCCTTGAGCCGAAAATTTTTAAAATTTTTGCAATTTTTTTTGTGAAACACCAGGTCAACAGAAGTGGTAGGAGGTGGATTTCGGGAATTGATTTTTTTTAAATCGTTATAATTCGATAACCGTTGCACCGATTTGGATAATTGTTTTACCATATGATAGATTGGATATTTGGCTACAAGATGGGCAAACTTTGGCCCGCCTGGTGGCCCCCCATGTTAGTCAAAATATGGAATTTAACTTCATAACCCTTATATCTCCCAAAGTAATGGACGTGAAAAGTGCAATTGACTTCTATATGAAGCGCAGAGTTCTGCTCTACAAACCTGCCAAATTTCATTTCGCTATCTTCACAACGTTCGGAGTTATTGATAATTTTCAGAAAACTGTAAGCAAAGCAAAATTGCCGAAAACGCTTGCTTTTACGCAAGTTGTAACTCCCATATCTCGGGAACCGCTGGGTATACTTGAATGAAATTTTCTCTGGATGAAAGCTCACAGCTTCAGCTTCAACATAGAGGGATTTTTGAGTTTCTAAATACAAAATAACGTACGAAGTAGGAGCTATTTTAAATATACGCCCACTTTTGATGGCTTACTAGTGGGCGTGGCAAAGTTTTATTTTCACACAACATTCTCCATTATGCCTTCTATCAACGCACAAAATTTCATGTAATTATCTCAAAAAACAATGGAGATATTACAAAAAACCAGAAAACAGTAACCAAAGCCAATTAACCGGAAATGAAAGTTTTTACTCAATTTGTAACTCTCATATCTCGGGAACCGCTGGTTATTTGCGCATGAAATTTTTTTTGGATGAAAGATCACAGCTTCAGGTTCAATATAGGGGACCTTTGGACCTTCTAAATTCCAAATAAAGCACAAATTAGAAGCAGTTTTTAGTTTACGCCCACTTTTATCAACTTAAAAGTGGGCGTGGCCAAACTTTATTTTCTACAAAACATTCCTCATTATGTTGTCTATCAACCCACAAAATTTCATGAATTAATCTCGAAAAACTACGGAGATATTGCCAGAAAATTAAAACTGTTCCTTGAGCCGAAAATTTTTAAAATTTTTGCAATTTTTTTTGTGAAACACCAGGTCAACAGAACTGGTAGGAGGTGGATTTCGGGAATTGATTTTTTTAAAATCGTTATAATTCGATAACCGTTGCACCGATTTGGATAACTGTTTTACCATATGATAGATTGGATATTTGGCTACAAGATGGGCAAACTTTGGCCCGCCTGGTGGCCCCCCATGTTAGTCAAAATATGGAATTTAACTTCATAACCCTTATATCTCCCAAAGTAATGGACGTGAAAAGTGCAATTGACTTCTATATGAAGCGCAGAGTTCTGCTCTACAAACCTGCCAAATTTCATTTCGCTATCTTCACAACGTTCGGAGTTATTGATAATTTTCAGAAAACTGTAAGCAAAGCAAAATTGCCGAAAACGCTTGCTTTTACGCAAGTTGTAACTCCCATATCTCTGGAACCGCTGGGTATACTTGAATGAAATTTTCTCTGGATGAAAGATCACAGCTTCAGCTTCAACATAGAGGGATTTTTGAGTTTCTAAATACAAAATAACGTACGAAGTAGGAGCTATTTTAAATATACGCCCACTTTTGACGGCTTACTAGTGGGCGTGGCAAAGTTTTATTTTCACACAACATTCTCCATTATGCCTTCTATCAACGCACAAAATTTCATGTAATTATCTCAAAAAACAACGGAGATATTACAAAAAAACCAGAAAACAGTAACCAAAGCCAATTAACCGGAAATGAAAGTTTTTACTCAATTTGTAACTCTCATATCTCGGGAACCGCTGGTTATTTCCGCATGAAATTTTTTTCGGATGAAAGATCAAAGCTTCAGATTCAATATAGGGGACCTTTGGACCTTCTAAATTCCAAATAAAGCACAAATTAGAAGCAGTTTTTAGTTTGCGCCCACTTTTATCGACTTAAAAGTGGGCGTGGCAAAATTTTATTTTCTACAAAACATTCCTCATTATGTTGTCTATCAACCCACAAAATTTCATGAATTAATCTCGAAAAACTACGGAGATATTGCCAGAAAATTAAAACTGTTCCTTGAGCCGAAAATTTTTAAAATTTTTGCAATTTTTTTTGTGAAACACCAGGTCAACAGAACTGGTAGGAGGTGGATTTCGGGAATTAATTTTTTTAAAATCGTTATAATTCGATAACCGTTGCACCGATTTGGATAATTGTTTTACCATATGATAGATTGGATATTTGGCTACAAGATGGGCAAATTTTGGCCCGCCTGGTGGCCTTCCATGTTAGTCAAAATATGGAATTTAACTTCATAACCCTTATATCTCCCAAAGTAATGGACGTGAAAAGTGCAATTGACTTCTATATGAAGCGCAGAGTTCTGCTCTACAAACCTGCCAAATTTCATTTCGCTATCTTCACAACGTTCGGAGTTATTGATAATTTTCAGAAAACTGTAAGCAAAGCAAAATTGCCGAAAACGCTTGCTTTTACGCAAGTTGTAACTCCCATATCTCTGGAACCGCTGGGTATACTTGAATGAAATTTTCTCTGGATGAAAGATCACAGCTTCAGCTTCAACATAGAGGGATTTTTGAGTTTCTAAATACAAAATAACGTACGAAGTAGGAGCTATTTTAAATATACGCCCACTTTTGACGGCTTACTAGTGGGCGTGGCAAAGTTTTATTTTCACACAACATTCTCCATTATGCCTTCTATCAACGCACAAAATTTCATGTAATTATCTCAAAAAACAACGGAGATATTACAAAAAACCAGAAAACAGTAACCAAAGCCAATTAACCGGAAATGAAAGTTTTTACTCAATTTGTAACTCTCATATCTCGGGAACCGCTGGTTATTTCCGCATGAAATTTTTTTCGGATGAAAGCTCAAAGCTTCAGATTCAATATAGGGGACCTTTGGACCTTCTAAATTCCAAATAAAGCACAAATTAGACGCAGTTTTTAGTTTGCGCCCACTTTTATCGACTTAAAAGTGGGCGTGGCAAAATTTAATTTTCTACAAAACATTCCTCATTATGTTGTCTATCAACCCACAAAATTTCATGAATTAATCTCGAAAAACTACGGAGATATTGCCAGAAAATTAAAACTGTTCCTTGAGCCGAAAATTTTAAAAATTTTTGCAATTTTTTTTGTGAAACACCAGGTCAACAGAACTGGTAGGAGGTGGATTTCGGGAATTAATTTTTTTAAAATCGTTATAATTCGATAACCGTTGCACCGATTTGGATAATTGTTTTACCATATGATAGATTGGATATTTGGCTACAAGATGGGCAAATTTTGGCCCGCCTGGTGGCCTTCCATGTTAGTCAAAATATGGAATTTAACTTCATAACCCTTATATCTCCCAAAGTAATGGACGTGAAAAGTGCAATTGACTTCTATATGAAGCGCAGAGTTCTGCTCTACAAACCTGCCAAATTTCATTTCGCTATCTTCACAACGTTCGGAGTTATTGATAATTTTCAGAAAACTGTAAGCAAAGCAAAATTGCCGAAAACGCTTGCTTTTACGCAAGTTGTAACTCCCATATCTCTGGAACCGCTGGGTATACTTGAATGAAATTTTCTCTGGATGAAAGATCACAGCTTCAGCTTCAACATAGAGGGATTTTTGAGTTTCTAAATACAAAATAACGTACGAAGTAGGAGCTATTTTAAATATACGCCCACTTTTGACGGCTTACTAGTGGGCGTGGCAAAGTTTTATTTTCACACAACATTCTCCATTATGCCTTCTATCAACGCACAAAATTTCATGTAATTATCTCAAAAAACAACGGAGATATTACAAAAAACCAGAAAACAGTAACCAAAGCCAATTAACCGGAAATGAAAGTTTTTACTCAATTTGTAACTCTCATATCTCGGGAACCGCTGGTTATTTCCGCATGAAATTTTTTTCGGATGAAAGATCAAAGCTTCAGATTCAATATAGGGGACCTTTGGACCTTCTAAATTCCAAATAAAGCACAAATTAGAAGCAGTTTTTAGTTTGCGCCCACTTTTATCGACTTAAAAGTGGGCGTGGCAAAATTTTATTTTCTACAAAACATTCCTCATTATGTTGTCTATCAACCCACAAAATTTCATGAATTAATCTCGAAAAACTACGGAGATATTGCCAGAAAATTAAAACTGTTCCTTGAGCCGAAAATTTTTAAAATTTTTGCAATTTTTTTTGTGAAACACCAGGTCAACAGAACTGGTAGGAGGTGGATTTCGGGAATTAATTTTTTTAAAATCGTTATAATTCGATAACCGTTGCACCGATTTGGATAATTGTTTTACCATATGATAGATTGGATATTTGGCTACAAGATGGGCAAATTTTGGCCCGCCTGGTGGCCTTCCATGTTAGTCAAAATATGGAATTTAACTTCATAACCCTTATATCTCCCAAAGTAATGGACGTGAAAAGTGCAATTGACTTCTATATGAAGCGCAGAGTTCTGCTCTACAAACCTGCCAAATTTCATTTCGCTATCTTCACAACGTTCGGAGTTATTGATAATTTTCAGAAAACTGTAAGCAAAGCAAAATTGCCGAAAACGCTTGCTTTTACGCAAGTTGTAACTCCCATATCTCTGGAACCGCTGGGTATACTTGAATGAAATTTTCTCTGGATGAAAGATCACAGCTTCAGCTTCAACATAGAGGGATTTTTGAGTTTCTAAATACAAAATAACGTACGAAGTAGGAGCTATTTTAAATATACGCCCACTTTTGACGGCTTACTAGTGGGCGTGGCAAAGTTTTATTTTCACACAACATTCTCCATTATGCCTTCTATCAACGCACAAAATTTCATGTAATTATCTCAAAAAACAACGGAGATATTACAAAAAACCAGAAAACAGTAACCAAAGCCAATTAACCGGAAATGAAAGTTTTTACTCAATTTGTAACTCTCATATCTCGGGAACCGCTGGTTATTTCCGCATGAAATTTTTTTCGGATGAAAGATCAAAGCTTCAGATTCAATATAGGGGACCTTTGGACCTTCTAAATTCCAAATAAAGCACAAATTAGAAGCAGTTTTTAGTTTGCGCCCACTTTTATCGACTTAAAAGTGGGCGTGGCAAAATTTTATTTTCTACAAAACATTCCTCATTATGTTGTCTATCAACCCACAAAATTTCATGAATTAATCTCGAAAAACTACGGAGATATTGCCAGAAAATTAAAACTGTTCCTTGAGCCGAAAATTTTTAAAATTTTTGCAATTTTTTTTGTGAAACACCAGGTCAACAGAACTGGTAGGAGGTGGATTTCGGGAATTAATTTTTTTAAAATCGTTATAATTCGATAACCGTTGCACCGATTTGGATAATTGTTTTACCATATGATAGATTGGATATTTGGCTACAAGATGGGCAAATTTTGGCCCGCCTGGTGGCCTTCCATGTTAGTCAAAATATGGAATTTAACTTCATAACCCTTATATCTCCCAAAGTAATGGACGTGAAAAGTGCAATTGACTTCTATATGAAGCGCAGAGTTCTGCTCTACAAACCTGCCAAATTTCATTTCGCTATCTTCACAACGTTCGGAGTTATTGATAATTTTCAGAAAACTGTAAGCAAAGCAAAATTGCCGAAAACGCTTGCTTTTACGCAAGTTGTAACTCCCATATCTCTGGAACCGCTGGGTATACTTGAATGAAATTTTCTCTGGATGAAAGATCACAGCTTCAGCTTCAACATAGAGGGATTTTTGAGTTTCTAAATACAAAATAACGTACGAAGTAGGAGCTATTTTAAATATACGCCCACTTTTGACGGCTTACTAGTGGGCGTGGCAAAGTTTTATTTTCACACAACATTCTCCATTATGCCTTCTATCAACGCACAAAATTTCATGTAATTATCTCAAAAAACAACGGAGATATTACAAAAAACCAGAAAACAGTAACCAAAGCCAATTAACCGGAAATGAAAGTTTTTACTCAATTTGTAACTCTCATATCTCGGGAACCGCTGGTTATTTCCGCATGAAATTTTTTTCGGATGAAAGATCAAAGCTTCAGATTCAATATAGGGGACCTTTGGACCTTCTAAATTCCAAATAAAGCACAAATTAGAAGCAGTTTTTAGTTTGCGCCCACTTTTATCGACTTAAAAGTGGGCGTGGCAAAATTTTATTTTCTACAAAACATTCCTCATTATGTTGTCTATCAACCCACAAAATTTCATGAATTAATCTCGAAAAACTACGGAGATATTGCCAGAAAATTAAAACTGTTCCTTGAGCCGAAAATTTTTAAAATTTTTGCAATTTTTTTTGTGAAACACCAGGTCAACAGAACTGGTAGGAGGTGGATTTCGGGAATTAATTTTTTTAAAATCGTTATAATTCGATAACCGTTGCACCGATTTGGATAATTGTTTTACCATATGATAGATTGGATATTTGGCTACAAGATGGGCAAATTTTGGCCCGCCTGGTGGCCTTCCATGTTAGTCAAAATATGGAATTTAACTTCATAACCCTTATATCTCCCAAAGTAATGGACGTGAAAAGTGCAATTGACTTCTATATGAAGCGCAGAGTTCTGCTCTACAAACCTGCCAAATTTCATTTCGCTATCTTCACAACGTTCGGAGTTATTGATAATTTTCAGATAACTGTAAGCAAAGCAAAATTGCCGAAAACGCTTGCTTTTACGCAAGTTGTAACTCCCATATCTCTGGAACCGCTGGGTATACTTGAATGAAATTTTCTCTGGATGAAAGATCACAGCTTCAGCTTCAACATAGAGGGATTTTTGAGTTTCTAAATACAAAATAACGTACGAAGTAGGAGCTATTTTAAATATACGCCCACTTTTGACGGCTTACTAGTGGGCGTGGCAAAGTTTTATTTTCACACAACATTCTCCATTATGCCTTCTATCAACGCACAAAATTTCATGTAATTATCTCAAAAAACAACGGAGATATTACAAAAAACCAGAAAACAGTAACCAAAGCCAATTAACCGGAAATGAAAGTTTTTACTCAATTTGTAACTCTCATATCTCGGGAACCGCTGGTTATTTCCGCATGAAATTTTTTTCGGATGAAAGATCAAAGCTTCAGATTCAATATAGGGGACCTTTGGACCTTCTAAATTCCAAATAAAGCACAAATTAGAAGCAGTTTTTAGTTTGCGCCCACTTTTATCGACTTAAAAGTGGGCGTGGCAAAATTTAATTTTCTACAAAACATTCCTCATTATGTTGTCTATCAACCCACAAAATTTCATGAATTAATCTCGAAAAACTACGGAGATATTGCCAGAAAATTAAAACTGTTCCTTGAGCCGAAAATTTTTAAAATTTTTGCAATTTTTTTTGTGAAACACCAGGTCAACAGAACTGGTAGGAGGTGGATTTCGGGAATTGATTTTTTTAAAATCGTTATAATTCGATAACCGTTGCACCGATTTGGATAATTGTTTTACCATATGATAGATTGGATATTTGGCTACAAGATGGGCAAACTTTGGCCCGCCTGGTGGCCCTCCATGTTAGTCAAAATATGGAATTGAACTTCATAACCCTTATATCTCCCAAAGTAATGGACGTGAAAAGTGCAATTGACTTCTATATGAAGCGCAGAGTTCTGCTCTACAAACCTGCCAAATTTCATTTCGCTATCTTCACAATGTTCGGAGTTATTGATAATTTTCAGAAAACTGTAAGCAAAGCAAAATTGCCGAAAACGCTTGCTTTTATGCAAGTTGTAATCCCATATCTCGGGAACCGCTTGGTACACTTGAATGAAATTTTCTCTGGATGAAAGATCACAGCTTCAGCTTCAACATAGAGGACTTTTAGAGTTTCTAAATACAAAATAACGTACGAAGTAGGAGCTATTTTAAATATACGCCCACTTTTGACGGCTTACTAGTGGGCGTGGCAAAGTTTTATTTTCACACAACATTCTCCATTATGCCTTCTATCAACGCACAAAATTTCATGTAATTATCTCAAAAACCAACGGAGATATTACAAAAAACCAGAAAACAGTAACCAAAGCCAATTAACCGGAAATGAAAGTTTTTACTCAATTTGTAACTCTCATATCTCGGGAACCGCTGGTTATTTGCGCATGAAATTTTTTTCGGATGAAAGATCAAAGCTTCAGGTTCAATATAGGGGACCTTTGGACCTTCTAAATTCCAAATAAAGCACAAATTAGAAGCAGTTTTTAGTTTGCGCCCACTTTTATCGACTTAAAAGTGGGCGTGGCAAAATTTAATTTTCTACAAAACATTCCTCATTATGTTGTCTATCAACCCACAAAATTTCATGAATTAATCTCGAAAAACTACGGAGATATTGCCAGAAAATTAAAACTGTTCCTTGAGCCGAAAATTTTTAAAATTTTTGCAATTTTTTTTGTGAAACACCAGGTCAACAGAAGTGGTAGGAGGTGGATTTCGGGAATTGATTTTTTTAAAATCGTTATAATTCGATAACCGTTGCACCGAGTTGGATAATTGTTTTACCATATGATAGATTGGATATTTGGCTACAAGATGGGCAAACTTTGGCCCGCCTGGTGGCCCCCCATGTTAGTCAAAATATGGAATTTAACTTCATAACCCTTATATCTCCCAAAGTAATGGACGTGAAAAGTGCAATTGACTTCTATATGAAGCGCAGAGTTCTGCTCTACAAACCTGCCAAATTTCATTTCGCTATCTTCACAACGTTCGGAGTTATTGATAATTTTCAGAAAACTGTAAGCAAAGCAAAATTGCCGAAAACGCTTGCTTTTACGCAAGTTGTAACTCCCATATCTCTGGAACCGCTGGGTATACTTGAATGAAATTTTCTCTGGATGAAAGATCACAGCTTCAGCTTCAACATAGAGGGATTTTTGAGTTTCTAAATACAAAATAACGTACGAAGTAGGAGCTATTTTAAATATACGCCCACTTTTGACGGCTTACTAGTGGGCGTGGCAAAGTTTTATTTTCACACAACATTCTCCATTATGCCTTCTATCAACGCACAAAATTTCATGTAATTATATCAAAAACCAACGGAGATATTACAAAAAACCAGAAAACAGTAACCAAAGCCAATTAACCGGAAATTAAAGTTTTTACTCAATTTGTAAATCTCATATCTCGGGAACCGCTGGTTATTTCCGCATGAAATTTTTTTCGGATGAAAGATCAAAGCTTCAGATTCAATATAGGGGACCTTTGGACCTTCTAAATTCCAAATAAAGCACAAATTAGAAGCAGTTTTTAGTTTGCGCCCACTTTTATCGACTTAAAAGTGGGCGTGGCAAAATTTAATTTTCTACAAAACATTCCTCATTATGTTGTCTATCAACCCACAAAATTTCATGAATTAATCTCGAAAAACTACGGAGATATTGCCAGAAAATTAAAACTGTTCCTTGAGCCGAAAATTTTTAAAATTTTTGCAATTTTTTTTGTGAAACACCAGGTCAACAGAACTGGTAGGAGGTGGATTTCGGGAATTGATTTTTTTAAAATCGTTATAATTCGATAACCGTTGCACCGATTTGGATAATTGTTTTACCATATGATAGATTGGATATTTGGCTACAAGATGGGCAAATTTTGGCCCGCCTGGTGGCCCCCCATGTTAGTCAAAATATGGAATTTAACTTCATAATCCTTATATCTCCCAAAGTAATGGACGTGAAAAGTGCAATTGACTTCTATATGAAGCGCAGAGTTCTGCTCTACAAACCTGCCAAATTTCATTTCGCTATCTTCACAACGTTCGGAGTTATTGATAATTTTCAGAAAACTGTAAGCAAAGCAAAATTGCCGAAAACGCTTGCTTTTACGCAAGTTGTAACTCCCATATCTCTGGAACCGCTGGGTATACTTGAATGAAATTTTCTCTGGATGAAAGATCACAGCTTCAGCTTCAACATAGAGGGATTTTTGAGTTTCTAAATACAAAATAACGTACGAAGTAGGAGCTATTTTAAATATACGCCCACTTTTGACGGCTTACTAGTGGGCGTGGCAAAGTTTTATTTTCACACAACATTCTCCATTATGCCTTCTATCAACGCACAAAATTTCATGTAATTATCTCAAAAAACAATGGAGATATTACAAAAAACCAGAAAACAGTAACCAAAGCCAATTAACCGGAAATGAAAGTTTTTACTCAATTTGTAACTCTCATATCTCGGGAACCGCTGGTTATTTGCGCATGAAATTTTTTTCGGATGAAAGATCACAGCTTCAGGTTCAATATAGGGGACCTTTGGACCTTCTAAATTCCAAATAAAGCACAAATTAGAAGCAGTTTTTAGTTTACGCCCACTTTTATCAACTTAAAAGTGGGCGTGGCCAAACTTTATTTTCTACAAAACATTCCTCATTATGTTGTCTATCAACCCACAAAATTTCATGAATTAATCTCGAAAAACTACGGAGATATTGCCAGAAAATTAAAACTGTTCCTTGAGCCGAAAATTTTTAAAATTTTTGCAATTTTTTTTGTGAAACACCAGGTCAACAGAAGTGGTAGGAGGTGGATTTCGGGAATTGATTTTTTTAAAATCGTTATAATTCGATAACCGTTGCACCGATTTGGATAATTGTTTTACCATATGATAGATTGGATATTTGGCTACAAGATGGGCAAACTTTGGCCCGCCTGGTGGCCCCCCATGTTAGTCAAAATATGGAATTTAACTTCATAACCCTTATATCTCCCAAAGTAATGGACGTGAAAAGTGCAATTGACTTCTATATGAAGCGCAGAGTTCTGCTCTACAAACCTGCCAAATTTCATTTCGCTATCTTCACAACGTTCGGAGTTATTGATAATTTTCAGAAAACTGTAAGCAAAGCAAAATTGCCGAAAACGCTTGCTTTTACGCAAGTTGTAACTCCCATATCTCTGGAACCGCTGGGTATACTTGAATGAAATTTTCTCTGGATGAAAGATCACAGCTTCAGCTTCAACATAGAGGGATTTTTGAGTTTCTAAATACAAAATAACGTACGAAGTAGGAGCTATTTTAAATATACGCCCACTTTTGACGGCTTACTAGTGGGCGTGGCAAAGTTTTATTTTCACACAACATTCTCCATTATGCCTTCTATCAACGCACAAAATTTCATGTGATTATATCAAAAACCAACGGAGATATTACAAAAAACCAGAAAACAGTAACCAAAGCCAATTAACCGGAAATGAAAGTTTTTACTCAATTTGTAACTCTCATATCTCGGGAACCGCTGGTTATTTCCGCATGAAATTTTTTTCGGATGAAAGATCAAAGCTTCAGATTCAATATAGGGGACCTTTGGACCTTCTAAATTCCAAATAAAGCACAAATTAGAAGCAGTTTTTAGTTTGCGCCCACTTTTATCGACTTAAAAGTGGGCGTGGCAAAATTTAATTTTCTACAAAACATTCCTCATTATGTTGTCTATCAACCCACAAAATTTCATGAATTAATCTCGAAAAACTACGGAGATATTGCCAGAAAATTAAAACTGTTCCTTGAGCCGAAAATTTTTAAAATTTTTGCAATTTTTTTTGTGAAACACCAGGTCAACAGAACTGGTAGGAGGTGGATTTCGGGAATTGATTTTTTTAAAATCGTTATAATTCGATAACCGTTGCACCGATTTGGATAATTGTTTTACCATATGATAGATTGGATATTTGGCTACAAGATGGGCAAATTTTGGCCCGCCTGGTGGCCCCCCATGTTAGTCAAAATATGGAATTTAACTTCATAACCCTTATATCTCCCAAAGTAATGGACGTGAAAAGTGCAATTGACTTCTATATGAAGCGCAGAGTTCTGCTCTACAAACCTGCCAAATTTCATTTCGCTATCTTCACAACGTTCGGAGTTATTGATAATTTTCAGAAAACTGTAAGCAAAGCAAAATTGCCGAAAACGCTTGCTTTTACGCAAGTTGTAACTCCCATATCTCTGGAACCGCTGGGTATACTTGAATGAAATTTTCTCTGGATGAAAGATCACAGCTTCAGCTTCAACATAGAGGGATTTTTGAGTTTCTAAATACAAAATAACGTACGAAGTAGGAGCTATTTTAAATATACGCCCACTTTTGACGGCTTACTAGTGGGCGTGGCAAAGTTTTATTTTCACACAACATTCTCCATTATGCCTTCTATCAACGCACAAAATTTCATGTAATTATCTCAAAAAACAATGGAGATATTACAAAAAACCAGAAAACAGTAACCAAAGCCAATTAACCGGAAATGAAAGTTTTTACTCAATTTGTAACTCTCATATCTCGGGAACCGCTGGTTATTTGCGCATGAAATTTTTTTCGGATGAAAGATCACAGCTTCAGGTTCAATATAGGGGACCTTTGGACCTTCTAAATTCCAAATAAAGCACAAATTAGAAGCAGTTTTTAGTTTACGCCCACTTTTATCAACTTAAAAGTGGGCGTGGCCAAACTTTATTTTCTACAAAACATTCCTCATTATGTTGTCTATCAACCCACAAAATTTCATGAATTAATCTCGAAAAACTACGGAGATGCCAGAAAATTAAAACTGTTCCTTGAGCCGAAAATTTTTAAAATTTTTGCAATTTTTTTTGTGAAACACCAGGTCAACAGAAAAGGTAGGAGGTGGATTTTGGAATTGATTTTTTTAAAATCGCTATAATTCGATAACCGTTGCACCGATTTGGATAATTGTTTTACCATATGATAGATTGGATATTTGGCTACAAGATGGGCAAACTTTGGCCCGCCTGGTGGCCCTCCATGTTAGTCAAAATATGGAATTGAACTTCATAACCCTTATATCTCCCAAAGTAATGGACGTGAAAAGTGCAATTGACTTCTATATGAAGCGCAGAGTTCTGCTCTACAAACCTGCCAAATTTCATTTCGCTATCTTCACAACGTTCGGAGTTATTGATAATTTTCAGAAAACTGTAAGCAAAGCAAAATTGCCGAAAACGCTTGCTTTTATGCAAGTTGTAACTCCCATATCTCGGGAACCGCTTGGTACACTTGAATGAAATTTTCTCTGGATGAAAGATCACAGCTTCAGCTTCAACATAGAGGACTTTTAGAGTTTCTAAATACAAAATAACGTACGAAGTAGGAGCTATTTTAAATATACGCCCACTTTTGACGGCTTACTAGTGGGCGTGGCAAAGTTTTATTTTCACACAACATTCTCCATTATGCCTTCTATCAACGCACAAAATTTCATGTAATTATCTCAAAAAACAACGGAGATATTACAAAAAAACCAGAAAACAGTAACCAAAGCCAATTAACCGGAAATGAAAGTTTTTACTCAATTTGTAACTCTCATATCTCGGGAACCGCTGGTTATTTCCGCATGAAATTTTTTTCGGATGAAAGATCAAAGCTTCAGATTCAATATAGGGGACCTTTGGACCTTCTAAATTCCAAATAAAGCACAAATTAGAAGCAGTTTTTAGTTTACGCCCACTTTTATCAACTTAAAAGTGGGCGTGGCCAAACTTTATTTTCTACAAAACATTCCTCATTATGTTGTCTATCAACCCACAAAATTTCATGAATTAATCTCGAAAAACTACGGAGATGCCAGAAAATTAAAACTGTTCCTTGAGCCGAAAATTTTTAAAATTTTTGCAATTTTTTTTGTGAAACACCAGGTCAACAGAAAAGGTAGGAGGTGGATTTTGGAATTGATTTTTTTAAAATCGCTATAATTCGATAACCGTTGCACCGATTTGGATAATTGTTTTACCATATGATAGATTGGATATTTGGCTACAAGATGGGCAAACTTTGGCCCGCCTGGTGGCCCTCCATGTTAGTCAAAATATGGAATTGAACTTCATAACCCTTATATCTCCCAAAGTAATGGACGTGAAAAGTGCAATTGACTTCTATATGAAGCGCAGAGTTCTGCTCTACAAACCTGCCAAATTTCATTTCGCTATCTTCACAACGTTCGGAGTTATTGATAATTTTCAGAAAACTGTAAGCAAAGCAAAATTGCCGAAAACGCTTGCTTTTATGCAAGTTGTAACTCCCATATCTCGGGAACCGCTTGGTACACTTGAATGAAATTTTCTCTGGATGAAAGATCACAGCTTCAGCTTCAACATAGAGGACTTTTAGAGTTTCTAAATACAAAATAACGTACGAAGTAGGAGCTATTTTAAATATACGCCCACTTTTGACGGCTTACTAGTGGGCGTGGCAAAGTTTTATTTTCACACAACATTCTCCATTATGCCTTCTATCAACGCACAAAATTTCATGTAATTATCTCAAAAAACAACGGAGATATTACAAAAAAACCAGAAAACAGTAACCAAAGCCAATTAACCGGAAATGAAAGTTTTTACTCAATTTGTAACTCTCATATCTCGGGAACCGCTGGTTATTTCCGCATGAAATTTTTTTCGGATGAAAGATCAAAGCTTCAGATTCAATATAGGGGACCTTTGGACCTTCTAAATTCCAAATAAAGCACAAATTAGACGCAGTTTTTAGTTTGCGCCCACTTTTATCGACTTAAAAGTGGGCGTGGCAAAATTTAATTTTCTACAAAACATTCCTCATTATGTTGTCTATCAACCCACAAAATTTCATGAATTAATCTCGAAAAACTACGGAGATATTGCCAGAAAATTAAAACTGTTCCTTGAGCCGAAAATTTTTAAAATTTTTGCAATTTTTTTTGTGAAACACCAGGTCAACAGAACTGGTAGGAGGTGGATTTCGGGAATTGATTTTTTTAAAATCGTTATAATTCGATAACCGTTGCACCGATTTGGATAATTGTTTTACCATATGATAGATTGGATATTTGGCTACAAGATGGGCAAACTTTGGCCCGCCTGGTGGCCCCCCATGTTAGTCAAAATATGGAATTTAACTTCATAACCCTTATATCTCCCAAAGTAATGGACGTGAAAAGTGAAATTGACTTCTATATGAAGCGCAGAGTTCTGCTCTACAAACCTGCCAAATTTCATTTCGCTATCTTCACAACGTTCGGAGTTATTGATAATTTTCAGAAAACTGTAAGCAAAGCAAAATTGCCGAAAACGCTTGCTTTTACGCAAGTTGTAACTCCCATATCTCTGGAACCGCTGGGTATACTTGAATGAAATTTTCTCTGGATGAAAGATCACAGCTTCAGCTTCAACATAGAGGGATTTTTGAGTTTCTAAATACAAAATAACGTACGAAGTAGGAGCTATTTTAAATATACGCCCACTTTTGACGGCTTACTAGTGGGCGTGGCAAAGTTTTATTTTCACACAACATTCTCCATTATGCCTTCTATCAACGCACAAAATTTCATGTAATTATATCAAAAACCAACGGAGATATTACAAAAAACCAGAAAACAGTAACCAAAGCCAATTAACCGGAAATTAAAGTTTTTACTCAATTTGTAAATCTCATATCTCGGGAACCGCTGGTTATTTCCGCATGAAATTTTTTTCGGATGAAAGATCAAAGCTTCAGATTCAATATAGGGGACCTTTGGACCTTCTAAATTCCAAATAAAGCACAAATTAGAAGCAGTTTTTAGTTTGCGCCCACTTTTATCGACTTAAAAGTGGGCGTGGCAAAATTTAATTTTCTACAAAACATTCCTCATTATGTTGTCTATCAACCCACAAAATTTCATGAATTAATCTCGAAAAACTACGGAGATATTGCCAGAAAATTAAAACTGTTCCTTGAGCCGAAAATTTTTAAAATTTTTGCAATTTTTTTTGTGAAACACCAGGTCAACAGAACTGGTAGGAGGTGGATTTCGGGAATTGATTTTTTTAAAATCGTTATAATTCGATAACCGTTGCACCGATTTGGATAATTGTTTTACCATATGATAGATTGGATATTTGGCTACAAGATGGGCAAATTTTGGCCCGCCTGGTGGCCCCCCATGTTAGTCAAAATATGGAATTTAACTTCATAACCCTTATATCTCCCAAAGTAATGGACGTGAAAAGTGCAATTGACTTCTATATGAAGCGCAGAGTTCTGCTCTACAAACCTGCCAAATTTCATTTCGCTATCTTCACAACGTTCGGAGTTATTGATAATTTTCAGAAAACTGTAAGCAAAGCAAAATTGCCGAAAACGCTTGCTTTTACGCAAGTTGTAACTCCCATATCTCTGGAACCGCTGGGTATACTTGAATGAAATTTTCTCTGGATGAAAGATCACAGCTTCAGCTTCAACATAGAGGGATTTTTGAGTTTCTAAATACAAAATAACGTACGAAGTAGGAGCTATTTTAAATATACGCCCACTTTTGACGGCTTACTAGTGGGCGTGGCAAAGTTTTATTTTCACACAACATTCTCCATTATGCCTTCTATCAACGCACAAAATTTCATGTAATTATCTCAAAAAACAATGGAGATATTACAAAAAACCAGAAAACAGTAACCAAAGCCAATTAACCGGAAATGAAAGTTTTTACTCAATTTGTAACTCTCATATCTCGGGAACCGCTGGTTATTTGCGCATGAAATTTTTTTCGGATGAAAGATCACAGCTTCAGGTTCAATATAGGGGACCTTTGGACCTTCTAAATTCCAAATAAAGCACAAATTAGAAGCAGTTTTTAGTTTACGCCCACTTTTATCAACTTAAAAGTGGGCGTGGCCAAACTTTATTTTCTACAAAACATTCCTCATTATGTTGTCTATCAACCCACAAAATTTCATGAATTAATCTCGAAAAACTACGGAGATATTGCCAGAAAATTAAAACTGTTCCTTGAGCCGAAAATTTTTAAAATTTTTGCAATTTTTTTTGTGAAACACCAGGTCAACAGAACTGGTAGGAGGTGGATTTCGGGAATTGATTTTTTTAAAATCGTTATAATTCGATAACCGTTGCACCGATTTGGATAATTGTTTTACCATATGATAGATTGGATATTTGGCTACAAGATGGGCAAACTTTGGCCCGCCTGGTGGCCCCCCATGTTAGTCAAAATATGGAATTTAACTTCATAACCCTTATATCTCCCAAAGTAATGGACGTGAAAAGTGAAATTGACTTCTATATGAAGCGCAGAGTTCTGCTCTACAAACCTGCCAAATTTCATTTCGCTATCTTCACAACGTTCGGAGTTATTGATAATTTTCAGAAAACTGTAAGCAAAGCAAAATTGCCGAAAACGCTTGCTTTTACGCAAGTTGTAACTCCCATATCTCTGGAACCGCTGGGTATACTTGAATGAAATTTTCTCTGGATGAAAGATCACAGCTTCAGCTTCAACATAGAGGGATTTTTGAGTTTCTAAATACAAAATAACGTACGAAGTAGGAGCTATTTTAAATATACGCCCACTTTTGACGGCTTACTAGTGGGCGTGGCAAAGTTTTATTTTCACACAACATTCTCCATTATGCCTTCTATCAACGCACAAAATTTCATGTAATTATATCAAAAACCAACGGAGATATTACAAAAAACCAGAAAACAGTAACCAAAGCCAATTAACCGGAAATTAAAGTTTTTACTCAATTTGTAAATCTCATATCTCGGGAACCGCTGGTTATTTCCGCATGAAATTTTTTTCGGATGAAAGATCAAAGCTTCAGATTCAATATAGGGGACCTTTGGACCTTCTAAATTCCAAATAAAGCACAAATTAGAAGCAGTTTTTAGTTTGCGCCCACTTTTATCGACTTAAAAGTGGGCGTGGCAAAATTTAATTTTCTACAAAACATTCCTCATTATGTTGTCTATCAACCCACAAAATTTCATGAATTAATCTCGAAAAACTACGGAGATATTGCCAGAAAATTAAAACTGTTCCTTGAGCCGAAAATTTTTAAAATTTTTGCAATTTTTTTTGTGAAACACCAGGTCAACAGAAGTGGTAGGAGGTGGATTTCGGGAATTGATTTTTTTAAAATCGTTATAATTCGATAACCGTTGCACCGAGTTGGATAATTGTTTTACCATATGATAGATTGGATATTTGGCTACAAGATGGGCAAACTTTGGCCCGCCTGGTGGCCCCCCATGTTAGTCAAAATATGGAATTTAACTTCATAACCCTTATATCTCCCAAAGTAATGGACGTGAAAAGTGCAATTGACTTCTATATGAAGCGCAGAGTTCTGCTCTACAAACCTGCCAAATTTCATTTCGCTATCTTCACAACGTTCGGAGTTATTGATAATTTTCAGAAAACTGTAAGCAAAGCAAAATTGCCGAAAACGCTTGCTTTTACGCAAGTTGTAACTCCCATATCTCTGGAACCGCTGGGTATACTTGAATGAAATTTTCTCTGGATGAAAGATCACAGCTTCAGCTTCAACATAGAGGGATTTTTGAGTTTCTAAATACAAAATAACGTACGAAGTAGGAGCTATTTTAAATATACGCCCACTTTTGACGGCTTACTAGTGGGCGTGGCAAAGTTTTATTTTCACACAACATTCTCCATTATGCCTTCTATCAACGCACAAAATTTCATGTAATTATATCAAAAACCAACGGAGATATTACAAAAAACCAGAAAACAGTAACCAAAGCCAATTAACCGGAAATTAAAGTTTTTACTCAATTTGTAAATCTCATATCTCGGGAACCGCTGGTTATTTCCGCATGAAATTTTTTTCGGATGAAAGATCAAAGCTTCAGATTCAATATAGGGGACCTTTGGACCTTCTAAATTCCAAATAAAGCACAAATTAGAAGCAGTTTTTAGTTTGCGCCCACTTTTATCGACTTAAAAGTGGGCGTGGCAAAATTTAATTTTCTACAAAACATTCCTCATTATGTTGTCTATCAACCCACAAAATTTCATGAATTAATCTCGAAAAACTACGGAGATGCCAGAAAATTAAAACTGTTCCTTGAGCCGAAAATTTTTAAAATTTTTGCAATTTTTTTTGTGAAACACCAGGTCAACAGAAAAGGTAGGAGGTGGATTTTGGAATTGATTTTTTTAAAATCGCTATAATTCGATAACCGTTGCACCGATTTGGATAATTGTTTTACCATATGATAGATTGGATATTTGGCTACAAGATGGGCAAACTTTGGCCCGCCTGGTGGCCCTCCATGTTAGTCAAAATATGGAATTGAACTTCATAACCCTTATATCTCCCAAAGTAATGGACGTGAAAAGTGCAATTGACTTCTATATGAAGCGCAGAGTTCTGCTCTACAAACCTGCCAAATTTCATTTCGCTATCTTCACAACGTTCGGAGTTATTGATAATTTTCAGAAAACTGTAAGCAAAGCAAAATTGCCGAAAACGCTTGCTTTTATGCAAGTTGTAACTCCCATATCTCGGGAACCGCTTGGTACACTTGAATGAAATTTTCTCTGGATGAAAGATCACAGCTTCAGCTTCAACATAGAGGACTTTTAGAGTTTCTAAATACAAAATAACGTACGAAGTAGGAGCTATTTTAAATATACGCCCACTTTTGACGGCTTACTAGTGGGCGTGGCAAAGTTTTATTTTCACACAACATTCTCCATTATGCCTTCTATCAACGCACAAAATTTCATGTAATTATCTCAAAAAACAACGGAGATATTACAAAAAAACCAGAAAACAGTAACCAAAGCCAATTAACCGGAAATGAAAGTTTTTACTCAATTTGTAACTCTCATATCTCGGGAACCGCTGGTTATTTCCGCATGAAATTTTTTTCGGATGAAAGATCAAAGCTTCAGATTCAATATAGGGGACCTTTGGACCTTCTAAATTCCAAATAAAGCACAAATTAGACGCAGTTTTTAGTTTGCGCCCACTTTTATCGACTTAAAAGTGGGCGTGGCAAAATTTAATTTTCTACAAAACATTCCTCATTATGTTGTTGTCTATCAACCCACAAAATTTCATGAATTAATCTCGAAAAACTACGGAGATATTGCCAGAAAATTAAAACTGTTCCTTGAGCCGAAAATTTTTAAAATTTTTGCAATTTTTTTTGTGAAACACCAGGTCAACAGAACTGGTAGGAGGTGGATTTCGGGAATTGATTTTTTTAAAATCGTTATAATTCGATAACCGTTGCACCGATTTGGATAATTGTTTTACCATATGATAGATTGGATATTTGGCTACAAGATGGGCAAACTTTGGCCCGCCTGGTGGCCCCCCATGTTAGTCAAAATATGGAATTTAACTTCATAACCCTTATATCTCCCAAAGTAATGGACGTGAAAAGTAAAATTGACTTCTATATGAAGCGCAGAGTTCTGCTCTACAAACCTGCCAAATTTCATTTCGCTATCTTCACAACGTTCGGAGTTATTGATAATTTTCAGAAAACTGTAAGCAAAGCAAAATTGCCGAAAACGCTTGCTTTTACGCAAGTTGTAACTCCCATATCTCTGGAACCGCTGGGTATACTTGAATGAAATTTTCTCTGGATGAAAGATCACAGCTTCAGCTTCAACATAGAGGGATTTTTGAGTTTCTAAATACAAAATAACGTACGAAGTAGGAGCTATTTTAAATATACGCCCACTTTTGACGGCTTACTAGTGGGCGTGGCAAAATTTTATTTTCACACAACATTCTCCATTATGCCTTCTATCAACGCACAAAATTTCATGTAATTATATCAAAAACCAACGGAGATATTACAAAAAACCAGAAAACAGTAACCAAAGCCAATTAACCGGAAATTAAAGTTTTTACTCAATTTGTAAATCTCATATCTCGGGAACCGCTGGTTATTTCCGCATGAAATTTTTTTCGGATGAAAGATCAAAGCTTCAGATTCAATATAGGGGACCTTTGGACCTTCTAAATTCCAAATAAAGCACAAATTAGAAGCAGTTTTTAGTTTGCGCCCACTTTTATCGACTTAAAAGTGGGCGTGGCAAAATTTAATTTTCTACAAAACATTCCTCATTATGTTGTCTATCAACCCACAAAATTTCATGAATTAATCTCGAAAAACTACGGAGATATTGCCAGAAAATTAAAACTGTTCCTTGAGCCGAAAATTTTTAAAATTTTTGCAATTTTTTTTGTGAAACACCAGGTCAACAGAACTGGTAGGAGGTGGATTTCGGGAATTGATTTTTTTAAAATCGTTATAATTCGATAACCGTTGCACCGATTTGGATAATTGTTTTACCATATGATAGATTGGATATTTGGCTACAAGATGGGCAAACTTTGGCCCGCCTGGTGGCCCCCCATGTTAGTCAAAATATGGAATTTAACTTCATAACCCTTATATCTCCCAAAGTAATGGACGTGAAAAGTGAAATTGACTTCTATATGAAGCGCAGAGTTCTGCTCTACAAACCTGCCAAATTTCATTTCGCTATCTTCACAACGTTCGGAGTTATTGATAATTTTCAGAAAACTGTAAGCAAAGCAAAATTGCCGAAAACGCTTGCTTTTACGCAAGTTGTAACTCCCATATCTCTGGAACCGCTGGGTATACTTGAATGAAATTTTCTCTGGATGAAAGATCACAGCTTCAGCTTCAACATAGAGGGATTTTTGAGTTTCTAAATACAAAATAACGTACGAAGTAGGAGCTATTTTAAATATACGCCCACTTTTGACGGCTTACTAGTGGGCGTGGCAAAATTTTATTTTCACACAACATTCTCCATTATGCCTTCTATCAACGCACAAAATTTCATGTAATTATATCAAAAACCAACGGAGATATTACAAAAAACCAGAAAACAGTAACCAAAGCCAATTAACCGGAAATTAAAGTTTTTACTCAATTTGTAAATCTCATATCTCGGGAACCGCTGGTTATTTCCGCATGAAATTTTTTTCGGATGAAAGATCAAAGCTTCAGATTCAATATAGGGGACCTTTGGACCTTCTAAATTCCAAATAAAGCACAAATTAGAAGCAGTTTTTAGTTTGCGCCCACTTTTATCGACTTAAAAGTGGGCGTGGCAAAATTTAATTTTCTACAAAACATTCCTCATTATGTTGTCTATCAACCCACAAAATTTCATGAATTAATCTCGAAAAACTACGGAGATATTGCCAGAAAATTAAAACTGTTCCTTGAGCCGAAAATTTTTAAAATTTTTGCAATTTTTTTTGTGAAACACCAGGTCAACAGAACTGGTAGGAGGTGGATTTCGGGAATTGATTTTTTTAAAATCGTTATAATTCGATAACCGTTGCACCGATTTGGATAATTGTTTTACCATATGATAGATTGGATATTTGGCTACAAGATGGGCAAATTTTGGCCCGCCTGGTGGCCCCCCATGTTAGTCAAAATATGGAATTTAACTTCATAATCCTTATATCTCCCAAAGTAATGGACGTGAAAAGTGCAATTGACTTCTATATGAAGCGCAGAGTTCTGCTCTACAAACCTGCCAAATTTCATTTCGCTATCTTCACAACGTTCGGAGTTATTGATAATTTTCAGAAAACTGTAAGCAAAGCAAAATTGCCGAAAACGCTTGCTTTTACGCAAGTTGTAACTCCCATATCTCTGGAACCGCTGGGTATACTTGAATGAAATTTTCTCTGGATGAAAGATCACAGCTTCAGCTTCAACATAGAGGGATTTTTGAGTTTCTAAATACAAAATAACGTACGAAGTAGGAGCTATTTTAAATATACGCCCACTTTTGACGGCTTACTAGTGGGCGTGGCAAAGTTTTATTTTCACACAACATTCTCCATTATGCCTTCTATCAACGCACAAAATTTCATGTAATTATCTCAAAAAACAATGGAGATATTACAAAAAACCAGAAAACAGTAACCAAAGCCAATTAACCGGAAATGAAAGTTTTTACTCAATTTGTAACTCTCATATCTCGGGAACCGCTGGTTATTTGCGCATGAAATTTTTTTCGGATGAAAGATCACAGCTTCAGGTTCAATATAGGGGACCTTTGGACCTTCTAAATTCCAAATAAAGCACAAATTAGAAGCAGTTTTTAGTTTACGCCCACTTTTATCAACTTAAAAGTGGGCGTGGCCAAACTTTATTTTCTACAAAACATTCCTCATTATGTTGTCTATCAACCCACAAAATTTCATGAATTAATCTCGAAAAACTACGGAGATATTGCCAGAAAATTAAAACTGTTCCTTGAGCCGAAAATTTTTAAAATTTTTGCAATTTTTTTTGTGAAACACCAGGTCAACAGAAGTGGTAGGAGGTGGATTTCGGGAATTGATTTTTTTAAAATCGTTATAATTCGATAACCGTTGCACCGATTTGGATAATTGTTTTACCATATGATAGATTGGATATTTGGCTACAAGATGGGCAAACTTTGGCCCGCCTGGTGGCCCCCCATGTTAGTCAAAATATGGAATTTAACTTCATAACCCTTATATCTCCCAAAGTAATGGACGTGAAAAGTGCAATTGACTTCTATATGAAGCGCAGAGTTCTGCTCTACAAACCTGCCAAATTTCATTTCGCTATCTTCACAACGTTCGGAGTTATTGATAATTTTCAGAAAACTGTAAGCAAAGCAAAATTGCCGAAAACGCTTGCTTTTACGCAAGTTGTAACTCCCATATCTCTGGAACCGCTGGGTATACTTGAATGAAATTTTCTCTGGATGAAAGATCACAGCTTCAGCTTCAACATAGAGGGATTTTTGAGTTTCTAAATACAAAATAACGTACGAAGTAGGAGCTATTTTAAATATACGCCCACTTTTGACGGCTTACTAGTGGGCGTGGCAAAGTTTTATTTTCACACAACATTCTCCATTATGCCTTCTATCAACGCACAAAATTTCATGTAATTATATCAAAAACCAACGGAGATATTACAAAAAACCAGAAAACAGTAACCAAAGCCAATTAACCGGAAATTAAAGTTTTTACTCAATTTGTAACTCTCATATCTCGGGAACCGCTGGTTATTTCCGCATGAAATTTTTTTCGGATGAAAGATCAAAGCTTCAGATTCAATATAGGGGACCTTTGGACCTTCTAAATTCCAAATAAAGCACAAATTAGAAGCAGTTTTTAGTTTGCGCCCACTTTTATCGACTTAAAAGTGGGCGTGGCAAAATTTAATTTTCTACAAAACATTCCTCATTATGTTGTCTATCAACCCACAAAATTTCATGAATTAATCTCGAAAAACTACGGAGATATTGCCAGAAAATTAAAACTGTTCCTTGAGCCGAAAATTTTTAAAATTTTTGCAATTTTTTTTGTGAAACACCAGGTCAACAGAACTGGTAGGAGGTGGATTTCGGGAATTGATTTTTTTAAAATCGTTATAATTCGATAACCGTTGCACCGATTTGGATAATTGTTTTACCATATGATAGATTGGATATTTGGCTACAAGATGGGCAAATTTTGGCCCGCCTGGTGGCCCCCCATGTTAGTCAAAATATGGAATTTAACTTCATAACCCTTATATCTCCCAAAGTAATGGACGTGAAAAGTGCAATTGACTTCTATATGAAGCGCAGAGTTCTGCTCTACAAACCTGCCAAATTTCATTTCGCTATCTTCACAACGTTCGGAGTTATTGATAATTTTCAGAAAACTGTAAGCAAAGCAAAATTGCCGAAAACGCTTGCTTTTACGCAAGTTGTAACTCCCATATCTCTGGAACCGCTGGGTATACTTGAATGAAATTTTCTCTGGATGAAAGATCACAGCTTCAGCTTCAACATAGAGGGATTTTTGAGTTTCTAAATACAAAATAACGTACGAAGTAGGAGCTATTTTAAATATACGCCCACTTTTGACGGCTTACTAGTGGGCGTGGCAAAGTTTTATTTTCACACAACATTCTCCATTATGCCTTCTATCAACGCACAAAATTTCATGTAATTATCTCAAAAAACAATGGAGATATTACAAAAAACCAGAAAACAGTAACCAAAGCCAATTAACCGGAAATGAAAGTTTTTACTCAATTTGTAACTCTCATATCTCGGGAACCGCTGGTTATTTGCGCATGAAATTTTTTTCGGATGAAAGATCACAGCTTCAGGTTCAATATAGGGGACCTTTGGACCTTCTAAATTCCAAATAAAGCACAAATTAGAAGCAGTTTTTAGTTTACGCCCACTTTTATCAACTTAAAAGTGGGCGTGGCCAAACTTTATTTTCTACAAAACATTCCTCATTATGTTGTCTATCAACCCACAAAATTTCATGAATTAATCTCGAAAAACTACGGAGATGCCAGAAAATTAAAACTGTTCCTTGAGCCGAAAATTTTTAAAATTTTTGCAATTTTTTTTGTGAAACACCAGGTCAACAGAAAAGGTAGGAGGTGGATTTTGGAATTGATTTTTTTAAAATCGCTATAATTCGATAACCGTTGCACCGATTTGGATAATTGTTTTACCATATGATAGATTGGATATTTGGCTACAAGATGGGCAAACTTTGGCCCGCCTGGTGGCCCTCCATGTTAGTCAAAATATGGAATTGAACTTCATAACCCTTATATCTCCCAAAGTAATGGACGTGAAAAGTGCAATTGACTTCTATATGAAGCGCAGAGTTCTGCTCTACAAACCTGCCAAATTTCATTTCGCTATCTTCACAACGTTCGGAGTTATTGATAATTTTCAGAAAACTGTAAGCAAAGCAAAATTGCCGAAAACGCTTGCTTTTATGCAAGTTGTAACTCCCATATCTCGGGAACCGCTTGGTACACTTGAATGAAATTTTCTCTGGATGAAAGATCACAGCTTCAGCTTCAACATAGAGGACTTTTAGAGTTTCTAAATACAAAATAACGTACGAAGTAGGAGCTATTTTAAATATACGCCCACTTTTGACGGCTTACTAGTGGGCGTGGCAAAGTTTTATTTTCACACAACATTCTCCATTATGCCTTCTATCAACGCACAAAATTTCATGTAATTATCTCAAAAAACAACGGAGATATTACAAAAAAACCAGAAAACAGTAACCAAAGCCAATTAACCGGAAATGAAAGTTTTTACTCAATTTGTAACTCTCATATCTCGGGAACCGCTGGTTATTTCCGCATGAAATTTTTTTCGGATGAAAGATCAAAGCTTCAGATTCAATATAGGGGACCTTTGGACCTTCTAAATTCCAAATAAAGCACAAATTAGACGCAGTTTTTAGTTTGCGCCCACTTTTATCGACTTAAAAGTGGGCGTGGCAAAATTTAATTTTCTACAAAACATTCCTCATTATGTTGTCTATCAACCCACAAAATTTCATGAATTAATCTCGAAAAACTACGGAGATATTGCCAGAAAATTAAAACTGTTCCTTGAGCCGAAAATTTTTAAAATTTTTGCAATTTTTTTTGTGAAACACCAGGTCAACAGAACTGGTAGGAGGTGGATTTCGGGAATTGATTTTTTTAAAATCGTTATAATTCGATAACCGTTGCACCGATTTGGATAATTGTTTTACCATATGATAGATTGGATATTTGGCTACAAGATGGGCAAACTTTGGCCCGCCTGGTGGCCCCCCATGTTAGTCAAAATATGGAATTTAACTTCATAACCCTTATATCTCCCAAAGTAATGGACGTGAAAAGTGAAATTGACTTCTATATGAAGCGCAGAGTTCTGCTCTACAAACCTGCCAAATTTCATTTCGCTATCTTCACAACGTTCGGAGTTATTGATAATTTTCAGAAAACTGTAAGCAAAGCAAAATTGCCGAAAACGCTTGCTTTTACGCAAGTTGTAACTCCCATATTTCGGGAACCGCTGGGTATACTTGAATGAAATTTTCTCTGGATGAAAGATCACAGCTTCAGCTTCAACATAGAGGGATTTTTGAGTTTCTAAATACAAAATAACGTACGAAGTAGGAGCTATTTTAAATATACGCCCACTTTTGACGGCTTACTAGTGGGCGTGGCAAAGTTTTATTTTCACACAACATTCTCCATTATGCCTTCTATCAACGCACAAAATTTCATGTAATTATCTCAAAAAACAACGGAGATATTACAAAAAAACCAGAAAACAGTAACCAAAGCCAATTAACCGGAAATTAAAGTTTTTACTCAATTTGTAACTCTCATATCTCGGGAACCGCTGGTTATTTGCGCATGAAATTTTTTTCGGATGAAAGATCAAAGCTTCAGGTTCAATATAGGGGACCTTTGGACCTTCTAAATTCCAAATAAAGCACAAATTAGAAGCAGTTTTTAGTTTGCGCCCACTTTTATCGACTTAAAAGTGGGCGTGGCAAAATTTAATTTTCTACAAAACATTCCTCATTATGTTGTCTATCAACCCACAAAATTTCATGAATTAATCTCGAAAAACTACGGAGATATTGCCAGAAAATTAAAACTGTTCCTTGAGCCGAAAATTTTTAAAATTTTTGCAATTTTTTTTGTGAAACACCAGGTCAACAGAAGTGGTAGGAGGTGGATTTTGGAATTGATTTTTTTAAAATCGCTATAATTCGATAACCGTTGCACCGATTTGGATAATTGTTTTACCATATGATAGATTGGATATTTGGCTACAAGATGGGCAAACTTTGGCCCGCCTGGTGGCCCTCCATGTTAGTCAAAATATGGAATTGAACTTCATAACCCTTATATCTCCCAAAGTAATGGACGTGAAAAGTGCAATTGACTTCTATATGAAGCGCAGAGTTCTGCTCTACAAACCTGCCAAATTTCATTTCGCTATCTTCACAACGTTCGGAGTTATTGATAATTTTCAGAAAACTGTAAGCAAAGCAAAATTGCCGAAAACGCTTGCTTTTATGCAAGTTGTAACTCCCATATCTCGGGAACCGCTTGGTACACTTGAATGAAATTTTCTCTGGATGAAAGATCACAGCTTCAGCTTCAACATAGAGGACTTTTAGAGTTTCTAAATACAAAATAACGTACGAAGTAGGAGCTATTTTAAATATACGCCCACTTTTGACGGCTTACTAGTGGGCGTGGCAAAGTTTTATTTTCACACAACATTCTCCATTATGCCTTCTATCAACGCACAAAATTTCATGTAATTATCTCAAAAAACAACGGAGATATTACAAAAAAAACCAGAAAACAGTAACCAAAGCCAATTAACCGGAAATTAAAGTTTTTACTCAATTTGTAACTCTCATATCTCGGGAACCGCTGGTTATTTGCGCATGAAATTTTTTTCGGATGAAAGATCAAAGCTTCAGGTTCAATATAGGGGACCTTTGGACCTTCTAAATTCCAAATAAAGCACAAATTAGAAGCAGTTTTTAGTTTGCGCCCACTTTTATCGACTTAAAAGTGGGCGTGGCAAAATTTAATTTTCTACAAAACATTCCTCATTATGTTGTCTATCAACCCACAAAATTGCATGAATTAATCTCGAAAAACTACGGAGATATTGCCAGAAAATTAAAACTGTTCCTTGAGCCGAAAATTTTTAAAATTTTTGCAATTTTTTTTGTGAAACACCAGGTCAACAGAAGTGGTAGGAGGTGGATTTTGGAATTGATTTTTTTAAAATCGCTATAATTCGATAACCGTTGCACCGATTTGGATAATTGTTTTACCATATGATAGATTGGATATTTGGCTACAAGATGGGCAAACTTTGGCCCGCCTGGTGGCCCTCCATGTTAGTCAAAATATGGAATTGAACTTCATAACCCTTATATCTCCCAAAGTAATGGACGTGAAAAGTGCAATTGACTTCTATATGAAGCGCAGAGTTCTGCTCTACAAACCTGCCAAATTTCATTTCGCTATCTTCACAACGTTCGGAGTTATTGATAATTTTCAGAAAACTGTAAGCAAAGCAAAATTGCCGAAAACGCTTGCTTTTATGCAAGTTGTAACTCCCATATCTCGGGAACCGCTTGGTACACTTGAATGAAATTTTCTCTGGATGAAAGATCACAGCTTCAGCTTCAACATAGAGGACTTTTAGAGTTTCTAAATACAAAATAACGTACGAAGTAGGAGCTATTTTAAATATACGCCCACTTTTGACGGCTTACTAGTGGGCGTGGCAAAGTTTTATTTTCACACAACATTCTCCATTATGCCTTCTATCAACGCACAAAATTTCATGTAATTATCTCAAAAAACAACGGAGATATTACAAAAAAACCAGAAAACAGTAACCAAAGCCAATTAACCGGAAATGAAAGTTTTTACTCAATTTGTAACTCTCATATCTCGGGAACCGCTGGTTATTTCCGCATGAAATTTTTTTCGGATGAAAGCTCAAAGCTTCAGATTCAATATAGGGGACCTTTGGACCTTCTAAATTCCAAATAAAGCACAAATTAGACGCAGTTTTTAGTTTGCGCCCACTTTTATCGACTTAAAAGTGGGCGTGGCAAAATTTAATTTTCTACAAAACATTCCTCATTATGTTGTCTATCAACCCACAAAATTTCATGAATTAATCTCGAAAAACTACGGAGATATTGCCAGAAAATTAAAACTGTTCCTTGAGCCGAAAATTTTAAAAATTTTTGCAATTTTTTTTGTGAAACACCAGGTCAACAGAACTGGTAGGAGGTGGATTTCGGGAATTGATTTTTTTAAAATCGTTATAATTCGATAACCGTTGCACCGATTTGGATAATTGTTTTACCATATGATAGATTGGATATTTGGCTACAAGATGGACAAACTTTGGCCCGCCTGGTGGCCCTCATGTTAGTCAAAATATGGAATTTAACTTCATAACCCTTATATCTCCCAAAGTAATGGACGTGAAAAGTGCAATTGACTTCTATATGAAGCGCAGAGTTCTGCTCTACAAACCTGCCAAATTTCATTTCGCTATCTTCACAACGTTCGGAGTTATTGATAATTTTCAGAAAACTGTAAGCAAAGCAAAATTGCCGAAAACGCTTGCTTTTACGCAAGTTGTAACTCCCATATCTCTGGAACCGCTGGGTATACTTGAATGAAATTTTCTCTGGATGAAAGATCACAGCTTCAGCTTCAACATAGAGGGATTTTTGAGTTTCTAAATACAAAATAACGTACGAAGTAGGAGCTATTTTAAATATACTCCCACTTTTGACGGCTTACTAGTGGGCGTGGCAAAGTTTTATTTTCACACAACATTCTCCATTATGCCTTCTATCAACGCACAAAATTTCATGTAATTATCTAAAAAAACAACGGAGATATTACAAAAAAACCAGAAAACAGTAACCAAAGCCAATTAACCGGAAATGAAAGTTTTTACTCAATTTGTAACTCTCATATCTCGGGAACCGCTGGTTATTTCCGCATGAAATTTTTTTCGGATGAAAGATCAAAGCTTCAGATTCAATATAGGGGACCTTTGGACCTTCTAAATTCCAAATAAAGCACAAATTAGAAGCAGTTTTTAGTTTGCGCCCACTTTTATCGACTTAAAAGTGGGCGTGGCAAAATTTAATTTTCTACAAAACATTCCTCATTATGTTGTCTATCAACCCACAAAATTTCATGAATTAATCTCGAAAAACTACGGAGATATTGCCAGAAAATTAAAACTGTTCCTTGAGCCGAAAATTTTTAAAATTTTTGCAATTTTTTTTGTGAAACACCAGGTCAACAGAACTGGTAGGAGGTGGATTTCGGGAATTGATTTTTTTAAAATCGTTATAATTCGATAACCGTTGCACCGATTTGGATAATTGTTTTACCATATGATAGATTGGATATTTGGCTACAAGATGGGCAAACTTTGGCCCGCCTGGTGGCCCCCCATGTTAGTCAAAATATGGAATTTAACTTCATAACCCTTATATCTCCCAAAGTAATGGACGTGAAAAGTGCAATTGACTTCTATATGAAGCGCAGAGTTCTGCTCTACAAACCTGCCAAATTTCATTTCGCTATCTTCACAACGTTCGGAGTTATTGATAATTTTCAGAAAACTGTAAGCAAAGCAAAATTGCCGAAAACGCTTGCTTTTACGCAAGTTGTAACTCCCATATCTCTGGAACCGCTGGGTATACTTGAATGAAATTTTCTCTGGATGAAAGATCACAGCTTCAGCTTCAACATAGAGGGATTTTTGAGTTTCTAAATACAAAATAACGTACGAAGTAGGAGCTATTTTAAATATACTCCCACTTTTGACGGCTTACTAGTGGGCGTGGCAAAGTTTTATTTTCACACAACATTCTCCATTATGCCTTCTATCAACGCACAAAATTTCATGTAATTATCTAAAAAAACAACGGAGATATTACAAAAAAACCAGAAAACAGTAACCAAAGCCAATTAACCGGAAATGAAAGTTTTTACTCAATTTGTAACTCTCATATCTCGGGAACCGCTGGTTATTTCCGCATGAAATTTTTTTCGGATGAAAGATCAAAGCTTCAGATTCAATATAGGGGACCTTTGGACCTTCTAAATTCCAAATAAAGCACAAATTAGAAGCAGTTTTTAGTTTGCGCCCACTTTTATCGACTTAAAAGTGGGCGTGGCAAAATTTAATTTTCTACAAAACATTCCTCATTATGTTGTCTATCAACCCACAAAATTTCATGAATTAATCTCGAAAAACTACGGAGATATTGCCAGAAAATTAAAACTGTTCCTTGAGCCGAAAATTTTTAAAATTTTTGCAATTTTTTTTGTGAAACACCAGGTCAACAGAACTGGTAGGAGGTGGATTTCGGGAATTGATTTTTTTAAAATCGTTATAATTCGATAACCGTTGCACCGATTTGGATAATTGTTTTACCATATGATAGATTGGATATTTGGCTACAAGATGGGCAAACTTTGGCCCGCCTGGTGGCCCCCCATGTTAGTCAAAATATGGAATTTAACTTCATAACCCTTATATCTCCCAAAGTAATGGACGTGAAAAGTGCAATTGACTTCTATATGAAGCGCAGAGTTCTGCTCTACAAACCTGCCAAATTTCATTTCGCTATCTTCACAACGTTCGGAGTTATTGATAATTTTCAGAAAACTGTAAGCAAAGCAAAATTGCCGAAAACGCTTGCTTTTACGCAAGTTGTAACTCCCATATCTCTGGAACCGCTGGGTATACTTGAATGAAATTTTCTCTGGATGAAAGATCACAGCTTCAGCTTCAACATAGAGGGATTTTTGAGTTTCTAAATACAAAATAACGTACGAAGTAGGAGCTATTTTAAATATACGCCCACTTTTGACGGCTTACTAGTGGGCGTGGCAAAGTTTTATTTTCACACAACATTCTCCATTATGCCTTCTATCAACGCACAAAATTTCATGTAATTATCTCAAAAACCAACGGAGATATTACAAAAAACCAGAAAACAGTAACCAAAGCCAATTAACCGGAAATTAAAGTTTTTACTCAATTTGTAACTCTCATATCTCGGGAACCGCTGGTTATTTGCGCATGAAATTTTTTTCGGATGAAAGATCAAAGCTTCAGGTTCAATATAGGGGACCTTTGGACCTTCTAAATTCCAAATAAAGCACAAATTAGAAGCAGTTTTTAGTTTGCGCCCACTTTTATCGACTTAAAAGTGGGCGTGGCAAAATTTAATTTTCTACGAAACATTCCTCATTATGTTGTCTATCAACCCACAAAATTTCATGAATTAATCTCGAAAAACTACGGAGATATTGCCAGAAAATTAAAACTGTTCCTTGAGCCGAAAATTTTTAAAATTTTTGCAATTTTTTTTGTGAAACACCAGGTCAACAGAACTGGTAGGAGGTGGATTTCGGGAATTGATTTTTTTAAAATCGTTATAATTCGATAACCGTTGCACCGATTTGGATAATTGTTTTACCATATGATAGATTGGATATTTGGCTACAAGATGGGCAAACTTTGGCCCGCCTGGTGGCCCCCCATGTTAGTCAAAATATGGAATTTAACTTCATAACCCTTATATCTCCCAAAGTAATGGACGTGAAAAGTGTAATTGACTTCTATATGAAGCGCAGAGTTCTGCTCTACAAACCTGCCAAATTTCATTTCGCTATCTTCACAACGTTCGGAGTTATTGATAATTTTCAGAAAACTGTAAGCAAAGCAAAATTGCCGAAAACGCTTGCTTTTATGCAAGTTGTAACTCCCATATCTCGGGAACCGCTTGGTACACTTGAATGAAATTTTCTCTGGATGAAAGATCACAGCTTCAGCTTCAACATAGAAGACTTTTAGAGTTTCTAAATACAAAATAACGTACGAAGTAGGAGCTATTTTAAATATACGCCCACTTTTGACGGCTTACTAGTGGGCGTGGCAAAGTTTTATTTTCACACAACATTCTCCATTATGCCTTCTATCAACGCACAAAATTTCATGTAATTATCTCAAAAAACAACGGAGATATTACAAAAAAACCAGAAAACAGTAACCAAAGCCAATTAACCGGAAATGAAAGTTTTTACTCAATTTGTAACTCTCATATCTCGGGAACCGCTGGTTATTTCCGCATGAAATTTTTTTCGGATGAAAGATCAAAGCTTCAGATTCAATATAGGGGACCTTTGGACCTTCTAAATTCCAAATAAAGCACAAATTAGAAGCAGTTTTTAGTTTGCGCCCACTTTTATCGACTTAAAAGTGGGCGTGGCAAAATTTTATTTTCTACAAAACATTCCTCATTATGTTGTCTATCAACCCACAAAATTTCATGAATTAATCTCGAAAAACTACGGAGATATTGCCAGAAAATTAAAACTGTTCCTTGAGCCGAAAATTTTTAAAATTTTTGCAATTTTTTTTGTGAAACACCAGGTCAACAGAACTGGTAGGAGGTGGATTTCGGGAATTGATTTTTTTAAAATCGTTATAATTCGATAACCGTTGCACCGATTTGGATAATTGTTTTACCATATGATAGATTAGATATTTGGCTACAAGATGGGCAAATTTTGGCCCGCCTGGTGGCCTTCCATGTTAGTCAAAATATGGAATTTAACTTCATAACCCTTATATCTCCCAAAGTAATGGACGTGAAAAGTGCAATTGACTTCTATACTTGACTTCTATTCTTTACGCAAGTTGTAACTCCCATATCTCTGGAACCGCTGGGTATACTTGAATGAAATTTTCTCTGGATGAAAGATCACAGCTTCAGCTTCAACATAGAGGGATTTTTGAGTTTCTAAATACAAAATAACGTACGAAGTAGGAGCTATTTTAAATATACGCCCACTTTTGACGGCTTACTAGTGGGCGTGGCAAAGTTTTATTTTCACACAACATTCTCCATTATGCCTTCTATCAACGCACAAAATTTCATGTAATTATCTCAAAAACCAACGGAGATATTACAAAAAACCAGAAAACAGTAACCAAAGCCAATTAACCGGAAATTAAAGTTTTTACTCAATTTGTAACTCTCATATCTCGGGAACCGCTGGTTATTTGCGCATGAAATTTTTTTCGGATGAAAGATCAAAGCTTCAGGTTCAATATAGGGGACCTTTGGACCTTCTAAATTCCAAATAAAGCACAAATTAGAAGCAGTTTTTAGTTTGCGCCCACTTTTATCGACTTAAAAGTGGGCGTGGCAAAATTTAATTTTCTACGAAACATTCCTCATTATGTTGTCTATCAACCCACAAAATTTCATGAATTAATCTCGAAAAACTACGGAGATATTGCCAGAAAATTAAAACTGTTCCTTGCGAAAATTTTTAAAATTTTTGCAATTTTTTTTGTGAAACACCAGGTCAACAGAACTGGTAGGAGGTGGATTTCGGGAATTGATTTTTTTAAAATCGTTATAATTCGATAACCGTTGCACCGATTTGGATAATTGTTTTACCATATGATAGATTGGATATTTGGCTACAAGATGGGCAAACTTTGGCCCGCCTGGTGGCCCCCCATGTTAGTCAAAATATGGAATTTAACTTCATAACCCTTATATCTCCCAAAGTAATGGACGTGAAAAGTGTAATTGACTTCTATATGAAGCGCAGAGTTCTGCTCTACAAACCTGCTAAATTTCATTTCGCTATCTTCACAACGTTCGGAGTTATTGATAATTTTCAGAAAACTGTAAGCAAAGCAAAATTGCCGAAAACGCTTGCTTTTATGCAAGTTGTAACTCCCATATCTCGGGAACCGCTTGGTACACTTGAATGAAATTTTCTCTGGATGAAAGATCACAGCTTCAGCTTCAACATAGAAGACTTTTAGAGTTTCTAAATACCGTTCGGAGTTATTGATAATTTTCAGAAAACTGTAAGCAAAGCAAAATTGCCGAAAACGCTTGCTTTTACGCAAGTTGTAACTCCCATATCTCGGGAACCGCTGGGTATACTTGAATGAAATTTTCTCTGGATGAAAGCTCACAGCTTCAGCTTCAACATAGAGGGATTTTTGAGTTTCTAAATACAAAATAACGTACGAAGTAGGAGCTATTTTAAATATACGCCCACTTTTGACGGCTTACTAGTGGGCGTGGCAAAGTTTTATTTTCACACAACATTCTCCATTATGCCTTCTATCAACGCACAAAATTTCATGTAATTATCTCAAAAAACAATGGAGATATTACAAAAAACCAGAAAACAGTAACCAAAGCCAATTAACCGGAAATGAAAGTTTTTACTCCATTTGTAACTCTCATATCTCGGGAACCGCTGGTTATTTGCGCATGAAATTTTTTTCGGATGAAAGATCACAGCTTCAGGTTCAATATAGGGGACCTTTGGACCTTCTAAATTCCAAATAAAGCACAAATTAGAAGCAGTTTTTAGTTTACGCCCACTTTTATCAACTTAAAAGTGGGCGTGGCCAAACTTTATTTTCTACAAAACATTCCTCATTATGTTGTCTATCAACCCACAAAATTTCATGAATTAATCTCGAAAAACTACGGAGATATTGCCAGAAAATTAAAACTGTTCCTTGAGCCGAAAATTTTTAAAATTTTTGCAATTTTTTTTGTGAAACACCAGGTCAACAGAAGTGGTAGGAGGTGGATTTTGGAATTGATTTTTTTAAAATCGCTATAATTCGATAACCGTTGCACCGATTTGGATAATTGTTTTACCATATGATAGATTGGATATTTGGCTACAAGATGGGCAAACTTTGGCCCGCCTGGTGGCCCTCCATGTTAGTCAAAATATGGAATTGAACTTCATAACCCTTATATCTCCCAAAGTAATGGACGTGAAAAGTGCAATTGACTTCTATATGAAGCGCAGAGTTCTGCTCTACAAACCTGCCAAATTTCATTTCGCTATCTTCACAACGTTCGGAGTTATTGATAATTTTCAGAAAACTGTAAGCAAAGCAAAATTGCCGAAAACGCTTGCTTTTATGCAAGTTGTAACTCCCATATCTCGGGAACCGCTTGGTACACTTGAATGAAATTTTCTCTGGATGAAAGATCACAGCTTCAGCTTCAACATAGAGGACTTTTAGAGTTTCTAAATACAAAATAACGTACGAAGTAGGAGCTATTTTAAATATACGCCCACTTTTGACGGCTTACTAGTGGGCGTGGCAAAGTTTTATTTTCACACAACATTCTCCATTATGCCTTCTATCAACGCACAAAATTTCATGTAATTATCTCAAAAACCAACGGAGATATTACAAAAAACCAGAAAACAGTAACCAAAGCCAATTAACCGGAAATTAAAGTTTTTACTCAATTTGTAACCCTCATATCTCGGGAACCGCTGGTTATTTGCGCATGAAATTTTTTCGGATGAAAGATCAAAGCTTCAGGTTCAATATAGGGGACCTTTGGACCTTCTAAATTCCAAATAAAGCACAAATTAGAAGCAGTTTTTAGTTTGCGCCCACTTTTATCGACTTAAAAGTGGGCGTGGCAAAATTTAATTTTCTACAAAACATTCCTCATTATGTTGTCTATCAACCCACAAAATTTCATGAATTAATCTCGAAAAACTACGGAGATATTGCCAGAAAATTAAAACTGTTCCTTGAGCCGAAAATTTTTAAAATTTTTGCAATTTTTTTTGTGAAACACCAGGTCAACAGAAGTGGTAGGAGGTGGATTTCGGGAATTGATTTTTTTAAAGTCGTTATAATTCGATAACCGTTGCACCGATTTCGATAATTGTTTTACCATATGATAGATTGGATATTTGGCTACAAGATGGGCAAACTTTGGCCCGCCTGGTGGCCCCCCATGTTAGTCAAAATATGGAATTTAACTTCATAACCCTTATATCTCCCAAAGTAATGGACGTGAAAAGTGCAATTGACTTCTATATGAAGCGCAGAGTTCTGCTCTACAAACCTGCCAAATTTCATTTCGCTATCTTCACAACGTTCGGAGTTATTGATAATTTTCAGAAAACTGTAAGCAAAGCAAAATTGCCGAAAACGCTTGCTTTTACGCAAGTTGTAACTCCCATATCTCTGGAACCGCTGGGTATACTTGAATGAAATTTTCTCTGGATGAAAGATCACAGCTTCAGCTTCAACATAGAGGGATTTTTGAGTTTCTAAATACAAAATAACGTACGAAGTAGGAGCTAATTTAAATATACGCCCACTTTTGACGGCTTACTAGTGGGCGTGGCAAAGTTTTATTTTCACACAACATTCTCCATTATGCCTTCTATCAACGCACAAAATTTCATGTAATTATCTCAAAAACCAACGGAGATATTACAAAAAACCAGAAAACAGTAACCAAAGCCAAGTAACCGGAAATGAAAGTTTTTACTCAATTTGTAACTCTCATATCTCGGGAACCGCTGGTTATTTGCGCATGAAATTTTTTTCGGATGAAAGATCACAGCTTCAGGTTCAATATAGGGGACCTTTGGACCTTCTAAATTCCAAATAAAGCACAAATTAGAAGCAGTTTTTAGTTTACGCCCACTTTTATCAACTTAAAAGTGGGCGTGGCCAAACTTTATTTTTTACAAAACATTCCTCATTATGTTGTCTATCAACCCACAAAATTTCATGAATTAATCTCGAAAAACTACGGAGATATTGCCAGAAAATTAAAACTGTTCCTTGAGCCGAAAATTTTTAAAATTTTTGCAATTTTTTTTGTGAAACACCAGGTCAACAGAAGTGGTAGGAGGTGGATTTTGGAATTGATTTTTTTAAAATCGCTATAATTCGATAACCGTTGCACCGATTTGGATAATTGTTTTACCATATGATAGATTGGATATTTGGCTACAAGATGGGCAAACTTTGGCCCGCCTGGTGGCCCTCCATGTTAGTCAAAATATGGAATTGAACTTCATAACCCTTATATCTCCCAAAGTAATGGACGTGAAAAGTGCAATTGACTTCTATATGAAGCGCAGAGTTCTGCTCTACAAACCTGCCAAATTTCATTTCGCTATCTTCACAACGTTCGGAGTTATTGATAATTTTCAGAAAACTGTAAGCAAAGCAAAATTGCCGAAAACGCTTGCTTTTATGCAAGTTGTAACTCCCATATCTCGGGAACCGCTTGGTACACTTGAATAAAATTTTCTCTGGATGAAAGATCACAGCTTCAGCTTCAACATAGAAGGATTTTTGAGTTTCTAAATACAAAATAACGTACGAAGTAGGAGCTATTTTAAATATACGCCCACTTTTGACGGCTTACTAGTGGGCGTGGCAAAGTTTTATTTTCACACAACATTCTCCATTATGCCTTCTATCAACGCACAAAATTTCATGTAATTATCTCAAAAACCAACGGAGATATTACAAAAAACCAGAAAACAGTAACCAAAGCCAATTAACCGGAAATTAAAGTTTTTACTCAATTTGTAACTCTCATATCTCGGGAACCGCTGGTTATTTGCGCATGAAATTTTTTTCGGATGAAAGATCAAAGCTTCAGGTTCAATATAGGGGACCTTTGGACCTTCTAAATTCCAAATAAAGCACAAATTAGAAGCAGTTTTTAGTTTGCGCCCACTTTTATCGACTTAAAAGTGGGCGTGGCAAAATTTAATTTTCTACGAAACATTCCTCATTATGTTGTCTATCAACCCACAAAATTTCATGAATTAATCTCGAAAAATTTTAAAATTTTTGCAATTTTTTTTGTGAAACACCAGGTCAACAGAACTGGTAGGAGGTGGATTTCGGGAATTGATTTTTTTAAAATCGTTATAATTCGATAACCGTTGCACCGATTTGGATAATTGTTTTACCATATGATAGATTGGATATTTGGCTACAAGATGGGCAAACTTTGGCCCGCCTGGTGGCCCCCCATGTTAGTCAAAATATGGAATTTAACTTCATAACCCTTATATCTCCCAAAGTAATGGACGTGAAAAGTGTAATTGACTTCTATATGAAGCGCAGAGTTCTGCTCTACAAACCTGCCAAATTTCATTTCGCTATCTTCACAACGTTCGGAGCTATTGATAATTTTCAGAAAACTGTAAGCAAAGCAAAATTGCCGAAAACGCTTGCTTTTATGCAAGTTGTAACTCCCATATCTCGGGAACCGCTTGGTACACTTGAATGAAATTTTCTTTGGATGAAAGATCACAGCTTCAGCTTCAACATAGAGGACTTTTAGAGTTTCTAAATACAAAATAACGTACGAAGTAGGAGCTATTTTAAATATACGCCCACTTTTGACGGCTTACTAGTGGGCGTGGCAAAGTTTTATTTTCACACAACATTCTCCATTATGCCTTCTATCAACGCACAAAATTTCATGTAATTATCTCAAAAAACAACGGAGATATTACAAAAAAACCAGAAAACAGTAACCAAAGCCAATTAACCGGAAATGAAAGTTTTTACTCAATTTGTAACTCTCATATCTCGGGAACCGCTGGTTGTTTCCGCATGAAATTTTTTTCGGATGAAAGATCAAAGCTTCAGATTCAATATAGGGGACCTTTGGACCTTCTAAATTCCAAATAAAGCACAAATTAGAAGCAGTTTTTAGTTTGCGCCCACTTTTATCGACTTAAAAGTGGGCGTGGCAAAATTTTATTTTCCACAAAACATTCCTCATTATGTTGTCTATCAACCCACAAAATTTCATGAATTAATCTCGAAAAACTACGGAGATATTGCCAGAAAATTAAAACTGTTCCTTGAGCCGAAAATTTTTAAAATTTTTGCAATTTTTTTTGTGAAACACCAGGTCAACAGAACTGGTAGGAGGTGGATTTCGGGAATTGATTTTTTTAAAATCGTTATAATTCGATAACCGTTGCACCGATTTGGATAATTGTTTTACCATATGATAGATTGGATATTTGGCTACAAGATGGGCAAATTTTGGCCCGCCTGGTGGCCTTCCATGTTAGTCAAAATATGGAATTTAACTTCATAACCCTTATATCTCCCAAAGTAATGAACGTGAAAAGTGCAATTGACTTCTATATGAAGCGCAGAGTTCTGCTCTACAAACCTGCCAACTTTCATTTCGCTATCTTCACAACGTTCGGAGTTATTGATAATTTTCAGAAAACTGTAAGCAAAGCAAAATTGCCGAAAACGCTTGCTTTTACGCAAGTTGTAACTCCCATATCTCTGGAACCGCTGGGTATACTTGAATGAAATTTTCTCTGGATGAAAGATCACAGCTTCAGCTTCAACATAGAGGGATTTTTGAGTTTCTAAATACAAAATAACGTACGAAGTAGGAGCTATTTTAAATATACGCCCACTTTTGACGGCTTACTAGTGGGCGTGGCAAAGTTTTATTTTCACACAACATTCTCCATTATGCCTTCTATCAACGCACAAAATTTCATGTAATTATCTCAAAAACCAACGGAGATATTACAAAAAACCAGAAAACAGTAACCAAAGCCAATTAACCGGAAATGAAAGTTTTTACTCAATTTGTAACTCTCATATCTCGGGAACCGCTGGTTATTTCCGCATGAAATTTTTTTCGGATGAAAGATCAAAGCTTCAGATTCAATATAGGGGACCTTTGGACCTTCTAAATTCCAAATAAAGCACAAATTAGAAGCAGTTTTTAGTTTGCGCCCACTTTTATCGACTTAAAAGTGGGCGTGGCAAAATTTTATTTTCTACAAAACATTCCTCATTATGTTGTCTATCAACCCACAAAATTTCATGAATTAATCTCGAAAAACTACGGAGATATTGCCAGAAAATTAAAACTGTTCCTTGAGCCGAAAATTTTTAAAATTTTTGCAATTTTTTTTGTGAAACACCAGGTCAACAGAACTGGTAGGAGGTGGATTTCGGGAATTGATTTTTTTTAAAATCGTTATAATTCGATAACCGTTGCACCGATTTGGATAATTGTTTTACCATATGATAGATTGGATATTTGGCTACAAGATGGGCAAATTTTGGCCCGCCTGGTGGCCTTCCATGTTAGTCAAAATATGGAATTTAACTTCATAACCCTTATATCTCCCAAAGTAATGAACGTGAAAAGTGCAATTGACTTCTATATGAAGCGCAGAGTTCTGCTCTACAAACCTGCCAAATTTCATTTCGCTATCTTCACAACGTTCGGAGTTATTGATAATTTTCAGAAAACTGTAAGCAAAGCAAAATTGCCGAAAACGCTTGCTTTTACGCAAGTTGTAACTCCCATATCTCCGGAACCGCTGGGTATACTTGAATGAAATTTTCTCTAGATGAAAGATCACAGCTTCAGCTTCAACATAGAGGGATTTTTGAGTTTCTAAATACAAAATAACGTACGAAGTAGGAGCTATTTTAAATATACGACCACTTTTGACGGCTTACTAGTGGGCGTGGCAAAGTTTTATTTTCACACAACATTCTCCATTATGCCTTCTATCAACGCACAAAATTTCATGTAATTATCTCAAAAACCAACGGAGATATTACAAAAAACCAGAAAACAGTAACCAAAGCCAATTAACCGGAAATGAAAGTTTTTACTCAATTTGTAACTCTCATATCTCGGGAACCGCTGGTTATTTCCGCATGAAATTTTTTTCGGATGAAAGATCAAAGCTTCAGATTCAATATAGGGGACCTTTGGACCTTCTAAATTCCAAATAAAGCACAAATTAGAAGCAGTTTTTAGTTTGCGCCCACTTTTATCGACTTAAAAGTGGGCGTGGCAAAATTTTATTTTCTACAAAACATTCCTCATTATGTTGTCTATCAACCCACAAAATTTCATGAATTAATCTCGAAAAACTACGGAGATATTGCCAGAAAATTAAAACTGTTCCTTGAGCCGAAAATTTTTAAAATTTTTGCAATTTTTTTTTGTGAAACACCAGGTCAACAGAACTGGTAGGAGGTGGATTTCGGGAATTGATTTTTTTTAAAATCGTTATAATTCGATAACCGTTGCACCGATTTGGATAATTGTTTTACCATATGATAGATTGGATATTTGGCTACAAGATGGGCAAATTTTGGCCCGCCTGGTGGCCTTCCATGTTAGTCAAAATATGGAATTTAACTTCATAACCCTTATATCTCCCAAAGTAATGAACGTGAAAAGTGCAGTTGACTTCTATATGAAGCGCAGAGTTCTGCTCTACAAACCTGCCAAATTTCATTTCGCTATCTTCACAACGTTCGGAGTTATTGATAATTTTCAGAAAACTGTAAGCAAAGCAAAATTGCCGAAAACGCTTGCTTTTACGCAAGTTGTAACTCCCATATCTCTGGAACCGCTGGGTATACTTGAATGAAATTTTCTCTGGATGAAAGATCACAGCTTCAGCTTCAACATAGAGGGATTTTTGAGTTTCTAAATACAAAATAACGTACGAAGTAGGAGCTATTTTAAATATACGACCACTTTTGACGGCTTACTAGTGGGCGTGGCAAAGTTTTATTTTCACACAACATTCTCCATTATGCCTTCTATCAACGCACAAAATTTCATGTAATTATCTCAAAAAACAATGGAGATATTACAAAAAACCAGAAAACAGTAACCAAAGCCAATTAACCGGAAATGAAAGTTTTTACTCAATTTGTAACTCTCATATCTCGGGAACCGCTGGTTATTTGCGCATGAAATTTTTTTCGGATGAAAGATCACAGCTTCAGGTTCAATATAGGGGACCTTTGGACCTTCTAAATTCCAAATAAAGCACAAATTAGAAGCAGTTTTAGTTTACGCCCACTTTTATCAACTTAAAAGTGGGCGTGGCCAAACTTTATTTTCTACAAAACATTCCTCATTATGTTGTCTATCAACCCACAAAATTTCATGAATTAATCTCGAAAAACTACGGAGATATTGCCAGAAAATTAAAACTGTTCCTTGAGCCGAAAATTTTTAAAATTTTTGCAATTTTTTTTGTGAAACACCAGGTCAACAGAAGTGGTAGGAGGTGGATTTTGGAATTGATTTTTTTAAAATCGCTATAATTCGATAACCGTTGCACCGATTTGGATAATTGTTTTACCATATGATAGATTGGATATTTGGCTACAAGATGGGCAAACTTTGGCCCGCCTGCTGGCCCTCCATGTTAGTCAAAATATGGAATTTAACTTCATAACCCTTATATCTCCCAAGGTAATGGACGTGAAAAGTGCAATTGACTTCTATATGAAGCGCAGAGTTCTGCTCTACAAACCTGCCAAATTTCATTTCGCTATCTTCACAACGTTCGGAGTTATTGATAATTTTCAGAAAACTGTAAGCAAAGCAAAATTGCCGAAAACGCTTGCTTTTATGCAAGTTGTAACTCCCATATCTCTGGAACCGCTTGGTACACTTGAATGAAATTTTCTCTGGATGAAAGATCACAGCTTCAGCTTCAACATAGAGGACTTTTAGAGTTTCTAAATACAAAATAACGTACGAAGTAGGAGCTATTTTAAATATACGCCCACTTTTGACGGCTTACTAGTGGGCGTGGCAAAGTTTTATTTTCACACAACATTCTCCATTATGCCTTCTATCAACGCACAAAATTTCATGTAATTATCTCAAAAAACAACGGAGATATTACAAAAAAAACCAGAAAACAGTAACCAAAGCCAATTTACCGGAAATGAAAGTTTTTACTCAATTTGTAACTCTCATATCTCGAGAACCGCTGGTTATTTCCGCATGAAATTTTTTTCGGATGAAAGATCAAAGCTTCAGATTCAATATAGGGGACCTTTGGACCTTCTAAATTCCAAATAAAGCACAAATTAGAAGCAGTTTTTAGTTTGCGCCCACTTTTATCGACTTAAAAGTGGGCGTGAAAAAATTTTATTTTCTACAAAACATTCCTCATTATGTTGTCTATCAACCCACAAAATTTCATGAATTAATCTCGAAAAACTACGGAGATATTGCCAGAAAATTAAAACTGTTCCTTGAGCCGAAAATTTTTAAAATTTTTGCAATTTTTTTTGTGAAACACCAGGTCAACAGAACTGGTAGGAGGTGGATTTCGGGAATTGATTTTTTTAAAATCGTTATAATTCGATAACCGTTGCACCGATTTGGATAACTGTTTTACCATATGATAGATTGGATATTTGGCTACAAGATGGGCAAATTTTGGCCCGCCTGGTGGCCTTCCATGTTAGTCAAAATATGGAATTTAACTTCATAACCCTTATATCTCCCAAAGTAATGGACGTGAAAAGTGCAATTGACTTCTATATGAAGCGCAGAGTTCTGCTCTACAAACCTGCCAAATTTCATTTCGCTATCTTCACAACGTTCGGAGTTATTGATAATTTTCAGAAAACTGTAAGCAAAGCAAAATTGCCGAAAACGCTTGCTTTTACGCAAGTTGTAACTCCCATATCTCTGGAACCGCTGGGTATACTTGAATGAAATTTTCTCTGGATGAAAGATCACAGCTTCAGCTTCAACATAGAGGGATTTTTGAGTTTCTAAATACAAAATAACGTACGAAGTAGGAGCTATTTTAAATATACGCCCACTTTTGACGGCTTACTAGTGGGCGTGGCAAAGTTTTATTTTCACACAACATTCTCCATTATGCCTTCTATCAACGCACAAAATTTCATGTAATTATCTCAAAAACCAACGGAGATATTACAAAAAACCAGAAAACAGTAACCAAAGCCAAGTAACCGGAAATGAAAGTTTTTACTCAATTTGTAACTCTCATATCTCGGGAACCGCTGGTTATTTGCGCATGAAATTTTTTTCGGATGAAAGATCACAGCTTCAGGTTCAATATAGGGGACCTTTGGACCTTCTAAATTCCAAATAAAGCACAAATTAGAAGCAGTTTTTAGTTTGCGCCCACTTTTATCGACTTAAAAGTGGGCGTGGCAAAATTTAATTTTTTACAAAACATTCCTCATTATGTTGTCTATCAACCCACAAAATTTCATGAATTAATCTCGAAAAACTACGGAGATATTGCCAGAAAATTAAAACTGTTCCTTGAGCCGAAAATTTTTAAAATTTTTGCAATTTTTTTTGTGAAACACCAGGTCAACAGAACTGGTAGGAGGTGGATTTCGGGAATTGATTTTTTTAAAATCGTTATAATTCGATAACCGTTGCACCGATTTGGATAATTGTTTTACCATATGATAGATTGGATATTTGGCTACAAGATGGGCAAACTTTGGCCCGCCAGGTGGCCCCCCTTGTTAGTCAAAATATGGAATTTAACTTCACAACCCTTATATCTCCCAAAGTAATGGACGTGAAAAGTGCAATTGACTTCTATATGAAGCGCAGAGTTCTGCTCTACAAACCTGCCAAATTTCATTTCGCTATCTTCACAACGTTCGGAGTTATTGATAATTTTCAGAAAACTGTAAGCAAAGCAAAATTGCCGAAAACGCTTGCTTTTACGCAAGTTGTAACTCCCATATCTCTGGAACCGCTGGGTATACTTGAATGAAATTTTCTCTGGATGAAAGATCACAGCTTCAGCTTCAACATAGAGGGATTTTTGAGTTTCTAAATACAAAATAACGTACGAAGTAGGAGCTATTTTAAATATACGCCCACTTTTGACGGCTTACTAGTGGGCGTGGCAAAGTTTTATTTTCACACAACATTCTCCATTATGCCTTCTATCAACGCACAAAATTTCATGTAATTATCTCAAAAAACAACGGAGATATTAAAAAAAAACCAGAAAACAGTAACCAAAGCCAATTAACCGGAAATGAAAGTTTTTACTCAATTTGTAACTCTCATATCTCGGGAACCACTGGTTATTTCCGCATGAAATTTTTTTCGGATGAAAGATCAAAGCTTCAGATTCAATATAGAGGACCTTTGGACCTTCTAAATTCCAAATAAAGCACAAATTAGAAGCAGTTTTTAGTTTGCGCCCACTTTTATCGACTTAAAAGTGGGCGTGGCAAAATTTTATTTTCTACAAAACATTCCTCATTATGTTGTCTATCAACCCACAAAATTTCATGAATTAATCTCGAAAAACTACGGAGATATTGCCAGAAAATTAAAACTGTTCCTTGAGCCGAAAATTTTTAAAATTTTTGCAATTTTTTTTGTGAAACACCAGGTCAACAGAACTGGTAGGAGGTGGATTTTGGAATTGATTTTTTTAAAATCGCTATAATTCGATAACCGTTGCACCGATTTGGATAATTGTTTTACCATATGATAGATTGGATATTTGGCTACAAGATGGGCAAATTTTGGCCCGCCTGGTGGCCTTCCATGTTAGTCAAAATATGGAATTTAACTTCATAACCCTTATATCTCCCAAAGTAATGAACGTGAAAAGTGCAATTGACTTCTATATGAAGCGCAGAGTTCTGCTCTACAAACCTGCCAAATTTCATTTCGCTATCTTCACAACGTTCGGAGTTATTGATAATTTTCAGAAAACTGTAAGCAAAGCAAAATTGCCGAAAACGCTTGCTTTTACGCAAGTTGTAACTCCCATATCTCTGGAACCGCTGGGTATACTTGAATGAAATTTTCTCTGGATGAAAGATCACAGCTTCAGCTTCAACATAGAGGGATTTTTGAGTTTCTAAATACAAAATAACGTACGAAGTAGGAGCTATTTTAAATATACGACCACTTTTGACGGCTTACTAGTGGGCGTGGCAAAGTTTTATTTTCACACAACATTCTCCATTATGCCTTCTATCAACGCACAAAATTTCATGTAATTATCTCAAAAAACAATGGAGATATTACAAAAAACCAGAAAACAGTAACCAAAGCCAATTAACCGGAAATGAAAGTTTTTACTCAATTTGTAACTCTCATATCTCGGGAACCGCTGGTTATTTCCGCATGAAATTTTTTTCGGATGAAAGATCAAAGCTTCAGGTTCAATATAGGGGACCTTTGGACCTTCTAAATTCCAAATAAAGCACAAATTAGAAGCAGTTTTTAGTTTGCGCCCACTTTTATCGACTTAAAAGTGGGCGTGGCAAAATTTTATTTTCTACAAAACATTCCTCATTATGTTGTCTATCAACCCACAAAATTTCATGAATTAATCTCGAAAAACTACGGAGATATTGCCAGAAAATTAAAACTGTTCCTTGAGCCGAAAATTTTTAAAATTTTTGCAATTTTTTTGTGAAACACCAGGTCAACAGAACTGGTAGGAGGTGGATTTCGGGAATTGATTTTTTTAAAATCGTTATAATTCGATAACCGTTGCACCGATTTGGATAATTGTTTTACCATATGATAGATTGGATATTTGGCTACAAGATGGGCAAATTTTGGCCCGCCTGGTGGCCTTCCATGTTAGTCAAAATATGGAATTTAACTTCATAACCCTTATATCTCCCAAAGTAATGAACGTGAAAAGTGCAATTGACTTCTATATGAAGCGCAGAGTTCTGCTCTACAAACCTGCCAAATTTCATTTCGCTATCTTCACAACGTTCGGAGTTATTGATAATTTTCAGAAAACTGTAAGCAAAGCAAAATTGCCGAAAACGCTTGCTTTTACGCAAGTTGTAACTCCCATATCTCGGGAACCGCTGGGTATACTTGAATGAAATTTTCTCTGGATGAAAGCTCACAGCTTCAGCTTCAACATAGAGGGATTTTTGAGTTTCTAAATACAAAATAACGTACGAAGTAGGAGCTATTTTAAATATACGCCCACTTTTGACGGCTTACTAGTGGGCGTGGCAAAGTTTTATTTTCACACAACATTCTCCATTATGCCTTCTATCAACGCACAAAATTTCATGTAATTATCTCAAAAAACAACGGAGATATTACAAAAAAACCAGAAAACAGTAACCAAAGCCAATTAACCGGAAATGAAAGTTTTTACTCAATTTGTAACTCTCATATCTCGGGAACCGCTGGTTATTTCCGCATGAAATTTTTTTCGGATGAAATATCACAGCTTCAGGTTCAATATAGGGGACCTTTGGACCTTCTAAATTCCAAATAAAGCACAAATTAGAAGCAGTTTTTAGTTTACGCCCACTTTTATCAACTTAAAAGTGGGCGTGGCCAAACTTTATTTTCTACAAAACATTCCTCATTATGTTGTCTATCAACCCACAAAATTTCATGAATTAATCTCGAAAAACTACGGAGATATTGCCAGAAAATTAAAACTGTTCCTTGAGCCGAAAATTTTTAAAATTTTTGCAATTTTTTTTGTGAAACACCAGGTCAACAGAAGTGGTAGGAGGTGGATTTTGGAATTAATTTTTTTAAAATCGCTATAATTCGATAACCGTTGCACCGATTTGGATAATTGTTTTACCATATGATAGATTGGATATTTGGCTACAAGATGGGCAAACTTTGGCCCGCCTGGTGGCCCTCCATGTTAGTCAAAATATGGAATTGAACTTCATAACCCTTATATCTCCCAAAGTAATGGACGTGAAAAGTGCAATTGACTTCTATATGAAGCGCAGAGTTCTGCTCTACAAACCTGCCAAATTTCATTTCGCTATCTTCACAACGTTCGGAGTTATTGATAATTTTCAGAAAACTGTAAGCAAAGCAAAATTGCCGAAAACGCTTGCTTTTATGCAAGTTGTAACTCCCATATCTCGGGAACCGCTTGGTACACTTGAATGAAATTTTCTCTGGATGAAAGATCACAGCTTCAGCTTCAACATAGAGGACTTTTAGAGTTTCTAAATACAAAATAACGTACGAAGTAGGAGCTATTTTAAATATACGCCCACTTTTGACGGCTTACTAGTGGGCGTGGCAAAGTTTTATTTTCACACAACATTCTCCATTATGCCTTCTATCAACGCACAAAATTTCATGTAATTATCTCAAAAAACAACGGAGATATTACAAAAAAACCAGAAAACAGTAACCAAAGCCAATTAACCGGAAATGAAAGTTTTTACTCAATTTGTAACTCTCATATCTCGGGAACCGCTGGTTATTTCCGCATGAAATTTTTTTCGGATGAAAGATCAAAGCTTCAGATTCAATATAGGGGACCTTTGGACCTTCTAAATTCCAAATAAAGCACAAATTAGAAGCAGTTTTTAGTTTGCGCCCACTTTTATCGACTTAAAAGTGGGCGTGGCAAAATTTTATTTTCTACAAAACATTCCTCATTATGTTGTCTATCAACCCACAAAATTTCATGAATTAATCTCGAAAAACTACGGAGATATTGCCAGAAAATTAAAACTGTTCCTTGAGCCGAAAATTTTTAAAATTTTTGCAATTTTTTTGTGAAACACCAGGTCAACAGAACTGGTAGGAGGTGGATTTCGGGAATTGATTTTTTTAAAATCGTTATAATTCGATAACCGTTGCACCGATTTGGATAATTGTTTTACCATATGATAGATTGGATATTTGGCTACAAGATGGGCAAATTTTGGCCCGCCTGGTGGCCTTCCATGTTAGTCAAAATATGGAATTTAACTTCATAACCCTTATATCTCCCAAAGTAATGAACGTGAAAAGTGCAATTGACTTCTATATGAAGCGCAGAGTTCTGCTCTACAAACCTGCCAAATTTCATTTCGCTATCTTCACAACGTTCGGAGTTATTGATAATTTTCAGAAAACTGTAAGCAAAGCAAAATTGCCGAAAACGCTTGCTTTTACGCAAGTTGTAACTCCCATATCTCGGGAACCGCTGGGTATACTTGAATGAAATTATCTCTGGATGAAAGCTCACAGCTTCAGCTTCAACATAGAGGGATTTTTGAGTTTCTAAATACAAAATAACGTACGAAGTAGGAGCTATTTTAAATATACGCCCACTTTTGACGGCTTACTAGTGGGCGTGGCAAAGTTTTATTTTCACACAACATTCTCCATTATGCCTTCTATCAACGCACAAAATTTCATGTAATTATCTCAAAAAACAACGGAGATATTACAAAAAAACCAGAAAACAGTAACCAAAGCCAATTAACCGGAAATGAAAGTTTTTACTCAATTTGTAACTCTCATATCTCGGGAACCGCTGGTTATTTCCGCATGAAATTTTTTTCGGATGAAATATCACAGCTTCAGGTTCAATATAGGGGACCTTTGGACCTTCTAAATTCCAAATAAAGCACAAATTAGAAGCAGTTTTTAGTTTACGCCCACTTTTATCAACTTAAAAGTGGGCGTGGCCAAACTTTATTTTCTACAAAACATTCCTCATTATGTTGTCTATCAACCCACAAAATTTCATGAATTAATCTCGAAAAACTACGGAGATATTGCCAGAAAATTAAAACTGTTCCTTGAGCCGAAAATTTTTAAAATTTTTGCAATTTTTTTTGTGAAACACCAGGTCAACAGAAGTGGTAGGAGGTGGATTTTGGAATTAATTTTTTTAAAATCGCTATAATTCGATAACCGTTGCACCGATTTGGATAATTGTTTTACCATATGATAGATTGGATATTTGGCTACAAGATGGGCAAACTTTGGCCCGCCTGGTGGCCCTCCATGTTAGTCAAAATATGGAATTGAACTTCATAACCCTTATATCTCCCAAAGTAATGGACGTGAAAAGTGCAATTGACTTCTATATGAAGCGCAGAGTTCTGCTCTACAAACCTGCCAAATTTCATTTCGCTATCTTCACAACGTTCGGAGTTATTGATAATTTTCAGAAAACTGTAAGCAAAGCAAAATTGCCGAAAACGCTTGCTTTTATGCAAGTTGTAACTCCCATATCTCGGGAACCGCTTGGTACACTTGAATGAAATTTTCTCTGGATGAAAGATCACAGCTTCAGCTTCAACATAGAGGACTTTTAGAGTTTCTAAATACAAAATAACGTACGAAGTAGGAGCTATTTTAAATATACGCCCACTTTTGACGGCTTACTAGTGGGCGTGGCAAAGTTTTATTTTCACACAACATTCTCCATTATGCCTTCTATCAACGCACAAAATTTCATGTAATTATCTCAAAAAACAACGGAGATATTACAAAAAAACCAGAAAACAGTAACCAAAGCCAATTAACCGGAAATGAAAGTTTTTACTCAATTTGTAACTCTCATATCTCGGGAACCGCTGGTTATTTCCGCATGAAATTTTTTTCGGATGAAAGATCAAAGCTTCAGATTCAATATAGGGGACCTTTGGACCTTCTAAATTCCAAATAAAGCACAAATTAGAAGCAGTTTTTAGTTTGCGCCCACTTTTATCGACTTAAAAGTGGGCGTGGCAAAATTTTATTTTCTACAAAACATTCCTCATTATGTTGTCTATCAACCCACAAAATTTCATGAATTAATCTCGAAAAACTACGGAGATATTGCCAGAAAATTAAAACTGTTCCTTGAGCCGAAAATTTTTAAAATTTTTGCAATTTTTTTGTGAAACACCAGGTCAACAGAACTGGTAGGAGGTGGATTTCGGGAATTGATTTTTTTAAAATCGTTATAATTCGATAACCGTTGCACCGATTTGGATAATTGTTTTACCATATGATAGATTGGATATTTGGCTACAAGATGGGCAAATTTTGGCCCGCCTGGTGGCCTTCCATGTTAGTCAAAATATGGAATTTAACTTCATAACCCTTATATCTCCCAAAGTAATGAACGTGAAAAGTGCAATTGACTTCTATATGAAGCGCAGAGTTCTGCTCTACAAACCTGCCAAATTTCATTTCGCTATCTTCACAACGTTCGGAGTTATTGATAATTTTCAGAAAACTGTAAGCAAAGCAAAATTGCCGAAAACGCTTGCTTTTACGCAAGTTGTAACTCCCATATCTCGGGAACCGCTGGGTATACTTGAATGAAATTTTCTCTGGATGAAAGCTCACAGCTTCAGCTTCAACATAGAGGGATTTTTGAGTTTCTAAATACAAAATAACGTACGAAGTAGGAGCTATTTTAAATATACGCCCACTTTTGACGGCTTACTAGTGGGCGTGGCAAAGTTTTATTTTCACACAACATTCTCCATTATGCCTTCTATCAACGCACAAAATTTCATGTAATTATCTCAAAAAACAACGGAGATATTACAAAAAAACCAGAAAACAGTAACCAAAGCCAATTAACCGGAAATGAAAGTTTTTACTCAATTTGTAACTCTCATATCTCGGGAACCGCTGGTTATTTCCGCATGAAATTTTTTTCGGATGAAATATCACAGCTTCAGGTTCAATATAGGGGACCTTTGGACCTTCTAAATTCCAAATAAAGCACAAATTAGAAGCAGTTTTTAGTTTACGCCCACTTTTATCAACTTAAAAGTGGGCGTGGCCAAACTTTATTTTCTACAAAACATTCCTCATTATGTTGTCTATCAACCCACAAAATTTCATGAATTAATCTCGAAAAACTACGGAGATATTGCCAGAAAATTAAAACTGTTCCTTGAGCCGAAAATTTTTAAAATTTTTGCAATTTTTTTTGTGAAACACCAGGTCAACAGAAGTGGTAGGAGGTGGATTTTGGAATTAATTTTTTTAAAATCGCTATAATTCGATAACCGTTGCACCGATTTGGATAATTGTTTTACCATATGATAGATTGGATATTTGGCTACAAGATGGGCAAACTTTGGCCCGCCTGGTGGCCCTCCATGTTAGTCAAAATATGGAATTGAACTTCATAACCCTTATATCTCCCAAAGTAATGGACGTGAAAAGTGCAATTGACTTCTATATGAAGCGCAGAGTTCTGCTCTACAAACCTGCCAAATTTCATTTCGCTATCTTCACAACGTTCGGAGTTATTGATAATTTTCAGAAAACTGTAAGCAAAGCAAAATTGCCGAAAACGCTTGCTTTTATGCAAGTTGTAACTCCCATATCTCGGGAACCGCTTGGTACACTTGAATGAAATTTTCTCTGGATGAAAGATCACAGCTTCAGCTTCAACATAGAGGACTTTTAGAGTTTCTAAATACAAAATAACGTACGAAGTAGGAGCTATTTTAAATATACGCCCACTTTTGACGGCTTACTAGTGGGCGTGGCAAAGTTTTATTTTCACACAACATTCTCCATTATGCCTTCTATCAACGCACAAAATTTCATGTAATTATCTCAAAAAACAACGGAGATATTACAAAAAAACCAGAAAACAGTAACCAAAGCCAATTAACCGGAAATGAAAGTTTTTACTCAATTTGTAACTCTCATATCTCGGGAACCGCTGGTTATTTCCGCATGAAATTTTTTTCGGATGAAAGATCAAAGCTTCAGATTCAATATAGGGGACCTTTGGACCTTCTAAATTCCAAATAAAGCACAAATTAGAAGCAGTTTTTAGTTTGCGCCCACTTTTATCGACTTAAAAGTGGGCGTGGCAAAATTTTATTTTCTACAAAACATTCCTCATTATGTTGTCTATCAACCCACAAAATTTCATGAATTAATCTCGAAAAACTACGGAGATATTGCCAGAAAATTAAAACTGTTCCTTGAGCCGAAAATTTTTAAAATTTTTGCAATTTTTTTTGTGAAACACCAGGTCAACAGAACTGGTAGGAGGTGGATTTCGGGAATTGATTTTTTTAAAATCGTTATAATTCGATAACCGTTGCACCGATTTGGATAATTGTTTTACCATATGATAGATTGGATATTTGGCTACAAGATGGGCAAATTTTGGCCCGCCTGGTGGCCCCCCATGTTAGTCAAAATATGGAATTTAACTTCATAACCCTTATATCTCCCAAAGTAATGGACGTGAAAAGTGCAATTGACTTCTATATGAAGCGCAGAGTTCTGCTCTACAAACCTGCCAAATTTCATTTCGCTATCTTCACAACGTTCGGAGTTATTGATAATTTTCAGAAAACTGTAAGCAAAGCAAAATTGCCGAAAACGCTTGCTTTTACGCAAGTTGTAACTCCCATATCTCGGGAACCGCTGGGTATACTTGAATGAAATTATCTCTGGATGAAAGCTCACAGCTTCAGCTTCAACATAGAGGGATTTTTGAGTTTCTAAATACAAAATAACGTACGAAGTAGGAGCTATTTTAAATATACGCCCACTTTTGACGGCTTACTAGTGGGCGTGGCAAAGTTTTATTTTCACACAACATTCTCCATTATGCCTTCTATCAACGCACAAAATTTCATGTAATTATCTCAAAAAACAACGGAGATATTACAAAAAAACCAGAAAACAGTAACCAAAGCCAATTAACCGGAAATGAAAGTTTTTACTCAATTTGTAACTCTCATATCTCGGGAACCGCTGGTTATTTCCGCATGAAATTTTTTTCGGATGAAATATCACAGCTTCAGGTTCAATATAGGGGACCTTTGGACCTTCTAAATTCCAAATAAAGCACAAATTAGAAGCAGTTTTTAGTTTACGCCCACTTTTATCAACTTAAAAGTGGGCGTGGCCAAACTTTATTTTCTACAAAACATTCCTCATTATGTTGTCTATCAACCCACAAAATTTCATGAATTAATCTCGAAAAACTACGGAGATATTGCCAGAAAATTAAAACTGTTCCTTGAGCCGAAAATTTTTAAAATTTTTGCAATTTTTTTTGTGAAACACCAGGTCAACAGAAGTGGTAGGAGGTGGATTTTGGAATTAATTTTTTTAAAATCGCTATAATTCGATAACCGTTGCACCGATTTGGATAATTGTTTTACCATATGATAGATTGGATATTTGGCTACAAGATGGGCAAACTTTGGCCCGCCTGGTGGCCCTCCATGTTAGTCAAAATATGGAATTGAACTTCATAACCCTTATATCTCCCAAAGTAATGGACGTGAAAAGTGCAATTGACTTCTATATGAAGCGCAGAGTTCTGCTCTACAAACCTGCCAAATTTCATTTCGCTATCTTCACAACGTTCGGAGTTATTGATAATTTTCAGAAAACTGTAAGCAAAGCAAAATTGCCGAAAACGCTTGCTTTTATGCAAGTTGTAACTCCCATATCTCGGGAACCGCTTGGTACACTTGAATGAAATTTTCTCTGGATGAAAGATCACAGCTTCAGCTTCAACATAGAGGACTTTTAGAGTTTCTAAATACAAAATAACGTACGAAGTAGGAGCTATTTTAAATATACGCCCACTTTTGACGGCTTACTAGTGGGCGTGGCAAAGTTTTATTTTCACACAACATTCTCCATTATGCCTTCTATCAACGCACAAAATTTCATGTAATTATCTCAAAAAACAACGGAGATATTACAAAAAAACCAGAAAACAGTAACCAAAGCCAATTAACCGGAAATGAAAGTTTTTACTCAATTTGTAACTCTCATATCTCGGGAACCGCTGGTTATTTCCGCATGAAATTTTTTTCGGATGAAAGATCAAAGCTTCAGATTCAATATAGGGGACCTTTGGACCTTCTAAATTCCAAATAAAGCACAAATTAGAAGCAGTTTTTAGTTTGCGCCCACTTTTATCGACTTAAAAGTGGGCGTGGCAAAATTTTATTTTCTACAAAACATTCCTCATTATGTTGTCTATCAACCCACAAAATTTCATGAATTAATCTCGAAAAACTACGGAGATATTGCCAGAAAATTAAAACTGTTCCTTGAGCCGAAAATTTTTAAAATTTTTGCAATTTTTTTGTGAAACACCAGGTCAACAGAACTGGTAGGAGGTGGATTTCGGGAATTGATTTTTTTAAAATCGTTATAATTCGATAACCGTTGCACCGATTTGGATAATTGTTTTACCATATGATAGATTGGATATTTGGCTACAAGATGGGCAAATTTTGGCCCGCCTGGTGGCCTTCCATGTTAGTCAAAATATGGAATTTAACTTCATAACCCTTATATCTCCCAAAGTAATGAACGTGAAAAGTGCAATTGACTTCTATATGAAGCGCAGAGTTCTGCTCTACAAACCTGCCAAATTTCATTTCGCTATCTTCACAACGTTCGGAGTTATTGATAATTTTCAGAAAACTGTAAGCAAAGCAAAATTGCCGAAAACGCTTGCTTTTACGCAAGTTGTAACTCCCATATCTCGGGAACCGCTGGGTATACTTGAATGAAATTTTCTCTGGATGAAAGCTCACAGCTTCAGCTTCAACATAGAGGGATTTTTGAGTTTCTAAATACAAAATAACGTACGAAGTAGGAGCTATTTTAAATATACGCCCACTTTTGACGGCTTACTAGTGGGCGTGGCAAAGTTTTATTTTCACACAACATTCTCCATTATGCCTTCTATCAACGCACAAAATTTCATGTAATTATCTCAAAAAACAACGGAGATATTACAAAAAAACCAGAAAACAGTAACCAAAGCCAATTAACCGGAAATGAAAGTTTTTACTCAATTTGTAACTCTCATATCTCGGGAACCGCTGGTTATTTCCGCATGAAATTTTTTTCGGATGAAATATCACAGCTTCAGGTTCAATATAGGGGACCTTTGGACCTTCTAAATTCCAAATAAAGCACAAATTAGAAGCAGTTTTTAGTTTACGCCCACTTTTATCAACTTAAAAGTGGGCGTGGCCAAACTTTATTTTCTACAAAACATTCCTCATTATGTTGTCTATCAACCCACAAAATTTCATGAATTAATCTCGAAAAACTACGGAGATATTGCCAGAAAATTAAAACTGTTCCTTGAGCCGAAAATTTTTAAAATTTTTGCAATTTTTTTTGTGAAACACCAGGTCAACAGAAGTGGTAGGAGGTGGATTTTGGAATTAATTTTTTTAAAATCGCTATAATTCGATAACCGTTGCACCGATTTGGATAATTGTTTTACCATATGATAGATTGGATATTTGGCTACAAGATGGGCAAACTTTGGCCCGCCTGGTGGCCCTCCATGTTAGTCAAAATATGGAATTGAACTTCATAACCCTTATATCTCCCAAAGTAATGGACGTGAAAAGTGCAATTGACTTCTATATGAAGCGCAGAGTTCTGCTCTACAAACCTGCCAAATTTCATTTCGCTATCTTCACAACGTTCGGAGTTATTGATAATTTTCAGAAAACTGTAAGCAAAGCAAAATTGCCGAAAACGCTTGCTTTTATGCAAGTTGTAACTCCCATATCTCGGGAACCGCTTGGTACACTTGAATGAAATTTTCTCTGGATGAAAGATCACAGCTTCAGCTTCAACATAGAGGACTTTTAGAGTTTCTAAATACAAAATAACGTACGAAGTAGGAGCTATTTTAAATATACGCCCACTTTTGACGGCTTACTAGTGGGCGTGGCAAAGTTTTATTTTCACACAACATTCTCCATTATGCCTTCTATCAACGCACAAAATTTCATGTAATTATCTCAAAAAACAACGGAGATATTACAAAAAAACCAGAAAACAGTAACCAAAGCCAATTAACCGGAAATGAAAGTTTTTACTCAATTTGTAACTCTCATATCTCGGGAACCGCTGGTTATTTCCGCATGAAATTTTTTTCGGATGAAAGATCAAAGCTTCAGATTCAATATAGGGGACCTTTGGACCTTCTAAATTCCAAATAAAGCACAAATTAGAAGCAGTTTTTAGTTTGCGCCCACTTTTATCGACTTAAAAGTGGGCGTGGCAAAATTTTATTTTCTACAAAACATTCCTCATTATGTTGTCTATCAACCCACAAAATTTCATGAATTAATCTCGAAAAACTACGGAGATATTGCCAGAAAATTAAAACTGTTCCTTGAGCCGAAAATTTTTAAAATTTTTGCAATTTTTTTTGTGAAACACCAGGTCAACAGAACTGGTAGGAGGTGGATTTCGGGAATTGATTTTTTTAAAATCGTTATAATTCGATAACCGTTGCACCGATTTGGATAATTGTTTTACCATATGATAGATTGGATATTTGGCTACAAGATGGGCAAATTTTGGCCCGCCTGGTGGCCCCCCATGTTAGTCAAAATATGGAATTTAACTTCATAACCCTTATATCTCCCAAAGTAATGGACGTGAAAAGTGCAATTGACTTCTATATGAAGCGCAGAGTTCTGCTCTACAAACCTGCCAAATTTCATTTCGCTATCTTCACAACGTTCGGAGTTATTGATAATTTTCAGAAAACTGTAAGCAAAGCAAAATTGCCGAAAACGCTTGCTTTTACGCAAGTTGTAACTCCCATATCTCGGGAACCGCTGGGTATACTTGAATGAAATTTTCTCTGGATGAAATCTCACAGCTTCAGCTTCAACATAGAGGGATTTTTGAGTTTCTAAATACAAAATAACGTACGAAGTAGGAGCTATTTTAAATATACGCCCACTTTTGACGGCTTACTAGTGGGCGTGGCAAAGTTTTATTTTCACACAACATTCTCCATTATGCCTTCTATCAACGCACAAAATTTCGTAATTATCTCAAAAAACAATGGAGATATTACAAAAAACCAGAAAACAGTAACCAAAGCCAATTAACCGGAAATGAAAGTTTTTACTCAATTTGTAACTCTCATATCTCGGGAACCGCTGGTTATTTCCGCATGAAATTTTTTTCGGATGAAAGATCACAGCTTCAGGTTCAATATAGGGGACCTTTGGACCTTCTAAATTCCAAATAAAGCACAAATTAGAAGCAGTTTTTAGTTTACGCCCACTTTTATCGACTTAAAAGTGGGCGTGGCAAAATTTTATTTTCTACAAAACATTCCTCATTATGTTGTCTATCAACCCACAAAATTTCATGAATTAATTAATCTCGAAAAACTACGGAGATATTGCCAGAAAATTAAAACTGTTCCCTGAGCCGAAAATTTTTAAAATTTTTGCAATTTTTTTTGTGAAACACCAGGTCAACAGAACTGGTAGGAGGTGGATTTCGGGAATTGATTTTTTTAAAATCGTTATAATTCGATAACCGTTGCACCGATTTGGATAATTGTTTTACCATATGATAGATTGGATATTTGGCTACAAGATGGGCAAATTTTGGCCCGCCTGGTGGCCTTCCATGTTAGTCAAAATATGGAATTTAACTTCATAACACTTATATCTCCCAAAGTAATGAACGTGAAAAGTGCAATTGACTTCTATATGAAGCGCAGAGTTCTGCTCTACAAACCTGCCAAATTTCATTTCGCTATCTTCACAACGTTCGGAGTTATTGATAATTTTCAGAAAACTGTAAGCAAAGCAAAATTGCCGAAAACGCTTGCTTTTACGCAAGTTGTAACTCCCATATTTCGGGAACCGCTGGGTATACTTGAATGAAATTTTCTCTGGATGAAAGATCACAGCTTCAGTTTCAACATAGAGGACTTTTAGAGTTTCTAAATACAAAATAACGTACGAAGTAGGAGCTATTTTAAATATACGCCCACTTTTGACGGCTTACTAGTGGGCGTGGCAAAGTTTTATTTTCACACAACATTCTCCATTATGCCTTCTATCAACGCACAAAATTCCATGTAATTATCTCAAAAAACAACGGAGATATTACAAAAAAACCAGAAAACAGTAACCAAAGCCAATTAACCGGAAATGAAAGTTTTTACTCAATTTGTAACTCTCATATCTCGGGAACCGCTGGTTATTTGCGCATGAAATTTTTTCGGATGAAAGAAAAACTGTTCCTTGAGCAGAAAATTTTTAAAATTTTTGCAATTTTTTTTGTGAAACACCAGGTCAACAGAACTGGTAGGAGGTGGATTTCGGGAATTGATTTTTTTTTAAATCGCTATAATTCGATAACCGTTGCACCGATTTGGATAATTGTTTTACCATATGATAGATTGGATATTTGGCTACAAGATGGACAAACTTTGGCCCGCCTGTTGGCCCCCCATGTTAGTCAAAATATGGAATTTAACTTCATAACCCTTATATCTCCCAAAGTAATGGAGGTGAAAAGTGCAATTGACTTCTATATGAAGCGCAGAGTTCTGCTCTACAAACCTGCCAAATTTCATTTCGCTATCTTCACAACGTTCGGAGTTATTGATAATTTTCAGAAAACTGTAAGCAAAGCAAAATTGCCGAAAACGCTTGCTTTTACGCAAGTTGTAAATCCCATATCTCGGGAACCGCTGGGTATACTTGAATGAAATTTTCTCTGGATGTAACCAGAAATGAAAGCTTTTACTCAATTTGTAACTCTCATATCTCGGGAACCGCTGGTTATTTCCGCATGAAATTTTTTTCGGATGAAAGATCAAAGCTTCAGGTTCAATATAGGGGACCTTTGGACCTGCTAAATTCAAAATAAAGCACAAATTAGAAGCAGTTTTTAGTTTACGCCCACTTTTATCGACTTAAAAGTGGGCGTGGCAAAATTTTATTTTCTACAGAGCATTTCTCATTATGTTGTCTATCAACCCACAAAATTTCATGAATTAATCTCGAAAAACTACGGAGATATTGCCAGAAAATTAAAACTGTTCCTTGAGCCGAAAATTTTTAAAATTTTTGCAATTTTTTTTGTGAAACACCAGGTCAACAGAACTGGTAGGAGGTGGATTTCGGGAATTGATTTTTTTAAAATCGCTATAATTCGATAACCGTTGCACCGATTTGCATGATTGTTTTACCATATGATAGATTGGATATTTGGCTACAAGATGGACAAGCTTTGGCCCGCCTGGTGGCCCTCATGTTAGTCAAAATATGGAATTTAACTTCATAACCCTTATATCTCCCAAAGTAATGGACGTGAAAAGTGCAATTGACTTCTATATGAAGCGCAGAGTTCTGCTCTACAAACCTGCAAAATTTCATTTCGCTATCTTTACAACGTTCGGAGTTATTGATAATTTTCAGAAAACTGTAAGCAAAGCAAAATTGCCGAAAACGCTTGCTTTTACGCAAGTTGTAACTCCCATATCTCGGGAACCGCTGGGTATACTTGAATGAAATTTTCTCTGGATGAAAGATCACAGCTTCAGTTTCAACATAGAGGGATTTTTGAGTTTCTAAATACAAAATAACGTACGAAGTAGGAGCTATTTTAAATATACGCCCACTTTTGACGGCTTACTAGTGGGCGTGGCAAATTTTTATTTTCACACAACATTCTCCATTATGCCTTCTATCAACGCACAAAATTCCATGTAATTATCTCAAAAAACAACGGAGATATTACAAAAAACTAGAAAACAGTAACCAAAGCCAATTAACCGGAAATTAAAGTTTTTACTCAATTTGTAACTCTCATATCTCGGGAACCGCTGGTTATTTCCTGATGCAATTTTTTTCGGATGAAAGATCAAAGCTTCAGATTCAATATAGGGGACCTTTGGACCTTCTAAATTCCAAATAAAGCACAAATTAGAAGCAGTTTTTAGTTTGCGCCCACTTTTATCGACTTAAAAGTGGGCGTGGCAAAATTTCATTTTCTACAAAACATTCCTCATTATGTTGTCTATCAACCCACAAAATTTCATGAATTAATCTAGAAAAACTACGGAGATATTGCCAGAAAATTAAAACTGTTCCTTGAGCCGAAAATTTTTAAAATTTTTGCAATTTTTTTTTGTGAAACACCAGGTCAACAGGACTGGTAGGAGGTGGATTTCGGGAATTGATTTTTTTAAAATCGCTATAATTCGGTAACCGTTGCACCGATTTGCATGATTGTTTTACCATATGATAGATTGGATATTTGGCTACAAGATGGGCAAACTTTGCCTGGCCTGGTGGCCCCCCATGTTAGTCAAAATATGGAATTATTTAACTTCATAACCCTTATATCTCCCAAAGTAATGGACGTGAAAAGTGCAATTGACTTCTATATGAAGCGCAGAGTTCTGCTCTACAAACCTGCCAAATTTCATTTCGCTATCTTCACAACGTTCGGAGTTATTGATAATTTTCAGAAAACTGTAAGCAAAGCAAAATTGCCGAAAACGCTTGCTTTTACGCAAGTTGTAAATCCCATATCTCGGGAACCGCTGGGTATACTTGAATGAAATTTTCTCTGGATGTAACCAGAAATGAAAGCTTTTACTCAATTTGTAACTCTCATATCTCGGGAACCGCTGGTTATTTCCGCATGAAATTTTTTTCGGATGAAAGATCAAAGCTTCAGGTTCAATATAGGGGACCTTTGGACCTGCTAAATTCAAAATAAAGCACAAATTAGAAGCAGTTTTTAGTTTACGCCCACTTTTATCGACTTAAAAGTGGGCGTGGCAAAATTTTATTTTCTACAAAACATTCCTCATTATGTTGTCTATCAACCCACAAAATTTCATGAATTAATCTCGAAAAACTACGGAGATATTGCTAGAAAATTAAAACTGTTCCTTGAGCCGAAAATTTTTAAAATTTTTGCAATTTTTTTTGTGAAACACCAGGTCAACAGAACTGGTAGGAGGTGGATTTCGGGAATTGATTTTTTTAAAATCGCTATAATTCGATAACCGTTGCACCGATTTGGATGATTGTTTTACCATATGATAGATTGGATATTTGGCTACAAGATGGGCAAACTTTGGCCCGCCTGGTGGCCCCCCATGTTAGTCAAAATATGGAATTTAACTTCATAACCCTTATATCTCCCAAAGTAATGGACGTGAAAAGTGCAATTGACTTCTATATGAAGCGCAGAGTTCTGCTCTACAAACCTGCAAAATTTCATTTCGCTATCTTCACAACGTTCGGAGTTATTGATAATTTTCAGAAAACTGTAAGCAAAGCAAAATTGCCGAAAACGCTTGCTTTTATGCAAGTTGTAACTCCCATATCTCGGGAACCGCTTGGTATACTTGAATGAAATTTTCTCTGGATGAAAGATCACAGCTTCAGCTTCAACATAGAGGACTTTTAGAGTTTCTAAATACAAAATAACGTACGAAGTAGGAGCTATTTTAAATATACGCCCACTTTTGACGGCTTACTAGTGGGCGTGGCAAAGTTTTATTTTCACACAACATTCTCCATTATGCCTTCTATCAACGCACAAAATTTCATGTAATTATCTCAAAAAACAACGGAGATATTACAAAAAAACCAGAAAACAGTAACCAAAGCCAATTAACCGGAAATGAAAGTTTTTACTCAATTTGTAACTCTCATATCTCGGTAACCGCTGGTTATTTCCACATGAAATTTTTTTCGGATGAAAGATCAAAGCTTCAGGTTCAATATAGGGGACCTTTGGACCTTCTAAATTCAAAATAAAGCACAAATTAGAAGCAGTTTTTAGTTTACGCCCACTTTTATAGACTTAAAAGTGGGCGTGGCAAAATTTTATTTTCTACAAAGCATTTCTCATTATGTTGTCTATCAACCCACAAAATTTCATGAATTAATCTCGAAAAACTACGGAGATATTCCGAGAAAATTAAAACTGTTCCTTGAGCCGAAAATTTTTAAAATTTTTGCAATTTTTTTTGTGAAACACCAGGTCAGCAGAACTGGTAGGAGGTGGATTTCGGGAATTGATTTTTTTTAAATCGCTATAATTCGATAACCGTTGCACCGATTTGGATAATTGTTTTACCATATGATAGATTGGATATTTGGCTACAAGATGGGCAAACTTTGGCCCGCATGGTGGCCCCCATGTTAGTCAAAATATGGAATTTAACTTCATAACCCTTATATCTCCCAAAGTAATGGACGTGAAAAGTGCAATTGACTTCTATATGAAGCGCAGAGTTCTGCTCTACAAAGCTGCCAAATTTCATTTCGCTATCTTCACAACGTTCGGAGTTATTGATAATTTTCAGAAAACTGTAAGCAAAGCAAAATTGCCGAAAACGCTTGCTTTTATGCAAGTTGTAACTCCCATATCTCGGGAACCGCTGGGTATACTTGAATGAAATTTTCTCTGGATGTAACCAGAAATGAAAGTTTTTACTCAATTTGTAACTCTCATATCTAGGGAACCACTGCTTATTTCCGGATGCAATTTTTTTCGGATGAAAGATCACAGCTTCAGGTTCAATATAGGGGACCTTTGGACCTTCTAAATACAAAATAAAGCACAAATTAGAAGCAGTTTTTAGTTTACGCCCACTTTTATCGACTTAAAAGTGGGCGTGGCAAAATTTTATTTTCTACAAAGCATTTCTCATTATGTTGTCTATCAACCCACAAAATTTCATGAATTAATCTCGAAAAACTACGGAGATATTGCCAGAAAATTAAAACTGTTCCTTGAGCCGAAAATTTTTAAAATTTTTGTAAATTTTTTTTATGAAACACCAGGTCAACAGAACTGGTAGGAGGTGGATTTCGGGAATTGATTTTTTTAAAATCGCTATAATTCGATAACCGTTGCACCGATTTGGATGATTGTTTTACCATATGATAGATTGGATATTTGGCCACAAGATGGGCAAACTTTGGCCCACCTGGTGGCCCCCCATGTTAGTCAAAATATGGAATTTAACTTCATAACCCTTATATCTCCCAAAGTAATGGACGTGAAAAGTGCAATTGACTTCTATATGAAGCGCAGAGTTCTGCTCTACAAACCTGCCAAATTTCATTTCGCTATCTGCACAACGTTCAGAGTTATTGATAATTTTCAGAAAACTGTAAGCAAAGCAAAATTGCCGAAAACGCTTGCTTTTATGCAAGTTGTAACTCCCATATCTCGGGAACCGCTGGGTATACTTGAATGAAATTTTCTCTGGATGAAAGATCACAGCTTCAACGTAGAGGGATTTTTGAGTTTCTAAATACAAAATAACGTACGAAGTAGGAGCTATTTTAAATATACGCCCACTTTTGACGGCTTACTAGTCGGCGTGGCAAAGTTTTATTTTCACACAACATTCTCCATTATGCCTTCTATCAGCGCACAAAATTTCATGTCATTATCTGAAAAAAGAACGGAGATATTACAAAAAACCAGAAAACAGTAACCAAAGCCAATTAACCGGAAATGAAAGTTTTTACTCAACTTGTAACTCTCATATCTCGGGAACCACTGGTTATTTCCAGATACAATTTTTTTCGGATGAAAGATCACAGCTTCAGGTTCAATATAGGGGACCTTTGGACCTGCTAAATTCAAAATAAAGCACAAATTAGAAGCAGTTTTTAGTTTACGGCCACTTTTATCGACTTAAAAGTGGGCGTGGCAAAATTTTATTTTCTACAAAGCATTTCTCATTATGTTGTCTATCAACCCACAAAATTTCATGAATTAATCTCGAAAAACTACGGAGATATTCCGAGAAAATTAAAACTGTTCCTTGAGCCGAAAATTTTTAAAATTTTTGCAATTTTTTTTGTGAAACACCAGGTCAACAGAACTGGTAGGAGGTGGATTTCGGGAATTGATTTTTTTAAAATCGCTATAATTCGGTAACCGTTGCACCGATTTGCATGATTGTTTTACCATATGATAGATTGGATATTTGGCTACAAGATGGGCAAACTTTGCCCGGCCTGGTGGCCCCCCATGTTAGTCAAAATATGGAATTATTTAACTTCATAACCCTTATATCTCCCAAAGTAATGGACGTGAAAAGTGCAATTGACTTCTATATGAAGCGCAGAGTTCTGCTCTACAAACCTGCCAAATTTCATTTCGCTATCTTCACAACGTTCGGAGTTATTGATAATTTTCAGAAAACTGTAAGCAAAGCAAAATTGCCGAAAACGCTTGCTTTTACGCAAGTTGTAAATCCCATATCTCGGGAACCGCTGGGTATACTTGAATGAAATTTTCTCTGGATGTAACCAGAAATGAAAGCTTTTACTCAATTTGTAACTCTCATATCTCGGGAACCGCTGGTTATTTCCGCATGAAATTTTTTTCGGATGAAAGATCACAGCTTCAGGTTCAATATAGGGGACCTTTGGACCTTCTAAATTCAAAATAAAGCACAAATTAGAAGCAGTTTTTAGTTTACGCCCACTTTTATCGACTTAAAAGTGGGCGTGGCAAAATTTTATTTTCTACAAAACATTCCTCATTATGTTGTCTATTGTAAGGTTTATAAAAGTCTGCCTACCCGGTTATGCCGGCGCTAATGAACGCCACTGGCTCTATTAAAAAAAAGACATAGGCAGATTTTATGCCTGAGCAGATGTATGCTCTTAGATTTAATTCAAGCAGTTGAATGCTTTTAAATAAAACAGCCGATTTAAAGGCTAAGCAAAGATTGATTTTTATTCCAAAAATTTCTTTCTTTTATACTTAACTAACGGTATCCTTAAAACTAGAATAATACAATAATATTTAATAATTGTTGCTTTACAAAACGGATAGTTATTTGTTGTAACAAGTATTATTTATTATTATTATTGTTTTGAGTTAAAATTGAGTGACATTCCTATGGGAAAGTGCACATACTAAATTGTGATATTAGGGGTGACTATAGGGGTACACTACACCCTACCCCTTAAGAAAAATTTTACAATTTTATGTTTCTTAAAATTCAAAATTTTTTTTTTTTTTTTTTTTTTTTTTTTTTTTTTATATATATATATAATTTTACAATTATAACATATTACTAATATTTTTTTAAATTATTATTATGTATTTCTTTTAACTTACTTCCTAGATCTATGACAGAGTTTACTCCTTTAGTTTGTACTATTCTATATGGACCATGGTATGGTGGTTGATTCTTTTTCCTATTAAAGGTTTTTACTAAGACCATATCTCCTACATTCAAATTTAACGGATTAAATTTTACACATTGTTCAATGCGTTTCTTTTTTGATATCTCCAGTAACTATTTTGCTTTTTGCAACGAAAATTTTAATCTAGCTTTCAATTCTTTCGAATAATTATCTATATTATAGATTGGTTCAAAATTCAATAAGTTTTCATTAGGCAAGTTTGGTAATCTACCGAATATTAACTCGTATGGAGTGTAGTTTGTGTCTATATGCGGTGTTGTGTTATACGCAAAACAGAAATAAGGTATCCAATGGTCCCATTCATTATCTTTACAGAAGCCTAAGAGAAATTCATTCAGTACTCTATGACTTCTTTCAACTGATCCAAGAGTTTCATGGTGGTATGGAGTGCTGAAAATCTGTTTTATTTCCAGTAGCTTACATACTTCCGCCATTAACTCGTTTACGAACTCGGTACCTCTATCTGACTTAAGAACTTTGAAGTGCCCGTATCTTAAAATCAAGTTTTCTACAAGAGCCTTTGCAACGGTCTTAGCATCCTTTGTCTCAATGGGGCATGCAATAATATACTTTGTTAAATCGCACTGTATTGTTAGTATGTATCTAAAATTATTTGAGAATCTAAGGGGACCCACCGTGTCTATTGACACTGTTTCGAAACTAGTCCCTGGCGTATCGGTTAGTGTTAGCTTTTCTTTGGTGTGTTTCGTTTGCTTGTTAATTTTGCATTCTTTACAATTTAATATATGCTGCTTAATCATCCTACCCATATTCTTCCATATGTATTTTTGTTTAAGTTTTAGCGTCGTTTTCCTGACACCTAAGTGTCCTCCTATAGTTGAACTATGGTACTCATTAATGAGAGTATCCTGTACTTTCCTATCATATACCCTTACTGGTTCTTTATATATTAGTATTCTTAAATTTGCTTTATTTTTACCTCTTAATGCGTTGAACGTGTCTTTAAACTGTTCCTTTGTTACTAATTTGAAAATTTCATCATGAGCATTTAATGCTAGCTCTTTTACATTTATTGATAGTAATTTCAATAGTAGCTTCTCCAAATACAGCTTTGTGTTTATTGGATTATCACCACATCTCACTATAACTTCTAAATCACTTGCTACAATTTGAGGTGTTTTAATTTTACTCATTATTTCAAACCTAAGTTTTTTCATCGATTTAATGTCTGAGATTGAAGTACATTCCCAAATAAAAAGTTGATCAGGCTCTTTACTGGAGATGCCACCTCTATGCTCGACATCTTTTTGTGCATCATGTTTATTTTTCATGTTTCTAGTCATCACTAATATATCATTACGCTTTTGTAAATTTTCGGTAGGGGTTAACGTTTTTAATGCTTCGCTGTCCAATACTATCCTTGACAACGCATCTGCATTGCTATTCATCTTACCTTTCTTATACGATATTTCGAAATCGTAGTCACATAAATCCAACCTAATTCTAGTCATTTTTGATGATGGATTTTTGTGAGAAAATAACGATACCAAGGGTCTATGGTCTGTCACTACGTAGAATTTTCTACCATAAAGGTACGGACGGAAAAAGTTTATAGCCCAATGTATAGCTAACAGCTCTTTTTCTATAACTGGCTTGTTTATATCATGCTTACTCAACGATTTGCTCGCATACGATATGGGCATATCTGACCCAATTTCACCTTGTGATAGGACTGCTCCAAGTGCATAATTAGATGCATCGGTAGTTAATATAAACGGTTTCCTAAAATCAGGATATTGGAGCATTGGTGGATTGATTAATTTTGATTTTAATGTTTCAAAAGACTTTTGACAACCTTCGTCCCACCTAAAAACAGTATTTTTTTTTAACAGTTTATTTAATTTTCTAGCTATTTCAGCAAAGTTTTTAACGAAACGCCTGTAGTAATTACAGAACGCTACGAAACGTCTGACTTCATCTACATTTTTGGGAACTGGATAGTTTTCTATTACTTCGTGTTTAGCAGGGTCGGTACGTATACCCTTATCAGTTATAAGGTGACCTAGATAAACTACTTCTGTTTTCAAAAAACGACATTTACACGTATTCAGTTTTAAATTATACTGCCTCAATTTTTCAAAGACTTTTATCAAGTTCTCGTGATGGTGTTGAATACTACAACCAAAAACAATAATGTCATCGACATACAAAAACGCTTCTGCATCTAAGCCGCTCAATGCAATTGTAAGCATCCTTTGAAAACTATTTGACGATATCTTCAGTCCAAAGGGTAACCGAGTAAATTGAAAATGACCATTCCTGGTAGAAAACGATGTAATCGGTCTTGATTCTTTATCCAAACCGATTTGATGAAATGAACTGGTCATATCCAGTGTAGAAAAATATTTTGCCCTACCTAATTTGTCTAGGACATCTTCGATTCTTGTTAGAGGAAACTTGTCGCTTACTATTTTTTCATTTACTTTCCGGAAATCAACTACTAATCTCCATTTCTTCGTGTCATTTGCTGATTTTTTCGGTATTACCAATAATGGAGAATTGTAAGGACTCACAGATGGTTCAATGATACCATCTTCTAACAATTTATTTACCTGTTTGTTTATTTCGCTCATTTGTGACTCAGGTAGTCTATAAGGTTTTATGTAAACAGGTGAAGAATCTGTCATCTGAATGTTTTGACTATAAAAATTATTTGTTGTTAATTTGTCACCATCAAGGTGGAATACATCATTATATTCTGTAACTATGTTTTTTAAGGACTGCCTAGCTAATGGATCTATAGATTCGATATTTAAATCTTCTAAAACTTTTTGTACTCTGCCTTTACTTGTATTGATATTGTTGCCGCAATTATATATATTGTAATTTGATAATGGCTTCGTTTCTAACTTCAAATCTTTCAAAACTACATCTTTGTCAGTTGTATTCAACAATTTTATGTGTTGTAGTCCTATTGATGGTATAATGCTATTCCCTACAAAAATTCCCGGACATAATTCTTTGTTCAAAACAATGCTTTCCTGACTTATACATATGTTGACTGGTGTTATCAGTTCTGAGCGTGCTGGTATACATATTTCAGTTTTATAAACGCGTTTTGGGGTAATCGGTAAAATAACTTCTTCATCAGCTATATTGAAGGTTAACGTGTATGTTTCAAAATCAATTTTGCATTTATATCTTTCTAAAAAGTCTCTACCAATGATTCCATTAGTATTGATTGGAAAATTATCTTCAACTATGTGAAATTTGTGTGTTATCGGCTTATTATCGAATTCTAAAGTTAGATATGCGGTGCCAAGACTTTCAATCGTATCTAAAGTAATACCACTTAGTGATGATATGTTACGTTCATTTATGTTTTCTATATTACCTCGCTTGCAAATAGAAATATCTGCTCCAGTGTCTACCAAAAACTTAAGCTCTTTATTTATGGTACTGCAAGTTATTGTTATCGAATTATCAGTGTTATTTGAAATTTTGAAACATTTTTGCCCTCCTAGATAACAATCTTTGCTATCCGGCGCTATTAGTTTCCCTGGTTATGTCTGCCATTACTGGGTCTATACGACGAATTGTTCCTGTTATTATTATTTATATATGAGGAATTCATATTATTATCATTACTTCTTGTTGCAAAGTTTCTATTCGCATTATTACCACTATTTCTGTACCTATTATTGCTATTGTTACTATTGCTGTCGCCATATCTATTGCGATTGTAATTAGCATTATTATTATACAATCCATTATTATAATTGTTGCTATTTCTGTTACTATTTTGGTTTGGGTATCCCTGACCTCTGTACCCTGTATAATCCCCATACACTCTTTGCGAATTGTACATACGTTCATTACCACGCCTATTAATTCTAAAAATACTATTATCATTTGTTTGCATATTTCTTTCCACTGTAATACATTTCTCTACAGCTTCACTGAGAGTTTTTGGACTACTTGCTACCAATATATTTTTATATTCCACATTAACACCTTTTATAAACACATTTAAGGCCATATTTTCACTCATTTTAGATATTGCGTTTTTTGTTTCCTGCGATGGATTTGCTATTGCCTTAAGTTCAAAATTGCTCAATTGTTCTGACAACAATGCAACTTTCTCTCTAAAGGCTGATATACTCAAATTTCCTTGCCTTATTGATCCTAATTCACTTAAGACTTGTTGCAGAGTTCTTGGGTTCGGGTACGCATCAACCAACAACTTCTTCAATTCATTAAACGTAGTAGGTATGTTGGAACGTCCCAAAACACTCCTGACATTTGCAGCTAATTTAAAGTTATAGACATACTTTATGAATATCTCTCGGTCTTCTGTTCTTAAAATATCATGCAATAACTCTGTTTGCACTATAAAGTCTTCTAACACCTCATATGAACCTTTAAAAACGTTAAGGTTTTTGCCCACAACTCCAATATCGAATTGTGCCATATTAATAATTTCCCTTGCAACACTTGCGTCCGAATTATCTGTTAAATCTGTACTTTCTTTAGTACTTATATTTTTCACTAAGTTCAACACTATTGTGTATAATTCATTAAATTTGATTATAAACGATTTGGTCTCTTCTTCCTGCAAACGACTACAAATATTGTCAATTTCTAATTTAATTTCAATTAAGCGCGATAATTTTTCAATTTTATAGTTAGAGGAGTAAATTCTGTCTTTGCTCTTTTTTATGTTCTTTTCTAATTTTTCTAATTCAATATAATATTGTTTTAATTCTTCCATCTAAAATTATATTAATTTATGTCTATTAAAAGTTAAGCAGTTGTGCGATTTCAAATCATAACTTATGTTATAACATATATTATGGCAAAAATATGTGAATCAAATAGGTAACACTGAACTTTTTTTTTTTTGGGTAAACTTTACAACACTACCAATTCTTCCAATTTGGTAGCACTTATTTCTCAACATCTGTGATTGACATTTGTGTTCTTATTAATGCTTCTTCGCGTTATCTTTTATTACATTAGTAATTTTGTTATAGTTTTCTTCAAATGTGTAATTTTGTTATATTATTTTTAATTAAAATAGATGTAATATAAATTAAGCTGTGTGTTTATTTATAAGAAAATTTATATATTCATTTTATAATAAAATGAAATTAAATATAAAAATGAAAAAATAATAGTGTTTTATTATTTTGGTTTGCGGTGTTCCTCTATCGTCAGTGGCTTTGGGCCTGCCTTCAACGGTGTGGCCGTATATGAGGGAGCTTGTTGGTCCTTGCCTGCAGGTTTGTATTCCTCTACAGGGACATCTTTGTTATTATTTGGCAGGATCACCATGTAAGGTTTATAAAAGTCTGCCTACCCGGTTATGCCGGCGCTAATGAACGCCACTGGCTCTATTAAAAAAAAGACATAGGCAGATTTTATGCCTGAGCAGATGTATGCTCTTAGATTTAATTCAAGCAGTTGAATGCTTTTAAATAAAACAGCCGATTTAAAGGCTAAGCAAAGATTGATTTTTATTCCAAAAATTTCTTTCTTTTATACTTAACTAACGGTATCCTTAAAACTAGAATAATACAATAATATTTAATAATTGTTGCTTTACAAAACGGATAGTTATTTGTTGTAACAAGTATTATTTATTATTATTATTGTTTTGAGTTAAAATTGAGTGACATTCCTATGGGAAAGTGCACATACTAAATTGTGATATTAGGGGTGACTATAGGGGTACACTACACTATCAACCCACAAAATTTCATGAATTAATCTCGAAAAACTACGGAGATATTGCTAGAAAATTAAAACTGTTCCTTGAGCCGAAAATTTTTAAAATTTTTGCAATTTTTTTTGTGAAACACCAGGTCAACAGAACTGGTAGGAGGTGGATTTCGGGAATTGATTTTTTTAAAATCGCTATAATTCGATAACCGTTGCACCGATTTGGATGATTGTTTTACCATATGATAGATTGGATATTTGGCTACAAGATGGGCAAACTTTGGCCCGCCTGGTGGCCCCCCATGTTAGTCAAAATATGGAATTTAACTTCATAACGCTTATATCTCCCAAAGTAATGGACGTGAAAAGTGCAATTGACTTCTATATGAAGCGCAGAGTTCTGCTCTACAAACCTGCCAAATTTCATTTCGCTATCTTCACAACGTTCGGAGTTATTGATAATTTTCAGAAAACTGTAAGCAAAGCAAAATTGCCGAAAACGCTTGCTTTTATGCAAGTTGTAACTCCCATATCTCGGGAACCGCTTGGTATACTTGAATGAAATTTTCTCTGGATGAAAGATCACAGCTTCAGCTTCAACATAGAGGACTTTTAGAGTTTCTAAATACAAAATAACGTACGAAGTAGGAGCTATTTTAAATATACGCCCACTTTTGACGGCTTACTAGTGGGCGTGGCAAAGTTTTATTTTCACACAACATTCTCCATTATGCCTTCTATCAACGCACAAAATTTCATGTAATTATCTCACAAAACAACGGAGATATTACAAAAAAACCAGAAAACAGTAACCAAAGCCAATTAACCGGAAATGAAAGTTTTTACTCAATTTGTAACTCTCATATCTCGGTAACCGCTGGTTATTTCCACATGAAATTTTTTTCGGATGAAAGATCAAAGCTTCAGGTTCAATATAGGGGACCTTTGGACCTGCTAAATTCAAAATAAAGCACAAATTAGAAGCAGTTTTTAGTTTACGGCCACTTTTATCGACTTAAAAGTGGGCGTGGCAAAATTTTATTTTCTACAAAGCATTTCTCATTATGTTGTCTATCAACCCACAAAATTTCATGAATTAATCTCGAAAAACTACGGAGATATTCCGAGAAAATTAAAACTGTTCCTTGAGCCGAAAATTTTTAAAATTTTTGCAATTTTTTTTGTGAAACACCAGGTCAGCAGAACTGGTAGGAGGTGGATTTCGGGAATTGATTTTTTTTAAATCGCTATAATTCGATAACCGTTGCACCGATTTGGATAATTGTTTTACCATATGATAGATTGGATATTTGGCTACAAGATGGGCAAACTTTGGCCCGCCTGGTGGCCCCCATGTTAGTCAAAATATGGAATTTAACTTCATAACCCTTATATCTCCCAAAGTAATGGACGTGAAAAGTGCAATTGACTTCTATATGAAGCGCAGAGTTCTGCTCTACAAAGCTGCCAAATTTCATTTCGCTATCTTCACAACGTTCGGAGTTATTGATAATTTTCAGAAAACTGTAAGCAAAGCAAAATTGCCGAAAACGCTTGCTTTTATGCAAGTTGTAACTCCCATATCTCGGGAACCGCTGGGTATACTTGAATGAAATTTTCTCTGGATGTAACCAGAAATGAAAGTTTTTACTCAATTTGTAACTCTCATATCTAGGGAACCACTGCTTATTTCCGGATGCAATTTTTTTCGGATGAAAGATCACAGCTTCAGGTTCAATATAGGGGACCTTTGCCTTCTAAATAAAAAATAAAGCACAAATTAGAAGCAGTTTTCAGTTTACGCCCACTTTTATCGACTTAAAAGTGGCCGGGGCAAAATTTTATTTTCTTCAAAATATTCCTCATTATGTTGTTTATCAACCCACAAAATTTCATGAATTAATCTCGAAAAACTACGGAGATATTGCCAGAAAATTAAAACTGTTCCTTGAGCCGAAAATTTTTAAAATTTTTGTAAATTTTTTTTATGAAACACCAGGTCAACAGAACTGGTAGGAGGTGGATTTCGGGAATTGATTTTTTTAAAATCGCTATAATTCGATAACCGTTGCACCGATTTTGATGATTGTTTTACCATATGATAGATTGGATATTTGGCTACAAGATGGGCAAACTTTGGCCCACCTGGTGGCCCCCCATGTTAGTCAAAATATGGAATTTAACTTCATAACCCTTATATCTCCCAAAGTAATGGACGTGAAAAGTGCAATTGACTTCTATATGAAGCGCAGAGTTCTGCTCTACAAACCTGCCAAATTTCATTTCGCTATCTGCAAAACGTTCAGAGTTATTGATGATTTTCAGAAAACTGTAAGCAAAGCAAAATTGCCGAAAACGCTTGCTTTTATGCAAGTTGTAACTCCCATATCTCGGGAACCGCTGGGTATACTTGAATGAAATTTTCTCTGGATGAAAGATCACAGCTTCAGCTTCAACATAGAGGGATTTTTGAGTTTCTAAATACAAAATAACGTACGAAGTAGGAGCTATTTTAAATATACGCCCACTTTTGACGGCTTACTAGTCGGCGTGGCAAAGTTTTATTTTCACACAACATTCTCCATTATGCCTTCTATCAGCGCACAAAATTTCATGTCATTATCTGAAAAAAGAACGGAGATATTACAAAAAACCAGAAAACAGTAACCAAAGCCAATTAACCGCAAATGAAAGTTTTTACTCAACTTGTAACTCTCATATCTCGGGAACCACTGGTTATTTCCAGATACAATTTTTTTCGGATGAAAGATCACAGCTTCAGGTTCAATATAGGGGACCTTTGGACCTTCTAAATACAAAATAAAGCACAAATTAGAAGCAGTTTTTAGTTTGCGCCCACTTTTATCGACTTAAAAGTGGGCGTGGCAAAATTTTATTTTCTTCAAAACATTCCTCATTATGTTGTCTATCAACCCACAAAATTTCATGAATTAATCTCGAAAAACTACGGAGATATTGCCAGAAAATTAAAACTGTTCCTTGAGCCGAAAATTTTTAAAATTTTTGCAATTTTTTTTGTGAAACACCAGGTCAACAGAACTGGTAGGAGGTGGATTTCGGGAATTGATTTTTTTTAAAGAGGACTTTTAGAGTTTCTAAATACAAAATAACGTACGAAGTAGGAGCTATTTTAAATATACGCCCACTTTTGACGGCTTACTAGTCGGCGTGGCAAAGTTTTATTTTCACACAACATTCTCCATTATGCCTTCTATCAACGCACAAAATTTCATCTAATTATCTCAAAAAACAACGGAGATATTACAAAAAACCAGAAAACAGTAACCAAAGCCAATCAACCGGAAATGAAAGTTTTTACTCAATTTGTAACTCTCATATTTCGGGAACCGCTGGTTATTTCCGCATGAAATTTTTTTCGGATGAAAGATCACAGCTTCAGGTTCAATATAGGGGACCTTTGGACCTTCTAAATTCCAAATAAAGCACAAATTAGAAGCAGTTTTTAGTTTACGCCCACTTTTATCGACTTAAAAGTGGGCGTGGCAAAATCTTATTTTGTACAAAACATTCCTCATTATGTTGTCTATCAACTCACAAAATTTCATGAATTAGTCTCTAAAAACTACGGAGATATTGCCAGAAAATTAAAACTGTTCCTTGAGCCGAAAATTTTTAAAATTTTTGCAATTTTTTTTGTGAAACACCAGGTCAACAGAACTGGTAGGAGGTGGATTTCGGGAATTGATTTTTTTAAAATCGCTATAATTCGATAACCGTTGCACCGATTTGGATAATTGTTTTACCATATGATAGATTGGATATTTGGCTACAAGATGGACAAACTTTGGCCCGCCTGGTGGCCTTCCATGTTAGTCAAAATATGGAATTTAACTTCATAACCCTTATATCTCCCAAAGTAATGGACGTGAAAAGTGCAATTGACTTCTATATGAAGCGCAGAGTTCTGCTCTACAAACCTGCCAAATTTCATTTCGCTATCTTCACAACGTTCGGAGTTATTGATAATTTTCAGAAAACTGTAAGCAAAGCAAAATTGCCGAAAACGCTTGCTTTTACGCAAGTTGTAACTCCCATATCTCGGGAACCGCTGGGTATACTTGAATGAAATTTTCTCTGGATGAAAGATCACAGCTTCAGCTTCAACATAGAGGGATTTTTGAGTTTCTGAATACAAAATAACGTACGAAGTAGGAGCTATTTTAAATATACGCCCACTTTTGACGGCTTACTAGTGGGCGTGGCAAAGTTTTATTTTCACACAACATTCTCCATTATGCCTTCTATCAACGCACAAAATTTCATGTAATTATCTCAAAAACCAACGGAGATATTACAAAAAACCAGAAAACAGTAACCAAAGCCAATCAACCGGAAATGAAAGTTTTTACTCAATTTGTAACTCTCATATCTCGGGAACCGCTGGTTATTTCCGCATGAAATTTTTTTCGGATGAAAGATCAAAGCTTCAGATTCAATATAGGGGACCTTTGGACCTTCTAAATTCCAAATAAAGCACAAATTAGAAGCAGTTTTTAGTTTACGCCCACTTTTATCGACTTAAAAGTGGGCGTGGCAAAATCTTATTTTGTATAAAACATTCCTCATTATGTTGTCTATCAACCCACAAAATTTCATGAATTAATCTCGAAAAACTACGGAGATATTCCGAGAAAATTAAAACTGTTCCTTGAGCCGAAAATTTTTAAAATTTTTGCAATTTTTTTTGTGAAACACCAGGTCAGCAGAACTGGTAGGAGGTGGATTTCGGGAATTGATTTTTTTTAAATCGCTATAATTCGATAACCGTTGCACCGATTTGGATAATTGTTTTACCATATGATAGATTGGATATTTGGCTACAAGATGGGCAAACTTTGGCCCGCCTGGTGGCCCCCATGTTAGTCAAAATATGGAATTTAACTTCATAACCCTTATATCTCCCAAAGTAATGGACGTGAAAAGTGCAATTGACTTCTATATGAAGCGCAGAGTTCTGCTCTACAAACCTGCCAAATTTCATTTCGCTATCTTCACAACGTTCGGAGTTATTGATAATTTTCAGAAAACTGTAAGCAAAGCAAAATTGCCGAAAACGCTTGCTTTTACGCAAGTTGTAAATCCCATATCTCGGGAACCGCTGGGTATACTTGAATGAAATTTTCTCTGGATGTAACCAGAAATGAAAGCTTTTACTCAATTTGTAACTCTCATATCTCGGGAACCGCTGGTTATTTCCGCATGAAATTTTTTTCGGATGAAAGATCACAGCTTCAGGTTCAATATAGGGGACCTTTGGACCTTCTAAATTCAAAATAAAGCACAAATTAGAAGCAGTTTTTAGTTTACGCCCACTTTTATCGACTTAAAAGTGGGCGTGGCAAAATTTTATTTTCTACAAAACATTCCTCATTATGTTGTCTATTGTAAGGTTTATAAAAGTCTGCCTACCCGGTTATGCCGGCGCTAATGAACGCCACTGGCTCTATTAAAAAAAAGACATAGGCAGATTTTATGCCTGAGCAGATGTATGCTCTTAGATTTAATTCAAGCAGTTGAATGCTTTTAAATAAAACAGCCGATTTAAAGGCTAAGCAAAGATTGATTTTTATTCCAAAAATTTCTTTCTTTTATACTTAACTAACGGTATCCTTAAAACTAGAATAATACAATAATATTTAATAATTGTTGCTTTACAAAACGGATAGTTATTTGTTGTAACAAGTATTATTTATTATTATTATTGTTTTGAGTTAAAATTGAGTGACATTCCTATGGGAAAGTGCACATACTAAATTGTGATATTAGGGGTGACTATAGGGGTACACTACACCCTACCCCTTAAGAAAAATTTTACAATTTTATGTTTCTTAAAATTCAAAATTTTTTTTTTTTTTTTTTTTTTTTTTTTTTTTTTTTTTATATATATATATATAATTTTACAATTATAACATATTACTAATATTTTTTTAAATTATTATTATGTATTTCTTTTAACTTACTTCCTAGATCTATGACAGAGTTTACTCCTTTAGTTTGTACTATTCTATATGGACCATGGTATGGTGGTTGATTCTTTTTCCTATTAAAGGTTTTTACTAAGACCATATCTCCTACATTCAAATTTAACGGATTAAATTTTACACATTGTTCAATGCGTTTCTTTTTTGATATCTCCAGTAACTATTTTGCTTTTTGCAACGAAAATTTTAATCTAGCTTTCAATTCTTTCGAATAATTATCTATATTATAGATTGGTTCAAAATTCAATAAGTTTTCATTAGGCAAGTTTGGTAATCTACCGAATATTAACTCGTATGGAGTGTAGTTTGTGTCTATATGCGGTGTTGTGTTATACGCAAAACAGAAATAAGGTATCCAATGGTCCCATTCATTATCTTTACAGAAGCCTAAGAGAAATTCATTCAGTACTCTATGACTTCTTTCAACTGATCCAAGAGTTTCATGGTGGTATGGAGTGCTGAAAATCTGTTTTATTTCCAGTAGCTTACATACTTCCGCCATTAACTCGTTTACGAACTCGGTACCTCTATCTGACTTAAGAACTTTGAAGTGCCCGTATCTTAAAATCAAGTTTTCTACAAGAGCCTTTGCAACGGTCTTAGCATCCTTTGTCTCAATGGGGCATGCAATAATATACTTTGTTAAATCGCACTGTATTGTTAGTATGTATCTAAAATTATTTGAGAATCTAAGGGGACCCACCGTGTCTATTGACACTGTTTCGAAACTAGTCCCTGGCGTATCGGTTAGTGTTAGCTTTTCTTTGGTGTGTTTCGTTTGCTTGTTAATTTTGCATTCTTTACAATTTAATATATGCTGCTTAATCATCCTACCCATATTCTTCCATATGTATTTTTGTTTAAGTTTTAGCGTCGTTTTCCTGACACCTAAGTGTCCTCCTATAGTTGAACTATGGTACTCATTAATGAGAGTATCCTGTACTTTCCTATCATATACCCTTACTGGTTCTTTATATATTAGTATTCTTAAATTTGCTTTATTTTTACCTCTTAATGCGTTGAACGTGTCTTTAAACTGTTCCTTTGTTACTAATTTGAAAATTTCATCATGAGCATTTAATGCTAGCTCTTTTACATTTATTGATAGTAATTTCAATAGTAGCTTCTCCAAATACAGCTTTGTGTTTATTGGATTATCACCACATCTCACTATAACTTCTAAATCACTTGCTACAATTTGAGGTGTTTTAATTTTACTCATTATTTCAAACCTAAGTTTTTTCATCGATTTAATGTCTGAGATTGAAGTACATTCCCAAATAAAAAGTTGATCAGGCTCTTTACTGGAGATGCCACCTCTATGCTCGACATCTTTTTGTGCATCATGTTTATTTTTCATGTTTCTAGTCATCACTAATATATCATTACGCTTTTGTAAATTTTCGGTAGGGGTTAACGTTTTTAATGCTTCGCTGTCCAATACTATCCTTGACAACGCATCTGCATTGCTATTCATCTTACCTTTCTTATACGATATTTCGAAATCGTAGTCACATAAATCCAACCTAATTCTAGTCATTTTTGATGATGGATTTTTGTGAGAAAATAACGATACCAAGGGTCTATGGTCTGTCACTACGTAGAATTTTCTACCATAAAGGTACGGACGGAAAAAGTTTATAGCCCAATGTATAGCTAACAGCTCTTTTTCTATAACTGGCTTGTTTATATCATGCTTACTCAACGATTTGCTCGCATACGATATGGGCATATCTGACCCAATTTCACCTTGTGATAGGACTGCTCTAAGTGCATAATTAGATGCATCGGTAGTTAATATAAACGGTTTCCTAAAATCAGGATATTGGAGTATTGGTGGATTGATTAATTTTGATTTTAATGTTTCAAAAGACTTTTGACAACCTTCGTCCCACCTAAAACAGTATTTTTTTTTAACAGTTTATTTAATTTTCTAGCTATTTCAGCAAAGTTTTTAACGAAACGCCTGTAGTAATTACAGAACGCTACGAAACGTCTGACTTCATCTACATTTTTGGGAACTGGATAGTTTTCTATTACTTCGTGTTTAGCAGGGTCGGTACGTATACCCTTATCAGTTATAAGGTGACCTAGATAAACTACTTCTGTTTTCAAAAAACGACATTTACACGTATTCAGTTTTAAATTATACTGCCTCAATTTTTCAAAGACTTTTATCAAGTTCTCGTGATGGTGTTGAATACTACAACCAAAAACAATAATGTCATCGACATACAAAAACGCTTCTGCATCTAAGCCGCTCAATGCAATTGTAAGCATCCTTTGAAAACTATTTGACGATATCTTCAGTCCAAAGGGTAACCGAGTAAATTGAAAATGACCATTCCTGGTAGAAAACGATGTAATCGGTCTTGATTCTTTATCCAAACCGATTTGATGAAATGAACTGGTCATATCCAGTGTAGAAAAATATTTTGCCCTACCTAATTTGTCTAGGACATCTTCGATTCTTGTTAGAGGAAACTTGTCGCTTACTATTTTTTCATTTACTTTCCGGAAATCAACTACTAATCTCCATTTCTTCGTGTCATTTGCTGATTTTTTCGGTATTACCAATAATGGAGAATTGTAAGGACTCACAGATGGTTCAATGATACCATCTTCTAACAATTTATTTACCTGTTTGTTTATTTCGCTCATTTGTGACTCAGGTAGTCTATAAGGTTTTATGTAAACAGGTGAAGAATCTGTCATCTGAATGTTTTGACTATAAAAATTATTTGTTGTTAATTTGTCACCATCAAGGTGGAATACATCATTATATTCTGTAACTATGTTTTTTAAGGACTGCCTAGCTAATGGATCTATAGATTCGATATTTAAATCTTCTAAAACTTTTTGTACTCTGCCTTTACTTGTATTGATATTGTTGCCGCAATTATATATATTGTAATTTGATAATGGCTTCGTTTCTAACTTCAAATCTTTCAAAACTACATCTTTGTCAGTTGTATTCAACAATTTTATGTGTTGTAGTCCTATTGATGGTATAATGCTATTCCCTACAAAAATTCCCGGACATAATTCTTTGTTCAAAACAATGCTTTCCTGACTTATACATATGTTGACTGGTGTTATCAGTTCTGAGCGTGCTGGTATACATATTTCAGTTTTATAAACGCGTTTTGGGGTAATCGGTAAAATAACTTCTTCATCAGCTATATTGAAGGTTAACGTGTATGTTTCAAAATCAATTTTGCATTTATATCTTTCTAAAAAGTCTCTACCAATGATTCCATTAGTATTGATTGGAAAATTATCTTCAACTATGTGAAATTTGTGTGTTATCGGCTTATTATCGAATTCTAAAGTTAGATATGCGGTGCCAAGACTTTCAATCGTATCTAAAGTAATACCACTTAGTGATGATATGTTACGTTCATTTATGTTTTCTATATTACCTCGCTTGCAAATAGAAATATCTGCTCCAGTGTCTACCAAAAACTTAAGCTCTTTATTTATGGTACTGCAAGTTATTGTTATCGAATTATCAGTGTTATTTGAAATTTTGAAACATTTTTGCCCTTCTAGATAACAATCTTTGCTATCCGGCGCTATTAGTTTCCCTGGTTATGTCTGCCATTACTGGGTCTATACGACGAATTGTTCCTGTTATTATTATTTCTATATGAGGAATTCATATTATTATCATTACTTCTTGTTGCAAAGTTTCTATTCGCATTATTACCACTATTTCTGTACCTATTATTGCTATTGTTACTATTGCTGTCGCCATATCTATTGCGATTGTAATTAGCATTATTATTATACAATCCATTATTATAATTGTTGCTATTTCTGTTACTATTTTGGTTTGGGTATCCCTGACCTCTGTACCCTGTATAATCCCCATACACTCTTTGCGAATTGTACATACGTTCATTACCACGCCTATTAATTCTAAAAATACTATTATCATTTGTTTGCATATTTCTTTCCACTGTAATACATTTCTCTACAGCTTCACTGAGAGTTTTTGGACTACTTGCTACCAATATATTTTTATATTCCACATTAACACCTTTTATAAACACATTTAAGGCCATATTTTCACTCATTTTAGATATTGCGTTTTTTGTTTCCTGCGATGGATTTGCTATTGCCTTAAGTTCAAAATTGCTCAATTGTTCTGACAACAATGCAACTTTCTCTCTAAAGGCTGATATACTCAAATTTCCTTGCCTTATTGATCCTAATTCACTTAAGACTTGTTGCAGAGTTCTTGGGTTCGGGTACGCATCAACCAACAACTTCTTCAATTCATTAAACGTAGTAGGTATGTTGGAACGTCCCAAAACACTCCTGACATTTGCAGCTAATTTAAAGTTATAGACATACTTTATGAATATCTCTCGGTCTTCTGTTCTTAAAATATCATGCAATAACTCTGTTTGCACTATAAAGTCTTCTAACACCTCATATGAACCTTTAAAAACGTTAAGGTTTTTGCCCACAACTCCAATATCGAATTGTGCCATATTAATAATTTCCCTTGCAACACTTGCGTCCGAATTATCTGTTAAATCTGTACTTTCTTTAGTACTTATATTTTTCACTAAGTTCAACACTATTGTGTATAATTCATTAAATTTGATTATAAACGATTTGGTCTCTTCTTCCTGCAAACGACTACAAATATTGTCAATTTCTAATTTAATTTCAATTAAGCGCGATAATTTTTCAATTTTATAGTTAGAGGAGTAAATTCTGTCTTTGCTCTTTTTTATGTTCTTTTCTAATTTTTCTAATTCAATATAATATTGTTTTAATTCTTCCATCTAAAATTATATTAATTTATGTCTATTAAAAGTTAAGCAGTTGTGCGATTTCAAATCATAACTTATGTTATAACATATATTATGGCAAAAATATGTGAATCAAATAGGTAACACTGAACTTTTTTTTTTTTGGGTAAACTTTACAACACTACCAATTCTTCCAATTTGGTAGCACTTATTTCTCAACATCTGTGATTGACATTTGTGTTCTTATTAATGCTTCTTCGCGTTATCTTTTATTACATTAGTAATTTTGTTATAGTTTTCTTCAAATGTGTAATTTTGTTATATTATTTTTAATTAAAATAGATGTAATATAAATTAAGCTGTGTGTTTATTTATAAGAAAATTTATATATTCATTTTATAATAAAATGAAATTAAATATAAAAATGAAAAAATAATAGTGTTTTATTATTTTGGTTTGCGGTGTTCCTCTATCGTCAGTGGCTTTGGGCCTGCCTTCAACGGTGTGGCCGTATATGAGGGAGCTTGTTGGTCCTTGCCTGCAGGTTTGTATTCCTCTACAGGGACATCTTTGTTATTATTTGGCAGGATCACCATGTAAGGTTTATAAAAGTCTGCCTACCCGGTTATGCCGGCGCTAATGAACGCCACTGGCTCTATTAAAAAAAAGACATAGGCAGATTTTATGCCTGAGCAGATGTATGCTCTTAGATTTAATTCAAGCAGTTGAATGCTTTTAAATAAAACAGCCGATTTAAAGGCTAAGCAAAGATTGATTTTTATTCCAAAAATTTCTTTCTTTTATACTTAACTAACGGTATCCTTAAAACTAGAATAATACAATAATATTTAATAATTGTTGCTTTACAAAACGGATAGTTATTTGTTGTAACAAGTATTATTTATTATTATTATTGTTTTGAGTTAAAATTGAGTGACATTCCTATGGGAAAGTGCACATACTAAATTGTGATATTAGGGGTGACTATAGGGGTACACTACACTATCAACCCACAAAATTTCATGAATTAATCTCGAAAAACTACGGAGATATTGCTAGAAAATTAAAACTGTTCCTTGAGCCGAAAATTTTTAAAATTTTTGCAATTTTTTTTGTGAAACACCAGTTTGATAATTTTCAGAAAACTGTAAGCAAAGCAAAATTGCCGAAAACGCTTGCTTTTATGCAAGTTGTAACTCCCATATCTCGGGAACCGCTTGGTATACTTGAATGAAATTTTCTCTGGATGAAAGATCACAGCTTCAGCTTCAACATAGAGGACTTTTAGAGTTTCTAAATACAAAATAACGTACGAAGTAGGAGCTATTTTAAATATACGCCCACTTTTGACGGCTTACTAGTGGGCGTGGCAAAGTTTTATTTTCACACAACATTCTCCATTATGCCTTCTATCAACGCACAAAATTTCATGTAATTATCTCAAAAAACAACGGAGATATTACAAAAAAACCAGAAAACAGTAACCAAAGCCAATTAACCGGAAATGAAAGTTTTTACTCAATTTGTAACTCTCATATCTCGGTAACCGCTGGTTATTTCCACATGAAATTTTTTTCGGATGAAAGATCAAAGCTTCAGGTTCAATATAGGGGACCTTTGGACCTGCTAAATTCAAAATAAAGCACAAATTAGAAGCAGTTTTTAGTTTACGGCCACTTTTATCGACTTAAAAGTGGGCGTGGCAAAATTTTATTTTCTACAAAGCATTTCTCATTATGTTGTCTATCAACCCACAAAATTTCATGAATTAATCTCGAAAAACTACGGAGATATTCCGAGAAAATTAAAACTGTTCCTTGAGCCGAAAATTTTTAAAATTTTTGCAATTTTTTTTGTGAAACACCAGGTCAGCAGAACTGGTAGGAGGTGGATTTCGGGAATTGATTTTTTTTAAATCGCTATAATTCGATAACCGTTGCACCGATTTGGATAATTGTTTTACCATATGATAGATTGGATATTTGGCTACAAGATGGGCAAACTTTGGCCCGCCTGGTGGCCCCCATGTTAGTCAAAATATGGAATTTAACTTCATAACCCTTATATCTCCCAAAGTAATGGACGTGAAAAGTGCAATTGACTTCTATATGAAGCGCAGAGTTCTGCTCTACAAAGCTGCCAAATTTCATTTCGCTATCTTCACAACGTTCGGAGTTATTGATAATTTTCAGAAAACTGTAAGCAAAGCAAAATTGCCGAAAACGCTTGCTTTTATGCAAGTTGTAACTCCCATATCTCGGGAACCGCTGGTTATTTGCGCATGAAATTTTCTCTGGATGAAAGATCACAGCTTCAGCTTCAACATAGAGGGATTTTTGAGTTTCTAAATACAAAATAACGTACGAAGTAGGAGCTATTTTAAATATACGCCCACTTTTGACGGCTTACTAGTGGGCGTGGCAAAGTTTTATTTTCACACAACATTCTCCATTATGCCTTCTATCAACGCACAAAATTTCATGTAATTATCTCAAAAAACAATGGAGATATTACAAAAAACCAGAAAACAGTAACCAAAGCCAATTAACCGGAAATGAAAGTTTTTACTCAATTTGTAACTCTCATATCTCGGGAACCGCTGGTTATTTGCGCATGAAATTTTTTTCGGATGAAAGATCACAGCTTCAGGTTCAATATAGGGGACCTTTGGACCTTCTAAATTCCAAATAAAGCACAAATTAGAAGCAGTTTTTAGTTTACGCCCACTTTTATCGACTTAAAAGTGGGCGTGGCAAAATTTTATTTTTTACAAAACATTCCTCATTATGTTTTCTATCAACCCATAAAATTTCATGAATTAATCTCGAAAAACTACGGAGATATTGCCAGAAAATTAAAACTGTTCCTTGAGCCGAAAATTTTTAAAATTTTTGCAATTTTTTTTGTGAAACACCAGGTCAACAGAAGTGGTAGGAGGTGGATTTCGGGAATTGATTTTTTTAAAATCGCTATAATTCGATAACCGTTGCACCGATTTGGATAATTGTTTTACCATATGATAGATTGGATATTTGGCTACAAGATGGGCAAACTTTGGCCCGCCTGGTGGCCCCCCATGTTAGTCAAAATATGGAATTTAACTTCATAACCCTTATATCTCCCAAAGTAATGGACGTGAAAAGTACAATTGACTTCTATATGAAGCGCAGAGTTCTGCTCTACAAACCTGCCAAATTTCATTTCGCTATCTTCACAACGTTCGGAGTTACTGATAGTTTTAAGAAAACTGTGAGCAAAGCAAAATTGCCGAAAACGCTTGCTTTTACGCAAGTTGTAACTCCCATATCTCGGGAACCGCTGGGTATACTTGAATGAAATTTTCTCTGGATGACAGATCACAGCTTCAGCTTCAACATAGAGGACTTTTAGAGTTTCTAAATACAAAATAATGTACGAAGTAGGAGCTATTTTAAATATACGCCAACTTGTGACGGCTTACAAGTGGGCGTGGTAAAGTTTTATTTTTCACACAACATTTTCCATTATGCCTATTATCAAACCACAAAACTTGATGTAATTATCTCAAAAAACAACGGAGATATTACAAAAAACCAGAAAACAGTAACCAAAGCCAATTAACCGGAAATTAAAGTTTTTACTCAACTTGTAACTCTCATATCTCGGGAACCGCTGGTTATTTTCGGATGCAATTTTTTTCGGATGAAAGATCACAGCTTCAATATAGGAGATATAACTCGATAACCGCTGGTTTGATTTGGATGATTGTTTTACCATATGATAGATTGGATATTTGGCTCCCATGTCAGTCAGGAATGCACTTGAAATTTATTACGCTTATATCTGTAAAAGTATTTGACGTGAAAAGTCCGAAGTCCTATAGGAAGCGCAGAGTTTTGCTCCTACAAACCTGCAAAATTTCATTTCTCTATCTTCACAATCTTCGGAGTTATTGATAATTTTTAGAAAATGGCAACCAAAGTAAAGTGACCGGAAATGCTTGTTTTTACTTAAGTTGTAACTCTTTGAAACTTTGGACTTTCTAAATATACTAAATGAGCCCGGCAAACTTTGTCATGGCCTCAATAGTTATTTATTTTTTTAACTACAAATTACTCCACATAGCGGCACTTGTCGAGTCAAAAACAAAACGAAATCCTACCCGGTATTAATCACATCATTTGTTGAAAATTTCAGCTCCATAGCTCTCATAGGTCCAGAGATCATGCGTTAGGAACAAACAAAGGAATATAATAAAGCAATAAATAGAAGCAGTGTTTATTTTACACCCACAAAATTGTAATGAAAGAAATGATTTTTTCTATTTCACAATTGTTTTTTTTTTAAATTTATTTATATTTTCGCTTAAATATTTACGGTCTAATTCATAAAAAATATTTTAGGTTTATTAGATGTTTATTTGACAAATTTCCCATAAAAATATGTCAAATAAGCGCTTCATAAACCTGAAATATTTTTTATGAATATGGCAGTTAGTATGGATATGTAAAAATTAAGATGTGCTCCCCTTATGGAGCAAAAAAAATATGTATAAACAAATTAAACAGTTATAAATTGTAGTATGTAGCTATTTATTGTTTGCTATTGATTAATTGAAATATGTATAACATACTTAATATCAAAAATACATAAAATAAAACTTGACACAAGGTGAAGTCATCAACTTAAAAAAAATTTTAATAAAAACATTTCAGCATCGTCTTAGTCAGTTTAAGATTGAGAATTTTGAAGTTGTTAGGCGATATACGGTTATGCCGGCGCTAATGAACGCCACTGGCTCTATTAAAAAAAAGACATAGGCAGATTTTATGCCTGAGCAGATGTATGCTCTTAGATTTAATTCAAGCAGTTGAATGCTTTTAAATAAAACAGCCGATTTAAAGGCTAAGCAAAGATTGATTTTTATTCCAAAAATTTCTTTCTTTTATACTTAACTAACGGTATCCTTAAAACTAGAATAATACAATAATATTTAATAATTGTTGCTTTACAAAACGGATAGTTATTTGTTGTAACAAGTATTATTTATTATTATTATTGTTTTGAGTTAAAATTGAGTGACATTCCTATGGGAAAGTGCACATACTAAATTGTGATATTAGGGGTGACTATAGGGGTACACTACACCCTACCCCTTAAGAAAAATTTTACAATTTTATGTTTCTTAAAATTCAAAATTTTTTTTTTTTTTTTTTTTTTTTTTTTTTTTTTATATATATATATATAATTTTACAATTATAACATATTACTAATATTTTTTTAAATTATTATTATGTATTTCTTTTAACTTACTTCCTAGATCTATGACAGAGTTTACTCCTTTAGTTTGTACTATTCTATATGGACCATGGTATGGTGGTTGATTCTTTTTCCTATTAAAGGTTTTTACTAAGACCATATCTCCTACATTCAAATTTAACGGATTAAATTTTACACATTGTTCAATGCGTTTCTTTTTTGATATCTCCAGTAACTATTTTGCTTTTTGCAACGAAAATTTTAATCTAGCTTTCAATTCTTTCGAATAATTATCTATATTATAGATTGGTTCAAAATTCAATAAGTTTTCATTAGGCAAGTTTGGTAATCTACCGAATATTAACTCGTATGGAGTGTAGTTTGTGTCTATATGCGGTGTTGTGTTATACGCAAAACAGAAATAAGGTATCCAATGGTCCCATTCATTATCTTTACAGAAGCCTAAGAGAAATTCATTCAGTACTCTATGACTTCTTTCAACTGATCCAAGAGTTTCATGGTGGTATGGAGTGCTGAAAATCTGTTTTATTTCCAGTAGCTTACATACTTCCGCCATTAACTCGTTTACGAACTCGGTACCTCTATCTGACTTAAGAACTTTGAAGTGCCCGTATCTTAAAATCAAGTTTTCTACAAGAGCCTTTGCAACGGTCTTAGCATCCTTTGTCTCAATGGGGCATGCAATAATATACTTTGTTAAATCGCACTGTATTGTTAGTATGTATCTAAAATTATTTGAGAATCTAAGGGGACCCACCGTGTCTATTGACACTGTTTCGAAACTAGTCCCTGGCGTATCGGTTAGTGTTAGCTTTTCTTTGGTGTGTTTCGTTTGCTTGTTAATTTTGCATTCTTTACAATTTAATATATGCTGCTTAATCATCCTACCCATATTCTTCCATATGTATTTTTGTTTAAGTTTTAGCGTCGTTTTCCTGACACCTAAGTGTCCTCCTATAGTTGAACTATGGTACTCATTAATGAGAGTATCCTGTACTTTCCTATCATATACCCTTACTGGTTCTTTATATATTAGTATTCTTAAATTTGCTTTATTTTTACCTCTTAATGCGTTGAACGTGTCTTTAAACTGTTCCTTTGTTACTAATTTGAAAATTTCATCATGAGCATTTAATGCTAGCTCTTTTACATTTATTGATAGTAATTTCAATAGTAGCTTCTCCAAATACAGCTTTGTGTTTATTGGATTATCACCACATCTCACTATAACTTCTAAATCACTTGCTACAATTTGAGGTGTTTTAATTTTACTCATTATTTCAAACCTAAGTTTTTTCATCGATTTAATGTCTGAGATTGAAGTACATTCCCAAATAAAAAGTTGATCAGGCTCTTTACTGGAGATGCCACCTCTATGCTCGACATCTTTTTGTGCATCATGTTTATTTTTCATGTTTCTAGTCATCACTAATATATCATTACGCTTTTGTAAATTTTCGGTAGGGGTTAACGTTTTTAATGCTTCGCTGTCCAATACTATCCTTGACAACGCATCTGCATTGCTATTCATCTTACCTTTCTTATACGATATTTCGAAATCGTAGTCACATAAATCCAACCTAATTCTAGTCATTTTTGATGATGGATTTTTGTGAGAAAATAACGATACCAAGGGTCTATGGTCTGTCACTACGTAGAATTTTCTACCATAAAGGTACGGACGGAAAAAGTTTATAGCCCAATGTATAGCTAACAGCTCTTTTTCTATAACTGGCTTGTTTATATCATGCTTACTCAACGATTTGCTCGCATACGATATGGGCATATCTGACCCAATTTCACCTTGTGATAGGACTGCTCTAAGTGCATAATTAGATGCATCGGTAGTTAATATAAACGGTTTCCTAAAATCAGGATATTGGAGTATTGGTGGATTGATTAATTTTGATTTTAATGTTTCAAAAGACTTTTGACAACCTTCGTCCCACCTAAAAACAGTATTTTTTTTTAACAGTTTATTTAATTTTCTAGCTATTTCAGCAAAGTTTTTAACGAAACGCCTGTAGTAATTACAGAACGCTACGAAACGTCTGACTTCATCTACATTTTTGGGAACTGGATAGTTTTCTATTACTTCGTGTTTAGCAGGGTCGGTACGTATACCCTTATCAGTTATAAGGTGACCTAGATAAACTACTTCTGTTTTCAAAAAACGACATTTACACGTATTCAGTTTTAAATTATACTGCCTCAATTTTTCAAAGACTTTTATCAAGTTCTCGTGATGGTGTTGAATACTACAACCAAAAACAATAATGTCATCGACATACAAAAACGCTTCTGCATCTAAGCCGCTCAATGCAATTGTAAGCATCCTTTGAAAACTATTTGACGATATCTTCAGTCCAAAGGGTAACCGAGTAAATTGAAAATGACCATTCCTGGTAGAAAACGATGTAATCGGTCTTGATTCTTTATCCAAACCGATTTGATGAAATGAACTGGTCATATCCAGTGTAGAAAAATATTTTGCCCTACCTAATTTGTCTAGGACATCTTCGATTCTTGTTAGAGGAAACTTGTCGCTTACTATTTTTTCATTTACTTTCCGGAAATCAACTACTAATCTCCATTTCTTCGTGTCATTTGCTGATTTTTTCGGTATTACCAATAATGGAGAATTGTAAGGACTCACAGATGGTTCAATGATACCATCTTCTAACAATTTATTTACCTGTTTGTTTATTTCGCTCATTTGTGACTCAGGTAGTCTATAAGGTTTTATGTAAACAGGTGAAGAATCTGTCATCTGAATGTTTTGACTATAAAAATTATTTGTTGTTAATTTGTCACCATCAAGGTGTAATACATCATTATATTCTGTAACTATGTTTTTTAAGGACTGCCTAGCTAATGGATCTATAGATTCGATATTTAAATCTTCTAAAACTTTTTGTACTCTGCCTTTACTTGTATTGATATTGTTGCCGCAATTATATATATTGTAATTTGATAATGGCTTCGTTTCTAACTTCAAATCTTTCAAAACTACATCTTTGTCAGTTGTATTCAACAATTTTATGTGTTGTAGTCCTATTGATGGTATAATGCTATTCCCTACAAAAATTCCCGGACATAATTCTTTGTTCAAAACAATGCTTTCCTGACTTATACATATGTTGACTGGTGTTATCAGTTCTGAGCGTGCTGGTATACATATTTCAGTTTTATAAACGCGTTTTGGGGTAATCGGTAAAATAACTTCTTCATCAGCTATATTGAAGGTTAACGTGTATGTTTCAAAATCAATTTTGCATTTATATCTTTCTAAAAAGTCTCTACCAATGATTCCATTAGTATTGATTGGAAAATTATCTTCAACTATGTGAAATTTGTGTGTTATCGGCTTATTATCGAATTCTAAAGTTAGATATGCGGTGCCAAGACTTTCAATCGTATCTAAAGTAATACCACTTAGTGATGATATGTTACGTTCATTTATGTTTTCTATATTACCTCGCTTGCAAATAGAAATATCTGCTCCAGTGTCTACCAAAAACTTAAGCTCTTTATTTATGGTACTGCAAGTTATTGTTATCGAATTATCAGTGTTATTTGAAATTTTGAAACATTTTTGCCCTCCTAGATAACAATCTTTGCTATCCGGCGCTATTAGTTTCCCTGGTTATGTCTGCCATTACTGGGTCTATACGACGAATTGTTCCTGTTATTATTATTTCTATATGAGGAATTCATATTATTATCATTACTTCTTGTTGCAAAGTTTCTATTCGCATTATTACCACTATTTCTGTACCTATTATTGCTATTGTTACTATTGCTGTCGCCATATCTATTGCGATTGTAATTAGCATTATTATTATACAATCCATTATTATAATTGTTGCTATTTCTGTTACTATTTTGGTTTGGGTATCCCTGACCTCTGTACCCTGTATAATCCCCATACACTCTTTGCGAATTGTACATACGTTCATTACCACGCCTATTAATTCTAAAAATACTATTATCATTTGTTTGCATATTTCTTTCCACTGTAATACATTTCTCTACAGCTTCACTGAGAGTTTTTGGACTACTTGCTACCAATATATTTTTATATTCCACATTAACACCTTTTATAAACACATTTAAGGCCATATTTTCACTCATTTTAGATATTGCGTTTTTTGTTTCCTGCGATGGATTTGCTATTGCCTTAAGTTCAAAATTGCTCAATTGTTCTGACAACAATGCAACTTTCTCTCTAAAGGCTGATATACTCAAATTTCCTTGCCTTATTGATCCTAATTCACTTAAGACTTGTTGCAGAGTTCTTGGGTTCGGGTACGCATCAACCAACAACTTCTTCAATTCATTAAACGTAGTAGGTATGTTGGAACGTCCCAAAACACTCCTGACATTTGCAGCTAATTTAAAGTTATAGACATACTTTATGAATATCTCTCGGTCTTCTGTTCTTAAAATATCATGCAATAACTCTGTTTGCACTATAAAGTCTTCTAACACCTCATATGAACCTTTAAAAACGTTAAGGTTTTTGCCCACAACTCCAATATCGAATTGTGCCATATTAATAATTTCCCTTGCAACACTTGCGTCCGAATTATCTGTTAAATCTGTACTTTCTTTAGTACTTATATTTTTCACTAAGTTCAACACTATTGTGTATAATTCATTAAATTTGATTATAAACGATTTGGTCTCTTCTTCCTGCAAACGACTACAAATATTGTCAATTTCTAATTTAATTTCAATTAAGCGCGATAATTTTTCAATTTTATAGTTAGAGGAGTAAATTCTGTCTTTGCTCTTTTTTATGTTCTTTTCTAATTTTTCTAATTCAATATAATATTGTTTTAATCCTTCCATCTAAAATTATATTAATTTATGTCTATTAAAAGTTAAGCAGTTGTTGGATTTCAAATCATAACTTATGTTATAACATATATTATGGCAAAAATATGTGAATCAAATAGGTAACACTGAACTTTTTTTTTTTTGGGTAAACTTTACAACACTACCAATTCTTCCAATTTGGTAGCACTTATTTCTCAACATCTGTGATTGACATTTGTGTTCTTATTAATGCTTCTTCGCGTTATCTTTTATTACATTAGTAATTTTGTTATAGTTTTCTTCAAATGTGTAATTTTGTTATATTATTTTTAATTAAAATAGATGTAATATAAATTAAGCTGTGTGTTTATTTATAAGAAAATTTATATATTCATTTTATAATAAAATGAAATTAAATATAAAAATGAAAAAATAATAGTGTTTTATTATTTTGGTTTGCGGTGTTCCTCTATCGTCAGTGGCTTTGGGCCTGCCTTCAACGGTGTGGCCGTATATGAGGGAGCTTGTTGGTCCTTGCCTGCAGGTTTGTATTCCTCTACAGGGACATCTTTGTTATTATTTGGCAGGATCACGTAAGGATCATGTAAGGTTTATAAAAGTCTGCCTACCCGGTTATGCCGGCGCTAATGAACGCCACTGGCTCTATTAAAAAAAAGACATAGGCAGATTTTATGCCTGAGCAGATGTATGCTCTTAGATTTAATTCAAGCAGTTGAATGCTTTTAAATAAAACAGCCGATTTAAAGGCTAAGCAAAGATTGATTTTTATTCCAAAAATTTCTTTCTTTTATACTTAACTAACGGTATCCTTAAAACTAGAATAATACAATAATATTTAATAATTGTTGCTTTACAAAACGGATAGTTATTTGTTGTAACAAGTATTATTTATTATTATTATTGTTTTGAGTTAAAATTGAGTGACATTCCTATGGGAAAGTGCACATACTAAATTGTGATATTAGGGGTGACTATAGGGGTACACTACACTATCAACCCACAAAATTTCATGAATTAATCTCGAAAAACTACGGAGATATTGCTAGAAAATTAAAACTGTTCCTTGAGCCGAAAATTTTTAAAATTTTTGCAATTTTTTTTGTGAAACACCAGTTTGATAATTTTCAGAAAACTGTAAGCAAAGCAAAATTGCCGAAAACGCTTGCTTTTATGCAAGTTGTAACTCCCATATCTCGGGAACCGCTTGGTATACTTGAATGAAATTTTCTCTGGATGAAAGATCACAGCTTCAGCTTCAACATAGAGGACTTTTAGAGTTTCTAAATACAAAATAACGTACGAAGTAGGAGCTATTTTAAATATATGCCCACTTTTGACGGCTTACTAGTGGGCGTGGCAAAGTTTTATTTTCACACAACATTCTCCATTATGCCTTCTATCAACGCACAAAATTTCATGTAATTATCTCAAAAAACAACGGAGATATTACAAAAAAACCAGAAAACAGTAACCAAAGCCAATTAACCGGAAATGAAAGTTTTTACTCAATTTGTAACTCTCATATCTCGGTAACCGCTGGTTATTTCCACATGAAATTTTTTTCGGATGAAAGATCAAAGCTTCAGGTTCAATATAGGGGACCTTTGGACCTGCTAAATTCAAAATAAAGCACAAATTAGAAGCAGTTTTTAGTTTACGGCCACTTTTATCGACTTAAAAGTGGGCGTGGCAAAATTTTATTTTCTACAAAGCATTTCTCATTATGTTGTCTATCAACCCACAAAATTTCATGAATTAATCTCGAAAAACTACGGAGATATTCCGAGAAAATTAAAACTGTTCCTTGAGCCGAAAATTTTTAAAATTTTTGCAATTTTTTTTTGTGAAACACCAGGTCAGCAGAACTGGTAGGAGGTGGATTTCGGGAATTGATTTTTTTTAAATCGCTATAATTCGATAACCGTTGCACCGATTTGGATAATTGTTTTACCATATGATAGATTGGATATTTGGCTACAAGATGGGCAAACTTTGGCCCGCCTGGTGGCCCCCATGTTAGTCAAAATATGGAATTTAACTTCATAACCCTTATATCTCCCAAAGTAATGGACGTGAAAAGTGCAATTGACTTCTATATGAAGCGCAGAGTTCTGCTCTACAAAGCTGCCAAATTTCATTTCGCTATCTTCACAACGTTCGGAGTTATTGATAATTTTCAGAAAACTGTAAGCAAAGCAAAATTGCCGAAAACGCTTGCTTTTATGCAAGTTGTAACTCCCATATCTCGGGAACCGCTGGTTATTTGCGCATGAAATTTTCTCTGGATGAAAGATCACAGCTTCAGCTTCAACATAGAGGGATTTTTGAGTTTCTAAATACAAAATAACGTACGAAGTAGGAGCTATTTTAAATATACGCCCACTTTTGACGGCTTACTAGTGGGCGTGGCAAAGTTTTATTTTCACACAACATTCTCCATTATGCCTTCTATCAACGCACAAAATTTCATGTAATTATCTCAAAAAACAATGGAGATATTACAAAAAACCAGAAAACAGTAACCAAAGCCAATTAACCGGAAATGAAAGTTTTTACTCAATTTGTAACTCTCATATCTCGGGAACCGCTGGTTATTTGCGCATGAAATTTTTTTCGGATGAAAGATCACAGCTTCAGGTTCAATATAGGGGACCTTTGGACCTTCTAAATTCCAAATAAAGCACAAATTAGAAGCAGTTTTTAGTTTACGCCCACTTTTATCGACTTAAAAGTGGGCGTGGCAAAATTTTATTTTTTACAAAACATTCCTCATTATGTTTTCTATCAACCCATAAAATTTCATGAATTAATCTCGAAAAACTACGGAGATATTGCCAGAAAATTAAAACTGTTCCTTGAGCCGAAAATTTTTAAAATTTTTGCAATTTTTTTTGTGAAACACCAGGTCAACAGAAGTGGTAGGAGGTGGATTTCGGGAATTGATTTTTTTAAAATCGCTATAATTCGATAACCGTTGCACCGATTTGGATAATTGTTTTACCATATGATAGATTGGATATTTGGCTACAAGATGGGCAAACTTTGGCCCGCCTGGTGGCCCCCCATGTTAGTCAAAATATGGAATTTAACTTCATAACCCTTATATCTCCCAAAGTAATGGACGTGAAAAGTACAATTGACTTCTATATGAAGCGCAGAGTTCTGCTCTACAAACCTGCCAAATTTCATTTCGCTATCTTCACAACGTTCGGAGTTACTGATAGTTTTAAGAAAACTGTGAGCAAAGCAAAATTGCCGAAAACGCTTGCTTTTACGCAAGTTGTAACTCCCATATCTCGGGAACCGCTGGGTATACTTGAATGAAATTTTCTCTGGATGACAGATCACAGCTTCAGCTTCAACATAGAGGACTTTTAGAGTTTCTAAATACAAAATAATGTACGAAGTAGGAGCTATTTTAAATATACGCCAACTTGTGACGGCTTACAAGTGGGCGTGGTAAAGTTTTATTTTTCACACAACATTTTCCATTATGCCTATTATCAAACCACAAAACTTGATGTAATTATCTCAAAAAACAACGGAGATATTACAAAAAACCAGAAAACAGTAACCAAAGCCAATTAACCGGAAATTAAAGTTTTTACTCAACTTGTAACTCTCATATCTCGGGAACCGCTGGTTATTTTCGGATGCAATTTTTTTCGGATGAAAGATCACAGCTTCAATATAGGAGATATAACTCGATAACCGCTGGTTTGATTTGGATGATTGTTTTACCATATGATAGATTGGATATTTGGCTCCCATGTCAGTCAGGAATGCACTTGAAATTTATTACGCTTATATCTGTAAAAGTATTTGACGTGAAAAGTCCGAAGTCCTATAGGAAGCGCAGAGTTTTGCTCCTACAAACCTGCAAAATTTCATTTCTCTATCTTCACAATCTTCGGAGTTATTGATAATTTTTAGAAAATGGCAACCAAAGTAAAGTGACCGGAAATGCTTGTTTTTACTTAAGTTGTAACTCTTTGAAACTTTGGACTTTCTAAATATACTAAATGAGCCCGGCAAACTTTGTCATGGCCTCAATAGTTATTTATTTTTTTAACTACAAATTACTCCACATAGCGGCACTTGTCGAGTCAAAAACAAAACGAAATCCTACCCGGTATTAATCACATCATTTGTTGAAAATTTCAGCTCCATAGCTCTCATAGGTCCAGAGATCATGCGTTAGGAACAAACAAAGGAATATAATAAAGCAATAAATAGAAGCAGTGTTTATTTTACACCCACAAAATTGTAATGAAAGAAATGATTTTTTCTATTTCACAATTGTTTTTTTTTTAAATTTATTTATATTTTCGCTTAAATATTTACGGTCTAATTCATAAAAAATATTTTAGGTTTATTAGATGTTTATTTGACAAATTTCCCATAAAAATATGTCAAATAAGCGCTTCATAAACCTGAAATATTTTTTATGAATATGGCAGTTAGTATGGATATGTAAAAATTAAGATGTGCTCCCCTTATGGAGCAAAAAAAATATGTATAAACAAATTAAACAGTTATAAATTGTAGTATGTAGCTATTTATTGTTTGCTATTGATTAATTGAAATATGTATAACATACTTAATATCAAAAATACATAAAATAAAACTTGACACAAGGTGAAGTCATCAACTTAAAAAAAATTTTAATAAAAACATTTCAGCATCGTCTTAGTCAGTTTAAGATTGAGAATTTTGAAGTTGTTAGGCGATATACCAGTAAAAATTATTTCCTATACACCGACAGGATGCGCTGTTTATAAAAGTAAAAGAAAAATAATTTGTTAATAATAAGGATTAAGACATAAAGAAGAAAACGGTGAATATTTATATATACATGTTTAAGTAAATAAAAAAGATATAGTGATATATATTAAAATTTAAATCAACAAAAATATAACAAACTAAAACACAATTGTCCATTTGTCATGCAAAAAAAAATTGTTTGTTAATGTATTTATTTACAACATATTTTACAATAGCAAAAAGAAATGAACAAACAAAAATCAAGCTTAATAAACTAAACCTTATATTATATTTATATATAAATATTAATATTATTACTACCCAGCTAAAAAAATGTGTATGGAGCATATATGACATCACATATATGGTTCGGATCCGAAAAATTAGGGTATATGAACATGAACATATGTATATGATAATCAGGGAAACCAGAAATATGCTCAAAAAAAAGTGTTTTATGCGCCTTCAATATGCACTCAAAACTTGAAAATATGCACTAAAAACTCAAAAATATGCTCTTAAAAGTAAAATAAATAAATGAAATTATATTTTTAAGTCAAAATTCAACAATATTTTCATATTAAATAAGACAAAAATAAGATAAACAAAAGAAAGGAAACAATAAAATAAATTAACAAAAAATAAGTGCCGTATTACAAACAATAAATTGGGTTTGAAGGGCACCTTAAAACAAAATTGCCATAAAAATTTTGACTAAAGCAAATAATATAAATAAATTATTTTTTTATACTCGTGAAAATTTAACTTTGATTTCAAAAGGGATCACGATATCAGAATTAACTGTAACTGTATTTTGGATCAATAAGACAAGATTTTTATTTAAATTTTTTATTGCAATAAACAACAAAGTATTGACCTAGCTTTCCAAATAAAAATCGTTGCCTGTCACATCTAAGTAATCTTTTATACATCGACAATGATCCTTCAACGTCTACTCGGGGCAGAGTCCGTCACAACTAGCAAACCGAATTTTTATTCAAACTAAAGTCCATAATAGCTGCGTAATATAAATATAAGAAAAATGTATATACACATGGAACATTGGAAATGAGATTTATATGGTGAAAAATAAAAATAAAAATAACAACAGATAAGCTTGAAGGCATATTAAAATAAAAAAATCTATAAAGTATAAAAATATGCCCTAAAAGCGTAAATTATGCTCTAAAAATTTAAAAATATGCTAAAAATGTGCGTGTAAGACTAATATATGCAAAAACATGCTTTAAAGGTTAAAATATGCAAAAATATGCACTAACAAATCGATGCCAAATTTCATAAAAAGTTCTGAAACGGATAAATATCTTGTCCCCGCATTAGTACGTCATACAAGAAATAACATGCAATTGCATATTTGCGGTTTCCTTGATGATAATATACATATATTCATACATTTTCACACATGAATGTGTATTCCCTATATAGTATGCAAAGTTCATTCATGTTGATTCGAAAAGCGCACTGCTGTGCAATAAAATAAATTATTAAAATAATTTTTTTGTAAGATTTTGTACAGAAAGGTTGTGTTTAATGAAACAGTTGTTCGAACAAAATAATTCAAAACGAACTAAAAAACATTTCATTCGACATTTTAAGAGAAAATCTCGAATCTATTATTAAAAAACACAATCCACACATTTGTACACGACATATAATTTAAGAAATCATATTAAAAACTAATGCAATTATAAAAGAAAAATTAATCCGTTTTTATACTAACACTAGTTTTTAATTTTATTTTTTGGCAGTTATATGAATTTTGTTTCTTAAATATATCTGAGAATTCCGTTAATTTTTATAAAATTAATGACTGAATTATCTTTTTGATTATTTGATTTATTAAATAGGCCCACAATATATAAAATCCTACAAGAATGATTTTTTTGTTGCACGAGTTTTTGTTTTTTAAACCTTGAGGCTCTACGCATATAAAATTTGCATACCGTGTGTATTTTCTAACATGGTAAAATTATACTAGGTACATGCACGACTACAACAAAATTACAACACCAAAAAATACATGCATTTTGTTGATATAAACAAACCTTTAAATTTTCAGAAACAGATGCCTTTTGTTTTTAACCCCCGACTAAAAAAAGGGGTGTTATAAGTTTGTAGTGTGTGTCTGTCTGTGTCCACGTACAGGACAAACGGCTGGACCGATTTTCATTTAGTTTTTTCTGTTTGAAAGATGACTTGATCGAGAGAGTTCTTAGCTATGTTTGATCGGTCCAGCCGTTTAGAACATATAACATCTTTTCTGAAAAATGTCGGGGGGTTTTTAAAATTTTTAATTTTTGTTATTAATAACAAAGATATAACATCTTTTCTGAAAAAAGTCGGGGGTTTTTAAAATTTGTAATTTTTGTTAGATGTTATATCTTCTAAACGGCTGGACCGATTTTTTTCAAACATAGCTAAGAACCCTCTCGATCAATTCATCTTTCAAACAGAAAAAACTAAATGAAAATCGGTCCAGCCGTTTGGCCTGTACGTGGACACAGACAGACACACAGATACACAGACACACACTACAAACTTATAACACCCCTTTTTTAGTCGGGGGTTAAAAATAACAACAACAGGGTAACTAAAGTACAATTGCAGACACGGCATTCATGAATAATTATAGTCATTCAGTGTTGCCAATAGGTAAGTTATCAGACAGAGTGTGCAATTACTCTCATGTGCAGGTCATGTAATTAGATTTATTTATAATCTGTGTGTAATTCTACTTTGGTTTCTACTTTTATTTATTTTTGTTTCAATTTTAGCCTACAAAAATTATGTGTAGTGTAATTTTTTTCAATATGTAATTGGAAACACAGCCATGTGTAATTTCATTGGCAACACTGTAATCATTTTATATACACACATACACTAACATTTTTGCAGCTTGTAAACAAAGTTTGACAACTATTAGGGCCAAACCCACGATGTCGACAACGTTCGACTTGTCGCACACTTACATTCAAAACAAAAACAAATTTTAATATTTTGTTGTTGTTTCAAATGTAAGTGTGCGACAAGTCGAACGTTGTCGATATCGTGGGTCAGGCCCTTAGTATTGTATACAATAACAGGCTGGGCTTGTGCATGAACCTGTTATAATCAAGGACTTAATAGTTATAACTTTTATTCGATAAAAGTTGCGAATAATTATTAAGAATAAATAGTTGTTTTATATATTAAGAATAATTATTATTTCCAATTTTTATTTAAAAAAATTGATGACAACTATTATGGGTATCAAATAAAAATATTTCTCAAGCATAACTACTACTATTCGATAAATATATTACTAATTATTTTTAATAGTTATGAATAAGAAATAAAATAATCGTTATAACTCATCCCAGCTAAAAAAATTATATATGGTCCATATATTTTTACTATATGAATGTATATAACTATATATGAATATGTATGAATTCATGTATGGAAATGTATGGGATTATACATGGCAAAACTATTATATACGAACTAATATATGGACTAATATATGAAATGTATTATAATACATGAGCTCATATATGGAAATTTAATTATGAAGCTCTTCATATGTGGATCCATATATAGAAATAAGATTTAATATATGGAGCCATATAAGAATGTATGCATACATGATATCTCACATAAAATCATTTTTGCAATCAAAAAGCTTGCATTTATTAATTCGATCTTTTTCTATCTTTTTAATCACTCGTGAATTGGAAGTTTGTTAGAAAATACACACGGTATGCAAATTTTATATGCGTAGAGCCTCAAGGTTTAAAAAACAAAAACTCGTGCAACAAAAAAAAATCATTCTTGTAGGATTTTATATATTGTGGGTCTATTTAATAAATCAAATAATCAAAAAGATAATTCAGTCATTAATTTTATAAAAATTAACGGAATTCTCAGATATATTTAAGAAACAAAATTCATATAACTGCCAAAAAATAATATTAAAAACTAGTGTTAGTATCAAAATGGATTAATTTTTCTTTTATAATAGCATTAGTTTTTAATTTGATTTCTTAAATTATATGTCGTGTACAAATGTGTGTTTTGTGTTTTTTAATAATCGATTCACATTTTCTCTTAAAATGTCGAATGAAATGTTTTTTAGTTCGTTTTGAATTATTTTGTTCGAACAAATGTTTCATTAAACACAACCTTTCTATACCAAATCTAACAAAAAATTATTTTAATAATTTAATTTATTGCACAGCAGTGCGCTTTTTGAATCAATATGAACTTTGCATACTATATAGGGAATACACATTCATGTATGAAAATGTATGAATATATATTATCATATATGTCCATATACCCTCATTTTTCGGATCCGAACCATATAAGGGATATCATATATGCTCCATACATATTTTTTTAGCTGGGATTTTATAAATAAAGTTTAGTCAAATGCAAAGCCTATTTGAATACAAATCGGGTTATGCACCTAATGTTGTTGTATTATAATTAATAAGTATATGTGTATGTATGAATATATATACATATATACAGTAGATATATCCACATGTATAATCTGCAAAAATAAAACAATTAATATCAAGAAAATATTCAAAACAATTATTATCGTAAATAAAAACAATAAAAATCTTTAGTAATAGTTATCTGTAACACAAATAAATATTTATCGATCATAATAGTTATTAGCCAATGTAATAACCCAGCTAAAAAAATATGTATGGAGCATATATGATATCTCATATATGGTTCGGATCCGAAAAATGAGGGTATATGGGCATATATGATTATATATATTCATACATTTTCATACATGTATGTGTAAATTTTCCCTCTACAGTATGCAAAGTTCACAAAATCGCACTGTTGTGCAATAAATTAAATTACTAAAATTACTTTTTTTAGATTTTGAACAGGGAGGTTGTATTTAATGATACATTTGTTTGGACAAATAATTCAAATCGAACTAAAAAGTCATTTCGTTGTGCTGTGTATTTTTTTTAAGTCATTTCATTCCTCATTTTAAGTCAAAAGGTGAATCAATTATTTAAAAAACACAAAGAAATCAGATTAAAAACTAATGCAGTTAATTATAAAAGAAAAAATAATTCGTCTAACAATAGTTTTCAATATATTTTTTCAGTAATATGAACTTTGTTTCTTATCTACAGAATTCTTTTATTTTCGATAAAATTAATGACTGGATTATCCTTTTGATTATTTGATCCACTATGTATAAAATCATGCAAGAATGGTTTTTTTTTTTTTTTTTTTTTTTTTTTTTTTTTTTTTTGTAACAAAAGTTTTTCGTTTTTAAACGTTGAGGGCACGCATACCGCATGTATTTTCTAATGGATTTCCAGTTCACCACCCAGCTAAAAAAAATATGTATGGAGCATATATGATATCACATATATGGTTCGGATCCGAAAAATGAGGGTATATGGGCATATATGATTATATATATGCATACATTTTCATACATGAATGTGTAAATATTCCCTCCACATTATGCAGAGTTCATACTCATAATCTCTTGATTCAAAACACCGCACTGCTGTGCAATAAATTAAATTACTAAAATTACTTTTTTTAGATTTTGAACTGCGAGGTTGTATTTAATAAAACATTTGTTTGGATAAATAATGAAAAACGAACTAAAAGTCATTTCATTCATCATTTTAAGTCAAATGGTGAATCAATTATTTAAAAAACACAAAACTCATATTAGATTAAAAACTAATGCAATTAATTATAAAAGAAAATACAATCCGTCTAACAATAGTTTTCAATATAATTTTTTGCAGTAATATGAACTTTGTTTCTTATCTAGAGAATTCTGTTATCTTCTATAAAATTAATGACTGGATTATTCTTTTGATTATTGATTGATATATTAAATGGGGCCCACAATGTATAAAATCATACAAGAATGTTTTTTTTTTTTTTTGCAACAAAAGTTTTTTTTAACGTTGAGGGTACGCATATAAACTTTGCATACCGTATGTATTTTCTAATGGATTTCCAATTCACCAGTGATAAAATCCAAACATTTTTGATTGCAAAAACGATCTTATGTGAGATATCATGTATGCATACATTCTTATATAGCTCCATATATTAAATCTTATTTCTATATATGGATCCACATATGAAGAGCTTCATAATGAAATTTCCATATACATATTAGCTCATATATTATAATACATTTCATATATTAGTCCATATATTACTTCATATATAATAGTTTTGTAATGTATAATCCCATACATTTCCATACATGAATTCATACATATTCATATATAGTTATACACATTCATATATTAAAAATATATGGACCATATATAATTCTTTTTAGCTGGGAAAAGTTTATCTTTTTTAAACTTTGAGGGTACGCATATAAACTTTGCATACCGTATCTATTTTCTAATGGATTTCCAATTCACCAATGATAAAAAATACCAAGCTTTTTTGATTGCAAAAACGATCTTATGTGAGATATCATGTATGGATATATTCTTATATGGCTCCATATATTAAATCTTATATTTATATATGTATCCACATGTGAAGAGTTTCATAATTAAATTTCTATAATGAGCTCGTGTATTATAATACATTTCATATATGAGTCCATATATTACTTCATATATAATAGTTTTGCAATGTATAATCCCATACATTTCCATACATGAATTCATACATATTCATATATAGTTATATAAATACATTCATATATTAAAAATATATGAACCACATATAATTTTTTTATCTGGGAAGATATTAATTGGATATAATAGTTATATTCAACAAATATTTATTTTTATTACCCAGCTATAAAAATATGTATGGAGCATATATGATATCCTATATATGGTTCGGATCCGAAAAAATAAGGGTATATGGGCATATATGATTACATATATTCATACATTTTCATACATGTATGTGTAAATATTTCTTCTGCAGTGCGCAAAATTCATATTCATACTCTCTTGATTCATAAAAGCGCACTACTGTGCAATAAAAAAATAATACAGTAGTTTTCGTTTATAGTCACTACCGCTTATTGTCACATTAATGATATAGTCCATATTTAATGTTTTTTGTGACTTTTGAGCTTAATTTCTTTAAAAAAGTTGACGATATAGTCCATTTACTATATAGTCATATTTGACATATATGCACCAACTTTGTGGTAGTCAAAATCTAAATTGTATGCAAACAATTCGCGTTAAGGTCACAAAAATTTTCAACAGATTTTTTTTAGTTATTTATTTAAGTCATAAACCAATAAATTCAGTAAAGTGCGACTCTGACTCGCACACGAAGGGTTCCGTACGAACACTAGATATGTAATTTGATACAAACTTAATCCTATATAATAAATAGTTTTGGCATTTTTTTTCGTTTTTGTGATCTTTTCGGTTTTTTTTTGTTTTGGCGGTTTTTGCGTTTTTTCAGTTTTGGCGATTTTTTTAAGTTTTGGCTCTTTTTTAGTTTTAACACTTTATTTTCTTGTTTTGGCGATTTTTTCGGTTTTTAGCGTTTTTTTATTTTTGGCGATTTTTTTATTTTTGCGATTTTTTTTATATAAATTTTTTTTTTAGTTTTGGCGACATTTTCGCGTTTTGGCGATTTTTTTCGGTTTTTGGCGTTTTTTTTCATTTTGGAGATTTTTTCGAATTTGGCGATTTATTTTAGTGTTAGAAATTTTTTTTAAATTTTGGCAATTTTTTTCGTTTTGGCGATTTTTTTTAATTTTTGGCGATTTTTTTTTGGTTTGGCGATTTTATAATTTTCGGTTTTTTTAGTTTTACCGTTTTTGAAAATTTCAAGTGTCTGCCACTTACGGTTTCCAAGATATAGCAAATTGTCAAAATTACATAGTCAAAATTGCATTAACTGATGGACCACCCTTTAATTTTAATTTTTTTAAATTTTAGAGTTAATTGTTGTAGTCTGTAGAAAAATACACTAATTTTACAAATTTCAAGTTTCTATATACAATTGTATGTATATTACATGGGATTTTAACATTTTTCGTTGCTCGTTTTGGAACACCCTTTAATTTTTAATTCCCATATATTTGTTGGTTCTTCAAGGTTCTTCATACTGTGTCCAAATTTCAGGTCCGTAGCTCTTACGGTTCCTGAGAAAATACCGTGTGACGGACAGACGGACAGCGTAGCGAAAACAATACGGTTCCTTTTCACCTTTGGTGTACGGAACCCTAAAAAGTAAATCTAAATTTCAACCTTCATCTACTGTTTAGTAGAAGAACATGTCTTTAGAACAAAACATTGTTTCATAAAAGGCCACACAAATGTGCCTTTTAAATACAACATTGTTTTGTAATTGACATAATTGGATTGTATGGAAATTCTTTTCCATACCTCTGCGTGGCATATAAAAAAATTAGGCTTATAGTCACATTAGCGATATAGTCCACAATTTCTGTTCAATTTTAAATGTGACTATAAGCGAAAACTACTGTATTACTTTTTTTTAGATTTTGAACAGGGATGTTGTATTTAATGAAACATTTGTTTGGACAAATAATGAAAAACGAACTAAAAGTCATTGCATTCATAATTTTAAGTCAAAAGGTGAATAAATTATTTAAAAAACACAAAACTGATATTCGTACATAAAATTTAATTTAAGAAATCAGATTAAAAACTAATGCAATTAATTATAAAAGAAAAAATAATCCGTCGTAACAATACTTTTCAATATAATTTTTTGTAGTAATATGAACTTTGTTTCTTATCTAGAGAATTCTGTTATTTTCTATAAAATTAATGACTGGATTATCCTTTTGATTATTTGATATATTAAATGGGGACACAATGTATAAAATCATAAAAGAATGTTTTTTTTTAACAAAGGTTTTTCATTTTTTAACGTTGAGGGTACGCATGTAAACTTTGCATACCGTTTGTATTTTCTAATGGATTTCCCATTCAACAGTGATAAAATACCAAGCTTTTTTGATTGCAAAAACGATATTATGTGAGATATCATATATACATACATACATTTTTATATGGCTCCACATATTACATCTTATTTCTTTATATGAATCCACATATGAAGAGCTTCATAATTAAATTTCCATATATGAGCTCATATGTTATAATACATTTCATATATAAGTCCATATATTTGTTCATATATAATAGTTTTACCATGTATAATCCCATACACTTCCATACATGAATTCATACACATTTATATATAGTTATATACATTCATATATTAAAAATATATGGACGATATATAATTTTTTTAACTGGGTATACATAATAATTAAAACCAATTTTTATACAATATTTCTTAGAAGTGGTAAATTTTTTGGTACCTGAAAAATGAGCATAATTATTATTTAGGGTCCTTGGTTATAATTGTATCATGTTTTCTAACAAAGTTCCAATTCACGAGTGATTAAAAAGAGAGAGAAAAAGATGGAATTAATAAAATAAAAGCTTTTTTATTGCAAAATTGATTATGTGATATATCATATATGCATACATTCTTATATAGCTCCATATATTAAATCTTATTTCTATATATGGATCCACATATGAAGAGCTTCATAATGAAGTTTCCATATACATATTAGCTCATATATTATAATACATTTCATATATGAGTCCATATATTACTTCATATATAATAGTTTTGCAATGTATAATCCCATACATTTCCATACATGAATTCATATATATTCATATATAGTTATATACATTCATATATTAAAAATATATGGACCATATATAAATTTTTTAGCTGGGTATTACTATTTCTTAAAAGGTAAATTTAATATATGAAACCTTTTCAGTCTCATGACTTCATGTGTTTCATCTAGAAGAGCTATTGCTAATGTATTGCAGTGATTACTAAGACGATTTAAGTATCTAAAGCTAAATTTATTTATTTCATCACGAATAACGGGAGTTTGGAGGTCTTTATGAATTTGTTTATTTTTTTAAAATCTTTATTTTTTTGCATGAAAAATGGTCGATATATAGTCCATTTAATTGTTTGCATAAAAAATGGACGATGTAGTTCATTTAATTTTTTATATAAAAAATGGACGATGTATGGTAGAGGTGGAAAACTATCGATAGTGTCACTATAGAAAGTTTTCGATAGTTTGAAAAACTTTAACGATATATCGATTCAAGACTATCGAAAGTTAGAAAACCTATCGATTTATCTATGATACTATCGTGATAGTATCGAAGTTGTATGATTCTCGTATAATGTACATATTTATTATAAGTAGTGTGTGTCTGTTTATCTGTGTGTCTGTGGGTCTATAGTTCATTTAATTTTTTTTTTTTTTTTTTTGCATATAACATGGACGATCTATAAGCCATTTAGCTTTTTGCATGAAAAATGGACGATGTATGGTCCATTTAATTTTTTGTATGAAAAATGAACGATGTATAGTCCATTTAACTTGTTGCATAAAAAATTTACATTGTATAGTCCATTTAATTTTTTGCATATAAAAAGGATGATTATAGTCACTATATTTTTTGATGAAATAATTTTTTCATGAAAAATTGGCGATATATAGTAAATTTAATTTTTTTTTATGAAAAAATGGACGATGTATAGCCCATTTGATATTTTGCATGAAAAATTATTTGAATGCAAAATGGAAGAAGTATAGTCCATTTAATTTCTTGTTTGGGAAATGGACGATCTATCCATTCCATCCATTTAATTTTTTGTATCGTCCATTTTTCATACAAAAAATTAAATGGGCTATACATAATCCACTATTCAAACAATAAATTTAATGGGCAATAAATCGTCGATTTTGCATACAAAAATTAAATGCGCTATACCTCTTCTAATTTTCTTTACAAAAAATTAAATGGCTTAGACGACTTTGTCCATTTTTCATACAATAAATTAAATGGGCTATATATAATCCATTTTTCATACAAAAAAAATTAATGGGCAATAATACATACAAAAATGAGCATTTTGCATACAAAAAATTAAATGGGCTATACCTCGCCCAGTTTTCTTTACAAAAATTAAATGGCCTAGAATTTGTCGATTTTTCATAGAGAAAAGTTAAATGACTTATACATAGAAAGAAGAAAACCAAACTGATGCGGATTGGCACTTACAATAAGATTTAAAAACAGCTGATCGATACTTTTTATATGACGGCAGCATAATTTTAAAAGACAGAGGCTCCAGTGTTGACAACACCGATAGATTCAAAACAGCATTCCATTTCCTGCACAGAATATGGAGAGCGAACAATAAAAAATATTGAAATCTTAAACTTTAGTGTCAAATGGGTACTTTTGTATGGTTGCTGCACATGGCTGGAATACAAGGCATGAGACAAATTCTGCGAGTTTTCTGGCCGAACTAGGTAACCAATAAATAATTGCTTTAACAGCAAACCAATTTAATCTGAAATCTGGGGGTCTGCTGTGTAATTCGAAACGGAAGAAAAAGCTTTCGGATTGGTATATTTACAGCATGTGAATTCGAAAGCATTTTCTTTTTAATCGAATTACAGAGTACGCTTCTTGCAGTCGCAAATGGTCTTGTATAGGTTACATCCAAACAAGTCCACCACCACCACCTGGGCCATAGAAATCATGAAAGACCCCAAAATACACGTTTTAAGAACGATAAAAAATTAATGCAAATCTCGTAATTTTACTTGGAACCAAGCCACGATCCTAATGAATGATCGAGCAAAGTGGAGGGAGTTTGTTGACGCTCTCTGTTCTTCGTAAAGTTTTATCTTATTTGGTATTACTATTCTGTAAATTTTATAAATAAAATATATATATATATATATACGTGTATGTATAAAATATACCACAAAATATATTTTTTGACATTCAGTCTTTAATGTATTAGGAATTTTTTTAATTTGAAAATATATATAGTTATTTATATGTATATACATACATATATACATATGTGCCCTCAATTATGAAAGTCGTCTAAGTCATGTGCATTTTTGCTTCGAAATATTAAATGAATCTTAAAAAAACTTCAATAAATATTTAATATTATATACATATTTTCATATTTACCGAGACTAGAATAGCTCTAAATTAAAATATTGCACAATATAAAAATATATTAAGTAGAACAAAAATAAGCAAATTAACTACAATGTGCATAAGTAGTAAAGAACAAACGACAATGGCAAGACTGTTGTAAATTTAGTGATGGTAAAATTGAGCTTTAATTACAAACTAGCTTTCAGCAAATTGTAATACGATGAATCAAAACAATTCACATACATACATATTCCATTTGCAATAAAGGCTGCGTATATGAAGCAGAAATATACTCGTACATCAACTGACCCCACATACAGTGGACCAAACACAAAAGAACGCTGATGATGAAGGTGCAGTGGCCTTTGAAAACAGCTAAGTTGTTCCGTTCTACTACGTGACAACTGAAAATAATTTTCAGAATATACGAGTATAAAGTGCTAAAAAGAAAATTTTTAAGTAAAGGTGCTGTCACACATGTCAAACATTTGCCCAAAAAAGCGTAACCACTAAATGCTAATGAAAAATCTTTCAATTCAGACAAAAGTTTGTCAAGTCAAAGATTAGCCAATTGTGTTGGATTCTATGACATTACCTGCTAGTCGTGTTCGAAACTGTTTAATTTGATAAACAAGCGTCTGGATCAAAACATTTTTCATTCGTGCTTGTTGATTACGCTTTTTTGGGCAAATGTTTGACAAGTGTGACCGTACCTTAAAAGTGCTGAAAAATATTACTTAAATTTTAGACGATTTGCTTAGGGGATTTATTTTTCGATGAAGTGAAGGAATTATAAAATGCGGCATCTATTAGACAATTCAACGGCGAATAAATTATATTGCTTAAATAATTTTCAAATATTTATTTTTTTTCTTTATTTTTTTATACGTTAAGTGTGCGCAATTTTAAATTATAGTTAAGTCGCTTGGATTAACGTCGTCAATTTTCAAAATAAAAAATTTTGTTCCAAAAATATGTATACTTTTATTTGATATTTGGTGCCCTTAATTATGTAAGTAGTCTAAGTCATATATTTCTCTGTTCGAGATATTTAGTAGATTATATTTGAAAAAATTAAAAAGTATTTTTATATTATGCAGCATTTTAATTTAGAGTTGTACTAGTCTCGATTTATATTTATTTATTGAAGTTTTTCAAAGATTTATTTGATATTTCGAAGCAAAAATGCACATGACTTAGACCACTTTCATAATTAAGGGCACATTTGTATTTTCCATTTAACTATTGACGTTAAGACTTTTATCAGTTTAAAATAATTTAAAACTCACTTATCAATAGCATTCATAAAGGGTGTCCCACAAAAACGCAAGATTTAAATTTGGCGCCATTCGAAGTGTCATTGTTTGACATTTGAACAATTTTTATTGTTTGCTAGTAGAAGGTACGAGGTTAGTAAAAATGAAGCGCTACACGAATGAACAACGCATTCTCATTGTGAAATTGTTTTACCAAAATGGTGAAAGTTTTGCGGGTACAGGTCGCAAATTTGCGATCAATTTGGGGTCACAATAATGCTCCAAAAGAGTCAACTGTAAAGACATTAATGGATAAATTTGCCGAAACTGGGTCTGTTAGTGATGTAAAGACAACAACGCGCCTTCGACCAGGTCGATCGACCGAAAATGTCGCAGCTGTACGTGATGATTTCGGTATCGTGAAATGATAACCAGTTTTTTCGTGCCTAGAATTGAAGAAATGAATGTGGAGGGCATGTGGTTTCAACAAGACGGCGCCATATGTCATACAGCCAGAGAAACAATTCAATTGCTACATCAGTCATTTCCCGGCCATGTTGTTTCGCGTTTTGGAGACCAGAATTGGCCGCCTAGATTGTGCGATTTAACACCATTAGACTTTTTTCTTTGGGGTTTTGTTGAAGTCGATGGTTTACGCGAATAAGCCGACGACGACTCAAGCCTTAAAAGAGGAAATTGGACGCTGCATTAATAAAATACGGCAGCATTTATGAAAATGGCCATTGAAAATTTCATTAAAAGACCGCGTGTGTGCCAGCAAAGCCGCGGCGGCCATCTGCCCGATTTGTTGTTCCACACATAACCTCATTTTGTCTACTTTACGATATAATAAAGTTTCACGATTTTTTTTTTTAAATATCTGTGTTTTATTTAAAATTTAAATCTTGCATTCTTGTTGGGACACCCTTTGGGACACCCTTTACAAGTTGACATTTACAACATCTAATCTGATTTTTACGCGCTTATCTCCAACGACTTTGAAACAAAATGAAATAGAAATTGAAATTTGTATTTATTTAAAAGTTTATGAAGATAACATTGGGATTTTACTCAAAAGTAATACAACAAATTAAATCTAAAATTTTAATAAAGAAATTATCAATGAGACAGAATGAGCAAAATTTAAAAAAAAAATCTTTTACAGTTTTTCGGTGTTTCTTCTTTTGTTTTACACGAAGAAAGTTTAAAATTTATTTTTTAAATTTTATATACTCTCACTGAAAATTATTGGGTCGATTATGGCTGGCAACCAAGCTTCAGTTGCGTTGCCAGTTGCTAAAAACAGCGTCGCTTGCACACAGTGACACATTAAGCGAAAAGGTGGTACAAATCCTATAACGTTTGATATGATTAGAATTTTTTAATGAAAATTTTTTTTTGGTTAGATAGAAGACACCTTATGCTTCAGTTTTGTGTCCTTACTTTAAAATCGAACTTTAGCAAAAACCAGTTATAAAGATTTGTATTTTAAGGTAACGATATATACATGTAAACATTCACAAGTTTAGACATGTGCTGCCTCTGCTGGTGAAAATGTGTCCGATTCGGCTGCACGTGTCACATTTTGGATTTGGGAATTTTCTTCCATTTAGGGGATTTTAAATTTCGCGTACTATAGGTTTTAGTGATCATAATTCAGTAAAAAAATATTAGTATTAATACAACCTAATGTTGGTCATAATAATTTACAATTCTGTTTAGTGCAATTTTTTTTTAAATTATCACCTGTAATTTGGCTTACAGAACGATACGAACGCTAGCCTAATCGAATCATAAACAGAGAAATAAATGAGTTCGAACAAAATAATTAAAAATTAACCAAAATGAAAACAAACTGCGAAGAGCTTAAAACAATAAATCATTTAGTCGGCAATGGATCAGTGGGTGGAGAGAGAACATTTGTTTTGAAATATGCAACACCATGAGTTCGTATTACCGGTGAAGCATGAAAAACTAAATGCCTTATTAGTCTTTACTTTATGTTGCTTTTCTGTGCTGTGCCGTTCGGTTGCTAAATTTTTATAGTTAGTTTTTTTAAATAAAATCATATAAAATAAAATGATATAAAATAAAAAATAAAATTAAATAAAACAAAATAAAATCAACATGAAATAAAAGAAAATAAAATAAAAAATAATAAAAAAATAAGTTTAATTTAATAAAACAAAATAATAAAATAACAACTAAACTAAAAAAATTAAATTAAATAAACCAAAATAAAATAAAATTAAATTAAATAAAATAAACCAAAATAAAATAAAATTAAATTAAATAAAACAAAACAAAACAAAACAAAATAAAATAAAATAAAATAAAATAAAACTATATAAAATAAAATAAAATAAAATAAAATAAAATAAAATAAAATAAAATAAAATAAAATAAAATAAAATAAAATAAAACAAAATAAAATAACATAAAATTAAATAAAATAAAATAAAATAAAATAAAATAAAATAAAATAAAATAAAATAACATAAAATTAAATTAAATAAAATAAAATAAAATAAAATAAAATAAAATAAAATAAAATAACAAAATTAAATAAAATAAAATAAAATAAAATAAAATAAAATAAAATAAAATAAAATAAAATAAAATAAAATAAAATAAAATAAAATAAAATAAAACAAAATAAAATAAAATAAAATTATATGAAACATAATAAAATAAAACATAACAAAATAAAGTAAAATAAGATATTTGTTCATTAATAATTATCACATCTAATTTGGCTTACAAAGCGATACGATCTTTATCATAATATAGAAAAATAAAAATTAAAAAAATAAAACAAAATAAAATAAAATAAAATAAAACAAAATAAAATAAAATTATATTAAATAAAATTAAATTAAATTAAGAGCCTGTCTGTCCTACGATGTCACTAACGTTCGACTTGTCGCACACTTACATTCAAAACAAAAAAAAAATTTAAATTTTGTTGTTGTTTCCAAGGTAACTGTGCGACAAGTAAATTAAATTAAATTAAATAAGTAAAATAGAACAAAACAAATTAATATAAAGTAAAACAAAACAAATCAAAATAAAACAAAAAAATAATAAAAACAAAAAAATAATTTAAGCAGCATGTAGAAATGGTGTTAGGTGTACTAATTTTTGTACTTGTTGTGTTAATAAAATTTTATCTTTTTTTATTTTATTGTATATTCAGTTTAAGATTACACTTGTTTATATTTATAAGCTGTAGAGTAGATTTAATTATGTTACTATCCAATATCTCAGTAATTTGATAACGACTTTTGTTTTCCTTTTTTTTAAATCAACTTTAACAAAATTATACAACTGATAAACGTTTTAGTTCTCAGTTCGGTTTATGTAGATTAAGAAGCTCTAGCGGCAGAAACCCAACACAATTCGATCGTTTTTTAACTGCAGAATAAAAATTATTGTCAATCAGTAATGAAATGACTGTTGTTCATTTCAAACAGAGCAGTTTTTATTTTATTTTTCATTACGACATCCACCCCGCAGTCTCATGTGCAGTTGAAACAACAACAACAACAACAAAATGACGAGTTACAAAAACTTTGGATTTCTCTTTGCAAGTTTAACCACTTTACTGAGCTTAAGCCAGCAGCAGGTTAAGGCCGATTTGTTTCCGTTAACAATTGTGCATATAAATGATTTTCATGCCAGGTATGTACGAATTTTCACTGCAACTATTAATAAACCGAATATCTTAATATATTTATATTTTTACGAATCGTAAGGGTTTCTCATAATTCATAAATTTATTACTGGTGACTTATTATTATTTAGTTTTTTTATGGGAATTATTACAAATTAAGTTTAAAACTTTTAAACGCACTAATAATCCCAAATTATTATTTTACTTATTAATAATAAATTTTAATGTATTTTTAATAAAATAAAATATTTGACTTATTATTATTTTATTAAATCTGTGAAAAAAAAAATTAATACACACAACTTTCGAGTGATTTCAGCTTAAAAACGTTATCAGTCCTTAATAGCAATAAACATATCTTATTTTTTTTTTTACAAATGCACGCGAGTTGTTGTTATTGTCTATATTGATTGAAAGATATAAAAATATTGTGATATACTATATACAGTATTGTACGAAAAATTAGGGACACAAGAACGTTTCAATATTTTCTTAAATTTGTATTTACCATTATGGAAGAGAGAGAGAGAGAGAGAGAGAGAGATAGATAGAAGAAGACAATGAAGACTTTAATACATTTTCTTTAGTTAGTCCCAAATCACACTATGCAAGTCTTATTGCTAAGCTGATTAGTTTTAGGGAGAGAGAGACGAGGGGAACAGAAACGTTTCTTTTCCCCCCGTCTCTCTCTCCTAACAAACTAATCAGCTTAGCAATAAGACTTGCATATTGTAAATTGGGACTTAACGAAACAGTTTTGTAGTGCGTAATAATGAAATATTCGTAAGATCTTATATGTTTTTTTTTTTTGAGTGAAATAAAAGTTCTGTATGAAAGCCAGCCATGAAATGTAGTATTAATTTTTTTTACAATAGTTCATAAAAAGCGATAAAAGAGCGTAAAGCCGAATGATAAAATATTCCAAAAATTTGTACATATTACGAAACAAGTTTTAGAAAAAAATATTATATATGTATACATATATATATATATATATATATATATATATATATTTAAAATATCGTTGTGATATGTTGCCTGTTTTTTTTCAGTGTAGAAAATGTTTATTAAGAAATTTGCCAAATAAAAAAAGCTATAACCTACACTGCTTTTATAATTGACGAGAATAATTTTAGCACGATAAAAAAAACGTGTATTATTTGTCAAAAATGCTGATAATTATCTCATGTGAATTAGGCGTACAATAATAATTACAACTGCTCATTCTGATGAATAAAACTAATTATAAAAAAAACAAAAAAGTTTATTATTTTAGTTAGTTTTATTATTATTGTTCAAACTTTATTTGTTTCTATATTTATGATTTGATTAGGCTAAAGTTCGAATCGTTTTATTCAGCGTATGTTGCCTATTTACTTTTACTACTTTTTTATTTTTAATACATGTATTTATTTATTGTATCTTCAAATATGAACTAACAATAAGTATTCAAATCTTGAATCTAAAATATAATTATTAGGCCCGACCACTGTCGGACATAAACTTAGTGATAATTAAAAATAATACATAAGTAGTGATAATCAAAAAGGAAAAATAAATTTTTACTTACTTACTTTTACTACTAACTTTTTCAATTTATTTCAATACTAGCTGAGTCCGCCAAACGTTGTATTACCCTCAATTATTATGTTATATTATTTTTAACCATAAATTACTCCACACAGTGGTCACTTTTTTGGTCAGAAACAAAATAAAAACCTACCGGGTATTGACCCGAACTTGTGTTAAAAATTTCAACCCCACAGCTCTTATAGTTCCAGGGATCATGCGTTAGGAACAAACACACATTACGATTTTATATATATAGAAGATTTTATATTTATTTTATTTTATAGAAAATATATTTTAATTGCATAAAAATAAAATATTGAAATAAAACTACTTATGTATATTTATACCTGTACACAGAGTGGGGAAGAAGTATTAAAAAATTTTCAACGTCTGGTATCACATTGATAACCAACGGTTCTTTATTATTCTACAACTTTTGTTCTCAAATCCTTAACAAAGCCTTGCCAGATCAAGAAGAAAAGGAAACAATGAAAATTTGGTAATTCATAAATGTAAAATTTAAAATTATTATTCGTTGCACAGTGGCGCCTGAGCAAAAATAAAAAATAAATGGTAATAAATATCTATCTTCTGAAGTGCTGATCCGATTGCAAAATTATGCAAATTAAAAAGTTAGAAGGCCACCTAGGCATTCAGAAATCGACCTTTATGCATAAATGCTACAATACAAGCTGAGCTGATCACCTCATGTTATGTAAACATTTCCATTTCTGCTACAAATGTGGACCGACCGATTTTAAAGATGTTTGACGTTTTTTGAAAGCATATTAGTAAATCAACAATTTTGCATTGTTTTATCTATCTAATAAAGTTTAAAAAATATAATCATTTAATTTAAAATTTTTTTTTTTCAGTTAAGCAAAAAATTGAACAAGAAGTCTTTTTTTTATGTTTTGAGCTAACGAATTTATTAAATAAAAGCTTTTACATGATATTTTGGAAACCATACTTTTTTATTTGTTATAATATTAAAAAACGATAAAAGCCGACAAAAATGTGGTAAAAAAAATTAAACATAATATAAACAGGTTTTAATACTGTTTAAGCAATCAAACCTGAAACGAAAATTGTCGTAACCAGCCCAAAAATGTTTTTTTCGGAAAAAAATCGGAACTAAATTTAAAAAATCCGATTCCGAACCAGATAAAAAATTGCAGTTTGAAAATCCATGCCAAATGTAAAAAACCGGATCCAAACCGGATAAAAAATTGGCGATATTTGCCGCTGCTAATGTAGCTTTCATTTGGCGAAAGAACTTTCAACATCAGTTTAGTGGTTTGCGCGTGCAAGCCTAGCAAACAAACTCACTTTCACAATTATAATATTAAAGTAAGGATTGCTGGGAAAGAGCTGTGCTTTCTCAGTTTATCGAAACCCCTAATAATACATACAAATTATTTTTGGATATTAAGTAACAACAAAACAACACAATAAAATTGTATGTAATTATCTGTACTCGTCTGATTGTCAAAAATTCTGATCATTATCATGCGTGACGTAACCGTACAATAATAATTACGACTGTTAATGCTGATAATAACGGTCTGGCCCACGATGCATAGTGATTTGTTCCAAAGATAGCAGGCATTCATTGCCTAAGTGTTACTTCTCTTTTCATGCGTAAGAGTGTGTGAAACTGAAACATATTTAACCTAATTGTGCGTAATCATTCAAGTAAAAATATGTTTTCATAGAAAACTTTCGTGACAGTCACGCGCACTTGAGTGAGTAGTATATGTGTGCACTTCTGTATTATTAGATTTGTACAAATATTTCAACTTTCATAAAATTCTGTTCATTTTTGTACAAGTTATTGCATATTTTCTTCAAAGGACACTTGACAGGACGAAAGGTCCTTTTTACAGTTACGGTAAAAAAAATAACCCACAAGGTGCGATTATGATGGTTATAAAAAATATAACTTTATGCACGTTTATTTTGAAAAATATTTCAAATTCAAAAGTTTTACTTTTTGGAACATGAGCGGTAGGCATATCCTTGGACCGATTTTTTTTCAAAACTTGAATTTTTCTTACCTAAGGTAAATGTAAATACTATATTACATTTGAGAAGCCTAGATTAACTCCCTCTATTTTTGTTCTATCGTAATATGGGAATAAAGCACGCGGGCCAGGCCGTAAGAATGTTTAAGTTTTACTTGATTACCTTTATCTTTTTAAATTTTTTCTTTTCAAATTCTAATTCGAAATTATTATAGTAGTAAAGTTTTTAATTAGTCGTCTTAAGTTTCGTTCATACATACATACATAAGATTAGATAACTAATCGACAATCTTCTTTTGAGTCTTAAAACTATTATATGAATTTTGTTTTAATATACAATAAAAGGAATAAGCTCCATGCTTAAATTAAAAATGTGTTTTGATAATAAAAGTAAATAACATTTAAAATTAAAAATATATGTGTACATATATAAATACATATTTAGTTGTTAATTTATAACGTCAAACATAGAAATTTATATCACAGTATGCTAAAATTCATTTGTGATAATAAAATTATTTTAAAGCATTTAATATGATTGCTTTAGTTAAAAAAGTTTTAAGCTTAAACAGTTTTAAATAATTTAAGTTTAACATAATAATCCCAAATTATTATTTTACTTATATATTTGGTAAATATTTTTAATTAAAAAAATATTTGTATTTTACTAAATAAATAAAATAATAATTTGGGATTATTAGTGCGTTAACAAATGTTAAACTTCAATTATAACAATTTCCAAAAAAAAAAACACTAATTATTAACTTGACTATCTATCCCCTTTCAAAAACTCTTGTGTGGCAACACTCTCACTTGAATAACTGTTGTAGTTATTAAATTTATTTTCTTTACATACTTTTCAAGCTTAAATTAGACGTGACATAGCCATAAACATACAAAACAGCTTTTCGAACCAAACTTAGGGCCATCACTGTATTTGATTATAAAAACCAATTGAATTTTGTGTTTCTTATGGCTATGGCATTATGGCTATGTCACGTCTACTTTAAGCTTTACGACTACAATTAGAGCTGGAAAAAAGACAGACAATGTAGCAATGGTAAAGTAAGAAAATAAAAATATGTACATGTTGACTATTGAGTTCTTGTTTCAACTTTGATATTTGTTGATCTTCTCATTTGTTTAAATGAAAGTTTAACATAGCAACTCTATTTGTTCTAAGAAAATTTTTGGGTGAAGGTTCCCTGATGATCTGCATTAGCAATAGTGAAATGCGCATAGGATCCAGCTAAACCCCTCAGTAATTTATTTTCAAAATGTAAAATCTTATAATGCTGGTATATTAACTGCTTTATCTAATCGAATTGGGGATGTTGCATTATTATTAGCTATTGCGTGAATATATCAACTTCAATGTATTTTTAATAAAAAAAATATTTTACTAAATAATTAAACAATTATTTGGGATTATTAGTGAGTTAAAAATGTGTTAAACTTAAATTGTAACAATTCCAAAAAAAAAACACCAAGTTTCAAATAATATTGGATTCTATAACGATGTCTGTTAATTATGTATGAAATGTGTCTGAATCGAAAGGGGTTTGACTAATATTTAGTGGTTACACTTTTTTTTTTTTTTTTTTTTGACAAATGTTTGCTCAAGTGTGATTGTACCCATTATTCAAAAAAAATATATATTTCTTATTTATAACCCTGCGTCTATACCTGACATATTTTTATCGTGACAAAAGTCAAACTTTATATTGAAAAATAATATTTTTTATGTTAAAAATATATCAGGTGTAGACGCAGGGTAAGAAATTCATAAAAAAATTATTCATACAAAATTGGTTTTATAAACCTTATATAAAACAAAATTATTTTTTATGAGCAAGTAATGCATATGAGAGCAAGAATGTTCGGATCATTTTCAGTACAGTACTCGTACTTTCAGAAATGACATTTAAATCTGAGTCTCAAATATGTATGTATGCATGAATTTGTTTTTGCAGATTTGAGGCGACTGATCAGTCGGGCGGTACATGCAATGACGGTGCAGTTTGCATAGGTGGCTATGCTCGTACCGTTTATACCGTTAAGCGTTTGCTAGAGGACCACAAAGATACCAATGCAGTTTATTTCAATGCTGGGGATAGTTTCCAAGGAACTTTGTGGTATAATATTGGACGTTGGAATGTTACAAGTCAATTTTTAAACATGCTACCATCTGATGCAATGGTGAGTTTATTTTCCTTTTGAGAGATAGAAATATAATAAATGCAAAAATAAAAAGAAACCCCTTAATGCGGCTACAATCGAGTGTGAAGAATTTTTGGAATAAATTAAGATAAATAAGGCTTTCATTATGAGTTGCGTAAGATTTTCGATGTTTGCTGGCAACATCAATTCGTATTATGATCTGGCAACACCAGAGAAAATTGCGTTGAGCAATGAATGTGGATACAGCATTTTAAGTGCGACGAATGCTTTACTTTTTATGCATTCAAATAATAAACATAGTTTCAACTGGATAAAAATCGGGCAAAGCTTTTATACTTTTCAATTTTGAAAAATATATGTTTTTGTTCCACTTTTGTAATTTTGCATTTTAATTTTAATCTCAGCTGATACACTATTTTGAAAAATCACAATGAGTGAAATTCACAATAGCTACTTTATCTGCCGTATGTGCATCACAAAAACAAATAAAAACTCAACACTTCCGACTACAGTCAAGATCGAAAGTTTCTTCATAATAAGGGTCTAGATCAATAAATCACATTCATCATATTTTTAATTCAATTTTATTTCTGTGTTAAATATTAAACCAAATGAATTGGCTCATTTTAAAATTTAGTAAAATTTCTATTACAAAGTGTTTGCTTTTATATAAACGTATACTCTATTTCATTTGTATTTACAATACAGACACTGGGTAATCATGAATTTGATCATGGCATAGAAGGGGTAGTGCCGTTTTTGAAAACACTCAACACAAATATGCTTGTGGCAAACATGGACTCGACAAAGGAACCCGAAATGACTGGAAAATATCAAAAGTCAATGATTATCGAAAGAAGTAAACGTAAAATCGGTGTTATTGGTGTAATTTTGGAAACAACTTATGTATGTAGTAGGATTTCTATTATCAATGATATTTATGAATGATAATTAAACTATATTGCAGGATTTAGCTAATACTGGTAATTTGACATTTCGCAATGAAAGTGATGTTATTGTAGAGGAGGCTCAAAAACTGAAGTCACAAGGTGCCAATATTATTATTGTTATTTCACATTGTGGATATGATGTAGATAAATTGATTGCCGAACATGCTGGCGCCGAAATTGATGTTATTGTTGGCGCTCACTCTCATACATTCCTCTATACGGGAGATAAACCTCCGGGGCCCGATAAGCCGGGAGGAGATTATCCAACACAAGTGATTCACGCCACCGGACATCGTGTCTTAATTGTACAAGCTGGAGCGTATGCCAAATATGTTGGCAACATAACAGTTTATTTTGACGACGATGGCAATGTTGTGGACTTTGAAGGAGCTCCTATTTACATGGATAGCAGCGTACCACAAGGCAAGTTGATATTTATTGCAAGTTTTTTTAATTAAAAATTTTAAGCCCAATTTCATCAATTAAAAGTTCTTTTTTCTCATATACATATTTTTTTTCAATGAAAAACGGCGTTTAAATATGAATTGATCTTTAAAAAAAGTGTTGACATTAAAAAAAAACTGTTAGTCGAATGTCCAAACATCCCAGTCCATGGTTCAATGGTACCTGTATCAATGTGCAAGAGCTTTCATTAGTACTCAGAGTGGAGCATGATATAAGAATACAGGTAACCGCGAATCTACAACAAATGCACAAAAATAAAACAACAGGGATTTTTATTGCTGTTTTGTGATGTAAACGGTCAGAAAACCAAGAGAAAACAAGAGACATGTACTTGCGTTTACTCTTGGCTATATAAAGCTTGTTTGTACAGTAGTAAAGTTTTAATAGGCATTATGCGCGTGTATTGGTAAAACATAAACAACATTTGGCAGATCGAATCACAAAACAAGCAAATAAAAAACTCTATCAGCTGGCTCTTTGAGGTTACCTGTATTATTGTATCATGGAGTGAAGAAAAAGTGTTAAAAGATTGTCCACATCTGGTAACACATTGATAACTAACGGTTCTAAATTTTCTTACAACTTTTGTTCTCAAATCATGAGCAAGACCTTGCCAGATCAAGAACAAAAATCAAGAAAAAAAAAATAACAGGCGTTGCCAAAGGAACAATGAAATTTTTTTTTACTAGAAAGTGAAAAGTTGAAAATTACCGCAAAAACAAAAGGCTATAAATCACCTTTCGTGTGAAATGTGTTCCCTCTCCCTCTTAAATTGCAATCCCCCATTTTTGCGTTGCTTTATGTTAGTGTACTATTTTCATAATTTTGTTCATAATTTTTTAATGGGAATTATTACACGTGAACAAAATATTTGCCTCTTAGGCCCGATAAGGGTGAATATCTCTTTTCTGCGGTGATACGATTACAAAATTATGAAATTAAAAAAGTTAAAAGAAGACCTAGGCTGTCAGATATCGACCTTTATGGATACCCTGACCACCTGATGTAATAAGATATAAGATATTATTGGACGATTAATTTTCGGTCGATACCGAATAATAATGACCGCAAAAATATTTACATATGTATTTTATTAATTTTATTCGCTATGTTGCCCGTAGCAGTGGAAAATCCCTACATGAAGGTTCTTTTGCCACTAAAAAAAAGAACGTACGGAAAAACAATTAGATATTTTTTGTTAGTCAAAAATGTTGGTATCTTTTCACAAATTATATTTTTATCTCGATGAAAGTCTAAATAACGAATATTCAAAATATTTTTTTGTTCAAAAACTCTCAAAAAGTTTTGCTGTCTAGACTTTACTTAATAGCACTCTATTAAATACAAAATAGATGTCCATTAAATATCAATGCAATGTTTAAATAATTTTTTTTTACATTTACATATTTATTTATTGTATCTTCAAAAGTGAACTAACAATAAGAATTCAAATCTTAAATCTTAAATCTAAATATAATCATAAGGCCCGACCACTTGCGGATATAAACTTACGTGATAGTTATTAAATAAATGAGGATCTGAAGAAGAAACCGCATAAATATGAACTTCTCTGTCTGAAATATTTCATGCATTCATGGAGTAAACTTTTTCTGAAAATATTTTTCAATCAAGAATTCGTAACAGATTTGGATAAAAATTATAAAAATGATAAACTATTTTGAAGAAGTTGTATTTCTAAATTTTTGTAAAAATGAGCTATAGGATATTTAAAATTGCATGAAATCTAATAGATTTCAATTGAAATCTTTATCAAAATTTATAGAGATTATGCAAGTTTTTTTCGACATTTCGTATCCAAGACAGTAACCATTGACTGAAATGTTTCCTAAAGTTCAACCAAACAACTGCAAGATAGATAATTCGCACATATATTTAAGAAGGTTAGTTAATTATTTAGTAAAATTTTGAATAAAAAATAAACATATTTGCATCACTAGGTATTACTAGATTTTAAGTAGATTTCTACAAAATCTAGTGATGTAGTAGATTTTGTTTTGTATGGGGAATCTACTCGAAATCTCCAGAGTACTAGATTTTGCTCAGGTGCAAACGTACTGTAAGGTAAATTCAACTTTACCGCACTCAAATCTCAATTCTGAGAGTTTTTTTTTAATTAGAACATACTGCATTAACTCATTCATAAGTGGTAATTTTAAAGAATTTAATATTATTGCCTTATTTTGTAAAACGCAAAGCTAAGCTTTGGCAAATTTTATATGTGCTTTGTTTTTATAATTTAGGGTCTTATTTTATAAAAGGATATTTTATATACAAAAAAATATAAGTTACACAAACAAAACAAATACAAAATTTGTCAACGCGACGCGTTGTAAAAAATATGGCTCGTGATTTTTTTCCAAATAAATAATGTGTTTCGTAAAATAGGTCATTAATTTTTTTACTTATGTTTGTTAATAAGGCTTTGATATATACGAATATAATTAATTTTTTATAAACATTGTTTTGCGGTCTTCAAATTTTAGTAATTAGAATTTGTTGGGATTTTCGTGGACAAATATGTACATATCATAGCATGATTAGATATTTTAAAAAAATCCACAGGCAACACTTTTGACAATTCACAATAGTGAATGAAGCTAAATAAAAAAGGCGTATGAGTATTGTAAAATTTAAATTGTATAATACTCATACGTACATTTATTACAATTATTTTCCTAGCACCAAGGCAAATTCATATAAGGTATACTCGGCTCAATTCGCTTTAAGAAATTAATACTTTTAATGTCAAAAAAATGTACTGAAAATGTGTGTTGATATCCAACGTATGTATGTTCAAATTATAAGCTGCGGAAACAGCGTTACCATATCGTCCCTACCACGTCAAACTATCCAATATGCAAATTTGAACTTTTCAGAAGAGCGCGAAGGCCCGTCAATTATGAATTTAAAATCAGAGTATTCCTAAAAGTGCCAGGCTTAAAATATTTCTTATTGAGTTATCTATCATCCGTGGGAATTTCAGCATTTTGAAACGAGTCATATCGTAAAAATTAGGATACCAAGATAACGAATCTAAAACACCAATTTTGCATATTGGATAGTTTGACGTGCTAGGGACGATATGTGAAGATTTATCTTATGTTTGGACATTTTCGAGATGCTAAACAGACTAAAAGATTTTTAAATATATGATAAATAGTACTTTTAGCATATTAGTTGAAGTTACTTTTAACTAAACTACTTCCATATTTTCTTATTTGCTTTTCTTTCGATTATGTCTATCTTACAACTTGAAACAAAATAAATTTTAACTGAGTTTGTATGCAGTAAATTCGAAGTATAATTATATTATTTGAGTAAAATTATTAAAAAACATATTTTTAATGACAAAAAAAAGATTCTCTTTTGGTCGACTTGAAGATTTTTGAAAATAAAATATGGCAACACTGTGTATAAATATCAAAACACCTTTTTATCACGTATCAAGAAAACAAAATTGCGCACTCACCCGTACAAAAAAAAATTCTACTGCGCATTTACATCACTATAGAATACACACGTGTGTTTGTTGTAAAAATGTGTGAGGGAGAGACAGAGAGAGAGAGAGAGAGAGAGAGAGCACATTCCACAAACAAATGTATGTACTTTGTTTACAACAAAATTCCATACCTACGTCACAAGCAAAAAATAAAATAACGACGAAACCTGCGCAATACGCAATCTTGTTTTCTTGATTCATGCCTTTTTATGAAATAAACAACAACAAAAATTAATCAGTCATTGTTGTTAACACAAAAATAGTGTGCTGTGAAAATGGGAACGCCTGCTTAGCTCACTTCTGATAATAAAAGTTGCCAATTGTGATATTTTTGTGTTATCATTGTTATTTCATATAAAAAGTTCAACAAGATTAAAATGTGAATCAAAGAACACATATGAATTCGCTGTTACTCCTATTCCTGAAAGTATTGCTCAGTTTTATTTCACTAAAACGGAATTACCCGATTCTAATTGATTGTTTGTAAGTAAACCATTGTTTAATTTATTTTTTTTATAAATAGTTGCTGAGAGACCCTTCGAATTGGTTTGAATTTCCCAGTTAATGTATCTTGATATTTATTAAGAGTTAAAAAAAATAAACATATGTGTTTTTGGAGAAAATGTGAAAAAATATGATTACAAAACGTTCTATTGGATTATCGATTCTGGTGCTAGGTGTCTGGTATTTAAATATTGTATTTGCCAAATTGCTTAAACTTCCTTTTCACTTTTTAGACACGGAAGTACTTAAAGCCTTGCAACCTTGGAAACTAATAGTGTATGCACAAGGAAAAGTTGTCGTAGGAGAAACATTGGTCGATCTGGTGAAAGATCCCTGTGGCAATGGAGAATGTAATTTGGGAAATTATTTCTGTGATGCCATGATTTATGCGGTAATAAGAATATTTAATATGAAATGCTAAAATGTTTATTTTGCAACATTTACACATTTAGTACTTGAATTTGGCACCTTATGAAGTTGAAGCCTGGACTCAGGTACCTATTGGTTTAGTTAGCATAGGCGCTTTAAGAGTGCCTCTGTACCGTGGTAGTAAGTTCAATATTAATTAAATTCTATTAACATTTTAATGTCTGGATTATTTTCAAGATCTCACCTATTCTCATATTATTACCATGTCACCTTTTGAAAACATTTTGATGGCCTTCGATTTGCCCGGTGAACGGTTGTTGGAGGCTTTGGAACATGGTGCTAGCAAAATCGATTATTCTAATGGCGTCAACATGTCCCATATATTTCTTCAGGTATCAGGTTTAAAAGTTACATATGACTTTAGAAGATCCATATATAAACGTGTTGTTGATTTGAAAGTACGCTGTGCTGACTGTTCCTATCCGCTCTATGAACCATTTAATATAAATTCTACGTATCGAATTGTGACTCCAAGTTACTTACAAAATGGCGGCAGTGGTTATTATATGCTTCATGATTACAGCAGTAATGTTCAGTAAGTTAAATCATTAATTAATTAACAATACTCTCATGTACATACATATACATTTGTAAATATTAATTTATTTTCTTTCTAAAGACCTTACATTACAGATTTGGAAGCCCTGCTAATGTATACTAAAAATATAACGCCTATAGTTACGGGCAATGAAGGTCGCATTAAAGTCATTGGATGATAAATTATGTATATGTATTAAAATATATGAATTAGACTTACTGCCTTATTCATACAAAAATATTTCAGGTTTATTAAGCGCTTATTTGACATATTTCTATTAAAATAAATTTTTTTTGTGCTTAATAAAGAAGCTGTATTTTATATAAAAATATACACAATGTGTACTAAACTTTTTATGAAAAAAAATAAGTTTTGTACAAATGTCTTTTAAGTTAAAATAAAGTTAATTTGAAATATTTCGAATTTCGAGTCCCACTTCAAACTAAACATTCCTTTTAATTTACCTTAAAATCCCAAAATTTAACCAGCATTTGTAGTAATTTTCCTAAGGGAATTTACCTTTTGTAAAAGGGGATGAAATAAGCACCATTAAACGGGGATATAACGAATTAAAGTGCTCTATAAAAATGGTTTGCCATAAAAATCTATTGTAAGTCTTTGAATACATGAAAGCTCAAAATTTAATTTAAACACCAGAAATAAAGTAGAATTCAGCCATTTGCTTGGAAAACATTTTTGTTGGCTTATTGATTTTTGACATACACAGCTCAAACTGCTTAACAAGCATGTTTATAGTATGATTAAAAATTGTTAGTATGCATTTTTTGTTTGCTAAGCTCAGCCAAGAGTTTCTTAAATTTCTTTTTCACTTTTTAGATAAGGAAGTCCTTAACGCCTTGCAACCTTGGAAACTAATAGTGGATGCTCAAGGAAAAGTTGTTGTAGGAGAAACACTGGTTGATCTGGTCAAATATCCCTGTGGCAACGGCGAATGTAATTTGGGAAATTATTTCTGTGATGCCATGATTTATGCGGTAATAAAAACATTTAATTTTATATGCTAAAATGTTTATTTTTTTTACTTTTTACCCGCAGTACTTGGATTTCTCATCCTATGAAGATAAAGCCTGGACGCAGGTACCCATTGGTTTAGTTAATATAGGCGCTTTAAGAGTGCCTCTGCACCGTGGTAGTAAGTTCAATATTAATTAGACTCTATTAACATTTTAATGTCTGGATTACATTCAAGATCTCACCTATTCTCATATTATTACTATGTCGCCATTTGAGAACATTTTGATGGCCTTCGATTTGCCCGGTGAACGGTTGTTGGAGGCTTTAGAACATGGTGCTAGCAAAATAGATTATTCTAATGGCATCAACAGTTCTTACATATTTCTTCAGATATCAGGTTTAAAAGTTACATATGACTTTAGGAGATCCATGTACAAACGTGTTGTTGACTTGAAAGTACGCTGTGCTAACTGTTCCTATCCGCGCTATGAACCATTTAATATAACATCTACGTATCGAATTGTGGCTCCAAGTTTCTTACAAAATGGCGGCGATGGTTATTATATGCTTCACGATTACAGCAGTAATGTTCAGTAAGTTAAATTATTAATTAACAATACTCACAAGTATATGTAAATAATAATGTATTTTCTTTCTAAAGACCTTACATTACAGATTTAGATGCCCTGCTAAAGTATACTAAAAATACAACACCGATAATTACGGGCAATGAAGGTCGCATTAAAGTCCTAGGATAATAAATTATATTTATTATATGTAACAAATTATATGAATGAGACTTAAAATACATACATTTGTGCTGAATAAAAATGATGTATTTTACCTAAAAATATATGTACACAATGTTTACTAAAGGTACCTACAAATTTGCAATATTATTGTGCAATATTTAATATTGTATAATAATATACATAATATTGGTATATGACACAATATAGTGTATAACATCAACAGTCTTTTGATTTATATTGAGCAACAAGAAATATTTTGTAATGTGTTGGCAACATTGTACAGTAATTATTTCCACTTCCTCTTTTTTGTAGAAGACGTAGAACAGAAGCTTTTTATATATACTCTGCTTCTTCTTAGGAACTGACATTCATACTAGATTAAAGACACAAAATCGAATGCAACACTTGAAACGAATTACAAACAGCTTTGCAATGTACACACATACATATATATTTATTTATAGACCTGGATATAATAAACACTTTACCCCCATGGAAAAAATTAATAGAATCTGCTGGTAGTATAAAAATAGGCGAAACTAAAGTGAATTTAGAACATAATCAATGCCAATATAAGGAATGTAATATCGGCAACTTTTACACCGATGCTATGTTACAAGATAAGTAAGAAATTATTAAATATTTTGCTGTATAACCTAAAATTTATTTGAATTAAATGTTACAGTTATTGAGTTTATCACCATATAATCATGCGAACTGGACAAATGTTTCCATTGCTTTAGTAGCGGCTGGTGAATTATATTTAACGCTGTTGCAAGAAGGTAATTGAATTCGCTTTAAAATCGATATCTATTGTTCACTTAAAACATAAAACACGACATATTAGCCGCAAATAGATGTGGGAAATGTCTAAAGTTAATCCCAAATGAGTTCACAAAAAAAAAATACATATAAAAACACGTGAGCAAGAAAATCATTGCCGATATTCGAGAAGCAACATTTTTATTACATACGAAATAAGTCGGAATTTGTTTTATGCTAAAGCTTCAGCTTTAAGAAACGAAGTTCTTGGAAATGTGGAACGATTTTACAGATGTTCAATTTGTTCAACATTAAATAAGAACATTTAAAAAAGTGTGTTCATATTGTTTTGTCTATCTCTTACAGTTTAACCTATACCTTGACGTAGGAAGTAGCAGTGTGGTTGGCAACGAAACTCCACAAAAGAAACGCAATACTACAGTTATTTGTGGCAAATGAATCAACCAGCGCAAGCGAGACGAAAAACTCTCGAAAGCCAAGCAACACACACAAGCATGGGGTCTAATCGTCGCTTTCGATAACGAGCTTCTTTTATCACGATTTTTTTTCAGTTTAGATTATAGCATTGGCTATCGAACAATGTAAAAATATGATTCCATATCGAATGCCATAATCTCAAACTAAACAAACGTTATCGAATCAGCTCGTTATCGAGAGCGACGATTAGACCCTTGATAGCACTTTAGAGCTACTTAACGAATGAATTTAAAAAATATTTGCACTTAAATTTCGAAATTCTCATTGTGACCTTGATTTAGTTTGGCAAAACATTTCCCTAAAATATTCTCTGACCTCTAAAAAGCCCTAAAGTTTATTTGTTTTTATTTCATTTATCACGCTTCTTGGGACCACTATTACAACTTAAAGCTAAAGTTCCTGATATATAATCCAAAATAATAATAAGAACTACATGAACTTACATATTATTTTTGTATTGCGGCAACATTGCAACATTGGATACCGTCTAAATTGGGTTCTTAAAAATTCTTAATGGCAACGACTTACTTTTGTTTATTTGGATATGTCCTATTTTGTGTGAATTTTTATTGAAATTAAAATTTACCAAATATGTATGTCAACGCCAAATAAGGAATCTGCAAAAACAATTCTAAACAGCAACATTGGGATACCATATCTTCAGCAAAAAAAAAATATGGCAACTTCGAATTCTTAAAAGTTAGCGGTAGGTTAAATCTGCCGTTATCTTATCAGTCACCTTTCGGTTAAAGTTAACTTGCAATAATAAACAAAGATTTATCTTTCCGATAAATATATAAAGTTAGTCCCGCTTCACCCGCTTCAACTTTTGTTGATCAACTCGTAACTCAACTGTTAGAAAGACGGAGAAAGAAATAAAAATATCTCTTTTTTTCTACCAGCTTAATTAAAAGTTGATCAAAAAAAGTTGACATATGTGAACCGTAATTTAGAATAATCGTATGACTGGGCTGCGGCAATTATTGCCACAAATTTGTTCTTCGCTAATCTGCGACAAGAAAATTTTTATAAAATGGGGCAATCACCTGCAGCGTATTTGATTGATTTATTTATTTATTGTGAAACAATTCAGCTCATTAAAAATTGTGTACAACTAGTTCATTGCGACAATCGTGTGATGCTAACTTAAGCATAGCTCAGAAAATTTAATACGCTTCATTGACACCAGAGGCGCTGCAATACTGTCCTAAGACAAAAATGTAAAAAAAAGAATTGTAAAAAGAAAAAAGCTTTTCTCTATATCTTCTATCACTACTTGCTTCAATATCACTATCCTTTTCCTAAACAAGGTGACATTTTATGTCAGCACCGTCAGCTGTAAGCGCTAAATTCGTTTTTTTTTAGTTGAAGTGATAGAGCGATATGCTGTTTATATGTTTTTACAATTTTAATAAATGTACGTTTTTTTTTCTGTTTATATAACTAGATAGATATAACTTATGGACAAATATACAATTTGTGTCCATTTGAAGCTCCTCTGGTAGCCTTTGATTTAAAGGACTTATACTTGAAAGCCGCTTTGGAAAAGTGTCTCACGTATAGATTATTCCAATAATTCAAATTCTACCAATACATTGTTACAAGTAGCGGGTCTTAAGGTTATATACAATCTCAGAAATCCCGTAAATCAAAGAGTCATTAAAGTAAAAGTTCTTTGTGCCCAGTGCAAAGTTCCCTTAAATGACGATTTAGTTGTTGACAAGATGTATAAAATTTTAACAACTCGCTATGTTGCCGGCGGAGGCTTAGGATTCACAATATTTAAGCAACATGGAACAAATCGACAGTAAATTAATTACTTACATATGTATAAAAGTTCAAAAATTATTATTTACATTTTTATTTTTAGAGAATATTTCACTGAAATGGCTGGGGGGCTTATATGCTTACAATACTCGTATTTATTGATTTAATTTTTAAGTAAATACTAATTTTTTTGATTACAGAAAAATTCGCCACCATCCAATTAAAAACCGACGGGATTGAAGGACTTAAAAGTGATTGATAATTTTATTTATTTCTCATACTATAAGAAATATAATTTTCTTAAATGTACATCACAGAATTTTGTACGAAAGTGAAAAATTTATATTCGGTAATTCATAAAGTTTTGCTTTTAGAAAAACAATTCTGATGGACATTACCCCCAAGGCATTGATGCTGACTGACACTCTCTTTGTAAGTTTAAAAAAAAAAAAGAAGAGAGGTGTCTTAGGACACCTGGTTATAGCTATGCTGCAAAAAATTATTTCATGCAAAATACAAATACATAAATAACTATACATCGTCCATTTTTTATGTAAAAAATTAATTGGTCTATACATCGTCTATTTTTTATGTAAAAAATTTTTTAGACGATACATCGTCCATTTTTTATGTAAAAAATTAATTGGTCTATAGATCGTCTATTTTTTTTAAATTTATTTAGACAATACATCGTCCATTTTTTATGTAAAAAATTAATTGGTCTATACATTGTCTATTTTTTATGTAAAAATTATTTAGACTATAATACATCGTCCATTTTTAATGCAAAAAATTAAATGGACTATACATTATCTATTTTTCATGTAAAAAAATTAATTGGACTATATGTACATCGTTCATTTTTCATGCAAAAAAAGTATATCCTGAAAAATATAATGGACTATACATCGTCTATTTTTTTTTAATTATATGGACTATACATCGTTTAATTTTTATGCAAAAAATATAATGGACTATTATACATCGTCCATTTTTTATATAAAAAATTAAATGGACTACATATACATACATCGTCTATTTTTTGTAAAATATATGAACTATATATACATCGTTTATTTTTTATGCTAGAAATTAAATGGACAAAAAATTAGCCGTCTTACAGGAGATCAACTAGCTGTCTTCTCTGGTTTGTGCTCATGTTTTTGTTGTTTTGTTTTTCTTTTACTCATTTCAAAGAATGAAACAAAACAAAATCAAACAGTGTGTTCCGTTTATTTTCGTACTCTGGTTTTAAGTACAATTTATGTATCTACTGCCTTCTAAAAAAATAATTTGTGTTTGAAGTGTATTTTGAAATAAAATGTCTATACAAATTCTGACTAAAGCATACTTTAAATAAAAATCCTTTTTTTTAATACGACCGTTACTTTTAGCATAAACTTCAACAACAATCAATTACAATTTAATTGGTTTCATTCAACCAGTTTTGCCCATCTGCTTCATATTCACAACGGTCACTCTGTTAAAAATGGCACTAACCAACACTACCAATTAACGAATGTTGACAACTTCTTCTCTCATGAAAAACCTCTGGAATTTCAGTTTAAATACTCAAGGTATGTTAATGTGCGTAAATATCGCACCAATTCTTTTAAAGCGCTTCCTTCAACTCAAAATGTACAAATTTTCAGTAAAGGCATATATGTAACTGTTTTTAAATTTATAAATCTGCTCTTATATCAAAAAGAGGAATAAAACTGTATTTTTTTCGGCAATATATTACAGAAAATCTTACAGTGGATATATGTATATGACCACTGTAAATCGTTTTCATCCAAAAAGTAAAAATTGCCAAATTTTGAGTTGACGCTCAGCGTAAAAAATTTATTAACTTTGTTGCGCCATAAGAATTGTTTCGTTATTTTTACTTTGATATGTGGTTGTTATGACTAAGTCCCTGTCCAAACTTGCAATTTTTATTGCAGCAATTCTTGAGTTTATAGGTGAGAGAGGTGAGAAGATTGGGAGGGGTACACAGCTTCATGTGCTCTGCAATTCTCTTTTGTTTTGAAATTCTCCCTTGTTAATTTAAATGTATTTGACGTTTTATGATATTTTCTTTCTTCAGTTGCATGAAAAACAGAAAATATAACAAAAATTAAATAAAATTGTTAATTTTTCTGGGAAATTTGTGGTGTAATAGAATTTTTTAATACATAATTGCAAAACTAGAATTTTCTAATATGGACACTTCTGCAAATTGAAAGTAGAATTTTAAAAAATTGCAAGTCTGGACGAGGACTAACATTAAAATAATCAGTTGACCAAGAATGTGTTGTATTGCCAAATATTATTATATGTATTATCTATTTAGCTCCTGATTGGTCCCTTCTGATTGCCGTAATACTAGTTATTAGTACTACCGTAGCACAATAAATCTTAGACTAATTGAAATTTATAATTTTTATCAAACAAAATAAATCTGAATTCGCACATTTGTATTCAAAATGAAAATTTTTTTACATAAATAGTTGGTTGGAATTTTAAATATGTTGTTAGCTTAAATGACAAACCATATATTTAAAAAAAAAAAGTTCAAAAACTTCAATATCTTGTTTACCATTGTGTACTATGTATGTATATCAAAATACATTATTCATTTGATCTTTGCTCTTAAAAAGCGGCAATATTCTAAGCAAAAATTAAAACATTCAAGTACTATCACTGGAACTATTTTATAAATAGTGTATTTACACGATTTTTCTTACCTTATGTTAATGATGATAATGGGAAAATTTTCAATAATGGGCTGATTGATGTACACATATTCACTTATACAATAAGAAACCGGCAAAACATTTACACCTTCAAACCACATTGATCACAACCTGAAAAGATATTGCAACAAATAAAATATATAAAATTGGGCTAGCTTATTATAGTGTTTGTTAAAGGGCGAAACATATTTTTCTTTTATGGGGCAGTCGTACCTTTGATAACTTTTAACATAAAGGCTGTAATCTTTTGTCGTAAGCGACAATAAAGACCCATAAAGTTTTCATTTCAATAAAAAAAAAGTTAATTTTTTACAACATATCGCTTACGATTAAATCGAAAATAAAGCTCGGTTTCAGGTTTTTTATAAGTTTCGAAGCCTACTACGCTTACTTTCCTTCTGTGATTTTCAAAAATATTATTTGTGAATTCTCAAATACTTCTTAAAAGACAGTGCATAAGAGGTTAGTGACTATTCAAAAAATGTGTGGTTGAAGTCTACTGACGATTTGTTACAGCAACAATGAAATGAATATAGACAAAGCTGAATCACCAGCAAATAAATTTCAAATTAAAAATGTATTAAATAAACATATAATATAAATTTTACACAAATGCTTTAAAATCCAACTTTCTATTAAATAAACGGCTTAAAAAAACGCTGGAATCTACGAAAAAAATAGTAAATTGTCATCACTACTATTGATTGATTGAAGAGCAAATTTTTATTTTAAATTTTCTCGAATACAATAGCAAAAACTTTGTAGTAATGGTTGTCGTTCACTTAAAGAATATATTTGTAATTTTATTTGTTATAAGTTTTGGGGTGAATGCATATTTATCTGGATCTGAAGATCCTTATAAAATTCTTGGTGTGGACAGACGTGCAAATACCCAGCAAATTCGTAAGGCATATAAAGAATTGGCCAAGGAGTGGCACCCAGATAAGAACAGTAACCCAGATGCTGAGCTAAAATTTGTGAAAATAAAACAGGCATACGAGCTGTTAAATGATGCTGACCGACGACGGCTGTATGACCAACATGGTGTGACCAGTGAAGATTCTCATATGTTCAAGCAAAAGCATGACTACAGCCAATATGGGAGATTTGCACCGGATCCTTTGGAGGAATTTTTTGGCAAGAAATTTTACTTCGACCATGACATAAGTGTGTATCACAAACTTTCCATAACCACTAAGTATTATGAGCAAATTATACTGCCCAAAAGTCAGACGGTGCCGTATATACTAATGTTCTACAATGACTGGTGCTTCCGTTGCACTCATATGGTGGGGGCATTTAAGAAGCTTGTAGAAATTTTGGAACCTTTAGGCATACAATTTGCTACTGTTAACGCCGCACACGAGCAGCGTATTTTCCGTATGGCCGGCTTAAGTGATTTGCCCAGTTTGGTGTTGGTTTTAAATGGTCATAATTATATTTACCGTGAATCTACGTTGACCTCACAAAAAGTGGTGGAATTTATACGCAAGAAACTGCCGTATCGCATAGGCAGCACAATAGATGATGATAATGTCGATGCGTTTCTTAATGGTTGGATGGACAACAAAGTGAGGGCTTTGATATTGGAACCTCGAAATCAGACCAGACTGAGATATTTAATAGCCGCATATGCATTCCGCAGCAGAGTGGCCTTTGGGTTTGTGTTTTTGGATAAGCCGAATTGTGCACAAATAAAGCAGCGCTTTCAAATACATCCAAAACTGGACACTTTGTTGTTGTTCAATGAATATGTGGAACGTCCTGTTGCTAGTGTGTCCATGTCTGAGATACCAGCACAGACTCTTAACAGTATTATATACTCCAATCAGTATTTAACACTCCCTCGACTATCCTCACAGGAGATTTTAGAAGGCATTTGTCCAGCGGAATGGAATCGGCCACGTAAGCGCCTTTGTGTTGTACTTATAACGGAAAATTCCGATGAGCACAATTTCGCTCGAGGTGCTCTAAGAAATATTGCACTGCAAAGTGGTTACAGTTTGGATAAAGTGCGTTTTGCCTACATTTTCAAAGAGAAACAAATGGAGTTCATTAATGCCATATCAAAGGGTTCCAACGACGATAAATTGTTGCGCATTGTGGTTATATGGCGTCGTGATACCTCACATGTTAAATACGAGTGGGTCAGTGATGCCAATTTGGACTTGCATAGCTCGGGCCACCAATCATCAGATCACCTTATAAATCATACCAAACAACGTATAGATCATACAATACAAAAATTGTTGAAAACTTCGGAAGCTTTGAGTTATGAAGCTTTTGTTAAGAATCTGTTAGACGAGCATGCCCAAGGTTTCATCCACGAATGGATATCGAAAGCCTTATACTTTTATGAATATCTCATAGATTCCATAGAACAGGAACATATACTGGCCACTTTGTCTTTGTTGGGTACAATTGCATTTATGTTTGCCGTTGGCTACGTTATGGTGTACTTTGTACGAGCCGAAGAGGAAAATCTTAAGGCCAAAGGACAAATCAATTCCAAATTTGCCGTTAAGCAAAATAAACATGTACCCGAGCTGAAACTACATGAGCTAAGGGCAGAAAAATACAATGGTATGGTGCGTTTGCTTAAACCAGGCTGCAGAACGATTATATTGATCACTGACTTACAGACACGCACAAAGCTTATACCGCCTTTTCATAAGGCAGTGTGGCCTTATAGGAAAAATAAAACACTTATTTTTGGCCACATGCTTATCGAAAAGGGACTATCCTGGTACTCCGAATTGCTAAGACTGTCTCTAGGCGAAACAAAAAACTTGCAAATAAATCCCAGAAATTGTATTGGCACCGTTATTGCTTTAAATGGTCATCGCAAATATTTTTGCATGTATCATGCCAAGCATCCTGAAACTACAAGAGGTGTTAAGAGAATGGAGAAGATAACCAGACAATTGGTGCGCAACGATGATCCAGAGAGTGGCGCTTTTTTCACTATTGGCAACTCGGATGATTCAGATGATCATGATGATCCAAAAATTCTTCTGGAGGAAAATCTCTTGGATGGTCTCAGCAACTGGTTGGATCGATTGTTCGAAGGCACCACGCACAGATATTATCTCAATTATTGGCCGGATTTCCCCACAAAATAAATTTGAAGCAAATAATGTTTGTTACGATTATTAATGAGGATATTATTATTAATTAATTATGATAATAAACACTTTAATGTGAAGAAGTCACAGCATGATGCTTATAAAATTGTTGATTTAGTTTTTAAGCAACTTTATAATTATTTATTATCATTATTATTATTTGACAAGGATTTATTTATTTAAAATTTCTGTAAAAAAATTTTTTTTTCATATAAAAAAATTAAAATTTACTAAAAATTATTATCAAGTAATTTGGATGCAATATTTGTGCATTAAAATTTTTTTTAATTAAAAAAAAGCACGTAACTTATAAGAAAAATTAAATCAACGCGATTTTCAAAATATCAAATACAAATACAATTTACAACATAAATTCTCAAATTAAATTTTATATCCAAATTAATAATACATACATAGATAATTAATACGATCTTAAAAAGCAGAAAAATTAAGAAAACTCAAGACTCAAAAAAATTGCGACATTCAAATAAAATTTAATTATTACTCCACACCACTGTAATGTCAAAGATCTTTGGTGTAGTTTCCACATTACAAAAACGGTCAAAACTTATCATATAAATTTTCTAAGACAAATTAAACGTTTGTAATGTAGAAAGTACACCTTAGTTGACCAAATGTTTCTAATAAGCTTTATTTATTATATATTTATTAATTTTTATTTATAATTTTTAGTCAATATAAAACAACTTAAGAATTTAATAACTATAAAATAAAAATATTTGAAATTTGCAAAGTTTTTTAACAGCCTCTACGATCTACGAAATCATATAGTAAAAAATTATCCATCAATTTGTTCATAGTATTAAGCATAAACAATATACAAATTAAATTTAAAAAAATATGTTCGAAATCACCAAATAAAAATTGTTTTATTCAAAGAAAACTATTAACACTATTACTGCCTGTTCAACGATATCGCAAGAAAATCGAGTCTATTTGGATTCAACGATGTCAACAGTGCTTGTTCGCATGCACTTACGTTTGTCAGTTGATGTTTCTTCTTTAAAAATACTACCCATTTGTATGAGAATAAATGCAACCATATTTAACAATGAAAAAGCCTTCAACAAAATCTAAAAATATTAATTTAATATATCGAGAGCCTATATTCAAAATATGTCAACTCAAATTTGGTCAAAATGAGTTTCCGATGGCATATAGCTCCCCTATGCAATATTCATATGTAGTATAAATTTCGAATCAAAAAAATTATTTTTTCCCCGTTTTATATCAATTTTTCTTATTCAGCTTTTTCAAAGTATAATTTTTTTTGGTGAAAATAAATGCTAACTCCCATGTAAATTTCCAATATTTTTAAAAATTTAGTAATTTATTATAAATCTACCTCATATCATATTGCATTTGGCATGCTGAGCAGGAATCTGGTAAGGATTTTGATATTCTAATGCTAGTTTTTGAGATATGGTCACTTTTAATATATTAGTACAGAGGGTTTCCAATAAAAAAAATGGTAATGTATGTAGAACTTTTAAACTGTTAATCGAGTAGAAACATTATGTATGGACCGATTATAGTCAATGATATAACCTTTCGAAATTGATAATTTGAGTGAGTTAGAGAGTGCTAAAGCTAGCTGGTCACCTCGAGGTCGAAGAGGCTTTCGTTATTTTTTTATGGTATTTTAAGTTTTTTCATGTAGCTTTTCAATTCTTATATCTAGTCAGTGTTGCCATAAGATGTAAGAGGAAAAGTGCTAGATTGCAGAAATAAAAGTGCTAAAATGTTCTACAGCGTCAACAGTCGTTAAGCAGCTCTGGGTTGAGGAACATCTCTCGCGTCATCGTAATTATTTCTTAAGTGCGGTCAGGCTTGTGCGTGTTGTTTGGCCTTCGAGAGTTTTTCGTCTCGCTCGCACTGCTTGACTGATCTGCCACGGATAACCGTATAATCTTGCGGTTTTTTGTGGAATTTCTTTAACAACCACGTTGCTACTTCCTATGTGAAGGCATAGGTCGTGTACAGTCAGTCACAAAAACTTTTAGGATACTGTTAATACCATTTTGGGCATATGGTCTAGTTACTCCGCCCATACTTGTGCAACACCATATTATACAAATTTACTTTGTATAATATGTACCAAATAAATAAATAAATAAATGTTCTACAGCACACACAAGAAAGTGCTAAAATCAGTTGAAATTTTTAATTTTACTTATTTTTTAAGCGGCCCTACACTTGCAATAAAATTATGAATTTTTTTGTATTTATATTATCGCTAACGTGTATATCATATTCATAGGTGGCACAATAGATTTTTTCATAACAAAGAAAATATAATTATATTGTGTAATGTGTTGCAAGATTATAAGGCATGCTCTGCAAATCACTTTTTGTGGAAGTGATTTGAAATCGCAAGAAAGGTGTTCTGCACACAAAACTTTTTGAATTTTTGTGATTTTAAACCGGTCAGCTAATGCTTGCCGATTTAAAATCACTTAGTTTTTTTTTCGATCACTTTATTTTGAAATTCACAATAAATTAATTAAATGAATAGCTTAATATCTTTTTTATTGATTTTTATAATAAAATGAGCAATTTTCTACTAAAGAGTTTATAAAGTTATGAAAAAATTGAAGACACTTTCTTTTGCAAGAAATGTTGTTATTTACGAAACAGCTGCTGTTTTCTTGTGTTTTTGATGTATGTATAGACCGCTTGAAATATTTAATTTATAAATTTTGAATCCAGCTGCGAATGGAATACCAAGAAAGAAAAAATCTTTAAGGGTGTTAAATATAGCATTTAAGTAAATATATATGTTATACATAGATAAATCCGATTAACCGATTTAATATATACCAATTGCACACGTTATAAAGTTTTACTGAAACATAATCGTATAACCGCCAACTAAAGTCTTGGGCTGATTTTAGCTTTGACTGTGCTTTTTGTTAAGATGATGAATAAACTTATTAACACTATACGTTTTCAAAACAGAATAAAACTTAAAACAAGTTTTGTTAATTTACTTAGTATTTCAAATGGTGTACTAATATGTATCTATCTCAAAGAGGTTCAGTTATATGACTCCTGTCATACTAAACACTTAATGAAGATAAATAAATTTGATAAAAATATAATATTGATTGGCTCACAATTTTATAAATTTAATGAAATAAAAAGTGCAAAAAATGCTAAATAGTTTCAAGAAAGTGCTAAACTAGCACTTAACATTATTTTCAAAATCTTTAGTGCTAAACGAAGAAAAAAAGTGATAAATCTAGCACTAAAAGTGCTAAAATGGCAAGCATGTATCTAGTATTGAGTAAAAGATTACATAAATCGGTTAAAAAATAAATATATTCAAAAAATTCATATTTTCTTCCGACAAAATATGCTAACTCTAAAAAAATATTTGTTTTTTGATCGACTAAAACTTGCTATCTCAAAAAAATAAGCGAAACAGTGCAAAATAAAATATGTTTTGCGGATCTATAAATTAGTAAGCATATTTAAAGGCACATCACTTATTTTTACAATAATGAGCTTATTAACTAGGTTTTTTTGCTATAATGAAAAGTTAGCTTTTTTGAGTTGGCGTATTTTTCAGTATATATCCTCTCGACATATAAACTTTATTTCAGCTTTAGGTCCTTTAAAAAAAATGATAACAAGCTTATTTATACAGTATCAATAATCATTTCTCATATTCCATTTCATCGAAAATTTGCGTTATATAGCTGATGTTAATAACAAACTCTGCTGCACAGAAAAATATCGGTATTTTCCCCAGCTAATAAAAGTCTAGTTTGATTTTTCATCTCTTCTTTAGAAAATCACATTAATTAATACAAATATTTTATTCAATTAAATCTAAAAATATCTACATATTTAAAATATTAATGGGTAGGTAGCACATAGTTTTCTGAAATGCAAAATGCCCTAACTTAAATTTTCATAATTTTACAGAAACTAGCAAAAAAAATTGTTGAAATGGAAAATATTGAAGCGTTCAATGCGAATTTTCGCAATTTAATAAAATAAAAAAATCGTTTTTTTTGTATGTTGATAAGAGAATGAAAATTATACATAACGTCCTTGTTTACTGATGCAATTTATTCCCTTAACCATCTGTTATAATTATTTGTAGTTGGCTATGCTAGAGGAACGTTCTCCAAAAACTGCAACTCAACCTTAACTTTGTATAGGAAGAAGAAATACTGAAACCTACTCGCCCAGAGTATATTTGGTTTTTACCACACACACACACGTATGTATATACATAAGTTCATATAAAATTAACAATGCAAATTTATAAAACTGGAGTCTCGCATGCATAAATCAAAAACTATTTCCTAAGCTGAGATAGACTTGTTCCGCCTTTCGAGAACTTTTGTACGGTTTTAGGAAAACAACGCAACTTATTAGACTGTTTTATCAACGCATAGTACATAGTACATACTACTAAAACAAATTATGGCGACTGTCTTCGGCTAATGTTAAATAGAAGCATAAGTATGTTTCCTAGTTGAGACTTTAGTGTATCCAGCAGTAGAGTTGTGCCCAAAGCTATTTTTGAACTAGTTCGCTCGTGTTCGAATTTAAAGTTATTGCAAACCCATATAATTTACATTGAAATTTTCAGCCGACCTTGTGTCCCACAGCTTATTTTTGTTCAAAAGAGCTGTTGGACATGACTCTATCCATCAGTAGCCATTTTAATTGAAAATTTAGGTACATAAGTACATATGTAGGTAATTACATACACACATGTTTATTTGTATAATATTTTATGTTACTTACTTCATCATCAATAATCCTTATATTTTAATGCTTTTTCGAAAACATTATTTCATCAACATTCTTCCTATTTCTTTTTAATTATTTTTGCAAATTTTTAACAGGAAAATTTAATTTTTACAGCGAAACGGCTGCCATTATTTGTTATTTACTTCACACAGTTGCATGGTGAAGGAGCATTTTTGCATTACCGAATAATAAAGCTGTTGATTTAAAATTTTTTAATTCCGTAAATAAAGTATATAATTTTGTGTGGAATTAAGAAAGCAAATTTAAATTATCTACCCGTGCTACCTTAAAAAATCCATTTGCTTTATTGTATAGGCTAATAAGGTTATGACATTTTAGAGAATTCCTTTTAACAAGTTCTACCGGCTTTAAATATTCGGCACTACAGAATAATTCGGTAGTACAGCATCTGGCAGCTCCATCAAGCATATGACAACATGGCAAATCTAATAAATGTCAACACAAAAGAAATGTAATGCCAAAACAACAATATACAGAAAAATCAGAAGAAAAACAAATAAAGAAGCAAAAAATATAAAATAATCTTAAATTTCTTTAGTCGTAATTGAGAATTTGCTAAAAAAAACGTAAAACATTGTATTCACACCAGACAAACAACTAAAATAAAATATTTTTTCTTCTTTTCTTGCAATTCCATACAAAGATTATTCACTTTTTAAAGATTAAAAAGGAAAATGCCAACGAAATGTCGGTTGAAAAAATGCGTGTTAATGTGGTATATATAACATAACCATAGTTTTTTCGGGCTTCGTTCAAGAGGAGTGTTAAACCACACACTGCTGCCCTCAACTCAGCAGCAGAGTACAAGGTGAGGATTGTCGTCTGTTTATTGGCATTAAATCATGTGTGAAAATTAAATTACAAAAATAATACGCTTAAAAATGAAAGAATGTGCGGTTCATAATGAATGTAGTATAAAAGAAAAAAATAATTAAATAGTGATCGATTACGCTTGATGTATTCATCTAATCGAAATAGTAACAGACAAAAATTAATCATAACACAACTGTAAATTTGTTGTGATATATGATGTATAGTGTTGCCTGACTCATCTATTTTTGGCTATTTTCGTGAATACGTATTTGAATGGGCGTAAGTATATACACAGTTATGTACATATCCATATGTATATTTTTTTGTTGTTATAATTACATACATATGTATGTGAAAATACACTTCTTTTTTTTTCTAAATTATGTAGGTCAATTTTAAAAGGTCATATACTTATGTTTTATGTATGTATTTACAATCGTATATGTATGAGTAATGTAAAAGAAATTTTCAGTTTTACTCACGTTTACACGCGCACGTTATTAATAGTTACATCAAGATTACAAAAGTTATACATACATATGTATGTATGTACCTATGAATGTATGTAATTCATGACCTTAAAATTTCTGAATAAAAAGAAGGTTCACATCTGAAATTGGCAAAAAAAAAAAAACTAAACGTGTTGGCGATACGATAATACTTGTGTGTTACTTTATAGATAATAAGACTGTTTCCCTGGAAAATTTTAAATAAAATTTTAAAAGAACACCAAAAATTATTTTCCTTTTAATTCCTTATAGGTATCAAGGGTCATAATCTGCAGTGCTGCATAAACCTTTTTAATGGCATTGGCGTGTATACCAATATATAGATGTATGTAAGCACATACATATGTATGTATGTATGTACATATGTATGTCTATTTTTCAAAAGCATGTAAATAATACCAATATTGAACTGATGCCTTCAGAAATCAAATGAATAATCACCATTTTAAATGAAATTGTAGGTTTCCAAACATTTTTGTGCATAATTGTTTTTCATAGAACTCAATTTTCTATTATTTAAGATATGGCCCAACTTACAACTTTTGGGCAACAGAAGGGAATCACAATGGACCCAATTGGGTCTCTGGGTGGAGGTGCGGTATAGCTACGGTGACCATATTTTTCAACAAGAAATAAAGGATATTTAGAAATGTAAAAAAAACTCAAATTTACATCGTGATTTAAATATGCCAGAAGTGACTGAAGAAATTACAAAATACGCAGGCAAATATCTAACAAAACTCGAGTAACATCCTAATCCGCTTGCTCGTAATATTTTGAAGTTTATGATAAATCCGCTTAAAAAAGAGGAATAAGGGGGCTCTAATACTCAACACTCCAGATGAAACTGTTTGAAAATACTTTTTTTAATGCCTGCAACTTTGTGTAGCTACACAAAGTTGAGGCGAAATATCGGTAAAAAATAAATAAAATTGTAAATTAATTACAAAAGTCCTAAAGCTTAAATAAAATTTATAAACAAGATATAAAATACCGTTATGCCTGTTTTTACGTTACATACTTGCGTCATTTGCACAGTATAAAAAATTTTTTTCCACTCACATCTAAAATTTTTGAATTGTGACTATTTAGTGTGCGATATGTACTTTTTTCAGTATTGTCAGTTAATTCCAAGTTTGAATGATTATAATTTCTATTGTATTGATGTTAACATTTCCGACTTCGATAAAATAAATCTTATAATTTTAAAGTTTAAAGAAAAAAAATTAGTAATCAAAATAAAAGGACAATAAAGAACAATTAATTAAAAAAAGTACACTTTTTTAAAAAAAAAATTTAAAAGGACATCGTGTTAAAAAAAGGACTGTCCTCTTAAAAAATGGACGAATGGTCACCGGAGGTATAGCACCACCCTTCCTAACCTAACCTAACCTGAGATGTATCTATTTTTTAGAGAAGCTTCAGTTTATTTTTTAAATAAGATTATATGTATGTAATTTTCTTTCACTTATTTTTAGTTTACACTATGCAAGTCTTATTACTAAGCTGATTAGTTTAATGGAGACGGAGACGAGGGGAACAGAAACGTTTCTTTTCCCCTCGTATCTCTCTCACCTAACAAACTAATCAACTTACTAAGATTTAAGCCAAAAACCATTTAAATATGTATATTTAAATAAGTTTTCAATTATGTATAAAGTAAAAGTTCTGATACTTTCTTTATCAGCTTTGAGAGATATTGTCAGCGAATTCGCTGTCATCGTAAAATTTGATAATATTTTTTTTGCGAATGGAACGCAATTTATTAAATTTTAAATACTTACATACATACATACATGTATGTATATGTAAATGTGGTTATTATTTTCTTATCTTTTTATATATCGCACACTAAATCACACACAGTCACAACTCAAAATGCTCATATGTATGTATGTGTATATTGTTGCCTTAATATAGAAAGGCCCCAACTTAATTTTTTTCATAGAGTTTTGTATATTTCTATAGAAGAACCCTAATGTTAGGAAAAATGCAAAAATCTATGATTTAAAAAAGAAATAATGCGGCAGGGCCTTTCTAAATGAAGGTAACGATATAGAAATATGTATGTCGCTCATTTACTCAAACAACGTCATAACTTTAAAAAACCAGTTCGCCAGAAAACGAGTTTGTACTAGGGATGGGCAAAAAATATCGATATATCGAAATATCGATATATCAAAATATCGATATATCGAAATATCGATATTTGAGAAAAACAATATCGATATATATCGCCGATATTTAAAAAACCGATATATCGATACATTTATTCTTATTTACGATTATCGGGTTTCGATATTTTTAAGAGCTTTATAAATTTCAGCCGTTTTTCAACTATACGATATTGGCATCACTGTGATGCTAAGAAAAAAAAAAATTCACAATAAAGCGGGTGCTAGACACATCAATAATGGTTGTGTGCGTTTTTTTTTATAAAAAATATTCACACCAATAGTATATGTGTGACTATTTTTGGTAAACAAACGCACACAACAACATATATTGAACCTGAATATTAATGTGTCTGGCACTGGCTTAACAGCCGAGGCCAGGTGACTTTTGTTTGTTAACTAAGCTAAATCGTCGGTTGGTTATTGGTTTGCTGCAGATATAATGGGCCTAATTACGAGTGTCGTATAACGACTACGACGATTTTGTACTAGAACTGTTGAAATGTTCTTTAGTCTAGTACAAAATCATCGTAGTCGAAGTCGTAATACGACACTCGTAATAAGGGCCAATGTATTTGAATGTATATGAATTCCCTTTCACCTTGTTTTTGTTAAATTTTTTTCCATTATTTTATTGTTTATATTGAATATTTATGTAACATGTTTGTAAATATGTATCTTACGGCCTTTTTCACAATATACAATTAAAAGCTCACAGGAACTTTAACGGCGAGTTTTGTATGAAAAACTGTCAGTTAAAGTTCACGTTAACTCTCAATCATACATTGTGAAAAGGGACGTTTGTATGGTATTTATTTCAAATTTGGAATATTTTTAGAAAAAATAATTTTTCATGTAAAACATATCGATATATCGAAATATCGATGTTTTAAAAAATATATATCGATACTGTTCAAAAATATCGATACGATATATATCGATACATTTTTCCCATGTGCCCAATCCTAGTTTGTGGTATTCAATTTACACACACAACATAATGGAAAAAGAAAATTTGATGTTTCTCTCAAGAGTTGAATAAACAACATATTTGTATGAAATTTTTAAACGATATGATAATTCTGCATCATTAAATAAAAAATCCCATTTTTTTTGAGTTATGATGTTCTTTGATTAAAAGAGATATGCATACGTACATATGTATTGTGTAATATCTTGTTTATTTTTTTAATATGAGCTACTCGTATTAAGAATAATATAAACAAAATAAATATTGAACCTGCTTAAAATTTTGGTTTTATTTTTTGCTCATTAACAAGCAAAAATAACCGTTTGTACAAAATAAATTTATTTCTATAATTTTTTTTTCTAATATCAACTTTTGGCCTTCTTATTGTAAAGATATTTATTTATCTATCTTGTAAATATTTTTATTTTTCTTTTTGTAATGAAGATAGATTGTCGTCAGCGGCATAATAAGAATGGTTTAGAAAGACATGCAAACAATAAAATACAAACAATAAAATTCGATCTCATTATCTATCATTATAAATTCAATGTCAACAAGCAATTAAAATTTGTATTTCAAAGCTTGAATCTTCACATCACTGGTGTTGAATTATTAAAGGTACTTGTCACACATTTGCCGAAAAAAAAACGTAACCAACAAACACTAATGAACAAATTTTTGGACCACTTGTTTATCAAATTAAAAAGTTTCGAATACAACTAATAGATAATGTCATAGGCCGGGTTTCCATCTGTGTGCCATGTGTCACACAAGCGTAAAAAAAGCGTAACCACTAATTATTCATGAAAAACAGTTTGATTCAGACACGTATTTATTAAGTTAAACAGTTTCATACATAACTAATAGACAATTTGATAGAATCTAACATGATTGGAAACTGTTTAAATCAATAAATATATGTCTGTATCAAAGAGTTTATCATTAGTAATTAGTTGGTTACGCTTTTTTGGGCAAATTACACAAAAGAAATGCCAGATGTAAACTCAGCCATAGAATCCAACATTATTGGCTACTCTTTAACTTGACAAACTTTTCTTTGAATTGAAAGATTTTAATTAGCAATTATTACGCTTTTTTGGGCAAATGTTTGACAAGTGTGACCGTACCCTAACAATGACTTTTATATTAAAGGAATAGATAGTAGACAAATCAGCACTTAATATTTAAAATTTGTTCGTATTAATTTAAAGCAAAATAAACTTTTTATTAATACAATTAGTAAAATCGTAAAATATTTTGTTTCACTAATGGTGCAATAAAATTTGATAAATGTATTTGATCATCTAATGGTAACTTTTTACTGCATCATTCAATAAATATATAGTTATCATAGCAATATCTATGTATGTATATTCAGGATGACTACATAACTGACTATCGAGAATAGCAGGAAAATACTCGTATTAGATAACTAGTCAATAAAAATAAAACAAGCACTTTACCCATAGAAAATAGATACGTATAAAAATATTGTGCCATAATTATGTTCTCCCATGCTATCTTATTCCTACAAATTAAATTTGCTTCTGTTATGAATAGTGGTGCATACATATGTATGTAAATATGTATGTACCCTGAAGGAAACATGGGGTTAAGTGTCCCCAAGTCACCACTTTTGTCGACTATTTTGGTGACATTGTCAACAGAGCGTCTATTAGTATTGTTCTTAATGCGTAGAAAACGCTTTTTCAGATACACACAACTATGCTTTTTCTTGTTTTATTGGTTTCTTGAAAATAAAAGTGACGTGAAGCAAAATTTAAGTGTTTATAAAAATTAGTTTAAGAAATCAAATTAAAACGTGAATATAAATGTATTGAACAATAATTAAAAAATACACACAAAAAGAATTTGCAAAAAAGAAATAAAATAACAATCCATATTGTATAAAAATAGAAAACGTGAAAATTAAAAATTGTAAGTGAAAGTGCCAATTTTTGAAATTTTTTTACCCTGTGGAAGATTTTGTGCCATCAGTTAAAGATTTGTCACACTTGCAAATTCATTCGTAAGTGTTTGACTTTAGTAATTCAGCGAAACATAAAAATTTTGATTAACATAAATATATGTATTTAATAGAAAAGACAAACAAAATCCATACTTTCTGGTGATATGCTGAACGAATGAATTAATTAGTTCCGGTTATTGTATGTTTTTTAATCATAAGTTCCATTTTTTAAATATCTCTACATATATAAAAATTACGTGTATGTTCGTGATCGCTAAACTCAAAAACTACTGAACCGATTTTAACCAAATTTTATATGCATGCTCTATGGGGCGTGATGAGTGTTTCTGTGTAGTTTGAAGTTCGTCCGACAGATGGTGCAATATTTAGTTTTTTCGTGTTTGCCCGATAGAGGTTAGCGCGATAAGCCTATGCTGTGTTTCGCTGAAGGCGTTTGGTCCTTAAACAGCGTGTACAGTACTGATTCACTAGTGACTTTTCCTACAGGGAATGCACATAATACATACATTATGTATGCATAGGTGTTATTTCATAAAATGCAATAAAGTATATGACGTAGATAGTTGAAAAACTATTGTAAATGCAAAGAAAAGTAATAATTCTAAGGAAATAAAGTAACATTTGCAAATATAACAGGCACATACATATGTACATGCGCTGTTATGCACAATCAGAATGATAAATTGATAAACATTGTAACAAATTGCAATTTAAAACATTTATTGCAATCATTTGCATTCGAGTGATTTAAAGAATTGCATTGTTTACGTTTTAATAAATATTATTTTATATTTAAAATATTCCCAAAGCATATTCATACAAGGTAGAATTGCCTTATGGATTCGCTTTGACAAATTCGTACTTGGGATGTCAAAAAAAAATTTAATGAAAAATGTTTATTAACATCTGATTTATATTCATTTTATAAGCGGCGAAAATAGTTACCTGGGCAGTTGACACCATTTGATATGGATTCGACTTATACCTGATTTACATTAAGCATTTTTTTCATGAAATTAGTTGCATGAAAACTTTTTATTTGTCAATAGGAGGCCTGGAGGAGGAACTTATATCAAAAAAGTTGTCAAAAATACATCAGAGATTCATTCTACGCTATTTTTTATATAATATTCTCTTTTATAGCGCTGCAATAAGCAAATAGAAAAAGTTGCGTGCAACAAAATTCATGAAATTTCATGAAAAAATACTTAATGTAAATCAGGTATTACACTGTACACAAAAATCATTTTTTTTTTTTAAATGCAAGGTTTCCAAAAGAGGTAACAGGTTCATTTGCAGATGAAAAGCCACGGAAACCATGAAACTCTTGCAATTTTTATAGAATATCTTACGAGTTAAATGTATGTGGAACATGTACACATCGAGCCATAACCGCTAAAAAGGCTTAAGCGAAACATTTTTGGGACTTTGTTTTTTTTTTTTTTTTTTTTTTTGACGAAAATCGACTATTTACGATCGCAATTAATCTGTTTTGGTCCAAAATTTCAGTTTTGGCAAAAATTTCCTTAAATAAACATACATACATATGCTATGCAATAATGCTTTAACTTCAAATCGGTTCTCAGTTTTTATCTATCACGTACATATTTTTTTAATATACATATACACATATACATATATATATATATATATATATATATATATATATATATATATATATATATATATATATATATATATATATATATATATATATATATATGTATATATGTTCCTTTCACTCCTCGAGGGAGCATAGCATTTTTTCAATAGGCGTGGATAATCAGGCTTATTATGAACAGCAACATTGCGGATCATAAGAGAAATTTTTACAACAAAGTTGATAAATCAGTATTACGAAATGTCACGTACACCCTAATTTTTCAACGATTAACTACAAAATCACTATTGTGAATATCTATTATTAACGGATATTCAACCCTATCGTGAACAGTTTTACCCTCAAAATATTTCCCTTCTCCCCAAATTGCAATCGTGAATAATTTTTCTCTGTAAATGTCCCTCCCTTTTTGATTACCCTTAAGCTATGTACAGACGGTTGTCAGATCTTACAATATTGCCAGTAAAATGTGCTCAAAATTTCTTACAACCGTGTGAACTGACAATTTTTGTCAGACGTCGTTGCCAGAAAAAGCATTGTCAGTCCATTGCAAGACTAGCAGCTGACAAAAAATTGTCAGACATCTTACAATCATGTGAACACATTGTAAAATTATTGCCAGATATTTGTCATACATTTTAATATTGTCAGATGTGCGAAGTTTATGCATCTGATAATGGCGTCATTGTAAGAGAATTCTTTCTATGGGCAACAGTGCACACGCTTGATTTTAAAGAAAAAATTGATAATAAAATATATGCAGAAAAAATCATTGCAATTGCTTCTTTATGGTCCATAATAATTTATACTTTAAATTTTAACATTTAACACAAACACAAACGATAAATATTTAACAATTTCTAACAAATGATTTTAAGTCTGGCATCGCATAACAACAGATCTAACAATTTGTGCATATGACAACCGTGTGAACTGACAATTATTCTACTGACGATTTTGTCAGATGATTTTATTGTCATACAACCGTCTGGCAATAAATTGTAAGATTTTCTGACAACCGTGTGAACTGACAAGGAATATTGTGCTGGCAATTTTCGATTGCCAGTAGATTGTCAGCACATTGCCAGATCTGACAATATTGTAAGATCTGACAATCGTCTGTACATAGCTTTATCTTGTTATTTTTTGTATGAAATTTTTACACAATCACGGTGAACAGTTTTTCCCGTAAAATATTTCCCTTTTCCCCAAATTGCAATCGTGAATAATTTTTCCCCACAAATCTGTTCCCTTTTTTATTTCCCTTTATCGTGAATATTATTTTCCACATGGATATTTTCTCTTTTTTCTTGGTTTTGTTCACTTTATTTTTGCAGGCGAACTGAATTAATACATTTCGTAATTTCAATATTATACTTGCAATTATATATTAAAGGTTATAAATAATTATTTTTAGTACAAGATCAATAAATAATGTCCACGATTAATAACAATAATTCTTTGCGAAACCTTTTTTCATTGAACATGAATCTCTTTGGTTCACATGCAGTAAATTTTATGGCTTTGGGATACTAAAGAATTTTTTACACGGCACCTAAAATATTTAAAAACACAACTTTAAACTCAATAACATTCAATTTGAAACCCAAAATATGTTTATTTCTTATTATTAAACTTAATTTTTTGTTTTCAACTAATTTTTAAGCTTTACAAGTCTTCTTTCCGTTTTTTACATTCACTACGCATTAATAACGATTGCAAATTTCCCTTCATGGGGAATGAAAATTTCATGGGAACAAAAATTTCACATTTTATTCACGATAGGGGTTAATATGAAGAACAGGGAAGGTAAATGATTTCTTGGAGTTTGTACCAACTATGAAAATAAAATTTACTTTTTAGAACATGACGGTACCATTTTTTAATATTTATTAATAATAACAAAAATTAAAAATTTTAAAAACCCCCGACTTTTTTCAGAAAAGATGTTATATCTTCTAAACGGCTGGACCGATTTTTTTCAAACATAGCTAAGAACCCTCTCGATCAAGTCATCTTTCAAACAGAAAAAACTAAATGAAAATCGGTCCAGCCGTTTGGCCTGTACGTGGACACAGACAGACACACAGATACACAGACACACAGACACACACTACGAACTTATAACACCCCTTTTTTTAGTCGGGGGTTAAAAAACAGAAACTTAACACAAATGTGTATAAAAATTCAGTATACAATAAAAAAAGCATTGTGAGTCCGATCACAGAGGAGATGTGTAAACATCTAGTAATGAAAAATTTTTTTTGGAAGTACTTATGCTTTTAGCATATTTTTTTTAATTAATTAATTAAAATTATCAAAACTTTCAATATTGTAAATACATGTAAATACATAGGAATTTGTTGGTTTTTGTTTGTTTTATTAAACTTATTTGGTTAGTAAATGGGTACACTGCAGTATATATGTACTACATTAAAAATTGCAGTAAACAGTAAATTTACTGATTACTGAAAAAATTCAGTAAATTTTTACTTCTAATGAAATTTAATTTGCATTACCAGTAAAATTGTAGGGCCGTATTCATAATAAAATTGTAGCAAGTGGCAAAGTTTATTTCATTAAAATTTTGAAACTTTTGTATGAAAAACATTTAGCCACTTGGCAGAATTTCATTATGAATACGGGCATTACTGATTACTGAAAATTCAATGCACCTCATCATATAATAAATCATTTACGCACTTTATAAAAATTGTAGAAAAAAATTTTAGTAATCAGTAAAAATTTACTGGTTAAAAATTTTTTATTATTTTTACTGAAATTTTAGTGGTACTGCTTATCTATGGTAAATGCCTTTACTTTTACTTTTTAATTTTTAATTCCTGTTGTTCATCGTTTAGTTGTTGCTGTTCTTGTTGTTGTGTACGCATTGCAATTAAAATAAATTCAGTAAAGTGTGACTGACTCACGCACGAAGGGTTCCGTACATTCGGTTTTGAGCATTTTTTGATTTGGCTTTTTTCCTTTTTTTAAGTTTTTTTAGTTTAAACGTTTTTTTCAGTTTTGTCGCTTTTTTCTCGTTTTGGCGTTTCTTTTTCTCTTTTTGGGTTTTTTTTCATTTTGGCGATTTTTTTTTCATTTTGCGATTTTTTTTCTGTTTTTGGGGTTTTTTCATTTCGGCGATTTTTTTCATTTTGGCGATTTTTTTCTGTTTTTTGGGTTTTTTTTTCATTTTGACGATTTTTTCATTTTGGAGATTTTTTTGTTTGTGTTTTTTTTTCATTTTGGCGATTTTTCCAGCCCTAGAAATTTTTTTTAATATGGTGCTTTTTTTCGTTTTGACTATTTTTTTAGATTTGGCGATTTTATAATTTTTTGATTTTTTAGTTTTACCGTTTTTGAAAATTTCAAGAGTTTTGCTCTTACGGTTTCCAAGATACAGCAAGTTGTCAAAATTACAATGTCAAAATTGCATTAACTGATGGAACAGCCTTTAATTTAAACTAGATATACCAAACGGACAACACACTCGTCCGTATTCTAGAATCAAAATGTAAATAATTTAAGATTCAAAGAAAATGTATGTATGTGTCTAAACGTCATAAAAAATTCATTAAAACACAGCCCACACACAAACTTACATACATATGCAAGCATCTATATAATTAATAGGCAAACATGTTTTTTGTAATCCCTTTTACACTACTGGTACTACTGCACCGATTTTAAAAAGATTTATATGGTTTTAAAGGATTTTTTATACAGATGTGCAGAATCTATATTTTATTGAAATCGGTTTAGTATTTTGGGAGCGTTTAAAGTTGCTGCTACTAGATGCAAACATATTACACACGCATTTATTAGCTTACAAGTAAAAAAGAAATAAAACATGAGTGTGAGTGTGGGTTTGTAGTATTTCTCTTGATCTAACAAATTTTTTCTCTTATTTGTTGTTGTATGAAAGATATAATACTTAAAGAAAGAGAGTTGAATAAATTGAATTAACTTGGTTAAAGGGATTTTGTTTATGTTTTTTTAATTTGATGTATTATTTAATTATGCTTGCATATGTATGTAAGTTTGTGTGTGGCTGTGTTTTAATGAATTTTTTATGAAGTTTAGATACATTTTCTTTGAATCTTAAATTATTTACATTTTGATTCTAGAATACGGACGAGTGTGTCGTCCGTTTGGTATATCTAGTAATTAAATAATACATGAAATTAAAAAAACATAAACAAAATCCCTTCAATCAAGCTAATTAATTCACTTTATTCAATTCTCTTCCTTTAAGTATTATGGCTTTCATACAACAAAAAAAAAGAAGAAAAATTTTAGATCAAGAGCAGTGCTGCCAGAAAAATTTTGACTCTTGTCCCCAATTTAAAACGCCATGTCCCCAAAAATCCCCATTTCAACAGAAAAATCCTAACTTTTGTCCCCAAAAATATATCATTCATAAAAAACGATTATTAAGTCGTATGCGCAGGGATGCGAAATAAGATTTTCACAAAGTTACAAGAAAAATTTTAATTTTTTCATTAAATTGCAAATTTTTAAAAAGTTCAAAGTTTTTCATATTTTCTGGGAATCACACATACATAGTTTTTTTATGCGAAACACAATAACTAACGTACAATCGTGCGTAGAACAATTGCACAATCAAAACTTTCAACAGGCATTTTTCTTTTTCAAAAGAAAAAAAAATGTTAATTCAAAGAGCTTGTTCTGTAGATGCGAGCATGGTTTTGCCTATGTACATATCGTTAACTTAATACGAAACGGCCCTAACTCATGTTTTTCATAGTTTACAGGAGGAAAAAACTAAATTAAAAAAGATGCAATATTGATACAGGATTTTTTAAACGCAATTTTTATTAAAAACACTTTATATAAGCACATAATATTGCGTTAAAAAAAATTTGTATCAATATTGCATTTTTTTAATTTAGTTTTTTCTTCCTCCTGTAAACTATGAAAAACATGAGTTAGAGCCTTTTTTTAGATATATATGTTCGCGGTATTACCATGATGGTAATATCATCTTCATTATAGAGTATGATTACCACACTACTCTAAGAGATTTTTAAAACCTGAAATGTTACCACTACTAATATATTATGTCAACATCCACGATTATTTTCCTGACACATGCAAATTGTTAGAGCTCAAAATGAAAAGTCCCCAAAACCCTCCCCACGAAATTCTGTCCCCAAATTAGAGGCGAAATCCCCATTTTGGGGACAAATCCCCTAATCTGGTGGCACTGATCAAGAGAAATACTACAAACACACACACACTCATGTTTTGTTTCTTTTTTACTTGTAAGCTAATAAATGCGTGTGTAATATGTGTGCATGTAGTAGTAGCAACTTTAAACGCTTATAATTAGCTCCCAAACTACTAAACCGATTTCAATAAAATATAGATTCTGCACATCTGTACAGAAAATCCTTTGAAACCATATAAATCTTTTTAAAATCGGTGCAGTGGTACCAGCGTAAAAGGGATTACAAAAAACTTGTTCGCCTATTAATTTTAATTTGATTTTCTTTAAATTTAGTGCTAATTGTTGTAGTCTGTATAAAAATACACCCACTTTACAAATTTCAAGTGTATATATGTACATACAATTGTATGTATATTACATGGGATTTTAACATTCTTAGTTGCTCGTTTTGCAACACCCTTTAATTTTTACATGAGAGTTAGCGGCCAAATGTCTACAAAGCAATTATCAAGTTACATAAAACAAACAAAAACCAGCAAATTCCTATGTATTTACAATATTTTAAATAAGTTTGTATTGCTTCTTTCAAACACTAATACATATATAGCTCACACCGATTTGACAACGCGGTGTGCATCTCAGTCAAAATTTGTGATTGTATTGTGAAAAAGATTTTTACCCCTAGCGTATAGATGTTTACACATCAAAAATAACAAAAAAATATTAAATATTACATTCATAAAGGAACATTCGTAGATTCGACTGTTATTAGAGATTCAAATAAAACACACACAAAAAAATTAAAGAGAACATAGGCAAAATTAATGTTACCATATAGTGAAACATTGACATTTTTAAATTGTACCAAGTAACTCGCGGTAGTACCACGCTACCAACAAGGTCAAAAATGTACCATAAAAAGTACAATTGTACCATGATTTCCATCCGTGATGAAGAACGATATGAGGATTAATTCTGCATTATTAACTCAAAAATCAATTTTTTGAGTTATGACGTTCTTTAAGTACATGAGCGATATGTAGTTTCCTTGGTCATATACATATGAATATATTCGCGCGCCTAGATAATCGTTTAAATATATTCATTATATTTGGTATTATTTTATCCATTAGTTTATAATTTTTCAAAAAAAAAATTGTTTTTTTTTTAACTACATTTGACCAAAAATTTTACAACGAATAATTACTTTCACATAAATAATCACGAGTGATCCATTATTTCATTTATGAAAACGTCGAAGAGCTTGCCAAAAAAAATAAATAAAAAAAGCAAAAAAATTTTCATCCCGAACTATTGCCAAAAAATAAATAAATAAATGTATAAATTAATTGCCAGTCATGACCAACAATAAAACGATACACAATTTGTATTGATTGCCACACCAACTAGAATAGTCTTACATGGGAAGAGTCAGCCACTTCTACAAGTGATTTTTGTAGCGTTTAGTTTTGAAATAGAAATAGAAAGAAAACAAAATGTTTTTTTTTTTTTTGTAATTTTTGATAGCTATGTTTGAAGAAAATCGGTCCATCCGATTAGAAGTTATCACATCTTTTGTAAACATTTTTAAATTTTTAATATTTGTTATTTAAAAAGGTTCATTACTTTTGGAAGAATTCGTATTCCTTAGAAAATTAAACTTTCGGAGTGGGGTGATCCCTATCGTTAAAAGGTTTTCTCCCGAAATATTTTCCCTTTTCCCCAAACTACAATCGTGAATAATTTTTCCCTTGAAATGTGTTTCATTTTTTATTGCCCTTATCATCGATAATAAATAATCATCCTTATTGTGGTTGGCGTACTTCGACTCTTGCTACGACGTTTTTGTAATAGATTAAAGAATGCCGCAACATTTGTACTTTAATCTAGGACGAAACTGTCGTAGTCGAAGTCGAAATACGCCAATCACGATAAGGTCCAATATCTTTCAAGTGGATTTGTTCACTTTTCCTTGGTTCATTAAATTTTAGCGGGCGAGCTGAATTAATAAATCCCTTAATTTCAATATTATCCTTCCAATTAAATATTAAAAGTTATACGTATTTTTTTAAGGTAATACCAGTAAATTGTGTCGACAATTAATTACAATAATTCCCTGCAATACCTTTTTGCATAGAGTATGAACCATCTTGGTTCACATATGTGTGTGCTCTTAATTATGAAAGAGGTCTAAGTCATATATGTATTTCTTTGGTCGAGATATTTAGTAAATTACATTTGAACAAATCAAAAAATATTTTTATATTATGCAACATTTTAATTTAGAGTTGTCCTAGTCTCGATTAATTTAAATTTATTTAATATTTATTAAACATTTATTGAAGCTTTTTAAAGATGTTTTTAATATTTCGAAGCAAAAATGCATATGACTTATACCACTTTCATAATTAAAGGCACATATGTATGTACACTGTACATTGTACAGTAAATTTTATAGCGAATAAGAATATTTTTCACGGCACCTAAAATATTTAAAAACACATTTTTACACTTAAAATCATTTCATTTGAAACAAAAAAATTTGTATATTTCTTACTGTCAAACTTAAATTTGTCTGATTTTCAATTAATTTTTAAGGTTTACAAATCTTCTTCTCATTTTTTAAATTCATGGCAACAAAACTTTCACATTTTATTCACCATAGAGGTGAATAATAGAATTAGAAGTCAGCATAGCACCATTGAACAAACGCATAGGCCGGGTTTCCATCTTTGTGCCATGTGCCACACAAGCGTAAAAAAAGCGTAACCACTAATTACTAATGAAAAACTTTTAGATTCAGACATGTATTTATTAAGTTAAATAGTTTCATACATAACTAATAGACAATTTTATAGAATCCAGCATGATTGCGAACTGTTTAAATTAATAAATACATGTCTGAATCAAACACTTTTTCATTATTAATTAGTTGGTTACGCTTTTTTGGGCAAATGACACACAAGAAATGCCAGATATAAACTCAGCCATAGATTGGTTCAACTTCAGGTTCTTTATTGATGTTTCTCATGTATTTGATAAAGTGTGGCATAAAGGCCTAATTTTAAAATTGAAGACATATCTACCAATAAACACTCTAAAGCTTTTGGAAAGTCACATTCTTGCCCAAATCTATCACATCCAGTGTACCACAGGGGAGTATACTGTGGACAGTTTTATATTTGATTTATACTTGTGATATGCTTGTGACCAATAACATCCACATTTCTACATTTTCCGATGATACAGCCTGCCTTAGTATGCATGAAAACCCTCACGAGATATCCCGATATCTTCAGAAACTTATTTAAACTCCGGGAATTATGGTTGAACTTATAGAGAATAAAAGTAATAGGACAAAATTGTATTCAGGCGTTGGCTGAAGTAGTTAGCACATTGACTGCAAAACCGAAGGTCTTGGATTCGAGCACAGTCACCGAAAACTCATTAAAGAACAACACCACGCATTTTTCTGATGTGCTTGCCCGTAATCGAATGCGGGAATTTCATATTTTTATCACATGACAGTTCTGACTCGAGTTTAACTGAGCAATGTTGCTTAGTTAAACTAAGATTATTAACTAGATAGTCTTTATTTGAAAAACAATATAAGTTTAAACTACAGTTAACTGACAAGTAGAGTTTATCTTTATGTTAAAAACTAGCTTTAAATGATTGTGCAATTGGTTATTGTTATTGTTTGTGTTGTTATTCCCAGCAAAAAAAGGGAGGAAAAAGAAGTAGAAAAAGCACGACATCTACTGAATCAAACCACTTCAAATTTAGGTAAAAAACCAATGAATTTTACATTGACGTGTCATTGGAAGGAAGTGGTTTGATTTCAACACTTTTTAAACTCAATAAAAATCATGTTTTTGGTGCTATAAAAATCCGAAATTCGGGAGTGAAAATAATTCACTTCACAAAAGTAGTTAAAAAGTGCATTTTATTCATTGATTAAAATCACTTGTATATGGTTTGAAAAGAAAAAAGTTTAAATTATTTAATTTGTCGTTGTTTTATTCCATTGTTATTTTTAATAATTCAAACCTTTTGATTTGAAAAGCCTTAAATGCAATAAAAAAACACTTGTATTTGGCTTGAGCCAAAAAAGTAATTAATTTGCTGAAAACAAAGTAGTGATTTAAAATTCAATTTGATATGTGGTTAAAAATAACTTCTTTAACATCTAAAAATATGCATTCGATACTTTCGAAGTAATTTAAAAGTGGTTCGAAAGGAAGTACTCCTTTTATTTTTTGCTGGGTTGTTGTGCTGTTGCTCTTTTTAACGATGACGGGAGCAGTAGCATTTAATTGAAATTTTTTTAATTTTTTTGCTATTATTTGGCACCCCGTAGAGTGTGAAAATTAAACCATTAAAATATTCATTGTAAACAAATTATGAAAATCGTTTTCTTGCCTATTCTTATCAAGCAAATATATAATGTTAATTGCTTTTTATTTATATTTTATACTTTAATACTCTATATATAAGATATTTATGTTCTATATTTTCGATTTAATTTCAGCATTCAAAATAAATTCTTACCAATGAGCTGGACTTGAAATTGGAGAAAATGTTTTGAAATTTTATTTTAAATTTCACACTCGTACCTTGACGTAAATCTTAAATTTTGTTTTATCGCACGTGCACACCAACCAACCAACCAACAAATCACAAATTAATTAAAATGCGTGTTGTTGCCATGATTAGTGGTGGCAAGGATAGCTGCTACAATATGATGCAGTGTGTAGCCGAGGGTCATGAAATAGTTGCATTAGCCAATTTACATCCCAAGGATAGAGGTAACTTAACTTTTTTTTTCTTTTGTGTTTGAAATTATTTTTATTTTATAGAAAAATTGAAGTGTTATTGAATAACAAAGAAAGAGAAGAAATAAAGGGTTTCACAAGGAAACTATTGTATTGTGTAACTCTTAGTACGAATACAGTGGTGGATATGAATTTAGCATGCGTGCTATATGCATAACTTAGAAATCAATATTTATTGGACTAAGTTACTTTTTTAATTCTTCCCATACGCATTACAAAATGTTTTGTAGAAAAAAATATTTCTTCCGAAAATATATACATATATATATATAAAGGGTGTTTTTTATTGAGGTATAGAACTTTAAGTTGGCATCACTTTTTTAACTGGCGGCCATTTTGTCAGCTGTTAAGTGATTAATATTAAGTTTGGTTTGCCATTTTATCATGAGCAGGTTGACAAAAGAACAACGCTTGCAAATCGTGCAAATTTATTTCGAAAATAATGGTTCAGTTCGCGAAGTTTACAGCAAGCTCCGTCCATTTTATGGTCGACATAATCGTCCATCAGAGCAATCAATTCGGTTAACCATGGATCGTTTTCGCACTACGTTTACTCTATGTGATAATACGCATCCGCAGAGACGTCGAACAGTGCGCACCGAAGAAACAATTGCCGCTGTAGAGCAAAGTGTTGAAGAGGACCCGAATGAATCGATTCGCCACCGTGCACAGCAATTAGAGCCGACTAACCGACTATTTTGTTCCCGAATTGGATGGCATGAATGTGGATGAGTTGTGGTTCCAACAAGACAGCGCTACATGCCACACAGTGCACGTCAGAATCGATTTATTGAAGGAAACATTCGATGAGCGCATAATTTCGCGGAATGGACCTGTCAATTGGCCACCAAGATCGTGTGATTTGACACCATTGGATTATTTTCTTTGGGGATATGTGAAGTCGCTCGTCTACGCCAACAAACCAGAAACGTTAGGGGACTTGGAAGCCAACATTCGTGGCGTTATTGCCAACATACGGCCCCATATGCTCGAAAAAGTGGTTGAAAATTGGACCTGTAGAATTGGATTTATTCGAGGTAGCCGCGGCGGCCACATGCCCGAAATCATATTTAAACATTAATGGCATAAAATTATCCTTCCAATAAAGCCAAATTGATGGACATTAAAACGATTTTCTTGTGTTTTATTTCAATTCGAAGTTCTATACCCCTCAAAAAAACACCCTATATATATATATATATATATATGTAGTTTAGAGCTATTCAAAGTCTGAATTAGCTGTTGGGCAATAAATTATGACACCATTTTTTGAGGGCGCACTGATTTTCGAAGTCTTTGAAGGCTCCTAAAATAAAATTGGTCAGCAAACTGATTATAGGGTTTTACTACCCTTTGGTAGTACTATCGAACCTACTGTTGCACAGTGTAATTCAATAACAAAATTCAATTCCAATTATACTAACTACTCCTCAATACGCTTCAGCACTCTCTTTATTCCATTTCATTATTCAATAATTACGCCAGATAAAATACTACTCCGAATGATTATATTGATTAAATTAAAGCAAATGTCCAACAAAAAAAAAAATTATTGCACAATATGCTCCAAAATAAAAAGTTTTTTTTTCTTATTTGCAGCCAAAAAACCTGCAATAAAAGTATGAGTAATAAGATAAACCCAATTCGTTTGAAAAAAAACGTACAATATCAAAAATGTTATTGGAAAAGTGCCATAGATAACTTAAAATATGTATTGCTGGCCCTGGGTACAACAGCCTTAAATATGTATGTATGTATGTACTATATTACCTGCAGCATTTTGGTCAGAAATGCAATTGAAAAATTAAATGTATCTAAAAAATTAGGCTGAGTACATATTATGGCACTTTGAGACATCGCAGTAGTGTGTACTGCGAGTAGTGGCAACGTTTGTTTGTCATTTCCGTAGTATAGCGTAGTATAGCTTTAAAAATAAAACACATGATGTGAGCGGCATTGCACACATTTTTAAAATGGCAACAAACGAAATACTAACAGTCACAACTCAAAATTATCAAATCTCTAACGACTGCAAAAAAATTCTCTGGCAACTCAGTTTTCTTGAACAATATTAAATACCGTTATGCCGGTTTTTATATGACATACATATATACATATGTATGTACGTCATTTGTAGAGTACCAATATCTAAAGGAAATTGATAACGAACTACCTATTCGTATCTTTACGGATAGTAGGAAAGTTATCGAAGCCTTCAGAAATCACAAAGTTCCACCTCGAAGCGTCCTTCAAAGAAAAAAATGAGATAAACTCATACAGGTGTTGTAGATAAATCGAGATAATATGGCTTGCAAAGATGGGATCATTACTAAATAACATCACACTAGAAAACGCCAAACCTTTTCAAGAATTCAAAAATGAATTGAAACAATGGACGGACTACAGAACAATACACCAGAGATTGGTAGAACTCTACTTGTTGGAAGAGTGACCGAAATTCTCTGGGGAAACCCAAATAGTGAAAAAAAATCTTCCATGTGGGAAATAATCCAGATATGGAATATCTTAGGGGTTCATACTGTAATAACCTGAGAATGTATATTGAGGAGACTAGGTTCCTAAAATGACTGAGTTTAATAGGTTTTCATGGCTTTTAAGGGGTAACTCTCCCAATATTTATTCTCAAGAGTGAACAACATTATATAAAAGTATAAATGTAATCCGAAACGGATTGGGTCAATTATTTTCCTGACCTCTTTTCAACCTAACCTAATGACAGTTAGACTTGGTAATAAATTCCGCGAGACCTTGCAGTCTTCCCTACATCCAAGAACTATTTGTTGCGTGATAAAACCTATTTATGAGTTTCCTGAAATAGTGACTAATTAGGGGGTTTCACTGAAGCTCCTGCCAGTGACTTTCCCAATGTTGAAAATCCATTGGCAGTCTCATTTCCCTTAATATCTGCTCATCAGTTCAGAATCACTATTCTACACAATCGTACGACTTTAAAAAAATGGTTCATAAACTCCATCATACCAGGGTTATATTTTCTCAAAATTCGTACACTCAGGGAAAAAATGCAACTTAAAAACAAGAACGCAATATGAATTTCAATATAATGGAAGTATTATACGAGTATTGAAATACATTAAATTAATAATTTTAAACTTTTTATTATTGTTTTTTTTTTATTTATACCATGCATTACACTGAATCAATATTTTAAGATTTTTATTTCATTAATTTCTTAATTAAGTTAAAATTTAAATTGCAAAATAATGAATTAATAAGAAACATATTAAAATTTATAAGGCTCCACTTTAAATTAATATGTAAACCATATCATATCCAGAAGACGAAAACATTGTTCTATAAGAATTCAATACTAATTCAATGCCGAAAAATAAATATTATTTCTATATTGTTTCCATATTAATTTTATCAAAATAGGGCAACTTAAAATTAATATTGTTCCATATGGAAGTAAAAAATTTCAACATTACTAGACTATCGTTAATGTTTCTTATTGATGCAATATGGTTTTATTGATTTTAAGACGATTTTTTTCTCTGAGTGTGTGATTGTGTAGGAAAGTGAATCCTGGCCTTAACTAATTTTGACTCTACAATCTGGCCTTTCAAAGTTTTTATCTTTTTAGCTTGACTGTCGAGGAACAGAAGTAACATTGAATGCATTATTTTCAGTGTATATAAGTATGTATGCACGCTCACGCACGAATGATTTTGAACATTTTCACGATCACGCACGCTCACGAATAAAACATTTTTAATCACGCACGAGTGGTTTACAACTTATCACGATCACGCACGCTCACGAAAAAGTATATGTATAATACAATTTTCATGTTTTTTGGGTTGAAAAATAGGTTCTTACATAATATGTATATTATAAATATGTACATACATATCTATTTATATATGTATGCTCGTGTTTTTGAAAAATCTACAATGTAAATTAAAATAAAGCAAAGTTAATTTTATATCGTTTTAAATATTCGTATTCGCGGATATCATCATTTTAACTATTCGAATTCGAATTCTCGTATATCAAAAATTGACATTCCGCACATGTATGTATGTACACATACATAATATACATAAATGTGAAGGTAAGACGTATGATCAATTAAATACATGATTGTTCGTCCAATCGTATCTTATGCCTTTCCAACTTGGTTTGGAATCTCTTCATCCCAGATGGAGAGGATTAGGAGATGGGAGCGAATGATTCAGTTTCGTAGGCCATCTTGTAGGTCCATATACAGATCGGTTGATTTCAGGCGAGTGGATGTTTTTTTGATCGAAGGGTCTTTAAGGTTTCTGGAAGGTGCACGTTCTCTGGAGAATCCTTTAGTAAGAAGATGTTTTGATGGCTCTAGAGATTTGCAGACCGTTCAGATGTCTAGATATTTTCTTCCTATGGACTTGTTGAAACTTGAGGGTACTGGTGCTTTGTATGAGGGTGAAGATCTCTTGTTCTACCATAGGAGGATAAGGTCGTTGAATATAAATGACACGGTGTATAACACCAGTCAATGAACTTTTTAATTCCCTTGTTTGTTTGTCTGTTTGTTTTATTTTCCTTTTTCATTTTTTGTTTTTGCATGAAATCAGTCATAAGTTTATTAATTTAAGTATTAATTTACGTGCCTCCCTTTTTTTCCTTTTTTGGGGAATTATATAAAAATTTAAATTCCTACAACAATGGCTGTATATATATAATGTACTTTTTTCATAATTTGATAGTTTTTGGTAAATGTTTTAGCATGTAAAGAAATTTTTGTATAGAAGATTTTTAAATTTAATTTTTAGAATTAAATAATTTTTTGTAATGTTTTGGAAAATAATAGATACAATACAATACAATACAAAAATACATGATAATCAAATAAATGAGAAAAGCATATTAAATGAGAAAACATACAAATTACTAAAATTTTTCTGTTACGTAACATTTTCAAAGACTCTCCCACCATAACAATTCATGACAAAACTCGAACCCCACCCCTCCCCCTACAGCGTTATGTAATTCGTCAGAAGGCACGTTTGAATCAGTAGTGTTTCTCAATTGATACTTCCTAAAGGGTATCTAAGAAACATACATACATACTTACAAAGGTGTATGTATACAGAACAAAATGCTCCGAATTCGTAAAGAATTCGTAACGATTGGTCGACAAAATCTTCCGATTTCGGCACCGAAATATTACCGAAATCGAAACAATTTTTTTATGAAATGGTTGACACGACTTCGTAACGATATGTCGGTACGAATTCGTTACGATAAGTCGGTACGAATTCCTAACGACATGTAGGTATGATTTCCTTTTGCTTTTATAGCAGAGTACTGTTATGTTGCTGCTATTGTCGAAATAATTTGCACATACTCACGTTTTTTAATATTTGTTACAATCCTTTTTTTATCAACATACTCAAAAATCAAAGTTTTAGGGTCTTATGCAAAAAACTTAATAAAGCTTTGCCAAGCAATGTTAAGTAAAGTTGTATTCTAAAAAAATTATTGTATAAAAATTCTAAAGTAGGCACCCACGTTTGTTAAGACTACTTTAAGTTGATATTTCCAAAATGTGTGTTTTGTACCTCAAATATTTTTATTAATATAGCACATACTGATTCATGTTACATCTGAAAATGAAGCTAGAAGTGCATGCTCTTATCTTAAATTTATTATTTCTGTCATGTAATGGGAAACATCACCAAATTATCCAACTGATTCGAAATACATAGCAAAATCCATAAAAATTACACAAAAATGTTTTAGTGATGTACATACAATCAAAACAAATCGAAAAAAAGCTGGATATTCAAATACTCGTTTCATTCGAATAAAACAAATTGTGATAATTTTTCAAATTTTTTTACTTTTACTTCATAGTTGTGTTTATCTGTTTTATTACCATATCAGAAGCTCATATTTTTTAAATTAGGTTGCTTTACTTCAAGATAATGAAAATTTATTTAATAAAATAAAAAATTATTTGAATACCCGAATGAAATTGTATTCGATTTTGTACATCATAAGCTGTGAAGTGGTTGTTGAACACGGTGGTGTTACCAGTATTCATTATTAGATAACAAAATAATTAAAGTTGTCTTTTGCATATGATTTCTTAACAAAGCTATGTTAGCCTTAAAGTGCTTGGCAACTAATATGAACTTTAAAGCTAAAGTAAAATATTTTTTTGCATAATGGGGTTAATGTTTAAAAAAATTGTTCAGAGAAACTACCGAAATGTCTTAACGAATTCGGTACGACAAGTCTGACTTCAGAAAAAGTCGAAACATTTTGTTTGGGGGTACTCATTATGTTTATAAGCTCATACTACCATACATATTACTATACATACATATGTATATGCATTTATTATTATAAAGTAATTTATTTCAAATGATTGAATACAGTTACATACATATGTACCTGTGCAGGAATGTTATCTCGTGAGAGCGTGAGAATTCGTGCGTGATTATTAAAAAAAGCTCACGCACGATCACGCACGAGTAAATTTTTTTCAATCACGCACTCACGCGTGATTAGCTATAATATTTGATCACGAATCACGAGAATCACGCGTGACTCACGCGTGACTCACGCGTGACACGATAAAATCACGACATTTGCGCATCTCTAATATTTATGTATCTACGGATACAAGGTCCATTTAAAAAGTGCTCAGATTATTGACCTTTTGCTCGTGATTCTTGTAAAAAAATTTTATATTTTTTCTCATACACAAAAAAATGTCTGCGTATTTTCCATTGTTGTAGAGTTGCGTGTTCTTGATATATATATATATATATATATTTACCTTAATATAGAAAAGCGCTAACTCATTATTTTTTTCAATTCGATTTTTTGTATATTTCCATAAAAGAACATCTAATGTATTGAAAAATGCAAAAATCTCGATTTCAAAAAAAAAAATGAGTTAGGGCCTTTCTATATTAATGTAGCGATATGTATTTATACATACATATATACATATACTTTATGTGTATGTTTATATGAATAACAAGATATTATTGATTTTCCTATTTGTATTTACAGACGAACTTGATAGTTATATGTATCAAACTGTCGGCCACATGGGCATTGAGATCTTGGCTAAGGCAATGGGTTTGCCATTGTATCGCCGAGAGACTAAAGGAAAAAGTACTCAAACAGGCAAACATTATGTACCTACGGATAATGACGAAGTTGAAGATCTATATAATTTATTAGCTTTGTGCAAGGTAAGTAGGAATGTCTATCTAATGCAAATTAAGGTACAAAATGTCCAATAAATATGCTAAAAACCTCATGCAGGGAGAAACAGCTTCTCAGCACATGAATCAAAACAAAAAAAATTGCGCACTCAGCCGCGTAAAAAATTTCTATTGCGCATTTGTACGTCATCATAGAAAACACACGTGTGTTTGTTGTAAAAAGTGAGACAGAGTACATTTAACACACAAATGTATGTATTTTTGTGTCTACGTCACAAGCAGAAAATAAAATAAAGGACCTTCGCAATACGCAATATTGTTTTCTTGATTAGTGTTCTCAGCAAAAACAGTTTCGTCTATTCCCACATGAAATCAAAGTGTGTTGATAACATTATGAATTTTGCATAGAAAATGTTGCCAGTATTTTTTTGCAGTATGGTAATACTACATACAAAAATAAATTTAAACTAGCACTGAAAAACATCAAAATCAATTAATGTGAGATTAAGTTAATTTTCGGATTAGCTAATTACAGAAAGAAACTAAGTTTAATCTCGAACCCAAAAATTGGCCTTAAAACGATTTGTCTCGACGCCCTTTCAACAATATGATGCATGTAGACAGACAGATAGAAACATCATCATCGTCTGACATACAACTCAAGCACATTTTTACAAACATTTAAAATCTGTGCACATTGGTACAAACACATACGAGTATGTATACATGTACATACACATGTACATACATTTGTCAGCAGAGATTAATATTTTCTTAATGGCCATTCCTGAAGAGTGCAACTTTTTTATTAAATTTCAAACTTCTGATAAGCTAAAAAAAATTATGTACTTGACTTTTAATTTTATTCAACAGATCCATCATTAAAGCCTTGAATAAAAACAAAATAAACCTGTCAGACAGACACGTTAAAAACTTTTGGAAATTCTAACATAAAAAAAGCTTTTGCAATGATAACGAAGGAAATTTTACCTAATCCGTTTGGGAAAAGGAGGCAAAATATACCCTAACGGACTAAAATTAAAATTAAAAATGAGTTCTAGGGTTTAAGCTTAAATTAAAAGTACAATAACCATAACCCAGCTGTTTTGAACCAAACTTATGGGAAACACTGTATTTGATTACAGGTGACTCGCCATAACGCCATAGTCATCGCCATAGAAACCAATTGAATTTTAGTTTTGGTTATGGCTATGGCATTATGTGGCATGACACGTCTGATTGAACCTAAATTTAAATTTTGACTTACGTACATTTCTGCTGTTTAAATTCAATTCCCATCTTTGCTGTATTTAACAGAGTTTTAATAAAATTATATGATAAATATTTTTGTGGCACATTTTAACCTTTTAAATAGCCGTTAAGGGGCACTTGTTTGGCTTTTTTTTTACTCAAAGAAGAAACAGGTACCATAAGGAAAAGAGTTACAGTCAAAATATCAGTAAAAATTCCAAGAATTCTAAATAAAACTGTTGAGCACATCATATTTTTTTGGTTCCGTACACCAAAGGTGAAAAGGAACCCTATTGTTTTCGCTACGCTGTCCGTAAGAGCTACGGACCTGAAATTTGGACAGAGTATGTAGAACCTTGGCCGCTACAACAACAAATACATGAGAATTAAAAATTAAAGGGTGTTCCAAAACGAGCAACGAAAAATGTTAAAATCCCATGTAATTTACATACAATTGTATGAACATATGTATATTGAAACTTGAAATTTGTAAAATTAGTGTATTTTTATACAGACTACAACAATTGACACTAAAATTTAAAAAAATTTAAATTAAAGGGTGGTCCATCAGTTAATGCAATTTTGACTATGTAATTTTGACAATTTGCTATATCTTGGAAACCGTAAGAGGCAAACACTTGAAATTTTCAAAAACGGTAAAACTAAAAAAACCGAAAATTATAAAATCGCCAAACCAAAAAAAAAAATCGACAAAAATTAAAAAAAAATCGCCAAAACGAAAAAAATCGCCAAAATTAAAAAATAATTTCTAACACTAAAATAAATCGCCAAATTCGAAAAAATCGCCAGAATGAAAAAATCGCCAAATTGAAAAAAAACGAAAAAATCGAAAAAATCGCCAAAACGCGAAAATGTCGCCAAAACTAAAAAAAAAATTATATAAAAAAAATCGCAAAAATGAAAAAAATCGCCAAAAATAAAAAAATCGCCAAAATGAAAAAACGCTAAAAACCGAAAAAAAATCGCCAAAACGAGAAAATAAAGTGTCAAAACTAAAAAAAATAGCCAAAACTTAAAAAAATCGTTAAAACCGAAAAAAAGCAAAAAACGCCAAAACAAAAAAACCGAAAAGACCCCAAAACGAAAAAATGCCAAAACTATACATATATTATATAGGATGAAGTTTGTATTAAATTACATATCTAGTGTTCGTACGGAACCCTTCGTGCGCGAGTCAGAGTCGCACTTTACTGAATTTATTAAATTTTTTAGGAGAGAAAAAAAACTAAGCATTAACTAAGTTATTCAATGTGTGTGAAGGAAAATGAATTCGAATTTAACTAGCAGAGACAGGAACAAAAATTTCTAACATAACATTTTAAGCACACAACAGAGCACTGTTAGCTATTTAACAGTAGTTGCTAAATGGATTATGATTCCAAATCCTTGGAACTGGATTGAGAAAAATTGTTCTAAAATGTAGTTTATAAAATTATAAAAATAGGATGTTGAAAATTTGTATGGCTGGTAGAGCCAATAAATTGAATTTTTTTATATTTTTCTGATTTTTTAACAAAACCAAGTATGAGTACATATGTACTAATTATTTTTAGCCATAAAAAATTTTTGTTGTCTGCTTTAAACTGCAATTTATCTTTTCATAAGAAAGTGTAAATGTTATGAATTCCTCTAAAATTTTATTTTATTTTAAATAAAAATATTTCAAAAAATGTGCATATTTAGTGATAAAAATTTGGGGTTCTTGTTTGTCCAAACTTTTGAAAATTTACCGAAGTTCGCGTTGGGGTTCGGTGTGAAAAAGTTCCTTCGGTCGGACACCAATATTTATAGTTATATTTTGTTCCTTTATTTTATTAGTAGCGATATTTTCAGCTTTTGCTATGCATTTTGCGTTATCAGCTATTTTTGATTTTGTTTTTCCCTGTTATATCATATCATATTTCGCAATATGATTTTAATTGTGCAAATACATATTGTGAATATACATACATACACTCCTGTTCAATTGATTTTAGAACTATATAAAATTTGTTACTAAGCAGGCCATAAGTTAAAATTGAGCTCAAAACAGCGTTGCCGATATCTGTTTAATTATCCAAAAATGGGACAAAAAATTTTTCTTGGATCATACAATTTTAATACAGCAAAAAAATAAAACTGGGCTTATTTATATTGATTTAATTATTGACTTGTGTCTATAAATTTACGTGGTACAATTTTATATAATGGATAAAACATGCAAAATTTTATTGATGTAGCAAAAGTTTTGGAGTATTTTTTTTTTTCAAATTTAATGTAGAGCGAGGGGAATAAATAACGCGTTTTGGCTTTAAATATCTGGCAATACTGTAATTCAGCGCGCTTTTTTGCGTTTTGAGAAAGAGAACAGCGCTCTAGCAGAGCATTTCAAAATTATTCCCAACAAATTTTCGAACAAATGTTTTTTTGAAACAAAATTTAATTTCAGGAAATATTTGTTACTGTTCCAGTAAGTTGTTTGTTTTAAAAAAAATCTGTATAGTGTAGAAACAGGCCACGACGTTTGTCGGCTACTTGTCGTCATGTACATGCATACAACACGATCAATCAAATTCATTGTTGCCATTTTAGCATTTTCACTGCTAGATCTGTCATTTTCAGTAGTTAAAAAGCATTCATCTTTTTAAAAATTCTGCTAAATGCTTTCTGGCAGAATTTGTTGAAAATAAAAAATTGTTAAAAAATTCCTATGTATAGAGGATTCTTCTCATAATTGTACATGTATTGCAGGGTAAAGGTTTTTTAAGCAAACATCGTTCTACACACTATAATGAATAAATTTAAGTTGAAATATACCAAAGTATAACCTAAATGAGCTATTATTCCAAATGAGATTAGAAGTCTAAAAAAGATAAGTCGCAAGTCACAGGTCTGTAACTTTCTGAAAAATCACACAAATTAATTGAGATTTTGACCAGGGTATTTTCGAATATGCAGATTACGGAGGCACCATTAACTCAAAATCAGCTTATCTCTCCTTTTTGCCACAGATTTTACTGAATAAGTAAGATTTGGGATTATTAGTGCGTTAAAAAAATTTTAACGCAATGGCAACAATTCCAAAAGAAAACACCAATTATTAACTATTTTATGTTTGTACATAAAAATACCTGTAAATACTAATAAGTTTGTGTAAACATGAAATTCAAAGCTATTTCCATAATTTTTTTTTATTTAAATCTGGCATTAAACTTTTCTTCTGTAGAACATTTTAGCAGGTTTTTTTACCGATTTAGCATTCTGTCATCATCATTTTCTGGCAACACTGATCAAATTAATTAGCAACAAGAGCACAACAGTACATTATACCCATCAACCAGCGTTACCATCGGTGAAGATTTTTCTTATTTAAAAATGTGCTATTTGGTACTTTTAGTACATTATGCCGACTACACATCTGGCATATCTTGTGTTATCATTTTCAAAATGTGTGCAACGCCGTTCACATTATGTTTTTTATATGGAAAGCAATGCCATACAGCGAAAAAGATAGGAAATGGCATACGTAAAAAAATAAATAAATAATCAGCAAATAAAATTTGAGTTAAAATTGATAATTATAAGCCGCATCCAAAAAATAATAATTTGAACTTGAAGTGTATGTTAAAATAAAGTTTCCATACAAATTTTGACAAACGATCACTTGAATTTCAAATAATTAGTTTTTTTTTTTTTTTTTTTTTTTTTTTTTTGATACGGCCGTTAATCTTTATTGCCTCAATTTTTGAAGAGAAGAAAAATTGTGGTAAAAATAGCGTTATCAGCTGTTAGACAATTTTTGTTCTAAAAAAATAAAATAAAAATTGTGTGGGTCTACGCAATTGAACAGGAGTGTATAAACAACTAAACAAATATCGAGCCATTATTTGCCTTGTAATGCAAATAAAATAAATTGTAAATAAATTTGTTTATCAATTATTAACACTTTTGTACATAAGAAAATATATTGTGTTTATAATATTTTTTTTATTTATAGGAAGAATTGCAAGCAGAAGCGGTGGCTGTAGGTGCCATACTCTCAGATTATCAACGCGTCAGAGTAGAGAATGTATGTAGTCGTTTGAATTTGGTGTCATTGGCTTATTTATGGAGGAGAGATCAGACTGAACTACTGCAGGAAATGATTGATTGTCAAGTGCATGCTATACTAATCAAAGTAAATAAAAGAAGTCTCACGTCATGAGAAGAAATTGATGAATGCACTTTTCTTATTATTTTATTTAATTATTTTAATCATTTTATTTTTTTGCTGCAGGTAGCTACTTTAGGTTTAGTTCCTGATCGTCATTTAGGGAAATCTCTTAGAGAAATTCAACCACATTTGTTGAAAATGCGTGATAAATATGGTTTGAACGTCTGTGGTGAAGGTGGTGAATATGAAACGTTTACTCTCGATTGTCCACTCTTTAAGCAGCGTATTGCAGTGTATGTTGTTATTATTTATTAAATACATATCGCTCGTTTGCTGAAACAACGTCATAGCTCAAAAAAATACTATTTTGCCAGAAATGAAGTTTGATATATTCAATTTTTGCATAACTTAATTCTCAAGAAATGAGTAAACAAGATATGAATAATGACATGAAGATTAATTCTGCCAAAAGTTTAATTTTTGGAGTTCTGACGTTGTTTGAGTAAATGATACGTGATATTTGTACATTTTGGCTTAGAATTGTTTAGCTAAAGTTTTCCCTTTACTTTCAGAGACGATGTTCAAACTGTAATAAGTTCTGCTGATCCTATATGCCCCGTTGGCTATATTAATTTCACGAAATTGTCGTTACAACCCAAAGAATCGCAACATAACTGTGATGTTTTTGTAAAAAAATCTCTGGACTACATAAGTGACCTCAATGAATCGACGTATAGTGACCTCAGTGATCCCGATCTCAGTGAAACTGAGCTTGAACTAATTGAAAAAGAGACGCGCATGCGTGAATCGCTTAGTCAAAATGAATTGATATCACGTAGCAACTCGTTTGGTCGACATCTTACCACCTCATCCTCGCCCATACCGATAGTGACGAAGAGCGCAAGTGTTGATGAGCAAACACCATCTGCATTACTCTCCTCGTCGGCTGCTCTGTGCACTGTCTCATTGCAGGCTGGTAGTTTTGGTCCACCACGCCCCTTGGGCAGTAGTACGGCTGCAGTTTGCGGTAGCCTATCGTTAGCCATCTCCTCCATGGCTTTGACAGCAGGCGGCGGAGCTGGTGTTGCAGGATTAGGTGGTGGATTGTCATCGCTAACTGGTGGCCCCTTAAGCACTCAGCCGCCGAGTCCACTCAAATATGAACGTGAATTCCGTCCACTAAATAATCGACCCATGGTAGCCATCAATCAAAAAGGTTGGATGTGGGTGACAGGTATACAAGGTGTGTACAGATTTTTCTTTTTTTTCTCTCTATTAACACAATTTGAGTTTTAAATTTGTATGTGAATAATATTCAATCTTATTATGAATATTTTTCCCCTGAAAAGCAAAAAAAATCTCATAAGTCCCGGTCCTCTCTGGTTCTTTCTCATTAAAAAAATTGCTGCAACAAAAACTGCTAGTCTGGACAGGGAGAAATGACTAATTTAAAAAAAAAATTTAAGTCACTTTAAACGAATTATGTAACTCCACGAAATATGTTGTTTCTTTAATTTAATTTGAGTAAGCTAGTCCTTTTTACCAGGAGATACAAAACAGATAGCTTTATACTGCCCATAAATGGGAGGGTTAGAGCTGAGACTAGCAGAGGGAGTGAAATACTTGGGAGTTTTCCTAGATATCACGCTTGCTTTGTAAAAGGAATGCGCATGAAGGCTAAAGAAAAGGTTCAATGTCTACTACACATGCAGGAACTCCTTAGGAAGGAACTGGGGTCTGCAGCCGAAGTTAGTAAACTAGATTACACATCGGTTGCCAGACCGATTATTTCCTATGGTTGTGTGGTATTGTGGCAGGACTTTGGGGAAGGAGAGTCATAGGAGACTGCTAGCTAAGGTTCAGAGTTGCCCAGAGGAGCACACCTCAGGCTGCCTTGGACGTCAGTCCTCAACTGCTTCCTGTAGAGGACTTTGTGGTGAGAACGACGTTTAGAAGACTCGTTGAAGCGTAGCAGGTCACACAATAATCTTAAATTAGATACATTTTAGTGGTCAGAGATTTGTTACTTCTGGGGTTCGCAGACCTATAAGATCATTGAAATTGATTTTAGTAGCACAGCCTAACTTGTAATACCGGTTAGGGTGTTCTACTAAAATCAATTTCAATGATGTTATAATCTGCGAAACCAGGGGTTACGCATCTCTGATCATTAAAATTGACCTCATTTAAGATTATTGTGTAAGGGTAGTGCGGTCTTTATAGGCGGTTCAAAACTGTGAGAAGACACAGGGGCTGATGTATATATATATCTTGAGAACAGACATTCGTAGTTCCTTAAAATTGCCGAATGAATGCAAGCTGAGATCTTGGCGATCCTCAAGGCCACGGAATTGTCGAGAAGGTAACCTTCTACGTCGACAGTCAGGTAGCGCTAAAAGCTTTAAAGGGACCAAATGTCAAATCGAAACTTTTTAGTGGCTGTAGGAGAGCCCTCAACTTGCTTATGGACAAGTATAGTGTCAGACTATGTTGGGTTTCTGGCCACAGCATTGTTGAGGGAAATGAAATTGCCGATGAGCTGGCAAGAAAAGGGTCGGAGAGTAGAACGAACCGTTCATGCCGATGTAGGGAGGACTGTAGTCTCGAGGGCTATGTGGCCAAAACTTGACAAAGGAAGATCCAAGCTGGACGCGTTGACCAGCATTTGGGAAACTGGAACTGCAGATTTCTGTAGAATGTGTGAGGATGAAGAGGAACCAGAAACCATTGAAAACTGGAGGATAGCAGCGGCTTCATAATGGTATGTCCTATGGTTCCTACTGAGAACAAAAGGCCACAACGAATCTATTCGATTCGGTTTGATGCTATTTGTTTTACTTCTCTCCAGCTTAGATCACAACGACTGACTACAGGTGTGTAACGGTCTGCCTGCTCTTCGTGTCCTACCCTGTGAATTCCAGTCAATGGCAATTTTAGCTGCGCTATCTGAAGGCCTGGGCAGCGTGTAATAAAAATATGCATTGGCCATTGATTTGTTTGTCTCCAGAGTTCCGTATTACATATGGTGTTAGGCCAGAAAACTTTTACTATTCTTCGGAGACATCGATTACAAACTCTTGCAGGGAGTTTACAGCGTCTTCTGTCGTATTCCACGTCAAACATTCGTAGAGGCGCACAGACTTGACACAAGAGTTAAAGATACCGATCTTAGTTTTCTTGGGTATGGCAGAAGATATCCACAACGAGCGAAGGGTACCGAATGCTTGGTTGGCTTTTGAGAGTCGGTACGCTACATCTTTGCTGGAGCCACCTGTGTTTGTTTCGAAATACATAGTAGACCCCCAGATGTCATCTGCATACTCGAAGCACTCGAATTGTTGGTTAAGACCCCAATTGATACCTCTATTAATTTGCGTAGAACATCTAGTACGATGTTAAAAAGCAAAGGAGACAGCATGCACTCTGGCGGACACAAGCTACAACATCAAAACTACTGCTCAGAGCGTTATTGTGGACAGCACGACATTTAACATCACGGTATAGGGTCTGAGTAAGGGTTATGATTTTGGTTGGGACCCCTTTGCAAGCAAGAACGCTTCATAATGGGAATTCAATGGCTTAATGACAGATAATTGGGACACTTCTAGGTACAAATGGCGTTTAAAAATTATTATTAACGGGTGTCAACAGCAGGAAACCACAAAGGACCCAACTGGGTCTCCGAGTGGAGGTGTGTTAGAGCACCATCCTTCCTAACCTAACCTAACATAACATAACCTAAAGTAAGATCATCAAGAACAATGCCAATCGTCATGTTCCTGACGATCCCAAACTTCTAATTAGGAAAGGCGCTTTAAATCTGCATAGATCGTCATCACACAGTATATTACACGGATACCTAAATCTGCTTCCCTACAAGAATTAAAGCCCTTGAATGCCAGTTAGAGGCTGGACTTCCTTGGAAAATTGATCTGACATAAATTGATCTCCTTACAGTCTTGATTTAGTCCCTACGGGCTTTTTCTTGTTGCGTTAACTCAAATCTATCTGTATCACGAAACGGCAGTCCTCACGAAGTCTGCCTGTCGAGCCGTGCGTCATTAGAAATTTTACTTCTTGATTGAATGGTAATGATTACGTTTAAAATTTTTTAAACGCACTAATAATCCCAAATTAATATTTTACTTATGAAGCAAAATATTTTTTTTTTAATTAAAAATACATTGAAATTGATTATTGAGGGGTTTAGCTGGATCCTATGCGCATTTCACTGTTGCTAATGCAGATCATCAGGGAACCTTTACCCAAAGTTTCTTAGAACAACTAGAGTTATTATGTTATAAACTTTCATTTAAACAAATGAGAAGCTTAAAACAAATAACAAAGTTGAAACAAGAACTCAATAATCAACATGTTTTTTATTTTCTTTACCATGATTACATTTGGTCTATATTAATTTTAAGCAATAAATAAATCATTCACTTAGTTTTTAATCGATCCACTAAATATAATCTCTCTTTTTAAAACACTCTATTTTAAAGTCACTTGATTTGAATCGGCCAAATTGTCAAATTTCTTACTTTAAACTTCATTGCTATTCAAAATAAAAATGTTCAATGTATGTATTAACTATGTAATGCTAATTTATTTATTGTTTTATTTAAGGATGTGCTGCAACATTAGAAGAAGGTATGCAGCAAGCAATAGACTCCCTACGCTCTTCCGCTGCAGAGCACAATTATGAAATGAACAATTATTGTTACATAACAATGTATGTGCGTTCCATTAATGAATATTCGACGATTAATAAAATGTACGGACAAGCTGTTAACTTTCAAAATCCACCCACCAGGGTGTGTGTGGAATGCCCATTGCCGGAAGATTGTCACATTGTCGTGGAAGCCATAGCTTTTAAAGCACCCTTGCGTAGAAGAGCTACAATTTCTATCCATGAAGGTGATGGTGGTTTAGATGAACCATCATCAGCCATTGTAAATAGCTGCGGCAGTAGCGGCACAAATGATGTGCTATGCAAACGCAACACTATGCATGTACAAAGTATATCACATTGGGCTCCAGCCAATATCGGTCCATACAGTCAATCCACCAAGGTATTCTTCTCAATTTCAATTAAAGCCGTATATACAAATTAATTGCATTTATGTTCGCTCACAGATTGATGAAATAACTTATATATCTGGTCAAATTGCTTTAGTACCTGGTAGCATGACAATTATTGAAGGCGGTATACGTCCTCAGTGCAAATTGACATTACGTCACATTTCTCGTATTGCCAAAGCAATGAATGCTCAGGGACAATTGCGTGATGTGGTGCATGGCATTTGTTTTGTAACACATCCTTCGTTTATAGCCGAAGCACGTCGTCAATGGGAGCGACGTACCACAAATGCTATTATGGATTATATAGTAGTTCCTGCTTTGCCCAGAGAAGCTTTGGTCGAATGGCAAGTGTGGGCTCATACACACAATGATCGTTTTGAATGTAAGTTTTTTTTTTCGTTATTAATTAAATTAATTCCTAATTGTGCATGTATGTATGTATGCATGTGCAATTGTATTACAGACGAAGAGACTGGCTGCTCAATTAGTGACTACACAATTTCTATAAGAAGACGTTGGAATTATGAAAATAATTGTGCTGCTATTGTTTGTTACATTTCAACAGGTAAGGAAAAAATTTTATATGCAGCTGAATGTGCATACGTACATATCGATGTAAAAAGGCCCTAACTCAAATAATTGTAACTAAAAACATAATAGAAACAGTACACTTTTACAATAAATTTTTGTGAGGAGGTGTATTTGTGTGAAATGTATTGGAATCACTGAAAACTCAATTTCGTAAAAAATACGAGTTAGTGCCTTTCTACTTGAGCCTATCTATATGTACATATGTACATTAGCGTGGCTGTTAGTTGTATGGAAATTTTTTTTTTATTTCTTATATTCTCTCCCCCCAAAAATGGGTTAAATTTTATGTAAAAGAAAATAATACAAAAAAATTTCATAGCGATAAGTATGAATCGAAAAATGCAAAAATTTTGATTTCAAAAAAGAAAAAAAATAATTAGTTAGGGCCTTTCTGAATTAAGGCAACGAATAGTATAGTATAAATATAACTGCCTGTCCCACGATGTCACCAGCAAACGTTCGATCTACAACTTATATTGAAATCAACAACAAATTTTCTAATGTTATTGTTGTTTCCACTAGAGATGTGCACGTGAGCGTTTTTTGACTCACGACACGCACGCTCACGCAGAAAAATATTTTATTCACGCACGAATGATATTGAAAATTTTTACGATCACGCACGCTCACGAACAAAACATTTTTAATCACGCACGAGTGGTTTACAACTTATCACGATCACGCTCGCTCACGAAAAAGTATGTAATCCAATTCGTATCTTTTTTTTTTTTTGAAAAATAGGTTTTTACACATACATACATATGTATGTGTGTATGTACATATGTATGCACGTGTATATCTAAAATTTACATTGCACAGTAGGGCTTTTATAAAGTAAATGGCAATAAATCTGGAACTACTAAACTACTGATTGGAATTATATGAAACTCCTAACATCCTTTAACTTTATAACACATGTCATGACAGCCTTCTGGCTTGAGCTGGACATGAGTTACAGTGGGCCAAAGTTGACTACCTGGTACTCAAAAAAACTTCTGAAGCTTGTAACTTTTTTAAAAATTATTCGATTATTACCGGATAAATCATTTTGACATAAACTTGAAATTCTTAAGAAATAATTTCCCAAGATGTGTTTCCGTATCTCTAATAAGATATTTTACTTAAGACAAAGAATTTTTTTTGCCTTGACGTTTTTTTAGTATTTCGCCTATTACTTTTTAGTTCATTGTTGGATTTTAAGTTAAAAGACAGCATTACATTTTTGGCAAAACTTTAAATAAAAATAGGAAAAAAATTTATTAACATATCCATTCGTAAAATCGGGAAAAGGCTAAAAAATCCAAATTTTAAAATTTCCCTGAAAAAGGCATGTGTTTTTTTAAGTGTCTTCATTATTTTCAGTTTTGTAAAAAACTTTGTTTAATATATTTTTAACTTTTTATTACATAGCGCTAAAGACAATGGATTCAGAATGTGCTTAGAACCAATTATTTTGTATTTTGGACATATACCCTACATTCAGCAATGTCCTAAAACAATAAATTTAAAAAATATTTTTTGTGTTTAAGCGCTTATAAAAAGTTTTGACAGTAGATTTTGAAAGTTTCAACTATAACATTTTATTATATAGATAGTTTTAAACATTTTTAACTAAAGTTTAAAAGTGTATTTTCATAAATGCGGATGGATGTATGCGTAGTTTTTCTGAAAAAAGTTAAAATTTAGGGAATATACAGTTGTGTACCATAAAAAAATATATTAAAATAATTTTATTTTTATATTATGGTATTTTTGAATTTCATATGAGCCAGTTTACTACGCTCATAACAATAGCCAATACACAATCTTGTGCAAATGGTCTTGCATCGTAGCAAGTGCAAAAGGTATAGTATATTGATACTCACTTATTCAGGAATGATATCTCTTGAGAGCGTTAGAATTCGTGCGTGATTATTAAAAATAGCTCACGCACAATCACGCACGACTAATTTGTTTTTAAGTCACGCTCACGCACTCACGCGTGATTAATTATAAATTTGATCACGATCATGCGTGAATCACGATAAAATCACGACATTTGCACATCTCTAGTTTCCACTACAAGTTGTCGATCGAACGTTTGCTGGTGACATCGTGGGGCAGGCAGTAAATGAACAGCCAGCCTGACCCTCGATGTCGACAGAAAACTTTCAATCGATTACTTACATACATATATTGAAAACAAAAACAAATTTTCTTATTTTATTGATTTTTTTCCATACAAGTTATCGCTCGAACGTGTAATGTTGACATCCGTGTTCCAGGCAGTCCCTCTACTTTAATAATGATATTAACGCAGTTGTTTTGTTTTTTTCTCCCAGGTTTAGCTTCATCAACTACTCAACTAACGCAACTATCCGATGATATCTTAACAAATCACTGTCGTTTAGCACAAAATCTGACCTCCGAAAACATGGATGAAATTTTAATCTATGTGGTCAATCGTCTTCTTAAAGACTATCCTTTAGTTAAGAGCAGTGAAAGCATGGAATCATCAACTACAACTAACAATGGTACCCTTGAACATCAGCAGCAGCCACAGCAACAACAACAACAGCAGCATTCAACGAGCATACCAGCCATACACCTAAAAGTGTTCTATCAAGTAACAGCGACACCTTCGATAGATCTAATATTAACAGCTTTAAATAATTTTCGTCAGAAATGCCACAATACAGCCAATATTGCTTTTACTGTTTTGCCAGCTTGCAGTTTACACAATTTCAGTACTTTCCTATCGATATGCGGTGTAAGACATGAATAAAACAAACAAACAAAATATATGCACACGTGTGAAAGAACAAAGCTCCAACCAACACCTTCCATATTTTCTTTTTTTAAAGAGATTTCTTAATATTTGAAAAATCAAAAACAAAAAAATTTGCTGAATTCACAAAACCTCTTGTATCTTTGTATCGATTGTATTATTATATTAAATACAATAGTGTAAAATTTGTTGTTGGTAATTTTCATATAAAAATTAAATACACTTAGGGAGTTCACAATAGCGTTTTAAAATATGTACATATGTCTTAATATTGCAAAGTTTCAATTTTAATTCTTTAATATGAGTTGACAAGTTTGTTCTTTTTGTTTGTGTGTAAATTAAATTTATTACCATATGGAAAATTTAAAAGTATAAAAAGTATGTCATTTTCAATATTGCAACATGGTAATGTTAAACTAAACAAATTAAAACTGTCAGCGCAACTGTAGTTGATGAAAAAATATTAGTATTTTTCTCTGTCTTTGAGCATTTTGCAGAACAAAAGTTATTTTGGTAAATTTATCCAACAATATTTTAATATTTCAATATATACTGTGTTTTATATCGTTACCTGCTCACAATGAAAATTTTAGGATGGCACAATGTTGCCAGATTAAAATTTTAAGATACTCATTGTGAATTCCCTAATAACTATAACACTTTTATTTCATGTTTTTAAAATGTATTCAGAAAGAGAGAGAGAGACTCTCTGAGAGAATTTGTATGTAGCTTGTTCTTTTGTCATTCAAAATACAAAATAAATAAAAGCGAGTGTTCGCAATTAAAAAACGGAAAGTGTATTTGATACAATATACAACGATACAAATTGTTGTGAATTATGCTAGGAACACAATTGGGACGAACGACGAATTTCGTCCACGTCGACGAATTCGTCGATAAGAATTCGCTGCGTAAATTCGTCGTGTGAAGCACAATAACGACGAATTTACTCAGCGAATTCAGCTCTTATAATTGATAAAGTTGGTTATTGTCAGTGTGACCATATTAGTAATTATGGGCTAAATTTAGCTTATTTCTTCTGGATTTAGCTTTAAAATTTTTATTAAGCTCTTAGCTTCTTTTTTTAGCTTTTTTAAAAACGGTTTTAGCTTTTTTAACCTTTTTTAATCCAAGTTGCGTATTCTCTAAAAATATATTAAAGACATACGCGATTTAGCTTAATGTTATTTTAAAATCTGGTCACACTGTTTATTGTGTATGTAAAGAGAGTTCTCAGAGTTCGTCACGCACTACGAATTTCGTTCTACGGCGGTGTTGTGTTCATTTTCATATGAACAAATTTGTTTTTTAATTTTTATGACGAAAGTTTGCACCGAATAATTCGTCGTTCGTCCCAATTGTGTTCCTAGAATTAAGCAGTTGTTTTCAAAAAGATTTGTTAATAATTTTTTTTATGGCTATTAAAATGTTTATTATTTAGGATATGTACATATTTAAGTTTTAATGTACGGGTTTTTAATGTTTTTATTTTCTTTACACTTTTATTTTTAATTTTTCATTGTTTTTTGTTGCTTTGGACCAAAAAAAAATATTCACGACAAGCTGTATGTGAACTTTTTAACAAAAACTTAAGAGTTTCAGTAAATATTAAAAATGCTATATTATAAAAAAAAACAATTGATATTAAAAAGCGTTATCTATTACTCATTTCAGAAACGTGCACAAAAACTTTTTTAAAATTCCTAAAAACTAATTTTCAAATACACACTCTAAAATAGTTTATAAATTCAAAACAATTTATTTAATTGGCTACCAATACTTTATTGTTGTATCATGGTGTAATGACCGATAAATAAAATAGGCAACAGATATACATACGAGTATAGATACATATATACATACATATATATTTAAAAAAAAATTCATAGACTTAATACATAAATAACTCTTTATTGTGAATTGTCTAAATAAACGGATATATTGAAATTATTACGAAAAAGACTAATCTTGTATTGTGTTGTATTAATTAATTCAATTATAAAATAGTCCATAAATATACACTAGTGAATTCGATTCGATAGCAGCAGTTCGAATTTCTACAACTTTTTAACGGACTTCAAAAAAGGAGGAAGTTATCAATTTGTCTGTATTTTTTTATATTTGTTACTTCATAACTCGCTACTATCTGGACTGATTTTAAAAATTCCTTTTTTGACTGAGTGGCTATAGCTTCTACCTATTCCAATTGTCAAAAGAGTGGACGGTTACATGCCTACTAACTTTTTCTTTCATTTTATGATATTTTTATTTTTCTATTGTTACGAAACTTAGGACACACATTGGGCATTCATAATGACACAATTCTGGAGTTGAAAAAAGGGGGGCGGAACCACGCCCAATACAACTTAATCACCCCTATCGTGAAAAGCAAGTGGAATTTCTGTCTATTCCCAAGAAATTTACATTCCCCTCGAGGGGAAAAATGCTATTGTGAATCTCCTGTGAAAATTTGTCCCCGATATCACTCCCAGTGAATGTAAAAAAGGGAAAAAGATTTGTGAAGCTTAAAAATTTATTGAAAATCGTGAAAAGCAAGTGGAATTTCTGTCTATTCCCAAGAAATTTTCATTCCCCTCGAAGGGGAAAATGCTATTGTGAATCTCCTGTGAAAATTTGTCCCCGATATCACTCCCAGTGAATGTAAAAAAGGGAAAAAGATTTGTGAAGCTTAAAAATTTATTGAAAATCAAACAAACTTTAAATTTAATAAGAAGAAATACAAAAATTTTATATTCCAAATAAAATTTATAGCGGTGGAAAATAACAATCGTGAACTATATTTATTTATCTTATCCGCAAAATAAATATTTATAAGTTTTAATATTTAATTCAGAGGAAAATATCGAAATAATGCTATGTAATAATCCAAAAATAAAGTAAAAAAATTCCCGTGAAAAAAAGTATTCATGAAAAGGGGAATCAAAAAAGGGAAAAATTATTCACGATTGCAATTTGGTTGAAAAGGGAAAATATTTCGAGGGGAATTATGATCACGACAGGGGTGAACAAAACGTCGATCACACCTTGAGCTGTAAGACCCAAATTTCCTTTTAAAAATGTGGGCAAAGAAAGCTAAGCCCATTAAAATTTAATATTATATTTCATGTGCTTCTACTTCAACGATTTTTACGAAACTTGGATCACACCCTGAGCTCTAAGAAAGACACAATCTCGCAGTTAAAAAATTCAATTGAAATAAAATTTAATATTATTGCCCATTTTCTGAAAAATGAATATCGCTTATCGCCAAACAGGTATCCGTTCTGACAAACGAAAACGCTAGAAATCTGGCATTTTCAAACCGCTAGTGCATACTCAGGCGGTCTAGTTTATTTAAACTAAACTTTAAAGAGAAAATGAATTCATGCAAAATTTTTTATTTATTTTTCAACTGGTAACATTTGTTCCCTATTTTAATTTAAAATATATTTACAAAAATACTTTGATTTTGCCAATTGGAGGTCTCAATTGTTTACTTATTTTTATTTTAGCTTCCCTAAAGCCAATTACATATGTGATGAAAAACGATTTAGAAAGAAAAACCAATTTTTTCAGTCGTAAAGCTGCTCTGGGTTGAGGAACATCTCTCGCGTCATCGTAATTATTTCTTAAGTGCGGTCAGGCTTGTGCGTGTTGTTTGGCCTTCGAGAGTTTTTCGTCTCGCTCGCACTGGTTGACTGATCTGCCACGGATAACCGTATAATCTTGCGGTTTTTTGTGGAATTTATTTAACAACCACGTTGCTACTTCCTATGTGAAGGCATAGGTCGTGTACAGTCAGTCACAAAAACTTTTAAAATACTGTTAATACCATCTTGGGCATATGGTCTAGTTACTCCGCCCATACTTGTGCAACACCATATTATACAAATTTACTTTGTATAATATGTACTAAATAAATAAATAAATAAATAAAAACCAATTTTAAAACGACAAAAGGTGTGATGTGTTTGTTATAGTAGTTTTGTCCATAATTTTAAATTTTGTTTTTAATAGTTTTTGCAATAATTCTTGATAAATAAATAAATTTTTCAATGGTCGCTCCCAATTTCGTAAAATGGAAAAACGCTAGCAAATTGCAGTATTTTCAGAACATATTGATTTGTGGCAGTAGACTTTTATTTACCTTTCAGATAGGAAAATCTACTTGCAAAAAATCTTTTTTATAAGATCAAAAATATCGGCTTGACATACATACATATGTTTGAATTTTTCATTACGCGAGGTGGCCCACTTTGGGATTTTGTGGTATCACCCCTTTTTAATGTATAAAATCAAAATTCTAAATTCTAATTTTTCATATGTAAGTGTAAATACCGCACTGTGCTTTAGCAAATTATAGATATACTTTCGTTATACTTAATTAATTGATGTGTCTTAAGACCCTTAATTTTATTTATTTATTATTATTATTTATTTATGGACATCGCTCCTTAGTGACACACAATGGAGAGTAATGCAACCCTCCCAGAAAAATGCACTCTGACTCGCTACTAGATGCAACACGAGGAGTCATTAATGCTCTGGTTAGGCAACATAATGTACTCACAAAGCAGTTCCTGATGGCATGTCACCGACCGACCATCCCACCCTAAGCATCAATTTCTAATGCACTATCCTGTCCCGAGATACATGCGAAAGGAGTTCCGGCACTTTCAGAAAGAATAGAATGTTCATTGCGAACGTACGGAGGGAAATACATCAGCAAACGGTTACTGAAACCATCAATAGCTATAAGCGGAACCAACTGCCTAATAGCAATCTCGTACAACCCTGGCTTAACTTAGAACCGGCTGGAGTAGTATACTCAACTGCTCCCAAAAACGAATACTTTCCGAAACCTTATTTATTCCCAAAATAATTTCAGGAAAGAACTCCCGACAACAGCAGAGCTGTTACAACAACGATTCTAATGTTATGTACATATAAATATTACAATTTTAAAAACAAAGTGGCCTTCGAAAACGGCTGGCTGTTCCGTTCAACTATGTGTTGTTAGTCAGAATATTTACAACAGACTTTGTTGTTATTTGTTCATTAATAATTATCACATGTAATTTGGCTTAAAAAGCAATACGAACCTTAGCCCGTTCAAATCACAAATATAGAAACAAATGGAGTTCGAATAATAATTAAAATTAACAAAGATATTTTGTTGCGTTTTTTTGCACAACACTGTATGTACATACATATGTACATACTTAAGTTAAAAATTAATACCGATTTTTAAATAAAACTTAAAATATGTATGGAACTTATGTAAAATACTTGTTTACATGCACATGTGTAGGTACGTACCGCCATTAAACTATTAGAACGATGATTCCTGGAAAAGAGGGAGCAACATTTCTTCTCATTTCGTATTAACTATTTATTTACTACATATGTACAACAAATCACTGTATTTCACTGTTTGGTCAATTAAATAATACACTGCTTTGTTACTTATATTGTTTTTTAATAAGTGTTTTCTGCTAAATTATTAACTTTTACAAAGACGCTCGCTGAAATAAACGTTCACCTCTAACTTAACCTGTACACTGTTGCCTATTTGGTGTTTTTCGGCTATTTTGGAGCTTCTAGGTTTTTCAATTTGCCGTTTAAAAAAACGGTCAACGAACTTCTGGCGGTTTTTTTTTTTGCTTACAGTTTTTCCATTATTTATTTATTCACGATTATCTCTTTTATGAGATCTACATAGTTACTGTATATATGTATATATTTTTCATTTTGAAAAATATACTGCATATTAATTTTATAATTATCACGATGTGATACACTTCAAAAAACCCCAACGTTAACAAACACTGATAACAACAAAGGAACTAGAGATTTTTCTAAAATATTCCTGAATATTCGTTTCATTTCAACAACACTAATTATACTTCAAATAAAGCTTTTTCTACAAAAAGTTGGCAGCGCTACAAAAGAGAAAATATTTAAGATAACGTGGACCAATCACAATTCAACAAAATGATACTTGCCTTTATTTTACGTATTTCAGTGTTTTTTCTTGCGAAATTAGGTTGTAAATCTCCTAAAACTACTATTATTTCAATTTGTGTAACAAATTTTTCAAATAAAATTAAAACACGTCGGTTAAATATTTTAAAGAGAAAATTTACACGAACTAAATAGAAATGAGAGGGTAACTTATGCAAGCTGTAGAAAAGTACACGTCAGTTTAAAAGAGCATTAAAATAGCCGGCAACGCCGTTTCTGTATTCAGTTTTAAATCAAAAATCAAAGAGAAAAGAACGTGCAACAAACAAGAAGATTAGCAAGTTTATCTAATATATTAAAAAACGGGAAAATAATTAATTATATTTACCAAGTTGTATACCTAGATAAAAAGTGAGATAAATTAATTTGTTGATAAAAGAATTATTTAAATGTAAGTATTTTTAAGGCCAAGTGAAAATAATTGAGAAATGGCAGACATTTTATTAATGTAGCGCGCGTGTGTGTGTACAGGTGGTGAATTTAATTTTTACCAATTTTGATATATTCATTTATTTTATTACAAATTTAACAAAATTTTAATGGGAAAAGTAAAAAAATGGAACTTAGTACATAAATAATGATACTAAATAAAGATAATTTTTGAAAGGAATGTTCCAGAACACTGATATCGTCTTTCTAGAAACTCCCAGTGAAAAATTCACATACGCACACATTTAAAACACTCGTACGTACATACATATGTATGTATGAATGTACCTATCCGTACTGTATGTAGCGCTGTTTGAAAATGATTATGGGTACATGCATACAAATAAAAATTTATAATTTCGCAAATAAGTATTTCTTACAACATTTTTACATAAAAGAATCGCAACGTTATTAATATTTGATTAATTTTTAAAAGACAATAAACTAAATAGTTTCTTGACTTGAACTTTTTTTGTGGGTGTACACAAGTGTGTGTGTATGAATGTGGAATCTATGTACAACGTGACCAATTAGCTTTTTACGCCAAATATTACCTTTAACTTCTTCACTTAGTTCATTTCAAAAATTATTTCAGCTTCTAGCTTTCATAAAAGTGAACAGGACCAACTTACATATATTATGTAACTGCACTTATCATAGCCCAAAATGCAAAAAAACATAACTAGCAACTTGATACCAATATAAAATAAGAGTATGTGAATTGATTTGGAAATATTTATTTAAGTTAATACCACTGCTGGCAGATTGGTAGAGATTGAGACCAATGCTTCTTTTATCTTATCAATCCTTGCCTCAAACCGCACCACAGTCACTTTCCTTAAGATTCGACTATACCTATTATGTAAATACATAATACTACGTATAGAAGAGAGAGAGAGAAAAAACCAAACAAAATTATTTATGTGACACAACTAAAGTTTCCTTATTTTCATTCATAAATTTCAATATAATACCCATTAAATGATTAAAAATGCGGTTTAAAATTTTTTTTGTTAGTTATGTGGTTTTGCATTTCAGTTGACGATATGTAGTAAGTAAATTACATAGTTATGTGTATGGCTGTTTGTACTTTTGGTAACGATATGTTAATATGTATGTAGGTATGTATGTGCTGACATATGTTTGTACATACTTACAATTAGGTTGAAATGATTTTCCTTTTTTTTAATTTAGAGGAGAAATGATTACAAGATGAATTTACTTAAGAAATCATTGGTGTTAATACAATTGTGTAAAATGAACTGGATAAAAATTGAAATAACAACCACTACTGAGCAAATTAAATGTTTTTTTTTTTTTTTATTTGATTTTGATTGCAACTACAAAAAACAATCACCACAGTATAAATGTATGAGTATAAATAATAGGTTTAAATCCTATAAGAAATAAACACGTCAGTAATTAAGTTTTTAAATTATAGAGTAATTGTTATAAAGGAATTATGTATAACATAAGAAAATTTTAAAGCCTAAACAATGTAAATAGAATCAATGTCATAGATAGTATATTTGTTTGCATGAACGAACTAAATGAATTAATCAAATAAAAATATACAAAATAATTAATGAAATGAAGAACTTTAAATAAACATTTTAAATTTCTGCTAAATAGAGCTGTAGAGTTTTTATACAATATTGTATAAAAAACCATAAATATTTTTCAATTCTATTACATACACTTCTTTCTTACAAAAAGCAATTAGTTTGAAAGATGGGTGGGAGGGAGGTAGAAAATTGTTGTTTTTGCCGGTTAAAGAGCACACTTGTTTTTTTCTCATTGCGTTTCACTTAAGTTAACGTATGGAAAATGTACACGTATACAAAACAATGTATGTATTCTTATTTTCTCTGTTCAAAATTTTTACACGACTAGTTTCTTATTGTTGTTGGCATTAATTAATAATAAATATTTGGCAGATTGTGGGCAGTTATTATTATGGGTAAAATTAACAGACACACTTGCACACATACCAAGCCAAATATATACTTTTTTTAAGCACACCAATGTCAAAGTCACTTTCTGGCCGACACAATTTAGTTGTGCTGCGATTGTGAACGTTTGTAGACGTACGTTTTGGGCTGAAATAATATTCTACCTTAATTAACAAACAAAATAACTGAATCATAAAAAGTGTATTAAACAGCAACGGCCGTATTCATAAAAAAAAAATATATTTAAGGTTTATTAAGGGCTTATTTGGCGTATTTCTATGGGAAATTTTGTCAAACCTGTAATTAATAAAACTAAAATATTTTTTTAGGGCAAACGTTATTGAAATAACAGTGCAATAAAGCAAGAATAAATATAAAGAAAAGAAAGTTGGAATAAAATTGTATTTATTTGTAGTACATATGGAAATTTCATGCATATATACATACATTCATAAAGAAACTCGTTTTCGTACTACACAGCTAATCCTATTTTACTTAAGTTATAAATGTGGTGACGTGTAGACAAGTTATTTCTTTACCCAAAGGTTTAACACATACATACATACATACATTAAGAAGTATCTATGTCTGCCATTTTTTTAATAGTTGTAAATTCCTTTTTTTTTTTAATTAATTATGTAAATACATATTATAAATTGTAATTTCTTTTATTTTTGTTTTACAGTAAAATATAAATACCTACAGAACACTCAATATGAGATTATTTGTTCTATTGGCTGTTGTGGCCTTTTTAGGCCTATCATTTGCGGATGATAAAAAAGACAAGGATATTGGCACCGTTATTGGTATTGATTTAGGAACCACTTACTCATGGTAAGCCATTAAAATTTCCCAGAAATTCATACCTACATATCGCTCATTTACTAAAACAACGTCATATCTGAAAAAATATTTTTTGAGTTATGATGTCTTCTTACCATTATCTAAATAACTAATTTATTTGTTTCTTCTGCTTTTAATTTTAGTGTTGGTGTTTACAAAAATGGTCGTGTGGAAATTATTGCAAATGATCAAGGTAACCGTATCACACCCTCCTACGTTGCCTTCACTGCCGACGGTGGATATTTGGTTGGTGATGCCGCCAAGAATCAATTGACCACAAATCCTGAGAATACTGTCTTCGATGCTAAACGTTTGATTGGTCGTGAATGGACTGATAAGAATGTCCAACATGATGTGAAATTTTTCCCTTTCAAGGTTATTGAAAAGGACTCAAAACCTTATATCTCAGTCGAAACCTCTCTGGGCAATAAAGTTCTTTCACCCGAACAAATCTCCGCTATGATTTTGAAGAAAATGAAAGAAACTGCTGAAGCCTATTTGGGCAAAAACGTTACGCATGCTGTTGTTACAGTACCCGCTTACTTTAATGATGCCCAACGTCAGGCTACCAAAGATGCTGGCTTAATTGCTGAGTTGAATGTGATGCGTATCATTAACGAGCCAACTGCTGCCGCTATTGCCTATGGGTTGGACAAGAGGGAAGGTGAAAAGAATGTTTTGGTCTTCGATTTGGGCGGTGGTACCTTCGATGTATCCCTGTTGACCATTGATAACGGTGTGTTTGAAGTGGTTGCTACCAATGGTGACACTCACTTGGGTGGTGAAGATTTCGATCAAAATGTTATGAATCATTTCATCAACTTGTACAAGGAGAAGAAGGGCAAGGATATACGCAAGGACAACCGTGCTGTGCAGAAATTGCGTCGTGAAGTTGAAAAAGCAAAACGTGCCTTGTCGAGCTCTCAAAAAGTACAAATTGAAATTGAATCTTTCTTCGAAGGTGAAGACTTCCATGAAACTTTAACTCGAAGCAAATTCGAAGACTTGAACAACAATTTGTTCCGTTCCACTTTGAAGCCTGTACAAAAGGTATTAGAAGATGCCGATATGAACAAAAAAGATGTCGACGAGATTGTATTGGTTGGCGGTTCCACACGTATTCCCAAAATCCAGCAATTGGTAAAAGAGTTCTTTGGCGGCAAGGAACCATCTCGCGGTATTAACCCCGATGAAGCTGTTGCCTATGGTGCTGCTGTTCAAGCCGGTGTACTCTCAGGCGAACAAGATACCGATGCCATTGTCCTGCTCGATGTCAATCCTTTGACTATGGGTATCGAAACTGTCGGTGGTGTTATGACTAAATTGATTCCTCGCAACACTGTCATTCCTACGAAGAAGTCACAGATCTTCTCTACTGCCTCAGACAACCAGCATACTGTAACCATTCAAGTGTTTGAAGGTGAACGCCCAATGACCAAAGACAACCATTTGTTGGGTAAATTTGATCTTACTGGTATTCCCCCGGCACCACGTGGCATTCCTCAAATTGAAGTCAGCTTCGAAATCGATGCCAACGGTATCCTTCAAGTAAGTGCCGAAGACAAGGGCACTGGCAACAAGCAAAAGATTGTTATTACCAACGACCAGAACCGTCTTACTCCCGACGATATTGAGCGTATGATCCACGATGCCGAGAAATTCGCTGATGAAGATAAGAAGCTTAAAGAAAAGGTTGAATCTCGCAATGAATTGGAATCCTATGCATACAGTCTTAAAAACCAAATCGGAGACAAGGAAAAACTCGGTGCTAAATTGAGCGAAGACGAGAAAGTTAAAATGGAAGCAGCCATTGATGAGTCCATCAAATGGTTGGAACAAAACGCCAATGCTGATCCCGAGGAATATAAGAAACAAAAGAAGGACTTGGAAGCCATTGTACAGCCAATTATTGCAAAATTGTATCAAGGCGCTGGTGGTGTACCACCCACAGAAGGCGATGACAACGAGGACTTGAAGGATGAGCTGTAAAAGATTGCCTAATTGCAATTTATTAAGTTCTAGTTCTAGTTTAGTTATAGTTCGCAGTTTAGTTTAAAAAAAAAAGGAAACAAACAAGCAGACTGATTCACATTTAATAAACCGTAAAATACATTGTGTTAATTTCAAAATCTTTAAAAGAGAAGAAAAAGAAATATGAAAACAATATACATATTTATTACATCAAAGCCAACAACAAACACTGTTTATTTACCACCAACAAACAACGTTCTAAGGAACATTTATTTGTGTTTTTCTTTTATTATTTTTCAATTGTAATTGAATGTGTTCATACTCGCATTCCTTAGTTTTTGTTTTGCATTTTCTTTCATTTGCTAGCCAATACATACATATGTACGTCTTTAGAATCCAAACTAATAATCGGAGTTAAAATAATTGCATTGCTTTTTAAATTTAATTTATTAATTTTTAAACGAATTATTTTGTAATAAACTAAACTAAAAACTCTTCGATTTTAAGAAGAATTTTCTAATTTAAAAAATTATTATTTGTTCTTAATTATGATTAATTTAAACTTTTTCAGAATAAAAAATTTAATTAATAAAAATACAATTATAAAAATCATAAAAAAAAGGAATCGAATTTTCAGTGCAGTTTTTTTTTTCAATAAGTCCCAGTTTACACCATGCAAGTCTTAATGCTAAGCTGGTTAGGAGAGATACGAGGGGGAAATCGTTTCTGTTCCCCCTAACAATTTAAACAGCTTAGCAATGGGTGTGTTCGTAAATGCATCATCTGCATCATACGTTTATTTAAAATGCAATACAAGTTTGCTGATAATTTGTTTTAGTAATAATCATGTTTGTACACCATATTTGACATTTATTTGTGCGTTATCTACTTCAGTGAACCAGTTTAGAACATTTAAATTTCCATTTGCAGCGCAGTGATGCATTTACCAGACGCAATAAGACTTGCATGGTGTAAACTAGTACTAAGTAATAATACCTTAATTTTGTAAAAAAATTTTCGTTTCGATTTCGACAGTTTGTAATAGATTTGAGGAAAAATGTTTCTCACACACATATTTATATCGGTTTGAAATTTTATAATTTATGATAATAAAGATATTTTATGGTCTGAATTGGGAAGGTGTGATTAGTTTCAAAAGATTTTGTTTAATAACTTTATCGTACATCGGAAATTAAAATACAAACAAGACAGTTAAATTTTGGAAATAAATTAATTTCCTAAATACATATACGTTAACAACGATTCTATACGGGGGTCTGTCTGTGTCTACTAGTGTTGTTAATTATTCGTCTTTTATATTTGTTCGAATAAAATTTCATGCTTTTTTTCTTGTTCGAACAGACGAATAATTTTGAACTTTTGTTCGAATATTCGAAAGAACAAAGAATAAAAAAATATATTCGAATAATCTTAAAAGTTTGTAAAAAACGACACGTATGTGTATTAGTTTAATTTTTTTTATTAACAAACGAGAAATTATTCATTACACACGAAGAAATATTAATAACAAAACTTAAAAATTTTAAGAACCTTTGCCGCAATTGACGCTGTAGTATAAGTTAAGAGCTCTGTGTTCCACTAATACTATTGAAGTAGCAGAATCGCAAAAAAGAAGAGAGTAAATTAATATATAGAAAATTTAAGATAACTTCCAATCGACTAGACCGATTTTCTTCAAGTATAAATTAGAAGATATACGATCATGTCACCTTTCAAACGAAAACAAAGCAAATTAAAATCGGTCAAGCCGTTCGGGAGCTACGTCGTCAAAGACAAGTAGATCTAACAGAATATAACTAAAAACGATGTGATACCTTCTAAGCGGCTGGACCGATTTTCTTCAAACAAAGCTAAGAACACTTTCGATGAAGTCACCTTTCAAACAGAAATAACTAAATCAGAATCAGTCCAGCCGTTTGGTCTGTACGTGGACTACTCGTAAAGACAAACAGATACATAGACACGCACTACAAACTTATAATTTTTTCTTTTTGTGACGTATTTTAAAAAGTTGGTATTTAACGCTTTTCTACGTCGTTCAATAATTCGATTTTTAACGCTTTTGATTAGAGAAAATCAGTTTTTTTCTAATCTCTTTATCAGAAACTATAAGACACCTTCTAATTACATGAAAGAAGCATTACCTTTTCCCAGAAAGAAAAAATATCAGTTTAGCGAACATATGTATGTTTATATATGTAGATACAAACAAGCTTACACAAGTATTTATAATTTGGAGTAATTCGATTACTTAATATCATATTGTTAACAAATTAAAAAGTAATGAAAAGTAAAATACTTTTTATATAAAGTAGTTAAAGAAATTGTTCGAATATTCGACATAAATGATTCGAATAATTTTTTATTCTAAATTGAATATTTTTGTTCCTTCGAACAAAAATGATAAAAAGTTGTTCGAATATTCGAACTATTTTTGTTCGAATGACAACATTAGTGTCTACTGTGTAATTCGAAACGAAATAATCAGGGCTATCATGAATAAAATTCCGCGTGAAATTTTCACGGGAAACAATTCCAATTAATGGCAAGCAAAAGGGAAAACAAAAAATTCTAATTGGAAAAGGCAGAAATTTCACCCGGAATTTTATTCATGACAGCCCTTTATGTTTATAGCATGTAAATTCGAAAGCATATTATTTCATTTCGAATTACAAAGTACTTTGTTGTGACAGCACACCGACCCAGGGTTGCCTGATATGGCGATTTTCCAACTTATTTGGCGTCTAAATTTTTGATTTGCCGGAATGATGATTTTTCTGGCAATAAATAAATTTGTTTGCGATTTTTTTCACAAAATTGAACTTCAAAATTTTTGAAATTCAGGAAAAAATTTTTTTTGTAGTTTCAAAAATAAATCCACAAAACTCGTCTGCAAGAAATGAAAAGATTTTGGTAGTGCTTATATTAATTATAGTAATTAATGCGTTTTGAATTTGGACGAAAGACATTTACCAAAATTTTTGGCGACTATTTCTACTTTTGGCGACTTGTTGCTAAATTTTTAAACGTTTATTTTATAAAAATTTATATTCTGCCTTATAATAGATAGAACAGTTATAAGGCAGTAAGCAAGGACTTCAAAAAGAGTTGGTTAAAGTCCCGGTTTACACACGTCAACTTTTGTTGATCAACTCGTAATTCAGCTGTAAAAGAAGGAAATGCAAATATCACTTTTTTGGCTTACAGCTGAATTACGAGTTGATCAACAAAAGTTGAAGTGTGCGAACCGGGACTAAACGAAAATGCCTTATAACCGGGGTACATTACAAGCGTACTAACTTGTATCAAATATTAATAGTGTCCGACTGAACCATCCTGTTCGGTTAAAGAGTTCGTCAAAAAAAATTATGTTTTTTTTATGTGAATGCATATTTATTATCTGATTTATTATGTGATTCCAAATTAATACGAAAACAATACATGGACATTGAAATGCAGTCTGCAAGAGAATGGAAAACAATGAAATTATAAATTTACTACAATGCATTTATGATGCTGCACTATATACTTATCTCGAGAGATCTATCAAAAATTTAGTAATTCCCGTATTCAAAATGCTTATGTCGAGGCTAAATAAAAACGAATCAAAGATTGAGTTAAAGCAATTATTAGAAGAACGTTTAGTTAAGAAATTTCAGCTCAAAGAAGAAGAAATCCTTTAGAGTGTTGCTACATTCTTGGACCCTAGGGTTCAAGTCAAAATACTTTTCATATAAATAAATTGAAAAGTCTAAAGTAGTAACAACTAACTTTTTAAAAGATAATTCTATGGGTTTAGAAACGTGTAAGTTATTAAAAGAAAAGACCACTACTAAGAAATAGAAAATCGAGAATAAGAGGATGGTCTTTGTGGGAGAAACACGATACAGCACCACTTGTAATAAGTCCTTTCATCTCAAATTCACAATTTCAAAAAAGAAAAAAAAAAATCACTCATATTAATTTGAAAATACATATATGTAAATAAATAAATAAAAAAAATATATCGATGCATATATACATATCGTTACCTTAATATAGAAAGGTCCTAACCCTCTTTTAATACCGAGATTTTTGAATATTTTCATACATTAGATCTACTTCTATCGAAATATACAAAAAAAAAACTATTAACAAAATAATGAGTTAGGGCCTTTCTATATCTATTACGGTACCGATATATATGAACTACAATATATTACAATCTTTAAACTTAACTTTAATACAAAATTATTATTAAGTTATTTTAGTTTATATTGCAGAAAATAAGTGCGTACATAAATAAAAGTTTTGTTTAAAAAATAAAATATTTTAGGTGCTTGTAGTTTATAACTGGCGTTTGTATAATTTTAAAATAATTTGTGAATACCCTTAATTAAATTTTATATCGTTAACTTAATACGAAAAGGCCCTAACTCATGTTTTTCATAGTTTACAGGTGGAGGAAAAAACTTGATAAAAAAAGATGCAATATTGATACAAAATTTTTTTAAACGCAATTTTTATTAAAAACACTTTACATAAGCACATAATATTGCGTTAAAAAATTTTTTGTATCAATATTGCATCTTTTTTTATTTAGTTTGTTTTCACCTCCTGTAAACTATGAAAAACATGAGTTAGAGCCTTTTCGTATTAAGTTAACGATATGTAATATGTGTATTAAGGAATGTTTCGTAAAGTTTTTTCTTTTTGGTTTCAAATAATAAATAGTAAAGTTTAATTTTTGTGCTTTCTTTAACAGCAACAGGTTATGTATGTAAATGTATGTATACATACTTACAAAACTTTAAAGTGTAAATGCATTTTTTTTTTTATTTCACCCTTAATTAAGTATGTCCAAATATACTTAGTTCTACGCAATTGGATTCTTCTTCATCAATTCTATATCGGCTGCCATCATATCGTTGACCAATTCCTTAAAAGTCACCTTCCGCTCCCAATTAAGTTCTCGCTTTGCTTTCGAAGGGTCACCCAATAAAAGATCCACTTCGGTGGGACGAAAGTATTTCGCATTTATACGCACACGTACTATCCCAGTATCCTGTTCGATGCCAACTTCATCAACACCATCGCCCTGCCACACAATTGGACGTTCTATATAACGAAATGATGCCTCAACAAACTCACGCACACTATGCGTTTCTCCGGTAGCAATCACATAATCTGAGGGATTTTCCTGCTGCAACATCAACCACATTGCTTCTACATAATCCATAGCATGGCCCCAATCACGTTTTGAATCTAAATTACCCAGTTCAAAGTATTCTAACTGATTGTGATAAATTTTTGCTACTGACCGCGTAATCTTACGCGTAACGAAATTTTCTCCTCTACGTGGCGATTCATGATTAAATAATATGCCGTTGCAAGCAAATATATTGTAGGCTTCTCTATAATTGATGACAATCCAATATGCATACATTTTGGCACATGCATACGGTGATCTGGGATAGAACGGAGTTTGTTCATTTTGTGGCGTTTCCACAACTTTACCGTATAACTCTGAAGTAGAGGCTTGATAGAACTTTACTTTTTTATCCATTCCACATGTTCGTATGGCATCTAAAATACGCAGTGTTCCTACGGCATCGACCTCTGCCGTATATTCGCTAAGATCAAATGATACCTTAACATGTGACTGGGCAGCCAAATTGTAGATTTCCTGTGGCTTAACCACATTAATAATTTTCACCAAACTGCTACTATCCGTCATGTCGCCGTAGTGTAATTTCATAGATCCACCTTTGTGAGCTTTGGGATCGGCGTATAAATGCTCAATTCGTGATGTATTGAATGTGCTGGCTCTTCTTATAATTCCATGAACTTCGTAGCCTTTTTTCAGTAGAAATTCTGCTAAGTAAGAACCGTCCTGTCCTGTTATGCCGGTTAAAAGTGCAATTCGTTTCTCCTTTGGTGTCTCACCATTTGTTCCTGTTGCAGCAGTACTCGGCGAGTTTTCTAAATTATTCACTTGACACTCTGCCATTATCGCTAATTTTTAAATGGACACTTCACAATATTTTTCTAATGTAAACAAAATAAATCCAACACCACGTAAAACAATTGTTCTTTTTTCACTCTCACAATTTTTTTTTTTGGGAAGTATTATTCTAGTATTACCAGATGCGCATGTTATGTAAATAATTTTGTAGTGGCAATATTTTAAACAAGTGGCAATCAATGGCAAACTTATGGATTGTGGCTATGCTAATAGAGGGCTCACTTTTTAGCGTTTATATAACAACCTTTTTTCAAATAAGAAATTTTTAAATGTAGTAAGGCCCTCAAAAAAATTTTAACTCAAGTGGAGTCCACAGTTAAAATATGATCCTTATAACAGGGTTTTGGGCTTTTACGTTTAAAATCGTTCTTCTCAAACACCATAAAAAGTTCACTTTACATGCATGAATGTACTATATAAAATTACTGCATTTTTGCAGGAAATTTATAGGCCGGGAGGCTGCAAAATTTTCGACTCTTGGTTTCATATTGGTCGATATGTGTGAAATTATTAAAGAAGTTGTGTTATGAAGCCTAGTACTTATCAGCTGCTTATTTGTCGGTGGCTTAGAAAGTGGCAGCCGATCTTTTATATAAGCATTTACCAAATAGATATCTTATATGTATCATCACCACATACATAAATATGAGTACACACATTAGACTGGGTCGTTTAATTGCAAATAAAATCATAAACTGAGCACTGATCTCAATGAAATACTGCTCGTTCTACTTGTAACATGTTCACCTATTCGTTTAGTAAATGAAAGTGATTTTTTTTTTTCTAAAATAAGTTCTCTTCAGAAATTGTCCATTATTCAGAGTTAAGAACAATATGTATAATTTTGGATTTTAAAAACTGCGAAAATAGCGTTACGTAATATATGAATAGCCCCCAATATGAATTTTAAGAAATTTTAAAGAGAATTTTTTTTTGTAATTTGCTGTCTAAAAATTATGTTCCGGAATATAAACGCGAAATATAATATAATACCCATAATATTTCTATCAATCCAAGATATTTTCGATTTCAGCATAAGATCTTAAAAAGATCTTGCACTAAACAAAATATAAGACTTACCTTAAACTGATGAGCTCTTAATAACAAAAGTACATTGAATGAAATTTTTTTGTTATTTCGATAAATGTTTAATAGAACCGGCTTTCATACATTTTTGGAATTGTCTTTCGGATACTTAAAACAAGGTTTTATTCGTGAATTCATTACACTATTCCTTAAATTATTTTTTTAAATAGCAAATAGTTACAGTCGAGAAAGCAAAATATCATGCTTTTAAAAGTTTTCTGCATGTTCAGTCACGTTTTTGTTGTTGTTTTTGCACATTAGGCAACAAGCAAAAAACAAAAACCACTTGACTTCGATCGCTTACAACTACTTAAAGCTAGAGGTTCTGCTTCTTCGACTGTGCCTGCTTGCTACTCGTACTTACAAAAGCATATAGACAGACAGCTCCTGCTTTTACTTGCAATATTAACAAAAAAAAATCAAATTTAAAAAAACTTTTCAAATCGTTGAAAGTGCTGCGCAATTGTTCATAAATCGTTTTGTGATTTTGCTTTGACTGAAAATGTATTTTTCAAAAGCGAAAGTAGAAACAATGAAATGAAAATCATTGCAGTTCTTCAAACACTTTCAACACTAACTGTATGTTGTCAGACATTATATCACAAATTATATGATAAAATAATTAGAAAACATACTAATATATGTATATATTTTATATTAATGATAGATTTTCCTTAAGACGCACATTTTACTTGTAAATAATAAAATTAGGTAATTTCTTCTTCTTCTCACAAAAAAATCAAAGCCATTAATAGCATTATGACTTTTGCACAGAAAATGTTGCCACTATTTTGTTTCCCAGTATGGTAATACTACATACAAAATGAAGTTTAAAGTACCGCTCAAAAACATCAAACTTACATAATTAATGTGAAATGATTAAGTTCATTTTCGGATTAGCTAATTAGGGAAAGAAACGAAGTTGAATTTCGAACCCATAAATTGGCCCTCCTTTGTTTTATTAAAATTTTACATTTATTGTATAGACAATATTTATTTAAATAATTAGATGAACTTATAAACACTAAAAACATTTTAATTTATAGAAAATTAAATTAAGAACAAATTATTTGATACCTTTTATAAAAACACAATACAAAAAAATTATATTTTGTTTGTTTAAATTAAATAGTATCACGATTTTCACTACTATATATAAGTAATTATTTTATTTGATTATGATGTTATTAAAAACATTTTTCCTGCGACTAAAAAAGATTATGAATACACTTTTAGAAATTGTAGTATGTAGTTAGGCAATCTAGTTCGAATGTATTTATGTATTTTTAAAATCCTTGATGAATATTTAAAATGATAAAATTTTAGCAGCAATGAATTCGGCATGTCTCCGTTTTTTTTAGTTTTTGTATTTTTTTTTTTTTTAAAGAAAATTAAATACAAAACGAATTTGGAAATATACAGCTAGTTCAGTAGATTCTAAACACGATTTGGAATAGTATCAATGGTATTTTCAGCCTCATCGTCTTTCTCTGGACCACCTCCACCACCACTATTATGCTGTAGGTGATATTTGCCAGTTATTATATTTTTTTTACATTATTCACAGAATTTGTTGAAGTTAAAGTTGTTGGTTGTTTTCAAATCAAACAAGTGAGATTGATTGTTGGTTTATTTGGTTGATTAATAAAAGAAATTTTAAATAAAAATCAAATTAAAAACCAAGTTTCCAATTTTTTTTGCAGAATTCGAAGTATTATGTAAAAAGTTGCAATACAATATAATTCGGTAAATGCAATACACGCATACACACGCAAAAGACACACAGTTCACATCGAATATCGTCAGTTGTAGTTGGAGGAGGAGGAGAAATTTATGTGGTTTTAAACATTTTGGTTTCGAGTAAAAGTTTGAGATTAACAAAGAAAACAACGAAAAAAAAACAGGAAGAAAACAAAACAAAAAAGTTAATATAACATTAATAGTACTTTACAAAAATTTTAAAAACATCAGATAAATGGAAAATAAAAAATAGTCGTCACCATTTGTAAATAATTTGCTGAAAATCTTACATTACTTTTTTTAATGAAGGGATTTGCCGAATATGGAATAGTGTTTTTGTGGTACAACAAAATCTCTCAAAGAAAAAGCCCAAGGCACATTCATTTCCAGCTTATATCAAGATTACAAAAATACAATTGAAAAAAAAAAACAACATGAATTTGTTTAACAAAGTAAAAATAAAAACTGTTCACATAAAGTTGAAAAATGTGCAACTTACGAACTTTTAAATTTTTTTTAATTTTTTTGTACAAAGAATTTTTTTAATAAAATGTTTGTAATGTTTAAATTTTTTAGCATTTTTTTAATTTCCTTTTCGAAAAAATTTTGTGAAGTTTCTGGCCAATTTTAAATTAAAAATAATAGCTCAGCTTGAAGTCACTACTACCTGGTGAATGTGCCTTGGAAAAGACATTGTGCAGGTAGCAATAATTAAATAACGACTCTGTCTTCCAAATATACAATGTATGCATATGTATATCTGTGCTTAAAAGCAATAACAACATAAGTCGACTTAAGACAAAATCGAGTTATACTCGTATACGCTACAAAGGAAGGAAGCTTCATATTTACGTGAAATTCCCATGTCGCTAAGGAAATTTATTATAAAGACATAAACAAAACAATTGAGTCTGTTTTGTTAACCGAATCATTTTTAATAACGAAAAATTTTCAAACACGAATAAATGTGTAGTTGATATTCTACAAATTACACGATTTGGTAATATTCGAAATTAAGTTCGAATAAAATATTTGAACGTCAAAGCCAGCTGTTAATAAAATAAATCAAGTTTTAATTTGAAAAAAAATATAAACATACGTAAAAAAATTCAATTGAAATAAACGTTCATATGTTAAAAATGGATTTTCTTGAAACTATGTTTTTCGACTTACGCTGTTATGGCTTGTGAGCACAGATATATTTATAATAATTTTGAAAATAAGGAAAATCGATTTTCATCACACCCCTAAATATTAGAAGTTTCATGACATATTTTTGAGTCGATTTTTTTATTAGTAAAATTTTTCCAACATTTGTAATTTTATTGCTTTGAGAAGATTTTGTCATAGAAAATGTAAAAAAATGGAAATGTGCAAACATAAAAAAAACGAAAAAACATATAAAATAAGAGCGATTCCGTACTTTTTTGGGTAAACCCCTTTAAAAATAGTAAAATATTTAGTAGTATTTATTTGGGAGTACGGGAACACTTTTTGACAAAATATCGCTGATATCCGCGAACTCCCAGTGTTGAGTACAGAATCGCACCTTCTATGTAAATTAGTTGCCAACAATACATTAATTATTATATCGTTTTAAAAATATAAATTATTTACTTTTTAATAACTTGTAACAAAATTATTAGTTTTAAATTGAAAAAGAAAGAAATTTGAAATAAAATTATTCCTGTTTATTCTCCTCTACTTCATCATCAGGACATGGTCGGCTAAGTATTTCCTGACAAAGTGCAATATAGTCCTGTAAGAAAAGTATGCGGACATGTGTGTGTGTTTTTTTTTTGCAACATGTGTGACAGTGCAACGTGAGTGATTTAATACAAAGAAATTTAATTTTATATGTCACACACAAACAAAAATTAATACAGTGTATGTAAATGTCAAAAAAAGAAGCGAAATAAAAAATTATTAAATATAATGAATATAATCTATAAAATAAAACACACAAGGGAGTGCAACAGTAGTTTTATTTTACAGAATACACACACAAACATACATACATGCAACATGAGAAAACATGTGCATTTGTTTTTTTTTTTTTTAAGTTAAGAATCATTTGAAATTGAACTACTTGTCGAAAACGCTAATTTCCAAAGACTGTAGTATCGCTATGGTTAAACATATATTAGCGGTATTCGGTATTCGATGCAAACGGTCTTGCATAAGTGTAACTACTCCAGCTTATCATAAATAAAATTTCACATGGAAATTTCCAAATGTGTGAACAATTGGTATCAACAATTTTCATATAATTGCGAAATATTTCGACAATTATGCACAAGGATTTGTCTGTTGGAAAAAAGTGGGAATATGTGGGTTTTTAATTTCATTGGAACTGCTGATACGAAACTAAAATCCATGTGAACGAAAAATTTGATTCGGAAATGTTCACATGTGAAATTCATGATAAGGCTGAATATATCGTACTATTTCTTTAAAATCTAACACTTACATATATATATAAGCCCATTGGTGACACCGAATACTGCCATTGTCTTTAGTTTAAAAAAATTACATTTGTGGAATTCAAACACTGGTCGTAAGTGTCATAATGTTTTAATACAATTGATTTTGCTCTTCTTTAAATAAAAAACTTTAAAACATTATGACACGACGACACCCAATTGTAATTAAATATTAAGAATAAACATTACATCTCAAACATTTCAAGGGTGTGGTGTTTTTTTTTTTTTGAGGGGGAAGGGGAGATCAGTTTCAATGGACGGATAATTTATATGTTTGCTAAATTTGGGTGATATATAGTCTTAATAGATTTTTTGAATTTTTTGTATTATAGCGAAATAAAAACTTATCGTAGCGATAACCATTAAGAATTCAAATATTCAGTGAAATCTAAATCATATTCTAATCTTTTAAAAATATATGTTGGTATTGACATATCTCTAAATTGTCGGTTTTAAATTACGTATTTCACTCTATACAGAAGAAAATTATCCTGTAGACTTGGCTAGAGAATTAATATAAAAGGAAAATAAAAACTTGAAGCGAAGTATCTAACGATAGCCAAATATTTTACAACATAATAAAATAAACAGAGGGGAATTTACGGCATTCGATATCGAAAGACAAATTAAAATTTAAACAGAGTGGAAATTACGAAATTCGATACCGAAAGACAAATTTCAGAAATTTTCAACAAGAACAAGGAGGTGTGTTGCAACACCACCCTTCCTAACGACCCTTCTGCGATATATATTTTTTTTTTATCAAGTCTATAACAGAATTTGCGCTGAAGTGAAATTTTATAAACATAATAGCTGAGCCCGGCAAACGTTGTCTTATCCTCAGTTAAAATTTTTAACTACAAATTACATCCACACAGTGTTTATTTTTTGGACCAAAAAGGAAATTAAAATCTAACGGACACTGACCCGAAACTGTGTGGAAAATTTCATCTCCACAGCTCTTATAAATAGTTCCAGTGATCTGCGTTACGAAGAAACACACACTACGATTTTACATATGTATGTATTACTACGTTTATACGCTCACTATTTGCACTTACTGTTTATACGGCATAACAAAAGTACACAAACTTGGTAGCACTTCTATAGAAAACTTACTTATGTTGACAACCAAAAATAGTGTAAATGTACAAAATATTAAATAATTGTTTTAAATGTCCTTATTTGCTCTATTAATGCTTTTTGTCCAATATTTATTGTTTTTTATTATCAAACTTTTGTAAGCGTGGCAACCTCAAGCATTTTATTTGCGAATAGTAGTGCGTTAATCAGGAATTGCTTTTGTGAGCTAAAGGGTGTTTTTTATTGAGGTATAGAACTTTAAGTTGGCATCACTTTTTTAACTGGCGGCCATTTTGTCAGCTGTCAAGTGATTAATATTTAGTTTGGTTTGCCATTTCATCATGAACAGGTTGACAAAAGAACAACGCTTGCAAATCGTGCAAATTTATTTCGAAAATAATGGTTCAGTTCGCGAAGTTTACCGCAAGCTCCGTCCATTTTATGGTCGACATAATCGTCCATCAGAGCAATTAATTCGGTTAACCATGGATCGTTTTCGCACTACGTTTACTCTATGTGATAATACGAATCCGCAGAGACGTCGAACACTGCGCACCGAAGAAACAATTGCCGCTGTAGAGCAAAGTGTTGAAGAGGACCCGAATGAATCGATTCGCCACCGTGCACAGCAATTGGAGCCGACTAACCGACTATTTTGTTCCCGAATTGGATGGCATGAACGTGGATGAGTTGTGGTTCCAACAAGACGGCGCTACATGCCACACAGCGCACGTCACAATCGATTTATTGAAGGAAACATTCGATGAGCGCATAATTTCGCGGAATGAACCTGTCAATTGGCCACCAAGATCGTGTGATTTGACACCATTGGATTATTTTCTTTGGGGATATGTGAAGTCGCTCGTCTACGCCAACAAACCAGAAACGTTAGGGGACTTGGAAGCCAACATTCGTGGCGTTATTGCCAACACACGGCCCCATATGCTCGAAAAAGTGGTTGAAAATTGGACCTGTAGAATTGGCTTTATTTGAGCCAGCCGCGGCGGCCACATGCCCGAAATCATATTTAAACATAAATGGCATAAAATTATCCTTCCAATAAAGCCAAATTGATGGACATTAAAACGATTTTCTTGTGTTTTATTTCAATTCGAAGTTCTATACCTCTGAAAAAAACACCCTATATTTGCAAATAAAAAATTAATTCGTCGTTTATGCGGCAAAATTCTATATTTGCAATATTTTTATTTGCGAATAAGTCGCCCGTATAAACGTAGTAATATATAGAATTACTAATTCGTTAAGTTTAGGCTTTAATTTTTTCACAAAAATATTCTTGCATAAAAACTTAACACATCAAGTTTTGTTGAGCAATTTTAGAGATTATGAGAGAGAAGATAATGAACAGGAGAGTTATCATTCTTTTCCTAAAAATCCAATAATTGCGCAATAAAATTTGATGCGTGTGAAGCGGCACTAAATTAACTTCTTAACTGCACAAAATATTATTTTTATCTTTTATTTGTATGCTTTCTACTATAAAAAGTGAAACTGAAAAGGTAAAATTTTTTCAAGTGGTTTTTTTTTGAGCAGCCAAAACACGTTTTCATTTTAACTTTTACACATCACTATGTTTATATTTAATTTATCAAATCGCCTGATGCCTGCTTGATTTATTTATTCACAATCTAATATTAATTAAGTTCATGTGGACTATCAGTATGATCTGTAAGTCTAAAATTAGTACAATATCATTGAAAATTTGTTCTCATTTTTTACTCCTTTTAGTCATTTTTTTTTTTGTAATCTAAACTATAGTTTTTCTTTTTAAATAATTTAATATTATTGTTTAAGAATTATATATGTATGTATTTTGTAAATGAGCACAATAACTTTTTACATATGTAAGTATTTAATTAACTTAATAAACATTCATAAATTACTAAGTATGTGTGATTAATTTTATTATTTTTTATTATATGTTTGTAATTATTTATTTATTTATTCTTATTCTTTTTTTAATTATTCATAATAAATTATTTATGAATTATTTTTTTTTAATTTTGTAGAAAACAAAAGAGGGAAGAAATAATACAAAGTACACTAATTAACAATAAAAATGTGTGGGTGTATTAATGAAAAAAAAACAAGTACATATTATGTTTTGTTTTATATTTATTCAGTTTGTTCATAGAATTCATTACGGAACTGGAATGGAATCAAAATTTAAATCAAATTATGATTGCGTTCCACATTTTGTGCGAAGCGAGAGAGTATATAGAACGGCCCCAACTCAATATTTTTTTTGAAATCCAGATTTTTGAATTTTTCGATACATTAGTTGTTCCTCTATCAAGATATACAAAAAAAAAATCGATTTAAAAAAATGAGTTAGGGCCTTTCTATATTAAGGTAACGATATATTTCTTTATTATTTTTTTATTATTATTTCATAGTCAATTTCAGTTTGAACATTAAAATTGGTTTTATTGCGAAGAAAATTTCGGTTTTCTGCCTTTTCGAGCGAAATCGTAATCTGTGCAAATTTTGCTTGAAAATATGTACATATTGAAACGTAGTTGCAATTATGTATTTGAACATTTTCGTTTATGTGTCTCTGGACCTTGAAATTTTTCTTACCAAGTTTTGATTTTCTTTTCCCAATACAAAATCAAAACTTGAACAAGAAATTTTATTGCGTGCGAACTAGGTCTTGAATAATATATGAAATGCATACAAAAATGTAGCGAACGTTTAAATAAAATTCTTAAAAAATAAATTCTTTCATAATATTAAGTAAAATATAAGTGAAAAAGATTTGGAAACTTTGGATATTGTATTTTCATTTTCAGTAGCTGCGGAAAATACAATTCTGCATTTGAAAACGCCAAACAGGGCTACTGAAATTTCAAAATATTTCCATATTTCTTAAATAAATGGAAGAAATATTTCTATATTTCGTTTCATATTGAATGACGCCCAGGTATTCTGAAAAACGAAAACGATTGAAATTTAGCCTTTTAAAATTTATTTAAACTGCACGTTTTGAGTTTACGAAAGAATCAAAAATTAATTAAATTTTTGTAATTATCAATAATCAATTAAAATGATACAATTGTTTGAAATTACTTCAAATTGTTTTAGCAATGTTTACTGTTAAACGAAAACTATTTGTGCTTTAACGATTTTAGTCGTGCTTATAAGACACTTATTTTTTTAGTTATAAGGTTAATCCGAAGCAAAGTTGGACTATGTAGTCCAGTCCTCTTAATTTTAAATCGACTATGCTTTCTCCATACTTTTGGGTTTGCTTTGAAAGAATCCCAAATAAGCAGAATACTTTACGTTATGGTAGTATGATAGACGACTAATCGAGTTAGCCACAGGGATGTTTTTCTGAGTAAAAGTGTTGCCAAACCAATCAAAACCGCAAGGGATTATATGAACAAACTAATAACTGGGGGAAAATTACGGCATTAGATATCGAAAAAAAATTTTCATACAATTTAAATTGTGCTTGTATGGATATTTCTGTAGACATCGAATGCTGTAATTTGCCCACGGATTTTTTATGATAAAATAAGCGACAGTGTAAGATGACGATTGATTATCATCGTGTCAATAAGAGTGCTAATGCTATTTATGTATTCTTATTTATTTAAAAAAACAATATAGCGAATATTTCAATGTTGCCCTTCATTTTGCACTTGGAAAAATGTTTGTATGTAGTTTGTATTTCAAATTATTTTTATTGGATGCTGTGCGCGCTAATATTTTCAAAGAAAAAAATTATAATAAAACACTGTCGATGCTGATGAAAATTATGTAAGATACAAAATAGTTATAGATCGTAATGACTGGTTGTTTTATTTTACAGGTGCTGATGATGATGGTGGTGGAAGTGTTGGATTTCCTTGTTTCTAAAGATGGAGAGTTTTAGCAAATGTTGAATTCCTTTACATACATGATTTTTATTTTTTTTTTTAGTGGTAAACATTAAATGTTTGCAATTATTAGTATCGTTTATTCGACCTTCTATTTAAACTTATTTGTTTTTATTTATCAAGTTTGAGGTCTGACTTGTTTTTTTATATACATACCATATTTACTTATATACAAATAAATTTGCGTTATTTTATATGAAAAACAAATCAGACCTCAAGCTTAAGAAATAGAAAAAAATATTAATATCATTTAATATCATTTACAGATTTAACAACAGCTGATTGTAATATTTAGGTCATATTATAACTGTATTTGATTGTTATTGTTGATAAGGTGAGAAATTATTGGTTTATGGGATCTAATAATGTTGTAGTTAATGCCACAAAGTGAATAAAAATGTTTTCTTATGCTAAATGCACAACAAAGTGTTTTTTTACGAAAAAAAAAAAATAAATAAATAAATGAAAATAAAGTAAACGAATTAAATGAACTGTGGGAAAACTATTTTTTGTCAGTTAAGAGAATAATTTAGTTGACAAATTGGGTATAAATTAAAATTCGTTGTACATATGCAAATATAATCCTCTAGATTTGTTCAAAAATTTAAAATTTTTATTATCGGATTTAGAAGTTTTGTCTGGTTTGTCTTATAGATTGTTTATTAAGCATGTATGTATGTATGTAGTTTATCATGGTTTTGGCTACGTTTGTTTATGTTTATGTTTATGCTCTTAATGTTGTTCATTCCTTATGTAATAAAATAAAATTTTCTAACAATTGCTGCTGATTGGTAAAAAATATTATGCCTTTAAAGTTAATTTTTTTCTTGATTTCTTTTCCTGTACCTTAAGGGGAGGATATGAGAATCATGTATCTCTTTCTTTCTTTCCTTCTGTTTGGAACAACAAATGTTGTTGTTAACTTAAAACTTTTCTCATTTTAAGGTTGGTTTTGTTTTTCGCTATTTAATATGGTTGCAATTTTAGTGTGCTTTTTTTTATTAATTTTTCTTTTTTTTTATTTGATTTTTTTTTATAATTTTTGTTTTTGTAAATTTTATAGATTTGTTTTTTTGTATGTTGTAAATGCATAAAAAAAGAATTTTTTGTGAAAAATTTAAAAAGAGGGGACATTTTTGTTCAAAAATAGTGTGTTTTGTTTAAAAAAAATAATGTTATAGTTATTAAAAGAAAACATTTAAATAAACATAAAAGCGGGAGGAAAGGAGAAGAGGAAAACGATATATGATTTTAATAATTGTTTTGTTACATTTAAAATAAATTTCATTTTAAATTTACCGCTCGTAGTGGCATTTTAAAGTTGGCTGCTGCCTGCAGCTGTATTTGATAAGCTAAGCTATGAATTTTGAAGCCATAAAGTCTGCAAGCAAATGAATATATAAATTTTTTGAAAGGTACTTTTTATTACAAAAGCAAAAAAATAAATAAATACCTGGGAACAAATTGATTAGTAGGCCTTTTGGGACGATATTCAGGATGCACCATAAATAACATGTGTGGAAAACCAGTACCGAAATAAGCACCATCCGTGTGATGGTGTCGTGATGATTTTGGTGTATAAACGTCAATACATTTGGGACAATAAACTTTAACCATTGCCTCACCAGGAATATCAGATAAGCCTATTCGTGTTTAACGTCAAAATAAATATACATATACGAGTATACACTTATATTTCACAAATTACATTATTTAAATTAACTGAAATCCAAAATCATGTATATAATTCAAGCTGAGCACACATTTGGAATTTCTTTTGTTATCATTTTATGGTGTCATTTTAAAAATGTCAAATGAATGCCATTGTAGTTTACGTTATAGGCCTTATCGTGGTTGGCCTATTTCGATTTCGACAATGACATTTTGGTCCTGCATTATTATCATTATTATGTAAAAAAGGGTTCCTTGATGATCTGCATTATCAACAGCGAAATGCGCATAGGATCCAGTTAACCCCTCAATAAGAAATTTCAATAAGTAAAATAATAATTTGGGATTATTAATTAGTACGTTGACAAATGTTACAACTTAAATTGTAACAATTCCCAAAAAAAAAAATAATTATTAACTTGACTACACCCGGTCAAAAATACTTGTGTGGCAACACTATGTTCTTGAATAGCTGTTGTTGTTTTTACATTTTTCTTTCCATACTTCCTACAACTACAATTCGAGCTGAAAAAAAGTCAGCCAATGTAGCAATGATAAAGTAAGAAAATAAAAAAAACATGTTGATTATTGAATTATTGTATCAATTTTGTTATTAGTTGAACTTCTCATTTGTTTAATTGGAAGTTTAACATAATATCCCTAGATGTTCTAAGAAATTTTTGTAGGATCCAGCTAACCTCTTAATAATCAATTTCAATGCATGTATTTTTAATAAAAAATATTTTACTGAATAATAATAATAATAATAATTTGGGATTACTATTATTGCATTAACAAATGTTAAAGTTAAATGGTAACAATTACCAAAAAAAAAACACTAATTATGTTTTTGTTTTTAACGCAACGCCACACAACGAAAAATATCGGAAACGAAAAACGTTACCACTGAAATGCCATAATGTGCACTCAGCATAACAACAAAAAATTGAAATTCTCTTCATTCATTATTATTTAATTATTCAAAACACTATTTCTCTTAATATTTTATTTGTATATATGCAAAAATAGCAGAAAAGAAGGACGTTAAGTGAAGGCCTTTTAAATTTGAGGAAATATTAATATAGATGCATTGACTTACCCAACGGCAACATTGGTTGACTTTCACAATATACTCGTGGGCAATGGCCAAAATCACCAGTTTGATATTTTTCAATCATTTGCGCAATACCGCGATTTGTTAAAATATAGCGGGCATGTATTAAACCATATAACATCTCAGCCGCTTGTTCGGTCATATCTGACTGCAAGGGATTATCCTCAAGTTCATCTTCTGCAATTTACGAATGTATAATAAAAGTAATGAAATTACTACACAGAAATATATTTATGTATGTGTATTGCACAATAACGCTTACCAGGCTCTAAGTCTAGGATCATATCTAGAGCTTGTCTATAATTTGGTACTTGTTCATTTAAGCCAGTTAAATTAAATTTATCCTGTATGTAATCTTCATCAACCTAAAAGTGTAACAGAAGAAAATACAAGTTTATTTATTTTATTAAAACAAAATACACATATACAGTGGACAACAAAACTGTTAAAAAAACGACACAAGAATTCTTAATTTTTATATTTACATATACATATGTTAAGTATGCACACATACAGAAAATATTAATGAATTATGGAAGAGGTGCCAATATACTAACTAAAACGATAAATAAACTTAAATACCTAAAGTTATTTAATTCAAAATAACATATCGAGCCATAACCGCCAAAAAAGGGCTTAACGGATACATTATTTGGAATTCCTTATTATTTCTTTTTACGAAAATCGATTACATATTTACAATCGAAAATTATGTTGCTTAAACTTTTTTTGTCGGTTATGGCACGATATTTTATCATCACAATGGACCCAATTGAGTGTCCAAGTGGAGGTGCGGTATAACACCACCCTTCCTAACATACGCCAATATGCAAAAAAAAAATAACGTTTACAACTCGAGCAGTTCATATCGAGCCATAACCGCTAAAATAGCTTAAGCGACACATTTTTGGACTGTTAAGTCTACGAGTTCTTCTTAGTACTGCATTTGTTTCCACTGCAGTGTTTTTGTTATTCCTGAAACAATTAAACGTTTGTTTAATTGCGCAACAGCTGCAGATAGTTTTTAAGAGAGCCCGCCAAAATTTCGTGGCACTAATAAATTGGTTTTTTTTTAATATTTTACTGATGAGTCCGAGTGAAACGCTGTTTGCAATTAAATGATAGAAAACGCATTTTTTTTTATCTAGTATGATTCTCTTCAAATCAGAGTTTACAACTTCTCTCATTTTAAATAAGCTGAAAATTTGTTAAACTACTTAAAATTTATTATAATTATCTTAATTTCTTTGAGTAAGATAAAACTTAAAATGTTTTATCTTAAAACAAATTATCATAACATATGAACAATGTTCTCCGTTAATTTTAGCTGTTATCAAGCAGTCTTCTAAAAGTTCCGTTAGTTCAAAATTGAGTTACCATACTAATAAGAAATAAAATTTTTTTAAAAAAATATGGTTGCCATATATGTAATCATCATGTAGATCAAATCCGATACAAACTCAAACAATATCTATTCGTGAACAGTTTTGCCATCCACTGTATATATCGTGCGCTAAATCATAAACAGTCACAACTCAAACAATCCCAGACGTTCAAGAGTGACAAAAAACTGTTGATATTGTAAAAATTACGCAAATATGTAACATAAAAACAGCCATAACGGTATTTTATATTATTCAAGAAGACTTTGTTGTAAAAGAAATTCTTGCACTCGTTGGAGATTTGTTCAGAGGAATGACTTGTGAAAAAACAAAACCGTTTTGCTAATTTTGCCTGGCAACTGTTCATGATTTACAGTGCGATATATGTGTGTATGTATGTATATCAAATAGTTACATATCGAGCCTTTGCTGCAATAGACTCATAAATCAAAAAACGCGATTTTTTTTAGTTAATAATGCAAAATTAATCGTCATATCGTTTTTCAAATTGTTTGAAATTTTCATACAAATATTTTTTATATTGAGAGAAGAATAAAATTTCCTTTTTTAGGGTTCCGTACACCAAAGGTGAAAAGGAACCCTATTGTTTTCGCTACGCTGACTGTCTGTCCATCACACGCTATTTTCTCAGGAACCGTAAGAGCTACGGAACTGAAATTTGGACAGAGTATGTAGAACCTTGGCCGCTACAACAACAAATACATGAGAGTTAAAAATTAAAGGGTGTTCCAAAACGAGCAACGAAACAAAAGTCGGCAAAACTAAAAAATCGCCAAAATGAAAAAAAATCGCCAAAATGAAAAAACGCAAAAAACCGAAAAAATTGACAAAGCGGGAAAAAAGTGCAAAAACCGAAAAAAAACGCTCAAAACCGAAAAAAACCCAAAAAAGAAAAGAAAGCCAAAACTATTTATTATATAGGCTAAAGTTCGTAACCCTTCGTGCGCGGGTCAAAGTCGCACTTCACTGAATTTATTCATTAAGTTGTTAGTAAAATGGTTTTATGCAAAACAATTTTTTTACAGTTATGACTCTATTGAAGGAAAGACTCGATATGTATGTATACGAAGCAAATATTTAACGACGATATGTAAACTTAATTAAATTATTTCTTAATTAAATTAAAACATTTAATATATGAATATTTGTATGTATATTTTGCTAATACAAAGTGTATTTATTTCGAATTAAGTGTAAGACTAACTGAACAAACTTATGCTGCTATTTCATTTATTTATTTATCATTATATTAACTTATAATTGAAATTATAAGCTAATAAAGCAAAAGAGCTTTAGCAACATAGGCCTTTAGCTCAATGTTGCTATTTTAATTTTCATCAAGCCTCACAAATTCAAAATTTACTTTTTGATTGGTTATGATGTGATTAACCAAAATACATTTTACCTTAAAATTTTACTCACATATGTTCAAAAATGCCGATTTTATTTATTATTCAAAAATTACTTTTTTATATGTATGTATGTATGTACATATGTATATAGAAACGTTTTCACTTATTGAATTGGCGATTACCTGTCGCTTTAATAAAACGTCGCTTTTAAATACGTTATAAAATATAATTTAAAGGGTAGATTTTTTAAATGCAAAAAATGGAAAAAATGGAAAAAATATTTTTTGAAACGAATTTTAAGTTTTCCAAAAAAATTTTGAAAAGTTTAGAAACGAATATTTTTACAAAATCTGCCAATAAAACTAATATAGTGTTTCGCTTTGCGGATATAAAAGTAATATAAAAAATATACGGGCATGTTCTGCATTCCACGTGAAAGTAAAACGTGTGGAATTGCCATAGAATTGTTGTTGGAAATATGTATTTATAACAATGCTATGGCAATTCCGAACGATTTAATTTCACGTGGAATACAGGGGGGTTATTATGTAATTCGATTCGAAACGGAAATGTGTTCGAATGTAATGTTAATAACATACCAATTCGAACAGTTTCCGTTTCGAATCGAAATACATAATAACACCCCCAGAACATACCCGATAGTCTCAGTAGCTAAAATAATTATTTGGCATTCATTTATAAATATGTATGGGCGTGGCATTACACACTTTTTTAGTCATGATATTTTTCTCGAGTAGAAAAAAAAATATGTGTGTAGTTTCATAAGAAGCCGTTAAACACAGCACATGGAAGACCTTAGAAAGGTGAACAAATGGAAATAATGCAAGGGCGTGGTACGCTGGAATGCGCCCTTTTTCGAAATAACGCATAATATTGGAACTGAAATTGATTTGATCTGATCATTAAAGTTCCTTCCGTAATTTTTGCAACTTTTATACATTCTTACGCAATTTTGCTTTAAGTTCCAGTGAAGCGTAGATGACCACGTATGAGGCCAAATGACCCCTACGTTTTTAAACCTTTTTTTTTTTGGAAAACATTTTATATGCAGTTAGTTTTCCTATGCCGTATTATCTGGCAGACCACTTTTCTTGGATAAAATTTCAATTTGGTTTTTTTATTCTGATAGTGTAAACACTTCAAAATAACAATATATATAAATTTTGTTACTTTTTAAATTATAATTTGCCCTTATACAGCACGCGAAAGAGCGAAATCCCCTATTATTTTTAATACAAACTCTTTGGAAGACTTTTTCAAGGATGGCAACTTCAGAGATATTTTCACTTTAACTGAGTTTGTGCAAAGTATAGGCGTCAGACTGTAATATTATATTCGTATATATTTCAGATACATATTTAAAAAGAAAAACAATTATAATATAATTCATCATTAATTAACTTCCCTTTTACTGAATCTGATTATAAGATATTCTTTTTTTATAATTTTCATTGCGGGATTGTCCATAATTGGTGTTAGCTTTTTTCTTTCAGCCAAATAATTATGTGTTATTGCAAATACACAGTAACTTTAAAATTAAGCAAACAAATAAACAATAGTATCGCAACAATATGGAAACTGTTTAGGATCAGCTTTTTAATTCGTACTGTTTCTCACGAGAAATCAATACTAATTCCGAACGTAATCTTTCATTAAAGCCACAAAATAGCCAATAGCAAAAGCAATAGTTTATAGACTTCGTTTGTTAAATATTTTAAATGAATTAAATAAGATTAGTTGCTGTACGAATTGTCAGGTCGATTGTGGTTCTACAATTAAAATGTTGTATGGGAAGATGTCTTTATTTTTAATTTAATAATTAAACTAACTTAAATAATTTGTTTATCATAGGCATGGTTTATAGGAAATTAAGTACATATTTTACTACATGCAGGCACATACATAGATTGAAAAGAAATACCTAAAAAATATAATTTTTTCTGTATTTTCAGTACGCAAGCTAACTAATGTATTTTTGCACATGTAATATTACCCATATTGTGAAAAAGCCAAAATTTTGCATTTATAAACAATTTCAAACATACATAATTGATTAGATAACAAATAATTAATAAGAGACATATTTCATTACTACATACACATTAATTAACAACATGCTACATACCTCACAGAAGAATTCATTACCGCGCAGACCACAAAACCAAGTAACCCAGGATACTTCCTCAGAGCTGCTCATTTTTCTGTAAAACCCGGAAAGAAAATTAGTTAAACAAAACATTCACTAAATAAGTTAAACAATAAGAGAAAAAAAAACTAAGATTTATACAAAGGAGTAAAATAAAATTAACGACACCAACAAAATGATTTGTAGAAATTTGTGGGGCTGATAATGATTGGCATCAATATTAACGAAATATCTACATATATGTGCATATGTAGCTAGCAAGTTAATTAAAAAGTAAAGAAATTTTTTTAAGCATTAAAAATATATCTTCTTCATGGTGTATAACAATCTTTTATTGAAATAAGTATGTAACACACAGCAACTCACTCACATTAAGGGAAATATTTTTGATATTTTAAACTAAAGATATAAAACAAAAATAAAATATTTTTCCAATTATAGTTTTATGTTCTGTATCACTTTTTCTTATTTCACTCTTTTCTTTTTTCAAAAAATTTTTATAAGAAATTGTCCAAAATTGTCATGCACACTTTTTTATTACTTTTTATTTGGTTTCCAAAAGGAAAAAAAATACTTTTATTTTCTTCGTGTATCTTTTGCTATATTCTTTCACCGACGACAGACATGTTTGTCAAAAGGAAAAAAGACTATGTTCATTTTCATTTAAACAGTTCTTTTATCACATTTTACGTTTTGTGTTTCACATTTCGATTTTTATATGTGTGTGCTTTTTACTCGCATTATGTTTATTGTATTGTTTTTGCATTTGAAAATATCAAGCTCTCTTTCCTACATGACTATTTATCGATGCCGTATAACAGAATTTGTAATTTTTTTCATTTTCTTTTTGCTTCATACACCGCTGTACTCATTGAAAAACTTTTGAAAAATCATGTTTATGGATTGTTTTATGCACTATATTCTTAATTTCTCACTGCTACTTTAGTTTTAATTTAAATTTTCTAGTAAATTGGTTCGTTTTAACTGCATATAACTTCTTAAATTCTTTAACTTTCCTTTTAATCACGGTAAAAACTTACCTTTACCAAACCACGTTTAAGGAATGAAAGAAAAGAAATATCGAAAAGGAGAAGAACACAGAAAATATGAAAATGCAGTGATGTGCTCCTTAGGGTGATCACGTCTGTTAATAATTGTAAAAAAGTACTTTATATATGTGTACACAAAAAGTAATTCTTTTTGTTTGAAATCTTTTGGCCAATTTTGTTGAAGGCAGGTGAAAGTTCAGAAAGTTGAGTTTCCAATTCACAAACACATTTATCGATCAAGTTTTGTTTTTCAAGCTTCAATACTTATACTAAACAATCATACTTTTTAAAACTTGAAGTGGATTGAGCTGCTGTATACTCCATTTTTAGATACGAATATAATTTAATATTACAATATTTGAAAAATGAGGTTATTTGAAGCCGGCTGAGCTAGATGTTGTTTTTTATATTGTTTTTCATGTTGTAGCGATAAGGTCATATGTTTATCAATTCGCTTAGGGCGAGCTCAAAGCATAATCAATGAAATCCAAATATATAAATATTTTTGACTTTTAATTGTGTACCAAGCCATTTCAAATTCACCTCGTTTGTCTTGTACCTCACTTTTCTACTTGTTTGTGTACTTTTCATTCAATTGTAACAGCTGATCACTAATTAATTTTTGCTATCATTTTAGAGACATTGCGAAACGTGCACGTTGTGTTTTTAATAAATTTTAATTAATATTGTAGATTATTTGCTATATAAACATAATATTTATTAATAAAGAATGTCTGAAAATATAAAAGATGAAAAAACAAGTGCTAAGAATAAACGTTACTTTACTAATCCAGTTTCGAAGGAAGAAGTGAAAGAAATTAAACACAAGCCAAAAAATCTGCAGAAATTCCAAGGAGAATTCATCAAAGTAAACGACAAGATACAGAAACCAATTGCGCGTCATTTAAGGGGCAACAAATTTCATAAAAAAAATTCCCACCATCTTAAAAGCAAAGTACCACAAATATCAAAGGAATTATTAAGCAAGTATGGACGGGGCGAACAAGTGGAAGGAGCCGGTGTCAAGACTAAGTTCTTTAAAGAAAAGCAACAGCGCAAAGAAGTGTATTTGGAATACGCTACAGAACAGGCTGCCAGAACAGAGCTTTTATTAACCGAGCAAGAGGGATTTATAGAGGCAGATGAAGGCGAAGTAACGGCAGATTATCGGCAAGAGGAAATCGCTGCAAATGTTGATATTCAATCGGCGGCCAAATTATTTAAATTGAATTTAGACTTTGGTCCTTATACTATGCGATATTCAAAAAATGGTAGACACTTGTTGTTAGGTGGTCGCAAAGGTCATATAGCAGTTTTTGATTGGATAACTAAAAAGCTACACTGTGAAATGAATGTTATGGAAGAGGTGGCCGAGGTTAGTTTTTTACATCTTCACACAATGTTCGCATGTGCTCAAAAAGATCACGTTTATATATATGATAATCAAGGAACTGAATTGCATTGTATCAAGAGGATGTTTCGCGTAAATCGAATGGAATTTTTACCATATCATTTTCTGTTGGCCACTGGTAATAAAGATGGTTACGTTTCTTGGTTAGATGTGTCAGTAGGTGAGCTTGTGGGAAACTATAACACAAAATTGGGAAACATACGTATAATGCGGCAAAATCCAGGCAACGGCGTACTTTGTATAGGCGGCGGAAATGGTGTAGTATCAATGTGGTCACCCAAAGTACGTGAACCACTGGCGAAATTATTATGCCATTCAACACCTATGTCAGCTCTGGTTGTCGACCATGGAGGCAAACACTTAATAACAGCAGGTCTAGACCGCAAAGTCAAAGTATGGGATGTTAGAGCTTTAAGTGGTCCTTTAGCAGAATATCACTTACGTTTACCAGCCAGTCAGGTCGAGGTCTCACAAAGGGGAGCCTTAGCCATATGTCAAGGAAATTATTGTGAAATATATCAAAATTTGTTTGTAGGTGAAAAATCAAGTCGACCATATCTGAGAAAGAATTGCGGCTCTTTTATACATGGTATAAGGTTTTGTCCATACGAGGACATCCTGGGAGTTTCGACGGCCAAGGGGTTTGAATCGTTGTTGGTGCCTGGTTCTGGTGAGCCGAACTACGATGCCTTGGAAGATAATCCATTGCAGACAAGGTCACAACGTCGCGAACATGAAGTGCACGCTTTGTTAGAGAAAATACCACCTGAACTTATAACATTAAATCCAAATGATATTGCTACAGTTGATGCGCCAACATTGCAGGAAAAAATTGATGCAAAACGTTCGATATTCTTTGTGAAACCACCGCAAATTGAATTCAATTCCAGACACAAAATGAAAGGCAAAGGTGGCAGTGCGAAGGCATCACGAAATAAACAGATTGTTAAGGATCAAAAGAGGAAGGTAAGTTAAAAATATAATATCTGGTATGCATTAAACATATAAGGCTTTATTATAAAAAAATTAAAAAAGAATTCTGAAACGAAGTTTTTTATTTACATACCTAAAATACTTGTTTCTGAATTAATCATGTACTATGAGACCATCAGCGCAAAAGTGATGTAACCCATTTTTTTTTTTTTTTTTTTTTGGTGATACATAAAAAAAATCGTTACATTACCAATTGTGAATACATTAAAAAGCTGAAGAATCGTTTTTGCACAAAACGTAATATAGCGAAGTAATAAGACCAATTAAATAGTTTGGGGTTAGTTAAACCACTTCTGCGCTGACAGCGTCATAACTTAACTTCAAATAAACAATTTTGATACATCATCTTGATACATTTCCTTACAAACTTTTTAAAATTCTTATTCGACTTCAAAAAAATGTTCTCATTTTTCAAATATTTATTTAGCAATTTTTCCACTTTTTGTCTTTTTCCCTCCTAAGGAATTCATACAAAGTGTACGTGAGACCAAGAAAAATATCATAAAATCTCATAAAATGGATGACAATGATGACTTTATACCTTTGGAAAGTGAAACAAAACCAAGTGTACTGGATCGTTTTAAACCAAAAATTTTAAAAAAGAAAACAAAATAAAATCGATTTTGGTTATATATTTAAAGATAAACATTTACGTAGTTGTTAATATATATTGACAATAACTGGCTATTCTTTTATCCGTGATGTTGCTTTCAACATTATTTAACATTTTTTGCAGTTCATCCTTACTGACGCTCATTTGTGGATTTAGCCAGTAAAACAAATTTATAATATGTTTTTTACCTTCAAAGACATTAATTGCTCCTACAACTTGAATGGTCTGTAAGTGGTCCACAACCTCCGGCAAGATACTTCGCAAAGCGTTCAGAAATATCGCATTCTGTTGCTTGCCTAATCTGCTCATTGCCAGCAGGCACGACTCATTAATTGTCGGCTTTAATAACAGCTTTGGTAGGTACTGCAAAAAATTAGAAAACTCTTCGCTGCCATAGGTTTCATAAAGTTGCGAATCTTGTACGATTTCACATAAAAATATTAGGATTTTCGAAGATATTCCCAGTTCAATAAATTTGTTATTTAAAAAAGCTCTAATGCAGCTTTTGAGCAAGATTTTGGTTACATCACTGCAATGGTGTAATAATGCTAAACCATTTTCGAAAAGGAGAGCCCGCAACGCAAGAACCAAAGGCCTCGCATAATCATTGGAACTTTTTGAAGATAAAGAATTAACCGTTCTTGTCAGGTACTTCAAAACAGCATTAAACGTAGCTGTTTGAGCATCTAAGTTATTTGCACAGAACCGGCTCATAAGAAATGCAATCGTAATATTTTGTTGTAAACAGTCTGGCGACATTTCTGCAGAAGTTTTTCTTTTTTTTCTTTTAACTATACCATCGCCTACAAAAGAACAATAAATTGAAATTTATTCGATACATCTACACCTAATTACAAAACTTACTCTCTTCCAACACCATTTGCTGATAAGGATATGCATCCTGTAAAAAGTTAATGGCAAAAACTTCGGCGTATTGACCTTTGAAGCTCATACTCAAATCATGGTTATTCACTTGTTCTTCGTATATTTCTATCAGTGACCACAAATTAACAATTATTTCCAAGACAATTTTCAATGTCAATGCAGCATCCAGGGTAAGCAATGTCTCAGTGTTGCCGGAACCAGCTGCCTGTTGAGGTCTCACCTCCAACCACGACTCCAAGAGTAATGGCATCAAATGTTCTATATACGAGTGTAATTGAGCTGATTCATCACTAGTACTGTTTTCACCTGACAATTGAAATTGGCGATTGAAGATTGAAGATAAGTCACAAATTTGATTTGGTGCAAAGGTACGTTTAAGACCAAAATGTTGCTCAGTTTTTGCACTATATGTTACAAAGATATTTTTATAGTTACTAGCCTTCAAAGTAGCTTCACGATCATTGCGCTTGTGTTCAGCTAAAATTTGTAACATTTGCTGTAGACGCAACAGAACTTTCGAGCGCCATTTAATTGTAGTTTGCCTTCGCCCCATATTTACAGTTAACATACGTCCGGCCTTATCACCTTCTGCTCTAATTCTAGATATCATCTCCAGGAAATTTTTAAAAATTTTCCCACTTTCAACAGCTACTAAGTTTGGTGTATGCTGTAGTAACACATCCAACATTAGAAGAGAATCTTCCTGTACGGCAGCTTGTATGTGAGTCATGGCGCAGCGCAGGTATGAGGAAATGATGTGAAAAAAGGGAAAAATAGCTTCGGAAGACAAGTGCCCCAACAAACTGCTGAGTGTTCTAAAAGCCTCCCTCCTAGCATCCCTATCCAAATCGAGTGAAACTGCCGCAACTCCTTGTATAATGTTGTTGAGAGATGACAACAAACCCGGATGATTATTGGTAATGGCATCTCTTAGGTTTCTAAGTGACTCAATGCGAAAATTTGAACTGTGGTGTTTAAGTTTGGATAAGGTTTCCTTAAGATTTACTTGTTTTTCACCATGTTCATATTGGCTTTCTTTAAGCTGTTCGCGAATAACTATTTTGCGTACTTTAAATTCTGTTTTGGTTACATTGAGACCTTTAGGTAATTTAGCACCTTTTAATTTCACTTTTGCTTTTTCAGATCTTAACTTCTTTTTGTGCGAGCCACCCATTATAATTGTTATAAACTATTGAAAAGAAAATAAACAAATCCGTCCACGTGTTTATAACAGCTGCTTACAAGCGCTGCCAGATAATCGGTTGCTTGTTAGATTAAAACTTGCTTGTTCTACATTTCATAGCGTCTAGACGAGACCAATTGTTGTTTTATAAAAACAAAGATGATTTCAAATATGAATGATTTGAAGAATATGCGAACGAAGTACATAAATATGCTCAAAGCCTGATAAATGTAGAGCACTTATTGCTCGCAAAAACATATAGTTATTGTACTAACGGTGCTTTCATACATAAACTTTTGTCAAAGTTATGTTCTTTCTCGTAGAAACAGCTCATTTTCAGTACTTGTAATATATGCCGCATAATTGTTAACAATTATTGCAAACATAAAAAGTTGAATTCAGAGTTAATTCATGTTCAGATTTCTTGTATTGTATTTTAAAGGGCTATTAGACAGGCATACTTGTCTGCAGACATGTACGATGGCATACCAAATCTCACTGTCTAATAGCATGTTTGTCGAGTACGTTAGACATGTATGTTGGTTTTCAAAATTTTTTGATTTTCTGATTTTTCTCGTCTAATAGCAGTCCGTCATACTTTCATATAAAAATTCAGTTCACTTGTTGACGCTGCTGAGTGCGTATCGGAAATTTGTGAAAAAAATGTCTTGCTAATGTTATTTTCTGGGAGGAGCTCATTGAGGAATATAAAAGCTTGCCAAAATTGTGGTAAATAAAAATTTAGATCTGTAGCACAACAAAAAATTGAAAAATAATGGATATAATAAATTAAAAGTACTGAACTATGCCGTCAGCGTTCGACAGTGTAATAGCAAATCCCAAAGTATGCCATCGTACATGTCTGCAGACAAGTATGTGTGTCTAATAGCCCTCTTACGTGTGGATATTATTAGTTAAGTTCGAATAAGACAGATAAGTTCTTCAAAACTCGTGTTTTTAAGAACTATCGAAGTACAATATTTGACACCATCATATTCTGCTAACGTATTTACATGTTATTTTCACTCGCTAAAATATTTATCGCTGGCCTAGAAAAAACCTATCATGGTGGAACAATACTGTAATAAATGTCTGGCAGCCTCTTTTTTCCCCAAACACTTCCTATCGACTCTCGAAAGCATGGTGGAGTTTCGGCGAGTCTCGAAAAGTGTTGATTATTTTGACAGCGATATTTTGAGTTCTTTTTCTCCGTGTTCTTCGTGAATTAACATGGCTCCAACTGTGAGTAGTCTAAAAATTGTTTAAATTGGTCATATAAATTTCTCATATTGCAACCTAAATCATTTATGAACGCAATATTAATGATTGTTAAAAAAAATACTGCAAAACATTTGATGATTGCTTAGAAAATAATGGATTAAACTACTTGTATATATTTAGGCTAAAACCCAAAAGGGTGAAAAACCCGCAGCGGCAAAGAAAGCCGAACCTGCTAAGGCTGCCCCAGCTGCCGCTAAAGGCAAGGTTGAGAAACCCAAAGCTGAAGCTGCCAAACCTGCTGCTACTACCGCCAAAAATGTAAAGAAGGCTCCGGAAGCCGCCAAGAAGGATGTGAAGGCTGCCGCTACTGCCAAGCCCGCTCCAGTGAAAAAGGATGCCAAGGCTGCCGCTCCCGCTAAGAAGGAAGCTAAAGCCGCTGCTCCTGTTAAGGAAGCGCCCAAAAAGGAAGCAAAACCTGTTGCTGCTCCAGCTAAGAAAGCCGAACCAGCTAAGACTGAAAAGCCTGCTGCTGAGAAAGTAGCTAAAGCTGTTGTAACCAAACCAGCAGCGAAACCTAAAAAGTCGGTAACTCATGCAGCTGCCGTTGCTACAGGTAAAGTAGGTAAGAGGACCATTTTGCGCGGCAAAGGACTTAAGAAGAAAAAGGTGTCGTTACGGTATGCCATCGACTGCACCAATATTGCTGAAGATAACATTTTGGATGTTGTTGACTTTGTAAGTAAATTGACTTAAAAACGTTAGATATTGAAAAATAACTAATCAAAATACTTGTAACTAATTGTCTTAAAAATGTTACATATTCAAAAATAACTGAACTGATCAAAATACCCGCCTTAACGGCCTTATAAAAATGCTTTGCTTAAGTGAATTTTACAGAGATTACAACTGTCTGTCCGTATACTTAAGTATGTACTTTTGCAACCAAGCTAACGAATTTGTTTTTTCAATAAGACCAATTTTCCCGAAAAGGGGCTCTGGATGTAGCACAACGGGGTAGCCTCTGACTGTCAGAACCTGGTCTGGCCAGTGGTGCAACCGTTTGTGAACTACATCAAGTCGTGCTTTGTAAACCGCCACGTGGTGGGCCCTGGGTTGGGTACACTTGCAACCGCAAGTGCTCAAGCCAAAATACATGGTGCGCCCTGCCAAAGCGTTTTTCCTAGTTGGGCGCTGCAGGTACTCATTTACGCTAAGCGAAGCTAAGCTATGATTATTTATAAATATGACTAAAACACGCTACCTTAGTCCTAAAAGTGGACTATGTATATATGTATGTTTCTTTAACAAACATGGCAAATATTTATAATAACAGCAGGTAATTCCTAAAACGTTTAATTTTGCGAATATGCAATTGAAAAAAAAAATTGTTTTTACTGAAATTTTAATGGCTGGGCCACGACTGATTTGTCGTTAGAGAGTGATTACCCTCGCTTTGATGACAGTGTACTCAGTGGTATAATAAAATCACACTCTTTATATATTTGGCCTTTAAATTTTACATTGATTTAAATGCTTAACAACTGAAGAGATATTAAAATAAGAATGACGGAGCCATCAGTAAAGGCAATTTTTTATTTGTTATCTTTTTGTTCAATTCAAGTTTTATTTTGATTATTTTCTTATAATTTAGGAAAAGTACATTAAAGCCCGCATGAAGGTTAACGGCAAAGTAAATAACTTGGGTAACAACGTCACCTTCGAACGTGTAAAAATGAAGTTGTACGTCAACTCTGATATCCACTTTTCCAAGGCTTACTTGAAGTATTTGACCAAAAGATACTTGAAAAAGAACAGCTTGCGTGATTGGATCCGTGTTGTCGCCAATGAAAAAGATTCTTATGAGCTCCGTTACTTCAGAATCAGCTCCAACGATGATGAGGATGAAGACGCCGAGTAAAGTATCTACTGGAATTAAAATAAATTTTGTTAAGAGAAAATAAAAAATTTATTTAAAAAGAATTAAACAGCTTGTTCATTTTGGTATTCCAATAAATTCAGAATGTTATAGGATTGTTATGTTCTGAAATTATGTGGGGGATTTGTCGATTTTTAATAATGTAGCAACCAACACTGGTAACTTTTTTGCAATTTAAACAATACAATTATAGGTATTTTGTTATCTTATTCTGTAAGGATTTTTCATCGACTTAAATATTTCAAGTTTACTTTGACGAAGTCCTGAGTTAGAATATAGAACATCGGCTAAAGGTGAAATGACTTCTGGGGGCAAATTGCATTCCATATGGTTCGAAATTTTAAAATGTTTCCATATCAACTCATTCAAATATTTCGTTCGATAACGAGTGCCGTAATTTGACCCCTGGTAATCATCAAATTATATGCCTGGTAGAGTTTTACCAGCGGGTCTACTCTGAAAAGCTTCCAGTCGATCGAGAACCGGCTTAGTTCGGTTCTGGTAGTTGTGTTTAAAACAAATTGTCTAAGTAAAACTGAGTTTTTTTTTTTATTGATTATGAAATTCACTCGGCCACCATATTTTCGATGTGCATATCATTACCTTAATATAGAAACGCCCTCACTCGTTATTTTTTTAAATCAAAGTTTTTGCATTTTTCGATACATTGGACGTTCCTCTTTCGAAAAGATTTCCTACAAATTTATTAACATAGATTTTATTTTGTTTGGGAAATCTAGTAAAAATTAGCTCGCAATTTCGTAAGTAAAGACAGTTTAAATAATGTCCTATAAGGAAAACTAGAAACTCTGAAAATAACGTTACTTAATATGTGAATGGTCCCTAAGGAGTACGTACTGATCGATTTAGCACAAAGGTATCATTGTATTGCACCCAAATAAGCTGGACTCATTAATTTTCAACCGTCCTTACCAGTAATTTGCTAACCTACTGATCCATTTCAAATGTGTAGTTTCAGCCCAGTTTCCGATACTACCGGAACACCAGTGCAATCAATACTCTGTGATTATGTGACTAAATATTAATTAACAAATGAATATTTACACATCGTATTTTTTTTTATTTTTATTTAAAGTGTGTATAAATGAATACGAATTAACAAACAAACTTAATTAAATTTCTATAAAGCGTAATCTTTCTAGGTGAAATATGCTTATACAGAGGATTTTGATAAAAGAAAAAGTTATACAAACTATTGATCTATAACACATTTTACAATGGGAAGCAAATGTTTCCTGGTAACTTGAATATTATGTTGTTTATAAAATGATCCATTCATAAAATTACAATCTTTACAGTGCTCAATGCATAATTTGGGTTCATCTATTGTCAATAGGCGTTTATGGATGGATTCAAATAAATTCGAGTCGCAAATATTGATTAGGCCAAAATCACGATGGACATTGTTGTCTTCGGGTTGTACGTACATACCCAATAATAGAACAACACTACAATTGAACTCTTTTGCAAATTCTCTAATGGCCTCATCAGCATTCGATTTTGTGATATACTGTTGCACCGGCAAAGGAAATCCTGGTAAAGCGACTTTAATTTTTTTGTTTTTTGTTGAAGTTAAAATTTTAAAATCTTTTCTTAACAGTTGAGAGGCATTTAATGAACTAACATCAGCTCGGGCCTTAACTAATGCCTCAAATACTTCCTGTCTGCTTTGTATGCAGCTGAATTTGTTCAAGGCTTCCTCCAACGCTGAACAAATTTCAACATCTTTTGGTGTAGCTCTGCAAGCTAACTCAGAAAAGTTAACTGTATCCAATATTATAGTACTGCGTAGTAGATTTAAAATGTCCCTTTCCGATTCATCCAACAATTTTGAATTTTTAAACTCTTCAGCAACAAGTGTGGCACAGGATCCTACCAAATTTAAATGTAGTGCACAATTATCGGGTATAGTCGCTGATACATCTCTAGGCCTATGATCATAAATGGCTATACAGCTTTTTAACCAAGGACTTACATGATGGTCGACTAGTACAAATGTGCTGCTATTTAAGAAGTCCTCGCTTAATTCATCTTTGAAGGTGAGCAATTCTTCGTTTATATTACTTTTTTCGAAAATATATTTCACTTCAGTTTTTAAGGGATAATCTCTTTTAGGAATATTTAGTATTGGCAAGTAGGTTAAGTTATGTGAATTAAAATTGTTCTTGCGCTGAAAAAAATATGCCAATGAAATAGCACACACAGCTGAATCCAAGTCACACGATTCATTGCCCAAAACAAGGCATATAGGTTCCTAAGGAAACATATAAATAAATATGTACATAAGTATGTGAGCGCATATGAGTTTATTGGTTATTTCCAGTTTATTTATGTATTACCTTGGCGTTAACAAACTTCCGGGATTGCTTTAAGAAACTTAACATTTTATTCACAGCCTTAGATTTACTATTATTTTATTCATTAATCACAATTATTGCAAAAACAATAATTTAAATAAAACTCTGAGTTATTCCTAATTTCGTGTTTTGAGAAATGAAACTTACGTTGTTATAATTTTTGAGAAACATCTTCAACAGCAGCGTTCACGTGTTTGGTCCACTGTATGTGGACCAGCCTTATTTGAAAAATTTTCAATAAAGCGGAAATTAATATTAGTTGGCCTAACTATTGTAGGCTGATATGTTTTGTGGGCTGATGGTGAAGGTTGTTTGCCTGTATTTGTCATAATATATGTGTAGTTCCTTAACCCTAGAAAGATAATTATATTCTGACATACGTTAAAGATAATCATGCGTAAAATTTACGCATACGTTTTGGAAAGCTAAATTGTAGCATTTTGTTGATTAATTTAAAATAACCTAATGTTGATTACGTTTTTCTATATAACTGCAGTAAAAATAGCCGAGTTTTAAATATGTAAATATATTTTTATTATCAGAAAAAACAAAAACAAAAGGACAACTTCAGTAATTTAAAAAATTTCGACATCATATATCTTTGAAAACTTATCACCCGTTTTTGGATTTGTAGTCATTAATTTCAATAAATATACTTAATAACAAATTATTTTTTATAAAACATGTCCATTTTACGATATTCGTAATTATCTCATCAACCAAAAACTTGTTTAAGGATGAAAGGGGATCATGCAGATTGCAACACATTCGTGTAGCACCCCTTTGAGATCTAACAAAATATTAAATACTGGCACTCGGCCGTGTCTACGTGATTTTGGTGTCAACCAACAATGTTTATTATTTCCCTCTGTGACAGAGAGATGCTGATGAAGAAGCTGGTTGCTCTATGTTAACTTCGCGTATGTACTAGTCTCCTGCATAAGACATCTTTTAAGAACTTTCAAGACGAGGGATTTTTCAAATGCTTTACTACAGCGAAATCTTATAAAACAAACGTTAACAACACTGTTTGCAAGAAATTTGTTTGAGTATTGTAGGTATAAGAGTAAAGAAGAAAACACTTAGTGACGGAAGAATTTGTGATACTTGCTTCTTTCTATGCATGAGCGCGTGTACAAACGTCATGCATGTATGTGTGTATGATTTTTTATTTTTCTGCGCACATGCAAAGGCACACACATGCATTAACATTAGTTGTATGCGGTTAATCACATAATAGCTTACCATCTACATATTACACACACTCGAACGTACAATATGAAAAATAACAAGCATACACTAATCAACAGTACTTCTTTTGAGTGTTTGTTACAAGCAAGCTTTCTTGGCGACATCGCTTGTTAACACTGATATACACGTACACCAATACATCCATCGTGCTTCGCTTATAGTACGACAGCATTTATTATTGGTTTAGTATAATACATGCGACGTGTACATTTAAAAATCATGACGTATTTACATTTAAAGACCTTTTACGCAGGTCTCTAGTATGTACTTGCCTTTCCAATTTTTTTTAAACACACAAATACAACCCGCAAAGCGATTAGCTTGTCTGCGAAAAACACCCAGGGTCCATGGTGGGAATCGAACCCACGACCTATGGACTGAGAGGCTAGTAGCGTCGCTACCACTCATCCACAGGGGCACCTGTGTGTGTTTTTTGATTTTTTTCGAGTCAGGCTATCGACGAATTGAAAGCTTCTACCAAGGCGAATTGATATTCGCCTTGGCTTCTAATTAAATTAAATTTAACAATTTATGCACAATAAGTGGTTATCAAAAAAAAAAACAAACAACACGAATGTTCATAAAAATAATAAACTTAAAGTCACTCTAAAGATAATCATGCGTAATTTTGACTCACATACCCCTTATATTTCAAAAATTGAACACAAAGTATTTATTCCGTGACCAAGTGAACACTCGCTCAAGGCGAATTCAGTAACGAAAGGCGAAATTCAGATACTGAATTCGCCTTGCACTCGCTTTTTTTTTGTTGAGTTGCCATACGTTTTACGTTATAGAATAAGTTTTAGGGAAACTGTTTTAGGGATTACCGGTTTTGGCAATTTCAAATCTCAAAGATACCTACGTATGTTTGCCTTAATATAGAAAGGCCCTAACTCATTATTTTTTTAATTCGAAATTTTTGCATTTTTCGATACATTAGCCGTTCAAAAAACTCGATTTAGTGAGTTAGGGCCTTTCTATATTAAGGCAACGATATATATTTTTGTGATAAAACAAGTTTAAAATTATAAAAAATTATAAGGTACTATGTGATGAAAAACGATTTAAGATGTGTGATGTGTTTGCTATAGTCTATAGTCATTTTGTCAATCATTTTAAATTTTAATTTAATTTATTCATTTATAACACAACACGAAATCCTAGCTTTAAGGCCATTAATAGTTTTTGTAATAATTTTTGATAAATTTCTTTTCACATTCCTACTATATTGTATATATTTTATCTTCTAGTGCGTTTTTTAAAAGTCAGTAGCTTAAGATTGGCTTTAAAATGATATATATGGTCATGTTCTGTAAACCGAATCCGAGTAAATTTCTCGTTTTCCAAAAATAAATAATGGCCACATTGATGTCTATCCAATCATACATACTAAATTAATTTTACATATAATATTTCAAGCTCTAAAATATAGAAAACTACGAAAAAAGTGTGAAAAAATTCACTATTAGTGGATTTTATTTTTCTAAATCGAGCTTTTTAAAATCGACTCGATTTACAGAACAGGCAGGATAATATCGATCCGAACTCATTACACCTTTCCACCACATACCTGAATAGCTGTTCTTTTATCGAAATATTCAAAAATATGAGTTAGGGCCTTTCTATATTAAGGTAACGATATATATATGTATACGGGCCTGTTCTGCAAATCACGACATGTCAAATCACGGTGTTTTCAAAAAATTAATAAAAGCTAAATCATTGCTTTTGTAAATTTTCCGATTTATAGCGATGGAAATGAAATAAAATATTCTATTATACAAGAAAAACTTAAAATACAATAAAAATCCATTAACAAGTCAGCTATTAATACGTTTGTTTTTTGAAATACCCTTGATTTTCAGATTAGGCCCGATAATATATTTTTGTAATAAACCAAGTTTCAAGTTATAACAATAATTTATTTTTTTTCATTATACATACATATGTATGTACTAGTGATGTAACGAATGCCAATTTTTGATATTCGCGAATACGAATATTTGAAACGATATTCGCGAATAAGAATACGAATATTATATGCAATAGGAAATATTAAAACATTGTTATGAAAAAGGACTCACACTCTTGTTGGCGTACTTTAAATTACCCAAAATTTTAATGGTCGTCATTAAATAATATTTGAAAATGATACAAAGCACAAATTTCTATAAAAAATTAATGTATTTGTCATTTATTTAAATTTCGTTTAGGATTTATGCATTTATTTATTTAATTTCTTTGGAAAAATATTCGTATTCGTCTGAATTTGGCCGAATATTCGACAATTCGAATACGAATATTCGTGCATCACTAGTATGTACATACTCATGAATATAGTCAATGCATGAAAATAAAATTTTTTACAATTCCTGTTCATCCGTTTCTCCCATCTCGTCATCGGCACATTCCAATGTCAAATCGTCCAACATCTCGGCCAACGTTATGCGAGGAATGTTATCATTGAAACCCAAAGTGTCTCCCCCATCAACTGGAATTTTCTTGGCGTCGCGATATATATTTACTTGCTTACGATAGTCAACGTCTTCCTCCAAATCTTCTAAAAATTCATGATAATCGTGTTTACTACGTTCATCCGTAGCCTCATCGGCCAAGTGACGTAATTTCCACAAACGTTGGTTGGAACGTGTTTGACGATCAATATAGCATTTTTTCACCAATACCACATCTGGAACTTGTTCGGAGCTGAGTTTATCAAATTCGTTATCATTGACATTAGCTTCGCTTAAATTATAACCCAACACTGAGTCACCCACTTTAAGAATATGCCCTAAATGGGAACGGGTATGTATAGTATTATCGTTGATGCCCAATTCAGAAGCACGCACAACCCATATATCACAGAGAACGTGCCGAAATGATAGTTGTCCTTGTCCTGGATAATACTTTCGATCTTTATCCATAATTATTTCTACGTCCATGACAATATATTCAACCAGTTGTTTCGGATTACAAATTGCATCAAAAGGTGAACGGTAAAATACATGTCCAGAGATTTCAGCAATTTGAGCAGTCATAGGATCTATTACATGTATTCCACTAGTTACTTTGTGTATTAGACAAATTGGAGAAAGATTTCCCAACTGCTGACGCAACTTCTTTGACAAACATATGGCACTATCCTTGGATAGTGGAGCAATATCAACCGACCACGTATATTTGTAATTAAAGTTGTTGCTATGAATATCGTGGGATATTAAACGTTTTGAGGATGTTATTTTCACGGGAACCATTGTTTGCAGAAAATCTACCATTTTGCGTGCATGGTTTTCGTTGGCATAATAGAAATCTAAGCCTCCATGCATGGGTTTAATGCCCAAAGTATTTTCATGGGCCTTGTGTTTCAATATCAATTGTTCCAGGTAGTAAAATGTTTTTTTGTTTTCCGCTCTTTGACGAACCTGCACTATACAACGCCAGAAGTCTTTTGCCTCTGTTCTATGGCAGTCATCACACATTTGATTTTGTACTGTAAACTCAACAATGAAAACTTGTTGAAGCACAGTGCCACCCGATACTTCTCCATGTACCGTCAATTTAAGTTTAATTCGTTTTGAGTGTGCCTCCGTCCACACAAAACCCGCATCAATCAATTTCACTTCTTTAAGTCCTCTTAATTTTTTCAAGCAAAGCGCCAACAATTCTCTTGATTCTAATGCCGCTTGTATCCATTCTCCAGGTGGCTGCAAATAACGTTCGCAATTACGACAGAAATGTAGTACGGCTTGTTTGGGTATGCCTTCGGTGATATCAACATGATTACGTAAACAAGTAACACACATATTGGAAGGATTTGGTTCTATAGTAACACCACATTCGCAGCACAATATCACAGATTGCTGCGTGTTGTTGTCGATCGCACTTCCTGCATTTGTACGACCAGAAAAATCAACATATTCCATTATTTTTGATTTTTTTTTGCTGGATAATGGTATATTTTCAAGCAATATTGTCTTTTTTAAAGAAAACTAATTCCGAATTTAACTTGGAGAAAAAGAAAAACCAAAACACGTGCAGTGCTGTTATAATTGAGTACTTTTTCACATAGATTAATATTCTGTGCTTTTTCATGTGCATATAAAATAAGAGTTGCCAGATAATAAAATATGTTAGAAATAACTGCAAATATTACGAAATATTTTACATTGTAAAATTTACACGGATTTTATTTTGGGCTTAAATTCTGTTAAGTGAAGAAGGTCCAAATATAAAAAATCTTAACTTAAATAATAGAAAACTCAATTCTAAGAAAAAGCTTTTGTGGAAAAAAATCCTCGGAAAGGCATATTTACGGAGTTATGCAATACCAAAGTATTGGAAGTTTTTTTTTTGCATTTTCTTGGTGAATTTTTGATTTGATATAAAAATATTCGTATCATATGAAAGCTTATCAAAATTATTAAATGATAAGGACATTTCCTCCTTTCTCCCATAAATTCAGATTTGTTTCAAGAAAACCCGATTTGTGTAAAATATGAAAAAAAACTTGCCTAGGGTCAAGTATGTACCATCTGTCATAAAAATTCAAGACTTGAAAAGTCAAACTTGATGTGTGTGAATCTGGGGATCTTACTCTGTAATTCGAAACGAAAGCAAATGCTTTCGAATTGCAATATTCGGTCATGTTCTGTAAACCGAATCCGAGTAAATTTCCCGTTTTCCAAAAATAAATAATGGCCACATTGATGTCTATCCAATCATACATACTAAATTAATTTTACATACATATAATATTTCAAGCTCTAAAATATAGAAAACTACGAAAAAGTGTGAAAAAATTCACTATTAGTGGATTTTATTTTTCTAAATACAGCTTTTTTAAATCGACTCGATTTACAGAACAGGCAGGATTAATAACATACAAGTTCGAAAGCATTTTCTTTCGTTTCGAAATACTGAGTAGACCCCTGGACTTATTATTATATGGCTTATATCATAGACTGTGAAAGGCCTTGAGACTCTGGTTCATATTATACGAACGCGTAAGAGCTTCAGAAAAACAAACACTTGGATCAAAATATTGGAACTAAAAATTGTAGATTGAAAACAAAACTGTAAAATGTATTTTAATTTATTCTACTCAAAGTAGATAGACATTGGTTCTACTTATCAAGTTGTGCCATATTCATTTCGTTATGCTTACCAAGATAAAATATAACTTGTAATTTATTTTGCTTTTTTTTTTGCTTATAGATACAAGGTTTGAAAATTTGTAGTTGCACGTGTTTCGATGTAATAACCAATTATTAATTAAAAATGCGATTTTGAAATTTGTTAGCTGTATTTGCATTTCAACTGACGATATATAATTTAATATTATAAACTAATCCGATCAAGTGATGGATAATGCGTCGAATAGTTTTTTTTGACGAGACGAAAAAGTTTTCTTTGCCTTAATTATGAAAAATTTATTTTAAAAATAACTAAATTATCTATTTGGGATCCACCGATTTAGAATCACATGTGTGATTATTCCTGTCAGCTTTGTTCATTGGTAGAACACGTACTTAATTTTACCGATATTTCATCTATTATTTCTTTGAAATCTATAGTTGTAAAAGCATCGGTATTCTCAAGGTCATTGTAATTGTCACTTGGTTCGCTAACTTTTGTATGATCCAGATATAAATTAACATTTTTACGGATTTCTGCATCCTCTTCCAAGTCTTCTATAAAGTCAATTTTGTCCTTAACAATACGTTCATCAACTGGACCATATGTTAAATGTTTAAGCTTCCAAAGACGTTGTTTATTGCGGGTAGCACGATCGTAACATTTACGTACGAGTATTATATCTGGAATTTGATCTGAATTCAATTTGTCAAACTCTGTCTCGTTGATGTTTGTTTCCTTCATGCTATAGCCCATAACAGAATCCCCAACATTAAGAGCGTGCCCCAGATGAGAGCGAGTATGAATAGTGTTTCCATTAATGCCAAACTGTGAAGCTCTTACCAGCCACACATCACATAATTGTAACCGCAAAAGTTTTTTACATTGCGCAGCACCAGCAGCATTCTTGGCTTTTATCTTGTCTACATCTTCAATATCCATTACAACAAATTCTACCAGTTGCTTAGGATTGCATATGGCCTCGAACGGAGAACGAAAGTAGTTGAGACCATTTAGTTCATATATTTGTGCTGTCATAGGATCAATTAAATACATTCCATGTGTTACTTTATGTACCAAGCAAAGTGGCGGCAGGTTCCCAAGTTGATGTCTAAGCTTCTGTGGGAGACAAACTAAGCTATCTTTTGATAGAGGAGCGATTTCTACAGACCATGTGTATTTGAAATGATGTATATTACTGTTTTGATCATGTGATATTAAACGCCTCGATGGTGTTACTTTTACCGGTACCATTCCTTCTAAGAAATTTATCATTTTACGAGCATGATTTACGTTAGCATAAAAAAAGTCTAGACCACCATGAACGGGTTTTATCCCTAAAGTATTTTCATGAGCCTTATGCTTCAATATTAGTTGTTCCAAATACAAATATGTTTTTTTGTTTTCCGAATGCTGTCTTACTTGCACCACACAACGCCAATAATCTTTTGCTTCAACGCGGTGACATTCATGACACATTTGATTCTGAATAACAAAATCGATAACCACACCTTGACGCAATGAAGAAAAATCAGCCGCATTTCCTTCCACCACTAGTTTTATTTTAATACGTTTTGAATGCCTCTCTGTCCATATAAAGCAAGCATCTACCAGTTTCAAATTCTTTAAACCTTTAATTTTTTTTAAACACAATCCCAATAGCTCACAGGATTCCCATTTGGCGTTGACCCACTCTCCAGGAGGCTGCAGAAACCGTTCGCAACCCTTGCAATACTGCAATTCAATTTGTTTACATATTCCTGCAGTAATATCAATATGCTCTCGTAAGCATGTCAAGCACATATTATGAGAATTTGGCTTAATTTCTACACCACATTCGCAACATTTTATAGTATTTGTTTTAATTTCGATGATTTCCCCATTTTTGCTTTTAGCCGTAGACTTTGCATTAAAATCGACGTATTCCATGTTATTACCAAAGATTTAAAAAATTTCAACACAGATTATAAGATTCCTTCCTTTCGCTATTATCACAGAATATGAATTAAGTAGTCCATGATTATATGAAACGGATGACAATATTTATGTATGTATTTAAAATTTTTGCAACAACAAAATCAAAAACAAGTTTGTAATTTGTTGTTGCCATACTGTAATTTTATTGTACGGTAGAATTACACAAACTTTTGAAAAAAAACGTGATGAAATTAATGAGTGTTATGGTGAGTATACACGGTACTACAAATCGTACGATAAATCGTACATGTGTGAAATTAGTAACGCGTATCATGCTGTCGGACTTATGAATTATACTTTGTAGTACGAAAATCAATTTTTGATTTTTGTGGGCGGAGCTTCGATAAGTACGATAATAAGTATTGTGTATCATGCTGTTGTACAGCAAAATTAGTTTTATGAGGAAATGATTTAGAAAACGCAGTGTTTCTGCGACTCAATTTTAAAATTAGGTTTATGTAGAGGATATTTTAATTAAAAAAAGAAAATAAAATATTATTTTAATCATTCTCTACAACATGCTCCTTTTCTTTTTGCATAATTTTTTTCATTCTTTTCCACTGCAGTTCACTTTTAATTAATAAATCCTCCACACTATTCATTTATCCGCGTGGGTATTGCCTTAAAAATTTTCTTTCAAATGAATTAGTTTGATTTTTAGTAACGTGTATCTTAAAGACTACACACAAGTGATGGTTCTTGCTTCATAAATATTATTATTATTTCGTTTTTTGGGGTCTTTTCGTTTTTTTTTGTTTTGGCGTTTTTTGCGTTTTTTTCGGTTTTGGCGATTTTTTTGTTTTAGCTCTTTTTTAGTTTTGACACTTTATTTTCTTGTTTTGGCGATTTTTTCGGTTTTTGGCGTTTTTTCATTTTGGCGATTTTTTATTTTTGGCGATTTTTTTCATATTTTCGTTATTTTTTATTAAAAATTTATTTTTAGTTTTGGCGACATTTTCGCGTCGGCGATTTTTTTCGATTTTTTGCGTTTTTTTTCATTTTGGCGTTTTTTTCATTTTGGCGATTTTTTCGAATTTGGCGATTTATTTTAGTATGATTTTTTTTTAATTTTGGCGATTTTTTTCGTTTTGGCAATATTTTTTTAATTTTTGGTGATTTTTTTTTTGGTTTGGCGATTTGATAATTTTCGGTTTTTTAGTTTTACCGTTTTTTAAAATTTCAAGTGTTTGCCTCTTACGGTTTCCAAGATATAGCAAATTGTCAAAATTGACCACCCTTTAATTTCAATTTTTTAAATTTTAGTGTTAATTGTTGTAGTCTGTATAAAAATATACTAATGTTACAAATTTCAAGTTTCAATATACATATGTTCATACAATTGTATGTATATTACATGGGATTTTAACATTTTTCGTTGCTCATTTTTGAAATATCCTTTAATTTTTAATTCTCATGTATTTGTTGTTGTAGCGGCCAAGGTTCTACATACTCTGTCCAAATTTCAGGTCCGTAACTCTTACGGTTCCTGAGAAAATACCGTGTGACGGACAGACGGACAGCGTAGCGAAAACAATAGGGTTCCTTTTCACCTTTGGTGTACGGAACCGTAAAAAGCAGGGACTATGGAAATCGGACGTTTGATATAACTGTATTTTTCGATAACAGTATGACTGTCAAACATTCATTCATACATTCATAGTATTTTTTTCTTTTGCCATTTTAGTTTTTGTTAAAAATTATTTATTATTTCAAGTTAAAATAAATGCAACTATTTGCGAATAGTAAAAGATAATTCCCCTAATGAAGTCGATATAAAGTGTAATGTTTCTCAAGTGAAATGTAAACAATAAAAAATGTTTTGAAAACATAGTTTCTAATTTTGTTAGTACGGGTAATTTTTAATTACTCTTGATGATGGTGCTGGCTGCTGGTTGGTTGGCGGCTACTGTTGAATCATTCGTGAGTTTGTGTCCGTTTTGTGTGATGATACGGTAAATGATTAAAAATTTACAAAATTGCGCTGTAAAATAGCCAGACAGAAGAAACAAAATCCATTTTGGAAATAATCGAGTAAAAAACACGACTCGTGTTTAGTTAAACTCCTATTGGTTATAATATGTCATCAATTTATATTAATTAAAATAATTCGTGTTTTTGTGTGAATCATTAAAAATTTACAAAATTGCGCTATAAAATAGCCAGACAGATGAAAGATAATCAATTTTATAAATGATAAAACTCGATGATTGAGAAAAACGACTCGTGCTTAGTTAAACTCTTCTTACCCCTAGTTTTTAACTTAAAACTTAAGTATGTAATTAACTAATTTTTATTTAAAATTAAGTTGTAATTAAATACGATTTCATTTTTTCAGTGGTTAATTAAAGTTATTATTAAATTACGTTGAAAGTAATGCAGCACTCCAAAATTTCAAAATATTATGGAAAGCTTTCCAAAGAACAGCTGTTTAACATAAACAAAAAAGTTAGGTTATCAAAATGCAGAAAATTAAAATTGCATAAAAACACATTTTATGAAACCAAAGGAGCATTAGAATACATTTTTCTATTTATTTATTATACTATGAATTGTTTATGTTATGTATTTATGCAAATTAAACGAAATTCGTCCTAATACGACCACATGATGTTTTCAACCCAACCACATGATGTTCATATGTATGTTTGCAATAAACGCACACACGCATAAAAAATATGGTGCGCTCATAAAACTTAAAGACTATTTAATTACACAAAGTTGGGCATTTAATTATTATATAATTATGCACTCAAAAACACAATTTCGTATTTAATTAGAACTTAAAAATAATTACAGTTTGATTATTAAGTCAAGAAATTGACATTAGTGGTTATAATATATCATCGCTTTATATTAATTTTAAAAATTAGTGAAGACCCCTTGGCGCTTACTTCTACGTCTCTCCCATTTTTTTCCCGCTCCACTGGTGAAAGGTTTGAACGTTATACATTCAAATTTTTTATGTTTTTTCATGTTCGTACGCAAGGTGTATATAACCAGGTGGCAGCGCTACTTCAGCTGATAATTTTTTGCTTTCTCATGTTTTAGACTCGGCAGTTTTTCTTGAAGCAAGTCTGAGTTTATGGGAGTGAGAGGAAAGAAGAAAGAAGAGGGGTACTGACTTGCTTGTACAGAAAAGTTACTTCAATTCTCTTTTGTTATTTCATTCGCAGCATTAAAACAATAGGAAACTTGAACAAGAAACCGTCTGAGTGTAAACAAACGAACAGTTTTAAATAGAATTGAAGATAACTGCTTCAAGAAAAACTGCCAAGTCTAAAACATGACTTTTTGTAGCTAACGAATGTCAAAAACTTCGTTTTGTTTTGGTTTTAGTACAATTATTATTGTAATTTTGACGTTCTTCGGTTCTTTACACAGCTATGGTTGCCGTATTTTTGTATAAAAAATCCTTATGCAGTCACCTGTATAATTCCACTATGCTCGTACGTGTATGGACCTGGGACCAGCAGGGCTGCCAAAGGTAACGATTTTTCGGCATTTTGCCGATTTTTTATTAAAAAACAAACAAATGCCGATTTGCTGATTTTATCATCGGTTGGTTATTGGCTTGCTGCAAACATAATGTATTTTGAGTATACTGTGCCGCAAACCTATAACCAACCGTCGTTATGTAAAAAATGTTCATTTTGATCAAAAATCAGTGAAAACCCGTTAACTTGTTCGTTTTCAAACCACGTTTTTGTGATTTGGCAACAATGTAATGCAATTTTAATCATGTTTTGGAATGACAGTTTTTCTCGAGAAGCAAGTCTGGGTTTATGGAAGAGATAGAGGAAAGCAGAAAGAAGAGAGCTACAAAATTCTTACTTGCATCGAAAAGTCGCTTGTTATTTCATTCGCTGTTTAAAACAATAAGGAATATTTATCAAAACAGAGTGTGTGTGGGCAGTTTTGAAATAGAATTTAAGAGGCTTGCTTCAAGAAAAACTGATGTGTCTTAAGCACGTTGACTAATGGTAGGTACAGACTTAGCAACGTGGTTATGCAACCAGGCAGGTTGCATTGTCAGTTGCATATTGTGTAGTCTTGTTTATGGTTGCATCCGAAGTTACCTACGAAGTTTCGAAAATATCAAAATGTTTTGATGTTTATGGGTTGCATTGGCGGTTGCATTGTAGGTTGCATAGTCTGTATCAAAATATGCAACATGTAATATAAACGTATTGCGTAAACATGTTGCAAAGTGTGTATCCACTATAACAATCATACTGATTGTTCAGGAAAATTAAAACAAGAAAGCGTTGCGTTACAAAAAATTTTAAGATATTTGCTAATTAAAGATAGTGGTAAGCTTAATAAAGTTTTGCTAAGAACATTCTTAATTTAAATTATTTTTCTAATAGATAACAAAAATTAAAAATTTTAAAAACCCCCGACTTTTTCCAGAAAATATGTTATATCTTCTAAACGGCTGGATCGATTTTCTTCAAACATAGCCAAGAACCCTCTCGATCAAGTCATCTTTCAAACAGAAAAAACTAAATGAAAATCGGTCCAGCCGTTTGGCCTGTACGTGGACACGGACAGACACACAGATACACAGACACACACTACAAACTTATAACAACCCCTTTTTTTTAGTCGGGGGTTAAAAAAAATAACGATCATAATATGAATGTGTTGAGAAGACTGTTGTTATATCGAACAGCCAGATTTTTTAAAATAATTTATTTGTTGTAATTCAGTTTATTAATATTTTTTTTAAAGTTTCTTAACCAATTATGATTGAAGTTTTCTAATTCTTAACAGTGTATTGAGATTTTGAGGTTCTGTAAGCTTTTGGAAATTGTGGTTAAAGTCAAAATTTTTATTAGTTTTAACACACGTTAAATAATAAATTAAAACATATAATAATAAATGTAATAATTATGTATTATCATTTTGTAAAATATGTGAAATTACATATGATTGCTATATTTGTCTAATACGGGATTTACACGATGACTTTTTCCCCTGCATTTTTCTTGAGTTCTCTTTTATGTTGGTACCCCTTTGATCACCTTTGTACCTTTTTTGTCAATAAAGAGCCATTTCACACTATGGCTTTTTAGCCTGCCTTATATTGACCATTTTCTTTTAAGCCCCCTACGAAAAGTCACGCACATTTACATTAAGCCTTTTTTATTCATGCCTTTTTGGCATTTATATATAGGCTTAATACTGAGAGTACGAAAAAGACAAAGAGAAATGTCATAAATCCCCCCGAATTTTCATTTTGTGCCTTTTGTTTTGTCCCGCAAGCTTCTCACCCCCTCTCACCAATAAACTAAAATAGCCTGCCTGCACAGGCAAGCAGAAAAGGCATAGTGTAAATTGCCACAAACTCTAGAAAAGTCACGGTAAAAAGTCATAGTGTAAATCCCGTATAATGAATAAAAATTAATGAAAAACTCATGCCGATTTTCTTGATGATTTTCGAAATTAAAATGCCGATGATTTTTAAAAAAAGCGCAGATTTTTCAGCAGAATCTTCTGGCAGCCCTGTCTACGAGTCGTTCATAATCCCTGGTGAATTTGTGTATTGAATTTTAAGCATTTAATTAATACTTTAATAAGAAAAAACTTAAAAACTAATACTTCAAGTATAAAATTTGTAAAAAAAATGGATTTTATCTAACATTCTAATGTAATGTCCAATCACAAAAACAAAACTGCAGAAATAGCTTCAATTAATATCAAGAACTCCATATGTGCAAAGAATGGCAAAATTAAGCAATGTATGAAAAATTGAAACAAAAAGTGGTCAGTGTGGTGTTAAAGTGGTAGTATAAATTCCATGAATTCAATAAAAAAAGTTAGCAACTGGATAACATAAATAAAAATAGCATATGTAATCATCCTAGAATAAATAAGGCAATAGATAAAGTTAATTGCTTTATGTAGAAAATGTTTTAAAGAAACAATAAAAGAAAATTTCCAGGGTGCAATTTTGAGTAATTATGAAGTGCAATTGAAAAAATTGTAAATATTTTTATATATGCATTAATAAGAAATTAAGCTCTTCTCAAAAAAAGTGCAAAATGAGGAATGACGTGTTTCGGCTGTAAGAGTGCGACAACTAGTGTACACAATTTGTGACCCCTGCATGAAAAGATATATACATATATATAAATATATATATATAGATATATAAATATGTATGTATATATATATATATATATACATATATGCTTGAATTATAATAAAACACACATCCATTTTAAATCAAATTTTTTTCCAACAGTAAAAACGATTGCTAAATCAATTAACTTGAAAAATCACGCCTGCATGTTGCGAAAAAAAATACATTATACATTTAGTGTTGCCATGTTAAGAACATGATTGATTTTTGTTGTAATATGACACCTTTATAATATATGTAAAAAAGTAGTAGACATCCTATCTGAAAAAATCAACAGGCAGGCAAGCAGAGAAACAAGTCGACCGGCTCGAAGCCGACTGTGCGCCGCCGCCGGTTATTTTTCTGTGTATCAAGCCGCAGCCGATTGTATCGGCTCGCATCGGCTCAAAACCAGCCGAAATTTTATCTGCTCCAAAAGACAAATTTCAGAGCAAAAATTTTGAAAATCAATTTTCAGTTTCAATTTTTATTTTCTCTAAATTTTCATATGCTTATTTGAGCCGCCGAAAATTCTCTCGGCACGCCGCCGCTGGTCACAAAACTACTGCGCCGCCGCCGCCGATAATTTTGCCTCGACTTGTTTCTCTGCAGACAAGGCAGACTTGCAAGAAAATCATACTATTTAAATATTTGCGAAAAGTTGGTAACCTGCGCTGATTCGGATATATTTTCTATCATGTCATTATTAAGCTATACTTTAATAGTTTGATTTATGCATATCCTTAAGTTAATAGCTCGAGTTCTGGAATTTATATGCATACATGTGTACATATATTTACATATATACCATACACACATATATATCGCTTATTGTCATGCATTACTAAAATGTTTTTTATGGATCCCTTGGCTACGGAAAAAAACGAACTGTGCTAAACTGCGGTACCAAACATTTTAACCATATGAATGAATGTATATTAAGAAGATTTATTAAGTTAATAATTACATAATTATTAAGAAAAATCATGATTAAAAAATAGCCCAAAAAATAAGAATTGGGGAAAGGATGAAAAAGTGTAATCCACTAAAATGCAACTCTGCATAGGCAACTAAAATCATTCTCATTATTTGCACAAATGCATGTAAAACTATTTGTCTCACTCTTACATTCGTCGATTTCGTATGCGGTTGTTTTCTAATTGCTGCACCATTGAAATGGCGAACATTTTTGACAAGTCGTCAAAAAAACATCGTCCTGTGTTTTTTTCTATACAATATACAGTGTTGAGAAAAATGTTCTTTTTCAGAAAAGTTTAAATTATAAATATACAATTTATTGTAATATTTTATTCGCAAATTTCTAATAAATTTTTGTGTGTGAAAAATCTAAAAATAGAACTTAATCGAATTAACGAAACTAACAAAACTATATGCGGTTAAAAATCGACGCCTGTAAAAAGAAAAAATTGTTTAATACGACGAAGTTGAAAAAGTAAAAGCTTTTTAAGTTTAATATTTTTGTTCGGAAAATTATGGAGTTAAATTATACTCTATAGTTTTTTCTATAGGTGTAAAAAAAACAGATATCAACGAGGTCGTCTGAAGCAGTGCGGCAGTTCTATGAAGTCACGTAAGAAGATTTTCGCTGCAGTAAAAGTATAACAAATTTTTAAAAAAATTTGCCGGTTATGTACACCAACTGTGCAAACTCCATCAAAGAAGTTCTTAACGATTAATGCTAACAGTTTGTTGGTTTCTCATTTGTATGTTGTTGTTTTTTTTTTTTGATCGATCTTAGACGTTGTTGAATATTTCAATTTAATGGCATATGTTGAAATAACGCATGCACTGACTGCGTCACCACCGTTGCTGCTGACACCGTTGTTGTTGCTGCTGTGTTCTCTTTTCGTTCACAAAGATGAACAATGAAAGTTTTAAGTCCCCCAAAATCAGTACCACAGTATCGAAAACGTCTGCACATAACAATAATTGCTCAAACACCAATACCAGCAGCGGTACTTCTACAGCCACATCATTTCCATCAATATCATCTTCGTTATCATTGTCATCAGCAACACAATCTTATTCGACTTCTGCACAATTTGACGTAACTGTCAACGCTATTGCTGCAGTAGTAAATGCAACCAACAATTTGGTTGTTACTACGCCCCCCAACGCAGCAGCTGTTGTTGCAGTTGCCGTGTCTTCTTTGGCTGCAGCTATCATTCCCGATACACCAATTGTATCAATTGCCGGCTCGACTTTAAGTGAAATCACAACAACAACTACATCTACGAAAACTACACCAACTCCTGTTCCCACAACCAAAAAGACAGGTAGTAACACCAACACCAACCACAATAATAGCGGCCCCTTAAATATTAATAGTAATAAAAATCTAAATAACAAAGACTTGCAGAACAAAACTCTGTTTGCTGGGCCATCATCTTCTTTAGAAAACACATCATCATTGTCACCGTCTTCAACATCAAGAGCATTCTCCAAGGACTTAGATCCAATGTCGGTTGCCAATTCATCTGTCTCGGGCGCTTTAACAAACGCCTCAACTACAGCTGCAAATGCTGCCGCAGCTGAAAATGACAACAACATAAATAGCACTAAACAGATAAAAGACAAATCAGATTCTTTGGCCACAGCAACAGCAACAGACCCGAAATCAATAGAAACAACAACATCAACTTCTCAGCCTGTAGTTGCCAATGCAAACATTTCTGCAAGCAAAACTGGTGATATCAATATCACAACTAGTAAAACTAAATCAAAGGTAGGCCTGTTAATTATTTTATACAATTTTAAATCTTTTATTTGTACATACATATTTCTTATTATTACACGCCCATATTTGACTACGTACGTATTTTTTAAGTACATATGTTTGTACATATGCAAACTTTCAGATGTTTAAATATGTACCATATAGGTATGTACATACATAGTTTTATTTATTTATTTATTTATTTATTTCAAAAAAACAGATTGTAATACATGCCTAAAAGGCTAAAAGACCAAATAGTTTATAAAATTATTTTACTTCTGTCTTTGAAGCAAATCCTATAGTTACGTAGTTACGTATTTGTGTAAATACGTCTGACTTGTCCTGTTTTCCCCTTTTTAATATTGATGTTTTATGCTTCACTGCTTGCAAAGGTTATAAACATAAAGCAGCAGTTGGCAATGTCAAAATAAAATACATACCTAGTTGTTTTATTTTATTGGTCATTGCTTTTTTTTGGATTTAACTGCTAATACTAGTTTTTGTAGTTGTTAGAAGAAAACAAAAAAAAAAAAAAAATGGAAATTGTGTTAGTCATTTTATTGACTGTGTTTGAAACTAATTCGGCTTAAGTTTTTCTTTTTGCAAAGAAAACTAAGAAGTGAAAGGATTTGTTTAAAACATTTACGTTCACTACATACAACCAATGCCTGCTAAAATCTCAAAAAATTATTAGATCGTATCAAAATATGTACACAGGTATTGATATTAACCCTTTAATGCTTATGAAAACATGAAGGGGTCTTTATTGTCATACTTAGATAATCAGGTATGTGATGGAAAACGATTGTTTTCAAAACAATCGATTTGTAAAGATGTGATGAATTCCGATCGAATTTGAGTATAATTTTTGAGCTAATCTTAATCTTAAACTACTGACTTCTAAAAAGCAGACTAGACGATCAAATATAAATAGGAAATTTATTGAAATTTTTGCAAAAACTTAAAAACATGTTTTTAAATTATTGACAAAACGACTATAGGAAACATATCACACCTTTTACCGTTTTCAAATTGTTTTTAGTCTAAATCGTTTTTCATCACATACCAGAATAAATTAATAAAATAAATTAAAAAAAGAAATGAATAAGGATGGGCATTACAAATCTAATCGGGAATCCAAATAGTGTTAAGTGTCGTAATTGTGTCCGAGGAAAAAAACAAGACAAAAATATGGTTGAATCATGGGTTCAAGTCGCGATGAATTGGTTCGATTTAGGTGAAAAATGTATGATTTGTGTGGGAATTTAAATAAATTTCTCTACATTAAAATGAATGACTCGAACCAATGCAGCATGTTCTCTGATTTGAAAAAGTTTTGTTATAGGTTAAAAAAAAATCTCGTCGGTGATGAGCCCGTGCATGTTCCCTGATTTTAAAACTTTGTTAAAGTTAATTTTCATCACTTCAATCATGGCGAATTTAAATAAAATTTGATTTAATATAAACAATAGGAATGCGTGAAAATGAGAAATTTTTTGAACTACTTAATTTTTTTTTTGCTGGGGTCATAATGAATGAAATTATTTGAATATACAGAATTGTTTATGCTTTCGTTTTTTTTTTTTCAAACATAAATTTGAAAGCATTACGACACTTAAGACTACCATTTGAATACCCCGAAATATCTTTAAAACCGTCTGGTTTCTTACTTGATCAACTTGATGTATTTGTGTAGCGATTATTGAAAAAGAACCTGTTCAGAAAAACGGTTTGAAAACTATGGCGGTTAGATCAATTAAGTTGATTGCTTTTAAACCAAAATTTTTCATTATATTAAAAAAAACATGAAAATTATTTTTTTCACCAATTTGAATAAATGAAATGAAAATGAAATAAATAAATCCAGTTAAAACAAAGGCAATTTTTTGGTCCTGTTAAATATCACTCTTATGCTCCCAACTATTATTATCTTCGTAATAATGACATCGAATGCGTTTGTAAGAATAATGGCGTGCGTGTTATGGTCAATAATTCTCATTCGTTTTCGTATTAAATAGACCTAATGTCTGTTAAAGTATGGATATTATCAGATGGAAATCAATTCAAGCTTATATTTTTATTACCTAGCCAACTTCACACAGAATCTCAAAATTTCTTCAAATCTCACACCATTTACAATTATATTTTTTCGCTACGATCAACGTTCTCCGTTTTAAATGTACAATCAATTAGAGCTCGGAATTACATTCAACTAAAAATTAATTTTAAGCGAAAAAGCAAAAAAAGTGGTGAAAAAAAGTAGAAAAAGCACCACAACTACTAATACGAAGCACTTCAAACTCCGAGCAAAAAGTAGTGAATTTTACATTAGCGTGTCATTGGAGCGAAGTGGTTTGTTTTTGCCAACACGTGAGTGGATAAGATTTACTTTTTATTTGCTATAAAAACTCGAAAATAAGGTGTGATTATTTATTCGTGAAGTAAATCCAATATATTTTACATTTAGGATGTGGTTCTTAACCACTTTTCCAAAGCACTTAAATCTATGATTTATATGAATAAAATTCCGCGTGAAATTTCTCCCTTTTCCAATTTGAATTTTTTTTGTTTCCCCAATTACTTGCTATTAGTTGGAATTGCTCCCCGGGAAAAATTTCACACGGAATTTTATTCATGATAGCCCTGGATATGTTTCCTGATTTTTTTTTTATAATAATATCATAGGTCACAATTTTTCACACGTTAATTTTAAACTTGTGAATTTTGAAGAATTACACATTGCTACAAAAAGAAAACACTATCTCAGAACTTGAAGTAGGAGTTGTAGGGCTGAGTGAGGACCGTTTTCAAATATTTTGAAACAACCTCAAAATTTTGAGTTATTTTGAAAAAAAAAACTATTTTATGGTGGGGCGTAGTACTTATGAAATGCATATAGAGATGTTTAGCCACCATCAAATAAATTTCAATTAAAATAATCTTATTTCAATATGTGCAATATTAAATTTATTTATTTTTATTAGTTCATAAAAGTAATACAAAGCCAATAGGCCAAATAACATATTACTTAACATAACATAGTACCTTACTATATAACACCTTATGCAAATAATTTTTTTATAACAAGTTTTTATATACATTTTAATTTTATATATATAATTTTTCATATATAATGGTTCCCCAACCATAATGTTTAGTATAAGAGAAGAATCTATGAAGAAAACAAATTTAAAAAAATTAAATTTCTTAAATAACAAAAATTAAAAATTTTAAAAACCCCCGATTTTTTCAGAAAAGATGTTATATCTTCTACACGGCTGGACCGATTTTCTTTAGAAATAACTAAGAATAATCAATTTCAATGTATTTTTAATAAAAAAAATATTTTACTTAATAAGTAAAATATTAATTTGGGATTATTAGTGCGTTTAAAAAATTTTAAAATTAAATTCCTTTTTGTTTTGTTTTTGCGCATACCGTTAGCACTGCTTGTCTACGACAATATGGCGCCAGAGTTCTACACACATAAGCACTCGTTACAAAAAAAAAAACAACACAAAGTAAACCATTTTTTGTACACGGTGTCAAAAAAATCTTTTCAATATAATAGCAAATAACAAAAATTCGCTATTTCTTGTAAATTTTTTGCGTCTGGTTTTTTTTTTTTTTAAAGATGCTATTGTATTCAAAATACTTTTATGAGGCTGCATTCATAAAAAATTTGTCTTACCTAAAACAAGTGACGCTCGAAATTAATTTTAAAAAGTGCCCGGAAAACAGATTAACAATAATATTCAGTGTTATCATGAATAAAATTCCACGAGAAATTTCTCCCTTTCCCAATTAGAATTTTTTGTTTTCCCTATTACTTCCTATTAGTTGGAATTGTTCTCCGTGAAAAATTTCACGCTTAATTTTATTCATGATAGCCCTGATTATTCAATTAGTGTGTTACAGGGGGAAATTGTACAAAGTAAATGTTGAAATTTTTTCTCTTAATTAATCTCAGGACAATTGATTATGGGCCTTATGTATAAGAAAAATCTGGCATGAAGTTAGCATAAGTGGCAAAATTGAACATGATCTTAAAGATTTTTGGCATAAAACTCCACATTAAAAATCACGCTCAGACTTAGTAGTGGGTTAAAACTACGTAGTACACCCATTTTTAATATAAAATTTTATGGAGGAATTCGTTAACACCTAATTCAAATTCGTCACTTATGATAATTTCATTCCAATTTTTTCTTATACATAAGGCCGTATATCGTTAACTATGCTGAAAAATAAATAAATAAATAAAAAAATTATTGTAGATAAACCGCATTCCAGCATTAGAGAACTATCACAACAAACCAGTACTGACTGCTGGGTAAATCTATCACATGAAAGTGTCCGAAACGTGCTGAAAAGTCATGAATATTTTTCAACAGTTGCTAGGAAATAAAAAATCTGCTGCCAACTCAAAACATAGAAATTCGACTGAAATTAGCTATTGACCATATTTCTTTTATTTTGGAGTACTGTATTGCGCCACAAAAAGTGTGGTGCAAGCCTCCGATGGTACTAGAAAAAAAAATGTTATACCCACAGTAAGGCCGGGTTTACATCTGTGTGCCTTGTGCCACACAAGCGAAAAAAATCGTAACCACTAATTACTAATGAAAAACAGTTTGATTCAGACACGTATTTATTAAGTTAAACAGTTTCATACATAACTAATAATTCCGCGAGAAATTTTTCCCTGGGAATAATTCCAACTAATAGCAAGTAATAAGGAAAACAAAAAATTCTAATTGTAAAAGGGAGAAATTTCCCGCAGAATTTTATTCATAATTGCCCTAATAGACAATTTTAAAGAATCTAACATTAGTTTTTTCTGTTTAAAAGGTGACTTGATCGGGAAGATTCTTAGCTTAAAATCGGTCCAGCCGCTTAGAAGATATCACATCTTTTCTAGAAATATTCTGGGGTTTTTTAAAATTTTTAATTTTTGTTATAGTTCTTGTAATTGGAAAAACTTAAATAATGCCCAAATAAATCATTTATAAACTTTTTTTTACATATTTTTTCAAGTTGGTGAATTGTAATAATTTTGTTTATTCTCTCACTCAGAAAAAAAACAAGAAACAAAATGTCAACAAACAAGCAAACAGCGAGATTCGTATTGCGGTGATGCCACGTATTACTCTTTTTTGTTCCCAAGGTTTAGTTTATTGTTTTTCTTTCATTAAGCAACATAAATTCAATTTTAATGGCAAATATTATTCTTTTTGTCTCATATATGATCAGAGATGGAAAGAGGCATTTTTGTATTTGTTAATGAATAAAATTAAAAAATTAAAAATGCATAAAAATAGTAAAATTACATGTGTAAATAATTTCACATTAAATGTCAATTTGTAAAAAAATTGCAATTTAAAATATTATCAAACAAAATACATCAGAAAAAGTACAATTGTATCATGATTTCCATCCATGGTTCTGATATGAATAAAATTTTCTTGCTACATATAGAATAAGTCTGCAATTTCAGGAAAAATCGCTGTCAAATTAACCAAGCCCATAATAAAATCTAGGGCAGTAACTTCAAATGCTCTCCAATATTTGTTTTATTTTCTTTTGTGCTTATTTTTCTTTGTAGTTTTGTTTTCAAAATGTATGAAATTTATTGAAAGTATGGTGGCATATGAGAGCATAAGAAAAAAAGCTGTGAAAATAAAATAGATTCTATCCTTCGACTGCTTTCTGGGGCTAGGTTTTTGTGTCAATTTGTATGGAAAATGTGTTTATGTTTATTCTGTTTGAGCATTAAAGCGTTCATTTAGTTTTTCATATTTGGGAGAGTACTTTTATAAATTTCTGCCTAACTTTCTCTTTGCTAGTTTCTGTTGGGAAAGTAAATGGACACACCTAGTAATCGTATATTTCTTCCAAATTTGAAAAAATTAAAAGAAAATTTTTTTCCAATACGTCCTTGATTTGTTTCAAGGCACATTCACCTTGATTTGTTTGTTCCAGCTTTATTTGTTTTTTTTTTTTTTTTTTTTTTTTTTTTTTTTTTGAAACATCAATTTTCTTTGCTTCTAAAATCTCCTTAAATAAAAACCAAGTTTTCACTTTGTTGACTGTTATGTACTGAAATTCGCGGTTTTATAAACGAAAATGAGGCCTAATATACATTCATGCCAACATATCGCTCATTTACTTCAATAGTGTGACAACTCAAAATGAGCACTGAGTTAATAATGTACAATAATTCGGCATTTCGCTTTTTAAGATATTTTCACTATAAATTAACTAATACGTAACAAATCTTTAAAAATATCCATTGCAGTGATGTGCTTTTATTATGACAACAAAATTAAACAAAAACGTTTACTGCAGAGACATTGCAATTTTTGCGATGTTAGCCATTTTTAAACGACTTCAAAAAAGGAGGAGTTTATCAATTCTTCTCTATTTTTTGTGGCGGTGTTACTTCATAACTCGGTACATTTTACACCGAGTGTAAACATTATTTTTTTTGTCTGAGAGGATATAGCTTCCAATTGGTATCATTCTAAAAAAGTGGGCGGGGTCACGCCCCCAAAGTATTTTACTTGATTTTATGATATTCTATTTATTTGATTGCGGAGAAACCTAGCAAACACCTTTGGTTCTTGTAAATACACACGCCCATTAAAATTTATTACAATATTTCGCGTGGATCTATTTAATCGATTTTTACAAAACTTACCACACACCTTGAGCTCTAAAGTAGACACAATTAATTAATCCTCCATCTAAAATAATAGACGAAGTTACTCCCATTAAATTTAATATATTATTTTAAGTGGTTCTAATGTACCGATTTTTACAAGACAACACACACCCTGAGCTCTGAATAACACACAATCTTGCATTTAAAAAATGGGCGGAGGCACGCCTAGTAAAATTTAATTTTATATTTCACGTACTTCTTATCATTGAAGTCGGTTTTTTTTGCAGAATTATTTCTTGAGATTTGTCTTATTTTCTGAAATTTTGTTATTCTTTGCATTGTAAGTGATTTCAAGTTATTTATTTTTTTAATTGGTCTCTGTCGGGCTTGTTGTCAGAAAAAAAAACACTCATCCACTGACACCCTGACATCCTGACTGACGGCTCATGTGTTCACTCAAGACCTTTATTTCGTAAAATCCTGTGACGAAATATCTAAGGCAACAACATAAGCAAACGCAACAAGAAAAATAAAAACCTTTTTTGCAAACACTTTGCTTGTTTGGCTCACTTACTGATCCTCAGTAGCTAAGCAAATAACGATTTTGTTCGTATCATGCGGTCAGTAAAAGACCGATTCGTGTGTTACGCTCAATCCATAACCCGTGAGCACGGTTGCCAGAAATGCAGATTTATCTGGATTTTACAGATTTTTGCCCTCCAAAAAGACGAAATGAAGATTTGAAGATTTTTGGCCCAAAAATGCAGATTTTTCAACTCCAATTTTAGTGCATTTTTTTTTACATTTTTCCTAATACTGCTACTACTTTTTGTTTCTTTTATGTATGAAGGACTCATAGTTTAGACAGTTACAATTTTCGAACTTAGAAGACTTTATTAAAGAAAAAGAAGAAGTAACTTTGGCAAGTTCCTGGAAACGAATATCTGATATAAAACGAGCTCATTCTGATTACGATTTTGCGGCCCTAAGTTTATTCAAAATGTAATGTTTTTATCACATTGATTTGAAAATTTCGAAAGATATTTCAGTCAAGTAAACTTGAATATAACAACATTCGAATCCTTTGGATATTTATGCAACAAATTAAATGACTTTTTTTACATATCTGATTTATTTTCTCATTAATTTTATATTATTTGCACATAACTATGAAGAATTTTTATTTGTTTGTTGGTTATATGCATTTTGTTTCTCCGGTTATATGCATTTTGTTTCTCCTAAGGAAAGAGGGTTTTCCACACGTAAAGCTTACTTTGCAAAGTCTTGAGTTTATGGGATAGAAGAGAAAATAGATCTTATTCTATATTTTTTTTTTTTTCAACAAACTCAAGATTTTGCAAAGTTAACTTGGCGTCTGAAAAATCCGCCAATCTTATCAGTAGACTTCAACCAATGTGGCAGCTAATGGTAAAAGGGTAATGAAAAAATAATAATGGATTAAAAATCGAAGATGTTAGCTTGTAAAGATTTTTGCTTGAAGCTTGTAAGCTTATTCTTCCGTATTCATAAAAATAGTTTTGGTTCACAAAAGGCTTAAAAACAAACTTTGAATGGATATTTGTTTGTTAAACGTTTTGTAACCCAAAATAATTTTTATGAATATTACCTATTATGTTTGTGCACGTAATTCTTAATAATATATTGAGAGTCGTTCTATAAACATATGTACATAGCTTTTATCTTATTTCAAAAATTTTTTGGTTGAAGTCTACTGATGAGTTTCTTAAGCATGTATAAAGGGTTTTATTCATAAAAAATTAAATGAGCTTGAAACTTATTTTAAGAAAATTTTTTCTAAAACAATGAAATAAAATGCACTTTAAACCGAGTTTAACTTTTATGAATATAGGTTAACGAAAAAAATTTATGTTAAACATTTACATCCATATCAAGGCGAATTCAGTATCAGGTTACCTTTTCCGCCCGTCTGATTATCAGCTGTTGATGCCAAATTGAGCAATTTGAACCAAACTGTCAAAATTTACTCAGAAATCTTCTGACAGATTGGTTTTGTAGCATAGCAAACTAGATGTTGTTTTTTGTGCTGTAAAATTGTTGTAGTAATAAGTTCACCTGATACTTTATATTTATATAATTTTTTTGAATAAAATATAAAAAAGTTGTTTTAAAAATAGCTTTGAAGATTTTTTGAAGATTTTAAAATTGAAATGCAGATTTTGAAGATATTTTCGTAAAAAATTGTTACATTTTGCAGATTTTATCCTTAGAAATTCTGGCAACACTGCCCGTGAGCGAGAACACGATTGAAACGAAAAAGATTGTTGCTGTTCAGACACTGAGCAGTGATGCCAACTTTTTTGGCTTTAAAAGCACATCAAAATTTAAAAAAAAGCACTTAAAAGCGTAATTTTGATATCTAAAAAGCGTAAAAAGCGCTAACGTGAAATACGAGTGAATATTCAAACGAGTGAAGTTTAATAATGTTTAATATTTTCTAATACTCTAATACTTTAATGAAATATATCAGACGAAAAAGGTATGTTCTACACTGAAAAAATAAATGCACAAAGTTTTTATTAAAGTCATTTTAAGAAATACACAAATATTTTAAAAGCACTAATTAGTGCTTTTTCTTAGTTTGGCACTAACGCTCAAAACTTGGCGTTTTGAGTCTTCAAAAAGCATTAAAAATAGTGCCAAAAGCACCAAGTCGGCATCGCTGACACTGAGTGATTCTGTCTCATTTTTTTTAGGTCTTTTTAGTGAGAAGACCGCACAGAGAAATTTGGTTGATCATATTTTGCGTGCTCTGAAATTCAGTAATAAAGCCACAAAAAATTTGTTACGTAAAGGTAACAATAGTAAACTACATACATGCGCTCTATGTTGTTCTCCTCCGCTCAGGTTACAATGTTGCACACATAAAACGCATATCCAGTGAGGTCGGCTTCCCACATAGACTTACCAAAGAAGATGCCATGAAATGTTTCCTATCGAAATGCGATCGTATTATTCTTAACAGCAAGAAATAGATGGCTTTTATTTTGAAATTAAATCCATATTTGTAATAGCAAAAAAAAAAAAAAAAATCCCATTTCCTCTACATGCCCAAACGTCAACACTATTTTATTGACATTCACACTTATTGCTAATGTCAATCTCGATATCACATAACTAGCGGACTATCCATGAAGTTGGTATGGGCATCATGTGGGACATCGCAAATGGCTAATGGCGACTGCTCATGTCCGCAACCATTTGCAATAGAAAGAAAAGAGACAGACAAAAATTGATAAATGCTCATGTCATGCTCAAATCTATGGCTCGTGAAGACGTAGGGCAATAGTCGCCGTCATGTCGATATCTCTCCGCTGTCAATTAAATTTTACTTCGGCATTGCCCATGAGAACTGTGTTGACGCACATGTCCTGTTATCGAAAATATCAAGGAAATAAATATCATCCCTATAAAGTTTTGTTTTAAATATGTGAAAAAATGTTTTTAAAGTTCGATTTAAATCATTCTAGTGATTAAGAAAAAAAATAAAAAAATACATAAGGCTTCATTAGGGTTCATTACGGACACTAGATATGTAATACTATACGAACTTTAGCCTTTTCCTTTTTGGGATTTTTCCGGTTTCAAATGTTTTTTTTTTTAATCTGCCGTTCTTTGCAATTTTTTCGGTTTTAGCGTTTTTTGTTTTGGTATTTTTTCGCTTTGGCGATTTTTTCGGATTTTGGGTTTTTTCATTTTGGTGATTTTTTCATTTTGGCGACTTTTTCATTTTGGTGATTTTTCAGGTTTTTGGTGATTTATTTTAGTTTTAGATTTTTTTTTAATTTTGCTCTTTTTATCGTTTTGGCAATTTTTTTCGATTTTTGCCGACTTTATTCGGTTTGGCGATTTTATAATTTTGGGATTTTTTAGTTTTACCGTTTTTGAAAATTTCAAAAGTTTGCCTCTTACGGTTTCCAAGATACAGCAACTTGTCAAAATTACATAGTCAAAATTACATTAACTGATGGAACACCCTTTAATTTAGAATTTTTTAAATTTTAGTGTTAATTGGTGTAGTCTGTATAAAAATACACTAACTTTACAAACTTCAAGTGTCATATACATACATTACAATTGCATGTATATTACATGGGATTTTACAAATTTTGATGTTCGTTTTGGAACATCCTTTAATTTTTAAATCTCATGTATTTGTTGTTGTAGCGGACACCTTTGGTGTACGGAACAGGGTGACCGATGACATTTTTCAAAAAAGTGGCACCAAATAGGGGACTTATCAAAAAAAGGGGTACAATTAAAAAAAAAAACGAGACTACACTAAACTTTTTATTTTTAATGTATTTTCATATAACTCACCCTAAAGAAGAGGTACAAAAAATGGCAAGGCAGTCGAAAAAGTGGAAACGGTCACGCTGGTACGGAACCCTAAAAACTAAAGGAGAAAACTCTCAGAATAATCTCTCCCTTATATTTAGAATATATACTTTTTTTCCGGGAAATTTTAAATCATGATACTAGGAATCAGCGTTGCAATTTTTTTACAACAAACACAGGAAAAAATTAAATTTTTCCATTTTTGCAAAAAAAACCTGAAATGAATACCTTTAATATGAATGTAAATATAGCTTTCGATATAAATGAATTTTATTGAATAAATATGTTATTTTTGTCATTATTTTTTTAATGAAATTAAAAAAATTTAATTTTTTCACAAAAGAAAAATTTGAATAAAAAAAACTCAATTTGGGGATTTTCGGGGATGAAAAATCAAAAATTGGGAATAAGCTCTAGAATAAAATTGGCAACACTGCTAGGAATGGGAAAAGGGAAAAAACTCACGGGAAATTGTTTTTCACAGTTGCGGTGGTTTGATGATTGTTCTTGTTTCAACTTAGATATTAGTTGAACTTCTCATTTCTTTGAATGAAAGTTTAACATAATTACCCATATCTTATTTGACGTATTTCCACTCCGACTACGGCAGTTTCGTCATAGATTAAACAAAAAATGTCACAGTGTTTTCTAATCTATTACAAAAACGTCGTAGTAGAAGACGAAATACGCTAACTACGATAAGGGCAAATATTTCTATTATATACATATAATGAGCGATAAAATCAATCAAACTTTGTGTTGTTGAATCTGAAAAATAATAATATCTCTAGTGGTTTTGGGTAAATGTTCCCTAATGATCTGCATCAGCAGTGAAATGGTCATATGATACAGCTAACTATTCGATAATCAATTTCAATGTATTTTTTATTAATAATAATATTTTACTGAATAAGTAAAATAATAATTTGGGATTATTAGTGCGTAAACAATATTAAACTGCAATGTACATACCTACTGCACAATGAGACTAGTCAGGATCCAAGTCTGTAAAACCTACATAATACGTATCTAGATTCTCATCTTGTTTAAGTAAGATGGAACGTTTGTTAGAAAAGATTCACAATATTTGATTGGATGTGCTTAGGTGGACATTACCCTTCCAAACTTAACATAATCTAAACTAATATTTTTTGTTATCTCTTGTTACATAGATCTTAATCGAAAATCTTGTTTTATTTTCTTTTCATAAGGATTTTATATCTGAATCATGGGAGGAGAGTCGCTTAAAAGATTGGGATGATTGTAAACTCAAAGAACTGCTAGATGAAGCCTACTCCTACAAGAATCCAAGGGATAAAGAGAATAAAAGTAAAACATTTTTGGTAAGTAGAGACCTTCAAGTATGGTATAAAATAATACTTTTGTAAGAATATAATAGGAGGATCAAATAATATTTGTATTTTGCAGATACATATTATTAAATATATTTTATTGATTATTAGCAGAAATAAATTTAAATTTAAAATAAGAATTTAATTATTTGTTTAGTATATAGTGCAATTTATGTGTTTGTGTTATTTTGTTTATATTTTCTAATAATTAAAACAGCAATTACTTGAAAAAGCTGAGAATGAGGATCAGTCATATCCTTTTTGTGTTACTTCACGAGGTTCACGTAATTTATCCAATTCAATAACGTCCAATAGTTATCATAATTACCAGCAAAATTCACACTATCATTCGCACAACCATAATCATAATCGTTCTCAACACCATCATCATCATCATAAGCAGGGTGGATCCTTGCAAGATCTCTTTGAAATCGGTTTGCATGAATCGCAGTTGGATTGTGATCAAACCTTTGGTATTGGCATAAGTGGCAATCAGCGCACACGTAGACAAAACCACAACTCACGACAAAAGAAATACTCCTCGTCCGTGTCGTCACGGCAACGAGAGGGTGGCAGTTTGCCCAGCAACGTTAATGTAACGCATCAATTGAACGTAGGCGGCAGCGGTGGTGTCGTTAATGATTTAAGTTTAATGCAACAGGAAGTTGCAACTGCGAGCAAAGCCACTAAAAAGGAACAAAGACGTAGCGCTGCAAAAGCAGCATCGAACACCGCCACATCTGTTTCCTCCGAAGCAAAAGATAACAATACGGCAAATAGTGCTGCAGAGGCTGTTGCTAATAATAAAACTATATTAACAGCAGCAAATTCGGCATATACTGGCAGTGGCGGTGATTTTATTATTGACATGGGCGAGCCCATGATGGATATACAGCAGCAACAGAAAATTCTACAATGCAAGGGCCAAGATGCAGCAACAAATGTAAGATTTTACTTTTGTTATATGTATACATATTTGCATTTTTTTTTAATTTTCTATTCTGATAATTTTTCTATCGTTCTTCTCTCTCCAGGGACAGTCATTTTATGAACGTTTAGCTAACAATGACAAGCGTATACCTAGAGCCAATATAATTGGTTCTACAAAGAGCACCTACTTTGCTCCAACCACTTCTCATTGCTATGTCGATGAAACTGTGCGTTTTAATGCGTTGGAACGCAACGATGGTACCAACAATGGCCCCACATCATCTACAATCGATGCTAAATTTTTACCCTTAGATGAAAACTATAAATCCTGCAAGTCTGTTTTAGGAAGCGATGGCGACAAATCGCCAGATATTCTTGGAAAATCCAAATCTAATACGGTAAGAGATAGATCACAATCAAATTGAATTTAATGTTTTTATTTTGGGAATTGTTACAATTAAGTTTGACACTTGTGTTAACGCACTAATAATCCCAGTAAAATATTTGTTTATTAAAAATGCATTTAAATTGATTATTTAGGGGTTAGCTGGATCCTATGCGCATTTCACTGTTGCTAATGCAGATCATCAAGGAATCATAATTCAAAGAAATTAGAAGTCCAACTAATATCAGAGTTGAAACAACAACTCAATAATCAACATGTTTTTTTTTTCTTACTTTACCAATTGCTACATTACACATTGGGTAATTTTACCCACTTTTTAGCCCAGAATTAATTTCAGCCAAAATTTTTGATCGATATGGCTGAAATTTGAAATTTAGTTTTTCATGAGCACGCACGGACCACTTTTTTGTTTTTGTAATAGTGGGAATTTTTAGGATTGCCACCATATAAAATAAATTCAGTAAAGTGCGACTCTGAATCGCGCCCGAAGGGTTCCGTACGAACACTAGATATGTAATTTAATACAAACTTCATCCTATATAATATATAGTTTTGGCATTTTTTTTCGTTTTTGGGATCTTTTCGGTTTTTTTGTTTTGCGTTTTTGCGTTTTTTCGCTTTTGGCGATTTTTTTAAGTTTTGGCTCTTTTTTTTAGTTTTAACACTTTATTTTCATGTTTTGGCGATTTTTTTCGGTTTTTGGCGTTTTTTCATTTTGGCGATTTTTTTATTTTTGGCGATTTTTTTCATTTTTGCGATTTTTTTTTATATAATTTTTTTTTAGTTTTGGCGACATTTTCGCGTTTTGACAATTTTTTTCGATTTTTGGCGTTTTTTTTTCATTTTGGCGTTTTTTTCATTTTGGCGATTTTTTCGAATTTGGCGATTTATTTTAGTGTTAGAAATTTATTTTTTAATTTTGGCGATTTTTTTCGTTTTGGCGATTTTTTTTAATTTTTGGCGATTTTTTTTTTTTGGTTTGGCGATTTTATAATTTTCCGTTTTTTCTTACGGTTTCCAAAATATAGCAAATTATCAAAATTACATAGTCAAAATTGCATTAACTGATGGACCACCCTTGAATTTTAATTTTTTTAAATTTTAGTGTTAATTGTTGTAGTCTGTATAAAAATACACTAATTTTACAAATTTCAAGTTTCAATATACAATTGTATGTATATTACATGGGATTTTAACATTTTTCGTTGCTCGTTTTGGAACACCCTTTAATTTTTAATTCTCATGTACTTGTTGTTGTAGCGGCCAAGGTTCTACATACTGTGTCCAAATTTCAGGTCCGTAGCTCTTACGGTTCCTGAGAAAATACCGTCGAAAACAATAGGGTTTCTTTTCACCTTTGGTGTACGGAACCCTAAAAAGTAAAAAAAAATAAATATCTCGTAAACGAAATCCGGCACTATAAAAATACGTAAATAACCTAACAAAATGGGGTACAAGTCATGTATACAAAACATGCTTTGAAAAGTCGTTAATTTTTCCGTTGGCTTTGTGCAGCCACCTTAACGATAAATTTTTGCAAAAAGTGTGTACCTTTTGATTCAACGAAGCCAAATCTTGTTTTGAAGCATTATTTAAATCTACTTTACTGATAATAAAATTGTAAACAGCATCAGTTGTTTCCTTTTTTAACCCCCGACTAAAAAAGGGGTGTTATAAGTTTGTAGTGTGTGTTTGTGTAGTGTGTGTCTGTACGAGTACACGTACAGACCAAACGGCTGGACCGATTTTGATTTAGTTTTTTTTTTCTGTTTGAAAGGTTACTTGATCGAGAGTGTTCTTAGATATGTTGGAAGAAAAAATTCGGTCCTGTCGCTTAGAAGATATCGCATCTTTTCTAGATATGTTCGGGGGTTTTTAAAATTTTTAATTTTTGTTATTTTCTTTTCACTAATCCAAACATTAAAAAGTTCACTATATTTCAAGCTAAAGCTGTCTGAAAGAAAATGATATATGTAAATAAAAAATCGAAACGAAAAACAACAAAAAATGAATTCAGAACTATTTTCTCAACACTTTTCATTAAGGAAAAACGCGCCAGTTCACGGCCAACATTATCAAAAGCTTATATTTATGAAAAAAAATAATTTATTTGTGGTTAAGTGAGAATTACACGTTTTATTAACAAAATCAATAACTAACGCCCAGGAAAATATTTTGGTTTTTTAATTACTTACTATCCCCTCTCTTCTCCATATTATGCACGACGAGTTTCTTCTTTTTGCTTAATAACTCATCAAAAACATTTTAATTTATATAAAAACTACACTGAGCAAGTTGCTTGCAAATGTAAACTTCGACTACCCATAAATCGGCTGATATTTGTTGTTTTTTACAAAAACCAATTTTCTCTTATAAAGGGTGTCCCAACAAGAACGCAAGATTTAAATTTTTAATAAAACACATATAATTAAAAACAATCGTGAAACTTTATTATATCGTAAAGTAGACAGAATGAGGTTATGTGTGGAACAACATATCGGGCAGATGGCCGCCGCGGCTTTGCTGGCACACACGCGATCTTTTAATGAAATTTTCAATGACCGTTTTGCATAAATGCTGCGGTATTTCATTAATGCAGCGTCCAATTTCCTCTTTTAAGGCTTGAGTCGTCGTCGGCTTATTCGCGTAAACCACCGACTTCAAAAAACCCCAAAGAAAAAAGTCTAATGGTGTTAAATCGCACGATCTAGGCTGCCAATTTTGGTCTCCAAAACACGAAATAACACGACCTGGAAATGACTGATGCAGCAATTGAATTGTTTCTCTGGATGTATGACATGTGGCGCCGTCTTGTTGAAACCACATGCCCTCCACATTCATTTCTTCTGCATAGTGAATTTGGAGACACCAATTTGCTGAGCTCGGTGTCGAATTGAGGTGGATGGAGTTTGAGCGACATCATCACGTACAGCTGCGAAATTTTCGATCGAGCGCCCTGGTCGAAGGCGCGTTGTTGTCTTTACATCACTAACAAACTAGAGCTGCAAACCTATCGATAGTACTATCGATAGCTAAGTTTTAAATAAAATATCGATAGTTTTTTCCACTATCGATACTATCGACAAAAAACAAGTAATTAAAAGAGCAAAAATTTAAGTCGGTAATAGTGTCCTGCACTAGACCATTTATAAGACCTTTTAAGACGAGATATTTTTCAAATGCTTTACTATATACATCGAAATATTTCGAAGTCTTCGACACAAAGATAAATTTCAGTGGTACTGACATGGGGACGGCCGCCAATCATCTCGGATTTATTTTGAAAAATCTCCGCTTAACATACCCAAACATGTTTCTCTACACATAGTGTTTAATTATGCTTACGTACCTACATACATACATATATTTTTATATACTAATGAAAACCAATCGATACTATCGATAGTATCGATAGTTTTACATCAAACTATCGAAACTATCGAGTGGGGTGACTATCGATAGTTTTGCAGCTCTATAACAGACCCAGTTTCGGCAAATTGATCCATTAATCTCTTTACAGTTGACTCTTTTGGAGCAATATTGTGATCCCAAATTGATCGCAATTTGCGAACTGTAGCCGCAAAACTTTCACCATTTTGGTAAAACAATTTCACAATGAGAATGCGTTGTTCATTCGTGTAGCACACCATTTTTACTAACCTCGTACCTTCTACTAGCAAACGATAACAATTGTTCAAATGTCAAACAATGACACTTCGAATGGCGCCAAATTTAAATCTTGCGTTCTTGTTGGAACACCCTTTATATATATATATATATATATATATATATATATATATATATATATATATACATTCCGTTAACATAGGATAGCCTCACTTGAAATTTTAGAGAACAGTATACATTTTCGCGATTCCTTAAAAAAATAGCAAGCATTTTTTCAAGTCATTCTTAAGAGGATACTCTGTTGCTTTATGACAAAAATTCCAAATGTGTCAGTAAACATTAAGTGGACTTTCATAATAGTTCTCGTGAACAGCATGAGAAATTTTAATATTTCAGTGTTAACATAGATTAGCCTCAGTGATGAATTTTCAATTAATCTTTGATGTTTATGCAAAAATACCGTTTTAAGTGCAATAGAAAAACGTTTTATTTGCACAAAGAAAAAGTATTAGGAAAAACCCGTCGCTTAGTTCCACGGAAATCGCAAAACTTGAGACGTATCACGATCTAGGGCTTTCTATCCGCGCTATTGGCGGAAAACTTCGTCGCATCCCAAAAGTTATAAGCAATTACATGAAGAATCCATCAGAGTATTCCAAATGGTACAAAGGAAAGACTTACAAGAAGTTTTCACCTCGATATAGTCGCAAAATTCTCTAAATGGTTTCGAATTCATCTGTGAGTTTAAGTAGAATTAGAGCTGCAGTCGGAGTTAGCGTCAGTAAAATAACTATTCATAATGTTATACAAACCACGGAGTACTTGAAGCATCTAAATCATCAAAAAAAAAAAGCCACCTATGTAAGACGTACATAAGACACAGACTAAAGTTTGGGAAAGATCGCATGACGTAGATGGTGCATCAAGGTCATCAAACGAACGATTGGAAAAAGTTATTTTTTCTGAAGAAAAGTGTTTTAATATCGCTATTCCAGATGGGTATAGTTAGTATTTCCATAATATCAGGAAGGAGGAAGTCTTTTCGTCTGAAGAAATTAATTTTTTCAATCGTTCGTTTGATGACCTTGATGCACCATCTACGTCATGCGATCTTTCCCAAACTTTAGTCTGTGTCTTAGCCCAATTAACAAAGTTGTGCAAATGGTCTTGCATCGTAGTATGTGCGAAATGGTTAGTATATTGATACTCGCCACTTAACAATTCCTTAACAATGCAAGGCCATTTGCACAAGACTGTGAATTGGGCTATTATTATTACTAGTGCAAAAAATTATTTTTGGCCAAGATTTCGGTTAAAATTACCTACTGTGTATTGGCTGAGTTTTTTTTTCAGCTCGAATTGTAGTTGTAAGAAAGAAGTATGCAATGAAAGTAAACGTTAAAGCAACAACAGCTATTCATTGCTTTTGCAGAGTGTTGCCACACAAGTATTTTTGACCGGGTGCAGTCAAGTTAATAATTGGTGTTTTTTTTTGGGAATTGTTACAATTTAAGTTTAACATTTGTTAACGCACTAATAATAATCCTAAATTATTATTTTACTTATTCAGTAAAATATTTTTGGTTTTGCAAAACGTTTAAAATGTGTTTTTTTCGCCGGCAGATTTATACGAAAATTTCCTCACCTGCCTCTGGTGCTGCGATTCTAACCAGCACCACTAATAATATTGCAACATTAACGCAACTGGATGAGAATGGCAATGCTCTAAGCGAAATATATCATAATACGTCAACTGGTGGTTCTGGTACTGGGGCAACTATACACATAAATGCTGTATCGCCCACAGCAGCAAATGCATCGGCCGCTTTATTGAATTCCTGCGGCAATGTATCGACATCGGCCACAGTAACAATTTCTCCACACACTGCATCCACGACAGTGTCAACGTCGGCAACAGTTACTACTACATTTACCTCTGGACCTTCGCAGGCGAAGGCAAAGGCTAAGAAGAAATCGCAACAGGAACGCAATACAAAAACCGTAGATGTTGAGTCGGTAGCCGGTTATCGGGGAAAAGATCCAGTAGAAGAATTGGTCAAATATATTGAAAGCAGTGGAGAGGATAAACAAGCTGGCTCCTCAAAGTCGGGCGATAAGAAAAAAGAGCGCAAAAAAGACAAAGAGAAGCACCAAAAGCTTAAAAAAAGTAATTCGCTGGAAGAACTACGCAGCGGTGCAAAAATGGAGGTACACGAACTGAAAAGAACTGCAGCCACAACCGAAAGTAACGCCGTTCTAGTAAGACAGAAGAGTGGCGGTGGAGGCGGTGGCAAACAAAATAAAAATAATTCCTCATCCGCTGCTGACATCAATAAAAATGTAGAGGGCAAAAACAGCACAACGCAAACTACAAATTCCCGCAAGTCAGATCGAAGATCTTGGGGAAATGAAGATCTCAAATATTTGGAAGATCAACAGAATGCGAATGTAGTAAATGAAGGAAAATCCAGCACAACTAATGGCAGTAGTTCAACTAAAGAGCGTAAAAGTAAAGTTTTGAGTGGCAGCACCAGTAGCGGTGGCAGCGGGGGTGGCGGTGGCTGCAGTGCTGGAAGTTTAACAACTTCAGCAAAAGATGAAAAAGAAACGAAAGACAAAACAAGCGAACGTAACGAACGTAATTTGGCAAATACTGATACGCCAACGACGAATACCGTACTTCAAATTGAAAAATCTGATAAACTAGAAAACGCCGAAAAAATTGAAAAATCTGAAAAATTCGAAAAGTTCGAAAAATTCGAAAAACCCGAGAAGTGCGAGAAAACTGAAAATAAATTAGATAAAAGCGAAAAACGCAAAAAACAAGATATTCCTGCAAATGCCGTCACCGTGGTCGACATACTGGCCATAGAATCTGTACTACCAGAAACTGCCGAGTTCCATGTGGTCACCAAAAAGAAGAAACCCAAAAAGCAAAAGGTAATAAATAATTTAGAAGAAACTACTGTCACTTTTAATCGCACGCACAACTTTACTATGCAGAAAACATCGACATACAATCAGCAGCAGCAACAAATGACTGTCCGTTATAAGTATTATCATCATGATAATTCATCTAACACTGGTATGTCCAACACAAATACCAACAGTCAAAATTATCAGCAGCAATCAAGCAATTTTAACTCGAATAGTGTAGGTGCTAATAATTCGTCGCATCATTATGTTAATCAAAATCAGCAAATTCAGCAGCAACATCATCACCATAATCTGCATCAACAACAACAACAAACACAACAACAGCAGCAGCAACAACAGCAGCAGCAACATCAACAAAATAATTCAACTGAAACTTATACTAATACTAGCGATAAGTCTAGACGTAAATCCACTTCATCCGTGCCACCTTCAGAAAAATCTGATTCAAGTGATCTCGATTCGGTTCATTCGCTACCAATTGAATCAACGAAAGCTAATGCGAATGCAAACACAATATCAACTGCTGCCAAAGCTAATACGCAGCAGCGAGCAAAGGGTGTTAAAACCAACAATAACCACAGCGTGGTAATTTTGGCACACAACATCAACAACAATAACAATTCTTTGACAGCGAGCAAAAATCAAAATTTACCAGCTCCTCCCATATCGTATGCCGACATTGCGCGAACAAACAAAGAAATTGCTGATGCTGCTGCCGTCTCTGCTTCTGGCATTTTAATAAATAATAATGAAATTTCCACTGAATGCAGAAATGCTGCTGATGCTTTAACACCAAAACCAAGCGAAGATTCATTAAACCTTGAAGAAAAGACGACAACTACGGTCAATCCCATAACGGTGACGGCACCAACGACAACAGCAGCAGCCTTAATAACTTCAGCGCCCCAAAAAATACACAAAATTAAAAAATCTCAAATCAAACAAGATTTTCCTGAGCTCGGCGGTATTTCAGTAGCTTACAACGATGATAAAGCTCTTAGCAGTACGAATGCTAATTACAAGACTATAACATATTCTCAAAGCTTAATAGCTGTAGCAAATCCTCCCATACAAAATTCAACTTTAACGCAAAATCATGCAGGTGCTGGTAGTGGTGGTAGCAGCAGTTTTAATGCGCTCAACGATGTATCGGCATGCAATGCCGCCTCCTCCGACATTGTTGTTGCTAATACCAAAGTCTCGCCCATGGAACAGCATATAAATTCAATTGTCCAGCAACATGCCAATATTCCTCCAGTGCAACATCTGCAACAGCAGATTTTGCAAAAATCTAAAATTGTTGAAAACGATTCCATAATAACTTCTTCCACAAATTCGTCTTTGTCTTCTACTACTGCCCCTACTTTTATGGCCACGTTGAATAATAACAATTTAGATCAACAGTATCCTGCCCTAGAGAAAACCGTTAAACGTCATAGCTCAGCCAGCGTGAACACAATTGGAACGGCGACAGCTGCGCACCCAAACAATCCAGCGCCATACAATTTTGCGGCAGCTGCTAAGCAACAAATTGCAACCAATGCCGCCGAGCAGCCTATTATTATTAATACAATTAATAAAAACTCAGCCTTAACTACCTCAAACACAAACAGCAACAACAACAGCAACAACAACCACAATAACAGTAATAATAATACCATACAAGCGTCATTTACAGTCAGCAGCAATATAACAACTGCACATAAAAAATCCAAAGAAAAAAGTCCACCACTTGCACTAACAACAACTTCTATTCAACAAATAAACACGGATAACTGTTCGTTTAACGCAAATACAACAAATAATACTAGCGCCACAGCGCTATCAATAGCAAATCCCAAAAAGTCGAAAAAAGAACGACAACAACAACAGCAGCAACAGCAACAGCAACTTGAAGTGCAACAAAGTTGTCTGGACAGCGCTCAACATAAGCAAAATCTGAATCAAAATCAAAACACTCCATCTACTAGGAAACCCTTAAAAATTCAATTGAAAGCATCAAACTCATTGCCCCTGGGATTGGCATCATCGTCCAGTACAACAACAACAACGTTGGCAAATCGCCCCGCTGTAATCATACTTAACGATGATCGTAATTTTGGCAGTTGTGCTGCCGATAATCAGTTCACGTTTGGCGATTTCAACGAAGAAGAACTGAAGCTGTTCGACGATGACCACAATAGTGCCGCCGCAGTTGCTGCAAATCCCTTAACTAATAATAACGTTGATATTAATATTATGAATGAATCGCAACAGGAGGATGTAGATGAGAAGCATCAACGGACTTCTAACAGCAGCGAGGATGCAACAAAATCACTTTCCACTGCATATTTCAATGACTCGGGAGCTTCGAGTGGTGGCACTGACATGGTAAATAATTCAACTTCTGATATGCTGCTAAGTTCCACTATTGATGCCTCCTCACCCAATACCTCCTTTAATGCCAACAGCCATGGCAATAGTGGCAGTGGGAATTCAAACATGCTGCTGCCATCCCTTAATAGCAATCAGTCCAGTGATAGCGGTATTTACACCGAAAAAAACAAGCCATCGAATACCAGTTGTAGCAGCAACAGCGGTGGCATTGGCGGCGGAAAGCAAAAACAAAAGCAACAATTGACACCTCCCGCCAAAGTCGAACATAATAAACTTAATACTTTTCTTTCCACCAGCAAGTGTGCCAGCGTTCATACATCAATGGATAATTTAGAACAATCACTACCGCCACCGCAACAATTGGAGACATGTAATGCTATTGAGGCTGCTATTATAGCAGCAGCTCGTGCGGCTGCTAAAAATCAGCAACCAGCAGCTGCCCATCATAATACGCAGCAGCAGCAGCAACAATATAAAAATTCAAATACTTCATCAAATTCTAGTTCCTTTTCATCGTCTTCACTTTCATCAATGTCGTCGTCTGTATACAATCACCAGCATCACCACCACCACCACCAGCAGCAGCATCAGCATCAGCATCAGCACCAACATCACCACCACAGTAACACTAATATTAATAATAATCAAAATGATCAACATCAACATGGCAGAGGCAATAACATGTCATATCATCAGTCGGCACACAACCAGCACCAGCACCGCCACCAGCAGTACGATGAAGATTATGACAATGTTGACGAAGATGCTGAAGATGTTGATAACGACGACGATTCCTTTGCCAATACACCACGTAGCCGCAGTCCTAGTCATCCCAGACGTATTTCCATTGCCGGCGGTACAGTGGCCAACAAAGAGTTCGACATTCATTTTATACCGCCCACAACAATGCCAACAGCATTTAGTACGCAACAACACAATGACACAATTATCGACTTTATTGGCTCTGGTAAGTTTTTCAGATATCAAAGCATTTTTTTCTTTTCAATCAAGATGTAAATAATTTTATTGGCGTTTCAATTATTCTTATGCCGCACAATTTTTGTTCTTCCAAGAACACACGAGACTAATTCATCCGGCATAAAAATGTATACATACCCTGCAGAAAGTGCGACTAATGAAATGGTGGTGATTTACTAGTGGAGTTGTCAGTAGTACTACTGACCAGGTGTACCCCAGCCAATGGTATCATCTATTGGCATTTAACATTCAGGGCTATCATGAATAAAATTCCGCGTAAAATTTCTCCCTTTTCCAGTTAGAATTTTTTGTTTTCCCTATTACTTGCTATTAGTTGGAATTATTCCCCGTGAAAAATTTCACGCGGAATTTTATTCATGATAGCCCTGATTAGCTTGTCATTGAAAATCCACCACTATACTGTAGCACTACTGACTGATTAGTTCTTTTGGGAGCACATGGAGACATTGGCACCAAAGATTCATTAGTAAATTTTAGGGGCTCTGGTCTACAATATCGATATTTCCTCGCTCGATGTCAATAGTAAAATTGTAGTGATTTTCTAGTGACATTGTCAATAGTGCTACTGATTAGGTGCACCCCAGCCAATGTAATCGCCTATTGACATATAACATAGGATTGTCATTGAAAATCTACCAGTATACTTTAGCACTGTTGAGAAGATAGTTTTTTTAACGACCATATGGATGGTATTTGAACGAAAGATTCACTACTAGATTTTAGTGGCCCTCGTCTATATATAGGGTGTTTTTTTCAGGGGTATAGAACTTTGAATTGAAATCAAACACAAGAAAATCGTTTTAATGTCCATCAATTTGGCTTTATTGGAAGGATAATTTTATGCCATTAATGTTTAAATATGATTTCGGGCATGTGGCCGCCGCGGCTGGCTCGAATAAAGCCAATTCTACAGGCCCAATTTTCAACCACTTTTTCGAGCATATGGGGCCGTATGTTGGCAATAACGCCACGAATGTTGGCTTCCAAGTCCCCTAACGTTTCTGGTTTGTTGGCGTAGACGAGCGACTTCACATATCCCCAAAGAAAATAATCCAATGGTGTCAAATCTCACGATCTTGGTGGCCAATTGACAGGTCCATTTCGCGAAATTATGCGCTCATCGAATGTTTCCTTCAATAAATCGATTGTGACGTGCGCTGTGTGGCATGTAGCGCCGTCTTGTTGGAACCACAACTCATCCACATTCATGCCATCCAATTCGGGAACAAAATAGTCGGTTAGTCGGCTCCAATTGCTGTGCACGGTGGCAAATCGATTCATTCGGGTCCTCTTCAACACTTTGCTCTACAGCGGCAATTGTTTCTTCGGTGCGCACTGTACGACGTCTCTGCGGATGCGTATTACCACATAGAGTAAACGTAATGCAAAAACGATCCATGGTTAACTGAATTAATTGCTCTGATGGACGATTATGTCGACCATAAAATGGACGGAGCTTGCGGTAAACTTCGCGAACTGAACCATTATTTTCGAAATAAATTTGCACGATTTGCAAGCGTTGTTCTTTTGTCAACCTGTTCATGATGAAATGGCAAACCAAACTAAATATTAATCACTTGACAGCTGACAAAATGGCCGCCAGTTAAAAAAGTAATGCCAACTTAAAGTTCTATACCTCAATAAAAAACACCCTTTATATTTAATATTATTGCACAGCATAAAAGGAAATTTGCCGACATTTTACATAGTGCAATTGTCGCTGGAGAACGAGTATTGACATAGACACATGTGGTTCTAGGCTTACTAGAGGGTACGTATACATAGCTTTGTGTGTGTTAGTGTTTTATATATTCATTTGATATTTGCTGTTTTTTTAAGTCATGTGTGTATTGGTTTTGTGCTGCTGATGTGGGGTTGTGCCTGGTTGAAAAATTATGCCAACCAAAAACACCGCTCTCTTTGCCTCTTTCACCCACAAACTGGCATGTTATGTCAGCACAATTGTTTTCGTGTGTGAAAGTCCATTAAAATTCATAGAAAAAAAAAAAAAACAATCAGACGACCCCAACCTTGGAAATAATTTTCTGGAGAAAAAAATTCCTCCGCCAATCATAAAATGCTTGGGAACAAAAAGAGTAATATAGTGGCATCACCGCATTACCAACCAATCTCGTTGTTTTGCTTGTTTGTTGACATTTTGGTTTCTCTCTTTTTTTCTGCAACAACAACGTGAGAAATATATACATAAATAATAAATTCAGTAAAGTGCGAGTTAGAGAAACAAGTCGACCGGCTCGAAGCCGACGGCGCGCCGCCGCCGGTTATTTTTCTGTATATCAAGCCGCCGCCGATTAAATCGGCTCGCATTGGCTCAAAACCAGACGGAATTTTGTCTGCTCTTAGACAAATTTCCGAAAAAAATTTTGAAAATCAATTTTCAGTTTCAATTTTTATTTTCTCTTTACATTTTCATATAGTTATTTGCGGCGCCGAAAATTCTCTCGGCGTGCCGCCGCCGGTCACAAAACTACTGCGCCGCCGCCGCCGATAATTTTGCCTCGACTTGTTTCTCTGGTGCGAGTCACATTTGTTACAGAATTTATTTTATATATAACAACTTGTTCCATAATATTGAAATATTCATTTACAAAATTAATCTATATATATAAAAATAAGTTGCATTGTATTAGTAATTGATGTTCTCTGGAATGCGTGAACCGATTTTGTTTCTGCAAAGTTTATATGAAAGGTGACGTCAATACTAAAGCATTGCACAGATACATCTGTTTGCACTAGTTTTGCGTGTTTTTTGGTTCTGGTATGAACAAATATGTTATTTATCGTTTTCTGTTACTAGTTGTAAATGTTGATTTTTTAAGCAATTATTGTATGGTTGGCCAATGAGCAAATGAAAACAACACATTTATTTTTTTTTTTTGTTTTTCTAAGGCAAATAAGATACATAAAACTGCTTTTACCATAAGTGCCTTATGATGTGTTGAGAAAAAATGTAATTGGCTGATGAATGAATGAATGAAAGCAAAATTGCACATACATATGTAAGTAAATGATACATGTACATGAAACACATGCATTTGTAATTACTCTCAGAGCAAAATTGTCTCTTTCTCTCTCTATACTTTGGCTGCGCCACAAAATAACATAACGAACGTCCGCACATACATCTGCACATCATGTATTTGTTTCAATACTGGTTTTTTCATATTGTATTACAATATGTATTTTTTGAGCAAAAACAGATCAAACAGTTGCTCAGCAGCAATACAATAAGCAATTGTTATTTGTTTTCAATTGTATTTTAATTTGGAAAAGCACGGACACACAAATAACTCTTATACTAGTTCTGTCGCTCACACTACAATTATATGGTACATACCATGGTATATTTTTTTTTGGCTATACAAACGAGTGTACAAATGCAACCCTTTAGTCAATACCAAGGTTTTTATGTACAAACAGTCTCTGTATGTGTATTGGTTCATGAGTTATATTTTAGTGAACACTGCATTCATTTCGAAATATTTGAGTTAATATTTTGAAAAACTGAAATACAATTCGTTTTTAAATTAATTGCAATTCAATTTCAGTCAAACCATTTATATACTTAGCTATTGTAAATCACAACTTCGGGGATCTATGAAATAAATTACATATAAACACTCCACTAAAAACTTAAATATTTAAATACATTATGCACAGCAATGAGCTTTCTTATATGTTAACTTAACGGATATTCCAAACATTAAACCAAACAGCTAATATATACATGTAATGCTGTAACGGACTTTTTCTCCAAGGTCGCTAGCTTTTGACTGCATGCTATGACTGACATTTAATGATCAGCTGATCTATTTATATTCTTAATAATTGCATTATTCAACTAACATATGTATGTATCTCAATTTTTGAATTTCGCGAATAAATAAAATTTCAATTACTTCATATTTAATTGGTGTAGCCACATTTTTTAATACAATACGGTACGTACGCACAGTAATTTGGGGCGTCAATCACGTAATGCTAGAAATGTTGCGGCATATAGAGCATCGCAAAGTGACGAACAGCGTGTAAATAATACTTTGGCTGCTCGAAATGCCATGGCACGTGGTAGGGCTCTGCGAAATCCAGCTCCACGTCCGTAAGTGCGACGTACTTTGGAGCGTGCTGTGTTCAATTACGATGCAAACTTTGATTACTTTTCTCATGGCAAGGTTTCAATTGGACCAATGACTACTGTTTGCAGTCATTGCAAGGCATTTAAGTTATACATGAGGTATTTGGATTGTGTTGATCGAACGGACAAGTTAAATAACCAGAATTGAATCCACCACCGTAGCCCTTGCATAATTTGATAACTGGTGGCAAAGCAATTTCAAAGCATTTTCTGGCAAACATACAAGCGTATAACTCCGCATTTCAAATGACTTCATTTGGAGCGACAAATATTATTCGGAAATTTTTTGCCAACGTTAAAGCTATTTTTGTTTGTTTTGATGTTTATTTAGATAATCGCGATTTAGATAATCACCCCTATTCTGCGTTTCGATTCGAATCGAAAGTTTCTCCGTTTGGCAACTTTTGTATTCTGCGTTCCGTTCTTCGATTTTTCTTTCAATTCTATGTATTCTGCATTTCGATCGTAACTACGTTTTTGTAAGTTGTTATTTTAGTGGCGGAGCGTTTTCAATTTTTGATTGTTTAGCTTCAAAAAGTGATTAATTAAAAAAATAATGCAAGCATTAAATGCAAAAGAAGGTTTAATTAATGAACTATACACTTTGTTTTGTTTTTCTGTATTGAAATGCGATTTTTATTCAATTTATTACAAGTAAAACAGTATAAAAAGTTGACATACCTATTTAATGACAACGAAGAACGATATTGTCTACGGATTTAATTAAATTTAAACAAATTGACTTTATTTTTGTGTTGCAATTATGCGTAAAAAATTAAAATATCACCTCCGGCGCGACAGGATTCTTCACACCGGAAAAGTTTGGCCACAAATACCTCTTGCTTATCTCGTTTTTTTTTAACTCTCTGTATTTAAATTTGCAAAAGTTTATGTAATGCAAATTTTTACAATATTTAATTATTAATTGTTTTAATGGTAAACCACTGTTTTTTTTGCACTAAATTTAACTTTTGCTAAAAATTTTGCAAAATTGCTTAATTTTTCTGTTCCTATTTCACCCGTTTCAAAGCAAAGCAGCAGGTTTAAACATACTATTCTCTTCTTCTTTTTCTTTCGATTCTGTTTTTTGGCAGAATACCTCTTTTCGATCCGTGTGTAACTGAATGCGGGAACGTAATCGAAACGCAGAATAGGGGTGATTGTGAAAATTTCAATCTCCGATAGATTCAAGGCCAAGTTTACCATCGACTTGGTTCTTTGTTACCCTTTCCTGATCAAAGCTATCAATTTTTGCAAGTATACTTTGTGGGTAACTCAAATGTGGAAAGTGATTGTCGTTGTGATATTTCATCAAATTTGAGGAGGGATATTATTGAGCGTTTGCAGAATATGTTGCATGCTGAAAATGAATTAGTAATACTTTTTCAAACTGCTCCTGATCAAATGCCATCTGATGAATATGCAATTGTGATTCGAGCTGATAAAACGCCTCCTGGGCAACATGTCAGACGATTTAATGCGACCACAATGGATGATGGTCGCTATTTTTATTTTATTTTTTGCACTACAAAGTATGCAGGGGTTCGCTAGTTAATTTATAAAATATTTTCCCTTTTAGAGAGCACTGTAAAATTTCTTAGGTTTTCATAAAAAATGTACAGTTTTATGTGTTATAAAAAGTATAAAAAATACACTTATTTCTACAGCAGATTTATTTTATTTTGAACAAATTTATTGGAGAGCCAGCCTATGTGTTAAAACCTTAATTTGTGAAACTTGTAGTGTGAACGCAAAATCAGCTGTTTGTGGTTTTAATGGTAATGCGCTGATTTACATGGGCATAATTGTGCTGGCATAACATGCCAGGGCTCAAATCGTCACATCCGTGATCGTATTGTTAATCGTACGAAAACGAGTTGAGTGATACGTCAATCGTATAAGCTGAATGGGAATTCAGTACGTTCACGTATGTCATAATCCGAAAATGGTGTTTTTACGTGACGAGTTGTATGTTCACGTATGTGACGATTCGACCCCAGTTTGTGGGTGAGAGAGGCAAAGAGAGTGGTTTTGTGGTTGGCATAACTTTTCAACCATCTAAAACCCCGCATTAGCAGCATAAAACCAATACAACTGCAACTTAAAAAACAGAAAATGTTAAATTAATACGAAAAACACTAACACACACAAATCTGTGCATATGTATACATATTGTGCCAGATGAATTAGTCTCGTGTAATTTGGAAATTAACAAAAATTGTGCGGATTAAACATTGTTCTCGTGTAAACTACCTCAATGGCCAACACTGGTGTGTTGTAAACAAACTGATGGTATTGCCATACTTTCTATCAAATACTAGCAGTATTTGATAGAAAAGATGTTAAAACGGAAACTATTAACCGTCGGTTAATAGGTTGCTGCTGTTAACCAAACATACAGTTATCTAATTTTTAATTAAAGATAAAATAATCGGACATTGTAAAAACGGCCGGGAGGCTAAATTAAATTTATTGAAGTCTTCTCCCATTTTAGTATTAAGTGTAGAGATAGAAATTGATACACAAAACAGTGAAGAAAAATTAAAAATTTGTTTTAGTTTTGCTAAAAATTAAAAAAAAAAACTTAAACTTCATGTTCTATAAAATTAACTTACATATTTCTTTCATTTTTGTTTTCAAATTTCTTTTAAAGCATGGGAAGAAGTCGCAAATAGCAAAGTTACAAAGGTCTACGATGGACAATAAATTTATTTAATTTATGTGCTGCAGCAGCACTGTTACTAGTATTGTAATTCATTTTTCCTCCATCTCTGAATGTCATCATCCTATTTTTTGTAATCGCAATGTGTGTTTGGACTCTTCAAAAAAAGAAAAAAGAACGAATAACAAACAACAGTGAAGTATTTCTTACGACATTTTGTATAATTTAAACAACAAAATATACAAAGCAGTCCGCAGTCTTTAATTTTTAATGTATAAAGGAAGCAACAGAGCACAGGAACAAAAATGAGGAAAACGCATTAACATTTAAAGCGAGCAACAAGCGTATGTATAATTTTATTATTTTTTTAAATAGTATTAGAACTAATAAAAAAAGAAAATATTAAAAATGAAAAAAGAAAAAAACGTAAAGAAATTATTAAAAAAAAAATTAAATATGGAGAACAAAAAACAAGAATTAAAAGAAAAAAAATTATAATTAAGGCTCTTTTTTGAATATAAATACATATATGTATGTGTATTTGGCAAAATAAGCTTAATTATTTAAAAAAATATATGATTTTCTTTTTTAAGGTTTCCACATTCATATTTATTTAAACAAAGACTCTTATTAAGTATAAATAACATAACACACACTATCAATCAGACCTTGCTTACTTCCCTAGGAATCTATTAAAATTAAATACATAAATATTTGCAGAATGTAAAACTTACGCTTATTTTGTCAAATATCTATAATCATATTGACTTTAACTTAAGAAAATTATAGAAGTTTATAGAGATGAAAAAAAAGAATAATTAAATGTAAAAAACGTAATTTTTTATTTGTTTATTTTTTCTCATAATATTTTCTTTTAATTTTTAATTTTAAAAATTATTTTATTTAAATTAGTAAACAAAAAATTAATAAATTTTTTATAAATATTAATGTTACTAAATTCGGATGCAGTCATGAAATAAAAAGAAAAGAAACAAATTGTTTTTTTAAATACATGAATTCGAATCGATGAAGTAATTTATTTGAGAATGTTCTATCTATTGTGTTTAAATTGGAGACAAACACAGGTATCTTTGTAATATTTTTTATCTTTGCAAATTAAATCATTCCTGTCCCCTTATTCTGTAATTCGCTAAAACTAAAACTAAATTCGATTGCTAAACACTAAAGTTTCGTCAGATTAGATTTTTGAGCCACTGCCTGGTTTATTAGACTTTATTAGATTTTTATCGATGGAGTTTTTGCTTTAGCAAGTTAAATAATAAGGGATGCTGGTTAAATAATAATTACAAATTATTGTGGAAGCTATTTTTTTAGGGGAAAGTTTGCGCTTTCTACGTTGATGAACATGGCATGCTAATAATCAAATAAACTCATAATTTATTTTTATATTTATTATTTATGTAAGAAGTATATTAAAAAAAAAAAAAAAAAAAAAAAAAAAAAAAAAATTAAGGCATCATCGGCATTTTCCACGATTTCGAAAAAATACTACGTTCCTCTTAAAATTTATATTGAAAACAATAAAATAATTGTTTTTGTTTACAATATAAATGATCGAACGAACGTTCGATATCGTTGAACAAGGAATAAATAAGTGAAAATAAATAAAGAACAAAGAAAAAGAAATACATAACTAATAGGAATGTGCATAAATAAATAATTGTGAAATAATAAATATAAAACGTCAATAAATAAATAGAAAATAAAATTACAAAAATATAAAAATAAATAAATAATTAAAAAATAAAGAAATAACACTCAGATAAAAATATGTTTAAAGGTATTCACATCAGTTTTTTTCTTGTTGGAAAAATGGAAAAATGTAATTTTTTACAACAAACAGGAAAAAAAAATTCACCAAAAGTTGAATTTAAAAACTCAACTTTAGGTGGAATTTTTTAAATTCAACTTTTGGTGAATTTTTTTCCTGTGTTTGTTGTAAAAAATTTACATTTTTCCATTTTTCCAACAAGAAAAAAACTGATGTGAATACCTTTTATATAAAAAATACATAATTAAAAAATAAAACCACAAAAAATTAACTAAAAAATAATAATTTAAAAATAATTTAAAAAAAACAATAAAGGTATTCACATCAGTTTTTTTCTTGTTGGAAAAATGGAAAAATGTAATTTTTTTACAACAAACACAGGGAAAAAAATTCACCAAAAGTTGAATTTAAAAACTCAACTTTAGGTGGATTTTTTCCCTGTGTTTGTTGTAAAAATTTACATTTTTCCATTTTTCCAACAAGAAAAAAACTGATGTGAATACCTTTAATAAATAAAAAAGTAATAATAAAAAATACAAATAAATAATAAAGGTATTCATTTCAGTTTTTTTGGTTGGAAAAATGGAAAAATTTAATTTTTTTTTACAACAAACACAGAAAAAAAAATTCCACCTAAAAATGAGTTTTTAAATTCAAATTTTTTGGTGAAATATTTTCCCTGTGTTTGTTGTAAAAAAATTACATTTTTCCATTTTTCCAACAAGAAAAATGTAAATTTTTTACAACAAACACAGGAAAAAAAATTCCACCTAAAGTTGAGTTTTTAAATTCAACATTTAGTGAATTTTTTCCCTGTGTTTGTTGTAAAAAAATTACATTTTTCCAACAAGAAAAAAACTGTTGTGAATACCTTTAATTTAAAATTAAACAAAAGACAAAAACCCCCTTATACAAAAAAAAACATTTGTGTTTGAAGTGTACATTAAAACAAAATTTCCATACAAATTTTGACTAAAGCCCACTTGAAGTACGAATTAATTTTTTTTTGCATAAAGTGGAAAATATATTAAAAAAATACATTAAAGGTATTCACATCAGTTTTTTTCTTGTTGGAAAAATGTAATTTTTTTTACAACAAACACAGGAAAAAAATTACATTTTTCCATTTTTCCAACAAGAAAAAAACTGATGTGAATACCTTTATTAAAAAATAAATATATTATTATAATTACATATGTTAAAAAAACAAATAAAAAGTAACAAAAAATAAAAAATGAAATTAACAGCCTGTTTTTCGAAAATGAATAAGTGTATACGTTCTTTAAAATAATGAATGAAACCATGTTTTCGTTTTTAAAACATTAATTTATTTTCATGTGTGTGACAACAAAAAAACTTTCAGTTTTTCACACTCATAAATTTTTTTATGTAAACTAAATTAAAAATCAGTCTACATATTTTTCATTTGACTTTAAAGAAAATGTTATTTAATTTTTAATGTTAGAATGTGAACTGACTTAAAACAGTGAAAAACTATTTTTTCCTTTTATTTTTTTACTAAAGGTATTCACATCAGTTTTTTTCTTGTTGGAAAAATGGCAAAATGTAAATTTTTTACAACAAACACAGGAAAAAAAATCCACCTAAAGTTGAGTTTTTAAATTCAACTTTTGGTGAAATTTTTTCCCTGTGTTTGTTGTAAAAAATTACATTTTTCCATTTTTCCAACAAGAAAAAAACTAATGTGAATACCTTTACCATAAATTACAAAAAAAATTAAATAAACGAAAAAATCTAAATGACTTTTTCCATAAGCGGATTGATTTAAGTTTCACAAGAACGAATCTTAATTTCCGTTTCCCTTGCTTATATAATTTTTCTCTGAAATAATCAACACCAAATTCAGTATAAACAAATAATATTTGCTTTATTTTCCATAATTTGACTGTCAAACAAATCACAAACAATTTTAGTATTGAGTCAAAATAAAGTAAAAGTTATAGAGAAAAAAAACTTAGTTCTCATAAACAACGGAAAATACGAAATGCAATGAAAATCGGTTTTAATGGGTAAATGGATTTCCCAACTGAATGCTAAAATCAATTGAAAATTAAATTGCTTACCCCCTTATTCATAAAATTTAAAATTAATTTGAAATGAATTTTATTTAAAATTTTTAATAGAAAATTTTTTTTAATAGATATTATTTTTTGTATTCCTTCACTGTAATAATTTTTTGAGTGTAAATTTTTGGTTATACCTAAAAAGCTCTTTTTATGTCAAAACGAAAACTTTAGAATATGTTTTATAAAAATCAAATTTTAAACGTTATCGTTTATAAACGAAACATAAAAACGAACGGGCTTATGTTTTCTAAAAACAGGCTGTAAACATAAAAACGAAAATATGAAAATGATATAAAACAAATGAAACACAATGAGCAAATTTTCTGTGGCTTATTTGTCTTGAAAACAAAAACAAAATAAGAAAATTTGTTTTTGTTTTGAATATTTAAGCGAAAGAAAATGTTTTGTCGACATCGTGAGCCAGACAGAAATATTTTTTTATGAAAAAAATAAATAATATTTTGCAAAGAAAATACATTAGTAAAAAATACATACTAAAGCAAATGATACATACTAATAATAAATAAAAAAAACATATAAAAATAAAAAATAAAACCTGAAACAAAAAAAGAAATAAAATATAAATAACAAGAAATAAAATAAATAAATAAAAAATAAAGATAAACAAATAAATAAAAACGAAAAAAATCAATTGAAAAGAAAGAAGAAAAAATTGAGTAAAATATAAAAAAATAAATAGAATAATAAATAAAAAATTTAAAAAAATTGTTTATTAAAAGAGTAAATAAATAAAAAAATAATAATAAAAAAATTAATTTTGCAAATAATACAATACATACACCAATAATAAATAAAAAACATAAAAATAAAACATGACATAAAATAAAAAAAGAAATAAAATAAATAAATAAATAAAATAAAAAATAAATAAAATAATAAAATATACATAATAAAAAAATAAAATAAAAAAATAAAATAAAAATTATATAAAAAGAAATAAAAAAAATAAAAATTATATAAAAAGAAATAAAGAAAATAAAATAAAATAAAAAGAAATAAAAAAAAAAAATAAAATAAAAAAAATAAAATAAAAAAAATAAAAAAAAAAATAAAAAAAAATTAAAAAAAAAAATTAAAATAAAAAAAATAAAAAAAAAATAAATAAAATAAAAAAAATAAAATAAAAAAAAAATAAAATAAAAAAAAATAAAAAATATATGAAAATAAATAATATAAAAAATAAAATAAATAAAAATAAATAATATAAAAAATAAAATAAATAAAAATAAATAATATAAAAAATAAAATAAATAAAAATAAATAATATAAAAAATAAAATAAATAAATAAATAAATATGTAAATAAAAAAAATAAAATAAAAATAAAAATAAAAAAATAAATAAAAAATAAAATAAAAAAATAAATAAAAAAAATAAATAAAAAAAATAAATAAATAAAAAAAATAAATAAATAAAAAAAATAAAAATATAAAAAGTATTCACATCAGTTTTTTTTTCTTGTTGAAAAAATGGAAAAATGTAATTTTTTACAACAAACACAAGGAAAAATATTCTCCAAAAGTTGAATTTAAAAACTCAACTTTAGGTGGAATTTTTTCCTGTGTTTCATTTTTCGAACAAGAAAAAAAACTGATGCGAAAAGAATACCTTTATAGAATAAAATAAAAAATAAATAAAGAAAAATAAAATAAACTAAAAATTAAATTACAAAAAAATATAATGAAAAAATTAAATAATGAAAAAATAAATGAAATAAAAATTTAATGGAATAAAAAATAATAAACATTTATCTGTTGATAAAAAATATTTTTGGTCTATCAAAGAAATTTTGTATGGAAATTAGTTTTATAAACCTTTTGTAAATCAAGAATATTTTTTTATTAACGAGTGTGTAAACAATAAATTAAACAAAAAAATTAATAAAGTAAAAAAATATAAAAAATCTTATTAAAGAAATGCATATTGAAAAAAACAAGTGAAGAAATTAAAATAAAAATTATTTATTAAAAAAATATAAATAAAATTAAAGAAACTAAAAAAATGCAAGTTTTCCAGTCACAAAAAATAGTTATATGTAGTTTGTTTAATGTTGTGATGCGTCTTTAGTTAGAAAAAGATAAACAAATAATACATGTTATGTTATAACGATATTGGAAAAAACTTTAGAATCAACGTTAGAGCACAAACAAAAAGCCGAACACTACAATGTTATTTACGAGTAAGTATGTATTTATATCAAGCATATGCTGCAAGAGAGCCTTAACGCAAAATAACCTGCTATATAGCAAACGAATTTAAAGTTTTGAATTTACTAAGAACTAAGAAAATAAAATGTAATTTCCTCTCAAGAGGTGAGTGCAATTTTTACACAATGTTAGAATAAATTAAAAAACACATTTTTTGAGTTATGACTCTCTTGCAGCAAATGCTCGATGTGTCGGTATCCCCAGAAGTCCTTTAAAGGAATTATGCTTAGTCTTATTTAATTGGCTGCACAATAATTAATTTGTTAACTGAAATTCTGCTCAAACTCGTTAGTTCTGCAGCAGTGCTGATTTAGCGACAAATACTTTTCACTTAACTCTTTTTTTTTTTTTTTTGCTAACTATCAAAATCTAAAAATATTAAAAACAATTAGTTTTGGTTTTGCAGTGTGATTCAAGCGACCGCATGTTAATATGGCACAAACTAAGGGCAAATTATGGCATTCGATATCGTTCAAAATTTCCATACAAACTCCATTAACATTGTATGAAAATTTCTTCGATATCATATTCCGTAAATTCCCCCTGATAATAGTTGAAAATCACTCGTTTGTCGTTTACGACATGCAAGTCCCCATTTAAAGTATTTATACGTATTTCCCAAATCTGGCAACCCAGCAATTTTTTTCTAGAAGTTGAAGAAATAAAAAACAGAACACAAAAATAACATTAAAGAAAAAACATTTGATAATATTCAGTTGGACTCGATTGGATTATGCGTTATGGAGTTAAAAACTTGAAGAAAGTCCGTTTCGGTGTAAAAATCTCTATGGAACCGAATTAATAGTCACTCGAATCGGGAGATACTTTCTCTTTCAAACAAACCCTAGCTAAGTTCATAAGTTATGGGCAAACTAACAAGAGATTCATTTCTTTTGATTAAATCAAAGGCGCCCTTAGATTGTATTGATTGGAGAAAATATGTTTGTCCAATCCTGGCAAAATAAATATGTCTTTATACTTATATAAATGCTTTTATATTATATTTTGGAATATGAAACAAGGAGCACATGTGTTACAAGGCAACTCTGCTAATGGTGAACAATTTTGGCAACATTAAATAAAAGAGGTAATGTTATTGAATTGCCACCCGTTTCAAAATTAAAAAAATAATTGTGTATATATTTATTTTGGAAAAAATCATAATGGGGCTGAATTATTGCACACAAATGATCTACTTCGTGAAATGGTCTGCTTTTTTCGCTTTACAGCGGCAAAAAGTCATTGAAAAATAAAGTTAAGCGTTTTTAAATTGTTTAATTTCCGTTATAATGCAACAGAGTTGCCAGTCCAGAAGATTTTACCCTAGATATTTTCGTAAAATTACATAAAATACGTCTATCTCCATAATTTTTATCCTATTCATTGAGCCCCTATTTAAAAAAAATTATTTGCATTCAGGTAAAATTAAATAACTAGCAAGAAAATATAGTTGACTTCAAAAATTCGAGATTCTCGCTTATTTTTTATTTCTCCCGTCTCGAATTATAATTATAATTGAAAGCCTTAAATTAAAAACTATTTACGATTAGCAGTTGAGATTCCAGGCGCCTGTTCAAAAGTTCATCACAATGCATAATATGTACTAGAAATATTTTGCAATGCTGTTGCTTAAAAGCTGTTTATGATGTTTCCCTAAGGCTTTTTTTTAAAGTTTGTTACAAACTCAGTTTGCGTTTGTTTGATTTATTATGCGTAAAATGCGTAGAATTTAACTGATTTCAGTGTTGCCACCGTTTGTATTTACGAGCGTGGTGTGCTTAATTTTCGAACATTTTCAAACATATAGCAGACGCTCTCCTTTAATATTTTGCAAATTATCCAAATGTTTATCTGTTTGTTTTCATCTATTTGATATTAAATATTTTTACTCTATAAACAAAATTTACATAAATAATACCAGATCTATTAATATTATTATTTTATAAGTATTTTTTTATAATTCAAAAGAAATCTTTATTAAGCTAATTTCGTTATTTTGTTTTTAGTTTTTTTTTTCTTTCATTTTGCTAATTTTGAAATTTATGTATATAATTTATTTGACTTGTTGTTTTTGTGCTGTAATTTTCGTTAAGCTACTTAAGTACTAAAATAAATAAAAGAGATAGTAATTTAAATAAATATTTTTTCAACACAACCAAGTAAAAAGAAAAAGTTACAAACGTTGTTTTCTGGCTTTTATATTAAATATATAACAAATTATTTAAACATATGAATACTTATAAAAATAAAACAATATTAATTAAATATTAAACTTATAAATTATATTTTTATTAAAAATTAACTATTGAATATATAAATATTAAAAAAGAAAAAACTCACTTTTTTTTAAATTAACTTGTATGACACTTAAAGAAATAAAATAAAAATTAAATTAAATTAAATTAATAAACGTAAATCAAATTTATAAGGCAAGAAAGCTTAAGTTTATTACTTTAAATATATAGGAATATAAATAAATAACAATAAAATTAAATAACTCTATAAACATATATAAATAAATAACAGTTTGTTTAGACATGAAAATAAATAAAAAAATATATACATACGTATATCGATATAAATATATAAAAGCAAATTTAGTCCCTTAAATAAATACATGCGTATGTATGTATGTATGTATGTATTTTTAAATATCCTAATAAATAATAATAATATTAATGAAATTAATAGTCATGTAGATATGTATGTGTAACAATCAAAAAATAAGTAATAAAATATTATAAAGTGAATATACATATATATTTAATTATTATATTCATATTTTTTTTTTAATTAAAAAAGAACTAATAATGATATAATAATAAAAATAACCATCGCTAGATTTTCTTAAACTAATGCTTATACTCGATAATAATCCTACTTTAAAATAATTATATTAAATAAATAATAGCACTAAAATCTATTGAACAAAATATACTTATTAAAAATGATATAAAAAAAACTCCTTATTTGAATGGGTAACTGAATGTGTTTGATTTTAATTTGGAAAAAATTAGTTTTTTTATAATTTAATTAAAATTAAGGAGTTTTTTGTGTCAAATTAAATTTGTTGTTACAAAAACATTTTTTTTTTTTTATTAAATTTAAAAATAGAATTGTGAAAAAATAATAGTCGTAAGATGATTTTCGAACAAACAATTACTAGAAAAAAGTAAATTTTGTATGGTCGTTTCCAATTTTAAGAAAATCTAATGATTTCTAAATATACATTACACTGTGCAAAATGAAAGAAGGTTCCTACAACTAATTCTGGCAAAGGAGAAAAACAAATCTAAAAATATGGCTGCACATATTTTAAGCTTTGCCTTATTTCAGCAGTTTTAAGTTGAATTTTGTGCTTTTGTATATTCCAAAACTTATAGCCAGTTTGTAGATACTTAGACGACGACTACGTAAGAAATACCGTCCATAGAACAAATCTATATATTGCCAAGTTATTAAAAAATTTTTTTAGTTATCTTTTTTCATACAAGGTATTCTTCAACTTGAAAAAAATGGCAACTCTTATTTTAATTTGAAATGATTTTCCATCATCCGACGTCAATTTGGGTTTATACACCAAAATTGTCATGGGATAACGGAAAATCGTTTCAAATTGCAGAAAACCTCGTCGGTAGAATAAAACATCAGACAACCCTATTCTTACTGTAAAAAGAAACACAGCTGATATATAAAATATACAAAAGAAATTCGGCATCAAAAATTCATTTGTTTTAAAAATTTTAATTGTGTTGTTTATTTAAAAATAAAAAAGTGATTTATCTGAAAATTATGAAAATTAGTTAGATTAATTTTATTATTATGTGTTTTGTTATTATGTATTTAATTTGTTTTTGGAGCACGACTAGAATATTTTAATGGGCCAGCATGTTTCTGATAAGATAAACTGCGATATACATACATACATATGTATGTATGTATGTATATATATATATATGTATGTATAAACTAAAATGGATCGATAGCTGTTACTTTGTTTAACAATAAACGTCCGCAATCGGAATTTACAATCCTAAAATGTGAAAATACTAAAACGCATGATATCGGTAAGTCGTCTTCCATAAAGTGGCTGTTATATTAGATTATGAAGAATATTTTTTTTAGAACATTTTTTTATCTTTCCTTTTCGGCAAGAGGAAAAAATACCCGTATGTAGAAAAATTAAAAGGCTTAAAATCTGCCACAAAAATTTTCCTCCACCAAATTCTACATAAGCGTTTAAGACGAAATTGCGTGATCATTTACTAAAACAATATGTGTTATAACTCGAAAATTATGATATTTGAGTTAATGGAGCATTATCGCATTATCTCATATCGTTATTTAATGTCTTGTAAAGAATTTCATACAAATATCATTTTTTACCCAACTCTTGAGAGAAAAACAAAATTTTCTTTTACCATTAAGGTTGTGTGCAAATTGAAAAGTTTTTAAATTCGATTTCTGGCAAATTAGTTTTTTTTGTGTTATGACGTTGTTTTAGTAAATGAGCGATATGAAGAGAAGAAAAAAAAACAAAATTTTAAATGTTTGATGTGATTTAGACAATTATTCCCTTAAAGATTTTACCAATTTGAAGTATTCCAATAACATTTGCACACTTTAAAGGAAGGAATTTTTTTGTCCTATAGTTAAAGAATTAACGTATTTAACAAAATCTTCTCGTCAAATTATACTTAAAAGTGCTATAAACATTTTATTTTTAAAATACCGACCGTTTCACAAAAGGGGCAAATGTTAACCCCCCATTTTGCAGATGCAAAAGTATATTTTTTTTTTGGTTTCGTGTGAACGTTGTTGGCATTTGATTTATTACAGCTAAATTCAACTTTTGTATTAAACGTTCTTCGGGTTCGTTTTCGTTGACAAACTTGTTGTGTAACGTTCAAACTATTCCGAAATAAATGATTGAACATTATCGTAACTCTTCGTTAAATAAAGTTAAATTAGACTGCTTTTCCACACGGAAAGTTTGCTTTGCGAAGTCTCGAGTTTGTAGGAGAGAAGGGAAAAGACATCCCTCACATTCTCTCCTTTGTGTTTGGAAAAGCCATCTTACTCAGATCAGACTTTGTGTATTGAATGTTATCTTTCCTCTTTCTTTTTTCCGGGAATTATTGTTTAGAATCAGGCTGATAAATTTCAGTTGTTAAGGACCTCTAATATTTGTAATTGCTTTTGCTTCATAGCAAAATAAAAACAGCCAAAAGTGTAATTTAATTTACATATGAGCAAATGAATACATTTTTTATATCAGATCTACCAAATTTCTTTATTTTATTTACAAAAAATATGTACATATTTATGTATATTTATGGATTTATTACATTGCATTCTTATTATGCTTATCGAAAAAAATAATATAAAAGTGCTGACATTCTAATTTTCTTTTACGATTAAATACAAAAATTCTTGTCTTTTGTAATAAAAAATAAAAACTGTTGCATATAAAGTGTTATTTTTTATTAAAAAAAATAAATAAATTTTTTAGCATAGTTGAAATTTCGAAATTAATTTCGAAAAGTCCTTTAAGCTTTTAAGCATAATCGAAATTTCGAAATTAATTTCGAAAAGTTCATAAAAAATAAAAACGGTATGATGTGTTAAATTTTTTATTAAAAAATAAAGAAATTTTGAAGCATTTAAGCATAATCGAAATTTTGAAATTAATTTCGAAAAGTTCGAACTTAATTTTTCACTGTATAATTAAGCTAATTAAGCCGTTTAATAACGTTTCTTTAAATTTCCAAGCTTAGAACAAATTTAATTAATAAAATAAGCATACATAAGTATGCTTTTAAAGTAAATACGAGTTTCTAAATACATAATTTTGAAATCTTAAATTTAAATATTTTCGAAAAAAGAAAAATTTAAATAAAAGCCTGGGGGATTGTGGTGTAATTCAATTGCAAAAGTAAAATTGTTCGAATTTTTATGTTTTTTTATGCACCGCAATTCCAAAGCAATTACTTTTGATTAGAACTACAGTTACCCACTTAATTTTGCTCTTAAGCAGATATTTCGAAATTTCGAATATTCGATTATGACTAAATTCGAAAAACGTTGTTTTTTCTATAAAAATAATTAATTTTTTTTTAAACTCTATAAATCTGCAAAACTTTGTTTTTTGTTAAAGAACTCTAATTGAAAAAATAATCCACTTACGTTTGATTTAAGCATGATGGAAAAAAGTCTAAACTCAATTTCTAATTAAACGCAAAAATATTTATATTATTTGTGTGTTCGAAAATACATATAAATTTTACTTTGAGTTATTTTTAGCGAATTGTATTTTTTAAGCAAAATAAATAGACAAATAAAGTAAAAAGCTATTGATTCTATAGTGTCCGCCTTCAACATCCTTATAATCCAAAAAAGTAAGAGAAGTTTTGCTCTTAAAACTCAATTTTGATAATAGTTTTTATTCTATTTTTTTTTAACTTCTTATTATTTTTCAATTTTTTTTATTAAATAAAATAGAGTTGTGTCCACTAGTAGTTAGTGCACTTATTTAAGAGATTTTATATGGAAGTTGTGGATCCATGCGAATAATTAATAAAAACTTCTTTTATTGTGTATGACACAGTCAGATTTATTATAATAATAATATACTAGTTGTTTACCAAACAAAAAAATCTCTTAAATATCAAATTCAAAGTGCATTATAAAGTCCCAAATTAAAAATAAAACATATTCAGTTTTATTAATTTTTAATGTAAATATCTAAATAATATTTAAGTCAAAAAATTAAAAAAAAGCTAAAAAAAACTTAAAAAGATTTATATGTATGTTTATGTCTAAGATATAGTTAGTAATTTATTTTAAAAATTAAAAATATATATATATATATATATATATATATATATATATATATATATATATATATATATATATATATATATATATATATGAATTAAAAATTAACAACAAACACAGAAAAAACATAATTAAAAAAAATAATATAAACTACCATTGCTAAATACATAAGTAAAATGCATTAATTAAAAAATTAAATAAAAATGAAAAATATTGATTAAACTTAAAAATAAAAATAGTAATTTATTTGTTGTTAAGAAGAAAAAAACTAGGTGTTGTGGCACAGTGTGATTTGAACCAAACGCAAAAAATAATATTACAGATGATGTTTTATAAATAATTATACAGTGAAATTGTTTCAGTTGATGTCAATAATCTGGATATTACATATTTCACTGTAAGATAAATACATACAAAATTGTCACCCACCCCCATCGTGAAAAAATGTGAAATTTTTGCTCTCATGAAATTTTCATTCCCCATGAAGGGAAATTTGCAATTTTATGGCAACGTTTGTTCCCACTATCAATGCGTAGTGAATGTAAAAGTGCCTTTAGTCCTTTTTTACATTTGAGACATTTCTTGCCGGACATTTTTTCAATTCTCTTTTGTTCATTCCCGAAGCTTTTACATATTGGCAATTAATAGACAGACAGAAATTTTGTAGTTTGTGTACTTCTTCTTCGCGTTTGCTACATACACACATACACATATGTACATACCATATGCCTTGATAGTACACATCAAATTTCAATGAGGTAGTTTAGACGAGAACAATTTTTAAGCCGCACAATTTTTGTTCTTTTCCATATTACACGAGACTAATTCATCTGGCACAAAATGTATTCGTATACACAGCTGTGTGTGTGTGTTAGTGTTTTAAGTATTCATTTAACATTTGCTGTGTTTTAAGTTGTGTGTGTATTGGTTTTATGCTGCTAATGCGGGGTTGAAGCTGGTTGAAAAGTTATGCCAACCGCAAAACCACTCTCTTTGCCTCTCTCACCTACAAACTGGCATGCTATGCCAGCACAATTATGCCCGTGTAAATCAGCACAATGAATCAAGAAAACAAGATTGCGCACTCAGTCGTACAAACAAAATTTCTACTGCGCATGTTCGTCAATATAGAATACACGCGTGTGTTTGTTGTAAAAAGTGTGTGAAAGAGAGAGTATATTACACAAACAAATGTATGCATTTTGTTTACAACAAAATTCTACATCTACGTCACAGGCAGAAAATAAAATAACGGACCTGCGCAATGCGCAATCTTGTTTTCTTAATTCATGTCAAATATCCATACAGCCGTTGAATTGAGAAACATCATGTGAAGCAACAAGAATAAATTGCGAAAAATAGAAAAGAGAAACAAAAAATGTCCGGTACAGAGGGTCGTGTAATACACACTCTGCATCTTCGCCACTTCTTCAACAAATTTTGTCTGTCTTTCAATTACACAAATGTAAAAGGGCACTTAACTCAAAACAAATTCTTATAAAAATTTGCACAGACATTAGAGTCCACCTTTATATACAATTTTATGGTTAGACATTTTCCGCTGGCTCGAGATTAACAGGAAAGAAACAACAATTTTAAGCACCCGCGGAAGACAATAAATTATTCGATGTTGTCTATCTAAAAAAACAATCATAAATAAATAAATAACAAATTAAATTAATTATATGTACATACATATATAATAATAATTAAAAAGTAAACAGTAAGAGAAATAAAGGATCATCTGTTATTTGAATTTCAAATTCGTCAAATTATATTCAAATATTTGGCTCGTGATAGCTAAAAATAATAATAATAATAATTTTGTTAAAGTGTATATAAGGATAAAAAAAAACTTGCATCATTTATTATTACTCAACAAAGAAGCAAGATGTCAGCGGGTTTGACAGCTCATACTCAATGTTCGATGAACAGTGTGGGTGTTATGAACTCATTTGTCGCCCTGTTGACGGAGGCTATACTATCCAGCCAGTGTAATATTAGTCAGTATAAAGATTGGCCGGCAGATTATGCACAGACAGCCTTAAGATATGGTTTGGAGGCCTATGATTGTGTGGTGGTGGGAGTTGGTACAGCCGGCTCCGTTGTAGCCAGTCGTTTAAGTGAAAATCCCAACTGGAAAGTGTTGGTTTTAGAGGCTGGCGGTGATCCTCCACAAGAGTCAGAGGTATGTACTATTATTCATGTGCTTAATAGTTTATAAGGGCCTGGTTCTTCACTTTGGTTTGTGGTTTTTGAGTTATTATTTGAATTTGTTTTAAAAGTTCAAAAAATTATCGCATACTTCTGTTGTAAAAATAAATTTATTTAATGTATCGCAATCAGGGTGACCTATGAAATTTTTCAAAAAGTGGCACCAAATAGGGGATTTATCAAAATAAAGGGGCAAAATTAAAAAAAATCGAGAAAAATTCACTAAACTCTTTATTTTTAATGTATTTTCAAATAACACACTAAAAAAAGGGGGACAAAAAGTGGCAAGGCAGTCGAAAAAGTGGAAAGGCAGTCGAAAAAGTGGCAATTTCCCACTTTAGTCGGTCAAACGGTCACGCTGATCGCAATTCCTTCTGCTTCTTCTTCAGAAAAAAAATCAGAGCTGTTTTGATAACCCTGTGACATTGGCAAAGAAAGTGTTGCTATGCTCAGTTGTTCAGTACGGCACTACGAAATTTGTACTTTAAAAAAGTATCGCCTCCAAAACATCAACAAACATTAATGTTGGATTAAATTATTAACTATTATTATTCTCGCACTCAAAACTATCTATAAGCGAGAAAATTGTATAGATAATAGGAATTTGTTGTATATTTAAGGTACCGGATATGTTTCTTGCTGTGCAAAACACGAAATATACATATTCCAATTTTGTAGAGCCAACTGGCCGCTCTTGTAAGGCGTATAAGAATAACAAGTCTCACTGGCCACGTGGTAAAATGATAGGTGGTTTAGGTGCCATAAATGCCATGTTTTATGTAAGAGGAGATCGTTCAGATTTATGATCGCTGGTTTGAGGAGGGTATTTACGGTTGGGATTATAACAGCTTGATACCTTACTTCGATAGATCTCTAAGGGCATTGGGCAATAAAACTAATCCCCGTGGCTATCTGGCTATTAACGATTTTAATCACTTTGACAACGAATCCTTCGATATGATTTTCAAAGGTACCAGTGAAATGGGCGTTCCCAGGGTTGCAGAATTTAAAGAGGGCAGCAATATTGGTTATTCCCACGTTACAGGTACTATCCAAAATGGCCGTAGAGCTAGTACTGGCAAAACATATTTAGGCCGGGCGGCTTATCGACAAAATTTAGATGTGATTAAAAATGCCCAAGTTACCAAACTGGAGTTTGATACCACGGGTCAAAGTGTTAAATCGGTGGTATTTAAAAGTTCAAGTGAAAAAAGAGGTCGTTGTTTCAGCTGGCACCATAGACACACCCAAGCTGTTAATGCTGTCCGGCGTGGGACCCGAAGCAGTATTTAAACCTTTAAATATACCAGTTATACATAATATGCCCGTAGGAGAAAATTTGCAGGATCATTTAAATATACAAATATTTTTGAAGCTGACGGGCAAGCCCTTCGATGAGAAAAATAAGTTAGATGACATCTATCAATATTTGGTTCATAATCGAGGACCTTTAACTACACACGGCATTAGTTCCTTAGAAACTTTGAAGGTTTGGAAATTTTATTGAATGCATTTAGTATAAAAAATGAATTAAGAGCAAAATTTTGGGAGACCCTCAAATATCATGATATTGTGCAATTCCACACCGTTTTAGCTCATCCCAAATCAGTGGGTAATATAAAACTTAAGTCCTCCTCTCCCCAGGATCCACCCATAATCAATGCTAATTATATGTCTGCTCCGGAGGATGCAGAAGTCGTACTACGTGCAATAACATATGTTATGGGTTTGGAAAAAACTAAAGCCTTCCAACAAAAACAAGCAGAAATTGTACATATACCCATTAAGGAATGTGATGAATATGAATTTAAAAGCGAACAATATTGGAAATGTTATATAACCTATTTTTCCGCAACTATGTTCCATCATGTTGGCACGGTCAAAATGGGTCCGGTGAATGATGAAAGGACCTGTGGTAATCCTGAACTGCAAATGATAGGCATTAGAAATTTACGTGTTGCTGATGCATCTATTATGCCCTATGTTACGAGTGGCAATACGAATGCTCCCACAGTTATGATTGCCGAAAAGGCAGCAGACTTTATTGGATAAACTTTTTAGTAAAAATAAAAATTTTATTTGTTTCTATAAATAAAAACTAGTATCCATTAAAGAAAAGTACGATCACACCTATCAACTTTGCCATCACTGATCCCTCATTTAGTTCTTGCCATCACTGATTTATCATTTTAGTTCTTGCCGGCATTTTGATTGATACGGTTTGTTTGTTTTGTGTGTAATTATTTGTAATGATTTGATTTATACAATAAATTGTATTAATAAAGTGATAAAATGTTAAAATAATGGGTAATTCAGTAAATCTAAGTGTTATTTTATATGTTTTTAAAAAGAAACTATCAATAAAAAGGTTTTTATTGCTGCAAAGTACTTGGCCAAATAAAATTTGTGTGCAGAAAAAAATGCGCTTGCTTTTGTTGTCATTGTTGCTTCTTCTTAAAGAGTGTATCCAGTTTTAATGATGTTTGTTTTTGTTACTGCTTTTGCAACAAAGCAGAAAAGTGTATTAAAGGGGGAATGCAATTCGCAGCAATATTCAACCACAACGATTAACAAAAGGTACGTGAGTATGTAATTTGTTTTTCTTTTGTTTATTTGTGGATTTTTCATTTGTATGGAAGTCTTTAATGAACAATTTAATAGGCAAACGTCAGTGACCTGCGCCGAGCAATTTTATCGGCGGCGGCGGCTCAGGAAAAATTGTTCGGCGGCGTCTGAAAACCGGCTGAAATTCGACTGAGTCGGCTCAGTCGGCTTCACAATTTTTTATTCTGTTATTTTTACAATTGTGTCAAAGTAAATCCTTAAATTCACAACATTTTTTAAAAGTGACACAAAGTGACTTTGTGAAAGTGATTTCCATACATACATATGTACATATATGCTACCGCTGATAAAGGCCAATCTAAATGTTACGGATTTGTTCATTTGGAAACAGAAGTGGTAGCAAATAAATCAATTGTCTTCTGATGAAACTTAATAGTAAAGTTGGTAAGTAAGTAAGTTGTAAATATTATCTGCCTTATTCATAAAAAATATTTCAGGTTTATTAAGCATTTATTTGACATATTTCTATGTGAAATTTGTCAAATAAACCTGTAATAAACCTAAAATATTTTTTATGAATTAGACCGTAAGTTGGTAAATTCGTTACCCATAAGGAATGCGAGAAGGAAATTGGCATTAGCTCAACGGAAAGGTGCAGAGTTCATCTGGCCTCAAGATGCATACGTCGCATGAGCTGTATGCGCATGCTACATCTTGGTCAAATCCCACAATATTTTTAATATATTACTCCTTTTCCACACGCAAAGTTTACTTTGCAAAGTTTAATTAATACAGCTGTGTGAAAGACAGAGGTAGTAGTACAGTCACTTTTTGTCTTTCTCCCGGCTGAATTAATTAAACTTTGCATATGGAAAAGGGAAATATGGGTTGTTAATATAAACACACAACTTGTAGCAATTTACCTGCATGTGTAAATGCAGCGTAAACATGTCACAGAGTATGTGCCTACCATTATTTGCAAATAGTTTTCGTGAGTTATTAAGCTGCCGTAAAAAGTTACGCGGCAACGTTTATCATTTTTATTTACAATAAGAAGTGCGTATAAACGGAATATATGCCAATTGAAAAGAAAATTTTAAAGCAAATTTTCATCAACATTTAAAAGTGTAAATTTATTAGTGAAAAAGCCTAAAACAAGTAAAATATAAAAAAATGCATCAATCGGCGGCTGATCTCAGCCGAATTTATGCCGACATGTAATCGGCGGCGGCGGCTGGGATGAAGCCTTCGGCGCAGTTCTCTGGCAAACGTTTCCGAATTTTTCTTTTCACAACGTTTCCATTTCAGTGTGACCATTTTAGCATTTTTGCAACTAAATTTAGTAATTAAATCTAGTGTAGTGAAGCATTTTCAAATTAAAAAAAAAATATATTCAATGCGCTGATTTACACGGGCATAATTGTGCTGGCATAACATGCATGGCATAACAGTTTGTAGGTGAGATAGGCAAAGAGAGTGGTTTTGCGGTTGGCATAACTTTTCAACCAGCTTCAGCCCCGCATTAGCAGCATAAAACCAATACACACAAACTTAAAAAATAGCTAATGTTAAATGTATACATGGTATGTACCATATAATTGTAGTGTGAGCGACAGAACTAGTATAAGAGTTATTGTGTGTGCGTGCTTTTCCAAATTAAAATACAATTGAAAACAAATAACAATTGCTTATTGTATTGCAGCTGAGCAACTGTTTGATCTGTTTTTGCTCAAAAAATACATATTGCAATACAAATATATGAAAAAATCACTATTGAAACAAATACATGATGTGCAGATGTATGTGCGGACGTTCGTTATGTTATTTTGTGGCGCAGCCAAAGTATAGAGAGAGAAAGAGACAATTTTGCTCTGAGAGTAATTACAAATGCATGTGTTTCATGTACATGTATCATTTACTTACATATGTATGTGCAATTTTGCTTTCATTCATTCATTCATCAGCCAATTACATTTTTTCTCAACACATCATAAGGCACTTATGGTAAAAGCAGTTTTATGTATCTTATTTGCCTTAGAAAAACAAAAAAAAAAAATTAATGTGTTGTTTTCATTTGCTCATTGGCCAACCATACAATAATTGCTTAAAAAATCAACATTTACAACTAGTAACAGAAAACGATAAATAACATATTTGTTCATACCAGAACCAAAAAACACGCAAAACTAGTGCAAACAGATGTATCTATGCAATGCTATAATCTGTATTATAGCAATAATCTTAACAACTATTCAGAATCTGATGAAGAATATTAATTTGATGAAATATTTAAAGCCTTATTCATATAAAATATTTTCTATTTATAAGAGATTTATAAAACAGATTGCCGTACCAAATTTGTTTTGTAAATCCTTTATAAAACATAATTATTTTTCTATGAATATGTAATAACACTGCAACAGTGAAAAAATCCACACCATGACAGTATAAGTTCGGTAGTAGAGGTAGTAGAGGGGGTTTCTACTCAGTTTGGCGATTTCGGTGACCAATTTTATTTATGGACCTCCAAAGATTTCGAAAATCAGTGCGCCCTTAAAAAAGTTGTCATCAGTTTTTGGCCAACACCTAAATCAGACATGGTGATAGCGCTTAACTGTATATGACAATAATGTAGCTAAGAGTTCACTAGATAAATCTTATTAACATCTTATGGCAAACAATAATTTCTTCGTGCACTTTTTTTCACTTATATCAGAATAACTTGCAGGGACTACTGATTTTTTGCTAACAACATTTGGCAAACATTTGGTAAAGCTAAATAGCTTTTGGGAACATATCAATACAATATGAATGTGTCTAGGCACCCTTATAGCTCATACAGACCACTTTCTACCTTGAAAATTTTATTTTTAAAAAAATTTTCTGCGCTAATTTTTTTTTCGAAATCGTATAAATCAAGTACACACTTCTCTGTTTTGTGCAAAAAATTACCAAATATTGTTAGCAAAAAATAAGTTATTATGTAAGTTATTCTGAAAAAATTAAAATTTTTTTCCTTAATTTGTGCAAAAAAAGTGAACGAAGAAATTTTTTTTTGCACAATGTGATAACAAGATTTTTATCTAAACAGCATGAATATGTTAAAGATTTTTTCATTAGAAAATAGTTTAAAAAATATAAAATGTAATTTGTACCTGAATTTTATAAGAGACGTGGCAAATATACAAATAGAGGACATTGTACCTTTAGGGCCATTATTACAACTTAAAGTTAGTTAAAAGTAGGATTTTATCGCACGTATAGAAAGCTTTTAATTATTGCAAATTGGATTTAACTTACCAGGTAGGATAAACTTGCCTGTAACTTATCGTTAACTTTAGGTTAAAGTAAAATTTTGCAAATGATAAACTTTTTATACGTCCGATAAAATCCCACTTTTAACCAACTTTAAGTTATAATAATGGCCCTTAGAGTTACAATGGGGAATGTTAAATTTATATTACTATAAGACTTACGTTTTTGATTATGAAAATGCAATGAATGAAACGCCCTTTAAAGAGTTATCTTTTCGTTGAGTTGAATGAGATTCAGCAGCATGAAGTAATTTAAAATAAAAATTAGAAATAGGTTTACTTTTATTAGCATTAATTCAATTATACTCGTAAAAAAAGATTTCGTATTTTAGTATAATGTTCTTGCTTATTTGCTTAAGCTTGTTTTGGGAAGTTTTTGTTTTGTTTTTCTTTAAAACTAAAATATAAAAAAAATAATATCATTAAAAATGATTTAATGTTTTTATTTCTAATAATAAAATATATATTAGTGAATGTATATATTTAACCTTATTTTAGCAACAACAAAATATTGCAATTTGTTCAAAGAAATAGAAAAAAGTTTAGCTTTATATTTTGGTTTAAAATTTTACTTTTTAGCCTTTTTTTTATCTTGTTTTAAAACGTGATTTAGCTTAATGTTATTTTACAATCTGGTCACACTAGCAAAAACAATACAGAACTAAATCGAGCAACTGTTCTCATTGTTTTTGTTTTGTTGTTGTTTCACTCACTTGTTTTCTTAACAGGGATGGAAAAGTTGATACAATTGTATTGCATATTTTCTTAGCACTATTTGAAAATCAAAAGTACCATAGCACGCCAGTGACCAATTTAAGCAATTTAAAATAAAATTTATATTTATTATATTTATATTATCTAGGCGCACGGCAGTGCGCCAGGCCAAGTTATATTTATATTACATGTCACAAATGGCACAAAAAAAGTAATACTGAATCTGTGAATAACCAAGTAAGAGCGGCTGGTTGATGTAGAAATTATTAAACCTTTAAGAAACGACACCAAATGTTGTTGATGTAAATGAAGCGATGTTTTTCAATATTTCAAGAATAGCTACACAGAAAAAAATATTCCTGCAGTCAACTACAACTTTAATTGAAAATAGAACCAAAAATGAATTAAAAATGTAATTGAGTCAAATAAACTTTATAATTAACTAAATTTTTAACTAATTTAACGTCTCTGCTTTCACAATACGTTAAAATATGTTTTCAATGGAGTTTTGTAAGTGATTTAACAAGTAGGGATTGTATGCAGTGAATACAGTAAGTTCACATTTCAGATAGGTTTCAGCAAATAAAAGTTTATAAATTTTAAAATTTAATAAATGGAAGAAAAGTTTAAAAGTGAGTAGTTTTTTATGTTTAGCAAAATTTTGGTGAATTTGTATTTTAAATCGATTTAATCAAAATTATTGAAGTGACCTTAAGTTAAACTAATGGAAATATAAAGTCTTTTTTTAATTTGGATGGCAAATTATGGCTATAACACCATCACATCATCACATCACCATCAATTATCTTCCGAATTTTTAAATATTTCAGCTGCAAATACATATTTGCAAGTTTTATAAAAAACCTATTTTTCTAGGTAACCAAAACGCAATATGTACTGTACTATCGAAAATCAAGTCAGTTTTTTGAGACATTTTTAGATTTAATTGAACTGTAGTGAATTTTAATCAGGAATAATTTCTTCTACAGTTGATTTTACTTTCCAGTATTGTGAACTGTGATTGCCAAGTGAACATATTTTGTCAAGTGCCCATGATGATTTAAGTGAGATATTTTTATCGGCATTTCCCCCAGTTAATAAAGTCTAGTTTAATATATCTCATCTTCTTTAAAAACTTACTCATATTAATTAACAAAAATATTTAGTTTCAATAAGAATTTAAGTTACTGAACTTAAGCCCGACTAAGAAATTATTTCTGACAAACGTTTTTTTTTTAATGCATGCTTAAGCCTAACTAAAAGGCCTAAATAAAAGTATTGTTAAAAAATGTCACGCGTGTAAGTGCAAAAATACTCTTAAAAATGTGCCGTTAAATTTTAATATACTGTCCAAATGTTTTGTGTGTGATTTCAAATAATACTGATTGAGTTGTAGTAAAGGTTTTGACAACAAAAATTTATAGTTTTTGAAAATAAAAAATAAATAAAAATAATGTCGAAGGCGAGTGTATTATTGGTATTAGTCAAAAGTTATCAGGCGTGAGAGGACATGAGCGTGAGTGAGTGAGTTTGATTCCAAAAAAACTATTAAAATCCGTCTTGCCGTTTGACTGCAATTTGTCACCCTTATCGGGAATAAAAGGTGAATATTTTGCACACGGGAAATATAAAGAAATAAAATTTAAGGGTTTGCTTTTAGTAAACAACAATTGATTCTGATGCGAATGTTTTCTGCAATATACTCAGTGCCAGTACTCTATACTTATACAAGTAGTAATTAAAAAAACCCGACTGCGACCAACTTTGAACCGTTAAATATCCTAAATGGTCATTCCAAATGAAAAATATTAAGAAAAACCTAAACATCATTTTAAAATACCTGTCGCATGATACATATTTTTATATATGCACATAGTTCGCCAAGTTTTTACTCTTTTCGTATTTACAAAATGGCGTCATATTGAATTTTGACTGGTGACACCCGCAGGATTTAGTCAAATCGATTGATGTACGAATCATACAAATCGGCCCACGCGTTCGGTTTATATAGTGTCGCAAAGGAACACACATCTATACAGACACACATAAGCTGATAAAAACAATACCATTCTTTGCGTCGCGCAGTCGGTTAAAAATATACCGACACAACAACAAGGGAAACATTGGCGATCACAATTTTAGGTAAAGGGGACACATTTCAGGTAAACTTTCATTCCCGATAAGTGTGAATTATGACCACAAAATGGGTTAAATTTGCTATAGTGCATTTGAAAAACACTTTAAAAAAATAAAAATTTTATTTAAAATATATATCAAAAAATATATCTGATACTATCAATTTTGTTAGTGGCATACTACGTTGTTTCTATACATGACAAAATAGTATCAAAGAAAAAGTATTAACTTTACCATCATTGATACCTCATTTAGTTCTTGCCATCACTGATCCCTCATTTAGTTCTTGCCATCACTGATCCCTCATGTATGTAGTTCTTGCCGGCCATTTGATTAATACGGTTTGTTTTGTGTATCATTACTCGTAATGATTTATTTGTTTTATACAATAAATTGTATTAATAAAGTGATAAAATGTTAAAATAATTGATAATTCCGTATATCTAAGTGTTATTTTATATGTTTTTAAAAAGAAACTATCAATAAAAAAGGTTTGTATTGCTGCAAAAGTAGTGCAAAGTTCTTGGCCAAATGAAATTTGTGTGAAGAAAAAAATTAATAAAAAGCGCTTGGTCTTGTTATTGTTGTCATTGTTGCTTCTTCTTAAAGTGTGTATCCAATTTTAATGATGTTTGTTTTTGTTATTGGTTTTACAACAAAGTTAACAGAAAAGTGTATTAAGGAGACAAAGAAAAAAAATAAGTAAAAGGCACTTGTTCTCGTTGTTGTCATTGTTGCTTCTTCTTATAAAGTGTGTATCCAAATTTTTATTTTAATAGTGTTTGTTGTTGTTATTGCTTTTGCAAACAAAGTTAGCAAATTGTAATAAGGAGGGGAAATGCAATTCACAGCAGTATTCAACCACAACGATTAACAAAAGGTACGTAATTTGTTTTGCTTTTGTTTATTTGTGGATTTTTCATTTGAAAGGAAGTGGAAACATGTGGAAGAGAGTTTTATTTTTTCTTTTGAAGCAGGGAAGGAAAATGACTTCTTGGATTTTGTACCAACTATGAAAATAAAATGTACTTTTTAGACCCTGACGGTACCAATTTTTAATATATATTAATAAAAACAGAAATGTAAAAAAATTAGTATAAAAATACAGAAGTTTACAATAAAAACAGAAACTTAACACAAAAAAACATTAAATATTACATTCATAAAGGTATATTCGTAGATTCGACTATTATATTAGAGATTAAAATAAAACACACAGAAAAAAATTAAAGGAACATAGGCAAAATTAATGTTACTATATAGTGAAACATTGGCATTTTTAAATTGTACCAAATAACTCGCGGTAGTAACACGGTACCAACAAGGTCAAAAATCTACCATAAAAAGTACAATTGACCATGATTTCCATCCGTGTTTTGAAGAGAACATACATATCGCACATTTACTTCAATAGTGGCATAAGTCAAAAAAACCAGTTTTGCAGAAAACGCGTTTTAAGTTTTCAATTTGCATACAACTCAGGTGATGGTACAAGCTATTTATATGAAATTTTTACACAAGATAAAATACGAAATGCCGCATCTTTCTGCATTATTAACTTAAAAAACTAATTTTTTGAGTTATGCCACTATTGAAGTAAACGTGCGATATTTGTTGTTACGCACAGTGTTGCCAAATGTGCAGATTTAATTGTTTTTCGTAGTTTTTTTTAATGTTTAGCAGCCGTGCAGTTTTTAGTTTCAAAAATCAGTTTTTCTGTTAAACTATCTGTTTTTCTAGTTTTTTTTTTTATTTATGTAGGTATCTCTTTTAAATTTCATTAAAATTTTTATTTCTAATACATACATATTTCAAACCATCAGTAATAAATTTTCCCCCTTCGGTTACACATTCACAACAGTGACAAAAAAGAGTCAAAAGTATTAAAAACTTGCTTATGTTTTTTATAAAAGTTTCAAAAATTATGAAAGGCAAAGCTACGTCTGAATTTTTATTTCGCTGAAAATTTTTTATGAAAGACCAAAAAAAAAAAAAGATTTTTAAGTTTTGATTTATTTCTTTTGCATATAGAAAGTACGCATAATTTTCACTCAGATTATAATCTTAATCATATGAACACTGATGGGATAATGATAAACTGTATTTAAATAAAATATGTACTTATTTAACTTGGAAAATGTTTGTGAAGAATATTACGTGATATGTAAAAAAAAAGAAAAATTTTGGAAACGTAAGCAAACATTTTTTACAGCAAATTTCAAAAATTTAAACAAACTTAAGCCACAATTAGTTTTTACTTTCTGTTCTGTTACGAATCAGCTGACTCTTTTTTTGTTCATAGAAATCTAATACCAGTCGTTAGTTTTTCTGTTTCGTTCTGTTCCGTTTCGGTTCAACCTTTGAAAATCAAAAAATTGTTAAGTAATTGTAAGTGACAGCATAAATTAAATAAAAATATTTTGAAACAAATTGTGATTGTGATTTTAGAATTGAAAAATAATAATTTTTGAAAGAAAAACATAAATTTATATTGAAACTTAACAATGGAGGTTGCAAAACTCATCGCCTTAGTGGAAAACTGTGACCCTTCTGGTCTGAAACAGCTGATAAGCTACTACAGAAAAAGTAAGTACTCAAATTTAGAAGCAGAACGGCACAGCACAGAACAGCAACAGAAAGTAAAGACTAATGAAGCCTTTAATTGTAAGTGATATATTTTGTTTGTAACTGCATATATTGAATAACTAATTTAGTGGCACATGCTATACTACTATATAAACTCTCTAATGCAGCTATGCTATGCTATGTTATTTTTATGTTTTAATAAGAATTGTAATTCTTACTGTTAGAAATATGTTGTTAGTCAGCTTTTTCTCAGTAAGATATGGGCAGTTTTTTTGCCAACACTTATATGGCAACACTGATATTACATTTAATATTTGTAAATTGCAATGAGGGTTCTGACGATTTCTCACCAAACGTGGCGATTTTAAAACTTGTTTGCCGTCCTAGTTTTTGGCATTTTTATAATTCCAAATTATGGGTAGAGCCATAAAATTTTTATTTTTATAAAAATTTAAATTTTGTACCACATGTCGGTTACGATTAAATCGAAAATATTGCTCGATATGTAAAAAAATTTGAATATTATCGAAGATTTTTGATGTGTAAACATCTATACGCTAGGGGGTAAAAATTTTTTGACTTGATTTCTTTGCTGAGATTTCTTTGCTTTTTGCTTTTGCTTTGCATTGTCAAATCGGTGTGAGCTATGTATGAGTGTATTAGTGTTTGAAAGAAGCAATACCAAGCACAACAAGTCGACCGGCTCGAAGCCGACGTTGCGCCGCCGCCGGTTATTTTACTGTATATTTCCGTACACCAAAGGTGAAAATGAACCGTAAGAGCTACGGACTTGAAATTTGGACACAATATGTAGACATTCGGCCACTACAACAACAAATATATGAGAGTTAAAAACTAAAGGGTGTTCCAAAACGAGCAACGAAAAATGTTAAAATTCCATGTAATACACATACAATTGTATGTACATATATACACTTGAAATTTTAAAAGTTAGTGTATTTTTATACAGACTACAACAATTAACACTAAATTTAAAAAATTTAAATCAATGGGTGTTCCATCAGTTAATGCAATTTTGACTTTGTAATTTTGACAACTTGCTGTATCTTGGAAACCGTAAGAGTAAAACTCTTGAAATTTTCAAAAACGGTAAAACTAAAAAATCAAAAATATATAAAATCGCCAAATATAAAAAAATCGCCAAAACGAAAAAAAGCACCAAAATAAAAAAAATCTCTAGGACTAAAATAAATCGCGAAAAGCCGCAAAAATCGCCAAAATTAAAAAAATTCTTAAACAAAAAAATCGCCTATATGAAAAAATCGCCTAAATAATAAAACCCCAAAAACAGAAAAAAATCGCCAAAATGAAAAAACCCCAAAAAAAAACAGAAAAAAATCGCCAAAATGCAAAAAAATTGCGAAAATTAAAAGGAGAAAAAAAAAACGCCAAAACGAGAAAAAAGCGATAAAACTGGAAAAAAAATCGTTTAAACTGAAAAAACTTAAAAAATTAAGAAAGCTAAATCAAAAAAAAAAAAAATGATAAAAACCGAACGTGCGCGAGTCAAAGTCGCACTTTACTGAACAGCAACAACTAAACGATGAACAACAGGAATTAAAAATTAAAAAGTAAAAGTAAAGGCATTTACCATAGATGAGCACTGCAGTACCACTAAAGTTTCAGTAAAAACAAAAAAAAATTTTATTGATTACTAAAATTTTTTTCTACAATTTTTATAAATTGCATAAATGATTTGTTATATGGTGAGGTGCATTGAATTTTCAGTAATCAGTAATGCCCGTATTCATAATGAAATTCTAGCAAGTGGCTAAATGTTTTTCATACAAAAGTTTAAAAATTTGAATGAAAAAACTTCGCCACTTGCTACGGCCCTACGATTTTACTAGTAATGCAAATTAAATTTCATTAGCAGTAAAAATTTACTGAATTTTTTTAGTAATCAGTAAATTTACTGCTTACTGGAATTTTGAATGCAGTACATATACATATACTGCAGTGTGCCCATTTACTAACCAAATAAGTTTAATAAAACAAACAAAAACCAAAAAATTCATGTGTATTCACAATATTGAAAGTTTTGATACTTTTAATTAATTAATTTAAAAAAAGATACTAAAAGCATAAGTACTTCCAACTTAAAAAAAAATTTCATTACTAGATGTTTACACATCTCCTCTGTGATCGGACTCACATTGCTTTTTTTTTACATTTTATCGTAAGCGATATGTTATCGAAAGTGTATTTTTATTGAAATTAAAATTTCATGGGCCTACCCAAATTGCAAAATTTTCAATAACTTTTAAGATACAGGCTATACAATTTTATCGTAAGCGACAATTTACGTACAAAAACAAATTTGAATACATATTTAAAAAAAAACTTTTTCTGAAAAATTGAATTTTTGTCCCTTACAATAAAATCGAAAATAAGGCTCGTTATAAGAAAACCTTGTCCTCAAAACTTATATTTTTGTCGTTGACGATTAAATCGAAAATACGGCTCGATATAATAGTGAACATTTTATATTTTGACTTTGTTTATTTATTCTTTTTAGTGAGCGGAAGCCAACAAATGTTGCTAAATTACACTAGTCGTAATAAAACTACAAAAGTTTTATTTACAAAACAAATTTTGTGTGGGAATTTGTTGGTAACCCTAAATTAATTTGTATGAATAAGGCATATTTTTCTTTGGTTCTATCTCCTTCAAAAAGCCATTAATATCAAACGGCCCTCGTATTTTGAATGCCCTATTAATAAAACATACACGAAATTATACTTTACAAATTTGTATTGAACGGTTATAATTTAATTTTTATTCTTTAAAAACGAAGCTGGCAACAATCACAACCAACCGTTAGCACAAGCATGTTGTCACATACAATAACCTTTTGGGACAAATAACTAGGATGGTAAATTAATACCAAAGTTGAAAACCTTAAACATGGGGAAAACTTTCACTAGGTGGCGCTATTGTCGAAAAGCAAATGCTAAAACCAACATTCTAACGCGCAAGTAAACTCTCAATAGATGGCGTATGAGAGCACTTTTCAAAAAATTCTTATCTGCCGTTTAAGCAATTTGAAAATAATGGGTGCATTCATAAGACGTAGCTGTTGCGAAATCGTTTAGTATTTGTCTTAGAAACGCACAGTTGCGTAATTCCGCTCCACTCAACAGTTGAGTAATTTTACATCGCAAAATTTTTTTCGCTACCTGTAGTCAACATGTTTTGCTCAGCATAAACAGCTGATCGAATAGAGCTTTGCCATTTATATGCTTTCTTAGGCAGCAGTAGCAAATATTTGTTAAATTTTATATTACAAATGCGATGAAGTAGCGAAATAAAGATATAAAATTAAATTATATCCATCAAGCCGTTTCTAAGACGTAGCTGTTGGGGCCAACAGTTGCTAGCATTTGCACAACTGTTGAGCTCAACAGCTACGTCTTATGAATGCGCCCAATCTCTTGGGCAAAATTCAAAATTTGTATGTATATATGTATGTATGTATGTAACATAACGTTGCTCATATTGGGCCTAATTACAAGTGTCGTATTATGACTTCGACTGGGACGTTTTTGTGATAGATTAAAGAACCCCTCCACATTTTTTCTTTATTTACTCTGGGACCAAATTGTGGTAGTCGAATTCGAAATACGCCCACCACTATAATGTCCATTATGTTAGATCTTAAGCCTGCAGTACACGGCATGTAAAAAGCCACATGCGCGTGCGGCTATGACTTAATTTTTACGTCACCATGAAGCTTCATTGGAACTCATGGCATTCTGATTCGCAGACTAGTCTTAGTGGAGTTCATATTTTAAAATACTATTTCAACTAGAGATGGGCTCGTATCGATTTTTTTTCAATACGACATGTAAGCATAAAAGCCCGAAGGATGATAGTATTTAGTATTCTTTTGATATTCAAAACGAGCAGAGGTAGCCGCTTGTTAAATGTGTAAAATAATATTCTTTAATAAATAAACTTGCTTATTAAACATTATTTCTCTTGTGCGTGCTCTCAAAGCCAACGCCACCCAACGCCAACGCATATATCTTACAATAAAACTAGATGTTTTAAATGTTTTTCCACTCTAGAGTGAAGCAAATATAATTGATAAATATATCGCTCATCACTAACGATCAAATGACCAGTCAATTGACTGTCACTATTCAAATCAATATAAAATTGTTGCAAATATCTTAGTAAAAAATTTTGTTTTTGTTATTTTCCGTCACTAATATCTTGTAAGGTACAGTATTTTAATAGGCGATAAAATAATACAACTGGCTTGTGAATTGAACAAATAGAATATATATGGGAAATAACAAAGATTGGAATGGTAGCAAACAAGAACTTCGTCCTTATTTTCAAGTCATTACTTTTAGTGTGTGGGAGAATTTTTTGGATAGGAAGGAACGAAAACTGGCTTTATTTATACTTTTTTGTTGTAAAAAAGATTTGTATGTATTAATTTGTACACTGAAATTATAACAACTCTAAGTACGAGTATTTAAAATTGATATGGCATTCATGAATTCATGAACATTATTTCTAAATCACTTATCCAATAAAAAAAAATATAATTTTATTTGCAATCTCTTATCCCTGTTCAATATTTCATGCCTTTCGTGCACTTTTCACTTTATAAAAATTATCTTGTGCATGACTTGTTTAAGTTGGATATGTATGTCTGTTATTAAAGTTTATGCTCGTTTCCTACTGCTACTTCTTCTGCTGTTATTATTGCTTAATACTGAAAAATTATTTCCTTTCATGTTTTCCCAACTATGACGTTAGATTAAAAAGTTCTACTTTTACTGATGATCCCCAAGAGTTATGATGTTTCCTACAGAAGTTTATGTTACACTTTTTAAATAATTTTTTTTTGTTTGTTTTATTTTTGAGTATTTTATTTTACAGGTCGTTATGATTAATGACATTAAGTTGTTCGAATGTGTAAAAGAAGTAAAAGACACATGCACAAATACAAAAAAAAAAAAAAAAAAAAAATTTGAAGTGCAAATTGAAGTAAAAGATTTGTATGCTCTTTAAAACTAGTTATTAGAAGTTTTTATAATTAAAAAAGTCAAAACAGATATTGGTTTTTTTGTTAAGAAGTAGTTATCAAAAATACATACTTTTAGAGCCACTTTTTAACATAATCTTAACATAACCCAAGATACAAGCAAACTGCATTAACAGAGGTCTGTTATCATGATAACATGCATACATGCCTCTGTTAGACATGCAAATGCAGTGTAAATATATTCCATATAGAATTCTGAGTACATTTGATCACCGATTGGGATCCAGGATCGGTCAAAGTAATTTATGACTTACAACACTTTCATAATTAAGGGCACAATTGTCTGTAATATTGTGTAATAATTGTGGTGTAATATCAGGATTCCAAAATGTTTCGTTGCACGATATGGAACACCCTTTAGTTTTTAACTGTCATATATTTTTTGTTTTACATATTCTGGGAAAATATCAGGTCCTTAGCTCTTACAATTCTCGAAAAAACAGTCTGTGACAAACAGTCAGACAGACGGACAAAAGGACAGCGTAACGAAAGCAATACAGTTCCTTTTCAACTTTGGTGTAGGGAACCCCGAAAAAAAGCCAAACCTTTTCAAAAATTCACAAACAAACTTTGAGCCACAAGAGTATAAGTTTAATCCGCAACGAAATGAAGTCGACAGTGATTGCCCCTCTTTTGAACCTCATTTAACTTAACTTAGGTTTTGGTCGTTGAATCTTCAGTTTGTGTTTCAATTCATAGTATGTATTGGCTTGTGTGCGCGCGCTTTGACAATTAAGCATGTGTGTAGAGGCGTCATAGTTGTTGTTTGTGTGTGTCATCCGTATTGGCTTAAGTGTTTGTGTGGTTGTATATTTCATACCAAGCATAACCCCCCGTCTAGACTGGCAATAAAATCATTAACATATATTGCAGCAAATGTCAAATTATTGATATTGCCAATGGAGACAGCTCATTGCCAGTACTTGCAATAATTGTGGCAATAATTGTCAACAATTTTTCGTTGACAATTATTGCGAACGTGAAACGTCAAACTCGGTGTTAATTTATGTTCGACTTTTCTGTATTGCGTTTGGCATTTCGATAATATTATTGAGATTTATAAAATATACATATGTATGTATGTATATTGAAAAAGGAAAATAGTCTCTTAAAAACGTGTGTAGTGAAATAATTTGTATTATTATAAGTTTTTAAAATAAAAATTTTTTCGATTAATCAGATATTTACAAGCGAATTATATTTTTATTCTGCACCTTCCCTCCCAGCAAAAAAGTTTGCCTACTAGAATGCAAAAAAGTGTATGTACTCTCCAGTCGTGAGTACTTACAATTTGACTGAATAAGCCATCATTTTTGTATGAGAAGTTCAAAAAGTATGCGGTACCCTATACTTTTTGCCTACAAATATCCAAAAGTTAATAGATTACTGATTGCCTAAAAGTATTCAAAATATAATGGGTTATTTTATGCTCACAAAAATGCAAAATTTAATAAAATAGCCAAAAATTATAAACAAATAGAATTTTGTAACATAATTATAAAATTTGAACCTTTTTTGGGATTGTTAAAAATCATAATTTTACTAAGCAAATATATGAATACGTATATTGAAGAATATGCGAAAACACTTAGATTTTGTAATAAATATTGTAGTAAACCAAAGTTATTTTATTGTTTTCGAAGCTCACTTTTACGATCAATAAATATCTTTTAGATAGATTTCAGGATTAACTAGGAAGTACTACAATAAGTACTGATATAATGTAACAATAAGTAATGATATAAATAATTTGTTATTTTAGTCATTACAAGACAGTCATTATTATACACATAAAATAATTAAATAAATAAGTACCACTCATTACTTTGTAAGCCATTAAAAGAGTACTATCCATTACAAAATCTTCAAATTTTTTTGCTGGGCTGTTGACCTTTTCCATATTGTGGCTACGATTTCCCATAGCCTTAACATAAGTAAAGCAATAAGCAATATTGTTCCGCTATTCTGTCGGCTTTATTGCTATATTGCCAACATATTTATTGCCAGTCTAGACGGGAGGTAAGGTATAACATTAGATGCAGTTGTTGTTGTGGTATACTTGCCTCAATTCGCTTTGCCAAATTAATTTATTTATTAAGATTTTTTTTTAACTTAATGTGAACAATTTGATGGTGAAGTTGGCTGAGGTAGTTAGCACCTTGACTACAAAACCAAAGGTCTTGGGTTCCAGCCCGGTCTGTGACAGTCATTAAAAGAACAAAACCACACATTTTTCTGATGTGCATTAGTGTCCCTTTGTATCAGTTGAAGTAGGAAAGTTCAAGTGGTGAAGGCATAGACATTACTGGTCACTGAACTATGCCGGCTTCAGCGGATACTAATACTCCTAATGTAACATAAGAGCACCCTTCTTCATCGCTATTGCGTAGCAGAATCATCGGCGAAGTAAAATAACCAATAAAATGTCTACTAAACACAGTTTTGAAAATTTAATACGCCTTATTTCACACCAGAGGCGCTGCAACTGTGCATTATTAAAAAAAGCGTGCAAACAAGCAGAGTTGTAAAAGAATGAAGCTTTCCTCTATCTCTTTCTTCACCACCTGTCTTCTCTATCACTATCCCTTCCCTAAAGAAGGTAACACCTAGTAATAGTAATAGGCATACATTGTCTGAGAGCTACTCTTTAAAAAAATATATATATTTTATTATATATTTTTTATATTGTTATACAAACACATTTTGTTTCAGCTTAAAAGCCATGTTGTTGTTTTTGATTGCCTTATTTTTGCCATCTTGCCTTTACCTGGCAGTGAATGTGCCTTGATTATATTTTTGTTTGATTGTTAAAAAAAAAATAAATCATTGTCATATATAATTTGAAATTTTGAACTTTAACATTTAATGAATTTCTCTTTACAACCACAACGTACATATCGTTACCTTAATATATAAAAGCCCTAGCTCATTATTTTTTTGGAAATCGATATTTTTGCCTTTTTTGATACATTAGACGTTCTTCTATCGAAATAAAAAAAAAGATATGCAGGCATTTGTTTAAAATATTTTTTTAAATTTCAAGCCATAAAAATTGCACAAAACAAATGAAACAATAAAAAAACACTTATGATCCGATTGAAAGCAAAATAATAAAATTTTTTTTTATAAAAACGTTAAAATTAAAAACATAAAATTTTGCTAAATAAAAAAATGCAATTGATTGCATTTAAATAAACTTTTAAAATGTCATGAACAAGTTCTTTTATGCACATGATTATTCAATTGCATAAACATAAAAGTGATGCGTCTGCAGGTGTATGCATGGATGTGTGTGTGTGTGTGTGTGTGTGTGTGTGTCTGTGAGTTCATTTAAAACTGTAACAATTGTTATAGAAATATGTATGTATGTACCATGAAATAACAAAATGACCTGAATATGATTTTATGGAACACTAATTGCATACATACACAGACATATAAATTCGCATTTGTAACATTTAAACTTTTATCATACGAGTAAATGAAAAAAAAATTATAAACTAATTTCAAAGCCATCAGGGGGTCGATTCTGGTTCTGTGATAATGTGAAAAAAAAAACTTTTCATTTTCAGTATAATATTTATTTAAATATTTTTTTTTAATATCTAAGTTCTTTATAACTCAGATCGCTTTTATGTATTAAAATAAAAATTACAAAATCATATGTACATATGTATGTATTTTCAAATGCGTATTCATATCGAGTCTTTGTAGCGAGAACGTTATAATTAAAAAAAAAAGAATATTTTATAGAAAAGTGTAAAGTGTAACGTTTTCAATTACTAAACATTCAGACGTGCCATACCATAATGCCATAACCATTGCCATAATTATAAATAATTAGATATATCTGCTTCACCTATGGCAGCACCCCATAATCATAAACAGCTCTTTATTCATTTCAAAAGCGCAACAAAAATTATGTCTAACCACCAAACAACTGTTTATATTTGAGGCGAAAAACCAAAATTCAAATGCATTATGACGAGCCACTTATAATCAAAAACAGTGTTGCCCATAAGTTTGTTTCGAACAGCAGTTCTAAACTTTGCCAATTTCAGAGTTGCTTGAAGAGAAGGGAAAAAAATGTGGATGAGTACAGACTTTGATGTACTCACACCGTTACTTTGTTCTTTGTTCGTTTCTTTAGTTTTATTTTTCTTCGCTATGTATAATTACTTCGTGGTATAAAATGAAAATTTGTCAAAGTAAAGTTTGCGTGTGCAAAAAGAAAAATTTGTCTCACAAAAGCTGAGTACACAAGATATTTGTATAAAGAACCATTTGATTCTTAAATGTTCACACTATGCAAGTCTTATTGCTAAGCTAACAGAAACGTTTCTTTTCCCCTCGTCTCTCTCTCTCTCTCTCCTAACAAACTAATCAGCTCAGCGATAAAACTTTTATAGTGTAAACTACGACTAACTAAGAAATGGTATTTTTTGAGTTATGACTCTCCTGCAGCCAAGGCTCGATATGTGTGTGAATAGCTTTTTTTTGTAATTGTAAAATTAATAAAGTTTGAAACGTAACAGACTAAAAAGTATAAAATGATATTTCATGATAGACGTCCTAAAACTAAATTAATTGAAATAAAGGATGATTTTTTAGCAAGTTTTCACTGTGATTGGCAACTCAGCTGTTTTCGTGTAACATGTTACTGTTAAACATGTTCAGTTTGGTCTATAATTTAACCATGAATCGACATGCAGATTATTAAATTTTATTATCAAAATTCATGCTCGGTTAAGGTTCTTCCATGTTGGGCGACCTTCTGAGGCGGCTATTCGGAATTTTGCACAGAGAAAAAACTGCCTTATAGAATCAATAAGATTTTCTCTATGAAACGTTTTTAGGCTAAGGAGCAGAAAGAAGCGAAGATTTTTTCATAGAGATTCCTTATTGTTTTTATGTGGTAAATCTTATTAATTTTATCAAGAAGAAAACCACATAAAATCAAGAAGAAATCTTATTATTCCCAACTTTTTTTACTCAATTTCCGTTATTTTTGGCACCAACAAAACAATCCATAGAGAAAAACTTCTTGATTCTATTAGGTTTTCTTATAAATTGTAAACTATATAGATTTCTTATTGATTTTATTAGGTTGCCTTATCGATTTTTTTAAAAAGGTTTTCTTCTTGATTTTATTACGCTATCTTATTGATTTTTTCAATAAGGTTTTCTTCTTAATTTTATTAGGTTCCTATATTATATTATTATATTCCTATATTATTATTATTATTATTATTATTATTATTATTATTATTATTATTATTGATTTTTTTAATAAGGAAATCTTCTTGATTTTATGAGGTGTCTTGTTATTTTATATCTATAAATAGACACAGACAATTTTTTTTCATAATCTTTTTCGTTTTTGTATAAGCATGATTGCAAAATTATTTCAATGGTTATTCAGACTGCTTGTTAGCATATTGGTTAGAGTGTTTGTCTATCAGTCATAAGTTTGCTGGTTGAATACTTGTCTCCTTTCATGTAATAATATGTATGTATGGTGAGTTAATTAATTAAGAATACAATATAATATGTATGTACCCTGAACAAAATGTCGATGGTGAAAATGTACTGAGTCGCTTTTGACTTTGTCACCAGTACTACTCTACAATTATTCCCCATACAATACTTTGTGCTATAGACATTTAGCATGTGCTTGTCATTGAAAATCTACTAGTAACACTAAAACAATTGACTAGGTAGTGAATTCATAGTTCCTGTGGGAACATGGAGACATACCAACCAGACATTTACTGGTACATTTCTATACCTTACGTACATACAAATTTATGTATATTGACAAGTTGTTGCAAAATCCATCAGAAATACACCACATCTGTTTTCTCTCTCTCTTTTATACTGACGAATAAAAGAGAAATTGTAGACAATGTAACTACTACTATAATTTTAGTATTGACATAGAGACACTTGGCCCCAGCCTGACTGCAGGGTATCTATGTAAGTATGTATAGTATGTATAGTACAAATAAATAACATCTACATATACTACATACATACATAAGTATATGGTATAGAATTTAAATGAAAATACATAAGCAAATCACAAAGAATAAAGAAAGACATATTTTTTTTTTATTTTGTGAGGTCGCCTCATAAAATCAAGAAGAAAACCTTATTAAAAAAATCAATAAGATAAGCTCATAAAAACTACAAGATTTCTTCTTGATTTTTTCAAAAAGGTTTTCTCTATGAAATTTATAAGATTTCCTTAATGAAAAAAAACCATAGAGATTTCTTATTAATTTTGTTCTATTTTATGAGGTATTTATTAGGCACTGTTTTCTCTGTGTGTGGTTAAATTTCGCACCAAAATTACATTATTGAACATTAAACCGCCAAAATGCATACGTAGAGGGCGGAAAGAAGAAAATATCGCAGCTGTATCCGCCAGTGTAGTTGATGACCGTGAATTAACGATTCGTCGCCATTCGCAGCAATTTGGGCCTCTGTTAGCTGTTTTTATTTTTGCCCAAAATGAAAGAGCTGCACTTGGCTGACATGTGGTTTCAGCAAGACGGTGCCACATGCCACACATCATGCGAAACAATAGCCCAATTGAGAGGCGAGTTCGGTAAACTGTTTATTACACGTGTGGGACGGGTCAATTGGCCGTCTAGATCGTGCGATTTAACGCCTTTAGATTATTTTTTGTGAGGCTATGTTGAGGCTCATGTCTATCGGGACAAGCACGCAACGGTTAACGCACTGGAAGACAATTTTGAAAAACATATTCGTGAGACACCGGCAATATGATGGAGAAATTATGCCAAAATTGGACCCAGGGTATCAACCATTTCAGACATATCCGCATGAAATCATCTTTAAAAATTGAAATATATAGATCGTTCTACAGACTTAATTAAAGATTTCAAAAATTTCTTTAAATTTTTACAGCCTTATTTAAGGCTTTATAAAGGGTTTTTAACACAAATTTTCATACAAAATTTTTCTTAAAAAGCCTTTATAAAGCCTTAATAATTTTTATAAATAGGGCTACATGTGTCTATTTTTTAAATCAAATCCGAAAGATCTTAAAAAATCACCCCTTACAAAAGAAAAAAAAACATTTAGGACTGAATCATTTTACATGTGGTTTGTTTTTGTAATTTAAATTTTTTCCAAATACAATTTGTCCATAAATTTTTTTTAATTATTGTAGAAAGTAGTCTCCTGCATAAGACATCTTATAAGAACTTTCAAGACATGAGGGATTTTTCAAATGTTCAACTACAGCGAAATCTTATAAGACAAACGTTAACAACAATGTTTGCAAAAATTTTTTTTGAGTAATGTAGGTATAAGAGTAAAGAAGAAAACACTTCGTGACGGAAGAATTTGTGATACTTGCTTCTTTCTACCAAAGAGCGCGTGTACAAACGTCATGCATGTATGTGTGTATGATTTTTTATTTTTCTGCGCACATGCAAAGGCACACACATGCATTAACATTAGTTGTATGCGGTTAATCACATAATAGCTTACCACCCTGCAGTCAGACTGGGGCCAAGTGTCTCTATGTCAACACTAAAACTCTAGTAGTAGTTACATTGTCTACAATTTCTCTTTTATTCGTCAGTATAAAATAAAGAGAGAAAACAGATGTGGTGTATTTCTGGTGGATTTTGCAACAACTTGTATAGAAATGTACCAGTAAATTTCTGATTGGTATGTCTCCATGTTCCCATATGAACTATGAATTCACTATCTAGTTATTAGTAGAATTTCAATGACAAGCACATGCTAAATGTCTATAGCAAAAAGTATTGTATGGGGAATAATTGTAGAGTAGTACTGGTGACAAAGTCAAAAGCGACTCAGTACATTTTCACCATCGACATTTCCTTCAATGCATCTACATATTACACACACACTCAAACGTACAATATGAAAAATAACAAGCATACACTAATCAACAGTACTTCTTTTGAGTGTTTGTTACAAACAAGCTGTCTTGAGACATCGCTTGTTACAACTGATATACACATACACCAATACATCCATCGTGCTTCGCTTATAGTACGACAGCATTTATTATCCCAGTTGGCCACGTCCTTAAGACATCTTTGACGACGGGTACAAGACAATGGTAAGTCGTAGAAGACATATTAAAGACAACTCCATACAAATCGTTGACGAAATTTCCATACAAATGGCGGCGAGGTCACACAAGACCAGATGATCGACATTGTCGCTCAGATTGTCCTCAACAAGGCTTTATTGAAGACAAAACGTGTGACACTGTCGCTCAGATTGTCATCAACAAGGCTTTATTGAAGACATAACGAGGGACATTGTCGCTCATATTGTCGTCAACAATGCTTTATTGAAGACACAACGAGGGACATTGTCGCTCAGATTGTCCTCGACATGGCTTTATTGAAGACAAAACGTATGACACTGTCGCTCAGATGGTCCCCAACAAAGTTTTATTGAAGAGAAAACGTGTGACATTGTCGTTCAGATAGTCATGAACGCCGATTTCTTTTAAATTGTCGATTAGAAAACTTAATCTACAGACGACATGTCGTACATGAATCGTCGAAGACAATGTCGTCTAGGACGATTTGGACAACTGGGATTGGTTTAGTATAATACATGCGACGTGAATACATTTAAAAATCATGACGTTTTTACATTTCAAGACTGTTTACGCAGCTCTCTAGTAGAAAGTTGCCGAAGTGGGTGGGAGTGGGAATGGGATGTTTCACAGTAATTCGTTCCTGTTTTATCGATCAATGTTATTTTATACAAATGTTTTTGGACAAACTAAAATCTTTCATTTGGATTTTATTCGATTGAAATAATTTTAATGTAGTGATTTTTGCTAAAATAATAATAGAGGAATGCTTTATTCTTTTAAAACTCTGCTCGTTTGCAAGTTTTTTTTTTTAATAATGCACTGTTGCAGCGCCTCTGGTGTTAAATGAGGCGTATTAAATTTTTTGAGGCTGTGTTTAGTAGCCATTTTATTGGTTTTCTGCTACACAATGAAGGAGGGCGCTCTGATGTTACATTAGGATTAGTATCTACTGAGGTCGGTATAGTTCAGTGACCAGTGAATATGACTTCATCACTTGAACTTTCCTACAGCAACTGAACTGAAAAGGGATACTAATGCACATCAGAAAAATGCGTGGTTTTGTTATTTAATGACGGTTGGATACCGGGCTCGGACCCAGGACATTCGGTTTTGTAGTCAACGTGCTAACTACTTTAACGCCAACCGCATTCGAATAAGATTTGATTTTGTATGAAAACGTTTGATTTAAATTAATTATAACAAAAATTAAAAATTTTAAAAACCCCATACTTTTTTCAGAAAAGATGTTAAATCTTCTAAACGGCTGGACCGATTTTCTTCAAACATAGCTAAGAACCCTCGCGATCAAGTCATCTTTCAAACAGAAAAAACTAAATGTAAATCGGTCCAGCCGTTTGGCCTGTACGTTTACACGGCCAGACACACAGATACACAGACACACAGACACACGCTACAAACTTATAACATTCCTTCTTTTAGTCGGGGGTTAAAAATAATTTTATTGGAATATATTCTTCGAATATAAAATGTTGCTCGAGAATTTTTATTCGAATGGTTCTTATACGAGTAATGTTTATTCAAATAATGTATTCTAATAATTTTGAATCGATTAATTTTATTCGAGTATTTTTTATTCGATTAATTTGATTAAAATATTTTTAGTCCTCGTACTTTTTGCGCAACAATTACTGTTAAACTACTCGAATTATTTTTAATCGAATAATTTTTATTTAAAAAAAAAATAGTTTTTAGTGTTTTTTTATGGGAATTGTTGAAATTTAAGTTTAAAATTTTTTTAAACGCACTAATAATCCCAAATTAATATTTTACTTGTTAAGTAAATTATTATTTTTTTATTAAAAATACATTGAAATTGATTATTGAGGGGTTTAGCTGGATCCTATGCGCATTTCACTGTTGCTAATGCAGATCATCAGGGAACCTTTACCCAAAGTTTCATAGAACAACTAGAGTTATTATGTTATAAACTTTCATTTAAACAAATGAGAAGCTCAACAACAAATAACAAAGTTGAAACAAGAACTCAATAATCAACATGTTTTTTTATTTTCTTACTTTACCATTAATACATTGGCTGACTTTTTTTCAGCTTCAAATTGTATTTGTAAGAGTATGTAAAAAGAAAATAAATGTAAATAACAACAACTGACTGCACCTGGTCAAAAAAATACTTGTGTGGCAAAACTCTATACTTAAATAGCTGTTGTTGTATGTATGCCACGATTGGCAGCTTAAATTAGCAAGTAAAACGATATAATCGACTACCCAAAAATCACAAATAAAGATTAAGTTCAAAATTTATCCCCTTATTCAAAAACGATTGTTAAACTTAAAGTTGGTTTAACAAACGAATTTTGTATGGCAAACCCGGTTTTAGCACATGCTTTAACTTTAACAATCGTTTTTGCATAAGGAGGTTAATCTCTAATCTTGAGCTCAAAAATTGGCCCTCAATGTTTGACTAACAGTTAACGGCGGTTTTGCGTGTGTATGTTTGTGTGTATGTGGAAAGATTAAATCATTCGGTACTCATTGAATAGGATTAAAACAAAAATATTAAACGATTTATGTGTGTCTGGCTCATACAACAAGTAAATGTAAAAGAAAAATAAAGGAAACAATATAAGTAGACTGAGTAACCGCCCTCCTCATGGCTACTACGTGTAACACTAGCCTCACAGTCCGACGGTGGCAGGTTAGGTAGCTTCGTAGCTTATGTTTGTTAAATTAAAAAATATAACGAAGAGTTTATGTTGCATGCAAATGCTTAAACACCTTCAGGAAAACTACCAATCGCATAATAAATGACAAAGCAAAAAATAAAGCACTTTTGCTATGCCATTTCCCATATTAAATTCCATATCTCGAAAACATCAAAAATTTAAAAATAAAATACTTAAATATAAACTTCGAGAAATAGATTATAATGTGCTGTTGATTTATTTCCTACTCATAAATCACCAGCAACTGTTAAAGTTTTATATAAATTCAGCATGGTAAAACAAAGGCTGCCTGCATTCTGACAAAGAACTTCAAGAAAATGTGCATTTCAACTAAAAATGGCACTCATGCTATGTTATGGATTCCAAACATATTTCTTTATGTATTTAGTTCATAAAAGATTAATAGTTTGCAATAAAAGTAGAAATATAAGAAGGAAAAAAAACAAACAAACAAAATTGCCAACACAACTGCAGACAATGGTTTTTATATGACGAACTATTTCTATTTATGACAAAATTATGATGGAGGAATTGTTAAAAGAATTGTTGGAAATAAAAGAAAGCAAGCAAGCAAGCCAGCGAGCCAGCAAGCAACAGACAGCTAAGACAGCGAAATCTAAAAAAAAAATAAAATTCACTTGCTTGCATAGATGGTCGCCCTGTGGCGTCGCCATTTCATAACCACGCAAAAAATAACATATAATCAAATATTAGCAAATAATAGAACTAACATTAATGCTGTTTTTTTAGCGTTCAGTACACCAAAGGTGAAAATGAACCCCCTATTGTTTTCGCTACGATGTCCGTCTGTCACAGCCTGCTTTCTCCAAAGCCGTAAGAGCTACGAACCAAAAATTTTCACAGCATATGTATCTTGAAAACCGTAATAGCATAGAAAGACGACAGCGTTAATTTGCATTAACTGTCTTAATGCAAATTAACTTGTGAATTATCCTCATCCGTAAATGCACTAAATGACAGTGAATTAATACTGAATTCAGCTATATGATAACACAATCCTCATATGGGTAACACCGTCAACAATCAATCAAATGTTGGCAAATTGTTTTGGTTTTTAAAATTAAAATGCGATTCGGTCAGAAAATATATAAGTTATTTTAATTGTTTTTAGAAAAAGAGCAAAGAAATATTAAAATCGAGACACATTTTTTCCATTTTAAAATTATCGAAGTGTGTGGCACGAAAGGTATGTACAGATTTTGTTTACTTAATGCAAATACTGTCGTCTGTCAGGGTAAATTTTTAATTCACATTAGTGATATTTTAATGCAAATTAACGCTGTCGTCTGTCTACACTATAAGAGTCAAACTCTTGAAATGTTCAAAAACACTAAAACTAAAAAAAATCCCGTAATAAAAAAATTGCTAAAATGAAGAAATTGCCAAAAACAGACAAAAATCCCCAAAGCGAAAAGAAACGCTAAAAACTGAAAAAACAAAAAATCTAAAAAAAATCGCCAAAACGAAAAAATGGATCAAAACTAAAAAAAAATCGTAAAAACTAAAAAACCCCAAAAACCGAAAAACTTCAAAGCTTAAAAACGCAAAAAACCCGAAAAATCGGCAAAACAAAAAAATCGCTGAAACTAAAAAAATCTCTAAGACTACAATATATCGCCAAAAAACGGAAAAAATCCAAAAAAGAAAAAAAAATGCAACACTAAAAAACGACAAAAGCCAAAAAAATCCAAAAAACGAAAAAAGTGCAAAAACTAAGAAAAAGCTAAAAAAAATCGTCAAAGCTAAAAAATCGCTAAAACTAAAATAAATCGATAAAAAACAAAAAATTCTCATAAGAAAACTCCAAAGAAAAATCGCCAAAGCTAGAATGAATCGCTAAAAATCAAATAAATCGCCAAAAATCTAAAAATAATCGCTAAAACGAAGAAAAGCTCCAAGTTAAAACTAAAATAAATCGTAAAAAAACGAAAAAATTTAAAAAAGAGCCCCAAGACTAAAATAAACGCCAAAAACAGATAAAAATCGGAAACGAAAAATGCACCAAAATTAAAAAAAAAACAAAAATCGCTCAAACTCAAATAAGTCGCCAAAAACCGAAAAAATCGCTAAAACCAAAATAAATCACCAAAAACCGAAAAAATTCCTCAAAAACGAAACAACCATCAAAACTAAAAAAAGCCAAAGGCCGAAAATAACGCCAAAAACTAAAAAATCACAAAAAACCGAAAAAATCTCCAAAACGAAAAAACGATGAAACTATAAAAATCGCTTAAATTTGAACTAATCGCCAAAACTCGAAAAAGACCCAAATAAGAAAAAAACGCCAGCACTAGAAAACGACAAAAGCTGAAAAAAATCAAAGACGAATTAAGTGCTAAAACTAAAAAAAGCGCCAAAACTAAAAAAATCGCCAAAAATTTAAAAAATCGCCAAGAACAAAAATAACGTCAAAAAACCCAAAAATTGTCAAAATCGAAAAAAGTGCCGAACATAAGAAAAAGCGTTAAAAGCCAAAAACAACAAAAACTGAAAAAATCTTCAAGAACCAAAAAAAACCGAAAATTATCAAAAATGAAAAAAGCACTAAAACTAAAAAAATCGCTAAAACTTAAATAAATCGCCAAAACCAAAAAAACTGCAAAAAAACGAAAAAAAACCAAAAACCGAAAATAAAGCCAAAACTAAAAAATCACAGAAAACCGAAAAAATCGCCAAAACGAAAAAGCGCCGAATCTATAAAAATCGCGTTAACTAAAATAAATCGCCACAACTCGAAAAAGTCCCAAAAAATAAAAAAAAACGCTTACAATAAAAAAGGACAAAAGCCAAAAAATTCCAAAATCGAAAAAGTGCCAAAAAATAAAAAAGCGTCAAGAACCGAAAAATCTCCAAAAACTGAAAAAATCACCAAAAACCAAAATAACGCCAAATCTGAGAAAATCCAAAAACCGAAAAAACCTCAAAAATGGAAAAAGTGCAAAAAATTGCTAAAACTAAAATAAATCACCAAAAACCCAAACATATCGTCAAAACAAAAACTCCAACGCGAAAAAAACGACAGAAGCTGGAAAAAAATCAAAGAAGAATAAAGTGCCAAAACTAAGAAAAAGCTTAAAAACTAAAAAATCGTCAAAAATTAAAAAAAAAACAGCAAGAACCAAAATAACGCCAAAAACCCCAAAAAAATTCCAAAATCGAAAAACTGCCAAAACTAAGAAAAAAAAGCGTCAAAACTAAAAAAAATCGCCAAATATTAAAAAAGCGCCAAGAACAAAAAAAAAAAAAACGCCAAAACGAAAAAGACCGCCAAAGTTAAAAAGGATCGCTAAAGCTAAAGTAAATCGACAAAAGGCGAAAAAATCGCTAAAGCAAAAAAAAAACGTCAAACTTAAAAATGCCAAAACTAAAAAAATCCCAAAAACGGAAAAAGTGCCGAAACTTAGAAAAACCGCCAAAACCAAAAAAAAAAAAAAAAAAAAATCGCCAAAAACCGAAAATTTTTTTTCTCTGATAATGTGAAATGAAAAAAACTTTTCATTTTCACAACCATTTTTCATAATACTTTTCACAATTACATAAAATGCGATTCTCGTTGATATTATGAAAACATTGTTTTATTCCGTTGTGCCTATAAAACTTTTGTTTTTATGCTATTGAAATATGTCATGTAAATAAATAATATTAATTATTATTTATGTGCATATTGCAAGAACCTCGGTATGAGCATAGGTAAAAGTGTTTAAAAGTTTATCTCTACATAATTAAACTTAATCAATTTATCTTCTTTATTATAGATTGGGTAAAATTTACGCTTCCAATTGCAAGGTCCGTTGTTTGTTCCGAATCATCGTCATAAGCCGAATTTAGGACAAACTTTACTTCAACCCTTAGGAGTTATTATTTGTGTCTTCTATAGGAATATGGAAATATGTTATGCCGTGCATAACATAACGTCTCCTGTCGAGCTTAAATATCGCACAGTGACTATGCTGAGTAAAGGTTTTCTTTTCATCTTGCCTGTAGCCTTTAATGAAGAAAACCTTTGTCAGCCATTAAGTTCTGCAGAAGGCTGTATACGCAAAACTATTTACTCAGCAAAGTCGTTATTGGACTTAGGAGAGAAACCCCTTTAGTCCGACCGACAACTTTGAAGGCTGAAAACTTATGAAGCTACTGTTTGATATGCTCGTAAAATGGTATGTTTTTGCAAAAGGCAAATGATGCTTATCGTGACATCATGGAAGTTATTATTTCCTTTTTTAAATGCTACCGCGCACATCTTAAACCACCGCAACTTATTTTCCACATTCTATCATCTTAAATTTTACCATGACCCAAAGGCATGACCTATATGTACCTCTCTGCACTTTTCTTCTCTGAACTTGGTACTCACTGTCTGCAGACGCAACTGTTACTATATTTTTTATTTTTTATTTGATGGATTTGGAATTTTCGCTTGCAATTTCGACATCCACCCCTAAATAATTCATAAGGTATTATTTTTGATTATGTACTTAAATTTCGGACTTGTTGTTAACAATTTCGACATCCTCTAAATAATTTACAATCAAACAAATTTGATTTTCGCTGTTGCGCGTGTTTTTTCTAACTTCTCTACTGTTTTTCACGTAAATATTTTTTGTGTAAAATAATTTATCATATGAAAAGTTTTTTTAAGTTTTTTTTCACAGTTACATTAAACCAGAATCGATAGAGTTATGTAACTATGAAAATTTTTTTTCCATCCCCTTTTTTTCATAATGAACAGGTATATAAACTCTTTCCATTTTTCACTGAACGGGAATCAGAAATCATTTCATAGTTTCACAGAACGAGAATCGACCCCAGGTATGATAATTATATAGTTCGTATACTACTACATATTGCTATTTGAATATAGAAAGGCCCTAACTCATTATTTCTTTTTGAAATAGAGATTTTTGTACATTTCGATAGAAGAACATCTAATGTATCGAAAAATGCAAAAATCTCGATATCAAAAAAATTATGAATTAGGGCCTTTCTATATTAAGGTAACGATATGTAATGTCCGTACGGCACCCTCTTCGTGTGCGAGTCTAAGTCGCACTTTACTGACTTTATTTTCATATAGAATTTGTGATTAAAAGAATTTTAGTTTTCAGTGAAGAAGTGTAAAACGAACCTGAACTTGAGCAAAAAGGAGTTTTAAAGAATCACTCAGGGTATGGCCCAATTGGCAACACTATGGATCAATTTTTCATCGCAAGCAATGATTCGATGCAAAAATTATTTCCTTTTCGTCACTCTAGGTCTCTCGTGTGGCACCAAATTTGCCAATTTGATTTTTCTTATTTCTTATGTAGTTGCTGTTGTAGTTTATTATCCCTAATTGTGACACCATAAAAAAATATCCGCGCCATGAAAACAACAAAAACGTCTATTGAATACTGAATGACTGAATGAAAGAAAGTATTCATTCCATTAGAAAATAAAGTTATGGAAAATTAAATTGCATATTTTTAGGTGACAGTTAAATTAAGTTGCTTTTCATACTGAGTTTTATTCATATTAAACGTTTTTTTTTGCTCTCATTTTTCTCTTCCAGCATCGTCGTTATATACTGGGAAAGCGAAATGTATTGGATGTTAGTGCATACACTTATTTCTAATGGCTTTCAATTCATGTCATGCTTAAATATACATATATATTTTTTTTTACTTTTTTTATACAATTTCAATCGTCTGAAAAGATTTTATTATTTGTATGCAAAAATTTCTATGCACTTTTAAGTTTAAGCAAAATATTTGCTGAATGATATTGTGACAACGAAACGCTTTAGGATAATCAAGATATTGGAAAAGAAAACAAAAACAATCACAATCAACAATCATATTGAAGGTGTAAAGTAGAAAGGCCCTAACTCGTATATTTTATGAAATTTTGTATTTCAGTGATTCCAATACATTTCACAAAAATACATCGCGTCACACAAAAATTTAAAGCAATAGTGTAAAAATTGACGCTTTTACAAGCAGTTTTATAAAATTATTTGAGTTAGGGCCTTTCTACTTGAGACCAATGATACGTAGTCTTTAGATTGTAGCGTTTCTGCTGCTTTGAGTAGTTGTCTTCATGTATTGGATAGTTTTACCGAGTAATATATTTGTGAGGCTTCCGGCACAGAATTTGTACGAATAAAGCTTTAATTAAAGAAAAGAGGTCTTGAGCTTATAAAAAGTTTTAGGGCCTGTTTAGCTAAATACGCACGAACGTTTCGATCGAACAGTAGTATTGGAGACAAAAACAAATGTAAGTTTTTTGTTTTTAATATAAATGTTCGATCGGCATGTAGTTCGGATTGTTTTATAGTTATTGTTATGGTAATTAAATAAATGCAAATGAAAGTAATTTTTTTTTCAAACCCAGTTTAAATCCAGGTGCGGAGCTTGTGTTAAGAAAATTTGTAAATTGGAGCTACCCTGGGCCGTAGTCCGCCCAAATTGCTTCGCCGGAATCTTAAATATTTTGTTAAAAATATAAATAAATAAAATTTATTTTGATATTCAAATTTAAATATTTTTTGTTCTTGTCTTATTTACAATAAAACAAATATTCTTGAATTTTGTTTTGATATTAAAACTTAAAAATGTTTACTCTTGTTTTATTGTAAATAAAACAATGTTGCAAACTATGTTGTGCGATAGGGCCACATTCATACAAACTGCAGCAAAGCATACTTCCGCTTTTTGAGTTTCAAATTAGAAAAAAAAAAAAAACCAAAAAATAAACCATTAAAATGTTTTTTGTTTAAAAATAGTGTACAAATAAATTGTTTCTACAATAAAGCATATAAATATCAAATAAAATGCTTTATGTTATATTGTTTAAAATTATATAACACGTATAGTTTTATTGAAAGGAAAAGAAAATTTAATTTTTATTTTCGGATAAATTAATCCAGAAGCTTAAATTAATTGCAATATATTTTTCTATAAAAGTTTTAGTGCTTTTGAAATAAGGATATAATGAAATGAAATAATAATTGCTGTGACATTTTGGCAAAATTTTTAAAAATATTGAGAAGTAGTGTACGAATTTTAAGTAAAGCCATTCCATAGTCATTTAATAGTAAGATGTCATATGAAATTCTTAAAGTTTTCAAATTAAATCTTACTAGCATTGGCCACCAAGGGCATATTGAAAAGAATTATGACAACATAATGATGAGAAATGATTGCACTAAACCATTTATGCAAAACAACAACAACAACAACATTTTAATGCATACTAAAAGCAGTTTTCGCATGCCTTAAAGTATGCAACAAACAAGAAAATGCAAATTGACGACCAGCAGCAGAATACATAAATAAATTTAAAAGTCTTTGTCGCAACATAACGGAGTGCAAAAGAGCATTAGAAGCAGTGTGGCCATTTTAGTATTTTTGCAGCTAATTTAGCTGTATTGATTTAGCATTAAAGCAAATGATTGATGATGAAAATTTCAAAGTCATAATATACTGATTTAGAGAATGATTACACAGATATTTAGAAAAAATCTGAAATTCAATTTCATATTCAATTCATTTTGTTTTTGAAGTTCAAAAATCATATACCTAGTTCAAAAAAAAAAAAAAAAAATTAAATTAAATTATTTAAATATTTCTAGACAATTTTGTTTTGATCACACAATGAAATGTTTGTTGTAGAAAAATTTCAAGCAATATTCTAGCAAAAATTTTTCCAAATGTTTTGTAACTTCTTATTTGTTTAAATGAAAGTTTAACATAATATGTATCTCTAAATGTTTTAAGAAATATTTGGGTAAAGGTGTCCCTGATGATCTGCATTAGCAACAGTGAAATGTGCATAACATCTGGCTTACCAAGAAACATTACAACTCTGATCTGATGAATTGTTATTGTATTTTGAACATTTTCATAGACTCCATCTTACCAGGGGTGTATTTTCTCAAAACTTACACAACTGTGTAGGATAGTGTATCATGACATTAATAATCAATTTCAATATACTTAGAAACAATTACATACTCATAATTACTGAACTAGTTAAATACTAATTTTGAGAAAAAGTGAGATAAATATGTATATTAAAACTAAATTCTAAAATTCTATTACATTTTTTTAACCGACTTCAAAAAAAAAAAAAAAAAAAAAAAAAAATGGGAAGGTTACCAATTTGTCTGTATTTATTATTATTTTTTGACATTGTTACTTCATAGCTCGGTCCATTTTAGACTGATTGTAAAATTTCTTTTTTTTTTGTCTGAGAAGGTATAGCTTCCAATTGGCCCCATAATTTTTTAATTTGATTCTAAGATATTATACTTATTCGATTGCTGCGAAACCTAGCAAATACCTTTGGTTCTTGTAATTACACAATTTAAAAACTGGACAAAATGGACGGGGCTACGACCATTAAAATTTACTATTATATTTCAAGTAGTTCCACTTAACCGATTTTTACAAAACTCACCACACACCTTGAGCTCTAAAATATTCACAATCTTCCATTTTAAAAAATGGGCGTAGTTACTCCCATTAAAATTTGATATTTTACTTTAAGGGGTTCTACTTTACGGATTTTTACAAAACTTAACACACAGCCTTAGCTCTGAAAAACTCACAATTTTGCAGTTTAAAAAACGGGCGGAGGAACGCTCATTAAAATTTAATTTTATATTCCACGTACTTTTTGTTTGACCAAAAGATTTTCAGATTTTTTTTTTGAAAGAGTTTACTTCCAGCTTGGTCCCACATTTTTTCGAAAATGTTTTATCAGATTTTAGCGTTTAAGTCGATTTTTTTTTGCGGAATTATAATATATAAAAATAGTTGATATAGTAAAAAATTTTATTCAAAAAATCGTATATTTCCAACAATACAAACTGTTGACTTAATTAAAAATTTTTTTCCAAAAATATAAATTGTGGAAAATGTAATTAAAAGCAAACGTTTAGTCAACAATAAAAATTGTTGATATTACAAAATATTTAATTGAAAAAATTAAATTAAATTAAATTAATATAAATTGTTATATAAAATTAAATTTAATTGAACGAAATTCATTAAGAAAATGTGTACATTGTTGATATAAGAAAATGTACAGTGGTGGAAAAAATAGTACAAACAAGTTTTTTTTTAATTCATTTTCTTAAACATTTCAATAGTAGCAAAATTTTTCGCAAAAATTCAATTGTGGAGTTGTAAGTTATTCTAAATAAAAGCAGTAACAAATTTTTGACAAAAACATCTCATAAGTCTGAAATTTGATTAATGTTTTTAATTGAGAATGGAAAAAATACTAAAAACAGAACAAGAACAAGACTTAAACTAATACGCGATGCCTAAATCTTGTCTAAACTTAATATTTTGTTGTTCTTTCTTTATTCTGTACCGCTTCCTTGCATCTGCTTTTCTTGGAATTTGTGAAATTCTCACACGTTTCTCATTTCGAATTTTTTTTCAGTTTGTTTCTATTATTTTTTCCAACACTGTATATGTAGATGAAAAGCTTTCACTCCCATTGTACAATATTAATAAAGTAGTAGATTCAATTTCAATTAATTATTCAATTATATTAACAGAAATATCAGTTGTGTTCTTAGTTATGAAAGTGGTGTAAGTCATTTTTTTAGTAGATTACATATGAACAAATCAAAAAATATTTTTATATTATGCAACATTTTAATTTATAGTATATATATATATATATATATATATATATACATATATATATAGTACTAATTATAATATATATATAGTACTAATTTCGATAAATATAAATTTGTTTATTATTTATTAAATATTTATTGAAGTTTTTTAAAGATGTATTTAATATTTCGAAGGAAAAATGCATATGACTTAGACCACTTTCATAACTAAGGGCATAATTATATTTACAAATAATTTTTTTCTCTGTAGAAATGCAAACCACGTATAAAAGTTACGCTATCTGTTGTGAAATCCATATTTTTAATTTATATACCAATATATAACTTTTTTGTGCTGCCTCCAAAGATTTTGTAAAAAATTGTTTTTTACTTTAGTGTTATAAATAATTCATATCGTATTTTTGTTTATGCGCTTGTAACTATTACAAGTCCATCATGCACAACTTTCAGTGCAACACTAACAAATTAATGTTACACAAAGTAAAAAAAAACATACCTCAGCTGATCTCTTTAATAGTACAACTTCTCAGGAAAAATCCTTTTTCTTTCATAATACTGCATTGATTACACGACCTTGTCTGTTTGGATTCGCAATGTAATTTCCTATTTACTGGTTTATTAAGATACGAACAGATACATACATACATACTTATATATTTACAAACGTAGAGCACAAATTAAAACGGTTTAATCGTTACAGAGTGGGTGAGTAGCGAGTGATAAAAACAACTAAAGAATATACTGGTTTTTTACATTTACTGTGTTTTCAAAACAAGTGTATTTTGTGTATCCTACAAGGATTATTTTATTCAGCTGTGTGGGAAATAGGGATATTTTATACAGTTAAACAAATGCCCAATAAGTGTATTTTGTTTGTGGAACTGTGTTCCATTAAATACTTTGACAAATGTGTGTGACTTGAGAATGCAAAAAAATAAAAGATGGGAAATTTGATATTATTTGCAAAGAAATCGTATTTTGTTTTAAGAACTGGGTATAATACAAAAAAATCCCTTTATTTTCGTTTTGTTTGATGTTTAAATTAAGGAAGAAAACTATGTGTATTTTAAATAAAATAAATATAAAATGTAAAACATAAAAAAAGAAGAAAAAGCAACACAAAAAAATATTCTGTGATTAAAAGAAAGAAAGAAAAATTTAAACAACAAAAAAACAAAAACCAAATAAGAAATTTCCAGAAGAAGTTAACCGCACGTTAACGAAACTGAAATAAAAAAAGCTTAAAAAATAGTTTAATTGCACATTAAAAAAAGAGGTCGAAAAATTATATAAAAACAATTTAGTGCAAAAGAAAACTAAAAAATTATTGTAATAATAAAATTGTTTGAATAAATATTATTTTTTCAAATTATTCGAAATGTTTTGAAAAATTTTAATTAATTTTTTACAATAATGGAAGTTTTATTTTTCATTAAAAAAATAATTCTGCAAAAGAAAAAACCGATTGCAATGCAAAGATCTGATAGAAAATTGTTATGGCACCAAACTGGAAGTTAACTCTTTTAAATAAAAAATTTTTTTTGGAAAAATTTTATGGTTAATAAGTACGTGAAATATAAAATTAAATTTTAGTGGGCGTGCTTGCGCCCAGTTTTCTAAATGCAAGATTATGTGTTTTTCAGCGCTCAGGGTGTGTATTAAATTTTGTCAAAAACGTTAAAGTTGAACCACTTAAAATAAAATATTAAATTTTAGTGGGCGTGACTCCGCCCATCTTTCTAAATGGAATTTTATATTTATGTATGTCAGAGCTCAAGGTGTGTGGTAGGTTGCGTTAGAATCGATTAAGTAGAACCACGTGAAATATAATCATAAATTTTAATGGGCGTAGCCTCGCCCATATTTTCAACTTTAAAATTGTTTAATTACAAGAACTAAATGTGGTTGCTCGTTTTCGCAGCAATGAAGTAAGTAGAATATCATAAAAACAAAGAAAACAATTTTGGGCATGTCTCCGCCCATTTTTCTTTACAATGGGAACAAGTGGAAGCTATACCCTCTCAGATAAAAAAGAATTTTTGCAACAATAACAATAAAAAAAATACACATGAATTGAGAACCTCTTCCTTTTTTTTTTTGAAGTCGGTTAATAACTAAATATATATGTATATGATTGCAATTAAAATGTTTTTTTTTTTTTTTTTTTTTTTTTAACACAAACACAATTCGCAAAGCGATTAGCTTGTCTGCGAAAAACACCCAGGGTCTATGGTGGGAATCGAACCCACGACCTCTGGACTGAGAGGCTAGCATCGCTACCACTCAGCCACAGGGGCACCCTGAGTAAATCTAACAATTAAATTCAATTAAAATAAAAATTAATTAAACTAATGATTAATCCAATAAACAACTTCTATTTGCTCAATAACAATATTTTCCAGGTTTAGCGTGAAACCAGAATACGTTTGAAAAGAGATTAATTGTATTTTAGTTTTATGGGAGCTTAACTTATTTTTTCTATTTCTTCGTTTCATTTCGTCTGGCAAATAAATGTTTTTTGCACATTTCTATGACAAATGTCCTTAGTCTTAGTGAAAATAAATTGATTTAATTGTTGAAAATGACCAAATGCAATCATCATAAAACCATTAAGCACTTTGTGGTCAACAAAGCGAGGGGGGGGGGCGAAAGTGGTGTAGAAAAGTAATGGAAATTTATTTCTTTATCTATTTCTATAGTTAAAAGAAATGGTGGCAATGGCTTTAATGCTAATCAAATATGAAATAAAATCATTTGACAGATTTTTCCTTCGAACTTGATAAAGAATTTTTTAAAAATTTTATAGCCTATATTATAGAGTTTTGTTGATATACATACACAGAAAAAAATGATTTGTAAATACAATTAATTTTTTTGTTATATAAATTAAATAATTAATTGATTTTGAACCTACAACGATTTTTGTAAATACAATTAACGAAATTGTAAGTTAAAGGAAAATCTTAAAAATATTTTCAATTAAATATATCAACAAATAATCTGTTGAGTTTTATTTATTTTTTCAACATTTATTTTTGTTAGATTTCAAAGTTATTTCAATTAAAGTTATTGTTATATTAACAATGTGAATTGTTGAATTTCCGTATCATATTTGTTATGTTAACATAACAAGCTTTTCATACACAATCACAATCCTATAAACGATTTTTGCTTGTCTGCGAAAAACACTAAATGTCTTTGGGCGGAGTTTAACCGGCAACCTCAGGACTAATAAACTAACTCGCTTACCTCTCAGCTAAAGAGCAACACTTTATTAGATAAGCAAATAATGGATACACACAAAACATGATTTCTTGTTTTTTTCTAGATGTGCGCATTTCGTTATGATATAATTTAACAAATAATTTTGTTGAGTAGTTTAATTGACTACAAAAATTTTAATTTGCTATATCAACAATTATGATTGTTAATTTTTAAATTAAATTTTAACAATTTGTTTCGTTGGTTGCATTTCGATTATATTTTTTCTGTGTACGTACATACATATATGTTCCCTTAATTATGATCTAAGTCATATGAATTCTTTGCTTCGAAAGAAGGAGGTGGAGAAATAAGAAATGAACTTAACACAATAAAAGCAGAACTAAAAAAATTAGAAAAACTTGAAAAGTTAGATCAGCTGACTGAATCGATCAATTTTATGTCAGCAAAGTTTGATGAAGTTTTTGAAAGACGTTGCAGAGAATAAAAAGAAGATTACAGAAATACAAAAAGAAAATAAAAAATTAAAAACTGAAGTACAAACACTTAGAGATTCAATGAAAATATTAAACGATTATCGAGTTCAAAACGGCTGTGTTATAAGCAATTTAAAAGTGGGTGATAAAGTTAATGCTATGGATGCTGTAGTAAATTTGTCTAAAGATGTGGGAGTTGTTTTCGAACCAAATGCTTTTGAGGCTGCTTATTTTCTTAAAACGAAAAAAACAATCCAAGGATGGTAAAAAGACTTTGGTTGTACAATTTTCTTCTAAGATGCATAAGGATCAGCTGATGTCATCGAAATCTAAGTTAAAAGAAAAAGAGGAAACAAAAGAGTTGTATGTCCATGATTTTCACAGCAAGTAGACATTAAACCTGTTCTATTATGCGAAATCATTAAAGTCAATTGGTTTTCAACATATTTATGCCCGAAATGGTAGAGTTTATTGCAAAAAAAGTAATCTGGGAAAAGAACAGCTGATTAGATGTGAGGATGATGTGGATCAAATGTTATTGGAAGCAACAACTAATAAACATTTTAAACGGAGATCTATAGTTAACAACAGAGAAGTAGATGATACAAATGAGAGTGATGATGATGATGGCGTTGATGGTGCTGGCTATGTTTCCCCCTAATCAGGATATGTATTTGTTTTAAACTTTGTTATATATTTTTGAACTTTTTATGATTAAAAACAACAACAAATTTTAAACAATTTTCAAATTTTAAAAATTATATTTGTAGTCTGAATTCAAATTTTTTCAATATAATTTGTTTAAACATTAGAAGCGTTTCGTCTATTGAGAAATTCAATCAATTTAAAGAGCAATTCAAGAAACATGGTTTCATAATGAGATTTCTCAAATTTATGGAATTCCCGGCTTTACTAATGTTCATTGTTGTAGGAGAGATGGAGAAACATTCATTACGAAGTAGACATTTGCAAAAGTGAGAACTTTGTTGAACGCATAGCTGTTACATTTTGCAATTTTAAAACTGATCATAAACCCTTAAAACTTATTTCGTTTTATCGCTCTCAAAAATGCAACGTAGATGATTTTATAAATATTGTTGATGATATTTTAAATGTTCATGCTCGTAATCCAATTATTATAGTTGGTGATTAAAATGTAGATTTTTTTCAAAATACTCATTACATTGATATGCTTACAATGTTTCAAAATTATGACTGTGACAGTGCGCACAATTTGATAACAAGGCCCCAAAGTGAAACAAGTATTGATCAGATTTTCAGTAACTTTCCAGATAGAATTTATGTTGATTCCGTTGAATGCAATCTGTCAGATCACAATATTGTCTGCTGCAAGATTGAAAACAATATTATGAATAAGGAATATACAGAGATAACAAAAACACACTGTGATTATATTAAAGCAAGAGAAATTCTGCAAAATAGTTTACCTGATAATTATTACTTAATTGGTGCATCGTAATTGACAAATACTTTAGTGTCTTGCATGAAAGCTGCTTTAAATGATTCAACGACAGTGAGTAATTGCAAAAAAATGTTAAGGTTCGAGCTTACTCCATGGATTAAAAAAAATCTTCAAGAATTAATTCTATTAAAAGAAAAAATTTTGAAGAAAAGAAGGAAGTCTAAAAGCAAACAGGGCCTAGAAGATTTTTTGAAACGAATTAGCAAAGTGATAAAAATTGCTACCAAGAAGTTTAGAGATAATTATTATTCCGACAGTTCATCAAAAATCGGAAATGACCCAAAAAAATCTTGGAAATTTATTAATACAACTCTGGGTCGTAAAACAAATAATGAGATTCACCTAAAACATGCTCAAGGCCAGATAATAGCAAGTGATCAATCTAAGGTTGATTTGTTTAATAACTATTTTCTAACGTCCGTAAAGAACATCAAAAGAGGAATTGAAATCTATCCTGGAGACAATTGTAACGCTTTCCTATTCATCGAACCGCTTCAACCTTGGAAACATTACTTGCAGTGACGTAATTGGGGTGATATTAGGTATGGACATTAATAAAAGTCCAGAGTATGACAATATTCCACCGAAATTTGTCAAAGACTGTCGAGAAGAAATTGCTCCAATTTTATGTGATATTTTTAACAAAATGATCCATAATTCAGTTTATCCTGATATTTTAAAAGTCCACAAATTAGTACCGATACCAAAAGAAATAAATGTATCTACTGTAGACAAATATCGACCGATTGCTGTTCTATCTTCAATTGATAAAATTTTTGAAGAACTATTGTATGATAAGCTGTTATTACACCTAGAAGAAAATAATTTTTTGAATAAATTTCAAAACTTGAAAACACTACTTATCACTACTTATGATTATTAATAACTATCACTTATGCCCATTTTTTCAGTTGGTAATCAAACCGTAATTATTTTTAAGTTCTAATTAAATACGAAATTGTGTTTTTGAGTGCTTATTTAAATAATAATTAAATGCCCAACCTTGCGAAATTAAACACTACTTAAGTTTTATGATTGTACCATATGTTTTTATGCGTGTGTGTGTTTACTGAAAACATGCACATGAGCATCATGCGGTCGTATTAAAAAGAATTTCGTTTAAATTTCATAAATATATAACATATACAGTACAAAGTTTCATATCATGGAATAAAGTAATATAAAAAGGTATTATGATGTTCTTTTGGTCTCATAAAATGAGTTTTTATGCAATTTAATTTTCTACATGTTGATAACCTAACTTTTTTGCTTACGTTAAACAGCTGCTGTTTGAAAAGCCTTCAATAATACTGGGAAATTTTGCAGTGCTACCGTACTTTCAACGTAATTTAATAAGAACTTTAAATAACCACTGAAAAAATGAAAAATTAGCTAATTACGTACTTAATTTTTAAGTTAAAAACTGGGGGTTAGTTTATGTCCGACATTGGTTGGGCCTAATAATTATACTTTAGATTAAGATTTGAATACTTATTGTTAGTTCATAATTGAAAATACAATAAATAAAAAAAACGTCTTAAAAAAGAAAAAAATAAAAAAAATTCAATTTGGCTTTAGACGAGGATGTGGTACCGAAGATGCTGTCCTCAACGTTGTTAAAAATATTTGTAAGGGTCTTGATGATGGATTCCCTGAAGTTGCTGGAATATGTTTTGATTTTACTAAAACTTTTGACCTAGTAGATCATCAGATACTGCTACAAAAGTTGAAGTATTATGGTATACGAGGTAGTGAACTTTTGTTGTTTAAAAGTTACCTACACAAAATATCATCTAAATGGAACCAACAAAACAAATTGTTAATATTTAATTTAAAAATTAACAATCATTATTGTTGATATAACAAATTTTATTTTTTGTAGTCAATTAAATTACTTAACAAAATTATTTGTTAAATTATATCATAATGGAATGCGCACATCGAGAAAAAACAAGAAATCATATTTTGTGTGTATTCATTATTAGCGTATCTAATAAAGTGTTGCTTTCTAGCTGAGAGGTAAGTAAGTTGGTTTATTAGTTTTGAGGTTGTCGGTTCAACTCCGCCCAAAGACATTTAGTGTTTTTCGCAGACAAGCAATAAATCGTTTCGAGGATTGTGATTGTGTATAAGAAACATTGTTAATATAACAATTATGATAATCAAAATTTGCACAAAAACTCAACAATTCGCATTGTTAGTATAACAATAACTTTAATTGAAATAACTTTGAAATCTAACAAAAATAAATGTTGAAAAAATAAATAAATTTCAACAAAATATTTGTTGATAAATTTAATTGAAAATATTTTTCAGATTTTCCTTTAACTTACAATTTCGTTAATTGTATTTACAAAAATCGTTGTAGGTTCAAAATCAATTAATTATTTAATTGATATAACAAAAAAATTAATTGTATTTACAAATCATTTTTTTCTGTGTACTTGACAAACAGAAAACAATATGTAAATATGAAAAATGCACAAATTGTTATTGGTTCAGGGGAGTGGACTAGGACCGCTATTATTCTCAATTTATTTAAATGATATTAAAAATCTGAACTTAAGCGGTCAGCTGTGTATGTTTGTGTAATGTATCCATATAAACATGAATTGGTACTAAAAACCCAAATTGAAAGGGATTCTGCACTTATTTTTGAGTTTGCGAGATTAAATAAATTACTGATGAATTCTGGTAAAACCAATCTTATTCGATTTAGATCACATTTCTTTGAGTATCAATAATAATTTTAATGTATAAGTTGATGGAAAAATTGTGTATGAAACCCATTCAGTAAAGTATTTAGGAATTATTCTTCAAAGCAACTTATCATGGCATATGCAAATCAGTAATGTGAAAAGAAAGATAGCTCCAGCGATTGGAATTTTATATAAATTGAAGAACAAATTGAAAAAAAGATCATAACTGATGATATATCATTCCTTAATTTAATCTCATTTGAATTACTTTGCTATAATATATGCTTACAATAAAAACAACAATCTACTTAAATCTCGTCAATGTATGCAAAACAAAGCTTTAAAAATTGTACATGATTTACCATTATTCTATTCAACTATTTCGTTGTATAAAGAAATATGCAAAACAATATTACCAATTTATGGGATGCATGAATATCAAGTTTTAATGTTTGTGTTTAAATGTAAATATTAACAATATTGGTTACCATACTATAACATTCACGCAAAACGAAATATATTTCAATACACGGAACAGAACAAATTTTTAAATTCCTAGATGCAGGTTAGAAACAACTAAACAGCGAATTGATTATATTGGTGGAATAAAATTTAATAATTAATTTGCCTATAGCTTTAAAATCAATTGATCGAATTTCTATTTTTAAATCTTCTTGTAAAGAATACTTATATAATATAATTGAAACGCTTTTAGTATAGCTTTTTAATATTTTTTTTTTTTTTTTGTTATAAAATTTTAACATTTATTTTATTTTTTCTTCTTTCTTCATTTATAAAAATATATTTGTAATATATTCTATAAGTAACTTTTTACCTTATATTTTATTTGTACATTTAACTTTTGAACTATTTTGCCAACTTGCCTCAATAATGCCTTCTTGGCGCTGAGGCCAAACAGAAATTTGTAAAATTATAATGTCCAAATAAAATTAACACAAAAAAAAAAAAAAAAAAAAAAAATTAATAAACTTGAAAAAAATTTAATAAATATTAAATAAATTTATATTAATCGAAATTTTTACAGCACTAAATTAAAATGTTGCATAATATAAATATATTTTTTTATTTGTTCAAGTGTATTATCCCACTGTATTATCCCATAGATATATAGAATATGACCATAGCCAGTTCTCCTTTGGTGAGGTCATCGGCTGTTGCATCCTCTCTCCCAATTTAAGCCAGCAGATATCAGCATTATATGATTCACTTATTGAGTTTTGGTAATCTTCAAGTACCTTCGGTAGATTTTATAGGGCAAAAATCACAAAAAAATTACATCAGTACATTATCCTTTTTGGTGAGGTTATCTATCCATCGTTTTCATCCACCTCAATTGAGGTTAATACCACAAAATTTCTTTTATCACTAATTAAACCCAAGTATCTTGAACATTAAATATCACGCTTTGTTTTAATTTTACAACTGCAGAAAATAGTCAACGAAAGGTGGAAATAAGAAATTTTAAACACAAAAACTAATTCTCAATTGTAAGTTTTTACGATGATATCATCCATCGCATTGAAAATCAAATATACCATGGATTCTATCAGGACAAATAATAAAAAAAAGTTTGCCTTTTTTGCTTTTTCATTTGAATTTCCCAAATGATTGTTGTTAAGACAGGAACATGAAAAATAAAACTCAAATTACAGCTCAGGTTATGCGACAAAAAAAAAAAAAAAAAAACATTCAAAAAAAGTATATTCACATCTTTTTTTCTCATCTTTTTTTTCTCATCTTTTTTTTGCAACCTGCGAAATAAATGTGTTTTTGATTACATTGTTCCATTCATTCAACTTCTTGCAACAAATTACGCTCATTTGTTTGTATAAATGATATTGAATAATTTAATATTAATCATATGCTCGGATGGCTGACTCTCTTTAGAGGAGCTGGGAAAGGGATAATGAATTTAAAGTTTTTCGACTGGGAAAGCGAAAAATTAAAATGAATTTTATATAAAGCAGAAATCTACATCAACTGACACCACACACAGTGGACCAAACACAAAAGAACGCTGATGATGAAGGTTTAGTGGCCTTCGAAAACGGCTGGCTGTTCCGTTCAACTATGTGTTGTCAGAATATTTACAACTAACATGTAATTTGGCTTAAAAAGCGATACGAACTTTAGCCTGTTAAAATCATAAATATAGAAACAAATGGAGTTCTAATAATAATTAAAATTAAAATGAATTTTCTTTATTCTTTATTTCCCAACGCTTTATTCCACAACATGGCCTCCTTCTTCATAGCGAAGTACAGACGTATGCACACTCCTTTAAAGTGGTAGAAAAATAGTGTTTATGATTGAAATCGCCTTAAAATGTTGCCTAAATCCTCAGTGATTTCATATATTGGACTTTCGATTCCTCGGTCTTCAATCAGGTTTTCTCATGTAACCATCGCCAGCTTGTCGAATTCCCATGGGCTATAAATAATAAATCAAATTATTTGAATTCCTATGTTTATTTTTCATTTAACTACCCTCGTAGCTTAAAAAGTCACTGAACTATTGAGCAATACTCGCTTAAGGAATGTAAGTTTAATTAGTTTAATAAACAATAAAAGAATTAATAAAAGTATTTTAAGGTTTTTTCCCAGTCACGAGGGTTAGTGGAAATTCAAAACTGCCCTCGCATAAAATTGTAAAATTTAGGATATACATATATATGTAATTTACATATACATATGGATGTACATGTATGCACTTTAGAAGTAACCACATGCATTTTTAAATTAAATACGAGAGTAGTTTAAAAAAAATTAATAGAGTTTTGAAACTATCCACGCATTAAGTTTAGTTTTAGGTTAATAGCTGTTCGTTGATAAGAGCAATGTTTACTTTTCTTTTAACTACCCTCGTAATTTTAGAAGTCACACTGAACTATTGCGCCATACTTGCTTAAGTAATGCAAATTGAATTGTTTTAATATAAATAAGTAATGAATAAGACTAGTTTTGTTTTTTCTAAATGTCACTTATATGTACATATGTACATATGTATACTAAATTTATAGGTATCACGTGCATTTTTAAATTAAATACGAGGGTATTTTAAACACAATTAATAGATATCTTAAACTATCCACGCATTACGTTGTAGTTTCATATTCATATATGTTCGTTGATAAAAGCAATGTTTATCTTTCATTTAACTACCCTCGTAGCTTAAAAAGTCACTGAATTATTACGCCATACTCTCTTAAATAATGCGAATTGAATTACATAAATAATTAGTAAGACTAATTTAGGTTTTTTGTAGCCACGAGGGTTGGTCAAAATTTAAAACTACCCTCGCATAAAGTTTTAATGTAAGTTCTCGAGCTTAGCATTTATAAATATCACTTGCATATACATATATGCACTTTGTAGATAATTCCGTGCATTTTTAAGTTAAATACGAGGGTAGTTTAGATTTTTCCTATAGGGTTTTCACATTGCCCATGTATAAGGCTTTAATTTCAGCTTTATAGCTATGCGTTGATAAGATTAATGTTTACTTTTCATATAACTACCCTCGTAGCTTAAAAAGTCACTGAACTATTGCCGCATATTCGCTCAAAGAATGTAAGTTAAATTCTTTTATTAAACATAAATAATTAATGAGAGCATTTTTTTTCGTTTTTTCCCAGCCACGAGGATTAGTCAAAATTGAAAACTACCCTCGCATAAACTTTTAATGTAAGTTCTCGAGCTTAGCATTTATAAATATCACTTGCATATACATATATGCACTTTGTAGATAATTCCGTGCATTTTTAAGTTAAATACGAGGGTAGTTTAGATTTTTCCTATAGGGTTTTCACATTGCCCATGTATAAGGCTTTAATTTCAGCTTTATAGCTATGCGTTGATAAGATTAATGTTTACTTTTCATTTAACTACCCTCGTAGCTTAAAAAGTCACTGAACTATTGCCGCATATTCGCTCAAAGAATGTAAGTTAAATGCTTTTATTAAACATAAATAATTAATGAGAGCATTTTTTCGTTTTTTCCCAGCCACGAGGATTAATTGAAAACTACCCTCGCATAAGATTGTATTATTTATAAGTTCATGAGCTTAACATTTATGTATTTCAAGGTACATACATAAATATTTAATATGTACATATATGCATTTTATAAGTAATCATAAGCATTTTAAGTTGAATACGAGGGTAGGTAAAAAAAATTAATAGAGTTTTCAAACTGTCCATGCATTAGGTTGTAATATCAAATATTTTCAAATTTGCATTATTTAGCGGAGAAGTGCAAACTTTCGATTAGCTACGAGGGTAGCCCATAGGGTCAAAATGTAATGATATGAGTAAATACTAGCATCGTTACTAGGAGTAGTGAACTTTTTGTGCATATATGTATACGAGAGTAGCTTAAAAAGCTGTGGATTTTGATAGGAGCAGTGCTAATTTCTTAGTTAACTACGAGGGTGGTTCCGTAAATTTCCAGTTCTAAGTTAACTCTCGCTTAAAGCTGTAAAATAGGATATCAAGTAAATATATACAGAACCGATATGAGTTGTCTTGATTGTATTGATGTTGAACTAAGTATGAGGGTATTTTAACATGTTATACTATTAAAAAATATGCTCTCTAATTCGAATTGTAATTTTAATAACATACAAATACTAAAGCATTTTCGTTTCGAATTACAGCGTATACCCCCTGGTTGAGGCAGTACTTCTTTCTCAATTGTGTGAGGGTTGTTTAAAAAATTGTTTGGTTTAAAAATCACCTTCGTATAGAATAGCTAAATTTGTTTTGTTAAGTATACATTTGATAACAGTAGTGTACGAGGTTAGTTTTAAATACCAAAGTGACCTCGTTTACTTAAAAAAAAAATATACACCCCATTGACAGGAGTAGAAGTAGTGATTTCTAATCTAACAAACAACCCTCGTAGTACAAAAAAAGTTAATTTTTGCTAGCATTACTTTTGAGATTTAACAATATTGCGAATACATAATTTTAAAGAGCCAAGCGGCAGTTTTAAGTAGTGGCTGAGTTCTCTAACTGCCCTCGTATTAATTTTTTTTAAGTTGACTGAGGGAGTTTCGAGAAATCTGGAAATTTTCTTTTTACCCTCGTTTCTTGAAAGTCTAATCGTAGTTTTTTATTTTGAAACACAAAGAAGAATTCAAAAATGATCTGAATGAATGGAACGTTGTTTAAATGAATTGAAATGCTCCGAAGAATTCATCAGCTAAATAAATATTTTTTTTATCATCTTTAAGTCGAGAGTAATGAAAATAATTTTATCTATCATTTTAAGTTAACTTCGTAAGCAACGTCTTGATTATTTCAAATACGAGTATTAAAAAAAAACCTATTTGCCATGATGTTGCACTCTGAGTAATTGTCTTAAAACTATTTTGACTTTCATGTTTTATTTTTAATTTTATGGTTGACCTAAAATCAAAAACTACATTGTAAATGAGAAATTCATTTACATTGTAAACTATTTACATACGTGCAAATACATATGTGCATATATACATATCGTTACCTTAATATATAAAGACCTTAAGTCATTATTTTTTGAAATCGAGATTTTTTTCGATACATTAGCTAGCTGTTCTCCTATCGAAATATACAAAAAAAAAAAAAAAAAAAAAAAAAAAAATCGATTTCAAAAAAGTCATGAGCTAAGAGCTTTCTATATTAAGGTAACGATATATACATGCATTATTCTGTTGCATATCTTTTAATAGAAGTATCATAAAATATATTTCCGTATTGCTGGCAGTAGCAGCAGTTGATGAAAATGTTTCAAAAATATTTATATTATTACAGAGTATGTAAAACAATGTTGAATACTTGTGTAGAAGACTAGAATAAAGTTAATAGAGTCGGCATTTAAGTAAGAGTCGACTCATAGAAGCACTGCAGTCAGAGTTAAAACATGCAATGAGTGCCTATATGTAGGTGAACAAATTTTAAAGCTGGCAATGCCAAAGCAACTCACACTCTCTTACCTCTTCTCAATTTTAAGCACAACGTAAAATTGAGAACTATTATTATGAGTAATTCCCATATGCTGTGTTTTTTTCGCATCAAATTAATCGAATAGAAATTATTCGCATAAAAAATACTCGAATAAAAATGACTAAAACCAAATTAATTATTCGAATAAGAAATTATTGTTAATATATTGTACATTAATAAAGTGCATTAAGAATAAAATTTACGTCTAAATAAAAATTATTCGATTGAAAGTTATATAAGCAGCTTAAAACTAATAAAAAGTTACTCGAATAAAAAGTATTCGCCTCAAATTCATCGAATAAAAATTATTCAGACACAAATAACTCGAATAAAAATTATTGCAGCAAAATTAATTATTTGAATTATAAATTATTGGAATAATATATTAATATTAATAAACTTTAAAAATTAATTTTCTCCAATTTTTTTGGTAAAACTATCCGAATAAAATTATGTGTTTAAATAAGAAATTATTCTGATAAAATTAATCGAATGAAAATTTTTGCATGAAATTAATTAAAAATTATTCGCATAAAAAAATTACTCGAATAAAAACCACTAAAGAAAATTAATTATTCGAAGAAGAAATTATTGGAATAATATATTAATATTAATAAAATTTATTAAGTTTCAATCCTTAAAAAAACAAAATTGCTCAAAATTTTTTTTAATAAAACTATCCGAATAAAATTATGTTTTTGAATAAAAAAACATCCGAATAAAAATTATTCTAGTAGTTTAAAGTTAATAAAAAATTACTCGAATAAAAATTATTCGCATCAAATTAATCAAATAAAAATTGTTCGCATAAAAAAAAACTCGAATAAAAACTACCAAAGCAAAATAATTATTTGAATAAGAAATTATTGGAATAATAAATTAATATCAATAAAATTTATTAACATTCAATTATTTACAAATCCGATTGAAAATTATTCGATTATTTTAGCACAAATATGGTGTAAAAAAATGCGGGGACAAATTTTTCTGATACAATTATTCGAATAAAAATATTTTGCGTAAAATTAATCGAATTTAAATTATTCGTTTTTATAAATTAATCGAATAAAAGTTATTGCCGCAAAATTAATAATTCGAGTAAAAATATTTTTGACATAAGTTATCGGAATAAAAATATGTGTTTAAATAAAAATTATCCGATTAAAAATTATTCGAGTTGTTGTTTAGTTAAGCATTCTGTTGAGAAATAATTGGAGTAGTAATTAATATTAATAAAATTTATTTAAATACAGTCTTTGAACACCTTTTTAATATTTTTAAAATTTACTGGGAAACAGTTTTTTATTTAATATATTTTGTTTAATTTGTGGGGAAAATTATCCGAAAAAAATTGTGTTTAAATAAAAATTATCCGATTAAAAATTTATTAAAATTTATCGAATAGAAATATAAATTTAGATTTAGATAGTAGAGATAGAGATAGAGATAGATTTAGAGATAGAGATAGAGATAGAGATAGAGATAGAGATAGAGATAGAGATAGAGATAGAGATAGATATAGAGATAGAGATAGAGATAGAGATAGAAATAGAGATAGAGATAGAAATGGTGATAGAGATAGATATAGAGATAGATATGGCGATAGAGATAGAGATAGATTTAGAGATAGATTTAGAGATAGAGATAGAGATAGATATAGAGATAGAAATAGAGATAGAAATAGAGATAGAAATGGTGATAGAGATAGATATAGAGATAGATATAGAGATAGAGATAGAGATAGAGATAGAGATAGAGATAGAGATAGAGATAGAGATAGAGATAGAGATAGAGATAGAGATAGAGATAGAGATAGAGATAGAGATAGAGATAGAGATACAGATAGATATAGAGGTAGGGATAGATATAGAGATAGAGATGTAGATAGAGATGTAGATAGAGGTAGAGATAGAGATAGAAATAGAGATAGAAATAGAGATAGAGGTAGAAATAGAGATAGAGGTAGAAATAGAGATAGTGATAGAAACGGTGATTAGGTAAAAATAGAGATAGAGATAGAAATAGAGATAGAAATAGAGATAGAGGTAGAGGTAGTGGTAGGGATAGAGATAGAGATAGAGGTAGGGATATAGATAGAGATTGGGATAGCGATAGAGATAGAGATAGAGATAGAGAAAGAGAAAAAGATAGAGATACAGATAGAAATAGAGATAGAGATAGAGATAGACGCAGAGACAGAGACAGAGATATAGATAGAGACAGAGATAGAGATAGATATAGAGATAGAGATAGAGATATAGGCAGAGACAGAGATAGAGATAGTGATAGAGATACATAGATATGTTCTTTATATTGAAGATGGCTAATGATGAAAGCAAATGAATATGTCAAATCGTTGAAAAGCTTTTAACAGTCTCAATTACATAAAGTAGAGATTGCACAGAGATTTTGAAAAAAAAAATTAATAAAATGAAAATGTTACATATTGCATACTAAATACACAAATTGTATACTTAACAAGCAATGAAAATAATTGTTAAGAGTAGAAGTACTATTAGAACAATTTTTTTTTGAGATTTAAGGGGGGGGCAGCATTAATATAGTGGGCACAAAATTTGAAATTTAAATTTAAAATTACTTTAAAATTTTTAAATTTATTAATTTTAATTGTTATTTTTACCGAAGTTTCTTTAATTTATTAATTGTAATAATTTTTTTTCGGAAGCATATATTTAATTCTCAGTATAAATTATGTATTATATTGTCCAAGCACAAACTGTATTGAATTTTTTCGGCATATTGTTCAACTTATTTATTTTCTGTCTGCTGTATGTTCTACTTGCTATATGTTTATCTTTACAACAAGTATTATTTATTTGTATAGAAAAGAAAATCGCTTAGACATTATAGAGAAATTGCGAAACCCTAAAGCTGTAGTAAAATAAAATAAAATAAACAATCAGTAACATAAATGACAATAATATCTGTACAATACAATGCTGGTACGTGATATTTATTGTAACGGGTGTTTTTTTAGAGGTATAGAACTTCGAATTGAAATAAAACACTAGAAAATCGTTTTAATGTCCATCAATTTGGCTTTATTGGAAGGATAATTTTATGACATTAATGTTTAAATATGATTTCGGGCATGTGGCCGCCGCGGCTGGCTCGAATAAAGCCAATTCTACAGGTCCAATTTTCAACCACTTTTTCGAGCATATGGGGCCGTATGTTGGCAATAACGCCACGAATGTTGGCTTCCAAGTCCCCTAACGTTTCTGGTTTGTTGGCGTAGACGACCGACTTCACATATCCCCAAAGAAAATAATCCAATGGTGTCAAATCACACGATCTTGGTGGCCAATTGACAGGTCCATTCTGCGAAATTATGCGCTCATCGAATGTTTCCTTCAATAAATCGATTGTGACGTGCGCTGTGTGGCATGTAGCGCCGTCTTGTTGGAACCACAACTCATCCACATTCATGCCATCCAATTCGGGAACAAAATAGTCGGTTATCATGGCTCTATACCGGTCTCCATTAACGGTAACTGACTCTCCAGCATTATTTCGGAAGAAGAATGGCCCAATGACTCCACCAGCCCATAGAGCACACCAAACAGTCAGTTTTTGTGGATGTAATGGCGTCTCAAGGGTCTCATGTCGATTCTCTTCACTCCAAATGCGGCAATTTTGCTTGTTGACGTAGCCATTCAACCAAAAATGAGCCTCACCACTGAACAAAATTTTGCGATGAAAATCAGCATCGAGATCAATCTCATTTTCGGCCCATACACCAAAATCACGACGCATTGCATGGTCTCGCGGCTTTAATTCTTGCACAAGCTGTATCTTGTAAGGTCGCAAGCCAAGATCTTTGCGCAAAATCTTCCATAAAGTTGATGGACAAAGCTCCAATTGTTGTGCACGGTGGCGAATCGATTCATTCGGGTCCTCTTCAACACTTTGCTCTAGAGCGGCAATTGTTTCTTCGGTGCGCACTGTTCGACCTCTGCGGATGCGTATTATCACATAGAGTAAAAGTAGTGCGAAAACGATCCATGGTTAACCGAATTAATTGCTCTGATGGACGATTATGTCGACCATAAAATGGACGGAGCTTGCGGTAAACTTCGCGAACTGAACCATTATTTTCGAAATAAATTTGCACGATTTGCAAGCGTTGTTCTTTTGTCAACCTGTTCATGATGAAATGGCAAACCAAACTAAATATTAATCACTTGACAGCTGACAAAATGGCCGCCAGTTAAAAAAGTGATGCCAACTTAAAGTTCTATACCTCGATAAAAAACACCCATTATAAAGTTTAATAAAGAGGAGACATTCTGCTTTTACATATCGATGGCTTAATATAAAAAAGGCATATCTCAATTTTTTTTGAAATAGTCTTTTTTTACATGTTCTGGTAGCCAAAGTATATTAAGATCAGGGAACTAGGCCGATCAGCTGTGAGTCGGCTAACAGCCGCCGCCAGCAATTTTCAAGCCTTAGCCGCCGCCGACCCATGCGCTCATTTTCAGCTTAGCCGTTTTTTTAATCAGCATTTTATTTTTGCAAATTATTTTAGCTTCAGTCTGTAATGGTAATTTACTAATTTTGCTTTGAAAATAGTGATTTTTACTATAAATGAACGATTTGATATCACTGAAAAATAAAGTTACCAGATATCATTGAAAAATGAAGGAAGGCTGCCAGATGTGGCGATGTCTCGCCAACTTGGCGATTGGTTATTGGTTTGCTGCGGACATAATGTATTTTGAATATACTACGCCGCAATCCAATAACCAACCGACGATGAGTAGTATATCAAACGTTATTTAAAACAATTTTTCTATTATTTTTCCTACGTAAAACTACATATTTAATTCAAAAACGGGTCCTGTGGAAACATACTACAATATTACCTATATTTTATTGCTTTACTTAATCTCTTAACTATTTTATAACAAAAATTTTGCCTCTTTGTATTTACCAATCATTTGTGCTTTGTTTTAAGCAAACATTAAAAAAAATATGTATTTTGGAAAATTTTAATGATTCGGATAAAATTTACTTTTAATTATTTCTATTTAGGTGGGAGGTAAACTACGTCCTGATCCAGACATGCAAATTTTTGTTGCAGCAACTTTCTATTTTTTAGTGAAAGAGAGTGAGAGAGGAATACTAAATGTAGATATTTCTATTTCAACACCCCCCACTTATTCAAAAACTGCAAGTCTGGACCGGGGCTACACCAAGTCACATCTTGAAAATTTTACAGGAGACTGCTAAAACATTTGTAAAATGGCTAAAGCGGCCCATCCATTATACATGTTATTTCACATATGAAATTAATTATTGTTGATTTTTAGTTTATTGTGCGAACGTTAACCTATTCGAATCAAGAAGTGAGACATTAATTCGTTTGTTCTCTGCTAGGGAATACTGTTCCAAATGCATATCGAGCTATAAACGCCAAAAAAGCTTAAGCGATATATATTTTGAAATTCGTTTTTTGATGAAAATTATTTCACTTTAGCTTTTTTTTTTTAGCGGTTATAGCACGATATGACTACTGATGTTTTTATCACTCTCGTTAGCAATAAACTGTGCTTATGGTTGCACATGTGCACATATCGTGCCATAACCGATTTTTTCCGATTGTAAATAGTCGATTTGCGTCAAAAAACCGAAGTCCAAAAAATGTATTTCTTAAGCTATTTTAGCGGTTATGGCTCGATATTGGTGAAACTCATATTGCAAATTTATACGAGTATAGTTGAGAACTAAGTAACTTGTTGAACTTCCCTCGTATTTAGTACTCCCATGCGGATATATATGAAATAAAAAACCGAAATTAAAATTTTGCATCATTTTTTTACTACCCTCGTAGTTTTTGGAAAGCTAACATTGATCGTATCAAACATGTGTTTGTATAAAATGGAAATTTAAACTTATGCGAGGGTAGTTTGAAATTCTGTGACTCTGAACTGCCCCCACATTTAACAAAAAATCAATACAGCTCTTAATAATAATATGCAAATGTAGACATATATGCATATATTTATATACATATACATATGTATGTGTGGCATTAACTCAAAATTAAATATTTATGTTTAGGAGGGTGGATTCATAACTTTTGGGACTTTATGAACTGCCCTCATGTGTAGTAGTAGTGTTTCTTATTAGTTATGCCCATTAAAACAAGTGCAAATTAAACTTTTATACGTGTATGTAGTATTATGCATATAAAATTTAAGTTACAAAATTTTTGCGAGGGTAATTTTAAATTTTATGACTAAAATTAAAATTAAAATTTTTTAACTAAAAAAGTATGTATATATGTATGTATGTGGGTATATGTTTGGAATAAACTCAAAATTACATATCTATGTATGTATACGAGGGTTATATCACAACTTTCAGGACCTTAGGAACTGTCCTCGTATTTAGTAGTAATGTTTTCTTAATAGTTATTCACATCAAAACAAGTGAAAATTAAATTTTTATACGTGTATATGTGTATGTATGTATGTATGTTTGTATTTTAAATTTAAATTACAAATTTATGCGAGGATAGTTTGAAATTAAATGATGCTGATAGTTATATGCAAATGTAGATATGTATGTATATATGTTTGGAATGAACTCAAAATTAGATATTTATGTATACGAGGATGGTTCCATAACTTTCGGGTCCTTATGAATTGCCCTCGTATTAAGTGGTAGTGTTCTTCTTATTATTAGTTATGTGCATTGAAACAAATGTAAATTTCAATTTTATACGAGGGTAGTTTGAAAAATCCTGTGAATTTTTGAGCTACCCTCATAGTTATATGAATTTTTTTTTTTTTTTTTTTTTTTATAATGCATGTATTTATTTATTGTATCTTCATATGTGAACTAACAATAAGTATTCAAATCTTAAATCTATAAAAAAAAAAAAAAAAATTATTAGGCCCGACCAGTGTCGGACATAAACTTAGTGGTAGTTATAAATAATACATTAGTAGTGATAATCAAAAAAAAAAAGGGGGGGGGGGAAAGTATTTTCAAGTAGTCCCATCTGGAGTGTTAGGTAAAGAGTGTTTTTTATTGAGGTATAGAACTTTAAGTTGGCATCTCTTTTTTAACTGGCGGCCATTTTGTCAGCTGTCAAGTGGTTAATATTTAGTTTGGTTTGCCATTTCATCATGAACAGGTTGACAAAAGAACAACGCTTGCAAATCGTGCAAATTTATTTCGAAAATAATGGTTCAGTTCGCGAAGTTTACCGCAAGCTCCGTCCATTTTATGGTCGACATAATAGTCCATCAGAGCAATTAATTCGGTTAACCATGGATCGTTTTCGCACTACGTTTACTCTATGTGATAATACGTATCCGCAGAGACGTCGAACAGTGTGCACCGAAGAAACAATTGCCGCTGTAGAGCAAAGTGTTGAAGAGGACCCGAATGAATCGATTCGCCACCGTGCACAGCAATTGGAGCCGACTAACCGACTATTTTGTTCCCGAATTGGATGGCATGAATGTGGATGAGTTGTGGTTCCAACAAGACGGCGCTACATGCCACACAGCGCACGTCACAATCGATTTATTGAAGGAAACATTCGATGAGCCGAATGGACCTGTCAATTGGCCACCAAGATCGTGTGATTTGACACCATTGGATTATTTTCTTTGGGGATATGTGAAGTCGCTCGTCTACGCCAACAAACCAGAAACGTTAGGGGACTTGGAAGCCAACATTCGTGGCGTTATTGCCAACATACGGCCCCATATGCTCGAAAAAGTGGTTGAAAATTGGACCTGTAGAATTGGCTTTATTCGAGCCAGCCGCGGCGGCCACATGCCCGAAATCATATTTAAGCATTAATGGCATAAGATTATCCTTCCAATAAAGCCAAATTGATGGACATTAAAACGATTTTCTTGTGTTTTATTTCAATTCGAAGTTCTATACCCCTGAAAAAAACACCCTATATAAGAGCCCGTGTGTCCCTCTTTTTTAGGCGGATGTGTCCAGTAAAGTTCAAAATATTACGAGCAAGCGGATTAGGATGTGATTCGAGTTTTGTTAAATATTTGCCTGCGTATTTTGCAATTTCTTCAGTCACGAGTGGCATATTTAAGTCACGATGTATAATAGAATTTTGGATGTACCATGGAGCCGATGTTATTAACCGTAAAATTTTGTTTTGCCTTCGTTGGATTCTCTCGACATTGGAAGCTGAAGCAGTGCCCCATAACTGAATTCCGTAGCACCATATTGGCTTCAAAAGCGACTTGTACAGTAAAAGTTTGCAGTCTAAGCTGAGTGTTGAGTTTCTGCCAATCAACCAATAGATTTGAGTTAACTTAAGTTTCATCTGAGTTAACTTAGAGTCAATATGATGTTTCCATGTAAGTCTTCGATCAAGGTGTATACCAAGGTATTTCACTTGGGAATGTTGAGGAATATTATGATTGTTGATTCGAATGGGGGAGCAAGTATCTCTTCTTAGGGTGAACGTTATATATGGACACACTTTTGTTCATTGACTTTAATTCTCCATAAGTTCAACCATATTTCCAGCTGAGTGATATGTTCCTGGAGATTGCGGGATGCCTCATAAGGGTTTTCGTGCACACTCATACAGGCTGTATCATCGGCAAAAGTAGAAATATGGATATTATTGCTCACAGGCATATCACAAGTATATATTAAATACAAGACAGGACCCAGAATACTACCCTGGGGCACACCAGAAGATATAGATTCGGGCACACTCGTGAACTCTCCTTCCACAACAGTGAACTTCCTATCAATAATATAACTTTCCAAAAGCTTTTGAATGTTTATTGGCAGATATGTCTTCAATTTTAAAACTAGGCCTTCGTGCCATACTTTATCAAATGCCTGAGAAACATCAATAAAGAGAGCAGAACAATACTTCTTTTCTTCAAATGTTCTTCTTACAACTTGGACCAGTCTATGCGTTTGTTCAATCGTGCTGTGCTGACTTCTAAAACCAAATTGATGGTCCGGGATGCACCCATTATCAGTTAAAATTTTGGACAATTTAGTCATGAGCAGCTTTTCGAAAAGCTTTGAGATTGTAGATAGTAAGCTTATAGGCCTATATGACTCAGTCTTGGTAAGATCTTTGCCCGCCTTTGGAATCATTTTGATCTTGGCCAGTTTCCAGTTATGTGGAAAATACTGCATTCTTAAAATAGCATTAAAAATAAATAGCAGGATTCTTATTGCAATAAGAGGCAAGTTCATGAGCATTTTGTTACCAATGCCATCAATACCTGGAGCTTTCTTCGGGTTGAGTTCAGCAATTACTTTTTGTACTTCACGCATCTTAAACCTTAAGGGACGAGGGGGTAGAGAAACTACACTCGGTAAATCAGCAGCACCCGTACATGAATTGGGAGTGAATACAGATTTTAAATGCTCAGAAAATAAGTTAGCTTTCTCACTATCACTTCTTGCCCAGCCTCCGGTCGCAGTACGCAATGGTGATTTAAGATCAACGGGTCGTTTAAGATTTCTAGTAGCGCGCCATAAAGAGTAATTAGATGCGGACGTTACATCAAGACCTTCTAAATACTTTTCCAGTAGTGCAGTTTTTTCCGATGATAGCAGCTCTTTGAGTCGTTTAGTACATTCTTTAAGTCTGATTTTATTTAGGGGTGATCTGTGTTGTTGCCATTCTCTTCTAGCTCTCCTTTTTTCACATACAAGACGTTCAATTTCCGTAGAATAAATTCTGTTAAAGCCGGTCTGCGGATAGGAGGTAGTGGCGTGTTCAGCAGCCTGTTTAATATTTTCGTTAAGATTGGCAATATTAAATTCAATATCATCGCATGATCTAAGCTGAATGTTTTCTACGCAGTGACTACTAAGATATTTTTTGAATACCAGCCAGTTGATTCCATTAATCATCTTCACATATGAGTTAGTTAAATCACTCCTTAGTGGGTTGAAAATTGTAACTATTGTTGGAGAGTGATCGGAGGACAGATCTAGAGAGGCCTCTACATGAATTAAGTCCCTATGAATATTTTTCGTGACGGCAAAATCTATAACATCTGGAATTTTTCTTACGTCAGTAGGCCAGTAAGTAGGCTCCCCACTCGAAATGACATCTAAGCCCATTTTTGAAATTGTATTGAACAAGGCTCGGCCTCTAGGTGTAACAAGACGCGATCCCCAGTACGTATGTTTTGCATTGTAGTCACCAGCTGCCACGAAACAAGATCCAAGCGATTTGTAGAACTTCTCATACTGATCTTCGCTAACTGAAAATCTGGGAGGTGAGTAAATTGATGATATCACGAAATTCGCACAAAAATTTTCTACGAAAATATTCGTTGCTTGCAAATATTCTTCACTAACGTTGTCAAGGACATAGTGCTTGAGTCTTGACTTAATCAGAATTGCTGATCCGCCACATGCTCTCTCTCTCGGGTCCTTTGTATCATATAAAGTGTAACCATTTATTTTAAATAAGCTTCTTCTTCTATATGAAAATAAATAAATAATTTTGCCTAGCAACTATGTATGCTTGAAAAATTTTGATGCCTAAATTAGCAGAAAAATTTTGTTAACTGTTTGAAATACCCTCGTAGTTAATAATTACCAATAACCTTCATACATATGTAGTATCATATAAATATACGCTTGGCTAAATATTAATATTTATTGATAGATTAAAGAAATATTTCTTCTTCATTTTTGATACTTTTTCTTGAAAATACATCGAAAAATATAAAAGTTATAAAAAGTTTTTTTTTTGTTTTTTGTATTTTATTAAAAACTTGTAACACTGGTAATTGGTTTTGATAACTTTATCTGCACAGGTATCATATAAATATGTATTTTTATCTTTGAGCTTATTTCCAAAGTTCGATGAAAAAATTAAAAAAAAAACATAAAACTTGTAAATGATATAATTACATATCGTTACCTTAATATAGAAAGGCCCTAACTTATTATGTTTTTGAAATCGATTATATTGCATTTTGCGATACATTAGATGTTCTTCTATATAAATATACAAAAAACGCGATTTAAAAAAAAATAGAAACAAATGAGTTAGGTCCTTTCTATATTAAAATAACGATATGGACATGCATGTAGGTATGAGTGTGTATAAATGATTATTTTCTTTTCGTTTTTTAGGGTTCCGTACACCAAAGGTGAAAAGGAACCCTATTGTTTTCGCTACGCTGTCCGTCTGTCCGTCTGTCCGTCACACGGTATTTTCTCAGGAACCGTAAGAGCTACGGACCTGAAATTTGGACACAGTATGTAGAACCTTGGCCGCTACAACAACAAATACATAAGAATTAAAAATTAAAGGGTGTTCCAAAACGAGCAACGAAAAATGTTAAAATCCCATGTAATATACATACAATTGTATATTGAAACTTGAAATTGTAAAATTAGTGTATTTTTATACAGACTACAACAATTAACACTAAAATTTAAAAAAATTTAAATTAGAAAAATCGCCAAAACAAGAAAATAAAGTGTTAAAACTAAAAAAAGAGGCAAAACTTAAAAAAATCGCCAAAACTGAAAAAACGCAAAAACCGCCAAAACAAAAAAAAAAAAAACAGAAAATATCATCAAAACGAAAAAAAAATGCCAAAACTATATATTATATAGGATGAAGTTTGTATTAAATTACATATCAAGTGTTGGTACGGAACCCTTCGTGCGCGATTCAGAGTCGCACTTTACTGAATTTATTCCAGTTTATTTTCAAGTTCATTTAGTTTTGGTGCACATTTTATTCATGCTTTAAATGTTTGTATGCTTAGAAACTGTTTCATATATTTTTTTTTGTAATAGGAACACTTTTCCTCATATTGCACAGTGGAGCATAAATGTTCTTCTGGCAGAATGATGGAAAATAAAAAAATTATAAAAAGTGAAGGCAGCAGCAGAGAAATGTATTCCTAATCCACTTGTTGAAGGTACATACATAGAGTAACAAATTCCATAATTTTTGTTTATGTTAGCAAATATTTGTACGAGGGTAGCTTGAAACTCCAGGACTTGTTGAATTGCCCAAGCATATACATACATAGTTAACTTAAAAACAGTGAAATTCACGGAAATTATGTATACAGACAGATTAGAGTTTTTCACACTGCCTTCGTATAAAATTATGAATTGGATTTCATTATAGCACAACTACTTCACACAAGGACTGTTGAAAATGTCAAAGAAATATTCAAACCACCCTCGTATAAAGCTCTGATTTAGATTTCGTTACATGTAATATAATATATTTATGTATGTACATATGTATGTGCATAGATTTTGCTTAACACGAAAATTTCTTTGAATTTTTAAACTACGATCGTATAAAATAGTGATTTGAATTTCTTTATGTGTTCATATGTATGTAATATATGTATTTATGTAAGTGCATAGCTTTTACTTAATACGAAAGTATTTTAAAAATTCAAAGAAATTTTCAAACCACCCACGCATAAAATTATGATTTGGATTTCTTTATATGTAATTTATGTATTTATGCATTTGCATAGTTTTTACTTAACACGAGGGTAGTTTAAAAGTCAAAGAAATTTTCAAAGCACTCTCGTATAAAGTTGAGATATTAGGTATTTTCTTCCAAGCCTACATATGTATATAATTATTAGCAGTTGTACTGCTTTTTGTCTACATACGAAGGTAGTTCAATAAGTCATGCCATTGCAAATTAAGACCTTTTAAAGCTTTGAGAAAACAATTTTTCATAATATGCATTTCGAAAGAACAAATGGAAGTGGAAATACTCATTGATTTAATTGGCATTCAATAAACAAGTGCACTCTATCCTTTAAAAAAATTTTCAAATTTATTAATTTTTTCTTTGAATTGGAGTCACAATATTTACTGCGGTATTCAGAAAAAATAATTTTGGTTTACAAAATGTTTACAAAACAAACTTTGTATGGAAATTTATTTTTTAAACGTTTTTAAAACCTAAATTATTTTTTCCAAAATGGTCCTTATTGTTTAAAAGTTGTATAAAAATATTTTTTAGTATTAATTTCCTTTTCAAAATTAATTTTTTTTCACAGTTATAATAAATGTTTCATTTCTAATTTCAGTTTCAACAGTTTGTCAATGCATCCTCACAAACTTAATATTGGATTTGGATTTCGGTAAGTACCTCTTTTAAATCGTATTGAAACCTTTAGATCAAATGTAACCAGCGTGAATTAAATAGACCCGACATAAATACAAGGAATTTCAATAGAACTTATAGCCATAAACATTTACCGCCTTGTTCATAAAAAATATTTCAGGTTTATTAAGCACTTATTTGACATATTTCTATGGGAAATTTGTCAAATAAACCTGTAATAAACCTACAATATTTTTTATGAATTAGACCGTTAATATAAATGCTTAGTATGCGACAAAGATTAGTCACAAAGATAGTGAATCTAGGAAAAACAAAAAAGTATGGTTATAAAAACCATAGCATGATTGTAGCAAACTGTATGGTTGCTGCAAATAAGTTATTGATATTCTTTTTTTTTTTAATTAAAATTTTAGTAGTTTCCAAAATCTATTATTTCCATAATTAAAACTATTTATTTAGCTACTACTCTCAAATGGTTAACAGTGCATATTAGAATATTAGACTTTATGGTTTGAGTCTCTGCTACATAAATTTGAATTTATCTAAGCACGCATAATTTTAAAAATTTTAAAAATAATAACATATTTGTTCAATAGTCTTACACCGCGGCGGTGTCGGAAAAATAGATTGAAACACATTTATTTCAAAATTAGACCCATTGTGCGCTTTTAGATATGGAAAAATTAAAAAAAAATATTTCTTACTACAAATTTGACTTCTTGATATCCTTTTGCTTATCAATAAGCTTTAACAAAAAAAAAAAACTTGTTAAAAAGAAAAAAAAAAAGAAATACATGTAAGAAACTTTCTTTTCTAAATAAAGTCGACTTAAGGATGGCAAACAAATGAAAGAGTTGAAAAAGAATTCTTATTGCCTTAATTAATAAAGTTTTATTGATTGATGTTCTATATATGTATAAATTTTTTTACCTAAATATTCAAGGAAATTCTTAAGAAGTCTCAAAAAAAAAAAAAAATCTTGCACAGTAAAAAGTTTAGAAAATTATGAAAATATTAAAAAAGTTTTATAAAGCAGTCAATTAAAATTCAATATAATTTTCAATGCAAAGAAATAGGGGCAAAAAAGTAAACACAAGCAAGAGATTAATTAAAAGCTGAAAAATTTCGCTGTTGGAAATTTTCAAGCAAGCAAAAAAGAAAAGGATTAGCTTACAATTATCTTGATGCTGGAATAGCATATCTTGAATGCATAACGGGTTCAAAAACATTTAGCTTTAATTTAATAATTAAAGGCATTGTGACAAAATTTTATTTCAAAGAACTTACGAAAATTATGCTTTTGACTATTTTAATGACTTTTTGAACTGCCCTCGCATTCATTTGAAAATCAGTAGTACCTCTATTAATTATTTCTGAAAATAATTATGAAAAAACTCATATTGCAAATTATTATATTTAAAAATATTTCTGAACTACCCTCGTACCTAATTAAAAGTTAATAGTGTATCCGGCAATTATACGAGAATAGTATTTGACATTCAAATTAAACTATAAATAGTTATAAAAACTACACAAATTGTCTGAACTACCCTCGTACATAGTTAAAAGTCAATAGCACAAATAGCAATTATACGAGCATGTTTGAAAATTAAATACAAACATACACAGCTGTATACGGGTTTGTTTGAAAGACCTTATAATTTTTTGAACTACCCTCGAGGCTAGTTAAACGCCAATAGTACATTTATCAATTATAATAGTACATTTGAAAATTTATTACAGATTAAGGTTTTATAACTTCTTGAACTACCCTCGTACATAAATACAAAATTATACTTCTTAATATATAATATATATCTTGAAAATTTCATTATTTTATTGAGCTAACCTCGTAGTTAATTAGAAGTCTGTATGAACTACAATTAACACTTTATTGTGCATATACTGTGTGTTTGAAAATTAAATTAAAATCACAGTTACATATGGAGCATTTTAAGGATTTTATAGCTTGTTGAACTACCCTCGTATTTACAAGTCAATAATGCAACTGTCAATAATGCTAACATATTTGCAAATTAGAATCAAATTACAGTTGTATGCCGGGTATTTTAAAGACTATAACTCTTTGCACCACCCTCGTATATGAACACAAAATAACACTTCTATAAACTATAATTAAGTATGTTAAGCTGAAACTAGCACATTGCCATTTAACACAAGGGAGCATTTTGAAAATGTCATTATCTTATTGAACTACCCTCGTAGTTAATTAGAAGCCTGTATGAATTACAATTAACACTTAAATATACATATACATAAACTATGCATATGCATATATACATATGTTGTACATACATATTTGAAAATTAAATTCAAATTACAACTTTATGCGAGGGTTGTTTGAGCAATTTCCTGGCTTTTTAAGCTATCCTTGCGGGTAGTTATAAATCAACACTTCTATAAATTATAAATTAATATATAATAAAATTGTCATTTTACAACTTAACACTGTGTACATATTTTGTTTTGAACTACCCTCGTATTTAAGTTCAAGTCAGTACTAGAACTAACTGTTATAGTATACATATGTATTAATATTGTTTTTGAACTGCCCTCGAATTTAAGTTCTAGTTAGTACTAGAACTAACAGTTATTAATTATTATGCGAGAGTTGTTTTAATAAATTAATTTCTCTTTGAACTACCCTCGCATTTCACCACAAAGGAATACATACTTCTTCTATAAGCCATGTTCTATTAAAGGAAAATTTAAATTTAGTGAAAAATTACAGTCTGACCAACTCTAGTAGTTAGTTAAACATTATGTATATTGATTTAAAATGATTTCATAATAAATAATTTATGTTTACAAATGTGTATTAAATAAATTTCCATACAAAATTCGTTTTGTAAACGTTTTGTGAACCCAAAAAATTTATTGTAACTGTTTACATATGCAATTGTTTTGAAAATTTCGATGGTTCTTTTGAAACCAACCTCGTAGTTAATAAAAATTTAATTATCTATGCAAAGTAAAAATAAGTCATGTATTTCTAGTGTTGTGGTAGAACATTTTGAAAAATTTAAAATTTTGGATTTTGGAACTACCCTCGTTGTTAGTTAAATGTCAACACTATTTCTAGCAATTGCTTAGATATGAATCTTTGTAAATATATAGATACATATGTATGTATGTTTACATGTTTAAGCGAGGGTAATTTAATAGTGTCTGTGGTCTTTTGAACTTACCTCGTAGTAACTTAGAAATAAAAACTAATCAATAAGACTTTTGTATATACTTTTACTTCGTTTTCTATTTGTTTAAATTAATTATAAAATTTTTTTCTAAATGTCATCAAAATGTGGCTGCTGCAGTTTTTGTTGCCTTTTGCCACAAACCACAAACATGCTTTAACAATTATATCTGATAAAAGCCTATAAGTATGCTTTATATCAGTAAACTCAACAAACAAATGACAAATGTATTTGAAAAAAAGCCTAAAATAAGATAGAAAAAATAGAAATACAGAAACAATTTGTTATGTTAGCAACAAAAAAGAAAGTTTAAATAGCTGGATGATATACAGAAAAAAGTTTTAACTATTGTTTTATCTGCAAATAAAACATGATAAGGTTGTGTTGGTGCACTTTTTTCTGTACACTTGTGTGTGGCTTTTAAGCCTTAAAATGGACCACAAGAAATTAGATTTTGAGCATTAGGTTATGGCAATTAAGAAAAATTGGCTTATGTTGGAATAAATCTTAAAAAGTAAAAAAAAATATAACAGGATTAAGCCACAGAAATGGTAAGAAATTTATTAGATATGCAATATTTTTTTTTTAAATATCAAAAAGCTACCTGCCACCAACCCCAAATGCTAAATGTGTGTATGAAAACGAAGTATGTAAATTAGAGCGTAACATATTGCACAATATTATTGTGCAATAATTTATATTGTACAATAAAATTGTCTGTGACTCAATATATTGCCATAAAATCAAAAATCTTTTGATTTGTATTACGCAATAAGAAAAATATTGTGTAATATTTGGACAACATTGCACAATAATAATTTTCAATTACCTTACATTAACTTATTATTTTTTTATATTTTTAAATATACTAAAGAGTAGATTTTGTACATATATACAAACGATTTTTTTTCATTTTGAAATTTGTATGGAAAAAATATTTTTTGAAACGAATTTTTGTTATTTTTCATACAAATGTGAAAGGTTTGGAAACGAATTTTTTTTCATCATTATTTAAAAATTATTTAATTTGTTCAGGACTTTTAATGTATCTAATATTTTTTAAACGCACATGTTTGTGTAGCTTTTTGTTTGCTATTACATATCGATGGCTTAATATAAAAAAGGCGTAACACGAATTTTCGATATTTTTTAGGAGAAGGAAAAGACAATAAAAACTAAAGCATTTACATTCAAGGACTTTTTTTTTAATTAAATAAATCTTTTATTTTTAATTTTTACTTGCTTCGTTCTTGAAGGAGAATGTATTAACACGTTGACTACCAGAAAACGCGATTTCGAAAAAAATTGAGATACGCCCTTTTTATATTATTTTATGTATATTGCAAGAAAAATTGCGCTATATATATTTTTTTAATATTGTGCGTTTTTTGAATAGTGTAGAGCAAAACAACAACAATAATACTAATAAAGTACTCAATAATATTGCATAGTCTATGGGTACCTTTACAGACAAAATAAAAAATAAATTAAAAGTGAATATGAAGTATTATTGTAAGACAATTTAAGAAAAAAGTTTCTTTATTTTTTTGCCGAACGTAGGGGTCTCCTTTTTAAAGTTTCCCTTATAACTTCGGCATTTGTAGTCGGATTTTCAAGTATAAGATATTGATGTTTTTGTCTCGAGCAGACAAGAACTTATTGTCAAGAAATAAAAAAATTAATTAAAAAAGATGGCTTTGCACATTGGGCCTAAACGAGATAATTTCTGGGTTTAAAAAAAAGATTCAAACACTAAAAACTGAAAGTACTGGCTTAAAGTGCATAATATTTTATATCACTAGGCAAAATAAAAATATCAAATAAGCAAAGATGCTTTTGTTGGGACACATAAAATTTGAACACTGTGTGAGAAAACTGTAAAAATTATTAGAAAAAAGCTAAAAACTTTTAGTAATTAAATCCTATTTACCTTAAGTAATTTTGAAAAAGTAATAAAACTCAAGTCAAGTTCAGGTATATATTGAAATATTTTGCTTAAATTTAATAAAAAAAAATTATTTGTGGAAGAGCTTTTTTTTGTTTCCTCACCTTACGTGAAAATAAAGTTATTAATTGGGCTCAATTAAGCATAGATTTTAATTTTGATTTAGAAAAATTTCTGCTGCTCAATCGTTGTGCCTCAGAAATTATATGAATACGTATTAGTAATAGACTCGTGTTTTTTTTTCTTAAATCAATAATAAGCGCTCTTATTGCTGTTGTTTTTGTAATTGTTTTACTACTTACATTGGAAATGTAAAAATTTAAAATTTTTTTACGCGTGAGTCACGCATTAGTCACGTGTAAGTCACGCTTGAGTCACGTGTGATCGTGTTTGTATTGTTATGAAATACTGATTAAAAGGAAAATAATGTGTGTTATTTTGGTTAATTTTCGTATCCAAAGTAACATTCAATGGCGAGCAATTCATCAGGAGCGTGCGTGAATAAAGAAATCACGATTTACTTGCATATTTTGTTGGTTAAAGCTCGTTTATATGCATTTTGTTCCCACTTTGGTATATCTTGCATAAAAAAAATCATGTTTATTATATAATTAAAAATTACTTTGGAAGAAGGATAACAGTCTCCCCCTCCAATGCCCCCAAATATTTTGGTGGAACATTCGAGTCTGTTTTAAGAGTTATATATATTAAATTTAGTGCAGTTCTAAAAATATAGAAAAAATAACAATACCGCCAATAATTTATTAAAACATGCAGTTTATTTTCAATGTTATCCACATCAAAATTTATTGTGTCTCACTGTCGTAGTTCTGAAGATATAGAAAAAATAATATAAAAATAATAATCACTTTGCAGGAGGGGTAACCGTGTCCCCCCTTTTTAAAGGTTTTAGTACAACACTCTAGTTTGTTTTAAGAGTTATCCACATCAAATTTAGTGTGGCTCACTATTGTAGTTTTAAAGATATGAATTGATACGCGTAAAAAGAGCCCAAGGCCCCACAATGCGGCTACTGCAACCGTCGATTTATTGAAATCAAAAATTTGGAGATAAGTTGTTTACGAGAAATGCACTTTATAATTGGCTTTCAAGTTTGTATGATTTCTCACCTCTCGAATATTTTCTGTGGGGTCACGTGATGTCACTGGGTTAAGCCTGGTACTCTGTTCAGAGTTGTGAAAAATTTTCAGGACCATTGATTATTTCGCGTGAAAAATTTGACATGTACTAAGTGTGGTCCAACTCGCGTTTTTTTATAAACTTCTCGCTTTTATTGCTTGAAAGTATGCAACATTGTTAAAATTCTGTGCGAAAAAAGCACTGCTCATGTTGTTTCGCAGCTAATTTTGCATGGAAAGACATGATTTTACGTGTTTTTCACAACAAGAACAGAGTACTACTTTTGCGAATTTATTTCGCAAATATTTCATACCAAATACTTTTATATGTAGTTTGACAGCATTTCGCACGAAATTGTGAACATAGTACCAGGCTTTATGCTGATAAACCAGTAACAATTAACGCCTTGTAGGGCGGCAACACTGTTCATTGTATTCGTGACATGCGGCCAGCAATGCTCGAAAAATTGGCCAAAAATTGGACGTGCAGAATACCCAAAATCAGTTTTCAAATTTTACTGATATGCACAGAAAAAATTATTCCCAAAAAATTTTTAAACAAATATTTGTTTGAAATCAAACTTCGTTTCAGTAAATATTCTGTACTGTTCCACTAAATTAATTTGTACCAAAAAACTGTGTAGAGAAGAAACAGGCCACGACGTTTGTCGGCTACTTTTCGGCATTTACATGTATAGAACACGATCAATCAAAATAAACAACAACAACCGCACAACAGCACGTTGTTCCTATCAACAAGCAAGATAAACACCAACACACTGAAGTAACATTTTCTCTCATCCGAACTATGACTAATTTAAATTTTTATAAAATTTTTATCAGAATTTACAAAATTATTTGTAGGACCGCATTCAAATCAAATATTTACTGATTTAACGAATTTGGTTACTGAAAATGAAATTTACTTTTTTCTGTGTGTATTAATTTTCTTTTGGATTAAATATAATTTTGTATGCTATTTTTTACAACTTAAAATTCTATCAGGCTTAAAAAAAATTCATTTTAGTATATAATATATAAATTCTACAAAACCAATTCTGAAGAGCACTAGATTTAAATCACGAAATTCCTAATGCAATGAAATTAATTCTAAAACAATATTTGTTGTTGGATTAACTTTACCCCGTTACTTTTAGTACAGTGCAAATAACAACAAAGATTAAATTATGTTTGCATAATTTTAGGAGCTAAATGATAATTAATTAATTATTTTTCGCTTATGAATACATAAGCTGAATTGCATTCATCATTGTAAGAGAAATGTAACTAATTAATGCATTTCTCCTGCCCCCTCCCACTCAAGCTAAAATGCAGTTTCTATTCATTCATACTAAATGAAAAACAAGTTCTTATTTTAGTTTATATTTATATACATTTTATCTGGTTCTTGTGAACTCGAAAAAACATTTGGAAGTCAAGAAAACCTTAAAATTTTCATGTTAATAAATTATAAGTGTAGGGTAATATTTTTTTTTGTTTCTCAGTTAATTAGAAAATAAATTTAGCAAAATGAAATAAAGAAAAATTTTATTTCAACTAAACAGCAATTATTTAAGGTAGAGGAATTTTATTTTTTAAGCATACTTTTGGGGGTTGGTAAAAATGTAAAGCTGTGTTTAAATAAATTTGCTGCGCTGAAAATTAGAAATTAGAAAATTATTTTGTATCATTTACATACATACATATATTTTATATCTTATTACTTTTCTCATTAAAAGAAAAATGTTAAATAAAATAAGACTTTATAATCAATGACGCAATTAGACAATAAAGTTAATAAATTCCAGAGATTTTATTTGTTGTTAAAGGCTTAATAAAAACACAATAAAGATAGAAGAAAACAAAAAGAACAACAACAGATTATCTTAACTGTTACAACTTGTGTTAATTTCTATTAAGGAAAAACTTTTTTGGTTGAAAACAAAATCTTCATGAAAGCTTGTGTAAAGGAAAAGAAATAAATTATTCCAGCCGGCCCATTTCTTTCAGTTTACTATGTTGCTTGTCTATTTTTAAGTCTACAGCTTTTATAAAGTTTTAAAAAGTTTTCATATAAAATGCATCGAAAATTAAAGACTTATATAAGCTTTAAAGACTGTACAAAAAAAATGGCTGGTATTAAAGTAAATACCTATTGTGGTTTCCTCTTAAGGCTTAAACAAGTATAAGTAATTAGAAACAAACATTGTTAAAATTAGTTGTGTCAAAAGGCTTACGACTTATAAGAATAAGAAAATACCCATATTTAAAGCCAGTGTGACCATTTTAGCATTTTTGCAACTAAATTTAGCGGTTTTGTATTTTGATTTATATGTAATATATCCATTTAGCATATAAAATTTTTCAATTATTTATTTAGCATCCCTTTAGCATCATCGTTTTTAGATGTGTATTAATCAGTTGCGTATTAATCACTTTTGGTCAATTCATTAATTTGATTTGACTGCAATTTATTAATCTGGGAGATATTATTAATTTTTAGCATTTTTCAATCATTTATTTAGCATCTCTTTAGCACAACTTTTTTTTTAGATCTGCTAATACCATGTTTAATGTATAGTGGATAAATCACTTTTAATTAATTAATTAATTAATTTGATTTAGCCGAAATATATCCGTTTAGCATATAGCATTACATTTAGCATTTTTCAATAATTTATTTAGCATCTCTTAAGCACTACTTTTTCTTGGATCTGATAACACCATATATAATCTACAGTATATTAATCACTATTAATTAAAAAATTAATTTGGTTTAGCCGAAATTTAACCAATTATCATTTAGCATTATATGTAGCATTTTTCAACTATTTATTTAGCATCTATTTAGCACTACTTTTTCTTGGATCTGGTAACACCGTATATAATCTACAGTATATTAATCACTATTTTTAACCGAAGTTAAACCAATTATCGTATATCATTACATTTAGCATTTTTCAACTATTTATTTAGCATCTGTTTAGCATTATTTTTTAGATCTGGTCAGACTATGTATAACAGAGAGTGAACTACTCAGTATTAATCAATTAATTAGTCTGATTTAGTCAAAATTTATTCATTTAGCATATATCATTACATTTAGCAGTTTCAATTATTTATTTACCATCTCTAGCACTATTTTACTATTTTTTTAAATTCTGGTCACTCTCTGTATCACGATTAATCACTATTTTATAATATTTGCAGATATAAGGCCACATATACTACATACAATACACATTTTGATACTCGTAATTTCTTAAAAAAAAGAAGCAATGTGAGTCCGATCACAGAGGAGATGTGCAAACATCTAGTACTGAAATTTTTTTTTTAAGTTGGAAGTACTTATGCTTTTAGTATATTTTTTAAAATTAATTAATTAAAAGTATCAAAACTTTAAATATTGTAAATATACAGGAATTTGTTGGTTTTTGTTTGTTTTATTAAACTTATTTGGTTAGTAAATGTATATGTACTGCATTAAAAATTGCAGTAAGCAGTAAATTTGCTGATTACCAAAAAAATTCAGTAAATTTTTACTGATAATGAAATTTAATTTGCATTACCAGTACAATCGTAGGGCCGTATTCATAATTAAATTGTAGCAAGTGGCAAAGTTTTTTCATTCAAATTTTGAAACTTTTGTATGAAAAAAATTAAGCCACTTGGTAGAATTTCAATATGAATACGGACATTACTGATTACTGAAAATTCAATGCACCTCATCATATAATAAATCATTTAGGCACTTTATAAAAATTGTAGAAACAAATTTTAGTAATCAGTAAAAATTTACTTGTTAAAAAATTTTTATTGTTTTTACTGAAACTTTAGTGGTACTGGAGTGCTCATCTATGGTAAATGCTTTTACTTTTACTTTTTAATTTTTAATTCCTGTTGTTCATCGTTTAGTTGTTGCTGGTCTTGTTGTGTACGCATTGCAATTAAAATAAATACAGTAAAGTGCGACTTTGACTCGCGCACGAAGGCTTCCGTACATTCGGTTTTGAGCATTTTTCTGATGTGGCTTTTTTCCTTTTTTAAGCTTTTTCAATTTAAACGATTTTTTCAGTTTTGTCGCTTTTTTCTCGTTTTGGCGTTTTTTTCTCTTTTTGAGGTTTTTTCATATTCGCATTTTTTTTTATTTTGGCGATTTTTTTTTCATTTTGGCAATTTTTTCTGTTTTTGGGGTTTTTTAATTTTGGCGATTTTTTTAATTTTTGCGATTTTTTTCTGTTTTTGGGGTTTTTTTATTAAGGCGATTTTTTCATTTTGGCGATTTTTTTGTTTAAGGGGTTTTTTAATTTTGGCAATTTTTTTATATTGGCGTTTTTTTCATTTTGGCGATTTTTTCTGTTTTTTTGGTTTTTTTTTCATTTTGGCAATTTTTCCGGTTTTTCGCGTTTTATTTTAGTCCTAAATTTTTTTTTAATTTGGTGCTTTTTTCGTTTTGGCGATTTTTTTGTTTCTGGCGATTTTTTTAGATTTGGCGATTTTATAATTTTTTGATTTTTTAGTTTTACCGTCTTTGAAAATTTTAAGAGTTTTGCTCTTACGGTTTCCAAGATACAGCAAGTTGTCAAAATTACAAAGTCAAAATTGCATTAACTGATGGAACACCTTTTAATTTATTTTTTTTAAATTTAGTGTTAATTGTTGTATTCTGTATAACTTTACAAATTTCAAGTGTATATATGTACATACAATTGTATGTATATTAAATGGGATTTTAACATTTTTCGTTGCTCGTTTTGGAACACCCTTTAATTTTTAACTCTCATGTATTTGTTGTTGTAGTGGCCAAATGTCTACACACTGTGTCAGGTCCGTAGCTCTTACGGTTCATTTTCACCTTTGGTGTACGGAACCCTAATAAAGCAATTATCAAGTTAAATATAGCAAAAATTAAAAATTTTAAAAACCCCCCGACTTTTTTCAGAAAAGATTTTATATCTTCTAAACGGCTGGACCGATTTTCTTCAAACATAGCTAAGAACCCCCTCGATCAAGTCATCTTTCAAACAGAAAACTAAAAAACTAAATGGAAATCGGTCCAGCCGTTTGGCCTGTACGTGGACACGGACAGACACACAGATACACAGACACACAGACACACTACAAACTTATAACACCCCTTTTTTTAGTCGGGGGTTAAAAACCAGCAAATGCCTATGTATTTACAATATTTTAAATAAGTTTGTATTGCTTCTTTCAAACACTAATACACTCATACATATGTAGCTCACACCGATTTGACAACGCGGTGTGAATCTTAGCAAAATTTGTGATTGTATTGTGAAAAAGAATTTTACCCCCTAGCGTATAGATGTTTACACATCAAAAATCATTAGTCTTGTAATTTTTTTGACTTCACCCTTCTTTATCTGTGCCGATTAAATAATTTTATCCTTCTTAGTTCACTTTAAGACGCAGTAATTTATCACTCACTTATTTAAATATTACACTACTTTTCTCACATCTACTGGCCAGTCAATTAAATAACATTAAGTGACCTTAACGCAAATAATAAAATAATATCCTCACATCTCTCTCATTATTTAAATTTTAATGTCATTTGAGTAAACAAAAGTTTATGCCACCTCTATGGCTTGGCTGCAAGGACTTGTGTGTGTGAAAATAATGTTTGGCTTATCTTTGAAATATTCAAAAGATAGAAGTTAAAAATTCATGAACTGTGCAAAATGATAAAGAAAATATTTTTCATGGATTTTATTATAACTTCAATCATTACTACTACTACTACTACTACAACTGCTATTTCTTCTTTTACGGAAATTAAAATGTAGTAAGAGAAACTTCCAAAATACTCATTATCTTAACACTTCATTAGTTTGCAGTCTTAGTTGTCAGAGTCAGTTACTTCGTCCAGAAAGTAAAGTAATAAAACAACAACACTAGAAACGGCAAGAGTAAGTTGAATTAAGCGATATTTTGCCACATTGTACTGTTTTTTTTATTTAATTTTCATTTGCCGCTTGAAATAGCATTTGCGCCATGTCCTGTTCACAAAGGTCTCTTTCTCTTTAATGTCATAATATAAAATTAGAACAAATTACAAGTTAAATTAAATTTACTTCAATATTAAACTGTAAGAAAATGTAAAGAATTCTTTACAAAAAGCTTAAAAGAGTTTAAGGAGAAGAAAAAAATAAATATTTTTGAAATTTAAATTAAACATAAAAAGTTATGACCATAAAAATATTCTTTTTGCAAATTAAACTCAACATGAGTCCAAGTACAACCTAAAATGGATACATGATTAAAGTTTTTTAGTATAATGTTTTAAAGAGAAAACCGATGCAGTAATATATCTAGCTCCCATACATATATCCTTGCCATCAAAAATAAAATTTCAGCTATAAATATGCTTAGAATTAGCCAAAATTTTGTAAATGGTTGTAGAATAGATTCGATAAACTTTATGTTTAATTATAGTTCAATCCTTCGGCGGATATGATTGCCTCCCATATATCCTTTATTTTGAAATTTAATTTTCAGCCGCAAGTACAATGAAAAACTTCTAGAATTATATAGTAAAGCTTCCTTTTAAATTTCAATTCAAACGGATTAAGGACACTGCATAAAAAAATAAAAAGTTATGATCATAAAAATATTCTTTTGTGAAGGACTCCTGTTGGTAGCGAATTGAACTCAACAAGAGTCCAAGTACAACTTAAAATGGTAATGATACATGAATAAAATTTTTTAGTATAATGTTTTAAAGAGAACATCGGTGCAGTAATATGCCTAGCTCCCATATATCCTTACCATCAAAAATAAAATTTCAGCTATAAATATGCTTAGAATTAGCCAAAATTTTGTAAATAGTTGTAGAATAGCTTAGGTAAACTTTGTGTTGAATTATAATTTAATCTTTCGTCGGATATGATTGCCTCCCATATATCCTTTATTTTGAAATTTGACTTAAAGCCGCAAGTACAATGAAAAACTTCTAAAATTATATAGTAAATCTTCCTGTTAAATTTCAATTCAAACGGATTAAGGACACTGCTACCTTTTATATACATAGTCATGTATGCTTAGTTTTAAAAATAAAAGTTGAACTATAATTATGCTCAGAACGAGCCAAAATTTTGTAAATGGTTGTAGAATGACTGAGATAAACTTTCTATAAAATTATAGTTCAATCCTTCGAAGGATATGTTTGCCTCCCATATATCCTTTATTTCGAAAATTGATTTTCAGCTTAAAATTTTATTAAATATTTATACAACTATATAGTAAAGCTTCCTGTTAAATTCCAATTCAATTGCATCAAGTACACTCCTACCTCCCATATATACTTAGTTTCAAAAATAAAATTTCAGCTGTAATTATACTCAGAATGCACCAAAATTTTGTAAATAGTTGTAGGATGGATAAGATAAACTTTGTGTTAAATTATATTTCAATCCTTCTAAGGATATGATTGCCTCCCATATATCCTTTATTTTGAAAAGTGCTCTCAGTCACAAGTATAATCAAAATTGGTTACAACTTGTATAGTAAAGATTAATATTAAATTTCAGTTCAATCGAATCAAGGACACTATTGCCTCTCATATGTATATCCTTGTCTTCAGAAATAAAATTTCAAGTATAATTATGCTCACAATGCGCCAAAATTGTGTAACGAGTTGTAGCATACCTCAGACAGACTTTGTGTATAATTATAATTCAATCCTTCGAAGGATATGATTATCTCCCATGTATTCCTCCTTCTTTGATTTAACATCTGCTAAAATTTTGATTGGAATGTATTAAGGACTTGTAACTACATACATATTTATAAAATTTAACAAAATATTATCCTGAATTAGAAGGATTGTAAGCAGTTATGCAAAAAATGTTGAGGAAATCAAGTAGATAATCCAAACATTATATGTATATGTAGTTGAGCTCTGTAGAATTTTTTAATGTAGTTTAAGGACATGCCTACCTTCCATACATCCTTTATTTAAAACATTTAACATCTGCTTTAATTTTGATTGGAATGGTATTAAAAAATTGTAAAAAGATATAAAATTATGGATACTATATTTTTTGGAAGGATATCATAGCATGTCCTTCCTTGCATCCTTAATTTGAAGGATTTTAGTTAGTTATAATAATTCAAGGAAATCTTGTAGAGAATCTAAAAATTATACATTTGATCTATGGAAACAATTTCGTTTAAGGACATGCCTACGTGCCGTCTATCCTTTATTTAAAGTTATGGCTAATGTTATGGGCGGAGGGAGTCCAACGGAAAACGGCAACAGATCCTTGTGCTGAATTTCAATCAATAAGCTTAAAGTTAACAAAAAAAGCGACTCAAAAAATTTATGCCAAAGAAGAAAATTATTGTAAGGATAATGGTCCCATATATAATTTGCTTTAACATAATTTCTTTTTTCAAGTATGGCATACTTTTGCTTGATTTCTTTTATTTTTTTTATTTGATAGCAAACTTATGAAAAAAAATTAAATTTTTGACGAACAAAAAAATTTTACTTAACACAGTGTCCTTGTGTATCCTTTAGGGGACTAAACCCAAATTATAAATTTAAGTTATAAAATTTGTTTAAATTTTTAATTTGGGCTGTTTATTGCACAACAAGTTTGCTGTATTTCTAATGTTTTTGAATTAAAAAAAAAAACAAAAATCTACTTTTAGGCAAATACTTTTCGAAATAGTTGTCAACCTTGTGGCTTTCGTTTTCTTCTATTTTCGTTTCTTCAAACACAAGGCTTAAGATAAAAAGTCAAAGTATATATACCAGGACTTACTTTTTCTTATATACTTTTCCTGAAAGTCAACATAAGTGCACAGATAGCATACTTTTAGGCTGCTTGCCAAAACTAACAATTAAATAATGATAACATTCAACAAAGAATGTGATGTTTTGTTTTCTTATTTTTTTTTGCTTCGTTCTGTGCTCAAAAGGAAATTAAAAACTAACAAAATTTTTAAAATGTTTTTATAAAAATTTATTAAAGCAAAATACTTGTATGTAAATAACAATGGTATGATGAAATATATATATGTATGTATGTGTGCGTGTGCCTTGTGTAAAATAAAAAATGTGTATCATCAAATAAAATGGAATAAAAATTTGCCGTTGAGTTTATTTGAATGTTTTATATATAAAAAATTCTCTTGCCGTTTGAAGGCTTTAAAATTGAATTGTAACCTTTTAGAGATGTTTAAATTTTCAGAATCTTATATATTTTTTTAAAGTTGTATGATGATTATGATGATGATGATGATGATGATGATGATGATGGTATTTTTTTTTAGCAGAGTATGAAAATATATGCAAGAAACGTTTGCTTTAATTCAATTTTAAAGGACTTTACAAAAGACGGAGGTTATCAATTCATGTTATCAATTCCCTAATTTTTAATAAGTGTGAATTTAAAAGGCCTAATTGTGAGTGTCGTATTTCGACTACGACAACGACAATTTCGTCGTACTAGATTAAAGAAAAAATATTGCAATGTTCTTTAGTCTTCTGCAAAATCGTCGAAGTCGTAATACGACACTCGTAATAAGGCCCAAAATTTATAACCCTAGACACAAACCGTGATGTTTAACAGAGCTAAGTTAATATAAATGCAGACAAGAGGTATTAAATGTTATACATATCTAAATAAAGGAGTCATAGTTTCTTCATTTCGGCTTAAACTTTCTGGTTTATATTGCTTAAAAAATCTGGTATCAAGTCCACTTTGTGAGAAAAAACTAATTTTTATTACGAGTATTTAACAGTGCTCTGTTTTTTTTGTTAACTCAGCTCTGTTCAGCACGACGATTTTTGTCTAGGGTTATAAATTTTAATTAATTTTAAGAGCAATTTTAAAAATTCGTTTTATTTTTGTCTGAGAGGCTAAGGCTTCCATTTGGTACCATTGCCAAAAAAAAGGCGGCAACACGCCCATTAATTTTTTTCTTCGATTTTATGTAATTTTGTTTATTCTACTGCTACAAAAGGTAGCACACACCTATAGCCCTCATAAGTACACAATATCGAACTTAACAAAAATGGGCGGAGAAACGCCCCTTAAAATTTAATATTGCATTTCATGTGCTTCTACTTAACCTATTCTTACGGAACTTGGCACACAGCCTACGCTCAAAATATGAAAAGATCTTGTATTATAAAAAATTGGGCGGGGCTACGCCCTTTAAAATTTAATATGTATTATATTTCAAGTGCTTCTACTTAACCGATTTTTATGAAACTTTGCACACGACCTAAACTGTAAAAGTGACAAGATTGTGTGTTTAAAAAAATGGGAGGGCCGCGCCCTTTAAAATTTAGTATTATATTTCAAGTGCTTTTACTTAACTGATTCTTACGAAATTTAGCATACTTCCTGAGTTCAAAATATGACAAGCAAGTGACATGATCTTGTATTAAAGAAAGTGGGTGGGGCTACGCCCATTAACGTTTAATACTAAAATATATGCATTTGTACTGACGCTATTTCCACTTAACTTGGCTAAGAGTTAAATCTCTTGCAATGACAAAACTATTGCTTAAAATATTAATTATTCAATATTGTATTTAATGTGCTGCTGCATGAGCGATTTTTACGAAACAAAGCGCACACCCTAAGCTTTGAAAATTACCAGGTTTTGTTTTCAAAAAAGTGGGCGGGGCCACGCCCATACAAGTTTAGTGGTAAATTATATGCACTTATACTTAACCGATTCCCACTAAAGTTGGCAAAGAGTTTAAGCTCTCGGAATGACCTAAGTTTTCGTGGGGAAAAAGTGGGTGGGGCCACGCCCATTAAAATTTAATATAACGACCGATTTTTATGAAACTTGGCAAACATTTTCAGCTCCGAAAGTGACGCTAACTTGCTTTGAGAAAAGTGGGCGGTGACAGTAATGAGCTATTCTGCAACTATTTACAAAACTTTGACTCATTCTAAGCACAATTATAGCTGAAATTAAATTTTTGAAACTAAGCGTACATGTATGTATGTAGTATATAGGAGCTAGTAGTGTCCTTGATAAGTTTGGATTGGCACTTAACAGGAAGCTTTACTTTATAGTTCTGCAGATTTTTGAAAATACTTATGGATGAAAAGCTAATTTTCAAAATAAGGGATATATGGAAGGCAATCATATCCTTCCGATGATTGAATTATAATTTTGTACAAAGTTTATCCAATCTGCTCTACAAATATTTATAAAATTTTGGTGCATTCTGAGTATAATTAAAGCTGAAATTTTATTTTTCAAGCCAAGGATATATGGGAGGTAGTAGTATCCTTGAAATTTAACAAAAATCTCTACTGCATAATTCTAAAAATTTTACATTATAAATGCGGCTGAAAATTAAATTTTCGAAATAAAGGATATATGGGGAGGCAATCATATCCTTCAAAGAATTGAACTATAATTTTACATTAAGTTTAGCCAAGCCGTTCTACAACTATTTACACAATTTTGGTGGACTATAGATGCAATTTTGTTTTTGAAGCCAAGGATATATGGGAGACATTCCTGTCCTTGGTTCGATCGAATTGAAATTTAATATTAATTTTTACTATATGAGTTGTAATAAATTTTAATTATACTTGGCGCTGAAAATCAATTTTTGAAATAAAGGATATATGGGAAGCAGTCATATCCTTAGAAGGATTGAATTATAATTTTACACAAAGTTTATCTGAGCCATTCTACAACTACATACTTATAAATTTTTTTTTTACTCTGAGCATAATTATAGCTGAAATTTTATTTTTGATGGCAAGCATACATATATGGAAAGTAGTAGTGTCCTTGATTCGATTGAATTGAAATGCAACAGCAAGCTTTGCTACATTATTCTTCAAATATTTTCTTATACTTACAACTGTAAAGCGATTTTCGAAATAAAGGATATATCGGAGACAATCATATCCTTCGATGGATTGAATTATAATTTAACACAAAGTTTATATTATCCATCGTACAACTATTTACAAAATTTTGGTGCATTCTGAGTATAATTAATGTTAAACTGTAATTTTTGTAACTAAGTATATACACATAGGCAGTAGGAGTGTCCTTGTTGCAATTGAATTGAAATTCAACTGGAAGCTTAACTATATAGTTCTGCAGATTTTTGAAAATACTTGTGGGTGAAAAGCAATTTTCAAAATAAAGGATATATGGGAGGCAATCATATCCTTGGGACGATTGAATTATAATTTTGCACAAAGTTTATCCAAGACGTTCTTCAACTATTCAAATTTAATACTATCTGATTCCCACTAAACTTGGCCAGCAGCTTGGTCTTTAAGAATGACATTATACATATTGTGCTTAAAAAAGTGGGCGGGTCCACGCTATTAAAATTTAATATTATACTTCATGTACTGCTGCATAGGCGATTTTTACGAAACCTTGCACACACCCTAAGCTGTAAAAGTGACAAGATTGTGTATTTAAAAAATGGGTGGGGCCACGCGCATTAAAGTTTAATATTAAATTATATGGACTTGTACTGAGCCGACTCCCATCAAAATTTACAAAAAGTTTAAACTCTCGGAATGACCTAAGTTTGTATGGGAAAAAAGTGGGCGGGGCCAGGCGCATTAAAATTTAATCTTGCATGACCGATTTTTATGAAATTTAGCAAACACTTTCAGCTCTGAAAGAGACACTACCTTGCATTTAGAAAAGTGCAAAACTGGGCATGACAACGCCCCTGAAAATTTTGCACTGGCATTAAAAAGCGAAATATAAAACTTTAAATTTTTTTTTGCCGACTTTGAAAAAAAAGCTCTAAAAAGCTAAAAATAATTTAGTTTCATTTAAACAAAATATTTTTATATGTATTACCAATGGTGAAACTTTGTTCTCATATTAAATTTTTTCGGCGTTATAAAATTTTGACATGCCAAAGGATGGAAGAATATTTGATTTTTAACAATTTTTTAGCAATTGCAGCGCTTAAAGTTCAAACACTTTTTTTGTCGAGAATTTTGTGTAACAACAAGATGTGCTAGTTTATTTATTTTTTTCTTTGTTTTTCATCCCACAATAAATCAATTTCATTTGGAATCGCCAACGCAGAGTCAGACAGCTAACCAACAATAATAACTAATGTTGTGTTATTTTTGTTTGTGTATGTTTTTTTATTGTGGCGTTCAAACAACAGGATGTGAAGTCATGCATTTCCTGGTTTTTTTTTCGATTTTTTGTTGTTGTTGCATTTTCCTACTATCTGTGGTAACAAGACAATACATTTATGCGTATGACTGTTGTTTGCATGTCTACATGCTTGTTTTGAGTGTAGCACTTAATAGGAATGCTTTTATTTTGCACTAGAAATTGATAAAAAATGCAGAACTTGAATATATTTAACAGGATAAAAAAGAAATAATTTTCCGTTAAAAATTATATCGGTAAATCCTGTACGCTGCTGGTGTCCATGTTTGTAAATAGACTTAAACTTTAGGTAAAATTCCCCTTAAATAAATTAATATTATACAGCATCAGTTTTCTGTCATATCAATATTTTTGTGTTAATTTCTTCCTTTCTTCCCTTCCTGGCATTTTATAATCTAATTGATATTTATAAATATTCTTCCAAAGTTCTTGGCACTTTATAAATCATACATAATATATCACTTTCAACAAATTAAGCTGCTTATCTTTCAAAGCAGCGTAATATTGATTTTATAAGTGTAATTAATTACATTATTGTAAATAGAATTGCAAGAACGTTTTTAATTAATGATTATCAATTTTATCTAAAGCAGCTTTAATTGAATATTATATATTAAAGTTAAGGGAACATCAAACGATTTAAATTTAAATTTTCCATAAAAGAAAATAAAAAATACTTCCTCAAAAAAACCGAATTCAATGCAAAGATCTGATAGAACATTTTCGAAAAAAAAATTATGGGACCAAACTGGAAGTAAACTCTTTAAATTTTTTTTTTTTTTGAAATCTGCTGGTTAACAAGAAGTACTTGAAATATGAAATAAAATATTAATGGGCGTGCATCCGCCCATTTTTTAAGTGCAACATTGTGCGTTGTTCAGAGCTTAGGGTGAAGATTGCATATCGAATTTCTATTTGTGTTCAAGTTGATCTTAAGAAAATAAATAAAAATTTTCTTCTGTAAAAAGTACTCGTTTTTTAAAAAATTACCTCATGAGAAAAGCTAAAAGTACTTTTAGTAAAAAGCAATTTTTATAAAATGTACTTGCCGTGAAAAGTAACTCTTTTTAAAAAGTAACTTTTAAGAAGCATAAATATTTAAAAAAATTATCAAAAGTACCTTTTTGAAAAAGTACCCACTTTAAAAACGTACCTTTTAGAAAAGGTATCTTTTTAAAAAAGTATACATATGTATTTTGTAAAAAGTACATTTTGTAAAAAAGTACCTTTTAGAAAGAGTACCTTTTCAAAAATTACATTTTATAACAAGTATTTACATACCTTTTTTGAAAGTTACATTTTGTAAAATGTACCTTTAAGAAAAAGGACCTTTTTTAATAATTACATTTTGTAAAAAGTACCTTGTTGAAAAAGTAGCTTGTTAAAAATATACATTTTATAAAAGGTACTTTTTTAAAGCTAACATTTAGTAAAAAACATCTTTTCCTCAAAATTCTTTTGATAAAAAGTACCTTTTATTAAAAGTTACTTTGAAAAAGTACCTTTTGTTAAAAGTTGCTTTGGTAAAAAGCGAAAAAAAAACTACTTTTTGTAAAAAGTAAAAGTTTGTAAGAAGTACTTTTTGTAAAATTTATCCTTTCGTAAAAATAACCCTTTGTAAAAAGTATAGTACTGTTTGTAAGAAGTACTTTTTTGTAAAATGTACCATTTGTAGAAAGTACCTTTGTGTAAAAAGTACCCTTTTGTAAAAACTACATTTTGCAACAGATATATTTTATTTTGAAAAACTTTATTTGTGTAAAAAGAACTATTTTGTAAAGTGTACTTTTTTGTGAAAAGTACCCTGGTGTAAAAAAATACCATAAAAAGTACCCTTCTCTAAAAAGTACTCCTATGTACTTTTTACAAAAGTACCATTTTGTAAAAAGTACCCTTGCGTAAAAAGTACCTTTTTTTTTGTTAAAAAGTACCATTTATGCAAAAAGTAACCTTTTGTTAAAGCACCCTATTGTAAAAAGTTCTCTCGTGTAAAAAGTGCCTTTTTTGTAGAAAGTACTCTTGTGCAAAAAGTACATATTTTTGTAAAAAGTACTCTTTCGCAAAAAGTACCCTTGTGTAAAAAGTACATTTTTGTAAAAAGTACCCTTGTGTAAAAAGTACCTTTGATGTGAAAACTACACTTTTGTAAAAATACTCCTTCGCCAAAAGTACACTATTGTAAAAAGTACGCTTTTGTAAAAAGTACACTTTTGTTAAAAGTACTATTTTGTATATAATTCCACTTTGTTAAATGTACCCTTTTGCAAAAAGTACCCTTTTGTAAAAAGTAAACTTTTGTAAAAAGTACCATTATGTAAAAAAGTACATTTTTGTAAAAAGTACCATTGTGTAAAAAGTACCTTTTTGTAAAAAGTACCATTTTCTTAAAAGTACCTTTATGTAAAAAGTACCTTTTTTTGTAAAAAGTATCTTTTTTTTGTAAAAAGTAACTTTTTTTGTAAAAGTTCCCTCTATGTAAAAAGTACCTTTTTATACAGAAAGTACCTTTCTTTGTGAAAAGTACCTTTTTTATGTAAAAATTACCTTTTTACGTAAAAAGTACTTTTTTATATAAAAAGTAGCCGTTTTTAATACTTCTCTAAAATTTAACTTTTCGTTTTTAAGAGGTTTTTCTAATGATTTTAATTTTAATTATGTACTGTCAAATCTCGAGGTTTGCATTTTGTTGACATCTTTGAATGTTTGTCTAGTTTCCTTTTATTTAATGTATGTGCAAGGATCAGTGAGCGTTTGATGCTAATGTGTCACTGAACCGGTTCGTATGTATTAAATATAAAAAAAATAATTTCCTAATTTTATGTATCTCTTTAAAAGATTTTTATTCTGTTAAAATCTTTATGTACTGAAGCAAAAAGTGCAAATGGTCAAGAGTTAATTGTGCTTAATGTCCTTTTAAAAAGGAGATAAATTGAGATTTTGTTTTTTTTTTCAAAAGAAAATGAAGAAAAATTAATTTAGCGGAGACGCATTAAAATCCTTTTAATTAAAAAAAACAGAACACAAGGTTTTGCAAAATGTTTTTCATTTGAAAAGCAAAAAAAAAAAATATAAGTTTTAATCAAGAAGTTTCTTATGTATAAAAAATTAAATTTCGCTTGGCGAGGAGAAAAACAGAAAAAGAGATAGAGAAAGCGGAAATTTGCATTTTTAAATAAATGTCAATTTGCTAATGCGACTGTTGAAATCCTTCCCTAGTTTAGCACTTGACATAATTTATGCCTCTTTTTTTAAAACTAGATTCGTGGTAATAAGCAGAGCAAATGCCTGCTGAGCTAAGGTTGGTCATTTGTGGTTACTGGACAAAGGATTGAGGGAGATAAATTCTTTGTGTTCTTTATAGTTTTTAGATATTAAAAAAATGGGTTTTAATAAGCAAACTAATGAAACGTCTTTGTTGAAAATTAAAAAAAAGTAAATAAAATGGAATTGAATATAAATATATAATTAACCAAGTATCTTTTATATTCGGTGGATATTTTGTTAATTATTTGACCAATTAGCAAAATGAAGCAGTTGGTTGGAGAAGTACTTTCCTAATGGATTTTGCCTGTTACTTAGATAAGTTCTTTTTACCCCCTTTTTCATTTGATTTGTAAAAAAATATTTGAGTTATCAAAAGGAATGGTAATTTTTTTTGCTAACTTTCTTTTCTGAATTCTTTCCTCTATGACTAATTTTTAAAATAAAATGTTTGCTTCATTCATTCTCTCAAGTAAAACAATCACAGTCAACATCATCAACCATAATCGGCAGTTAAAAGTCAAAAAATCTCAGGGCACAAAACTGTTAACTAAAATAAAACAAACATTGGCTTGCAACATTACAACTGCTCATAGATAATTTAAACAGCAGCTAATGTTGCCCATACTTAATGGTGGAAGATAAACAGTCATTATGGTTGCTTCAATCCACAAACAAACATTTTTCATCCGACCGATTGTCAGTTTGTTGACCCCCCAGGGGAGTTTCTTTTGACTACGGGTGTGGCAATCCCGGGGCCCCAGCTAGGGTAATGTAGCTTTTTCCACTGACGGACCTTTGGCTCATTACCCGTAAAACTTATGTGTTACTACCCGATCTCTGAACACAAACAGAGCAAAGGATGTGCACATATTTATAAAAGGAAAACAAATATTGTACGCCCGTTATTGTCAGTTAGGTGCAGCGTCACCTAGAACTGTCCCTGAGTTCAAAAGACGATAGAGGTGAAGCCCTTTTGGTGGAAATTCTGGTGACATGGGTGACGGTTGCCCGACAGCTGGGCTGTTTTGAAGTTTTGAGTGTATGTAGCGGTCTTCAGGATCCTTTGCTAAAATGACGAGTTCGTCCTACCCCACGGGGTTTAAAGGATGATTTTGGTATGTGTGGAGTAGGCACTGGATATTTGGAGACACAGGCATTCGTTCAACTCGGATGAGTGGTTGGGCTGTGCCGGCAATGGTTGAGGAATCCTCTTTTTGGGGACCTCGCTATGGGTGTATACACAACACCCTAGCGTGAGAGCCGGGAGAATAAACGTGCTGGCTGTGGTTGCTACCAAAATCGCTGGGAGAATAGTCTTGGCTTCACAGTGTGAAGTCAATGCTAGTGGTTCGTCTGACGCGGTCAGCCATACACTATTCTAGGTGCTGTTGCCATTCAACAGAAGCTGCTATGGGCACGGACATAGCAGCAGAGTTTAGATAGCTCAAATTACCTCAGCAAGGTAATTGAATATAGTACAGGGATAACTATATCAAAGATTGCAACCTATGTGCCTTGAGGAGTGGGCCTTAGGTTCATTCTAAAAAGGTGTATGTGGGCGATGGTCTGGCGTGTTACCTGCTCCCGGTGCTTTGGCACCCGTGAGATAAGGCCGTAATGGCAGGTGTTCACGGAAAGCTATTGCACATCTGTCTCTTTAATATTTTTTTTTATTTTTTTGCTGACATACTCATGTTTTTGTTTAAAAAAAAATATTGTTTTAAGTAAATGCTTAAAAAAGTAGAGAATGCATTTACGTATATGCTTTTAATTTTTCTCGCATTAGCAAGATAAATCTTGTGGGTCTTACAAAATATGAATTCTACCATAAGGGATATAGAATGATTATTTAATATGAAGGGAGAAAAAAAAAGAATTGTTGTTTTGATTTCTAAAAGCAAAAGCATTAAAATGAATTTAAATTATTACACACTGAGTATGAGATGTGAGGCAATAAATATGAAGAACATAAAATGCTTTTGAAATTAATAATTTTTCAGTAACAAGTAGTATCGATTATTACGAAAATAGCCTTAACTATTAACAGAAACAGAAACAATTTCTTTTGTTGAATAGTCTGCAAATCAGCAATATTTTTAAAATTATTTTTATTTCATGTTTTTGATTGATTGTTGGGGACGCTCACACTGGCAACAGTGAGTTAAACATTAATCGGCTTCTTATAATTACTAATTAATACACATACACAAATATTTTTCTCTCAGTGAGCACCACTACATACAAAAAGGCTGGGATACAGTGTTGCCACTAGTGTAAAAATAAATTACACAGCTGCAAGTCTAAAATAGTGCAAAATGGAATGAAATAGTGCAAAAAATCTAAGAAAAATTTTTATTTTTTTTATTAATTTTTTAGTCAATTGAAATTTAAAATGAGATAATTTGTTTAATACATAAAAAACAAACAAACAACAAAATTTAAAATATGTCATGAAATTTAATAATTCACAAATATTTAATTCAATAAAGAATACGAGTAATTTACAAATTTCTTCTTAACATTCTTTAAACCAGGTTCTCAACCTTTTTCTTTTCTTAATTTCAACTCATTTAACTAGAAGTACTGAGCAATACTTATGCCCTAATTCAGTAAGAAGATTTAGGACGTTTTTGAAAATACTTTTGAGTTCTTGTGTTTGAATTCTCTAAATTATTTTCTTCATAAAAGGTTGTTGTCTTTGATAATGAAAAATAAAAATGTTATTGCCATGTTTTTAAAATATAAAAATTAATTTAAATTATTATACAATAGTTTGAAAAATATATGAAAAAATATGTGTTAAACATAATGTTTGGAACAAAATCATAAAGCAAATACACGAACCTTCTAGCATAAACAATATACAAGACGATACAGGCGTCGAACAGAATTAGGGCATTATACATTCATTAGTTAGTTTAAGCATATGTAAATATTTACGATAAACTAGTTTTTCCAATTTCTTTTTATAATGTTGGGCTAAAAATGTGCACAACAATACTAAAATCGATGATAATATCACAAATTTTAAATTCAGAAAGAGAATATCGCCAGCACAGTTTTAAATTTGAAAAATTTTAGATAAGTAAATTTGAAAACATCCAATTTATCGCATAAATTGAGGCCTTTATGGTCCAAAAGTGCATATTAACGCCACTAATTGTCTAATTTTTTGATAATCTAGCTTAACAAGTGGAAATTGATTTTTATTTCAATGCTTGTGCAAATTTTCTTCTACTTCATCAATAAAATTATAAAGGTCACCATGAAAGTTTATTTTTTTATTTTTGTGTAATTATTTCAATATAAAAATTACTAAAATCTTTTTACATTACATATTGTTGTGCCTCAGAACATTAGTTTAAGCAGCTAAATTAATATAAATTCCACTTTGCTGTATAACAAGTTGATCGTTTTTATTGTTTAAGCAAAAATAGCTCATTTTGTTTAAAAATAAAATCAGCTTTTATGTAATTAAAAATTTAAATTTTGTAGCACATATAACTCGATTTTTTCTTAAGTCGACTTATGCTGTTATCGCTTTAAAACATATGAATATTAATGCCATTAAAGTCAAATAGTGCAAAATTACACAAAAAAATTATGGCGCAAAAATAGTGCAAAGAAATTTAAATAGTACAGATTTTGCACTATTACACAGAAAGTGGCAACGCTGCTGGGATATTAATTGCTCACAATTCCCCAAAAATTATTTACTCAGAGAAACGTATGATTAATTTATATATTGAATTAAAAATCAATCATACGCCTTTGTGATTTTAAGGGTTTAATTAAATTTTTTTTCAATATAAAGAATGATTTTTCAATGCAATTTCTTTTATATTAAAACTTTAATATTTAATATTTTACAAATTGTGTCATCAGATTTAATTAGTATTATGCTGGTATCTTGTTTGTGTATGCATATGTGTGTGAAATAATTGCTGGAAATTTTTCTTTTATTATATTTTGCACAACTTCCTCTGCTGATAAAATCCAATATTAACTCGATGGTGCGTAAAATATTTATTCGATATCGAATCAACTTTCAAATATCAGCAAAAAGTAATCTATAAAGCAAAAGAAAAAAATAAATGAACAAATGTGCTGATACAATCAATTAAGTTATAAATTATATGGAAAAAGAAATAAGCCTAATGAAATATACATATAAGAGATTTTCTTTTGTTTTATTAATTTTTTATTTTAAAGAGTTTTTTTTTTAGTTTTTTATATTGATTGCTATCCTGCCTATTCGCCTTTGCACAAAAATATGAAACGTTACTGTGACAAGATTCTTTAAATATGATTTACTTGCGAAAATTTTAAATGAAAGATAAAAGTTAACACCATCACCATGATTTTCAATGGCAATTCGCAAATATAATGTATTAAATGGTAAGAGGGGAGAGGCCTCTACTAGCTTTACTAGTAGCTGCAAAACGCTTATATATATACGTGTAAAACAAGCGTGTATTTTAACACTTATATTTTTGGCCGAATAATTTCCTTTCTACAAAATTTGTACCTGCAATTTATTATTTATTGCTCAGCATATTAGGCAATGAATATTTTTATTGTATAACATTTATAAACACAAAATCTGCCCATTTGAAAATGCTGAAATATAACATTTATTTACTTATTCCGCTTTATTTTATACCACACCAAAATGGCAAACATATATTTACTCGTATCTGGTATAAAACACACACACTTGTGCTTCTAATTATATACACTGCAAACTTTAATTACCTAAACATCAATTTATTTTAATGCGATCATAGCAATATAATAAGCGATAATTGCTTTTTGTTAAGTGCAACTAAATTTTTTTTTTAGTTATTTCGCATTTATAAAATTTGATTAATAAGCTGTAAAGTATGCAATAATAGTTTGTTTCCTGGGAAACTGTGGCCTGCAAATAATAAAGTGAATTTAATGAAAAAAAAAATTGATAAATATTTTAAATTTTTTTTATGTTAAAAAATATATACACTTTTCAGTTAAAAATTTGTATAATAGAGTGACAGTAATATTTTGATTGTATTTAAATTAAATAAATACCATGAGCATACTTTTAGGAGCAGAATTTTATTATTTTAAAAGTTTTCTTCAACTCTTCTTTTTTCAATAAAATCCTAAGAATAATTTATTTTTTCACGCCCAAACTACTAAACCGATTTTGAAAGTTCTTTCACCAAAAAAAAAAAAAAAAAAAAAACATTACCAGCGTCAAAATATGCTATGTTTATATTTTTTAGCCGGTTTGAAACCGGTTTTTTATATTTGGTACGGATTTTCAAACCTCTAAACCGATTTTGAAAGTTCTTTCACCAATAGAAAGCTACATTACCAGCGTCAAACATTGCTTATTTTTATGCGGTTCGGAACCGGTTTTTTGTATTTAGTTTGGATTTTTTTCCTAAAAATAAATTTTTGGTCTGGTTAGGGCAATATTAGTTTCGGATTGGATTGTTTAACAAGTTCTTATTCGGCATTTTAACTTTTTATGGCATTTTGTCGGTTTTTATCGTTTTTTTTTTTGCTTTAGTTATCAGTGACTAACAAATAACAAAACATTCATAAATTTTAAGTATAGTATCAAATCAACGTGAGCTGAACCTAGGGTAAAAGCTAGTATTTGATATTTTTATAGTGATTTCAGCAATTAAAATGAGTAAGAAAATATATGAAAAAGTATAACGTTCAATATAAAATTGTAAGCAAACGCAAATTGCAAATATTACATCATCATTCAGAGCAAATTTAAATTAAATTAAAATTTTTATTATTTCATTCTCATATTTATGCGATTTTGCTACAAAATATTTAACTTTATATGTTCACTGGCATTAGATTATCATACACGGACCATACATTTTTATTAAATATTAACTGCCTGTCTCACGGTGTTACCCGCAAACGTTCGATCGACAACTTGTATTACAAACAACAATAACATTAGAAAATTTATTGTTTTAAATATAAATTGACGCTCGAACGTTTGCTGGAGACCTTGCGGGACAGGCAGTAAATTATGTTACATCGAGCGTATACTTGATATATAACTATTTATTGGATTTAATATTAAGTATACGTAAGAATTGTGTAGCTAGAAAATGGGGGGATCTACAACAGTTTACGCATGGTTTCTGTCTTTACTAAATAATATGGTATTTTGATGTATAATAGGATATTTACACCTACACGTAATCGGGCAGTTTTTTTTTGTTGACATTTATCAAGATTTTGGTATCCAAAACAACAACCATTTTTCAAAACTACTTATTCAAAATAACTACAAATGCTTTTTAATTACAACCAAACAACTGCTATAAAGCAAATTCATGGGTTTATTTTTTTAGTATAATTTCGAAAAAAAAACTAGATTTGGGTCGAACTCATTCAGTTGGCCATTTTTAAATGAGTTTGATCATGGGTTTGTGTAAAAAATGACCTTTGGTGTTCGAAACCGTAAAAAACACGTTTTCTCATAGTATTTATTTCTCTAATAACTTTTTTCCCCATATACTTACACATAATTTTATTTATTTCTGAGTATCCTCGTTAAGTGGTTCCATTGAGTACCCGCTTGCGTTAAAGGGGTGTAAAATTCTTTTCGTTAAAGTGCAACTGAGTTCTGATTATGGGTTCCTTAAAAAAAACATTTATAAAATACACACACATACAAAACAACATAATAACATCAACTGGAAATTCTTCAACAAAGTTTTCGACAACAATGAAACAAATGCTTCGTTTTAATAAATTGCAAGACTCGCATGTTGCCAGTTGCCACGTATATTTTGTATGTATGCCCCAAACAAATACTGAATATTGCATGTGGGACTCCTTGTGTTACTTCGTTGTGTATTTGTTTGCTCAACTAAAGGAACAAACCAGGGGAGTGTTTAAGCCAAAAAAAAATGAGCAACAATTGTAAATTAACTGCACTTTAACATGCAGCAACAGCAACAACCACATTATCCGGCATGTGGCATACACGTATTTACTTTATTTGAAAGTTAAGCGGAAACAGGAAGTTTCAAAAATTTTTCTTGTGGCGGCAAAACATACACACAAAATTTTTGGCAAATAAATAAAAAGCAAATACAAACATCTGTTGAGAGTAATTGCAATTTTGTGATTCAATTTCAAATAAATAGAAAGTGGCAAGGGAAGTTTTAGTTTCTTTTATTTATTTTTTGTTTAACTCAAAACAGCAGATAATCGAGAAAAAAGTGTTCAAAGAAATTAATTTGAAATCACCAATACTTTTTGTATGTGGTTCGAATTCTCTCTTCGTGAGAGAGAGATAGAGAGAGAGAGAGAGAGAGAGCTAGACAAGATAACAAGAGAGAATTTTTTTTCAAGAAAAAGGTCGATTCACACTTAAATTCTGTGAAAATGCTTTTGATTTTTGTTTGATATCGCATGTTGTAATTTTTCTCCCTATCTGTGCTCGGCCCTCGTTACTTAGTTGAAATCAAGACGTTTCACTTTCTCTCGTTAAGCCGATATGTTTAATTATTTGAAAGTAAACTTGGGTTCAACAAAATAAGCAAAAGTTGTATATTAAAAAACGACCCTCGTTATTAAGCTGAATTAATAATTTTTCTACTTAGACACCAGAAAACTTCACATTAGAGCTACTGAAAAAAACCCGTCTTAAAAAACCAAACAAAACTTATTTCATATATATTACAATACGACCCTCGTTATTAAAATGAATTAATGATTTTCTACATGGACACCAGAAAACTTGGCATTAAAGCTACTGCAAAAAACCCGTCTGAAAAAACAAGCAAAAATTATTTCAAATCGACCCTCGTTATCAGTAAGAGATAATACTTTAAATTTTTGCTGCAAAATGTCAACCTAAGTACTAATAAAAAAGGAAATAAATTTTTTTTGTAGGTAAAAGCTTTAAAACAAAAAATTAATCCTCCAAATCCACCCTCGTTACTTATAACAGTTAAAATTAATATATTGTTTCTTTTTTAATGCAACTAAAGCTAATTAAAATGGTTGAAAAGAAAACTATTGCAAGAGTTTTATTAACGAAAACATACACATACATATTTTTACAACGACCCTCGTTAATTAAATGAAACTAAAATATTTCGCATACTCAAGGGCCTTTAAAATAATTTAAAAACCCCTTGCCAGAGTTGAGTAGTTAAGGAAAAGAAATATTTCCAGTCCACCTTTATTAATTAGTTAAAATTCTCTTAAAATTTCTCTCAAAAAAATTACAATGGAAGTGCTGCAACAAGGTATAAACATATTTCTTTAAGGACCCTCGTTATATATAAAAAAAATTTATATAACATTGTCAAGGCTATTCAATGTATTTGGGAAATCTTGAAAAAATTAAAGCTAAAATAAACAAAATATTTTTAAACGACCCTCGTTATTTATATAAAATTGTAATATTGCACATTTTTTGGGGTGTTGAATGTATTGAAATTACTTTAAATATACTAACGGTAGAGTGGAAAGAAATTTAAAAAATATTTTCATGTGACCCTCGTTAGTAAGTTAAAATTATTATTTTGTTGTTTTGTCATACTAACTATGCTTGTTTAAATTAGCTTAAAAATTTCACAAGAAATTTTAAAAAGAGGAATAAAAAATTGTTCCAATGACCCTCGTTATTTATCAAAAATTAGAATTTTTCACATTGAATAAATTTATTTTGTCATAGTCAACTTGTTTAAATTAGTTACAAAATTCCATGACAAGTGCTGAAAAAAGAAGAAAAAATTGTCTCAACGATCCTCGTTATTTGTAAAAAGTTAGAGTTTTTTCACATTGAATAAATTTATTTTGTCATGGAAGCTCAGCTTGTTTCAATTAGTTACAAAATCACATGACAAGTGCTGAAAAAAAAGAAATAAAAATTGTCTCAACGACCCTCGTTATTTATAAAAAGTTAGAGTTTTTCACATTTTTATTTTGTCATGGAAGGCTCAACTTGTTTCAATTAGTTACAGAATCACATGACAAGTGCTGGAAAAAAAGAAATAAAAATTGTCTCAACGACCCTCGTTATTTATAAAAAGTTGAAATTTTTAGATTGAATAAGTTTGATGAATTGGGAAAAACCTTTTGCAAAAGTTGATGAAAATTTTGTTTTAACAACCCTCGTTATTTAGTTAAAGTTACCATGCGTTATTTTTGTAGAAATGCAATGTCCTTCATAATAGCCTAATTCACAATCTTGTGCAAATGGTCTTGCATCATTACATATGCAAAATGGTATAGTATATTCTACTCACCACTTAACAATTCTTAGTGGTGAGTATCAATATACTATACCATTTTGCACATGCAACCATGCAAGACCATTTGCCCAACATTGTGAATTGGGCTTATGTCACGTAAAAAGGCCAGGGCAGGAGATGAAATAAAGAAAATAAACATTTTCAAACGGCTTCTGTTACTTAGAAGGATAAAGTTGTCGTGTTACTGAGATAACAACTCGCAATTGCCATGAAAACTTAAGTACACGAAAACAAGCCTCAAAAATTTAAATTTTCATATTTCAAAATGCTTGAGACCTAAAAATTTGCGAAAATTCCCAAAAGAAAACCGTATTTTATTGATTACAACCAGTTTCGAGTATGCAATCGAAAAAACAGCCCTATAATCTTTTCAAGGCCTCTTAAAAATTATCCCTAGCTTATGCTATTTTATTTTGGATTTTTTTTTTGTTGCCATTTACTACTAAATAAAATACCTTTTTCTATCCTACGACAACCACTTTGCTGTCATGAAAGATAATATTTATGCAAAGTCATTTTGATTACTTTTATAGACTCCCTTTCCTGCTGTCGGATGTTTTACCATATTTTAAATTGAGTTTTAATTGTTTTAGACAACATACAATTATCTTTTAATACAATTCTTAGCAATGACAATTATCATTAAATTGAGTTTTTTTCATGTCTAAATACCGTATAATTACAATTACAAGAACAATTAAATAATAAGTTTATTTTTTTTTTGCAGAAGTAAGTCAGTTCTATTTATAAGCAGTATACAAATATTACATAAAAATTTTGATAATTTAAACATAAATATGAATTAGAAAATTTCTGTCTATAGATATATGCCATGTGTTTTATATTTGTTTTTTTTTTAATTAATTAATTAAATATATTATTACGTTCTTAAAACGCCTTGTTTATTCAAGTTCGTAATTGCAAAGAAAATAAAAGACTCATTGGCGCATAGTCATAGTCAAAACAAAGTATACTTACTTTATGAGTTTAAAACCAGTATTTTGTATGGCAATACTGGTTTTAAACTCTTACCCCCTTATGTTTGTTAAAGTTAAAGCATGTGTTAAAACCGGTTTTGCCATACAAAATTCGTTTGTTAAACCAACTTTAAGTTTAATAATCGTTTTTGCATAAGGGGATTAAAGTGTACTTTGGGTGTGTTCGTAAATGCATCACTGCTCTGCATCATACGTGCAAACTATTATTTAAAATGCAAGACAAGTTCGCTGATAATCCGTTTTAGTAGTAATCATGTTTGTACAACATATTTGACATTTATTTATGCAATATCTACGTCAGTGAACCAGTTTAGAACAGTTAAATTTCCATTTGCAGCGCAGTGATGCATTTACGAACACACCATATAACTATGACTATGCGCCATTGACTTTGCGGTGCATCACTTGGCTAAATTTTTAGCTGAGATAATCACCCTTTTTTATACTCAACATGGGAACTTTTCGAGGCTGGTGGCAACATCCGGAAACTTAAAGCCGTTACAAGTGCTTTTGTTTTGAGTGGATGCAGTAGAAACTATCGTCAGTGTTTCTCAAACGCTATTCACCACGAATAAGGTTTTTGTATAAACTAAGTGGTGAACAACTTAGCAATGATTTTATTTAATGCGTTTGCTAAATCGCTATTTCTCTGTAGGCGATGTTTTTCTCTAGCAAAAGTTTGTCTGAAAGCGGAAAATTATTTTTTATGGTAAAAATTTATTTAAAAACGGACCAGTCTTTATAGCAAGATTTTGTTTGAAAACAGACAAGTTTTTCTATAGCAAAAATTTGTCGGAACACAGACAGATTTTTATAGCAAAGATATTTTTGTTAATTTTTGTTTGTTTTGTTAGAGAAAGTTTATCTTAGCAAAAATTTTCCTAAAACAGGCAAGTTTTTTATAGCAAAAATATTTTTGTAAAGTTAATATAATTTTTATAGTAAAGATCTATCTGAAAAGGGAGAAGTTTGTCCAAACATTTTTATAAAAACAGACAAGATTTTTTTATAGCAAATTTTTCATAAAGAATGTATCAATTTTTCTGCAACAAAACATTGTCTGAAAAAATATACGTTTTTTATAGCAAAACTTTGTCTGAAAACAGACAAGTTTTTATAACATTTTTTTTTTTTTTTTTTGTAAACAGACCATTTTTTATAGTTAGTGTTTGTCTGAAAACAGACAAGTTGTACTACGCAAAAATTATTTAAAGACAGATAAGGGTTTTTATAGCAAATTTGTCTATTGCAAAAAATGTCGTAAAGCAGACAAGTTCTTATAAGCAAAAATTTATTTCAAAAAAAAAATTTTTATAGCAAAAATTTTTTAAAATTGGAAAAATTTTTTATAACAAAAATTTATTTAAAAAACTGTCAATATGTTTTATAAACTTTCTTTTAAGCAAAAATTTGTCTGAAAGCTAACAAATTCTTATTATTGTTGTTGTTTATAGCAAAAATTTATTTACCATTTTTTTTAAATATTTTACAGCAAATTATTTATATTTTTATTTTATTTTTATTTGAAACAAAAAACTTATTATTATTTTTCACGTGGTTATACTTTACCGAATTTTACGAAAGTCAACACACACCGTGAGCTTTGAAAAACACATAATCTTGCATTTAAAAAATTGACAGAGGCGCGCCCGTTAAAATTTTATTTTATATATCACGTACTTCTTAACCAACACTTTTTCATTTTTTTTGTTTGCTGGAGTTTACTTCCAGTTTCGTACCATATATTTCACAAATGTTCTATCAGATCTTTGCATTGAAGTCGGTTTTTTTTGATGAATTATATACAATAATACGTATTTTTGATAAAAAAAAACGAGAAATTAAAATTAAATATTATATTTATTTATATATACATACTAAACACACAAATGAATAGAACTTTTTAATGCTTAACGTTTCTCTATAATGCCACCAGTCTCAGGAACTCCAGGAAGTTCCGATTACGGACTTGAATAAATACACTTTTATGAAAAGTACAAATGAAACAATATGTTAAAATTGATAAGTATGAAATTAGACTTCAACCTAAAAAAATTTTGAATTTAGCTAATAAACTTCGTATGTTTATAGTAAAACTCTTAATAAAATAAAGACTTTATGTGAAATAAATATACTTCCGTATTTCTTATATTGATAAGTAATTTAAAGAAAAAAAACGACGCTGCATATACACATGTGTATGTATTTATAAAAAAATAATTCAAAGTTTACCAAACTTTTTTAGGCCACAATACGTCGGCCTTTTTGGCACGTCTAATTAAAACATGGCTTCTCTCTGGGATTAATGACATTAGTATGAACATTTTAATGACGTGAGTTCAGATACAACTGAATAAACATAAACGAGCCTTTTCTTTATGCAAAATTTTGCGAAATTTAATTTGTTAAAGCCTCTTAAGTATAATGAACAAAATTACGTGCATGCATTTAAACAAAAAAAAATTAAATAGATGTATCTGTCAACAAAAATTTTTAATTATTGTGTCACAAAAATTTTCAATAACTTTGCTCTCTTTTGTATGACATTTTCTAAATCGAGAAGCATACATGAATTGATTCATGGAGTTAATCGAAATGTGTATTGTAGCATTCATATATTTGCGGTTTCAAGGCTTAAAGGCTATAGACAAAAACTAAAAAGCAAAATAAATAAATAATTGCTGTATTTGATAAAATAAATTGTGTCAATTAAAATAGATTGATACACAACAGAAACAAAAATAAGAATTAAAAAAAAATTAGTACATGGTAAAAATTAGCAAATATTAAATAGAAAACATTAAAGTAATAAAACTATTTGTCTAATAGGGCATTGAGCCCTGCACAAGCTCTAGTATATTTTTAATTAAAATCTTTATGAAAATCTATACCGTGTTTCTTTTTTTGACATTTATCAAGACTTTTAATCCAAAACAAAACCCATTAACTGAACAACTTCAAAAATTACAACCAAACTACTGCAAAGAAGCCCATACACACACACACACACCCTTTTAAGCAGACCGTAGTTAATTCACTCACCCTTTATGCTAAGTTCTAAAAAAAATTCTGTTGAAGGTGTGTGAATGAGCTGAGTGGGCACTATTTGGGTTTCAATTTAAGACAAAATTTTAGACAAAGGATTTTGTCTTGGATACGAAATCTTGAAAAATTAGTGTAAATGATATAGATTTCGATAAAGATTTCAAATCAAATCCAACAGATTTTGAGACAATGTAAAATGCAGTATAAGAAAAAAGCAATTTATACAAGGCTAATGTATAATATTCGCTTAAATCAACTTATATTCTTAAGTGCTGCTCGGAAGTTTCGATGTTACCGCTAAGAGATCAATTCTACTTTCGTGTAATCCTTTCTTTGCCTATATAGCATTTTAATCACAGCAATTTTCAACTAGGACATAACGCAGCATAATAGTAAGTCAGCTTAAACGTTTAGTATATATTGCGTATATATTGCCAAAGATATGCAAGAATAAAAAAAATTTACAGCCTTATTTGAAAAATTATTAATTAAGTTTATATAAAGGCTTAATAAAAAACATTTTTATCAAAATTTATTTTAAAATCCCTTTATAAAGCCTTAATAATTTATAAATCATCTCTTCCCTTAAATTCTTTTGCAATACTTTCAACTTCAATTCAAGGTAATCTTCAGCTTGATAAAAAAAATGTATAAATCAAAATAAAGTCCTTTGGGAAACATAAAATTCATATTGACTCTGGCCTTCAAGGGATCTGCAAGCAAAATATTGAAATTTTATTTTAAGTATAAATACAAGTGGAATAAATATTCCTATGAAATTTATTATGTGAAGCCAAAAGAAATAAAAAAAGAATAAAATAACAACTTATTAAAAGTAATATTTTTTATAAGTACGTGTACTTTAAAATTAATTTGCTTGCTACTGAGAAGTAAGTTTTCAAAAGGGATTTAATTCCATATTAAAAAAAGAATCAAATGTGTGTGGCAGAGACAGAAACCAGAATTTTTAACATAACAAGCAAACAAAACAAAATCTATTTCATCATTTGATTTTGTCCAAATCTACTTAAAATCTAGTAAAACTTATTATTGCATTTATAGAGCATTTACATTGTCTTGACATATTGTACTTATGAAATTTCGAGCTGGATCTTGCTGTTTTTTACTAGATTTCCCATACAAAACAACATTTCTTGTATCAGTAGATTTATAGGAAATTACTCAATATCCTTTATATTTATTTCATTTTATTACCCTTCACAACATATATATATATATATAAAGGGTGAGTAAATTAGCTATGGTCTGCTTAAAAAGATGTGTGAATTGGCTAAATGCAGTTGGTTGGTTGTAGCTTTGGAAATTTTTCATGCCCTATTATTAAAAATAGTATTTGCAAGCAAATTTAAAAATATAAAAAAATAAATTAAAAACCTTTTCAAAAATTGTAAATTATTATTATTATTTTCAATTTAATGTGAATAATTTTTATTTTTATTCTGTTAGAAAAATTCAATATTTGACATTTTGGAGCAACTAAAAAGCCATATTATTTTTTTTCAATGTTGTATTTTTGTAATCTTGCCTTTACCTGGAAATGAATGTAGCTTGATAAAACCTTTCCTTTATATACAAAAAATAAAATAAAAAAAGTTATTGCTTATTCTAAAGCAACCATTTTCCCTATACAATAATTACGAGTAGAAAGATCAAATTAGTGAGAAAAAAAAATATATTCACAAAGATTATATAAAAATAAAAAGATAAATAAAAAAAAAGATAATAAAAATAAAAATAATAGAAGTAAAACAATTTCTTGTGGCAAACAAAAACAAAAATTTTACAGAAATCATATTTTGTTTGCTTATTGGGAGAATAAATAATTCCTAGATATGGATTTACATTTTAAAAGTAGTTGTTGAAGGGTTTCGCGGAAATTTATTATTGTTTGGCAAAGCATTAAAAGCAAACATTTATTTTTAAAACATATTAATTGAAAAATTAAAAAAAAGGAAAGTAAAGTGCGCCTTGAACTATCACACCAAATACTCCCTACGGACAATACATATGAATTTTAGCCTTTGTAATCGAATATCTTACCTGCCCCCGTATTCTGTAACTCGCTAATGCTAAAGCTAAATTCGATCGCTAAAATGCTGAACAAATAGAAAATTAAAATGTCTGATTTAGCAATACAAGTTTGAAAGTTGCGTTTTTTTTAGTTGTGGCGCTTTTTCTTAGTTTTGGTGCTTTTTTCGTTTTAGGGATTTTTTTTCGGTTTTTTGTTTGTTTATAACGCCTTTTCGGTTTTGATGACTTTTTCGGTTTTTGGCTGTTAATTTTAGTTTTAGTGATTTTTTTTTAGTTCCGCAGCTTTTTTTGACTTCGGCGATTTGTTTAAGTCTTAGTTTAAGTTTATGTTTTCTTTTTGCGTTTTTTTTTCAGTCTCTGCGATTTATTTTAGTTATAGCGTTTTTTTTAGTTCTGGCGCTTTATTTTTATTTTGGCGATTTTTTCGGTTCTTGGAGATTTATTTTAGTTTTAGCGATTTTTTTCGTTTTTGGCGATTTGTTTTAGTTTTAGCGATTTTTTAGTTCTGGCGTTTTTTTCGCTTTTTGACGATTTATTATAGTCATATTTTTTTTAGTTTTCTAGCTTTTTTTATTTTGGAATTTTTTCGGTTTTTTTGTTTATAGCGTTTTTTGCGATTTCTTCAGTTTTTTGGTTTTTTTTCGCGATTTTTTTAGTTCTGGCGCATTCGTGTTGGCGGTTTTTTTTTCTTAGTCTTAGATATTTTTTTTTTGAAGAGCTTTTTTTAGTTTTGGAGTTTTTTCATTTTTGAAATTTTTTATTTTATCGTTTTTTCCGTTTTTTTTGCGATTTTTTCGATTAAGCTCTGGCGCTTTTTTGGTTTATGGCGGTTTTTTCGGTATTATACAATTTTTAGTTTTGTCGCTTTTTTAGATTTGGTAATTCTTTTTCGGTTTTTGGCGATATGTTCGTTTCGGCGATTTTTTTATTTTGAGATTTTTTATTTTTGGCATATTTTAAAACTTCAAGAGTTTGCCTCTTACGGTTTCCATGATAGAGCAAGTTGTCAAAATTGCATAGTAAAAATAACATTAACTAATAGAATACCCTTTCACTCAGACTTTTTTTTAATTTCAGTGTTAATTAATGTAGTCTGCATAAAAATGCACTAACTTTAAAAAATTATGTAATTGAGATTTCAACATTTTTCGTTGATCGCTTTATAACCACCTTTTAATTTTTAATTGTCACATATTTGTTGTTGTGAATATGTAAAATGAATGTTTCAGGTCCGTAGTTCTTACGGCTCTCAAAAAAAATTTTGTGACGGACAGACAGATATTGTAGCGAAAACAATGGGCTTCCTTTTCACATTTCGTGTACGGAACCCAAACAATTAATCAATTTATTTCTTTAAATGAATTTCGATGTGTTTTTTCTGTGAAAAAAAAAATAATTGCAAGCTGTCGTCATTCATTCTATATTTTCTGTTATATTGGCAGCACTGAATTTAATCATTGTTGCCAACATAAATAGAAATTAATTTAATTGTACAACAACAACAAAATTAGCATGGACAACAACCTGCTGCCCCGCGTGTTACCTTGCTATCGCTAGAGTTGTGTCCAACAACTCCTTTTGAACTGGTTCGTTTGCGTTCGAATCAAAAGTTCTTTCAAACCTCTTTTAATTTACATTGACCGGACTTGTGTCCAACAGCTCATTTAAGTTCAAAACAATAAGTCTCATAAGAATATGTTTATTTTGACTTATTGAAATCGGTGTGGTGAATTAAACACACTCATGGCTTTACTAGCAAGCAAATAATCTAATTTATTTTTTCTTTTGTAATTTATTTAAATTTCAAACTTTACAACTGAAATTAATTTCTCATTATTAACAAATTATTTTGATTGCTTACTTCTTATCACAAAATAATCATCATAATTCTGTTAAATGTTTTGGGATTTTGTAACAATTGTTTGGTAAAATCCTCTTTTTGTTATGCTTGAACAGCCCAAATAAATACCACTGGCCCAGTTACCTTTTGAACTTAATTTACAGCCATTAATATCCCTGTGGTCATTAAACAGCAAAACCTTGTTATGAGTTTGGGTCATAGTGCTTACTAAAAGTAAAATGTATAACAAAATGGCCAAAAAAATATAATCGATATAAAATACCACAATACATTTCAAAGGCAAGCAAGTGTAATAAGGTTTGCCGTTATAAAATTTTATAGAAAATGCAAAGCAAAAGGGCTAAATATATATTTTAAGTGTTATTAAAAATTTTCCAAATATGTGTGCTTCTCTGCTTAATACTGCATTTACGTTGTCTAGAAATCTATTATATTTGATTTGAAATCTTTATCGAAATGTATATCGTTTAACGTAAGTTTTTTTTTGAAATTTTTCGAGATTTCGTATACAAGACTAAATCCTTTGTCTAAAATTTGTAACTCAAAAAGTGCCGACTCAGCTCATTCATACACCTTTTATAGAAAATTTTGTAGAGCGTAGCTAACTCACGCACCTTTTATGTAAATGTTGTATAGGGTACTCGTAGTAAAAAAATAAAAATATTTGGTTTTGAGTAGATTTTCTATAAATCTACTGACATATTAGATTTTGTTTTGTATGTGGAATAACTATAATGAATTGGCTACATTGCAGTTGTTGGGTTGTTGTTTAGGAAACATTTGATTCAATGGTTTTTGTTTTTGATATGAAATCTTGATAAGGGTAAAAAAAAATTGGTGTAAACGATATAGATTTGGACGAAATCTGCTAGATTCCGTGCTGGTGTAAATGCCCTACAAATTTACGCAGTCAGTGTAATAAATAACTTAAATAGCCGAGACACACACCGCACGTTTTTATAATACCTCATTTTACAGCCGGCAGCACTTAAGAGTAGTCGCAAATCGCATTCGAAAATAGAAATATGAAATGAATAAACCACAATGCAAGGTATGATGCACCGTACCTTAAATAATTTTGAAAAAGTACTAAAACTAGCCATGAAACTATCAAGTTCAGGTATTTATTTAAATATGTGGTTTACATTTGTTATCGAAATTATTTGTGGATTTTTTAACCAACTTCAAAAAGAAGGAGGCTAACAAGTCGTCTCTATTTCTTTCTTTGGCGGTGATACTTCATAACTCGGTACATTTTAAACCGATTGTAAAAATTATTTTTTGTGTGAGAGGGCATAGCTTCCCATTGGTGCCATTGTAAAAAAATGGGGGACACGCCCAAAATTTTTTTTAATTTAATTTAATGATATTCTACTTATTTGATTGCTGCGAAACCTATCAAACACCTTTGGTTCTCGTAATTAAACAATGTAAAATTTATTATATTATTTCACGCGGTTCAACACACTTAATCCTTAATATAAAAAAATAGGCGGAGTCACGCCCATTAACACTTAATATTTGATTTTAAGTGGTTCCACTTTAACGAATTGTACAAGACTTAACACGCACCCTGAGCTCTGAAAAACACAGAATCTTGCATTTAAAAAATGGGCGCAGGCACGCCAATTAAAATTTAATTTTATATTTCACGTACTTCTTCTATCAAGTCTTTGCATTGAATCCGGTTTTTTTTTTTGGGAAAAAGAATTATTAATGTTTATTTTGGAAGCCCAAAAATAAAATGGATTTCCTTTTGAATTTAAGTGGACATAAAGTAATTATGTAATTGTGCTCAATTAATTTCTTTGTATTAGATTTTAATTTTATTTTAAAAGCTTGAACATATGTAAGCGTTATTTTAGAAAAAAGTTTATGCTGCCCAATCGCCTCAGAAGTTGTATACGCATTACCCCCAGTTTTTAACTTAAAAATTAAGTACGTAATTAGCTAATTTTTATTTAAAATTAAGTTGTAATTAAATACGATTTCATTTTTTCAGTGGTTATTTAAAGTTCTTATTAAATTACGTTGAAAGTACGGTAGCACTGCAAAATTTCCCAGTATTACTGAAGGCTTTTCAAACAGCAGCTGTTTAATGTAAACAAAAAAGTTAGGTTATCAATATGTAGAAAATTAAATTGCATAAAAACTCATTTTATGAGACCAAAAGAACATCATAATGACTTTTTATATTACTTTATTCCATGATATGAAACTTTGTACTGTATATGTTATATATTTATGAAATTTAAACGAAATTCTTTTTAATACGACCGCATGATGCTCATGTGCATGTTTTCAGTAAACACACACACGCATAAAAACATATGGTACAATCATAAAACTTAAGTAGTGTTTAATTTTGCAAGGTTGGGCATTTAATGATTACTTAAATAAGCTTTCAAAAACACAATTTCGTATTTAATTATAACTTAAAAATAATTACGGTTTGATTACCAACTGAAGAAATGGGCATTAGCGTTTTTTAACCAATAGCGTTTAACGACTTCCGCTAAATAATTTTATTGCTGTTATTTTTGCCATTATTTTATATACTTTCATTAGAAATGTAAAAATTTCCAAATTTTTTTACGCATGTGTCACGCATTATTCACGTGTGAGTCACGCGATTAACGACTTCTGCTATATACTTTTATTGCTGTTATTTTTTTTTTATTGTATTACATACTTTAATTAAAAATGTAAAAATTTCAAAAATTTTTTACGCGTGTGTCACGCATTTGTCACTTATGAGTCACGCATTAGTCACGCGTTTAACGACTTCTGCTAAATTCTTTTATTGCTGTTATTTTTGCTATTGTTTTATATACATCCATTGAAAATGTAAAAATTTCAAATATTTTTACGCGTGAGTCACGCATTAATCACGTGTAAGTCACTCATTAGTCAAGCGTTTCAGGACTTCCGCTAAATAGTTTCATTACTTTTATTTTTGTCATTGTCCCATATACTTTCATTGGAAATGTAAAAAATTTCAAATATTTTAGGCGTGAGTCGATCATTAGTCACGTGCGAGTCACACGTTAGTCACGTGTTGAACGACTTCCCCTAAATACTCTTATTGCTGTTATTTTTGTCATTGCTTCATATGCTTTCATTAGAAATGTAAAAAATTTCCAAAATTTTTTACACGTGAGTCACGCATTAGTTATACGTTTAACGACTTCCGCTAAATAATTTTATTGCTGTTAGTTTTGCCATTGTACTTTCATTAAAAAATTTTTACGCGTGAGTCATGCATTAGTCACGTGTGAGTCACGCATGAACGTGTTTGTATTGGTATATAATATCGATTAAAAAAGATAACGTGTGTGTTTTAGCTGACGACTTTCTTAGGATAATTCGTATCCAAAGTAACATTCAATGGCAGGCAATTCATTAAGAGCGTGCGTGAGTAAAAAAATCATGAATTTTTTGCTTGTTTTGCTTGTCAAGCTTCGTTTATATGCATTTCGTTCCTGCTTCGATAAATTTTATAAAAAAATCGTGTGTATGAATCAATTAATAAACACTTTGTATAGGGGCAACCGTCTTCCCCTCCTATACCACCAAGATTTTGTTGGAACATTCCAGTTTGTTTTTAGAGCTTTCCATATTAAATTTAGTGTGCCTAATTATTTTATTTGCGGAGAATGAATTTGCATTATTTTAAGCTGTGTAGATATTTTACTTCGCCGATGATTTATTGCCCAAAATATCCACGTAGCATAAATATGCATAAAACTCTTATGCATATCAGAAAAATGTATGATGTTGATATGACATGCTCTGGTCAGGGATTGTGCAGATGCTCTCGAAGATCCTCATTTGCTTTGTAGTCGCCGGACGCAGTCTATGCTAGGGTTATTTAAGGCTTTCATAGCTTATTGCAGCACATGGGAGGCAAACCCAAAACTAAGAAAAAACTGGTGCAGTTTAAATTTTTCCCAAAAAAACAATTTACATATTTTTATTTTCTTATCCTTTTTAATGTCTGCAGGAAACACATACATAAACTACAAAAAATATGCTTGTTAGACAATTTTATTGCCTATGAACTTTTTGTTTTGTATCTAGTAAGTTCTTTTCGATTGCGTTTTAATTTTCCCTTTGGAAAGCCAGTCCAAAGTGTAGTTGTGAGCGATTTTTTTGTTTGTCTTTTTTTTATTTACCGTGTTTTGTTTTCTTATCTCTCTACTCGTATGACAATTTTATTTAAAGTCACTTGATTACTTATTCTGACAAAAGGGGAACAATTTTCAAGTACACATGACTGGATCAAAAGTTATAAATGTTAAAAGAAAAAGAAAATAATGCTGGCTATAAATTTATGATGTTGAAAAATTTTAAACACATTCAAAAATTTTAATTTTGAAATTAACTAAATTTTTCTCAAAATGTTTTTTATTCCATAAAAAATATACTATTTAATAAATTTACTTTATAAATACATACTTACATATGTATATTTATTCCTTACAATGCAAAATTTAATAGAGTCCTTTTCATTTAACTGTTTCCCTGTTTGTTTGTTATAACTTCACTGGCTGTGGTTTTGTGGTCATTGAAAATGTTTGCTACAATAGCTGCTAACGATCCCTTTGAGTCCTTTCATTGTTATTTAATTTGCAAAGACAAAGCTTGTTTACACGCACATTGTTAGTGGATAATAATTTATTAACATTATTAATTCCATTGAATTTAATTAGTTATAGTTTGATGTGTTTGTCTGTGGTCACGTCAAAGAAAATGTCATTAAGGCAATTTTTCAACAAGACAGTCTCTAGCTGGCCATTAATAAAAACTGAAATTTAGTCAAGAGTTCAATTAATAAGTACTGCAATACCAAGCATGTCCGCTCTCTGTTGGTAAACTCTCTGTCTATGTAATGATATAATGGTATACTTCTCATTTGGTTCATAGAAAGATTATTATAAGTAGTTTAAATAAAAATTAAAAAGGGTTATTTAATCTTTAGTGATTACCCTCAGTGAAATCAGTCCACCTGCTCAATGTATTACATTTTGAGTTATAAACTTTGGCTATTAATTTTTTAGTTTTTAAATTAATAAATGACTATTAAATTATATACATACATGCATACGTATATTTATAAATGTTATCTAAAGTTTCAAAAGCCATGTATGTAGTTTCTTAAATGATAGAACATACCTTTAATTCGTTGCCACTTCTTCCTCATAAACTTTCACTTCCTAATGAACATAAAAACCTTTCATTCTCTGCAAAATTTTTTATAGAAGCTCTTTTTTACTAGAGCTCTTCACCTACGGCATTTGATTTGACTTTATGCAAAAGAGTCAGGTATTTGCTAAGCCAAGTCAACAACCATCATTCAATTTAGTTGCTCTTTGTGCTTTATTTTTTTCGTATTTTTTTATGAATGAAAATTTGTTTTAAAAAGCCTTTATAAAACCTTAATAAGTTTTATAAATACAATTTTTTTAACGTAGAATATAATTTATATATTACTGCCGCACAGTGGTTCAGAATCGTTCTTCATCTGCCAACACTTTGTAACTTTTAAAACTAATGAAGATTATTTTTAGATATATAACATCTTAAACTTTTATTCAAATTTAATTTCATTACAATCAGTATAGTGGTTGTTAAGAAATGTAAGAATAAAGTTGAATCTTAGATTTTTATTATTTTTGTTATTATTTTTAAGGCCTTATAATAATAAATAGATTTTAGACTCTTTTGGATATATTTATACATATATACGTAAGTATGTAAGGCATGTCCGTACATAGATAACTTAACCGTTTCTATTCCAGATGAATATCTGTAAAAATTTCCCTACATATTTTCCCGAAAAATGTATGCCTACAAAACGCAAGTTAACCTTTTCAACTAAAAATATTTTCAAATGCTCACATATGAACATATAGAGTAAATTTCTGCATCGATTTTTGGGGGAAAATTATAGGTCCAAACTGCAGGCAAGCAAACCTCTTTAAATAAAAAAAATTTTAAAATCGGCTTACAAATGAAAAAGTTATGGGTGGTAGAGGGCTGGGGAAGAAAATTTCTCTCTCCGATTAAAAAAAATGTAGAACCAAACTGCAAGCAAACCCTTTCAAATAAAAAAATTTCGAAAATCTGTTGACAAATAACGGAGTTATGCATAAGGGTAAAAAATTTCCCCACTCATATCTTCGAAAAAAAAAATTGTAGGACCAAAAAGCAAGCAATTTGGACCTAACTGTGGACAAACAATTTCAAACAAAGAAGAAATTTTCAAATCGGTTGACAAATGACAGAGCTATGCACAAGGTGAAAAAATTTCCCCCTTAGGATTTTCGAAAAAAATTATGGTCCCAACTGTGGACAAACATCTTCAAACCAAAAAATATTTTTGCAATTCGGTTAAAAAATGACGGAGCTTTGCTTAAGGGGAGCGAATTTCCCCGTCCGATTTAAAAAAAAATATTCTATGACTCAACTTTAAACGAACCCTTCAAACAAAAAAAGTATTTTGCAAATTACTTTAAAAATGACAGAGTTATGCATAAGGGGAGAAAATTTCCCTCTGCTTTTCGGAAAAAAATATTGGACCCAACCGCTGAGAAATCCTTTCAGAAAAAAAAATAATTTAAAAAATTGGTTTACAAATGTACCTTGGTTTTGATATATTTCGTTTCTGATGGTGTAAAAATTTCAAGAATCTATTTCAAGAAAAATTAAGCTTTTGGCCAATTAAAAATTATTTTTACCACCGTGTGCCGGCAGCAACTTAGAATCCCACAAATTGATAATATAAGTCAACAGAGATATCTACTGACAGATTAGATAAATTCAACTAAAGGTTTGTGCTGGCTTCGAGTGGGCATTAGTATCTAAATTTCTAAATTGGAAGTGTTAAGAACACAATTTTCCCAATGATGTTTTGTGTTAGTGTATGTCTTTAAGCTTTTATTTATTTATTCATACAAAACACTCTTTTATTCTGCGAAGCCCATTAAATTTTTCAATGTATGTGATTTGATGTTGCAAACATCAATAATCGCTTAAAGCATTCAACCATTTTGAGTTGGAAAGTGGTTTACGGTTGGCTTGAATGCTTTCTCCCAATATTTATTTTATTTTTATTAAATCCTTAAAAATGCTTTTGCCAAAATTATTTGACAAATGCCTTTAATCCAAATGGATTTTTTTTGTCAAGCTGTTTGCTGCAACCGCAAAACATTTAGTGGTTATGAGAAATTTATTTCAACAGAAAATTTATATCGAATGGTAGTATTAAAACATAAATGCAATTTCAAGTTCATTGATTTTAAAAAATTTTTGATGACATTAAATACTATCGAACTTAAAGACAAGTAAAGTTTTTTTTTAAGCTTAATGAAACAACTTTGCACAAGAGCATAATTTTAGACTAAAATTCATTGAATTAGTCATTTATAAAAAAGTTTATTGCATTTATTTTAATGAATTTTTGCTAAAAATAAGTGTATTTATGTTACAGACAAATTGATGTCCTCTCTCAAACATTTGAGAAATAAAAAAAATTCAAATCTAGACACTTTTTGTAATTGGTAAAGTACAACTTGTCACTTATTAAGCTCCATTAAACTAAGACAAGACTTCGACTACAATCTGGTAACCTCTGGCAGCCATCATTTTCGCTATTTTCCAATTAGCCAAGTCGCAAACCTGCTGCGGGTTGATGATCAAAACCATATAATTTAAACGGGTTTGATCATCTGTTTGTGTCAAATATTAACGAGTTCGACCCAAGTCTACTTGATAAGTATTTCAATGCACGAAAACAAAATAATTTTTTTCATCCTTTTTTAAATTTATTGCTTTTTTTCTTCCTTATGGTAGTCAATTTCTTTTAAAAAAATCTATTGTCCCATAAGGCATATTTCCTCAATTTCTTCTTTATTATTTCCTTGTCAGCTTTTCAAGCTATAACAGAAGAATATTGCATACCACTTCTGTTGGGCTTTTAATAAAATTGGTAAGAAACAAAAAGTAAATTTGCTGAAAATTCAAATGTTGCATTTCGCTTGCACATGCTCCATCCAAAATTAAAAAAGTACACAAAGTAGAGATGGGCGCGTGTCGTGTTTGTTTCCGTGACACGTACACGCATGACTCAACACGAAGTGTTCGTGACAAAAAATCTGATTTCGTGCGTGTTCGGGTCGTTTCGTGTTGAGCAAAATTGACGCAAAAACACGAAAGGATTTTAGATGTAAAATATGTATGAATGAATTTCCAGTAGAGAAGAAATTTATGGCCTTATTTTGTAAAACGCAACGCTTAGCGTTGATAAATTTTATATGAATTTTGTTTTTGTAATTTAAATTGTTTCCAAGTTTTTCTCAACACTTGGGGTTGCGTTTTTACACAATTAGCCCCTTAATATTTTGTATCGTCTAACACACAACACCAGCACGTTTGTTGATATTGTATGGGCCTCTGAAGCTTAAAGTTCTTTGCGTAAACCCATAGCATCAGCTGTGGTGGCAGATAGTATCAGCTGGCAGTGCCAACTCGCTGCCATATTTTGAAAAGCGACTCTGGAAAAAATCGATTAAATTTTCTTCAATACCATACCAATAATATTTCGTTCGTGTTGTGCAGTACCGCGTTGACGAAAAATTTTCGCGTACGTGTTGAGCGCCTTGGTATTCGTGTTTGTGTCGTACCGTGTTGGAAAAATCCGAAACGTGACCATCTCTAACACAAAGCCCATTAAGTAAATTGGAAAATGGAAAGTAAGATATTATTATATTATTGATCACCACAAATATTAAGTAAATAAAATAAAATAAAATAAAATAAAATAAAATAAAATAAAATAAAATAAAATAAAATAAAATAAAATAAAATAAAATAAAATAAAATAAAATAAAATAAAATAAAATAAAATAAAATAAAATAAAATAAAATAAAATAAAATAAAATAAAATAAAATAAAATAAAATAAAATAAAATAAAATAAAATAAAATAAAATAAAATAAAATAAAATAAAATAAAATAAAATAAAATAAAATAAAATAAAATAAAATAAAATAAAATAAAATAAAATAAAATAAAATAAAATAAAATAAAATAAAATAAAACAAAATAAAACAAAATAAAATAAAATAAAATAAAATAAAATTAAATAAAATATAATAAAATAAAATAAAATAAAATAAAATAAAATAAAACAAAATAAAATTAAATAAAATTAAATTAAACTAAATTAAATTAAATTAAATTAAATTAAATTAAATTAAATTAAATTAAATTAAATTAAATTAAATTAAATTAAATTAAATTAAATTAAATTAAATTAAATTAAATTAAATTAAATTAAATTAAATTAAATTAAATTAAATTAAATTAAATTAAATTAAATTAAATTAAATTAAATTAAATTAAATTAAATTAAATAAAATAAAATAAAATAAAGTAAAGTAAAGTAAAGTAAAGAGTAAAGTAAAGTAAAATAAAATAAAATAAAATAAAATAAAATAAAATAAAATAAAATAAAACAAAATAAATTAAAATAAAATTAAGTAAAATAAAATTAAATTAAATAAATTAAAATAAAATTAAGTAAAATAAAATTAAATTAAATAAAGTAAAATAAAATATAAAAAATTGAATTAAATTAAATTACATTAAATTAAATTATATTAAATTAAATAAAGTAAAAAATAATACAAAATAAAATAAAATAAATTCAAATAAATTCAAATAAAATAAAAAATAAATTAAAAAAATAAAATAAAAATAAAAAATAAAATAAAATTAAATAACATTAAATTAAATTATATTACATTAAATAAGATAAAAAATAAAATAAAATTAAATAAAATAAAATAAAATAAAATTCAATTAAATAAATTAAATTAAAATAAAATAAAATAAAATAAAATAAAATAAAATCAGAAAAAATAAGATAATATAAGTTCAATTAAAATTAAATTAAATCCAGAAATAAAATAATAGAAAATTGAATTGAAATTAAAAATAAAATAAAATAAATAGAATAAAATAAAATTAAATAAAACAAAATAAAAAAGTAATGAAAAATGAAGTTAAATAATATCAAATCAAAATAAAACATGAAAAATATAAAATAGAGTAAATAACAAATAACAAATTAAATGCAGATTTTTGATAATACGAGTTATTGCTAGTTAATTTAAACCATTTTTAGATTTTAATGTTTTTGTGGCTATGATCAAAAAGTGTTTCAGTCATGTGTTACTGTTTTAAACTTTCAAGTTAATTTTCAAAAATTTATTTCTTGTATCTTAAATTGGGAAATTCGGTGTAGACGTTATTATTAATTTATTTCGTTCTACAAACTTTAACTAATACATTAAATTTTAAGCCAATTTAAGATTTTATTCCATATGAGCTTAAAAGTAGAAAAATTATAAGCAACAAGTCATTAAACAGTGATGCCATTAACTCAAAATTAGCTTATATTGACTTAAGCACATTTTCCTTTTTGTCATAGAAATTTATTAGAATATTTTCTGTGCTATTTAAGAATTTTTCATTTGGCCGCCCTTAGTTGTTTTCAATATCCTGCACATTAGAAACTATAAAAGCGTATGATTAATATTGATCGTGTTAATTTATATTACTCATACGCAATGTGTCCCAAAAATCTACAAATAGTTGAAAAAAATCATTCAATTTCTAAAATCTCATTGTATTGTATTTGTATTAAAAAAATATTGTGGTTTATTTTTTTAATAGTCCATATATCAGTTATGTTATACGAGTATTTCCGTGGTAAATTATGCTCATTTGTAACTGACAACTGAAAACATTCTTGTTACTTTTTCTTACATAGATATATTTGACTTATTCTCTCTCTGCTGTTTCTTTTCTCTCTTTCCTTCTTCGTTGAACTTTTGCCAGTGGCACAAGTTATTAAATGAACTTGAAAGACTCAAAACTTTGAAATTAATGTTGTAAAAACCACCAGCTTAAAAAGTCAATAGAAATCTTAGCAACTAAATTTATTTTTTATTTCCAGTATGTTTAACAACAGCAGGAAAAAAAAATAAGAAAAAAAACACAACTAGCAAATATGCCAGCAAAAGAAAATTTCTTGCGAAACAAAAAGACAATGAAATATAACATACATTATGGTTTTTTGTTTGTTATAAGGAAACCCAACCAGATATGGAAGATGTCATACTACATACAGAGCATGTCAGCAAGACAGTCCCAAATAAAAGCAAGAGAAAAATGAAAGAAGAATAGAGAGCAAAGCAAGAAAATAACAAGATTTTGCAATATAAATATTTTTTATTTAAACAAAAAATTCCTAGAATTTTTTGAAACCTTTGACAAATAAGACAATCTTTCGTTCGTTTATGTTATGAGCGTGTCTGCAAGAAAATGAGTTTAATTTGAAAAGAGTGGAGTGACTTTTAGTATTTAAGGCAACAAAGATTCAAAGGATTCAGTGTTGTTAATAAGATTTCTAAGTTCCCATATTTTTAAATATATAATTTAAAACAGTGAAAGACAAATTATGAAAATAAGTACACGTTTGTCTTTTATTTTTGTTCTTTGTGACTAGAACCAATCCTTATGGTTTTTGCACAAAAATAAATGAAACCATCCCGCTGTGCAGACTGGCGAAAGCTGCATTCAACAATTGTAATCTGTTGAAAGCACAATAGTGCAAAATATGCGAGTTAATATAAGCGCATTAAAACCTTGACATACACATGCACATGTGTAAAAGTGTTTGCATGTTTGCGAATTCAAAAGCGATTTACATCGGAAATTCATTTACGGATATGACAATTTTTTGATATTTTTGAGTAAAACCTGGGTAAATTTTTTATTAATAAATCATTCTTAAAGAAATTGTATGCCTTTAAATAATTGATTACTATCTCCAAATTTTTTTTTATTTATTTATAAAAACCGTACAAAAGAAAAAACTCTTTTAAGAATTTCGTGGCATAATTTTTTTTCATAAAAAAATTCTCGAAATCTGAAAATTACTCTGCATGTAAGTTAAGTAAATACATTTGAACAGAAAACTTTAACGGCTTATAAAAACAATAAGAAGTAAGTTCATACCTTTTCGCAGATTGGATTTAAAATTAATATATTTTTACCAAATTAATTTCTTCCTTGCTCCTTTTGGCTATAAAGCATTTTCTCCTACAAGCTGTTTAAATAAATTTCATATTGTTTTTAATTAGCATTTTTTTTAACTACACCATCTGTCTTAATTGGCCAAAAAATTTCAGCTTTATTATTATTAACTGTTGCACTTTAACCATATAATTGGTACAACCGAAATAAAAATGTTGAAACGTACATAAATGCAATATTTTTGCTATGGAATTAAAATTGCTACAAATAGAAAGAAAGGACCTGAAACAGTAAAATAATCGATAAATGTTATATGAACATACCTTAAATGAATACTTGGTTTGTATGTATGTAGCTTAAACAAATAAAAAAAAATTTAATAAAAAAGCAAACCATATTTTAATGAATCAAGTTAACCAGCAATTGGATAAAAACTAAAATAATAACGGCCTGTCTTACGATGTCACCAGCAAACGTTCGATTGACAACTTGTATTGTTGTTGTTTTCAATAAAAGTATTCTATCGAACGATTTCTGGTGACATCGTGGGACAGGCCGTAAATGTTAATTTTGCAGAAAAGCAAAAATAAGTGCTGCTTTTAGGCGCTTTTTGAACTTTAAAATTTTTAAAACTTATTTTTATATATTAAATTTTGTACCTTCTAAAAGCGTTTTATTAAAAGTTTTCCAGCTGACGACACGTAGTTTCCTTAAGAGATACTAACGTGCTTAGCTTAGTATACACCATAGCATTAGTTTAGAACTTTGTTATATATCCTTTTTTCAGCAAAATATTTTTTTTTTCAAAATTGCTCTACATTAATAAAAAAAAATGTTGTAAAGCTAGCCGACCTATAAAATTTAAAATGCTTTTCAAAGTTTAGTGGTCTCTTAAAAACTTTTTATAGTCTGAAACGTTAATATTTTTAGCAGCTCCTAACAGATTAGGGCGCATCATTTTCAGACCAACCGGGAATTGAATAACAGAATAATATAACAAATGAAAACATAGCAGAAAAGCAAAATCAAATGCTGCTTTCAGGCGGATTTTGAAATTTAAATTCTAAAACTTATTTTATGTTTAATATTGCATACATTTTAAAAGCGTTTTATTGAAAGTTTTTCAGCTGATGACACGTAGTCTTGTTAGTAAATACTAACATGCTTCATTTTGTATATATTATGAAATTAGTTTTAAACTTTGTCATATATCCTTTTTTCGGCAAAATATTTTTTTCAACACCGCTTTACTTTGATAAAAAAAAAAATGGTTATTTAATTAGTCTGCCAATGATAATTAAAATGTTTTTAAAAGTTTAGTGGTCTGTTGACAACTTTTTAGCCTCTGAAACCTAAATTTTTTTAGCAGCATCTAACAGATTAGGTGTCCGAATTTTTAAACTAACCAGAAATTGAGTAAAAATAAAACAATAAATGTAAATGCCACAGAAAAGCAAAATCAAATGATCAAAATGCGGATTGTGAAATATAATATTTTATATAAAATTTAATACCTTGTTAAAGCGTTTTATTAGCTGACGGCACGTAGTTTTGTTAGATGCTACTAACATATTTATTTTTGAATACATCATGCCATTAGCTTAGAAGTTTGTCGTATATCCTTTTTTCGGCCAAATTATTTTTTTTATCAAAAATTGTTTTGTATTGATAAAAAAAATTGTTGAACCAATCTGTCAACATAAAAAAATAATTTTAAAGGCGTATGGTTGTTTTAAAACTTTAAAGCCTAAGAAACGTATTTTTTACTGCTTCTAACGGATTAGGGGGCATAATTCTCAGATTAAGCAGGAATTGAATAAAAATAGTGCAACAAAAGTAGATTTCGCTAAAAGCAAAATCAAGTGCTACTTCTAGCCGCATTTTGGAATTGAATATTTTATTTAAATTTTTTTAATTTTATGCCTTTTCAAAGCGTTTTATTAAAAGGTTTCTAGCTGATGACTCGTCTTGTTAATAAATACTAACATAATTCATTTTGTATACAACATGACATTACTTTAAAATCTTGTCATATATCCTTTTTTCTCAAAATTTTTTTATTCAAAATTGCTCTGTATTGGTAAACAATGTTGTTAAGCTAGTCGCCCTATTAGAGTTAAAATGATTTTTAAAGTTTCGTGTTCTGTTTAAAACTTAGCCACAGCAAGGTAAATTTTTTCGGCAGTGTCTAACAGATTAGGGTGCATAATTTTCAGACTAACAAGGAATTGAGTAAAAATAACATAACAAATGAAAATGTCACATAAAAGCAAAATTAAGTGATACTCTTAGGCACATTTTGAAATTTAATAGTTAATTTAAATTTTTAAAATTTTATATATTTTAACAGAGTTTTATTAAAAGTTTTCTAGCTGACGACTCGTAGTCTTGTTAATAAATACTAACATACTTCATTTTGTATACATCATGACATTACTTTAAAATCTTGTCATATATCCTTTTGTCGCAAAATTATTGTTTTTTATCCAAAATTTATCTGTATTGGTAGAAAAATGTTAAACTAGTCGCCCTATTAAAATTAAAATGCTTCTTAAAGTTTCGTGGTCTTTCATTCTATTTCATCATTCATTCATTCTATTTCATCATTCAATCATTCTATTTAATATATTATTTCATGACATACATATGTTATGACATAAATGTATGTGTATATAATATGTAAATGTCATGAGATGATTACATAAATAGATGTAAGTAAATTCCAAATTATGTCGTGGCATAAATTATTGTCATGGCATAACTTATGCGTGCGCAATAATGATTGTGACATAACTATGTCTTAACATAGCTAAGTCATGAAATTATTGTCATAACAGCCATTTTAAGCTTTATAAATTAACGATTTAAGAAATAGTCGCCAAAACTTCACAACTAACTTTATTTTGGACTCGTTTGAATTTCATTCACTTGCGAACGAATGCAAAACGAACATACAATATTCAATATTATTTAGACGTTTATATGTGTTGCAGACAATTCATATAGTCTAGACTAAATTGCGGCATTGAACGTTGCGTTAGCAATAGATAACGTATTTATATTTTATATGTTCGAAGACAACATTCAACGCTCTAATTTACATTTTACGTGCATAAAAATAAATTAAATTCTCACTTAAATAACTTTAACACAATTATATTTCTTCCTACTCGTATCTTGTCTTGTTAAGTGGCTGTAAAACACGTTTAGAACAGAAAATATAGCAATTGCCAGCAGTGCCAAGCAAAGCTGCATTATTGCATACGTAATATGTTGAAATTATTGTTAATTACTCGTAATAAAAATTGTTGCAAATAATTTGTAGCGCAACAAAGTGTGAAGTCTTAAGAAATTAGCAAAACATTAAAAGCTTCTGCATGTTTGCTAGAAGGAAAGTAATTAGTTTTAAGGTATGTAAAATGAATTTATAAGGTTTAAAGTAGAATCGTTTAAAAGTATCTCTATTAACAGAATGATAAAAATTTTTATTTGCATAATCACAAAACTAATTAATGTTCACAAACAAAATGTTTTTAATGCTTTTGTTGTGCAATAAAAGTAGTAATTAGTTTAAAGGTATAACAAGTTAAAAATGCAAATTAAACTGCATAGAAAATTTAAGACTAAATAATCACATGTGTTACGGAAGAAGCCAAATTCGTCTAAACATGAAAACTAAAAGGTCCTTAGATTTTTTGACAAACCTAAATTCGTTTAGTGAAGTGGCAATGAGGCAAAAAAAAAATTCAACTTTCATGGTAAATCTCTTAAATCTCTTTTAAAGGATAAAGGGGTAGTTCTAATACAAACTGTAAAGCTTAATTTCTACTAAAAATGCTTTTTGAAAACAGTACTCTTTTTTCAAAATGCACTTTTTGCAAATAAATAACTTTTCGCAAAAGATAACTTTTTCACAAAATGTTGATGATACTTTTTGCAAAATGTAAAAAAAAAAACGTTTTACCAAAGGTACTTTTGTTAAGTTACTTTTTACAAAAAGTACTTTTGTTAATATAGTTTTTAATAAGTTACTTTTTACAAAAAGTTTCTTTTATTAAGGAACTTTTTACAAAAAGTACTTTGCTAAGGTACTTTTTTACAAAACCACTTTGACCGAATTTAGACACGAAAACACTTGGAAGGGAAACATTTAGTTTGGTAGCAATTTACGGGTGGGGAAGAGAGAATCATTTTTGTGTTCGGTAATCGGCGACACGCTTTGTTTTCATATTCTTTGCTACATATACACGCATACATGTATATTTGTACATTTTGCCTTTATGAAGTAATATTGGAATGTCGCCGGCAACATTTTCGTCTGTGTGGATGCGAAGGAAACAACAAAAAAGAATTCCAGATGTTTTCCTTCCAAATGTTCGTCCGTCAAAATTGGGACTTTGTTAAGGTACTTTTTACAAAAAGTACTTTGTTAGGGTACTTTTAACAAAAAATAATTTGTTAAGGTACTTTTTACAAAAAGTACTTTGATAAGGTACTTTTCACAAAAAATAATTTGTTAAGGTACTTTTTACAAAAAGTACTTTGTTAAGGTACTTTTTACAAAAAATACTTTCTAATGAATACGTATACATACTAGAGAGCTGCGTAAACAGTCTTGAAATGTAAAAACGTCATGATTTTTAAATGTATTCACGTCGCATGTATTATACTAAACCAATAATAAATGCTGTCATACTATAAGCGAAGCACAATGGTTGTATTGGTGTATGTGTATACCAGTGTTAACAAGCGATGACGTCAAGACAGCTTGTCTGTAACAAACACTCAAAAGAAGTACTGTTGATTAGTGTATGCTTGTTATTTTTCATATTGTACGTTTGAGTGTGTGTGTAATATGTAGATGGTAAGCTATTATGTGATTAACCGCATACAACTAATGTTAATGTATGTGTGTGCCTTTGCATGGGCGCAGAAAAATAAAAGATCATACACACATACATGCATGACGCTTGTACACGCGCTTATGCGTAGAAAGAAGCTAGTATCACAAATTCTTCCGTCACGAAGTGTTTTCTTCTTTACTCTTATACCTACAATACTCAAATAAATTTCTTGCAAATAGTGTTGTTAACGTTTGTTTTATAAGATTTCGCTGTAGCAAAGCATTTGAAAAATCCCTCATGTCTTAAAAGTTCTTATAAGATATCTTGTGCAGGAGACTAATACATACCTTGCATATAAAGTAGTTTTTGCCAAAGGTACAGAATATGCTTTGAACAGAATCTACTTTTTACAAAAGCACTTGTGCTTGGCATTAAAAAATATTGGGTCTTTTCACGTCAAAGAGTTAGTGATTGAAATTAGATTAAAACTAGTTAATTTAATGGCTTTTGGTGTCATTTCTGTAACTGCAATAAACTGACACTGCAAGAAAATTTTAGGCTTCAAAATAAACATTCACTATTTTATTTACATAAATTTTATTTTATTTTATTTATTTTTTTCTTAATAAATTCTAAAATTCATTTAAATTGTAACAGGTATCAAATACACTTACAGTGTTTCTATATTTGCAATAAGAGCATAAAGAAAATTGCAGTAACGTGACTAAAATCTACAAAATTCAAACTATTTTAAATGCTAAAGTTACTATTGCTACACGTAACTGCCATTTACGCTTTTCCGGCGGAAATAATTTTTAAATGTGGTTGAACATGCCAACATACTCTCGCATTCAATATATTAATATACATATGTACATGCAACACTTAAAGGCACACCTGCCTTCTTGCATACATACTAACTTATCTACTCGTGTATGATGCAACTGTATTGGAAATGCATTGCTACATTGCACTGAAATCAAAAATGCAGATAACAATCGCTTGCAGTTTTCTTTTTTGCTGATAACTTATCGTATGAATTACAATTAAATGAAGGGCAATACTAGAACCAGAGAATTTTATAAATTCAGCAGCTCTTAAAATGGAAATATATCTGCTTGTAAGTAATAAAATAATTCAACTATTTCAAGTCGCTTCTGCATTCCACGTAAGTGTTAAGTAAATCTGATCATAAGTTGGTTTATTTAATTTTGTTTTCTTTTTATTACAAGTAGCTCCACTGTGCACTTGCTTTGTTTTTTAGAATCCTTTGAATCGTTGGACTTGAGTTATATTTTACTTCAGCATTATAAGCTGCTGTGCTGACATACGATTTAGTTTTTAATTTACAGCAGTTGTACTGCATGTCCATCAAATTGTTTTAGTGGCGTGTTTAGGCGCAACTTTGTATTAAAGTGCAAATTGTAAATTGCAGCAACGTTGTGATACTTTTTGCTGGAGTTTGGTGTTGTTTTTATTTATTTTTATTAAAGCAAATGTAATTTGCTTTTTGGTTGATGTTTAATAAGGACTTTAACTTTTCTTTGTTAGTATAGATCTCTCTGTCGAGGAGTTTTTGTTATTTTGTGAAATTTTACTGAAACATCGTTCCTTTAATAGGCATGGCCCCGCCCCGTCCATTTTTTTCCAACCACATAATTATTTCATTCTAAGAGCCGAAACTGTTTGCCAAGTTTCATGCAAATTGGACTTTTTTAAATATCTTGATGTTTGGCAATTGTCGTAATAATCAATTAACTAAAAGAATAGTAATATATATTCACCCTTATTCCAGTTGTCGACGTCGACGTCACTTTAACACAATACCAAAAAAATCGGGGCTTGTGTACTCGCTCTTGACAAGAGTTTTGTGCTACTGACAATCTATTTCTGTTCTCTAAGGTCTAGCAAATAGCATGAACCTACCAACAGGAGTCAGTTGTTTTCTACAACGGGTAAACAAGCTCCAGTTCTTTGGAATTGTGTTAAAGTGAGGTCGACGACGACAACTGGAATAAGGGTGATTATTAAATTTCAATGGGCATGGCTTCGCTCACTTAAAAAAATAAGAGTGTGCCTTTTTTAAAGCTTAGGTTATATTTTAACGCTTAGGTTATTTCCAAGTAAAAATCGGTCAAATATAAACACGTGAAATATAAAATAACTCATAAATGGACGTGGTTCCTCCTATTTTTTAACAGACTTCAAAAAAAGGAGGAGGTTAACAATTCTTATCTATTTTTTTATGTGTTTTTTAACTCGATACATTCTAGACCGAGTGTAAAAATTCTTTTTTTTTTTGTCTGAGAGGGCATAACTTCTCATTGGTCGCATTTAATAAATTTTTTAATTAGATTTTATGATATTCTGCTTATTGGATTGCTGCGAAACCTAGCAAAAACCCTTGGTTCTTGCAATTTTACAATTTTAAAGTTAAAAAAATGGGAGGGGTTACGCCCATTAAAATTTATTATAATATTTCACGCGGATCTACCTAATCGATTTCTACGAAACTTACCACACCTTGAGATCTAAGACATACACAATCCTCCTTAAAAAATGGGCGGAGTCACGCCCACTAAAATTTAATATTTTATTTTAAGTGGTTTTACTTTACTTAAAGATAAGAAAAATATCATAAAATCAAAGAAGAAGAAAATTAGTGGGCGTATTCCCGCCCTCAGAGGAAAAAAGAATTTTTAAAAGAAAACATTAGCGAAATATGAAGTAACAATAAAATCAAACATAGAAGTCGTTTAAAAATTATATGAAATGAAAAAAACACGTTTGAAATATTTTCCAATATGTATATTGAAAATTTTTTTTGTTAATATTTTTTCCAAATTTTTTCTAGACGAGAGAAAAATTAAAAAAAAATTAAACCTTTTTTTTTTGGCAAATCTTGAAGTAACAAGCATAAAAAATATGAGAGGTGTCTTAGGACACCCGTTCGGAGCTATGTTGCTCAGCTATGTATATAAAACAAATTTCATGTGTTAAATAACAATGCAATAAAATTATTTTCATTTTTAAAACCGTTACAAGAAGAAAAACAAAAAATTAAAAATTGTTCACATAAAGTTTGATAGATTAAAAAATATTTCAATTTACTTACGAAAATGATTTTTTCTGGACAAAGACCCAAAAAATCGTATCGTATTTAAAAGTTACAAAATAATTTATGCAAGAAGCCTTACCAAGCTATTCAAGTTCTTTTAAAAATTATCATAAACGTTTGTCTATTTTGTTAATTTTTGTAATTAATATCATTCGTGCGCCAGTTTTTTAAAGTGTATTAATTAAATAAATGTTTAACATTTATTACATTTTTCATGTCTGCTTCCTTTATTTTCTTATTTTTGCTTATGTTTTTTGTTAACAAAAAAAAAAAAATCATGTGTGGTAAAATTTGTTTAAAAAAATCTATGCAGAAAACAAACTTTTCCAACGCATTTATCACGTTAAATTTATTTGTTTGCAGTACGCAAATTGCTATTAAATAAATGTATGTATGTATGTTTAAGTGCGTGTGTGTGTGTATGTGTGTCTGCGCTAAACAACACATGTTGCCAGCTATTTAAAATAGCATTTATTTAATGCCACACAGAAAACAAGGGCTCACAGCACACTCCACAGCACTTTTCGAAAATATTAAAAAAAAAAGAGTTGAATGGCTGGTGCACAGGTGCTCTACAACTATTCCATCGCCAACGACGACATCATGATAAATACCAGAACAAGTTTTTTGTTTACTTACAAAAACAAATAAACTATCTTTGTGAAGAACTAGAAAAGAAAAATATAAAAAAACTCTGCCATCAAAATTTATTTAAGGCAATTAGTTTACTTGAAATAAAATAAAAACTGAAAAGGGAGCAAATAAATATTTTACATGAAAAAATTCTAAAGATTTTTAAAGAAAGTATAAGTAAAATGCAATCGAATTTTATTAAAGAATTATATATTATAAAAAAATTTAGTTGAGTTCTTTGAAGTCCCTTCGTTACTTTTAGATAAATTTCTTAAATTTTCCATTAACTGCCCTGCACATTGGGGCAATGTGTATTTCTTTAAGAAAATCACCATTATCGGGGAAAAATATGAACATTTAATTCCCTTGAAATTTTTCGTTCTCTCGAACATTAGTTTTCTGTTGTGAGTTTACGTATATATTTTTTCTCCCTTCGAAATACCCACATATATTTCTTAGCAAAATTACCCAGACGTTAAAAATGTAAAAATCTAAGCCTATGACGTTGCAGCTTCGGGCAATGACAGATAATATGTTCAATGGTTTCTGGTTCCTCTTCATCCCCGCACATCCTACAAAAATCTGGAGTGCCAGTCTCCCAAATGCTGGTTCTTACTCTGACCGAGCAGTGACCTGTCAACACGCCTATCATGATTCGCATCGCCTTCATATTCATGTCCATTAGTAGTTTAGATCTTCCTGAGTCTAGTTTTGGCCAAAAACCCCTCGAGACTCTACAATCCTCCCTACTTCGCCATGAACTTTTGGTCGTCAATTTCATTTCCCTCAACACTGCTGTGGCCAGGAACCCAACATAGTCTGAAACTATACTTATCCATAAGCAATTTGAGGGCTACAGTCACTAACAAGTTTAGATTTGACAATGTGTCCCTTCACAGCTTTTAGCGCCTTTTAGCCTTTTAAAGCCTGGCTGTCACCTTCAGCTACATTCCTGGCCACCAGCTCCGAAGCCCTGAGGATCGCCAAGATCTCAGCCTGGAAAACACTACATTCATTCGGCAGTCTATTGTATGTACATGTACATACATTACTTATTTATTATATATACTATATATTTATTTACTCAACAATGTTATTGGGAAATATTAAACATACAATGTTCCATTATTTAAAGCTGCAATACCACAATGTTAACTTTTCTGTTATTAACACAAGAGCTATTAAACACACAATGTTCCATTATTTAAAGCCGTAATACCGCGAGAATATTAAACGCACAATATGAAATTGTTCACTGCTGGAATACCACAATGTTAACATTTCTGTTCTTAACACAAGAGCTATTAAACACACAATGTTCCATTATTCAAAGCCGTAATACCATGAGAAGTATTAGACGCACAATGTTCAATTATTTACTGCTGAAATACCGTGTTATTAACTTTGCTTTTATTAACACAAGAGCTATTAAACACACGATGTTAAATAATTTAAAGTTGCAGTACCACGATGTTAACTTTGCTGTTCTTGGTACAATAACTATTAAGCACACAATGTTCTATTATTTGTTCTCTGCGGCATCTGAACTGGCTTATGGGTTCGTGTGATTGTATATTTTTTCTAGCAGTATATTATTAGTTGTTGTTATGGTTTGGATATACGTTGCCAATAATGCATGTGTGAAGAAGCATTATATTTTTTATTGCTATTGCCCAGCAAAAAATTTCAAAAAAGTAATCGAGTTTGGAATTAAGCATTTTTGGTGGAAGCTGTTCCTTACTGAATTACCAACTTAATGATTTTAACAAGGCGTGAGACTAAAATAATCGATTCTTGAGAAGTACTTACCTTTTTTATTTGGAAACTTGTTCACGTAATCTATTTAATCTAAAAAAAATCATTCTCTTCATTTAGCAACTTGTACATTTTAGGTAATGAGATTTGTAAGCGAGTAATGAAATTTGGCAATCAGAAAAGTAAGTCATTATATCGCAAGTAGTTCTGATGGTAATGTGTAATTTTATGCTGGGTGTTTTAAGTGTTTCTTTGTGGCTTCTGCATTGGCTTATATGTTTGTGTGTTTGTATTTTTTTAACAGTATATTACTAATTATTATTATGGTTTGGATATACGTTGGCAATAACGCATGTGTGTAGCAGCATTCTAGTTTTTGTTTGTTGTTGTTAGTGTTTTTTGTTTGTGGCGTCTTCATTGGTGTAAGTGTTTGTGTGGTTGCATATTTCTTAATAGTAGTTGCCCAGCAAAAAATTACACATTACCATTAGAACTACTTGCCATATAATGACTTACTTTTCTGATTGCCAATTTTCATTACTCGCTTACAAATCATATTACGTAAAATTTAAAAAAATGACGTGCAAGTTGCTAAATGAAGAGAATGATTTTTTTAGACGAAATATATAACGTGAAGACAAATAAAAAAAATGTAAGTACTTCTCAAGAATCGATTATTTTAGTCTCACGCCTTGTTAAAATCATTAAGTTGGTAATCCAGTAGGGAAGTGCTTCCACCAAAAATGCTTAATTCCAATCTCGATTACCTTTTTTGAAATTTTTTGCTGGGTGGTGTAACATTAAAGTTGTTATTAGCTTTTGGATGTTTACTTTCTTGGCATTATTATCGTCCTGTATGATATTGTGCTTAAGTATTATGTTTTAAGCTATTAGTTATTAGATTATTATAGCCATTGCCAATGTTTCTATAAAAAAAACAATTGTATTAGCCGACTTCAACAGTATATTTATTTTTTATATTAAAAATAGTTTATAGGGCATTTACACCTGCATAAAATCTAGCAGATTTTAATTAAAATCTTCATGAAAATTTATACCATTTACATCATATTTTTTTGACATTTGTGAAGATTTTTTTATCCAAAACAAAACTCATTCACTGAAAAATTTCCAAAACTATAACCAAGCATCTGCATTGTAGCCAATTCACACACCTTTTTAAGCAGACTGTAGCTAATTCAATAATCTATTATAAATATAAATATTTTTTACAGGGTAGTAAAAATAAAATAAAAATATTAGATTTTGGGTAGATTGCCTGAAAATCTACTCACAAACTAGATTTTGTTTTGTATGGGAAATAAAGTAAAAATCAGTTAGATTTAGCTCGAAATCTCGAAAATATTAGATTTCGAGATAATCTGCCTTATCGTGGTTGGCGTATTTCAAATAAGACTACGACTGTTTGGTAATAGATTAGAGAAGACTTCAACAGTTTTTCTTTAATCTATTACCAAACAGTCGTAGTCGTATTTGAAATACGCCAACCACGAGAAGGCAGAATGTAAATGCATTATTAAAATATATTTCCGAGCAATTTGTCATGCCCTAAAACTTTTTATACGCAACACAATATTCTATCTATTAATTATTTTTTTTTAAATTTTATGTAAATGTATTCTTTATAGGGCATTGACATTACCTCAAAACCTAGTACTTACGAGATTTCGATTTAAATCTTACTGCTTTTTACTAGATTTCCCATACAAAACAAAATCTATTTTGTCAGTAGATTTTTAGCAAATCTAATAAAAATCTAATATTTTTATTTATTTTGTACTACCCTGTACAATATATTTATAAAAAAGATGAGTGAATTAGCTACGTTCTGTTTTAAAAGTTGTGTGACTTAAGGTAGAATTAGCCGAACGTCCACGTAAGCTAACGAAACAGCTGATCGTTTTTGTTGATTGAAAACAATGCAAACGCTTACCGAAATTTGCTGTAACGTTGACGGCACGTCTCAACCTGTATAAAATAGAATTTCCTAACGTTGTTAAGTGACGTTTGTAAGCCAGTGATGGTACCATTGTAATTTAAATGGAATAGGGGTATTTTGGCTCTGTTTTTTGGTACTTTTGTTAATAATATCTGTGTGAAAAAACATAAATATATAAATAAATATTTGGGAATGTACATATATACATACTTATGTACACAAATATATACATGCATGTGTATGTATATGTACTTATATATAATAAAGAAATGCATAAATATGTATGAGAATAATATAAATGTGATATGTATTAAAGGATTTAAATGGTATCAAAACTTCTTATTGCGTATGCACACATGTAAAAATTATTTCATGTTGCATACATATCGTTGGTCACAAGTAGAAAGGCCCTAACTCAAATAATTGTAATTTTACAGGGGAAGATAAAAACATAATATTAAACAGCACAACTGCTTTGTTAAACTGCTTTTAAAAGTGTTATTTTTACGATATTGCAATAAATTTTTGTGACGAGGTGTACTTGTGTCCATCGATATGTATGTATGTATGAACATATTTATTTGTTATAAATGTATAACAGACAGTATACAGTTTTAGTAGCGTTTACATATTTTAGGTACTTTTTCTTCGCTACATTCACCATTTGAACTTTTTTATTTCCCATCACTGTTTTGTGAACAGCTGTTCCTTTTCAATATTAAAACAACAAAACGAAGTAAAGCATACGCACGTTTTTAAATGTTCTATAAGTGCAACAACGTGCTAACAGTACGGTACGGTGTGTTACAGCAACAGCAACGTTCGGCTAACCCAGCCTTTAGCTACATTGCAGTTATTTGGTTGTAGTTTTAGAAATATTTCAGTTAATGGGTATTGTTTTGGATATAAAAATGTTGATAAATGTCAAACAAAGTTGGTCTAAATGGCATAGATTTTTATGAAGATTTTAATTAAAATCTGCTAGATTTTGTGCTGGTGTAAATGGCCTATTAAATTGATCCATCACCTTGGTTAATTATTCCATTTTTTTTTGCTCTCATAGTAAAAATCAATAATTACCAGCTATCAATTGCAAATAATATAAAGTATTTGAAAGTTTAATTATCCGTAAATAATACATTGTTTATTTACTTAATCGTGCATTTATTTATTGTTTACTTTAAATGCTATAAAAGCAATTACAAACTATTTTGCAAATAGATTAAGGAAAGAAAGTGAAGGCAAACTCAGTCATAAGGGGAAATTAAACGTTCAAGCCTCTCTGTAGAGCAAAAACGTTAAGTTATTTTATTTTAATTATTTATTATTATGTTAATCTTTTGCATTGCGAAAATTCAATTTGAACATTTCTTCTTCACATTACTAAAAAAATTAAAATATTACTTTAATTTTTGCTTTCATTTCTATAACAAAAAAAAAGCGAGAAAAAACTTAATTTTAAAATGCTAAATAATGTTTCAATAAAGAATGTAAATTTTCAATAATTTTAAATCATCCGCGAAAAAGTTTAAAGTTGTTTTGCATAAAAAAGAAAATAATACAGAATTGGATACAATTACTTTCGCGTCTATTTATGTTAACAATATTTTATCATCATTGTTTTTCTCATCTGTAAATAAAATGAATAATTTCAAACAGTTATAACGGACTTACTGGAAATTCCTAAAAGTATGCTTTAGCTTTTGCATAATTAATGTACCCATTTATGTATGACAATTTAATTTTGTTTACATATAGCTCAATCACCCGTCGTAGCTGATAATAATTTTAATTGAAAGCGAAAAGGTCGCAAAAACAATTGAAAAAAAACAAAAAAAAATTAAATTAATTTATTTTAAATTTCAATAATTTTTGTTTATTTATTAATTCGATAAATATTTTTTAGAATTTTTTCTTAAATTTTTCTAAAAATTTTTGTGTCGTCCTTTAAGCTGAAATAACAACCACAATATTTTTGTCAGGACAAATTAATTTTTGACAACTTTTTTTATGTAAAAAATAAACTGTCATACTACATACAAAAATAAATAAGTCCGGACAAAAATTTTATCCGCGAAAATTAGTTAATTCAGAAATTTTTTTCCTTGTTTGAGATAACTTAACTAGAAAATTTTTGTAACAATCTTTTCTAAATTTTTTTGTCGTCCATAAAAATTTTTCTTATAAATAGTTTAGTTTACTTCTCACACCAAATTCAAGTGTCCTTAATTTTAGTTTTTGCTTTCTGATAATTTTTTTTAATACAATTTTCTAATATATTTTTTCTAAAAATTTTTTTTTTGTCCTTTTCCTAAAAAAACTGTCACGCTAAGTACACAAATAAATTTATCCGGCCAAGCATTTGTGCGAAACAAATGAGCTGAAGGAATTAGCTTTAAAGTTTTTTTAAGCATACAAAGCGAAAAATTTTGTAGAAAATTAAACAAACAAAAATTTATCATACGTCAAATTTTTCAAGAAAAATTTTATCATCCGACAATTTTGTTGGCAAATTTTTGCCAACCGAGAAATTTTTGCAGAAAAATTTTTATCGTCCGACAAATGTTTACGAAAGAAGTCTTGTTTTGAATAAGTATTGTCTTCCAACAAATTTTTCTAGAAAAGTTTTGTCATCCGACAAATTTTTTAAAAACTTTTTAACATTCGACAAATTTTTCTAAATTTTTTTTGTCATCTGAATTTTTTTAAATTTATATCATCCGAAAAATTTTTGTAGAAAATTTTTGTCATCTTACAAATATTTCTTGGAAATTTTCTTCACAATTTTTTGCCGTCGGACACAATTTTTTTTAAATTTTTGTCATCCGACAAATTTTTTTTTATTTTTGTCACCTGAAATAATTTTACTGCAATATTTCTGTCATCCAAGAAACTTTTCTTCATGGAAAAAGAAATTTTCACTGGCTAATATCTGTTTGCCGCAGATTTTTTCTAAAAAAATTTTATCTTCCTAAAAAGTTTTCTATACAATTTCTGTCATCCGACAATTTTTTCTGAAAATTTTTGCTCCCACACACTTTTTCTAAAAAAGTTTTGTTATCCGACACATATTTTCAGCTTATTTTTGTTATTCGACAATATTTTGTAGAAAATTTATATCATCCGGCAAATTTTTGCCATCTGACAAATTTTTTTTAGAAAATTTTTGTCATTCGAAAAATATTTCTAGAAAATTGTTCTCATCCAACAAATATTTTTTTTAGAAAATTTTTGTCATCCGACAATTTTTTTTTTTAAATTTTTGTCAGCGGACAGATTTTACCAGACTATTTTTGTCATGCGAAAAAATTTTCTGAAGAAAATTTTAACCCGCACTTTTTTTTTTTTTTTTTTTTTTTGAAATTGTTCGTCATCCTACAATTTTTCCTAAAACTTCTTTGACCCCAAAAATTTTTGTTATCCAAAAAATATTTCTTTATAATTTTTGCCATCCGACAAATGCTGCAAATAAATTTTGCAATTTGACAAATTTTCCTAGAAAATTTTTGCTAACCCATATTTTTTTACAATTTTTTTTTCATTCGAAAAATTTAAATATAAATTTATCTCATGAATTTTTATCTTACAACTTTTTTAAGACATTTTTCATTAGAAAAGTTTTCTTAAAACATTTTTCATCCCATAAATTTTTCTAGAAAAATCAGATCTGACAGACATTTATATAAAATTTTTGTCACCCGGCACATGTTTCTAGAACAATTTTTTTCATCCGACAAATGTGTCCAACAAAAGTTTTGTCATCTGAAAACGGTTTCTAAAAAAATTCGTTTTTCCTTAATTTTTTTCTAGTAAATTTTTGTCGTTCGACAATTCTTAGACAATTTCATATTACAAATTTTTATTCCACAATTTTTTTTTAGACATTGTTCGTCATCCGACAAATTTTCCTATAATTTTGACCCCTAACATTTTTATTGAAAAATTTACTTGGCCGACAAATATTTCTAGAAAAATCTTGCCATCTAAAAATTTTTTTTTAAATTTTTGTTATCCCACATTAATTTTCAGGTAAATTTTCGTCGTCCGACAAATTTTTTAAGAAAATTGCTGCTATCCGACAAATGTTTGCAGAAAGTTGTTGCCATCTGAAAATTATTTCTAGAAAATTTTCGTTGTCCTACAATTTTTTTCTGGTAAATTTTTGTCGTCCGACAAATATTTCTAGAATATTTTTGTCATCAGAAAAATGTGTGTGAAAAAATTTTTGTCATCTGAAAATGATGTCTAGAAAATTTTCGTTATCCTACAACTATTTTCTGGTAAATGTTTGTCGTCCGACATATTTTTTCCTAAGACAAATGATTGTAGAAAGTTTTTGTCATCTGACATTTTTTCTAGAAAATTTTGTTGTCCCATAATTTTTTTTGTGACAATTTATATCCGACAAATATTGAAACCCAGAAATTTTTCTAATAATTTTTTTAACGTACGAATATTTTTCAGATAATCTTTATCATCACTATACACATAAAATCTTTTAATTTTTGCCTTTAGACCATTTTTTTCTAAAACTCTTTTATTATCGGTAATTTTTTTATTATTTGTTATTATTTATTTATTATTATTATTATTATTATTATTATTATATATTATTAATACCACAATTTGTTATGAGTTTAGAAAATTTTGAAAATTATGAATAAATTCTCTTTAAACGTGTGTAATGATGAAGAATTTTCTTTACTTCCATTCTAGCCTTTTTTGTGGGCTCTAACTTTCTATTGTACGCCTTAAAATGCTCGTACTTAACTTATTACTTTTTGTCTTATAGTTTTGAGTTTTAATTCTTATCACCAGTCTTGTGCCTTTAGCTGACGTGTGTTTATCTTTAATGGTTTTGCCATTTATTTTTTTATTTCTAAAAAAAGATAAATTTGACTTTGAAAATTTTAAATGATAAATGGAATGCTGCCTGTTTCACCAGTAAAAAACAATTCGGAATATTTTCACAGGCCTTTGGATGTTGTTATGAAATAAAACAAACAGACTGTTCATTCAATTTCTTAGATTTAGAGCTGACTCTTCAGTATTAAATTTTAGTTACATGCCTACATAAATCATAATTTTCAACTTTTTGTTTGTTCTGTGTTTATTTTTTTTTGTAATATTTGTTATGTTTTTGACACTTTTTAAACAATTAAGAAAACATTTGGCCATGATTTACTTGTGGAAAAATTTTGTGTTGTTTTCCTTTTGTGTGTGTGTGTGTTTTTTTTTTTTTTTTTTTTTTTTTGAAAGGAAACAGTGGGAAAGTTGGGAAGGAAATAACAAAGAATCTAAGCGACAAGCAGAGGAAGTATAATTTTGAATGATTTTCTTTTTAATAAATTATGGATTTTAAATTAGCGGTTAGACTGAATTTACATTATGGAATTTTACATACAATTAGTTAAATTAAGGTTTTTTTTTACTAATTTGTCTATAGTAGGTGTGAAGAACTTATTAAAAATACATCAACGCTATTTTTAGGGTTCCGTAGGCTGTTTTCTCGAGAAACGTAAGAGCTGCTAAGCTGAATATTCAAACCTTTGCTCGCTAAAAAATTAAAGGGAGAACCAAACATGTTGTGAAATCATAACGCTTTTGGCGATTTATTTTAGTTGTAGCTATTTTTTTAGTTTTTACGTTTTGGCTATTTGTTCGGTTTTTTGTGTTTCTTTGGCGATTTTTTTTTTAATTTTGGGATTGTAAAACTCCAAGTGTCTGTAATTATATAAATACACTAGCTTAGCCCAGCATATGTTGTCGTACCCTCAATAATTTATTTTTTAAAATCCAAATTACTCCACCCACACCACAGGTTAAAAACAGTTAAAAACAAAACGGAAACCTAACCGGTATTGTCTCGAACCTCTGTTGAAAATTTCAGCTCCACAGTTCTTATAGTCCTATAAATCATGCGTTAGGAACAAACACGCACTACGATTTTATATAAAGCTATATATATATAATTATATATAGACATTTGAAATTTTCAAAGCTAGTGTATTTACACCAATTAACACTGTAATTTAAAAAAAATCTAAATTAAAGGGTGTTCTATCAGTTAATGTAATTTTGACAACTTGCTGTATTTTGAAAACGGTAAGAGACAAACTCTTGAAAATTTCAAAAACGTTAAAACTAAAAAATTCCAAAATTCAAAAAAATCGCCAAAACGAAAAAAATTACAAAAACGAAGAAAACGCCAAAACTAAAAAAAATCCCTAAAACTACAATGTTCAAATTACGCTGAAACTAAGAAATCCCAAAATAAAAAAAATCGACAAAACGAAAAAATCGCCAGAAACATAAAATAATCATCAAAAACTAAAAAAAGCTCCAAAACTTAAAAAATCGCCGAAAGTAAAATAAATCGCAAAAAAATCGTCAAAACAAAAAAAAAAATGCTTTCAAAAACTCCTAAACTAAAATAAATCGCCAAAAACCGAAAAAATCGTAAAAAAAAAACACTTAAACAAAAAAAAGCTCCAAAAACCGAAAAAACGCCAAAATCGCTTAAACTACAATTTTCAAACATGCTGAAACTAAAAAATCCCAAAATAACAAAAAAAAAAAAAAAAAATCGCCAAAACGAAAAATCTCCAAAAACCGAAAATAATCGCCAAAAACTAAAAAAGTCCCAAAACTTAAAAAATCGCTAAAAGTAAAATTAATCGCCAAAATCCGAAAAAATCATCAAAACCTTTATAAAAAAATGCTTAAACTAAAAAAACTTCAAAAACCGAAAGAACGCCAAAACTAAAAAAACGCTAAAACTAAAATTTTCAAAAACGCTAAAACTAAAAAAAAAACTAAAAAATAAATTGAAATAAAAGAAGCAAAACGCCAAAAATCGAAAAAAATTTAAAAAAAACAAAAAACGCTTAAACTAAAAAAAAAAACTCAAAAAACCGGAAAAAATTCATAAGCGAAAAAAGTGCCAAAACTAAAAAGCACTAGAAACCAGGTACTTAATTTTTTTTCTTCAAGTGTCTACATCAGGTACGATATTTGATTGTGTAGTCTAAAGTTCGTGTAGTATTACATATCGTTACCTTAATATAGAATGGGCCAAAGTCATTATTTTTTTGAAATCGAGATTTTTGCATTTTACGATACATTAGATGCTCTTCTAGCGAAGTATAGAAAAATCTCTATTTCAAAGAAATAATTACTTAGGGCCTTTCTATACTAAGGTAACGATATTTAGTGTCAGTACGGAACTTTTAGTGTACTGAATTTATTTTATTTCTTCGAAACTAGAAGAAGAAAAAGCTTGTCTTAATCTTTTTTAATTTCTTGAAAATTTTCAAAGTAAAATTTTGGTATTTTCAATCACTCAACTAATTGATTTAATGCTAAAATTAATTAAAAAAACTTTAACTTTTAATAAATATTTTTATTTAAGAGTTTTAAGTTTTTATTTGAGTGTGCCTGAACCTGATTTTAAATTTTATTATTTTATTATATTCAGGGCTTTCATGAATAAAATTCAGCGTGAAAATTTTCACGGGGAATAATTCCAACTTATAGTAAGTAATAGGGAAAACAAAAAATTCTAACTGGAAAAGGGAGAAATTTCAAGTGGAATTTTATTCATGAGGGCTATAATTTATTATTTTACAATAACAAGTGCTAAACACTCTATACTTGACTTTTCGCTCTAATCCTGAAATAGACAAAGCAGTCAGTTTATCTCTCTTTTGTGTGAATGCAATTTACAATTCAAGCACACTTGCACACACACACACACACACACTCACACACTCACATTCATATATGAAAAAAGTTTTACTTTATTTCCGCTTAAATTCACCACACATTTCCGGTTGAGTAAATGTGTTATGAAAACATACATATGTATAATAGAAAAGTAAATATTAATATTAAAGTGATTATATTTTTATGGTAAAATAGAAAAATGATTTCTATATTATTGGAACTAACAGAATTTGTTTAAAAATAAAAAGCAGTAAAGTCAAACAAACTAACACACAAATTGCTTTACATTCTTGTGCAACAATGCCAATTATTCTTAGGAAATTTGTAGCAAGCTTGAAAATTATTTTAAAAAAATTTTTAAAGACTTTAATCCCATATCTCTTCATTATGCGCGAATGAAAAATATATTAATAGACTCTAACAGATACAAATCTGTGCATGACAGTTTGTTGTTCCCTGAAATTATTACTAGACGTCTGCAGTAATATAAAAAAATAACTCTTGCAAAAAAAAAAAAATCCATTTGGAAATCTCATTTAAGACTTTTGCTCACACTTTAGTGCAATCAAGCGTTTTGTTAACTGACTCTGTTTGTTTCCTATCGGTCTGCGTTTGTAATTTATTAAACACATTTACAAATTCCATTTTGTTTTCAATTAACTTTGTCACCAAACAAAAGCTTAAATATGTTAACTGATTTTGTCGTTTGACTGCGAAGACACACAGACATTCATTATCACACAGCAATAAATTTTGTTTTAAGTGACAACATAAATACACCAGATTATTGAAATAAAAAACAAAAGTAAAAACAAAACCTTTTGGAACTATTGATAATATGTCTGATGGGAAAATAAAAAGGGGGAACAAAGGCGATAAGCTTATTAATAGTGCATGGAAGTGTGAAGATAAAAAATGAGATTGAGTCTGCATACAGTCTCCTCTCTCTAAATCTATGTTTTAAAAAGTTGCATTTAATTTTTACTCCCTTATTCACAAAAAAAGAATTGTTTAGTTTTATGAAGAGTTTATTAAACAACTTTTTTTATATAGATGTATTTTATGAACCTTAACAATAAAAGAAAATATATAAATATAATTTCTTTTTCTGATTTTTTTAATCTTACTTTCAAAATTATTTTACTTACATTTCATTTTCATTTAATTTGAATTCTTATACTTTTCTGTGTTTCTTTTTTCCAGCATTTTCTCGAAATAAGGGAAACAAACCTAAACTTGCACATGTTCGTTCTTCCATGTAACTGTCACTCATAACTGTCATTTGCGGCCACATGCTGCATACAGGCCGCAAATAAAATCAAACAAAAATCATGCAAATGCTGGAGGCAACACACAAAAACCACAAATAAAAATGTATGGCCGGAAATAAAACGTAAATTTTGTCTGCAGATTTTTGCTAGCAACATTTTATTTGTTGCCATCCCAAACACTAATCAATCATTCTGGCGAAGAGTTGCTGGCTCCATACAATTTTTTATATATTTGGTGACACAAGTAAGTAGGAAAATATACATATAAATACGAGTAAACAATTTTCTTTTATACGGAAAGCTTTTTCAGGAAAATTTTTTAAGTTGGTATGAATTAAAAAAAAGTAATAACATTTCGATGGTCGAAATTCGACTATCTTATATATAAACAGGACAATATTAATGAAACATACACACATGATTTAAAATGTATTTTTCTCTAGAGAGGCAAAAAATAAGTGTGCTGTGACACCGTAAAATTTTCTTTAAGAAAAGTGTGCAGTGACAAAGCTGACTGACTCTTCAATAAAAAATGTGTACTGTAAAGCCGTCTACTTTTACATAAGAAAAGTGAGCTGTGTAAAAAAGTGTGCTGTTACACAGCTAACTTTTCTATATAAAAAAGGGTGCTGTGTTACCGCTCACTTTTCTATAAAAAAAGTGTGCTGTGACACAGATCACTTTTCTGTATGAAGAAAGTGTGCTGTGACACAGCTAACTCTTCTATATGAAAAAAGTGTGCTGTGATTAAGCTCACTTTCCTATAAGGAAAAAAGTGTTCTGTGGCACAGCTCACTTTTCTGTATGAAAAAAATTGTGTTGTGATTAAGCTCACTTTTCTATATGGAAAGAGACCTTTCTATATGAAAAGTGAGCAGCGTATAGCACATTAAATTTTTATATGAAAAGTTTGCTGTGTGTAGCCCATTTAATTTTTCTGTATGAAAAGTGTGCTGTGTATAGACCATTTAGTTTTTCTGTATAAAAAAATACTGTTATATCCCATTAAATACCTTTTTATGAAAAGTGTGCTGTGTATAGCACATTTAGTTTTCTCATATGAAAAGTGTGCTGTGTATACCCAATTTAATTTTATTATATGAATGGGATCGAATTCCAATGACCTAAAATATAAAAAATTATCTTAAAAATACTAAAAAATTACTCAAAGTCTCAAAAATTTTAAAACTTGTTTATTTCAATCAATTTACTGTGAATAACAATATTATACATATTTAATGCTTTTTTATACTTTCAAAGCAAAAGGAGATCTACGATTATGTGTTAAATTATATATTATTTGTACTAGTGTCCAGCACAAGACTATTTATAAGACCTTTCAAGACATGAGAGATTTTTTCAAATGCTTTACTACAGCGAAATATTCTAAAAGAATCGCTAAACAACACTGTTGGCAAGACAAACCACCGAAAAAAAAAATACTTGCCAACAGTGTTGCTTAGCGATTCTTTTAGAATATTTCGCTGTAGTAAAGCATTTGAAAAAATCTCTCATGTCTTGAAAGGTCTTATAAATAGTCTTGTGCAGGACACTAATTTGTACTGAAAAGTTCCTTTCCACACCAACACACATAATCGGTGCATCCGTGAAATATTAAAGATCGTTAGTGCTAAAGTTTACAATTGTAGATGATGGTAGTGTTAAAATTAACTCTAGAAATTTCTGTAGATATGTTGTACAATGTATCGCAACCCTGAGTTATTTCCATCAAATAACAGGCTGTGCTCTTATAAAATTTTTTGCAAATATTTTTTATAAAAATAATCTATTTGGAAGCAAAAACTTACAACGCTCCCTTGTCAAATATTTTGAATATTACTTCAAGTAAAAAAAAAACTTACCCCCTGTTTGTGTAAGACGTTTGAGTTAGAAATCTTGGCGTTTTTGTAGTAGATTAAAGAAAAATTGTACAAGTTTCCTTTAATCTATTACAAAAACGGCATGATTTCTAACTCAAACGTCTTACACAAACAGGGGGTTACTCTATAAAAACTGACCTATAACTAAAATGGGCCAAAAGATTAAATTAATTAAAATTAAAATTTAAATTAATTAAATTAAATGGGCTATACATGGTAGATTTTTCGTAATGAAAAGTTAAATGGGCTATACATTCTACATTTTTCATGCAAAAAATTTAATGGACCACACATACACATCGTCCATTTTACATGCAAAAAATTATTGAAAGCAAAAAATATAATGGGCTTTACATCGTAAATTTTTCGTGCAAAAATATAATGGGCTATATATACATACCCAGCTAAAAAAATTATATATGGTCCATATATTTCTAATATATGAATGTATATAACTATATATGAATATGTATGAATTCATGTATGGAAATGTATGGGATTCTACATGGCGAAACTATTATATACGAACTAATATATGGAATAATATATGAAATGTATTATAATGTATGAGCTCATATATGGAAATTTCATAATGAAACTCTTCATATGTGGATCCATATATAAATAAATAAGATTTAATATATGGAGCCATATAAGAATGTATGCATAAATGATATCTCATATAAGATCGTTTTGCAATCACTGGTGAATTGGAAATCCATTAGAAAATATATACTTTTGTTACAAAAAAAAACCATTCTTGTATAATTATATACATTGTGGATCAAATAATCAAAAGGATAATCCAGTCATTAATTTTACCGAAAACAACAGAATTATCTAGATAAGAAACAAAGTTCATATTACTGCAAAAATTATATTGAAAACTTTTGTTAGACGGATTATTTTTTCTTTTATAATTAATTGCATTAGTTTTTATTCTGATTTCTTAAATTAAATTTTATGTACGAATATGATTTTTGTGTTTTTTAAATAATTGATTCACCTTTTGACTTAAAATGATGAATGAAATGACTTTTAGTTCGTTTTTCATTATTTGTCCAAACAAATGTTTCATTAAATACAACCTCCCTGTTCAAAATCTAAAAAAAGTAGTTTTAGTAATTTAATTTATTGTACAGTTGTGAATCAAGAGAGTATGAATGTGAACTTTGCATTCTATATAGGGAATACGCATTCATGTATAAAAATGTATGAATATATATTATCATATAATTATGTCCATATACCCTCATTTTTCGGATCCGAACCATATATGGGATATCAATATGCTCCATACGTATTTTTTTAGCTGGGTAGTCCTTTTTCATGCAAAAAATATAATGCGCTATGCATCGTCCATTTTATATGCAAAAAATTATTGGATGCAAAAAACATAATGGTCTATACATATATCGTCCTTTTTTCATGCAAAAAATTAATTGGACTAGACATCGCTAAATTTTTACACAAAAATTATTTCATGAAAAAAAAAAAATAAAATGGAATATATATCGTCCATTTTTAATGCAAAAAATTAAATGGAATATACATTGTTAATTTTGCACACAACGTTAGTCCATTTAATTTTTGCATGAAAACTCGACGATGAGTCCATTATATTTCTTGCATGAAAAATGGACGATGTATAGTCCATTAAAATTGGTAATAATTTTTTTTTTTTGCATGAAAAATGGACGATGTATAGTCGATTAAATGTTTTCATAAATTGTTTCCCATGAAAAATACACTATATAAAGATCATTAAATATTTTTTGATAAAAATTTGTTTGCATGAAAAATTGACGATATATATATATGTGACAGCGCGTAGAAAAAGGGACCTAGGGGTAAAAAAAATTAATTTTAATTTTTTTTTTTTTTTTGATGTGGACAACATCTGAGCATCGAATGAGACCGATCCCATTCCCCAAAATTGCTCCCTCTCAGAGATATGCACATTTTATGATGTGATGGTACACCAAAGATACACGTATTTAATTCTTTAAAATGGCTCTCCTGAACAAAACCGGTTTTACCCTCAGGTCCCTTTCTATTTTGCGCGTACATATATATCACATTTAATTTTTTCCATAAAAATTGAATGATTGTTTTTTAGTTTGTTGTATCATGCCATAACCGCGAAAAAAGCGTAAGCGACATAATTTTCAAACTTCAATTTTTGACCAAAATCGATCATTTGCGATCGTAAATAGTCGATTTTCGACAAAAAAAACGAAGTCCAAAAAATGTGTCGCTTAAGCTATTTTAGCGGTTATGGCTCGATATATTTGTTCATTTAAATTTTAATTTATAACACTTTATCTTTTTTATTAATTTATGTATGTATGTATGTATATAAACATTTTGACCATTTTCTTCTAATGTCTTAATACTTATTAAATTTCATTTATTTTTCTTTTAGTTTTATAAACAGCGCGTCCTGTCGGTGTATTAAAAGTACGTGTAATTTTTGATGGTATATCATCTCACAACTTTAAAATTCTCACTCTTAAACTGACTGGTTTAGACGTTGCTGGAGTGTTTTTATTTTAAATTTTATATTTTATGTATTTTTGACATTAAGTATGTTTTACATATTTCAATTAATAAATAGCAGTAAAAGCGATAGCTTGTATGATTATAATTTTATATGTAAATAGCTACGAGTACATACTACAATTCATAACTCATAAATTTAATTTGTTTATATATACTTTATTTTACTCTTCAAGGTAAGTATAGTTTCTTTCATATCATATTTAATATATAACTGAAAATATTAATTAATAAATTATAAAAAAAATTGTGAACTACAAAAAATTCTTTATCTCATTATAATTTTGTGGGCGTAAATTAAAAATTTATATTATTTATTACTTTATATAGAAGCTGAAGCTATGGTCTTTCATCCAGAGAACTTTTCATCGAAATATACGAGTACCGAGTGGTTCCCGAGATACGAGAGTTACAATTTAAGTAAAAACAAACGTTTTCCCGCCCACTATTAAGCCGTTCAAAGTGGGCGTAAACTAAAAATAACGTATACTTCATGCCTTATTTTGTATTTAGAAACCCTAAAAGTCCTCTATATTGAAGCTGAAGCTGTCATCTTTCATTCGGAATATATTTCATCCGCAAATACCCAGCGGTTTCCGAGATATGAGAGTTACAATTTAGGTAAAAACAAGCGTTTTCGGCAATTTCGCTTTGGTTACAGTTTTTGGAAAATAATCAATAACTCCGAACCTTGTGAAGATAGAGAAATGAAATTTGGCAGGTTTATAGAGCAGAACTCCGAGCTTCGTATAGAAGTCAATTGAACTTTTCGCGTCAATTACTTTGGGAGTTATAAGGGTTATTAACCTAAATTCCATTTTCTTACTGACATGGGGGGCCACCAGGCGGGCCAAAGTTTGCCCATCTTGTAGCCAAATATCCAACCTATCATATGGTAAAACAATTATCCAAATAGGTCCAGCGGTTATCGAGTTATAGCGTTTTGAAAAAAATCAATTCCCGAAATCCACCTCCTACCAGTTCTGCTGACCTGGTGTTTCACAAAAAAAAATTGCAAAATTTTTAAAAAAAATTTGGGTCAAGAACGGTTTTAGTTTTCTTGGAATATCTCCGAAGTTTTTCGAGATTAATTCATGAAATTTTGTAGATTGATAGAGAACACAATGGGGAACGTTTTGTGGTAAATAAATTTTTGCCGCGCCCACTTTTAAGTCGATCAAAGTGGGCGTAAACTGAAAATTGCTACTATTTCGTGCTTTAGTTTGTATTTAGAAAGTCCAAAGGTCCCCTATATTGAAGCTAAGGCTGTGATCTTTCGTCCGGAAAAAATTTCATCCGAAAATTCCCAGCGGTTTCCGAGATATGAGAGTTACAATTTGGGTAAAAACAAGCGTTTTCGGCAATTTCGCTTTGGTTACAGTTTTTGGAAAATAATCAATAACTCCGAACCTTGTGAAGATAGAGAAATGAAATTTGGCAGGTTTATAGAGCAGAACTCCGAGCTTCGTATAGAAGTCAATTGAACTTTTCGCGTCAATTACTTTGGGAGTTATAAGGGTTATTAACCTAAATTCCATTTTCTTACTAACATGGGGGGCCACCAGGCGGGCCAAAGTTTGCCCATCTTGTAGCCAAATATCCAACCTATCATATGGTAAAACAATTATCCAAATAGGTCCAGCGGTTATCGAGTTATAGCGTTTTGAAAAAAAAAATCAATTCCCGAAATCCACCTCCTACCAGTTCTGCTGACCTGGTGTTTCACAAAAAAAATTGCAAAATTTTTAAAAAAAATTTGGGTCAAGAACGGTTTTAGTTTTCTTGGAATATCTCCGAAGTTTTTCGAGATTAATTCATGAAATTTTGTGGATTGATAGAGAACACAATGGGGAACGTTTTGTGGTAAATAAAATTTTGCCGCGCCCACTTTTAAGTCGATCAAAGTGGGCGTAAACTGAAAATTGCTACTATTTCGTGCTTTAGTTTGTATTTAGAAAGTCCAAAGGTACCCTATATTGAAGCTAAGGCTGTGATCTTTCTTCCGGAAAAAATTTCATCCGAAAATTCCCAGCGGTTTCCGAGATATGAGAGTTACAATTTGGGTAAAAACAAGCGTTTTCGGCAATTTCGCTTTGGTTACAGTTTTTGGAAAATAATCAATAACTCCGAACCTTGTGAAGATAGAGAAATGAAATTTGGCAGGTTTATAGAGCAGAACTCCGAGCTTCGTATAGAAGTCAATTGAACTTTTCGCGTCAATTACTTTGGGAGTTATAAGGGTTATTAACCTAAATTCCATTTTCTTACTAACATGGGGGGCCACCAGGCGGGCCAAAGTTTGCCCATCTTGTAGCCAAATATCCAACCTATCATATGGTAAAACAATTATCCAAATAGGTCCAGCGGTTATCGAGTTATAGCGTTTTGAAAAAAAAAATCAATTCCCGAAATCCACCTCCTACCAGTTCTGCTGACCTGGTGTTTCACAAAAAAAATTGCAAAATTTTTAAAAAAAATTTGGGTCAAGAACGGTTTTAGTTTTCTTGGAATATCTCCGAAGTTTTTCGAGATTAATTCATGAAATTTTGTGGATTGATAGAGAACACAATGGGGAACGTTTTGTGGTAAATAAAATTTTGCCGCGCCCACTTTTAAGTCGATCAAAGTGGGCGTAAACTGAAAATTGCTACTATTTCGTGCTTTAGTTTGTATTTAGAAAGTCCAAAGGTACCCTATATTGAAGCTAAGGCTGTGATCTTTCTTCCGGAAAAAATTTCATCCGAAAATTCCCAGCGGTTTCCGAGATATGAGAGTTACAATTTGGGTAAAAACAAGCGTTTTCGGCAATTTCGCTTTGGTTACAGTTTTTGGAAAATAATCAATAACTCCGAACCTTGTGAAGATAGAGAAATGAAATTTGGCAGGTTTATAGAGCAGAACTCCGAGCTTCGTATAGAAGTCAATTGAACTTTTCGCGTCAATTACTTTGGGAGTTATAAGGGTTATTAACCTAAATTCCATTTTCTTACTAACATGGGGGCCACCAGGCGGGCCAAAGTTTGCCCATCTTGTAGCCAAATATCCAACCTATCATATGGTAAAACAATTATCCAAATAGGTCCAGCGGTTATCGAGTTATAGCGTTTTGAAAAAAATCAATTCCCGAAATCCACCTCCTACCAGTTCTGCTGACCTGGTGTTTCACAAAAAAAATTGCAAAATTTTTAAAAAAAAATTTGGGTCAAGAACGGTTTTAGTTTTCTTGGAATATCTCCGAAGTTTTTCGAGATTAATTCATGAAATTTTGTGGATTGATAGAGAACACAATGGGGAACGTTTTGTGGTAAATAAAATTTTGCCGCGCCCACTTTTAAGTCGATCAAAGTGGGCGTAAACTGAAAATTGCTACTATTTCGTGCTTTAGTTTGTATTTAGAAAGTCCAAAGGTCCCCTATATTGAAGCTAAGGCTGTGATCTTTCGTCCGGAAAAAATTTCATCCGAAAATTCCCAGCGGTTTCCGAGATATGAGAGTTACAATTTGGGTAAAAACAAGCGTTTTCGGCAATTTCGCTTTGGTTACAGTTTTTGGAAAATAATCAATAACTCCGAACCTTGTGAAGATAGAGAAATGAAATTTGGCAGGTTTATAGAGCAGAACTCCGAGCTTCGTATAGAAGTCAATTGAACTTTTCGCGTCAAATACTTTGGGAGTTAAAAGGGTTATTAACCTAAATTCCATTTTCTTACTAACATGGGGGCCACCAGGCGGGCCAAAGTTTGCCCATCTTGTAGCCAAATATCCAACCTATCATATGGTAAAACAATTATCCAAATAGGTCCAGCGGTTATCGAGTTATAGCGTTTTGAAAAAAATCAATTCCCGAAATCCACCTCCTACCAGTTCTGCTGACCTGGTGTTTCACAAAAAAAATTGCAAAATTTTTAAAAAAAAAATTTGGGTCAAGAACGGTTTTAGTTTTCTTGGAATATCTCCGAAGTTTTTCGAGATTAATTCATGAAATTTTGTGGATTGATAGAGAACACAATGGGGAACGTTTTGTGGTAAATAAAATTTTGCCGCGCCCACTTTTAAGTCGATCAAAGTGGGCGTAAACTGAAAATTGCTACTATTTCGTGCTTTAGTTTGTATTTAGAAAGTCCAAAGGTCCCCTATATTGAAGCTAAGGCTGTCATCCGAAAATTCCCAGCGGTTTCCGAGATATGAGAGTTACAATTTGGGTAAAAACAAGCGTTTTCGGCAATTTCGCTTTGGTTACAGTTTTTGGAAAATAATCAATAACTCCGAACCTTGTGAAGATAGAGAAATGAAATTTGGCAGGTTTATAGAGCAGAACTCCGAGCTTCGTATAGAAGTCAATTGAACTTTTCGCGTCAATTACTTTGGGAGTTATAAGGGTTATTAACCTAAATTCCATTTTCTTACTAACATGGGGGGCCACCAGGCGGGCCAAAGTTTGCCCATCTTGTAGCCAAATATCCAACCTATCATATGGTAAAACAATTATCCAAATAGGTCCAGCGGTTATCGAGTTATAGCGTTTTGAAAAAAATCAATTCCCGAAATCCACCTCCTACCAGTTCTGCTGACCTGGTGTTTCACAAAAAAAATTGCAAAATTTTTAAAAAAAAATTTGGGTTAAGAACGGTTTTAGTTTTCTTGGAATATCTCCGAAGTTTTTCGAGATTAATTCATGAAATTTTGTGGATTGATAGAGAACACAATGGGGAACGTTTTGTGGTAAATAAAATTTTGCCGCGCCCACTTTTAAGTCGATCAAAGTGGGCGTAAACTGAAAATTGCTACTATTTCGTGCTTTAGTTTGTATTTAGAAAGTCCAAAGGTACCCTATATTGAAGCTAAGGCTGTGATCTTTCTTCCGGAAAAAATTTCATCCGAAAATTCCCAGCGGTTTCCGAGATATGAGAGTTACAATTTGGGTAAAAACAAGCGTTTTCGGCAATTTCGCTTTGGTTACAGTTTTTGGAAAATAATCAATAACTCCGAACCTTGTGAAGATAGAGAAATGAAATTTGGCAGGTTTATAGAGCAGAACTCCGAGCTTCGTATAGAAGTCAATTGAACTTTTCGCGTCAATTACTTTGGGAGTTATAAGGGTTATTAACCTAAATTCCATTTTCTTACTAACATGGGGGCCACCAGGCGGGCCAAAGTTTGCCCATCTTGTAGCCAAATATCCAACCTATCATATGGTAAAACAATTATCCAAATAGGTCCAGCGGTTATCGAGTTATAGCGTTTTGAAAAAAATCAATTCCCGAAATCCACCTCCTACCAGTTCTGCTGACCTGGTGTTTCACAAAAAAAATTGCAAAATTTTTAAAAAAAAATTTGGGTCAAGAACGGTTTTAGTTTTCTTGGAATATCTCCGAAGTTTTTCGAGATTAATTCATGAAATTTTGTGGATTGATAGAGAACACAATGGGGAACGTTTTGTGGTAAATAAAATTTTGCCGCGCCCACTTTTAAGTCGATCAAAGTGGGCGTAAACTGAAAATTGCTACTATTTCGTGCTTTAGTTTGTATTTAGAAAGTCCAAAGGTCCCCTATATTGAAGCTAAGGCTGTGATCTTTCGTCCGGAAAAAATTTCATCCGAAAATTCCCAGCGGTTTCCGAGATATGAGAGTTACAATTTGGGTAAAAACAAGCGTTTTCGGCAATTTCGCTTTGGTTACAGTTTTTGGAAAATAATCAATAACTCCGAACCTTGTGAAGATAGAGAAATGAAATTTGGCAGGTTTATAGAGCAGAACTCCGAGCTTCGTATAGAAGTCAATTGAACTTTTCGCGTCAAATACTTTGGGAGTTAAAAGGGTTATTAACCTAAATTCCATTTTCTTACTAACATGGGGGCCACCAGGCGGGCCAAAGTTTGCCCATCTTGTAGCCAAATATCCAACCTATCATATGGTAAAACAATTATCCAAATAGGTCCAGCGGTTATCGAGTTATAGCGTTTTGAAAAAAATCAATTCCCGAAATCCACCTCCTACCAGTTCTGCTGACCTGGTGTTTCACAAAAAAAATTGCAAAATTTTTAAAAAAAAAATTTGGGTCAAGAACGGTTTTAGTTTTCTTGGAATATCTCCGAAGTTTTTCGAGATTAATTCATGAAATTTTGTGGATTGATAGAGAACACAATGGGGAACGTTTTGTGGTAAATAAAATTTTGCCGCGCCCACTTTTAAGTCGATAAAAGTGGGCGTAAACTGAAAATTGCTACTATTTCGTGCTTTAGTTTGTATTTAGAAAGTCCAAAGGTCCCCTATATTGAAGCTAAGGCTGTCATCCGAAAATTCCCAGCGGTTTCCGAGATATGAGAGTTACAATTTGGGTAAAAACAAGCGTTTTCGGCAATTTCGCTTTGGTTACAGTTTTTGGAAAATAATCAATAACTCCGAACCTTGTGAAGATAGAGAAATGAAATTTGGCAGGTTTATAGAGCAGAACTCCGAGCTTCGTATAGAAGTCAATTGAACTTTTCGCGTCAATTACTTTGGGAGTTATAAGGGTTATTAACCTAAATTCCATTTTCTTACTAACATGGGGGGCCACCAGGCGGGCCAAAGTTTGCCCATCTTGTAGCCAAATATCCAACCTATCATATGGTAAAACAATTATCCAAATAGGTCCAGCGGTTATCGAGTTATAGCGTTTTGAAAAAAATCAATTCCCGAAATCCACCTCCTACCAGTTCTGCTGACCTGGTGTTTCACAAAAAAAATTGCAAAATTTTTAAAAAAAAATTTGGGTTAAGAACGGTTTTAGTTTTCTTGGAATATCTCCGAAGTTTTTCGAGATTAATTCATGAAATTTTGTGGATTGATAGAGAACACAATGGGGAACGTTTTGTGGTAAATAAAATTTTGCCGCGCCCACTTTTAAGTCGATCAAAGTGGGCGTAAACTGAAAATTGCTACTATTTCGTGCTTTAGTTTGTATTTAGAAAGTCCAAAGGTCCCCTATATTGAAGCTAAGGCTGTGATCTTTCTTTCGTCCGGAAAAAATTTCATCCGAAAATTCCCAGCGGTTTCCGAGATATGAGAGTTACAATTTGGGTAAAAACAAGCGTTTTCGGCAATTTCGCTTTGGTTACAGTTTTTGGAAAATAATCAATAACTCCGAACCTTGTGAAGATAGAGAAATGAAATTTGGCAGGTTTATAGAGCAGAACTCCGAGCTTCGTATAGAAGTCAATTGAACTTTTCGCGTCAATTACTTTGGGAGTTATAAGGGTTATTAACCTAAATTCCATTTTCTTACTAACATGGGGGGCCACCAGGCGGGCCAAAGTTTGCCCATCTTGTAGCCAAATATCCAACCTATCATATGGTAAAACAATTATCCAAATAGGTCCAGCGGTTATCGAGTTATAGCGTTTTGAAAAAAATCAATTCCCGAAATCCACCTCCTACCAGTTCTGCTGACCTGGTGTTTCACAAAAAAAATTGCAAAATTTTTAAAAAAAATTTGGGTCAAGAACGGTTTTAGTTTTCTTGGAATATCTCCGAAGTTTTTCGAGATTAATTCATGAAATTTTGTGGATTGATGAGAACACAATGGGGAACGTTTTGTGGTAAATAAATTTTTGCCGCGCCCACTTTTAAGTCGATCAAAGTGGGCGTAAACTGAAAATTGCTACTATTTCGTGCTTTAGTTTGTATTTAGAAAGTCCAAAGGTCCCCTATATTGAAGCTAAGGCTGTGATCTTTCGTCCGGAAAAAATTTCATCCGAAAATTCCCAGCGGTTTCCGAGATATGAGAGTTACAATTTGGGTAAAAACAAGCGTTTTCGGCAATTTCGCTTTGGTTACAGTTTTTGGAAAATAATCAATAACTCCGAACCTTGTGAAGATAGAGAAATGAAATTTGGCAGGTTTATAGAGCAGAACTCCGAGCTTCGTATAGAAGTCAATTGAACTTTTCGCGTCAATTACTTTGGGAGTTATAAGGGTTATTAACCTAAATTCCATTTTCTTACTAACATGGGGGGCCACCAGGCGGGCCAAAGTTTGCCCATCTTGTAGCCAAATATCCAACCTATCATATGGTAAAACAATTATCCAAATAGGTCCAGCGGTTATCGAGTTATAGCGTTTTGAAAAAAATCAATTCCCGAAATCCACCTCCTACCAGTTCTGCTGACCTGGTGTTTCACAAAAAAAATTGCAAAATTTTAAAAAAAAAATTTGGGTCAAGAACGGTTTTAGTTTTCTTGGAATATCTCCGAAGTTTTTCGAGATTAATTCATGAAATTTTGTGGATTGATAGAGAACACAATGGGGAACGTTTTGTGGTAAATATAATTTTGCCGCGCCCACTTTTAAGTCGATCAAAGTGGGCGTAAACTGAAAATTGCTACTATTTCGTGCTTTAGTTTGTATTTAGAAAGTCCAAAGGTCCCCTATATTGAAGCTAAGGCTGTGATCTTTCGTCCGGAAAAAATTTCATCCGAAAATTCCCAGCGGTTTCCGAGATATGAGAGTTACAATTTGGGTAAAAACAAGCGTTTTCGGCAATTTCGCTTTGGTTACAGTTTTTGGAAAATAATCAATAACTCCGAACCTTGTGAAGATAGAGAAATGAAATTTGGCAGGTTTATAGAGCAGAACTCCGAGCTTCGTATAGAAGTCAATTGAACTTTTCGCGTCAATTACTTTGGGAGTTATAAGGGTTATTAACCTAAATTCCATTTTCTTACTAACATGGGGGGCCACCAGGCGGGCCAAAGTTTGCCCATCTTGTAGCCAAATATCCAACCTATCATATGGTAAAACAATTATCCAAATAGGTCCAGCGGTTATCGAGTTATAGCGTTTTGAAAAAAATCAATTCCAGAAATCCACCTCCTACCAGTTCTGCTGACCTGGTGTTTCACAAAAAAAAATTGCAAAATTTTTAAAAAAAATTTGGGTCAAGAACGGTTTTAGTTTTCTTGGAATATCTCCGAAGTTTTTCGAGATTAATTCATGAAATTTTGTGGATTGATAGAGAACACAATGGGGAACGTTTTGTGGTAAATAAAATTTTGCCGCGCCCACTTTTAAGTCGATCAAAGTGGGCGTAAACTGAAAATTGCTACTATTTCGTGCTTTAGTTTGTATTTAGAAAGTCCAAAGGTCCCCTATATTGAAGCTAAGGCTGTGATCTTTCGTCCGGAAAAAATTTCATCCGAAAATTCCCAGCGGTTTCCGAGATATGAGAGTTACAATTTGGGTAAAAACAAGCGTTTTCGGCAATTTCGCTTTGGTTACAGTTTTTGGAAAATAATCAATAACTCCGAACCTTGTGAAGATAGAGAAATGAAATTTGGCAGGTTTATAGAGCAGAACTCCGAGCTTCGTATAGAAGTCAATTGAACTTTTCGCGTCAATTACTTTGGGAGTTATAAGGGTTATTAACCTAAATTCCATTTTCTTACTAACATGGGGGGCCACCAGGCGGGCCAAAGTTTGCCCATCTTGTAGCCAAATATCCAACCTATCATATGGTAAAACAATTATCCAAATAGGTCCAGCGGTTATCGAGTTATAGCGTTTTGAAAAAAATCAATTCCAGAAATCCACCTCCTACCAGTTCTGCTGACCTGGTGTTTCACAAAAAAAAATTGCAAAATTTTTAAAAAAAATTTGGGTCAAGAACGGTTTTAGTTTTCTTGGAATATCTCCGAAGTTTTTCGAGATTAATTCATGAAATTTTGTGGATTGATAGAGAACACAATGGGGAACGTTTTGTGGTAAATAAAATTTTGCCGCGCCCACTTTTAAGTCGATCAAAGTGGGCGTAAACTGAAAATTGCTACTATTTCGTGCTTTAGTTTGTATTTAGAAAGTCCAAAGGTCCCCTATATTGAAGCTAAGGCTGTGATCTTTCGTCCGGAAAAAATTTCATCCGAAAATTCCCAGCGGTTTTCGAGATATGAGAGTTACAATTTGGGTAAAAACAAGCGTTTTCGGCAATTTCGCTTTGGTTACAATTTTTGGAAAATAATCAGTAACTCCGAACCTTGTGAAGATAGAGAAATGAAATTTGGCAGGTTTATAGAGCAGAACTCAGAGCTTCGTATAGAAGTCAATTGAACTTTTCGCGTCAATTACTTTGGGAGTTATAAGGGTTATTAACCTAAATTCCATTTTCTTACTAACATGGGGGGCCACCAGGCGGGCCAAAGTTTGCCCATCTTGTAGCCAAATATCCAACCTATCATATGGTAAAACAATTATCCAAATAGGTACAGCGGTTATCGAGTTATAGCGTTTTGAAAAAAATCAATTCCCGAAATCCACCTCCTACCAGTTCTGCTGACCTGGTGTTTCACAAAAAAAAATTGCAAAATTTTTAAAAAAAATTTGGGTCAAGAACGGTTTTAGTTTTCTTGGAATATCTCCGAAGTTTTTCGAGATTAATTCATGAAATTTTGTGGATTGATAGAGAACACAATGGGGAACGTTTTGTGGTAAATAAAATTTTGCCGCGCCCACTTTTAAGTCGATCAAAGTGGGCGTAAACTGAAAATTGCTACTATTTCGTGCTTTAGTTTGTATTTAGAAAGTCCAAAGGTCCCCTATATTGAAGCTAAGGCTGTGATCTTTCGTCCGGAAAAAATTTCATCCGAAAATTCCCAGCGGTTTCCGAGATATGAGAGTTACAATTTGGGTAAAAACAAGCGTTTTCGGCAATTTCGCTTTGGTTACAGTTTTTGGAAAATAATCAATAACTCCGAACCTTGTGAAGATAGAGAAATGAAATTTGGCAGGTTTATAGAGCAGAACTCCGAGCTTCGTATAGAAGTCAATTGAACTTTTCGCGTCAATTACTTTGGGAGTTATAAGGGTTATTAACCTAAATTCCATTTTCTTACTAACATGGGGGGCCACCAGGCGGGCCAAAGTTTGCCCATCTTGTAGCCAAATATCCAACCTATCATATGGTAAAACAATTATCCAAATAGGTCCAGCGGTTATCGAGTTATAGCGTTTTGAAAAAAATCAATTCCCGAAATCCACCTCCTACCAGTTCTGCTGACCTGGTGTTTCACAAAAAAAATTGCAAAATTTTTAAAAAAAAATTTGGGTCAAGAACGGTTTTAGTTTTCTTGGAATATCTCCGAAGTTTTTCGAGATTAATTCATGAAATTTTGTGGATTGATAGAGAACACAATGGGGAACGTTTTGTGGTAAATATAATTTTGCCGCGCCCACTTTTAAGTCGATCAAAGTGGGCGTAAACTGAAAATTGCTACTATTTCGTGCTTTAGTTTGTATTTAGAAAGTCCAAAGGTCCCCTATATTGAAGCTAAGGCTGTGATCTTTCGTCCGGAAAAAATTTCATCCGAAAATTCCCAGCGGTTTCCGAGATATGAGAGTTACAATTTGGGTAAAAACAAGCGTTTTCGGCAATTTCGCTTTGGTTACAGTTTTTGGAAAATAATCAATAACTCCGAACCTTGTGAAGATAGAGAAATGAAATTTGGCAGGTTTATAGAGCAGAACTCCGAGCTTCGTATAGAAGTCAATTGAACTTTTCGCGTCAATTACTTTGGGAGTTATAAGGGTTATTAACCTAAATTCCATTTTCTTACTAACATGGGGGGCCACCAGGCGGGCCAAAGTTTGCCCATCTTGTAGCCAAATATCCAACCTATCATATGGTAAAACAATTATCCAAATAGGTCCAGCGGTTATCGAGTTATAGCGTTTTGAAAAAAATCAATTCCCGAAATCCACCTCCTACCAGTTCTGCTGACCTGGTGTTTCACAAAAAAAAATTGCAAAATTTTTAAAAAAAATTTGGGTCAAGAACGGTTTTAGTTTTCTTGGAATATCTCCGTAGTTTTTCGAGATTAATTCATGAAATTTTGTGGATTGATAGAGAACACAATGGGGAACGTTTTGTGGTAAATAAAATTTTGCCGCGCCCACTTTTAAGTCGATCAAAGTGGGCGTAAACTGAAAATTGCTACTATTTCGTGCTTTAGTTTGTATTTAGAAAGTCCAAAGGTCCCCTATATTGAAGCTAAGGCTGTGATCTTTCGTCCGGAAAAAATTTCATCCGAAAATTCCCAGCGGTTTTCGAGATATGAGAGTTACAATTTGGGTAAAAACAAGCGTTTTCGGCAATTTCGCTTTGGTTACAATTTTTGGAAAATAATCAGTAACTCCGAACCTTGTGAAGATAGAGAAATGAAATTTGGCAGGTTTATAGAGCAGAACTCAGAGCTTCGTATAGAAGTCAATTGAACTTTTCGCGTCAATTACTTTGGGAGTTATAAGGGTTATTAACCTAAATTCCATTTTCTTACTAACATGGGGGGCCACCAGGCGGGCCAAAGTTTGCCCATCTTGTAGCCAAATATCCAACCTATCATATGGTAAAACAATTATCCAAATAGGTACAGCGGTTATCGAGTTATAGCGTTTTGAAAAAAATCAATTCCCGAAATCCACCTCCTACCAGTTCTGCTGACCTGGTGTTTCACAAAAAAAATTGCAAAATTTTTAAAAAAAATTTGGGTCAAGAACGGTTTTAGTTTTCTTGGAATATCTCCGAAGTTTTTCGAGATTAATTCATGAAATTTTGTGGATTGATAGAGAACACAATGGGGAACGTTTTGTGGTAAATAAAATTTTGCCGCGCCCACTTTTAAGTCGATCAAAGTGGGCGTAAACTGAAAATTGCTACTATTTCGTGCTTTAGTTTGTATTTAGAAAGTCCAAAGGTCCCCTATATTGAAGCTAAGGCTGTGATCTTTCGTCCGGAAAAAATTTCATCCGAAAATTCCCAGCGGTTTCCGAGATATGAGAGTTACAATTTGGGTAAAAACAAGCGTTTTCGGCAATTTCGCTTTGGTTACAGTTTTTGGAAAATAATCAATAACTCCGAACCTTGTGAAGATAGAGAAATGAAATTTGGCAGGTTTATAGAGCAGAACTCCGAGCTTCGTATAGAAGTCAATTGAACTTTTCGCGTCAATTACTTTGGGAGTTATAAGGGTTATTAACCTAAATTCCATTTTCTTACTAACATAGGGGGCCACCAGGCGGGCCAAAGTTTGCCCATCTTGTAGCCAAATATCCAACCTATCATATGGTAAAACAATTATCCAAATAGGTCCAGCGGTTATCGAGTTATAGCGTTTTGAAAAAAATCAATTCCCGAAATCCACCTCCTACCAGTTCTGCTGACCTGGTGTTTCACAAAAAAAATTGCAAAATTTTTAAAAAAAAATTTGGGTCAAGCAAGAACGGTTTTAGTTTTCTTGGAATATCTCCGAAGTTTTTCGAGATTAATTCATGAAATTTTGTGGATTGATAGAGAACACAATGGGGAACGTTTTGTGGTAAATATAATTTTGCCGCGCCCACTTTTAAGTCGATCAAAGTGGGCGTAAACTGAAAATTGCTACTATTTCGTGCTTTAGTTTGTATTTAGAAAGTCCAAAGGTCCCCTATATTGAAGCTAAGGCTGTGATCTTTCGTCCGGAAAAAATTTCATCCGAAAATTCCCAGCGGTTTCCGAGATATGAGAGTTACAATTTGGGTAAAAACAAGCGTTTTCGGCAATTTCGCTTTGGTTACAGTTTTTGGAAAATAATCAATAACTCCGAACCTTGTGAAGATAGAGAAATGAAATTTGGCAGGTTTATAGAGCAGAACTCCGAGCTTCGTATAGAAGTCAATTGAACTTTTCGCGTCAATTACTTTGGGAGTTATAAGGGTTATTAACCTAAATTCCATTTTCTTACTAACATGGGGGGCCACCAGGCGGGCCAAAGTTTGCCCATCTTGTAGCCAAATATCCAACCTATCATATGGTAAAACAATTATCCAAATAGGTCCAGCGGTTATCGAGTTATAGCGTTTTGAAAAAAATCAATTCCCGAAATCCACCTCCTACCAGTTCTGCTGACCTGGTGTTTCACAAAAAAAAATTGCAAAATTTTTAAAAAAAATTTGGGTCAAGAACGGTTTTAGTTTTCTTGGAATATCTCCGTAGTTTTTCGAGATTAATTCATGAAATTTTGTGGATTGATAGAGAACACAATGGGGAACGTTTTGTGGTAAATAAAATTTTGCCGCGCCCACTTTTAAGTCGATCAAAGTGGGCGTAAACTGAAAATTGCTACTATTTCGTGCTTTAGTTTGTATTTAGAAAGTCCAAAGGTCCCCTATATTGAAGCTAAGGCTGTGATCTTTCGTCCGGAAAAAATTTCATCCGAAAATTCCCAGCGGTTTCCGAGATATGAGAGTTACAATTTGGGTAAAAACAAGCGTTTTCGGCAATTTCGCTTTGGTTACAATTTTTGGAAAATAATCAGTAACTCCGAACCTTGTGAAGATAGAGAAATGAAATTTGGCAGGTTTATAGAGCAGAACTCAGAGCTTCGTATAGAAGTCAATTGAACTTTTCGCGTCAATTACTTTGGGAGTTATAAGGGTTATTAACCTAAATTCCATTTTCTTACTAACATGGGGGGCCACCAGGCGGGCCAAAGTTTGCCCATCTTGTAGCCAAATATCCAACCTATCATATGGTAAAACAATTATCCAAATAGGTACAGCGGTTATCGAGTTATAGCGTTTTGAAAAAAATCAATTCCCGAAATCCACCTCCTACCAGTTCTGCTGACCTGGTGTTTCACAAAAAAAATTGCAAAATTTTTAAAAAAAAATTTGGGTCAAGCAAGAACGGTTTTAGTTTTCTTGGAATATCTCCGAAGTTTTTCGAGATTAATTCATGAAATTTTGTGGATTGATAGAGAACACAATGGGGAACGTTTTGTGGTAAATATAATTTTGCCGCGCCCACTTTTAAGTCGATCAAAGTGGGCGTAAACTGAAAATTGCTACTATTTCGTGCTTTAGTTTGTATATAGAAAGTCCAAAGGTCCCCTATATTGAAGCTAAGGCTGTGATCTTTCGTCCGGAAAAAATTTCATCCGAAAATTCCCAGCGGTTTCCGAGATATGAGAGTTACAATTTGGGTAAAAACAAGCGTTTTCGGCAATTTCGCTTTGGTTACAGTTTTTGGAAAATAATCAATAACTCCGAACCTTGTGAAGATAGAGAAATGAAATTTGGCAGGTTTATAGAGCAGAACTCCGAGCTTCGTATAGAAGTCAATTGAACTTTTCGCGTCAATTACTTTGGGAGTTATAAGGGTTATTAACCTAAATTCCATTTTCTTACTAACATGGGGGGCCACCAGGCGGGCCAAAGTTTGCCCATCTTGTAGCCAAATATCCAACCTATCATATGGTAAAACAATTATCCAAATAGGTCCAGCGGTTATCGAGTTATAGCGTTTTGAAAAAAATCAATTCCCGAAATCCACCTCCTACCAGTTCTGCTGACCTGGTGTTTCACAAAAAAAAATTGCAAAATTTTTAAAAAAAATTTGGGTCAAGAACGGTTTTAGTTTTCTTGGAATATCTCCGTAGTTTTTCGAGATTAATTCATGAAATTTTGTGGATTGATAGAGAACACAATGGGGAACGTTTTGTGGTAAATAAAATTTTGCCGCGCCCACTTTTAAGTCGATCAAAGTGGGCGTAAACTGAAAATTGCTACTATTTCGTGCTTTAGTTTGTATTTAGAAAGTCCAAAGGTCCCCTATATTGAAGCTAAGGCTGTGATCTTTCGTCCGGAAAAAATTTCATCCGAAAATTCCCAGCGGTTTCCGAGATATGAGAGTTACAATTTGGGTAAAAACAAGCGTTTTCGGCAATTTCGCTTTGGTTACAATTTTTGGAAAATAATCAGTAACTCCGAACCTTGTGAAGATAGAGAAATGAAATTTGGCAGGTTTATAGAGCAGAACTCAGAGCTTCGTATAGAAGTCAATTGAACTTTTCGCGTCAATTACTTTGGGAGTTATAAGGGTTATTAACCTAAATTCCATTTTCTTACTAACATGGGGGGCCACCAGGCGGGCCAAAGTTTGCCCATCTTGTAGCCAAATATCCAACCTATCATATGGTAAAACAATTATCCAAATAGGTACAGCGGTTATCGAGTTATAGCGTTTTGAAAAAAATCAATTCCCGAAATCCACCTCCTACCAGTTCTGCTGACCTGGTGTTTCACAAAAAAAATTGCAAAATTTTTAAAAAAAATTTGGGTCAAGAACGGTTTTAGTTTTCTTGGAATATCTCCGAAGTTTTTCGAGATTAATTCATGAAATTTTGTGGATTGATAGAGAACACAATGGGGAACGTTTTGTGGTAAATAAAATTTTGCCGCGCCCACTTTTAAGTCGATCAAAGTGGGCGTAAACTGAAAATTGCTACTATTTCGTGCTTTAGTTTGTATTTAGAAAGTCCAAAGGTCCCCTATATTGAAGCTAAGGCTGTGATCTTTCGTCCGGAAAAAATTTCATCCGAAAATTCCCAGCGGTTTCCGAGATATGAGAGTTACAATTTGGGTAAAAACAAGCGTTTTCGGCAATTTCGCTTTGGTTACAGTTTTTGGAAAATAATCAATAACTCCGAACCTTGTGAAGATAGAGAAATGAAATTTGGCAGGTTTATAGAGCAGAACTCCGAGCTTCGTATAGAAGTCAATTGAACTTTTCGCGTCAATTACTTTGGGAGTTATAAGGGTTATTAACCTAAATTCCATTTTCTTACTAACATGGGGGGCCACCAGGCGGGCCAAAGTTTGCCCATCTTGTAGCCAAATATCCAACCTATCATATGGTAAAACAATTATCCAAATAGGTCCAGCGGTTATCGAGTTATAGCGTTTTGAAAAAAATCAATTCCCGAAATCCACCTCCTACCAGTTCTGCTGACCTGGTGTTTCACAAAAAAAATTGCAAAATTTTTAAAAAAAAATTTGGGTCAAGAACGGTTTTAGTTTTCTTGGAATATCTCCGAAGTTTTTCGAGATTAATTCATGAAATTTTGTGGATTGATAGAGAACACAATGGGGAACGTTTTGTGGTAAATATAATTTTGCCGCGCCCACTTTTAAGTCGATCAAAGTGGGCGTAAACTGAAAATTGCTACTATTTCGTGCTTTAGTTTGTATTTAGAAAGTCCAAAGGTCCCCTATATTGAAGCTAAGGCTGTGATCTTTCGTCCGGAAAAAATTTCATCCGAAAATTCCCAGCGGTTTCCGAGATATGAGAGTTACAATTTGGGTAAAAACAAGCGTTTTCGGCAATTTCGCTTTGGTTACAGTTTTTGGAAAATAATCAATAACTCCGAACCTTGTGAAGATAGAGAAATGAAATTTGGCAGGTTTATAGAGCAGAACTCCGAGCTTCGTATAGAAGTCAATTGAACTTTTCGCGTCAATTACTTTGGGAGTTATAAGGGTTATTAACCTAAATTCCATTTTCTTGCTAACATGGGGGGCCACCAGGCGGGCCAAAGTTTGCCCATCTTGTAGCCAAATATCCAACCTATCATATGGTAAAACAATTATCCAAATAGGTCCAGCGGTTATCGAGTTATAGCGTTTTGAAAAAAATCAATTCCAGAAATCCACCTCCTACCAGTTCTGCTGACCTGGTGTTTCACAAAAAAAATTGCAAAATTTTTAAAAAAAATTTGGGTCAAGAACGGTTTTAGTTTTCTTGGAATATCTCCGAAGTTTTTCGAGATTAATTCATGAAATTTTGTGGATTGATAGAGAACACAATGGGGAACGTTTTGTGGTAAATAAAATTTTGCCGCGCCCACTTTTAAGTCGATCAAAGTGGGCGTAAACTGAAAATTGCTACTATTTCGTGCTTTAGTTTGTATTTAGAAAGTCCAAAGGTCCCCTATATTGAAGCTAAGGCTGTGATCTTTCGTCCGGAAAAAATTTCATCCGAAAATTCCCAGCGGTTTCCGAGATATGAGAGTTACAATTTGGGTAAAAACAAACGTTTTCGGCAATTTCGCTTTGGTTACAGTTTTTGGAAAATAATCAATAACTCCGAACCTTGTGAAGATAGAGAAATGAAATTTGGCAGGTTTATAGAGCAGAACTCCGAGCTTCGTATAGAAGTCAATTGAACTTTTCGCGTCAATTACTTTGGGAGTTATAAGGGTTATTAACCTAAATTCCATTTTCTTACTAACATGGGGGGCCACCAGGCGGGCCAAAGTTTGCCCATCTTGTAGCCAAATATCCAACCTATCATATGGTAAAACAATTATCCAAATAGGTCCAGCGGTTATCGAGTTATAGCGTTTTGAAAAAAATCAATTCCCGAAATCCACCTCCTACCAGTTCTGCTGACCTGGTGTTTCACAAAAAAAAATTGCAAAATTTTTAAAAAAAATTTGGGTCAAGAACGGTTTTAGTTTTCTTGGAATATCTCCGTAGTTTTTCGAGATTAATTCATGAAATTTTGTGGATTGATAGAGAACACAATGGGGAACGTTTTGTGGTAAATAAAATTTTGCCGCGCCCACTTTTAAGTCGATCAAAGTGGGCGTAAACTGAAAATTGCTACTATTTCGTGCTTTAGTTTGTATTTAGAAAGTCCAAAGGTCCCCTATATTGAAGCTAAGGCTGTGATCTTTCGTCCGGAAAAAATTTCATCCGAAAATTCCCAGCGGTTTCCGAGATATGAGAGTTACAATTTGGGTAAAAACAAGCGTTTTCGGCAATTTCGCTTTGGTTACAATTTTTGGAAAATAAGCAGTAACTCCGAACCTTGTGAAGATAGAGAAATGAAATTTGGCAGGTTTATAGAGCAGAACTCAGAGCTTCGTATAGAAGTCAATTGAACTTTTCGCGTCAATTACTTTGGGAGTTATAAGGGTTATTAACCTAAATTCCATTTTCTTACTAACATGGGGGGCCACCAGGCGGGCCAAAGTTTGCCCATCTTGTAGCCAAATATCCAACCTATCATATGGTAAAGCAATTATCCAAATAGGTACAGCGGTTATCGAGTTATAGCGTTTTGAAAAAAATCAATTCCCGAAATCCACCTCCTACCAGTTCTGCTGACCTGGTGTTTCACAAAAAAAATTGCAAAATTTTTAAAAAAAATTTGGGTCAAGAACGGTTTTAGTTTTCTTGGAATATCTCCGAAGTTTTTCGAGATTAATTCATGAAATTTTGTGGATTGATAGAGAACACAATGGGGAACGTTTTGTGGTAAATAAAATTTTGCCGCGCCCACTTTTAAGTCGATCAAAGTGGGCGTAAACTGAAAATTGCTACTATTTCGTGCTTTAGTTTGTATTTAGAAAGTCCAAAGGTCCCCTATATTGAAGCTAAGGCTGTGATCTTTCGTCCGGAAAAAATTTCATCCGAAAATTCCCAGCGGTTTCCGAGATATGAGAGTTACAATTTGGGTAAAAACAAGCGTTTTCGGCAATTTCGCTTTGGTTACAGTTTTTGGAAAATAATCAATAACTCCGAACCTTGTGAAGATAGAGAAATGAAATTTGGCAGGTTTATAGAGCAGAACTCCGAGCTTCGTATAGAAGTCAATTGAACTTTTCGCGTCAATTACTTTGGGAGTTATAAGGGTTATTAACCTAAATTCCATTTTCTTACTAACATGGGGGGCCACCAGGCGGGCCAAAGTTTGCCCATCTTGTAGCCAAATATCCAACCTATCATATGGTAAAGCAATTATCCAAATAGGTACAGCGGTTATCGAGTTATAGCGTTTTGAAAAAAATCAATTCCCGAAATCCACCTCCTACCAGTTCTGCTGACCTGGTGTTTCACAAAAAAAATTGCAAAATTTTTAAAAAAAATTTGGGTCAAGAACGGTTTTAGTTTTCTTGGAATATCTCCGAAGTTTTTCGAGATTAATTCATGAAATTTTGTGGATTGATAGAGAACACAATGGGGAACGTTTTGTGGTAAATAAAATTTTGCCGCGCCCACTTTTACGTCGATCAAAGTGGGCGTAAACTGAAAATTGCTACTATTTCGTGCTTTAGTTTGTATTTAGAAAGTCCAAAGGTCCCCTATATTGAAGCTAAGGCTGTGATCTTTCGTCCGGAAAAAATTTCATCCGAAAATTCCCAGCGGTTTCCGAGATATGAGAGTTACAATTTGGGTAAAAACAAGCGTTTTCGGCAATTTCGCTTTGGTTACAGTTTTTGGAAAATAATCAATAACTCCGAACCTTGTGAAGATAGAGAAATGAAATTTGGCAGGTTTATAGAGCAGAACTCCGAGCTTCGTATAGAAGTCAATTGAACTTTTCGCGTCAATTACTTTGGGAGTTATAAGGGTTATTAACCTAAATTCCATTTTCTTACTAACATGGGGGGCCACCAGGCGGGCCAAAGTTTGCCCATCTTGTAGCCAAATATCCAACCTATCATATGGTAAAACAATTATCCAAATAGGTCCAGCGGTTATCGAGTTATAGCGTTTTGAAAAAAATCAATTCCAGAAATCCACCTCCTACCAGTTCTGCTGACCTGGTGTTTCACAAAAAAAATTGCAAAATTTTTAAAAAAAATTTGGGTCAAGAACGGTTTTAGTTTTCTTGGAATATCTCCGAAGTTTTTCGAGATTAATTCATGAAATTTTGTGGATTGATAGAGAACACAATGGGGAACGTTTTGTGGTAAATAAAATTTTGCCGCGCCCACTTTTAAGTCGATCAAAGTGGGAGTAAACTGAAAATTGCTACTATTTCGTGCTTTAGTTTGTATTTAGAAAGTCCAAAGGTCCCCTATATTGAAGCTAAGGCTGTGATCTTTCGTCCGGAAAAAATTTCATCCGAAAATTCCCAGCGGTTTCCGAGATATGAGAGTTACAATTTGGGTAAAAACAAGCGTTTTCGGCAATTTCGCTTTGGTTACAGTTTTTGGAAAATAATCAATAACTCCGAACCTTGTGAAGATAGAGAAATGAAATTTGGCAGGTTTATAGAGCAGAACTCCGAGCTTCGTATAGAAGTCAATTGAACTTTTCGCGTCAATTACTTTGGGAGTTATAAGGGTTATTAACCTAAATTCCATTTTCTTACTAACATGGGGGCCCACCAGGCGGGCCAAAGTTTGCCCATCTTGTAGCCAAATATCCAACCTATCATATGGTAAAACAATTATCCAAATAGGTCCAGCGGTTATCGAGTTATAGCGTTTTGAAAAAAATCAATTCCCGAAATCCACCTCCTACCAGTTCTGCTGACCTGGTGTTTCACAAAAAAAAATTGCAAAATTTTTAAAAAAAATTTGGGTCAAGAACGGTTTTAGTTTTCTTGGAATATCTCCGTAGTTTTTCGAGATTAATTCATGAAATTTTGTGGATTGATAGAGAACACAATGGGGAACGTTTTGTGGTAAATAAAATTTTGCCGCGCCCACTTTTAAGTCGATCAAAGTGGGCGTAAACTGAAAATTGCTACTATTTCGTGCTTTAGTTTGTATTTAGAAAGTCCAAAGGTCCCCTATATTGAAGCTAAGGCTGTGATCTTTCGTCCGGAAAAAATTTCATCCGAAAATTCCCAGCGGTTTCCGAGATATGAGAGTTACAATTTGGGTAAAAACAAGCGTTTTCGGCAATTTCGCTTTGGTTACAGTTTTTGGAAAATAATCAATAACTCCGAACCTTGTGAAGATAGAGAAATGAAATTTGGCAGGTTTATAGAGCAGAACTCCGAGCTTCGTATAGAAGTCAATTGAACTTTTCGCGTCAATTACTTTGGGAGTTATAAGGGTTATTAACCTAAATTCCATTTTCTTACTAACATGGGGGCCACCAGGCGGGCCAAAGTTTGCCCATCTTGTAGCCAAATATCCAACCTATCATATGGTAAAACAATTATCCAAATAGGTCCAGCGGTTATCGAGTTATAGCGTTTTGAAAAAAATCAATTCCCGAAATCCACCTACCAGTTCTGCTGACCTGGTGTTTCACAAAAAAAATTGCAAAATTTTTAAAAAAAAATTTGGGTCAAGAACGGTTTTAGTTTTCTTGGAATATCTCCGAAGTTTTTCGAGATTAATTCATGAAATTTTGTGGATTGATAGAGAACACAATGGGGAACGTTTTGTGGTAAATAAAATTTTGCCGCGCCCACTTTTAAGTCGATCAAAGTGGGCGTAAACTGAAAATTGCTACTATTTCGTGCTTTAGTTTGTATTTAGAAAGTCCAAAGGTCCCCTATATTGAAGCTAAGGCTGTGATCTTTCGTCCGGAAAAAATTTCATCCGAAAATTCCCAGCGGTTTCCGAGATATGAGAGTTACAATTTGGGTAAAAACAAGCGTTTTCGGCAATTTCGCTTTGGTTACAGTTTTTGGAAAATAATAAATAACTCCGAACCTTGTGAAGATAGAGAAATGAAATTTGGCAGGTTTATAGAGCAGAACTCCGAGCTTCGTATAGAAGTCAATTGAACTTTTCGCGTCAATTACTTTGGGAGTTATAAGGGTTATTAACCTAAATTCCATTTTCTTACTAACATGGGGGCCCACCAGGCGGGCCAAAGTTTGCCCATCTTGTAGCCAAATATCCAACCTATCATATGGTAAAACAATTATCCAAATAGGTCCAGCGGTTATCGAGTTATAGCGTTTTGAAAAAAATCAATTCCCGAAATCCACCTCCTACCAGTTCTGCTGACCTGGTGTTTCACAAAAAAAATTGCAAAATTTTTAAAAAAAATTTGGGTCAAGAACGGTTTTAGTTTTCTTGGAATATCTCCGAAGTTTTTCGAGATTAATTCATGAAATTTTGTGGATTGATAGAGAACACAATGGGGAACGTTTTGTGGTAAATAAAATTTTGCCGCGCCCACTTTTAAGTCGATCAAAGTGGGCGTAAACTGAAAATTGCTACTATTTCGTGCTTTAGTTTGTATTTAGAAAGTCCAAAGGTCCCCTATATTGAAGCTAAGGCTGTGATCTTTCGTCCGGAAAAAATTTCATCCGAAAATTCCCAGCGGTTTCCGAGATATGAGAGTTACAATTTGGGTAAAAACAAGCGTTTTCGGCAATTTCGCTTTGGTTACAGTTTTTGGAAAATAATCAATAACTCCGAACCTTGTGAAGATAGAGAAATGAAATTTGGCAGGTTTATAGAGCAGAACTCCGAGCTTCGTATAGAAGTCAATTGAACTTTTCGCGTCAATTACTTTGGGAGTTATAAGGGTTATTAACCTAAATTCCATTTTCTTACTAACATGGGGGCCACCAGGCGGGCCAAAGTTTGCCCATCTTGTAGCCAAATATCCAACCTATCATATGGTAAAACAATTATCCAAATAGGTCCAGCGGTTATCGAGTTATAGCGTTTTGAAAAAAATCAATTCCCGAAATCCACCTCCTACCAGTTCTGCTGACCTGGTGTTTCACAAAAAAAATTGCAAAATTTTTAAAAAAAAATTTGGGTCAAGAACGGTTTTAGTTTTCTTGGAATATCTCCGAAGTTTTTCGAGATTAATTCATGAAATTTTGTGGATTGATAGAGAACACAATGGGGAACGTTTTGTGGTAAATAAAATTTTGCCGCGCCCACTTTTAAGTCGATCAAAGTGGGCGTAAACTGAAAATTGCTACTATTTCGTGCTTTAGTTTGTATTTAGAAAGTCCAAAGGTCCCCTATATTGAAGCTAAGGCTGTGATCTTTCGTCCGGAAAAAATTTCATCCGAAAATTCCCAGCGGTTTCCGAGATATGAGAGTTACAATTTGGGTAAAAACAAGCGTTTTCGGCAATTTCGCTTTGGTTACAGTTTTTGGAAAATAATCAATAACTCCGAACCTTGTGAAGATAGAGAAATGAAATTTGGCAGGTTTATAGAGCAGAACTCCGAGCTTCGTATAGAAGTCAATTGAACTTTTCGCGTCAATTACTTTGGGAGTTATAAGGGTTATTAACCTAAATTCCATTTTCTTACTAACATGGGGGCCCACCAGGCGGGCCAAAGTTTGCCCATCTTGTAGCCAAATATCCAACCTATCATATGGTAAAACAATTATCCAAATAGGTCCAGCGGTTATCGAGTTATAGCGTTTTGAAAAAAATCAATTCCCGAAATCCACCTCCTACCAGTTCTGCTGACCTGGTGTTTCACAAAAAAAATTGCAAAATTTTAAAAAAAAATTTGGGTCAAGAACGGTTTTAGTTTTCTTGGAATATCTCCGAAGTTTTTCGAGATTAATTCATGAAATTTTGTGGATTGATAGAGAACACAATGGGGAACGTTTTGTGGTAAATAAAATTTTGCCGCGCCCACTTTTAAGTCGATAAAAGTGGGCGTAAACTGAAAATTGCTACTATTTCGTGCTTTAGTTTGTATTTAGAAAGTCCAAAGGTCCCCTATATTGAAGCTAAGGCTGTGATCTTTCGTCCGGAAAAAATTTCATCCGAAAATTCCCAGCGGTTTCCGAGATATGAGAGTTACAATTTGGGTAAAAACAAGCGTTTTCGGCAATTTCGCTTTGGTTACAGTTTTTGGAAAATAATCAATAACTCCGAACGTTGTGAAGATAGAGAAATGAAATTTGGCTGGTTTATAGAGCAGAACTCCGAGCTTCGTATAGAAGTCAATTGAACTTTTCGCGTCAATTACTTTGGGAGTTATAAGGGTTATTAACCTAAATTCCATTTTCTTACTAACATGGGGGCCCACCAGGCGGGCCAAAGTTTGCCCATCTTGTAGCCAAATATCCAACCTATCATATGGTAAAACAATTATCCAAATAGGTCCAGCGGTTATCGAGTTATAGCGTTTTGAAAAAAATCAATTCCCGAAATCCACCTCCTACCAGTTCTGCTGACCTGGTGTTTCACAAAAAAAATTGCAAAATTTTTAAAAAAAATTTGGGTAAAGAACGGTTTTAGTTTTCTTGGAATATCTCCGAAGTTTTTCGAGATTTATTCATGAAATTTTGTGGATTGATAGAGAACACAATGGGGAACGTTTTGTGGTAAATAAAATTTTGCCGCGCCCACTTTTAAGTCGATCAAAGTGGGCGTAAACTGAAAATTGCTACTATTTCGTGCTTTAGTTTGTATTTAGAAAGTCCAAAGGTCCCCTATATTGAAGCTAAGGCTGTGATCTTTCGTCCGGAAAAAATTTCATCCGAAAATTCCCAGCGGTTTCCGAGATATGAGAGTTACAATTTGGGTAAAAACAAGCGTTTTCGGCAATTTCGCTTTGGTTACAGTTTTTGGAAAATAATCAATAACTCCGAACCTTGTGAAGATAGAGAAATGAAATTTGGCAGGTTTATAGAGCAGAACTCCGAGCTTCGTATAGAAGTCAATTGAACTTTTCGCGTCAATTACTTTGGGAGTTATAAGGGTTATTAACCTAAATTCCATTTTCTTACTAACATGGGGGCCACCAGGCGGGCCAAAGTTTGCCCATCTTGTAGCCAAATATCCAACCTATCATATGGTAAAACAATTATCCAAATAGGTCCAGCGGTTATCGAGTTATAGCGTTTTGAAAAAAATCAATTCCCGAAATCCACCTCCTACCAGTTCTGCTGACCTGGTGTTTCACAAAAAAAATTGCAAAATTTTTAAAAAAAATTTGGGTCAAGAACGGTTTTAGTTTTCTTGGAATATCTCCGAAGTTTTTCGAGATTAATTCATGAAATTTTGTGGATTGATAGAGAACACAATGGGGAACGTTTTGTGGTAAATAAAATTTTGCCGCGCCCACTTTTAAGTCGATCAAAGTGGGCGTAAACTGAAAATTGCTACTATTTCGTGCTTTAGTTTGTATTTAGAAAGTCCAAAGGTCCCCTATATTGAAGCTAAGGCTGTGATCTTTCTTCCGGAAAAAATTTCATCCGAAAATTTCCAGCGGTTTCCGAGATATGAGAGTTACAATTTGGGTAAAAACAAGCGTTTTCGGCAATTTCGCTTTGGTTACAGTTTTTGGAAAATAATCAATAACTCCGAACCTTGTGAAGATAGAGAAATGAAATTTGGCAGGTTTATAGAGCAGAACTCCGAGCTTCGTATAGAAGTCAATTGAACTTTTCGCGTCAATTACTTTGGGAGTTATAAGGGTTATTAACCTAAATTCCATTTTCTTACTAACATGGGGGCCACCAGGCGGGCCAAAGTTTGCCCATCTTGTAGCCAAATATCCAACCTATCATATGGTAAAACAATTATCCAAATAGGTCCAGCGGTTATCGAGTTATAGCGTTTTGAAAAAAATCAATTCCCGAAATCCACCTCCTACCAGTTCTGCTGACCTGGTGTTTCACAAAAAAAATTGCAAAATTTTTAAAAAAAATTTGGGTCAAGAACGGTTTTAGTTTTCTTGGAATATCTCCGAAGTTTTTCGAGATTAATTCATGAAATTTTGTGGATTGATAGAGAACACAATGGGTAAAAACAAGCGTTTTCGGCAATTTCGCTTTGGTTACAGTTTTTGGAAAATAATCAATAACTCCGAACGTTGTGAAGATAGAGAAATGAAATTTGGCTGGTTTATAGAGCAGAACTCCGAGCTTCGTATAGAAGTCAATTGAACTTTTCGCGTCAATTACTTTGGGAGTTATAAGGGTTATTAACCTAAATTCCATTTTCTTACTAACATGGGGGCCCACCAGGCGGGCCAAAGTTTGCCCATCTTGTAGCCAAATATCCAACCTATCATATGGTAAAACAATTATCCAAATAGGTCCAGCGGTTATCGAGTTATAGCGTTTTGAAAAAAATCAATTCCCGAAATCCACCTCCTACCAGTTCTGCTGACCTGGTGTTTCACAAAAAAAATTGCAAAATTTTTAAAAAAAATTTGGGTAAACTGCTGACCTGGTGTTTCACAAAAAAAATTGCAAAATTTTTAAAAAAAATTTGGGTCAAGAACGGTTTTAGTTTTCTTGGAATATCTCCGAAGTTTTTCGAGATTTATTCATGAAATTTTGTGGATTGATAGAGAACACAATGGGGAACGTTTTGTGGTAAATAAAATTTTGCCGCGCCCACTTTTAAGTCGATCAAAGTGGGCGTAAACTGAAAATTGCTACTATTTCGTGCTTTAGTTTGTATTTAGAAAGTCCAAAGGTCCCCTATATTGAAGCTAAGGCTGTGATCTTTCGTCCGGAAAAAATTTCATCCGAAAATTCCCAGCGGTTTCTGAGATATGAGAGTTACAATTTGGGTAAAAACAAGCGTTTTCGGCAATTTCGCTTTGGTTACAGTTTTTGGAAAATAATCAATAACTCCGAACCTTGTGAAGATAGAGAAATGAAATTTGGCAGGTTTATAGAGCAGAACTCCGAGCTTCGTATAGAAGTCAATTGAACTTTTCGCGTCAATTACTTTGGGAGTTATAAGGGTTATTAACCTAAATTCCATTTTCTTACTAACATGGGGGCCACCAGGCGGGCCAAAGTTTGCCCATCTTGTAGCCAAATATCCAACCTATCATATGGTAAAACAATTATCCAAATAGGTCCAGCGGTTATCGAGTTATAGCGTTTTGAAAAAAATCAATTCCCGAAATCCACCTCCTACCAGTTCTGCTGACCTGGTGTTTCACAAAAAAAATTGCAAAATTTTTAAAAAAAATTTGGGTCAAGAACGGTTTTAGTTTTCTTGGAATATCTCCGAAGTTTTTCGAGATTAATTCATGAAATTTTGTGGATTGATAGAGAACAAAATGGGGAACGTTTAGTGGTAAATAAAATTTTGCCGCGCCCACTTTTAAGTCGATAAAAGTGGGCGTAAACTGAAAATTGCTACTATTTCGTGCTTTAGTTTGTATTTAGAAAGTCCAAAGGTCCCCTATATTGAAGCTAAGGCTGTGATCTTTCGTCCGGAAAAAATTTCATCCGAAAATTCCCAGCGGTTTCCGAGATATGAGAGTTACAATTTGGGTAAAAACAAGCGTTTTCGGCAATTTCGCTTTGGTTACAGTTTTTGGAAAATAATCAATAACTCCGAACCTTGTGAAGATAGAGAAATGAAATTTGGCAGGTTTATGGAGCAGAACTCCGAGCTTCGTATAGAAGTCAATTGAACTTTTCGTCAATTACTTTGGGAGTTATAAGGGTTATTAACCTAAATTCCATTTTCTTACTAACATGGGGGCCCACCAGGCGGGCCAAAGTTTGCCCATCTTGTAGCCAAATATCCAACCTATCATATGGTAAAACAATTATCCAAATAGGTCCAGCGGTTATCGAGTTATAGCGTTTTGAAAAAAATCAATTCCCGAAATCCACCTCCTACCAGTTCTGCTGACCTGGTGTTTCACAAAAAAAATTGCAAAATTTTTAAAAAAAATTTGGGTCAAGAACGGTTTTAGTTTTCTTGGAATATCTCCGAAGTTTTATGAGATTAATTCATGAAATTTTGTGGATTGATAGAGAACACAATGGGGAACGTTTTGTGGTAAATAAAATTTTGCCGCGCCCACTTTTAAGTCGATCAAAGTGGGCGTAAACTGAAAATTGCTACTATTTCGTGCTTTAGTTTGTATTTAGAAAGTCCAAAGGTCCCCTATATTGAAGCTAAGGCTGTGATCTTTCGTCCGGAAAAAATTTCATCCGAAAATTCCCAGCGGTTTCCGAGATATGAGAGCTACAATTTGGGTAAAAACAAGCGTTTTCGGCAATTTCGCTTTGGTTACAGTTTTTGGAAAATAATCAATAACTCCGAACCTTGTGAAGATAGAGAAATGAAATTTGGCAGGTTTATAGAGCAGAACTCCGAGCTTCGTATAGAAGTCAATTGAACTTTTCGCGTCAATTACTTTGGGAGTTATAAGGGTTATTAACCTAAATTCCATTTTCTTACTAACATGGGGGGCCACCAGGCGGGCCAAAGTTTGCCCATCTTGTAGCCAAATATCCAACCTATCATATGGTAAAACAATTATCCAAATAGGTCCAGCGGTTATCGAGTTATAGCGTTTTGAAAAAAATCAATTCCCGAAATCCACCTCCTACCAGTTCTGCTGACCTGGTGTTTCACAAAAAAAATTGCAAAATTTTTAAAAAAAATTTATGTCAAGAACGGTTTTAGTTTTCTTGGAATATCTCCGAAGTTTTTCGGAACTCCGAGCTTCGTATAGAAAGAAGTCAATTGAACTTTTCGCGTCAATTACTTTGGGAGTTATAAGGGTTATTAACCTAAATTCCATTTTCTTACTAACATGGGGGCCACCAGGCGGGCCAAAGTTTGCCCATCTTGTAGCCAAATATCCAACCTATCATATGGTAAAACAATTATCCAAATAGGTCCAGCGGTTATCGAGTTATAGCGTTTTGAAAAAAATCAATTCCCGAAATCCACCTCCTACCAGTTCTGCTGACCTGGTGTTTCACAAAAAAAATTGCAAAATTTTTAAAAAAAATTTGGGTCAAGAACGGTTTTAGTTTTCTTGGAATATCTCCGAAGTTTTTCGAGATTAATTCATGAAATTTTGTGGATTGATAGAGAACAAAATGGGGAACGTTTTGTGGTAAATAAAATTTTGCCGCGCCCACTTTTAAGTCGATAAAAGTGGGCGTAAACTGAAAATTGCTACTATTTCGTGCTTTAGTTTGTATTTAGAAAGTCCAAAGGTCCCCTATATTGAAGCTAAGGCTGTGATCTTTCGTCCGGAAAAAATTTCATCCGAAAATTCCCAGCGGTTTCCGAGATATGAGAGTTACAATTTGGGTAAAAACAAGCGTTTTCGGCAATTTCGCTTTGGTTACAGTTTTTGGAAAATAATCAATAACTCCGAACCTTGTGAAGATAGAGAAATGAAATTTGGCAGGTTTATAGAGCAGAACTCCGAGCTTCGTATAGAAGTCAATTGAACTTTTCGCGTCAATTACTTTGGGAGTTATAAGGGTTATTAACCTAAATTCCATTTTCTTACTAACATGGGGGCCCACCAGGCGGGCCAAAGTTTGCCCATCTTGTAGCCAAATATCCAACCTATCATATGGTAAAACAATTATCCAAATAGGTCCAGCGGTTATCGAGTTATAGCGTTTTGAAAAAAATCAATTCCCGAAATCCACCTCCTACCAGTTCTGCTGACCTGGTGTTTCACAAAAAAAATTGCAAAATTTTTAAAAAAAATTTGGGTCAAGAACGGTTTTAGTTTTCTTGGAATATCTCCGAAGTTTTTCGAGATTTATTCATGAAATTTTGTGGATTGATAGAGAACACAATGGGGAACGTTTTGTGGTAAATAAAATTTTGCCGCGCCCACTTTTAAGTCGATCAAAGTGGGCGTAAACTGAAAATTGCTACTATTTCGTGCTTTAGTTTGTATTTAGAAAGTCCAAAGGTCCCCTATATTGAAGCTAAGGCTGTGATCTTTCGTCCGGAAAAAATTTCATCCGAAAATTCCCAGCGGTTTCCGAGATATGAGAGTTACAATTTGGGTAAAAACAAGCGTTTTCGGCAATTTCGCTTTGGTTACAGTTTTTGGAAAATAATCAATAACTCCGAACCTTGTGAAGATAGAGAAATGAAATTTGGCAGGTTTATAGAGCAGAACTCCGAGCTTCGTATAGAAGTCAATTGAACTTTTCGCGTCAATTACTTTGGGAGTTATAAGGGTTATTAACCTAAATTCCATTTTCTTACTAACATGGGGGCCACCAGGCGGGCCAAAGTTTGCCCATCTTGTAGCCAAATATCCAACCTATCATATGGTAAAACAATTATCCAAATAGGTCCAGCGGTTATCGAGTTATAGCGTTTTGAAAAAAATCAATTCCCGAAATCCACCTCCTACCAGTTCTGCTGACCTGGTGTTTCACAAAAAAAATTGCAAAATTTTTAAAAAAAATTTGGGTCAAGAACGGTTTTAGTTTTCTTGGAATATCTCCGAAGTTTTTCGAGATTAATTCATGAAATTTTGTGGATTGATAGAGAACAAAATGGGGAACGTTTAGTGGTAAATAAAATTTTGCCGCGCCCACTTTTAAGTCGATAAAAGTGGGCGTAAACTGAAAATTGCTACTATTTCGTGCTTTAGTTTGTATTTAGAAAGTCCAAAGGTCCCCTATATTGAAGCTAAGGCTGTGATCTTTCGTCCGGAAAAAATTTCATCCGAAAATTCCCAGCGGTTTCCGAGATATGAGAGTTACAATTTGGGTAAAAACAAGCGTTTTCGGCAATTTCGCTTTGGTTACAGTTTTTGGAAAATAATCAATAACTCCGAACCTTGTGAAGATAGAGAAATGAAATTTGGCAGGTTTATAGAGCAGAACTCCGAGCTTCGTATAGAAGTCAATTGAACTTTTCGCGTCAATTACTTTGGGAGTTATAAGGGTTATTAACCTAAATTCCATTTTCTTACTAACATGGGGGCCCACCAGGCGGGCCAAAGTTTGCCCATCTTGTAGCCAAATATCCAACCTATCATATGGTAAAACAATTATCCAAATAGGTCCAGCGGTTATCGAGTTATAGCGTTTTGAAAAAAATCAATTCCCGAAATCCACCTCCTACCAGTTCTGCTGACCTGGTGTTTCACAAAAAAAATTGCAAAATTTTTAAAAAAAATTTGGGTCAAGAACGGTTTTAGTTTTCTTGGAATATCTCCGAAGTTTTTCGAGATTTATTCATGAAATTTTGTGGATTGATAGAGAACACAATGGGGAACGTTTTGTGGTAAATAAAATTTTGCCGCGCCCACTTTTAAGTCGATCAAAGTGGGCGTAAACTGAAAATTGCTACTATTTCGTGCTTTAGTTTGTATTTAGAAAGTCCAAAGGTCCCCTATATTGAAGCTAAGGCTGTGATCTTTCGTCCGGAAAAAATTTCATCCGAAAATTCCCAGCGGTTTCCGAGATATGAGAGTTACAATTTGGGTAAAAACAAGCGTTTTCGGCAATTTCGCTTTGGTTACAGTTTTTGGAAAATAATCAATAACTCCGAACCTTGTGAAGATAGAGAAATGAAATTTGGCAGGTTTATAGAGCAGAACTCCGAGCTTCGTATAGAAGTCAATTGAACTTTTCGCGTCAATTACTTTGGGAGTTATAAGGGTTATTAACCTAAATTCCATTTTCTTACTAACATGGGGGCCACCAGGCGGGCCAAAGTTTGCCCATCTTGTAGCCAAATATCCAACCTATCATATGGTAAAACAATTATCCAAATAGGTCCAGCGGTTATCGAGTTATAGCGTTTTGAAAAAAATCAATTCCCGAAATCCACCTCCTACCAGTTCTGCTGACCTGGTGTTTCACAAAAAAAATTGCAAAATTTTTAAAAAAAATTTGGGTCAAGAACGGTTTTAGTTTTCTTGGAATATCTCCGAAGTTTTTCGAGATTAATTCATGAAATTTTGTGGATTGATAGAGAACAAAATGGGGAACGTTTAGTGGTAAATAAAATTTTGCCGCGCCCACTTTTAAGTCGATAAAAGTGGGCGTAAACTGAAAATTGCTACTATTTCGTGCTTTAGTTTGTATTTAGAAAGTCCAAAGGTCCCCTATATTGAAGCTAAGGCTGTGATCTTTCGTCCGGAAAAAATTTCATCCGAAAATTCCCAGCGGTTTCCGAGATATGAGAGTTACAATTTGGGTAAAAACAAGCGTTTTCGGCAATTTCGCTTTGGTTACAGTTTTTGGAAAATAATCAATAACTCCGAACCTTGTGAAGATAGAGAAATGAAATTTGGCAGGTTTATAGAGCAGAACTCCGAGCTTCGTATAGAAGTCAATTGAACTTTTCGCGTCAATTACTTTGGGAGTTATAAGGGTTATTAACCTAAATTCCATTTTCTTACTAACATGGGGGCCCACCAGGCGGGCCAAAGTTTGCCCATCTTGTAGCCAAATATCCAACCTATCATATGGTAAAACAATTATCCAAATAGGTCCAGCGGTTATCGAGTTATAGCGTTTTGAAAAAAATCAATTCCCGAAATCCACCTCCTACCAGTTCTGCTGACCTGGTGTTTCACAAAAAAAATTGCAAAATTTTTAAAAAAAATTTATGTCAAGAACGGTTTTAGTTTTCTTGGAATATCTCCGAAGTTTTTCGGAACTCCGAGCTTCGTATAGAAAGAAGTCAATTGAACTTTTCGCGTCAATTACTTTGGGAGTTATAAGGGTTATTAACCTAAATTCCATTTTCTTACTAACATGGGGGCCACCAGGCGGGCCAAAGTTTGCCCATCTTGTAGCCAAATATCCAACCTATCATATGGTAAAACAATTATCCAAATAGGTCCAGCGGTTATCGAGTTATAGCGTTTTGAAAAAAATCAATTCCCGAAATCCACCTCCTACCAGTTCTGCTGACCTGGTGTTTCACAAAAAAAATTGCAAAATTTTTAAAAAAAATTTGGGTCAAGAACGGTTTTAGTTTTCTTGGAATATCTCCGAAGTTTTTCGAGATTAATTCATGAAATTTTGTGGATTGATAGAGAACAAAATGGGGAACGTTTTGTGGTAAATAAAATTTTGCCGCGCCCACTTTTAAGTCGATAAAAGTGGGCGTAAACTGAAAATTGCTACTATTTCGTGCTTTAGTTTGTATTTAGAAAGTCCAAAGGTCCCCTATATTGAAGCTAAGGCTGTGATCTTTCGTCCGGAAAAAATTTCATCCGAAAATTCCCAGCGGTTTCCGAGATATGAGAGTTACAATTTGGGTAAAAACAAGCGTTTTCGGCAATTTCGCTTTGGTTACAGTTTTTGGAAAATAATCAATAACTCCGAACCTTGTGAAGATAGAGAAATGAAATTTGGCAGGTTTATAGAGCAGAACTCCGAGCTTCGTATAGAAGTCAATTGAACTTTTCGCGTCAATTACTTTGGGAGTTATAAGGGTTATTAACCTAAATTCCATTTTCTTACTAACATGGGGGCCCACCAGGCGGGCCAAAGTTTGCCCATCTTGTAGCCAAATATCCAACCTATCATATGGTAAAACAATTATCCAAATAGGTCCAGCGGTTATCGAGTTATAGCGTTTTGAAAAAAATCAATTCCCGAAATCCACCTCCTACCAGTTCTGCTGACCTGGTGTTTCACAAAAAAAATTGCAAAATTTTTAAAAAAAATTTGGGTCAAGAACGGTTTTAGTTTTCTTGGAATATCTCCGAAGTTTTTCGAGATTTATTCATGAAATTTTGTGGATTGATAGAGAACACAATGGGGAACGTTTTGTGGTAAATAAAATTTTGCCGCGCCCACTTTTAAGTCGATCAAAGTGGGCGTAAACTGAAAATTGCTACTATTTCGTGCTTTAGTTTGTATTTAGAAAGTCCAAAGGTCCCCTATATTGAAGCTAATAAGGCTGTGATCTTTCGTCCGGAAAAAATTTCATCCGAAAATTCCCAGCGGTTTCCGAGATATGAGAGTTACAATTTGGGTAAAAACAAGCGTTTTCGGCAATTTCGCTTTGGTTACAGTTTTTGGAAAATAATCAATAACTCCGAACCTTGTGAAGATAGAGAAATGAAATTTGGCAGGTTTATAGAGCAGAACTCCGAGCTTCGTATAGAAGTCAATTGAACTTTTCGCGTCAATTACTTTGGGAGTTATAAGGGTTATTAACCTAAATTCCATTTTCTTACTAACATGGGGGCCACCAGGCGGGCCAAAGTTTGCCCATCTTGTAGCCAAATATCCAACCTATCATATGGTAAAACAATTATCCAAATAGGTCCAGCGGTTATCGAGTTATAGCGTTTTGAAAAAAATCAATTCCCGAAATCCACCTCCTACCAGTTCTGCTGACCTGGTGTTTCACAAAAAAAATTGCAAAATTTTTAAAAAAAATTTGGGTCAAGAACGGTTTTAGTTTTCTTGGAATATCTCCGAAGTTTTTCGAGATTAATTCATGAAATTTTGTGGATTGATAGAGAACAAAATGGGGAACGTTTTGTGGTAAATAAAATTTTGCCGCGCCCACTTTTAAGTCGATCAAAGTGGGCGTAAACTGAAAATTGCTACTATTTCGTGCTTTAGTTTGTATTTAGAAAGTCCAAAGGTCCCCTATATTGAAGCTAAGGCTGTGATCTTTCGTCCGGAAAAAATTTCATCCGAAAATTCCCAGCGGTTTCCGAGATATGAGAGTTACAATTTGGGTAAAAACAAGCGTTTTCGGCAATTTCGCTTTGGTTACAGTTTTTGGAAAATAATCAATAACTCCGAACCTTGTGAAGATAGAGAAATGAAATTTGGCAGGTTTATAGAGCAGAACTCCGAGCTTCGTATAGAAGTCAATTGAACTTTTCGCGTCAATTACTTTGGGAGTTATAAGGGTTATTAACCTAAATTCCATTTTCTTACTAACATGGGGGGCCACCAGGCGGGCCAAAGTTTGCCCATCTTGTAGCCAAATATCCAACCTATCATATGGTAAAACAATTATCCAAATAGGTCCAGCGGTTATCGAGTTATAGCGTTTTGAAAAAAATCAATTCCCGAAATCCACCTCCTACCAGTTCTGCTGACCTGGTGTTTCACAAAAAAAATTGCAAAATTTTTGAAAAAAATTTGGGTCAAGAACGGTTTTAGTTTTCTTGGAATATCTCCGAAGTTTTTCGAGATTAATTCATGAAATTTTGTGGATTGATAGAGAACAAAATGGGGAACGTTTTGTGGTAAATAAAATTTTGCCGCGCCCACTTTTAAGTCGATCAAAGTGGGCGTAAACTGAAAATTGCTACTATTTCGTGCTTTAGTTTGTATTTAGAAAGTCCAAAGGTCCCCTATATTGAAGCTAAGGCTGTGATCTTTCGTCCGGAAAAAATTTCATCCGAAAATTCCCAGCGGTTTCCGAGATATGAGAGTTACAATTTGGGTAAAAACAAGCGTTTTCGGCAATTTCGCTTTGGTTACAATTTTTGGAAAATAATCAGTAACTCCGAACCTTGTGAAGATAGAGAAATGAAATTTGGCAGGTTTATAGAGCAGAACTCAGAGCTTCGTATAGAAGTCAATTGAACTTTTCGCGTCAATTACTTTGGGAGTTATAAGGGTTATTAACCTAAATTCCATTTTCTTACTAACATGGGGGGCCACCAGGCGGGCCAAAGTTTGCCCATCTTGTAGCCAAATATCCAACCTATCATATGGTAAAACAATTATCCAAATAGGTACAGCGGTTATCGAGTTATAGCGTTTTGAAAAAAATCAATTCCCGAAATCCACCTCCTACCAGTTCTGCTGACCTGGTGTTTCACAAAAAAAATTGCAAAATTTTTAAAAAAAATTTGGGTCAAGAACGGTTTTAGTTTTCTTGGAATATCTCCGAAGTTTTTCGAGATTTATTCATGAAATTTTGTGGATTGATAGAGAACACAATGGGGAACGTTTTGTGGTAAATAAAATTTTGCCGCGCCCACTTTTAAGTCGATCAAAGTGGGCGTAAACTGAAAATTGCTACTATTTCGTGCTTTAGTTTGTATTTAGAAAGTCCAAAGGTCCCCTATATTGAAGCTAAGGCTGTGATCTTTCGTCCGGAAAAAATTTCATCCGAAAATTCCCAGCGGTTTCCGAGATATGAGAGTTACAATTTGGGTAAAAACAAGCGTTTTCGGCAATTTCGCTTTGGTTACAGTTTTTGGAAAATAATCAATAACTCCGAACCTTGTGAAGATAGAGAAATGAAATTTGGCAGGTTTATAGAGCAGAACTCCGAGCTTCGTATAGAAGTCAATTGAACTTTTCGCGTCAATTACTTTGGGAGTTATAAGGGTTATTAACCTAAATTCCATTTTCTTACTAACATGGGGGCCACCAGGCGGGCCAAAGTTTGCCCATCTTGTAGCCAAATATCCAACCTATCATATGGTAAAACAATTATCCAAATAGGTCCAGCGGTTATCGAGTTATAGCGTTTTGAAAAAAATCAATTCCCGAAATCCACCTCCTACCAGTTCTGCTGACCTGGTGTTTCACAAAAAAAATTGCAAAATTTTTAAAAAAAATTTGGGTCAAGAACGGTTTTAGTTTTCTTGGAATATCTCCGAAGTTTTTCGAGATTAATTCATAAAATTTTGTGGATTGATAGAGAACAAAATGGGGAACGTTTAGTGGTAAATAAAATTTTGCCGCGCCCACTTTTAAGTCGATAAAAGTGGGCGTAAACTGAAAATTGCTACTATTTCGTGCTTTAGTTTGTATTTAGAAAGTCCAAAGGTCCCCTATATTGAAGCTAAGGCTGTGATCTTTCGTCCGGAAAAAATTTCATCCGAAAATTCCCAGCGGTTTCCGAGATATGAGAGTTACAATTTGGGTAAAAACAAGCGTTTTCGGCAATTTCGCTTTGGTTACAGTTTTTGGAAAATAATCAATAACTCCGAACCTTGTGAAGATAGAGAAATGAAATTTGGCAGGTTTATGGAGCAGAACTCCGAGCTTCGTATAGAAGTCAATTGAACTTTTCGTCAATTACTTTGGGAGTTATAAGGGTTATTAACCTAAATTCCATTTTCTTACTAACATGGGGGCCCACCAGGCGGGCCAAAGTTTGCCCATCTTGTAGCCAAATATCCAACCTATCATATGGTAAAACAATTATCCAAATAGGTCCAGCGGTTATCGAGTTATAGCGTTTTGAAAAAAATCAATTCCCGAAATCCACCTCCTACCAGTTCTGCTGACCTGGTGTTTCACAAAAAAAATTGCAAAATTTTTAAAAAAAATTTGGGTCAAGAACGGTTTTAGTTTTCTTGGAATATCTCCGAAGTTTTATGAGATTAATTCATGAAATTTTGTGGATTGATAGAGAACACAATGGGGAACGTTTTGTGGTAAATAAAATTTTGCCGCGCCCACTTTTAAGTCGATCAAAGTGGGCGTAAACTGAAAATTGCTACTATTTCGTGCTTTAGTTTGTATTTAGAAAGTCCAAAGGTCCCCTATATTGAAGCTAAGGCTGTGATCTTTCGTCCGGAAAAAATTTCATCCGAAAATTCCCAGCGGTTTCCGAGATATGAGAGCTACAATTTGGGTAAAAACAAGCGTTTTCGGCAATTTCGCTTTGGTTACAGTTTTTGGAAAATAATCAATAACTCCGAACCTTGTGAAGATAGAGAAATGAAATTTGGCAGGTTTATAGAGCAGAACTCCGAGCTTCGTATAGAAGTCAATTGAACTTTTCGCGTCAATTACTTTGGGAGTTATAAGGGTTATTAACCTAAATTCCATTTTCTTACTAACATGGGGGGCCACCAGGCGGGCCAAAGTTTGCCCATCTTGTAGCCAAATATCCAACCTATCATATGGTAAAACAATTATCCAAATAGGTCCAGCGGTTATCGAGTTATAGCGTTTTGAAAAAAATCAATTCCCGAAATCCACCTCCTACCAGTTCTGCTGACCTGGTGTTTCACAAAAAAAATTGCAAAATTTTTAAAAAAAATTTATGTCAAGAACGGTTTTAGTTTTCTTGGAATATCTCCGAAGTTTTTCGGAACTCCGAGCTTCGTATAGAAAGAAGTCAATTGAACTTTTCGCGTCAATTACTTTGGGAGTTATAAGGGTTATTAACCTAAATTCCATTTTCTTACTAACATGGGGGCCACCAGGCGGGCCAAAGTTTGCCCATCTTGTAGCCAAATATCCAACCTATCATATGGTAAAACAATTATCCAAATAGGTCCAGCGGTTATCGAGTTATAGCGTTTTGAAAAAAATCAATTCCCGAAATCCACCTCCTACCAGTTCTGCTGACCTGGTGTTTCACAAAAAAAATTGCAAAATTTTTAAAAAAAATTTGGGTCAAGAACGGTTTTAGTTTTCTTGGAATATCTCCGAAGTTTTTCGAGATTAATTCATGAAATTTTGTGGATTGATAGAGAACAAAATGGGGAACGTTTTGTGGTAAATAAAATTTTGCCGCGCCCACTTTTAAGTCGATAAAAGTGGGCGTAAACTGAAAATTGCTACTATTTCGTGCTTTAGTTTGTATTTAGAAAGTCCAAAGGTCCCCTATATTGAAGCTAAGGCTGTGATCTTTCGTCCGGAAAAAATTTCATCCGAAAATTCCCAGCGGTTTCCGAGATATGAGAGTTACAATTTGGGTAAAAACAAGCGTTTTCGGCAATTTCGCTTTGGTTACAGTTTTTGGAAAATAATCAATAACTCCGAACCTTGTGAAGATAGAGAAATGAAATTTGGCAGGTTTATAGAGCAGAACTCCGAGCTTCGTATAGAAGTCAATTGAACTTTTCGCGTCAATTACTTTGGGAGTTATAAGGGTTATTAACCTAAATTCCATTTTCTTACTAACATGGGGGCCCACCAGGCGGGCCAAAGTTTGCCCATCTTGTAGCCAAATATCCAACCTATCATATGGTAAAACAATTATCCAAATAGGTCCAGCGGTTATCGAGTTATAGCGTTTTGAAAAAAATCAATTCCCGAAATCCACCTCCTACCAGTTCTGCTGACCTGGTGTTTCACAAAAAAAATTGCAAAATTTTTAAAAAAAATTTGGGTCAAGAACGGTTTTAGTTTTCTTGGAATATCTCCGAAGTTTTGAGAACACAATGGGGAACGTTTTGTGGTAAATAAAATTTTGCCGCGCCCACTTTTAAGTCGATCAAAGTGGGCGTAAACTGAAAATTGCTACTATTTCGTGCTTTAGTTTGTATTTAGAAAGTCCAAAGGTCCCCTATATTGAAGCTAAGGCTGTGATCTTTCGTCCGGAAAAAATTTCATCCGAAAATTCCCAGCGGTTTCCGAGATATGAGAGTTACAATTTGGGTAAAAACAAGCGTTTTCGGCAATTTCGCTTTGGTTACAGTTTTTGGAAAATAATCAATAACTCCGAACCTTGTGAAGATAGAGAAATGAAATTTGGCAGGTTTATAGAGCAGAACTCCGAGCTTCGTATAGAAGTCAATTGAACTTTTCGCGTCAATTACTTTGGGAGTTATAAGGGTTATTAACCTAAATTCCATTTTCTTACTAACATGGGGGCCACCAGGCGGGCCAAAGTTTGCCCATCTTGTAGCCAAATATCCAACCTATCATATGGTAAAACAATTATCCAAATAGGTCCAGCGGTTATCGAGTTATAGCGTTTTGAAAAAAATCAATTCCCGAAATCCACCTCCTACCAGTTCTGCTGACCTGGTGTTTCACAAAAAAAATTGCAAAATTTTTAAAAAAAATTTGGGTCAAGAACGGTTTTAGTTTTCTTGGAATATCTCCGAAGTTTTTCGAGATTAATTCATGAAATTTTGTGGATTGATAGAGAACAAAATGGGGAACGTTTTGTGGTAAATAAAATTTTGCCGCGCCCACTTTTAAGTCGATCAAAGTGGGCGTAAACTGAAAATTGCTACTATTTCGTGCTTTAGTTTGTATTTAGAAAGTCCAAAGGTTCCCTATATTGAAGCTAAGGCTGTGATCTTTCGTCCGGAAAAAATTTCATCCGAAAATTCCCAGCGGTTTCCGAGATATGAGAGTTACAATTTGGGTAAAAACAAGCGTTTTCGGCAATTTCGCTTTGGTTACAGTTTTTGGAAAATAATCAATAACTCCGAACCTTGTGAAGATAGAGAAATGAAATTTGGCAGGTTTATAGAGCAGAACTCCGAGCTTCGTATAGAAGTCAATTGAACTTTTCGCGTCAATTACTTTGGGAGTTATAAGGGTTATTAACCTAAATTCCATTTTCTTACTAACATGGGGGCCCACCAGGCGGACCAAAGTTTGCCCATCTTGTAGCCAAATATCCAACCTATCATATGGTAAAACAATTATCCAAATAGGTCCAGCGGTTATCGAGTTATAGCGTTTTGAAAAAAATCAATTCCCGAAATCCACCTCCTACCAGTTCTGCTGACCTGGTGTTTCACAAAAAAAATTGCAAAATTTTTAAAAAAAATTTATGTCAAGAACGGTTTTAGTTTTCTTGGAATATCTCCGAAGTTTTTCGGAACTCCGAGCTTCGTATAGAAAGAAGTCAATTGAACTTTTCGCGTCAATTACTTTGGGAGTTATAAGGGTTATTAACCTAAATTCCATTTTCTTACTAACATGGGGGCCACCAGGCGGGCCAAAGTTTGCCCATCTTGTAGCCAAATATCCAACCTATCATATGGTAAAACAATTATCCAAATAGGTCCAGCGGTTATCGAGTTATAGCGTTTTGAAAAAAATCAATTCCCGAAATCCACCTCCTACCAGTTCTGCTGACCTGGTGTTTCACAAAAAAAATTGCAAAATTTTTAAAAAAAATTTGGGTCAAGAACGGTTTTAGTTTTCTTGGAATATCTCCGAAGTTTTTCGAGATTAATTCATGAAATTTTGTGGATTGATAGAGAACAAAATGGGGAACGTTTTGTGGTAAATAAAATTTTGCCGCGCCCACTTTTAAGTCGATAAAAGTGGGCGTAAACTGAAAATTGCTACTATTTCGTGCTTTAGTTTGTATTTAGAAAGTCCAAAGGTCCCCTATATTGAAGCTAAGGCTGTGATCTTTCGTCCGGAAAAAATTTCATCCGAAAATTCCCAGCGGTTTCCGAGATATGAGAGTTACAATTTGGGTAAAAACAAGCGTTTTCGGCAATTTCGCTTTGGTTACAGTTTTTGGAAAATAATCAATAACTCCGAACCTTGTGAAGATAGAGAAATGAAATTTGGCAGGTTTATAGAGCAGAACTCCGAGCTTCGTATAGAGGTCAATTGAACTTTTCGCGTCAATTACTTTGGGAGTTATAAGGGTTATTAACCTAAATTCCATTTTCTTACTAACATGGGGGCCCACCAGGCGGGCCAAAGTTTGCCCATCTTGTAGCCAAATATCCAACCTATCATATGGTAAAACAATTATCCAAATAGGTCCAGCGGTTATCGAGTTATAGCGTTTTGAAAAAAATCAATTCCCGAAATCCACCTCCTACCAGTTCTGCTGACCTGGTGTTTCACAAAAAAAATTGCAAAATTTTTAAAAAAAATTTGGGTCAAGAACGGTTTTAGTTTTCTTGGAATATCTCCGAAGTTTTTCGAGATTTATTCATGAAATTTTGTGGATTGATAGAGAACACAATGGGGAACGTTTTGTGGTAAATAAAATTTTGCCGCGCCCACTTTTAAGTCGATCAAAGTGGGCGTAAACTGAAAATTGCTACTATTTCGTGCTTTAGTTTGTATTTAGAAAGTCCAAAGGTCCCCTATATTGAAGCTAATAAGGCTGTGATCTTTCGTCCGGAAAAAATTTCATCCGAAAATTCCCAGCGGTTTCCGAGATATGAGAGTTACAATTTGGGTAAAAACAAGCGTTTTCGGCAATTTCGCTTTGGTTACAGTTTTTGGAAAATAATCAATAACTCCGAACCTTGTGAAGATAGAGAAATGAAATTTGGCAGGTTTATAGAGCAGAACTCCGAGCTTCGTATAGAAGTCAATTGAACTTTTCGTGTCAATTACTTTGGGAGTTATAAGGGTTATTAACCTAAATTCCATTTTCTTACTAACATGGGGGCCACCAGGCGGGCCAAAGTTTGCCCATCTTGTAGCCAAATATCCAACCTATCATATGGTAAAACAATTATCCAAATAGGTCCAGCGGTTATCGAGTTATAGCGTTTTGAAAAAAATCAATTCCCGAAATCCACCTCCTACCAGTTCTGCTGACCTGGTGTTTCACAAAAAAAATTGCAAAATTTTTAAAAAAAAATTGGGTCAAGAACGGTTTTAGTTTTCTTGGAATATCTCCGAAGTTTTTCGAGATTAATTCATGAAATTTTGTGGATTGATAGAGAACAAAATGGGGAACGTTTTGTGGTAAATAAAATTTTGCCGCGCCCACTTTTAAGTCGATAAAAGTGGGCGTAAACTGAAAATTGCTACTATTTCGTGCTTTAGTTTGTATTTAGAAAGTCCAAAGGTCCCCTATATTGAAGCTAAGGCTGTGATCTTTCGTCCGGAAAAAATTTCATCCGAAAATTCCCAGCGGTTTCCGAGATATGAGAGTTACAATTTGGGTAAAAACAAGCGTTTTCGGCAATTTCGCTTTGGTTACAGTTTTTGGAAAATAATCAATAACTCCGAACCTTGTGAAGATAGAGAAATGAAATTTGGCAGGTTTATAGAGCAGAACTCCGAGCTTCGTATAGAAGTCAATTGAACTTTTCGCGTCAATTACTTTGGGAGTTATAAGGGTTATTAACCTAAATTCCATTTTCTTACTAACATGGGGGCCACCAGGCGGGCCAAAGTTTGCCCATCTTGTAGCCAAATATCCAACCTATCATATGGTAAAACAATTATCCAAATAGGTCCAGCGGTTATCGAGTTATAGCGTTTTGAAAAAAATCAATTCCCGAAATCCACCTCCTACCAGTTCTGCTGACCTGGTGTTTCACAAAAAAAATTGCAAAATTTTTAAAAAAAATTTGGGTCAAGAACGGTTTTAGTTTTCTTGGAATATCTCCGAAGTTTTTCGAGATTAATTCATGAAATTTTGTGGATTGATAGAGAACACAATGGGGAACGTTTTGTGGTAAATAAAATTTTGCCGCGCCCACTTTTAAGTCGATCAAAGTGGGCGTAAACTGAAAATTGCTACTATTTCGTGCTTTAGTTTGTATTTAGAAAGTCCAAAGGTCCCCTATATTGAAGCTAAGGCTGTGATCTTTCTTCCGGAAAAAATTTCATCCGAAAATTTCCAGCGGTTTCCGAGATATGAGAGTTACAATTTGGGTAAAAACAAGCGTTTTCGGCAATTTCGCTTTGGTTACAGTTTTTGGAAAATAATCAATAACTCCGAACCTTGTGAAGATAGAGAAATGAAATTTGGCAGGTTTATAGAGCAGAACTCCGAGCTTCGTATAGAAGTCAATTGAACTTTTCGCGTCAATTACTTTGGGAGTTATAAGGGTTATTAACCTAAATTCCATTTTCTTACTAACATGGGGGCCCACCAGGCGGGCCAAAGTTTGCCCATCTTGTAGCCAAATATCCAACCTATCATATGGTAAAACAATTATCCAAATAGGTCCAGCGGTTATCGAGTTATAGCGTTTTGAAAAAAATCAATTCCCGAAATCCACCTCCTACCAGTTCTGCTGACCTGGTGTTTCACAAAAAAAATTGCAAAATTTTTAAAAAAAATTTGGGTCAAGAACGGTTTTAGTTTTCTTGGAATATCTCCGAAGTTTTTCGAGATTAATTCATGAAATTTTGTGGATTGATAGAGAACACAATGGGGAACGTTTTGTGGTAAATAAAATTTTGCCGCGCCCACTTTTAAGTCGATCAAAGTGGGCGTAAACTGAAAATTGCTACTATTTCGTGCTTTAGTTTGTATTTAGAAAGTCCAAAGGTCCCCTATATTGAAGCTAAGGCTGTGATCTTTCGTCCGGAAAAAATTTCATCCGAAAATTCCCAGCGGTTTCCGAGATATGAGAGCTACAATTTGGGTAAAAACAAGCGTTTTCGGCAATTTCGCTTTGGTTACAGTTTTTGGAAAATAATCAATAACTCCGAACCTTGTGAAGATAGAGAAATGAAATTTGGCAGGTTTATAGAGCAGAACTCCGAGCTTCGTATAGAAGTCAATTGAACTTTTCGCGTCAATTACTTTGGGAGTTATAAGGGTTATTAACCTAAATTCCATTTTCTTACTAACATGGGGGGCCACCAGGCGGGCCAAAGTTTGCCCATCTTGTAGCCAAATATCCAACCTATCATATGGTAAAACAATTATCCAAATAGGTCCAGCGGTTATCGAGTTATAGCGTTTTGAAAAAAATCAATTCCCGAAATCCACCTCCTACCAGTTCTGCTGACCTGGTGTTTCACAAAAAAAATTGCAAAATTTTTAAAAAAAATTTATGTCAAGAACGGTTTTAGTTTTCTTGGAATATCTCCGAAGTTTTTCGGAACTCCGAGCTTCGTAAAGAAAGAAGTCAATTGAACTTTTCGCGTCAATTACTTTGGGAGTTATAAGGGTTATTAACCTAAATTCCATTTTCTTACTAACATGGGGGCCACCAGGCGGGCCAAAGTTTGCCCATCTTGTAGCCAAATATCCAACCTATCATATGGTAAAACAATTATCCAAATAGGTCCAGCGGTTATCGAGTTATAGCGTTTTGAAAAAAATCAATTCCCGAAATCCACCTCCTACCAGTTCTGCTGACCTGGTGTTTCACAAAAAAAATTGCAAAATTTTTAAAAAAAATTTGGGTCAAGAACGGTTTTAGTTTTCTTGGAATATCTCCGAAGTTTTTCGAGATTAATTCATGAAATTTTGTGGATTGATAGAGAACAAAATGGGGAACGTTTTGTGGTAAATAAAATTTTGCCGCGCCCACTTTTAAGTCGATAAAAGTGGGCGTAAACTGAAAATTGCTACTATTTCGTGCTTTAGTTTGTATTTAGAAAGTCCAAAGGTCCCCTATATTGAAGCTAAGGCTGTGATCTTTCGTCCGGAAAAAATTTCATCCGAAAATTCCCAGCGGTTTCCGAGATATGAGAGTTACAATTTGGGTAAAAACAAGCGTTTTCGGCAATTTCGCTTTGGTTACAGTTTTTGGAAAATAATCAATAACTCCGAACCTTGTGAAGATAGAGAAATGAAATTTGGCAGGTTTATAGAGCAGAACTCCGAGCTTCGTATAGAAGTCAATTGAACTTTTCGCGTCAATTACTTTGGGAGTTATAAGGGTTATTAACCTAAATTCCATTTTCTTACTAACATGGGGGCCCACCAGGCGGGCCAAAGTTTGCCCATCTTGTAGCCAAATATCCAACCTATCATATGGTAAAACAATTATCCAAATAGGTCCAGCGGTTATCGAGTTATAGCGTTTTGAAAAAAATCAATTCCCGAAATCCACCTCCTACCAGTTCTGCTGACCTGGTGTTTCACAAAAAAAATTGCAAAATTTTTAAAAAAAATTTGGGTCAAGAACGGTTTTAGTTTTCTTGGAATATCTCCGAAGTTTTTCGAGATTAATTCATGAAATTTTGTGGATTGATAGAGAACAAAATGGGGAACGTTTTGTGGTAAATAAAATTTTGCCGCGCCCACTTTTAAGTCGATCAAAGTGGGCGTAAACTGAAAATTGCTACTATTTCGTGCTTTAGTTTGTATTTAGAAAGTCCAAAGGTCCCCTATATTGAAGCTAAGGCTGTGATCTTTCGTCCGGAAAAAATTTCATCCGAAAATTCCCAGCGGTTTCCGAGATATGAGAGTTACAATTTGGGTAAAAACAAGCGTTTTCGGCAATTTCGCTTTGGTTACAGTTTTTGGAAAATAATCAATAACTCCGAACCTTGTGAAGATAGAGAAATGAAATTTGGCAGGTTTATAGAGCAGAACTCCGAGCTTCGTATAGAAGTCAATTGAACTTTTCGCGTCAATTACTTTGGGAGTTATAAGGGTTATTAACCTAAATTCCATTTTCTTACTAACATGGGGGCCACCAGGCGGGCCAAAGTTTGCCCATCTTGTAGCCAAATATCCAACCTATCATATGGTAAAACAATTATCCAAATAGGTCCAGCGGTTATCGAGTTATAGCGTTTTGAAAAAAATCAATTCCCGAAATCCACCTCCTACCAGTTCTGCTGACCTGGTGTTTCACAAAAAAAATTGCAAAATTTTTAAAAAAAATTTGGGTCAAGAACGGTTTTAGTTTTCTTGGAATATCTCCGAAGTTTTTCGAGATTAATTCATGAAATTTTGTGGATTGATAGAGAACACAATGGGGAACGTTTTGTGGTAAATAAAATTTTGCCGCGCCCACTTTTAAGTCGATCAAAGTGGGCGTAAACTGAAAATTGCTACTATTTCGTGCTTTAGTTTGCATTTAGAAAGTCCAAAGGTCCCCTATATTGAAGCTAAGGCTGTGATCTTTCGTCCGGAAAAAATTTCATCCGAAAATTCCCAGCGGTTTCCGAGATATGAGAGTTACAATTTGGGTAAAAACAAGCGTTTTCGGCAATTTCGCTTTGGTTACAGTTTTTGGAAAATAATCAATCAATAACTCCGAACCTTGTGAAGATAGAGAAATGAAATTTGGCAGGTTTATAGAGCAGAACTCCGAGCTTCGTATAGAAGTCAATTGAACTTTTCGCGTCAATTACTTTGGGAGTTATAAGGGTTATTAACCTAAATTCCATTTTCTTACTAACATGGGGGCCACCAGGCGGGCCAAAGTTTGCCCATCTTGTAGCCAAATATCCAACCTATCATATGGTAAAACAATTATCCAAATAGGTCCAGCGGTTATCGAGTTATAGCGTTTTGAAAAAAATCAATTCCCGAAATCCACCTCCTACCAGTTCTGCTGACCTAGTGTTTCACAAAAAAAATTGCAAAATTTTTAAAAAAAATTTGGGTCAAGAACGGTTTTAGTTTTCTTGGAATATCTCCGAAGTTTTTCGAGATTAATTCATGAAATTTTGTGGATTGATAGAGAACACAATGGGGAACGTTTTGTGGTAAATAAAATTTTGCCGCGCCCACTTTTAAGTCGATCAAAGTGGGCGTAAACTGAAAATTGCTACTATTTCGTGCTTTAGTTTGTATTTAGAAAGTCCAAAGGTACCCTATATTGAAGCTAAGGCTGTGATCTTTCGTCCGGAAAAAATTTCATCCGAAAATTCCCAGCGGTTTCCGAGATATGAGAGTTACAATTTGGGTAAAAACAAGCGTTTTCGGCAATTTCGCTTTGGTTACAGTTTTTGGAAAATAATCAATAACTCCGAACCTTGTGAAGATAGAGAAATGAAATTTGGCAGGTTTATAGAGCAGAACTCCGAGCTTCGTATAGAAGTCAATTGAACTTTTCGCGTCAATTACTTTGGGAGTTATAAGGGTTATTAACCTAAATTCCATTTTCTTACTAACATGGGGGCCACCAGGCGGGCCAAAGTTTGCCCATCTTGTAGCCAAATATCCAACCTATCATATGGTAAAACAATTATCCAAATAGGTCCAGCGGTTATCGAGTTATAGCGTTTTGAAAAAAATCAATTCCCGAAATCCACCTCCTACCAGTTCTGCTGACCTGGTGTTTCACAAAAAAAATTGCAAAATTTTTAAAAAAAATTTGGGTCAAGAACGGTTTTAGTTTTCTTGGAATATCTCCGAAGTTTTTCGAGATTTATTCATGAAATTTTGTGGATTTATAGAGGAGAACACAATGGGGAACGTTTTGTGGTAAATAAAATTTTGCCGCGCCCACTTTTAAGTCGATCAAAGTGGGCGTAAACTGAAAATTGCTACTATTTCGTGCTTTAGTTTGTATTTAGAAAGTCCAAAGGTCCCCTATATTGAAGCTAAGGCTGTGATCTTTCGTCCGGAAAAAATTTCATCCGAAAATTCCCAGCGGTTTCCGAGATATGAGAGTTACAATTTGGGTAAAAACAAGCGTTTTCGGCAATTTCGCTTTGGTTACAGTTTTTGGAAAATAATCAATAACTCCGAACCTTGTGAAGATAGAGAAATGAAATTTGGCAGGTTTATAGAGCAGAACTCCGAGCTTCGTATAGAAGTCAATTGAACTTTTCGCGTCAATTACTTTGGGAGTTATAAGGGTTATTAACCTAAATTCCATTTTCTTACTAACATGGGGGGCCACCAGGCGGGCCAAAGTTTGCCCATCTTGTAGCCAAATATCCAACCTATCATATGGTAAAACAATTATCCAAATAGGTCCAGCGGTTATCGAGTTATAGCGTTTTGAAAAAAATCAATTCCCGAAATCCACCTCCTACCAGTTCTGCTGACCTGGTGTTTCACAAAAAAAATTGCAAAATTTTTAAAAAAAATTTGGGTCAAGAACGGTTTTAGTTTTCTTGGAATATCTCCGAAGTTTTTCGAGATTTATTCATGAAATTTTGTGGATTGATAGAGAACACAATGGGGAACGTTTTGTGGTAAATAAAATTTTGCCGCGCCCACTTTTAAGTCGATCAAAGTGGGCGTAAACTGAAAATTGCTACTATTTCGTGCTTTAGTTTGTATTTAGAAAGTCCAAAGGTCCCCTATATTGAAGCTAAGGCTGTGATCTTTCGTCCGGAAAAAATTTCATCCGAAAATTCCCAGCGGTTTCCGAGATATGAGAGTTACAATTTGGGTAAAAACAAGCGTTTTCGGCAATTTCGCTTTGGTTACAGTTTTTGGAAAATAATCAATAACTCCGAACCTTGTGAAGATAGAGAAATGAAATTTGGCAGGTTTATAGAGCAGAACTCCGAGCTTCGTATAGAAGTCAATTGAACTTTTCGCGTCAATTACTTTGGGAGTTATAAGGGTTATTAACCTAAATTCCATTTTCTTACTAACATGGGGGGCCACCAGGCGGGCCAAAGTTTGCCCATCTTGTAGCCAAATATCCAACCTATCATATGGTAAAACAATTATCCAAATAGGTCCAGCGGTTATCGAGTTATAGCGTTTTGAAAAAAATCAATTCCCGAAATCCACCTCCTACCAGTTCTGCTGACCTGGTGTTTCACAAAAAAAATTGCAAAATTTTTAAAAAAAATTTGGGTCAAGAACGGTTTTAGTTTTCTTGGAATATCTCCGAAGTTTTTCGAGATTAATTCATGAAATTTTGTGGATTGATAGAGAACACAATGGGGAACGTTTTGTGGTAAATAAAATTTTGCCGCGCCCACTTTTAAGTCGATCAAAGTGGGCGTAAACTGAAAATTGCTACTATAGAGAAATGAAATTTGGCAGGTTTATAGAGCAGAACTCCGAGCTTCGTATAGAAGTCAATTGAACTTTTCGCGTCAATTACTTTGGGAGTTATAAGGGTTATTAACCTAAATTCCATTTTCTTACTAACATGGGGGGCCACCAGGCGGGCCAAAGTTTGCCCATCTTGTAGCCAAATATCCAACCTATCATATGGTAAAACAATTATCCAAATAGGTCCAGCGGTTATCGAGTTATAGCGTTTTGAAAAAAATCAATTCCCGAAATCCACCTCCTACCAGTTCTGCTGACCTGGTGTTTCACAAAAAAAAATTGCAAAATTTTTAAAAAAAATTTGGGTCAAGAACGGTTTTAGTTTTCTTGGAATATCTCCGAAGTTTTTCGAGATTAATTCATGAAATTTTGTGGATTGATAGAGAACACAATGGAGAACGTTTTGTGGTAAATAAAATTTTGCCGCGCCCACTTTTAAGTCGATAAAAGTGGGCGTAAACTGAAAATTGCTACTATTTCGTGCTTTAGTTTGTATTTAGAAAGTCCAAAGGTCCCCTATATTGAAGCTAAGGCTGTGATCTTTCGTCCGGAAAAAATTTCATCCGAAAATTCCCAGCGGTTTCCGAGATATGAGAGTTACAATTTGGGTAAAAACAAGCGTTTTCGGCAATTTCGCTTTGGTTACAGTTTTTGGAAAATAATCAATAACTCCGAACCTTGTGAAGATAGAGAAATGAAATTTGGCAGGTTTATAGAGCAGAACTCCGAGCTTCGTATAGAAGTCAATTGAACTTTTCGCGTCAATTACTTTGGGAGTTATAAGGGTTATTAACCTAAAATCCATTTTCTTACTAACATGGGGGCCCACCAGGCGGGCCAAAGTTTGCCCATCTTGTAGCCAAATATCCAACCTATCATATGGTAAAACAATTATCCAAATAGGTCCAGCGGTTATCGAGTTATAGCGTTTTGAAAAAAATCAATTCCCGAAATCCACCTCCTACCAGTTCTGCTGACCTGGTGTTTCACAAAAAAAATTGCAAAATTTTTAAAAAAAATTTGGGTCAAGAACGGTTTTAGTTTTCTTGGAATATCTCCGAAGTTTTTCGAGATTAATTCATGAAATTTTGTGGATTGATAGAGAACATAATGGGGAACGTTTTGTGGTAAATAAAATTTTGCCGCGCCCACTTTTAAGTCGATCAAAGTGGGCGTAAACTGAAAATTGCTACTATTTCGTGCTTTAGTTTGTATTTAGAAAGTCAAAAGGTCCCCTATATTGAAGCTAAGGCTGTGATCTTTCGTCCGGAAAAAATTTCATCCGAAAATTCCCAGCGGTTTCCGAGATATGAGAGTTACAATTTGGGTAAAAACAAGCGTTTTCGGCAATTTCGCTTTGGTTACAGTTTTTGGAAAATAATCAATAACTCCGAACCTTGTGAAGATAGAGAAATGAAATTTGGCAGGTTTATAGAGCAGAACTCCGAGCTTCGTATAGAAGTCAATTGAACTTTTCGCGTCAATTACTTTGGGAGTTATAAGGGTTATTAACCTAAATTCCATTTTCTTACTAACATGGGGGGGCCACCAGGCGGGCCAAAGTTTGCCCATCTTGTAGCCAAATATCCAACCTATCATATGGTAAAACAATTATCCAAATAGGTCCAGCGGTTATCGAGTTATAGCGTTTTGAAAAAAATCAATTCCCGAAATCCACCTCCTACCAGTTCTGCTGACCTGGTGTTTCACAAAAAAAATTGCAAAATTTTTAAAAAAAATTTGGGTCAAGAACGGTTTTAGTTTTCTTGGAATATCTCCGAAGTTTTTCGAGATTTATTCATGAAATTTTGTGGATTGATAGAGAACACAATGGGGAACGTTTTGTGGTAAATAAAATTTTGCCGCGCCCACTTTTAAGTCGATCAAAGTGGGCGTAAACTGAAAATTGCTACTATTTCGTGCTTTAGTTTGTATTTAGAAAGTCCAAAGGTCCCCTATATTGAAGCTAAGGCTGTGATCTTTCGTCCGGAAAAAATTTCATCCGAAAATTCCCAGCGGTTTCCGAGATATGAGAGTTACAATTTGGGTAAAAACAAGCGTTTTCGGCAATTTCGCTTTGGTTACAGTTTTTGGAAAATAATCAATAACTCCGAACCTTGTGAAGATAGAGAAATGAAATTTGGCAGGTTTATAGAGCAGAACTCCGAGCTTCGTATAGAAGTCAATTGAACTTTTCGCGTCAATTACTTTGGGAGTTATAAGGGTTATTAACCTAAATTCCATTTTCTTACTAACATGGGGGGCCACCAGGCGGGCCAAAGTTTGCCCATCTTGTAGCCAAATATCCAACCTATCATATGGTAAAACAATTATCCAAATAGGTCCAGCGGTTATCGAGTTATAGCGTTTTGAAAAAAATCAATTCCAGAAATCCACCTCCTACCAGTTCTGCTGACCTGGTGTTTCACAAAAAAAATTGCAAAATTTTTAAAAAAAATTTGGGTCAAGAACGGTTTTAGTTTTCTTGGAATATCTCCGAAGTTTTTCGAGATTAATTCATGAAATTTTGTGGATTGATAGAGAACACAATGGGGAACGTTTTGTGGTAAATAAAATTTTGCCGCGCCCACTTTTAAGTCGATCAAAGTGGGCGTAAACTGAAAATTGCTACTATTTCGTGCTTTAGTTTGTATTTAGAAAGTCCAAAGGTCCCCTATATTGAAGCTAAGGCTGTGATCTTTCGTCCGGAAAAAATTTCATCCGAAAATTCCCAGCGGCTTCCGAGATATGAGAGTTACAATTTGGGTAAAAACAAGCGTTTTCGGCAATTTCGCTTTGGTTACAGTTTTTGGAAAATAATCAATAACTCCGAACCTTGTGAAGATAGAGAAATGAAATTTGGCAGGTTTATAGAGCAGAACTCCGAGCTTCGTATAGAAGTCAATTGAACTTTTCGCGTCAATTACTTTGGGAGTTATAAGGGTTATTAACCTAAATTCCATTTTCTTACTAACATGGGGGGCCACCAGGCGGGCCAAAGTTTGCCCATCTTGTAGCCAAATATCCAACCTATCATATGGTAAAACAATTATCCAAATAGGTCCAGCGGTTATCGAGTTATAGCGTTTTGAAAAAAATCAATTCCCGAAATCCACCTCCTACCAGTTCTGCTGACCTGGTGTTTCACAAAAAAAATTGCAAAATTTTTAAAAAAAATTTGGGTCAAGAACGGTTTTAGTTTTCTTGGAATATCTCCGAAGTTTTTCGAGATTTATTCATGAAATTTTGTGGATTGATAGAGAACACAATGGGGAACGTTTTGTGGTAAATAAAATTTTGCCGCGCCCACTTTTAAGTCGATCAAAGTGGGCGTAAACTGAAAATTGCTACTATTTCGTGCTTTAGTTTGTATTTAGAAAGTCCAAAGGTCCCCTATATTGAAGCTAAGGCTGTGATCTTTCGTCCGGAAAAAATTTCATCCGAAAATTCCCAGCGGTTTCCGAGATATGAGAGTTACAATTTGGGTAAAAACAAGCGTTTTCGGCAATTTCGCTTTGGTTACAGTTTTTGGAAAATAATCAATAACTCCGAACCTTGTGAAGATAGAGAAATGAAATTTGGCAGGTTTATAGAGCAGAACTCCGAGCTTCGTATAGAAGTCAATTGAACTTTTCGCGTCAATTACTTTGGGAGTTATAAGGGTTATTAACCTAAATTCCATTTTCTTACTAACATGGAGGCCACCAGGCGGGCCAAAGTTTGCCCATCTTGTAGCCAAATATCCAACCTATCATATGGTAAAACAATTATCCAAATAGGTCCAGCGGTTATCGAGTTATAGCGTTTTGAAAAAAATCAATTCCCGAAATCCACCTCCTACCAGTTCTGCTGACCTGGTGTTTCACAAAAAAAATTGCAAAATTTTTAAAAAAAATTTGGGTCAAGAACGGTTTTAGTTTTCTTGGAATATCTCCGAAGTTTTTCGAGATTAATTCATGAAATTTTGTGGATTGATAGAGAACACAATGGGGAACGTTTTGTGGTAAATAAAATTTTGCCGCGCCCACTTTTAAGTCGATCAAAGTGGGCGTAAACTGAAAATTGCTACTATAGAGAAATGAAATTTGGCAGGTTTATAGAGCAGAACTCCGAGCTTCGTATAGAAGTCAATTGAACTTTTCGCGTCAATTACTTTGGGAGTTATAAGGGTTATTAACCTAAATTCCATTTTCTTACTAACATGGGGGGCCACCAGGCGGGCCAAAGTTTGCCCATCTTGTAGCCAAATATCCAACCTATCATATGGTAAAACAATTATCCAAATAGGTCCAGCGGTTATCGAGTTATAGCGTTTTGAAAAAAATCAATTCCCGAAATCCACCTCCTACCAGTTCTGCTGACCTGGTGTTTCACAAAAAAAAATTGCAAAATTTTTAAAAAAAATTTGGGTCAAGAACGGTTTTAGTTTTCTTGGAATATCTCCGAAGTTTTTCGAGATTAATTCATGAAATTTTGTGGATTGATAGAGAACACAATGGAGAACGTTTTGTGGTAAATAAAATTTTGCCGCGCCCACTTTTAAGTCGATAAAAGTGGGCGTAAACTGAAAATTGCTACTATTTCGTGCTTTAGTTTGTATTTAGAAAGTCCAAAGGTCCCCTATATTGAAGCTAAGGCTGTGATCTTTCGTCCGGAAAAAATTTCATCCGAAAATTCCCAGCGGTTTCCGAGATATGAGAGTTACAATTTGGGTAAAAACAAGCGTTTTCGGCAATTTCGCTTTGGTTACAGTTTTTGGAAAATAATCAATAACTCCGAACCTTGTGAAGATAGAGAAATGAAATTTGGCAGGTTTATAGAGCAGAACTCCGAGCTTCGTATAGAAGTCAATTGAACTTTTCGCGTCAATTACTTTGGGAGTTATAAGGGTTATTAACCTAAAATCCATTTTCTTACTAACATGGGGGCCCACCAGGCGGGCCAAAGTTTGCCCATCTTGTAGCCAAATATCCAACCTATCATATGGTAAAACAATTATCCAAATAGGTCCAGCGGTTATCGAGTTATAGCGTTTTGAAAAAAATCAATTCCCGAAATCCACCTCCTACCAGTTCTGCTGACCTGGTGTTTCACAAAAAAAATTGCAAAATTTTTAAAAAAAATTTGGGTCAAGAACGGTTTTAGTTTTCTTGGAATATCTCCGAAGTTTTTCGAGATTAATTCATGAAATTTTGTGGATTGATAGAGAACATAATGGGGAACGTTTTGTGGTAAATAAAATTTTGCCGCGCCCACTTTTAAGTCGATCAAAGTGGGCGTAAACTGAAAATTGCTACTATTTCGTGCTTTAGTTTGTATTTAGAAAGTCAAAAGGTCCCCTATATTGAAGCTAAGGCTGTGATCTTTCGTCCGGAAAAAATTTCATCCGAAAATTCCCAGCGGTTTCCGAGATATGAGAGTTACAATTTGGGTAAAAACAAGCGTTTTCGGCAAATTCGCTTTGGTTACAGTTTTTGGAAAATAATCAATAACTCCGAACCTTGTGAAGATAGAGAAATGAAATTTGGCAGGTTTATAGAGCAGAACTCCGAGCTTCGTATAGAAGTCAATTGAACTTTTCGCGTCAATTACTTTGGGAGTTATAAGGGTTATTAACCTAAATTCCATTTTCTTACTAACATGGGGGGGCCACCAGGCGGGCCAAAGTTTGCCCATCTTGTAGCCAAATATCCAACCTATCATATGGTAAAACAATTATCCAAATAGGTCCAGCGGTTATCGAGTTATAGCGTTTTGAAAAAAATCAATTCCCGAAATCCACCTCCTACCAGTTCTGCTGACCTGGTGTTTCACAAAAAAAATTGCAAAATTTTTAAAAAAAATTTGGGTCAAGAACGGTTTTAGTTTTCTTGGAATATCTCCGAAGTTTTTCGAGATTTATTCATGAAATTTTGTGGATTGATAGAGAACACAATGGGGAACGTTTTGTGGTAAATAAAATTTTGCCGCGCCCACTTTTAAGTCGATCAAAGTGGGCGTAAACTGAAAATTGCTACTATTTCGTGCTTTAGTTTGTATTTAGAAAGTCCAAAGGTCCCCTATATTGAAGCTAAGGCTGTGATCTTTCGTCCGGAAAAAATTTCATCCGAAAATTCCCAGCGGTTTCCGAGATATGAGAGTTACAATTTGGGTAAAAACAAGCGTTTTCGGCAATTTCGCTTTGGTTACAGTTTTTGGAAAATAATCAATAACTCCGAACCTTGTGAAGATAGAGAAATGAAATTTGGCAGGTTTATAGAGCAGAACTCCGAGCTTCGTATAGAAGTCAATTGAACTTTTCGCGTCAATTACTTTGGGAGTTATAAGGGTTATTAACCTAAATTCCATTTTCTTACTAACATGGGGGGCCACCAGGCGGGCCAAAGTTTGCCCATCTTGTAGCCAAATATCCAACCTATCATATGGTAAAACAATTATCCAAATAGGTCCAGCGGTTATCGAGTTATAGCGTTTTGAAAAAAATCAATTCCCGAAATCCACCTCCTACCAGTTCTGCTGACCTGGTGTTTCACAAAAAAAATTGCAAAATTTTTAAAAAAAATTTGGGTCAAGAACGGTTTTAGTTTTCTTGGAATATCTCCGAAGTTTTTCGAGATTTATTCATGAAATTTTGTGGATTGATAGAGAACACAATGGGGAACGTTTTGTGGTAAATAAAATTTTGCCGCGCCCACTTTTAAGTCGATCAAAGTGGGCGTAAACTGAAAATTGCTACTATTTCGTGCTTTAGTTTGTATTTAGAAAGTCCAAAGGTCCCCTATATTGAAGCTAAGGCTGTGATCTTTCGTCCGGAAAAAATTTCATCCGAAAATTCCCAGCGGTTTCCGAGATATGAGAGTTACAATTTGGGTAAAAACAAGCGTTTTCGGCAATTTCGCTTTGGTTACAGTTTTTGGAAAATAATCAATAACTCCGAACCTTGTGAAGATAGAGAAATGAAATTTGGCAGGTTTATAGAGCAGAACTCCGAGCTTCGTATAGAAGTCAATTGAACTTTTCGCGTCAATTACTTTGGGAGTTATAAGGGTTATTAACCTAAATTCCATTTTCTTACTAACATGGGGGGCCACCAGGCGGGCCAAAGTTTGCCCATCTTGTAGCCAAATATCCAACCTATCATATGGTAAAACAATTATCCAAATAGGTCCAGCGGTTATCGAGTTATAGCGTTTTGAAAAAAATCAATTCCCGAAATCCACCTCCTACCAGTTCTGCTGATCTGGTGTTTCACAAAAAAAATTGCAAAATTTTTAAAAAAAATTTGGGTCAAGAACGGTTTTAGTTTTCTTGGAATATCTCCGAAGTTTTTCGAGATTTATTCATGAAATTTTGTGGATTGATAGAGAACACAATGGGGAACGTTTTGTGGTAAATAAAATTTTGCCGCGCCCACTTTTAAGTCGATCAAAGTGGGCGTAAACTGAAAATTGCTACTATTTCGTGCTTTAGTTTGTATTTAGAAAGTCCAAAGGTCCCCTATATTGAAGCTAAGGCTGTGATCTTTCGTCCGGAAAAAATTTCATCCGAAAATTCCCAGCGGTTTCCGAGATATGAGAGTTACAATTTGGGTAAAAACAAGCGTTTTCGGCAATTTCGCTTTGGTTACAGTTTTTGGAAAATAATCAATAACTCCGAACCTTGTGAAGATAGAGAAATGAAATTTGGCAGGTTTATAGAGCAGAACTCCGAGCTTCGTATAGAAGTCAATTGAACTTTTCGCGTCAATTACTTTGGGAGTTATAAGGGTTATTAACCTAAATTCCATTTTCTTACTAACATGGGGGGCCACCAGGCGGGCCAAAGTTTGCCCATCTTGTAGCCAAATATCCAACCTATCATATGGTAAAACAATTATCCAAATAGGTCCAGCGGTTATCGAGTTATAGCGTTTTGAAAAAAATCAATTCCCGAAATCCACCTCCTACCAGTTCTGCTGATCTGGTGTTTCACAAAAAAAATTGCAAAATTTTTAAAAAAAATTTGGGTCAAGAACGGTTTTAGTTTTCTTGGAATATCTCCGAAGTTTTTCGAGATTTATTCATGAAATTTTGTGGATTGATAGAGAACACAATGGGGAACGTTTTGTGGTAAATAAAATTTTGCCGCGCCCACTTTTAAGTCGATCAAAGTGGGCGTAAACTGAAAATTGCTACTATTTCGTGCTTTAGTTTGTATTTAGAAAGTCCAAAGGTCCCCTATATTGAAGCTAAGGCTGTGATCTTTCGTCCGGAAAAAATTTCATCCGAAAATTCCCAGCGGTTTCCGAGATATGAGAGTTACAATTTGGGTAAAAACAAGCGTTTTCGGCAATTTCGCTTTGGTTACAGTTTTTGGAAAATAATCAATAACTCCGAACCTTGTGAAGATAGAGAAATGAAATTTGGCAGGTTTATAGAGCAGAACTCCGAGCTTCGTATAGAAGTCAATTGAACTTTTCGCGTCAATTACTTTGGGAGTTATAAGGGTTATTAACCTAAATTCCATTTTCTTACTAACATGGGGGGCCACCAGGCGGGCCAAAGTTTGCCCATCTTGTAGCCAAATATCCAACCTATCATATGGTAAAACAATTATCCAAATAGGTCCAGCGGTTATCGAGTTATAGCGTTTTGAAAAAAATCAATTCCCGAAATCCACCTCCTACCAGTTCTGCTGACCTGGTGTTTCACAAAAAAAATTGCAAAATTTTTAAAAAAAATTTGGGTCAAGAACGGTTTTAGTTTTCTTGGAATATCTCCGAAGTTTTTCGAGATTAATTCATGAAATTTCGTGGATTGATAGAGAACACAATGGGGAACGTTTTGTGGTAAATAAAATTTTGCCGCGCCCACTTTTAAGTCGATCAAAGTGGGCGTAAACTGAAAATTGCTACTATTTCGTGCTTTAGTTTGTATTTAGAAAGTCCAAAGGTCCCCTATATTGAAGCTAAGGCTGTGAAGAAAGCATAATGGGGAATGTTGTGTGTAAAATAAAAGTTAGCCACGCCCACTTTTAAGCCGTTCAAAGGGGCGTAAATTTAAAATAGCGTCTACTTCGTGCCTTATTTTGTATTTAGAAATTCTAAAAGTCCTCTATATTGAAGCTGAAGCTGTCATCTTTCATTCGGAATATATTTCATCCGAAAATACCCAGTGGTTTTCGAGATATGAGAGTTAAAATTTGAGTAAAAACAAACATTTTCGTCAATTTCGCTTTGGTTACAGTTCTCGGAAAGTAATCAATATCTCCGAAAGTTCTGAAGATAGAGAAATTAAATTTGGCAGGTTTATAGAGCAGAACTCCGAGCTTCGTATAGAAGTCAATTGAACTTTTGGCGTCAATTACTTTGGGAGTTATAAGGGTTATTAACCTAAATTTCATTTTCTTACTAACATGGGGGGCCACCAGGCCCTTTGGTTACAGTTTTTGGAAAATAATCAATAACTCCGAACCTTGTGAAGATAGAGAAATGAAATTTGGCAGGTTTATAGAGCAGAACTCCGAGCTTCGTATAGATTTTTTGATTTTTTGGCGCATTCTTACAAATACTTTGTAACTATAATTTAATTTTGAAAATAAGTTTTAAATGTAAAAAAGCACTTAAAGCAACTAAAACAATATTTTATTTTTCATATAATCAGAAAGCTGTGTAATAGATTTGTTTATTTTAAAGTATTTTGTAATTTTGTTTTGAAAATCAGTAATTTGTGTACACAAGATGTTATTGATAATTTTCTGAATTTTTTCTTTCCTCCCAGCTGTAGTCGTATTGATGATCTGAAAGAAAAGAATATAAAAGTAAGAATTATCAGTTTGCAATTTAGGAAAGAAAAACATATTTTAGATTAAAAAAATTATACATATAATAGAAGTGATGATATAAAGAAATATAAAATAAGATAAATAAGCATAGAAGGATAAATTTAAATGTTTTTTGATAAAATTTCTGGATTTTTTTTTTTTTTTTTTTTTGAAAACTTCTTTAGAAGCATTTAGTGATGGTAGCAATGCAAACGTGTCTTCATGCCCGAGGTAGTCAACTCTGGGTTCTTTAATCGCATAACAAGTTTCAAATATACAAACTTATTACCCTTTTTCTAAAAGGAATCAATGTGTATCGTTCCTTAATAACAACTTCCTTCCAAGATATAAGACCGGCACACTATGGGGCTTTTTTTTAAATCAAAACTAAATGTTATAAATTTACAAATATTAAAAACAACAATAATACCTTTTTGAGTCAAATTTTTAATTCAAATTGGAAGCTGGAAATCTTATATTAGATATAAAGTGGGCAGCATCCTGTCTTCTGCAAGCCACTTTTCGGATTTAAAAAATTTACCTTTTGATTAGTATAGTCTATTTAATTTTTTCAGGAAAAATGGACGATGTATAGTCCATTAAATTTTTTTAATGGATGTCACATCAGCATCTAATTACTCTTTGTGGCGCGCTGCTAGAAAGCTTAAAACAACTGGACGTTGGGCAAGAAGCGATACTGAAAAAAGGTAACATATTTGCTTAACATTTAAAATTCGTATTTACCCCAAACACATGTACTGGTATTGCACTACCCCCTCGACCCTTAAAATTTAAAATGTGTGATGTAAAAAAACTTATTGCTGAACTCAACTGAAGAAGTCTCCCGGTATTGATGGAATTAGTAACCAGATGCTGATGAAGTTGCCTCGTATTGCAATTAGAATCCTGTTATTCATTTTTAATGCCATTTTACGACTGGTGTATTATCCACACAGCTGGAAGCTTGCCAAGCTTAAAATAATTCCAAAGCCGGGCAAATATCTTACCAAGGCTGAGTCATATAGGCCAATAAGTTTACTGTTGTCAACAATGTCAAAGCTCTCCGAAAAGTTACTTATGACTAAATTCTAAACTCAATTCTAACTGATAATGGGTGTATACCGGACCATCAATTTGGTTTTAGAAGTCAGCATAGCACCATTGAACAAACTCATAGATTGGTTCAAGTTATAAGAAGAACATTTGAAGAAAAGAAGTATTTGTGACTTGAACGGGCTAAAGTTCGTATCGCTTTTTAAGCCAAATTACATGTGATAATTATTAATGAACAAATAACACCAAAGTCTGTTGTAAATATTCTGACTAACAACACATAGTTGAACGGAACAGCCAGCCGTTTTCGAAGGCCACTAAACCTTCATCATCAGCGTTCTTTTGTGTTTGGTCCACTGTGTGTGGTGTCAGTTGATGTAGATTTCTGCTTTTTATATACTTAGCATTTTATTGCAAATGGAATATGTGAATTGTTTTGATTCACCGTATTTCAATTTGCTGAAAGCTTTTTTGTATTGTAAGCTCAATTTTACCATCACTATATAAAAAGAAAAGAAGTATTGTTCTACTCTCTTTATTGATGTTTCTCAGGCATTTTTCAAAATTTAAGACATACCTACCAATAAACATTCTAAATCTTTTGGAAAGTTACATTCTTGCAGGGGAGTATACTGGGGCCAGTTTTGTATTTGATTTATACTTGTGATATTCCTGTGGCTAGTAGTGTCCACACTTCTACATTAGCCGATGATACAGCCTGCCTTAGTATGCATGAACACGTTTACGAGGCGTCTTAGATATCTTCAGGAATACATTACCCAGCTGGAGTTATGGTTAAACTTATGGAGAATCAAGCTAAATGAACAAAAGTGTGTTCAAGTAGCATTTACCTTACAAAGAGATGCTTGTTCCCCTATACGGATTAACAATCAAGTTGTTCCTCAACATTCACATGTGAAATATCTTGGTATATACCTTGATCGACGGCTGACATGGAAACACCACATTGACTCTAAGCTAACACAAATGAAACTAAAATTAACTCAGGTACATTGGCTGATTGGCAGAAATTCAACACTCAGCCTAGACTGCAAACTTTTAATATACAAGTCGCTTTTAAAGCCAATATGGTGCTACGGAATTCAGCAATGGGGCACTGCTTCAGCTTCAAATATTGAGAAAATCAAACGAAGGCAAAACAAAATTTTACGTTTGATAACATCAGCTCCATGTTCATCAAAAATTCAAATATACATCGTGATTTAAATATGCGACTGACTAGTGACTGAAGAAATTGCAAAATACGCAGGCAAATATTTAACAAAACTCGAGTCACATCGTAATCCGCTTGCTCCTAATATTTTGAACTTTACTGGACACATCCGCTTAAAAAAGAGAGATCCAAGGGCTCTAATAAACAACACTCTAGATGCAGCTGCTTGAAAATATTTTGTTTTGTGCTTATCACTACTTATGTACTATCACTAAGTTTATGTCCGACATTGTTTGGGCTTAATAATTATATTTTAGATTTAAGATTTGAATAATTATTGTTAGTTCATATTTGAAGATACAATAAATAAAAAGACATGTATTTATAAAAAATCGAAAAATGGACGATGTATGTATATAGTATATAGTCCATTAAATTTTTTTCATAAAAAAAAGCAATGTGAGTCCGATCACAGAGAAGATGTGTAAACATCTAGTAATGAAATTTTTTTTTAGGTTGGAAGTACTTATGCTTTTAGTATCTTTTTTTAAATTAATTAATTAAAAGTATCAAAACTTTCAATATTGTGAATACACATGAATTTGTTGGTTTTTGTTTGTTTTATTAAACTTATTTGGTTAGTAAATGGGCACACTGCAGTATATGTATATGTACTGCATTCAAAATTCCAGTAAGCAGTAAATTTACTGATTACTAAAAAAATTCAGTAAATTTTTACTGCTAATGAAATTTAATTTGCATTATTAGTAAAATCGTAGGGCCGTAGCAAGTGACAAAGTTTTTCCATTCAAATTTTGAATCTTTTGTATGAAAAACATTTAGCCACTTAGTAGAATTTCATTACTGATTACTGAAAATTCAATGCACCTCATCATATAACAAATCATTTAGGCAATTTATAAAAATTGTAGAAAAAAATTTTAGTAATCAGTAAAAGTTTTTTGTTTTTACTGAAACTTTAGTGGTACTGCAGTGCTCATCTATGGTAAATGCCTTTACTTTTACTTTTTAATTTTTAATTCCTGTTGTTCATCGTTTAGTTGTTGCTGTTCTTGTTGTTGTGTACGCATTGCAATTAAAATAAATTCAGTAAAGTGCGACTTTGACTCGCGCACATTCGGTTTTGATAATTTTTTTTTTTTTGATTTAGCTTTCTTAATTTTTTAAGCTTTTTCAGTTTAAACGATTTTTTTTCAGTTTTATCGCTTTTTTCTCGTTTTCGCGTTTTTTTTCTCTTTTTGGGTTTTTTTAATTTTCGCAATTTTTTTTCATTTTGGCGATTTTTTCATTTTGGCGACTTTTTTCTGTTTTTTGGGGTTTTTCTTCATTTTGGCGATTTTTTCTGTTTTTGGGGTTTTTTATTTAGGCGATTTTTTCATATTGACGATTTTTTTGTTTAAGGATTTTTTTAATTTTGGCGATTTTTGCGGTTTTTCGCAATTTATTTTAGTCCTAGAGATTTTTTTTAATTTTGTGCTTTTGTTCGTTTTGGCGATTTTTTTATATTTGGCGATTTTATATTTTTTTGATTTTTTAGTTTTACCGTTTTTGAAAATTTCAAGAGTTTTACTCTTACGGTTTCCAAGATACAGCAAGTTGTCAAAATTACAAAGTCAAAATTGCATTAACTGATGGAACACCCATTGATTTAAATTTTTTAAATTTAGTGTTAATTGTTGTAGTCTGTATAAAAATACACTAACTTTTAAAATTTCAAGTGTTTATATGTACATACAATTGTATGTATATTACATGGGATTTTAACATTTTTCGTTGCTCGTTTTGGAACACCCTTTAGTTTTTAACAATCATGTATTTGTTGTTGTAGTAGCCAAATGTCTACATATTGTGTCCAAATTTCAAGTCCGTAGCTCTTACGGTTAATTTTCACCTTTGGTGTACGGAAATATAGAGAAAAATAACCGGCGGCGGCGCACCGTCGGCTTCGAGCCGGTCGACTTGTTTCTCTGCTTGGTATTGCTTCTTTCAAACACTAATACACTCATACATAGCTCACATCGATTTGACAATGCAAATCAAAAGCAAAAAGCAAAGAAATCTCAGCAAAAAAATCAAAGTCAAAAGATTTTTACCCCCTAGCGTATAGATGTTTACACATCAAAAATTTTATTGCATGAAAAATGGATGATGTATATACAGTCCATTTAATTTTTTGCATACGAAATGGATCATTTATAGTCCATTAAATTTTTTCATAAAAAATCGAAAAATGGACAAGATAATCGACAAGAATTTATTGAATTAAATTTAAGAAAACATTTTCTTACTTGTATTATATAATTTTAATGTGAATCAAATAAGAATTATTAATTATACAAAAATGAGTAAAATAAACACTAACGAATACGCTTTTTTATGGGGAAATTTTAAACGTCGAAACATTTTGAAAAATCGCATTTCTAACAATAAACTTGTCAATAGATTGTGGTTTACACAAAAAATTTAAATGATTACTGTGTAGTTACTAGTGATGTAACGAATGTCAATTTTTGATATTCGCGAATACGAATATTTGAAACGATATTCGCGAATACGAATACCAATATTTTATGTGAAATTTATAGTCATTAAATTAGAGCTCTATTTACTCCATCAATATGAAGTATTAAAAAATTGTTATGAAAAAGAACTTCATACTCCTGCTGGCGTACTTTAAAATTAATAAAAACTACCCAAAATTTTAATGATCGTCAGTAAATAATATTTGAAACTGCTACAAAGCACAAATTTCTATAAAAAATTTAATGGATTCGTACAAACTAATATTTTTATCCATTTATTTAAATTTAGTTTTAGATTTATGCATTTATTTAATTTAATTTTATTGAAAAAATAATCATATTCGTATTCGCCTGAATTTGACGAATACGAATGCTTTGTATTCGTATTAAAAATGGCCGAATATACGGCAATTCGAATACGAATATTCGTGCATCACTAGTAGTTACATGTATTATTAATGGTGAAAAAAAGATTCTTTGCAAACTTCTCACTTTAGTCGCTTAAATGCGTTTATAAGCGCTAAATAAAACATTCTTTCATTCCATTGCAGTTTATTTGGGAAGACTGTCACATCAAACATTTCGACATTAAGCTAATTACAAAGTGATTATTGCAACCATCCACAGCGATTACAAACATACAAAACGAAACGGGGCAAAACGGATACAAATACTGTTTTACAACAACAACGACAACAACAACAACAACAAAGTTCATAATTACGGCATTAAAATCGGCAAGAGCAGCTTCAGCATGCAATGAGCAATGAAGCAAGAAATGTTGAATAGAACAAGCAGAAATATTGTGTAACTGATGCTGCTGCTGCTACTGCACCAGATAATTGCCACTTTGTGTTGTATTGCAAACAAAACGCATTTAAACCGATTGTCAGTTTGCACGTCTTGTTGCACACTGTTTTGCTCTTTTTTGTGTATTTTGCCCTTTAAAATATTCATCTCTATTTAAGTGTAGGTGTTTCGGGTTGTACCCTGACTTTGAATGAATTGCATTTTTTTTAGAGTTAATGGCAGGCAAATATAAAACAAACCTTGCCCTGGCTGATGGTTGCAATTATGGTTGCGCCATGTATAGTTACAGGTATTGAGAGAGATAATGGTTTTATTGTGGCATCGTCTTTGGGACGGCAGAATATAAAGTTGTTGCAGCCTTAATGAGGAGAGTTCAAACAAGCAATGTTGCTATCTGAAATCGTTATGATAATAACGAGAATGAAGAAGCGGAAAAAATATTACTGCGGATATTAAAAGTGAAGGAGGCTTTCGAACAAAAATCATAGCAAAGAAATTAAATAAGAGTTCAACTTAAATTTTAGGATCATAATTAATCTTTCTAGAAACACATAATTAGAAATAAATGATATAAAGCTCTAATTTTAATTTCTAGTAAAGAATGTTTTTAAAGCCCAACTGAACTTACGCAAGGATTAACTGTCAAATTATCTGTCAAACAAACTGTTATTAAATTTTAAGGGCCGATGTTGAATGTGAATCACACCTAAACGACAAATTTTTTTCTGAATTTCATTTGACATTTCTCAATTTCAGACTAACTCAATTTGAACCATGGAAAGATACACAGTCGAGCAACGCATTAAAGTTAGTAAGTCACAATAAAATAATTATTTTACAGCTTTATTTGCAAATAAGTCGTACTTACAAACGTAGTAACAATTCGATCTCTTATAGAATGAATATGAGATAAAACTACACGAAATATATACAAAATTAATAGGTGAACCCTTTCTTAAGCTCCCCACCCACCCACTTGCAATATAATTGTGCAATTTTTCGTATTGTACAATAATATCGCCAATTGGTGTATGTCATTTTCGAAGGTGGGGCACAATATATTGGCAAATATCAAAAGACTTAAATTTTATTGTACAATCAAGACAATTATAGGATGTGCTGGCAACATTGGTCAATGTTGTTTACTTTTTCACTAACAGAAAAATTGGGCAATATTTTTTTTTTAATTTTGTGCCTTTTATTGCATAGTGTAAGTCAAAACGACAATAATGTGTGCAACAACATATGCAATAATATTATATAATGGATGGGCCGCTTTAGCGATATTTTAGTAATTCACAGAAGAAAAAAACAAAACCTTCTTTTGACTAAGAAAGTGAGTTAATTAAAATAAAATCTTAAAAACAGCTGCAAAAATGTTAATAAGCTTATTTATTGAATTTTGCTCTCCTTACGTCTTTAGGTTCATTAAAAAAAATTCTTTGTAATATTGGTAATTTAATGCGAACTATCCCATAGTGCAATCCAAAAACTATCCTATTCAATTAGTTAAAAAATTTATAAGTTTGGAGAGCCATATTTTCTTAACTGATTAACGATGAGGCTTGTGAAATGGTAAAACGTACCAACTTCATATTCAGTTTTTAGCATTTAGGACTATATCGAGCTTTATTTTCGATCGTAAGCCAAAAAAATTATATTTTTCAGGAGAAGATTTTTTTTATAATATTAAAATTTGTTTTATATACCTAAATTGACGCTTACGATAAAAGTTTAAAGCCTTAAAAGTTATCAACAATTTTGGCATTTTGATAATTTTAAATTATATGTAGACCCATAAGATTTTAATTTCAATAAAAAAGTATATTTTCAATAATATGTCACTTACGATAAAATCGAAAATAAGACTCGATATACTGTATTTTGTTATCCAACACAATGGTGTAACTGGAGTCCATTTTCATAATTAGATTTTCCGGATTTTTTTTAATCAAAATGAATTATTACACTCAAAATATTCCATGCTTAAAAATACGAAACATTTTTTCGTAATTTAATTTTTGTGCAATAAACGAAAATTTTGTACATTTTACGAAAATATTTGTAGCATGTGCAGGAAAACAGATTTCGCAATTTTACGAATTTCGTTAATTTACAAAAATTATTTCGTACAATTATTTTTGTACATAGTACCACATTCTTCGTTTGTTTTATTGAATTGAAGAGAAAATAAAAAATATTTTATAAAATTAGAAATTTCGTAAAATAAAAAAATTTTTTTTTTGTTATAATTCATTTTCTTTGCAGTACAAAATTATTCTTAAATGTATACAAGTTTCGTGAATTTTACGAAAAAAAATTTTGAAATACAAGAATAAAAACTGTTGTTTGCTTTTACTTTTTAATATTTTCCTCATTTATTTTCCTGTCATTCACCTAATTCACACGAAGACTTTTATGAAGTCTATTTTTCGACGTCATTTTTGGTTTGATAGCGAACGGGGTAGAGAAGAAAGAGGGATAGAAAAAATGACTGGATTTCTGTTTTCTATGGTTTTTTTCATACCCTGTCGGAAATTCGGTTAACCTTAAGCTAACTATTTCGCAAATAGTACTGACTGACACTTGGATTACTTTCAATGTAATTAACTGACTATTTTAACATTGCAATGTCCTAGGCGGTAGTCAATTGTCGCACTCTGCACTACTTTCAGCTAACTTAAAGTTGACTTTTTTTAAATCACCTGGTAGTCAGTAAATTTAAAAAAAAATTCTGGGGTTCGAAGTTCGAACATGTGTATCATCACACGTTGTGTACTCAACGCGCTACCGTCTAAAACAACAAAACAACAAAATGTTAATATAAAACTGAAATGAGTTTCAAAGTAGCTGAGAATAAATTTGTTGGCTCTCATCAAATTTGATTACGTACTCAACTTAAGAATTAATTTTGGCTTTGTTCTGGATGACATTGCAGTTAGCTTTTAGTCAGTCTAAGAAAAGTTAACTATAACTAACTAACTATCTCCGACAGGGTATGACCTACAAATGTGTGTATAAACAATAAAACAATAAAAATCAAAATCAATATAAAAAATAGACATGTAAAAATAATCATCGTATGAACGCAAATAATTTTTGGAAGAAACTTCAAAAGGGAATCAAAAAAAATAGACGTCATAAATTTCATCGTCTGAATCCTGTGATTGTATACAAATATTGTATAAAAAATTATTCAATAAATTTCAATTAAAATAGAAAAATTTTGTAATAAAAGATTAGTTTTTTTATGCTAGGATGACAACTGGGACGAAGGACAAATCTCGTGCACGGCACACCAACAACGAAAAAGTAACATATCTTATACTTGATAATTGGATAATTGGTTGGATATTGGCTTATGTAAAGAGAGATACAATTGTTTTTGCGTCGTTCTTTGGCGTAAGTTAGGAAGGGTGTTGATATACCGCACCCCACCACTCTGAGACCGAATTGGGTCCATTGTGATTTCATCGGCGTAAGAAATAGAAATAAGTCGAGCTCGTCATGCACGACAAATTTCGTTGGACGGTGGTGTGTTAATTTTCATATGAACAATGTGTTATTTTCTATGACGAAATTCGTTGTTCGTCCCAGTTGTGTTCCCAGTTTAATTCGTAAGTTTCAGTGCAAAATAATATTTTACATACATACATATTATGTATGTATGTATGTATGTGTATGTGATGAATGAGGAATACAGAGGCTGCAACAATTCCCTTTAAATTATATTTTTTCTTCCATAATTATTACGACCTTCAACTGCCAAAATTACAGATTATTCCACAAAATTATTTTTTAATTTTTTTTTTGCAGGTTTTTATATTTTACAGATTTTAGGCTTATACAAAATTTCGTATATTACACAAAATTTATTTTCATTATTCACGAATTTCTTTTGTAACATAAGCATTACGTTTCGTAAAATTTCAAAAAAAAAAAATTTGTAAAAATACAAAATTTTATTATTTGCAGACAAAAAGTATTTCTTAAAATAAACAAATATCATTTCTACTATCTACGAAGCATTTCGTAACGTAAAAACAACGAATATTTTCGTAAAATGAACCACATTTTTCGTTTATTTCACCTATGAAATATTTTGAGTGTACATACATTCCCCCCCCCCCCCCCCCGGGAAATTATACAAAAATACCTAGGAACTTTTAATGTGCAGTTTATTCTGCTGAATGTATAGCTTTGCAAAAAATATATTATGGCAACGCTGGTAGCCACCATATTTTCTTCTCTCTCCCATAAACTCAAAAGTAGTTCACAAAGAATTGTGTAAACCCAGTCCATGATATAAAAATTTTGCTACAAAATATTATATCGCTGGAATTCCAGTGCAATAAACAAAAACTGTGGCGTAGTTCCATTGCACTGTTGTGTCTTCTAGTGCGCTGCTCTAAACAAAAAACTTTAAATAACTCCGTAAATCCCTACTTGCATTGGTCTTCTTATTTAATTTGTAAATAAACTTCATTCAGCTTTTATTTTCTCTACTCGTTATTTCAACTAATCTTCTTTCTTTTTTGTGTGAAGTGCTTCTTTCGAGTTGTTCATTTCGCTAATCGATTTTTTTTTCTCTATACTTGTTACAATTTGAAACTATTGCAGTGGGGTGAATGCACACTTATCTCAAGGTGATTTTGATTGAGTGTAATGTGTGTGTTTGCCATTTCCTCATTATTTGTCTAGGTCCTTGAAAGCAAAAAATAGAAAAAATATTCCACTAGACAAAAAGAAATAAACTTTAACACAGTTATTTTTTTGTAAATCCTTAGAAACGCTTTTGCAGTTACTCATTTGCAAAAGAAAGAAAAAAATTTAGACATCACAGAAAGCGCAACATGAGATAACAAGAGCAAAACCAACAAGAATGTGTTTATCTTTCCCGACAGCACGAATAGAAAGTCAGGGATGACAATAGATTTCCTACATTTTGTTTTTATTTATTCAATAGTTTGTAATATTTGTTGTTTATTTTCTTTTAATGCTGGCAAAAGCAATAATTTAATTCAGTAAAACGGGATTGGCGCAAAACACTGTTAGTACAATTTGGGAAATTGTTTTAATCTCTTTACAAACTCGTTCGCTAGTTATGCTCTAGCGCGTTTTCCGTTTTCTTTGAATAATAAAACACACAAAATTTATCACCAGAATTGATATATTCTTATAGAAAAAATGAGGATATAAATTGGATCATGCATTCGATAGGTAATGCCTGGAGAATTTCACTGCATTTTAATGACAAATTGACGCTCATATTGGAATTATAGAGAAATCAAAATCCCAGACTAGACAATAACCCTCTCATAAGCGTCACAACCTCAAGCAATGGCTTAATTTTTTTATCACTTTGAAGTTGTTTTTAAGCACGCAATTTAACATGAGGACTGATGAGACATCAGCTGGTTAAATTACGTTAAATTTTACGTTCGGCAGAAGGCTTGTCAAACATTAACCGCCCATTTGTGACAACTGAGAGAAAAATAACTGAAGAAAAAAAATATCGACTTGAAAACAACAATAAAATAAGGAAATTAGTTTTTTTTAATATAAGTAATCGGTCGAAGAAACAAGGCAATTTCTTGAAATTTTCAAAAATGCTATGCTAAAATTCCCAAAATAAAAACTCGCCATAACAAAAAAAAAATCGTCAAATAACAAAACAATCGAAAAAACGAAATAAAAGCGCCAAAACTAAAAAAGCACTAAAACTAAAATAAATTGCCAAAACTTAAAAAATCGCCAAAAACAAAAAAAAAGAGAAACTAAAAAACGCCAAAATTCGAAAAATTCCAAAAACGAAAAAGCACCACAACTAAGAAAAAAAAAGCCGAAACAAAAAAGTCGCCAATAACGAAAAAAAAATCACCAACACGAAAAAAAATCTCTAGAACTAAAAAATCGCTAAAACTAAAATAAATCGCTAAAATCTGAAAAAAAATCGCCAACAATGAAAAAACGCCGAAACTAAAAAACGCCAAAACCCGGAAAAATTCCAAAAACGAAAAATAGCGCCCAAAGTGTCAATACAAAAAAATTGTCAAATATTAAAAAAAAAACCTAAAACGAAATAAAATCACCAGAACTAAAAACAATCGCTAAAACTAAAATAAGTCAGCAAAAACTAACAAAATCGCCATAAACGGAAAAACGCAACAAATCGAAAAAATCTTAAAAACGAAAGTAAGCGTCAAAATCAAAACAAAAAAAGCCAAAAACCCCAAAAAAAAATCAAAAAACTAATAAAATCGCCAAAACTAAGATAAAACGCCAAACCAAAAAAAAACTCCTAAACGAAAAACCGCAAAACATCGAAACAAAATTGCAACAACGAAATTAAAGCGCCAGAACAAAATAAAATCGCTTAAACTAAAATAAACCGCCAAAAACTGAAAAAATCGCCAAAAACGAAAAAATACCGAACCTAAAAAACGCTAAGAACCAAAAAAATTCAAAAACTAAAAAAACATCAAAACTAAGAAAAAAAAACGCCAAATACCGAAAAAATCACCAACACGAAATAAAAGCGTCATAACTAAAAAAATCGATAAAACTTTAGTAAATCGCCAAAAAGGAAAAAGAGCCGAATCTAAAAAAAAAAAACGCAAAAACAAACAAATCGCCGAATACCGAAATAATTGCTAAAACGAAATAAAAGCGCCACAACCAAAAAATTCGCCAAAACTTAAATAAATCGCAAAAACTGAAAAAATCCCCAAAAACTGAAAAATCGAAAACAAACACAAACAACTTGATAAAAAACCAAAAAAACGAAAAAAAGCTCCATAACTACGGAAAAAAAACGGAGACCATAATAACTGTTATAATTTTTATTTTAAAAATTACTTTTTAATAATTATTTTTTGATTTTTATTTATTCCGCAGAAAATAACAATTATTTCTTGATTTTTATTTATTCCTCACAAAATAACAATTATTTCTTGATTTTTATTTTTTTTTTTGCTTAATTTTTAAAATGTAGAAATCATAATTTTTGCGTTAAAATTAATATTAACCGATTTAAAATTGAATTTATCGCCAGTGCCTGTAAAAAAACTCTTATATGTTAAATAAAATTTACTTTTATATAGTTTATTCATTTTAAAAATTAAAATTGTTTTGAGCAAAAAAATAAAAATCAGAAAGTAACTGTTATTTTGTGAGGAATAAATAAAAATCAAGAATAACTGCCATTTTGTGATAAATTAAACTACTTTTGAGCTTTGGGTCAGTTTATATTTCGATTTTATTAGTTCAATATTTCGTTCTTCTTCAGGATATATATTCTTTTTGATTTTTATCATAAGAACATTAAAAAAATTTCGAAAAATTAGATAAAAATATTTGTTATTTTGTGAGGAATAAATAAAAATCAAAAAAAAAAAAATAAAATAAAAATCATTGCATCTATAGGTACTCCATGTCGCATGGAGCACTTCTCTATTATTGTGATTTTTTCAGTTTAAATTTGGAAAATAATCGTTATTTGCTATCCCTGAAAAAACACTAAAACTAAGAAAAACCCGAAAAAAGTTTACCGGGTACTTAAAATTAAAAAAAAAAAAAAAAAAAATGTGTACATCAGTACCTGTACCTGAATTCAGTAACTTTTATTGCGATAATTGTATCGCTTTATTATAAATATAACGAAAATTTATCGTCTTTGCTATTCACTGACATGTTTTAACGATATTCGCTGTCGGTTGAAGCAAAAAAAAAAAAAATGTAAAATAACAAGCTTAAATTCATTAAGTTTTTCTTGCTTGAATTCTTCATTGTGCTTTTCGCTTATTTTAATATTTTGGGCCTGTGCCAAACGGTAGCAAAGTACTAATGTAAGTAAATTTTTTCACTAGCCCTGGGGGCTAGTAGAAATTTTGACACAACAGGTAAATTTTTGACAAGCTGCAATAAAAAGCATGGTATCATAAAATTTAAATCCACCGCTGTCGCTTCGAGGCGTCGCACAATACAAAGATTTTTACGTCAAGTTTAATTAGACTGTGAAAAAATCATTGTTTATTTTAGTTTGCGAAAAATGTTGCATCACATATATAATATTATATAATTTTTTGCACCAAAAAAATTGTTCGATATAAAAATGTCCCCTTAAAAATTTGTTGGTAGTCGGCGGCTTGTAGTCAGGCGAAGCAAAACCGCCGCCGCAGCAATTGTTTCATCAGCTTCTTTCTATGCTCCAGCGAATTTGTCAAAATTTTACATTGTCAAAAAAGATATCATTTGGCACAGCAGAAAAATGAAATTTTTTCCCCACAGGCAAATATTTTTTTACCACAGTACTTTTCTACCGTTTGGCACACGCCCTTTATAGTCAAAGATTCCAAATGGTATACAATTATGGTAAAACAGAAAATGCAGAATCACAGTATCATTACCGCAAACTAATAAATATATTGATAAATATTACCGATTTTCGGTTCGCAAAAAGTTACTGAATCCAGGTACAGATAATAAGCTATTCGATTATGTATGTATATAGGCTTAAAGTTGGTATAGTATTTACTACAGTCGCACTTTAGTGAATTTATTTACATATATTCACAAAAAACAATGGCAATTAATGCTAAGACCCATTTCCATTATTGCTTCAGTATTTTCTAAAACAGAACTTTTTCATAATAAACATATCGCATATCACAGCATTTTCAAGGTATTTTCCTAGTCTGAAAATCCAATGCATTCATTATTTATTTATTTTTTTAATGCATTAATTTTTTTACTTATTATTTTATTAAAACAAATATAATACACATGAGTGTCGTTTGATACAAAACACACAGCACGAGCAATTAATTTGGCGACAAAAAAATTTTTTATAATAAAAGAAGTAAAACAAAGCGCCTGTTACTGATGGGTACTGCTGCGATCAAATGTGACATCTGGCAATCAAAACGATGAACAGTTTAATCAATAGACAGACACACACACACACACACACACAGAGCAACAACAATAACAACAAGAATATTAATACCAGAGAAAATCATTAAATCTATACATGATCATCCGAATTAATGACGTGTGCCCAATAACAAATGCGCGCTGATTTTAAAACCAAAAAAAAAAAAAAAATAAGAAAAAATATATTCGTATGTATGTATATGCTGATGTATTGTGGAAGAATTTGTTCACCAAATTCAAAATTAATCCCTTGGGAGGATACTGTCACACACAAATGCATTTACATTAATATTTGTTCTACATACAGACGAGTACTTGATGATACAGCAGAGAGACAGACTATTTGGGTTTCTTGCAAAGTTTGATAAATTAATTGTGAATTATATTTTGTAAATATTTAAAGCCTCCGCAAGATCATATTACGGAATTAGTTTTGATTTAAACGTTTTGTTAGCAAGTGTCTTGCATGAGTGACAAAAAATATAATTTTCTATTTTATTGAAAAACAAAAAAAGGAGTTTTAAAAAAATTATCAAAATTCCTGGAATACTCGCAGATAAAATATTTTAAAATTAAATTAAAGTAAAACAAAAAAACATTTAAATATTGTGGACTAGACAAAAACTCAAGTTACTGTTTTACACACAGTCGTGCAGTCAACATACGAAATGGATTTTTTTGCTGATGGCGGTTTTCAGCAATTATTTTGTGATTTAAATGAACAAATAGAGCAGGACTACAATTCCTGGCAGCCTTTCTATGCCAAAGAGAAATCCCTGTCCCCGCAGAATGCCAATGAATTTGAGAACAACTATTGCCATACGAATAATGAATGTGTTACCAATTATCCTTCAGCAACTCTTAATTATGAGCGCCAAATTATGGATTTAAGCGAAAAGCAATTGCAAAACAGTTTAGATTATCTGTTGAATAATACGCAAGAATCTTTGGAGGACTGCGATTTGCCTTCTTTTAACAGCTGGTCGAAGGATCTGTGCGATTGGGAGGAGAAATTTTTGGATAATTATATTGAAATACCTGAACTGGTGGATATCTTGCCGGAAAAAACTCCCCTGTGCACGGATAACTGCAATCATTTTTTGCAAGAAAGCGCTGAAAATCTAAAGCTTTCAACCACTCCTTCCCCCAAAACTACAGATAATGCGGACAAATGTTATCCCTGCACTTATGGCGTTTGCCAGAAAATCTATGCCAAGCCGGCCCATTTAAAGGCGCACTTGCGCCGCCATCTGGGCGAGAAGCCGTATGTCTGCAATTGGCCCAATTGTATTTGGAGATTTTCCCGCTCGGATGAATTGGCTCGACATCGACGCTCGCATTCGGGCATCAAACCTTATAAGTGTGATTTTTGTGCGAAATGTTTTGCCAGATCTGATCATTTAACGAAACATCGCAAAGTGCATGAAAGACGTTTGTTGGCGGTTAGTAAATCGGGCAAGACTTTGTTAAATGGTGAACTGCCGCCTTCAGTGTTGACCGTGCGACCGGGTAGAAAAAGAAAAAATCAATTATAAATAAGTTTAAAAAAAATTATTGTGAAATATTTGTACGTAGAGAAATAATAGAGTAAATTAATTATATTAAATGAAGAATTAAAAATAATTAAATGTCATTACGAAGTTTTAATTAAATAATTCAGCCAAAAAACCGACTTCAATGCAAAGATCTGATAGAAAATTTTCGAAAAAAATGTATGGGATATAAAATTAAATTTTAATGGGCGTGTCTCCGCCTATTTTTTAAATGTTAGATTTTGTGTTTTTCAGAGCTCAGAGTGTGTGTTAAGTTTTGTAAAATGAAATATTAAATTTTAATGGGCGTGACTCTGGCCATTTTTTCAAATGGAATATTGTGCCTATTTTTAAGCTCAAGGTGTGTAGCAAGTTTCGTAAAAATCGGTTGAGTAGAACCACGTGAAATATAATAATTGTATAACTGCAAGCACCAAAGATGTTTGATAGGTTTCGCAGCAATCAAATAAGCAGAATATCATAAAATCAATGGGATCAGTTGGAAGCTATGCGCTCTCAGACAAATAAAGAATTTTTACAATCGGTCTAAAATGTACCTAATTATGGAGTAACAACCCCAAAAGATAGAGACGAATTGATAACATCCTCATTTTTTTGAAGTCAGTTAAAAAAAATAATAGGCCTCATTTTACAAAAAAAAAAGAAAAAAATATTGCAAACTCGTTATGTTCCAAGTCCATGAAAGACATCGTGACATCTCTTGACATACGCCGTAGTGGGTACCATTTAGCCTACCTTTGATTGTTAAAAGGTCCTGGATCAAAAACTAGCAGATAAGTACGTGTGAGTCTCAGACGTTCTCGAAGTTCTATCATACATACACTCAAAAAAAAAAATTAACTAAAACTTGGAAAATTTTCTAAATTTAAGTAAAAAAAGTTGTCGTATGGCGCCAAAGCTGTTTTTTTAATTGAAACGAGTAAAATATTTACTAAATTTCTATTTCATTAATGAACTAGTTTATAGTAATTATATTTTTATATTTAAGTAAAATTTTTCTAAAATTAAAAAATTTTCCTATAAAATTCGGAGCTTTGCAAAATAATTTTTATCATCTTTGATCTCAAATTGAGTAAATTTTGAAAAAAAATTTTATGTCTTTAATTCTGGTACTTATATTTATTTTTAATTAAATTCTATAAAGCATTGTATGTTTTTTATTCAGGGCTATCGTGAAATTTCTCCCTTTTCCAATTAGAATTTTTTGTTTTCCCTATTACTTGCTATTAGTTGGAATTGTTCCCCGGGGAAAAATTCACGCGGAATTTTATTCATAATTGCCCTAATTATATCTTCATATTCAGGGCTATCATGAATAAAATTCCATGTGAAAATTTTCTGTGGAATTATTTCCAACTAATAGCATGTAATAGGGAAAACAAAAAATTCTAATTGGAAAGTGAAAAAATTTCACGTGAAATTTTATTCATGATAGCCCTGATTATATTCTTAATTAATTCACTATACATAAATATTAATTCCTTGAGAGGTGAATAAGCATTGAAAATTTTGAGTCTTAAAATTTTATTTTATTTACAAAAAATTTATATTTCAAGTTCAAATATTCCTCGAAATATGAAAAACTTACTCAGATTTTTTACTTAATGCAAATAAAAAAGATATATTCTATAATTTAAAGAACAAATATTAAAAACTGGTAAATACTTTTCTAAAATTTAGAATACCTTTTTTTATATTTTTCAAGTATGTCAAATTTGATGAACTAACCAGGAGTAAGTCATTTCCTAAAATTAATTTTTTAATTTAAAACGAGATTGACTAGTGCTTAGGATACAATTTCCCCAGCGATGCCAACTATTTATAACCCAAACGCGCTACTGCCCTTCTCAAAACGCGCTAAGTTACAGAATTGTCAAATATTTATAGCAAAAACGTGCTATTTTCTACGCGCTAAATTAAATTTCAATAAAAGTCGATGTATGTAACTATTAGTACTCGTACCACAATTAATTTTTCAGATTTTGCAACATTGCTTTCTTGACATTATGTTTTAATAAACTAAAATCATTTAAAACAGAATTAGAATCGCCTTGCAAATAATCGAAATTCTTAGTTTTTACTTTTAATATATTTGTAAAACTTTGTAACAACATATAAATTGTCGAATAATTTTGCGATTCAAATGCTTTTTGTAATTCAGCTATAATAGATGCTTAATAAGTTATGTATATATTTTGGGTCATCTAGTACATAATTTTAGTTGTGAAATTTAAAAATACTAGATATACAAAACGGACGACACATTCGTCCGTATTCTAGAATCAAAATGTAAATAATTTATGATTCAAAGAAAATGTACCTATCTAAACGTCATAAAAAATTCATTAAAACACAGCCACACACAAACTTACATACATATGCAATCATAATTAAATAATACATGAAATTAAAAAACATAAACAAAATACCTTCAACCAAGCCAATTCACTTTATTCAATTATCTTCCTTTAAATATTATGGCTTTCATACAACAACAAATAAGAAAGAAAAAAATTGTTAGATGGAGAGAAATGCTACAAACACACACACACACACTCATGCCTTGTTTCTTTTTTACGTGTGTAATATGTGTGCATATAGTAGTAGCAATTTTAAGCGCTTATAGCTCCCAAAATACTAAACCGATTTCAATAAAATATAAATTCTGCACATCTGTACAGAAAATCCTTTAAAACCATATAAATCTTTTTAAAATCGGTGTAGTGGTACCAGCGTAAAAGGGATTACAAAAAACATGTTCGCCTATTAATTACATAGATTTGCCATTAAGTATTAAAATACGTTTTTAATGCCCTAATTCAGTAAGAAGATTTAGGACGTTTTTGTTTGAAAATACTTTTGAGTTCTTGTTTTGGAATTCCTCAAATTATTTTCTTCAAAAATGATTGTTGTCTTTGATAATGAAAAATAAAAATATTATTACCATGTTTTTAAAATATAAAAATTAAATGAAAATATTATACAATATTTTGAAAAATATATGAAAAAATATGTGTTGGATATAATGTTTGGAATAAAATCATTAAGCAAATAGTTACACACACCTTTTAGCAGAGACTATTACTAATAATTGTTTTAAAGAATCACAACTGCGGCTTTTTTCCGTCCATAGACAAGACGGAACAATGGTCGAACAGAATTAGGGCATAATTCTAACCACAGTCAAGCTAATTTTGTTTGCGACAGCTAAATCATTAACTAATTTAAAAAATTTTATCAGAGTTTTGGATATTAGAAAATTTTTAAATTTATACAAAAAAAGTTAAAAAATATTGAACTGAAATGATATTATTGACTTTATCCAAAACGCGCTAATTTAGCGCTTTTTTTATTAAACACGCTAAGACGGAAAGGAAACGCGCTAAATCTAGTGCGAAACGCACTAAATGGCATCACTGAATATCCCTAAACTTTTAAACAATTTTCCAATTTTTGGTAAATGTTTCCTTTAAGCCAGTAAACTCGTCCTTTAATTTTGGAATTTTTGTGTGTATTTCTATGAATTATTTTTAAGGATATGAGTTTTTTATTTTTTACTCATATTAAGTAATTTTGACTAGATTTTTGTAAAAATTACTTACTGCCAGTTCATAGAAGTCATGTGAAAATTCTCGACTGCCTATTTATATTGAAAACAAATACAAAGCACTCAAAATTTGTTTTTGTTTTCATTATAAATAGACAGCCGAGATTTTTTGCATGGCTTCTATAAACTGGCAGTTAAACTTAGAAAATTTTTTTACTTAAAAATTGTTTTATTTAGAAACAAAAACAAAAAACTGAAATTTGTTTTTGTTTTCAATACAAATATTCGATCGAACCTATCGTTCGCATTTAGATGAACAGGACCTTAAATTTAGAATGTTTTTTTTTTAATAATAGTTTTACCTAATTTACATTAAGCATTTTTTTCATGAAATTAGTTGCATGAAAATTTTTTATTTGTCAATAGGAGGCCTGGAAGAGCAACTTGTATCACAAAACTTGTCAAGAATGCATCAGAGATTCATTCTACGCCCTTTTTTATATAACATTCTCTTTTATAGCGCTGCAATTAGCAAATAGAAAAAGTTGCGTGCAACAAAATTCATGAAATTTCATGAAAAAATGCTTAATGTAAATCAGGTATAAGTGTCTTTTTTTTTTTTTTTTTTTTTTTTTTTTTTTTTTTTTTTTTTTTTTTTTTTTGAGTGTATAATCGCCTTCAGTACATAGCGTTAGCGCTGAAATATAAAACTACATAACCAGTTTTTTTTATCTATAGGTGGTAGAAAAAACTTAATAAAATTAGTCAAGTGAGTGATGAATATTTTTCTCACGCCGAATTTGTTTTCACACATACATAACTTAACTGAGGTGATCAACCCCACTCACGTCATATTTTTTTTTTTTCAATTCAGCTTGTGTAATTAAAGGGAAAAACTATACACTATACCCATACAGAGAATAGTTAGAGGGTTAAAATGTTTGACAAAAATTTTCTTCGCAGGATTTTACATAAAATAAGCTCTTGCATTTTGGATGCATGTAATTAACCCTAAAATGCATTTAAATTTTTTACTAATATTTTGACAATTGACTTGAAATAAATTGATATAAATGAAAGTCAAAGCCTATAAAGGGTACTTTTTGTCCCCTTTTTCAAGACATACAAAAATGTCTACCTTTTTTGAAAACGATAAGAAAAGACCCATATTAAGAGAAGTTAGACAATCAAAATATATTATAATCAGATATGTTTGCTGTATAATTTTATACAAATATGCTGAAGACCTCGTATACCTAAAATGCAAGGAATACAAGCGATTAAGCATAACAAAGTACAGAAGGCGGAGGTGTTCAGCTTCCTCCTGCTCTTCCCCCTTCCTTCCTTTATGTTTGTTTTTTTATTATATAGCCTGAATCTTTAGATGGAACCTTAGTTCCCTTGTCTCAAATTCCTTAAAGAATTTCTTAAATTGCACTATTTGCATTCTCTCTTTTTTCAATATTGCAGTTTAAAAAGTATTGAAAGGTAAAAAAGCAAAAAATTAAAATTCTACTTTGTATATTTCTAACAAAAAACAAATATATTTTTTTTATAAATTTATTCATTTATTTATAAACAAAAATAACTTTTTTAATAACAATTGAAATAGATTACGTGCCTTGAGAAAGGTTGGTGTGGTAATAAAAAAAATTTGCACAAAATAATATAGAAAATGATAACAGATGTTACAACAGTTTACCAACAAACTACATATATATTACCTTTTTTTAATAATCGTATGTGAAGTACATACATATGTATGTATGCATGAAAATTATAAATAAAATATTATTATTTGTAAAAATATTTTATATCGGCAATAAATTAGTTTTATTTTACCCTTTATCACAGGTGGTGACAATAAACTTTAAAATTCATTCAATAAATGCTTCTCCGTTAAAAAACTTAAATAAATTTATTTCACTGTTATGAAAACAACCGAAACATCTAATAAAAAAATAGGAAAGTTTGTGTTAGAGGTGGTACAGTGAGCAACTTTTCATACGCAATCTGCACGAGCTCGGAAATAAGTCTATGAACATACGTTAATCAAGCATAAAGGGATTCGATTCATTTGATTATGTCCGTGCAAGCTTACGTGAGTGCAAGGAAAATTTAAGCACCATGACAAAGACTCACGATTAAGAAAATTTCACGCATTTTTCTTAGATGATTTCTTTCAAATATTAAAATCTTACCAAAAATTAATTTTTATGCGAATTCGCAATAATTTTCCTTGCATTTGAAAATTTTAAATTTTCCTTCCTAATCCAAACAATCACGAATAATTCATTTAAAAACATTATATTCACGCCGAACTTTTTACTGGTCATGCTAAGGTAACAAAGGTCAAAATTTACCTGTAATTATGACAGCTCAGAAGTATTTACAACTGATTACGCCCAGTCACGTAATTTTTTTTTTCAATTCAATTCAATTGTGCAATTAAAGGCAGATACTAGTAGGGATCATAACCAATTAAGTACACTCACGCTGGATCACGGCTTTTCACTTTTTCGTATGTATATTCTACTCACTTCGAATTTTTCATATTTCCGATTATGTAATTGTAGGCAAACATTACTAGTGCACATAGAAAATCAAGCGTGCCCACATCTGATAAATATTCTGCTCACGCCGAATTCTATTTTCTCACATAATTAATCACACGTACCCCCTTTTCTTAATGAAAGTCAAAACCTACTTACGATTATGAGTACTCAGTTATACTTATAACCGATTACCCCTACTCACGCCCTCTTAATTAAATTTGTGCAGTTGAAAGGAAAAGCCCTAAGAGATAATGAGCAAAAATATGTATTCAAGCTGGATCACGGCTGTTCACTTTTTTATATGTACATTCTACTCACTTCGAAATTTTTTAATATGTGTATACGATTAAGAAATTAGTTGTGCACATAACTTATCATGCGTTCCCACGTCTAATAAATATTTTGCTCACGCCAAATTGCTTTTTGCACATAATCTAGCACGCGCACCCATATCTAGTAAATTTTCTGCTCACACCAATTTTTTTCACACATAATTTATCACGTATCCACATCTTTTTAACCATAAGCTTGTTTAATTGAAAGTAAAAATTATTGACTATCACGCATGATCACGTGTGCTCCTATCAAATCAAGTCACATTAGTCACATTAAACTTTTAAAGTTTTACGATTCTATGACCAAAGGAACAAATTAATGGCTATTGTGAGTGATTACGCATACCCACTCCCAGTCACGCGTGCTCACGCTTAACCATTCCAAGTCCTAGCCTGCAATATGTCAACAATATGCAAATACATACATATGTATTTTCCTGAATAAAAAAATCTTTGAAATCTTTGAAAAATTACACTTAGTTGTTCGTAATACATAGAGTACTCACGCCGATATATATGCTTATGCAATTAGAGATAAATATTACTGATGATACCGAGCCTTATTTTCGATTTTATCGTAAGCGACAAAAATTAAATTTATCAGAAGGATTGTTTTAAAATATTCAAATATATTTTTGTACGTAAACTGTCGCTTACGATAAAATTGCACAGTCTGTATCTTAAAAGTTGTCAACGATTTTGGCTTTTGATAATTCTAAACTATTGGTAGGCCCATAAAATTTTAATTTCAATAAAAAAAGTATATTTTCGATAACATGTCGCTTACGATAAAATCGAAAATAAGGCTCGATATTGTATACTAACGTATGCTCCCATCTGAAATATACCCACGCACTATTCTCTGATCACACATGAAATTGAGCGGCATATGTTATACTCACATCGAGCTTTTATATCGTGCCATAACCGCCAACAAAGCTTAAGTGACATAATTTTCTAATTTAATTCTTTGACGAAACCCGTTTATTTACGATCATAATTAATCGATTTTCGTAGAAAAAAAACCAATTTAAAAAATATGGAGCTAAGCTTTTTATAGCGGTTATGACTCGATATAATATTCATGATTTTGTGATTTAAGAAAAAAAAATTTTGGAAAAAATTATGACAAAAATTCTCAGATGTGAATCTGTCCCTAAAATAGAAAAGTATAATATAAACAAAAATAATTCTTCCGAAAAAACCGACTTTAATGAAAAGATCTGATAGAACATTTTCGAAAAACATTTATAGGACAAAAGTGGAAGTAAACTCTTTCAAACAAAAAACAAAATTTTGAAAACCTTTTGGTTAAGAAGAAGTACGTGATATATAAAATTAAGTTTTAATGGGCGTGATTCCGCCTAGTTATTTTTTTAATGGAAGATTGTGGCTAATTTGGAGCTCAAGGTGTGTTAGTTAGGTTAGTTTCGTAAAAATCGGTTAAGTAGAACCACGTGAAATATAACAATAAATTTCAATGGGTGTAGTCCCACCCCTTTGTTCAAATTTCAAATTGTGTAATTAAAAGAACCAAAGTTGTTTGCTAGGTTTCGCAGCAATGAAATAAGTAGAATATCACAAAATCAATTAAAAAATTTTTGGCGTGTCCCCGCCAACTTTTTTACAATGGCACCAATTTTTCAGAGAAAATAAGAATTTTTACAATCGGTCTAAAATACCGAGTTTATGAAGTAACAAAGTATAAAAAAATATACAAGCGAGTTTATAACCTCCTCCTTTTTTTTTTTTTGAAGTTGGTTAAAAATACGAACCGAAATACTCGAAATCTTATAAGATTTACAAAAGTGAGTAAAACCAAGTATTTACAGGGCCAAGACGATTTTCTTTTAATTAAAATATATGTACATATATCGATCTAATTCTTTAGTGTATCCCTAGGAGGGATGATATATTTACCATTTCCTTCAATTGCAACTTTTATTCAGAACTACAGGGTATCAGCATAAAATTCATTATTTATATTCTACAATTACAAATATTGTTTTATATTTTGTATATTTCCTATATTTTGTTACAGTTTTAAAACAACAAAGAACTGCAACTGTTGAATTTTAATTTGTTTTGATATAAACAACAAAATAAATTGGTTTAGAAAAATTACATGACAACTAACTTAGTTGGATATTTTGATTGTGATTTCAAAAAAAAAAAAAAAAAAAAAGTGCGATTTTCTATGCATTTAAATTGAAAATGTCACTGAGAAAAACAAATTGCATTAAAAAATAAAACTAAAGTTAGAAATAAAAAGAAATATTAGAGGAACTTGAGTAAAATAAACATATTTTTAATTTAAGGAAATTACTTTTTCTTATTCAAGAATTTTAGTTCAGTGTTTGCAATAATATTTTTTATTTTATTATGCAGCATAATATACCAAAATAAAAGATAATAATAATAATAATAATATGTTTCAATTAAAATAATACTTTTAATCTTATTTGCATTTGCTGTATTTTAATGTCACAATTTTTAAGCGATAGCATTTTTAATATTATCTTTTCTTACTCCAAAAAGTATGCAACGTATTTTGCATATGAAATGTGGCAAACAACAAACACATTCTCACTTACGCACACAAGCAACATTCAGTCAGTATCAATTTAACGTCATTAATTTTAAACTAGTGTAGAAATGTGGCCCAAACAATCAACTTCTCGCGCCCACAAAAGCTCACAACGAAGACTATAGAGAGAGAGAGAGGAAAAAAATTAACACAAATTGGTCAAAATGTCACGTAACAGTTGACGTTTATAAGTGCTCAGGCAATGAAAAATCGCCATGAATAGAAAAGTTTTTGAAATCAAAGACACGTGTAAAAATTCGCAGTAAAACTTAATCATTCAAGCCATGAGAGCATTACTAGAGCTTTAGATACAAAAAATAATATTTTTTCACAAAGAGTATGTACATATGTATGTATGTATAGCTATACATATATGTGTGTATGTATGTACATACATACATATGTATGTATGTGTGTGTGTATATAATAATAACTGCTGGTTGGACACTAAGTGCAGAAATTTTGAATTACATCCGCAAATTTCTTTGTTGCAGAATTTTCGACGAATTAAGATGCTGTAAAAACTTTCATGCGAATTAATTTATTCGAAAATTTTCTTGCGAATAATTTTCAAAATAATTGGTAATTTATTTGTTCGAATAAAACCATGCAAACAAAAAATTTATTCGAAGAAAATTTGTTCAAATAAATTTTTCCGTAATTTTCACTTCAATAATTCTTATTCGAATTATTTTTTATTCCAATAACTTTTTATTCGAATAATTTTTTCGAAAAAAGTTTGCTTGAACTATTTTCATTTCAATAATTCTTATTCAAACTATGTTTTATGCGTGGAAATTTTTAGTTAAATTTTTGTGCGAATAATTTTTATTCGAATAGCTTTTATTTTAAAAATTTTTATTGATAATTCTACCACAAAAAATTTATTAGAATAATTTTTATTCAAATAAATTGTAATTTTCATTTAAATAATTCATATTCGAATAACGTTTTATTCAAATAATTGTATTCGAAAATAATAAATGAATAATTTTTATTTAAGTAATTCTTATTCGAATGGTTTTTTTTAGCAGGTAGAAGTGTGTATTCGAATAAAATGGTGCAAACAAAAAATTTATTAGAATAATTTTTAGTCAAATAAGTTTTTGCGTAATTTTCATTTAAATAATTCTTATTCGAAAAATTTTTTATTCGAATAATTTTTTGTTCGATTTTTTTTCGAAAAATTTGCTTAAATTTTATTTATTTCGAGTAATTTTTATTGCACTTTTTGTGCGAATGATTTTTATTCGATCAACTTTTATTCGAACAATTCTTGTTTATAATGGTAGAAACATGTACTCGAATAAAGTATAGAATCCAAAATATTTCTTACGAATTATTTTATTCCAAAATATATTTCATTGCATAATTGTCATTATAATAATTCTTATTCGAATAATTTGTATTTGAGGGATTTTCGTTCAAATAATTTTGTTCGAAAAATGTTTGCATGAATAATTTTCATTTCAATAATTCTGTGATGAATCCACAAAGTTATTCGAAGAATACTTGTTGAAATAAATTTTTGCGTATTCGAATAATTTTTGTTTTGAGTAGTTTTTATTTCTTTATTTCTTTATTTCTTATTCGAATATTTTTGTTAGAATAACTTTTATTCCAATATATGTTATTGGAATAAATTTTTATTTATAATGGTAGAAGTATGTATTCAAATAAATTGGTTAATCTACAAAAATTTATTCGAACAATTTTTTGAGTCATTTTCGTTTTATTAATTCTTTTTCAAATCATTATATTGGAAAAACGTTTGCTTGAATAATTTTCATGTTCGAATAATTTATATTCGAATGATTTTTTTTTTCGAATAATTTTCATTTCACTTTTTATGCACACAAAATATTTAATTTAGCATTAAAAAAATTGTAAAATAATTTTAGCTTGAGAAACATTCAATACAAAAGTTTGACTAACCATTTTACTCTCTCATATTTATAATATTTCAAACTTGTGCAATAAAAAAAAATTACATTTAAAATGAGAATCTGATAATTCCCCAAAAGGATATTAACAAATTATTGTCTACTATGAACCATTGCATAGCCTTTACTTTATTCAAGTGTTTTCTTTTTCTTGTGGCTCTGTGCATCGAAGATTGATGACCAGGCTAAGGTGATGTACGAGCCAAACATATGTATGTAAGCACAGCGCCGCAAAGCAAAAGGAAACAATAAAATGATTAACTGCTGAATATTAACAGAAGTATTTGAGGGAGAACGGTGCAATGTTTTACAAAGGGATATGCGAAAATATTTAGCAAAAGTTAATAAGAATATTTAAGCTAATTAAACTGAATACAGAAACCATATTTATGTTCAGTACATACTCCTGGTAGTCGTACCCATGTACATATGTACATACATATGTCAAAAATTAAAAAATTTTATTCGAATAAATAAATACGCATAAATATACTATTCAATTAGAGGAATAAAAAATTTTATTTAATTATCTAAAGAACATATTACATACGTTTAATGGAATAAAGAACTGTATTCGATTAATCGAAAAAAATGTTATTCAAATATGTAATCGAATAAACAAATTGTGGTATTAAACGAAAAAATTCTATTCGAACAAAAGAATAATTTGTAATTGAAAAATGAAAAATATTTAATTTATTCCCGTATTTCATTCACATACATATGTAAACGAATAAAAATTTTTATTCGAATAATCGAATAATTTTTAAATTTATTTCGAAGTAATAAATAAACAAAATATGTCACTAAGATCTTATAAACAATTTATTAAAATAGTCTAATAATAAGGTTTGTTCGAGTTAAAGAATGAAAAAAATTTATTCGAATAAATGTATATAATTATACTATTTGATTACAGAAACAAAAAATTGTATTCAATTAGGTCAATAAAATATTTTATGCGATTAATGAAAATAAAAAATGTATTCAAATAGTCGAATAAACAAATTATGGATATAATCGAATAAAAAAATTTATTAGAACAAGAGAATAATTTGTAGTTTTAAACAAGTTTAATTTGGGGTACTAATATATAAAAAATTGTATCGGAATTATCGAACAATGCATTTGTAATCGAATAAAAATGTTTATTCGAATAATCGAATAATTTTTACATTTGTTTTCAAGTAATAAAAAGCAAAATATATTTACAAAAAATCTACTTTAGTTTAATAAAAAATTTACCCGAATTAACGAATAAATATTTTATTCGAATAAATATAGACATAAATATACTATTCGATTAGGGGAATAAAAACTTGTACTCAATTAGTTCAATAAAATATTATGCGTAATTTATAAAAATAGTATTTGTGTTCGAGTAATCGAAATAAAATTATATTAAAATAATCGAATAAAAAATTATGGTAATACTCGAATAAAATATAATCGAATCATTTCTAATTTGAAACAAAAAAAGTTTTGGCTCATAATAAATAAAACCGTATCCGAATTTAATACAAAAAACTTTATTCGCGTAGTTAATTTCATTTAATTATTTAATCGAATAAAGCTTATTGTTCGAATATTCGAATAATTTTTATGTTTATTTCCAAGTAATAAAGAACAAAATATGTTATTAGTGAAATCATATAAAAAAGTTTATTAAAATAGTCTAATAAAAAAATTTATTCGAATTAAAATATTAAAAAAAATTTATTCGAATACATATGTATAAATAAAATATTCCTTACAGGAATAAAAATTATATTCAATTAGTTAAATAAAATATTTTATACGGTTTTTTGTTCAAATAATCGAATAAATAAATTAATAACAAACTACTCGATTCGTAAATTTGAGCACGCAGCGAATAAAAAATGTAATTCGCATTATATAATGAAACATTTAATAGGAAAATTCGAGTAAAAGATTTTATTCGAATAATCGAGCAATTTTTACGTCGATGTTATAGCTAATAATAGACTTAATTCAAATAATCGAATAATATACATTAAAAAGTCGTTCGAATAAAACCTTTTATTCGAGCATTCTAATAAAAACTTTTATTGGAACATTCTAATTAAAAAATATTAGAATAATTATTTAATTTTAAAATTTGATTTAAGGTAATCGCGAATAAAAAAATTTTATGCGAATAATGGAACGATTTTTAAGTCATAATAATAATAATCGAATAAAATATATTAATAAATAATTTGAACAAAAATTTTATTCGAACAATATCTTCTAAATTTTATACTAATTAAAAAAATGAAAAATTTTATTCCAATAATCGAGAGATTTTTAAGTCATAATAACAATAATCGAATAAAATATATTAATAAATTAATCGCATAAAAACTTTTATTTGTTTATTCTAATAATATTTGTTCGAATAATTATTTGATTTTTAAATTTAGTTTGATGTCTTCGAAAACAAAAAATTTTATCCTAATAAGAAAATTATAAAGTTTATACGAATAATCGCAAGATTTTTAATTCATAGTAATAATAATCGAATAAAATATATTATTTAATTATTCGAATAAAATTTATTTCGTATATTCTAATAATATGTCTTCAAATAATTTTTTAATTTTTAAATGATTCGAGGTAATCGCGAACAAAAAATTTTATTCGAATAATCTCTTCAAAAATTCTATCGATATAAGAAAATGATAAATTTTATTAAAATAATCGAAAGATTTTTAAGTTTTAATTCATATTATGCTTTATTTTGCTTCGACTTTTTTATTTTTAAAGTTAAAAAGTCAAGCAACTCTTTTCAGAGCTTCTAAAAGAGAAGCACTTGTATGTATGTATATGTAGCAGAAATGTGAAAATCTTCCTGGAAATACAATACGTGACTTTTTTCACCGTTTGTCAACCAATTAAACAAAAATGATGAAAAGTCGCAATGTAAATTGCGTAATAGTTTAATTCGAAGTCATAACGAATAAAGAATTTAATTTAACAATTAGAAGAGGAATGCTGCCATTCGATTAATCGCTTAAAAATTTCATTCAAATAATACAAAAAATGCAATATTGCAATATTGCTATGAATATACCAAATAATTAATTTTATTTTTATGATAAATAAAATTGTGTAAGAAAAATTAATTCCATATAAGAAGCCACAATTTCAAGGACTGCTTTAAATATTTTATTTTTGCCTCATTTTAATATACAAAAAATTGCAGAGTATTGTCCACAATCGTTAAGCCATCATTAACGAGCCATGCTTTATGGCTCTTGTTGCCATCTTTCTTTTTAACAACTACGAAATGGCCAAATATATATCCATACATATTTATGGTTGTGTGTAAATACATAGTAAATATATACAAATACATGAATACCAAATATCCTTTTGTAAGTAAGAAACAATAAAAAGATTTTAAAAGGCTGGTTAAGATCTGTTATTGAAAGTCTACATAGACCACAATACAAAAGCCAATAAAATCATAACAATGAAAAACTGAAGCAGTTATTTGTAAAGGATTCTTGTCTTCCTTTATTTACAAAGATTGTAATTTAATACATATCATCTTATGCTTGTATATGGGAAATAATAAGCAAAATAAAAAATAACAGAAAAATTATGAAGAAATATTTTTAAACGATTTAAGACCTCATTCGAATAAAAAATTATTCGAACAAATATAATTGCAATTTCCTGCGCCTGCAAATCGTTGGATAAATACATATCCAAAAAAAATTAAAGTTTTATTCGACTAATTTGACTCGAATAATTTTATTCGTCTACTTTTATTCGAGTAATTTTATTTTTCGATTAAAATTTTCACGTGCACAATTTTATGTAAAGAAGTATTATTTAACCAAAATTCCCACCAATAATTTTTAAAAATTATTCGAATAGAAATTATTAAAAGGATATTTCGCATAAAAAACTATTTTTTTGATAATAATAATAACAAAGAGCTGGCAATATAGCATCTTGAAAGAAATATATATATATATATATATATATATATATATATATATATATATATATATATATATATCTGCATTGCATTGTATATAAACTCAAAACTTTTAGCTCGTTTTCTGCACTTTTCTGACTTACGACTATGTTACAATAAAGGAGCGATTTGTCCTATGTATAAAAATAATGTAAAAAAACCAAATTAAACAATCCGAACGCAAAATTCTTCAACTAAATATGTTTGAATGAAATTTGTTAATTTTTTATTCCACTAATTTAATTTCAATAGTTTTTATTCGAGTAAAATTTTCGAATTAAATTAAAAAATTAGCAAAAAATTTTCTCACTTATTTTTAAAAGCTTTTGTATTTAGTAATATCAAAAGCAAAAGTATTTTCAAAACAAAATAATTAGACTAAAGTTATTCGAGTAAGAATTCAACTGAAAAAAAATTGGATAGATTTATTGTTTTCTATTATATTCGGATATTATTGATTAGAACGATACGAGCAGTATTTTTATTCGAAAAAATATATCCGAGTAAAATTTTAATTAAATAAGTATTTAGATATTTCTTCAGTTCATAAATCATTAATTTCATCATCATTTTATTGATCTTTTTTGTATTAGAACAATTTTATACGATTAAAATTTTTATTCGAACAAATAATCTTAAATCAAATGAATTCAACAGTTCTTTTGGTGAATAAAATATATTTGATAAGTTTTTATTCGATTGATTTTGATTTCAATAGTTTAATTCGAGTAAAATTTTTGATACAAAATAATATATGAGCGAAATAATTTTATTTAAAAATGTTTTGGGATCAAATGACGACTCCATTATTAGTTTCTTGTGAATAAAATATATTTGATAAATTTTTATTCCATTAATTTTGATTTCAATAGTTTTATACGAGTAAAATTTTCGATTCAAAGCAAAATATGAGTTAGTTTCCTAAACTAATTTCAAAACAAAAGTATTCGTATAAGAATTTTGCTTAAAAAAGTTTTATTCAATAGAATTATTTTAAAATAGTATTTTATTCGATTAAAATTTTTATTCGAATAAATAATTTTATTTAAAAACAATTTGAGCCAATTCAATAGATCTTTTAAGCATTTGATAATCTTTTAATTCGAAAACTTTTATTCGGTTAAAATTTTTATTCGAATATGTACATAATTTTATTTAAAAAACAATTTTGAATCAAATGACTTCAATAGATTTTTTGCGAATAAAATATTTAAATTTGGTAATCTTTAATTCGATTAATTTTGATTTAAATATATTTTTTATTCGAATGAAATTTACGATTCAAAAGTGAAATACGTGTAAAATATTCTCAACTTTTTTTTAAAACTAGTGGAATCACTAATATTAGAAGTAAAAGTGTTTCAAAACAAAATGATTCAACTAAATTTACTCGTATAAGAATTTAGTTGAAAAAAAAATCCTAAAGAATTATTCGAATTTTTAATATTGTCGGATAGTATTGATTAGAATTACTCGCATTTTTGTTCGAAAAATTCTAATCGAGTAAAATTTTAATTCACACACATTTCATCACCATTTGATTTTTTTTGTATCCGATTAGTATATATAAGCACTATTTTTACTCGAGTGAAATTTTGATTCAAGTAAAATGTTTATTCGAATAAATAATTTTATTTAAAAATGTTTCTGAATCAAATTGGTTTTTTGGTGAACAATATAATATTTCATAACTTTTTGTTAGATTAATTTAATTTCAATAATTTTATTCGATTCAAAACAATATTATTTGTATAAAGAATAATTATAAATAATTTTATTATGTAGAATCATTGAAAAATAGTATTGATTAAAACTTATTTTATTCGAACAAATTTTATTCGATTAAAATTTTTATTCGAATAAATAATTTTATTTAAAAACAATTCTGAGCCAAATGACTACAATAATGATAATTTTTATTCGATTAATTTTGCTTTAAATAGTTTTATTCGAGTAAAATTTTTGTCCCAAAGTAATATTTGAGTGAAAATTCCTTCATTACAATGTTACAAAACTAAATTAATCGACTAAATTCATTCGAGTAGATATTCTGTTGAAAAAATTACAATATTTAAAAAAAATTTATGAATATTTTTTCGAATTTCATTCGGACGGTAGTGATTAGATATATAATTATTCATTCTAACAATCGAGTAAAAATCGATTAACAATCGAGTAAAAAATTTTGTTAAAAACTTTTAATTCTTCCAGTCATTTTTAAAAACTATTCGAATTAAAGTTATGGAACAGAAAATAGATGTTTATGCTATAAACGGAAATTTTAATCGAATAAAATTATTTTAATAAAAATTATTCGACTTAAAATTTTCGAGTCACATAACTTTAGCAATTTCTTTTGGCTAATAAATATTATTTGATAAATTTTTATTCGAATAATTTGCATTCAATTAATTTTATTCGAATAAAATTAGAGAATAATTTCCTTTAAAAAGGCAATATTCCAAAAAAAGTTTTCTCAGGTATTATCCAAAACTGCAAGTATATGAACACAAATTTATTCGATTAAACATATTCGATTTAAAATAATTTTTAACGCTTTTTGAGAATAGAATTATTTGATATACTTTTATAAATTATTTTTTCCTTGTTAATAATTTTATTTGGGCAATATCTATTACAATTGTATGTATGTATTAGAATAATTTTGTTTGGAATAAATAATTTCCACCTTTTGCAAGGAGTTCAATTTCACAAATTATCGTCTGTATATAGGACTAAAGACGTTTATCAGTTTGCTTATTAGTTATGAGGAGAAAAATATATTTAGATTTAAAATTAAAATACAACAAACAAACTGAAAAAATTTCAACCCGTATTACAGATTTCGGCTGGAAAAATCGCACATGTTTTGTACATTTTGCGAAACTTTTTGAATCACAATTTTTATTTTTTTCCGTAAATCTCTGATATTGCATTAAAAGCTAAAAAGTTCGCAACAAAGTTTAAAGTGCAGTTCTTCGTCCTTTTTTTTTTAGCTTAAAAGGCAATAAAAGTTCTATTCTGTTGATAGTGTTTTTGTTTAAGAAACTTCACACAAACACAGAAGAAATCATACAATCCAAAGGACTGACTGACTAGTGGCGTTTATTTCTTTTTATTCAAAAAAAATTTTGCTATGTATGACAAAACTTACATAAATCTTGTGTTAATACTGGTACTTTGATATAATTGGCCAAGTTTTTGTATTTTTCTTTATTTTTCTTTTTAACCGAGTAGAAAAGCTTGCGAAAATCCAGGCCAAGTTACATGTGTAAGTAAGTGCTGCTGTTCGTGTTTGGAAACTGTTTTTGGTTCGCAGTCCATTGACCATATTATAAACAAAAGTGTTAAAGTTAAGAGAAGAAAAAAAAAACATATAATTTTATTATAACTATTATTTACAACCATGCAGAGCACAGTGGAACAGGGCGCAGAATTATGTCAACAAAAGTCATTATTTGCAAGAACTTTACAGATTTTAGCTCAAAAAACAAATTAAATAGGAACTCAATTTTGTAAAAGCGTTTGTCGAAAACAATTTGTTTATAAATGAAAAGTTTAGAGTATACGTATTTATGTATTATCATAATTTTTGTTATAAACCACACAGTGCAGCCCGCAACACACGTTTGAACATCAGGCCACAACAGAAGTTTCTTACAAACTTTTTCAATCCCTTTTTCTTGACCACAAAAATGAGAATTCCATGCAACACAATTGACTTTTATGATTTTATGTACATACGAGTGTGTGTGTGTGTGTGTGTGTGTGTGTGTGTGTGTGTGTGTGTGTGTGTGTGTGTGTGTGTGTGTGTGTGTGTGTGTGTGTGTGTGTGTGTGTGCGTGTGAAAACCAAACCACTACTACGAACTTAGGCAAACATTTAAATGTGTTTGTTTGCGTGTAAATTCTGTTAAGAAAGAGTGTGAGAGAAGAAGCTGACTATAAATCTTCATTTCAAGATATTTGACGTGGAATAGTGTTTGTTTTATTAATTAAGAACGACTGACCATATTTTGGGAATTTTTAAAAATGTTTGTATATTCTTTGCAAGCTTCTTCTTATACAAATTATTTTGAAATTGTTAAGCCAAGCCTTATCTGTTGCACATTCTTAAAACAGTTTCATATTTAGTCATTAAAATTAAGTTAAGCAAAGTTAAATACTTGGTCATGGTTGGTTGGTTTACGTGGCTGCCTACTACACGCAGGCATTCAAGTAGTATCTAGCTGATTCCTCTTTCTTCCTTTGGTCGTAATATCTCAGAATGCAAAAAAAAATTTGTAACTACTTGTAAAACTATTCACTACAGCCCTCTGTAGAATTTAAAACCAATCGGTGCAAGAATATGCTTTCGCCCCATATACCCTTTATTTTAAAAATTCAATTTTAGGTGTAAAAAACATCAGAATGCAAAAAATTTTAAATTTTCTATAATAAAATGTAGTCAATCTCTCGAGCAAATTTCAATTCAATCGGTGTTACGACATGCATACATTCAATATGTCCTTAATTTTATAAATGCAATTTTAGATGCAATTACGAAAAAGAGTGCAAGGAAAATATGTAACTACTTGTAAAAATATTCCGTTCAGCCGTTTTGTAAATTTCAACTCAATCGGAACGAGAACAGGACCGCCTCTCACATATCCTTTATATAAAAAAAATATTTTAACTCTAATTACAGGCAGAATGCAAAGAAAATATACCACTGCTTCCAAAATAATGCAGTCAATACTCTATCCCTCCCATATATCCTTTATTTAAAAAAATATTTAGTTTTCGATAGGAATGCCAAAGAAACTGTGTAACTGCTTGTAAAACTGTTCACTGCAGCCCTCTGCAGAATTTAAAACCAATCGGTGCAAAAATATGCCTTCGCCCCATATATCCTTTATTTTAAAAATTAAATTTTAAGTGTAAAATTCATCAGGATGCAAAGAAAATTTTAAACATTTTGTAATATAATGCAGTCAATCTCTCTGGCAAATTTTAATTCAATCGGTGTAAGGACATGCGTACATTCAATATGTCCTTAATCTTATAAATGCAATTTTAGATGCAATTGCGACCATAGTACAAAGCAAATATGTAACTAATTATAAAAATATGCTCTGGTTAATTTCAAATCAATCGCTGCAAGAAAAAGCCTGCGTCCCACATATCCTTTATTTTAAAAATTTAATTTTAGCTGTAATTGAATGCAAAGAAAGTGTGTAGCTACTTGTAGAACTACTAACTGCAGCCATCTGCTGAATTTAAATATAATCGGTGCAAAAATGTCTTCGCTCCATATATCCTTTATTATAAAAATATAATTGTAAGTGTAAAAACCATGAGAATGCAAGGAAAATGTTAAACTTTCTGTAACAATACAGTCGATAGCTCTTGAAAATTTCAAGCGCAAGAGCATGCCTACCTTTTATATGTCCTGAATCCTAAAAATAAAATTTTTTATGTGATTACGATCAGAATGCAAAGATATTGTTTAACTACTTATAAAACTATTCAATACAGCCCTATGCTGAATTAGAAAACAATCGGCGAAAGAACACGCCTTCGTCCCATATATCCTTTATTTTGAAAATTCATTGCATTGTCATGTCTTACCTTAGTAGAACCAAAAAATATATACAAATATCATTATAAACAACGTAATACTGTAAAGCTTTAAATATGCATGAATCTTCCCCTAGCAATAACCTTGAAAGTATCAATTAGACTTTTACACATTTTTACCTTCTACCCAATTAACATTCCTTTTGTTTGCACCTCGCATCAATACAAGCGAGACTTCATTCACACAATTTTTTTCTCCATTTAGATGTTCGCATTACAATATTGTTTCTCTATTTGTGGAGCATGTCAAGGATAAAGGCTGTTGAAATTATAATTTCATGCTTTTCTTTCTAGCAAAAAAAAAAATAAAAAATAAATAAATCAACAATTGTTCAAACAAGGACAATAGGTAAAATTCAGTGTGTATGTGCGAGTGCGAGTGCATCCACAGACATGCATACATTTCAACACCCCATCAATTTTCATCAATTCCATACATGAATTTTAAATAAAAAATAAATATAAAAATGAAAACAATAAAAACACATGAAAAAATATTGAATAGATTGGAATTGGAATTACTTGTATCATGCATGAAGAAAACCTGAAATGTTTGATGAATATTTGAATGTTTATTATTCTGATGATTGGTGAATAATAAATTATTACTTTCAACTTTAATCAACAACTTTATCTACTACGAGTAAAAGTAAAATCGTTGTCGAGTCCTTGTTGAATAAGAATTATATGCAGTATTAGGGATTTTTGTCAATGCAAAAACTTCTAATAAGAGTTGATAAAGTATTAATTCGAGTAATCGAATAAATTTTGATAATAATAACAAAAATTAAAAATTTTAAAAACCCCCGACTTTTTTCAGAAAAGATGTTATATCTTCTAAACGGCTGGACCGATTTTTTTCAAACATAGCTAAGAACCCTCTCGATCAAGTCATCTTTCAAACAGAAAAAACTAAATGAAAATCGGTCCAGCCGTTTGGCCTGTACGTGGACACAGACAGACACACAGACACACAGATACACAGACACACACTACAAACTTATAACACTCCTTTTTTTAGTCGGGGGTTAAAAAACTAATAAGAATATTTATTGGTATAATTAAATAATTTTAAAGTTTCATTTAAATTCATAATGCAAAAGAAATCATCTTGGAATATCGATTAAAATATTTTATTCGCCTAGTAAATTTTATTTTTATACATAAACGATTAAAAATTCTTATTCGAATAATCGAATAATTTTTAGATTAATTTTCAAGTAAAAAAAATTTTTAGTTTTTAAAAATATCTAGTAAAATTTATTAATATAGCCCAAAAATTTTATTCGATTTAACGTATAAAAGATTTTATTCGAATAAACACATATAAATATAATACTTTTCGATTAGAGGAATAAAAAAATTGCATTTAATTAATTAAATAAAATATTATATTTGTTTAATGAAACAAAATATTGTATTCGATTAAACGAATAAAAATTTTATTAAAATAATCGAATAAACAAATTATGGAAATATTTAAGTAAAAACTCTATTGTAAACAACGAATAGATTCTAAGCTTAAAAAAGTTTAATCGTAACGAATAAAAAATTTTATACGCATAATGTATTGAAAAATTCGAATATTCGAATAATCGAATAATTATTAGATTTATTTTCAAGTAAGAAATAATTAAATGTTTTACTAAGAAATCTTATAAATAAAATTAATTGAAATACGAATAGTTTAATAACACTTTAATTTTTACTCCATTATTTAAATGAAAATTTTATTCGATTATTTAAAAAAAATAATAATAATTTATATTTTGTTTAGTTCAGTAAAGCTTTTAATCGATTATGCGAAAAGGTTTACTCAGAATAAATTTTTTTTTTCAATAAAAAATAATTATTTTTAAGTGTGACTCGTAGTAACAAATAAAAAGTTTTATTCGAAAATGCAAAGGAAATTATTTAAATACATAATGTTGTTAATATATACATATGTATATTAAAACTTTTATTCGAATAATTTAATCAGTTAAAAAATTTTATTGGAAAAACTTTATTTGATTAAACGATTAAAAAATATATATTTAATGATGGAACCAAAATCTACTTCGAATAAGTTTTGTATTTGTTTATTGAAATGACATTTCTTATTCGTTTAATCCAATAAAAATTATTGTATAGCTAGAGAAAATACACTTTATTAGAATAATTGATTATGCGAATAAATATATCTACTCGTTTATTTAAATATAATTTCCTATTCGACTATTTCTAGAAAAAATTTTATTTCATAACTTTAATACAATTATTAGTTGACTTTTTGAATAGATTTATTCCGAAATAAAATTTTGTTCATATAATAAAATTAATAAAACTCTTTCCGATCAAATTATGTAAACAATCGAATAGAAAATGTTATTCGAATAAATTTATTCGATTAAACGAATAAAAGAATTTAAATGATTGTTAATTTTGTTCAACAATTATATAAATTTCGAATAATCGGTTATTCGAATAGCAATCAATATAACAAAAAGCTGTATTCGAATAATCGATTATTCGATTATAATCATTTTAGTCCATTATTTAAATATTTCTTATTCGATTATTTATTGAAAAAAAAATAACATTAATAAAAATTTTAGTCGATTATTCGAAAAAAATTATTATTTTTGTTTTTTTTTTAAATTTGATTAAATGTTCAAGCAAAGCATTGCAATGCACTTCTTCATTTCAATGGCAAAACTGCATTAGTGAAGAAATGTGCAAAATTTTATTTTTTTTATATATTTTTTTTATATATTTTTTAAGTGGTCATGAATCCTTTGTTTTGAGGTAAGTAATCTAATTGAAATACGCCCTTTTTATATTAAGACATCGATGTATGCAAAAGCAGGACCCGGTGGAAGAGAATTAATGTATAAAAAAATAAAACAGAGACTTATTAAATTTTGATTTAAAAAAAAAAAAAACTTTCAGCCTGCGGTTTTCTTTTTTTTTTTGCAAATTGACATTTACTAATGAATGCACTATCTTCAAACATTTTTGAAATATGAAATAAAATTGCCTCTAGTTTCTAGAGACAACAAAATAAAATAAAATAAAATTGTTATTTAATAATTTTTCAAGTTAAAAAAAAAGAAATATGTCCTGCAGAAGCCACAAACGAAAATTATGTCGCTTAGGTTTTTTTCGGTTATGGCACGATTATTTGAAAATAAAATGATGCAGCAAGAACAGTAAGTAACGATATTCTTCACATACTGACGCCAAAAAAAATTCTGCTTTTAATAAAAAGCTCGATCACTATTGAACTACACACATATACATACATACATACATACATACATACATACATACATAAGTCGAAAGAAGACAAAAAATAATAATTACCACTTTTCATCAGAGGTCTTTTTGAATTTTAAATATTGTTTTCTAATTTTTTATATATTTATGCTCTCTTTAAAAGAGCTTTTCTCTTAAATACCAAAGGGAAATTTTTTAATATTAAACAGCGATGCCGTTATTTTCATTCGATTTAAAGTTCTATTTAATTTCCTGCTCTCGGTTGAAAAAGGGAAATTTTTTACCATCCACATTAGAGCATTTACTTTTGTCTTAAATAATGGAAGTTAAAATATTGATGGAAGATTAAATGAAAAACTATCCTTAGTTTGTTTTTAATTTCTAGTCTAAAGATACAGAATTGTTTTTGGTCTATTTTAAGCAAAAACAAGAGATTTTTTTTGTTAACTATTTACCAGTATTTTAAGCAAATACTGGTATTTTTGACTAAGATGAATGGAGGAGTTCCCTTTAAATGCTCGAAACCAGCAGCATTTTAACATTAAAAAATTAACTGATTAAAAAGAGAAAATTTACAATCAAGAGATAATAGATTGGTTTTGTTTTCCTTGACCAGGCACAATAAAATCATTGTGCAAGCACTTGGAAGTTTTTTAGTCCCGCAATGAGCTTTGAAAACGCTTCACTTGCATTTGTTTAAAACGGTAGAACAAAATCATTAGTGACTTATTAAAAAATTGACGTAAAATTTAAAGAAAAGTGATAGAACAACATTCAGAAAATAGCATGAAACAAAGCTATGTAAGAAAAATTCGCAGCAAACAAAGGTTATATAAAAAGGACTTTAATGTCATTTTGACAGAAAAATCTGGAATAATTTTTTTATGTAAAAGTCCATATCAGTAAATAAAAAAATTCAAAATATATAACAATTTCTATTTTATCTTTATTTCAATTTGTTCTTTTTTTTTTTTTTTTTTGTCAAAAAATTCATACGAACAAACACAAAATCCTTGCAAACGTAATTCCTTGCTTCCAACTACTAAAGGCAAAAGAAAAATTTGAATGAAATAAAAAAAAATCATTTTCACAAAAAAGGATATATAGCGAGCATGAAAAATAATAACCCCAACATCAAAAAAAAATTAAATATTTAAGCCCAGATAATTCTACGTCCCGTAATAATATAAATAATACAAAAAATTCCATTAGGAAAAAAATTAAAAAAAAAATTATGTTAAATGTTACTACCACATAAACTCAAATAATGGTCATAAGCTTAAATACTTAAAAATTAAAACTGAAAGCCATAGATTTTTTTATTCACTTTACAATAAAGACAACCGTTAAAGCAATTTTCCGAATGTAAATGATTTAAGAAAACAAGGATAAAAAAAATAAAATTGAAAAATAACAATAAAATTAATATGAAGACTAAAAAGTAATTATTAACACACTTTAAAAAATACTACAACAATATAAAGAGAAAATATATGTACAAATTTAAAAAGTGCTTTCCTTAAAACGCTATAAAAAGGCAATTAAGAAGGAATTAAAATAAAGAGCTTAGTAATGATATCCCTTATTTTTCTTTTTTGTGATAAAAAAAAACACCTAACAAGTTAAAAAGGCATTTTAGGCAATATCAACCAGCAATAAGAAATATTTTATTATTCTCATAGTGATATTTACAGGAAAACAAAAACAACATTTTTAAAATTTAATTTTTTTTCATACAAATTCTATATAATTACATATATCCTTAACTTTGAAAATTAAATTTAACTGCAATTACCATGAGAATTTAAGGAAAATTTATAATAACTTCTAAAAATATGCACTACAGAGCTCTGGCAAATTCCAAACAAATAGGCGCAAGAACATGCCTACCTGTCATATATATCCTTTATTTTCAAACTTTATTCTTAGCTGTAATTACCATCAGAATTCAACGAAATTGTTTAACTATTTATAAAACAATTCACTCCAGCCCTCTGGTAAATTTCAAAACAATCGATGCCGAAACATGTCTGCCTCCCATATATCCTTTATTTTAAAAATTTAATTTTGCTGTAATTGTCATCAGAATGCAAAGAAACTGTGTAAATATTTATAAAACTATTCACTCCAGCCCTCTTGCAAATTTCAAATCAATGAGTACAAGAATACGCGTGCTACCCATATATCCTTTGTTTTAAAAATTTAATTTTATATATGTATGTAATTAAGATAAGATTTAGAAGCAAATGTGTAACTATTTATAAAAGAATTTACTCCGGCCCTCTGGTAAATTGCAAAGCAATCGGTGCAGGAACATGCCTACCTCCCATATATCCTTTATTTTAAAAATTTAATTTTAGCTGTAACTGCCGTCAGAATGCAAAGCAAATGTGTAACTATTTATAGAACTATTCACTCTAACCCTCTGATAAATTTCAAAGCAATCGGTGCAGGAACATGCCTACCTCCCATATATCCTTTATTTTAAAAATTTAATTTTAGCTGTAATTTCCATCAGAATGCAAAGCAAATGTGTAACTATTTATAAAACAATTCACTCCAGCCCTCTAGTAAATTTCAAAACAATCGATGCCGAAACATGTCTGCCTCCCATGTATCCTTTATTTTAAAAATTTAATTTTGCTGTAATTGTCATCAGAATGCAAAGAAACTGTGTAAATATTTATAAAACTATTCACTCCAGCCCTCTTGCAAATTTCAAATCAATGAGTACAAGAATACGTGTGCTACCCATGTATCCTTTATTTTAAAAATTTAATTTTATATATAATTAAGATAAAATTTCGAAGCAAATGTGTAACTATTTATAAAAGAATTTACTCCAGCCCTCTGGTAAATTTCATATCAATCGGTGCAGAAACATGCCTACCTCCCATATATCCTTTATTTTAAAAATTTAATTTTAGCTGTAATTGCCATTAGAATGCAAAAAGAAAATGTGTAACTATTTATAGAACTATTCACTCTAACTCTCTGGTAAATTTCAAAGCAATCTGTGCAGAAACATGCATACCTCCCATATATCCTTTATTTTAAAAATTTAATTTTAGCTGTAATTTCCATCAGAATGCAAAGCAAATGTGTAACTATTTATAGAACTATTTACTCTAACTCTCTGGTAAATTTCAAAGCAATCGGTGCAGGAACATGCCTACCTCCCATATATCCTTTATTTTAAAAATTTAATTTTAGCTGTAACTGCTTGTAACTATTTATAGAACTATTCACTCTAACCCTCTGGTAAATTTCAAACCAATCGCTACCAGAATACGAACACCTCTTATATATCCTTTATTTTAAAAATTTAACTTTATTTGTAATTAAGATATGATTTCGAAGCAATGTACTATTTCTAAAACAATTCACTCCAGCCCTCTGGTTAATTTCAAAACAATCGATGGCTAAGAAACATGTGTGCCTACCATGTATACTTTATTTTAAAAATTAAATTTTAGCTGTAATTACCATCAGAATGCAAAGAAACTGTGTAAATATTTATAGAACTATTCACTGCAGCCCCATTGCAAATTTCAAATTAATGGGTACAAGAATACGCGTGCTTCCTATATATCCTTTATTTTAAAAATGTAATTTGAGCTGTAATTACCATCAGAATTCAAAGAAAATGTGTAACTATTTATAGAACTATTCACCCTAACCCTCTGGTAAATTTCATACCAATCGCTGCCAGAATACGCCCACCTCTTATATATCCTTTATTTTAAAAATTTAATTTTATTAGTAATTAAGATAAGATTTCAAAGCAAACGTGTAACTATTTATAAAACTATACACTCTAGTCCTCTCAGAATTTTTAAATGAATTGGTGGAATGATACACATGCGTCCCATATATCCTTTATTTTAAAAATTCAATTTCATCTGTAATCAATCGCTGCAATGCGTAATTTTTTTGATTGTCTTCGATAAAGAATTGTATGAAAAACAAGAAGAATATTACTTAAGCATTTTTTTTTTTTGGTTTCCGTATAAATATCGCTTTGATGACGTGATTGAGGGAGGCAATTAGAGCAAGGAAGAATTTTTTTTTGTAACTAACGCCCCAATATTTTTTCATGTTGAAAATATATAGGGAAGTACTCTATAATCGGCTTTTATGAATCTTATTTACCAAGGTGGGTTGAAAATATATGATTGGGCCAGTCACCCCCTTGACTGAAAGACATGTCAATGAAACAAAAATATTTTTACCTCAAAATGCAGAACTTTTTGTTTTTTATGTATTGCGCCACCATTTAAGACCGTATCTCAACATGCTACATATGTATATTTGTATATTTGTTTATGGCTTGACTGAGGTTTCATTTTTGCCTGTGGAGAATTTTTAATGCGACTTCAAATTCTGGACGCCATTTATTTGCTATCTCGCATCCTTGCTCCTAATGTCCCATTTTTTGCACATGCCAAGAAAATCCTTGGACTTAAAAAAATTATAAGATTGCACTCATTTTCAAAAACTCGTTTTAAAATTTCAAATCCAAAAATCTTGATCAAAAACACTTCTTTTCTATTTTTTTCTATAAAAACACCCAACTGGCTGCTGTTGACAGGCTTACGCTATTTTCTAGACCTCAGGGAACAGAAATAGACTGTCAATATACAAAAATTGTTCTGGAGAGTCAGTAGACGACAAGTCGCAATTTTTTGATATTGTATTGACGTGACGTCGAACTTGACAAATACAATAAAAAGTAGGGCAAAACTTTCTGTTTGTCTTCAAATTCGACATTTCCAAGCAAAAAAAATCTTATTGTTTCAACTACATATTTGAATGATCTAGTAAAAACAAACGGCAGATGCTTGCCTTTATTTATTTCAATACTTTATTTTTATGTAACGCCTGTCAAAATGAATACGATTTAAAAATTTATTTATTTACAAATAATTTCGACTTTCGTCCCACTGTTGCTGAAATTACACAGTTTTATTTCCCTGAAAGTCATATTACATTAACGGTAACGGTGTTTCATAAAACAGAATACAATTCCCAAAAAGAAAAAGAAGAAGCCTTTATGCAACCAAAGAGAGAAAAAAATAACGTTTGTGCTGCACTCAGCTTTGGATCACCTGACCAAATGACAAATATAAAGTTGAGTGGCGTTTTTTGTTTTTCTCAATTGAATGCAAAGATTTTTCGTTTCTATTTTTGCTATCAAAATGTGTGACTTTCAGTGTCATTTTACTTATTCAAAAGCTTGTTTTTTGTGCTTTTTTCCCCTATACAGAATATTTATTTAGTAGTTTTTAGCAGATTTTTTCATGCTAAATTTTTGCAAGACTATAAAATTTTTACTATCAGTTTTTTTTTTTTAAAGAAATTTTGCTTTGCTTTGTCACCTTGAATTTCTTTGAGTTCAAAAGGCGAAAGAAGGAAAATCTTTCAGTGTGGAACTTCGCGGAATGAACAGTGGCTTATTACTGGTACTACAAGTGTCAGTGAGGTATCTATAAAAAAAATAACTAGCTTTAAAAAATTTAATTTTTGTTAAAATTTTTAACCCTACTTTTAATCTTATGAAAAGCAATCGAAAAAAAACTTCCTGCAAGGAGGGAAACTCTATGTTAAATTATTGCCGCCACTCCCGCATCACCATCACTAAATCATAATAATGTTTCTGCTTTTTAGGATACCGTACACCAAAGGCTGTTTTCTCGAGAACCGTAAGAACACAGAATATGTAAAAATATGCTCTCTAGAACAACAAATATATGTCAGTTAAAAATTAAGGGGTGTTATAAAGTGAGCAGTGAGAAATGGCTCCATGAAAAATCGGCCAAAACCAAATCGCCCAAAAATAAAAATGAAAAATCGCCCAAAAATAAAAATGAAAAATTGCCTAAAATTTTTCTGCACTCAATTTCATATGAAAAATCGCCCAGAAAATTTTTATTAGGGGAACGCCATGGTGTAGAAAATTCGGAAACGAACGAATATTATTTACGCTTCTCTATAACTTTTCTTTTTTCTTTTGAATATAAAAATGAAATTACTATAATTTTTAATTTTTTTCTGGGGTTTTTTAATTTTAGACGGTATTTAATTTTTTTTTGTGCGATTTTTAATTTTTTTTTTTTTTTGGTGATTTTTCATTTTGAAAATTTTGGGCGATTTTTGATTTTTTGTGTGATTTTTCATTTTGAAATTTTGGACAATTTTTCATTTTTATTTTTGGGCGATTTGGTTTTGGGCGATTTTTCATTTAGCCGCGAGAAATATTGAAATCCTAATGTAATAAACATACAGACAATTATATAATTACATATAGACACTTGAAATATTCAAAAACGCTAAAACTAAAAAAAAAACCAAAATTCAAAATATACCGAAACGATAAATCGTCAAAATTAAAAAAAAAGCTTATATGAAATATATCACCAAAAATAAATAAATCACTGAGAAAAAAAATCGCCTAAACCGAAAAAAGCGCTGTATTTTGGAAACCGTAAGAGCCAAACTCGTGAATTTTCAAGAATGCTACAACTAAAAAATCACCAAAAACTAATAAAATGCCGAAACGAAAAATCGACAAAAAAAAACGCTTAAGTGAAATATATCACCAAAAATAAAATAAATAGTTAAAATGCGAAAAAATCACCAAAATTAAAAATGTCGCCAAAAAATTTAAAAAAATCGCCAAAAACAAAAAAAAATCACTAATATTAAAAATAGCGCCGTATCTGGGAAACCGTAAACAGCCAACTCTTGAAATTTTCAAAAACTCCAACACTAAGCAATCGCCAAAATTAAAAAAGCGCTTAAATGCAAAATATCACCAAAAATAAAATAAATCGGTACAAAGCAAAAAAATTACCAGAAGTAAAAAGTTCGCCAAAAAAAAAAAAACGAAAAAATTGCTGCAACAAAAAAAAGCTGTATTTAAGCTGTCATCTTGGCAAAGTCTTGAAGTTTTCAAAAACGCTAATTAAAAAAATCGCTAAAATAAAAAATTCCCAAAATCACCAAGAGTAAAAAGGTCACCAAAAATTCAAAAAAAAATCGCCAAAACGAAAATAGCGCCAAATTAAAAAAATCGCTACAACTAAAACATCACAAAAAATCACCGTAAATTTAAAAAAAATCGCTAAAACTAAAAAACCACCAAAAAATCACAAAAAAAAACGAAAAAAATCGCCAATACAAAAAAAAAGCGCCAAAACTAAAAAAAAATATCTGTAACTGAAAATTCGCCAAAGCCGAAAAATCGCAAAAAAAAAAATAAAATAAAAATACCCGAAAAAGCGCTAAAACTAAAAATATAGCTATAACTAAAAAATCGTCATAAACCAAAAAACGCCATAAAAACATGTGTCGAACACAATATTTCGTGTGAGAGTCAAACTCTTTACTTAGTTTATTTTTTCTATCCATTAGGTCAGCATAGTCTCAGATGTATGCGTATGGTCAGAGGCGTAGAAAAATTATTCTAGACGAGGCACATTTTCCCCAAGAATTGCTGTTGATCTCCTCCTAAGATTTATTAAAAATATCCTTTAATTATTTATTTTAAAATTTCATATGAAAATCACCAGTCTCCTGAAAGTCCCCGCTCATCATGCCCTTCCCCCAAGAAAAAATTTCTATATACGCCAATGCTTATGCTATGGTGTCGTAAGATAATTTTGATACAAAAACTGCTAAAATTTGTAAATAAAAGAAAATGCTGAATCAAATGCAGTTTATTTTTGTTATAATACCGCAACTTCGCTTGATTTTTACAATGTTTCACTGCATAGAAGCCTTTCGGAAATGGATTCATTTGTGCTTATAAAAATTGTTTTCCCCTCAATATGATGCAAGTGTTTGAAAATAAAAATAATTTAAAAACTTTAAATCTTAAAGACTTCTTTGGTTTATATTTTGTTTTAAATTTGATTCAATTCTACTAATAAAAAAATGTTTTATTTGATTTAGCAATCTATATATATTTCTAATTATTAAATTATTTTTTCAGCTAGAGGTCTCGTTATAAATTTGAAAAAGTTAAATTTTTATTTTAATTATATTTTGATCAACACCATTGATTATCTTTAGGAAATATTTCTAAAAACAAATGGTGCAATTAGTAATTTTAAAAGTTTTTGCAAAAACACAACTTTAGTAGTTAAATTGAATTTTTTTTTTTAAATTTATAACGAGACCTCAAGCTGAACAAATAATTTAATAATTAGTAAAATAAATAAAATAATATATGTATATATACTTTTCTGTTAAATTGAAATCATACATGTAATTCTTATACTTAAATTATTTTTCTTTCAGATCTATATGGGACAGCAACCGGGTTGGAAGGACCACATAAATGCAGAAAACCATTATTGGACTGTTTCAAAAAATAAAATCAATATCTATCTTATAGACAAGATAAATTATTCATATTTTTATGATGATTAGAAAATATTTTAAACTAAATCCATTTATATCATCTGTCTTGTTAGACTTAAATAAAAATATTCTATTTCATGGTTTGCGGGTAAATTTTTTGAAATTTTTAAACGACTTCAAAAAAATGAGGAGGTTATCAAGTCGTCTGTCTTTTTTTACTTCATAATTCGGTACATTTTATACCGATTGTAAAAATTCTCTTTTTATAGGAGAAGGTATAGCTTTCAATTGGTATCATTGTAAAAAAGTGGGCGGGGACACGCCCTCAAAGTTTTTCATTGATTTCATGATATTCTACTTATTTGATTGCGCCGAAACAACTTTGGTTCTTCTAATTACACAACTTTAAAAGTTTAAGAAATGGGCGGGGCTACGCCCATTACAATTTATTATTATATTTTCGTGGTTCTACTTAACCGATTTTTACTAAACTTATCACACGCCTTAAGCTCTAAAATAGACACAATCTTTCTTTCAAAATGGGCGGAATCACGCCCATTAAAATTGAATATTTTATTTTAAGAGGTTCTACTTTACCGATTTTTACAAAACTTTAAAAGACACACCCTGAGCTGTGAAAAATACACAATCTTGCAATCCCAAAAATGGGCGTAGGTGCGCCCATTAAAATTTAATCTTACATTTCACGTACTTCTTCTTAACCAACAGTTTTTAATTTTTTTTTTTTTTTTTTTTGTTTGAAATAGTTTATGTACTTCCATTTTGGTATTTTTTTCGAAAATGTTCCAGCAGATATTTGCATTGAAGTCGGGTTTTTTTGGCAGCATTATTATTAATAAAATATATTTCTTTCACAAAAATGATTCAATCATTCCAGTAAATAATTTTGGCTCACAAAAGGTTTATAAAACAAATTTTTTAAGAAAATTTGTTTGTTACAGCGTGTTTTAATTTGAGCAAAATCTAGTATATTTCGAATAGATTCCCCATACAAAACAAAATCTACTTCGTCACTAGATTTTGTAGAAATTTGTTTAAAATCTAGAAGAACTTAGTGATGCTACTGTGTATATTCTTTTTTTTTCAAAAAATCGTACTAAAAAGTAATAGTCTGTACTTTAAAAAGGTGTGTGGATTAGCCAAGTTGTAGTTATTTGGTTGTAGCTTAGGAAAAATTTCAGCTAATGATTTTTGTCAGGAAAACTTTATGCAAACTTTAGATTTTGACTCTGTTCTGAAGAATTAAGCTTTAAAAAGAGCAAAAAAAATCGTTATGCTTCTTCCTTTTCTAACATTTAAGTGTATGCATTTTGCAGCACTTGCATTGATTGCATTTGTTGCAAGAGCAAAAAGTTATTTCTCTTGTTTTATATGTGACATTGGTGTGCTTTAAAGCACAACTTTATTTTCATTGTTATTTAAAATTACGGAATTTAGTTATATGCTTTGGTCTTATCAATATGCATTTGCTTTCTATTTGTTGTGGAAGAGATGGAAGAAAAAAAAATTACTTCCCATTAATCTTAATGTCACATCAGCGTTTGGTAAAGGAAATTACAATTTGCAGCAACTTGTCGCTTAGTGACAAAAACACACATACACACACACACACACACACACACACACTCATAAAATTTTTCTACAATAACATTAAGGACAAGTTAGGTTTAAAGATTTCAAATTATCTTTTTATACAAAATTTAAGTTATACGAATGAGCTTCTGTCTGCCCCGTAGTTCTGAAACTGCAAATTGTTTTCCTAAAGAAGAAGTTGAGAAGTTTGGCGGGTACGTCTTTAAAATCTGTATTTTGTTTCTTAGAAGTTGTGAAAAGTTTACACATAGAGAAAAATTAAACAATTAACTAACGTCCGCTAAAGTGCAAAACCACGTAACAAAAAAAAACTCAAAATCGCTTTTTAATTAATTATTGGGTATTACATCGAAACACATGTCTTAAAATAATTTCAAAACATTTTCATAAAAATCAGCTGGGGTCTAAACTTTGCTTTCGATACGTTTTTTAAGAGATTATGGCGTTAGATATCGAACCATATTATTACATTTTTCGATAGCGAATGCTATAATCTCAAACTGAAAAAACGTGATAAAATCAGCTCGTTATCGAAAGCGACAACTATACCCCTGAATTGAAACTAAAAATAAAACAATGCAAAGATCTAAAAAAAAACATTTTCGAAAAAAAAATGTATGGGGTCAAACTGAAAGTAAACTCTTTCAAACAAAAAAAAAAATTAATCTGTTGGTTAAGACGATTTATGTGAAATATAAAATTAAATTTTAATGGACATGCCTCCGCCCATTTTTTTAAATGCCAGATTGCGTGTCAGGGTGTGTGTTAAATTTTTTTTTAAATCGGTTAAGTAGAACCAAGTAAAATATAATAATACATTTTGATGGACGTAGTTCCGCCCATTTTTTCAGCTATAATTACAAGAATCAAATACATAGAATATCATAAAATAAAAAAATAAAAAACTAAAAAATAAAAACCTTGGAGGCGCGTCCCGTCCACTTTTTCTTACAATGGAACCAATTGGAGGATATACCCTATCCAAAAAAAGAGAGGTGTCTTAGGACACCCAGTTATAGCTATGCTGGTAAGTTATATAAAACAAATTTCATGTGTAAAATAACAATGTAATAAAATTATATTATATGATGATGTCAAATTCTCCGCAAATATTTGAAAACGTTTCCCTTTATTTCCCTCTATTCTCTTTTCTAGTGGCGTACGATTAAATTAATGTGAAAATCACAGATGTAAGCTTAATCAATTAACCAATCAACTTATTTTAGTCAAAATTTAGTAGAACCAAAACCCTCTGAAATTACTGTAGCAAGTTTGAAAATTTCCACTCCACGAACTGCAGGGTAGTAACCGTATGTTTCGCATATACGAACCCAACTGTCAGCAAACATCCGAAGAGGGTCACTTATGTAGCCACAAAAAGTTTCATTTTTATACATAAGAGCGAGTATTATGTGATAAGTGCCATTGCTATTTATTTATATATGAATGTCATTATTTGCATTGTCCCCTTTTTCATTTCATGTTGCTATGATAGTTTTTTTTATTATATTTTTTCATTATTTGGAATTGGCTGACATGGCACAGGCAATTCATTTAAATTTTTTCCCCTAATGTTGGCTTAAAAGCTGTGATATTTCCTGTTTGGAGCTTAGGAAAGTTTGTGAATTAAATACCATTTGTGCAGGAGTTTTTCACAAATAAATTTAAGGGAAAGCATATTTTTTTTTTAAATAAATGTATTTGAAAATCATTAAAAGTTTATTTTACATAAAGAAAACAGTTTACGGTTCCGAAATGGATGTCCACGAACCTCTAGGGGTCTGTATCAATCATCTAAGGGATCCACGTGAAGAGCCAAACGAACAGTTTTTATTTTCATTCTACATAATTTTTATATTTTATTTTGCTTTTTGTTTTTTAAAACTAATTTTTATAGAAAATTTTTCTTAAAAAGCCTTTATAAAGTCTTAATACTCGTAGTTTTTATAAACAAGGCTTCTTCAAACACAAACATTTAAATATTAGTGGAAACTTTTACTCCTCAATGCTTAATATAAAGTAGTACTCCCGACTCTGCACTGACCGTTATTGCCATCACTATTGAAAAAACAGCTGATATTGTCGGTATTGCAATTTCATTGATTTTGATAGAATGAGAAGTGAAACCTAAATATGTTGAAGAAGAGACAATATTTTGAAGATTCTTAAAAATTTGGTTTTATATTAGAGACCTGCGTAAAAGGTCTTTAAATGTAAATACGTCATGATTTTTAAATATATTCATATCGCATGTATTATACTAAACCAATAATAAATGCTGTCGTACTATAAGCGAAGCACGACAGATGTATTAGTGTACGTGTATATCAGTGTTAACAAGCGATGTCGCAAGACAGCTTGTTTGTAACAAACACTCAAAAGAAGTACTGTTGATTAGTGTATGCTTGTTATTTTTCATATTGTACGTTTGAGTGTGTGTGTAATATGTAGATGGTAAGCTATTATGTGGTTAACCGCATACAACTAATGTTAATGCATGTGTGTGCCTGTGCATGTGCGCAGAAAAAATTAAAAATCATACACACATACATGCATTACGTTTGTACACGCGCTTATGCGTAGAAAGAAGCAAGTATCACAAATTCTTCCGTCACGAAGTGTTTTCTTCTTTACTCTTATACCTAAAATACTCAAACAAATTTCTTGCAAACAGTGTCGTTAACGTTTGTTTTATAAGATTTCGCTGTAGTAAAGCATTTGAAAAATCCCTCATGTCTTGAAAGTTCTTATAAGATGTCTTATGCAGGAGACTATTTCTCATATTAGTGAAATTAAAACAGAAAATGTTTAAACTTATTTATGAATTTGTATAATAAAGCTTTTAAACAAAATATAAAATATGTTTTTAATTCGACCTAAAAAACAATATACATACATCCTAGGCTTCAAAGGGCGGTCCCCGAGAAAAAAAAATGTTTACAAGGGGTCCATGAACAGGAATTTGCTGGGAATCCCTGCTCTCTACGCTCTATCTATAAACAATGCTATGACAATGTTTGAAGAAAAAAAATTAAAAATTTCCATTAAAACTCTTTTAAGCTGAAGCAGTGTTTTGCATTTATAAATTAAAATATAAAACAACAATAATAAAACCAGCACTCAAACCTCAAAGCATAAGTAAAAATATAAAACTACAGCAGCACCACTTTCACTTTCAACATCGTCGAGAAATAAATCTTAAGTTGTTCAACGGAGGTCGTAGAAAAAGCAAAAGCAGTTCTTTCTGACCACAAAGGAAATTTTATAACAAATGACAAAAACAAAAAGGATATAAGAAAGCAAACAAGTACAAGGTTAAGTAGTGCGAGATCTGATAGCACTGACAGTCACAAAATAAAAACTTAAAGCAGGATAGGCAACATAGCGCTTAATCATGTTGTTGTTTCGCACACCAGCAAACAAAATTATGAAAAGGTGTCACGGAATTTATGCCAACAGCTACTTTTTTTTTAGCTGAGAATTAATTAATCACATGTCTAAATTAAGAGAAGAAATTATTACTAATAATTTATTATATATTTAAAAAAAAATAAATTTTTTTAGTAAAATTTCTTCTTACTCATCATTTTAGTTTCCATTTGGAATTTCACATAAGACAACGTATGCGCACCTTTTGAGAAAAGAAACTATTTTTATATCTTCTGTTTCGATGCTCATTCCCACAAAATAGAGCAAATTCAAAAGAAAAGGATTTGGTTTTTCTTTTTCTTTTAAGAGCATGCTGCAAGTTGTTTGTCATTCGTGACTTTTCTTTTTAATATTAAATATTATTTTTAAATCAATAAAATGGTGAGTCGTTTAAATCAATTGCATTGAAATTGTGAAATTAGTGTTTATTGAAAATTTTGTAGCATGAGTTTCATCAATTTTCTAAAAATTCGTCATTCGTTACTTGAATATTTATCCCAAAAATTCAGGCAAATGTTGCATAAAAGCTAAGGAAGGTCAAATTACATTTGAACAGCAAACAATTGAATTGTATCACATCATTTGCTTTGAATTTTATTGTAAAGAAAAAGATATATCTTTAAAAAAAGTTGCAATTCGTGACTTTTCTATTTGTAAGGATTTTGTTGTGTTAACTTTAAATAGCTGTTTAATTATGGGGGTTTTGTAATTGTTTTAGGTCTGAACGAAGAAAAAAAAAGTAAATTAAATAAAGCAGATTCTAAAGACATGCATATGACAAAAAAAAATTCGTGACTTGTCTATTTGTAAAGATTTTGTTGTGTTATTTTTTTATATCTCATTTCAGTGTTTTTATTATTGTTTTGGGTCACTTAATCAAATAGAGCAGAGATCCAAAAATGTGATATAATAGAGAAAAATTAAAACTAGACGAATAAACATAAGCAAAAGTCAAGGGAAGGGAAAAGAAAATTACTCTTAAAAAAAACTTAATTTGTTTTACCATTTTTTGGCTTTGGTTTAAAGGAGTTTAAAGCACTCAAAATGAGGAGAAATCATAGCATCCTAACATGAGGTAACGAATGACAAAAATATTAAGCATTTATATTGTAAAACAAACAAAATTATATAAAATACATTTTTTAGGAGACTGTTATGTTCACAATATATTACATTTATCTTAAAATAATAAAGTGAGGTAACGCATGACAAAAATATTAGGCGATTATATGGTAAAACAAAACAAAAATTATATTTTCTAGGAGACTGTTGTGTTTCCACAATCTATATACAATTAATTGCTCAATCATTACATTTAATTTTAAATAATAAAGTGAGGTAAGGAACGAGAAATATATCAGACGATGATATGGTAAAACAAACACAAAATATGTTTTTCTAGGAACCTGTTAGGCCGGCATAAGAAATCCTTCTACCAAACCCTCCTCGTGGGTGCCGGCTGGTAACGTGTGCTAAGTGATACACGGCTAAGGTCAGGGTTTTGAACATAGTGTCACAATGTATTGCCTATTGTGTACATTATTGGAATGAGCTCTGATCATAGGTAGGAGGTAATCGTTATTCCAATTCAGTCTGTGAGTCCTTCTCTTGTAATGCAATGAATGGACCATGGCTTGGATTGGGATGGCGATTAAAATCCAGGCGCGTCTGCTCCATATTGGACGGCGTCCTGGTCCGCGTCTGTTACCCAGAGGGTCGGCGGTTCTTGTACATGGCGGAATGTATAAAACGCAAATTTTTATAAAAAAGTAATGAGTCAGGAAGAAATTAAAAAGCGGGTGGTAATATACGCCCAAACGTCGGTGGCTGAATTGACTGCGTCCACCGGCGGGCACGGAGGAAGTCATGATCCTCTGCGTGTCGCCAGCGGTCAAACCTCTACTGTGATGGAAACAGGTCACAGCAGTTGTAGTGCTACTGAAATGGCAAGAAGCAATGCATCTAAGAACGCGGAACACTCAAGTGCCTCGATCGATTCAGAATCGGACCTTGAAAACGTTACCTGCGTCAATATGCAATCAGAGATCGAGCTCTTGAAGTCGCCGAGTTCTTCCACCTCAACTCCAATTAAAAGAGAGAGAGCCCCGAAGAACAAGGAGGCTATTAAGGCTCTGTCAGAGTACAAAGCGGCGGTACGGATTGTACACCTCCTTGGCTCACAGAAAGATCTGTCTTCTGTACAGTTAGACAGACTTAAGTGGGCTGAGGTAGCAGTGAACAAAGGCCGTGAACACTTCGCTGATAAAAAACGCTTTGAGACCACTGATCCCCGATATGCAAATAGCATAGAGGAGGGCGTGCTCAAAAGACTGGCATCGAGCAGCGATAAGCCCGGTAAGAGGCAGAAGAGTGACAAAAGGAATAGATCGGTTGATGGCTCACAGTCGACTGCGAAGAGGTCCAAACACAGCTTTGAAGATAGACCATCCACTTCCCAAGCTGCTTCCAAAGCACAATCCGCGGTCACTAACGTCAGTGAGGTAGCGAAGCGACACTTGATCGTGGGACTCCTTGACAAAAGTGCACCTTTTGGAGAAGTGACAATGGAGCAGTGGAAGGTTGCGGAAACGGCTATCTTCAACGCCATTGTTGCACTGATGGAGACGGAACCGGAGAAACCACTACCTTCTTTTGAAGGAGCTAGCTGGTTCAATGGTGCGAAACTCATCAGATGCAGGGACACAATGTCGATGGATTGGTTGAAGGAAGTTGTTCCGACACTCAAAAACCTGTGGCCTGGTGCACAACTTCGGATTGTGAGCAAGGATGACATCCCCATCATACCGAAGGCGAAGGTCATAATTCCGCGTGTAGTGAAGCCGGATATCACTCTTCGTCTTCTACAAAACCAAAACCCGGAGATTCCGACGAAGGATTGGAGGGTACTGCATGTGGCAAAACCGAGGTCAGAGGGCCAGAGTTACATTCTGCAGATTAATAAGAATGCTGAGGACATTCTTTATAAGCGGAATGGCAAGATGGCATGGGGTGTAGGTAGTGTCTACCTACGTCTGAAGAAGAGACACCCCAATGACAAAAACGATAACACTATAGAAGCCGAGGAACTGGAGAGCGAACTGGCAGCTGCTACAGCCGGCTTAAAGTTGGAGGAGCCGAGACGAGAGATCCCATAGCCTGATATGGACTCTAGAAAGGTGAGCTTTGAAGATGGAGTTAAAGATCCTTCAGGTGAACCTCCAACATTGTAAATTAGCGTCTACTGAGCTTCTCCTTACCTTAGAGGAGAGCAACTATGACGTGGCGTTAGTCCAGGAGCCGTGGATCTCATCGGGAAACAGGGTTTCTGGGCTAAAGTTACGTAATTACCATACATACTTCTCAAAGACGGTAAGCAGGATACGATCAGCTATCCTAATTAAGAAGAACTTTAATTCATATATTTTGTATAATTACAGCACTGACGATTTAGTTGTTGTAGCGGTAGATGGTGACAAGGATGAGCCAATACTCCTTGCATCATGCTACATGCCACACATAATTGAGGCACCTCCACCGGAGCTCCAAAGGCTCGTTAAAGAAGCCTGCGAGAAGAAACAAAAACTGGTGATAGGCACAGACGCTAACGCACATCATACTGTATGGGGAAGTAAGGACATCAATGAAAGAGGTGAGTCACTTATTCAATTCATACTGCAAACTGACCTTGTGATTGTGAATAGAGGGAAGGAACCTACTTATATAGGTCCTACATCATCGAATGTATTGGACTTAACACTTGTTAACAATGAAGATATTGTACTTAAGGATTGGATGGTGCTTAGACAGCCGTCCTTCTCTGACCATTGCTACATAGCTTTTAGAATTTTATCTGAAGTTTCAAAGCTTAAGAAATTATATAGGAACCCACGCAATACTAGGTGGGATTATTACAGGAAGAACATTGAAAATAATCTTTATAATGCCAAATCGATTAAGAGTGAGGCTGATATTGAAAAGTCTGTTAATTGCTTAACGAAAGCCATAACAAAATCGTATGAATCAGCATGTCCCCTCTCGCGCGTAAAACGTATGTCTAGACCACCATGGTGGAGTAGTGATCTAGACGCACAAAGACGTGACCTGCGTGAGTTCTTCAGATTGGCTAGATACATAGACCAATTTGAATGCTGGAGGGACTATAAAAAAGCACTGAGATCTTTTAAAAAAGAGGTGAGAAAGGCCAAGAAAAATTCATGGAAGAAATTTTGTGGCAATATAGAAAAAACTACGGACACGGCCAGAATGAGAAAGCTGCTTGCAAGCAATCCATCAGTGCCTAGCACAATATGTAAAATTAACGGCGATTGGACTAACTGCAGCCGAGAAACGCTGGAAGTTCTCCTGGACACACATTTCCCAGGTTGCACGGAGATCTCCCCTCGCTCAGAAATGACAAATGAATTAAATACTGAGAATTGTGACGTCATTTCCCTTAGTAAGGTGGAATGGGCAATCGATTCCTTTAAACCATATAAATCACCAGGACCAGATGGTATTTTTCCGGCTTTACTACAGTATGGTAAACAGAGGATAATTCCCTGGCTAGTAGGAATATTTAGAGGATGTCTCAGACTGAATTATGTGCCAAAATCATGGAGGATTGCCAAGGTTGTATTCATACCAAAGGCAGGTAGGAGCAACCATATGTATCCAAAAGACTTTAGGCCTATCAGTTTGACGTCCTTTCTACTGAAAACGTTAGAGAGAATTCTGGATATACACATCAAAGAATTTGTATATCCAAATATCCTGTCTTCCAACCAACATGCATACACAAAGGGCAAATCGGTTGAAACAGCACTTCATAATGTTGTTGAACAAATCGAAAAATCGTTACACTATAAGGACTTTGCTATAGGGGTCTTTTTGGACATCGAAGGCGCTTTCAATAATGTCTCTACGGACGCAATTATGGAAAGTGTTAATCGTTCCGGGGCTAACTTGCAAGTCAAAAACTGGATAGGCAACCTATTGAAATGTAGAATAGTATCTGCGGAATTAGGCAATGCCAAGGTAAACAAAGAAGCTAAGAGAGGAACTCCCCAAGGTGGTGTTCTATCGCCACTTCTTTGGACGCTGGTTGTAAATGAAATTCTCATGGAATTCGAGGGTAAAGCAGCTAAGATTACAGCATATGCGGACGACATAGCTATCATTATAACTGGTAAGTTCCTCGATACAATTAGCTCCCTAATGGAATCCTCGTTGAGGGATATTCATAGATGGGCAACAAGGGTAGGTTTGAACTTAAACCCAGGAAAAACTGACCTTGTGCTTTTTACTAATAGGAAAGTAAAGGAATGGAGAACACCAAAGTTAGACGGTATATCGCTCTCGCCCAAAACACATACAAAGTACCTGGGGGTTATTTTGGATAGTAAGCTGACGTGGAGGTACAATATAGAAGATAGAGTTAAAAAGGCCACCATTGCTCTATATGCATGTAAAAAAATGCTGGGCAAGACATGGGGCCTTTCACCTACTCTTACGTATTGGACATACACAGCGATAGCTAGACCAATTTTACTCTACGGAATACTTGTATGGTGGAGGGCGACTGAGACAAAATCATACCTGAAAAAGCTGGAAAGTATCCAGAGGCTAGCAGAGCTCTGCATCACTGGAGCTTTAAAGAGTACACCTACTGCAGCCTTAGACGTTATATTGGACCTTAAACCAATAAAGCTAATTGCAGTGAACGTGGCATGCAAATCAGCTATCCGACTAAGGACAACAGGTCAGATGTCGTACAGATCATTTGGTCACAGCAAATTACTAGAAAACATGGAGTGTAGCTCGGACTACATCATTCCAGTGACGAACTTTTTTACCAAACCACAGATCACTATAAGTGAAGAAGGCTATTTGGAAAGTCTTAATCATAGTGGTTCTGGTTTTAACTTTTTCACTGATGGTTCAAAGATGGATAGAGGGGTAGGAGCTGCGGTTTACTGTCGGGAGCTCGATATAGAGGAATCTTATAAACTTCCTGATCATTGTAGCATCTTCCAGGCGGAAATCTATGCTGTCAAAATGGCAGCAGAGTTAGCCTTCACCTCTCTAACTATGGATGCGCGTGTAAATCTGTATATAGACAGTCAAGCAGCTATTAAAGCAATTTCAGCTGACTGCAATTACTCCTCGGTTGTGCTCCTGTGTAGAAAGGCCCTGGATATGTTATGTACTGGTAGACAAGTACATATATTCTGGATCCGGGGACACATGGGGATAGAGGGAAATGAAATGGTCGATACACTGGCCAAAAGGGGAATTCTATTACCGGCTGAGGTAACGGTAAATATCCGAAAACCAATTCAATACCTTAAAGAGATCATACATTCTAATATGAGGGAAGAAGCGGAGAAATGTTGGCGCGCGACGAAAACTTGCAAAACTTCTAAAATCATGTGGAGCTCCTATGATCACAAATTGACTAAGTTCCTTTTATCACTAACTAGAAGCAACTGTAAGCTTCTAGTGGGAGTATTAACTGGGCACTGCTGGACAGCTTCGTACGCTGTCAAAATAGGACGAATAGCCGACGGTACCTGCAGGAAATGTAAGGAACCCGGAGAAATGGAAACAATGGAACATCTACTGTGTCACTGCCCGGCTTTAAGCCGTACTAGATATAACTATCTTGGTGCTTACACTTTTCGTAGTCTTGAGATTGTATCGAGAGTAGAAATGTGTAGGTTGCTAAAATTTGTTAAATCTGTGTGGGAGTCATTCGATACAGGCACCACGAACTAGGCTGCCATACTAACAGGTTCTCATTTCATTTGCTGGTATCGCTAAGGATCAATGCCGGTCTATGCGAGGTCTTGGACCAACCAGATAAACCTAACCTAACCTAACCTAGGAACCTGTTATGTTTCCACAATCTATAGACAAGTGTTCAATCATTACATTTAATTTTATATAATAAAGTGAGGTAACGAATGACAACAATATTAGGCGATGGTATGGTAAAACAAAACAAAAAATATGTTTTCTAGGCGACTATTGTGTTTCCACAATATATATAGGCAATTGGTCAATCATTATAATATAATAATATTATATAATTTCAAACCATAAAGGTAACGAATGACAAAATTTTTAAGCAACGATTCGGCAAAAAAAATTAATTAATGTTTTTTAAGTGACAATCATCACATATAATTTCAAATAATAAAGTGAGGTAACGAATGACAAAATTTTTAGGCAAAGATTCCGCAAAAAAAATATATGAAATTAATCTGTTTAAAGATACTGCTATGTTTTCACAAGCTACAGGCCGCCATTCGCTCGTTCATTAAATAATTTAATATATTAAAACAATAAAGTTTATAGTTTAACTTTTTTCCTTTTCCACGATGTTCAATAAATTTTATCCATAAAATAAAAGATGTTCTTAACTATGTTTGTAAATACGGACATATTATTTTGATGACTTGATTTAGACAATCAGCTCAAAGGTAGTGGTGTCGATTACCGCCATAGACCCTGGGTGTTGTCCGCAGACAACCCAATCGTTACGCGGGGTTAAAAAAAAAGTTTCTATAAGTTTTTTTTTTCTTAATTTTTCGTTAGCGTGAGCTTTCGTAATTGCAATTAATTTTTTTCTGCCAACATCAGCTAAAAAAAGGTCGTGCAGGAGCTTAAATATACATATAAACTCTTTTTTCCCTAAGTAAAAAAAAGTTACTCACTTTCCCATCTCTAGTGCAAATGCATCGAACATTTGTCTGACTTTATTTCTATATTAAATTAAAAATATTAAAAAAATTTCCCAAATTTATATCAAAATGTGTAAGTTGGCCTTGTCAAAATGCAAATCAACAAGTTTCATAATTTCTGCTCTTCTTTCCTGAATTTAACGATCCAAAGAAAGAAAACTTTCTTAAGACAATATTATTTGACAAGTTTTCTTAAATCTTTAAAACTTTCTTTTAAAAAATATTAATAATATTGCTTTGTCGCATCAAATGTCACGTCAACACAGAAAAAAAAACTAACTAAAACTTTTGCGAAGTTTAAATTGTTTTAAGAAAATATTTGATTTAATAAGAAAAATTTACCGCCAACCAACCAACAAAAAAAAAATTTTTCAGCATTTTATTATTTATGGAAACAACAACAAAAAGGAAAAATCTTGGGAAAAATATAATAAATGAAGGCAAATTTTTGCGAAACTACACGGGGAAGTCAGCCAGAGTATTAAGGGTAAATTAAAAAAAAAATTTAAGAAAAAACACATGGATTATTGAGTTATTGTTTCTACTTTGATATTTGTTGAACTTTCCTTTTGTCTAAATGAAAGTTTGACAAAGAAATTTTTGGGTAAAGGGAAACTTTTCGCTGGTGATCTACATTAGCAACAGTGAAATACGCATAGGATCCAGCTAAACCCCTTTATAATCAATTTCAATGTATTTTTAATAAAAAAAAATATTTTACTGAATACGTAAAATAATAATTTGGAATTATGTATTAGTGTGTTAACAAATGTTAAATTTAGTTTTTGTTTATATATTATTCAGTTTAAAAATTACAAAGCAAACAAATAAAAATCAAAAAGTAATTATTATTTTCTAAGCAAACTCTAACAAATACTTTTATTTTCTGGGGTATAAATAAAACTCAAGAAAGAGATAATGATTAAAAAGTAATTTTTAAAAGAAAACTTGATAACCGTTACGTTAGGCCACCTTGAGTAGATCATTTTGTAATTTTTAGGAATCCGATTACAATCTCAAGATCGAAAGTTATCGATGACATTTCATAAGACCCAGAGCTGGGTGGTTGGCCAAAATGATGGCCAAACATCATAACCAGATAGCATTAACATCGTGTGGTTATACAGTGTAATTATTTTAACATCATTAAACGTTATAAATATTAGACTCCTGCACAAGATCCCTTACAAGACCTTTTAAGACATGAGGGATTTTTCTAATCTTCTAAAACAAACGCTAAACAACACTGTTTGCAAGAAATTTGTTTCAGTTATTGCAGGTGTAGAATTAAAGAAAAAATACTTAGTGACGAAAGAAATTGTGATGCTTGCTACTTCCTATGCATGGCCGCGTATACAAACGTCATGCGTGTACTTTAGAGTGGTCGTTATTTTTTTTTCAGTTCAGTTTTATGGAAAAAAATCCAAAAGAATTTCATAGCGATAAGTTGTGCTTTAAGGGGTGCGTCCGCCACTCAAAGTTGGCCTTCAAACCCTTTTTTCAATGTAATTTTTTGCATATGACTATCTTTAAAAAAAAAATATTTTACAAGAATATGATATATGACAATATTTTAGATCTTCTAGTCCACAAAATTAGTCTGAAAGAAAGTTTTTTGCTAAAATTAATATTTTAGGAAACAATGAAAAAATTACCAACAAAATACCAAAAATTATATATACCAAAATTGCATTTATATGGAAATTATTTTACTAAGCGTTTACAATAAGAGTTTATATCTATTAAATTATTTCATACATATATTAAGTATAGTCATAAGAAAACTAAAAAAAATACATTGAATATACATATGGGCTTGAGAGCTAACTTTGAGGGCGGGACGCACCACAACTTATCGCTATGAAATTTTTTTGTATTTTTTTTACATAAAACTGAACCGAGTTGGGTGTTGAGAATAAAAGAAATCAACAAAAAAAAATTCTCCATACAACTAACGGCCACTCTAATGTACATACACACACACACACACACACACACACACACACACACACACGTTGTGTGTATGATCTTTTATTTTTCTGTGCGCATAAAAAACGCACACATGCATTGACATTAGTTTTGTGCGCTTCCTATAAAAAATTACCCTTAAACACACAAAAGCTTACCATCTACATCTTACACACACACTCAAACGTACAATATGCAAAATAACAAGCATACAACCATCAACACTACTTCTTTTGATTGATTGTTATGAACAAGAAGTCTTCGCGACAACGCTTGTAAACACTCATATACACGTACATCAATACATCCATCGTGCTTCGCCTATTAAACGACATCATTAATTACTGGTTTAGTATAACACATGCTACCACAATACATTTAAAGCGAGTGCCAGACACATCAATATTCAGCTTCAATATATGCGGTTGTGTGCGTTTGTTTACCAAAAATAGTCACACATATACTATTGGTGTTGATATTTTTTATAAAAAAAACGCACACAACCACACATATTGAAGCTGAATATTGATGTGTCTAGCACCCGCTTAAAAATCGAGATGTATTTACTAATTAGTGATTTTTTTATGGGAATTGTTAAAATTTAAGTTAATTTTTTTTAACGCACTAATAATCTCAAATTAATATTTTACTTATTAAGTAAACTATTTTTTTAATTAAAAATACAATGAAATTGATTATTGGGGGGTTTAGCTGGATCCTATGCGCATTTCACTGTTGCTAATGCAGATCATCAGGGAACCTTTACCCAAAATTTCTTAGAACAACTAGAGTTATTATGTTATAAACTTTCATTTAAACAAATGAGAAGCTTAAAACAAATAACAAAGTTGAAACAAGAACTCAATAATTAACATGTTTTTTAATTTGTGCTACTTGCCAACTCTGTTTACATACGAGTATAAACAGCTGTGAATGTTCTCAATTTGTTGAGTGGTATTACCAAAGGGGGTAGAGGTTATTGCCAACAGAAAAATCGCTGGAACGAAGAATGTCACCAAAAACATAAAAATCACCACGAAAGAAAAGGGGAAAAATTACCAAAGCTAAAGCCAGTGCCAGACACATCAATATTCAGCTTCGATTTATGTGGTTGTATGCGTTTGTTTACCAAAAATAGTCATACATATACTATTGGTGTGAATATTTTTTATAAAAAAACGCACACACCAAAAAAAAATTTTTTACTGAGAGTTTTTTTGCAACACATTTCACTCATTGCGAAAAATAATTTTCTGGATAATCAAAGTTGCCATATGTAAATAAAATGTATTAGTTTTGCAAGGTGCAGCGTTTGTTTATTTATACTTTGCTTTAAAGGCTCCCTCAATGTCTAAGAATGCAGCCAGTGTGTAATCCTTGTGCTTGAAGCGCACTCTCAACAGATCTACCTTTACGATAGGCATGCTGAGCGCCACTTATGACGTGGGTATCAATTGTGTTCCTTAGATGCAGATCAATCAGTCATTCTAATGTTTTCAAAAGAAACGACGAAGAAAGATATACACCAGAGTACACATACACAGAAGTACGCGCTCTGTGACATTCTGCAACATGGCCAGAAAAATACCATCTGGACCCGGTGATTTATACGGTTCAAATGTATTTATTGCCCACGTTGCTTTTTCCAACGTCACTATACCGTCCACTGCTTCTTCTAATCCCGGTTCCGACAAGTAGTTAAAATCAACCTCCATCGTTGCCTCTTCCCCTACTTCCCTACAGCCAGGAAAGTGAGTGTCCATCAGAACAGAGAGTGTCTCAGAGCTGGATTCCGTCCATGTGCTATCCAATCTTTGAATATTCCCAGGAGCCCTAGGGTCTTTTGACAATACTTGCCAAAACCTCGATAACTCATTAACGGAATCAATCTCCTCGCAGTATTTCCTCCATGAGGCTCTTTTCGCCCTTTTGAGACCACCCTTGTACTTATTATGCAATACCTTATGATTGTTCCAGTCCTCAATACTTCCTGTGAGTTTCGCCCTATTGATCAATCTTCTAACCGAGGACCTCAGATCTTTTAGATCTTTAGTCCACCACGAAGGCTGCTTTCTTTTGACCGGGAAAACCACTGAACAGGACTGTTTAAAACAATTCATACAAGTATTAGTGAAATATTCTACCTCCTCTGTGTATCCACTGCTCCCCCCAGGGGAGTCTGTAATGGACTACGGGTGTGGCAACCCCGGGGCCCCAGCTGGGGTGATGTGGCTTTTTCCATTGACGTACCTTTGGTACATTACCCATAGAACTTATGTGTTACTACCCAATCTCTGAACATAAACAGAGTAACGGATGTGCACATATTTATAACAAAAGGAAGACAGGTCCTGTTGATGTCAGTTAGGTGCAGCGTCACCTAGAACTGCCCCTGAGTTCAAAAGACGATAGAGGTGAAGCCCTTGTGGTGGAACTTCGAGGTCTAACCAGAGGCTACTTCTGGTGCCACGGGTGCCGGTTGCCCGACAGCCGAGCTGCTTTGAAGTTTTGAGTGCATGTAGCGGTCGTCAGTTTCCTTTGCTGAAATGCCGAGTTCGTCCTACCCCAATGGGGTATACCCCAAGGGGTTAAAGGGATGATTTTGGTATGTGTGGAGTAGGCACTGGTTATTTGGCGACACAGGCATGCGTTCATTATGGATGAGTGGTTGAGCTGTGCCGGCAATGGTTGAGGAATTCTCTTGGGGACCTCGCTATGGGTGTATACACAACACCTTAGCGTGGAAGCCGGAGAATTATCGTGGTGGCTGTGGTTGCTACCAAAATCGCTGGGAGAATAGTCTTGGCTTCCCAGTGTGAAATCAATGCTAGTGATTGGTCTGACGCGGTCAGCCAGACACTATTCTAGGTGCTGTTGCCATTCAACAGAAGCTGCTATGGGCACGGACATAGCAGCAGAGTTTAGATAGCTCAAATTACCTCAGCAAGGTAATTGAATATAGTACAGGGATAACTATATTCAAAGATTGCAACCTATGTGCCTTATGGAGTGGGCCATAGGTTCATTCTAATAGGGTGCATGGGGGCGTTGGTCTGGCGTCTAACCCACACCCGGTGCTTTGGCACCCGTGAGATAAGGCCGTAATGGCAGGTGCTCACGGAAAGCTATCGCACATCTGTATCCACTGCTCTCTGTGTATCCACACCCTGCGGAGTTTCCCTTGCTCTCATATCAGTCCTTCTTGGACTCCTATATGGGTCACGCCTTTCCCCTAAAAAATTTAGACTAAATGATATCCTACTGTGGTCCGAAAACGTACAGTCCTTATCTACCATCCAGTCCCCTACCAGGTTCCTATCTCTGTTAGTCAGTGTTATGTCTATAACCTCTGCCCTATCCCTATTCCAGAACATGGGTATGTTACCCTTGTTGCAAATAAACATATTACTAGAAGTTATAAAATCAAACACTAACTCACCTTTTTTGTTAATGCCGCTGCTCCCCCACTGACTATGATGCGCATTAGCGTCGCAGCCGAGTACCAATATAACCCTTCTTACCCTTGCATACTCGATCAGCTTCTGCACACCAGCCCCCGGTGGATCATAGGGCATTTAGACCGATGCAAGCACAATTTCCTGCTTACCCCTGGCCCTCCATTAACGACTGTAAGATTTCCGTTACTGAAAGAATTAAATTAAATAAATCCTCACCCAGAAAATAACTATGCAAATATTTTTATATGATATGGCAACTCAATTCAATTTTGTGTGAAAAAATTTAACCTATTGAGGAGCTGCAATACAAGTTTTTCCGGACAAAATATAAAATTAAAACAATTCAAGCTGAGAGTTGTTCTTAAAAAAAATTCCCCCTCGCCCTCTCTCTCAAGAAGAAAGACGTCAATTTACATTGAAAAAATTTTGTCCGAACAATTTGGAGAATCCAGCTTAGAGGCAGAATTAGTTTGTGCGTGCTGTTCTGTTCTGAATCAGCTGTTTTGTTTCTGTTGAGTTGAAAATCTGTATGTGTGGTTAGTTTTTACTTTTTCGTTCTGTTCTGTTGCGGACAAATCTGTAGAAAATAGAATTCAACGTTAAGTGACAGCCAAAAGTGTGTATGTATTAGTGTGTTGTGATATTTTGTATACAAATGTAATCAATTATATAGGTTGCCAGCTGATTTTTTTCACAGACAAAGTAATTGCAAAATATTTTATACAGAAAGGAACGGCACACAACAGCAACAGAAAGTAAAGACTAATGAAGCCTTTAGTCACAAAATGGTAAAAAGGTTAAAAAAAAGAGAAAATCGTGAAATACTAAAAATGCTAAAAAAATATCGTCAACGAAAAATCAGATTTTAGTTGATACGACAAAAATCGCTAATATGAAAAATATAACGCCAAGTGCAACGGTAAAAACTTGTTAAAACGCAGCAGAAAAATATCACCAAAACAGAATAAATTCAGAAAAGTGCGACTCTGACTCGCGCACGAAGGGTTCCGTACGAACACTAGATATGTAATTTAATACAAAATTTATCCTATATAATATATAGTTTTGGCATTTTTTTCGTTTTTGGGGTCTTTTCGGTTTTTTTGTTTTTGGCGTTTTTTGCGTTTATTCGTTTTTGGCGATTTTTTTAAGTTTTGGCTCTTTTTTTAGTTTTCACACTTTATTTTCTTGTTTTGGCGTTTTTTCATTTTGGCGATTTTTTTTATTTTTGGCGTTTTTTCATTTTGGCCATTTTTTTATTTTTGGCGATTTTTTTCATTTTTGCGATTTTTTTATACAAAAAATTTTTTAGTTTTGGCGAAATTTTCGCCTTTTGGCGATTTTTTCGATTTTTGGCGTTTTTTTCATTTTGGCGATTTTTTTCGAATATGGCGATTTATTTTAGTGTTAGAAATTTTTTTTTAATTTTGGCGATTTTTTTCGTTTTGGCGATTTTTTTTTTAATTTTTGGCGATTTTTTTTTTTGGTTTGGCGATTTTATAATTTTTGGTTTTTTTAGTTTTACCGTTTTTGAAAATTTCAAGTGTTTGCCTTTTACGGTTTCCAAGATATAGCAAATTGTCAAAATTACATAGTCAAAATTGTATTAACTGATGGACCACCCTCTAATTTAATTTTTTTTAAATTTTAGTGTTAATTGTAGTAGTCTGTATAAAAATACACTAATTTTACAAATTTCAAGTTTCAATATACATATGTTCATACATTTGTATGTATATTACATGGGACTTTAACATTTTTCGTTGCTCGTTTTGGAACACCCTTTAATTTTTAATTCTCATGTATTTGTTGTTGTAGCGGCCAAGGTTCTACATACTCTGTCCAAATTTCAGGTCCGTAGCTCTTACGGTTCCTGAGAAAATACCGTGTGACGGACAGACGGGCAGCGTAGCGAAAACAATAGGGTTCCTTTTCACCTTTGGTGTACGGAACCCTAAAAACCAGCAAAAGCGAAAAAACGCCTAGACTAAAGCGTAAAACGGTAAAAATGTTGAAAAGTAAAAAAATCTCAAAACGTCAAAGAAGCCAAAATAAAAAAACACCAGTTCAGTTAATTTGCTAGTTTTATGTAAAAGCCTTATGATTTCATATGCATATCTACCTTATAATTTTTCTTTATAATAACTGATTACGTTTTAATCATTTTTTTTAAATTTCTTTATAACATTTTCTTTAATATCGTTATATCGTAACTTTTAAATCTTATTAAAGAAGACAAAATAAACTGGTAAAATGATATAAAAGTACTTTAATTAAACAAAAAATATATGTACGTATGACAAAACTTTAAAGCCAACCAAAGCCGTTCGTTGCATTATAAAAGAAAAAGGAAACTGCTATATAAAATTCTTACACATGTGAAAGACATAAACATTAATGAAGCAAATAGAGAGAGAGAGAGAGATAGAGATAGAGATAGGTGTAAACTTTCGTAAATCGTTTTAAAATTTAAAGCAACATTAAAGATAGTTTCAAGAAGTTTGCAAATTGAATTGTCAGACTTGCAAGCAAAACAAATTAAATTAAGCAAAGGATTTTCTGTTGTTTCTTTTACACGCACAATAAAATTTATTTTCCTTGAACTGTTTTGCCAGCCAACTGCTGTACAAAATTGTTCAGTGACACTTCACTTCACTTCACTGTTAAGTAGCGATAATTGCAAAAAGCAGTTATTCTTTGGCGATATATTTAATTCATATGCAAAAATAAAAAATAGCAGCGACAGAAGAAAATGTTTTCGGTGAAAAAAAATATTTTTTTAACATTTAACAGTACAAGAACATGTTTATTAGGGCGCGGCAATTTTGTAAAAATAAACAGCTAATTTTTATTTAAATTTAAAGTGCATTTAAATACGATTTAATTTTTTCTTGAGTGGTTAATTAAGTAGCTGGCTACCAGGCAACATTTATTTCCAACGGCACTTGTAGTCGGGTGGCCATGTAGCCTGCTGTGGTCTATGTGTTTGGAGCATTATTTATAAAATTTATTAAGGCTTGAGTTTAGTAATTTCAATTCTTTTTATTGAATGAAATATTTTATTAATTAATGTGAGTTTCTAAAGAAGAGAAGAAAAATTAAATTAGACTTTTTTAAGCTGGGGGAAATACCGATATTTTTCTGTGCAGCAACGCGCTTCATCAGCACCCTAGTCTATCTACTTGGGTAGAGATTGTTATTAACATCAGCTATTTAACGTAAATTCTAATGAAACGGAATGTGAGAATGTGTACACAACAATCATTTCTCGCATTCCGTTTCATTAGAATTTAAGTTAAATAGCTGATGTTAATAACAATCTCTACCCAAGTAGATAGACTAGGGTGCTGATGAAGTGCGTTGCTGCACAGAAAAATATCGGTATTTCCCCCAGCTTAAAAAAGTCTAATTTAATTTTTCTTCTATTCTTTAGAAACTCACATTAATTAATAAAATATTTCATTCAATAAAAAGAATTGAAATTACTGAACTCAAGCCTGACTAAAAATTATTTCTGATTAAAAATTCACTATAGTTCAATTAAAAATCTAAAAATGTCTCAATTTATTAAGGTTTTATAAGGGGTTTATACAACAGATATTCATTTAATAATTTGTATAAATAAGGCTTATAAAATGTAAAAGATGTACTAAAAAAATAAATATAAAAATACGTTTTTTTATGCAAAAAAAAATCTACCCAAAAAATTACTTCACCCTATTGAATATAATTTGTGTTTAATGTTCATGTCAAAGCATACATAGTCCACTCCGCTTTACTGGAAATAACCAAAACCCATTTTTTTCAGTTATCCAATTTTTTCTCTAAAACGTAGTTCGGATTACTGAAATTTGTAACAGTTAAGCGTACTGCTTAAAATCAGTAAAACAATATGTCCAGCCACTTGCATTGACAATATAATAGAAAAATACAATACAATACAAAAAATACAATAAAGTAAGAGCGAAAAGGACAAATACATTTTGCCATTTAATTTTTTAACGGACAAAACATGCACAATTATTCAGCCTTAAGTTATGCAATCGATTTCTAATAAATAAATTTGTCATTGTTTATTTTTTCACTAAAGCGAAGTAAGTTTCACACAAAACGTAGTTGAGGGCTTGCTCTTGGTTTTCAATAATACGATATTTTCAGTAAAGCGATGTTTCGCTAAAGCGAAGTGAATAAGACTAGCTGAGTTTAAAATAAGTGCGGGGATTTGTATCGCTTTCAGTAATCCGATTTTTTTCAGTAAAGCGTGTTGCGCTAAAGCGGATTCGACTGTACATATGTAAGCCAAAGTATATTTGAAACAGTGTCGTTCATTGTAATAGTGAATTATCTTCTTGTAATTAAACTTCAAGAAAACGAGCCATTTAAAAATCACTGTGCAGGAAAAATAAGTAAAAAAGTAAACAAGTAACGCCATCTATGGGGTTTTGGTGCGAATATTGCAGTTGCTTCACGTTTACTATGAAATATATGACTAAATATACTATTCCAAAAAAATATGTATTTATTAAAAATATGGAGTTACAGCACTTTTACAATAAACGACACATATATTAAAGTACACATACTTATGTACATATACATACATATGTATGTGTGTTTGCCCGTATTTCCATAATACAGTAGGAGTTGTTACTGTATTAATGACTACTACTACAGTACTTCACACCACCTCTTTACGCTGTGTTTTCATATTCATTCGAATAAACTTTAATATGGCCACGAAAACCTCGCTTTACCAATTTTACCACATGCTGTTCTCTGAAATTTTGTAAGTTCATGCATATGCATGCATGGCCAATGAGGCATATGGAAAATGTTTATGAGTTGTAAGTTTCAGCAAAAAAGAAAAATTAAAAATAAAAATAAAAAAATAAGAGCAGCAAATAAATGAGCAAAAATGTACTTATTTATCATTTATTTTGTGGCATTAAATGGCAAGCACAGGACTTCAACTTGATTGTGTTTAAAAAGCTACTACAATGCAAAAGAAAAATGCGCCGCATATACATACATACACACATACATATGTACAACACATGTATGTACATATGTATGTGTGACTGCTTAAAACTGTATTTAAAAATGGCTTCAATTTACAAGGGAAAAAAGCGAGTCAGCGAGTCTATTGAATAATAATAAATGGCGTCCAAAAATTTGTTCAGGTTTTTAGTTACAGATACACAAACTAATTCAGTACATTTTCAACAGCTGCTTCTGGCTATTATAAATATTTTTTTATTTAAAAAATTCATAATTAAATTGTTCTAAATTCTTCAATGATGGAACATTTTCGAAAAAAAAAGTTTATGGGACCAAACTGAAAGTAAACTCTTTCAAACAGAAAACAAATTTTTGAAAATCTTTCGGTTAAAAAGAAGTGCGTGAAATGTAAAATTAAATTTTAATGGGCGTACTTCTGGCCATTTTTTTAAATGCAATATTTTCAGGGCAGTCATGAATAAAATTCCGCGTGAAATTTTTCCCGGGGAACAATTTCAACTTATAGCAAGTAATGGGTGTTTTTTATTGAGGTATAGAACTTTAAGTTGGCATCACTTTTTTAACTGGCGGCCATTTTGTCAGCTGTCAAGTGATTAATATTTAGTTTGGTTTGCCATTTTATCATGAACAGGTTGACAAAAGAACAACGCTTGCAAATCGTGCAAATTTATTTCGAAAATAATGGTTCAGTTCGCGAAGTTTACCGCAAGCTCCGTCCATTTTATGGTCGACATAATCGTCCATCAGAGCAATTAATTCGGTTAAACATGGATCGTTTTCGCACTACGTTTACTCTATGTGATAATACGCATCCGCAGAGACGTCGAACGGTGCGCACCGAAGAAACAATTGCCGCTGTAGAGCAAAGTGTGGAAGAGGACCCGAATGAATCGATTCGCCACCGTGCACAGCAATTGGAGCTTTGTCCATCAACTTTATGGAAGATTTTGCGCAAAGATCTTGGCTTGCGACCTTACAAGATCCAGCTTGTGCAAGAATTAAAGCCGCGAGACCATGCAATGCGTCGTGATTTTGGTGTATGGGCCGAAAATGAGATTGATCTCGATGCTGATTTTCATCGCAAAATTTTGTTCAGTGATGAGGCTCATTTTTGGTTGAATGGCTACGTCAACAAGCAAAATTGCCGCATTTGGAGTGAAGAGAATCCACATGAGACCCTTGAGACGCCATTACATCCACAAAAACTGACTGTTTGGTGTGCTCTATGGGCTGGTGGAGTCATTGGGCCATACTTCTTCCGAAATAATGCTGGAGAGTCAGTTACCGTTAATGGAGACCGGTATAGAGCCATGATAACCGACTATTTTGTTCCCGAATTGGATGGCATGAATGTGGATGAGTTGTGGTTCCAACAAGACGGCGCTACATGCCACACAGCGCACGTCACAATCGATTTATTGAAGGAAACATTCGATGAGCGCATAATTTCGCGGAATGGACCTGTCAATTGGCCGCCAAGATCGTGTGATTTGACACCATTGGATTATTTTCTTTGGGGATATGTGAAGTCGCTCGTCTACGCCAACAAACCAGAAACGTTAGGGGACTTGGAAGCCAACATTCGTGGCGTTATTGCCAACATACGGCCCCATATGCTCGAAAAAGTGGTTGAAAATTGGACCTGTAGAATTGGCTTTATTCGAGCCAGCCGCGGCGGCCACATGCCCGAAATCATATTTAAACATTAATGGCATAAAATTATCCTTCCAATAAAGCCAAATTGATGGACATTAAAACGATTTTCTTGTGTTTTATTTCAATTCAAAGTTCTATACCTCTAAAAAAACACCCATTAATAGGGAAATCAAAAAATTCTAATTGGAAAAGGGAGAAATTTCGCGCGGAATTTTATTCATGATTGCCCTGTTTGTGTTTTTCAGAGCTCCGGGTATATTAAATTTTTTAAAAATCGGTTAATTACAGCCACATGCAATGAAATATTAAATTTCAATGGGCGTGACTCCGCCCATTTTTTTAAATGAAAGATTGTGTCCATTTTAGAGCTCAGGGTGTGCCGCAAAAATCGGTAGAGTAGAACCACGTGAAATATAATAATAAATTTTAATGGGCGTAGCCCCGCCCATTTTTTTAACTTTTAAAATTGTCTAATTACAAGAACCAAAGGTGTTTGCTAGGTTTTTTCCGCAATCAAATAAGTCGAATATCATAAAATCAAATAAGAAAATTTTTGGGGGCGTGTTCCCGCCCATAATGGGACCAATTGGAAGCTATACCCTCTCCGTGAAAAAAAGATTTTTTACAATCGGTCTAAAATGTAGAAAGTTATGAAGTAACCATCTCCTTTTTTTTTAAAGTTGGCTAAAAAGGAGATGACGGATAACAATTTTTTTTTTGTAAAAAAATTAAAATTAAATTTTCTACATATGAAAAAAATTTTATAAAAATTTAAAAATGCACTTAATAACCTTTGAAATTTTATATAAACTCTGCATATCTATTGTTTTAAATACAGTGAAACCTCTCGTAACCGGACATTCACCGTCGTGGTATTTTTGTCCGGTTATTAGAGGTGTTATGATTATGGGAGGTGTCGGTTAGGAGAAGTTTCACTGTAATAAAAAATATTAGCCTCAAATATGTTCGTATTGTCCTATTTATTCACCATTTAATTTTTTGGAAATCGATACGTATGAGTAATACTGATGAAGAATAATTTATTTCTCATACGCACTCACTAATTTTCAAAAGAAAAGGGGGTCCAAATTTGAGATTAGGAAGTAAATTGGCTGTCAAATGATGAAATGTCAAGAATTGAGCTAACAACCTTTGACATTTTTTTTTTGGTTTAAGAGTTGAGAAATTTTAAGCATGAAACACTAGACCCTTGAACAAAATATTTTAATTGTGAAATTTAGTTTAGCATTTGTTAACGCACTAATAATCCCAAATTATTATTTTACTTACTCAGTAAAATGGTTTTTTTATTAAAAAAAAACATCCAATTATAGTTGTAACAGGTCTGTAAATAACACAAATGTAAATTACAACAACAACTATTCAAGAATAGAGTGTTGCCATACACAAGTATTTTTGACCGGGTTAATAATTAGTGTTTTTTTTGGGGAATTGTTAATCCCAAATTATTATTTTACTTATTCAGTAAAAATGTTTTTTTTTTATTAAAAATATATTGAAATTTAAAAATTGTGAATTTTAATTTGAAAGACCAGGTTTACATGAGCTAACCAGAAACAACTGACGCTCTGAAAGATGAAATTCGGCGTTGCATTGACGAGAAGATAAGCGAAGCTTTGTTTTAAAATGTTGTTAAGAATTTTGTGAAAGGAGCGGACGTCTCCCGACGTGCTAGAGATGAACATTTGCCCGTTAACATATTTCATTATTAATTCCCATATTTCTACTTTACATTGGTATAAATAAAACTGAATTTTCCATAAAAAAGAAAGCTTAAAAACCAATTTACTTCCTAACCTTAAATTTGCCCACCTCTTATATCGATGGCCCCAAAGTAAAAGAAAGCCCTTACTCACACTTTTTACGAAATTGAGTTTACCATTGATTCCAATACATTTCACACAAATACACCTCCTTAGCAAAAATTTGTTGCAAATAGTGTAAAATATAACGCTTTTACAAGCAGTTGTATAGTTTTTATTATGTTTTTACCTTCTTGTGTAAAGTTACAATTATTTGAGTTAGGGCCTTTTTACTAGAGATCAACGATATGTATCTTTTTATTAGTTTGCTATAATTTTTAAGCAAAATATAAATACGTATTCGAAAATTTTGAACTTTTCAATTCAATCTTCTACAGTGACTACATTTTTCGAAAGGCTGGTGGACTTCTTCAGCCCAATTAAATAAAACATAATATTTTACATATCGTTACCTTAATATGGAAAGACCCTAATTCATTATTTTACTAAAATCTAACTTTTTTTTTGTATATTTCGATAGAAAAACATCTAATGTATCGAAAAATGCAAATAATTTCGATTTCAAAAAAATAATGAGTTAGGGCATAGATTTATAAAAATCGGTAGAACATTTTTTTCCTTCATCAATAACATGGAATCTTAAAAAAATCACTGTTTTCGACCAATGCTGGACATAGCGTGCAAATATAAAGCAAAACAAATTTTCTTCAAAAGTTTTTTTCAACCCTATTATATTCAAATATTTAAGAAAAATATGTATATTTTTCAAAAATCTTTTATGAAATTTAAAAAAAAATAATACTCTATTTTTGTTTAAAAAAACTTAATTTTTGTAAAAAAAAAATTTTAACCTCGATATTAAACACTTGTCCTAACTAAAAAAGCTGCAATAAATTCTGCGCCACCCTGTATGATATTATAGAATTTAGTAATTAAAAAAAAATACAATAATGTATGAACGAAATATTGTGAAATAACCGCCAAAAAATAAACCTAAGCGAACATAATCAGCCCAATCATAAATATTCTCTCGGAGTTTATTTCTCATGGAAAATAATTTTCTCGAGAAAAAATTCCTACCATCATAAATTCTTTAGGAACAAAAAAGAGTAATGAGTGGCAACACTGCATTACGAAACTGGATGTTTTGCTTGTTTGCAGCGTTACCGTTGAAAATTTTCAAAAAGGGTCACAAAAAGGGGATTTCTAAGAAAAAAAAGGGGCAACTTTAAAATAAATGAAAATTAAAGAAACAAACATATTTATTAAGCTATTTTTATTAAAAACAAACAATAAAAACAAATTTCTCATGTATAAAAAGTATACAAACATTAATTTTATGAGAACTCATATACTACGTTTATTCGCACGTTTTATTTGCAAGTAAAAATTTTAACATGTGGCAGAATTAGGTTTTACTTTCTGTTCTGTTACGAATCAGCTGACTAGGACTAAGAGGGGGAGAGCCAAGGGGCGATTTCTGTCTCTTCGAAACTATAAAAGCTATTTTTATGAAATTAAAAATATAGAAACAATTGCTTCTAAAAGGGCATACACGCTTTATATCGTCATATAAATTCAAAAAAGTCGTAAGTCACATTTAATTTATTTTACAGAAGAAACTATACACATTATAAACTTTAGTTTATTTACTCCTCAGAAGTCTTTTTAATTTCATTAATAACTTCGAATTTTTTGAGTATAAAAATATTATGGATAGATAGATTTTATTTAATTACACTCGATTTTGAAATTTTTGTAAGTCATGAATTTTTTTGAATTTATATGACGATAAAAAAAAATATTATTTTCTATCAGGACAATGCAAGGTTAAAAATTCATCAATTGGGCTTCGAATTACTTCCATCCCTCACCTACCCCAGTCGCGGGAAGTAACACCATAGGCGCAGAAAGGCAATTCTTCGGGGTGCATTGCCCCCTAGAATTATTAAAACTTTCATGTAATTATTTATTTTAATATTACTCATGAAAATCATTAATATGCCGCCCTGAAAAAAGTTTCTAGCTACGCCAAGGTGTTACCTTCTTTAGGAAAGGGATTTTGATAGAGAGGACAAGTGGTGAAGGAAGAGAAAGAAAGAAAGAGAGAGAGAGAGAAAAGCTTCACTGTTTTATAACTCTGCTTTTTTTGATTTTTTTAATAAGGCAGTGTTGCAGCGCCTCTGGTGTCAATGAGGCGTAATAAATTATCGAAGCTGTGTTTAGTAGCCATTTTATTAATTATTTTACTTCGCTGATGATTCTGCTACACAATACCGACGAAGGATGGTGCTCTGATATTACATTTGATATCAATCAAACAAGGTGAAAATAAAAAATAAATTTAAGTTTAATTGAAAGTTTAAAAAATAGAAAACGAATAAAAAGTATAAACAAGAATTTCACAAGGAATGGATTAGTAACCCAAAAATTTAAAGACTGAATAGAAGCCGTATTGCAAGTTTACACTATATGCGCAGTTTTTTAATTACCTGAAGAAAAATTATTTTATTTATTACCTCAATTTGTTTTTATTTACTTTAAAAAAGTGCCCGATTTGCTTTAAAAAAGTAATATATGAAATACCTTCTTGTTTTTGCTAAAGTTTTTGATTTTTGCATTCGATTTCGCTTAGCCACTTATTAGTCATTTTTTGTCTACATTTAGCCATTTTAGTGAAGGAATTCTGGCTTCACTGCTCCGGCATGACATGCTTGCGCATTACCCACTCGACTAGAGGGGTGCATGTAGAAAAGCCACATGCGCATGTGACGATGACGTCACGAGAATTTTCAGCATGTTGGTTGTATTTTTTAAGATTAAAATTAAAACAATTAAAAGTAAAACTTTTATTCCAAAATGCACATGTGAAACATGTAGCCGAATTGAACACATTTTTTAAGGCAGCATATGTGTAAGCATGTGACCATCTACATGTACATGTGTTACTAGTACACGGCATGTAGCAAATGTAGCCTCGTGTTGACGTCAGAGCCACATGCGCATGTGGTTTATTACATGCTGTGTACGGCAGGCTTAAGTATAGTTGAGGGACTGGCTGGTAGACTATTGATGTTGACTCGTCGGCGAACACCTTCAGACTGAACAGATGCCCCAGCGGAGTCTTCCTAATATACTAAAAAAAATATTCGTAATACATATTACACGCGAAATATTCGTAATACATATTACACGCGAAATATTCGTAATACATAAATATTACACGCATAATATTCGTAATAGTAGGATTGGATATTATTGGATATTATATATTTCCGAATCTAACAGTGTTCTTCTCCTTTCTATTTATATCTAAAAAAAATATTTATTTCCTAGCCAAAACTGCAGAGCGATGCTTTGAAAAAGATTTTAGCGCTCTTAGGACATTTTTTGTTCACTAGATGTAGTTTTATGGCGAATCTTGATCTATTTTGCGTATGCAAGCAGCAGGCATTCAAACACAAGCAGCCCAACAGTAACAAATGTTAGCACAGATTCACTCACAATTCACCTCCTTGCTAAAAAAAAAGCCATAGAACTAGATTATTTTTCATTAATTTTAAATGAAGTTTGCTTGTTTTTTTCTTCTTCATTTCTACAAACAAAATGATGTGAGAGAAAGAGTCGCAGGCAGTGCTGGCAGCAGGCAACTTGCATAGAAAACAAACTGAGCTGCAGTGTATAAAGAATTATATTATTTCATTCATTATGGTTTCATCACTTGAACTTTACGACAACAACTGACACAAAGGGACGCTCTAAAAATGCATGGTGGTGAGGCTGGGCTCGAGCGCAGGACCTTCAGTTTTGTAGTCACTAGTGCAGTCAACGAAACCCTCAAAAAATGGTAGGACCAAGAAGGGGCAGGGTATAAATTTCTAACTCTACCATCGTGTGACAATTTTGCAGGTGTGTTTCGCGTTGTTCAACCGGAATCAGCGTTATCGTTGGAAAATTTCAAAAAGGGGCACAAAAAGGGGATTCTCAAAAAAAAGTGGCACAAAAAGGGGATTTCTAACAAAAAAATGGGCAACTTTAAACTAAGGAAAATTAAAGAAACAAACATATTTATTAAGCTATTTTTATTAAAAAACAAACAATAAAAACAAATTTCTCACGAATAAAAAGTATACAAACATTCATTTTATAAGAACTCATATACTACGTTTATTCGCACGTTTTATTTGCAAGTAAAAATTCTAACTTGTGGCAGAATTAGGCTTTACTTTCTATTCTGTTACGAATTAGCTGACTCTTTTTTGCTTTTAGAAATCTTACAAAAGTCGTCCGTTTTTCTGTTTCGTTCTGTTCTGTTACGATTAAACCTGTGAAAATCAAAACAAAATTTAAGTAATTCTAAGTGACAGCATAAATAAAATAAAAATTGTGATTGTGCTTTTAAAATTTTAAAAATTTTGCTTTTATCAGAAAAACATCAAATTATATTGAAACATAAAAATGGACGAACTCATCACTTTAGTGGAAAACTGTGGCCGTTCTGTTCAGAAACAGGTGATAAGTTTTACATAAAAAGTAAATATTAAAATTTAGAAACAGAACGGCACAGCACAGAACATCAACAGAAAGTAAAGAATAATGAAGCCTTTAATAACTCACGTGTATGAGATGCATGTATACAGAAAAATAAATTTTTATTTTTACAATTGTTTATTTGACGACTGTGAATATATTTCTATAATACCGGCTACTTGAGTGTTTGCAAATATAGTTATTTACAAATAAGACGAGTATAAACGTAGTATAGATAGCTACTAAGTATTAAAAAAAAATCATGAAATCTATGATAATAATGAAACACTGGTCAAAATGTGGCATTGATCGAAATTCCAATAGAAATTAAATGGAAATTTCGTTCGATATTGAATGCCGTCATTTGCCCCCAGTTCTTAAGATTTACAAAAAATTAAAAAAATATATTAATATATTTTTTGGCATCTTTTGGGGCATATCTAACCTGACCAGACATTCCGCTTTAGACGGGATTATCCCACTTTTTGGAGGTCGATCCCGCCTTGAATTCCTATCCCGCTTTATCCCGCTTTTTAGAGTTTTGAAGAATTTAATCTCTTGCTAGATTTTTATTAAAATGTAACTGCTAAAAATTCATTCTAAATATTTTTTAACTAGCCAAAACCCTGTGTGTTTCGCTACACCCCATAAACGGTTTGAGATGAAAAGAATTTTTTTTTTTATTAGAAGTGCCACGCTTGCGGTTCAACCTTCATTATTTTGTAGAATACAATTCTCATTATTAACATAAATAGTCACGAAGAGTTTCAAAATTCTCACTGAATTAGTTATCAAGATATTTTTTAAGTAAACATATTTTCTATTTGAGAGGAGCCATGATTCAATCCCTATTATTTTCTATTATCAAAATATTATAAAAATAAATATTTAATTTTCTTGGGAGGTGACGCACTTTTTGCTCTATTATTGACTCCTTTTTATTATACGTTTCTCTTTAAGGGCGTTACTGCTTATGAAAAAAAAAATTAAAATTTAGACTTTGTTGGCTTCCAAGATATATTGAGTAATAGCCTCTTGTTCCTTCTAGACCATCAGTAATACTCTGTACCATGGTACTCTGGTATGTATTATTTTTGAAGACAAACAAAAATTTGCACTATATGTGGGGCACCACGCCTACTTGTTAAATTCTGAAATTGTTTCCAGAGGCAATGCACAATATCAGCAGACTTATCCCCACATTATTTCAAGGTTCCCACTATATTAGTTTTTCAGATATCTCACCGTAAATATTTTTTCTTTGACACCAACATGTCTAATTCGAAATTTTTCACGTTTCTTGTTGAAATATATTTCAAAATAAAAAAAATTATAGCGGAAGTGCCACATTAAAAAAAGTAGCGAAATCGGTGCAGCCGCTCTTAATTGATGCGATTACCAACGAATCACATTCGCTTTTTATTTATATAGATAAATAATTTTTTTATAAATAGTTTTGTTTATTTAAAAGCGTTTATTTTGAGTTGAAAACTGTGTTTCCCAAGTACATACAAAACTGTGTGTGCATATTACACATCCCGCTTTCTAAAATATATTTGTCTTGAAATCCCGCTTTTTGGATGTATTTTCTTCAAAATCCCGCTTTTTGATCGATCATGTCCCGCTTTTTGCAAAAACCATCTGGAGATCGATTCTGGTTCTGTGATAATGTGAAGTGAAAAAAAAAACGTTTCATTTTCGTTTTCATAGCAACTTTTCACACCGTCTTTTCATAGTTTCACAGATTGCGATTCTGGTTCAAGTAATGAAAAAATGTTTCATTCCAGTGTAGCTGTGAAAAGTTTCTATTCATGTTATATAACTTTAATTGTCAAATACAAAGATCTAAGTTTCGCAGTTACGATGCAGCGCTAAGCCGCATGCAATTTTTTATTATTGCTTGAGCCGCTGCCGCTGCTTATATTTATGATTGAAGTATATAATCTGGCTTATATTTGAGCCTGATTTATTTATTAAAAAACTTGAGTAAATAAAAAAAGAAATAGTAATTGTTTTTGCAATGTACATTGTACATATATATGTAATTTAAATAAGAATTTGAATGAGGAAAAGTTAAGTTCAAACAAGACAAACAGTTGCTTTCCTTTTTTTCATGCATACTTATGTACATACTTATACTCGTATATGTATGTACATACATACATATGTATGTATGTTCGTAAATAAGTAAAGTTTTTTTGGTTCGTTTTTAGGCAATTTTTTGTTTTTTTTTTATTCCATGTTTCTAATTTTAATGGGATAATCGTGGCAGGGATTAAGTTCTTGTTGAATTTATATACATATGTACATACATATATATGTATATGTTTCTACGTTTTTATGTATGTAAATAACACAATTTATGTTTATGTAAAGAGTGTCCCAACAAGAACGCAAGATTTAAATTTGGCGCCATTCGAAGTGTCATTGTTTGACATTTGAACAATTGTTATTGTTTGCTAGTAGAAGGTACGAGGTTAGTAAAAATGGAGCGCTACACGAATGAACAACGCATTCTCATTGTGAAATTGTTTTACCAAAATGGTGAAAGTTTTTCGGCTACAGTTCGCAAATTGCGATCAATTTGATGGCTTCGTTAATAGGCAGAATTGTCGCATTTGGGGTGAGGAAAATCCTCGAGTAATTCACGAGAAGCAAATGCATCCTCAGCGTGTCACTGTGTGGTGTGGATTTTGGGCTGGAGGAATCATTGGATCTTTTTTTATGAAAATGAGGCAGGTCAAGCGCAAAGTCAATGGTGTTCGGTATCGTGAAATGATAACCAGTTTTTTCGTGCCTAGAATTGAAGAAATGAATGTGGAGGGCATGTGGTTTCAACAAGACGGCGCACAGAGGGGTATTTGGCCAATCTAGCCGGACAAAAAGGCAAAACTCAAATTAAACGGATCTAAAAAACAAAATGCGCAGGTCGAAAGGCTATAAAATTTTGCATCATATTGTAAATTTTCAAGACATTACGTTGAAATTTCTCGTTTTGGGACACTGTTAAATTCCGAAAAATTAAGAAAATTGCATGCATTTTTGTTGATTTGTCCAACTTTGAGGGGTTATTTCAATATCATTTTGTGGGTAAACAAATAAAGATTTCAAACTAAGTGTTTTTTCTCCTAATAGCTCCTGTAAGTGGCTAATTTCAATATTTGAAATAAGAGAATTATTTTATATATTCATGCTGAAAAATTTAGTTGAAATAGCAGGAAATATGTACTTTACCCCATTTTTTTCCAAAAAGTAAAAAGGTTTTTAAATATCGCCTACTAATTTCTACTAAAAAAATTATGTGTGATAAATAGGCTACAGGTTCATTATTTCAGGAAAAAGAGAAAAACCTTGCCCATGTCTGCCCCGCGATTATTGCTGATTTTTTGGAAAGCTTTCCTTTTTCTATAGTTTTGTTAGGTTGGCATTTTTCTTATGTCCTTCGCCGGTCATAAAATATTTTGATTTTTTAATTATAGATAATAAATGTTTTTTACTTAAATTTAATTGAAAATTAATTCAAAAATATTTAATTTTAATTGCAAAATACTTCATTTTTTTTAAGAAAGAAAAAAAATACAAATATATATTGTTATTATTTTGAATAAAACAATGGCATTATTTTATTGTGTTTTTGGATGTACATACGTATATAAACACCTGCTTTAGAGTTAAAATTACTCCAAAAAAAAAAAAAAAAAAAAAATTTTTATTCTTATGAAACCCGTAAACCGTAAACGGGGGTTTACCTACCTGCGCAGCTGCAATCTGTATGAAATACTTATTATAACTAGCTAAAATTTAAAATTTAAAATGGCACATTCGTTGGTGTTGTACTTGTTATAGTAGTATATCTACCTGAAAAAGCTGCCTAACACCATACACATATATATATATATGTCATTGCAAAAAAATGGTTTCATTAACCTTTTGGTAATTCGAGAGACAAAATGGAAAAAGTATACTCAAAATCAGACCTATTCAAAATAATAAAGGAGTCAAATGCATTAACTATTGACAAAAAATTGCAGTTTTTAACTGAGAAGGTGTGCGAAATGTCAAAATGTCAAGGAGATGAGGATATATTAGAGGTGAAGCGGAATTTAAGCAATTTCAAAAATGTGTTCAAAAGATATTGGCTTTCATCGCAACGAACCGAGGACCGATTTTTAAGAACGTATGCTAGGTGGCTGGAAGGGACTGTTGCAATACCTTTTTTTGGTAAAGAAGTAAAAAAAGAAGGACTTAAAAGCTGCGGAATGAGATGGATACTGATATATTATTGCACGCTGCGCAAACAAAACTACAAACAGCTGGAAAAAGGGACGCCTCACTTATACTTAAAACAATCGGTGCTTCACCGACAAGAGCTAAAAAATTTAAAAAAAAAACAGAAAAATGTACAAGAATCTAACATTAAGCGGTTATCACCTTTATCGGCTCTTTCTGCATTTGTAGAAGCTGATCTTTCTCGACGTCAATATGAAATATTCAGGAATACCAATAAAACGTTATATCCTAGCTACAGCGTTCTTCAGAAAGCAAAACAGGAATGTTATCCTCCTAAGGAACCCTATACGGTAACAGAAACATGCGCTGAAGTTAATCTTCAGGATTTGCTCAACCATACTGCGACAAGATTATGTAGTTATTTGAAGGATATTTTATGTGACCTCAGAGTAAATGAATGTAACTCCTTAGAGCTAATCAGCAAATGGGGCTGCGATGGATCACAGCAAGCGCAATTCAAGCAAAAGATGGAAGATGGTAAAATAGACTCTCATATTTTTCAAAGTAGTTTTGTACCAATTCGAAAAAACTCAAAGTTCTATGGCAAAATCCTACTCCATCATCACCACGATATTGTCGACCTATTCGAATCAGATTTATTAAAGAAACTGTAGATATAACCCAAGAGGAAATTGACTACGTACAAAATTCAATCAGAAATTTGAAAAACACAACAGTTTCACTGGGAGAAAAGTTTTATTCTGTAAATCATACAATGATGCTTACAATGGTGGATGCAAAAGTGTGTAATGCAGCAACACAAACCAAGTCAACAATGAGGTGCTATATTTGTGGGGCTACTTCGAAAGAATTAAACAATTTAAATTTAAAAAGAGATATAGACGAGGATTCACTCTCTTTTGGATTATCCACTTTGCATGCCAGAATTCGTCTGTTTGAGACTATATTGCATCTTTCATATAAAATCACAGTGAAAAAGTGGCAATTAAGATCTGATACTGACAAATCCATTGTCAAAGAGAGGGAAAAATATATTAAAGACAAATTTAAAAGCGAATTAGGACTAATAGTGGATACCCCGAAATCTGGATGTGGAAACACCAATGACGGCAACACGAGCAGAAGATTTTTTTCCAATTCTGAATTAGCTGCGGATATTACTGGAGTTGATTTCAATTTAATTTATCGGTTAAAAGTCATTCTCGAGGTTATATCAAGTGGTCATAGGGTTAATTTGCACGAGTTTGCCGATTATTGCTTCAATACTGCAAAACTTTATATAACATTGTATCCCTGGCATCCCATGACACCCACAATGCACAAGATTTTAATTCATGGCGCAACAGTAATAAGTAAGGCATTACTACCCATTGGACTACTGTCAGAAGAAGCGGCTGAGGCTCGAAATAAACACTTTCGGCTATACAGGCAGAATTTTGCCAGGAAATTCTCAAGAGTTCAATGCAATATAGATATTCTTAATAGGCTTTTACTGACTTCTGACCCGCTGATTACTAGCATAAGGCAAACTGCAAAGAAAAGTACATTACCGTTCACTAAAGAGGCAATTTCTTTAATGATTCCCGATACCCCTGATTCGGATGAGGATTTAGATATGAAAGATGTCCTTGATAAAACGGAAGACGATGACAACGATGAAGAACTTTGGTCCTCCTAGAAATTATTTAAAACCATGTAGTTTTTATCTACATAAGTAAATTAATAATTAATTTTGTAAAAAGAATTATTGTTAGAGAAATTTATATAAAACGCATATACAATGTACATAGATATGTAGTTTTATTCCATATTATCATTTAAAATGTATTGTAACTTTTACTTCCTAGCAAGAACAGTAGAATACCTTATAACTTCTTTATATTCTAATCATAGCAGTATTTTGAGTTTTGTTAATGTGAATGTTGAAATAATTATTCATTAAAATAGATTTTTTTTTATCATAAATACCTTTGTTTTGTATTTTTTGCAATTACACCCTTTTGCGTTTTAGCTGACGATATATTTAATAAAAATCATCAAGTTATTCAGTGAAAAGCAATTTTATCAATATAGACTCAATAAGGGATTTGTAAGAAGTAAAATAAGATGAAAAATAATTTTGTCCGGCTAGATTGGCCAAATACCCCTCTGTGCGGCGCCACATGTTATACAGCCAGAGAAACAATTCAATTGCTGCATCAGTCATTTCCCGGTCGTGTTACTTCGCGTTTTGGAGACCAGAATTAGCCGCCTAGATCGTGCGATTTAACACCATTAGACTTTTTTCTTTGGGGTTTTTTGAAGTCGATGGTTTACGCGAATAAGTCGACGACAACTCAAGCCTTAAAAGAGGAAATTGGACGCTGCATTAATAAAATACCGCAGCATTTATGCAAAACGGTCATTGAAAATTTCATTAAAAGATCGCGCGTGTGCCAGCAAAGCCGCGGCGGCCATCTCCCCGATATGTTGTTCCATACATAACCTCATTCTGTCTACTTTACGATATACTAAAATTTCACGATTTTTTTTTAAATATCTGTGTTTTATTTAAAATTTAAATCTTGCGTTCTTGTTGGGACACCCTTTATATAGGTATGTATGTAAATATGTATGTAAATATGTATGTATATATGTATTTCATATTTTTTCAACCTTTTGCTACACAGAAAAAACTATTCCCAAAAAATTTTCAAACAAACGTGTGTTTTGAAATATAATTTAGTTTCAGTAAATATTTTTTACTGTTCCAGTAAATTATTTTTTCCAATTTTACTTTATGTAAAAAAAACTGTATATAATGAAAATTATCTATATAAAGTAAAATTTGTAAAAAAAAATTATTAGATTTATTTTTTTTTTATATTTAAATTTGATATTTTCAGTTAAATTTATTTTTATATACTGTAAAAAAATTTGTCTGATTTTTTTTTTATTTTTTCAGTTAAATTTATTTTTATATACTGTAAAAAAATGTGTCTGATTTTTTTAAACTATTTTATAGATATAAAAAAAATTTATTTATTTTAAAGATTTTTGTTTGCAGTTTTCAATCTTATTATGTTTGTATATTGTGATTCTCAATATAGTATTAAGAGTATTACTTTAAACATACGGAGTTTGTTAGGTAAATTTAAAAAAATTTTGGGCTGAAGTCTACTAACTAGTTCCAAAAGCGGGAACGAAATGCTTAACCATAAAAACAAGCCAACTTTTGAAAGTAAAAAAAAATAGTTGAACCTTTCAGTTGATTCAGTTATTTTTTTTTCAAATAAAACTATTACTAATTTTTTAAAAAATTTTTTTTAGAATTGTTATTGATTCAGTTAATTTATTTCCTGATAATACGAAAAATTTTAGTGAATGTGTTTGTAAATTATAAAAAAAAATTTGCTGAATAATACAAAAAAATCTGCAAAAATGTTTTTCTGCTCCCATTAATAAATTTGACTGAAAATATTTTGAGTTTCAGTTAACTTTTTTCTCTAATGCCATAATAAGTTAACTAAAAATAATTTTTTTTTTCAGTTAAATTTTTACAAAATTGTTATCAGAATCTACAAATTTCTTTGTAGGTCCGCATTCACACAAAAAATTTACTGATTCAATGAATTTGGTTACTGAAAACGAAATTTAGTTTTTTCTGTGTAGCTTAAGTTTCACTCAATAGCGAAAATATTTCACATTACAATAAAATATTTTACGAGAAATACAATTTAAAATATGTTTGTCCAATGAAGTGGCTCCATTCATGATCCTAGTGTGCATGTTTCTGTGAGGTAGAGAAAAGTGTAAAATACCAGCACAAACGACGATTCCAAAAAAAATGATAAGCAAGCTAAACATCATGCGTTTTTACCTATTTTTTTTAATAATGTACACAGGAACATTCATACATACAAACTAGCATACGTACATGTGTACACATTTATGTAAATGCACATATTTTTTATGTAGAAATTAGAATATTGTTCTTCAAAATTCCTCATAGTGCTTCACAAATACCAATTGTTTTTAAAGACTGTGGAATTCTTGCATTGATTTCTCTTTCCAGTACTAGAAAGCTGCATATATTCTTTTGCAAATGGAGTTTCAAACTTTCTTCAGAAAACATATTAATTTTAGTGTGGTATGGCATTTTGATATATTAATTACTAAAAAAAATTTGTAATGAAAACTATTATAAATAACATTTCAAGTTAACTTCCACTCGTCGCCAAATTATTTTTTTGCCGCCGATAAATAACTTAACTTATGCCTCCCTCGGCTTCTGAACAATTGCCAAATATGAACATGAATAAAAATAGAAAATGTCTGGATAAAATGTTTTAATGGACCTATCAGACGAAATTAGGGATGGGGATAAGCAAATTAAATATTTTAAAAGTGTTATAGTAGTATTAGTATGGATTTTAATGGTTTTCCATGTTTTTTCGCTAGTGAATTGTGTGTGTAAAAACACTTTGCATATGAAAAGGGTTTGACATTTGCTTACATGATGTGTAAAGGTAGAATTAGTAAAATCGTATCATTCCACTTTACAGCTTGCCGTATCGTTCAACTTTGTGCACAAGTTATAGAAAATGTAACAGTTTGCACAGCACATTTTATTTTGTCTGGCATTAAATGCTGCGTTTTTGACATTCGCTACAGAAAAATCTGTTTTCTGCAGATTCCTACGACAGCAGTGCTACCACCACATATTTTATAACTAGTAACATGCATTGTATATGGTACGGATTTTGTCAGCTGACACGCAACATCACGATACGATTTTACTAATTCTACCTTAACTGTGAAAACGTTTTGTTTCATTCCAATTGTTTTTTTTTTCATATGAAATCATTTCAATTTTGTTTTCATTTTTTCACTGAACTAGAATCAGAAACACTATAAAAAGATGAAAAAAAGTTTTCATTTCACATTATCACAGAACCAGAATCGAACCCCTGGTCACGTTAGGCATATCACTTTTTTACTCAAAAGCCAGTATAATTAAAAAAAATGCTTAACCATTTAAAGTTTTGATAAAAAAAACATTTAAACTTCGATTCTGAAGAGGATAATATATTTATGGTATTATTTTTATGCATAATGCATATTTATTAAATTCCTTAAATATTAATTCTTTTGAAATTGTACGTACATCTGTATTTATTAATAAGTTCTTCACTTGCAATCCATTCTTTCAAAACGTTTTGAAATAAATTTAAGGCAGACAGCATGGAAAGACTTTCAGTCTATTTGAAATTTTTTTAGCAATGCTAATTTAAGTTTACCCTATATCTTTTTTTTTTGGTAAGTGATTTTATAAAGATGATATAAGGTGTAACTCACCGACCTTGCAACTACTGAATCTGGTTATATTTTTGCGTTTAATTTGGCCAATTTGTCCATTGACTTAAACGAGCAGTTGCAACTTATCATCAACCATAATCACTTTCCTCCAAAAATAAGTATTTTTTTGTGGTAAAAACTCGGTTATTTTAAGATCATTTGTTTGGCTGTTTTAGTTTTCTAAGATCGTGCGATTTCAACTCGATCGGTTTACAGAACAGTCTTTTAAAAATATGTACTTTAATTAAATTTAGCTTTCACAATAGCTGTCTAAAATACACTTAGAATTATCAAGTATGAGTGTGCAATTGTACTCGTATATTTAAAAATCTTACACAAATGAAAAGATTCATACCAAGGTGTAAGTTTTTATATTAAGCTTGACACATAGGAAATAAAATCTTGTTTAACGTGGTAGAATCTGTACGAATCTGCATATATTTATTAACAAAATAAAAACGAAAACGGTTGACTTTGAACAAAAAGGGGCAAAAGGGGCACAAAATAATGCAAATGATACTAAAAGGGGATTTTAAAAGTAAGGGGCATAAAAAGTGGCAAGGCAGTTGAAAAAGGGGCAAAATGCGACTTTAGTCGAACAACGGTAACCATGACATAAATATAGAAGGTACTTCCATTCTCTCTTTGTTTTTAAAAATAAGTATTTTTGAAGTTTGTTTTTTGAGAGAAATAAAGAAAAATGTTCCCATATAGTAAAAAATGTAAGTCTTCCCCTAGAAATTTTCTACAAAAATGTGTAATTATCTTAACAAAAAATTTGGGAATAAATTAAATTATATACGTGACTACATATCTGTGAAGTTTAAAAAGTGATTATGTAATAACTTATCTCATATTTTTAAGTTTTCTGCTTAATACAAATCTTTTAACTATATTTTCATCTAAATTTGGCATTGAGAAGCAAAATTTATTGATGATTTGGATTATTTGACAACGAATTTTCATTAAGTTTAACAAATATTAATTGATATTGCATTCTGTTTAATCTATATAATATGTTTCTTGTTGATTGTAACATCCTTTTCTAAAAAAAATTGGTTTAATAACCCGTCAGATCTTTTGGCAAGTCTATTTCACAGATCTTATAGGCTCTTAGCCACTGTTGGCGAACACCAGGAACTGAAAGGAATTTAAAAAATGATGCACTCTTATTATTTCTTTACTTATGCCCTAATTTAGTAAGAAGATTTAGGACGCTTTTTTGTTTGAAAATAATTTTCTTGCTTTTGAATTCTCTAAAATATTTGCTTCAAAAATGGTTGTTGTCTTTCATAATGAAAAATTAAAATATTATTACCATGTTTTTAAAACATAAGAATAAAATTAAATTATTATACAAAAGTTTTAAAAATATATGAAAAAATATGTGTTGGATATAATGTTTAGAACAAAATCATAAAGCAAATACACGAACCTTCTAGCATAGACAATAAATAATGTTTTAAAGAATCATAAATGCTGCTTTTTTCGTCCATAGACGAGACGAACAGAACAGAACAGAATTTGAGCATTAATTGTTTAATTTATACATTCTGTATTTTATAAACACAATTTTGAAATAATTTTTGAATAAAATTTTCAAACAAATATGAAACAGAGGGGAAATATTAAATTAATACGGTAGCACGATTTTAACGGAAACTTCAAAATACTTATACTTGTCAGATGGTGAATGTCAAGAAAAAATGAGAGAATGGAAGTACCTTCTATATTTATATCATGACGGTAACGCTGCTTGTTTATTGACATTTTGTTCCCTCTCCCTCTCCCTCTCTTTTGTGTGCAAACATAAATAAAATTATTGAAATTCAACAAATTTGCGAATGATGTGTTTGGTAGAGCCGCTCACCAAAAAAAAAAACATCGATGTTTTTTATCATTCGATTCATTATTAATTCACATCGATGTTATTCGATGTATGGATTTAAAAAAAAAACATCGATGTTTACGATGCATCGTATTGATTAATTATAACCAAGAAAATTTATTACATACATATGTAAATAAAAGTCAATTTTAAAATTTCATAAGGATTAAGAAAAGCATGTGTGCAAAGCACGGTATGTGCTTCAAAGGCCACTTCTACAGCTTTGCAAATCGGACCAAATGTAAGTTGTCAAAGTAATATTTTCCATTGTGTGTAATTTAAGGTACGGTCACACTTGTCAAACATTTGCCCAAAAAAGCGTAACCAACAAACACTAATGAAAAAGTTCATCATATTAAACAGTTTCGAACACAACTAATGAACAATGTCATAGAATCCAACAATATTGGCTACTCTTTAACTTGACAAACTTTTGTCTGAATTGAACGATTTTTCATTAGCATTTAGTGGTTACGCTTTTTGGGCAAATGTTTGACAAGTGTGACCGTAGCTTTAGTTTTCAATGTTCCTGACAAAGCGTCATATTTGTTATCAACCCAACGGTTCACAGTAGCTCTACTTGGAACTTTAAAATTCGGTGATATAACTTTCACTAGGTGTCGAAAACCTTTTGTAAAAATAATTTTAAGCCAAATATATTATTGATTTTAACATCAAATATGGAAAAAGAACTTATATTGCTGATTATTGCCATACAAAACCAAGAAAATTTTTACAATTTTTTCTCAATTAAAATATATGTATCTGTGGCAAAAATTAAAAAGTGCTTAAGTCGAGATAAGCTGATTTTAAGTTAATGGTGCCTCCGTAATCTGCATATTCGAAAGTACCCCTGGTCAAAATCTCAATGAATTTGTGTGATTTTCCAAGAAGTTATATCACTGTGACTTGCGACTAGGGTTTCTAATTTCCGGGACTTTTCCCATTCCCGGGAATCAAGAAGTAAAATGTCTTATTCCCGGGAATTCGCGGGAATTTCCAAAAAATACGAATTTAATTAAATTACCTCAATAAAAGAATATAATTTTATGAAAAAAACATACAACATTTAAAGGAAAAACAAAACAACTTTATTCTTTCATTTCAAAAACAACAATATTTAATAAATTCAGTAAAATGCGACTCTGACTCGCGCACGAAGGGTTCCGTACGAACACTAGATATGTAATTTAATACAAACTTCATCCTATATAATATATAGTTTTGGCATTTTTTTTCGTTTTTGGGGTTTTTTCGGTTTTTTTTTTTTTGCTTTGGCGTTTTTTGCGTTTTTTCGGTTTTGGCGATTTTTTTAAGTTTTGGCTCTTTTTTTAGTTTTGACACTTTATTTTCTTGTTTTGGCGATTTTTTTCGGTTTTTGCCGTTTTTTCATTTTGGCGTTTTTTTCATTTTGGCGATTTTTTTTATTTTTGGGGATTTTTTTCATTTTTGCGATTTTTTTTTATATAAAAAATTTTTTTAGTTTCGGCGACATTTTCGCGTTTTGGCGATTTTTTTCGATTTTTGGCGTTTTTTTTCATTTTGGCGTTTTTTTTCATTTTGGCGATTTTTTCGAATTTGGCGATTTATTTTAGTGTTAATTTTGGCGATTTTTTTGTTTTTGGCGATTTTTTTCGTTTTGGCAATTTTTTTTAATTTTTGGCGATTTTTTTTTTTGTTTTGGCGATTTTATAATTTTCGGTTTTTTTAGTTTTACCGTTTTTGAAATTTTCAAGTGTTTGCCTCTTACGGTTTCCAAGATATAGCAAGTTGTCAAAATTACATAGTCAAAATTGCATTAACTGATGGACCACCCTTTAATTGAATTTTTTTTTTAATTTTAGTGTTAATTGTTGTAGTCTGCATAAAAATACACTAATTTTACAAATTTCAAGTTTCAATATACATATGTTCATACAATTGTATGTATATTACATGGGATTTTAACATTTTTCGTTGCTCGTTTTGGAACACTCTTTAATTTTTAATTCTCATGTATTTGTTGTTGTAGCGGCCAAGGTTCTACATACTCTGTCCAAATTTCAGGACCGTAGCTCTTACGGTTCCTGAGAAAATATCGTGTGACGGACAGACGGACAGCGTAGCGAAAACAATAGGGTTCCTTTTCACCTTTGGTGTACGGAACCCTAAAAAGCATAACAAAAATAAATAAATTCATATGCACGTATGTATGTATAACATAGTAAGAGTTGATTAATAATAAATTGAGATCGATTATTTTATAATACTATCCTAATAAATTTTGTTTTCTTTCAAGAAAAAAGATTTTAGTATTATTAAAGCGTTTAACAGGTCATCAGATGTTCTATTTCTGATCTTTGTTGAATAATATTGCCTGGTACCGAAAATACCCTCTCGCTTTCTATAGATGTTGGGCAGGGCACCATACAAAATTTGTAAATTGGTTGTCCTGTTTCCTGTTACTTCGTATATGTCAAATTCTTTTTTTAATACATTTTCGAGCTTTCTTTTTTTCTTTGGATTTGTTTTTGAATTTGATATTGCCTTTTCAAGCTGTTCTTTGAAGGTCGTAAGTGGATCATCATCTGAAGAAGATGAATCGTGATCACTATAATTTTCAACTTCAAAAGGTCTTTTAAACATTTCATCAGCAGTTGAAAAAAGGGTTGATTTATAAGCGTATGACAAACAATTCGATTTATAATTACATATGTCATTTAAAAATTTTAATAAGGAATAGATTTTACTATCTCGCCTTTGATTTATACGAGATTTCAATGACGCTAACAAATTTATTGATAAATTGTTACTTTTATTACTCAATTCTTTATAAAGCTTTTCGATAATAATTTCTGCAATCAACAAATTGCAATCTCTACGCCCAAGAGCCTTTACAGCAATTTTAATTGGATGAAGCGCATGAAATGAATTTCTTTTCCTATTTCTTCTTTAGCATACCGTTGCAAAGAAGATGTTTTTAGTCCTCATTTTAAAAACTTTTATTATATTTCTTGTATTTTTTTAAATATCAGAATATTTTCGAACTATAGTATAAGAAGGCACTTCAACTTCTTCATCGTAATCGGAATTATCTGAGTCTTCGGATACTTATACACTGTCTTTTCTTTTGTAAAGTACGTCGATTACAGCAAGGTGTATGGCGTGGTTGAAACAGAAAATTCCATGCACAGGACTATTTTTTAGAGATGTGCAAATGTCGTGATTTTATCGTGTCACGCGTGAGTCAGGCGTGATTCACGTGATTCGTGATCAAATATTATAACTAATCACGCGTGAATGCGTGAGAGTGATTGAAAAAAATTTACTCGTGCGTGATCGTGCGTGAGCTTTTTTTTATAATCACGCACGAATTCTCACGCTCTCACGAGATAACATTCCTGCATAGGTACATACATATGTATGTAACTGTATTCAATCATTTGAAATAAATTATTTTATAATAATAAATGCATATATGTATGTATAGTAATATGTATGGTAGTATGAGCTTATAAACAAAATGTTTCGACTTTTTCTGAAGTCAGACTTGTTGTACCGAATTCGTTAAGACGTTTTGGTAGTTTCTCTGAACAATTTTTTTTAAACATTAAAGCTTTAATTTTTGAGTACATAAGTAAAAGTCTGTGAAATTTTTTTTTAAATAAATATGTATGTACCTATATGTTGATAAAAAAAAAAGAATTGTAACAAATATTAAAAAACGTGGGTATGTGCAAATTATTTCGACAATAGCAGCAACATAACGGTGAAGCGGTGCTCTGCTATAAAAGCAAAAAGAAATCGTACCTACATGTCGTTACGAATTCGTCCCTACTTATCGTAATGAATTCGTACCGACATATCGTTACGAAGTCGTGTAAACCATTTCATACAAAAGTTGTTACGATTTCGGTAATATTTCGGTGCCGAAATCGGAAGATTTTGTCGACCAATCGTTACGAATTCGGAGCATTTTGTTTTGTATACATACACCTTTGTAAGTATGTATGTATGTTTCTTAGATGCCCTGTAGGAAGTATCAATTGAGAAACACTACTGATCAACAATACTACTGACGAATTGTACTGCAGAAAATATTTTTTGTTTTAGGGGCCGTCCATATATTACGTAACGCTGTAAGGGCGGAGGGGTGGGGTTCGAGTTTTGTTATGATTTGTTATGGTGGGGCTTCCCCCACCCACCCTTTGAAAATGTTACGTAACAGAATTTTTTTTAGTAATTTGTATGTTTTCTCATTTAATATGCTTTTCTCATTTATTTGATTATCATTTATTTAATTGATCATACTCCTTATCTTCACATTTATATTATGTACCCTCTAGTCAGCCTAGAACCATATGTCTCGATGTCAATACTCTTTCTCCAGCGACAATTGCACTAGTTAAAATGTCGACAACTTTCCTTTTTTGCGCGAGTAGAGATACGTTAGAGACAACAGTTCTAGTGTATATCTGGTAATATTGTCAATGAACGCGTCAATAGTTTGTTTTTCTTTTTTATTTATAATATTAAATAAATATATTTAGACGAGGGTCACTAAAATATACTAGTGAATCCTTGGTTCAAATATCTAAATATGGTCGTACTAGAACTACCTTCTCAATAGTGCTAAAGTCTACTGGTAGATTTTCAATGACAACCCTATGTTATATGTCAATAGGCGATTACATTGGCTGGGGTACATCTAGTCAGTAGCACTATTGACCATGTCACTAGAAAATCACTATAATTTTACTATTGACAACGAGCGAGAAAATATCGATATTGTGGACTAGAGCCCCTAAAATTTACTAGTGAATCTTTGGTGTCAATGTCTCCATGTGGTCCCAAAAGAACTACTTAGTCAGCAGTTCTATAGTCTAGTGGTGGATTTTCAATGACAAGCTAATGTTAAATGTCAATAGATGATTACATTGGCTGGGGTACACCTGGTCAGTAGTACTATTGACAATGTCACAAGTAAATCACTACAATTTCACTATTCGCACTTTCTGCAGGGTATGTATACATACATACATATGTACATGTTCGGAATGTCAATTTTTGATATACGAGAATTCGCATTGGAATATTTAAAACCTCTATTAAAAATCTGCTTCCACGCTACCTGTCTCAAATGTCGCAGCAATCCACTAGTACTTCCACCCTTGTATGTAAGCCTTTTCGGGCAAAGAGAGCATTGAGCGTAATAATCGTTGGTTTTAGAAAAATGTTTCTATACTACTGATTGCCTGAACTGCTCCATGTTTATCTACATATGTGAACAGTATAACATAAAGTTTACGTTTAATAAAAAGTAAATATTCTATAATGTTGATTAATACTTACAATTTTGTATTTTGTACCATCGCTAATAAAATTTCTATTAACTCAAAAAAAAAAAAAACATTTCACAATGAGTAGCGTTACAGGGTTGTATTTTTCAGTTGCTGTATTACGAACAGCAATGTAAAAAAAGTAAAATTCCGAAAAACGTTAATATTAAATTCCCGAAATCCCCGTTAAAAATTTCCCGGGATTTGTAAAATAACAATTCCCGGGAATTCCCGGGATTTTTTTCCCCGCGTAGGCTTGTAATCTCATTTGGAATAATAGCTTAATTGAGGTTATACTTTGGTATATTTCAACTTAAATGTATTACCTGTAGTGTGTAAAACGATGTTTGCTTAAAAAAAATTAAATTAAACTCTAAAAGAAAAAAATTTCTGAAAATCGACTTGAACGCTTAAAAGTGCTCTCCTACAAAACAGTAAAATATGACTTAAGCACTTTTTCCTTATTGCCACAGATATATTTGGATGCTGTAAAATAACGCTGTTGCTTCGTTGACGCTTTGTAAATTGACAAAAAAAAAGCAATGTGAGTCCGATCACAGAGGAGATGTGTAAGCATCTAGTAATGAAAATTTTTTTTAAGTTGGAAATGCTTATGCTTTTAGTATCTTTTTTTAAATTAATTAATTGAAAGTATCAAAACTTTCAATATTGTAAATACATATGAATTTGTTCGTTTTTGTTTGTTTTATTAAACTTATTTGGTTAGTAAATGGCACACTGCAGTATATGTATATGTATGTTATGTATTTTTACTGCTAATGAAATTTAATTTGCATTACCAGTAAAATCGTGGGGCCGTAATCATAATAACATTGTAGCAAGTGGCAAAGTTTTTTCATTCAAATTTTGAAACTTTTGTATGAAAAACGTTTAGCCACTTGGTAGAATTTCATTATGAATACGGGCATTACTGATTACTGAAAATTCAATGCACCTCATCATATAACAAAACATTTAGGCAATTTATAAAAATTGTAGAAAAAAATTTTAGTAATCAGTAAAAATTTACTTGTTAAACATTTGTTATTGTTTTTACTGAAACTTTAGTGGTACTGCAGTGCTCATCTATGGTAAATGCCTTTACTTTTACTTTTTAATTTTTAATTCCTGTTGTTCATCGTTTAGTTGTTGCTGTTCTTGTTGTTGTGTACGCATTGCAATTAAAATAAATTCAGTAAAGTGCGACTTTGACTCGCGCACATTCGGTTTTGATCATTTTTTTTTTATTTAGCTTTATTCCTTTTTTAAGTTTTTTCAGTTTTAACTATTTTTTTCAGTTTTATCGCTTTTTCTTCTTTTCGGCGTTTTTTTTCTCTTTTTGGGTTTTTTTAATTTTCGCAATTTTTTTAATTTTGGAGATTTTTTCATTTTGGCGATTTTTTCTGCTTTTTTGGGGGGGGGGGGGTTTTTTCATTTTGGCGATTTTTTTCTGTTTTGGGGGTTTTTTTTATTTAGGTGATTTTTTCATTTTGGCGATTTTTTCATTTTGGCGATTTTTTCATATTGGCGATTTTTTTCTGTTTTTTGGGGTTTTTTTATTTTGGCGATTTTTTTTCTGTTTTTGGGGTTTTTTTATTTAGGCGATTTTTTCGCGATTTATTTTAGTCCGCGGTTTTTTCGCGATTTATTTTAGTCCTAGAGATTTTTTTTTAGTTCGGTGCTTTTTTCGTTTTGGCGATTTTTTTTTTTGTTTTTGGCGATTTTTTTATATTTGGCGATTTAATATTTTTTGGATTTTTTAGTTTTACCGTTTTTGAAAATTTCAAGAGTTTTGCTCTTACGGTTTCCAAGATACAGCAAGTTGTCAAAATTACAAGGTCAAAATTACATTAACTGATGGAACACCTTTTAATATAATTTTTTTAAATTTAGTGTTAATTGTTGTAGTCTGTATAAAAATACACTAACTTTTACAATTTCAAGTGTTTATATGTACATACAATTGTATGTATATTACATGGGATTTTAACATTTTTCGTTGCTAGTTTTGGAACACCCTTTAGTTTTTAACTCTCATGTATTTGTTGTTGTAGTGGCCAAATGTCTACACATTGTGTCCAAATTTCAATTCCGTAGCTCTTACGGTTCATTTTCACCTTTGGTGTACGGATATATACAGAAAAATAACCGGCGGCGGCGCACCGTCAGCTTCGAGCCGGTCGACTTGTTTCTCTGCTTGGTATTGCTTCTTTCAAACACTAATGCACTCATACATAGCTCACACCGATTTGACAATGCAAAGCAAAAGCAAAAAGCAAAGAAATCAAAGTCAAAAGATTTTTACCCCCTAGCGTATAGATGTTTACACATCAAAAATACCTTTAGCATTGTGTTGTTACATCAACTGATTTTAAAACAATTTTAAAATTTAAAAAACGTTTTAATAGTCATTGTTGGAGGGGCTGTTTTATCACTAAATTAAATGAGTTGCAAGCATCAATATATACAAAAAGACGTCTTTTCGATACATCGAATAAAAACATCGATATATCAATTAACATCGTATGATACGATACATTCGATGTGTCACAGCCAAAACATCGATGTTTACGATGCATCGATTAATATCGAGCAGCTCTAGTCTTTGGGCATTATTTGTGTTTTTCGAAATACAAGAACTGTAAAATACTACTTTAAAGTACACTTTAATAGTTTAAAACCAGTATTGCCATACAAAATACTGGTTCTAAACTCATAAAGTATAGTTACTTTGTTTTGACTATGACTATGAGCCATACATTTTGTTTTACTGGAGTATTAACTATATTTTTATGTAAACTCCCATCTGTTTTGCAAGGGTAAGATTTTTGGTGGAAAAAAACAAGTTTAACGGCGTTCATAATAACTACATTTTTCCCCGGGGAATTTTTGTTATTCCCGCATTTGGTAAGAAAAGGGAAGAAACAAATTCATAATGGGAGAAAAAGGGAAAAGTTAAAAAACTCGTGCGGAATTTTTGTTCATGATTGGGCTGATAGTGTGAACAATGCAGAATTTACTTTAAACAAGTTTCACATTATTATTATCATGAGATACACGGTTATTCATGAAATCTTCATATTTAATAATAAGCAAAATTAAATTACTGCTCAATAATAACTTATTTATTGTGTATTTTACAAACAGCAGGCAATTAAAAAAAAGAAGCAAGCGCGCTCTTCACACAGCAATAAGCAGAAAAAAATTAATTACACACGCAGAACAACTCAAAAAAAAATAAATAAAAAATAAAAACATTAAAGCCATGTTAATTAATTTTGAATTCTCAGGCTTCCCTTGCACAATCATTTTATAGCAGAAATGCAATTGGAACTACAACCATCAGGCGGCAGCAAATTTATGCAGCAGTACATTCGTTTTTATGGAACGCCAACTAAGGCTCAGTTAGCCGATTGTAACGTAATGTAACTGCAACGTAGGAAATAGCTGATCCATATTTTTATATGAAAAGTAGGTTACGTTACATTACATCTCTATAACCATTTTCATTACTTTTCGCATAACAATGTCTATCAGCTGTTTCCTACTGTTGCAGCTACATTACGTTACAGTCGGCTAACTGAGCCTTAATGCCCGATTGTTGAACATAACGGCCCTACGGAGCATCTCTTTTGTTTTTTCTCTCTCCCCAGCTCTTTCTCTCTCTCTCACACGCTGTCTCTCTACAGCTCCCGATGGCACCTCTATCTCCCTCTCGGTGTTGACCTCTCTCGCTCTTGCTTATGATTAATTTGCAAGAAACTGCAGTTGGGTGAAATTATAACACCCCCCCGTATTCCTTTTTAATAAAGGGTCTTCCAACAAGAGCTTTCATTTTGATATGTAAAAATTCGAGTATTTTTAAGCCAAATAATTGGATGTTTATTTAATTTTAAAGCGAAGGGTATGATATTAATAATGGAAGACAATATCATTAGCCGCCACATGGCTCCGTTTACAAGACCATTTGCTTTGAGTGAAATTTTCCATCACCAATTCTAAAATTGGCGGCTGCTTTTGTTTCATAACTTTACGAATTACATCTTTGAGGTCTTGAATCGATTGCGGGCCATTGGCAGAGACCTTATGTTTCACTCCAAAGGGAGAAAAAATCTGAAAGTGTTCAATCATAAGATCTCGAAGGCTACTTGTGATCGCCTCTTCGAGAAAGCGCACGGTCACGAAATATTTTTGAGGCAAAAGAGCGAAGGTGTTATTACTTGTGTTGCTACAGCGTATGCGAAATTTTCACCATTTATGCAGTGAATTTTAATAATTTCAATACATTGTTGAAGCGTATAACTTTACATTTTTATCAATGGCCTAGTCTTAACTTGACATATGTCAAGTAATTGCAAGGTTGAGTCATAACAACTGTCAAAATGGCGGAGTAATTAAAATGAAACGCCTTATTGGAATAACCTGTACATGTAAAAATATAAAAAAAAAACATTCTTCATTTGAAGTATTTTTTATCATTTATTTCGAGTTAACTAATTGAAAAATTCCAAAAGATGCATGATATAGATTTCATATACCGGCAATATCTCTTTGCCACTTGCAAATATTTATGTGTGTTCCACAATTGCAAATAATTATATGCATCAGTTTAATTAAATGGTTGAAAAAATATAAAAAGTAAAATATTTCGCCTCACTTTGCATCAGGTGAAGTGGAAATTAATTTCAGCCGCAATAATTACACGGGATTACTGTTTCCCCACCTTTTGATTTGAGTGGTCCAACAATATATGGATAAGATACATACATACATACAACATTGATACTTGAGCACGCGTGATTACATACACTCAGGGAAAAGCAGCAACTTAATTCAATAATTTGCAATATAACAGAAAATGTATATTCAGATACTTCAAAATAAATAAAATTAATGAATTAATACTGTAAATTAATATTTTTCCATATTGAAATAAGAAATTTTAACATGACTAAACTTTCGTTAATGTTTCTTATTAATTCAATTTTCTTTTTATTGATTTTAAGTTGTTTTTTCTCTGGGTGTAGGTTTAATAACTTTATTATTTAAAAAAATACAAAATTAAAAATTTTCTATACATTGCACAAAAAGTCTCTTGAAAAAAAATTATTTTATATTTATTGCCGCATCGTCGCTTACAAATTTTGTCACTCGTTACCTCACTTTGCTATTAAGAATAATATTTAATGATTGATCAATTGCCTATATATATTGTGGAAATAATAGTCTCCTAGAAAAACATGTTTTTTGTTTTTTTTTACTGTATCATCGCTTAATATTTTTGTCATTCGTTACCTCACTTTATTATTTAAAATTATAAGTAATTACTTAACAAATTGTCTTTATATTGTGGAAACATAACAGTCTCCTAGAAAAACATATTTTTGTTTGGTTTTATCATATCATCGCCTGATATATTTGTCATTCGTTACCTCACTTTGTTATTAAAAATAATGTGTAATGATTGAGCAATGGCCTCTATATTGTGGCAAGATAACAGCATCTTAAAAAACATTCATTTTATGTTTTTTGCTGTATCATCGCCTGAAAATATTGTCATTCGTTACCTCACTTTATTATTTAAAATTATATATAATGATTGAACAATTGTCTACAGATTGTGGAAACATAACAGTGTATTAGAAAAACAAGTTTTGGCTTTGTTTGGTCATATCAACGCCGAACATTTTTGTTATTCGTTACCTCACTTTAATCTTTAAAATTATATGTAATAATTGAGCAACTGTATGTGCATATATTGTAAAGAAATAACATTCTCCTAAAAAAAGTTTTTGTATTGTTTTATCATATCAACGCCTTAATTTTTTGTCATTCGTTACCTTGCTTTATTATTTAAAATTATATGTAGTAAATGGGAAATTGTTTGTGCACTGTGGAAATATAACAGTATCCTAGAAAAACATGTTTTTGTTTAGTTTTACCATATCATGGCCTGATATATTTGTCATTCGTTACCTCACTTTATTATTTAAAAATATATGTGATAATTAAGCAATTGTCTATATACTGTGGAAACATAACAGTCTCCTAGAAAAACATGTTTTTGTTTGGTTTTATCATATCGTCGCTTTGTATTTTTGTCATTCGTTACCTCACTTTATTATTTAATATTATAAGTCATGATTGAACAATTATGTATATCTTTTGGAAACATGACAGACTTCTAGAAAAACATGTTTTTCTTTTGTTTTGTCATGCGTTACCTCACTTTATTATATAAAATTATATGTAATGATTGACCGATTGCCTATATATATATTGTGGAAACATAACAGTCTCCCAGAAAAATATGTTTTTGTTTTGTTTTATCGTATCATCCATCGCTTCATATTTTTGTCATTCGTTACCTCGACGTTACTATTTAAAATTATATGTTATGATTGAGCAATTGTCCGTATATTGTGGAAGCATAAGTTTCCTAACAAACCATTTTTTTACCATATCATCGCCTAATATTTTTGTCATTCGTTACCTCACCATGATTTTACCGCATTTTTATTGCTTAAAACTTTCTTAAATCAACGCCAAAAAATAAATCAATAAAATAATTCCCTTCAACTTTCCCTTCCCTTTTGCTTATGTGTATTCTGCATATTCTAGTTTTAATTTTTCTCTATATGTATCACATTTTTGGATCTCTGCTCTATTTAATTTAGTTTTCTTCTCCTTTAAGGCCCACAACAATTATAAAAACACTAAAATCAGATATTAGAAAGTACCATAACAAAATTCTTGCAAACAAAATTGGGTTCTTTTCTGTTTAAAATATTTACCCACAAAAAATTGCCAAAAAAAATACTAAAACGGGAATATATCGTTACCTTAATATAGAAATGCCCTAACTCATTATTTTTTTAAATCGAGTTTTTTTTGTATATTTCGATAGATGAACATGTAATGTATCGAAAAATGCAAAAATTTCGAAATAAAAAAAAATAATGAGTTAGGGTCTTTCTATATTAAGGTAACGATATGTACATATGTTCAAAACGGGAAAAAACTCTTAAACAAAAAAATCCCCACCATGTATGTATGTATAATCGCCTTAAAGAAGGAGTTCTAAAGATGTCAAAAAATGTACTGAAAAATGTGTCTTGACATTTAAGGGAAATAAAAATTCAAATCAGGGGTCGAATCGTTACATCCGTGAACGTACAACTCGTCACGTAAAAACACAATTTTCGGATTATGACATACGTGAACGTATTGAAATCCCATTCAGTTTATACGATTGACGGGACATTTAATTTGTTTTCGTACGATTGCCGATACGTTCACGTATGTAACGATTTGAAGCCAGCTGGGCTTTACACAGACCAACTAGTATGTGTGTTCAAGTTTAAGAAATAAATTAACTACCACATAATTTTTTTTATCGATTTTTTTTCGCTTAAATAATGAAGTTTGTAACTAAATCTGTCATCTACTGAATAATTTTTTGCTCCTTTTTTTCATTCATTAAAAACTAACTACATATATTATATTTTTAATTAAATTCCACTTTTTGCTCATTTTTCTCCAACAACTTGTTTTAAAAATGTTGACAAATCGAGGCTGTCATAGAATGTAAAAAGTTAAACTTAAAATCTCAAAGATAAAAAAAAATATAATCACTGCATTTATTTTATGTGGAACAAAAAAATATTTATGTATGTATAAAATATATATTTCACAAAACATGACATGGCAGAAAGTGTGTAGTAACTTCTGCTGCATTCTGCTTTCATGGAACTGTCATTTGTAGTAATTAAATGTTATGACCTTCGAGTTGAGAGGCAGGCATATGAAAATGATTGAAATCAGCCCGCATGTCCTTTTAATGCTGACACTTGAAAGCATAAAGAGGTTAATGTATTCTTAAAGTTTTCAGTGATGCAACAACATATTGCGTATGCAAATGTTGTTACGAGCGTACTTGTTGTACCCCTGCCATTTTTTATAAGAATTTATCACAAATTAGGTGGAATGCCACAGCAAAATGGATGTCAACTATTCTGCCATTTTCAGCTCATTCAATTTAAGCAAATTGGCAACACTAGGAAAATTATGATTTTTAGTCTGTAGGCATTACTTTGCAGCGCACTGTACGCAGCGTGTTCGTAAATGCAAATGCAATGTAACTATAAAATGGTCCGATACGCAACTTTGCACAAACGATTGCAATTAATAAAACATAAAATTGTGTTGCTGCAATGTATGAGCAAGTCAGAAAAATCACAAACAGAAAATCATGGCAGATTAATCACATTATGCAGCAGTGAGATGTGTTAAATGTTAAAACTCCTGATTACATTCCTGTGGCAATAAGCAAAAAGTGCTAAGTTATATTTTGCGGTTTTTGTAGTAGAATAATCAAATCAAGGCTTTAATTTTTGTTTTAGAAACAATCTGCAAGCTTTTTGTCATTCGTGACTTTTTTTTAATATTAAATATAAAACCCGGATTACATTCCTGTGGCAATAAAAAAAGGGCTTAAGTCACATTTTATTGTTTTATAGGAGAGCACTTTTAAACTGTAAAATTCAAAGCATGTCTACAAGTTTTTTGTCATTCGTGACTTTTTTTAATATTAAATATAAAAACCGGATTACATTCCTGTGGCAATAAAAAAAATGCTTAAGTCACATTTTATTTTTTTATAGGAGAGCACTTTTAAACCTTAAAACTAAAAAGAAAACGCTTTTTTATTTTAAAATAATGTGTGCAAACTGTTTGTCATGCGTGACTTTTTTTAATGTTAAATATAAAACCATGATTACATTCCTGTGGCAATGAGGAAAAGGTGCTTAAGTCACATTTTATTGTGAATTTTATTTTAAACTTTTAAATTCAAAAGAAAATTCTTTGTTGTTTATTTTAACAGCATGTCTGCAAGTTGCTTGTCATTCGTGACTTTTCTTTTTGATATTGAATATTACTATCAAATAAATTATTAAAATGGTAAGTCGTATAAATTGTTTAAGACTCTATGAGCAATAATTGCAATGAAAAAAAGTTATTAAAAACATGTGTAATTGAAGTTTTTATCGAAAAATTTATAGCAGGAGTTTCATCAATTTGTTAAGAATTTGTCGTTCGCGACTTGTATATTTAGTTAAAAAATTCAGGCGAATGTTGTATAAAAGCTAACATTTTTCGAATATAAGTCGTAAATATTAGATCATTTGCTTCATATTTGATAAAGTAGGAAAAGAAACATGTAAAAATTGTAATTCGTGACTTTTCTATTTGTATAGGAGGAAAAGAAACATGTCAAAAAATTTTAATTCGTAACTTGTCTTATTTGTATAGAAGAAAAAACCAAGTAAAAAAATTTTAATTCGTGACTTATCTATTTGTATGCATTTTGTTGTGGTAGTTTATAATATCTGATTTCGGTGTTTTTGTAATTTTTTGGCGTTTTAAAGGAAAAGAAAGCTAAATTTTAATAGAGCAGAGATTCCAAAAACGTTGTAGAGCAAAATTAAAACTAGACGAAGAACGGTATGCAAAATATAAAAGCAAAGGCAAGAGAAAGATAAAGGGAAATACTCTCAGAACAACTTATTTGATTTAAGGAAGGTTTAAACAATAAAAAAGGTGAAATCATAGTGTCCTAAAGTGAGGTAACGAATGACAAAAATATAAGGCATTTATATGGTAAAACAAAAAAAACATATTACATTTTAAAAGACTATTATATTTCCACAATCTACGGACAATTGCTCAATCATAACATATAATTTTAAATAATAAAGTGAGGTAACGAATGATAAAAATACAAGGCGACGATATGATAAAACCAAACAAAAACATGTTTTTCTAGGAGACTGTTATGTTTCCACAGTATATAGACAATTACTTAATTATCAGATATATTTTTAAATAATAAATTGAAGTAACGAATGACAAAAATATTAGGCGATATGCAAAAACAAACAAAAATGTCTTTTTCAAGGAGACTCTTAAGTTTCCACAATCTATAGACAATTGACCAATCATTACATATAATTTTAAATAATAAAATGAGGTAACGAATGACAAAAATACCAGGCGATGGTATTGTAAAACAAACAAAAAATATGTTTTTCTAGGAGACTGTTAAGTTTTCACAATATATAGACAACTGCACAACAATTACAATTAGTTTTAAATAATAAATTGAGGTAACACATGACAAAAATATTAGGCGATTATATGTTAAAACAAACAAAAAATATATTTTTCTAGGAGACTGTTATGTTTACACAATCTACAGACAATTGATAAATCATAAGATTTAATTTTAAATAATAAAGTGAGGTAACGAATGACAAAAATATTAAGAGATGATATGGTAAAACAAACAAAAATATGTTTTGCTAGGAGACTGTTATGTTTCCACAATCTACAGACAATTGCTCAGTTGTTACATATCATTTTAAATAACAAAGAGAGGTAACGAATGACAAAATTTTTAACCGTCGATGCGGTAAAAAAAAAACCTAAAACACGTATTTAAATTTTTTCCCTAATAAATTTAGTTTGAAATATGCCAAAGTATAAGTTAAATTAAGCTACATAGAGAGAATGAAACCTGTCACAGGACACGTCACGTGACTGGTTCCCGGGGATTTGCAAGCGGTGCGAGTTCCAGAACTTTATATGAGAGCAACCGGTAATTTTAACAAGGGGTTATAAATGAAGGGGATCAATTAACATAATTAAGATACTCGGTGATACATTCTGGATCTAAACTTATAGTGTTTTCACATGGTTTTAATAAAAGTTGATTTTAACGTTAAAACCAACTGTTAAAACCTGGTTTTACCATATAAATTGTTTTTGTTAAAACCAAATTAAAACCATTTTTGAATTGGTTTTAAGTTGGTTTTATGAAATGCAATCTTGTTTTCGCTGTGATAAATTCAGTGCTGCCAAGTTGAAATGACCGACAGCTGCTGGTAATGGTATGCCAGTGAATAACAATAGATGGCGCCTGAAAAATGTTCAACTTAATTAATGCAGCAGCAACAATAATCAAAAAATTATGGATAAAAAGAGTTTTTTGGAAGGAAAACAACGAAAATATTTTAAATTGAACTGTGGAAAGTGAAAATAGACAATATGACTGAAATTCATCTGCCTATAAAAAAGGTTTATCTTATAATGTATTTGTGCATTTTTATATTGGTGTCTATTCTGGAATACGCGACGACTTGGTGAAATTTACATATAAAACAAAAACAAAACTTCATAAATGTTAAAAATATGTTTTTGTTTATTATATAAAATTCACCGTTTTTGAAAAAGAGAGCAACGCGTTGAAATTCTCACGTTTATTTCAATTTAGAATTGCATGGAAAACAAAAACAATTTTTGAAACTTTGTTTTTGCTTTAATGTAAAGTTTCACTTCTTCGACGCGTTTTCCCGAATAGCCACCATTATTAAGAATATTTCCAAGCACTTCTTCATTCTGTATAAGAAGTTCCATAATTTAAAAAAATTTTATTTACAAAATATAAAATAATTTCCATTTTAGAGCGCATTGTGAAATATCTCAGTTTTTCATACAAACAAAAACAGTTGAACAGTATGTCCAACAAGTATCATTAAAAATCAGAAAAAATGCAACAACAAATACACGTATTTCGGCAGGAGATTTATTTTGTTTTGAGCAAAGTTATTAGACAGCCTGTGAATTAAAAACTGAATTTAACAAACTTGCAGTGTGAAAGCAAAATCAGCTGTTTATGGGGCTTTAACGTTAAAACCAGGTTTAACTTTCAGTGTGAAAACACTATTAAGGTACTTGTCCTGTGGTTTCATAAAAACCGTTAGTAGAACTATCTCCATTTTGCGTCCGAAAAACTTTAAAAAATACATATAAAAATCTTCTGCAGTGAAACTGATTGAGGGAATTCTGTTAGAACTATTGTTCTAGTTTTTTGATATGTCCTTAGTGGCTCAGGATCTTTTTGTATTTCCATTTCCATTTTCACCGTTCATAGCACAGGTATGTTTACGGCAATTGGAACATTTCCCGTAATGCTATTATTCCATATGAGATTATAAGTCGAAGAAAAGATAAGCAGAAATTCATTGCACTATAACTTCCTGAAAAATCGCACAAAATAATTGAGATTTTGCCCAGTTGTACTATTGAATATGAAAATTACTCACGTGCCATTATCTCAAAATTAGCTTATATCGACTTAAGCACTTTTTCCTTTTTTGCCACACATTTTATGATACAGTTTGCAAGCAGTAAATTAAAAAAAAAAGATATTGTTAAATTAAACGAGTATAATGCAAAAGCTTTTCGATATACAAAAACAAAAACTGCAACAAAGAACTATTCGTTTAAATTTAAAAGCATACTTTTAGGTTAATCTTTAAATACCCAATATGTAGCATACATTCAGCTGCTTAATTGCTTTGCAATTTATTTGTTTAACCTTCTTTTAAGCCATATACATATGTATGTATGTGTGCACGAATATGTATGTATGTATATAGTACATATGCGTGTATGTATGTATGTAAACTATACATGTTATATACATTTTGTATACATAATTTATAAATATAATTTAATTTAATTATTGGCTAATTTGCTTTTTTTTAATTTTTTCTATAAAATTCAACATGTATTCATAAAAGTTATCAATAATGAGGTTTATTATCGGTATAAGTTTATTTAATAATATTTATTAAGTTTTCATTGATTTATTATCTGATAGTTTTTAATATCGCAAATCATAATAAATCAAATTGTAATTAAATTTTATTGAGTTTTACAAACCAGGAATCAGGCAATTTTTAAGTGATTTAAAAAAAGTTAAGCAAAACAGAGGCTTTAGTGAAAAACGTTAAAGCAGCTCAACCGTGCTGTTGCTGCCATGCCATATGGTACAATTATACTAAAGAGTGGTTAAATTTTAAGGGCCGATGTTGAATGTGAACCACACCTAAACGTCAAGTTTTTTTCTGCATTTCATTTGACATTTCTCAATATCAGACTAACTCAATTTGAACTATGGAATCGAGCAACTCGTTAAAGTTATTCAGGCTTATTACGAAAATGGGCGTTCAAATCAAAATGCATATCGTGCATTTCGTGATTTTTTCGGTCAGCACAATCGACCAAATGTGCGTACAATCGGAAAAATCGTGCAAAAATTTGAGCAAACCGAGTCTGTAGGAGATGTGAAAACACCAGTGCATGCTCGTACAGGTCGTACTGCAGAAAATATTGCTGCTGTTCGCGATAGTGTGGCTGAAGAGCCGTCCACCTCAACTTGTCGTCGTGCCCAACAATTGCAACTCTCGCGCTCGTCGTTGATGAACATTATGCATAAAGTCTTGCATTTACACGCTTACAAGATGCAATTGACTCAAGAACTAAAGCCTCTTGACCATTCCAAACGTCGTCAATGGTCAGAATGCTGGCAAGAAATGGCAACAGTGGATGATAAATTTTTGGAAAGAAAATCATATTCAGTGATGAGGCACATTTTCACCTCAGTGGATTCGTCAATAAGCAGAATTGTCGCATTTGTGCGAATGACAATCCAAGAGTGATTGTCGAAAAACAAATGCACCCACAAAGAGTGACTGTTTGGTGCGGTTTATGGGCTTGCGGCATCATCGTTCCGTATTTTTTTCAAAATGAGGCCGGTCAGGCAGTTATTGTGAATGGTGTCCGCTATGGTGAGATGATAACGAACTTTTTATGGTCCGAATTGGAAGATATGGATGTGGACGATATGAGGTTTCAACAGGACGGTGCCACTTGCCACACAGCTAACGAAACAATGGCTCTTTTGAGCGACAAATTCAATGGACGTCTTATTTTACGTGGTGGCGATGTCAATTGGCCGCCGAGATCATGTGATTTGACACCGTTGGACTTCTTTCTTTGGGGTTATTTGAAAGAAAAGCCAGCAGCCAGTCGATAAGCCAGCAACAAGTCAAGAACTAAAGGATGAGATAATTCGGCACATTAACGGCATAGAACCTCAATTATGCCATCGAAAATTTGGACCATCGGATAGAGTATGCCGCCATACAGCATGGACGAAACATGGACATGAGCGGTCTCCATTAGCCATTTGCGATGTCCGACGTGATGCCCATACCAAGTTCATGGCTAGTAGAGACCGCTAGTAAACAGCTGGTCAGACATAATTGTTGTTGCACTTTCTAAATGAATTAACAAATGAAAACATAAACAACTTTTTATGGTTATGATAGCACTAATATGGCAACATTGTATGGTACGCATGATTGAACATGTAGTGATGCCAAGTTTTTCAGAGTAAAACGCACTAAAAAGCAGTGTTACCATATCAGTTTCAAAAAGTCTGAGATTTATTAACCCAATACTTTGTATTATTAAAATTTATTTGCCAATAAGACAATAAAGTTTGCAAAATATTATTTTAACACTTTATTATTGTATATTATTTATTCACATTACTTTAATTGTGATTGTTTATAGCTACACAAAAATATTTAGCCAATAAAAACTCACTGACAAAAGTTGTCTTTTCTCTGTATAAAATTACATCCTAATGAAATGAACTCATTGAATGGAAAGCAATGACTACCAGGAAATGTAGGACGAATTGGGTAATAAGCTCAAGATGTTACAAGAGGAGCTGTGGTTGCTGCCTGGAGCGCCTGGTAATAACAGCTAAAGCAATCCTAATTAATTTAAATATTCCTAATGTTTGAGTTATTCTTACGAATTAAAGGGGAACACAATTTCTAACACCCCGACTTTTAAAAAAAGGATTTTTAACAAGCACAATAAAAAAAATGCTCATGTCACATATCATCCTAAAAGGAAGCGCAGGAATTCCTTGTGTAAGAGCATTACATACAATTTATCATTTCTTTTGAATTATAAAATTCATTTGTTTATTCTTTCCCTACCCCCTGGGTATTATCTGTAGCATTTTTTTAAGACATTTAGCAACTTTCAAAGAAGTCAAAAAGTTAATATAAAGTTAGCGTTTTACATTTTTGCATACATATACACAGATTCCCAGCAAACGTGCAGTTTTTCGCTTTAATTTCACATTTTAATATTTAAAAGTTAATTCTATAGCAAACATTTCTAAATAGAAAAGGTTATATCTAGCCTTGGGTTAAAAAAGTGGACGGGCCATGCCCACCGAAATTTAATATTATATCTCATGTGCTTGTACTTTAACGATTTTTACAAAGCTTGGCAACACCTTGAGTTGGGAAAAATACTTCATCTTGTGTTCAAAAAAGTGGGCAGGGCTACGCCCATGAAAGTTAAGTATTAAAAAATATGCACTTATACTTATCCGATTCCCACTAAACTTGGTAAAGAGTTTTGGCTCTTAGAATGACATAATTTTGTACTTAAAGAAATGGGCGGCGGGACCATGTCGATTCACGATTAATATTATAATTCACGTGCATCTACCTGACCGATTTTTACGGAACTTGGCACACACCTTGAGCTGTGAAAATTACGCGATGCTGAATTTAGAATATTTGCCAAATTGGGTATTTTGCCGACTTCAAAAGAAAAAATTACAAAACAATTTAGATTTAGTTAAATAAAACATTTTTATAAATAATTCTGCCAACAAAAATAAACCGATTTCAATGCAAAGATTTGATTAAACTTTTTCGAAAACAATTTATGGGACCAAACTGGAAGTAAACTTTTTCAAACAAACAAAATTTGAAAATCTGTTGGTTATGAAGTATGTGAAATATAAAATTGAATTTTAATGGGCGTGCCTCCGCCCATTTTTTTTAAATGCAAGACTGTGTATTTTTCACAGCTCAAGGTGTGTGTTAAGTTTTGTAAATAGCGTTAAAGTAGAATCACTTAAAATAAAATTTTAATTTTAAAGGGCGTAACTCCACCCATTTTTTTAAATGAAAGATTGTGTTTACTTTTGAGCTCAAGGTATGTGGTAAGTTTCGTTAAAGTCGGTTAAGTAGAACCAAGTGAAATATAATAATAAATTTTAATTGGCGTAGCCCCACCCATTTTCTCAACTTTAAAAATGAGTAATTACAAGAACCAAAGGTGATTGCTAGTTTTCGAAGCAATCAAATAATTAGAATATCATAGAATTATATTTAAATAAATTTGGGCGTGTCCACGCCCACTTTATTTACAATGGGAGCAATTGAAAGCATATCCTTTCAGAAAAAAATTACCGAGTTATGAAGTAAGTAACAACGTTAAAAAAAATTTAGACGAATTGATAACCTCTTCCCTTTTTGAAGTCGGTTAAAAACAAAAGGAAACTAAGACAGATTTCATTGCATACTTTTATGATTTGATTTTACTTCATTGAACATATAAAAAAATTGTAGAAAAATTAGTTAAACAATTACAAAATTGTGTAGTAGTACACTGCTCATTAGATAGTTCTCTGAACGTTACGACCATAATTTCAAATGTTTGCTGGGATAGAGCACATTTTCGCCGAAATTGCCAGAGCTTAAATTTTTTTTATATACTATGTATGTTATATGTTATATGTATATAAAAAGACATATAACAGTTTTCATGAAAAAAAAAACAAAAAATATTTGAAGAAAGAATATGAAGAAAAGAAAAAGAAGCAAATGTTGTGCGTGAGTGAATTTAATTACTTGGAATGAAATCAACATAAAATTTTATTATAAACTTAAGTTCTTTTACACTTCTTTACCAGTTTTTGGAGGTAAAAAAATATCATACACATTTTAAACAAAAAAAAATAGCGTAATATAAAGCGCTAAAAGTTAAAATTTGTGATAAAATTTTAATGCAAAAGTTTAGCTAAACTAAATAAACACTAAAATCTGATGACACACCCCTTGTGGCATACGTGTGCTACTTGCACAACGTTTATGTGAAGATTTAGAAGGTATTAATTTTAACTAAAATTTTTATTATGTCAATCAAAACAAAATAATTATAAGTAAAAATTAAATAAAAATAGAGAGGAAAAAACTTGTGTAAACATCTTATTGATAGCGCTATGATGACGAAATGTCTTAGATTTGATATTTTTAGTGAAAGTTTAGGACTTAAAAAAAGTAACGTTCAATACATTAAAATATTTAGAGTCGTGAACATGTTGTATTGCTGTATTTGGTTTATTTAATCTGCTCACAAAAAAAAAAAAACACTGCTACTATTTGTAAGTGGTGCCTTCTTTAGGAAAGGGATAGATAGTACAGAGAAGACAGGTGGTGAAGAAACAGATAGCGGAAAGTTTCATTCTTTAACAACTCTGCTTTTTTTAAATAATGCAGTGTTGCAGCGCCTCTGGTGTCAATGAGGCGTACTCAATTTTTTTGGAGCTGTGTTTAGTAGCCATTTTATTGGTTATTTTACTTCCCCGATAATTTTCGCTATACAATACAGCGAAATTATCGGGAAAAAACTAAAAAATAATAGAAAAAGGACATTTATCAATTCCTCGCGATCAAAATCACTACAAAAAACATACAACAATAAAAAAGGAAAAGTTTTCTAGATTACGAATTTGCAAAAATATTTTATGATTCTTGGGTAAAATTTTGAAGAATTCACCACATAATTACATTTGGATTTTTTTTTAATTTTTGGGAAAAAATATTTTTTATATAACTCCAAATCTGTACATGCTGGACTTTTTCGAAATTCATATCCTTTATGAGGAACCTTGAGAGATTTCATACCACGTACAGCAATGTCAGTTTATTTTTTGTCAACTGATGTATAGTTTAGTTTGCTATTGTATAAGAAATTTTGTTTGATTCAAAAGAAATAAATATTTACAAAATATCAGAAGAAATTCAAAATAATTCAATAATAATTTTGGCATTATTTTTAGCACTTTAATTATTTGTACGAATTTTTTAGCTTTTCTTAAGTCTATTTTAGGTGTAAAAATTTTTAAGATCTGGTCACACTGATACTGTTAGGAGCTCTTACAAACAGGGCTGCCAGATAACATTATCGAAAAATCGTCGAAATTCCGATAAACTATAAAATAATCGTCATTTTGTACTCGAAAAAAACGTCAGAAAAATCGTACAGATCAAAATGAATTTTTTTAACGTGTATACTAGGCCGGGTCGATTAATATGGATAGAAAAAATTAAAAGGTCGTATTATTACTCATTATTTTTTTGAAATCGTGATTTTTACATTTTTCGACACATAAGATTTCTTGTATCGAAAACTACTCGATTTCAAAAGAATAAATAATTCTAAGAAAATTTTGCAAAGAAACCAATGGGTGTAAAATCAAACCCTATACAGCGCATCTCGACATGAAAATTTATTTCCTCTTCCTGAGCTCCTTGTTTGGCCTGCCTTATTTCAAGACATTGACTTTAAAAAATGAAAATGGGGAACCAAATATTATGGATAAGTCTAAATTAATAGCAGCAAGTACGTGAGGAATGATTCGAATTTAGTAGCATTTATTTCAGTATATAAATTTTTTTATTTAAAAAATCTGTAATTTAAAAAAATTGTTTTAAAGAGGAAATACATTTTCATGTCGAGAGGCGCAATATAGGAATTGATTTTAGACACGTGGTTTTTTCAGATAATTTTCTCAAAATTTCGTGCAGATTACGTTTTTGCTATACGATTTTTGCAAAATAAAATCGACATGCCCTAGTGTATACATATGTACATATGTTTCATTTTACATGTTTATTGAGAAATTGAAACCATTGTCCTTTTTTAACCCTTATAAACTTTTTTCCTCTGAGTGGTAAAATTATGAAAAATATTGCCAAGTTATGTCCAATTCTTGGTGTCAGTAGTCTTGATGCCCGAAATTTTTTATATGAACTTGGCCTTTTTCACGTTTATTTTTTTTTTTTTGAATATCAATTTACAGAGATATCAATATAAAATAAAGAGTGGGCAAGATTACACTAAAATCTTTTAGAAGGTAAGTAATATATGAATTGAAATAGTCGCTTTTTTATAAAAGAACTGCAATACTTGGACTTTTAAAAAATCGTAAATTTTAATGGAAAAATCGTCATTTTGCTATTTTCGGCACCAAAAATCGTCAAAATGACGATAAATCGTCAAATCTGGCAGCCGTGCTTACAAACAAAATCTGTACTAAATTCTCCTTAATATAACGTTATTTTTCTCTCTTCAAAATACATACAATTATATATAACAGTTACATAATAAGAAAATTAAGGCTGTAAGGGGAAATTTTATAGCAAGAATTTGTACCCTTAAAATAAACTAAACATTTTGCTATTGCTTCTCCCAAATTTCAGGCAAAAACTGTTCTACTGCAACATAATAAAAAATATACTTATTGTCAGTTACCCCTTAATTAAGTGAACTTTATGAAATGACCAGCTCTTACTTTTCTTCATAGTTTGTGTGTGTTATTCCCCTTTATTTATGTTCATTTTCACCCTTAATATTTACGACTTTGCAAGGTGAGTTTTTTTTTCTTTGTGTTGTTAAATCTATCCATTTTATTCTCGTAAAGAACCAATAAACAAATGATTAATTAGTAATAAACAAAATTAGAAACGTGGTTAGAAAATAACTCACAGGCTTAAAAGAACCTACTTTTTTTAATGGAGTGGTTGTAACCTAATGTAAGAAATACAATTTCATCAGGATTTCAAGGAGTTGTTAAAATTAAATGAGGCAGGAAATAATAGCGGTTATTTTTATGTTTTATTGACAAGAAAAGGCTGTTGGAGGTGCTTGAACTGTTTCAAGTGCGTAAGGACATGCTTGATGTACAACGTCCAGAGAAATAATTATTATTTATGCACTATGATTAGTGCAAAATCGTGTTCAGTAAACGTGAACTTGTACATATGTACATACATATATACATTAGTTGCTATTGAAGCCAAAATAAAAATGCATTATACTCTGGTAAAATTTATTAGTTTTTCATACATGAAATACTGAAGTATATTTATTTGACATAACTAATGTCTTTATTTAATTTCAAAAATTGGCTTGTTTTTATGGTTAAGCAATTGTCTATATGCATTTTGTTCCCGCTTGTGGAACTCGTCAGTAGACTTTTTGGGTTGAAGTCTACTGAACGAAATGCATATAGACAATTGCTTAACCATAAAAACAAGCCAATTTTTGAAATTTATTAGTTTTATTAAGAAAAGGAAAATAAAAGCGATGTATGAAACGTGTATAACTTTGATGGTCCAAAGGGGACAAAAAAAAACAAAACCATTCAGAGAAAGATGAAAGAGTTTTCTTTCATATACTTTTGCACCTGCCACGACCAGCCTATAATACTTTTTTTATTTTAATGAAAATACTCAAAAATTAAAAATAAAACATTTTACCAAAAATTGCTAGTATTTTTTTTCCTTTTTAACCCCCGACTAAAAAAGGGGTGTTATAAGTTTGTAGTGTGTGTCTGTGTGTCTGTCCGTGTCCACGTACAGGCCAACGGCTGGACCGATTTTCATTTAGTTTTTTCTGTTTGAAAGATGACTTGATCGAGAGGGTTCTTAGCTATGTCTGAACAAAATCGGCCCAGCCGTTTAGAAGATATAAAATCTTTTCTGGAAAAAGTCAGGGGGTTTTTAAAATTTTTAATTTTTGTTATTTATGTTTGTACAGGCATAACTCTGTCATTTGAAAAACCGATTTTCAAAATAATTTTTTGTCTAAAACTGTAGGCAAAGTTTCGTTTCATAATTTTTTTTTCTAAATCGGAAGGGGAAATATGCTCCCCCATGCATAACTCTGTCATTTGTGAACCGATTTTCAAAATTTTCTTAACGGTTTGCCTGCAGTTTGTACCTATAATTTTTTTCTAAAATTAAAGGGGAAAATTCGCTCCCCTTATGCATAACTCTGCCGTTTGTGAACCGGTTTTAAAATTTCTTTTTTTTTTTTGTCTAAAGGGCTTGCCTGCAGCTTGGTCCTTTAATTTTTTTCCAAAATGGGAGGGAGAAAATAGCTCATCCATGCATAACTCTGTCCTTTGCAAAGCGATTTTCAAAATTTTTTTTTTTTTTTTTTTTTTTTTTTTGTTTGAAAGGTTTTATCCGCATTTCAGTCCCATAACTTATTTTCGGAAATCGTGGTGGGCGGCGAATTTTTTCTGCCCCCTTGTCATTTGTTAACCAATTTTTAAAATTATATATTTTTTTTAAACAATTTACAAAACTATTTTTGTGTTTGGAAACGTTTGCCTGCAGTTTTGTACCATATTTTTTTTCGAAAATCGATTGGGAAATTTTCTTTCTATGCAAAATTAAAAAAAATCGAAAGTTCAGTTATAACCTTAAATTTCTCAACAACCGCTGCAATGATTCTAGTGAACTAACTAAATGTGGATAAAAGCTTAAGATAATATCTATCTACTAAAAAAAAGAATTATTAAAATATCTTTATTAGTTCCAAAGTTTGTAGTTGACAAGCAGCCACGTAAACCAACCAACCAATGTGGCAATAAATTTTGATAATACGTATGTCTGTATGTATTTATATTTTAATTGTGCCTTAGCACATGTTTTTGATTACATGAATTTGCATTTTATTGAAACTACATATTTCATTTAATAAACTTTGTGCAAAGTAATTTTAAAAAAATGTCTAAAAATTAATTTTGTCTACGGCCAAGCAGCAACAGCAGCAGAAGTTTTACTTGCATTTATGGAAATAAAAATTTGATTTTATATTTATCGTTGGTTTAATGCATTAAAGTCACGTTTTTACTTTTGCAAATTAAATTTAAAAAAAAAATCAAATAAGTTCTGCAGAATAAGTTATGTGTAGTAGCTCTAAGGGAAATTAATAAAAGTTGGTCTATTATTAGAAAATAAGAGGATATAACAACAAAATTACAAGCGGTAATTGCAATTTATGTACATATTTGGAACTATAAAAGCAGAAAGGAAAGGTATTATATGCATTACAATATATTTGGCTTGTTAAATGTGGAGTAAGCCAAAACGAAACAAAATTGTGCGACTTAAAGGTTCAATAAAACGCGCCGTAACCATAGAAGTACTAAACAGCTGTTCGAACCAAACTTATTATTTTGAAATGAATAAGCAAACGAAAACATAAACAGCTGTTTATGGTTATGGCAACACTAAGGATTGAAGCAAATATATTTATGGTTATGGCAATGGTTATGGCTATGACATTATGGTATGACACGTCTAATTAAACCTTAAACACCAGAAACATTTTAATATGTTCTCGTATTAATTTTGTACTTATTCACAATCGCATTTTAGGTGTAGGCAGTTTTATGCAAAATCCTAGAATTTGGTAACCTAATTGGCACCGACTTTGAATATTATTATAGATAACACATATAAAAATGTTTTATTTAACTGAATCTAAATTATTTTTGGCTTTTTATATTACTTATTTTCGAAGTCATTTTAATTTTTTAATGGCCTGTTTCACAATAACGAAGCGAATCTTTCGACTTACAATTTATATTTGAAACATAAACAAATTTTCATATTTTATTGTTGTTTTCAATATAAATTTTTAGTCGAAAGTTTCGTTTCAGTTTTCTTTCGTTATTGTGAAACAAGCCATAAGATTTATTTTCAAAATTTTAGTGGCAGGTTTATATTTTTAGGGGCGTGGTCACGCCTAATTTGTCACATGTTAGTGACCGCCCATTTTTTTAAATGCAACATCGCGTCACTTTCACAGCTCAAACTGTGTGCCAAGTTTCTTAAAAATGGGTCAGATAATAGCACGTGAAATAAAATATTAATATTTAATGGGCATGGCTCCACCCATTTTTGTAAGAACAAAACTATGTCACTCTAAGAGCCGAAACTCTGCCAAGTTTCGTGGAAATGAGATAAGTAGAAGTACATATAATTTAATACTAGCCTTTCATGGGCGCAGCCCCGCCCACTTTTTTTGAACAAAAGATTAAGTATTTTTCAAAGCTCAAGGTGAGTGCAAAGTTTCATAAAAATCATTAGAGTATAAGCACGTGAAATATAATATTAAAATTTAATGGGCGTGGCTCAGCCCACCTTTTTGAGCACAAGATTAAGTCTTTTTCAGAGCTTAATGTGTGCGCCAAGTTTCGTAAAAATCGATAGAGTAGAAGCACGTGAAATATAATACTAGATTTTAAAGGGCGTGGCCCCGCCCACTTTTTTGAATACAATATGAAGTATTTTTCAGATCTTAATGTGTTTGTCAAGTTTCGTAAAAATCAGTAGAGAAGCAGCACGTGAAATATAATATTAAAATTTAATGGGTGTAGCCCCGCCCACTTTTTTTAATGCAAAATTTTTTAATTTTTTGAGCTCAGGTTGTGTGTTAAGTTTCGTAAAAATCGATCAATGTGAAATACAATATTAATTTGTATTGGGCGTGGCCTCGCCCACTTTTTCCAACTTCGAAATTGTGTTGTTACGAGAGCCAAATGTATTATGTAAGTTTCGTAGCAATCGAATAAGTAAAATAGCCTAAAATCTAATTTTAAAAAATGTATGTGCATGGCCCCGATTTTTCACATTGCGACCAAATGAAAGCCATTCCCTTTCAGACCAAAAAAAAATTACAAGCGGTGTAAAACATACTAATTTTACTTTGAGTTGCCACCTATAATCGGGCCATATGTTTTAATAAAATATCGAGGGAGTTTACTGCATTATTCAAAAAAAAAAAAATTAAAATAAAAAAACATCAAGAACTTATTACTACATATACACTTTTTTCTATTCCTTATTTAATATTTTTAATTTCTTTAATAATTTTAAGCGTTTTTAAGTCTTATTTTTTTCTCCGTTTTCAACAATTTTCTTTGACTTATTTTTCTTCTATTTCCATTTAAACTTAAACCAATATTGCAATTTAATCAATTTTCTTTTTTGCAAAAACAAAATAAAAAATAAACACAAACACAAACACACACACGTACAATTTTACTAACAAGGAATGAAAGATAATAGTGGAATCTCCAAAAATTTTAATTAATTTCAGCATTTTAGTTTCCATTTACTCTGATTGATAAAAGTTGCAGAGTAAGTTAGAACAAATGAAATGAGGAAATAAGAAAATGTTCATGAATATATGAAGTTAAAAGTAGAAAAAAAACATATTTTTTAAATTAAAGTTAATCTAAATGAAAAATCAATATTTGAATAATAGAAAAACGAAATTTGAAACATATCCTAATCCTTATCCTTAATAATCCTTACTAATATTATAAATGTGCCCTTAATTATAAAAGTGGTCTAAGTCATATGCATTTTTGCTTCAAAACAAAAAATAAATCTTTAAAAAACTTCAAAAAATATTTAATAAATTTATATAAATCGAGACTAGTACAACTTTTAATTCAAATGTTGCATAATATAGAAATATTTTTTAATTTGTTCAAATGTAATCTACTAAATATCTCGACCAAAGAAATATATGACTTAGACCACTTTCATAATTAAGAGTGAAAGTGAGTTTGTTTGTTAGTTTGCTAAAAAAAAAAGCTGAATTACAATCGTCAAACATTGTCTATTTTTTAACCGGTTCAGAACCGTTTTTTCATATTTGGTACGGATTTTCAAACCACTAAACCGATTTTGAAAATTCGTTCATCAATGGAAAGCTAAGTACATTTATTTCCTATTTCTTATCCGGTTCGGAACCGGTTTTTTTACATTAGGTTCGGATTTTTTTTCGAAAAATGCATTTTTGGGCTGGTTAGGGCAATTTTCGTTTCGGGTTTGATTGTTGAAACAGTCAATAAGGAAAGTTAATGTAAACTTGTTCTTTTTACCGAGAACTTGTAATTAGAACATTATGACTGTTAGGGCTTATAAATTAATGTAAGTTAATCTTTAATTTTGATTTAAAATGTCAATACAGTATTTACAGGCTTTTTTCTCGAGAACCGTAAGAGCTACGGATCTAAAATTTTCACAGATTATGTAAAACTTTGGCCGCTGCAACAACAAATATATATATATATATATATATATAAAAATTTTTGAAATCCTACGAGTACTTAGTATTTTCAAATTTAGTGCATTTTTATGCAGACTAAACCAATTAAGACTGATATTTAAAAAAGCAAAATTAGGTGATATTCTATCAGTTAAATGTTATTTTGACAACTTGCTGTATCTTGGAAAACGTAAGAAGCAAACTCTTGAAATTTTCAAATTCTCTAAAACTAAAAAATCCCAAAAATCAATAAAATCGTTAAAACAAAAAATCGCCAAAAACGGAAAAAAAATTTCCAAGATCCAAAAAAACACAAAACTAAAAATATTCAAGAAAAAAATAAAAAAATCGCCAAAAACGAAAAAAATTACCAAAACAATAAAAAAAACAAGACTAAAAAAACGCCAAAACTAAAAAAAATCGTTACAAGTAAAATAATTCGCCAAAACTAAAAAAAATAAAAACAAAAAAATTGCATAAAAAACCCCAAAACCAAAAAATTTCCAAAACCCCAAAAAAATGTTACCGGGTACTTACATTTTTTTAATAAAAAAAGCGCTCGAACTAAATAATCGCTAAAATTTAACAAAATCGCCCCAAGACCGAAAAAATCGCCAAGAGCAAAATGCGAAAAACCCAAAAAAATCGGCAAAAACAAATAACGAACAAATTGCCAAAACTAAAAAAATCGTTCAAAGCAAAAAAAAAACGCTCAAACTAAAATAATTCGCCAAAACTAAAAAATCGCCAAAAATAAAAAAAACACCAAAACTACAAAAAATGACAAAAATATAAAAATTGCCAAAAACAAATAAAGATAAAACTAAAATAATTCGCCAAAGCTAAAAAAAATCGTTACACAAAAAATCGCAAAAAAAAATCAAAACTAAAATAATCGCCAAAAACGAAAAAACGCCAAAATTAAAAAACGTCAAAACTAAAAAAATCGACAAAAACGCCAAAACTATAATAAATCGCCAAAACTAAAAAAATAGCTCAAATGAAAAAGACGCCAAGGCTACAAAAAACGCCAAAACTAAAAAAACGCCAAAACACCAAAAAAAAAAGTTAACCGGGTACTTACATTTTTTTAAAGCTATTTACGTATGTACATCAGGCAAGATATTCGATTACATAGGCGAGTCAACGTCGCACTTTACTGTATTTATTTTTTAATAAGCAAAGTTTTGAGGCTAGATTTTCTAAATACAAACACTGTTTTAGTTTTGAAATTTGTATGGAAAAAAATTTTTGAAACGAATTCTCCTTACTTTTCATGCAAAATTGAAAAGTTTATAAGCGATTTTTTCACAACATCTGCCTATTAGTGTAAGTATCAGAACAAGAACTCAAGGCCGTAAAAGTTAAATAGCTCGTGGCCATTTTATTGATGTTGTATTGAGATTGTACTCCAAATAAATTGAGAAGAACCAAATTAAATAAAAATATCATACATATGTAAATCGTTTGTTTTTTAAACTATTCAATCTTCACACACAGGCATACGATATAAGACAATCTAAAAAGAGGAAATACAGGGTGGCCCAGAATGGCCGAAAGGGCTTGAATTCCTTATAACTTTTTTATTATAATTTTTTTCTATTTTTCTTTTCAGATTTTGTAAAAAGACTTGGGGAATTTGTCCAACAATTGAAACTGACAATTACCATCAACGACTTGATTATGCAATTTATTTTCGTCAAAAAGAAGAAAATCGTGATTTTATTCATAATTTAATAATGAGCGACGAAGCCCATTTCCAATTAAATAGGTTCGTTAATAGGCAAAACTGCAGGATATGGGCTACGGAAAATCCAAGAATAGTTAAACAGCAAGAATAGACCCACTTAAGTGTACCGTTTGATGCGGAGTTTCGTTGAAAAGGATAATTGGCCTGTATAAGAATTTAACCTGCAACCCTGTGACCACCAGTCTGCCATTCTGCATGTTATTCTTAAAGTTAACATGGATCATACTGCATTTGCATAATGAGCAAAGACTCTGTATTCACCAATTACAGAATACTGAATTCGGCTCGAAGGACCATAAAAACGTTTTATTTTTCCATATTCAAAATGAAAACGTCACCAAGTACGAAATTAACTCCCAAGCTCATTTCAAGTTTTTACTACTTTCTGGTTTTTAAGTTGAATTTTAAGCGTTGGTATTATCAGCAACTTTTAATATAATTTTATGACAGAATCCTTTTTCGAAAGGAACAAAAAAAGATATACACACGGAAAAGGGTTATAGGGTCAAAGTCTTCCACAAAAATGTTCCTCCTCTCAGGATTTTATATAAAATGACTGAACACATTCTAAACAAAAAAATTACCATTCAACATGACAATATGGCAACACTACAGAATATCGCTTTTGCCTCGAAGGACCATAAAAAAGTTCTAAATGATAACAGATTTTGTAGTCTTTGTTTGAAAAACTCGATATTTTTAATATGCCAATAATTAGCAGAAAAGCAAATTGAAGTTCATTTCAGTCATACAAAATCTTGTAATTCCCTTATAGTTTTAGGAAATATTCACCATAACTTATAAAAAAAATCGATTTTTTTAAACTAAATTTCTAATCAGAATTAATTTTTAGTCAGGCTTAAGTTCAGTAATTTCAATCATTTCTCACATTCCGTTTCATTAGAATTTAAGTTAAATAGCTGATGTTAATAACAATCTCTACCCAAGTAGATAGACTAGGGTGCTGATGAAGTGCGTTGCTGCACAGAAAAATATCGGTATTTCCCCCAGCTTAAAAGTCTAATTTAATTTTTCTTCTCTTCTTTAGAAACTCACATTAATTAATAAAAAATATTTCATTCAATAAAAGAATTGAAATTACTGAACTTAAGCCTGACTAAAAATTAATTCTGATTAAAAATTCACTATAGTTCAATTAAAATCTAAAAATGTCTCATTTAAATTAAATTCCGTTAAAAAAATCGATTTTGGTCTAATTACTTACTTGAATTTACATTTAAAAACTGATTCTCGTTTTAATTCGTATAAAAAGAAACAAATTGCTAAAATAGGTAACATTTTAGCATATTTCCTAGAGCAAAATATTATTATAGAACACCAAAAAGGTAATATTTCTTAACATCGCTTCCAATTCGGAGATTGGGAATCGAAAAAGAGAACTTCTTGCAATGAAAAACCTGTGTAAAAATCATTAGGAGGGTTCAAAATTTTCACTACTAACGGATCGCAAACTCTACATTTTCATGACTTTGTTGCAGTGTCTATTTTTCTGGGATATTTAAGGTTCTGCACACTTATATTCGTTAAATCAAGCATTCATTTCTTTTAACAAATTTTGCCTACGTTCAGCTGCCCAAGAAGTGACTGTGCTTGCTTCATTTTATCGACTTACAGCCTTATTTACAAACATTATTAAGGCTTTTTCTTTTAAAACCCTTTATAAAGAATTAATAATTTTTATAAATAAAGATGTTAATGTTTAAGACGATTAAAACGTTTGCTTTGGTTTTGAAATAAAAAAAATATTTCACAGAATAGTCGACGTTATTATTGCAACATTTATGGCCACAATTATTTCAACAACAAAATCACAAATCTGAATCTATAAGGAAACAACAAAATTCCATCCACTCTTAAAGCAGCAAATAATAAAATAAAAATTGTATCCTTTTTCTTCCTCATTTTCTTGTTGTAATTAATGTGATGTTATGAGAAAATTGCAAAATTAAAAGCTCATAATGGCAAATAATTTCTATCATTAATTAAAGATAATAAAACGAATAAAACGACTGTAAAGCAACAGAGCAATAACTTTTTTATGTACATATGTATGTATTTATGTATGTATTAGTGTCCTGCACAAGATATCTTATAAGAACTTTTAAGACATGAGGGATTTTTCAAATGTTTTACTACAGCGAAATCTTCTAAGACAAACGTTAACAACACTGTTTGCAAGAAATTTGTTTCAGTATTATAGGTATAGGAGTAAAGAAGAAAATACTTCGTGTACAAACGTCATGCGTGTATGTGTGTATGATCTTTTATTTTTCTGCACACATGCAAACGCACACACATGCATTAACATTAGTTGTATGCGGTTAATCACATAATAGTTACCATCAGCGTTGCCGTTTTGGTTACTTGTAACCAAAATTGGTTACTTTTTTTCCAATGTGTACTTGTGTACTTTTTTTCCATTTTGGCTAATTTTTTGGTTGCAAAATATTTATTTAAATGGTTCATTTATGTTATATGATTTTATAATAATACTAGCTGAGCCGGGCAAACATTGTATTACCCTCAATTATGTTATATTTTTCAAACTACAAATTACTCCACACAGTTGTCACTTGTTGGCTCAAAAACAAAACAAAAACCTGCCGGGTATTAACCCGAACCTGTGTTGAAAATTTCGGCCCCACAGCTCTTATAGTTCCAGAGATCATGCGTTAGGAACAAACTCACACTACGATTTTATATATACAGATATATTAATATATGTATGTATGTATATTTTTCAACTGAAGTACAAATAAAACAGTATTTTAAATACATAAAAATTTTGGTTACTTTTTTTGCATTTGGTTACTTTTTTTTTTGTATTTTGTTTACAAAATTTTTTTGGTCGTGGCAACGCTGCTTACCATCTATATCTTACACACACTCAAACGTACAATATGCAAAGTAACAAGCATGCACAAATCAACACTACTTCTTTTGAGTGTTTGTTACAAACAAGCAGTCTTTGGACATCGCTTGTTAACACTGATATACACGTACACCAATACATCAATCGTGCTTCGCTTATAAATAGTACGACAGCATTTATTATTGGTTTAGTATAATACATGCAACGTGAATACATTTAAAAATCATGACGTATTTACATTTAAAGACCTTTTATGCAGGTCTCTAGTATGTATGTATATTTCTATTCGCCAAAAGGCGAATTGCTCGTCTTCAATATAATGATTTAATTAAATAGTCTAATAAATGCGAACATTGATTTATTATTGAGTGCACTCAAAGAATAAGAAAACACTTACAATTCGAATCGTTGAAAAAAATAAGGTCATAAATGGAATGGGGTGGTGGAGGAAAGTAAAGCAGATGGTATGTGATTCGTGAATAAAGGCAGCAATATAAAGAATGTCAAAAAAAAATTAAAAGCGCATTATTTGAGATTTCCAGGGTTGTCACTTTTGCAGGGTATCTCTGAAGATAAATTTTAAAATCTCGCCGCATTAACAGAGTTCTGTTGGAGTGTTAACATGCCTCTGCTTAATAGGGTATGTTCGTAAATGCATCACTGCGCTGCAAATGGAAATTTAAATGTTCTAAACTGGTTCACTGAAGTAGATAACGCACAAATAAAAGTCAAATATGGTGTACAAACATGATTACTACTAAAACAGATTATCAGCGAACTTGTACTTCATTTTAAATAAAAGTTTGCACGTATGATGCAGAGCTGTGATGCATTTACGAACACACCCCTACTGTTAAACAGTAGTTAATACATTTTAAATGCAATAAGTTTAAATGGAGCTGACAAAAGTGTCTAGGACGTAGAGTTCCCACCAAACAATAAATGTTCTTGAACGTTCTTGGGCGAATAATCAATCTCGTATGGAGAGGAGTCTTCGCATAATGACAATTATGATAGCTGGTGCCCTAAAATCTACGCCAACGAAGACACCATGAGTACCATGTGGCTGAGTGGTAGCGATACTAGCCTCTCAGTCCAGAGGTCGTGGGTTCGATTCCCACCATAGACCCTGGGTGTTTTTCGCAGACAAGCTAATCGCTTTGCGAGTTGTGTTTGTTATGTTAAAAAAAAAAAAAAAAAAACTTTTTGCTGGCTATAAAGCTGGTAGTACAAGCAGAAATATCGAGTCATAACCGCTAAAATAGCTTAAGCGACACATTTTTGGGACATCGTTTTTTTGACGAATGTCGACTATTTACGATCGCAAATGACCGTTTTTGGTCAAAAATTGAAGTTTGAAAATTACTATGGCACGATATCTGCCATCAAAAAAGGCAATAAATTTCATATTCTTCGATTTGGCGATATCCAAATTGTAACCGATAGTCTACAGGAAATCAAGACCTTCATGGTAGTGCACATCACGTCTAATATAGCCCTAGAATGCCGCACATCACAACACTATGTCGTACAAGCATACGCGGACATCAATGCTATTCAGCTAACATCATAGCAAGCAGAGGGGACCCAGGGGTCTAATCGTTGCTTTCGATAACAAGCTGATTCGATAACGTTTTTTTCAGTTTGATATGGCATTCGATATCGATAGCGAATGCTATAATCTCAAACTGAAAAACGTAATAGAATCAGTTCGTTATCAAAAGCGGCGATCAGACCCCTGCTTCGGTATGCCGATATTGACAATCGGTGCGGTCTCTCCTATGCAGACGACTCAAACCGCATAGCATAATCAGCAGTGTTGCCAAAATTTTGTAAACATTTCCCACCATATAGCCCCTGAAAACCCGCTAAAAACCGCTACTTGAGTAAAAATAAACGCTAATAAAACCGCTGAATTTTTTACAAGCAATTTATTTCTTTTTTATGGTTTATTGGTAAAAAAAAGCAATGTGAGTCCGATCACAGAGGAGATGTGTAAACATCTAGTAATGAAATTTTTTTTAAGTTGGAAGTACTTATGCTTTTAGTATCTTTTTTTAAATTAATTAATTAAAAGTATCAAAACTTTCAATATTGTAAATACATATGAATTTGTTGGTTTTTGTTTGTTTTATTAAACTTATTTGGTTAGTAAATGGGCACACTGCAGTATATGTATATGTATGTTATGTATTTTTACTGCTAATGAAATTTAATTTGCATTACCAGTAAAATCGTAGGGCCGTAATCATAATAAAATTGTAGCAAGTGGCAAAGTTTTTTCATTAAAATTTTTAAACTTTTGTATGAAAAACATTTAGCTACTTGGTAGAATTTCATTATGAATACGGGCATTCCTGATTACTGAAAATTCAATGCTCCTCATCATATAACAAAACATTTAGGCAATTTATAAAAATTGTAGAAAAAAATTTTAGTAATCAGTAAAAATTTACTGTTAAACATTTTTTATTGTTTTTACTGAAACTTTAGTGGTACTGCAGTGCTCATCTATGGTAAATGCCTTTACTTTTACTTTTTAATTTTTAATTTTTAAAGCCTCTTGTTCATCGTTTAGTTGTTGCTGTTCTTGTTGTTGTGTACGCATTGTAATTAAAATAAATTCAGTAAAGTGCGACTTTGACTCGCGCACATTCGGTTTTGATCATTTTTTTTTTTTTGATTTAGCTTTCTTAATTTTTTAAGTTTTTTCAGTTTAAACGATTTTTTTCAGTTTTATCGCTTTTTCTTCTTTTTGGCGTTTTTTAATTTTCGCAATTTTTTTAATTTTCGCAATTTTTTTCATTTTGGCGATTTTTTCATTTTGGCGATTTTTTTCTGTTTTTTTGGGGTTTTTTCATTTTGGTGATTTTTTTCTGTTTTTGGGGTTTTTTTTATTTAGGCGATTTTTTCGCGATTTATTTTGGTCCGCGGTTTTTTCGCGATTTATTTTAGTCCTAGAGATTTTTTTTTTAATTTGGTGCTTTTTTCGTTTCGGCGATTTTTTTTTTTTTGTTTTTGGCGATTTTTTTATATTTATTTTTTAGTTTTACCGTTTTTGAAAATTTCAAGAGTTTTGCTCTTACGGTTTCCAAGATACAGCAAGTTGTCAAAATTACAAAGTCAAAATTGCATTAACTGATGGAACACCTTTTAATTTAAATTTTTTAAATTTAGTGTTAATTGTTGTAGTCTGTATAAAAATACACTAACTTTTAAAATTTCAAGTGTATATATATATGTACATACAATTGTATGTATATTACATGGGATTTGAACATTTTTCGTTGCTCGTTTTGGAACACCCTTTAGTTTTTAACTCTCATGTATTTGTTGTTGTAGTGGCCAAATGTCTACACATTGTGTCCAAATTTCAAGTCCGTAGCTCTTACGGTTCATTTTCACCTTTGGTGTACGGAAATATACAGAAAAATAACCGGCGGCGGCGCACCGTCAGCTTCGAGCCGGTCGACTTGTTTCTCTGCTTGGTATTGCTTCTTTCAAACACTAATACACTCATACATAGCTCACACCGATTTGACAATGCAAAGCAAAAGCAAAGAAATCTCAGCAAAGAAATCAAAGTCAAAAGATTTTTACCCCCTAGCGTATAGATGTTTACACATCAAAAATAGAATGATAATAATAAATTTTATAAAACATAAATACATATGCATACATATATCGTCGCTGTTTTAACTAACTGACCTAACTAACATTTTAAAAATTTAACAGGAGAGCAGCGTTTATGGTTGTTTTATACATTCATTCTTATGGCTGCGTCAGAAATTTTTTCTATATTTTTTCTATATATATATTTTTCTATAAGCACAAAAGTAATGTTTACAGTCGTGAAAATTGTAGACAATGTGTATTATGACTTATAAAGTCTAGTAGAGGACTTAACTCATTTTTCAAAAAAATGTCAGTTAGGTCGGTTAGTTAAAACAGCGACGATATGTCGGAATCTCATACTTCGCCAATATTTGTAAGCAAAACTCAGCCTAGTCATAATCGCACTTCGAACCAGAAAAAAGTAGAGGCTAATAGCGATTTCTTTTCTGACAAATATGTTGCATATATACATACATATGTTACATGTTTTACATTTCTGTGTTCGTTTGTACAAAAAATACAACTGTGGGAAAAATTATATAGATTAGATAGATCTTAATTATTCTAATTAATTTAATTTTCTTTTTCTCAATCCCACTGATCCAATCACCCATTTTTCGATTTGTTTTCCTCTTGTGTAAAGATTTGTTTATTCATTTGCTTTAATGCGAAAAGAAAGATTAATTTTTATTCAATGGGCGCATTCATAAGACGTAGCTGTTGAGTTCAACAGTTGTGAAACTGTTGGCAACTGTTGGCCCCAACAGTTACGTCTTAGAAACGGCTTGATGGATATAATTTTATCTTATATCTTTATTTTGTTACTTCATCGCATTTGTAATGTAAAATTTAACAAATATTTGCTCCTGCCACCTAACAAATCAAATAAAAGATAAAGCTCTATTCGATCAGCTGTTCAGGCTGAGCAAAACATGTTGACTATAGGTAGCGAAAAAATTTTATGATGGAAAATTACTCAACTGTTGAGTGGAGCGGAACTACTCAACTATGCGTTTCTAAGACAAACACTCAACGGTTGCACAACAGCTACGTCTTATGAATGCACCCAATATCATTTTATTGTGAATTGAATTTTATTCACTAAAAATAAGATTTGTTTACTTTCACTTGATACTTTACCACCACAAAATGTAAATTTTTTATTTGCAAAAAAAAAGTGACGGAGTTTTTTTGAGGTACGTGTTTATATCGAAAGAACTGAGCATAAATACCAGGGTACGTATTGCATAGCAGTGTTAAAAATAGCTTATTTTGATTCAATATCCTTCTTTATAAGTTTCAGGAAAACGCTAAAAAAACCCATCAACTAAGAAATTGTTCCGCTAAAAAACCCGCTGGAGGTTTTTTTAATAGACTTGCCGCTAATGAAAACAAAATCTATATATATATAAAAGAGGATGTGTGTATGTATGTAACGTATGGACTCCAAAACGGCTAGGCCGTTTTTGATGAAATTTTCAGGGAATCTTCAGAATATTCAGGCGGGTGACACTGTGATTTGATTTTCGGTCTGGGGGCGGAGGGGCGTGGCAAAATCCATTTTTCATATATATATATTAATTTTTTTTTTTGCTTTTTTTTATTTTATTTATTTTTTCTTGAAAGCTGTTGTCATGTTTTTCAAAACGAAATATCAAACTCCTAAATCGGTTATGTAGTTCCGAAGATATTTACAAAAAACCTATGTTAATAATGATCCAATATCAAAATTTTAAAACTTTCGAAATGTTGTATTAAAAAATCCGAGTTTTCGGTTTGTTTACAAAATATTTACATCATTCGATAACACGATGATAGTACAGTTATATACAGCGGGAAAACCGCCGTTTTGGCAACACTGATAATCAGGCAACTTACTCTATAGAGAGAACTCTTAGCGCTAAAAGAACTACGTAGCTTTTAAGCTTCCCAAGAAACCTCGTGGCCACGGCCAGAGGTAACTGCAATTTAGGAATCCCACGACAACCGCATGGCTCTTCATTTTAACTACTACTACTTTAGTTATAATGACGAAGAAGAAGAAAATATTATGCATCTTCTGTGCCTACCTCACGCTTTGGAGGGTAAACTTCTTCACCTTCTGGGCAAGATCTTTCAGTAGTTTATCCGAGCTTTCAGATATGGAACTCACAAATATAAGTTCCTATCTAAGGAACAGCGGTTGGTTTTCTCGCTGACTCTCTCTCTCTTTTCCGCTATGCTTTTATTTCGTCTAACTTCGCTCTCTCTCTCTCTCTCTTCTACTCTACACAGTTTAAGTCTTCTTCTTAAGCCTACCAGTGCTGCCAGAATGATGATTTTATCATATTTTTGATGATTTTTGGACCAAAATATGATTTCAAGATTTTTTTTTCTCGAATGATGATTTTTAATTTTGCAAATTATGATTTTTACTTTCAATGCATATGTATGTATGTACAATTTTCTTTGTTGTTCTGCAAAGTTTATCAATAGCTTTATACCTACAAGGAAAAGAGTTTTGTCCCAGCGAAAAGAAACAACTATTTTTCCTCTTCTAGGGTTGTTTGAAAAAAAGAACAAGAAAACGTCACTTTACAAGTAAAAATAAAAAGAAAAAAGCCATCTTAGAGAAGTGAGAAAAAATCGGTCAGGAATATGTTCAAATCTTGGACAAATCTATACCAAATCGCTTAAAAGAAGTCATTCCTTGGCAAGGAAAAGCAATTTGCCTTTTATACACAACTGCACATAATTATATGGTAAGAATATTAGCAATGTCGAATACTTTTTTGTTTGAATTTCTTAGTTAATTTTTTATTTAATAAAATATTTATATTAGTTACTTTTATCATCAAATTTTTTTATTGGATACAATTTGAAGTTCCTCAAAAAAATTATTTTTAAATTACTTTTGTAAAATAAGACAGTAAATACTTTTTAATTGATAAAAACAAAATAACGTTGTTGTATTTCGAATAGTTTTTTGTTCATTGTAAATATGTAAATTGTTGTTACTTTTGATATTTGAAAAAAATTGGACTTGTGATGATTTATTTCTTCAAAATATAATTTTCTTTCCGACAAATGATGATTTTCTTCGCAAAGCTTCTGGCAGCCCTGAAGCCTACCTTCTCCCTCTCCCTCTCTCTCTCTCTCTCTTCTTATTCTATATTGCACCATTTTAAAAAGTTCGTATAAAACAACTGGACTCAAAATAGCTTCAAAAAATCGAAGTTCTCCCACAAATTTTAATTTTTAGCTGATCTGATTAAGATAGATGCAAATTTATTTTTAGAAGAAAAAAAATTTATTCCGTGTTAATTAATTCCCGGAAAATGTTTAGAATTGGACTGTATATGTTTCTTTATTTTTCCACAGGTATCACAAAGGGATCATATTCTTGCACCCAAGTGACCTGTAATCCTTTCTTTCTTTACGAGCAACTTGCTAACCAAACCTAACCTAACGCTGAACGTTCATGCAGTGTCTCAAGCCAGCGGCTTTTGGTGTGAATGATTGCTTACTTATGATATTATTTGAATTAAATCAAGTAATGACTTACCCCAGGTATGCCGCAGACCAATAGCGGCAGGTTTTTCTGTTTTCTAATGCTTGCTATCTAATAAATTTGTTTTGGAGGTGATTCATGTTCATGTCAGCAGGAGACTAATATAATGGCAACTTCGTCGGTTTTCTAGGCATAACCTTGAACGGTCAGTTAAGAGTCTTGTGTCAGCAGAGGACTAATATAATGGCAAATTCTCCTGCTTTCGAGGCTCTATGGCTACCGTGTTTTCAGCACTGTAATCAGAAAAGATAAACATAATTCGCTTTTTGCTGATATGCACGACCTGAGATTTTACCTACAACAGTCGTGTAAAGAAGACTTGTTTTTCTCCAATCTGCGAGCCTTGCCATCGTACAGCCATGGTTCTGGCACTAGTAGTAGCTCCTCTCGTCTTGCTTTTATCCAGTTGAGGATGCCTTGGAGTTTAAATTGCGTTACCTTTACCTCCTCTCATCGGAATGCAAGAGGATGTTCTCGTTCAGGATTAGTGAGTTTTAAGGAGCACTCTTCTTGCAACCTCATCCACCGACATATTTTTGGCATTGTACTGGTACTGGTTTTAGTACTTAGAAAGCTATGGCCTTGCACTGAGGTTCGACAGGAAGTTCAATGTCACAATTCCACCAAGGGCAGTGTGGGAGAAAAACGGTATCGATGTGGATTCCAAAAGTTTTTGTTGGTATACGGATGGATCCAAAACGGAAAATGGAGTTGGTGCTGGAGTCCAGCTGGCCCAAGCTCTTTGCTCATGGAAAAATGGCATACGGTATTTCAGGCATAAATACAGGCAATCACCAAATGTGTTGACATTAATTTAAATAGGGGCTTTAGAGGAGATCTTTTCCGATAGCCGGGCAGCTCTTAACTCTCCTTTAATGGGAATTCCGTTCCAGGCTAGTTTTAAAATGCTTCGACTCATTACAAAAGCTATCCATACGGAACAAGGTTTCCATTTAATGGATACCTGGCCACAGCAGTCATCCAGGGAATGAAAAAGCGGATAAACTGGCCAAGAGGGCCTCTGCTGCTCTTTTAATGGGCCCAGAGCCGTTTTGTGGCGAAGTCGGTCGACTGTAACATCTCTAATCAAAGAAGATGACACTTTGACAGCTAAGGAAATGTGGCTGTCTTCTTTTGGTTTAAGGCAGGCCAAAGCTTTGATGCAGCCATTTACATATAATGGCATCCTGAACTTCAACAGTGATAATTTACGGCTTATTACTGGTTTTCTTCGTGGTTACTTTGGACTGAACTATCCTCTGTGGAAAAGTAACCAAGTTCGATCACCCTTGTGTCGTTTATACTTGGAAGATGACGAGACGACGGCACACATTCTTTTTGAATGTATCGTCTTATGGGACGCTAGAAGGCGTGTCTTTCATTCTGAGTTTCTGTGTTCAGATGATATTAGGCGGGCTTCTCTAATATCTGTACTGACTTTCATAAGGAGAGTCATACAGAGATTGATTTAAATTTGATTCCATTAGGTGTCACAGTACCGGTCTTTGGACCATATCTTCCCCTTATTCTATTATATGGCCTTGCACGTTCTATCCTTTCAATTTTCTTAAGCAAGTCTTTAAAATTTTGCATTCATACTACGTTGTGCTGGCTAAAAAACAATGAAATCATGCTGCACTTCTCATATACTATATAGTCTTCAAACGAATGCTTGTACCAAATTCAAAGGTAACAGTCCGTTTACACTCTAGTTCTAAAGCAGTGCTCGCCACCGGGAAAATGTGTTTGTGTATTTATTTCTATTTAGTTCTACACTATGGTGCCACTTTGGCCACGGGTGTTCTAAAGTAACTACATGCCGTTAATTCTGAAGTAACCCAGCAATCGTGTGATTCAGAGCACTGCAACCGCGAACAGCTTTTGTCGGATGTGGCGCATCTTAAAACAACTTCATAACCTAAGGAATGGAGGGGAAAGGAACTGGTTTCATCGTATTAGTCACTTATATGTAGCGATGGCTTAGCACTGCATAAATTGAAATTTTTTCTACAAACCATAAATCAGTACTGCCCACCGAGAGAAATGTATTCGTGTATGTGTATTTATTTGTATAAGAAGCCGATTGAAGTTCGGCACTCTTGTGTCACTTTGGGCAAATACAAGTTACTTCTCAACATTTACAGAAAATTATAATCTTGGCGGTCTGGCACTCCATTGTGAACTCAGAAATTTTAAGTGAATAGAGATTTTCCTTCTTCAGCTACAAGCTGTTGTTGTAAGTCTTGCTCTAAGAGGGAGGATCAATTTACGCTTCTGAGACAGGTATGTTTTGAAAATTGAAGACCAATTTATGTCGTATGTCCTCTTTTCGGCAATCAGGATGCGTAATTTTTTGACGGACTTCACATGCAGCAATTTTTGTTGCCAACTTTTCAAGTTATAGGAGAGAGAAGTGAAGGTTTTACACATCTCTCTCCTCTCTTTCCTTTTTTTATTCTCTCTTCTTTTTCCAGGTCTCTCTTTCTCTCTTATTCTCTCTATCATCCTCTTCTTCTCCTCCTCCCTCTCCATCCCTATCACCTTCTCTCACTCTCTCACTCTCTCCTCTCTACCCTTCTCTCTATCTCTCTCTCTCTTTCTCGTTTATATGAGAACTTGTTCAACGGAAATTGGTGTGAGCCCATACTATTTCAATACAGATGTTATCGCAATCTTACAAAAATTTTTCGAATCATTCATTAAATTTTTTCTTTTAATTTCTTTACACCAATTGGCACAAGTCTGGTTTTTCAATTGGATATAAACATTTTTTGCTTCACTATTGCAAATTTTTTTCTTTTAATTTCTTTACACCAATTGCATATAATGAAATGATGTGTAATCCAGATATTCGTGCAACCTTGAGATCGTGAGATATGGGTTTTCTTTGGAAACGGCAGTTTTTGAGCGTATTTTATGGAATTGCTCCTGAATTCCTGCTCACCAGCGCTACACGTGGTCCTTGAAAGTTGATAAAAGGTCACTAACTCTTTTTTGCTGAGTTGATATCTCTGCTTAAATTATTTTAAAAATATGTATTTACAGGTAAGCTTTTGCTGTTCTTATGCTCTTATGGTGAAAATGTTTTCTTGTTAATGCTCTACGTATCCTTATTATAAAAGGAGTTGGAAGATCAAAAACACTCAAATGTATGGTCCGGAACTCATAAGTTAGCTTGCATTTTCAGGGTCGCCAGACAATTTTTCAGCCTTCTGCGTGTGCAAAGTCGTTGAAGAACACGTTGTACAGATTACTTTTTATATAATTTTTGCTTTTACGGCCTGGTTGAAAAGCAGCTTCATTTCAAAATATGTAAAATCCTTAATATTAAAATGCAACGCAAAGTAAGTAATAAAACTAACAAATATAATTTACTTATATGATATGAGCTCTCAGAGCTACATTACTAGGAATTTCAACATTATTTGTTCTCAAAAGTTGCACCAAGTTTCGCAGAAATTCTTGCGAAACTTTTAATTCATCATCCGCTTCCAATCTATCATATAGATCAAGCGCCGCTTCATAATCGTTTGCTTTTATAAAATTATTCAACAGCATGTTGTAAATATTCTGTTCATTAATAACACGATTTAAGCCTCTGGCGCCACGAGCCAAACGCAAGAGAGTCTGAACAGCACCCTCCTTGCCCAAATATTCGCAATTACGCAGTAGCAAGTCTTCATTGATGCGAAACTCAGGCGTTATTAGCAAACGTCTAAGTTGGTTGTCCGAACCGGATTCGGCAAATGCCAGCAGAAGACCACTATTCATATTTACTACACCGTGAACTTTGGTTACAATTTCTGTGATATCGATTAAGAATTGTTGGGCTTCTTCGACGTTACAGTTATAATTTTTTGCCAGTTCTTCGTTGCCATTACTTAAGCGTACAGTAAGAGAAAGTAATTCAAATTGCAGGGGCGTATGTTTGTATTGTTCGGCCAATTGTTTGAATTCCTGAATGGCGGCGGGCAGATCATTTCTTAGCAGACGTTCTCTTATTATGGGACCCAAGATTGTATTGTGTGTTCTGCAATAGCCCAATTTTTGTAAAAATGCATAAGTTTCTCGCGTAAGATTACGTTCGACTGGAAGATCTTTTGTATTAGCTGCCAACTGAGCCACATTTGTAAGCAAGTTCCACACATTCTTCAATATATAATCTCCGCCCACAATTTTGTGTTTTAATGAACGTTCCTCCAAGATCTTTTTGGCATTTTCCAATTGACCGCATTTAACTAAAAGTGCGGCATAGTCCACGAATTTGTGTTCATCAATGTTGAAACCTAAAGAAACAAATTAAACGAATTTTTTAATACATAAACATAACAATAACATAACATAATATAATATAACATAACATAATATAACATAACATAACAACAGTAACAGTAAGTGTCGCCAAATCCTAGCTTATTTATAGAATTTGGTAGTTTTTTATTTTCTTTTTTTAAGAGAAGTAACACTCAGGCAATGAAGATCTCCAACTGCTACTAGCTGTTAGCTTCTTTAGGCAAGGGATAGTGATGGAAAAGATAGGGAGGTGATGGAGGAAGTGACAGAGGAAAGCTTCATTCCCTTACAACTCTACTTTTTGCACGTTGCAGCGCCCCTGGTGTCAATGGAGCGCATTAAATCTTCAAAATTGTTATACCATTCAAAGCTTTCGTAGCCATTTTGTTAGTTACAGCTGACACAAAGGGACACTAATGAACAATAGAAAAATGGGTGGTGTTATTTAATGACTTTGTGGGTGAACAGGCTCGAACCCAGGACCTTCGGTTTTGTAGTCGATGTGCTTCATCATTATTCTTCATCGCTAAAAAAAAATCCGCAATTCTCATCACCAGAGAACAGTAGCTTGAACTAATTTCCTCCTGTGGAGAGAGTTTAAACAGAAAACCAGTAAGGACGGTTCGTTGAGTGACATTTAGAAATTTGACCGCAAGTCTCTCCATGAATTTAACGAGGTTACTTGAGCTGAATTCAGCAGATATTTAGGTTAAGTTAGGTTAGGTAAGGTTGGCACTTACATAATAGACCTTTTGATTCATTGTGATACGATTGAGATTCTGCTCAAGCGAAATCTCCAACGTCGAAGCACCCAAAGCTCAATATAAAGCTAATAATAAGGCAGTCAAAGATCGCACAAATTGCCTGAACTCCACAGCTAACATGGTGGCCTTTCTCTTTCTTGCTAATACAAGACAATGACACTGGTAGTGTTCTACATTACTCTCACCTTCATATTTATTTTTTAAACTACGGCATAAGTCATTATATTCAACACCCCTAACCCATTTTAATGATTACCTATGAGACAATGTCCGGTCAGCACAACCCTAATCCCACAGTGCGATCCAAATGATCCTAATATTGCTCTGTCATCTTGTTAAGAGATGATCCGCAGTCGGGGGTTGTTTTTGTTCTCAGAAATGGAGAAATTGAGATTCTTATGGCTTTTAAGCTCATCAACTGTAGAGTTTCCTATACGACTCTTAAGCTGTGGGATCCAGATGATCTTAATCACCCTTATTCCAGGAGGTTATTATGTAATTCGATTCGTATGTTATTAACATTACATTCGAACACATTTCCGTTTCGAATCGAATTACATAATAACGCCCCAGTTGTCGACATCGACGTCACTTTAACACAATACCAAAAAGTTGGGGCTTGTGTACCCATTGTAGAAAACAATGGACTTCTGTTGGCAGGTTTATTTTATTTTCTAGACCTTAGGGAACGGAAATAGATTGTCATTAGCATAGAGTTTTGATGTTTACATCCTGAATTATAGTTCCATTAAATTTCAGGTCGATAACGCAATCACCATATACTTTAAAACACTTAATGCTGATTGATGTTGTAATGAGCTACCAACTTATCTAGGGATGTAGTATATTTGCGGACAAGATTTCATGGAGGTTTTTCTCAGAGATTGAAAACTCTCTGTTTGTTAGAAATTTCGGGGCATCGAGAAACGATTCCTGTGCTCAAAATTTCCAAGAATATCACAACTTTCAGTCTTAGACCAAGTGCTTCCTGGTAGTGTCATTCAGGCTCCCGTCTGTTGGTAGCTAAAGTGAAAAGTCATACAGTACTGAATATCCAGAGGGCATGCTAACACTGACACGTTTCTGGAAACTAGCTGACAATCTGATAACAATTAGTCGCTGAAACTCAACTGTATTTAAACGTTATAGCAGTGTATGTTGGAAGCCCCAACTCTAGGATCGGAAGCTTTGGCTTAATCAATCAATCTTCTTAAATACAAACTATTACAGAAACTTCAACAAATTTTGACATCTTATGTTCTCCGTGAACATTCTTAACAGACTTCAAAAAAAGGAGGAGGTTATCAATTCGGCGGTATATTTTTTTACATTGTTACTTGATAGCTCGTTATATACTCGTATTAAAAAGATTGTAAAAATTCTTTTTTTGTTTGAGGGTATAACTTTTAATTGATGTCTTTGTAAAAAAAGTGGGCGGGGATACGCCCACAACTTTCTTGTAATTACACAATTTTAAAGTTGAAAAAATAGGCGGTACTACGCCCATTCAAATTTATTTTTATATTTCCAATAGTTTTCCTTAACCGATTTTTACGAAAGTGACCACAGACCTTGCGCTCTAAAACTGACACGCTCTGTTAAAAAAAATGGGCGGAGTAACGCCCACTAAAATTTAATATTTTATTTTTACACAGATTTTTAAAAAAACTTAACACACTCCCTGAGCTCTGAAAAATACACAGTCTTGCATTTAAGAAAATGGGCAGAGTTAAGCTCATTAAAATTATATTTTATCTTACGTGGATCTACTTCACCGACTTTTAAAAAACTTAACACACTCCCTGAGCTCTGAAAAATACACAGTCTTGCATTTAGAGAAATGGGCGGAGGTACGCCCATTCAAATTTAATTTTATATTTAACGTACTTGTTAAAGCTGTCTTTACATGGTAATACAATGTATTACGACATGTCAAAATATGCTGTAGAACATACAAAATCTTATCATGTAAATGCAAAATGTATCGAGTCGGAGAGAAAATTTGACAAGCGGTCGGTAAATGTTTATTTTTCTAAACCATTTTAGAAACTTAAGTATTCTCATCACACCAGAGGTGTATTTCAAAGTAAATCTTGCCAGCACTGATGGTATGTATTTATTTAAGGGTTTAACACTTTTACAAAAACAACCAAAATCAACTCGGGAAATGTTCATGTTGTTTTTGTAATCATTGTACAACTGCAACCATCAGCTACTTAATAGTACGTTTCCACTATGAGCAAAACAAGTTGTTTTTCTCAGAACACTTGGAAGTGTTTCCATTATGCTTTTTTGTGTTTTGGTTAAACGAGTTTTGGAAGTCAATTTTATTTTATTATCAAGACCGCAAACCTTATTATTTAGATTAGTAAATTCTTCACTCATTTACATATAAACAGCATATAAATACAACTGATTTGGTTTGTGCAATTGCTTAAAAAGTTTAATATTCTGTATTAGTACCATCTTTTGTCAGAATATTGCGGCTTGTTTTTGAAGTTTCAGCCAGCAACGCAGTGTTGCACTAACAAATTTGTTCATGTTTTGGAGGAAAACAACTTGTTTGAGGTGTTTTGCTGATATGAAAAATGTATGGAAAAACATGTAGTAAAACATTGGTTTTTGAGCAAAACAAGTTTTCTGCTCCAAAACACGTACATATATGGAAACGAACTATAACCCGTACCACAAAACCAAACAAACAATAAACAAAACTATAAAAAAAATATATATTTTGTAGTAAAATTACATTGCAATAATAAAATGTTTTCTCCAAGATTTAGTTATATTAGTACATATTTTTTTTTGCAATTATCCAATTTTTATTTTCACCTCAAAAGTTTAATGTCTTTGCTTGCATTTTACTTATAGTATCAGTGTAAACATGAAAAATACCTACAACAGACTATTGTTCTCTTTTTTTTAAACACGGAGAGAATTTCATAATATTTTGATTCTACAAAGTTGTAATACTTTGTATTACCATGTAAAGACACCTTAACCAACAGATTTAAAGTTTTGTTTTTGTTTGAAAGAGTTTACTTTTAGTTTGGCCCCATACATTTTTTTTGAAAATCTTCTCTCAAATCTTTGTATTGAAATCGGTTTCTTCGTTGCGTTTTTAGGGGCGTAGTCACGCCCAATTTGGCAAATATTAGTGTCCACCCACTTTTCTAAATTGAACATTGGGTCAGTTTCAGAGCTAAAGATGTGTGGCAAGTTTCACAAAAATCGGTCAGTTGAAAGCACGTGAAATATATTGTTAATCTTTAATTTGCATGTCCCACCCACTTTTTTAAGCACAAAATTATGTCATTCCAAGATTCAATTTTTTTTCCCAAGTTTCTTGGGAATCAGATATGTAGAAGTACATTTTATGCTAACATAAATGTGGGCGTAGATCCGCCCAATTTTTTTAACACAATATTAACGTCCTTATGTATAAATCATAGTCTTCAACTGTCAACATACAAATTCTATATACAACAATTCTGTATGTATGTTGTTGTATTGATAAGGTCACCTTATATGAATTCGCCTTGGTCTAATCCATATTAGTTGGTCTTTATGAACATTTGACAACACTGACTCTAAATAGCACAACTTACCCGGATATGTTTGTTGTAATGCTCTCAAGCTTCTCTGGGCATTAGGCAGGTCTTCCAATTTCGTGTACAATTCAAGTGTGCTGGCCAACATGCCGGGACTAGTCTGTACCTTCAGTATGTCGCATTTCTTTTTGATTTCCACACCACGTTCCAAACGATTGTCTCGCACACAGACTTGCAGTAGGCGTCTAAGCACACCGCGTGTATTCATTTGTTTTGCTTCCAGTTCCACCAAATGACATTCCAATTCATCGATTGTCATATCACGAGGATGTTTTATAAACGATGATGTCGTAACGGAATCATTTTCGGTATGATTCGGTAAACTCAAATGACCTTTTGTCATTTCTTGTAGTTTTTGGTTTATCGTTTTCAAAATTTCGTCAGAATTTTCATTTTTTAACTTTAACAAGGTTTGCAGCATTGTTGCCGCTGCCGGTGAAATGTTTAAACCAATTTTATGCATTTCTCCTATCAAACGTTGACAGCTGTGGACATCATTACGTAGACGCGCTTGATTCGACAGCAGCTCTATTAGAAATTGTCCTACAAAATCTTGTTTTCGCTCAATATTTTTATTCGACAAGGCACTAAGAAGTTTAGCAAATTGATGATATCTTTTGGTGGCTCGCACATGAACAGCCACACTGCAAAGCGGTGAAATCAGTTCTGATGAATTTATTTTAGTGGTATAGGGTTCAATGAGGTCGACAACTTCGAACCATTTGTTTTGTAATAACATGTGCGAAACAATGGGAGTCAGCAGCAGAGATGTCTTAATACCAGTATCAATTAGTTGTTTCAATGCCACTTGGGGATTTGTTAAAACTGTTGATAGCCTTGGTATCACATAACCCACAATTGTTTGATGGTCGCAATCGACTTTGAAATCTGCCATAATCTTCAAGGTACGCAGTATGCCCGCCTCATTCTGCTTTCGAAAGTTGTACATCATAAGAGGCCAAAAGTAGTGTGGTCTCAATGGCTGTTCACGTTTGACCAGTGTTTCGAGGATTGGTAAGACTGCTGGCGGATTGCGTTTCAAGGCTACTTCAGCAGCTATGTGCAAAGCTCGCGTATTTTTATTTGTGTCCTCAAGTCGTATGGCGATTTCTATGATTTTTTCCAGTTCACAGCTGACTCTAAAGAGTGCTTGCAATAGAAAAGCTGCATAAGTATCGACATCTTGATTTTCTTGAAAATTTGGCGCTGGCAGATTATCAATTATGCAGACCGCATAATCTAGTTTGCTGAAATGGAAAGTTGTTAAATAAAAATTAAAATTAAATTTAATAATTGCTATCGTAAATATGTGGTTTATTTTTAAGATGAAATGGTTTTACAAAACACCACAGAAAATTGGGAGTGATACTAATTATTTTACAAAAAGACTTCCAAAACAAGGAAGTTGTATTTTTTAAAGTATGTATGTACCTCCAAAGAGAATGAGGTACTCAATTCTGTCGTATTTATTATAAGTTTTTAGCTTTTTTTTTTTTTAATTTAACTTTATTTCAATCTTGAAAACAGGCCATAGAAAAACATAAGTATCAGATCATAAATTTACCTACTTACTTTTTATGTAATAACTCAACGCATATACGTCTTATTGAAATTGGTACTTCTGGTCCTTTAATATAATCAGCCTTAAACTCCTTCACCAATTTGGCAACAAGATCTTGAGAGATTTCCTTACATGCACTTATGCTTTGCAACATTTTTAAAACCTCATGAGCTTGAAATTGTCCATGATACTCTTGCAATATACTAGATGCTTTTGTTTCATCTCCATTTTCCATATGGATGGCAATCAATGTAGATTGTGTTTCAGTACCTAATGATAGGCCTGTAGCATGCATGCTTTCAAGAACTGTTTGTAAGCCATTCATATCGTTAGCACGACCATAAGCTAATAGCAAAGAGTTAAAGTCATGTTCTGTAAGTGCTAACTCTAAGGAACGCATTTCAGCTAAAATTTCAGTTGCTTGTTTAACATTGCCATTTGCTCCAGCTGCCTCTAACAGATGGCCGAGTATTTCTTTGTCGGAACCTTTAAGTTTTTCGTATTCTAACAGGAATGTTTTGTAATCTTTCAAAGGTGAGCGATTGTACTGTAGCACCTGCAACATGGTGTGATAATGCTCTTTTGTAATCGTATCAGACTGCTGCAAATATTGCCATATAAATTGGAAATTAGAAATTCGTTCTTCGGCAGCCAGAGTAGGCATTTCGCAACCAACCAAATTCAACAGGAATAAGCCTTGCTCATGAACTAATTTTAGATCAGAATTTGTTTTCAAGACATCCATTACAGGCTTCAATTGTTCCATACCAATGTAACCAATGTGTTGATAAACTGTTTCCAATTTAACAACAACATGTTCAAATTCATTTTTCAAAGGCTTCTCAGCTTGTTCCTTGGCTTTTGGCTGCTGACTACCATTGCGCACGGAAATAAGGTAGGGAATTATTGGCTTAAATTGTAATGGCGCCGAAAATTTTTCACATTTTTCTCCAAATATTGCATAATTGCGGTCAGTTGCAGTTTGCACTAACAATCTTTGCGGTAGTACTTGCAATCTTTGCACATATCGTAAATGTTGAATGGGTCGGATAAACATTGCACTTTTATTCACTGTTTTTTTTTATTTTATTTAATATGTAATATTAAAAAAATCACCACTTAAATTTGCAACTGGCAGGCAAACGCATGTAAATAACTGTTTATATGGTCAGCTGTTTAATGCACCGGACTTGAAAACCAGAGTTACCAGTATCAATTCAATAACTTCTATAGACATCCTTGCCAGATTTTTGAAATATATGGAAAAAAATCAGCAAATCTCTAAGGAGTTTTGAGTATAAAAAGCTCACTTATAGTGGGACGATAAGCTTTCCTAGAAGAATGGTATTGTACATATTAATCCCGAGCTTTTATTGAAAATCACTTATAAAATCGTTGCAAGTAGTCGTAGTACAAAATGTCTGGCAACTACCATATAGAAGGTATGTTCAGTAAAAGACAACAACTAAAAATGTAAACAGACATATGTGGAGCGCCTATTGCCTGTGGGTTAATGTATGGCTTATCATTAATTACCGGAAAGACGCCGGAAAATTGGCCTTATAAAAGCAAAAAATGTTATAATATTAAGATAAAATGCTTAAAGCGTATGGATATACTTTTGTTCTATTAATAATTGTAACAATTGCAAACGCTGAAACCACTGACTGCGTGGGTCTGATCAAATGGTTAAAACTTATAACCCAGCAACCGGCAAAACCTTTTTGTCCATTATCCATAGGAAACAAACACAATACCTTATATTTATTATATGATGTTAATCCTCCGGAAGGATTTAATTTACGACGTGATGTGTATATTCGCTTAGCAGTTTTTATGCGCCATTTAAGAGCAACACCGGCCTTCAGAAATGTACATTTGGTTTTACCACCATGGCGGCGATTGTACCATTGGCGATCTAATCACATTGACCAAGATCATTTACCATGGAAACATTTCTTTGACATAGAAAGCCTAAAACGCTATGCACCTGTGCTGGATTTTCCTGAATTTTTAACGGAATGTAAAGAATATGGCATTGGTGGAAACAAATTACCCGTTCACAAAGTACTACAATTAAGACACTTTAAAGACATGTTTGAGAATGGAGTTTTTCAAGATAAATGGGAGCTAAGCGATGACTGCTCCGAAAATTCCCAATTATTGCAGGGCTCATATTTGAAAGAAGACCCTCTTTGGCTTCAAGACCCACAAATACAATGTGTAAACTATCAAGGCAGTGCAAATCTATTGAAACAAGTTATTAAACGTATTAGAAAGAGTTTGCAAGATGATAAGCTGCCTAAAGTTATAGCAATTTTAAATGCGGAAATTGTATTACATGAACAATGGGGTGACCGAGAATTTTGGATAGCTAGACGTTCTATGCGTTTTGCGCACAACCTTGTAAAAATTGCCAATGATTTTCGCTTAACTCACTTAAATAGTTCTGATAAAATCGATAATGTCCAAAGGCCACCAATGTGGGAGTTTGAAAGCCCTAAACATAAAGGCAAAGCTTTAGGAGGGCCATATTTATGCGTGCATTTAAGACGTGGCGATTTTCTTTATGGTCGCGAACAAACTACTCCTACTCTTAAATCAGCTGCATTGCAAGTTAAGTTTCACTTGAAAAATTACAATCTCAGCACGGTGTTTTTAGCCACTGATGCAACAGCATTTGAAATAAAAAATTTCAAATCATACATTCCACGTTATCGCATTGTACGTTTTACCACCGAGAACCTCTATCAAAAATCTCTAATAAAAGATGGCGGTATAGCCATCATAGATCAATTAATATGCTCTCATGCATATTTTTTCATTGGCACATACGAAAGCACATTTACCTATCGAATCTATGAAGAGCGTGAAATATTAGGATTTCCCAAAAATCGCACATTTAATACCTTATGTAAAAAGTCTACAATGGAAGATTGCTTGCCAAATTCTGTATGGCCAATTGTATATTGACTTAACTATTAATGCAGAAAATGGTGGTGTAAAACAGTTGAACCTTAATACTCGTCCTTGAAGCTTTGAGAATAATTTAGAACTAAGATTTAACAATAGACTTTTTTATATTTTCCATTTTGTAGAAATAACTACAATGAAATTGTATGTAAATTATTTAATAAATTTAACAAATGCTTAATTAATATAACAACATATTAAAATGTTTATTTTTTTATAAAATGAAGCGAAGTTAGTAACGAAAGAAAATCCTTTCGACTTAGCATGTTATTAATTTCGAAGGAATATTTGTTCGCTTCCTGTACATTAAGAAAACTTTAAAACATTTTTAATACTTTTTTAGAGAGGTATATTTTTAATAAAATGCTTCTATTAAAAGCGCTTTCTCAAAGCTATTTTTTAAAAGAATTTTTGAGAGATATTTTTTCATTTCTTTTTTTTTAAATTGTTTTTTTAACCCATTTTTTCCAAAAAGGAGGTACTTTTTAAAACTACTTTACAGCAATAACATTGTGAAATGAAATTTTTCAACAACGTGGCATATTTGTGATTTTTGTTTGGGAAAAAGCACAGCGCCGCACTGTGGGGCCAAAGTCCTCCCTTTCGCGTATCAATTTCATATCTCCACAACTACAATAGTGAGGGACACTAAATTTTATATGGGTGAGTCTTAGAACAAACTTCATGTTGCAACAAATTCTTGGCGGTATAGGAGTAGGAGACGTTTACCCCCAATACAAAGTAATTATTATTTTCTCTATATCTACAGAACTACAATAGTGAGGCACACTAAATTTGATGTGGATAACTTTTAAAACAATCTATAGTTTTCCACCAAAACCTTTGTGGCATAGAAGGGGGAGACGGTTACCCCGCTTACAAAGCAATTGCTATTTTGTTCTATATCTTCAGTACTACAATAGTGAGGAACAGTAAATTTGATGTGGATAACTCTTAAAAACAAACTGTAATGTTGCACCAACATCTTGTCGCAAGGGGGGGGGGGGGCTGGGGTAAACGATTACATATCTTACAAAATAGTTATAAATAAATTAATAAACATAATCTTTTGTATATAAGAAATACCGAAGCAAAAATTCATGATTTTTCTATTCACGTACGCTCCTGATGAAAATAGCCCGTAATTTACTGACTTCGGATACGAATTATCCAAAAATAGATGTTTTAACAAGCCAAAAAACTAAATTTCAGTTTTTGTTTTTAACCCCTGGCGGTGTCTGTGTGTCTGTCCGTGTCCAAGTACAGACCAAACGGCTGGACCGATTTTGATTTGAAAGGTGACTTGATCGAGAGGGTTCTTAGCCATGTTTTAAGAAAATCGGTCCAGCCGTTTAGAAGATATCGCATCTTCTCTAGATATATTCGGGGGTTTTTAAAATTTTTAATCACCCTTATTCCAGTTGTCGACATCGATGTCAATTTAACACAATACCAAAAAATTGGGGCTTGTGTGTCGAAAACAAATGCCTTGCCTTAGGGAACGGAAATAGATTGCCAGTAGCACAAAATTGTTCTTGAGAGCGACTAAACAAGCCCCAATTTTTTGGTATTGTGTTAAAGTGACGTCGATGTCGACAACTGGAATAAGGGTGAATTTTTGTTATTGTTTCTAAAACATGAATTTTCGATCGAATCTATCGTTAGCATTTATATAAACAGGCCCTAAGAAAGTGGGCTTAAATCAAAAACGTCGTTTTTCTAATCAGTATTATTCATATATACAAATAATTATAACCACGATCAACGCGTCACTCACGCGTAACAAATCATGAAATTTGTACATTTCTAATGGAATCGCATAAAACAATGACAGAAACAACGACAATCAATCACCCTTATCTGGAATAAAAGATCACATGAAATGTGTTACCTTTCCCTAAAATTGTGATCGCCAAATCTAGCGTTGATGTTGTGTAAACGTACTATTTTCTAAATTTTGTTCACCATTTTTTGGTTCATGAGAAATATTTCATGTGAACAAGTTTTCGCCTTTTAGTCCCGATAAGTGTCAATAAAAGTACATACATACATACATATATGTATACATATTAGCAGAAGTCGTTGAGCGCTTATTATTGGCAAACTCAATGCGTAGGATTATTACTAATTCGTACATAACTTCTGACGCACAACGATGCCCAGCATAAATTTTTTCTAAAATAACGCTCATTCGTTCAGCTTTTAAAATAAAAATAAAATTTCTGCTTAATTTACTCCAAAATAATTTTATGTCCACTTCAACTGAGAAAATCCCTTTTTTTTTGCATTTCCAATATAAACATTAACATTAAAACAAAAGCACTTCCACAAATAATTTTGGTAACAAATATTGAAATAAATACCTGAACTTGATAGTTTGTTTCATGGATAGATTTATAACCTTTTCACAATTATGTATTTCAATTAAATAGGATTTATTTACACTAAAGTTTTATTTCACTGCTCATTTTTTCAGTTTTCTCACAATGTCCAATTTCAACGCGTCATTACAAAAGGTAACGGTATCTATTTTACATTTTTTTTTTTTTTTTGCTTGCCTAGTGTTGTAGAATTTTGTGCACTTTAAGCGAGTACTTTGAGTTTCCACCGTACTTGTACTTTATTTTGTAAACTCTTCCTGAGGATTAAAAAAAAACAATTCTGCAAGAAAAATCAAAAGTCCAGTTTTTTTTATTTTTTTTTTTTTTTTTTTTTTTTTTTTTGTAATTAACAGTTTTAGTTGTGTATTTATCCACTTACTTTAATTAAAATATACAGTCTTGTTCATTTGTCAGCAGGTTTCACAATTTTCAAAAATTTATTAACTACTTGCACAAAACCAGCTGGCATATGAACTTTAATTTTATTTTTATTTTTTCTGTGTAAAATTCTGTTTCTGATTTGTTTTCAATTTATATTAAATGATTTTAATTTAACTTTTAATTTTATTTAATAAAATAAAAATTATACGGAACAACACAAAAACAGTTAAATAAACATGTGTTTAATTTTTTGCGTTTTTTTATTATTTCATTCAATTTCTTAACATAATTTGATAATATGGTATTATTTCAGTAGAATGCTTACAAACGCACGTATTTCATGATATACGCGGTCAATCTCTTGGATTACATAGTGATTTCTTACTTAATATTCTTGCTAACATTTTTTATTTTTAATTCTTTTTTTTTTTCTCAATATGTATTTGTTTTATATTTTTATGTTATATTTTATATTGTGTATATAGGCACTTTTACTTTAGAGTTAAATATTTAATTTTCAAAATATAATTTATACAAAAAAGACACACTTATAAGAGTTATTTTTAAGCTTTGTAAAATTATGATTTCCTTTAAAATTTGTGTTGCTTAAGAATTTTTTTTTTTATTTTTTGGTTTTTTTTTTATTCAAATAAAGTATTTTTAAATTTGATGAATGCAATAAGCTTGAGCTTTGATTATTTGGTTAAATACTTTTTAAAGCAAATACATTTCGCACAATATTTAAGTTTGTTGGATATAAAATACACACAAAAATCGAAACCAATACCTGGGCGGCAAATTAAGGCACTCGATATGAAAAAAAAATTTCGGCTTAAATCTAGTTTAGGGGCACCTCCCAAAAATTAAAAAAAGTATCCCGTCCTATAGTAAATTGAAAAATAAAAAAAAAATTAAATAAAAATATTGGCGGCGAGGCTTAGTTTCCGAGTTATGTGCCTCTGAAATTCTAGTACAATATTGTGATTATACGGTGTTTTCCAACGAATATGACCAATATTGGTATCATCTTAAAGCTTTTGAGAGTACGTTTCATGAAATGGTAAAAATAGACTCTTTGTCGGTCATGCAGAAAACGCAAGAAAACTTTGCAAGGCAGAAAATCTTTATTAGCCTGCGCCGTCTCGGGAAACACCATGGTGGAGAAAATCCTTAAGCCCGGCCGAAGGCCGGCAATGCAAGAGAACGTTATTAGGCAAGAAAATCTTTACTAGGCTGCGTCGTCTCGGGAAACACCATGGTGGGGAAAATCCTTAAGCAATGCAAGAAACCGTTATTAGGCAAGAAAACTTTGCAAGTCAGAAAATCTTTACTAGGCTGCGCCGTCTCGGGAAACAACATGGTGGAGAAACTCCTTAAGCCCGGTCGAAGGCCGGCAATGCAGAAAAACGTTAATAGGCAAGAAAACTTTGCAAGGCAGAAAATTTTTACTAGGCTGTGCCGTCTAGAGAAACACCAGTTATATATTAAATTAGAATTTAAATTATAATTAAGCCTCGCCGCAAGTATTTTTGTTTAATTTTTTCTTCTTATTTTTCAATTTTCTATAAGATACGGTACTTTTTTTTAAATTTTTGTGATACCAATATTGGTCATATTCGTTGAAAAACATCGTATAATCAAAATATTGTACTAGAACTTCAGAGGCCCATAACTAAGCCTCACCGCCAATATTTTTATTTATTTTTTTTTTTCTTATTTTTAAATTTACTATAGGATGGGATACTTTTTTTTAATTTTGGGGAGGTGCCCCTAAACTAGATTTGTTCCAAAATTTCAAAATATTTCGGTCTAATTTATATGGAAATATTTTAAAATTTCGAGCGATATCGAATGCCGTAATTATTTTTGTAGGAAAAAACAAACTCGTTTCCAATAAAAGGCATAGTTTTCTAATTCTTCTTCCAAATTAAAAAAAACCGTAAAATTATTCATTCAACTGTGCCACTGAAAACAAATTCGTGCGAAAGTGAAAACGAAAAAAGTTTTTTCTGCTGCAAATACATATGTATGTATATACAAAAAAACTCCCAATTGGGGGGGATTTTAATTCATTTTCATGCACACATATCGTTACCTTAATATAGAAAGGGCCTAACTCATTATTTTCTTGATATCGAGTTTTTTGTATTTTTCGATAGCAGAACATCTAATGTATCGAAAAATTTAAAAATCTCGAATTCAAGGTATATATATTAACTACACATCGTAAGCTGAAACGCAACATCAGTTGACTACACTTTTCCAAATTTTATAAGAGAGGGAAAAACCTGAACAAAATTATTCAAATGACTGGAGTAAAGTTTCTTTATTTTCATTTTTAATTCGGCTAATTTTTAGGATAAAGGTTAGAAAATTTTTAGAAGCATGTGTTTCGATGTAAGACCCAATAATTAGTTAAAAATGAAGTTTTGAATTTTTTTATAGTTACGACGTTTTGTATTGCTATATCTGTAGTTTTCATAAATAACAACCGATGTGCAATTTTTATCATTTTTGATTTTTAAAAACGTCTAAAAAAATTTAAAAATATGGACCTACAATACATACATCGTACATCATTAAAAAATATATATACATATTTTTTTAATTTCTCTAGGATCTGATCCTTAAGCCAATGTTGCTTAAAAATTAATGTAAAAAATTTGTGTAAAAAAGTTGGTAAATTTTTATACTGAGATCGCAACTTCAAAAATAACTTTTAATGGGGGCTCTCCTGAAAAATTTTATTTTTGGACATAAGCTGTTATTCATGAAAACCTCAAATATATGAACATATTTTAACATGTCTTCCTTTATACTTTTCCCCTTTGTGTTTTGTGTTTTTAATGAGTATCAATTAATTTGCATAAATTTTGCTTATAGAATCCTCAATCACCCTCATCGGGAATAAAAATTCACGTGAAATGCATTCCATTTCCCCAAAATTGTTTGCGTTGTTATTGTGTCAGTATACTAAATATTTTCTAATTTTGTTCACCATTTTTTGCTCACGGGAAATATTTCACGTGAACAAAATGTTCACCTTTTATTCCCGATAAAAGTGGATATTTCTTTTTTTTTCTTCTCACCTGAAAAAGCGATTTTTTAAACATACGCCGTTATTCACGAAAGCCACAGATATTTTGAACTTTACTGCCGGTTGAAAGTAAACGAACAAGAATGTTCGCACATTTCGAACGTTTGGTATTATACATATTGAATTTTCAACATAAGTAGAAGAAAAAAAAAAAGAAAATTTAGGTTCAAACACTTTTCTGTCTCAACACGAAATCCGGCTTTAAATTTAAAACTAGCTATTGTTTTCACCAATTTGGCAACACTTAAAATAAACTGTAAACTGTTTGTGTTTTTTGTCCTGGCGGAGAATCTTTTATGCAATGAATACTAAAATAACAATAACATGATAAATATGTTGCACTTTTTATATTTTCTGTTGCAAAAACTATTTATCTTTCTATTTAAAAATTTCTTTTCTTTTTTTGTTTAACACTAAAAGCTATTTAACACTTCTTTTTTTTCGTTTCTATTCTGTTGCTCCCGCTAATGCTAAGGAGAATTATTTGGACAGTTCGTAGAACTATTACGCCACCACCAATTCACACGATTTGTCGTGCTACAATTTAGGAGCCTCCTCCAAGAATAACACGCCGATCTGCACCGTTGTGCAGAAAGCCGGAATCCTCAAAATCCTCTCCTGTTTCATTGAGTTTTATTTGGTACTCCACCACGATTTCAAAGTACCCTTTCTTAGAAAGCTAGGTTAATAAATAAGTTTTTGCATGCGGCTAGCAACCGACGCCACGAAACAGTAAAGGTAGAATTAGTAAAATCGTATCGTGATGTTGCGTGTCAGCTGACAAAAACCGTACCATATACAATGCATGTTACTAGTTATAAAATAAGTGGTGGTAGCACTGCTGACGTAGGAATCTGCAGAAAACAGATTTTTCTGTAGCGAATGTCAAAAACGCCGCATTTAATGCCAGACAAAAAAAAAATGTGCTGTGCAAACTGTTACATTTTCTATAACTTGTGCACAAAGTTGAACGATACGGCAAGCTGTAAAGTAGAATGATACGATTTTACTAATTCTACCTTAACTCGGTACCGTTAACTGACACCAACTACTAATCACATGCGGGGGGTGAGACGCAAAACCCTCGAAGACCAGCAAACGAACAGTGGCCTGGTTGCATTTACGAAGTAATTGCCAACGACGTGTGATGTTAACTCGCCCAGAGCTGCTTTACGAATGAATTTAACACTTCACTTCAAATTTTTATACTTATGATTTCTTTAAACAATTGAGCAATAATTAAAGCCAGCTGTTCAGAGATGGGAGCAATTGTAGATACGAGTATTATATTACAAAATTTTGCGAAAGCAGGAATTTTGCGAAAAAAATATAATGAAATTTTTCATGGAAGTAGTCAGCGAAATAGAAAAATTTTAAAAGCATGCATATTTGGAGGAGTTTTGGTAATTTTTTTGGTCGCGAATTGTTTTCAAATCGCTAAATGCTGTTTCACACTATGCCTTTACAAACCTGCCTTGTTTTGACAATTTTCTCTCAAGACCCCTACGAAAAGTTACGTACATTTACATAACTTTTTTTCTTCATGCCTTTTTGACATTTCTCTACACGCTAAATGCTGAGAGTACGAAAAAGGCTAAGGCAAACGTCAAGAGTCCCATTGAATTTTCAATACCTCTCACCGACAAACTGAAAAAGCCTGCCTATTAAGGCAAGCAGAAAAGGCACAGTGTAAATTGCGTCTTACAGTTTGGAAAACGCAAAAACGCACATAAACAAATAAATAAATTTTAAATTAAAATCAAAAGAGAGGTTAATTAAAAAAAAAGAACACTAAGGAATTTTTCCAAATTGGCAAATTCAAAGAATAAAATCGTGAAAAAAAGTCACAAGTTGTTCTTCAAGTTAAATGAAAGAAAATATTTTCGATATTTGTAATACATGCAAAATTTCGAATTAGAGTGACCCCATCGGTGATTGGCGTTTTGAAATCGACAGTTTTTTTTAGAATATGGTCGAATATAATTAGCAACATATAGATATGACGTAATTTTAATTATTAAAAATAAAAGGCGAACAGTTATTTACGTGAAAGTTTGGTATTTTGTATGAAAATAAAAACCAAAATTTCACGTGTTCGCCATTTTTCCCGATAAGTGGGGATTTTGTACCGCCTTTTTTTAATCAAGAAGGACATTATGATGTCAAATTGTTTGCATGCTCTGCAGTGTTGTCAGAGTAGAAACGAGGATGTGTTTGCATTTTCGCCAGCCTTATGTTCGTTCTTGTGACACTTTTGATTTAAAAAAAAAAAAATACCATTTTTGTAATGTAACGTCACATTGTTTTATAACAACATTTTTAATTGATCTTCTGTAAGATTTATTGTGGTTTTATCTTTAATGTTTGTCGGGTTTTTTAGTTACATAATTATATTTATATTTTTTATATTTAAATATTGTGTAAAACTAATTTAATTTAGCTAATAAAAGTCAATTGACAAATAACGATTTAAAATAAAATAATAATAATTAATAATAATAATAATAATAATAATAAAATGAAGTCTACAAAAACCAAATTAACTATTATAAAATAAGCAATTTTTTATCTTTTTTTTTCTTTCTAGTTTTGAAACAGTAAAGAATTTCAACAATAATAAAATTTAAATTAAGACAAGTTTTTAGCCTAAAGGTATGCGCGGCATATAACAATTTGTAACAATCAAGTTTAACTTAAGCTTAAAAACAATCTTTTCTTTTGCTAAAGCATACATTTAGGCTTATAAATAAAATTCTAATTATTATTTTTAGATATTTCTGGTATTTTATGGAGCACAGTAGTAGTTTTAAATTTGATTTTAATTTGGTGTAATTCAGTTTATTATTACTTTTTTTTCTTGTTTAATTTTTGTTCTGATCTTTTGTTTTCAACAAAAGATTATCTTTTTTTTTTAATATAAAAAGAAAGTTACATGGAAAATTAAACTAAGACTGAGTTTGGTAATTAAAATTAATATATGTTTATATGCATTTTATGTATGTGTTATATATATGCTATATATACATATATACATATTTTTTTTTATTATGTAAGGACGCTGAGCAGGTTAATTTATATGTATGTAAATGATTTATTTTACTTTTAGTTGATTTTTTAATTCTTTTGATTTTTGTTGTTTGCTATTTAGTTAATATTTCTCTTTTAGATTGGCATAAGGCGCTAAATATACTCTACATATGTATAGTATGTATGCGTATATATTTAATATATAGTTGTAGTATATAATAATAATAATAATTTCTTTTACTTAGCAGTATTAATTTACTAATAAACTTTGTTTTTTCCTTTAATATGTAATAATAATGCATTTTTAACACTTTTTAAATATTGAAACTTTTAATTGTGTAATGTTTAACAAACAAATGGTTTTGTTTTGTTTAAACTTTAATATGTAAATTTATAAATATTTAATATTTTTCATGTTTAAGTATTTTTAAAGAAATTAAAGAAAGTAAATTTAAGAAAACAATAATTTGTTTGAACACTTAAATACTAGAAAAAAATTGTTGTGTTATATTTTTTGTTTAACAAAGTTTGTTTGTTTTCCCTTTAAATTTTTTAAAATATGTTTTAATACATATGTATTAATATAATAGATTTTCTAAGTTGTTTACTTAAATGTAATTTTTGTAACAGGGTTGGAAGTGTTGTTGGGTAAAAGGGGGAAGTGGGAAGAGGGGGGTTTTATTTTATTTTTTTTTATTTTATTTAATAAAAATATGCATTTGCAACTCAAAAGGCAGCTAATTTTTCTCCATTTCAATTTAATTTAATTTTCCTTAATTTTACGTATATTTCTCTTTATGTATACTTTTTTGCTGATAGTGTATTTTTTAGTGTGTATAAATTAACATACATATAAAATTTAAAAAATTACCTTGATTTTGAATTTACCAAGTTCATCTCATCCAGGGTGCTTTACGCTTAATTTTGGTGCGTAAACTTCTCAGGCTTTTTGGTTTCTTTTGGGGTGTCAGCGCATGGTGCATGCCAGCAAAATTATGATGACCATTGTGATGATTGATACCGTTGGTATTGTTATTGTTGTTGTTGTTGTTGTTGTTGCTATTACTGTTAGTGTTGCCAAAATAGCTTTGTGTATTGTAACCTTCATCGAACAGTGATGAATTGTTATTGTTCGAATGCCGACTGGAATTGGTATTTATTGCGACATACGATAGATTTGCAGCAGCTGTACTCAATAAGGCCATTTTACTCATGTTATGTGGTTGCTGTGTTAAATGATGTTGCAACTGCTGTTGTTGCTGTTGCTGGTGTTGCTGCTGCTGTTGTTGTTGTTGCTGCTGCTGGTGATGATGATGGTTGTGATGATAATTGGTATTTCTATCCAAAGTGGATATGGTATGCTCTTCTTCAACGGTGGTAGAAGGTGGTCTTTTAATCGGTGAGTTGGAGCTAAGACTGGAATTTTGACTATTGGTGGTAGTAGAACTAGTATCAATACCTGAGGAGAGAGAAAGAGATAGTAAGGCATCTACGCCATCACGGTGGCGTTGTTGATCTTCTAATTCTTCCGATGTAACATTGTGACTGAAACAGAAAAAGGAAAAAAAAATTAATTTAAATATGTACACATTTAATTTTTATTCAACGGAATTCATTTTGAATACGAACTTAAAAAGTTAGTAGAAAAAATACATATCTCCCATGTCACCAACTGAATGAATGAACCCATGATTCAATGACATTTTTTTGTTTTTTTCATGCCCAAAGATTTAAAAAAAATATACCCTTTGGAAAGCAACGAGTGTTTAGGGTATTTTTACTGATTTCGAAAAAGTAGAAGGATATCAAATCAGCTTTGAATTTTTCTTTAACGTTTTTTTACTTCATAACTCGATAACTTTAACTGACTTGAAATATATTTGCTGTTTCATGATTTAAACAAAAAATTATGTGGGGCTACGACGACTAAAATTAATCTTTGATTTTATCCAACTGATCAAAGAAAAATATATCGCTCGCTTATTTACTCAAATAACGTCATAACCCAGCAAAAAGACATGCAAAAGAAATAGTTAATGCATGGGTTCTACTGCAAATGCATTTGTTCAACTTAGGTGCAGAACGCATGATTTTAACACAGGCGTGTCATTGACGAGCATGGGTTCACATTTAGCAAAACTTCTCATCATTCGAATGAGTGCTTAGAACCCATGCAAAAACCCATGAAACGAAAAAAAAATTCGTAGCCGGGATACGAACTGTGCTGTTCTGACTGTTAAGGCATACTCTCTACCAATGAGCTATTGAACTCTTGTTATTTATTGGAGATAAAACTTGTTTTATGAAAATGTTTCAATGTGATGATTTAATTCCGTTTTTGCATGCCTTTTTGCTGGATATTAATTTCAATGTATGCATGCGTTCGTCGCATGCGTTTTTAAGGGGTTCAAAAACTATAGCATTATTTACGTTTTGCGATGCCATTCAGAATGCATGCGAAGAAACACATGCTCAAGAACTCATGAAACACTACTTCATTTTGAACGCGTTCATTTATTTTTTGCTGGGAACTTAAAAAAAGAAGAGAAGTGTCCTAGGACACCCGGTTATACCCGTAGCTATGCTGCTTAGCTATATAAAACAAACTTAATGTGTTAAATGACAATGCAATAAAATTATATTATATGATGATGTCAAATTCGCCGCAAATAGTTCAAAACGTTTTCATTTATTATTTTTTAGCGGCGTACGATTAAATTAGTGTATTGTTTTATGGACGGCGGCGGCTATTTTCTCTGGTTTGTTCTCATGTGCAAAAACAAATTGAGCAATCCTTCTCATTGTTTTTGTTTTGTTTTTGTTTCACTCAAGAGTTGAGTAAACAAGAAGATTAATTCTGCCTCACTAACTCAAAAATTCTGTTTTTTGAGTTATGAGTTTGAGTAAACGAGCGATATGATTTTCACTGGGTGTGGCTAGTGTTTGAACTCGGGCTATGAAAGACCGTCATTCGCTTAGTAGTCGACTCACTAACTACTTCAGCCATCTAATCTCCCTGGTTTAAATTAAAGTTTAAAATAATATCTCTAGTTGTTCTAAGAAATTGTTGGATGTGCAATAATTAATTTCCATGTATTTTTAAGAAACAATTAATTACTGAACAAGTAATACGTTTTAATTCCACGTAGAATGCAGAACATACCCGATATATTCATTTTGCGCAAAAAGTGCGATAAAAGTACTAAACTTTATTTAATTTAGCAACTCTCAAATAAAAGCACAAATTATTAACTTGACAGCACTCGGACAAAAAATACTTGTTTGGCAACACTCTCTTGTTACAAAAGCAATGTATAGCTGTTGCTGTTTTTAGGGTTCCGTACACCAAAGGTGAAAAGGAACCGTAAGAGCTACGGACCTGAAATTTGGAGAGAGTATGTAGAACCTTGGCCGCTACAACAACAAATACATGAGAACGAGCAACGAAAAATGTTAAAATCCCATGTAATATACATACAATTGTATATTGAAACTTGAAATTTGTAAAATTAGTGTATTTTTATACAGACTACAACAATTAACAGTAAAATTTGAAAAAATTTAAATTAAAGGGTGGTCCATCAGTTAATGCAATTTTGACTATGTAATTTTGACAACTTGCTATATCTTGGAAACCGTAAGAGGCAAACACTTGAAATTTTCAAAAACGGTAAAACTAAAAAAACCGAAAATTATAAAATTGCCAAAACGAAAAAAATCGCCAAAATTAATAATAAATTTCTAACACTAATGAAAAAAAAAACGCCAAAACTCGAAAAAAGTCGCCAAAACGCGAAAATGTCGCCAAAACTAAAAAAAAAATTTATATAAAAAAAAAATCGCAAAAATGAAAAAAAACGCCAAAAATAAAAAAAAATCGCCAAAATGAAAAAACTCCAAAAACCGAAAAAAAAATCTCCAAAACGAGAAAATAAAATGTCAAAACTAAAAAAAGAAGCAAAACTTAAAAAAATCGCCAAAACCGAAAAAACGCAAAAAACGCCAAAACAAAAAAAAACGAAAAAACCCCAAAAACGAAAAAAAATGACAAAACTATAAATACATTGCCTAAATACAATGAGTAAGGAAAACCATATTGGTCTTGCTAATCGCTTGACTGGTTTGCTTCTAGGCAATGTGGGACGAGACATTAATTAAGTTGTTGCTTTTAAATGACTTTTTAATGTTCTCATGTCTCATGTGAAGCGCAAATTTTTGACAGGATAAAGTTTGTATGAAATTACATATCTAGTGTTCGTACGGAACCCTTCGTGCGCGAGTCAGAGTCGTACTTTACTGAATTTTTTACATTGCGACCTTGGTATAACATGAGCAGATTATACTTACATATATGAAATTGTAAAGTGCATGGGGTCGTTGTATGAATTTGTTGTGTTCCGCTTAGATTAAAAAGATTTGAATTATTGCACAGACAGCTTGTAAAATTTAGGAGTATGCTGTACAAGTTTATTTAATTTTATGTATTTTTATTTTGGTTATTAGGTTATGTTAGGTTGGCAGATTGCTGAGAAGGGAAACTAAGTTTTCATATCAGTTGGGTCCAAATAACAGGTCCCTTTGGATTACCTGAGGGTTGGAGAGGGATGTTGATTTTTTTTTTTTTTAAGAAAACACAAACACAATTCTTCTAATGGAAATGCGTTTGAACTTGCACTTGGTTTATTAGCCCCAAAGGAATCATGGTATTATGTGAGGTCAGATTTTGTTTTTATCTATTTTAACAAGTTCATTCAAAAGAACTTATTTAATAATGTACCCTTGGCGGCTTAAAAATATACACGAAAATACTACATCAAGCTGTGCAGCACACCTTTGCATATTTTAAACGGGTGCTAGACACATCAATATTCAGCTTCAATATGTGTGGTTGTGTGCGTTCTTTTATAAAAAAAATATTCACACCAATAGTATATGTGTTACTATTTTTGGTAAACAAACGCACACAACCACATATATTGAAGCTGAATATTGATGTGTCTGGCACTCGCTTTAGACTTAAAAGCATATTTATTATACTTTTCGAACTTCAGGGTATTTTCTGACATTAGGTCCGTTTGTTTACTTTTCCAATAAAATCCAGTAGTTGAGTAAATTTTGGGTAATTTGAACATTTTACTCTCAAGAATGTCTCTTGCACAAAAAAGTACGCGAACGGAAAAATTGCAAAAATTTGCAGATCAATCAAAACAGCTGATAATATTGTTGTATGTTTTGTTGTTTTTTGAAACCCATCAAATACATATTTTTGGTAATTGATGCATACACTTTAATAATTATAAATTTGAAGCGATATATACATACATATTTCTAAAATAGAAGTTGTGTGAAAGCTTTAGCTTGTATTTGGTTTTTAGTTTTATTTTTCCTGGGTAAATGGCATAGGAAAATACATCAATATTTGATTTCTGATACTCGGTACCCTGAATAGTATGCAGAAATAAGTATTCACATATACATAAACCTTACATCTCTAAAAAACTAAAGTAAATAACACAATTAAACTGATATATTTAACGATTATTATTCTTTAATTTGATTCATCTTGAACATAAAAATTTTTAGATTTGTTTTCTTAAACTTTTACTTCAACTTTTCTTCTTTTAAGTGTTTTTATTAAAAACAAATTATACTTTGTATTTGCTTACTTTTGTTTATTTTATTGAATCATATGTTTTTCTCTTCTACTGGATTTTACTGGCAAAAATTTGTCCAGTAAAAATTTGCAGACTCTCAGTCAACAACTGTCAATTTACTCTCTCAATTGGCACTCTCTTTTCCAATTTTTGTGTGTAAACGAACGCATTTCAGTAAAATCCAGTACAAATTTGCACAAAATTGCACAAATTTTGGGGTAAACAAACGGACCTATTTTAAGTACTTTTATTCCGATGCAGATTTAATAGCGTATTGCTCTATTTGTTAACTGTCATAGCACGTCTCAAACTTATTTTTATATTTTTCTACTCACCATTCCTCACTACTTTCGTAGGCAGCATCTGAAGAAGCGCAGTTGCTTTGATTATCTGCACAGCCTTGATGAGACATTTGGCCATTGCCATTTGAAACTAAAGATGAGTTACAATTAGTTAATGGCGTAGAAGCGCCACTTCCAGCAGTACTGCCACCACCGCCCGCCGAATATGTATGATCTTCACTAGGAGAAGAAGTTATAACAGGTGATCTAATAAGATAAAATAGATTTGGTAGAGAAAATCACTATTTTTCGAAGAAGTTAATTTACCCATTTTGGAAAGTTTCAGCAAAAACTTTTGGTCCGTGTTTCAGAGCCAACATAGCAGTTGCGGCATTAACATCATCTATGCTATCGGCACCACAATCCCTGGCCAAGCGTTCCATGCTTTCGTAGTTACTAAAAGCACCCATAACGGCCTGAGGATTATTCGTGTTGTTGGCATTGCTGTTGTTTTTGTTGTTATTATTATTATTATTATTATTGGCGTGAGAGGAATTATTGGCATTGGTTTGAACATTTTGTGGATTATTTCCAGAGTAATTAAATTTATTGCTGTTGTTGCTGGTGTGATGATTTGTTTTGGTTGTACTATAATCGGACGGATATTCATCATCAGGAACGTCGGGCACCACATCACTGATGTCTTTAAAGGCTTTCGATAAATTGGGGAATAGATGCGGATCGAAGCGTGAATTGATATGTGATGCTGTTGTAGTCGATGATGATTTTGAACCATCTACCATATCGTAGCCCTGTGATGAGCCCAACGAACCGCTACCCGGACTCTTTAGGCTAATTTTATCAGCCGATGAATTTTGAAAGAACGGTGAACGATTGAGGGCTTGTATTAGATTTTGTCTTTGTTGCTGTTCCACACGCCACAACGATCCTTTGCCCATGTTCTATATATAGAGGAAAAATTCATAACTTACTTACTTCTTACCAGCAATTGCAATTTAACTTACCGGAGCTTTCTCCACTTTCACAAAACTTTTGTTGAGTGAAAGATTGTGACGTACACTGTTTTTCCAGCCAGTGGGTGCAGTCTTAAAATAGGGAAAATGTTGCACTATCCAAGCATAGATTTCTTTAACAGGCAAAGCTTTCTCTTGTGATCCTTCTATTGCCATGAATATTAAGGAACTGCAAATTAAACGGGGAGTTAAAAAAAACACTTAACACATTTTGCCAGCTGTGCTGATTACTCACCTAAAACTATATGGTGGTTTATTGTGTGTGTGCACCAGAGGATCATATGGCACTTTATTGGTATGTTTCTGTTTTTGTGGTGTATTTTGTATATTATTGTTATTGTTGCTGTTGCTGGTATTGATTGTTAACGATGGGGAAGATGATGATTTTGGTGTGAGGGCCATCTGCTGTTGCTGTTGTTGTTGCTGCTGAGGTGTAGAATTATTCATTCTTTGGTTTGAAATGTTTGAATTACTATTGGTTATATCGAAATCTTTAAGAGAATCGTTATCATAACTGGAAAAAGAGGTAGGACTGCGTAGTGTTTGATTCTGCTGCTGTTGATGTTGCAGTTGCTGCTGCTGTTGCTGTTGCTGCTGTTGCAGCTGTTGCTGCTGCTGTAAATGATGTTGCAATTGTTGAGGTGCACTATTAAGTGTATAAAATTCTTTGGTTGTATGTTGAGGTTGCGTTTGTATTTCTGGCGAAACCATTAGAGTTGGCGAGGAACTGAACATACAAAAGAATACAAATATGTAAGTGATTTGCTTATATAAAATAAAAGAATAAAGTTATTCATATCACAAAAAGTATGTTTTCTAAGATAGCGACTTGAAATTTTTACAAAATAGTTCTAGAACAAAAAACATCAATTAAACATCAATGCATGAAACATTGTGCCCTTTCGAAAATAAGGACCAGTCTATAACACATACACATATTTATTGTCCCCTATCATTTATTAATATCTAGCAAAAAAAGAAGTTATTTATTAAAAATATTATAATTAATTGATCAAACTTATATCCTTACATTAGCTAATTATCCCTCTAAAAAAACTCGCCATAACTTTTATGTACCAAATACCCGCTATCTTTTTTATACAAATATATGTATGTATGTATTTATGTAAATATATGTACATATGTATGTCAACAAGAGAAAATTACACACTACATTACATTACACATTTTTTGAAGTTCAAACGAAATCAATGAAATGAAGAATACTTTTCATAATTGAATAATTTCAAATTGTACTTACACCACTACTTGATGATGATGATGTTGTTGCTGGTGTTGCTGTTGGTGATGCGTAGCTGCAGGAGAATTGGCAACGAGCGGCAAAGCTGGATGACTCACTAGTGTATAACCGGGCGGTATGCCACTTGTTGTCAGTGTTGTTGGCGAAGCAGCTGAGGACGAGGAATTTGTAGAAGAAACCGTTATAAAGGGTGCTGTGGCTGATGAATTTGAGCTGCTGTAGTTTAGCGCTATAGGCGTCGAAGAACCACTTAGTGTAAAGTACGATGTCTTACTTAGTGGTGGACTATTGCCGCCATTAATAGCTGCCGTCGACAGGGAGGAGGATAGGGAAGTATTTGAGGAGGCAGGTGAAGACACTACGGTTACAGCAGAGGCAACAGCAATTGACGAAGCAATTTGTGCTGATGTGTGTGACAAGGGAGACGTGGTCAAATTGTTATTATTATTATTATTATTATTATAGTTATTAGGTGTTAATAAGGTGGTGACATGTGTGTTGGAGTTGATGTTGACATTGCCCCCACCGCCACCAACACCACCACCACCACCCCCTTGATCTAAGACATTCATTTTCTCTCTTAAGTATTTTTTATGGGGATGATGGGTAGTACTACTGCTACTGCTGCTGCTGCTGCCAGTACTGCTAATTGTCATTGGTGTTGAAGTAATAGCTCCATTACTTTGTTGCTGTTGCAGCTGCATTTTATGACCTTGATAAACTGTGTTAGTAGTCACTTGATTGCTATTGCTTGTTGTAATCGAGGTTGCTATGTTGTTGCCATTGACAACACTATTGCCATTGGCAACAATCGAAGTAGTACTGGGCAGTGTTAGTTGTTTGGGCCCAGTGGGAGTGTTGGCTACCACTACCGTTGTTGATACCGTGCCATTATTGCCACTTGAAGAACCATAAGTTGTTGATGATGCACAAGAATAAGAAGAAGAAGAAGAAGAAGAAGGCACTAGGGAAGAATTGTTATTGTTAGAATGACTATTGCTGCTTATTAAATTAGTGGTGGTGAGGTTGATGTGAGAGCCATCACCATTCGAGTTGCTCAAGATTTGACGACTGGTGGGCAGGAAGTTTGTGCCAGCCTTGTATTCCACCACAGTGGTAGTGCCACTGGGACCCACATGCACTGTGGTGGTAGCACCACCCAAGGCAGCAATATTACCATAAATTTTCGCATCTTTTAAGTCGACAGCACTGAAACGTTTAAATTGTTGTTGGAAATCACTGGCACTCAAGGTTGTTATTTTTGTTTCCGGCTGCATTTCAGTTGTGCAGCCACCTGTGGCATTTGATGAAATTACTTGCTCTTCGCCGGCCACATGATGAGGCAACTCCTCAATTAACTCATGCGCATTTGCGGCATTTACGATACAAATATTGGTATTAGTGAGTAGGGGACGTTTTTGAGGGTTGCTGCTGCTGCTGTTTGGGTGGCCGCTATTGTTTGTGGTGGGAGTTGTCGTTACAATTTCTTTTATTAAATTGGAATTATTCAGCCAGGCGAGAGAACGCAACTCCTCGTCATTATCATTTGTAGTTGTTGTGGTAATTACATGCTGTTGATGGTGGTGCTGAAGCTGGTGTTGATGTACAGCATGCTGATGGTGGTGATCATTATTGTTTGCTGTGGCGGCATCTAAAGGTTCTGTTGCTAATAGAACGATATTGCCGGTTGCCTGGGATAGAGAATTGTTGTTGCTAGTGCCATTGCTTGCGGTAATGGAGGTGGTAGTGCCGTCGTAAGCTGTAAAGTGGCCATTACGGTTTTGTTGCAACAGAACATACTTTGAAGTGGCGGGCATGGCTGTGGCATTAAACGAACCTTGTGTTGTTGCTGAGGAGGAATTTAAAAATGTCGCCTTTGTGGCGGCTGCCAAAAGGTTATTGAAATTATTTGCCGTAGTTGTGTGTGCAGATATTGTAGCTGTAGTTGCTGCTGCTGAAGATGTGATATTTAAGTTATTTGTCAATTGTTGATGCTGTTGTTGTTTTTGTTGTTGGTGTTGCTGCTGTTGACGTTGCTGTTGTTGTGTTACACCCGTATGATGTCTCAGACCATTTGAAGCTGCCGCTACAACAGTGGCTGTTGTCACAGTTTGTTGCAAGGTACGTAATTGGCTCAAATCATGAGTCGTCAATATCTGTGTAGGATTGTCTAGCGACATTCTAGAAGTGTAAACAAAATATAAAGAAAAAATGCATGAGTCATAATTGAAGCAAAATAGAAAATTATTACAAGAGCATTTTTAATTTTTTTATACGGATTGGAATCTCTTTCAGTCTCTCTTAAATTCTCTCTTATGCACCATACTATTGTTTATACTTTTCAAAGGTTTATTATTTACAAGCCAAGCGATTTCAAAAATTAGTCAATACATATTTTAGGGGTGAAGAAGTCTTTAGGAATGTTGCCATTTTTAAGGGGTGGGGAAAGTCTTTAGAAATGTTGTAATTTTTAGCACAGACTTTATAAACTTCTGACTGCCACAATTAGGAATATATTGTGTGAGTGTGTGTGTGTGGTAGAGTTTTTTAGAGCAATAGACGTGGTGGAATCAGCGTTGTTCTCGCTAAACGTGACAAAATTGCAAGTTATTTAACTTCTAAATTTTAGATTTGACGCTGCATGGTGATTTTTCTGGCGATAAACAAATTTGTTAGCGATTTTTATGGCTATTTTTAAAAGAATTTAACTTCAAAATTTTTGTTATTAATGTAAATTATTTTGTTGATGATTTTTCTTATATTAATTATAGTAATTAATGCGTTTTGAATTTGTACGAAAAGCAAGAAATAATTTTTGGCGATTTTATTTCTAGTAAAAAAAAAATACAAAAATAAACCCTTTTTAGACACCATACTTGCTCACGAACCGTCATCGCTAACCCACTCAAATAAATATTTTTGGAATGCTCATTAAAAAGACCAAACTTTAATTTGAGAGAACTAACAAAAACTTTTTTCTGCGAGTGGCTTTAATAAAAAAATATTTGCGTTTTAGAAAACAATATTTAAAAAAAAATGTGAAACTTAATTTGTTTTCTTACATTAAGTTGTAAAATGATCAACACTACATAGTGTTTCACTTAATTGATTCATTTTTTATTTTTTTAACAAACACTAGCTTGTTTATTTATATAATAACAAAACCAAATGATCGATAACAATAAAAAAATTCCTATAAATACCCTGCAGTCAGACTGTGGCCAAGTGTCTCTATGTCAACACTAAAATTCTAGTAGTACCCAGCAAACCAAACTTACAGATTTTGTCTGATATGTCCCAAATCACACTGTGCAAGTCTTATTGCTAAGCTGATTAGTTTCAGGGAGAGAGAGACGAGGGGAACAGCAACGTTTCTTTTCCCCCCGTCTCTCTCTCCTAATAAACTAATCAACTTAGCAATAAGACTTGCATAGTGTAAATAGGGACTATAAGACAATTTTGTACATATTCGTAAGTCTTTCGACATATCGTACAGAGTTCGTTAAAAATTGTTAACGAAATTTCGAGGAATTTTATATTTTGCTTATGCAGAAATGTCTGCAGGATTTCGTTCAGCCTTCAGATAGAAACCTCGGAGGAACCTCATATTCATTTGTTAAGAAATATCTGCACGAAAGCTTGCAGACTGCTGATAGATTTTACAATGATTTTTAGGTTTTGCTTGTGCAGAAATATCTTCAAGATTTCGTAAAGAACTCGCATCACGAAAGCTTGCAGACTGCTGATAGATTTTTCAATGGATTTTATGTTTTGCTTGTGCAGAAAAATCTGTAAGATTTCGTACAGAACTCGGATCAAAAGGTTTTTTTCAATTATTTGTTTGATCATTGTTTACAACAATAGTTTAATGTGTCTAACGGGAGTATCCAATTTGAAGAAAAGAAAACATTTTAATAATCGTCGTTCACAGCAGTGTATCAAGTGAATTTGGAAAGAGAAGGCGTGCTAAAAACATAAAGTGTTTAGTAATAAATAATTTTTATAAATAGAAATATGCATTTATATTTTGTTATTTTAAAACTTAATTTCTTTCTGTACATACATACCTATCCTTTAACTTATTAAGTTTTTAATTAATTTTTCGTGCGCATATGGTCTAGCTACCCGGCGCCTTTGGTTATATTTTATAAATTTACTTTATGAAATATAAAATGTTAATAAATAAATAAATAAATAAATAGAAATATCGGTCGAGTTTTTCTATTCAGGCAATTAAACACGTTTCAATTTATATAAAAATTGTTTTCGTATATACAAAAATTTGATTTATTCAATCTGAAAATGTTGAAGATTTACTGTCAGATTTCTATCAGACTTTTTTACGACAAATCGTCAAAAGTTTCAGAGTTTTCAACGATTTTTGTCTAGATTTCTTCCACAAATCTGCACGATTTGTCGGCAATAATTTCAGAAATAAAAACGATTTATTGTCAGATTTCTGGCATATATCTGTACAAACTGTCCCAAAAACTATGCGAATTTTAAACGACTATAAGTACGATTTCTGTCAGACATCGATTGGAAATATCGGAAGGAAATCCAGAATTTCCCTAGGAAATAACATAAGACATCGTTCAGATATCAGACAGATCTATCTGTGAAGTTAAGGGAATTTCCCCCGACAATTCTTACAGAACTCGTGTCAACCACTTCATATATTTTTCGTGTCGACTTCGAGACGAAATCAGTCCCGAAATCGGCAACTTGTGCAGAAAGTCGTTATGAACTCTGAACGATTTCGTTGCATTTGGTTTGCTGGGTAGTTACATTGTCTACAATTTCTCTTCTATTCGTCAGTATAAAAGAAATAGAAAAAACAGATGTGGTGTATTTCTGGTGGATTTTGCAACAACTTGTCTATATACATAAATTTGTATGTACGTAAGGTATAGAAATGTACCATTAAATGTCTGCTTGGTATGTCTCCATGTACCCATACATAAGAACTATGAATTCACTACCTAGTCAATTGTTTTAGTGTTACTAGTAGATTTTCAATGACAAGCACATGCTAAATGTCTATAGCATAAAGTATTGTATGGGGAATAATTGTAGAGTAGTACTGGTGACAAAGTCAAAAGCGACTCAGTACATTTACACTATTCGCACTTTCTGCAGGGTAATTTTATACTAACACAAACGCACGCATGAAGTTGTATACATACAAATATTTCGATGGCTTAATATAAAAAAGGTTTAACACGAATTTTCGGATATTTTACAGGAGAAGGAAACAAGTTAATAAAAATTAAAGCATTTTACATGCAATAATAATTTTAACTTTAACTTACTTATTAGTTCTTTTAAGGGGCATGTAAATATCTATCTGTTGGCTACCAAGCGCCATTTCGAAAAAAAATGAGATACCCCTTTTTTATATTAATCCATATGCAAGTAAACTTTTCATGCTATAAATATTTATGCACGTTTGTAGCGTTTGAAGAAGAAAACTTATACACAAAAATTTTATTTGTTTTATTTTTAAACAATATTCTTCTCTTTGCTTTACTTTATACTATTTTTTTCTTATTTTTGTTTAATTTGCCTTTCTTTATTTTTAATTGTATTTGCCATTTAATGTTTTTATGACCAAAAATTCACTGCTGACGGGTTGATGTGTGCAAAAGAAAGAGCAACTGCAAGTTAAATTGTCAACTGAATTGAAATTAGAAAAAAAATTAGAACAATTTTAGCGAGCGAGACAAGTTTTTGTTCTCAGTTTTATTTTATTATTTTTTCTATTTTGTTGTTTCTTTGAACAACAAAATAAGTACATATGTATACATACATACATAAGTAGTATATGTGATAGATTTTTTTTAATAAAAACTTTTGCAATCAATACAGTTTGGTTCAAAATAAAAACATCCACATCAACAAAAACAATTTACGCATTTTTTTATGAAAAAAAAGAGAAAGACACATTTAATAGAAATACTAAACGTATGTATACACACTAATTTAATGGAACAAATTTAAGTCCCAAAAAAAAAAACAAAGAACTGAAAGTTTTTATTTTAGTATACCTACATATGTAGATACATACTACATACATATATATGTATGCATGTACATAGTACATACATACATATGTATATATGTATGTACATATAAATAATTTTTGTTTTATAACAGTATAAATACATATGTGGCAAATTTTACACATTTTTACTTTTTTCCACCAATAATTTTACTGATTTTAAGATTATTCACCCCTATCGTGAGAACATTTTTCCCTCCAAATTTTTTTTCCCCAAAATTACAATCGTGAGTAATTTTTCCCTTTAAATGTTTTCCTTTTTTAATCCCTCTTATCATGAATCATTTAGGGCCATTATTACAACCTAAATATAAAGTTCCTGATAGTTATCCTTAATATTAGCTAACGTGAGCGATAAAGTGACCATTAATTGTTTTCATTATTACAACTGTCCAATAAAATAAATAATACAAAGGATGTATTGTGGCAACACTGGTGTATATACCGGCTACTTTGACTGTTAACATGCTTAAAGTTCACTTTGAAAGTTACCATAAGGATAAACCTGCTGTTAGCTTATCATTCACTTTTACATTAATGTTTACTTGTAATAATCAAAATATATTTACCTGTTAGATAACATCCTAAAATGAACTATTTGTAAATTGTAATAATGGCCCTTAGAGGGAATAATTTTCCCGCCAACTTTTTCTTCATTGGTAAGGTAACTTTATCAATCGCCGTGTTATTATTTCGATATGGCAATAATAATTGAGAGGAATACAGTACATTTTTTTTTTAATTTGGCAATGACAGATTATGTATGATTTTTTTCCGAAAGAGTTTTACATGCCTCATACGGCACTCAAGTATATCACCGCGGTTAGCTCAGAGCCAGAGATTTCGGGACGTGTGATCTCAACCTACAGCCCGAGACAAGCAGCAATTATTCTTACAAAATAATACAAACATTGAACTTTACACCACTAGACACACATTATTATTAGGAAAGTTAGGTGTTCCTTTCAGCCGCCCTTTCCCTACCATGGTCACTTCCTTACCCGGAGAAATTTTTATGACCCCACTCAATTGTTTCGTTACTCACGCATCTCTTTACATCAAAATTCCTTAAGAAATCTTAACCACAAAAGTTTTCCATTTCACTGTACAAACAACAATATAAAGTTTATTTACTTAAATTTTTACAAAATAAATATAAGTTTTATTTCCTATTTAGATTTAAATTACTTTTCTTAAATTTTGCGGCATCCTACGACATTTCTGTCAGCATTTCATTAATTTCTTTTTCCAAATTATCTTTTCTTTTGTTCCGCCCTCGTTGCACTGGATTTTAAGATCAATCACAATTTTTTAAAGTTACACTAAATTTTACCTGCCTGAGAGAGCTCCCTAAGGTTATATAACTACTGCCACTTTGCAGTCTCTTCCTTTTACTTCAAACCTCCAAAAATCTCTAACTAACGAAGATGAATAAATCTGATTTTTTTTTTCTTTTTTAGTGTCTTGACAGAATTGTAGTAGCTTTACCTCTTTTAAATATTTCTAATTAACTATACAGAATGCAAAGAATTATTTTAACAGATCTTAATTATACTAACATTATCTAACATAAAATCATTATATAAACATATAAAAATTAACTATAGGTGCGTTTGAGTACTTTTCCAGTAAAATCCAGTAACTGAGTAAATACTGAGTAATTTAAAGAAATTACTCTCAATAAAAAAAGTTTGCATCTAAAAGTACGCGAACGGAAAAATTGTAAAATCTAGTAAAATATATAATTACAACAGCTGATTACCAATTTTGGCGCTAAAAAAATTATGCATATGAAATACAAAATAGAATATTTTGTTTAATAATAAAAGTAATAGATATGGACATATGTTTTTATTTAAACTTATTTGGCCGGTCCACGATGTAGACAAGAAACTTTCTATAGCGCTTACTTATGTATATTGAAAACAAAAATAAACTTTCTTATATTTTGTTTTAAATATAAGTAAGCGATAGAAACTTTCTTGTCGACATCGCGGGTCAGGCCGTTAAAGTTTCTAAGCTTTTTACCCTGAACGTGAGAAGTTATTAGGATGATATATTCAAGACAACGAAAAACTGGGAAAGAATTTAAAACAAGTATGTACACAAAGTAAATTTTTTAATGTTCCATACGTCAAACCGGGAACCGTCGACCTGGCGATATGTATAAACAAAAATTTCAATATACTAATCTATTAACTTTATTCACGTTTAAAAACAATCGGTTATGTTCTGAATTCCATGTGAAATTAAATCGTTTGGAAATGCAATAGAATTGTTATTTAAATACATACATACCATACATATGTGCATACATACATATTTCCAAACATTCCTTGGAAATTCCGCACGTTTTAATTTCACGTGGAATACATAACATACCCGAATATTTTTCTAGCATCAAACTTAAATAAATGTTATAATGCTTATAACTTAATACATTTGTTTTTTTTTTTTTTTTTTTGTTATTTTAAAAATTTCATCAAAAACTAAAAATTATTGTTTCCCTTTATTTTTGTTTGTTTATATTTAAAAACATATGGTTTCGTTTTACTGGATTTTACTGGCAAAAATTTGTCCAGTAAAAACTTGCATTTACTCAGTAAATGAACTGTCATTTTTCTCTCTCAATTCGTCCTCTCATTTACTGGATTTTGTGTACTCGAACGCAATCCAGTAAAAAATAGTAAAAACTTGTAAAAATTTTTGAGTTCTCGAACGCACTTTATATATATTTACGGCTTCCCCTTTGTGTGTTTATCACTTGCAGAAATGACCTTTATGGGTTTGTCTCATCACTTCGCTCTTTTCTCTCTCGAGATTGATGGAGTAGCTTCAATTATTTCTTTGTTGGCAATTTGGGTTGACCTGCTTCTTCCTTCGGTTGACGGACTTTATCTGATTTTAATTGGCGCCTTCACTTGTGCTCAAAAGCATCATAGTTTCGTTTTAGCGTATTTAATTTAATTTTTAATTTTACTTATTTTGCGGTCATAAAGTTCTTATATTCTTAGAATTAATTTTTTTTTTGTTTTCTTATATGATTTAGGTCATCTCAAATAACATTGACCAGTTTACTTTATAAATTTTAGTTTGGTTACTTATTCTTCAGAAATTTTCCGTGCTTTTTCTAGACAACCGTCACCGATAACTATCAATCTGAGACTCCTTGAAAAATCTTCCTAGCACCGTTTGCTACCTAGCTTATTTATTTCCATTTTTCTGGTTTTCCAATATATCTATATACTTCCTATCGGTATCTATATATATATATTTACATTTTCTTTTACATTATATAATCCAAATATACATGTATCTCAGGATTATTTTCCCGCTTTCACTCGCCATCTTTACTCGATCTGATGGATTTCCACCAATTTACATGTATTTATCCCTCCTTACGTTCTGAACCTTTCCTCATAGACCTACTTCATCAAAATACGCTAGTCTTATTCCTCTGCATCCGCAATGTACCAGGTTCTCAGAAGAAATAGCAATAGACAAACTTAATTACAAAAAAAACTAAATTTACAAATATAACGAATTTTTTTCATAACCAATACTACAGACACCGCTTTACTACAATTTATTGCGTTGCCAACTCAAAAGAATCCTTTGTTTAGTTTGTTCATTCATTGGTCTGAATTCGCCTTACTAAACAGCTGTTCGCAATACCTTTTAATCAATTTGCCTGACTGCACGCGGCACAGAATATGAATATTAAGTAGTCTATGGCACCACAGAATACACAGAAGTGAAGAAAGTAACAGGTAAAAAAAGCTCCAATCAGGTTTTTGTTAAAATTCATGGAAGAAAGAGAAAAGCATAGTGTATTTGATACTGTAGTGTATTACTACTTACCAATTAACACAGCTAATAAAAATGTATTGCACCAGAAAGACGTAGCAAAACAAAACCGACGACAAAATTTGAGGGAAAACGAGACAAACTGAAAAATACCCGTATCTTCCGTCTCGTGACACTTCTGTATGTTTTGTGGTAAATATTAATATTCATTATTATTAATCTTATTTTATTTGCAGATTATTTTAAATTTCCAGGCTGGTGCAAAATTAAAAGGGTAATGTATCGTTTCAATATGAAATTATTGTATCTAACTAATCCTTTTTTTCCTTTCAGGTGTTTTATGAGCATTGTTATGCTGCGGTCATGCTCAGCCGCCAACTTGGCCACATCTTGGTTCCACTGCGGCAGGCCTCCCGTAAAGACAAGGTGCACCATTTACATATTCTAACACCTGCCTACATATCCTGACAATATTAACAGACGGACATACATGACTGACGCTGGACACAAAAAACATTCGGGACTTGGGTCGGAGGTTGTTTCTCCATAAGCAAATGACCCCTCCCTAACTATTTTGTACAAGGGACTCGAGGTTCTAGGTAATTGACCTCCTCCCGAATCGTTATCCTAAGGTGAATCCACGAAGAATTTTTTTCCAACATTGACTTGTAAAAAAAATGAATTTTCAGGCCACCGCAACAAGGGGTATTCGTTTAAATTGAAAACTGAACTGAGAGCGAAATCGGTATGTGTATATCTTTGAATTCACGTGGTGATATATGGTAAGATCTTCTAGTTTTCGAAGATTTTTTGCTTATCTTCCACATTTTTTACATTCAACGATTTTTTATATACATATATTTTTTCTTGGTGGGAAGAATGTTCCCTTTAACCCTAAGGATTTTTATATGGCTGGGAAGATTATTCCATCTAAAACTAAAGTTCTGTTATTTAATACTACAAATTGTCTGAAATTTAAATTTTTTGTTTTATGTTTTTAGTAACAATAAATCAATATTAGATTTAATTTATGTCCGTTAAAGGGTTAATAATATTAATTCAATGTTTTGCCTCTGTTCTGTAACGAATATGAGAAGTTTTCGAGTAGAAAAATTATTATCACTTTGTGAAATACGAGATTAATAAGAAAAAAAAACTTTAACTTTGAAGTTTTTATATCAATAAACCAAACCTGTGGAAAATGAGACAACAAATACATAAATATAAATCATTATTTGATATTTCAGAATGCGAAAACTGTTCACAACTTACAGAAACGAGGCATTTAGTTACGATATGGTTATATATGTACATACATACAGTATATGTATGTACATAAGTATCATAAGAAATTAAAGCATAAAAAATGAAATAAACTAAACGCTTACGAAAACTTTATCGCCACCTTATTTAAGAATAAAAGAATTTAGTTTTAAAAATTCCCATTTTGCGGTTATCGCTTCCGCATATTGGGATTTTTATCAGTTGTTTATTTATCTCAACATAAGAATTTTACTTTTTAGCTTGAATAGTGTTTGGATACTGCAGCAATAAGATAATGATTATTAAGTACTTATGTAATATGTATGTATGTACTCGTACATACATATGTACATATATTTGTATTAAACTAATAAAAAATTTTATACACATCCTTACACATACTTACATACATGTACAGTGAACGACAAAACTGTTCGCGAATAGATGTATTTTTAATTTGTGTCGGAGTATTGATCTAGATACATGATTACTCTCTGGCAACCATTTTCTTTGTTAATTGTTAAAACTGATACTTAGTATTAATCTGGTAACTCAATGTTGAGCTAACGGAACTTTTCCAAGACTATTTGATATGGTAGGTACAGACTTAGCAATGTGTTTATGTAACCAGGCAGGTTGCATTGCCGGTCGCATAGTGTGTAGTCTTGTTTATGGTTGCATTCGAAGTTTCGAAAATATCAAAATGTTTTAATGTTTATGGGTTGCATTGACGGTTGAATTGCAGGTTGCAATGTCTGTATCAAAATATGCGAAAACGTGTTGCGTAAGCAAGTTGCAAAGTCTGTACCTACCAATAGAAGCTAACCCAACAAATATGTATGTACATGTGAACAGTAAATATTAAAGTGCTGCACAAGACCCCTTACAAGAACTTTTAAGATATGAGGGATTATTCAAATGCTTTGCTATTACTATTACTACTGTTTGCAAGAAACTTGTTTCAGTATTCTAGGTATAGGAGTATAGAACAGAGCTATTCAACCTTTTTGGTTCGCGTACCACAAAATTCACACCGACAAAACAAGAATGGGCTCAATAAATAACCAAACAATTTTAAAATACGACCATATACATACGTACATAGGCATGTATATAACATGCGAACATCTGTGCATATGGGTGGTTCTACAAGAGAAATGCTCGGTATAATAAAAATGGAAATTCATGAAATATACGTAAGTATACTTTAGGATAAAACATAAACAAATACAACACATTGTTTTTTTTTAATTGCATTACTTGGTTAGTTAATGAAAAAAATGCTCAAATTTTCGAAGATTTGGCGTAGCACCTGGGAAAGTTTCGCGTACCCCAAGTGGTACGCGTACCACAGGTTGAATAGCCCTAGTATAGAAGAAAATGCTTCGTGACGCTTGCTTTTTCATACGCATGGGCGCGTAAACAAACGTCATGCATGTACATACACACATACACACATAAGTTGTGTGCATGCACTTTGATTTTTCTGCGCACATACAAACGCACACATGCAATAACATTAGTTGTGTGCGCTTAATTGAAAAAACCACCCTTAAACACATAATAGCTTAACATCTACGTCTTACACACACATTCAAACGTAAAATATGCAAAATAACAACACTACTTCTTTTGATTGTTTGTTACGAACAAGAAGTCTTCGCGACATCGCTTGTAAACACTCAATACATCAATACATCCATCGTGCTTCGCTTATTAAACGACATTATTTATTATTGGTTTATATAATACATGCTACGACAATACATTTAAACAACAAGCCGTAGTTACATTTCAATACTGTTTATGCAGCCCTCTAATGTACATATTTACATTCAAATGCCTAATGTTTGTTCCATAAAATGAAAACTGATTTTTCCCAAGTAATAAAGAAGTTATGTACTAACGATTAAAACAAGTCAGGCCAAAAATTAAAAAAAAAAATTAAGTAAAATAACTTGGAAACTGTAAGAGATAAAATAGTGCTCTAAGCATGTTTTACAACAGGGTGCGTCCAAATATATATAGGTACATACAGTTAAGGAATTGGCATCCGAATATGGTCTGATATGTTCTTAAAGTAGTAATAGTTCCCGTTAACTCTAAAAGAACCTAAACATTTACCATAAATCACGTCATTGCCTTTTAAACCTTAACCATGCTTAAGTAGAGTTAAAATTAAATGCTCAGTTAGCCGACTGTAATGTAATGTATCTGTAACGTAGAAAACAGCTGATCGATATTTTTATATGAAAAGTAGGTTACGTTACATTACATCTCTATAACCATTTTCATTACTTTTAACATAATAAAATCGATCAGCTGTTTCTTACTGTTGCAGTTACATACATTACAGTCGGCTAACTGAGCCTTAAGTCATTATTACAAATGACGTAAACTTAAATTCAATAGCGTCATTTGTGGTAATTTTTTTTTTATTATTTCGAGGTTAATATCAATTGTTGCCTTTTTAAGGACATATTAGACCATATTCGGATGCCATTTGTTGACGGCTTGGTACCGGAAATCACAGAATTTTTTAAAAAAGTTCACGACTTCGAACATTTTGCACGTATTTTTTCATGTATTTTATGCCTGTATGTAGACTTCTTTCCTATGGATTTTGAATATTTTTGCTTTTATTTTTGTTATTATAATTATATTTTTATTTTTTATTTTTTGTAAATACATATTTATTAGCACCCTAAATATTGGCATAATTAATTTTTTTAATTTCTTCCCAAATTTCCTCAAACCTCAAAAATGATGGGTGTATGGTTTCATTGTTCACTAGTTCGAAAGTTGCGACCTTTTTACCAGTTTTTTATATTTCACGCCACTGTGCATAGCAAATTTCATGGACGCAATCAAATTTGATTTGCAATCGATATACATAGCTACGAGAAGACCCAGTGTTATGTCGAACTCTTTTGTAAACAGTTTTGTCGTCGACTGTACATATGTATGTACCTATGTATGTACATATGTATGTACATATATATGTATGTATTTACATATATAAGTGGGTAAAAGTATACAAACATTATACTCCTATTACATATTACTTTGTAGTGTACAATATAATCGTACATATCTTTTCCAGTAAGCAGTCAGATAAAATAATTGATAAGATAAGCTCATATACTGCATATGTACATATGTATGTACAGTGAACTCGCAGAAACGTGAACATCCAGTAACATGAACTACCCAAAAACATGAACATTATTTTTTTTTACATTGACTACTCTAAAACGTGAACAAAGACTGAAGGCTCTAAAACGTGAACTTTTTATCGAACGTTAAAATTAAATTTCGTAAGCTTATTTAAAAATATGTATTGGGATTCGCAGAAGAATTTCGTAGTTTGTTTGTTGTAAACAACTTTGGTTGCATGATATGTAGCTTTAGTATTAATGCGGCAGTTCTACTGGAAGTATCTCTATGTGCTGACTAAAAATATTTTTATTATTAACAATTACCTGATTTACATTAAGCATTTTTTCATGAAATTTTATGATTTTTGTTGCACGAAACTTTTTCTATTTGCTAATTGCAGAGCTATAAAAGAGAATTGAGTATCAAAAATTAAGTAGAATGAATCTCTGATGAATTTTTGGCAACTTTTTTGATATAAGTTGCTCCTCAAGGCCTCCTATTGGCAAATAAAAAATTTTCATGCAACTAATTTCATGAAAAAAATGCTTAATGTAAATCAGGTAAATGTCTAATAAAAAACCAAGTGTTAAATTTTCAAGAAGTCAGATATTTTAGAGCTTTTACGGAAAGGTTCAACTGAAACTGGTTTGTCGAAAAATTATAAATGTCGCCAAATCGACGTTTTTTCTTCAATAAGAAACAAAAAAGAGATTTTTTCCATTTTTGGAAAAATCTCTCTGTATAAATGGTTTACCCAAATTCGAAACAAAAACCTACCGGTTAACACATTAGTCTTAAAAAAAATTTTATTTGCCTTTGTATCAAAGAATGTTTTTTGGTTATTGTTCCTTTTCAATAAAAACTAATTAAACAAATTTATAATTATGGAAGTTTAAATTCAGCTAACCTATATTCTTGATGAATTCAATAACATAATTTAGAAATTAGTATCTAAGAATCCCTTTTATAAACCATACCAGCTATGTAGTTTCATAGGTGAAAAAAAATTACTGGCTTGCCGCAGCAATAATGTATTCTTAATACCTATGTATACTGTGGGACATACCAGTAACCACCCGACGATATGTATCTATGTACATATGTATGTATATATTTACATACTTATATACATATCGCTACCTTAACATAGAAAGACCTATACTCATTTTTTTAAATCGAGACATTTGCATTTTTCGATACATAGATGCTCTCCTAACGAAATATACAAAAAATTTGATTTAATAAAAGTAATGAGTAAGGGCATTTCTATATTAAGGTAACGATATGCAACAATTAAATGCAAACTGACAGCTGAAAATAAATAGAATAAAAAAAGTCAAAACAGAAAATAAAATAATTAAAACTCGAATAAAAAGGGATTTTGTATTTTGCAATCATTATTGCAATTTGCAAAGTATGTATGTACATATGTATGTATGTATGTAAATCAAAAAGCCGTGTTCACAATTGATGAGAAATTTTTTGCAGTTGCAGTTCGCTAATTCGAACGTTATTGCACACATTTTTAAAATGACAACAAAATATAGATACATACATATGTATGTATGTAAATAAATATTTATGGACATGTGTATTTGCTTTGTTGTTATTTTTTTATTTTTGCACATATTATGTAGGTACTTTTGTAATCGTAAATAATAACAAAGGGGAAACATTTAAAGTTACCATAGTTACTCAAACATAAACAAAACAAAGTTCAATTTTGTACATTAAATATGGAGAGAAAGAATGAGTAAAATATTAACAAAAACTGCGGAAACGCAAGAGAATTTTGGAAGCGAGTAATCACCAGCGTTGTCAACTTGGTGCGTTTCGCACCATTTTGGGTGCTTTTTGAAATTTTTTGTGCGAAAAATTCCTTAGTTGGTGCGTGGTGCGCTTTTTTTTAAATTTGGTGCGTTTTTTAATTTTTGGTGGCACCAACGCAAATTTAACACAACAATGGGCTAAAACTGAAAAATTTTTGTTGTAAAACTCACTAACTTCCTGATAGGTTAATTACCATATTAATAGTAATGGAGTTTACAAAATATCACAATTTGAAATGAAATCTGTTTTATGATAACAATAATAATGAAAATATTAGCTTTTTTAGATTTAGTTGAACTGCAGTGAATTTTAATCAGAAATAATTTTTTATTCGGGCTGAAGTCTAGTGATGATTTGAATGAAATGCATATAGACAAAGCTGAACCAACAGCAAACAAATTTCAAATTAATAAATATACTTATGACAATATATCGAATAATGAATTTCTTAAATTTTTTTGTTTAAGTTTTTTTATTTATGTGCATTATTGTAAAAGGCTGTTTGTTTTTATTGTTATATTTTTAAACCCCCATCCAAAAAAGGGGTGTTGTAAGTTTATAATGTGTATCTGTGTGTCTGTGCAAGTCCACGTACAGGCCAAACGGCTAGACCGATTTTGATTTAGTTTTTTCTGTTTGAAAGGTGACTTGATCGATAAGGTTGTTAGCTATGTTTTAATAAAATCGGTCCAGCAGCTTAGAAGATATCACATGTTTTCTAGAAATATTCGGGGGTTTTTAAAATTTTTAATTTTTGCTATTAATATGGATATATTAAGCTTCTGATGAAAAAAAATTTAAAAATATTTGAATAGAATGATAAATAATGACATTTTATTAGTTTTGAATCCTTTCTATTAATCGTTGATCTCTTTAAAAAGTTTTGTAGAGAATTTATGAAATTAAAAAAAAAAATATTATCTATGTAGTACAAATGAATTTATAGTAAAAAATTTGCAGTCTTTTTAGGTTTTATTTTTTTTAGCCCTGAACTGTAAAAGCCTGTTTTAGTGTTAAGTTTTTAACACAAAAAAAAATTACTTTTTATGCTAAATTAATTTAATAAACATTTTAAACTAAAACAATAAGTTCTAAGCTTGGTGCGTTTTTTTGCAAATGGTGCGTTTTTTCTCCATTTTGGTGCGTTTTGAAATTTCAAAGTTGACAACGCTGGTAATCACGTAGTTACATACCTATCCAAGAATGATAAACTACAAGATTACGCCAATCAGAGAGTTTACCGTTAGACGTGACGTCCCACGTCTATTGTAAGAGTTGCCATAAAGGCTGGGAAAAATCAAATGAAAGACTTAAAGCATAAGTATGGGAAACTAAGAAATTTAAACAAAGAAATCGCAACAAACAAATTGTATTCTGATTTTATTTTTTCTACAAAAATTTTTCTTATTTGTTATTGAGAGTTTCTTTTAATTTTTGAAATTAAACTTGTTTTATTAATCTTAACAAAGCGCTTAATTTTAAATTTTATTAGTTATTTAATATTTTCTGTGTTAATACATAGCACCAAATCGAAACATTCCAAAACTAAAGACTCTATGATATATTTTTAAATAGCTATTTTCTATATACATAGTTCACACTGAATTTGTTATTTGTTTATTTAGTAATATTTTTTTAATAATATTTTTGTTTAAAATATTAGAAAGTAAAATTTTAAAACATCAAAAATGGTACATAATTTTACCAAGTAAACAAACAACAAATTCAGTGTGAACGGTACTAACCTTCTAGCAGGTACATTATACAAATTACAAAAGGATGACATATTTATATGTACATATATATACATTCAAAAAAATATGTGTGTATGTACATAAGTCTGTATTGAGAAGTGATTGCACTTTTGTGAGAATATTCTCTATATTCTCTGCTAAAAAAGCGCTTAAAAAATCTTAATTTTTAACGTATTACTGATGTTATGAATGGTAAAGTTTAATGCACCATTGGGTGCGGCTTGAAAAACTCTTTCCGATGATCTTTTCTTGTTAAATGTTGTCTTGGGAGAAAATATGCAAAAAACTACAAAAATAAACATTTTAAGACTTTGTAGATCGGTTAAAAATTAATTATCTAATTACGGATAATATTAAAAAAATGGTAAATACCTACAACAAAAACAATATTGTCTTCTTGTTCGTAAGTAACTTCAAAAGTAAAAAAAGTGGGATTATTATATGTCCAATTTTCTTCACCGAACTTAGCAAAACCAGTACTTGTATAGCGATTGGCAATCCTGCAGTGAAAATAACTTTAGAGTTGTATAAAAAATATAAACCAAATTATCAGCCAATAGAAACGCAGTGTGCGTGACGTCACACGTCTACTTTTTTATTGCACTGGCGTAATCTTGTAGTTTATCATTCTTGTACCTAACTATGATTATACAAAACTTATATCAAATACATAGTATGTACCTACATACCGACATAATATATGTGTACATAAAAATACATTTTATAAACAAACAAAAAATAATAAATAAGAACAGTACTGCTCATATTAGTCCCGGTTCACACGTTTCAACTTTTGTTGCTCAACTCTTAATTCAGCTGTAAGAAAAAAAGAGATATTTTCACTTCCATCTCCGTCTTTCTTACAGCTGAATTACGAGTTGAGCAACAAAAGTTGAAACGTGTGAGCCGGGACTTGCGGATAATTACCAGTGTTATCAATTAAATTCGAATAAATTCAATATTTTTTTTGTTCGAATATAGGTACGAATAATTTTAAACTTTAGTTCGAACGAACAAAGAACCCTGCAAATAATGTTGGACTACGTGCTCCAATGTAGATGAAACAGACTAGTTACATCATAGTATCATGTAATGCAGTCATGGATTATGTCTTTTTAACACAAGTGTTCATGTTTAAACAATTATGATCGTTCTTCTTAGGCACTTACAAATTGCATGCGAGTAGTCTATAACTATTCTATGTGGGGTAGTTTTGGGGTTAGTCCCATGTAATGCAAAGTTGGACCATGTACTCCAACCCTAGCACATCGCAATGTTAAATCGATTATGTTTTATGCATACATTTGGATTATATTTGGACTAGTCCTGGCACTTTATGGAGTAATCTTTACATGCATGTATGGACTAGTCGCGTTATTTGCAGCGAACAACATATTTTATTCGAATAATTTTAAAATATTCAGAAAAAACGACACTTTATATGTAATATATTTACAATATTAGTTTAATGTTAGTGCTTTTTAGTGCGCTTCGCTTTGAAAAAGTTGGCATCACTGATGCCTATGCACTTTTTTGCTGCTAGCTTTACCAACACATACATAAACGACATATCCATACATATATATAAATAATGCGTTTCCTCTTTACCATATGTGCGCATCAGTGTTGCCAGAAAATTATAATGGAAGAATGCTAAATAAATCCAAAAAATATGGTAAAATGTTCCATAAAACATTAAATGCTTTATTTGCATGGGTTTTTCAAAGTTTTTTTATACTTCAATGTTTTTTTTTATAAAAGAATATGCTAAATCAGTGAAAATGCTAAAATGACAACAATGATCCGCATAAATTACATCTCAAGTCTCATAACATAGTATGCTCTTAATTATTTTCGTGGCTCTCTTCAATAAACAGCATCCACTTTGGGGTGCAAGTTTATTTAACAGAAAAGTGAAAATTACTTCAACTCAATTGTCAAAACGTAAATACGTACATATGTATATTAGTATACTCACATATCCATGTTACATATGTATGTACATATCAACACATACATCAAACAAAGAAAAGCTAATAACTTTACATGTATGTATTTAGCAGGCAGACCCCCACAATGCCAAAAATATTGTGTATGTATGTATATGCATTTATACATAACTACACATTCATACATATGTATGTTTTTATTGAAACATGTATAACATGTTTTCAGCCACTTTTACAAACAACGGTAACACTCAGTAAAACATATACATAGATACACACATATGCATGTGCATAACAAGATAACATCAAGAACTATTACCCCGTTATACATAAAAAATATTTTAGATTTATTACAGGTTTATTTGAAAAATTTCCCATAGAAATATGTCAAATAAGCACTTAATAAACACTTAATAAAACTCAAGACCTTCCTGGTGCAGGCCTTATTAAAGGACTCGTTGTCATAAAAGATATGATACACATTCCAAACGCCATGCTACGAGAGGGAGAAGAGAAGGAGTAACGTCCCACCCCTGCTGTATGCATATAGATGTTTATGTGAGAGTTAAAAAAATAAACAGACAGCGACAGTGTTGCCAGAAAATGATGATGAGAGAATGCTAAATTGGTCAAAAAATTCTGCTAAAATCAAGCCGAATTCAAAATCAGGTGACCTTATCAGCTCGGCTAATTATCAGCTGTTGATGCGAAATTGAGCATTTTGAACCAAAATGTCAAAATTTGCTCAGAAATCTTTTGACATATTGGTTTTGTAGCATAGCACACTACATGTTGTTTTTTGTGTTGTAAAATTGTTGTACTGATAAGGTCACCTGATACTGAATTCGCCTTGGCTAAAATGTTCTAAACAACAAAAGTATAATGCCAGATTTAAATGAAGAAAATTATTTAAATGGTTCAGAATTTCATGTTTAAACAAACTTATTAGTATTTACAGGTATTTTTATAGCACATACAAACATAAAATAGTTAATAATTGGTAAATTTTGGATATGTTAAATTACGTTTAAAATTTTTTTAACGCACTAATAATCTCAAAATATTATTTTACTTATTCAGTATTGTGTAGCAAAATCATCGGCGAAGTAAAATAACCAATAAAATGGCTACTAAACACAGCTTCAAAATTTAATACGCCTCATTTAACACCAGAAGGCGCTGCAAAACTGTATTATTAAAAAGCGTGCAAAAAGCAGTCGTAAAAAGAATGAAGCTTTCTTCTATCTCTTCCTTCACCACCTGTCTTCTATCACTATCCCTTTCCTAAAGAAGGTAACACCTAGTAATAGTAGTAGGCATTAATTGCCTGAGTGTTACTTCTCTTTAAAAAAAAAAAAAAAAAAAAAATATTTTTTTATTTAAAATACATTGAAATTGGTTATTGAGGGGTTCTCTGGATGCTATGCGCATTTAACTTTTGCTAGTGAAGATCATCAGGGAACCTTTACCCTGCAAAGCAATATATATTTATGAGAAAAATCCTATATAAAGAAAATATTTTTAAAAAATTAAAATTTTTTATTGTCAACAAATTCTGCCAGAAAGCATTTAGCATAATTTTTCAAAAGTTGACTGCTTTTTAACTAATGAAAATGCCAGATCTGGCAGTGAAAATGCTAAAGTGGCAACAATGGACAGCGAGAGCCTGAGAGAATGAAGGCTCAGTTAGCCGACTGTAATGTAATGTAACTGCAACAGTAAGAAACAGCTGATCGATTTTGTGTTAAAAACACTGTATTTTCTTTTAATAACAGAAAAAAAATATTAATTTAGGTGGTTTACAACCATTTATTATTTATTGTATACGCTGTTGGCTTTTCTTTCCACTAAAAAGAAGCTTATTTACACCAATCAGTTCTTCATGTCTCACCAATTTGGGTGTGCTACTCGATGTTTCACTTATATCACTTGAGTCGTTTTGTTCCAAAACATAATTGTCCCGATCTTTGGAACATCTTGGATGATTTTGTTCACAAACAAAATCTGGATCTTTAATGGAATCGTCGCTATCGAAATATTCTTCGCTCATATTTTTTCTTTGAATAAAATTATTGAAGTTTGTAGTTTTAAAAACACTTATTAATTTGAGCCTACTTAGTATTATTTTTTTTTTTAAGTTTTCACTTTGTTATTAGCAGCAGTGCAGATGTGTTTGTTTAATCGAAGTGTTTCGATTACTTATGTTTTGTGTTATTCGAATTTGTTTGATATTGTTCTTTTTTTGGTATTTGTTACAAAGCGTGTATTTTTGATGTTGGTTGCTTCGACTTATAATAACTCTTTAAGAGTCACGCTGCAGTATTTAAACATTTACTGCTACTGCAACAAAATTTCATTTCAGTAAAAATTTACTGGTTACTGCTTTTTTCAGTATTCATTAAAATTTTAATGAATACTGAAAATTTTTTAGTAAGCAGTAAGATTTTACTGAATACTGCAATTTTTTTCAGTAACCAGTAAAATTTTACTGCTTACTGCTTTTTTACTGCAGTAAATATTTACTGCAGTATGCCCATGTCTGCACTATATGTATACACATCTTATATGTATGTATGTATATATTCCCCGCAGTAAACCTTTTGTTACATATTTAACCCGGCGAGAGGGGTTGGATTTTAACTACACGGACATGGGGGTTGGGTCATAATGACCCACTTATTAAACTCGATGTATTTCGTGATATATGTATGTATATGGGAAATACATATAATTTAGATTAAATCTGACTATACTGAGGGGAAAAAGCAAGACATTACGAAAAAAAATTATATTTGTTGTTATATGGTACAAAAAAAAAATCAAATTAATGTATAAACTTAAAAACGTAACATTTTCTAGCTTAAATAAAAAAAACTCTTAATTTTCATTCAATCTTTCAATTTAAATGAAATTTTTATACATCGGTCTAGTTAATATTTATAAAACAATGAAAATAATAACAATAATTGAATAACAATAAAAAAATTGGGTTTTGATAAGCAAAATTCTTAAAAAACCAATAGTTCAAAAAAGCTACGTTAACTGCGGGGATGGGTCATATTTACCTTTTTTAACTTTAAGCACGTGTTACTCGAAGTACAATCGCCTTGCGACTTATTTGAAATTTATACAGCCGTATTCATAAAAAAAAAAGTTGATTGAGGTTTAAAATTCATATTAGTTAAAAAACGTTTTAAGGCTAAATAACGTTTTTTAAATATTGGTATTCATAATCAGTTTTTTAACTAAAAATTAATTAACTAAATTTTTTTAAAATATCGTGGCAACACTATTCTTTATTTGTCACTTGCATATTAGTTCTGCAAAACAACGATTGTTAACTCACAAAGTACTCGTGTCTATTTTGTTTATTTGTCGGTTTTCAGAGAAATATTGTTTCTATAAAATAAAAGATATGTTCCAACTTGTATTTAATAAAATAATAAAAAAAGTTCACAACAAATCTTTGTTAAAAGTGCTTTTTATATTATTTATTTTATTGCAGATAAAGAAGCACTAGAATAACGAGCTTTATTTTGTTAGTTTTGAGTGTTTATACATCACTAGTTAATTTTCTACAATTATACTATTTTTGTTAACACATAAAATGAGAAAACAATGACTGGGAATGGAAACTGGATCGCTCCTTTTCTTTTAAATATTCTTTGGAGTATATTTGTTATTTCGGCAATAGTTTCTATAAAAAAAATTACATTGTTTTCTTCTAAATAACACTGGCATGTGCATACATACATGCATACATAAGTACATACATACATACACACATATGTATATACAGGTAAAGTTCAAAATGTAAACAAAATTACAACAACGTCACCTTAAAATTGGTTTAAACATAGGGGCAGTCAATTTTAAAATTTGCGGATTTACGCAAGGTTTAAAAACCGTTTTTTAAGCTAAAATTCTATTATGAATACAATTTTAGCGAATTTTGCTTAAACAATATTTGAAACGCGGTTTAAAATTTTTATGAATACGGCTGATAACATTTAGGGCCATTATTACAACTTAAAGATAGTTAAAAGTAGGATTTTGTCGGAAGTATAAAAAGCTTTCCATTATTGCAAATTGGATTTAACTTACCAAGTAGGATAAACTTGCATGTAATTTATCGCTCACTTTAGATTAAAGTAAAATTTTGTAAATGATAAAGTTTTTATACGTCCGATAAAATCCTACTTTTAACTAACTTTAAGTTGTAATAATGGCCCTTAGAGAGATTCAATATCTCCAGGTACTGAGAAAAGCGTAGAAAAGGCTCAAATAAGACTTTAATAAACCGAAAATATTTTTTTATAAATACGGCGGTTAAAATAAAAAAATAAAAAATTAATGACAACAATAAATAATTTTTTGGTCGACTTGAAGATTTTCGGAAATAAAATATGGTAACACTGTATTTTGGTGATGTAAACAAGTTTTATTTTCAATGTTTTTGTTCTTGTTTGTTTATAAAAAAAAAAGGAGAGAGAAAAGGTTGTATGAAAAAACAAAGGCCGCTTTTTATTTTTAATACATAGCAGAGACATGCGCCGAGCGATTTTGTCGGCGGCGGCTGGCTCATAAAAAATCATAGGCGGCGGCTGAAAATCGGCTGTCAGCCGGCTGAAACACCTTCAGGTATAACCATGACACAATTATATGGAGGTAGAGAAATTCAAATATAATAGGAAACAATATAATAAAAATAAGATAAAGGAAAGAAGTGAAAATTTCATAGCTTCAAATACTAAAATGAGTGAACTAAATATAGGTTTGATCATTTACTAAACATTTTTACGAATTTGTAACAATTGTTGCTGGAAAGTGTTCATTAACTCAAAAAGTTTACATGCAGAGAGAGCGTCAAAAGGGACAAAAAAAATTCCAAATATAATTTACTACTAGTAAAATTTTTCATTACAAGAATTATCCAACCACCTGTTGTGTGTTTTGTTGTCAAGTTAATTATTTCAAAAATATCTGAAAAAAGAAAACTGAAAAATGTGCATTTCTTTGCTAAAAAAGAATGTATGTTTCCTTAATTTATTCTTTTTCTTTCATTAATTTAATTTTAATGGCAAATAATTTTGTTTGTTTCTATTACATGATCAGAGATTGAAAGTGGAATTTTTGTATTTGTAAATAAATAAATTTAAAGAATTATGAAAAATGCGCAAAAACAGTAAGAATACATGAAACTGTGTAAAGATTTTCATATAAAATGTCAATTTCTAAAAAACATTGCAATTTAAAATATTATCAAACAAAATACATCAGAAAAAGTACAATTGTATAATGGGAAAATAAATGAACAGACCTTATGTTTTAAAAATTTTCTTTCAATCTTTTTCAATTAAAAACTCAATTTCAATAATATGAGCTAAGGTTTTTCTATATTAAGGCAACGATATGTACTTATTGAAAAATTTACCAATTGAGTAAATTCAAATCTATAATAATATCCAAGAAACAGTTTTTCAGCCGAAAAAATATAAATAAATAAATATTAAAAAATAATATCAATCGGCGGCTAATTTCCAGCCGCTAATTAGCCGAAAAAAAATCGGCGGCGGCGGCTGGTCAAAAGCATTCGGCGGCTCGGCTAAGCCGGCTCTCAGCCGATCGGCGCAGGGCTCTGATACATAGTGTTTTAACGGTACTTTTTGTCTGGTATATGAGTTGCCGTAGCTACATACATTCATATCTATTATTGTACAGGTATTAAGCCATAAGAAGCTAATAAAATTAATTCAACAAATTCATACAAATTGGGTCTATAGATTTTTTTTGCTATGATCCTAATGCATACATAGATATTACTTACATTTGTAAATACATACCTACATAAGTACACAGGTATTTACATATGGACATATGTATGTACATATGTATGTATGCGCCTACTAAGTCTCAAAGAGCATAAAATACATACATACATACATACAATTATTAAATTTTAATATTCCAGTCAATTAAATATGTTTATAATAAACTCGGAGATCTATACAGGCCAGGGATGAAAAATCAGATTTAAAAATTGTACTAATTTCCAAGAAAAATTTTACTTTTTTCAGTACGATTTTAGGTACTGAATTTCTTAATTTTTACTTTTTTCATACTATTTTTAATGCTTTTTTTTAAATTAACTAAAAACTTACGTAAGTAATATGTGCGTAGAAGCTTAACAATTAGAGTCCAACCTAAACTGGAGTTGCTGAGATTTGAAATATGTACCTATAAAAGTTAGATTTAGGATATACCTACATAGGTACTTTCCATCCTTTATTTTTGATTCGATTAGAGACAGTCGTAATAACTTCTAGATGAACCAACACTCGAAACTGGTTATTTATAGATTAAATAATTTTTGTGCAATTTTTGGCATGTAATAGGTATTATAGGAAAATATTTTCAATAGTACTAAAGGCCGTGATACACTATCATACAAAGTCGTGCGATCTACGAAAATATACAACCCTGGTGTGATGAATTGTTATTGTCTTTTAAAAATTTTCATAAACTCCATCATACCAGCGTTGTACTTTTTCGTAGATCGCACGACTTTGTATGATAGTGTATCACGGCCTTAAATTGCTTATTGCGGTGCTAAAGTCCTTTGACATCCAAGTAGTGCTGAAAACAGTACAATTGCACCAACTTTTCCATCCCTGATACAGACAAATATACACAATACACGGTTTTTCTTATATACATAAATGCACACACACACGTATGTGCATAAAAAAAAAACTTTTTATCAAGTTTGGACAAAGCTGCCATACTTAGGGTTTCAGTTTGGGGACATTTCTAAATGCCCACCTATAATTTTCTTTTTAATTTTTTTTAGCTAATTTCAACAACTTTTGGATTGAAGTCTACTGATGAGTTAAGCGAGTGCTAGACACATCAATATAAAAAATATTCACACCAATAGTATATGTGTGACTATTTTTGGTAAACAAACGCACACAACCACACATATTGAAGCTGAATATTGATGTGTCTGGCGCTTGCTTTACATAACTAGAAACGTAATACATACATCTAGACATTGATTAACAAAAAAACAAGCAAATATTTTTAAAATAATTTATTTGCAAAAGTTTCTCTAGGAAATGTTGTTTGGAAAAGTTGTAATTGGTAGATAACTTTTTTTCATATATGTGCATACATACATATTTATGTATATAAATATGTATATATGTACATATGTATGTACATATGTATATATAATTTAGTATGTATAACTCCCCGTCACTAATAGCTTTTATTGTTGTTTTGTTTAACTTAAAATTTTGTTATTTAAACATGTGTACAGGTAGGTAATACTTATATGTACACCGTTGCCTTAATAATTCATTAATTTTGTAAAATCGAGATTTTGCATTTTTTTGTTAAATTAGGTACATATAAAAAACCGATTTCAAAAAAATATAATGTTTAGAAACCTTCTATATTAAGGTAACGATATTTATTTAAATTCAGATCCTTAACTGTTAGTCTATTTTTGGTCTTTAGAAAATTTATTTTGTCTATGTATTTATGTTCACGCTATACGTATGAACCTCGTACTGATGTTTTAATTACGATGCAAGTACGAACGTGACATTGAAAGATTCTGTCTTAGTGAGCGTGCAAGCGTGAGAAAATTTTCCGTGATTAATTAAAATATTCCGATATGTACCTACATAAGTATTTAGTTGCAAATTTCTGCAAATTAAATAGATATTATGAATGACATACAACAGAGGTAGAGTAGACCCTCTGAATAGCATTGCAAATTCTTCTATAGTGTCATATGTATGTATCTCAAAAAAATAGTTTTTTAATTGGAGCTATTATGCTCTTTATGCCACGGCACAGGAGCTAGCTTTATGCCACGGCACAGGAGCTAGGACGTGATTTTCGTAATACGGGATTCACACTATGACTTTTACTGTAAATTTTCCAGAGTTTATTGACAAACGGTCTACAAAGACGATCAAAGGGGTGGCAACACAAAAGAGAATTCAAGAAAATTGCACAGGGAAAAGTCATCGTGTAAATCCCGTATAACAAAAATAATCGACACTATTCCAGTTTTCAATTTATTTTTGTTTTTATTTCTTTGCACTTAAAAGCAGAGTACGAAAAAAACGAAACAAAATGTTTGATTTTGTTTTGTTTCGTTCTTTGAAGTGGGCGAAACAAAAACAATGAGAATGATTGGTCAATTTATTTTTGTGGGAAATAAATAGAAACGTTCTGAAATATTTGCGGCGAATTTGACATCATCATACATATATTTGTTTTATATAGCTTCGCAGTATAGCTCTAACCTCTCTTATTTTTTCAGTAATGCAAAATAGTTCGGTATTTTACCTTGTGTAAAATTTCATATACATATGGACATAAATAGCTTTTTCTGCCACCTCCTGAGAGAATATTTTATCATGTTTTAATTGAGTTGAGTTGTTCCTACAAAATTAGTTTTTTTTTAAGTTGTGACACTATTGAAGTAAATGAGCAAAATGTACATACATAAGTACTTATTTATACCATTCAAAATAACTAAGCCATATAAAAACACAATTTCATTAGAAAAAGGGGGAAAAAAATACTTCCAATTTCTTTTGCGTACAAGTCTGTCACTTGCAAGCCCCAATTTTTATTTTACCCTCTCGATGTCTTTTATTTATTTTTTTCTTTTAAGTGAGTACAAAATGTACTACATACAGTGCTCAAAAAAAACTATTCGACATTCACCAACATCTTTTAGTTTTCATCAATAAAAAACGAGTTACTGTCTAATTTTACAAAAGGAACTTGGAATGCATTTTATTGAGGACCTTGAAATTGTATTCTATAGAAAAGATGAGATCATTAAAGTAACTAATATAAAAATTGCATCAATTAAAAAATTTTTAAGAAATTCAATCGAAAAAAAGTGTTCGACTTTGCTAATATTCTTATAATATAAAATATGAACAGTTGTTGTAGCAGCAAATTGGTTTTTATCGGTGACTTATGTCCATACATATGTATATCTTTTTTTAAACGATCTGGTATAGATTTGTCCAATATTTCAGTAAATTCCGGAACGATTATTTTTTTATTTTTTTTATTTTTGCTTTGTAAAGCCACGTTTTCTTATTCGTTTTTTAAATGAATGACCCCAGTGGTGTTCAATGAGGTTAATATATTGTCACTGTGGACACGTTTTTATTATTTTAAGGCAATGCTTGGGATAATTATCTATATACGGCTATGGACGAATAAATGGTACAACTTGAATTGTTTTTAAATTAAAGTTTTGTTTTTAAAAAATTTAAGAAAAATGCTACTTCTGTCTCTTCTTTTTGTTGTTAAGAGAATCTGTTTCTCAACCGCTCTCAAATCATCTATTGCATTTTATTACTTACCGTTAGGATTTTTGCGAAAACAATGCTGCTTTTAAATGGCACAATAAATTTAACATATTTAATTCTCGCGTAGATGCGATTAAAGTTACTTTTTGGCGAAGTAAAAAAAAAACTTAAACTAGGAAAGGTGGATCATAGGGGAGATGCCTCAAGTTGAAAAAAGTAGCCAAAATTGATCGAGAAATGCAAATTTCTCAAAAAAAAAAATTTACAATGCAATTAAGTCAAGTGTTGAAAATCCCGATATATTGATTAAGGGTAAAAGTCGCAAGCCAAGGCCACGAAAAACAGATAACCGTACGGATGCAGCTATAGTAAGAATGGCGAAAGTTGATCGATTCAAGTCATCCCGCCAAATAGCATCTGATATTAATGAATCTCTGAACGTGGAAATATCAAGCAGGCTTGTCAGAAGAAAGATAAATGAGGATAATTTGTTTGGACCCATTTCCAGAAAAAAGCCACTCCTCTAAAAACAAAAAATTTGTTCAAAACGATTAGCCTTTGCTAGAACACACAACGAAAAACCCATAAATTTTTGGAAAAATGTGTTATGGAGTGACAAAACAAAAATTAATAGGATGGGACCATATGGCAAGACATTTTTTCATCATCCTAAAGGCCACGAGCGAGTTTAATGCACGATTTGCCCAGAAGACAGTGAAACACGGTGGTGGCAGCATTATGGTGTATTTTTTTTTTTTTGGCATGGAGTAGATCCGGATGTTATAATAAATGAAAAAATGTACAAGTTTCAATATTTAAACATTATGCCTCCTCGAAAGTTGTAATGCAGTGGTTTTGTGAGAATATTGACGTCTTTGATTGGCCAGCCCAGAGCCCTGACTTAAATCCCATTGAGAACCTGTGGAACGAAATCAAAGTTGAAATTTCTAAAAAAAAAAATTATAAAAACAAGGACCAATTGCGGTAGGAAGCTTGGTATGCCACACCCAAAACAAAATGTGAAAAACTCGTGGAAAGCATGAGTAGAAGGTGTGATGCTGTAATCAGAAACAGTAGTCATTTAATATTCATTTGTAGTCATTAAATATTAATGACTACAAAAAAAAAATCAAGAAATATAATATTAAAACAATTTTTTTATATTTAAGAAATTTATTATTCGACATATTGTCAGAAGTTTATTTTAATTTGAAATTTATTTGCCGGCGGTGACTGTTCGGAATGTGTGGTTGAAGTCTACTGATGATCAGCCAAAATCAAATGCATATAGACAACGCTGAACCGCCGGCAAATAAATTTCAAATTTTTTTTTTTAGGATTGTACCATTTATGTGTCCAACTCATTTCAGCGGTGCTTATGTTTAATGATTAAGTTTTGTTTATTTATTAATGAATTTTAACTTAAGTTTATATAATATTAAAAACTGACTTGAAAATTGATTGTTTATGTATTATATTTTCAATATTATGGCGTAATGCAAAAAAAAACACATGATAAAATGTGCCATTTATATGTCCAAAGCTGTAAATCAGAAATCTAACCGACAGTCTTTTCAGCTGGTCTATATAAAGTCGATAATACATTATAACATTAATAAAACTTTCCAAGTATATTTTGTAAAATTAGACAGTAAGGGAATGGTCACACTTGGACAAATATGTATTTGCTCAAAAAACGTGACCACAAAATATTAATGAAAAAGCTTTCAATTCAGATACGTGTTTGTTAAGTTACATAAATAGTTTCCAATAATGTTGCAATCAATGACGTTGTATATTAGTTGTTTATAAAACTGTTTAACTTAAGAAACACTTGTCTGAATCAAATGGTTTTTCACAAACATTGAGTGGTTACGCTTTTTTGGCCAAATGTTTGCCAAGTGTGACCGTACCTTAAAACGTTTTTAATTGATGAAAACAAAAAACTATAGCTACATGTCGAATAGTTTTTTTGTCCACTGTACATGCATTAATACGTACTCGTACATTATTACATATGGGGATAGTACTTGATATAACATTATCTCTTCGTAAAATGTGAATAATGTTCGCAAAAACGAATGTACATATTTAGTTATACTGAAATGCTACTATAAATTCTCGTTTTAACTTGATATTTGTTTGTCCACGATATTTGTGCGTAGTAGCGCTAAAGCCAATACCTATTTGTTATTCGTTATAAAATATATTAAAAAAAATTATAGGTGGCACCACTGATGATACATACATATGTATGTACATATTTGTATCACAAAAATTCTTTGGATTGGATTTTATTAATTTCGCAATTTGGAACTTGGATTGCTTGTACATACATATGTAATTATTTTTTGCGTAATAAACTAAAAAAAAGTTTTCATCCACAGCACAAAATTATTTAAAATTTAAAAACAAAATAGGTACACATACCTAATCAAATTAGCACACGTCTGCAAACAATTGTAGAAAAAAAAAATAAAAAATATCTAAAATGTATAAATCTACAAGGCCGCGGCAAAAAAAAAACAAATTTGTTGTTGACAATATAGTTAAGAAAAGTATCTCATATTTTGTTGTTCGTTTTTTATGCTTTTTTCAACTTTTAAATGTTGTTGTTGTTGTTGTTGCTGGTGCTAATTTTACTGCGCTAGTGGTAGTGCACAAAGTTAGTAGCAGTTGTAGTAGTAGTAACAGTGGAAGAGACAACTGTAAAAATATTTATAAAATTTTCCAAAAAAAAGCACTTGACTAATTTTTCTTTTACTGGATTAAATACATATGTATGTATGTACATAGTAAATTTTTATTTTCTACGTTTAACAAATTTATGAAAAAAATAGGTATGTTTAATATTTACCTACTTTGTTTTAAAATCCATTTTGTTTTAGTTTAGTTTGTTTACAAAAACAATTTTATTTATTTTGCAAATTTTATATTTCTTGACTACATATGTACATATACATTTTGTTTAATTATGTATGTATTTCTTTTTAAAAGGCATCGCCTATTTTCTTTTTATAAGCACTGATACAAAACCACATGTTTATTTGTTGGCTTTATCTTCAATATACTATTCATGTATGTACTTTTTTGTATGTGTATGAATTTTTTTTTATAACAATCAATAATTTTTTCACTTGATTTATAATCATTTAAAAACACGTTTTTCACTTAAATAATTTTTAAAATATATGTACCTAGGTATTTAATTTTACAAGCACTATATATTTATTTTAAATATAGAAAATACCAGCTTGAATTTTGTTCGCTTTTAATGAAATTAAAATAAAGAAAATTAACAAATTTGTTTTATAAAACAATTTATCAAATATATTAATTTAAATTCCCCTACAATGTACTAATTTTTCTCATTGTTTAGGAGACAGTACGATGAAAACGTTGTTTTTGCAACAACGACGCCTTTTGTAATGATTTCGTCGTTGTTTGGAAACAAATTTTCAATTCATTCTATGTGTACGGAGTTGGCAGTTTTTTCTACACATACATATTTTTCCTTCCCATTATTTTGTTTTATTTTATTTTTCGTATACATATATACATACATTTATATGGGCATATTTATGGCGATGAGTGTTGTTAGAAGAGATGGTAAATAGAAACTTTTAAAATTAATTGAGTTTTATATCAACAGCGTTGTCAACTTTGAATTTCAAAACGCACCCAAATGGAGAAAGAACAGCCTTCATTTACACTGCAATTACACATGCCACTAGTGGCATGCCAGTGTTGTGTAGGTATTATCAACGAAAAATTGTTCGAAAAAGTCGAATCCCTTGCCATTTGCTTTGCTGTTTACACATGCCATTGCCACTTCATTTTAAAAATATCGTCGAAGCGATCTGGCTCAGTCTCGCTTCCATTTTTACTTTTCCTTTTGTTTATAGAATAGAGTTACCTAGTACGTAACAAAGTCATTCTTGAGGAAGCTTTAACACTTATTATTATTATTATTATTTTAATAATATTAGTTCTTTATAATTAACAGACTTCAGTTTTTCACACATAAATCAAGTAATAAATCATAATAACACATTTAACAAGCTAAAATATTAATTTAATTTTCACAGTAATCCAATAAATTTGCATCAAATGTTTAACAGGGTAGCACTTTTCTTCGTTTTGACATTCAATGGCATGCAACTGCCAAATTTTCACTCGCATCCAAATTTTGCTGCCACTGGGGCTGCCATTGCGAACAATTTGAGTGTGTTAGCGAAAAATCGTGAGTGTATTGAGTTTTTCGAAATGGCATGCCACTATAGTGGCATGTGTAAATGGTATGTTAATTGACATGGTTTTTTAAAAAAAGTTCAGCTAGTAGCTCATTTACTAAACTCAAAAAAAATTAGTTAATTATTATTAAGTAAAAAGTCCCATTATTACGTTAACGTTGGACAGAAAATACTTTAAAATATACAATAGTACTGAGTTTCCCATTCCTGGCGGTTAATATAATGAGTTGCCCACATTGATATTTTTGTTATTGTCCCACACAAGCACAACAAAACATTTGTTCTTCCAGTGCTGCCATAAATTTTTATTTCAATAACTTCAAACTCGACCAAAATAATATCTTAAAAAATATTTTTGCAGTGATTTTAATCAGGTCTAATTTAGGCCATATTCAGAAATATATAATTTATGTTTACAAAACTTTTACAAACAAATTTCCATACAAAATTTGTCTTGTAAACCTTTTGTGAATCAACATTTTTTTCTCAATACGGCAGTATTTTGTTTCAAGTGAACTAGCAAATAATACACTAATAGTACCAAATATCATGTTCTTAAAAATCCCATTTTTAGCTGAGAAATATTTTAATCTATAACATCTCGGAAAAACATATGGTAGCGCTGACTTGTTCTCTCCTTTCAGGTTTTTCTTTAAATTTTAAAATAAAATCTCTGTCACAAACACCGTTGCCATATTTTTTTTTTTTGGAAAACTGAAAATTTAGAAGAAAAAACTACTGATTTTCATATGAAAAAAATTGCTCATAAAAAATTCTTTAGTATTTTGTATATTTTGGTTAACCTAAACTAACCTTGTATATTTTTTTTGGGGGGGGGGGGCGATAACCATACGTATATATGTACCTGATATCAGTGTGCACACTTAATTTTTTTTAATTCGGTAGAATCGACAAAAAATCGGTAGATTTTAATGAAATTCCGTAGAAAATTTTTTTTCTTCAGAGAAACATAAAAAATAACAATTCAAAACATAAAAATAACAAAATATATGTACTTATATATAAAGGGTAAGTGCAAGGAGTATCAAACAAAACAGGTTCCAAAAGCGCATTTAAAGCTTCACATGTGATTGGAAATTAAACTGCCATAAACAATGAAACATTTCCAATAAAAAAAAGGTGTCATCCCCAGTTATTTGCCCTTACCCTTTACATAAATATGCTATGCATATATAAAATAATATACATAAATAACAGGAATTCAGTCTTTGTACATAGGTTTTATAAAGCTACTAAAATAACTTTTATTTGACAAACATTTGTAACTACAAAGATTATATGTAAGGTCCATTTATGAATTTAAACTTTTGTGCAAGAATTATTAAATCATTGGGAGGAATAAATATTTCATCCCAAGGCACAATTCTTTGGCAAATATTAGGTTACTTATAGTTTCAGTTCTTTATTTATTTATTTAGGTCTATAGAACAATGTTCCTTACAGACTATAATAACTTAATTAATATGTTATATTAATTAATTTATGCGTTAATAAAACTAATTTAATCTATTAATAAAATATAAAATAGAGTTCTTAAAGTTTTGTTTGGATGCATTAAATTAACCGATTTCTTTGTTCTGTTTTAATGATTTTCATGACAGAAAATGACCGCTCTGCGGCCGCACTGTTATGTGGCAAAATAGAAAATTTACACATATATCGATTTAAATTACTAAATAAGAATATTCGGTAGATTTCAGGCCTTGTTCGGTAGAATTGGTAGATTGTTAAATTCACAAACATATTCGGTAGAATCTACCGAATATCGGTAGAAGTGTGCACACTGCCTGATATATGTATTTTCATATCATGACTTGATAATATTTGTCAAGTTGTTACGTTTTACCATCTCGAAGGCCTCATCGGCATCAGTTACAAATTTACTACAAAGTTTTTAATTAATTCAAATGGAAGTGTTTTAGTTGCACTATGGGATATTTCACATTAAATTACACGGGAAAATTTTTCTTTTCCGAATCAACCTAAAGAAGTAAGTGGATCAAAAATTCAATAAATAAGGTAACTAAAATTTTTGCTTTTGTTGTTTAAGATTTTGTTTTATTGAAGTGCACAATGATTTATTTATTTAATATACTTGATTTGTGATTTATTGAAATTTTTCTAAGAGAGTTGTGAAAAAAATGTGTATGGCTTCAAATTCTATGGGGTCTATCCTTTAATTTGGTATATATTTCGGCGTGTTTTATCTCATTCTATAAGTGATCGAATTATTTTAATGAAGAAACTTGTTTTCCTTTTTCAATAAGGCACGGTGAATTAATATTAATAAAGTGCTATATTAATAATAATATTAAAGGAAGTGCTACGTTCGTATGAACCCAACTTGCAAACAATAAGACCAAATTTCATAAAGAAAATCACAACTTTCGTGTGAATTAGAATTATTTGAAAAAGTACTAATAAACCTTTAAGAAAAATGGTTAAAAATATGGCTTCAGATATCAGAACTAAAATAACAAAAATTAAAAACTGCACAATTTATAGAAACTCTTATTTTGTAAGCAAAAAACTGCAAAACTGCTCTATGCTTGAAAAAAAACTGCTAAAAATCAGTTAAAACGGCACTTTTGGCAACGCTGATCACAAAAGGAAAACATGCGTTTTTGTTCAAACTACCTCAGCTTGCGTTTTCTCTTACTACTACATTAAACGCTTTTGTTTACACCAGAGAGCATAAGAGAAATTTTTAAATTGGATTTGTTTGAAACTCTTATAAGAAAAAAAAAACAGTCAGTGTAGCCAGATATTTCTTATCTGAAATTAACTAGTACAAATTTAAATCGATGCTACATATGTACATACATACAAACATATTATTGGAATACAACATCAAATACATACATACCTACATGCCTATGTAAGTATGCATGTCAAATAAGATTTAAATTTTGGCCCCAACGTTTTTGTTTCATACTTACTTGAAAACTTTTTATTCAAAATTCCCTTTTAAGTGACTACATACATATGTACGCATGTACACAAGTACCTTTCTCATGAAATGCACTTTTGGCGACACTTCTTGAGATTTCTTATAGGTATGGTAACAATGTTCGCATCCACCTCCTTAAAACATTCTCTTTTATTGTGACAATAACAAGTAGCATCCGCATCTCGATTTTGTTCTACAATCTAGATGACCGGCTTTACATATGCATAGATTCATATGTATGTACTAGTGATGCACGAATATTCGTATTCGTATTCGAATTGTCGAATATTCGGCCATTTTCAAACGAATGCGAATGTATTCGTATTCGCCAAATTCAGTCGAATACGAATACGAATATTTTTCCAAATAAATTAAATAAATAAATGCATAAATCCTAAACGAAATTTATATACATATATGACTAAAAATTTTAGTTTGTACAAATACATAACTTTTTTATAGAAATTTGTAAATTTGTGCTTTGTATCATTTCCAAAAGTTATTTAATGACGATCATTAAAATTTTGGGTAATTTTTATTAACTTTAAAATGCGCCAACAAGAGCGTGAAGTCCTTTTTCATAACAATTTTTTAATATTTCATATTGCATATAATATTCGTATTCGTATTCGCGAATATCGTTTCAAATATTCGTATTCGTATTCGCGAATATCAAAAATTGACATTCGTTACATCACTAGTATGTACATAGATACATACATCTGTAGGTACAGTAGAATCTCTCTTGAGCGTACACCGAAGAGACCATTGGAATGTGTCCGCACAAGGGGACTGACTGTCCGTCTAAAGGGGGTGTCCGCCTATAGGAAGTGTCCGTTAAGGGAGATTCCACTGTATATACATATGGATCTATGCATATGTAAAGCTAGCTTACCTACCTACATACATACTACTGCAATAAACTTCATGCTAACTTCATGTCAATTTTTCGTTAGACCTATATACATATGTACATAAGATTAAAACTATTTCTAATCTTTATAAAATAACTTAAAATGGGGAATAAAAATCCACGTTGTCTAGTGCAAAAAATATTAAACACTTGCAAACGACATAACATAATAAAACAAAAATTCTCTTTATATAAAATATATTGCTTTCTAACTCTCTCCCTCTTTCGCACCCTGTATAACAGCGATGCCAACTTGGTGCTTTTGGCACTATATTTAGTGCTGTTTGGAGACTCAAAACGCCAAATTTTGAGCGTTAGTGCCAAACTAAGAAAAAGCACTAAGTAGTGCTTTTAAGAAATTTGCGTATTTCTTAAAATTACTTTGATAAAAACTTGGTGTATTTATTTGTTTAGGGTAAAGCACACCTTTTTCGTCTGATATAGTTCATTAAAAATGTTGATAATATTGCCGCAATAGAGAATAGCTTAGAAAACATTTTGTAATCTCACTCGTTTTTCACGTTAGTGCTTTTTACGCTTTGTAGATTGCAAAAATACGCTTTGTAGTGCTTTTTTAAAATTCTGATGTGCTTTTAGAGCCCAAAAAGTTGGCATCACTGCTGTATAATTCGTATTTGTCTCTTTGAAAATATTCTGCCAGTACTGCCACCAGAAACAAAAAGTTGCACAAAAGTTGTGGGAAAATAGTACAAAGTTGTGATGTAACGAATGTCAATTTTTAATATTCGCGAATACGAATGCGAATATTTGAAACGATATTCGCGAATACGAATACGACTATTTCATGTGAAATTTATAGACATTAAATTAGGGCTCTATTTACGCCTGCAATATGAAATATTAAAAAATTGTTATGAAAAAGAACTTCATACTCCTGTTGGCGTACTTTAAACTTAATAAAAACTACCAAAAATTTTAATGATCGTCAGTAAATAATATTTGAAAATGATGCAAAGCATAAATTTCGGCAATTCGAATACGAATATTCGTGCATCACTGCTACAAAGCAAAATGAAATAATACCTACATAACCTGTTTCTTTTTTATTTTATTCAACAAACATTTTTATTTATTTATAAGTTGCTTTTACATAACAACCGGCTTTAAAACTGTTTAAACAATCAAACCTGAAACGAAAATTAATCTAACCAGCCCATGTTTTTGCGAAAAAATTTGCATCAAATATGAAAAAACATTAAATAAGAGGTACACTATTTTTTATTAATTAATGCGATTCTGTAAAGAGACGAAAATGTCGATATTTTTCTGTGCCGCCAAACACTTCATTAGCACTCATGTCTATCAACTTGGGCATAGATTGTTTTTAACCCTAGAATATCATACTTATTTTTATATCGCAAACGTCATACTTCGTCGAATCGACTACGACCTATTTCAAGAGCCAATAAAAAACGTCTTGAGCAAAAATAAGTACGAAAATAGATTTATTATTGATATTTAGCTAGTTTTTAATTATCATATAACGAAATTCATATATTTCTTTTAATCGTTTAACGTAAAATTAACATTTCACAGACTTCTATCAATTGGCATTTTTTCTTAAAACATAGCATTTATAGCATCAATTGTATGAAATATTACACATTTTTTTCCATTAAGTCTTGTAGTTTCTTATAATAAATTTATTAAACAAAAAAAGCAACATTAGTTTCGAGTAACTGATATTAGCGGCTAACGCTATACGAAAAACGAAACAAAAACAATCACAAAAATATGTTTTAAATCGAAAATAAAATCGCGCGTCGTCATTTCGACGAAGTATGATAGTGCAGGGTTAACATCTTCTCTAATTTATAAAATCACATTAATACTAAAAAGATATTTTTATATGATAAATGAAAATACTGACTTTAATCCGATTAAGAAATTGTTCTGGAATAAAATTTATTATACCTACATAGTTCAATTAAATTTAAATATGTACACGATTTAAACATAAGCGACAAAAACTAAAATTTTCCGAAGATTTTTTTATAATATTGAAATATGTTTTACATATTTACGTTAACTGCGCTTACAATAAAATTTTACAGCCTGTGTTGAAAATGTTATCAAAAATTTTGAAAGTTCTAAATTATTGTTTGAATTTCAATAAACAATTTAATGTTTTACAACATGGCGCTTACGATTAAATCGAAAATATAGTTCGAAATTTTGAGAAGACACTTTTTAAAGCTTAAGTTTATGAAACGTTAAGTAGAATCCGCACATTAATTTCTTTCAGTTATCATTAATTATGTTGTAAAATAAGCAAAATAGTACCTACAAAAAATATATATGTACATACATACATACATACATAGGTACCTCGGTAATTAAAAAATTTTAATAGTACAGAGCTGGTGGCAGAAAATACCTACCTATCTCATTTAATTGTTTTATTATAAGACCGAATTAATTTACAAATCCTTGAGTTTAACTTTTCGTTATTATTGTTTTTTATATTTTCGTAGTCATTTATTGTATACTTTCTTTTGCATTTTGTTTTGTAAACATTTTTTTCTGCATGACTGTGTTGCTACTGTTTGTATGGATGTATGTGTACATGTGCTAACTACGTATGCATATGTGTGTACATAAATCACTGCTGGCCACCAGGGTTGTCAGATTTTTTTCGACCTATTTCGCCAAATTGATTTTAAAATTCGCCAAAAATCAGTTTTATGTAGTTTTTCTTAGTAAATATTTGATAATAAATTTGTTTTTATATAACACTTTTTTAATATAGATTTTTATAAAATTATCGTGTCAAAATTTATCAGAAAATCGCCAAAATTAGAAATAAAATCGCCAAAAATTATTTCTTGTAAATTTTTCTCATCCAAATTCAAAACTCATTAATGACTCCAATTAATATAATAAAAATCATCAAAATTAAGTAGTTCTAACTTCTTGCGGGCGAGTTTTGCTAGGATTTATTTTTGAAACTGCTCTTTCAACAAACTAATTTTCCTGAATTATAAAAATTTTGTTAAAAAGTAGCCATAAGAATCGCCAACAAATTTATTTATCGCCAGTAAAATGGCCAACAAATTTATTTATCGCCAGAATAATCGCCATGTCGCCAAACCAAAAATTTGGACGCCAAACAAGTTGAAAAATCGCCACGTTTGGCGAGAAATCGCCATATCTGACAACCCTGCTGGCCACCAGTGTGCACACTTCTACCGATATTCGGTAGATTCTACCGAATATGTTTGTGAGTTTAACAATCTACCAATTCTACCGAACAAGGCCTGAAATCTACCGAATATTGTTATTTAGTAATTTAAGTCGATATATGTGTAAATTGCCTATATTTCCACATAGCAGAGCGGTCATTTTCTGTCATGAAAATCATTAAAACAGAACAAAGAAATCGGTTAAAAACTGAAACTATAAGTAACCTAATATTTGCCAAAGAATTGTGCCTTGGGGATGAAATATTTATTCCTACCCATGATTTAATAATTTTTGCACAAAAGTTTAAGTTCATAAATGGATCTTACATATAATCTTTGTAGTTACAAATATTTGTCAAATAAAAGTTATTTTAGTAGCTTTATAAAACCTATGTACAAAAACTGAATTCCTGTTATTTATGAACGTTATTTTATATATAAAGGGTAAGAGGGATAACACTTTTTTTTATTGGAAATGCTTCATTGTTTATGGCAGTTTAATTTTCAATCACATGTGAAGTTTTAAATGCGCTTTTGGAACCTGTTTAGCTTGATACTGCTTGCACTTACCCTTTATATATAAGTGCATATATTATGTTATTTTTATGTTTCTTTGAATTGTTATTTTTTTATGTTTCTGTGAATAAAAAAAAATTTCTACCGAATTTCATTCAAATCTACCATTTTTTTTCGTTAATTCTACCGAATTTAAAAAAAAATTAAGTGTGCACACTGCTGGCCACTAAGAGAAAAACTAGCACCAGAGTGCCGAACATCAATCGGCTTTTTATACAAATGAATACACATACGCTTATACATTTCTCTCGTGTTTCTCTTTGTGAGCAGCTATGATATAAATACATGCATACATACTAGTGATGCACGAATATTCGTATTCGAATTGCCGAATATTCGGCCATTTTGACTAAGTCATGTTTTAGACTTGGCAATTTTTCTTGAAGCAATTATCTTCAATTCTCTTTTAAAACTGCTCGTTTGTTTACACTCAGACGGTGTCTTGTTCAATTTTCCTATTGTTTTAATGCTGCGAATGAAATAACAAAAGGGAATTGAAGTAACTTGTCTGTACACGCAAGTCAGTACCAGGGTGACCGCGACATTTTTCAAAAAGTGGCACCAAATAGGGGATTTATCAAAAAAAAGGGGCAAAATTAAAAAAAAAACGCGAAAACTACACTAAACTGTTTATTTTTAATGTATTTTCACATAACTCACAGGGAGACAAAAAGTAGCAAGGCAGTTGAAAAGGGGAAAGGCAGTTGAAAAAGTGGCAATTCGCCACTTTATTTGGTCAAACGGTCACGATGGTCAGTACCAATATTCTTTCTTCTTTCCTCTCTCTCTCTCTCATAAACTCAGACTTGTTTCAAGAAAAATTGCCGAGTCTAAAACATGAGTTAGTATGGGGTCTGGAGAGCATTTTTTTATTTCAACCACTGTTGCCAGAAAATTTTAATAAACAATCCGCAAAATTGGCTAAAAAATCTGAAAAATAATTTTAAAAATCGCCAAAAAAAATCTGTAGTAATAAAACACCTTCATCTTTAATTGTTTTTCATTTTGTTTTCGAATTAACATACAAAAACTATCTATGCTATACAAATACATATGCTATTACAAATTTTTTTAATAAAAATAAACATTATCAAGAACAAAATATGTATGCACAAGTTTTCAACATAAAACTTAAAAAAGTTGATACCTATACGTACTAATATACATAACCTGGGGGTCTACTCTGTATTTCGAAACGAAAGAAAATGCTTTCGAATTTGAATGTTATTAAAATTGCATTTCGAAAGCATTTGCTTTCGTTTCGTATTACAGATTAGACCAATTGACCAGACATCCCGCTTTTCATAGGTCAAATTTCCCGCTTTTGAGAGTTTTCGAATTTTTTCTCTCTTCTCTTTTTCGATTTTTGTTAAAACGTAACTGATAAAAATTCATTCGAAATATGTATATGTTTTTTTAAGTGTATTATTGCATAACTAGCCAAAACCCTGTGTGTTTCGCTATACCTTATATACGTACGTTTTGAGATGAAAAGAAAATATTTATATTTTCTAGTCAGCAGTACCAACGTTCGTAGTTGCTTTTCAAACACACCCACATGTTATATGTCCGATTTTATTATCATTTTCTGGCAACACTGTCTACATCATAAATATGCAGAGCTGACAAATGAGCTTACATATGCGGATGTGTGTGTATTAGAGACCTGCGTAAACAGTCTTGAAATGTAAATACGTCATGTTTTTTAAATATATTCACGTCGCATGTATTATACTAAACCAATAATAAATGCTGTCGTACTATAAGCGAAGCACGATGGATGTATGTATTGGTGTAAGTGTATATCAGTGTTAACAAGCGATGTCGGCAAGACTGCTTGTTTTTAACAAACACTTAAAAGAAGTACTGTTGATTAGTGTATGCTTGTTATTTTTCATATTGTCCGTTTGAGTGTGTGTGTAATATGCAGATGCCCTGTCGGAAATTAAGTTAGCTTTGAACTAACTTTAAGCTAACTATTTCGCAACTAGTACTGACTGACACTTGGATTACTTTTCAATGTAATCAACTGACTATTTTAACATTGCGATGTCCTAAGCGGTAGTCAATAGTCTCACTCTGCATTACTTTTCAACTAACTTAAAGATGATTTTTTTTAAACCACATGGTAGTCAGTAAATTAAAAAAATTTTTCTGGCGTTCGAACATGTATCATCACACGTTGTGTACTCGACGCGCTACCACCCAGCTAAGGTACCATCTAAAATAACAACAGCAAAATGTTAATATAAAACTGAAATGAGTTTCAAAGTAGCTGAGAATAAATTTGTTGGCTCTCATCAAATTCGATTACGTATTATCTTAAGTTTTAATTTTAGGTTTTTTATGGATGACATTGCAGTTAGCTTTTAGTCGGTCTAAGAAAAGTTAACTATAAGTTAACTATTTTTGTAGTCAACAACACATAATTAGAGCTGCAAAACTATCGATAGTACTATCGATAGTATCGATAGTTTTGTTGTAAATGAAATATCGATAGTTTTTTCCACTATCGATACTATCGGCAAAAAAAAACAAGTAATTAAAAGAGTAAAAATAATCGAAGTCAGTAAACAGTAGCCGGCAGCTTTGAAGCAAATTATCCGTAGTTGATTTAAACTTTTTTACAGCGATGGAAAAGTTGGAACAATTGTATAATTTTAGCGCTATTTGAGTGCCAAAAGTACCGTAGCACCGCAATGACCCATTTAGCACTACTGGAATCTCTTTATATTATATTACATGCCAAAATTGCATTAAAATATATTAACCCCCTTATGCAAAAAATAATGCGTGCTTGAAGTGTACATTAAAAAAAAATTCCATAGAAAAACCGGTTTTAACGTTCACTTATTTTTTTTCACAAGGGGGTTAATCTTTAGCTCGAAGGTATTAGAAAATTAAGTAAATCAAACGATGTTTTCCGGTACTTAAAGAATTGCTGGAGGAATGTTATTTATTCCAAAGTCATCTGCAAATGTGGAAATTTTATTTTCGTACCAAGGAGAGAAGCCGACTATTTGCATCGACTGTGAACAATCGAATAAAAAAAGTAGTATATCGTAAATGTTACTTTTATATTCAGATCCCAGCAACTAATATTCTTTGTGCACCTTCTGGCGTTTTGTTAATTGATTTTTAGTTAATTGAAAAGTACAAGTATTAAAAAAATATAAATAAAGAATTGGGTACAATCGTACTGAAAAAAATAAATTTTTTTTTGAAAGCTAGTACAATTTGTAAATATGACATCGCATCCCTGCTTCTGTATACACAAGTACTTAAATATATATGTATTTATATGAATTTATTTATAAATCCAAGTGTTATTCGACAAATAGTAGTCACAAGTATCTTAATAAATTCAACATCGTCGACACAAAGATAAATTTTGGTGGTACTGATATCGCGACGGCCGCCAATCGTCTCTTACGATAAAACTTTACAGTTAGTGTCTTAAAAGTTATCAACAATTTTCGCATTTTGATAATTCTAAACCATGGGTAGGCCCATAAAATTTTAAGTTCAATAAAAAAAGTATATTTTCGATAATATGCCCAGCTTACGATAAAATCGAAAAAAAGGCTTGATATATTTTTATATACTAATGAAAATGTTGAGGATTCTGGATTTTTTTCGAGTCACATGTAGTTTATGTGGCAACTTTTATAAAACTATTCGATACTATCGATAGTATCGATAGTTTTACATAAAACTATCGAAACTATCGAGTGGAGCGACTATCGATAGTTTTGCAGCTCTACACATAATCCGACAGGGTGGTAAGCTATTGTGTTTAAGCGCATACAACTAATGTCAATGCATGTGTGTGCGTTTGTATTTACGCAGAAAAATAGAAGACCATACACACATACATCCATGACGTTTGTACACGAGCTCACGCGTAGAAAGAAGCAAGTATCACAAATTCTTCCGTCACGAAGTATTTTCTTCTTTACTCCTATACCTACAATACTGAAACAAATTTCTTGCAAACAGTGTTGTTAACGTTTGTTTTAGAAGATTTCGCTGTAGTAAAACATTTGAAAAAACCCTCATGTCTTAAAAGTTCTTATAAGATATCTTGTGCAGGACACTAGTACATATGCATGTAAGCCAGGGATCGGATTGGGAATTTTAGAATTATACTTTTTTAAATTAATTGTAGATTCTTTTAAGTTCAAAATTTTTTTATTAAAATAATAGTCTGTAATGATCTGGCTATCGAATTGTTTTTATAAAATTTCTTGTGATTTCGGATTTTGAAGCATATGGCCACACCTGTTTTAGTTGAAATTTAATATACCTATACAAATTAAGAGAATGAGCTCTAGCATCCGAATTTAAAATAAAAATTATTTGGAAATCGACGATTTCGTCTGAAAAAAATGCGGAATGAAACTGGGGAGATTCCTTAAATGTACTAAATTAACCATTGGTGTACTATTGTACTTTCCGAGTTTGAATAATACCAAAAATAAAGTACAGTTGTACCGATTTTGCCAACCCTGATGTAAGCTCCTGTAGTGCGATTCTCTAACTTTTTTTAACGATAATCGCATAGTTAAAATAATTAAATTATAACGAAAATTTATCGAATTTACTATTCAGTAAAACAACAACAAATTTTCTAAATTTATTGTTGTTTCAATACAATTTGTAAATCGAACGTTTGCTGGTGACATCGTGGGGCAGGCAGTTGGTTATTTCGAATATGACATACACATTGGCGATATTATTGTACAATACGAAAAATTGCACAATTATATTAAAAGTGGGTGGGCCGCTTTATGCAGTTAGCTCATTTTTTCTGCAAGGGATCAATGCCTCATGCTAGATAAGCATAAATACATACCTATCTTCCAACGATGTAGCTTTCAGTTGACCCTTACTTGAACACGCCCTACTTTGCCCTCGATAATTTCATTCATTTCATAAATGTTCAATTACGTTTAAATCAATCAATCAATCATTCATTCATTATTTGCAATGCTTAAATCACTGCTGGCCAAAGAAGCGCTAGAGTGCTGAACATCAATCGGCTTTTTGTACTCTGGGTTTTCTCTCTGTGGGCAGCATTGACTTAAATACTTATGTATGTATTTATGTACAGTCATACATAGGTACATACCAATATATTATAAGCTTTGGAGTTCTTACGGTTTGCCAAATTATTTTTGGGTTCATGATTTGAAGAAAATAAAAATATGTACAAATGTATGCATGTACATATTTATGTTCCTATATACCTACCTAGGTTTGTGTTTATGAATGAAAAGTTCTTATTTATAGATAATTATAAATAAATTGAAAAATAATTAGATTTCGTGATGTTTTTCGTAATGAGATTTTTTCTTGCAACATATCGCTCATTTACTTCAATAGTGGCACAACTCAAAAAAACCAGTTTTGCAGAAAACGCGTTTTAAGTTTTCAATTTGCATACAACTCAATGGAGAAATGAAAAAAAATTCTTCTCTCAGAAGGTGATGGTACAAGCTATTTATATGAAATTTTTACACAAGATAAATAAAATACGAAATACCGCATCTTTCTGCATTATTAACTCAAACAACTCATTTTTTGAGTTATGCCACTATTGAAGTAAATGAGCGATATGTATGTATGTACATACATATGTATGTACTCGTATGTACTTACCTACAAATGTATTTACATATGTATGTACATACATATGTAGGTATTTACGGATGTACATACATATGTACGTACCTATATTTCTACATAATTACATACATACATACATACATATGTATGTACATACATACATAATAAAGTCTATTTTATCAAATTAATATACCTACTCTAGACAAAGGAAATCTCTCAACAGTTACAAGTTCCCATAATATGTAAATAAGTTTATTATTTTTATGGTTACGAAATCAATTATTGGAAGCGAACATACTTAGTTTTGCTGTTAACAAAACCACGATGAATCTTTATAAAATTTGTTAATAATAGGTATGTAAAAATAAATTAACTTAAAAAAAACCAAAAACACATTGCTTAGTGCTTTTTTAATAATAAAAAAAATCCCCATGTGTCAACAAAATGTCAAATTAAAATATACACACACACATACTTTTGTATGTACACAAAAAAAAAACATCGTCTCTACAGAAGAAATTCAAAGAGAAATAATATCAAATGCACACAGATACAAAACCCGACCCGATACACACATACATATACCTATAAACTTATTTTCACTCGCGATTTGGGGAGATTTCATTTTGTTAAATAATTTCTCCTAGATTGTTGATAAACAAAGTTGCCATTTTAGTGTTTTTCGAATAATTTTGGTGCTATTTTCCTCTCAAAGTACCCGAAATTTTGTTAAATACCCGTTTCAGAATTTATAGTGCTTTTTATAATTTTTCGCAGTGCTTTTTAGTGCAACTTAATAGTGCGTTTCCATATACGTGATTTAGGTCAAAACATTTGATTTGCCCTAATTAAGTAATTTGCGAAGTGATTTGCCATACATTTTTCATATGAGCAAATTATCTCAAATGACTTAATTTGCTACAAATTAAGTCGAATTTGTCAATGCAACACTGCGCTGCTGCTATTATTACAAATGCAACTCTGGGTCATCCATTATTGGTGACTTACAAATCCGAAAAAGTGACATTTAAGTACGAATTAAAATGGCAGATTCTATTTGCTTATAAAAAGGAAAAAGTAATTTAAAAAAAGAAAGTTATTGTCAATGTTGTTTTCCATTCTTATGTATATGTTTTATTTATTTTGCTGTTCCAAATTATTATTAAACAAATTTTTGTGCTTCTTTTAGGTTATAAAAATAAATAAACAATTCAAACGTCAAATTGATTTCGAAAATTCGAACATGGAAACACTTACAACACATAATGGAAACACTTCGACATGATTTTCTCAAATCAACTTGATTTGCTCATAATGGAAACGCACTATAAGCAAAGCAAAGAAACAAACGCTTATAGTCTTTTCTCAAAAATTTTTTTAATTCCTTATAAGAAATTTTTTCCATTTATTTGTTAAGCAAGGATGCGTGAATACAATTAAACAACGTGGATTTGTCATTTGTGTTTAAGAAATAACAAAAAAGTGTCATAATTCTTATGAAATTAAGCATTTTTCTTAAAAGTAAGTAAGAGTGCGATAGCATTTACTTTTGGGCAATACATTTAAAAAGCCAGACGCATTTACATTTCAAATATGTTTGTGCAGGGCTCTGCTTTTAATTGTGACTTGTATTTTTCTGTTTTGTGTGCTACCAATATGAAGATTTTTATCAAATGCATATAAAAAAAGTATGGCAATCCTAAAGAAACCAATTTCGTATATTTTGTTAAAAATAATAAATAGTTAAATAAAACACAATTAATTGCAATTTAGCTTTGAATAAATAAATGAAAAATAGTTTTCTTTATTAAAAAAAAAATTGTAAAACATTTTTTTGACAATACGGAATTGTCACAGACATGGCTGAATGTACAGTAGTTTCCGCTTAATTGATTTACCCGGTTAATTGCTCTAAAAAATATTGAATGAACATGTTCCATATAAAACACATGGATAATACCCGTTTAAATTAGTTCCGTTTAATTGCGTTACCCTTTTAATTGACTCTTAAATAAAATCCATTTTCCGAAATCCCAAACAAAAGTGCCTGTTAACTGCTACTTGAAAATTTTCACAAGTGGTTGCTAGTAAAACTATCGGATTATTGATCTCAATGCTCAATTCAACGGGTTTTCTTTTAACTGCGTTAATGGATTAGTTAACAGAGTATCGGTTAAATGATTTATTGCACCAAAAATCGCGCATTTTTAGAAAATCAATTAAGCAGAAATGAATGTATCGTATATAGTGAAACCCTTCATAACGGACACGGACAAGATGGTCATTAGTTTTTCCATACAAAATGCATTCCTATAACCGGACGCGGACTAATTTTAAAACATATTGTTCAAAATACCTCTCATAAGCTGACAGAAGCAATGAAAGACGTCAATAAGATTTGTATTTATTCAGTAGTTCTTCTTTTATTCAAATCTGATTCACGTGTGTGGTGATTCCCCTGTAATGTACATACTCATGCATGAGGACGGCAAAGAAATTGCTGTTTAATTGAAGAAGTCGTTTGCTTAACTCGTTTCACAAAATGGCACAGAAAAAAATTTCTTATCAATTAAAGACAAAAAAAAAAAAAAAAATGGACATTATAAACGAGTTTGAAAAGGAGAAATGTTCGGTGCGTGGTGCAAAGATGTGAATTTTTTGCGTATTTTAACAATTCATATTGCTACATTTCTTACACAAAGTGCCCGTTTGAAGCATTTTTCTAGAGACAACTTTGCTGCATTCTAAAATATAGAAAGCATTGAAAGTCATTTGGAAACCCAACTGCTGAAACTGTACCAATTGAAGTAGTATGGTCTAAATATGGATGTGTCAGATGCTAAAAGGCCTAACTTCAAAGCCAATTTTTAATGTTTTTAATGTAAAATATCTAAATAACAGAAGAACAAAATAATTTCCTTACAGATCACAACTAATAAGATAGTAATATAACAAAATTGAGACATTTTCGAAAAGTGGAGTTAAGGCCGGGCAGGGCACAATGAATCCGTCATACGTTAAACTTCACCTTTTTCAACTGACAGCTAAGTTGAAATATATGGTTTCTTATGAGGGCTGTTACATTCAGTACGTGTCCGTCAACGCAAAGTACAAAAACTGGTCAACTTTTAACTTTTTGCGTACGTTGAGTAGTTTGACAGATGTTGGTTGGTTTTTTGGTATGTTCTGATTTAGGATTTTGTGTTTTGTGGCAGCAAAAATAAAATTAAACAAAAGAACTAAACGAAATAAATAAAAAATTTTAATTTAATAAATAAAATGGAAAATAAACCTATTGAAGCTGTTCAAATACTTCCGTCAATAAAGTACTCATTGTGCCAACATTGAAAAAGGCGAAGTATAACGTATGACGGATTCATTGTGCCCCGGCCTTTAGGTCTTTTAGCGTCTGATAGGTACATACTAGTGATGTAACGAATGTCAATTTTTGATATTCGCGAATACGAATTTTGAAACGATATTCGAGAATACGAATATTATATGCAATATGAAATATTAAAAAATTGTTATGAAAAAGGACTTCACACTCTTGTTGGCGTACTTTAAGGTTAATAAAAAGTACCCAAAATTTTAATGATTGTCTTTAAATAATATTTGAAAATAATACAAAGCAAAAATTTCTATAAAAAATTAATGCATTTGTACAAACTAAAATTTTTAGTCATTTGTTTAAATTTCGTTTAGGATTTATGCATTTATTTATTTAATTTCTTTGAAAAAATATTCGTATTCGTATTCACCTGAATTTAAGGAATACGAGTACATTCGTATTCGCCTGAAAATGGCCGAATGTTCGACAATTCGAATACGAATACGAATATTATTCATTCATCACTAGTATATACATATAACTTTTCAACACACAATAAACTACCAAAAAATGTATGCCTCTCTCATGAGCTGACACCTCTAATAGCTGGACAAAAATTTGGCGGTGGTGAGTGTTCAGTTATGGGAGGTTTCACTGTGTCCATCAAACCAAATGCAGAAAATAATAAATAACTTAGAAAAATATGTTTGTTAAAAAAATACCTACCTATCATATTTTTTTCTGTGTATACATAGTCGGACTTCTTTTATTATTCTCCTAAAAATTTATTTATTCCCTTAAAAATAAAAATGCAAATTTGTTATTATTATTTAATTTAAATTCTTTAAGAAACATAGGACCCTAAAACTTAACTGATGTTATTTTACATATACAAAATTGTCAAATCTGGCAACACTGATTACATGTGGCGGCAAATGTGAGCAAGCAGTACATACATATGACGTCGATATAAACAGCTACATACATATGTACATATGTATAATAATAAATACAAACAATTGTCCGCCATACCCTAAATTAATGATAATCACACACAACGGACTCGTGACTTTAGCACCAAACTACTAATGGACAGTAGCAGCACCATACTAATCACTCGACCACGAGACTAGACCAAAACTACACACACACACACAGATGCAAGAACAATCCATTTGCACTATCAACATTTGTATCTATGTGTGTTGATAATGCACAAACACATAAAAACAAAACACAAACATCCAAAAAAAAGTGCATGGGACAGTAGCGTTTGTTTGTATTTATCACAAAGCCATGAAGTTAGATACATACATACATACATAACTATTTATGGTGACATACTTCCACCAGTAGTGGTAAATACAATTCAAATAATTATGAGCATTTTAAATTTATAACACAATAAGTAACACCTAGTGAATATACCGATAACAACAAAATATTCAATTAAACCTGTGTGCGCACGAATTGTCGATCGTTGCCAAAAATGTCAATCACTTGACATCAGTAGCGTAAAATGCCGCAATAAAATTCTATACCTACGTACTTATTATAAAATTTTCCATTTAGGGGAACTACATATGTATACGTAATTAGAAATACCTATTTTTGTAGAGCCCGATCCAAGGCAAAATCACATAAGATGATCTTAACTCACCAGCTGACATAACCTCTCTACTGTCAAATCAAACAAAACTTAAGGAAATATTCTGACAGCAGGAAATTTTACACTAACAAATATACAAGGCGAATACACAGAGTTGCAAATCGAGACCAGCTGGTATCAATTCGCCTTGGCCCCTTCTCTATTATCAACAGCTGAAGCTAACGGACCATCAGTTCAATCTAATCCAGGATGTATGTATATGACTCTATTTGGCTTATTTGAAAAGTATTAATTTTCTCTGTTTTGTAAGCAACTCTGAATGCAATATCTAAAACCTCTAAAGCACTATCCATGATGTGTTTACATGTGAACGAGGTAGCCTTTCGAGGCTATTCGTCACTTCCATTCATTCTAAACACCAATGGAACTGTTTAATTAATTTTTCACTGATGATATTATTGAATTGATAGTTGTTGAGACAACGAAACAATGCTTCTAACAATATAGCCGATGAAGAAACGCTATTACAGTTTCCAAGCTTCCATGAGGCAATAGCTGCTAATGTTGTTTAGCTTCAGAAATAAAAAGTCTTTAGGGCGACCACAAAGCACATCTTAGACGAATCATTGGAAAAAGAGCTGTTCGTCTAGTTACTAATGTTCGGTTCGATGGTGTCGATCATTTTCATATTTGGGTCCATAAAAAGTCAAAAAAAGGTACAAATACTGCAAAAAATCTTGGTTCCAAAGGAAAATTATTTTTGGTATTATCGCATTCCTATTATCGTATTCCTCTTTACCCTTAATAACACTTTTTCAAAAGTAAAATTTACCTGTGATTTTTCATTACATGCATACAGGCTACACCGTCTACAGACGGTCAGTGGTTTTTCACCTGTAAATCAAACTTACGATTCGTTTGAATATATCCAGTTAAAAAAAATGTTCATCTGATCATTTTTACGAACTCGGCGGTTAGAGGGTTAATTAATCCCTCGTGTATTTTCTCCCATTCCCAATGCAATATTTTTTCTCATTGAACCAAAAAGGAGATTCACTAGTAAATTTGCACGATTTTCAAAATGTTCTAAAATTTGTCCATTCACAATGAAATGATAAACAACATGAGGACAACTGTATGTATAATAATAAAGTGGCCAGATCGGACAAGTGTATGGCATTGCTAATCCCGTTAGGAAATTATATTTAATAAGCACTCCTTATTTACTATTACATATGTATGTATATGTATAGAAGGCTGTAACAGTAAAAAATAATTTAAATTTAGTTAGGTAATAAGAGGGTCATAATAACCCTAAGCAATTGAATTTTCCCATAGCCGCGCCTAAAAAATTTTACAAATGACAAAAATCAATCCAGTTTTAAACAGAATAGATTTTATACTCGTACTATGTCTACATGAAATATTTGTTATTTTTTCTTCAATTGCGTTGGCTGCTTGCTACCTTTAGTACTTTGCTTTGCAGTTTATACATAAAAAAAAATAAAACAACTTTAAACTGACAAAAATTGTCCTAAATTTTAAGCTGTCTGTGTTATTGCTGCTATTTTTTCAGATAGCAACAATAATGAAGAAAGAAAATCAATTTTTTACTTTGAATTTATATTTAGAATTGCAGAGGTGGAAAAAATCTTGCTGCATACAATAATATCGCACTTGTTTTTGCCAAGATGTACTTTTTTACTCAAAATAATTTTTTTTACTTGTTTAAATCTACAAAAATTCTTCTACGGCATTTCTACCAAAATGTGTTTGTCAAGTAAAAAGAAAATAAATAATTATAGGACTTAGTTCAGCGGAATATCTATACTTTTTTTAATTCAACTAATCGAAGAAAATTGATCAATTGCTAGAACTATTAAGCTTTATCGTGGTTGAGGTAGTAATTCGGTTACGACTACGAGATTTTAGTCCTAGATTAAAAAAAAAATGTTGCGATGTTATTTAATGTGTTAAAAAAAATGTCGTAGTCGAAGGCAGATTATTTTTAATTAATTTATTCCTTTATTCGAATAGAAATATCCGTTACTCAATCGGATAAACGAATATATATTAAGATCTGCTGTATGACTAATAGGAATAATTTTTCTTTGAATAAATATTAATTTAATCGAATTATGCGTTTATTCGATAATTTTATTTTTATTTTTTTAGTTGAACGTAAATTTATATTCGTTGTTCATGCGTAAAACTGAATAAATCTTAAGCATAAGAGTAGAGATTCCATTCTGGTTGTGCATTGCACCCCTCCCCCTCGATCGTGGATTTGCTTTTACCTCCAGACCGTTTAGCAGCCACACCCGTGGCAGCAAACTCCACCGGGTGTTTGTTACAGAGTTCAATTGACTCTGGTATCATTGTCTCGCATTCAGTTATAACCCGTCTCACGTACCGGGTCGAATATTTCTAATGTTTGGTCATATCCGTCCAGTGACGTGTATATGTTCTAATGCTATGGTATGTTGTTTTGTCCGAACCATTCCTCCGTTGTTGGAAAGAATGGTGCTCTGGTAGATGTAGTTCTCATAGCGCCACTTATACCTAGGCAGCACATTCATTGAAGCTTCTTCAAAATTTTAGTGTTTCACTTAATTCTCACTGACCTGCAACATGCAACCGATGCGTATGTTAGAATTGATCACACTCCCCTTCTGCAGAGCGACCAGTACGAGTTAGCCTTCTTAACTCTTTCCTCTATGTGGTGTATGCACAGTTTCCAATTTAATACCACTCCTAGGTTAGTTTAGGTTAAGAAGGGTGGTGCTTTGCCGCACCTCCACTCGGAGACCCAATTGGGTCTCCCCATTCACCCACCCATTTGCAGCCAGAAGTGACCCTATTATCCATCACTAAGCCACCGAATTCCCATGATAAAGCCCCTGATGTCCGCTAGTTTACACTTCCCGACATCAGTAATGCTTTCATGGAAACGCCTGCTCAGCCATCTAAGCCTATGACGTTGCAGCTTCGGGGAATGACAGATAATATGTTCAATGGATTCTAGCTCCTCTGCATCCACGCACATCCTACAAAAATCTGGAGTGCCAGTCTCACAAATGCTGGTTCTTGCTCTGACCGACCAGTGACCTGTCAACACGCCTATCATGATTCGCATCGCCTTCATATTCATATCCAGTAGTAGTTTTGGCCAAAAACCCATCGAGACTCTACAATCCTCACTACTTCGCCATGAACTGTTAGTCCTGCTTTCTACTCAATTACTAAGTTCTCTATAACCACTCCTAAATATTTAATCCTTTCGGATAAGGAGATAATTGGTATTTCCCTGAAAATTAGAATTAATATACTTTATGATCTTTTTTCGAAAAGCTTAGGTTAGGTTAATCTGGGTGGTTCAAAGACCTCACATAGACCGGGATAGATCCTTGGCGATACCAGCAGATGATAAGAGAACCTGTAAGTATGGCAGCCTAGCTCGTGGTGCCCATATCGCATGACTCCCACACAGATTTAACAAACGTTAGAAGTCTACACATTTCCACTCTTGATACAAGTTCAAGACTCCGAAAAGTGTGAGCAACAAGACAGTTATATCTAGTGCGGCTTAGAGATATACAGTGGCACAGTAGATGTATTATTGTTTCAATTACCCCGGGTTCCTTAAATTTCCTACAGGTATTGTCGAGTATTCGTCCTATTTTGACCTCAAACGAAGCCGTCCAGCAGTGTCCAGTTAATAATACCCCCAGTAGAATTTTACAGTTGCTTCTAGTCAATGATAAAAGGAATTTACTCGATTTGGAATCATAGGAGCTCCAAGTGATTTTAGAAGTTTAGCAAGTTTTCGTCGCACGGTCTTCTCCCTTCCTCTTAGAGTCTATGATCTCTTTCAGGTATTGAATTAGTTTTCGGACATATACCGTTTCCTCAGCCAGCAATTTAATTTCCCTTTATTCTTCTAACCGAGCTCCGGATAATAAACCGCTGCTCCCAGTCCTCCATCTATCTTTGCATCGTCATTGATCAAATTGAAACTAGAACCACTATAGTTAAGACTTTCAAGATAGCCTTCTTTCCTTATAGTGATCTGTGGTTTGGCAAAAAAAAAAATTACTGAAATGATGTAGTCCGAGCTACACTTCATGTCTTCCAGCAATTTATCGTCACCAACTGATCTGTACAACATCTGTTCTGTTGTGCTGAGTCGGATAACGGATTTGCATGTCGCATTCACTGCAGTTACTTTTATTGGTTTAAGATCCAATATAATGTCTATAGCTGCAGTGTAGTTCTTATAGCTCCAGTGATGCAGAGTTTTGCTAGTCTCTGGAGATACTTTTTAACATTTTCAGAAAAAAAAAGGCTTATCTCCGTTTCTTCTGAGTTAATATTCAGTACTCTCGGCCGAGCCCAGTTTAGCGCAATGTTGAAAATTCTTTCCGTTTACCTGCAAAGTTGGTGAAGGTCTTTTCCCCTTAGAAGTATCATAAGATGGTGCTAATAGCAGAAAGGTTCATAACCTTCATTGGTCAGGTCCCTGTTCCTTAGAAGCTGTAAAAGCAAATGATCAGGATCAATAATACATTTATAGTAAACAGAGTTTTATTAAACTATTGATCCAAGTCAAGTCATGTAGTTATGTGGATTGAAAAAATTTTATGGATTCAAAAGGAATTGGATCTTGGAACATGTTAAGTTATCTTTATAAAGGGTCCGCCAGATAACTTTTTTTTTGAAAATGCTATAAAAAAACTACTGAAGCTTCGGCTGTGTGGCACGTAGCGCCGTCCTGTTGAAAGCAAATGTTGCCAATATCATCCTTCAATTTTTGTGAACAAAAATTCGTTCAACATGGCCCGATAACGATCGCCATTGACTGTAGCGGCCACTCCTTGCTCATTTTCGAAAAAAAAATGGCCCAATTATGCCTCTGGACCAAAATCCGCACCAAACAGTGACTCGTTTTGGGTGCGTCGGCTTTTCAATGTATGCGTTGCGGGTTTTCTGTGCCCCAAATGCGACAATTTTGCCTGTTTACATACCCGCCAAGATCAAAATGAACTTCATCTGAAAAGATGATTTTTTTTTTTTTGGCAAAATCGGCATCTTCTGTAAGTTGATCGCAGGCCCACTTAGCGAAGCGAAAACGCATTGGATGGTCAGTTGGCTCGTTCAGCGGAAGGTTAAAACTAATTATCTGTCAAATCAGACATGAGCTACATAAGTGTTACCATTCACGAAATAAGCACTAGTTAAAAAAACGTTAGATGGCGGACCCTTTACTACATTCGTACTTATTTGTCAATTTTTATTTAGTACCTATGGCCGGGTTTCCATCTGTGTGCCATGTGCCATACAAGCGTAAAAAAGCGTTTCATTTAGACACGCATTTATTGAGTTACAACAGTTTCATACATAACTAATAGACAATTTTATAGAATCCAACATGATTGGAAACTGTTTAAATCAATAAATATATGTCTGAATCAAATAGTTTTTCAATAGTAATTAGTTGGTTACGCTTTTTTGGGCAAATGACACACAAGAAATGCCAGATGTAAACTCAGCCTATCATAGGTAAATGACAGTTTCTAATCATTCGTAGCAATCAAACCATCAAATAGGCTATAACAATGCACGCCCATACACACTCATATGTGTGTAAATACACACATATGTACATGCATAAGTACGTACTAGATACAGCAATACTTCCTGATACCAAGTACAAAGTTATCAATCGCCATATTATTGCTATTAATACAAATACAGGGTTGCTATATAATTCCGTCAATCTTGACGTGACTAAAGCGTAAAATGTAGACTAGAAATTTCAAAATTGCGGTGGCATTTTTTTTGTAGTTATGTTCTTAAAAATAATTTTGTTGTTGCATTTGTAGGTTAAATATACATATATACATACATACATGAGTATTTACATATGTATCCACTTATAAACAAAAATAAGCAAGAAAATAATAAATAAAATTTAATTTAATGTGGTTAATTAGGTTCGTAACTAAACGCAAAGATAAGATAAAAATAAATAAATGTTTTAGTAAATATATTTTTATATACATACATATATACATATGTATAATCTGCATATGCATACTACATACATACGTATGTCTGTATGTATCTACGTACACAAATTAGAAAAAAATATACAAAAATAAAAAATGAAAGTTATACAACAAAACGACTATGGACGCTAAACGCATTCTTGACAATACGAAATATAAAATAAAGGGTGATTTTTTAAGAGCTTTCGGATTTGATTACAAATATAATAACAAACCGTCTTCAATGCAAAGATCTGATAGAACATTTTCGAAACAAATTCATAATAAAATAAAATTTATATAAAACTAGCTGAGCCCGGCAAACGTTATCGTACCCTCAATAATTTATTTTTTAACTCCAAATTACTCCACCGTGTAGTCACTTATTGGTTTAAAAACAAAATGAAAATCTACCGGGTATTGAATCGAACCTGTGTTGAAAATTTCAGCTCCACAGCTCTTATAGTTCTAGACATCATGCGTTAGGAACAAACACACACTACTATTTTATATACATATATACTAGCTTAGCCCGGCAAACGTTGTCTTTCCATCAATTATTTTTTTAACTACAAATTATTCCACACTGTCGTCGCTTGTTGGGTCAAAAACAAAACGAATACCTACTGGGTAGTCAACAGAACCTGTGTTGAAAATTTCAGCTCCACAGCTCTTATAGTTCCAGAGATCATGCGTTAGGAACAAACACACATTACGATTTTATATATGTATATAGATAAGATAAGATTAATGTTAATGGGCGTACCTCCACCCATTCTTTATATACAAGATTTTGTGTGTTTTCCGAGCTCAGGGTGTGTGCTTAGTTTTGTAAAAATCGGTACAGTAAGACCACTTGATATAAAATATTAAATTTTAATGGGCGTAACTCTGCCCATTTTTTCAAATGGAATATTGGGTTTATTTTTGTGATCAAGGTGTGTGGTAAGTTTCGTAAAAATCGGTTAAGTAGAACCACGTGAAATATAATAATAAATTTCAATGAGCCTAGCCCCGCCCATTTTTTCAACTCTAAAATTGTGTAACTACAAGAACCAAAGGTGTTTGCTAGGTTTTGCAGCAATCAAATAAGTAGAATATCATAAAATCAAATAAAAAAAATTTGTGGGATGTCTCCGCACATTTTTTTTAGAATGCGATCAATGGGAAGCTGTACCCTTTCAGAAAAAAGCAATGTGAGTCCGATCACAGAGGAGATGTTTAAACATCTAGTAATGAAAATTTTTATTTAAGTTGGAAGTACTTATGCTTTTAGTATCTTTTTTTAAATTAATTAATTAAAAGTATCAAAACTTTCAATATTGTAAATACATATGAATTTGTTGGTTTTTGTTTGTTTTATTAAACTTATTTGGTTAGTAAATGGGCACACTGCAGTATATGTACATATATGTACTGCATTCAAAATTGCAGTAAGCAGTAAATTTGCTGATTACTAAAAAAATTCAGTAAATTTTTACTGCTAATTAAATTTAATTTGCATTACCAGTAAAATCGTAGGGCCGTAATCATAATAAAATTGTAGCAAGTGGCAAAGTTTTTTCATTCAAATTTTGAAACTTTTGAATGAAAAACATTTAGCCACTTGGTAGAATTTCATTATGAATACGGGCATTACTGACTACTGAAAATGCAATGCACCTCATCATATAACAAATCATTTAGGCAATTTATAAAAATTGTAGAAAAAAATTTTAGTAATCAGTAAAAATTTACTTGTTAAACATTTTTATTGTTTTTACTGAAACTTTAGTGGTACTGCAGTGCTCATCTATGGTAAATGCCCTTACTTTTACTTTTTAATTTTTAATTCCTGTTGTTCATCGTTTAGTTGTTTCTGTTCTTGTTGTTGTGTACGCATTGCAATTAAAATAAATTCAGTAAAGTGCGAATTTGACTCGCGCACATTCGGTTTTGATCATTTTTTTTTATTTAGCTTGCTTCCTTTTTTAAGTTTTTTCAGTTTAAACGATTTTTTTCAGTTTTATCGCTGTTTTTTCGTTTTGGCGTTTTTTTTTCTTTTTGGGTCTTTTTAATTTTCTCAATTTTTTCATTTTGGCGATTTTTTCATTTTGGCGATTTTTTTTGGGTTTTTTTCATTTTTCGATTTTTTTTTCTGTTTTTGGGGTTTTTTTATTTAGGCGATTTTTTCATATTGGCGATTTTTTTGTTTAAGGATTTTTTTCATTTTGGCGATTTTTCCGGTTTTTCGCGATTTATTTTAGTCCTAGAGATTTTTTTAATTTGGTGCTTTTTTTCGTTTTGGCGATTTTTTTTTGTTTTTGGCGATTTTTTTATATTTGGCGATTTTATATTTTATTGATTTTTTAGTTTTACCGTTTTTGAAAATTTCAAGAGTTCTGCTCTTACGGTTTCCAAGATACAGCAAGTTGTCAAAATTACAAAGTCAAAATTGCATTAACTGATGGAACACCCATTGATTTAAATTTTTTAAAATTAGTGTTAATTGTTGTAGTCTGTATAAAAATACACTAACTTTTAAAATTTCAAGTATATATACATATGTACATACAATTGTATGTATATTACATGGGATTTTAACATTTTTCGTTGCTCGTTTTGAAACACCCTTTAATTTTTAACTCTCATGTATTTGTTGTTGTAGTGGCCAAATGTCTACACATTGTGTCCAAATTTCAAGTCCGTAGCTCTTACGGTTCATTTTCACCTTTGGTCTACGGAAATATACAGAAAAATAACCGGCGGCGACGCACCGTCGGCTTCGAGCCGGTCGACTTGTTTCTCTGCTTGGTATTGCTTCTTTCAAACACTAATACACTCATACATAGCTCACACCCATTGACAATGCAAAGCAAAAGCAAAAGCAAAGAAATCTCAGCAAAGAATCAAAGTCAAATGATTTTTACCCCCTAGCGTATAGATGTTTACACATCAAAAAGAATTTATACAATCGGTCTAATATTAACCGAGTTATGAAGTTATGTATATGTGCTGTAAAAGAAAAATAGAGACGAACTGATTACCTCCTCCTTTTTTTGAAGTCGGTTATAAACAAAGAAATGTATGAAATCTTTGAGTCGGTAGAACATTCTATATACTTAATTCAATGTTTAAAAGTGATTTCATGTAAATGTTGACCGCAGATGCGTCTGAAATGGTTCATACGCTGGGTACAATTTTGGTATACTCTCTCCAACATACCACCCGGTATCTCGCGAATAAATTCTTCAATATTGTGTTCCAGTGTGTCAACTTTTAGGGACTTGTCCCTATAGACATGAGCATTAAAATAGCCTCACAAAAAAAATTGTCTAAAAGTTTTAAATAGCATGACCTACATATGACCGGCCAAAAACGTGAAATAAACTGTTCACCGAACTCGCCTCGCAATTGGGCAAAAAACAAAGGCAAGAGAAGTCGAAATGCCGAATCGATAATTCACAGTCATCAACAACACTGGCGGATACACCCACCTGCAATATTTTCCCCTGTCCACACTCTACTTATGCGTGTTGATGGTTTAATGCTCAATAATGTAATTTTGGTGTGAAATAGTCCGAATAGTCGCTTCAGAAGGTCCATAAAATTAAGGAAGTGCACGATGCACTTTCTTAACCGAGCATAAATTTTGATAATAAAATTTAATAATCTGCAAGAGTTGTTCATGATTAAATTATCTATAGACCAAACTGAACATGTTTAACGGTAACACGATACACGAAAACCGCTGAGTTACCAAAAACAGTGTTGCCAGATAGAAAGTTGCTAAAAAAATCACCCTTTAAAAACAGCAAACGAATCGAGACAACAACAATAATAAAAATACAACCTGATTTTCGTATCTTATTTTTTATTATTTCTTTTTTGTTTAATATGTGTTCACGTTTACAGTGCGGTAAATAAAAAATACAAAAACAAATAGAAATATAGAGACGACACACCAGCCATTAAAATAAACAAAAACAACTCATATGTACATATGCATGTACAGAAAAATGATTATTGGGAACAACGCCAAATACTCACTAATCATTTTAAGTATAAATATAACAGCAAGAACAACAATAAGAACAGCGAATGACGGTGCTAAAGAAATCAGCAATCCGTGTGAGTGGTGTAATAAATATAAAGAAGAAAACTTAAGAGAAAGAACTATTGTTTTATTTTTAAAGAAGAAGGCAGCAGCAAGCAAAAGTAACAATTATGAAAGTACATACTCAATAAAAAAATATACAATTTCTGTTCAGCAACCAGCGTTGCCAGAATCTGTAGAAAAATTAATGGCCCCTCCTCAATCACGGTTCTCAACTCAATTCAGTTTGATCGTCTAAGAGTCGGCCAAATTATGTCTTGGAATATATACAACGTTTGTTACGGTATTTTTACACCTAAAGTTAAAACCTGGTTTTAACTTTAAAACCATAAACAGCTGATTTGGCGTTTACACTGCAAGTTTAATAAATTCATGTTTTAAGTAACAGGTTGTTCAATAAATTTGTTCAAAATAAAATAAATCTCCTGTAGACATACGTGTAGTTGTTGCAGCTACATCACCCTTCTTCTAAATATGCTCTTACAGGGTTCTTGATATTTTGACTACTTTGATTTTGCAATTGTTTTACATACAAAGCGTTGCCACTCTTATTTAAGCTTGACGTTTTAGCGTTAGCTCTAGACGGTATGAAACACAACGCTTGCCGCTCTTATTTTTTGGGTATGGCTGAAAGTAAAAAATGTCAATGCCAATTTTAGATGCATGCATGCATACATATGAATATCTAAAGAATCAGTGAAGCATATAATCTTCTAACATATTAATATGTACATATATCTGCATGTATGCATAAAATCTAATGATTAACCAATTGCCACCAGTATTTACATAAATACATACATACATATGTATGTGCATATGTATGAATATGTATAATTACCGACTGTCCTATTATTATAAGGGAAGAATATACTTCATTTAACTAACCGACCTAACTGAAATTTTTTTGAAAAATGAGTTAAGTCCTCTACTAGACATTATAAGTTTTAATACACATTGTTTCCAATTTGCATGACTGTAAGCATTACCTTTGTGCCTACGAGTATATAAGTAAAAAGATTTCTGACGCATCCATGAGAATGAATGTATAAAACAACCATAAAAGCTCCTCTCCTGTTAAATTTTTAAAATGCTAGTTAGGTCAGTTAGTTAAAACAGCGACGATATCAGAACCAGCGTTTAAAAACGAAAGCAGAAAGAGTACTAAATAAAACGAATGCAAAGATGAAGAAAATGCTAACTGGATTGTAGAAGATTGGGCTGGTTGTAATCAACCTATTTTTGGTCTGTCTATTTATTTCATTAAAAGCAGTGATTCTTAAATAATACATACTATTGTAGCGAGAAACAAATGTAAATCGTTTAAAACTTCCAAGCGATTTTTTAATGAAATGGATTAAGAGAAATGATTTTGTTGCACATATGTACAATTTGCAGAGGAAAGTAAGTATTTAGTACGGAGAGAAATATTGTAACTGTATATAGCACTGTACACACTGTTGGTTTCAGGTTATTCAAAAGCATTTCCAAATCAAAGATTTTTTCATTCGGACAGCGCTTTGCTTATCTACGAAAGCAAATTTAACAAAAATAATTGGTTTTGGTAACAAGCCCGTTATACCTATTATTACAAATACTTAATACAAAAAAATATAAAAAAAGCCGACTGCCTCAACTTTGAACCTTTAAATGTCCTAAGGTGTCATTCAAAATGAAAAGTCATAAGAGAAACCTAAAGATGATTTTAAAATACATATCTGTTGATATAGTTCGCCGACGTTTTATTTTTTCGTATTTACAAAATTGCGTCTGCTGGCACTCCCGGGATTAAGACAAATCGATTGACGCAAGAATTATCAAAATCGGTCCACGCGTTCGGTTTATATAGTGCCGCAAACGAACACAGATACATACATAGACCACTGCTGGCCACTAAGAGAAAAACTAGCGCCAGAGGGCCGAACATCAATCGGCTTTTTATACAAATGAATACACATACCAGTGTTGGCATATTTATTTGTTCAAAAATCTTCAAGTCGATCAAAACAAAACTTTTTTTGTGACCAAAAATCTTTCTGGTTATTTTTAACCCTCGACTAAAAAAGGGGTGTTATAAGTTTGTAGTGTGTGTCTGTGTATCTGTGTGTCTGTCTGTGTCCACGTACAGGCTAAACGGCTGGACTGATTTTCATTTAGTTTTTTCTGTTTGAAAGATGACTTGATCGAGAGGGTTCTTAGCTATGGGTGAAGAAAATCGGTCCAGCCGCTTAAAAGATATAACATCTTTTATGAAAAAAGTCGGGGGGTTTTAAAATTTTTAATTTTTGTTATATTGAATGGAAATGAGTTAAAATTTATTTTGTTTCTTGTGAACTATAAAAAATAAAGCCAAATAACACAAAATATTTACTGCCCTATTCATAAAAAATATTTCAGGTTTATTAAGCTTTTATTTGACATATTTCTATGGGAAATTTGTCAAATAAACCTGCAATAAATCTAAAATATTTTTTATGAATTAGACCGTTAATATATAGAATATGTGTAAGATCATTATGAAGCAAATCAGAAAATTTGTAAGTAGTTTGGTCAAAAAATCCCTCAATAATATATTAAAAGTACCAAAAGTAAAATTTTTAAAATCTTATTTTAAGATAAAACATTTTTTTGTCGTTTTAACATGTCTAAAAACTTCAAAAATAAGATAGATCTTCACATATGGTAACACTGACACATACGCTTACATTTCTCTCGTGTTTCTCTTTGTGAGCAGCTATGACATAGACTGATAAGCACAAAACCCTTTGCGTTGCGCAGTCGGGTAAAAAAACAGTTTAAGAATCTCTGTTAATAATATTCAAGAACAATAATTCGACAGGAGAAAAATAAATGAATTTGTTTGCTTTTCTTTTTCATAAAATTTTTCTTCTTTTCACTGTTGTAGTTCATTTTCTTTGAATATTTTTATTTGTTTCCGGTTTTCTATTGTTTCTTTTTCTTGGGTTTTTGCATACAAATGAGGCAAGACGGACAGACAGAGAGACACACCGTACTGGTGTCATAAACTCAAAAGTATACAAAATATTTATTTTAGTAATTGTAAGAATACACAAAATTTTAAAAGATTTTCATTTTATGGAACAAACATTATGCATTTGTATGTAAATATGTACATTAGAGGGCTGCAAAAACAGCATTGAAATGCAAATACATCTTGTTTTTTAACAGCCTTATTTATAAAAATTATTACGGCTTCTTAAGTAAAATTTTGTATGAAAATTTGTTTTAAAAACCCTTTATAAAGACTTAATAAGTATTATAAATAAGGCTGTAAATGTATTGTCGTAGCATGTATTATACTAAACCAATAACAAATTATGTCGTTTAATAAGCGAAGCGCAGGATGGATGTATTAATGTACGTGTATATGAGTGTTTACAAGCGATGTCGCGAAGACTTTCTTGTACGTAACAAACAATCAAAAGAAGTAGTGTTAATTCGTGTATGCTTATTATTTTGAATATTGTACGTTTGAGTGTGTGTGTAAGATGTAGATCAGAGAACAACTATGAGTAGTGAAAAAGTGAGTATTATAATTACTTGTACTTATGCGCAGTAATACTTATTGCAATGTTGTCTTTGATTCATATTCCACCCAATTATGAATAAAATTCCGCGAGAAATATCTCCTTTTCCAATTAGAATTTTTGTTTGCTATTACTTGCTATTAATTGGAATTGTTCCCAGGGAAAAATTTCCTGCGGAATTTTATTCATAATTGGGTGGATTCACTCGAAAGTTTGAAGTTCCTATCGAACTTATACTTAGCAACATTTATGACGTTGGTGATTTCGACTCTCCTTAACTCAATGCCTATGGAAGATGCAAAATAAGTATGATTCACAATGCGAACTTCGCATACGAACATTAAAGTTCTCATTATGAGGTTATGTTGCTTTCTCGGTTGCTTTCTTTTTATTTTTTTTTTGCAGAAATTGAAAATAAACCCTATAGCTGAATCAATTTGAGTAGTAAATATATTTTCCTGAAATTATTAGTGCGAGTGTGGTATGACTATGATGTCGACGTCGCATTAATATTTATTTCAACCTATACTTATAAATCAATGTCATCGTGAGTATGCGTACCTATGTATATCAGTAGTTGAGTTTAAATCAGTAACCCGCAAGCCATAGCACAATTGTGCAGATGAAAATCACATACATGCTTATGCTCTTTCATTTAGTCGTCACTGAGCAAGCGACGAATTAAGTTGTGTACGCATGTATTCATTTTTTCCTGGTTTTTTGTTTAGTTTTTTTGAGCACACGGAACAAAATTAAAGTTCAAATTTAATAAATTTCTACAGACAAAAAATTGATAATATAATTATGGAAGCTGGGAAATATTTCGTGATTAAAAATGCTTTTAGCAATATGCAATGCATTTTATGTTATGAAGCATTAAAAAATAATAGGGGAAATAGATTAAAAAGGCATTTTAATAGTATCCACATATCTGTGAATAAATTTAATTTTGAATTTATTCACTAAATTGTTGAATGGTTATTAAATTTTTACTTTTTATTTAAGTTTTTATTAAATTGCATATTTACAAACAAAAAATTCAAACAACTAATAACCACATCATGTATTTTATATTACAAAAGTTTTCTTCAAGTGCAAGTTTATTTTACTCTCATTTTTCTCACCAATACAAACATATTATATTTTGCGGGACACTGGTTTAAATGATGTCTACTCATTTATATTAAAAATTTCATGAGTCAGTATGAATAGCGAAAAAACGATTCATTGCCAATCACTGATGTAGATGGTAAGCTATTATGTGTTTAGGGGTGGTTTTTTTTTAGTAAGCGCACACAACTAATTTCAATGCATGTGTGTGTTTATGTGTGCACAGAAAAATAAAAGATCATACACACAACGTGTGTGCGTATGTGCATGCATGACGCTTGTATGCATACGCGCCCATGCGTATGATGAAGCAAGCATCATAAATTTTTCCGTCTCCAAGTATTTTCTTCCTTACTCGTATACCTGCAATAACTGCAACAAATTTCTTACAAAAAATGTTGTCTAGCGTTTTGCTGTAGTAAAGCATTTGAAAAATCCCTCTTCATAAAAGTTCGTGCAAGTGGTCTTGTGCAGGGCTCTAATGTATATAAGCATATGCATATGTATGTATGTATGCATATTTATGTGTGTATGCATTTCTACTAATTTTATTAGAGACAAAGTTGCGTTGCGTCTTGTCTTTTAATAAGAATAAAATTTTAATAAAAAATGTATTTACATACATATGTACATATGTATGTATATAGTATATAGTATGTATATTTAAGAGAGCACAGGTATACATACATAATTAATTTTATTATACATATGTACTTTCTTATTTTATTTAAATTTTTATATTTAAGTCAAAAATAATTATATGCACACTTAATGTTTTTCTTAGAAATCTCTTGATTCTTAACTTCCTCATACTACCTATCTACTACTGCATGGGTATGATTGACAAATGTTACATACATAGTACGTACGGAAGTGTGTGGATTATTTGTTTGAACATTGGCGTAAACTCTTTTTTTATTTTTTTAAATTTTGGTCTGAGTCAAAGAAAATAGTCTCCCGTAATCGATTTTTTGTGCACATCGTTAATATATATAAATGCAGACAAAATTTAATACTTCTCTTAAAAAAAAAAAAACAAACAATTCCTGACAGCTATGCTCATTCGAATGTTCGCTAAAGCTAGGGTTGCCATTTCCATTTTGAGAAAAAGAGGACGACAACCACACAAAAAATGAGGACATTTGCCCCATTAAAGAGGACAATATTTTTATAAATAAATAAATTTATAACGACACGTTTGGCAATTAAAATACGTGATGCCGTGTCATTTGAAATAACAACGACAATACTGTGCTTCCAACAACGCAAAAGTTTCGATTTAAGACTGATTTTTCACGATGAAATAGGTATTTTATGAAATTAGTTAAATTTTGTTTTATTGGTAAGAGGTGTAGATACTCAAAAGGGGTAGGACAACTCCGGACAATTGCTAAAACAAGAAGTAGGACAACCCCGGACATACTAAAAACGAGGACGGTGTCCGGGGAAAAGAGGACGAATGGCAACCCTAGCTAAAAAGATAGTTTCTCGGATGTATGACGATAGCCTAGTGGAGGTGTGCTGGACTGTTAGCCTTCCATAATCCATATTAACAATATGGATTAGATCATTTTCAAAATTATGGTCCTTATTTTAACCGATACCAAAATAAATACCATAGCTATGCACTACAACGATGTATGATGATGCACTTGAATTTAAAAGTCATTTATTGACTCATTTAAGCTGTTTTGAAGCTTTTATTTATTTAAAATTGTATGTATGTATAGAATACATACCTATATACATACATAGATGCATACATGTGTATACATACATGTACATATTTTCATTGCATGTATGTAGGTGCTTATGGGTACCTACAAATTAATTAACAGACTAGACGCCAAATGATTAGTACAAACTAAAATTAAAAACAACAGCAAAAATATTGAAAAATAATGGCAAAATAGTTAAGCAAATAGAAGATAGCAGTAGAAAAAGATGAATAACATACATACACACAATATGTACATATGTACATATGTATGTATATAAAAGTCTAAAGCCTACAGTACACGGCATGTAAAAAGCCACATGCGTATGTGGCGATGACGTCACGAGAATTTTCAGCATGTCGTCGCATTTTTTAAAATTACTAGTAGTGGCTAGATGCCGTAAAATTTTTATAGTATTTTTGTTTCAAAATACATATGTGGCACATGTAGCCGAATCGAAGACACTTTCTGGGGCAGCTCGTCTGTAAACATGTTAATATATACATGTACATATGTTGCTAGTACACGGCATGTAGAAAATGTAGCATCTCGATGACGTCAAAATTACGTCAGAACCACATGCGCATGTGGTTTTTTACATGCCGTGTACTGTAGACTTAAGAATTAAATCAACAGACCCTACATGTACCAAAAACAGATGTACATATGGTTACCTTATTATAGAAAGACCCTAAATCATTTTTTTTTAATTGAAATTTTTGCATTTTTCGATACATTTGATGTACCTACTTCTATCGAAATATACAAAAAAAATCGACTTTAAAAAATAATGAGTTAGGCCCTTTCCATATTAAGGTAATGTATTTTTGTAGGTATGTACTTATATATTTTTTATAATAATGATGACGTAAAAAAAGTGAGAAATTTTGTGTATTTCAGAGATACATATCTGTAAAATAATAATAGTAACCAGTGATGCCAACTCTTGGATCATAATACACTCTTGTGTAATAGAAATAGGGTAGAAAAGGTAAAAATTTAAATATTAATTTTTATAAAGAACTAAAAAAGTTGCTTGGTAAAAATACATATATCACTCGTGTTTAATGAATTATAGGTTAAATGTTTCCGTAGCAAAACTTTTGATTATTAAAAAGCACTGTCAGATATTGTAAAAAGCGCTATAAATTCCTGATTTCCCAAAACGGGTATTTAACAAAATTTTGGGTAGGTATTTTGTAAGGAAAAAAAGCACCAATAAAAATACCCGAAAGCGCCAAAATGGCAACGCTGATAGTAACAGTTCACAACAACAAATTAAGAGATGCAAGGAACAGCCTTGCCAATGTGTTTTTTTTTAGATAGATATGGAAAATAAATTCCAGGTAGTTATAAATAAGAAATGTGTTAGCGAAATTTTTTAGTTTTTACTATCTTTTAAATTTAGTGTTTTTTTCTGTCAAATTTACGTTTAGAAAGTTCTTTCTCTTTGGAAATTTATAAATTTACAAAGAAAAATTTAAATTTTTTTTTGGAGTACATCCATAAATAATTTATTTTAATATTTTATTATTGCCTATTATTTAATGAGTGTCAATCAAAAGGAATATTATTATATATTATAATATTATATATTACCAATGTTACCAGATTTCAATAAAAATAATTATCCCTGAAGATGTTGGAAAATCCCACCGAACCGTCGGATACATTAAAAATGAAATAAAAACGTCTTTTATTTACATTTTGAAGAAATTTAATGACCTTGAAAGCCTGAATAGACACAATATCTATAAAACTACATTAATTAATATTAAAAATAAGGTCGAGAAATTACATAAAAATATAAAAAAAGGAATAGAAATTAAAAAAAAAATCATTTGTCGTTGGTTTCGCACGTCTAGATGCATTTCGTTGCTGCTAACTCATGTTTTAGACTCGGCAGTTTTTCTTGAAGCAAGTCTGAGTTTATGGGAGAGAGTGGAAAGAAGAGGGGTACTGACTTGCTTGTACAGAAAAGTTACTTCAATTCTCTTTTGTTATTTCATTCGCGGCATTAAAACAATAGGAAAATTGAACAAGAAACCGTCTGTGTGTAAACAATCGAGCAGTTTTAAAAGAGAATTGAAGATAATTGCTTCAAGAAAAACTGCCAAGTCTAAAACTTGACTAAGCAACACATTATGAAGAATGTTTATGCGTTTTAAGTATACTATGACATACATACACATCTGCATATACATAATTATATATATATATATATATATATATATATATATATATATATATATGTAGATATGTATGTATGTTGCTACAAAGTTTACATAATATATTTTAAATATTTGCTTAGCACAGGCATGTACATACATACATATGTACTTACATTACAAAAATAACTGCAGAATGTCCTCTTTATTTTATTTTTTATTACTAGGTATATTTGTTTTTGTTGCACGGTTTTGTTTTTAATTCACGCAGATAATTGCACAAAAGTTTTAATTTTAGTTGCTGCTATTATTGTGATGTGTCTGTAGTTATGTACATAGTATGTATGTATGGACCTATGTATGTATGAAAATTTTCAATCATAATACAAGTTTGAGTTTTCATGCGTTGTTTTTATGCATTTAATAGGTTGTACATAGTAATTTTATTGATATGAGTATATGACCGTACATATATACATATATATATATGTACGTATATATGTATGTATGCATGTTTGTTATGTCTGCATCTGTGTATTGCACTTGTTCATTTATTAAGAATGACTCTTTATTTTCTTGTACGTAGTTACACAAATTTTTGCACAGTTTAATGTTTTTTTAAATGTATTTTTACATTGTACACAAAATGTTTCAGATATTCTCTTTTTAGCACAATAAATTTTTCTATTTTTTTTTATTTGCTTTTTTATAAAATTTAATCACTATTTTTTACACATTTAATTTTTTCTTCAAGAAAATTGGAATAAACGCAACCGTATGCTTGTAAGGCACAAAATAAATTACGCCGTCAGCCGCAAATCAAAAAACAATAATAATAACAATAACAACAATGAAAACGAAAACAAAATTAATAAAAAAAGCGACAACAAAAATCGCATCGCATCCACATCATCGGCATCGCAATGCCATTTATTTGTTGTCTGTACGAACGAAAGAGCAGCGATGCCAACTTGGTGCTTTTGGCACTATTTTTAGTGCTTTTTGAAGACTCAAAACGCCAAAATTTGAGCGTTAGTGCCAAACTATGAAAAAGCACTAAGTAGTGCTTTTAAGAAATTTATGCAGTTTTTTACAATTACTTTAATAAAAACTTGGTGTATTTATTTTTTCAGTGTAAAGCATACCTTTTTCGTTTGATATCAAGGCACATCAATCAGGTACCCGCGATTCTACAACAAATATTACTTTTCAAAACAGGGTAGCATCGTCAGATTGCATGTTTCTTATAGGAAATGTCAAACACCATACAAAACTGAATATTCGAAAGGTGTTTATGTATACCCAAATAAAAGCATGCTTTTAGGTTTAAACCTAGACAATCCAAATTTGACATTTAGATTGGTATAATGACATTAGTCACCTGGTGTAGTGCTGCCACCTAATAAATGCGCCTTGGTCTGATATGTTGCATTAAGTAGAGAACAGCTTAGAACTTATTAAGCACTATTAAACTTATTTCGTTTGAACCTTCACACGTTTTCTACGTTAGTGCTTTTTACGCTTTTTAGATCTCAAAATTACGCTTTTAGTGCTTTTTTTTAAACTTGATGTGCTCTTAGATCCAAAATAGTTGGCATCACTGCGAAAGAGTACTAAGTACAACACCAAAAACATATTTTAGCAAGTCTCAACAGCGTTGCCAGTTTAGGGGATTTGCCCCCTAACTGGGGATTTTTTTCGATTGGGGATAAAAAATTCGTGTTGGGGATCTGGGGATTTGTTGGGGATAATAACCAAATTTTAGGTAAATTTTTGAGGATTTTTTTTTTATAACTGATGGTAACAAGAATGATTTTTGAGCTAAGAAATGTTTATCGGGCAAGTCTAAAAATGTGCGTTACTATTCATAGTGAATGGTTTCTAATAGAGAAGTATCAATTCAGATTAACCAATAATGATGAACACTACCAAAACAAAAATACGTAACAAAATGCAATGACTTGTTGGAAGCACTTCGTAGAATAAACACACACTTTAAAAATAATTCAATTTGTTGTGACAAATTTAATCCATCTGCTGATATGCTAAAGCTTTTTAATACAAGTACTATGTAAAAGACAATTTCTGAGGCAAACTGGCAACGCTGTTGAGACTTGCTAAAATATGTTTTTGGTATATATATATATGTATATATATATATATATATATATATATATATATGTATATATGTCTAATTTTTTCTTTACAAGTTGTATAAGTACAAATATAGCTTTCGATATATGTAAATGAATTTTATTGAAACATAATATATTTTTTTTTTCATTTATTTTTTTTCCCAAAACATTATAATACAGAGATAGCTTAAACTTCAAACATTAATAGAAATTCCTTACGTTCTAAAACATTTCAAGGATTGCTCCATTATAACTAAAAATTAAGTATAGTTTTAGTATACAACAATTTTATTATTTATATATATATATCAGAAATTATGAATAAAGTCCCAAAAAAAAGGAAACAAAAAAGGGAGGCAATTAGAAATAAACTTACAAAATAACTTAAAAACTAACTACAAACTAAAGACTATGACTAAAAAATGCAATGAAATAAAATCCAATTCATTCTTAACAAAAAGAAAGAATTATATACAATTAAACTATTGGGAAGTGTTATATACAGTGTTATTAATATCTAGAGTTCGTATTCTTCTATGGTAAAATAAAAGATCTACACTCTGAAAAAGTAGACCACCATCCCTAAGGGTCAATAAGTCTACGGGAGAAAAATAATGTTTGGACCGAACGGTCTCCAGATTGACAGATAATGAGAAGCATTGGCGAACTAAGGGATTATCAGAAGACTGTGTAGCTTCCAGGAACTTAATTGAATTCCCTATCATAAAAACATCAATACGCCCAAAGTCAATTCCGTCATAAATCGATCTGCAAGATGGTTTTCGAAGTTCCCCATTTGGTCCATAGTAGGGTCTTAAGCGAAACATAATATATAATTTTATTGAAATATATTATTTTTGTGATTATTTTTTAAATAAAATTAAAAAATTTTATTTTTTCATAAAAGAAAAATTTTAATAAAAAAACTCAAATTCTAGAAAATATCTGGCAACACTGAGTCTCAAAGTGAGCACAACTATTCGTATCCACCCGTATTATATAGTATATAATATATACATACATACATATATGTCCACAAATCCTTATGCATACATACATACATAAATACGAAGAGAAACGCCAGTGTTGGGGTACATTGGGTATACATTTACTAGAGCCGCATGAAAACAAAAACCAGACAAACAACGTGACCATTGCGCTTCTAAACTTGCAAATTGTTAATTTTTTTTACTACTTATAGGGGATTTACCGGATTACTTTCAGGACCCACTTTTTTTATCCTCTTTTTGTACACTATATCATACAAATAAAAATATGGGAATATAGGTTTCAGATTGTATCTATATATGTATATAGCATGTTGAGCGCTCTTAAGAGATATATTTGGGGAGGAAGTACCCAATAAAGAACCATAAAAACTTATCAAACTTAGTGAGGTTAGGAACCAAGTTTCCCAAATATACTTTCTTAGATTTTTTCAGTCTGAGTCCCTAAGATATTCCATATCTGAAAGATTTGTCTTGTAATTTGACAGTGATATCAGGGTTGTCAGATTTTTTCCGATCTATTTCAGGAAATCGATTTTTAAAATCACCAAAATCAATTTTATATGGTTTTTCTTAATATATATTTGATAATCAATTTTTTTTATACATATGTAGCACTTTTTTTAAGCATAAATTTTTACATAATGCATAATAGTATAAGAAGTTAGCAGAAAAACGCCACAAGTAAAAATATAAAAACGCAAAAAAAAAGTTTTTCTCATTCAAATTCAAAACGCATTAATATAAGAAAAATCAGCAAAATCAAATTGTTTTAATTTCTTGTAGACGAGTTTTGGTAGGATTTATTTTTAAAACTATTCCTTCAACAAACTAGTTATCCTGAATAACAAAAATATTTAAGTTCAATTTTGTTTAAAAAAATAGCCACAAAAATCGCCAACAAATATATTTGTCGGCAGAAAAAAAAGAAAGTTGAAAAATTGTCACGTTGTGGTGAGAAATCGCCATATCTTGCAAATCTGAGTGACGCGACTAGTGTTGGAAAGTTTCATCTTCCTGGGTAATGTGCAAATGAGTAGAATGTGCACCATATTTGGCCTTAAAGTATTGATTTTTAATTTATAAATAAACAAAAAAAATCTATAAGTTTGATTTCTATCAAACACTGCCTGCTCTAAACTAGTGGAGGGGTTAGTTACAATGTTCGCTATACACTCCCGATCAGTTGAATTTCTGTTTTTAGTAGGCCATATCTTTTTTAATATTTTGCCTTATCCGATAGTAGTGACATATTAGGTGTGAAGAAAATATTTAACAAAATATTTATAACAGAAAATAAAGATTTAATAAGAACTTAAAATTTGAATAAAAAATCCCATTCTTCTCTCCCGTCTCACCAATAAAGTCACACTTTCTGAAAGAAACATTTCCTAGTGTGATTTTTTTTAAAAATATTAAAAAAAAGCTTCTTAAATTGTTAATTTTTTTTGTGTTTTGGATACCAAAAATAATTTCCAGACACTTATAAGTTCCAATTAACAAAATAGTCCAATCAATAGGATATTTTCCATATTCTATCTATATTTGCATGCCTTTTTTAAAGTTCACAATTCTTGCATTTCATTTCATAAGATAAGCAGTGAACTTATCCTATTAATGTTTCATTAGTACACAATTTACGTTTATAGTTCTTTTTTCTGCCTAAAAATTACCACATGGGAAGCTTCTAGATTCTGTATGCATGCATTTGTGTTGTATGTACATATTTATGAAAAGAGTATCACAAGAAATAACTTATGTATGTAAAAAAGAATAAGCACAAATTAAAATGTTTTTCATTTGCATATTAAGAGTGCGTATACATAAATAAATACACACGCAAATAACAAAAAAATCATATATGTACATATGTAGGTACCAAAGTATTTCATCTATTTTTAAGTACTAATTTTAAATTTATTGTGCCTAGTGTAAATGAATTTAATTAATTAATTGTAAATGTAAAAAACTACATTTGTACGTTTCTACGACATCTAGGGTTGCCAGTCGTACTGATTTTGCCAGTACATGTACTGATTTTTGTTTAAAGTACTGATTTATGCATAACTAGCAAATCAGTACGCAAATGTACTGATTTTTTCATGTATGTACTGTTTTTTAACCCCCGACTAAAAAAAGGGGTGTTATAGGTTTGTAGTGTGTGTCTGTGTGTCTGTGTATCTGTGTGTCTGTGTATTGTGTATCTGTGTATCTGTGTGTCTGTCTGTGTCCACGTACAGGCCAAACGTCTGGACCGATTTTAATTTAGTTTTTTTCTGTTTGAGAGATGACTTGATCGAGAGGGTTCTTAGCTATGTTTGAAGAAAATCGGTCCAGCCGTTTAGAAGATATAACATCTTTTCTGAAAAAAGTCGGGGTTTTTAAAATTTTTAATTTTTGTTATTTTATTATTAATTACATACCTATGCCTTGGTACAAAGTATACATTGAATTCATGTTTTGTTTTAAGAATGGTTAAAGCTAGGAATGTAACGAATGTTCGCATTTGCAAATTTTTCGCTTATTTTTGCTATTTGCATTTGCTAAAATGTATGCGAATATTTAAGACAAACAAATTTTGTACTTCTTTTACGAAAAAAGTTTGTCATTAACAAACGTCAAAAACACGAAAATTATTTTAAGCCAGCATGAAAAAGATAAATATAGGGTACGTTCGTAGATTCAGCAAATTTATGCAGAAGTTCTGCGAATTTTTTCTGCGTATGCGTGATCAACTGTTGCACATGCTTTGCAACTGCTCAATATTTGTGCATAGTTGGCATTTTTGAACGAACTGCAAACAATTTTTAAGCCGGCAAGTAATTTTATTTAAGAAAGTTGTCATCTCGTCGATGTGAAAGCACAAAAAACTCTTTATAAAAGTTTGCACATTGTGGACATGGCTTGGACGTAGCTGACTTATAAGTAAGGCATTCTTCAAAGCTTTATCAGAAAGCTTTTCTATAAAAAAGTTCTCATAAGCATCAAAATTAAACTAAAGTCCAGCGGTGTTTGGAAATATACCTATTTCATTTTTTGAAAAAGAAAAGGCTTTGTATTTTCGGCAGCAGTATTTTCTACTTAAGACTATTCTGTTAAATCTTTTTAAAAATGTTTTGAGCACCATTCATTACTTCGTACAAACAAATTTGAATCGCTAACAATATTAACTAGTCATTGTTGTAGTAAATTCCACGCGAAACAAGTGTCACTCATTAATTTCATATACAAACATATGTATGTATCTTTCTGTTTTATGAATTCATGTTTTTAATAAATTAATACATATTTGCTCAATGCAAGACTCAGTTTAAATAAAATGCTATATGTAGTACATCCATGTGATTTTTAACGTATTGTAATATTTGCATTCGCTTTCGCAAAAATTAAAATGTTGTATTCGCATGCGCTAAACTGGTATTAGTTACATCCCTAGTTAAAGGCTTTTATATTGAAAAAATTAATGTACTGATTTTTAGGGTTCCGTACACCAAAGGTGAAAAGGAACCCCTATTGTTTTCGCTACGCTGTCCGTCTGTCCGTCACACGGTATTTTCTCAGGAACCGTAAGAGCTACGGACCTGAAATTTGGACAAAGTATGAAGAACCTTGGCCGCTACAACAACAAATACATGAGAATTAAAAATTAAAGGGTATTCCAAAACGAGCAACGAAAGATGTTAAAATCCCATTTAATATAGATACATACAATTGTATGAGCATATCGCTCATTTACTTCAATAGTGGCACAACTCAAAAAACCAGTTTTGCAGAAAACGCGTTTTAAGTTTTTATTTTGCATACAACTCAATGGAGAAATGAAAAAAAAATCTTCTCTCAGGAGGTGATGGTACAAGCTATTTATATGAAATTTTTACACAAGATAAAATACAAAATGCCGCATCTTTCTGCATTATTAACTCAAAAAACTCATTTTTTGAGTTATGCCACTATTGAAGCAAATGAGCGATATGTATATTGAAACTTGAAATTTGTAAAATTAGTGTATTTTTATACAGGCTACAACAATTAAAACTAAAATTTAAAAAAATTAAAATTAAAGGGTGGTCCATCAGTTAATGCAATTTTGACTATGTAATTTTGACAATTTGCTATATCTTGGAAACCGTAAGAGGCAAACACTTGAAATTTTCAAAAACGGTAAAACTAAAAAAACCGAAAATTATAAAATCGCCAAACCAAAAAAAAAATCGCCAAAAATTAAAAAAAAAATCGCCAAAATTAAAAAAAAATTCTAACACTAAAATAAATCGCCAAATTCGAAAAAATCGCCAAAATGAAAAAAACAAGGCCAAAATGAAAAAAAAAAACGCCAAAAATCGAAAAAAATCGCCAAAACGCGAAAATGTCACCAAAACTAAAAAAAATTTTTAAATAAAAAAAAATCGCAAAAATTAAAAAAATCGCCAAAAATAAAAAAAAAATCGCCAAAATGAAAAAACGCCAAAAAAACGCCAAAAAAACGAAAAAAATCAACAAAACAAGAAAATAAAGTGTCAAAACTAAAAAAAAGAGCCAAACTTTAAAAAATATCGCCAAACCCAAAAAAAAATGCAAAAACCGCCAAAACAAAAAAACCGAAAAGTCCCCAGAAACAAAAAAAAAATGCCAAAGCTATATATTATATAGGATGAAGTTTGTATTACATTACATATGTATCTAGTGTTCGTACGGAAACCTTCGTGCGCGAGTCAGAGTCGCACTTTACTGAATTTATTTTTCAATTGTACTGATTTTTTTCTCTCATGAACTGATTTCTACGATTTCAAAACTGGCAACCCTAACGACATCTATACGTACTAGGGATGTAAAACGGGACTGGTTTTCACGAATCCCGGGATTGGGGATTTCAAATACCGAGATTTCGGGATTCCGAAATTTGTTGAAATTTAGGTATTTTTCGGGACTCCAGATTTTTTTAAAGCAAGCCACAGACCTTGTGACCGTTGGTACAACATGAGCAGGTTGTGTATGATATTGTAAAGTGTGTGGAGTCGTTGTATGAAGTTGTGATTCGGTTGTATGAAAGATTAAAAAGATTTGATTTTTTGGCAAGTTGTATAGACAGGTTGTATAATTTAGGAGTATTTTCATTTCATTTCATTTATTTATTTCACTTAATCGAGCCCAATGGGCCATATACGATTAATACATTTTATAAAGCGATGAACAAAAAATATGTACATATGTAAGTATAAATACATATATGTATATGAAGAGTGTGTATTATATACATATGTATAACATATTGATATGTTTAATAATAATAATAATAATTCATAATAAAACAATTCATTATTATAATCAACCTTGTTTATGAACTTTAAAAAGCAACATAAATAGAAAATATTAATATTCATATTTTGTACAACTTCATTTCATTTTGTTTTTATTTTCGTAGTGTCATATAAAGAAGCTTCACGCACGAATTCAAATGTGCGTTTAAAATGTCATGCAAATGTAATTTCTGTAGTCTTTTGGCTCACTTGCTTTTAGTGTTTTTTAAAAGTTTGTTGTTGGAATATGTTTCATTTTATATAAATAAATTTTTTTTTTACCAAATTTTTTTCTGCACATTCTTCTTTGTTTTGCAACAAAAAAATCATCGACTACGATATGCGCAGTAGTACCCGATGTCATGTTTACTCAACATTTTTTTTTTTTTTTGTGAAATGAAGTTGTGCGCTAATGTTGCACACGTTGTTGTATAGTTTGTGTCCAAAACACACAACTTGTACCAACGGTCGCAAGGTCTGTGGCTTGCATAACATTAAAACATAAATATATACATATATGCTTTTTAGAGGTATTTATTAAAAAAAAACTTCTTTCAAAGAGGTTCTCAAACTAAAGTTTTATAATTCATTTTATTTTTACAAATCAAACAACACTTATGCCGGCCATACACTACACAAGTTCAGTGCTCAAGTCTGGCTCTGTACATTGCGTTTGTGTAGTGTATGGGGGCGGTTGTGCTATTTACGCAGTGAACTGAGTAAATATCAAAACGATTTTGATATTTGCTCAAGTTTGAAAACTGTACAGTGAACTTGTGTAGTGTATGTTGCAAACGAGCAGTTTTGTCGTGATTTTTTAAGAGTTAAAAACAAAAAATTAGCGCAGAAAAAATATTCTGGACAGAGTTCCTAGAATTATACAAAGAATCGCCTGCATTATGGCGCATTAAAAGCAGTGATTATAGCAATAGAATTATGAAAATCGAAGCCTACGAAAAATTAATTAATAAACTAAAGTAAAAATACCCCGATGCAAATAGAGAAATGGCTGTTAAAAAGACTAACACATTTAGGATTTAGGCTGTTTTTATTGCCACAGCAATTAATAAAATAGAGCAGTATTTGCACATGTTGTCTTCTTCACTTATAGCTTTAAAATAAAAACTGCACAGTTTACTTGTATAGTGTGTGTCACAAGCTTAGTTTACGCAGTGCCAGACTTGAGCACTGAACTTGTGTAGTGTATGGCCGGCATTAGTAAAAAAAATTCGGGATTGACTGAATCCCGAAAATTCTGGGATTAAAATATTGAAATCCTGGGATTCGGCATTCCCTGACTCGGGATTGGCATCCCTAATACATACATACATACAATTGATCAAATATCCATTGTCATTTATTGTTGTTATTTATTTATTTTTGTTTTGTTTTGTTTTTTTTTGTTTGCTGATTTCTGTGTATCTCTATTGAATAGTTGTAGTATTTTGTTTGGCTTTTCGTAGATATGTAATTTGCCTTGTTCATTCGTGAGCTTGGATGTTGTATAAGTATGTATACACGCACACATCCATATACATATTTGAGTGTGTGATAATGTTGAGGGTAATGAGAAGTTTATTAATGCCATAGTTTTATTAGTTGACATCAGTGTGCTCACTTAATTTTTTTGAAATTCGGTAGAATCGACAAAAAAAATCGGTAGATTCAAGGCAAATTCATGACAGGTAAAGTTAATACTACAACAAAATACAAACAATAAAAACAATATGGTATTTTGTTGTTGCCTTGGAGGCTCGTATGTCAAAAGCAGCTGAGTGAAGTTACTCAAGAATAGATCTAGGCCATGATGGCTAACAACCGGCTGAGCCGAGCCGGCGATAGTTTTAGTCAGCTACGCCGCCGCTGGAGAAAGTTTGGTTTATGTTGCCTGAAAAACAGCCGCCGATTCTTCATGTACAATATAATCTAACAATTATTTTATTTATTTAAAAATATTTATTATTTGACATATTTTCATACGTTTATTTTAATTGATATGTATTTGATAGTGGCTAAGTATTGTCTACATATTTCATTGGTGCTTTGACAAATCATCAGTAGACTTCAACCATATATTTTGAACAGTTACAAACTTCTTATCTTATGAACAGACTTTCAAAAACTATTTGAGAATTCACAAATAATAATATATTTGAAAATCAAAAAAGAAAAGTTAGCGTAGTAGGCTTAGAAACTTTAACAAAATATATGGTTGAAGTCTACTAATGATTTGGAAAAGCACCAACCAAATATATAGACAATGCTAAACCACCACCAAATAAATTTCAATGAAAATAAACTTCTGACAATATGTCGAATAATAAATTTCTTAAATGTTAAATTTTAGATTTTATTTTTCATTTTGCCTTATAAATACTTTTATTGCTATCCAATGGATTTTTAATTGTATAAAGGTGTAGAAAAATAAAATATATTCATATCGAATATAAACTTTTTGCTGGGTTTTGTTAAAGTTCTTCTACGCTTGTTTTTCTTTTGTAATTTTCAAAAATATTATTTGTGAACTCTCAAATAGTTTTTGACACAGGAATTTTTGAAAGTCTGTGTATAAGATAAGAGGTTTGTGACTGTTCAAGATATGTGGTTGAAGTATACTGATGATTTGCCAAAGCACCAATAAAATATATAGATAATGCTTAACCACCAGCACGTAAATATCTACTTTATTTATTTTTTTAATTCTTTTTTTGATTATCAGCTTCCGCCGACAATTTTTCCAAGAGCTGGCGCCGCCGAAAAAATTGTCCGGCGCAGGTCTCTGTATATAAACAACTTTTGACATACGAGCCAACAGTTATATGAATTCGCCTTGAATTAGGAACAAAAAAAAATAGATCAGCTGTGTTTTCAAACTTTACCTGTTATGAATTTGCCTTGGGTAGATTTTAATGAAATTCGGTAGAATTTTTTTATTCAGAGAAAGATAAAAAATAACAATTCAAAGAAACATAAAAAATAACAAAATATACATATGTATGTACTTATATATAAAGGGTAAGTGCAGAGTATCAAACTAAACAGGTTTCAAAAGCGCATTTAAAACTTTACATGTGATTGGAAATTAAACTGCCATAAACAATGAAATATAAAGATACTAAAATAACTTTTATTTGACTAAGGGCCATTTTCACAACTTAACTTTAGCTAAAGGTAGGATTTTGTCTACCCGATAATTGGCTTTGCATTATAAAATCTTCATTTTTTATATTTTTATCCATTAAGTATTATTATTATTGATAATAATAACAATAAATAATTTAAGTTGTATTAATGCAAAAATATTTATAGGGCAGACAAAATCCTACTTTTAGCTAAAGTTAAGTTGTGAAAATGGCCCTAACATTTGCAACTACAAAGATTATATCGATGGCTTAATATACAAAGGGCCTAACACAATTTTTTTCGAAATCGTGTTTTTAATGTTTTCTGGGCGACAACGTATAATTGCATCCTCCTTGAAGATCTTAGTACGTTACAGTTCAAAATCAAGGACTTATGGCAACTTTAAAAACTATTTCTGCATGTAAATGCTTTATCTTTTCTTCAGTTTTTTGCTTCTCTTGTAAAATGTCGAAAATTCGAGTTATGCCTTTTTTATATTAAGCCATCGATATGTAAGATCCATTTATGAATTTAAACTTTTGTGCAAAAATTATTAAATCATTGGTAGGAATAAATATTTCATCCCCAAGGCACAATTCTTTGGCAAATATTAGGTTACTTATAGTTTCAGTTTTTAACCGATTTCTTTGTTCTGTTTTAATGATTTTCATTACAGAAAATGACCACTCTGCGGCCGCACTGCTATGTGGCAAAATAGGCAGTTTACACATACATATATCGACTTAAATTACTAAATAACAATATTCGGTAGATTTCAGGCTTTGTTCGGTAGAATTGGTAGATTGTTAAATTCACAAACATATTCGGTAGAATCTACCGAATATCGGTAGAAGTGTGCACACTTGTTGACATGCGCGTGCTCAATAAAATCGCTAAATGAATAGAAAGAAATACTGGTATAAAGAGAAAATACATACATATGTAACAAGAAACAAAAAATAACAAACAGAGAAAATGGTAGGTATCATCAGTGATGTTAACCGTATGGTGATTGCCGTATTGTAGGGTAATTTGGACCCCCAGAAGTTAGAGAAGTAATTTTAATATATATTTGTGCGGCTAGGTTAGGTTGCCGAGAGGAATCATTACACTCATACACATAAGCCAGTTGTATAGGCCTGTTGTGAGCTCTCATTTGAATTAAAAACGAACCCCATCCTCATAGGAACTCAGTATCATTTACGTACTCCCTCCAACTTTTCCAGTGAATACCTCTCAGAAGGGTAATATTCGGTAGAGTGTTATTCCCAGAATAACGACAGGCGGGCGAAAGCTGGACAATGAAAGTGAACCCTTGTATCGATGTCCTACATTTTTACATGACCTGCATTCATTTTTATCTGTATCTGCAATCCAATACAAGTGCCCTCGTAAGTTATAGTACTTCGTTAAGATGCCGGTCAACTTTCCTAGTTCCAGCTTGTTTAGCATCAACAGCTCTCTTGTAATGTCTTCGTCCGAGTCGCCCCATAGAACCTTGAATAAATTACCCACAGTATCGCTATTCCATAGTGTCCTATGCGCCATCTTCGCCCAATTTTGTAACTCAATCTTCGTTGCCTTGAAAGGATTTGCATTAGTTAGACTTACTGTCCGTAATGTTCTGGCCTTTTTGCCAGTTTTGCAGAGATTACTCTAAGTGCCGATTTGCTGTCACTAAATATGTTGACATCTGTGGCCCTAATACTCACACTGAACCATTTTAAAATCTCCGTGATCACACGAACTTTCGCCTGGAAGACTGTTCTACGGTCAGGTAAGTGGAAGTAAATTTCGGTCTTCGCTTCTTCTATGCAGAAATCTAGGTCCATTCGTTCCTCTAGCTTCGGGCCATCCGTGTAGCAGCAAACTCACACGATTCTTTGTTCTAGGGTTCGATTGACTTAGCAGTGCCTTTCCTGTATTAATTTCTCGCATTCACTTATAACTCTAGTCTCACGTACCCTGTCAGACATTTCCAAAGTCTAGTCGAATTCGTCCAGTGCCATTCATATGTTCTGATGGTGTTGTATTTTGTATTGTGCGATTAATTCCCCCATTCACTGGAAGACGTTTTGTAGCAAGAGTTCCTTCGTATCTAATACGAATGTGTATAGGTTGGACATAAAGAATGGTCTGCAATGCTCAGGTACTCGTAGTTCTTATAGAACCACTTATACCTAGGAAGCACATTCAATGAAGCTTCTTCAAAATTTTAGTGCTACACTTTCTTCTCATTGACCTCCACCATACTACAGATGCGTATGTTAGAATTGGTCTTAGCACACTCCTATAGTCAGTCCCGCTCTGGACCCAATGGCCCTTCTGCATAGAGACCAGCACGAGTTAGCCTTCTTGACTCTTTTATCTATGTGGTGTCTCCACAACAGTTTGTGATCTGGGATCACTCCTAACTATTTAATCCTATTGCATAGAGAGATAGATTATCTTTCCCTGAAAATTGGAATCAATCTCCCTTATCGGGAACAAAAGTTCATGTGAACTGTGTTGCCTTTCCCTAAAATTGTGATCCCCAATGTTTGCGTTGTTGTTGTGTCAGTATACTATTTTCTAATTTTGTTCACCATTTTTTGTTCATGGGAAATATTTCACGTGAACAAAATGTTCGCCTTTAATTCCCGATAAGGGTGAATATACTGTATTATCTCTGTCTGTCTGGTGAAAATGCATATCTCCGTTTTCTTGGTTAATATTCAGTCCTCTTGGCAGAGCCCAGTTTAGAGCAATAGGGAGGAGAGTCCTTTCCGCCTCTCAGCAAAGTTGGTTAATGTTCTCGTCCTGTCCTCTAGGAAGTATCATGACATTGTCCGCATAGCAGAAGGCTGCATAACCTTCATTGGTCAGGTAACTTAGCAGACTGTGTACAATGGTTACCCATAGAAGGGGTGAATTATTCATCTTTGCGGTGTCCAACGTTGCACTTTATTACTAACGTGTACATGGTGCATACCGCAGCTTATCCACCTCTTGCCCACCATGAAGTTTACCCAATAAATTTTGATTGGTTAAATTGAAACTGTGCTTAGGATTGCATAAGAGTGTCGGTAATCACATTGTTAAAAGCGCCTTCAATGTCAACAAAAACGCCAAGCGTATACAACTTTTCATTGAAACCTTTTTCGATGTAGTGAAGTAGCCTTTGAAGAGATGTCATTTGTACGGTAATATTATACACGATACTGACATCTCTGACTTCTTCTTCCCGATTTTTACATTCACTACGCATTGATAACAAATGTTCCCAAGGGGAATGAAAGTTTAATGGGAACAAAAATTTCACATTTTATTCACGATAAGAGTGAATAATATTTTTATACAAGATTTTACCCAGTAATTTCACCCATAAGAACACGGTAATTTTTTTAAGGTTATACGGAACTTAAAAATAACAAGTTAGCATCATTGGTACAAGTTGGCTAGGCATAAACAGGTTTGATGTCGAATTGAGAAAGAATTTGAATCAAACTGTGTCGCAAATTGTATGTAATTTTTTAATTATAATTTGAATGTACATCTGTATGTCATTTGAGAAACACATAAACGTAGTACTTTTTGTTCTCGTTGTACTCAAATTATTTGATATTTGATTTGAAAATACACATACATACATACATGTGGGCAAACATGTGCTTAATTAGTTCACTAATTAATTTAGTGATCCTCAACCGAGCCAAAACATTTTTGTGATTTGCCTTTAATTCATTGCTGGTTTGAGGCATAATTGAGAATTTAAACAAAATTCGGAAATATGTGTCTAGATATTTTATTTTAAATATTTTTCTTCTAGTTGCCTCCATTACAATTTACTCCATATTTGATGATTAGAAAAGTAGTCAATGACACTCTCATAAAATTTGTTGCGAACTGCTTTCTGTCTTACTGAATGCGCATTAAAAGTGTTTTATAACCATAATGGTATTTAATTTCTTTTTTTTATCTTCATGTCGTGGTTGATGATCACATTTACATATATATATGGTACAAATATGTAGAACTTTCAGCGAATGCCAAAATTAAATGAAGTTCTGTACAATGGTCAATTTAAAAATACAGTAGAATACCGATAATTTGCAAACGCAAGAGACCAGTCATTTCAGCGAGGGGTTTTCGATTCAACTGAATTTTGATTTGACAAAGTTAAAATAGGAAAAATACTCATACATTTTTGAAATACAACGTGGTACGCGTTATTGGGATTCTACTGTATACGAAATTCATACATACATACAAAAGTACAAATACCATACACATGTGTGTGCATATGTGTATGTATTTATGCATTTTTGTATTATAAAACTCATTTAAGTTCTCTAAAAGCAAAAAAGCACATTTTTGTTTTGTTTATATAACATTAACTGAGTAGAGACAAACCAATTCCAAGTGGAAATCAAATAATGACGAATAATTGAAAAGTGGGAGGAGATGGGTAGTTTTGAGAGTTAATTACATTGTTTTTGTTTTTATCAAAGTTAATCAGTAAACAAACAAAAATAAAAAGCAAAACAAATAAAACTGGCATTAAAAAATAGAGCAACAGTAAAGTTGCCAGACTAGTTAGCTTTTTTTTATTTTTGGTAAAAGCAGATGGCTTTCAAAGTTAATATTTTTAATGCCCAATTTTTGATTTGGTAATTAAATACGTATGTATGTACATATATAGAAAAATGCGTTCTGATGCTCATTTTGTTTCATAAAATGTTTTATTTTCTATTTGTTATTTAAATTTTCTACAAATTGAGAAATAAATCAGGTTTCTTATTTATGTTAAATATAAGTTGTTTGGAGCAGGGTTGTCCGATAAGACGATTTCTCGCCAAAAGTGGCGATTTTTTAGCTTTTTTGGCGCCTAATTGTTTGATTTACCCTGCGTTTACACATGTAAGTACCTTGCATGCAAGCTCTGTGTACGTATTATCAACGAAAATTTCATACAAATGCCCGACTGTCTTGCAACTTGCATGTTTGCCTTTTATTGCAGAGTTGTCCATAACATAAAAAAGTTTAATTTTTGGGGGAACCAGATAGTATTGAACTTAATTCGCGTTATTTTAATGTTATTTATGTCTAAAAAATTCATTTACTGCTTGATTTATGAATATTTAAGAAAATAAATATTAAATTAGCTTTTAAATGTATTTAAAATTAGTAAAAACTCATATAACATTACACTGAAATCCAGTTAATTTATACTAAAGTATTAATAGGGCAACACTGTTAGCTAACTTTCCATTTACTTGCTGCAAGTGAAACAAGTCACCACTGTCTTGTAAAATTCCTTGGCAGTTGAGTTGGAAGCAGACTGCAAGTGCCGAAAGTGTAGTTGTGTTAGTAAAAGAGTTTGAGTGTATTGAGTTTTTCGAACTTGCACTTGCTACTTTTTGTAAACAAAATTCAACTTCAAAAGTATTTGTTACGGTTTAGAAAATGTATACTGAAAATTTTGTAAAAAGCGTTACTTAGGAGGAGGGTGTGGGGGTGCTATAAAAATTCCAAAAATAGCTTTACGTAATATTTGAATGGTACCTAACTGCCATATTCAGAAAAAATTATTTTGGTTTACAAAACAAATTTTGCACTGATATTTGTTTTTTAAACGTTTTGTAAACCGTTTTTTCTGAATAGGGCATTAAAATAATTCTAGAATTTAAAATAAAGGGGCTCAAATTCATAGTCTTTAGTTAACTATAGACAGTTAATTTGAACCTAAGTTATAGATATTAAAGTTTGACTTCTCTTCTTTTCTTCAGAAAATTATATTAATCTTTAAAAAAAATATTTCATTCAATAAGAACTGAAAATATTGACCTAAAGCCCGATTAAGAAATTATTCCTGAATAAAGAGGCTAAACTTTTAAGAATAGGAACTTAATTTGGCAAGTATGCTATTCCAAATATAGTGGCGTAAGGGATCAATTTAGCACCAGTGGATCAAATCTCTTTTTTATATAGGGTTTCCAATGGAAACTTCTGAGCTTCTATATTTGGTATTAGACATATTGCTAACGCTTATATCTGTCAAGTTTGTTGTCATTTATTCATTATGTTTTGCCAAATCTTCATACACGCAAAAGCGATTACCAACGTATTTTGGCCAGAATTAGATGATGTGATATATATTTTAACAGGACGACGTGACATGCCACACAGCTCTTGCCACATTGAACATGAGGAACTGGTCATCTCAAGTGGATGTGAACTGGACATTTCGGATGCGCGCCACGCAGCGAACCTGCATCGGAAATTTGCACAATGTTATAATATATACATATATATAATAACATATGTATATTATATGTATCATGACACTGATAGGTTTTTCAAACTAATAAAAATTTGGATAATTCTCACAAGCACTTTGTTTTATTTCAAAATAAAAATAGGATTGGCTTACTGAAAGTCTTTTTATATTCCCCACATATAATATAACACTATGTGCTGAATGAATCATCACTCACGTTGTTCACGTGATTATTTCCCATGAACAATGGGAAACAAAATTAAAAAATTGTACACTGACGCAGCAGCAACGTAAAAATTGTTGGGATTACAACTTTAGGAAATAGGAGCACATTTCACGTGAACTTTTATAGCCAATAATGGTGAATAAGAAGTCTCCATCTAGAACGTTATATTTTATTTCAATTTTAAATCAAACATATTTTTTTAATTCTCTTGCAAATAGAGCAACCTTGGGATAATATATTCACTATCATACATAGTCAAGCGACTTTTGATGAAATGCGGTTTTATGAAAAACGTATTGACAGTACATGGAGCTGAGTACTCATTTCTTTTCCCTCGTATCTCTCGCCTATAAAGTACCAATCTTATCTTATCAATAAGAGTTACATAGTCTGTACATAGCATTAGTTGAATTTTCTACAAAGCCGTAAACCGTTATTTTTACCTAGGGTTTACACGTGCAAGTGCAAGTTCGAAAAATTCAATACACTCAAACCCTTTTACTAACACAAGTACACTTTCGGCACTTGCAGTCTACTTCCAACTCAACTGCCAAGGAATTTTACAAGACAGTGACTTGTTTCACTTGCAGCAAGTAAATGGAAAGTTAGCTAACAGTGTTGCCCTATTAATACTTTAGTAGAAATTAACTGTATTTCAGTGTAATGTTATATGAGTTTTTACTAATTTTAAATACATTTAAACGCTAATTTAATATATATTTTCTTAAATACTCATAAATCAAGCGGTTAATGAATTTTTTAGACATAAATAACATTAAAATAACACGAATTAAGTTCAATACTATCTGATTCCCCCAAAATTAACCTTTTTTATGTTATGGACAACTCTGCAATAAAAGGCAAACATGCAAGTTGCAAGACAGTCGGGCATTTGTATGAAATTTTCGTTGATAATACGTATACAGAGCTTGCATGTAAGTTACTTGCATGTGTAAACGCAGGGTTAAGTACAACATATTACATGTAAATATGTATAAGTGTGTAGTCTGGTAGCACTACTTTCTAATTTTCATTAGTATCTCTCACAGAAAGAGAGACACAAATAATTTTCGATTTGTTTACATCATCATATTAAGGTAAAATTAAAATCACATTTAATAGAGTTATTTAAAAAGTTTGTGGTATAGATACATTTAGAAAACTATTTTTAAGATTTGTAGAAATGTGTACCCCTGTGCAAGCACGTAGTAATTATTTTTTCTTTGTAGGTAAATACAATCTGAATAATCAAATTAAATCGAATATTCATGGCTTGAGAATTTTGTTGTTGTTGTAATTTATGTTTACATCTCATCGTCATGAATACGCACAAAATGGTGACATTGTGATATGCCGGAGTTGCTGTTTATTATTAAAAAATAATATACTTTTCCTCCACAAAAAAAGCAGTTTGCCAGAAAACGAGTTTGAAGGTTTCAATTTACACGTAACTTAATGGAAAAAGAAAATTTTATTTTTCTTTCAAGAGTTGAGTGAACAAGATATTTGTACAAAATCTTTACACAATATGTAGAACGATATGAGAATTAATTTTGCATCACTTACGCAAAAATTCCATTTTTTTGAGTTGTGGCGTTCTTTGAGATATATCGTGCCATAACCGCCAAAAAAAAACTTAAATGACATAAATTTCGAGCTTACTTCTAGTTTGGTCCCATAAATTGTTTTCGAAAATTTTCTAGCAAGACCTTTGCATTGAAGTCGGTTTTTTTTTGCAGAATTATTTAATTAATTTATTATACCTATTTCATTATAATTTTATATGCATTATAAGTAATATATGCAATTATATTATATAATTTAAAAAAATATTTTTATTTTTGATTTCATTAACTTTTTTTTTTTGTTGAAATGCAAACCCACTTAACTAATATGGGATGATTTAAACTATGACTTTTTACCGTGACTTTTCTAGAGTTTATTGACAAAAGGGGTACAAAGGTGAGTGATCAAAGGGGGTAGCAACATAAGAGAATTCAAGAAAAATGCAGGGGAAAAAGTCATCGTGTAAATCCCGTATAACAAAAATTAAAAAATGCATTTTTAATAAATTATTGGATATTACATCGAATCACATATCCCTACAAATTTTCAAACCTTTACAATAAAAATTATCTGAATTAAAAAATAATGGGGCATACTCATAGTCAAAACAAAGTAAACTTTAAGAATTTAAAACCAGTATTTTGTATGGTAATACTGGTTTTAAATACATAAAAGTATACTTTGTTTTGACTATGAGTATGCGCCATTTACTTTAGTCACTTGACTAATTTTTGGAACATATGGAAGTTCCTTATGGCCCGCCCTGTACGTAAAACAAAATTCTTTTAAATGAAAAAAATACTGGTGAATACTGGTTACAAATACTGGTAACAATTGCATAGCATAATAGTGCTGCCACTGCGGGTGTTTTAGATTTTCAGGGTTGCCGTAATTTTTCGGGGAAGTGCAAGAATCTTCAATATGGTTTGAGTCTTTGCTAAATCGTTTGTGGCTTGGACAAGTGGTTCGTGACAGTGACAGCGGAAAGTGCCTCTTAAGCGCATTATTCACGGTCAAAATGCATGACCTGCATTATAATAATATTAGTGAAATTTTGTTTGTATGTGTCACACCACGATGCTTGAAGCAAAATCTAAATTTTTTGATTTTTGCACATGCATGTATGCAACACAAAAATAAAAAGATGAATTTCTCAAAGCATTGGGTTATACAAAGAACTGTCAAATTCTATACGTAAGAAGTTTTTGTAGGTAGTTTGACAATTGCCTTACAATTAGCTTGTAACAAGATGCTATTAATTTATCGTGCAATGCATGCTCGTGTATGCCAAGCTCTTCATGCACACGTATACGATGCTTGTGTCATGCATTTTGACCGTGAATACTGCGCTTTATATAAATACGAAACGGATAAGCCACGGAACCGATTTTGAAGAAATTTAGAACATAGATAGATCTAGGTCCAGATGAATGCATAGGTTTTATGTTTTTTTTCATTTTCATTTCATTTCAAAAATGAAATAAATAGGAGCACGAGGAAGACTAGTCTTAATTTCTGCCTCTTTGAAACTATTCAACCGATTTTGATGAAATTCAAAACATGGATAGATCTGAATCTGGAAAGGCGCAAACGTTATATATTTTTATCAAAAATAAGCCCACTAGGGGTTAAAGTGCAATTTCTGAGGTAAGTAAAACATAAGGAACTACGGTCCTACCCGTTGTCCCATTACGTCGTGCGTTCTTTTTTTTTAGTTTTTTCTCTCTCCTATAAAATTTAAAAAAAGTGTGGTTACATGATTTTGCATTTCAGCTAACGATATGGTGCATACTTACATACATATTAATGTCATATAAAACTCATTTTGTTGCTAAACAAATATAAAAAAAAATATCTAAATAAACATGTGCTTCTTAGTAAAGAAAAACTCTACATAAAATACACGTTTTTTTAAATGCTCACAAAATCGAGGTATGTATATATGTATGTATTTAAGTGCGTATAGAATTTTTTCAAGAAATTAAAATTTAAAATGAGGGCAAAGTTCTACAGAAACTGTATACATACATACATATTTATTTATTGTAGTATACAAAATATTTTTATTTAACAACAAAAAAAAAAAAATAATAAACCATGATGGATAATAGAACGTTGCAATTACAGTAGTTTTCGCTTATAGTCACATTTAAAATTGCACAGAAATGTGACTATAAGCCTAATTTTTTATATGCCACGCAGAGGTATATAAAAGAATTTCCATACAATCCAATTATGTCAATTACAAAACAATGTTGTATTTAAATTTTAAAAGGCACATTTGTGTGGCCTTTTACGCAACAATGTTTTGTTCTAAAGCATGGGTGAAAATCATGTAGCAAATTTTTGTAAATCGAATTCACACGTATTCTTATTCTCTTTCACTTAGTCTTATCTGAGAAAAATTTTTGCTTATCTTTTTACTCATTTTTCTCAAACGCACTGCGAGAAATTTATTATGTATGCTGTTTATGTTAAAAAATGATTTTGCTTACATGAAAATTAAAAATTATTTTCTCTTACAAATTGGTTTTTAGTCAGAATTAAAGTGCATAATAATGTTTATTTATTACTTTTTGTTGAAACGGTTTTCTAAAAAAAAAATTCTTTCATAAAAAAATCATATAAGAATTACTTTTATTAATTGTTTCTGCCTGTGTGTTTAAATTTTTCGCTCACTTACGCAACCTTAAATTTATCTTGGTCACCCATGTTCTAAAGCATGGGTGAACATCATGTACAGGGTGACCGATGACATTTTTCGAAAAGTGGCACAAAAAGGGGATTTAAAAAAAAAGTAGCACCAAAAAGGGGATTTTTTAAAAAAAAGGGGCAACATTTAAAAAAATTAAATAACTGCAATAAACTTTTGTTTTTAATGTATTATGTTCAATTCTACATGCATAAACAACACATACATACATATCGGTCATTTACTTCAATAGTGGCACAACTCAAAAAACCAGTTTTGCAGAAAACGCGTTTTAAGTTTTCAATTTGCATACAACAATGGAGAAATGAAAAAATAATCTTCTCTCAGGAGGTAATGGCACAAGCTATTTGTATGAAATATGAAATACGAAATGCCGAATCTTTCTGCATTATCAACTCAAAAAAACTATTTTTTGAGTTATGCCACTATTGAAGTAAATGAGCGATATGTACATTATGATACCTTAAAGATTTATATCTATATGTATTACATATACATATAGTGTTTATATAACTACTAAAAATACATGTAATTTTATTAATTTAAATGAGATGGTTTTGTTTAGTTTATTAAAAATACAAAAAATATAACATATCGTCGCTGTTTTATCTAACTGACCTATCTAACATTTTAAAAATTTTACAGGAGAGCAGCTTTTATGATTGTTTTATACATGTATTCGTATGGAAACATCTGAAATATTTTTACTGTTATAGGCTCAACAGTAATGTTTACAGTCATACAAATTGTAGACAAGGTCTATTATGACTCATAAAGTCTAGTAGTGGACTTAACTCATTTTTCAAAAAAAGTTCAGTTAAGTCGGTTAGTAAAAAGCGACGATATGTATGTACATATGTAATTATAAACTAGGATCGCCCCGTGGTCTCATTTCGACCACTTGACTCGATTGTGTACATGTGTACTTGGAACTACAAAACATATACGAATTAGAAAGTTGTTTGCTTTCAAGCGAATTCAAAACGCCATTTACAAATCTTATACTGAGAATTAAAAAAGCAATTTCATATATTGTGCATATCTACGAAAAAATATGTATCTTTGAAAGCAATATTGGTAGACGATAAGATACTGAAAAGTGTACTACAAAAAGTATGTGTCGTATTTATATAAGATATTATATAACCAAGATATTATCTGTAGTATGTATAATATAAAAATATATAAAAATAATTTTTGGTGTTTGAGGAACCTTTAAAAGAAATTTTAAAAACTGATTATACCAATATTTAGGGTGCTAACATACATATATGTTTATTTCACAAAAATTAATTCGAAATTATACCAACAAGAATATTAACAAGAAAATTAAAACTGCATTGGACAAGTTATGTTACAGGCATAAAGTACATATCGTACATCCAGTTAAATAGTGTCATAACTCAAAAAATTAGTATTTTCAGTTAATCATGCAGAATAATAATGCATTCCGTAATTTATCTTGTGCAAAAATTTCATATAAATAAAAAAGTACAATTGAAAAAAGGGGCAAAAAGGGGCAAAATATCACAAAAAGTAGCAGATTTAGCTTCAAAAAAAAAGGGGACAAAAAGTGGCAAGGCAGTCGAAAAAGTGGCAAATTGCCACTTTAGTCGGTCAAACGGTCACGCTGGTCATGTAGCAAATTTTTGCAAATCGAATTCACATGTATTCTTATTCTGTTTCATTTAGTCTTATCTGAGACAAATTTTTGCTTATCTTTTTACTCATTTTTCTCAAACGCACAGCGAGAAATTTATTATGTATGCTGTTTATGTTAAAAAATGCTTTTGATTACGTGAAAATTAAAAATTATTTTCTCTTACAAATTGGTTTTTAGTAGTTTTAAATTTAGAATTAAAGTGAATAATAATGTTTATTTATTTCTTTTTGTTGAAACGGTTTTCTAGAAAAAAATTCTTTCATAAAAAAATCATATAAGAATTATTTTATTAATTGTTTCTGCCTGTGTGTTTATCTTTTTCACTCACTTACACAACCTTAAATTTATCTTGGTCACCTATGTTCTAAAGACATGTTCTTCTACTAACCAGTAGATGGAGGTTGAAATTTAGATTTACTTTTTGGTTTATGACTTAAATAAATAACTAAAAAAAATCCGTTGAAAATTTTTGTGACTATAACGCGAATTGTTTGCATACAATTTGGATTTTGACTACCACAAAGTTGGTGCATATATGTCAAATATGAATATATAGTAAATAGACTATATCGTCAACTTTTTGAATGAAATTAAGTTCAAAAGTCACAAAAAACATTAAATATGGACTATATCATTAATGTGAAAATAAGCGGTAGTGAATATAAACGGAAACTACTGTAATGTTAACTTTATCGCTTCTTTTTGAGAAAAGCCTAATGTTATAGATTTGTTTTTATACAAAAAATATCTACACATACATACATATGTATACATATTTCAAAAATAAATAATTTTTAATTCAAGAGTAGCAAGCCTTGAAAGTTCATTTTTTTTTATATAAATACTGGTATTTATTAAATTTAAATATTTATTATTTACTCAAAACTGCTCCTCATTTGGCAGTATTATCTATCTACATACATACATACATACAAACGTAATTTATATTTGGAAAATAATGCTACACACATAGACTTTCTGCTTAAGCACAAAATAAACCCGTTAAGCATTCAACATATTCATTAACTTTTTGATCTAAACTAAATTCAGAGTAATTGAATATTGATAATTTTGAATTGTAGTTAGTAATAGAAAAAACCTTCAAGAAAAATTAACATCTTGATGTGATTTGATCTTATTTTTTTCTTTCTTTCTTTCTTTGTTACATTTGAAGTATGTATTAAGAAACGTGTACATATATCGTTAACTTAATATAGAAAGACCCTAGGTTAGGTTAGGTTAGGTTAGCAGGCTGCTGGTAAAGGTACCAACAGACGACATGTTTTTACATGTGTTTTTTAAGTTTTCGATTCGTATGTTTTTCTTTATGCTTGTCAATATTGGTTAATTTACATAAGGTTTATAATTTTTGGTCACACACGTACATGTAGTATCACTTCTACTTTTTCAGTACATAAATATCCACGTAGTTTGTTTTATAAATGGCTTGCAGCCGTCGAAATATTTTTGGTTCCGTCGCTGAAGTACTGGCGACGCAAATGTGCTTTTTAATTTTTTTTCTTTTTTAAACAAGACGTTGAGGTTGTATCTAAAAATCTATACATTTTTGGACTCATTTTAACAAAACGACAACGTTAAATTAAAAAAATATATATAATTTATTTGTCTTGCAAAATACTACATTCAGACGGCTAATGATAGTGCACATAATCAACCGCCGACGAATTTGTTCGCATGACATAGACATTTGGAGCTGTATGTTTAACATAAGAAAATAGAGCACGCTCTATTTCAAATAATGTCTTACATATGTCTTTTGTCATGTTTTTTACACAAGCAATGTTTTAAAGGTAACACACGACATGTTTCCCTTTACATATGTAAATTTTGGCAAATACAATGTGAAAAACATGTCGTCTGGTGGTACCTTAAGGAAGGGGAAATTTAGAGTCCAGCTCACTTGGGTACAATACAATGAACACTTTGTGATACCTGTGTGTTGAAGAAGATAAGTTAGTGAGAGAGGATGATAGAGAAATGATAGTGATAGTGAACTATGAAGATGGAGGAAGAGAGAGAGAGAGGAAAGTTTCATTCTTTTACAACTATGCTTTTTTGCACGCTTTTTATTTTTTAATAATGCAGTGTTGCAGCGCCTTCTGGTGTCAAATGAGGCGCATTAAATTTTGAAGCTGTGTTTAGTAGCCATTGGTTATTTTTACTTCGCCTATGGTTCTGCTACACAACGAGGGAGGAAGCTCTGATGTTACATTTGAACTTTTGAACTTTTCCCACAACAACTGATACAAACGACACTAATGCACATCATAAAAATCCGTGGTGTTATGTTTTAATGACTGTCGAAAACCGGGCTCGAACCCAGGACCTTAGGTTTTGTAGTCAACGTTCTACCTACTTCAGCCAACGCTGAAAGGGTCTAGAAAGACCCTAACTCATTATTTTTTTGAAGTCTAATTTTTGTATATTTCGATGGAAGAACATCAAATATATCGAAAAATGCAAAAATCTCGATTTCAAAAAAAAAAAAAAAAAAATGAATTAAGAAGGCCTTTCAATATTAAGGTAACGATATGTATGTGTATGTATATGTAAATACATACATATGTATGCTTTATTTTTAACAGCCTAGAGTGCAAAATAAAGTCGATCTGTAAGTCGATAATGCCAAATCTATATTGCTATAAATTAGTATTGGGCAAAACCTTTAATTTCTGTGAATCTTTCATTCTCTTTCAGAAAGGTAAGGTGAAGTAATTCTTTCTTTTCTTTCATCTTTCTGAATGTCACACACTTTTCAGGATGATTTGCCAATGTATCTTTTTTTTTTTGAAAATGTTTCAATTTAAGTGAATTGTTATTTTAAAAACAAAAATATTTTAATATTAATTTGAAATTACATTTTCTCAAGGCAAATCCAAAAACAGAATTGCAAAAGCAAATAGGAATATGAAAGTAGGCAGAAAGATGAAAGAAATATAGAGAAAATATAGAAATATTTCATTCTTTCACTTGAAAGAATCATTCAGTTGGAGTATTTCATTCATGAATGACACACAAGCCTACCATAAATCCTTGTTACCATAAAAAATACATTTGAAATATTTAAATGTTACACTATCTGTTGAGATATCTCATACTAAATACTTAGCTGAGAATCGATCTATCTGTAGTATAAGGCATACAAGATTCGACTCAAATTAATGTACACCTTTATTTGAAATAGTTAGTAACATGCTTTTCGCTCTCGCATGTAATTATGTATATGCCACTTAACAATTACCAAATCAATAATCTCGCACATATGTTATTATCTATTTGTATAATTTATTTTCATTTCTGCAATATATATTTGCTATAATAATTACTGGGGCAGTTATGTGTTTAACTTATGTTTTCATTTATTGTTTTTTTTAAATTTATTTTTGTTAACAAATAATTTCTTCAACCATTTGAACAAGATGTTCGTGCTAATTAGTTGAATCAACAAACAAAACATAGGTATTAATAGTTTTGAAATGCATTTTAGCGTAAGCTAGTTAAGCCAATTGTTTTTTTTTCTAAGTTTTAGATTCCATGAGACATTATATTTTGGCAATGAAGCCACATGTTAAGAAAATATGTATACATATATGTATGTACCTATTATAAATTAAAATTTTCAAAGGCTATCTTCTCTAAAAAAAACATTTATAAATTCTACATTATATTATTTATTCACACTGACAAGCAGGTGGTATTCATTGTGCTTTTGTATTAAATATCTAATATAATTTCAGCTGATAATAGAGTTATGGATATATACAGCCATGTTCTGAAAACCATTTCCTTTTGAAATCGCAAAGTTTCAAAAACGGAAAACACTGTTCTCTTTATTAGATAATTTAGTGCATTCGAAATTAAGTTCAGATAAAATATTTCAAGCATATGAAATCTTAAAACCAAATAAAAAGCTGCAATAAATGAGCTTTTTCGTTAATTATTTTCCTGAAATTTGTCGGTTCCAAAAAGAAATGGTTTTCAGAACCTGACCGATTATATTATATGTCATTTAGCTAATTGCCACTTAAGTTGCACTTAAATGTAGTTTCGTTTTTCCAGTGTTTAATTAAAGTTCTTGTTAAATTACATTGAAAGTACGGCAGCACTACAAAATTTCCCAGTATTATGGAAGGCTTTTAAAACAACAGCTGTTTAACAGAAATAAGAAAGTTAGGTTATCAAAATGCAGAAAATTAAATTGCATAAGAACACATTTTATGAAATCAAAGGCACATCAGAATGCATTTTTCTATTTATTTATTACATGATATGAAACTATGAATTGTATTTGTTATATATTTATGAAAATTAAACGAAATTCTTTCTAGTACGACCACATGATGTTTTCAATACGACCACATGATGTTGATGTGTATGTTTTTAATAAACACACACTCGCATAAATACATATGGCACGCTCATAAAACTTAAGTAGTATTTAATTACGCAAGGTTGGGCATTTAATTATTTTTTAAATATGCACTCAAAAACACAATTTTGTATTTAATTAGAACTTAAAAATAATTACAGTTTGATTACCAACTGAAAAAATGGACATAAGTTTAGTAAGTAGCAGGTGGAACCCATTAATTTTATTTTATTGAATTTATGCTGCTATTTTTTACATTAGGCTTTCAAATTCTCAATTCTTTCTCTTGTTACTTACATAGTATATGTGTATTATATTATTTTACTTCCAATCAATTCCATTTTGAAGACAATTTGCTTTAAATACATATCTTTTTAAGGCCACGTTTCAAAATTTTTCAACGGTCGCTGCTACTATAATATATTTTTTTTTTTGTATAACAACTTCATGCCGGTTAGCACATACATATACACACATACATATGCATGTAAGTGGCTTAATTGAACATGGCCTTAAATAATTTTTACCACACAATTTTACATTAAATAACATGCTAGGATTTAAGAATGGATTAAAATTAGTAAGTACATGCGCCGAATTCGACTGTATAATTGTATGGAGGAGCTCGTTAAGACCATATTCAATTTTGTCACTTATGATAACTGGCTTACATAATTTCAACACGCGACACAAAAACAAACAATTGTAAACTCCATCACTTCCACTAATATCGCTAATATGTGTAGCTAGAAACCGTCAAATTGAAGAAAACTAAACACAAATCACAGGTCGACTGCAATTTATTAAAATTCACACTATTTTTGTTGCAAATATGTACCTATGTATCTATGCATTCGATTTTTTTCTATGACTAAAATTAAAATGGCCGTTAATAATGACTACGTAGAATTGCCAGGTTTAATATTAAAATATAAAGGAAAAAAATGTCATTCTAATTTTAAATAACGGGAAACTAAATATGTACTGCACTTGTCGGTGCTGGCCAACGAGAAAAATGTATTTGTGTATGTGCATTAATTTGTATGCATAGAAGCCGATTAAAGTTCGGCCACTTTGAGCATCTATGGCACAAATTCATACATACATACATAAAAATATACATGCATATGCGCATATGTAAGTGCAAAATTTTAAAATTGACCAGTAGGGTGTATTTCATCAATAACTATCATTCTAGATTGTATGATGCAAGATCGCTCAGTTCAAAAATATGTATGTATATGTGTGAACCAATCATCTGGACTCATAAATATACATATCGAAAATGTATTTGCGTTATACATGTACATACGCACACACATACATATTTCTGCATATGTACATCACAATAAAATGCATTTTTATTATTTCTAAAAATGCAATTCATTGGAATTTAAATACATACATATGTGTGTGTGAGTACGTATTTATTTATATACATAAGTACACATAAGGTCATATATAAAAATGTATGTATATTACAAATAATAACTTACCACATGCGATAAATCCAAATCAGGGGCACAAATAAAAATGTCACACAAATTTGTTAACAGGCATAAAATAATGCTAATAAATGAAATGCTTAGAAAACTTCTTTTGTTTTTAATTGCCCTTTATTTCAACTATTATTACAAAAAACACTTTCTTTTCTTTTTCCAATACTAAACTTTTTATTTGTACACCAATTCAAAAGATGTTAATCCCAGACCTATTGGCCTTTAATAAGAAAAATGCAAAAACAACTAACAAAATGTGCTTCTTCGCGTGGAATAATTTGTTTACGTCAAGCTTTTAATGTTGTTGTTGGCTTTTTGTTTGCAAACAAAATAAAAACACTAAATGGGTATGTTCAGTGGATATTAGAAAGCGGAAATGTATGTCATAAGTGCAAGACTACGGCTTGGTGATGCCGGCCTTCAATAACAGAAAATTTTATGGTTCTCATATAATATTATCAATTCCATAGTTACAAAATTTTAAATTAATTAAATTAAATTTTAAAAGCATAAACTATTCTGTCCTTAAAAGTATTTAACAAACAAAATTTTACTTGTTATTGGTATACAAGCACTCAAGTTGATCTGGCAGTGCCTAACATTGCTAAGCAACCCTGTTGTTAAGATACAAACCATAATTTCGATACTCGCTTGCTAAATGTCAAAAAGAAAAAATAAATTTATTGCTGTACTATACTGTGACTATACTGTCTTGAGGTAATCGTTTACCGAAATTAAACAAATCATAAGAAATTACGCGTTTATTTAATTATACATCAGCATATAATATTACCAAGGAAAACAATTAATTTTTCATAAACTATCGATTGACTTGATTGCCTGGAAGGGAAATAAAGATGTCCTAACAAGGTGAAAATTTTCTCTATGCCAAAGTAGCACAAGCTACAATCAAAAAATACAAACGAATAAGAAAACTACCACCAAAAAGAAGAAAAAATTGCGCGAAAAAAGTGTAGACACAACAAAACCAATATCAACGCATTGCACAAGCTGGGTAGACATGTCTACACCGAGGTAAAACCTAAAAGTTTTCCTGTTTAATAACATAATCTCAGTCAAGGAAGTCAGTTTTTCAAAGAAAAGTAAAAAAAACAAAAATTGGTTGAAAGTCTGTTTTTTATCATAAAAGCGGTTTCACGTTTACGCACGAACCTACATACATAGTTTTCTTCTCATGTAACAAAAAAAGTACATGTGTACATACATACATATTTTACTTAATAAACTGCATTATTTGTCGGCCACCAGAAAAGAAAAACCTCAAGAGAAAAAATTAAAAACTTACCATGAAGTTATTTTCCAATTAAGTTTAATCTTTTTTTTTAAATTCATGTTTGTACATAGTAATTACGTATGTAACGAGGTCAAGTAATATCAAAGATTTTTCATTTACATAAATATTTTTTCTTTTGTTTTATATGTACTTATGCATGTATTTTATGCTATAGAGTGTTTGTTTTTATTGCTAGTTGTCTTTTTTTCGGCAAAAATTTCTTCTGTTTGTTGCAATTGAGGTTTGCATGGTGATTTAGGACTGAATGTTGGTATGTATTTTGAAATATGTATCATATTTACATATGTATATATATATATATATATATATATATATATATATATATATATATATATATATATATATATACATTGTGTGTATGTCATTAAACTTTTGTTTTTTTTTAGAAATCTGTTGCTGATTGTGGCATTTCATTACGCCATTACATCTGCCTTAAAATCGAAGGTTAACAATTGTTAACAGTTATACATATGTACATACATACATACATACTATTGTTTGGTACATAAATGACCCTGGCTTAACTTACTGTTATTATGAACTTAAACCAATCATTGGCAATAAGTATATTTCTCCAGGCCATACATAACCTCAAGTGATGATAGAAAGTTACTAGCACATTATTATATTATTACTATCCGAATTGGAGCCAACAGTGTACACGATCTAACTCGTCGTAGCTGAAATGTACAAAGATCCTATATGATTCTACATATATAGGAGAGAAAATATTGTTGAGTTATGGAAACGTAGTGCTGGGGTCTAATCGCGCTTTCGATATCTAACTGAAAAAACGTGATCGAATCAGCTCGTTATCGAAAGCGACGATAGACACCCCTGGGGGTCTACTCTGTAATTCGAAACGAAAGGAAATGCTTTCGAATTTACATGTTATAAGCATACAAATTTAAAAACTTTATTATAAAAAATATACATCCATATAAGTAAAAACCTACAGAAAATCATTGAGCGAAAGTTTACTTTGCTTTGTCTAACTATGGACCTATAATGTAGGATGTTGAAAATTTCAAATCGTATGTTTTTGATTCAAATTCAACGTACATGTGTGCACACATGTCGCATTCTGCCCTCGTATATACATATGTATGTGTATAGTATATTTTTGCAAAAATTTCTTATCAATAAATTTTATATTTATTTAAAAATAAAGAAAATTTTTTCTTTTTTTCTCGTATCTTTTTCAGACACTGCCCAAAACCTTTTGTTGACGTCTAAAAATTTTAATAATATTGATACTATGTCATTTGAAACAGGCACCATTGCAAATACAAATTCCTCGTTATCACACCATCAAGAACAATTGCGATTCCAACAGCTTCAATCCCTACAAAATTCGCAGCAACAATTCTCAAGATCATTAACTTCTCCCCTTCACTCAATAATGTCTTCGGCACTTTCCCCGCAACCAAGTAATACAATGTTTGATGCTAATGCTAATCCGAATGCAAATATTGCTTTATCTCCGTTACAAAATCAAGTCACCCAATCCTTAGTTGAGTGTGTTATGCCTGGTATATATTTGACCAAAGATTTTATACCATGGAAAGAGCAGGAATTGCGTTCTCACGGATTTACTCACATAATTATAATTGACAAACATATACAGGAATTATATTATCCGAATGAACAACCCGATATTTTCAAACTCTGTTCAATGAATAATGAAAAAAATAAAAATGCCGCATGTGATAGTAATTCCTCTCTAAACGCATTTGACTGTTGTTGCCCACCATCAAGTACTTCAAAGCACTTGAACTTTGGCAAAGAGTTCGAAGTGATTGATTTAAACTTTGGCGAAAAATCTTATTTAACAACAGTTTTGCCAAATTGCTATAGGGCAGTAAAGTTTATCAATAAAGCGTTACAAGGTGGCGGTACAATTTTAGTTATCGATTGTAATGGTGGCGAACAGAAATGTTTAACAATTATTGTGGCTTATTTGATGTATAAGCATAATATCAGTTTTAGGTAAGTACATTTTGTTTATATTTCTATATTAAGAATATAAGCATTGGTGAATAAAAGATAGACTTTTGGGTATTGGATGTCCCTGGTAGGTTAGGAATGGGAGTTTTTGACGAACCCACAGATATCCTCGATTTTACACTCCGTGATATCTTTTAATTCCTTATGAAAACCGCTACTCAGCCAATTAAGTCTGTATCTCAGGCAATGAACCAATGTGTTCTAAGTTTTCTGGCTCCGCCCATTTTTTATATGCAAGAGTGTGTGTATTTCAGTGCTCAAGGTGTGTGCCGAGTTTTGTAAAAATCGGTAAAGTAGAACCACTTAATATTAAATTTTAATGGGCGTGAGTGCCCATTATTTTTAAATGGATAACTGTGTCTATTTTAGAGCTCAAGGTGTGTGGTAAGCTTTGTAAAAATCGGTTAAGTAGAACTATGTGAAATATAAGGGCGTAACCCTGCCCATTTTTCAACTACAAAATTATGTAATTACAAGAACCGTTTGCTCTATTTTGCAGCAATCAAATAAGTAGAATATCATAAAATCAAATTGAAATTGATTTTTTTGCAATGGGACAAATTTGAAGCTATAACCAACCTACCAGAATGAATTGAAAAGAAATCATCTCCTTTTGCCCATTTTTCAACTATAAAATTATGTAATTATAAGAACCAAAGGTGTTTGCTCGATTTTGCAGCAATCAAATAAGTAGAATATCATAAAATCAAATTGAAATTGATTTTTTTGCAATGGGACAAATTTGAAGCTATAGCCAACCTACCAGAATGAATTGAAAAGAAATCATCTCCTTTTGTTTTTTTTTTGTGTATTCTGATAATTAAATAGAAATTTCTCTCAATGTAAAATCCTAAAATTTCTAAAAGAAAAAGGAAACAAATTAAAAAGAAATTGTGTTGTTTTTATTCTGTGTTTTGATTAGAACTAAGAATAATTACTTGGCCAAAGACTAAGACAATCCACGTGTCTAAAAGATAATCCACGTGTCTAAGCATCCTTCGAAAACTGTAAATAACTTTTCTTATTTTCGTATGAATTATGTAGGAGTTCCCAAAATCCATTCCTATTGTTATTTATTATTTAGTACATCAATATGAATTTATTTTTACAAAAGTTACACTTGATAATAGCAAATTCCACAAAGTAGCTGTAAGCGATACAGTTAGTTGATTTTCAACATTACCCCAAGTACGAGTCAGCTATCACACACGAGAACAATTGTGCTGGCATAACATGCCAGTATGTAGGTGAGAGAGGCAAAGTGAGTGGTATTGTGTTTTACATAATTTTTCAACCGGACATAACCCCGCATCATCGGCACAAAACAAATACACACGCAACTTAAAAAATAACAACCCAGTGCCCAAATCGTCCTAGACGACATTGTCTTCGACGATTCATGTACGACATGTCTGTAGATTAAGTTTTCTAATCGACAATTTAAAAGAAATCGGCGTTCATGACTATCTGAACGACAATGTCACACGTTTTCTCTTCACTAAAACTTTGTTGGGGACCATCTGAGCGACAGTGTCATACGTTTTGTCTTCAATAAAGCCTTGTCGAGGACAATCTGAGCGACAATGTCCCTCGTTGTGTCTTCAATAAAGCATTGTTGACGACAATATGAGCGACAGTGTCACACGTTTTGTCTTCAATAAAGCCTTGTCGAGGACAATCTGAGCGACAATGTCCCTCGTTGTGTCTTCAATAAAGCATTGTTGACGACAATATGAGCGACAGTGTCACACGTTTTGTCTTCAATAAAGCCTTGTTGAGGACAATTTGAGCGACAATGTCGCTCATCTGGTCTTGTGTGACCTCGCCGCCATTTGTATGAAAATTTCGTCAACGATTTGTATGGAGTTGTCTTTAATATGTCTTCTACGACTTACCATTGTCTTGTACCCGTCGTCAAAGATGTCTTAAAGACGTGGCCAACTGGGTAAATGTTAAAAGAATACAAAAAACACTAATACACACAAAGCTGTGTGTACGTATACATTTTTATGCCAGATTAATCCCTGTCGGAGAATGTGTGGTTGACTAAAAAATAGTTAACTTATAAACTTTTCCTAGACTGACTAAAAGCTAACTGCAATGTCATCCAGAGCAAACCCAAACTTAATTGAGTTCGTAATCGAATTTGATGAGAGCCAATAAATTTATTCTCAGCTACTTTGAAACTCATGTGATGATACATGTTCGAACCCCAGAAAAATTTTTTAAATTTATTGACTACAAGGTGATTTAAAAAAATCAACTTTAAGTTAGCTTAAAGTAATGCAGAATGAGACATTTGAATATCTCCTAGGACATCGCAATGTTGAAATAGTCAGTTGATTACATTAAAAGTAATCCAAGTGTCAGTCAGTACTAGTTGCGAAATAGTTAGCTTAAAGTTAGTTTAAAGTTAACGTAATTTCCGACAGGAATTAGTCTCGTGTGTTCTAAAAAGAAAAAAAATTGTGCCGGCATAAAAATTACTCCCGTGTGTGATACCCCAGTGAGACGCAAAAAACTTGCGGTACAAACAACACACACAAAATCACTGTTACCAGATTTGCCGATTTTTATCCCAAATAATGGCAAGTGCGATTTGACGATATTTGGTCGCAAAATCAACGATTTTGCGATTTTTTTTAATCACCGATGTTTACATCACTTTTTAGATTGTGCGGTAACATCATTTTACTAGACTTGGACTTAGCCAGAGACTTAGACATACATACGTAAAAAAAATAAAAAATTATCAAGAGTTCTTTGATTTTTAGGGTTCCGTACACCAAAGGTGAAAAGAACCCTATTGTTTTCGCTACGCTGGCCGTCTGTCCGTCACATGCTATTTTCTCAGGAACCGTAACAGCTACGGACCTGAAATTTGGACAGAGTGTGTAGAACTTTGGCCGCTACAACAACAAATATATGAGAGTTAAAAATTAAAGGGTGTTCCAAAACGAGCAACGAAAAATGTTAAAATCCCATGTAATATACATACAATTATACATATATAGACACTTGAAATTTGTAAAATTTGTGTATTTTTATACAGACTACAACAATTAACACTAAAATTAAAAAAAATTAAACTAAAGGGTGTTCTATTTTTACTATGTAATTTTAACATTTGTTGTATCTTGGAAACCGTAAGAGGCAAACTCTTGAAATTTTTAAAAATGGCAAAATTAAAAAACCCCAAAATTATAAAATCGCCAAACCAGAAAAAAATCGCCAAAAACCAAAAAAAGCACCAAATAAAAAAAATTTCTGACACTAAAATAAATCGACAAAACCGAAAAAATCGCCAAAATGAAAAAACGCCAAAAAATTGCCAAACCGCCAAAAAGGTGCCAAAATCAAAAAAATCGCCTAAATGAAAAAAATCGCCAAAACGAGAAAAAATGCAAAAACTAAAAAAAGCGCCAAAACTTAAAAAACGCCAAAAACCGAAAAAAATGCCAAAACTATATATTATATAGGCTAAAGTTTGTATTGAATTACATATCTAGTGTCCGTACGGAACCCTTCGTGCGCGGGTCAAAGTCGCACTTCACTGAATTTATTATTTAAAGTTGTTTATATTTGAAGAACATAGAAGAGAATTTAAATTCAAAATAGTAATGAGCTACTTTTTGAAACTAATGGCCCTGCTCTGTAAATCGGGTCGATTTGAATTTAAATATCATACTCGTATCGGAAAGAAAATTATCGTATATATGTAATTTTAAACACGTTTGCAGGACTATTATTAATTTTGGAAATCGTTCATGATAATTCTAGTTTTTTTATTTTTTCTTTTTTTAGCAAACCAAGAATATCTTGAAAATTTGTTTCTTTTGTTACGCAGATTTTTTAACGATTTTCAAAGTGAAGTGCCGTATATGTATGTAAATAAATGTTTTTCTAATTCTTTTATTTTTGTTTTTCACAGTAATGCCTTTGCCCGCCTTAAAGAGTTTTATAACAAAGCTGATTTAGATCGTTTTTATATCAGTCAACTTTATGAATATGAACCCATCCTACAAGTGCAACGTGCTCAGTCCCGAGGTCACAGTTGCTCCAGGAAACTACATGCCGCCATTCTAAAGCGTAAGAAAACCCACGATGATGATGATGATGATGATAGAACATGTACAACTGCCACCCCCACATACTGCTTTGCTTATACTAACAACACTTACACTAACTCAACCACTACAACGGAATTGCTAAATAATTGCAATCCTTTAAATCGTTTCGATAGTACTCAAATGAAGCAACAGGAGGAGATAAAATCGTCCAGTCATCACAACCATACAATGACGCAAAATAATCGCAATAACCATACATTTAATCATTTCATAAATGGAACTGCTTCAGCCTCGACCACACCAGGTGGCTGGTATAATTGGGATGATCATGTCATGGAATAAATAACAAATGTTTAACTTGAATGGGAATCAACATTTTGTGAACTTTTTATATCTTATGATATTTCTTTTTGTAGAAATATTTTAAAATTGTAACTAAAAAAATATACATACTTTGTGAATATGTAACAATATACAATTTGCAAAATTTTGCAGAATAACGTATCATTTGAATTTAAAAAAAAAAAAAAAACCAATATAAATATACATTAATGTATGTATGTAATTATATGCATGTTTTTAAAATAGTAAACAAATGCAAGCATTGGTTTTTTTAAATTAACTCGTTAATTTATAAGATCAAGTCCTAATTATAGCCTTGACTGTTTTTCATTTTTCTACTTTAACATTTTTTTCGATTATATATTATATTACAAATCCCTTAATTAATTAATAATAGACTCTAAAGCGAAGAACTGAATTTGTTATGCTTAAAAAAAAAAATTTTCATTAAAATAAAATAATAATTACATATCGCTCATTTGCTTCAATAGTGGCATAACTCAAAAAATGAGTTTTTTGAGTTAATAATGCAGAAAGATGCGGCATTTTGTATTTTATCTTGTGTAAAAATTTCATATAAATAGCTTGTACCATCACCTCCTGAGAGAAGAATTTTTTTTTCATTTCTCCATTGAGTTGTATGCAAAATAAAAACTTAAAACGCGTTTTCTGCAAAACTGGTTTTTTTGAGTTGTGCCACTATTGAAGTAAATGAGCGATATAATTTTCATGGATGCAAAAAAAAATTGTATTACATAATTTGGCATCTTAGTTTTAAGTCATTTTGGCACAATTTCATATGAATATGTATGTATGTTTTTAGTTTTTTTCTTTAAATCTAATTTAGATATTGTTTGTGTATGATGTATTTTTAAACAATGACCTTTATGCATTAAAAGACTTTCTACGAGAGAAAAAGCAAAACAAAAAAAAAATTAATTTGTAAAAATGTAATATTAATAAAATAAATTTAAAGAACATTGGATTAAAATAATTTTGTTTAGAAATTTATTCCAAATGTGGAACAAAACGAATTTCAAGTATGTACCAGTGCTGTCAGATATGGCGATTTTTCAACTTGTCTAGCGTCTAAATTTTTGATTTGGCGACATTGGCGTTAAATAAATTTTTTGCGATTTTTATGCCTATTTTTCAACAAAGTTGAACTTCAAAATTTTTTTAATTTAGGAGAATTACTTTGTTGAAAGATTATTATAGAAAAATTATTAAGAAATTAAAACAATGCGATTTTGATGATTTTTCTTATATTAATTATAGTATTTATCGAAACAATGTTTTAATAGTATAACTAACTTAGAACCCTATGATGTAAAACAAATTAACAGACTATGAAGTGGGCATTGTTTCGGAAAAACAACTCTTTTTAAAATGAAGATCGTTGATTCAGAAGGATGTCATCATTGTGGTGAAACTTGAATCTGATTCTCATATAATATTTGAATGTAAATTTTATGATGACATCAGATCCAAATATCCGTTATTACTCAATTATTCAAATTTAACTGATTAAAAAAAAAATACAATACATAACTATAAAATTCTAAGACTTTTATAAAAGAAATTGAAATTAGGCTTTTAACACGTACCTATGTATGGCGTGTGAATTGGTCATGGCGAAATAGCTCATCGCACTGATCAAACAATTCTCCAAACGCATTTTATCGATTGGAGTAATTGAATAATATAAAAATAATAATTATATGCGTTTTGAATTTGGATGAGAAAAATTTACAAGAAATAATTTTTGGCGATTTAATCAGGTCAATCATGAATAAAATCCAGTGACAGATTTCTACCGGGGAACAATTTCAAACAACAGCAAGTAATACAGGGCAATCATGAATAAAATTCCGCGTGAAAATTTTCCCGGGGAACAATTCCAACTGAAGCCTCGTACTCTGTTCAAAGTTGTGAAAAATTTTCAGCACCATTGATTATTTGTACTACTAAATGTAGCCCAACTATGTACTAAATGCAGCCCAACTCGCGTTGTTTTTAAATAAATTTCTCGGCTTTATTGCTTGAAAGTGTGCAACATTGTTAAAATTCCGTGCGAAAAAAGCACTGCTCATGTTGTTTCGCAGCTAAACTAAAATGATGCCTGACTAATTTTGTATGGAAAGACATGATTTTACGTGTTTTTCACAACAAGAAAAGAGTACTACTTTTGCGAATTTATTTCGCAAATATTTCATACCAAATACTTTTATATGTAGTTTGACAGCATTTGGCACGAAATTAAGAACAGAGTACCAGGCTTAATAGCAAGTAATAGGAAAAGCAAAAAATTCTAATTGGAAAAGGGAGAAATTTCTCGCGGAATTTTGTTCAAGATTGTCTTCAATGTGTATTTTTGGTGATTGTTTTTTTTATCATTTTATAAAAAAAAAAATATCAAATATGTATATATTTTATTCATGATAGTCCTGATAGGGAAAAATATTCTAATTTTAAAAAGGATAATTTTGTTCATGATTGCCTTCAATGTGTATTTTTGGCGATTGTTTTTTTATTATCATTTTATAAAAAAAAATTATTTATCAAATACATATGTATGTCCTGATTCACACACGTCAGGTCTGAGTCGTCAAGTCTTGAGTTTTTAGGAGAGAGAGAGGAAAAGAGAATGGAAAGGGGTACAGACTTGACCGTACCAGTCAAGTTTGCTTTTTCCTTTTGTTTTGTCATTCGTAATACTCTACTACAACACAAATTGATGAAAATAAAATGCAGGTTCAAAAGAAAATTGAACAAAAACTGATCAGCTAAACCTGATGTGTGTGAATCAGGACTATATATTGAGAACAAGTATTTATACAAAAAATTAAAAATCACCGATTACGACCAACTTTGAACCGTTAAATATCCTATATGGTCATTCCAAATGAAAAGTTATAAGAGAAACCTAAAGATGATTTTAAAATACCTGTCGAATGATACCCATTTTGATATAGATCGCCGACTTTCTATTTTTTCGAATTTACAAAATGGCGTCTGTTGGACGCCATATTGAATTTTCACAACTGACATATCCCGGGATTGAGACAAATCGATTGATGTAAGAATCATCAAAATCGGTCCACGCGTTTTGTTTTTATAGCGTCGCAAAGGAACACACATACATACGTACATAAACGTATGCGTATTCATTTGTATAATAAACCGATTGATGTTCGGCACTCTGGTGGCAGTTTGAACAGTCTTGACATAGACTGATAAACACAATACCCTTCTTTGCTTTGCGCAGTCGGGTAAAAATGTAAATGTGAGTATGATCAGCGTTACCGTTGGTGCTACTAAAGCAGAGTTGCCAATGAGCAGTTTTCCCTACATTTTGCTGTTTTTCTAAGCATTGAGTAGTTTTGAGTTTTTTGCTTAAAAAAATAAATTTTATTTTTTGATCTCAACTTTGTGATTTTAGTTCCGATTTCTGAAGCCGTAGCTTTACCCATTTTGCTTAATATAACAGTGACTAGGTTTACCAGTACTTTCTCAAACAGCAAGAGAGAGAGAGAGAGAGAGTTCACACACATTTAGGTCTACGAAAGTTGTGTTTTTCTATATGGAATTTGTAAGCTGAGTTCATACGTAAACAACAAAATACCATGGGTCTACTCTCTAATTCGAAACGAAAGAAAAAGCTTTCGAATTTAAATGTTATAAGCATACAAATTCGAAAGCATTTTCTTTCATTTCGAATTACACACTAGACCCGCAGGACATGCTACGTTCTGTATTATAATAAAAAAGAAAAACAAGTTTCACATTTTTTCATTGAAATAATTCGATCTCTTATAGAATGAATATGAGACAAAACTCGATGAAATAATATACCAAATTAAAGGGTAGAATTTAAAGCCATACAATTTTTTTTAGAACTCTCTTATCGAAATTTTAGTGATTTACAGAAAAAACAACACCTTTTGACTAAGAAAGTGGTTCAATTAGCAAATGCTTGTGCATTTCAAGTAGAAGCAAAATTTTAATTACCATATTTATTGAATTTTTATTCCCTTGCTTCTTTAGGTTGATTCGGAAAAAAAACATTTTCCCATTGTAATATTAGTAATTTAATGCAAAAAAATATCCCATAGTGCAAATCAAAAAATTCTTATTCAATTAATTAAAAGAATATATACATACATATAAATTTGGAGAGCTACAGATGAGGCTTCTGGTTTGGGCCTATATACTATATCTTGTTATCCAATACTGTACTAAAGTAGAAATTTCCGCTTTTTCGAATGCTTGGATACTATTTTGCTACCAACTGTGATACTTTTCGTAATTCATGCCACTTTCTTATACTTTTTACCAGGTTAGATTAGGAACGGTGGTGCTATAACGCATTTCCACTTGGACACTCATTTGGGTCAATTGTGTGGACCCCTTCTATTGCCTGTTAAAAGTAATGTTTACCCGCATTTTTAACCACAAGTGTCCCTATTATCTGTCATTAAGCCACTGAATTCCCATGATGAAACCCCTGATGTCCTCTAGTTTACACTTCCCAATATCAGTAATATTCTCATGGGCACGTCTGCTCAGCCATCTAAGCCTATAACGTTGCAGCTTCGGGCAGTGACAGATAATATGTTCAATGGATTCTGGTTCCTCTTTATCCCCGCACATCCTACAAAAATCTGGAGTGCCAGTCTCCCAAATGCTGGTTCTTACTCTGACCGAGCAGTGACCTGTCAACACGCCTATCATGATTCGCATTGCCTTCCTATTCATATCCAGTAGTAGTTTTGGCCAAAAACCCCTCGAGACTCAAATGGTTTCTGGCGCCTCTTCATCCCCGCACATCCTAAAGAAATCTGGAGTGTCAGTTTCCCAAGTGCTGGTTTTTGCACTGGCCGAGCAGTGACCAGTCAACGCGCCTATCACGATTCGCATCGCCTTCCTATGCATGTCCAGTAGCACTGGATCTTTCTGAGTCAAGTTTTGGTCACATAGCCCTCGAGACTCCTACAATCTTCCCTAATTTGCCCTGAACTGTTGGTACTTGCTGAGTTCCCTATAATAATGACCAATCGGAAATTTAACATTCCCTCATCTCACGCCGATCCTATTTTTGTCAGCTCATCGGCAATTTCATTTCTCTCAACACTGCTGTGGGCAGGAACTCAACATAGTCTGACATTTGTCCATAAGCAAGTTGAGGGCTTTCCTGCAGTCATTAACAAGTTTCGATTTGACATTGTGTCCCTTCAAAGCTTTTAGCGCTGCCTGGCTCTGGACGTAGAAGGTTACCTTTTCAACTTCAGCTACATTCTTGGCCACCAGTTCCGTGGCCCTGAGGATCGCCAAGATCTATGTTGGAAAACGTTGCATTCATTCGGCAGTCTGAAAGAACTACAAATGTTCATTCCCAAGATATAGAGAACAGCACCTGTGCATTCCCCCATTTTTTACCCGTCTGTAAAGACCGCACTACCCTCATATATGTAGCTTATCGGATCCGGAATTACCAGTGATTGTGTTCTGCTAAAATCAATTTCAGCGACCTTATAGTCCGTGAAACCAAGGGTTACGGATCCCTGATCACCAAATCTTTTTCTACGAGTCTAAGGAGACTTCTAGTCGCCGTTCTCACCACAAAGTACTCTATAGGACGTAGGTGAAGAATGACGTCCAAGGCAGCCTGAGATGTGCTCCTCTGAGCACCTGTGATGCCAAGCGAGGTACACCTCCTGTGGCTTTGCTTCCTCAATGCCTGCCACCATACCACACAACCATAGGAAATAACCAGCCTGACAACCGATGTGTAAATCCAGTTTACTATATTCGGTTGTAGAAACCCAGTTTCTTCCTATAGAGTTCCAGCATGCGTACTTTTTACTTAATTAAAAAATAATTTTTTGTTATATTCTGTTTTAATAAAACTCCCAGCTTTAATTTTTAGGGTTCCGTACACCAAAGGTGTTATCGCTACGCTGACCGTCACACGCTATTTTCTCAGGACCCGTAAGAGCTACGGACCTAAAATTTGGACAGAGTATGTAGAACCTTGGCCGCTACAACAACAAATACATGAGTTAAAAATTAAAGGGTGTTCCAAAACGAGCAGCGAAATATGTTAAAATCCAATGTAATATACATACATACAATTGTATGTACATATTGTTACGTTTTTCTCTCCGTAGATCCGAAGATTTGCAAATGAATACAAGAGCCGAGTGTAGTAATTAGGGTTAAGAATGATACAAGTTTTATTTACAAATACACTTATACTAAATTACTCAAGAGCTTAAATACACTAATACAACTTAAACTACTAAATTACACACAGATATTCACAACTGCTTACCACTGCGCCTTCCTCGCTGTAGTTTACGCACGTTTCTTAGCTGGCTGCGCAAGTAATCACGTGACACCTCTTTGCCTGCTACTCGTCACTACGAGACTCACTCTGCCGTCACTCACAGTTGATACACCAATACTTCTTTGTCTGCTGCTTGTCACACACGGCACTCACTCTGCCGACACTCACAGTTGATACACCAATAAAGACTCACTGGCTTTACTTACACCCTTATACACGTCTATTCGCTGCGCTGTTCCCTTTACTCCAGTCGACACGATAGACACCACAATAATCTCACTTCACGACAGACTATTATTAATTCACAACTTAATTATCAACTGACTAACGAGTTCTTAACTTCACTAGTTTCTGATTAGCACTAACTATAACTGTTCGCGACTGACTTACAACTGCAACTAACTAACTCATTGGATGCGTCACCTCTATTTACATTTCACAGAAATTCCACTAGAAGTTTCAAGCAATGTCTAGACGATCATTATCATCTTATATGCTGCCTAATTAAGTTCATGTGGTAACTATGTACATACATGTGTATATATATGCGTACGTGTGTACATCATTAACTAAGCAACACACGGTGGTTGTTTATCTTTTGCTTTTCGTTTGAATTGGCATGTATGTATGTGTACAAATATGTGAGTCTTCATAATAAGCAGACGCTTTTTTTGTTGTTGTTGCTTTTGCTTGTTTAATCAAGCTAGGCATGCTTATTTAGTTGTTGGCTACTTTCTAGACTATTCTTTGCTTTGACCCTGTAGGAATATTTTCGCGAAGCATTTACATTAACCCTGTTGGAATATTTTTGTGTAATGCTGCTTAACATTGTTGACGGCTATTTTCGTAACAATATGTATACTGACACTTGAAATTTTTAAAATTAGTGTATTTTTATGCAGACTACAGCAATCAACACTAAAATTTTAAAAAATTTAATGCAGTTAATGCAATTTTGGCTATGTAATTTTGACAACTTGCTATATCTTGGAAACCGTAAGAGGCAAACTCTTGAAATTTTCAAAAACGGTAAAACTAAAAAATCCGAAAATTATAAAACCACCAAACCAAAAACAAAAATGGCTTAAACAAAAAAAAACCCCAAATTAAAAAAAAAATTCTAACACTAAAATAAATCGGCAAAATCGAAAATCAACAAAATGAAAAAATCGCCAAAATGAAAAAACCGAAAAAATCGCCAAAACGCGAAAAAGGCGCCAACATTAAAAAATCTCCCAAATGAAAAAAAAATCACCAAAATGAAAAAAATCGCCAAAATGAAAAAAATCGCCAAAATGAAAAAAATCGCCAAATTGAAAAAACGCCAAAAAACTGAAAAAAATCGCCAAAACGCGAAAAAGGCGCCATAACTAAAAAATCGCCTAAATGAAAAAACCGCCAAAATGAAAAAATCATCAAAATAAAAAAAATCGCCAAATTAAAAAAAACGCCGAAAAAGTCTCCAAAACGCGAAAAAAGCACCAAAACTAAAAAATCGTCTATATGAAAAAAATCACCAAAATGAAAAAAAGTCGCCAAAATGAAAAAATCACCAAAATGAAAAAAATCGCCAAAATGAAAAAATCGCCAAAATGAAAAAACGCCACAAACTGAAAAAATCGACAAAACAGGGGAAAAAGTGCCAAAGCTAAAAAAGCACCAAAAACGCTCAAAACCGAAAAAACCCAAAAACAAAAAGAAAGCCAAAACTATTTATTATATAGGCTAAAGTTCGTATTGAATTACATATCTAGTGTCCGTACGGAGCCCTTCGTGCGCGGGTCAAAGTCGCACTTTAATGAATTTATTTATTTTACAATGATGGTTGCCAGCTGATCTCAAGCTCAAAGAAATTTCAGTGAATGCAGGCAACCAATGCATGGGAAAAGTCACCCACTGGCCGTGCGAAAGTTTTAGAACAGACTAAACTGTTATCCAAACTGTTGCCTGACGAGAAGATATAATGTCATATGGAACGATATTAGGAAATCTTCCCAATGTGCTAGATGTTTTAACAAACAGATCGAAACCTGACAAGGCATGGGTGGGTAGTTTTTATTTCCTGCTTCGGGAAAAAGATCAAATTCCAGCTAGACAATCGGTGTAAGGTAATACAGACTGAAAGTTGGAAAGTTAGATTACATAGGTTAGATTGAAAAAAAGGGTCAATATTGACCCAATCCGTTTCACATTAGACTTATGCTTCTTTCTTTTAGTCGAATCTGGAATATATGCAATTGCATATGTACTTACATTTTTAGAAAGTTTTAAAGTTGATAAATGAATTCTTTGCATCTTTGTATTCTGGTTTAGCAGCTGATATCCCTATTACTAACTAAATTATTTGAACGGCCACCCAACAGCGTTGGTATTGGCTATTACGCTGATTTACACGGGCATAATTGTGCTGGCATAAAATGCCAGTTTGTAGGTGAGAGAGGCAAAGAGAGTGGTTTTGCGGTTGGCATAACTTTTCAACCAGCTTCAACCCCGCATTAGCAGCATAAAACAAATACACACAGAATTTAAAAAACAGCAAAATGTTAAATGAATACTAAAAACACTAACACACACACAGCTGTGTATACGAATACATTTTGTGCCAGATGAATTAGTCTCGTGTAATTTGGAAAAGAACAAAAATTGTTCTCGTCTAAACTACCTCATTGATAAGAAGAATAGCATACGCCAATACTGACCATTAACCTAATGTTTTATTTTCGCTGATATCACGAATAAGAAACGCACAAAAAGTAAATTCAGTTTGAATAAGATGTTGATATTTTGTTTACGATAATAAGAGACATTCTTACTTTCTGTTTTTAGAAAATGTAAATGAATTTTCGCACGAGATGGTCCTGCGGCTACAGCTTCGAAAATTTTAATGCGCCAAATTGACACCAGAGACGCTGCAACACTGCATTACTATGAAAACGTGCAAAAAGCAGAGTTGTAATTTAATTTTAATATTAATTTTTATTCGTGCCAAAAAGTTTCACTGAATTAATTAATTGTACACATATTACAAAACTTAAACAAGCTAGTTTAGTTTAGATTTAAAAAGACATTTAATAAAAAAAAAGAGTTTTCAAATACTGAACAGGAATTATTGTATTTTAGCCGGTATTTCAACACAAACAATATCTTCACCATTTTGATCCTTTAATTCCCATTTGACCATGACATTTACCTTGGGATAGGCTTTCAAAACCGGTAAAGTGGCAACATATTCATAAGTTTCATCCTTTTCCAAAGGGCATTTGAGCCCGCTGTCGACACAAGCATCAGGATTTTGCAAATGGAAAGGCATTTCCACGCCCATTACCTTACCATGCACAACGGTTTTGATCGATGAAACATCTTCCGCTGCAGGCATGTGAATTATGAAATTAATTTTTTTTTAAATTATGTAATTAAAAAATAATTTACATAGCATTACCTTAATATAGAAAGGAACTAACTTATTTTTTTTTTAATTTTTTCGTTACATTAGACGTTCTTCTAGCGAAATATACAGAAAACTAGATTAAAAAAAATGAGTTAGGGCCTTTCTATATTAAGCTAACGATATGTACATATGTATATTTATGTAATTTTCTTACCAAGAGAAAAATCAATCGTTATAGAGACGGATGAATTGCGCTTTAAAATGCATTCATTTTTGGTAGTATCACAATCGGAAACTACAACTTTTGTAAATTTTCCCGTTTTAGAACCTAATTTTAAAAATTTAAATAAATTATTGTAGTTATTAAAATTTTATTACACCAATAACACTTCTATTTGTAGTATGTGTGAAAAGAAAAATAAATCTCGAAGTTTTTGCACTTTATCAAATACATATGTATGTATGTATGTATGTATGGTACGTGTTATATTTCTAAATATTCTGGGAATCAAATTTATTAAACAGTGAATTTGAGTGTTACCGCCCAATTACAATGGAAACTGCAACCACTGACGACTACGATTCTTAATATCGTCAGACCATACTTTATTTTATTTTTGTCTCTCATTGCTCTCATGGAGTAGAGCTGCCATCAGTGTGCACACTTCTACCAATATTCGGTAGATTCTACCGAATATGTTTGTGAATTTAACAATCTACCAATTCTACCGAACAAGGCCTGAAATCTACCGAATATTGTTATTTAGTAATTTAAATCGATATATGTGTAAATTGTCTATTTTGCCACATAGCAGTGCGGCCGCAGTGCGGTAATTTTCTGTCATGAAACTCATTAAAACAGAACAAAGAAATCGGTTAAAAACTGAAACTATAAGTAACCTAATATTTGCCAAAGAATTGTGCCTTGGGGATGAAATATTTATTCCTACCAATGATTTAATCATTTTTGCATCTTACATATTATCTTCGTAGTTAAAAATGTTTGTCAAATAAAAGTTATTTTAGTAGCTTTATAAAACCTATGTACAAAAACTGAATTCCTGTTAGTTATGTATATTGTATAGTTTTTTAAATTAAATGCTCTATTGAAATAATTGTTTGGCAAATAGAAAAAAAACAGAATCTGCCCAGAAGGTATCGGATAAGGCGTACAGAGAATTTCGAACACATTCCAATGGGAGAAATGCCAGCGAACAAAGAAGGCTGCAATATTCGAGGCGATCACTTTTATTTGCATCGTATAGCTCGAGCGAGAAGCCATTGCTGTCACCGATGAGCACTACATGGGCCAAACTCGAGATCCGCGAAAAATACAGCCAATTTGAATCATGTAAAATATGATTGATTAAAATTAAATTATTTGATATTACATTATTTTTTTAATTCTTGTTGTATAATTTAGGATATGATGGGTAAGTACTAAAGGTAGAATTAGTAAAATCGTATCGTGATGTTGCGTGTCAGCTGACAAAAACCGTACCATATACAATGCATGTTACTAGTTATAAAATATGTGATGGTAGCACTGCTGACGTAGGAATCTGCAGAAAACAGATTTTGCTGTAGCGAATGTCAAAAACGCCGTATTTAATGCCAGACAAAAAAAATGTGCTATGCAAACTGTTACATTTTCTATAACTTGTGCACAAAGTTGAACGATACGGCAAGCTGTAAAGTAGAATGATACGATTTTACTAATTCTACCTTAAAAGAGGATACTTGACTTCAATGACTATTAAAGAAGAAAAAAGGGCTCCTCGAGACAAGAACATCGATATATCATACTCTAAGATCCGACTGTAAATACTGAAGATATGACAAAAATAAAAAGCAACCCCTACATTCGGCAAAAAAACATAAAACATTTTTTTTTAAATAGTTCTGCTGGAATTATCGAAATACTTCCTTAGCAAAAGTTTAATGATTTTATGCGAGCTTTATTTTTCTGAAATTAGGGTAGTATATTAGGGTGGTAGGTGGTGGGTAAGTACTAGAACGGAATATTTGAAGTCAATGACTATTGAAGCAAAAACAACTATATACCTATCGCACTTTAAGATACGACTGCAAATGCCGAAAATGCAATGAAAAATGTATTTTGGCGACCCCTACGTTCGGCAAAAAAAAATAAAAAATGTTTTCAAAATTGCCTTGCAACAATACTTTATATTGGGTGGTGTACGGTGAACTTTTTTTTTTTGCGAAACACCCTAATGTACATACTTTTTGTACACCTATAACATTTGCAGCAACAAAACTGATAAACAGTTAAAATAAAAATCACATTCCAAAGACAAAACAACAAATACAAAATCCTTAAATAAAAATGAAAAAGGTAATTAAAAAAAATTAATTTACCAAAGAAGGCCTCCTTCAGTCAGGCCTACTAAGGAAGCCTTTGTCTGGCCTGTAGAGGATGGGAACGCAGAAGGCCTTGGTCGGCTAGGACATCATGTGTTTAAAAATGTATGATTATGGGATGAGGTAATAAATAGTTCTTTTGTCTAACAAATAAGGGCTTCCAGAAGGCCTGCATACTACTTCTTTTAGGAGCTGAGTAGCTACAAAAAATTTTCGAAAATAGGAACACATGATGTATGTATGTATGTATGTATGTTGGTAAGTCCTTATTTGTTAGACACAAGACCTATCACCCCTTTCGATACTCATACATTTTTTAACACACGATGTCCTTGACAGTCAACGCCTTCTGCGTTTCCCTCCTAAACAGCCCTGTTAGTAGGCTTTCTTCAACAGGCCAAATTTGTCAGAGAACTTAAGAATATTATTTAAGTTTGCGACTTTTTTCTTTTCACTTTTTTCATTTTTTAGGTTTTGTATTATTTTTTTTTTTTTGTAACGGTTTATCAGTTTTGTTGATACAAGCGCAGTACGTGCACAAAATGTATGTATGTGTGTATGTACATACATATGTACAGTCACTCCATAAAGTGAGTGCTCATCCCTGCCTAAAATGTCTTAAGTCAATATTTTAAACAAACTTAAAACTGGATTTCTGCTTCACTTTAAGTAAACTTTAAAATTATTTACAATTGCAGAGCAAATATCAATTCCCTTTTTCATGTGACACTTCTTTTTCTATATTATCTGTCAAACCTATCCGACAGATTCCCAATGGGATTTATATCTGGCAATTGAGGAGGAGTTTCCATCCATTTTGGGGTATTGTACAAAAGCCTGACCTTAGTCTTCGGCGCCGAGTGGTTCTGGCTATTTTCTTCAGTCAATAATAAATTTTCAGCTATTCGCATTTTTCTGATACTGGGTTGGAGATGGACTTTCAAAATCACGATTTATTTTTTATGGTTCATTATTCCATCCATTATACATACATATGTAATTTTTCGAGTTCAGACAATATGATAGGAAGTGGGTAGGCCTTTCTGGGAAAGCGACCGAGCATGCGTACTGTGTATCTAAAAAAAGATCTAAGAATGTCTTGCAGAAGGCCTTACAAATGAGGGCCTCCAAAAGTTTGCCACTGTCTGCTTTTGCCTATATGTATTATTATACTCTGTTTCCATAAGTCATGCAGTCTACTCGTCTAGAAAATTTATATGAAAATCACTCAAAAACATGAGTGCTTTTCATGTAAATTTTTACTCAAGTCGACCGTTCTTGTTGTGGAAACAGGGGTTCATGTTTTTTAACTGACGATTTTATAATGAACAATTAAATTGATTCCATATTATCAAACGGTAGACCTTTTGTCGTTTTAAGTCATAAGCGTTTATTCGTGAAAACCATTGATTTTTTAGTTTATTAATTAATAAATTTCACACTAATTTTGATTTTATGTCGAAAATTGTTAGCTCATATTGCAAACAAACGGATTACATATGTACATGCATACATAGTATGTACTAAAGGGTTGCATTTGTATACTCGTTTGTATAGCCAAAACAAATATACCATGGTATGTACCATATGATTGTAGTGTGAGCGACAGAACTAGTATAAGAGTTATTGTGTGTGTGTGCTTTTCCAAATTACAATACAATTGAAAACAAATAACAATTGCTTATTGTATTGCTGCTGAGCAACTGTTTGATCTGTTTTTGCTCAAAAATACATATTGTAATACAAATATATGAAAAAAAAAAACCACTATTGAAACAAATAAATGATGTGCAGATGTATATGCGGACGTTCGTTATGCTATTTTGTGGCGCAGCGAAGTATACACAGAGAGAGAGAGACAATTTTGCTCTGAGAGTAATTACACATGCATGTGTTTCATGTACATGCATCATTTACTTACATATGTATGTGAAATTTTGCTTTCATTCATTCATTCATCAGCCATGTATATTTTTTCTCAACACATCATAAGGCACTTATGGTAAAAGCAGTTTTATGTATCTTATTTGTTTTGGAAAAACAAAAAAAAAAAATGTGTTGTTTTCATTTGCTCATTGCCCAACCATACAATAATTGCTTAAAAAAATCAACATTTACAACTAGTAACAGAAAACGCTAAATAACATATTTGTTCATACCAGAACCAAAAACACGCAAAAACTGGTGCAAACAGATGTATCTGTGCAATGCTATAGTATGTACATGCATACATACATATCGAATTAGTCACAATGAATTTAAAAATTAATTAAAACGAATTAACATTATAACAAGGGAAACTTATTAAAAAAATTCTATAATAGGTGTACACAGACATTTCATTTTATCTTTCAAAATGTGCAAGAACTCAAATTTTAAATTGAAATATTCTTTCTTATTAATTGATATTTCTTAATTAAGCTTAATTGGATTAAATTTGAACTCAATTTTCTTTTCACACAATTTCTTTTCCTTAAAGCGTTTTTTTATATTTTTTTATAAAATATTTACCACAATCCGTAAATTGTAGAGCGTAAAGTGAATTTGAAAGCACTGCTAACAATGTAAATAAAATCACAAATTGTTTCATTTTTAAACAATTTTGAATTTTATTCGTTCTTGGGTTTTTTTATTGGAAATAAGAAGGAATAAACCGTTCTCTAAGGTAGAAATATAACGACTAAATTTTTACTGCTCAAACTTTGAAAAAAAATAAATTATTTGACCAAACGATTTAAGAACGCTCAAAATATTCTCTTTATTTTATTTTTTTATTTCTTAATTAAATAAAAGCACTCACTACAACGCTAAATCCATACATACACATCCTATACGAATATATGCGGGTATAAAACAGACAGATAGAGGTCCATTTTAAGCATTACGAATTCACGTATACAAATATGCACATAGTTACATACACATATACACGTGCAGAAACTGTGTTGCCATAATGGCAAAAATCTCCACAAACTAACAATGTTTTATTACAGCTTCAAAGTCTGCATCTTAGAAAAAAAATTATTCGAAAAGCCACCTTTGTTAAAAAAGTTTAAGCTTTATAGTGAAATATTTATTATAATTTTAATTGTAATAATACCTAAGTTATATATAAAAAATTAAATATATAAAATATTCAGATATGTGAGCAAAAAAATGCTCTGAAAGCGTTCCATGCGCTTCATCTTTTTACGGTTGGCGTAATCGTCCTACCGATAAGACTACTTGCAGTGCGGTGCATGATTTTAAAGAAAAATCCGAGGCAATCGATCATAAGTACTATGCCTTTCGCAAACCACAACTTGGCACATTTTGCGTCGTGACCCAGTACCTGCAGGTCAACGACCATAGATCTGCACCAGCGATTTGAGGGGCTGGTCATCTCACGTGGAGGTGATGTAATCTGACCACCGAAATTGTGTGATTTGACCTCGTCTATGTGCATGAGCTTTCAAGGCCAAAATTATGCGTACCAGACGCGGCAGACATTTGCACGATTCTATATTCCATAAGGCATATTCCATAAATTTAGTACAGCGCGACTTTGATTCGCACACGAAGGATTCCGCACGGAGACTAGATATGTAATACTATACGAATTTTGGTATTTTTTCGGTTTTTTGCGTTTTTTACGTTTCTGACGATTTTTCGGTTTTGGCGATTTATTTTAATTTTAGCGATTTTTTTTAGTTTTGTAACATTTTTTCGTTTTGGCGATTTTTCCGGTTTTTGGTGTTTTTTTCATTTTGGCGATTTGTTAAATTTTGTAGATTTTTTCGGTTTTTGGTGATTTATTTTAGTTTTGGAGATTTGTTTTGTTTTGGCGCTTTTTTCGTTTTGGCAATTTTTGTTCGGTTTTTGGCCATTTTATAATTTTGGGATTTTTTTAGTTTTAGTGTTTTTGAAAATTTCAAGAGTTTGCCGCTTACGGTTAGTATAAATATGCACTAACTGCAAATTTCAAGTGTCTATATGTATATAATTGTATGTATGTATATTACATGGGATTTTAAAATTTTTCGTTGATCATTTTGGAACACTCTTTTTTAACTGTCATGTATTTGTTGTTGTAGCGGCAAAAGTTCTATATATTCTGTCCTTTTCACCTTTAGTGCACGGAACCCTAAAAAAAAGAAGCTAAGCCGTGGGTGGCGTTAAGCGCAATGTAGCAATGGTCAGAGAAGGACGGCTGTATAAGCACCATTCAATCGTTTACTAAATACAATATATTGATTGTTAACAAATGTTAAGTACATTGGTGGTGCTGAACATTTTGAACGATTTTCATGATTATTAATATTAATAATATTAATAGATAATTACAGAAAATTTTTAATAACTCGAGGGGCCTTTCTAAGCCTATGGTCTAATCTAACTCATTTGATGAGGCAAGACTATATACATAAGTTCCGGTTCAAACACTTCAACTTTTGTTGATCAAGTAGTAATTCAGCTGTGGAAAGATAGAGAAGGAAATACAAATATGTATGTCTTTTGTTCTACCAGCTGAATGAAAAGTTCACGTGTGTGAACCTGGAATTAGTATTTTCCTCATCATTATTTACAATTAAAAGGTTGAGTATGAATTGAATAAGTGACTCACCCCTATCTGTATACTGTATGATGCAAGTTTACATCTGTGCATGCCTTATTATCGCAGGCTTCTTTTACAAGCTGTTGGAATTCCTATGGAAGTGCCTCTTTAAAACGTGACAATTAGCATGATATAAAGAGTATTAAATCTTCCTTGCTACCATCTACTGCTACAGCCGCTAAATCGTCAGTACTGTAATTATACAATATACTTATACGAATTAATGTTCTTCTTAATTTGGGATGACTGATCCGTTTTCGAGAAGTATGTATGGTATTTTCGTGACCTTAGCCCAGAAGGCAGAATGTACCCGGTGAAATCCACGGCTCCTGGACCATCACCACATTGCAGTTTCCCGCATCTAGAGTGAGAAGAAGATCAGTGGATGCTGTTTTATTTTGATAGGTGTTAAACTTAATTTAATCTCTGATTTCAAACTTGAGAAGTGACCCATGGAGTTTCAGGATAACTGCATTTCTTTTTGTTGAAAATCGATATTTTATTGAGATAAAATCTGCACTTTTGGTAACATTGAGCACAAATTTGAAATTATGTGTGTACATATGTACATATGTATGTATAAATTATGTACACATGTATGTATAAATGCATGTGTATATGAACATATGTATGAATGTACGTATGTATGTATGTATGAAAACGTATGTAGGTGGATTGTAAACAAAATGCATTTCTGTTTTTTTATTAAATTTGCTTTAAAGTGGCTCTTATAATATAATTAGCAAAATATGGGACTGTTCATACATAAATATACGTACAAACATGCATACATACATACATATGTATGTACATATGTATGCATAGTGAATGTTCATACATATTTATATTTTTAGCGGTCCTCCGTGTACCGTTATTATTTTCTTATCAATGCAATGACATTCATTCATTTGTTTTGTTTTCTTTGTTCGTTGTAATTTTAGAGATTGCACACAAGGAGATTTTTTTCTTATTTACATTCATACATATGTATGTATGTATGTATGTACATATGTATGAATAGACTGACATCGTGTGAATTTAAAAAATCCATTAATATTGTTTTCTTTGTATGTAACTACTAGCGGGTGCTTTTTATTCAATAAAAATTTGCTTACAGTGACGTATCGAAACTATGGCTCAAGCCTGCAGTATACGGTATGTAAAAAGCCACCACATGCACACGTGGCTGTGAAGTAATGAAGCTACATTTGCCGTATTCTATTAACATACGTACATACATATGTACATGGAAAGACTCACATGCAGTCACATTTTACTACAGTTAACCCTCGATCTACGCGATCTGTTGGCACTGAACAATATACAGACATATGTAGGTGCAAATAAAATTTGGACCAGTACAAAAAAATACTTCAAACATTTCAAACGAGACACATTCACTTCAGGTGATAGCAAGAACACAAAAATACAACTACGAAAAAAACATCATGGCTTTTTAGTTGAACCAAAACGTCAACAATAGAATTTGCGTAACAAATTAACTAACTATCACTAACAAAATTTGCAACGTTAAGAGCTTTTCACTATTTCTCAACATTTTTTTCAAAGATTTCTTAAATAAAATATTTTTCATACTAAATTTTTTTAATTTCTTTTTCGTTAACAATTTTTTAAGTTCTGGCTAACGTGTTATATTAAATTCATGTAAAAAATTGTGGAATTCCAAAAAAGGTTGCTATTATTCATCCGCGTTATGTCGAAAGGTAGAATTAGTAAAATCGTATCGTGATGTTGCATGTCAGCTGACAAAAATCGTACCATATACAATGCATGTTACTAGTTATAAAATATGTGGTGGTAGCACTGCTGACGTAGGAATCTGCAGAAAACAGATTTTTCTGTCGCGAATGTCAAAAACGCCGCATTTAATGCCAGACAAAAAAAATGTGCTGTGCAAACTGTTACATTTTCTATAACTTGTGCACAAAGTTGAACGATACGGCAAGCTGTAAAGTAGAATGATACGATTTTACTAATTCTACCTGAAATCTCGTAAATGATGTACCGCGTAAATCGTGCTAAAAATTCTCGTGATGTCATAGCCATGTGACTTTTTACATATCGTGTACTGTAGGCTTAAAGGCTCAGTTAAGGCTCAGTTAGCCGACTGTAATGTAAAGTAACTGCAACAGTAAGAAACAGCTGATCAATTTTGTTATGTGAAAAGTAATGAAAATGGTTATAGAGATGTAATATAAATATATCAATCAGCTGTTTTCTACGTTAAATTACATTACATTACAGTCGGCTAACTGAGTCTTGAGTTTTTAATTGATTATTGCATTAAAGATTGGGTCGAGTGCAAATGTTTATGCAAGGTCGATGAGAACAAATTTCTCATGCATGATCTTTAAGCTAACGATACTAAATGCTGACGATATAAGGATTTATAACGACCACACAAATTTACGCGCAAAGTTTACAATAACCTTCAATATCTATTTTGATTGAACAAAATGCATTCACGTAAATTAAATGATAAAGGCTCAACTATTCGTTCTTATTTTATTACAATTTTGCACTGGCACTAAAAAAAAACTTAAAAATTTAAAGAAAGAATGCAACTTAAATGAATTCCTTCAGAAAAGCCCAGCAACTTTAGTATGTGTTATGCACAGAGGACCTTCTGTGGTTTTATGTACATACATACACACATGCATATGTACATTCATGTAAGTATTTCACTAGTAGAAAGGCCCTAACTTGTATTATCACGAAATTGAGTTTTTCAGTGATTCCAATACATTTCTCACAAATACACTTCGTCACAAAAATTTATAATAACGCTTTTACATGCAGTTGTACAGGCACTTGTACTGTTTATTATTGTTTTTAGCTTCTCCTGTAAAGTTAGAGTTATTTGAGTTAGGGCCTTTCTACTTGTGACCAACGATATGTATCTCCATACGATTTTAATGAGTGTGAAATGCTTTTTAGGGTCACTTTTTGAGTTCAAGATTAGAAATTAAATTTACCTTAACATTTATTTGTGGTTTTTGGTGTCAATCGCGGTATCTTACTTTAATACTGACAACATACACTTGTAAAACATAACTTTTTTTTAATTATATATATGATAAAGTAATTTAAAAAACATCAATAAATATATATATATATATATATATATATATATATATATATATATATATTATTTATCTTTTTCCTTTAACACGCACAATATTCTACTTGTAAATAATAAAATAATATTTATATCTTATTTTATTTATGTATATTTTTTCCTTTAACACGTACAATATTCTACTTGTAAATAATAAAATGACGCACTTTCTTCTTCTTCTCACAAAAAAATCAAGGTGTGTTAATAACATTTATTAATTTTGCACAGAAAATGTTGCCATTATTTTATTCCTCAGTATGGTAATACTTAGCGTAGCCAGATGGCTTTTGTAAAAGGCAGACATGATCAATAAAAAGGCGTAATTTTGAAAAAAAATATCGCCAAAAAGCGGGATTTAAAAATAAATATCTTTTAGAAAGCTAATACTACAGGGTGTTTTTTTAGAGGTATAGAACTTTGAATTGAAATAAAACACAAGAAAATCGTTTTAATGTCCATCAATTTGGCTTAATTGGAAGGATAATTTTATGCCATTAATGTTTAAATATGATTTCGGGCATGTGGCCGCCGCGGCTGGCTCGAATAAAGCCAATTCTGCAGGTCCAATTTTCAACCACTTTTTCGAGCATATGGGGCCGTATGTTGGCAATAACGCCACGAATGTTGGCAATAACGCCACGAATGTTGGCTTCCAAGTCTCCTAACGTTTCTGGTTTGTTGGCGTAGACGAGCGACTTCACATATCCCCAAAGAAAATAATCCAATGGTGTCAAATCACACGATCTTGGTGGCCAATTGACAGGTCCATTCCGCGAAATTATGCGCTCATCGAATGTTTCCTTCAATAAATAGATTGTGACGTGCGCTGTGTGGCATGTAGCGCCGTCTTTTTGGAACCACAACTCATCCACATTCATGCCATCCAATTCGGGAACAAAATAGTCGGTTATCATGGCTCTATACCGGTCTCCATTAACGGTAACTGACTCTCCAGCATTATTTCGGAAGAAGTATGGCCCAATGACTCCACCAGCCCATAGAGCACACCAAACAGTCAGTTTTTGTGGATGTAATGGCGTCTCAAGGGTCTCATGTGGATTCTCTTCACTCCAAATGCGGCAATTTTGCTTGTTGACGTAGCCATTCAACCAAAAATGAGCCTCATCACTGAACAAAATTTTGCAATGAAAATCAGCATCGAGATCAATCTCATTTTCGGCCCATACACCAAAATCACGACGCATTGCATGGTCTCGCGGCTTTAATTCTTGCACAAGCTGGATCTTGTAAGGTCGCAATCTTAGATCTTTGCGCAAAATCTTCCATAAAGTTGATGGACAAAGCTCCAATTGCTGTGCACGGTGGCGAATCGATTCATTCGGGTCCTCTTCAACACTTTGCTCTACAGCGGCAATTGTTTCTTCGGTGCGCACTGTTCGACGTCTCTGCGGATGCGTATTATCACATAGAGTAAACGTAGTGCGAAAACGATCCATGGTTAACCGAATTAATTGCTCTGATGGACGATTATGTCGACCATAAAATGGACGGAGCTTGCGGTAAACTTCGCGAACTGAACCATTATTTTCGAAATAAATTTGCACGATTTGCAAGCGTTGTTCTTTTGTCAAACTGTTCATGATGAAATGGCAAACCAAACTAAATATTAATCACTTGACAGCTGACAAAATGGCCGCCAGTTAAAAAAGTGATGCCAACTTAAAGTTCTATACCTCAATAAAAAACACCCATTAGTACACAACAGTCTCGTATATACTTACTGCATTATTCATAAAAAATATTTCAGGTTTATTAACCGCTTATTTGATATATATCAATGGGAAATTTGTCAAATAAACCTGTAATAAACCTAAAATATTGTTTATGAATTAGACCGTTAGAAAACACGGTTTTCAACTAAAAAAAACTCTTTTAAATAAACAAAAATACTTATAATAAATTTTATATATACATATTAGTACATAAATAAAAATCAAATTTCTTGCGTTGGTAATCGAATGGATTAAGAACGGCTATACCGATTTCGATATTTTTTTTTATATAAAATTTTTTTATTTTGCAATATCTTTGCATCTAATTCAACAAGAAACGCGAAATTTTGTTTAAGTAATGATTTTTATAATGTGCGTTGTCTTATAAAAAAAAAGGGTCGAATTGGAAATATATCGTATAGAGAAAATATTCACTTTGAGATATCTGGAAAACTACAAAATGCCCTCTTTTCCATATTATAAGTTTTTATTGTCACTTGAAAATTTACCAAACACCAATTATCGTAATGTCTTATGTGTACAATGACTTTTGGTATTCGTAATTGGAATGGTAACTAATAATAATATAATAGCAAGAGTCTTCAAATTTAGTATGAACTCCTTTGAGAGCGTGATGCGAAATAATTAAAAATATTTGTAGAATATGACCGTGGAAAGAGGCACCGCCATACGAAGTACTCGTAATTAATGATAATCTTATATCTTGATCTCAAGCATTGTTAAAACTGCTTGTGATTTCACATTTCATAAACACTATTATAAAAAAATTACGCAAACTTTAAAATTCACTATTTTTATAAACTTATTCTCAAGTTGTATTGAAGTTTGGTTATTGTGTGATATTTTGCGTACATACACTTTTTCCCTGAGACAAAAAAATTCGCTATATCAAACTTTAGGATCGGACTGTAAATATGGAAGATATAACGAAAAAACTAAAAAGGTGACCCCTACGTTCGGCAAAAAAAAGAAAAAAAATTTTTGAAATGTCCTTGGAACAATACTTTATATTCGCTGGTGTACGGGGCACTTTTTTTGTGCCTATTGGGCGAGACGCTCTAAGTACATACATAATTTTATTATGTATGTATTATGTATCCAGAACAAAATACTTACTACCTTATGCATAACGGAAAAACTGAAGTGAAGTTAGGATGAGTGAAAAAATTGAACATGGTGTAAACGGGTTTTGCCTTAAAATTTTAGAATAAAAATTACACTGGGATTTAATATTAGCTTAAAACTACATAATTCGCGATATTTTTAATGTCAAATTGAATGGAGGAACAATGGCAGCTTTTTCTTGTACACAAGGCTGTTAATTTGTAAGTATAAAGCAAATTAAAATGTTCACGTCCACAACAAAACGTAGGTAAGTTTGGAAAACGTAAAAATATACTTATAGTACATGTATGTATGCTTATATTATTATTTAATAAAAACAGAACACTTACATAAATATGTTACCAGCTTCCTTGGGATGTGCGGGTGCACCTTAAAAATATAAGAAGATAACACACAAAACTTATAGGTATTCTTTTAGAATTTAAACACTTAAACACAAATATTGTTCTTTATTCAAAACAATGTTTATTGGATATATTTTATATTGCAACACAATCATTTAGTATAATAAAAACTTTAGAAAGTAGTAGCTTGCCATTCAAGGCGAATGGAATTATGAATATGATTTGACACTTTGCCACAATGTATACACTTTTGCGCCAGAAAATGGATGTGAAAACAAAAGCAATAATTTAAGGCAAGAAAAGTGCAGTATGAGCGATATGCGTTATATCTTCCCCTCTCGGGGAAAATTGTTTGATAATACACAAACAATAAATGAAAGTGATTCAAATATATTTTGGGAAACATGGATTACGTATCAATCTGAGAAATCCATGGGAATTAAATTACTTTTTGTTTAAGTGATTATTACAAGATGGCGAATGTGGAATAATAATTTGTAGTTAATAACAGTATCACAGATTTTGAGAACTTGGCAGCACTTAATACCCTAGCATTTAATTTATTAGTTTCGAGAGAAAGATGGCGCCGTAAACACTACGTAAATCTGTATGCCACGTATAATAAGTTGTCAAAGCTTGTCAATACACATTTCGTACTCGACGTTTATTCGTGATATTTTTTTTGCAACGAAAAGTAAGTGCGTGAAGTGTTTGAATTTATAATAAAATATATAATTTATTGAGATTACTACAAATAAATTCATTTGAAAAGGTTTAATAGTATTAATAATAAAATAATCATTTAAAAACTATATTAAAATACCTGGGATAAAATCAGCACAATAAAAAATCTCTTAGGAAACCATAAATATTTGTTAAACAAAATGTAAAGATCCATAATCTTAACCGATTTTCCAATTGTTAATTATTTTATTAAGTATGTAATTATGTTACTAAACATTTAGCGAAAACTGTAATAAACCTAATATCGACGTGAGATGAACTCCACGACGCCACGAGTGCAAGCCCTGCACAACAAGTTGTAGAGCCACAACATAACTTTTCATCATTCACTTTTCTTTTTGTTTAATCCTCTTGTTTTTTGCCCTTTCTAATATTTGCTTAACTTTATTTTTATAATTTTAGCTAAAATTTAAAAGAATCAAAAACCCGCCATGGATAAAGTTGTAAAATTCTGTGAACCTGGACGAGCTTTTGCCAAGGACTCCATACGTTTGGTAAAACGTTGCACCAAACCCGATCGCAAAGAGTTCCAAAAAATTGCCATTGCTACCGCTATTGGCTTCTGTATTATGGGTTTCATTGGTTTCTTCGTTAAGCTGATTCATATTCCCATCAACAACATCATTGTGGGCTCATAAATTCCAAATGGACTTTTTTTATACCTCACAGCTGTATCAGCTTATGTTTGTATCATCATTGTCCATTTGTTTTTAAGTTCCACATCCACAATATATCAGAAAAATTTAATTAACATATGTATGTGTTTGTACTTCAAAATGAGAACAAAAAATTCATATTTTTAGTAAATTTTTCTAGATTAAGCGATTATTTAAAAAAAAACTTTCATGGTTGCGGTCCGTCACTCGAGCCATTGGCTTTTGAAAGTTTACAACTCTTTCCATTTTTAATTCATGTTTAATTTATATTGAAATAAATTTATATAAAAAAATAATACGATTTGCCTGCTAAAATTCATAGAAACTATTTAAGCAATAAATTGCATCAGATTATATTAAAACACTTCACAACCGCCGATAGCAAGATTTTTAGGTGTGTTTAGGGGCATGGTAGCTGAAATTATAAAAAACTTCGACCCGAAAAAATAAATGTTACAAAAGAAGCGAATAAAATATTTAATAAAACGTGTCGCAAAAAAATGTTTTATACGAACAAAGCAAGCTAAAGAAACACATCGGTCAAATCGACATAAAAGTCTATGGATGCAGCTTGCCAAGAAACACAAAAATTTTAATATTTAAACTAGAAAAACTTCTCAAAACTATGGGACTTGCCACATTGTTCAACTCACAGTGGAGTATGAAGGTGGTAGCAGCATGTGCGAATATAAGTATAAAATTAGAAGAGACAAGAGAGGGAGGAGCAGATTTTCTGAACTAATAACTTGTACGTTTATCTTCTCCACCAGTTTACGTATGCATTATATAATTTGTGCATGAAACTGAGAACTACTGAGAGGGTGTGCGAGGCGCATAATAGGAATCAAGTGGGCTGTTTCTGGCGGAAATAATAACATGCAAAACCCAACCTAACCAAACATAAAAGAAGTCTACAAATGTGGCGTAAAAATATATCTAAGACGCATGTATCGGAAGCCTTATAGTTAAAACTTGGCTCTCTTAATTTTCTGCTATTATCACTTTTTACAATACCAGCAAAATTAAATGACCAACAATAATTGATGTGACATGAAAGTGTTAACAAAAACTTGACATACTGTAATCTAACGAATTTTTAAAATTCTTTCACCATTGGAAAGCTACATTACCAGCGTCAAATAAAGAATATTTGTTAACTGGTTCGGAACCGGTTTTTTATATGTATTTGGTAAAGATTTTTTTTGCTAAAAACAAATTAGTGGGGTAATTTTCGTTTCGGGTCACTGAAGGTGACAGTTAAAATTTAAAGGGTGTTCCAACGAAAAATTTGAAGATCCCATGTAATATACATACAATTATACATAGACAGTTGAAATTTGCAGTTAGTGCATATTTATACAGACTAAAACAATTAAAAACAAAGGGTATTTTATCAGTTAATGTAATTTTGACAACTTGCTGTATCTTGGAAACCGTAAGAGGAAAACTCTTGGAATTTTCAAAAACGCTAAAACTAAAAAATCATCAAACCGAAAAAATCGTCGAAAACCAAACAAAAAAAAAACGCCAAACTAAAAAAAAAATCTAAAACTAAAATAATCTCAAAAAATCGCCGAAATTACAAAAAAAAACCAAAACAAAAAACACCAACAACTGAAAAAATCTCAAAAAACAAAAAGCGCGAAAAATAAGAAAAACCACCAAAACTAGTAAAATCACCAAAAACCGAAAGAAAGGTTACCTAACAGGTACTTAAATTTCTTTAAAAAATTCTGCATCAGGTAAGATATTCCATTATATAGTATTTTGTATTTATGTAGTATCCGTACAAAAACCCTTCGTGTGCAAGTCACAATCATAATTTACACGATTTATTTATTTTTTCTTTCTAAAAAACTCGCATTAAAAAATCTTGTAACTATTTTAATAATCATTTGCCTAATTTGCAATTTATAAGAAACTATCTAAAATAAATACTTATGGACTATTCACAAGGTCTTCCATTATATCATATTGTCGTAAAGTACTAAAATTTTTGTTTGAAAGCAAAAAAAATATTAAATTAATTTAAAACATGACAATATGGAATAATAGAAAACCTCGTGAATTGACCATTAGTTTATTGAATCATTTGTTTTATTTTTAACTTAAATCTATAAATATCATAAAAATTTCGAATAAAAATGCAATTTTTGTGTTTTTATCCTCTATTTTACTATAGTAGTAGTTTATATGCAAGTTTGTGATGCATCTAATGCTTAAATTATGGTATACATAATGTATGAGTGTGTGTTGTTTTATGTATGTATGTCGACAAACATACATAATTATATGATTACAAATAACAAAAAAAAAAAAACGTAAACGTTAACCACTTACATTAGCAAGACTTTACAATTCCTCAAAGAAGGCCACGCGGGCCTTAGTAGAACCGGATTTTAACTTTTTCAATGTAGAATATTTTGTTTCGCCGGCTTTCAATTGTGCTTCACTTAATATATCCAGATTTGTTTGATTCTCTTCGATTTTCAAGAGTTCAATTTCCGATCTCAGGGTTTGCAGTTGGTTCTGCACTTGTTTGTGCTTTTTCAAATACTCCAAACGACTTCGTTCAATTTCGTTGGTGATTTGTTCCATTTCACTGTCAGTTAATATGAATTCTTTCGTCTCGAAATCATCATTCTCAGAGTCATCATCGCCAACATCGTGTACTAGAACTCCTACACCTAAACTTCCACCTAACTGATTTAGTTTATTTAAATCGTTGGTAGTTAGTTCCACGCCACCAGTGGATTCATTTATGTCGGCAGTAGAATTGCTATTTGTAAGCGAGGGCGTGCTGCCAGAGGCGGCAATATTGTTGCTGGAACTGGATGAAGAGTTAATGGTTATATTTGGTGGCAGCATACTATCTTGAGAGCTTTTGCGGCCACGATTCAGAAAATTCAAAAGGCGGGCCGTTGCTTCGCGCTCTGCTAGTTTGGCACAAATGAGTTCTTTCTTAAGTTTTTCAGCTTCCGCTTCGCGTTTATCCTTCTCCACTGTTAATTGATGAACGTAGAAGTCAGCATCACGTATTTTCTTTTCCAAATCCATTTTTTCATGTTCGATTTTCATTTGACGTTCGCGCAAACGATCCATTTCGCTTTTAAAATGATTCGCTTTGCATTCGGTCAATTGCATTTGCTCTTCATTAACACGGCTCTTTTCGAAATACAACTCTTTAGTTTCTTCCGATCGCCGCTAATTATACGAAAGTATAGATGAAAAAAATTTATATTTTCTATTACGTTTATGATTACAAAAAAAAAAACTTACCAAAGCATCACTAGCCATGCGCATGTCTTCCTGCAAACGTTCCAAACGATTTTCCAGCTCATAACGCTCCTGTTCAGCCTTTTCGCGCAATTTTTTTTCTCTTAAAAATTTTGTACGTTCAAGTTGTCGGCGTTGTTTCTCTTCCTTGGCTTGGGCTTTCATTTGTTGTATTTCCATGGTATCGGGTTTACGACGTCTCATGTATAAATCATGATTACCTTTGCAAAGATCCAATATCTTATAAAATAATTGAAATAAACAGTATTAATGGATTTATCCTAAATCTTATTAAAATTCTTAAACTCACCATTTTATTTATGTGTAAATCTTGAGAGTAAAATATAAAACTAGAAACTTTCGCGTCCACTAAGCGTATGGTGAATTTCTTATCATCAAAACTAACATGTCGTATTTCATTCCATTGAAATGTCGTTTTCGGCGTCAATTTATTATGATAATCATATATATTTAGACCCACGGCCGTTACACCCAGCCAAAGTTTAGTTTTATTTTTATTCTAAAAATAATAAGAGAATCATAATAATTTAAAATGTACACACACAAATAATTTTGCTTTAACTTACAGTAATGGGGAAGTAATTAACGCCATACATATCTAGGTCTTGAGCGATTTTCAAGTATTCCATTTCAACTTCATCGCGGGTCATTGGCTCATGATCCATATACCTTATGAGATAATGTGCATATGTATATAGATTTATTAAATTAAATAATTTTCACTATTATAAGAGTTGAATGTTGTAAATAGAAACTCTCAACAAATTACATACAACATAAAAAATTTCTACGATTGGTTGTGAACTGGATAAATTATTAAAAATAAAACTGAAGTTTTCAATATAGGACCAGAAGACATTAAAGCATTTAGGCTCATCAAAGACATGAATTAATGCTTTGTAAGATTATTAATTGTCAGCATTTTCAAGTTATAGAGCTTCTGCAAATTTAAAAGTTGCCGCCTTTTTGAGACTTCAGAATAATTAAAAAAGTTTTATTCGTAACAGACTTTTGAATAACAAAATAAATATTTATAGATAAGATTTCAATTATCCAGTTTAATTAAATATGTCTTAAAGTAAAAAGTGAACACAGAAAATTTTTATTTCGATCATTAAAAATTTATAGATAATGTGCAATAAAAAATTATATTGACCCATACCCGCCAAAAAAGCTTAAACGACAAAATTTTTTACTTTTTTTTTTGACGAAAATCGATTATTGATGATCGCTAATAGTCGATTTTGATATAAAAATTAAGTTCAGGATTATGTCGCTAAGCTTTTTTTGGCGGTTATGGCACGACATGCAATTGCATCTGCACATACACACAAACACACACATATGGATGTATTGTGAATCATTAAAATTATGGGTATCAATAATTTATTCACGTATTGCATATTTGTTTAAAAGTGTCGTACGACATTTCTCAAACATCAAGGATTTTAGTGTTTTATAGCTATGTGGTTAGGTATATTATAAATAAAATAATAATGAAAAAATATATGTACATATATGTGTATATGGATATGAATTTTATTTTACACATTTCTTTCACATCAACATGACTAACTACTTACCAAGTTTTTATACGCTCTTCCCACATTTTTGGTGTCATTTGATATTGATCCGTAACGCCTTTGGGCAGTAGATCTACACCCTGCAACATGCCATCCTTATAGGTTTCTGAATCATAGGGACCGTATTGCACATGAACTGCGTACGAGGCCAACAGTACAGATGCCTCCGGACGACAGTAAATATCCATAGACAATATGCTTTGCTTCACTTGTAAAAAGAATAAATGTTGCGTTATCTCTTGTATAAGCTCTTCGCTGACATTTTCTGGAAAGTATTTCGCATAAAAACTGAAAACATAGAAGCCGTTTGGTTGCAATTGTATACGCTGGTCTTTTACTTTCTTGTCCATTTTCAGCCAGGTGACATTGCAGCGTGTATCCACATACTGCAAGCCAAAATACCAATATTCTCGCAAGCCAATTGTACGACAAACTAAATCAAATAGATCTTGACCACTGGCCCTCTGCTCCAATTCAAATTCGAGTTCCGAGTCAAAAGTGATGACTTTTACCGGGAAAACCCGGGGTTTTTTGCTACGAAAAGGACTCATTTTCATCGAAATTTGTGCTGGTATTTATTTCAAACCCACTATCGCAAACATTCCCGGGGGTTCTTTGGATATTTTTTATGAGCAATTCTACTTTTTTGTGTTGCTTATTTATTTTTATGCTGGCTTAGCATTGTTTAGGCGCATTAGATTTCAATGACACATACATATACAAGGCACAGGTGTATTTATTACATAACAGTCATGGAATTCACAAAATTTATACTATAATTTAATGTTTCTTGTATAAATTAAGCATTCTTTTTTATATTAAAAACTAAAAATAATTAAAACAACAACAATTTTATGCAATTGTCAAAATATGTAAAAGCAACAAATGTTTTTGTTGACGGATGTCGCTGTTCATTAACATAACCATTTGACACATGGTAAAATTACACTAGGTACATTCACGACTACAACAAAATTACAACACAAAAAAAACATGCATATTGTTGGTGTAAACAAACGAATAATTGTCAGAAACAGATGTCTTGTGTTTTTAAAAATAACAATTACAGGAAAATTAAAGTACAACTGCAATTGCACAGATTAAATAATACCTTTCTGTAAAACGTTCGAACGTGACATTCCTTTTTTTATTTTCGAAACGAATGCACGCACTTAAGAATATTTTTACCATAGAAATAAAATATCGAATTCGAAACCTGCATTTATATTTTTAATTTATGTATTTTATAAAGCTAAATTAGACATGTTTTCCAATAAATATATGAATAATACCTAAATTTAATGTAGAAACATAGTATTCTTCATAATATAGTTTTTTTTTTCATCCACCATTCTATGGTATTTCAATGAATACTTAAAAGTGAAAGGAAATTAATTTGGATAAATTGCTTTTCTTAAACGGCACATCTTTTAAGACGTTCCATATGTAAATCATGTAATAATTTATTTTTAATATAATAAAATGGATTCTGAGATTCATCCAACTCAGGTTCATAGAAGTTTTTATCAGGTTCATACAATGCCACATGTTTTAAAGCTGAAGTTCCATCAATAGATGTCATCATATCATTTGGGAAGTCATTATTGTTGTTATGATTAATAAACTGTTGATTGTAGTGCATCTCTTCAAAGTTTGATAAATGTAAATTGTTAATTCGTTTAGACAATGGCGTTGATTCACATAAAACATCATCTTCACGACTGCGTTTTCTATTATTAAACAAAAATTGATCATATTACGAACATCTGTGCTCACTGTAAAATATTCAGACTTTTCTGAACACAATAAATTATATTTAATCTTACCTTTTGTCTATTAATCCGGACATTTTCATTAAATTTCATTTAGTTTCTCAATATTAATTGTGCTTTAATAATTGTTAATTCTGTTTTTTATACTTTTTCAGTCGTAATTCTTCAGTGTTGATGAAGTTTCCTTTGCTGTCATTGTTTATAAAATATATCTTTCTCATAACAATAATGACATTCTTTCCTCTCTGGCTTTGCATTGCTACCAGAGTTGTATAAAAAGTATTCTTTGTAGGTGAATTAGTACAAGTGATGGCACTAAGTTAAACTCATTGTACAATTGCTATAGATATACAGGTAACAATGACACAATTTACACTATGCCTTTTCTGCTTGCCTGTGCAGGCAGGCTTTCTTAGTTATTTGTGAGAGGGGGTGAGAAGCTGGCGGTGTAGAATAAAAGGCACGAAATGAAAATTTGAGGGGATTTATGACATTTCTCTTTGCCTCTTTCGAATTCTCAGCATTAAACGTGTATATAAATTGCAAAAAGGCATGAATAAAAAAGGCTTAATGTAAATGTGTGTGACTTTTCGTAGGGGTTTCAAAAGAAAATTGTCAAAACAAGGCAGGCTAAAAAGGCATAGTGTGAATAGCGACAATCTTAAAGCAATTTTTTAAATTAAATATCGATACAAAAGACTTAAAAATTTTTTATAAATTCTTTTTTAAAATAACACTAGAATTTAGGTATTTGCCCCCAAACTTGAGTGGTCAAAGTACTTTTCTGTTGCTGATCTGTTGTGAAATACTACCAAATATGCTTCTCTGATACTCACCTTCTACTGTGGTGAATTTCCGTTAGTCATAAGCAAGAAGCACAAAGCAAAGAACAGCAGAAAGAAAATTTATAGAAGGAAATTTTTTGTGAATACGAGCTGATTTGCCCAACCCATAAAATCTTTTTGTTAATAATGTAAGTAAATAATGATATTTATAAATAATAACAGCAAAGTATTGAGTAATAAGTGTTAATAAGTTAGATTAAAGTCGAGTGTAAAATTGCAAGTGCAAAAAAAGGGAAAAATTCTTAAGTGAAAAGTAGCAACGATTGGAAAAAACGAAAAAAAGTGAAACGAAGACGCTGAAGTAACGATGAGATGAAGTCGGCGAAGCAGTGCTACAAAGAGCAATGTAAAATCAAAGAATTATGGTGTTTTTTTTTTATTAATTTAAAAACGGAGTGGGGGAAATGTCGCCTACATATATTACAAAAAATATATTCTTGCGGCAACTTTAAATATCAAAGCAGCACGGCTCATGCTTGCGTCGATTCGACAGACAAGTTAGCCTGTTTATTTTAAGGTCTGAGTATTTCAGATTATTGTCTGAGAATTCAGCTAAACAGAAATACTCCGACGTTGATAATGGGCTATAAAAATAATACCAGTCAAGTAAGGTAACACAAGCCAGTCAGCTTAGCCATAAGAAGAATTGATGGAAACTACTATTAATACAAATTTGTATGTATATTTTGTGTTGGTATTGTTGATATTGTGGTTGGTTGTTGTGGGAATTGTTTTTAATCGTTTTGCTGTTGTGTTAGGAATTTTCATTATTCTTGTGCTAAATTCCTAAAATCAAGTTTGGAAATCAATGGCTTTCGTTTCGGTATACCTAGTGCAATGTTAAAACAGCAAATACATGTTTGTTATTCTCCGATCGAGTGCCATAAAAACTATTGAAGACTTTGAAAAGTAAATTAAAATATAAAATTTTGTTAATTATTTCGGTTATATTAAAATACATACATAAATATTTATGAACATGCTTGGATGTAAATACATACATAATATATATACATATGTACGTGTATGTGCCAAAGTGCTATGATGTTGATTGGTAGTTATTAATTCTTATCACGTTATCATATATTTAGTAGAAAAAAGTTGCAGCAACACCAATGATTGAGTCATACAATACGCATATATGCTTTATAAATACATACATATGTATGTAAATATGTGTGTGTAAATGCATAGTTTCTCAAAATGCTCATAGTGCAAAAATCAGCTATTCAAATTCATACTGCGATAAAATATAAAATCTTCACTTCATGCAACATGCAATCATAATCAGTTGTGTCGTCAAGACTCCAGCTATCACTCTGTATGGTTGTAGGGCGCAACTGCATTAATAAAAAACAATAAAAATTCACATTGTGCAATAATAAATGTGTATAAATATGTGTTCAAGTGAATAATTGTACTGAAAAACAGAACCCTAAAGTAATATATTCTTGAATTTCGTGATATATATATATAATTTGAGAAAGTGTACATAAATTAACTGCATAGTGAATAGATAAGGCTGCAAACGAATTAAATAACCTAAAGCTGTCGACACTTGTTTGAGTTCTGAGGGTCTACTATGTAATTCGAATTGAACGAAAATGCTTTCAAATTTACATGTTATATACATACAAATTCGAAAGTATTTTCTTTATTTTCGAATTACACAGTAGACCCCCTGGTTTGATTTCCATAGCTAATACTAAGATTATAAATTGTATATTTAAGAGCGTACGAGTATTTCACTTTTAGCTATTGAAATCAAACGAAAACTAAGTGTAAAGACTGGTTAAGTTACCTATTTTAATTAGACCTAAGTAGTTTAAAGTCCTATTAACACAAAACCAGTAAACCTGCAGTAAACGGCATGTAAAAAGCAACATGCGCATGTGGCTCTATCGTAATATTGACGTCATCTTGAAGCTAGATTGGCTACATGCCGTTTGCCAGAAAACGAGTTTAAAGTTTTCAATTTACATACAACCAACTTAATTGAAAAAGAAAAATTGTATTTTTCTCTAAGAGTTGCATAAACAAAATGAAGAACAAAAATTCCATTTTTGAGTTATGACGTTGTTTGAGTAAATGGGCGATATGTACATACGTACATTAGGGTGGCCGTTATTTATTTATTTTTTTTATTTTTTTCTACTTACCGATAAGTTTTGTTTTAGGGGGTGCGTCCTGCCCTCAAAGTTGGCCCTCAAGCCCATATATTCAATGCAATTTTTTTTTTTAGTTTAACTTTGAATATATGTATATGTATGAAATAATTTTATATATATATATATATATAAGGTCTAATTGTACATGCTTAAAATAAAAAATTTCCATATAAATATATTTTTGTTACATAAAATTGTTGGTAATTTGTTCGTTAATTTCCTCAAAAACTTTCTTTAAGACTAATGTTGACTTGAAGAGCTAAAATATTCCCATCTGTCATATTCTTTTTAAAGATAGTCATATGCAAAAAAATTACATTGAAAAATGGGCTTGAAAGCCAACTTTGGGAGCAAGTAGCACCCCCTAAAACGCAACTTATCGATATGAAATTTTTTTGCATTTTTTTTTACATAAAACTGAACCGATTGGGGGGGGGGGGGGTGAGATAGTAGAAGAAATAAAAAAAAGTCTCCATACAATTGACGGCCAATAATGTGCATGTACATATCGTTACCTTAATATAGAAAGGTCCTAACTCATTATTATTTTGAAATCGTTGTTTTTGAATTTTTCGTTTCATGAAATGCTTTTCTATAGAAATACATATACAAAAAACTCGATGTACATTCATTTGAAGAAAAACTTTTAACATTTTTATTCACGATTTTAATTAAAAATGTTACATATTTAAAAAAAAATGCTTTCAGCTTATCTATCAAATCGCATGGTTTTCAGAACATGCTGAAATGCGTTTTGCGTTTTTCGGAACGTGGCCGACGGTCTTTAAAATCTTTTAAAGCTTCCAAAAAACGTTGTTGTGTATTTTTTGATATTAAACATTATATTGTATTAAAGTTCTGGATATTTTAATTTTATGACACGAACTACAGCCGTTGAGGCTTTACACAACATAAAGTAATTACATACATTGTCTATTTTTTGTTTGCTGATTTGAAGTAGGCAGGAAGGAAGTTAATCAGAGATATTCGAAGAATGCCAATGCAAAGCTACGATTATGAAAGAGTTGTATTGTAAGAGCTAATTTTCTTTCTTTTTGTTGACTATATGTATTACTCAATATAAAACCACATACATATGTATGCATATTCTCTACACTGTAGGACAATTAATTTCAACGTTCATCCTTTGTTTAGTAGATAACAATAAAATTGTTTGTGTATGTTTTTCTGAACATAATCATCGAAATATTCCATCTATGTAAATACACTTAAACAGGCACTCCCCACAAATATACATATACTATGTATATACATACATATGTATGTAGGTACATACATACTGTCATTTAAATAAAATATAAAAAAATTGCACCATATAAAGATAATATTTAGCAAAAATACATTTGCAGACAAGGGAGTTTTCAGTGGCAATGCCTGCCAGCCAGTCACACTCTTTAAAAATTACTTGTTTTGTTGCAACTGAAGAAAGAAAACAGTTGAAGGAATAAAAATCGTTTTTGGTAATGGAAAAATCCAATAAAACTATTCTTAGAACATTGTACATATTTGGTTATAATATATTATTATGTATAAATATATATCGTTATTATAAGTAATTATAATTTAATATTTTTTAAACTATTTTATTCTAAGCTTGTTTGTTTTTTTTTTGTTTGTTTGTTTTTTATTTCTTTTAGCGTAATTGAAGATAATGCAGACTATTAAATGTGTTGTTGTTGGTGACGGTGCAGTTGGTAAGACATGTTTGCTTATCTCTTATACAACCAATAAATTTCCCTCGGAATATGTGCCCACCGTCTTCGATAATTATGCCGTAACGGTAATGATTGGTGGCGAGCCGTATACATTGGGCTTATTTGATACAGCTGGTCAAGAGGATTATGATCGCTTGCGCCCCTTGTCGTATCCACAGACAGATGTATTTTTGGTGTGTTTTTCAGTCGTTAGTCCTAGTTCGTTCGAAAATGTTAAGGAAAAGGTAAGTGTAATTACATAGTTTATTTAAAATAATAGCAAATAATGAAGAACTTTGTTATAATAAATAATTCTCCTATCTAATTTGTGTTATTAAAAGTTTGTATATAAATCCCGGTACGTACTTCCCAAAGAATATCCATCCACATTTGCTAATATACATTTATTTCTACACGGGAAAAATAACAAATTCATTTTTTTTTTCAATTTCAACACACAAAAACACTAAATATTAATTACAACTTACGAATAATAACAAATCTCAAGAGACCAAACAATTGTATGAACAATACGTCGCCACCTGACATAAAATTTTGTTGTAACTTGAAGTTATAACTGAGTTGTTAAAACAAATGCAGTAAGTTTAATGTTATAACTTGTAAAAAAAAAGAATTAACTTGAGCAGTCCGTACTATAGGTCTGCACAGATATAACTGTTTGCACCAGTTTTACGTGTGTTGGTTCTGGTATGTACAGATACATATGTTATTCAGTGCTTGGTTACTAGTCATAACTTATCGGTATATGCAAATTAGTACCCCTCTTCTTCTTTCCTCTCTCTCCTATAAACTCATACTTGATTCAAGAAAAACAATCGATTTTAAAACATGACTAGTAACAGAAACGCTGAATAACATAGAGTATCGGTACATAACAGAACCAGCACACGCAAAACTGGTGCAAACAGATATATCTGTGCAGACCTATAGACCGTACTAGCAAACGAAAATTTCTTTAATAAATTTACCAACCTGAATTGCCCTAATAAGTTTTTTACATACAGTTCCTATCAATCGGCTGTTTCCTACCGTTGCAGTTACATTCCATTACAGTCGGCTAACTGAGCCTTAAGAGTGAAATTTTGCATCAACTGTCACCATAACACATATGGTGATTCTATAGAATCGAACGCCAGGGTCCAAATCGTAACATGCTCACGTAAAAATGAATTTTTAGGATTATGACAAAAGTGAACGTACCATACGAAATAAAATTTGAGATTATGGCATACGTAATGGTGTAACTGAACATACAATTTTTTACGAACTGTCTATCTTGCGTTAACAAACTTCAACACGAGTACATGAGAATTGTAGTATAGAGTCCAACCTAAATTAGGGCGTCAAATGTTGCGTTAGCAGCAGTAATTTTAGTACATTTAAACGTATAAAATATATCGTCGGCTTAGAGTGTAAACATGCTAAATCCACTTTGTATAATCACCCTTATTCCAGTTGTCGGCATCGACGTCACTTCAAACCAAAAAATTGGGGCTTTTGTATCCTTTGTCGAAAACAATTGACTCCTGTTGGCAGGTTTATGCTATTTTCTAGACCTTAGGGAACGAAAATAAATTGTCAGTTGCAAAATTGTTCTTGAGAGCGAGTACATAAGCCCAAATTTTTGAGTATTGTGTTAGAGTGACGTCGATGAGGACAACTCGAATAAGGCTGAATATTTGACATTTTAATGCCATTCGAAAAAGAAAAAGACGCCGCAGCGACTGGCTTACAAATTTAGTTTAATTTTTAAACTCTACATGTTGATATATCTTTATCAATTAGACTAGTTTCCTAAGTTATGTATACGAAATCCTAACAGCATTTTGTCTCTCCTGTAAAATTACTTTGAAGTGAGTTAGCAGTTTTACACTCTAAGCCGACGATATTAATGTACTGAAAATGCGTACCCTGCTGCTAATACATAGATTTCATAAAAAATTTAAATAATGTAAAATTTTAATTTAATTAATAACAAATTTCTTAAATGTAAAATTTTAATGAAAAAATTGAATTTTCATAGCATTGTTTCTAGTAATAATTTTAATAAATTGAATCCAAGACATATGAAGGTTTTGGCAGAGAACATCAATGAAGACCAAAATTAATGGATAAAGTTTCGAAACGAATTTCTAAAATCTTGTATTGTATTGTAACAGTGCCAATATATTGCTCCGATTCCTCAGTATAATTTTTTCATCTTCACTTTCACTCGTACTTAAATAGAATAATAATCCCGTCTCCATGTTTGCATTTGTAAAATCCGATTTCATTTTTTTTAATTATTTTAACAGTTCTACATCTATTGTGAATTTAATGTACTATTCACAAGTGCTGTGGAATTTTCACAGTGAACGCAAAAACTATTGTGAATGTTGAGGAAAATTACGATCCGTTATAAAACGTTTCATGATGCCACTACGTTCATACGATTGACGTAAAACGCAGGGTCTGTTTGTAAATGCATCACTGCGCTGCAAATGGAAATTTAAATGTTTTAAACTGTTTCACTGAAGTAGATAACTTACATAAAATGTCAAATATGGTGTACAAAGATCATTACTACTAAAAAAGATTATCAGTGAACTCGGATTGCATTTTAAATAGAAGTTTGCACGTATGATGCAGAGCACTGATGCATTTACGAACACACCCGTAATTATCTTTGGCACAATTGTCGATACGATCACGGATGTGACGATTCGAAGCTAGAATAATTTTCACCTTCTATTTGTATCTTAAAAAACATCACGTGTTAAAACATTATTATTTCTGTTTTTTTTATCTTTTTCTGCAGTGGGTACCAGAAATAACACATCACTGTCAGAAGACTCCATTCTTATTGGTGGGAACACAGATCGATTTGCGCGATGAAACTAGTACTTTGGAAAAACTGGCTAAAAATAAACAAAAACCCATTGGTATAGAAATGGGCGAAAAATTGGCTAAAGAACTAAAAGCTGTCAAATATGTGGAATGTTCAGCTTTAACACAAGTAAGTTTAATTATACAAGTTAAAAAATCAAAGTTAATGCTTCATATTAATGTTATTAATGCATATATTTTTTATATTTATTAACAGAAAGGACTTAAAAATGTATTCGATGAAGCAATATTAGCTGCTTTAGAACCACCAGAACCCACAAAGAAAAGGAAGTGCAAATTCTTATAATTTTTATGTGTATCATAATTTATTGAAAATATCATTAAAAAAAATACACGCAATCAACAATTTCTAAAAAAATATATATTGGCTAATAATAACAGAAGAAAAAATTCAAAATTGAAAAAATTTCATTATAAAATTGAAAAAGAAGTAAAGAATAACACTTAAAATGTATGGCTTAGTAAAAAAAACAAATGAACCAGTTTATAAGTAATTTTTTCAAACAAATTTCTTAAATTATAAAATAACACCAACATTTAATATAATGTTAAACTATTTTATAGAAAAAAAAAAAATAAAATAAAAAATAAACATAAGTACATAAAATAAAAACATTTAAAAACTATTCGAACAGCAGTAACAATAATTTATTATACATATATAAATAATGGCAAGCAAACACAACCAACAGCTGAAACTAGTATTTTGAAAGCAGCAAAGCACTATGGAAAACGCAGAACTATACGGGTATGTTCTAAGTTTTGGAATGTTTTAAATTCACATTAAAAAATATTTAGTCTCCATAATGCATTTTTACATGTTTTGGATTACATATTAAAATTTTAGTTATATTTATGCGTACATAAAATATTTTTCATGTATGCACTTTATTTTTCAAAATGTTTACCCTTATAAATGAAACTTTAAAATTAATCTCTATTTAAAAAAAAAATGATTTAGATTTCACAAAACAACTGCTAGTCGAAATAAAAACGATTACAAATATTTGTAAATGTGAAACATAGATAACCAAATATGCGAAACTATTTCATTCATGTGGAATACAGAGCGTACCCGGTATTTATTTATAAAGAATCAATTTTTTTCGCTTTATGCATTTTTAATTAATTTTCTTTTACTACAAATCACTTTAAAACAAAAAAAAAAGCAAAATAGAAGTATAAATTTCTACATTAATATCTCTCTATTTCTCTCTCACTCTCTCTATTTAACGTAAACTCTCCTGCTATTTCCTCCATTCACAAGTACTACACTTGATTTAAAAAGGCGTTTATATTTAATATTTGATACAGTTGCTCAATTCACAATAAAGCTGCATTTGAAAAGAAAATTTCAATCAAAATGTCTTAAACAAAAACAAATTATTAATAAATTTTTTTTTTTTTTGAGAGATTATTCTGGAAATTGTATTTTTAAATACAAATTAAAACGATACAGCATGATCTGTGAATTGAGTAAATATATTTAAAATTAATTTAAAATAAAACACAAAACGTGCATAAAGAAAATAGTAAACAAGTGAAACAAAAAATGATTCTAGTTCTTCGTAATGAACTGCATTTTTTAAATTTAAATAAAGTATAATCATTAATAATAAAAGCGAAAAAACATATTTTTATATATACAATTATCAATTTTTACTATTTTAGTTCTAGACAGTGTAATTATTGATTTCAGATATAAATAAATAATAAAACCCAGAAATAACAAAAAATTACTGCTGTTTCTTTTTAGCTGTATGAAAAATCTTACTTATTATTTTGGATTCATTGAAAACAAAAGGATAATAAAACATATTTGTTTACTGCATACCTCCAAATTCATCGCTCATTTACTAAAACAACGTCATAACTCAGAAAATGGAATTTTGGAGTTAATCATGCAATTCTCGTACCGTTATACATACCAATATCTTGCTTACTCAACTCTTGAGAGAAAAATAAAAATATATTTTTTCATTAAATTAAAAACAAACGCGTTTGCTGTAAAACTACTTTTTTGATTTATGACGTTGTTTAAGTAAATGAGCGATATGTACAAAAATATTGATCCTTTAATCCCAAAGCATGTTTGATGTAGTATGCATAATTTTTTTTTTTCTGAAAAATACCTTTTCCAGGAACTGCAACAAAGGGCCAGTTCGAAAATGCATCACTGCTCTGCATCACATGAGCAAACTTTAATGTAGAATGCAATATAAGATCACTGGTAATCTTTTTTAGTATTAACTATGTTTGTACCTCGTATTTGATATTTATTTGTGCGTTATCTACTGCAACAAAGGACCTATTTGGAAATGCATCACACGAGAAAACTTTAATTTAAAATGCAATACAAATTCGCTGAAATTATTTATTATTATAATAATATAAAATAATATATGTAATTATTTGTTGTTCTTGAATTTTTTTCACAAGACTGGCAACACTGAACTAATTGTTCAGTGTTCATTAAATTCTTTCTGTGTAGGAAAATCAGCTGGCTGTGTTGTTGAGCGAGTAAATAGTGAACGGCATTTCTTTCGTGTCGTCGAGGAGTTTTTTTCCATTTTATAAGTTGAAATGTTACAAAAATGTAACAAATTATCAAATTACAAACTAAGCAAAGGTTTTAATACAACTATTATTAGAAAGTTAACTGTTTTGGGTATTGAAACTTCATGCGATGATACCGGCATTGCAATAGTTCGTCACAAAGATGGTCAGAATACAGTGTTGGTGAACGTCTTAAATTCACAGCAAAGTTTTCACATAAGGTGAGTTCAATATTCTCAGGGCCCAACAATATGACTTGAATGTGGAAATTGAGAAATTAATTAACCCGTTACATACCTATTTAATAAAGTTTTAGGACCTTATTTATAAAAATATTACTATTTTATAAATAAAATAGTTGGAATTTAATATTGCACATTTACTTGAATAACGGCATAACTTACAAAAACTAGCTAATTAAATTCTGCTTTATTTTGTGATAAATGTAAAGTTATTTCAATAAAGTTGAAATAGAAACACATACATATATACGTACATCACTGCTGGCCAGAGAAGCGCTAGAGTGCCGAACATCAATCGGCTTTTTGTACAAATGAATGCACATACGCTTATACATTACTCTCGGTTTTCTCTCTGTGGGCAGCATTGACGTACATACACATGTATGTATATTAATTTCGTTCGAGATCGAATGCTGCAATTTGTTCCCAGTCCTTTACTGAATTTCTAATTTATTTCTAATTTATTATTTTACTTTATAGGTATGGTGGCATTATACCACCTCGAGCACAAGATCTTCATCGGTCCCAAATTGCTAATGTATTTGAGCGTTGCTTGAAACAATCAAATATCAAAGTTGAAGATATCGATGCTATTGCTGTTACGACTAGGCCAGGTAACTAAAAACACATAATATTATCTAATAAAATTACTTTATCAAATGGCAATATTATTTTTTAAAGGTTTGCCCTTAAGTCTACTAATTGGCCTACGATTCGCCCGTTATATAGCACGTTTATACAATAAACCCTTAATACCCATACATCATATGAGAGCGCATGCCTTGCAGGCTCGCATGGAATATGATATACCATATCCATTCTTATGTCTTTTAATTAGCGGTGGTCACAGTCAATTGTGCTTTGTCAAAACAGCTGAGGATTTTTTGCTATTAGGTGAAAGTTTAGATGATGCGCCTGGTGAAGCGTTCGATAAAATTGCCCGACGATTAAGACTGTTTATAAATCCTAAATATAGTAAATGGAATGGCGGCCAAATCGTAGAAGATGCCGCAAAAGGTGCCACTAATGCTGATGCATTTCAGTTTCCTTTACCCTTGGCTCGCATGCGTGATTGTAATTTTAGTTTTGCTGGTATTAAGAATAACTCCTTTAGAGCGATTAAACGGCAAGAGCAAAAGGAAGGTAAGTTACAAATAAATTATGATTATATTAGTTTGTATCTTGAGAATTTGTGTAATATGTATGTAGGTATGCACATATTTTATAATATGCTACTTGTCCAGTATGCGATTGCTAATAACTGTAAATATTGGCTTTACAAAATCTCGTATTTCGATGTCACGTGCGACATTAAAAACATTTGCTATCAGTGCTTCAATAGTACGTGCAGAATGATCACAAAACAGAGATATTTAATACAATTAATTTATATATTATATTAAGATTTGTCCTCGTGGTACCTATGTATGCATGTTGGTCACGTGCGACATCGTAAGCGTAAAATTAAAAAAAAATACATAAGATGTACATATGTATATGTACATTATTATTATTAATTATTAAAATTTAAATTTAGATGACCAAAAACGGTCAAAAAACAAAAAGAGCGGTGGAGAGAAAAACTGAAGAAAAATTCAGTAGTATTACCAAATCATAAATGAAATGAAAAACAAGGAAATAATGTGGAAGCTAGGAAAAATTTAGGCATCCTTGCAGCGCCTCTGATGTTAAGTAGGCGCAAAAATCACCAAGTGATTTGAGAACGTTAGAGACTTAAATGAACGTTTTGAAATAACAAAATTATGTGCACAGAACAACAGCTTTATTGTGGTTTAAAATCAATGGAATGAAATATGATTTTAATTTAATTTGAAAACATTTTTACTTAGCTTTATAATTTCGGAAAAAGAGCAACAGAAAAAATTGTAAATGTTATGATTAAAAAAATGTCACGTGCGACATGCATATTTTCTATAGAAGAAAAAATAAAATTCCAGATTTTAAATTTGCATAGTTTTTCTTAGCAACAATGGTTTCAATCGCTGTTCTGTTTTTGTCACATGCGAATGCCTTGGTTTTTTCCAATTATCTTGAAAACGAAAAATTGCTCAAAATCAAATTTAGCACCAATTATAGGGTTAATTTGGAGCTAAAGGTTGTGCTTATTCGTAAAAAAAACCAGTTTCATATTGACTTTTTTCCCTCTTTAACCCCCATATTCATAAAATTTTAAACGAATTTGAAATGTATTTTATTTAAAATTTTGCATACAAAATTTTCCTAAAATGAATTTCAAATTCATTTTATTTTTTTTTTTATAAATATGGGGGTAAATGTGTACGGTGGTCACGTTCGACATCATGGAAATGCCCGTATTTAAACAACCAAAAAGCTCAATCACGCATTTATTTCGAACAAGCATTTTTTTATATTAACATTTTTATGGATAATTTATTTGTAACCCCCGACTAAAAAAAGGGGTGTTATAAGTTTGTAGTGTGTGTCTGTGTATCTGTGGGTCTGTGTATATGTCTGTGTCCACGTACAGGCCAAACGGCTGGACCGATTTTCATTTAGTTTTTTCTGTTTGAAAGATGACTTGATCGAGAGGGTTTTTAGCTATGTTTGAAAAAAAAATCGGTCCAGCCGTTTAGAAGATATAACATCTTTTCTGAAAAAAGTCGGGGGTTTTTAAAATTTTTAATTTTTGTTATATAAACTCAATTGAAGTGGGTTATATTTTATTAAACATACAGACGAATTCACCAGTACGAGTTTTACATTTTATTTTTCTTTATTTAGGATGCCCCGCAGATTCTGTTATTTCAAATTATGCAGACTTTTGTGCAGGTCTCTTGAATGCTGTAAGCCGTCACCTCATGCATAGAACACAAAGAGCCTTAGAATTTTGCATAGAACGTAATTTTTTCGGTAGCGGGCCTCGATCGTTGTTAGTGTCTGGAGGTGTGGCCAACAACGATTCAATATATCGAGATATTTCATATTTAGCCGAACAATTTGAGTGCAAAACTTATCGGCCTGCAAAAAGGTACTGTTCCGACAATGGTGTCATGATTGCTTGGAACGGCATAGAACGGCTGTTACATGATAAAAACTGTTTGATATGGAATTACGATGATGTTGAAATTCAAGGCAGAGCTGAAATAGGTAAGTCTCTAATCAATGATGTTGTGGCAGCAAGTATCAAATGTAAATGGATACAAACGCCCAAAAGCTGAACAAAACTAAACGATGATTAAAAAAATGTACGGTTACATAATTCTCTAGCAATGGTTGTTTTATTGTTCCGTCATTTTCAGCGACACTTACATTTACACGTTTACATTATACCAAACATAAAAAATTAATACAGTAATTAATATTATTAGATACATAATACATACACAGTTACGATACTAAAATGAATATGCATTCTAAGTCATAGTTTACACTATGCAAGTTTTATTGCTAAGCTGATTAGTTTGTTAGGAGAGAGATAGAGACGAGGGGAAAAGAAACGTTTCTGTTCCTCTCGTCTCTCTCTCTCTCTCTCTCTCTCTCTCCAACAAACTTATCAGCTTAATAATAAGACTTGTATAGTGTAAACTTGGACTAAATGAAACAAACGTACTTAACGTTCGTAATAAACTCGATAGTATAGTGTTTTAGAACGCCATATACTGTAGCTATTGTCAAATTTCAGTAGATAAACACCTTCGCCCGGATAGATGTGAGAGCCCACATATACTTCATTGAAACATTCTCGTCGATAAATAGGTACAATTATAGAAATTGGCGGCTTTAAAGAGGAATTGCTGGCCAAACTGCTGCGATCATTCGCCGAAGATCCACACTCGAGATCGTCGTTGGTAGATAAATAGTCTTCATCTAGAAATTCGTCATCATCATCACTGTCGCTAACGTGCACTGTGACCTCTTGACTTATGGGTTTGCTCCACTCGAAATAAATGCCAAAACCAATATCAAAGTTATCCGTAGCAAATTCCCAAAATATAGATTTACCATTAATGTTGGTGGGTACACGTACCTGATAATTAATTAAAAGAAAGAAAAAGGAAAGCGTAACGCATCTTGTACATATTGCTCATTTACTCAAACAATAATAAAAATCTTACGGTTACTGTATCGCCGTGGCCTACAGTTATGACGCCATCTCCTTCGCCAGCCGATACTTCTGCTTTAAATTCTTCAATGTCTGGTCTGGTCCAGATTTTTGCGGGTTGTATTAAAACATAATCATCATCATCGTGATTGTTATGCTGGTGGTGTTCATCGCATTGTTGCTGATTATCTATAGATAATTTAACCAATTCCTTAGTTAAATCAGTTTCACTCCCTTGCGGCACACCATTGGAATGTATATCAACGCCTTCACCGCTAGAGTTTGATGTTGTTGCATTATTATTATGTGTCAGAGTTTCAATGGGATTATGATTTTGCATGTGTAACTGCTGCATATACTGATGATAATGCTCCTGCTGTAATTGATGTATAAGAACTGCTTGTTGTTCGGGATTTCCGGGAAATTGTTTTTCAGCATACGTCTGAAAATATGTATAAAATAACAAGCATATCTTTATGTTTCGGCCAAAGATGACAGTCTAGGAAAAAATTTAAAGTTTCCTTTTGCTAAATTATGATATTAGAAAATGTGTTGTCTTAAAGAATCGAAGTAGAAAAGTTTTGCATCACGGAAACTCTTTGTAAGTTAAACCAGCATTGAAATTGATTTAAGTCGAATCAATACATTCCTTTGAATTCAATACATTCCTTTTGCACAAAATTTTTTCTCTTTAGCACAGGGTGACCGATGAAATTTTTCAAAAAGTGGCACCAAATAGGGGATTTATCAAAAAAAGGGGCGAAATTTAAAAAAACGAGAAAACTGCACTAAACTTTTTATTTTTAATGTATTTTCATATAACTCACCCTACATAAAGGGAGTCAAAAAGTGGCAAGGCAGTCGAAAAAGGGGAAACGCAGTCGAAAAAGTGGCAAATTGCCACTTTAGTCGGTCAAACGGTCACGCTGCTTTAGCATTTCTGTCTCTCTCTCTCTCTCACTCTCACACTAACAGCCAGTGAACCCAATTTAGTGCCTTTCGCACTAGATTTAGTGCTTTTTAAGTTAACAGTGCGAATTTTTTTAAAGTTGTTGCTTTTTAAAAAAAGGCACTAAATTGTTGCTTTTTAGGGTTCCGTACACCAAAGGTGAAAAGGAACCCTATTGTTTTTGCTACGCTGTCCGTCTGTCCGTCACACGGTATTTTCTCAGGAACCGTAAGAGCTACGGACCTGAAATTTGGACACAGTATGTAAGAACCTTGGCCGCTACAACAACAAATACATGAGAATTAAAAATTAAAGGGTGTTCCAAAACGAGCAACGAAAAATGTTAAAATCCCATGTAATATACATACAATTGTATATTGAAACTTGAAATTTGTAAAATTAGTGTATTTTTATACAGACTACAACAATTAACACTAAAATTTAAAAAAATTAAAATTAAAGGGTGGTCCATCAGTTAATGCAATTTTGACTATGTAATTTCGACAACTTGCTATATCTTGGAAACCGTAAGAGGCAAACACTTGAAGTTTTCAAAAACGGTAAAACTAAAAAAACAGAAAATTATAAAATCGCCAAACCAAAAAAAAAAAAAAAAAAATCGCCAAAACGAAAAAAATTGCCAAAATTAAAAAAAAATTTCTAACACTAAAATAAATCACCAAATTCGAAAAAATCGCCAAAATGAAAAAAAAACGCCAAAAATCTAAAAAAAATCGCCAAAACGCGGAAATGTCCCCAAAACTAAAAAAATGTAAATAAAAAAAATCGCAAAAATGAAAAAAATCGCCAAAATGAAAAAACGCCAAAAACCGAAAAAAATCGCCAAAACAAGAAAATAAAGTGTCAAAACTAAAAAAAGAGCCAAAACTTAAAAAAAATCGCCAAAACCGAAAAAACGCAAAAACCGCCAAAACAAAAAAACCCGAAAAGACCCCAAAAACGAAAAAAAAAATGCAAAAACTATATATTATATAGGATGAAGTTTATATTAAATTACATATGTATCTAGTGTTCGTACGGAACCTTTCGTGCGCGAGTCAGAGTCGCACTTTACTGAATTTATTTAACTTTGATTTTAGTGCGTTTTGAAATTCGACTAAATAATCTGCCTTATGGTGGATGGCGTATATAAAATTCGACTACGATAGTTTGGTACTAGAATAAAGAAAAACTGTTGGAGTCTTCTTTAATCTATTACAAAAACGTCGTAGTCGTAGTCGAAATACGCCAATAACGGTAAGGGGATTAATCTTTGACAGTCTAGTAGCTTCATAAAAAACGCGAAATAGGAATTTTCCACTTATTTGAATCTCTAAATTTAAACAAATCCACACATACTCAATGAAAATCCAACAAGTTTACTGTACGTGCGTCTTTCATTTTAAGTTGCTTCCTTCCCAATTATAAAAGTTCATTGAAAACACTAAAAAAACAATAACAGTATTCTGTTTGCATTTTAGATACATATGAAGTTTGAGAATTGGACGTAACGTCTTGGTTGTATGTAGGGATGCCAAAAGGGACTAGGCTTTTTAAAACCCGGGATTCGGGATTTTGAATTAAAAAAAAACGGGATCCCGGGACGGATCGGGATTTTATAAACTAAAAATATTAGATAATTTTATTTATTAGCTTTATATGTAAGTATTAAAAAAATTATTAATTCATGAAAAAAGTTAAATTCATTACAGAACCAAATAAAACATTTTTAATGTATTACTGGTAGGAATAATTTAAAGTAATATGGAAGTAATATTTGTATATTAAGTCGTCTCTTAAGAAACTTCTTAAAAAAATTAATGCATTTAAGGTGGCAGCCGACAATCGAGATCTTATTTTATTGCAAACATAAGCTGCTGACGAAAAACAACGTTCGCTTGGTACTGTAATTGCGCTATGAAATAAGGCCCAAGGAAATAACGCCCAAATAAGAAATGAAATATTGGGCCTTATTTAATAAATAAAACCCAAAAAAAAAAAAAATTGATGCCCAAGAGCAAATTTATGAAATAAAGCCCAATTAGAAATTATTTAATTTTGTTGAGCTTTATTTCATTTTCCCATTTGGCCGTTATTTCCTTGGGCTTTATTTGATAGCGCCAAGCGACACCTCTTTTTGCGGGTCAAGGAAGTTAGTAATTTTTAGTATTTTTGGTTGAGGTGCAACCTTCTCATGTCGTTTTTCTAGCTGAATATCATGGGTCCATAAAAATATTTAAAACATTTTATTTAATATATTTATCTGACAAAGTATACTTACATTAATATGTGTCAAAAGACCTTTGAACCTAGAACCTCCCTAAAGTTTTTAATACCTTTTTGCAAAATTTGCTTTTTGCGTGCGCAGTTCCATTATCATCCACTAAGAAAAAACACCAAACCGAGCTTCCGACTTTGTTTTGTGTGGTACAAAATTCATTAGTAATGATTTTTTCGCCTACGACCTCTTTTTATAACCAGTAAAAAGCTTTTGATTCATGGCTACTATGATTAAATTTCAAATATTTAAAATTATTTTTAACTGGGAAACTCATGTTTAGTTGCATTTAATAAAAAAATTTTCAGATTTTTAATGTTACCAAAATCCCGAGATTTCTGCTTAAAAATCCCGGGATTCGGGATTCAGTTTTTTAGAATAATCCCGGGTTTTCGGTATTCGGGATTTCGGTATTGGCATCCCTAATTGTATGTATGTATGTACGAAAGCAAACTACTCTGGAATAACTCACACCTAATAATCTTTAAAAAATAATAGAATTTATTTTAATATACTCGCAGTATCTGCTATGAAAATGCTTAAAATATCGTAGTATTTATGGAATAATGCATTTCTGATAACATACATAGTAAAGTTTAATGCATCATTGGCAGCGGCTTGAAAAAATCTTTGAGATGATGTATGCATAGAAAAGTCACTCGAGCATAAAAACTATACCATGGTGGCCTTCATGGATATTGAAGGTGCCTTTAATAATATTGATCCGTCGGCAATCATCCAGTCTCTCAGAGAACTGGGGGTCCACCGGGGGATCTATCAGCTCATTGAAAATTTGCTACTGTGCAGAATCATCACTTCCACTATGGGAGCAGCTACCATCACAAGGCAGGCCCACAGAGGTACACCTCAGGGTGGTGTGCTGTCGCCCTTGCTGTGGAATGTGACAGTTAACAATCTGCTCAAAAAATTGGAATCCATGAGTATCAAAACGGTTGCATATGCGGATGATGTAGCGATTGCAATATCAGGATTCCACCTGGATACTATATCACAAAGATTAGAAAATGCACTAAACGAGGTTAGTGCTTGGTGCTCACGGAGTGGCCTTAGTGTCAACCCGGATAAAACGGAACTAGTACTCTTCTCCGGGAGATACAAAATTCCCAACTTCAACCACCTTAGGCTAAATGGCATTACTCTAACCCTGTCGAATAAAGCCAAATATCTGGGTGTTGTCCTCGATAGTAAGCTTTCCTGGAGAGATAATCTTCAGGCAAGAGTAGCGAAAGCCACAACGGCAATGTATGTATGTAGGAATGCAATCGGCCCTACATGGGGAATAAATCCTAAGGGAGTCGGTTGGATGCTAGAGATGGTTATAAAACCTATCAGCCATGTTCTGAAAACCATTTCGTTTTGAAATCGATAAGTTTCAAAAATGGAAAACACTGTTCTCTTTATCAGATAGTTAAGTGCATTCGAAATTAAGTTAGGATGAAATATCTCAAGCATATGAAATCTTAAAACCAATTAAAAAGCTGCAATAAGTGAGCATTTTTGTTGATTTTTGTTCCTGAAATTGATCGGTTTCAAAACGAAATGGTTTTCAGAACCTGGCCATATATTATTTTATGGGATATCAATCAGTCCCGTATAGAGAGAATTCTCCGTAAAATGGCACTTATGATAACAGGTGCTCTAAAATCAACGCCAACAAAAGCGCTCTTCGCTATGTTGGGTTGGCTTCCGGTGGACTTAACAGCTAGAAAGCTAGCTCTACGTACCGCTGTCAGACTAAACACAATAGGCGCATGGAACCACCGACTTTGGGGGCATGCAAGTATTTTAGGTATAGTGAACAACATACCGGATCTCATTGATTACTGCATTCCGAAACCCTACTTCAATAGGAACTTCCAAATTTCTTTGGCAGAAGGGTATTCCCCACCGAATGGAGCCATACAGGTCTTCACGGACGGCTCAAAAAAGGGGAAGGGTTGGAGGAGGCGTCTTCATTCCCGAATACGGAATTGAAATTTCCTTCAGACTCCCGAACGAATGTAGTATACTACAGGCGGAATATTCTGCTATAAAAAATTTCAATAGGGATATCCATATTATGACTGACAGCAAATCCGCTATTAAGTCTCTCATAGGGGAGTACACCACATCCTTTCTTGTTCAGGAATGTCGTAAGGCCTTGGATGGTCTTGCGCAGCACTCAAATATCTCAATAAACTGGGTGCATGGACACGGGACTATTTCAGGAAACATAGGTGCGGATGAACTAGCAAAGGGGGGAACCACATTAAGAGAAGTCGATATCGACAATCTTTGTGCACTACCACTCTCTTCCTGCTGGAGACGTTTCGATGTAACCTTCTTGGAACTAGCTCAGAACAGATGGCGTAATGAGTCCACCTGTGCAATAGCGAGAACCCTCTGGCCTCACCTGGAGTTCCGTAGAACGGAAAATATCATCAAATTCAACAGGAAGCACCTGAGGAACATCGTGGCCACATTGACCGGTCACTGCACCTTCGGTCTCCCGTATAACGACTACTGCTACAGTTGCAATGACGAGGAAGAGGAAGAAAGTATCCTGAATTTCCTGTGTCTTTGTCCCGCTCTGGAGTTGCTCTGAAAAAGTTGGCTTCACTGCTAACAGCCATACCTTAACAATAGCATTGAAAATTGCATTAGCAATAGGCTAAATATCGTTACCTTAATAAAGAAAGCTCTAACTCCATTTTTGAAACCGAGATTTATGCTTTTTTTGACTATATGAATAGCTACGAACTTAAAAATTTTGCTTTCGATTAAGCACGTCGAAATGCCGCTAGACGTGTTTGTTAAACTTTTTCTAAGGCTAACTAACTAACTTTATTATTTTTCACTTACATATACATATTTTACATGCAATAATAGTAATTCTGTTACCTTAAACTGTTGATATGTTTGCTTGTTTAGCGCATCCTGTAGCTGGCGTCTTTGAATTTCCTCTTTATAGCCCTCCTCTAAAAGTTCTTGCTGCTCGCGTTCTTTTTTCTCCTTCTCCAGCTTCTCTTGCTCCATACGTCGAAGTTCTTCTTTTAAGGTTTCATCACGATTCTTTCTTACCGCCTCTACGTAGGGACGAAAAGCGCTACACATGTTATCCAGCAAATCAATAAAACCCTCCATGGCCTGTTCGCGGCTAATGTCACCCAGCATTTGCCAGTGTAAGCGACGGTCTTTTCCAATCACATCCAGCACCCCTAAATCTGGTGCATCCTTAGGATTGAATGGGCCGCATGTGGCTTGTTGTTTAAATGCAATCAGTTTAAGATTATCCTCGTACGAGAGATGAATAGCTTTGCCAGAATTTTCTGTTGATGGAATTAAACAAAGAAAAAAAAAGAGTTAATTAAAATGTTGAACATATCATGCAATTTTATTTTTTGCATACGTTTGTAAAATTGCAGGGCCATTCGATAAAGTTCTTGCAATGGAAAACTCCACTTTTCCAATTCCCCTGCACTTTTCTCCATAATATATATGTATTAATACACCTTTTCTTGACTTAATTCACTTTATAAAATTAATTATTCTCAATGGAAAAAAGAAAATAATATTTAGTGAAAATCATAAACAAACTGTGGAGAATTTTTTCTTATCTATTGAAAACAAGAGAATTCCGTAGCCGATAACACGCCGCCGCCGTTAATTTGACTAACATCGCAGCGGCACCGCCTTATCGGCTTGCATCTGCTGCTCTGAACATATGGTTTCATAAAAGTTTGATTATAGAAAAGACAAAAATTTTTATTTTTTCTGTGGAATTTGAAAATATTTGGCCTTGTGAGGAGTAAACAAATGAAAAAGAAATTAAGAGAAAAAGATATGCATATAAACGGGCAAACGTAGCACTAATATTGAGATGCTGGAAGTTTTAAGAGTCGCTGTTGAAAGTGCTTGAATCAAAGGAATTAATTCGTTATTAAGGTTAGTTTTTTTTAATCTTTCAAAATTGCGTACACATAAACATAGATGTTTTAACTACTGCGGCACTCTCAGATAAAAAAAATATCTTAACTGTTATTAATGGAATTAAAAAAATATTTGAATTCAAGCATCCTAAAAACCTATATTTTTCGATCTTACGATCTCTGAGCTTTTAAGATAAAATTGGAATGTGTTTCTAGAATCTAGATATTGGTATCATGGGAAAAGTTTGTTACAAAATTTTCTAGCATTATTTAACCCATGAGCCGGAATGCTGCTGGTTTTCGAAATATCGTACAGCATTATTATTTTGCTATTAAAAAATACCCTTTAAGGATAAAGATAAGCAATTGTTATTATGAAATTCTTAAAATTTTATATTAAACTTAAATCACCACTATCCTGAACAGATTTTCTATTGAAATATTTCCCTTTCCCTGCTATTCCAATCGTGAATAATATTCGTGACGAAAATTCCCTTATGAATATTTTTGATGGGAATTTTTTCGCTTTCCTGCTGGGTTTTGTTTACCTTGTTTTTCCTGGCAAACTGAAAGCGCACATGCAATTCTACTATTATCTTTCCAATTAAATAAATTTATAAATATTTGCATTTGTCTCAAGGTCGAATAGTCCTCATTATTTTTAACAATAGTTGTCGGTAATAAGTAACAAAAACAATTTAATTTGATTAAATATTTATTAATATTATGCATAACTCCATTATCGAAAAAGCACATTTATTATACTTGCTTATTTTAATAGAATTTTCATTAACACTGTTTGCTTAAACATTTTGTGTAATGCTTTGCATGTACATATCGTTACCTTAATATAGAAAAGTCCTAACTCATTATTTTTTTGAAATCGAGATTTTTTCATTTTTCGACTCAGAAGTTCTTCTATCGATATGTACAAAAAATTCGATTAAAAAAAAAATGAACTATTTATTCTCTTTTTACATTAAGGTAACGATATGTAGCATATTTAATTATTCAAAGGAATGTTGTTGATAGTTTTGTTATTCTTTCAAGAAAATTTCATATTTAAGAATTATTAAAACATAAATTTTGTTATCGTAACAACACCATTAAATTGATTGAATATCAGACCAAAAATACCTACAAATGTATGTGTGTCGTCCTAGAAAAGAGTACTTTGAAAGGGATGCATTTCCCGTAAACTTTTTTAAAATGTACTTATATGTAATAGATTTATATTAAAATATATGTATATTATTGGATAATTATAGTTGATTAATTTATAGTTTTGTAATTGCTTTGCATTAAACGAATTTACGGAGAACGTATAATGGCTTCGTAGGCTGCAAAGATCATGGCAGCCACTTCAACAGAACGCGATTTCAAACTAAGTGTTGCATCTGGATTGCCTGGTTGCAATTTCAATTCAAGCAGTACCCATATATTATTGGTTAATTTCAGCGATTGATAGAGCATATCTTGGCCTTCGACATTTCTTTTGGCAATTGTGAAGACATTGTTTGTCGTCATTTTTGAAGCAATGCCATCAGTGGTGCCCACCACGCCACTTAAAGAGTACTGAACCTCATTAGCAGCTGGTATTTCCTTCCAGGTATTTAAGAATACCCGTTTATCTAGCTGGCCATCTTCGGCAAACAAAACATTACCATGTATCAAACAGGCAAAATAGAAAATATCGATATTATTTTTAACAGCAACTTGTAGATTATTTAAGGGTTCCATGCGCTGCACTGGACCATGTGTTGCCAACGACAAACTGGCTTCTGTTGATTGATTAGGTGGTAGAGGAGCCACTTGTAATGGCTGGCCGGGTATTAAGCCGAAACTATTTTTATTTAGTTGTATGGCAAAACCACTCATTGGTTGCATAGCTTTGTTGGTAAATTTCATATCCATGAATATTTCACCATTGCGACGGGAGAAACTGCCTTGAATTTCCAGACCTTTGCCTTTCTCAGCAGGCAACCATACAATTTTGGGAATTTGTACGCCAACGTTCAAGGCAGCACCGCCCAGACCAAAGATATCACCCAACAAACTAGTGGCACCACCAGCAGCAGCTTCAGTAGGTGGTCCGCCCAGCTGAAAAAAAAGAAAACAAAATTAAATTTTAAAATATATAAAACCTTTTTTAGCTCATCAATAAATTTACCAAAATATCCAAACCGCCGCCCAACAAATCTACATTAGTAGGAGCTGCAGCAGGCATTGAAGGGGTATTAATATCCATTGATAATAGATCTCCAATTAGAGATTCTTGATTGGGAATAACCATAGCCTCAGAGCCGGCACCTGCAGCCGCATTGCTCTCAGCATCTCCAGTGTTTACAGCACGGTTGGGCAAAGATTTGCGTACACCGGCACCACGACCTTCTACAAAAGCAGTTGGGGGCTTATGATAGACACTAGCCAATGAGCTAATGTGACAAATCAACTCGTCCAACAAAGTGGGCTCCAGCAAATCGGTTTCTTCTGAAATCAAAGGTTTGTCTGCCAAGACAACTTCTTTAGCAGCAGCTGGATCTGTGGACAACAAGCGCCAATAGATAAAACCACGGTCACGTAAATCGGGATTATCAGAGTCTTGGGTGGCCAAAGAAAGCACATGCTGTACCAGCTCTTGGGTATCCGAAGGACGTTTCAAAAACAGTTTAACCACTGCTGTCAGCAATTGAAGTTGAACTTGAGCATTTTCATCTTGGAAACCTTCTAAGAAACTATCCAGCAGCTCGTCAGCGTTATCAATGCGCTCGGCATATTCACCAATAATCCAAACCATAGAAGCTCTTGCTTCAGGTTCATCTAAAGTATCAAGATTTTCGCACAAAGTACTAATTATACTTTCATACTTGTTGGGATATTTGCGGAAAATATCCTTGATAACCACAATTGCCTCTTGGACCACATAATTCACCTTGGTCTGTATCAATTCCAGCAATGTGGACACACAGCGTTCAGCCGACGTTTCAACCTGTGTAGAAAAGAGCAAGAACATTTTCAAGAGATTTTATAATAAATTTTTGTCAGGAATAATTTCTTAAACGGGATTTTATTTATGTTAACTTGTTACTCACTTTAATAGCACACCGTCCAATGGCTCGTACAGCCTTGCGTACAAAATCTACATCAACCTCTGTGGCATATTCTTTCAATTCACTCAACACTTGAGCAATATTGCTCTGATTAGCCAAACGTATCATGATATCGAGCTTCTCCAATTTCACATAAATTGGATCGTTGTATTTCACAAAGAACACTTTCATTTCATGTTTGAGAATATCGGGACGCTTTTGCACAATCAAATTTATATTACGCAATGCGACATACTGCACCTCGGGTTCTGAAGACAACAAAGTAACCAGGGGAGGTGCTAATTTTTTAGTTAGTGTCGCACAAAAATCTCCATCATTCGATAACATTTCTAAAAGTTTCATCAAAACTTTAACAGCACTTAGAACAACAGCTGCATTAGCATGCGCTAAACGTGGTGTTATACGTTCGCAAATAGACTGTGCTTCACGCTCATCCTTGGGACTGTAGTTCGCCAAGGAATCCAATATGAATACCTGGCCCCATTCGGTGCATTCATTGAGAGCCGTAAGCAATTTATTAATGGTAGCTGAGTTCATTTCCACTAAAGGCTGTCCCGATTGGCTTGATTCGTTGATTTCGCTTAAAGCTGCTACAGCATTAGCTACAACCATGGGATTCGAGTCGGATAGAAGATCTTTAAGTTGGTCGAGAAAGCCTTGATCTTCGACCATTGAAGATGAAATATCGTACAATTTGGCTACACACACTGCAGCTGTCTTGCGCACATAGGGGTCTTCATCCTTGAGACACTTTCGCAAGGGTTCGCACAGATATTCGGTAATTTTATCTACCCTTATGCAACCCATTGTACGTACAGCTAGAGCTCTTATCAAGGGATTCGAATCTTCGCAATCCTTAACAAAAGTATTCACTGCCATGATGGCAGCATCTGGCTGAGATTTGGCGTAATTCATCAAGTATAAATACACCAATTTCTTCAGTTCAAGGTTGTCGGTTTGCATGCAATTGACAACATCGGGAAATAGAACAGACACATCTTTACCCACCGTCATGCTGGCGATTACCTAAATGAAAAATATATTCACTTTTGCCCAATCTTAAGCAGGGTAAAATTATACCTTCTTTACGGCTTCCTTCTTTTTCTCTTTTTTGTCATTATTCAATTCGGATTTCAATTCGAAAATTTCACCCTTTTTGGTGGTGGAGAAATATTTGGAATCAGTCATTTTCCGATTAGTTTAGAGCTGGGAAATAATCATAAATTAATTTTTGTTAAAATATTTTCTGTACAATTTTTCGGGGCGTATTCATTTGGATTTTTTTTATCTATACAAAGCATATTTTTAATGCTAATTTTCTTTGAACTAGATGCATGGATAGTAAATTTATTTATTTGTGTTGTTCAAATAAAATTGTACCTTGTATTTTTACAAAAAACTGGAATTATATATTTTTCTAGCTGACGAATAATTTTTTCACTTCTAGTTGATAAAAGAAAATTCGATATGTCAATATACATGGTTGTACGCATTTAGTACTCATATAATATTTAGGAAGCGTTTGGAAATAAATTATGATAGGAGAGAAAGTGCAGTAAAATAAATTACGGTTACAAAAGCAACTGTGCTTCGAACTGTGATGCCAAAGGAGCGATGTATGATTTTAACGCTCAAAAAGCGCTTAATTTAAATTATTAACTCAAAAAACGCCGGATTGATACATTTTTCACAACTAACCGCCATTCATTAAAGTGATCTTGCGTCAGTATATAAAAAAATGTGTTTTCGCATATTTTCAATATAAATTTAAGTGAAAATTAAGTACACTCTGTGATATGTGTTCTAATAGTTTTAAGGTGTATAATACAGCATTTGCTGTTGTGTAAAATAAATAAATAAATGGTGAAAATAGTGAAAAATTCTGGAGAGGACGGTTTGTGTTATTGAAGGTAAGTGCAAGCAAGTGCATGAATAATATCGAACAATTGTATTAGGACAGCTAACGAAAATTCCTGTCCAAATTTTTAAACTTTTAGTGGACAAGATTGCTTCTTACGTTAATAAGATATAATTAAGTTTTATTCATGGGCAATTATGCTACAAAGGAGATTGCATAATTTAAAAAAAAAATTCCTATTGCGCTGTACTTTCAACCCATCTGTTAGGTTAGGCTGGAGTAGCATTGATTGATGTTTAAGATATCCTAATGGTTAGAGAAGTTTATTGTTTAGTATTTAATGCTGAAGGACTCTGCCACGCTTGGGCAAAGTTGCCTACTATTTTAGTTTGGATTGTATGAGAATGCGGGAAGTGCGGGGCAAACCTTGTGAATTATGTACATACATATGTATGTAATTGTAACCAATACTTTTCTTTGGGCAGAATAGCCCATGAATTCATTCATGGGCGTCCCCTTTTTCAATAACTATCGACCGCGGTAACGTCCATACAATACCAAAAACCTGGCGCCTGTCGTCTACTCGCTGCCGCAAGCAACTGACTGCTATTGACAGGCTCATGTTATTTCCAAGACCTTACAATAGCATACAATTGACATACAAAAGACAAGTGCATAACTTTTGGTTATGTATTGATGTGATGTCTACAGATAAGTTACTGATTCAAAATCGATGGTTAGTTGAAACCAATTTTATTTTCCAGTGAATTTGTCTTACTAAATTTTTTCGTAGTCGTATTAAAAGTTAAAGCTTTTATCGTTTATTTGTAACATCTTTAATTAATTCAGCTGGGAGAAAGGCACAGGAAGGAATACGTCCTCTTTCTTTCTTTCTCCCAGCTGAATTAAGACTTTGCAAAGTAAACTTTGCGTATCTAAAAGGAGTCATAGAGACGGAAATATGCCTATATTAGACACGAAAAGTTTCACGCAAAGTTTTAGACACTCCAAGCTTACTTCGCAAATTCTTAAGACTTTGCAAAGTAAATTTTGCGTATCTAAAAGGAGTATTTACTTTGCAAAGTCTTAATTCAGCTGTGTGAAAGACAGAGGGAGGAATACTATGTCTTTCTGTTTCTCTCCCAGCTGAATTAAGATTTTTCAAAGTAAATTTTCCGTGTCTCAAAGGGGTATTTGCTTGTCTAAAAGAGTTCTATGATATTTCAAAATTTTATTTACTAATTTTTAGTATCATTGGTACTTACTTTTGCTTTAAAAATTCTAGGAGCAAAAAATTAATTTTGAACATTTCTTTAATCATATTTTAACAAACAAATGTTTATAAATTTTTATTTTTCTTTTGTATTATTTCTTAGTTAATATCATGTTAAAGTAATTCATGTTTATAAAAAAAAGAAATGAGAAAAATATTTATATATGTATGTATATATATATAGTTAAATATTTTGAAATAACAATTCAATAGTTTATTAAAGTTCTATTCATATTTTTTTCTGGGTACAATAAATAAATCGTTAATAACTATTTATGTATGTAACTAATTATGTTTGTTAGTAGGTACACATATGCATTTTAAGATTTTTATAAAAACTATTTTTTATTTTATTTCCTTTTAAATAATGAACGCTTAATTTTGTAAAACACAAAGTATCTAAAAACTACTAAATAAATTTTGTGTGGACAAATCTCAAGTAATATTAAAGGAATAATTATCAGGCCCTAATATCGAATTTTTCTATATGTCTTGACTTATTTCTGGAGCTTTAGCTGAATGTCTAAATTAAATGTATTTTGTAGTCCTTAATAATCAATGTTCAAAAAGACAGATACATAGGTAGGGAAGTTAAAGGATTAAGATGTTGTGAAAAATTTTCCTTTTTCCTGGGGGTTTTTATATTTAGATATGAATATTTAAACTAATTCACAGAATTTATTAACATTTGAGTTTGAAAGCAAAATGAAAGTTAGTTTTAATATTTTTATCGCAATTTTTTCCCAAAATTAATTTGCCTTATCGTGGTTGGCGTATTTCGACAGGCAGGTTTGGTTTTGTTGTGCAGTATAATAGTGCGATAATTTACTTGGAAGCCTTTGTTGGAAGGCTTGAACATCGAGCCATAACCGCCAAAAAAGATTAAGCGACATATGTTTTAACTAAATTTTTAAACGAAAATCGATTACCTACGATCTCGAGTACTCGGTTTTCGTCAAAAAATAAACTTCAAAAATTATGTCGCTTAAGCGGTTATGGCACAACATGATAATGGAAATTGATTTAGTTTAAAAGCGTACTTTTTACCCGACTGCGCAACGCAAAAAAAGGTTATTGTGTTTATCATTTGTCTTATGGCCTATTTCCCACCTGCGACTTACAATTTATATTGAAAACAACAATAAAATATGAAAATTTGTTTTTGTTTTCAATATAAATTGTAAGTCGAACGTTTTCTTTCGCAGGTGGGAAATAGGCCATTAATCCCGTGAGTGTCACTAAAGATATGTATGTCAGTTGTCAAAATTCAATATGGCGGCCAACAGACGCCATTTTGTAAATACGAAAAAAAATAAAAAGGCGGTGAACTATATTAAAATGGTTATCATTCGACAGGTATTTTAAAATCATCTCTAGGTTTCTCTTATGTTTTTCATTTCGAATGATCGTTTGGGATATATAACGGTTCAAAGCTGGTTGCAGTCTTAATAAGGAAATTGCTTAATAAGGAAATTATTATAAATAATTCCTTTGAGTTTTAAAAGTAATACGTTCAAAGTCCTGACAATTGTTTTACATACAAACTTATATTTAGAAATTAAGTGACTGGAAAAGATTACAAAATGTTTTTTTTTATTAAATCTGCTAAACAAACATTTCATTTAAAAAAATATATGATAATAAAATTAATTTAGAAAGAAATTCAGTCTTTTAAACATAACTATTTAACTCAGGTAGTTTGTATTGTAGATAGATAACATCGGTTGCTTGTTTTTATTTATACATACATATGTATTCATTCATTTGATCAGTTTCAGTAGTTTCAGTTTAAAAAAATAAATAAATAAAGGAACTCACAAGAGTTAATTCACTTCTACTAACTCTTCTGCAGGTTGCAAGTAATAAAGTATTATTGTAGGACTTTCCACATCCTGTGAATTCCCTTATTATAAGTAGTATGAAGTTTTATTTATTTTATTTTTTTGTTACAAATTCAGCAATGTTATTTATTTTTCTTTTACTAAAATATTTAAGTTGCTTTGTTGCTGCTTTCCGGAAAAGAATTACATATTATTTAATAAGTTGATATACGTTTCTTTGTAGTAATTTTTTTTATTACGAGTATTAAGGTGGTTTCTTAAAGTGCTTTAATTTTATTGATTAATTTTTTTTATTAGTGTGTTTGACAGGTTTTATTTCAGGTGGTTGATTTTTTATATTAATTACGAGTAGTTTCCTATTACATTTCAATATCAGTTATCTAAAAATATTTCTCTTTTTCTTGAGAGATATGTTTGTTTCATCAAAATCCATAAAATTGGTACATAAATACAAATTCGAGGACGTAAATAATTTTTGTTGTAAATCAAAATGTCACGAAAAAATATGTAAATAATATATACAGGGCAATTATGAATAAAATTCCACCAGAAATTTCTCCCTTTTCCAATTAAAATTTTTTGTTTTCCCTATTACTTGCTATTAGTTGGAATTGTTCCCTGGGAAAAATTTCTCGCGGAATTTTGTTCATAATTGCCCCCATAACTTACTTGCACGACGAATAATATTCTCAGAAAAGGCATCAATAACCCAAAGGAAAGTTAAATGAATGAAAGTCATTCGTTTGAAAATTTTTAGATTTAAAATTATTCGAATAGAAATCATGCGAATGAAAATTATTTGAATGAAACCATTTCAAGTGATATTTAAAATTTAAAAATAACTCAAACCACAGTTAATCGATTAAAAGCTGTTCGACAAAGTTATTCCGATTAATATTTATTCGAATAAAAATTATTAGATTGAAATTTTTTAGTGAATATTACTGGAATGAAAAATCACTGGATAAAGAATTGTTGAAATAGAAGTTATGAGAATAGAAATTATATGAATAGAAACTTTTTCGAGTGATATTTTTAAGTTATTCGAGTAAAAGTTGTTTAAATGAAAATCTTCGAATAAAATTTCAAAATAAGTCAAACCACAGTTAATCGAATAAAAACTGATCGATTGAAAATTTTTGGAATAATAGTTATTCCGACAAAAATTTATTCGATTAAAAATTATTCGATTGAAAATTTGTTAGTGAAAACTACTGGAATAAAAAATTATTGGAATATAAATTATGCGAATGATAATTTTCGAACATAACCTTCTTCTTCAAATGAAAACCTTCTTCGAATAAAATTTAAAAATTAACTCAAAGCAAAGTTAATCGAATAAAAGCTGTCGGATTGAAAGTTTTTGGAATGAGAGTTAATCCGATTATAATTTATTCGATTAAAAATTATTCGATTAAAAATTATTCGATTAAAAATATTTTCAGTGAAAATTACTGGAATAAAAAATTATTGAAATATAAATTATGCGAATGAAAATTATTCGAACATAACCTTTTTCAAGTGATATTTGAAATTTGTTCGAGTACAAGTTCTTCAAATGAAAACCTTCTTCGAATAAATTTTAAATATAACTCAAAGCACAATTAATCGAATAAGAGCTGTTGGATTGAAAATTTTTAGAATGAGAGTTATTCCGATCAAAATTTATTCGATTAAAAATTATTCGATTGAAGTTTTTTTGTGTAAAATGACTGGAATTAAAAATTATTGGAATATAAACTATGCGAATGAAAATCATGCCAATAGAAACTATTCTAATAGCAAGTTTTTCAAGTGATATTTGAAAGTTAATCGAATAAAAGTTATGTGATTAAATGTTTTTGTGATGAAAATTATTCGAATAAAAATTATCCGAATACATAAACATTATTTCAATAAAAATTACTCCAGTAAACTTTTTGAATTGTGAAAATTTAAACTTTAAATTATATTGCAATATTTTTTTGGGAGAGTAATTTTAATTTAAAAAGTTTTCAATCGAAAAACTTCTATTCGATTAAGTTTCTTCATTCGTGCTTTCAACTTTTATTCTTATATTTTGAGTAATTTTTATACGAATAATTTTTATTCGAAGAACTTTCAAATATTATTCGAAAGTTTCATTCGAATAATTGCTATTCCAATGAGTTACATCCCCATAATTTCGATTCGTATTAATTTGATTATATTAACTTTCATTTGAGCTATTTTTAACTTTTATTTGAATATATTTATTTGAATAATTTTTATTTGAATAATTTTGAAATATGTATGTATGTACATGAAAAAAAAATTAATCGAATAATTTCTATTGGAAATATATTAATTTCTATTTGAATAGTTTTCATTCGAATAATTCTTATTCTAGTTGTTGCAATACAAATAACTTTTATTTGATTTAATTCATATTCGGAACATTTTTATTGTTATAATTTTTACTCGAATAATTTTCATTTAAATAAATTTTATTTGAATTGGTTTCATTTGAAAAACTTTCAATCGAATAATTTTTCTTCGATTAACCAAAAATTGTATTGGAGTAAGTTTTATTAAAATAATTTTTATTCGGATAGTTTTCAAATATTATTCTAATAAATTTTAATCGAATAATTTTTGTTTCAATATCTTAAATTTTTTTGAATCATTTTTATTGGAACAATTTAAAATTTTCCTTTAAATAAATTTAATTAGAACTGCTTTCATTCCAAAAAAAAGGAATAATTTAGTTCAACTAAATTTAATATGTATCACGTAAATAATTCTAATAATTTTCAAACTTTTATTCGAAAAATTTTAATTTCCTATATTTTTTTTGGAATAATTTATATTCGGAACATATTAATTTGAACAATTTTTACTCCAATAATTTTCATTTAAATACGTTTTGTTGAAATTGTTTTCTCATGAAAAACTTTTAATCGAATAATTTTTCTTCGATTAATCAAAAATTTTACTGGAGCAATTTATATTTAAAAAATTTGTATTCTGATAATTCCCAAATATTCGAATTATTTAATAACTCATATTTTGTTCGAAAAATTTTAATTTCTTATACTTTTTTTCAGTAATTTATATTCGGAACATTTTTATTGGAACAATTTTTGCTCGATTAATTTTCATTTAAATAAGTTTTATTGGAATTACTTTCATTTGACAAAATTTCATTCGAATAATTCTTCTTCATTTAAAGTATAAGTTTTAAGGTTTGTGACTATTCAAAATGTGTGGTTGAAGTCTACTGATGATTTGTTACAGCAACAATGAAATATATAGACAAAGCTGAACCACCAGCAAATAAATTTCAAATTAAAATAATATTTACTCTGATAATTTTCATTCGAATAGTTTTGATTATAAAATCGCACAACTTTTATTATTTTATTGATACAACGTTTAATCGGATAAGTTTTATTCGAATAGCTTTCATTATAAAAATATTTAAATGCACAACTTTTATTCGATTAATTTTCACCCATGCTATAATTTTTTATTTGTATAGTTTCCGAATTTTTTTTTTGTAACTTTGTGTAAGTTTTATGCGAATAATTTTTATTCGAATAACTTTCATATATTATTTGAAAAAGTTTCATTCGTGTAATATCCTCTCGAATAGTTTTCATTCGTATAATTTTAATTTAGAAAATTTGCATTAGAATAATAATTCTTATTTAATTTAATTTTAATAGTTTTTATTAGAATAATTTTTTATTCGAACTGTTAAAACGTCGTAATAACTTTTCGCCAGTATTGTTGCTTTTGGACTTATTCAGTTTTAAGGTTATTTTTTGGGGCAATTTAAGTGAAGTTAATCGAATTTAGCGTTTTTTTAAGTATTACGGTCGATGAGAGTGAGACATTTATTCTTTGTCGGTTATCAAATACATACATATTTTGTGTCCGTTATTGAATCGGTTTAAATTTTAAAATGTCACGTGAAAAAATTAATGTTTTTATTTTGAAAACTGGAAAAATATATAACGACCGTATAGTAAAATTGGTTTGAATGTAAAACAAAACTTATTTATAAAGGATATATTTACCGCATGAATGAAGAAAACAAGATTGCGCACTCAGTCGTACAAAAATAATTTCTACTGCGCATGTACGTCAATATAGAATGCACACGTGTGTTTGTTGTAAAAAATGTGTGAAAGAGAGATCACATTCCACAAACAAATGTGTGTATTTTGTTTACAACAAAATTCTACATCTACGTCACAGGCAGAAAATAAAATAACGTACCTGCGCAATGCGCAATTTTGTTTTCTTGATTCATGTATTTACCGATGCGGACTAATGTTTTACGCTGTTGCCAGCTCTGGCAATTCTGTTATCATTTGTGCTTATTTTGGTTGGCAATTTAATTACAGCTAAAGCTATATACAGACGATTTACAGATCTTACAATATTGCCAGAAAAGAATGAACAAATAAAAACAGTGTTGCCCATGACAATGATTTCATAATATTCCTTCATAATAAAAAATGGTTTTAGAAAATTCACAATCCTGTTTTGTGCACTTTCTCTCTCTCTCTCGCTTGGTAAAAGTTTTTTAGGACTGGTAATGCCTTCAGAACGGCTGTTCAGCCGATGAGAACATAGTGTTTCTGCAAAATGTTAATAGAGAGAAATTAAAAAAAAATAAATAAAATTAATACGGACGTACGTATAAATTAAGTAAATCATATAAAATAAAATATAAAATAAATATAAATAGTTTTCTTCATATTTTAGTATTGTTTTACATTTTCTTTATGATAATAATAATAGAAATCAAATATATTAATTATTACTATTATTTGCTTTTTGGTTTGTTTTCTTTAGTATAACTTGCAAGTATGTAGTTTGTTTAAGTTTTATTATTTGGTTAATTTAGCGTAAAATAGTTTAAGTTTTTAAGTATCTTTAAATATAAATTTATTTAAAATATTTTCTTTTATTTTCATAAAATTTTTATTTCAATAAATAACAGCAAATGTTTAAAGTTTTTTTTAATGATTTCTTTAGTTTCATAGTACATTAAAAAAATATACAATTAGTTTTATACATAAATAAAATTGAGAGAGAGAAAAAAAAAACTTAAGCATATGTATGTATTAATATAATTTTATTAAATTTTTATATATTTTTAGTTATGGTTATCTAAAAAATGTACAGTTTGTCAAGATTAAATGAATAAGTAGTGAACATATTATTTTTATATACAAATATAAATATTTATAAAATTTTAATGTAAAAATAAAACAATATACATATACTCACGTAAATGATAACATTGCAGTCCGAAAATACGAAGGCGGTTCAGATCTAGTAGTTACTTTTTTAAAACTGGTTGTTAGATACATATATAGGGTGTTTTTTTCAGAGGTATAGAACTTCGAATTGAAATAAAACACAAGAAAATCGTTTTAATGTCCATCAATTTGGCTTTATTGGAAGGATAATTTTATGCCATTAATGTTTAAGTATGATTTCGGGCATTTGGCCGCCGCGGCTGGCTCGAATAAAGCCAATTCTACAGGTCCAATTTTCAACCACTTTTTCGAGCATATGGGGCCGTATGTTGGCAATAACGCCACGAATGTTGGCTTCCAAGTCCCCTAACGTTTCTGGTTTGTTGGCGTAGACGAGCGACTTCACATATCCCCAAAGAAAATAATCCAATGGTGTCAAATCACACGATCTTGGTGGCCAATTGACAGGTCCATTCCGCGAAATTATGCGCTCATCGAATGTTTCCTTCAATAAATCGATTGTGACGTGCGCTGTGTGGCATGTAGCGCCGTCTTGTTGGAACCACAACTCATCCACATTCATGCCATCCAATTCGGGAACAAAATAGTCGGTTAGTCGGCTCCAATTGCTGTGCACGGTGGCGAATCGATTCATTCGGGTCCTCTTCAACAGTTTGCTCTACAGCGGCAATTGTTTCTTCGGTGCGCACTGTTCGACGTCTCTGCGGATGCGTATTATCACATAGAGTAAACGTAGTGCGAAAACGATCCATGGTTAACCGAATTAATTGCTCTGATGGACGATTATGTCGACCATAAAATGGACGGAGCTTGCGGTAAACTTCGCGAACTGAACCATTATTTTCGAAATAAATTTGCACGATTTGCAAGCGTTGTTCTTTTGTCAACCTGTTCATGATGAAATGGCAAACCAAACTAAATATTAATCACTTGACAGCTGACAAAATGGCCGCCAGTTAAAAAAGTGATGCCAACTTAAAGTTCTATACCTCAATAAAAAACACCCTTTACATATGTTTGGCAGTCATAAAATGTTTAAGAATTTTTCTTCAATTCGAAAAAAAATAATAGTTAGTTTATTTATTTATTATTTTTATTTAAATATTTTTAATTCGATTAATTTTTATTCGGATAACTTTTATTCGAATAATTTTTATTCGAATAACCTTTATTCGAATAACTTTTAATAAATTTTTGCTCAGCTAACTTTTATGCGATGTTATTGAAACAATTTTCAAGAAACTAAAGCTGATTCAAATAAGTTTTATTCGAATAAATTTTGTATGAATACATACATTTATATATGAAAAATATTTATTTAAATCCTTATTAGTTGATCCGTTTTCATCCCAATACATAACTTTCAATTTCAATTTCATTCAAATAGTTTTTTGGAATATGTAATTAAAATTAAAATAAAAATAAAAATAAAAATTATCCGAATGATGGATGCATACTTGAATAAAACTAATTTTTATTTCGCATTCATTTCATTTGAGTAGTTTTTATTTGAATAATTGCTACTTGAATAATTTTTGTACAGAAACTTTTCATTCGGATAAGTTTTTAATCGTACAATTTTTATTCGAATAATTGTTACTTGAATAATCTTTGTACAAAAACTTTTCATTCGGTAAAATTTTTAATAGCATAATTTTTATTCGAACAATCTTTAGGCGTACAGTTTTCATTCGAACTTATTTTATTCGAATACATATTTTATATATGAAAAATATTTATTTAAATATTTATTAGTCATTTATTCAAATTATTTTACTGTACTTGATTAAATTTTTAATCGCGCAATTTTCTTTTTCGAGTAAGTTTTAGTGCGTACAATTTTTATTCGATTTTTTTTAAATTAGATTTTTGCTCTTATGATTTTTATGCAACAAATTAAGCTGGAATAATTTTCATTCAAACGCATTTACAGTAAATTAGTATTTATTGGAACAAAGTTTATTCGATTAATTTTTTTTTCGAATAAATTTTATTTGAAAAATATTTATTTATTTATTTAAACATTTATTGCTCGAACTATATTTATTCGAATACGCAGCATTTGTTCAAATAATTTTACTGGAGTAATTGAAAGCAAAATATAAATTGGATTTATTCGAATAAAGACAATTCGAATAAAACTAAATTTTTATTTCGCTTGCATTTTCATTTGAGTAATTTTTATTAGAATAATTTTTATTCGAACAAGATTTGCACAAAAACTATTAATTCGACTAATTTTTAGTACTGCATATATTATTCGAATCATTTTTTATTCCAATAATTTTTAATGCAAACAACTTTTATTCGTTTTTATTTGAGTAAATTTTATTTGAATAATTTTTATTCGAATAACTTTTGCATAAACCATATGAATTTGCCGAATTTTTAGACGTGCATTATTATTCGAATCATTTTTAATGCGTACAACTTTTATTCGACTACTAATATGCTAATTTTTATGCATCAAATTATAGTGGAATAATTTTTTATTCAAACGAATTAAGATTTATTGGAACAAGTTTTATTCGATTATTTATTTAAATACTTATTAGTCGAATCATTTTTATTCGAATAGAAAGCTTTTATTCAAATAAAAGATAAAAATTATTCGAATAAAACTAAAATTTATTTCGCTTTTATTTTGACTTTGAATAATTTTTATTTGTATAAATTTTTTACAAAAACTTTTTTTCGTGAAATTTTTATTTGAATAATTTTTTAATGCGAATAACTTTTATTCGAATATTATTATTATTATTATTATGTATTCGAATAATATTAATTTAGTAATTTTCATAAGAGTAACAATGTTTATTGGAATAAAAATTGTGAAAATAATTATAATTAGTGAACGAAGTAATTGTTTTATTCTAATGCCGTAGGCAAAGTTCGGGAACATTTTTAAAATTCGGCCAAACCAAAACTTTTCTTATAACATTCACAATCAACCCTATTCCTTGTTTTCATTTTAAAAATAAAAAAAACCATTTGCAAACTTGCAGTTAAATAAAACAACTGGTAATAAATTAAAAAATGTACGAAATTCTGTGTCATTTTTTATTTCTATCCCAATCTGTTCAGAAAAATTATTTCTTTGGAAACTATTTCGATATCGAATGTTCTGATTTGATAATCTTGAAAAAATCTAAATTTTATTAAAAAACTATAAAAAATTTTTTGGCCGATACCGATCGAAGACGATTAATCGGTCGGAAACTAATATTTTGGATCCAAATTTTTTTTTTCAAATTTACCTGATCTATTTTTCGCCTTCGTATTCCATGAAATTATATTTTATTTTTTTTTAAATTTATGACTTAGCCGGTTGTTGCACACAACTTCAAAGTAGGCTGGAAACTACTATTTTGTTTGTTAAATTTTCTGGGTTTGATATATTTTACAACGAATTTTAAAATTAATGAATGAATGTAAATATTTATATGTAATTTATATAAGTTTTTGTAATGCATAATTATAATAATAATAATGATAATTACTTTAGCAAATATTAAGATGTTTGATTTATTTTATATTATATTTTGCATAAAATTTATAAGAAGTTAGAAGAAAAAATTTAATTAGTTAGTCACGTATGTATGTATGTATGTATGTATTTATATGTATGTTTGTGTATATTATATAAGTTTTGAATATTTTTATCTGTTTTAAACATTATTTTCAACCAATATATATATATATATTACTAGTAGATTCTTCTAACTATTGCATGTAACTGCATGTTCTAAAGTTTATAATATTTTAAAAATTTAGTACACACAATCGATACAATAATTAGTACACTCTTATGAATTGCTTTAATTTTTTTTTATCTTACAGTCCCCATTATAATTTAATTTAGAATTTAATTATAATACAACTTCTTTAACAACAGGTGGAAAGTTAATATTTTTACGAAATTAAAAAGTATAAAAATTAAAAATATAACACAAAAAAAATTTATCAAAAAATATTTTTGTTCGAAAAAAATTAAAAAAAAAATATTTTTTTGAAAAGCAATTTCTGTGGCAAATTTCTGTTTGTTCGAAAATAATTATCATAAGACATTTTTGATTTTGAAAACAATTCTTATATCAATTCTTATGAAAAATTATTGTTTTCGAAAACAAACAAACAGTTGTTTTCACCAACTTTTGTCTTTAAAAATAATTTTCGTAGCAAATTTTTATTTCGAATATATTTTTTTTTCTTAGAAATTTGTATTTTACGAATCAAATTTCTCTAAGGCCGGGTTTCCATCTGTGTGCCATGTGCCACACAAGCGTTAAAAAAAACGTAACCACTAATTACTAATGAAAAAAAGTTTGATTCAGACACGTATTTATTAAGTTAAACAGTTTCATACATAACTAATAGAAAATTTTATAGAATCCAACATGATTGGAAACTGTTTAAATCAATAAATATATGTCTGAATCATTAGTAATTAGTTGGTTACGCTTTTTTGGGCAAATGACACACAAGAAATGCCAGATGTAAACTCAGCCTAAGAAATTTTTGTTTTCGAAAAAAATACTCTAGGAAATTTTCTTTAGAAATTTTTATTTTCGAAAACCAATTCTCTAAAAAATTTTTGCTTATGCAAACAATTTCTCTAGAAAATTTTCTTCGATAAATTTCTTTCATTAAACACAAAATCATAAGAAAAAATTATTTTCGAAAATAAAAATTTGGTACGAAAATAAAATTCTATTGGGGTTGTTTCGAAATCTATATACATAAAATTTTTGTTGTTGGTAACAATATCCGTGAAAAATTTTTATTTACGAAACAATTTCCATAAAAAATATTTGCTCTCGAAAATATTTTTTTTTTTAGTTTTTGAAATGTAATTTCCGTAGCAAACTTTTGTTTTTGAAAACATTTTTTTTTTTCGAAAATAATTTATGTAATTTATAACTTTGGTTCCAAAACAATTTCTATAGAAAATTTTTGTGTTCGAGAAAAATTCTAAAAGTATTTTTTGTCCTCGAAAAAATTTCTGGCTCCAATTTTCTTTTTCAATATTATTGCAAAATTTTTATATTCGAAAGAATTTTCATACAAAAATAATTTTTATAGAAAAATTTTATTCTCGAAAAAAAAATTATAGAAAATATTTGTTTTGGAAAATAATTTCTATAGTAAATTTTGGTGTTCAAAAAAAATTTATGTCGCCAATTTTCGTCTTCAAAAGCTATTTACGTACCTAATTTTTATTTTCGGAAACATTTTTTATTCAAAACTTTTCTTTACAATTTTTATAAATTTGTTTTTTTCGAAAATACTTTCTACAGAAAATGTTTGTCTTCAAAAGAAATTTCTAGAGATTTTTTGTTTTCGAAAACAATTTTTATACAAAATTTATGTTTTCGAAATCAATTTTTATTTTTATAAATTTTTTTTTCGAAAATACTTTCTACAGCAAATGTTTGTCTTCAGAAGAAATTTCTAGAGATTTTTTGTTTTCGAAAACAAAATATCATAGATTTTTTCTTCAAAAATGAATTTATACATGAAATTTGTGTTTAAAAAACAATTTATATAAAAAAATGTTGTTATCTGAAATAATTTCTACAGCAAATTTTTGTTCAGAAAGGATTTCTGGAAGAAAGTTCTTTAGCAAATATTTGTTTTTGAAAACAGGAAAATTGCTCTGCGTTCGAACAAAATTTCTTTAGAAAATTTTTGTGTTGGAAAAAAATTCTATAATAAATTTTTGTCCTCGAAAACAATGTCTGTTGTCAATTTTCGTCTTCAAAAACACAATCTTATTACCAAATTTTTATTTTCGAAACAATTTTAGTTTTCAAAAGAAATTTCTATAGATTTTTTGGTTTCGAAAACAATTTTTATACAAAATGTTTGTTTTCAAAATAAATTTTTGTTTTTGAAAAAAAAATTTTATAAAAAAAGATGTTTGTTTTCGAAAATACTTTCAACAGAAAATTTTTGTCTTCAAATTAAATTTCTAGAATTTTTTTTTTTTCGAAAACAAAATGTCAGAATTTTTTTTTCAAAAGTGAATTTATACAAGAAACTTTTTTCCTCGAAAACAATTTCTGGCGCCAATTTTCTTTTTCAAAAACAATCTTATTACCAAATTTTTAATTTTCAATAACAATTTTTATACAAAATCTTTGTTTTTGAAAATAGTTTCTATAGAAAAATTTTATTTTCGAAAAAAAAATATTGAAAATTTTTGTTCTCAAAAATAATTTCTATACAAAATTTTTGTGTTTAAAACAAATTTCTATAGAAATACATATGTATTTTATTTTCGACAACAAAATGTCATGGATATTTTTTCAAAATAAATTTATTTATGAAATTTTTATGTCCGAAAATTTCTCTAAAACAAAATTTTGCTTTCCAAAATAATTTCTATAGTAAATCTTTGCTCAGAAATTACTTCTATACATAATTACTTGTTTTTGGAAATTATTTGTATAAAAAATTTCGATTTCGAAAAAAATAAATAATTTCATAGAAATAGCACAAACAATTTTAACCGGGAGGAATTTACACATATATATTATGGATATAACTTTGAGTCATAACTTTAATGGATATTAAATATTTAATATAATATTTAACTATTATTTGAATTTGTATAATTTTGTGTCAATTGAAAAATTACTAATTTCGAATTGTTTTTCTCTAAATTTCCTGCAATTCCCTTTAAATATAGGCCATCACACCTGTTTTAACCAATATGTAAATTTATATAATACATGTGTATAATATAATAAAAGTAATATTTAAACAATATAATATATAGTTAAATGTGTGTATATGCTCTATGTATAAATAAAAGTCTAATTATGACTATTTACATATTACAGATTTTATAGAAAGAAAAAAACGTTTTCTGCACTTAAAACAAAATTCTTTACTTTAACCTTTTAAACGCATTTTTCCTTTTTGGCTGAAATCACAAAAAAAAATTTATTACATGGAATCGTATGCAACACATGATCGATCCTTTTTCCTTTTGTATGTATTGTTTTCTATTATGATGATTATTTTATTTAACAGAAACGCTGTGCATTTTTCATAGATTTGTTTGTAAATTTTCGAGTTGTTTTTGTTTTTAATGTAAAATCTAAGCATTGCTCTTCTTACATTTTGTTTGTTTGGGTTTCCAATTCAAACTTTGTCAAAATAAAATTTAAATAAAATTTTTTTGTTTAGTCATCTGTCTTAATCATCCCACGTTGGAAATTGTGTTTCATCGATGAACATACTAAATGTTCCCGTATTTCCACTTGTTTGACCAATAGCTGGATTCCTTGAACTTGTCGTGTTGTGGGAGTTCGTGGAATTGACATCTTGTGTTTTGGCAGATTGATGTGAGGAGCGTGATTCTAAAACAAATAAATAATTAAATTATAAAAATATTCTGCTAAAACATAAAACCAATTTATAGTTGCAAATAGGAATTTTATTGCTTTGGAAATTCTAATAAATTATCTAAACAAAATGGTTCCCAGCAGCGATGCCAACTTGGTGCTTTTGTCACTATTTTTAGTGCTTTTTGAAGACTAAAAACGCCAATTTTTGAGCGTTAGTGCCAAACTAACAAAAAGCACTATGTAGTGCTTTTAAGAAATTTGTGTATTTTTAAAATTACTTTAATAAAAAACTTGGTGTATTTATTTTTTCTGTGTAAATCATACCTTTTTCGTCTGATATATTTCATTAAAGATGTTGATAATATTGCCGAAATAGAGAATAGCTTAGAAAACATTGTTAAATTGGACTCGTTTTTCACGTTAGTGCTTTTTACGCTTTTTAGATCTCAAAATTACGCTTTTTAGTGCTTTTTTTAAATTCTGATGTGCTTTTAGAGCCAAAAAAGTTGGCATCACTGGTTCCCAGCGGGAAGTTGTGAGCGACTGGCAGAAGTTTTTCGAATATAGCATTTTCTAAACAAGCACTCAATAGGAATTTTGTTTAACAAAATTGTTGGGGCCTGTCCCACAATGTCGCCAGAAAATGTAAAAAAAATAAATTTTCATATTTTGTTGTTGTTTTCAGTAGAAATTATCGAAATTACGTTTTCTTTCGGCATCGTGTGACAGGCTGCTTGCTAAAGGCAGTATGTGAAGTTAAAATAAAATATTTAAAACGTTATCGATAACCACATTTTCTGTACAAAATATCATCACTAACAAAATTTTTTATAGAAATTGTAAGTGAAGCAAAATAATTCTTGCAAAAAAAAAAACCCGACTTCAATGCAAAAATCTGATAGAACATTTTCAAAAAAAAAAAATTTATGGATCCAAACTCGAAGTAAACTCTTTCAAACAAAAAACAAAATTTTGGAAATCTGTTAGAAAGAAGTATGTGAAGTATAGAATAAAATTTTAATGGGTGTGCCTCCGCTCATTTTTTTAAATGCAAGATTGTGTGTTTTTCAGAGCTCAGGGTGTGTGTTAAATCCTCGTCCAGACTTGCAATTTTTGTTGCTGCAATTTCTTAAAATTCTGCTCTCAAATTGCATAAATGTCCACATTACGAAATTCTAATATTGCAATTATGCATTAAAAAGAATTATTACACCACAAATTTCCTTGAAAAATTAACAATTATATTTACTTTTTGTTATATTTTTTTGTTTGTTTTTAATATAACTGAAGAAATAAAATTATAAAAACAACAAAAATTGCAAGTCTGGACGAGGACTAAGTTTCGTAAAAATCGGTAAAGTAGAACCACTTAAAATAAAATATTAAATTTCAATGGGCGTGACTCCTCCCATTTTTTTAATTGCAAGATTGTGTCTATTTTTGAGCTCAAGGTGTGTAACAAGTTTCTTAAAAATCGGTTAAGTAGAACCATATGAAATATAATAGTAAATATTAAGGGGCGTAACGCCGCCCATTTTTCCAACTTTAAAATTGTTCAATTACAAGAACCAAAGGTGTTTGCTAGGGTTTTAATTAATCAAATAAGTAGAATATCATAAAATCAAATGGGACCAAATTTGACAGACGAAAAATTTTTTTAGAATCGTTCTAAAATGTAGCAAGTTAGGAAGTAAGAATGTGAAAAAAATACAGACGAATTGATAACATCCTCTTTTTTTTGAAGTCGGTTAAAATAAATATTTTGTTAGGGCCAGGAAAATCTTTCTATTTATTAAAACACATATCTTCAATTGTTATCGATTAAGAAAATTGCAATTTTTTGCAATAAGATTTTTGTTATTGATAACTAAATTTTGTATACAAATTGTTATCGATAACAAAATTTTCTTATAGTAATTGTTATCGGTAGCAAAATTTTACTATAGAAATTGTTGTAATAGTGAAACTTTTAATGAAAATTGTTATTGATAGTAAAATTTTTTATGAAAATTTGTTATCGATAGTAAAATTTTTTGTGAACATTGCTATCGATAAGGAAATTCTCCAGAGAAATTGTTATCCAACATTTTCTGTGGACATTATTATGGATAGTAAAATCTTCTATAGAAATTATTATCGATAACATAATTTTTTTACAAGATGTTATCTATAGTAAAATTTTGTATATACGTTGTTATTGATAGCATAATTTCTTATAGAAATTACTGTCGATAGCATAATTTTTTTATCGATATTCTTATTTATAATTAAATTTTCTATAGACATTGTTATCGATAGCAGAATTTTTTATAAAACTTGTTATTGCATGATTTTATATAGATTTTTAATTTTTATCATATATATAAAATATATGAAAGTAAGGCTCGAAGTGTTAAAATTAAATTGTAACAATTCCAAAAAAATTAAAAAGTTAAAAAAAAACATGTTGATTATTGAGTTCTTGTTTCAACTTTGTTATTTGTTGTTGAGCTTCTCATTCGTTTAAATGAAAGTTTATAACATAATAACTCTAGTTGTTCTAAGAAACTTTGGGTAAAGGTTCCCTGATGATCTGCATTAGCAACAGTGAAATGCGCATAGGATCCAGCTAAACCCCTCAATAATCAATTTTAATGTATTTTTAATTAAAAAAAAATATTTTACTTAATAAGTAAAATATTAATTTGGGATTATTAGTGCGTTTAAAAAATTTTAAACTTAAAATTAATTACGATTAAGTCGAAAAAAGGGCTCGATATGTACATATAACTGTTATCGATAACAAAATGTTTCTTAAAATTATCTATCTATAACTAAATACTCGTTAATAAAAATTCGGAAATAAATATTTTTATAGAAATTGGAATAAACAAGAAACGAAAAAATTTAATTTTTATCATAACTTTTTATCGATAACCAAGATTTTCTTATTAACTTATTTATTTTAATTTATTTATTTATTTTTTCAAAGTTATCGATTAACATTGCCGTAAATATTACCGAAAGTAGTGTTTTTTTTTGGAATTATTACAATTTAAGTTTAACATTTTTTAACGCACTAATAATCCCAAAATTATTATTTTACTTAATAATCAACATGTTTTTTATTTTCTTACTTTTCCTTTGCTACATTGGCTGACTTTTTCACCTCGAGTATGTACATATGTATGTAAAGAAAATGTAGTAATAAAAAAACAACAACAACAGCTAGCTATTCATTGCTCTAGGAATAATAGAGTGTTGCCACACAAGTATTTTTTTGACCGGATGCAGTCAAGTTAATAATTAGTATTTTTTTTGGGAATTATTACAAATTTAAATTCAAATTTTTTTAACGCATTAAACTAAAGAGATCATCCATAAAGTATGTCAATAATAATAAACTTAAAAAGAAAAATTGATAGATAATCCATAACAATAATAAACTTGTCAAAACAATGGATAATCCATTAATTAGGATTGCTTAGAGAAGTGTCTTTTAACAAAAATTTCTTGTTGTCTTACTTATCGTATTTGGTTTTGTATTATCTTTACTGGCCCATACAGGTTCATGGTTTTGATTCATATAGGAAGGTTGATCCCAAACAGCTTTTTCTTCGACATTTTTACTCTGTGGAATAAATGTTAAAAAATATATATATAAACAATAAATACTAGTAATGAATAAACTCACATAGTCCTTATCGACTCTTAGTTCCATGTCATCGCTTGCCTGTTCGAGGGTACTGTGCGTGATGCCATAATAAAAATACATAACGAAGCCCAGCGACATCCAAATGGTAAATCTAACTAAGGTTAATATGCTTAACTTAAATATTAAATAGATATTGACTGCAATGGCAATCGCTGGAATAAATGGAAGTCCAGGGGTGAGGAACGCAAGTGCATATCTAAGAAACACAATTAAATAAATAAGAAAAAATTAAAAAAAATTTGCATTAGTTTTTCACTGCAGCTGCAGAGCGTATAAAAAATCACAAATATTTTTGTTAATAATAATAAAAAATTATTTATTATCTTTACCTATTTTGTGGTTGTCTTGAGATAATTAATAATATCACAAATATGCCGATAAATAAAATGAAATAAATGAATGCTGCGAAACCACCGGACCAGCCAATGGCCGCACATAGATCCAAGAAGAATATGAGACCGAACATGATGCCAACAAGTTTGGTCACATACATGCCTGCGGGTGCGAAAATTTAGAATTTTGAACAAGGATTTTTTGTTGTAAAATTGTAAATTTTGGTTAAAAAAATTTTAAATTTTCTTTAACTTAATCTAAAAAAACTTACCACTTTCCGAGGTGGCTTGACCGGGATTTATCCATGGGAAGAAGCCAGGACACAAATACGAATAGTCGTGAATTTTTCTCGTTAAGAAATTCAGACCCATCGTATCGAAAGCCGTAGCCTGGCCCGTGGGACCAGTTGGTGCGCCATGTACGGCACCATAAAATTTATTCTCTGAACGGTCTGATACCAAAAATTGATCATCACGACCCAAATAACCTTCCGGACTTTCATCAATAAATGAATCGTCCGAATCGGACATGCCTCGTGTCACCCTTTTAATGGTCAATTTATTTGTTTCTAACACTTCGGCTGTTGTTTTGTGAGGATCGTTGGAGGCGCCCGCCGTTACAGGCGTACGTAATTGGGCTGGTAGTAATTCGATTAGGGAAGTACTATGTGGTTGATAGCGCAACACCAGCACGCATGTCGACACTAGTGTGTAGGCGAGTAAAGTGCCGATGGACATCATTTCTACTAGAATCTCTAAACGAACTGATAGTGCTACCAAGGCAGCCGCTAGGCCACTTCCTATGGTGGCTAAACCAGGTACATTAGTCCGCTGCCACAGTTGAGAAAGTTGCCTGCAATAATTTTTTTTGTTAGAATTGCTTGGAATATTTAACTTTGGAGAATCTTTAATAATAGCATTTTTTTTTTATTAAAAAAATATTATTTTTAGTAATAAAAAGCTAATTCTAGCAAATATATATTTGTAAAAAGTTGCTTTAAAAAAGTACTTTATTTTTAATAAAAGCGCGTTTTGTAAAAGGTATGTTTTGTAACATGTACTTTTGACAAAAAGTTATTATTTTATAAAAGGATTTTTTTATGAAAAGGTAGTTTGTACAAAAGTTACTTTATAAAGGTTAATTTGTTATAAAAGGTACCTATTATAAAAAGTACTTAAGATAAAAGATACTCTTTAAAAAAAGGTAGTTATTGTAAAAATTACTTTAAATGCCAGGTACTTTTTACAAAAATCAGTAAAACGAATGGTGATTTTTATAAAAGGCAATATTTATAAAAGGTACTTTTATAAAAGGTAATTTTTATAAAAGGTACTTTTTGAAAAAGATGATTTTTGTGAAAGGTAGTTTTTATAAAATATAGTTATTATAAAAAGGAGTTTAGATAAAAGGCGCTTTTTATAAAAAGCAGTATAATGCAGGATAATTTTAATCAAAGGTACTTTTTATAAAAGGTAATACATATCAATAAAAGGTACGTTTTAAAAGTTCCTTTTTATAAAATTACTTTTTGTAAAAGGTACTTTTTATAAAAAGCACTTTTTGTAAAAGGTACTCTTTGCAAAAGATACTTATTATAAAAAGTACTTCAGCTTATCAAACTTTTTATAAAAAGCATTATAATGCAGGACAATTTTTATGAAAGGTACTTATTATAAAAGGCAATATTTACAAAAGGTACTTTTGTAAAAAGTACTTTTTATAAAAAGAACTTTTTATAAAGAATTCTTTTTATGAAAACTACTTTTTATAAAAGATACACTTATGGAAAGCATTTCTTTAAAAGGACTTTTTATATTCAAATTAAAAAAAAATTCAGTAAAGTGCGACTTTGACACGCACACGAAGGGTTCCGTACGCACACTGCACATGTACATATGTAATATTATACGAACTTTAGCCAATATAATATATACATAGTTTTGGAATTTTTTTCGTTTCTAGAATTTTTTCGGTTTTTGGCGTTTTTTTATTTTATTTTTTGTTTTGGCGTTTTTATTGCGTTTTTGGAGTTTTTTTCCGGTTTTGGCGATGTATTTTCGTCTAAGAGACTTGTTTAGTTTTGGCGACTTTTTTCGGTTTTCGGCGTTTATTTTTTATTTTGGAGATTTTTTTTAATTTTGGCGATTTTTTCTGTTTTTTCGCGATTTATTTTAGTTTTAGAGATTTTTTGTTAGTTTGGCGATTTTATTCGGTTTTTGGCGGTTTTATGATTTTGGGTTTTTTTTTTGGTTTCGGAGTTTTTTCGGTTTTGGCGATTTATTTTGGTTTTAGAGATTTTTTAGTTTTGGCGTTTGTTTTTTGTTTCGGCGTTTTTTTTGGGGTTTTCGGCGTTGTCTTGCGATTTTTTTCATCTTGGCGATTTTTTTGGTTTTCACTTTAGTTTTAGAGATTTTTTTAGTTCGGTGCTTTTTATTCGTTTTGGCGATTTTTTTTTCATTTTCACGATTTTTTTCGTTTTTTGGCGATTTATTTTAGTTTAAGAATTTTTTTGTTAGTTTTGGCGATTTTTTTCGGTTTTTGGCGTTTTTTTTTAATTGGCGACTTTTTTTATTCTGGAAATTTTTTCGGATTTGACGATTTATTTTAGTGTTATAATTTTTTTTTTAATTTTGGCGATTTTTTTTTCGTTTTGAAGATTTTTTTCGATTTTTGGCGTTTTTTTTGGATTGGCGATTTTTTTGATTTTGGGAATTTTTAGTTTTAGGATACACGAAGTTGTCAAAATTACACAGTCAAATTTACATTAACTGATAGAACACCCAATACCCAATTTACATTAAGCATTTTTTTCATGAAATTAGTTGCATGAAAATTTTTTCAAGTGTCTATATACATATAGTATGTATATTACATGGGATTTTAAAATTTTTCGTTGCTCGTTTTGGAACACCATTTATTTTTGTCATGTATTTGTTGTTATAGCGGCCAAAGTTCTACAACCCTGTCCGAATTTTAAGTCCGCAGCTTTTACGGTTCTTGAGAAAATAGCCTGTGACGGACAGACGGACAGCGTAGCGGAAACAATAGGGTTCCGCTACGCTCGTGTACAGAACCCTAAAAAAAGACTTTATAAAAGGTACTTTTTTTAATTTTTAAAAGGTACTTTTTTAAAAGATATATACTTCTTTTAAAGGGCCTTTTTAAGGAAGGTACTTTTTAGATAATTATTAAATTTTATGAAAGGTGCCTTTTAATTTTAAATACTTTTTATCAAAAGGGTTTCTTAAAAAAGACGATACTTTTTATAAAGTTTGATATTTTTAAAATTACTTTTTATATGAAGTATTTTTTAAAGCAATTTTTTAAAGCAATTTTTTTAAAAAAAATAAGGTACTTTTTACCAAAGGTATCTTTAACAAAAGTAAAATAAAGTAAATTAATTTCTTCCTTTAAACTTACTTAAATATCAAACCATCCTGAGCCATAGCATATATGACTCTTGGCATTGGAAACATTGAACCAAACATGGCCACCGATAGACCAGCTGTTGCACCAATCGCTACTATAGCTCTGCACTTGGGTGCATTGACATACGACCACATTTGCACCAAAGCTGCACCAGAATTTATATGATCATAAGGAACGACCAACGTTAAAACTAAACTAACTGTAACATAAGCCAATAGAACAACAACTAAGGAACCAACTATTGCTTTTGGAATACTTTTTTGAGGACTATGCGCTTCTTCGCCCGTTGTGGCAATAATATCGAAGCCAATAAATGCATAAAAACAAGTGGCTGCGCCAGAAAACACCTGTAGCATAAAATTAAATATGAAAAAAAAAATACAATAAGTTTCCATATGTTTTGCGTGCGTGCGCTCGCTCACCCCACTCCAGCCGTATGGCAAAAATCCTTGGTGCTCCGTCCATGTAGCTGAATCGACATAAAACATGCCAGCAGTCATAACAAACACCCATGTTGCAAGATTTATGGCATTTAAAGTATGATTAAATATCACCGATTTGCTGGCACCCATTGCCAGCACACTCGTCATTATAAGTGTAATGCCAAAGGCTATAAAATCAGGTGGTTTACCTGCAAATAACATTTTTTTAAAAAATATCAAATAGCATTAACAGTTTTCTTTTTGTTATATGATTGAGCTTGTGTGTGTTTAAAATTCTTACCAAATATGGTACCAATGGTGTCGCCTATGGCTGTTGATATGGCACCACCGGTAAGTGAATCAAAACTTGAACTTAAAGCACAAGCACAGGCACTTGTTCCTATTAAAAAACAAAACAAAAAAAGATTAAAATTAATCACATTTTAAAGACATATGCTAGGATATATGTATGTAAATAAAAAAAGTATATAAAGACATAAAAATAAACGTGCCTATTAAATATTCCAATATCATATTCCAACCAATAATAAATGCCACAAATTCGCCAACGGCAACATATGAATACATATACGCGGAACCGGATGTATGTGGAACACGTACGCCAAACTCTGCATAACAGGCGCCTAAAAGTATATTGTAATAATTGAATTAGTTGATAAATAATACGAAGTAATAGCAAAGACACTTTTATTGAAGTTTTTCAGTAATAAATTTTAAAGTGGTGAAGAAATGTTTAATGTATTTAATTAAAATTATTTCCCAAGAATAATTTCTTTCTTCATCAGGTTCAAATTTAATATATTATTTTAATTAATTTTTTTAACGATGAAAAGGTTTCAAAGTAAAAGTTTTCTCAAAATTACAAGGTTGTAAAGACTGATTGTGATAGAGAAGTTACAAAAATAAAATCGGTATTTTGCAAGTTTAATTGTGAACCTGATATAAGCTCAAAAAGTAATTTTTATTTCCTGACGAATAAATAAAACTTAAAAAATTGCTTTTTTTTTAAGTAAAAAATAAAAATCAAAATATATTTTTTCTAACATTTAAATTACTATTTGACTTATGCATTAAAATATTTTTTTTTCATAAAAAATAAATTGAAATTGATTTTTTAGGGGTTTAGCTGGATCCTTTGCTTCATTTCACTGTTGCTAATGCAGATCATCAGGGAACTTTTACGCAAAATTTTCTTAGATCAACTAGAGTTATTATGCTAAACTATAATTTAAACCAATGAGAAGTTCAACAAATCTTAAAGTTGAAACAAGAACTCAATAATCAACATGTTTTTTATTTTCTTACTTTACCATTGCTACATTGGATGATTTTTTTTCAGCTCGAATTGTAGTTGTAAGAAGTATGTACGTAAAGAAAATAAGTGCAAAAAACAACAGCTATTCATTGCATTTTTGCATGTTTCGGGAGAAAATTCACAAAAAATACACACTTGCTTTTTTTCCCCGGAAATGTTTTCCCAGGGAAATTATAATGCATAATAGGGGGAATGGAAAAAGGGAAAAAGTGCCCGGAGAATTGTTATTCATATTTGCGCGGTATACATCTTTTTGTACCCTAAAGTTGGTCCGAAATTCAAAAGAACAGTTCTTTGCAATTGATAATAATAATTATGAATGTGCATATTGCTACCTTAATATAGAAAGGCCCTAACTCATTTTTTTTGAAATCGAGTTTTATGTATATTTCTATAGAAGAATATCTAACGTATGGAAAAATGTAAAAATCTCGATTTAAAAAAAAATATGAGTTAGGGCCTTTCGATATTAAGGTAACGACATGTGTGTATGTGACGTGCCATAATGGACAAAAAAGCTTAAGCGACATAATTTTCGAACTAAATTTTTTTTTTACCGAAATCGATCATTTGCGATCGTAAATAATAGATTTTCGTAAAAAAAAAAACAAGGCATAAAAAGAATGTCCGTTAAGCTTTTTTGGCGGTTATGGCTGGATGTATATGAAATGAATGAATTTTAGTTTTATTTTTATTTTAATGTTGAATTTAATTTCTTTATAAATTTAGACAAAATTACCTGAAAAAATACTAGCTATTGCAGCAATCATAAAACTAATTATCACACCAGGACCGGCAATATTTTTGGCCACCATGCCGGCAACTAAATACATGCCAGTGCCACAACACGAACCAATACCCAGTGATGTGAGATCTAAAGTGTTGAGGCATTTCTGAAATAAATAAAGTAATAATGAGAAAAAAAACAACAACAACACAAATACAGTTTAATAAATTACATAATCACTAAATGAGGCAAATTAACATTTTAATTTAGTAACTTGGCACGAGTTCATATTAAAATATAAATATTTATAATTTCCATTTAATCTACGATTATATAAATACACAAAAATATTTACAATGTACTAATAAGATTTTGTACATATATATTACATATCGTTACCTTAATATAGAAAGGCCCTAACTCATTATTTTTTTGTAACCCGAGATTTTTTGCATTTTTCGATACATTAGATGTTCTTCTATCGAAATATACAAAAACCTCGATTAAAAAAAAAAACAATTAGTTAGGGCCTTTCTATATTAAGGTAACAAAATTTAATTATGCAAATTTGGCAAATGTTTTTATTAATTTGGTGTTAAAATTAACTAACTGCAGCATATAAATGTCGAATTTTAAAACGTTTAAATGACAGAACGATCGGCCGACCGTCTTACCGTTAATTTTGGCTTTGAAGGTTGTGCGTTGCCGTCCTGTAACTGTTTAACATCCTTTGTTCGTATTAATTTCGGTAACAATGTGGCACTATTTACACCAGGTGGCAAGGGAACTTTGAATTTTATCTGAAAATAATAAAAAGAAAAAATTATAAAAAATTAAATATTATTATTTTACAAGCGCATAAAAGCCTTACAAATGTAGATAAATATAAAATATGTTTTAATTTTTTGGAAAAAAAATTAATTTGTGTTACGAAATTTCCGGACTTTTTTTGTCTCATGCGACAGCAAGCAATTCAACTTGTATTTCAGAAAAATGTAACTCGATTTTTCTTAAATTTTTATTTAATGTGGAGCTACTGACGGCCTACACAAATATATTAAAAAAGTAAATAAAACTTGTTTTCATTGAACAAAACAAGCATATTTGTTTGGTGTCGCACGCGACAAAAAGTTACCATTCCTGTGGAAATTCCGTTTTACATTTTACTGAATAAGTAAAATAATAATGTGTTAGTGTGTTAAAAAAGTTTAAACTTAAATTGTAACAATTCCCAAAAAACAATAATTATTAACTTGATTGCACCCGGTCAAAAAAATACTTGTGTGGCAACACTCTATTCTTGAACAGCTGTTGGGGTTATTTACACTTATTTTCTTTTTACATACTCTTAAAACTACAATTTGAAGCTGAAAAAAAGTCGGCCATGTGGCAACGGCGAAGTAAGAAAATAAAAAACATGTGATTATTGAGTTCTTGTTTCAACTTTGATATTTGATGATCTGCATTAAGGCCATGACTAACTATCCTACAGAATCGCACGATCTGCGAAAAAATACAACCCTGATCTGATTAATTGTTATTGTGTTTTGAAAATGTTCATAAACTCCATCATACCAGGGTTGTATTTTCTCAAAAATTGCACGACTGTGTATGATAGTGTATGACGGTCTTTAGCAACAGTGAAATGCTCATTAGATCCAGCTAAACCCCTCAATAATCAATTCCAATGTATTTTTAATAAAAAATATTTTACTGAATAAGTAAAATAATAATTTTGGGATTATTAGTGCGTTAAAAATGTTAAACTTAAAAAATCATAAATTATTTTTAGTAAAAAAATAAAGTCAAAATAAACAATATTTCCATATTCATAAAATTTAAAATGATTTTGAAATGTTTTGTATGTACTTAAAACTAGCTTTTACCCGTAGCTCTGCTCCCGTTTTTCTATTAAAAAAAAAAATGCATAAAAACCGGTTTTAAAACTGTTTAAAAAAACAAATCCGAAACGCAAATTACACTAAACAGGCAAAAAATGTTAAGAACGAGGGACTCCAGAACTTTGATTCCAAAAAATCATTTCATTCTGTCCTGCCGTTTGGCTTTAATTAATTATGAACCCCAAAATGGCTAAAATTTCCTATAGTGTGCTGCCAGGGTTAAATGCAACGTTTTTCGTAGCTTTGCGTTGAGCTCTGCAGAGAGCTTAATCAGAGTCTCCGTGATATCACAATCAGGGTGACCGATGACATTTTTCAAAAAGTGGCACCAAATAGGGGATTTATCAAAAAAAGGGGCAAAATTAAAAAAAAAACAGGAAAACTGCACTAAACTTTATATTTTTAATGTATTTTCATATAACTCACCCTAAAGAAATGGGGTCAAAAAGTGGCAAGGCAGTCGAAAAAGGGGAAACGCAGTCGAAAAAGTTGCAAATTGCCACTTTAGTCGGTCAAACGGTCACGCTGATCACAATAAACCAGAAAAGTCTAAGAGCCCGTTTAGATGAAGGGTGACCTAGCTGCTACAACGCTTACGTTCTCTTTTGGAAGACTTTTTTGTCGCAATAGAGGGGGACTGTTTGATATTAATTTGATCAATGCTTTTTATTCGTTCATTCGTAGCAGTGTTGCCGTAAAGGAACTAATTGCTAGTTTGGGAAATGTGGAATTAATATGTCCATATATTTTTATTTTGTTTTAAATTTACTACCAAAATACAATAATTCATTTTCTCTCCTTACTTTACTATTTACAATTTTATATATTATAACTGTTTATTTCATGCATGCACATAGCATAAAAAAATATGAGAGAAATATATATGTGAAAGAGAAGAGTTAAAATTATAGCTTCAATTTCCATTACGTGCGACTTTTGCTACCCCGTAAGCTTTTCTTCACATCTCGCCTACAAACACGAAATGTCACAGGCGACATGTCGCAGCTAGGCCACCCTTCATCTAAACGGCCTGTAAGCAAGTCAGGGATTCTGCCACCCGTAGCTAACCTAACCTAAGCTACCATATCTTCAGCAGAAAATATGGCAGCTTCAAATACTTCACTTTAAAATACAAACCTGCCGTTAGCTTATCGGTTACCTTAAGGTTAAAGCTAACTTTTTTTAGTAATCAGAAACATTCCAACTTTAACAATGTATAGTCCATTTAATTTTTTGTATAAGAAAAATCGACGATGTATTGCCCATTTAATTTTTTTTATATAAAAAATGAACGATTAAGTTTTTGTATGAAAAAGGACGATGTATGTATATCCCATCAAAAAAAAAAAAAAAAAAAAAAAAAAAAAAAAAAAAAAAAAATTGAATGTAAAGCTTATTTAATTTTTGGATGAAAAATGGATGATTTAATTTTTTTGTATGAAACATAGACGTTGTATAGCCCATTTAATTTTTTGATATGAAAAATGGACGATGTTAAGTCCATTTAATTTCTGAATGAAAAATGGACGATGTATAGCCCATATAATTTTTGTATGGAAAAATGGACGATGTTTAGCCCATTAAATTGAATTTTTGTATGAAAAAAAGGAAGATGTATGGCTTATTTAATTTGTGTATGAAAAATGGATGATCTATAGCGCGTTAAATATTTGTATAGCCCATAAAATTTTTGTATGGAAAAATGGACGATGGTATATAATTTTTGTATTATTTTGATAGCAAAAATGCAAGATGTATAGCCTATTTAATTTTTGTATGAAAAAAAGGACGTTTATGGTTTATTTAATTTTTGTATTAAAAACGGGCAATGTATAGCCCATTTATTTTTTTATAAGAAAAATGGGCGATGTATAGCCCATTGAATTATTTTCTATGACGATGTATAATAGCCCATTGAATTATTAAAGACAAATTGACTAGATTCGTTATCATGCCTTATTCTCGCCAATCAAGTGCACATTGTCCATCTCTGTTATGAATCACATGTGTATGTATGTATGTATGTATTTATGTATGTATGTATGTGTATGCATAGATACGTTTTTGTATTTACTATTTGCATTTATTTATCACATTATTTATGCAACAATTTAAACGCCTGAATGTGTTTTCATATTTTAATGCTTGCATGTTCTTCTGTTCATGTACGAGTACGAACAATATAAATTGACCATGCACGAATAGAAAAAGGGAATATTAATATGAAAAAAAAGACTACAAAAGGAATTCAAATCAAGGTTCTTTATTATGAGCTTTGGAATAACATAAATTGCTGCATAGTGCACAATATCGTGGTGTGTATGTGTGTGTGTGTGTTTTTTTTAACTATTCCCCACCATTGTTTGGCAAATTGTTGGGAAACAATTGTTGATTGGATGTGTGCAAGTGCATGCTTTTGTGTGTGTGTGTGTATACTCGTATATGTTTGTATACATATAAGCGTGTTTGTTTTATTTTAGTGTTACGAGTATTAACAAAAAACTACGAGTATCTTCCGTTTTATCGTGCGCCTTTTCATACTCAATATCATAAACATTCATTTATGTTTCCTCCAGAGTGCGGTGTTGTAGTGCTTGAGTAATTTTTATAGGTTGCAGTTTAGCTTTTAAACAGCATGAGGGGGCAATTTTGTGAAATATTTTGCTAAATAGTATTGAAGTATTAGCAGTATTATAAATAAATATATTACTTAAGTTATAAGCAGGGAAACCGCAAATATGCAATTGCATATTTTTTCGTGTGTGACGTATTAATGCGGAGATAAGATATTTATCCGTTTCATATCATTTAATGAATTGGTGCATATTTTACCCTTTAAAGCATGTTTATGCATATTTCAGTCTTACACGCATATTTTTAGCATTTTTCGAATTTTGAGAGCATATTTGACGCTTTTAAGGCATATTTTGATACTGTATAGAATTTTTTTATTTTAATATGCTACAAGCCATTTATCTGTTGTTCAATTTATTTTGTTCACCAACTAAATCTCATTTTCAATGATCTATACATATAAATTATAAATTATTGAAATATTTTGCGCCGTTATTACGGACGCTAGTTTCAATAAAAATTTGGTTTTGCTATTTGTGCCGGACTCTGCCCTTACATCAAAAGACGTAAAAGGAATATTGTCAGTGTATAAAAGTTTATTAAGATAAGACAAGCAGCGATTTTTAATTGAAAATATAGGTCAATATTTCATTGTTTATTCCAATAAAAATTATAAATAAAAATCTTGTTTTATTTATCAAAAATTTATGTAGTTCCAAAGTTTTAATTCTAATATCGTAATCTCTTTTGAAGTTGAAGTTAAATTTTTACGGTCGTCGTGTACAATAAAAATTTATTTGTATTATTTGTCTTAGTCAAAATCTGTATGATAATTTTGTTTTAACGTTTAACTTCAAACACAAATTATTTCTTTAATATGGAAATTATTCTTCGTTAATTTTTTCTTGTTTGCTTTTTTTGGTTTATTTTATTTTTGTCTTATTTTATATGCAAATATTGATGATTTGTTGAATTAAAAATATATTTTCGTTTACAAATAAGCCAATTCATGTTATTTCTAAGTACATATTTTCAAGTTTTTAGTGCATATTGAATGCGTATAAACACTTTTTTAGAGCATATTTCTGGTTTCCCTGGTTATAAGCAATTTAATTAGTTTTATTAATTGTTGTGATATGCTAAAGGAAGACACATTTTAAGTTCTATTGAAAATTAATGCATACAAATGAAAAGAAAGTGAGTTATAGAAAAAATGGGGTGATAGTACTCGACAGAATAGCTTTCAACCCACCCCCTTTTACGAGAAGTACAATAAAAAATATCCATACGGAGAATAGTTAGAGAGTGTGTTCTTAGTAGATTTTACAAAGAAGTGCTGAGCACATCCTTCATCATAAGCGTTCTTGTGTTTGCTCTACTTTGTGTGTGGTATCAGTTGAACCAAATTTCAGCTGTATGTACACTTTTTTACAATGGGACCCATTGGAAGCTATACTCCCCCACACAAAAAACAATTTTTTAAATCGGTCTAAAATGTACCGAGTTATTAAGTAATAATGTAAAAAAATACACGCGAATTGACAATCTCCTACTTTTTTTTTTTGAAGTCGCTTAAAGACAGCTGAATGCTTTGTCAAATGGGAATATAATGCGCAGTAATTGAAATTTTGCTGTGAGGAAATTGGACTTATGAGAAAATGGAAGTTTAAAAAAGTACCACTTGCAGCCATACCTAAACAAAAGCAGCAAGAGTTGTGTTTTCATTCACAAGTTCCATACTTAAACAAGAGCGTCTACGTTGTGTAATTAACATTAATGCTAACTTATATTTGTTTAATAGAATCCACAATAAAAATAAAATATGGAGATAAAATCGCTAGATTGCCAAAAAAAAAAAAAAGCTAAAATGTCCTTACTTTTTAACAATAACAATAACATCAACAAAAACAGTGTTTTTAGCAGCCAACTTCATTACTTAACGGGTTTTCCAATTGCAAAGCGTTGCCGCCTCGCATGAAATTTTTTGAAATCTAAAAAAACGCTTGCCGCTTCTATTTAGGTATGGCTGTTATATCCACACTTTTTAAAAGTTTTTAATTAATTTAAGCAATCGATATAAATATATTTATCAACTAAATTATTATTATGTTATTGATACCTTCTTCACAAAACATTTCAACAAAGAAAGCATCCTTGAGCAACTTGTGCGAGGATATTAACGAAATACAATTTTTGTTATACAAAGAATTTTTCTAGTACTTAAATCAATATTTGCAACAAGTACACTTAATGCCAACGACGATGCCATCAAATGTGGAATGCTGCATAATAAAACTGTTTTTTTTTATAAAAATAAAAAATACAACAAAACTGGAAGAAGGTTGGAAAAAGAAATGAAAAAGGAAAACTCGTTTAGACAACAATCAAATTCAAGCAATAACACTCATTCATAAACATAAATTGTACCAAGAAAATCAAAAAGAAAATTAAAAAAATGAAGAATGTGTTTGCTGGGGGAAGGGGAAGTAAGAAGAAAGAGCAATCATAATTATAATTGCAATCAACAGACACAAAAACAGCAATTGTACAGTGAGGTCAATTAAGTGAAATGTGATAATAAATATAAATATTTTTTATGTGCAGAGTGTCACATTTTACAAATGTGGAACAAAAAACACAGTCGATGAGTTTATACTTCTCGTATCATTTGAGGGATTCAAACGGTAGTCGTAAATGTCATATTGTCATAATGTTTTTAATGAATGCATTCCCCAATTGTCTGTAAGAGCTAGGAGTTCTGTAGAAATTTATATTTGGTGTTTAAGTTGCATTTCGATGATTATTATCTTTAAGGACCACTAAAAAAATGTTATGGCATTTATACATATCTATATATCATAGCATTTTCGTAGAACATTTTAAGCCCTTATATCCCCCTTATCAATCAAGTTGCTCTCTTTTCACGGGTTACGAGACAGCGAGAGATTTTAATTTTGTTTATTATTTGTACAGTGTTTTTCAGGGACTGAAAATAATGGTTATTTCTTTTCTTTCTGAAGAAAAGGTTACAAGAAAATAACCTTTATTTATTTTAGGTTATTTTTAAAAATTATCGTGAGATATATGTATATTATTTTTATCACCGCACTGTGTGGAGAAAGCCTTCACAAGTGGCCATTAATTAAAAAGATGAACTTTAACTTTCACAACCGTATTTGTTACCATATGAAAGTAGATAAAATTCTACATCACTAACTGCAGAAATAAAAGTTCTTGGTAGTTTACTTTATTTGCAGTGTGTGTTCAAAGTTCAATAATTTTACTTATTTTTGCGCGCATTGATTAAAAGAGAAAATTTTGATATTTCAAATGATTATAGTTTTTGTTAAGACTTCTATAAGTAAAAGTTTTATAATGGAACCGTCAACTTCAGGTATATAAGCATTTAAAAAATTATTTTTTGTTTGGATAAATGTTTTAGAAATATTAAAAAAAAAATAAAATTGCTCTAAAAATGTGGTATTTTTGATATATACATTGAGTTTCAACAACCTTGCGGATGAGTGCAGGGAAAAATACTTTTATGCTCTTGAAATATAAGATTTTAGCTAATAAATCCCAGATTACCTATTTGCGCATTTGTGCGATTTTTGAGTTATGAGGGTTCTTGTGAGAGAATTCCAGTTGCTAAAAATCAATGTGAAAAATACATATTAAATATTTATTTTTTTTTTGTTTAAACAAAAAAGGCACATAAAGTATGCTCTAATTTACAATTTAATTTACTAATTTATCTTTTTTCATTCCAAAGTTACAGAAAAAATAGTCAAATAAGACCATTTTCTCCAAAATAGAAAATAGCCCATAAAAGGTTACATTTTTTTTTAAATTTTTTTTAAATGTTGGTTTTTCATGTATTTAAGGCCGTGATACACTATCATACAAAGTCGTGCAATCTACGAAAAAGTACAACGCAGGTATGATGGAGTTTATGAAAATTTTCAAAAGACAATAACAATTCATCACACCAGGGTTGTATAATTTCGTAGATCGCACGACTTTGTATGATAGTGTATCACGGCCTTTATTAATATTCATCAAAATAAAATAACAACACTTTAAAATTACGACTTCTATGTATTAATTGCCACTTTCTCTACCATTCACCCCACTGTGCACAGTAACCAATATAAATAAGAAATATTTTTTGGTTATGAATAACTATAACACAAAATATTTCTTGGTTACCAATAACCATTATCGAAAGTAATTTTATTTTTTTGGTTTATTTTTTGGTTATTTTATTTACAAAATTAATAAAAATACTTTACAAAATTGGCATTTTTGCTTACTTTTCCAAATACATTTCAATATATTGTCCTACAAACCCCTTAGAAATGCATCCATTAAATCTAAAATACAATATACGATAACCAAAAAATAAAAATACTTTCGATAATGGCTATTGGTAACCAAACCTTACCTTATTGGTAAACCTTACGACAATAGTTGGTTATAACCATTATTTTAATTCATCAATGCTAGTAGTTAAATAAAAACTTTTTTTTTGCCATTTCTCTTATAACTGTTACATCCCTAGTATTTTTTTTAAATTATGAATGCAATAGAATTTAACACCTGTTAGAAAATCAATCACTGTACTTAATATTATGCACACCACATTTGCAAATACAAATTGTGGCAACACTGAATCCATGAGTGCAATTTTAAATATTCCCCGGGAAATTATTGCCACGGTATTAATATTTCCCAAGTATAAAATCCTTCTATTCTAAACCAGTGATGCCAGAAGAATTACTTCACCAATAGTGGCTAAAAACTAGATAAAAAAATGGGTAAGCGACTTTGGATGCTAAAATCATGAGTATTAAATAGAATTAAGAAGGTAATTCATATATTGTTTTTTACAGCAAATCGGGAACATTTTTTAAGGTAAATAAAAATAGTAAATTAAAGTACATGAAATAACGAAGTATATTTATTTATTTGAAATAAAGTCTTTATTTAATTTAAAAATTTTGTTTGCTTTTGTGAATAAGCATTGTCTATATGCATTTCGTTTCCGCTTGTGGAACTCGCCAGTAGACTTCAACCAAAAAATTTTTTGAATTTAGCTAACAAACTTCGTAAGAAGTTCTTAATACGTTATTGAGAAACACAATACACAAATATAATAAGTTAATAAGCGGGGGTTAGTGTATGTCGGCTAAAGGTCGGCTAATGTCAACAAAACCTCTTAGAGCCATTTCACACTATGCCTTTTTAGCCTGCCTTGTATTGATAATTTTCTTTTAAGCCCCCTACGAAAAGTCACGCACATTTACATTAAGCCTTTTTAATGCATGCCTTTTTGGCATTTATATACACGCTTAATGCTGAGAGTACGAAAAAGGCAAAGAGAAATGTTATAAATCCCCTCGAATTTTCATTTCATGCCTTTTTATTTTACCCCGCAAGCTTCTCACCCTCTCCCACCGATAGACTAAAAAAGCCTGCCTGCACAGGCAAGCAGAAAAGGCACAGTGTAAATTCCGTCTTAGCTACCGTTAATGTCAAAAACGGGCACATACTTTTACGTTGATTTAAAAAAAGGGAATTTAAAAAAATCGGCTAAGCCAAAGCCGAAAATTCGCGATTCGCCAAAAACTGCCGGCTGCGGCTATTAGCAGCCGGTCGGCTTCATTCTTTCCTGCTGATTAAGAAAAATAAAAGATTACTAAACAATAATTTTATGCAGCAAGAGAGCATTAAATAACCAAAATTCCCATTGAATTCCGTTTTTATGTCCAATATAACTTCAAATAAAAAAAAAACTTAAACAAAACTATTTCTATTACCATTTCTAGCGTATTCTAACCCACTGTGCATACGTACTAGAGATGAAACCAAGATAAGCGCGAGCATAGAAACACATAAATGACTTATTTTATTTATTTTATATCTTTATCAAACAGCACCACAATATGTTTATATACGAGTACATACATACATACACATTCTTACAGCCTGTATGTTCAGTGTAAAATGTGTAAATAAATGTTCAGTCAATATGCCACAAGTTGTTGCTATTGCCTGGAAATATGTCATTGCCAGTTAGTTGTTGTTAAACAAAAGAATCGAACCCCATTAGAAAGCGAAAAAGAAAAACTTAACTCTTATGAATGATTAGAGAAAAGTTGAAGCAAGAAAAAAAAAACAAACACTAAAATGACTTTTACTAAAGCCTTGTTGAATGGGCTTCTGTACACATTGGACTATAAACAATGCTTAAAGGCTCTTGATTGATTGGCTGTCAGCCTATTTACTCGTATTTCTGCTATTGTGTGGTCTCAGTCAATTTAAAGAAAAATCTGTACATGACTACCGACTTGTTCTATTTATTATTACTCGTATTAATTTTGTCATGTTTTTTCACAGCCCTTTAAAGTTAAAGAAATTGCTGTTGCTCAAGTGTTATATAATGTTTAGTTTTTCCTTGACTGCTGTTTGCCAGCTCCAATAAATTTTGTATATGTATATCTAAACAAATTGTTGTTGTTAAATTTTGTGTAACAGACATTAAGTGTCATTGAGAATAAATTAATGATGCGTTTTGGCCTCATGGTTTTCGGTTTGTTTTTTTTTTTTTTTTCAAATGACATCTATAAAATTTAATATGATTAAATGAAAATTACAACAGTCAATTTGTTGAAACACAATTATGCAGAACATGTGCCAATCATAAACATGATGCGTGTTTTTTTTATTGTCAAATAGAATATTTGTATAAATTGGATTAAAAAAAAAGAAAGCTGCAGCTAACTTAATGCCAAAGAGAATGTGTTTTCTTTTTTTTTGTAGGAAGAAAAAAGAAAATTGTACAATTAAATTGTGTAACTACGGCCCTTGAAAACATAATTGGTAGCATACAAAAGTGTGCGGCGCAGTGGAAATGAATGTTATTAAAAGGAGATGATAATGAATAAGTAAGCGTTAATTAACGATTTTTCTTTTAGAACATGCACATACAACCGTATGCCATGTGCTAAAGAAAGTGTAACCACTAATGAAAAATTTTTTGATTAACACATGTATTTATTGATTTAAGGCAGTTTCCTCCAATCATGTTGGATTGTATAAAATTTTCTATTAGTTTTGTATGAAACTGTTTAAGCGTTAATAAATACGTGTCTGAATCAAATAGTTTTTCATTAGTAGTCAGTGGTCACGCTTTTTTGGGCACATGGCACACATAAAATGCCAGATGTAAACTCAGCCTAACATGTTATTTGTGTAGCACACACACACATACATACATACACACACACACACACACACACACACACATACATACACACACACATACATACATACATACATACATGCATACATACATACATTGCATACATTACATATTAAAAATTGAAGGAGTTTAATGAAGTAAAAAAAAAGTAATTCAATAAAAATTATTAATCAATTTCCAAAGCATCTTTAATAAAAGAAAATATTTTACTGAATATTCGGAATTTATTTCTCACGGAAAATAATTTTCTCGTTAAAACATTCCTCCAATCATAAATTCCTTGGGAACAAAAAAAGAAAGTAATTCGTGGTGGCATCACTGCATTACGAAGCTCGTTGTTTTGCTTGTTTGTTGACATTTTGTTTCTACCTTTTTTTTTGAGTGAAAGAGAGTAAACAAAATTGTTAAAATTAACCAACTTAAAAAAATATGTAAAAATAAGTTTATAAATGATTTATTTGGGCATTATTTGTGTTTTCCACATAAAAGAACTATAAAATAACTATGTTTTAATGGAGTATTAAATATGTTTTTATATAAACTCCCTTCTGTTTTGCAAGGGAAAGATTTTTAGTGAAAAAAGAAAGTTGAATTGCGATCGATCATAATCAGTGATGCCAACTTTTTTGGCTCTAAAAGTACATCAGAATTAAAAAAAAACAACACTAAAAAGCGTAATTTTGAGATCTAAAAGGCATAAAAATCACTAAGGTGAAAAACGAGTGAAGTTTAATAATGTTTTCTAAGCTATTCTCTATTACGGCAATATTATCAATATCAGACGAAAAAGGTATGCTTTACACTGAACAAATAAATACGCACACATTTTTTTATTAAAGTAATTTTAAGGAATATACAAATTTCTTAAAATCACTACTTACTGCTTCTTCTTAGTTTGGCACTAACGCTCAAAATTTGGCGTTTTAAGTTCAAAATCACTAAAAAAAATAGTGCCAAAATCACCAAGTTGCCATTGCTGATCATAATACATACTTTTTTTTCGCGGGGAGTTTTTTATCCCAGCATTTAATAAAAAAGGGGAAATAACAAAATTCATAATGGGAGCAAAGGGAAAAGTTAAAAAACTCGTGAGGAATTTTTTTGTTTATGATTGGGCTGAATAATTTGGGATTATTAGTGCCTTAACAAATGTTAAACTTATGCACGTTTCCTTTAGATCTAGTACAAAATTTTCGCAGACGAATATTCGACTCAATATACGCAATACGGGTGAATATTTTTTTAACAACAACAAAGATAAAATATTTGAAAATATTTAAAAAAAAAATATTTTTATAATATTTTTACAACAACAATTTGTAGTACAAATTTTTTTAAACAAAATTTGTACTCCCTAAAGTTATTACGTATACGTTATTTTCATGATAACTCGTATCGTATCGATAAGTATACGCCACATACGACTACCGCACAGTGAACTAATTCGCGAGAAGGCGGTGAAAAAACCTATAACTTTTGATTGGTTGAAAGTTTTGATACGGAGGATTTTTTTGCTTTCTATTTGGGAATTCTTTCTTTAATTTTTGCTATAGAATGTTAAAAGAAAAAAAAAATTATGATTAATTACATTTTCGTTTATAGTTCAATTTTAGTATAAAAGTGAAGAAATAAAACATTTTAAGAAGGGGTTTTCTCATATAGTGTATTATATTTTCAGTTACTTTTGCAGCTAATACTTAAATGTTGTCAGAAAATGTCAGACTTTGCCTACCATGATCCATAGTGCAGCGGTTTTAAAACGCTGATTTCAGTGATACCTAAAGCAATGTTTTAATTTTAATTTTAGCATGTTTAGCACTGATGACAAAAATTATTTTTATTATTTATTTTAAATAAGTTGTAATCATACAGTCGTACTTGACATGTTGCATGTGACATTTTTTGCCATAATAATATTTATTTCGTTTCTGTTGCTCTCTTTACGCTTCCCTTATGATTTTTTTCTTTGGAATGACCATTTAGGACCTTTCAAGATTTAAAGGTGGTCGCAGTCGGCTTTTTTTATTTTTAAAATTTTTTATTTGTTAAATTTATGTTTTCATAATACTACCTCTTATGGCGTACTTCGACTTCGACTGAAACTTTGATCCCAAATTAAAGAAAACATTTTACGATGTTCTTGATATTTTTTTAAACATCGTATTCGAAGTCGAAATACGCCAATACGATACGGGAGTGGGGGAATATTTCATATTCCTTAAATTTTCTTTAAAAGTATGTAAATTTTTTAATTTGTTTTAAATGTAACATTTACGACGTGACCAACTTTATCTGTTTATTTTATTTGCCGTTTTTGCTCAACTAAATTTAAATAATTCTAAAAGTGTGTAAAAATTTTTTCTATAAAATTTGTTTTTAAAATTTTACACTTTTGATGTTGCACGTGACTAACTTTTTCTCCTTACTTTTTTTTGCCACTTTTGCTCAACTAAGCTTAAATATGTAATTTAAAAGGTACAATCTTTTCTGTAAAATTTATTTTTTAATGTCGCACGTGTTATATAACTACACAAATCACAAATCTTTATATTTTTCTCCACCCTTTGCAACACTTTTTATATTGTTCGCCGTTTTGCCTTATCTAAATTTAAATCATTTAAAAGTATTCACAATTTGTTTGCTTAAAATTAATTTTTTAATCATAAATCTTTATATATTTCAGCAAGGTTTTTTATATTTTAATTGTATTAAATATTTCTGTTAATACTGAATATTTGATGAGCTCTCTGCATGTACTTTTCGCCACACTGATTGCAAGTGTTTATGTTTTAATGTCGCAAGTGACATTAAAAATATTCGACTTACAGTTATTTGCATCGCATCTGTATTCTTTTTTGGCTCTTTGTACCTTAAGAAAAATTTTTAGAGAGCAAACAATGTTTGTCAAAATAAAACTTTGCAAAATGAAATTGCATTAGATTTTGTGAATTTGCATTCGATTATTTGGCAGCTTTTTATTTTTTCTTGTCTAAATTTAAATAATTTTAAAAGTGTAGAATTTTTTCTGTAAAATTTATTTTGTTTTAATTTTACACTTATGATGTCGCACGTGACCACGATCATAAATTCACCGTTTTCAACTCTCTTTATTTTGTTTAATGTAAATTTAAATCGTTTTAAAAGTATGTAAAATTTTTTCTGCAAAATTTATGTTTTACATTTATGATGTCGCACGTGACCAACTTTATATAAGAGCACAAATCTTTATATTTTTCAGCAAGGTTTTTTTATACATTAATTGTATTAAATATCTCTGATAACAAATGTTTATTTTTCAATGTCGCACGTGACATTAAAAATATACGTTTTACAGTTATTTGCAATCGCATAGCTTCTTCTGTATTCTTTTTTGACTCTGTACATTCAGAAAAATTTTCAGAGAACAGACAACGCTTATCAAAATAAAACTGCAAAACAAACATTCAAATGAAAAAAGTTGTTATTTTGTGACTTTGCATTCGATTATCTGGAAGCTTTTTTTTCTCTCATCTAAATTTATATAATTTAAAAGTATGTGCAATATTTTTCTGTAAAATTTCTTATTTTTAATCTTACACTAACAATGTCGCACGTGACCACGATCATAAATCTTTATATATTTCAGCACCGTTTGCAACTCTATTTTGTTTAATGTAAATTTAAATAATTTTAAAAGTGTGTAAATTTATTTTCCTTAAAATTTATGTTTTTAATTTTACACTTATGATGTTGCACGTGACCAACTTTATATAATTGCACAAATCACAAATATTTATATATTTCAGCAAGGTTGTTTTCATATTGTAATTGTATTAAATATCTTTGATAACAAATGTTTATTTTTCAATGTCGCACGTGACATTAAAAATATGCGATTTACAGTTATTTGCAATCGCAGAGCTTCTTCTGTATTCGTTTTTGATTCTTTTGTACCCTCAGAAAAATTTTTAGGGAGCAGAGAACGTACAAAAGAAATATCGAAATGAAAAAAAGTTGTGCTTTTGTGAGTTTCAATTCGAATATTCGAGAACGGCTTAGGTATAAATATAAAATATTGTTAACCTTAGTTAAATTTGTTTGTTTCTCTATGAAAATATGGGGAAACAAAGTGTTTTCAAGAAATTTTATTTATTTATTTTTTTTTTGTTGGCGGTGGATCTTTTGGTAGAAACACCCATATATATACATATTTCTTTTGTACTTAGATGAAAGCTACATAAACTTACCTTAGTATAGAAAGGCCCTAACTCTTTTTTTTTTTGTGAAATCGAGATTCTTGCATTTCTCGATAGATTAGTTGTTCTGCTTTCGAAATATACAAAAAAACTCGATTTAAAAAAATAGTGTCCTCAGGTCCTTTCTATATTAAGGTAACGATGTACAAAATTTGAAATAGTTGAATGCAGATAAACCTCTTGCTTTTCAATTACTTTTGCACAAAATAAAATATTCCCCTTTATCGCGGTTGGCGATTTTCGACTTCAAATTCGACTATTTGTAGTTGATTAAAGAAAACTAACTACATTTTTCTTTAATCTACTACAAAACGCCTGGCTTTCGCCACAAAATCGCCAATGACAATAAGGGGGATTATCTTCAGACTGCTTTTAAGAGTTGATTTCCAAAGAAATTTTGCTTATTTACAAAAGCTGCTTTCCTCAACATTCTCATTCTATAGTCTTGATGTAATGAACTTTTTTTATTTTCTAATTTTATTTAGTTTTATTGCATTTAATGTTAATGTTCATTAATGTTTGCTTATGTCAACTCAAACTAAAATAGTTAAAGACTATAAAGTTCTTATTTATATGTATGCATTAGAAAAACTAGCTTGCATTTTAATTAACAAAAAAGTTTTAGATGTCAACACAAATTGTGATGATGTTCAAATTGAATTCTTCATTTAATTACATCTGCAAATTAAATGGTTAAAGCAAGAAATGGTTTATTTTGCTGTTTTCTTTGAAACTTCAATTAAAGAGGCAAAGACATACATATGTATATACATAAATGAATTAGAAGATTAAATAAAATTATTTTTTTTAGAAAAGTAAATAAGTTTTGTGCAAAAAAAAAATAAAAATAAAAGCAAAACTTAATTGAACTTAATTATTTAGAGGGAAGGAGGAGAAGGTAACAGACAATTCGATAACTTTCAGGAATATTCGAATTAAAAATTAATTTAAATGTAATCAAATACAAAAATTTGTCGCATACATAAATTGACAAGCGTTTAGGGGGCCGAACAATAAATAATATGTTATTCTGGATTTCTGGTTTCTTTGACTTCTGTATACCTTGAACTGTATGTAATTAATAAACTATTATTATCATTTCCCCCTGGGGCAGACGACACAAACTCATTAATCAAGAAATTCACCATATGACCCTTGAGCAGTGTTGCCAGAAGTAGGTGAAAATCCCTACATGTAGATATTTTTCATACTAAAATAGAAGTGTAGGGAAAATCGGTCAGATTTTTTATATTCTCTCCAAAATGTAGAGATTTTTTCGTCAGGTCGCATTCTTTATGAAATAAATGCAAATAACGTTTTTTTTTAATAATATTTTCTTTTTCAAAACGGTTCAAAAATGTTCTTTTCGTTAAAATCGTTTAGAAAAATATTTTTCTAGAGTTGTTTGTGGTTTAAAAAGTTGGCGACACTAACCCCCAGTTTTTAACTTAAAAATTAAGTACGTAATTTACCAATTTTTATTTAAAATTAAGTTGTAATTAAATACGATTTCATTTTTTCAGTGGTTATTTAAAGTTCTTATTAAATTACGTTGAAAGTACGGTAGCACTGCAAAATTTCCCAGTATTATTGAAGGCTTTTCAAACAGCAGCTGTTTAACGTAAGCAAAAAAGTTAGGTTATCAACATGTAGAAAATTAAATTGCATAAAAACTCATTTTATGAGACCAAAAGAACATCACAATACCTTTTTATATTACTTTATTCCATGATATGAAACTTTGTACTGTATATGTTATATATTTATGAAATTTAAACGAAATTCTTTTTAATACGACCGCATGATGCTCATGTGCATGTTTTCAGTAAACACACACACGCATAAAAACATATGGTACAATCATAAAACTTAAGTAGTGTTTAATTTCGCAGGGTTGGGCATTTAATTATTATTTAAATAAGCACTCAAAAACACAATTTCGTATTTAATTAGAACTTAAAAATAATTACGGTTTGATTACCAACTGAAAAAATGGGCATAAGATGTATGTATGTATATGCCAAGGCGAATTCATATGCCAGGTGGTGTCAAGCCTGCAACAACAAAATCTGCTTAGTACTTTATTGCAATGAAAATTGACAAATCAAACTTCCTAAAGAAAAGTAGCTGTTAACTTGGTACCACCTGGCTGATGAATTCGCCTTGGTATATGATTTTTCTAAGTTATCATCAAATTGTTGAAAGATGACTTGAATTTATCCTTTATAATTTTATTTGATAAGAAGTATTCATATTAATTAAAAAAAAAAAACTTTATGTTTTAATTGAATTTAATTAAAAGTATATATCGTCACCTTAATTGCAAACGCACGTAATTACATAAAAATTCGAAATCGAGTTTATGATTGATTATGGTTAACGTGACCAGATGGTTTTTGCAAAAAGCGGGATTTCAAAATAAATATCTTTTAGAAAGCGGGATGTAGAAAACATAGTTTTCGACTCAAAAGAAACGCCTTTAAACAAACAAAATCGTTTATAAACAAGATTATAACGCAAATATATATAACTATGCTATCAAAAATTACGACTTTATTAAAGAAATTCAAACGAATGTAATAACGAATGCATCTATTTTTCATTGCAAGGAACGTAACTAATATAAAAGCTTAAATATATGTACATAAAAAGGAAAGAAAATTTCGAAGAAAATTTTCAAGAATACTTTATTATTACTGATATTGTAACGTTTTTTGTTTTTCCTGTAAAAAATGTAAAAGTGAAGTTAGGTCCGTTTGCATTTAAGGTGACGATATGTATGTATTATTTTTTATTTTAGTTTCTTATTATTTTTTTTTTACCAAAGCTTTAATAAACTTATATATGTACATATTTTATTTTCTAACTAATGGTTTTTTTCTATTTTAATGATAAAAATGCGTGGGGATTTTTGTAGAGGAAATTTTTTCAACGTGTTGGCAAAAAAAGAATTGTCACTTGTGTTGGTTCTATGTGCTTGTAGACCTCGTACATTTTTTTTAATTTTGAACGGAAAACGGAAGTAAACACATTTGGCAAAAGGGAAATGTGTAAAAAAAGTTGTAGTAAAAGGAAAAAAACATCATGTAACATAGTGTGTATATAACTGCATACATATGTATCTACGCACATATACATACATATGTACATCACTTGTATACAATGAATGAATAAAATGAATATTCAATACTGTTTTTTTTAGTGCTATTTCAATGTCATAGGAAGGAAAATCATGCAGTTGACCGCCTCAATTAATTGGAATTTTATTTATGAATATATTTGTTTAAAATTCATAAACTTCTAAAATTAAAATTATATTTAACATATGTATTAGAGAGCTGCGTAAACAGTCTTGAAATGTAAAAACGTCATGATTTTTAAATGTATTCACGTCGCATGTATTATACTAAACCAATAATAAATGCTGTCGTACTGTAAGCGAAGCACGATGGATGTATTGGTGTACGTGTATATCAGTGTTAACAAGCGAAAACGCCAAGGCAGCAAAACAAAACAAACACTCAAAAGAAGTACTGTTGATTAGTGTATGCTTGTTATTTTTCATATTGTACGTTTGAGTGTGTGTGTGTAATATGTAGATGGCAAGCTATTATGTGATTAACCGCATACAACTAATGTTAATGCATGTGTGTGCCTTTGCATGTGCGCAGAAAAATAAAAGATCATACACACATACATGCATAGGGTTGCCAGACGGCCTGGAATGGCCTGGATTTTCCAGTTTTTTATAGCCTCATCCAGTTACCAGCTAACATGCTTAATTTATGCCACTTTTTTATAATTCACTTAGTATATCACGAATGGTCCACCAAACTTAAAAATACTTTCTGGATTATTAAATTTCATTAAATTCTATTTGAGTAGATGAACATTGAGTATCTTACTATTGATATCTTACTCTTATTGCATGAATGTTAAAAATCGTGTCTTTTTGGTTCAGTTCTTAAATTTTTTTTATTTAAATTTTTGAAATTAAATTAACTGGTTCTTATGTATTTTTGTCCGCTGATTACGAATATAGTTTTATTATTTATCTATCACCTCTAGTCTCACAAAGAAAAGACTAAAATTTTTGCTCTCTCATGCCTTCCAAAAAAATTTGTTTTTTGTATCACATATCTGATCAATGCAATTATTACGTATAATAAATGTTGTATTGACAAGTGCAGAAAATTTTTGTTTTATTTGTAGTTATTATATCGAAATTTGCAGCTTTTACAAAAAAAAAAAAAAAAAAAAATAAAAAATTTAAGGAAAAATTAAAATTTTTAATGCAAAATTATTGGGCCTAATCACGAGTGTGGTATTTCGACTTCTATTATGACTATTTTGTACAAGACTAAAGAATATTGCTTTACAAACTCTTCGTATTCGAAATACGACACTCGTAATTAGGCTCACTAAAATAATCAGAACTTATCAAAAAATAGAGGCTACATTCAAAATCAGCGACGTCATATTATTAGAAATAATATTTTTTGATGGCGTAAGAAAAGAAAAATTCGAGATATTATTTTTTAAATATAATGCACAAATCTCTGAAACTAGAGGGTATAAGAATATAAGAAATCTTTTTTCGTAATTAGCGGACAAAAATTCATAACGACTAGTTATTTAAGTAAAAAATATAATAAAAAAGTTTTATGGACTAAACTATGCTCCTCAATGTAAAGCTATCGAAATAAATAAAATTGTTTTACAGATTAAAACTAATGACGGAATCGTAATCAGGAGATAAAAAAATACATAAGGATCAGCTTTTCTTATTAAAACAAGGCAAAAATTTCTGTTTTCTGGTTGTGTTTTTATATCTTCTAAGGTAAAATTTCTAATACTAAAAAAAAACAATAGTGCTTGCAAATGTACAACCAGTTTTAATTTTCCCTAACACTGATTAGTTCCTCTATTTTGTACATCACTGGCAATTTACAACCAAAACAATATTTTCAAAAAGCATCAACACTTTGCTTTTTAAGCTTATTTTTAAACTGTCCAGTTATTTTTCCAAAATCCAGTTGAATTTTTTCCATTGTCCAGGTATTTGACTTTTGGTATCTGGCAACCCTATACATGCATGACGTTCGTACTCGCTCTTAGGCGTAGAAAGAAGCTAGTATCACAAATTCTTCCGTCACGAAGTGTTTTCTTCTTTACTCTTATACCTACAATACTCAAATAAATTTCTTGCAAACAGTGTTGTTAACGTTTGTTTTATAAGATTTCGCTGTAGTAAAGCATTTGAAAAATATCTCATGTCTTGAAAGTTCTTATAAGATATCTTATGCAGGAGACTAATATGTATTTATGTACATAGGTATGCACACTTTGACATAGAAAAAAAGAAGAGGGGTGTCCTAGGACAACCGGTTAGAGCTATGCTGCATAGCTATGTATATAAAACAAATTTCATATGTTAAATAACAATTACACTGTGTATAATTTTTTAAGTCATGGATATATAACCATATACGGACACCACTACGTGATAAAGGACCAAAAAAAAAAGAAGACCTGTCTCCCAGTCTTGCCCCAAGTCATGCACTTTTTTGTGGGCCTCCAAAGATTTGGGGAATGGTTATCATTTTTGCATTTTCTCAGATTCATATATTGCAAACAGTTTGGAATTTCGATTTACTCTCTGAGGCAAAGTTGTAGCTCTCGTCATGAAGAACAATAATTGTGAACATATAAAATAAAATAAAAAACGTCATCTTCAAGATCAAAATCACAAAAAATTAAAAAAAAATCGATTTTTTTACCTTTCTTTGCCCTGCTCAGGTCCATAGGTAGCAAACCGTTCAAAATTCGAGAAAACAATCAACTAAAAAAATGTACCTAAGATCTCAATAAACAACTTTTTAGAACATATGAACTTCCTAGGAATGATTCTTAACACCGTTTAGGTAGCGCTTAAGGTAGCCGCAAAAGTGAAAAATTTCCCGATAACTTTTTATTTTCATTTGCTATCTATTACAAAAAATATAAAAAAATATTCGCCTCAAATATTTCAAAACGTTTCTATTTATTTCCCATTATTTTCTTTTCTAGCTGCGTACGATTAAATAAATGTATTATTTGTGCTGATGTGCAAAAACAACACAAAAACAAATTGAGCAATCGTGCTCAAAATTTCGCTCACTTTAAAGAACGAAATAAAAACTCAAACATTTGGTTTCGTTTATCTTCGTACTCTGTTTATTTTAAAAGAAAAAAAATTTATAACTGAAATATTGTCGATTATTTTTGTTACGAAAAACACGCCCAAGATCGTGTGTCGTTGCATAAACAGCATAGCTCTAAAAAATCTCTTACGTTAATTTTCCTCTTGTTTTTTTTTTTTTTTTTTTTTTTTGTTACCAATCCATTACTGTGCATGCAGAAAAATTTAATATTAAAATGTACGAAAACAAGGTTAATTTAACATTTTTCTATTTGGCAATGACTTTGCTTAATGTGTGTTTCATGTTAATTCAACACGATTTACACAAACCTTCAAAGAATTTGTTTCCTTTTGCAACAACTGCTAAATCAAAATTTAGAACCATTTTAAATAAAAGTTAATTTCAAGCTGAAACAACTTGAATTTGATACTGAAATAAAGCGAAGCACCATGCTGAATCAAAGTTATTTCCAGTTTGAAATAACATAATTTTAATTAGATATTTTACTTACATGATTGTGTGTATTTCCTCCAGAGAATGACAATGAATATTTAAAAAATATACATTAGTAAATAGTCTTAGGGCCAATCTCACGATGTCGACAACGTTCGGCTTGTCGCACACTTAAACCCTGTTTGTGTAAAACGTTTGAGTTAAAAATCTTGGCGTTTTTGTAATAGACTAAAGGAAATTTCTACAACGTTTCTTTAACCTATTACAGAAACGCCAAGATTTCTAACTCAAAAGTCTTACACAAACAGGTGGTTACATTTGAAACAACAAAAAAATATTGAAATTAAATTTTTTTGAATTTAAGTAGAACGTTGACGACATCGTCGGATATGCCCTTAACTTTAGTAACTGCGTATAATCATAATTGTAGCGGAAATATTTAATACGCTCATATATTTTTTTCTCAAGCAACTATGACTATAGCCAATTTTTATTAGAAAACTTTATACTAACAACCTCTAATACAATTAATTATATTCGAATAATTTTTTTACGAATAATTTTTATTCGAATAATTTTTCTTTTCGAGTAAATTTTTTTGTTTGGCATCCATGCAGTAAAAAAAAATTGCAATTTATACACATTGATTTGCCTGTCATAAACGGTGTCCATCAAGTGTCCCGGAAACGCCAGTAATTTTTAACCCACAAAATATTTTGCAAATCTACCTATTCCTAACCCAGTATTTTCTCTGTTCTCATGAGAGTATTAGCAGAGATGCCAAGGAATATTTTTTATAATTTGGAGAAAGGAAATTATTTTTAATAGGTTTCCTTTTATCAAAATTAGTTATAATAAAGTTCAGAAATAGTGTTTTCTTGTTTATCAAAATGCCTGTTGTATCAACAAGTATCGCAACAGACAGTATAAGAGAACTTTACAAGTATAAGAGAATATTAGGAAAAGCTAATTTTTTAATGATCCTTAGGCTTATAGCAAAATTGTAATTTCCATTTTCAACAGAGAATTTTTCAATAAATAAATAAATCCTTTATTAATTTATTCACATTGATTTCCCTGTCATAAACGGTTTCCCTCAACTGTCCCGGAAACGGCAGTAGTTTTTAACTTACAAAACTTTTTGCAAACCTGCCTATTCCGAACTCCGTATTTTCTCTGTTCCCATTAGCAGAGATGTTAAGGAATATTTTTCATAACGTGAAGAAAGAAAATAATTTTCATAAATAATATAGGTTTTTCTTTTATCAAAATTAGTTACAATAAAGTTCAAAAATAGTGTTTAGTAGTGTATAATAGAACTCTACAAGTATAAGAGAATATTACGAAAAGCATTTTTTTAGATGGTCCTTGGGCTTATAACAAAATTATTATTTCCATTTGCAACAAAGTATTTTTGAATAAATAAATAAATCCTTTGTCCGCAAGACAAAAAATATAAAATAAAAATTAAGGAAAACCCCAAAACCTTGAATTCTCATGTTTGTTTGTCTACTGTTACTGTGACATTATATAAACAAAATAAATAAATCAAGCTAATGGAATTATCGTTTTATTGCAATGCATTTGCGAAATATTCTGACATTTACTTGCAATGAAAAAAACTACTCGCAATATTATAAACATAAGCAAAAGTAATATGCTAGAGATGTGTGCCGGTCACGTAACAAACAATATTGTGTAATTTGAAAACAGCGCAGGCATTTAATGGCCAAAATTGTTATAATGTTGCCTTAAATCCAAACATGAGAAGCTTTTCTTTAATTCGTTTCGAAACTGAGCTTGCGAAGTAAATTGGCTTATGCTAAATACACATCTGGGCATCTTCAAAATGTTTTTGCTCGTACCGCAATGTCGCAAAATGAAAAATATCGGAAATGACAAACGTTGCCACTAGAACACATATTATTGCGATATCACAAAATGCCATAATGTGTACTCAGCATTACACTGAAAAAAAAAACCTCTGCAAAATTTTGAGGAATGTTTTGTTTTTGTTTTTTTTTTTTGAAATTCTCGTTCATAATATAAAAAAGTCGTGTGCACTATTCCATTTAGTGAACAAACTAAAGTGTGTTTTAAAATTTTATATTTAAAAAGGAAAAAAATACTTATGGTTATTCTCGAAATTATTAAAAAAAAGTATGTATCGTTACCTTAATATAGAAAGGCCCTAACTCATTATTTTTCTGAAAGCGAGTATTTTGTATATTTCGATAAAAGAACATATCGAGTCATAACTGCACAAAAAGCTTAAGTAGCAAAAACAAAACTTTACAGGAGAAGGTTTTTTTTAATTATCTTCGCTGTTATTTCAGTTAATTCATTGAATTTTGGTATTTAGGTGTTATTATGCTAAATATAAGTAACTCAACGAATTTTAACTAAATATTACTATGATGACGGTATTTTTTCCCCTTACAATCTAATGTGTATATTTTTGTGTTGGTTAAGCTAAAAAAAATTTTTTTAAGAAGAAGTAAATATCAGTTTTTTACGTAAACTTGTCTCCAAATTGCTTAATTATTGGCTTCTTGATCGGCTCCATGTAGTGAATCTTCTACAGACTTATGACTTTTCAAATTAAAGAGTTCGCTATTAAATTTTTTGTGTATAGTTTCACTGATGGAAAGAATTTTCAAGTCGATATACTCTGTGAATAAATTTTTAATAAATTGCTACGTACCTAAACTGAACTGGCGACTATCTCAGTTTTTTTTTTGCCTGGATCGCGTAATCAAATTTAAATCATAGTAAACTGTTTCAGAGTTATCAAAATAACCATATTTAAGACATATGGATGATTTTTATTTTCAAGTTTGGAAACATAGCCTTTAAAACAATGGTAACTCACTTCAATGCAATCATATTTTTTGAATTAGGTGTAGAGTTGAATAATGGGCTTTATCGTGATTCGGGTATTTCGACTTCGACTAAAAAAATATGGTTCTAGTTAGATTAAAAAATACTTTATTTATTTACTTTTATTTTTTTTTGTAGAAAAAATTCTAATGATATGTTCGTGGATTTACATAATATTTGTATGCAAGTGTGTATATACGCAGATTTTTTTGCACGAAAATATGGTTTCCTCTATCGTCTATATATACACAACGAATTATAATTATCGCTATACAATTTTTAGCGAGAGCCGTTGAAAAGTCTGTTCGAAAAAACTTGGTTTCATCCCATTAAAGGACTATGATAGGCCATATTTAGTGGAAAATTATGTAGAATAAAGATGTTGCGGTATTTGTTCTAAACAAAAATGGTTATAAAAAATTTTCCGAAAATCGTCGCACTTAAAAGTTATGGCGCCAAAAGTGTTTATAGCCAGGATAGGTTATTTTTTAGGTGAAAAGTGCAATGCGCATGGCCGGTAGGTATGAGAGGTGTCAGTGCAATTTTTAGACACATGTGATTTTTTTATGGCCAGTCTATCAGAAACTGCCAGTGAGTGGAGCGAATAATATAAATATTTTGGGCAATTTGGGTGGTCTAATGTGTATTCAAGTTTTTTAGATGTGGGTGTGTGTGCTATCAGAATAGGCTGTTCCATATTGAAGTCGTCTGTAGTTAATTATTTTAAAAATAGAAAAGTATTAACAATGCAAAAAATGCAAAATAAATTATTCAACTATTGCTAATATCGAAAATAAAACATTTGAATCAAGTTGGTTAGTCGAAAAATTGCAATAGACCAAAAAATAAGTAAACTATTTTTTTTTACAAAACAAATATGCATGTATTTAACATTGTATGTATGCATATACGTCGTCCGATGTCGGTGAAGGGTATATAATATTCGGCTAATCCGAATATAGCACTCTTACTTGCTTCATTTTCAAAAGGAAATTTTAGCTTAAGTAACATGTTGCTGTTACAAAAACTGTAAACAAAAAATTATTTGTACTTAAGCTTAAATTGTTTTTGCTATAAAATTGAAACGGTATATCCTATGGTTGTAAAATTTTGACATATAATGGCAATGATAACAAGTTAATGATTTTTATAAAAAAAAACTCATGTCGAAAATCATGTTGGTTAAGCTTATTTGGCTTATTAGTTAGGGTCTTTCCATATTAACGCAACAGTTTGTATGTATATTGTATTTTTGGCTAAATTTTTCTTTCGTAATATGAACTAAAAATTGGGGAAAAAAGTGTAATAAAATAATTAAACTAAAAATAGAAAGAAATTTCCACAAAAAAAACCACAAACTAAAGTGTCGTTTATTTTGCGAAAAAAGTAACTACACTGGAAAAAATCCTATGCAACATTTTACAATATATTGCGTTATTATATTCAGTTATTTCACCACGAAAATCTTACGTAAATTTATGAAATTGGGGGTTTTTTTAAATAGGACTAACGAAAGGTTTAACTGTCAAACGAATTCACTTTTTGACATTTGTGGTCGGTATACTCGGTACACTAAAATAAATTGTGAGTTAATTCTTAAGCAACAAAATGTTCGTTGCTTCTGTATTAAAAATATGCAGATAATCAGTGGAAAAGAAAAATATTAATTCTATTTAAGCTTTAAGGCCTTAGGGTCCATTCATATATTATTAGGTAACGTTTTTTTTTTGAAATTTTTATACAAATAAATAAGTTCATACATTTTCAATCCTTTTAAAAAAATGTAAAATCGAACAAGTTTAAATCAATTCAGTGAAGTGCGACTTTGAGCCGCGCACGAAGGGTTCCGTACGGGCACTAGATATGTAATTCAATACGAACTTTAGCCTATATAAAATAAAGTTTTGGCATTTTTCGTTTTTTGGGGTTTTTCGGTTTTGAGCGATTTTTTAGTTTTGCCACTTTTGCGTTTTTTTTTCGTTTTGGCGATTTTTTATAGCTTTGGCGTTTTGTTTAGTTTTGGCACTTTTTTCTCATTTTAACAATTTTTTTCTGTTTCTGGCGTTTTTCATTTTGGCGATTTTTTCATTTTGGCGATTTTTTTCATTTTGGCTATTTTTTTATACAGGCGATTTTTTTAGTTTTGGCGCCTTTTTCGCGTTTTTGGCGATTTTTTTTTCGCTTTTTGGCGTTTTTTTTAATTTTGGCGATTTTTTTAATTTTAGCGATTTTTTTTTGGATTTGGCGATTTATTTTAGTGTTAGAATTTTTTTTTAATTTTGGCGATTTTTTCGTTTTGGTGATTTTTTTTTTAGATTTTTTTGAATTTTTGGATTTTTTAATATTACAATTTTTGAAAATTTCAAGAGTTTGCCTCTTACGGTTTCCAAGATAAAGCAAGTTGTCAAAATTACACAGGAAAAATTGCATTAACTGATAGAACACCCTTTAATTAAAATATTTTTTTAATTTTAGTGTTAATTGGTGTAGTCTGTAAAAAATACACTAATTTTACAAATTTCAAGTGTTTTTTCGTTGCTCGTTTTGGAACACCCTATAATTTTTAATTCTCATGTATTTGTTGCTGTACCGGTCAAGGTTCTACATACTCTGTCCAAATTTCAGGTTCGTAGCTCTTACGGTTCCTGAGAAAATACCGTGTGACGGGCAGTGTAGCGAAAGCAATAGGGTTCCTTTTCACCTTTGGTGTACGGAATCCTAAAAATAAGAAAACTACTTACATTGTGCTTCTTTTTTTTATTTCCAAAAAAAAAAAAACGTTTGTAACAAAAATACACGTATTTTTTGGGGGGAAACTCCCGGTAAATAAAAATCGGCGATGCCACCATATTTTTTTTTCGAGCAGGCGAGTTTTTTCACGTAGAAATAATTCACGATTGCAACTTTATGGAAAAGGGAAATATTACAACGGATTAATATTCACGATAGAGGGGATTATTATTATTTATTTCTTTTTTCGTTACCATCACTCAATACTAAATGACGGCAAATTTAAATGTTAAATGGAAATAGCAACGAGGGAATTTTTAAATTCTGCTAAATATATTAAAGAATGTAAAGATAATTTAAAATGTATGTAACTAGACTATACATATGTATGTATATGTAAACATCTAGGCACTAACAACCTGCCATTATAATGTAATAGAAAATTTTTACATAATTTAACACATTTCATCCTACACAAAAACATTCAAGATGGTTGTGGGAAGTGTTGTTGTACATTTTCTAACCCTTTTGGGCAGGTGCTTATTTAAAATTACAATTTATGCATGTGTGAATTTGTGGTTGGGGCTAAGTTGGTGCTTTTGTGTATATGTATGTAACTATAGAAGTATGTACGTATCTATGTATGTTATGTATGTATGTGAATTGATTCCCTGTCACCTAGTTTTTGTGTAGGAGTTTTATTTTTATAACAACAAGGTGTCTCAAAAGAAAGTTTTTTTTTTGCTCAGCCCTGCGTGAAGAGGGTCATGCGGGGTAGATCATTCGTAATGTCGCGTTAATATTGGCATCTGTTTCAAATTTAAAGTTTAATGGGCCGATGATGCCTTCGGCACGTAAACCTCGCCAGTGATTTTTTTCGGGATGTAATGAAGCTCAAGAGTCGCATGAGGATTGTGGTCTCTTCAAACATGACAGTTCTGCTCGGCGATAAAAATGTGGTTCAACTTACAGTTGATTCTCAGCCCATTCACCGAACATACCTCGCATATGATAATCTCGTGGCTTTAATTCCGTGGTCGGCAACCTACACCATTATTACATATTACAATTGTGTGAGTTATACTCTCACCATGAGCCGGTGTTGCCAGTGAAATTTTCGTCTCATTTCCCTAACTTGAAATTTTTAATCTTCAAAACCAAACTTTATTGTATTATCGTCAGCAGCAACACTCAAGTTTTGTTTATAAAGAAAGACATCTTTTGTTGTCGCTACGTCAATATGATGGTGAGTAAAGAGAGAGTTTTGTAGAAAATTTTCTTAAAATAATTTAAATATATGCTTGAAAATGCCTTTGCATTTCATATTTTTTCATGCATGACAACGTACGTTGACAAACCAAACCTTCTGATTTGCCATAATAATTTTCTGAAAATATAAATTTTATTAAATTCTCATCACACATATTTTCTTAATTTGTAAAGTCGGATAAACTAGAGTCCTTTGTCACACTCACGTCTACAGTAGCTTTGGCTACTGCGAAACGCACGGGCATGGACTCGGTTTGAATGAATATTATTCAAATGAGTAAATGTGCTCATGAATTGATCCATGGTATTACGTATTACCTTCTCAGATGGACGATGATGCCTACCGTAAAGTTGAAGAAGTGTTCCATAAGTTTGGCGAACAGAGCACGAATTTTTCTGGTGTAAGCAGTGATGGTATTTTGGTGCGTTTCGGGTATTTTTTTGGTGCTTTTTGCCTCTTCATAAACGCGAAGTTTTGGCTAATACCCTTTTTTAAAAAGCGGGTATTTACAGTCCTTTTAAGAATTTCTTACAGTGCTTTTGGTGCTTTTTTGTTAAATAAAAATATTATTAATTTACAAAACTAAAATACTTTTAAGCGCTAATATCAGCATCTTTTAACTGAGGCTTATTAAAGTGGTTTTAATGACAATAACGGAAACTATGTTAAAAACAATCTAGAAAACTTTTCATAATTGGGATTAAAAAATTTAATTTTTTTTGGAAAATAAAAAACGGAAGTAACTGGAAAGTACCACATAATTCTCTGCATAATAATTGATTGAAAGTAGTATGGAATAACACATTTGTTAAAGCTTACACAAATATTTAATCATACTATAGGGTGGTTAAATTTTAAGGGCCGATTTCGATTGAAAGCATGAGGTTATCAATAGCAGTCAGTTGTTTTAGACAACGCGTAGCCAACCCCCAATTTTTTTCATATCGTATTGACGTGCTGTCAATCTTGACAACTGGAATAAGGGTGAATATCGCAAAAACAAAAACTTCTAAGTTAAGAGTACTCAAGAAAAGAGTGACGCTTTTAATGCATTATTTATGTGTAAATGATTTTTCAGCAACATACATATCTTAATCTAAGCCTAAGCTTCACCTACTATTGTATGTATGTATGTATGTATGTATGCGAGTATATGCTACTATATATATTCGGGTATGTTCTGTATTTCACGTGAAATTAAATTGTTCGGAATTGCCATAGCATTATTGTTGTAAATACATATCCTCACAAAAACATCAATGTGAAAAAAGGCCAAGTTCCTATCAAAAATTTCGGCCATCAAAAGCAGTGAGATATAAACTTTGACCAAGTTCTTGTTTGGCACAATACCTATCACTGAAATATGCTACATATGCATTATATAAATTTGTAATCGTAAGGTTGTCATTTTTACCGATATAAAGAAATGAACAAATATGCGTTATTCTCTCCTTTTCTAGAAAGTTAAAAATATTGCCAAGTTAGCAGATTATCTAGAAATTATATGACAACCTTACGATTACAAATTTATATAATGCATATGTAGCATATTTCAGTGACAGGTATTGTGCCAAACAAGAACTTGGTCAAAGTTTATATCTCACTGCTTTTGATGGCCGAAATTTTTGATAGGAGTCGTCGCCTTTTTTCACATTTTTTTTTTGCTATGATAACATTTTTTAAACTTAAAATTTTTAGTGTGTTTTATTTCTATTCATGATCACTTTGCCAGTTAAAAATGGCATAGTTACATAAAATAATGGGTTAGAGCGTGAGTAAAAATGAATTACTGTGTTATTACAACGGGTCGCCAGTGTCTACGCAATTTATTAAGAGTCGTCTGGAAAGAAACATGTAAAATACAGCGTCAATTTTAGTGGGAGTGATCCCGGCTATTTTCTCAATATAATGGGTGTTTTTTATTGAGGTATAGAACTTTAAGTTGGCATCACTTTTTTTAACTGGCGGCCATTTTGTCAGCTGTCAAGTGATTAATATTTAGTTTGGTTTGCCATTTCATCATGAACAGGTTGACAAAAGAACAACGCTTGCAAATCGTGCAAATTTATTTCGAAAATAATGGTTCAGTTCGCGAAGTTTACCGCAAGCTCCGTCCATTTTATGGTCGACCTAATCGTCCATCAGAGCAATTAATTCGGTTAACCATAGATCGTTTTCGCACTACGTTTACTCTATGTGATAATACGCATCCGCAGAGACGTCGAACAGTGCGCACCGAAGAAACAATTGCCGCTGTAGAGCAAAGTGTTGAAGAGGACCCGAATGAATCGATTCGCCACCGTGCACAGCAATTGGAGCCGACTAACCGACTATTTTGTTCCCGAATTGGATGGCATGAATGTGGATGAGTTGTGGTTCCAACAAGACGGCGCTACATGCCACACAGCGCACGTCACAATCGATTTATTGAAGGAAACATTCGATGAGCGCATAATTTCGCGGAATGGACCTGTCAATTGGCCACCAAGATCGTGTGATTTGACACCATTGGATTATTTTCTTTGGGGATATGTGAAGTCGCTCGTCTACGCCAACAAACCAGAAACGTTAGGGGACTTGGAAGCCAACATTCGTGGCGTTATTGCCAACATACGGCCCCATATGCTCGAAAAAGTGGTTGAAAATTGGACCTGTAGAATTGGCTTTATTCGAGCCAGCCGCGGCGGCCACATGCCCGAAATCATATTTAAACATTAATGGCATAAAATTATCCTTCCAATAAAGCCAAATTGATGGACATTAAAACGATTTTCTTGTGTTTTATTTCAATTCGAAGTTCTATACCTCTAAAAAAAAACACCCGATATTTACATATTAAAGTCTGCTTAGCCGAAGTACATAAATCAAAAGGATATGCCCAATGTGCATGCAAAGTTTCAATAGGGTAGGTGGTGCATTAATTTTTGGATTTTCCGATTGAATAAATCAATTAGGGCTATTTGTCTACAAAATGTCAACTTTCTACAGTATAATATTACGTAAAATTTTTATGGGCCTGTCCCCGCCGACTTTTATTTATAATAGTGCTTATGGTTAATATAAAGTTTCGTAGGAAAAACCTAATGAGAAATACATGAGTAATAGAGTAAAAACTGATAAGCCGAAGTACATGAAAATAAAAGCTAAGATTTATGGGTGAAGTCACGGCCACTTTTCAAAACAGGAAATTTTTACTTTGGATAAGTGAAATCTGTATGAAAAGCTGCAATAAAATTGAACTTAATTTTGAGTTTACAGTGCTTCTTCCCAATCCCTGATTGAAACTTCTTCTTAGTGATATCTGATTTAGATTAATTTGTGTACCAAATTTCAGCTCTCTAGCGCGAATCGGAGTTTTAAAGGCGTGGCCCCGCGCACTGAAAAAAACTTCTTGGTTTTAAGATTTTCCAATTGGCTTACTTATCTACACTTGCTTGCGTATAAAATTTCAGCTCTCTAGCGTGAACTGTACCTTATAATTTTATGAGCATTACCCCTCCCACTATTTTAAACTCACAATATTTCTGTGAGCAGCGCTTATAATTCATGCTAATTTTCTTCAAAAATATGTTAGACCGAAGTAGATTAAACACAAGGCCAACATTTTATGGGAGTGATCACGCCCACTTTTTTAGGTGATAGTGTAAAGTTTTGTATACGTGTAACGTGTATGCAAGTTTTCACTAAAATGGCTTAAGTTAGAAGCTGTATATTAACTAACAGCCTTATTCATGAAACTTTTTAAGGCTTTATAAAGGGATTTTGAGACAAATTTTCAAAAGAATTTTTTTTTTTAAAACCTTAATAAGATTTATAAATAAGGCTGTAAGTTTTCAGGTTCAAACAAAGCAGCGTATCCCCGCCCATTCTGGTAATCTATTTTGGTTTTTCAGATTTTTCTAGTTGGTTTCTCACCTAGCGCTACTTATGTATCAAATTTAAGCTCATTAATTTTTAATTTTAATGGGCGCAGCCCCGCCCCTCTGACTAATATTTCTGGGTTTTCAGGGTTTTCTTGTTGTTTTCTCACCTATACCTACTCGTGTATCCAATTTCAGCTCCTTAGCGCAACTTTTAATTTTTAATATTAAAGGGCGTAACCATGCCCACTTTTCCAAACTTAAGATTTTTTTCGGCCAGTGTTTATTATTTGTGCCAAGTTTCGTTGCAAACGGATAATAAGACATACAGAAATAGTATATCTAAATATGCTGAGGCGTAGTACACGAAAATGAAGATGAAATGGTATGGGCGTGTCAACGCCCACTTTTTTAATGAAAATAGCTTCCATTAAGCGCCTTAGATTTGCTTTTTTAATTCTAGCCTTTGTGGGCGTAGCCCCGCCCTCCTAGCCAAAATTTTAGGATTTTAAATTTTTTTAGTTTATTGTCTACCTAGACCTAGTTCTGTAGCAAATTTCAGCTCACTAGCACACATTTTAATTTTTATGGGAGTATCCCCGCCCTCTTGGTTAAAATTTTTGGGTTTTCAGATTTTTCTAGTTGGTTTCTCACCTAGTTGTGTATCAAATCTCAGCTCCTTAGCGCAACTTTTATTTTTTAATTTTTATGGGCGTAGCCCCGCCCATTCTGGTAAAATTTTTTGAGTTTTCAGATTTTTCTAGTTGGTTTCTCACCTAGACCTACTTGTGTATCAAATTTCAGCTCATAAGCGCAACTTAAAATTTTTAATTTTTATGGGCGCAACCCCGCCCCTCTAACTAAAATTTACGGGTTTTCAGATTTTTCTAGTTGTTTTCTCACCTAGACCTACTTGTATATCAAATTTCAGCTCCTTAGCGCAACTTTTAGTTTTTTATTTTTATGGGCGTAACCCCGCCCACTTTTCCAAAGTTAAATTTTTTGGGCCAGTGCTTATTATTCGTGTCTAGTTTCGTACGTAATAGCTAGATAAATAGTATATCTAAATGTGCTGGGCCGCAGGGCATTAAAATGAGGTTTAAATTGTATGGGCGGGTCAACGCCCACTTTTTTAATAAAAAATTATAGCCATGCATTACCGCAGTATGTATGCCGAATTTCAATAAAAAAGCTTCCACTAAGCGCCTTATATTAGCTTTTTTAATTATGATTTTATGGGCGTAGCCCCGCCCTCCTGGTTAAAATTTCCGGGTTTTCAGATTTTTCTAGTTCATCGCTCACCAAGATCTACTTGTGTACCAAATTTCAGATCTCTAGCTATAGCGGAAGTGCTTCATAATATTGATGAGTGAGTCAGTAGGTCAGTGAGTCAGTGAGTATGTCTTAAAATATGCACTTTTTGCACCTCCATATCTGCGGACCCTTTCATTGTAAAAGAGGTTAGATGAATTTATTCTAATTATGATTTAAATTTCATAATTTTACGGTGGCGGGGAACAAGGTTATGAGGAGGTAAAAACAGCTCGAATGGCTTCCTGTAAATATACACCAGTGTCCCGCAAAATAAAATATGCTTGTATTGGTGAGAAAAATGAGAGTAAAATAAACTTGCACTTGAAGAAAAGTTTTGTAATTTAAAAAAAATTATGTGGTTATTATTATTTACATGAGTAATAGAGTAAAAACTGATAAGCCGAAGTACATGAAAATAAAAGCTAAGATTTATGGGTGAAGTCACGGCCACTTTTCAAAACAGGAAATTTTTACTTTGGATAAGTGAAATCTGTATGAAAAGCTGCAATAAAATTGAACTTAATTTTGAGTTTACAGTGCTTCTTCCCAATCCCTGATTGAAACTTCTTCTTAGTGATATCTGATTTAGATTAATTTGTGTACCAAATTTCAGCTCTCTAGCGCGAATCGGAGTTTTAAAGGCGTGGCCCCGCGCACTGAAAAAAACTTCTTGGTTTTAAGATTTTCCAATTGGCTTACTTATCTACACTTGCTTGCGTATAAAATTTCAGCTCTCTAGCGTGAACTGTACCTTATAATTTTATGAGCATTACCCCTCCCACTATTTTAAACTCACAATATTTCTGTGAGCAGCGCTTATAATTCATGCTAATTTTCTTCAAAAATATGTTAGACCGAAGTAGATTAAACACAAGGCCAACATTTTATGGGAGTGATCACGCCCACTTTTTTAGGTGATAGTGTAAAGTTTTGTATACGTGTAACGTGTATGCAAGTTTTCACTAAAATGGCTTAAGTTAGAAGCTGTATATTAACTAACAGCCTTATTCATGAAACTTTTTAAGGCTTTATAAAGGGATTTTGAGACAAATTTTCAAAAGAATTTTTTTTTTTAAAACCTTAATAAGATTTATAAATAAGGCTGTAAGTTTTCAGGTTCAAACAAAGCAGCGTATCCCCGCCCATTCTGGTAATCTATTTTGGTTTTTCAGATTTTTCTAGTTGGTTTCTCACCTAGCGCTACTTATGTATCAAATTTAAGCTCATTAATTTTTAATTTTAATGGGCGCAGCCCCGCCCCTCTGACTAATATTTCTGGGTTTTCAGGGTTTTCTTGTTGTTTTCTCACCTATACCTACTCGTGTATCCAATTTCAGCTCCTTAGCGCAACTTTTAATTTTTAATATTAAAGGGCGTAACCATGCCCACTTTTCCAAACTTAAGATTTTTTTCGGCCAGTGTTTATTATTTGTGCCAAGTTTCGTTGCAAACGGATAATAAGACATACAGAAATAGTATATCTAAATATGCTGAGGCGTAGTACACGAAAATGAAGATGAAATGGTATGGGCGTGTCAACGCCCACTTTTTTAATGAAAATAGCTTCCATTAAGCGCCTTAGATTTGCTTTTTTAATTCTAGCCTTTGTGGGCGTAGCCCCGCCCTCCTAGCCAAAATTTTAGGATTTTAAATTTTTTTAGTTTATTGTCTACCTAGACCTAGTTCTGTAGCAAATTTCAGCTCACTAGCACACATTTTAATTTTTATGGGAGTATCCCCGCCCTCTTGGTTAAAATTTTTGGGTTTTCAGATTTTTCTAGTTGGTTTCTCACCTAGTTGTGTATCAAATCTCAGCTCCTTAGCGCAACTTTTATTTTTTAATTTTTATGGGCGTAGCCCCGCCCATTCTGGTAAAATTTTTTGAGTTTTCAGATTTTTCTAGTTGGTTTCTCACCTAGACCTACTTGTGTATCAAATTTCAGCTCATAAGCGCAACTTAAAATTTTTAATTTTTATGGGCGCAACCCCGCCCCTCTAACTAAAATTTACGGGTTTTCAGATTTTTCTAGTTGTTTTCTCACCTAGACCTACTTGTATATCAAATTTCAGCTCCTTAGCGCAACTTTTAGTTTTTTATTTTTATGGGCGTAACCCCGCCCACTTTTCCAAAGTTAAATTTTTTGGGCCAGTGCTTATTATTCGTGTCTAGTTTCGTACGTAATAGCTAGATAAATAGTATATCTAAATGTGCTGGGCCGCAGGGCATTAAAATGAGGTTTAAATTGTATGGGCGGGTCAACGCCCACTTTTTTAATAAAAAATTATAGCCATGCATTACCGCAGTATGTATGCCGAATTTCAATAAAAAAGCTTCCACTAAGCGCCTTATATTAGCTTTTTTAATTATGACTTTTATGGGCGTAGCCCCGCCCTCCTGGTTAAAATTTCCGGGTTTTCAGATTTTTCTAGTTCATCGCTCACCAAGATCTACTTGTGTACCAAATTTCAGATCTCTAGCTATAGCGGAAGTGCTTCATAATATTGATGAGTGAGTCAGTAGGTCAGTGAGTCAGTGAGTATGTCTTAAAATATGCACTTTTTGCACCTCCATATCTGCGGACCCTTTCATTGTAAAAGAGGTTAGATGAATTTATTCTAATTATGATTTAAATTTCATAATTTTACGGTGGCGGGGAACAAGGTTATGAGGAGGTAAAAACAGCTCGAATGGCTTCCTGTAAATATACACCAGTGTCCCGCAAAATAAAATATGCTTGTATTGGTGAGAAAAATGAGAGTAAAATAAACTTGCACTTGAAGAAAAGTTTTGTAATTTAAAAAAAATTATGTGGTTATTATTATTTTTGTAAATAAGCAATTTAATAAAAACTTAAGTAAAAAGTAAAAATATAATAATCCATTCAACAATGTAGTGTATAAATTTCAAATTAAATTTATTCACAGCGCTTTGGAAAGTATTACAGTGCCTTTTTAAACTATCTTCCCTATTATTTTTTAATGTTTCATAACATAAAATGCATTGCATATTGCCAAAAGCATTTTTTATCATGAAATTGTTCTTAGCTTCCATAATTATTTAAATTTTTTTTGCAGTAGAAATTTATTAAATTTTAACTTTAATTTCGTTCGGTGTGCTCAAAAAAACTAAACAAAAAACCAGGAAAAAATTAATACACACGTGCACAACTTAATTCGTCGCTTGCTCAGTGACGACTAAATGAAAGAGCATAAGCATGTATGTGATTTTCATACGCACAATTGTGCTATGGCTTGCGGGTTACTGATATACACACTATGTGCATTGGCCAAAACTTGGCCTGGCGCACTGCCGTGCGCCTAGATTTCCAACAACAATTCTACGGCAATTCCACACGTTTTAATTTCACGTGGAAATCAGAACATACCCAATTATTTGACTCATGTTTTTTTTATAATTTGTTTTCACATACTTATTTTTATTAAATTAAACAAGATTTTTTTTAAATTAATATGTTAATAAATTCTGTTATTACATCTCAAATACTTTGCTTATTTCGAAGCAAAAATTTTAAATTATATTTTGAGCTTTTACACTCTAAACTCTCCTTTTTAAATGGCTTAATGTATTAAAATTAAAAAAAAATATTTTGGTGCTTTTTTACCCTGTTTTTCGTATTTTTTTTGCGCTTTTTACCCTTTTTGCAACAGCTTAATGTGCTTTTGGTGTTCGTAGAGATACCAACACTGGGTGTAAGTCTTTGTGTGGTGATTTGCAAAATTTTCTCCATTAGTATGACAGATAATTTGATAGTTATCCCTATGGGAAGTGTGTCTAAAAAAACATCCTGTACTTAACACTTTTAAAAGAAAACATACGTCACAAAATGACAGAAATCTCAGAGCCATCATAAGAGATTTCACTACATTTAGATGGATATTAATTGTTTAATAAATAATTTCCCGAATTGTATATTCAATAAGTTAAAAACATATCGGCTCGCTAAACATGAACTTTATTTTGAAACACCCTGTAGTTGAAGATTGTTTTGAAAATAAAACAAAGGGTAAAGAAAAAGAAAAACTCTAATATGATATTGCTGCTATTGTCTTAAAGAAATTTGTTGTTGTTGTCGGTGTCCACTGTCATTGCTGACTGCTTCTACTTAATGGCATTATAGCCAAGGATGATTGTGTTAGTCAATGTGACTAACACTTTCCCATGGGCATTTAGCATACATATTGAAGTTGATTCATACTTGGTAATTCTTTTGTGCTGTCATTTAGCCATTTATGTGATTTAAAAAATAAAGATCACACACAAACACACATACATACAATGCAGAGTAATTTGTTGATTTATTTTTAAATTTTTATTGCAATAATTTACAACAAAGTTGCAAGTTTAAAACAAATAAAGTTTCAACTGAATTTGTGTTACATGTTTTTCTATTGCATTGTTTTAAGATAAGAGTAAATCACTTGTAGGGGAAATTTAACAAAAAGGACTATATAGCAATATGGCAACATACTAAAAACTGTACGGGCTAATACTGAGTACACATTATGGCAATACTGTGCACTAGTGGCAACGTTTGTCATTTCCGTTATTTTTCGTTGTGTAGCATTGCCTTCCTAACAAAAAAAAAAAAAACATAATGTGAGCGGTATTGCAGATTTTCAAAATTACAACAAAAAAATGCCAAACTGTGTACATTTACGAATTTTTATTTATTTGAGATTTTGTTTCAACTTTGATATTAGTTGAACCTCTAATTTTTTTATAATAGAAATTTAACTTAATATCTTTAGTTGTTCTAAGAAATTTTTGGGTAAAGGTTCCCTGATGATCTGCATTAGCAACAGTGAAATGCGCATAGGATCCAGCTAAACCCCTCAATAATCAATTTCACTGAATATTTTTAATAAAAAAAAAATATTTTACTGAATGAGTAAAATAATAATTTGGGTTTATTAGTGCGTTAAAAAAATGTTCATTTCTCGCAATTAGAGAAAATTGTACTTCAGAGTCTAGTCTATGCATGCTACATGGTAACGTTGCGAACATGATATTAAGCAGCTAAGCGGAGAATAAAAGCCAATAAAAAATATATCGAAAAGCTTATCAATGTACATATGTATAATTTATTAGCCTTGCAAGTGCAACTAACCCTTGCATATTGTGTTTAGATAATACAACAGTTTAAGACTCTCTGCCACCCATTCAAATTAAGTTGCCATTAACAGCTCCACTGAGCTACATAACCAGGAAATTTTTATATGCAAATTATAAGGCACACGTTGGTTGTAACGACCTTTGAATAATTTAAATATGCATTAATTAGTTGTTGATGTTTTTGGTTTACTATCGCCACCTACACACACACACACACACACACACACACACACACACACACACACACACACACACACACACACACACACACACACACACACACACACACACACACACACACACACACACACACACTTACCCTCACCCTTTCATACAGGAACCTTGTTTTTTTCCCTTAAAAAATAATGTATTTAAATTTTAAAACAACAGGGCAATGAAAGCAAATACTGGATTTGATGTGAAAGGAAAAAAAATGTTTTTTTTCATATTTATTTTTAAAATTTCCACACTAGTATCTGCAACAAGTTGTGCTTATTATACTCGTGTATTATTATATACGGCCTAGTAAAGAAAACGCATCAAATTTTGGAAAATTTTTCTTTATTTCTTAACATAAGCTTCTCTTAGCTGGATAAACTTTTCCCAGTGATATTGAATAGGTTCGCTACCCGGTTTATAGTTCAAAATCAGCCGCAGACTCCACCTCTTCATTGTTGATATGTATATCTTTTAACACCGAATAATTTTTCGCTACGACACACATAGCAGCCAAAAGCGGTGATTTCGCGGATTATTAAAAAAAAATTACCGTGAAAACTGAAAGTACTCACTTAGCCCTGGTTCACAGACGTCAACTTTTGTTAATCAACTTTTAATTCAGCTGGTAGAAAAAAAGAGATATTTGTATTTCCTTCTCAGCCTTTCTTACAGCTGAATTACGAGTTGATCTAGCAAAATTTACGTGTGTGAACCTTGAATTAGTAATAGTCTCACGCGTTGAGTTCACCAACAATAAGATCTCAGCGACTTCTGCTGACACTTTTATTGTTGTTGTCATTGTTTTATATATTTTTATTAGAGATGTGCAAATGCTGTGATTTCCTATGCGTGAGTCACTCATCAGTCATATATAAGTCACGCGTGATCTTAGTTATATTTATATATAATAATGCTAAAAAAAATAACGTGTGTGAAATTAGCTAACTTTCTTGTTAGCTTTTTAAATGATCTGTTTCAGGAGCTTGTTCGAATAAGAAAAATCTTGAATTTTTGCTTATTTATTTTGTTTGTTGGTAAAGCACCGTTTATATAAATTTCGCTGCTGCTTTGGTATTTCTTATATAAAAAACAATCATTAACAATTATTAATTAATAATCACTTTTTATGGGGGTACCTGACTCCCCCCTCCCTCCAACACCACCAAGACTCTGCTGGAACTTGTTTTAAGAATTATACCCATAAAAAATTTAGTGCGCCTCACTCTTCCTGTTCGCCAGATAAAGGAAAAATAATAATTATTTTATATGGGGGTTACCCCTTTCCCCCTCCTATACCGCCAAGATTTTGTCGAAGCATATACTTTGTTCTAAGAACTATCCACATAAAATTTACTGATAATTTACTATTATAGTGTGGATATATGAATTAATCCGAGAAAAAAGGGGTGTTTCGCCCCACTGTGCGACGGACGTCTGTCTCTCTGTCTGTCACAGGCTGCTTCTCGAGAATCGTAAAAACTACGGACCTGAAATTTTCAAAGAATATGTAATACTTCGGCCTCTGCAACAACAAATATGGGCATTTCCAGAAAAAGGTCAACCGCGACAGAAATATTAAAAACCGGAAAAAAAATTTTCTTTTTCAAATTTAATTAGAGAACTGTCTAAATTTTTATAATTTATTAACTTAAAAATATATTTCCATTTTTATTTTAAGTAAATTTGTTTGCAAGATGCATATTTGGTTTTCTTACACTTTGCGTCTCTTTTTGTCATTTTTTCCTTTTGTTATTACTGACTCTTAAGTATCATAACGATTGCACTCTTTTCATGCACTTATTGTATCAACAACAAATAGTTAAAAAAAAGTAGCAGAGATCCAGTAAATCACGAATAACGGTTAAATTTTAATATTCTTTTACTTGCTTCTCCTCTGTCCCGTTTGCAATCAAAAATAATCATTTGTTGCCAGTTATCCGTGATCATTGATCGAAATAGGTTGTTAAAGAAAATTTAAAGCTAACTTAGTGAGTTCATTAAAAAATATAAAACACAAAAATTTACATAGACAATTTTGTTTTTTATTAATTTTCAAAGTGTGTCCCGTGCGCAATCGTAAGTGTTACTTTTTCCAACAAAAACTGATTTTGTGATTAAAGTTAAAATTATCTATGCAAATGGAGAATATAAGTTGTGAAAACAAACAAATTGCCCATAAGAAGTGCAGGGAAAAAACTAAAAGCGATCCAGCCAAGAACAAGAAGTACCTAGAGCAAGCGGCAGAGAGGATGAAAAAATATCGCAAAAAATTCTGACAATTGACAGAGAATAATGAGAAGGTGCGTAAAAACATACGGGAAAAGGAACGTATAAGGAAACAAAAGACCCGCGAAAGAATTAAAAATAAAGCAAATGAAGAAATAATTAGCATCGCGCCCTATAATACCAAGCAAAGTTTTGGAAAAGCTCTGAAGGATGCAGAAAATGCATTGCCCCAGGCAACTGATAAAAGAGTGCAGTTTGTTAAAGCTTTATTTGAAAAATATGTTCAGCCATTAAATTTTGATGAACCTCTTACTGAAAATGTTGAAGCAAAAACGGCAATAAATGAAGTCAACAATTTTTTTCTCAGTAGTGATATTAGCATTCAGTCTGCTGGCAGAAAGGACACATTAATCGTAGATGGAGAAGCTATTTCTAAGCGTTTTATGTTAATAACGGTGGCCGAAGCATATGATAAATTTTGAACTACATGTAGCTGAAACGGCAATTTCTTTAAAAATGAAAATTCCGGAATTATCTTGATATTTTATTATATTTAGTTTCTTTTACTTGAAATATGTATATTTTTTATTTATTTTAAATATGTAATAAAAAGAAAACACTAAAAAAATATTTTTTGGAAATTATGTCCCGTTTGCAATGTCCCGTTTGCAATAGTTATAATTTTTTTTTTTTTTTAATAATAAAAGCTATTGTAAAGGAATAACTTTATGAAGCAAGCTTTATTATTCTATTATATTTAAAAAAAATTTACTCCTAAAAAATACGACTAAATTCGCTAATTTTTCACTTATTCCACATGCTACCAAAAATGATTTCCATTTTTTTGTCCCGTTTGCAATGCTATGTTTTTTTAAAGTATTTTGAGAATGTAAGAGTTGTACAATTTGCATTTTGCACTCAAAAATAGTGCTACTGAAATGCAATTAAACCTTTATAAAGAGCTTAAAAAATTTTTATGTTTTCATACTTTTTTTTTTAACTTGAATGCGTACGAATGTCCCATTCGCAATCTTGGAAATGCCCATATGTGACAGTGAGTTAATTTATTTGCGCGTATAAACGTAGTAATTATCAGCTGCTTCTGCGCTGATTCCAACTTGGCAGCACTGAATTTGTACAGCGGTAAAACAATATTGCATTTCATAAAACCTACTTAAAACCATTTCAAAAAAATACTTCAAATTGGTTTTAACAAAATTTATTTTGTGTGGTAAAATGAGGTTTTAACAGTTGGTTTTAATGTTAAAACCAACTTTTATTAAAACTTTGCCAGTGTTTCTGACCTTAAAATATAAATAAAGATTTTGTTATGGAATCCATAAGATGCGAGAAAGATGGGAAAAAGTCATAGCTTTGTATAGAAAATATTTTTAAATGAACATAAACTAGTTCATGCATTTCACCATTAAATACAAAAAAAAAAGGAAAAAGATTTCCTATAATCCTTGAAATCATGCGGTAATTTTTTCTTAAAAGAAATGTTAATGCTACGAACAATAAATCATCATTGACTCACCCGCATTTTCATTATAAAATTTCAACTCATTCGCTTACAAACATTTTTTTAAATTTTTTCCATTTCCTTAAATGGAATTTATTCTACGTATTGATTAGCTAAAGTGCGTTAAGTTTCTTTTACTTTTATATATAAGTATTTTACTTGAATTCACTTAAAAACAGGCAATATATTACTGCGTTTATACGTGCACACTGTTTATACGTCATAGCAAAAGTACAAAAACTTGGTAGCACTTCTTTATAAAACTTACTTTTGTTAACAAAAAAAAAATGGTGTAAATGTACAAAATATCAAATAATTATTTGTTTTAATTCTCATTATTTGCTTCTATCAATGTTTCTTGTACATTATTTATTCATTCATTATTTTTTATTATCAAACATTTGTAAGCGTGGCCAATCTCAAGCATTTTATTTCGGAATAGTGCATTAATCAGGAATTTTTTTGTGAGTTAGTTATTTACAAATAAAAATTGAATTCGCCTTTTATATATCAAAATTCTCTATTTGCAAATATGTAGTTTCATTTGCTAATAAGACGCCCGTATAAACGTAGTAATATGATTGCATGACAACTTTTCTTATAAGAAAAGAAAAATAATTACAATTATCTTTAGAATAAACGAAAGAAATCTTGAGGGTTTTTTCATTAATCATGACAAAGAAAAAAATTCGATTAATTTCCGTTGCAAAAGATTATTATGTTAAAAGAAAAGAAAAACTAGTGTAAAACATTTTTCACACAGTGGGCCAGTAAGCTAAATAAGCCAAATAAAATTTCAAGCCAACAGAAAAAAAAATGCAGTCGAATTTTAAATATGCTTTAAGGTGCAGTAAGAAGTGAAAATTTAAAATTTTCAAATTCAGCTGTTCTGTTTTACCTGAATAGATGAGCAAAGAATATACAGAAAAAAACTTCCTAAACTTCCCTATGGTGCAAACGGATCCATAAAAAAAAATTGTTAATAAATGCAAAACATTTTACTAAAATTAAATCGAATAACAAAATCATTCGAAAGTAATTTCAGATGCGAAAGTAGAATAAAAAAAATATTATCCGATTTACTCGCACATGATTACCTTAACCAGACATCACTCTTTTCATAGGTCGATCCCACCTGAATTTTCAATCCCGCCTAATTTTTCAATTCAGAAATTGCTTCCAGAGATAATTTACAATGCAGCAACAGAGTTAGCCCTACAAAATTTCAACGTTCTCCCTATATTAGTTTTCCAGATATATGAAAGCAAATAATTTTTTTTTTAATTTTTTTAATATGGGAGCTGCCACACACACCCACATGTCCAATTCGATTTTTTTCGTAAGATAACGCAAATTATAAAAATTCTTATATACCTGATTCCTGCTGCATAGATGCAAAGATATTCCAAAATAAGAAATTGTATAAAGGAGGTGCCACGCCCACTTCTTTCTTCCGACTTTTTGCTTTTTTAAAAACGTATAAGGTCAATGTAGGAGCTTCTACAAAATCTCAGGTGTTTAAAAAAAAGCGATTTCGGTGCAGCCGTTTTTAATTGATGCGATTACCAACGAACGACATTTATGGCCTGTTTCACAATAACGAAAGAAAACTGAAACGAAACTTTCGACTGAAAATTTATATTGAAAACAACAATAAAATATGAAAATTTGTTTTTGTTTTCAATATAAATTGTAAGTCGAAAGTTTCGTTTCGTTATTGTGAAACAGGCCATAAATTTTTTTTATATATAAATAAATATTTTTGTTTATAAATAGTTTTGTTTATTTAAAAGCGTTGCTTTTGAGTAGAATACTGTGTTTTCTAAGTGCATACGAACCTGTGTATGTGTGCACATTACACATCCCGCTTTTTAAAAGATATTTATATTTAAATCCCGCTTTTGGACGGTATTTTCTTTTAAATCCCGCTTTTTGAACGATCATGTCCTGTTTTTTGCAAAAACCATCTGGTCACCTTATATATGCTAAAGAACTGGTTAAATCAAGTGATGCCAGATTTGATATATACATACATACACATATGTACGAGTATGCACATAGAAAACTTGGTATTACTGAAAGTTTAATGAAGGAGTTACCAGCAGTGGTGCATAAATGTCAAATTTCAATGCAAACATATCTAATAAAATTTTTAATTTTAAATAAAAAAAAGTGATTTATAATTATTTAAATTATTAAAAATAATTACAAAATAATAAGAACGGCAAAAATTGCTGTATATGAGTAGTCAATGTTGTTGCGATATTTTTTGCTGGATGCAATTAAAAATAATTTAGAATTAATTTTTAAAATAAAATTATATGCATTTTATATATTTTAATCTTTTCGCCGACAAAAAGAATTACGAAAGTTTTGAAGCCTATAAATTTTGTTTTCGTGCTAGATAATTAGAAAAGCGAGAATATATGTATGTACTGATCGAAAAATAAATTTTCTTACGTTCGGCAATAAGTTTTCGAAGATCGTAATACATAATTCAATTCGTGCGAAGTCGTAAATTTTTCTATTCCAATCGAATTACTACATAATAAAATACAATTCAATAAAGCCGGCTTATTAATTGTTTGCTTTCATTAAACATTCTTTACACTTTTAATTCAAACAAAACATTTATTATTAGTCACACAATGATTTATGTATAAAGTGTTTGCTTTTCAATCAACACCTTTTTATTTCAAAATTTATTCCAGTTAAAAGCAATCACAATAACAATATTAAAGCGAAACTCGAGTGCTAGCTAACGCTGTTTATATGCAAAATTAAGTAATGAAAATGAAAAAAAGAAGAAAAAAAAACGATGAGATAATGGGCGCATAAGTAGAAGAAGAGTACTTGTAAAAGTACAAGTATGTACAAGCCCAAGTGTAAATTAAGTGGGTGGCAGTATGCATGCATTCATTAATAAAACAATTTTTATTGTCTGTATGTCTGTATGTTTTATTTGTTCACTTCTTTAATTGTTGTTTCATGCGAGAACAACAAGCAGCAAACGGTGATGCCAACGAAGCTTTTTAATGATTGCTGCAGGTTTTACTTTTCGCTCTTTTGACTTTGGCTGGTGAGGTGTCAAAAGAGCGTTTTACTTGCTGGTGGCAGCATTGTACCTTATTTCATAAAAAAATTGGAGCCGGAGCTCGCATTACGGCCAACGGTGCTCATTACTGCACTACGTTAAATGATTTTTTGTTTGAAGATATGGCTGACATCGATTTGGGCGAGATGTGGTTTTAACGGCGACCCCAAAACGTCGATTTATTGAAATCAAATTTAGGCGATAAGCTGATTTGGAAAAAAAATATGTAATATATTTTGTATATTTTTTTTAAATTTAAAGTTCTATCGGGCTTAAAAAACACATTTTGCTCACAAAAATTAAAATTTTAACTTATTGTCCTTAAAAAATTAGCAAAATCTGTTTGAAAAAAAAACGTCAACATCTAAGAACAGTGGCAACACTGGATAGTGTGTTAAAAGCTTAACAGATTTTTTAACACTCAACAAAATGACAACAAAAAGCGAATAAGAAAACTAAAAGCCTTTAATTACGACAATGTGTGTTTAATTGGTTTTTTTTTACTTGTATCTCGTTAAGTGTGTGTGCGAGAACAAATAAGAGAAAATAACAATTTTGAAGGACCTTATTTTGCTCGCGATATTAGTGACAGTGCTAAAACCGTAGTATTTGGCATGAAACACTCATATCAAATAAATAAATATTTTTCCCTTAGAAATATTTCCCTTTTTCCTGATATTTCAATAGTGAATAATTTCCCCTTATCATAAATAATCAGGGCCATTATGAATCAAATTCCGCGTGAGATTTCTCCCGGGGAAAGAGCATAGGATCAGGCTAAGACCTCAATAATCAATTTCAATGTATTTTTAAGAAAAAAATATTTTACTGAATAAGCAAATTTATGATTATTAGTGCGTTAAAAAATGTCAAACTTAAATTGTAACAATTCACAAAAAACACTAATATTAACTTGACTGCACCCGGCCAAAAATACATGTGTGGCAACACTCTATTCTTCCGAAAGCAATGAACAGCTGCTGTTGCTTTTTACATTTATTTTCTTTACATACTTCTTAGAACTACAATTCGAGCTGAAAAAAGTTAGCAGGTGTAGCAAAGGTAAAGTAAGAAAATAAAAAACATGTTGATTATTAAGTAAAATAATAATTTGCGATTATTAGTGCGATTATAAGTATGTACAAACGTGGCATTCATCCACACGTGCAATTATCACTGGAAATAAAATTTCACCCAACAAATTTTTTCTTTAATTCATTCAATTCCTTTATTGACTGAAAAAAAAAATATTTTTAATAAAGGCGCATACAATTTTGTATATCAATAATGCAAAAATCGTCATCAAAGAAAACTCAAAGTATTTTTTTTATTGAATTAGCGATTCAAATATCAAAATAATTTCTTTCTGTGCAATTACCTTTAGCTCACAGTTACAAACTTTTCAATGTCACATTTCTTGAGACACGGTCTTTTATAATTTATAATTTTTAATTTTTGCAACTTGCATGTAAAAGATTAAAAAATAGAACTTCAATATTTTTACTCAGATTTTTGTTTTGTTTTCCATATAAATTGCGCTTTGATGAGGTATTTTATACAATTAGGACATAGCTAAAAGCGGGTATGAGCTTGTCGCGTGATCAGTGGGGGAAAAATTAATTAAATTAATTAAACTATTTCTTCAAGCTTTAGATCTGTTTATGATATTTCATAAATATTTCGTTGACATTTGGCAACGCTGGCCATCATATTTTCCTATATTCCTAAATATAAATAAATGAATCACCCCTATCGTGAATATTTATTCCCTCGTAATATTTCCCTTTTCCCTAAAGTTGCAATATTTATAAATCAATCTTATTGTGAGTGTGTGTAAATCAGAGTAGTTGAGTTTAAATGCTTTCTACTCAATTTTTCACTTATACATATATCGCTCATTTACTTCAGTAGTGTCATAACTCAAAAAATTCGTTTTTTGAGTTAATAATGCAAAATAATCCGGCACTATGCATTTTATCTTGTGTAAAAAGAAGAGAGAAGAATATTTTTTCATGTCTTCATTGCGTTGTATGTAAATTGAAAACTTTAAATGCGTTCTCTGCAAAACTAGTTTTTTTTTAGTTGTGACACTATTGAAGTAAATGAGCGATATGTATAGCATTTTCAGTTTAAATTAAACCTTTTTGAAATTAAGCGAAACCCTTTTCAAATTGAATGAAACTATTTTCAAATTAAACGAAACCTTTTTCAAATTAAGCGAAACCTTTTTCAAATTAAATCCAACTTTATTTAAACACAGTGCTCATCCAAATTCCTAAAGCGGAAAAGCTCTTCATTAATTTTGTGAATCAATATGTATAATATTTTTTTTATATACTCGTACAACAGATTATGCTTTGTCGTTTTGTTGTTTAATTTAATTTCAAAAATGTTTTATTTTATTTGAAAAAAGTTTTTTTTTTATTTTGAATAAAGTTTCGCTTAATTTGAAAAAGGTTTCGTTTAATTTGAAAAAAGTTTCATTCAATTTTAAAATGGATTCGTTTAATTTGAAAAGGGTTTCGTTTAATTTGAAAAAAGGTTTTATTTAAACTGATTATAAACATTTACATTACTTCCGATAAAAAACAGTGGATTTAAAGCATCTCTCAAATTTCGTTTCTCAATTTTTTTTTTTCCAATAAAAATAACATTAATCGGAGCGAAATGCTATTATTCATTTTGCTGAACAATAACAATTTATTAAGAAAATTATAAACATACGGGTAAAAAGTAAAAAAAGACAATTACTACATCAATTCACAATAGCATGTTCGACTCTCAACAGATGTTTATTTTATTCCCTAACAATTGGTGTTGCCAGTTTGTTGTTTATGGAAATAAAAAAAAATATTCCCAATAATTTATTTCCTTGAGATTCGCAAAGCAAAAAATCATTTTTTCTTTACAAATCGCGTCTGCTCGCAAATTTCAGCGATTAATTTTTATTTGTTTATAAATATAACAACAACAACAAAACCCACCACCCACAACAACAACAGCAAAAATTTCCTAATTCCAATAAGGAATTTCCTCATTTCCTACGCTTTTGATATCAATTTTAATGGCAGTTCTTCATTAGTTTTGAATGAATTCAACAACAAGAAGAAGAAATACGTATGTATGTATGTGTGTATGTATGTATGTATGTAGTTTACCTGTAGTGTTGATGTTTTTGTTCTTGAATTAAATATGACTAGAACAATAAAAAGGACTTTCTGTTAATACAAAAGCAAAACATTGTACGCGTATTGATTGTAATTGTAATGTAAACAAAAATAATAACAGCCAAAATATATTGTGTCTGTCTGTCTGTATGTCTGCCTGTGTGAGTCATTCAATCATTAAAGAGTCAGCTCAGCTCAGCTCGTCAGTCAGTCATTTAAAATGAATGGTAAAATGGAGGAAAATTACACAAGTTTCTTTGTTTAAAGTAAGTTTTGTTGTTTCCTTGCAACTATAGATATGTATGTATGTATGTGTGTAAGTACATGTGTATGAAAGCAAAATCTTAATCAGGTGCCACGTACGAGGATGGTGTTTAAAGGTTTTTTTTTTTTTGTTACACAAGTAAACAATTATTGTAATTAGTAAAATTGTTAGCTTTTGTTTTATCGATTGAATTAATGATAAACTGCAATTGTTTTATTGACATTAAAGCGATAAAAACAATTTTCAACGTTTATATATTTTCATTATTTTTTGCCTGGGTAATTGCTTGAGTATTCGATGATAAATCGAAAATGATTGAGCTAAAAAAACATGCAATATTTTGAGAAATATTTCGTTATTTCGAACGAAACACTCGCATACAAAAAATTTAAATTTTAAAAACTATCCAATCTTTGGGTGCTATAGCCATCACGTGTATTTAGAATTTTATAGTTAAAAAAGAAAATAAAAGTAACTTAGGATTTATAAAAAAAAATAAAATTTCTTGGCTGAAACTTATTTCGCAATATGTGCGAAATTTTCGTTTATTTTAAAAAAGCAGTAACAACGAAATTTTATTTCGCAAGGATTATTTTCAAAGTAGTAATCAGTTAAGGGATTTAATTTTTTTAATGTTTTTTCTTCGAATTTTCTCTTTTATAATTTTTACAAATTACATATTTGTATTTGAATAGAAATTATTCGAATAAAATTTGTTCGATAAAAAATTTATCCAATGCACATTATTCGAGTTAAAATAATCCATTTAATTAGAAATAAATTTATTCGACCAAAAATTCTCACTCAATGAAAATTATTCGAATTAAATGGATTATAATTACTCGTCTAGTTTTTGCAAAACTAAAATATTCTCAAAGAAATTCGACTTAATTTCTATTCGTATAGTATTCGAAAATTGTTCATAAAATTTTTTTTCGAATAATTTTTATTTGTATAAATTTCGTATCCTAATATCAAGTTGATTTAAACAATTCAAACAAATATTATTTGTAAAAAAAAATTAATAAAGAAAGATTAATTTTTATTATTATTTTCAAGCAAGTTTGTTATAATATTGAATATAACTATTATTGGAAAATATTTTTATTCTATTAATCTTTGCAAAAAAAAATTACGATTAATCTTTTAAAAGCTGTTACCATCTAGTTTTTTCAAAACTAAAACATTTTCAATTAAATTAGACTTAATTTCTATTCGTATTGTATTCGAAAATTTTTCATAAAATTTTTATTCGAATAATTTTTATTTGCATAAATTTCTTATCCTAATATAAAGTTGATTTATTTAATTCAAATAAATATTATACGTAAAATTTTTAATCGAATAAAAATTATTCGAATGAAAAGTAAATATATAAGATTTTTTTATTGTTATTTTAGAGCAAGTTTGATTTAATATTGTGATATAACTTTTAATAGAGAATATTTTTATTCGATTAATCGTTGCAAAAAAATTTACGATTAATCTATTAAAAGCTGTTACTCATCTAGGTCTTGCAATACTAAAATACTCTAAAGTTAATTTCTATGCGTATTATTTTCAAAAATTCTTCATGAAATTTTTATTCGAATAATTTTTAATTGCATAAATTTCTTATACTAATTTCAAGTTGATTTATTTTGTTTTAATAAATATTATTCGTAAATTTTTAATGGAATAAAAATTATTCGAATGAAAAATAAATAAATAAAAATATATTTCTTATCATTATATTAGAGCAGTTTGTTTAATATTGCGATATATGTATGTAACTTTTATTGTGGAATATTTTAATTCGATTAATATTTGCAAAAAAATGTTTACGATTAATTTCTTAAAAGCTATTAAATAATTTTTATTTGTTTTAATTTGTTGTCCCAATTCTTATTCTATTAATATAATTAAAATAAACATTCGTAAAATTTTTATTCGAATAAAAATTATTCGAATAAAAAATATATAAAAATTTATTTTTTATTACTACTTTAAAGTAAGTTTGTTCTAATATTTTTTTTACAAATTTTATTGGAAATTAACATGAAGAATATTTTCAAATCGATTAATCTTTGATTAAAATTTTTTGCGATTAATCTCTAAAATATATAAATAAATAATTTTTATTTGCATAAATTGGATAACATAATTTCAGGTTAATTGACTTAATTCAAATAAATATTATTCGTAAAATTTTTATCCGAATAAATATTATTCGAGTGAAAAATAAATATCTAAAAATGAATTTTTAATTATTATTTTAAAGCTTGTTGTAACGATTTATATGATAACATTTTTATTCGATTAATTTTTGAAAAAAAGAGAGTATAAAATTAAATTAAATATTTGAAGAAAAATTTTTCGAATATAAGTTATTCGAGTGACAATTATTCGGATAAAGGTTTTATGAGCAATAGTTATATTGATTGAATAAAGCTGAAATCAAAAGAATTTTCTAATATTCGAATAAAAATTATTCGAATAAAAATTTTTGGATTTAAAATTATTGGAAGAAAAGTTGGACGAATAAGATTATTCGCAGAAATGTTACTGGAATAAAAATTATTCGTGTGAAAATGAATCGAATAAAGGTTACTAGGAAATAGTATTCGAATACTATGGAACAGAATTTCCATTCTATTCGAATACAAATTTTATCGAATAAAAATTATCGGAATAAAAATTGGTCAAATGAAAACTCTTTCAAGAAAAATTATTCGAATAAATGTTATTTGAATAAAAATTAGTCGGGTGAAAATTATTCGAATAAAGGTTATTTGGGCAACAATTATGTTGCATATTTTAAAAATTTTAAAATAAATTAATTATTCGAATATAAGTTATTCAAATAAAAATTATCGCCAGAGAAGTTGCTTGAATGAAATTATATGCGAAATATCATTGGGAAAATATTATTCGAATAACAATTATTCGCATGAAATTTATTCGATGAAGGTTATTTTGCATAGTTTTTATTTGAAAATAATAGAATGCAAAAAAAATTGTTTTTGAAGAAAAATTATTCGAATATATATGTATATGTCTGCAAGTTATTCGAGTGAAAATTATTCGAACAAACGTTTTTTGAGCAACAGCTATACTGATGAAATAAAGCTGAAATGCAAAAAAAAATCGTGTTATTTGAATAAAAATTATCGAAAGAAAAGTTGCTCGAATGAAATTATTCGCAGATATATAAATTGAATATATATTATTCGAATAAAATTTATTCGTCTAAAGGTTATTTGAGCAATAATTATATTACATAAAAATAACAATTATTTCAGATAAATAAAATTTAAAAATAAATTAACATTAGTTATTTGGCAAAAATTTTTGGGACAGTTTAATTGTAACGTTTTTTTTTCGAAAAGGACGATGATGCCGGGAAGAGTTACAGGGTTAATATACTGTGCATATACATAAAACTGCCGAACACATAGCATACCTCAAATGTAATCCTTAATAAGAAGGCAATTGTTATTTAAAAGCATTTAAAGCTTTGCCTGATATATATTTTATATATAAGTTTAATTTCGAACTTTTCTATCCCCTTTTTTTATATAACAGAAGAAGTGTAAGAGGGGTAAAATGTGTTCTAAAAAAATAGATTTTTGCTGCTTCCATTTTATCCTTGTAACACTAATTCTCGTCATTGACAAACTTTAATTTTTTAATTTTAAAATTTTTAATTTTAAGATAGCGTTAGAAAGTATTTCGGCCAATGTCAAACATTTGTTACTGTGTTTCTTTATTTTTATCTTAAGTCCCTATTTACACTATGCAAGTCTTATTGCTAAGCTGATTAGTTTATTAGGAGAGAAAGACGGGGGGAAAAGAAGTGTTTCTATTCCCCTCGTCTCTCTCTCTCCTAATAAACTAATCAGCTTAGCAATAAGACTTGCATAGTGTGATTTGGGACTAACTTTTTAAGGTCTAACACAAAAGTAACTATTATTTTTAAAAGATACAGGCTCATGTTACAAGAATACTCGAGGCCATAGAGAAAATTTAAATTAAAAAAAAAAAAAATTGTATGAATGTGATAAAACATGCAGCCTTAAGTTGAAAAATGGAGTAAATTTTCTTTTAACCCTTCCTACTAACCTTGAGATAACAGAAGGGAGGTAAAGAAAAAAAAAAGTTTTTTAAAAGAAACACGTACTAAGGCTATAATATTTAAGATACTTAAGCAAAATTATTTCTCATATTACCCTCGCATGTCTGTAGGTAGTAGGAAGGTCTATAAATGTGAATTGTTTAAACATTGGCCCACATTACACTTTAGTTTTGGTTTTTTGTTACAATTTTGTCCGTCCGTTTGCCTGTCCTTAACGTCATTAATGAAAAAAAAACAAAAATAAAAGAAAATAAACAATATTCTGGTAACAATCAAATGAGCGAGAGTGGCAATGAGAAAGGCCATTGATAACCAGTGTTGCCATTTCGTGGGTAATTTTTTATTTCCTTCACCAAAAATGGTTTATATTGAAAATCAGCAAAATCTAAAAGACGGCTTCAGAGCTGGAAAATTTATAATATTTGTGGTATGTAAAAGTAACCAGCTAAAATTTATATTTGTTTTTGTTAAATAAACCTAATTATTATTTTTTTTCAGTAAGAATTAAATTGGTATTAAAAATTTAAAAAAAATATCACAAAGACGATTCCAGGGTTGGAAAACTATAACTTTTTTTGGTATAGAAAAATAACCAACTAAAACAAATTTTTTATTTTTTTTTCTATAAATTAAGTATATTTTATACTTTTAGAAACAAAAATTTTGGTACAAGAAATCAGAAAATATAAAAAGTTAATGCCAGGGTTGGAAAGTATACAATTTTTTTTTCATATAAAACTAGGACAAATTATTTTTTAAATTAAATATATATATTTTATCTTTAAGAAAAAAAAAATTATTTTGTTTGAAAAATTAGAAAAATACAAAACACATCTTCAGAGTTGGAAAATTTAAAATTTTTTTATGTATAAAAGTAACTTAATTAACCTTATTTTTTATTGATTTTTTGTTAATTAAACATAATTTATATTTTAAAAAGAAAGAATTTATTATTAAAAATCGAAAAAATCTAACACATCTTCAGAGCTGGAAATTTTGAACGTATTTTTTTTTAATGTTTAAAAGTAACGAAATTAACCTCATTTTTTTCTTTTCTTTGTTAGTTAAACAAATTTTATATGTCAAAAAGAAAGAATTTATTATTAAAAACCTAAAAAATAAGAAACTATTTTTCAAGGGTTGGAAAATTTTAACTCACTCTCATTATGAATAAGGAATAAAATTTGTAACATTAAGAAAAAAAATTTTATCAAAAGCACAATTAAGTCAAAAGTTATACGCAATTTAAATTAAAATTTTGAAAAGAGTCGATTTTTCGCCGTTTGTTTTTTTTTTGCGGAAAACGTTATTGAAGGAACCAAATTATTTCGAAATATACCTATTATTTTGTTATAAATATCAAATTTAAGGCATTTTTTCTCAAATTAAAAACAAATTCATCATGTCAGACAATCACCCCTATCGTGAATAATAAGTGGAATTTTTGTTCACGTGAAATTTTCATTCCCCTCGAAGGAAAAAATTTTTCCCCCATTATCAGTTACAGTGAATGTCAAAATGGGAAGAAGATTTGTAAAGACAAACTTCAGTTTAATAACAAGAAACACAAAATGAATTTTTTTTAACTTTAAAGTTGAGTTTTTATATATTTTAGGTGCAAGTGAAAAAAAAAATTATTTAATATATCACCGCGGTGCACTGCCATGCAATTTGCGCTGTGTGTGAACCAAAGAGATTCATAATCCATGAAAGAAGGTGTTGCTAACAATCGTAAAGGGTACGTACTAATCTTGTCCTAAAAATAAATATTTATAACTTTTAACATACAATTCGAAGGAAAATATCCAAATTATTCCATGTATTAATTCAGTTCACCTGCAAAAATAAAGTGGGAAAAAACCAAGGGAAAAGTGAAAAAAAATCACGTGTAATATATTATTTACGATAAGGGGAATATTCGTGTCTGTCACGACTTTCGAACGTTTTCAATTAGAATGAAAATTTCCGAATCGCAAAAAAAAAAGATTTGATGTCTGCATACTTCCGAATATTTTTGCAAAATTGGTTACTAATGTGGACATGTTTTTCATGTCCCCTTTTCTATGTATTAAAACCAAATATATGTATATTGGTTTAAATTTCCGAGTTAGGTAGATGAGATATCAAGACTATTTTTAACCCCCGACTAAATAAAGGGGTGTTATAAGTTTGTAGTGTGTGTCTGTGTATCTGTGTGTCTGTCCGTGTCCACGTACAGGCCAAACGGCTGGACCGATTTTCATTTAGTTTTTTCTGTTTGAAAGATGACTTGTTGTTGTTGTTGTTGTTGTTTCAAGAAAATCGGTCCAGCCGTTTAGAAGATATAACATCTTTTCTGAAAAAAATCGGGGGTTTTTAAAATTTTTAATTTTCGTTATTAAAAAAGATTTCGTTTAAATTAAATTAATTTTAATGTGGGAAAAAGGCGATTCTATTTACTTTCACATTGCTTGGTGCAGTCGAAAGTAAAACGAAAAAATTATTCGGACGTGAATGTCAGGACACCAAAATATGCGGAAAAGATTCACTTTCACACGGATGTGAAAGTCATGACAGACACGATTATTCACGATTGCAATTTGGTGAAAAGTGGAAATATTTCGAGGGAAAAAATGTTCACGATAGGGGTGAATATATTTTTAAAAGCGAAAGATAGGAAAAAAATACATCAAAAATACTGAAAAAACCCATTTTGGGGATTTCGCGTTTTTTTTTGGGAATCGCGGGGAACTCAAAAACAAATTATATTTTTTCTTACTTTCTGTTTATTAATTGCATAATTTTCCACCTAAACAAGCATTTTCCGACGAAAACATTGATTGTGTTGTATGAAATTTCATAACAAGCGCAAGGCCCGGCCCGTTTAGAAACTGCAGCACTGTTTATCGTGTACTTTAGCCCCACTAGGCACCTGAAAGCACCGTCGGATCGAGCTAAAAAATTAAAGATCGCATTTAAGACAGCAAACCTTATATTTTAAATATTGCAAATACACGAATATGAATTAAAGAAAAAAAATTTTGCCATCAGTCTAATGTACTCGTATATACCCATGATTAAGAATTTTTTATTTTTCTTATTTAAGTTGTCGAAGTTGTAATCTAGTACATTTTTATTTATTTCATATTATTGATCTACGTTAAATGAATTTTATGTGTTTTTCTTTTTTTTTACAAAAAAAAACATTAATTTGTAATTTCAGTTAAATCGCTTAATTTTGCTTTATATCAAGTATAGTTGTGAATGTAGCTAGTGGTAACACTGTTGATAACGGAAGGAAAACGCCAACAACTACACACGTGCACACACAAGCACACATACACTCAACAATTGCAGAGAAGAGTATTAAGTGTGTGTTTGTAAATTAAAATATGGCCAAAGAAGTTTAAGAGAGTTTTTTTCTGCTTCATGTGTTCAGTGTATTATATGTATATTTAAAAATATACCAAAAAAGTTATACACATACATACACATGTACATATATATGTACATATGTATGTATGTGTGTATGTGATAATATTTTTCATTTATCTATTCTTTTTTTTTGGCTGTGTGTAAATATATTTAATTAATTACCCTTTCCAAAAGTAACATCAACTCTGAAGGTTTCATGTTTAAAGAATTTTTTAATATCTCCTGGTTTTGTTTGTGGTTAAGTTTAATGTTTCAGCTCTTTCTTTCCCTTTTACAACTTTAATAAATTTGGAAAAATTGGGTTTTATTTTTGTTTAAATATTTTTTTGTTTTTTTGAAGTTTTATATATTAAGTGATAAAATTGTGCAAGAAAGAAAAAATTTATATTTTACTATACACACTCATGCACAAGAAAAAAAAACTATATGTATATTTCAATATTCAACAGTTTAGACATTTTAATAAAATAATTTCTGTTGTAAATTTAATTGTAAATTTATGAAATTTTTAACTTGACTTATTTTTAAACTTTCTTTAATTTTTTTTAACTTTTAATATATGTATTTTATAATATTTTTTTTTCTGCTAATAACTTCTGATACACACACAATATGAATTTTCTTTTATATATTTTTGGCAAAAAAAAATTATATATATATTTTTCTCTTCAATTTATTTAAAATTTTAATAGGAAAAAACTTTTTTTTAACATTTAATAAAATTGGGATATATTTTTTTTTTGCAAAAATTTTCTTAAAGCTTATAATATTTTCTTCTTTTTTTATATATATTTTTATTTATTTAAATTCCGTTTAATTTCAATTTGTATGTTAAATCCACGTTTGCCTTTTTACAAGTGAAAAAGCTGAATGGTTGCAATTTTCCGTGTGTATAACTTCAAAAAAAATCTTGTTCTTATTTTCTCTTTAATGGTTTTTCAAGTCAAGGAAGAAAAACAAACCAACAAAATTCTTGCTTTCCTTGCAATAATTATATCCTTTTAGCCAGCGTTGCCGGAGTTGTAAGTTGGCTGAAGCAATTTTGACAGGGAGGGACTTTCACTGTCTTAAAAATGATGATATTATAGAGCGTAATTTGGGTTAATTAATTTTTTAAGCGATGTGCGTTAAAGGTAGTTACCAATTACTCTCTATCCAGAAAAAGTGTTTTAAAATTTTTTAAGTGTTATTTTCAAAACGATCTGTATATAGTCAAGTAAAAAAAAAACTGACGGGAGGGAGCATAAGGTAAAGAATATTTTATTTATTTTTTATCTGTAGAATTGCAGTAGTTAGAGTCCTAAAATACGAAATTAATTTAGAGATGTGTATTTGATATATTGACATAAACATAAGCAATAGGCAACGTCGTTCAGACTCGTTTAAGATAAGATTGGTATAAATAGAGTTTTAAGTCTACTCAGTTTCTTTCTGGAAGCGAACGAAGTAGCGGGAAAATGCTAATTTAAAATAAAATTGTATTAAAAATTTATTATAAAATAAAAAATATAACAAAATTGTTACTTTTATTACTAAAATTTTCTAAAATAAAACTAATTGCCATTTTAAAATTTATCTTTGCAGTTCGCTTAAAAATTTCAATTGTGCACAGATGTTGTACAGTTGCAAAAAAGCATCTGCAACAGCTGTAATCAAGCATAAAAGAATAACAGCATGTGAGAAAATATTTACTATGTACACAACAGGAATGTAAAGTATCAGGTATGTAGAAGAATTTGTTAACATGATGAAGTATAAAAATTATGTATATACATACAATTTATTTTTCGCTTTATAAAAGTATTTGGCGGTTTTAAAAATTTTTTCCCTGAGAAATTTTTCACCTTAAACTTATAACAAGTATACAAAAGTGAAAGTGCAAATATTTAGACTATTAAAAGAAAATTAGTATATTAAATAATTCTGCCGAAAAAAACCGACTTCAATGTCAAGGTCTGATAGAAAATATTTTCGAAAAAAAATTATGGTACCAAACTTCCAGTTTCCAGTAAACTCTTTTTTTTTTAAATATGTTGGTTAAGAAGTACGTTAAATATAAAATTAAATTTTAATGGGCGCCCACGATTGTGTGTTTTTCAGAGCTCAGGATGTGTGTTAAATTTTGTAAAAATCGTTAAAGTAGAACCACTCAAAATAAAATACTTAATTTTAATGGGCGTAACTCCGCCCGTTTTTTAAAGGAAGATTTTTTTCTTTCTTTATATAACACGTATATTTAATAACAAATTTATCAAAATTTCATAAATTCAAAATTTCAATATCGTAAATTATTGTATGAATTAATGTTTATAATACTTTGCCAACTTGCCTCAAAAATGTCCAAGCGACGCTGAGGCCCTCAAATTTTTCTTTGTAAATATATTTTAATTCTGCAATAAAATAAAAAAAAAAGATTGTGTCTATTTTAGAGCTCAAATCGGTTAAGTAGAACTCAGTGAAATATACATAATTTTAAGTTTTAATGGGCGTAACCCCGCCTATTTCTTCAACTTTAAATTATTTAATTACAAGAATCAAAGGTGTTTGCTAGGTTTCGCAGCAATCAAAAAAGTACAATATCTTAAAGTTAAATAAAAATAAAAAAAATTGTGGCTGTGTCCCCGCCCACTGTTTTTACAATGAGACCAATTGGAGGCTGTTCCTTCTTGGACAAAATATTTTCAAATCGGTCTAAATGTACCGGGTTATGAAGTAACAACGTCAAACAAAAATACAGACAAATTGATAACCTCCTCCGTTTTTTTTTTTTTTTTTTTTTTTTTTGAAGTCGTTAAATATAAATTCAGTAAATCGCTCCTTGACTCGCACATGAAGCGTTCGGTAGTGACACTACATACATACATATGGGCAATTCCCAGGCGACATTCGTACGTTTTTAGTTGAGCAAACAACAAGAAAGGAACGGAAAGATCCAATATACATATATCTTAAGGGTCTTATGCAAAAAAACTTAATAAAGCTTTGCCAAGCAATATTAAGCAAAGTTGTATTCTAAAAAAATTATTGTATAAAAATTCTAAAGCAGGCACCCACGTTTGTTAAGACTACTTTAAGTTGATATTTCCAAAATGTGTATTTTGTACCTCAAATATTTTTACTAATATAGCACATACTGATTCATGTTACATCTGAAAATGAAGCTAGAAGCCTGCTCTCTTATCTTAAATTTATTATTTCTGTTATGTAATGGGAAACATCACCAAATTATCCAACTGCTTCGATATACATAGCAAAATCCATAAAAAATATTAAAATAAATACAATTATACAAAAATGTTTTAGTGATGTACATACAATCAAAACAAATCGAAAAAAGCTGGATATTCAAATACTCGTTTCATTCGAATAAAACAAATTGTGATAATTTTTAAAATTTTTTTACTTTTACTTCATGGTTGTGTTTATCTGTTTTCCTATTAAGTCAGAAGCTCATATTTTTTAAATTAGGTTGCTTTAATTCAAGATAATAAAAATTTATTTAATAAAATCAAAAAAAATATTTGAATACCTGAATGAAATTGTATTCAATTTTGTACATCATAAGCTGTGAAGTGATTGTTGAACACGGTGGTGTTACCAGTATTTATTATTAAATCACAAAATATTTAAAGTTGTCTTTTGCATATGATTTTTTAATAAAGCTATGTTAGCCTTAAAGTGCTTATCAACTACTATGAACTTTAAAGCTAAAGTAAAATATTTTTTTGCATAAGGGGGTAAGTGTTTTAAAGCAATGACGGATTAGTATATTTAAGAAAAAATTTTGCGCGATATCAATAATATAGTAGAGAGATATAATCAAATGTCAGCGAGAAACGGACGCAACAAAAATAGAAGTTATTTTTGTGCACTTATAGAAATATACATAATTCAGCGAAATTTTATGAAGTATTTTTTTTGTGAATGTGGAAATGAAGGTGAAAGAAGAAAATGGTTTATGTGTAGATTTATAAAATATGAAAATTTTTTTTTAATTTTTTTTTTTCAAATGGGACGCGATAAGGTGGACGCGACAATTTTTTTCCAAGTGAACTAAACGCATTAGTTTTGCTAATATTGATTGAACTTTCATTCAAAAGAAATTAAACAATAAAGAATGCTTATTTAGTGCTAAAAAGATTAATAAATATTGATTTTATGTGATGGATGTGACATTGAGGTATAAATTAGAGTTGAGCGATATTTAGAAACCTGTTACTTTTTCACAGCGATTGAAAACTCACAAATCACAACTGTTACTGAATTTATCAAGTAACAGGTTTTGAAAATATAGTTCTTTCATACAAACTGTGATTGTTCTTGCATGCTTACTTTACAATAAATAAAGCTACCACATTAATTTTTTTTTATACCTTCAGCTTTTGTCAAGAAAAAAATCGCCAAATCGTGTCAAATCATCTTTTCTGGCAACTACGTACAACTCACATTTTAATATTTGCAATTTTATTGTCTCTCTGCCTCTTTTATAATATTTTTTTATTTATTCTCAATATTTGAACGGGGTTGATTGCTAATTGCTTGTTCTTGCTGTTCTTATTAGTATTTATCAAAACATCAATACCCAGTTGGCCACGTCTTTAAGACATCTTTGACGACGGGTACAAGACAATGGTAAGTCGTAGAAGACATATTAAAGACAACTCCATACAAATCGTTGACGAAATTTTCATACAAATGGCGGCGAGGTCACACAAGACCAGATGAGCGACATTGTCGCTCAGATTGTCCTCAACAAGGCTTTATTGAATACAAAACGTGTGACGCTGTCGCTCAGATTGTCATCAACAAGGCTTTATTGAAGACAAAACGTGTGACACTGTCGCTCAGATTGTCATCAACAAGGCTTTATTGAAGACATAACGAGGGTCATTGTCGCTCATATTATCGTCAACAATGCTTTATTGAAGACACAACGAGGGACATTGTCGCTCAGATTGTCCTCGACAAGGCTTTATTGAAGACAAAACGTATGACACTATCGCTCAGATGGTCCACAGCAAAGTTTTATTGAAGAGAAAACGTGTGACATTGTCGTTCAGATAGTCATGAACGCCGATTTCTTTTAAATTGTCGATTAGAAAACTTAATCTACAGACGACATGTCGTACATGAATCGTCGAAGACAATGTCGTCTAGGACGATTTGGACAACTGGGTACTAATAAATACTTTTAAAGCAGAAGAGCTGAAATGTGTTAAACCGTGATCACAGACAGTCACTGTTTAATTTCGCTGCTGCTCTTATTAGATTTTCTCAAAATAACAGAACTGCTGCAAACAAAATACTGCTAAACTGTGATCACAGTCACAGTTTAAAAGAACAGCGATTTAGAAATCACGTTCACAAGGAGCAACATTATTAAAAAATCACGCTTTCGCTTATCACTAGTATAAATAAAAGCAAACTCAAAAAACTTTCGTTATTAAAACTCTGTTCTCCTTCCTTTGTGCTAATGCATTAGGTTATTTAATGTTAGTAGAAAATTTTTAAATTACAAAAAATCAGAAAAATAATACATATGTATGTATTACTTTAAATAATCGCAAAAAAAAAGCTCAGCAAAAAATTGTTTTTTTTTTAGTCAAAAATTTAAAATTAAATTAAATTTACATTTCAGCTTAATTATTAAAAACAAAACAAACATTTTTGAGCAAAAAAAAACATTTTTTTTTTTTTGGTTGACCTGTTTCTGGAATTACCCATATGTAATATGTCATTAAAATTTTTTTTTTTTTGAATATCCCGTAAGCCTTTTTTTGGGTTTTCTTGCGATTTATTTAGTTTTATGAGATTTTTTTAGTTTTGGAGTTTTTTTCGGTTTTTGGCGTTTTCTTTAGTTTTTAGCTATGTTTTCGTTTTGGCGATTTATTTTAATTTAACAGATTTTTTTGTTCTGGCGCTTTTTTTGTTGTGGCGTTTTTCTTCGGTCTTTGACGTTTTTTTAATTTTGACTCTTTTTCATTTGGCGATATTTTTCGGGGGTTTTAGCGAATTATTTTAGTTTTAGAGATTTTTTGTTTTGGCGCTTTTTTGGGTTTTTGGCATTTTTTTTCTCTTTGGCGATTTTTTTATTTTTAGATTTTTTAGTTTTACCGCTTTTTTTCGTTTTGGTGATTTTTCGGTTTTTGTGATTTTTTTTAATTTTTGGCGAATTTTTTCGTTTTGGTAATTTTTTTTGGGTTTTTTGGTGATTTATTTTAGCTTTACATTTTTTTTTTTTTTTTTTTGCTTTGGCGCTTTTTTTCGTTTTCACGATTTTTTCAGCTTTTGGAGTTTTTTTTAGTTTTGACGTTTTTTTTTCATTTGGCGATTTTTTCGGCGTTTTTGACCAATTATTTTAGTTTTAGAGATGTTTTTCCCCCTTTTTTTTCCTTGCGTCGTTTTTTCTGTTTTTGGCGTTTTTTTAGCTTTTAGTGATTTTTTCGTTTTTAACGTTTTTGTCTCTTTGGCGATTTGTTTGGGTTTTCTGTGACTTATTTTAGTTTTATAGATTTTTTTGCTTTGGTGCTTTTTTCGTTTTCGCGATTTTGTCGATTTTTGGAGTTTTTTTTTCATTTGACGATTTTATTGGGGATTTTTGGCGAATTATTTTAGTTTTAGAGATGTTTTGTTTTGGCGCTTTTTTTCGATGTGGTGTTTTTTCGGTTTTTGGCGTTTTTTTAGTTTTGACGTTTTTACGTTTGGCGATTATTTTTTTTTTGTTTTTTGGCGAATTATTTTAGAGATGTCTTGTTTTGGCGCTTTTTTGTTTTGGTGATTTTTTTGGTTTTTGAATTTTTTTCGCCTTGGCAATTTTTTTTTATTTTGGGATTTTTTTGGTTAAGGCGATTTGTTCGGTTTTTACCGTTTTTTTTTTTTTTTTTTTTTTTTTTTTTTTTTGTTTTGTTTTGAGCGCTTCTTTTCGTTGTGGTAATTTTTTTGGGTTTTTGGTGATTTATTTTAGTTTTAGAGATTTTTTTTTTGTTTTTGCGCTTTTTTTCGTCTTGGCGATATTTTTCGGTTTTTGGCGTTTTTGTTTTTTTCTTTTTGACGTTTATCATTTGGTGATTTATTTTAATTTTTGAGAATTTTTTTGTCTTGGCGATTTTATTGGTTTTGTGCGATTTTTTTCCTTTTGGCGATTTTTCAATTTTGGGAGTTTTTAGTTTTGGCGCTTGTTTCGTTTTTGGGGATTTTTTCGGTTTTTGGAGTTTGTTTTATTTTATGGCAATTTTTTCGGTTTTTGTCGATTTACTTTAGTTTTAGATTTTTTTTTTATATTGACGCTTTTTTTTCGTTTTGGCGATTTTTTTCGTTTTTGGCGATTTTTTTCGTTTGGGATTTTTAGTTTTGGTGCTTGTTTCGTTTTTGGGAATATTTTCGGTTTTTGAGGTTTTTTAGGCATGGCAATTTTTCGGTTTTTGTCGATTTACTTTAGTTTTAGAATTTGTTTATATTGACCCTTTTTTAGTTTTGGCGATTTTTCCCCTTTTTGGCGATTTTTCTAATTTTGGGATTTTTTAGTTAGTTTAGTTGAATCTTAAAATTTCAAGAGTTTGCCTGTTAGATACAGCAAGTTTTCAAAATTAAATAGTTAAAATTACATTAACTGATAGAATGTCCTTTAATTCTGATTTTTTTTTTTTAAATTTCAGTGTTAATTTGTGTAGTCTGCATAAAAAGACTCTAACTTTGAAAATTTGAAAGTGTCTATATATGTATAATTTTCTGTATGTTACATTAGGATTTCAATATGTTTTTAGAACACCCTTTAATTGTTAACTGTCATATATTTGTTGTTTTAGCGAGGAAATAGCCTGTGAAAATCTGTAAAAATCTCTTTCAAATTTGATTACAACTTCTTCGTTTGTTTTAAATAATTACACATAAATCGGCAACACTTGTTTCCTTAATTCATTATTACGATTATTTTACGTTTCCATTTATACTTTACTACTCCTGCTACTCGCAAGAGTAGAGTAAAATAATTGTCCTCAACACGGTGTTAGTTTGAGATTTCTTTTTCTTAGTGTTTAGGTGTATGTTTCGATGCGTTGGTGTTTTTGGCTAAAGGCGAAAGGTTAACTCTCGGTGTTAAGCATGTGCGTTTTTTTCTCGTTCGGATTGTGCCTACTTCGTCCTTTTATTCCTTCGTTTGTCCCTTGGAATATATGTTCTAATGTTAAGGACACATACAAGCTCACATTTGTTGAGTCTCTCCTTCCTTTTTATAATTTATAATTTTATTTCTGCGCAAAAGCTTTACCAAATAACCAATTTACTCTTTTCGTTGTTTACTCTTCTTCTACTCTTTTCTAAACACCGTAATTCAGTGTTACCATATGTGAAGATTTATCTTATTTTTGAAATTTTTAGACATGTTAAAACGGTAAAAAAGAGATTAAAATAAGATTCTTAAAAATTTTACTTTTGGAACTTTTAATATATTATAGCGGGGTTTTTTTTACTAAACTACTTAAAAATTTTCCGATTTGCTTTATAATGATCTTGCACATATTCTATACCGTAACTATTTTGTATTATTTGGCCTTACTTTTAATAGTTCACAATAAACAAAATAAATCTTAACACATTTTTATTCAATAAAATAACAAAAAAGATTTTTGGTAACAAAAAAAAGATTTTTTTTTGCTCGTTTTGAAGATTTTTGAAAAATAAATATGGCAACACTGCCGTAATTACTCATTAGATTTGCTCTTCAAACTCTTCTTTTCTTATTGTTTTTTTTTTAAGTTTATTATAAATAAGTAAGAAATGAATGTTGCCAGATTTTGAAAATGCTAAATGATTAAAAAATATTTTTGCGAATGATTAAAAAAAAAAATTAAAAAATAATGCATATTATTTGTTGAACAGTTCAAACTTTGCTCGAATAATAATTTATTTATTTTTTTTTTTACGGGAAAGACAGTAATGAAAAAACTCAAGCAGTTTGGATCGATTGAAGAATTGTATTGAGTAGAATCACTGGTGCAATGGGATAAACTCCTCAAGCAGGTAGTGTTATATCTGTGGAAGGGGTTATTGGATAGAAGACATTCCGTAAGCTGCAAATGTAATCGATAGGGTGCTATGTAATAAATTTTAAACCCAAATATTTCGTTAAAATTTTAGTAGTGCATAACTTTTGAAAATCAAAAGGGATCGAAAAAGTAAAACCGTCCAGAGAAAGATGAAAGTGTCTTCTATATGTCCGTATATACTTTTGTACCCGCCACGACACGCCTGTAGAACACTTTTTTTATTTTAATGAAAATGCTCAGAAATTATCAAAAAAAAAAAATTTGTACCAAAATTTATAGTAATTCCAGGAATTTGTTTACTATTTTATGTTTGTACACGCATAATTATGTCGTTTGTAAACCGATTTTCAAAATAATGTTTTTTTTTTGTCTGAAAGTGTTTGCCTGCAGTTTGGTGCTTTAAGGAAGGGGAAGTTTTCCCCCCTTATTTATAACTCTGTCATTTATAAAGCGATTTGCGATTTGAAAAGGTTTATCAGCAGTTGCGTTCCATAACTTTTTTTTTTCTTTCGAAAATCGGAGGGGGAATTTTCTCCCCCTTTAGACATACCTCGTCATTTGTAAACCGATTTTCAAAATTGTTTTTTGTCTGAAAGGATTTGTTAGCAGTCGGGTCCCATAACTTTTTTTTCGAAAATCGGACAAAGGAAATTTTCTCCGCATAACATTGTCATTTTTTAAGAAGTTTTTTTTTCGAAAATCGGTGGGGAAATTGGCAAAACAAAGTCATAAAAAGTACGCATTTCTATGCAAAATGAAAAGATATTTAAAGTTCAATTTTAGCCTTAAATTTCTCAATAACCACTTTATTGATTCTAATGATAACAAATTTGGATAAAAGCTGAAGATGTCATATATTCGTTGAAAAAATAAATTAAAAAAAATATTCATTAGTTCAAAAGGTACAGTTGGCCGATGAAAAACGATTCTGAACCACTGTGCGACTTAGCTTGTTCAAATTTCGACCGACAGTTGCCTGTTGATGAGATGCACAGACTTCTTGACCGAGCCTCGTACCAAGCAGTGCCTTTTATAAAGTTTTAACTCCGCAACCGTGGTAAAGACGAATAAATTCATATGTTTGCATTAAAAAAAGTATGATATAAGCAAAAAAAAACTAGTTCGCCCGAATTGGATCTTTAAGTGGGTATTCAGTTTCGATAAATTATAATTTTTTTATTCTCTATACCACAGTTGGCTGCTGCTTCTTTCCTAGCATCAAAGAAGCCTCGTTCCATTAAAAAAAAAAGCTTGAATAACAAAAAGCCTTTAAGTGGTAAATACGTATAAATTCATATGTTTGCATTAAAAAAAAACTACTTCGTCCGAACCGAATCTTTAAGTGGGGGTATTCAGTTTCGATATGTTATGATTTTTTAATTTTCTATACCATAGTTGGGTGCTGCTTTTTATATAAAATTCGCTTCTTTCCTAGCATCAAAGATGCGCATAAATATTCAATTACAACTGAGTGTTGTTTGTAATCGGAATACTACGTTTATCTCTCTCTCTAGCTTTCTCTTTGACCGTAAATTTATAACATTGTTGCTTGCTTGTTAATCAGCTGTTTGCGATTTTTCAAAAGTACTTATCACATATACAGGGTGCGCCAAAAGAAACCAAGGGGTGTAAAAGTTTAATAACTTTTTTGTTTATTAACTTTTTTTTATTTTTTCTTTCAGATTATATAATATACAAAATGGAAATTTTTTTACACTAAGTATGAAAAATGATGTCTCTTAAATGACCACCGTTTTCAGCTTCGCACTGATGGGCTCTTTTTAGAGCATTTTCCATAACATCTTTCAAAACTTGTGGCTGTAGCGTTCGAATTTCTGCAACAATGTTTGCCTTGAGTGCAAGGATTGTCTCTGGCTTGTTCAAATACACTCGCTCCTTCAAAAAACCCCAAAGAAAATAGTCGGGTGCTGTCAAATCTGGCGATCGCGCTGGCCAAATAATTTCCGAATTTCGAGAAATTATTCGCTCTCCAAAAATTTGACTTAAAAGTGCCATTGTGTCTCGGGCAGTATGGGCAGTGGCTCCGTCCTGCTGAAACCACATACCAGGTCTGTTTTCAAGAGCAGGACGTAAAAAATTTTCTATCATAAACCGATACCGCTCTCCATTTACGGTTACAGCACTTCCATCTTCATTCTCGAAAAGTAGGGCCCAATGACATTTTCAGATGTGATCCCACACCATACTGTACACCTGATGGGGTGCAATTGGCGTTGATGAATGGTTCTTGGATTTTGAGAACCCCAGAACCTACAGTTCTGCTTATTAACAAAGCCATTCAAATGAAAATGAATGTTGACGATATGCTCTTTGCGCTAAAATAATTGGTCTCTGGTTTAAATAATAAAATTCTATCGTTCTGGTTCTCTGTTCAGTTGTGAACCTCTCCATTATAAATTCTCCAAGTGTTGTCTATATAATCTGAAAGAAAAAATAAAAAAAAAATTAATAAACAAAAAAGTTATTAAACTTTTTTTTTTTTTCTTTTGGCCCACCCTGTACATACATACTCTTATTAAGCCTATATTACACGGCATGTAAAAAGCCACATGCATATGTGGCGATGACGCCAAGGACATTTTCAGCATGTTGGTTGCATTTTTTAAAATTAGTTGTAGTGGCTACATGCCGTAAAATGTTGATACAAAATTTTGTTCCAAAATAAAAATGGGACATTTTTAACCGAATTGAACACATTTTCTGAGGCAGCAAATGTGTAATCATGTGAATATTTGCTAGTACACGGCATGTAGCAAATGTAGCTTTGTGATGACGTCAAAATTACGTCAGAACCACATGCGCATGTGGTTTCTTACATGCCGTGTACTATTATAGGCTTTAAATTAATAATTATAAATGTCATTTAGAATCTGTGGTATCATTTGGGCAAAATAGTTATAGAAAAAAGTGTCACATGAATAAGTAAATTGATATTTGTTCTTCATGAAGAATTGTCCAAACTTCCACATGAAATGGCCCAAATGTTGGTCAATTCGTTTCCGAGAGGACTGCGAGCGATAATTAAGATCAAGTGACCGCATGTTAATTACTAGATTGCTGTTCAAAAATTTCACTTTTTGTACTATAGAGTGTTTTTTTCAGAGGTATAGAACTTCGAATTGAAATAAAACACAAGAAAATCGTTTTAATGTCCATCAATTTGGCTTTATTGGAAGGATAATTTTATGCCATTAATGTTTAAATATGATTTCGGGCATGTGGCCGCCGCGGCTGGCTCGAATAAAGCCAATTCTACAGGTCCAATTTTCAACCACTTTTTCGAGCATATGGGGCCGTATGTTGGCAATAACGCCACGAATGTTGGATTCCAAGTCCCCTAACGTTTCTCGTTTGTTGGCGTAGACGAGCCACTTCACATATCCCCAAAGAAAATAATCCAATGGTGTCAAATCACACGATCTTGGTGGCCAATTGACAGGTCCATTCCGCGAAATTATGCGCTCATCGAATGTTTCCTTCAATAAATCGATTGTGACGTGCGCTGTGTGGCATGTAGCGCCGTCTTGTTGGAACCACAACTCATCCACATTCATGCCATCCAATTCGGGAACAAAATAGTCGGTTAGTCGGCTCCAATTGCTGTGCACGGTGGCGAATCGATTCATTCGGGTCCTCTTCAACACTTTGCTCTACAGCGGCAATTGTTTCTTCGGTGCGCACTGTTCGACGTCTCTGCGGATGCGTATTATCACATAGAGTAAACGTAGTGCGAAAACGATCTGTGGTTAACCGAATTAATTGCTCTGATGGACGATTAGGTCGACCATAAAATGGACGGAGCTTGCGGTAAACTTCGCGAACTGAACCATTATTTTCGAAATAAATTTGCACGATTTGCAAGCGTTGTTATTTTGTCAACCTGTTCATGATGAAATGGCAAACCAAACTAAATATTAATCACTTGACAGCTGACAAAATGGCCGCCAGTTAAAAAAGTGATGCCAACTTAAAGTTCTATACCTCAATAAAAAACACCCTATATAACAATTGAGTTAAGTTAAAAAATTATATTTTATTTATTTTTAATTTTAATTTATAATTTTAAAGCTTATTCAAAATGAAGCAGTAATAAATTTTTAAGTTTTATGGATTTAGCTAAGTTGGTTTAAAATATTGACTTAAAAATTTTTGACAGGGATGAGCGACTGTATGTACATTAGAGTGGCCGTTAATAGTATAAAGAATCAGTTCAGTTTTATGTAAAAAAAAATACAAAAAAATTTCATACCGATAAGTTGTGTTTAGGGGGTCCTCAAGCCCATATATTCAATGTAATTTTTTTTTAAGTTTTATTTTGACTACATATATGTATATGTATGAAACAATTTAATATATCTAAGTTTTATTGTACATGCTTAAAATAAAAAATTTCCATATAAATATAATTTTGTTACATAAAATTGTTGGTATTTTGTTGGTGATTTTCCTCATTACTTTTTAAAATATTTATTTTAGCAAAAAACTTTCTTTGAGACTAATGTTGTAGACTGAGCTAAAATATTGCCATATATCATATTTTTGTAAAATGATTTTTTTAAAAGATAGTCATATGCAAGCAAATTACATTGAAAATGGTCTTGGTCGTATGGGGTGGCCCATAAAACACAACTTATCCTATGAATTTTTTTTGCATTTTTTTTTTTACATAAAACTTAACCGAGGGGGTGGGGTGTGAGAATATAAGAAATCAAAAAAAAAAAAAGAAATAACGGCCACTCTAATGTACATACTTGTATTAAATCAATGTTGCCGTAGTGCAATTTAAAAAAAATTATATTATCAGCTTTTTACTTCATTACATTTTGTGAATGCCCAAGTCATTTAATGTTTTTATTTCTAAAATTACAATATTTTAGAAATTATTTTCAATTTTAAGCTCTTATCGCCAACATATGTATTTGACGTTCTTCTCATTTCCTTCTTTACCCATTTTTTTTTTAAATTTATTTATTGCTTAAATTTACAATTTACATATTATATTTAAGGCCTGAGCACCATTAATGGCATTAGAGAGGCAAAAGGCAACAAAATATTTACAAGCTATAAATTAAACAATTGTTAAGTATCATTTAATATATAAATTATTATTTAAATTCATTTAAAAGAGAAAAAAAAGTACTAATTTGCGCAAGAAGTGTTTCCACATTATTTAAAAAAAATTTTTTAAGTTCAGTTTTGAATGTCGAAAGAGATAAAATGGTCTGTAGAGATATTGGTAGGTTATTAAATTCATGAGGACCAGCAAAACATATTCGCTGTTTCGATAACTCAAGACGACATCTAGCCACAGTCAGATTGTGACTCTGTCTGGTATTGCGATGCGTAACTTGCATATTTGTTTGAAACTGGATTGAATGATTACCAATTCCTTTAATGGACTTAAAAACAAATTTCAATAACTGCATTTTATAGAAGCTTCTAACAGGAAGAATATCTTGAGCTAAATTACTGAAAAGGTCCAAGGTGTGGTATCTTAGCGGCAAGTTAAAAACCAATTTTAAAGCTTTGTTTTGCACTATCTGAAGTGATTTCAGTTTAACAGTATTTTTGTATCCATATACTATTGGAAGATATGTTAGATGACTATGGATCAAGCTATCATAAACCAGTTTCTTTGTACGACAATTGAATTTGTTTCTGAGCTTGTATAATATACCCACCGCAGAGGATATTTTAGAATTAATTACATCAATATGCTTATCCCATTGCAATTTATTAGACAAGGTCACTCCCTAAGTACTTGACAGATTCAGATTCAGTTATTGGAACACCATCTATATGAATTGTCAACAGCTGATCAGTCGTTAATATATACGGCTTAAATCGAACAAACTTTGTTTTATTTGCATTTAATAACAACTTTTTAATTCTAACGTATTCAGCTAAAATTGCAGCATCATATTCTATTTGAGTTTTTAAGACTTGCACATGCTTGTAACGGTATAAAAGGCAAATATCATCAGCAAATATAACTAATTTTCCGTTAAAACCAATATTTTTAATATCATCTATATATATTTTAAATAAAAGAGGACCTAGTACACTGCCCTGTGGCACCCCACAACAAACATGTAGCATAGAACTTTGCTCATCACCAATTTGAACGAATTGCTTTCTGTTCCTTAAATAATCCCTCAGTGATAGCACAGAGTTATTTGACACACCAATAGCCATTAATTTCCTTATCAAAATGTCATGATCGACTAAGTCAAAAGCTTTTGACAAGTCAAAAAAGACTCCACCAGCACCATTGAAACCAGCATCAAAACCACAGTCACAAAAAATAAAATTTTCAAAAAAATCCTGGAAGAAATTTTTCTTACTTATTCTACAAGTTGTTAAAATCGTTAAATAAAATTAGTTTCACGATGTTGAGTGTGGCAACAGTCAATTGTCGTCAACAATTAGCAGATAAATGACAAACAGTTATAGTATACAAAAAATTGACAAATGGCAACGCTTCTGCAAATCTGGCAGCATTATGTGTAAACTTTTTACATTCTCTCGATAATACTCTTTCCGTTCAAATGATTTGCCCTTAAATTAATTTGTTTTTTTATTTTATGTATATATTTTTTTTTTTTTTGGGAGCTTCGAAAATGTCATTGTGTTGAATATAGTTTTTCACAATCCCTTTTAAATGTTTGCTTCGTAAACACCTGTTATCACATGTTTGCTGAAGTGATTTTTTTTTAAGGGCACTAGTCAACTCTATACATTAAATTTAAAAATACTTTAAATTAAAGTAGTTCCTAAATTTCGCCACCGAAATAATATTCCTTTATTTTACTAGGACTGTTAAGTGCTTAACAGAGCTCTGTTAACTCTAAAATGAGCTCTGTAAAATTTTTTGGTTTTTGTCTCTGCTAGTTAAATTTAAATTTATCTTCACACACATCGAATTTGAGGGTAGGAAAATCACACAATTGTGCATTTAAAAAATTGGGCGGAAGCATAGCCCATTAAAATTTGATGTTATATATCACGCACTTCTTCTTAACCAACATATTTTCAATTTTTTTTATTTTTGAAAGAGTTTACTTCCAGTTTGGTCCCATAAATTTTTTCGAAAATGTTCTATCAGATCTTTTTTGCATTGAATACGGTTTTTTTTTGGCAGAATTATGTTTCATTATAATGCTTGGATCTTGTCTTTACATACGAAATACAATGTCATTTAAATGTAAGGCTCTAGATTGGTTGCAGCATTTGATCTTTTTGAGGTAGTTTTCTACCACTTTTTCGCGCATTTTGTTTAATGTCTCGGCTATAACTTGACGTATGTTGATTTTCAAATGCTATGCGTAGACATGGCCTTTGGCGTAGCCGCGCAAAAAATGTCTAACGGCGTCAAATCGCATCAGCTCGGTGGCCAAGTGATGTTGATATAAGGTGAAATTACCCGTTCTACAAACTTCCCATGCAATAAAGCCAAAATCGGTCCAGTTGTGTGGCTTGTGTTGTAGTCTTATTGAAGCAACATATCGTCCAGTTCATAATCTTCAATTGCAGGCCAAAAAAAGGTCATAGCGCCCCGAATTGACAGTAACAGTTCTTCGTATTATCCGCCACACTTTCACTTAACAGCAGCGATATTTTCGATAGTGCGCACATTGTGGTGATGCACAGGCCTTACCACATTTGTAACGCTTCCAGTGTCTTCGAATTTCTTTATAATCTATCCAATTCCTTGCACAATAGGTCGATAATCATAATCATAATCAGCCCGTAGTGGCCACCACTCTTGTGGTAAATTTTAACTATTTTTTTTAAGGTACTTGGGTTGTTAAACGATCCATATTCGTAAATGGCAAATGACTTTTCAGATCACAGATACTCGTATTTAACAGCTGACAGCCTTGCCAGACCGTAGATTTTTAAATCACTAAATAGATAACCCTGAATTTGTCTGCGCTTTATAAATAATTTTTAGCGCTGGTAAAAGGAAAATATACTCGTACTATTATGAAAAAATTAATGGCGTTTTCGGGTACTGGAATAGGGAAAGGAGTTCATAGACAAAATGCAGCTAAGATATATACATATGCATATATATGCATATGTGTGTGTATGTATATTAGAGCCCTGCGTAAACATTCTTGAAATGTGGATACGTCTTGCATTTTAAATGTATTGCCCTGTCATGTATTACACTAAACCAACAATAAATGCTGTCGTATAATAGGCGAAGCACCATGGATGTAGTGATGTTCGTATTTATGAGTGTTTACAAGTTATATCGCGAACGAACACTTCTTGTTCGTAACACTCCAAATACCACAAGAAGTAGTAGTATCTTCACCTGGTTACAAACACTGCGGATTTTTTAGATCTTAAGTATTGCCGTAATTTTCCGGGGAAGTGCCGGGCAACTCCAGGGATTTTGGGGATTTTTAGCTCAGTTTTTGGAAATACCAAATATGATTTTTGTATTTGCTAAAATTTTCGTAACCTGGAAAAGTGGTTCGTGGCAGTGATAGTTGAAGGTGTCCTTGCTGAAATAAAAAAGCATACACACAACTTATGTGTGTATGTACATTAGCTATGGCATAGTGTTATAGGAGAATTCTTAGTTGAGCCAAAAAATGGTGGCGGTCAGGTGGGGGCAAAGTTCGCCTCTTCGTGTTCAAAGTTGAGGGTAAAAGCAAAAAAGATTACAAAAAATCATATAACTTTCCCGGGGTCAACGCTACAAGTGTCAAATGTATGATCGGCACCCATTAATTTTCTCCCTCAACATCTATTAAACACACCGACCGCCTAATTCCTCTCCTTAAGGGGGCTCCCATATAAAGGAGAAATTTTTTATAAAATTTAATTGCAGGGCTCTAACTGCCCCTAGAGCGTACCTTTAGACGTCAAATGTATGACCAACCCCCAATATTTTTTCAATACAAAGATTTTCTCTAAACATATACTTATCGTCTATCTTTAAAAATTAAGGTGGTCTCCGTACAAAAAAAGAATTTTTTTTAAATAATTTTATTAAGAAATCCGCCTGTTACGCTTTTATGGTGCCTCCCGGATGGACAAATGGTAAGACCGACACACAATAATTTTTTATTTTCAACATTTCTTCTGAACATGCCTATGCCCTATTTCGACTCCTTAAGGGGGCTCCCATACAAAGGGAAATTTTTATAAAATTTACTCGCAGGGCTCTAACTGCCCCTAGGGCGTACCTATGGAAGTCAAATGTATGACCAACCTCCAATATCTTTTCATTACGAAGATTTTCTCTAAACATACCTATAGTCTATCTTCAAAAATTAAGTTGGTCCCCATACAAAAAAATAATAATAATTTATTTTGGGCAACGACTTGGAGTAATAATATTTTTTCTTCTTCGTCGCGGCATAACGCACTGCTATAATCTTCTATTAATTTTACGCCTCTTTCGACAGCCTCGTTGACAACATGGAGTTTTTGCAATGCCTGAAGGTATAAAAAAGTTTCATATCGCACCACCAGGACCCATCAAGTCATGTACGTTGGATGGCGAAATGGATATACTGCCTTAAAATTTTCTTATTTGAAGAATATCTGAATTTGATGTAGTTCGCGAGGTCAGTATATTCAGTGTACATACATATATGCGCGATGTATCCGATACGCTTTCGTATCTAAGTGCGTTTGACCTTACAAATTCCAGGAATATTGCAGGTGGAATAAAGATAAATTCCGATGCATGTTTAGCGTGTCGAAGGAAAACTTGTCTGCTTGCGGTAAGATGTTAGCAGACAGTTTCCAAAGCGGAGTGGGCAGACAAATCGATTTCGCTTTTTATCGAAGTATACGAAATTCTAATTTTAAATTAATGATCTTTATTAACTCGAATTCACTATTCACAGAGTTCGTTGCAATTGAGTTTAACTGTATTGCTGACAAAAATAGGACAACTGTACACAAAAAAATTTCCCATAATGTTTATCCTGTAACAGTGATTTTTACATTAACATGTGTTGACATTTCGAAATTATGTATGTATGTGTATGTATTTTAATGATGGGAGGGAGACAGTTAAAATGTTTAAAAGTCAACGACATTTGTTACTGAACAATTGAAAAATACTTGTGTGCAATAAAGATCGAGGAGTGAAACTGTGATGTATTTTCAAACATGTGTTGCTGCCTATAGACCACATCTGATGTTCAGTGCTATTGCCGCCCTTGTACATACCCAGCTAGCCAAGACCTGTTTAATAGGCGATGTTGTTTAATATACAACTCAACTCCTAAACGAATCTTCTGCTGATTATTTGGATAGTGATATTTTAGCATTTCTGTTTCACTCTCTGTTACAAATCTTGCAATGTTTAATCGGCGATACATATGCATGTCTAAAATATGTTTGTTCTTTTCATATTTACTGTTATATATTGTTATTTTTTTTATTCGTTTCTTCGCTGATGCTTTCATTTGAGTTTTGAATAAGCATCTCGTCGCGCGTTTTTAATTTTTTATTATAATTAAGTATATATTAAAGAAAAGTACATATTAATTTAATGTGTTTGGTATTTTGCATCAAATATTTATTAAATTATTGGAGGTACGTATAAAAAGCTTTTTAAAAAATCGAATTCTATTAATTTATTGAATTTTTCATACATCTTTGCCATTCAAAGTTCTTGCAGCACCATCTTGTGCACGCTAAAGATAGAAGCGATAGACAATTAAAAAAGCAAAGTTCAACATAGTAATCATAAATTCTCTATGTGCATCTACATACATATGCACATAAAATAGTATTTAATCAATTAATAAAGAAACGTTTTTCTATTAATAAATACTAAACCCCACCCCCCCCCCCACCATATTCATAAAAAATAAAATGAATTTGAAATCCATTTTAGGAAAATTTTGTATGAAAAATATGAAATAATATACATTTCAAATTCATTATAAATTTTATGAATATGGGGGTAAAAAATTTAATTTTTTTTATTTTTCATATTTAACTTGCAAAATAAAAAGCATACGATTCCCAAACCATTATCGAATGATTCTTTTACAACTCTCCCAATGCCTCATACGATTCTTAATGTTATTCAAAAAAGAGTTGTAAAATAATCTCTGGGTAAACCTCAAATGATTGCATCTACGACTAATAAAAGCGCCTTCGGGGGCTCTTGTACACGAATCGGTAACAGTTTTTCCCGGCCGAAGCATATTCCACGACTAAAATATGAGCTCGTTTGCGATTAAAAATACTCTGCATACGATTCACAATAGCCTCTTCTGCGATTGAAAAGGCTAGCTGGGTAGACACATGCATATATACATACAAACATAAGCCAATCATGTGTGTTCAAGACAGATTTATGTATATTGTATGTATGTATGTATGTAGTTACTAGTGTTGTTAATTCTTCGTTCGAATGAAATTTCATAATTTTTTTCTTGTTCGAACAGACGAATAATTTTGAACTTTTGTTCGAATATTCGAACGAACAAAGAATAAAAAAATATATTCGAATAATCTTAAAAAAGTTTGCAAAAACCGACACGTATGTGTATTAGATTAATTTTTTTTTTTATTAACAAACGAAAAATATTTCATTACACAAGAAAAACAAATAATTTCAATAACAAATTTAGGAATATTAATAACAAAACTTTAAAATTTTAAGAACCTTTGCCACAGTTGACGCTGTGGCATAGATAGGAACTCTATGTTCCACTTATACTATTGAAGTAACAGAATCGCAAAAAATAAAAGATTAAATAAAAATTATGATAAATTCCAATCGACTAGACCGGTTTTCTTCAAGTATAAATTAGAAGATATACGATCATGTAACCATTAAAACGAAAACAGAGCAAAATTAAAATCGGCCAAGACGCTGGGGAGCGAGCTACGGCGTCAAAGACACGCAGATCAACAGAATATATCTAAAAAAAATGTGATATATTCTAAATGGCTGGACAGATTTTCTTTAAACATAGCTAAGAACACTCTCGAACAAGTAATTTTTTATTTTATTTTTAAAGAGAAGTAAAAATCAGGCAATGATTGCCTACTACTATTATAAGGAAAGGGATAGTAACAGAAAAGATAGGTGGTGAAGGAATAGATAGAGGAATGCTCCTTTTTTTATAGCTCTGCTTTTTGCACGTTGTTTTTTAATAATGTAGTGCTGCAGCGCCTCTGGCGTTGGTGAGTCGTATTAATTTGTTTGAAGCTGTGTTTAGTAGTAGTTTAATAGTTATTTTACTTCGCCGATGATTCTGCTACACATTAGGATTAGTATCTCTTGAAGTCGGTATAGTTCACTGACCAGTGACTATGCCTTCATCACTTGAACTTTTCTACAACAACTGATAGAAAGGGACAGTAATGCACATCAGAAAAATGCGTGGTGTTGTTATTTAATGACTGTCAGATAGCGGGCTCGATCCTAAAACCTTCGTTTTTGTGGTCCACGTGCTAACTTCTTCAGCCAATGCCACCCTCAAACAGGAAAACTAAATCAAAATCGGTCCAACCGTTTGGTCTGTACGTCGACTCCTACATACAAATAGATACACAGACGCAAACTACATACAAACTTATAACACCCCTTTTTTTGTCGGAAGTAAAAAACTGAAACGAAATTAGTTAAAAAGTAAAGGTATTTACACACATTTACAAACATTTTTAATATATTATTAATTTTTTGGAAAAAATCATTTAAAAACCGCAGATAACCCAAAAAATCTTTTTATACAAGTAGTTAAGGAAATTGTTCGAATATTCGAATATTCGACAAAAATTATTCGAATAATTTTTTATTCTAAATTGAAAATTTTTGTTCGTTCGAACAAATATGATAAAAAGTTGTTCGAATATTCGAATAATTTTTGTTCGAATGACAACACTAGTAGTTACATGTATTTTTGTAAGATTTTGTATAATCGTTAATGTACGAGTATTAACATTTTTCACATTTGTTTATACAGTATGCGGTATATAAACTGCCAGTGTTGCCAGGAAGAACAGTTATTATTTACAGTATGTAATTTTTAGCTATTTGTATTGGAAAAGTTCTAACAAAGAATTAATTAATGCAAAAATAATAATAAGAATTATTTCTTATAAATTCTTATGCACAATGCCTTATCAATGTTTCTGAACTTTCCACAAGAACTCTAACACGTTGTTGCCATATATTATTACTATCGAAGTAATTTTAGATATACAAAGATAAATAGAGATAGAATTTCAAATTGAAATAAAACATAGAAACAAACAGAACATAGTCCAGATGTATTAAATTTCAAGATCTGGGAAGCCAATTTACGAACCCATTACGAGAAATTGTGGATAAATTTTTACACATACTGTGTGGCATGTTGCACCGCCTCAAAGCCACAGACAGCTTCTCCACATTAAGTCAGTTCAATTTTGTTATTAAAAAAGTCAGATATTATGGCTTTAACTTCTTGGCCGTCATCGTCCTAGAAAAAAGTGGTCCAGGCCCTCTTATAGTGTTTGGCGTATTTCGACTTCGACTAGGATGTTTTTGTAAAGAATCAAAAAGCGTCGCAAAATGTATTTTTTTTAATGTAGGACCAACATGTCGTAGTCAAAGTCGAAATACGCCATTCGACATAAGGCCAAGTATGCTTCGACAACGTCAAAATGATCCTCCCTCACTCCAAAAGCATCAGCATTGCTTGTAGACATATACATTCAATAAAAAATTTGCTTAATTGCCGAATAAAATTTCCTTATGAATTTCCATTTTTTTTTGTGCTCATTTAGAAGATGCAAACTGCTACTAGATGTGAATAGGAAGGTCATGCGACTGTTGATAGGCGCGTTGACTAGTCACTGATCGGTTAAAGCAAGGAGCAGGATTTGGGAAAGTGTAACTCCAGATTTCTGTAGGATGTGTGAGAATAAAGAGGAAACACAAATCGTTTAAGCTGCAGCGCCATAAGCTTAGATCACTATCCTACGCAATCGTACGATTTACTAAAAAATACAACCCTAATCTGATTAGTTGTTATTGTCTTATAAAAATGTTCATAGACTTCATCATACTAGAGTTGTATTTTTAAATAAATCGTGTGATTGTGTAGGATAGTGGATCTCGGTCTTTAGTGGTATCGCAAAGTCTTAAACTGATATCCTCATCAGGGTCTTCATTATGAGAATCCAGAATAAATGTTGGCATTTTCTTTAACATATTACACAAACGTCCTAGTTGCATTCGTAATACGCCAACCACGTTAAGGGGGAGTAGTGGTTCTTTTGGGTACAATTTGGGATTAAATTTTTATTAACGACTACAAATTGAAGGGAATCACAATGAACGCAACTGGGACTAGGAGTCGAGGTATGTTGCAACACCACTCTTCCTAACATAACCTATCTCCAGCATTTTCGGAGCTGAGTTGAGCTTAGTAAGCCCTTCTCCTTTTTCCATAAAGTGGTTGGACGGACACAAGAACGAATGACGCATGGACTTATTTAGATTTTCCTCGATGCTACGCTTTACAGCAGCAATAGCAGTTTATAGTTTTCAAAATTATTTTAGACCTTTTTAAAAATCATTTCAAATATAACAATTTGACAACATAAACTCGATATGTTAAATATATAACTCAGGTCGTTATTCATGAAAATCACGGATATAACATGTGTATATCTTCCTCTTTATATATGCAAAGGTCAACAAGCCTGAAAAAATTTCCTCAAAAGGGGTATCTTAGTCTTTGTGGTGTCCATTTATAAATGAAGTTAGCAACCAGCGGTGATTCATTTCTGCCGAATCATAACTCCAGTTATTCAATAAAGAATCAAGTAACGCCCTGGCCTGCCTCATTCCTGTACAAACAAGCCAAATCTTCGTTGCTGTCAAGACCTCATTGTCATTAATTAGTTAATTGAAAGTCCACCAATAGGAGGCACAAAAAGACTTTGGGCCCATAAGAGGAGCAGCAACGCCTATTCGTCTGCTTTCTCATTTTTCCCGTTATCGACTATGATCTAGTATCCAGTAAATAGAAATAGCATAAATATATAAAAAGCAGAAAAAAGCAACAAAACAAGCTTTGATTGAATTTCCCATGAATGTAGGGGCTTTCAGAGTTGCCGGACTTGTTTCTCGTTACCTTAATATAGAAAGGCCTTAACTCGTTATTTTTTTTTAATCGCGCTTTTTTTATATTTCGTTAGAAGAACATCTAATTTATCGAAAAATGCAAAAATCTCGATTTAAAAAAAATGAGTTAAGGCCTTTTTATATTAAGGTAACGATATGTATGTATGTATATGTTTATATTAGTTCTCTGGAATCAAACTTCTACCTGGCAACGCTAAACCGACAAACATTCTTCCTGATTATGTTTCGTATTAAATCTCTCACCCCATCAGCGCCTATAAGGCAACAAACAGTTATTAAAACGGTATCAAAAAAAACAAGTATCACATACATACTATAGAGTGTTAGAATCGTTATATATGTACATACATGTGTACATATGTATCTACATATCTATATAGATTCCTATGTAAATACATGTGTTTATGCAATAGACCCCTGCACAAGACCACTTACACAAGAATTTTTAAGACATGAAGGATTTTTCAAATGCTTTTCTACAGCGAAATCTTCTAAAACAAATACTAAACAACAATGTTTGCAAGAAATTTGTTACAATTATTGCAGGTATGTATACGAGTAAAGAAGAAAATACTTCGTGACGGAAGAATTTTTCTGCGCACATACAAACGCACACATGCATTGACATTAGTTGTGTTCGCTTGCTTTAAAAAACCACCCTTAAACACATAATAGCTTACCATCTACATCTTACACACACACACACACACACACTCTAACGTACAATATGCAAAATAACAAGGATACACTCATCAACACTACTTCTTTTGAGTGTTTGTTACGAACAAGAAGTCTTCGCGATATCGCTTGTAAACACTCATCGACACGTACATCAATACATACATCGTGCTTCGCTTATTAAACGACATCATTTATAATATTTATTGATTTAATATAATACATGCTGCGAAAATACATTTAAAAAACAAGACGTATTTACATTTCAAGACTTTTTAGGCAGCCCTCTAGTATGCAAGCCCTCAAGAGAGCGATTGATGATTATGTTGTATGAGTTTATGTGGAGGAATTTGTGGGATATACAGTTTGTTATGAATGACTTTATGTATCTACATTAAAAATATTTGAATATTTTGAAATTTATTAATAAAAAATTTTGTTTTTGATAAATGTATCTATTTCTAGTAAATATTTACATAGTTATAAACCTTTTTAACACAGTCGAGAATTTTTAATAAAAATATGTGTTACATATGCCTAAATGAATGCCTTAAATTCAAATCTGTTTTCAGTTATTATCTATCACGTACATATTTTGTTTAATGGGAGTGGCTAATATGACCCTCATTGGAAGCTGAACCCTTCAAATTATATTTGATTGGCTCAAAACCTAGCAAACACCTTAGATTCTTTAAATTACACACTTTTAAAGTTGGAAAAATGGGCGAAGCTACGCCCATTAAAATTTATTCTTATATTTCACATGGTTCTGCTAAAAAAATGGGCGGAGTTACGCCCTTTAAAATTTAATATTTTATTTTAAGTGGTTATACTTTACCGATTTTTACAAAACTTAATACACAGCCTGAGCTCTGAAAAACACATAATTTTGCCTTTAAAAAAATTGGTGGAAACACACCCATTAAAATTTAATTTTATGTATCACATACTTCTTTTTAACCAACAGACTAAAAAAAATTATCTTAATTCAAATAGTTTACTTCCAGTTTGACACTCAAAAATTTTTTAAAAAATTTTCTATAAGATTAAAATACTTTAAAATAATTTTTTCTTATTAAATAAGATAAAAAAGTTTATTATTCTTTAAAGTGAAAACTTATACTTGACTTACTGTACATTAATACATTTGTATGGATGTATTAATTTGTTTTTTAGTAAGCATAGTATCATAACAGTAAATCTGGGTTAAAGAGGCCACAACTCAGTGATGGGAAATGTGGCACAATTGTGCCATTTTTGGCACTATTGGATGTTGGCTGGCACTGTGGCACTCTCGCTCCTTTTGTGGCACTTTTTAGGGTTCCGTACACCAAAGGTGAAAAGGAACCCTATTGTTTTCGCTACGCTGTCCGTCTGTCCGTCACACGGTATTTTCTCAGGAACCGTAAGAGCTACGGACCTGAAATTTGGAAACAGTATGTAGAACCTTGGCCGCTACAACAACAAATACGTGAGAATTAAAAATTAAAGGGTGTTCCAAAACGAGCAACGAAAAATGTTAAAATCCCATGTAATATACATACAATTGTATATTGAAACTTGAAATTTGTAAAATTAGTGTATTTTTATACAGACTACAACAATTAACACTAAAATTTAAAAAAATTAAAATTAAAGGGTGGCCCATCAGTTAATGCAATTTTGACTATGTAATTTTGACAATTTGCTATATCTTGGAAACCGTAAGAGGCAAACACTTGAAATGTTTAAAAACGTTAACTAAAAAACCGAAAATTATAAAATCGCCAAACCAAAAAAAAAATCGCCAAAAATTAAAAAAAATCGCCAAAACGAAAAAAATCGCCAAAAATAAAAAAAATTCCAAAATGAAAAAACGCCAAAAAACCAAAAAAATCGCCAAAACAAGAAAATAAAGTGTCAAAATTAAAAAAAAGAGCCAAAACTTAAAAAAACGCCAAAACCGAAAAAACGCAAAAACCGCCGAAAAAACGCAAAAACCGAAAAGACCCCAAAAACGAAAAAAAAATGCCAAAACTTTATATTATATAGGATGAAGTTTGTATTAAATTACATATCTAGTGTTCGTACGGAACCCTTCGTGCGCGATTCAGAGTCGCACTTTACTGAATTTTTTCCATTAATGTGAAAACTTTTTTGATTGTAATAATAAGTAATCTACTTGTATTTTTACGTTTTTAAGTATTGAAAACTTAGTAAGAACTTGGGCTCACAACTGTTCGGTTATGATGGGAAGAAGTAACTGTGTCCAGCCAATAGATGATTTTATACATTTTCGGAAATATTTCATTTAATTCTTAAGTATTCCCCAAAAAATTGGTTATCTCACCAAACTGTTATCGATAGAGTCCTTGAACATTGGAATTATAATACTTAATTTATATGAAATAGTTTTTTGTTATCTCCAAACTCATCTTAAATACATGCTAAAGACTTTTTGAAGATCTATGTATATACATATATAAAACAGGATGTGTGTATGTATGCTGGGCCGATTTTGATGACATTTTCAGGGAATCTTCAGAATATTCAGGCGGGTGACACAGTGAAGTCTGATTTTTTATTTTCGGTCTGCTGGCGGAGGGGCGTGGCAAAATCCATTTTTCATATTGCACCACCAATGCCGTATATATATATATACAGTACAACTTCGACAATCCGGACACATATAGTTGTTCGTTGAAAATATTAAAATAATCTAAGTGATTTAAATACATACATATGTACATATATACATACATACTATGATATATAAAAAGACTGAGTTGTTTTGTGCTGACTAACTTTGTTGAGGTGGTTGATTTGTGCCTTTTGCTCTAGTCTCTTTTATTCTCCTCAGCCCACTGAATGCAAATTGGAAATGGTTTCTTTGCATCTACATTAGAGATATTTGTTTTTGCATCCATTTCTACTTTTTTTAATGTCATAAATCGTTGATTTATTAACATGGAAATTTTCGGCAACCTGCCTAATAGTTTTTTCCTCATCAAGACATTTTAAAATATTACACTTCTAATGTAAGGTTAGTATTTTATGTTTGCATTTATTATTTAAAAATATGGCACTTCGAATGGAATTAAACAAACACGCTTGCGAAATAATGAACCGACACTGAAGCAATAACAGTGAAAAATGTAAATCAAATTACGAATAACAAAACAAAACAACAATTCTCGTTAACTCGCATGTTTTGCTTGGATTTTAGTTTTTGTTCTTGCATAAAAAAAAATTTCCGGATTGTGGAGGTAAAAATTTTAAATTGTTCGAAATGTAGAAGCGTTCGAATTACTGGAGTGACCGGACTGGCGCGTGTCCGGACTATCGAAGTTGTACTGTATTTATTTATTTTTTTTTTTGCTTTTTTATTTTTTTTAAAGCTGTTGTCATGTTTTTCAAAACGATATATCAAACTCTTAAATCGGTTATGTAGTTCCGAAGATATTTACAAAAAACCTATGTTAATAATGATCCATTATCAAAATTTTAAAACTTTCGAAATGTTGCATTAAAAAATGAGTTTTCGGTTTATTTACAAAATATTTACATCATTCGATAGCACGATGGGGGTGGCGAGGCACACCGGGTGTAGCTAGTTTACAATAAATAAAAAATAATTAACCAAAAAATAAATTCTGTTATACCGATATAATCTTTATTGGATTAAAATAAATAGCTAACAATCTATATAAAAAGTGGTTTGGCACTATTCAAGTGATTTTGGCACTATTTAGAAAGAGATTCGGCACGAAAACTAAATTTCCAATTCCCATCACTGCCACAACTGTGATGCCATGAGAGTTTATGTTTGTATGTATGTATGTATGTATGCGTGAACGTTTACAGTTACTCACATAAATTCTAAAATTAAAAAGCTAATTTAAATAAAAAATGTTTTATAGAAGAAGGTTTCAAAACTGAAGTTATATAAAATACACTTTAAGCTATTATTTCGATTAAAATTTTATTTCATTATAATGCTGGTACCTTTGCCATTACATTCGAAATACAATATCATTTGAATGACCGCCTCTATATTAATGTGTCTTTTTAAGTGGTTTTTAAGGTGATCAGGTAGAGATATTATGGAAAATTCCACTATAAAGTTATAAATCGTGAGGATATAGGTACATACATATATCGCAATGTATGTTCAAGAACATTAAAAGCTTTCGAAATATGTATTATAATTTATTTTTAATTTATTTCAATGCAAACAAATGCGTCACAATCTGACATAAAAAGTCAAGAACTAGTTGACCTAATTGTTGATGGAATGCAAGATATTTCCAATAACATTTCTTTGTTATGTTGTTCAAAATCCTTAGAAGAATTTATTGCTTGTGTTGATAGATATGAAAAACATCCAAGAATATTTCAAGCAAGAAATATAAAGAAATTAAATCAAAAAATAAAATCCATTCGCTTTTTCACTTGCTGTCAATCTGGTCATATCATGCGCTCAAAACCACTTCGTTTTCCAGGTTCGTATTTAACCTCTCACCAGCTGAGTCAATTCTATAAAAAAAAAAAATGTCTTACTTGGGGTTTACACGTGCAAGTGCAAGTTCGAAAAACTCAATACACTCAAGCTCGTTTACTAACACAACTACACTTTCGGCACTTGCAGTCTACATCCAACTCAGCTGCCAACGAATTTCACAAGACAATGATTTGTTTTCACTTGTAGCCAGTATAATGAAAAGTTAATTAACATTATTGCCCTTTTAATACTTTAGTACAAATTAACTGAATTTCAGTGTAATACTATTTAAGTTTTTACTTATTTTAAATATACATTTAAAAGCTAATTTAATAATTTTTTTCTTAAATATTCATAAATCAAACAGTTAATGAATTTTTTAGAAATATATATCATTGAAACAATACGAATTAAGTTCAATACTATCTGGTTCTCTTAAAATTAAACTTTTTATGTTATGGGCAAGTAAACATGCAAGTTGCAAGACAGTCGGAAATTTTTGTTGATAATACATACACAAAATTTACTTGCAAGTACTTGCACGTGTAAACGCAGGGCTAAACGTCAAACAGTTATTGATGTTGTAACAGCTCTGCTGCTGTTGGGAGTTCTTTCCCTAATTATTGTTGTTTGTGTGTGTGTCATTATGTGTTGGGTGGAAAGTGCGAGCTGTAAAACCTTGCTACCTCATTTGGTTTTCGCCATAGATATATAGGTCTAAGGGATGTACATAGACTTATTGAACAAATTTTAACTGTCGTGCGGGCTTTGTGGACGATCTAAGGTGCCGGAGACTATTCGTTATCGGTAGCCGTGGAGTATACTGCTCTAGCCGGCTCTAGTTTAAACCAAAGTTGTAAGAGATTTTCTAGGAAGGACTTTATTGTATCTGATTTCAGTTACCGTTTTTTTTTAAGAGGAGTAACAGTAAAGGAATGCCTACTACTATTACTAGGTGGTACCTTCTTTAGGAAAGGGATAGTGATAGAGAAGACAGGTGGTGAAGGAAGAGATAGAGGAAAGCTTTATTATTTTGCAACTCTGATTTTTTGGAGGCTTTCTTATGCAGTGTTGCAGCGCCTCTGGTGTTAAATGAGGCGTATTAAATTTTTAACCTGTGTTTAGTAGCCATTTTATTGGTTATTTTACTTCGCCGATGATTCTGCTATATAATACTGACGAATTAGGGCGCTTTGATGTAACATTAAGATTAGCATCTGCTGAAGGACACTAATGCACATCAGAAAAATGCGTGGTATTATCTGATGACTGTTGAATACCGGGCTCGAACCCAGTACCTTCGGTTTTGTAATCAACGTGCTAACTACTTCAGCCACCGCCACAATTGTTAATGTAGTGCTTTCAGGGCGTTCGCAATGGACGTTCTGTTTACATCGGGTGGAAGGACGTTTCTAATGTCATCGCGATGTCCTTTCTTTTCAGATGTGCCTCGAGAGAGTATCCTGCATGAGAATTTGATGATTAGTGTGGAATGGCTGGTGACATGCCATCACGAAGTGCTTTGTGAGCAGTCATTATGTTGTCTAACCGTTAGCACTAATGTCTCTTCGTCCAAGTAGTTATTATTGGAAATTTTAACATTCTATAGCGATTCGGAGTGCATTGTTCTGGCTGGTTTGCAATGCTCGCCATTGGGTGTCGCTAAGGAACGAGATGCATAACTTGGAGGCTGCACGTTAAATTTTTTTTTAAATTTTTGTTTCAAAGTTCAATACATTCACACTTTTTTACTACCACACTCATACATTTGGGAATTGAATACCAGATGGACTTCAATTTTTCTTTCAACGCTTCATTCAATTTTTCTTTCAATTTAACAACTGTTTTGAAATAATTTTTGTGTTTGTAAAAAATTTAAGACAGAAGTAATTTTCTTTGCTGAAATAAAATATCTAGGCGAAAATTTTTAATTGTTTCCTTGACGACGGCATTTTGAACATACACACGTCACAACTTCAATTTTAGCAAATTTTGACAAACCTGAAAAAATCGAAAGCAATTTATTGATCTTGTAGCCGCAAGGTAAATGAATGAATTAAGTTAGACGGAAAACACAGAACACTGCGACCAAAGTAGATCTATTGTCTCCCTTCTCCTCATCTAGACCTACTCTCCTGATGAATCTCAAGATTGCCAGTGGGTCTGGTGTTGGCAGTTCCCAATCATCCAATAGGTGCTTGCCCAATTCTGGCAATTCTGGCATAACGCCACAGAAGCATATTCCTTCAGAATATGCTTTGAAGTTACATCGTCGTAATCACAGAATCTGCACAAGCTGTTACTCTTAATGCCAAGTCTGTTGAGCAGTTTTCTCAGTCTGCAATGGCCTGTGAGGCAGCCTGTGAGCATTAGATTTTTTTATTCAGGGACATAAGAGCTATGAAACAATTTTGGTTATATGTTCTAATCATTAGCTATGCATGCCTCAATACAGAGATATTTAGCCTGAGGTGTTCCCTATTACTCTTGACCTTTGTTGTGCAATCCAAGTTCGAAAAACGGTTCTGGTCCGATCATAGCCCCCCCGTAACGAGATGCATGCTGGTGAAGCGTAATTTGAAATTGAGCGACTAATAGCTTTATATGAAGCAAAACTAAGTTTTTATTCTAGGAAGTGGCACGAATGACCTTTCAAGGCCTTAATTCGTGATTTCACTTTTTGCTTGATGTATGTGGCGTAAGAAGCGAAGTGCAGGAGGCTTTGGAGGAGGCAACAGCATCTTTTTTATTACCAGAAACTATGAAAAATTTCATAAAGAAAATATAAGCAGCATATTTTTGGGAGTAACTGTATATATGCTTGTGCAAACACTCTCACATACAAACATACATACATACACACAACCAATATCACATAACGTTTGTTTTATTATTATTATTATTTCTATTTGTTTCGGTGTTGCTGCTGTTGGTGCTTTTGTCGGAGATGTGCACATTTTATTTATATTCCGCATGCAACTCCAGAGTATAAAATTCGAAATGAAATTAAAAAAAAATCTACAGCACATTTCATGATACTCTCAACGCCTTGTGTTTTTTTTTTTTCTTTAAAGAAATCGTCGTTGTGTGTTGTACAACATCTACGAGTATTTTGGCATTTTATTATTTGAAATGTGTAAGATCAAGAGTTATTTTTAGACCAAATGTTTCAGTCAGTATTCAACATCTTTTTGTATATGCTTTAAAAGAAATAAATTCTCAGTTCGACTATGAAAATAACAGCAGAAAAAAAAGTACAGAAAACGAAATCATCTCCGGCGTAGGTATAATATTGCTATCAGAAATGCTTAAAAAAATATTATTAGAGTATCCACTCGTTTAGTCATTGTTCGTTTAATCGAGGAACTGTTTGCTATTATATGGTTGAAAAATGGAAATAGCCAATTTCGTTTAACGAATATGTCCAATAATTTATGTCAATTAATTAGTGGAGTAAAATTGATTTCTTAAAGGTGGGACTCACTATCCTGCACAATCGTAGGAACTTTTGAAAAAATACAACCCTGATCGAGTGACTCCATTATACCAGAGTTGTATTTGCTCAAAAGTAGTACGATTGTTTAGGATAAAGAAAAATATTTTTTATTTAGATTTCTAATTGATTAAATTTCTTAGAACTAAATTAAATGCTATATATTACCTTCGCGATATACCGAGTAATACCTTGTCAGTTGTGAGGGTCTATGAGTTCGCCTCTTTTCGTTATTTCTTTTTACAATAACGTTCTCAACGAATCCAATCTTCGTTCTCCCAGAATATTTCAATGATTTTAAATACTGTCCGAGCACTCCTAAGAGGGTTGGACTTTATTAACTGTGCTGCAATTCCATCAACACCTGGAGATCTATTCGCCTTGATACAGTTGATTGAATTCGCAATTTTTTTCTTTTGGTGGGACATGCAGAAGCAATGGGCTTAATTACGAGTGTCGTATTTCGACTACGCCTACGACGATTTTGTGCTAGATTAAAGAAAAAAATTTGCAATGTTCTTTAGTCTAGTACAAAATCGTCGTAGTCGAAGTCGTAATACGACACTCGTAATAAGGCCCAATATATCGTGCCGTAACCTCCAAAAAGGCTTAAGCGACATAATTTTTGAACTTCAGTTTTTTTTTTACCAAAATCGCTTATTTGTAATCGTAAATAATCCATTTTCATTGAAAAAAAAAAGTCAAAAAAATGTGTGACTTAAACTTTTTTTTTTAGCGGTTATGGCACGATACGGAGCATCATGGTGTGAATTAGAGCCCTGTGCAAACATTCTTGAAATGTAAATACTTCTTACATCCTAAATGTATTGCCGTGGCATGTATTATATTAAACCAACAATAAATACTGTCGTATAATAAACGAAGCACCATGGATGTAGGTGATCTTCGTGGATATGAGTGTTCACAAGTGATGTCAACAGTGAACACTTCTTTTTCATAACAAACACTCCAAATACCACAAGAAGAAGTAGTGCATTCACTTGATTGCGAATTCGGGTAACAATTACATTTTTTTATAACTAACACAACCCGCGAAGCGATTGTCCTGTCTGCGGAAAACACTCAGGGTCTATGGCGGGAATCGAACCCACGGCACTTCGCCTGCGAGGCTAGCATCGATAGTTCTCAGCCACAGGGGCTCATAACATGATGGTGCTGCCACAGCGGTTTTTTTAGATATTCAGTGTTACCGTCATTTTCCGAGGAAGTGCTGGGGAACTCCTGGGATTTTTAGCTTAGTTTTTTTGGAATCCCCAATATGACTTGTGCCTTTGCTCAAATGTTCGTGAATTGGTTAAGTGGTTCGTGGCAGTGATAGCTGAAGGTGTATCTGCTTAAATAAAAGAGCATACACACAATTTATGTATTTGCGCATTAGGGTGGGTCGATTTTGCAATCGATATTGCCCTATCGATTTTTCGATAGCTTTTGGCATGAGGAAAAAAGTTTCATTAAGACATATAAAAAATAATTTTCGAGGCGCCAGAATTTAAATTTTTGATTTTTTTACGGACAGACGAACAGTGTAGCGAAAATAATAGGGTTCCTTTTCACCTTTGATGTACGGAACTATAAAAATAAAATAAATAAAAAAGTTCTTAATCATTCTCAGGCCACGAAAAAATTATATAAAATCTTTAGAGAATTCTGGCTTCTTAAAAAAGAACAATACTCGAATTTTTTACTTTTTTAACAGCATAAAAAAAGATTTAGATACACGAACGTTCTCGGTAGAAGTTTTGTGGGTCTCTCAAATAATATGCAGATTTCTTTTCTATAGCGCAAATAAATTCAAAATATTTATTTTGCATGATATTAATCAATATTTAACTTTAACACAACAACAAAAACTTATTTATATGATTATTTAAAAAATTCAATCAGCCAAGTTTTTTTACCCACTGAAACAACCTCAAAAAACTAAAAAAAAAATTGAAATTCTGGCACCTCGAAAATGATTTTTCTGATATGTCGTAATAGAAATTTTTTTTCCTCATGCCAAAAGCTATCGAAAAATTGATGGCACAATATCGTTTAATTATTGCCCACAAAAATCGACCCGCTCTAATACGCCACCCATGAGTAGGAAAAAGCAAACATCACAAATTCTTTCGTCACGAAGTATTTGCTTCTTTACTACTATACTTACAATAACTGAAACAAAAGTTGTTCAGTGTTAGCTTTTGAACACTTCGCTATAGTAGAAAGCATTTGAAAAATCCCTCATGTCTGAAAAGTGCTTTTAAATGGCCTTATGCAGGGTTCTAGTGTGAATCACATACAATCAATGCGTATGTAGTCATTAGTCAATGCCTCAAGCTGAATTCTTAGGTTGTCGCTACTAGTTCTCCATTTGATGCGTTAAAATTCTTTCTGAAAGTTTTCTGATCCTGAGAGTTCGATGACTTTCTGCTATTAATACGAGGGTATCCAATGAATGCCTACTACTATTGGTAGCTGTTGCTTGGGAAAGGCATAGTACAGAGAAGGCAGCTGGTGAAGCGAGAGTTAGAGAAAAGCTTCATTCTCTGCTTTTTTGTTCGTTATTTTTTAAGGCAATGTTGCAGCGCCTCTGGTGTTAATGAGGTGTGTTAAATTTTCTAAGCTGTGCTTAGTAGCCATTTTTTGGTTATTTGATGTGGTACTAAAGATGTAGTGATGTGCTCCCACAGCCTCTACTGCACAACTGTCAACCTCTCCTACACGTGGCGAACCCTATTGTTAGCTGTCGAGGCTCTGACGGCCGACCATGGGCGGTATAACCCTAACAAAACGGTGTCGCATTAATCTCCACTGTCAACTGCCTTCCTGGAGATGTACTGGCAGCCCCAGATCCAGAATCGGTTGCAGAAGCCCAATCAGCTACTCATCTTAAAAAAAATTAACGAAATCTCCAGTAAAAATAAAAACCAACCGTGTCCTATGATGACAACCTTTGGCTTTAAACACCGCACATGATTTGGAACTTGGAACATTTGGGCGCTTGGATTAGACTACACAAAGCTTGAGCATCTGTGCAAAGAAGCAAGGCACTATAACTTAGTTTTTCTTGGTCTTTTGCGAAACTAGATGGCCTGGTTGTGGAGAGATGCTACTTGCTGATGGCTTTACAATAATCTACTGCGCTAAGCCAGACGACGCACCACGCTCTAGTGGAGGTGGATTGTAAAGAAACCAGGAATGCACTGATAAGCAGACATCCACGTTCCGATAGAGTCCCTATGCTTCTTATGAGGAGCCCAAAGAAATCAATATTAATAAACATATATGTGAGCTTCTCCGAGAAAAGGGATCTAGTGTGTCAAAAAACGGGAACTTGGGAAAATCGATAAAAATTAGAAAAACATTAAAATTGTATTTTTAACCCCGGACTAAAAAAAGGGGTGTTATAAGTTTGTAGTGTGTGTCTGTGTGTCTGTGTATCTGTGTGTCTGTCCGTGTCCATGTACAGGCCAAACGGCTGGACCGATTTTCATTTAGTTTTTTCTGTTTGAAAGACGACTTGATCGAGAGGGTTCTTAGCTATGTTTGAAGAAAATTGGTCCAGCCGTTTAGAAGATATAACATCTTTTCTAAAAAAAAAAGTCGGGGGTTTTTAAAATTTTTATTTTTGTTATTTAAATGCGTTTTTCTCAAAACCTCATTTTCACACCCTAGGTCCCTTTTCTCGGATAAGGTCACATATATATACATATATATTTTTGGTTATTTCACTTTGCCGATGAGCAGAAGCATCATCACCGATGAAGGAGAGCGCTCTGATGTTACATTAGGATTAATAGTTACCACGTTGACTACAAAACCGAAGGTCCTGTGCTCGAGCCCGGTCACGGACAAAGTCATTAAGGGGCTGTCCATATATTACGTAACGCTGTTTTCCCCGATTTTTGACACCCCCTCCCCTCCCCCTAGTAACAGATCGTAACAAAACTATGAACCCCTCCTCCCCCAGGAATAACGTAACAATGAGATAAAAATAAATTAAATAGTTTAGTTTTTATTAAAAAAAAAAAAAAAATAAATTTAGATCATGATTTTTAATTCATTTGTTAGACTAGCACAGTGCGTAGACAAAAATTAAATAAGCTTACGTATGAACGTACTCCATATGTTGGCGGAATTATTTTTTAAATTTCTTCACAAGTGTCCTCAAACTCCAAAAATTATGGTTTTCTGGAGAGCTTATTCCTAAACAGTATGTATGTATTAGTGATGTGTATGGGAATTCCAAAACATTCGGCCGTTTCTAGATATTCGTATTCGTTTAAAAAAATACTAGATATACCAAACGGACGACACACTCGTCCGTATTCTAGAATCAAAATGTAAATAATTTAAGATTCAAAGAAAATGTATCTAAACGTCATAAAAAAATTCATTAAAACACAGCCACACACAAACTTACATACATATGAAGGCATAATTAAATAACACATGAAATTAAAAAAAACATAAACAAAATCCCTTCAACCAACCTAATTCAATTTATTCAACTCTCTTCCTTTAAGTATTATGGCTTTGATACAACAACAAATAAGAGAAAAACAATTGTAAGGTCAAGAGAAATACTACAAACACACACACACACACACACTCATGTTTAGTTTCTTTTTTTACTTGTAAGCAGTGTGACCAGATCCTAAAAATTTTTGCGGCTAAATTGACTTCAAAATAAAGCTAAAATATGCTAAAAAAAATTATTAAAGTGCTAAAACATACTGCTAAAACTTAATATTTACCTTTTTTAATCCAATTGTTTCTTTTAAAGTTGTTATTTTTGTAATTTCTGCTTACATCGCCTTACTAATATTAAATAAAATGTACTTCCTTCGAATGAAACAGATTTTTTTTTAATTACAAATTATTTCTTGAACCTAAACAGCATTATGTATTATTTATAATGAAAAACTGGCATAAGTGGCAAAATGAAACATACGCTTAACGATTTTTGGCCCATAATATTATTACATTAAAAATCACGCTAGGATTTAATAGTGGGGAAAAAGTAGTACATCATGCGCCGACTTTTAATGACAAGTTTTATGGAGGAACTCGTGTATATAATAATAATGTTTTTTAGACTGCCGGCCTTTGGCCGGGGTTAAGGACTTTCTCCACCAAGGTATTTCCTGAAACTGCGGAGCATAATAAAGATTTCTGTCTTCGCAAAGTTTCCCTGCTTAAAAACGTTTTCTAGACTGCTAGAAAATTTAACTTATTTAAATTTCGTCACTTCCCAGAAAAAATAGTGATTTGGAAGCAATAACAACAACAAGCACTAACGTAAGGCGGACTCTCTAGCAAAATAGAAAGTTATCACAAAAAATGTTGCAAGCCAGTAATTTTTGCATCTGAGTATTACTTCTTTGAAGCACTTTATTTAGTAAGATAAATGTGTTGATTCTAGCTGGCTCATATCGAACAAAAAAATTCCTTATTCATGCGCAACATCAAGTGATTCTGTAAGATTGTATCCCTCACAAATATGCTTCGGGAAAGCAATAGTTTTTGCTGGGTTATATTAAGTAAATACTAGTTTGTCACTATACATAAAGTATTTAAAGCAAACCAAAAATATTAATTCACGGACGGTTCTTCGCGAAGAATTCGTTTCTCACTTACGTTTCGTTTATAAACAATGTTTAAAAATTGGTTTTTGTAAAATATTCTAAAGCTTTTGTCTATTCAATTTTTACGTAAAAAGTAAAAAGTTTGTACAGTCTTAGGATACGGTATTTATAACGTGCACAGATCCAAAGTTGCGAAACATTGTAACCATGAGCACCAACTTTGCAACCGATGCGCTGATTGATTGTTTGCGCTATTCTAAATACTTTTCAACGACGTTTTGAAAGGGTATGCATTGTCAATGTTTTGTTCTGCAGTGCTATGAAACACTACACTTTGTTGGAAGGCAGTTGACGTTTTGGAAGTCAGCCTCTTTTACGTATAACGTCCCTTTTCACAATGTATGATTAAGAGTTAACGTGAACTTTAACTAACAGTTCTTCATGCAAAACTTGCCGTTAAAGTCCCTGTTAGCTTTTAATTGTACATTGTGAAAAGGGCCATAAGAGATATTGTTAAAAGTTATGTAGATTAATATGAAAAAAATGCTAGAAAATGCTAAATAAAAAATTGAAAAATGCTAATGAAAATGCTAAGTGCTAGATCGAAAATTTTGCAGCTAAATCAACAAAAAAAAAATGCTAAATTTAGCTGCAAAAATGCTAAAATGGTAACGCTGCTTGTAAGCTAATAAATGCGTGTGTAATATGTGTGCATGTAGTAGTAGCAACTTTAAACGCTTATAGCTCCCAAAATACTAAACCGATTTCAATAAAATATAGATTCTGCACATCTGTATAAAAAATCCTTTAAATCTTTTTAATATCGGTAGTACCAGCGTAAATGGGATTACAAAAAACATGTTCGCTTATTAATTATATAGATAGATATAAAGAAATTCATAAATCCAGAACGAAATTTAAATGAACGACACACAATTATTAGTTTGTAATAATTATTAATTATAATTTTTATTTTGCCAAATAATCTGCTATAGTTTTCCGTATTGATGACTGAGTAGTATTTGAGACACCAAGACGAGAATTGGCATTAGACTAGCGGTCGCTTTCAGAGAGCTTAAAGATGACTCCGTTTGGCCATCTTCAAATCAATCTAAAATGTGCGTGAAACAAAAAAAAAATTATATCTTGGATCAATAAAGGTTACCATGGTGAATTATCGGTCAGGTTCTGAAAACCATTGAAACCGACAAATTTCAGGAAAAAAAATCAACAAGAAAACTCACTTATTGCAGCTTCTTATTTGGTCTTAAGATTTCATATGATTGACATATTTTATCTGAACTTATGGCATTTTCTTTTCTGGAAAAAAATGTTACACTTATTACACTTTTCAATGAAAATTCGCAATGTAATGATTTTCTGAAATATACATTTTATTAGAAACTAGATATACCAAACGGACGACACACTCGTCCGTATTCTAGAATCAAAATGTAAATAATTTAAGATTCAAAGAAAATGTATCTAAACGTCATAAAAAAATTGATTAAAACACAGCCACACACAAACTTACATACATATGAAGGCATAATTAAATAACACATGAAATTAAAAAAACATAAACAAAATCCCTTCAACCTAATTCAATTTATTCAACTCTCTTCCTTTAATTATTATGGCTTTGATACAACAACAAAGAGAAAAACAATTGTAAGGTCAAGAGAAATACTACAAACACACACACACACTCATGTTTTGTTTCTTTTTTTACTTGTAAGCTAATAAATGCGTGTGTAATATGTGTGCATGTAGTAGTAGCAACTTTAAACGCTTATAGCTCCCAAAATACTAAACCGATTTCAATAAAATATAGATTCTGCACATCTGTATAAAAAATCCTTTAAAACCATATAAATCTTTTTAAAATCGGTGCAGTGGTACCAGCGTAAAAGGGATTACAAAAAACATGTTCGCCTATTAATTATATAGATTATTGTATCATCCCTTGCATACTTAATTTTTTTCTTTAAACGAACGCTAAATTGCATTTTTTTTAAAATAAAAAGTAAAAAAATTTTACACTTTTTCCTGAAAAGAAAACGCCATTAATTTCGAATGCAATAAATTGTCTGATAAAGAGAACACTCTTTTCCGTTTTTAAAACTTTGCGATTTCAAAACAAAATGGTTTTCAGAACCTGGCTGTATATATCATTTTCTAAAAGAGAACATTTTTAATCCGCTTTAAACATGCAGATTGTTGGGATATCAAATGAATCAAAATGATGTCAATTACAAAAGATATGCAAATTTTTCTTTTCTTAATTTTTGTCCCTTCTACAACATTACATTTTCAATAGATATTTGCCCATTGAAAAAAAGCAATGTGAGTCCGATCACAGAGGAGATGTGTAAACATCTAGTAATGAAAATTTTTTTAAGTTGGAAGTACTTATGCTTTTAGTGTATTTTTTTTAATTATTATGAATACAGCCCTACGATTTTACTGATAATGCAAATTAAATTTCATTATCAGTAAAAATTTACTGAATTTTTTCAGTAATCAGTAAATTTACTGCAATTTTTAATGCAGTACATACATATATACTGCAGTGTGCCCATTTACCTACTAACCAAATAAGTTAAATAAAACAAACAAAAACAAGCAAATTCCTATGTTTTTACAACATTATAAGTTTTGATACTTTTAATTGATTAGTTAATAAAAATATAATAAAAGAAAAAGTACTTCCAACTTAAAACAAATTTTTCATTACTATTTAGATGTTTACACATCTCCCCTGTGATCGGACTCACATTGCTTTTTTAGGGTTCCGTACACCAAAGGTGAAAAGGAACCCTATTGTTTTCGCTACGCTGTCCGTCTGTCCGTCACACGGTATTTTCTCAGGAACCGTAAGAGCTACGGACCTGAAATTTGGACACAGTATGTAGAACCTTGGCCGCTGCAACAACAAATACATGAGAATTAAAAATTAAAGGGTGTTCCAAAACGAGCAACGAAAAATGTTAAAATCCCATGTAATATACATACAATTGTATATTGAAACTTGAAATTTGTAAAATTAGTGTATTTTTATATAGACTACAACAATTAACACTAAAATTTAAAAAAATTAAAATTAAAGGGTGGTCCATCAGTTAATGCAGTTTTGACTATGTAATTTTGACAATTTGCTATATCTTGGAAACCGTAAGAGGCAAACGCTTGAAATTTTCAAAAACGGTAAACTAAAAAAACCGAAAATTATAAAATCGCCAACCCAAAAAAAAAAATCGCCAAAAATTAAAATAAATCGCCAAAACGAAAAAAATTGTCAAAATTAAAAAAAAATTCTAACACTAAAATAAATCGCCAAATTCGAAAAAATCGCCAAAATGAAAAAAAAACGCCAGAATGAAAAAAACGCAAAAAATTGAAAAAAAAATCGCCAAAACGCGAAAATGTCGCCAAAACTAAAAAATAATTTAAATAAAAAAAAATCGCAAAATTTAAAAAAAAACGCCAAAATGAAAAAACGCCAAAAAACCGAAAAAATCGCCAAAACAATAAAATAAAGTGTCTAAACGAAAAAAATGCCAAAACTATATATTATATAGGATGAAGTTTGTATTAAATTACATATCTAGTGTTCGTACGGAACCCTATGTGCGCGAGTCATAGTCGCACTTTACTGAATTTATTTTATTATTTTTACTGAAATTTTAGTGGTACTGCAGTGCCTTTACTTTTACTTTCTAATTTTTAATTCGTGTTGTTCATCGTTTAGTTGTTGCCGTTCTTGTTGTTGTGTACGCATTGCAATTAAAATAAATTCAGTAAAGTGCGACTTTGACTCGCGCACATTCGGTTTTGATCATTTTTTTTTTTTTTGATTTAGCTTTCTTAATTTTTTAAGTTTTTTCAGTTTAAACGTTTTTTTTCAGTTTTATCGCTTTTTTCTCGTTTTGGCGTTTTTTTCTCTTTTTGGGTTTTTTAATTTTCGCAATTTTTTTTTAATTTTCGCAATTTTTTTTATTTTGGCGATTTTTTCATTTTGGCGATTTTTTCATTTAGGCGATTTTTTCTGTTTTTTTTTTTTGGGTTTTTTCATTTTGGTGATTTTTTTCTGTTTTTGGGGTTTTTTCATATTGGCGATTTTTTTGTTTAAGGATTTTTTTTCATTTTGGCGATTTTTGCGGTTTTTCGCGATTTATTTTAGTCCTAGAGATTTTTTTTAATCCTAGAGATTTTTTTTAATTGGGCGATTTTTTTTTATATTTGGCGATTTTGTATTTTTTTGATTTTTTAGTTTTACCGTTTTGAAAATTTCAAGAGTTTTGCTCTTACGGTTTCCAAGATACAGCAAGTTGTCAAAATTGCATTAACTGATGGAACACCCATTGATTTAAATTTTTTAAATTTAGTGTTAATTGTTGTAGTCTGTATAAAAATACACTAACTTTTAAAATTTCAAGTGTATATACATATGTATGTACATACAATTGTATGTATATTACATGGGATTTTAACATTTTTCGTTGCTCGTTTTGGAACACCCTTTAGTTTTTAACTCTCATGTATTTGTTGTTGTAGTGGCCAAATGTCTGCACATTGTGTCCAAATTTCAAGTCCGTAGCTCTTACGGTTCATTTTCACCTTTGGTCTACGGAAATATACAGAAAAATAACCGGCGGCGGCGCACCGTCGGCTTCGAGCCGGTCGACTTGTTTCTCTGCTTGGTATTGCTTCTTTCAAACACTAATACACTCATACATAGCTCACACCGATTTGACAATGCAAAGCAAAAGCAAAAAGCAAAGAAATCTCAGCAAAGAAATCTCAGCAAAGAATCAAAGCCAAAAAATTTTTACCCCCTAGCGTATAGATGTTTACATACACATCAAAAATAATCCTTAAAAATACCTAAAATTAGAGGGGCACACAATCTAGTTCCTAAACGCATTTCACTGTTGTTTTCATAATATTTTTTTTTTAATTCTGTTGCATAAAAAATTTAAATAATATCCTTATGAAAATACGTCTATGTATGCAAGTTTCCATTTATACATCTCCCATAAATTAAACATTGTAGCCTCAAGTTGACCAACAAAAATGTTAAAACGTAATAATTTGATATTGTCATGTACATATATGGAATAATATATTTTTTTGAAAGGACACTTTTTGTCCATGAGAACTGCAAGAAATCTTTTCCTAAACTTCTGCAAATACCATTTCCTTCTATGTATTTGATGGATTTGCAGTTTAATATGGAAAGAAGTTTTTATGTACATATTACATATATTAAGAATATTTAAAAATGTAAATGGATAAAGAAAAATGAGGAATTCAGTAAAGGAATATGTACATATGTTAAATTTGAATACAATTTATATCATTTATTATAAAAACTTTGTATAATTTTCAAATGTTATTTATATTTTTGGATAGTTTTCATAAACATTAATGTACGCGACAGAATTATGAAGTTCTTTTCCATACACATTTTTTTTAATTTAATTTTGCAGAATAAAATAGACCCCCAATTAAATGTCCATAAATTTCATATACAATAGATATTCGTATTCGCGAATATCGTTTTAAATATTCGTATTCGCGGATATCGTTTTAAATATTCGAGTTCGAATTCGCCAATATCAAAAGTTGACATTCGGCAGATGTATGTAGTATACATACTCACTCGTACATAATATATGTAGGCGACACGTATGATCAATTAAATAAATAAATGAGAAAAACACGTATTTTTGTACAAAATTAGTAATTTTGTCTGTTACGTAACATTTTCAAAGACCCCCTCCCACCCACCATAACAAATCGTAACAAAACTTGAACCCCCCCCCCTCCCCCCTCCCACCGCTCCACCATAGACCGTTACGTAATATATGGACAGCCCCTAAATAACAATACCACACATTTTGCTGTTGTGCATTAGTGTGCCTTTGTATCAGTCAACTGACACAGCTGACAGAAGCAGTGTTGCCCTTTCTAACTGAAAAGTGGTAAATTAAAAAAAGTCACAGGCTTATTGGTTCGCCCTCGTAATCGAACATTTGCAGGAGTGCGAGTAAATTAATAAATTCTTTGTAAGTGCGCTTAGAATTATATGTTTCATTATTCTAGCTAAGGGAGTCATTTTGGATTTTATTTTTGTTGTTATTTTTTCGACTGTATGTGTATACATATTCGAATGAGTAACAATTTTTATTATTTTTTTTTTTATTTAGCAGCTTTTTTTTTCTTCTATAAAATTTTACAGATTTGGGGTGTGGTATTATTTACGGTCTTTGGAACTGATAACAAAATGTGTTTGTTGTTTAAAAATGAAATTATGAAATTAAAAAAAAAAACAAGACTCATGCTTACTATTTTCATATGAATTAGATTCTAAGCTAAATTCCTACAGTTAAACTTTGACTTGTTTAATCGAAAAGGAGATTGCTAAAGCTATGTACAGACGGTTGTCAGATCTTACAATATTGCCAGTAAAATGTGCTAAAAATTTCTTACAACCGTGTGAACTGGCAATTTTTGTCAGACGACGTGCCAGAAAAAGCATTGTCAGTCCATTGCAAGACTAGCAACTGACAACATATTGTCAGACATCTTACAATCCTGTGAACACATTGTAAAATTATTGCCAGATATTGTCAGATGAGCGAAGTTCATGCATCTGACAATGGTGTCATTGTAAGATAATTCTTTCTATGGGCGACACTGCACACGCTTGATTTTAAAGAAAAAATTTATGATAAAATATATGCAGACAAAATCATTGCAATTGCTTCTTTATGGTACATAATAATTTATACTTTCACTTTTTACATTTAACACAAACACAAACGATAAATATTTAACAATTTCCAACAAGTGGTTTAAGTCTGGCAACGCATAACAACAGATCGAACAATTTGTGCATATGGCAACCGTGTGAACTGACAATTTTTCTACTGACGATTTTGTCATATGAATTTATTGTCATACAACCGCCTAGCAATAAATTTTAAGATTTTCTGACATCCGTGTGAACTGACAAGAAATATTGTGCTGGCAATTTTCGATTGCCAGTACATTGTCAGCACATTGCCAGATCTGACAATATTGTAAGATCTGACAATCGTCTGTACATAGCTTAACAGTGTGCAGCAAAAACAAAAGTTTTTCTTAAACAAGAGGGTTCTACAGAAATATATTAAGGTCTGATGATATAATTAAAAAAACTGGCGCTTGTATAAACCCAGTGGGAAAAGTTAATGAATAGCAAAGGAGAAGGTAATGCACAGCATGTAATGCACATTATTCATTACTGTTAACACAGAACATGCCCTAAAAAAGTAATGAATTATTTTAATACGTCCGAGGAATGAATTCTGTAATTCATAACACTTGTCACCAGCAAAAACTGTACATTATTTTTCTGCAGATGTGGTAATACACGTGGTAATCAATGTGTAATTATTGCGTTTGATCAAATTACCCTCTCGTTTCGAAGGGAATGCATTGTCTTGCTTTGGAAAGTAATACATTATTTCTTTAAAATTTTTAGTGCTAAGCTTATACATACATTTAAGGACATGGTCGCGCCCAATTTGTCAGATATAGGGTGTTTTTTATTGAGGTATAGAACTTTAAGTTGGCATCACTTTTTTAACTGGCGGCCATTTTGTCAGCTGTCAAGTGATTAATATTTAGTTTGGTTTGCCATTTCATCATGAACAGGTTGACAAAAGAACAACGCTTGCAAATCGTGCAAATTTATTTCGAAAATAATGGTTCAGTTCGCGAAGTTTACCGCAAGCTCCGTCCATTTTATGGTCGACCTAATCGTCCATCAGAGCAATTAATTCGGTTAACCATAGATCGTTTTCGCACTACGTTTACTCTATGTGATAATACGCATCCGCAGAGACGTCGAACAGTGCGCACCGAAGAAACAATTGCCGCTGTAGAGCAAAGTGTTGAAGAGGACCCGAATGAATCGATTCACCACCGTGCACAGCAATTGGAGCCGACTAACCGACTATTTTGTTCCCGAATTGGATGGCATGAATGTGGATGAGTTGTGGTTCCAACAAGACGGCGCTACATGCCACACAGCGCACGTCACAATCGATTTATTGAAGGAAACATTCGATGAGCGCATAATTTCGCGGAATGGACCTGTCAATTGGCCACCAAGATCGTGTGATTTGACACCATTGGATTATTTTCTTTGGGGATATGTGAAGTCGCCCGTCTACGCCAACAAACCAGAAACGTTAGGGGACTTGGAAGCCAACATTCGTGGCGTTATTGCCAACATACGGCCCCATATGCTCGAAAAAGTGGTTGAAAATTGGACCTGTAGAATTGGCTTTATTCGAGCCAGCCGCGGCGGCAACATGCCCGAAATCATATTTAACCATTAATGGCATAAATTTATCCTTCCAATAAAGCCAAATTGATGGACATTAAAACGATTTTCTTGTGTTTTATTTCAATTCGAAGTTACTGTCCGGCCAATTTTCTGAATTCAACATCGTGACACTTTCAGAGCTCAGGATGTACATATATAAAGTTTCATAAGAATCGGTCAACTATAAGCACATGAAATATAATATTTAATGACCCACTTCTTTAAGCAGAAAATCATATCACTCTTAAGAGCCGAAACTCTTTGCCAAGTCTCGTGGGAATCGAATAAGTAGAAGTACATATAATTTAATACGTATTAACCTTTCATGGGCGTAGCCCCGCCCACTTTTTTGAACACAAAATTAAGTGTTTTTTCAAAGCTTAAGGTGTGTGTCCAGTTTCTTAAAAATTGATAAAGTAGAAAAACATGAAATATAATATTAAAATTTAATGGGCGCACTCAAGCCCACTTTTTTGAATGCAAGATTGTGTCTTTTTTTTAAGAGCTCAAGGTGTGTGCCAAGTTTCGTAAAAATTGCTCAAATTGATCATTTATTTTTCGCTATAGGGCAATTTATAATAAGTGGCCTAGAATTTTTCCACCAAAGCAACAGTTGAATATTTTATTTTACACTCTGTATTTCAAAATTCTTTTTTGAATAATTAATATTTTCCCTTTTGAAAATGAATGAGGAGAGATTAATTAAAAAGGACTTTAACAGAGATCAGCTTTTTCTAACGGCAATTTATACACCCCACATCTAAAATAACTTGAATAAGACTATATAAGTAAAAACTTTTGCTAATACCCACAATGAACAATTACAAACAACTCTTGAGTGAAAATCTGTCTGTTTAGTTAAAAGAAAAAAATAGTAATTTTTATTCAGTTACTTTTTTTACCACAGAAAAGTTTCAATTTTCCAACACTGAATTAATATTTTTCATTTTTCTGTTCTTTGATTATTCATTTATTTCTTTCTAAAATATAAAATATCTTTAATTAAACAAAGCAACAGAAAATAATTTTATTTAGTTACTTTAAAGTTAAATTTTCCAGCTCTGGAGATGTTTTTTTTATATTTTCTAATTTTTTAAACAAAAGTATTTTTTTTTTCGAAAAACATAAAAATATATCTAATTTATAAAGAAAATGAAAAAAAATTAACAATTTTACCTAGTTACTTTTGTATACCGAAAAGTGTAAACTTTCCAAGCCTGGCAACATCCTTTTAGATTTTTCTATTTTATAGTACCAGTGTATTTGTTTTAAAAGTATAAAATATGTTTAATTTACAGAAAAAAAAATTGTTTAAGTTGGTTATTTTTATATAACAAAAAAAAATTAAATTTTCCAAGCCTGGAATCGTCTTTTTATTTAATTATTGCTGATATATAGTATAAAACACCTAGGTTTGTTTAACAAAAATAAATAACAGTAATTAGTTTTAGCTGGTCACTTTCATATGTCAAAGAAAAGTTTCAATTTTCCAACCCTGGATTAATATTTTTGATTTTTCTGTTCTTTAATTATTCATTTACATATTTCTTTCTGAAATATAAAATATATTTAATTAAACAAAGCAACAGAAAATAGTTTTATTTAGTTTGTTCAAAGTTCAAATTTTCCAGCTCTGGAGATGTTTTTTTATATTTTCTAATTTTTTAAACAAAAGTATTTTTTTTTTCGAAAAACATAAAAATATATCTAATTTATAAAAAAATGAAAAAAAATTAACAATTTTACCTAGTTACTTTTGTATACCGAAAAGTGTAAACTTTCCAAGCCTGGCAACATCCTTTTAGATTTTTCTATTTTATAGTACCAGTGTATTTGTTTTAAAAGTATAAAATATGTTTAATTTACAGAAAAAAAAAATTGTTTAAGTTGGTTATTTTTATATAACAAAAAAAAAATTAAATTTTCCAAGCCTGGAATCGTCTTTTTATTTAATTATTAATGATATATAGTATAAAACACGTAGGTTTGTTTAACAAAAATAAATAACAGTAATTAGTTTTAGCTGGTCACTTTCATATGTCAAAAAAAAGTTTCAATTTTCCAACCATGGATTAATATTTTTGATTTTTCTGTTCTTTAATTATTCATTTACATATTTCTTTCTAAAATATAAAATATATTTAATTAAACAAAGCAACAGAAAATAGTTTTATTTAGTTTGTTCAAAGTTCAAATTTTCCAGCTCTGGAGATTTTTTTTTCTATTTTTCTAATTTTTTAAACAAAAATATTTTTTTTTTTCTGAAACAAAAATATATTTAATTTATAAATAAAATTAAAAAAATAATATGATCTAGTTACTTTTGGTATACAAAACTTTTCAACCCTGGCAACATCCTTTTAGATTTTTCTGTTTTATAATACCAATTTATTTGTTTTAAAAGTATAAATATGTTTAATTTATAGAGAAAAAGAAAAAACTTGTTTAAGTTGATTACTTAAATATAACAAAAAAAAATCAAATTTTCCAAACCTGGAATCGTTTTTTATTTTTATTTTGAATACCCATTTAATTCTTACCGATATACATATATGTAAAATAGGTTTATATAACAAACAAAAAAAATTGTTTTAGCTTACTTTTATATACAAAAAAGTTTAAATCTTCCAGCTCTGGAAGCGTCTTTTCGATTTTTGCGATTTTCAATACCAATCTATATTGGACTATTTATCATATAACAGCCCAAGACCGAAGTCTCTAGCTGTTCTGAGAGCTTCGGAAAACAGACGGACAGACGGACGTCGCTTATTCGTCTTCTCTATTCATAAGGACACAGAATATACGAGTATACTTTATTGGTCGCATATGAATATTGTATATAGTACATATTTATTCTCTTTATAACATTAAAACTTGAGCAATAGAACTTGAAGTGTGGACCCAACCCACCACATCTAAAAGTAGCGAATTTATGCGACGAAAAATTCAAATATCTTTGCCACAAAATTTAGTTCACAATAAACATACGAGTAAAAAACGAACACAGCTTCCCAGGAAAGTTAAAAAATTAGCTAATCATACGTCTATAAATAAATATGTACATACATACATACATACGTACATACATACGTTTGGAAGTATTAAATGTAAAATGATTTTCTTTTTTAATTTTCTCTACACTCTTACCAAACTACTACAGACTTCTTTCTTATTTTAGCTCAGTGAACTTAAGTGAACTCCTAGAAGCAACAGCCATACTAAGAAGAAGCATCATCGATCTCCGACTGCTGTTGTTGTTAAAAATAACATCAACATAACGATGCTCTACTATGTATGTACATATGTATGTATGTATGCACCTACCACCTCAATTTGAAAATCGAAGTGATTTTGAAATACATAAGTACAACATTTTGAAATGAAACCGAAAATAAAACATTCTACATTTTCTTTTCGACTTACTGACTAAACGAAATACACGTACATACATACACACATACAAAAATAAATAAATAAACTATTTACAAACGTAGAGAAAACTGCTCATCAGGGTTACCGTTCACCCGACTAAAGTCGCAATTTGACCCTTTTTTAGCGGTGTGCGACTTTTTGTGAGACTTTTTTTTATCACCGAGTTTTGCGACTTTTTTAATTTTGTTGGGACTTTTGATCCTTTTTCGTAAAGGTTCTCACAGAAAACATTAAAATTGCAGTAAACTAAAAAGTTCCTTATTATTTTTATAAAAAAAAATCGTCAAAATTTAAAAGCAATTCACAGATTATTGTTCATTTGGAAGCACTTTTATTAATTGTAACCTTGTCACGTGTATAATGTATTTAAGAAATTGTTCGCAAATTTTCAGTAGAAGTTTTAAAGAATAGTTTTAGCAAAAACAATTTTTTAAATAAATAACAATTGTGTTTTTTGGAGTGCTTATTTTACAAAATTATTTTTAGCCGCCGAGTCAATGAAAAAAGTTGTCGTAAAATGTATGCAGGTGTACACGAATATGTAAACATTTTGAAATTAGCTTTGCTTGATAATAGATTAGCTAACAAATTAAAAGTAAAACATGCAACTCAATGCTGACAGCCTTAAATTTAATAGACAAAGATATAGAATACTGGATTTCTTGTGATGAACTTATTTTTATATACAAAAATGAAATTTCAAAAAATTAATATTTATGTTAAGAAATAACATTACAAAATGTTTACTTTAATCTAGTACAAAATCGTCGTTGTCGTAATCGAAATTTGACACTCGTAATTAGGCCCAATATTATTGAAGTACACATACATTCGCCTAAAATATATGGCGTAGACTTTGGTCGAACTCGTTCACTAGTTCATTTTTGCCACAAACCAATGATCAAACCCATGTAATTTAAATGGGTTTGATCATTGGTTTGTGGCAAAAATTAATTAGTGAACGAGTTCGACTCAAGTCTAATATGGCGCCAAGATCAGACGGATAGAATTAAAGTAAAAAGTTCACGGGACTTTATTTGGAAATGCTTGTAAAAAATATCTTAAGTTTAACTTTTTTAGCTTAGTTTTAATGAATATGATACCTCGGCAGCATACGACAGCCAAATTTATTAAACTTAAGTAAATTTTTTTAGTATACATAAAAACATGTATAGAAGCACATATAATGCAACTGTATATGTTATATGCATTGTTTCAACTTATTTTTTGTTGTTTTACAGTTAAAAAAGATGTGCAACTTTTATTTTCTCAAACGACTTTTTTGTGCGACTTTTTTTTATAAAACGACTTTTCAAAAATTCTTAACGGTAACCCTGCTGCTCATACGAGTATGAATATTTGTACATATCAAATGTTGTTGTTGTTGTTGTTGGTGTTGTTGTTGTTGTTGTTGTTGTTAAATATGGCAAGAACCATACTAGATGATCGAACAGTAAAAATAATAATTAAGTAGGGCCTTTCCACTGAGGCCTTACCGATTTTGGGCAGATACTCTTTTACAGCAGTTTACGCTCAATTAATCTTCGGTTACTTGGTTTAGTTGTTCGCTGAATTACTCCAAAAAGTATGCAAGGAAAATTTGCACATAAAAAATACGGGAAAGTTGAGCTGCGTTTAATTGGTTTACCACCTGTGGCAAAAGGAATAAGTGTTCAATTCTAATTAAAGGCCCAACTATAATATGAATAAGCTAGCTTAAGCAACTGTGCGGTTACATATAAAACGCATGTGGCAAACTATAATGTACTTAACAAACTTTTCGTCAAGTTTCGTCAAATGTCATTTGCTTAAGTAAGGTGCCAAACTGAACGCACATTCCGTAAGGAAACAACTGTTTGTGCATTTTTTGAACTCAAACAAGCAGCAGCAGAAAATATTCATTGATTTTAAATATTTTTTTATTGATTCTTATTTTATACTCGTGAAATAAAGCTAAACTTTTATTTTCATTGTTTGTTTTACAATACACATATACACACATACACATGTATTTACTTATGTATATTCACTGTTGTACTTTTTAGTAGGCAAAACAAATAAAACAAGTAATAAGATGATGGATATATTTATATGTGCATTTTTAATAGATTAGGACATTCTTTCAAGTTAGTTTGATTGAATTGCATTCATTTATGAGTTATGAGAAGAAACAAAATTAATACAAAATTATTGACAATACCTAGATGTGCAGCTGTGGCTAAAGAATACTTAAGTGCATGTAAGTTCATTGTGGGCACCTAAAAGTCACATCTGAATTGTTTAAGCATTTGACAGACTTATCGTTCAATTCTGACATTAGCTTAAGCCAGCTTATTCATATTATAGTTGGGCCTTAATAGTGTACCTCGGTAATATTCATATTCAAAATTACCCCTGAACCAGTGTTGCCAGAAGTAGAAGAAAATCCTTACCTGTAGGCAGTGTGCACACTTAATTTTTTTTTAATTCGGTAGAATCGACAAAAAAAATCGGTAGATTTGAATGAAATTCGGTAGAAATTTTTTTTATTTAGAGAAACATAAAAAATAACAATTCAAAGAAACATAAAAAATAACAAAATATATGTATTTATATATAAAGTGTAAGTGCAAGGAGTATCAAACTGAACAGGTTCCAAAAGCGCATTTAAAACTTGACATGTGATTGGAAATTAAACTGCCATAAACAATGAAGCATTTCCAATAAAAAAGTGTCATCCCCAGTTATTTGCCCTTACCCTTTATATAGATATGCTATGCATATAGAAAATAATATACAACATAAATAACAGGAATTCAGTTTTTGTACATAGGTTTTATAAAGCTACTAAAATAACTTTTATTTGACAAACATTTGTAACTACAAAGATTATATGTAAGATCCATTTATGAATTTAAACTTTTGTGCAAAAATTATTAAATCATTGGTAGGAATAAATATTTCATCCCCAAGGCACAATTATTTGGCAAATATTAGGTTACTTATAGTTTCAGTTTTTAACCGATTTCTTTGTTCTGTTTTAATGATTTTCATGACAGAAAATTACCGCTCTGCGGTCGCACTGCTATGTGGCAAAAGAGGCAATTTACACATATATCGACTTAAATTACTAAATAACAAGATTCGGTAGATTTCAGGCCTTGTTCGGTAGAATTGGTAGATTGTTAAATTCACAAACATATTCGGTAGAATCTACCGAATATCGGTAGAAGTGTGCACACTGCCTGTAGGTATTTTTAATACTAAAATAGAAGTGTAGGGAAAATCGGAGAGATTTTTTATATTCTCTCCAAAATGTAGGGATGTTTTTGTCATGTCGCATTCAGTGATGCCAACTTTTTTGGCTCTAAAAGCACATTAAAATTTTAAACTAGCACTAAAAAGCGTAATTTTGAAATCTAAAAAGCGTAAAAAGCACTAACGTGAAAAACGAGTGAAGTTTAATAATGTTTTCTAAGCTATTCTCTATTTCGGCAATAATCAACATTTTTAATGAAATATATCAGACGAAAAATGTATGCTTTACACTAAACAAATAAATACACCAAGTTTTTATTAAAGTAATTTTAAGAAATGCGCAAATTTCTTGAAAGCACTACTTAGTGCTTTTTCTTAGTTTGGCACTAAAGCTAAAAATTTGGCGTTTTGAGTCTTCAAAAAGCACTAAAAATAGTGCCAAAAGCACCAAGTTGGCATCACAGGCCGCATTCTCTATTAAATAAATGCAAATATAAAGTTTTTAGCAATATTTTCTTTTTCAAAACGGTTCAAAATTGTTATATTCGAAAACCTCTTAAAAATATATTTCCAGAGTTGTTTGTGGTTTAAAAAGTTGGTGACACTAATATGTATGTATGTATGTATATGTCAAGTTGAATTCATAATCCAGGTGGTGTCAAGACTGCAACAACAAAATCTGCCTAGTACTTTATTGCAATAAAAATTAAAAAAATCAAACTTCCTACAAATTTTATTGCAATGAAATTTGACAAACCAAACTTCCTAAAGAAAAGCAGCTGTTAACTTGGCACCACCTGCCTTGGTATATGCTTTTTCTAAGATATCATTCAATGCTTCAAGATGACTTGGATTTATCCTTTAAAATTTTATTTGAAAAGAACTATTCATATTAATTTTTAAAAAACTGTATGTTGTTTTAATTGAATTTAATTAAAAGTAGATATGTGCCCTTAATTATGAAAGTGGTCTAAATCATATACATATTTCTTTCGTAGAGATATTTATTAGATTACATTTGAACAAATTATAAAGTATTTTTATATTATGCAGCATTTTAATTTAGAGTTACACTAGTCTCGATTTATGTATATAAATTTATTTAATAATTTTTAAATATTTATTGAAATTTTTCAAAGATTTATTTTATATTTCGAAGCAAAAATTCACATGCATTATTTTTTTTAGTTTTTTACTTATTTTTTCCAAATCTTTAATAACATTAGCATTTTTTCAGAAGATAGACGTGGTCCTTGTTTTTGTAGTTGACGTGAGCAGGGTTTGAATAAAATTGCAAAAAAAAAAAAGAGGGAAAATAATACAACATTCCGGTGCTTTTTTATCCGACTGCGCTAAGCAAAGAAGGGTATTGTGTTTATCAGTCTATGTATGTATGTATATATGTATGTGTGTTCCTTTGCGACGCCATATAACCGATTTTGCTGATTGTTAGGAGTGTCACTAAAGATATAACAGTTGTCAAAATTCAATATGGCACCAACAGACGCCATTTTGTAAATACGAAAAAAAAAATAAAAAGTCGCCGAACTATATCATCTTTAGGATTCTCTTATAACTTTTCATTTTTAATAACCATTTAGTATACATATTTGACGGTTCAACGTTGGTCGCAATCGGTTTTTTTGTATATTTTTTTTTGTATAAATAGTTGTTAAACTTATCGTTTATTAATTTGATTTTTAAATTTTTGCATTAGTTACCCAGTGGGAAAAGGTAATGAATAGTAAAGGAGAAGCTAATTCTCAGCATGTATGATTTTTCATTCCAGAATTCATCACTGTTAACACAGAACATGTCCTTTGAAAGTAATGAATTTTTTTAATACGCCCGAGGAATGAATTCTTTTTCTGCAGATTTGGTAATACACGTGGTAATCAATGTGCATCTGTCCGTCCGTCTGTCGGTTTTCCGAAGCTCCCTTTTTGGACTGGTGTTTCATAAATGGTACGAAATAGATTGGTATTGAAAATTAGAAAAATTTAAAAGACGGTTCCAGAGCTGGAAAATTTAAACTTTTTTTGGTATATGAAGGCAACCAGTTAAAACTAATTATTGCTTTTTTTTTGTTAAATAAACCTATTTTATATATCAGTAAGAATTAAATGGGTATTCAAAATAAAAATACAAAGACCATTCCAGGATTGGAAAATTTAATTTTTTTTTGGTATATAAAAATAACCAAAAATTTTTTTCTTTTTCTCTATAAATTAAACATATTTTATACTTTTAAAACAAATAAATTGGTATTATTGGTAGACAAATTTAAAGGATGTTGCCAGGGTTGGAAAGTTTACACTTTTCGGTATATGAAAGTAACTAGGTAACTAGGGAATTGTTAAAATTTAAGTTTAAAATTTTTTAAACGCACTAATAATCCCAAATTAATATTTTACTTATTAAGTAAAATATTTTTTTATTAAAAATACATTGATATTGATTATTGACGGGTTTAGCTGGATCCTATGCGCATTTCACTGTTGCTAATGCAGATCATCAGGGAACCTTTACCCAAAGATTCTTAGAACAACCAGAGTTATTATGTTATAAACTTTCATTTAAACAAATGAGAAGCTCAACAACAAATAACAAAGCTGAAACAAGAACTCAATAATCAGCATGTTTTTTTTTTTTATTTTCTTTACCATTACTACATTGACTGACTTTTTTTCAGCTTCAGCGCATATGATCCAGCTAAACCCCTCAATAATCAATTTCAATGTATTTTTAATAAAAAAAATATTTTACTTAATAAGTAAAATATTAATTTGGGATTATTACTGCGTTTAAAAAATTTTAAACTTATATTTTTTTTTCTTTTTCTTTATAAAATAAATATATTTTTATGTTTAAGAAAAAAATAATAATTTTGTTAAAACTAAAAAATAAAAAAATGCAAAACACATCTCCAGAGCTGGAAAATTAAAACTTGTTTTGCTATATAAAAGTAACTAAATAAAACTATTTCTTTGTTTCATTGGTTAATTAAACATATTTTACATATATTTTAGAAAGAAATAAATGAATAATTAAAGATCGGAAAAATCAAAAATATTTTTCCAGGGTTGGAAAATTGAAACTTTTCTTTGCTAAAAAAAATTAACTAAATAAAAATTACTATTTTTTTCTTTTCTTTAAACTAAACATGTTTTATGTTTAAGGATGAACTTTACATAACAGTTTTTCGGTGTCGGTATCAATATGGTAGAGGCTGGCAGAAGTTTTGACTTATAAACATATGTATTCGTATTCAAGTTACTTTAGATGTGGGGTGTATAAATTGCCATTAGAAAGTGCTGATCTCTGTTAAAGTCTTCTTTAACTAATCTCTCCTCATTCATTTAGTTGAATATTGTGAATTGCTCTATAGCGAGAAATGTAAGTATGTACCTATGTTTGTGTATATACATATATATATATATATATATATATATATATATATGTATATATTCCATAAACGTACGTCGGTAAAGGGTTTATACTATTCTGCAGAGCTGAATACTTACTTGTTTAATTACTACTTGATGCATATTTTTTTCTGTATGTTTTTTTTTTAATTTTTTATTTATTTAATTTTTTAGAAAAGAGTTGAGCACATGTAGCAGCCTGCTATAAACAAAATATCTTTGAAGAGGAGTGTATAATGGTTTAAAAGGCCTCCGAGATGAATGCCTTATGATTTGTACCGTTAGAGAGGAGTATTTTGTATATCGGTGAGTAAGAATATACATACATATATACATTATTACCAATACGGACGGACATACAAACGTATGCGTGTGTATTTTATGTAAACATATCTGTAAATTTACAGTAAATTTTAATGTACATATGTATGTATGTATGTATGTACATACATGTGAGTATGTACATATGTATATATTTATGCCAGTTTAAATCTATGTAAATATGTACATATGTCGACATGTATTTATAAACTATTTTAGAATTTTCAACACCCGAATATTTGAAAATTTGGGTAGAAAATATACATATGTATATTCGTTAGAATATTCATAAGTATGCATGTATTTATTTAAGTACATGCATATGTGTATGTATATTTTTCTATTCGAGTGTGCAAACCACATTTATTATTTTAAAATTGAAACGCTCGTACGAAATTAAACTCTCGCATGTTGCACAAGTTACTCGCGATTCATACGATTTTCACATGTAAACAACTCAAAACGTTAAAAATTACTCTATTTGAAATATTCTACGACGTTGTTTCTTTGATTTTTTGTTTTCTTGTATACGAGTATAAATAAATTTATTCCTTTATTTTAACATTATGGTTTGTATTAATATAATATGTAGATACCTATTTAATGTGTATACGGTTTAGTTTAGTTCAGTACGTAGTAATACGTACATAAATTCATACGACATATGCATGTAGTATGTAAATATATACATATGGATGTATATACGTTCATATGTATGTTTGTATACATACATATGTGCCCTTAATTATGAAAGTGGTCTAAGTCATAAGCATTTATTCTTTAAAAAAATTCAATAAATATTTAATAAATATTAAATAATTTTATATAAATCGAGACTAGCATAACTCTAAACTAAAATATTGCATAATATAAAAATATTTTTATACCTATTTGTTCAAATGTAATCTACTAAATATGTCGACCAAAGAAATATGTATATGACTTAGACCACTTTCATAATTAAGGGCACATACATACATATATATGTATGTATGTATATAATTATAAAAAGTAAAGTGTAAGTGATGACATTTAAACTAAACTGAAAATAACGTCAAGAGAATAACGGGACATGAAAAGAGCATCTAGCGTTCGCGATTGACGGATAGTAGTCAACGTTGTATTTTTTGTGCTGCCACTAAAATTTCTATGCCTCTCTATCCCCATTCAATCAATGTAAATCGCTTCGATTAATTATGTAATTACTTTCACGTGAGTGAGCTTGATCCGTTCCATCTATTGGCATATAGAGATGGGCGCCATTCACATCATTGCGGCATAGGAGACAAAATAATTTCAGAATGTATTATAAATAATTCTGCAAAAACAGAAGAGAGGTGTCTCAGGACACCCGGTTATAGCTTTACTGCTTAGTTATATAAAACAAATTTTATGTGTGAGATAACAATGCAAGCAAATTATATTATATGATGATGTCAATTTCTCTGCCAATATTTCAAAACGTTTCCCTTTATTTCCCATTATTTTCCTTGCTAGCGGCGTGCGATTAAATTAATGTATTTTTTGTGGCCGATCAGCTGTGTTCTCTGGTTTGTGCTCATGGGCAAACACAAAGCAAAAATAAATTGAGCTATCGTTCGCATTGTTTTTGTTTTATTTTTGTTTCACTCACTTCAAAAAACGAAACAAACAAAAACAAACAATTTGTTTCGTCGTTTATTTTAAAACTGCTTTTAAGCACAAAGAAATCAAAACAAAAATAAATTTATAACTGTAATTAGTGTCGATCATTTTTGTTACGAAAATCACGTCCTAACTCCTGTATAAAAAGCAAAGCTATAAAAAAAACCGGCCTCTAATAGAACATTTTGGAAAAAAAATTTAAGGGACCACACAAGAAGTAAACTCTTTCAAACAAAAAAAAATTTGAAAATCTGTTGCTTAAGAAGAAGTACGAGTACGTAAAATATAAAATTAAATTTTAATGGGCGTCCCTCCGCCCATATTTTTTAAATGGAAAATTAGGTGTTTTGCAGAGCTCAGGGGGTGTATGTTAAGCTTTGTAAAAATTGGTCAAGTAGAACCACTTAAAATAAAATATAAAATTTTAATGGGCGTAACTCCGCCCATTTTTTTAAATGGAAGGTTGTGTATATTTTAGAGCTGAAGGTGTGTGGTGAATTTCGTAAAAATCGGCTAAGTAGAACCACATGAAATGTAATAATAAATTTTAATATACGTAACCCCGCCCATTTTTTAACTTTAAAATTGTTTAGATATAAGAAGCAAAGGTGTTTGAAAGGTTTCGCAGCAATCAAATAAGTAGAATATCATAAAATTAATTAAACAAAATTGTGGGTGTATCCCCGCCAGCCGAAAGGAAAAGAAACGTTTCTGTTCCCCGCGTCCCTCCTTACAAATAAATCTGCTAAGCAATAAGTCTTTCATAGTGTAAACTAGGAATTACATTGAAATAAGTTAGCATATTAGTCATATTAGCCACGCCCATTTAAACAAAAAATATGTACGTGATAGATATAAAATGAAAACGGATTTGGATTTAGGGCATTAATGTCCCTATATAAATAACACATATTTTTATTTAAAACAAATTTTTTTGCAGAACAGTGTTAGTAAGAACTTTACAGGAAATAAAAAAGTTTTAAAAAATTGAGGTTTGGAAAGTTCGGAATTTTTCCAAGAAAAAAAATAAATTTTATCCAAAAGTTATTAGTTTTGTCTTTGTGTCTGGCCAAGCAAATAAAACTTTTCATGTTGGTTACACTAAAATAAAAATCGGAGCATTAATCCCACAAACCCGGTTATCTGGCAACAACGCCGATTAACAATGAGAGTGATTGTTGCTTCGTTGTTGTTTGTGTAGATATGTATATGTAATTGTGATTGAGTGCAAGTGTGTATTAAGATCTTTTGCTTCTTCTTCTTAATGGTTTTATTGTTGTTGCTGTTGTGTTGTTATTATTTTTTAACGATCATCGTATGGTTTGGTTTGATTTTGTATATTTTCATTTTTAATTTTATTTTAAAACAGAATATTATGGTTGGAATAAGTATCGTATATAAGCGCGAACACACACACGCAGCCATACACATACGGCATGGTTTTGAAATAAAAGTTTGTAATACTATTTTTAAAACACAACACTCAACGTTCGTAAATCGATGTACTATGTATGTATGTATGTATGTACGTTCATAAATACTGAAAACAGAAGGAAAATTGTATGTTTAAAAAAATACAAGAAAAAAGAACAAAAATATTGAAACAAACTGAATTGGATTCGAAAGAATAATGTTTCAGAACGAAAATACTAAAACTGAGCAACAAGCAGACGGACGTACGGATGGATCGTAAGTTAGTTGGTTGGTTGGGTGGACGGACTTTAAAAGACCTATGTATGGATGTACATACGTACAAGTGAGAGCAAAAGAAGAAAATTTTTAATGTGCAGGGGGTTATTTTTGGGATACAATTTTTTTTTCGTTTTGTGTTCTGCTTGTGTTCATTGCTGTAGTTAATTTTTTTTTTTTTTTTTGTTCGAAATATACATACATTCTTTTAACGTTGTTGTTGTTGTATTTTGTCGTTAGTACAAACAATAACAACAACAACAGCAGCAACAGCAATAATAATATATGAAGAGCAGTCAGTAGTAGTAGCCAGCAAAAGTAGTGGTAGACGACAACGATTATTTCGTTGCCAGTCACAGTCGATAGATATGTGAGCTAACGATCGTTACGATACGTATTTCCTCTCTCTAGTTAAGAATTTTAAGCACAATTTAAAAAAAAAGAATCTCATATAAACGCAAAATCGGTAAAGATCGGCTATTTTTTAGTTAGTAACGTCTGGAATATTTTCAAAATAAAAAATTATTTACCTACTACATATAAATAAAAATCGATCATTTGTTTGTAAATAAAAAACAAGTAAATGTGTTATTTTTTTTTTTTTTTTGCAAAAAGGAACATGAAAAAATTCTAGCTTCTTACATACATACATATGTATATAATAAGATTTATGACAAAAATCTAGTCTCAATGTTTAAAATAATCTGATTTAAAATCAGCATCATACTTGCATATTTAATAAGTTTATACAAACTATCGAGTAAGTTTCAACATAGAAAAAAAAAAAATATCACAACAAAGTTTTTACAAAAAACACATACACTACTTAACAAACAAAAAAAAAACAAAAAACCAAAATTACTTAAAATGAAATAAGCAAAATCATCATTTTCTGCCAATAACTGTAAACAAGAAAGGAAACGAAATTCTAACTTAAAAGAGGGAGAAAAAAGAAACATGTGTTTAAACAATCTTGTACTTAATGATTTTTAATCTGGAAATCTGCATCTTAAGAAATAGTTTTTAAAAGTGTAAGAAAAATTCAAATATGTTTCTTTAATAATTAATAAATATAAAAAAAAATATATAAATACATATATGCATTTAATTCTATTTAAACAGTAACAATAGCAACAGCAACAAATAAAAACAATATGAAATTAATTTTTATTTTATTTTTTAATTTTGGCACATGTGTCTCACTTTTACAATAGTGTAAAAAATCCACAACAAAAACAACAACGATGACAGTCACCACAGTTGTGCATTTGAATTCATGTGCATAAAGTGTATGTACATATATCTGTGTGTCATCAAGTGACATGTGTATGTATATATTAGGGTGGCTCCGATTTAATATTTTGTCACCAATACATATAATCATACATGAATAAAATTTTATGCTCATACCCAGTTGACCAAGACATTCGTTAATGCTATCGATTTCGAATATATATCGGAACAGCTTTCGAAGTTATATCATTCTAACTAAAAACAATGTAACCTATGTAATCACCCCTATTCTGCGTTTCGATTCGAATCGAAAGTTTCTCCCTTTGGCAACTTTGGTATTCTGCGTTCCGTTCTTCGATTTCTCTTTCGATTCTATGTATTATGCATTTCGATCGTAACTACGTTTTTGTAAGTTGTTATTTTAGTGGCGGAGCGTTTTCAATTTTTGTTTATTTAGCTTTAAAAAGTGATTAATGCAAAAAATAATGCAAGTATTAAATGAAAGAAGGTTTAATTAATGAACTAAACAGTTTGTTTTGTTTTTCTGTACTGAAATGCGATTTTTATTTAGTTTATTACAGGTAGAACATACATGACATACCTATTTAATGGCAACGAAAAACGATTTTGTCTACGGATTTAATTAAATTTAAACAAATAAACTTTATTTTTGTGTTACAATTATGTGTAAAAAATTAAAATATCACCTCCGGCGCGACATGATTCTTCAGAGTGGAATAGTTTGGCCACAAATACCTCTGCTTATCCCGTTTTTTTTTAACTCTCTGTACTTAAATTTGCAAGAGTTTATTTAATGAAAATTTTCACAATATTTAATTATTATTTGTTTTAATTGTTAAATCACTGTTTTTTGCACTAAATTTAACTTTTTGCTAAAAATTTTGTAAAATTGCTTAGTTTTACTGTTCCTATTTCACCCGTTTCAAAGCAAAGCAGCAGGTTTAAACATACTCTTCTCTTCTTCTTTTTCTTTCGATTCAGTTTTTTGGCAGAATACCTCTTTTCGATCCGTACGTAACTGAATGCGGGAACGTAATCGAAACGAATATCTACTACAATAATACTTACATGTGAGTATGTACCGACGCTACATCGAATAAGTAAAAATAATTAATGTGAAGAATAGTTAAACATACGAGTATGTCTTGTGTATTCCACGTGAAATTAAATCGTTCGGAATTGCCAAAGCATTGTTGTTATAAATACATACATATTTCCAACAACAATTCTTTGGCAATTCCGCACATTTTAATTTCACGTGGAATACAGAACATACACGATACTTAAGGTAGAGTGATATAACTTCGTGCTAACCTGAATAGAAAATGAAATAAATTCAGTAAAGTACGACTTTGACTCGCACATGAAGTGTTCCTATACGAACTTTAGCCTATATAATATACATACATATGTATATAGTTTTTGAATTTTTTTCGTTTTCGGGACATTCAGTTTTTTTTAGTTAGTTTTGGCGTTTTTCTTAGTTTTGGCGTTTTTTTTTGCATTTTTGGATTTTTTTCGGTTTTGGCGGTTTATTTTAGTTTTAGTGATTTTTTTAATTTTGGCGCTTTTTTCGTTTTACTTTTTTTCGCGATTTTTTTCATTTTGGCGATTTTTTCAGTGTTTGGTGATTTATTTTAGATTTAGAGATTTTTGTTAGTTTTGGCGTATTTTTATTTTGGCGTTTTTTTTAGTTTTGGGGTTTTTTTAGTTTCCATGATTTTTTTAATTTGACGCTTTTTCTTGGCGATTTTTTCATTTTGGCGGTTTTTTCGGTGTTTGGTGATTTATTTTAGATTTGGAGATTTTTTAAGTGTTGGTGTTTTTTCTGTTTTGGCGTTTTTTTTTTTTTTTTTGTTTTGTTTTGGCTTTGTTTGGTTTTCGGTTTCTGGTGATTCCTTTTAGTTTTAGAGATTTTTTTAGTTTTGGCGTTTTTTTTTTTTGTTTTGGTTTTTTAGGCGATTTTTTTCATTTTGGCGATGTTTTCGGTTTTTGAGATTCATTTTAGTTTTAGGGATTTTATTTTAGTTTGGCGATGGCGATTTTTTTTTTTTTGTTACTTGCTTTTTTTCATTTTGGTGATTTTTTGGTTTTTTGGTTTTTTATTTTAGTTTCAGATATTTTTTAGTTCGGTGCTTTTTACTCGATTTGGCAATTTGTTTTTTAATTTTGGCGATTTTAGTTAAGAAAATTTTTTTTAGTTAGGCTCCTTTTTTCGTTTTGGCGATTTTTTTTCGGTTTCTGGCGAGTTTTTTTTTTGCTTTGGCAATTTTTTTTTATTTTGAAATTTCTTAGTTTTAGCGTTTTTGAAAATTTCAAGAGTTTGCCTCTCACGGTTTCCAACATACAGCAAGTTGTCAAAATTACACAGCCAAAATTGCATTAACTGATAGAACACCCTTTAATTAAATTTTTTTTTTTAATTTTAGTGTTAATTGTTGTAGTCTGTATAAAAATACACTTACTTTGCAAATTTCAAGTGTCTATATATAATTGTATTTATATTGTATAGGATTTTAACATTTTTCGTTGCTCATTTTGGAACACCCTTTATTAGAAACATATTAATGAATAAAAAATATTTCATTCAATAAGAATTGAAAATATTGAACTTAAGCCCGATTAAGCAATGCGCATTAAAATTCATTCTAGTTAAATTAAATTAAAATTGTTGCCGATAAAGAGCAGACAAGTGACAATATTTACTGTCGTCTTGATGTGACGTCGACGACACCATTCACAATAAGGGGAAATAACTCAAGAAATTGATCTAAGAATCTTTGGCTAAAGGTTCCCTGATGATCTGCATATTAGCAAGCAACAGTGACATGCGCATAGGATCCAGCTAAACCCCTCAATAATCAATTTCAATGTATTTTTTAATGAAAAAAAAAAATATTTAATAAATAAAATAATAAATTGGGATTATGTGCGTTAAAAAATGTTAAAGATAAATCTCCACATATGGTAACACTAACAATGCTAGCTAGCTACCCTGCATTGACAAATGTGATGATGGTCATTTATACCAACAAAGTTGATGTGGTTGTTGGTCTTGTATTATTGATTGATGTCTCTTGGCTAAAGTTTAACCACGATTTTTACATATTTAAAAATTAATAGTGGAATTGTAGGGTGAATATTTTTGTATAACATTTTGAGCTGAGTGATTTGCCCGTTTAAGGGTACTTTTTTGTCCCTTATTTGCCTAGGAACAAAAACCAAATAGTTACAAGAGTTGGTAGGTTAAATTGTTCCACAAAAATGTTCCTGATGAAATCTTACACTATACCTCAAATGCAAGGGTCTCCGATGCCAATTCACCACAAGATTTGGCAAAAAAAGAGGTGGACTTCAAATTCCTTTAAATACTATTTTGATGTATGTATTATTTTTATGTCTTCTCCCAGAATTAGTAGTTTAAACTCTGTTAAGTGTAATAACAAAAATGGCGTCAATACATCATATTTCGTCAAAGTATTGACCATCCACGCGTTTCCATAGTGCAACGTATGAGTGTTATTCTGAAATATATTTTGTATTCGCCTTCGACTTTAGCCTTTTGTACTAAATGTAAAAAATATACAATATTCCCTATTCTACATTTCGATTACGTTTCCGCATTAAGTTACACAAAAATTAAAAAGTAGTCCAAACACAGTTGCCACTTTGTGGGTAATTGTTGGGTATAATTTTTTTAATTGTAAAGCTTCCCTGCTTATCTGCATTAGTAACAGTGAAATGTACATAAGATCTAGGTTACCCCTCAATAATCAATATTTTAATAAAAAAATAAAATATTTTACTGACAAATATTAAACATAATTGCTTTTTACATGAAATACCGAAGTATATTTATTTGACATAAAGGGTCTTATGCAAAAAAACTTAATAAAGCTTTGCCAAACAATATTAAGCAAAGTTGTATTCTAAAAAAATTATTGTATAAAAATTCTAAAGTAGGCACCCACGTTTGTTAAGACTACTTTAAGTTGATATTTCCGAAATGTGTATTTTGTACCTCAAATATTTTTACTAATATATCACATACTGATTCATGTTACATCTGAAAATGAAGCTAGAAGTGCCTGCTCTTATCTTAAATTTATTATTTCTGTCATGCAATGGGAAACATCGCCAAATTATCCAACTGATTCGAAATACATAGCAAAATCAATAAAAATATATTAAAATAAATATAATTATACAAAAATGTTTTAGTGATGTATATACAATCAAAACAAATCGAAAAAAGCTGGATATTCAAATACTCGTTTCATTCGAATAAAACAAACTGATAATTTTCCACATTTTTTTACTTTTACTTCATGGTTGTGTTTATCTGTTTTCGTACTATGAAGAAGCTCATATTTTTTAAATTAGGTTGCTTTACTTCAAGATAATAAAAATTTATTTAATAAAATAAAAAAATATTTGAATACCCGAATGAAATTGTATTCAATTTTGTACATCATAAGCTGTGAAGTGGTTGTTGAACACGGTGGTGTTACCAGTATTTATTATTAAATCACAAAATATTTAAAGTTGTCTTTTGCATATGATTTTTTAACAAAGCTATGTTAGCCTTAAAGTGCTTATCAACTGCTATGAACTTTAAAGCTAAAGTAAAATATTTTTTTGCATAAGGGGGAAAGTCTTTATTTAATTTGAAAGTTGTGCTTGTTTTTATGGTTAAGCATTGTCTATTCGCATTTCGTTCCCGAACTAAAAAAATTTGAATTTGAATGTAACCAACAAACTTCGTATGTTTATAGTAAGACTATTAATACGTTATTGAGAATCACAATATACAAACATAATAAGTTTAAAAGCTGCAAACAAAAATCTTTACACAACAAGCACCTTTATTCGATTTTACGTCTATTTTATTTTCCACCACCTTTTTACAATTACCTGCCACACTGGGCAACTTTTAATACTTTTATTGTTGCCCAGTGTGGCAGCTAATTGTAAATTAAATTTTTGTCATTCTGTTCCGATATATAAAGGTCAATGATACGGTTAGTCCTCGATTATACGTAATGCTCGCGGGGCTGGGAGTATTCTGGATAACCGATTTTACTACATATAAAAAAGAAAAATGAATGGATTTTATGCTAGTATTTAATGAAAACATACATACGTACATAAATATGTACTACATATAAAAAAATTATTTTGGCAGAAAAATTTGCTTTGTTGCAGTCCCTTATAACAGAGGTAATCAAATCGATGCAAAAAATAAATAAAATTCATGGGCAAAAAAAAAAACAATTAAAAATGTTCTCTCCTGGATAAACGAGTAATCACCGGTATTTTAAGTTATTATATTTTATTTATTTGTGGATTTATTTTAAAAGCCTTATAAAAATTATTAATGCTTTATAAAGGCTTTTTAAGAAAAATTTTGTATGAATATTTTTGTTAAAACCCCTTTATAAAGCATTAATAAATTTTATAAATAAGGCTGCAAGTTGTTTATGCTATTTTTGTGAATATAAATAGTATGACTAATGACATTTTCTTTTTTGGAAAAAAATCTTACATTTATTGCACTTTCCAATGAAAATTGAAATTCAAAAAAATGTTTTTTTTTTTTTAAGGGAGCTTATTAGAAATTATTGTATCATCCCTTATAAGCGTAAATGTTTGCTTTAAACAAACTCTAAATTGCATTTTCTTAACAAGAAGGTAAAAAATTTTGCACTTTTTCTAGAAAAGAAAACGGCATAATATTGATCTCCGTTAAAAGATTTCTTTTGAAACGTAAGTTCCTTATGGCTTGCCTTGCATTTAATACAACATTTTTTTGAAAATGAAAACATACTGGCGAATACTGATTACAAATACTGGTAACAACTACATAGCATAATGGTGCTGCCACTGCGGATGTTTTAGATTTTCATTGTTGCCGTAATTTTTAGGGGACGTGCCGGGGTACTCCTGTGATTTTTGAGATTTGTAGCCTAGTGTTTGGGATTGTGTCTTTGCTAAAAGGTTCGTGACTGGGATAAAAGGTTCTTAGTCATGACATCTGAAGGTAGATGAAATTATCATAAACTATCTAACCGATTTTGGTAAAATTCGAAACCTAGATAAATTTGAGTCGAAAAGAAGACATAGGCTATGAAATTAAAAAATGAGACCACGGGGGATGTAGGGGAAAATGTCTTCCCCTTTGAAACCATCTATCCGATCCTTTGAAACTATCTGTCAAATATTGATAAAATTCAAAACGTAGATAGATCTGAGTCTAAAAGGAGACATAGGCTGTAGATTTTTCAAAAATTGTACTTGTGCCACGAGGGGTGGTATGGCGAAATGTCTTCATCGTTGAAACTATTTATTGATTTTGATGACATTCAAGACATAGATAGCTCTGAGTCTAAAAGAACACATAGGCTATACATTAAAAAAAAAATAGGAGAACGTGGGGAGATAAGGGAAATATCTTTGTCATCTTTCTCATGAAACTATCTATCCGATTTTGATAAAAATTCAAGCCATGGATAGATCTGAGTTTGGAAGGATACAGACGCTATATATTTGATTAAAAAAAAAAATAAGCCCACTAGGGAGTAAGTGGCAATATCTAAAATAAGTGACACCGTGCGGTTTGTTTTTTATAAATTTTTTTTATAAAATAAAATGTTAATTGTAATTAGGTGCAGTTTCAGTTAAATCGCTTCATGTCAAGTGCAATTAAGATTAAAAAATCATTAAAGGTATGCTAAATCATTTATTCTGGCAACGCTATTTACTCGTACATAACCAGTCGGATTTTTATTAGCTAGCTCAAAATATGGGCGACTTTTTGATAACTCATTTACGACTAGCTTCTGAACTAATTCATAAATGATACAGATGTGAGTCAGTTGTTTTTTGTACAACTGTCTTCTTCCCGATAAGTATTGAACTAACTTTAAGCTAACTCAAAACTGATGCAGATATTAGTGAGTTGTTTTTGTACAACTAACTTCTTCGATAAGTTTTGAGCTAACTTTTAGCTAACTCAAAGCTGATACAGTCAAAGTTCAGAGGGAAGATGTCAGCATAAAATTCATGTTTATAATAACTCTGTGCCGTTTATATTTTATATGGCGCGATGGCAAAGTGTTAAGTATGATGGCTGACAAACAAATTGATCACGGTTCGATACACGTTCTCGTTTCTAAAAAAAAATTAAAATTGTTTAAACTTTAAGCTGACTAAAAAATTTTAATATATAATGAGATAAATCATCCCCCCTATTGTAAATGGCGTCGTCGATATCACATTAAGAAGACACTAAAAATTGTCACTTGTCTACTCTTTGTCGAAAAAAATTTACTACTACTAACATGCTCCAATTTTTGCCGATAAAGAGTATACACGTGACAAAACTTACTGTCGTCTTGATGTGACGTCGACGACGCCATTCACAATAAGGGGGCATAATTAACTAAATATGTATAACACTTTCTTTTTTCTTTTTTTTTATTTGGCACAAACTCATAATCAGCTAACTCATGGTTAGTTCAAAACTGATTCAAAACTGATGCACTCGTCCTGCGGCCACTCAATGTTAAATATGATCACTTTTAGCATGCAAAATGAGTGCTGATTTTAACCACCTCTGACTAATTTTTGGCTGATAAGTCCCAAATCACACTGTGCAAGTCTTATTGCTAAGCTGATTAGTTTATTAGGAGAGAGAGAGACGAGGGGAACAGCAACGTTTCTTTTCCCTCCGTCTCTCTCTCCTAATAAACTAATCAGCTTAGCAGTAAGACTTGCATAGTAATAGGGTCTAATTCAATAACTCTGAGTTAACTCAAATTCCCACTGGGTATGTACATGTTAACTCTCTTGCTATTTGTATGGGTTGCCCTAATGCAGAAATAAATTAACATACTTATTAATACATGCGTTTAATGCATATTCTGTGAAGATAATTGTGTGTGTGTGTGTGTGTGTGTATGTATGGTTTCTGTAAATTTCTACTGTACATCTTATAAATAATGCATTATTACCAGATTATAGATATAAATACTGTTTGTTGTTACCCTTCTATCCAAGTAGCTAAGAAAATTGTAACAGCAAGAGCGCAAAAAAAACAATAGAAACAAACCAAAACAAAACGAAAACTTGTCACAAAAGGCAATCTATATGTCTGTCTGTCTGTCTGTCCGCAGCCACAAGTAGATGCAAACTGTATGCACATTAAGCAGACACAGCAACAACATGCATATGAGCGTACTCACTCTCGTCTAAAAGTCTGAGAATAATTAATACTCGTACTATTTTAAGATGCATTTTCACTAATGTTGGGAGAGAATAATAGTATTTATTATCTAAAGTGGAATTTTGCTACCACAGGAAGAAAGAAGATTTTATTTCAATTTTTATTTATTTTATTTTTACTAGATCGATAGAATAGTGTGTTAAATATGTTAATGAAATAGAAGATTTAATTAAATGTCATCACTAAGTTTTATTGTTAAAGACATGTGTGCTGTGCGTTCGTATTATTATTTAAATGGTTAAAACATACAATTTTAAAATACATACATACATACCTACATACATACTGGGAAAGTATGAATCATTTATCTTTGACATAATTTTTGTTTATCTTTAATACTGATTTGAACGATATATGTTTTTTATACTGAAATTTAATTTATATGTACATATGGGTACCTTAATATAGAAAGGCCCTAACTCATTATTATTATTATTATTTTTTTTAAATCGAACTTTTTTTTCAAATAATAATGAGTCCCTAACTTTCTATATTAAGGTAACGATATGTATGTAATTATATATGTACTTGTATTATTTGAACTTTTTTGTCTAAAAAAAAAATTCTTTTTCTTTTTTTGGAAACCATTTTTGTCTATTTTATAATTATTTAATTTATTGATTATTTCATGACTTTTTATTTATATGCATTGTATATATTTTAAAAGAACTTAAACGTTTATTCAAAAGTTATACATATGTTTTTAAAACGAAAATTAAACATGTTATCTCTATACATTTGTTCAATAGGTCAAAAGTTCATAGCTTTTATTTTTTGATAAACTACGAGTATTACTTCTCTGTCATGAAAATGTATTTATTATGCACGCCTGTTCAGAACATAACTTTGTAAGAAAGTGATTTGAGATCAGAAAAAAAATTTGTTCAGCGCACAAAACCATTTAAATTTTTGTGACTTTAAATCGGGCAGATAAGCTACAAGTTATTTAAAATCACTTCCTTCTCACTTTGTTTTGAACTTCATAGTAAACTGTTTAAGCAAATAACTCAATGTTTTTCTTATTGATTTTTATGAAAATATAAAATGGCCGATTTACATATAAAATGCATGAAATCGGTTGACCTTGCAGGCCATGTCTCAAACTTCCCGCTAGACTAGAGGTTTTGTTGAAATTTGTGTTATCCCAATACACCTTTTTGTAATTTTTTTTTTTCAGAAAAATTGTACTCGTAATTTTTTATTTTTTATTATAATTTTTTTTAAATCGGTGAATATTTAGAATCGATTTGACAAAGAACTGAAGTTATTAGAAAAAAACGATTTTTCGATTTCTTTTTTGGTCAACGACTTTTTTTCAGCTGACTTTTTTTCACCTCGAATTGTAGTTGTAAGTACGAGTATGTAAACAAAATAAATGTAAAATGAAACAACAACAGCTATTCATTTCTTTTGCAAGAGTAGAGTGTTGCCACACAATTATTTTTGAGCGGTTTCAGTCAGTTTAATTATTATTATTATTTTTTTTTTTTTTTTTGGGAATAGTTAAAATTTAAATTTAACATTTGTTAACGCTCTAATAACCCCAAATTATTCTTTTACTTACTTAATAAAATATATTTTTTTTAATTAAAAATACATTGAAAGTATAAAATTTTTTCAAAATCTACAAAACCGAATTGACATCAAGGTGAGCTCAAGAATTTGCTTCCGATCCGTTGATCCGTTCTTAGGCTGTTAAATGTTTACATACATACACACACATACAAGCTAAAATGCAAAAAGGCGTAACTAACAAAAAATTCAAAATTGAGTTCTTTTACACTTCTGCGATAAAAAATTACACTTTTATTAACAAAAAACAAGGGGACTTGTAGATCAAGTTTTTTTAATTTTTTTTTTTTAGTTTTTTGTTTCTACTGTAAAATTATATTTTTGTTAGTTACGCCTTTTTGCATTTAAGCTAACGATATATAGAGTTATCTATACGATTATCATCGCGAAAATACTCGAAATCTATCCCCAAGACCTCTAAACGCCAGTAAAAAAAAATTAAAAATCAGTAACTTTCTATAGCGGGAAGTTAAAAATAATTTTTTTTTCTACTTTTTATTTCTCAGTTGGCTCAGTTCTTCGAAAATACATCGTTACTTGCCAGAGTAAACAATTTTCTATTAGCAAAAAATATGTTTGATATATTTGAATTAAACGTTTTCAGTAAAACTATTAACTATTTTTGATGTCATATTGAAAACAAACAGTTAATAACTATAAATTGTTTCCTTAAATTTAGAAATAATTACACATAAATTTAAAGTTAATTGGCAACAAAAATTTATTACAAGCTGTGGCAACTTCATTTGGTGCGAACAGTGGCAACTTCATGTTGAGTTAATTAAAGAAAAATGTTTAATCTCTAAGCAAAAACAAATGGGGTATTCAAACGGTACTCTTAAGTGTCATAATGTCTTAATTGTAAGATTGTAGTTGTGGCTAAAAAAAAGTCATAAAATAATAAGACTTTCTGGGGTATGTTTATTGTTTTGTCATCAGACTGACAAATGGCAAATTGCCACTTTTTCGACTGTCCTGCCAATTTTTTCCCCCTTTCTTTTTATGAGCTGAATCCTCTACTTTTTGTAATGTTTTGCCCCTTTTTTTTATTAAATTGTAAAAACGGAATATTTAAATAGCAAAAAAGTAGAAAATACAGGGGGCAAATCACGGCATCCGATACGACTCGTAATTTAAAAAAATTTCCATATAAATTCTATTGAAATATTTGTATATTACAACTCGTATCGAATGCCGTCATGTGCCCCCAGATTATATTAACATTTTATACGTTAAAGATATTGCTGACAAATGTATGTATATATTGTCCATGAACCCGAAAGAGAGATAACAAAAATTTATGTAAAAAAAAATCAGGACCGCTCAAAATGTCTGGAGATATATTTGGGTTTTTCAAATGATTCGAATGGTAGTCATAAATTAATCAGGGCAATTATGAATAAAATTCCGCGAGAAATTTCTCCCTTTTCCAACTAGAATTTTTTGTTTTCCCTATTACTTACTGTTAGTTGGATTTGCTGGCCGGGTTAAATTTCTCGCGGAATTTTATTCATAATTGCCCTAAATATGTTTTAAAATAATAACACGAAAAAATATTGTACTTGTATTTGTATTTTCGCTTTAGCACCTTTGTACAGGATTGTCAGATATAGTGATTTCTCGCCAAACGTGGCAATTTTTCAATTTGTTTGAATCATGGGAAGCCAATATTAAAGCCACCATTGACACCATGCGGCCAGATTTATTTAAAAAATAATAAAAGTAGCCAAAAATTTAACAAGCCAAATGGACCATGTAAGTCGTGGCCCCGGCGGACATATGCCGGAAATCATAAAAAAGCCATGAAATGGTCTCTCAGATTGTAATAAAAAAAATCATTCCAACAATATATCTGTCATTTTAAGTTCTCATGCAGCTAAAAAAAAAAGAACACCCTATATTTTCGTTCGCATATCATAACACATAACGTATGATTAATATTATATCTTACAGCTAAACTTTATCTTAAACAGCCTAAAAACTACGAACAATACTAGCGATACTTATTTTACATTTAATGATAAAATAAGTTTAATATGAGGACAAAAAACGATACTTTCATGTGCATAGTCAAAGCAAATCGATTAAATCGATTATGAACGACTTTTTATGAATATGTATGAATAAAATTTAAATATGACCCCACAGCTAAACAAATGTTAAAATTCCACTACCATTGATTATTTGATATGAAAACAACAATTACATACTAGGTACAAACATACTTACATACTTACATACATACATACATATGTACATACATACATACATACATACGAACTGTATATTCTTATATTTCACACTGAAAATATTGTATAGAAACACATTTAAGCATGAAGCGAACGATATTTGTGGTCGATTTAGTAACTATGAATTTGTTATTTTATTATTCAAAAAACAATATAGTCGTACACATATTTCTTATTTAAATACAAAAGTAAATTATACAACAATCGATTGAAAGTATAAAAATATTAAGGGCATTCATTATTATTAGAAGAAGAAGAAGACACTGTAATGCATTTTATATTAGAACTGCCTGATTTGCAAGGATTATATTCAGCTCAATTATGAATTTTCCCCGAGGAGTTTTTTCTATTCCCAATAATTTTTTCCCTGGAAAAAAATTATCTTATTCTAAATAGCCGGGAAATAAGTAATTACGGGAGAGGGAAAAATCTGAATGAGCTGTTTAATGTTTACATTTTGTTCATCACTAATACATTAAACATATTCACCACACCAGGCTACAGACTACAAAATGTCAAGGATAGAATACACATGTTTATATGAGAGTGATTCTTTTGAAGACAGCAATGCAACAGGGCAGCAGGTTTTTGTCTACGCTAATTTCGTCGTTATTGTAGTCCAATTAAACTAATTCAAGGCCTATTTATCAGGTCAATGCAATCGTCCTGATGATATTCTGTGTTTTCGTGTTTAAACTGTAAAAAGCTGTTTGTGTGTGTTTCTGGCAATTGAAACACAAAGTTGTTTTTTGCGTTGCTGTGTTTTTATAGAGTTGCATAGAACTAATAAATAGGCCTTGAACTAATTTCTATTTCTTTGGCTACAGTGAGAAAATTCAGTGTTGCTAGCTAATACAAAATGTTGAATGAATGATATCGTACAATTATTTCATATTATTTGACAGAAACAATATTGATGTAAGGCATAAATTGATTAATTTTTATACTTTTACGTCCTATAAGTTTATTTCGAAAGAGTAATTTAATTTTTACAAATGCGAAATATTTGAAGGTGGCAATACTGAACTATGTGTTTATACTTAAGTATGATGGTGCTGCTGCCATCTCCAAAATAATTAAGCGCCTGACCGACGATATCGACAACGTTCGACTTGTCGCAGACTTACATTTGAACAACAACAAAATATTAAGATTTGTTTTTGTTTTGAATGTAAGTGTGCGAGGCGAGAAATGTTGCTAGCGGCATTTGAAGTCGTGTGTTCGTGTAGCCTGCTGTGGTGAATATGTTTAATGCATAACGCAAGAGTTTAGTGAGAGAAATTTAATAAAAAATTTTATGTCTTCTTCATTGCCAATAAGAATGTGTGTTAATAAGGAAATTATCTATTTCCCTTTTATATAGAATACCTCACTTTTTTCCCCGGGGATTTTTTCTTAGAGAAATTGTAATTCATTAGCAGCGTTACCAAATGTGCAGTTTTCCCTGTATGTATATTTTGTAGTTTTTCTAAGCACCGAGCAGTTTTACAGTTTTTTTTTTTTTTTTTTTTTTTTTTTTTTTTTTTTTTAAATACGTTTTTCTGTAAATTGTTTTTGCAGTTTTTTCCCACTTTTATTTTTTAATATCAATTTTGTTATTTTAACTCCGATTTCTGAAGCCATAGTTTTGCTCATTTATCTTATGATAACAGTGACACTAGTTACTAGTACTTTTTCAAGCAACTAGAGGTAATTCACACATATTTAGGTCCACGAACGTTTAATTTTTCTGTATGGAATTTGGTATTATTGTTTGCAAATTGAGTTCATATGCAAAATTAAAACACAGGATGTGCAAGAAAAACAAGTTTAACACATTCTTCATTGAAATAATTCTGTCTCGTATAAAATTAATATGAGATAAAACTCAACGGCCAAATTAAAGAGTGGACCCCATAGAATTTTAGGCCAAACAAATTTTTTCAGAACTCTCTTAGCGACGTTTTAGTAATTCACAGAAAAAACAACACTTTATAAATTTGGAGAGACATATTTTCTTAACTGATGCCGATGAGGCTTCCGAGATGGTAAAATATACCAACTTAATATCCGGTCTAGCGTTTGGGACAATATTCTGTATTTCATTATCCAACACAATAGTGTGACCGGAGTCAATTTTAATAGTTATATTCTCCAGATTTTTTTTTATACATACGCAGTCTTACGTCTATACCTGATGCCCTATGTTCACTTTGAACTCTTTACAATTGTATTATATGTATGCTATGCAATTGAATTCAGTTGTAAATAAAGGACATAGGACATAGGGTAATAAAGGACATAGGGTGAACCAAAAGTTCAGATATTCTATCAAATATTTTGATTAAATTTGTAGCATTAATTATTTGTGGAAGTGTTTTTGTTTTCAATATAAAGTTATAAATTGGGCTCAAATAGGCAGAGGTTTTAAGTTTGTTTTAAAGATTGCAGGAATATGCGTTACTTTATGCTTTATGTGAACATAACATGTCACTTTACGTTAGATTTTTTGACAGTCGAAACAAATGTCTTTAGGTATCTTGCTCGTAAAGTGTGATGAAAGTCTTTATACATGTACAATAAATAGACTGAGTTGCACTTAACTGTGAATAGTCTAATTGTTTTAAAATGTTGTTGTTGTTGTTGTTGTTGCTATTTTTACTATTAACCAAAAGCAGTGTACAAGCATATCATTTAGTTAGAGAATGTTATGGTGTTTTATTTTTTCTATTTCGTTTGTTTTTTTATAATTATTTCACAAAAAAAAAATTAAATTAAACAAAATAAATGTACAGTAAGAGGCTAAAAGGTTAACTTCTAAATATTAATAGATTCTTTTTTTGTTATTTATTATTCTTTTTGTTGCTGTTTTTTATAAACGATTTTGTATTCTAGTTGACAACGTATGTACATCACACTACGGCCATATTATCATCATCATCAACGTCATCAAAATCATTATTATTATTATTATCGTTGCCGTCGTTTTTGTCGTTGTAGCCATCGTAGTCGTCGTCTTCGTCGTCGATCAACATTTTAATCCATCACCAGTCAACCGCATATCAACTGTTAAATAGTAAACGACTAAAATAATAATAATAACAAAACAACAACGTGTTCAACAGGCGCTTTAATCTACAAATTAGAAAGTCTTAAGAATTGCAAAACAAGGATTTGAGTTCTTGAAATGCATACATAAATACTACTTAAATACATAAATACTAAAATGAATACTTTTATGTACAGGCATACATAATAATAAATGTTTTAAAAATCATATTTTTGGATTTTCTAAACGACACAGCTGTTGAAATTGTTCGTTCTTATTTGGAAAATCTTCGTTCCGATGTCGTCCCCCACATTAAAAATGGTAAGTGAATTAAAAGTATTTATGTGTAAATAAAGAAAAATATTTAAGCATTATTTAAATTAAAATATATATATATTTTTTTTTTAATATTTCTACCAATTTGTATCACTCTAGTACGAGCTTTTCTATGACGTCCCTTTTTTTAATGTTGAAAACTTCATTTTGGTGCAGCTTTAGGATAATTATTTTCTATAGGTTGTTTTGTTTTCAAAGGTGCTCAAATTATTGTGGAAATGATACTTTTTTCATTAATTTTAATAATTTAGAGCCTGTCCCACGATATCGACAGCTTTCAACTTGTCGCATACTTACAGTCAAAACAAAAACAAATTTTAAAATTTTGTTGTTGTTTCAAATGTAACTGTGCGACAAGTCGCACGTTGTCGACATCGTGGGACGGGCCCTTAATTTCAATTCTTATTTACTACGTTTATACGCGCACTATTTTCAAATAAATTAACTCACTGTTTATACAACATTGTAAATGTATAAAAACTTGGTAGCACTTCTATAGAAATGTTACTGATGTTTACAAAAAAATTGTGTAAATGTGTAAAATAACAAATAATTAATTTTTTATTGTCATTATTTTCTGCTATCAATATTTTTTGTAAAATATTTATCAATTTATTGTTTTTTATTAGCAAACATTTGTCAGTATGGCAACCTCAAGCATTTTATTTGCAAATAGTGCGTTACTTGAAAGCCACACGTTCAATTTTTTTCTTTCAATTCCATTCAATTTGCAATACACTCACAGTTTTTTACTAACACAATCAAAAGTTTTAAATTGAAAACTAGATTTCCTTCAAATTCAGCTATCCATTTATATGGCAATTTAATTTTCAATTTGAAGTTTGAGTTGTTTTTTCCTCGGTGGCATTTAAAAAATGAAATTGACTATTACGGGATTTATACTATGACTTTTTACCGTGACTTTTCTAGAGTTTATTGACAAAAGGGGTACAAAGGTGATTAAAGAGGTAGCAACATAAAAGAGAATTCAAGAAAAATGCAGGGGAAAAAGTCATCCTGTAAATCCCGTATATCAATTTGTTTCACAGATATTAATTTCAAGGAATTTTGACACACAGTATGTGTGATAAAATTGAAAGCGATTTATTGAACATTTGGCTGCAGCGTTAATCGTAGTAAGTCACAATAAAAACAATAATATGACAATATATGTATGCGTATAAACGTAGTAACTGCCAGTTTATAGAAGACAAGCAAAAATTATCGTCTGCCTATTTATATTGAAAACAAGAAGCACTCAAATTTGCTTAAGCTTTTATCCAAGTTTGGTTTCACTTGAATCAGTACAGTGGTTGTTGAGAAATTTAAGGTTAAAGTTGAACTTTAAATTTTTTTAATTTTGTATAAAAAAGCCCTTATAATGAAAATTAAATCATTTTTTTAACCGACTTCCAAAAAAAGGTGGAGGATTTGTATCAATTTTTGTTTTTTTTAGTGTTACTTCACCACTCGGTGCATATTAGACTGATTGTAAAAATTCTTTTATTGTCTAAGAGGGTATAGCTGCCCATTATAGCAAATACCTTAGGTTCTTGTAATTACACAATTTTACGGCCTGTCCCACGATGTCACCAGAAATCGTTCGATCGAAAACTTGTATTGCAATCAACAATAACATTAGAAAATTCGTTGTTGTTTTCAATATAAGTTGTCGATCGAAAGATTTCTGGTGACATCGCGGGACAGGCCGTTTCAGTTGAAAAGTGGGCGGGACGACTATGCCCATTAAAGTTTATTCTTATATTTCACGTGGTTCTACTTTTTTACAAAACTTACCCTCAAAAATAGAATCAATCTTCCATTTGAAAAAATGGGCGGAGTCACACCCATTAAAATTTAATATTTTATTTTAAGAGGTTCCCTGCGCTCGGAGAACTCAAAATCATGAATTTAAAAAATGGGTGGATGCACGCCTATTAAAATTAAATTTTATATTCTATAAATTTGTTTCGAAAATGTTCTATCAGATCTTTGCATTGAAGTCGGTTTTTTTTGGCAGAATTATTAAAACTAACGAAGTATGTTTTTGAAAATTTAATGCTTAAGCCGAGTTTTTTCAGTCATAAATAAGTTTTAGACACCTTTGGATATGTATATGTATATACTTTTTGGATATATGTATATGTATATACTATCTACAGTTTCAAAAAAAAAAAATTTACAAATTGCTTTACAAATGACAGAGTTATACATAAGGGGAGAAAATTCACCCCTCCGATTTTCGAAAAAAAAGTTAAAGCATCAAACCGCAGGCAAACCCTTTCAAGCAAAAAAAAAAAATTATTTTGAAAATCGGTTTACAAATGACAGTAAAAAATACTAGCAATTACTATAAATTTTGGTACAAATTTATTTTTTATAATTTCTGACTATTTTCATTAAAATAAAAAAGTATTCCACCGGCGCACAGTGGGGTGAATGGTAGAGAAAGTGGCGATTAATTCATAGAAATCGTAATTTTAAAGTGTTGTTATTTTTTATTGATGAATATTAATAAATACATAAAAAAACCAGCATTTAAAAAAAAAATTTTTTTAAATTTAAACTTTTATGGGCTTTTTTGTATTTTGGAGAAAATGGTCTTCTTATTTGACTATTTTTGCTTGTAACTTTGGAGTGAAAAAAGATAAATTAGTAAATTAAATTGAACTTTATGATCCTTTAAAAAAATATTTGTTTAAATAAAAAAAATTAATATTTAATATGTATTTTTCACATAGATTTTTAGCAACTGGAATTCTCTCACAAAAAACCTTCATAACTCAAAAATCGCACAAATGCGCAAATAGGTAATCTGGGATTTATTAGCTAAAATCTTACAGCCTTATTTATAAAACTTAAAATGCTTTTTAAGAAAAATTTTGTATGAAAATTTGTTTTAAAAACCCTTTAAAAAACTTTTTAAGTTTTATAAATAAGGCTATTATATTTTAAGAGCATAAAAGCATTTTTCCCTGCACTCATCCGAAAAGTTGTTGAAACTCAATGTACATATCAAAAATACCACATTTTTAGAGCAATTTAATTTTTTGTTTAATATTTCCAAAACATTTATCTAAACAGAAAATAATTTTTTAAATGCTCAGTACCTGAAGTTGACGGTTCCATTATAAAACTTTTACTTATAGAAGTCTTTAACAAAAACTATAATCACTTGAAATATCAAAATTTTCTCTTTTAATCAATGCGCGCAAAAATAAGTAAAATTATTGAACTTAGAACACACAGTGCAAATAAAATAAACTTACAAGAACTTTTATTTTTGCAGTTAGTGATGTAGAATTTTATCAACTTTCATATGGTGAAAGCTAAAGTCCATGTTTTGAATTAATCGCCACTTGTGAAGGCTTTCACCCCACAGTGCGGTGGGTCGTGGCGGGTGCTAAAGTGTATATGGGCTTCTAGAAGACAATTTCATCTTTCTTTCGATGGTTTTGCTTTTTTTATCTTAAAAATTTATACACTACAAAAATTCAAATTTTACCAAAATATGGGTGCTTAAATTATTTTATAGCACCCTAGCTCCAAATTGTACAGGGTCTGCTCACACACCATTTATTAAAAACAACAGCTTACTCTACATAACAAAAAAGACCGCAGCCCGTTATCGATAATAGTTTTCGAGAAATCATAATTTATTTCAGATCAAATAGGACAATTTTTCTTTTTTTTTATGAACATAAATTCTCTGTTCTTAGCAGCATGCCACGCCCACTACTGCCCATATTTCTAACTAATTATTTGTCTACCTTAGTTTTGATATGTTTCCTTTCTGATGGTGTAAAAATTTTAAGAATCTATTTCAAGAAAGAATTTAGGTTTTGGCCAATGAAAATTCTGATTCTAAACCACCGTGCCTCGCATCCATATGGCAATATTAACATTAATCCCGTTTAGATGCACTTCTTGTTTGCAAAGAAAAGTGGAAAGTGTTGCCGCATAACTTTTTTATTGTAACCTAATCAGTCTCGAAAGGAACATTTTTAATTATGTTTTTTACGATAAAATAAGGCTCGATGTATTTAAGAATTCACAAGGTTTCTGTTCCAATAAAGAAATTATTTCGTAAAAAGACTATTTTACCCTAAAATACAATATACTCTTACTTACGTACATACATATCGTTACCTTAATATAGAAAGGCCGTAACTAATTATTTTTTTGAACTCGAGTTTTTTCTATATTCCGATGGTAGAACATCTCAAACAAATTACATTGTGGAACAGTTTTTTGGCCAAATGTATCTGATACCCAATCCTAATGTAAAATGGTTCGCTGAATCCGAATATGAAGTCAAAATCGTCGAAAGTAGAACAGTTTTTAAGATATAGCCAAATTACCGTTTTTGGGTTTTTAAAAAAGACGATGTGGCTTAAATGGAAATATCTTAAAAAATATTCGTCGTAAAGATAGTAAAATTACTAAAATAAACAGACATCACATGTCAGGATTAGTCAAGAAATGATGGAGATACAATGCGCAAAATTTCAAACTTCATTAAAAATGTTATGATTTTTTGCAATTTTGCTGTTTTCAAGTTTTTTTTTTTAACCAAACAATTAAAAATTTCAAGATTTTTTTCCATAGGACATTAACTATGTTTAATACAAACATTTTGAGCTCTACAAGGTCCAGGTTGGTGAAACAAATTACAAAGCTACAGAAGATTTAGTGAATTAACCCACTTTTCGGTTTTATTAAATCAAAAACCCAAAGGAAATAAATACGCAGAATTTGAAAAAAGAACGCTATAAGTGTTACAAACATTGACAGTTCACAGTTTTAAATTGTTTGCTTAATTTTTTGATTCTCTTGAAACACCGAATTCATATTAAAATAAATTCAGTACACAGAAAAAATTTAATTTCGTTTTCAGTAACCAAATTCGTTGAATCAGTAAATATTTTATTTGAATACGGTCCTACAAATAATTTTGTAAATTCTGATAAAAATTTTGTAAAAATTTAAATTAATCATAGTTCGGCTGAGAGAAAATGTTATTTCAGTGTGTTGGTGTTTACCTTGCTTGTTGATAGGAACAACGTGCTGTTGTGCGGTTGTTGTTGTTTATTTTGATTGATCGTGTAGCCGACAAACGTCGTGGCCTGTTTCTTCTCTACACAGTTTTTTGGTATAAATTAATTTAGTGGAATAGTACAGAATATTTACTGAAACTAAGTTTGATTTCAAACAAATATTTGTTTAAAAATTTTTTGCGAATAATTTTTTCTGTGTAAAGTGCGACTCTGACTCGTGCACGAAGGGTTCCGTACGAACACTAGATATGTAATTTAATACAAACTTCATCCTATATAATATATAGTTTTGGCATTTTTTTTAGTTTTTGGGGTCTTTTCGGTTTATTGTTTTGGCGGTTTTTGCGTTTTTTCGGTTTTGGCGATTTTTTTAAGTTTTGGCTCTTTTTTTAGTTTTATTTATTTATTTATTTATTTATTCAGTTTTGTAATAGTAAGCCTACAAGGCCAATAAATATTACAAATAGCAAAATACCCGAGTATTTCAATAGAAAACTAATAACAATATATAAACTTCAAAATAATATCATGAAAAAAACTTAAAAACTAAAAAGGATAGAATACTTATATGTAATAATTAATTGGAAAAGGTGGGGAAAAAAAATAAAAAAATAACAATCTCATAAAACTCCCCAAACATAAAATTTGTTAATTAATAAATATATTTTTTAGTACAGAGGTCCAATTAGGGCAGGAACTACAAAATTAGCTGTAACGGGTCAAGTAGGCAGAAGAGGAAGGGGGAAAAAAATAAAAAAAATAAACAGAACAAATGCTCACATCAATTAAGAGGAGAAATGTTTAAGTAATTTAAGCTTAAAAGCATTATTAGAATGCGAGAAAGTTCGTAGTACTAAGGGCAAATAGTTCCAGAGACTAATTACCCTAATGAGGAAGGACAAAGAAAAGGATAATTTAAAGATTCGTGGCAAGATAAGGTGAGGGTTCCTATTCCTATTTTCTAGTTTTGGCGATTTTTTCGGTTTTTGGCGTTTTTTCATTTTGGTGATTTTTTTTTTATTTTTGGCGATTTTTTTCATTTTTGTGATTTTTTTTATTTAAAATTTTTTTTTAGTTTTGGCAACATTTTCGCGTTTTGGCGATTTTTTTCGATTTTTGGCAATTTTTTTCATTTTGGCGTTTGATTTTTTCATTTTGGCGATTTTTTCGAATTTGGCGATTTATTTTAGTGTTAGAATTTTTTTTAATTTTGGCGATTTTTTTCGTTTTGGCGATTTTTTTTTAATTTTTGGCGATTTTTTTTTTTTTTTTTTGGTTTGGCGATTTTATAATTTTCGGTTTTTTTAGTTAACGTTTTTAAAAATTTCAAGTGTTTGCCTCTTACGGTTTCCAAGATATAGCAAATTGTCAAAATTACATAGTCAAAATTGCATTAACTGATGGACCACCCTTTAATTTTAATTTTTTTAAATTTTAGTGTTAATTGTTGTAGTCTGTATAAAAATACACTAATTTTACAAATTTCAAGTTTCAATATACAATTGTATGTATATTACATGGGATTTTAACATTTTTCGTTGCTCGTTTTGGAACACCCTTTAATTTTTAATTCTCATGTATTTGTTGTTGCAGCGGCCAAGGTTCTACATACTGTTTCCAAATTTCAGGTCCGTAGCTCTTACGGTTCCTGAGAAAATACCGTGTGACGGACAGACGGACAGACGTAGCGAAAACAATAGGGTTCCTTTTCACCTTTGGTGTACGGAACCCTAAAAAATAAAATGCATAGTGCAAAATGTGATTTTTTTTTTGGCAGAACAATCCGAACAAGTTTTGCTATGCTTGTAGAGTTTATTGTTTTGCGCAGATGAATTTTACTCTTAGAGGAGGTCATGGAGGTCATTTGGTTTAGTAGGAAATTTCAGGAGCCCAAATTATAAAGATATAATTCAAGACTTGTTAAAAAATTATGAGAAAATTGGTAAAGTTTTTAACACGATTTTGTTTTTATTTATGTTAACATTCATTTTTATGTCTTTCTTAAAAAAGGAGTTAATATATGTATATGTCTTTAAAAATACACCTTTTGCATTCACATTTAAATTTCTTCTCAAATAACCTTGGCGATGAATGCGACGAGCATGTTGAGCGTTTTCACCAACAAATACAAGAAATGGAACGTGGGTATCAAGGGGCGTATGGTGAGGCGATGTTCGGCGACTATTGTTGGTTCCTTGTGCGAGAGGTAGAAAATAATTACAACAGACAAAGCAACTAAACAGTTTTAAGCCATTTTTAATTTAATTGTTACCTATGTATGTATATAAATATTTCTATATTTACTTGCTTTTTTTTTTATTTGATCAAATTGGGATAATTCAATTAATCTTCTGTAACTTTATCATTTTTGCCCCGATCTGTATTCTATTGAGTACATAATGTTTCTATTAAAATAATCTAACGTGATAAGTGACAAAACTTAGCAAAAATTAGTTATTTAATGTAAAAAAACTAAGTTAAAAAAAACCTAAATTGCAAAAAATCATTAAATTTTTTGTGAAATTTGAACTTTGCTCCACTGTAGTTCAGTCATTTCTTGATCAATTTTTACAAGCAACCCATGATTGTTTTAACAATTTTATTTTCTTTCAAGTGGAAAAAATAAATAAAAAATTATTTAATACTTACCAAGATTCTTTTATTTAAGTGATATCATCTTTTTTAAAAACCCAAATAACGGCAATTCTGCAATATCTCGAAATCTGTTCTACTTTTGACCATTCTGAATTCAGATTCGGATTTGGTGAAAAAATCTACATTAAGATCATGTGTCACATTCATTTGGTCACGACTTTGTTGAAATTTTGTTAATAACAGTGTTATTAGTTAGGTAGGGCCTTTTTATATTAAGGTAACAATAAACTATAATTATTTACAAACTATTTTGAATGTATAATTGTAATTGTTTGTTAACGAATTTGAATTTAATTTAAAAGTTAAAATTTAAATTTTTAATTCGAACTCACACCACCAAAGTTCGCTCTGCTTAAACATACGGGCCTGTTCTAAAAATCACGGTGATTTAAAAAAAAAACAAACTAGTAATAGCTGACTTGTTAGTGGATTTTTATTGTACGAGTTTTTGCCATTTATGTATAATATGTGTACTATTTTATTGCTATAAATCGTGAAATTTACAAAAGCAATGAGTTATTTCTTTTTTTAAATCACCGCGACTTGACATCGTAATTTGCAGAACAGGCCCGATAAAAATTCATATTACATTCATTTCGTAATTACAATTGGCTCTGCTTTCGACTGACCACAAGAAAGTGCGTCTATTTTTTTTTTTTTTTTTTTTTTTTTTTTTTTTACAAAAGAGAAGAGTAACAATCAGTCAATGAATCCATACTACTATTACAATGTGTTACTATATTTTAGGAAAGAGATAGTGATAGAGAAGACATGTAGTGAAGGAAGAGATAGATGAAAGCTTCATTCGTATACAACTCTGATTTTTGCACGTTTTTAATAATGCAGTGTTGCAGCGCCTCTGGTGTCAGTGAGGCGTGCTAAAGTGTCAAAACGGTGCTTAGTAGCCATTTCATTGGTTATTTCACTTCGCCGATAATTCTGCTACACAACGAAGGAAGGCGCTCTAATGTTACATTAGGATTAGTATCTGCGGAAGTCGGTATAGTTCAGTGACCAGTGTGTCTATAGCTTCATCACTTGAACTTTCCTACAACAATTGATATAAAGAGACACTAACGCGTATCAGAAAAATACGTGTTATTGTTATTTAATGACTGTCAGAACCAGGCTCGAACCCAGGACCTTAGAGTCCAACCTCAATTAGAGCTTCAAGCGTTGCGTTGTCAGCAGGGTACGTATTTTCAGTACATTCAAATAATATTTTATATGTTTAAATGTACTGAAAATACGTACCCTTCTGCTAACGCAACGCTTGACGCTCTAATTTAGGTTGTGCTCTTAGATTTTGTAGTCAATGTGCTAAGTACGAGTACTTCAGCCAACGCCACCCACAGTTTAGTTAATTAAAGTTTATATTTTATTTATATTTTTTTTATAAATTTCTCGATTTTATTGCTTGAAAGTATGCAACATTGTTAAAATTCTGTGCAAAAAAAGTACTACTCATGTTGTTTCGCAGCTGAAACTAATATGATGCCAGATTCATTTTGCATGGAAAAACGTGCTGCCAGATAGCTTTTAAGTGTTTTTCGCAATAAGCAAATTTATTTCGCAAATATTTCACACCAAATACTTTTACATGTAGTTTGACAGCATTTCGCACGAAATTGTGAACAGCGTATTAGGCTTTATCGGAGAAAAAAAGGCGAACAATTTGTTCGCGTGAAACTTTGCTGTTTTTCATACAAAATTCCAAACTTTCAATTTCTTTATTCCCAATAAGTGTGGGTCATCGTTTTCGTTAAGATCACTTTATAAAGCGTTTTTTTTTCTTTCTTTTTTCGTTGCAGGAATCACGAACCCCCACCAGCGTCTATCACCATCATCGTGCTCCTCGTACCCCCGAAAGCTATTTTAACGTGCCCGAATCGATAGCTCTGCTTAATATCGTCAAATCAGAACGAATACAAAGTGCATTTCAATCGAATCGCAAAAATCATGCCAGCGTTTGGGAAATGGTTGCTGAGGTGCTCAATCGTTATAGTGCACGAAAGCGCTCGGCCAAGCAGTGTTGCAATCGTTACGAGAATCTCAAGAAAATCTATACACAATTAAAAAAGAATCCCGAAAGACATGTTAGACGCAACTGGCCGTATATGTTTCTCTTTAAAGAAATCGAAGAGCAAAGAGGCGAATGTTGGGGTTCGAATAGCAAGCGTATGGCTTTGATAGCCAAAAATCAAAACGAACTGTCGTACTATCATCGCCGACGACAGGCAGCTGAATTCGGGGCGCTGCTAGATAAGCAGACGCAAGCAGCTGTTGTGGCTCAACACAATCTGTTGCAAAGTTTAGCGGCCGTTCATTCCAATGACTCGAGTAGTAATTGTAAAATGGAACGATTTCTACCCAATCATTTTGTTGAGGCTCAACTGGGCACTGACACCAGTAACACAAATGGCGGCACTAATGTCTTTGATGACGAATCGCCGCTGCCTTTGCAAACAACGCGCAAAGAAAATATAAATCATATAGCTGATGTTCTGCCCGATGCTACAGTTGTTGCAGCGGCAGCTGCCGCCCATAATTTATTGCAGGCCCATGTAAATGGTGTGAGCGGGGTCAATACGAATGAGTTAAAGCAGCCTCTGGCTCAGGAATATGAGAAAGACTGCAACGGTGCTCTCAACCTGCAGACCAGTGATAATCATGTCTCAATGAAGTAAGTATAATTGATTGTTATAAGAAATGCTATTACAATTTTAATAATACCAGTTTAACACACTCGCCCAACAGATCGGAACCGTTGTCGGATGGGGAATTCAATCCGGACGATATACAGCTAATGCAAACAAATTATAATGGGTAAGTTTTTGACCAGAATCACAGAAGTTATTTAAGTAAAATTTTGTAAATGAATGAGAACAAATTACAAACAGGCATTAGGTTAGTTTAGATTAACAGGTTGACGAGGATCAGTTTGAATAAGATCCCTTTGTGTGTTAACTGCAGGAAAAAAAGAGAAATAGAAAAAAGAAGGTGAAAAGCTGAGAGAAAAGGGAGGAGCTTCTAAGCTCCGCTTATGGGAACTGCTCCTAATAAAGAAATGCAGTTGCGAAATTTCCTTCGCACTATTTGCTTGCTATCCTCATCATTTAAAACACTACGGCGTCCTGTTCGATTAGCACTGTTGAAGCTGGCTTCAAATCGTTACATACGTGATCGTATCGGCAATCGTACGAAAACAAATTAAATGATACGCCAATCGCATAAACTGAATGGAATTTCAATACGTTCACGTATGTCATAATCCGAAAATTGTGTTTTTACGTGACGAGTTGTACGTTCACGGATGTAACGATTTGACCCCTGGTCTTCCCTTTAACGAAATTAATAATACTTTGAACTGTGAAACGAAATTTTTCCAGTGTTTCGCCTATAGCACTGAGATTCGGTGGTGGTTTCTTCCTGTTTGAAACTAATTTTTGTATTCGAAAATTATTTTAAAAATTTTTCTTTAAAAAAAAATGTCGCGTTGTAAAGGGTGTTTTTTTTTTGTAGAGGTATAGAACTTTGAAATTGAATACAGCAGAGATAAATTTTTGAAATTGACATGAAATTTAATTTATTCTAAAAATAGGGCCAAGCGTTGACAAATTTTATATGAAAAAATTTCAAATTAAAAAAATAAAAAACATAAGAAATTTTTCAACGCTAAATGATCAAACAAAATAAGTCCGTAACTTCAGGAAAAATCGCTGTCAAATTAACAAAGCCCGTAATAAAAATAAAATCTACGGCAGTAAGTGCTAATTCACACGGTGAAATTTATGACGTCTATTTTTCTTAATGCTCTTTTGAAGTTGCTACCAAAAATTCATTGCATTCATACGATGTTTTATATTTTGGACTTCTAATTTTACTTCTCTCCACCCATATAGCCAATAAGCTAGAAGAGTAACAATAAAAAATAACAATAAGATAGAAGAGTACCATTAAAACGTAACAACAATAACAACAAGGGCAATGTAAAGAGAAATATGAAAAAACCATAAAAAACAGAAATCAAGTCATATTTCCTACCCCTCTTTCTTCTCTACACCGTTCGCTAACAAACAAAAAGTGACGTCGAAAAATAGAATTCATAAAAGTCTTCGTGTGAATTAGGTGTAACTTCAAATGCCCTCTAATTTTTGTTTTATTTTCTTTTGTGCTTATTTTTCTTTGTAGTTTTGAGTACAAAATGTATGAAATTGATTGAAAGTATGGTAGCATTGTTGAGAGAATATTTATTTAAATGGGAGAGCATAAGAAAAAACGCTATCAAAATAAAATAGATTCTATATGAAGAAACAGAATAAAGTCTGTAACTTCAGGAAAATCGCTGACAAATTAATCAAGCCCATAATAACATCGACGGCATGATACAATAATACAGGTAGCCGCGAATCTACAACAAATGTACAACAAATAAAACAACAGTGATTTTTATTGCTGTTTTGTGATTGAACAAGAGAGACAACCAAGAGAAAACAATATACATGTATTTGCGTTTTCTCTTGGCTTTGCAAATCATGTTTGTATTAGTACAGTTTTAATAGGCGCTGTGCGCGTGTGTTGGTAAAACATAAACACCATTTGGCAGATCAAATCACGAAACAAGCAAACAGCTGGCTCTTCGCGGTTACCTGTATAATTGTATCATGATCGACGGCAGTAACTTCAAGTGCTCTCTAATTTTTATTTTATTTTCTTTTGTGCTTATTTTTCTTTGTAGTTTTGTTTACAAAATGTATGAAATTTATTGAAAGTATGGTAACATTTTTGTGAGAATGAACACTGATATGTGAGAGCATAAGAAAAAACGCTCTCAAAATAAAATAGATTCTAACTCATGGCTGGTTTCTGCGGCTGTTTTTTGTGTCAATTTGTATGGAAAATGTGTTGTAGCCGGTATTCTGTTTAATCATTATCTCTCGACTGCTTCTTTCTGGGGCTGTTTTTTTTTAATGTTATTTATAATATCCCTTATTCCAGTTGTCGGCATCGACGTCACTTTAACACAATACCAAAAAATTGGGGCTTGTTTACTCGCTTTCGAGAACAATTTTGTGCAACTGACAATATATTTCCGTTCCCTAAGGTCTAGAAAATAGCATAAACCTGCTAACAGGAATCACTTGTTTTCGACAACGGGTACACAAGCCCCAATTTTTTTGTATTCCCCCATATTGTGAATGGCGTCGTCGACGTCACATCAGTAAATATTGTCAATTGTATACTCTTTATCGGCAATAATTGGATCTTATTGATAATCTCTTACTAATCTCCACGGCTTTGTAAATAAATGGAGCATGTTAATAGTAGTCAATTGTTATAGACGAAGAGTAGACAAGTAACATATTTTAGTGTCGTCTTGATGTGACGTCGACGACGCCATTCACAATAAGGGGTATTGTCTTAAAGTGACGTCGATGCCGACAACTGGAATAAGGGTGAATGTTAATTTGTATAGAAAATCATTAAGCGTTGCTTTTTACAAAATAAGGTCCATAATCTTCTGGCATTATAATTTAAATATTCCCCCTTATTGAGTCGTCGACGTCACATCAAGACGACTCTAAATTTTGTCACTTGTCTGCTCTTTATCGGCGAAAATTGGATATTATTGAGTAGTAGTAAATTTTTGTCGACAAAGAGTGGAAAAGTAGTGTCATCTTAATGTGACGTCGACGACGCCATTCACAATAAGGGGGATTAACTTCTGGCATATGATCGCCACAGCTGGCTCTGGAGGTCCAATTTTCGATGACTTTTTCCCCAACATTTGTGGCTGTATATTGGGAATAATGTGGCGAATTTTGTCTTCCAAGTGGTCAATTCATTCGGGCTTATCAGCGTACACTAAAGACTTCACATATTCCCGCAGAAAATAATCTAGCGACGTTAAATCACACGATCTTCGAGACACCAATTCACGGATCCGAAACGTGAAACTATGCGGTTACCAAACGTTTTCTTCAATAAATCAATTGTGGCACGAGCTGTGTGATACGCGGGCGGATCAATACGTCCGTGACCTTTTGAATGAAAAACAGTTTTTCTTTTCCAAAACAAAAATTTATTTTTCAACATAATCTCCTTTTAACTCAATACACTTAATCCAACTTTTCTACAGTTTTTGTATCCCTTCCAAAAAAAAAATAGGATTTTTCGAGGTCCTTAAAATAGGCAATAATTTCATCGTTCCACCGAGCCATTTCTATATGTTTAGAAATAGGAAGTAGTCACTAGGGGCTAAATCCGTAGAATATGGCGGATGAATTAAAAATTCGGAGCAGGTTTAGACTGCTGCTTAGTCTCCGGAGTACTTACTGTATCTATGTTTCATTCACAGTTACAAAACGCCGCAAAAGCTCTTTCGGATTGTGTTTAAACAACTCCAAACAATCCTTTGAAGTTGTCAGACATTTACGTTTATGGTCAATTGAGAGCAAACGAAGCACCCATCTTGCAGACAAGTTTCTTAATTTAAAATCGAAACCACACTGCCATATGAAATTCCTATGGCATCAACAATCTCACGCACTTTTACTCTTAAATCGGCCAATACCAATATCGTGGATTTATTCAACATTTTCAGATGTAATGGCCGTCCAGAACGTTCAGCATCATTTGTAATCGATGCTGCAGAGTCCCCATAGTATTTATCGAGCTTTTCCTTGGTTTGATTGATGGTTTTCTTTTTCGCAAAAAATTATGTTTAATGAGCACACGAAATTCACTTTTTTCCATTTTCTTTTCAAAAAGCGAGGTAGTCTGTTATCAATGGCTGCCAAACACAAACTAAATGACACTAAATTCAAAAATACACTGAATTAATGATCCACTCTCGTATGTTGCGCCGTTTTGTTGAAACCAGAGCTCCTTCAGCACATCATGGTTGTTCTATTGATGAAGGAAGTAGTCAGTAATCATGGCGAATAGTCTATCCGATTCAGCTTTTCCTCTACGCTACGCTCTACAGCAGCAATGACTTCTACTGTACCCAGTGTACGATGTCTCTATGGATGCGTATTATCATTTAGAGAGAAACGTGGTGGCAAAACATTCCATAGTTAATCGAATTAATTGCTCGATACGTATTTCGAACAGAACCATGATTTTCAAAATAAATTTTTTTTGCACAATTTGGAAGCGTTGTTTAGGCTCCATTCTATTCATATGTTGAAATGCCAAACCAAACTAAACACAAATCACTTGACAGCTGACAAAATGGCCGCCAGTTTAAAAAAAGTGTGGCCAACTTAAAAGTTTTATAACTCTATAAAAAAACACCCAATATAATTATTTATAAATTCTAACTGCCGTATTCATAAAAGATATTTAAGATTTATTAAGGGCTTATTTGAATAGAATATCTATTGGAAATTTTTTTAAATAAACCTATAATAAACCTAAAATATTTTTTATGAATACGGCAGTAAGAATTTATTTGTAATTGCTTTAAAGTAATCCTAAAGTCGAAAAGTATTGTTCTGCCAAATAGTTAAGTGCTGGACTTTATATTTATTTCTTGTGTTTTGGTGACATTAAAAAAAGAAATTTTCAAAATTTGCCTCTCCAATTAAAAAAGAAGAACATATGTTTTTAATAGTATTAAAAAAAAATATAAAATATTAATTGATTTAGAAGAAAGTGAAAATGTAAATATATTAGAGTCCGTAGCCAGTGTTAGTGAAGATCTTATTACTGAGCCAGTTGCTTCCACATCCATGTGTGGTTTGCTTTTAAATGAAGGTAAGTGCAGTGTGATCTACTTTTGTTGCAATCTACCCTGAAAGTATCGGTAGTAAATCAGAATGTGATGGAGATAAAAATCATGGTCTGTTGGGAATTTATTACGAGTATCTCAAAAAACTTCAGAAAACATTTATTGTATACCTTCAAAACTTTGGTTAGGTTAGGTTAGGAGGGTTGGTGCTATAACACACCACTCAGTGACCCAATTGGGTACATTGTGATTCCCTTCTTTAAACCCCCTTTTGTATCCAGAAGAACTCCTAAATTATCTGTCATTAAGCCCCTGGAATCGTATGAGGAAGCCCCTGATATCCTTCAGTTTACACTTTGCGGTATCACTAATGCTCTCATAGAACGAGAAGAATCCCTATTATCTGTCATTAAGTCAATGAATTCCCATGTAGAAGCCCCTGATGTTCTCCAGTCTACACTTTGCGGTATCACTAATGCTCTCATGGAAACGAGAACAATCCCTATTATCTGTCATTAAGTCACTGAATTCCCATGAGGAAGACCCTGATATCCTTCAGTTTACACTTTGCGATATCACTAATGCTCTCATGGAACCGTCTGCTCAGCCAGCTAAGACTATGGCATAGCAGCTTCTGGCAATGCCAGATAATATGTTCAATGGTTTCTGTTTAAGCTTCATCCTCGCACATCCTACATAAATCTGGAGTGTCAGTTTCCTAAATGGTGGTCCTGACCAAGCAGTTACCAGTCAACAGACCTATCAAGACTCGCATCGTCTTCCTATTCATATCCAGTAGCAGTTTGGATCTTACTGAGTCAAGTTTTGGCCTAGAATCCCAATCCATTCGCCATGAACGGTTGATGCTGCTCACCACTCAATTACTGAGTTCCCTGTAGTAATGACCTGTAAGTAATTTCACCGATCTGTCACACATTCCCTCATCTAACGCCGACCTTATTCTTGCCAGCTCATCAGCAATTTCATTTCCCTCAACAATGCTGTCTGTGGCCAGGAATCCAACATGTCTGACACTATATTTGTCCATAAGCAAGTTGAGGGCTCTCCTGCAGTCACTAACAAAATTTCGATTTGACATTGTGTTCCTTTAGAAGCTTTTAGCGGTGCCTGGCTGTCGACGCCATTAGCAACATTTCTGGCCAGTAGTTCCGTGATCCTGAGGATCGCCAAGATCTCAGCTTGGAAAACGCCGCATTAATTCGGCAGTCTGAAAGTACTATGAACGTTTGTTCCCAAGATGTAGACACCAGCACAGCCCCTGTGCTTTCCCTCTCCCCAAACATTTTTGGCACGTCTGTAAAGATCGTTCTACCCTCATATATCTTATGAGATTTGGCCCAATAGTCGCTATCCGGAATTACCAGTGAGTGCGTTCTACGAAAATCAATTTTAGCGACCTTATAGTCCGTGAACACAGAGATTACGGATCTCTGATCACTAAACCTGGTGTAGGATCGTCACATCCGTGAACGTACTGAAATCCTATTCAGCTTATGCGATTGACGAACCCTATTAATCTGTTTTCGTAATATTCTCGATGAGCCCTGTTCTTCAAAACTATAGGTATGAAAGCTTTTGCCATTGTCAAACAAACTCGATTTTTAAAACAAACAAAAAGGGAATCTATATACAGGGTGGCTGATGAATTTTGCTACATTAAGAAACTGGAATAAATTTTTTTGTAATGCATGAAATTTACTCAATCTTCAATTAAATTGTATTAAAAGTAATTGAATTAATCTTAAAGATAATTGAATTTAAATTCCCGCCCTGCTTGTTGATGCAGGTAGGGCATCATAGCAAAACTCTGTTCATCAATGCCCGCAAAGTTGATGTGGGAATTGCAGCTATTGTCGCAGTTGAACCATCTTTTTGAAACCACACAAATTTGAAAGTAATTTTCTTTCGGCGTAGTTCCGACGAAAATATTATTTTAGCATGATCAAGTAGTGGTCTCCATCAACCGTAATGCTGTGTCCGTTTTGTTCAAAAAAAGTATAGATCCACAATACAGCGTGAAGCAACACCGTTCGGATCGAAATGCGTCTCCTCAGACATGAAAAGTCATTTCAATTTTCTCTTGGTAGCGGCTTTCATCAGCCACCCTGTATATTTAGACACATTCAATTATTTTGCTGGAGAAGAAAAAGTTTCGCTAGATATGGTCATTAATGGCCAAAGTGTGGTTAGGTAAGGTATCACAGGTTCTTGAGAAACCGGCTCATTTGGTCCTGTTACGGTGACTGGGTAAGGAGAGGGACAGAAAAAAAAATTTTCCAGCATCATTCCACTTACTCGGTATTAAACCAACCCAATTTCTGTACGAATGTTGCATTCCGGTATCTTTATAAGGTCCAGCAAAAATGGGAGACCGACTATAGTCCCTCTTTTATCAGCAAGAGCGGGGCAGTGACAGAGTAGGTGTTCAACCGTTTGCTATTCTTCTACGTCAATACCAGAATTCATTATATGGGAGATTTAATTTTATGGCATGTGTAACTGCTGCCACTAGTATACGGAGTTGATCCCTTGGAATTTTTTCCATGATGAATCAATGAAGTTATGTAGTTTTGAGGTAGAGAGCAGATAACCTCGTTTGACCATCTAGTCTGCTCAATTGTAAAGAGCTGCTGCTCTATTATGTTTAAATTTGAAATGTTTTAAAGGAATGGGAACTATTTTATCAGTATGTCGATTTGATAGTCGAGCCCTATCGTCGGTTGAATGAATGAATTAAGTCAAACGGGAAGCACAGAACACTGCGACTAAAGTAGATCTATTGTATCCCCTGCCAGGTGCTAGAGCACCTCATCTAGACCTACTCTCCTGATGAATCTCAGGATTGCCAGTGGGTCCAGAGTTGGCAGTTCCCAATTCTACAATAGGTGCTTGCTGAATTGGCTATATATCTTTTGTGGCTATATCTTCTGCCACGCTCCCCGTTAGATCGAAATACCTTCATCCTCGGTTAGACCGTCCGCTATATCGTTTTCATGTGCAACCAAATTAACTAGGTTAGAATATCTGAGTACTAGGTTAACCTGAATTACCTTTATCATATCTATTTTAAGTCAGATTAGATCATTGTGACGTTGGAATGCTATTAATCGGAGTCCAAGAGTGCGTCCTCGCACGCTGGCTTGTCAACTCCTTTAAAGACTTCCCCCACCAACTCAAAGTTGGAAGAAAGACTAGGCTGTGCTCATAGTCTCTTCCACTGACATATGTATATTCCGGAACTGGACATGGTGCCAGATCCATTAATGACCTAAAACTTTTTGAAAGTTCAAACAGAGTTTTGTAGTCCAATTCTTAGAGCAATTGTAGCTTTTGCTAATGTTAGTAGAATGATGGAATATATGTATCTCATCTCCCTTATCAAATTAGCATCACTCTTCTTTTGAGGTAAATGACAGAGTTGTGCAGTTATAAACTAAAAAAAAAAATATAAAACTAGAATTGATCCATAAATTTATAAAATGTGATAGACGCAAAAGGCTTGATGTAAATGTGTGTGACTTTTCGTAGGGGGTTCAAAAGAAAATTGTCAATACAAGGCAGGCTGAAAAGGCATAGTGTGAATAGCGACATATCGTAATTTTAAATATAGACTTAAAAACATTTTACTTTCTAATTCTAGGTCTCAAAACTATTACTCAAATAACATGGATCACAATATTTTACATCCCGATGTCATAGTCGATACGGACAATCTGTCAGAGTGCAGCAGTGGTGGTGGTGGTGGTGGTGTTGGTGTTGGTGTTGGTTCACCAAAATGTAAACGAAAACTATCAACCTCAACCGATGGCGATAGTACGAACTATGAATTAATAGAATATTTGAAAAGGCGCGAGAAACGGGATGAGGAATTGCTAAGGCGAATGGATGCGCGAGAGGAAAGATTGGTTAGTTTGCTGGAAAGAACTGTGGTCGCCATAGAGGCTTTGGTGCAACAAAAATGCAACAATCACGTAACGAAAAATAATAATAATAATAATATCTGTATTAGCGATAGTGCTACAAAATTTTGCAATGGTTCTGCGACGCATATTGAGGCTACAGCTGCTACCGTTGATGCGGCAGCAGCTAGTGTTAATACTGCTGCTGTTGTTGCTGCTGAAAGCAGTGAAAAAATAAATTGAATTGAACCAATCAAATCCCAGAATACTCAAAATTACTGAAATGAAACCAAAGATTATAGAGTTTCTACGAGAGATTTTTTATTTTTTTACATACACGTAAAACGAGTATACTCGCTTTTATTATTTTAAATTTTAAGTTGTAATTTAACCAAAAATTTTAAAAACAAAAATCAAACTGTGTGCCAAAAATTTACTTAATTATTTATAGTTCTCATTATACACATTATAAATTTAATTTTTTTTAATTACCACTTAAGTTTTAATGAAGTCCTCTCAAATGTGTTGTCTTGAAATGTGTCATTGTAGTTTTATAACCAGATTAATAATAGTTTAAGTTTTAAATACATTTAATTTAATATTTTTTTTTCTATATTGTGTAAGAGTGCCTTGAAAAGAATACCATGAATAAATTATTAATAACCAGAAATTTCATATTTAATTTAAGATGAAATAAAAAACTGTCTTATTTACATTTTTATAAAAAGAAAATAAAGTAAAATTTCTAAGAACTAAGAACAATATTATTATTCAATTAATATTTAATATTTGTTTGAATAAAATTTTGGGGTTCTTTTTTTATGTAGAATAATTTTGCAATTTTATTCAAATATTTCAACGAGCGAAGAATAAAAAAATTTATCCGAATGGATGCGTGAGAGGAAAGATTGCTTAGTTTGCTGGAAAGAATTGTGGTGCAACAAAAATGCAACAATCACTTAACGAAAAATAATAATAATAATCACCCCTATTCTGCGTTTCGATTACGTTCCCGCATTCAGTTACGCACGGATCGAAAAGAGGTATTCTGCCAAAAAACTGAATCGAAAAAAGAAAAAGAAGAGAAAAGTATGTTTAATAGTACGTTTCCATTATGAGCAAATCAAGTTGATTTGAGAAAATCATGTCGAAGTGTTTCCATTATGTGTTGTAAGTGTTTCTATGTTCGAATTTTCGAAATCAATTTCACGTTTGAATTGCTTATTTATTTTTATAACCTAAAAGAAACACAAAAATTTGTTTAATAATAATTTGGAACAGCAAAATAAATAAAACATATACATAAGAATGGAAAACAACATTGGCAATAACTTTCTTTTTTTAAATTACTTTTTTCTTTTTATAAGCAAAGAGAATCTGCCATTTTTATTCGTACTTAAATAATGTCACTTTTTCGGATTTGTAAGTCACCAATAATGGATGACCCAGAGTTGCATTTGTAATAATAGCAGCCGCGCAGTGTTGCATTGACAAATTCGACTTAATTTGTAGCAAATTAAGTCATTTGAGATAATTTTCTCATATGAAATATGCATGGGAAATCACTTCGCAAATTACTTAATTTGGGCAAATCAAATGTTTTCACCTAAATCACGTATATGGAAACGTACTATAAACCTGCTGCTTTGCTATGAAACGGGTGAAATAGGAACTGAAAAATTCAGCAATTTTGTAAAATAATAGTTAAATATTGTGAAAATTTTCATTAAATAAACTCTTGCAAATTTAAGTACAGAGAGTTAAAAAAACGAGAAAAGCAAGATGTATTTGTGGCCAAACTATTCCAGTCTGAAGAATCATGTCGCGCCGGAGGTGATATTTTAATTTTTTACACATAATTGTAACACAAAAATAAAGTTTATTTGTTTAAATTTAATTAAATCCGTAGACAATATCGTTTTTCGTTGCCATTAAATAGGTATGTCAACTTTTTATACTGTTCTACCTGTAATAAACTAAATAAAAATCGCATTTCAGTACAGACAAACAAAACAAACTGTTTAGTTCATTAATTAAACCTTCTTTCATTTAATACTTGCATTATTTTTTGAATTAATCACTTTTTGAAGGTAAACAAACAAAAATTGAAAACGCTCCGCCACTAAAATAACAACTTACAAAAACGAAGTTACAATCGAAATGCAGAATACATAGAATCGAAAGAGAAATCGAAGAAGGGAACGCAGAATACCAAAGTTGCCAAACGGAGAAACTTTCGATTCGAATCGAAATGCAGAATAGGGGTGAATATCTGTATTAGCGATAGTCCTACAAAATTTTGCATTAAGCATTTTTTCATGAAATTTCATGAATTTTGTTGCAGGAAACTTTTTGTATTTGCTAATTGCAGCGCTCTAAAAGATAATCACCCCTATCGTTAACATTTTTTCCCTCGAAATATTTCCACTTTTCACCAAATTGCAATCGTGAATAATATTTTCCATGTGAATTTTTTCACTTTTCCATTGGTTTTTTTTCACTTTATTTTTGCAGGCGAACTGAATTAATACATGGAATAATTTCGATATTTTCCTTCGAATTGTATGTTAAAAGTTATAAATATTTATTTTTAGCACAAGATTAGTAAGTAACCTTTACGATTGTTAACAATAATTCCGCGCAACACCTTTTTTCATGGAGTATGATGAATCTCTTTGGTTCACACACAGTAAATTGCATGGCAGTGCACCGCGGTGCTATACTAAAGATTTTTTTCCACTTGCACCTGGAATATATAAAAACACAACTTAAAAGTTAAAAAAAAATCATTTGGAACCTAAAATTTTTGTGTTTCTTGTTATTAAACTGAAATTTGTCTGATTTTCAATTAATTTCTAAGCTTTACAAATCTTCTTCCCTTTTTGACATTCACTGGAACTGATAGCGGGAAAAAATTTCACGGGAGATTCCCGATAGCATTTTTCCCTTTCGAGGGGGATGAAAATTTTACGTAACAAAAATTCCACTTGTTATTCATGATACGGGTGAATGGGTGTGTTGGTAAATGCATCACAGCTCTGCATCATACGTGAAAACTTTTATTTAAAATGAAGTACAAGTTCGCTGATAATCTGTTTTAGTAGTAATCATGTTTGTACACCATATTTGAATTTTATTTGTGCGTTATCTACTTCAGTGAAACAGTTTAGAGCATTTAAATTTCCATTTGCAGCGCAGTGATGCGTTTACGAACAGGCCCAATGTTATATAAAAAAGGACGTAGTGCTAATTCACACGGTGAAATTTATGACGTCTATTTTTCTTAATGCTCTTTTGAAGTTGCTACCAAAAATTCCTTGCATTCATACGATGTTTTTTTTTGGACGTCTAATTTTACTTCTCTTCACCCATATAGCCAATAAGTTAGAAGAGTAACAATAAAAAATAACAATAAGATAGAAGAGTAACAATAAAAAATAACAATAAGATAGAAGAGTAACATTGAAACGTAACAACAATAACAACAAGAGCAATGTAAAGAGAAATATGAAAAAAACCATGGAAAACAGAAATCGAGTCATTTTTTCTACCCCTCTTTCTTCTCTACCCCGTTCGCTAACAAACAAAAAGTGACGTCGAAAAATAGACTTCATAAAAGTCTTTGTGTGAATTAGGTGGTAGAATGAATCTCTGATGCATTTTTTGTAACTTTTTTGATATTCATCCAGGCCTCCTATTGGCAAATAAAAAATGTTCATGCAACTAATTTCTTAAAAAAAAATTAGGTATAATTAAAAAAAAAATAAATGATCAGATGAACACAATTTTCGGATTATGACATACGTGAACGTATTAAAATTCCACTCAGTTTATGCGATTGACGTATCATTTAATTTGTTTTCATACGATTGCCGATACGATCACGTATGTAACGATTTGAAGTCAGAATTACGGCATAAACACATTTTCCATAAAAATTGACATAAAAAATTAGCCCCAGAAAGCAGTCGAGAGATGGAATCTATTTTATTTTGACAACGTTTTTTCTTATGCTCTCACATATAAATACTCATTCTCTCAAAAATGATACCATACTTTGAATAAATTTTATACATTTTGTATTCAAAACCACAAAGAAAAATAAAACAAAAATTAGAGAGCATTTGAAGTTTTTATTTTTATTATGGGCTTTGTTAATTTGACAGCGATTTTTCCTGAAGTTACTCACTTATTCTGTTTGATCATTAAATATTAAAATCAAACAAACGATTTTTTCGTTTTGAAATTTGTATGGGAAAAAATATTTTTTGTAACGAATTTTGGATTTATTTATATTTTTTTTCATATACATAAATTTTAACCGTTTAGAAACGAAATTTTTTACAAAATCTGCCTATTATTATTAAAAATAGAAAAATAAAATGAGTTCACCTGGATATAAATTATTTGCTGGGTTTTGTATCAGTTTCAAAGCCTACTAAGCTTATTTTTTCTTTTGTGATTTTCAAAAGTATTATTATTTTATGAATTCTCATATAGTTTTTGAAAGTCTATGCATAAAGTAAGAGGTTTGTGACTGTTTACAATTTTTGGTTAAAGTCTACTGATGATTTGGTTCAAGCGCCAATGAAATTCAATTCTGTAAAGTGTTACTTTTACTCGCACACGAAGGGTTCCGTACCAATATTGCATATGTAATACGAGTACTATACGAACTTTAGTCTATATAATATCTGTCGCAAAAAGGAAAAAGTGCTTAAGTCGAGATAAGCTGATTTTGAGTTAATGGTACCTTCGTAATCTGTATGTTCGAGAGTACCCCTGGTCAAAATCTCAATTAATTTGTGTGATTTTTCAGGAAGTTACAGCACTATGACTTACGTCTTATTCTTAAACTTAAATGTAATTATTACTCATAGAATGTAGAATGATGTTTGCTTAAAAAACAAAGAAGGTTAACATAGAATTTCCCAATTGAACTGTAAAAAAAATAAATTTCTAAAAATCTACTTGAAAGCTTATTGTCACAGATGTATAGTTTTGGCACTTTTTTAGTTTTCGAAATTTTTTAATTTTTTAGCGTTTTTTTTAGTTTTGTCGCTTTTTTTTGGCGATTTTTCGGCTTTAGCTATCTATTTAGCTTGAGAGTTTTTTTTAGTTTTAGCGCTTTTTTTGTTTTAACGATTTTTTTTTTAGTTTTGGCAATTTTTTCATTTCGGCGATTCTTTCGGTTCTTGACGATTTATTTTAGTTTTAGAGATGTTTTTCGTTTTGACGATTTTTTCGGTTTTTGGCGATTTTTTTCGGTTTGTCGATTTTTTAATTTTGTTATTTTTTTAGCTTTGACAAATTTTTATAAGTATTTTGATTTTTGTAATTGAAATTTTTCGCATATAAAATTTGTCTTACAAAATTAGGCCTAATTTTATTTTTAAATATTTAACAGCTGTGTGGTTTCGAATAAAAACATACATATTTATGTACATATGTTTCGAAGGGAGCAAAGTTTCATGATATTATTCAAATACATAATTACGATATACATACACACATATATGTATATCAATGGTCACCAGAAAGAAAGACCCTAACTCGTATTTTTCATGAAATTGAGTTTTTCAGTGATTCCAATACATTTCACACAAATACAATTCGTCACAAAAATTTATTGCAATAGTGTAAAAAATAGCGCTCTTATAAGCAATTCTACAAATCAGAGGCTCGGTTTGTCGGTTTTCAATACAATTCCGATAAGATTGGATTCTATAAAATTGCGCGAGAAATTTTTCCCGAAGAACAATTCCAACTAATAACAAGTATTAGGAATAACAAAAAATTCTAATTGGAAAAGGAAGAAATTTCTCGCGGAATTTTATTCATAATTGATTGCCCTGATCATAAAAATCAGCCGAATTAGAAATAAAAATAATAGTTTATTCACATGAATAATTTTGTTTAGTTTTTTCTCTGCTGTAAAATTAAATAAAGTGTACTTACGTGATTTTTGGATTTCAACTAACGATATATAAGTATTTAAAAATTTTAATAATCCGTAATTACAATTTTGTTTCTTCCAAAAAAATATACATAGTTACATTTTAAAACAAAATTATCTTGCCCCCCGCCCCTCCTTTCGATCCTTTTCATGGGACATTCACTCTAACAATCAGTTGTCATTGATTTTTTCTACTAATGTATGTAAATATGCGAATATTACTGCAATTGATTTCATAAATCATTTTGATGCCTTTTGTTGAAAAAAAAGTCCAAAATAAAGAAACTAAATATATAAAGTACCTACACGTTAACTTTATTTAAACTTTTCTTTTTCCTTTGTAACCAGCATTAATCAAGTTCTTTTTGGTTTTTATAATTTTTGTTTTAATCAATAATTTTAAGCGATTGCGAACGTCTTCATAGTTTTCGGTGGTAGCCGGTTCATTTTTCTTATAGATAAAGAATTTCGCACCCTCTGAAAATGTACAAATATTCTTTAAAATGTTTTTCCCCCTAAATATTTTAAAAATGTAAATAAACGTACCTTTTAAACGTTTATCATTTTTGGGTATGAAAAAGGATTCTGTTGTTATGCGAACTTTTTTCTTGAATTTTTTTAAATTTTGTGTATCTATTTTGTCGCTTTCCTTATTATCATCATTAATATTTTCTTGATCTTTTGGCATTTCTTCACCTTCCGATTCAGAAGAAGAATCGTAGCTGAAAGGGTTGGCTGCAAATAGTTTTTCCATTTTATTGTTTACTAAAATCTTTTCATTTCCCAACTGCTTAAGTTGCTCATCGCGTTGTTCCATTTGTTCGTTTTTGCCAAACATCTGTAAGAGACTAAAACCTTCTCCCCGGCTGCGCAACGATTGCTGCAACGTGTCAGTTACAACATAGAACACTTCTTTAGATACCTCTGCTGGTGCATCAGCATTATTGAGCTTCAAACTTCCCTCCACTCCCGTATCTTTAATGTTGCTTTGTTTAAGTTTACTTGTTGTTGCATCTTCTCTAGGACGTTCGAATTTTTCGTGATCATTCTTTGAGGGATCATAGCGTAACATTTTCTTATTTTTCTGTAACTTGTCAGTATGTTTTACTGAGTCCAACTTGGTGCCCATTACTTGTTCCAATATATTCATTTGCCATTGTCGTTCATTGTCTGGCTCATAGTCATTTGCATCATTAGATTTGGCTAGCACTTTATCATCGTCGTCGTCCTCATCATCTTCTACAAATTTGGCGTCGATATGAAAGCGGGGATCCAAACTTTGTTTGGCTTGCATTTGCACCAGTTTTTCTCCCTTTTTGCCCACGGGGAGTGACTTAAAATCAACTTTACCTCCATCGCTATCATCATCATCGTCGCCGAAAATGTCAGTACTTGATTTCTTTGCGGATTTGTGCAGACTTTGTTCTTCCGCATCGCTCTCGGCATCACTGAATTTAATTTTCGTTGACGGTTTTCCATCCTTGAAATGAAATAAAAAATAATTTTTCAGCTTTACAATAAAAATGATTTATGTACTTTTATTAAAATATACCCACCAACCCTCGTAAGGCCTGCTGAATGGCTGTTTTGTTTTGCTGGTACAGATTTTTCATTTTATTTAAAGATTCCTTGCGCTTCTGATCCGCACCGCTAGATTTTGCATCTGATTGTTTTTTCTTTTTATGTTTCGTTTCTATTACATGTATGGGCTGCACATCATGGCTTTGAATTACAATTTTACCATTGTGCATTGAACTGGCAGCCCGCTTTTTGCTAATCATTAACTCAGGCGCCACTTCATCATCGTCCAATTCAGCATCGACATCAAAAGTTCTGCGTTTGTTCCCTCGTGGTGTCTTAAGTAAATCCGACTGGTGTTCAAATTGTTGTGCGGTCTCTGCCAATACTTCGTTATTGCCCGTCTTTGCTTCTTCTCTTTCGCGCTTCAATCGTTCCAGAAAAGACTCCTTAGCTATGGAAACTTTAATCATATGCCCATGTACTTTTTGCCAATTTAAATCATTTAAGCCTTAATAATAAGTAAGAAATTAAAGTTAGAACCACAATAGAATCTTTACCACATAAGCTTACAATATTTTGCATCATCTGCTCCAATATTAAGTGTAACAAATGCTATTATTTTGATATCTTCCGGATCAACAAGATTTTCTTTGGTCTTCAACTCTATATTCTTTACCTGACCATAATCTTGAAACAAAAACTTAAGATCACTTTCCGTCGTGTTTGGCGGCAAATTTGCCACAAAAAACCTTGATGATTCCATTTAAAATTAAATGATTGAAAAATTTTAAACAGTTTTTCTTGTCCTGTATGAAACCGCACGTGCATTATTTTGTACGTGCATGTGTGATGAGAAGTTGTTTGTTTACAAAATTTTTGGCAATCAGCTGAGAGTATCCAATCACGGGGTAATACACATATGTATTATTTAAATATAGAAGTAGTGTTGGTAATTGAAACTTGAAGAGCGTCCGATCAAAGAACAAAATAAAAAAATAAATAACCAGAGCAGAGAAACAAGTCGATAAATAATTTCGGCGGGGCCATTGAGAGATTTTAACCCGTTGTCTTTAATTTTTTAAGAAAATTAATGAAACATTCTTAATTTTAGAATTTAAATTTGTTGTTTTAAATTGCATCCGCCATGTTCATAAAAAATATGTAATTGAAATCCATTTTAGGAAAAATTTTTATAAAAAATATGTACATTATGTTAGGTTAGGAAGGGTGGTGCTTTACCGCACCTCCACTCGGAGACCCAATTCGGTCCATTGTGATTCCCTTCTGTTCCCCATAAAAAGTAATATTCACCATCCCATTTGCAGCCAGAAGTGAACTTATTATCCATCACTAAGCCACCGAATTTTCATAATAAAGCTCCTGATGTCCTCTAGTTTAAACTTCCCTGGTTTCTGGTTCCTCTTCATCCCCGCACATCCTACAAAAATCTGGAGTGCCAGTCTCCCAAATGCTGGTTTTTGCTCTGACCGAGCAATGACCAGTCAGCACGCCTATTATGATTCGCATCGCCTTCCTATTTATGTCCAGTAGTAGTTTAGATCTTCCTGAGTCTAGTATGTCTATGTATGTACATTAGTTTTAGTTTTTTTTATTGCTTATTCTTGTTAAATTTTCTATAAAAAATCTTTCTAAAACAAACGTCTTCATTCGATTTTAATTCTATTTTAAGTTTTTCACAAACTTTTTTTATCGCCTAACATTTGTAAGTCGAAACAAGCCAGTCACTTCGGCGGCGGCTTGGTTGTCATAAAATTTTCGGCGGCGGCTCAAAGTCGACTTTCAGCCGACTTGTAGCTGATCGACTTGTTTCTCTGAACCAAAAGCAAAAAGTTCATGCATTTAAAAAAGGCAAAATGTAGTTTAATTTTTTCTGTTGTTAATTTAAGTTCTTATTAAATTACATTGAAAGTACGGCAGCACTAAAAAATGTTCCACTATTCAAACAACAGCTGTTTATAATAAATATGAAAGTTAGTTTATTAAAATGAAGAAAATTAAAATTCCATAAAAATACATTATATGAAATAAAAAGAGCATCAGAATGCATTTTTTATTTATTTTTTATTAATAAAACTTCTTTTATTAAATATATTCCAATCAATCTCTTCCGTTGTTTTTCCTCTAAAAGTCATCTTATATGAATAAAACTGATGTTATCACATTTTATACCTACTTAAATGTATACAGTAATTAGACCTACTTGAACAAGTAGTGAACAATATTGTTGTTATCATTGTGACATGCGTTGACAAATATTTTTGTCTTTTTTTTCTTTAACTCCTTATAACTTTTCATGTTGAATGAAAAAGTTTATCAACTTTAAGTTGAACAAACAATATGTGTATCTATTACTTTTATTATTAAAAAAAATTCTATCGTGTATTTTTATAAAACTAATGAACTAAACATTCATCATCGATTATCTCATAAACACATTTTTATTCCATACATCAAACCAGAAACCAACCTGCGCCTCAGTAAAAGCTTATCACATTTTCAAGTTTAACACATGTATGAAGATCTGGTTTGTGACATCTATGTGTCCTCGTCCAGACTTGCAATTTTTGTTGCTGCAATTTCTTAAAATTCTGCTCTCAAATTGCATAAGTGTCCACATTACGAAATTATAATATTGCAATTATGCATTAAAAAAATTAAAAAACCACAAATTTCCGTGAAAAATTAACAATTATATTTACTTTTTATTATATTTTTTTGTTTTTCATACAACTGAAGAAATAAAATTATAAAAACGTCAAATACAACTAACATCTTGAAATTAATAATTACGAATTTCAATTCAAAAGAGAATTGACGAGCACATGAAACTGTGTACCCCTCCCCAATCTTCTCACCTCTCTCACCAATAAACTCAAGAATTGCTGCAACAAAAATTGCAAGTATGGACAGGGACTGTCTTGCGCTCACACAGATGTACGCGCTTGCATTTAAGTTCAGAAATTACGAATGACAAATACGTTAAGAAAATTTGAAATTGAGCTGAATAATATATTGTTATCTTCTAGGTTATGAATTTATTTGCCTCTTTTAAAAGCCAGTATTCACTAAATTAATTTTTATATAATGGAATTTTTCATAATCTCAAAATCATGGCTATATAGACAGTTCAATGAAGAACTTAAAATACCCACACAAATACGCTCACATATTGAGCGCTAAATTGCTATTATTATCGCTTTAATCCTCACTGTTCCATAAGTTGCACAGCTTTAAAATAAGTCGCATTTTCCTTATAATATATCGTTGATTGGTTATTAGTTTGCGGCACAGTATATTCAAAATACGTTATGTCTGCAGCAAACCAATAACCAACCGACGATATATATACATTAGGAAAAAGTAATACACAGATACATAAAAAGAAACTTATTAGTTTGTATAACAATTTCGTATTAAATAATTTAAATAATAAAGAGATAATGTGTAGATTTGAGTGGTGACATATAATTGTTGTATAATGCTGTCAACACATTACAAAATATTCCTCTTTGGACAATATAAATCTAGACATTTAGTTAATTGCAATATATTGTGCCACTTAAGGCCGTGATACACTATCATACAAAGTCGTGCGATCTACGAAAGTATACAACCCTGGTGTGATGAATTGTTATTGTATTTTGAAAATTTTCATAAACTCCATCACACCACCGTTGTACTTTTTCGTAGATCGCACGACCTTGTATGATAGTGTATCACGGCCTTTACAAATACAAGATACATAAACACATGCAATTTTATTGAACAATAATATTGCAAATGTGTGGGTACTTTTATACAACTCTGTGGAGTCTTCGTGTGAGTCCATTAATACTTTTTTCAACACATTTTAATACAGTATATCTTTTAGGACAAATCATATCAATTAACTTGTTAAAAAATTCTATAAATACGAGATTTCTTCACTATGTTTTTCATACCTCTACACGTTTTCTGTTCAACCAAACGGCTTAAGTATAAATACAACTCTGCGAGTATTGCAACACTGTCAAAGAAAACATTATTTCGTCAAGTTCAGTTTTTGTCACTCGTCAAAATTTATGCCGTGCTTCGTTGAGTCGCTTTTTACTTAATTTCGCTGAAGAAAAGTGACGAATTAGTTTTTCGATTTGATACTGATTTTCAGAATTTTTGTGTGGATTTATAGTGAAAAATAAAACTAAAAAATTGCAGATTTTATACTACAAGCGATATAAAAAAATATACGATACGAGCAACCTAAACAGCAATAGTGCGGTGAAATAAATAAAAACAAAATGGCAGAAGGTGGCAATCGAAGAATTTTGGTTAATGTTAAAACACCAAAAGATAAGAAAGTTATTGAAATCGATGAAGATTCTGGAATAAAGGATGTAAGTTAAATGAAACAAGCCGCTAAAATGATGAAATAATTGTATGACTTGTGATTTTACAAGACACGTTGTTTTTTATTGTATGAATTTTATTTGGGTGGGGGAAGTGCAATAGTGAGTTGTCTATTTTGTGCGGTGTGTAAAGGTTGAATCAATTGTTTGCAGCAGTGGTGGTGGTGGTGGTAGTAGTGATGGCTAAACACTGGCGGTAATCGAATACTATGTATACTAAAGTACAGTGCAGACTGTAGTAAGATTTACTATTGTGCTATTTCGTACGGTTATAATTAATCATATGATGTGTTTTACTATTCTACTACAAACTACAACCAATAAAAGAAAACAATGAATGAATAATGATGTGAAAAATTCGAGTATTTTTATGTAAAAGATTACTTTAATTTTTTATAAAAAAAAGTGCAATAATGCATGTATTGAAGATTTTATTCAAATAAAAAATTTCTCATCTTTTAGTTTAAAGCATTGGTGGCTCAAAAATTTGAAGCCGAACCTGAGCAATTAGTATTGATTTTTGCCGGTAAAATTATGAAAGACACCGACACCTTGCAGACACATAATATTAAAGATGGCTTGACTGTTCATTTGGTTATTAAGGCTAAGACCCGATCCAATGAAACAGCCCAGCGTCCACCGGCCGATGTGAGGCAAACTCCTTTTGGTCTAAATACCATGGGTGGTTTATCCGGTGTAGAAGCTTTGGGTGCGGGTTCTGGTACTTTTATGGACCTACAGGCGCGGATGCAAAATGAACTACTAAATAATGGTGATATGTTGCGTACTATGCTAGACAACCCATTGGTGCAACAAATGATGAACAATCCTGATGTCATGCGTCAGTTAATTACCTCCAATCCGCAAATGCAGGATTTAATGCAGCGTAATCCTGAAATATCACACATGTTGAACAATCCGGAATTATTACGTCAAACTATGGAACTCGCACGCAATCCATCTATGTTGCAAGAACTAATGCGCTCTCATGATCGTGCACTATCCAATCTGGAATCTGTGCCTGGTGGTTACAATGCTTTGCAGCGTATATATCGTGATATTCAAGAACCCATGATGAATGCCGCCACCGAGTCGTTGTCGCGCAATCCCTTTTCTGGTCTTGTGGATAATGGTGGGGGCAAGTAACGCATGTTTTTTTTTTATTTATTTATTATGTAGCAAACAGTTATCCTATAAATTAATAATATTTCGTATTCTTTTTAGGTTCTAATCCTCAAATGGGTACTGAAAATCGTGAACCCCTACCTAATCCATGGGGAGGCAGTGGCAATGCTAGTGGCACTGGTACAGGTGGAGCTAATCCTGATCTACCACCACGTGGTGTGCTAAACACACCAGCCATGCAAAGTCTTATGCAACAAATGGCAGAGAATCCTTCGTTAATGCAGAATCTTTTAAATGCCCCATATACACGTTCAATGTTTGATGCTATGAATCAAGATCCCGACATGGCTGCACGTCTTTTAAACACCAGCCCCTTGTTGGCGAATAATCCACAACTGCAAGAACAAGTACGAAATATGATGCCTCAGTTTTTGGCTCAAATGCAAAACCCCGAAGTAATGAATATGTTGTCTAATCCGGAGGCAATAAATGCCGTAATGCAAATTCAACAAGGCATGGAACAATTGAGATCCGCTGCTCCCGGCTTAGTCGGATCATTGGGTGTGCCCCCACCACCGCCAGGCAACACTAACACTGATACAAACACAACAAATACTACAACTAATACTTCAGCCGATAGTAATCCTGCAATGGCTCCAGGAGGTGGACCAAGTGCACAATTGTTTAACGATTTCATGACTCGTATGTTGAATGGCATGGCCACAACAGCTGATAACAATCAAGCGCCTGAGGTACGCTATCAGTCACAATTGGAACAATTGTCCGCCATGGGATTCGGAAACCACGAAGCTAATTTGCAAGGTAATTGAATTAGTTATATTTTTTGTAATATGTATTGCGTATTGAAATGAAAGCCAACATTTATGAGATAACGAACTAATAGGTTTAGAATGAAATATTTATGCCAATGCTACGCAAATAATGTCCAAGTCATGTCATGTTATTTTAATTTAAAAAGCTTGCGATTTAAAAAACATCAAAAATCACAATAGCAAATTTAGAACCATAAGTCCTAGTTTACACGATGCAAGTCTTTCTGCTAAGCTGATTAGTTTGTTAGGAGAGCGAGAAAGAGAGAGACGAGGGAAAAGAAACGTTTCTGTTCCCCTCGTCTCTCCATCAAACCAATCAGCTTACCAATAAGCCTTGCATAGTGTGAACTAGGGCTAAGTGATTTGAAATCATGAAAAGGCCTGACAGATTTTGTTTATTATGCTGATGTGATTTAATTTTCAAAATGTGTGCAATGCCGTTCATATAACGTTTTTTGTTTGTAACGTAATACAGCAACGAAGATAACGGAAATGAAAAACGTTGCCACTAATACATACTATTGGGATGTCATGTTGCACTAAATGTTCCATCGTGTGTAGCAATGTTTATTGTTAAAATTCGTTTTTCCTGTTCCTTCATCGATAGTAAATGGTTTATTAGAAATTAATATAAAAATTTACCACAATTGATGAGATATAGAATGCTATTGCTACAAGAATAAAATTACAAAAACAGCAGCATATGAAAAATTGAGAAAATAATATACAAACAATAATAACGCAACCATAGAAATTGTGAAATAGTGTAAATTTGTATGGTAATACATAGTAATTAGTAATAAGTCCATCATCTGTATTAGGAAATTAAACATTAGAATAACATGTTGCTTAACATGATGACTCGTCTGCAGGTAGCATAATAATAACATTAAAAAGAGAAATGTGAACAGATGATCAGTGCTACCGTTGGTGGTGGTACTAAAGTATCGAATTGTTACTTCTTCAGCTGTCTTGTAATTTTGTTATCGCATTTAAAATTATACTGAATTTACATCATGCATTTTGTTGCTAAAAACTTTATATTTGTGAATACACGCAGTAAAGCTGTGGGCGGTATATGGAAACGCCTTTAATAAAATTTGTATATTTAATTTTTATACTAAATTGGAAATAAAGCGTGAATTAGGATTTGTTTTATATTTTTAAAGCACATTAGTCGCCGATTTTTTGAAAAAAAAACTGCTACAGATTGGTGCGAAATTACTTTTGGGCTTGCGGAAATAGCCCACTGATTAAGTTGTACATACTTATTTGATAGCAGTTTTTTAATACTTACGGGCTTATGCATTATAAAAAGCTGACATGAAGTTAGCATAAGTATCAAAATTGAACATGGTCTTAACGAGTTTTGCCATACAATTTCACCCTAAAAATCACGCTAGGGTTTGTGTACATGCGTATGATACGTATGTATGTGTGAATATACATACATAAAAAATGTCAAAACGAAGCATGAATGCGCAGTGTGAACGGCATTATTCCATAAGTCCTCGTCCATACAGTGAAACATTTGCTGCGAAACATTTTTGATTTCTCTTTTGAAACTGCATTCGTGTCCACACTGCGAAGTTTTTACAGAATAATAAATTTTCTCATACATTTCTCATGAGAATGAGACGAGAATGACGTATTCAACAAGAACTGCATGTACATGAAACAAAGTGCCCTTCTCCATTCCTGTTTCCGCGTTCATCTACAAACTCAAAAGTTTTGCAGCAAATGTTTCACTGTATGGACGGGGACTAAACATGATTGAGAAAGCGAAGCATGTGATTCAACTCGCCGTGGAAACATAGCATTATTAGCTATTTGCAAACTTCGGTTTCTATGGAAATTCAGTGGCTTAATGACAGATAATAGAGGTTTTCCAGAATACAATGGGAGACCAAATATTTTATTAACGGTTAGTAATAGAAAGGAATTACCATGGGCACAACTGGGTCTCCGATTGGAGGTATGTTGCAACACCGCCCTTTCTAACTTAAGCTAACTTATGGTTTATAGAGCTTAATTGCTCAGAATACTTCATGTAACAATGCTGGGTGTATACGTCTATACAGCTTTGTGTGTTAGTGCTTTTTTTCGTATTCATTTAACATTTTCCATCATAATCGAATCTTTTCCGAATCAGCTTGACAGAAAAAATAACCTCATATGAGCTAATTTTTCGATCATAAATGATACTCCCGTTCTGAGAAAATGGTACCCTACAGGTGAATCATAGCAAAGAATCATTTATGATACGACTTTTTGATTCATTTTTGAGCAATTTCCTAGTACTATTAAATCATTAAATCACCCTTTTGTGGTTTCTTTGCATTTTTTCCCTCTATTTTCAAGAAATCATTATTTGATCATTTAAATGAATCATAAGTGAATCCTTTTTCAATCACTCAAGTGATAAATCAGTTTTTAATCATCAAAAGTGATCTGAGGAGAATCATATAAGATATTTCTGCAAAAAACTGCACTCCCAAATGCTAGCTGGGGTGCTGTTTTTTAAGTAGTGTGTGTATTGGTTTTGTGCTGCTAATGCGGGGTTATAGCTGGTTGAAAAATTATGCCAACCACAAATCCATTCTCTTCACAGAATTTGCTTACAAACTGCGATGTTATCCCAGCATAAAGGCTTCGTTATCCGATTGTAGAAATCGCAGATGTAAGGTAAATGTAAATATAATGTAAATGTAAACATAGAAGACTTAAAAACGTGTCATGTGTTTTCTACACAAAAAAAAACTTCTTTGTGCACACACATACATACTAATTGCATTGTACCCAGCAAACACGCATTTTTGATTTTAAATTGCGAGTTATTTGAAGTCAAACGCGAAAGTTCATATACTATGTATATATAATATTTAAATTCACGAAATTCATTTTGATTGAAATGTATATACATATGTATACGGACATACATACGAGTATGTATGTATGTATTAGAACTTATAAGTAAATAATATATAAAATAGTAATGTTTTAATTAATCCAAGATTTTTTAATAATTTCGCTGAAACTATTTTAATTTACTTTCTTTTGATGGCAAGATTTAGCCTGTTGGAAAAAACTAATTGAGTTTTTAAAATAACACCTTTTAGAACGAAAATGCGCCTAGAGGTTTTGAAAATTATTATTATTATTTTATTTAAATGAACTCAATTATAATAATTTTAATAGCAGCTGTAACGCTCTAGCGTAATATTTGTTATTGTACATTACCAGAACAGATTTTGAGCAACTTCATCGGAAAGACGAAGTATTTGGCTCTTTAATTTCCAAGAATGTGTATGCTTGCAGTAGCACCGCAATAAAATCTTTACTTTCTCGTTTTAACTTTTTCTTATTAATATTCGTACCTACTCATAATTTAGTTTTATTTACAAACAATATACATATGTATATTTTTTAACAAAAATACATACACATCTACATATACAGGACTTTTTGTTTGTTGGGTTTTTATTAGTATAAAAAATCATATAAAATGGAAAACAGCTGTTCGAAACATTAATGAGAGTTCAACATCTTCACAAAATTATTTTTGATTGCATGGAAAAAGTACCAAAATTATTTAAATGGTATCAAATCATTATTTTATACTTACAAACATTGTAATGACTTTGACATTTAGTGAAATTACAATTTAAGCTTCATACACGTATATACATATATACATTACAACGTATTATAATTATAAAAAATATTTATATTTTTATTATCATTATAATTATTTTGATTATACGTACCTATTTTTTTTTATTGTTATTATTTTTAAACAAAAATAGTTTTTTGTACGCTTGTATGTAGTGATGTATGTTTGTACGCACATATGGTATATTAACAAAAAATAAACACATACGATTGGCAAACTCTGGTTAAATTTTATAAAAAAAAACTTTTAGAAAACTAAATTTATTAAATATGCCATGTACGTATACAAATTAACCACTCAAAAGATTAAATTATTAAAAGAAACAAAAGTACCAAATCAGGGCTATTGTGCCACACTCTCATTCAATATACATACATCCCATCACAGTCTACAAATGTCACGTAACGTCGTCATGAAATTCTATTTTCTGCAGGTTCAGACGTTACATTTACGTGCCATTTCAGTCAGGTATGCATTTGCATAGCTTTTCATGCAACAGATTCGATCAGCTGACACATTTACATTTACAGTTCTACATTTACAGTCGGGTAATTCTGCCTTAATAATGCCCGTTTAAATCAGCACACTCGTCAATTTGATATTTTTCAACGGCAACACTGACATCTATACTGATCAAGCAAACACAGCTTGGTGTTATTATCGTTGTACTAACCAACAAAATCAGTTTTGCATTGAAATGCAACGGCTTTGTATAATGTGCATTTTTTAATAAAAGAAGTGAAGTGTTCAATATATTATAAATAATTAATAATAATGTGAATAAATTGTGAAATAAAGTGATATATTAAAAGTCTTGACCAGCGGTAGTAGAAAAACAAAAAATGTGTAAGTTATTTCCATATTTATATTTTTGTATGAAAATTTTTTTTTCATTAATTTGGAATTATACTTATGTGTTTATTAACATTCGGTTGATAATGGAACTATGTACATATTAATAATAAATTCTTTGAATGTTCACGACTCATTATGTCTTTTTACTCGATACGGAAACATTTTTTTTTACAGTTCAGTTCAAGTCGCATCTAATCCTGCATAAATCGCGACTAGTCCATGTGTATATGCATGTAGGATCAGTTACATACCAGTTATAAAAGCTTAGAAGAACTATTATAGTTGTTTACGGACACTTGTCCTGCACCTGTAAACGCTTGTGCTACGTGACATGGTTTTCCCCAAAATTATTTAGGTGCCAGGTTAGGTTAGGTTTTACATATTGCTAGGATGAGAAATTAAGTTTTCAACTCATTTGGGTACAAATAAAGGAAGGTCTACTGTATAATTCGAAAATAAATGTGTTTTTAAATATTTTAGGTGCAGTGGACAAAAATTTAGTATGTATACCACCGCGGAGCACAGCCAAAGAATTTACTGTATGTGAACCAAAGAGATTCATGAAAAATGTGCTGCAGGGAATTATTGTTAAAAATCGTGAACTTTATTTACTAATCTTGTCATAAAATATATGTACATGTTTAACTTTCGAATGAAGGAAAATATCGAAATTAAGCGATGTAATAATGCAGTTCGCCTGCAAAAATAAAGTCAACTAAACTAAGTGAAAAGTGAAAAAATTCCCGCGAAAAATATTCATGATATAAATGATCAAAATAGGGAAAGCATTTCTAGTAAAAATTATTTACGGTTGCAATTTGGTGAAAAGGGAAATATTTCAAATGAAAAATTTTTACGTTAGTGGTGAATGAATATCTTTGTGGAACATTTTACCTGGGTTAAGGATAAAAGAGACCCATACGGAGAGGAGCTGGAGGGTGTAAAAACTGCAATTCCCTTTTTAATAATAAGTTCAGGCATAAACTTTCTGGAAGCCAATGCGTACATTGATGTTCCAGGTAGAAAGGCCCTAACTCGTATTTTTTTGAAATTAAGTTTTTCAGTGATTCCAATACACTTCACACAAATACACCGCATCACAAAAATGTATTGCAATAGTGTAAAAAATCACGCTTTACAAGCAGTTGTAAAAAAAAATTCATTGTGATTATTACAGTTTCTATTATGTTTTCACCTTCTCCTTTATTTGAGTTAGGGTCTTGTAGTTACACAATTTTAAAGTTGGAAAAATGGGCGGAGCTACGCTTATTAACATTTACTAGGATCGCCCGGTGGTCTAAATTAGACCACTTCACACATTCAGGGGTGTCATAGAAACCAATCTTGTCACAATTTGTTTTGAAAACGACAAGCAAAAATTCTTTTGGAATTTATGTCGTTTTTAGGTGTCATGGAAACCAATGTTATCGGTTTTGTTAATGAAAATAAACCAAGTAGTTAACAGCTTTCAGTTTTCATTTTCATACGTTTCTATTTTTTATTTTTGAGAAAAAATCGAGTAAATTTAACATTTATACCATAACTATACGGATTAAATTATAAATGCTCGTAGATACTAGTTTTTATGTATTTTATGTGTCCCGTCAATATAACTAATTGTGCAAGGAATCTTATATTTCTTGTAAAAATAGTCTCTTGGTCTGCTTTTATCATTACTGTCCGTTTCCAATCGGACATACTGTGGACCAATGAACCGCTCCGTAACATTGAGCTTTCTTGTTTAAAGGATAATTAGCTACAAATTTGCAAAGCAGCTTTACAAAAAAAAAAAAAAAAAAAAAAAAAAAAAAAAAAAAAAAAAAAAAAAAAAAAAAAAAACATTTATATCTACACAAAAATACCTTTTAAACCATGTATGTTTTAGCAATCTTCGTGGACAATAATAAGATGTTTAAAAGTGTACGACAAAAAAAATGTGTGCCGTATTTATATATAAGATTATTGTATTTCACGTGGTTCTACTTACCGATTTTTACGAAATTTACCACACACCTTGAGCTCTAAAATAAACAGTTTCTTTCATTTCATAAAATGGGCTTGACATTAAAATTTAATATTTTACTTTAAGTGGTTCTACTGTGCTCTGAAAAACACACAATCTTGCATTTAAAAAAATGAGCGGAGGCAGGCCCATTAAAATTAAATTTTATATATCATGTACTTCTTAACCAACAGATTTTCAAAAAAATTTTTGTTTGAAAGAGTTTACTTCCACTTTGGTACCATGAATTTTTTTTTTTTTTTTTTTTTTGAAAATGTTTTATTAGATCTGTGCCTTGAAGTCGTTTTTTTTTTGTTGCAGAATTATTTTATATATTATACAGTCTAAAAATTGCATTTTTTTTAACCAAAAATAAAAAGTAACTGTTACTTTCTAAGCAAAAAATTTAAATCAAGAAATAACTTTATTTTCTTAGGTATATCTGTGCCAATAAATAATAATGGCTTAAGTCGAAATTTCATGTTTAGAGGCATTAAGGGTTTTGTCTAAAATTAATTGTGTTTTATTTTTAAATAAAATTTTTAGCCTCCGAAAAAGATGCACATTTATTTAGAACAAAACTGTTAATTTTATAAAAAAGAAAACGTTTTATTAGTTAATATTCGCTGCTTTTTTAGTTAAGATGTTATGAAAAAATCCATTGTTAGAAATATAAAAATTAAAGTGCACTTAAGCTTTTATATTGAAAGGCAAAATAATTTTTATTGATGGTAAGTCGAGATAAGTGCTTTAGGTTAAATTGAAAAATGCGGAAAACCTGATATAAGATAATTTTTTAGAAGCTTAATTAAATATAAGTTTTTTAACCCCCGACTAAAAAAAGGGGTGTTATAAGTTTGTAGTGTGTGTCTGTGTGTCTGTCCGTGTCCACGTACAGGCCAAACGGCTGGACCGATTTTCATTTAGTTTTTTCTCTTTGATGATGACTTTATCGAGAGGGTTTTTAGCTATGTTTGAAGAAAATCGGTTCAGCCGTTTAGAAGATATTTATAACATCTTTTCTGTAAAAAGTCGGGGGTTTTTAAAATTTTTAATTTTTGTTATTTTAATTTAATTATTATTTTTCGAACTTCATTTGTTTCTATATTTATGATTTGAACAGACTAAAGTTCGTATCGCTAATAATTAATGAACAAATAACACCAAAGTTAGTTGTAAATATTCTGACAACACATAGTTGAACGGAACAGCTAGCCGTTTTCGAAGGCCACTAAATCTTCATCATCAGCGTTCTTCTGTGTTTGGCCCACTGTGTGTGGTGTCAGTTGATGTAGATTTCTGCTTTATATACGAAACTTTTTTGCAAAATGGAATATGTGAATTGTTTTGATTCATCGTATTTCAATTTGCTGAAAGATGTTTTGTAATGGAAGCTCACCTTACCATCTCTAAATTTACAACAGTCTTAATTTGCCTATTTTTGTTCTACTTAGTGGCCTTCGAAAACGGCTAGCTGTTCAGTTCAGCTATGTGCTGTCAGAATATTTACAACTAACTTTGGTGTTATTTGTTCATTAACAATTATCACATGTAATTTGCCTTAAAAAGCGATACGAACTTTAGCCTATATAACATGAAGAATTTTCAAACAAACTACTTTTTCGCAACGACACTTCGGGCCAATTTAACCAAATCTATTTAAATATCAATTCATATTTAAATGTCGATTTTCATTAATTTTTGCATGAAAAATTAATTACTTTTAAATATGAAAAAATATTTTAATAGAAATACATAACTTATTTAAATATATTTAAAATATTTAAATAAGTTGCTTAAATAGCTCTTAATTTTTAACTGACTTCAAAAAAGGAGGAGTTTATCAATTCGCCTTTTTTTGACATTGTTACTCTCCATAACTCTGTACATTTTAGACCGATTGTAAAAATTATTTTTTTGTTTTGTCTTATTGTCCACAATTTCACGTATTTCATTTCAAAAAATGGGCTTGACATTTAAATTTAATATTTTATTTTACTTTACCAACTTTTACAAAACTTAACACACACCCTGAGTTCTGAAAAACACATAATTTTGCCTTTAAAAAAATGTGCGGATACAGGCCCATTAAAATTAAATTTTATATTTCATGTACTTCTTAACCCAACAGATTTTCAAAAACAATTTGTTTGAAAGAGTTTATTTGCAGAATTAATTTATATATTATACAGAATTGCAGAATTAATTTATATATTATACAGTATAAAAATTGAATTTTTTTTAACCAAAAATAAAAAGTAACTGTTACTTTCTAAGCAAAAAATTTAAATCAAGAAATATTTATTTTCTTAGGTATATATAAAACTCAAGAAATAATGATTAAAAAGTAATTTTTAAAATAAAACATATCCTGGTTTTTATTATAATAATTTGCAATATGTATATGTACTTCATATGTATTTAATTCGTTGATAATTTTTTAATATCTATTCTTATATTTTTGTAATTTTAGCGCTTATTGCAACTTTTGGCGATATAAATGCAGCTGTTGAACGATTGCTATCCCTGAATCAATTATCTCTAAGTTAACATACCTAAGCCCCATTCGATATGTATGTATGTGTGTGTTTTTTCTTCTTTATCTTATTTTATAAATATGAACTAAACTATATAATACCACTATATATGTATACATATATGTATATACATACATACATATAAATATATATATATATATATATATATATATATATATATATATATATATATATATATATATATATATATATGTAGTATATACATATATATTAAAAACATCTACAAAACTTATAAACAAAAATAAAACATACGACAGCAAAAATTATAAATCTTGGATTGGGTAAAAAAAACTAACTATATACCTATTGTATTTTAGAAGAAAATAATCGAAATGTTTGTTGCAAACAAAAATATTCTATATAAATATAAAAAGAAAGAAATACATTTTAGTTGGCTCAAAAAGGCTTAATGTATTCGTTTGTATAGAAATATGCAGACATTTAATCAAAATCGATGAAATTCTAAGACTTAGGAAACTAACGTTTTTTGGAAAATAACAACAAAATCTAAAACATCTGTGCTTTGTTGCTCTTAAAATGGTTAAAAAAAAAATAAAAATATATTCTACTTTTACTTTCTTTTTTTTTCATTAATAAGCACTGGGTTTAATATTTGTTTATTTTTAAGAAGAAAAAAATAACAATTAAATATAAAAGGTTTGATTTTTGCTTGGTTGCTAAAACGCAAACTAAAAAAATATTTCCTTGTAACTATAATTAAAAACGTGCGTTAAAATTAGAAGCCGAACTGAGTAAAAAAGACATAAATTCAAAATTAAAACTGACTAAAAAAAATTTAAATAAACTTTAAATTTCTTATTATTTAAAAGTAAATTCTATACTGAAATATTGCAACATTTAAAAATATTATAAATATAATGATTACGACAAGTTTAAAACAACTAAATATAATATGACAAAATTTCGTCATCTTAATTTTTCCCATTCTACCCTCAGAAATAAAATAATAATACTAGATTTTATCTAGCAGGAAATTTACAACTGTTTAATAGAACAAGTGCATGCAAAAAAATAATTACAAAGTTATGTTATTGTATTTTACATAAAAACAATAAATGGACAATGAGCAAAAATTTAAGAGAAAATGAAATAATAAAAAAACATATAATGGTGTCACGTGTGTATTGCATAATGCTGCAAAAGAAAAATATTCATTTAAAGTAAGAAAATAAAGTTTGTTCTTTATTATGAAATTAATGGAAAGTTTGTGTTTATTTTAAATTGTGATCAAAATATCACATTTCCTAATTGTTCAAGAGCTCGGTTAAAGAAATCGTTCGTGTCAGCAGCAATTTAACCTTCGCGAATTTTATTTTCGTAAGAGAAAATTCCATAAGTCTTATTAAGCAGCAATTTAACCTTCGCGAATTTTATTTTCGTAAAAGAAAATTCCATAAGTCTTATTAATAATTTCTCTTTAAGGTATTACCATTTAATGTAATAAAGGTAATCAATCTTACTAATATTATAAAGGTTAGAATTGAGCTGAGTTCCTAAACACTTTCTGCTGCTTTAAAGTAATATGGACATGCCAATTACTTCGTTAATGCAACTCTTAACTCGTAAATCTGGGGGGCGAATATAGCGGCACTCGTTATCGAATGAAATTATATTTCCATATAAACTCTATTGAAATATTTCGTAAGTTCAATATATATGTATTTGTATTTAATTACTCGACCTTATTTTTAATATGAATTTGTGTGGTTTTATAGATATTGTATCTATTCAGGCTTTCAAAGTCATTCAATTTCTTTAAAATGTAATAAAAGACGTATTTTTATTTCATTTTTAATGTATCCGACGTTTCGTTGGGATTTTCCAACATCTTCAGGGATAATTATTTTTATTGAAATATATTTTATCTTTTATTCCAATTTACTTTTAAGTTTTTGCGATGTATTTTGAAGAGACATAAAATGTACAACATAAAACACATAACACACATCTAACAATGTAATACAGTTCGATATCAAATGCCATAATCACAAACTTAAAAAAAAACCTTGGGGAAAATCGCGGCACTCGTTATCGGACGAAATTACGAAATATTTCCATTTAAACTCTATTGGAATATTTCGAAATTTCGTTCGACAACGAGTGCCGCGATTTGCCCCCTGATCGAATCAGCTCGTTATTGAAAGCGGCGATTACACCCCTGGACTGAAGAAGATGTTTCGCTTTGAGTTATTTTGTAGTACATATTTTCCATTATCAAGTTTAAAAGTTTTTAATAAGTTTTGCTGTCGGAATGGATGTTGGAAACTTCTACTTCCTATACGAAGGTATACATATGTAGGTCGTTTGCAGCTCTCTGGCTCCTTGGTCAGTTTTTGTTCCATTTGGAACGCAAACCTCAAAATAGCTACTCAATGTATCTAAACGCTATTTATCACCCTTATTCTACTTGTCAACATCGACACAAAACGATATTGATTTGTGTTGCTTACTGCAAATCGTAATTCTGGTTGCCGTTATCGAAGATTATCGATAACGGTCAACACATGATTTAAATTCTATAAGAAACTTGGACAGCAATATTGTGTTAAAACGACTTGAGTTTATTTGTGAACGTTGAATCAAAGTGATGTTGACATTAAAATAACGTCGAAATTGACAACGCCAAATGGAATACGGGTGAATGTTTGTGCTTCTTGCATTGTACAATAGAAACAACAAACTGCTAACGACAGATTTTGGTACAGAAGACCCAATAAGTATGTTTATAAATATCGTGCCATAACCGCCAAAAAGAGCTTAAGCGACATAATTTTCGAATTTAGGGCCTGTTCATCTAAATGCGATCGATGTATTCGATCGAAAATTTTACATTAGAAACAAAAACAAAAAACTGAAATTTGTTTTTGTTTCCAATATAAAATATTCGATCGAATCTATCGTTCGTATTTAGATGAACAGGCCCTTAATTCTTTTTTTTTTTTACCAAAATCGATAATTTGTCAAAAAAAAAAAAAAAAAAAAAAAAAAAAAAAAACGAGGTGCAAAAAATGTGTCTATTAAGATTTTTTTAGAGGTTATGGCTCGATAAGTATATGTATCGGAATTTTTGTAGTTAACGCCTGAAACTCTTATAAAAAAGGAGGGCTGCATTTCTGCACTTTTGAACATTAAAAATATAAAACCCTTGCATTTGCAGCACACTTAGATTTTATGTGATGTGTGTTACAATTACTTGTAATTACAATCGAAAAAAAACCAATTACAATTACATGTAATGGGAAAAGTAATTCCTTAAACCAGCAATAGAAAATGTATGCAATAATTATTCCTTTTCTTAATTGTATTTATTGAGCTTGAGATCTTTTTTTTTTATTTAAAGAATTAATAATTGTTCCGTCAATAATGAAAGTGTTCTAAAATTGAAATGTTGCATTCATTATAAAGGGTGTCCCAACAAGAACGCAAGATTTAAATTTTAAATAAAACACATATTAAAAAAAAATTGTGAAACTTTATTATATCGTAAAGTAGACAAAATGAGGTTATATGTGGAACAACAAATCGGGCAGATGACCGCCGCGGCTTTGCTGGCACACACGCGATCTTTTAATGAAATTTTCAATGGCCGTTTTGCATAAATGCTGCGGTTTTTCATTAATGCAGCGTCCAATTTCCTCTTTTAAGGCTTGAGTCGTCGTCGGCTTATTCGCGTAAACCATCGACTTCAAAAAACCCCAAAGAAAAAAGTCTAATGGTGTTAAATCGCACGATCTAGGCGGCCAATTCTGGTCTCCAAAACGCGAAATAACACGACCGGGAAATGACTGATGTAGCAACTGAATTGTTTCTCTAGCTGTATGACATGTGGAGCCGTCTTGTTGAAACCACATGCCCTCCACATTCATTTTTTCAATTCTAGGCACGAAAAAACTGGTTATCATTTCACGATACCGAACACCATTGACTATTTGCGCTTGACCTGCGTTTGAGCGACATCATCACGTACAGCTGCGACATTTTCGGTCGATCGACCTGGTCGAAGGCGCGTTGTTGTCTTTACATCACTAACAGACCAAGTTTCGGCAAATTTATCCATTAATCTCTTTACAGTTGACTCTTTTGGAGCATTATTGTGACCCCAAATTGATCGCAAATTTGCGAACTGTAGCCGCAAAACTTTCACCATTTTCGTAAAACAATTTCAAAATGAGAATGCGTTGTTCATTCGTGTAGCGCTCCATTTTTACTAACCTCGTACCTTCTACTAGCAAACAATAACAATTGTTAAAATGTCAAACAATGACAATTCGAATGGCGCCAAATTTAAATCTTGCGTTCTTGTTGGTACACCCTTTATAAAAATATTTTTTGATTTATTTAAATGTAATCTACTAAATATCTCGACGAAAGAAATATATGATTTAGACCACTTTCATAGTTAAGGGCACATACATGTGTGTTTTTCAGAAAATTTTCTGCTTAATTACAATTGTGAGTAATTGCAAAAAAATTATTACAATCAGTTGTATGTAAAGGTACCAACAGACGACATGTTTTTCACATTGTATGTGCCAGAATTTACATATGTAAACGAAAACATGTCGTGTGTTACCTTTAAAACATTGCTTGTGTAAAAAACATGACAAAAAATATAAGACATTATTTGAAATAGAGCGTGCTCTATTTTCTTATGTTAAACATACAGCTCCAAATGTCTATGTCAAGCGAACAAATTCGTCGGCGGTTGATTATGTGCACTATCATTAGCCATCTGAATGAAGTATTTTGCAAGACAAATTAATTATATATTTTTTTTTAATTTAACGTTGTCGTTTTATTAAAATAAGTCCAAAAATGTATAGATTTTTAGATACAACCTCAACGTCTTGTTTAAAAAAGAAAAAATTAAAAAAGCAAATTTGCGTCGCCAGTACTACAGCGACGGAACCAAAAATATTTCGACGGCTGCAAGCCATTTATAAAACAAACTACGTGGATATTTATGTACTGAAAAAGAAGAAGTGATACTACATGTACGTTTGTGACCAAAAATTATAAACCTTACACTACGACCACACCAGCAATTTGATGTGCCTTAACACAAGCAATAACGCTGGCAGAATGATGACGTCAGATTGCTTGTGTTCAACAATGTATTTGGAGGTGGTGAACACGTATATTCAAATATATTTGCTTTTTATTCACATAAATACTTAAATTGTCAATAATTTTATCCTTTTCTAATTTTAAATTGAACTTTTATTGGTTTTATGTAGTTAAAACTTTTGTTTTATACTTTTACGTTGAAAAAATTTCAATATAATTTGTGTTAAAAGATTATTGCTCAGCAATGTATTTTAACGGTTGTTGCTGAATATATATTTGAACACATATTCATACGGTCCACACGCTAATATCTTGTTTCGGCAATCGAATTTGACAGTTGCCACGGCAATAATTGCCAAGATTATTTCTCGTGTGGTCGGCATGTTATGTAAATTAACCAATATTGACAAGCATAAAGAAAAACATACGAGTCGAAAACGTAAAAAACACACGTAAAAAACATGTCGTTTGTTGGTACCTTAATTTGTAATTGAAATATTTACAATTGCAAGCAGTTATAATTTAAAGTTTACAAAATTTAATTGTAACTAAAAAATGTAAACAAAATTTCAATTACAATTACATGTGATTATAATTGAAATTAATGCAATTGAAGTTGCCCATGTCTGGTTATAAGCATTTGTTTTATCGAACATCTTAGATATAGATGTTTGATGTTAGTTTCTGAAAATGAGGATACAATTAAATTGGTATATGACGATTTAAAATTACCCATAAAAATATTCGTCACAAAGTTCTACTACATACTAGTATAGTATGTGAATACACTAAAAATCGAAATTTAATTTAATCACCAAAAATTAGTCAAAACTTTAAATGTAAGTGGCGTATTTCGACTTCCGCCAATACTTTTTGGTCTTAGATAAAGGGTCTGTCCCACGATGTCGACAGCGTTCGACTTGTCGCACACTTACATTCAAAACAAAAACAAATTTTAAAATTTTGTTGTTGTTTCCAATGTAACTGTACGACGAGTCGAACGTTGGTGACATCGAGGGACAGGCCCTAAATGCAAAAAAGTTTAAATACACCAGCCTCATCCACATAAATTGTATAGTTTTTATTATTGTACCGATTTTTGCGATTTAAGCTGGCAATTTCCATTTCTTTTTTTGGGGGCGAATAAAGTCATGGGCAGATGCCAATTCGAAAAGTTTTTATTTTCGTAACGAAATAAACAATACTTCATAGTCTAAATACGCCAACCACGATATAGCAAACCAAAAAAAAATAAACGATTTTATTTTCAAAACGACAATTTTCTTTAACAGGCTGGTATATGATTTGGCTGGCAGCCGATATTCAATAAAATAAATACTACACTGATTTTGCGAAAAACTCCAACAAACACATACTACTCTCTAGTATTTATGGTTTGCTTAAAAAAAAGAAAAAAATACATTCGAGCACAATTGATATAAAAAACCAAGACGAAAAATAAGAACAAGTTTCAAAAAGCTGAACGTATTATTTCTGAATACACTTGCAGCACGAGTTACATTTTATGCACAAATATTCTATATCTTTAGCTGAAATGCAAATCCGCGCAACTAACAAACAAAAAATCAAAATCGCATTTTTAAAATGAAAAAAGTATAGAAACTTTACTTCAGTCACTTGAATAATTTTCTTAGGTTTTCTCTCTCCTATAAAATGTACATGATTTGGCATTTCAGCTAGCGATATGTAGATATTTGAAGTACATAAAGAGTGCTTAAAAACTCACTGAAGATTTTGTATTTACCGCCATTTTTTTTTTTCGTAATTGATGACAAAACGAAAAAAGTAAGAGCTCGACAATTGACAGCCGTATTACAATATAGATTGGAATTTTGACTTCATTTCGTGAAAAATAAAACCGGAATTGTTAATTTAACTTCGTCAATTATGAAGTGGTCGCAAAAATTATGTATTTAAATTGATATACTTATTAAGAATTAAAAAAATCCCATACAAGCTGCGACCAGTCTAATATTAGACGGCTCTTAAGGTACAGTTCAAATCCTTGGGGGTTATTATGTAATTCGATTCGAAATGGAAACTGTTCGAATTTGTATGTCATTAACATTACAATTCGAACACATTTCCGTTCGATTCGGATTACATAATAACCCCCCTTTAGAATTAATAGTTCTATTTTTTAATTTTTTTTTTTTAATTTGCCAACTTTTTGCCTTAAAAGCTATGCAGAAACCCATTGGCTACTTGACAATTGAAATTAAAAGCTGTCGGTTCGCAGTTACCATGTGTAATAACATTTTTGGCAACTGGCAACGCAACCAGAGTTCGGTAGCCATCCATAATTGAGCCGTTATACTCAGAAGGCATTCGGTTTCAAACAACTTTTCATACAATTTTGAATGTGTTTGTATGGAAATTTCGATCCATATCGAATCCTGTAATTTACCTCCAGGGCAATATTTTCTATACATACCGCAGTAATAATGTATTTTAAATATAGTGTACGTCAAACCAATAACCACCCAACGATATATTGGTGTAACACATATTGTTCAGTTTAGCTTTTCTTTTTTTTAAATTTCGTTTCGGCTCGATTTCGTTTCTATTTTCTCTGTTATGCGTTCATTTATTTCGTTTTCTAACACAAAATGAAGAACAATGCGGGTTCATATTGCGTGGAGTCAGCACAAGTACGCAGTTAAATGTCTTTCAATATATGTAAGTTTTTTTTTAATATATTACGTTTTATGGTTTAATTGAAAAAAAATGCATTTGTCACGTGAATTTTTGGGGAACCGTTTAGTATCGTGTGCCAACGCCAAAGGAAGAAAAACTCTCATACGATTAATACCCATCAAAAAAAAAAAAAAAAAAAAAACCAGTCGTATTAAATAACTTTAACGAGTTTTATGGAAGAAAAAGGTCTGGAGGCAGTAACCAAAATAAAAAATAAAGTTTAACTTAACTTCTTGCTCTAATAGAATTTACAGAGAGTGGCGGAATGTGGAATTTCTACAATAACAAGTTACTTACAAACTACACACATATGTACATATGTTTGTACATATGTATGTATGAGAAGATCAAATAAATACATACATATACATATCGATGGCTTAATATAAAATAGGCCTAACTTAATTTTTTTCGAAATCGTGTTTTTAATATTTTCTGGGCGACAACGTATAATTGCATCCTCCTTGAAGATCTTAGTACGTTACAGTTCAAAATCAAGGACTTATGGCAACTTTAAAAACTATTTTTGCATGTAAATGCTTTATTTTTCTTATTTTTTCTTTATTTAAAATGTCGAAAATTCGAGTTATGCCTTTTTTATATTAAGCCATCGATATATACAATATCGTTTGGACGTTCAAGCAGCCTTTTATGTAATTAATCGAATATTTTTGACCTGCAGAAGTTACAAAGAATGATTTTTAAATTATTTATAGGTTGTATGCATACGTATAATTATCATAGACTTTTTGAAAATCAAAAAAAAATCTAATTTTTAGCTCGTTCAGAAAGTAAATGTTGAATAAAAACATAGGTGGGTGCCTCGGTAGGTTAGTGAGTAGTTTGCTAGCCATCAAACATAGTCAGACTAGGAACCTAGTATTCTCTTAGGGGTTTCCAGTCTGAATCCCTAAGATATTCCATAGCTGGTATATATTTTCCAGCTGGAAGAATTGTCTACTAATTTCACTGAATGATGGACAGTGACACAAGTAGTTTTCGCGAGTTTCGTTATCCTTATGGCAAGCTCTTTATGTTGTACCGCTAACAGCACCCGCCCACCCTGTATGTCCTGTTATTATGCTAACCAAATTCCCAAGTGTTAGCCCTTTTAAACTTAAAATCTCTTACCTTATAAAAAGATAACATTTGGTATGTAAAAAAGGTTCATAAAACAAGTTTTGCACATGTAAAATCATTTTATGAATATTTTATTATAAATCAAAAAGCAAGAAGCACCTCAAAAAAATAAAATATCCTCTGTGAAAAATAAGAAAAAATTAAATAGAAAAATTGGCAGCAACCCATATTTCCTAAGCTATAGTCCTCTGAAGTTTCAGTGGAAAACTATAACGCGGGATAGAGATATTTATACGGGAATCGGTAGCAATTGATTCCGAAAGCGAATATTTTAATAAAATAAATTGAAATAAAAAAAGGAGTAAAATCTAATTTCATGATTTTTTGGTATTTCCCGAAACGTCGCTGCTTACTAAATATTCTTTTTTGTATAGCTGGCCTTTGACCAGTTTTCAGGGGTTTCTCCACCATGGTATTTCCCGAAACGGCGCTGCTTGCTAAAGAGTCTGTGCACATCTCTTAATTGTTACCAATATTGACATGTTACGTTCATAAATGCAATGCATAATCAGAGTGTTTCATAAAAACTTTGAAAGCTCACAAATCGGAAACTGTGGGTCGTCGCCAATTTTTTATTTTTAAAATTTCTAATGCCATATGTGAGCATTTTTAAGGTTTTGGTGTTTTTTTTTCATTTTTTATAAAAATATAACATAAATGAAAAAACACATTTACAGTCTGTAGTTTATCTAAACGTTTTTTTAGAATTAAATGGGAGTAAATACGTTAGTTAATCAGCCATACAATCAAACAAACAGAAAATTATTTCGAATCGAACTCAAACTCTAAATTACTTAACTGGCTTGCAACCAGGGTTGCCATATCTATTTTTCAAAAATCTGCAAGTCGAGCAAAAAAAATCTTTTTTTGTTACCAAAAATCTTTTTTGTTATTTGATTGAATAAAAATCAGTTAAAATTTATTTTGTTTCTCGTGAAATAATAAAAGCAAAGCCAAATAACACAAAATATTTACTGTATAGGATATGTGTAAAATCATTATGAAGCAAATCAGAAAATTTGTAAGTACTTTAGTCAAAAAATCCCACAATAATATATTAAAAGTACCAAAAGTAAAATTTTTTAAAATCTTATTTTTAGACAAGAAATCTTTTTTTGTCGTTTTCAAATGTCTAAAAACTTCAAAAATAAGATAAATCTTCATATATGGTAACACTGCTTGCAACACAAACAAGAGTGAACCATTACTACTAAACGTAGTTGCCGTACCAAATTGGCATAAAAAATCGTTGAAGTTTATACGAACTGAAATAAAAATCAAAAATCGTTGCATTAAATTGAAACTTCACATTAAATTCTGCTTTTTTCTGTATTTTTCGTTAAATTGAAACGTGCGAAATTGCCATAGAATTCTTGTTGGAATTAAATATTTATAGCAAGAAGGCTAACGCAATTTCAAACGATTTAGGGCCTGGCCCACGATATCACCAACGTTCGACTCGTCGCACAGCTGCATTGGAAACAACAAAATTTTAAAATTTGTTTTTGTTTTGAATGTAATTGTGCGACAAGTCGAACGCCGTCGACATCGTGGGATAGGCCCTTAATTTCACTTGGAATACAAAACATACCCGATTGTGTAGTTTCCACAATACAACCAAGCGACTTGTCTACAAAATTTTCATAGGAATCACTCAAAAACGTAAGTGTTTTTCATATATTTTTTCTCAGACAAGCCGCTTTCTTATATTGTGGAAACTACACATAAATTTAGCGAACTAGAAAACAAAATTACTACATTGATAGAAACGGGACAACCGAAAATGTTTTATATTCAAATAAGTGTGAAGACAAAAATCAAACTATTTCATTTGTTTGAAGTTATTTGATATCATAATTGTTCTTAAGAACTATAAATAAAAATAAACAATTCAAGTGTAAGTTGAAAAACGATTTAGACAAAAAAAATAAAAAATCAAACACATAAGAGGTGCCAGGTGCTTATTTTCTTTGAATCGTTTCAGGTGTATTTTACTTGCTTGCAATGTTGTTTGTTTGTTTGTTAAAAAAAAGAGTTTTTCTACTAGCTCTACCATAGTGATTGTCTTCTCATAACGATACATTATGATTAAAAATATTAAATGGGCACGCCCATAAAATGTGATATCTCATTTTGAAGACTGAATAAGTCAATTATATTCAAGCTTTTCACATATGTAGGTTTTAATTGTTTAAAAATTTTGTATTTTAGAAAAGGACCGAACCCCTCCGCTTTTAATAAGTTTGATTCCTGCAATTTTATTGACATGTAGCACATATTAGTCTTCTATAGCCTAAAAATTCTTCTTTCCAAAGTGTTCCCACCCACGCCCGTAAAATATTATTGCAGTTCTATTGAAACTTTGCACACACATTAGACTTATATTGTTTAAATATTTTATTTATTAACGTGTTCGGTAGCAAACCCATAAAAATAATTCTTGAATTTTTAAACATTCTGATTTCTACTGTCACATTCACCTTTATTCCAGTTGTTGACATCGACGGCATTTTAACAAAATACCAAAAAAATAAATAAATTGGTGCTTATTTACCCGTTGTCGAAAACAACTGACTCCTGTTGATAGGTTTATGATATTTTCTATACCTTAGGGAATGGAAATAGATTGTCAGTAGGACAAAATTGTTCTCGAAAGGGAGTAAACAAATCCCAATTTTTTGGTATTATGTTAAAGTGACGTCGATGTCGACAACTGGAATAAGGAGAATTGTATATTGTTGGATTGGCTCTCAGACAACCAAACTGAGTTGAGTTGAGAATGACATTACGGGCATTAATCTGAAGATAATTTGTTTCTTAATGAATAATTCAAATGAAAATAATTATTGCTAATAATAATAATCTTTTTTTTAATTTTCTGTTCATATGCATTATTTCCTTGCATTATTTATATTTCTGTTTCTCAAAAATTCATTAAAACTTTGCAAATCGATCCGTTTCCATCACATACCAGTGAGTCTACTGCATAATTCGAAACGAAAGATGATATTTTTGATTTTGAATTTTATTGGGTCCATTCATAAGACGTAGCTGTTGACCTCAACAGTTGTGAAACTGTTGGCCCCAACAGTTACGTCTTAGAAACGGCTTGATGGATGTAATTTAATTTTATATCGTTATTTCGATACTTCATCGCATCTGTAACGTAAAATTTAACAACTATTTGCTCCTGCCACCTAACAAAGCATATAAAATGCTGTTCAGACTGAGCACAACATGATGACAATAGGTAGCGAAAAAAATTTATGATGGAAAGTTACTCAACTGTTGAGTAGAGCGGAACTACTCAACTATGCGTTCCTAAGATAAACACTCAGCGGTTGCGCAACAGTTACGTCTCATGAATGCACCCATTGGCGTACAAGTTTGAAAGTGTATTTTTTTCGTTTCGAATTAGTTTAAATCCACTGATTGTTTTCAAATTTAAATTTTCAAGTATGTTCGTTGCGATTTGCAATCGTCATGCTTCTCACCACAAAACTTGTTTAATATCAGTTTTCGAATTTTAACCGCTTAGGTGCTAAAATCAATATAAAACGATTTTCCGTCATCCCACCTCAAATTTTGTTGATAAACATACCGGTTTTGGCTATGCGCCATTTTAAGTGTTCTCTTGAAGTAAAAAAGTAGAAAGATAAATACAGCACTCTTAAAATGTAAAAATGTTGAATTAAAATAGGGCAATGCTTATCAGTTCGAAAATTATAATTTCTTGAATACGATTGATTTTGGACTTTATGATCAGTCGTCTACTTAATTCTAATTAACAATTTTTGAATCCTGCAATAAAAACTATATAGCACAAATGGTTTCCAACATATTTATCAAATTTTTGTAGCCTTATTAATAGAAATTATTAAGGCTTTATGACGACTTTTTAAGAAAAATTTTGTATGAAAATTTGTTTTAAAAAACCTTTATAATAAAGCCTTAGTAATTGTTTAATAATAAGGCTGCTTTTTTTTTATAACATCCTATAGTCATTACTCATTCGAACTATTTCTTGAAATCAAAAATAAAATTTTTGATTGTTAAAATTAAAAAACCGTTCTTCAAACAGTTTTTCTTATGCAAAATTCGAACGAACATTAACTTTAATAATAACATTTGCACCATACAACTGAAGATTCGAAAAATCGTTTAAATCAGTTCTAAAAATCGTAGAGTATGGCAACTTTGCTTTTGCGTATGTTTGCGTTGCCAGTTTAGCATTTTCACTGCTAGATCTGGGGGTCGATTCACGTTCTGTGAAACTATGAAATTTAAATTTTGTTCATGATTTCATAACATTTCTGATTCCCGTTCAGTGAAAAATGAAAAGAATTTAAATACATTTGCATTATGAAAAAAAATGGGGAATGGAACAAAACTTTTCACAGTTACATAACTCTGTCGATTCTCGTTTAGTTTAACTGTGAAAAAAAACTTAAAAAACTTTTCATATGATAAATTATTTTACACAAAAAATATTTACGTCAAAAACAGTAAAGAAGCTAGAAAAACTCGCGCAACGGCGAAAATCAAATTTTTTTGATTTTAAATTATTTAGAGGATGTCGAAATTGTTAACAACAAGTACGAAATTTAAATACATAATCAAAAATAATACCTTGTGAATTATTTAGGGGTGGATGTTGAAATTGCAAGCGACAATTCCGAATTTCTATTAAAAAAAAAACACAGTAACAGATGCGTCTGCAGACAGTGAGTACCAAGATCAGAGAAGAAAAGTGCAGAGAGGTACATATACATAGGTCATGCTTTTGGGTCATGCTAAAATTTATGATGATAGAATGTGGAAAATTAAGTGCGATGGTTTAAGATGTGCGCGGTAGCATTTAAAAAAAGAAATAATAACGTCCATGATGTCACGATGGGCATCACTTGCCTTTTACAAAAACATAAGATTTTACGAGCATATCAAACAGTAGCTTCATAAGTTTTTAGCCTTCAAAGCTGTCGGCCGAACTTTCTTTTCTAGGTTTCTCTCCTAAGTATAAGAATAATAAATACTTTCCTGAGTAAATATTTTTGCGTACCCAGCCTTCTGCAGAACTTCATGGCTGACAAAGGTTTTCTTCATTAAAGGCTACAGGCAAGATAAAAAGAGAACCTTTATTCAGCACAGCCACTGTTTGACATTTAAGCTCGACAGGAGACGTGCACGGCATAACACATTTCCCTATTCCTACAGAAGAAACGAATAATAACTCCTATGGTTTGAAGTAGTTTGTCCTAAATTCTGCTTGTGACGATGATTCAGAACAATCAACAGACCTTGCAATTGGAAGCGTCAATTTTACCCAATCTATAATAAAGAAGAGACAAATATTAAGTTTAATTATATAGCGATAAGCTTTTAAACACTTTTACCTATGCCCATACCGAGTTCCTTGCAATATGTACATAAATAATAATTTATATTATTTATTTACATGACATATTTCAATAGCATAAAAACAAAAGTTTCATGTAATTGTGAAAAGTATTATGAAAAATGGTTGTGTAAATGAAAATGTAATTTTTTTTTCATTTCACATTCTCACAGAACCAGAATCGACCCCCTGGCATTTTCATTAGTTAAAAAACATTCAACTTTCAAAAAATTCTGCCAAATGCTTTCTGGCAGAATTTGTTGAAAATAAAAATTTTAATTTTTTCACGAATTCTTCTCTATATAGGATTTTTCTCATAAATGTACTTGTATTGCAGGGTAAAGTACCGCTAATGGTCTGCAGTAGCAACAGTGAAATGTGCATAGGATCCAGCTAACCCCTTAATTATAAATTTCAATGTGTTTTTAATAAAAAAATATTTTATTGAATAAGCAAAATAATAATTTGGGATTATTAGTGCGTTAAAAAAAATTAAACGTAATTGTAACATTTTCAAAAACACCAATTATTAACTATTTTATGTTTGTAGTGCTACAGAAATACTTCTAAATACTAATAAAATTCAAAGCAATTTCAATATTTTTTTTTATACATTTATATCTGGCATTAAACTTTTCTTCTGTAGAACATTTTAGCAGAATTTTTTTTACCGATTTAGCATTCTCTCATCATCATTTTCTGGCAACACTGGTTGCCGGCGGTGCTCATTCACCAACCAACAAAATAGTTACAATTTCAGTCATGTTTGAAACACGATCGCGTTTAAAGGTTTAAAAATTTCTGGTCGTGATGTGCACGCATGAATTGTCTAAAAGTGTAACGGGGAAAAAGGCAAATAAAAATAACATTTTGAAAAAAGTGGTTTTAAAATTGTTTGTGGCCCAAACGAAAGAGTAGCAATCGGCTTCTAAAAGTGTTCCTTAAAATACAAGTCAATGGCTTTTCAATGAAAATTGATGAAAAAGGAAAATACCTACATATAAATTACTGCTGCTAATTGTAATTATTAAGTCTAATAAAGTGAAAAATATTGTGAATTATTAGTGTTCGTGTAGCTATTTTGAAATACAACTTGTTAATTTATTTATAAATTTATTGTAAATAGTGTAAAAGGAAAATGTATGCCGATTTTTTGCATGTTTTATATATGTACATACATACACACTAACGCAAACATCCATACATATACACACACATACACAGCAATGCCCACATACAAATTTGGGTATACTAAAATTTGTTTGTTTGTAACAAAATTCCTCTAAATAAATGCTGAGGCATGCATGCAGTTTTCTTCGAATGAAAATTACGGACAATTCACAAACAACACAGGCAAAAGGAACACAACATTATATTTATTAAACCTGTCAACTGATTTATGAATTCTGCACTGACGAATGTTGGATTAATGTGAAAGTAAAATTCTCTTAAGGTAAGTGCACTTATTATATTATTTGAAATAATAAATAAAATAATAGAAAATTACACCTGCTAAAGGTATTCTTTTTATTGTTAATTTAACATGAATTAATACACGTACATACATATGTACGAGTATGTATGCATTTATGTACCTGAAAAAATCTTTACATTAATTTTTTAAATCAAGTATAGGCGAACCATTAAAAAAATTAAAAAAAGTATCCTTATATCCTACGGAAAATTAAAAAATAAGAAAAACAATTAAACAAAAACATTATCAGTGGGTCTTAGTTTCCGAATTATGGGCCTCTGAAATTCTAGTACAACATTGTGATTATACGATGTTTTCATCTTAAAGCTTTTGAAAATACCTTTCATGAAATTTTAAAATGCATTCTTGGCCGGCCATGCCAGAAATCTTTATTAGGCAAGAAAAGTGTATGAGGCAGAAAATCTTTATTAGGCTGCGCCGTATCGGGAAAATGTCCTTAAGACCGGCCAAAGGCCGGCAGTGCAGACAAACGTTATTAAGCAGGAAAACTTTGCAAGGCAGAAAATCAGGAAACGTTATTAAAAAGAAAAGGTTAGGTTAGGTTAATCTGGATAGTCAAAGACCTCGCATACACCGGGAGTGATCCTTAGCGATACTAGCAGATGAAAAAAGAACCTGTAAGTATGGCAGCCTAGTTCCTGGTGCCTGTACCTAATGACTCAAACACAAATTTAACAAACTTTAGCAATCTACACAGTTCCACTCTCGTTACAAGTTCAAGACTACGAAAAGTGTGATCACCAATGCGGCTTAGAGCCGGACACTGACGCAGTAGATGTTCTATTGTTTCAATTACCCCGGGTTCTTTACATTTCCTGCAGGTACTGTCAAGTTTTCGTCCTATTTTGACAGCATACGAATCCGTCCAGCAGTGTCCAGTTAATATCCCCACTAGAAGTTTACAGTTGCTTCTAGTTAATGATAAAAGGAATATAGTCGATTAAGCAGGAAAAGTTTGCAAGGCAGAAAATGTATGTATACTAAGCTGCGCCGTGTCGGGAAATACCATGGTGGAGAAAATCCTTAAGCCGGCAGTACAGAAAAACGTTATTAGGCAGGATAACTTGGCAATGCAAAAAATCTCTATTAGACTTCGCCGTGTCGGAAAATACCATGGTGGAGAAAATTCGTATGGCCTAATTCTGTTCGACGATTGTGTCAATAGACGGAAAATACACCATACAATCACAATTTCGTACTACAATTTCAGAGGCCCAAAAATCGGAAACTAAGCCTCGCCGCCAATTTTTTTGTTATTTAACTTATTTTCCTGATTTTCCATATTATAGGATTCTTTTTTTATAATTTTTAAGAGGTGCCCCTAAACTTTGATTTGTTCCTAAAATAAAATAAAATATAAAACAAATATAATTCACTCGTTATACAAAAAACATATGGTCGAGTTGTTTATAACGTCTTCAAAATGGGAAAATTTAAGAAAGTCGCTCTATTTCGCAAATTAAAACGTTTAATGATTTAAGATTTTGCATTAACGCTAGTTATGCCGAAGGCATCATTCCTACAAAATTTCATAAAAATCGGAAGCGAAAAATATTCAAAATATTACTTTTGTTACTTGGTTATAAATGTTTTTACCCAACGAAAAGCTTGCATTTTTATGCCTCTCGGCAAGAGCTAAGTTTTGATTTTAGACCCCTAGTTTCTTAAGAGTAATATTCTTAGAATTTTGTGTGGATTTCGATTTTATTAGACGCCTGTTGACGAAAACAATTGACCCACCATAATGTACATACTCTCACAGTACAGAAAAACATCAACAACACAATTAAAACAAAAATATTGACAGCAGTTACATACCTAAATATAGCAACGGTAAGGCATGATACTTACAAAAGAAATCTTTGGGATAGAAACTGAAGTTCGTAATTGAAGACTTAGGAGACTGCAGGCCATATTAAACTCCTGCTTATCTGAACTATTGAGTTTAAAAATCGCAGACGAAAGGAGCTAGAGCGTAAGACCTACCCCGCGATGACGTTTGTTGATAAGTTATTAGTATGGTATGGAGGGAGCAGGCCTTGTAAGCCGAAAAGAAGGAGTACAGATTCATACTAGAAGGCAACCGTATCCCTGTTTTTCCCGCTGGGTTAGATCATAACCCACACACCCTCAAATCCATACATACCCAGCGGGAAAACTCAGAAGATCTTACTTCTGCTTAGATTTTTTTTTTATTCATTTACCATTTTTATCTAACTGCTAAATAATTCCTTGCAGAAGTCTCTTCTCGCTCTCTTTCGCTTAAAAGATAAGATACACATTCCTCACTCCCTTCTATGAGAAGGGAGAATAGAAGGAGTAAACTTTTTTGTTTTGTTTTTTTTTAACAATGCAAGAGCAAAGCCCATTAATTTGAAGGCCTTTCACTGGCGAAAAAAGTGAGAGCGGAAGGGCTACCGCGCAATGACAGCGCGTGTATAAAAGATATGACTATGGAATGGTGCAAGCTGGCACCGTATATCCAAAAGAAGGAGTAAAGAGGCTTTTTAGAAGGCATCCTTACTCCTTATTTTTCCCGCTGGGTATGTATCGTATATGGATGTGAGTATATGTATGTGCATATACGTATGCATGTATGTATCTATACTATACCAGTAATATTGTTGAATGTAATTGAAATTCCAAACCGCTTGCTGGTTTTTCAAGTTGTTCTAGAGTTGTTTGTTATTTGGTTTTGTTTGCACGATTAACTATTGAACGAGGTTCGATATGTCAACTCCTTCCAACTTCAAACTTAAGCTGAGCACCCAACGAATTGCCATCGAACAATCCAAAAATAATAATAAAAAATTGTTTTGTTTGTTTTACATACTTACGTACATGTACATATGTATGCATGTGTGTGTGTATGGAGTTTTTTTTTTTTGTAAACAAGTTATTTGCATGCAATTCAAATATTTTTGTTTCGTTCAGTTTACAAGAGAAAACAAACAAATAAAAAAAGCACATACAAACACACACACACACACACACACACACACAGGGTAGAAACATTTGAATGAATTTATGTTCGCGCGCCTTATTTTTAGCTTCTGCCAAGATCTTGCATTCTATTTCTGTTTTTCTCTTTAATTATTCCTTTCCCTGATCAAGTTAACAACATCTGTAGCGTGGTACTAATGACGTGTGCATGTTTTTGTTCGGTACCCAGCCGGCAACTCATTTAACTTGTAATGAATTTGAAGATAACTTTATTACAACTAGTCGTGACATAACCGCCAAACATTTTATTTCGACCACAAAAGTGAATTATAACAGTGAATTCACGGCAAAAATTTTAAAAATTTTTTTAAATAAATTAGCGAAAATTTTAAATTTTCTTTAAAAAAAAAAACTAAGCAGCAGTTGTCTTTTCCATCTTATGAATACTTTTTTAGAATTTTTTGTTTTCCCTATTACTTGCTATTAGTTGGAATTGCTCCCCTGGAAAAATCTCTCGCGGAATTTTATTCATAATTGCCGCTATATTTTACAATGGGCGGTTAAAATTTATGCTACTCGTAAAAATTTTATACTTATATGATAGGTGCGGGTGGCAGTTGTCCAATTGGAACCAATTTTTCCCAAGCGTTTATGATGATTTAGCAACACCTTGTACAAAAATGCCTATATCTTATTGTCTACTTACTTAGATATTCAATTTTGTCTAGCAAGATTGCCCAAATCTTACACTGCGCACCGTTTACTAACAAACCATAATAGTCTTCGAAAATTAGACGTCATAAAAATCATCGTGTGAAGTAGGTGTAAGTCGATTTTACCAATTTGTCGGCAGGGTATGTCCACAGGTATGTGTGTGTGTGTATGTACATATGTTAATGGTTAAATATTCGTTTCATTTGAATGTCATGTGTTTTGAGGGGTTTCTTCATACAGAATTCCTTACTCTAATAATATATGTATGTGCATACATATGTATGTACATAGTTTTACAACGGGTGGTTGAAACACAAAATAACGCCAATAATTCAAAATTCACAAAAAAAGAGACAAATACCTACATACATACATATGTACATATCCGTATGAAGATAAGTATGTATGCATGTATATAAATATGTACATATACATCATATGTACCCTGTCGGGATTTGAGGTAACTTAAAAGTAACTAATGGTTAATCAGAAGCGAGTGACAACTGACTCAAAAGCTAACTCATTTTACATGTTAAACGCTATTCAGTTTTTCAACGTAATGTCCTCAGAACGAGTCAGTACTCACTCACGAAGTTTCAAATAACCACAAGTTAGCTCATTTCGAGTGAGTTTTTGGTTGATAAAATGCAAGTGCACTATTAGTTAGTTGCGAACTGAACAACTAATGCTTAGCCCATTATGACTTAGTTTGTGGCTCATCAAAAAAGAAGAAAGAAGGTCTTTCTTTAGCTAGCCATTATTTTTAACTTACTAATGATTAACATTTTTAGTCAACTTAAATTTGAAACAATTTTAATTTTTTAAAGACAAGAATTGGTATCGAACCGTGATTACTTTGTTTGTCAGCCATCATACTTAACGCTTTTCTATTGCGCCATATAAAATAAAGACGGCACAGAGTTAACATAAACATGAATTTTATGCTGACATCTTCTCGATAAACTATGACTCATCTCTGCATCAGATTCGAGTTAGCTAAAAGTTAGTTCAAAACTTATCGAGGAGAAGTTAGTTGTACAAAAACTAATCTCAGCATCAGTATTGAGTTAGATAAAAGTTAGTTCAATATTTATCATTTATAAGTTAGTTCATAAGCTAGTTGTGAATGAGTTAGCAAAAAGTCACCTATACTTTGAGCTAGCTAATAAAAATCCGACAGGGTATGTACATATCTACTTTTGTACAAACACCTTGCACTTTATGCACCTTGTAGAACATACGACAGTTTCTGGTTTGGCTTCAATTCTTATCTTTTCGTGTATGTGTCCATATGCATATTCTCACTAAAAAATAAGGCTAAGTTCCTATCCAAAATTTCAGCCGTCAAAAGTACTGAGATCGAAATTTCTACGACGGTACTTCTAACCGTTTGAAACAAATTTTCTTTCCATTTTATTCAATGTATATTTTTTATGGTTGGACGTAATGATAGCGAACTATCAATAGTGGACCCACGATAACTCCACTAGCACAACCACGGGACTGGATGATTCAGTATTGTTCATGCATTCTCCAGACCTTAATAAGCACGGAGGTTCGGAACTGATGTGCTCCTTTATTATTATTTTATTAGTAAATTCTTTACAACTTACATGTGTTTTTTGTGGAGGAAGTATTCACCCTTATTCGAGTCGTCACCATCGACGTCACGTCAATACAATACCAAATACATACTTGGACCTTGTCTACCCGTTGTTGAAAACAACTGACTGTTTTTGAGAAGCTCATGCTATTTTTTAGACCTTAGAGAACAGAAATAGACTGTCAGTAATTTAAAATTTTTCCCCATAGAGGGTAGGTAGACAAGGCCAAATTTTTTGTTATTGTATTGATGTGACTTCGATGTTGACAACTGTAATAAGGGTGATTATGTTTATGTATGTATAATCTAAAATACATTAAGGGGTTTCATGAGAGTATTCAAAAGTCTCGCAAACTGTGCAATTGTGCATTTTTACACTCTCGTAAATAATATGTCAAAAATTGTACGGAAATTTATTTACTTGGGGGCCACACGTTCAATTTTTATCTTTCAATTCCATTCAATTTGCAATAGACTCACTTTTTTCACTAACACAATCAAACTTTTTAAATTGAAAACTAGATTGCTTTAGCTAATAAGGCCTATGAGGATTTATGTTAATAAAAATTCAATTATTTTTATTTCATGTTCACTTTTTCAAGGGATTAATCTATTTAAATAAAACTTTTTTAAACATCAAATACATTGTTGCGAACATTTATATATTAATCTACTTACAATAAAATAATAATATTCACATAACAAAATACATATAAAAACTAAAAACGAATATTGTTATTGAACAAAAATTTTTTCTTTCGAATGGCGACCGTATTTAATTGCGCTGGCTATTTTCAATGACAACTCTTTAGTTGGTTTAGTTGGCGCTTAATTTGTCAGTGTCTTCTTTTTTGTTCATTGTTATGTTTATTTTTTGTTGAATCCTTAAGCTTTCTGTTTTGTATCTTTTCTTTTTGCTTTAAAATTCACCTATCCATTTATATGGCAATTTAATTTTCAATTTGAACGGCTGGCACAGCACACATTAATTGAAGCTACAAATTTGAATTGTTTCTTCGTCGGCAGCATTTAAAAAATTAAATTGATTATCAATTTGTGTCACAGCTATCAATTTCAAGGAATTTTAACACACAGTATGTGTCACGAAATTGAAAGCGATTTATTGAACGTGTGGCTGCAGCGTTACACAAACCTTGTAACTTTGCCCAACAATTTTCACTCGTAAACTTAAGCTGTGCAATTGTGCATTTATTAAACAACAACTTCTTGGGTTTTTGCTTCCTTGAGGCATTTTTAGCTACACACACACTTTTTTAACTTTTAGAGAAATATATAAATATGTAACAGGATCTTTATAATGTTGATTGGAGTGAAATATTTTATATGAGCTGTGCGGAAGACCAGCTAGCTTTCTTAGAATCACATATGACACACTTATTTAATAGATCAGTCCCACTTAGAACCAAAATTATACACCAAACAACAAGACCGTGGTTTTCCTCAAGAACTAGGGTAATGATGAGGCAACGAGACCTTGCTTACTCACGTTGGAAACGGTTTAAAACCATTGATCTTAGGGTTGCGTATTGTCTCCTAAGAAAAGATGTTCACAAAATCATAAAACAAGAGAAAAATAAATTTTACACCGAGAAATTCTCCAATGCAGTAGATTCCAAGAAAACTTGGAAAACAATAAAAGAAATTGGTATAGGTAACCTCTAACAGCTTTTCTTTCGATTGTGTAAGCCAATTTGAAGTACTTTCAAGCTGCATGACTATTAATTCAAACGCTGTTGGGGCAGATGAGATTCACCCCAAATTTTTCAAAATTCTTTTACCGAGTCTACTGCCTTTTGTCACACATATTATCAACACAATAATTACTACTAGCTGTTTCCCTTTAAATTGGAAAAAAGCTAAAATTATACCAGTTCCAAAAACCAGAACAGAATACAGACCTATTGCTATTTTACCATTTATGTCAAAAATATTTGAAAGGGTTGTTCATAGTCAGTTAATACGTTTTTTAAATGTCCACAAATTATTGAGTGACAAGCAGTCTGGTTTTCGCAGTAAACATAGTTGTATTACTGCATTAGTGGATGTTGCAGAAGACATAAGAAAATCACTTGATGAACGAAAACATAATTTCTTAGTACTTTTAGATCATTCGAAAGCCTTCGATACAATTGATCATAAGCTCCTTTGTTATAAATTAAAAAACATGTTTATGTTCTCCAATACAGCTCTACAATTGATATCAACATACCTCTCCAACAGGTCGCAGTTTGTACAAACAGATAAAATTAAGTCCAATATACTTCAAGTTAGTAGAGGAGTGCCTCAGGGTTCAATAGTTGGACCTCTGTTATTTTCGCTTTACATTAATGATCTGCCAAACCAACTTCATCGCTGTAACGTGAGAATGTATGCTGATGATGTTCAAATTTATATTGCGTGTGGTTCGTCGGAAATTGAACAATGTGCCGCAACATTGAATGCTGAACTTCAACGTGTCTTTTGGTGGGCTACTGCTAATGGTCTTAGTATAAACCCTTCGAAATCCAAATACATGATTATTCAAAAGCGATCTACATATGATATCACAACTGATATCTATCTTAATAATATTCGTTTAGAAAAGGTAGATTCAGCAAAAAATCTTGGTATCCTTTTTAATAAAAATTTGATCCAATCATATAAATTACGCTTGTGGTCGTACATATGCCATGCTTCGAACTCTATGGCCAACGCAATATTGCACAACCATCACAATTAGAACGCTTCTTGCTAAAATTTATTTAATGCCAATTCTTATGTATGGGTGTGAATTATTTGGCAGTTGTGATGTCACTAGCAAGCAAAAGCTTACCACTGCATACAAAAGCATTGTTCGTTATGTATACAATTTGAAAAGATTTGAATCCACATTACCGTTCGCAATAAAATTATATGGTATAAAGTTTGAAGATATTTTGAAAACAAGGGTACTTTTATTTTTGCATAAAATTATGTATACGCATCAGCCACTACACCTACATATATAATCGATTAGATTTCTCGAGATCGGAACGCGGTAGAAGACTAATTTTATTTAGGCATCAAAGTTTACTTTCTGACTGGCAATTTTTCATAAATGCAATCCGTCTTTGGAATTCACTCCCTTATAACTTGCAATTGGTTAGTAAAGCGCAAAGATTTAAGAAGGCATTATTTGATTTTTTTCTCCAGATAATCTTATCTATTCTATAAGTAAATTGACTGCATATTTTCTATAATTTGTGTTACATGTTATTAATTTTAGTTTTGTTTTATTTTTATTAACCCCCGACTAAAAAAAGGGGTGTTATAAGTTTGTAGTGTGTGTCTGTGTATCTGTGTGTCTGGCTGTGTCCAAACGGTCCAGGCCAAACGGCTGGACCGATTTTCATTTAGTTTTTTCTGTTTGAAAGATGACTTGATCGAGAGGGTTCTTAGCTTTGTTTGAAAAAAATCGGTCCAGCCGTTTAGAAGATATAACATCTTTTCTGAAAAAAGTCGGGGGTTTTTAAAATTTTTAATTTTTGTTATTTTATATTCTTTTTTTAATTTTTTTTCTGTTATTAATTATTATATATTATTATTTTTTAATTGTTCTTTTTATGAACTTCATATATATCATTTATTATTAATTTTTTTATAGTTTTTATTTTTTATAATTATATCTGATACTAAAACATTCTATACTGCAATAAGAGACTTTTGTCTTGTGTGTGGAATTGCAACAATAAATAAATAAATGTATTCAAAAACTGCTTAAAATTTAATTTTTTATTTTTATTATATTAATTTTTTTGACATTTCATTCGAATTTACTTAACTGTTTGCGCAAAAGTTGAAAAGGGGCTTCATAAAAAAAATCTCGCATATTTGCCCAATGGCACAAATGGGAATTTGAAGAGTTCTCATGAAAACCCTTATTGATTCCAGCATAATAATGCAATGCTACGTTCTATATTGCCTTCTAAACATAACCTCCAATTGTAAAATCGTGAACATACAAAAAATACATGCTCGGCATGCCCTAAAACATTTTCAATACAATTCGAACAAAACGAAACATTGTAGTGTCCCAAGCGGTACAAATACGAGCTAGAAAAATATTGGCCAGTGAGATGGTTAGGCTAGGTTAGGAAGGGTGGTGCTATAACACACCTCCACTTAGAGACCCAGTTGACACCAATTAATAATAATTTTTAACCCTCATTGTACTGAGAAGTGTCCCAATTATCTGTTATTCAGCCACTGAATTCCCATGATGAAGCCCCTTATATCCTCCAGTTTACACTTCTCGATATCAATAATGTTCTCATGGAAACGTCTGCTTAGTCATCTAAGATTATGGCATTGCAGCTTCGGGCAATGACAGGTAATATGTTCAATGGCAAGGCGAAAATTGATACAAGGTGGTCTTGATTTGCATCTGTGCGTATTGGCCTTGTATATTTGTTAGTGTAAAATTTCCTGCTGTAAAAATATTTCTTTACGTTTTGGTTCATTTGAAAGCAGGGAAGTTATGTCAGCTGGCGAATTAAGATCACCTTATGTGAATTAGACTTGTTCAATGGTTTCTGGTTCCTCTTCATCCCCGCACATCCTACAGAAATCTTGAGTGCCATTTTCCCAAATGCTCTGACCGAGCAGTGCCCAGTCAACGCGCATATCACGACTCGCATCGCCTTCCTATTCACATCAATTTCAGCAGTTTGGATCTTCTTGAGTCAATTTTTGGCCACATAGCCCTCGAGACTCTATAATCCTTCCTACTTCGTCATGATCGGTTGCTCCTGCTCACCACTCAGTTACTGAGTTCCCGGGAGTAATGACCTATCGGTTATTTCACTGATCTGTCACACATTCTCTCATCTAACGCCGACATTATTCTTGCCAGCACATCGGCAATTTCATTTCCCTCAACACTGTGCTGTGGCCAAGAACCCAACATAGTCTGACGCTGTATTCGTCCATAAGCAAGTTGAGGGCTCTCCTACAGTCACTAACAAGTTTCGATTTGGCATTGTGTCCCTTCAAAGCTTTTAGCGCTGTATGGCTGTCGACGTAGAAAGTTAGCTTCTCGCCTTCAGCTAAATTTCTGCCCACTAGTTCTCTGGACCTGAGGATTGCACAAGATCTCAGCTTGGAAAATGCTGCATTCATTCGGAAGTCTGAAAGAACTACGAATGTTGATTCCCAAGATATAGACACCAGCCCCTGCGTGAGATAGTAATTTAAATCACCATACTTCCTAGTCAACCATGTCCTGATGTCGGCTATCAATGTGTAAGTCCATCTTTCTTTTTAGTGGTTGGACAACGTTTTTGTAAACATAAATCTACATATGTGACGCGCAAAATAGAAAGGGACCTAAGGGTAAAAACCGGTTTTGTTCAGGAGAGCCATTTTAAAGATTTAAATACGTGTATCTTTGGTGTACCATCACATCATAAAACGCGCATATCTCTGGGAGGGAACACTTTTTGGGCATGGGATCGGTCTCATTCGATGCTCAGATGTTGTCCACATCAAAAAAAAAAAAAGTGAAAATTGATTTTTTACCCTTAGGTCCCTTTCTCTATGCGCTGTCACATATATCTTTTTCCCTATTTATTTATGACTTCTTCCTATACATTTCAAAATGCTACATACTCTCAAAGCAGCCAGCTTATACACAAGCGATATCAACCTCACATTTTTAGTGTATCCCAGAGAATCTGACCATACAGGGGTGCATACCAGATAATGATCCTTACAAGACTAGCGAGTAGTTTCTTTTGAAGATATTTTGGACCTCTTGTATTTGGAATAATCCGAGATAGCGCCAAGCAATTTGCTGATGTCTTTGAAGCTATATATCGCAAGTATTCACGAAAAGATAAACGTGCATCAGAAATGACTTGGGTTCTATTCAATAAGAGCCAAAATTAAGGGTAACAGTTTTCTGACTACTTATCAAAACCGCTTCGGTCTTATGGTTAGCTAGAGTTAATTTCATTGACCTTTCTTATTGAGCTAATCCAGTTATTTACGATCCGTACACTGGCATTTGCGATAGTTTTTGCCCCTAACAATTGCTTGGCTTCACATGCTAACGCTATTTCGTCTGCAAATCTAACTATTTTCACTTTTTCAGGTAAACTTAATCTTAATACTCCATTGTTTATTACGTTCCACAACAGTGGTCCTTGAATCCTTCGGGCACTTCACCAATAATATTGCGTCTCCTTATATCTCCTTATACATCTGTCTCATAAACAGACTCCATATTTTGGAAATATTTCTGCAATATTGCCAGCAGATATCCTGGGATCTCTAATCGAGCTAAGGCATTCCAGTTTGCAGCGTTAATCTCGTTTTTTACATCTAAGGTCACAACTACACAGTACTCTCTGATACGATTGATCCATATTTTCCTTTGTATAGTTCGAGCAGCAGTTTCTACTGCAACTTTGATAGCGTCCGCTGTTGATCTTGCTTTTCTGAAGCCAAATTCGTTTTCCTGATAGACCACGGCTAGCTTCAACATAATTTTCAAGTCTTTTACATGTTATACTCTTTAGCGATTTCCCACATGTATCTATCATACACAGTGGGCGATAAGAGGAAGGATCATCTAGGGCATTATTGATTGTCCTTCGGTATTAACACTAACTTCTCTCTCTCTCTCTTCCACCTTGTTGGAAAAGCTCCTTGGCTCAAGCATGCGTTTGCTATTCGTAAAAAGTTCTCGGGTTATAGTTTCACGGCCTCTTTTTAATACTATATTTGGAATACAATCCAAAGCCCGGGGATTTCTTACTTTGAAGAAATTTGTGTATTTCTTGAAATCTTTTTTAATAAAAACTTGAGTGTATTTTGTCTGGTGTATTTCATTAAAGATGTTGATAGTATTACCAGAATAGAGAATAGCTTAGAAAATATTAAACATAGGGAGTGGGAAAATTAATAAAGAACCGACTTTTTTTTTTTTTTTTTTTTTTTTTGAAATAAGTCAACTATTTTAAGGGTTCATTTGGAGAAAATTCATTTTCAGATTTGTCTAATTGTCGTATTAAGAATTTTAACTTTACCGCACTCAAATGCGGAGGTGGAAGGATTGCTTGGGTCAATGAATTTATGTCAAGTAAAAATCAGAAACTGATTGTCTTTGAACTCTGCTAACTTGATTCTGCACATGGGCGGCATTTGGCTTGTCTCTGTTTTAAATAATTTTTCACATTCTTTACAATAAAGCAGCGTTGTGTTAAAATTGGACTTTTGAGTTAATTTTAATAATCATGATTATTCGAATATTTTTTTGAAATCCTTTTCGTTAATATTTTTGATTTTTTTAGTTATGTATAAATATCATAAGAGAAATTAATTTCTTATGTGCTGATAGTATTTCAAAGTTGTTTATTTACATACATACATACATACATAAATACATATTTATATACATACATACATACGTATTAGATGGTTAGAAATGTAAAGGCAAGCAAAAATATAATAAAAAGAGTTGCAGCAGCATACCTGCGCACTTTTAAACCAGTCCATTGATCTTGACCAACAATTATTTCGCTTTACTTTTCCTTTACCCTTTACCTATCAACCAAGGAAGTAATAAAACGTTATTTTTTAATTCTGTTCTCTTCTCTTCGTTATAAAGTCCAAGTCAAAAGAATTTCCGTTATTTCAACTTTTGCTTGTGCTTTGTTGGTTATTGCAACCGTTGCGACTTTCAAGCCAAGAACACTTATATTATAAATATGTTCGTCTTTTTTTTTTTTTTTTTTTTTGTTGCTGCTGTAGATTTTTTTGCTTTATGGTGTCGTTTTTGTTTTCAGTTGTTTTGCTATCTGTTCATGATACACCGCAATGCATAATAATGGCAACAATTAGTGGCATTTACCTTTTCTATTTGTGAGTAGTTGTATTTTTACGTTTTAATATTGCCACATACCGGTGCACAGTGGGCAGATCGCATCGGTTTTCAATGATAGTTTTGAATGTTCAGACTATCGATCATAACGGCATTCAAGAAAAAATGGAAAATAACAAACACAAACATGGAAAATAAGAAAATTGGATGCGTCTTACTGATAACAATTTTTGTTATAGCTCTGCAATTTATTGCGCGATACAGGAGTTAGGACGTGATTTTCGTAACAAAAATAATCTACACTATTACAGTTATAAATTTATTTTTGTTTTGATTTCTTTGTACTTAAATCCAGAGTACGAAAATAATCGAAACAAGTTGTTTGAGTTTGTTTTGTTTCGTTCTTTGAAGTGAGTGAAACTAACACAATGAGAACGAATGTTTTGGTTTTGTTTTTGCACATGAGCACAAATCAGAGAGCACAGTCGATCGGCTACTGTAAGCCGGCTAATACCCGCCACCGGCCACAAACAATACATTAATTTAATCGTACGCCGCTAGAAAATAATGGGAAATAAAGGGAAACGTGTTGAAATCAGGGCTGTCAGATTTTCAACTTGTTTGGCGTCCAAATTTTTGGTTTGGCGACATGGCGATTTTTCTGGCGATAAATAAATTTGTTGGCGATTATTATGGCTATTTTTTAAACAAAATTTAACTTAAAAATTATTCTAATTCAGGAAAATTAGTTTGTTGAAGGAGTAGTTTCAAATATCAATCCTACCAAAACTCGTCTGCAAGAAGTTAAAACAATTTGATTTTGATGATTTTTCTTATATTAATTAAAGTCATTTAATTTGAATGAGAAAAATTTACAAGAAATAGTTTAGTTTTTGGCGATTTTATTTCTAATTTTGGCGATTTTCTGATAAATTTTGATACGATTATTTTATAAAAATTAATATAAAAAAGTGTTATATGAAATCAAATAAATTACCAAATATTTACTAAGAAAAACTACATAAAACTGATTTTTGGCGACTTTTGGCGATTTTTAAAATCAATTTGGCGAAATAGGTCGGAAAAAATCTGACAACCCTGGTTGAAATATTTGCAGAGAAATTGACATCATCATATAATATAATTTTATTGCAATGTTATCTCACACATAAAATTTGTTTCATATAACTAAGCAAATATAAATAAATAAATTCAAAATTAACTTTGATTATGATGTGATTAACCAAGATAATACACCTTTCCTTAAGATTTTACTCACATACATATCGAGAGCCTATATTCAAAAGACTCAAATTTGGTCAAAATGAGTTTCCGATGGTAAATAGCTCCCCTATCCAATATTCATCTGTAGTATAAATTTCGAATAAAAAAAAATGATTTTCCCCGTTTTATATCAATTTTTCTTATTCTGATATCTCAAAGTATATATAATTTTTTTTGGTGAAAATAAATGCTAACTCCCATGTAAATTTCCAATATTTTTAAAAAATTAGCAATTTATTATAAATCTACCTCATATCATTGCATCATTGCATTTGGCCTGTTGAACACGAATTTGGTAAGGATTTTGATATCCTATGGCTAGTTTTTGAGATATGGTCACTTTTAATATATTAGTATGGAAGGGTTCCGATAAAAAAAATTGGTAATACATGTATAAATAAATAGAAACATTATGTATGGACATATTATAGCCAATGACATAAGCTTTCGAAATTGATAATTTTGAGTGACCCTGATACACTAGAGAGTGAGTTAGAGAGTGCTAAGGCTGACCACCTCGAGATGGAAGACGCTTTTAGTCAGGCTTAATTATTTTTTTATGGTATTATTAGTTTTTTCTTGTAGGTTTTCAGTTATTATGTCTAGTATTGAGTAAAAGATTTCACAAATTGATTAAAAAATAAATACACTATTCAAGAAAATCATATTTTTTCCGACAAAATATGCTAACTCTATCTCATAAAAATACACAAACCAGTGCAAAATAAAATATTTTTTGCAGACCTATAAATTAGTAAGCATATTTAAACCATATTATGGAAGGCACATCATTTATTTTTACAATAATGAGCGAATTAACTTATTTTTTCGCTCTACTGAAAAGTTAGCTTTTTTGAGTTGACGTATTTTGAATATAGGCTCTCGATATGTATGTTAAAAAATATCGATTTTATTCATTATTCAATTTGGCACCTAATTTAAAAAAATGAATAAAAAGTAAATCATTGCACCTGAAAAGGTGTGTGAATTAGCTAAATTGCAGTTGTTTGGTTGTAGTTTAGGAAATGGAAAAAATGTGTCGCTTAAGTTTTTTTTGGCGGTTATGGCACGATATGTATGTGTATTTTAATACAACTTAATTTTCGATCAGTTCTACTGTGCACAGTGAGTGCATTTGCAATTGTATTAATGTTTTTCATAAGCGAAAATTCTTTTTAAATCGAATTATGCTTCTTTCAAAAAAAAGAAAAAAAAAATAATATTTAAAAAAAATATATAATTTGATGGTGTGAATCTTGAGCATTCAAGTTAACTCGAATTGAAACGCTTTCATTAACTGCTTTTAAGTGCCTGTTGGTGGCTGTTTTTGTTGTTGTTGTTGTTGTACGTTAAAGTCTGACCGATCCATCCATTTGTTGTCTCACCTACAGTTTTCATGGTTTTATGCTCTTCATGAATTTCTTATTATTTGATTAGTTTCAAGTGAAATCTAACATCCACGTACATACATATCTATGCACTTCGAAATACTTTGTATGTACTTACATACATATGTACATGTGGAATTATAAAAAGACAAATTGTTATAACACAACAATACTCGTATTTTAAAATAAAGTTTAAAGCACTATGGCCTGCGAAATGTTACGAGTTTTTAAAAGTTCTACATAATTTTCGTTGTCTTTTTTTTATAAAAATAGGAGCATATTTTTTTTTTTGCCCTTCCAAAGAGAATACAAAAAATTCATGTTCCATTAGGGATGGGGTGCTCAAAAATTTAAAACACCCAATTTTTTAAGTAATAACGCTAAATAGGTTTTTTTAGTTTTAAAAAGAAAAATAAATGTGGATTTTATTTTCAAAAAAGAAAATGTAATTTTTTAGAAAAGTTAATAAGCAAACGGCTGCTTTTTTTATTAAAACTTGTCAGTCATAAGAGTCAAAATGACGCTTATTTTTCCACAGATAAACTAAAAATATATTGCATAATTTGAAGCTGCAAAGTTTTTGATTGGGTCATTGTTCATCCAACATGTTAACACTTTTTACATTAATATTTTAATTCATTAAGTATTTTTGCAATGGTTTTGCCAAATATTCTTAAAATTGTCCAAAAACATCAATTTGATATATTTTTGAAAAAATAAAATTTTTACATGTTTGACCCACATGACAGCGAAGGGTTAATTTTTCCATATTTGAAATTTGACTCTAATGGGGGTCAAGTTTTAGACTATATGTTACAATAATTTCCCTGGGATTTTTCTAATGCCACTCTAATGTGCATATCGCTCATTTAGTTGCACAACGTCATAACTAAAAAAATACTAAATACTTTTACAGACAATGAGCTCAAAGTTTTAAATTTACACAAAACTTTATGGAAAAAGAAATTTTTTCTCGCAAGAGTTGAACAGATGTACATACAAGATATTTGTAGGCAATTTTTGATGAATTGTGCGTGGCAAAGTCTAGTTTAACTTTTCTTGCTTTCTTTATAAAACATTACTGATCTTAAAAATGATTAGTTAAGTTGAATTAATTTTTGATGAAGCGAAGGAAGTACGAAAGGTTGAATTTATTAGATAGACGGCTCTTTGTTGCCTAAAAAAATTTTTAACAATCTCGTTTTTAGCTTTAAATATGCATAGAAGAAATTCAAAATTAAAAAATATTGCAATTACTTTTTAATTTTTCCAATTTCTTGCTTTTAAAACTATGCAGCAACTACAAACTTATGGTTGCCAATATCGCGCCATAACCGACAAAATAGCTTAAGCGACATAATTTTCGAACTTCCATTTTTGACCAAAATTGATTATTTGCGATCGTAAATAGTCGATTTTCGTAAAAAAAAACGAAGTCTGAAAAATGTGTCGCTTAAGCTATTTTAGCGGTTATGGCTCAATATGGCAACTGAAATAACTAGCTGTTAGTTGCCGTCCGCAATACGACTTCGGCAAATAGCAACGCAACCAAAGTTCGGTTGCCATCCATAATCGTATTGGATGGTCACACTTGGGCAAATATTTGCTCAAAAAATGTAACCACAAAATATTAATGAAAAGGCTATCAATTCAGATACGTATTTCTTAAGTTAAATAGTTTCCAATAATTTTGGAATCAATGACGTTGTCTATTAGTTGTTTATGAAACTATTTAACTTAAGAAACACTTGTCTGAATCAAATGGTTTTTCAAAAACATTTAGTGGTTACGCTTTTTTGGGCAAATGTTTGCCAAGTGTGACCGTACCTTTACTTGTAAAAACTTGCAAACAATTTTATTCATATCAGAACCATAGATGGAAATCATGATACAATTGTACTTTTTCTCATGTATTTTGTTTGATAATATTTTAAATTGCAATTTATTTTAGAAATTGACATTTAATATGAAATTCAGTACACAGTTTCATAAATTTTTACTATTTTTATGCATTTTTCCATAATTTTTTAATTTTATTCCATTAACAAATAAAAAAATGCGACTTTCCATCTCTGATCATATATGAGAAACAAACAAAATTATTTGCCATTAAAATTTAATATATGTGGCTTAATGAAAGAAAAACAATAAATTAAGAAAATATGCTTCCTTTTTTAACAAATACCTGACTTACATTAAGCATTTTTTCATGAAATTTCATGAATTTTGTTGCACGAAACTTTTTCTATTTGCTAATTCCTAAGCTATAAAAGAGAATTTCATATAAAAAATGGCGTAGAATGAATCTCTGATGCATTTTTGGCAACTTTTTTGATATAAGTTGCTTCTACAGGCCTCCTATTGGCGGAATTTTTTTGTCTCTCAATTTTTCTCTCTCTTTTGACGCTCTCTCCTTGCAAACTTTTTGAGTTAATAAACACTTCCCAGTAATAATTTTTACAAATTCGTAACAATTTTTAGTAAATTAACAAACCTAATATGAATGCACATGAAAAATATAATTGAAAAAAAAAGTTTGATTTGATAGAGAAATTATTTCCTGACTAAAAAGATAATGTTGTTATTTTCTTAATATTTCAGTTCAAAATTGTCCACAATGTAACAAGCAGTACCACCAATTGATGATCTTGAAAACTTATCGCACCTCTAAATGTTGAAGCATACATCGAATGCTGGTGGACCAGCAAATGGTCAGGTTCGTAATAATTCAACAACAAATACAGCGCGCAATATTCACTTAAGACCACCCCAGCCTTTAAATATATCGACTCTTAGTGCCTCCAACTTGCAAACATCATCGACTACCACGACAAACATATCAACGCTGGCCGTTAATGGAGGCCCACGTTTAACAACAAACCTGCTTAATATTGCTTCACCCTCAACAGCTGCTGTCAACAATCACCATCAACAAAAACAGCAGCAGCAGCAAACACAACTGCCACCACCACCACTACCACCATCGTTACCTTTGCCACTGCCACCAACCGGAAATGGCAACACAAACACAAACACAAATACAAACACCGCCACCACCACAACACCAGTAACACCAATAATAAATCACCTGACTCCGAATGGTCTAAATGGCATTGGTAATAATTTACACACCTACACAAATCAACATATTGCCCTGGCTCATGCAGCGGCTGTTGCTGGAGCAAATGCAAATGCCTCGACTAACGGTAATTTAGTCAATAGCACCGTTCTAAATCTAAATCCAAATAACACTGCCACAAATCACACAAATTATACCAACTACACGAATCCTACTGGTGCCATAATCAACCAATCGAAACATGGCCCAGGACCCAGAGAGGCATTGACCAGTTTAGGTTTATTATGTTTGGGTAAGTTAAGAGAAAATAATTTCCATCAATATGCATTACATATTTATTATCTTTGCAGTTTCTCTCCTATTGGCATTGTTGTCTTTAATATTTTTACTCAAAATATCGCCAAATGCCCGTGAAGATGCCTTAACGCGCAGTTCTCCAGAGGATTTTATAATTGTTTACGATGTTACTTTGGCGCTATGTGCTCTATCGCTCTCCTTAAATCTATGCTGCCTTCTGGTGTGTGCAATTCAGTTCCTTTTTGCTGTTAAATTGGTGCGGTCGCCCATGTTTGATGGACGGTAAGTAACAAAAAAAAAAAAATTTCAATGTTCTTGAAAGATACATGTGCAATTATAAAATGTGATAATATAATTTACGGGGCACTTTCTATTTATACGCGGCGTAAAGTGTGCAACAATGCCTTTCGCCCATTGGAGAGGGTGATTTTTGTTTTAGAATAAAACATATTACACCTTTAAAGCGTAAGGGCCTGTTCCGAAATGCATCACTTTTTAGCATCATACGAGCAAACTTTAATTTAAAAAACAATTTGCAGCGCAGTGATGCATTAACAAATAGACCCTACACTATTTCTTAAAAAGGAACATCTATTTCCACTTTTTAGATGGAAATGTAATGTGTGTGAAGATAAATTTAAATTTAACTAGCAGAGACAAAAACCAAAAAATTTTACAGAGCTCATTTCGCAGTTAACAGAGGAATTATTCTATTCTATTTCCCACAATGAACACTACTATTCTCCAGAAATTTTGCTTCAAAAATCGCTTTTTTCGAATTAATTTTTCCATCAACCCAAAATGGTTAGAGAAATGAGACTTCATTTGCTCTTTAAGGAACCACCAGGAGCACCATTTCTATATAGTGGGTTACATGTATGTAGAATTCTTCTATTTCCCAGAAATTTTTCTTCAAAAATCGCTTTTTTCAAATTAATTTTTCCATTAACCCCAAAATGCTTACAGAAATGCGCCTTCATTTGCTCTTCAAAGAACCACCAGGAGCACCATTTCTATATAGTGGGTTATATGTGTGTAGAATGCTTCTATTTCTCTAGAAATTTTTCTTCAAAAATCGCTTTTTTCAAATTAATTTTTCCATCAACCCCAAAATGGTTAGAGAAATGCAACTTCATTTGCTCTTTAAGGAACCACCAGGAGCAACATTTCTATATAGTGGGTTACATGTATGTAGAATTCTTCTATTTCCCAGAAATTTTGCTTCAAAAATCGCTTTTTTCAAATTAATTTTTCCATTAACCCCAAAATGCTTACAGAAATGCGCCTTCATTTGCTCTTTAAAGAACCACCAGGAGCACCATTTCTATATAGTGGGTTATATGTGTGTAGAATGCTTCTATTTCTCTAGAAATTTTTCTTCAAAAATCGCTTTTTTCAAATTAATTTTTCCATCAACCCCAAAATGGTTAGAGAAATGCGACTTCATTTGCTCTTTAAGGAACCACCAGGAGCAACATTTCTATATAGTGGGTTACATGTATGTAGAATTCTTCTATTTCCCAGAAATTTTGCTTCAAAAATCGCTTTTTTCAAATTAATTTTTCCATTAACCCCAAAATGCTTACAGAAATGCGCCTTCATTTGCTCTTTAAAGAACCACCAGGAGCACCATTTCTATATAGTGGGTTATATGTGTGTAGAATGCTTCTATTTCTCTAGAAATTTTTCTTCAAAAATAGCTTTTTTCAAATTAATTTTTCCATCAACCCCAAAATGGTTAGAGAAATGCGACTTCATTTGCTCTTTAAGGAACCACCAGGAGCAACATTTCTATATAGTGGGTTACATGTATGTAGAATTCTTCTATTTCCCAGAAATTTTGCTTCAAAAATCGCTTTTTTCAAATTAATTTTTCCATTAACCCCAAAATGCTTACAGAAATGCGCCTTCATTTGCTCTTTAAAGAACCACCAGGAGCACCATTTCTATATAGTGGGTTATATGTGTGTATAATGCTTCTATTTCTCTAGACATTTTTCTTCAAAAATCGCTTTTTTCAAATTAATTTTTCCATCAACCCCAAAATGGTTAGAGAAATGCGACTTCATTTGCTCTTTAAGGAACCACCAGGAGCAACATTTCTATATAGTGGGTTACATGTATGTAGAATTCTTATATTTCCCAGAAATTTTGCTTCAAAAATCGCTTTTTTCAAATTAATTTTTCCATTAACCCCAAAATGCTTACAGAAATGCGCCTTCATTTGCTCTTTAAAGAACCACCAGGAGCACCATTTCTATATAGTGGGTTATATGTGTGTAGAATGCTTCTATTTCTCTAGAAATTTTTCTTCAAAAATCGCTTTTTTCAAATTAATTTTTCCATCAACCCCAAAATGGTTAGAGAAATGCGACTTCATTTGCTCTTTAAGGAACCACCAGGAGCAACATTTCTATATAGTGGGTTACATGTATGTAGAATTCTTCTATTTCCCAGAAATTTTGCTTCAAAAATCGCTTTTTTCAAATTAATTTTTCCATTAACCCCAAAATGCTTACAGAAATGCGCCTTCATTTGCTCTTTAAAGAACCACCAGGAGCACCATTTCTATATAGTGGGTTATATGTGTGTAGAATGCTTCTATTTCTCTAGAAATTTTTCTTCAAAAATCGCTTTTTTCAAATTAATTTTTCCATCAACCCCAAAATGGTTAGAGAAATGCGACTTCATTTGCTCTTTAAGGAACCACCAGGAGCAACATTTCTATATAGTGGGTTACATGTATGTAGAATTCTTCTATTTCCCAGAAATTTTGCTTCAAAAATCGCTTTTTTCAAATTAATTTTTCCATTAACCCCAAAATGCTTACAGAAATGCGCCTTCATTTGCTCTTTAAAGAACCACCAGGAGCACCATTTCTATATAGTGGGTTATATGTGTGTAGAATGCTTCTATTTCTCTAGAAATTTTTCTTCAAAAATCGCTTTTTTCAAATTAATTTTTCCATCAACCCCAAAATGGTTAGAGAAATGCGACTTCATTTGCTCTTTAAGGAACCACCAGGAGCAACATTTCTATATAGTGGGATATATGTAGAATTCTTCTATTTCCCACAATGACCACTTTTCGTTCCAAAATAGGACCTTTTTTAAATTAAGTTTATGTGTTATTGATATATGTAACTATCTGTTGTATATTCCATTAGTATAATTTCATTATTCAGATCGCGGATCATATTTTCCATTAATTTTTGGGTATAGTATCAGTCCCTGTTCCTGGATTTCGCCACCGAAATAATATTCCTTTATTTTACTAGGACTGTTAAGTGCTTAACAGTACTTTGTTAACTGCAAAATGAGCTCTGTAAAAGTTTTTGGTTTTTGTCTCTGCTAGTTTAATTTAAATTTATCTTCACACACATGGAAATGTAGCACATTTTTGTAGAAAAGAAAACACCATAAGTTTAACATTTGTTAGCGCACTAATTATACCAAAATAATTATTTTACTTATTTAGTATAATATTTTGGGGGATTCAAACATTACGTCTTATTACAGGCATATTCTGAGGTAGTAATAATAGTCGCCATGGTTATAATTTGTAACCAAAGTTATACAGTTATGTTTTGGCACTCGCATGGTTTTTAAATCGTATGTGAGTTGCAAATCGCCAAGCATGTTATGTAACTCATGGGGTTTGCCTGCGACTTGCCATATTGATTTAGGTCAGCTGTTTGTTGAAATCGTCAGTGTATAAGAAAACAATGCAAAGACAAAATTAACAAAACAAAAAGACATTTTATAAATTTGAAATTTATTTGCTGGTGGTTCAGCGTTGTCTATATATTTCATTGTTGCTGTAACAAATCATCAGTAGACTTCAACCACACATTTTGAATAGTCACAAACCTCTTATCTTATGCACAGACTTTCAAGAACTATTTGAGAATTCCCAAATAATAATATTTTTGAAAATCACAAAAGAAAAATAAGCGTAGTAGGCTTTGAAACTAATACAAAAAACCCAGCAATTAATTTATTTTCGCTTTGAATCTATTTTATTTTTCTACACCTTTATACAATTAGAAATCCATTGGATAACAATAAAAGTAATTATAAGGCAAAATGAAAAATAAAATCTAAAATTTAACATTAAGAAATTTATTATTCGACATATTGTCAGAAGTTTATTTTAATTTGAAATTTATTTGCTGGTGGTTCAGCGTTGTCTATATATTTCATTGTTGCTGTAACAAATCATCAGTAGACTTCAACCACACATTTTGAATAGTCACAAACCTCTTATCTTATGCACAGACTTTCAAGAACTATTTGAGAATTCCCAAATAATAATATTTTTGAAAATCACAAAAGAAAAATAAGCGTAGTAGGCTTTGAAACTAATACAAAAAACCCAGCAATTAATTTATTTTCGCTTTGAATCTATTTTATTTTTCTACACCTTTATACAATTAGAAATCCATTGGATAACAATAAAAGTAATTATAAGGCAAAATGAAAAATAAAATCTAAATTTAACATTAAGAAATTTATTATTCGACATATTGTCAGAAGTTTATTTTAATTTGAAATTTATTTGCTGGTGGTTCAGCGTTGTCTATATATTTCATTGTTGCTGTAACAAATCATCAGTAGACTTCAACCACACATTTTGAATAGTCACAAACCTCTTATCTTATGCACAGACTTTCAAGAACTATTTGAGAATTCCCAAATAATAATATTTTTGAAAATCACAAAAGAAAAATAAGCGTAGTAGGCTTTGAAACTAATACAAAAAACCCAGCAATTAATTTATTTTCGCTTTGAATCTATTTTATTTTTCTACACCTTTATACAATTAGAAATCCATTGGATAACAATAAAAGTAATTATAAGGCAAAATGAAAAATAAAATCTAAATTTAACATTAAGAAATTTATTATTCGACAAGAGGTTTGTGACTATTCAAAATGTGTGGTTGAAGTCTACTGATGATTTGTTACAGCAACAATGAAATATATAGACAACGCTGAACCACCAGCAAATAAATTTCAAATTAAAATAAACTTCTGACAATATGTCGAATAATAAATTTCTTAATGTTAAATTTAGATTTTATTTTTCATTTTGCCTTATAATTACTTTTATTGTTATCCAATGGATTTCTAATTGTATAAAGGTGTAGAAAAATAAAATAGATTCAAAGCGAAAATAAATTAATTGCTGGGTTTTTTGTATTAGTTTCAAAGCCTACTACGCTTATTTTTCTTTTGTGATTTTCAAAAATATTATTATTTGGGAATTCTCAAATAGTTCTTGAAAGTCTGTGCATAAGATAAGAGGTTTGTGACTATTCAAAATGTGTGGTTGAAGTCTACTGATGATTTGTTACAGCAACAATGAAATATATAGACAACGCTGAACCACCAGCAAATAAATTTCAAATTAAAATAAACTTCTGACAATATGTCGAATAATAAATTTCTTAATGTTAAATTTTAGATTTTATTTTTCATTTTGCCTTATAATTACTTTTATTGTTATCCAATGGATTTCTAATTGTATAAAGGTGTAGAAAAATAAAATAGATTCAAAGCGAAAATAAATTAATTGCTGGGTTTTTTGTATTAGTTTCAAAGCCTACTACGCTTATTTTTCTTTTGTGATTTTCAAAAATATTATTATTTGGGAATTCTCAAATAGTTCTTGAAAGTCTGTGCATAAGATAAGAGGTTTGTGACTATTCAAAATGTGTGGTTGAAGTCTACTGATGATTTGTTACAGCAACAATGAAATATATAGACAACGCTGAACCACCAGCAAATAAATTTCAAATTAAAATAAACTTCTGACAATATGTCGAATAATAAATTTCTTAATGTTAAATTTTAGATTTTATTTTTCATTTTGCCTTATAATTACTTTTATTGTTATCCAATGGATTTCTAATTGTATAAAGGTGTAGAAAAATAAAATAGATTCAAAGCGAAAATAAATTAATTGCTGGGTTTTTTGTATTAGTTTCAAAGCCTACTACGCTTATTTTTCTTTTGTGATTTTCAAAAATATTATTATTTGGGAATTCTCAAATAGTTCTTGAAAGTCTGTGCATAAGATAAGAGGTTTGTGACTATTCAAAATGTGTGGTTGAAGTCTACTGATGATTTGTTACAGCAACAATGAAATATATAGACAACGCTGAACCACCAGCAAATAAATTTCAAATTAAAATAAACTTCTGACAATATGTCGAATAATAAATTTCTTGACATTTTATAAATTTAAATTTTATAATAAAAATTTTGAGAAAATATTACTATTCCACGAGTCGTAAAGCAGCTCTGGGCGAGTCAACATCACGCGTCGTTGGCAATTATCTCTTAAATGCAACCAGGCCACCGTTGTTTATTTGCCTTCGAGAGTTTTGCGTCTCACTCGCACTGGTTGACTGATCTGCCACGGATTACCGTATAATCTTGCGGTTCTTTTGTGGAATTTCCTTAACAAGCACGTTGCTACGTCCTATGTGAAGGTCGTGTACAGTCAGTCACAAAAACATTTTTAAGAATACTGTTAATAACATCATGGACATATGGTCTTACCCACCAGTCCATTTTTGTGCAACCATATTCTGCAAATTTACTTTGTAGAATATGTACTATAAATAAATTACTATTATAAATACATATGTGACCTTCCCCGAGAAAAGGGACCTAGTGTGTGAAAATGAAGTTTTGAGAAAAACGCATTTAAAAAATAAAATTTTAATGTTTTTCTAATTTTTATCGATTTTCCCAAGTTCCCGTCCTTTTCTCAAAAGAAAACATATTTAATTTCATTAACCGATTTCAAAAAAAGGAGGAGGTTATCAATTCGTATCTATTTTTTTTTTGGCGGTGTTACTTCATAACTCGGTACATTTTAGACCGATTGTAAAAATTATTATTTTGTCTGAGAGGGTATAGCTTCCCATTGGTCCCATTGTAAAAAAGTGGGCGGGGACACGCCCGCTTTTATGATATTATACTTATTTGATTGCTGCGAAACCTATCAAACACCTTTCGTTCTTGTAATTACACGATTTGATAGTTGGAAAAATGGTCGGTGTTACGCGCATTAAAATTTAGTATATTTCACGCGGTTCTACCTAACCGATTTTTACGAAACTTGCCACACAGATTGAGCTCTTCCATTTAAAAAAATGGGCGGTGTCACGCCCATTTACAAGTCTTAACACGCACCCTGACCTCTGAAAAACACAGTCCTGCATTTCATAAAATTTAATTTTATATTTCACGTACTTCTTCTAAACCAACATATATAAATTTTTTTTTTTGTTTGAAAGAGTTTGGTCCCATAATTTTTTTTCGCAAATGCTTTAGCAGATTTTTGCATTGAAGACGGTTTTTTTTTTGGCATTAATCATTTTAGTGTTTCTTTAAAGTTTCGTTTAGGCTATATTCATTAGTTCACTTTACTATACTCTTGCGATTTGAACATGCCAAGAGACTTGTGATTGCGATTTGCAGAAAACCTATCTTGCGAGTTCAAGTCACAATAGCAAATGTTATGCAATAACAAAAATTAAAAGAACCCCCGACGTACATACCAAACGGCTGGACCGTTTTTCTTTAAATATAGGCGGGAAGATATTAGATCAAGTCACCTTTCAAACGAAAAAAAGGAATTAAAATCGGTCTAGAGGTTTGGGAGCTACGGCGTCAAAGGCACACAGATCCAACCGAATATGCCTAGAAAATATGTGATATCTTCTAAACAGCTGGACCGATTTTCTTCAAACATAGCTAAGAACACTCTCGATCAAGGCACCTTTCAAACAAAAAGCTGTATCTGCACGTGTACTACAAACTTATAACACAGCTTTTTTTAGTCGGGGGTTAAAAACAACTTTAAATATTAATGGCATGTTTCACAATAACGAAAGAAAACTTTCGACTTACAATTTATATTGAAAACAAAAACAAATTTTCATATTTTATTGTTGCTTTCAATATAAATTTTCAGTCGAAAGTTTTCTTTTTTTATTGTGAAGTGAAACAAAACAGGCCATAAATTTTATTACGAAAAATATCTATGTAAATTTTTTCACCACATACATATCGTTACCTTAATATAGAAAGGCTCTATCTAACTCATTATTTTTTCGAAATCGAAATTTTTGCATTTTTCGATACATTAGATGTTATTCTTTCAAAATATGTATACAAAAAAAAAACTCGATTTAAAAAAATAATGAATTAGCGCCTTTTCTGTATTAAGGTATCGATATGTGGAATTATTTTTTTTATTACCTTGTAGCCGGAATACCGAAAACAAATAAAAGTTACAACAAGATAACAAAAATTCGGTTACAAATTTATTATTACCAAATTAACAGAATAAGGGCCCTAAGGCTGTAATCATAACAAAAAGCCGAATTAAAATGAAAATAAAAAATAATTCATTCATTTGAATAATTTTGTTCAGTTTTTGGTATTCTATCAAATTTGAAAAAGTATGTGATTTTGCATTTCAGCAATATGCAAGTTTCGAAAGTCTTTAAAGCGATGTTTTACAACGTTTGATATATTTCGACTCGACTATTATTTCCTAGACCAAAGAAATATGTAATTCTGAAGTATTCTTGAATCTGGTAGAAAAACGTTGCAGTCTAATTTGAAATACAACAACTACGATAAGAACATATTTTGTTTTTACTAATACGTCTTATTTATTTTCTTTCCAGAGATAATCGCTATTTGGAAAAGTCAAGCACTAGTCGGACTTGTGCGGTTGGTGGTTTCTTTATTTCCATACCCATATTTTTAACAGGTAATTAATTTTCTTACAAAAATATTTATATAAATAATTGGTGACAAATATTTTTTTTTTTTTACTTTTAATTTATTTTTAGGAATAATTTTGTATACGTTCAATCACTTTCATTCCACACCTGCCATAATTACTAGCGTTTTGATTGGAATCGGTATTATTTTTTGCGGAGCCGCTATGGTTCATAACGTTTTCATTTGGCAAAAAGAGAAAACGATTAGTTATCGCAGTGCTCCGCTAAATCACATGTCGATGGTCTCACAAATCGGCCCCCTAACACCGCCTATTCAATTTCTCAATCCGCATCCTATGCATCCGCCTCATCTCAATTTCAATCAATCAAATATCTCCACAGTTCTACACCCAACATCTATAACACCCGTGTCACCAAATCATTCGCATGGCAGTTTTAATCCTTTAACGGCGCTAAGTTCATCTTTTATGATGCGTCCTTCAACAGCGACGCCGCCAACGCCAAAACCCATCGCAAATGGCGGTTGTCTTTCTTTGGGAGGGGCAACAGCACGTGAAGCCAGTGGCTCTGTGAGTCCTGGCATACCACCCACCTTAGACATGAGCAATGTTACTAGCACTTCGTTACATGAACTTTCCACTTTAGTCTAATGTAATTTACATATATTTATTATTATGTATGTTTTTGTTATATATTTCGAGTATTTTTCGTATTTTTTATCTGCTTAGATTTAAGTATAATTGTATTAAAACCGAAAACGAGCAAAAATAAGCAAATAATTAATTTCTTGCCAAAACCAGTGAGATTTTTTATATATACCTTTTAAATGAAATATTTGTATATATTTAATAAAAAATAAACGAACGCAAGATTTGTAAATGTTTTTATAAACGTTTTTGTTCTTGTTGGAAATTAGTAATATTAAGCTGGGCAATGTCAACGTAATTTTGTCGGTAGGATAGGTAATTCAGTCGCTTCAGGGTTTAGTACCGATATTATGGCTTCTTTTGGCCTGTTTCTGTATAATAAAATGGTTCAAAAAGGACATATTTCAGTTTCAGATGAAGCGGATTTGATTCCTACGACCTGTGCGACATCCTAAATTACAGTTTTGAGGTGTATAGGCTCTTAAATTGCATACCTATGGCCTGTTTATGCATAAAATGATCCAAAAAGGGCATATTTCAGGTCCAGATGAAGCCGATTTGATTCCTACGACCTTTTAGGTTATATATTCGATCCAGGAGGCGTCCTAGACTACAGTTTCGGGTTGTATAGTGTCCTGGAATACATATTCGGCTTGTACGGCCTTCCATTATTGATTAGGGGTTCGCGTAGCCACGTGGTTTGATCACGCAATGATTGAAATTTAAACGCTCGTGAAAAATGCAGTGCACGTGGATGACGTCACATCACAAATTTTCACGGCCGTAAAAAAATATTTTTCAAAAATTCTCGCAGTTTTAAATTAATTATTTATCATTTTGTAAAACCAGGTGGTAGAGAAACTTCTGTTGAAAAATTCGCCTTTCTGTTAAAATATATTATTCAACACAGTGGCTTTAGATACTTGTTGTTAACAGCAAGTATCAACTACACAGTCACCTGAAACCGCTGTTAAAACAAGTAGCCAAAGTTACTACGTTCCAACAGCTTTAATCAGTTTCAGCTCCAACTACTTTCATTAACAGTCGGTTTAAGATGACTGCTTTAACAATCACCACAAATCACTGTTAAAAACAAGTAGCCAAAGCCACTGTCAACAGCAACCCAATGCCCACACCCAATGTTGAAATTTATCACAGTGCTCCAACCAAAGCCAAAGCACTGCTCCAGAATATACCGACGATGTCTCCTTGCGGCTTCATCAATCGGCGACTCGACGAATATTGCTATTCGGAGTCCATTGAGCAACTTTCCATCACGCGGAAAATTGCTAATGATACTGCACAAAACTGAAATACTTATGCCAATAATATTATTAACTAAATGAGACTTCCAACGAAGACAAAAAATTTTCAACAAATAAACAAAATGAACAAAATAACAACTTAAACAAAACATATCCCAGCAAACTTTTATACATAGGGTTTAATAAGATGCTTAACATAGATATTAAATTTTTTTTAATAATTTTTACGGAATTTTATGATTAACATTTTGCATTTTGACAGATTTTATGAATTTTAAATACAAATTAAAACATTCAACTATTAAAATGTAGTGAAAACCAATCATCTTAGTGTAAAATAGTAGAAATGTAGCCACATACAATTTAATGCTTAGTTGGTCGTCCACGCTTCTTTGTTTCAATGGGCGCTAAGAAGAAAATTATATATTAATTCAACTTTTAATTAAGAGCAACAACAATACATTTTAATTACATATGAATAACAATAATTGAAATATCGTCTCGTAACCGTCAAAATGGCGACATAATTTTCGAATTTAATTTTTTGATCCAAATCGATTATTTTCGATCGTAAATACTTCACTTTCGTCAAAAAAAAAAAACGAAGTCCAAAAAATGTGTTGCTCAAGCGGTTATGGCTCGATATGTAAATAATGTCGTTTTTGCGTCAAATTATCGTATACGGTAAAAATATAGAAATTCTATAGTGACAAGGAATAGGAATTAAGTATATTAATATGACCAACTAAAGTCGGATCCAGTACCAGGCAGACTGAATTTTTTTTGTCCAATAATTGCTTTTTTGTAATGTTGTTTTTCCTTCTGTTAAAAATTTAGCCATTACAACTAAAATTTGTAAAATAAAAATATTTTTACCGAAAATAAGTAACGAAGACAATAGAGTTGGAAATTATGAGTGATAACAAATTTTAATTCAAACGTATTAACGTATTGTTGGTTGGGTTGTGCTTTGTAAAAAGCAAAATATGTACATATATACATATATTTACATGTTCATAGCTGTTGTTTGTTTGTATGTTTATTTTTGTTTCATCCAGGGATCGTAAGTTTTATTTTAATTGTAATTACTTTTTAATAATTATTGCTTGAGTTTTATTTTTCGCTTAGAAAATAAAAATTATTTTCTGAGTTTTATTTATTCCTCAGAAAATAAAAGTTATTTTCTGAGTTTTATTTATTTTTCAGGACATAAAAAATGTTTTTTTGTTTTTATTTTTTGCTTAGAAAATAGAAGTTATATTTTATGTTTTATTTACTGCCAGTTTATAGAAGCCATGTAAAAATTCTCGGCTGTCTATTTATAATGAAAACAAAAACAAATTTTGAGTGCTTTGTTTTTATTTTCAATATAAATAGGCAGACGAGAATTTTCACATGGCTTCTATGAACTGGCAGTTAATAAAAAAAAGTTGAGTTTTTTTAAATAAAACTGAAACAAAAATTAATGCATCTAAAGGTAGTCCAAGGAACAAGGATTATCTTGGTTATTCCTTGAGCGCGTAGTAGTTTAATATTTTTAGTTAAAGTTTGGAAAAACTAATCGTTATTTGCGGTCCCTGGCTACAGTTCTTTCAATCAACGATGACCACTTAGCGTTTTCACGCCAGATTTAACGTTTTTAAGGACATAATATAAAACTTAAAGAAGTGAAAGAGAAAATGTCGTATAAAATGCTTGTCACAGTCGTAAGGCAGCTCAGGGCCGAAGAATAGCTCTAGTTCCATCGTAACTATATCGCTTACAGTTAATTTGCGGTATTTACTATTGTCAAGGGCAAACGTTTTCACTAAGATTTATACTAAAAAAAACTATAGAAGTGGATATATGTATATATGTACATAGATCGTTTGTAGCTCCCGAAGGAGGCTTCTACACTTGGTATACCCCGCTTCTCTTCACCATTTGACTTTAAATAAAATATAAATAAAATAAAAATTAAATGTGGGTCGAACGGAAAATATGTTGCTGTATTGAATACAATAGGCCTTATTAAGAGTGTCGTACTACGACAATTTTGCACTATACTAAATAACATTCAGACATGATCTGTGATTTCAAAAGTAATAATAATCATGCATATATTTTTTCTCAGCATCAAATACAATTTCTGAAAGTCCCAATTTACACTATGCAAGTCTTATTGCTAAGCTGATTAGTTTTAGGGAGAGAGAGAGAGACGAGGGGAACAGAAACGTTTCTTTTCCCCCCGTCTCTCTCTCCCCGTCTCTCTCTCTCTCCCTAAAACTAATCAGCTTAGCAATAAGACTTGCATAGTGTGATTTGGTACAAAGAAGTTTATCGTATATGATTTTAAAAACGGCTTTAGGACCAATATTACTTTTAAAATCACATGTGATTTGAAAAATATGATTTCAGAACATGACTGATTTTTTTAAATCTTGTACAAAGTCGTCCTTTTTTGCAATGTATTACAGATTTAAAAAAAAAATAGAAGTGTTCACTCACAAAAATCTAAGTTTTTTGGCTAAAGTTTTTATTTTATACTCAAACAAAATCCTAACTTTAACAAGAAAACTTTATGTATTTAAGGCAGTCTTTAAGTGTAAATCCCAAATTTAAGAATTCTACATATGTAGATACTTTATTAAAACAATTTTATTGAGGGCTTACTTTTATGTTTTGAAAAATTGCAACATTGAATATCTTACAATAAATTTGACATCGGAATCGTAAATTTTAGTGATTTTAATGTTTGAAATTTTTAGAAAGTTGTCTGATAAATATTGCTATAGTGTATTGGTTTCTCGTTTTTTGTTAAGTAATCGATTGAAAAAATCGGTTTATATGTATGAGATATGATATGACATTACAGCCAATAACTTTTTTATTTCGACATTTAAAAAGGTTTCGAAATACAGAGTAGACCCCCGCTCCGAAAATTAATTTAATCGTACCTACTAGGGCCCAAGTGTGCTGATTCTGGCTTAACTGGAAACATTCAAAAGCTTATCATGCAGAAAGTCCTTGTAGATGAAAGCGTTACTTATTAGGTTAAGTTTATTTCTTTATTATTTATTTTTCCTGCTTCTTTTGTTTAATATTATTTTGTTTATAAAAATAAATTTCAATGATACAAATCAACATTCCATTGAAAACGCTTCACTCTACGCTTTACGCATATGTATGTATATAATATATATGCATATTGCACATGCATTTTTTAATTGGCGTTTTTAACGCATTTTTGATCAACAAACCGCATGTTTAGCATCGCTTACAACTGTATTTACATACACATTTACATACAGACGGTTGGGAATGAATATCTACATATCGTTAACTTAATACGAAAAGGCCCTAACTCATTTTTTAATATTTTACAGGAGGAGGAAAAAACTAAGTAAAAAAAGATGCAATATTGATACAAAATTTTTTTAAACGCAATTTTTATTTAAAACACTTTACATAAGCACATAATATTGCGTTTAAAAAAATTTTGTATCAATATTGCATCTTTTTTTATTTAGTTTTTTCCTCCTCCTGTAAAATATTAAAAAATGAGTTAGGGCCTTTTCGTATTAAGTTAACGATATGTACATACATAAATATATGTAAATAAACATGATTTATCAAGAAGTTTTAATGAAATTTTGATACACATCTTGTATTGAATGTGACGGCTGAAATGTAATTTAGTGCAGCTCCTCTAAATAAAAATATAATTCTTAAGTGATAGAAAGCTAAATTCTAAGAAAAAAAAGTGTTGGATGAACAAATTCTCGGAAGCCCATATTTTCCGAGTTTTGGGCGGCCTCAAAGTTTTCATATAAAACTGTGATTCCTCTGAACGCATCTATCTAGTCAATACTGGTGTTATTTACAAGTTTTTGTAATTATTTTTCAGGAAGCGCTAAATTTAAACAAATTTGTTGCCCCATTAACAAACGATGATAATGTTTAATATTAAGTAATAGACGCCGAGTCGAGAAATACCTTAAATAAGAGAATTCTTCTGCTAAATGCAGTTTAGTGAAGCAGCTTCAAACAAAATGAAAGGTAACCAACCCATGTATTAATTAAATGAAAAATTGGCGCCAACCCATATTTCCCGAGTTATGGGTCGGAACAAATTTCGTTTAGTGAAGCAACTCCAAATAATAAAAAAAAACAAATGCAGTTTAGTCAAGCAGTTTTGAAGTGTTTTCAGTGAATTTCAGTGAAAAATTATGACGCTTAAGTATGTTCACTATAACTGTCAAAATAATTCGTTCTCACCATTGCGGACGCGCCAATCAACAAGTGAATACTGAAATTGGTGAACACTTCAAAAGTCATCGTTGCAGAATCCGGCCCCAGCTCCAAATAAAATAAAAAGTAACCTTTGTGATAGAAAATTGGAAAATAAGAGAAAAATATATTAAATAAAAAAGTTGGCAGCGACGCATATTTTTCGAGTTATGGTGTTGTGAACTTTTCATAGGAAACTGCGATGAATCTCAAAAAAAATTTAAACAGCTCATTATCAGGTAAATTGAAAAAATAACAAAAAAAAATTAAGTAAAAAAATTATCTGCGACCATTACTTCTCGAGTTACTTGCATCTGAAGTTTTCATAGAAGATTGTGAAGTTTGATAGAAAATTGAATAGCCAATGGTTTCCCGACACGGCGCAGTTTAATAAAGATATTCTGCCTTTCAAAGTTTTCTTGCCTAATAACGTTTTTCTGAACTGGGCTTAAGGATTTTCTCCACCATATTACACGTATTTACCAAAACTGCGCTTATTGCAAAAAAAAAAAAAAATCTGCACAGCTCGTAATTGATTCAAATATTGACCCGTCACGTTCCGAAATGCAAAAGAAATCACAATCTTCTATGAAAACTTTAATGGTCAATTACTCCAGTAATATTATTCGCTTCGAATTTTTTCATTTAATTTTTAGGGTTCCGTACACCAAAGGTGAAAAGGAACCCTATTATTTTCGCTATGCTGTCCGTCTGTCCGTCACACGGTATTTTCTTAGGAACCGTAAGAGCTACGGACCTGAAATTTGGACAGAGTATGTAGAACCTTGGCCGCTACAACAACAAATACATGAGAATTAAAAATTAAAGGGTGTTCCAAAACGAGCAACGAAAAATGTTAAAATCCCATGTAATATACATACAATTGTATATTGAAACTTGAAATTTGTAAAATTAGTGTATTTTTATATAGACTACAACAATTAACACTAAAATTTAAAAAAATTAAAATTAAAGGGTGGTCCATCAGTTAATGCAATTTTGACTATGTAATTTTGACAATTGCTATATCTTGGAAACCGTAAGAGGCAAACACTTGAAATTTTCAAAAACGGTAAAACTAAAAAAACCGAAAATTATAAAATCGCCAAACCAAAAAAAAAATCGCCAAAAATAAAGAAATAAATCGCCAAATTCGAAAAAATCGCCAAAATGAAAAAACGCCAAAAATCTAAAAAAAATCGCCAAAACGCGAAAATGTCGCCAAAACTAAAAAAAAAAATTATATAAAAAAAAATCGCAAAAATGAAAAAACGCCAAAAACCGAAAAAAATCGCCAAAAACAAGAAAATAAAGTGTCAAAACTAAAAAAAAGAGCCAAAACTTAAAAAAATCTCCAAAACCGAAAAAATGCAAAAAACGCCAAACAAAAAAACCGAAAGACCCCAAAAACAAAAACGAAAAAAAGATGCCAAAACTATTTATTATATAGGATGAAGTTTGTATTAAATTACATATCTAGTGTTCGTACGGAACCCTTCGTGCGCGAGTCAGAGTCGCACTTTACTGAATTTATTCTTTCTTATTTTTTAAATTTTCTATCAGATGAGCTACATATTTAAAAATGTTTTTGTTTTGAGATTTTTCGCAGTTTCCTATGAAAAGTTCATAGCCTCATAACTCGGAAAATATGCGTGCCGCCAACTTTTTCATTTAATTATTTTTCAATTTTCTATAACATAAGCTACTTTTTATTTATTTATATATTTTTTTTTTTGACCTGCTTTACTAAACTTAAACTGTATTTGTTCCCTTTCTTCTTCCTTTTTCGATAATTCAAATCCGACGAAACAGATAATGGAACTGGTTCCATAGGGAGGAAGAGAGAAAAGCCTGGATCACCAAATCGGCCCAATGTACCAATTTTCGTCGGCTCACTGCAATAAAGTCATAAGTAATAAGCCAAAATGACATTATTACTTAATTAATTATTGAATAAGTCTATATGCCTTTATTACCAATGCAGTGTGGTGCAGTTATGTAATTATATTTTAATTAGTCGACAAATAAGGCAAAATTGCCTTGTTAATTATGAATTTATTTATTTATTTATTATGCCAATCGTGTGATGCAAGCTAAAGACCTAAGCTGAGATGGTGCGACGGTATTGAAAACGAAATGGAGAATGACTGCAGTTGACCAATTTAACTGTTAAAAACTATTCGAAGAAGCATATGCTACAAGGTTTCTCTTGAAGCATATGCATTTTCTGCTAAATTCGCCAAGGAGGTCGGTTTATTGACGTAAACTTTTGAGAAGAGCATTAGAGACAATACCACAGGTAAAAGCCCAAAGTAGCTAAATTTGGACTACGCAGTGGAAAACTTATATCACCTATTATGGGGATTAATATGTCAGGGAAGTAAAACCTCCGACTGTGAAAATTAAGGGTCCATCCAACTTGGTATTCAATACAATGATCCCTTTGTGCTACCTGTAAGTTGGACATTATAAAGAAATAAAGAAAGGTAGGATAAAGGTGAAAGCGGGTCGTGTGTGTACACAACGCCATAAGAGGAAGCCAGCGGCCTAATGTAAAGACTCAGATTTTTTAATATTATTTCCTATAAGTCGGATAGGCTACTGAAGGATAATCTTCCAAGGAATCATACGGGCCTGTTCTGCAAATCACGACATGTCAAATCACGGTGATTTCAATAAATCAATAAAACCTAAATCATTGCTTTTGTAAATTTGACAATTTATAGCGATGGAAGTTGCGTTAAAATATTCTATTATAGATGATGATGATGATGGTGATTTAAATCACCGTGATTTTCAGAACAGGCCCGATAGACGGAGATCTTCCAGGGCGGAACAGAAGCAGAGGAGGTGCGAAATACTTTCCTTCTCTTCTTGATAATTACAACTGGAGCATTAATCATTGTATCCATACGTTCAGCATGGGTTCCGAAAGCAAAGTGGCCGGTCAGTGTGGCCAAGAGATTCCTCAAGTACTGTCTAGTGAAGTTCATGGGGTTTTTAGTTCTGTGGGGATTTAGGCGAGGCCAAAGGGTTACCGCTATCACGCAGGTGGGCTCATTGCGACATCTGTCTTGAGCTGATTTGAGAAAGGCAATCGCGAAGCGTTGGCAGGATGAGAGTTTAATCCCACAGATATTTTCGATATCGACTACTATGAGCAGGGTTCCCTTCTTTGCAAGTCATCCTGGCAATTATCCTGGATTATTCCCATGTCCACATATCCAATTTAATATGATACGTGAGTGCTGCCCAAGCCTTTCACGGGCTTTGCGACATTCTTGGACAAGGAAAGATGTGGTATACACAACTGTGCGGCACTTAACAGACAGACTGGCTGTCAGTTATGATATAGATATCTCCGTTTGATATGTGATAAAACCTTAGCCAGTGTATTGCTCTTTTAATGGTAGATATGTATCTGGAAACTGAAGGACATTTCAATTCCGAATTCCGGAATATACATATACGGCCCCTCCAATTACCTTCCGCCTTCTAGCCGTTAAGTCCACTGGAAGCCAACATGACATAAGTGCCATTTTGTCGCGAATCCCTTCTATACGGGACTGATTGCACGATGATTCTAGTGCTTTCCTGGTACAAATAACCCGCAGACCATTGCTTGAGTACACTATGAGCCAATATTTAATGTCAAATTGTATGAAGGAACTTATTAACAACTAGTTCAATTTCGTAACTTTTCGTGAAAATGTTTAAACAGATAGTTAAGTGAAATTATGCCCATACAGTTATTTCGTAATGGGCGTGCCAGGCGCCCATACAAATTTAAAACTACATATTTTTCTAATATTTAAGCTCAACGGAATTCTTTTGAAACTTTGCTCACAATTTGAGCTTCGAATATGATGCAATTCAGCGATTAAAAAATTTCACCCGTGAACACTCGTCCATCTAAAAATAACATGCCTTTTACCCAAACTACCTGGAAAAATCATGTCATTTTTGTATGGACCTGCTCACATTTTTAATCCTATAATATATTCAATTTCTAAAACAATATTATCCGCACGCGACGACAATTTGGCGCAAAACAATCAATATATATTTTGTTTTTGTAATATCTTAATTAATTACTTACCTTCTTCCGGTATGGTACCTAAGGTTGTGTTTGGCGAATTTTTGTCCTTTGAACGACGAGCTCTTGGATGATGCTTTTCGCTATTAAAGGAACTTGCAACGCTAACTGCATCATCATCATCATCCTAAAAGTTACAAAAAAAAAAAGAGAACGATTTAATTTATTTTAATACTGGAATAAAAGAAATCATACAAAAAAATACCTTTTCTTTAACCGAACTTCGTGTAACACGACGTCTGGTTCCAGTGACACTGGAAACTGTACTATATTTGGATGAGACGGATGCGGCATCATCGCTGTCAGCATTAGCATTAGATGAACGTGTAGAACGTGATTTTGTGGTGCGTTTACTCGATGGTGGAGAAACTGTTTCTGTGGCCACTGCTTCTTTAGTTAATGCTTGAGATAGCGCAGCTGATTTTTCCATTATAGCCAATTGTGTGCGTGTCAGTCGCCGTGAGGAGGAATAGGACACGTCGGGCAGATCTGATTGATCGTTTTTGGGAGACATTTGCTCAAATGGTTCTTTATTAGCGGTGTTTGATTCTTCATTGCTACTTTTCTTGCGTTTCATCATATCAAACCTTTTGTTACTCGCTGTCTTGGGAGAAGCGGGTATAATTTCAGCATCTTCTTCTATTTCTGCTTCTTCTTGCACAGATAGTATACTGCGGCTTCTTAAAGTGCGTGGCGTAGTAATGACAGCACTTGTTTCTGGTTGAGAATTGAAACTATCGCGCCTTACTCGTTTAGGAGTAAGTGTTAGATCGGCTGAATTGCTGGTTACAGACTTCGTGCGAGTACGTTTTGGTTGCAATAAATGTTCAGTTGACGCAATATTTGGAGAATCCAATTCACTTTCTACTGAATTTAGACGTGACCTTAAGCGAGTACGTGTTGCAGGCGAATCTAGGAGGGTGGCTGAGTTCCCATCAATGGCATCCAATGCCACTGAACCACGACGAGATGTTATTTTACTGTCTGCTGCATCAGGAGGAACAGATGATGCACGTATTGCTTTTGTCTCTGAATAGTTGGTGTCTTGCCTTTTCTGAAGTTTGCGCGGTGTTGACGTTTCGCCTTCTTCCATTTTGCTTTTTGGTTGCAAAGAGCTTGCTCTTATGCTGCGACGAGTGCGAGGGGTAAGATTAGCAAACTCCTCAGACTCAGTGATTGATTGGGGAGGAACAGATATGCCACGTTTATTCCTGCGTGGTGTGGATATTGCAGTAACAGAATGAATTTCAGGATCCGAAGGCTGTACAGAAGACCCTCTCGATTGTTTTCGTTGGTGTTGTTTAGATATGGACTTGATGTCATTTTCAATTGCGCTGACTTTTTGCTCAACTTTATTTTCGTTATCCTCGAGTACCTTGTCTTTTGCAGCTTCTAATTCTAATTTCTGTTCAGCTACTTTTTTATGGCTGGTGGATGGAACCTCATCAACATCCATAGGTTTCACTTCTAATAATTCTTCTTTATTTTCCATTTCCTCACTGGACTTCGATTGTTGGTTAACATTGTCTACTTCTATTTTCTCGGTAGCGACATTAAACTCAAGTTGTGGATCATTGATTGGATCTTCTTTGCTCAAGGTGATGGGCTGTTCATCCGTTACTTCCACAATTTCGAATATTTTCTCAATTTTTGAGTCTGAAGATTCAATATTTTCACTTTTTGTCAATGTAACATCTCTTGTGTCATTGTCTTCTTGTTTGTCTTTTCGCACGTTATGTATAGTATCATCTATAATATCATTTAGCTTTATATCCTTCGACTCTGTAATAACTTCAGTTGTGGCCAGTTTAACGTTTTCATCAATTCGAATATCAGGGTCTTTTTGTTCTTTTTGTGTAACAACTTGTTGTTTATCTTCTTCGTCGTCATTTGAAGTTTGTTTTATATCTTTGGACTCTGTTATAACTTCAGTTGCGGACAAGCTAACGTTTTGCTCAATTCGAAGATCAATATTGATCATTTGCGGGTTATTTTCTAAATTTGGAGATTCAATTGTTTGCTTTTCGGGCAACTTCACTTCATTTTCCGTAGATGTAACTACAGCTTTTGAATCAGTTTCAGTGTCAGTTTGCACCTTTTTCATAAGATCTTGTTGTATGCCTTCTTTGTCTTCAGGCGCAATATCATGAACAATATTTTGTTCCAATACTTCTTTTGAATCTTTGTTGGAAGTTTTAATGTCTTCATGAATTTGAATTTCAATCTCAAATGGCTTATCTATCGTAATAGGTGATTGTTGTGAATCTTCCCCAAAGAGATTTAGTTGCGCTGAAGGCGGTTTATTACTAGTAGTTGCAATGATTCCCAAATTACCTTCAACTTCAGATTGTACTTCTTTTGTGGCCATGTTCATTCCAGTGCCCATAGTAGGTGACGTACTATCTTCATTTGCCTGTTCCTCTGCCGCTAAAGACACTTGATCATCGTATTCAACCACTTTCACGTCATCACTGTCGCTTTCGTCATAATTTCGTCGCTCATCTGATGAAGAATCTTCTATGAGTTGTATATCATCGAAAGCACTAGAGTTATTCGGTTCCTCCATAGATTGTTCTTTGCTATTGTATTCTTCTTCTTCATAGTCGTCTGCCTCAAAATCTTCATTGGATATAGTAGCACTTTGGTTGCTTTCGGCAAAATCGGAATTTTCATCATCTTCAATATTGTCTTCATTCTCAATTTCATCGTCGCTATACTCCTCATAGTAATCGTTATAATAATCTTCTGCCTGTTCATCTGATGGTTTTGACTCTGATGATAATGGTGATGATGATGATGCTGATGATGACGATGGAGATGATAACAATACTATGCAATCATTGTTTGATTGTTCTTCCTGTTGCAGGGGATTTGATATAAGATTTTTCTTTTCATGTTCCTCTAATTGTTTTTCGCATTCCATTTCTTCCTCTTCTTCGTCTTCTTCGTCTTCTTCATCTTGATCTTCGGCCAGTGCGCTCTGCTTATTTTCATTGATTTCGACATCTCTCGCTGTTACCATTAGAGAGGAAGATCTTGTTTGCTGCACTGATGAAGAGTCCAAAATTGAGAACTCATAGGTACTCATGCTCAAAGTAGTTTCTAGCATTTGACGTTTTTGGTCTTCAGTGGGCTTGTAAAGATCTGATTTAGTTTTATCTAGAGTCATTTTAGACGTAGTAAAGACAACAGCATTTGAAACGGTATTAGCGCATTCAAACGTTGTAAACGAGCCCAAAACCGTAGAGCATTCGGTGAGCGGTTTAGTTTCTGCACCGACCTTGGACGATGAAACTTGTGGTGAAAATTCATTAATTTTACTTCTTGCAAAGGTCTCAAGCGAACCAATGTTACCACAACCGCTGGTTGTTTGAGTAACTTCTTCCTTTAAGTTGGCAGAGAAAAGTGGTGCGTTTGTGCAAAAAGTGATCATAGGTTTAACTTCTACTGTAGCAGCCTTATTTAAGTGATCAGTATTAAATCGTTCTAAAGATCTTCTAGGCGAAATTTTTAATTTGCGAGCTGATTCATAGGCCATAACATATGCTGCATTACTAGACTCTTTGCTAACTAAATCGCCTATTGTAGTAGTCTCTTTCGAACTACCTGAATCAATTCGTTCTAGAGAACTTCTAGGGGAATTATTGGATTTAAGTGCTGCTGGCTGCTCCACTGTATCATAATCTGAAGATCTCGTTTTAATAAAGGGACTTAAATTATTGATTTGTATTGCCGGTTCAGGTGTCAATGATTTTTCGGATCCTTCTATATTAAGTCGTTCTAAAGATCTTCTAGGGGTAATTTTCGATTTGTGAGCTACATCATAGGCCGTAACATATGCTACATTACTAAATTCTTTGCTAACTAAATCGCCTATTGTAGTAGTCTCTTTCGAAATACCTGAATCAATTCGTTCTAGAGAACTTCTAGGCGAATTATTGGATTTGAGTGCTGCTGGCTGCTCCGCTGTATCATAATCTGAAGATCTCGTTTTAATAAATGAACTTGAATTATTGGTTTGTATTGCGGGTTCAGGTGTCAATGGTTTTTCGGATCTTTCTGCCGAAAGCCTTGCTAATGGTTTTCTTGGCTGAGGTCCACTTAGAAAACTGTATTTGCTAAGATTTGAACAATCTAATTTAGAATTATTTTGTGAAGACAAAGGCGAGAAAAAGTTATCTTCCGATGTGTAGCTTGAAGCATCAGAACTCTTATTTGATTCCTCTGATGCAGCCCTGGTGATTTTTTCAGATTCTGGCGATTTTTCTATATCCTCTTGCGATTTTTCTTCCTGGGTAACTTCCATATCTTCAACTGATTCCTCGTTTTGCGTTACTTCTACAGTGCTGACGTCTGCCGAAGGAAGTACAAAACGTAAACTCTTCTCTTCTTCAACTAATGGCTCACGTTGGTGCTGCCCCAAATCACTAGAATGAGTTTTCAGAATACCATGTATTTCTGGCAACGAAGTTACATCATCCAAGTCCTTGGCCGTTTTAGTAATTAAGGGACGTACCAATAAGTCCAAAGAATTTTTCCTTGCTTTCGTTTCTGGTTCGCTTGTTGGCTCCGGGCCAAATGTAAACTCAGAGGCATTCAAACTGTTCGAAGTTTTGTTCATTTTCATAAAATGTGACAAATCGTCGACAATTTCCCTTCCAATCAGACGTCTTTTCTTTTTAGGATTAAGTTTATGTTCCATTTTATGCCGCTCTAATTCATCAAACTCATTATCTAGCAATCCACTTTCCATTAATGTCCGTTTTTCGCTAACTTTGTATTCTTGTGGATAGGAGATATTATTTTTGCCCATATAATCCATAGAACTGGCATCGATCTGTGGTCTTCTCAAAAATGGAGCATTGTTGACATTCAGTAAATGTTTTGCCTGCTTTGTTTGGTCTTCCATCTCCCCCCAATAGTAGGTGGCGAAGTGTGCACTTAAAGCGGAACTGTGATAAATACCTCCCAACAAAGCATTGGCATTCTGTTTGATGAGCTGACAGCTCAAAGGCACCGGCGATTTGTTGTCGACTTCTTTTTTCTTGATTTTATTTTTTATACGAAAGTAAACATCTGTCAAACCTTGTGTTACAGGAGCCATAGTGGTGTTGAAAGCAGACAATACCAAATTTGGCGTATCCATTTCATGCAATGATCCTTTTATACCTTTTGCTTTATTAGACAACTCATCCATGTACGAGACCGCCTCCAGATATTTCGATTTCTGCAGCAAATAGACAAAATGCAAGCTTTCAGCACCTGGTGCTTTGCTTCTTTTCAAAATATTTTGCAATATTAGGCCCTCTCGATCACTCAAGGCCAGATCTCTTATAACACCAAATCGACCATTGCGCAAACAGCTAATGAAAAAAGTTTCAAACAATTTGTCATCATTTTTGGAGCGCACAAAATGAAATGCTTCCGAAATGAGTTCATTGTCCAACAAAGTATTTAGCTTTAAAAGTGGTGATATTAACGAGGGCTGTGACTCCAATATTCTCAATGCGAGATTGCTGGCTTTCTGATTTAACAACACCTCTATAAGCAGCTCAACCTGCCACTGAGGATAACATTGGTTTTTATTAAACGGTGAGATAAATTCATCTACGGCCGGCTAAATAGTTTATATGACGAAATATATTTAAAGTTTAATATTTGAAAAGAATGATAACAAGGCTAAAATTTCTATAAAAAAAAAAGAATTATATACTAAAAGAAGCTATCAGCCCAGAAGTGGTGTAACCCACATTTGATTTTTGCTGATCTGATTATTTTCATTACCAACTATCAAAAAAAGCTGAAAATCGTTTTTGCATAGATCATAATACTGCAAATGAATAAAGTGCAAACTAATTAAAGAGAAATTGTTTAAATAACTAGATGTGGGTTACAACACTTCTGCGCTGATAGCCTCAAAATAAATACATATGTAGCGTATTTTGCAGTATTGCTTTTTGAAAAATTATGTGTATGACACAATGAAAGCTTTGACAACACTCACTGTTTGTTTCACTATTCGGTTTTATGCATAAAACACAGCACAATTCAATTACTCTCATGCCACGAACTAGTTTTTTAACCCCCGACTAAAAAAAGGGGTGTTATAAGTTTGTAGTGTGTGTCTGTGTGTCTGTCCGTGTCCACGTACAGGCCAAACGGCTGGACCGATTTTCATTTAGTTTTTCCTGCTTGAAAGATGACTTGATCGAGAAGGTTCTTAGCTATGTTTGAAGAGAATCGGTTAAGCCGCTTAGAAGATATAACATCTTTTCTGAAAAAAGTCGGGGGTTTTTAAAATTTTTTAATTTTTGTTATTTATGTAAATTTACCGACATTTCAATAAAAATTCCATATTTACATGCGAGTTTGGTCAAACAAATTAAAAATAGTATACCAACTGATTGTCAAAGCATACAAAAATTTGAGAGTTGCCTAACTTTTCGCTTCGCTTTGTGTTGAAAGTTCTTTATGTGACATGTTTCATATAAGCATGTACATTTCATCTTAAGCCTGCAGTACACGACATGTAAAAAGCCACATGCATATGTGGAGATGACGTCACGGGAATTTTCAACATATTGGTTGCATTTTTTTATATTACTAGTAGTGGCTACATGCCGTAAAATTTTGATAGTATTTTTATTCTAAAATACAAATGTGACACATGTAGCCGAGTCGAACACATTTTCTGAGGCAGCACATCTGTACCCACGTGCATGTACTAGTACATTCCGTGTGCTACTACACATGTTACTAGTACACGGAATGTAGCAAATATAGCTTCGTGATGACGTCAAAATTACGTCAGAGCCACATACACGTGTGGTTTTTTACATGCCGTGTACTATAGGCTTTAGATGTCAAAGCGAATCTTCAACGCAACGCGAAGCAAAAGTTTTATCTGACATGGGCTATACTGCCTTTTACATTTCATTGTGTTCTTTTCTGAAAAGTATGTATTATTTTAAAAATGGAACGAGTTCTTTTTTTCATGATGTTACCCTTAAAAAGAAGAAAAATGCTACATGTTCAACACTCATTTTCAGTAAAGGGGCATGAGTGCAGGATTATTTTAACAGCTGTTTTTGTTATTTAAGTTTAAAATTTTTAAACGCACTAATAATCCCAAATTAATATTTTACTTATTAAGTAAAATATTTTTTATTAAAAATACATTGAAAGTGATTATTGAGGGGTTTAGCTGGATCCTATGCGCATTTCACTGTTGCTAATGCAGATCATCAGGGAACCTTTACCCAAAGTTTCTTAGAACAACTAGAGTTATTATGTTATAAACTTTCATTTAAACAAATGAGAAGCTCAACAATAAATAACAAAGTTGTCTATGAAAAAAAACAAATCATTTTCAAAAAATTGTTCTTTTGTAAACGTAAAATGTTCAACACTTCTTAAAAAGCAGATGAGCATAAAAAATCACATGTAACATATGTTACGCCATGTAAAAATTCTCGCCTGCCTATTTATATTGAAAACAAAAACAAAGCAGTCAAAATTTGTTTTTGTTTTCAATATAAATAAACAGCCGAGAATTTTTACATGGCTTCTATAAACTGGCAGTAAACTCTGGTTTGATCTCCCACTTTTTGAGCAAATTTCGTTAAAATGAGAGCCAACCATAATTTCTCTCAATAATACACAGCAAAAAAAAAAAAAATTAAAAATAAAAGGAGTGCTTCCTTACGAACACCTTTAAGTGACTTCGAAAGGATCTAAAGAAGTTATTTTTAACCACATATCAAATGGAATTTTAAATTATTACGTTTTCAACAAATTCATTCCTTTTTTGGCTCAAGCCAAATGCAAGTTTTTTATTACATTTAAGGCTTTGTGTGAAAGTGAGTTTGTTTATTTGTTTGCTACACTTTCACATGCAAACCACCAATCCGACTTTGAAAGTTCTTTCGCCAATAGAAAGCTTACATTACCAGCGTCAAACATAGCATATTTTTTATCCGGTTCGGAAACGGTTGTTGAATATTTCCTACGGATTTTCAAACCGCTAAACTGATTTTGAAAATTCTTTCACCAATGGAAAGCTACATTACCAGTAGCAAACTTTGTCCATTTTTTATCCGGTTCGAAACCGGTTTTTTAAACTTAGTTCGTATTTTTTCCAAAAAAAAAAACACCTTTTAGGGCAATTTTCGTTTTACGTTTGATTGTTTAAACAATTTTAAAACTGGTTTGTGTTTATCGCCTTTTTGTCGGTTTTTATCGTTTTTTTTTACATTATCAGTGAGTAACAAATAACAAAACATTCATAATTTTAAGTATAGTTTCCAAAATATCAGATCAACAAAAGCGGAGCCGCTGGTAAAAGCTAGTCTTCTATATATATAAAATCGTAGTGTGAAATGCGTCTAGGAACTAGATTGTGTGCCCCTCCAATTTTCAGGTATTTTTAAGGTATATTTTTTTTTTATGGGCAAATATCTATTGAAAATGTAGAAGGGACAAAAATTAAGAAAAGAAAAATTTCATATCTTTCGTAATTGACATCATTTTGACTCATTTGATATCCCAACAATCCGTATGTTTAAAGCGGGTGAAAAATGTTCTCTTTTAGAAAATGAAATATAATTCACCATGGCAACCTTTATTGATCCAAGATATATATATATATATATATATATATATATATATATATATATATATATATATATATATACACATATATATATATATTTTTTTTTTTGTTTCACGCACATTTTAGATTGATTTGTAGATGGCCAAACGGAGTCATCTTTAAGCTCTCTGAAATACGACTTCACTTATAGAAAATAGTGACTAGGCTAATGCCAATTCTCGTCTTGGTGTTTCAAATACTACTCAGTCATCAATACGGAAAACTATAGTAGATTATTTGGCAAAAAACGCATAGCAAAAAATAGAAATATTTTTTTTTTATTTATTACGAACTAATATTTGAGTGCCATTCATTTAAATTTCGTTTTGGATTTATGAATTTCTTTATATATTTTTTGAAACGAATACGAATATCTAGAAACGGCCGAATGTTTTGGAATTCGAATACACATCACTAATACATACATACAGTTTAGGAACAAGCTCTCTATAAAACCATAATTTTTGGAGTTTGAGGACACTTGGGAAGAAATTTAAAAAATGGTTTCGCCAATATATGGAGTACGTTCATACGTAAGCTTATTTAATTTTTGTCTACGCACTGTGCTAGTCTAACAAATGAATTTAAAAAAATTAATTAAATTTAATTTTTTTTAATAAAAACTTTAAACTATTTAATTTATTTTCCTCATTGTTACGTTATTCCTGGGGGAGGGGGGCTTCCTAGTTTTGTTACGATCTGTTACTAGAGGGGAAGGGGTAAAAAATCGGGGAAAACAGCGTTACGTAATATATGGACAGCCCCTTGACATGGTTTTTAGTTTATCCAAAATGTCAAAAATAGAATTTGTTTAAAATAATAATAATAATTATTCACAAAAAGATGAAATAATTTTTCCACAGCAGCTACCACTAACAAAATTTGCAATGTTTAGCACTTTTCACAATTTTTTAATAGTTTTTTCTTTTTGTATTTTTAAATTTGTTTTCAACGAATTTTTTTAATAAAATATTTTTCGCATTGAAATTTGTTTAACATCTTTCTAATTTTTCTTTCGTAAACAATTTTTGAAGTTTCGGATGAACTTTAATTTGAAAAAAAATAGCTCAGCTGCGTGTCGGCTAATACCTGGTGAATGTGCATTGGTACATACATATGTACATATCGCTAACGGGTGATCTCTGGAATTATAAGACCTTTGGGTCCAAAATTTTCAACACAAGTTTGCCGGGCTCAGCTAGTTTTTAATAAAAATAAAAATAACAAAGCAATAAAATACTTTTTCTACTTCTTTCCCCTCACTTTTTTGCTGGGTATACAAAAATGCACAAAAGTACGGGAAAGCGAAACCCCAAAATTTTAACACGAAAGAAAACGTCACTGCATGCAATTCGAAAAATATTTTTTGATACAGTTGAACTTATACAACTTGAAGTTTCTATAAGTTGAAGCAAATAGCATGGCAACAGCGGTAAGAAGGTAAATTCCTTTACATACAGTCTGTCAAAAAAGAGTTTGCACATTGAAAATAATTAAACATTTTAAACGCTTTTAATAAAAAAAAAACTTTACTATGTTTTGCTACCTACCTACCTTTTTGAACTCCTATATTTATATATATTCTGTATAGGTAACGGTTGAGCAAAAAAATATGTAAATTTTGTGAAAAAGAAACAACAACAAAATTACACAAAAACAAATATTGCTCAATTTTGTTAGTGTCAAGAAACTCTTTGCACAACATTTATTTTTTCTCTTTTTCAGAACTCTTGATGAGTGGCAATAAAATTCCTTTATTTTTGATGTCCGTTGGTTTTTATTTGTCCTTTAAGAATTATTTGGTATGCAAAATTTAAAGTACGGACCTTCTAGAGTGTGGAGAAAGCTAGACATTTTGGAAAATTATAGATATTGGTTTGGGGTTGTATTTCGAGCAAAAGGTTAGGAGATTTGTTTGATATAACGATAATGCTGAGCAATATTTCAATGTTTTGAAAACCAATTTGGCGACAAGTGCAAGAAATTTCGAGTTCATGAGGGAAAATATACCAGTATTTAAATTTCACCCAGATAATGACCCGAAACAAATTCGCATGTTGTAAGAATGTGGCTACTTTACAACTGCTTACAAATACTTCACAAAACTCGAGACCCACCCTAATCACCTTGCTTGTAATATCTTGAATTTTACTGGGCACATCCGCTTAAGAAAGACGGACACAAGGGCTCTAATACTCAACACTCCAGAAGAAACTGCTTGAAAATACTTTTGTTTTTGCTTATCACGACTTATGTATTATTAATTACTATCACTAAGTTTATGTCCGACACTGGTCGGGCCTAATTAATTATATTTAGATTTAAGATTTGAATACTTATTGTTAGTTCATATTTAAAGATACATACAATAAACAAATATATGTACATATTTAAAAAAAAAAAAAAAAAAAAAAAAAAAAAAAAAAAAAAAAAAAAAAAAAAAAAGTCATAGATACACATGCCCATAGTCCGGATTTGAATCCCACAGAAAATTTGTGAGTGTATAAAAAAAGTCGCCAAACGTCAACCGGCCAACAAGACAGTTCTAAAAGCCGCAATATTGGAGGAGTGGCAAAATATACCATACAATTACGACTTAAAGAAGTTAATTCACTCGATGAAAGAAGCTACAGTGCGTAGCAGACGCAAAGGGTGGTCATACCAAGTATTAAAGCTACAAAATCCTTGTTTTTTATTTAATGAAATTAGTGCAAAGTAAATAAAGATTTTGGTACATATTTGTGAAAAGAGTTTCGAAAAAAATGGAGGAGTACCTACTTGTTTTGTTTAAGTTTGTTACATATTTTTTAATCATATATATTTTTGTTTTTGTTTAAAATATTTAAAAACATTAAAGAAAATCCATTATTTGACATATTGTCAGAAGTGTACATAAAATAATTGAAATTTATTTGCTGGTAGTTTAGCATGTCTATATAGGCATTTCATTTGCGCTTGAACCAAATCATCAGTAGACTGTTTAAAATTTGTGGTTAAAGTATACTGATGATTTGGTTCAAGCGCCAATGAAATGCGTATATAGACATGCTAAACCAGCAAATAAATTTCAATTATTATATTTAAAAACAAATAAGAAAATTCGTATGTCGTATATCAAGGCACATTTATTTCCAGGTAATATCAGGATTACAAAAACAATGAAAAAATACAACAATGAAAAAAACAACATGGTTTTTATTTTATGATTTGAACAGGCTAAAGTTCGTATCGCTTTGTAAGCCAAATTACATGTGATAATTATTAATGAACAAATAACACCAAAGTTAGTTGTAAATATTCTGACAAAACATAGTTGAACGGGACAGCTAGCCGTTTTCGAAGACCACTAAACCTTCATCATCAGCGTTCTTCTCTGTTTGGTCCATTGTGTTTGGTGTCAGTTGATGTAGATTTCTGCTTTATATACGCAACTTTTTTTGATTATGTGAATTGTTTTGATTCATCGTATTTCAATTTGCTGAAAGATTTTTTGTAATGAAAGCTCACTTTACCATCTCTAAATTTACAACAGTCTTACCATTGTCGTTTGTTCTTTACTAATTATACACATGTTAGTTAATTTGCTTATTTTTGTTCTACTTAAGACAAATTTTTTTGGTTTGTTACTATTAAGTATATTTTTTATTTTAGTTTTTGCCACAAGCCCATGACTATAATTCTAGTTAATTTAATTATTATTTTTCGAACTTCATTTGTTTCTATATTTTATGATTTGAACAGGCTAAAGTTCGTATCGCTTTGTAACATGGTTTCTAGTTTATCCGAAATATCAAAAATAGAATTTGTTGTAACACAAGAATAATAAAAATTATTCACATAAAGAAAAAAAATTTCTCCACGGCAGCTACCACTAACAAAATTTGCAACGTTTAGCACTTTCCACAATTTTTTAATAGTTTTTTCATATTTTTAAATTTGTTTCAAAATAATTTTTTTAATAAATATTTTTCACAATGAAAATTTTTAAAATTTTTTTTTTTAATTTATCTTTCGTAATTAATTTTTGAAGTTTGGGATGAACTTTAATTTGAAAAAAAAAATAGCTCAGCTGCGTTTCCGCTACTACCTGGTGAATGAATTTTATTTTTAAATAAAATAAATAAAAACGCTTATTTTTCTTTTATGTGAAAACTCATTCTTGACATACTGTATATTTTATTCAGATAACTTGAACTCCCATAACTAAACTGAAGAAAAAAATGGTACAACGTACCATGTATGTACTTATGTACATATATGTACATATACGCGAGGTAGTAATTTTCTTTGAAGAATTTCCTTAAAACTTAAAAAAATATTCTTAACAAAAGCACTGCGCATTTATACAAAAAATTAATATTTAAACTTACCAAATAGTGGTCATGGTCTAAATTCCAAAATGCCTGCACAGTCTTGATCAAAGATGCCGATAGTTTAAACACACTTGGAAATTTAATAAAATTTGCTACTACATCCTTATAGATCTCCTCATCAATGGCCATATTCAAGTCCAAAAAGAAATACAACAATATGGCGCATTTGTTGTCATAATTTAAATCGGGCACTAGCATAACACGCAGCATAGCTTCTAATGAGTTGGGAGGATATAAGCCGTCGCCATCATTTTCCAGCCAATATTCATGTAAAATATTCCCTTTGCACACGTGTTCAATAAATGAGTCAATAAAGAGTAACCTGCAACTACCCGATTTTTTTGATATAAACGTCTCGTTGGTTTCGGCGAAAAACTGTCGTTTGTTTCTATAAAATTCTTTCAGTTCTTTGTACGGATAAGGTATCAAATAATTGCTATTAGCGTTGATTTTATCATTATGTGGCGAGGCTTCAGGTAATAGGCCAATATTTAGCAACCACAACAGAATATCCTGATATCCGGAGGCCATTGACAATGACCTATGCTTGTTTTTTAAATCATTCAAAACTGTAAATTATATAAATGGTAAAAATGTTTTAATTTTTTTTAATTAATCATTTGTGTTATGTTGTCTACCTTTTTCCGGTATTTGTTTTTTTGCATAACCCAAGATTTCATTCAAAAGATCAGATAATAATTTCAGTTGTCTTGTTATGAAACTCAGTTCTTTTTGTTCTCTGTTATCCAAAGGGTAACCGCCAAATTCAAATAGACTTTTGCACAGGTCATTGCATCTGCTTTTTATGCAAGTAGCCCTCTTCCATATCCAGTCCGTCAGAGTGGACAGAGACAAGCCAGTAGAAGCTGAAAAATTACCCATAAAACTGCCATCTAACCATGACTTGGCACAATCACGTAATAAGCTAACACAATTCTGTTCGAGAGCAGTCGACAACAATATTTCGTACTTGGCATTCTAAATGCATAAAGTAATTTTAATAATATTAATACATATGTACGTAAAATAAAGAGCAGTGAATGCAAACAAAAAATCTTACTCTGGAAAAAGTTGAATTGAAATTCATTTCTATAAATTGTGGAATTAAGCGAGTACGTATGATTTCATTGAAATATAAATTTGGCTCCAAAAAGATGGCAGCATTGCTGGACCTTAAGAGATTAATAACACGATTTTGAGCACCTTCCCAATTATAACGGCGACATCCATCCGTATGTAGTAATAAACTCTCTGCAACAAGATTTTTATATTTTTAATTATGTACTTTAATTTGAAGTTTTAGCAATGAACTGAACTCTACTTACCAATACTTAAAGAGTTTGGATAAAAATGCTCCTCAAATCTTTGCATGGAATTGAAATGTGCAATATTATTGGAATTGACAAGAGTATGTAGACCAGTGCATTCGCCATTTAGTATATAGCCCGCCAAGTAGTTTGGCTGCTTGCCATATGCAAGTACACAAGGCATTTCTTCTTTATACCATTGATTCAAATCGAAAATCAATAGTTTATTTTTACTCTCGAATACAGACAACCACGATATGGCACACAAACAATTGGAGTCATCTTCGCCGTGATTGGAAAATGTAGAAATAGCTTGACATGCTAAAGCTACACTTTTAGTTGCTTCCAAGGGCAATTGCAAGCGTACAGAACTAGTTTGAAACGTCTGAAAAGTAGCACAAGAAATTTCAATTAAATAATTTGCTTATGTATACTTACATACAAACATACATAGTACATACATATGTATGTATATTGTTCATTTTCAGTGATAAATAATTGTGACTATTATTGGCATCTTACCTCAAAATATGTACTAGATTCATCTTCTCCCATTATACGTTTCTCATACATTAAATTATGCAATACGGCGTGCAAATTTTCGCCATTCTCATGCAGTGTCCATATAAACAGACCTGGTCGAGGATCGTCTAGTGGTTCAAGAAAATCCATTTTCACTATAGCTGACATCACGACCTCCGGATTGGGAAGTGCAACATAGAATATTTGCAATTCAGCTAAATCATATAAAGCCAAGCGACCATCTTCCAAGCCAATTGCAAGGCCCAATATCAAATCAATTGGCAGTAGAGATTTTACCGCGCAAGGACTTTCAATGACTGTAATTAAAAGTTATGTATGTACATACATACATAGATATATAAAATATTTTGCTACAGTTTCAATTGAACTAGATTGAAGTGAGAGCTTTCTTACTGCCAGTTTATAGAAGCCATGTAAATATTCTCGGCTGTCTATTTATAATGAAAACAAAAACAAATTTTTAGTGCTTTGTTTTTGTTTTCAATATAAATAGCCAGACGAGAATTTTCACATGGCTTCTATAAACTGGCAGTTAACTACTTTTTAAACATGCATTTGAAAAGGATATCAAAATAAACAATTTGTGAGGACAGATTTAAATTTTGACGGTTTTTACACACGCAAAGCTTACTTTGCGAAGTCTTGATTTTGTAGGAGAGAAGGGAAAAGAGAAGGGGAACCCAAAATATTATTTATTTATTTATTATTTTAATCTTATAAATAAATTCTAAGATTAAATAAAAAATTTTATCGAGCATAGCTGCCGGGGCTATCATTTATACAGTTTTACGTTTTCTGGGCCATCAGTCTCCGCCCACTTTCATAAACTCAACATCGTGTCACTTTCAGAGCTCAAGGTGTGTGCCAAATTTCGTAAAAATCGGTCGAGTAGAAGCATGTGTAATTTTATATTAGCTTTCAAGGGAGTGGCTCCGCCCACTTTTTAAATGCAACATTGATCCTTCTTCAGAGCTCAGCAAATTTTCGTAAAAATCGATATATTAAGTTTAAATTGGCGTAGCTCCGCCCATTTTTCTAACTTCAATATTGTGTCAATGCGAAAGTCGAATGTTTATCCTAAGTTTCGCAGCGATCGGATAGTAAAATATCATAAAATCAGAGATAACAATTAGTGGGCGCGTCCCCGCCCAATTTTCTGACGAGACCAAATGGAAGCTATATACATTTAGACGAAAGACAAATCTTTAAAATCGGTTTAAAACGTATCGAGTTATGAAGTAATAAACATAATAAGAAAAATTGAAAATAATTGAAATTTATTTGCTGGTAGTTTAGCATGTCTATATACGTATTTCATTGGCGCTTGAACCAAATCATCACTAGACTTTAACCACAAATTTTAAACAGTCACAAACCTCTTACTTTATGCATAGACTTTCAAAAAACTATATGAGAATTCATAAAATAATAATACTTTTGAAAATCACAAAAGAAAAAATAAGCTTAGTAGGCTTTGAAACTGATACAAAACCCAGCCCAATAATTCTTTCTGCCAAAAAAAAAACCGACTTCAATGCATAGATCTGATAGAAGAAGATAAGAAGTACGTGAAATATACAATTGCATTTTTTAAATGCAAGATTGTGTGTTTTTTAGAGCTCAGGATGCATGTTAAGTCCTGTAAAAATCGGTAAAGTAGAACCACTTAAAAAGAGGATTATGTCTATTTTAGAGCTCAAGGTGTGTGGTAAGTTTCGTAAAAATTGGTTAAGTAGAACCGCGTAAAATATTACAATAAATTTTAATGGGACTAACCCCGCCCATTTTTTCAACTTTCAAATTGTGTAATTACAAGATCCAAAGGTGTTTTATAGGTTCCGCAGCAATCAAATAAGTAGAATATGTTGTTGTTGTTGTTGTATTCTATGTTCCAAATGGAACAAAAATGGCAAAAGCACGTAGCCAAAAAGCCAGGGTATCCCACGTGTAGGAGCTTCCTTCGGTTGCTGCGAACGACCTATACCTTCGTATAGGAAGTAGGAGTTTCCAAGATCCACTCCTAGAGTTTTTTATGGTCTCCACCAGTTAAATCTTATTAAAAACGTTTGCACTTGATAATGGAAAATTCCACAAAAAAACTAACTGTAAGTGATACAGTTAGTTGCGGTAACCATTAACAATTGCGAGTGAGACGCAAAACTCTCGATGGCCAATAAACAACAGTGGCCTGGTTGCATTTAAGAAATAATTGCCAACGACGCGTGATGTTGACTCGCCCAGAGCTGTTTTACGACTGAGTTTATATAAGTAGAATATCATAAAATTATATAAAAAATTGTGGGAGTATCCCACCCACTTTTTTTACAATGGGACCAATGGGGAGCTATACCTTCTCAGATAACAAAAAAAATTACAATCGGTCCAAAATGTATTGTTATAAAGATACACACCTAAAAAAAAATAGAGACGAATTCTTAATCTCCTCCTTTTTTTGAAGTCGGTTAAAAATACAGACGAATTGATAACCACCCCCTTTTTATGAAGACGGGTGCAAATAATTTGAAAATGTAGAAATTATTAAACAAAAAAATCTTGCTAAGCTATAAATTAATTTTTTTTTAGCAATTTCATATACTTTATATGTACATTAATATACATATCGTTACCTTAATATAGGAAGGGACTAACTCATTATTTTTTTTAAATCAAAATTTTTGCATTTTTTGATACATTAGATGTTCTTCTATCAAAATATACAAAAATCTCGACTTAAAAAATTAATGAGTTAGGGCCTTTCCATATTAAGGTAACGATATGCAATATGTAGTACATATTTACATACCTACATACACACTACACAATTAAAATGCATGTTGTATTTGTATTTTCTTAGTTATTGTATACTTATACTACATATCGCTCATTTACTCAAACAACGTCATAACTCAAAAACACTAGTTTTCCCGAAAACGAATTTAAAGTTTTCAGTTTACATGCAACTCAATGGAAAAATTAATTTTTATTTTTCTCTCAAGACTTGAATAAAGAAAATACTTGTAGGACATTTTTATACAATATGACGATTAACTATGCATCATTAACTCAAAAATTCTATTTTTTGAGTTATGATGTTCTTTGAGTAAACGAGTGATATGTATAAAAATATACTTTGAATTGTAATATTTTTAATTTAACGTCTTTTTTGCTTCACAGTAAAATCATTAATATGTGGGGCCTTTCGTTTATTTTATTTACGATGGCCTGTTAAAGTATTATTTTGGTATACCGTTACGAAAATAGAAGTAATTTCATATTAACTAAGAGCATTTCCCTTAAAAATATCTTAATCTGCGCAAGTATCTCTTGTAAATAAATCGGGATATATAATTCCAATATGTGTATTATTGCTTTGAATATGTGAAAAAAAATTTTGTAAATAATTTTTTTTGAGACGTAGTACATATATATACATATATTAGTATCATCAACGGTAACGCTGACCGCAAGATTAATCACATTGTTGGTAACCCTCACCCATATCGGCAATCGCATAGTATTTAAATTATTGGCAACTCTGCCATTTTGTATTTCAAGTTTTTAGTACATACACCCAAATCATACAACATGGTCTATTAAATTTTGTGCATAGGGTTGTTGTGAAGCAAACACAATATAAATACACCTCAAGAAAACATGTTTGACAACTTTGATCTTAAAAATATTTGTATTTCCACTTTGACTAGATATTGCATACATTATGTTTATAATTTATAATGACACATTCAGGAACATTTATGTTAATTTAAAATTATATTTCATAGAAAACGATTAACTGGCCTTTTTCTGAGTGTATGCTAAAAACTTTGTTTTAGTACTTTTTACATGCAACTATGTGCCTTAAAAGAAAAATTTTACAAAAATTAAAAAAGTAGTGTGTTTGGCAGAGGCGCTGTGTCTACTTTATCTCCATAAGCTAATAATTGTTTTTGTTATTTTTTTACAAAGTCAAACATTGCCGATTGTCATTAATTTGACAGTTTTAATATTAATAAAAAAAGAAAAGTTTAACCGCAAATGAAATGTGTTAACAATTAAAGTACAACAAAATTCATAAAAACTTATAATTTTTCATTGGTAAAATTTTTTTCTTCATTTTGTCGCTTGTAATTGTGTGTATTCTCCTATGCTTGTGTTAGTGTATTTAAAACTTAAAATTTATGTCAGAAAGACAAACTGCTGGGTAAAAATGTACAGTGGGTAGCAATGGAAGAAAAAGCGTAATTTTTTTTTGCCAAACAAAAAAAAAATTGAAAATTATGAAGGAAACATGAGGATAGTAGAAAATATGACTATTCCATAATTAAAAATTTAATTAATATTGAGCCTTTTTTTTTTTGATATGGACATGGCACAATTTAACAACACTAAAAATAAATTTAATATATTAAATAAATTTTTCAATAAATGACAGAAATAATAATTTCTACATAACATGTACATAAAGTAAATACCTATGTAAAATTTTTATATTTGCAAAAAAAAAACTAACTAAATATATTTTTAATTTTGTTTAATAAATTTATTAAAGCATTTGTATCATCAAGTCAATATTTATCCTTGCTTTTGTGCTCATAGCACATGGCAAGGCGAATTCACATAAGGTGATCTTAATTCGCCAGCTGACATTGACATAAATTTCCTGCTGTCAAATGAACCAAAACGTTAAGAAATATTTTGATAGCAGGAAATTTTACACTAACAAATATACAAGGCGAATACGCAGAGTTGCAAATCAAGACCACCTTATATCAATTCGCCTTGGCACATGGCCTACCACGTTTAAAATTTTTTTAATGTACTTTTTCATTGATATGACCCACTGTTCAACGCCACCAAAAATTAAGCGACTTAGCATTTTGTCTTTTCAAGAAGTATAAATAATTTTCTTAGCAAAATTCTTTTGATTAGAAATTAAATTTTCAAATAAAAATATCCGGTAGTAACAGTAAAGATATGTATACCTTTTTTTAAATAAAAAGTGTAACTACAGTGTGGCTTCCTACAAAATTCTGTGACGTCACAAAGCACCATTACGGCCTTTGGTGCTATGTACACATAAAATTTAGTACACAGTCACTGGCCTATAGTGTGCAAAAAATAAAATAAATCGAAAACAAAAACTTTTTATTAACTGTATCCAAGTTGTGGATCTGTTACTAATTTGCAAAAAAAAATGTATGTGTGCGTTTAGCAAACTTGCAGGAAAAATACATGCTTCAGAGATCTACTATGTATATATTTGACCAAGGCATATCAAACATATTAAATTTGCCTTGTATTTAACAAAATCAAATTTCTTTAATTGCCTTAATACCTCATAGAAGGCATTTATTATGTAGCGCATATCAGGGATGAAAATACATATGTACGTATTTACAATAATACTGTACATGTTTAGGTACCTTTTTTCACAAAAAGAAATAGCAAATGTAATCCGTGTGTCTATGTTGCCAAGACACATTTTTTGGTTTAAAAACAGTATTTTGCAGGTATTAATAAGTACGTGCATGCGAATGTACATACGTACATGCATACATACGTATCGCTCATTTACTCAAAGAACGTCATAACTCAAAAAAACTAGTTTGCCAGAAGACGAGTTGCAAAGTTTTCAATTTACACACAACTTAACGGAAAAAGATTTTTCTCCCTAGACTTGAGTAAAGCAGATATTTTTGAATGAAATTTTTACACAATATGAAGAACGATATGAGGATTAACTCATTATCATCATTATTAACTCAAAAATTCCATTTTTTGAGTTATGACGTTCTTTGAGTAAATGAGCGATACATGCATATGAAGTAAGTACCTTTGTAGTTAAAGGACACAAATGGTACACTACAAAGAAAGGGAGAATTTTATTCTTTTGATCAGAAATAACTATATTTGGTTAAAAATAACTTTTTAATGTACAAACATACATACATATGTACTTATTTATGTTTGTATGTATGTATCTAGATACATAAGAAGAGTACAAGCACGAATTCGAACTTAACTTTAATTCCGGTTTTGTTTCTAATTTAACAAAAAATTATATTGACATGTTCAACGATGCCGAAAGATTATGTTCGTTCGACAATAAAATAGAAATATATATACAGCCTTATTTATAAAACTTATTAAGGCTTTATAAAGGGTTTTTAAAACAAATTTTCATACAAATTATTTCTTAAAAAGGCATTATAAAGCCTTAATAAGTTTTATAAATAAGGCTGTTTATTTTTATTTCAGCCAGGTCGTTTTTTAAACAAATTTATAATAAATTTATTGATATATCGATATTTCGCTGCAACGTTGAGTAGCTTCTTCAGGAAGAAGATAAAACGTTTTGTATGTAGCTCCTCCAGGAAGAAGAAGCTACACAACGTTGCAGTGAAATATCGATATATCCATAAATTTGTTATCAATTTTTTTTAAAGGAACTAAAGCTGAAATAAAATTTATATATATGAAATAAAAAGGTCGAATATATTATAATAAAAATTTTTTTTTTCAATGTAAATTTGACATCGTTAAACATATCATATATCGTCAGCTGAAATACAAAATTAGCCACGCGACGTAAAAAAAACAATTTTATTGAAATTGAAATTTCATGGGCCTACTATGGGTAGTTTAGGAATTATCAAAATGCCAAAACTTTTGATAACTAAAATCTTATTGTAAGCGACAATTTATGTCTGTAAAACATATTTGAATATTCCAAAAAAAAAAACCTGAAAACTTTAATTTTTGTCGCTTACAATTAAATCGAAAATAGGGCTCGATATTTACACATATCAGTAAATTTCTAAATTATTGGGATATAAAAAATTCTGGAGGTCGAAATTTTTTTAAACTAATCCTTTCATAAAAATAGCATACATATACTTCTGAGCAGACTTGAACAGTAATGATTATATTTTGTTATTGATTACAAATAAATTATGGTGTAATAATTTACATTGTATTGGCATTGAAAAAATAAATAAATAATTGTAATTGCAAAAATCGATTACAATCAGATGTAATTTTTGTAATGGAAATACATATTTCCAATTAAAACTACAAGTAATTGTAATTGAAACTTTTCAATAACAACTACATTTTGTAATTGTAATTAAAATTTTTTCAATTATAATTGCCCAAGTCTGCTTAGAAGGAAGATGGATAAGACTTTAAATATATAAGAAGAATTTTTAAAGCTTAACTTACAAATAGTTTCGAAAAATTATTTCTTTTAAATATATAGAAAACATCCCCAAAAATGAATCCGATTAACGACGAAATGCCTTCAAAAAATGTACAAGAAGACCAAAAACCAGTTGACTTGAACAAATCCTCAGATATTTCCACCGGAATAGAAAATGATGTTGCAAATGGCAAACAACAAAAAAATGTGGAAGATGCAGAAAACAATGATGCAAATGATCAGCAAGAAAATTTGCAAGAAAACACAAACAATTTAGTTGTAAATGATAGAGAGGCAAATGTGGAAGAAACTGAAAATGATGTTGCAAATGAACAAAAACTCGAAAATTTAGTAGCAAATGATCAACAACAAAGTGTGGAGGAAGAAACCGAAAATGGAGCTGCAAATGAGCAACAACAAAATAATTTACATGAAAGAACCGAAAAAATAGTGACAAATGAGCAACAAGGAAATGCGGAAGAAACAGAAAATGGAACTACAAATGACCAACAACAAGAAAGTGTGAAAGAAGAAACAAAAATCAAGGAAAATGCAATTATTAATTCTGAACTTGAAGAATCACTAATAAATGATAATATTGAAACTAATGATGATAAGGCGAAAGAAAATAACTCTGTGAATGAAGATGTTGTCAATGAAAAAGATATTAATCAAATTGAAAATTCTAAACAAGAGCAAACAAATGTCGAAAATAATGAGGACACAAATAAAGAAAATTGCGACGCAACTGAGGATGCAAACGAAAAAGCAAGAGATTCTAACGAAACTTTTTCAGAAGAAGAAATTGAAGATTTTGAAGAAGAGGTTGAGGATGTCGAAGATGTTGAAATTCCGGGAGAAGGTGATGTTGATGAAATAATAGTTCCCGACGATGCTGAAGCTGAAGATTTAACAGATTATAGAGATAATGAAGAATTTTCACCAGATGAAAGAGATAATGAAGAATATTCACAAGATGAAAGAGATAATGAAGAATTTCCACCAGATGAAAGAGATAATGAAGAATTTTCACCAGATGAAAGAGATAATGAAGAAGATTTACCAGATGATAGAGATAATGAAGAAGTTTTGCCAGATTATGGAGATAATGAAGAAGTCTTACCAGATGATAGAGATAATGAAGAAGTTTTAACAGATGATACAAATTATAAAAAAGTTTTAACAGGTGATAGAGATAATGAAGAAGTTTCAACGAGTGCTAGAGATAATGAAGAAGTTTCAACAGATGTTAGAGATAATGAAGAAGCCTTTCCAGATGATAGAGATAATGAAGAAGCCTTACCAGATGACAGAGATAATGAAGAAGTTTCAACAGATGTTAGGGATAATGAGGAAGTTTTTGTCAAATCTTCTCATGAGGATGCTGATGACGAGGAAGAAGAAACTTTAAAAGAAGGCAGTGATGTTGAAGATAATGATGAAGAAAATTCAAAAAGCAGTGAGGCTGCGGAAAAAGATGGTCAGGATAGTAATGACAAGAAATCTTCAAATACAGATGAAAAAGAAGACACCTCCTCGAAAGACTATGAAGAAAACGAAATTGATAATTTGCCTACTGAACCACAATTAGTTGCTTTAGAAGAAGAAGAAAATGCTACAAGCCATTTGGAAGAATCGAAATCAAATGAACAAAGCGTTGATGAAGAACAAGCCCGTGAAGCAACATATGATCCATTAACTTGTGCAGACAATAAGGAAAAAAATTATGAAAATGCCGAGGATAGTGATAAAAATGAAGAAATCTCTTTGGTGTATTGTCCATCTTCCGAAAACGAATCCGCCACTAACGATGAAGATGACGAAGTGCAATTTGTTGAGACGCGTAACTCGCCCATTTGTATAGAATCTGATGACGATGACGCCAATTCGAAAGAAACCACAGAAATATATGCTGGTTCGAGTAATACAAATGAATCGAACCAAATTATAACAACAGCAAATGCAACAGTAACTGTGCCGAAAAATTTAACTGTAACGCGTACAAGCGCCAGAAAATCAACCGCAAAACCACAGCAGCAGCAGCAGCAGCACCAACAACAACAACAGAAGCAATATCCAGTATCAGCCAACAAAAGTCTCAATAAAACGCCTCAACTACAAAACAAACCTAAATCGTTAAGTTATTTGCAAAAAGCAACAAATAATAAACGCTCCTTTAAAAGCGCATCAGCACAACGCATTGTCGACTGCATCGAACTTTTAGATAGTTCCGATGAAGAATCAAGGCCATCACGCGGCAGATCAACACCACAGAGAAAAACTCCACAAAAACGTACATTGTTGGGTGCCAAAGGAAATTATTATAAAAATAAAAATAATAGTAAAACTACATTACAAAATACAATTCCTACTCGTCCATTGACTAGTTTTCCAGCACAAATAAGACAACAACCCAAAAAGCCAGCTCCACCCCCTCTACCACCTGCAACGCCGCAATCAAATTTCTTAAATGCCGTTCAACTCCAACCAGCTGCAGTGACAGGGGCAAATCCTCCTGCATTCTCCGCTTTACTGTCTAATAAAAATGTTATTATACCAAATGCTTTTTATGGTAACCCGCCTAGTGTTAGAGAAGTTAATCCCGAAATCGATCTAGAACGACGATATGCCAACTGGCTGGAAAGTTTTCTCAATCAATTTTGCAAGCCACAATTTGTACCTACACATACCTGTCTTGTGTTGCTACAAAGAGCCCTAAAGTATAAGGATTTTGTGCGCATCAAGGGTATGCGCGGCAACATGAGCTGCCATGGCCCAAACGCCTATAATCAATTGAACATCCAATTGATGGCAGATCTTAAAACAATTTTCCTCAGAAACACAAAGAGAGTCACTAATTATGGACGTCGCTTCTGTGAACTCACGTGTTCGGCGCAGCCCGGTAAAACCATGGGTCTCATGTCTCATTCCGTCAGCGGAAAAATTACCCTTAGAACTTGTTCCATGGATGTACAAAAATCAACAAACTCTGCTGCTTCTTCCACATCAACTTCTACTACTTCTTCAAATGCGCTTACAAACTCTGTAACGCGCAAACGTCAATTGGAGGAGGATGAGGACGAGTATACACCCGATAAGTATATATTTAAAACAAAAGCTAAACCACCATCAGAGAACGGCGACGAAGATAGTAGTGAAATGAGTGATGATCGCAAACGGTCTTTGCGTACAAAACGCACTAAACGCATAGACGATAGTTTCAGCTATAATGAAGATGATCTCTTAGCTGAATATGAAATTAACGATGAGGAAGATGAAAAATTGGCACAAGTGGAAATACAACGCAAAATCGAACAAAAACGTTTGGAAGCCCAACAGCAAAGGCAGCAACAAGTCAAATCGTTTGAAAGTGCTTTTATACAGGCTTTCGCCAAAATTGGAGATGCACCTACTACATCAGCAAAAACAACTAAAAAAAATTGTAAGTATATTGAATCCGGGCTTACAAACGTACACATACATACAGACATATGTATATGGTAGAATTTGTAAAATCGTATCGTCATATACTGTAGAAGTTTTGGTGTATCATTCGTTAGTAGTGCCGAGTTTTCCTATTTGTCAGAAATAATTTTAATTTGCCTAAAACAGCTTTTGTTAGTTGGGAAAGCCAAGAAAACAATACAACAACAAAACAATAATTATAATCAAAGCTCGCGTGTTAGTAATTACTTGTTCCATAGTCGTTAATCTTAATGGTTGCCGCAACTACTGCTGGCTCCATTCGCAGTGCAAGTCACAATATCCAAATCCAATGAAATATCTCGAACTCAACTAATTTTTGCCATATAAGATCTTGAGTTTTTTTTTAATTACATGTTTTGACAATTCTATTTAGATCCATACTATAACATTTATCATTTTCATTTCATTTAATTTTATTTATTTAATTAATTTTGAATTGTGCAAATTGACATTTATATATCGCATACCTCTAGTACTAGTCCACTTATCCATTGTTAAAATTTATTTTTTGATCATTCGGGTTTTCATAACTCGAACGTTATGCTATAAAAACTACCATCAACCCATTGCGAGCGCCAATCCTATGTACTGCTTTCAAATCATTATTAATGATTGATAAAAATAATAATAAAAATGTTAAAATAACATGAAGTATAAAGTCGAAATTCGGTGGTTTTCTTGCTGGTTTACGGTTTCCGGTTTGAACATGTCATCCAAATTAAAACGGCTGTGGTGGAAACCGCAAATCTTCGAAGATATATATAGGACGTTTGGTAGCGCTAAAAGAAAGCTAATACACCTTCGGATAGCATACCCTTGGCTTAGGCATGCACAGAAATTTCAACAGAATGAATAAATAAAAACGATACGCAACTTGCTTGTATCAATTTTGAAAGTAAAATAATATCTAATTTTTACTTTGATTTTATTTCAGCGGGCATGCAACGTGTAAGATTAAAAAATACTACAACAGCAACTGTAACCAGCATCAAACAGTACACGGCCAACAATGATGCAGAAGACCTGTTGCAGGCTACTTGGATCGAGAATCTTGAAAACGACGAAACTCAAGTTATATCTGATGATGACGAGCCCAAGGAGCATCGCATTTACAAGCAAAAGCAACACAAACAGCAAAAACGGCAAGAACAACAACAATTACAGCAACATGAGCTAGAGCAGCAGCAACAGCAAGAATATCATTCACCCTCACCAACATTGACCATCAAATACACTGTGAATTCCACCAGTACCAGACCCACTCGCAGAGCTTCAAAGCGAATTAAAAATCAGGAAGAAATAATTACAGGCGATGATGATTATGATGAAATCAATTACTATGCAGACCATTACGAAAATGTTGATGCAAGTCAATTTCCCAAAAATATTGAACCACAAATGCACGTCAATGGCAAATCTAAAGATAGATGTGTTATTTGCGGTCTAAACTGTCAACGTCTGGTGCACCATTACGTAAATGAACATCGCGGCTGCGAAGTATACAATTCTCGTCTCTCATCAAAACAAATAATACGACTTATGCAAGGCCAATGTAATGTTGCGGAAGTCAGTCTGTATAAAAACGGTCAGTATCAATATGAAGCCTTCTGCATATTTTGTCAGAAGAAGTCACGTTTTATGTTTCCCTATTGGTATCAACATTTCACTATGCATACCGGTGAGTATTCGTACCGCTGTTTGGGTTGTGGCCTTCGGAAGCCAACACGATCCCTAATCACGCAACATCAAACGCAGGGCTGTCCAAATGTAGGCGGCATAGCACAAGATTATTCATACGACTCAAAATCGTTGCATAATTGCATTGAAGCCAAGATCTGTTCCATATGCAACTACGTGCAATTGCATCGCAGTAATATAGTGAGACATTTGATTATACAGCATGAAGTGATTAAAGTTTTACCAAAACACATACAAACAGTTTTGCTTATGACTACACCCTCAAATATGCAGGCAAACCCGCCAACTTACGCATCACCTGGTCCTACTACTAAACGTTGGAATGCTCGAAACAAGCCTGCAACTCATGAGCCCCCAAACACATACGTCATTGATGAAAATGACATTGACGATGACGATGACAATGACAATGGTATTACTTACGAAGAAATATTACCCGAACCTACTAGTACACAGCTGCAAGCAACAACTAGCGAAAATAATTATTACAACTACATACCGCCCTATATGCAAGCGGCAATGAATTCTGGCAACTTTACATTCGAAGAGGTCGATGCCGGTGACGATTTATCGTTTATGATTTGCGGCATGTTAGATGTGCAAATGAATTCAGATGCAAATTAATTATATGAAAATTCCATTCAAACTAAATAAATAAATTAAACAATCACATAACATAACAAACAACAGAAAGTGACTTTATCAAATTAATTCCTAAGAGTTCATGTAGTTTTATACATTATGCTCTAGCAATGTACAATATTTAATAGGATCCTCCTTCATAATAATAATAACTAATTAGAAAAGAACTTAAATATTGAAGTTGAAGAAACAACAATTCGCAAAAACATCAATTGTATAATTAGATTATAAAACAATATAAAACTAACAATACTGTTAATAAAGTTTATCATAAAATTAAATGAAATTATTTAACATACATACATACATATTATCTAATAACAAAGTGTTTTATTCAATTATAATTAATTACTATTTTTAAGTTTTAATGTGGCAAATCATTTTTTTTTTTTTTTTGAAATTCAAACAAAAAACAAACAAAAGCAAGAAAAAACTAACGTTTAAATGAATTAATTTAAAAAAAATTACTAACTTTAATTTCATAAATGCTGGACAATTAATTTAAGTTTCGAGAATTTGATTGTTTAAAAAAAATTTTTTGTTTTTAATTTAAGAAAATTCCACTGTCACTGTATGAGTAAGAAATGACACAAGTACAATTTTCTTTCCCCTTAATTTTTAATAAATAAAAGGTTCGAAAAAATTTAAATTTTTTAAATTTTGTAGGAGTCGCCTTTTATTATAAAATTCTCACCGGCATACATATATGTACGTCTATCTTTTTATTTTGAAAATCAAAAATTTTCCAAAACTAACAATTTTGTATGGCTGATTCTGACAGTGGGGGCAGAAAAAGATATGTTATAGCCTGTATCGGCGTTCTGAAAGTCTATGACTGAAACCTTTTATAAAATTGAGTTGAAATTTCACTTTTTGAACTCTATTATGGAGAATCGGCATATAAGACAATGAAACCATTGTAGCCACATTATCAAGGGTGTCACAGAAATCATGTAACATATTTTTTCATGTCTTCATTGAGTTGTATGTAAATTGAAAACTTTAAACCCATTTTGCAGTAAATGAGCGATAGGTGCACATTAGAGATGAGCGATATATCTAAACCTGTTGCTTTTTCACAGCGATTGAAAAATCACTAATCACAACTGTGACTGAATTTATCAAGTAACAGGTTTTGGAAATATAGTTCTTTCCTACAAACAATAATGCTACCACATTAAATTGTTTATATCTTCATTGTTTGTCGAGAAAAAAATCTCTCAAATCATGTCAAATCGTCTTTTCTGGCAGCTATGTATGGTTCTCACATTTTTGAGTTTGCAATTTTATTGTCTCGCTGCTTCTTAACGACAATTCTGAATATTTGGATGGGGTTGATTGTTGTTTCTTCTTGTCGCTGTTCTTATTTATTAAAATACCAATACTAATAAATACTTTTAAAGCAGAAGAGCTGAAATGTATTACACCGTGATCACAGTCACTGTTTAATTTCACTGCTGCTCTTCTTATTAGATTTTCTCAAAATAACAGAATTTCTACAAACAAAATGCTTCTAAACTGTGATCAGTCACAGTTTAAAAGAACAGCGAGTTAGAAATCACGTTCACAAGGAGCAACATTATTAAAAAATCACGTTATCGCTCATCACTAGTACACATGTATGTATGTATGTACTCATACATACATAACTACATGCTTACAACGATGGGATCAAATTGTGGAGATTCCGCGTCGAAAAAAAACATGGTGGACCCCTGTTTTTATCACTCTTATGATATGGGTATAAAATGAGAGATTTTCCAATGGAAAAAACATGGTCATCTTCTCGTCATGTACATATCTATGATTAATTGATACATATATTTACATATCACACTTGCTCAAAGAAAGGGTATTAACTCAAAATTTTTAAAATTTCACTTTTTGCAAAAAAATCTAAATCTTGTTAACATCAATATCTATCTACTGTAAAAATTTCAATATATTCCGACTACTCTTTCATCTCTACGCCGCATTTGAGTCCATTTTTGCGATAATGTATACCCTGTTTGTGTAAGACGTTTGAGTTAAAAATCTTGGCGTTTCTGTAATAGATTAAAAAAAAGTTGTACAAGTTTCCTTTAATCTATTACAAAAACGCCAAGATTTTTAACTCAAACGTCTTACACAAACAGGGGTAATGACTAGCTTTATATCAAAAAAAGTTTATTATTTTAAGTTAATACAAAAGTGGACACAGAAACGTATAGTATATTTTCATAAGAAAAATATATTATTTTGATTTGAGCCTCTATTCAAGTTAAAAATAATCAAATTGTCCATGTAACCACAAATAGTTTTTCATCTCTACTGAAAATTTTAAAATTTTGATTTAATACCCTCTTGTTGATTGAGTGCGATATTTAACTTCAATTTTTGTTCGAAAAAGGGGAAATCAGAAATTGATTTTTATATATGTATAATAAAAATAAAAAAATAACCTTTCATTCGACTTTAGTAAAATCTAGTTGAACACAATTGAAACATTGTAGTTAGTTGGCCACGTTGTCTGATGTTTTGTTTAAATATTCTAGAATGGAAATTATATTCGCTAAGTGCACATAGTAGGGATAGGTTTTATAAAGACCACTAAATGTACATACATACGTCCTAGTACATACCTAGTATGTACAAACTTAAGAACTTGATAACACCGTGTTATATTGTAACATCAATAACAAGAGCATAAATACAGTCTAACTACGTACCATACAGTTTATATATATAAAAGGTGTTAACACTTACCTTCCATCTGCAAACCAAAATACATTCCATCCTGCTGGCACTGGCGAAACTTGCGATGAACTTCTGTCAAGGGCAAACTATAGTCAACGATATGACACGGTACAAATACATTTTCCAAGATTTCATTGTGCGTCGATATTAATTTTCGTATGTTCATATTCAATAAAACAATGGCGCCCTCTTCGCTTCCTACAGCTAAGCAACCATCAAAATTTTGCAATAAGCTACGACGGCACGCAGATGCATCCATGAAACGGGCACATGTAAGGTGCAAACTTAGTTCAATGCTGCTCAAAACACTATTTAACTCTACCGAGTAAACAGCAATATAACTACAACCGCCGCCCGGCCCACGAAAACTTTCTAAAACTACTGCCAGCAACATAATTTCTGGATTATTTGGAAATATTTCTTCCACACATCTGATGCAGCAGCTTTCATAATCACGGGATTCGCAAAATTCGTAGCTTGAAATTGTTTGACCACTGCGTAATGAAACAATTTGTAGCACTGAATTTCTAGTTAACCAAGCCCATTCGCCATGTCGTAGAATACCGCCTTGTTTTTTACCTTTAAAATAAACCAATCCATACATGTCCTAGTTAAAAATAAAAAAAAAAAAGCATTCTACTAACCAAGAATTATCTCTTCTGCATCCAGTGGTTGAGGGAGGTTTTTTAACGGCACATACGGCAAATCTGCAAATTTCACAGTGTGCTGACCATCAATTCCAATATCGTACCACTCCATAATCTGAACTATAATATCCAATAGATATTCCAATTAAATATTAAAATGATGAAGAATAAAAATATTTTGTTTTTATTTTTATTTATGGATGTGTTCCAACAATTTTCACGTTTCGCGGCGCACTACTCGTTTATTACATATGTGTTTCTTCAATTATACGTGTGGTATGTTCAGTTTCGCTATGTATTTCTGTTCGCTTTTTAATATGCACATTCGCAGTTTTAAATAGACCTACAAATTGTTTTTGTTAAAAGAATGTATGTATGTTCTTTTCATTAAAATTTTTCCATTATTTTTAAGTTTTATAAGCTATAGTCAATGTTAAAACATTTTCTTTCACAATTTTTTGTTAATAATAGAATAATACCCGCAGAATTTCATAGAGACAAGAGCTGACAAATCCTTATGTTATTATGACCTCACCTGTCCATCTATGAACCGTTATGTGTAATTACCTTTCATATCTGCAAGTTTATTTTACACACGAAAAAATGCATATAAGCTATTTTTTATACATATATATATATATTGTAACCACTTGTTGTTTTTCTACAGTGTATGTTGTTGATCTTTCCAACACTGTAACAATGAACATGCTCTTCCAAAATAAACAACAAAATACCGGCATATGAAAGATGGTATTGCCGAATTTCATTTTAGCAAAGTTTTTATTAAAACTTGAAAGTTCAACGCATTTCTCGCACAGCATATTTTTTATGTAATTGTTCAAAAATAGAAACATTTCACAAATTATTCAAATTCATTTAATAAATAATTTTTAATAAAATCATTAACATTATTTCTGCTAGACTGGCAACACTTGATTTAACTTCATTTTCTACGAACACAAGACAATTGTTACACATATTTTTTTTCTGGTAATGAAGTTGGTGTTTTTTTATGAAAAATTTATACAAGAAAATTTTTCCATAAAATTTTATATTGATAAACAAGAAAATAAGTAGTTTGTGTGTCTATAAAAGGTTATATTCTATTAAGGAATATTGTTGAAAAGTTTATCTAGGTGGAAAATTAGTTTGAGAGATAAGAAGAATAAGCATAATAGCACAAGCACAATACGGCAGCACGCTTCTAAAATATTTGCAATACTGTAAAAAACTGTTGAAATTCCTGGGTTTTGTATTTGGAGGCAAGAAAATAAATTTAGTAAACACTAGAGATGGCACAACATGCTACTGTCTGCGCCTTGGCAGACGAGTTGTCCAAAGCTGTAGAGCTAATCATGCACCCACAGACAACTCAACAAGCCCGCATGGACGCGTACATGGCATGTGAAAGATTTAAGGAAGAAAGTCCTCTTTGCCCCCAGGTCGGCTTATTTTTAGCCAGCGGCCAATATTCGCAAAACGTAAAGCATTTCGGCCTTCAACTTATGGAGTACACGATCAAATTCAAATGGAATTGTATATCACAGGAGGAAAAACTGTTCATTAAGGAAAACGCAATGAAACTTTTGCTAATGGGCGTTGGACCGGCAGAGGATCGTTCCCTCTCACATCTCAAAGATGCAGTCTCGCGCATTATAGTGGAAATGATTAAAAGAGAATGGCCACAACAATGGACCACTTTGTTAGCTGAATTATCGGATGCTTGCACAAAAGGAGAAGCGCAGACCGAGTTAGTATTATTGGTATTTTTACGCCTAGTAGAAGACGTGGCACTTTTACAAACGATTGAATCTAATCAGAGACGTAAGGATATGTATCAAGCTTTGACCAACAATATGAATGATATATTCGAGTTTTTCTTGCGCCTCGTTGAACTGCATGTGACTTCATTTCGTGAGTCCACCGGCCAGGGCCATTTTCAAAAAGCGAATGCCCACAGTCGCGTAGTGGAGGTAGTTTTGCTAACATTGACTGGTTTTGTTGAATGGGTTTCGATAAATCACATAACATGCAATAATGGAAAACTTTTGCATATATTGTGTATTCTATTAAACGATAGAGCTTTCCAGTGTAATGCTGCAGAATGTCTCTCACAAATAACGAATCGTAAGGGACAGGTAAAAGAACGGAAACCCTTGTTGCTCCTTTTTAGCGAGGAACCAATGCGGTACATATTTTCCGCATCGCAAATGATTGCCACGGATACCAGCGTTGCAAGTTTAGAACAGAACCATCAATTTTTAAAGAAACTTATTCAAGTACTCAGTGGTATGGCACAACAGCTGGTTATGCTGTGGGGAAAAGAGGAGGGTGCCATTCACAGACCACCACATCTTGAGATATTTTTAGAATGCTTGTTGTATCTTGTACGCCATTCATCGCTTAATGTGGCCCATGGTGCTGCTTTAATATGGAATGTTCTGTTGAAACATGAAGCAATTTCGAAAGATACTGGGCTGGTAGTTTACATTCCAAAAATAATTGATGCAGTAGCTCCGCGCATAATTAAGACCCCTTATCCAACAGCTAGATGCTTAAGTGGAGGCGTTTCAAATGCTGGCACAACAGCCTCTTACATCTGCTTAGAATATGACTGTGAAGAAGATTTTGCTGTATTCTTTTATAGATGCCGAACAGATTTCTTGGAAATATTTCGACAATCCACATTAGTTCAACCTTTAGTAACATTTGCATATTGTGAGCAATGGCTAAATCTTCGTTTGTCCAAAGCTCATTCCGAACGCGGTAATGTGCAATGCAGTGTACTGGATCCTAGCTATTTGGAATGGGAAGCACTGGTATCTGTACTAGATGGTGTTCTCAGTCGCATACTGATGGTAGCGGAACGGCCTGCTGTGCAGAGTGGTCTGCGATTATTGGAAGACTGCTTGAAACTGGACACCGATAACCCGCTAACTCTTTCCATACTTCTGTCTTGTATTTCAGCTCTGTTTGTGTTCTTAAGCATGTCATCGTGCCAAATTACACCTAACAACTGTGTTGCAATGAGTGGTGTATCACTATTACCAAGAGTTTTGGAAAAGATATTCAATGCGTTAATATTCCGTGATCCCAACGATCCGAACCCATCGCCTCAACAACCGTTGACACCACGAGTGCAAGCCTGCAAGAATCTTCGCCGACATGCAGCTTCGCTTATAGTAAAATTGGGACATAAGTATCCACTTTTGTTATTGCCTGTTTTCGATCAAATCAACTCACACGTCAAATCTCTGTTCCAACAGCCTATACATCCCATTAGCAAAATGGATCGAGTTACTTTGCAGGAGGCATTACTTCTAATCTCCAATCATTTTTGTGACTACGAGCGACAATATGCATTCATAGGAGAAATAATGCGCGACAGTTTGCCACACTGGTCAGCGTTTTCGCAGGCTTTCAAGTCGGCGTTGGACTTTATACATTTTGTGGGCTTAGATCAAGCCCCAATATACCCCATTGAGAATGATCCGTGTGGCCCTAATCGTAGTACCCTCATTGATGCTTTGTATATTGTTTTGGGTGTGATAAAACGTTGCACATGGCCTGATGATCCCGACCGTGCTTCACGAGGTGGATTTGTAGTTGGCTTTACAGAATTGGGCAATCCAATTTGTCGCAATCCCGCATCGCCGCATGTTATACCATTGTTGCCGCATATTTTATCACTTCTGCGTGTTTTAAACGAACTTTTCAAACAAGATGCTCTTAATGGACTTTCAGCAGGATACCGCAATATACACTCAATGCTGGAGCATGAAAAGAAAGTGTTAATGGGAGTCTGCGCACTGCCTGCAGATCCATTAGATCCTTCTGTCAAGAAATCACCAACTCCATTCGATAAAATGCAACAATTTATGACTTTACTCTATGAAGGTTGCTACCACATGATGGGCTCTGCTGGGCCGTCACTAGGTCGTGATCTCTATCAATTGGAAGGCGTGGCAGATGCGTTAATTAACAGTGCGTTTACATGCTTAAATGATTTGCCAGATTATCGGCTACGTCCGATTGTTCGAGTATTTTTCAAACCGTTTGTTTACTCGTGTCCCCCAGCATTTTATGATACTGTTTTATTGCCCATCTTTGCACATTTGTCGCCCATTATGTTTAATAGACTAACTGCTCGATGGGTTTATATAACATCTCTTTACGAATCGGGACAGCTAAATGAGGAAGAACAGTCAAACGACACCCAAGAAGTACTAGAAGACATGTTAAATCGTTCGTTGACAAGGGAATATTTAGAAGTTCTTAAAGTAGCTTTAGTGGGAGGACAAATTGGACCCGATAATAGCACTGCTAACAATGCCACAGGCACCTCTAATCTACATTCAGATGTAACAATGGATGCTGAGGAACATTCCATGGACGGTGTAGCCCATACTAGAGCTGCACAAGCAGCTTTGCTATCCGATATTATAAGCGATTTAGGCATGAAGTTGCTACGCAATCCTGCCACCACAAATTATATATTAATGACACTACTCGGTGCTCTCTCTTGGAATGATGGTACGTGCAACCTTAAAGCGGTAAATGTCTGCGCCCCAGTGATGCGCTTTTTAGCTGCTGAACAGTTAATGGATGCCAACAAAGCTGTAGCTGCATTCACATCTGTTTTGCGCGGTCTACAAGTGCACGGACAACATGAAGCTAATCAAGCTGGTCTTATTACTTTGGGCGTACAATTTTATGAACTTTTACGACCAAAATTTCCAACACTTTCTGAAGTACTTCAAAATATTCCTAATGTTTCATCCGCTGATGTGCAAAAGTTCGATGAAAAAATTGCCGTTGCTCCTGTCAAGGGAAATAAAGTGGACAAAGCTAAAAAGGATTTGTTTAAAAAGTTAACCGCACCGCTTGTTGGCCGCAGCATTAATCAGCTATTTCGCCATGAAATTAAAATAGCGAACTTGCCGCCAATGCCATCGCAAAAATTAAAAAATTCAAACGATTTAATAGATACAAATAAAAATGCTGGTCTTACAACTCTATTCCGGACTGCCAGCGAAAAATGACAGCAGCCATTATAAAAATCTTTATTCATTATTTATGTGAGTACATACAACATGCATGCATATGTACATATGTATGTATATGTATACATTCTTTAAAACATTTCTTTCTAGGCTTTTGTCTTAAATTTAATAATTATATTTAGAAGTTATAGAACTACTAGGCTTATTTAAAAGTAATTATTATAGGTAAATAAATTTAAAACAACGAACAACAGTTAGTCGCATATGTATGTATATGTTAATATTTTAAATCGAATACGGTACTTTTAATTGATTACTAGATGCATTCTAGAGGGCGCCATATTGAATTAAGTTTGATATCTATAGCCTATAACTCTGTGGTTTTCATGAATAAGAGCCTATGTTATATATTTCGCATTTTGTGTTTATAATGCCAAATAGTTATATTTTAAATGCTTTTTAAAAAGAACTTGGAAATTTTAAAAAAATATGGACCTACATATGTATGATTATAATTTTTTTCTAAAACAATAACACAATTTTTTTGGCTTTTTTAAATTCGATTATTCGCTTATTCATGAAAACTGATTTCCCATATTGCAAATTGTGACAAAGAAAAGAAACGCCGAAAATTTTACTTTTGAAATATTTTTAATCAATTTTGGTGGCTTATGACTCAAAAAATTTATTTATTTATTACATATTCTACAAAGGAAATTTAGTAGAATATGGTTGCACAAGTATGGACGAAGTAACTAGACCATATGCCAAAGATCTTATTAACAGAATTTTAAAAAGTTTTTGTGACTATACATATTAAGAACCTTTCTGAAAAAAAAAAATTATTTTTCACTTTTTTTTGGTTCGGATAGTTTTGAGACGCTCTTTAACATGGTGAAAAGCAGAAATTCCTAAAGCCTACAGTACACGGCATGTAAAAAACCACATACGCATGTGGTTCGACGTAATTTTGACGTCATCACGATGCTACATGCCGTGTACTAGCAACATATATACATGTAGATATTAACATGCTTACAGATGAGCTGCCACAGAAAATGCCTTCGATTCGACTACATGTGCCACATATGTATTTTTGAACAAAAATAGTATACAAATTTTACGGCGTCTAGCCACTACTAGTAATTTTAAAAAATGCAACGAACATGCTGAAAATTCTCGTGACGTCATCGCCACATACGCATGTGGCTTTTTACATGCCGTGTACTTGCTTAGAAGTGTACTAAAAATGTAGAGAAAGAAGAGCACAAATGAAAGAAAAACTGAATTTTATTGAAAATCGAGAATGAAGATAATACATGTTTTTGAGTCACAAGCCACCTTTTCATAGACCGGGTCACACACACATATATATATATGTATATGTATGTATATGTGCATATATGTATATGAACTGTTGTAAAATTATTTCTTTTTACAAAAATACACAATTTACATATCGAGCCTTTGCTGCAAGATAGTTATATGTAGGGAAAGGATTTTCATGCATTTAAAATCACGTTTTATGTACATAAAATATGCAGTAAAAATATAAAAATATGTATTTAAAACTAATAAAATATGCATCTATCAACTTTCTTATCAACATTTAATAACATTAAAAACTTTAAAAAATCACCTTCATTGCTTTCATTAAAAACTTAAAAATCATAAAAAGCTCAGTTACAATGTCTTCTTAATAATTAAATATTTGGCAAATCATATAAAATACAAAATAAAGTTCCGTCGAACTTTTATTTACGTACATGAATGAATAAATGTTTTTTTAATTGTCAAAAATAAATCTTTGAAGATTTTTTCTGAAAAAAAATTATGTAATAAAAATGAATTGTCCACGTCAGCAGAAGTTATTGGTGCGTACTTAAATGCTGCTATTTCGTTTGTGGAATATTCAGTTTCTAAATTTTCTCTTAGAACTATAAACTATTGATCCAATTTGTTGCATATATTTTAAATTCATAATTTTTTTTAACTATTTCTAATTGATGTGTTAAAGTAACGAAAGCCTCTAATTGGCCTACAGTGTGAACAAGAAACCAATACTATATGTACCCAAATATAAATTACGCAGAAGGCTGTCGGATACTATATTTCTATTAATAAAATGAAAGAAATTTTTAAGTAAAAAAATTTGCACCCATATGCCAAAAATAACGTGTGCTTCAAGTGTACGTTAAAACCAGTTTTTGTATGGAAATTTTAATTTAACGTACACTTCAAGCACACGTTATTTGTTTGCATATGGAGGAAAGTTGTGAAAAAAATTACACAAAAATTTTTGAGTTTAAAAGGGCTTTTATCCCATGCTATTTATTTTTAATTTTCAATGGTATTGGTATTCTTGACTTAACCCAAGGTATATCGAATAATATCACAAAAAATACGATAATAATTTTTCTCGTTTTCCTCTTTTTTTTTTTTTTTTGTTCTTACGCAGTCGTGAAAACTGCAGCTTTTAAATACTTTACAACTAATAAAAATAAAAAAACACAAAATTAGATTTATAACATGAAAAAAACTAAAAAATGTATTAAAAATATACATTTATAGTAAAATATGCAAATATATGTATTTATTGTAAAATATGCAAAAATTAACAAATCGATGCCATTTTGTCACAAATTTGTTGATTCGCAAAGATGTGTTATTTACGTTGATCTAAGACCAACGACAGAAAACATGTATTTAAATAAAAATCCTTTCCCTAGTTATATGTAATGCAAAAAAAAAAGAATTCTTTTACAGAAAACGAGTTTAAAGTTTTGAATTTACTAATGCTGGGTACACGTGTCATTTCTTGTGATGCCATTTTCAAAATGTTTGCACATAATGTTTTTATCAGGGATCGCAAATAACGATTATTTTCCAAATTTAAACTGAAAAAATCACAGTAATAGAGATGTGCTACGTGCACAAGGAATGTACCACGATACTCTATGTTACATGGACTACCTATAGATGCAATGATTGTTATATTTTTGATTTTTATTTATTCCTCAGAAAATAACAGTTATTTCTTGATTTTTATTTATTCCTCGCAAAATAAGAGTTATTTTGTGACTTTTATTAATTCTTCACAAAATAAGAGTTATTTTGTGACTTTTATTTATTCCTCACAAAATAAGTTATTTTGGGACTTTTATTTATTCCTTAAAAACATTTTAATTTTTAAAATGAATAAACTATAAAAAAAGTAAATTTAATTAAACATATAAGAGTTTTTTTTACAGACTCTGGCGATAAATTCAATTTTAAATCGGTCAATATTAATTTTAACGCAAAAATTACACTTTCTACATTTTAAAAATTAAGCAAAAAAATAAAAATCAAAAAGTAATTGTTATTTTGTAGGAATAAATAAAAGTCACAAAATAACTCTTATTTTGTGAGGGATAAATAAAAATCAAGAAATAACTGTTATTTTCTGAGGAATAAATAAAAATCAAGAAATAACTGTTATTTTGTGAGGACTAAATAAAAATCAAGAAATAATGATTAAAAAGTGATTTTTAAAATAAAAATTATAACCGTTACGGTCCCTGGTTTTTATATGGAAAGCAATGTAACACAACAAAAAATAATGCAAATGGCAAACGTTGCCAGTAGTACACACCATTGCGATGTCACAAAATGCCATAATGAGTACTCGGCATAACAACTTTATATGGTAAAATAAAATATAAATTTTCCTCTCGAAAGAACGTCATGATTAATTATCTAATAAAAACTAATGGCCTGTTTCACAATAATGAAGCGAAACTTTCGACTTACAATTTATATTGAAAACAAAAACAAATTTTCATATTTTATTGTTGTTTTCAATATAAATTTTCAGTCGAAAGTTTCGTTTCAGTTTTCTTTCGTTATTGTGAAACAGGCCACAAAACTTAATTTTTCGAGTTGTGACGAGTAAAGGCTCGATACATATCGTTACCTTAATATAGAAAGGCCCTAACTCATTATTTATTTGAAAAACAAGATTTTTGAATTTTTCGATAGATTAATTAGATGTTATTTTATCGAAATATACAAAAAACTCGATTTACAAAAAAAAAAAAAGATCGATTCAGTATTCAGAAATCAAAACTTTCGAAGTTTTCATAGCATAATTGCTGGAAATAAGTATTCATAACAACAATGTTATGATAATTCCAAAATTTTTTGTTTCGCGTGAAATACAGGGGTATACTCTGTAATTCGAAACGAAAGCAAATGCTTTCGAATTGCAATAATCATAGCATACAAATTCGTAATAGAGACCTGCGTAAACAGTCTTTAAATGTAAATACGTCATGATTTTTAAACGTATTCACGTCGCATGTATTATACTAAACCAATAATAAATGCTGTCGTACTATAAGCGAAGCACGATGGATGTATGTATTGGTGTAAGTGTATATCAGTGTTAACAAGCGATGTCGCCCAGACAGCTTGTTTGTAACAAACACTCAAAAGAAGTACTGTTGATTAGTGTATGCTTGTTATTTTTCATATTGTACGTTTGAGTGTGTGTGTAATATGTAGGTGGTAAGCTATTATGGGATTAACCGCATGCAACTAATGTTAATGCATGTGTGTGCCTTTGCATGTGTGCAGAAAAATAAAAGATCATACACACATACATGCATGGCGTTTGTACACACGCTCATGCGTAGAAAGAAGCAAGTATCACAAATTCTTCCGTCACGAAGTGTTTTCTTCTTTACTCTTATACCTACAATACTCAAACAAATTTCTTGCAAACAGTGTTGTTAACGTTTGTTTTATAAGATTTCGCTGTAGTAAAGCATTTGAAAAATCCCTCATGTCTTGAAAGTTCGTATAAGATGTCTTGTGCAGGACACTAATTCGTAAGCATTTTCTTTTCGTTTCGAAATACAGAGTAGACCCTCAGAGCAGGGTTGATTGTAATTAAAAAAAAACGATTTGACGAATACTTGAAGTTAATGGGCGTTAAGGCTCATTTAGCTGACTGTAATCGAATGTAACTGCAACAGTAGGAAACAGGTGATCGATATTGTTATGTGAAAAGTAATGAAAATGGTTGTAGAGATGTAATGTAACGTAACTTACTTTTCAAATAAAAATATCGATGCCTACGTTGCAGTTGCATTCCATTACAGTCGGCTAACAGATAATCGAATGTAGCTATAACGGTAGGAAATAGCTTTGGTAAAATCGTATTTTCAAAATCTACTAAACCAAATCGATTCTACGTACGCCACAAGAATTTTATATGGAATAAAGATAAAAATAAAATAGTTTTTGCTTTGTCTTGCGTTTAACTTGTAACTTATTTTTTCAAATTTATTTCAGATTCGTATGAATAATTTTGCTGCTATATAAACTTATGCATTTCTACTAAATATGTATGTAAAACGTGAGTAACGTAAATTATACGTACTGCAGATGGAAGAACACTTAACTCCTGGCCAAAAAAAACTACATTGAAGCAAAAAGTATCACGGCACTTTCCTTCTAGTGGTACAACAAGACTCTACTACTGATTGAATATGATGATGTATAATGTTATTTATTTAATTTAAGTAACTTTTTATTATTATAATTATGTATCTTGATTTGAATTTTAATCAAATGTAGTTAAATATGGTGGCAATGATTATTATTATTATTATTCTACTCGTAAAATACTAAAGCGATTTTAATTCATAAATCAAAATATATATATAAAAAACACATACATGCGAACATAAATATACCATAAACTATATTTGTTACATAAAAACACATGCACGTTTTGAAAATCTTATTACGTTTTTGATTTAAATTAGTTAAAAACTTTGTTTTATTTCTATTGGTTATTTTTTATGAAGTTTTTATAATTTGTTTTTAATTAATAATAACAGAGTTCACACAGAAACTTGCTCGGTAACTGTTCAGTCGTCGAATTCCTGAGATTCATCGTACGTTTCTTGTTAAAAAAAAAAAAATATATGAAACTAAAACATGCACACCTGCGCATGCATACATGTGTATGAGGAATTTTACTAATTTGAAAAGTTCGATGTGAACTTGTCTAATGCAACTCAAAATTTTTTGTTAGAAGAGAATTATTTTACAAATAAATTTTATGAATAAAATTATTATTATTATTATTATAAACAATGCGCATACAATTGAATATATAAATTATGTATACATATTTAATATTAAGATTTTTTTATTATAATAATTATTATTTATGAAATAAGAAATTAAATCTAGAACGAAAATAAATTTAAACGAAATTATGAAAGTAAACTAAAAGAAAATAACCTGCTTTGTGGTTTCGTTTATTATTCTAGGTATTTTAAAGCAGAAAAATATGGGAATCGGTTGACTTTTTGTAGGCCATTACTGAAACTACCCCCCGGAAATCGATTTGACAAGAAATACAAAAATTATTTCCGAAAATTCCGACAAGTTATTTTTAAGGTAAAGAGCTGATTAGATTTTGATTTAAATTTTGTTTAAAAAAAAATGTTTTTGACATTTTTATTTTCGAAATCGCATCAAACCTATCATACGACATCTAAGTGAGCTTAATATATTTCGAAGGCGACAAATTTGCTTCTGATACTTTGATTAGTTCTTAAGTTATGATGATACATATCCCTACAAGAAATGAATGAATTTTATTCATAATTAGCCTCAAAATGTTTTTGAAACATGGGAATAATAAACTAAAAAAAAAATCTCAATATTTTATTTTTAGACAATTCATGAAATGAAATTCATGTATGCCCTAATTCTTTTCGACGAAAAAGTCGCAGTTGCGGTTCTTTATTTATTGTCTATGCTAGAAGATTCGTGTATGTATATGCTTAACGATTTTGTTCCAAGCCATTATATCCAACACATATTTTTGGATATAAGAAAAACTTGATGTAAACGGTATAGATTTTAATTAAAATCTGCTAGATTTTGTTCAGGTGTTTAATTGCCACATAAATATTTTCTTCAAAAGATGGTTGTTGTCTTTGATAATGAAAAATAAAAATATAGGGATTTCCCCTGTTTCTACAACCCATATAACTTGTATAAACTGCACATAAATCTTAATTACAATTTTTATGAAAATTTATAACGTTTAAACCAAGTTTTTGTCATTTATTTTTTTATCCAACAACAAACCCCATTAACTGAAAATTTCCCAAAACTACAACTAAACAAGTGCAGTGTAGCCAATTCACACATCTTTTTAAGCAGACTGTAGCTAATTCACTCATCTTTTGTATAAATGTTGTACATTTATGTTTTTATTTTTAAATTTACATCACACTGTCTAACGATGACATGAGCGACATGACCTCTGTGACCTTTGTTCGAAAATTTGTCCAGTAATTTGTTGAAACTCTCGTCACACAGAAAAATGTTTCTACAATAAGCACGTTTAATTAAAAAATACATCTTAATTAATTAAACATTTTATTGTAAAATTTTAAACAAAGGTTTAATTAACTCAATTATGTTTTTAATAGATTTTTGTTTTTTTAATAAAACGTGTTTATTGCGCTAACATTTTTTTGGTCTGTGCAATGTTATCGTCGCGTATACATTTTGTCGTACACTCGTCTTTAATGTTGTTTTGCAGGCATGGCCAAAAGGAATTTTCAAGTGATAAAAAAAGAATAAAAAATAACATACCAAGTCCATAAATGCGAATAGATGGCTCCTGAAAATTAAAAAAAAAACAATTAAATAGATATATACATAGCTTAATAAACATACATATCGTTAGCTAAAATGCAAAAAGGCGTAACTAACAAAAACAATTTTACAGAAGCAAAAAACTGAAAAAACTTTTAGTTAAGCCCGCTTGCTTTTTGTTAATAACAGTGAGAGTTTTGATCGCAGAAATGTAAAATTTGGTCAAGACATGTAAGTTTAATGGCATTCAAAATCAATAAAAAACACAATTTAGAATTTTTTGTTAGTTACGCCTTTTTGCATTTTGGCTAACGATATGTATGTACGTATGTACATACATATATACATACATAAATAACGATATAATGCAGTGCCAGCCAGCTAGAGAAATATATTTGTTGTGTATTAATTTATATAAGCCGATTAAAATTCGGCGAACTGAGGCCAATTTAGGCGAAATACATACAATGTATTAGCGAAATAAACGCTTATAACAACGAAATGAAACTTTCACCAATATTAATGTTTATCTAGTTCACTTAAATATTGTTTTATAAAAATTCATTATTGAAATTTATTATTGCGAGGAGATTCTTTCTAACGACTGATTTTGGCACAGAAGACAAAAAATATTGCATATATTTTAAAAAGTTTAGGTTTTGTTTAAAGGGGATCGAAGTTCCCTCCCGTTGCACACATTATTATGGTAAAACATACATTGAAACCATGTAAATGTATGTAAGTCCAAAGAATCCTAGTAAAATTTTACAACAAAGAATAGTGTTATAAACATGCTATGAATTAAAATAAAAAGGTCTCCTATACCGGTTCAAAACAAAAATCAGCAAAAGGGGAGGAAATTCTAGCCTCCTTTATATAAGACTTAGATGTAAATTTTAAATACGCCGTTAAATTAACAGAACCTTATTTTTTACTGCACAGTGTAATGGCTGCAGTCAGTTCGTGTTGAAAAGTATATGGCGGAATAAAAGTTACTTGCATATGTTTAATTTTCTTACCGATTTATTTCTTTTTTTTCTCGCAAAAGAATTTTTTTCAGCCAAGTTTTTGAAAATATATGATATTTCTTTTATTTCAAAAATAATAAAGCAATGTAAATTGGTAAGGCCGCACTTAAAAACTTACGTCTTACATTTGATTCTTTCTTAAATACATATACATATATGTACGTAAGTACTCGTTTGTAAGTACGTATGTATGTATGTATTTACATATGTACATATAAACGTACATATTTTAGAAAATATGTAAAATAAAAAAAAAAACATGATTAATGCAAATGAAAAAATAAATCAATTCAATTATAAAAAAATAGTTTATAAAAAAATTAAAACGGACATGATGAATAAGTATTAAGCTGAAAAAATTTGTATATTAAAAATAAATATAAAACAAAGATGGCAAAAAAATGGAAAACCAAATATACAGACGTATTTATGTATATAAAATTACAATATAAGCTGGCGTTTAAAGAGATATTTGCATGATTATTTTCAAACTTACAACTATACTTAAAAATAATGAATGTTATATTTAAATATTTAAAACTAATTATTAACTTATATTAAAATACTTTTGTTCAGAATTGGTTTCTTATTATTATTTTTTCTTCTTTTCACAAAAAGAATATAACACAAGTTTTTTTTTAGTAATTAACGTTTTGCAATTAATTTCTGCTTGAAATGCAGATAAGTTTGGCTTTTTCCAATTAATAGAAGGCCAGACAGAGCTGTTTGTTAATATCATTTCCTCGTCCCAGTTGTGTTTAAACAGCAAACTTTTCAAATGCATATAAATAAAACATATAAGTATAGTAAATAAATTCAGTTCTTTGTGGGTGGCGTTTTAACAGTTATGTTGATGTTGGGCAAATATGTTTAAATCATGTTGGGTAACATAACCTGAAATGCCATCAACAGTTTTAGGAACACGTTCCTCTGCTGCTGCTGCATTACTTTCGGCTTCGGCTATATTTTGTGTAAGCGATGCATTTGAGAACTCGTTGGACTGCTGTTGATTAGTACAATTTTCGCTTTTTGGAAGCAATTTAGATTTATTATTTAGCTTTGTTAGATTCTCTAGAGTTGTATAGCCCATGCTGTTGCTGTTGAACTGTGGTGGTGGTAAGTTTGCCGATGTTGAGGCCGTTACTGCATCTGTTCTGGGTGATTTGTTTTTGAAAAAATTTGGAACATCTTGTTGCATTATATAGTCTCCAGTCTTGTTAATAAAATCTTTATTTTTCTGGCTGGGGTTTTCCAGAAGCTTTTCCAAATTTTGAACTGTTATATAGTCATTCGCGGTGGCGGCTGGAGTTAGCGGTAACTCGGCAGCATTGATATCATTTTCATTTTTAAATAACTGCCACGGTTGTTGTAACATTGATTGCTTAATATAGCCATTAGTATTAGGAAATATTGCCATAGGCGAACGCTCCAAAGCCAAATTATTACACACAGATTCTTCGGAACAACTTTCGACCATAGAATCCGCTGAGCTAGAAGTGGATTTAAGGCTTTCTTTTAAGCTTTCTTTTGTGGGTGCCTCGTCGCATATATTTGAGGTTTCTATACTGCTGCTCATTATGTTTTCATTAAAAGCATTATCCATCATATTACCACCACCACCACCTAAATAACCTGAATCGTTGCCCAAAGATGCCAGCAAATGATGATGTTCATTGCGCAAATTAAAGTCATGCATACGAGCTGCAGTTATCCATTGATCTTCAACGGCTCTCGTTGTGTCCTTAATCGTATGACTGCCAATTGCAAAATCATTTGAAAAACCAGCGCCCGAGTCCTTGGTAAAGTATGTTTCCAGACCAGCTGGTAGTGTACAATTTATATTGGCCATTTTATTATATTTCTTACGAGCTGTATATAAGGCAGCCATTACACTCAAGGACATGGCTATTACCACCAAAGCGATCGTAGTTATTTTACTCATGCGGCTGGTGGAGCATGAAAATATCGCTGACGTTTGCCAGGGTGATTTGTATAACTCGTACAGCGTATCATTTAGATAATTTTGCAATTTTTCGTTAGTTTCCAGAGATGTTGTTGTTGATTTGCTAGCGCTACATTCCAAATCGTCATTTTCATTGTAAATATCTGATATTTCGGTGGTATACGAATTCTTGTCAGTTTTGTTAGTAAGCAAAACTGCATTTACTGCTCTTACTTCGACCGTCGTTTTATACTCGGCTCCTAGACAAGTTGGAAATTTGTTGAAAGTACATGTTGTTTCATCTTTTATAATACTAACACGACGTCTTAGTATCGCCTCATTATGCAGTTGCGTTACCAGAACTTCGTAGAACTCAATGGAACCTCGCGGCTTTGTGGGTTTACTCCATTGGATTATATTTGCCATATTGTTATTAGTACCAATGCCTGGCGGTGATGGAACTAAGTACGATGAAACAAAGAGATACACGTAAAATAATTAATAATAATTTTCATAATTTTTCAAGCCCTATTTATTTATGTACTTACTTCCAACAGCGGTAGTAAAATGAACATCATTGCTAGTATCCGACCTTTCTACTGTTTCCGCCAACACATACACCTTGTAGGCCGTAAAGCTTTCCAAATTTTCCAAATGATACATCAAAGTAGTGGAATTTACTTCAATTTGATCGTTATTTAGCATTATGATGTATTTGCGTATTTTACCATTTGGATGAGTGGGTTCTAGCCATTTTATGACCGCACTAGTATTAGTAACGCCTTCAACGCGTAATTGCCTGGGCGGAGAGGGTGCACCTTCCAGAGTGCGTACAATTTGGGGATCGCTAGGTTGGCCTTTTTTAGTGCGCCAAAACATTAGCATTGTTACTTTGTATGTGGTGAATGGTTTTAAGTTCTCTATGTAATATTTTTTATCATATTTTTGGGCTATCTTCGAAGTGAGTTTATTGTGCAAACATGTTGCATTTTCCACAACGACATTATTGCCCACCTCACAGTAGGTTATATTAAAACCGTCTAAAATGGAAGGACACACACGTTCAACACTCCATTGGACTTTGATTGTATTCGCCGTAGCCACTAGTTCAGGCTCCATTTTAACCAAATCAGTATTAACAATGTCCATGGAACAGTCGGCCCAATGGAGACCAGTATTGAATTTGTAATAGTTTGCGGAGACAGCCAAGTTTAGAATTCTTTCTTCGGAGGCATTTTGAGCTTGTGTAGTAAAATTTAATTGATCGCTGGGCACTTGTTGAAAATACATTGATTCCTTGCGAAAATCGTGTAAAAAAAGTTAAAATTAATTTGCTTAATTATTCTATAAAACAAAATTACTTACTTTACATTCATTGGGTAAAGCTCGTTTGGGATAACACCAAAATACCGTAAAGCTTAAAAGTCCTGTTAAATTCTTGGGCCTTGACCACGTTAGAGTGTAGGTGCGGTTATTGCCATGGTAAACATTATGTATAGGTTGCGGCGTGAATTCCTTGGGGTTTCGTTGTTTCGTTGGATAAATTATTAAACTACTGAAATCGGCAGATTCGCCTTTATGATTTCGACTACGTATTTCAAATTCATAATACAAATCTTTTCGCCAAAAGAACTTGGCTAGATTTTTTTCTTGCTGAAAAGGTTTCGAGTCGCTGGAAAATTTTTCGTTTAAATTGGGTGCAATTTTATTTTTAACATTTATAGAGAGATTTTACATTTTATGTCTAATACTAGAGAGAAGAAAACGATATATCTGAATTTTTTTGCGTTTCACTTACTATGGATCCTAATTAGGATTAAAAAAAGCAATTAAGCATTTGAGAAATCTAGTTGAGATTTGAAATTTTTGGGATTTTTGATTTGACTTTGTTGATAATTTAAAATGTTTCCTAAATGGAATACTAACATACATATGTACATATCGTTACCTAAAACGCACAACGCTCTATCTAGCAATAAAAATTGATTCGATTTTTTTATACATTTTGTGGTATTTCATTAAAATATTCACTACAAAAAAATCTGCGAGTTACGTACCCACTCTATATCTAATAGTAATTGCTGGTAAAGTGTAGTGAACCTAATAGCTTCAATCAAATTCCGTTCCCACACTTTGCCAGACAGTAACATCAGCATTTATATAAATATGTTTATGTTGCTTACCTTTAATTAAATATAAGTTTAAAGTTACATTTTTGGAATCCCACATTTGGTGGAATGATTTTATATTATTATATTTTTATATTTTAATAATCAGTCTTAAGATTCATTCAATAAAGGACAGTTGTTCAAAAGAACATCCGTCACTAGAAATCAAATGTTTGCTTTAGTTTTATTTCAAAATAAATACAAAAGGCAAATATAATTTGCGCGAAATTTTTTAAACAATTTTTTACTCCGCTTTCTGTAATATTATGAAATGTTTTTGCGTTTAGTTTTTGCGTTTTAGGTAAGTAAGTATATATTTATTTATTCTCCCAGGAACTACTTCATACAAGTAAGAATGAATAAGTGAACGAAAAGAAAATTCAAATCGCACTTATTCGTCAAAATTTACAATATTTCAGTAGAGGGAAATAAACGTTTTATTTTTATTTATACTCTCATTGGTATATGAAAAAAGATGAATACCTACAACTTTAAGTTTTCTTTGCGAAACTGTTAGAGAAAATGATATAATATTTTTACAGTGGGTAGATTTCACTGACTACTGCAATTGCAAAATTTTGATTTGATCCTTTTTAGAGGAACTAGTTCGATATGCATATTATCTCTCACAAAAATTAAGTATCGACTATATACTATCTATGGCCCTATGCTCCTGACACGAACTACGGGAACTAATATATATACATATATGTATGTATATATTATCTATCTAAGGATAATAGTTTTTGTATACATATGTGCAATGTGGAATAGTCGCTTCAGTCGCATGCGTAACACCCTTTTAATCTCTTAAAATTTGCTACAAAACTTATACAAATCACTTCTTTGCTAAAAGGACTTAAGCGATTATTCCAAATTGCCACATATGTACATAACCAATTATATTTCGATTTACAAAAACTTTTGATATGTATGTAGGTACTTACAGAATTTTGCCATCGGGTTGTACTGATGTTATGATATACGTGAAATTTTCTCCATTATATTCATGTGGCAACAATTCTTCCCAATATATTGTTATGCGAGTTTCCGACGAATCAATATAAAAACTACCTGGTTCAATACGAGGCGGTCGTTGTGGTCGACGAGCGGCCGTACGAAAAGCGTAAACAAACTGTTCACTCCAAATTGCAGCTGGATTCTTAACACGCACACGAATCATCAATTTGTAATTCCAATATGCATAAGGCAAATTGTGTAGATGCAAATGCATCTCATTGTGTTCGCGTATAGGACCTTCCCGTAGCATTGCTGTCGAGTTTTCCGGTTGCAACAGAATTTCCCACTGCAATCCCTTTAGGCGATATTTCTCCCAATTTGGCATTTGCCACGATAATTTAATACTGTCCACTGTTAGACTTTCAACACGCATATTATCACCAGGTTTCGACGGTATCATTATTTCGAAATTATTTACATCAAAACGTTGTATTAGTGGCTGTTCAGTTAAATTGACAAGATCATTGGTAGACTTAATTAGAAAATGATACATTTCTTGATAACGATCATTTAACGATGTGTTACAGATGACTACATTGCGGTCATCATAATTACATTTGGGCTGATAAATATAACTTGGCAAGTCATTGTAGTATGAAACATTGTATGTGGTCAGTATGGGATTTTTTGGTTTGGTGAAATTGCAAATCATGTGATCAAAGTCATAGCTATGGCATGAAAAATCCTTGACTGGCCTGGGCAGCGATCCCACGGACACTCTTGTTCCCGTTATGGCATAACGTCCACATTTACAAAGATATTCCGTCTGCTGTTCACTAGCATTCTTAACCATATATATTATCGTAGTACTATTCACAATGACGACATTTTCCCGCGACAACTCTTCGTTTGTTCGTTCGATTACAAAGTGCAAACAAGTTGAATTTTCACTGGGGAATTTTGTAGGATTCATATAGCAGGTGATATTTATATCTGTTCCTATGGCCGCATCCACCCTGTCGGGATATGTCTTACCTGGATCGTTATCCATCATATTTGCAATTGCTAACATTGAACTGGTCCCAGAAAATAAACTACTTGCTAACACACAGGCGAATAAAAACATTTTGCATTTATTAGCAAAATTAGTCATTATGGCATTTATTATCAAGTCTTTTATCATAAATTTTGAAAACGGTTGTTCAACAGAGCCTTCTGGACTCCTAGAATTCTATAGGAATGACCCACTACGTGACTTTTTCTACATGTATAGCTTGAGTTTGAATTTGTTTTTCCAGGAAATCCGTTTAATTTTAGTGTGTTGTTTTTCTTGGAATTTAAATTTTTACTGCCAGGTATTTTCATTAAAAACTATGCAAATATTTATTTTTCTTTCAATTTTGTTGCACTATTCTTACATTAGTTCAATTATTTTACGGTTTTATTAAATTTTTTATATGTTTCTACTTAATCTTGTATTTTAATGAAGCACTTAATTTTTCAAAATTCTTGGAAATTTGTATTTGGTAGTCTCATTGTTGTTGTTTTCTGGCTATTCGCTGATGCTGTTATTGCTATGTGTTTACAACATGCGAGTTCAGACGTGTATGACTTTGCCACACTGATACGCAAGGGGATTTTTGCAATATGTGATGCCATATAATTTTTTAAAGCAGGTAAATGGATTTTGTATATGAAGGTGTATTCATAGTGTTGGAGAAAACACTATGAAATTTGTTTTGTAAACCTTTTGGCAATCAAAATTATTATTATTTAAGGCCCTGATTCACTAGCCTACACGATCGCACGATTCATTCATAAGAAAATCTTGTAGAAGTCTGACCGACTTTAAAAAATCGCTTCGAAATGGTGTTTTAGGTGCCACATTATCATACAAAAATTATGCAAAAACAACATTCTCAGCTGTCTGACAATAAAAACAACTCTGATTGCATGGGTTCTATCATTTTATGGAATTTTTCATAAATATTTCTAAAATCACACGAATTGCCAAAAAAAAAAAATCTGTCACACAATTAAATTTTTAGTCCACACTAACACACGTTTTTAGCACACATGTCATATTTGGCATATCGCACGATTATGTAGGATAGTTAACCACGGCCTTTATGAATACGGTACTCATATGTAAAGGCACTCACGCATGTTTTAATCCTTTCCAATGAATGAGGGCTGAGATATATCGTCGGTTGGATAAGCATAATAAATCACTTTTTCACATAACTTCTCGCGGGTTGATTGACGCTTTCATTTTTTGAAAAATAACTCACATTCAACTCTATGTAGTTCGAAGTATCAGACTATTAAAAAACAAATTAACTGAAACATATCTTATGATATGCACCGCTTTTAATGTTTCACACTTTTTTTAATGCATTCGACTTAAATTTGAGTGTTCTGAAATTTTTACTATCTTACCAAATGGACAGATAACTCAAGCATTTGATACACATTGCTATTCTCCTTTGATTACACTACAACTTTGAACGAGTATTTTCCAAAAACAGTGCATAAAATTGCCTACTATATTCGTAAACACTGCTTTAATGCCCTAATTCAGTAAGAAGATTTAGGACGTTTTTGTTTCAAAATACTTTTGAGTTCTTGTGCTCGAATTCTCTGAAAAAAAATCTTCAAAAATGGTTGTTGCCTTTGATAAGGAAAAATAAAAATATTATAAGCGTTTTTAAAACGTTTTTTACGTCCATAGACAAGACGATACAATCGCCGAACAGAGTTAGGGCATAAATTTTAATTTTAATTTTGAGTTACATATTTCATTATGCAATTGTGTAATTTTTTGTTCCACACCGCAGACTCGAACAGACCTATTAATGCTTTCTGTTTTGAATTGTTAATTAATCTGGCAACTCTTCCACGAAATGTAAACAACATTTTTAATTGTAGCTCTAATTTTCAATTGTATTTCGAAAAATTTGCTATTAAAAAATGAATACTGAAAATTCTATTCAGGATATGTGCAGAACGTGTATGGGATTATTTTCGAAAACTAAAAAGAAAGCTATTACGAAACAAAGCATTCATGATGTACAAAATGGGAGCCATTACAGTACAAGCATAATGGAAATGCTGCAGGTCGTAAAACCACAAATCAAAATAGATATTAATGATAATCTTCCAAAATCAATGTGTTCAAATTGCATAGAGAAATTGTTGGTGTCTCATGATTTTATAAAGATGTATGAAAATGTTGATAAGAAATTTCGAAAAATGTTGATGGAAGTTGATCTTGAGAACTGTAAATACGACTTTAACGAGGTGGAGGAGACCTTACAAGACTTCGACGAAGACGTTCGTGCGGTAGAGACCAAATACGAATTAGAAATAGAGAAAATTAATATTGAAGGCATTGATAAGAAGAAGAACGATGATTATTTGGGGGATTTTGGAGATGATCCTTTTCAAGCACTATCTGATGATTCAGATGATGATTCAGAAAATAAAGAACCTTACTTTCTCAATCCCTATAGCGATGCTAGTGATAATGAATGTGCAACCCATCTAAGCTGGTTCGTATTTTTAAAATGTATCTATTTAAATTTTAAAACGAAATATCTGCCTTCTACTTGCTTTATATTTATATGCATATCGCCGCTCCTTTATACATATCTCTTCAGAAAAGAAAAATTAAATAAATTGAAAACTTGAAACTTATTTTCTGCAAAACTAGCTTTTTGAGTTATGACTCTATTGCAATGAAAAAGCGATTTGTATCCTACATAATCGGATTCATTTTACAATTGTTTTGTTTTTTTTTTTTTACTAATTTTACTTCATATAATTAATAAAAAAAACATGCACAAACACATACATATGTATGTATATGTTTTGAGCGATATGCGATTTTCAGAACAAGGGCGATAGGTATTTTTATTACGTGTGTCGATTTTGACTTCGATCTTTCTGTCCTAGACTAAATAAAAGATATTGCGTGTGCAAAAATGTTTCGAAGTCGAAATCGACAGCCGTTACACGACTGAATGAACTTCAATTGCATATTTATGTATGTATACATTATTTACTTGTTAATTTATACATACATATCGTTACCTTGATATAGATTAGATTTTGATTAGATGTTTGAAATACACAAAAAACTCTATTTCAAAAAAAAATAATGAGTTAGTGCCTTTCTATATTAAGGTAACGATATGTATATAGCTATGTACTTTTTTTCAATAAATTTTATATATGCTATTTAACATTGCAGTGAAAAGGTGTGTTCTGAAAAACGAAATAATTCGGAACAGAAAGTTAATGATGACACTGCGAACACTTCGACGAGTAAAAATAATAAAAGAAATACAGAAGAATTTCCCTTGCCTGTAAAAAATGATGATGGTAGTATTCCATGTAAACATTGTGAATCGGTTTTTAACGACGATAAAATTTGGCAAGAACATATGTTTCAACATCTTCCAGAGAAAACGCCAAAAAGAAAATACACGAGAAGAACAAATATAGATACGATTAATACAAATAAATCCGAAAAGAAGCCCTTCGAATGTGAAGCCTGTGGAAAAGGTACCCAAATTTAAAAAAAATTATATTTTAATTTTCATTATCAATGGAATTAATTGAATTTTACTTTATTTGGAAGGATTTATAAGCTCATCATATTACAATAGACACAAGCTGACACATGTACGTAAAATGATAGACGAATCGTCGTACTTGTGCATAGAGTGTGGTAAAAGTTTTAAAAATGTGGGTAGTTTAAATGTACACATGTTACGCCATAGAGGAGAGAAAACATTTCAATGTCCTCATTGCCCTAAAAAATTTGTATGCTCAAGTGGTTTATATGGACATATGATGGTGCATACGAAAGTGAAACCATATGTATGTGACATTTGTGGAAGTGCCTTCCATATGGCCTATCAGTTGAGAAAACACAATCTTTATCACAATGGCATTAAAAAGTATCCATGTGAATATTGTGATATGAGATTTGTAACCGGTGAAAAACAAAGGCGACACATGCGCACGCATACGGGAGAGAAGCCGTATCGTTGTAAATATTGTGAGAGAGCTTTTGCTCAAAGTAATGATTGTATCAAACATCTGCGCCAACACTTAGGTGATAATGTATATCAGTGCGAACTATGTCCGCTAAGATTTCCGCTGGCTAGAGATTTGCGAGTACACTTTGCCACTCATAAGGATGACGATGAAGAAACTCGTGCTCGCAATTTAGAAGCTCGGAGAGAAGAAGAACGAAACTTACAAATTAAATTGGGTTGTAAAGAAGATAAATAATTAACACATTTAATTATAATTAATTAACTTATATGTACATATACCTATTATTACAAATAAATATGTTTTCAGTAAAGCTCTCAATGATGCCCAGAAAATGTAAATATAATTGAAAGCTAGACAGAATTTACACTATGAAATTTTCATACAATTATTTTTATGAAACTGTTGTCATTACAATTTTTTTGCGCTAATTCAGCGATTTTCACAGATATACGTGTTTCAATTCAATTTTATTTAAATAGTTTAAATAAAACACAAATAATTAGACATGGTTCAATACAACATTTCCACAGAGGCGATTTGTTATTTAAAATGCGCTTCAAAGGTTAGATTGCCTCCATTTCTAACTGCTGCAGGAAGTTACTTTACAGCACATTACATCATTTTCACCGTATAAATAAGTTTTACAGAGTATGTATATTATTGTAGCCGTTGTAATCCATTCGTATTTAAAATTATGTATGGAAGGGAACAGAGCTCCAATTCTCTTTCTCCTACAAACCCAAGACCACAGATGTAACCTGTGCTCATAGACTTTGCCTGTGCTCAAGACTTTTAAACTTTGCGTAAGAGCTTTCAAACTTTTTAGACTTGGCACAAAAGTGAGAAGTGGCCGTACTATTTTTATTTTTACATAATATTTGCAACTGAAAAATTTTCAGATTCATTGTTATATGTTAAAATTTAAATTAACTGCGCTACAGATTCATATGTCATATGTGGTCGTTACATGAATAAATAGCAACTGCCTATACCAAATTTATGAAAAGCAGAAAAAGTACCAATGTTTTCTCCTCCAAAATTCCGTTCATTTGAACTCATATCATGGGAGTGGGTAAAAAGTAGTGGTCCGCAGGTTTTGTTCACCCGCCACATTGTATTTAGACCAATTTCACTATATTTTATGTTTCCTGCTCAAAAATCCCTTTCATTTGATATCCATATTATGAGAGATAATAAAAAGTTTTGGTGGCCATTTTGAGGCGTGGACCGATTTTATTAGTTTTAAGAAATTATCCTTCATTTGATAGCCATAACTGTTTCGTGGATAAAAATAGTAAACAATTTACATATGTATGTAAGAAATTACTTAAAATTATCAAAAACTGTAATATGTTATCTCCCATTTGAAAAAAAAGTAGAAAAGCCGATATAAAGTTGCATTCGAATTTCCAAAAAACACGTTCGCTCTTAAAAATTTTAAGTGATCAACAGAATGAATGAAATTCGTACACAAAATTTGCAGGGAATCAATTTTTTAAGTTCACATTAATTACTTTTAATTTTAAAAGTTTAACAGTCAAATTTCGTAAATTTTATATCAATTTTATCAAGGCCTATTTATCAGGTCAACGCAATCGTCCTGATGATATTCTGTGTTTTCGTGTTTTATATGTCAAAAGCTGTTTGCACCATACACTTTAGTTCATGTTTGTGTGTGTTTCTGACAACTGAAACACAAAGTTGTTTTTTGTGTTGCTGTATTTTTGTAGAGTTGCGTAGACCTTATAAATAGGCCTTGTTTTATATTTTATTTAAACAAAAAAAAAAAACTTGCACAATATTTTATTTATTTATATAATTTCTATAAAATTTTGCAAATCCCGAATTTTCTTTCGAACTAATCCCATTATAAGAAATTGTTTACTTAGGATCTGGCAACTCCAAACAAACAATATTTTTCCAAGCCAATTGTCAAGAAAAATTTTCTGCTTTGTTATTTATCAAAAGAGGAATTTCTGCTTGTTTTTAAAATAAAACATACAAAATATTGAAAATAAAAAAATGTCCTTATCTTTGGATAGCATGTGTCGAACGTGCATGCTTAATGAAACCAAATCAAATGAAAGCAAACAGCAAGTTAAAATGAAAACGACACAAATGCTATCCATTTTTACCATTCGCGATGAAGCCAAAGAAAAACTCAATCTTGTGGAACTAATAAAAACTACTGTTCCCCAACTTAAAATAGAGGAAAATGATCCGTTACCGAAAAAAGTTTGTTTAGAATGCTCCGAAAAAATTAAGGATATATTCAATTTTCAACAAATCTGCGTAAATAATGAAAAAAAGTTCTATAAAATGTTGCAAGAGCACGATAACTTCAACGAATTCAATGACCTTGAAGACCATGAAGATATTTTTAAGACTGAATTTGACGATTCATTTATTGAGGAAACCTCTTTGAAATCCGATGAAGAACTGATAATGGAAGAAGAAATAAATAGAGCAGCCGAAGCTCCAGAGGAGTTCATTGAAAGTTGTAGTGATTTGAGTATCGACTTAGTTTGGGATGATAATAGCGATACCGAATGGGATCCGCAAGAAATGACAAGGTAATTTCAAAAATTTTATTTATTCATATACATGTCGTTTCTATTAGAGACACCAAAGAATGGGCCTAACTACGAGTGTCGTATTTAGATTTGTACTGCGATGATTTTGTACCCCACTAACAACATTGCAGGATTTTTTCTTTAATCTAGTGCAAAATCGTCGAGGTCGAAATACGACACTACTCCTAATTAGGACCAGTGTGCACACTTCTACCGATATTCTAGATTCTACCGAATATGTTTGTCAATTTAACAATCTACCAATTCTACCGAACAAGGCCTGAAATCTACCGAATATTGTTATTTAGTAATTTAAGTCGATATATGTATAAATTGCCTAGTTTGCCACATGGCAGTGCGGCCGCAGAGCGGTCATTTTCTGTCATGAAAATCATTAAAACAGAAGAAAGAAATCGGTTAAAAACTGAAACTATAAGTAACCTAATATTTGCCAAAGAATTGTGCCTTGGGGATGAAATATTTATTTCTACTTAATGATTTAATAATTTTTGCACAAAAGTTTAAATTCATAAATGGATCTTACATATAATCTTTGTAGTTACAAATGTTTCCCAAATAAAAGTTATTTTGGTAGCTTTATAAAACCTATGTACAAAAACTGAATTCCTGTTACTTATGTATATTATTTTATATATGCAAAGCATATACATATATATAAAGCGTAAGGGTAAATAACTGGGGATGACACTTTTTTTATTGGAAATGCTTCATTGTTTATGAGAGTTTAATTTCCAATCACATGTGAAGTTTTAAATGCGCTTTTGGAACATGTTTAGTTTGATACTCCTTGCACTTACCCTTTATCTTTATATAAGTACATATATTTTGTTATTTTTTATGTTTCTTTGAATTATTATTTTTTATGTTTCTCTGAATAGAATAAATTTTCTACCGAATTTCATTCAAATCTACCGATTTTTTGTCGATTCTACCGACTTTAAAAAAAAATTAAGTGTGCACACTGATTAGGACCAATATTTGAAATGCCTTTTGCCATTTAGGGGTTTATAGCATGTTCTTACTATGTAGTATTATTTCACATGTATGTATGTACATCCAATTTGCATTGCTCCCTCTAACTTTGCTAAGAAAAGATGGTTTCAGAAATGTATCTATTTAAATTTAAACTAATTTATGGGCCAGGCCTTCCGTCTTTAATTTCGTTTTGTTAAATCATTTAGTCGAGCTTCGAAGTGGTGTCGTTTTGGATTTAATGGAATTTGTGGTTCTGAGATCTACTAAGTTACAAAAAATTTTCAGTATTTTTAAACTATTTTATTAAAAAAAATGCATACTAAAGATTCATGGAAATTAATGCAAAACGTGAGGGGATTTAAAGCGAAGCCAATTTTCGATTGGATTCGAAATCATTTTATAATCGCTGCCATATCATCATTATTGGGCATAATGACTTCGACGATTTTGTATCAGACTAAAGTACATTGCGAGATTTTTTCTTTAATCTAGTACAAAAACGTTGTAGTCGAAGTCAAAATATGACACTCGTAATTAGTCCCTTTAAAAATATGTAATAGTAAAAAACAACATAAATCTGTGATTTGAAGCGATAACAGCATAAGTCGACTTAAGACAAAATCGAGTTAAGTCTAAAAAATTGTCCAAACGAAACTTCATATTTACATGAAATCCCCATGTCTATAATGAGGTTTATTACAAACAATATTGACGTAAGTCAAACCTTAAAAGTGGGTTTTCCCTAAACTATTGTCGCTTGTGACTACTGAAATATTAATACGAAATATACGAAAAATAAAACTTGCAACATTTGAATAAAAATGAGTGCAAATTAAAATTACACTATTTTCAATCTAGAACTTTTTACTAACACGTTTCAATAAATCTGAAATGAAGAAAATTAAGCTAAAAAACAAATGCCTTCTCTATTTGGCATCAATTGAAATGATTTGATTATAAGCAGCTTTAAATTTGTTTTAAACAATTTGTGTTAAAATCTGATATCCGGCCCCCTTATTTAGTAACTCTCAACAGCTAAATCTATCAAGTCGACCTATCGATTTTCGGCACAAAAATTTAATCCGCCGAAATGTGAAGTGTTTATGCCAACACACATATAAATGCCTACGTCCGAAAATAGTGATGATTTTCCAAAATTAGGGTAAAATCAAGGGGTCTACTGTGTAATTCGAAACGAAAGAAAATGCTTTCGAATTTGTATGTTTATAACATGTTAACTCAAAAGCATTTTCTTTCGTTGCTACCGAGTAGACCACCAGTAGCGGAAAGTTAAAAATAAAAGAATTATAAGGTTTTATATATGAGTCGTTTTATGTTCGTTCACATATGTATGTATACATATGAAATTTAAATCTAATTTGATGTATCCAAAAAATTTAAAAATCTCGATTTCAAAAAAATAATGATTTAGGGCCTTTCTGTACTGATGTAACGCTATAAATATTAGGTAAATTATCTGCTTCAATAATTTATCTTCACTTCACTTAATGTGACCAAAAATAAAAAAAAAAGTTCAAAAAAATTTTACTTTATTTTTTATTATTTAAAGTAAATTGAAAAAAAGTGAAAAATCCACTTGTAAAAAATCCAATATCGAAATGCTTGATGATGATATATTCGACATTATTAGTATGGACGACAAAAAAGGTGATAATGTTAAAGATGTTGCAAAAAAACATGTCTTAACCAAGGAAAGGAATGATAAAGGCATATATCCGTGCAACAGATGTAAGAGAAAATTAAAAACCCAAATTTCATTATTGAAACATCAAGAAGTTCACGATAACAAAGACAACGATGGAAGGAAATATGAATGTAATATTTGCAATAAAGGTACTATATATATTTATATAATGGTTTCCTTTTTATAATTATAACAACTCATAAACTTCCTACATTTTAGTATTTCCCAAAGGAAACCATTTGAGGGAGCATCAGAGAACACACATTGGTAAGAAATACTGATTTTTAATAATGAAATAGTTTGCTGAATATTTAATATTCAAATAATATCTGAATCAGGTGAACGACCTTATCTGTGTTCGGTGTGTGGCAAAGGATTTACGTCGGCAGGGAGTTTGAAACAACATTCATTACGCCATCTAGAAGAAAGGCAGTTTCCGTGTTCCGACTGCCCAAGATCTTTTCCCACCAAAACGGATATGCTCTCCCACTATGCCGTTCACAAGGCTAAACCAAGAAATCATATATGCGATGTTTGTGGTCGCGGCTTTTACAAACCCTACTTGTTGAAACAACACAAAATGTATCACAACAATGAACGTCCGTTTGCCTGTGAATTTTGTGATAAACGGTAAAATAAAAATGAATTCATATTCCATTTATGTAACTATTTCTCAATTATATTTCTAAATTCTAATTGACAGTTTTTGCACAAGTGAAAAGCAGAAACGTCATACTCGCATTCATACCGGTGAAAAACCGTACAAATGTAGTTTTTGTGAAAGGTCCTATTGTCAATCAAGTGAATTAATGAAACATTTGCGTTCCCATTTGGGTGAAAATGTCTATCAATGCGAACTGTGTCCACAAAAACTACCAACTGTAAAACTTTTGCGCAGCCATTTCGCAACACACAAATATGATGATGAAGAGACAAAAGAACGAAATTTGGCGGCTTTAAATGCATTAGAAATGAAAGGAATGTATGTAAAATAAAAATTTTAAATATAAAATGGATATTTTACTTACGTTTTCGGCATTAAATTTTTATTATACTATAAATATTATTTCGATTTCTGGTTTTAAAAATAAATACGATTCTCGGAAATGTGCTGCTCGTGTTTGTTTAATTCAAAGGTAATTCAAAGTACTAGTAGTATGTCCATATGCAAATAGAACTGAAACTTATTAAAAAAGGCAGTAAAATGCACACATACATACGTACGTACGTACATACATATCGTTACCTTAAGATAGAAAGGCTCATTAACTCATATATTTTTTAAATCGAGTTTTTTGTATATTTCGATAGAAGAACAATCCGATGTATCGAAAAATGCAAAAATTTTGACTTCAAAATAATAATGAGTTAGGGCCTTTCTATATTAAGGTAGCGATATCTATATACTTGTGTATGCACTTTTCATTGCTTCTTTTTGGTTGATAAACACACTGGTTTCAACTGAGCGCCATGGCGGTATGTTCATCAACGAAATTTTACGTAGAATCGTAAAATCGTTCCAAATGTAATTTTCCTATCAATAGGTGATTATTGGGTGAAAATTAAATCGTTCGGAATTGCCATAGCATTATTTTTACAACTTCATATGTACATATTTCCCACAACAATTATATTCCCTATAATAACTTCGATCGGAAAATTGTGAGAAAAATAAGGGAGACAAGAACACGTTCAAATCATTTTTATGTATATAATGAATTGGAATTCTTCCAAATATTTCGTTTAACAAAGAGGTCTGCGTATGATGTTTTAGAGTTAATTGGAAAGAAAGTATTTCGTTGGATTTAAAATTTTATCATCTTTTTTTTTTTTTTGGTTAAGAATTCGTCTCTATTTTTTTTTTGGCGGTGTTCATAACTCGGTACATTTTAGACCGATTGTAAAAATTATTATTTTTTGTCTGAGAGGGTATAGCTTCCCATTGGTCCCATTGTAAAAAAGTGGGCGGGGACACGCCCACACATTTTTTAATTTAATTTTATGATATTCTAGTTATTTGATTGCTGCGAAACTTATCAAACACCTTTGGTTTTTGTAATTACACAATTTGAAAGTTGAAAAAATGGGCGGTGAAGCCCATTAAAATTTATTAAAATATTACATGCGGTTCTACTTAACCGATTTTTACGAAACTTGCCACACACCTTGAGCTCTAAAATAGACACAATCCTCCATTTAAAAAATGGGCGGAGTCAAGCCCATTAAAATTTAATATTTTATTTTAAGTGGTTCTACTTTACCGATTTTTACAAGTCTTAACACGCACCCTGAACTCTAAAAAACACACAATCTTGCATTTGAAAAATGAGAGGAAGCACACCCATTAAAATTTTATTTTATTTTTCACGTACTTCTATCAGATCTTTGCATTAAACTCGGTTTTTTGACATAAAGAATTATTGTAAGTTCATGTTATTTTTTTTATTTATTATATTAAGTTATAATTGAAATTATAAGCTAATAAAGCTAAAGAGCTTTAGCAAAATAGGCCTTTAGATCAAGGTTCATATTATTTATTTTTGAATTCTCAAAAATCTCAGGAACAGTTATTGAATATTTTTTTCATAAATTTAAAGTAGTGGCAAAAAAATAAATAAAATATTTTCAACAATGCCACATCTAGATTGAAAACAAAGTATAGCATTTCTAGCTAAACTGGCAACTCTTAATCCATTACACTGAAAAACAGCATAGGCGGTTGAATCCCCTTTAATTTTGTTTCTTGGTTACCTCAAACGTATGTTAAACTAAGTTTAACTAATTAGTACGAAATTAGCCCATAATAATCTTTAAAAATAAAAGAACTTTGTTTTATTTGTTACTAAGCTGTGATAGAAAGTTTTAAAAAAACAAAACTATTTTACTTAATTCTTTATTATTTAAGTAAAACAAAAAAATCAAAACGTTCAAAAATAAGCCAGATTGGTGATGTTAAAATAAAAGACGAAGATGGAAATGAAACCATGAAATGTGTAAAGCGACATAAACCAACAGCAAGAAAAAGGAAAATCGTAAAGGAAGAGTACAGACAGAGTCAAGAGTTTTATCCTTGTAATAAATGCAAAAGAAAACTAAAGACGGAAATATCATTTAGAAAACACCAAGAAATGCACGAAAATAAAGAACAAAAGTATAAATGTTCAATATGTACAGAAGGTATGTAAATTTTGTCTTAACCTAATTACAAAATATGAACATTAACAAGTTTTTTTTTTAATTGTTCTTTCTTTTTTTCCCCTTAGAGTTTAATGAGAGAACCACATTAAAAGATCACATACGTACAACGCACAGTGGTAAGAAAACTAAAGAGAGGGGAAAAAAAGACAAATAAATTCTAATATGTTTCCATTACTATTTTCTATATAATTATAGGTGAAAAAGTATTTTTATGCTCAGAATGTGGAAAAGGTTATACAACAGCCGGAGGTCTGAAAGAACATTCGTATCGTCATTTAAAAGAAAAGAACTTCTCTTGTCCTGATTGCCCGCGCTCATTCACAACCAAGACGGACCTGTTATCACATCATATAATACATAAAGCGAAACCAAAAAATCACATTTGTGATATATGCGGACGGGGTTTCCACAAGCCCTTTCTATTAAAAAAGCATAAAATGTATCACAACAATGAGAGACCGTTCGGCTGTGAGTTTTGTGAAAAACGGTAAACAATTTGAATTCCAATACTTTAGACACACAACAAGCTATAAAATATTTTAAAATTGCACTTTCAGTTTTGTCACAAATGAGAAGCTAAAACGTCATACTCGCATTCACACCGGCGAAAAACCTTACAAATGTAATTACTGTAAGAATGCCTACTGTCAGTCGAGTGAATTGATAAAGCATTTGCGTTCCCATTTGGGAGAAAACGTCTATCAATGTGAACTGTGTCCATTGCGTTTTAAAACAGTGAAAACATTACGTGGCCATTTTTCTACACATAAAAATGATGATGATGAAATTAAGAGGCGGAATTTATGCGAACTGAATGCACTAGAGATGAAGGGTGTATTTTTTAAATAGATTTTACACAATGTTAGGAATTACATTTTAAAATTATATTTTAGCATTAAAAAAATTAAAAAATTAAATATATACGATTGTAATTTTGCTTTTTTTTTAATTATACTTATTCAGTTACTGTGATGGAAAATTGTCGCTTTCACAACGAATGTTTTGAAAAAATGTGATGAACTCCAATCGATTTTGAAAATTGTTTTTATGCCAATCTCAAAATATTGAGTTTAAATAAATTCAGTCAAGTGCGACTTTTACTCGCGCACGAAGGGACTCGGCCACAACATATTGTTACGTTTTTCTCTCTTTAAAAACGCCTTTCCTTGGACCCGAAGATTTGCAAATGAATACAAGATCCGAGTATAGTAATTAGGGTTAAGAATGATACAAATTTTATTTACAAATACACTTAAACTAAATTAATCAAGAGCTTAAAATACACTAATACAACTTAAACTACTGAATTACACACAAATATTTACAACTGGTTACCACTACGCCTTCCCCGCTGTATTTTACGCACGTCTCTTAGCTGGCTGCGCAAGTATTCACGTGACACCTCTTTGCCTGCTGCTCGTCACTTACGAGACTCACTCTGCCGTCACTCACAGTTGATACACCAATAAAGACTCACTGGCTTTACTTACACCCTTACACACGTCTATTCGCTGCGCTGTTCCCTTTACTCCAGTCGACACGATAGACTCCACAATAATCTCAATTCCACGACATACTTTGCTGTCATTATAGACTGTCTCCTATAGTTTCTCCTTTTCCCAACTCACGTGTTGTAAAGCACAGACTGCTCTTATATCACTAACTACTGTATCGCTAGAACAGTAAAATTTTCAGGCAATGTCTATGTTGAAAAATTACTTAAGGTACCAACAGACGACATTTTTTTCACATTGTATGTGCCAGAATTTACATATGTAAACGAAAACATGTCGTGTGTTACCTTTAAAACATTGCTTGTGTAAAAAACATGACAAAAAACATAAGACATTATTTGAAATAGAGCGTGCTCTATTTTCTTATGTTAAACATACAGCTCCAAATGTCTAAGTCATGCGAACAAATTCGTCGGCGGTTGATTATGTGCACTATCATTAGCCGTCTGAATGAAGTATTTTGCAAGACAAATTAATTATATATTTTTTTTAATTTAACGTTGTCGTTTTATTAAAATAAGTCCAAAAATGTATAGATGTTTAGATACAACCTCAACGTCTTGTTTAAAAAAGAAAAAATTAAAAAAGCAAATTTGCGTCGCCAGTACTACAGTGACGGAACCAAAAATATTTCGACGGCTGCAAACAAACCATTTATAAAACAAACTACGTGGATATTTATGTACTGAAAAAGAAGAAGTGATACTACATGTACGTTTGTGACCAAAAATTATAAACCTTATGTAAATTAACCAATATTGACAAGCATAAATAAAAACATACGAGTCGAAAACTTAAAAAACACATGTAAAAAACATGTCGTCTGTTGGTACCTTTAACAAATTCAAATTACACAAACACATTTTTCTAATATTTATAATTGTTACTTGTTTTACTACATTGAATTTTGAAACATATATTCCATGTTTTTTATATCACCTACTAGTGAAAATTTTTTCATATTTACTTGTATATAAAAATATTGTATAGAATAAATTATCTCTTTATTTGATTGGGAGTTTGATTCATTTTCAATAGTCTAGACGATCATTATCATCTTAAATGTTGTTTACAAAGTGCCCAATTAAGTTCATGTAGTAACTATATGTATATGTATATGCATACGTGTGTACATGTGGTGGTTGTTTACCTTTTGCCTTTCGTTTGAATTGGCATGTATGTATGTATGTACATACATATGTTAATCTTCTTAATAAGCAGACGCTTTTTGTTGTTGTTTTTGCTTGTTTACGTTTAATCAAGCTTGTATGTGCTACGCATGTTTATGTAATTGTTTGCTACTATTCTAGATTAGTCTGCATTGACCCTGTAGGAATATTTTCCCGTAACACTTACATTAACACTGTTGGAATATTTTTGTGTAACGCTGCTTAATTTGTCGACGGCCATTTTCGTAACAATATGTAATACTACACAATATACATATGTATAAATTTGGCATTTTTTTAGTTTTTGGGATTTTTTTAGTTTTACCTTTTTTCGGTTTTGGCTATTTTTTATCTTATCGAATTTTTTTGTCTTCGGACCTTTTTTTGTTTTGGCGATTTTTTTCGGTTTTCGTTGTTTTTTTTTTAATTTGGCGATTTTTTGGCGATTTATTTTAGTTATAGAGAATTTTTTTTATTTTGGAGCTTTTTTCGTTTGGGCGATTTTTGTCCAGTTTTTGAAGATTTTTTTTTCGGTTTGGCGATTTTATAATTATAGGATTTTTTAGTTTTAGCGTTTTTGAAAATTTGTTTTTACAAGAATCTAAGGAATAAACCGGTTAAATATTGTCAAATATTTCGTTGGATTAAAATTGTACGAACTTTTTTAGTTTATTTTTATAGCGTGACTTTTTTAACTCGCAGAAATCTCAAAAAACAGTTATTGAAGTTTTTTTAAATAAATTTAAAGAGTTGTCATATCTCTTTTTAAGTGTTGCCCTATTTGCATAAAATATTTTCAACAATGCCACATTTAGATTGAAAACAAAGTATGACATTTCTCCCTAAAATGGCAACTCTTAAACCATTACTTAAAAGTAGCATACGTGGTTAAACCCCGTTTAACTTTGTTTCTTGTTTCAAACGTATGTTAAACTAACTTTAACTAATTAGTAAAAAAACTAGCCCTATAAAGCTGAAAAGTTTGTATTTTTTTAATGCTTATGAGAGGTAATCTCCGCAACTGTCGGTCCGATTTTAAAAATTATTCCAACAAAATAATGAATTGAACCTTCTAACGGATTCCACTGAAGTGCTTAAAACAGGGTCCATGGGTAGTAAACCCCCTATACCCAGCAAATATTAATTATCGTTTTAAACGAGACCTATTAAAGCAACAGTTGCCATACTCAAAGTAAAAACAAAGCCATTTTAACGTGAGTACACTTTTCTCCCTTCATTTCTCCTCCAAAATCCGAGAGGGGGACACAGGGAGAATTAATGCATCGCCGAAAATATCTAACCAATTTTGATGAAATTTTTTACAAAAGGTTCTTTTTGTCATATTCTAAGTTACAATTTTAAAAGATTTTCGTGATCTGACTTTTCATGGGATCTTGAAATATTTGAGGAATTAATGTACATGCATACATATGTACAGTAGGTATTTTAACCATATTGTCAAGTATACATTTCCAAAATAACATTTTCAAGTCCTTTTAAATCCAGGGCAATCATGAATAAAATTCTGCTTTTCTAATTAAAATTTTTTTTTCCTATTGTTTGAAATTGTTCCCTGGGAAAAATTTCTCGCGGAATTTTATTCATGACTGCCCTCATTGACAAATTTTTTAGCATGATAATGCAATATTTTTATTAAAGTTTTATTTAAAAAAAAAATAGTAAACCATTTTAATTTTTTTCTTTTAAAAACACATAAGAAGCAGTGAAATAAATGATAAGTCTAAAATTCTTAAAAGAGAAGAGTTTGACGATGAAGTATTTGAACCAGTTACATATGATGATGATGAAGATGTTGTTAAAGACGACGACGATGATGATGAATATGAGCATTTCAATACGAAACAAATTACCGTGGAGCAACTATTTCCTTGTGACAGATGTAAACGAAAATTGAAATCGAAAGTATCATTAAAAAAACATCAGGAAATGCACAAAAAACGTGATAATGAGGAGCCAAAATTTATGTGCAATATTTGCGACAGAGGTGATTTTTTTTTATAGAAAAACATGTGTTTTGTGAACTAAAACTAATTATTTTCCATTTAAAGGATTTTCACAAGGTTACATGCTGAAAGATCATTTACGCTCGCATAGTGGTAAAGTATATTTTTAATTTAAATTTGTAAATTTGTAATAATTTCTTTATATATATTTTGGCAGGTGAAAGGCCATATTTATGTTCGGAGTGCGGCAAGTCCTTCACATCGTCCGGCAGTTTAAAACAACACTCATTCCGCCATCTAAATGAAAAACAATTCCCCTGTCCGGACTGTCCAAAATCTTTTCCCACTAGAACTGATTTGGCGTCCCATTCCGATGTCCATAATGCAAGACCTAGAACACATGTTTGCGATATTTGCGGGCGAGGTTTCCCAAAACCGTTTCTTTTAAAAAAACATAAAATGTATCACACTAACGACCGACCGTTTTCCTGTGAATACTGCGGTAAACGGTGAGGCCGCTTGATTATAATATGCTTTGAAAATTTAAACATTCTATCTTATTTTTACACATTTTTATTTTTCAGTTTTGTAACTAACGAAAAACTACAACGTCATGTCAGAATCCATACTGGTGAAAAGCCATACAAATGCAGTTACTGCGAAAAAGCCTACTGTCAGTCGAATGAATTAACCAAACATTTAAGAATTCATTTGGGTGATAATGTATATCAATGCGAAATGTGTCCTCTAAGATTTCCCACAGTGAAAGTAGTTCGAGAGCATTTCTCTACACATAAAAACGATGATGCAGAAACTAAAGTTCGCAATTTGGCAGAACTCAATGCTTTGACATTAAAAGGCATTTATTGTAGATAAATTTATATGTTTATGTACATACTATGTAGTACATATTATTTCCTTAATATAGAAAGCCCTTAAATCATTATTTTTTGGAAATCTATTTTTTATATATAATCTGATAAAAGAACATCTAATGTATCGAAAAATATAAAAATCTCGATTTAAAAAAAAATAATAATGAGTTAGGTCCTTTCTATATTAAGGCAACGATATGCATCTACGTAGAAATTAAAATATGCTTAAATCATATGAACGGTAATTTAAGACATAAATTTCTGCGAATAAGAAATTAAGATTATTTATTTAAATAATTAATTTCAATATATTCCTAAGAAACAATTAATAATTTACTGAACAAGTAAAATATTAATTTTAGAAAAAAGTTCGATAAAAATATTAAAGAATTCTTAATAAAGCAAAAAAATAAATTTTTTTGATTATTTACGTTCCACAAGATTTTTGGGAAGTTCAGAAAAATTAAGCCCTAAATGGAAGCACAAGTTAAGGTGATTAATGAGTGTATTATTTTATTATTTCGTAGTTAAATTTAAAACTTCTTTATTAATTCTTAAGTGAGGTACACATTATCGAACTTGAGCGACAGTCAAAAATTCATCAGTTTTGAATGATAGTGTTGGCTGTTCAGCTATCGATCATGTTCGACACTCAAACCTTCATTGAAGAAAAAAATTGGACACACAAACACAAAAAAAATACAACTCAATGCGCATTATTGCAAACAATTATATATTGTACTATTGTAATTATAGTGTGTACCCCACTTTAGTTAAACTTAGTTTGAAAATTTATATTGAAAACATAAAATCGTCCCATAACCACACTAAAATTATGTCGCTTACGCTTTTTTTTTTTTGGCAGTTATGGCACGATTTTATATTTTCAATATAAATTTTGGAACGGAAACTATTTTACGTTTTAAGCTACCACTAAAAAACATCAAACTCAAATAATGTTCAATTCAACACAAATTGACCTAATTTAAATACACCCACGTGAGACGAACACTTTTCTTTTTCCTCGGAAACATTTTAACTTAAAGATGTGTATTGTATATACAAACGATTTTTTAGTTTGGAATTTTGTATGGAAAAAATATTTTTTGGAACGAATTTTCGTTATTTTTCATACAAAAATCTGCCTTGGTAACACTTTTTACACACACAAATACGTAATACATGCCAGCGCTTTTTCCAATTCATCAACCATTTCAGGTATGTATACTTTAGAAAAACTTCACAATATTTTGTATTTTACTGGCAACATGGTTCGATATTAGTTCTGTTCGTTATATCTTCTTGGTAAAATATAGTAAAAATAAATTAAAGGTATTGGAAATATGACAAACTTATGCATAATGAAAAAATGACATTAAGTTAGCATAGGTGGCAAAATCTATCATTGTCTTAACATAATGATAAAATAAAATTTTATATTTTAAAAATCACGATAGGATTCAATAGTGGACTGATTATGCGCCGATTTAAAAAAAAATATTTTTTTAATTAACATACATATTAGATTTAAAAATTTAAAAACTGCAAGAAAAAAAATACCATATTAATGGCCTATTTCTCACCTGCGAAAGAAAACGTTCGACTTACAATTTATATTGAAAACAAAAACAATTTTTCATATTTTATTGTTGTTTTCAATATAAATTGGAAGTCGAACGTTTTCTTTCGCATGTGAGAAATAGGCCATAAAATTACATGAAAAATAATTAGGTATGTGATGAAAAACGATTTAGACACAAAACCAATTTGAAAACGATAAACGGTGTGATGTGTTTGCTACAGTCGTTTTGTCAATAAAATTTAAATTTGTTTTTAATAATTTTCCCAAAACTTTTTGATAAATTTCTTCTCATAGCCCTATTATATTGTTTATATTTTACGGAACTTTTCACAATGTACGATTAAAAGCTAAAAGGTACTTAACGGCAAGTTTTGTACGAAGAACTGTCAGTTAAAGTTTACGTTAACTCTTAATCATACATTGTGAAAAGGGACGTTAATGTGCTTCTTAAAACTCAGTAGCTTAAGATTGGATAGAAAATGATACATACATAAAATAGATTCGAATTCATCACACCTTTTTAAAACGACCGGTTTGAAATCGTTTTCCATCACATACATAAATATGTATTCTTAAAAAAAATAATGTTACGTTTTTCTCTCTATAAAAACGCTTTTCCGTAGATCCGAAGATTTGCAAATGAATACAAGAGCCGAGTGTAGTAATTAGGGATAAGAATGATACAAGTTTTATTTACAAATACACTTATACTAAATTACTCAAGAGCTTAAATACACTAATACAACTTAAACTAATAAATTACACACAGATATTCACAACTGGTTACCACTACGCCTTCCTCGCTGTAGTTTATGCACGTCTCTTAGATGGCTGCGCAAGTAATCACGTGACACCTCTTTGTCTGCTGCTCGTCACTTACGAGACTCACTCTGCCGTCACTCACAGTTGATACACCAATACCTCTTTATCTGCTGCTCGTCACACACGGCACTCACTCTGCCGACACTTACAGTTGATACACCAATAAAGACGCACTGGCTTTACTTACACCCTTATACACGTCTATTCGCTGCGCTGTTCCCTTTACTCCAGTCGACACGATAGACTCCACAATAATCTCAATTCCACGACAGACTATTATTAATTCACAACTTAGTTATCACTGACTTGTTTACTTGCAAATGACTGACTTGTTCGCGACTGACTTGTTCGTAACTGACTCACAACTGCAACTCACTAACTCTTTGGATGCGTCACCTCTTTTTATATTTCACACAAATTCCACTAGAAGTTTCAAGCAATGTCTAGACGATCATTATCATCTTATATGCTGCCTAATTAAGTTCATGTGGTAACTATGTACATACATGTGTATATGCGTACGTGTGTACATCATTAACTAAGCAATACACGGTAGTTGTTTATCTTCTGCTTTTCGTTTGAATTGGCATGTATATGTGTAAATATGTGAATCTTCTTAATAAGCAGACGCTTTTTGTTGTTGTTGCTTTTGCTTGTTTAGCTAGGCATGCTTATTTAGTTGTTGGCTACTATTCTAGACTATTCTTTGCTTTGACCCTGTAGGAATATTTTCGCGTAGCATTTACATTAACCCTGTTGGAATATTTTTGTGTAATGCTGCTTAACATTGTTGACGGCTATTTTCGTAACAATAACTCTAACGACGGTGTGTTGTAACAAGGTCACTTCAAATTTGCCATTTCGAAAGCTTATATCACAGACTACAATCGCCCCATGCATAATATTTCAATCGGATTGGAACCACTATGTACTAAAATATTAAAATTATCGTTACTCGAAAACTAGGCATTGGATATAAAAACTGCAATAAGATATGAAGTAGATTTATAACAAATAATTTTCTTTTTAATTTTTGAAATTATTTTCAGCAAAAAAATTCTTTGAGATAGTAGAATGATAAAAAAATATATAAATTGAGAAAAGTATTTTTCGGCTTTGAAATTTATAACACAGATGGGTATTACATAGGGTAGCTATTTGCAATGGGGAAACTAATTTTGACCGAATTTGAGTTGGCATATTTTGAATATAGGCAACTGAAACTACCGTCTGTGTGCGTCAGCTGATGCCTTCCCAACTGTCAACCAACATACATAAACACCTCTGGCTTTTGGATATTTTGCAGTTTAACATTTGGACAGAATAATATTTTGTAGATGTATTTGCTATGTTGTCACCTGTTTAATATGCCTTGGACTTAAATAAAATTCAGAAAAAAATAGTGATAAATTTTAAGTGTGCGAACACACCTTTTGTGTTAAAAAGTAAACAAACTTCCTTTTTTTATTTCATTGAGAAATAAAACACAATTTGCACATAAACATTTCCAAATACTAGTGTAAAATCAGCAACAAAAATGCCTAAACTATTGGATAATATATGCCGCACTTGCCTGCTTTACAATACAGTACAATCATTTACAGAATTAGAGCCAGGCGACGAAATAAGAATGGTGTCGATTTTCAGCTTACCCGAAAAAGGCGACGAGGAAAACCTTAGCCTGAGTGAAATTATTAAAAAGATATTGCCACAATTGAAAATAAAAGAAAATGATCAGTTGCCGAAAAATTTATGCAATAATTGTTTGGAAAAAATTAAGGAGTTTTACAATTTTCAACTGAAGTGTATAAGAAATGAAGAAAAATTTCGTAAGCTGTTGGAAGAGGGTGACATCAGTGAATTATTTAGCAAATCTACAAATGAAACGGAAATAGTTGTTGAAGATCAAGTAGAACTTGATTATTTCAATCAAAGCATGTCTATAGAGTTAATAACTGATGAAATAGTTATGGAAAATATGCTTACTTCTGAAGACAGCAACAATAGTTCTGATCGATTAATATGTGATGAAAATAATGAAAGTATTTGGGAAGAAAGGTAAATTTTATAATGATTGTATCACTATCTAATATTTTGGTTTTTTATTGTAGATATAATAAAAAAAATTAAAAAACCCCCCGACGTGCAGAACAAAGGGCCGGACCTATTTTAAAATTGGGTTGATGCATATATATTTTTTCTATAAAAAATTTAACAATAAGAAATTTCTATTAAAATATTTGAATTTTTTCTTCTTTTCTTCACCACAGCGAATTAATAAATACCGCTGAGCAGGAAATAGTTGAAAATAGATCAAGTAAAATCTCAACGAAAAAAGTAAAACAAAGATCTTCATCAAAACGTCCTACAAAATCCAGACAGCTTAATACTAAAGAACTTTACTCTTGCGGCAAATGCCAGAGAAAATTAAAATCAAAGTTATCATTAATAAAACATCATGAGTTGCATATGAAAAAGGATATTGAAGAAAAAGAACTTAAATGTAACGTTTGCAACCAAGGTAATTTAAGTTTGAAGTTAAAAAAAATGTAAAAAATTTTACTAATGATATTCGTGCATATGTATATATACAGCTTTTGAAGAAATGGCCATTTTCAAGGAACACCAACGATCACATTCCGGTAAGAAATTATGATGCGTAAAGTTTAAATCTAAGGTAATAAGCAATAATCGTCCAAGACACCTTAAATTTTTGGGTGTGATTTTAAATACAGTAATCCCTGATTTGAGACAGAAACTTCTTTTTCAACTTGGACTATTTATAATTATTGCTTGTCAGTACAGATGTGCCGAAAAAGGCTTTTTTGAAACTAATATGTATATACATATAACATATTTAAAATGGGCTGTCAGCAGCAACAAATTCATCGTCAATGTCCTTGGTTATTGTACTGAATCCTATAGCTCAGTGCTGGGGAGAAAAATTTCGGCACTCAATGTCGCACGAAATTCAGTATCACTTCCAATTAAACTCTGGGAATATTTAAAAAATTTCACTGAATATCGAATGCCGTAATTTGCTTTCCGATCCAATGATATGTAATTCATTCCATATTTGCATCTTCTGCAAAAAATTAAACAAAATTTTTAAACATCCTCATTTTGAATATTGATGTACATATAAACACTCTCGCCATATTAGTTTTTAAATATTTCTATTTATTTGCTATAGCAGAAAAGCCATTCTTATGTTCGGAATGTGGTAAAGGCTTCACATCAGCCGGAAGTTTGAAACAACATTCTTTTCGCCATTTAGATAAGAAACTGTATCCCTGTTCTGAATGTCCCAAATCATTTCCCACAAATGGTGATCTAATCTGCCATTATGTAATACATAAAGCAAAACCTCGAATACATGTTTGCGACGTGTGTGGACGTGGCTTCTACAAACCATTCTTGTTGAAACAACATCAAAGATATCATAATAATGAAAGACCATTTGCATGTGAATTTTGCGAAAAAAGGTCAGTTAGTATTTTATCAGGCCGCAATGGACTGACTACATATTAATACAATTTATTTTTTTCCATTTTTTTTTTAAATAGATTTGTTACCCTGGAAAAACAACGTCGCCATATGCGCACGCACACTGGTGAAAAACCATATCCATGTAAATATTGCGATCGAGCTTTTGCTCAAAGTAATGATTGCATTAAACATTTGCGACAACATTTAGGCGATAATGTCTATCAATGTGAATTGTGTCCCTTAAGATTTCCATTGGCTAGAGATTTGCGAGTCCATTTTTCTAGTCATAAAGATGATGATGATGAAACTCGATCCCGAAATTTGAAGGCGAGAATAGAAGAAGAAAAGAAATTTCAAATTAAGTTAAGTTAATGTATGTATCATAAATACCAAAGTGAGAGCAAAAGTGACCTAACTCACAATAAGCAAAAATTGTAAAAATAAATATGTATATATCTAGTATCCATCCGTGATCCACTTCCGTTTTCAAAGCTTTACATGTAGGTTGTACTGTCGCAGAAAATGCAAACGGTCTATTGAACAGTTTAAAAAATTTTGCAAGACAAAAACTATTACGAATTGATTAACTTTTGTAAAAATTGTTTAAAGTAACTACGAATTCTTATTACAATTTACAATTTAGGAAATCCCTTCCTAAGGTCCGGAGGTGTGCTTCAATATGCATCACTGGTGCCGCAAGATGCACTCCTCACTTTTAAACAGCTTCAAGGAGTTTACTAAGACAATAGTAATGCGCCACACTAGAATCCTGAATGTGTTTGGTCTGCCTTGGATTGCTTGCAGAAAGCCTGGCTTTACGGACTTCAAGGTCGCTGAGATTGACTTTCGTAGGACAAAAATCCTTGATAACATGTGATAGGGACTTATTGGTCCAAGACAGACAAAGAAACTGGCGCTGGTATCTACATTAGGGAAACAAATGTTGAATAGTCCTTCCTTGCGTACAAGTGCACTGTTTTCCATGCAGAGATTCCAGCGATCAGGGAGGCCACGGAATTACAAGATTTTGCACATACATACATATCATACATATCGTCACCTAAAATCCAAAAAGCCGTAACTGAAAAAAATTCAAAATTCAAAAATAAAAAGTACACTTACGACCTTGGATTTTAGGTGACGTTATCATGGCTTAATATAAAAAAGGTTTAACTCGAATTTTCGATATTTTACAGGAGAAGCAAAAAACTGAAGAAAAAATAAAGCATTTACATACATGCAGAAATAATTTTTTAAGTTGCCATAAGTCCTTGATTTTGAAATGTAACGTACTAAAATCTTCAAGGAGGATGCAATTATACGTTGTCGCCCAGAAAAGATTAAAAACGCATTTCGAAAAAAATTGAGTTAGGCCCTTTTTATATTAAGCCATCGATATACATAACTAAATTCATGCCCCGATTTTTTATGTTTATCTATAAAACTATTGTTATTTATGTAGTAGGTATTATCAAATTTTGTAAACCAACAAGGGGGTTATTATATAATTCGATTCCAAAAGAAAACTGTTAGAAATTGTATGTTAATAACATTACAATTCGAACACATTTCCGTTCGATTCGGATTGATATAAATACGTAATCAAATCACTCCTTCCTTCCATCGTTTTGAACACAGATATAACCTGAGGTTTTGAAATTAGTTGTGTTTTTAAGACTTTTATAAATGAAAAACTATAGCCTTATGTATAAGGAAAAACTTCACGACAGTTAGCGTTCGGAAAATTTGAATATAGTCATAACAATTTTACTTATAATGGTGCGTTAAAACAAAATTACATTATGCGCCGATTTGTAATGTCAAATTGTATGCAGGAATTCGTTAAGACCATGTCGAATTTTACCACGATACCTGGCGTGGAGTTTTGCCTTATATGTTAGAAAATAATGAATAACGTTAACAGTGTTCGAAAAATTTTTAAAGCACTGATCGTACTTAATTCTAGAAAAATTCATTGAAAGGTAGAAATTGCCGGCTGACAAGGCATTTTGTAAACTCTTGATAATATATTAGTCAATTATTTATTGTGGTAACTAAAAAAATGTTGTAAAAGAACTCACCCATTGTTAAGTTGTATTTTCAGGAACGAAATTTCCTTTGAAGAATGTTCATCATATTTTATACACGACATCTGAATGGACACAGGAACGCACACAAAGCACATTTTTTTGCTTATATTTATGGAGCAAGCTAAACACAAAAATGAACGCACTTATGTACATACATACATATATCCATTTACTAATAAGGTTTAGTAGTTTCACTTTTTCTTAAATACGGATATTTCAAGACTTTGAAAATTAATTTCGTAGCAAAAGCGTTTGCTGTTGTTTAGTTTTCTAGTATGGCCAGATAAAAGATACAACAGCATGAAGAGTTGCCAGCATACATTATTTACTTTCATAAAATTGCCAATCATAGAAAAAAGCGTTACAAATTTTTTTAACTATATTGAAATCAACAGTTTTAAAGCCAATCAAAACTATACATAACTATTATTGAGTTTATGTACAACATTCTTTTACGGTTTATTTTTCGTTGTATACTTTTGTTTTAAATTGCAAGCAAATATTCTGACATTTTTGGTACACGGATGCAAACAACACATCCAATTTTTCCAGTGTATTTTTATATGTCATCTTGCGATTGCTAAAAAGGAGATTGGCAATGCATTGTAAACATAAAATAAATTTTGTTTTCATGGGATAGTCTGAAGGAAATAAATAAAATAAATTTCAAATAAAACCAATTTAATATGAATGGCAAAAGTCTTCCATTGTTAGAAAATATATGCAGAACATGCATGAATAGTGATGAGGAGGATGACAAAGGAATTTGGCTGAAGACATACAAAACTATTTCAATTTTTAATGAACCTGAAGAAAGTATGGAATGCAAAAACATTACAATAATGGAATTACTAATGTTAACGACACCACAGCTTAAAATTGATAGTGGCGATATGTTACCGAAAATCGTATGTGGCAGTTGCCTTGAAAGGCTCATAAGTGCCTATAAATTTCAAAAAATGTGTATTAGAGTTGATCAAAAGCTTCGGGAGATGATTAAAGAAGAGGTCCCTGCGCAGTCAACAAATAACAAAGATCCCTTGAAAGATGGTTCAATGGAAATCCTTATTGAAAATGTTGCTGTTTCTGACAGCCTAAATGATTTAAGTAAACTTTTAAAAATAGAAATTGATGAACCCCTCATCGACCAAAATGAGAGGATTTTCAATCACGAAAATTCTGCAGCAGATAGTGATGACAAGAAATTTGAATCAGACGACAATAGATGGCAAGACATAAGTGATAGTGGAACTAGCGACGTGGATAGTGATAAAGATAGCGAGTGGGAAACTCCGCTTTGTAATACAAAGAGGTAAGTTTATTTACATTCTTGATTTTGAAACAACTAGTGAAAAGTTTGCATGTTGCAGCAAAAAATTTCCTAAAGTGGTAAAAAAAATAAAAGATGGAATTGTTAAAGACCTTGATGATGATGATGATCAAGGAGACGAACAAACATCCAATATAAGCGTATTTAAAAAATGCTCACAGATTACGAAAGATGGTGAAAACAAAAAATTTGTATGCGATGAGTGCGGAAACCGTTTATCAACTCGTAAGAGTTTGAAGCGGCACAAACGAATACATTTAAGACCTACGGTAGTAAGTCAGAGAAATGCAATTGTTAAAACAAAATATGAATGCGAGTTTTGCAAAAAAGGTAAGTAAGTATAATAATAAATGTTATCGCTATACGTTTTAAGACATAAAACTTAATTTTAGTCTTCCAGCAATCCAGCTCCTTAAAGGATCATTTGAGAACACATACAGGTGAACAACCGTATCTCTGTTCGGAGTGTGGAAAAGCCTTTAAAAGTTTGAGCAATATGAAGCAACATTTTTTGCGTCATGGTACCGACCGACCATACGTATGCCCTGATTGTCCGAAAAGATTTCCTTGTTTGAGTGATTTAGCTTCTCACAAGGCTGTGCATAATAAAACTAAAACGCATGTCTGCGACATATGTACAGCCGCTTTCGTGAAACCATACCTTTTAAAGAAACACAAAATGTATCATACCGGTGAAAAGAATCATAAATGCGATTACTGCGATATGAGGTAACAAAAATGTTAAAAAAAAATGCTTTCATTCTCAAAAACAAACATTGTTTTAGATTTGTTTTAGCTGATCAATGCCGGAGACATATGCGAACGCACACTGGAGAAAAGCCATACAAATGTAAATATTGCGAAAGAGCTTTTGCGCAAAGCAATGACTTAATTAAGCACTTACGCGGACATTTGGGCGATAATGTATACAAATGTGATTTATGTCCACAAGGATTTCGGTTACAGGGTGATTTGCGCGCACATTTCAACACTCATAAGAATGATGACGACGAAACAAAAGCTCGAAATTTACAAGCTCTTAAAGATGAAGAGCATAGACTTCAATTAAAGTTTGGTCTTATCAAATGTACATAATAAACAAATATATATAATATTTATATAAAGAATTATCGTTTGTTGTTGGTTGAACGTATCTATATGCATTTCGTTCTTCTTGAGAAATGATTTAGAAAAAAAGACTATAAACCTCATATGTGTATAGGAAATCGCTCAAAATGTTTGGACCTAAGAAATACAAATGTATCGTCCATCATAAAAACAGAATAATCAAAAATAATGGTTCACATAAATAGTTTTATTTTTCAACGTATTAATCTGAAAATGTATGCAACATTTTCAATTTTTTCGAATGTTACACTTAGCAGTTGTAAGCTAGTGAGATTTAATGACGTCACCTCATTAACCCGCCATTCAGTTATCATCTAAATATGACCAATCAGGTACACGTTCTAATTTTATGTAAGATTCCTTAGTTAGAGAACGTGTGTTGACAAGGTCAGTACCGCCACATAATGAACCACCGACCCAATTGGCTATATTCGGGCGACCAATAGTCTTGTGAAACTTGAATGTTATGTTGCCATGTAGCTTTTCTTTATATTCCTTATCATTGGACACTAAGTACTGTAGTTCTTCCTTCAGGCGCGGCAATAAACCCATTATTATAGCGCTACCACCCACAACAAAAATGTTCTCTGTCAAGGAACGACGAATATCAAGTGGACAACAAAGAATTGCTTTTATAATTAAATGCGGTAAGCTATCTCTATCATTATTTTCTTCAAATAGTACTTCGAATGCGGTTTCCCGCAGTTTTCCTGGTATGGAAATGATTTCATTATTAGCAACTGGATAATCCACGCTTGGAGGTGCTTGCGGAGTATGGCCGTTTAAATAGCCCTGAGCTCTTTGTAGTTTTGTAACGAAACAAGTTCGAACTTTAATGTCCTCCAATAATGTTTCTGTGAGAATATCCTCTTTTACATTCTCCATCATTAACTGGCGCTTGATTTCCTCGTGTAAAGTACGCCCGCCGTATTTTTGATCCTGAAATGTTTGCATTATTTGAACGCCACTATAAACTGGCATTACAGTAGTTTCGTTATAGCCTATATCTATGACAACGCCATGAGGTATCGCCAATGTCGATAGTGCAACCATATGTGATGGCACATAAAGAATTGATGAAACTTCAAAGTGGCGAAACAATGCTTTAGCCAAAGTTTCTCGTACGATTATTTGACCGAAAACATTTTCAACTATAACAATTTTCCTTTCTTTCGGACTAACAAGTAGATACCTGCAATTAGTATGCATGGAAATGAGGTCTATTTATATTATATTCTTCAAAGCATACTTAAAAAATATAGTTTGTAGAAATTCGACTATCTGGTCGTAAAATTCTAGTTTATCTCCATAGTCGAAAATATTCTTTGTTTCTCCATTTGAGGAAAGTATCACTTCAGATGGCATAATTTTACGTGGATATGCCTCAGCTGCAAACCCCACCCTATAAAGTTAAAATATTAGTCCATAACATGACGTCATTTGTATGCTTATTTTATGTATCATACTTTGTATATGCAGATCCAATATCCAAAACCACTGGGGGCTTTTCTTGCATTACGGTTTCATACAAAGGCATTATGAGTTTTTTTTAATTCAATAAATTGTTTTTCTAATAAATCACAGATGTAAACAGAAACTTTTACACAAATTTTTTTCGGAATAAATGGGCTGCTGAAATTTTAACATACAAACTTAAATGTTATAATACAACAGGGTGTGTACGCTACTGTAAGAATAAACAAGAACGACTATCAAGTTTTGCTTTTCAAGTTGCAATCTATGTACTCATATTTTTAATATTTGATGCGAATTTGTTTTCAAATTTTCTTTTCAATTGTGTGTTCAAATTTACAGGCAAAAAAAAAACGGATGATAGCAAATTTTAATGAACACATTTCTCGGTTTTGTTTTCAAATATTCTGCCGCAATAGTTTTTTGTTATTTTGTTACAAATAACATTATATTACGTTTAAAAATAGTAGTTTAATTAAATTAAGTTTAAATTTTGTCTGTATTTTGTTTTTGTAATTTGAGTTTTTTCCATACGATGACGATGGCATCTTGATATGAAAGTGCAAAGATATCCCACACTTTGGGGATCCGTAACTCCATAAATGTATATATTAAATTAAAAGGTCGAATAAATTATTATAATATAAAAGATTTTTCTTGCAGTTTAACTTTGGAACCCAGAAATTTGTGAAAAATTCAAAATTCCGTTGCGGAGTCCCTGGTTTCTCATAAACTAAATGCTGTAAAGCACCCTGTTGTAAGCAAAATGTCAAATTCTTTTACTTGATGAATTCTTTTTATTCATCAGCTGTTTATTCTTATTTTATATCAACATTTGTTTATATAGCAGAAAGTCGTATTAAATTGTTCTGTTGGATTAGTTTGCGTTGTTGTATACACAATATAAAATAAATATGAGTTTTATACAATTTGAGAGTGTTCGAGAAAAAGAAAAGGCTCGCCAAGACCTAAGAGAAGCGCGAGAGGAAATGCTTGATATAGCAAAACGGAAAGCTGAGCAAAGAGCAGAAATTGAGGCAAAGAAAATTTTAATGTGTGAATCAAACTGGATGCTCCCTTCTGTCGAGAATAAACTTATGAAAAAAAGCAAAGAACATAAGAAATCTAAAAAAGGAAAAAGCAAGATGCATAGTAAAAAATCCAAACGGAAGTCACATAAGCAGCGGAAGCATTCTACAAGTAAAGATGAAAGTAATTCAAGAGATTATGATTCCACAACTGATGATAGAGACAGTTCTTTGTCTGATAGCCATAAAATTAATAAAAAACCAAAAAAATCGACTAAGAAACATAAAAGAAATTCTAAACGTAAATCGAGTAGAAGCAGCGATAGTACTAATGAGGACATAGACGAAAAACCTAACATAACAAATTTGAGCAAATCGGAAGAAGCTTTAAAGCGAGATAGTTGGATGACAGATGCCTTAATGCTGAGGACATACTCAAAAGAACGCGTGAATAATAAGCGAAATGAAAAACAACATATTGATCAATATGATCCAGCGAAAAATTTGTTAGAACTAAATCCCTACTGGAAATCAACAGGAACTGGTTTACCTGCATTTCAAAAGCCAAAAGATGATGATGCAACACAATGTAATAAATCGCGACAGTCAGTATTTTCTCAGAGATCTTTTGGTTCAAAAGGTTGGAGAAAGCCATCCGACAAAACGATAAATAATGAGTGTAAGAAAACACAAAAAGTGTTATCTGGCATACCAAGTGATGATGAGTGTTCATCATCTAGTGATAATGAATCTAAAAAGGAGACAGTTACAAAGCCTAGTATATCCACGTCAGAATATTTAACTGATGAGCAAATGAACGAACTTGGTGCAAAAATAGTTAAAGCCGAAATAATGGGTAATATGAGACTTGCAGATGAATTATGTGGTAAGCTAGAAAAAGCAAGAACTCAAAGAAATATTTTTAAAGAACACAAAAAATCGGCATATATTGAGGGTAAACATAATTCCAACAGCAACAAGAATGAACATATCTTGTTAACATACACTGACAAATTGGGCAATAGTAGACCATTGCCGGCCTCAAAAGTTTTAGACTCAAAAGATTCGTATGGTGGCAAGAAAAAGCAAAAGCGTGTAGACACTCATGATGAATGTGGCAAGAGAGTTCGATACTTTGCTGATGATGATCGTTACGATATAAAACAAATGTTTGAAAAAGAAAAATGTACAAGTGCCTCAGATGCCAATTTACAATTTGCCAATATTGCTGGCAAGCGTAAAAATCCCAACGATGACTTAGAAGACATTTTTGCTGAAAAAATATGTCAAGATGATTCCATGCGTTCAGACCATAAATATCATAGCAGATCTATTCGTGAGCATAAAAAGATGGAGGCAGCGTTAGATAACTGCGATAAATGCTTTGATTCTACGAAAATGCAAAAGGAACTTCTTGTATGTGTAGGTGAGAGTGTATATTTAGCCTTGCCTTGGTATCAGGGTTTACAGCTTGGACATTGTATGATAATACCCAATCAACACACATCATGCTGTACACAAATTGACGAGGATACTTGGCTGGAAATAAATGAGTTTCGCAAAGCTTTGACTCGCATGTTTGCGGCACAACATAAAGATATAATTTTCTTTGAAATTGCAAACAAATTGCATAGAAGACCTCATTTAGCAATACATTGTGTTCCCATTCGTGAAGCTGATGGAGAAATGGCTCCATTTTACTTTAAAAAAGCAATCGAAGAGTCCGAACACGAATGGTGTGTAAATAAGCAACTTGTTTCGTTGCGTAACAAATCTTTGCGTAATGCTATACCAAGAGGTTTACCATATTTTTGGGTAAATTTTGGTATGAACACAGGATTTGCACATGTTATTGAGGATGAAGAAAGATTTCCTCATAATTTCGCTCAAGAAATCATTGGTGGCATGCTTAAGTTAGATGCACATAAATGGCGCCGTCAACAGAAGGAACATGATATTATAACAAAAGTGAAAATGTTTGCAGACTGGTGGAAAAAATACGACTTCACAGCATAATGAATATTTGCGCTTTACAAAAAATATAGTTTGTAGCAAAAAATAAAATGATATCTTGAAAATAATAATAACTTAAAATATTTAAGATTTTTTTTTTGGGAATCGAACCCACTATGCTACCGAGGCACCCCTGAGATATTTATTATAAACTAATGAAGTAACAAACTTATTTAGTTTTTAACACAAATTGTTCTGGGGGTACAAGACATATTTATTTATTTATTTATTCAGTTTTGTAATAGTAAGCCTACAAGGCCAATAAAATATTACAAATAGCAAAATACATACATATGTATATTTTTTATATGTATGTGTGTGAACTCTATTTAAAGGTGGTGGGGGGGGGGGGGGGGTGCTGGAAAACTCGCGATTAGAAAAGGGTCAGATTTCTACATTCGAAAGTGCCGTGATATTGACCGGACAATTTTGCGCATTGGAAGTTATAGAGCACAAAATCTATAGAAATTTAACTTGGAGGCTACAATTTTTGCTTCAATTTTTTTTAAAGTTCAATACATTAACACTTTTTTACTACCTCACTCATGCAGAAGTAATTTTCTTTGCTGAAATAAAATATGTGAGGCGAAAATTTTTGATTGTTTCCTCGACGACGAAATATTGAACGCAAAATTGTAAATCAAATTGGTTGCAGCCTACGTTACAACTTCAATTTTAGCAAATTTTGACAAAGCATGTGTAAAAAATTGAAAACAATTTATTGAACGTGTAGCCGCATGTTTACAATAACCTCTTTTAAGACTCTGTTGAGTCTGAAATTTCGAGAAAAATCAAATAAGTATACTTCGGTATTCTTGAAAATAAAAAATATTAACATTTTGTATTTTCATTTTAGTACATATTTGCGAAAACTTGAACTTTATCAATAAATTTATTTCAATATATTTTCGTAATTCAAACTAGACATCAATTTTTCCCGTGTATATAAATTAAAAGTTAACCAAGCACTTCCTAAAATACAACTCATCAAGTGTCAAATTTCAACTGCAAGCAACTTAACTCAAAATGTCCTTTCTTCCGGTTCTCTTTATCACGCAAGGTATGTCTGTGGCAAATTTTATAAAGTTTATGAAAAATTTTAGACTTTCTGTTTTAAATAATGTAAAAAGTGTGTAGAAAAATGTAATTAAATTTTGGTTACAAACAAAAATTGTGTTTCCAATTTGAAAACTTACAAGTATTTTTTTTTTGAAGTTTACAAACGTGTATAAAGTGAAATTTACTAAACATTTTAGTGGAACATATTCACCATGTTTGTTTTCTTTTATAGATGCCTGGTGTAACTGTAAAGGATATTGACCAACACTCATGTGTTAAAGCTGTTGCTGTCTTCCTGAAGAAGTATGTTTAAAAAAAGTTGTGTTATTGTTTTATCCTGATATTTGCTTTCAGCACACCAATGAAATTGTTTTTGTTTAAAGAATCAAAGGACTAATTAGCTTTTTTTATTTTAGGACTGGAAAATTGAAGGTACCCGATCAAATGGACATTATCAAAACTGCCAAATACAAGGAATTGGCTCCTTATGATCCTGATTGGTTCTACATTCGTTGCGCTTCAATTTTGCGTCATTTGTACCATCGCAGTCCTGCTGGTGTCGGTTCCATCACCAAAATCTATGGTGGTCGCAAACGTAATGGCGTCCACCCCTCTCACTTTTGCCGCGCTGCTGATGGCGCGGCACGCAAAGCTTTGCAAGCCTTGGAACATGCCCGCCTTATTGAAAAGCACCCTGATGGTGGTCGCAAATTGACCCCATTTGGACAACGTGATTTAGATCGTATTGCAAATCAAATTGTTAGCAATCAACGTGTTGCTGCCAAACAAAGCGGTCCCATTGTTATTTCCAAGTAAATGTTATTATTGACTGAGAAGTTTGCACTTTCAGTGGAAATAAAAATATGAAACTTTTTTAGTTTAATATAAATGGAGTTTCCTTTCGATTGACTGAGGAGTAATTAAGTATTGAAATAAATTTGAAAATAGAGAATTTTCACAGTATAATTTTCGACATTTTACTTGAAATTGTAACAACCACGAACTAAAGGTTCTAGTGACAAATAGAATTATGTTGCTTATTGGAGTTGAAAAAGGGGTTTTCAACTGCTACATTGTAGTTGTTCTGCTTAAAATGGAGAGAAATGTACTCTAAGCTAATCTTCACAAAGTTATGTTATTTGGATATTGAATTTAGTTTTGTGTGATGTGCAGTCAAACCTTTGAGCTTTTCTATGCAGTGCGAGTTGATCACTATTTTCTTAAGATGACGTGTGACAACAGAGCAAAACCTAGGAGCGTCTCAACGCACTCTCGACAACTTGCGTCAGATTTTAGCCATTTTCTATACGTTTGTGAAAAGCAAGAGAACAATTACGGAATAATGCCTACAAGAACTTCGATTCTGCGGTGTTGGTCTCAGAGTTCCCTAAAATATATTGGCGACATCTAAGACCACAATTCCATTCATAATAGCTTCAGACTTAAATGGCATTATAAACCTCAGCTATTACCCAATATCTCTTAAGAAAGGACAACATGCAATAAAAGTATAATTTTAATCCGAAACCGAGTGGGAAGGTATTCGACCAAGTAAAATATTCATTGCTTATGTGATAAAACCTTTGTTGTGCTATAGCTCGCGGGAATGAGGGGTTCTTTTCTCCGCTCAGTTTGCATATTTAAAAGGTATCGTGCCTTGTAAGGTGTAAAAAAAAAATCTAGTAATATACACAAATAAGGACACGGAAAGTTATTATAAAGAATTAAAATAAGATTAACGTTTATTTAGTTCAAATATTTTTTTTCAGAATGCCAATAATTTTTACAACTGAAAACTATAAAAAATAAAACCTAATACGATTGAAAAACTTATTTCAACACCCCCTCTCAATTGATTATCCCAAGTTGATCTCGTAGTTTATTAAAACGAGAGGAGTCTGTTGATTTTGTAAAAATATCTGCCAACTGCATCTCAGACGGTATTGATTCCACACTAATTATTCCACTGGCTATATTGTCTCGAATAAAATAATGTTTTATATCGATATGCTTTACATGTTTAGTTTCAAGATTTGTTGCCATTCCTACACAACCTCTATCTTCAAAAATTTTTATTTGATACTTGTCATCTACTTCTTTGAGATCTGTCATTATTCCTCTAAGCCAAATTGCTTCCGTTGTCGCTAAACTGAGAGCTACATATTCAGCTTCCGACGATGATGTAGCTACTGTTTGTTGCTTTTTACTGCTCCAAGAAATTGTACAGCCATAGACTTTAAATACGTAGCCACTTACTAACTTTCGATCTGATATGTTCGAGGCCCAATCTGCATATCCAATTATTGGTTCATTGTTGTTTTTTGAAAAAATTAGTTTCATAGACGAAGTTCCTTTAATATGCCTCAGAACTCTCTTCAAATGTTGCCAATGTGTGTCATTTGGACATTGTTGAAACCTGCCTAGATATCCGACGTGGTAGCATATATCTGGTCTTGAACACAACATAATATACATCAAGCTTCCTAAAAGTTTACGATACGGCTGGTTTGTAGCTTGACTGTTTCTATTAATATCCATCTGCAATCCTTTTTCCATTGGAGTCTTTACTACATTGCAATCAAACATTCCAAATTTATTCAATATCTTGTTAATACTCGATTCTTGTGATATACATAAGCTTTCATCGTTGAATGTTATTTTCATCCCTAGGAAGTATTTTAAATCACCACAATCGGACATTTCAAATTTTCTTTTAAGATCATCTTTTAATTTGTTTATGCTTCCGATTTTCCTTCCAACAATAAGCAGATCATCAACATACAAAATTAAAAACAAAATATCAGTTTTATGTTTGTCAACTTTAACATACAAGCAGTAATCATGTTTTGATCTTGTAAACCCTAACGATTCAATGAAGTTATTAAATTTGTCATTCCAGCATTTAGGAGCTTCTTTTAAACCATAAAGTGATTTCACTAATTTGCAACATACTTCATTATTTCCTTTTACACCTTCCGGGAGAGCCATGTAAATAGTTTCCTTTATCTCCATGTATGAATGCCGTTTTAACATCTAGTTGATGAAATTTGTAACCATGATGAAGGCCAACAGCAAGTACGATTCTTTTTGTTTTTAATTTCGCAACAGGAGCATATGTCTGCCAATAGTCTGTAGCATAATTTTGAAGAAAACCTTTTACAACCAATCGCGCTTTATATTTTGTAAAGTTTCCATTATGATCCTCTTTTATTCGAAATACCCATTTCGATTTTAGCAACTTGACATTAGGTGGAACTTTAACTTCATCCCAAACATGATTCACCTTCATAGAATTCAATTCATATTTAATAGCAATTTCCCACTGCTTTGAGTCTTCTCTATTAAAAATGTCTGCATATGTTTGAGGTACTTGATTTTTAATCACTTCAGTATTGAAACCAGTTATATAATCCAAAAGTTTACCTGGTAATTTTCTAATTCTTCCACTTCTGCGTGATTCATTTTCCCAAAGCGATACTTCTTCAGATATTTCTTCATCAGTTTCTTCATTTGTTATATTCCCAACATCAGAACCAAGAGATGGAGTAGATATGCTTTCATCTTCTGTTGGGTCGAGTACTGGTGTAGATTCAATTGAAGTGGAAACATCAAAACTATGATTCGAATTAGACACAGCATTATATTCATCTTTTTCCCCCTCTTGCTCATGACTGTTTCGTACAATTATATTTTGATTTTTTGAGGGTTTTGTGATAGATTTGAAAGGGTAGCAAATCTCCTCAAATTTCACATCACGAGCTAAAACTACTTTACGGTTTTCCATGTCCCATAAACGAAAGCCATTTGGAGCGTAACCAATCATTACCATTTTCTTTCCTTTTGGATCAAGTTTCTTCCTCTTTGCATTAGGCATCCAACAATAAGCTTTGCATCCAAATATTCTAATTTTTTTAAGGTTCATTTTATTACGATACCATAATTCGGCTGGAGTTGCATCTTGATCAATTGCTCTAGTAGGACAGGAAAACTTCTGACTTCTTTAGACTCATTTAGCACATTTTTTTGTAAAATTTTCTTTTTTACTTTAATTTTTTCTACATATCGTACAAATTAAATTTTAAATCTTATGTCTATGTTACATATATTGATGATAATCTGTTTTGCTGCCAGTAGTTTCATTTTAACTGAAAGCCGCAAATGACTTTAAAATGTGGGAACAATTAGTGCCTGTTCATCTAAATGCGAAGGATAGAATCGATCGAAAATTTCTATTATAAACAGAAAATTGAAATTTGTTTTTATTTTCAATATAAATATTCGATCGAATCTATCGTTCGCATTTAGATGAACAGGACATTACTAAACTCTTCGGGAGATGTTATTCAAAATAAGGCTGAAGAAGAAATTTCTGATCGTTTAGTTGTCTCATTTATTCGATCGTACACAATTTGTTAATTTTATTGACCGTTTCGAGACATTTACAAGTGATATCTGGTGTAATTCAAAGTTCTGTCTCGGTCCTATCCGTTTTGTTCTGTTTATTAATGATCTAATTGATTTTGCTAAGGCATGGCAGATTTTGCTCTCTTTGTAGAAGACATACAATTAATTTGGTCGAGCGAGATACAAAATTTTCAGATTCCCTGGATATTACTATCAATTATAAACTGCTCAACAAAAATTGTAAGTTATTTTATGCCCTTTTATGTAGATCTAAATGCCTAAGGACTGAAATATTCGAAAAGATTTGTCATGGAGGAAAATCCTTAATTGGTATTATTTTTGAACTTAAAATTGTGACAAATTTTAAAAATCACAATGAATTTCCCAATTGCGATATTTTCTGTCGCACATCAAATGAAAGTTGGTTCGACTGCAGTTGAACATCCAAAAACACATTTTTCAAAATTTAGGCACTTTTAGAATATAAATTTAAGAAAATATTCTGTTGGCAGACTCACCCCATGTTGCTTTTTCTTGCACGATAAAACGCGTAGGCCAACCAATGCACATATAATTTGATCCAAAACATCTATAAATCCTTTTCAATGTTTATATATGTATATATAATTACACTCACTACACTTATGTATTTCATATTCAAAAGTAACTCCCTAAATTTATTGTATGAATTTTATAATATTAAGCACTAACAAATATGGAATTTATGCAGGCTGCTTGTGGCTCAAAAATTCTCACACTCGATCTAGTGCCTCCACCATTACTATGCTATTACCACGTATTACAACCATTCCAATGTTATTTCTGGTACTGTCCTTACATTCTTCAACCGTTTCATCAAGAACAACATTCATAAAAGGGTCAAAGCCGCGCAGTATACCCGCAACGGACCGACCACCATTAAGTTTCAACAACATACGCTTGTCCATATACCTGAAAATATAAACAGATATTTATAATGTAATAAGTGCAAGTAAAGAAACATACTTTTTCAATTCTGGAGGATGAGCTTTCGACATTTTATGGGAAGAGGTTAAAAAAAGATTTCAATTAATACAGATTTGCTTCTGTTCCAAAAATTTGTTAAGCAAACGCGTGCTAAAGTGTTGCATATGTGCAAAATATATCTACATTAAACGAGATTCAGCGATTTTTACTCAATGAATTTAACAATGTTGCCAGGTAAGAAATTTTTCATCTTTGCGAGTGCATTAAAGTCTGTACTCAAGTCTTTTTGTTCATGTTTCTGACACATATTTTTTTTTGTTTTTTAGATGTAAAAAAATAATGTAAGCACAATTCTAAAAATATTTTTTTTTTGCCACGCATACAAATATCTCCCTTTTTGTATTTTTATTTTTTTAAATCCCTTTATTTATTTTTATTCCGATCATAATCTTTTACATACCGGTGTTCATTGCTCCGTAAGGGCTACATTTCTGTCTTTAATAACTTTTTACTACCACGGCATATTCTAGTCACGACTTTTAAAAACTCGGTTCGTACTCAACCTAGTGCTAAATATTTTTGAAATGCAGCATTTTTAAAACGAAAATTCAAAATTCTTGTTTAAAGAATGTTTTTTTGTTCAGTGTACTAAAAATAACACAAGAATGTTCATGACGAGTACCTGGTAGCCACAAACTGATTATTTTAACATCACTAATAAGAAAACAGGCCAATTACGGGAAAAGTCAACAACTGCAAAACAAGAAAACCGAAGTTTTTTTTCATGCAAAAGACATTTTATTATTTAAGTTTAATTATATTTTAGTGAAATCATGTTTTCCAAGAAAAAAAAGAAACCTCTTATTTCAATGCCGAGTAATTTTGAACATCGCGTGCACACAGGTTTCGATAAACGTGAACAGCGTTATGTGGGGCTTCCGTTGCAGTGGGCATCGATTGTAGGCAATAATCAAATATTAAAATCAACAAATCGGCCACTTCCTTTAGTGGATCCCTCTGAAATTACGCCAACAGAAATATTAGATTTAAAAACTATAGTGAGACCCCATCACAATAATAATAAGGCGGACGCAACATCATTGAATAGTAGTATAGCTATGCAGACAGTTGGTGGAGTCGTTAATGGACCAGGGGGCGTTGGCCAGTACAGTCACGCAATGGCTGCTGACAATAGCAGCATAACATTGGGGTCTGTAACGGGTGGCAGCATAGTGCTACCGAAAACATCTCATGTAGCAAGATCAAACTCATTGAGAAGTTCAAGTCCGCCCAGGATAAGGAGAGATCTTAGGGGCAATGCCAATGTGCCACCAGCAGTTCCTGAGGAAAGTATTAATCCCGCTACAGTAAACACAATGTCGCCACATTTAATGGCTCCTAGTGCTTCAGCTAGCTATAAGCCAACTCAACAGTTGCAGTCAAACACAGTGCCAGGGCCTGGTCAAGTTGTAGTTGGACATGGTATATACGCCGCGCAGAACACTCAAAATGGCATATCTGGAGGTCTTCCTTTAGCTGTGCGGACAGATTTCAGCACACAACCTGCTGCAAGTTCGTTACAGTTTCGTCAAGGAACTGCAGCTCATCTACACGGACTACAAACTTCTCCTGTGGGTTCTATTGCCAGCAACACTCGTTCAACTCATTCGCATATATCGTCACATTCCCATGGACTGCTTATAAATAATAATGCCACAGCAAACATAAATAATTTGCCAGTGTATCCATCGCCAAAAGGACAAATACATGCACCACCAGCTTTACCGCCGCATGGACAACACCATCATCACCAACAGCCAATGCAACACTTGACGCAGCAGCAACAACAAACTGCTAAGCCCTTAGCCAGTGGCGGCAGTGTTCTAATGTCAAATGATCAAAATCAAAACCCCCACCATTCACATTTACATGCAAAAACTGCTTCTCGTGCATCAAGTTCGAGCGGCGGAGCTAGTGGTGTTGGAGCAACAAGTGCTATTGGGGGCAGTACAGCGACAGCTGGACAACCAAAGCAAGAACCACGACTAACCCATGAACAGGTAAATTTTTTGATTAATTTTAAATGACATAAAAATATTTTAATCTGGAACAATTTTTCGTTATCCCACGATCCGGCTATATTCATAACGTGGGATGACGGATAGGAAATAACATTTCTTCAACATTTATGGCCTTGTTTCATTAAATGAAAATTATAAAATTAAAACAAAAATTTGTCAACGCGTTTTACAAAATTGGCACTTATTAATTTTTGAGGAAAAAATAGGCAAAGACAAATTTAGATTATTTCTCTAAATACTAGTAAACTAGAACAACAGACTACTTTCAAGATAAATTTCAGCCTTATATATGAACTTTCAATCGAAAGAAGATACGAGAACTGCTTTGATAAGCGTGTCACAATATACTGAAAAAACAACAAACAAACAAATCACAAATTTATCATATTTTTGTTTGTTTTATACTTTTATTTTTCTTGTTGGGATTGTTTGTACAAACTTCAGTGGATTTTTAATAATGCTCAAGAAGACAGTAGTCCATTGATATCTATCGAGGGTGTACCTATAAAACGTTTTAAAGAAAAGGCAATTCACAATTATAGTTTAGCAAGTCAAATACATATACATATATATATATATATATATATATATATATATATATATATATATATATATATATATAAGTCAAACTGATATAAATAACAATTTTTTAATTAAAAAAATACAAATAATTGATTAAAAATTTAATTGAGTCAATTAATTAAACTTTTGCTTAAAAATTCAATTTAGTCCATTAAACGTTTGCTTAAATATTCAATTCATTGAAAGTTTAATTAAAAACTTAATTGTGTAATTTAAACTTTTGTTAAACATTTTATTTAATTAAAATGTTTAATTGACAATTAAATTTTTAATTGAATTTGTTATTTATTTCAATTAAAGTTTTGATTGAAAAAATTGTTTCTGTATAGCTATGCAATGGTTTTTCCTTCTGTGGGATAAATATTATTTTGGATTTTGTTGTTGTTTTCTGTAACCACTAAAAAGAATTATTTGAAAAACAAAGACACAATTTTGCGAAAACTCATGGAGTAAAAAAGCTAGAGTTTTAGACTAAACAAAGAAAACATTTGCATTTAGTGTGTTCTATTTATGCCAAATATGTATTACATTTTATAATTAAGATTTATTTTTATGTCATCAGTTTCGTTCAGCATTACAAATGGTGGTTTCGGCCGGAGACCCACGTGAAAATTTGGAAAATTTTATGAAAATTGGTGAAGGTTCTACAGGCACGGTTTGCATTGCCACAAATAAAACAACTGGTAAATCTATAAATTTTTAATTGTTTGAATAAATTATGATAAATTTATCTTTTTTTAAAATAAATTATTGTTATTGTTTCAAGGCGGACAAGTTGCGGTTAAAAAAATGGATTTACGTAAGCAGCAACGCCGTGAATTGCTTTTTAATGAAGTTGTGATAATGCGAGACTACCATCATCCCAATATTGTGGAAACCTATTCAAGTTATTTGGTCAACGATGAACTTTGGGTAGTTATGGAATATTTGGAAGGCGGTGCTTTAACCGATATTGTAACACATTCTCGCATGGATGAGGAACAAATTGCTACAGTGTGTAAGCAATGTTTGAAAGCTTTAGCATACTTACATTCACAGGTGCGTGACATGAATTTGAAATTTGACACTTTAAAATACTTTTGTTATTTAAACTTAACAATTCTATTGTAACTTCATTTTTTTTATAAGCAAGCAAGCAAGCAAGCAAGCTTTTATTAATTTTCTTCTGCGTTTAGTGTGTTTTTGTAATTATTAAGGGGGTAACAAATTTTTAATACTTTTTTTAGTCTTTCGTGCAAGCATAAACTAAATTATTTAAATACAAATAACTTGAAAAATTTATGTAAAAAAAGTTTACAAATAATGTATTTGGGTATTATTTGTGTTTTCCGAAATACAAGGATTATACGATACCATTGCACAATCCTTTAATAAAGCATTAATATTTTTATGTATATAAACTCCTTTCTGTTTGCAACGGAACGTTTTTTAGTGAATAAAACGAGTCCAAGTTTATATTTATTAAGTTTATAATACCTATTTTTTCAGGAGAATTTTTTTCTTCCCGCATTTGTAAAAAAAGAGGCAAAATTCAAAATAGGAGAAAAGGAGAAGTGTCATCAGCGATGCCAACTATAACCCAAACGCGCTACTACCCTTCTCAAAACGCGCTAGAACGCGCTAAGTTGCATCATTGTGAAATATTTATAGCAAAAACGCGCTATTTTCTACGCGCTAAATTAAATTTCAATAAAATCCGATGTATGCATGTATTAGTACTCGTATATACAATTAATTTTTCAGATTTTGCATTCCTTGACATTATGTTTTAATTAACTAAAATCATTTAATACAGAATCAAAATCGCGTTCCAAATAATCGAGATGCTTAGTTTTTGCTTTTAATTTATTTCTAAAACTTTGTAACAACATATAAGTTGTCGAATAGTTGTGCGATTCAAATGCTTTTTGTACTTCAGCTATAATAGATGCTTTGTAAGTTATGTACATTTTTTGGGTCTAGGGATGAAACGATACGAGTAAATACAAGTAGGTACTCGATACTTTTTCTCATAATCCAAGCAATTTTGGTATCGATACTTTACTACTGAGTACCAAGTAGGTATCGGTAAAATGTACTCGTATCGGTCAAAAATACTCGCTTCTTATTTGCCACAACAATATTGAACATGACGTTAGTTTAACAAAATTTCATTTGTTCGTATTAAGTTTAAATTTATGTTTAGAATATATCTGTGGGAAAAAGGAAAAAGTGCTAAAGTCGGGATAAGCTGTTTGTAAGTTGACGGTACCCATGTAATCTCCGTATTAGAAAGTACCCCTGGGCAAAATTTCATTTATTTGGTGCCCTTTTTTAGGAAGTTATAGCGCGATGGCTTACTTCTTATCTTTTTTCGTTCTATAATCTCATATGGAATATTACCTTACTTTAGCTTATACTTTGGTATATTTTAAATCGAATATGTTATTTATAGTGTAGAACAAAATTTTTAAAAGAAATTTAATTGAATACCGAATTTCCTAATTTAACTGTAAAAGAAATACTCGTGGATTTCCGAAAATCGACTTGAAAGTTTAAAAGTGCTCTTGCAGTAGAGCAGTAAAATATGACTCAAGCACTTTTTCCTTATTGTATTTACTTTTGTTTCACTAAATCAAATCATATGAAGAACTTGACCGATACAAGTACGTATCGATGCTTTTTATTCGATTCTGAGTAGGTATCGATACTTTTGAACCGATCCCTTATCAAGTAAAAGTATCGATACCTTGGTGGTATCGTTTCATCCCTATTTGGGTTATTGTATGTAGTACATATTTTTACTAGTGAAATTTCAAAATATTTGTCATTACAGTAATAAAATGCTTTCGGTCAGTTTATATTTTGAGTTTATTATTATAACCGAAGGTTGACGAAATATTGAAGATAATAAACTCAAAATATAAACTGACCGAAAGCTCAAGAAAATAGTTTAATTTAAAACATAAAAAAGGTCGAAAAATTAGATAAAAATATTAAGTAATAAAATGCGTTTTTTATTCTAACCACAGTCAAGCAAATTTTGTTTGCGACAGCTGAATCGTTAACTAATTTAAAAAATTTTATCGGAGTTTTGGATATTAGAAAATTGTTAAATTTATACAAAAAAAGTTGAAAAAATATTGAACTGAAATGATATTAGTAGCGGAATTCACGGTTGGCCTTGTAGATATTTTAAGTATTGTAGCTTTGGTGAATTTTTTTAAATTTAAAGGAAAGCAACAACAATTTACCAAAGCTACAAGACGTAAAAGATCTACAAGACCTACCGTGAATTCCGCTATTGACTTTATTCAAAACGCGCTAGTTTAGCGCTTTTTTTTATTAAACGCGCTAAGACGGAAAAAAGCGCGTTTGGCATAGTTAAAACGCGCTAAATCTAGCGCGAAACGCGCTAGATTGGCATCGCTGAGTGTCATCACGTGGAATTTTTATTTATGATTGGGCTGATTTAGGGTGATCGATTATTCGACTTTTTCCATAAACCGGGTTTCGAATAGTTCGAATATTTGAAATTATGAAAACCCCGGTTTCGGTTTTTACAATTCAGAAAATACCGGTCGACCGGTTTTTTTAAATAAGAACATTATTGAGTTAAAAGTTTATGTAAATACTATAAAACAATACAAAAATTAAAGGTAAAACATAAAAATTAACTTCATATACTTATTAGTCTCCTGCACAAGACATCTTATAAGAACTTTCAAGACATGAGGGATTTTTCAAATGCTTTACTACAGCGAAATCTTATAAAACAAACGTTAACAACATTGTTTGCAAGAAATTTTTTTGAGTATTGTAGGTATAAGAGTAAAGAAGAAAACACTTCGTGACGGAAGAATTTGTGATACTTGCTTCTTTCTACGCATGAGCGCGTGTACAAACGTCATGCATGTATGTGTGTGATTTTTTTATTTTTCTGCGCACATGCAAAGGCACACACATGCTTTAACATTAGTTGTATGCGGTTAACCACATAATACCTTACCATCTACATATTACACACACACTCAAACGTCATATTACACACACACTCAAACGTACAATATGAAAAATAACAAGCATACACTACTCAACAGTACTTCTTTTGAGTGTTTGTTAAGCCCCCCATACACGATTCAATTCAATTTTCAATTGAGTCGGTTGTTGTCCAAATCAAAGCGTGTATGACTTTGTCAATTGATTAGTTTGGCAGTTGTCGAGTTGGTTGAAGAAAAATCAAAAGATTTTGATTTTTCATGTTGACTAGTAAATCTTTGAATTCAATTGTGCTGTGTGCTCGAGTCTCTTGATTAGTTGTCAAAATTTATGTTTGTAGCTTTATTTTGTATAGAAAAAGTTGAGTATTTTTAAAATTGTATTTAATTTCATTGAATTTTAAATAAAAAATATATAAATGAATGAATGAATGCAATAGAAGTTTTAAATTTTTAAATTTGTAATTGTGAAAAAAATATAAATTTGACAGTTGAATGAAAATCTTTCAATTCAGTTTATGAAGTGTGTGGCCAAGAATCAATTCAATTTTAAGACTCAATTCACAATTGAATTGAAACGTGTATGGGGTGCTTTACAAACAAGCTCTCTTGCGACATCGCTTGTTACAACTGATATACACATACACCAATACATCAATCGTGCTTCGCTTATAACTAGTACGACAGCATTTATTATTGGTTTAGTATAATACATGCAACGTGAATACATTTAAAAATCATGACGTTTTTACATTTCAAGACTGTTTACGCAGCTCTCTAATACTTATACATAGTACATACAGTATATATAATCTAACTTATCGTGGGTGGCGTATTTCAAATACGACTTCAAAGAAAAACTGTTGAAGTCTTCTTTAATCTATTAACAAAAAGTAGGGAAAATCTGCAACTAAAAAATAAGAACGCGTCACATTAATTCAATAACAGAGTACAACATTTTTGAAGTCATTGATTCGGGACTCAATTCTGACAATTTCACGTGAAAGTAGGCCCAAAATTAAGAACTTGTGCATCATTCGTTTTGTCTTCTTACATGCTAAAATATTTTTAATATCGATTTGAAGTTAGTAACTATCGTATAGGGGAATTTTTCACGTTTTAGGCTCTTTTGTTTGACATAACTCGAGAACCACCAGTCCGATTTAGCTGAAACAAATTAGAAAAATTAAGAATTACAGTTCCTCTAATCTGTTCTTATACCGTTTTCCTATGTGTGCAACACTTTCGAAGTTAAAAATGAATGTATGAAGGGAAAAAAGTATTTTTTGCCTAAAAATTAAATTTTTTTTTTTTTTTTAAATTCATAAAAAATCAAAAATGCAAAAAGTGTCAAATCTAGTTACTTTCGCATAAAGCCACGTAACCTGTGAGTAAAGTGAGACATTTTTTGAGAAAATCGATGAATAAATTTATTCCAATAATGTTATGAATGAATATACACAAAACTTAAAATAAAAATTTCAATTTGTATTGCAGCTATTCTTATACAGAAAATATGGAATTTATGGAATATATGCATAAAAACAAAATTTAAAACATTTTCAATTATAATTATAATTATTGTCATTATCCATTCTCGTTGAAGTTGACGCTTGTGGTTCTGATGATCTGCTTTTAGTCGTAGGTTGTTGATATTCGTGGTCTGAGTTTGCGTCGTCATCCGAGGAATCCATAATATTCAAGGGCTCGTTTTTCCCATGGGTCCACCAATTTCAGTGTCATCTTCTTCTTCAGTGCTTTCATCTTCATACTGCATAATTTTAGAACTCCACCAACAAACCTCCGCCAGCATCGAATCTAATTTTTTGCCTTTGAATCGTTCTTCCATTGGCATGGTCACCTGGTGGAACCTCTCTCCTTGTTCGTCTGATTCCTGAGGTAATTGTGCTAAAAAGGTATCAAGGTGGAAATGCAGGAAATGTAATTTTAATGTCATGGATGCATTGATTTTTTCGGAGGTTTAGGTGCATCGACATCAGCAGGGCGGTTAACTGGAAGTGTGGCAGTAAATGCAGCAGTGTATACTTTTGTTTTCAATTGTTGTCTGTTTAATCCAGGACGAAAATTTATGCATGCGTAGCACCTGGATTCATCATGTCCAGTTGTGTCTTCCACCCAAATTACTGGCTTAATAAAAGACAACGTTGCATCTCCTCCATGTATCGAATTTACAAGGGTATTATAACAACTTTAGCACACTGTGTTCGGCGTAAAATTTGAACCACTTAAATCTGCTTCATCAATATAATCACAATACGCTTTTTTGAGTTCCTCAGTACACAAATTTTGTGTAAAATTTGAACCACTTAAATCTGCTTCATCAAAATAATCACAATACGATTTTTTGAGTTCCTCAGTACACAAATTTTGTCGATAGTTTTTGTTTTTTTTTAGGACGATTTGACCACAAACGTAACAAAAATTATCCAATTTTGGGCACTTGTTATTTTCCATATTTATATATTTTATGTTTTCTTGTTATTCACTTTAAAAAAAAAACTGGAGAAAAATCACTTTTGCTGTTCGCGTTCGTCGGCACTGGCTGAATGACAAAAATCGATCAACTATAAATACTACGTATTTTTCAATATTTTACTGGCAGGTACTTATAAATGGGCACATGTTTTAAGGGTACCTGGCTATATACCTGATTCACCACTTGTACGTTTCAAATTGTGCAAAACTTTCCAAATAATGAATGAGGGTGGAATTTCTGTAAAAAAAATTATACAGGTAGTCACCGGAAAACCCCAAATAATTAAAACAGTCCACTATCCTTTTTTTTCCTTTTAACTGTTCACGCACATTTATTAGCGTTTATTGCTTCGCAGTCATAAAAATCAAATAACCTTTTGTTTATTCCTTTTTTTTTTAATTAGATTTGAGACTTTTTTGCATTTCTGATTTTTTATGAATTTAAAAAAAAATTAAATTTTTAGGCAAAATATACTTTTTTCCCTTCATACATTCATTTTTAACTTCGAAAGTGTTGCACACATAGGAAAACGGTATAAGAACAGATTAGAGGAATTGTAATTCTTAATTTTTCTAAATTTGTTTCAGCTAAATCGGACTAGTGGTTCTCGAGTTATGTCAAACAAAAGAGCCTAAAACGTGAAAAATTCCCCTATACGATAGTTACTAACTTCAAATAGATATTAAAAATATTTTAGCAGGTAAGAAGACAAAACGAATGATGCTTTCACGTGAAATTGTCAGAATTGAGTCCCAAAATCATATGTTGTACTGTGTAATTTTCCATATAATAGAAAATGTATATTGAGATACTTAAGCTGGATTCACCCATTGTTTCCGAACAAAAGTTTTGTCCAGACACAATTTTTTTTACTGAGAGTTTTCTGCAGCACGATTCATCCATTTCGAACATTTTGTGTGGAAAATCAAAGCTACTATACGAAATACATACGTGTGCAAACGATGCGTATTAATTTTACAAGTGGCAGCACATCGGCAAATGATTACAATTCACTGTGTCTTTTTAATTGTTCCATACAATTCTTTCGTTCAACTACATATGTACATATATGTTTTATTTTACAATTTTATTTCTATTTTAATTAATACAAGTATATTCTGTGTTTTTATTATTCATATAACATGATGTGGCAGCTCAGTTTAACTTTGGCTGAAAAATTAAAATACTTGGCAGCTCAGTTCGATTTTGTCCGCACAAAATATAAAATTGAACCAATTCAAACTGAGAATTGTTCGTAAAAAATATCTTCTCTCTCTCAAGAAGAGAGAAGTAAAACTACATATAACAAAAATTTTGTCCGGACCAAAATTTTGTTCGGAAACAATGGGTGAATCCAGCTTTAAAAATAAATAAAATTAAAAAATTAATACTGTAAATTAATATATTTCCATATTGAAATAAAAAATTTGAACATGACTAGACTTTCGTTAATGTTTTTTATTAATTCAATATGGTTTATATTGATTTTAAGCTGTTTTTTCTCTGGGTGTAGTCATATTTGAAATACGCCAACCACGATAAGGCAGAATATATATAAATCGCCTCTGATACCACCTCATTAAATAATTTCGCAAAAATTTCATGTTTCAGTATATGTTGCCATGCTCAAAAAGCTCTAAGAACTTTTACACTAAAAACAAATACTAAGAAAAATCAACAGAAAACGTTGGTCTAAGTTTTACCATAGTAAAAACTAATTTTAATACTCGGCCGGTTTTTAAATTGTAAAAAACCGGACTATTCGACATTCGAAAAATCAACATTTTGAAAAAACCGACAACCGTATTGGGAAAAACCGGGTTTTAAAACCGGTTGTAAAACCGAGTCGATCACCCTAGGCTGATTATATATTTTTTTCAATTATTTCAACAAAATGAAATCAATCATTCATAATTTGTATCCCAAATTTTTTTAGTTATTCTATTCGCAAAACGGTCTTATTAAAAAAAATTTATTCGAATATTTATTCCCATAAAATTAGTTTAGTTTTTATCCGAAAAAAATTATACCAACAAATTCAGAAAACTATTCAAAGAACATTTATTTTTAAATAACATTTATTTTTTGCCGAATAAGTAAAAAAATACTCCAATTATTATTTGAGTGATTTAAAAATTGCTGTTAAAAAATGAATCGAATAATATTTATTTGAATAAAAATTTTATCGAATAATTTTAATTCGCAAATAAAGATTTATTCAAATAATTTTAATAGCAAAACATTTTTGGAATAGCATATCTATGTGCTTCAAATTTTCTCGGAATAAGAATTGTTCGAAGTTTTACAAATTATTCCAATTTTTATTTTTACCAAATTTTCGTGAAAAAATTAAGTTTTTTATTAGCGAAACCATTTCAATAATTTCTATCCTAAGCATTTTTTCGAATTTTTATTTGCAAAATGGTCTTATTAAAAAAAATTATTCGAACAATATTTATTCTCTAAAATTTAAATGAAAAAATTCAGAAAAATCGGTGAACATTTCTAAACTACGATTAATCGGTCTACGCTCGTTTGCATAATCTATTTAAATAACTTTTTGTTCGCTGAAACTGTTATTAGAATAGTTTTGGTTTTGTAAAAAAAACTTTGTTGGAATTCATTTTATTGGCAAACGAATTTTATTCGAATTGGTTTTATGCGTTAAAGTTATTCTTTTTTTATTGCTTTTTATATAGGTATATATTTTTTTAATTATTTCAACACTATAAATCAATCATGAATTTTTGTTGAAAAAAATTTTAAAATTCTTTAAAAAAAATTAATTGAACAATTTTTATTCGAATAAAGAATTTTATCGAATAATTTTAATTTAATTATGTATTTTTATGCAAAAACATTTTTGAAATAAAAATTGTTCGTAAAAAAAATTTTTCCAATAATTTTTTATTATCGAAACCATTTGAATAATTTTTATCCCAAAATTTTTTTTAGCAATTCTATTCGCAAAACTGTCTTATTAAAAAAATTTATTCGAATAATATTTATTCCCATAAAATTGAAATAGTTTTTATCCGAAAAAAAATTATACCAAAAAATTCAGAAAACTATTCAAAGAACATTTATTTTTAAATTTTTTTTTTAAGGGTAAAAACCGGTTTTTTCAGGGAGCCATTTTAAAGATTTAAATACGTGTATCTTTGTATCTTTTCAATTTCATAAAACGCGCATATCTCTGGGAGGAAACACTTTTGGGGCATGGGATCGGTCTCATTCGATGCTCAGATGTTGTCCACATCAAAAAAAAAAAAAAAAGTGAAAAAAAGTGAAAACTGATATTTTTTACCCTTAGGTCCCTTTCTCTATGCGCTGTCACATTTAAGTAATTTTTATTTAGATTTATTCTTGCCGAATTATTTAAAAAATAAGCGAACGTTACTAAACAACGAATAATCGGCCTACACTCGTTTGCATAATCTATTTAACACAATTCTACTTAAATAACTTTTAATCGCTAAAAATGTTATTGGAATAATTTTGTTTTTGTAAAAAAATTTCATTGGAATAAATTTTATTGGCAAAAAAAATATATTCGAATTGATTTTAAGCGTTAAAATTTATTCGAATAATTTTCATTTGAATATTTTGGCGTTTTATGTATATATTTTTTCTACAATTATGAATCAGCATCATTAAAATAATTCTTATTGAAAACATTTTTAAAATTCCCTTTAAGAAAATTAATCGAATAATTTTTATTCGAATAAAAATTTATCGATTAATTTTTATTTAATATTATAAAAATAATTATTCCAACAATTTTTTATTGACGGAACAATTTGAATAATTTCTATTCGAATATTTATTTCAATAAAATTTTTGTTCGAAACAAAAATGATTCCATAAATGTTCAATTCCAAAAAATATTAATTAACATTTATGTACATATACATATGTATGTATAATTTTTATTCAGAAAACATTTTTTTTGCCTCAAAAAAAAAAAAAAAATACTCTACTTAAGAAAAGAGGCGGAAGTAACTGAACAAAGAATAATAGGCCAGCCTAATTTATTGAAAACAATTTATTATATTCAAATAATTTTTAATCGTTGAAAATTTTAATCGAATAATTTTTAATTCTTTTTTGACAAAAAAAATTTTATTCGGATTGGTTTTATGGGTTGAAATTATTCGTTTAATTTTTTTTCATTTGAATATTATCAGTGTTCCGTTTTCTGGCTTTTTTAAGAAAAAATTGGTCTCGAATTTTTTGCACAAAAATAAAAATCATTTAAATGAAAATAATTCATCGAATGATTTATTTAATATTTTTTCTACAGGGTGTTATACATCGTGACATTAAATCGGACTCAATTCTACTGGCAGCTGATGGTCGTGTTACACTGTCTGATTTCGGCTTTTGTGCCCAAGTGTCACAAGAACTACCAAAACGAAAATCCTTGGTAGGAACGCCATATTGGATGTCACCTGAAGTTATTTCTCGTTTACCATATGGACCAGAAGTTGATATATGGTCACTCGGCATTATGGTTATTGAAATGGTCGATGGAGAGCCGCCCTTCTTCAATGAGCCACCATTACAGGCAATGCGCCGAATTCGTGACATGCAGCCACCAAATTTAAAAAATGCCCATAAAGTGTCATCACGGTTGCAATCTTTCTTGGATCGCATGTTAGTGCGTGATCCAGCACAAAGAGCAACTGCTGCCGAACTATTGGCTCATCCATTCTTGAGAAAGGCCGGCCCGCCTTCACTGCTGGTACCACTAATGCGTAATTCTAGACAACATTGATTTATCTATGTTTCTCTTAAAAATTTTTCTTTCTATGGCAACTTATTTTTTTTTTCTTAATTTTCTAACTATAGTTTAACTAACCATTATCGACCCAAAAAAGTATTTTAATCATTGAACAACAATTTATAAGTATTTTGGCAGTATGTACTTCTATTAAATAACCCACAATTATCGATTTTACACGATTCATCATTATTCATTTTGTTTTACTTATTTTACATTTTTTATTACATACGTACGTACATACATACATATTTTTTTATCATGTTAATTTATGATTTTATATGGCATTTATTTTGTTTAGTTCTTAGTTTATATATATTAGTATGTGTTTGTATTTTTTCTTTTTATAAGTGCCGTTGAAAATTATTAAAAAAAAGTCAAATATTAAAAATCAACCCGATTATATATACATATATATATTATAAATAATTAAAATAGGTTCCAATATATTTAAAAAATAGTATGAATGAGACAAGCATCCTTTTTTGAAATAAAGTGCCTTTAAATTTGTGACACTTTTTCTTAAATAATAGAAATATTTATGTGTATTTTTTTCCTTTAACTACAACGAATAATCGTAAGATTTACATTCCTCGAATATATACAAATTGACAAATATTTTCAAATACATATAATATAGTTTATTCTTTTTTAGTTTTACATTTTTTTTATTTCCTAAAATAATTGTTTAACGAACATTCCTAATGAGCCTGTAAAAACTATTTAGAGAATCGGCTTTAAAATTTGTTATGTTTCACAAATTAATCAAGTCAATTATTAAAATGTTTGTATTTTTATGTACATCATGTTTTTCCATTACTTAAGAATATAAATATTATTCTATTATTATAATATATATATATATATATATATATATATATATATATATATATATATATATATATATATATATAGAAGAAATAAAGCTTAAGATTTTAACTCTCGATACGAGTTGTTTCTTTTTAATATTTTGCAAAGCTAATTTTAAGCGGTATGTAAGTGATACTCGAAGATTTGTAGCAACAATTTCTGCGAAAGTGAAAAGTTTTAATGCGCCACTTGCAACATTTATTTTTTTAACAAACTAAATTAACAAATACAGTAGTTTTGATTTAGCTGCCTTTTCTTTAAGTTCACTTTGGACTTAACTGCCTAAAATGATAAATTTCTGTCACTATTCTTTATAATCCCATACAAATTAGTTTTTTACCTGCACATTTAAGATAAGTTCCCTAAAATTTTGGTAATTTTAAAATGTTTTCACACAAAAAATCAATGTTAGCTGCACATTGACTTACCTTCACAAAATATATTTTTTCTGTAATTATTGTTCAAAATCCTTTTTTATGTGCACTTTGTATAAATGCGCATTTAATATATTTTTTTGGCAGTTTTAAATTATTCTCATATAAAAAATTTAAGTTAGCTGCACACATTGAAAAAAAAAATGTGGCTACATAAATATTCAACCATGTATGTGCATAAAACTGAAGTGAAAAATTGTATACATGCACATTTAGTGCAAGTGCTCATATACATACATAAACAATTTTATGTATATTAAATGGGATTTTAACATTTTTCAGTGCTTGTTTTGGAACACCCTTTAATTTTTAGCTCTCATGTATTTGTTGTTGTAGCGGCCAAAGTTCTACATACTCTGTCCGTAGCTCTTACGGTTCTCGAGAAAATATCCTGTGACGGACAGACGGACAGCGTAGCGAAAACAATAGGGTCCCTTTTCACCTTTGGTGTATGGAACCCTAAAAATAAAAATCAATTCCTCTAAAGTTAGTCCATGTAACAAGGAGTATCTTGGTGTATTCCTTGTGCACGTAGTTTAAATTTGGAAAATAATCGTTATTTGCGGCGGTCCCTGATTTTAACATATTTTTAAAAATACTTATAAAAAATAATACATACATACATATACTTAGATTTGAACACCTACCTACACCTTCCTTTGCTTCTTAGTTAATGCAATAGTCTGTAGTAGCTTACTTAAGCAACTCCGTATACGATTATCTTCGCCAGCACCGCGTTTTGCTTCAACAATACGAATTTCATCCATTAGAAATGGCATTATATCTTCAATCAATTCATGCGAAATAGCACTCAATTTCATTAAGAGTTCAAAAAAGAAAAACGTATAGAACGATAGATGTTTTTTCGTTAAGATGCGCAAATTTTCACTTAATAAATTCTTTAAATCTTTTGATTTCTTGAAAACCGGACTGTGTATAAGTCGCCGAAATAGATCCAGCAATAAGCCGCGACTAGGTACAACTTCATCAACCATCATGATGTGTTCCAAGGTCGATAAGGAAGTGCCTTTCATAAATGTTAGCAAACGTTGAGTAGCCTTCTCATCGTCACCTTTTGAGGATGTTGCTTCAACCACTTCTTGATAAATGGTAATTACCAAACATGCATTTGGGTCAGCTTGCCGGCGTTGTGTGGACAGGAAAAGATTTGTTAGTTTTTCAAAAACAAATAAAGATAATTCATGATTATCACCCTGCAGGCAGGTTACAAATGGTCTTGCCACCTGTTTAGCGTTTGGCGATATTTTAAAATGTGGCGTCCACTTTTGTATAAGATCTGTTAGCGTTTTATTTAAATAGACATCAGATTTAAAATTTAAACGACCGATTCCTTGCACCACCACAGGCCATATTTTATGTATAAATTGAGACAATTTGCCTTCGGGCGCTTTTCCCATTTGTATAGCAGTGGGCAGTATGTAACGTGTAATGGCAATGTGAAAGAAACATGTTACCTTGGATTTAGCATAGACAATATGAGGACAATTGAATATGACAATTGCTAGGAAGCTATAAAAACGAAAGATCAATTCTGATTTCTCCAATTTAAAATCAGCATTCAGCCATTTGTCGAAATTACGTATGTAGGCATTAAAGTTGTTCGCTATTATATTACGCTGCTCATAATCAGTGAGGGCATCGTACTTCTTGCCCACAGCAGCGACAAAAATACACAAAGGCTCTTTGGCTTGCAGCAGCTCTTTAGCATCAATATTTGTCATTGTACGAAATTCAGGTAAATTAACCACAATTTTGCTTAATTTAGCCACCGCTTCATTGCTGGCTGTTAAAATTACCAAACTTTTTAGCCAAATTTGCAAAATTATTGTGTGATCAACGAGATTGTTACGATCAGATTCAAGAATCTTCAGTAAAAATTGAGAAACTGCTTGACGATTTGCGGGCTGCTGTTCAATAAAGTAGTTAAATAATTTTTTAAAACTTTGTACATCTGATATGGCAAATGAATGAGTACAGAAATCGGCAGCCAATGTGGGTAGCCAGTGACTTAAATTGTTAATATAATTTTGCTTTATAAATGGCAAGATGGTATTATTTAAAGATTTTATTAGCTCGTTATTTGTGTCTAACAATTGTTCATTTTTCTGCACTTTAACGAATATTAAATGTATGGCCTCCAGAGTACGCTCTTGCTCCACTGGAGTGCAATTGTTGAGAAAGTTGGGTATCCAGGAGCCAATTAGCAGATGTTCCCCTCTTTGAAAATTATCAGATCGATCAAAAACATCCAAAAGAGTGTCAGCCATTATCTTTGATACTGATATATCATTACGTATTGCCGCTAATTGTTGTAAAAGTTTGCTGATATAATCGGTCAGATCGTATTGGTTTTCGGCATATAAAATCCAAAGAGCCATGTGACCTTTTGCTACAGCCACCTGTTTTTGCAATGTCAATTTATCGAATGCAAGACACAACAGTTTGTCTCTTAATTTTATCGACAAGTCGGTAAAATCTCCACAAAGTGATAGTACTAAAAATAATTCGATTAAATGATGAATGCCAGTCTCATTTAAAGCTAAAAACTTTTGTACACTGAATTTTGTATAAATGCGACCCAGCAGTTTTTGTGCCTGATGACTAGCATATTGTTCTAGTAATCTTTCCAAACATTTGCCCAATAGCAAAACGAATAGCGTATAACTGCTTAGATTAACATCTGGATTCTTATTCAATAAGTTTCGATATTTATCAATGTATGCTCGGCCACTTGCGCAGGACACAGCCAAATTGCTGGGTGCTGCGCCAGCAACATAAAATGATGAATTAAATTTTTTGTGAAAATATTCCCACAATATCATTGGAATATTGGCTTTGGGTTGCCACCATTGCAAAAGTGTAGGTGTCAAGAGAGCAATGAAAATGCGCAGTTGTTCCTCATTCGGATCAGCATTGAGGAACTGTTGTGCTATACGCTCACAAAAATCAAAATTTTCTGCATCATTTCCAGACGCTCTAGCATAACTTGCTCCTTCATAATAACCATTAGACCGAAAACCATATAAACGTACTAAGGCATTCAGCATCCAATTGGCAAATTCAGAATAACTAAGTGGTGTTAAAGAAAAATCATCTAAGAGAAATAGTAAAGGAATTGAAAACCTTTTAATGTACTATGTTTGACGAAATATGTATGTCTATGTTTTTTTCCAATCAGTAAATGTGTCCTTAAAATCTATCTGTAATTTCCTACTACACCTACCTATTTTGCTTTTAATTTCGTCCATAGACTTATTGAATATAGTCCAAAATGTAATTCTCTCCTCGTCAGACTCTCTCTTTAGAGACCACTTCTGTAAAGCAACATGTAAGAGTAACCACATCTCTTTTACGCAGGTACATGGGAATGGTGATGAATATAACAATTCTGCAGATCGTTTTTTAGCATAAACATATATGGAACACAACAATAAGTCGCTCACTATTCGTTCACATTGATGTATGGTAGAATTCGAAGATATTGAAGTATCATATTTGTATAGAATACATAAATCTAATAATTTCCATTCGAGAAGTCCATGTAATAAATGATATGCTGGTATATTGCACTCATTGCCTTTGCAGCTATTAGCAAAGTATATAATTTTCCAAGTATCAGCTTGCAAGCAATTATTCAAAAGGGCACGAAAACGATCAAGATGTGGCTTAAGAAAAATCCATTCTTCTGTTTTACTAGTTTGTAGAACGACATGCAGTAATAAAGTAATTTGACGGCGTTTACTATAGAAGGATGTTTCCTCAAGAGTTGTTATTAATGGACCTTGCACACTTACTAGTAAATACTGTAAATTTAAACTGTAGGTCGAACAAATTTTATAAAATGTTGAAACTTTGCCTTGACATGAATTTCGAATCAAATTCTTACCAAGCCTCTCCAAAAACAAAATCGGCTACTGCCTTTTCATTGATTTGTTGCTTATGGAATTCATAAGAGCTTAATGTGATCTCTTCAATTGCTTTATTTTCATTGGGATGAAGCAAAAAGGCATTTTTAATAAAACTATCTGCGGAAAATTGGACATTTGACGAATCCTCTCCCTGACACTGAAATTCTGGTATAATACCGCTGAGCACAGCTTCGTTAGGTAGTTGGGTTGGATCAATATTCACTGCGGAAAGAATTTCGTCATCTTCATCCGGTTCAAATAGATCAAAATCCATATTTAAAATTATTACGACAATGAATTTAACAATTTCCAAAAAATTTAATTGCATGTATATGAAATTTACACAACAGCTGACTGAGCGATTTCGCGCCACTGTGTATTATGTTCAGTAGTGCTACCGGACTTTAATAATTAATTTCTTGGTCCCACTTTTCGGAGGAAATATCCCCGAAGAAACTTTTGCCTTGATCTGATGTAATTTTTAAGTGGAATTTGATATTAGCATATACATATGTACATATAAGCAATTAAAAAACGTATTTGTTTGTATCGTAAATTTTAAAAACGTGAAAACAGACAGCACAATAAAATCAGCACAATATTACATTAATTTGTGTCACAACTCAAAATTATTAAAATGGTTTTTTTTCACTGGACAAATCTCTTTTGAAACAAAGTCTTCTGTCGCAATACAAAATACCGTTATGCTTGTTTTTATATTAAATTTATTTAAATTAACGATATTTATTTGCGACACCTGACCATCTGGGATTTTTTGAGTTATAACTGTTTTTGATTTAGCGTGCGATATGTTATTAGCCAGCTGTGCTTATTTAAAAAAAATGACTGAACATACAACAAAAGAACGAGTTTCCCGCTTAAAATTCCGTGGATCATTTTTGCATATTGAGAGAAAAATTTCCTTTTCATGGTTGAGCACAATAAACATTTTGCTTTTTCTTGTTAAAAATAATTTATTAAATGCTAGATAAAATGTAAAAAAACCAATTTTCTTAAAGTATTAAATCGCAGTTTCTATTTACATACATATGTGAAAAATAAATAAACAATTGTGCTGTTTTGTATTGGACCTAAAACGCTGAAACCTTGGAAATCCGAACAAAAAATATGTTTGTCCAAGATCTGCGTCAAGACTTTTATAATAAATTAATTGGCAAAAGGATTTTAATAATAGTTAACTATGATATTGATGCAATTTGTGCTAGTAAAATTCTACAAGCCCTATTCCAATATGATCACATGCTGTACTCCGTAGTGCCCATTATGGGCTTAGCGGGTTTGCAAAGGGCTTACAACGAGCATCAAGGAGATGTTAAGTTTGTTTTGTTGTTAAACTGTGGTGGCTGTGTGGACATTGTGGAATTGCTGCAACCGGAAGATGACGTGACTTTTTTTATTTGTGACTCTCATCGGCCTCTGGATGTGTGCAATATATACAGCGATCGACAGGTAAACTATATTGTAAAGGATTTCGATTATTTTTATTAAGTGGGTTGTAAAACGCTTTTTACTGGTTTGAAAATTTGTTTTTCACTGCATTTTACCTTTATTAATAAATATTTTAATGTTATAGGTTTGCATATTGGGTGATCCATCGACTGAGGAAAGTATACCTGCATTTGAAGCAATCTTTTGTGAATCGGAATCTGAGGAAGATGATGAAGACGATGAAGAAAATGAAGAAATCAACGATAGTGGTGCGGGGGAATCTGATGGTGAAAAGGACGATGCTGCCACGAGAGCCGAGCGACCCAAACAGTTGACTCGAATGGAAAAACATGAACAACGTATTATAAAACAGCGACAAAGGCGCACTTGGGAAAGTGAGCGCGATCGTGTTATGTTTGAATATACACAATACAGTTATTATGGACGATCTTCGGCTTTGGCCATATTCGAACTGGCTTGGAAATTATCCAAGGACAATATGGATCTTTTATGGTGGGCCATTGTCGGCATTACCGAACAGTTGATTCTGGGTAAAATTGAAAGTAGTGCATATACCTTGGAAATTGATACTATTCAATCGCATGTCTCTCGTTTGACTAATAAAATCAACGACCAAAGTAATTTGAGTGCTTCCAAGATATATTTTGAAAATGATTTACATTTGGTCTTATATCGCCATTGGAATGTCTTGGAATCAATGAAATATTCCATGTATGTAGCTTGTAAATTGAAACTGTGGACTTTGAGAGGCGAAAAGAAATTGCACGAACTGTTAGTGGAGATGGGTTTGCCATTAGTACATGCTCGGCAAACTTTTACATCGATGGACTTGGAATTGCGTCAGGAATTCTTTGCTATGGTAGAGCGTTGTGCCGAAAAATATGATATACCGGATGTTATTTATGGTTCCTTTACATTACAATATGGTTATCGTAATCGTTACTCGGCAGCTGATTATGTATACTCCATGTTAGCCATTTTAGAGTCAATAAAAAAGGACAAAACACCCGAAGATTGTTTTCTCGAAGCGCTAGACGGTTTGGGACGCAATCATAAGGACATTTTAATTTGTGGCATAGATGGTGCCAAACTGTTATACCAGGCAATTTTCAAACAAGTACAAAGTAGTTTAGAAGCGCATCAAATCCATTCAACTGGTTCATTTTTCTACTATATCCTCAATGCGGAGAATACGTACTTCTCTTATCCGTATGGTTTAAGCTTGCTGGCAAAGTTCATTCTAAATGGTCACGTTGCGATTTCACGCAGTCGCCAAGCTCCCGACTTGCCTATGATCGCTAGCTGCCCCATTGATGCTGAGAGAGGCTTGTGTCTTTTAGTTGGCATACCACCCGTGCGCGAAGATTCGCCAAAGAATTTTTTTGGCAAAGCCTTCGAGCAGGCAGCTCAAAAGTGCAATGCAACTATTTTACAAGATCATTTCGACAGTTCTCTTATACAAATACTACAAAATGATCTAACACGATTTTTAGATGCGTTGACCGTACTACTTACTTAAGTTATAAGTTATATTCGTTAATATTAAGAAATATTTTTTTTAACCAACATAAAATTCCACATCAAATATTGAATCAAAAGCAACATTTGGATTTTCTGCAGCAGTGTTAAATATAACAAGTATGACCATTTTAATATTTATTTAATCGGACTAGTTTATATTTAAAATACTTAGGTGACCTTTAAAAAAAAATTTAAATTTATTTGGTTGAAATATGAACTTTATTAGAGTTGTGGAAAAACTTTTATCGCGCTTGGCGAAAACGCTAATAAATACTAATTCGTTTAACATATAAGATAACGATATACGTATTTTACCAATAATTTTTAATTTCTAACAAGCTTTAGGATTAATTTTTTTTTTTGTTTTAGTGAAAGTTATTTGTTAAACAATAAAAAATCCTAAATTTTTCATTTTATTTGTTATAAAAGAAACTCATCCATTAATCACAGAAAAGAAGAAAATACAAAATACATACATTTCACCATTTATACTATACTTCATCACAAGCGATATTTGTTTTTATTGAAGTGCTTAAGGGGGTTGGTTTTCTTAGTACATATGTACATATTTATGTATAAATTTAAATCTGTAGTGACCAGAAAAGTAATATCTAATATTTTTAAATTCATAAAATCAAAATCGATTATTTCAATATCCAAAATTATTTCAGAAACGTGAACAATCGGGTCACACTTGGGACCCTTAAGACTACCACATCTATATACATAGTTTATTATGTTTGCTCTTCCATATTTGACCAAAATTTCATTAAAAACTCATTTTTTTACAAAACCGTTTAATTTCAATTTCCAAAATTATTTCAGAAACGACCAATATTTTTACTGAAATAACCACTAATATTCTCAATAAAAGTATGTTTTTTTTTAATCTAATATATTGTTTCTGCCAGACCACCAATCGTACTTTTATAATTTCATAAAATACAATTTAGAAAAATTTTTCACAAAACAAAAAAAAAATCTCGTTCCAATTTCAAGGATTTGGGATACTAATCCATTTAGCGACTACTGTTAAATAACTAACAGTGCTCTGTTATGTGCTTAAAATGAATTTTCCCATGCGCGATTAGTCCATTCTGTTGTTTTCATTGTACTAACAATGCGTGCTGATCCCAGGCACTCGTTATCGCTGTAAAAAACTGCATATTGGCCGGGCGTAACAGCTCTCAATGGTTTGTCTAATAACACAGTAAGTTCATCGGGATTCTTTAGAGATTTTCGGTATATTCTACATTTTACTAAGGGCTTTGTGTGTTGAAAACGAAATCTACATTCCAAAATATTGTCCTCATTTCTAAAGGGATCTTCACACAGCCAGTTTGCGTTATTGGTAAGTATTTTATCACTTAACAGGGCTGTATGATCATGACCAGAAGCAACATAAATTGTATTTGTGCTAACATCTTTCTGGGCCACAAAATATGGTTTAAGAAAAGAGTGCAAGCGACAACGTTGTCCTACAGTCCACTGATGTATGCCTTCATGTTGACCCACCACTTGATTAGTATCTATATCCACGAACTGGCCCGGTTTTGATGTGATGTACTAATAAAAATTTCAATTCAATGATTATTAATCATATGAATGCTTTAAACCAAATTAAGTAAGTACCTCCTTTATGAACTCTTTGAAATCTCTGTTACCTACGAAGCAAATGCCCGTACTTTCCTTTTTCATTGTTAGCCGTTCCAAACCAATTTGTTTTGCTTTGAGCTTAACTTCGCTTTTTAAAAGATCACTTAAAGGAAACATGGTCCTTTTCAAGGCTTTTCTTTTAATGCCCGATAGAAAAAAGGTTTGATCTTTAAATTTATCTTTGGGAATTAGTAATCTAGCATCTGAAAATTATAGTTATTCAGTTTTAATCAAATTATTGTATGATTTTCCTGCTTTTCAAATAGATAAGTATGTACATGCCTTGATTTTCTTCATAGTTCTCTAGAAAAGCACCAAAACTTGTTTTGGCATAGTGTCCTGTAGCAATGGCATCACAGCCCAAAGTTATGACAGCATGTTTATAGAACAAATCAAATTTTATGTGTTTGTTACAAAGTATATCAGGATTGGGAGTTAAGCCGTTTTGATAGTCCTCGAGAAAATGCCTGGTAACACACCGAACGAATAAAAGCACATTAATAAATTATTTTGTCTCCAGCTCAACTTACGTAAATACCGAATTCCAATAATCTTTAACATAATTAACCTGCCGCAACTCGATATTTAATTTATTACAAGTGTATTCAGCATCTAACAAATCCTGCTCGCCTGTACAGCGTCCCATTTCATCGAATTCATCCCAATTTTTCATAAATGCAGCCAAAACATTAAAGCCTTTGGAAGCCAAACATTTTTTTTTTAATTTATATCTTTCATAACAATTTATTAAATAAACAATTATACCCCGTTCCTTTAAAAGAAAAGCGCTAACCGCGCTATCAACGCCACCGGACATTCCCACTACAATGTTGCGAAACATTTTTCACAGTTCTCTCTAGGAATTCCTATTATTAGGTGTGTTTGTCTTTCCTCTAGTTTATTATTCTCCAGTAACTTTACGATAGAAATAACAACTTTGTTTTCCAAAGTCAATAAAACCGATTTGGTAAAATGTAACACAAATTATGAAATACGGAAACGACCTTGTTAACATAAAAAAACAACAACAAAAACCAGACCATCTGATTGCTCAGGTCTGCAATACGTTCAGTGAGGTTTTATTTTTCTGTACCACTACCCAGCAACACATAAAAATGAGTAATTCTTTAGAAACCACTTCTTAATTACTTCCAAAGTAGGTAATGCATTTTTTATGGTTTACGGAAGTTATTTTTAATCACATATCTAAAGTAATATTAAATCACATATTTGTTTGCAACAATTTCATTATTTTTTATGCTCAGCAATAAAAAGTTACACCTTATTTTTAGAGTTTACAGCTGTTGTTTTTGTTATTGTTGTATGCAAGTGCTTTCATTAGAAAAGTAGAAATCATCGGGTGGTTACTGGTTTGCCGCACAGTATATTTAAAATAAAATATTACTGCGGCAAACCAATAACCACCCGACGAAATGTCATGATTTGTTACGCGTGAGTCACGTACGATCGTGGTTGTATATACATACATATCGATCCTTTATTGCAACGTAGTCATAACTAAAAAAAAATGTTTTCAATTTACATACAACTTAATGGAAAAAGAAAATTTTATTTTTTTCTCAAGAGGTGAGTAAACAAGATATTTATATGAAATTTTTACACAATATAAATAACGATATGAGGATGCATCATTAACTCGAAAAATGCATTTTTCATTTCATTTCATTTTACCCAACTTTTTTTAGTCTTTAAAACAACTGTTTTTGGATAATTCGTATCCGAAGTAATGGCAGGCAATTCACCAGGAGTGTGCGTGAATCATAAAAAAGTTTGACCGACTTCAAAATTAAGCACTAAAAAGTTAGACATAATTTAGATTCAGTTAAATAATGCTATTCCAAGTCGGTGCCAAACAGGTTAGCAAATTCTATATTTACTTAGTATTGGAATATTATTATAGCTAATTTAAGAAATTTATTATTCGACATATTGTCAGAAGTTTATTTTAATTTGAAATTTATTTGCTGGTGGTTCAGCGTTGTCTATATATTTCATTGTTGCTGTAACAAATCATCAGTAGACTTCAACCAAATATTTTGAATAGTCACAAACCTCTTATCTTATGCACAGACTTTCAAGAACTATTTGAGAATTCACAAATAATATTTTTGAAAATCACAAAAGAAAAATAAGCGTAGTAGGCTTAGAAACTAATACAAAAAACCCAGCAAATAATTTATATTCGATTTGAATCTATTTTATTTTTCTACACCTTTATACAATTATAAATCCATTGGATAACAATAAATGTAATTATAAGGCAAATTGAAAAATAAAATCTAAATTTAACATTTAAGAAATTTATTATTCGACATATTGTCAGAAGTTTATTTTAATTTGAAATTTATTTGCTGGTGGTTCAGCGTTGTCTATATATTTCATTGTTGCTGTAACAAATCATCAGTAGACTTCAACCAAATATTTTGAATAGTCACAAACATCTTATCTTATGCACAGCCTTTCAAGAACTATTTGAGAATTCACAAATAATAATATTTTTGAAAATCACAAAAGAAAAATAAGCGTAGTAGGCTTAGAAACTAATACAAAAAACCCAGCAAATAATTTATATTCGATTTGAATACACCTTTATACAATTGTATTAGTTTCTAAGCCTACTACGCTTATTTTTCTTTTGTGATTTTCAAAAATATTATTTGTGAATTCTCAAATAGTTCTTGAAAGTCTGTGCATAAGATAAGAGGTTTGTGACTATTCAAAATATTTGGTTGAAGTCTACTGATGATTTGTTACAGCAACAATGAAGTATATAGACAACGCTGAACCACCAGCAAATAAATTTCAAATTATAGCTAATAAATATAAAAATATTTTAATTAATTGAATCTTAAATATTTTTAACTTTTTAGTGCTTATTTTTGAAGTCGGTTTAATTAACTTTTTAAGTTTAATTTTTAAATTTTTAGTGCCAATTTTATATTTTTATGGGAGTGGTCATGCCTCTAATCAAATATTAGTATCCGCCCACTATTCTAAATTCAACAACGCGTCACTTTCAGAGCTCAAGTTGTATGCCAAGTTTCATAAAAATCGGCCAGGTAGAAGCACGTGAAATATAGCATGGGCATGTCCCCGCTCACTTCTTTAAGCACAAAATTATGCCATTCCACTAAGAGACGAAACTCTTTGCCAAATTTCGGGGGAATCGGATAAGTAAAGTACATAGAATTTATACTAGCCTTTCATGGGTATGGTCTCGACCATTTTTTTTGAACACAAGAGTAAGTATTTTTCAATGCTCAAGGTGTGTGCCAAGCTTTGTAAAAATCGTTTAAGTAGAAGAATGTGAAATATATTAAATTTTAATTGGCGTAGCCCCACCCATTTTTTGAGTGCAAGATTGTGTACTTTTAGGAGCTCACGCTGTATGCGAAGTTTCGTAAAAATCGGTTAAGTACAACCTAGTGAAATACATATTAAAATTTAATGGGCATGGTCCGTCCACTTTTTTTAATGCAATATTGTATCTTTTTTAGAGCTCAGAGTGTGTGCCAAGTTTGGTAAAAATTATTCAAATAGAAGCGCGTAGAATATAATTTTAAGTTTTAATGGGCGTGGCTCTGCCAATTTTTTCAACTTCGATATTGTAAGACCTTTCAAAGCTGTTTACCTCAAATGCAAAAATATCAGAGTGTGTGTTTTTGGACGTACATAGATGCTTTAAGGTGCAATTAGACGTGACATGGCCATAATGTCATAGCCATAACCAAACCAAAATTCAATTGGTTTCTAGCAATTAAAATAACATTTTCTTATCACCAACTTCCTAAAACAAAAATAATGAATAATGCATCACAAATGGAATTGCGGGTGTTGCGCATCGGTAATACGTTCCACAAAAAAATGTGAAAAGTGGAATTAAATAAAATGAGAGACAGACTCTCATGTTATTTGCTTCCACATGAACAGGTTAATAACAAGGATGTTACAAAGACAGAGCTACAGCATCAGTTTAACTGGAACTTTAAACCTGTAAACTTGGAAAAACGGCAACAAGACGCTTTAAACGAAAATGGAAAATTAAAAAAAAACAATAAATAATATATTAACAAAAAGAAAATTATAAATATAGTTAAAACGATAGCAAAATATAGTTTTAGTTTAAAATAGAAATTAAAAAAAAATGTGCATATGTTAAGGAATTGTGTGGTAAAAGCGTTAGTTTTTAAAACAAGGATATTTAACAATTAACACACACATACATGCGTATACATACATATTCATGCATATACATATGTATATACATACATAAATATACCTAAACATATGTATTAGTGATGCACGAATATTCGTATTCGAATTGCCGAATATTCGGCCATTTTTAATGCGAATACGAAGCATTCGTATTCGTCAAATTCAGGCAAATACGAATATTTTTCCAAAAAAGTTAAATAATTTAATGCATGAATCCTAAACTAAATTTAAATAAATGGATAAAAATATTAGTTTGTGCGAATCCATTAAATTTTTTATAGAAATTTGTGCTTTGTATAATTTTCAAATAATATTTACTAACGATCATTAAAATTTTGGGTAGTTTTTATTAACTTTAAAGTACGCAAACAGGAGTATGAAGTTGTTCTTTTTTATAACAATTTTTTAATATTTCATATTGCAGCCCTAATTTTATGTCTATAAATTTCATTCGCATTCGTATTCGCGAATATCAAAATTTGACATTCGTTACATCACTAATATGTATGTATGTATATGAATACATCTCGAGCCTTTGCTGCAAGGGTATCATAACTCAAAAAAAAAAAAAATACAATTTTTAGTTAAAATTAGAGAATTACAATTTCTTAATCGGGCTTAAGTTCAGTATTTTCAATTCTTATTGAATGAAATATTTTTTTTTTGTAATTAATGTCTGATTAAAATTCATTCTACTTCAATTAAATTTAATATGTATCAATTAAAGAATTATATCGTGAAAAAAATTCAAACAGGAAAATTATATATTATTTTGCCATTAAGTTGTTTGCTGTCAAACAATTTTTTTTTAATTATAACTCTGTGCAGTAAAAACTCAGATATGTATGTACATATCGCTCTTGTTCCTCTAAAAGGGCTTAACTCAAGATATTGTAATTTTCCCTTTGATATATTTTTAAACAAATTTGCTACACCACTGTAAAAATCTTTCACTTCTATACAAAATAATTCTTTCTGCAAAGATCTTATAGAAGAAGATAAGAAGTACGTGAAATATAAAATTAAATTTTAATGGGCGTAACTCCGCCCATTTTTTATATGCAAGATTATGTGTTTTTCAGAGCTCAGGGTGTGTGTTAAGTCTTGTTAAAATCGGTAAAGTAGAACCCCTTAAAATAAAGTATTAAAATTTTAGTGGGCGTGACTCAGCCCATTTTTTAAATGGAGGATTGTGTCTATTTTAGAGTTCATGGTGTGTGGTAAGTTCCTTAAAAATCGGGTAATTAGAACCGCGTGAAATATTATAATAAATTTTAATGGGCGTCACACCGCCCATTTATTCAACTTTCAAATTGTGTAATTACAAGTACTAAAGGTGTTTTATAGGTTTCGCAGCAATCAAATAAGTAGAATATCATAAAATTCAATTAAAAAAATGTGAACGTGTCCCCGCCCACTTTTTACAATAGTACCAATGGAAAGCTATACCCTCTCAGACAAAAAAATAATTTTTACAATCGGTCTAAAATGTACAGAAAGAAAAATTGAGACGAATTGTTAACCTCCTCCTTTTTTTGATGTCGGTTAAAAAAAAACAAAAACTCTTGTATACTTCCTTCTGATATATGAATACATATGTATGTATGTATATGAAAACAAAAACAGTTATTTGCCTCTACTGAATATTTGTAAATTGTGAGTTTACCTCTTTAGAGGTACAAGTGTGATATGTACATATCGCTCACATTTACTCAAAGAACGTCATAACTCGAAAAAAAAACAGTTTGCCAGAAAACGAAGTTTTCAATTTACACACAACTTGATGGAACAATAAAATTTTATTTTTCCAAAAAAATAAAAAAGATATTTACATATATGAAATTTATGCACAATATGAAAAATGATATGATATATAATAATACTGCATCACTAACTCAAAAATTCTATTTTTTGAGTTATGACATTCTTTGAGTAAATGAGCGATATGTACAAATGTATGTATATACATTGCTTTCTTACATCTCAAAAATTAAACTTCCATCCTGCTAAAAAATATCGACATAATTTCAATTCAGTTTGACTCCTGCGAGTAAACTTGAAACATAAACGTTTTGCATAAATTTGTTCAGCATTTTTGGAATATAAAAATTTTCACAACCATAAATATTGGACCTAATTACAAGTGTCGCATTTCGACTACGACCATTCTTTAGTTCTTTAGTCTAGTACAAAATAGTCGTAGTTTAGATACGACACTCGTAATTGGGCTATTATTTCGCTGCTTAGCTATAAAACGAGTAACAGCACTGTTATATCCTAGGTTATACTATGCAATTATTATTTGCTAAGCTGATTACTTTGAAGGAGAAAGAGACGAGGGGAACAGAAACGTATTTTCCCCTTGTCTCTCTCTGTCCTAACAAACTAATCAGCTTAGCAGTAAGACTTGCATAGTGTAAAGTATAACTAAGTAAAATGATCGATCTCAACAAGATCCAAAATATGGATCACGCGATCCAAAATGTGGATTACGCGCCGAAATATACATAGATCAAGCGATCTAAGATTTGCATCACGCACTCCAAAGATTTGGATCGCGAGATCTATATTTTGGATACTGTTGGTATCGATCATTTTACTTAACATCGCTATATAGCTAAGCGGTAAAATAAATACTTTTTGCAATTAGAAATATTTTTTCCAAAATTTCTAAAAAATTTAAAAAATACAATTCAGATATACTGTAAGCGTAGTTTAATAGTATGATTCGTTATCACCATTTTCCACTAGGTTTGATTCGCTGAGGAAGAAGGGTTAGGCCACAATGAAGATTTTTATAAAAATGGGATATTTTTATAAAAATTTTTCAGTACAAACCGCACAAGTATTTTTGACCGGCTGAAGTCTAGTTAATAATTAATATTTTAAAAATTATCACATGTAATTTTGGCTCCTAAAAATACAAACTTTACCCTAGTCAAAATCAAACAAACAAAAAAATAAAGTTGAATAAAAATAATTAAACTAAACATTCATTCATTATACTTTAGGTAGAAAAAACGCTAAGAATTGACAAAAATCAATTCTTAAATTATATTGAAAATATACTTGCTATCGTTTAGTTTTTATACGATAAAAGTGTTACTAAACTTACGTGGCTTAAAAGTGTTGAAAGTTAAAAGGCACTTACCTGAAATGAAAAACAAACGAAAAAATTTGAATTAATAAAATATTTAACAAGTAGTAATTAAAAAATAAAAAAACCCCGACTGCCACCAACTTTGAAATATCCCAAATGGTTATTCGAAATGAAAAATCATAAGAGAAACCTAAAGATGATTTTAAAATACCTATCGAATGATACCCATTTTAATATAGTTCGCCGACTTTTTATTTTTTCGTATTTACAAAATGGCGTCTGTTGAGCTTTGACTAGTAGTATATCTTTATCAACTCGTTTTGAGAAATTTATGCATTTGATGTAAAAAATGTACTGAATATGTGTGTTTACATCCAACGTATGTTCAAATTACAAGCGGCGAAAATATTCACCTAATTAGTTGCGACCACCTTACCGCCCGTTGTCTGCAGACAAGCTTTTAAGCTTTGCGGAACTTACTCTAGTAAGAATTGTATGAAAATTATTGAAATAAATAAATAAAATAAAAAAACATGCCAGTAGTTACTTGCAAGTAGTGTATATGTATTACTAACGAAAATCAGGAGAAATGTAAAAAAACACAAAAATTTTTTGAGTGGCTACACAGCACAGTGCAAGTTAAAATGTCTTCAACAAGTAAAGTTCTAGCTAACAGCGTTACTTCAACTGTTAGTGCAGTGTTGCCAAGAAGTCAATATTGAACTTTAATTGTATTGTTAATATATTTCTTTTATTAAAACATGAAATTTATGTTCAAACTTAGCTCTAAAATGAGTATTTATGCCATTTCTCAATATCCTTTTTATATATACATAAAATCAGCTATAATACTAATACAAAATTAATTAAATAACTCTCTACTCGGCAACACTGTTTTTCGTTTTGTTACTTACTTGCGACAGTGTGAAAATTTACTTGCTTCAAAATTTCATTGCAAGCTGACTCGAAAGTGGCAAAAGTGTGGCTGTGTTAGTAAAAATTGTGAGTGTATTCAGATTTTTTCACTTGCACTTGCATGTGGCAACGGGGGGTTAGATTCTGGATTCGCCTTGCAAGTCATATTCATATAAAACTCACCTCAATTCGCTTTTACATCCAAAGTGAATCTATATCAGGTGGGTTGAACTGCTCAGGTGAATATTTTCGCCGCTTGTTATTTGAATATCCATTAGATGTCAACACACATTTTTCAGTACATTTTTTTGACATCAAATGCATAAATTTTGCGAAGCGAGTTGAGCCGAGTATACCTTAAGGTACGGTCACACTTGTCAAACATGTGCCCACAAAAAGCGCAAGCAACAAACACTAATGAAAAAAGTTTTGATCCATGCACTTGTTTATAAAATTAAACAGTTTCGAACACAACTAGTAGACAACGTCATAGAATCCAACATTATTGAATACTCTTTAACTTGACAAACTTTTGTCTAAATTGAAAGATTTTTCATTGGCATTTAGTGGTTACGCTTTTTTGGGCAAATGTTTGACATGTGTGACCGTACCTCTATATGAATTTGCCTTGACTAGAACTAAAGCAATTAAATGTTAAATTTCAGGGCATACTTATGCTGTTTTAAGCTTTTTGACAGTCCTGTTATTCTTTGCCTTGATTTATTTTCACCGAAAACGGACAATAAATAAATCAATTTTTAATCAAATATGTAAATAAAAATATGTTAATGCTTTTGCAAAATATTTACAAAGGCAAATTGTAATTTCTTAAAGGCATGCAGGCAGGCTTTATGCAAATTTTTACGTTAAACTTAAGTCAAAAAAAAATTTTTTTTTATTCCTTATCTACATAGAATAAATACTAGTAGTACACACGTCAGATCAGCAGACACACAGAAGGTCCAAAGACAATTTAACAAAATGCAAATTACAGTGGAGTTCGTTTATAACCAGTGAGAGGGATTTCAAGCAAATAAATATGTACATGTTTTCCCCAAGGAAATATCTTTAAAAAATAATAAATTTGCGTAAAAATTGTAATGTTGTTGCATATTTTGATAACAAATGCATAGTTTTGCATGATGTGACTGACGATAAATGCATGTTTTTGCTAAAAATTTAAATTTTAACAAAAGAATTAGTACAAATTCTCAGTTACACTCAGAGAAAATATATGGTGTTGGAATGGTTAATAAAACAATATTATGTTTTCTGAAACAAATGTGTGGAAAAGAGTTATTGTTATTTTAAACATTAAATGTTAATTGTTGTTTTGTTAACTCTCTATGTATAACGCTTAAAAGATCTGGATATAATAAATAATTATATGAGGAATTTGTTTTTAAATTAATTTCTGACTGTACACTGGACTGAAAAAATTTGAGCTATCTCGTAATTTTTGTCCTATACATATTTCTTTTCTTTAGTTTCCTTTAATTTTCCTCTTTCAATTGCAATAAAATGTTGTAGATACATATTTGATGTGAAAATTTTATTTTGATTTGAATAATCTTATTTTTAACGTTTTACGAAGAAAACACATGTTTCGAAGGAAATGTTCCCCTTTTTCACGACTAATACAAAACTGTTGAGAGAGGACTAGTTGTTTTGTTATACGCCTTAATTTGTTTTAATCGGTTTTCGTTGTATCCGAACTCCACTGTATAAAAAATAAGTGGAAACTCTAACGGGACATCACTTACACACTAAATGTTGTAGGTATATCTGATGTTGTCGGCAATATGGCAGGCAGATGAATATGTAATTTTGTAAAGGCCTTGAATTCTTAATCAAAAGAAAAAATAATTGATTCACACTCTTACCCGGTTTGCTCACTTGCCATTTTATTTGAACGATAACGGAAACATTTACACAATGGGCATACATAGACACACACACGCACGCACATTAAATCCTACTTAACATGTGTGTATGTATGTTCTATGTTCATTGTACAATTTATGTAAATACGAACGGAGGGGTGGGGAAGGAGGTTGATATGCGAGAGCATTATAATAAATTCATATTTACTTATTTGTAGCTTTATCCCTTTTACAAGCGTGTTGAACATTTTTAAATAATCGTGTTTATTGTAAGTGGGATTATTGCATTAGTTTGCAATAACGTAAATTGTTTATTTAATTTATTAAAATATTATTATAATTTTCAAATAACGCCCTCTCGTTAATTTGACAACTGGAATAACAAGGTTTTAAGGACTGATTACACAGTACAGCACAAAAGAATACGGTATTCAGACATTTGTTAGAATATGCCCAAATCGGTATATACATATGTATATCAAACCAAATTTGCTGTGGGATGAAGGAAAATCTTTCCAAAATTTTAAAAGGAAGATTTTTGTGAAATATTTGTGTCACTGGATGGTCTAGTGCGAGGGTAACTTACCTAATTGTTCCAAGAATCAATAAGAGCAACCAAAATTAAGAAGTAATAGTTATTTATTTAAAGGCTCAGTTAGCCGACTGCAATGTAATGTAACTGCAATGGGAATAAACAGTTGATCGATATTGCTATGTGAAAAGTAATTAAAATGGTTATAGAGATGTAACATTACTTTTCACATGACAGTATCGAAGTGAACACAGGTATTGTTGATTTTGCAACATCTTTTTGCCTTCAGTGCCTGTGTTTGTGGGTTATTTTTCTAATTATTCAGAGTTGGTGCTAAACAGTCCAATAAAGGCATATTTCATTTTGTATGAAAAATCACGTAAAAACTTTATACTATAAGTCTCCATAAATATATTTTAAAGGAAAGTGTGGCAGCGACACGCTTATGTAAAGATATCATTCCATTTTCTATGTATATTTCTGCTCAACCATTTCGTATGAATCTTTCTATATACTCGTACATTGGACTACCGCTTGGATACAAATTTAAAACCCTGTTTGTACACACATCTTATTTGCAAATTGTTATATACTTCAATGCTGTCGACTTTTTGCATTACTATTATCTGGCAACGCACACAATCCGACGATTCTTTTTGTCAACTATGTTTCCTTGTCATGTACACTTTTTTATATATCTCGCACCTCATTCACTTTTATGCTTACGCCATTAAAGCAATATACATATATCTGTATCTATTCTATTAATATTGTAATATTAATGGTATTAATTTATAAAGTGGAATATAAATAAATGAATTAAATATATATATCCACGAACAAAAGACTGCAAATATTTTGGTGGGTCCAAGCCGGACACAACTAAAGCTATTTGTAAAAACTGAACTCAAGGTTTGTACGTGGAAAGCTTACACTGTTAACTGTATATTATATTGTTTACAAAAAAAAAAAAAAAAAAAAAAAAATTGGCAACATTTTACACCTTATTAGTTTTCGTGAGTTATTCACCACTATCAATGATTTCCCTCGAAATATTTCCCCTTTTCATCAAATTGCAATCGTTAATAATTTTTCCCTAGAAATGTTTTCTCTTTTTTTGATTCCCTTTGTCATGAATAATCTCAAGGGAATGAATTCTTGGGAATAATTTTTTATTCCCATGAACAATAAATTGGCATGACCAGTTGTTAGGGAGTCGAACATGCTATTGTGAATTGATGTAATTGTATTTTTTAATTTTTAGGCGTATTTTTATAGTTTTATTATTATATTTAAATTGTTATTATTTAGCAAAATAACTGACCGATTTATTTTATTTTTATTGGAAGAAAATAAAGAAACGAATGTACATATGTAAGTGAAAAACATTAAGAGTTATTGGCAGTATATACTATAATATAAATATATATGTACATATACATATATATATACTATAATATAAATAAGTTCATGCATTTTCACTTCTTTAAAAAACAACAAGAAAACTACTTACATTGTGCTTCTTTTTTTAGTCCCAAAAATACACATATTTTTTGGGGAAAAACTCAGGGGAACAAAAATCGGCGATGCCGTATTTTTTCGAACATGCAAGTTTTTTTTTTGCGTGGAAATAACTCACGATTGCAACTTTAGGGAAAAGGGCAACATTTCGAAGAAATAAAGATTCACGATAGGGGTGAATATTTTCCACGTGAATTTTTTCACTTTTCCCTTGGTTTTGAATTATTACATTAGAACTGAATATTAAAAGTTATAAATATTTATTTTTGGGATAAGATTAGTAAATAAAGTTCACGATTGTTAAAAATAATTCAATGCAATACCATTTTTCATGGAGTATGAATCACTTTTCTGCACATACACACTAAATTTTACGGCGGTACATCGCGGTGGTGTACCAAAGAATTTTCTTCCATTAAAATATTTAAAAACACAGCTTTAAAGATAAAAAAAAAATTCATTTGGAATCCTAAAATTTGTGCATTGCTTATAATCAAGCTTTATAATCAAGTTTAAACGGGATATACGAGTAAGTTTGGAAAAGTGGACAGCATTACATGCATACATACATACAAAAAAAAATATTAATTGTATTTTATGAAAATTTGTAGGTACATATTATCAAATTTTATCGCTTTAGCTTTATATCGGTTACTAGAACGTGCCAAGCGCTTAAAAGCTAAAGTTGAATTCACTTATTTTTGTCGGGACAAAGGGTTTTATATGCCTTTTCTCTCTTTCTTTCTTGGAAGCAAACTTTAAACAATTTTTTTATAACAAATATTAAATATTTTAATGACTTGCAAAATTTTTTATGGTTCATAAAAATAGTCGCAGTAGTAACAAAAAAACACATACACACTTTCAACACTTTCTTGTTCCTCCATTTATAATCGTCATCAATGTCACATCCATGCTATAACTTTATTCAACCAAGTTTTATTTTGTGTTAAACATGAAGTGAAACATTTGGAAAACTTTTTTATATACAATGTACATGCATATTTTTTCACTTTAGAAATTATCTTGAGTTGATTAAAGTTTTCTTACTACTTTCTTTTTCCTCTTACATGTGCCTTAAAAGAATGAGAATCAATCATTTGTCCTTGGTGATGCTGCTGCATGAATTTGTAACTTTTAGAAATTTTCAACGTTAATAAATGTTTTTTATAGATCTGTTAACTTGAATTCTATTACTAATTTATGTATAAATATTAATTTTTTTCAACAGACGCTCTCATAATATGAAAATGTGTTTTTATATATTAAGTTGGGAAGCAAATTTAATTGATTTAAATTAAGAAAAATCATACATAATTTTTTTGTTTATGCTTTATTTATTTTATTGCCGCCATTTTAGCATTTTCATTGCAAGTATATTCTTTCTTAAAAAAGCATTCAAGGTTTACAAAAATTTGCTTAAAAAAACTATGAAAATTTATAATCAATAGATTATAAATTAAATTAAATGCTATGGCATTTTATTTTTTCTTCTGTAGAGCATTTGAGAAGATATTTTATGCCGATTTATAATTCTCCCATTACCATTTTCTGGCAACACTGTCCTCTATTCTTGTTTAGAAGGGATGTATCTTAAAGTTCCCGTTTCCCCTTAGGGATTAATTTTTATAGTGTTGCCAGAGTGCGGTCGCAAAATTAGCCGACCGTATAAAAAATTTGTTCGAGGTGCCAGTTTGTTTAGTATTTTTTTTGAGCCATCAAAAATAAACGATCGCATTGAAAACGTGGACTGTAAAATTGTTCAATATATCGATCATCATAGTGATGTATTTTTTTCCTATTTGGGTAATTTTTTTAAGTGATACAACGTAGTTTGAATCATGCTTAACAAATAAAGAGTTTTTTAATAACAACTTCCGATCTTTGACAGTTAATAGCGGACATGTTGTTGAAGTTAAATCTGCCCAATTGACTGTTATTTATTCAGTCTATTCTTAAGTCACAGGTCTATGCGAATAAGCAAAATTCATGTAAAATTTCATAGAAAAATTTTATTGATATCTCGCACATACACTTTTTTGTATTTAAATTTATAGATATGAAACGCTTAATGAAAAACCCTTTGCATGAGTAAATTAATTTTCCAAAATCGCTTATAAAATTCAAAGGTCATTTAAATCTATAATCTAATAATGTTAAAGGATATGAGTTTGACAAGCAACATAAATTGTAATTGACATATTGAAATTATGCAAAAAAAAAGCAACAGTTTGTACTGCACATAAATAATGCAAATACACATATACACCATATACACTCACTATATGCACATTAAATTTAATGAATATTTAATAATTTTTCACTCGTTGCTCTTCTTTTGTTTACAGAAAATCATTTTAAATATTTATATGTACATATGTATGTAGTTATATGTACATACACATAAGCAAATATTGCAGCGGATTCAGGCATGTGGGTGCTTAAATTCAATTAAAAATTTAATAATTTACAAGCGTATTTATCTTTAGGAAGCAAATGAAAAAGGACACGCATTCAAGTCCTTTAAACCATCAGCAATGCAGCAATGTTTGTTAACAGCAATATTATTTAAAATAAAAGCCACTCAACAGCAATATTATTGGCAATTAGTAAAATACGACTTGACTTTGGGCCATTGATGAAAACGCACAACGAAAATTAAAGAGCAAAAATAATAACAATTAAAAAAAAAAAGAAAAATTAAGCTGAAAAATTATTGCAGGCCACAAGCAGCAGTTGACGGCTGACAATTATAACTTTTTGAGATAGGACTTTTCTTTTTTTCTGCATTTCCCCTATAAATTGTTGTCAATTGTAATTTAATTTGAGTTTTGGTTGAAGTGCCTGTGCGACGAAAAGTTTATATAATCAACAATATAAATTTGATACCGTCAAGTTGGAAGGAAAAAAACTTTTCACAGCAGTTAATAATTTTTTCACTGGTTCAACATTTGCCAGAGAAATTCGACAGCTAATGGTAAGCTAAGTTGTGTTGAAATAGAATATAATAATAAAAATACTTTATTAATATCGTAATATGGCCAAAAGAGTTTTATTCTCATTTTGGACAAATTTTAATTTTTCATCTTTTTTTATTTAATCTATCAACAAATTAAAGAAAGTAATAAAATGGAATTCTTGTTCCCATGAGATTTTTAATTCCCTCAAAGGGGAAAATGCTATCGAGAATCACCCGTGAATTTATTTCCTGCTAGGAGTTCTCAGTGAATGCAAAAAAACGGGAAGAAGTTTTGTAAAGCTATCGGCTCAATGTACCGATTTTCTTAAGCTCACTGCAATAAAGTCCTGTGTAATTAACCAAAATGGCTTTAGAGACAGCTCTCCCCAGTCTCATATCGTAGCAAAAGTAAAATTAAATTGAAAGCTGCACGCAATTTCAAGGCAACTTAATTTAATTGTTTTTCTTCACATTCATTTTCGCTTCTGCAGCAATAGAATTATAGTCCTTAATATTAAAAAATTTCGTCGATCTGACGAAAGATTTATGTTCCACGGAGCTTCATGGCTTCTGTGTAGCTGGATTATATTATTTTATAAGTTTTTTTCCACTGCAGCAGGAATATTAAAAAACACAACTTTAAAATTAAAAAATTTCATTTGGAAACTAAAATTTTGTATTTCTTATTATTAAACTTAAATTTGTTTGCTTTTAATTAATTTTTATGCTTTGCAAATCTTCTTCCCTTTTTTACATTCACTGGGACTCATAGCGGGCAAAAATTTTCACGGGAGATTCTCTATAGTATTTTTCCCTTCGAGGGGAATGAAAATTTCACGGGAACAAAAATCCCACTTGTTATTCACGATAAGGGTGAATAAATTCAATCATAGTAGTAACTACTGTGATTGAATCAATCACTGTAGTTACGTAACATATATGGAAATATCGCTTATCTCAACTTGTAGGATTTTGCATAAAAGCGCTGAGCATATTCTGTGCCGAAATTCAAAACTTCTAAGTATATCGAATAGCGAACATACTAAATACATATGTAAACATGTAACAAACAGTAACTTTCAATAAACAAAATTATTATTTTGCACATAAACATATAAATAAAATTATATGCTCTAATATTTTGCGATATTCAGTTTCAGCAATATTTGAGTTCTGTGTTTTTAGCGCATCACAGAAAAAAATGTCAAATCACCTTAAAGTTGATTTCATTTTTAAATTTATACGTTTTTTGGTATAAAATATTTTTCTTTATTTTGAATGGACACGAAAAATATAATTTTAAGTTTTAGTGACGACACTAGTAACAATAATTCGAATGTAGAGAAATTATTTTCGAACTGTAATGTAAATAACAGATACATTTTCGAATAGATTCCATTTCGAAATTACATGTTTTTACACCGACCACATTTACTTTTGCTACAGACACGAAATACATCCGTAAGTGTCGATGACACTGCAGACGTATTCACGAGCCTGGACCAGATAATAGACGATGAAACAGCAGCCAGTGAACAAAATGCATCGATAGCACCCTCACCCTCGGTGGATGGTATTTTGTCGAAACGTTTTACACAGGCCCGGCGACGTTCACCACGACAGCGTATAAAAGCAATTTCACGTAGTAGTGGGTCCGCGCAAGCAACATCACAAACAAACAAAACAGCAATAACGACCAGAGATCATAAAATTAGTAACAAAAACGCAGCGGACATTTCTAGCCAACGAAAAAGTCGACAAAAAATTCAACGAAAACAACAGCAAAATCATACTTCATCAGATCCCGATACAGATTCATCATGTGATTTAATTACTACCAATTCAGCAGCGCAACGTCACAGTACCACAAATGTCTCGCCCAACAATCGTACAACGTCTGTTAAGGATTTCGCAGAGGATATTATACTTGCTGACAACGATAATGAGGAAACATATTTTAGTGATCAGGTATTAAAATCGCAAATAGTACAAGATGAAGAAGATGAGGAATACGATGAAGAGGATTTGGAGGATGAAGAGGAGGAGGAAGACGCTGACGAAGATGAACACGAGGGTGCTGCTGAAGAGGATGCTGACGATTATTTTGAACCAGCTTTAGTGGCAGAGCGAAAGCGTAGTAATACCTCCAGTACAGAAGGTGGGAGTTTAAGGTTCGGGTCTATGCGCGAAAAGCGTGCCAAACGAAAATCGAAAATACGTCAATTTTCTACGCAACGAATGTACTCAAATGATTCCAATGAAGGCGACAGTGGTCGCATAATCTCTAAAGCACAAATGAGAGGTAAGTGAACAAGATATTTTTTCTGATGAATAAAAAAATTAGGAAGTACAAAATTTTGAAGTTCTTCTGCAGGCTTGTAGCAGGCCTACAATCATCCTTTTTAAAAGTGGTGCTCAAATAGAAACAAAGAGCGGGATGGAGCTTCTCAAACTAAAGCATTTTTTTATGATTTATGATCCAGGCTTATTATGAACAGTAACTATCATCAACTGGTTGAAAAGTGCAAAAATTTGTCAACTATGGTTGAAATAGTTATTAGGAAAACCAGTTGATAAAGTGTGAATTATTAAGTAGGTATTCGCAATTGTGAATATGCATTATAAGGAAAAAAAAATATAACAGCTGACAAATGACAAAAATAGGATACAGTGAATGTGAGGAATTCGAGAATAAATTTCCGTTAATAGCTATTCACAATAGTGATTTTGTAGTTGATCGTTGAAAAGTTAGGGTTGCCTGCCTCTTTTCAACCGCTGACATTACGTAATACTGATTTGTCAACTTTGTTGCAAAAGTTTCTCTTATTAAGCGCACGTTGCTGTTCATAACAAGCCTGATTTTCTTCATAAAAAATTTCAAACAGACAAAAAAAAGTTAAGGCAAACTTTAATATGATTAAAATCATTTAAACAATTATTTATTTTTTTGCCAATTCGTTGCAGAATTTCGCGAAGCGTTTCGTTTATTTGATAAAGATGGTGACGGTTGCATAACAAAGGAAGAACTGGGAACTGTAATGCGATCTTTAGGCCAGTTTGCTCGCGTTGAGGAGCTACAAGAAATGCTGCAGGAAATCGATGTTGATGGTGAGTACCACCCACCCATTGATTTTAGTTAAAATGTTTGTTTGTAATAGAAAATTAAAAATAAATTTAATAAAGTGAGACTTTGACGAGCACGCGAAGGTTTACGTAAGGACACTACATATGTAATACTATACGAATATGCGCTTTTTTCTTTTGCCGATTATGTCCGTCTTTGGCATTTTTTTGGTTTTGGCGTTTTTCCATTTTGGTAATTTTTCCCATTCAGCGCTTTTTTCGCTTGCCAATTTTTTCGGTTTTTAGTATTTTTAACAATTTATTATAGTTTTAAGTTTCATAGACTTTTTTTAATTTTGACGTTTTTTTGTTTTGGCGATTTATTTTCTTTTTGGCAATTTTTTTATTTTGTGATTGTGGTGTACGGAACCCTAAAAAGTGACCTTTCCATATTCCCTTGCAAGTTTAAAGTATTCTGGTCTAATTAAATATAATTTCTCTCGCTTTTGCAGGTGATGGCAATGTTAGTTTCGAAGAATTCGTTGATATTCTTTCGAATATGGCCTACGAAGATAAATCGGGCCTTTCGTCAGCCGATCAGGAAGAGCGTGAATTAAGAGATGCATTTCGTGTATTCGATAAACATAATCGCGGTTATATAACCGCATCGGATTTGAGAGCTGTACTGCAGTGTTTGGGTGAAGATCTAGATGAGGAAGAAAGTAAGTAGTAAGGAACTTTCTTTTTATTTTTTTATTTTCTTTAGTGACGTTGACTATTATTTTTCACACATTAAGGCCTTATTTAAAGTCATAAAAAATTTAAACATATTATTTTAGCAAAACATATTTTTGAACGATATTTATCTTATAAAATTACGCCCTAAGTATTTTCACAGAATGATTGATTACTTTAAACTTTTTTCATTCACTACTTTAAAAATCAGTTAGATCTATACTCTGTTTAGTTAAAATTATAACTTTTTTCGTGTATCACTTTTCATTTCGCATTGAAACAGTTGAGGACATGATTAAAGAAGTTGACGTCGATGGCGATGGTCGCATAGATTTTTATGAATTTGTACATGCTTTGGGAGAACCAGAAGATTCACAGGAAAATGATGAGGAAGACGAAAATACAACATCACCATTGCCAACACCCAAATCAAATGTTTCTCTGGCTTATGAATAGATTTTTGATCAATAGTTATTAGAAGAAAAAAACGAAATAAAAACTTATAAATTTTATTTTTGCGTAATAATTGTAATTTTCTAGGTTGGCCCGAGTTCACAATTATGTGCAACTTAAATAGAAACTACAATCAAAATTTATAGAAAACTCATAAAACTTTAGGAAAACATACTTATAGTTAATTAAACTAATGCTTTTTATAACATTAAAATCAATTTGAATAAAAATCTTTACAACTTTATTTTGTAATTTATAAATATATAGTATCTCGTTTATACGCACATCTTATTTGCAAATAAAACTATTTGTAAATACTGAACTCACTGTTTATACATATGAAGATAGCACACATTTGTTATCTTTGTATTATATTACCACACATTGTTAAATATGTATTACATTTCTTAAAAAACAAAAATAATTGGCAACATGCATTTGTTCGTGAGTTATTAGCTTACAATAAAAAAGTTATATGGCAACGCTTTCCACTTTTATTTGCAAATAAGAAGTGTGTAATAACGGGATAATATTCTCACCACGAAGGTGAACTACTCTGGAATTGAAAGTTGTTGTTGTGATGTGGTGTTTTGAGGATGCCAGATTAAGAAACAGAAGTTCAATCTGGGAAAATTTGATTTTTCATTGTTGCATTTAGGAAGAAGTTATTAATATTTTTCTAAAGCAATCGATAGTTGGACCAGCAGTTAAAAATGCTCTCAAGTACTTTTTTAAAAGGTACTTTTTTTAAAGGTACTTTTATTAAACGGTACTTTTATAGATGTATTTATTTTAAAAGGCACATTTTTTTAAAGGTACTTTTGTAAAGGTACTTTTTTAAGCGTATACTTTATTTAAAAGGTGCTTTTTTTAAAAGGTATTTTTTTTTAATTTACTTTTGTAAAAGGTCAGTTTTTTAAAAGGTAATTTTTTAAAGGTATTTTTTAAAGGAACTTTTTTAAAGGTACTTTTTAAAGGCACTTTTTTAAGAGGTACTATTTTTAAAAGGTACTATTTTTTTAAGTAAAACAGCAGGTGGAACAGAGCTTGAGAATACTTCTTCAAAAATAAAACCCATATTCCTCTATAGTCAACTATTTACTAAAATCTAAACTATTTCTATGCTGCCACCCTATTTCAATGGGATAACAGTAATTTTTCCACTTTCAGTTTTTGCCTCTGGCACACTTCGGGCTGAGAATATTCTTAATTGTGGTTACTAAACGGCTGGGACGCTTTAATTTCTGTTTCTTAAAAAAAAAAAACAAACTAAAAAACATATCAATTATAATTAATTTTAGACTTCTAATTGAAAATAATTTCATAATTGTCATTTGTCAGTCTTCTCACATCTAAGCAACGGACCTAAAAATATGTTTAATCTCTTAAATTTTTACTAACTTATTAATAACATTTTAAATAATAATTAGCAACTAATAAATTAATTAAAAAATATGCACAGTAATTCTGTTAGTAAATGTTTAACACTATCAAACAAAATCAAATAAAAATTAATCTTAAAAAATATTCGCTTTTAAAATGAACTTACATCTATAAATATTCATAACTATAGTAACGAAGGAATTATCTCGAATATAAAATAAATAATACTTATGAAAATTAATTAAAATTTATTGTATTTAACTGTTAAGTATTATTTTATTTAAGAAAAATTAAAATAATATCAATAATTTTAAAATATTTAAATAAATATTCAAAATTTAATAATCTCCTACATTTAAAAGTTATTTTAATTGAAACGATTAGACGCAATTAGATGGTTACTAAAACTTGTAAGTGGCAAAGTGAGTCAATAACTGATAAAACTTGATAAAAATTGTACTTTTGAATAAAAAGCTATGCAAGGACACGCCTATTCCACATATACTATTTCTTAATTATAAAACTATGATGACTAGTATGCACAAGTAGTATGAACTATTTTTATAACTAAAAAGTCAACCTGTCTAGCAAATTTAATTTCAATTGGACCATGCAAATTGCTATCTCCCATATATCATTTTTACTAAAAATTTAATAACACCTACAATTATGATTAGAATGTACAGAAAGTTTGTAACTATTTGTAAAACTATAGTGTTAAGCATTCTAGTGAATTTCAGTTCAATTGGTGCAAGGACATGATTAACTCCCATATATCCTTTATTTTAAAAATAAAATTTTACCTTTAAACAAATTTAGTTAGCAGTGAAATTTTTTAATAAATGTTGCAAGAGTATAATTAAGCTGTTTGATAAATCTTAGCTCAATAAATACAAGGATATATTCATCTCCTACATTTGTATCCTTATAAAAAAAATAAATTTTAGCTTAGAATACAGCGAAATAATTTTAAATACATCTAAAACGTCACAATTAAACACTATAAAAAATTTCTGCAGAAACAGTGTAAGGATAAGTCTACCCACCACATATCCTTGATTGGAAAAAAGGCTTAAAATGCAGCGAAATCGGTAATTACTTCTAATATTATAAGAATTTAGCTTTCTGAAAAGAAATAATTTCAATCGGAGCAAGAATATATCTACTTATCAGCTCGCATATATGTATCCTTAATCTTGAAAGTTAAATTTTAGCCAAAATTTTTAATAAATACGCAACGAAAATTGGTAGGTAATGCCATTATTTTACATTATATTCTCTGATATATTCCCTTCAAAAGCTGCAAGCATACATAAACCTACACTACCCCTTCCCCTCCTTAATTATCTTTTATTAAAAAAAAAAATTTAGACTAAAGTGCAGCGCAATTCTAGAAATACTCATAATTTTCAATGCAAAAAATGCCATGAAACTAATCTTAACATTCCCAAGATACAAGTGATTACATTTCCTTTTTTTTTAACTTAAACAATCAACAGTGTGATTTGAGTGTCAGTCATTAAATCCTTCATTTATTCATTTACGAACTAAATGTCTTTTGTTTGCAAGCATTCATTCATGTGTGTTCATTTCTTTATTTTTCATTTAATAATTTCAAACTTTTTGTTTTCAATTTATTTTTTATGAGATTTGCTATTTTAAGAAATAAGAAAATACAGCAAAACATTTTCTCTTGCTGTAAGCTATTGCTTTATTGTTCGAAAACTAATAGATTTAGTTGATAAACGAGGGTGGTGACTACTGCTAGTTTGTTATTTAAAGAATTTTCATTTCGATCAAAAATAACACTATACAACACAGATCAAAATTAACAAGACTCTAACGGAGTTTTAAAAGTTTATTTAAAGAGTTTTAAAAGTTTATTTAAAGAGTTTGAAGTTTAAATGAAAGCATTAAAGTTTTTCAATAATCTGCTAAAAAAAATCCCATGTAAATTTCAAATCTAGCATTTTTTTCTTCTGTAGAACATTTTAGCAGGTGTTTTCGACAGACTCAACATTTTGCCTTCATCACTTTCTGGCAACACTGAATAAAAACTTAAAATGCGTACTCGGCTTAATGTCATACTTATTAATAATTGGCGTTAAAAAATGGCATAAATATGTGTTTAATTGGTTTAAGTTGAATTTGGTGAAAGGTAACGATTGTTATTGGATTTGCTTCATTCATAACTATTGTGAATAACAAATACAATTTTTGTTCTCTTGAGATTTTTATTCCCCTCAAAGGGGAATTTGTGAATTTTTTCCCGCTATCTCTCAGTGAATGCAAAAAAAAACGGGAAGAAGATTTTTAAGGCATAAAAATTAATTGAAAACTAAACAAATTTAAATTGAATAAAGCCTAGATACCACTATGTGCGTAATGTACCGATTTTCGTCAGGTCACTGTAATAAAATTCATGTGTAATTAACCAAAATGTCGCTAATTCTCAACTAATTGAAAAATATGGACGTGATTGCACTACAATGCAATTAGTTAATTAATTGAGGAGTAAGGCTATTTTGATCTACTTTATTGCAGTGAGCCGACGAAAATTGGTACATTGAACCGATAGTGGGATGTCGGCTTAATAATAAATACACAAATTTTTGCAATTCAAATGAAATTTTTTAAGTGTAAAACTGCGTTTTCATATATTCTAGGTGCAGTGAAAAAAATTCTTTAGTATACCCTCGCCAAAAAATTTACTGAAATTTTTGGGTATTGTGTTGACACGAGGTCGATGTTGACAGCTGGAATAAGGCTGATTATTTAGGGATCTTGTTCTAAAAATAAGTATTTATTTATAACCTTTAATAAAATTTAATTGAAATGAAAATATTGAAATTCAGTTCGTCTGCAAAAATAAAGTGAAAAAAATTTAAAAAATTCACATAAAATATATTCACCCTTATCACGCGAATTTCAAGGAAATAAATTCTAGGAAATACATAATTTTATTATTGTTAGGGAACAAAATAAACATCTGTTGCAGTCGAACATGCTATTATGAATTGTTGTATATTTTATAATTTTCTTAATAAATTGTTATTATCCAACAAAATTAATAGCATTTCGTTTCAATTAAAAAAAAACTTATTGAAAAAAATAAAAAGGCGAAGTTTGAGACATGCATCATCATGAATTTTCACTCCTTTTAAAAATTAAATCAAACAATTAAAAACTATTCTAAAGAAGAACAACAAACATAATCAGATTTTGCTGCTTGTTTTTATTCGCAAACAAAACGTTTGTGAAAAATACAGGCATAATTATTGGGAGAAAAACCACGGGAATAAAAAACGGCGTTGCCGTATTTTTTTCGAACAAGGGAGTTATTTCATGTTTAAATAATTCACCATTGCAGCTTTAGGGAAAGGGAAATGTTTCAAGGGAAAATATATTCACGATAGGGGTGATAAAAAATAAGGGAAACTGAAACATTTATAAATAATAATTATTCACAATCGCAATTTTAAGAAAATATTCGAGGAAAAAAATGCTCACGATATTGGTGTATATCGGAGTTTCTTCTTTATTGGATAAAAAAATATGTTTTTTATTTTGCGAGAAAATTTTTTTTCATTTTAATTAAGGGATATTTTTCATCTGTAAATTTATAAAAGAAAAATATTGGAAACTATGGCATTATTATTTAAATTTTTTTTTGCAATTCCTCATTCCATATTTAGTATTGAAATGTTTAAATTATTTCAAAGTTGGGTTCATTATGTTTATTATAATTTAATTTAATTTAAATTAAGCATTTTTTTCATGAAATTAGTTGCAAGAAAATTTTTTATTTCGCAGTAGGAAGCCTGGAGGAGCAACTTATATCAAAAAATGCATCAGGGATTCATTATTCGTCATTTTTTTATATAACATTCTCTTTTATAGCACTGCAACTAGGAAATAGAAAATGGTTCGTGCAACAAAATTCATGAAATTTCATGAAAAAATGCTTAATGTAAATTAGGTATATGCCTATGCCGACATTTGGAAAAATTTGCATATTATGAGCGATGTTTCAATTGGAAGCAGCATGTGCAATTTTTTATACACTTACTAAGTGCATGCGTTGTTGCAAGTCCCACCTCTGTGGGTGATGCCCTTGAAATGTCACAAGACACATAAATACTTACATACATACAGCCACACAAATGAATGAAATTGTGATAGTTAGTAAAGGATGAAGTTGATATGTATGTATGAATGTACGAGTACGTATGTACATATTTTCTGTGTCTCCTAAATATCTAAAATCCTTTCTTAATTCTATTCTCAGTTGTCATTGTCACAATTGCTGACTGTTGGAACATGAGCGAGCAGACAAACAACAGTCTGTGTGTTTAACTCGAAATTTATATTTATGTAAGAGAGCAAGTATGTAGGTGTTTATAATCAAGTATTTTACCTGAAATTAATGCATTTTCAATTGCAAGGATCGTGTGTGTGCGAACAAGAGAAATTATTATGTAAATATGTTTTTTTTAACATCTTTATATTGCAATATATACAATTTGAAAATAAAATAACTACATAACTTCATATATGCTTTGCCATTTTGTAGGGAATAAGAAAATAATTTTTCTTTTAAATCCATTATGGAATTAAGGACTGTAAATTATTTTTAGAGAATTTATTACTAACGGCCTGTTTTTATAAAGCGAAAGAGAATTAGGGTGGACAATTTGTATTGAAATTAAATAAAAATTTTTGTATTTTGTTGTTATTTTCAATGTAGAAAGTAAATTGTTAAATTAACAAAAAAATTAATTTAAATATGTAATTAAAATTAAAGGAAATAATTTTTCTAAGAAAAATTTTTTTTTATATTAGAATATAAATTGTTAATAAGGTATTTTTTAAAAGATATTTTTGAAATTTTTTTAAAGCTAGATCCTTTAAAAAATTCTTTAAAAAAAGGTAAATTTTTGCAATAAAGTACTTTTTTTAAAACAAGGTACTTTTTCCAAAGGTACTTTTTGCAACAAAAAAAACTTAATTAAAAAAGGTACATTTTCCATTTTCAAAAACAAACTTTTTTAAACTTTTTCAAAAAAAGTGCTTCTAAAAAATTTATTTTAATCAAAAGGTACTTTTTTTAAAAGGAACTTTTTATAAAAAATGTACTTTTGTCAAAGTTTATTTTTATAAGAAGGTACTTTTTTCAAAAAGGCGATTTTTTAAAGAGGAACTTATTTCCAAATGTATTGTGATGAAAAAACTACTTTTTCATTATAGCACAATTAATTAAAAATTTATTAATGATACTAACCAGAAAAAAATCGTTTCTATAACCATTCAATAGCAATAATTAGGAAATTCACAATGAGTGTCATAAAATTTTAGTGTGGCAACATTGTGTTATCTTAAAATTTCATTGTGAGCAGGCAACAATATAAAACATTATATTGAAGTATTAAATCAAAACAAAAAATTTGTATATTAGAAATAATTTCTTATTATTATGTCTTAAATTAGAAATTATTGTTGGATAAATTTATCAAAATAACTTTTGCTCTACAAAATGCCTAAATACAGCGAAAAATATAAATATTATTTCATCAACTACAGCTGCGCTGACAGTTTTAACTTGTTTAGTTTAACATTAACATATTGCCATATTGAAAATGGCATGATTTCCAGACTTTTAAGTTTGACACTTGATAATAAATTTAATTTACACACAAGCAAAAAGAACAAACTTGCAAACTCATATTATAAAAAATAATAAAATAAAATTGAAACGTTGCAATATTAAGATATGCTTTAAAAATATATCGTGAACTCCCTAATAATTTTACAAGTAGTTAGCTGTTTTACATTGCTTTAAAACATTATAATTGTTGCGAACAATATTAAAACATATTAAAAAAGGATATATGGGAGGCAGACATGTCCTTGCAGTGATTGAACTGAAACTCACCAAGAAGCTTAAATGTATAATCTTAGCAGCAGTTAGTCATAGTCATTGCATTTGTTTAAGCGAAAACTTAAATATATACAAAATAAAGGATACATGGGAGGTAGGCGTATCCTTGCACGTATTGGAATGAAAATTACCAGACAGATGAAATAAAGAATTTTAGAAGTATTTAGTTGATTTTGTTTCAGTCCCATTATAATTGACAGAAAATTTGAATAGATGAAATAAAGGATACATGAGAGATATGCTTTTCCTTGCACATATTGGAATGAAATTTACCAGAGACCTGAATTGTATAAAGTTAGAAGTAGTTAGCTGTTTTAATTGCATTCACACGTAATAATTGTTGCGAAAAATTAATATATGAAATAAAGGATACATGGGACGAAGACATGTCCTTGCAGGTATTGAACTGAAACTCACCAGGAAGCTTAATTGTATAATCTAAGCATCTGTTAGCTATTTTCGTTGTATTCCGAACATAATAGAAGCAAAAAATTCAATATATGAAATAAAGGATCTATGGGAGATAGGAGTGTCCTTGCACACATTGGAATAAAACTCATGGTGGATGTTAATTGCACTATTCTAGAAATAGTTATGAGTTCTTACTGCATTGAGGCCATAAATAAAATGTTTAAAATTAAGGATATATGGAAAACAGGCATGTGCGTGCACCAATTGAATTTAAAATCAGCAGAGAGCAGCTTGAGTGTATAAAGTAGTTAGCTGATTTTGTTTCAGTCTGATTATAATTGGACCGAAAATTTAAATATATGAAATAAAGGATATATGGGAGGTAGGTGTGTTCTTGCACATATTGGAATGAAATTCAACAGACAGCTAAAATATATAATTTTAAAAGTAGTTAGCTGTTTTCATTGCATTCATACATAATAATTGTTGCGAAAAATTTATATATGAAATAAAACATATATGGTACGAAGAGATGTCCTTGCAGGGATTGAACTGAAACTCACCAGGAAGCTTAATTGCATAATCTTAGGGGTTGTTAGCTATTTTCGTTGCATTCCGAATGTAAATGAAGCAAAAATTTTAATATATGAAATAAAGTATATATGGGAGGTACGCTTGTCCTTGCATATATTGGATTGAAACTCACGGTAAATGTTAATTGTACAATTCTAGAGATTGTTATGAGGTATTTGCTGCATTATGGTAATAAATAAAGTTTTCTAAATTGAGTACATATGAGAGGCAGCCGTGTCCTTGCACCAAATTTTGCTTAAATTGATATGACAGCCTAACATTGTGGTTATAGACATTGCTACAGCTTGCAGTTGTGGCTAAATATAGACACGTTGCTCAAAATTGTCGTATAGCGTAATTTTCTTTTTTTTATAAACTTGATAATCTGGTTTATTTCAGACATAAACAATAACTAAAACAACAAAAACTTACAACAAATTAAGCAATTTGAAGTTAGATAATTTTAAAAATATACAATATATTGTATGACAGGCAATTTTATTTTACAATATTAATTGTTGCAAAACAATATTGCAAGTCTATGGGGATTAAGGCTAACGTAATATAATTATGTTTTGGTGTTCATTTAATTTATTTTCTCATATTTATAAAGAAATTAAGGAACTAAAAGTTTTCTTGTTTTTTCCTTTTTGGCAAGTTTTTTTACATTTAAACTGAAAATATTGCACAAGTACATTTCAAACATTAATTTCAAGTTTCTGTAGGTAAAGTTTGTAGCAATTTATATTCACTTCGTTACGAGTTTTTGATTCTGTTTTCTTTTTAATTAAAAAACACAAAAAACGCCATCCTGAAAAAAATCTATTAAAATGTTCTTGCTAAAATAAATTAAGTAGTTTAAGCAAATAATTAAGTATTATTTTTACTTTCTGCAAAAACTTTTACTTGCAGAAAAGAAGTAAAATAAAAAGGATTCAAGGATAAAACTACTGGTGGTGTTGTTTGGGTTTAGTGGCGCGTGTTTGCCCAACATTAATTCATAATGCTGGCAGTATGACAAGTTTTCACAAGAAAAACCAGATTGAAATTTTCACGAAAGGTATCCTTAGATTTTCGACTTTAGGTGCAATTAAAATTTTTTTAAGTATTTATTAAATTTAAAAAAAGAAAGGTTAGCAGAAAGTGAATTTTAGAAATCTAATGTAAACTACACATCTATACAAACTAGACCTGGATATACAATTCGAAAAGATAAAACTGAAAGTACAAATTCTTAACAGACATAGTCAGGATTAAAATCACGACATTGGATATCGAATGAAATTTAAAAATATTTCCTAAATTGAAGATAATAAAGATTGTCGCAATTTTCCGCCCGAATTCCAAGGACACTTAAACATTTTCTAGCTTTTGTTTGAATATAAAGTTCAATTTGTTTTGTTTTTTTAACCATAATAATAAATTCTCTTTTCTAACTTTTGATAACTTCGCAAATTTCAACCCCCGAAAATTCATTATTTTCATTTGAATTGCATTTGTTTTTAGCTTTTTAGCAATTTAAATAACACACATTTTATTACATATTACTTAGCAAAGAAACAGTACAATTAATATACTTTTAAATATATATAGAGCTTTGGCATATTACAAAGGGTGTGCGAATAGAAAAAGAAATTTTTGTTCTCGTTTATTGATGAAATAAGTCAGCAAATCTCGCATGATATCAAGATTATGCAAAATTACGCTTTACGAGAAATTGGAGCAACATGTCTATATTTTGCTACAACTACAACCTCTAACAAAATCTATAATCATAATATTAGACTGCCTGGTCAATTTAAGTAAAATTGTTGCAAGGCCACGGCTACCTCTCATATGTACTCAATTTTAAACATTTCATTTATGGTCGAAATGCAGAAAAACTTTATAACAATTTGTGAAACTGAACAATTAACATCTACCGTGAGTTTCATTTCAATATGTGTAAGGACAAGCCTGCCTCCCATATATCCTTTATTTCATATATTCAAGTTTTTGTTCCAATTGAATTCGGAATGCAATGAAAATAGCTAACTGCTGCTAAGATTATGCAGTTAAGCTTCCTGGTAAGTTTCAGTTCAATTGGTGTCAGCACACACGGTTGCCTCCAATATATCTTTAATTTTAAAAATTTGATTTATGTCCACAATGCAGCAAAACTTCATAGCAATTTGTGAAACTGTACAATTAACATATATCGTGAGTTTCATTTCAATATGTGCAAGGACAAGCCTGCCTCCCATATATCCTTTATTTCATATATTTAAGTTTTCGCTCTAACTATAATCGGAATGTAATGCAAATAGATAACAGCTGCTAAGATTACACAATTAATCTTCCTGGTGACTTTCAGTTCAATCACTGCAATGACAAGTCTGCCTGCCATATATCCTTTATTTCATACGTTGATTTTTCGCAACAATTATTATGTCCAAATGCAATGAAAACAGCAAACTACTTCTTAAATTGTGTATTTATGCTGTGTGGTAAATTTTATTCCAATATGTGCAAGGACACGCATACCTCCCATGCATCCTTTTTTCATATATTTAAAATTTCGCTCCAATTATTATCGGAAGGCAACAAAATCAGCTGACTACTTTTAAAATTATATAATTAAGCTCTCTGCTGAGTTTCATTTCAATTGACACAAGAACATGGTTGCCCTCAATATATCCTTAATTTTAAAAATTTCATTTATGTTCACAATAGAGCGAAACCTCATAACAATCTCTAGAATTGTACAATTAACATTTACCGCGAGTTTCATTCCAATATATGCAAGGACAAGCGTACCTCCCATATATCCTTTATTTCATATATTTAAGATTTCGTTCTAATTATATCGGAAGGAAATGCAAATCGTTAACTGCTGCTAAGATTATACATTTAAGCTTGCTGGTGAGTTTCAGTTCGATCCCTGCAAGGACATGTCTTCGTCCCATATATCCTTTATTTAATATATTAATTTTTGGCAACAATTATGATGTGTGAATGCAATGAAAACAGCTAACTACTTTTAAGATTATACACTTAAACTCTCTGGTAAATTTCATTCCAATATTTGCAAGGACATCCATATCTCTCGTATATCCTTTATTTCATATATTTAAATTTTCACTCCAATTGTAATCAGAATGCAACAAAATCAACTAATTATTTCTAAAACTATACTTTTAAGCTTTCTGGTGAGTTTCAGTTTAATTGGTGCAAGGATACGACTACCTCTCATATGTATGCAATTTAAAAAAAATTATTTATGGTCAAAGGACACGCCTACCTCCCATGTATTCTTTATTTTATATATTAAATTTTCACTCCTATTATATTCGGAATGCAACAGAAAACAGCGGATTGCAACTAAACTGCAATTAAATATAGAATGCAGTTAAAACTTGCCATTATTTTCAAACCTATACAGTTAAGAATTCTAGTAAAATTTATTATATTCGGTGCAAAAAAATTAAGGCCGCCCCTATATCCTTAATTTTCAAATTGTATCCATAATACAGCAAAAACTTGTAATTATTTATAAATTGATACAGTTAAGTGACCTGGTAAATTTCATTTCTATAGGAGCAAGGATATCATATATCCTTAATTCAAAATAAAAGCTGAATTGCACCTACAATTATTATCACAAAGCAGCAAGCACTTTTGTAAATGTACAATTAAGTTCAGTGTTGCGTTTCGTGCAAGGATTTGTCTTCCTCTCATATATCCTTTATTTCAAATGTTAATATTTCTCTGCAATTATACTTGTAATAGGACTGTCACGAAAATTTGTTTAGATTGCATTAATATTTTGTAATTATATCTAAAAATCATGCAGTTAAAGTCTCGAATAAACTTCATTTTAATCCGTGTCCTCCAATATATCCTTAATTTAAAAAAGTTGATTTCAACCACAATTCTGATTACAATGCAGCAAAAACTTGTAACTATTTCCTAAACTATACAATTACACTCCCTGGTAAATATCAATTCATTCAGAGCAAGGATGCACTTAAGTGCCATATATCCTTTATTTTGAAAAAAAAAAATTTAATTACAATTATGATCAAAATGCTACGAAAACTTGCAACAGTTTGTTGCACAGTTAGGTTGGTGAGTAAGTTTCATTTCATTAATTGCAAGGATATGACTATTTCTTAAATATCCTTTATTTGATATACAAAATTTTCGCTGATAGTGAGAGCATAAAAACTGCTAATTATTCCTAGAATTGAGCTGGTAAATTTCAATTGAATATGATTAAGGATAATAAGGTACAACTTTGTTTTTTATTTTTTACTAAATTTAAGTCGAAAAAATGAAGTTTATTCTAAGCTAAAATGTTGAAAATTTTAATAAATATTTTAGAAATTATGCGACACCCTTTATATTGAAAGAAGACAATGCAACCAATGCAACTTGTGTTCTAACATACTTTTTATTACATCTACCAAATTGGCAACTTAAACTAAGCAAAATGTTGAAGACAATAAAAAATTCTTTTCACGTTTTGATAATATTTAATGCAGTGTTTCAAAAAAAATATATATATAAAGAAGAAACGACTTCTAAACTTTTTCAAATTTATGCAAATAAAATTCAAAAGTAAATAAGATAAAATTCAAGGATTATGAGTATGAGTTAAAGTTTAAGTTTAATTCGCATTATACACAAATGCATGCATTTATTTATTTATGTATGTATGTATGCATTTTAGAAGCTTTATTTTCTTTTGGCTGGCACACTCTTGAAGCAAATAAAGCGGTGGCAGAGCTTCCTTTAAGGGGGTTTTAAAGCCAAGATAGGATATCCAGATGGAACTGAGGTACCTAAATGATGTAGTGTGCCTCAACGGGTTTTGCCTTTCTTACCAAAAAACTTTGTAATTACAAAAACTTTTTTTAAATACCTATTTCATGTTGGAGAATTGTGTTCGATAGACCAAAATTAAAACTTAATGTAAACGTTTAATTTTGTGTTTGTTGGTATAATTCTAACAGGCATATCTATGTAAATAGAAGCTGAGGGCCACTTTTTGAGTTCAAGATTACAGATTAAATTATACTTAACCTATTTTTTTTTTTTTTTTGGTTTTGGGTAGTCGATGATATGGTTAATCATATTAATATTATATTAGCTTAATATACACTTGTGAACATATAACGTTTTTTTTTAATTATATGATAAAATAATTCAAAAACACATATACATATATAAATATATACATACATATGTATATTTAGTATTATTTACATTTTTCCTTTAACACGCACAATATTCTATCTATAAATAACAAAATTCGACAGTTTCTTCTACTTCTTCCCACAAAAAATTCAAAGTGCGTTAATAACATTTATGACTTATGCTTAGAAAATGTTGCCACACTATTTTGTTCCTCAGTATGGTAATACTACATACAAAAAGAATTTTAACCCATCACGCAAAAACATAAAACTCAATTAAAGTAAGATTATCAGGCTTATTATGAACATCAACCATCCACTGTTTGAAAATTGCAAAAATTTTTCAGCTAAGATTGAGCTAGTTAGTCCCTATTTACACTATGCAAGTCTTATTGCTAAGCTGATTAGTTTTTTAGGAGAGAGAGACGGGGGGAAAAGAAACGTTGCTGTTCCCCTCGTCTCTCTCTCTCCCTGAAACTAATCAGCTTAGCCATAAGACTTGCACAGTGTGATTTGGAACTTATCACGAAAACCATTTGATAAAGTTGTGAATGATTAATTAGGTATTCGCTATTGTGAATATGCATTTGACAAAAATTATATGCAGTGAGAGCCCCTTTGCATTGTCCGAGTTTGCTTCCATCAAGCTTATACAAGTCCTGCAATTTTCTTTTCGTTACTCATACTGCATGGCTCACAATGTCGAAAAAAAAATTTTCTTTCGCTTATTTATATTGAAAACAAAAACAAATTTTCTTATTTTGTTTTTGTTTTCAATATGTATAAACAAGCGAAAGAAAATTTCTTGTCGAAATCGTGAGCCTCGCATATAATATGCGTTCCGTGCATAAAATCAATCATTTTGCTTATTTTTAACAATATTTTATTTATATATTCCTATTTATTTACTAATTACAATCAGGGTTGTCAGATTTGTTTTGGCATATTTCGCCAAATTGATTTTAAAAATCGCCAAAAGTCGCCAGAATCAATTTTATGTAGTTATATATTTGATAATAAATTTTTATTTACGTAACATTTATTTTTAATATACATTTTTATAAAATTATCGTAAACAATTTTAGCAGAAAATCGCCAAAACCAGAAATAAAATCTCCAAAACTTGTAACCAAAACTTGCCATATCGGACAGTCCTGCTTACAATTAGAGTGAGTATTTGTCTCCATCTATTTTTTGCATGCAAAAAAGAGAACTATATTTCCGTTAATAGCTATTCACAATAGTGATTTTGTAGTTGATCGTTGAAAAATTAGGATTGATAGCTTATCAACCGCACGTTGCTTTTCATAGAAAAAGAAACTAGATTAAGAACTCAAAAGTTAACCCTAAGATGTTATCTTGTTTAATAAAACTTGCTAAATAGCAAATAAAACCGCTATATTGACCCAAAAATAGCAAAAATGGTGCTACTTTTTAGGGTTCCGTACACCAAAGGTGAAAAGGAACCCTATTGTTTTCGCTACGCTGTCCGTCTGTCCGTCACACGGTATTTTCTCAGGAACCGTAAGAGCTACGGACCTGAAATTTGGACAGAGTATGTAGAACCTTGGCCGCTACAACAAGTACATGAGAATTAAAAATTAAAGGGTGTTCCAAAACGAGCAACGAAAAATGTTAAAATCCCATGTAATATACATACAATTGTATGAACATATGTAAATATATTGAAACTTGTAATTTGTAAAATTAGTGTATTTTTATACAGACTACAACAATTAACACTAAAATTTAAAAAATTTAAATTAAAGGGTGGTCCATCAGTTAATGCAATTTTCACTATGTAATTTTGACAATTTGCTATATATTGGAAACCGTAAGAGGCAAACTCTTGAAATTTTTAAAAACGGTAAAACTAAAAAAACCGAAAATTATAAAATCGTCAAAACAAAAAAAAAAAATCGCCAAAATTAAGAAAAAAATCGCCAAAACGAAAAAAATCGCCAAAATTAAAAAATTTCTAACACTAAAATAAATCGCCAAATTCGAAAAAATCGCCAAAATGAAAAAAAAACGCCAAAATGAAAAAAACTCCAAAAATCGAAAAAATCGTTAACGCGAAAATGTCGCCAAAACTAAAAAAAATTTTTTAAATAAAAAAAATCGCAAAAATGAAAAAAATCGCCAAAAATAAAAAAAAATCGCCAAAATGAAAAAACGCCAAAAACCGAAAAAATCGCCAAAACAAGAAAATAAAGTGTCAAAACTAAAAAAAGAGCCAAAACTTTAAAAAATCGCCAAAGCCGAAAAAACGCCAAAACAAAAAACCGAAAAGACCCCAAAAACGAAAAAAAAAAAATGCCAAAACTATATATTATATCGGATGAAGTTTGTATTAAATTACATATCTAGTGTTCGTACGGAACCCTTCGTGCGCGAGTCAGAGTCGCACTTTACTGAATTTATTTAACAATAACAAAAACAGCCAACTTCACTACTTAACCCGCTGTCAAAATCTGATTTTTTTTAATTGCAAAGGGGTGCAATTGCACCCCGCTTTGTTTTGGTTTGCTACATACAAATTGTATGGCCATTAGAATTTTTTTTAGGTACGGCTGTAAGAAATCGAATAGCATAATTTAAGACTTTTTACAATAGCAAGCAGTAACTGAAGAGCTTTGCAGTGTTAACAATGAACAGCTACTGGTGTAGACCCAAAAAGGTGGTAACTAGACAACAAAGGCAATATTTAGGGTTCCGTACACCAAAGGTTTCTTCGCTACGATGTCCATCTGTCCGTCACGGGCTGTTTTCTTGAGAACCGTAATAGATACGGATTTCAAATTTGCACAGAATATGTGAAAATTTACCGCTACAATAACAAATATATGACAGTTAAAAATTAAAGGGTATTCTAAAGCGATCAACAAAACATGTTGAAATCCTAACAATTATATGTATTAGAGACCTGCGTAAAAGGTCTTTAAATGTAAATACGTCATGATTTTTAAATGTATTCACGTCGCATATATTATACTAAACCAATAATAAATGCTGTCGTACTATAAGCGAAGCACGATGGATGTATTGGTGTACGTGTATATCAGTGTTAACAAGCGATGTCGTAAGACAACTTGTTTGTAACAAACACTCAAAAGAAGTACTGTTGATTAGTGTATGTTTGTTATTTTTCATATTGTACGTTTGAGTGTGTGTGTAATATGTATATGGTAAGCTATTATGGGATTAACCGTATACAACTAATGTTAATGCATGTGTGTGCCTTTGCATGTGCGCAGAAAAATAAGAGATCATAAACACATACATGCATGACGTTTGTACACGCGCTCATGTGTAGAAAGAAGCAAGTATCACAAATTCTTCCGTAACGAAGTGTTTTCTTCTTTACTCTTATACAGGGTGGGCCAAAAGAAACCAAGGGGTGTAAAAGTTTGATAACTTTTTTGTTTATTAATTTTTCTTTCAGATTATATAGACAACACTTGGAGAATTTATAATGGAGAGGTTCACAACTGAACAGAGAACCAGAACAATAGAATTTTATTATTTAAACCAGAGATCAATTATTTTAAGCTCATTTTCATTTGAATGGCTTTGTTAATAAGCAGAACTGTAGGTTCTGGGGTTCTCAAAATCCAAGAGCCATTCATCAACGCCAATTGCACCCCACCAGGTGTACAGTATGGTGTGGGATCACATCTGAAAATGTCATTGGGCCCTACTTCTTCGAGAATGAAGATGGAAGTGTTGTAACCGTAAATGGAGAGCGGTATCGGTTTATGATAGAAAATTTTTTACGTCCTGCTCTTGAAAACAGACCTGGTATGTGGTTTCAGCAGGACGGAGCCACTGCCCATACTGACCGAGACACAATGGCACTTTTAAGTCAAACTTTTTGGAGAGCGAATAATTTCTCGAAATTCGGAAATTATTTGGCCAGCGCGATCGCCAGATTTGACAGCACTCGACTATTTTCTTTGGGGTTTTTTGAAGGAGCGAGTGTATGTGAACAAGCCAGAGACAATCCTTGAACTCAAGGCAAACATTGTTGCAGAAATTCGAACGCTACAGCCACAAGTTTTGAAAAATGCTCTAAAAAGAGCCCATCAGTGCGAAACTGAAAACGGTGGTCATTTAAGAGACATCATTTTTCATACTTAGTGTAAAATAATTTCCATTTTGTATATTATATAATCTGAAAGAAAAAATTAAAAAAAGTTAATAAACAAAAAAGTTATTAAACTTTTACACCCCTTGGTTTCTTTTGGCCCACCCTGTACATACAATACTCAAACAAATTTCTTGCAAACAGTGTTGTTAACGTTTGTTTTATAAGATTTCGCAGTACTAAAGCATTTGAAAAATCCCTCATGTCTTGCAAGTTCTTATAAGATGTCTTATGCAGGAGACTAATATGTATATAGACATTTGAAAGTCGTAAAGCCGTAAAAAATAATTAAAATATCTCTTATTTCCATTGCACTGCTGGAAGCATATTTGAACAAATTATTATTTATTTAATTTAAAACTCAACCCTTCCCCCACCCCCACCGCTTCTGAAAACTTAAATAACCTTCTCTGTGTTTGTACTCGTATTTCCTTTTATGTGTAAAGTGTGTTAAGACGTTCTCAAATATTTACATACATACACACACATACATTTGTATGTTCTAGCCTATATTCCTAATTGAGAAAACAATTATTTTAAGTAGATTTTCCTCCTCTACATATTTAGGTCACTTCAGTATTGACTTTGCGAAATGTTATTATAAGTAGTTGAAAATACTTTCTTTGATGGGGTGGGAGAGGGGGCGGGGTGCTGTTGTAAGATTTTGCAAGAATTTCATATACGAGTACACAGCAAAAAAAAAAAGAAGAAAAAAGTTTTGTACATATAATTAGGTTTTGTTTAGTTTTGAATACACGAAAACTGGAAATTCAACTTGAGCCCATAAGAAAGTAAAAAAAAATCATTGAGGTTAATTTGATTTAATTTTAATTTGATTGAATTTTAAATTTTGCCGTATTCAGAGACTTATAATAAAATTGTTCCATTAGGACGTTACCATACGGACTGGAGATTGAAGATCGTCCAATGCATGCCGAAAAAGTCACTGTTTGATATGGATTTTGAGCCGACGGTGTCATGTGTTCATATCTCTTTGAGAGCTACATATACTGGCCTGATCATCACCGAGTGAGCACTACAGATTAATGATTACTAATTTTTTCCCAGAATTGTGTGATATGGACCATAGCCAAAGTGAATGAACAAACAACAAATGAATACACATACACGAATACATTTCTCTCGATGGCCAGCACTCAATTGCAGACAGAGAAAAAATAAAATTGGATCAGAAGTGTCCTAGGTTTGGTGGACGAAGTGAAGAACACTATGATCTAGTTATCTCTCTTCAGTATTTCCGTTTGAGTGTAGTTTTATTTTTTTCTTCAAATTATTTTTTCATGGCGCTGGATTGATTGTAATTGTGGATTAGGACCTGACCTGATTGTGCGCTTGAGCTGGCCGCTATCACAACATAACCCATGATATCGGTTAAATTTGAACTGGGCTCGAATCGTCACATCTGAGATTATATCGACAATCGTACGAAAGATAATTACGTGATACGCAGCGTTGCCATTTTGGCGCTTTTCGGGTATTTTTTTTTTTGGTACTTTTTTCCTTTCTAAGTACCCGAAACTTTATTAAATATCTGTTTCAGAAAAACGGATATTTATAGTGTTTTTTACAATTTCTCCCAGTGCTGTTTTCAATAATCAAAATTTTTGCTATTTAAACAAAGCAAAGAAGCAAACACTTCGACTTTTCTCAATCAATTTTTTTATTCATTTGTTATACAACAATTTAAAGAAGTTAAACAATGTGAATTTGTCATTTGTGCAAATTTAAGAAATAACAACAAAGTTTCTTAGATCTTATGAAATTAAACATTCTTTTAAAGTAAGTTTTGTATTAATTTTTTGTTAAATCTTATTGATTTATTATGGCTTTCTTTAAGATGGAAAAGCAAAAATATAGAAATAGCTTGGCAGAGTTACCGAGCTTAGGACAGCAAAATATACGTTAAAGACATAATGCATTTGCTAAAGACATATTTATATAAACAATAAATAACAGAAGTTATAAAAACATAAAAAGAGACCCCCATAATCATAAAATTTTAAACGAATTTGAAATGTAATTTATTTAAAATTTTCCATACAAAGTTTTCCTAAAATGAATTTCAAATAAAATATTTAGCTTAGTGCTTTTTCGCCCGTATTTGTTTTTTAGTTTTTACTCTTTTTTATCCTATTTTTAAATGCTCACAGTGCTTTTGATGATCCAATAGTTGGCATCACTGGTGCTACGTCAATCGTATGAACATAGTGGCATCATTACATACAATTACAAACGGATCGTGATTTTCCTTAAAATTCACAATAGTTCTTAGTAATAGTAAATTAAATGTACAATAGATGTATTGTCAAAATAACTAAAACATACATATAATAATTGGTATTTACGATTATTATTATTATTATTTAATTTAATTTCAAGTGATAATGCAGAAAATGAAAAAAATTAATACGGAGGCAACTGAGGGATCGGAGAAATCCATTGTTGCTGTCGAACACTCTATAAGATATTAAAAATTTCTTTCGCAAAATGCATGCATTCAATGTTCAATGCTCAGCATTCATTTTAGCGATCGAATTAAGCTCTTTCAAACGAATAAGAAAATTTAATGATACCTCACATACAGTTTGTTTATTTAAATTTGGAAGCACTTATTGAAAGTCCCTGTATTTTTGTATAACATTTTAAATTGTTAATTCTCTTCTTTGGCCCCTTTCTGAGTAAGTGACAAAAAATGCTCATAGGGAGAAGAGCAAGGGAGTTAAAAAATTTCATGCAAATATTCATACCCTATGCTAAAAATAAATGCTGTTCTTTATAGAGGTATATAACTTTGAAATGGAATAAAACAAAGATGAATTTTTTTATTATTCATATGTTGAAATGTAAAACCAAACTAAACATAAATCACTTGACAGCTGACAAAATGGGCACGAATCCAAAAAAGTGTTGCCAACTTTAAGTTTTATACATCTATAAAAAAATACCCTTTACAAGTGTGAACAAACAGGTAATTAGCAGTTATTTAATTTAAGAGAAAAAAATATCTACAAATATTGATCTCTAACCAAAACAAAACCTGAATTTATTACTACTAATAATTACGAGTACATAAAAAAGAGAAAATAATTAAATAAGAGAAAAAAACAAGACATGTAAATATACATATGTATGTACACACATATAATCTTCGTATATAATATAATGCTCACCCACAGTGGGCGCCAGACACAAGACATTTTACCATTCTCAAGTATTTAGTTGGTGAAAAACTCTCGTTCGAGTAAGTTGTATCTTTTAGTCTATTCTCCAAAGACGCGTAGTGAACAAAAAAATAATAATAATTTTTAATAGTAAAAAAAAGAATAAAAATATCTTTGATATAGTACCTGAATTTATATGGTTATTGTTGTTGGTGCGGTGAATTTATTAAATGATTTATTTGAAAAAAATAAATAAATAAATTTAAATTGAGAAACAATCCAACCCAACTCAACATGTTTAAAACCTCTATAGAAATTAATTTAATTAAATGCTTCAATCTTTTGTACATAATAAAAGATTCACAAAATTTAAATTAGTAATAGAAGTTAAGTGAAATAAAATCGACAAAAATTGTGTCTACAACTAAATGCCGAAAAAAGCGAAGAAACAAAAAAGAATTCCAAGTGTTTTTTGGTGTACGAAAAATTTGATCTTGCCAAAAAGGGGGCTAAACTCGCCTGACTTGCAACTGTGTTTGTTAGAGCGCGCATTTGTCTGCGTATACATATATACATACATACATATAAGTATGTCTTATATACATACATATGTATATATATATATATATATATATATATATATATATATATATATATATATGCATATGTACATTGTACATGCATATGTAAATATGTACATACATATACTATGTATATTTTAAAGTTCTAAATGTTTAAACAAAAAATAGCAGATGATTCACAAACATCATTATGATGTTGATGATGACCATTATTACCTTAATCTCCCATTTAGCGTCATACTCTCTCTTTATGTATCTACAGAAGTGGACAAAATTATACACACAGAAAGTTTTAACTGTTAGATAACATCAAGACAAATTCAATTATTAATGAAGTTTAATGAGGGTATTAAGTGGCCTAGACACTATCAAAATGTTTGATGTCAAATTCGTGTAAGTGCAAACAAGCAAATTTAAATTTTTTTACATCGTCAAGATAAGCACACAAATTTTCAAATCGTCAAAGTTATATTTTAGGCAGCCAAAAATTGTAAAATGACAAGAAGTCGTAAAATCTGGCAGCAAAAAACACTAATACATACATACATATGTATGTATTAGTGTTTTTCATTTCCCGGGATCCCGCACATTTTCCGGGAAATAAATCCCGGGAAATTTGTATGTAGCAGAATAGGTAAAACTTTACATATATCACAAATTTGCTCTGAAACTTAGAGGCCTTTATTTTCCAAAAGCGGAACGCGACGTTCAAAATTTAATTCTACAACAACTCATAAAAGTAAAAACAGATGCGCAAGGAAATAAAAGAAAACTTACAAAATAATTACAGATTATCTTTGGTAAAAAAAAACGATTCTATTAATGATTATTCTGTACTAAAGTCCTATTTCCAATGAAATATTTTGTAATATTTTTTTTAATAATACAATTTGTTGTTTTTTGCGTTAAATCAATTCATTTACATATAATATTGGTATTTATTCATTACTATTATATAAAGTACTGAAATGCTATTTTTTTTTTGACTAATCGTCGGGTGGTTATTGGTTTGGCGCAGTAATAATGTATTTTAAATATACTGTGCGGCAAACCAGTAACCACCCGACATAATGTGTTTATAAAACGTTAGTATTTAATCGATATCATGAATTATAATTTGTTTTTTGTTGAAATAGATTACATTAATAAATATTTTGTATTGTTTTGTTCGGCGGGAGTCCCCGAGAATTTCCGGGAAACCGAAGTCGTTCCCGCTTTCCCGGAAAATGAAAAAGTCCGGGAAAAGAAAAACTCTGGTATGTATATATCGAGCCATAATTTTTCAGCTTTTTGTTAAATGAAATATATAGACAATAGTATTAGATTCCGAAAATGGCTAATATTCGGTCTGTCCCACGATGTCACCAGAAATCGTTCGATAGACAACTTGTATTGCAAACAACAATAACATTAGAAAATTTGTTGTTGTTTTCAATACTAGTATTCCATCGAACGATTTCTGGTGACATCACGGAACAGACCGATTATTAACAACTTTTAGTTCTTCTACATCAGCTAACGTGAAAAGAATTTTCAGCCAAATAAATCTTAGAAAAACGAAACAAATAAATCGTTTATAAAACGAATCACTGGAAGTGATCCTTTACATAAAAGATGAATGAAATAAAACATATTTAGATAATTCACAATGAGTATCTTAAAATTTTAAAGTGGCATCTGGAAATTTTCATCGTGACCGATATAAATCACAGTTAGGGAATTCACAATAAGTTTCTCTAAATTTTAATATGGCAACATTGTGCCATCTTGAAATCCTCATTGTTCTTCGTTATGAAACAGAGTATCTTGAAGTATTAAAGAAACAAATTTTTTTTTAAATTAGAAATTATTGTTAGATAAATTTATCAAAATAACTTTTTTCTGCAAAATGCCGACAGTGGAACATAAAAATATTTTTCTACCATATTGCTATATTGAAAACGACATGCTTTCCAGACTTCTACGTATAAAGGCCGGGGCACAATGAATCCGTCATACGTTAAACTTCGCCTTTTTCAACTGACATTAATTGCACAATGGGTACTTTATTGACGGAAGCATTTGAACATCTTCAATATGTTGATTCTCAATTTTATTTATTAAATTCAACTTTTTTATTTATTTCGTTTATTTGTTTTGTTTAATTTTATTTTTGCTGCCACAAAACACCAAAAAAAACCAACCAATATCTGCCAAACTACTCAACGTAAGCAAAAAGTTTACCAAATTTTGCACTTTGCGTTGACGGACACGTACTGAATGTAACAGACCTCATAGGAAACCGTGTATTTCAAATTAGCTGTCAGTTAAAAAAGGCGAAGTTTAACGGATGACGGATTCATTGTGCACTGGCCTTAACAGTTGCTATTAAATTTGATTTACACACAAAAAAACATCAAACTTGCCAACCCATATTAAGGAATTAAAATGTAAACTTTGTAATATTAAGACATATCTACATATTTTAAAACGCTATTTTGTGAACTCCCTAATTGTTTTAATGTTTATTTTTTTAATATTTTTAAAAATATCTTGAAAATTGATGTCTTTATTTTCTTATGCCGATGTTTTGCTGATATTCAAAATGAAATGCCAATTTTGCAGATTTTTGCATTCAATTTAGCTGATTCTTTTTAATCAAAAATATCTGGCAACAGCGACTAGTACATATGTAAATAGAGATAATAATAGAGAATGGTGTGTATAATTTTATCTGCCTCTGTAGGTGTTTGTTAAATCTCTTTTTACTATTTAGCACTATAATAGTATTTGTTTCATTTGTATTTCATAATTAACTAATGTAGTACATTATTGAAAGGTTAATGAAGTAATTGTTGAATTTTGCCAAAGGGAACAAGAGATATATACAATGGCGGCATTCGGTGTTCGGAATAAGTGTAAATGCAAAATATCATAGTTTTTTTTACATGTTGTGTGCGCATTTTATTGTGGGATTTTAAAGAAAATCTACAATATTTTGCATTTACACTTACGCAAGATCATTTGCATCAAACACCGAATACCGCCAATGTAAAATTATTAATTATTGTAACATTGCAGGTAATTTTTTATTGTTGTTGTAAATTCTATTCATTGGTTTTTACTTTCGATTTTGTACACTTGTAAAGCTTCTCTTGTACTGCACACGTTCACTATTACATTTTATGTAATTGTTATTACAAAATTGTTTAACTTGTTGATTCATAATTATATTAAAAAAAATCACATACATATCGGATGATTAGAGCCACTTAAACAATTGAATTTTGAAAAATTGGACAGATGTGCAATTGCTTTACGTGAGTACCTGCCGTTACGGCCTTATCTCACGTGTGCCAAAGCACCGGGTGTGGGTTAGACGCCAGACCAACGCCCCCATGCACCCTTTTAGAATGAACCTATGGCCCACTCCATAAGGCACATAGGTTGCAATCTTTGAATATAGTTATCCCTGTTCTATATTCAAGTACCTTGCTGAGGTACTTTGAGCTATCTAAACTCTGCTGCTATGTCCGTGCCCATAGCAGCTCTGTTGAATGGCAACAGCACCTAGAACAGTGTCTGGCTGACCGCGTCAGACCAACCACTAGCATTGATTTAACACTGGGAAGCCAAGACTATTCTCGCAGCGATTTTGGTAGCAACCACAACCACCACGATAATTCTCCGGCTTCCACGCTTAGGTGTTGTGTATACACCTAAGCGAGGTCCCCAAGAAAATTCCTCAACCATTGCCGGCACAGCTAACCACTCATCCATAAAGAACGCATGCCTGTGTCGCCAAATAACCAGTGCCTACTCCACACCTACCAAAATCATCCCTTTAACCCCGTGGGGTATACCCCATTGGGGTAGGACGAACTCGGCATTTTAGCAAAGGAAACTGACAACCGCTACATGCACTCAGAACTTCAGAGCAGCGAGGACCACTTACGCGAGAAGAATGCAAGCACGCCACCTAAGTTCCTGTGCCTACTACGGCAAGACACTAAAAAGTGAAAGAGTCCTGGGGTCGTATCCAGTACAAAAGCCATTTTGGACCAGAAATGTCCGGCAACCGCAATGCATTTATCTCTAAACAGCCCAGCTGTCGGGCAACCGGCACCCGTGGTACCAGAAGTAGCCTCTGGTTAGACCTCGAAGTTCCACCACAAGGGCTTCACCTCTATCGTCTTTTGAACTCAGGGGCAGTTCTAGGTGACGCTGCACCTAGCTGACAACAACTGGCGTACAATATTTGTTTTCCTTTTATAAATATGTGCACATCCGTTACTCTGTTTATGTTCAGAGATTGGGTAGTAACACATAAGTTTTACGGGTAATGAGCCAAAGGTCCGTCAGCGGAAAAAGCTACATTACCCTAGCTGGGGCCCCGGGATTGCCACACCCGTAGTCAAAAATAGACTCCCCTGGGGATGAAAAATTTGACAGCTGTACGGAACTCGATGTAGGCGAATACGATGCGCACGTTGAGGAATTTATTAAACACACTACTTTTACTCTTATATGTAGTTCGCCAAAAATTAATTCCATGCGGGAAACGTCGCACAGTAGTTCAGAATCGCTTTTCAAATTGTAAGTTTTCAAAAAATATTTTGAAATACTCACATATGAGTTATTCTTTTAAATGTTGGGAGGGCAGGGGGTGTAATTGAAGCCAATTTCCCTAACGATTTAAAAAAAAAAATTATGGTTCCAAACTTCAGGCAAACCTCTAAACAAAAAAATATTTGAATTACTGAAGAATATTTATTTGACATAATGTCTTTATTTAATTTCAAAAATTTGCTTGTTTTTATGGTTAAGCAATTGTCTGTATGCATTTCGTTCCCGCTTGTGGAACTCGTCAGTAGAAAAATCGGTTTACAAATGAAAAAGTTATGTGTGTGAGGTGAAGGGGTTGAGTAAAGTTCTCATCAATTTTCGAAAAAAAAAATTGTAGGGCTAAACTGCAAGCAAACCCTTTCAAATAAAAAACAATTTTGAAAATCGGTTGACAAATGACAGAATTATGCATAAGGGGAAAAAAAAAGAATTTCGAATATCGGTTTGCAAAAGACAGTTATGCATAAGGGGAGTGAATTTCCCCCTCCAATTTTGGAAAAAAATAAGGGACCAAACTGCTGCAATCTCTTTCAGACAAAAAAAAAAGAATTTTGCAAATTGGCTAACAAATAACAGAGTTATGCCAAGTAAATGATTTTGAAAATCAGTTCGCAAATAACAGAGTTATGCATAAAGGGATTGAATTTCCCCCTCCGATTTTCGAAAAAAATTAAAGCACTAAGCCGCAGGCAAATACTTTCAAACAAGAAAACGATTTTGAAAATCGGTTTAGAAATTACAGACATATGTATGTGTACAAACATAAAAAGTAATAATATAAAATTTTTTAAATTTTTTTTATAATTTTTGAGTATTTTCATTAAAATAAAAAAGTGTTCTACAGGCGGGTGGTGGTAGGTGAAAAAGTATATATACATATGTATATAGGATTAAAGAAGTCATTTTCAATCTTTTTCTGTGTGGTTTTATTTTTTTATCCCTTTCGATCTTCAAAAGTTATACACTACTAAAGTTCAAATTTATTTTATTTCAGATCAAATATGACAAATTTTCGTTTTTTTTAATTAACATAAATTCTTTGTTTTTGGCAAAATTTATATTTTGCCCAATGAAAATTGTATTTGAACCACCGTGCGCCGCGGTTATAGCTAGTAGTATTAAAATTAATTGTATAATAAAAATTGTAAAATGTTCGTCTTTTTCCGCAAAAGGAACTTTAAAATAAAGTTGAATCAAATTATATTTTTTGAATGCTTGCATTTTTGTAATGCCCCCCCCCCTCCGATTAACAGTAAAATTTCAGCTGCCAACAAAATCTTAAAAAAATCTGGCATACTAAAAACATATATTTAAGTGGTTCTAATCATGTGGTGGGGAGTATGTGGTAGGTAGTATGTACAAATTTATATGTATTTACATACATAAATATTTTCACATATTGCATGTCTGTCAAGTTTTATTGTGAATACTTACATATCGCTCATTTACTTCAATAGTGGCATAACTCAAAAAATGAGTCTTTTGAGATAATAATGCAGAAAGATGCGGCATTTTGTATTTTATCTTGTGTAAAAATTTCATATAAATAGCTTGTACTATCACCTCCTGAGAGAAGAATCTTTTTTCATTTCTCCATTGAGTTGTATGCAAATTGAAAACTTAAAACGCGTTTTCTACAAAACTGGTTTTTTTGAGTTGTGCCACTATTGAAGTAAATGAGCGATATGTATGTCCACATGTATGTGTGTATGTATGTATGTACAATAAAATTTCTATGTGATTTGATGTTTGTGTTGAAAATTATGGAAATTCATTTGTTATTAATGGCACCCACACACCACACAATTTATTTGCTTCTTTTTATTTAACTTGTTTTTTTTTACAATTTGTATGACCTTAGATGGGAATTTTTTACAGGTGTGAGAAAAAAATATAAATAGCTGTTGTAGCAGTGAAAGTTAAATTTTTATATTAACCGATTCAAATTCATTATTTAATATTGAAAAATTATCAAATTTTCTGTCCGATGAAGGGCTCGATTATTCTGCAGTGAAAAAATACTACAATTTATGATTTGTGAAAAATTTGAAAAAAATAAAAAATCAGCGAACTAAGTATACGTATAAAAATGGGTATGATTCGACAAGTATTTTAAAATCATCTTTAGGTTTCTTTTATGATTTTTCATTTCGTATGTCCATTTAGGATATCTAACGGTTCAAAATTGGTTGCAGTCGGGTTTTTGATTTTTTTAATTACTACTTGTTTTCTTTACATACTACAATTCGAGCTTAAAAAAGTCAACCAATGTAGCAATGGTAAAACCAGGAGGTAAATTATGGCATGACATTCGATATCGAGCATAATTTCCATACAAACAGAATTAAAATTTTATGAAATTTTTTTCGATATCGAATGTCGTAATTTGCCCCCCCCCGGGTCTTAATTTTTTTTTTTTTTTTAATGGATGTTTTTTTTTTATTTATTGTATCTTCAAACATGAACTAACAATAAGAATTCAAATCTTAAATCCATAAAAAAATTATTAGGCCCGACCAATGTCGGACATAAGCTTAGTGATAGTTATAAATAATACATAAGTAGTGATAAGCAACAAAAAGAAAAAAGTGTTTTCAAGCAGCTTCATCATCTAGAGTGTTGAATATTAGAGCCCGTGTATCTCTCTTTTTTAAGCGGATGTGCCCAGTAAAGTTCAAAATATTACGAGCAAGCGGATTAGGATGTGACTCGAGTTTTGTTAGATATTTGCCTGCGTATTTTACAATTTCTTCAGTCACTAGTGGCATATTCAAATCGCGATGTATATTTGAATTTTTGATGTACCATGGAGCCGATGTTATCATGCGTAAAATTTTATTTTGCCTTCGTTGAATTTTCTCTACATTTGAAGCTGAAGCAGTGCCCCATAGTTGAATTCCGTAACACCATATTGGCTTTAAAAGCGACTTGTATATTAAAAGTTTGCAGTCTAGGCTAAGTGTTGAATTTCTACCAATCAGCCAATGTACCTGAGTTAATTTAAGTCTCATTTGAGTTAACTTAGAGTCAATGTGATGTTTCCATGTAAGTCGTCGATCAAGGTGTAAACCAAGATATTTCACATGTGAATGTTGAATAACAACTTGATTGTTAATCCGAATGGGGGAGCAAGTATCTCTTCTTAGAGTGAACGTTATATGGACACACTTTTGTTCATTGACTTTAATTCGCCATAAGTTTAACCAAAGCTCCATCTGGCTAATGTGTTCCTGGAGTTTGCGGGCTGCCTCATCAGGGTTTTCGTGCATACTAAGGCAGACTGTATCGTCGGCAAATGTGGAAGTATGGATACTACTACTCACAGGCATATCATAAGTATAAATCAAATATAAAAATGGTCCCAATATGCTCCCCTGTGGCACACCGGATGAAATAGTTTCAGGCCTACTCGTAAAGTCTCCTTCCACAACAGTGAACTTACGGGAAATAATGTAACTTTCCAAAAGATTTAAAATGTTTATTGGTAAGTAAGTCTTCAATTTTAAAATTAGGCCTTCATGCCACACTTTATCAAATGCCTGGGAAACGTCAATAAAGAGCGCAGAACAATGCTTTTTTTCCTCAAAAGTTCTTCTTATAAATTGAACCAGTCTGTGAGTTTGTTCAATGGTGCTATGCTGACTTCTAAAACCAAATTGATGGTCTGGTATGCACCCACTACTAATTAGAATTTGGGACAATTTTGTTTTGAGCAGGTTTTCGAAAAGCTTTGACATAGTTGATAGTAGACTTATTGGCCTATATGACTCAGCCTTGGTTAGATCTTTGCCCGGCTTTGTAATCATTTTAACCTTGGCAAGCTTCCAGTTGTGTGGATAATATTCCAGTCGTAAAATGGCATTAAATATGAATAATAGGATTCTCATTGCAATACGAGGCAAGTTCATAAGCATCTGGTTACTAATTCCATCAATACCCGGAGCTTTCTTCGGGTTGAGTTCGGCAATTAATTTTTGTAAATCACGCGTCTTAAACTTTATGTGTTGAGGGGGTAGAGCGACTACATTCGGCAAATCAGCAACACCAGTACATATGTTTGGCGTAAAAACGGATTTTAAGTGCTCAGCAAATATTTTACCTTTTTCAGTATCGCTTCTTGCCCAACTTCCGGTAGATGTGCGTAGAGGTGGCTTATACTCAATGGGTGTTTTAAGCTTTCTAGCAGCGCGCCACAAAGAGTAATTAGACGCTGGTGTGACATCAAGACCTTCCAGATAATTTTTAAGAGATGCAGTTTTTTCAGACGCAAGCAACTCTTGAAGTCGTTTAGTGCACTCTTTAAATCTGATTTTATTTTGTGGTGATCTGTGCTGTTGCCATTCCCTTCTAGCTCTTCTTTTTTCACGAGACGTTCAGTGTCTGTAGAATAAATTGTATTAAACCCAGTCTGCGGATGGGAGATAATGGCATGTTCAGCAGCCTGTTTAATATTCTCGCTGAGATTGGCAATGTTAGATTCAATATCATCGGATGTTCTAAGCGTAATGTTTTCCGTACAATGACTACTGAGATATTTTTTGAACCCCAGCCAATTAACACGACTGATCATCTTCACATATGGGTTAGGTAAGTTATTTCTTAAGGGACTACAAATTGTAATGATCGTCGGAGAGTGATCGGACGAAAGATCAAGAGAAGCTTGAACTTGAATTAAATCCCTAGAGATATTTTTTATGACGCCAAAATCTATAGCATCCGGAATTTTTTGTATGTCAGTAGGCCAATAAGTGGGCTCCCCACTCGAAATGACATCCAAGCCCATTTTTGAAATAGTGTTGAACAATGCTCGACCTCTGGGGGTAATAAGACGCGAACCCCAGAACGTATGCTTAGCATTGTAGTCGCCAGCTGCTACAAAACAAGGTCCAAGAGATTTGTAGAAATCCTCATATTGATTCTCAGTGATTGAAAATCTGGGAGGGGAGTAAATTGATGATATAACAAAATTTGTACAAAAACTTTCAATGCCAATATTTGTTGCTTGTAGGTGTTCTTCACAAATGTTATCAAGAACATAGTGCTTGAGTCTTGACTTTATTAGAATTGCTGATCCACCGCAAGCCTTTCCTCTAGGGTCCTTTGTATCATATATAGTGTAGCCATAAATTTTAAAAAGACTTCTCGAAGTCAAATGAGTCTCAGATACTAACATTACATCAATATTTTTTTCCGTGAGGAAGTGCTCAAGTTCATTTTTATGTTGGCGAATGCCGTTTGCGTTCCAGAAACATATTGTTAACGTGTTCATGGCTTATTAATTAATGCTTGAAGCAAAGTATTCCGGGTCTTAAATACAGGGAAAAAATTTCTTTCGTTGCTGAACATAATTTTTGGGCAAAAGAAAAATATGTATTTTCTCTTAAAACATAATTTTTGACAGTAAAATTTAATAGTTTTTAAGTATTTATCTAAGTTTCCAATGGCCTTCAATTGCCTTGTTTCAAATATTATCTTGGCAATGAAAATGTTTTTTTTCCTTTCAACTTAAAACATAAATATATAATAATAAATAATTTATTTCTATTTGTTTTTATAATTTTCAAAAATTATTATTTTTTGTTTCACCCATGAATCATAATTATGTACAGAATTCATAGCAATAATTTTTGTTATTCATTTGCTTGTACCCACATTCACAGAATATCATTTAATTGAAATAAGAGTATGTATTCGCAATAGATTTAATTAATTTCTAAAAAAAAGGAAAATGTTATATGAGTTAAAGCAAATTATGCAATTAGGGTATAAAAGCTTACATTGAATTATTGTTATACATAGAATTACATATATTTCTCATTCACCCCCATCGTGTAATTTTCCCCTTTTTACCAAAATAGCAATCGTGAATAATTTTTCCGTAGAAATGTTTCCCCTTTTTTTGATTCATCTTGTCGTGAATATTTATTAACTCGAAATATCGTGAGTTATTTTCACGTGAAAAAACTAGCATGTTCGAAAAAAAATATGGCATCGCCGATTTTTATTCCCGTGAGTTTTTCCCCAAAAATATGTGTGTTTTTTAAAAACGTTTGGTTGGGGAATAAAAAAAAGAACAACAATGTAAGTTTTCGTGATGTTTTTAAAACTTGTTTGATTTTATTTTTAAGAGTGAAAATCCATGAATTTATTTATATTATACGAGTATTACATATACATACATATGTATATATTTATATTATATTATATACATATATATAGCGTATGTACATTACTTTCGATAAAGACAGCGGATTTGATGCATCTCTCAAATTTCGTCTCTTTATTTTTTCCAATAGAAATAACATAAAACGGAGCAAAATGCTATTCATTTTGCTGAATGATAACAATTTATTAAAAAAAATTATAAAAATACGCTTAAAAATTAAAAATACAATTACATCAAATCAAAATAGCATGTTGGACTCACAACAGATGTTTATTTTATTCCCTAACAATTGGCGATGCCAATTTGTTGTTCATGGGAATAAAAAAAATTGTTCCCAAGAATTTATTCCCTTTAGGTTGGCGATCACCCTTATCATGCATTATATTTTTCGTTGGAATTTTTTCACTTTTTCTTGGATAATTTCAATATTTTCCTTCCTATTATATACTAAAGGTTATAAATATTTTATGACCTTTTTATACAATGTTCGCAAATTTCCTAGTTATACCCAGATTTGCCTGTATTTATTTTATTTTTGTAATAATGGACAATATTTAAAAGGTCAGTTTATATTTCATTTTTGCTAAACTTAAGATTAAAAAAAATTTAAACTTAAGAGTATCTATCCGGCTCTTTATCCCCAAGTTGTCATATTTGGCCTTAAAATATTTCATTTGATATATAAAATGTACATATTTCTTTTATATTAAATTTAAATTTGTTTAATTTTCAAATTAACTTTTAAGTTTTACACATCTTCTTCTCTTTTGTTACATTCACTGGGTGCCGATAGCTTAAAAAATGTCACGGTAGTAATTTCCCTTCGAGGGGAATAAAAATTTGATGGGACAAATTTCACTTGTTATTCACAAGATTTCAAAGAAGTCAATAAGATTCAGATCTGGAGAACCTTAATACCAATACATGGATGTATGTATGTATGTATGTATGTATGTATGTATTTGAAAACTTCCTATTCTAGCTTTTTGCAGTTATTCGAATAATTTTAATCGAATTATTTTGTTTGAATAACTTAGTAAAGTAAGAGGATAGACATGGTTACTAATGAAGTGCGTGGCTGCACAGAAAAATATCGATATTTCCCCCCAGCTAATAAAGTCTAGTTTAATTTTTCTCCCCTTCTTTAGAGACTCGCATTAATTAATAAAAATATTTCATTCAATAAGAATTGAAAATACTAAACTTAATCACGATTAAGAAATTATTCCTGATTTAAATAACTTAGTTATTGGAGTATTTCAAAAAAAATATATATATATATATATATATATATATATTGTTATGTTTGCACGGCTTAGATAAAAATTCTTAAAAGAAGAGAGAAATTCCGGTGCTTATTTAAATTTTTTTTACCACTGTTTTACAACATTTTTTAATTTGATTCTCAAGCTTTTGCATTAGTTCCCTTCAAAATGTTTGGGTGAGAAAACTCGCAAAAAAACTTCTCCCTTTTATTTAGAATAGCTACTTTTTCCCTCACAGAAAATAGTAGGGGAAATAGGAAAATGGAAAAAAAATTCCCTGGAAACTGTTATTCATAAGTGGGATGATAGAGGAAAGGTTATGTAAAAGAGTTTAGCTTATTGTGAATCATGTAAGATAAAACAAAACAATGAGTATCTTAAAAATTTAAAGTGGCAACATTGTGAGCAGGCAACGATATAAAACACAGTATATTGAAGTATTAATAAAACAAAAATTTTTAAATTAGAAATTATTGTTGGATATATTTATCAAAATAAGTTCTGTTCTGCAAAATGTGTAAAGGCAGCGAAAAATACAAATATTTTTTGATCAACTATAGCTGCGCTGACAGCTTTAATTTGTTAAGTTTAACATTACCATATTTCCACATTGAAAATAACATGTTTTTTATACTTTTAAAATTGCCACCTGGAGGTCTTCTCCGTAATTCGAATCGAAACAGAATGCTTTCGAATTTACATGTTACAAGCATACAAATTAGAAAGCATTTTGTTTCGTTTCGAATTGCCTAGTAATTACTTTGATTTACATACAAACAAAAACAACAAACTTGCCAACCCATATTAAAGTATTAAAATCGAAACGTTGCAATACTCGTATTAAGACATATTTGAAAATTCTTTTGTGAACTCCCTAATTATTATTATTTTAAAATACTTACATTACCTTAAAAATAATAATAAGAATGAAATTACATATATAGCTAATTTAACTACATACACTGTCAATCAATAGATAACTTCATATTACTTAACCGCAATTAGCATGCATTAAACGTAAACGCGGTCAAGGACAGGAATCAAATAAAATTGTTTTTTTTTTTAACAAAAATATGATAACTGAAGCACATATTGTTAGTTCTACATACATAATACTTTGTATTAATTACCGAAAACATTATTTGCTGGGTTATAATCTAGTCTATTCTGTTATGTTGCTGAAAATAGTTACTAAATTTTACTAGCTTGCTTCACGTTACTTTATTAAAAAAGCAATAAATTTCAAATATTCTTAGCTTTGAGAGAGTGAAAAAAAGACGAAAATAAGCTCGTACTTTGTATTGTAACATGACAACTTAATCAACACGTTTACAATTATTTCAAAGAATTCCATCCACCTAAAAGACGCTTACTTTGTCATGCAATAAAACAAAAAGACTAAATTGCACTACATAGAGTTCGTAGCAAGGTAGCAAAAAAAAAAAAAAAAAAAAAAAAAACGAAACACAACTAATATTGCAAGTAGTTTTTGTACTTAAGCTGCAGAAGGGCGACAACCAAGCAGCAGCATCTTTCGTAGCAACAGGATTTCGATGTGCAATTGGAGAGTAAATATTGTAGCAGCAGCATATTTCTGATCATTTCAACATTAATCCCTTGGGATGAATGAGTTGCCTTGAGTGACTTTTAAATCTGAAATACATACATATGTACATACTTATGTATATGTAAGTATGTTCTGACTAAAATTTGAACTTGAACTTAGAAAATTAAATTAAATGTGTAATAATTAAAACGTTTTTGAGTTTAATAGTGAGAAGAAATATTTGTGCAATTTATTAAAAAATTCTATGCTCTTAGCTGTCGAGTCATTCCTATTTAGAAAATTTCACTTTCCTAAAGAATATGCAACTTATGTCTTTTTTGTTGAGAAAAAAAAAACATCTATAAGTGTTTAAAACAGATATTTACTCGTAAAATGGAAACTTACATACATACATACCCAGCAAAAAATTACACATTACCATTAGAACTACTTGCCATTTAATGACTTACTTTTCTGATTACCATATTTCATTACTCGCCTAAAAATCACATTACCTAAAATTAAAAAAAAAAAACAAGGTACAAGTTGCTAAATGAAGAGAATGATTTTTTTAGATTAAATAGATTACGTCAAGTTGCCAAATAAAAAAAAGTAAGTACTTCTTAAGAATCGATTATTTTAGTCTCACGCCTTGTTAAAATCATTATGTTGGTAATCCAGTAGGGAAGAGCTTTCACCAAAAATGCTTAATTCCAAACTAGATTACCTTTTTTGAAATATTTTGCTGGGTATGCTGCTTACGCTTTGCAATAACTTTTTTTCCAAATGGGACAAAAATGACTTCATAAATGCGCGAATTATATTTCTCATAAACAAATTCCAAAAAAATCTGAATCACGGTAGATATTAAACGGTAACATAGTATATTAACCCTTCTTCCGCACCCATTTAAAACATCAGAACACACAAGGACAACGACAACTATTTTTATCAGTCGTTAAAAAGATATGCGTGCATTAGTATGATGTACGAGTATGTATATCGCCCCTTTTGCGCAATATAGTCATAAGTCAAAAAACAAGTTTTATCAAAAATTCCATTCAAGTCACTTGTGTGAAATTTTTACACAAACTCACGGCCTGTCACACGATATCAGCAGAAATCGTTCAAACGACAACTTGTATTGCAAACAACAACAAAATTTCTAATGTTATTGTTGTTTGCAACACACGTTGTCGATCGAACGAGCACCAAACGCATTTTTTCCAAGTTATAACTATATTGCAATAAAGGGGCAATATGTACATATCGTTACCTTAATATAGAAAGGCCCTAACTTATTATTTTTTTGAGTCAAGTTTTTTGCATATTTCGATAGAAGAACATCTGATGAATCGAAAAATGAAAAAATCTCGATTTCAAAAAAAAAAAAAAAATATTACTCAGGGCCTTTCTATATTAAGGTAACGATATGTTTGTATGCATGCATGCAAATGTTAAGAATTTAATAAATATTAATAGTTAGCTTTATTTGATATACTTTTTTATGAGCTTATAATGTTACGTCGTCTATATATGTAGTTATTCCACTCCCATAAATGGTTTTGTTTTGATTTTGCTTCTCTTCTCACGTACTTTTTACTTTCAACGAAAGTATGTTTTTTTTTTAAATATATGTAGAAGGCAGGGATGGAAAGCGCAATATTTTTTTGTATGCAAGCTTGACAAAAAAATGACAAAAGGGTCGTTTCAAACAACTATAAATGATTACAGATAAATATAAAAAGCAAACTCATACTCAAAAACTTAAGTTTAAACTGAATACGTTTAACTATAAACAATCAACGATTACAATGTTCATATCATTCCTCAAATTAGGCAACACGAATGACTATAAGTAAAATTTATACACTGTATCAGCTACATACAATCATACACTTAAGTATAACAATACTCGGAGTATTTATTCGGCTACACATGAGTATATACAGGAGTATTTTATTTACAAATGCATACTTCAAGTCAGAGTTGTCAGAAATTTTCCCACCTATTTCGCCAAATTGATTTAAAAACTACCAAAAGTCGCAAAAATTAATTTTATGTACGTTTTCTGAATATACATATGTACATATATTTGATACAAAAATTTGTTTTTATATAAAACTTTTTTTTAATATAAATTTTTATAAAATAATAATAATAATAGAAATAAAATCGCCAAAAATTATTTATTATTTCTGGAATTAAAAGAAGAAAAATCATCAAAATCAAATGGTTTTAATTTCTTGCAGGGGAGTTTTGGTAGAATTTATTTTTGAAACTCTACTCCTTCAACAAACTAATTTTCTTTGATTACAAAAATTTTGAAGTTCAATTTTGTTTAAAAAAAAATAGCCACAAAAATCGCCAAAAAACTTATTTATACCCAGAAAAATCGCGATGTCGCCAAATCAAAAATTTAGACTCCAAACAAGTTAAAAAATCTCCAATAATGACGAGAAATAGCCATATCTTCTGACAACTCTGTTTTAAGCATCTGTGTTGCCAGAACAGTAATTCGGTTAAACGCTGAAATGACAACAGTGTTTAACTGATTGCATCAGGGGGATGGAAAGTGTGATTTAATACTTTTGGACTGTGCTGAAAACGTTTCTTACTTAATACAGCCTAGCAATAAATTGATTACTTTGCAAATTACAAAATATCGCTTCATTAAGAATTTTGGTCGATAGCACGTTAATAAAATAATAAAAAATGTACGTTTATCTACCAGTATTAGAAAAAAACTAACTGCCATGGTATTTTCTAGACCCCCAGGGAATTTAAATAAAATGTCAATAGCATAATATTGTTCTCGAGAGCGAGAAAAAACAAATTTCTGGTATTTTATAGACGTAACTTCGACAAATAGTTATATAATAAGTGGCAATAATAATTATCTATTACTTTATGTCATATTTTATCTTGTAATTTCGAAGATATTTGACAGCATGTAAAGTCTACTCTCGATAATTTCCCTTTCGCTGATTTGAATTTGAATTTTGATTTTGTGTAGCTTTTATTATTTTATACTAGCATTTATATTTGAACTTTTTCTCTGGTCCCTGTCAGTTTCCAACTATCGAATGTAGACTGTATATATAAAACCCTCAATTAAAATGAATTAATGATAAGAATTAGCTGTGAATTTCAATTCTCAGCTTTATTTTTTATGCGCTTCCAGAAATAGCCACACGTGTGGACTGCTATGCTCCGATAGTTAGATAAACATTGGCCTCTATTGATTGTAGGAACACATGCATGAGCACATATTTAATTAATGTCGTTTTTTAATTTGCATACTAATTTATTGATGAATATTTTCAATTGATATCCATAATAATAACAAAAGTTTCTTTTGTATTTTCAACATGGAGAGACTGCATCCTTTTTGTAATATATTTTAACCCTTTAAATTTTGTCCCTATGGGTACTTTATGTCCTTACGTAAAACTAAATTATTGAAGTCTTTTACAAAAATAATTCTGCAAAAAAAACGACTTCAATGCAAAGATCTGACAGAACATTTTCAAAAAAAAGTTACGGGAGCAAACTCAAAGTAAACTCTTTAAAACAAAAAGAATTTTGTTAAATCTGTTATTAAGAAGAGGTATGTGAAATGTAAAATTAAATTTTAATGGGCTTGACTCCGCCCATTTTTTTAAATGGAAGATTGTGTCTATTTTAGAGCTCAGGGTGTGTGTTAAGTTTAAGTAAAAATCGGTGAAGTAGGACCACTTAAAATAATATATTAAATTTTAATGAGCGTGACTGAGCCCATTTTGTAATGGAAGATTATCAGCCAAACCCACGATATCGAACGTTGTCGTTCGCAATCATTTTAAACGACAAACAGCTGATTTGGGACCCACTAAACTTGTTCAGCACGACAAGTCGATCGACAATGCATGCGAACGATAACGTAACCATTTTCATACAAATTTGGTACCCAATATGGAAATTGAAACGACAACAAATGTCAAAATCAGTCACACATAAATACCAAATTTTTAAACCGATATATGTGTATGTACGAATGTGTATACGTGCAATTTATCTAACCAATTCTTCTAAAAAACTTTTAGGCACTACTCCCATCCATTCTTCATTACAATCCGCTTGCATTATTTTAGGAGTATCTACACATTTCAACTAATATATTTATTTATATTTCACACACAAAATTTTGAAAATAACTTTTTAATTTTTTTGTACTGCCTTATGTTTAATATTGTTGCTATTTTTATTATTTATTTGTAGAAACTTTAAGTAGCATAGATTTGCATTTTTTATGGAATACTTTTCACATTTCAGCGCTTTTTATTTGTAAAGTAGCGTTTTATTTGTGAAATTTTTGATGTGGCAATATTCTAATTTGACAATGAGTAAATGCATTACGTTAACAACGTAAAGCCTGACGACCGACAAGTCGATAGTTAGTGGGTCGCTCAAACGAACTATAATGAGTGACTTGTCGTCAGTCGGTCGAGTTGTCGATCGACATCGTGGGTTAGGCTGTATGTCTATTTTAGAGTTCAAGGTATGTGGTAAGTTTCGTTAAAATCGGTTAAGTAGAAATACGTGAAATATAATAATAATTTTTAATGGGTAAAATATGGTTATTCGGTTTTAGTTCTAGAAATCAGATGAAACTTTTAAGGCCGTGGACAGATATCGGTAGCATTCCTGAACAGAACCATGATTTTCGCAACAAATTTGCATAAACACTGTTTTGTCGTTGGTTTGCCTATTCACAATAAAATGGAAAACCAAACTGTTAATAGAGTTGCCAGATCTGAAAGTCAAATACCTGAAATTACAATGTCTTGATCTTTCTCTGTATATATATTTTTTCCCTTGAGGTATCTATATTTTTTTTTTTGTAGCTGCTTAACTGCACTAATTTAGTTGTATATTGTAATAATTAGGGACAAAAGGATTCTCATTACTGAACAGAATATGGCGATAAAATATTGGTTTAACTGTAATTTTTTTTGCAAACTATTGACACACGCCACGATGGAAAAGATAGTTATTCGGTTTTAGTTCTAGAAATCAGCTGAAACTTTTAAGAGCGTGGACCGATATCGGTAACATTCCTGAACAGAACCATGATTTTCGCAATAAATTTGCATAAACACTGTTTTGCCGTTAGTTTGTCTATTCACAATAAAATGGTAAACCTTACTGATAATGGAGTTGCCAGATCTGAAAATTTAATAACTAACGGTAAATTTAATTAAGTTTAAAAATTTCTTTAGATGTTTCTATATATTTTTTCGTTTTGACAACTTTTTACTAAGAAGATCCAATACTAAATATTTTAACACTCTTGCTTAAGCGGTTTTGGGCTGGGCGTGGATGTAGCCATCAATCCGTCAGTCATGCCACAATAATCTGTTATAATACATTCATATTTATATAGTATGTATGTATATACAGATGTACATATATACAGAGTAATAAATCCTAGTGGCGTCGAAATTCTTTTGTTGTGCTTCTGTCTGAGTGCCAATCCCACCATTTGCTTGTCTACATCGTCTACAAGTAGTTACGAGTATTTCTTTTCATAATTTGTTTGTTTTTGTGCTTTTTATTTTATTTCTTTCCGATGGCATAAAGTGTTAAATAAACTTAAGATACTCTATATACACACATACATACAAACATACATATGTATGTAAATAATGTAAGATATTTAAGTATTTGCTCAGTCTATGTATTTAGTTGTTATTCATTTAATTTTTAAAAACAAAAGAATGTTGTTGATTCATCAATTTATTGCAGTAACATTTTACATGCGACTATTTAGACAGACACTGCAAACGTACATACATACATACATATGCATACGGCGAACTGTCAGATAATCAATTTGAGACTCTTCAGGAAGTCAAGCTCAATAGTGGATGTTATTGTTGATGATTTTTTTTTAATGATATTCATTTCCTTTCATTTTCGTTCAGAGCTTGTTTGCCGTCAATAGCTGTCAAACATAAAGTACATGACGCATTTTGCTTAAAATTTTACCTTGGTGGGCTATCAACAGATGACTGTTGAAAAGAACAGTACTCTTTTTTAAATAGCTAGAAGGGAGGAGTTCAAAAAAGTCACAAGGTTTGAAACCCAGCAAATGCTATCTAAGAGCACCTCAGTTTTGTCCGTCACTGTGTCTAGCTTTCTATTATGATTTAATTAATTAAAAAATATTTTTATGGAAACATTTTATACAACCTAAGCAAAAATGAAAGAAGAAAAAAACAACAATAACCATTTAAAGAACTGCATAAGGAAATAAAGTAAATGAACAAAAAAAGAGCTAAATTGTTTAACAATATAATTAAGTGTGAGTGAGAGCCATATAAAAAAGCCAATTGATGAAATCAATCTTCTATAAATAAAAATGTTGTATTTGAAATAAAAATTTCAACACAGTCAGTGCTTGTGAAACAAAAAACTAATGATCATTAAGCTGAAAAGCAAACAAAACAAAATAATTGAAATAATAATTTGTGCGTCATTATTTTAAGAACAATTAAAAAAAAAATATATGAAAATTAAACAAAACAGCTGACATAAACAGTTTTTTTTTTTTTTTTTTTGTTTTAATACATGTATTTATTTATTGTATCTTCAAATATGAACTAACAATAAGTATTCAAATCTTAAATCTAAAATATAATTATTAGGCCCGACCACTGTCGGACATAAACTTAGTGATAGTTATAAATAATACATAAGTAGTGATAATCAAAAAGGAAAAAAAAGGAAAAAAACAAGTAAAAGAAAAAAAAAGAAAAACAGAACAATACAAATATAGGGTGTTTTTTAAGGGGTATAGAACTTTGAATTGAAATAAAACACAAGAAAATCGTTTTAATGTCCATCAATTTGGCTTTATTGGAAGGATAATTTTATGCCATTAATGTTTAAATATGATTTTGAGCATGTGGCCGCAGCGGCTGGCTCGAATAAAGCCAATTCTACAGGTCCAATTTTCAACCACTTTTTCGAGCATATGGGGCCGTATGTTGGCAATAACGCCACGAATGTTGGCTTCCAAGTCCCCTAACGTTTCTGGTTTGTTGGCGTAGACGAGCGACTTCACATATCCCCAAAGAAAATAATCCAATGGTGTCAAATCACACGATCTTGGTGGCCAATTGACAGGTCCATTCCGCGAAATTATGCGCTCATCGAATGTTTCCTTCAATAAATCGATTGTGACGTGCGCTGTGTGGCATGTAGCGCCGTCTTTTTGGAACCACAACTCATCCACATTCATGCCATCCAATTCGGGAACAAAATAGTCGGTTAGTCGGCTCCAATTGCTGTGCACGGTGGCGAATCGATTCATTCGGGTCCTCTTCAACACTTTGCTCTACAGCGGCAATTGTTTCTTCGGTGCGCACTGTTCGACGTCTCTGCGGATGCGTATTATCACATAGAGTAAACGTAGTGCGAAAACGATCCATGGTTAACCGAATTAATTGCTCTGATGGACGATTATGTCGACCATAAAATGGACGGAGCTTGCGGTAAACTTCGCGAACTGAACCATTATTTTCGAAATAAATTTGCACGATTTGCAAGCGTTGTTCTTTTGTCAACCTGTTCATGATGAAATGGCAAACCAAACTAAATATTAATCACTTGACAGCTGACAAAATGGCCGCCAGTTAAAAAAGTGATGCCAACTTAAAGTTCTATACCCCAATAAAAAACACCCTTTATATGCATATATAAAATCTTTTAAAAATATTGGCTTGTTTAAATAAAAACATGAAAGAAAAACAAACGAAAAATATACATAAAATAAAAAATTATATTAACGCAGCAACAACAACATTATTATTTTTTTTAGCAAATCAATGATATTTTTTACAAAACACAAAATTTATGATACTTTTTCCCCTATATTTTTTCTTATTTTTTAGCAAAATTGTTTATTTTTTTTAATTGGAAAGCAACGAAAATTAGCCAAATAAAAACATATTTTTTAAATTAAAAAATCATCATTTGGAAAAATGCCAGTGTTTCACACAAAAACAATTGAAAGCATTTTAGATCCTGTAGCCCAACAGGTAAGTTTTCTGCTCCATTTATATTACTTTTTGTGCTCTTGCTACCTTAATATAGAAAGGACCTAACTCGTTATTTTTTTTAAATCGATTTTTTTTGTATATTTCGATAGAATAACATCTAATGTATCGAAAAATGCAAAAATTTCGATTTAAAAAAAAAATAATGAGTTAGGGCCTTTCTGTATTAAAGTAACGATATGTAATGTTAATTGTAAATCAGAATTTTCTTTTAAGAAGAGTGGTAAGAAAAAAATTACCTTAACATTATTCTTCTAGTAGTTACATTTTCATTTTCATTAAATTAAAATTTTATTTCTAAAATAAAGGATATATGGGACGTAAGCACATCCTTGCGCCGAATCTAATGAAATTTGGCCCGGAATACAACTGTATAATTCTAGAAATAGTTACAAGTTTTAGCTTCATTCTAATCGAAATTCTAGCTGTAAGCTAACTTTTAAAATCAAGGATATATGGGAGGTATGTATTTATGATTTTGTCCCAAACGAAATCAAATTCATTAAATTTCCAAGTGAAAACAAACTTTCAATACATTCTGTATATAATTCGATTGAAAATTGATTTTTTTTTTAAATCAAGGAGATATGGGAAATAGGCACGTAACGTCCCACAGTGGGATTACTTCATAAATTATTGTGCAAAAATTAGAAGGATTACTCCTAGATCATTCACAAATTTGGCACAGAGTATTTTATTGCCTAAACTAAGAAAAAACGGAATTTCACAAAAATCTGCCACGCCTACCGTCCACCGCCCATGCAATCCAAATCGATTTATTCGCATAAAATGTTTCCTATACCAGCAGAAGTCCTTAAATTTGGTACATACACTTTTTTATAAAAAATAAAATATATAAAAATCGGCCACGCCCACCGCCCATGCAATTTAAATGGAGTTTTTCCTATACCAGCAGGTCTTCATTTTTTCATTTGGCTTATTTCTTAAACTGCTTAAGGTTGTGATAAAAAAAGCGTCCTTGAGCCAATAGGCATAAAAATTTAGTAATTTTTAATATTAGGGACATATGAAAGGTAAGCATATCCTTATATCCTTGCGCCGATTGAGTTTAATTTATTTGCATCATATTGTTACAAGTTGTCACGGCATTCTGTTTATATTAATGGCTAAAATATATATATTTTTTTAATAAATATATCTAAGTGTGTTATTTAGTCATAATTGAAGTTGAAATAAAATTTTTTAAATAAAGGATATATGGCAGGAGGAGGTGTACTTGCTTCGATTGAATTTAATTTTACCATGGAACTTATTTGTATCATATGGGAAATTGTTACAAGTTTTCGCAGCATTCTGATTATATTCATGGCTAAAATTTAATTTTTTTTAAATAATAATTTTAATAATTCAGCACAGAATATGGCTATTTCATTTTCTACACATTTTGATCGTAATTGAAACGAAAATTTGCTTTTTAAAATTAAGGATATATAGTAGCGGAGTATGTCCTTGAGCCAATTGAAGTGAAATTCAATAGGCAGCTTGAGAAGTTCAATTATATTATGAGTTTAAAATTAAAATTAAATAAGTTTAAATGAAAATTGAGCTTTCTAAAATTAAGCATATGGTGGAGTATGGCACGTCCTTAAACCGAAGGATATGAAATTTAAAAGCACAGTTAATTGTACAGTTTTAGAAATAAGCTAACACTGCTCTCTAATGACAGTTGGTAGCAGAAAAAGAATCAGGGTAAGTAGGCATATCCTTGTAGGGATTTTATTTCAAAATCAAGCACCATATTACGCAATCTTAGCTATCTACAATAGCTACAATAATTTTGCCTATTCCCCATATGTGTGGTACACACATACATACATATGTATGTGTGTAATTTTGAGTGGCATATAATTGCCTTGCGTTTAAAAAATCTCCAAATTTATACAACAAACGTTTGAATTATACAAATAACATTTGTTATATAAAATATGATTAATGTTCTCTTATTATCTACGACACTTAAAATGTAGCTAAATAAACATGCATTTAATTTATAAGTACAGTAATATTTCGGTTTAACGAACGATATAATTTCAAGACGATTTATTTACATAGTCACTTTTTTACAAGAAAAAATTTCAATTTTCCAACCCTGGAACCATATTTTTTATTTTTTTCTGCTCTTTAATATTAATTTCTTTCTTTCTAGAACATAAAATATGTTCAATTAATTAAAAAAAAAGAAAATAGTTGCTTGTATATAGCAAACAAAGTTAGTTTACATTTTCCAGCTCTGGAGATATGGCTTGTATTTTTTTAATTTCTTATACAAAAATATTTTTCTTTTAAAACATAAAATATACATACATATGTATATAATTTACAAAGAAAAAAATTTTTATATACTTTTATAAACTTTGCAACCCTGGAATCATTCTCTTAGATTTTTCTATTTTGTTATACCAATTAATTTCTTTTAAAATTATAAAATTCATATGTTTAACTTATAGAGAAAAAGAAAAAATAAGTTTTAGTTGGTGAGTTTTATATACAAAAAGTTTAGATTTTCCAGTTCTGAAACCGTGTTTTCGATTTTAGTGATTTTCAATGCCAACCCATTTTGGAGCATTTCTGACACAGCATTGTAAGACCGAAATCTCTAGGTTTTCTGGGAGCTTCGGAAAACCAATTTCACTTACAGACAATCGGACGGACTGACATCACTTATGCGTATTCCCTATTCATCAAGATCCATAATATATATTCTTTACACGAAATGACAAACCTATGTATATCCATATAGCCTTTACCATTTTTGGTAAAGGGTGTAAAAATAAAAATTTAATTGTTATTAAAGATATCGATATGATAAAAATATCTATGTGTGTATATGTATGTATATTTGGAATTTCTTATATTTCTATTTTTATGGAGGATTAATTACAAAGTTCGTTGTACCGAGTACACAATTTTTTTAATAAATAAATAAGGTACTCAATGAGCAAAAACTTGAGCGTACTATAAATTTCGAATTCGTTCAACTGACTATTCGTTAAACCGGGATACCACTGTATTTTTTTTAAGCTTTTGCGGCTTACATACAAAAAAAAAACTTGTCATGTGATAAATTGGTTATTTTAATTATAACAATAAAGTAAATAAATAAACTAAGTTAAACGATGATTTGCTTTTAGTTGTCTCAACTTGATGAAAATGAGATACTTTTCACATGAAAGTGTTTAATGCTATGGGGAATAAAAGAATTTATCAAAAATACTAGTGTGGCAACACTCTATTCTTGCAAAAGCAATGTATAGTTGTTGTTGTTTTTTACATTTACTTACATTACATACTTCTTACTTCTACCTACCTTTACAACTACAATACCCGCTAAAAAAAAAAGGCAGCCAATGTAGCAATAGTAAGCAGTGTTGCCAGAAAATTATGATGGGAGAATGCTAAATCGGTTCGAAATATCTGCTAGAATATTCTACAGAAAAAAAATATTAAATTCCAGATTTTAAATTTACATAGGTTTTTTTTAGCAGATTTTTAAAAACTTTAATGATTTTTTAAATAAAATAAAATAAAAATATTTTGATTATTGAGTTCTTGTTTCAATTTTTGGGTAAAGGTTACCTGATGTTCTGCATTAGGAACACCTAACACCTCAATAATCAATTTCAGTACATTTTTAATAAAAAATATTTTACTGAATCAGTAAAATAATAATTTGGAATTATTAGTTCATTAACAAATATTAAACTAAATTTTAACAATTCCAAAAAAAAACACCAAACAAGAATTTTTTTCTTTTAATTATCTGTATAGTTTTTCAAGCACATTCTTTGATTTTTTTCTCTTTATAAAACAATATAGGAAATATCTACTAAGCTGTAAAATTTAATTTTAACACCATTAACTCCTACATGCATACGCTTTTAAAGAATGAGTACGAGTATTTTTTTATAATTTTGCGGCATTCAGTAAACATAAAATTAATGCTACGAGGACAGTTTGATAATTCCATGAATTTCTGTAAAAAAAAGTTTTATTTCTCAACATAGTCTGGTTATTTTATTCCCTCCTAATAATAAGATTCTTTAGGCGTTTATTTCAATGATGACCTCATCGTCTGACGCAAATCTCTTACCACCCAGACATTTTTTAGAGCTATGCTCTTTATGCCAGGAGCTAGGACGTGATTTTCGTAACAAAAATAATCGACATTATTAGTTATAAATTTATTTTTGTTTTGATTTCTTTGTACTTAAAACCAGAGTACGGAAATAAACGAAACAAAATGTGCTGCCATATATTATTATATTTCTTTTTATAAATGTTGATTGCTCGCAGTGTTACCATTAAGAAAATATTTTTTCTTCTTAAATCTTTGAAAATTTTCTTTCTTTCTTGTAAAATTACTGATCTGGTAATAAAAAAGTCACGCAATTATCAAACTGCCTTCGTAAATAAATTAAAAAAGAACGTAGGTATGTACGACATTGAACTTGCAACAAATTTAACACCTGCTCTCTTAATTCAGCATTCAATAAGCAAATGCATTTTTATGAAAAACATTTTAGATTTTTTTTCTTATTTCCGAATAAAGTTTTATATGCGGGTAGTTAATTGGCAGAAAAAAACTGTTAAATATTTAATGCTTTCGACTTTGATTAAAGTTAGTAACATTTCATATGAAAGTTGAAAATAGAAGTCACAAAAATCCAAAAATTACCCATTGGCCAATAGTAGTCGTTTACTAAATTTTGCTGTACGCCGAACTTTTTTTATACTGGGGGTGTACTCTGTAATTTGAAACGAAAGAAAATACTTTCGAATTTGTATGCAATTAATAAACATATTAATTATATATGTACGTTGTCGAATTTGTATGTAATTAGTATAGATACAAATCCGAAAGTATATTCTTTCGTTTCGAATTACAGAGTAGACACCCTGGTTACATTATAAGATAGCAAAATCGCTTAAACTGTTCAAAACGTCGATACGTTTCGTCTTGCAACGTCATGAGAAAACCTTAAGTATAAAAAGAAAGAAAAAATATAGTCACAATAAGCATAAAAAATTTATAATGATAAACATAAGTTGCTAAACAGGTTAACTGAATACCTAAGAATAAGAATTATCGATTCGTCGTCGGTCGCAGGAATCGGACCATTTAAGATACAGCTTATGCAGAAATTAACGTCACGAGATCATTAATATGCGTTGTTCTTTCGTCCATTGGGCTCTGGAGCAGTTATTAACTGGTCCAATGTTTTATTGCAAAATTTAAAAATAGTCCCTTTCTTTGTTATTCTTTTTATATTAAAGCAACAAAAATTATTTTTTTACTCACGCTCTCGCGTGACAATTTTTAAACGCTAGTTTTTTTATACCTTTTAATTTTCTTTAAACACGTATTAAAAAAACTTTTGTTTTAAACTGGACTTAAGAAATAATTGATTTTCTTTTCCCCTTAAGCCTGGTACTCTGTTCACAATTTTGTGCGAAATGCTGTCAAACTATATATAAAAGTATTTGATATGAAATATTTGCGAAATAAATTTGCAAAAGTAGTACTCTGTTCTAGTTGTGAAAACCACGTAAAATCATGTCTTTCCATGCAAAAATTAGTCTGGCATCATTTTAGTTTAGCTGCGTAATAACATGAGCAGTGCTTTTTTTCCCCACGGAATTTTAACAATGTTAAGTTGGGCTACATTTAGTACATGTCAAATTTTTTACGCGAAATAATCAATGGTGCTGAAAATTTTTCACAACTTTGAACAGAGTACCATGCTTTACAGTAAATATTTCTTTTTATTTGCCTAGAAAAATAGGTTTTTTCAAATATTTCAAGTTTGAAAGATTGACCTAAAGAACTGTGATGGTATTATTGCATGGAAAATTTCTAATTTAATTTATCAAGTTTTAGATATATTAGAGCAAAAATAATTGCGAATTTTCATTCTTTTTAGTTTTAGCCAAAAATGGGAAGAACTTACTATAGTGCAGTCTTATGAGTTTATAATTTGATATTGTGGTAACGCCGTTGCGGATACCGCATTTAATTGTAAAAAGTGATTGCAGTGGCAACGCTTTACTTTTGCTTATTTGTTCAATTAAAAATATAATGATCATTCGAATTCTTCTTTATCTAAACTTTTTTAGATTATTTGGTATTTTTTTGTATTGCGTTAATTTTTGTTTGTTTTGTGTTATTTTTTTTTTAATGTATACATATATGCAATTAAAGTTTATATTCAGAAATAAAACTATTGTTGAAGTTGCCATATCTCCAACAGAAAATACTTCAAAAATTACCATGAGGACTGTTAGCTTATCGGACATTTTAATGTTAAAGTTAACATGTAATAATCCATAAATATTTTTGTATCTTGACCGATAACATTCTAAGTTTAACTAAATATTGGGAAGCAAAAATAATGTCGAATGTTTTCGTACAACATTTTAAACCGATTAAAATAAAATACTTTTTTATTCCCTTTTTCGAAACTGAGAGGGGTTAGAAGGTTTCAAATGTGTCATAAAAATGTTTCTCTTAATACCGTGTTCAGACATACCATTAATTGCACAATTAGGACATTTTATGCAATTAAGGCCTTAATTGAGCACAATTTGCCATACAATAAGTCAATTAATAAATTGAGCAATTAGTAGTTAATTGTATCACTAATTGCGAAAAACTCGAAATGCAACCCTGGTGTTTGTTGAGAACTGTGTTCAGTGAGCAGAACAATTTCCTACAATGGCGAACCAAATATCAAAAAAAGTAAATAAACAATGCAAAAGGAAATGGTAAGATGGTAAGCAGAGTAGCAAGCCGACCAAAAAATTCCGGCGGCGGCTGAAAGACAAATATTTTCGGCGGCGGCGGCTGAACGGCTTAACGCCGATTTTTTAAGCACATAAAAAAATGTTTGAACCCAGTCTGTACGTGAATTATTGAATCACCACCTTGTAACATTAATTATTTTGCAATAGTTTGAATGTTGAAGTAACTGATGTCCTAAATGCTGATGTCGTAAATAATTTGTTAAACCATAGAAACTAGACTATACACAAATTTCATTTAAGCTTCCTGATTGAATTAAAAATTAGTTACTTTATTGCAATACTGATACGGATGAACTAATAAAAAGCTTTGATCAAATAGTTATAAAAAGTCGGCTGACTGCTGCAACAAAAAGTCTATGTAAACGTGCATGGATTTAAGAAGGGACTCCAATAGAGAAAGTAAGTTTTGTCGCAGGTACGTTAGTCCAGGTTCACACACTTCAACTTATGTTGATAAACTCTGTAAGAAAAAAGAGACATTTGTACTTCTTCTTCCGTCTCTCTTACAACTGAATTATGAGTTGATCAACAAAAGTTGAAGTGTGTGAACCAGGACTTACCGTTCATATACACATTTTCTCTCTATGTGGAAGCAAAACCAACTATTTTTCAGGGACGCTCGCTATCATATCAATACGAAATACATATAAATAAAAACTATAAACAAGTTGAGTAGACAAAATATTAAACATAATTCAAAAAGTATAAAAAATAAAAGACAACATATCGGCTGAGTATTAAGCCGCCAATAAGCCGTGGTTCGGCGGCGGCTTGGCTTGTTGAAAAAAATTGGCTGAGTGGCTAGCCGCGCCGTTATGGCTTGCTACTATGATGGTAAGTTTATATATATATATATATATATATATATATATATATATATATATATATATATATATATATATATATATATATATATATATATATATATATATATATATATATATGTTCTTTTAACTCCCACTGGAGCATAATGCGCCAAGTAATTCGGTTTATTATAATCATTATTTGTTAGCGATTCGATAGCAATTTTATTTCAGGTAACGTAGGTTGCTAACCTTCATTCCCAAGTTTGGTGATAGGTCTGCTATCTGAGCACCCAAACATGCTGTACTCTTGGAGCCAGTGTTTCAGAGAATTTAGTGTTCGCATTCCTCCTAGTTCCTGAGACGCTCTTAGGCCATTCAGGGTTCAGGGATACTCCATCCCTCCTCCTTAATGGACTCAGGGTTTGCGACAGAATTTCCTCTGTGCAGTTCTGAAGGCGACCGCCTAAGGTCGGTCGCCAGAGCCTCGTTTGTGAAAACAGGAGACACCAAGTCCTTTATGGACAGTGGGTGAGGTTGACAATTGAAAAGGATAAGCTTTGTATACAAATCGACAAGTAAAATTTTGTATTCGCATCACTTTTCCATTGGTCTCCCAAGTTTATTTAAAATCCCTAAATAAATTTACTTTTTAACAAATACCTTTTACAAATAGCAAAAAACTTGAAGAGGAAGAGGCTGGCGTTTAGTGGGGCCAAGGCAGCTGCTCTGATGGAATTGTGACCATGTCGAGTAGAGTTTCGTGGCCAAAGAAAAAAATGGCCGCGTCTAAGCTGAGATGAGCTGCAGCAGTTGGGTTTTCAATAAAGTCCGTGAGATGTACATTTATTAATAATAATAGTTGCAATAAATTAAAAATGAATTGTATGAGTTTTAATAGTGTTTAAATATTGTTTTCATTCACAAAGATTCTTCTACATCATCAAAATTTTTATAATTTTCCAACTTTTGCTCTCATAATGCAAAGAGCAATAGCTGCTGCTTTCTAACACTTTATAGAATTATCAAGTTTTTCATTATTATTGTTTTTTTTGGGAATTGTTACAATTTAAGTTTAAAATTTTTTAAACGCACTAACAATCCCAAATTAATATTTTACTTATTAAGTAAAATATTTTTTTTTATTAAAAATACATTGAAATTGATTATTGAGGGGCTTAGCTGGATCCTATGCGCATTTCACTGTTGCTAATGCAGATCATAAGGGAACCTTTACCCAAAGCTTCTTAGAACAACTAGAGTTATTATATTATAAACTTTCATTTAAACAAATGAGAAGCTCATAACAAATAACAAAGTTGAAACAAGAACATCATAATCAACATGTTTTTTATTTTCTTACTTTACCATTTTTCGATTTTCGTTTTCTGTTTCTGTTCTGATAATTTTGATGACTTCGACATTTCTGTTAAAGCCGAATTTGCATCAGTTCTTGAAATTCATAAACACGAATATTCACGAAACAAATAAAAACAAGGTTTTTTTCAACTGTCAAATGATAATTGAGTCAGCTAAATTGAGTATGTGTGAACACTAGATTTAATTGCTCAATTAAAATTAAATTGACTCAATTAAAAATGCATGTCTGAACACAGTATAAGATTTTACATAAAATACTGAACACAGTCCTCTACTTCAAATGCAAGAGTTTCATGACTGTCTATACCTATTGACCATATTAATAAGAAAAAAAATAGGGAGAACTGCACCCCCGACCCAGTATTTAATAGGCTTATGGATAAACTTTCTAATCAGCAATACACGTCTCCTCTGCCAGATTCTTGTTATTTTCGAAAAACTTTGATTTTGTTGTGCAGTGTAATTGTGAATCATGTTTCTTTACCTATAAGGCTTATCAAGTAGCTAGCGGTTCGAAACTGGTTTGGTTCACTGAGGGTTAATTGATCGGGCCTTGAATGAGTGTAATGCTTATCACATTAAAAAGTTTTCTTCACCAGGTACATATACTGAGAACACATCTGTCATGAATTTTACTTGTGTCGCAGCACCTACAATCTAATATTAAATTGTAATTAAAATATAATCGCTTTAAAAAACATTTTTTCTGCTTCCAAATTGTAATTCAGCATTCGTTTGTTGTTTACAAGATTTTATGATTTTGATCTGATGCCAAAAAAAGAAGAAAAGTATTTTTGTATCTTTATTAAGATTTATGACATTATGTGTTCTTTTTAGAAACGTTCGCATTAAAATTTAAATTGATCTGGAAAAACGGATATTGTTCAATTTTAATCCAAAAACATTGAAATAACTTAGAGATTTGACATTACAAATCTTAAGCATAATTTAAATTTTCTATTCAGCTGTGACATTTTATACATACTTATTTACTTAAATGGCTGATGTGGCAGCACACCAGTTCCATGGATGCTATTAAAGAACATGATTTGTATCTGATTGCAACAATTCGAGAACCGCGTAATTATTGTAGAAAATTAATTCTTACAAAACAGCTAATATAAGTAAAAAATTTTACTTTAAAAATTAGCATAGAATTTTAAAAGATATGTAAACAGTTGAAAGTTGTTTATATGCTAGAGTTAAGTCTGGACCTAAGACCCTTAATTTTGGTTTATCTTTTTGCGCTTTAGAAAAGGTTATTGCACCATAAATATTGAACCAATCCGTTTCGAATTACATTTATGCTGTATAGCATGTTGTGCGATCTTAATTTTACACTTTAAGTCAGTAGACAATAAAGAATACAAAAATATTAAAGTTTTTGATATGTTCGAAATTTCGAATATAAGTTCGAATTTTTTTATATGTTCGAAAAACCTATATGTAATTTTATTTTGTGAAAAATAAAGTTTTTAGCATATTTAAAAAAATTCAAAGTTATCTTCGAAATTTCGAACATAGCTAAAACTATGATTTTTTGATTAATTTCTAGTGTGTGAATTGATTTTAAGAGACTTCGAATATAATTTTAGGGCAAATATTTCCATAAAATATTTCAATATAAAATATTCCCGAAAGGGACAAACGAGGAGAAGAGTTAGAGGGTCATAAAATCATCCACGAATATGTTCCTCGTAAGATTTCACATAAAAATGCTGGACGCATCCTACAATGAAATTTCAAAGGTTTAATGTTTTCCCAGGCAAAATGGGGCAACTACAACAACAGTTTTACAGATTTATTACTCTGAAAAAAAAACACATTGACTTTTCATTTTCCTCCAAAAGTACATGCCAGCATATTCCGTGTCTACTGCCAAAAAAAAAAAATGCTTTTTCGAATTTGTATGTAATTGTAGATTTCAATTTATCCACCTATTAACTACAATTAATATTACATAAAAGAACGCACACACAATATTTTCATTTCACATTCGTATCGGAGTTGCTTAGGTTCGCTATTAACAATATATAAATTTTTATATACATTTATATACCATTATAGGTATCTCGCTTGGTTATTCTTCATGAAGAAGCCGAAGATGGCAATGCCATGCCAGATCTTAGCCGCCCGGTGCAAGTGGTATCCGCTGCCGTTGCCAATCTGGTGAAGGTGGGTCGTGAAACCATTAATAGTTCCGATGATAAAATTCTGCGCCAAGATATGCCATCAGCTTTGCAACGCGTGGAGACAGCCTCGCAGTTGCTTGAAGAAGCTTCAGATATGTTGCGTGCCGATCCATATTCGGGACCGGCCCGCAAAAAGCTAATTGAAGGAAGCCGAGGTATACTGCAAGGCACCTCCTCGCTTTTGCTCTGCTTCGATGAGTCGGAAGTGAGAAAGATCATACAAGAGTGCAAGAGAGTACTGGACTATTTGGCAGTGGCCGAAGTCATCAATACTATGGAAGATTTAGTGCAATTCCTAAAGGATCTGTCGCCATGCCTGAGCAAAGTTTCGCGTGAGGTTGGAGCTCGTGAAAAGGAGTTAACTCATCAGGTGCATAGTGAAATATTGGTGCGTTGTTTGGAGCAGGTTAAGATTTTGGCACCCATTCTCATCTGCAGCATGAAAGTCTACATACATATTGTGGAACAACAGGGCAAGGGCGTGGAAGAAGCAGCTGAAAATCGCAACTACCTGGCCTCGCGCATGAGCGATGAGATCCAGGAAATAATACGTGTGCTACAGTTGACCACCTATGACGAAGATACCAGTGAATTGGACAATTTGACCGTATTGAAGAAGTTAAGCAATGCCATCAATACCAAAGCCCAGTTGGCCAATGATTGGCTTAACAATCCGTATGCCTTGCGTGGCGGTGTGGGCGAAAAAGCTCTACGTCAAATTATCGAGAATGCCAATGAAATTTCAGAGCGTTGTTTACCCCAAGACTCATATCCCATTCGACGTCTGGCAGATGAAATTACTGCCATGGCCAACAGTTTGTGTGAACTACGCCAGGATGGTAAGGGAACATCTCCCCAAGCAGAGTCCTTGGCACGCAGCTTACGCGACAAATTGGGCGACTTACAATCTCAAATACATCATGCCGTTATAGGTGTAAATAAGGCAGGTGTGCAGCAAACGGCGCACACCATTAAAGGTCGCTTGGAGCAAGCTGTTAAATGGTTGCAGAATCCCGACATCAATGATGGCGGTTTGGGTGAACGTGCTGTTAATTTAATTATAGAAGAAGGCCGCAAGGTGGCTGAGGGCTGCCCCGGCCATCAAAAGGCCGAAATCATGCAACTATGCGATGAAGTAGAGCGTTTGAAACGTCAGGCAGCTGGCAACACTCCGGCAGCCAAAGAAGCTGCCAAGAAGTTGACGGAAAAACTGTATGAACTGAAGGCTGCCGTTCAAAATGCCTTGGTCAATCGCATAGTGCAAGACTTCATGGATGTAAGCACACCTCTGAAGCAGTTCACTGATGCCGTTATGTTGCCCGAAGGTACACCGGGACGCGAACAAAATTTCAATCAGAAATCCAACAACTTGCAAGCCTTTAGCGATCGTGCCTCGAAAACTTCGCGTATGGTAGCGGCTGGTGGTGCTTGTGGCAATAAGAAAATTGCCGAGATTTTACTCTCTTCGGCCGCTCAGGTAGACTCGATGACACCCCAGCTGATCAACGCTGGACGTATACGCATGAACTATCCGGCCAGCAAGGCCGCAGATGAGCATTTGCAAAATTTGAAACAACAATATGCCGACACTGTTTTGCGCATGCGTACTCTGTGTGATCAGGCCACCGATCCGGCTGACTTTATTAAAACTTCCGAGGAACACATGCAAATGTATGCTAAACTCTGTGAGGATGCCATTCATGCCAAACAACCGCAGAAAATGGTCGACAACACATCAAACATTGCCCGTCTCATAAATCGTGTCTTGTTGGTGGCCAAACAGGAAGCTGACAATTCGGAAGATCCCACTTTTACGGCCCAGCTAAATGCCGCAGCAAATCGTTTGGAAAGTTCTTTGCCCGCCATGGTAGGTGATGCCAAGCGCGTGGCCACTAACATTAATGATCCAGCGGCAGCTCAAGCCTGGAAGAATTCATTCCAAAGAGTAAGTAGTTCAAATAAATATTTTTTCTATCATAAATTATATATATTATAAATTTATATTACAGCTTTTGGGCGATGTAAGGGACGTGAGAAATGCCATTGCCCCAGTAGCACCACCACCATTGCCTGTTGTGCCACCACCACCAATTCCGGAATTTAATGCCATGCACTTGTGCAATCAAAATGGTAAGTTTTCACAATTCGAGTAAAAGATTTTAAGCAAACACTTTTTTAACGTTAGCTGAACGCGCTCCTCCAAGACCACCACTTCCCCGTGAAGGTTTGGCCCCACAGAGACCACCACCACCAGAAACTGATGATGAAGATGAAGGCGTTTTCCGCACCATGCCTCATGCCAATCAACCTATTTTGGTGAGTTACGTTGAAGCATGTGCAATTACAAATCGACTTCGAAAACTAAAATTTTCGAATCGCAATAAAAAACACAGAAATTCGTATATTGAATTGAAATTCATTCTCTTCACAACTTAAGACCGCTGCCAAAACTATTCGTATGCCACTTAAGTCTAAGAAATTAAGAGGCTCATGATAGAAAAAATTAAAACGCAAAGTTTTAATTTTTTTTTCGAAATTTCGAATATAACTTCGAATTTCATTCAACTACTCGTATGTTCAAAAAATGCGTTGCTTTATTGAAATTTTAAATCAAAATAGCATTTTTATCATATTTTGGAAAATTCGAAATTATATTCGAAATTTCGAACATAGTTAAAACTTTGATTTTTGATTGTTTTATCAATAATAAAATTAGATTCTAAATGAAAATAGCATTTCTATCTTATTTTGAAAAATTCGAAATTATATTCGAAATTTCGAATACAGTTAAAACTTTGATTTTTAATTGTTTTATAAATATTAAAATTCGAGGATCACATTTTAGGAAGAAAATTATTTTTTTTTTTATTAAACAAAAGTTTGTTTAAGCAGGTCTAGATGATTTTGTTGTTGATTAAGCAACAACGTTAAATAAAAATAAGACAAGCGTTAAATAAAAATAAGAAATTTCAGAAGATTTTTTTTATATTTTAATTTCGAAATTTCGATCATAAACTTGAGAAAAATCAGAAAGGAAAAATGAAAGAATGAAATTAAAAAAGAAAAAAAAATAATTAAAAATTTGTTCTTGTTCGAATAATTTTCTTTTAAATAATTTCATTCGAATAATTTCATTTGAATAATTTAATTCGAATAAGCGACTATGAGACAAAAAAAATGTATTTTCTAGTATAAAATAAAAAACTAAACCAATTTTTCGAAAATCAAATAAAATCATTTAAATATCGAACAAAATGATTTTTATCGAATTAATAGAATCAAGTAAAAAAATTCGTATGCAAAAATTATTTAAATAAAATTGAAATTTTTAATACATTTCACCCGAAAGTTTTTATTTTAAAAATTTTATATACCGACTTTGATCAAAAATATTTTATTCGAAACAAATTTAAAAATTATTTTCGAATATTGTGTGACTATAATCGAATTTCTTTAATAAATCCAATCACACTAATAACCGTTTTTGGAATATTTTTTATTCGAATAAATTTTATTTATGTGATTTTTTCGAATCGAATTGTATTATATAAACTTTCAAAATTTATTTTAACATTTTGCAAATTTGCTGTTATTATATTAACTTTTTTTCGAATGAAATTATGCGAATAAAAATATTCGAAAAAAACCTATTCGAATAACATTAGAAAAATTTTAAATTGAAACTAATTTATTTAAAGTGAGTAGATTTAAAAATTAAAATTTTTTATTTTTATTCGAATAAAAAATTTAATTCGAATAAGATTTATTTTGTTTCAAATCATATACATATAATTGTTTCATAATTTTCACTTTTTGAATTTTGGTTCGAATACAAATTTTTATTCGAAAAATAATTGAACGAATAATGTACATATGTATGTATGTATAAGAATAAAAATAATAAATTTTATTCATGTAATTTTATTCGAATCGGATTGTGTTACATGAACTTTTTAAATTTATTTCAATATTTTGCGAATTAACTATTATATACAAATTTTTTCGAATGAAAATATTCGAATAAAACTTTTTCGAATAATATTAGAAAATTTTTAAATTAAAACTAATTCAATAAAAGTGAGTAGATTGAAATATTTTACCATTTTTTATTTTTATTCGTACAAACAATTTTATTCGAATAAGATGTATTTTTTAAATTCATGTGTGTATAGTTTTTTGATAATTTTTACTTTTAGAAATTTAATTCGATTACAAATTTTTAAATTTTTGTTCGAATAGTAATTACACGAGTAATGTATAATAATAAAAATTATGCAAATCAATTTTATTTTTTAATCGAATAAACTTTATCAATGAGATTTTATTCGAATCGAATTGTATTATACGAACTTTTTAGTATTTATCTGGATGTTTTGAGAATTTGCTAGTATATCCGTTATTTCGAATAGTATGTGAATAAAAATATTCGAATAAAACCTATTCGAATAACATAAAAATTAAAATTTAAACTAATTTATTAAAAGTGAATAGATTAATAAGATAAAAAAATTTTATTCGAATATTTATACTTTTTTTATTTAAAAAAAAAATTTTAATAGTTTAGTTTTTAATTCAAATAAAAATTTTTAAATGTTTATTCGAAAATAATTTTACAAATTGTTCGATTGTTTTTTTCGTATGATTGTTATAGTTTTTTGCAAATATAAGATTTTTATAGTTCATATTTCGTTTAAACTTATTCGAATAAAATTATTCGAATAATTTTATTTTTATTTTTAGAATCATTTTTTCGGTATAATTTTGTTTGAATAATTTTATTCGATTAATATTTTTATTTGTAGAATAATTTTTTTGAAATGTTTTTTTCGAATAAATTTCAACATTTTTGTGTTTCTTTCAAATGATTTTTTATATTTATCATTTAACCCCAGATTGCTGCACGTGGTCTCCACCAAGAAGTGCGCCAATGGTCTTCGAAGGATAACGAAATTATTGCCGCCGCCAAACGCATGGCGATACTTATGGCCCGCCTGTCCGACTTGGTGCAATCGGACTCTCGTGGCAGCAAGCGAGAATTGATTGCTACGGCCAAGAAAATTGCCGAAGCCTCTGAGGATGTTACTCGTTTAGCTAAAGAATTGGCTCGCCAATGTACTGACCGCAGAATTCGTACCAATTTGTTGCAAGTTTGCGAACGTATACCCACCATTGGTACACAATTGAAGATTTTGTCCACCGTCAAAGCCACCATGTTGGGTGCTCAAGGTTCTGATGAAGATCGTGAGGCTACCGAAATGTTGGTAGGCAATGCCCAAAATCTAATGCAAAGTGTAAGTACTTTTTTTTAACATATTGCTACTGACAATGTTCTCAATTTAAATTTTTATTTGAATAATTTTAGGTTAAAGAAACTGTGCGTGCTGCTGAAGGTGCTAGCATTAAGATTCGTTCGGATCATACCAATCGCTTACAATGGGTGCGTCGTCAACCCTGGTACCAATACTAAAGGAAATTTGTTCTTCTGTAGACTCTTTTTTTCTACAACTTATGATCATGATTTTCCTCTTTTTTATTACTTAAAACCTTTCTTAACCATAGTGCCTTAATATTAACAATTAATTGTGAATTAATTAAATGTATTTATTATATTATTATTATTCTTAATAATTTGATTATAATTTGTGCCCTTTATTGCTTTTATTTGCTAATTTTTAAGTATTTATCTACAACGAATTTGTTGCTCCATTTTTTATGTTTGCATTTCTTTCTTTTGGTGCAATACAATAAATTAAGTTAATTAACTAATTCATTAGTTAAAAACTGTATTATTATAATATTTCAAACTGTTAAATGACCAGCATTTAATAAATATTTTCAATATTTGCCCATCATAGTTGAATAAAAATATGTAGTTGCCAAAATTCTATAAATTTTATTTAAAAAACAAATATTAAACTATTTTATTAAATTATCACTAATCTTAAAAATAATAATTTTGATTAAATATAAATACACATTTTTATTTTGTGTCCAGCAAATAAATACAAAGAAAAATAATGAAATAGAATATTAAAGAAAATTTATTATTTGACATATTGTCAGAAGTGTACATAAAATAATTGAAATTTATTTGCTGGTAGTTTAGCATGTCTATATACGTATTTCATTGGCGCTTGAACCAAATCATCAGTAGACTTTAACCACAAATTTTACACAGTCACAAACCTCTTACTTTATACATAGACTTTCAAAAACTATATGAGAATTCATAAAATAATAATACTTTTGAAAATCACAAAAGAAAAAATAATCTTAGTACACTTCTGACAATATGTCAAATAATAAATTTTCTTTAAAGTTCAATTAATGTTTTATTTTTCATTTAGGTCCATTTTCACAACTTACCTTTAGCTAAAGGTAGGATTTTGTCTGCCCGATAAATGGCTTTGCATTATAAAATCTTCATTTATTATATTTTTATCCATTAAATATTATTATTATTGATAATAATACCAATAAATAATTTAAGTTGTAATAATGCAAAAAAATTTATGGGGCAGACAAACTCCTACATTTAGCTAAAGGTAAGTTGTGAAAATTGCCCTTAGGACCATTATTACAACTTAAAGATAGTTAAAAGTAGGATTTTATCGGACGTATAAAAAGCTTTCCATTATTGTAAATTGGATTTAACTTACCAGGTAGGATAAATTTGCCTATAATTTATCGCTCACTTTAGGTTAAAGCAAAATTTAGCAAATGATAAAGTTTTTATAGGTCCGACAAAATCCTACTTTTAACTATCTTTAAGTTGTAATAATGGCCCTTAGCCTTGTAAATACTTTTATTGTTATCCAATAGATTTCTAATTGTATAAGGATGTAGAAAAATAAAATGAGTTCACTTGGATATAAATTATTTCCTGGGTTTTGTATCAGTTTCAAAGCCTACTAAGCTTATTTTTTCTTTTGTGATTTTCAAAAGTATTATTATTTTATGAATTCTCATATAGTTTTTGAAAGTCTATGCATAAAGAAAGAGGTTTGTAACTGTTTAAAATTTGTGGTTAAAGTCTACTGATGATTTGGTTCAAGCGCCAATGAAATACGTATATAGACATGCTAAACTACCAGCAAATAAATTTCAATTATTGAAATAGAATATTTTCAATTAAAAATCAAGTTTTATTATTTACCAATTTATGACCGAAAATTACACCACACAAGACAAAAGAATAATTTTAAATGAGAAAAATCAAAGAATGAACCTGTAATAAATAAAAAATAAAACTGGGACCATAATTATGGCGAATCAGCATAGAAAACCATGTAACGTTCGAATTTTAAGTTTAGGATGTGTTCAACGCTTTTATGTAAAACATTTAAAACTTCTCTTCCGTATGAGTCTTTTTTATCTATTTCGTAAAAGAAGTCAACTAAATATCTACCCTTTAACAGAGATATAACGGGTTTAAATGTTCTAAAAAAAAAGTCAACATACAATTTTATTAACAGTGTTTGAATACACCACTATGTTCAACTTAAACACGGGAAATTGGTGAAAATCAAATAAAACTTCACTAAAATAAATCGCCAATATAAGAGATATTTATTTATTTTTTATTTATTCATCTTTTTTTAAGTTTATCTTAATTAAACATTTTCATAAAATTTCAGGTTTAGGAAGCATTTGTATTAATTTCAATCTATTTATTATTTAAAACGAATAATGATTTTATACTGTATTTAGTTAGGAAACGATTTAAATTCCAAAAAAAAAACAATTTGAATAGAACAATGATAAATTTCAAGTTATAAATTTTTGCTTGAAGCTATAAAGAACATGTTATACAATATTTTTAGCTCCACGCGGTATGCGGTGTGTTAAATGTTCAGCTGGTATAAAACCGGTATCACCCAAATGCTTAATTGAAACATTGCCCGATGGCTGTATGGTTAGCCAGGTAATGGAAGCATGATTAATATTGATTCTTAACCAGGCTTCTGGTGGAAATTGTAAGGCGCGACATACGAAATAGCGTATGACATTGCCATGACCCACAATTAGAGTGTACGTATCATCCTTTTCGCTGACATCGGCACGATGGAAATGACGTCTAAAACCAGCTTCAATACGCGCGCCATCCCGAAAAAACTGCTACATTGTTTATTAAAAAAATTAAATTTGTAGGTACGAAAAATATTATGACTAATAAGCTCCAACTCACTGATTCTTCTGGTCTCCAGTGACCCACAGGCGGCTGTGGTGGTATAGGTGCACCCTCCCGTATATAAGAACAATGCTTTACTTCACTGGGCTTATAATCAATTTCTTTCAATATAATTTCGGCAGTTTCCTGGGCTCTTGTCATTGTCGAAACTATAACTTTATTCCATTTAATTCCTAATTCATTTAAACGCTTGCCTGTGTACTTAGCTTGTAGACGACCTCTTTCAGTAAGGCGATGCGTATCATCAGTGTCGCCCAAGTCAAGATATTCCCCATGTCTTACAAGTATAATATGTCTAGCTGCTTTTGTACACGATTTTTCCAATTCACTGTTATATCGATTTTGCTCTTGTGGTGTATCGTTTTTCATGGGTTTAACAAGACTTTTGGGACTGCGACAATCCCAGTTGCTGTCCCATAGTGCACAAGGATTAACCGGTGTGTCGCTATTTGTCCATGATGCGTGCACAGTATTTTGTTGATCTTTTGAGCGTTGGTACAAATAAGCACTAATACCTGCTCCAGTTCCAACAGCTAGGGCGCCGAGTTTGCGAACACTTCCCCAAACAACCATTTTTAAAACTTACTTTTCTTTTATAAATCTATCGCAAAACAATTAATGACCTTAAAGCGCCTAAAATGCAATTGTTCTCTCTTCTTATATCAAACATTCACAGTAATCTCCAAAACAATGTTCAAATTAGCGGTTATGTGTAATGTAAGGAACTATTTTTTGCCGACTTCTAGCATGAAGTGGGGTACACAATAAAGAACATGATTGACAGTCAGGAATTCATGTTTTGAAAGATAGTGTTGTTCAGGCCATCGACAATGTTTGACACTCTAACCTTCATTCAAGAAAAAAAAAATTTACACACAATCATAAAAAAAACATAAATTGCATGGGCATTATTGGTAATAAAACTTTTTTTATTATGAATTATTTTAATTTTTTTTTTCCTTTAACAACTTTTCGTACGATTTTGTCTTAATATTTTGTCTTTAACATCTCACACAGCCTTTCATTTCATAAAAATTATGCATTCTTTAAAAAAATGATTTTCCGCGTAAAATTTATGCAAAAATACCTCTTGAAACTTTTTAGTACACACTATCAGTCAAAAATAATATGGCCGCTACTGTCACTCAAACACAATAAATTCTGCGGCTGACTATTGATTGGCGAAATTGGTATTCACACTATCGATAAAGCCAAAAGTTGAGTAAAACTGTTACTCATGTACTCTACTTTACTTAAGTCTAAGACTCACTATCCTGAACAATCGTAAGACTTTTGAGAAAATTCAAGCCTTGGCATGATGGGAGTTTATGAAAATGTTCAAAACACAACATGAATTCATTAAATCAAAGTCCTAGACTTTATTCTTCTTTTATTTATCTTCGGCGTTCACACAACGCAAGATTGTTAGCGACTTGTTTTTTATGCAAAGTTTTGTGTATGCGTTTTTAATATAACAAATGAGAAGGCAAAACGTATTGACAGAGCATGAATCTGTATACTCGTACGTATATTTCTCCTCTTCTACCAAGCCAATAAAGTAACAATCCAGGCGAATTCACATCAGTTGATCTCAATTCACCCACTGACACCTGATAATTCATCTGCTATCAAATCATATTAAAATGTTCGGATCAGCAAGAAATTTTACACTAACAAATATACAAGGCGAATATGCAGAGTTGCATATCGATACCACCTGCTATCAATCTTCTAAATAAGAGTCGCATTGTGTGAACCAAGGCACATTTACTACAGGTACATGCATTAGGCAAAACTCTGTGGCAACTCTGTGCTTCTCACATAGCTTTACAAAGTAATTGTCAAAAATGTGTATGCATCAAACAAGCCATAAAAGTAATTGTCAAACGAATTCTTCGTTATAAACTTGTAAAAAAAATCAGCGGATGAGCAATATGCCTGATACGTGTACCTGTTTGATATGCCTTGGTGTGAACACAGACTAGTCAGTTGCTTTGTTTTAAACATATCTGGCAGCGCCGACCTGCAAAAACACTCAATTCACAATAACAATTTCTTAATGTTTTGGATTTACGTTAACAAGCGAAGAAACAGAGCACGAAGCCGATGTAGACTGGTGATCAGCGGCGGCTAAGAGCAAATATCGTTGACGGCGGCTAAAAGCCGGCTGAGCCGAAAAATTTTCGCCACCGGCGGCTGAGCAAATGTGCCGGCTAACGGTCGGCTAACACAATAATTTGGTTTTTTCGCTTACATGCAAGGACTATGGATAACGCACCTTCCCTGCCAACATTTTCTATCGCGGAAGTGACTCAGAAGTGACGCTATGATACCATTTTCTCATCGTAGAGGCGTCTTCCGTATTGAGAAGTTGTACCCCCCGGAAGTAACTTCAAGAAGTCACTTCTGCGTTACTTCAAGAAATCACTTCTGCGTTTCTTCAAGAAATCACTTCTGCGTTATTTCAAGAAGACACTTTTTTATTATTTTATTCGCCTCTCTTTTGCTTTTCATTTTTTTTCCTTTACAGATAATTCACTCATATTTACTATGGGACAATTATCTAATTAACAATTATGTAAAAACTACAACAATAACAATAACAAAACAAAGTCACAATTTACCACTGACCGACCACAGCAAAAGACAAAAAAAAACTAATCTCGATGATGTCGAAAACTTCTTTTTTGCATTCTTTTAATTTTTTTAATTTTATTTCGCGGTCACTGCGACTTTCCCAGAAGTGCGTGCATAGTGTTGTTTTTGTTTATTATATCCATAACGGCACATGTCATTTTCGGCTGGTGTTGTAAACAACAAACTATCTTCCAAACGTGGTCTGGATGATTAAAAGACGACTGCAATGTAAATTGTTATTGTGAAATTCAAACTATCTTCCAATTAACGTCTGGAAGTGAGTAAGACGTAACGCCTTTGACGATGGACGATGAAAGAAACTTCAAAATGTTGGAAGGGTTATTAAAACCTACATAATTCGAATATATACAATGGTTGCAACGTATAAAAAGGAACTGTATTTTCACGTTTGCTTGAAAGTGTGTCCTGGTTTAGAACGTTACAGCTATATAAGTACATATATCGCTTGTGTATCTCTTGCAAGTATAGATATATATTTTTATTTTTTATGCTGCTTGCTTTAAGAAAACGAGCCATTACCGCCAAAGAAGCTAAACCCACATGATTTTTGAAATTTATAAAAATCAATAACTTGTTATCATTATCATTATCTGTCAAAATTTTATAACTATAGGATATACCGTTTAAATTTTATGGCAAAAACAATTTAAGTACACATTATTGTTTACAGTTTTTGTAACAGTAACTTGTAACTTAAGCTTTTCAAAATAAAGCAAGTAAGAGTGCTATATTCGGATTAGCCGAATATTATATACCCTTCACCGATGTCGTAGGAATTATATGCATACATACAATATTACATACATACATATTTGTTTTATGAAAGACAGAGTTTATTTTTTCGTGTATTAAAATTTTTCGACTTACCAACTTGATTAAAATATTTTATTTTCGATATAAGAAATAGTTGAATGTTTTATTCTGCATTTTTTCATTATTAACATTTTTAAAATAGTTATCTAGAGAGGACTTTAACATAGATCAGCCCTTTCTGATAGCAATTTATGCACCCATATCTAAGAAACTTGAATACAGATTAGACCACCCAAATTGCCGAAAGTATTTATTTTTTTCGCTCCACCGGCATTTTCTGATATCCTGGCCATGAAATATCATATTCACTGAAAGCGTGCATACCTAACGGTCATGCGCATTGCACTTTTCACCTAAAAATAACCTTTCCTGGCTATAAACACTTTTAGCGCGATAACTTTTAAATGCCACGTTTTTCGGAAAATTTTTATAACCGTTTTTGTTTAGAATAAATACCACAACACCTTTCTTCTATTTAATTTTCCACATGGTTTTTTAATGTGATGAAACTAAGTTTTCTTGGATAGACTTTTATTAACGGCTCTCGCCAAATTTCGATAGCGATAATTTTAATTAGTTTTCATTATTTTATAAGGTAAGATCTGTGTATAATATAGCTTTATTACATTTGGACCAAATATGTATGTATGTATCATCTAATAATACAAGAATCAAACATCACATACCAGTTATGTTATGTATTTGGAAATTATCGTACATTTCGTGATCAAATGCATACATATATCTCAACAAAACTACTATAGACGATAGAAAAAAACATATTTTCGTATAAAGAAATCTGCGTACATACTTGTATATATTCTGTAAATTCACGAAAAAAACCATTAGAATTCTTTCAACAAAAAAATTAAAAATGAATAGTATTTTGGCAAGAAAATTCCATCGGCGGCGGCGCAATTTCGAGATAAAATTCGGCGGCGGCTGTTAAGCCGGCTATGCGCCGAACAGCTTCGTGCTCTGCGAAGAACACGTGCATTGAGGAAAACTAGCAAATTGTTTAATTAAAATGAAAACAAAAAAAGATAAAAAGCAAGAAAAACGTCCCCACGACGACGCGGAATCAATAGAACAAATTAAATCCCAAAAAAGTTCTAAAAAAAAACTTAAACTACACAATATAGAAGCCGAGAATGGTAATGAGACAGCCACACAATCCAACTCTACTGGTGATAAACCATTGAAAAAGGTGGATGCCGATATTTTCAAGTATTTTAATGAGCTTACAAATGATGAAGAAAAAATACGTATGGAAGCAGCTTGGCACCTGTTGCAACATCTTCAACGCACTAAAGACGCAGAGAAAGTAAATATAAAAACTCATTTCAATATACGTAAATTGCATGATGCCTATTTATCATTTCAATCACTACATTTTTTTTTCAACAGAGGCAAAAAGAGTTGTCTTACACCCTAAAACGTTTGATACGTGGATGTGGTGCTTCAACCAATGTTTCAAGAGCTGGTTTCTTCACTGCCCTAGTTAGCTTTTTGAAATTTTTTGACAATAAAGAAATAACTATGGAACAAGTCTTTAAAGCTCTTAACAAAGAATTACATGTGGGAGCTACCATAGCGAACAAAGAGGACGCTGATGCTGTTGTAGGCAAAATATTGATTTGTGGTGCTCTACTGCACTCTGGTCGTTTAGCTGATGCCGATAGTGAACATTTAGAGCAAATAATAAATATTTTATTGCAATCAACACACCATCGAAGCTATCACACTTCGTTAGGGTATTCTTTCATATGTGAAGTTATTGAAACTGTAAGTATTTAAAAATATATGGTAGATGAAATTTAGAAAATCAATACTTATTACAAGAACTTTTAACATAGTTAATGGACAATCAATTTCAATCGTATGTTTGGCCGCTTCTGCAAAAGGAGTTAATAAAACCCTGGCCCAAACAAACGTTGCAAACCGTACATTGCTTGATATCCGTGCAGAAGAAGTTCCCCAATGTTGTTAGTGGCAAATTTTTGAAAACGCATTGTGGCGGAAAGGAACTTTTAAATACAGAAAGCTTCCAATATCTTCATAAAATATTTTGGGAGCACAGCAATACCGATATTCTAACCCATCCAGCATTCGAATGTTTTGGTGGATACATAGCCAAGAGCAAACACCTGGCACAGTTTTGGTGCGACGCTGTAGACCCTGGTCTGAAAAATCCTACAAAACTGTTGGAAATTGGAACCTTAAAGATATTGACCGATATACTAGACAATTTAAATGTGGAAAGGACAAATGTTCATGAACTATTAACTGATAATTTTATGCGCATGTTTATCGAGGGTTTGAAGACCATGAAACAAAAGCAAGATGAAACTTTAAAAGCTTTTTATGTTGATTTCCTCGAGTCTTTGGTAAAATGTTGCGGGAAACTTACCAAGGATGCAGCCAAAGTAGCTGTTATAAAGCGCTTAATTTTACCACCTGGTCTTTTTAGCATTGAAAAATTCACTGGCCATCGTATTGTCCATCAGTTAATAAATACTTTGGGTGAGGAGGGTGTCAAAGATGTTTTTCAATTATACAAGAGCGTATTTTTGGCGACACTTGTTAAAAATCCCGAAAATGCAGCAGAAAATTGGTTAAACTCTGAGCGTTTGAATGCTGGTTATATGCTGCAGCATTTATTGCAACACAAATCGGTGCAAAGCTCCTACCAATGGCGAGAGGAACAACTCAAGTTTCTTTTCACCTACGGCATATTTTATGTAACTGATGCGGCGGAAATTTGCAAGAGGGAAGCGGCTGGCGCCTTTAGCAAAGACTTTGCTGAACAATGTAAAAACATGTTTTACAATTGTTTGCAAAGCAAATTCAGTGATATACAGCAAGAACAAAAGCTATTATTTAATTTAGCTGAATATTGCCAAGAAAAAATGTTAAAAAAACATGCAGCCAAATATTTTAGAATACAGAAATTCGATGATGAGCTGCAAAGGTCTTGGAAAAATATGTTTGACACGGTCTCGCAAGCGAATAATAACACTGAAGCGAACAAAAAGAAAAAATCAGCTGGAAATAAATTACAAAATGTTTTCAATATATTATTATTGAATATGGGTTTGCAGTTGTTGCGCGAACCAGATATGGCCGCACCCGCTGTTGATGATCTATTAAAATGCATAGAAAAGACTGGTCAACAGGCAAAGAATAAGAAAAATTTAGAGAAAAGTAAAAAGGAGGAGGAGGGAGAGGAAGAACCGCAATGGATAGAAGTTGTGGTAGATTTGTTTCTGCATTTGCTATCACAAAACAATATGGCTTTGCGAAATATTGTTAATGCACTGTTTCCTCATCTATGCGATAACTTAACGCTCACGGCGTTGCATCAAATTTTGGCCATTTTAGATATGAAAGATGGAAACAATCCTTTGAGTAATAAAAATGATAAGGACGATGATGATGACGACGATGATGAGGAGAAGGAAGAACAAGGGGTGGCAACTCAAGTTAATGGTGGCCATGTGGAAAGTGATCAAGAAGATGAGGATGAAGATGACGACGACGACTCAGATGACGACGACGATGATGGTGCAGAAGAAGATGATGTTGAGGATGGTGTAACTGCCAGCGACAAACTACGTAATGCCATTTCTCAGGCCTTAACAGCAAATGGTAACGCTGCTACAGCTGATGATGACATGGAATCAGTTGATCTTAATGATATGACAGAAGAAGAGGGTCGCAAACTCGATGAAGCGTTAGCTAATGCATTCAAGGCTTTGAAAAAGTCTGCCGGTGGTAGCGCGCAAACCAAAAAATCAAAAACTTATCGTGTTCAGACCACAACACTTATGCATTTTCGCATAAGAGTTCTAGACTTAATAGAAATCTATTTGCAGCAAAAACCTTCTCTACTTATTTCCATAGAAATCATGCTGGCCCTATACAATATGTTGGAATACTGTGTGGGCGATGAATTAAAACCTCTACAAAGTCAGGTTGAGAAAGCCTTAACTAAATTAATATCACACAAGAGCTACAGCAATGAGAATGAGCTGAAGGAGAAAAATTTTGTTGATTTCATACGTTTAATTGTGGAAAAGAAAGCACCCACCGTTGTTTTTGATATTGTCAATAAAATGCGCGATAAATGTACATGTTTCCTTATAACAAATGCCCAGAAATTATACTGCGGCGACAAAAACGCTGACAAAGTATTAAAACTCTGCCAGGAGTACATGCATGAATTTATTAAATCTCGTAATCCGATTGCAAATATTACGCTGATCAGCGACTTATTCAAATTACGTTGGTGCAACGTTTGGCTTTTAGCCGAAGATTTGGTGCAACAAGGACTCAATCTGGAAACACGCACCTTCAGACGCATACAAATCTATCAAATTTTAGCTGTATTATATAAAAATCATGAACTGCAAAAGCAAGATGAAAGCTTGGCAAAGAAATATTTGAAAAAAATTGAAAAAGCCTTAAGTAGTCACATTAAAGCTTTAAGTGAAGAGGTCTCCAAACAACGTTCTCCCAAAGAATTTCAAACTATTTTAGATCTATTGCTTACGGCCGAGAAAGTCCATCAACGTCTTCAGTTGCAAACTGTGCTAACAACAGAAAATACCTTAAATTCCTTGCAAAATCTTAGGAAACACATACGTTTAGACTCCAACTATATCTATCAAAAGTTTTGCCATGTATTTAAACTACAAGTAATTGGCAATTCAGAAGCTCTTCTAAGCAAATCAAAGGTACAGCAAAATGGAACAAGAAGCGAAAGTGATGACAATGAAGATGGCAAAACGATTAAAGAAGAAACTAAATCTGAGTTGCATGCCCAAAAGCGCAAATTAAACGCCAAAGATTTGCACAAATTGAAAAAACAAAAAAAGCAGCATCGTCTGGAGGCAGCGTCCCGTGGTCTAAATGGTGGTATAGGATTTGCACAAAGAACAAATAATGGAAATGCCAATTTTGACGATGATCAAAAGGGGGATTCAATTTGATTATATATGTTTGTACCTACATATATAAATAAATATGTTTTTAAATTGAATTATTTTTTAATGAAATAAATATGTTTATGTACATAAATACATGTAATACAATAAATAGCACATAATTATATATTTTTTACATAACATGTGTTTCGCATTTTAACAAAATTGTAATTCAAGCTAAAATAGTTTCATGTTGAAAGCATTGTTATTAATTAAAAATCCATTATCATTATAAATTTGTTTTTTATACAAACATAAAATAAAATTCAATAAAATGGTAAATAAATATTTGTATAGCATGTGCGACATTTTAATGGCTGGATTATTGATGGCAACAGAACTGAAGTTGCCTTGTCAATTGGCAACTCAACTGAAATTTGTATTATAGCTGGAAAACGCAGCGTTTTCAAATCGCTTATACATATTTTGAAACACGCAAAACGCGTTTTTTACTCAATTTGCTGCCCTTTTGTTTTTTTTTCGAAGTTGTGTTCGAGCAATGAAAAATTATGTTTTATCACATCAAAACATGCACACTAATAAAATTTAATTTAAATGCCTACAGCGTTCTTGGTTACTATATTTGCTTGAAAATAATTCTAGCGAAAAAAGCCGACTTCAATGCAAAGATCTGATAGAACATTTTCGAAATAAATTTATGGGATACATAAAATTAAATTTTAATGGGCGTGACTCCGCCCATTTTCTTAAGTGCACTATTATGTGATTTTCAGAGCTCAGGGTGTGTGTTAAGTTTTGTAAAAATCGGTACAATAGAACCACTTAAAATAAAATATTCAATTTTAATTTTTTAAATGGAATATTGTGTCTATTTTAGAGCTCAAGGTGTGTGGTAAGTTTTGTAAAAACCTTTTAATTAGACCAACGTGAAATATACGGGTATGTTCTGCATTCCGCGTGATATTAAAACGAGTGGAATTGCCATACAATTGTAGTTTGAAATATGTAATTATAACAACAATGCTATGGCAATTCCACTCGTTTTAATTTCACGTGGAATGCAGAACATACCCGATAGCAATAAATTTTAATTTAACAGGCAGGGCTACTGTTTTCTCAACTCTAAAATTGTGTAATTACAATAGCCAAAGGTGTTTGCTAGGTTTCGCAGCAATCAAATAAGTGGAATATCATAAAATAAAAATAAATAAAAAATTGTGGGCATGTCACCGCCTAATTTTTTTAATAAAAGAATTTCTTACAATCTGTGTAATATGAACCGAGTTATGAAGTAGCAGTGCCGAAAAAAAGGAGAGACGATTTGATAGCCTCCTTTTTTTGAAGTCGGTTAGAACAGCTAAAAGCAAAAGTTCATAAGTAAACAATTGGGTCAGCCATTTGACAAACTCAAACCGTTTCTTTTAAACTGAAATTTAATTAGCACAAACAAAACCCAAAACAGTTTGCAGAGCCGCAAATGCAAAGGAAAATTTGCATTTTGGGAAATTTGAGCATTCTACATGTATCCCACTATATAGCAAATTAAGTGGCATTTCTGAAACCATTTTGGGAGACCCAGATTGATAAGGTTAAAATACAAAATTACGCGCTGCTCTTCATTTTGAAATTGTGTTCATGTTGTTTCATTCCTTAAACCTACTCACTCATCAAGCCCGTTTATTTGACACCAATATTGTTTGCTCAAAAATGTTCAGTATATTTTGTGTTTGCTTCTCAAATATTCCTTTCATTTGATACCAATATATGTAATTGCACAGGGTGTCCGTCTTATTGTGTTTGGGCCGATTTCATTATTTTTTCATCTTCTTCTCATTTTCATTTCATTTCTTCAAAATAAATTAATTGAGCCCACAGGGCCAAATATAATTAATTGAGTATAATACATTGCAATATATGTACATATGAAATTCTCATATCAGTGGCGGTGACAAAAATAGTAAAAAATGCCTTATTCCAAAAAGTACTATTTCTAGGAAATACTTTTTTAACAAGTATTTTTCCAAATAGCACCTTTATCAAAAAGTAATTTTTCCAAATAGTACCTTTTTCAAAAAGTACTTTTTCAAAATAGTTCCTTTTACAAAAAGTAATCTTTCCAAAAAATACTTTTTCTAAAAAGTACTTTCCCTAAAAAGTACCTTTTTTCAAAAACCAATTTAAGTAATTTTCCCAAAAAGTATCTTTTTCTTAAAACGCCTTTTCTTAAAAGTAATTTTTTTGTAACAGTACCTTCCCTGTTCTGTAAACCGAATCCGAGTAAATTTCTCGTTTTCAAAAAATTAATAATTGTCCTGCAGAAGTGTTTAAAATCGTATACATACAATGTACTATAATTTTCTTTCTTTTATTAAAAAATCTAAAAAAAATATTTCTACTGTCGTGCTTTATTTTCTTTTTTTTCGTTTTACAACACTATCATGTAAATTTTAGGCGATTTTTACAGCTTCTTCTATTTACATACATATTTAATTACAAATTAGGTGGTTACACTTAAGCAACAACCCTACAAGAAATGACCCTGTCGGAGAATGTGTGGTTGACTACAAAAATCGTTAGGTTAGGTTAGGTTAGGTTTATCTGGTTGGTCCAAGACCTCGCATAGACCGGCATTGATCCTTAGCGATACCAGCAAATGAAATGAGAACCTGTTAGTATGGCAGCCTAGTTCGTGGTGCCTGTATCGAATGACTCCCACACAGATTTAACAAATTTTAGCAACCTACACATTTCTACTCTCGATACAATCTCAAGACTACGAAAAGTGTAAGCACCAAGATAGTTATATCTAGTACGGCTTAAAGCCGGGCAGTGACACAGTAGATGTTCCATTGTTTCCATTTCTCCGGGTTCCTTACATTTCCTGCAGGTACCGTCGGCTATTCGTCCTATTTTGACAGCGTACGAAGCTGTCCAGCAGTGCCCAGTTAATACTCCCACTAGAAGCTTACAGTTGCTTCTAGTTAATGATAAAAGGAACTTAGTCAATTTGGGATCATAGGAGCTCCACATGATTTTAGAAGTTTTGCAAGTTTTCGTCGCGCGCCAACATTTCTCCGCTTCTTCCCTCATATTAGAATGTATGATCTCTTTAAGGTATTGAATTGGTTTTCGGATATTTACCGTTACCTCAGCCGGTAATAGAATTCCCCTTTTGGCCAGTGTATCGGCCATTTCATTTCCCTCTATCCCCATGTGTCCCCGGATCCAGAATATATGTACTTGTCTACCAGTACATAACATATCCAGGGCCTTTCTACACAGGAGCACAACCGAGGAGTAATTGCAGTCAGCTGAAATTGCTTTAATAGCTGCTTGACTGTCTATATACAGATTTACCCGCGCATCCATAGTCAGAGAGGTGAAGGCTAACTCTGCTGCCATTTTGACAGCATAGATTTCCGCCTGGAAGATGCTACAATGATCAGGAAGTTTATAAGATTCCTCTATACCGAGCTCCCGACAGTAAACCGCAGCTCCTACCCCTCTATCCATCTTTGAACCATCAGTGAAAAAGTTAAAACCAGAACCACTATGATTAAGACTTTCCAAATAGCCTTCTTCACTTATAGTGATCTGTGGTTTGGTAAAAAAGTTCGTCACTGGAATGATGTAGTCCGAGCTACACTCCATGTTTTCTAGTAATTTGCTGTGACCAAATGATCTGTACGACATCTGACCTGTTGTCCTTAGTCGGATAGCTGATTTGCATGCCACGTTCACTGCAATTAGCTTTATTGGTTTAAGGTCCAATATAACGTCTAAGGCTGCAGTAGGTGTACTCTTTAAAGCTCCAGTGATGCAGAGCTCTGCTAGCCTCTGGATACTTTCCAGCTTTTTCAGGTATGATTTTGTCTCAGTCGCCCTCCACCATATAATAAGGTGAGTCACTTATTCAATTCATACTGCAAACTGACCTTGTGATTGTGAATAGAGGGAAGGAACCTACTTATATAGGTCCTACATCATCGAATGTATTGGACTTAACACTTGTTAACAATGAAGATATTGTACTTAAGGATTGGATGGTGCTTAGACAGCCGTCCTTCTCTGACCATTGCTACATAGTTTTTAGAATTTTATCTGAAGTTTCAAAGCTTAGGAAATTATATAGGAACCCACGCAATACTAGGTGGGATTATTACAGGAAGAACATTGAAAATAATCTTTATAATGCCAAATCGATTAAGAGTGAGGCTGATATTGAAAAGTCTGTTAATTGCTTAACGAAAGCCATAACAAAATCGTATGAATCAGCATGTCCCCTCTCGCGCGTAAAACGTATGTCTAGACCACCATGGTGGAGTAGTGATCTAGACGCACAAAGACGTGACCTGCGTGAGTTCTTCAGATTGGCTAGATACATAGACCAATTTGAATGCTGGAGGGACTATAAAAAAGCACTGAGATCTTTTAAAAAAGAGGTGAGAAAGGCCAAGAAAAATTCATGGAAGAAATTTTGTGGCAATATAGAAAAAACTACGGACACGGCCAGAATGAGGAAGCTGCTTGCAAGCAATCCATCAGTGCCTAGCACAATATGTAAAATTAACGGCGATTGGACTAACTGCAGCCGAGAAACGCTGGAAGTTCTCCTGGACACACATTTCCCAGGTTGCACGGAGATCTCCCCTCGCTCAGAAATGACAAATGAATTAAATACTGAGAATTGTGACGTCATTTCCCTTAGTAAGGTGGAATGGGCAATCGATTCCTTTAAACCATATAAATCACCAGGACCAGATGGTATTTTTCCGGCTTTACTACAGTATGGTAAACAGAGGATAATTCCCTGGCTAGTAGGAATATTTAGAGGATGTCTCAGACTGAATTATGTGCCAAAATCATGGAGGATTGCCAAGGTTGTATTCATACCAAAGGCAGGTAGGAGCAACCATATGTATCCAAAAGACTTTAGGCCTATCAGTTTGACGTCCTTTCTACTGAAAACGTTAGAGAGAATTCTGGATATACACATCAAAGAATTTGTATATCCAAATATCCTGTCTTCCAACCAACATGCATACACAAAGGGCAAATCGGTTGAAACAGCACTTCATAATGTTGTTGAACAAATCGAAAAATCGTTACACTATAAGGACTTTGCTATAGGGGTCTTTTTGGACATCGAAGGCGCTTTCAATAATGTCTCTACGGACGCAATTATGGAAAGTGTTAATCGTTCCGGGGCTAACTTGCAAGTCAAAAACTGGATAGGCAACCTATTGAAATGTAGAATAGTATCTGCGGAATTAGGCAATGCCAAGGTAAACAAAGAAGCTAAGAGAGGAACTCCCCAAGGTGGTGTTCTATCGCCACTTCTTTGGACGCTGGTTGTAAATGAAATTCTCATGGAATTCGAGGGTAAAGCAGCTAAGATTACAGCATATGCGGACGACATAGCTATCATTATAACTGGTAAGTTCCTCGATACAATTAGCTCCCTAATAGAATCCTCGTTGAGGGATATTCATAGATGGGCAACAAGGGTAGGTTTGAACTTAAACCCAGGAAAAACTGACCTTGTGCTTTTTACTAATAGGAAAGTAAAGGAATGGAGAACACCAAAATTAGACGGTATATCGCTCTCGCCCAAAACACATACAAAGTACCTGGGGGTTATTTTGGATAGTAAGCTGACGTGGAGGTACAATATAGAAGATAGAGTTAAAAAGGCCACCATTGCTCTATATGCATGTAAAAAAATGCTGGGCAAGACATGGGGCCTTTCACCTACTCTTACGTATTGGACATACACAGCGGTAGCTAGACCAATTTTACTCTACGGAATACTTGTATGGTGGAGGGCGACTGAGACAAAAATCGTTAACTTATAGTTAACTTTTCTTAGACTGACTAAAAGCTAACTGCAATGTCATCCAGAACAAACCCAAAATTAATTCTTAAGTTGAGTACGTAATGGAATTTGATGAGAGCCAACAAATTTATTCTCAGCTACTTTGAAACTCATTTCAGTTTTATATTAATATTTTGCTGTTGTTATTTTAGATGGTACCTTAGATGAGTGGTAGCGCGTTGAGCACACAACGTGTGATGATACATACATGTTCGAAGCCCGGAAAAATTTTTTTAATTTACTGGACTACCAGTTGATTTAAAAAAATCAACTTTAAGTTAGCTGAAAGTAATGCAGAGTGAGACAATTGACTACCGACTAGGACATCGCAATGTTAAAAAAGTCAGTTGATTACATTAAAAGTAATCCAAGTGCCAGTAAAGGCTGGAACAGAATAGTAGCTGTAGTACAACGTAACGAGTAGCGCTGCAAGCTGTCAAAAGTTAAAAAAAAACTGTTGTTTTAAAGGGAAGTAAACAGAATGCGTAGTTGTGCTAGTCGTTGCGTGGAGGTTGAAGCGATAAATTCGAAATTTTGAACTTTGTTGCACGACAAAAAATAAATGTTTGTATATGTCAACAAGGATTACCATGCTTTTGAGCAAAATATTATGTAGTCAATTATTATTGGTAATTTCCTTAATAAATTTAGCAATTTTTTTTGCTAACTTGCGATTTTTTTCGCATTTTTTCCGAACTTTTTTTTATTTTTAACGGCATTAGCGATTCCTAATCAATTTTAAGGCTTGTTTCCGATTTTGCAACGTCTCGCGAATTTTTGCAAAGTTCGCGATATTAGTAACTTTTGCAATTTTTAAGCTTCCTGATTGTTTCGCCGATTTTTAAAAAATATTAAACTACGTTATCATCCCGCTGTTAGTAAGTTTTTGCAAATTTTCGTCATTTTCGAAATTTTTTCGCATTCCTTACAGATTTAGAGATTTTTAATCTATATTATGGCTTATTAAAATTTTGCAATTTTTCGCGATTTTTTGCAAAGTTCGCGAAAAAGTGACTATTTGCATCTTTTCAGAGTCCGAAGATTTTTTGGCGATTTTAAAATTATATTAGATTTTGTTATCATCATCAGCTTTTTGCGAATTTTATTTTTTTTCACAATTTTTACCTAATGTTTTGCATTTATTACAGTTTTAGTGATTTGTAATCAATATTATATATTGTTTAAAATTTTGCAACTTTTCGCGAATTATCGCTTTTTTCGCGACAGGCGTAATTTTCCCAAATTTTTTTTTGCTATCTTATATTTGTAAGGACTTTTAATCAATATTGTGCTCTGCTATCGTTAAATTTTTAGCAAGTTTTTGCAAATTTTCATAGTTTTCGCAACTTTTTCGGAATGTTTGCTTGCTTTACAGTTTTAACGAGTTTTAATAAATTATAATGTTTCTTTCCAAAATTTTGATTGCTTGAGGAAACGCACCTTAAGAAGAATAATGTATTTTCTGGTGTTAGTTATCAAATATTTAAAATTTTTTATTGATTTTTAGACAACAGATACGAAGTTAATTCGAGCTTGTGTATTGAACACATTATTCTTGTATAATCTTACAAGGTTATTAAGAAAATATTTATTTGGTAACCATGCAGAAAGCTTCAATATTCTGTTCACATTTTTTTCTTGCTGCGCTACTAGTTACGTCGTCAGCTTCAGCTACTACTACAACTATTCTGTTCAAGCCTTAAAGCTTAAATTAGACGTGACATAGCCATAACGCCATAACCATAACCAAACAAAAATTCAATTGGTTTCTATGGTGAGAGTTAAGGCAGAATTAGTTTGTAAGTGCTGTTCTGTTCTGAATCAGCTGTTTTGTTTCTGTTGAGTTGAAAATCTGTATGTGTGGTTAGTTTTTACTTTTTCGTTCTGTTCTGTTGCGGACAAATCTGTAGAAAATAGAATTTAACGTTAAGTGACAGCCAAAATTGTGTATGTATTAGTGTGTTGTGATATTTTGTGTAATCAATTCTATAGGTTGCCAGCTGATTTTTTTCACAGACAAAGTAATTGCAAAATATTTTATACAGAAAGGCACGGCACAGAACAGCAACAGAAAAGTAAAGACTAATGAAGCCTTTATGGCGTTATGGCGAGTCACGTATAATCGAATACAGTGTTGCCCATTAGTTTGGTTCGAACGGCTGCTCTCTATGGCTATGGTTATGTCACGTCTGATTGGGCCTTAAGGCCGGGGCACAATGAATCCGTTATACGTTATACTTCGCCTTTTTGAACTGACATTATCGCAACGACGGAGAATGTTGGCACAATGAGTACTTTATTAAAGGAAGCATTTGAAAAGCTTCAATAGGTCGATTCTCCATTTTATTTATTAAATTAAAATTTTTTTATTTATTTCGTTTATTTCTTTTGCTTAATTTTATTTTTGCTGCCACAAAACACAAGAACCTAAGCCAGAACATACCAAAAAAATGAACCAACATCTGTCAAACTACTCAACGTATGCAAAAAGTTAAAAGTTGACCAGTTTTTTACTTTGCGTTGACGGACACGTACTGAATGTAACAGACCTCATAAGAAAACATGTATTTCAACTTAGCTGTCAGTTGAAAAAGGCGAAGTTTAACGCATGACGGATTCATTGTGCCCCGGCCTTTAAGTACTAGTTAGAGGTGGAAAACTATCGACAGTGTCACTATCGAAAGTTTTTGATAGTTTCAAAAACTCTATCGATATATCGATTCAAGACTATCGTTGTTAGAAAAACTATCGATATATCGACGATACTATCGTGATAGTATAGAAGTTGTATGGTTCTTGTATAATGTACATATTTATTTGCACTAAATATTCAAAAGCAAATATTTTTAATCAAAACAAAACAAAATAAAATAGAATTTTATATGTCAGTTCAATAAATAACAAAACTAAAATAATTGTATGAAAAATAAGTGATGATAAGATCAGCGGAAGAAACTTCCCCGTCATTGAGCTATTGTTGTTTATGAAAAGGAACATACATATTTACATTTTTTGGTTTTAGTGGTGTACAGTGTGCACACTTCTACCGATAGATTAGATTCTACCGAATATGTTTGTGGATTTAACAATCTACCAATTCTACCGAACAAGGCCTGAAATCTACCGAATATTATTATTTAGTTAATTAAGTCGATATATGTGTAAATTGCCTAGTTTTGCCACATAGCAGTGCGGCCAAAGAGCAGTCATTTTCTGTCATAAAAATCATTAAAACAGAACAAAGAAATCGGTTAAAAACTGAAACTAAAAGTAACCTAATATTTGCCAAAGAATTGTGCCTTGGGGATGAAATATTTATTCCTCCCAATGATTTAATAATTTTTGCACAAAAGTTTAAATTCATAAATGGATCTTACATATAATCTTTGTAGTTACAAATGTTTGTCAAATAAAAGTTATTTTAGTAGCTTTATAAAACATATGTACAAAAATTGAATTTCTGTTATATATGTATGTATGTACATTATTTTATATACGCATAGCATATCTATATAAAGGGTAAGGGCAAATAACTGGGGATGAAAATGCTTCATTGTTTATGGCAGTTTAATTTCCAATCACATGTGAAGTTTTAAATGCGCTTTTGGAACCTGTTTTGTTTCATACTCCTTGCACTTACCCTTTATATATAAGAACATACATATATTTTGTTATTTTTTTATGTTTCTTTGAATTGTTATTTTTTATGTTTCTCTGAATAAAAAAATGATCTACCGAATTTCATTCAAATCTACCGATGTTTTTGTCGATTCTACCGAATTTAAAAAAAAATTAAGTGTGCACACTGGTGGTGTATCATTTAATATCGATAATGACAAAAAAATATCGATTGTTTTCAAGTATTAATCGATGGCAGAATTAAAGTATCGATAGTCACAAAAAAATTAACTATCCATAGTGCCATCGATAGTTTTCCACCCCTGGTACACTAGTTGCGAAATAGCTTAGTTTAAACTTAATGTAATTTCCGACAGGGTATATACATACATAGACTGATAAACACAATACCCTTCTTTGCGTGGCGCAGTCGGGTAAAAAGTAAACAAATAGTAAATAGCTATTTACATACTTACATATTTATATGTATTAATGTTATGTGTATATGTAAGCATGTATTTACAACTTAGCGTTGGAGAACATACATATGTTCATACAAATGTACATAAATGCATAAATACACAAGATGGTAATTAAACTGAATGGAGAATTTTATTATCAACAAATAATAATAATGAATATGTTTCAATTTTAAAGAAAATGGACGATTACAGTGATAGTTCAGTGTATAAAAAACATCGCACAAAACCAAAAGTGGTAAAAGAATGGGCGGAAGCCGATATTTTTAAATTAATTTCTTTGGTGGAAGATGAGAGGTGTTTATGGGATACTGACGACGAGGCTTATCACAATAAAATTATACGCGAGCGCTCTTGGCGTCGTATTACCCAACATTTTAATTTGAAATATTCTCCATCTGATTTAAACGCCAAATGGACAAATCTGCGCATACAATTTCGAAGTTACACCGCCAGAGCTAAAAAAAATTCTGACGTCCAGGATGCAATAGCAGCTCCCAAATGGAGGTTTTACAAGGCCATGCAATTCGTAGTGCGCTCTGATGATCAAAAAACCATGCAAAGTACTTCTAAACCGGTTTACGATGCAGAGTCTAATAGTAATTGTACGTACATACATACGAATTTATTATTTTTTTTATTTATTTATTGCATTTTTCTATATACTTATGTAAATAATCATAGCTTCCGAACATGATACTACTTCAACATCACCACTAGTAACACAATGGGAAGATCCAATAAAAGTATGCACGCAGCAAACTGTTAATGGCGAGGTTTCTGCAACGCATATGGTGGACACTATGCGTGAAGTGATTGCAGCAATAAAGGAAAGTCGTCAAAGCGCTCTTGAACCCAATATAACATTCTCCAACTATTTGTTAAGCGAACTAAAAACTGTAAGCAATGAGGCAGCAGCAACAGTACGTAAAAGAGTAACAATGTTCTTTTTGCAGTGCTTAGAAGAAGAAAGAATTAAAGATATGAAAGCTTTGGATGTGCCTTAAATTGTAAAATAATTTTTATCTACAGACTTTTTTAATAAGTTCTATTTTAAGTTTTTGCATAACATAGTAAAAAAGTACAACTGGCCGTACTTATAAAAAAAATTTTTTTTTGATTTAGAAAATGTTTACAAAACAAATTTTGTATGGAAATTTGTTTGATAAAGCTTAATAAAGCATACACACCGTTTTAAAATTAATTAAACAATCAAACCCGAAATGAGAATTACCTTAGCCAGCCCGAAAATGTTTTTTTTTCTCTAAAAAATATCTGTATCAAATATAAAAAGCGGTTCCGAACGGGGTAAAAACAGGTATCCTATATCTGACGCTGGCAATTTAGCTTTCTATTGGTGAATGAATTTTCAAAACCGGTTTAGCGGTTTGGGCGTGAAAGCGTTACAAACAAACTCACTTTCACATTTATAATAATACGGCCTCAAATTTTTTAAATTTTCATGCATTAACAAATCTATATAATATATATAAATTAAACACGGCTGGACGAATACCCCCATTTCCTTTTTAACCGACTTTTCATAACTCCGTATATTTTAGACCGATTGTAAAAATATTTTTTTTATCTTAGAGGCTATAGCTTCCCATGTGGGCGGCGATACGCCCACAATTTTTTAATTTAATTTTATGACGCTGATGACCTTAGACCAATTTCTATACTTCCTGCTCTTTCTAAGATTGTTGAACATTTGATGAAAGATCAGATACTTGAATCTGTTAACAATAGTATATGTATATGATGGTCAATTTGCCTTTCGGCGTGGGTATAGTACTACATCGTTATTGCTTAATATTACAGACTCTATCCGTGAAAATGGGAATGGTGGTAGAATATGTGCTCTAATATCGCTTGATCTATCTAAGGCCTTTAACTCTATTTGCCACGTTACTTTAGAAAAAAAAACTGAGAGATCAATTTAACTTTTCGTCGTCTGCTTGTAGGCTTATTCTTTCTTATCTCACTGGCAGATCACAATTTGTAAGCTTTAAGGGAGTAAACTCTAGCTTACTTCGCATTCATGCGGGTGTTCCTCAGGGGTCAGTCCTGGGTCCTCTGTTGTTTATTCTTTATGTTAATGACTTAAATAAGAAAGCTATTTGAAAAGAAAACAATAAATCTCGAGTATCTTTAAATCGATCAATAAACGTAGCAGTACTTTTTCATTTCATTTCATTTATTAAATTCAGTAATACATGTGGCCTCAAGGCCAATATAAATATATTACAAGTATAAAATGAGCGGTTATGTATTAATGAAAAAATAAAATATATGCAATCGTAAAACATTTATATACAATCGTAAAACATTTCAACGGCTCCAATGAAACAGTATAGTGCAGGTATAACATAACATAAACCCAATCAATCAGTGGTAAAGCAAATTAATGAAAGTATTGAGAAAGTTTTCTCTTAAAAGATGCCAACGTAAAACCAAAAGAACGTAATTCTCTTGGTAAGAGAAGCGTTCGTAAACAGAATAATGGATACAATAAATAAGTCCATATTTACACTATGCAAGTCTTATTGCTAAGCTGATTAGTTTATTAGGAGAGAGAGACGGGGGAAAAGAAACGTTTCTGTTCCCCTCGTCTCTCTCTATCCCTGAAACTAATCAGTTTACCAATAAGACTTGCACAGTGTGATTTGGGACTAACTATTTGTGGATTCCTAAGTGATCTTGAAAATTGTATTCTCTGCACAGTCTGTTCAGGGATTTGAGTCCTAATAATGTTAAACAAATAAATTACCAAGCGAAACTTAATGTAGTCTTGAAACGATAAATTTAAGAACTTTATTGTGTGATTGGATACATGGGCCCGTAATCTTACAATTTTGTGAATAATTAAATAAAAATTTTGTAAATAAAACAATAACGGCCGTATCCATTTTTAGTAGCATTTTTTGTCATCACTAATCCACAACACGCTCGCCATTAGTTCTTCTTTTGCTATTGTTTGTCACAATAGTTATATTTGTTCTCGCAGCAATTTGTTCTTTAAAAATTATGTTATTTAGCTTCCTCAAATACGAGCTTAAGCTTATTTTATTTAAAGATCGAAGAGTTAAAAAAAAATTATTGCTATTCTTAATCAATTGTATTTGAGTTTCGACAATCTAGATTGCGTTTTTCGAAGCTCTGAGCTATACCGTCTATTTCATTGATAGAATATTTTTTGTTTTCATGCACCAATTCTCCAGTTGCTACAGTTTTGAAAGGCTCTTGTGCACCAACTATGTTGTTCACTTGAGACTTTTCAACCAAAAAATTACTATACTCAGGTGATATTGATTCCAAATATAGTAGCCGATCTTCTACGTCTTTTAGACGTTGATAAATATTTTTGATTTTAGATGGCGGAATATATAGGTGTTCTTCGATGTCTTCTAATCTTTCCAAGATAGCTGAGTATTTTAACATGTCAGACTCTTCAGAGTTAGAAAGTGTTTTTGAATTGTCCGATTCTTTATTTTCTCTCCTATTATCAACCATAAGTTTATCAAGAGCATCTAAATAGCCCGTCTGTGTTTGAGGTCCCATTTTATTCTCCACCTGTCGTACTTTTAAATGACATTTTGAATATTCCTGCTTAACAACAAAACTATTTACTCTGGCACTTGTCATTGATTTGTCGTCATTCAGTTCCTCCATTTCTTGCATTGTGTCGGCTTGATGTAAATTTTCTTCAACTTTTTGTTTTGCATTGGTAAAATCCATTATATTAGACAGATTGATTTCATCCCGCTTCTTTTCAACAAAACATTGGATACGCCTCTTTATTTCATTTTCGGGAACAGGTATTTGCACCAAGTTACCCGGAACCAGGCGTGGGTCCTCTATGAAACACATATTTTCATTAAATTTATTTGAATTCTTACTGCAACCAGCTCCAATTTCTTGATTTTCTTTCCAGACAGGGACTTCTCCTTCGTATATTTCTTTTTTCCATATCGGTACACGTTTCTTCAATTCATCAATTGCAACTGCGACTGCCCTCAATGATGATTCACGATGTGGAGCAGAAATCGCAATAACGACACTGGCTTCTCGAATTCCAACCGAGCCTAAACGGTGGTAAATAACTATATTTACAATGTCTGGCCATTTTTGCCTCAGCTCTTCACAAATAAGTTTAAGTTGTTTTAATGCCATTGTTTCGTAAGCCTGATATTCCAAAGATAGTACCTTTTTTCCTTCAAAATAATCTCGGGTGGTGCCAACAAATAACGATATCGCGCCACAACATTCTGCTGATGCCATGTCGCTTATTACTCCAACATTCAAGGCATCGCCAGAAAGTTTCAAATGATCCATGACGTTGATTTCACCACTCCTTACTTATTATCCACCGCTTACAGGAGGTATTATAGCAATTTCGTCGCCTTCGTTCAATTGCAGTTCTTCCAGCAAATTGTCACAGTAATTTTCGTTAACAGCTAATATTAAACTCTCTTGGATCACTTCTAAATTAAATTCCCTACAAATAACATCTAACAGATCTGCTGCGACAATTCTCCTAGTATTCAATTTATAGATTACTTCGTTTAGTCCAGATATTTCACGTGTTTTAGCGAAAAATAGTATTTTAATGCTAATGGATGGTGAGCTAAAATTCATTTTAAAAACACGAATTTCACCATCAGGAAAAGATACTGACCAAGACGATTTCAGTATCAGGTGACCTCTTATCTTTATCTACAACACAACTACACAAAAAACAACATGTAGTTTGCTGTCAAGGTGAATTCACATATATGACCTTATAACCTTTTTAGACACGCAAAGTTTACTTTGCCAATACCCCTTTTAGACACGAAAAGTTTACTTTGCAGTCTTAATTTAGTTGGGTGAAACAGAAATAGATATGTGGTATTCCTCCCTCTGTCTTTCACACAGCTGAAATTAGACTTTCTCATGTTTTAGACTCGGTAGTTTTTCTTGAAGCAAGTCTGAGTTTATGGGAGAGAGAGGAAAGAAGAAAGAAGAGGGGTACTGACTTGCTTGTACAGAAAAGTTATTTCAATTCTCTTTTGTTATTTCATTCGCAGCATTAAAACAATAGGAAAATTGAACAAGAAACCATCTGAGTGAAAACAAACGAGCAGTTTTAGGCTGATGACAGAGTGGCCGCAGAGGGAGGAGTACTGTCTCTTTCTGCCTTTCTACCAGCTGAATTAAGACTTTTACCGCTTTCAGACACGAGAAGTTTACTTTGCAAAGTCTTAATTCAGCTGGTAGAAAGGCAGAAAGAGACAGTACTCCTCCCTCTGTCTTTTACACAGCTGAATTAAGACTTTGCAAAGTAAAATTTGTGTGTCTAAAAGGGGTATTTGCCAAGTAAACTTTCCGTGTCTAAAAGGGGTGTTATATCATAACTTGTAATATGACGCCGGCAGAGCAACTGTCATTTTTTAATCTATTACAAAATCGTCGTAATCCAAGTCGAAATACGTCAATCACGATAGTAAATTTAATTTAATAAATTTAGTCTATACGTGATGAATTTTCATTATGATATCAATTTCATTCATCATGTTATGCAAACTGCTTGGTCGGGAATAGTGGAATCCAACCAATTCAATTGAAATAGAATACGTGAATTAAATTTTTGAGAATATATTGTAAGCAAATTATTATTCAACCGGGAAACAAGCTTAAATGTTTTCAGAGATTCAGTGATTTTTTATATCATCTGGCAATATTATAATTTAGAGAAGAAATGCTTTTCAATCTGACATAACGGGGCTATTAGTTCTATCTGAATGATTATAATGGTGGTGGTGTTTTTTTTTAATCACATGCATACATATGTATGTATAAAAAAACTTTATAAACTAATTTTCAATCTTAAATTAAATTAAACATACTCAAACTTTTGTATAAATCGTAAAATTAACACAAATATTACATTACATTATAAGATCTACAATGAAAAAAGTGTTGATGGTGGCTGAAAAGCCCTCTTTAGCGGCTTCGTTGGCACACATTTTATCGAATGGAAGAAGTACCTCTAAAAAAGGTTAATTTAAACTCTGATGGCATTACTAAAGTAACTATTAATCAAAATCATTTACATTTAAACAATTAGGAACTAGCAATTCATGTTCCACACATGAGTGGACGGGTCCCTTTAAAGGATCAAATGTTGTCTTTCGCATGACTTCAGTTTGTGGCCATGTTATGTCGCTGGATTTTGTTGGCAAATACAATTCTTGGGATAAAGTAGATCCCGTGGAGTTATTTGGCTGTCCCACCGAAAAGAAAGAAGCTAATCCCAAACAGCATATGCGCAGTTTTCTGGCGCAAGAAGCAAGAGGTTGCGATTATTTAGTCTTGTGGTTGGATTGCGACAAGGAAGGTGAAAATATTTGTTATGAAGTAATGGAAGCTGTGTCGAGAGTGATAAACAATGTATATACCCGCAGTGTAACATATCGTGCCCATTTTTCGGCTATTACGGAAAAAGATATTAAAGGCGCCATGGAAAATTTGGGCTTTCCTAATGAAAATGAAGCGAAATCTGTAGATGCCAGACAGGAATTAGACTTACGCATTGGCTGCGCTTTTACACGCTTCCAAACGAAATTCTTCCAGGGTCGTTACGGCGATTTGGACGCTTCATTGATTTCCTACGGGCCATGTCAAACGCCGACTTTAGGGTTTTGTGTTAAACGTCACGATGATATTCAAACATTTAAGCCGGAAAGTTTTTGGTATTTACAACTGACTGCTGGTCAGCCAGAATTCACTTTCGAATGGGCTCGGGTAAGAGTATTTAAGAAAGATATCGCTGTCATGCTGTTGAATATGGTGAAAAATCAAAAGGAGGGCATGTGAGTGTACTAAATTTTGTTGATTTCTATTTTAAAATCTAACTCCTTTACTTCATAATTAAAATTATAATCAAACACTAGTAGCTTACATTTTCAATTAGTTCAAATTATTTTAAATTTTTGCAGAATTTACTTTTTAATCCATTATTTTTTTGTATTAATAATTTTTAGAGTTGAAAGTGTTATTTCAAAGGAACAATTCAAAGGACGGCCGCAGGCTCTAAACACCGTGGAATTGATGCGTATCTGCAGTTCAGGCTTGGGTATTGGTCCTTTTCAAGCAATGCAAATAGCTGAACGCCTGTATACTCAGGGCTATATAAGTTACCCGCGTACGGAAACAAACCAATATCCTGCTAATTTTGATTTAAAGTAAGTTTAAGCCCTGCATAAAACGAAAGTTGTACACATATCAATTAGCTTTATTTTTTATCTGTTATCTTTTCAAACTCCATTTTTCCGTGAACCTAAAGTGCTGTCTTACATATTTTAAAGCCTTCTTCAGAGTTTGGTCTTGAAGCCCAGGCTATACTGAGGGATTTTAATGCGCCCCGTAAAGGCAAAGATGCCGGAGACCATCCTCCTATTACTCCCATGAAGCTGGCATCGCGTAATGATTTCGATAGGGACACTTGGCGTGTGTATGATTTCATTTGCCGCCACTTTTTGGGCACCATATCAAAAGATTTGAAATATCGCACCACAACTGTAAAATTGCGTATTGGAATGGAATATTTCTCATGCACGGCAAATGTTTTGATTGATCCTGGTTTTACTCAAGTCATGACTTGGCAGGCTTTTGGTAAAGATGAAGTCATACCCCCCTTCAGCGAAGGAGAACGTGTGCAATTCAATGATGTACGTTTGGCTGAAAGTCAAACCAGCCCGCCGGACTACTTGACCGAATCCGAGTTGATAACACTAATGGAACAACATGGCATTGGTACAGATGCTTCTATACCCGTGCATATAAATAATATATGCCAACGGAATTATGTGACAATTGAGAGTGGTCGTAAACTTTTACCCACAACATTGGGTATTGTGTTGGTGCATGGCTATCAAAAGGTAAAAGAAAGTTCACATGGTCGAAAATTTTAATAATAAATTAGATTTGTATATCTTTCACAGATCGATCCTGAATTAGTGTTACCTACCATGCGTTCCGAGGTGGAAGGCATGCTTAATCTTATTTCCAAGGGGTCTGCAGATTTTAATGCAGTTCTGAAACATGCTATTGATATTTTCCGCTTGAAATTCTTATACTTTGTTAAGAACATATCCAATATGGACAGTTTGTTTGAGGTATCATTCTCTCCCTTGGCCGAGTCTGGCAAGAATCATTCGCGTTGTGGCAAATGTCGCCGCTACATGAAGTACATACAATCGAAACCAGCGCGTCTGCATTGTTCGCAATGCGACGAGACTTATTCACTGCCCAATGGTGGCAATGTCAAAGTTTATCGTGAATTCAAATGTCCTTTGGATGACTTTGAATTGTTGGCCTTTACCACTGGCACCAAGGGTAGATCGTATCCCTTCTGTCCTTACTGTTATAATCATCCGCCGTTCAGGGATATGCCAAAAAATGCCGGTTGTAATTCGTGCACTCATCCCACCTGCCCTCATTCTCTAAATACTTTGGGTATATCGGGTTGTGTGGAGTGTGAGTATGGTGTTCTGGTACTGGACTGTACACTAGCACCAAGTTGGAAAATTGGCTGCAATAGATGTGATGTTATCATAAATTGTTTTAAAGGCGCTACCAAAATAACAGTAGAAGGTAAATTGAAATGCAAGAATTGTATTTTTTTTTTGTAATTAACATTTTTTTTAAAGAGGACAAGTGCGATGAATGCGGCGCCCAAAACGTTAAAGTTTTGTACAAATCAGACAAGACGAAATTCAAAGATGGCTCAGAAGAAAAATCAGGTTGTATATTCTGTTCTGCCGACTTTACTCATTTAGTGGAAAAACATCGTGCAGTAGCATCTCGGCCGGTCAATATCAGAGGTGGCGGCCGTGGTGGTCGAGGCGGCGGCAGAGGAAGTGGGAAAGGTGGGCGTGGCGGTGGTAGAGGAGGCCGTGGTGGTTCACGTCAACCCAAGGACAAAATGGCACAATTAGATGCTTATTTTGTTTGAGACTACTTCTTAGCCCATCGTGAAATAACATACACATTTCGAAAATCTATTCTATAAATTAATAATGTTGTAAATTACAACATTGAAGGCATTTTATTTTCAAATACACACTATTTATTTATTTATAATAGAACATTTCTTTAAAAATGTTTAATGCATTTATATACATTTTAATGTACGAATTTAATGCATAAGAAAATAAAATGGATGTGAAAATTAAAGCAGTATTGTTTTAAAGCACTGTTGTTATATTGCATTTGTAGGCAAGAAAAGAAAAATAAATATTTTTCAGTGTACATTTGCATATGTGCATCACAAAAAACGTGTTAAGAACTTCCTCTGTTGAAATATATCATTCCATTGAATGATTAAATTAAATGTTTTGTTTACCTTCGTGTTGTTCGAAGTAGTTCAACTGGTTTAAAGAGAGGGAGAGAGACATAGTGAGGGAGCATAAATATTGATTTTTTCTTCTTTCTAATCTGTTATCATTATTAATTTTTGGATCCAAGTGAACTGAAAACTTTCTACAGCATCACAGCCGCTTGGCAACCTAGTCTAATAAAATGCTTCTTAGAACGCACGAGATTCGTGTCCCCTTAACTTTATTTTTTTTTAAAGAAATAAAGAAAAAACGTACCTACCCTCCCCCTTTATTTGCGTTTGTCCTGACTCCAGCCAGTTTAAACTAAAGAATATGTTCAAAACTACGAAGAAAACAGTTGTGCAATAGAGAAATAAGAAAAAAAAACATTTATGACCTACATTTTTACTAGACACTGTAAACTGTTAATATTTTAGCTGTTAATGAATGCTGAATAATGTAAGCTGTTAATTTTTTAAAATGTTACAATAATAACTGAAATTCATTATGTTAAATAACTAGAGTATGTTAAATGTTACAAAACCAGGGGTCGTAACTGTTATGAATTTTATAATAACAGTCAAAAGATAACAGTTATGTTTTGATTTTTATATTCTTGAGCAGAAATAACTGTTATTTGATGATTTTTTTTTGTTTCTTTTTTTCGGCCAGAAATAAGTTATTTCCTGATTTTTGTTTTTCGAGCAGAAATAAAAATCATGGTGGCACTATTTTTATTACTTTTATGATATGGGTATTAAATAAAAGGCATTTTCGGTATTTTCCAATGGAAAAAAATGGTGGAATCCCCACACATTATTTATCTTATTGTAACATGTAGTTATGTAATTTGCGGTCTCCACGTAACATAAAATGACTAACTTTAACATTAACTTCAAGTTAATGTTAAATGTAGACTGCTCAAGTTAATGCTTTTTTCAAGTCATTATTTTATTATTAGTGCATTTGTTTTAACAACTCAGTTATAACTTCAAGTTACAGCAAAATTTCATGTCAAGTGGAGACGTAGAGTAATGTAATACTCCTTTTCCACACGCAAAGTTTACTTTGCAAAGTCTTAATTCATCTGGGTGAAAGACAGAGGTAAAAATACTTTCTCTTTCTGTCTGTGTCCCAGCTGAATTAAGACTTTGCAAAGTAAACTTTCCATGTGTAAAAGGGGTATAACTTCCATTACTGTTAGAAAAATTAGAAATCAGAAATTGATTTTTACTTCTGTCCGAAAAAATAAAGATCAGGAAATAACTTTTATTTTTGCCAAAAATATAAAAATCAAAAATAAAAATTATTTTTGATTAAAAAAATAATAATAAAAAATTTTAATATCATTCGAGTTTTGAAAAATCTAGTTGAAAAAATCTAAAATGATGTGTAATTGGCCACGTTGTCCGATGCTTTCTTGTACTTGATTTTTTTCTTTAAAAATTCAAAAATAATTATTATTTTCGATCCCTGTACAAAACGGTTAAAAACTGTGGTTTAAGGTCTGTAATGGACGGACAATTATGATTGTAATTGTATGTATTTTTCCGAAAAATTGGCAAAATTTTGATTTTCCAATAAATTTAAACAACCATGGATGTACATATTTATTATATTCTTACATCTTTCTAGCGAATTATATTCAGGGCCTTTTAAAATGAAGTAAAGAAAAACCGTGCATATTAAAAAACTTTTGCATGGAAATAATTATTTATTTATATTCACATCTAGTAGGCAGGCGGCTGGCTGGCTTCAACAGAATTCGCATAACAATGACATTGATCATTAAAAATTTCACATAATTCCAAAATGCAGCATGTGCATGTGCACAAGTTTACGTACATACAAGCATTAAACACAAGCTGGCCAAGTTTTTGAGGACAAAAGGAAATTATTATGTTACAATAACCGCTACTTGATCGCACTGATTGAAAAATCACTAGTCACTATTGTGACTGAATTTTTCAATTAACAGTTGATTGGAATTACTATTCTAAATTTACTTTACGGTAAATATAGTTGCATATAATTCTATGTCTTCAATTTTTACTGGGAAAAATCCCAAAATTGCTAACAAATCGCCAATTATGACAATAACAGTTTTATTTTGGCAATTACATTCATACTTTTTAAACAGTTCATTGATATTTTGTTTTCTCTTGTTATTATTCTTATTAGTATCAGAAACCACACACAGATGTGACACGAGACGGAAGATAATGTCTTTTTTCTATTTGATTCGCTTTCCCTCAACAATTTTTCGGCGCTATTCTTCCGGATAGCGAATTCTACATTTTCATGAATTCTTGGCAATATCTTTTTTCCTGGGATATTAAGTCTTTTGATAAATTGATTTTTTTAGCTTATTTTAAAAATTTTGGATTTAAGTTTACTGAAGAGTTTCTTAAGCAGAAACGAAATGCATATAAGAGTTGCGTAAGCAAGAAATATTTAATTTCGTAACTATCCAAAATTCAGGTAAGAAACTCTGAGGCTTATTAAGCCGAGAGATATCCCACTATCGGCGCAATATGTGCCATTTTCGTCGGCTTACTCCAATAAAACATATCGCTCAACGCTCAAAATATTGAATTTTTTAGTATCGTTCTTCATATGACGTTGATCAATAGTTGATTAGCTATACACATCTAGTTGCACACAGCCTCATCTTTTCTCAATGTCAAACAGCAGCTATTGACTTTGTAAGCTAAAATAATACATATTTTTTTATGTATGTATGTAGTATGTATCTTAAGTGAATTGTCACTAAATGTCCAATCGAAATGTGTCCATTGTTTTCAAACAATAGTTATGTTTACAACATAATTAAGTGTTAATTGAAAACATCCAACACAAGTATGGATTGATCTAAGTACAAACAAACAAAATCTGCCTTAGTTCAGATTTAAACTTGCAATAAACAAACATGAAGGGTGTTTATTTTTCAGATAGAGTATCTTGAAATGTTTTCAATAATGATATTTTGTAAATTAATAGCGATTACAAATAGTTTCAATTAATTTATTATTATTATTATTATACGCAGCTGTTTGTATTGAACATCATGAAATATAAGAATAACTTACTGGAAAAAGTTTAATCAACCGCTCATGGTTTGCACTCTAAAAATGTATGTATTGAATTTTGCACATGATGTTTTTTGATTAATTAAAATTTTAATTGCTTTACTAAATATTAAATTATCCACCTTAATTGCTTTCAATTCAATTTGCAGTGAGTGTTTGGGGAAAATATAAAATTCCGTTACGTTATACATTGACAAAGTTTTTATACATGATTTATATTTCTTAATACTTATTTTTTGAGTTTTATTTATTCCTCACGAAATAACAGTTACTTTTAGATTTTTTTTTTCTTTAAAGAAATGGCAATTTCTAAACTGAATAAAATATAAAAAAGTAAAGTAATACCTAATTTACATTAAGCATTTTTTTCATGAAATTAGTTGCATGAAAATTTTTTATTTGTCAATAGGAGGCCTGGAGGAGCAACTTATATCAAAAAAGTTGTCAAAAATGCATCAGAGATTGCATCTACGCCCTTTTTTATATAAAATTCTCTTTTATAGCGCTGCAATTAGCAAATAGAAAAAGTTGCGTGCAACAAAATTCATGAAATTTCATGAAAAAACGCTTAATGTAAATCAGGTATAAGAGTTTGTTTTACAGACTCTGGCGATAAATTCAATTTTAAATCGGTTAATATTAATTTTAACGCAAAAAATGCGCTTTCTACAGTTTAAAAATTACCATTTCTTGAAGCAAAAAAATTAAAATCAAAAAGTAACTGTTATTTCGTGAGGAATAAATAAAACTCAAAAAATAAATATTAAGAAATAACTGTTATTTTCTGAGGAATAAATAAAAACCAAGGAATAATGATTAAAAAGTAATTTTTAAAATAACACATAACCGTTACGGTCCCTGTTTTAAACTGATTTGATATTTTATGAATATGGGAAAAACTTTCAATCTTCTCCTAATATTATTTATCTATCTACATATTTTCCTTAACAAAAACCCAATATTTCCCTTGTAGATACAAATGTATTGAGCTGAGATAGATTGCTCTTCTTTTTCTTCTCTACAAAAAATAAAAATGGAGATGTGTTGATAACACTATGCCATACATTTGTTTATTTGCTGTTTACTTATTTTATTCTTCAATATGGTAATACTGAAAAGTTTAAAATACACCCCTTCCCTTTTACACACGGAAAGTTTAATGTGCAAAGAGTTTTAATTCAGCTGGGAAAATATTTGATTTTGGAGTTAATTGTGCAGGATATATTAGTGATGTCGCATTTTATCTTGTTCAAAAATTGCATATACATATGTATGTAAGTGACCTGTATACTCAACTCTTGAGAGAAGAAAAATTTTAAATACATATTTTCGTTGAGTTGTATGTGAAATGAAAACTTAAACTCACTTTCTGCACAACTAACTTTTTTGAGTTGAGCCTACATATTTTGCAATAAAGGAGCCGATATAAAATAATTCTGCCGAAAAAAACCGATTTTAATGCAAAGATTCTGAAGAACATTTTCGAAAAAAATTTATGAGATATAAATGCAAGATTTTGTGTTTTGCAGAGCTCAGGGTGTGGGTTAAGTTTTGTACAAATCGGGACAGGAGAACCACTTAAAACAAAATATTCAATGGGCGTGACTCCGCCTATTTTTTTAAATGGAAGATTGTATCTATTTTTGAGCTCAAGGTAAAGATAAGTTTCGTAAAAATCGGTTAAGTAGAACAACCAGAAATATAATAATACATTTTAATGGGCGTAGACCCACCCATTTTTTCAACTTTAAAATTGTGTAATTACAAGAATCAAAGGTGTTTGATAGGTTTTGCAGCAATCAAATAATTATATCATAAAATCAAATTAAAAAATTTGTGGGCGTGTCCCCGCCCATTTTTTTGCAATGGGACCAATGCGAAGGAATATCCTCTCAAACACCACCAGGGTTGTATTTGTCAATACACAAAATTTACTTTAGCTTTAACAAATCGAATGTTATAAATTTATTGGGATTCAAAGGGTCTCCGAGTGGAGGTGCTGTAAAGCACCACCCTTCCTAACCTAATGCAACGAAAAATATAATATTCATTATACCGAGTCATAATCGCTAAAAAAAAAACATAAACAACGCATTTTTGGACCTCGTTTTTTTATGAAAATGGATTATTTACGATAGCAAACAATCGGTTTTGGTGAAAAAAATTAAGTTCGAAAATTATATCGCTTAAGCTTTTTTCGGCGGTTACGGCACGATATATTAACTAAAAACCTATAGATATGCCAACAAAAATCAATTTTAAATGTATATTGAACTTGTACTTGCAAGTGGTTGGTTTTTATGAGATAAAAATTTCACTTAACTTACTTGGCGGCTTAAAAGAGTTTAATTGAAAGCTAAGGCACTTACCTAAAATGAAAAACAAACAAAAATATGGAATTAATAACATGTTTAAACAAAAAATATATATATAAAATTACTGCCGTATGCAAAGAAAATCCATAAAAAATTTTAAATGCAAATTAATTTTTTTTGGATACGTTTGTTTTTTTTTTTCTTCTTATACCAAAAATACAGTAATTTCATATTTTGTTAAGTTATTTCATCATAATAATGCGCAAAAACTGCAGAACTTCAGTTCACTTATATCTTTTTTTTTGGTGTATTCAGAGAAAATCTATATCCAGGTACCCATCATACATTTGCAAAATTATTGTGCAATAATTGATATTGTACAATAAAATGTCCGCCCAAAAATTGATTTTCAAATATTTTTGTCATCAAAGGGCGTCGCAAATTGTCCGCCTTAATAATTGATTATCAAATAACTTCGTTATTTGTAGACCAATTTTCAATTTTCATAAATAAATAAATTATATTATATCGGATAAAATTAAATGTCTTTTGATATACATACTATAGGTCTGCACAGATATACCTGTTTGCACCAGTTTTGCGTGTGTTGGTTCTCGTATATACAGATACTGTATGTTATTCAGCGTTTCTGTTACTAGTTCTGTTACTAGCCACGCCATGAATGCTTACTACTATTACTAGGTGTTACCTTCATTAGAAAATGCATAGTGATAGAGGAGACAATTGCTGAAGGAAGAGATAAAGGAAAGCGTCATTCTTTCACAACTCTGCTTTTTGCACTTTTTTTAATAATGCAGTGTTTGCAGCGCCTCTGGCGTCAATGAGACGTATTAAATGTTTAAAGCTATGTTTAATAGCTGTGTTTAGGGCCCAAGTTTGATCCTGATTTTCTGATATGTATTGGTGTCTATGCTATGCTTATGTCTACTTCCTCGATACTTGCAGCAATGAATCATCGGAGAAGTAAAATATCGAATAAAATGCCTACATAGCTTAAAAAAGACATGCCCCTATTTAACACCAGAGGCGCTGCAACCATTAAATTTATTTATTATAGCAGAGTTGTAAAACCGAAAATAGAACAAGTTAATTAAGCTTCCTCTCTCTATCTGTCACTTCGCCATCTGTACCACAGAATACACAGAAGTGAAGAAAGTGACAGGTAAAAAAAGCTCCAATCAGGTTTTTTTTTTTAAATTCGTGGAAAAAGGAGAGAAGTATAGTGTATTTGATATTGTAGTGTATTACTACTTACCAATTAACACAGCTAACGAAGAGCGTTGTAATTTTATTGTACTAGAAAGAAGAATCAAAAAAAAAAAAACGCCGACAAAATTTGAGGGAAAACGAGACAAACAGAAAAAACCCGTATCTTCCGTCTCGTGACACTTCTGTATATTTTGTGTCTGTACTTTCAATATCCCTGTCCTACTCTCACGAAAAATTTATTATTATTTTTTTTAATTCTTTTGTGTTTAAGAACCGTATTGTAAGAAAAATTGTAGCATATATTTTTTTACATTGTGCAACTTATTGAATAGTGTGAGGCAACGCGACAAAAGTTTCTGCTAATGGCCGTGTCTTGACTCAATGTTTCATTCAGGTTTACTTAGAAAAAAAATTATAATTGTAAAATTTTTTGCATTTCTCTTATGCAATTTGATCCTTTTTTCTAAGGTAGTTTTTCTCAAATTAATTCAGTAAGAAATTAATAAAAATTTGTTCTGTAAGTGAATAACTTCATACAAGTAATTAATTAAAAAAAAATTAAGCAAAAAATAATATACGGTTGAAATATTCTTTAAATTGGTTTAAGAGTGACAAAGTTGACTTAATCGTTAACCGTTAGCAGGTGCTACGAGATTGAGGAAATAGTGGACGGCGTCTATTGGCCGGCTGTAATACGAACGGCTTCCTGATTTGATCGCTAGAGCCCTGTTATTTTGTTTCTGTTGTTTACGGTATAATAGAAGTTCTATTATAGAACAAAACCATGAAAAGTCCATAACACGTACATAATTTCAAATTAAAGAGATTGACTATTAACTGATTAACTCTTTATACATATACATAAATTATAAATTGACGACATTTTAACACAAATAAAATAATAATGGCACCAATTAGTTTTGTAGTTCATTTTGTCGTACAAAATTTTAAATAAAATTGTTTCGTTTACAGCAAAATTTTAAGTTTTTTGGAAACTGCGAGTACTGTAGATTTATAAAATTAACACCTTGGAGCTCTTTAATTTTTGTTTTGTCCAAAGCATCTAATGAAATTATTTGCTCTTGTTTTTTTCTCTACTACTTTTTTATGTTCCTAAGTACAAACGTTTTTATTGTGTAACAATTATTTTGCCATCATTTTTGTTAAAGCAACGCCAAAAACATGTAGTTTCTTATTTATTTTTAATTTTATTTATTTATTTTTTTTTTTTTTTTGTAAAGTCAACCTCAAAAGTAACGTTAAGGGCGTTTTAAGCTAACAACTTGCTTTTTTGTTAACAATTGATGTGAAAAATAGTTATTCGTATAGTACAATATTTATATTTATGTGTAAATTGATTGGTTCGCAGAAATATGAATGAGTGGTCGATGAAGGTCTCCCAAGGGAAATATGTATGTCTACAAAAGTGTTCGATAGAAAGTTTTTAATGTATTTTTTACCGATTATTTCTTGATTTTTATTTATTTCTCACAAAATAAAAAAAAATATTTTTATTTATTCCCCACAAAATAAAAGTCATTTTGTGAATTTTATTTATTCCTCACGAAATAACAATTACTTTTTGATTTTTAATTTTTTCCTCAAAAATATTTTAATTTTTAAACTGAATAAACTATAAATAATAAATTCAGTAAAGTGCGACTATGACTCGCGCACATAGGGTTCCGTACGAACACTAGATATGTAATTTAATACAAACTTCTTCCTATATAATCTATAGTTTTGGCATTTTTTTCGTTTTTGGGGTCTTTTCGGGTTTTTTGTTTTGTCGTTTTTTGCGTTTTTTTCGGTTTTGGCGATTTTTTTAAGTTTTGGCTCTTTTTTAGTTTAGACACTTTATTTTCTTGTTTTGGCGATTTTTTCGGTTTTTTGGCGTTTTTTTATTTTTGGCGATTTTTTTTAATTTTTGCGATTTTTTGTTTATTTAAATTTTTTTTTTTTAGTTTTGGCGACATTTTCGCGTTTTGGCGATTTTTTTAATTTTTTGCGTTTTTTTTTTGATTTTGGCGTTTTTTTCACTTTGGCGATTTTTTTTGAATTTGGCGATTTATTTTAGTGTTAGATTTTTTTTTAATTTTGGCGATTTTTTTCGTTTTGGCGATTTTTTTTTAATTTTTGGCGATTTTTTTTTTGGTTTGGCGATTTTAAAATTTTCGGTTTTTTTGGCTTTACCGTTTTTGAAAATTTCAAGCCTCTTACGGTTTCCAAGATATAGCAAATTGTCAAAATTACATAGTCAAAATTGCATTAACTGATGGACCACCCTTTAATTTAAATTTTTTAAATTTTAGTGTTAATTGTTGTAGTCTGTATAAAAATACACTAATTTTACAAATTTCAAGTTTCAATATACATATGTTCATACAATTGTATGTATATTACATGGGATTTTAACATATTTCATTGCTCGTTTTGGAACACCCTTTAATTTTTAATTCTCATGTATTTGTTGTTGTAGCGGCCAAGGTTCTACATACTGTGTCCAAATTTCAGGTCCGTAGCTCTTACGGTTCCTGAGAAAATACCGTGTGACGGACAGACGAACAGCGTAGCGAAAACAATAGGGTTCCTTTTCACCTTTGGTGTACGGAACCCTAAAAAGTAAATTTAATTTAACATATAAGAGTTTTTTTTACAGACCCTGGCAATAAATTAAATTTTAACGGAAAAAGTATGTTTTCTACAGCTTAAAAATAAACTTTTTTTAAAGGAAAAAAAAATAAAAAATAAATAAAAATCTGAAAGTAACTGTTATTTCGTGAGTAATAAATAAAACTCACAAAATCACTTTTATTTTCTAAGGAATAAATAAAAATCAAGAAAAAAATTATTTTTTGAGGAATAAATAAGAATCAAGATAAATAATTATTTTGTGAGGAATAAATAAAAATTAAGAAATAATGATTAAAAAGTAACTTTTAAAATAAATCTTATAACCGTTACTATCCCTGGTTTAAATTTCTTTTTGTGTGTAGTATTACCATACTGAATAACAAAAAGTATGGCAACATTTTCTGTGCAAAAGCCAAATGTTATTAACACACTTTTTGTTTTTTTCCAAGTAGAATACTGTGCACATTAAAGTAAATAGATAAATAATATAATATATGTATAATTTAATAGCTGACACGTCAAACATTGTTTTGACGCATAAATTATTTCTCGAGAATTTATAGGATAGAAAATAATAACAAACTCATTGTAAGTGTGTGGGGATCAGCGTTGCCATAATTTTTTTTTTTTTGGAAAACTGAAAATTTAGAAAAAAATGATTCAGGTGAAAAACCTGCTCATAAAAAATTCTTTAGTATTATTTATTTATTTATTATTTAGTATTCGGGAGGGAGGGGGGTTAACCCTACGTCTATACCTGATATATTTTTATCATGAGTTGATAATGTTTGTCAAGTTGTTACGTTAAAAAAAATTATAAATTTTTTAATTAATTGAAAGGGAAGTGTTTGAGTTGCACTATGGGATATTTCGAATTAAATTACAGGGAAATTCTTTTTTCCGAATCAACCGTAAGACGTAAGTGGATCAAAAATTCAATCCTTAAGGTAACTAAAATGTTTGCTTCTGGTTTTTAAGATTTTGTTTTATTTGAAGTGCACAATGATAATAAACTTGCTTAGCCAAAATAAGGTATTGCTTTTTCTGTGAAATACTAAAATTTCGCTAAGAGAGTTGGAAAAAATTGTATGGCTTCGAATTTTATAGGATCTACCCTTCAATTTGGTATATATTTCGTCGTTTTTTATCTCATTCTACAAAAGATGGAACAATTTCAATGAAGAAAGTGTGAAACATTTTTTCTTTTTCAAAAGTCAAGGCGAATTAATATTAGTACAGGAAGTGCTACGTCAAGTGAACTCAACTTGCAAACAATAAGACCAAATTCCATTTCAATTAAAATTAATTGCATCGTTCATTATTCAGCTCTTAAAAAAATTCCTACATGCATCGATGTTTTTGTGTTTAACAGCTGGATAACCTTCCCCAATATAAATTAATAAATAAATATTTTAATGCGAGTCGGTGTTTAAAACTCTTCTTTGTTAATAAAGGTTGTGTGAAGAAAATGCGGCCGTTGAGTCGAGTTTATAATAAATATTATGTCAACTTTTAACATCTTTTTTCATATGCTTTTACATACTTACATAAATGTTTTCTATTGTATGTCATTTTTGTGCTAAATATCTTTTCTATGCAAACATATGTACAAAATTATTAATATTTGCAAATATGTAGTATTTTTATTTTTTTTTTTTTTTGTTAAAGAAATATACGAGGTTTGTTTGGAAAAAATTAACTTATTAATATTTAAAGGCCTCCACGAGCGTTCGTTTTTACGGTTCCGTACAACAAGGGTAAAAAGGATCCCTTTTGCTTTCGCTGCGACGTCCGTTTTTCTGTCTGTCTGGCTGTTACAGGCTGTTCTCTCAAGAACCGTAAGAGCTATGGAACTATAGCTTTTACAGAATATGTAAAACTTTGTACGCTATAACAGCTATATATGTATATGACAGTTAAAAATTAAAAGGCCTTCTAAAGCGAATAACGAAAAAAGCCAAAACTAAAAAATAGCTAAAACTAAAAATATGATATATAAGATAAACCGTCAATGCTAAAAAATCGCAAACCCCAATGCCAAAAACCGAAAAAATCGCTAAAACTAAACAAAAAAACGTCAAAACAAAAAAAATCGCCAAAAAGAAAAAAAATGCCAAAAACTAAAAATTAATCGCTGCAACTAAAAATATCGTCGAAAAAAAAACTATAAAAAATCGCCAAAACGAAGAAAAAGCGCCAAAATTAAAACACTGCAAAAACGAAAAAAAAATTGCCAAAACTAAGAAAAAGCGCCAAAACTAAACAAAAATTGCAAAAAACCGAGAAAAATTATCGGTTATTTAATTTTTTTTTTTGCAAAATGTCTACATCAGGTAAGATTTCGATTCTATAGGCTAAAATTCGTATAGTATTAAGTTCGTTTGCGGGTGAGAGTTTACACTTTATTTTTTATACATTTTTCCGAGATAAGCTGACTTTGGAAAAAATCCTTTGGAGTGCATTTACACAGAAAACAAATTTCCTGCAATTTAATTAATTTAATTTAATTTAAAAAAAAAAACAAAAATCAGTTTTATTGAGTCAATTAATCTTTTAATTATGTAAATTAAATTAAAAAAAGAGTTTAAATGACTCAATTATATTTTTAATTGATTTTTTTTTAATTAAACATGTTTATTGCAGGAAATCTTTTTTTCTATATACACACGGCAAATTTTTTTCAATGACTTCTAAAAGTAGAGTTCTGCCAATCTCTAGCGTGTTGTTCTATAGCCCATCGTTTCAGTTCGACTTCCATTGACTCGCATGTGTATAGGATAATTCCAGTTCTTTCCCATTCTATAGAGAAGTTATGTTGATGTATAGGGTGTTTTTTATTGAGGTATAGAACTTTAAGTTGGCATCACTTTTTTAACTGGCGGCCATTTTGTCAGCTGTCAAGTGATTAATATTTAGTTTGGTTTGCCATTTTATCATGAACAGGTTGACAAAAGAACAACGCTTGCAAATCGTGCAAATTTATTTCGAAAATAATGGTTAAGTTCGCGAAGTTTACCACAAGCTCCGTCCATTTTATGGTCGACATAATCGTCCATCAGAGCAATTAATTCGGTTAACCATGGATCGTTTTCGCACTACGTTTACTCTATGTGATAATACGCATCCGCAGAGACGTCGAACAGTGCGCACCGAAGAAACAATTGCCGCTGTAGAGTAAAGTGTTGAAGAGGACCCGAATGAATCGATTCGCCACCGTGCACAGCAATTGGAGCCGACTAACCGACTATTTTGTTCCCGAATTGGATGGCATGAATGTGGATGAGTTGTGGTTCCAACAAGACGGCGCTACATGCCACACAGCGCTCGTCACAATCGATTTATTGAAGGAAACATTCGATGAGCGCATAATTTCGCGGAATGGACCTGTCAATTCAAGATCGTGTGATTTGACACCATTGGATTATTTTCTTTGGGGATATGTGAAGTCGCTCGTCTACTCCAACAAACCAGAAACGTTAGGGGACTTGGAAGCCAACATTCGTGGCGTTATAGCCAACATACGGCCCCATATGCTCGAAAAAGTGGTTGAAAATTGGACCTGTAGAATTGGCTTTATTCGAGCCAGCCGCGGCGGCCACATGCCCGAAATCATATTTAAACATTAATGGCATAAAATTATCCTTCCAATAAAGCCAAATTGATGGACATTAAAACGATTTTCTTGTGTTTTATTTCAATTCGAAGTTCTATACCTCTGAAAAAACACCCTATACATATCTATACACACACATACATACTCATAGTTACTGTGTGCATATCTATGGGGATAACTTCAAATCGTTAACATAAAAAACACGTTTTCACTTGAACAAACCTCGTATATTCAGTCAGTATTAGATAAATTAAAATATGTACAAAAGTGTGTATGTATGTACATATGTATGTGCGTTTTAAAGTCAGTAATTTGATATTGTTGTACTTTTGTTGCTACACAAAAAAAGACCGCCATTGTTATTTGTTGTTGTTTATTTATTACTGTTACGATATTTTTTATCGTTTTTTTCTGCACTTCGATAACGATAAAAACCAATTCTAATGTCAAAACATATAAGTATATGATCGTACAAATTTTTTACAATTAACTTTTTATATTTCATGTCAGAAATCACAAAATAATACAAAATTAACTTTTATTATTGAAAGTCTAAAATTCATGTACGCAATTTGTTTAAGAAGTTCTAATAAATGAAATCAATTTCAAAAAAGTTACATGACGTATTCGCGTACGTACAATAATTAACAATTAAAACACAAACTGGCATTAGGCTAGCACTGATTTTTATCTATGAAACAATTTTAATGGAGCAAAAAAATTAAATAAAAAATAAAATTTTCAGTACAAGGAAGTTTGGCGGGATTAGACCTGCATGATTAGAATTTTAATAGGAATATTTTGAGATGAAATGAATCGGTTACTGAGAAGGAATGAACAGAGCTGACTTTTGATTTTTATCGGTTTCTATTGTTTGTAGCAAACATAATGAATTAAAAGCTAAGAATAGTATAACACTAGAGCCCTATTTCGTTTTTTCCCATTTGCGATGCCTTTTGAAATTGATTTCAATTCGCTTTTATTCCAATTTGCGTCGCTATATGCGAAATGCGAATTTGTCACTATAGTCAATTGAATTTCCTTTATCAAGTAAAAATTCAAAAAAATTTTTGGATTGAAGTCTACTGACGAGTTCCAAAAGCGGGAACGAAATGCATATAGACAATTGCTTAATCATAAAAACAAACCAATTTTTGAAATTAAATAAAGATTATATCAAATAAATATACTTCAGTATTTCATTTATAAAAAAAATATTTTTCAACATAAAGTTTGACTTTTGTTATGATAAAAATATATCACGTGTAGACAGAGTTGTAACAGCTTAATATACATATGAGAAAAATTTAGGCACTGCATGGGAACATTGAAAATGAGATTTAGATGCCCTTAGGGGGTAAATTATTCTCTAAAAATTAAAAAAAAATAAGCCAAAAATATGCATGTTTGACTGAAATATGCAAAAACATGCTTTAAAGGGTAAAATATGCACTAAAAAATTGATGCTATGCACTAAAAAGTTCTGAAACGGATAAATATCTTATCTCCGCATTAATACGTCACACGAGAAAAAACATGCAATTGCATATTTGCAGTTTTCCTGCTAGTGATAAAGTTGCGGCAGCCTTCGAAAACAGCATGTTGTTCCGTTCTGCTAGTGCTTGTCATAATAATTTGTAATTGTCTGTGGTAAAATTTGTTTCTTAAAAAATTATTACATGCAATTTGGTTTACAGACGTAAACTGCCGTATCCAGAAAAAAATATTTTGATTTACAAAAGGTTTACAAAACAAATTTTGTATGGAAATTTGTTTCTTAAACGTTTTGTAAACATAAATTATTTTTTTCTGAATAAGACCTAAAAACTTTATTCGAACAAAAATTAAAAAAAAAATTCGAGTAGTCGAATAATTATTTTTTTAATGACAACATTACTAAGGACATTGCGGGTTTTAAGACGAGTACAACGATACCTTAACTGTCGCAAATCCATCCAGCCGTTTGGAATAGACGAGGTAATAAGAAAGCTTGCAAAAAATATTCAAGTCTTCCCTTGACAATCGGTTAAAAATGTTAGGGCTAATAAATCAGTCAAAGTTTAAACGCTGGTTTAGTTAAACTAAACTCAAATTTTAATGTAGTTTAAAATATAATATTGTGGCAGCACTAGAATAAATGTAAAAAAACAGCTGTTTTGCAGCAGGCTATCAATTCTTTGCACAATCAAAAAGTCCAAAAAAGATACAAAAAATTTAATTAAAGGAATTATAGTTATGCCTGGCGAAGTAGAATAGTATAAAAGAACAATAGAGTGTAAGAAAAAAGGTCGAACAGGATCTGAAGAAAAAGTAGAGGCTTGGAAAAAAAAGCTGAGTGCTCTTTTAATGCAAAACATATGGTCTGTAAGTAACAAAACCATATGGCCTGTATTGGTATTGTAAACGCCCAATTTTATGAGTTTACAAATGGTTTAAATATTGTATTGATTTATATGTTTGCTAGTTTAAACACATTTTAAACCAAAAATAGAGATTAACTTGCACTGATTTATTAGCCCTTAAATCAGTCAATCTCAAAATCAAAAATTAACAGAATTTACAAACTGAACACATTTCGTCGTCCATACGGCTTTTCGGTTTTTCGTTGTGGCTTTCTTCATAAGAAAAAAAAATTTGTAGCCATTTTAGCTTTCACTAATTGCATCGGGGTTTAAAGATAAACTTTAAATAACCATTTTAACAAAATTATTATATATGTTTATATGTAAATAAAATAAATTTAAAATACAAATAATCGTAAATTCTGTATTTTTTTGAATGGCCTTTGTTGTGTGCACATGCGCTAAGTGATAGATAATAATAAAAGAAAAAGAAAAAAAAAACAACTCAAATGTTCAAAATAACAATGAATGCTTTTTTCTTGAAGTACATATAAACTTCTTAATGCGTACATATGTATTTAGTCACTATTTAAAATCACTATAAAAGCTTAAAACTCCCATCAATTGAGCGTTAGTAGTTGTTTAGTAGTTTTAGCGTTAATTGTTCGCTGTTCAAATAAGTTTAAGCAACATGAAGTGTATTGTAAGTGTCCTTAAAGGATCAACATGAAAAATAAAAACAAACGAAAAATATAAATAAATAAATAAAACAATACATTAGTAATGAATGAAATTATATACAAATTTGTGAAACTATATTTATATAAGTGTTTCAAATTAAATCGTTTTAGACCATTTGTGCATTTCTTTTAACACTTGCCACAGCAACAAGGGCCGCGGACAAGGATGACTTAGTAGCATCAGCGTCCGAGAATTCGGCAAATTCACAACTATTAACGAGTTCAGCAAGTAGCTTGAGTCCGTGGCAGGAGAAGCATCAAGAAAAACGTTATGTTGGTGGTTACGCCGGTGTTGGTGCTTATGGCACAGGTTTAGATGCTATCGGCAGTGCCTACGGTGCTGGTTACTACAATCCCTATCAAACGAAATTAGGTTTGGGTAAGTAAATTTAACAAGTTAAGGCTCAGTTAGCCGACTGTAATGTAAAGTAACTGCAACAGTAGGAAACAGCTGATCGATATTGTTATGTGAAAAGTAATGAAAATGGTTATAGAGATGTAATGTAACGTAACCTACTTTTCATATAAAAATCTCGATCAGCTGTTTCCTACGTTGCAGTTACTTTACATTACCGTCGGCTAACTGAGCCTTAACTGAGCCTTTAAACACCTCAGTGAAAGAAAATGATATAAAGAACTCAAAAATAATTCTGCAAAAAATTATTTTTTTTGACTTCAATGCAAAGATCTGATAGAACATTTTCGAAAAAAAATTTATGGGATATATTTTGTAAATGCAAGATTTTGTGTTTTTTAGAGCTCAGGGTGTGTGTTAAATCGCTGCAGTAGAACCACTTAAAATAAAATAAAATATTAATGGGCGTAATTCTGCCCATTTTTTCAAATAAAAGATTGCGTCTATTTTTGAGTTGAAGGTGTGTGGTGAGTTTCGTAAAAATCGGTTAAGTAGAGCCACGTAAATAATAAGAATACATTTTAATGGGCCTAGCCCCGCCCATTTTTCCAGCTTAAAAATTGTGTAAATACAAGAACCATAGTTGTTTGCTAGATTTCGCAGCAATCAAATAAGTATAATATCATAAAATCAAATTAAAAAATTGTGGGCGCACCCCCGCCCACTTTTTTACAATGGCACAAATGGGAAGCTATACCCTCTAAGACAACTAAAAAAAAATTTATAATCGGTCTGATATGAAGCGAGTTATGAAGCATCACTGCCAAAAATAAAATAGAGACGAATTGATAACCTCCTCCTGTTTTTGAAGTCGGATAAAACAAATAAAATCGTGGGTTACGAAAGTAGTGCTGGGCTTCTTATCATTGTAAAATTTTATATACAAAAATATTTCGTCCCACTCTAAATATTCATCGGGAAATAGTTTCCGAGCAATTTACTATTCCACAGAAATAAAATCCTTCTACATATTCTAAAAGCATAGAGAAGAGAAATAAAATGTCAAGAGAGAATTTCAAGTTCAAAATTTCAAAGTCAGCTGGAGTGAAAACAGCTTGTGTTAGCTTGAAATTTGTAAATCTCTGAGAAAAAATATGCGAATAAGGAATAGAGTAGATCCTCAGGGAAGAGTTATTCAGAATCGGACCGATTATTAATAAAACGTTCCACATTGCTGTGGTGAAACAGTATTGGATACCATGAAACACTCCTAAATTTTAGCCATACTCCACTATATTCGGTTATAACGAACAATTCATGATAAAAAGTGACACAAAATTCAGAGGAGTATATTAGAAGTTTATGCGTGTGAAATTTAGTTTAAAATGTTAACCCTAAACACAAATCGCCGTGTTTAACAGAGCTCTGTTAACAAAAAAATAAAATAAAAAATAACAGACCTCTGTTAATTATTAAAATTTGCTTTTTTCTTAATAAAATAAAATTAGATTTTCTTCTTCCTCCCACAAAAAAATTAAAGTGTGTTGATAACATTATGACTTTTGCTTGCATAGAATATGTTGCCACTTTTTTGTTGCTCAGTATGGTAATACTATGTTATGGACATAGAAAAAAGAAGACTGTTAACATAGAACTTTTCAAAAGCACGAAATTTTATTGAAAAATCATAAATCTTTATAATTCTATTTTCATTTTTAACACTTGTATCTCTTTAACAGACGGCTATGCTGGTTATCCCGGCTATAATGGTTATACTGGAGGCTTGGGCGGTTATGGCGGCGGCTATGGAGGTTATGCTGCTGGTGGCTACGGTGGATATGGTGGCTATAATTCATATCCCTACAGTTCTTATTACAATCGCGTGAGTGGGGCATATCCTTATGCTCGTGCTGGCCTCTCTGGCGGTTACAGCAGTTATCCCTCCAGCTATTATTCCGGCAGTTATGGCAACAGCATTATTGGCGGTGGCTTGGGAGGTTTGGGTACGCCCGGTTTTGTGCCACCCGTAGCTGGTGCGGCCGGTTATCAATATGGTCCCGGCATTTCGGGAACTATTTATTGATTTATTTAGATTAACAATATATTTTTTAGAATAAATTTTTAAATATGTATACACTTGCAGAAATTTCATGGTATTTTTTTTTTGTCTACATAAAATTCGAATTTATTCGCGCATCAGGTAAGTATGTATCAGAATATGGAAAACAATAAAACATGACGCACGTATTGCATGAACTTAATTTCGAATTAATATTAATCAAGACTATTTAGTCTTAATTGATAGTATTTGAGCTTCTTTTTTCTTTTTTAAATTACACGATTTAAAGTCAGTACTTGTATAACAAAGTGGAAATATTCGCTTATCTTCATTTTACAAACAATCTAAATAAATCTGTGGCAAAAAGAATAAAGTGCTTACTGAGGTAAAATATCCTTAATTTCTGTCATCCCTTGGAATATATCGGAAATGCATTGCAGGCCATCCCAGAAAATTCCCGCTAATCTTAACAATTTTTTTTTTTTGAGTCCATAAAATTAAAGGAACCGAGAAAACTCCATTTGACAAGAAATTCTTGAGTTATTAAAGAAAAATTTGTGCGAAGAGAAATTTGAACTTAAATAGCCTAGACAAAAACCAAACTTTTTAGCAGTGCCCATTTTGCATGCAGTTAACAGTTAACTTTTAAGCACTTAACAGTCGTTTTTTCCTGAAGAAGCTACACAAAGTTGAAGCGAAATATCGGATAAAATAAATAAAATTGTAAATTGATTACAAAAGACCTATAGATTTAATAAAATTTATATATAGTTAACATAAAAGGTCGAATAAATTATTATAATATTTAAAAACTTGATTGTTAGGAGAGAGAGAGACGAGGACAAAGAAAAATTTCCATTCCCTTCATCTCTATCTCTATCAAACTAATCAGTTTAGCAATAATACTTGCAGTGTAAACTAGGACTAAGTATATTTTTTTCAGTGTAAAAGTTCTAGGCGTTTTTTTTAATTGCAACACTTACTGAAACATGAAATTAAAGCGAATTAATTATATGAGTAGAGAAAATACTTAAGCCCGACCGAAGGCCGGCAGTCCAGGGAAACGTTATCAGGCAGGAAAACTTGGCAATGCTATAAATCTTTATTAGGCTGCGCCGTGTCTGGAAATACCATGCTGGAGACAATTTTTATGACGTAATTCTGTTCGACAATTGTGTTGTCTTATCGTTGGAAAATACACCATACAATCACAATTTTGTATTACAATTTCAGAGGCCTCGCCGCCAATTTTTTTATTTATTTTTTTTTTTTTAATTTTCTATAGGATAGGATACTTCTTTTAATTTTTAATAGCTGCCCCTAAACTTGATTTTTTCCCAAAACTTTTGTATAATGATTTGCTTACTAAAAAACCCGATTGAAGGGTTTTTCCTAACTATTTGAAACCCGGTTTCTGGTAAATGTCGAATAATCGATCACTCTAATTGGTACCCATTATTGCCTGATGATATTATCCAGAGGATGGTGAAATATCGGAATAAATAAACAGCCAAAATTGATCTCAAGCACAATAAAAATAACAAAATGCTTGTAAAATACTATAAACAATTTGAAGCTAATCTATCTACTATCTATCTATATAATTAATAGGCGAACATGTTTTTTGTAATCCCTTTTACGCTGGTACCACTGCACCGATTTTAAAAAGATTTATATGGTTTTAAAGGAATTTCTGTACAGATGTGCAGAATCTATATTTTATTGAAATCGGGTTCGTATTTTGGGAGCTATAAGCGTTTAAAGTTGCTACTACTACATGCACACATATTACACACGCATTTATTAGCTTACAAGTAAAAAAGAAACAAAACATGAGTGTGTGTGTGTGTGTTTGTAGTATTTCTCTTGATCTAACAATTTTTTTCTCTTATTTGTTGTTGTATGAAAGCCATAATACTTAAAGGAAGAGAATTGAATAAAGTGAATTCGCAGCGTTGTCAAGTTTTAAATTTCAAAAAGCACTGAAACCAGGAAAAAAAATCCGTAATTTAAGTAAAAAAGCACTAAATTAAAATTTTTTGTTTTATAAAAAAAATTTGTACATAAAAAATATAGAAATCGGTTGACCTTTCATTTTATCCCTGAAACTTCAAATTTGAAGCATCCGATAAACATTTTGATTCTATGAGAATCAGTGAATTCTAAAATAAATTTGATAAATTTTAAGTTATTATAAAAAATTTAATTTTTTTCGTCAACGAAGAAACAAATCACCTGAAATTCGTCAAATTAGCAGCAATTGGCAAGTCTTTTTGACTTGCTGATTAGATTTTGTAGTCGAGTAGTAGTTAATTTTTTTAAAATCAAGACTTTCAAAATTTGATTTTTATTAAACAATGCTGTGGAAACATTCTTTCACAGCAAACGCAATATTAATAACAGCAGTTTTGTACAATCTTATTAGAATATTTTGAAACGTTCCATTTAACTTCAGTGCTTATGTTTTTTAAATTTTAGACTTCTTCAAAAATATATATATATGTATATTATATAAGGAAAATTCTGTTTGAAATTTGGTTTTAGTGCCACCGCCAAGAAATAAAAAGCACCAAAAATTAGTTTAAAAAAGCACCGAGCACTAACTTCAAAATTTTTCGCGTCGAAAATTTCAAAAAGCACTAAAAACGGTGCGAAAAGCATCAAGTTGACAACGATGTGAATTAGCTTGGTTGAAGGGATTTTGTTTATGTTTTTTTTTAATTTCATGTATTATTTTATTTAATTATGCTTGCATATGTATGTAAGTTTGTGTGTGGCTGTGTTTTAATGAATTTTTTATGACGTTTAGATAGGTACATTTTCTTTGAATCTTAAATTATTTACATTTTGATTCTAGAATACGGACGAGTGTGTCGTCCGTTTGGTATATCTAGTAACATAATAACATAAATTGTAGATGGGCAGTAGTAAAAGTCCTGTTTTCAAATTCAAACTTTTTCGAAATAAATAGGATATAGGAATACCTTCGGTCTAATTCATAAAAAATATTTTAGGTTTATTAAAGGTTTATTTGACAAATTTCCCATAGAAGTATGTCAAATAAGCGCCTAATAAACCTGAAATATTTTTTATGAATAAGGCAGCTTGTCTATAAATCGGCATGTTTTTCATTTTTTTTTTTTTGTGATTAGTTAGCTCCTTTACCGGAAACATCCATTCGAAATGCATTTACAATACGCTGAGTTCGCTAAAGCACAAGGTTTGTGTCAAGAATTAACGTTGAGAATTACGAAAATTGGGATATTATTGTTATTCACATTATCTACATGTGTAAAAATTTCACACAAATATATTTTAGTATAATCAGCTCTAGAGAGAAAATAAAATTTTCTTTTTGCATCAAGTTGTGTGTAAACGGAAAACTTGAAACTAGTTTTCTGGCAAACAAGTTTTTTGAGTAAATGCCGTTTTTGTAGTAAATGTGTACTTATACAGGCATGTTCTCACACTCGCAACTTGTATAATATTTGCGATTATGACTTGAACGCGCAAGATTAGTGTTCTGTAAATCGCAAACGCCAGAATTTTGGCGAGTTGAACTCGCAAGGGTATACTGAAGTGAACTGATGAAATTACAATAAACTGAACTTTAAACAAACAATAAAATGATAAATATATTAAATTAAATATGTTTTCTTTTTATTTGTATCAAAACTAGACGATTTTGCTGACAATTTTAATAAAATTTATTAAATTTAAAAAAAGCTTTTTTGTTTTGCTCATTTTTCCTCTCCATTGTTTCCTTATACTATGGCGATTTGTGCATAAATCAATATGATAAGTCGCAAGCAAAACGCATGAGTTACAGAACATGTAGAAACAAGTTTAGCGATTCGCAACTCACATGCGATTTGAAAACCTTGCGAGTGTGAGAACATACCTGATACTTTTCTTTTTTTCAAGCGTTACGATAAAGTTAACCCACACCCCTCAGCTGGTAAATAAAAAGTTCTTTGCAAACTTTAATGTTCAATATCAATTTAATTATGTACTTTACTATAATATTCATATGATACATGTATGTATGTATGTATATCTAAAACAAGACATTTTTAATTAATTTTAAATACATAATATAAATACAGATGTATACATAATGAGATTTTGCTTGTAAATTCGAATTAAATAATACATATTTTTACATTCAATACAATTTATTCTAAAGTGGAATGGAGTCGGGACAATATAATAAAATAACAGAATAAAAATAACAACAAAAAAGAAAACATAATTAATATTCGCACTTCTCTGTAAAATAGATTACTGCAGTAATATGATGAAAGCAATTCTCAACCCTCCTTAATTCCATCACCCCATTCCTTGGCAATCATATAAATTGCATGTTGACTTAGCTTTGGCCCAATTAGTGGATTCATTTGAGCCATATAGCAGCACAGCCAGAAAAGCCAACATGTCGCTCCTGTTAGCATTAGTGTGCAACGTATAAGACTTTGATGTGGACCCTTTGGTGTCATCAAAGGCAAACCAATTCCAACGCTTGCCCATACTGCAGTAAAGAATAAAATCGGAAAGAAAGCTGCACCCATTTTTTAAGCTTTAGAAATGTTTATACTGATCTTGGATTGATCAAGAAGATTAAAAGGAAAATCAATTTTTTACGTTTTCTATACACACAATAACACAATAATGATTTTTTTCTGTTAATGTAATGACGTTTTTCTAAAGTTTGTTATTCAAAGCGAACTATTAGCACAGAAATAATTATCAGGGAACGGAAAGTGAAAAGAGAATGCCAGAGTATCGTATCGTTCTACTTTACAGTTTGCCGCATCGTTCAGCTTTGTGCACAAGTATGCACAGCACACTATTCTTGTTTTTTTTTTTTTGATATTTCCGAAACAAAAATCTCTTTTCTGTAGATTTATACGTGACCAGTGTTACATATTGATACGACCATTTGATTTTTATTCTTTCCGTCAATTGAAGCAAAAATTAATATTCATATAATTATTTGGTCGCGGATTTCTTGACATTTCTTATTTTTCACAAATTTTAATTATTAATTAATTAATTAATTGTTTTTGTGAGTTGTAAATTAAAACATAAATGAATTTTTGTGTATTCAATCATAAAAAAAAGATTATTTTTCCGTGTAGAAATGAATGTGAATTTACAAACGTAAAATTTCGTAAGAACTTAAAGTAAATTAAAAATACCACTGAACATTATGTTACTTATGCAACTATGCTGTATATATAATTTATGACATTTTTTCGCTACGATGTCCGTTTGTCCATCTGTCTGTCACATGCTGTTTTCTCTACAGCAGGGAGAGCTACGGATCTGAATTTTTTTTTTTTTTTTGCAGAATATGTAAAACTTCGGTATAGTAAAAGGTATTTTAATGCTGGCAACGAAACATTTTGATATCCTGTAATTTCGACAAATTGCTGTATCTTGGAAACCTTAAGAGCCAAACTCTTGAAATTTTCAAAAACACCAAAAGTAAACAAAATCCCAAAAAAATCGCCAAAATGAAAAAAAAACTCGCCAATAAAAATAAATATCACCAAAAATGCAGTATAAAAGGCAAAAAAATGGACAAAACTTAAAAAAATCGCTAAAACTAAAAATATGTATAGTGAAAAATAAAACAAACAATAATAGCCAAGCACCCAAAATATCGCCAAAACAAAAAAAAACGCCAAAATTAAAAAATCGCTAAAACTAATCGCCAAAAGCCGAAAAATTGGCAAATAAAAAAGGTCTTAAATGAAAACTATCACCAAAAGTACAGTAAAAAGGGCTAAAATGGCATAAAAATAAAAAATCGCCAAAAACCAAGATAAAAAAAGCCAAAAATTAAGAAATCGCTAAAGCTTAAAATATGTACTGTAACAAAATCAAACAAAAAATAGCCCAATCCCCAAAAAATCTCCAAAAAGAAAATGACGCTAAAACTAAAAAATCGTTAAAACGAAAAAAAAGTGCTTAAATAAAAAAGTACAGGGAAAAGGTAACCAAAAATATAAAACATCGCCAAAAACTAAAAAAAAATAGCTAAAACTTAAAAAATTGCTAAAACTAAAAATTTGTATTGTAAAGAAAATCGCCAAGCACCGAAAAAATCACCAAAACGAAAGAGCCAAAACTAAAATATTTGCTGAAACTAAAAAAATCGCCACAACGAAAAAAGCGCCAAAGCTAAAAAAATCGCTAATAAAAAAAATCGATAAAAACCGAAAAATGGACAAATAAAAAAAACGATTAAATGAAACCTATAACCAAAAGTACAGTAAAAAGGTGTAAAATGTCTAAAAATAAAAAAATCGCCAAAAACCAAAATGCCAAATATTAAAAAATCGCTAATGCTTAAATATGTATTGTAACAAAAAACAAACAAAAAATAGCCAAACACCAAAAAGAAAATGGCGCTAAAACTAAAAAATCTCTAAAACGAAAAAATCGCTTGAATAAAAAAGTACAGGGAAAAAAACATCGCCAAAAACTAAAAAATAATCGCAAAACAAAAAAATTGTATTGTAAAGAAAATCGCCAAGCACCGTAAAAATTACCAAAACTAAAAATTTGCTTAAACTAAAAAAATTGGCATATTAGAAAAAGCGCCAAAAAAATTTTAAATGTCTACATCAGCACCCGATTCTATAACTCGCTAAAGCTAAATCTCTATCGCTAAAAATCTATAAGAGCGATTTATCTATTTCCGGCAACGAATACAATTTTCAAATTGGGCGCCATCGCCAAAAAATTTAAATTTTGTATTTGTTCAGCATTTTAGCGATCGAATTTAGCTTTAGCTTTAGCGAGTTACAAAATACGGGGGGCAAGTAAGATATTCGATTATATCACATATCGCTGGAGTCAAGTATAAAAGCCCTGACTTAAATAATTGTTACTTTACAGGAGAAGGTAAACACATAATAGAAACTGTAATATTCAATATGTAATTTTTTTGTACAACTACTTGTAAAAGCGTTGTTTTTTACACTATCGCAATAAATTTTTGAGACGAAGTGTATTTAAGTGAAATGTATTGGAATCACAGAAAAATTCAATTTCGTAAAAAATACGAGCTAGGTAGGGCCTTCTACTTGAGGCCATCGATATGTAGCGAGTCACAGTCACACTTTATTGAATTTATTTATTTATTTATAATAATCATGACTTTTTCCATTGATTACTCGAAACGCTACAATACTATCCTCACTAATCCAAAATGCAACCATGTCTTGTGGGGAGTGGTTATTATAAATGCACTTAATCTATTGTCAAAATTCGTAAACACTTGCTTGCTCCCTGTAGAAATAATAATTTGTTCTTTTTGTTAAATTTCTTTAAAAAATAATTCTCAAAAGAATATGGAGACCTGGAAACTGGCCATTATAGCAATAATAACAATTTGCTATTGTTCACAAGGTTTGTCAACTGTTAAAGGTAAAATATGCATTTATAAACTTCTGAGTAATTTTCGCATCATTATAGTGAATTTCGTTGCTGGCTTGGAATGTTATGTTTGTAGAAATCAAACGGGTAATGTGGAGAAATGCTTAAATACAATCAAAACTTGTGAACCGGGCGAAGATGTCTGCGGTACAGAAATAGGCTGGGGCAGCCAGCCATATTTTTCTCAGGGAGCACTCAAGCAATATTACGTTTCAAAGCGTTGTATGACAAAGGCGGCCTGCCAAGCAAAACGCAAGCTTTATATGCGCTTTTGCACACACATTTGGTATGAAGATTGGTCATGTCATGAATGCTGTCAGGGTGATAGATGCAATTACTATATAATTGTAAGTATTGTTGTTATTAATATTTATAAATATCTTTTATGCTCTATGAGTTAGTTTTAAACTGAAAATTTGGGATGACTTTATACAAATTTATGCTTTAATATTTCATTTTTTTTTATAGAGTGATTCTACGAAGCTGCACACACACTTGTTGACAACCGTAGTTGTGATATCGGTAGCTCTGTTTATATCCCTCAAGCGTCAATAAAATTACAATAAGAAGGATTGGCTTTATTTTAACAAATCTTAACATACATATCATTCTTTAGAAAAAAAAAATGGCAATGAATTTTATTCCATTTTTTAACGACTCTTATTAATTTTTTATACCTATACACTCTAAAAATCTTTAAAAATTTAAACTACAACCATAAGTGACCTTTTTCAAAAAAAAAAAAAAAAAATAATATTAATATTAGTTACTAAATTACGAATATTCATAGTCAAAACGAAGTATACTTTAACTGCCTTATTTATAAAAATTATACAGGCTTAATAAGAAAAATTGTGTATGAAAAATGGGTTTAAAAAACCTTTACAAAGTCTTAATAATTTTTATAAATAAAGGTGCAAGAGTTTTAAAACTGTATTTTTTATAGTAATGCTGGGCTCGAATCGTCACATCCGTGAACGTACAACTCGTCACGTAAAAACACAATTTTCGGATTATTACATATGTGAACGTACTGAAATCCCATTCGTATGATTGACACATCACTTAATTTGTTTTCTTTGATTGCCGATACAATCAAATTTTTAAAATATAATTTTTATTTTGACTATGAATATGCGAAATATTTTTGCAAAATACCGAAATACATACAAATATGTATATTTACATTCCGTCCATTATTATTTTATTTATAGGCAATAAAGTAAACAAATGTATAATTAAAATTTAAAAGGTATAATTGCGTTTTGTTATTATTGTAGATATAAATCTTTTAATTGACAAACCGCATGTGCTTGGTTGCGAATATAAAAGAGTTGAGAGAGTTAACAATTTTTTTTTAAAGCTTTGAAAAACTTATTAGTTTGTCACATTAACTTGCGAAATTTCTATACAAGTTGTTAGTTAACACGTTGAAAGGTATGAAAATTTTTACTTGTTATTCATTATTTCAATATACTACTTGCATTAGTGTTAACAAGCCAAGGAATGGAACAAGACATAAGATCTGAAAATAGAATTTCAGCACAAAGCCTTAATAACGAGGAGTAAAAACACTTATTTTGAATTAAATTTTTATTTTTCAAATAAATGTTAAACCTATAAAATTGTTTAATTTTTAAGCGATCCCCAACAACAAGGACTAGATAATGGAGATGGCAAAAGTGGCATGTATAGACGCAATTGTTTGAGTGCAACAGTTACGGGATTTGTTATTTTAATGCACAGCATGTTAAACACACGTTTATTATTATAACCCAAAGTTATAAATATTTTTTAGTTAATTCTTATTAATATTACACAAATATACCTAAATTGAATGGTCCCAAGTGAGCCGAACACTTACTTTATCTATCCTCGGCAACCTGTTCACCTAAAACAACTCATTGAAGATATTCATCTTTATTCCAGTTGTCGACATCGACGTCACTTTAACACAATACCAAAAAATTGGTTTTTGTTTACTCCCCAGCAAAAAAAAAAACATGACAAATCATGTGTTGAATCATGGGTTCAAGTGATGACGCATTGGTTCGATTTAGGTGTAACATGTATGATTTTTACATTAGCTTGTCATTGGAGATCATGTGTTTGGGCGAGAATTTAAATTCTTTGATATCAATTCAAATTAATGAATTTAAACCCATGCAAGTTCCCTGATTCGAAGATGTTTTTTCGGGTAAATACAAAACAAACAAATAAATAAAAAATTTTGTCGCAGGAGACGAACCAAGCTTTTCTACTCTTGTTATTTATTGGAGATAAAACTAGTTTTATGAAAATATATTACACCGTAATATCGCATGCGTTTTTAATGAGTTCAAAAACTATAACATTACTTACGATTTGCGATGATATTCAGAATGCATTCGAAAAAACAAATGCTCAAGAAAGCATGAAACATTAGTTAATTTTGAACGCGTTCATTTATTTTTTGCTGGGTCACTCTAGAGAACAATTTTGTGCTACTGAATTCCGTTCCCTAAGGTCTAGAAAATATCATAAACCTGCCACGAGTACACCAGCCCAAATTTCTTGGTATTGTGTTAAAGTGACGCCGGTGTCGACAACTAGAATAAGTGTGATTAAAAATTTTTATATTCTCAAGAAGTGAACTTACAAGCATGAGTATGAAAGGCAGCCTCCTTTTACCTTTCTTTACACTCCACAATGTCGCATGTTCCTGAAGAACCTATTTGATTTATGTATATAAACCGGGCTTTGTTGTGTAGATGTAAGGCCTGACCCACGATATCGACAACGTTCGACTTGTCGCACACTTACATTTGAAACAAGAAAATATTAAAATTTTATTTTGTTTTGAATGTAAGTGTGCGACAAGTCGACATCGTGGGTTTGGCCCGTAGTCTGCATCATTGACTCCAAAGGTGAATTTTCAGAGATGTTACTATGTTGCAATGAAGGAGCGCTATTTGTAAGGGCAATATGGTTTGTAGGTTTGTTATAGATATATGTACACAGATATCGTTACCTTAATGTAGATTGGCCCTAACTCATTATTTTTTTAAAATCAAATTTTTTTGTATATTTCGATATAAGTACATCTAACGTATCGAAAAATGCAAAAATTTCTATTTCAAAAAATAAATGAGCCTTTATATATTAACGTAACGATATGTATGTAGTAGAGTATGAACCACTAAAATGTTATGGCAGCTACAAATTGGACTCGTCTTTTATAAGCTAAAGGACATCAGATACACAAATACAAGGATTTGAAGCCCATAACCTCCAGTTGTGAACACAATATAAACGCTTGTAAGGTTGAAAAGCGTTACTACCATCCTAAGGCTGAGCGAAGACGCAACTAAAATTATTATGTTCATCGGCCAACAATTACATATTAGCATCAAACATGAATTTGGGCACGTACATAGTAGAACACAAAACGCATCTGCTATTTATTATAAATTCGCATCTTTATGCTTCCCAAGTGGAGCATGGCTAAGAAAAATAATGTGTTATGTAAGTGCTTTTAGATACAGATCACTCAACAATCGCTCACAGGCAGACCCCTGCTTTAGCGGCCACCTGTTGGGCAGCATTTTATACGATAATTTTAGATACACATTCGGGATAAATATAACACAAGCTGTGCACGTACAATTGCAAAGAGGCACTTTAGAGCCTCCCGGACGAATATAGCGCCAGCACTCATACATACATATATACGTATGCATCTATATACATACATACATACTTTGCTTTGTGGACTGCAATAGTTATAAAATTATTCTAAAACAACTGCGTACTGACCTTTCTTTAAATGCAAGCGAATTTTAGTTTGATGAACTTTTGGGCTCCCTCAGGAGATTGAAATAAAAAAAACTTATTTTGCAGAACACACACACACACACACTTTTGCATATGCAATAAAAGCATAATTTCATATTTTCACAGAAAGCATATCATATTTTCTTTAACGAAAATACTATGCTAAACATTGGCCTTTCCTTTTTTATACTTATATATTTAAATGCTTTTTATTTTTCTAGGCCAAGAAAACACACGCACGCTACACTTTGCAACACGAAAATTGCTGCAATATGAAAACACAATAAACACTTCAGACCGATACCGATTCTTTTCAAACCACAAAAGAATTATGTAGTTCTTTCATTTTTTTAAACGTACGTAAATTTTTTCGCGAAATATACCGATTTTAATGCGTTTTATTTCACCAAACCAAAAATTTTCTTCACTATGCACAGAAACATGCACAATTGCAACAAGTACCGTTTCTCGCGCTTATTATTTTCACTATTGTGAATTCATTTTCTTATAAGTTTTAAGGATGCCACACTTTGAAAAAAGCAAAAATTATTAGTAAAAAGCGTTAAAAACATTGTTTAAAATTATATTCAAAACTAATAATTTGATATTACTAAAAATATGAGCACAAACCGAATTTCACTAAAATTCACACAATATCAGACAGAGTGAATTTTTTTTACATGTACTGCACATTAGACAGTCATATATCACGTTAATACACACGACATACAAATGTATTTGCAAATAAAAGTGGGAAATGTTGCCGTATGAATTATTTTGTTGCAACTCACTAATTCAAAAATATCAATCCGTTAATTTTCAAATAAAGTGTAAAATGTTGTCAATTTTTTTTTTTTGTAAGATATATGTATAACATATGGAACATATCGTCACCTAAAGTCCGAAAGGCCGTGAACAACCAAAAAATTCAAAATAGACCAAAATACAACTTTCCTTAACATTTCACTCACATATGTTCAAAAATATAGATTTTACTCAACCAGTCATTAACAAATAAATAGTTTTTTGCTTCTCTTGTAAGAAGTGTACATACGGCCTTTTGAATTTTAGATGACGATATCCAAATAAATTAAAAATACCTTAATTTCTAAATAATATGTGCGTATAAGCGAGCTAATAATAAACTTATGGATATACGCGTACATACATACATATGTATGTATATTAACTGTCAACATTTTTTAATTTATTTTAACTAGAGTTTTAATTTAACAGACTGAAATTTATGTTAAGGAATTCGAACTATCGGTACAACATATTTTGGGCAATTTTATATTATTCATGTCACACACTTTGAAATTTTGAATAATTAAAAATTACTCGTTTAGTGTTAATAATAATCACATGAAGACGACAGTAAATATTGTCACTTGTCTACTCTTTATCGGCAACAATTGGCTTATATTGACAATCTCTTACTAATCTCTAAGGCTTTGTAAATTAATGTAGCATGTTAATAGAAGTCAATTGTTGTCGACAAGTGACAATATTTAATTTCTTCTTGATGTGACGTCGACGACGCCATTCGGAATAAGGGAGAATATTAAACACTTTATTGATACCTAACGCCTTTTTTCTAATTAACTTTCTTCCTACAATGGGGGCATTCATAAGACGTAGCTGTTGAGCTCAACAGTTGTAAAACCGTTAGCAACTGTTGGCCCCAACAAGTCGTAGAAAAGGCTTGAGGGGTATAATTTAATTTTATATCTTTATTTCGTTACTTCATCGCATTTGTAATATAAAATTTACCAAATATTTGCTACTTCCACCTAACAAAGCATATAAATGACAAATCTCTATTCGATCAGTTGTTTATGCTGAGCACATGTTGACTACAGGTAGCGAAAAAATTTTATGATGGAAAATTACTCAACTGTTGAGTGGAGCGGAATTACTCAACTTTGCGTTTCTAAGATGGCATCCTCAGAAAGTTTCAAGAGAAAGTATTCACAATATTAAGAAATGGCGATACCGTTAGGTTAAATGAAAAAACATATGAAAAAATACTCAAGTATTGTACTGGGTTCACACCATTGTTGCCATTTTAACATTTTCACTGACAAATTTACTATATTTTCGTAAAAAAGCACTCAAGTTTCTAAATGTATTAAAATTTAGCATTTTATTTTCGTGCTTTTCATTTAAAGAGTATGCTAAAAATATATTAAATAAAAACTAACATTTTCTTAATTTTTTTTATTATTAAATTTCTAAACTTTATTGTACATAATTTATTATACATTATATAAACTATAGTGTAAAGTTTTATAATTTATTCATTTGATTATAAAACTTATAATTAAAAAAAAAAATTCACAACTAAAAAGGTCAAAAATTCAATTAATTGTTAAGGAAGGTTTATTTGCAAAATAAAAAAAAAATAATAGCAAGAATTTTATAAATTTTAATTAAAAAATAAAATGTTGAATAAATTTTTATATGAGAAAATATTTCCGAAATAGATTTTCAGGCTTCATATATATTAATGGAATTATAGCAAGCGTTAGAGGTAATAACTACACAAGTTTATTTTTAAAATATATTTTTTTCTATATTAGGAAGCTATTTATATAAAGATTTGTAGGTGTGTTTGTATATAAGAAGCAAAATCACTATAATTATTTAAATCAACAGTCAAAGTTAAAGAAAAGAAAATAGTAATGTGTTTATCAAATAAAACAAAGCATCAAATTGTAAGGACTCGTGATTCGGCTGAGAATAAAAAAAACTTGCTACGGCAATTGAAAGCTTTTAGTAATTAAGGTGTGAATTATTCAAACCTTTCTAATATTTCACTATTTTTTCAAACTTTTAAAATATTGATCTATGTTTTATTATTCAACCGTTATGAAAGAATAGGTCTTGGAAAAAATTTATGTTTTTTAAGGTAAGAAACTGCTATTATAAGCCACAAACAAGCACATGTGAATACTTTCTTTAATAAAAGAATAAAATATGAAGTGGAAATATTTATGTGCAGGACTCCAAAAAAATTAAAATTATTATTTACACAGTTTACAATTCATCCTTATTTACAAATGTGTAACGATTCTTGGAAGGGCCCAATTTCTTAAATGTAGAGTCTGGCGGCGGGGTTTTCACTACTTTACTTGGTATTTCGTTGCTAGAGGGATCTGGACCATAATGGAATTCACTACAAATAAAATAATTAAATGTTGAAAATACTTTTTAATACTTTTTAATACTTACCGATGCAGTTTTCCACTATGCAAATCATCTAAGAATTGCTTTAGTTTTCCGGGCTTGTCGATATCGTCGAAACTTGGGAATAAGTACATATGCCTAAATGAATCGATGGCAATAAGCGGCAAGTCCTTTTCCGATTTATCCAAATGATGCAAAGGATGGGCAAATCGTTTGCCATCAGCAGTAAGGAAATTAATATTTTCTAATTTATAAAGTGAAAAAAAATTAGGAAATTTGCAATACATTGAAACCAAAACTTACGTTTCTCATTCAATAAATGGTCTTCAATAGCTTTCTTATATCTTTTAATAGACTCGGTATCATTTGGTTTATGGAACAATATCAAGAAGGGCAAGCCTTCCTCAGTTAATTCTTCAGCATTTTCAAATGTTATTTCGCGTACCAAAGGCACACATTTATTTTGAATCCATACCTTCAATTCATCAAGTTTAGTCAAACTACCAGTATATGTTTCATCATTTTCATGACTCAAGGCAACATCAGGCCTGAACACAATAATGGGAGTGCCTGGAAAAAGAATTATAGATATTTATATAATTTTTTAACTTATGCCCTGGCCCCGGATTGACGACAGAAAAGATTCGATCGACAACTTGTATCTATTATTCTGATTCTATCACGTTTTTTTCAGTTTGAGATTATGGCATTCGATATCGAACCATATTATTACATTGTTCGATAGTGAATGCCATAATCTCAAACTGAAAAAAATCATCGAATCAGCTTCGTTATCGAAAGCGACGATTAGACCCCAGGCGTTTGTGTACTTGTGCACTCGCGAACAGATCCCGCATGTCTAGAATATAGCATGAGCGTGTCAATAGCAATCAGTTGTTTTCAACAACGGCTAGACAAGCGCCAATTTTTTTTTTTTTTTTTTTTGGCATCATATTGACGTGACGTTGACAAATAGCTGCGGTATAAGGGGGAATACAATTTGATTTCGTTTTCAATATAAATAATCGATCGAATGTTTTCCGTCGACATCGTGGGACAGGCCATAAGTTTCGGTTTTAACAACAACAAAAATTCTTTGTTATATAACAGTTTGTGGTCAGTAGTTAGTAAATTTGAACTATAATATAAAATGATACAAAGTATTATGATGAAGCTAAGATGAAGGTGGAGCGACGTCAAGTGTAAATAGTTAAAAAAGAATATAATATTGAATACATGAATTTAATGAAATTATGATTAATGATGATGATCAAAGGCGTTGATAGAGAAATTAAGCACAAAAATTAAAATATGTATAATTAAAATGGAAATTAAACTTTTTTAATTTATAAACCAGGAAAAAATTACGGCATTCGATATCGATCGAAATTTCCATACAAATACAATTAAAATTGCATTAAAATTTTTTTGATATCGAATGCCTTTATTTCAGTGAGCCGACGAAAATCTTTTAAAAAAAATCGGATAAAAATCGGCTTAAGACGAATAAAGTACTCATCGACAAAGACAAATAAAATCACCAGAAAAGAAAAATTAGAAAATTATAATGAAGGAAAAATTTCCATTAAAAAAAATATTAACAAAATAAAAGTCGCTAAAGCGAAAAATTACTGTAATTAAAGAATTCGGAAGAAAATCAATAAAACACTTCATTTTAAAAATATATAATAATCTTTAAATCGCTAAAAGTCATAAATAATAAAAAAAAATGTCAGTGGGAAACCCCAAAATTAAATTGCTGAAACGGAAAAAATTTACCAAAATGAGACGAGTTGACACAACAAAAAGAAAAAAATAATAATAACACTAAACGGGAAAAAGATTACATTTCAGCTAACGATATGTATGTAAGCTTCAATTTTCTACATGGACTAATATATTTTTGCGTGGCAACTCTATCATCATTATATTATGGTGAATGGATTAACGGCAACTCAGCGCTGGCAAATCATGCAAACTTATTCAGGCATGTTCTGAAAATCACATTTTTCAAATCAGATGTGATTTCAAAAGTAATGGTGGTCATGCAGATATTTTTTCACTCTTTATTTTAATTTTTTTTTTTTATTGTATAGAGCATCAAATATCGTTTATGAAAGAAATTTATCGTATATGATTTTAAAAACATCAGCAGGACCATTATTACTTTTAAAATCACGTGATTTGAAAAATGTGATTTTCAGAACATACCCCATTATGAAAATCTCGGGAATTTTTTATGGCAAATCCCATTTACGAAGTCGTATAAATTAAATTTTGAAAGTTATGCAAAGTTTATTTTTAAACGTTCTTAAATATGTTTTTGTACTCGTACATATTCAATGCGATTGCTTCTTGTTATCGAAAGGAGTGAAAAATGTAAAATATTTGTAAATTTAAATTAAAAGTACAATAAATATTGCCTCTCAAGTACCTTAACGATACTAACATCTGACGGAGGATTTCACACAGAGGAAATAAATTTCCACTACATAAATGAATATTTTTTTGTAGAAACAGTCGTTGCTTATCCAATTTTTTTTCAAAGTAAAATATATTTCATAGCGCTTATTTATCAACTTTATCCATGAATTAATGAGAAAAGAAAGCTTTTAATCAAAATATGACAAATGGAAGGTAATGAAAAGAAAATAAGAAATAATTACCTAAAGCAATTTTCTGTGTAATATTACCTAGTAGGTCATCTTCTTCAACTGCTTTATTATTAAAGAAACATTTTTGGAAGCAAGATTTAAAGTTAATAAGAGAAGAGTTAGTTTGAAATTGAATCGTTTATTTTAGAAACCCGTCAGTCAATTGACATTTAATACAAGCGCATTTCACGACGGATTTCGCAAATAAACGATTTAATTATAAAAAAAAAATATATGTACATATGTGTATATGTATGTATATAGGTATACAACTAATATTTTAAATTAAAAAAGCATGCATATTAATTTCAATTAATTACATTAAGTCGAAAATCACACTATGCAAGTCTTATTGCTAAGCTGATTCGTTTCAGGGAGAGAGAGACGAGGGGAACAGAAACGTTTCTTCCCCCCCCCCCCCCCCGCCTCTCTAGCCTAACAAACTAATCAGCTTAGCAATAAGACTTGCATAGTGTAAATTGGGACTAAGAGTAAAGTTTATGAAACAACATACCTGGTGGATGCATAACTTGAGAAGCTTTACCAAAACCAACATGAAACTGACAATCATCTTTGAAATTTGTGGCCGCTTTGCGGAATATATTATATTCGGGTTGGTCGCGCCGATCAAAATAACCAATAAAGATACGCTTACTGGTATCGAGATTCGATAAATTTTTTATATCTTCAAATTCTTTAATGGGATCTTCTAATTGTTTTTTCACATACTCGACGAAAGCGTCCGCCGAACGCTTTCCGCGGTACTCACGCTTATTTAATTCCCCATTGCGTACAACTTTAAGTGTGGGATATTTGGTAATATGGAAACGTTCGGCAAGTTTTGACTCTTGATCACAATTTACTTTACCCATAACAACTTTGCCGTCTTCTGGAAAATGTTCTTTAACCTGAGAATATAAAATTTATAAATACCTATAATTTTTTTATATGTAACATTTAACATAGATTATACATTTACCTTTGTAGCAGCATCTTCGAAAATTGGCGCTAGCAGGTTACTAAAGTGACACCAATCTGCATAGAAGTTTAAAAACACCAATTCATTGGATGCTAAAATTGTAGAAAAATATCGAATAGCAGCACAACGTATTTAGTAAATAATATTAATTAATTAATGTGAAAAGCAATTAAAAACTCGGGTTTGCGCCAATTTATGATAATATAATAATATACATATTTTGTTGTGTGTCATATTTTCTGTACTTGTCTGTATGTAAGGGCGTTTTTTAGGGTTCCGTACACCAAAGATGAAAAGGAACCCTATTGTTTTCGCTACGCTGTCCGTCAGTCCGTTACACGGTATTTTCTCAGGAACCGTAAGAGCTACGGACCTAAAATTTGGACAGAGTATGTAGAACCTTGGCCGCTACAACAACAAATACATGAGAATTAAAAATTAAAGGGTGTTCCAAAACGAGCAACGAAAAATTTTAAAATCCCATGTAATATACATACAATTGTATGAACATACATTAGTATATTGAAACTTGAAATTTGTGAAATTAGTGTATTTTTATACAGACTACAACAATTAACACTAAAATTTAAAAAAAAATTTAATTAAAGGGTGGTCCATCAGTTAATGCAATTTTGACTATGTAATTTTGACAATTTGCTATATCTTGGAAACCGTAAGAGGCAAACACTTGAAATTTTCAAAAACGGTAAAACTAAAAAAAAACCGAAAATTATAAAATCGCCAAAACGAAAAAAATCACAAAAATTAAAAAAAAAAATTCTAACACTAAAATAAATCGCCAAATTCGAAAAAAATCGCCAAAATGAAAAAAAAAACGACAAAATGCATAAAAACGCGAAAAATCGAAAAAAGTTGCCAAAACGCGAAAATGTCGCCAAACTAAAAAATTTTTTTATATAAAAAAAAATCGCAAAAATGAAAGAAGTCGCCAAAAATAAAAAAAAAATCGCCAAAATGAAAAAACGCCAAAAACCGAAAAAAATCGCCAAGACAAGAAAATAAAGTGTCAAAACTAAAAAAGAGCCAAAACTTAAAAAAATCGTCAAAACCGAAAAAAAGCCAAAACAAAAAAACCGAAAAGACCCTAAAAAAATGCCAAAACTATATATTACATAGGATGAAGTTTGTATTAAATTACATATCTAGTGTTCGTGCGGAACCCTTCGTGCGCGAGTCAGAGTCGCACTTTACTGAATTTATTTTTCTTATCTGTACTACCAATTTCATAATTCTACGATTTGTAATAACGTCGACATATTCACCAAGTTTTGTGGCTAAATTTAGATTTGTTATAATATGGAAACATAGTTTGAGCAGATCAAACATAAATACAGTTATTCAATACAAATGTACATACTAGTGATGTAACGAATTTCAATTTTTGATATTCGCGAATACGAATACGAATATTATATGCAATATGAAATATTAAAAAATTGTTATGAAAAAGGACTTCACACTCTTGTTGGCGTATTTTAAAGTTTATAAAAAGTATTCAAAATTTTAATGATCGTCAATAAATAATATTTGAAAATGATACAAAGCACAAATTTCTATAAAAATTATTCTTCTCTGTTTATTTTAAGAGGAAAAGTATACCGTTGATTTTACAAGTGCAATAACACAGCCACACATGGATAAACATATTTATATTACCGTAAGTTTGTATGAGCTCTATACAGTATTTATCGGATATAAGAAACTTAAAAAATCCACGAAAAAAGTTTCTTATAAGTGTTTCTTTCTTATATACAATTATTTTATATAAGAAACTTATTTCTTATACATATAAGTAGCTATGGCCATAAGACATTCGTTTCTTATATGGATATACGAGGTTTTTTATCTTTTTATATATACATATACGTAGATGCATGTATGTAAATAGAAAAATAAAGCAAATCATGATTGGTAGTTAATTTTTATTTTATTAACCCCTTTAGTAAATAAAAAAACACAAAGCTTCTCATGAGTACATACCAGCTCGCTCATCTAAAACTTAAAGTAAAAAAAAAAACCTTTGTTCTTGTTGTAACTGTCAGAAAACATAGTTATCTATGCAAACTAGGGATGGCAAACGGGAAATCCCGAACCCCGAAATCCTGGGATTTGCCAAATCCCGAGATTTGTAAAATTCAATCCCGGGATTTCATTTTCGGGATTTCTTATCAATTTTTATATAAAAACTTTATAAATTCAAATTTTCGTTGATTTTAAGGTATTTTTTTATAATATTTAAAATTCCCATACAATTTTATACGTACAGTTTAATGACTATTCGTGACATATTTCTTATAAATTAACAACAAGAGCAAAATAAATAAACTACTTTCTTACGGTTATTTTCATCAAAGGTGCTACAATATATATACATTTTAGAATTATTTTGAAAACAAAAGAAACATTAATACCTTTGGAAAGGAAATAACATTTGAAAAATTCATAAGTTTAACAAATTTATTCCGTCTTATTCCACAAGAAATTTTTCCCGGGGAATAATTTCAAACAGTAGCAAATAATAAGAAAAAAATCTAATTGGAAAAGGGAGAAATTTCTTGCGAAGATTTATTCATAATTGCAGTATATAACTATCTGTATGTCGACTCCTCAACGCTAAAAAAAAGTTATCTACTTGTCGGTAACAATTGAGTACTATTGACACCTCCTTACAATTGGAGTAGAATACATTGGAAGGCAAGTGAAAACTTTTTGTTGTCGGGTTGGCGTAAAAGCGCGAAATATTTACAGAATAATGCGGAGTATTTTGTCCAAAAAACTGCTCGAGTGTGTATGTATGTTTTTTACATTGCAGTTCAAAATTATTTTGTTTTTTATTTAGACCGTTTAGGTCGTTTTTGATACAAACCTAAGATCAAACCCATTTAAATTACATAGATTTGATAAATAGTTTTAGTCAAAAACGACCGACTGAATGAGTTCGACTCAATTATATTTGTATTCGAGTTGCAGAGTAGAAGGCCAGGACACTAATAAACCATACTCCTCTTAGCGAACGTATGAATACACACATATGTATCAGTTGAACTTGTATGTATGAATTTAAAATTTTTCAGTAGAGCAAAAATACTGTTCAAGTGCTCATGCAAACTTTTAATGTATGTGCCTATAAAAATGTGATCTTTAGACGTAATTAATCGAATTTGATTATTATCGTTGTCATAGTCGTAACGAAATCGATAAAAAAAAATTAGATAATGCTTGATATACATACATATGTAACAACCGTTATACTTGTTGTTGACCAATCGCAATTAAAAAAACGTTAGTAGGTATATTTTTAACAAAACAATATTGGCGCATATTCAGAAATTGTCAGTGTTAACTTTTTAAAGTATCTATTTAAGTTATTCATAGTTGAGTACTTTCAGCAGTAATAGTTTACACTTAATTATGGGTAAAGCTGTAACTAAATGCCAACTAACTAATACATTCAAAGAACAGCTGGTTGATTTCATTTACAATTTATTTGAAAAGTAAAATAAATTTGTGGCTCTTTAAAATGCACAAAACAACAAATACTCTTTATTTTCTAACATTTTCATATATAACAAGCTTACCTTATTATCTTTAATTCTTGCATTTATTTCTATTGCGTCCAAAAAAATTTTAATTGATTTATAGTCTGTATATAACTTAAAAATTACTTTTTTAGAATTTGCATAATTTTTTCAGGAAATAAAACTATTTTTAATAGCTTCATAAGCTTTTCAATTAGTTGCAGAGTTTATCGTTCAAAATATTATCGACATTTTATGTTCTCTACATAACAATATGCAAGGTTGCACTTCGTTTACCAGCTGAAAGCAGTTGCTGGACTAGTTATGAATTGTGAATAAGAGCTATAACTATCTATGAACTATTTTTTAGTTTCTGTTTTATTAGTTTCGACTTTGGTTACGATTTCTGAATATGCGCCATTGTTTTGCAACTTATTTGTATGAAAGTGAATCTAAACATTTACGTAAGTCAACTTAAGCAGTAGTGCTAAAAGTCCACCGATATGTATATTCGTTTTGGTTTAGATAATAGAAAAATATTTATATTGAAAACAAAAACAAGTTTTCATATTTAGTTATTGTTTTCACTATAAATTCTCTACCATCAAATGTGATTAATCAACTTAAAAATAGACGAGAAAAAATCCTTTGGTTTTTATTTCATACTCGTATTAGAAAATTGTTCACTTTAAAGACAATTGTGCAATGATAAATTATGAACATAAAACCTTTTAAAATGAATTATATTGTTATTAAAGTAATATTTATTTAAAAAATAATTTATTTTACGAAAAATATTTAGATCCCGAAATCTCGAAAATCCCGAAAACTCCCGAGATTTTCGGGATTACAAAATCCCGAATCCCGGGATTTCCAAAAATGGATCCCGATTGGCATCCCTAATGCAAACTACATAAATTCTGTGTTGCCGTTGGAAGTTTCTTATATAAATTCTTTTTCTCTACATTTTGTGGTTTTGGTGTTTAACCCGCCAATGGTGACGCAAATTTGACTTTGATCAATGGTGACGCCGGTCTCACGCACCGGAATTTTCAACTGAAAATTTTTCCAAATTTGTTATTAATATTTCGTTTTTTTTTTAATTTATGCTCTTTGAGAATAAAGCAAAGATGTTTAATCAATTTAAGCTCTTTTATTTCAATATTAACATTAAAAAAATTGTTTTATTAGAGCATTAAAAACAACAGCAATTTTAGTAATACATTTTTCAAAATTAAGAAAAAAATAAAAAAATCACATATTTATAAAGGAAGATAATGTTTTTAATCTTTCGACATTAGGAACTTTTACAAAATAAATAAAAAAAAAATATTAAAAAAATAATGAAAAATGTATACTTGGTTATTTTATTCACATACACGGTGACACACGGTCTCATGTACCGGGTTAGTAAAAAAAATACACAAAGTGTGCTCACGAAGCAGTTTCGTCATTAACTAGTAGTAGGGGATGTGCAATGAGGCAGCTACTCGAAGTTGCAACCAAAAATAATAACAGGGAATAATGTTATTCGAATTTTTTAACACACCCGGTCTCACAGACCAATAGGACACCAATGGCGGGTTAAGAAATATGTTCTTTTATCAGTTTTTTTCTTATAAGCGTTTGTCTTATATGAAACCTTTTTTGTTAGAAAAATCACTAAAAAGACATGCAGGGCAATTATGAATAAAATTCCGCGCGAAATTTTTCCCTGGGAACAATTCCAATTAATAGCAATAGGGAAAACAAAAAAATTCTAATTGGAAAATGGAGATAGATATTCCTCGCGGAATTTTATTCATAATTGGCCTGATGGTGTTTTTGAAAATTTTTCTTATAAGCGTTTTGTTTTCATATGCGATGTTCTTATATCCGATAAATACTGTATTTGATAATTATGTACATACATACATACAGTACATATAAAATAAGGAGTATTTGAGAGATCGATTTGTAAAAGATCCACAAAGTCAAGGTTTCACTGATCAATAAATAGACTTTGATATTTTATTAAAGTATTTCTTTCAGAAAGAGGTTTACCTGGACATAATCAGGGCTATCATGAACAAAATTGCGCGCGAAATTTTTCCCTGGGAACAATTCCAACTAATAGAAAGTAATAGGGAAAACAAAAAATTCTGATTGGATTAATATACATGATGATAGCCCTTAATATTCAAAACAACACTACATAATCCTCAAAGCTATAATAAGTGAATGGAATGAAAAATAAAAATATTTTTATTTCAGTTATAGTTTTTATCTTAAATTAGAAATAATAAAAATTCAAACAATTATTTGTTATGTGAAAATTCAATACAATTTATTTATTTTAAAACGATTGAAATTTTTTAAATTTATACATTGCTCAAATCCATTTTTTAGAGTATTAAATCAATTTACAATATCCGAAATACAATTTTATTGGTATTTTTAAAACAAAAGAAAAATTTATTGAATTTAAATTTTCAAAATTTGAATAAAATTCATTTCAATATTATTTGACTACGAAAAAATCAAATAGTTTTTCTCAGAATTTAATTTGAAAAAAAAAACGATAAATTAATTAAATCAGGCTATTATTTCTTGAATAGAAACTATTTCTGAAAAATAAAAATAAATATTTATTTATTACACTTAAAAATATATAACAACCATTTGTGATATATTTAGGTCAGAGAATTTTATAGTTTAACTTTTTTTCTTAAACGGACTCATGGTATCAGCAATGAAAAAGAGCACTTTTTGTGCGAACGCGTTTTTCTTATCTCTTTTCTTACTACTGAGCCTCTGGTATTCATTATATTTTTCACTATGAAATTTCCTTAGGTGTACAATAAAATTTGAATTATATTTAGAGCTAGCACATAATGATTTCGCGCAAGTTTTGCAAAAACCCAATCAATACCTTGTTATTTTTATTGAGCTAAATATTTTGTTATATGAAAATAACGTTAAAAGTAGACAAAACACGGATATGGCGCTAACTGTATTTCTCAATTATCCAAGGTGATAGATAATTGAGGCAACAGGTGGATTCCTCTAGGGGTCGTCGCAGGAAAAATCTTCATTACTAGAAATCATCTTACAAGGAGTATTTTCAATAATAAAAGAAACTTTTTTTATTTGTATATTTTTTTACAATTTAAAACTATTTGAAACTATTTTTTATGAATTAATTAATAATTTGACTTATTAACAAAAAATTATTTGAATTTCAAAAACTCAAATGAAATAAAATAAAATTTCATTCAAACTATAGAAATATAATTTAAAAAAATTTCAATCGCTGAATTCATGGTGTAATTATACAGGTGACTGCGTAAGGATTTGTTATACAAAAATACGGCAACCATAGCTGTGTAAAGAACCGAAGAATGTCAAAAGCACAAAAATAATTGTACTAAAACCAAAACAAAATCCAAGTTTTTGACATTCTTCAGCTACAAAGCACATAGAGCAAAAAATTATCAGCTGAAGTAGCGCTGCCACCTAGTTAGATACACCTTGGCTGAATTCAAATAAAGCATTAATTTGTTATATTTTTATTTGAATTTCTGAAGGCGTGATTTTTTTAAATTTTCTGACAAAAAAAAATAGATTTACATTTGAAAAATTTTATTTCAAATCAATAACCACAAATTTTAATTCATTTCATGAGAAATGTCAATGATTTCAAGGAAATTCTATTGCTTAAACAGAAATAAAATTTAAAATTAATTTAATTTTATGAAAAAATTCAAATTAAAAAAAAATCACACTGAGCGAGCAGCTATTATAATCCTTAATATTAAAATTGCCTACGTTTCCTATTTTCTGAATATTGTTTTTCATTAACCAAGGTTGAAAGAAAAAGCAGTAAATATTTGAATATTTACTGCTGTTTGAATATCATATTCATTTTTATAACCTCGAAAACACCTTTCCATTATGTAGAAACAAATAATTATGTACAAAATAAAAAGATTTTTTTGCGTGTGTATGTGTTTTAGAGTTGTTTGCAAAAGATCCACGCCGCAAACAAAGTAAGCGACGGCGTCGAAGATCATATGTATGTATGTATATGACCACATAGTCAATGCAAAGGTTGTACGGTCAGAAAATTTAAAGATATGAAAACTTGGAAACACACGACATTAGGTGAATATTTATGTACAGGTAACAAGGAATGATTTCGTTCGTTTGTTTGCTTTAAAAACAGGAGAAAAATTTCTGCCGGAATTTTAGTCATGACTGCCATCAAAATTTTTGTATGTAGTGTGACAAATGTCTTTATGAATGCAAACTAATCTGATGTAGTCTGTTTCCGAATGGGTTTACTTTTATTTGGAACGATTTTCCACAATCTCGTTCCAATTTTATTATTATCGATATTTTATTATTATCTTTAGTTTGAAAATAGTCAACTACAAAATTTTCGTAGACGAATATTCGACTCGACATACGCAATACGGGTGAATACCTTCTCTTCTATATTCCAAGTGAAAAGAAAACGTTCAGAATTGTCATATATGTATGTACATATGTAGCTGTTATAATTATTTACAAAAAAAATGCTTTAACAATTTCGAACCTTTTGTCTTCACGTGTAATATAGAACCTGCTTGAATTTATGTACAAATTAAAGCGTTATAGAAATAATGGAATACATACATATGTATATTTTTTTGAAAATCATTATTTAGTGAATTGACATTGTACGGAAGAAAATTGCCATGCGGCGCACAGTGGCACATTTGCAGAGATGGCGGCCAAAAGTCTTCAAAAAAATTTTTTGTGTCACCGATTTAATTTTTTTTTTATATAAAAGTAAACACATAGGAACCTCGAAATCCAGAAATTTAAGTTTTTATTTCGATTATTTCTCTTCGAATCGGGTGATCAAAAACGAGCTTTTTTTAAGAGAAGCTGAAATTCAAAATATTTTAGAAAATTTTTGAACTTCAAGTGGGCATAACTTTTTTGGTTTTATATATTTTTGGAAGCAATTTGCAAATAAAAATATTTGCAAATAAAATAACTCGATGTTTATACGGCATTTTAAATGCATAAAAGCTTGATAGCACTTCTATAGAAATGTTAGTTATATTTGCAAAAAACATGTGTAAATGTATAAAATAACAAATAATTATTTGTTTTTATTATCATTATTTTCTTTTATCAATGTTTTTTGTGCAATATTCTATCAATTTATTGTTTTTTATTAGCAAACATTTGTAAGTGTGGCAACCTTAAGCATTTTATTTGCAAATAGTGAGTTAATCGTGAATAGTTTTCTGAATTAGTAAGGGCCAATTTCACCAACTCATTTAAATATCAATTCATATTTTGAACACCACATATACAATTTAAGTTCCAGAGTAAATGCAATTTTAAAATCCCTCTACTCATCAGACCTTCACTTACCTCTCAATATTAAAATTAAAATTGCCCATGCTCTTCTTATGCCTCACATTCGTTACTGTCTGAATGTGTACAGTGGTACTACAGCAATCAACTTAAGAAGAATTAATCTCATTGTTAATAGAATTGTCAGATACATATTTAGACTAAGAATGTCTGCTCATGGCTCGAGGTTCTGCACCCTATTTTTGAAAAGCTCGTTTTCTGTTTATACCAAAATCGAACTCTTAATTGCTATTTATCAAATCATTAAATCTCGATCGTCTATGGGCTTGTTTAACATGTTTAAATTTTCAAGATCTACTAGAAATACAGTATTTATTATACAGCCTCGAATATCGAACTCAACATTCAGTCGATCTTTTGTTGTTAGAACGTGCAAGCTTTGGAACACCCTGCCTCTCCCATTAAAGAGATTTAACTTGTCAAGAGCTACTTTTAAACATCATATTCTTAATTGGTTTACCAATATGACCTAAGTTAACTTTTCTACTTGGACCTAAATTAGTCAATCCGTTAATTTTCCTTTTTTTTACTATCTTCATATTTTGCTACATTCATTTATAAACGTGCTTAGTATATTTTTAGTATTTTTATATTTTTTATCGGTTAAGAATTTCTTTTCAAATCTCTTTCACTGCTTTATTTTACTGATATATTTTTTATGAATATGTATATATATGTTTATAATTGCTATATATATTTTATAAATATGTAAATACAAATTTGATTTTTTTTTTACTTATTTTTAGTTTATTGCGTACTCTTATTATTATTCTATAGTCTTATATTACATTGTTACATCTCAATTAATCATATATGGCCCTGTGGGCTCGATTAATTTATTCTGAATAAATGAAATGAAATGAAATATTTAAAAATAATTTTTCCATACAAAAATTAATCAAAATCGACATTTAAATATGAATTGATATTTAAATAGAGTTGGTGAAATTGGCCCTAAGTCGCAATAAACAGAATAATATTGGCAACAGTTTACAGTTTTATTTGCGAATAAGCCGTGCGTATAAACGTAGTATATGATCACCAAGGCTATTTTACGAAATTTGACTTACAAGGGCCCTATGAGTAAATGTGGACCGATTGCCCTAAAATTTCACAGGGATATCAACGACTAAAATAAAATTAGTTTTGCTAAATATTATATCAATATTAATATATTTAAAACAATTATGAGCTTCAAACCCGTATTCTAAGTGGTCCATTGGAGAAGAGGGCTAAAGGTCAAAATAAAATTGACCCTGGTGGACGGCTTAATTAAGTATGAAATTTTTTAGTTCAGTTAACGTTACTATTTATAAAATGTCATGTTAAATCACTACATTCACAAATTTATTTTTTTTTAAGGCCGATAGTACCTATATTTTTAGGTCATTTTTCAATCATATATAAGTGTAATTTAATACGGCTCGATTTTAAAGTTAATACATTAAATTGAAGCTTAAGATGTCTTCTATACAACAAAAAAAAAATTCATTAAAAAATTTCAACCCAGTCAAAAGTTATAGAATTTTGACCGCCAACTCACAAAATGTGCCACAGTGCGGCGGCAGCAAACCGGTTTAAAATTAATCGACCTCTAATATTACTTTTTTCTTTTATTTTTTATGTTTTTTTATTTATACAAGAAAAAATACAAAGTGACACGTCGTATTCCAGACAATACGGTAGGAAACGTAAATACATACATATGTACGTATGCATATATTTATGTATGTAAGTAAATCCAGGCAAGCATACGTTCTAAAAAGAATTAATTAGACATCATACGTGCGTGGTTTTTGTTCTAACTATGTATATGAATATATATAACGATTCCCATGCTATAGTTTATATATCAACCAAGTTTTTAAAGTTCTCAAGAACCAACTTACCTAAAATCATATCAATATTTTCACTGGTAACTGATACCGCCCCACTGTCTGTGGGTTGATAAAACACATAAAATACCTTGAAAAATAAAAATTTTACATATTAAACAAACATTTCTATATATAATTCATATAATAGAACACAATGGACAACCATCTACCACCGGTTCATGAGCAGAGCGAACGACAGACAAATCTGTCTAGCATACGTGTTTCTTTTGATATTTCCATTTATTGCATGCAGCACATGCCGCTAATTGTCCATCATATTTTTGTAAAGGATTTGTGAACTTACCATAAATATTCCAAAGTAGCATTTTCTCAGATTCCACAGATGCATTTTGCTAATTTTTATTATAATTTTTAATACACTAAACTTAAATTTCTATAAAATTATACAAAATTTTACGTGCGCGAATCACTTTTTCCACTTTATTGTCACCTTTTCTTTGTCCATTTCTATTTTTTCTTCTTGGACGATTTTCTTTTTCGTGTCAATAAAACAGTGTTGTATTAATTAAGAGGGCCAGTGCTGTATAATGTTATTATAAACACAGAGAAAAAAGATGTATACAACAATAATAGTGTAAGACAGCGTTGTCAACTATTTATAACCAAAAGACGATATTCCACTTCACAAAACATTTTAAGTTACAGCATTGTCAACTATTTATAATTAAATTAAATTTCAATAAAAGTTAATGTATATATGTATTAGTAAATACAATTTATTGTTTTTCTACTAACTCTTTTTCAGATTTTCCAAATTATATCCTAAAAACTAAAATCATTTAATAGATAATCAACATCGTCTTCCAAATAATCAAAATCTTAGTTTGTATTTTAATTTTATTTGTCAAACTTTGTATCAAGCTATATAAATTGTCCAATAGATTTTGTAAAATTTCCATTTATAATATACTAATTATAATATTAAAATGAGTTTTTAGTTTGAACCTTACATGTAATATTCTTTTTAATGCTATTTCAATGGAAAGTCATCAAGTTGACACATTCAAGCGATTTTTTTGATTTTTCCCACAGCCATATACATATGTAACACGTACACAACAAGATAGGATACTCAAAACAATAGGTTATCATAGAACTGTCAAATTATATACGTAAAGTTTTTATGTGCATACGTAGGCGTGTTATCTTGCTGACCGCGAATACTGTCCTTTATATATAAAAAGTACAACAATCGACAATTTAGTACCATTGCATATAAAAATATGTATATGTAAATGTAAAAATTTGCAACAATAAAAATTTAGTAACATTACCGTAACAACATTAGGATGACTGTTGACAAAATCGGTTTGACCCTAGTCAGAATTCCTACTGAGTTAGAGCGAGATGAAACGTTTTTTGATACTGTAAGCAAAAATAGCAGTTGATCAAAATGCCAGCTAACGAAAATAACTGTTTTTTGGGGGCATTCACAGATTACGTAACGCTCTGCCCAATAAGTACCGCATTTTACAAAATTTTCAGTGTAACGGCCTGGTCCACGATGTCGACAAGAAATTATAAGAAAAACTATAAAATTATAAAAAATAAATTATAAATAAATATAATAAATTATAAATAAATAATAATAATACAATAAATTATATTATTATAAGTAAGCGATAGATAGTTTCTTGTCGACATCGTGGGCCAGGCCGTAACTTTTTTAAACCGTAACAAATCCTTAAACACCGCCCCCTCTACCCCTGGATCATTACACAATATGTGAACAGCCCCTTATATGCCTTCGGTGTAAATTCCTGTTTTGACTTATTATTAATTTTTCTAACACTGCGTTTATATATATATATATATATACGAAAATGCTTTAATGCTGATTATTTTCTTATGGCAAGTCATTTGATATAAATATAAGCAGTAATTTACTTATAGCTAAAATAAACCAAAAATTTGTTTTTCTTTTCAAACAAATTCTTCAATTCATTATTGGCATAGATAATGTCATTGTCCGATTTACTGTTCCCAATATATGGAAGACAGTCAGCGAGCCAATTTAAAAGGTGGGAATGTATGGGACTGTTATTTGAAAGGCAGTAGCTTACTTAAGCTATGTACAGACGGTTGTCAAATCTTGCAATATTGCCAGTAAAATGTGCTCAAAATTTCTTACAACCGTGTGAACTGACAATTTTTGTCAGACCACGTTGACAGGAAAAGCATTGTCAGTTCATTGCAAGACTAGCAGCTGACAACATATTGTCAGACATCTACAATCGTGTGAACACAGTGTAAAATTATTGCCAGATATTTGGCAGACATTTTAATATTGTCAGATGTGCGAAGTTTACATAGGGTCTCCACCTAACATAATATGTAAGATAAGAGAGCGTCAAATTCAATCGCAGAGAGAATTATGTTACGTCTAGACTTCAAATTAGTATTATGTCAATCTTATAAGATTTATTATAAGAGCGTTGTTATAAGAAATCCTATAACAACAATCTTATGATATGAACTGTCAAAAAACTACACGTACATGAAAATAAATTAGTATGCATGTGTGAGTGTTTATTAAAATAAATGAAAAACAATGTTTTGGACAAAGTTTCTGGGATTTTATATGTTTAATTGATTTATAAATTAAAGTTTGTGGAAAAAAGTAAAAACAAAATGAATAGTTATATAAAATTAATACATGTTAACTCGATGAGAATTTGCATAAAATGAAATGTTATAAGAAAAGTAAAATTACGTTGTCCTGTTGTATGACATGAAGAGATATATCGGCATTTTATTTTTGTAATTCTGCCGACGTTCTCTCAAATATTATATCAGAGTTAGTCGCAGTTGTAGACGCTATGTTATGCATCTGACAATGGCGTCATTGTAAGAGAATTTTTTCTATGGGCAACACTGCACACGCTTGATTTTAAAGAAAAAAATTATAATAAAATATATGCAGACAAAATCATTGCAATTGCTTCTTTATGGTCCATAATAATTCATACCTTCACTTTTTACATTTAATACAAACGATTGATATTTAACAATTTCGAACAAATGTTTTGAGTCTGGCAACGCATAACAACAGATCTATTTGTGAATATGACAACCGTGTGAACTGACAATTTTTCGACTGACGATTTTGTCAGATGAATTTATTGTCATACAATCCGTCTGGCAATAAATTGTAAGATTTTCTAACAACAGTGTGAACTGACAAGGAATATTGTGCTGGCAATTTTCGATTGCCAGTACGTTGTCAGCACATTGCCAGATCTGACAATATTTTAAGATCTGACAATCGTCTGTGCATAGCTTTACAACAAAAATAAACTAAATAATTTTTCAATTTCTTGTTACCATACGTCATGTCATTAAAAAGTGTGCATGTATTGCTCTGCCAGCTGTAAACGCTGCACAGGCAATTCTGAAAACTCTGCTTTTTTATTTATTTATTTGAAACACCCTTTCATTTAATTTATGCTTGTTCCACTATAGCATTCATTATTTTCTTTATTCGAATGATTTTGTAAGAAATTTGCAGATGTCCGATTTGGCTCTGTGAAATTTATTCAATTCGTGCGTGAAATTAAACGATAAGAAAATAAAATAACACAATTGTTACAAATCAATACAAAATATTCAATAACTAACAATACAAATTATTGATTTTAACTGTAAATTGTAAAAAAAAAATCTAGTGGGCAGGTTTAACAAAGAAGAAAAAAGAGAAATAAGTGAAACACAAAATTTTTAAAACAAAGAAGATAAAGAACAAAACAAAGTAAATAGCAAAAAATAAAGACGGAAATACATATAATAACAAAATGTAAGTGTTTGAATAAATAGAAATTCATACAAAATTGTTTAAAAGAATATAGTATGTATGTATATGCGGTCACCCTGATAATAAAAAAAGACATAGAATATTTACAAATATGTATAGTGAAAAAAAAGAAAACGTATGCGTTAAGGTCGCATACAGTGGGCAAAAGAAAGACAAGATATAAAGAAGATAAAAGTAAAATTTACACACACACACATACATTCATACACTCGAATTAACTAGCATATGAAAAAAATAAGTAATATGTAAATAAAATCTAGATAAATTAATATTTTCCTGAGTTCGTTTCTTTTGTTTGTTGTCTTGTGTAAAATGAATATTATCAAAAAAATTTTTGAAAATCTTTTGTTTGTAAACGGTTTTTTGTTGTACCTATGTATGTATTTTTCTTTTCAAAACGAAAAAAGGAAAAATTATGTATTATAATAGCAACAATTGTTTTGTATAGTACATATCTACATATTTACCTATGGATATAAATATGTTATGTATATATGTACTTATATATACATATACACATACATATGTATGTATGTGTGATTTACATACATATGTATGTATGTACTTATAATAGTGTTAAAATCCTTATATTATTTATCAATTGATTTCAGAGCAAAAAATCAATAAATGCTGAATTTTTTACAAATAAGTATGTATGTATGTATGTAAGTAGGTATGTAATTTTTTCCTTTTAATTATTTTTTGCAGATTGATTTGCCATTAAGGACTTCCGAAATAAATCATCAATATTATTGGGTGAGTACCTAGCATTATTTTTATTGTAATTAATTATCTAATTTAATTTTTCTTGTTGAATAAAATTGTAAAATAAAAATCCATATTGTTTTGTGGGCCTTTTAAATATACATAGGTATGTACATACATACAGTGTCGTCCCTCCCATTGCCACTTCACTACGTTGCATTCAATTCGATTCGATTTGTTGTTATTGTTATTTTTCATTGGACTTTGTACCTACTTGTTTTGCCGGTTTAAAGTGTATCTAAAACTAGGCTTGCCATTTAATGATTATTTGAGCAACATCATGTTGGAAGCTTGATTTGGAAAATACAAGGGAAACAGAAAATAGCAGGCACCGTAACGGTTATATTTATATTATTTTATTTATTTATTTTTATTTTAATAAATGCTTTTTTAACATTGGGCGCATTCATAAGACGTAGCAGTTGAGCTCAACAGTTGCGAAACTGTTGGCCAGAAACAGTTACGTCTTAGAAACGGCTTGATGGATATAATTTAATCTTATATCTTTATTCTGTTACTTCATCGCATTTGTAATGTAAAATTTAACAAATATTTGCTCCTGCCACCTAACAAATCAAATAAAAGATAAAGCTCTATTCGATCAGCTGTTCAGGCTGAGCACAACATGTTGACTATAGGTAGCGAAAAAATTTTATGATGGAAAATTACTCAACTGTTGAGTGAAGCGGAAATACTCAACTATGCGTTTCTAAGACAAACACTCAACGGTTGCACAACAGCTACGTCTTATGAATGCATCCATTATTTCTAGATTTTTATTTATTCCTCAGAAAACAACAGTTATTTCTAGATTTTTATTTTTCCTCAGAAAATAAAAGGAATAAATAAAACTCAAGAAATAACAACAAATTATATACATATCTGTTGCATTTTAACTGCCTTATTCATAAAAAATATTTCAGGTTTATTAAGTGCTTATTTGAGATATTGCTATGGGAAATTTGTCAAATAAACCTGTAATAAACCTAAAATATTTTTTTTTGAATTAGACCGTAAGATTATAAGCTAAAACCAAAAGCAATTTAAAGGCATATTCATCAGCTTTCTATGAAAATCTTTCATCTAATTAATAAATTCATATCAACGCTAAAAAAAGATTTGGAGTTAAGTATTTGACTCCATTTTCAACTTCAAAACTAAAACATGTACACTCACTTTTCCTTTAGAAAGGAGCAAAAAAAAATTTAACTAACTTGTGATTCACCTAGAAGAGCAGGTAGAAAAAATATTCAAACATATCGAAGAAAACCCATTTCGAAAGAATAATAAGAGAAGAATGGGCAAAAATTAATGCTTCATACTGTTTAAAAATGGCAAAATCAATGCCACGAAGACTATTGGCAGTCAAATCGAATAAAGATCTAGGTAAAAAGTATCAAGAGTAAAAATAAAAAATTATATGACATATCGTCGCGTCAGAATTGGTTTAGCACATACGCCACAAAGTTGGAGTGAAGAAAAACGACAAAGAAGGTTTACATTAAGTTTTCTCAAAATATATGCGATGGATTTCTTCTATTTACACCACTGCTTCCGATATATGTTTTGAAGAAAATTGTAAATTTTTGTAAACTTTCATGAATTAAGTTATAAGAATATTACTTTATTCTAAAAGTAAAAATACGTTTTGTGTCGCATACACCATTTTTTAATTTATTTTCAAAAAATAGCTTTTTGTGCTCTATATGATTACAATACTGCTGTTAATTTAAAATTTTGTTGTTTTGATTATTTTTCTTGCTGTCCAGAGAAATAAGTCGATCGTTTAACGCCGACCAAAGAAGCCGCCACCGTAATATTTGAAATTAAATTGTTTCCGTTATACTCAAATATGAATAATTAAGGTTTATTGTATTTTTGTTTAGTGTTTAATAAGTTTTTAAATATGTAAAACGAAAACATCTAAAACATGTAACCGGCGGCTGCGTCTAGGTGATGATGTTTTTGCTTAACAGTCGCCGTTGAATTTTTCTTACTGCACCTTCTATTTTTATTATTCATTTCTTATATAAATGAAGCAAAACAAGACTTAACTTTACTTCGTACGTTTTCGTATGGAGAATTTGACGCAATCGCCAAAAAGTGGCGTGTACAGCAAAAGAATACTTATTAAACCTAAGAATAGTGGATATGGAGCAAAATTAATGCTTAATATCTCAGAAACAATAAAAAATTGTGTGAAACGCGTTTAGATTCAGAAAGAGGGTATACAAGATACATATGTATATTCCAACCAAACTCATTTTTTTCAAGAATAGTCGGTGAAGCAAAACTATTCTGGGGCGACGATATATCAATGTGAAGCTTTGTTTTATTTTATTCATTTTGAGATTTAAAACGGGGATCTTAAAGTTTTTCAATCATATCTTAAGTACTAAAATAGTAAATAACTTTATTTTGTTTTATTTTAAGATTTTGGAAAATGAAGCTTTCAAAGTAATTAAATTAATTTAATTAAAAAGAATTTTTGTGTAATTTTTGTTTTCAAGTTACAATATCTTAACAGTCTAATTCATAAAAAATATTTTAAGTTTATTACAGGTTTATTTGACAAATTTCACATAGAAATACGTCAAATAAGAGCTTAATAAACCTGAAATATTTTTTATGAATAAGGCAGTAAGTATATTGCACCAGTTTCATTTTGAGCCACTGTAAGTAAATACCATAAACGTTATTAATTAAAGTTGGGGCTACTTATATAAAATATGATTGGATAAACCCTAAATATTAATAATAATATAGGTATGTACATACATACATAAATATATTTTTACTAGATTTTCTTTTTACAAAACACTAGCGTTGCAAAAATATGATTAAATTTCGGTTGTTAATTGCTTTCATAGGTACATACATAAGTACATACATACATACATATATATATCTACAAATATGTATGTATATACATACATACATATATACCTATGTATGTATGTATGTACATATATCTATATAGATATGTACATATGTATGTATATGCATTTTAAAAAAATGCACAAAATAAAATGAACACACATTGACAAATTCTTAAACAATCTGAGTATAATAATGAAAATTATTAAGCAGTAAATATGCACGTAAATACATACATATGTATGGACATACATATGTAAATTAGTATGTACATACACTCCCACAGATGTCTGTATTGGACTAATAAAAGAGCATTATGTCTAATTTACTATTTTATATCTCGGTATGTACATACATACATACATATGTTTATAAATATTTAATTAAATTCTAGCAACAAAAGTAATTAAACTTTTCGTTGCTATATTTGCGCAAAGCGAATTAAATTTCCAATCATGTAATGTGTAAAGCAAAATATTTTCAAGATAAAATTAGACACCCTTTAGATACAATTTTTTTATAACATTTATTGACAATAATAATTCTATTAAATTAAAATTCATGCTACCTAACATTAAAATTAATATTTATTCCCTCGAAATACGAGCATTTCCCTTTTTCCTTAAGTTGCAATCGTGAATTATTTCCATGTGAAAAAGACTCGCATAAAAAATTGTGTTTTTTCACAAAAATTATAAAAATGCGGATGCAAAATAAAATTACATCAATTCACAATAGCGATCGACTCGCAACAAATTTTTGTCCTAGTTTACAATTTGCAAGTCTTATTGCTAAGCTGAGTCGAGGGGAAAGTAAACGTTTCTGTTCCCCTCGTCTATCTCTCCCTCAAAATAATTAGCTTAGGAATAAGACTTGCATACTGTAAACTAGGACTTTATTTTATTCCCTAAAAATTGGCGGAAATAAAAAAAAAATTATTCCCTAGAATTTATTCCCTTGAGATTCGCTATAACAGTGAATATAAATTTGATATTCGATACTCAATATTCTATAGTCAGGGCCTTAGTTACCCTAATGAGCCAATCTAATTACTTGGAGATCTCTGTACAACTCCACAATCGACTTTCCGTTAAGAGATTTTTTTCCCCAGTGAACTCAATTTAAAAACTGCTTCCCTCAAACCTAACTACCGGCTAGAACGCATGTAAATAATATTTCTTTAAGACAAATTAAAAATGTAAATATCAATTTGAGAAAGATGAATATTTATTTTGTTGTTGAAATAACTCAGAATTAAAGATGTTGACAATATGTATTGATTTACTTAATGACGAAAGTGTGTGTATTTCGAAAACTATTCATATTCATTCGTATCGATATCAAATATTTGGTTGAACTACTTTATTGGTTAACCAGATAGACAGACAACATATTAAATATCCAATGGCATTGTTTTTACTCATTCGTTCGTATATGAAAATACATACATACGTGCATTCAATTGAGTTTTTACGCATATTTTTCAATGGAATGTCGATGGCACTTGAAGTCCATAGATGCAAAAGAAAAGCTCTCAATATAAAAGTTTCAATTTTCACACTCAATACTATGAAAATGTCAAAAAAACAATAAAGAAGAAAACAAAAAGTGGTATTAATGCACTTATTTATGAATGAAGGAGATATCGGCAGATTTGGAATGTCTATGGTTGCTTGTAACGTGCAAATATAGAGGCACATTCATACATACATACATACATAAATGCATTACATAGTCTAATAAACAAGAAATAAAGGGATTTCCAACAAGTGCGTTTAGTGTATGAGGTATATACGAATTTTTGTTTTCTTTTTTATATCATATGCAAAAGTATTGTGTGTAGCATATGATTTGTTCAAACGTTCACCGCGACCAATGAGAGGTGGCACAAAACAAATGGAGCATCCTTACCAGAAAGCACGATCTTGGAGGTTAATTCTCAGTACTTTCGCGAAAGATAAGACAATATGTTATGAGGTTTGTTTAGAATAGTGTTTCGTACATAAATGCAATTGTGACCTATCATACCCTGAGAATGCATGTTTGATATTTCTCTTTAGTTCCAGCAAATCGGCCCCCACAAGTTTACAGCAATGTCCGCCAACGAACTTTTGAATTACCATCCATTAAGATCCCCAGAGGAAGATCAATTGTTGGACCGTCGATGCCACCCCAACAGACTTCCCTTCTATCGTCTTTGAACTCAAGACAATTCTAGGTGGCGCTACACATTTTCCAAACGAGCAGCCAATGTAATTTTTCCTATATATATATATATATAAAACTTGTAATGCCCGTTATTTCTAGCCATAGATATCTACTAGTGTATAGATATCTATCGTGTAAGTTAAATTTTATAAAGCAAACTCGTAGGTAAAAACCTTAGGTAAATTACCTGTTTGTAGAAATAACGGACATAAGTACACCTGTTACCCTGCTATTTTATAAATTAATATTGTTTTACAACTCTCTGTTTAAAATTCAAAATAAAGCAGTGTTTCAGCACAGTGATGGGAAAGTTGGTACGATCGTACTTATTTTGATACTATTTGACATGAAAAAGTACCGTAGTACTCCCGCAACACATTTAATACTCTCACGGTATGCATATATTTTGCCAAGAATTAAAATTCTTTTTTGACAAATTGCACGAAATTTTATTACATAGTTAAGATATTTTAGAAAAGTGTAATCCTTCCCTATTAAATATAAACGAAAACCTATTTGGCTCAATGATATTTTTTGTAGCACAGAAGTTGACCTATACATATTTATGTAATCACGAACCATGTTAAAACAACTATTTTATATCAGTTTAAAGGCAATTGTAAAAACGTTGTAGTAAATTCTGTCAAGACCTGAGGGCAAAAGTGGATTTTTTACAATGAAATTTTAAATTGGCTTAGTAAGTTTCCCCCTGAAAATGTTTTATCTGGTAAGACCAACAGCATTATACCACTTTTAATTACAATGTTTTCCAGCAAAAAGCAAAATTTTGAAAATATTAACAACAAATATAAAGCATTGGCTGATATGGACGAACTGAAGCCATTGACAACAGAAAATATATGCAGCTTCTGGTCTACAGTGGCTAAAACTAAAAACGCGTCAGATGAATACATGTTTCCTGATAAATTGAGAGTAGCTTACGGAATTTGGTCCATACCTCACTCCTCTGTAAACGTGGAAACGATTTTCTCTTACCAAAATCTCATGAAAACAAACAAAGGAACATGCTTTATGTTTCAGCAGTATCAAGTCTTATCCAGGCCAAAGATTTATTAAAGTCTAAAAACTTCTAACTTCAAAATTTTTACCTATGTACACACATACATATTTATATTTGCGGGTTGATTCGTTATAACCTAAAAGAGTTCGTGATTGGCCAACATACCATCAGGAAACATACGATTCCGGAATGCATGGTGAGCATCGTTGATCAACAATCAATCGGAATTTAAATTTGCAAGATCACATACGAGACAAAAAAATACCATAGACTCGTACAAATAAGTACGACATCTTAAACTTTTGCCATAGTGTGTGTTCTTGTTTGGTTACTGCCTTATTTATGGGCATTGGCTTTAAAGAGTAAAATAGGGAACTAATCATTGTGGATAAACATAAGCTAGCTCATGAAAAAATTAAAAACAGGGAGTACTTCCGTGGAAGAAATAATAATGATTCGAAAATGGATTGGAAGAGCTTTAATTAAAACAATTTTTTTGAAGAGGAAATAAATTTTCATGTCGAGAGAAGCAGTATAGGGTTTGACTTTAGACCCATGGTTTCATCGAAAAATTTTCTCAAAATTTCGAGCAGATCACGTTTTTGCTATGATACTTTTGAAAAAAATTTACCCCCTATTAATGTATACGCTTTGTGTTCTTTTTTTATTTCTTTGTAAATAAATTTTATATAATTTTTTGTTAATAAAACTTAAATCGCTCACAAAGCGATACGAACTTTAGCCTGTTCAAATCATAAAATCTAGAAGCAAATGGAGTTCGAAGAATAATATTAAATTAATTAAAAAATTAAATAAGATAAGTATACTTGATAGTAACAAACCAAAAAAGTTTGTCTTAAGTAGAACAAAAAATAAGCAAATTAACTAACATGTGCATAATTAGTAAAGAACAAACGACAATGGTAAAACTGTTGTAAATTTAGAGATGGTAAAATTGAGCTTTCATTACAAAAAATCTGTCAGCAAATTGAAATACGATGAATCAAAACAATTCACATATTCCATTTGCAAAAAAGTTGCGTATATAATGCAGAAATCTACATCAAGTGGCACCACACACTGTGGACCAAACACAGAAGAACGCTGATAATGAAGGTTAATTGGCCTTCGAAAACGGCTAGCTTTTCCGTTCAACTATGTGTTGTCAGAATATTTACAACTAACTTTGATGTTATTTGTTCATTAATAATTATCACATGTAATTTGGCTTTCAAAGCGATGCGAACTTTAGCCTGTTCAAATCATAAAATAAAAAAATAATAATTTTTGGTACTCTCGGGACCAAAAAAATACTCGAAAAAAATTTTTTTGATACCGAAATGCAAATCTCATTTCCCATCACTGTTTCAGCAGTTTGATATTATAAATAACGGTATATAATTTATTGTGATTGAAATTCGGTTGTACTCTAGTCATTCAGCGTTGCCATATGTGAAGATTTACCTAATTTTTAAGTTTTTCGAGATGTTAAAAAGACTAAAAGATTTTTTAGCTAAAAATAAGATTTTTTTAAAATATGTTAAATGGTACTTTTAGCATATTAGTTGAAGTTCCTTTTGTGTTACATATTTAGCTTTGTGTCTGTTATGTTGTTAGTTCACTTGAAACAAAATAAATTTTAACTGAATTTGAATGAAAGGTACAAATAGGCATAGTTTGAGCATAGTTATGCCAGACTGGGAGCAAGTCAGTTATAATGAAGGCTTATATGCATCTAATCTGACATTACGGAATATAATCACAATCCAGGGAAGAGCAATTCTATCCATCTGTAGAACACTCTATAAAGGGCATCCCTCAATACCGGAACAGCTATGGAATTGCAATAGCACCAACCACAGCCACTGCGTGTTGGTGACACCCGCTGGTATACACACGAACTTATCAGTTACCGAACGGAGCTTAAGTTCTCTTAAATGGAGGGGAAGGGGAGAGGGTTGGTTTTGCATTATCATCCATTAAGATCCCCAGAGGAAGATCAATTGCTGAAACGTCGATCCCATTATTTCAATCATTTTAATAAAACTCTAAGTGCCACCCCACCAGACTTCCCTTCTATCTTCTTTGAACTCAAGACAATTCTTGGTGGCGCTACACATTTTCCAGACAAGCTAATTTTTTATATATAAAATGTGTAAGTACGTACACCTGTTATCCTGCTTTTGTAAAAATTGCTATTGTTTTACGACTCTCTGTTTAAAATTCAAAACAAAGTAATGTTTCAGCTGTTTGATCAGCGATGCCAACTATTTGTAACCCAAACGCGCTACTACCCTTCTCAAAACGCGCTAGAAAGCGCTAAGTTACAGCATTGTCAAATATTTATAGCAAAAACGCGCTATTTTCTACGCGCTAAATTAAATTTCAATAAAAGTCGATGTATGTATTAGTACTCGTATATAAAATTAATTTTTCAGATTTTGCAATATTGCTTCCTCGACATTATGTTTTAATTAACTAAAATCATCAGAATCTGAATCGCCTTCCAAATAATTGTGACATTTAAAAAAAATATTTGCCATTACAGTATTAAAATGCGTTTTTAATTCTAACCACAGTCAAGCGAATTTTGATTGCGACAGCTGAATCATTAACTAATTTAAAAAATTTTATCGGAGTTTTGGATATTAGAAAAATGTTAAATTTATACAAAAAAAGGTAAAAAAATATTGAACTGAAATGATATTATTGACTTTATTCAAAACTCGCTAATTTAGCGCTTTTTTTATTAAACGTGCTAAGATGGAAAAAAGAGCGTTTGGCATAGTTAAAACGCGCTAAATCTAGCGCGAAACGCGCTACATTGGCATCTCTGTGTTTGATATAAATAACGGTACATCATCTATTGTTTATAAAATTTTGTTGTACTCTACAGTCATTCAGCGTTGCCATATGTGAAGATTTACCTTATTTTTGAAGTTTTTCGAGATGTTAAAAATACTTATAGATTTCTTAGCTAAAAATAAGATTTTTGAAAATATGATAAATGGTATATTTAAAATATTAGTTGAAGTTCCTTTTCACTAAACTACCCAGGCAGAAAAAGACAATCAGCACGACGTTGCTACGGTTGTCATCGGGTACAACTAACAACATTACGACATTCGTTTAACAAAATTTTAATGTACTCGTAACATTAAAATGATAACGCCGAATGACCGTCCTCCGACTCTTGTTTTCAATGTTGTCAAAACACTCTAAATACAAATTTATAAGGTCGTCACAATTAAATTTCTCAACTTAAGTAAAATTTTTGTATTTACGGTGTTGCAGCGGTAAAGAATTATTGTAAACGGGGTATTTGGGGAACTAAAGTCAAATGTTTGTATATATGGTGTTGTAGCGGTATAGAATTATTGTAACCGGGGTATTGGGAAACTAACATCGAATTTTTTTATATACAGTGTTGTAGTGGTATATGATTACTAAGAACGCGTGGTACAAAAATTTTGGAAGAGTCGTAATTTTGTATTTACAGTATTGTGGTGGTACATATTTTTTTTGGCAAAGTCACAATTTCTGCCCGGGTAACGTCGAATTTTTGTATATAGTGTTGTTGTGGTATAGCATTACTAAGGACGCGGTATTTGTAAACGTTAAGCCATATATTTGTGTTTAGAGTACTGTGTTGGTACAAAAATTTTGGAAGAGTCGTAATTTTGTATTTACAGTGTTGTGGTGGTACATATTTTTGGGCAGTCATAATTTCTGCCTGGGTACTTCCATATGTTCTTGTTTGCTTAATAAAAAGTAACAAAAGAACCAACATGCAACACTATTTCCTTCGATTAAATTTCTACGATCTTTTCCTCAATGAACAAGCAGAAAGAAAATAAAAGCAAACAAAAGTAAACAAATAATCCATTAAAAATTAAATACAAGTTTTATTTTTTTAAGAGGAAAAATTCAATTCTGTTTATCATTTTCTCTTGTGAGCAAAAATAATATTTGTTGTTAAGTGCTTTATTATATACCTTTTTGTCATTTCGCAAAATATTAATGATGTTTGAGAATTTCTATGATTTCATTTCCATTTAGTTGTTTTATTCTTGCCTTATGACAATGATGATGACGATGTCTTTTGATAATGGTTTGACCCAAATTCCTTCAGTTATTGAATGCATTTACTGCATCCGCTTAACTGTTGTGACAATCGAAACGAGACAAATATCTCTTCTCTACATTAAAAAAAAAACAAAAGCAAAACAAATTTATGTACATACGTATATAAGACTTAATGGACCTTTCATATTCCTCTTTGCTATTCAATAAGGTCACTGATAATGTTACACTAGTCTTTACGTGTGTCCTTATGTCACATGACATTTTCTCACAAAGAAATTGCAATATATTTAACAGAGGAAAAAAAGCAGCCCTTTAATTATGCGAATTTAATGCAAATTATATAATTTTATAAATACTTTCGAGGACTTTTGATCAATGGCTTTTTATTGGTAAGATTTCCGTGTTTTTTCCGTAATACTTCATTCAAACTAAAATAAGCTTATTTAACTTACAAGTGTATTGCTCATAGTGGAAACGTACTGTTAAATTCAGCTGTTGGACAGTGTTTTGAGGTACACACGTATGTTCACTGAAAATGCTTTTTAAATGACTTAATAATTACAGTTATTGTGTGACCAATTGCCAAATATTTTTTTTCTCATAATTAGAATCATGAAAAGTTAAGGATTTTCTTTTATAAAAATCAAAACTTTCTGGCAGTGTATTTAAATTTATTTTCTCAATAAAAAAAGGAAACGTATAGTTTAAGTAATAAAATTAAACATATTGGAGGTGTGCCAATGTTTTTTTCTGTCCCTAATGGAGAATATAATCAGCTAAGGGGTTGACTTGTTAACTTTTTTTCGACCCACCCTAATGCTTAACTACATGTGCAGTGCGTCGTAGAAAAATATCTGATTGTGAAATAAAAATATACAGATTTTTTTTTGTAACTACATAATTACTACTTTGGCTGCATTATGTTTGAAACATTTTCACTCAGAGATGGAAAGTTTATGCTCTATAAAATTTTTGAAAGAATACAATAATCACTTTCAAATTAGTTACATCAACCTTATATTTATAAGGAAATAACCATAAAAATCGCCAACAAATTTATTTATCGCTAGAAAAATCGCCATGTCAAAAAAAAAAAAATTTAGACGCCGAACAGGATGAAAAATCGCCACGTTTGGCGAGAAATCGCCTTACCTGACAATCCTGGATGTGATGTATTTATTTTTGCCCTTTTGTTGTGTTGATTTCATTTTTCATTCTGTTGTGTTGATTTCATTTTTCATTTCTTTTTTGTCGTTTTTGCTGTGTTATGTACAAAATTTATTTATTTTATGAACATATAAAGACTGTAAAACAATTATATTTAAAAATTTTAAGATTTTCTTCACAAGTAAAACAATTACGAAAAATATTTAAAAAGAAACTCAGTTTTCTGCGGCACAAAATTATGGGGACGTTATTTGGTCCTCTTTTGCTCAAATGAAATTTTGCATATCTGGCAACACCATTTACTTTTCATACAATCTGCAATGACCCGTTACAGTTCTTTATTTTGTTTTAGCAAACAAAATGGTAAAAAACAAATTAAAAAATGGGTTTCTCCACCATTTTTCTAACAATGGGTCCAAAATTAAGTGAAACTACAGATTCTCAGCGCGTGGAATATCAAAAATCGATCGAAAGTCATCACAATTTTGTCGATTTCAAAAAAAAAACAAATACTTTTTAAATCAATATTTTTCAAAGAAAGTAAAAAGAATTTGATACATATGTAGAAAATTTTATTTCTAATGTAATGTAATTTTGATCACTAATGTACTGAAATTTCTAGAACGTGAAAAATATATGCCAAGAAATCACTTTTTTATGTTTTAAAAATGATATATAGGGTTACGTGGAAATTGTAAAGGTAGGTACTGACTTAGCAACGTGTTTATGCAACCAGGTAGGTTGCATTGTCGGTCCCATAGTCTGTAGTCTTGTTTATGGTTGCGATCGAAGTTGCATTCGAAGTTTCGAAAATATCAAAATGTTTTGATGTTTATGGGTTGCTTTGACGGTTACATTGTAGGTTGCAGTGTCTGTATCAAAATATTCGAAAACGTGTCGCGTAAGCAAGTTGCAAAGTCTGTACCTACCATAAGGTTTTGATACTACAAACTTTTCCATCTCTGTTAGTGCTCTCAATATGATTGTAGTTTATTATATTCTCCTTGATATAACAATGCGGCTTTTTCAAATCAGCTGTTTTAATGGTTGTACATATGCATGTGCATATGTACATATGTATGTACCTTAGGCAATACGTATTGAAGCGTAAAGAGACAAGGCAGCTAGTCTGTGTCTCCTATTGTGTATTTCCATGCCACAATATGTTGTAACAATAAATATATGAAAACAATAGACTCAGTCAGTGTCACTTGTGCTACATAAATAAACGGTTTGTTGTCTGTTGTCGCCGTCACTGTAGTCTACGTCTGGCTGTTTCTTGGCTTTATCGGTAACGGTAATGCATAATGACCCCATCTGCGTTGGTAGTTTGAAGCGGTATTTTTTTTTTTTAATAGCCAAGCCGTGTCTTTGTAATTTGTTAAAAAAAATAAAGTGTGTTTATAATATTTGTCTTTCATATTTTACGTTTACATCAATTGAATACGCGAACATACTAGTGTTGTTAATTATTCGTCTTTTATATTTGTTCGAATAAAATTTCATGATTTTTTTCTTGTTCGAACAGACGAATAATTTTGAACTTTTGTTCGAACTTTTGTTTCACGTCGACTCGTGTATTAGTTAAATTTTTTTTTATTAACAAACGAAAAATTATTCATTACACAAGAAAAACATATGATTTCAATAACAGATTTAGAAATATTAATAACAAAACTTAAAAATATTAAGAACCTTTGCCGCAGTTGACGCTGTAGTAAAAGTTAAGAACTCTGTGTTCCACTAATACTATTCAAGTAGCAGAATCGCAAAAAAGAAGAGAGTAAATTAATAAGGGAAAATTTAAGATAACTTCCAATCGACTAAACCTTTAAATTTTCTTCAAGTATAAATTAGAAGATATACGATCATGTCACCTTTCAAACAAAACAAAGCAAATTAAAATCGGTCAAGCCGTTCGGGCGCTACGGCGTCAAAGACACGCAAATTTAACAGAATATTCTCAAAACGATGTGATACCTTCTAAACGGCTGGACCGATTTTCTTCAAACATGGCTAAGAAAACACAGACACACACTACAAACTTATAAATTTTTTTCTCTTTTTAAAAAGTTGGCATTTAATGCTTTTTTTTAAGTCGTTCGTTCAATAATTCGATTTTTAACGCTTTTGATTAGAGAAAATCAGTTTTTTTCTAATCTCTTTATCAGAAACTATAAGACACCTTCTAATTCCATGAAAGCATTACCTTTTCCCAGAAAGAAAAAAAATGAGTTTAGCGAACATATGTATGTTTATATATGTACATACAAACAAGCTTACACAAGTATGTATTTATAATTTGGAGTAATTTGCTTACTTAATATCATATTGTTAGCAAATTAAAAAGTAATGGAATATAAAATACTTTTTATATAAAGTAGTTAAGGAAATTGTTCGAATATTCGACAAAAATAATTCGAATAATTTTTTATTCTAAATTGAATATTTTTGGTCATTCGAACAAAAATGATAAAAAGTTGTTTGAATATTCGAACAATTTTTGTTCGAATGACAACACTAGTGCATACATTTATAAGTACGAGTATGTGCCACATATGTACGCACGTTAAAGAGAAAATATTACTTTTCTATACACAAACCATTAACCCTTTGACACGGGAATTAATTCGGGCTATTGAAAAAGTTTATATATGGTTTTTATTGGTTAAAGAGGCTTGTGTAAAAAATTTTGAGGAAAAATTTTTATTGCAAAGTGGGTTTTGAAGATGTTTATTCTAATGTAAAATCCGCTTCTATACGTACAATTTTTCACTTTTTTTATTTTTTTGTTTGTTTTTATTTTTTTTAGTATATTTACATTTAATTTAGTATATGTGCATTGAAAAATTCATTCAAAAAAAGAAGCGAACAAATTTATTGTAAGATGAAATATACATAAAAAAATAAGATAGCAATATATTTTTATGAGTACAACACACAAAATGTCCAAAACTGAGCTAACGTTATTTTAAAATTTTACGGCCTCTTAAGAATTTAAACAACAACAAAACAAAAAACCGATAACTGTAAATTAATTGCATATATGCTAAAAATCAAATCAGTGACGGGTTGATAAAGTCAACGTACATTATAATGTACACCACGCGTCAAAGGGTTAATTTGGAAAGTGGAGTATTCGTATTACACGTTCTTTGAATAATTGCTGAAAATTGGACGTGTAGGTATGTAAGCATGCGTGAATTAATTGAAATGCTATTGTGAATATAATTGAATTTTAATAGTAAATATTGAGGTAGGTCGTCGAAGATGCCAGATTGATTTGTAAATTGTAAGAGGAAATTAAGTGATTAACAGAATACGAGGGAGGGTCAATAAATCTGTGATTTTTTTAACGTAACAGGTTTTTGTATAAAAAAAATTATTTAATTTTTCAACTTTTGGTTGTTGAGGTCATCAAAATAGGTAATTGTCTGTGAGATGATTACAACGTTGGAGTCAAATCTCTTACCGCCGTGATATATCTTCAGGGGGCAAATTGAGGCACTCGTTATCGAACGAAATTACGAAATATTTCCATATAAACTCTATTATTCAAGTTTTGGGAACTTTTTTCATAGCCAAATGTGGTGGTTTTTTCTCTCTTTAAATTCTCATTAAATTGACCCCATCAGGACTATCATGAATAAAATTCCGCGTGAAATTTTTCACGGGGAATAATTCCAACTAATAGCAAATAATAGGGAAAATAAAAAATTATAATTGGAAAAGGTAGAAATTTCACGCGGAATTTTATTCATGATAGCCCTGAATAAGTTGGGATATTTTTCGCCATTGGTTGTTTTTTTACCCTTTTTAAGGTATTCAATGTTCAAGTTTTGACAGGAGTCAATTTTCAGATAAAAGAGGGAAATTCAAAAAGTCACGGATAAATAAGTTTTCGCATCTAAACTGCTTCAACGTTAAATCTCTACTGAAATGAAGTAGTCCGAATCTTGGATTAAATTAAAAATAGTTTACTATACACTCCAGCTCCTTTCTGAATATTCAGCCGATTGAAGAAAATTAATCATAATGATTTATGATTGCTCATGATTAGTGCCCATATTTTTCGTATCGATCACGCTCCGCCCATCATATTTTATTTATAAATACACATATGAAATAATGAGTTGCCAAGTGCATAAAACTCAACAAGCTCTCCTGTACTGCGTTGAAAAACAGCCACCTTTGCTCTGGCCAACAGACAATCAAGGCAGAATTAGTTTTTACTTTCTGTTCTGCTACGAATCAGCTGACTCTTTTTTGTTTATAGAAATCTAATACAAGTAATTAGTTTTTCTGTTTCGTTCTGTTCTGTTTCGTTTCAACCTGTGAAAATAAAAAAATTGTTAAGTATTTGTAAGTGGCAGCATAAAATAATAATAAAAATATTTTGAAATAATTAAAAAAATTAATTTTTAAGAGAAAAACAAAACTATCTTGAACTTTAACAATAGACGATGTAAAACTCATCGCTTTAGTGGAAAACTGCGACCCTTCTGGTCAAAAACAGTTAATAAATTGCTACAGAAAAAGTAAGTACTCAAATTTAGAAGCAAAACGGCACAGAACAGAACAGCAACAGAAAGTAAAGACTAAATAAGCCTTCAGAATTAACGACAATAGATCTAAGAAACGTAAGCTCCTTCAACAGAAGTAACGGTAATTTCTTTCGTTTGAAACCTTACTTAGCGATTCATGCAACGGCCTTTTAGCCTTGCTAACCTAGTGCTTTCTAAATTCCAGCAATGAACCGGCCTTAGGAACTTTGCTACTACAAATTTGCACCCGATCCGTTGAAATGTTTACATGCATACATACATACATACACGCATCCATACACCATCGCGAAAATAGTCAGAATCGAATCCACGATTTTCGAAAATTGGGTTAAAATCAATAACTTCCTATAGCGGGAAGTTAAAAACCAGAAATAAATTTTTTTAGTAAGATCAAATTACGGATAAATACTATTGAAAAAAAAAAAATATACTGAGAAAAAACACCGTACAACTCCATTGTGAACAAACCAAATAATTTTTTATGTGCATTGGAAATTCTCTGGCAACTCCCTCAATAATTATTACAAAGATAATAAAACTCCAAAAAATTATTTTAGTAAAAATTATTTTTGCAAATAAAAGTAAAAAAAAAACTTTTAAATAATCTTCTTCACAGGAAATTTGCATGTGTGAAAATTGAAATAGTCTGGCAACTCTGTCGCCTAGGATGAAAGGGAGAAAGAAAATCACTTTAAAACTATAATTCCTTGGCATTTAAATATTTAAACCCCACAATCCCAGATGCAAATGTACGTATGTACATTCATAAATATGTATGTATGTAAATAGTTTTACGATAAAATGTTGAGGATAATTTCACTTTCTTCGCATAAATAAATGCTATTTTTATAACTGCAATGGCACCGTAGGTATAATACTTGTATTAACAATGGCAATGTGTGTGTTTGTTGCATATGTTAATCCATATTGTTAAAATTTTGCTCATTTAATATTAGTAAATAAAATAAAACATCATAAATGAAAGTAGGTATTTTTTAAAATTTAATTTTTGCTCTTTGTTCTTTTATTTATTTTTTCTATCGTCAAACACACAATTGCAAATTCTCTTTATACATTTATAAGTATTTGTGCATTATTTATTTAATGATGATTATTTATACATGATTATAACTGTAGCAATATGAAATAATCGCTTAAGTCGATTTAAAGCAATGAAGTGTTTTTCTGAAGTTTTAACTTTAATGCTAAGAGATTTAGAGCCACTTTTTGAGTTAAAAACTAGAGATTAAATTAACCTTAATCTTTTATTTTTGGCAGTCGATTATATGGTTTTACTTGCTAACTTAAGCGGCCAATCGTGTTGGTTTAATCTTACATTAATACTGATAACATAAACTTGTGAATCATGTAACTTTAAAAAAAATTATATTATAAAATAATTAAAAAACATACATATACATACATACATAAATAAATATTTATTTATTTATTTATTTATTTAGTACATATTATACAAAGTAAATTTGTATAATATGGTGTTGCACAAGTATGGGCGGAGTAACTAGACCATATGCCCAAGATGGTATTAACAGTATTTTAAAAGTTTTTGTGACTGACTGTACACGACCTATGCCTTCACATAAGAAGTAGCACCGTGGTTGTTAAAGAAATTCCACAAAAAAACTGCAAGATTATACGGTTATCCGTGGCAGATCAGTCGACCAGTGCGAGCGAGACGAAAAACTCTCGAAGGCCAAACAACACGCACAAGCCTGACCGCACTTAAGAAATAATTACGATGACGCGAGAGATGTTCCTCAACCCAGAGCTGCTTAACGACTGAATAAATATTTATATTTTATATTATTTATGTTTCTTCTAAAGAAAAACATTAATTAAAAAAAAACATCGGACAACGTGGCCAAAACACAATTTTTTTAAATTCCGCTAGAAATTTTTCCCGGGGAACAATTCCAGTTAATAGCAAGTAAAAGGGAAAACAAAAAATTCTAATTGGAAAAGGGAGAAATTTCTCGCGGAATTTTATTCATAATTGTCCCGTAAGTTAATTTTTGGATTATTTACTTAAAGAAAGAAAAGAAACTAAGTTTAATGTCGAACACAAAAATTGACCCCGAAAGTTTCTAACACATGATTCTACTTTTGTGATATCCTTTCTTTGCACATATGGCATTTCAATGAAACTTAAAAATGGGGCATTATAGGTACATCATAATAATAATAAAGCTAAATTTACTCAAGTCGACTTAAGCTAATATTCCATATTTCCAAAGATATACATATAAAATTAAAAAATTATTTTTTTGTTTAATTTTTCTGGCTTCTGATACCCTACAGCATGTGGTATGGAAAACAATAGCTAGTTTGTGAAGAGGACACAACTGAAATCCGACTAGCCGATCGATAACTAGACGTAAGAAATAGCGTCCATAGAACATGCAGCGATTTTGTTATGCTACTCACGTTGCTTCGCATATATATGTATGTATCTACTTTGTGTCAAAACGTTATTTTTGTCAATGTCTTTAAATATACTTTATTTTTATTTTTTTATACAAAATTATATACATATGGATGTACATACATATCGACGCGTCGGTTTGTTTCTGCTTTGATGTATGGGACATTTAAAAAAAAATTGAGTTATTGATTGATTCTATATGAATAATGTGTCCTCTTTCCAAATTCGTTATCAGTTTTCCGATATCTTAAATATATCTGGAGATATAGATGTGGAAATTTGCGTCATTTCCACAATTGTTGAACATTGTAAAGTCTGTTTTACGGTAATCGACAATTTTTTTGATATGTGGCACATTTCCCACGTAAAGGTATTAATATTTTTATATGCAGCTGTTATAATGCATATTAATGCATATTCTACTCAAAGGACGTGAATCAATGCAAAGTACAAAAATTTAATTATTGTGAATGAAATTAATTGATATTTATTTTTTATTAATAAAATTTCTTTTATTTAATTTATTCACCATATTTTATTTCTTCCTTTGTTTTTCCACTAAAAGTTATGGTAAATGAATAAAACTGATATTTTCACTTTTTTTATATACTTAAATATATACAATAATGTAACCTACTTGAACAAGACTTGTTAAAAGTGAACAATATTGTTGTTATGATTGTGGGATGCGATAACAAAGATTTTTGTAATTTTTTCTTTAAGTCCTAATAACTTTTCAAGTTGGATGTAAAAAGTTTATCAACTTTAAGTTTGAATAAAAAACATATGTATCTATTACTTTTATTAATAAACAACAAATTCTATCGCGTATTTTTATAAAACTAATGAACTTAACACTGTTCATCGATTTTCTCGAAAACACATTTTTGTCCCATACATCAAAGCAGAAACAAACCGACGATATGTATATATTCAACTTCGAAAAATAATGGGGTTACCATCTTGAGCCTAAAAAAAGAAACAGCTGACGAGAGTAAACAAGCGAAATTCGGAATCAAAAATTCATTAGTTTAATAAATTCTCAAGGGAATAAATTTTTGAGAATAGATTTTTTTTATTTCCATGAACAACAAATTGGCATCGCCAATTGTTAGGGAATAAAATAAACATCTGTTGCGAGTCGAAAATGCTATTGTGAACTGATTGTAATTGTATTTTTTACTTTTTAGGCGTATTTTTATAATTTTATTATTAAATTGTTATTATTCAAAATTATTGAATAGTATTTTGCTTCGATTTATGTTATTTTTATTGGAAAAAGTGAAGAGACGAAATTTGAGAGATGCATCAAATCCTCTGTATTTATGAAATAATGTACTCGTACATATCGAGCCTTATTTTCGATTTTATCGTTAGCGACATGTTATCGAAAATATATATTTTTTTATTGAAATTTAAATTTTATGGGCCTAGGCGTAGTTTATTTAGAACTATTAAAATGCCAAAATTGTTGATAACTTTTAAGATACGAGCTGAGCTGTAAAGTTTTATCGTAAGCGACAATTGAAGCATAGCCGCGAATAACGTTGTAAAAGACAATTTTTACAAAACCAGTTTTTTTACTGATTACCGTTAACATTACTCTCTTGCATTGTTTAAACATCAAACAATCCAAAATTATGCATCTTATCGCCGTCAAAATACAAGTACAAGCAGTCAGTCAGTGAAAGAACTTTTTAAGTAACTGACAAAGTCATGAAACGAAATTGTCGAAAATAATTGATAAATGTAACAGAGATACAAAGAGAAACGTTAACGCTAATTATCATTATTTGCGATAAGTTGAAAAAAAATTAAATGAAAAAACAATCTTGCTTTAAAATTCGTTTTTGGGTCACCTGAAAAATTATTATTTTGTCACTTACAACGTTATTCGCGGCTAACCTTCAATTTACGCATGTAAAACAAATTTGAATATTATAAAAAAAGCCTTCTCCTAAAAAATTTAATTTTTGAAATTTACGGTAAAATCGAAAATAAGGCTCGATGTGTAAGTGAAAAAAATGAAGAATTGTTGGCAGTCTATAAATATAATATAAATATATGTATATGTATTTTATAATATAAATAAATGCATGCATTTTCACTCCTTTCAAAAACTAAAATCAAACAAGTTTATAAAACAACAAGAAAACTATGTACTTAAATTGTGCTTCTTTTTTTAACTCCCAAACAAAACGTTTGTAAAAATATTACATAGATTTTTTGGGGAAAAACTCACGGGCATAAAAATCGGTGATGCCATATTTTTTTCGAACATGCGAGTTTTTTTTTTTGACATGAAAATAATTCACAATTGCAACATTAAGGAAAAGGGAAACACTCGTATTTCGAGGGAATAAATATTCACGATGGGGATGAATGTGTCTTAAAAATTTTGTTGTTGCTTGAAGAACAAAAAGTGTGATTTATGTGAGTGTGTGGGTATTGTTTAGTACTCGTATATTATTTATTTTGGTGCACTTTACTTGAACACGGCTAGAATTTTTTAATCGTCTACCCTGACGTTTATGACGAGATAACCCGTGATATAGAAACCAAAATAAATTGACAGCTTTTACGTTTTTTTTACAAAAATGCGATCTAAACCCCCTCCCCCCCGGGGAGGAAACCCTAATGTGTTAGCGCTTTTTAGCAACGAGTCATGTTCTGTAGGGTTTTACTAATATTTTTCTTACATTAGATTAAAAAAAATTTGTCACAGTGGTGCTCTAATTTGCTGCATTTTCGCATATAATATGCCGTTATGGAATTTGAATTGGGAAATTTCTAGTGTTAGCGGAAGGAGGCCACTAGTGTTAGGGTATTCTAAAGTGGGCTTCTACTCATTGCATTTTTCATTTGTTTCTAAATGTGTTTTTATATTTTTTTTTTATTTGCTGTTGTTAATTTTTTATGTGTATAAAAATTTTGTTAGTGTTTAATATGCTTTTTTTCTTAAAAAAAAAATTCAATACACAATAACAATTTTCAAGGTTAGATAAATAATACATACATACATACATACATACATACATATACACAAACGCTAATCATTCGAATGCTTTTTGCGATAACGCACGCCGGTAAAAAAGATAAACTACATACATACATAAATATTTAAAAAGCCTGCTGTTTAAATAACACTGTACAACAATTTTTAACTTTTCTCAAAATTAATAAAATTTAAGAAAAAATTTAACCGACTTCAAAAATAAACACTAACCTCCATATTTATAAAAAAAAATTAATAAAATGTGTTTGAAATACATTTTAAGAAGAATTTTTTTTGAAAAATTTAAAAAAATACATTTCAAAATTATTTTAAATTTTATGAAAATGGGAGTAAAAATTTAAAAATAATTTAAGATTCATTTAAATAAAAAAAATTTTATATACATATCGTCATGTGAGAACTTAAGTGTCCAATACGCCATTATAAACTATTGGATATTGGACACTTAAGTTCTCACAGGACGATATGTTACCAATAATGGTATTCGAAGTCGGTGCCAATTAGTTTAGCAAATTTTATATTTGAATCTAAATTATTTTTAACTTTTTACTGCCAATTTTGCAATTATTAATATCTAAATTTAATGTATGGCCTCCTCGCCCACTTCTTTAAGCACAAAATTATGTCATTAGAAGCATCAATACTGTTGGTCAAATTTCGTGGGAATCGGAGATAAGTAGAAATAAATATAATTTAGTACTAACGTTTCATGGGCACAGCCCCGCCTACTTTTTTAAATGCAAGATTGAGTATTTTTCATAGCTCAGGGTGTGTGCTAAGTTTCGTAAAAATCGATTAAGCAGAAGCATATGAAATTTAATATTAAATTTTAATGGGTGTGTCCCCGCCCACTTTTTCAAATGCAAGATTGAGTATTTTTCTGAGCTCGAGGTGTGTGCCAAATGCAAGATTGAGTATTTTTCAGAGCTTACGGTGTTTCGCCAAGTTTCGTAAAAATAAATTAAGCAGAAACACGTGAAATAGAATATTAAATACAAATGGGCGTCCACCCGCCCACATTTTTATATGCAAGATAGAGTATTTTTCAGAGCTCAGGGTGTATGCCAAATGTCTGAAAAATCTTGAGCAGAAGCACGTGAAATATAATACTAAATTTTAATGGACATGTCCCCGTCAATTTTTTCAATTTCGAGATTTTGCCATTGCGAGGTCCCAATGTGTCAGTTAAATTGTTGGGTGTGTTTCGCGAAATTTTTGTGACAGAAAAAGAATTTTTAAAATCGGTCTAAAAGGTGCGGATTTATGAAGTAACAAACATAAAAAATACAGACAAAAAGTTTCCCTCTTTGGCAAAGCCATTCATTTCACTCCAAATTTTATACTTCTTATAACATAAGTACAGATCAGATCGTCCGTAAAAAAATCAAAACATTCTGAAGCCGGCACTTGATATTATAAAATGTTCAAAGCCGGTACATATTTGCCAGACCTGACAAACGTACACAATGCATAAATAAATTAAAATTGTTATTGTTATAAAAACAAATTACTCATGTTATTAATGAAAGGAAATTAAACCTTCTCTGCAATTAAGTAGTCATTGATGTAATTTAAACAAAATAAAATATTGTTAATTAATTAGTGCATTTTAATGCATAAAAATGTTTATTAAACTTTGTTTTTAGCTGTTTTTAGAAATCGAGTTTTCATCACATTTTTACATTTTAAAGGTCCTGGGAATCGATTTTGGCTATTTACGCTATAATCTGCGTATGGATGCATTTGTGTGTGCTGGTAATTATAGGTGAAATGTAGTTTTGAGATTTAAGGATATATGGGCGTTAGGCATGTCCTTGCACTTAAACTTATAATATTAGAAAAAATTTCCCACTTTATCTACATCTTGATCGCAAATGTAGCTGAATTTTAATTTTTAAATTAAGGATATATGTATGGAGCATAGGCAGGTCTTTGCACTGAAACGCATAGTTTTGGAAAGACTTTCCCACTTTCGCTACATCTTGTTCACAACAGTACCTAAATTTTAATTTTTTAAATTAAGGATATGTGGGCGTTATGCATGTGCTTGAACTTAACGCATAATTTGATTTTTTTATAATTTTTAAAATTAAGGATATACATATGTATGAGCGGTTGGCATGTCCTTGCACTTCATCATACAACTTTAGAAATAATTTGTGAATTTTATTAATTAAATTTTTAAAATTAAGGACATATGGGAGTTAAGAATGTCCTTGTACTTAACTGTTTGTATTTAGAGGAAATTTCCTATTTTTTCATGTCTTGATAATAATAGCAGAAAAAATTTACTTTTTACGATTAAGAGTAAAATTTGAATTTCTAGAAAAAAAATATCAGAGCCTGAACAGAGCTTCAGCTTAACTTAAATTTTTAAAATAAAGGACATATGGAGGATGATTGACATGTACTTGCACTGAACAGTATTTTGGAAAATATTAAAAATTTTTCGTAATTATTGCTCATAATTATAGTTAAAGATGGGAGATAGTATGTTCATAATTTGAACTCTAATTTCATACTTAAAATCAAGAACAAATCGTTACCTTACTATAGAAAGGACCTAACTCATTCAGGCTTATTATGAACACCAGCGTGAAATTTAAAAAAAAAAAGTTCATAAATCAGTATTATGAAATATCTGCGGTTGAAGAGAGGTAGACACCCCAATTTTTCCCACGATCAAAATCAGTATTGTGAATACATTTTAACGGAAATTTAGTTCTCTTTTTCTCAACTACAAAATCTTTATTGTGAATAACTATTAAGGGAAATTTATTATTTTTTTTTGCAAAAAAAAATATTCACTCGAAATGTAAGTAGTTACATACATACATAGTAAATAAATAGAAATATGTAAATAAATATCGTTAAAAATAAACAAAATAATTGATTTTATGGACATGGCGCGTATTATGAGCCACAAAAAGTAAGTTGCAAGCCTTGTAAAATTAATGGAAGCAAATCCGGACATCGCAAAGGTTAGAGATTAGGGGTCTTATGCAAAAAAACTTAATAAAGCTTTGCCAAGCAATGTTAAGTAAAGTTGTATTCTAAAAAAATTATTGTATAAAAATTCTAAAGTAGGCACCCACGTTTGTTAAGACTACTTTAAGTTGATATTTCCAAAATGTGTATTTTGTACCTCAAATATTTTTACTAATATAGCAGCACATACTGATTCATGTTACATCTGAAAATGAAGCTAGAAGTGCCTGCTCTTATCTTAAATTTATTATTTCTGTCATGTAATGGGAAGCATCACCAAATTATCCAACTGCTTCGAAATACATAGCAAAATCCATAAAAAAATATTAAAATAAATAAAATTATACAAAAATGTTTTAGTGATGTGCATACAATCAAAACAAATCGAAAAAAGCTGGATATTCAAATACTCGTTTCATTCGAATAAAACAAATTGTGATAATTTTTCACATTTTTTTTACTTTTACTTCATGGTTGTGTTTATCTGTTTTCCTATTAAGTCAGAAGCTCATATTTTTTAAATTAGGTTGCTTTACTTCAAGATAATAAAAATTTATTTAATAAAATAAAAAAAATATTTGAATACATCAAATACATCATAAGCTGTGAAGTGGTTGTTGAACACGGTGGTGTTACCAGTATTTACTATTAAATCACAAAATATTTAAAGTTGTCTTTTGCATATGATTTTTTAATAAAGCTATGTTAGCCTTAAAGTGCTTATCAACTACTATGAACTTTAAAGCTAAAGTAAAATATTTTTTTGCATAAGGGGGTAGAATGTTTGCAACATTTGTAGGCAAAAATATCGATATATCGAAATAAAATAAAATTAAAAAATATATATCCATACATTTTTTACATTCGCCCATCTCTAGCCAAGGGACTCTTCTTAAAACTTACTTTTGTCATTTGTCAGTTGTTTTTTTTTTTTTCTTCAAATGCATATTCCCAATTGCGAATGCCTACTCAATCAAATTTAACAATTTACAAATTTAACAATTGGTTTTCGTTTTAGTTGACAAATTTTTGCACTTTTCAAGGAGTTGATGCTTGCTGTTCATAATAAACCTGGGGACAAATTATGGCACTCGATATCGAATAAATTTCCTTACAATTTCAATTGTGTTTGCATGGAAATTTTGAACGATATCGAATACCATAATTTGCCCTCTGATTATTTTTTTGAAATCGAATTTTTTGTATACATATTTCGAGAGAAGAACTTCTATGCAATAATCTCGACTTCAATTAAAAATAAAATGAGTTTGGGCCTTTCTATATTAAGGCAACGATGCATCGCGATGTAAGTATACTTATGTATGAAAGTTATAAATTCCTCAATTTTAGTAGTGGAGTGTTTGACGACTCTACTCCGTCCGAACTTTACCGATCTAATAATTCCTTAGCTTTTAGTAGCCGGCAACAGATTTTTAAAATACATAAATACCTAATAATTTAAAGGTATACTAAAAAGGGGCTACAGAATTTTCTCTACATTTTGTAGGTTATGTAACAGTTTTTAAAAATTTATTTTTAATAAATATGTATACAATTATATACTCTATTAATGCATATATACATACATATGTACCTAACGTTTTATTTACCATAATTTCTTCCACATGAAATTTCAAGCCAACACTTCCTCTTTACAATGAACTTTCCATATGATTTCATATTTTACTATTACGTTTTGTTTTTAACTTCAAAATTTTGTGAACTGCGCAGTACTTCCTTCTTATGTATGTACATATATCGGACAATACAACGTGTAAACCTATTATCCTTTTACAGTTCGCTAGTAAAAAGCACATGTTTCAAGTGAAAAACAAATCATGAAGTGAAGGAAAAAAGTTTTTAATTATTTAATGTTCATATCACAAATAAAAAATGTAAGGAAATTCAATATAATTCATGTTTAAAAACAAAAGAAAATAATTTGGGGCATGTGCTATAGACATATGTTCTTACATACATACATACGCACTCACTATCAGTAATAAAAAATTAAGCAGTGTAGTATCATCAATCATTGAAATGTGTAAAGATTTGGCAATTAAATTAATTAAGTAATTAAGTAATTAAGTGTTTGTGATTAAAAAGCCGAGATAGGTATCTTATCAAAGATTTCTGCATCAATTGCACACTCTTATTATATATGGAAAGTCATGTTTTTTTTTAACACTAAGTACTCGTGCCTTTCAGTTTTATATGTCGTTTGCATCTACATGCAAATTACATAAACACATGTATGCATGTCAAATAGTTAGTTAATTTTTTTTTTAATAAATTAACACAGTAAAACCGCTGCGGTTAATATGATTGTTTAACAAACAAATAAATATTTATGGCGAAAAGCTTTAATTAATTAATTTGTATGGTGTGAAACCAACCACAAAGATTACAAATTTACTGGTGTCTTTTTTGCCGATTATCTCTTAACTCTTTGTACAATATTTTTAATTTATTAATGCATTTTTTGTATTAGTTATTAAAATGAAATGAAAACTACAAAATATTATTGAGTACTTTATTGCTTTGCTTCACTTCTATTCAATAAGTTGCACAATATTATAGAAAGTATGCCGTAATTTTTCTTACATAGTACCATACTTACAGCTGTATTCAAAATAATAGCAGTGATGGTATCTAAACAATATTTTTTTGAAGTAAAATTTGCTAGTCTGGCAACTTCAAAAGAACGTTATATTTAACGGTACTTTCATTGGAGTATGAGAAAAGAAGAAAAAAAATTCTCCCCTATCGGAAATAAAATGTGAAAATTTTGTTCCCATTAAATTCTCATTTCCCATGAAGGGAAATTTTCTATTGAAAAATTAATTTATTCCCGCTATCAATGCATAGTGAATGCAAAAAAACGATAAAGAAAATTTGTAAAGCTTAAAAATTTATTGAAAATCAAACAAATTTAAATTTGATTGTAAGAAATACACAAATTTTTAGTTTCAAATACAATGTTTGCTGCATGTGAACCAAAGAGTTTTATACTTTATGCAAAAAGGTGTTGCAGGGAATTATTGTTATTAATTGTGGACATTATTTTACTGATATTGTCCTAAAAATAATTATTTTTAACTTTTAATATAAAATGGGAAGTTTAATAATGAAATTACGCGATGTATTAATTCATTTCTCCTGCAAAAATAAAGTCAACAAAACCAAGGGAAAATGAAAAAAATCCATGTGGAAAATATTATTCACGATAAGGGGAATCAAAAAAGGGAACAGATTTCTGGGCAAAAATTATTCACAATTTCGATTTGGGGAAAAGGAAAAACAATTCTAGGCAAAAATTGTTCACGATATTGCAATTTGGGGAAAAGCGAAAATATTTTGGTGGAAATACTGATTACACGATAGGTGTGATTAATTTACTATGGACTGCCGAAAAAAAAAATTATTTAGTGGAATTTTTTACATTTATGTTTGACGTGCTCCCACCCTAGAATATAAGGTAAAAAGTATGCGAAAAAGAAATCGCGTTTTTTCGGAAAAACTTTTGTATCCATTTTTGTTTAGAATAAATACCACAACATCTTTCCTCTACATAATTTTCCCATAAAAATGACCTATCATGGCCCTTTAATGGGATGAAACTATATTATGAAACTAATTTATTCGGAAATACTTTTTTCAACGGCTTGCGCTAAAAAATGGGTAGTGATATTATAATTAGTTTTTATAATTTTATAAGGTAAGATCTGTATACTATATAGCCTCATTACATTTGGACCAAATATGTATCATCTAATAATATAAGAATGAAATATCACATACCAGTTTATTATAAGCTTTGTATTTGGAAATTATCTTACAGCTCGTGACCCATTGAGTATTTCTCAACAAAACTACACACAAATTTAGACGATAGAGGAAAACATATTTTCGCATAAAAAATCTGCGTACATACATACTTGTATATATTATGTAACTTCACGAACAAATCATTAGAATTCTTCCAACAAAAAATAAAAATAAAATAAAAATAAATAAATACAGTATTTTTAATCTAGAACCAACTTTTTGTAGTCGAAGTCAGAATACGTGAATCACGATAAAGCCCATTCAATTCAATTCTACACCTAATCAAAAAAAATGAAGTGAGTTACCATTGTTTTAAAGGCTATGTTTCCCAACTTGAAAAAAATCACCTATAAGTCTTAAATATGGTTATTTGGATAACTCTGCAATAATTTATTATGATTTAAATTTTATTACGCGGTCCTGGCGAAAAACTGAGATAGTCGCCAGTTCAGTTCCGTTCCGGTACGTAGCAATTTATTAAAAATTTCTTCACAAAAGTATACGGACTTGCAAATACATTCCTTCGAATAAAACTATACACAACAAATTTAATAGCGAACTTTTTAATTCGAAAAGAAATAAGTCTGTAGAAGATTCACTACATGGCGTCGATCAAGAAGACAATAATTTAGCAATTTGGAGACAAGTTTAGGTAAAAAACTTAAATTTACTTTTTCTTAAAAAAATTTTTTAGCTTAACCAACACAAAAATATACACAGGAGGTTATCAGGGAGACAGCAAAAAAAGCTTAATAGACAAAAAATACCTTTATTATGCTAATATTTCGTTAAAATTCGATGCGTTACTTATATTTAGCACTATAACACCTACATAAATACTAAAATTCAATGAATTAACTTAAATAAGAGCGAAGATAATTAAAAAAAACATTCTCCTGTAAAATTTTGTTTTTGTTACTTAAGCTTTTTTTACGGTTATAGCTCGATATGGAGCTTGAAAGTAAGATTATGAAACACTAGTACATTATTTGTGGCCATGACCAGCATTCAAATCTTCTATACGAAAAAACTTAATAAAATAAGTACAATATCGAGGAAACTAGGTTATTAAACTAACCAAGTTAGATAGCGGTTCGTATTTTTTTTATGGTTTTAAAAGTTGAGCGGACAACATACTTTAAGGGCATAATCTCGCAATTGGATTGGGTCAACATTGATTGCTACCCTTTTTCACTTTTCTTTACACTGCCCACGCTATATTGGACCTTAAACCAATAAAACTAAGTTGGTTGAATGCGGCATGCAAAACCGTTATCCGCCTCAGGGAGACAGGATAGAAGCCGTACGGATCATTTGGTCATGGTAAACTACTGGAAAATATGGAGTGTAGCTCGAGCTACATCATTCCAATAATGAACTTATTTGCCAAACCACAGATCAGTATAACAGAAGAAGGCTATTTTGAAGGCCTTACTATAGTTCTAGTTCTAGTTTCAACTTTTTCACGTATGGTTCATATATAAATGGAAGGATGGGAGCTGCGGATTATTGTCCGAAGCTCGGTATAGAGAAATCTTATAAACTTTCTGATTACTACAGCAACTTTCAGGCAGAAATCTATGCAACAAAAATGGCCACAGAATTAGTTTTCATCCCTCAAACCATAAATGAGCGTGTGAATATGTTTATAGACAGTCAAGCAGTAATTAAGGCAATTTTAGTAAACAGCAACTATTCCTCGGTTGCGGTCATGTGTAGGAATACCCTAAATATATTCAGTGAATGTGCGGAATTCGTGTAAAGATTAGTAGAAAATTTCATTTAGGTAGACCTAAACTATTTAACTATGTCGTATATTCCTCCCATTTTTTTTTCACCAAGCACTTTTAAGCATAATCCCTTTGAGATGTCCGGGTTTGCTTCCATCAAGCTTATAAGCCTTTTTATTGCTCATAATACGCGTCCTGTGCATAATATAAATTTTTATGTTTATTTTTAAACATATTTATTTATACATATGTATATTTCTATTTATTTATTTACTACTTACATTTCGAGTGAATATAGTGGGAGAAAAACCACTATTTTGTAGTTGCAAAAACAGAACTAAATTTCCGTTAATAGGCATTCACAATAGTGATTTTGTAGTTGTTTGTTAAAAACTTGGGGTTGTCTGACTCTTTTCAAACGCTGGCTTTTCGTAATACTGATTTATCAACTTTCTTTTAAAAATTTCTCTTGCCAACCGCACGTCGCTGTTTATAACAAGCCTGCATAAGACACATATTAAAATTTATATAGCATCACTTCATATTAATATATAAACCATATCATATCAATAAGACGACAAGATTGTTCTATAAGATCTCAATATTAATTCAATGCCAAAAAATATTATTTAAGGGCAACTTTAAATGAATATTGTTCCGTTAATGTTTCTTATTGATTCAATATGATTTTTATTAGTGTCCTGTACAAGACTATTTATAAGACCTTTCAAGACATGAGAGATTTATTCAAATGCTTTACTACAGCGAAATATTGTAAAAGAATCGCTAAACAACACTGTTAGAAAGACAAACAACCGAAAAAATGTCTTGCCAACAGTGTTCCTTAGCGATTCTTTTAGAATATTTCGCTGTAGTAAAGCATTTGAAAAAATCTCTCATGTCTTGAAAGGTCTTATAAATAGTCTTGTGCAGGACACTAGTTTTTATTGCTTTTGAGTTGTTTTTTTCTCTGGGTGCAGAGGAAACTTGTTAAACTTCTAAAATCATATAGAGTTCCTATATTCCCAAATCGACTGAATTCCTTTTATCACTTTTTTTTTTTTTTTTTTTTTTTAAGAGAAGTAACACTCAGGCAATTAATGCCTACTAATATTACTAGGTGTTACCTTATTTCGGAAAGGGAAAGTGATAGAAGTGGTGAAAGAAGAGATAGAAGAAAGCTTCATACTTTTTACAACTCTGCTTTTTGCACGCATTTTTTTTTTTTTGTAATAATGCAGTGTTGTAGCGCCTTCTGGTCTCAAATTAGGCGTATTAAATTTTGAAGCTGTGTTAGGTAGCCATTTTATTGGTTATTTTACTTCGCCGATGATTCTGCTACACAATACCGACGAAGGAGGGCGCTCTGATTTTGCATTAGGATTAGCATCTGTTGAAACGGTATAGTTCAGTGACCAGTGACTATGCCTTCATCACTTGAACTTTCCTACAACAACTGATATAAAGGGACACTAATGCACATCAGAAAAATGCGTGCTGTTGTTATTTAATGACTGTCGGATACAGCGATTGAACCCAGGATCTTCGGTTTTGTAGTCAACGTGCTAACTACTTCAGCCAATGCCACCCCCAACTAGAAGCAACTGTAGATTTTTAGTGGGGATATTAACTGGACGACTTGGTATGCTGACAAAATAGGACAAATACTTAAAGGTACCTGCAGAAAATGTGAGTAACCGCGCGGGGGGGGGGGGGGGTAATTTAGACAGTAGAACGTCTACTGTGCCACTGTCCGGCTCTAAGCCGCGCTTTAGATGTACAGTAGTTTTGATTTAGCTGCCTTTTGTTTAAGTGCACTTTGGACTTAACTGCCTAAACTGATAAATTTCTGTCACTATTCGTTTTTTAAGTGCACTTGCTATACCTGCACATTTAAGATAAGTGCCCTAAAATTTTGGTAATTTTAAAAGATTTTCATACAAAAAATCAACGTTAGCTGCACACTGACTTAACTGCACAAAATATATTTTTTCTGTAATTATTGTTCAAAAATTCCTTTTTTAAGTGCACTTTGTATACCTGCGCATTTAACATATTTTTTGGCAGTTTTAAATTATTCTCATATAAAAATTTCAAGTTAGCTGCACACATTAAATAAATGTTGCTACATAAGTATGCAACCATGTATGTGTATAAAACTGAAGTCAAAAATTTTACACCTGCACATTTAGGCAGGTAAGTGCATTTAAGATAACAGCATTTTTGACTTATCTGCACAAAAAGTCGTGCAAAGTTGATTGTGCAGCTAAGTCAAAATTACTGTAACTGTCTTGATACTGACACTTTTGGGTGTCTTGAACTTGTATCGGGAGAGGATTCGATACAGGCACCACTAACTAGGCTGCCATACTTACAGATTTCTAGTCATTGGCTGGCATCGCTAAGGATCAATCCCGGCCTATGCAAGGTCTTTGATCACCCAGATTAACCTAAGCTAACCTGTATCGCCTATAACTCCACTTCTGTAGCCTCAGCGAACAGAAATAATTTTCATATTGATCTTTTTCGCTCAGGTTGCATCATGCGGGAAAACTGCATATTTAAAAACGAGTTACTTCTACAGCAGAAACCAAGCAGTTGTTTCTTTTCGCTCAGGCTGTATCATCCGGAAAATATTGAATATTTCCAACCAATTTCTTTGACGACTCCTTAAAATTAAAATGATTTACAGTCTAAAGAAAAACCCAATACAATTATGTTTATTTACGACCGCCCGATCGACTCTAAGAAATTGTGACATATTTCACATTAATTGTCCCTCTTATAAAGAAGAGTTAATTTTCAGCTTATTCTTTCAAATATTTCTATAATTTTAATTATTTTTTTTTCTTGTTTTGCAGCTAGATGGAGGCATCTGATGGATCGCCGCCACCATCATTGTGTATGATACGAGCCGCCGAATTATTTCCTAAATCTCAAATGGAGAAAGAAGACCTTCAACTGAAAGTCCCATTTCAGGAACGTAAGTTTTTTTCTTCTTCTTGAGAACTACAAAATTAATTTTTTTATTTAAAAATATTTAAAGTTGCCGGTGAATCTGTCAAATATTTGGGCCGTACCGACGATGGTGTATTGGCCTTGTCAAATTATCGAATATTTTTACAAAAATCGTCTACAAATGTTGAAACGTCCATACCACTTGGCCTGATTGAGTCGGCTCAATGCCGAGATTTGTTTCATTTAATAGTGTGCTGCAAGGATGCCAGCACGGTCAAGTGCTCCTTCGAAACAGCCGAACAGTGTACGGAATGGCAAAGACGTATTCAATTGTCGGTGGGTGTGCCAGAGACATTGGAAGCTATTTTTGCCTTTCCTTTCTGCTCGTGGGCCTGTGACACTCTCAACAGCAGTGGCCAGAGCCAAGTGGGTCAGACAAATGGTTTTGGCTCAAGTTTGGAAAATGGGCAAAATGCTGCCGATTACGGTGAGAGATTGCAGAAAATGTCTTCGCGCTATGAAGATGATTTTGTGCGAGAAGTAGAACGTTTGGGTTTCGATCTCAATGGGTCGTGGCGTATCTCACAAGTCAATGGAGACTTCAAATTGTGTCCTTCCTATCCTCCGAAGCTGTTAGTGCCCTGTTGCATTTCTGATGAGACTTTACAAAATGTAGCAAATTTTCGAGGTTCTCGCCGTTTGCCGGCCGTTGTGTGGCGCCATCGAAAATCTGGAGCGGTTATAGCGAGATGCAGTCAACCGGAAGTTGGCTGGTTAGGTTGGCGCAACACCAAAGATGAACAATTGCTGAAAGCCCTGGCGGATGCTTGCGCTTTCGATCGTGGCGAACAAATGCGTCAATTGATTAAGAGTTCACAGTCAGCACAAAGTGTTCAAATGCCCTCGGGTGATAGTTCACCCTCCAGTCCAGATGGCAGCCACGAAGAGGTGGCACTCGACGAAGTGAGAGTAAGTAGTAGTGATAGTAGTTGCTAGAAAGTAGAAAATGCTCTCTAACCCAAAATAAAATATCGTTTAGAAAGTGTTGATAGTTGATGCTCGCAGCTACACATCCGCCGTTACAAATCGGGCTCGTGGTGGCGGTTGCGAGTGTATTGAGTATTATCCTTGCGCAGAAATCGAGTTTATGAATTTGGGCAATATACATGTTATACGCAAAAGTTTTCACGCATTACGACAGTTGTGTGCCTCGCCGCCCGATGTACCCAAGTAAGTTTTTAGCAAATGTTTTTTTTAGTTACTTCATTATTATCAAAAATCTTTGGGAAAACATTTAGTTGGCTGGGTCTACTGGAGAAGACAATGTGGTTGCAACATCTTTCTGGTCTCATGGCTGCTTCGATGACAGTGTGCCATGCCATTGAGAAGAAGGGAAGACCAGTATTAGTGCACTGTTCGGATGGTTGGGATCGTACACCACAAATTGTGGCCACGGCGCAATTATGTTTGGATCCCTACTATCGCACTGTGGAGGTAATAAAATGAAATCATAGTTACACATATGTCATATGCACATGTATCAAAAGAGAGAGAGAGAGAGAGAGAGAGAGATAGAGATAGAGAGAGAGAGTGATAATCATATGTTAATTTATTCTTCTATAGGGATTTCGTGTCTTAGTAGAACGTGAATGGCTTAGCTATGGCCACAAGTTTGCTGATCGTTGCGGTCATGGGCCCGGTTCCGATGAGCTTAACGAACGCTGTCCCGTATTTTTACAATGGCTGGATATAGTCCATCAAATTCATAAACAATTTCGTTGCAGTTTTGAATTTAGTATGGGTTACTTGGTAAATTGTAGTATATCTCTTTTTATTATATACAAATTCGTTAAATTTCTTTTCATTTCATTTTAAGATCAAATTAGCACAACACTCACATTCGGGCTTATTTGGCAATTTCTTATGCAATACGCTTAAAGAACGTCTAGATAATGCTATTTTCGAACGAACATTTTCGGTATGGTCTTTTCTATCCGGTCCCATGTATCGTAATCCATTATATAAGCCGAACAAGGAACAGGTTTTATGGCCCGCATATAATGTTCGCGATTTGTCTTTGTGGACTGAAGTGTATTTGGGCAGTTTGGGTGGGAATCAACAAAATTGTATTGATTATCCGGCCTACATAAATGAAAGTCTAATAAGTTCCATAAGTGCGTATAATAATTAAAAACAATTATAATCTCTATTGTTGTTTATTAATATGCTTTGAATTCTTTGCAGGTTCCATGTCAAAGACAAGATCTTATGGCGATTTAATTACAGCTGGTTTTATACAAAACAGTATTTCAAGACGTTCAAGTGATCCAAATATGACTGTAGATCCGAAGTAAGTAACTTAATAAATGAAACTGTAACAGCGAATGAGTTATACCTAGTGCTAACTCGGGGGGTTTTTATTATGAACATCAGCCATAGACTAGTTCAAAAGTGCGAAAATTTGTCAACTAAAGCCTGGTACTCTGTTCAAAGTTGTGAAAAATGTTCAGCACCACTGATCATTTCGCGTGAAAAATTTGACATGTAGTAAATGTAGCCCAACTCGCGGTTTTTTTTTATAAATTTTTCGCTTTTATTGCTTGAAAGTATGCCACATTGTTAAAATTCCCTGCGAAAAAAAACACTGCTCATGTTGTTTCGCAGCTATACTAAAATGATGCCAGACTAATTTTGCATGGAAAGACATGATTTTATGTGCTTTTCACAACATGAACAGAGTACTACTTTTGCGAATTTATTTCGCAAATATTTCATACCAAATACTTTTATATGTAGTTTGACAGCATTTCGCACGAAATTGTGAACAGAGTATCAGGCTTAATAAGATTTAAATAGTTATTACGAAAACTAGCAGATATGGAAATTTTTGAATGAGTAATTCACAATCCCAATTGTGAATATGCATTTGAAGGGAAAAAAACAAAAGCTGACAAATGACAAAAATAAGATGCAGTGAGAGTCCCTTTGCTTACAATCCTTACAATTTGTTTTTTGTGGCTCATAATACGCGCCCTGTGCATAAAATCAATTATTTTGTTTATTTTTAACGATATTTATTTATATATTTCTATTTATTTACTACTTACATTTCGAATGAATATTTTTCTCCTATTTTGTACATGCAAAGAAAACTAAATTTCCGTTGATAGATATTCACAATAGTTATTTTGCATTTGCCAAAAAGAACTAAATATCCGTTAATATATATTCACAAAAATGATTTGTTTTGCTCGTTGAAAAGTTAGGGTTGCCTAAATCTTTTCAAACGCTGGCTTTTCGTAATACTGATTTATCAACTTTGTTGTAAAAAAAATTGCTGTTCATTACAAACCCGGTTTTGTTGTTTGTATGTTAAAATAAATACATTGAATAGTGCTGTTAATTTGAAAAAATTTTATAAGCTTGTTTATTTATAAAGTTCGTAAAAAGAACAACAGAAACAATATAAATATAATGAAGGGAGAAAAATGTGACGTGCGAATGGGATTCAATATATAATGGGATAATAAATAATTTTTGAGTAAACTCAAAACGTTTAAAACAGACATCAGTGCACAACAATCTAAAATGACTCACATTAAAATATTATTGCTTCATGTTACGCTGAAACCAGGGTTTTAATTGTAGTCCGCAAAATGTCTTGATTTTTAGGGTTCTGTACACCAAAGGTGAAAAGGAACCCTATTGTGTTATTTACGATATTCGTCTGTAAGTCACAGGCTGTTTTCTCGAGAAACGTAAGAGCTATATATAATCGAATTTACTGAAATTCCCACAGAATATCTAAAACTTTGGCCGCTACAACAATAAATATATATGAAAGTTCAAAATTAAAGGGTGTTCCAAAGCGATCAACGAAATATGTTGAAATCCTAATGTAATATACACACAATTATTTATGGAAAATTGAAGTTTTTAAGTTAGTGTAATTTTATGCAGAGTATAACAATTAAATCTGAAATTTAAAATATCAAAATTAAAGTGAAAACTATCAGTTGATGCAATTTTTACTATGTAATTTTGCAAACCGTAAGAGGCAAACTCTTGAAATTTTTAAAAACGTTAAAACTAAAAAATTCCAAAATAAAAATCATAACGAAAAAATCGCCAGAAACCACAAAAAAATCGCCGAAACGAAAAAAAGCGCCAAAACAAAAAAAAATCGCTAAAACCAAAATAAATCACCAAGAATCGAAAAAATCGCCAAAGACAAAAAAAACGACAAAAACTTAAAACAATCCCAAAAACTAAAAAATAAAAAGAGAAAAGGCGACAAAACTAAAAAAAAATTTCAAAAAAAAACCGAAAAAAATGTACCGCGTAGTTAAATTAAAAATAAAATGTCTACGTCAGTTAAGACATTCGATTATATAGGCTAAAATTTGGATATTATTTCATATGTAGTGTCCATACCGAACACTTCGTGTGCGAGTCAAAGTCGTACTTTAGTGAATTTATGTGCAATTATCTTAAAAAACGAAAAATTGTTTTTAACATAAAGAATCTGCTTTATATTAACTTTTTTCAATTTAAATGTGTACTACGGTCACTCACGTCTATATAAATATAAAGGGTGTTTTTTATTGAGGTATAGAACTTTAAGTTGGCATCACTTTTTTAACTGGCGGCCATTTTGTCAGCTTTCTAGTGATTAATATTTAGTTTGGTTTGCCATTTCATCATGAACAGGTTGACAAAAGAACAACGCTTGCAAATCGTGCAAATTTATTTCGAAAATAATGGTTCAGTTCGCGAAGTTTACCGCAAGCTCCGTCCATTTTATGGTCGACATAATCGTCCATCAGAGCAATTAATTCGGTTAACCATGGATCGTTTTCGCACTACGTTTACTCTATGTGATAATACGCATCCGCAGAGACGTCGAACAGTGCGCACCGAAGAAACAATTGCCGCTGTAGAGCAAAGTGTTGAAGAGGACCCGAATGAATCGATTCGCCACCGTGCACAGCAATTGGAGCCGACTAACCGACTATTTTGTTCCCGAATTGGATGGCATGAATGTGGATGAGTTGTGGTTCCAACAAGACGGCGCTACATGCCACACAGCGCACGTCACAATCGATTTATTGAAGGAAACATTCGATGAGCGCATAATTTCGCGGAATGGACCTGTCAATTGGCCACCAAGATCGTGCGATTTGACACCATTGGATTATTTTCTTTGGGGATATGTGAAGTCGCTCGTCTACGCCAACAAACCAGAAACGTTAGGGGACTTGGAAGCCAACATTCGTGGCGTTATTGGTTGAACATTGGACCTGTAGAATTGGCTTTATTCGAGCCAGCCGCGGCAGCCACATGCCCGAAATCATATTTAAACATTAATGGCATAAAATTATCCTTCCAATAAAGCCAAATTGATGGGCATAAAACGATTTTCTTGTGTTTTATTTCAATTCGAAGTTCTATACCCCTCAAAAAAACACCCTATATATTAAATTAGCAAAAATTTGGTTTTGTTGTACAGCTAGAAAGGGTGTTTTTATTTTTGTAAAATTTCATTTGTTTTTAATTTTTGTTTTTATACTGCATATTACTAACTAAATAAATATTATTATCAATTTTAGTTTAACCATCGGTTCAAATTCTGAAAATAATTCTATAGCTGATTTGCAATCCGATGAACGCGGAGAATCGCCTGATTTATTAACGAATTTCATACACGATACAACCAGAAAACTAGAAAATCTCACAAACGAATTAAACAATCATGATGGTAATGATTTTAAATTCACATCAAAACAGCTGGAAATAAGTGACATGGACACAACAGACGGCAGCAGTACTGCAAAGGAATTGTATAAAAGCGATTTCAAACAGGAATTGTTCGGTGGCAGCGGCGGCAGCTTCAGTGATCTAACAGACAGTGCTTATGCAGCAAAACTACAGCGTTTATCTATACAGTTGCCGTCTGCAGCGGGCCGACAGCAGGAAGCAACAAATGATTTAACAAAATCTTTAGAAAATGGTCATAATGGAATTGAACATGGTGGCAAAGGCATAACAATTGAAAAAAATACATCACTAGGTTTAAATTTAATGCAAAGCTTAGAACTAGAAGGTGAGAGGGAAATATCAAGTAATTTTTTTTAAATAAATTTAATAAATGTGTTACTCCTTATACAGATACTTCGCCTGATGCCTTGGAAACTTCATGTAATGGTTCAATGTCGGCAAATGGCCAAATGGATAATACACAGAGTATGTGGCATGGTTCTATTAATACCAGCACCGACACTCTAGTGCCAATGACTGAAACAAAATCACACAATGGTAGTGACACCACAACGCCATCGAACACAAATAATAATGTTATAAGCAGTGATACCACAGACGCTGGTGTTGGTGCTGGTCTACAGAACAAAATCGAGACCATAGCTGATTCTGCAGTGAATTCTCAACCAACACAGAAACAGAAATATGACATTAATACAGATAAAAGTAAAATAGCTGCTAGTAATAGCACAAATTATAACATTTTGCCAAAAGTACATTCAACATCGCCCGGTAGCAACAATGCCACAAGACCAAATCAGCTGTACACAACTTCATCAGCAACATCAACGCCAGCAGCAGCTTTTGCTGCAACAAGCAATAACACAAATACTAAAACTAATCTCACTAACTGCAATAATGACAATAATAAAGTATCATCAACATTTTCGTTAGTCAGCGGCGAAAGTGTGTCAGCAAATCTTGCTTCAACTAGCAGTTGCATGGAGGAAAGCATACTCATATTACCTGAACATCCAAAATTAGAAATTTCTATTAGTGGCAAGTGTGAAATGATAAACGCTAATGCAACTACCTCGTCAGGTTCCAATCAATCATCATTATGTTCAACAACAGCAGCTGCAATGGATGCATCAAATATTTTTCCTCTTGCAACTGGAAATTCGACTGCTGGCGCTGCAGCTACAGCTGCCACAGCCATGTCTAGCCAAAGACGGAGGCGTACATTATCGTCTAATTCGAAACGTGATGCTTTTGGCCTTGCCACAAAACAAATAAACTGCAGGTTTGTGCTGTACAACTATCAATTGTATAAATAATGGGCCTCATTGTCGTGGTTGGCGTATTTCGAAATCGATAACTAGCATAATTTAGTCCTAGATTAAAAAAAAAAAAATTATTGAAGTGTGTTCGAAATCGAAATATGCCAACCATGATAAAGGGATTCCCCCGTATTATTTTCAAGACATTTAAATAACTAATTATTTAATTTCAGCTATCTGTCCCGTTTTTCATTGCCCGCTGGTGTACGCTCGTTACCTATGACACCTCCGGGGGGTATTAGTGAAAAACCACAAGTTACTATTTCCTGCCCCGATGGTCTCGCTCATGCTTTAAGCGAGGAAAACATAAGACTTCAACAAATTGTTCATGAACATAAGGCAAGTTTAAAATTAAACATTTTAGTGAAACTTCGAATTTCGAACTATTTCAGTCTCTCTCTCTCTCTCTCTCTCTCTCTCTCTCTCTCTATTACAGTTGCGCGAAGATGTATTATTGCGTGAAATTCATGACATGCGCATGGCTCTCCTAAAGAAAATCTGTCCCAATTGCAACAATGCCAGTGCAAATACCAACAATGATGAACAGGTGAATATAAACTCATAACTCATCTGCAAACTCTTTATAAGAATACTCGAAACAATTTATTTAGTTAGATGTGCGAAAAACTTTATCCATATTTAATACATAGTTTCAAATATAAAGACGATTTGTAGATTAAAAAAGAAATTAAATTATTTTATTTTTTATAATTCTCCTAATTTTTGGACGTCTTTTCAATTGCAATAATCTCTAATTTTATTAAGCTTAAGGTCTCTTGTTTTCTATTAAAAAAAAAATTCTTTATATTTCGATATTTTGGCACTCCCTTGTGTAGAGAAAGAAAAAATTTAATACTAATAACATTGGAGATTATTGTTTTATGTATACTAGTGATGTAACGAATGTCAATTTTTGATATTCGCGAATACGAATACGAATATTTGAAACGATATTCGCGAATGCAATATAAAATATTAAAAAATTGTCATGAAAAAGGACTTCACACAGCTGGCGTACTTTAAAGTTAATAAAAAGTAGCCAAAATTTTAATGATCGTCATTAAATAATATTTGAAAATGATACAAAGCACAAATTTCTATAAAAAAATTAATGTATTTGTACAAACTAAAATTTTTAGTCATTTATTTAAATATTCGTATTCGTATTCGCCTGAATTTGGCTAGTACGATTACATTCGTATTCGCCTGAAAATGGCCGAATATTCGACAATTCGAATACGAATACGAATATTCGTGCATCACTAATGTATACATGTAATTTTTTTCAAATTTAGATTATTTTAAAATAATAGCACAAAGAAAATTAACGCTTTTTAGTAAACTGATTCCAAAGTATGAAACTTTTTTTTCAAAGATGTTTAAACCAAACAAAATGTTAATAAAGTTTTAAATATGTCTCTAAAAATAATTAAAACTATTAAAATTCCAATCTACAATTAGGGAATTCACAATGAGTATCTTAACATTTTAATACGGCAACATTGTCACATCTTACAATTTTCATTGTGCGCAGGCAATAATATAAAATGCTGTTAGGGAATTCACAATAAGTATTTCAAAATTTTAATGTAGTAACACTGTGCCATCTTAATTTTTTCATTGTGAGCGGGCAAGGATATGGAACACAGTATATTGCAGTATGTATTAAAACTTAAGGAATTGGAATTTTAAGGAATTAAAATGTAAACGTTGCAATATTAAGACATAAATATTTTAAAACGCTATTGTGAAGTCCCTAAATATACAGAAATATATTATATGAAAATCTCTTTTATAAACCCTTTATAAAACCTTAATAATTTTCATAAATAAGGCTGCTATTTTGTATTAAAAATTAATAAGACGTTGGAAGTCTTAGAAAAATGTCGAAAACCAAAAATTTGGTATCGCCAAGTAATTTGTTCATTAACAAACGACAAATCTAAACACATACATATCGTTAGCGGAAATGCAAAATGGCGTAACTATAGTTTTAAAATTTTATAGGAGAGAGAGAAAGAAAGAAAGTTCAATATAGTGCGACTTTGACTCTCATACGAAGGCTTCAGTACTGACACTACATACACACGTATTTAATACGAGTACTATGAGTACTTCAGCTTAAATAATCGAATATCTTACCTGATGTATCAATTTTTTTTAAATTTGAAGTACCTGGTAATTTTTTTTCTGTTTTTGGCGATTTTTTTAGTTTTGGCGCTTTTTTCTTGGATTTTTTTTTTGGTTTTTGGCGTTTTTCTTGCTTTTGGCGTTTTTTTTTCGTTTCGGCGATTTTTTCGGTTTTTGGCTATTCTAAATTTGCAGAGTTAGTGCATTATTATGCAGACTACATCAATTAACACTGAAATTTTATCAATCAAAATTAAAGGGTATTCTATCAGTTAATGTAATTTTGACAACTTGTTGTATCTTGGAAACCGTAAGAGGCAAACGCTTGAAATTTTCAAAAACGTCAATAGTAAAAAAATTTCAAAATAAAAAATCTACTAAACGAAAAAAATCGCCAAAAACTGAAAAAAGCGCCAAAACAAACAAAAAAAAATGCTAAAAAGGCTTGGAATTAAAAATAAATATTTTTATAATTTTTATTTGCATATTTAGACCCGCTTTGGAATCAGTTAGTTTTTTTTTGGCAATTTTCTTTTAGTTTATGTTTTTGTATTAATTAAAATAATAAACATAACAAACAACAGAAAATTCAACATGACTGTTCAGCAACATGTTGCCAAAGATTTCATCATTCAAATCATATGTGTCGTAATTGTTGTCAATATCATAGAAAAAGGCCGCGACTACATTATTGCAATCATCGATCATATGATTTTGAAACGAATTATAATGACAACGACGACGACGACAACAGCCTTAATAATGACGATGATGATGGCGACGACTATTCCTATGTTGATAGTGATGAAAATAGTTCAGTATCAGCGGTTAGTTGTCATGTAAAAATTATTTTTTGTTTCTTTTTTTTTGATTTTGTGATTTTTTTTTAGTTTTGCTTTAAATTGCTCAATTTTTTTTTATTTTTGTGTTCAAGTCACCGGTGTATAATGAGTTAATATTTTTTCAAATGCTAAAGAACTTTAGCGGTAGTTGGTAAAATTGAAACTCTTACTTTCTAAAACTATTTTATTATGAAAAAAAAAAAACAATAATCGCTTATGCAATACACTTATTAAGGGGCTCAGATAGCCGACTGTAATGGAATGTAACTGCAATGGTAGGAAACAGCTGATCGATATTGTTATGTGAAAAGTAATGTACAGAATTTTACATTCCGGTTGCATTTCAGTAAATATTTTTCGGCTAACTGAGCCTGAGCCTTTACGCTACGGTACAAATAATGATTAGTATCAGCTTGCATTTTAACAGCGTCATGGATCATATAAAGCCGTACAAAGAGATCTTCAAATGAAATTTTCCATACAGGTATTGATTACAGTTTCAATTGCTGCCCGTGATGACAAATCGAATCATTTTGGGTTTTCTTTAAATTCAACTTTCTGCAACAGCAATTGCTAATCCTTTATAAAAACGTATTCTCATTTTTCCAAATGTATTAATTTTTAATTTTCCAATAATTCTTCTTTAACTCATTTGTTACACCAAAGATTTTTGACCAGTTTATTTTTTTTCAATGAAACCAGCTTGTTTTTTTTTTTTTTTTTGTTATTACAACTTGAGCAATTACATAATATCTCTACTTTTTTTTTTAGCAAACTCTTTAGTTGTCAATAACAGCATGAAATCGTCTCAAATTATATTGTGCTAGTTTTTTTTTGCGCGCAGAAAATAAATGTTTCTTTTCTTACTTTTGATTAACAAATTGCAATTATTAAATCTTTGTTTTTTCACTTTCTTAAATTTGCTTTTCGTTAAAAAAATATATAAAAATATACATTTAGTGTTCTGCATTGGATAACGTTGAAAATGCTTCAATTTGTTCTTGGGAAGCTGTAGAAGATCGCAGCACTAGTGGCCCTTCGTCCTGCACTACAACCAGTTCCTCAGTACAACCAAATGCAACAAGTGTTTTATGGGTGCCCGATCATGCCGTTTCACGTTGCACCAGTTGTCAAACAGAATTTTGGCTTGGCCGAAGGAAACATCATTGCCGGTGCGCCAAATATACTTTTGTTTTTCATTTCATTAATTCTTGTTAACGTTGTTCTTAATTGTTTTTGTTTAGTACTAATCCTTGTAGTTATTGCTAAATTAATTACACTTCCTCTCATTTACATTTCAATGCAAAATTATACAATTTTCTTTTCGTACTATTTTTTAAAAAATTAAACTTTTTTGTATGTACATACATATAATACCAAGTAGTATTGTGTTGTAATTGTTTAGTAGAATTTTGACTGATTTTTATAAAAAAAAGAAAAAAAAATTTGGCCAAGTTGAGCTCCTTCCTAGATTCCGTAAACACTATCACTTTTTTCCACAAATGCCTTTTTATCACTAGAAAAAAAAGATCACTAATCCATATTATTTTATACTCTACTCTTGTTAAAATTTTTGTGGCTAAAATAAATATAAAATTAACTATGTAGTTTATTTGTACTAATCATTCATTGACAAATTTCTAGCAGTTCTCAAAAAACCTTCAATTGAATTATTCGCTCTTTCCGTTGATCTTTTCTCTTTAACCAAAAAAAAAAAAAAATCAAAAGAATTAGGTAAATTTTTACATTTCTTCATGATAAGGCTAATTGACCATTTAATAAAAATACCCAAAGATCAGCTATGTACTTAAAAATCAATTATTCAAACTCCTCTGACAGAGGAGAACGAAAATATTTACACATATGGTGTTTCTGCAAGTTTAAGCCTGCCTGAACCATTTACATATATCGTCCCTATTGTCGTTCTCAATATTGCTGAGTCAACCTAACTTTCACACAACCCGATAATTTTTAACTATTGTGAATCATTCTTTTTTCACTTGAAAATTGTATGACACAAGGCAACCACAAACTCAACCGTTATCAGTGTTGCCATATACGTTTGAGATAAAAACTGCCCATATCAAACAAAACAAAAAAAAAACAGTTTTTCATAAGAAAAAGCTGCAATAACAATTCTAACGGTATTATATTTCTTATTAAAACGTAAGAATAGCATAACATAGCTACGTTAAGCAGTTTATGTACATTAATTCAGTTATTGTACCTAATATTTATATACATACATAATTTTACTATATGTACGTATGTGTGTACATATGTATGTAGTTGAACTCCTCCTAAACGGCTCGACCGATTTGCATGAATTTTTTTGTATGCGTTTGGGTGGCGCCCTAGATGATTTAGATTTATAAATCAGCTAGGACCAGGAGGGCAATAGTGGGGAAATGTCTGCCCCTCCGAAGCGTTCAAACCGATATTAATGAAATTTAGAACATACATTTTTAAAAACTATGACCAAGAGGGCGATAGGGGAAATTTAATGATATCTGGAACATACATATATAGATCTGCGTCTAAAAATGCGCATAGGCTATGTTTATTTTCAAAAGTATGACCAAGAGGCCGACATGGGGAAATTTTTGCCTCTCTAAATTTCATTAAAAATAGAACATAGATAGATCTGCGTCTAAAAATACACTACTCAGTCTACTCAGTTTCTTTCTAGATGCGCACGAAGTCGCGGGAAAATTCTAGTAGGTATTTAAATTAAAAATAAATGTATGACTCTCCTAATAAAAGTTAGCGCAGAGGTTGGAGAAGCCCCGGATTTAGCATCTGAACACAGAAACTCAGAATGAAAATTCGCAAGTCTCTCTCACTTAAAACATTAATTTTTTGTGAATTATTTTCCTAAAATATTTATAATTGAGCTATGTATAAGTCTAGCATTTTAGGTATAGGATGTGCTCCCGCAAGGAAAAATTTTGTGGAACACTTTAACCCCCTAACCTGTAAAGAGGGCTCACCTTTAAAATATTCGCCATTGATTTTTTTTATAAGAAGTTAATGAATGTGAAAAAAATTCATAAGAATATGTTGGGAACAACTTTCACGTTTACTTACACATATGTATATATATATGTATATATATGTATACATATGTATGTAATAGGTGTGTTCATTTACTAAAAACTTACGAATTTGTAATAATTGTTACTGGGAAAGTGTTCATTAACACAAAAAGAGAGTAAAAATTAAAACTTTATGGTCAACGAAGTACAATTGGTGGTGAAGACTTCTTTATCATATCTGATCAGGGATGGAAAATTAATTTTTTATATTGTATGTGTTAAAAAATAGAATTAAAAAAAAATAATGAAAATTCATAAAAATAGTAAATAATACATAAAACTCAAGGCGTATCTAACTAGGTAGTAGCCATATATTGCGCATGTGATAATTTTTTTTGTCCTATTGGCTTTGTATGTGACGAATGTGACAAAACTTCTTTTTGTTTTGGTTATGGTACATTTATAATTGTGCTTTTGACGTTCTTTGGTTCTTTATAAAGAAATGGTTGTATTGTTGTACAATAAGTTTTACTACTTTTTCGTATCTGGCAGAGTAGTTTTTTTAAATTTCTGCTTTACCCTCTCGTTGCTAGTTTCTGATAGGAAAGTAAACCAACAGACCTAATATTAGTAGCTTTCACATTTTGTTTCTACTAAAAAAAATAGAATTGATCTTAAAACTCGTAATCATGTTTACTCAGACCAAATTATTTTTTAATTTTATTTTGATGTTGATCATGTTTTGAAGTTACCCAATTTTAAAACCATTTTTCATTTACATTTCTTATATATGTACATATGTATTTTTATTTATATTGAATTTAATCCTTTAGATCATGTGGCCAGATATTTTGTGCTGATTGTTCAGAATTCTGGGCGCCGTTGCCCGACATAAAACTATTTAGTCCAGCAAGGTTATGTGGACCATGTTATCATTCGGTGACAACACGTATGCAACAAGTTAATAATCAGTTGCAAAATAGTACATTAATGCACCTGCAACAAAGTACTACAAAAGCAGCAGCAACATCAAAAGCCTGAAATCATAATTTAACGATAACACTAACAGCCGAAGCAGCAGCGGCAGCAGCAGACACAGAACACATTCAAATGCACCAACAGTAGCAGCAGCACTAAGTAGCATCATCAATACATCATCATAATTGTTTTATGTTAATAACATTTTCTCGGCAAATTCAAGAACTAGAACTCTACAAACATACATATGAACATGCATATACATAACTACATACACATGTATGCGACATAAATATAATAATATTTATAATATAAATGCACACTTATTTTGGATTTATGAATGTTATCGTATGCACTCGTATGAAAATATTTAAAATATTTTAATTCATTACTTTAAAAAAATTCAAATTCATTTAATGCAACTAAAAAAAGCCAAATGTTTAAATGTTTATAAACTAACGGTATTAATTAATTCAACACCAACAAAAAGTTAAGCTAGTTCGGTAACGATGATTCTGTTTTTGTTATCAATTCATAGGAAGATGCCACCTTTATTTTAATTTTGATGGAACTTTCTTGCTAAAAATTTACGGTGATTTTTTCGAATATTTTTTTATTTAAAAACGATTTTGTAAATAGTAAAGATCTTATTTATAAAAAATATTTCTACTTTATAATGCGTTAATAAAATAAATTTCCTTATATGTATTGTTTTCTAAATGCTTATTAAAGCAGAAATATATTTTTTTATAAATAAGGCAGTAACTTTTATAAAAGAATTTGAAATTAAATGAATTAATTGTGTAAGTGTTTTATTAAATGAAATTTCTCTGAATCTGTTAATCAGTGTTAAACCGCTAAATTGTTTGTTTTTATATAATATTAGTAGTGGCAACACTGTAATTAAAAGTAAATCAAAATAACGGAAATAAATTGTTTAACCCTTTACGCATCTGCTTAATTTCTAGCAGAGAATAGTAATAAAATTGAAAACACAAAATTATTTAAAAGGATAAACATTTTTTAACATCACCAATCATATAAAATTTCAATAGGATTTTATATGGATTTATGGAAATATAGATTTTGAACTTGATAGGTTTCGGAGTTTAAAATTTGTTGAAAAAAAACACAGTTTTGTGAACAGTTTCGAAATTAACTAAAAACATATTGCGACATAATATATTATATGTAAGTGAGCTCAACATCTTTCGAATGCGGCAAATTAGCTTTCGATGCCTTGACCCGTTCTTAAGTTATGACATGCATACATACATATGTACATAAATCCCTACGGGCATCATTGCAAAAATAGTCAGAACCGGATCCCTGGACCTCACAACTTCGGATACCAATATGATTAAAACTCGATTTTCGAAAATTAAGAAAAAATCATTAATGTCCCATAGTGGGAAACAATGGATGAATCCAGTTTAAAAGTTGTTGCTGTTATTCCGCTACAGTACAAGACTATTCATTTGACCGCTAGTGATCCCTTCTTTTGCAATTGTGTTCGTAGAAAAACTTTGTTTTACTGGCTTCACACACACGGAATTGTTAGATGAGTGCGACTTTTTAGCTCATAAGCGAGAGAGGAAATTATGATGGCTCTCCATTTCATTCAGATACATATATTCTCCTCTCTCTTCTATAAACACCAAAGTTGCTCAACTAAAATTGCCATGTGTAAACCCAGTCTTTATGTTAGTTTCGGTCACTCAAGACACCGAGATATGCCAGATTTTATTATATTTTGGCCGAAACTCAAATTCGGTTAGATTTTCACAAATTAGTTAAAAGTAAATCTAAAACTTGTCGTATGTTTTGAGGTTAATCTTAATAACTTTATGTAACCAGTTTAGCACTCGGTGTCACTATTGATGTTTTAGAATGTTGAAAGAATTTCGATTTCATATATTTTGTAGAGAGTGTAAGGCTGAGCACATTTTCTGACCACGATACTAAAGCTGGATTCACCCATTGTTTCCGAACAAAAGTTTTGTCCAGACAAAAATTTTTTTACTGAGAGTTTTCTGCAGCACGGTTCACCCATTTCGAACATTTTGTCTGGAAATCAAAGCTACCATATGAAATACGTGTTTAAACGATGTGTATTAATTTTACAAGTGGCACCACAGCGGCAAATGATTACAATTCGCTGCATATTTTTAAATGTTTAATGCAATTCTTTCATTCAGCTCCACATGTATATGTTTTATTTTTCAATTTTCTTTTATTTCTATTGTAGTTAATACAAGTATACTCTGTGTTTTTATTATTCATATAATATGATGTGGCAGCTCAGTTCAACTTTGGCTGAAAAAATAAAATACTTGGCAGCTCAGTTCAATTTTGTCCGGACAAAATATAAAATTAAACCAATTCAAACTGAGAGTTGATGATTAAACAGAATACCGGCTTCAACACATTTTCCATACAAATTGACACAAAAAAACACCCGCAGAAACCGGTCGTGAGATAGAATCTATTTTATTTTGAGAGCGTTTTTTCTTATGCTCTCACATATCAATGCTCATTCTCACAAAAATGTTACCATACTTTCAATAAATTTCATACATTTTGTAAACAAAACTACAAAGAAAAATAAGCACAAAAGAAAATAAAACAAAAATTAGAGAGCATTTAAAGTTACTGCCGTCGATGTTATTATGGGCTTGATTAATTTGTCAGCGATTTTCCTGAAGTTGCAGACTTTATTCTGTTTCTACATTTGTTCGTAAAAAATATTTTCTCTCTCTCTCAAGAAGAGAGAAATCAAACTACATATGAAAAAAATGTTGTCCGGACAAAAATTTTGTTCGGAAACAATGGGTGAATCCAGCTTAAATTCTTTATAAAAATAAATCAGTCGTAATGCATGTTTATTCGTAACGCATGATCTCTGGAACTATGAGAGCTTTGGATCTGAAATATTCATCACAGCTTCGGGTCAATGCCCCATAGAGGATTTGTTTCTATTATCAGAGTTAGTTTTCTAAAATTGTGCGATTTCAAATCGATTCGATTTGAAAGTTCTACAATGTTGGTATTGTGATTTCAAAACCCCGGGTAGTTCAAATAACGCTTATACTAATGACTTATAATTCCTCAAGAACAATTTAATGAAACCATTTTTAACTTGCTGACTGATTTATTTTTTTGCTGGTGATTTATTTTCTTTGTCTTAAGAAAAAAAATTTTTATGGAATTAAAAAAAATCATCCAACACTTTATATAGAAAACTAACAAGGCGAGTCCATATCAGCTGATCTTAACTGGATTCAGTAACTTTTTGCGAACCGAAAATTGCAATATTTAGCGAAATATTTATTCAAAACAATAAGATTCTGTAATTCCTTTTTTACCACATTTTAGCCGCCATTTATTTGTATAACATGTGGCATCCCTGCATACAAAATGTCAAAATAAGTGAAAAGCACAAAGAAGAATTGAAGATAAACTAAATAAATTTGATTTTGGATTTTAATTATTTCAATTCAACCGACAGCGAATATCGTTAAAATATTTGCTGGATAGCAAAATCGATAAATTTTCTTTATATTATAGCGATACGATTATTGTAACAAAAGTTAATGAATCCAGGAACTGGTGATTATTTTCGACGCTTGTTATTTGAATATCCCACGGATGTCAACACCAAGACCGTTTTTGTATTTCATATAAATTAACGTACGAAATCTTTCATTCGTGTTATAAAAACAGGCAGTTAATTTGATAATGATTGTACTCTAGTATTTCGGTTTATTTAAAAACTATGCAGTAAGTAAAGAACAACAAATCAAAAAGTAAAATTTATTCCATGGCTGCTTTCGTTAAATGAATGTGTGGTTTTTTATCAAACTATTTCAAAAATAATAATATAAATAAAAAAAAAAAATTCAAAATCTTTTACAAGTAAGTTCATCAATCAACGTCACCTAAAATTCTCAAAGCTGCGCCACCACCAAACTTTTCAATGTTCATTTTAATATTGTTCTATTGAAAATAAAACGAAAGGAAAAAGAACAAAAATTATGAATAAAATATTTCGAAATTATAATCTAATGTTAAAAAAAAAATTTTTTTTGTCTACAAAACGATGTCTGCCTCATTCATAAAAAATAATTTCGCTTTATAAAGGGTTTATAAAACAAATTTTATATGAAAAAATTTTCTATAAACCACGCATAAATGAAAAATATTTTTTTTTATGAATAAGGACTTTAAAATTTTAACTTGTTACAACAATTCATTACTTTGCTTGAATACACAAACAAAATCATACATTATTATTATTATATATTTACTAGCATATAAATATAATTATGTATAAGTTATAAGTTTAATAATAATAATTATTATTATAATACATACATATGTACATACATATGTATGTATTTTATAATTTCTGTTTTTGATTATTGTAATTAAAAAAAACGATAAAAATAAAAAAAATGTTAAAGCAATTGTTTGTTAAATGTGTATTGAAAATAAATAATTTTATTGTCAGGTTCTAATAATAAGTTTATTATTTTAATTATATACACATATAGTTACATACACATATAATTGCATAAATACATACGTACATACATAATTATATGTATATAAATATAATTTTAAATATTCTGTTTTCAATTTAAATATCTGTAAATTAAAATTTATATAATTTTTATTTTAATTTTAATTAAATTCTCACAAACTTTTTTTAACAGTTAAAACAATGCACAGAGTGGAGCCTTTCGCAACTTTTACACTACTTAAAGCTTGGACTCGCTATCCTATACAATCCTACAACTTTTGAGAAAATACAACTCTGGTATGATGAAGTTTATGCAAAATTTTCAAAAGACAACAAGAATTCATCAGATCACGGTTGTATTTTTTTTTTCAAAAAACGTACGATTGTGTGGGACAATAGTGAGTCCTAGCCTTAATGGGATTTATTTTGTTAGTAAGTCCCGGTTCACATACTTCAACTTTTGTTGATCAACTCGTAATTCAGCTGTAAGAAAAACGGGGACTTTAACTCTGCCCCGTATGGGATTTTTTTGTCAGTATCGAAAAAAGCGGTAACATATATAAATATCTATAAAAAGGGGACATAATCCAAAATTGGGCTGTCTACGGTCCGTTAACTTCTAAATTAAAAAACAAAACAATTAACGTAAAAAGAAATGAAAAATATTCGCAAATATAAATTTTCGAATTCGCCTATTCTTTTATTCTACATATCACTTTGAATGAGTTAAGGTTTCGTTTGAAAATTATAGGGTAGACCCCTAGCAATTGTCCCAAGTAGTTTGTACACATAGTTTGCAAATCACTCCAATATGTAAAAAAAAATTATAAACTTGCTTAAATTTGAAAATAATACAAATCTCTATATGCATAATTACTGCAATGATCTTTGTGATAATTATCTATGTAAATTTCTATCAATTATGTCTTATTCTTTCATTACACACACATACATATTTATATACCTATATATATATATATATTTTTGGTTTCTTTATTTTATTTGAATTGTTGTTTTTTTTAAATTAATAAAAATTGCTAAATGAAGAAAGCAAAAAAAAACACTATAAATATATCTTGTTGCTTGAAAAAGAAGTAAAATTGTAACTTAGTAAAATAAAGAACTTTTCAAAATTCAGCCAAAATTGCAAAGAAATTTATTTTATTTAAAAAAAAATTTGAAAAGCAATTGGTTTTTACTAGAAAAAAAAACACAAATCCTAGGCGAAAATATTACATCCTATTGAAGGCTGCAAATCGTTGATGACAAGCATCTTATTTCCTTTGACTTGTGCCGCTGCATTTACAACAAAATCGACAAATTTGCAAAATGGAAAAAAAATCTGAAATAAATTCTTTATACTGATCAGAGCCAAATCTTTTATAATCGTTATTCACAAGAACTATAGAGAGAGCGAGAGAGAGAGAGAGAGAGAGGATTACTTAAATAAAAAATCATCCTTATTCCAGTTGTCGACATCGACGTCACTTTAACACAATACCAAAAAAATTGGGGATTGCTTACTCGCTCTCGAGAGAAATTTTGTGCTACTGACAATCTATTTCCGTTCCCTAAGGTCTAGAAAATAGCATAAACCTGCCAACAGGAGTCAGTTGTTTTCGACAACGGGGACACAGTCCCCAATTTTTTGATATTGTGTTAAAGTGACGTCGATGTCGACAACTGGAATAAGGGTGAATATTTTGTTCGTTATACTGAGAATATACTGTTAATAATTTGTGTTAGTCACACACGTCAACTTTTGTTGATCAACTCGTAAATCAACTGTAAAAAAGACGGAGAAGGAAATACAAAAAAATAACTATTTTTTCTACCAGCTGAATCAAAAGTTGACGTGTGTGAACCGACACTAAAAATTCAAAAGATTTCTATGAAATTACCGCATTATTTTGGCTCATAGAAACTGAAGAAAAAAAAAGAATAAAGAGACCAACTTGAAAGAAAAATGCCAATGAAGTTTATTTAATAATTTTTGTAAACGATGTGCAAACACCTTATGTTCCACGGTATGTAGTATAACCAAATGGAGATAACAACAGCGGTATATGATAATGTTGTCCCGCCACACATTTCACCACAATTTCAATAAAAGGATAGAAACATTCCACTGCCAAATTGTTGTAGTATTTCTCAATGTCAAACATTAATTTATAAATACCACTTGCAAAGTCATTTGTGTCTATAAGTTGGCCGGCACGGCCATCTTTGTCGGTTGTGGTCTGCTTTAGCTTCTGCCATTGCTGATTCTCCGCTAGACGGTAAACGACTACTATAACGTCAGCTGCCGCTTTACCCAAGGATGTGTCCAAAATATGAGTGGATAGAGTACGGGTATATTTTGGCATTCCAGGTTGGAAACCCTATGTTAATAAATATGTATGTATGTAGCATTTAAATTTTTTTTAATTCAGTATTTTTTATTTTTTTTTGTTGCACAAACCTCTCCCATTTCAATATGTAAACGTATACGATCCCATAAAGAACTAGAACTCATGTTGGACTGTTTATACACATAACAAATTGAAAAAAAAAATCCAAATGATAGCCAGATTCATAATTTTGTTTTTCATCGTTTACTCACCATCAAGTACAGTTAATCAAACAATATAATCTTCTGTTATCTTTTATCACAAAGAATATCAGTACATAGTATTTGTATAGAGTTTTCCAATAGGGAAGTGAACATAAATTACAATTTTTTTTATTTACAATTCTACTTTGAAATGAAATAGTTTTCATACATAATTTTCGTTTTCGTATTTCGATTACAACGTTTTTGGCCTCGATTTAAGAAGAAAATGTTGCGGTGTGCTAGTACAAAAATGTTGTAATCGCAGTTTATTACGGCTAATATAAACTTTGAGAACTATTTGAACATAGGCGTAGAAAGGCCATTCTGGGGGTGCATTACCCCAACTAGAATTATTAAAAATTACATGTACGTAATTATTTATTTTAATATTCATGGAAATCACCAGTCATATTGGCCCCCTAGGAAAAATTTATCGCTACGCCAATGTATTTGAACATACATACATACAGTTTTTTTGAGCGAAGGTTTTAAAACTTATTCGAATCTAACCCCTGTTTGTGTAAGACGTTTGAGTTAGAAATCTTGGCGTTTCTGTAATAGATTAAAGAAAAGTTGTACAAGTTTCCTTTAATCTATTTCAAAAACGTCAAGATTTCTAACTCAAACGTCTTACACAAACAGGGGGTAACAACAATTACACGTAATATAAAGGAGTGTTAACAAGGAAAAGTCGATTTAATCTGTGCTTCTATTTATAATTTGTGAAAAAAATGTGAATTATTTTTGCGTCGCTTGAAAAAGTGCAAGGATTAAATAAAAGTGGTTTTATTTTAATTTACGGCAATTTTAACTACATAATTCTTTCTGTAAAAAAAACCAACGCGAATTATAAAATTAAATTTTAATGGGCGTACCTTCGTCCATTTTTTAAATACATGATTGTGGGGTTTTCAGAGCTCAGGGTGCGTGTTAAATCTTGTAAAAATCTGTCAAGTAGAACCACTTAAAATAAAATATTACATTTTAAGGGGTGTTTTATATTTTTCGCAGCAATCAAAATTTGGTTCTTGTAATTACTATTTAATAGTACAATATCATAAAATTAAATTTAAAAAATGTGGATGTGTCCCTGCCCACTTTTTTTACAATGGGAAGCTACTCCTTTCAGAGAAAAAAAAATTTTTACAATCGGTATAAAATGTACCGAGTTATGAAGTAACATCCAAAAAAAATAGGGAAGTCGGTTAAAATAGTTCAGAATTTTTTAAAAACAAAAATAGTTTTACTGAATATGTAAAATAATAATTTAGTGAGTTAAATTTAATTGTAATAAATCCCCCCCCCCCCCCCAAAAAAACATAGTAATCAACTTGACTGCGACCGGTCGAAAATACTTGTGTGGCAACACTTTATTTTTGCGAAAGCAAAGAATAAATAATTGTTGTTTTACTTGCGGTTTTTTGTGGAATTTCTTTAACAACCACGTTGCTACTTCCTATGTGAAGGCATAGGTCGTGTACAGTCAGTCACAAAAACTTTTAAAATACTGTTAATACCATCTTGGGCATATGGTCTAGTTACTCCGCCAATACTTGTGCAACACCATATTATACAAATTTACTTTGTATAATATGTACTAAATAAATAAATAAATAATTGTTGTTTTATACTTTTTTTTCTTTACATACTTCTTAAGATACGGTCGCACTTGTCAAACATTTGCCCAAAAAAGCAAAAAAAAAATTATTTTTCCAGACACTTGTTTATCATATCAAACAGTTTGAGCCCATTGCGCTGATTTACACGGGCGTAATTGTGCTGGCATAACATGCCAGTTTGTAGGTGAGAGAGGTTTTGCGGTTGGCATAACTTTTGAACCAGCTACAACCCCGCATTAGCCACATAAAACCAATACACACACAAATTAAAAAACAGCAAGTGTTAAATGAATACGAAAAACACTAACACACACAAAGCTGTGTATACGTATACATTTTGTGCCAGATAAATTAGTGTCGTGTAATTTGGAAAAGAACAAACATTGTGCGGCTTAAAAATTGTTCTCGTCTAAATGACCTCATTTAGATGAAGGGAGGCCTCGCTGCGACAACGCTTGCGTTCTCTTTTGGAGTCCCTTCTTAAATCCACGCGCGTTTACATGAAGACTTTTTTGTCAGGCGACTTTTTGATATTAATTTGTTCAATGCTTTTTATTCGTTCATTCGTAGCAGTGTTGCCGTAAAGAAACTAAATTGTTAGTTTGAGAAATGTAGAATTAATATGTCAACATATTTTTATTTTTTTTTTAATTTACCACCAAAATACAATAATTCCTTTTCTCTCCTTACTTTATTTGCTTATAATTTTTATATTATAACTGTTTCTTTGATGCATGTTATAAAAAATTGGTCTAACTGGCAACACTGCCTGCACATAGTACACAAAAAATACGAGAGAAAAAAATTTGTGAGAGAGAAGAGAAAATTGTCGCTTCAATTCCCAGTATGTGCGACTTTTGCTACCCCGCAAGCTTCTCCTCACTTCTCGCCTAAAAACAAGACTCGTAGGCGACGTGTCGCAGCGAGGCCACCCTTCATCTAAACGGCCTCTTTCGAACACAACTAATGCACAATGTCATAAGGTACGGTCACACTTGTCAAATATTTACCAAAAAAAAGTGTAACCACTAAATGATAATGAAAAATCTTTCAATTCAGACAAAAGTTTGTCAAGTTAAAGAGTATCCAATAATATTGAATTCAATGACATTGTCTTTTAGTTGTGCTCGAAACTTTTTAATTTGATAAACAAGTGTCTGGATCAAAATTATTTTCATTTGTTGGATACGCTTTTTTGGGAAAATGTTTGACAAGTGTGACCGTAGATTTACAACTACAATTCGAGCAAAAAAAAACCAGCCAATGCAGCAATGGTAAACAGTGTTGCCATAAAACTATGATGGGAGAATGATAAATCTGCAGAATGTTCTACAGAGGAAATAATAAAATGGAAATTTTAAATTTACATATGTAGGTTTTTATAGAAGATTTTTTTAAAAACTCAATAATCAATTTCAATGTATTTTTAATAAAAAAAAAATATTTTACTGAATAAGTAAAATAATAAGTTGGGATTATATTAGTACGCTAACTAATGCTAAAAATAATTTCTATCAGTTTTAATTGAAAATGGGACTTGGTAAATAATTAACGGTGAAAGAGAAGACTAAAATTGATATACATATGTATATGATGAAAATTTCTATAAAAATTTAACTATAGCTTGAACTAATATTGCCATGATTTGAGGAAGGAGTAGGTGGTGTTATGGTCTGTGGTACGATAAAGTGCTATGGTGTTCTTTTTTCAGCAATTTAATTCGTTTTAAGTGTACTGCAGCATTTATTATTCTTCCAACGGTGGAAATACCCTCATTGGAACTACTATTTGCTTTTGATTTTTTGCAGCAGCCACTAGAATATTCTTATAGAGGATATTCTAATAATTTTACTCCTTTCCGTAGCTGTTGTGGCCATTGAATACATACATATGTACCTACATATTTATGTATGTAGTTTGTAATAGTTATCAAAATGTACGAAATAGTTATAAAAAAATTAATGATCCATATATTGTAAGCTGAATTAAAACATTAGGTTTGACGAAATATGTATATTTTTTTACGTAGGTAGTTGGCTTTGCGACCTGCTCTGGGATTTTCTCTTTATTAGAACGAGGAAAAATCCTTCGCTTTCCAAATATTTTCTGCAATCCTTCGCGTGGATTTCCTTAAGAAAAAATATAGATAGGTATACACAAAGATACTTATCTGCATACATACATATGTATTTACATATGTATAACCGCAGGCATTCAGTATGTTACAGGGACTTTCCAATGTACCTACATACATAGGTACATGGAATCATAAAACACGATACATGATGAAATTATTTTGCTTCTTTCCCTTGTTAATGCGGTGTTAGATATGCATGTATACAATTTATGGTTTTAGATTTGTGATCTCAAATATTTTAAAAAACTTACCCATTTAAATTCCATTTTTACATACGGAAACTTGCTTGAGGATGTTTTGCTCCTCTAAAGTTCAATTGCAAACAAAAACATAAAAAACTTATTCTACACAACACGCAGGGCACACAAAATTAATGCATAATAATGCTTTTTTAAACAACAAAAATTATAAATTTTTACTTCACTTTTTTTTATCGGATTCTAAAAATTTTCAATACTATACTTTTTTCTGAACCCAGACAATTTGCACACCCTTTATAATAAACATGAACCATTTCAAGCTGATACCGAATTTACACAAAACAACACTAATATTTCTTTACTTTTATTGATTCCTGTTAAAATTTTATTGGGAATATCAATACTTTCTCTATTTTATTAAATGTTAAAAATTTTGCACCATACACTTTACACTATGAAGAAACAAACATGCTGCAAAGTTTGCAGCATAACCGCTTTTTGGCGCGACGCTATTGTGAATGCTCTCGTATATGTTTTTGGTGATGCCGTATGTAAGAAGAAAAGGTCATTTGTAACAAAAACTTTACAAGATTTTTTTTTGAATATTAAAAAAAATTTAAATACAGTACAACTTCGACAATCCGGACACATATAGTTTTAGGCTCGTTCGGATTAACGAGTTGTCCGGACTATAGCAGTTGAAAATATTAAAATAATCTAAGCGAATTAAGTGCTTACATACATATGTATGTACATATGTATATACATACATACTATGATATATTAAAAAACGAAGTTATTTTGTGCTGACTAACTTTGTTGAAGTGGTTGATTTGTGCCTTTTGCTCTAGTCTCTCTTATTCTCCTCAGCCCACTGAATGCAAATTGGAAATGCTTTCTTGGCATCTGCATTAGAGATCTTTGTTTTTGCATCCATTACTACTTTTTTCTAAATGCATAAATCGTTAATTTAGGAACATGAAAATTTTCGGCAACCTACCTAATAGTTCCTCCCTCATCAAGACATTGTAAAATATCACACTTCTAATGCAAGGTTAGTGTTTTATGTTTGCGTTTATTATTTAAAACCATGGCACTTCGAATGAAATTAAACAAACACGCTTGCGAAATAATGAACCGAAATTGAAGCAATAACAGTGAAAATGTAAATCAAAGTACTAATAACAAAGCAAAACAAAAATTCCCGTTAACTCGCTTGTTTTGCTTGGATTTTAGTTTTTGTTCTTGCATAAAAAAATTTTGTCCGGATTGTGGAGGTAAAAACTTTGAATTGTCCGAAATGTAGACCGGACTGGCGCATGTCCGGACTATCGAAATTGTACTGTAATTAGCTTGATTCTAAATTAATAGAATAATAGTACACAAAATATAAAATTTCGCTCCAAAAAATTATTTAAACTCATGTGAATTGAGTACTTATAGTACACTGCATCGCTCAAATTAACAAGATATGGGCAATTCTCCAAAAAATTACACTCTTTTGTCGCGTGCAAGCAATTAACCTTGTAGTTCTGAAAAACGTTACTCGATTTTTCTCAAGCTGCTGAACGCCTACACAAATAAATAAAGTAAAAAAAACTTTGTTTTCTCTGAAAAAAAAACAAGCACATTTTCTTGGTGTCGCACGCTACAAAAAGTTGATATTCCTGTGGAAATGCTGCCTTTTTCATGTATGTACTATGTATTCATTAATTTAAGCTTACTATTTTTAAATATGTTTATAACAATAATTCCTAACGACTTTCTTTGAATATAAATCTTTTTCCCTAAAATACGGCAACCTTAGAATCTTAAAAGAAGGCATTCACAATAATGATAAGTAAAATGCATTGCTGCAAAGTTGTTTATGTTTTACTGCATTTTGCAAGATCTTGTATAAAAAATGTTTAAGTTGAAAATTCCCGCTTAATAAAAGTAAGAAAAGCGCGTAAATGGGTTGTGCATTGACAAATTCGGTATCGGAATGAAGTGGTTCACGTTCGATTTCAAATCGAGGAATTTTCATCTTTAATAAAGAAAAGTATTGTTTGGAAGTGTGGTGCTGTATGTAACACACCACTACTTGGAGGCCCAGTTGGGGCCATTGTCAGAAAAAAGGTGTAGTGGTTTCTGATTTGAATTTGATGATCATCCTGTTGATGAAAGTAAATTTTCATTTTTAATAAAGAAGTGTTTTTTTTTGGAAGTGTGGCGTTGCGACATACCAGCACTTGGAGACCCAGTTGGGTTCATTGTGATAAAAATGTGTAATGGTCTCAGATTTGAGTTTGATGTGATCATCCTGTTAATAAAAGTAAAGAAAAATATGTACATACATACATCTAAATAAAAATGTTGTTTGGCAGTATGGATTTACAACACACTAGCACTTGGAGACCGAATTGCGGTCCATTGTGATAAATGTGTAGTGGTTTCTGATTTGAATTTGATGATCATCCTGTTAATAAAAGTAAAAAATCTACATATGTGTACGGACATTATTCTTTTGTTTTGAAATAATTATTGAAAAAAAAAGTTTAAGGCTCGTAGCCAGTCGTAAAGCAGCTCTGGGCGAGTCAACATCACGCGTCGTTGGCAATTATCTCGTAAGTGCAACCAGGCCACAAAACATACAGAAGTGTCACGAGACGGAAGATACGGGTATTTTTCTGTTTGTCTCGTTTTCCCTCAAATTTTGTCGTCGTTTTTGTTTTACTACGTCTTTCTAGTGCAATAAATTTTTATTACCTGTGTTAATTGGTAAGTAGTAATACACTACAGTATCAAATACACTATGCTTTTCTCTTTTTTCCACGCGTTTTAACAAAAACCTGATTGGAGCTTTTTTTACCTGTCACTTTCTTCACTTCTGTGTATTCTGTGACCAGGCCACTGTTGTTTGTTGACCTTCGAGAGTTTTGCGTCTCACACCGCATGTGATTAATGGTTGGCGTCGGTTAACGGTACCCTTTGCGGTATCCCTTTGGTTTCCATTAACCACATGCAAAAACACAGAATAAAAATGATTAAAAATAAAAATATTGAAAATTAACAATACTATTTGGAGTTTAACCTGGCATTTGTGAATGATTTATTCCGCCAACCTTATTTAATTAATCGCATGGGTTTGATAGTTGGCGTGGACTAGCTGTACCGCGTTACGGTTGTTGGTTGCTTGCTGCTAACCACATGCAAAGGATTCAACATACCCCTACTTTTGGGATGACTATACATATAATTATTTTGAGTTTAACCTGGCAATTTGTGAATCTTTGAATTCCGCCAACCATATTTAGATAAAAAAAGGCTCGTAGCATAATGCATTCATCAATGCATTAAATATTATTCAAATAAGAATTTTTTATAAAAATGCAGTTGTTCTGGAGCTGGCTAAATATTTCTTCGAACTGGCCAAATAATTTACCGATTGTAAACAGTTGGAGTAAAAAAATACAGAAGAAAAAATTCAGTTGAATGGGTGAGTCACTTTAGAATATTTCACTTTTATATTAGTTCGAAATATGGAACCACTTTTATATGTATGTATGTAGATATTGTGGACCAGAGACTCTTGGTATCAGCAGAAAAATGTTTCATTTATAATAGTTTTCAATCGGTTTTAATTTAAAATGAAAGAAAGAAAAATATGACAAAAACATGAAGGGAAGACAAGCAATGGTTATTAACAGTTACGGAATAGCGCAATATCCTCAGAATAATCTACAGTTCTAGTGACTCGCCTGCGAAAATCAAAGCAAAAAGTGATTTCAGTGCAAGACTTTCTAACGTTAGAAGAATTGTAAAATTTGTAAAAACAATTAAATTGTAGAAAACCACTATTAAACCAGAAACTTAAGGAATTACGTTTGCATTTTTGCAAGGAGCACATGACAGTGATTGAAATAAAGAAATTTTATCTAAAAAAAGTATTCATTTTTTTTGGATCCTATGGCTTGAACTAATTTTGCCATGATTTGATGAAGGAGTTTTTTCCCTAGATGTTTTTGCCATAACTATATATATTTTTGCCTGAAGTAATTCCTATTTGCAAACCCTGTATATACATATATGGGTTGACTTCATTGATTCTGCTTATCATGAGTGAGTAGTTAGTAATTTGTTAGCAATTTGCTTAATGTATTCTTATCTTTGTTTAAGAGATCAGAATACATACATACATACGAGTATATATTTATGTAATAGTTATCAAAATGTACGAAATAGTTATCAAAAAATTAATGACCCATATTGCAAATGAACCTTAATGAAATTATGATTTGTTTGTGTGTTATACCATATATGAAGTACATTTATATCCTTGATAAGCCTATTGTAAGCTTAATTAAAACATTGGGGTTGGCGAAATAGGTATAGTTTTCTGTGTAGTTATCTCTGCGGCCGGCTCAGAGATTTCCTCTTTTATGGTACGAGGAAAAATTCTTCGCTTTCCTTCGTGTGGGTTCCCTTAACAAACGATATAGATAGGTATACACAAACATATTCATCTGCATATGGATTTACATATAACCGCAGGCATTCAGTGTGTTAGTTATTTTCCAATGCACCTACATACAAACATAGGTACATAGCACAAAATAGCACATAGTAGTCTATGGTAGGTACATAGAATAATAAAATACGATACATGATGGACGATAAAATCAAATTATTTTGCTTCTTTCCCTTGTTAATGCGGTGTTAGATATGCATGTATACAATTTATGGTTTTAGATTTGTGATCTTAAATATTTTAAAAAACTTACCCATTTAAATTCCATTTCTACATACGGACACTTGCTTGAGGATGTTTTGCTCCTCTAGAGTTCAATTGCAAACAAAAACATAAAAAACTTATTCTACACAACACGCAGGGCACACAAAATTAATGCATAATAATGCTTTTTTAAACAACAAAAATTATAAATTTTTACTTCACTTTTTTTTATCGGATTCTAAAAATTTTCAATACTATACTTTTTTCTGAACCGAGACAATTTGCACACCCTTTATAATAAACATGAACCACTTCAACCTGATACTGAATTTACACAAAACAACACGCATATTTTTTTACTTTTATTGATTCATGTTGAAATTTTATTGGGAATATCAATACTTTCTCTTTTTTATTAAATGTGAAAAATTTTGCACCATTTACACTATGACGAAACATGCTGCAAAGTTTGCATTATAACCGTTTTTTGGCGCGACGATATTGTGAATGGTCTCGTATAAGTTTTTGGGGATGCCGTATGTAAGAAGGAAAGATTATTTGTAACTAAAACGTTATAAATTTTTTTTTAAATATTAAAAAACAATTTGAAGTAAATAAACAAATACGAGTCGTAAGGAAATTCAAGAAATATAATTGTAATAATTAGCTTTATTCTAAATTAATAGAATAATAGTACACAACAACGTATAAAATTTCGCTCCAAAAAATTATATCATCTCATGTGAATTGAGTACTTATAGTACACTGCATCGCTCAAATTAACAATATATGGGCAAGTCTCCAAGAAATTACACTTTCTTGCGACAGCAAGCTCCCATATGCATATTCCAAGGCAGGATATCAAACAAAACCACTGTATTATGGTAATATAATTTATTTATTTAATACATATATTTATTTATTGTATCTTCATATATGAACTAACAATAAGTATTCAAATCTTAAATCTAAAATATAATTATTAGGCCCGAACAGTGTCGGACATAAACTTAGTGATAGTTATAAATAATACATAAATAGTGATAATAAAAAAGGATTATTATTAAGAATATTTGTTAATTTAAGTTTACTATAGGCAAATCTCGGTATAACGAATCTCGCTTTAATGAAAATCCGATACAAAGAACGTCCAAATTGTTTACATTAACATCCTTATATAGCGAATAATATCCCAATTTTGTACTGGATATAACGAATGATAAAGAAAAAATGGGGGAAAAAACAAAAACTTGCTAAGAACATATTTCTAGCATTTAGCTCTACATCATATAGCGAATGTTTTGATAAATGTGTGTTTTATATAACGAACGACAAAAAAAATATTAAACAAAATCTACAGCAGCAATGGAAATGCAAAAAAATGTGATACCGTTAGTTTGTATTTTGTAACGTACTCATTATTTTAATTGTATTGTATCTTGTCTACAATAATAATAGTTAAAATAACACCTGAAAAAAACTGCGATATAACGAATTTTTCGGAATATCGAATTGGCCTGAAATTATATCGTCCGTTATACCGGGATTTGCCTGTATTTTTAAATATGCCTATAATAATAACTCCTAACGACTTATTTTGAATATAAATCTTTTTCTCTAAAATACGGCAACCTTAGAATCCTAAGAAAAGGCATTCACAATAATGATAAGTTAAATGCATTGCTGCAAAGCTGTTTATGTTTTACTGCATTTTGCAAAATCTTGTATAAAAAATTTTAAAGTCGAAAATTCCTGCTTAATAAAAGTAAGAAAAGCGCGAAAATCGGTTGTGCATTAACAAATTCGATATCGGAATAAAGTGGTTCACGTTCGATTTAAAATCGAGGCATTTTCATGTTTAACAAAGAAAAGTGTTGTTTGGAAGTGTGGTGCTGTATGTAACACACCAACACTAGGAGATCCTGTTGGGTCCATTGTAATAAAAAGTGTAGTGATTTCTGATTTGAATTTGATGATCATCCTGTTAATAAAAGTAAAAAAATATGTTGTTTGGAAGTGTGGTGTTACAACACACCACAACTTGAAGACCAAATTGGTTCAATTGTAATAAAAGTGTAGTGGTTTCTGATATGAATTTGATGATCATCCTGTTAATAAAAGTAAAGAAAAATATGTGCATACGTACATCATACTTTTGTTGTTAAATAATTAAATAAAGTTTAAGTCTCAAATCATAATGCATTCATCAATGTCTTAAATATTATTCAAATAAAAATTAGCTTGCGAATATGAAGATCTGGTGGTGGCGAATTATTTCTTCGAACTGTCCAAGTAATTCTCCGATTGTAAAACAGTTGGAGTAACAAAATAGGCACGAAAAAAATGCAGTTGAATGGGTGAGTCACTAGAATATTTTACTTTTATATTTGTTTAAAAAAAACAACTTTTATATGTATGTAGATATTGTGGACCAGAGAGTCTCTTGGTATCAGCAGAAAACTGTTTCATTTATAATATCTATGATTTTTTAATAAAACTTTTTAATTGTGTTTAAGGTTTCTGAAACCAAATTTATGTTTATGATTCTTTTATTAACCCCCGACCAAAAAAGGCGTGTTATAAGTTTGAAATCTGTGCCTGTGTATCTGTGTGCCTGTACGAGTCCACGTACAGACCAAACGGCTGGAATGATTTTGATTTAGTTTTTCCTGTTTGAAAAGTGACTTGATCGAGAAGGTTCTTAGCCTACATATGTTTTAATAAAATCGGTACTGCCGCTTAGAAGATATCAAATCTTTTCTAGAAATATTCGGAGGTTTTTAACATTTTTAATTTTTGTTATCATATCGTCACCTAAAATCCAATAGGCCGTAAAAACCATAAGATTCAAAATAGACATTTTGATTGATTATGATGTTATTAACCAAAATACATCTTTCCTTAAAAGTTTAATTTCGTCCTTTTGGATTTTAGATGACGATATATAGGTCAGCTTTCTATTAGTTATAAGAAATTACTCACCTGCAAATTAGTTGAACAGCTTTGCTGGCAAAGGCCTGCTCTGTAGTCGTAATTTACCACATCTACCAATCACGGTGCCAAAACAATTTCCTGATCTTTGGGAAACCAAACTCAATAAAACAGTAAAATATTCTTTTAAGTTAAATATGAACGTAAAACATAAAAATTGACTTCATATACTTATGTATGTATAGTACATAAATATGTATATACAATACACATTTCAGGAATAAACTACATAAAACCATAATTTTTAGGGTTTGTGGAAATTTGGGAAGAAATCAAAAAAATTATTTATGGCAATATTTATACAAAAAATAAAAAAATAATTATAATAACACCTACAGTAGCAAAAATATTTAAAATACATAGAAAAAAGTCTACATACAGGCATAAAATAAAAAAAAAAATACGTGCAATATGTTTGATGTTGTCAACTTGTTTGAAAATTTTGTGATTTCTGGTATCAAACCCCAAAAATGATTGATGTATGTAGAGTTTATTCCTTAATGGTATATGTACATGTACATATGAATGTATGGACAAGGTGGATATCTACCTCTATATAAAATATGAACCATTATGTTCAAAAACACTTTTTGAAACTGTATTTGACATCCATTGCACACCATAAGGCCAATTAAACTCGCCTTTGCTATTAACTCATACAATAATTTCTCTTAAATTTCATGTTTCAGTAAATGTCGCCATGCTCAAAAAAAGCTTAGAGCTTTTATACTAAAAAAAACTTACGAAAATCAACAAAACACGCAAAATATACAAATCGAAAAGTATTCGACTCAACCGATTTTTAAATTGTAAAAAAACCGGACTATTCGACATTCGAAAAATCAATTGGTCTCATTGTAAAATAAAGTGGGCGCAAACACGCCCACAAATTACTTCATTTAATTTTATGATGTTCTACTTATGTGATTGCTGCGAAACCCAGCAAACACCTTTTGTTCTTGTAATTAAACAATTTTAAAACTAAAAAGGGCGGGGCTACTCCCATTAAATTTTATTATTATATTTCATGTGGTTCAACTTAACCGATTTTTACAAAACTTACCAAACGCCTTGAGCTCTAAAATACACACAATCTTCCATTAAAAAAAAATGGGTGGACTTATGCCCATTAAAATTTAATATTTTATTTTAAGTGTTTCTACTTAGCCGATTTTTGTGCAACTTACCAAACACCTTAGGCTCTAAAATAGACACAATCTTGCATTTAAAAAAATTGGCGCAGGCACGCCCATTAAAATTCATTTTAATATTTCACATACTTATTCTTAACCAACAGATTTTAAAGTTTTTTTTTTTGTTTGAGAAGAGTTTACTTCCAATTTGGTCTTATAATTTTTTTTTTTTTTTGAAAATGTTCTATCAGATCTTTGCATTCAAGTGGGTTTTTCTTTAGCAGAATTACTTTTTATTTGTGTAGTTTCCTCAGAGAAATATAATAACAACAATAACTCAAGGTAGGTAAACGAATTTTTTAATATTTATTGTATTTCTCTGAGGAACCTACACATAGAAGTAGCGAAATATCGAAATTATATATTTTTTTTTTAACAAAACAAAAAAGTCGAAAAAGGAAACATCTTCTTATATATAAATTATACGGCACACATTCTTTTGTCGTACACCCAGAAAAAGTTGTAGAATCAAAAAGAAACAATTTCATTTTGAAGCGAATTGTTTATGAAAGAAAGAACTAAGTTTAATAGAAGTACCCAGTTGTTTAAAAAAAATTTTTGGTAAAAAGTTCATTGATGATCTGCATTAACAACTTTGAATTGTGCATAGGATCTAGCTAACATCTCAATAATCATTTTCCTCCAGTCTATCTGTCTGCCCGACCGTCCCCTAACCCGTGAATGCGAAAGTGAATTTTGCGTTTGCTACGCTCTCTCGGGAGCTGAACTGATCTTGATGAAATTGGAAATATGTATAAGCTTTTTATGTATGTACGTACGTTTATGGAATATACATATTGTTACGAAAATAGCCGTCGACAGATTTAAGGCAACATACAAAAAAATATTCCAACAGGGTTAATGTAAGTGTTACGCGAAAATATTCCTACAGGGTCAATGCAAAGAATAATCTAGAATAGTGGCAAACAAATAAATAAGCATGCGCAGCATATATGTACAAGCTTGATTAAACGTAAACAAGCAAAAGCAACAACAAAAAGCGCGTGCTTATTAAGAAGATTCACATATTTACACACATACATACATGCCAATTCAAACGAAAGGCAAAAGGTAAACAACCATCACGCATTGCTTAGTTAATGATGTACACACGTATGCATATACACATGTATGTGCATAGTAACCACATGAACTTAATTAGGCACTTTGTAAACAGCATATAAGATGATAATGATCGTCTAGACATTGCTTGAAACCAGCGTGACCGTTTGACCGACTAAAGTGGCAATTTGCCACTTTTTCGACTGCGTTTCCCCTTTTTCGACTGCCTTGCCACTTTTTGACTCCCTTTATTTAGGTTGAGTTATATGAAAATACATTAAAAATAAAAAGTTTAGTGCAGTTTTCTCGTTTTTTTAATTTTGCCCCTTTTTTTTGATAAATCCCCTATTTGGTGCCACTTTTTGAAAAATGTCATCGGTCACCCTGCTTGAAACTTCTAGTGGCATTTCTGTGGAGTATAAAAAGCGGTGACGCATCCAATAAGTTAGTTAGTTGCGAATGAGTTATAGTTGTGTTGTGAACGAGTTGCAGTTGTGAGTCAGTTTCGAAAAAGTTAGTCAGTTGCGAGTGCTCAAGTCAGTTGATAATTAAGTTGTGAATTAATAATAGTCTGCGATACATCTGGTGAGTTGATAGTTAAGAGCAGTCTGTGCTTTACACGTGAGTTGGGAAAAGGAGAAACTATAGGACAGTCTATAGTGACAGGAAAGTCTGTCGTAGAATTGGATTATTGTGGAGTCTATCGTGTCGACTGGAGTAAAGGGAACAGCGCAGCGAATAGACGTGAGTAAGGGTGTAAGTAAAGCCAGTGTGTCGTTATTGGTGTATCAACTGTGAGTGTCGGCAGAGTGAGTGCCGTGTGTGACGAGCAGCAGACAAAGAGGTATTGGTGTATCAACTGTGAGTGACGGCAGAGTGAGTCTCGTAAGTGACGAGCAGCAGACAAAGAGGTGTCACGTGAATACTTGCGCAGCCAGCTAAGAAACGTGCGTAAACTACAGCGAGGAAGGCGTAATGGTAACCAGTTGTGAATATTTGTGTGTAATTCAGTAGTTTAAGTTGTATTAGTTTATATAAGCTCTTGATTAATTTAGTTTAAGTGTATTTGTAAATAACCCTAATTACTACACTCGGCTTTTGTATTCATTTGCAAATCTTCGAGTCCACGGAAAAGCGTTTTTAAAGAGAGAAAAACGTAGCCATATATATGTATTTATTTATTTATATGCAAACAAAAGATTTGATAATTTATTTCTTCATGAAAAGATTTTATTCTCAATATGAGCAATAGTTGAATATTTTATTCAACACTCTGTATTTCAGTTTTTTTGCATTATTAATATTTTCCTTTTTAAAATGAATGAGGAGAGATTAATTGAAGAGGATTTTAACAGATATCAGCGCTTGCTAATGGCAATTTATTCATCCCCACCGAAATCTGAACTGAAATATAAAAAACTGTTGAGTAAAGATCTTCCTAAAATATAAAATGTGTTTAAGTACAGGAAAAAAATTATTTAGTTACTTCAACTTTTAGTTTTCCAATCCTCTAACAAAATTTTAGATTTTTCTGATCTTATTTTCTGATCTTATTTCATTTCAAAATATAAAATATGTCTGAGTCGTTAAGCAGCTCTAGATTGAAGAACATCTCTCGCGTCATCTTAATTATTTCTTAAGTGCGGTCAGGTTTGTGTGTGTTGTTTGGTCTTCGAGCGTTTTTCGTCTCGCTCGCACTGGTTGACTGATCTGCCACGGATAACCGCATAATCTTGCGGGTTTTTGTGGAATTTCTTTAACACCCAACGTTGCTACTTGCTATGTGAAGGCATAGGTCGTGTACAGTCAGTCACAAAACCTTTTAAAATACTGTTGATAACATCTTGGGCATATGGTCTAGTTACTCCGCCCATATTTGTGCAACACCATATTATGCAAATTAACTTTGTATAATATGTATAAATAAATAAATAAATAAATAGATAAATAAAATATGTCTATGTACCAAAAAAATTTTAAATTCTCCAGCTCTGGAGGTGTGTTTTGTATTTTTTTGTAATTTTATGTGTATACACAAAAATTGTTTTTTAAAACATAAAATTTATTTTATTTTAATTTATGAAGAAAAAGAAAGAAATACATTTGACCTGGTTAATTTTATATACCAAAAAGTGTAAACTTTCCAACTCTGCAATCATAATTTTATATATTTTTTGTAATACGAATTTATTTCTTTTAGAAGTATAAAATATGTTTAATCTATAGAGAAAATTAAAAAATTTGTTTCATTACGTTACTTTTATATACTAAAAAAGCTTCAATTTTCCAACCGTGGAATGTCTTTTTGATTTATTTTTTTTCTTCAAATTTGATACCAATTTAATTCTCACTGAAATATAAAAGGGTTTTAATTAGTTAAGCCAGATACTTATATATATATATATCCAAAACTAAGCTCAAATTTCCCAGCTTTGAAACCGTCTTTTATATTTTGATGATTTCGGACCATTTCTGATACACCAGTCTAAGATCGAAGTCTCTAGCTGTTCTGGGAGCTTCGGAAAATCGATGTCACGTACAGACAGCCAGACGGATATTGCTTATTCGTCTTCCCTATTCAGAATATATATACATATGTGTGTATGTATGTATATACTTTATTGCTGGCATATGAATATTGTGAAAATTACACACGGAATGACATACCTTAGGTTAGGTTAGGTTAGGAAGGGTGGTGCTACACCGCATCTCCACTCGGAGACCCAATTGGGTACATTGTGATTCCCTTCTGTTGCCCAAAAAAGTAATATTTACCCTCCCATTTGTAGCCAAAAGTGACCCTATTATCCATCATTGAGCCACCGAATTCCCATAATGAAGCCTCTGATGTCCTCTAGTTTATACTTCCCGATATCAGTAATGCTTTTTTGGAAACGTCTGCCATCTAAGCCAATGACGTTGCAGCTTCGGGTAGTGACATATAATATTTTCAATGGTTTCTGGTTCCTCTTCATCCCCGCACATCCTACAAAAATCTGGAGTGCCAGTTTCCCAAATCCTGCTTCTTGCTGTGACCGAGTAGTGACGTGTCAACGCCTATCATGATTCGCATCGCCTTCCTATTCATGACCAGTAGTAGTTTGTATCTTCCTGAGTCAAGTTTTGCCAAAAAAAACCCCTCGAAACTCTACAATCCTTCCCTACTTCTACATGAACTGTTGGTCCTGCTTTCTATTCAATTTGTGAGTTCGCTATAGTAATTACCTATCGGTAATTTCACCGATATATCTGACATTCCCTCATCTAATGCCGACACTATTCTTGCCAGCTCATCAGCAATTTCATTTCCCTAAACACTGTTATGGCCAGGAACCCAGCATAGTCTGACACTATCCATAAGCGTTGGTGGCGTTGGCTGAAGTAGTTAGCACGTTGACTACAAAACCGCAGGTACTGGGTTCAATAACTGTATCCAACAGTCGTCACTGAACTATACCGACTTCAACAGATACTAATCCTAATGTACCATCAGAGATCCCTCCTTCGATGTGTAGCAGAATCATCGGCGAAGTAAAATAACCGATAAAACGGCTACTAACTAAAGCTTCAAAAAATTTAATACTCCTCATTTAACACCAGAGGCGCTGCAACACTGCATTGTAAAAAAAAACTTCCGAAAAAACAGAGTTGTAAAATAATGAAGCTTTTCTCTATCTCTTCCTTCACCGCCTGTCTTCTCTATCTCTATCCCTTTCCTAAAGAAGGTAACACCTAGTAATAGTAATAAGCATTCATTGCATGAGTGTTACTTCTCCTAAAAAAACAAGTTGAGGGCTTTCCTACAGTCAGTAACAAGTTTCGATTTGACATTGTGTCCCAAGGTTTTTAGCGTTGCCTGGCAGTCGATGTAGAGGGTTACCTTCTCACCTTCAGGTACATTCCTGGCCACTAACTCCGTGGTCCTGAGGATCACCAAGATCTCAGACTGGAAAACACTGCATTCATTAGGCAGTCTGAAAGAACTACGAATGTTCGTTCCCAAGATGTAGACACCAGCCCATGTGCCTTCCCCCATTTTTTATCCGTCTGTAAAGACTGCACTACCCTCATATAGAATATCGGATTTGACCCAATAATTCCCTATCCGGAATTACCATTAAGGGTGTTTTACCAAAAAGCGATTTCAGCGACCTTATAGTCCGTAAACTCAGGGGTTACGGATCCCTGATCACTAAAACCGATCTCATTTAAGAATGATGTGTGACCTGTTATTCCTGTCCTCACCAAACCTGTTTCTACGAGTCTAAGGAGACTTCTAGCCGCCGTTCCCATTACAAAGTCCTCTATAGGAAGTAGATGAAGAATGACATCCAAGGCAGCCTGAGGTGTGCTCCTCTGAGCATCCGTCATGCCCATCGAGGCACATCTCTGAACCTTAGCTAGTAATCTCCTGTGACTTTCCTTCCTCAATGCTTCCCACCATAAATCGCCTGACAACCGATGTGTAAATTCAGTTTACAAACTTCGGTTGCAGACCCCAGTTCCTGCAGGCGTAGTAGGCATTGAGACCTTTCTTTAGCCATTCCTGTGTGTTCTTTTTCCAAGAAAGCTTGCTATCTAGGAAAACATCCAGGCATTTACCTCCCTCTGCTGGTCTCAGCTCCACCCCTCCCATCCTGGGCAGTACAAAGCTTTCTAGCTCGATTTTCTCTGGTTGACTCCCAGTCCTTTACTGCCGACTGCATGACTTGGGAAGAAACTTCACGTTACCAGTAAAACCACTTCATCCGCATATGCAACTATCTTCCGTCCGCTCCTGTCAAAACGCCTAAGAATTGCGTTCATTGCCAACAAATACAATAGAGGTGACAAAACTTCTCCCTGTGGTGTACCTCTTGTCACTAATCTCCTCAGGCTTTTCATTCCCATATTCGAGTTGATCATGCTATTAAGCGTGATAACTATCCACTCCACTAGAAAGTTTTGAACACTAAGAGTCTCCAGCGACTCCCTAATAGATGACATACCTTGCCCTTTACCATTTTTCGTGAAGGGTATATGTATTTGCATTATTTTCAACTATAGGTGACTCGCCATAACGCGAATTTTGGTATGGTTATGGCTATGGCATTATGGGCATGTCACGTCTAATTGCACCTTATTACCTTTAAAATTTTTCTTTAAAATGAATTATTTTACCTACTACGCCAAGAAAGAAAATATGTAACATATATAGCCTGCATTACAGTGCCCTTACAAGTCCTAAGTCCCAGTTCACACTACTCAAGTTTTAGTGCTAAGCTTGTCAATTTTTCTTCTTTAAACTTTCATAGGCATTCACACAATGCAAGTCTTATTTTTCAGCTCATATATTTTGTGCATAGTTTTGTGTATGCATGTTTGCTTTTTTAGGGTCCCGTACACCAAAGGTGAAAAGGAACCCTTTTGTTTTCGCTACGCTGTCCGTCTGTCCGCCACACGGTATTTTCTCAAGAACCGTAAGAGCTACGGACCTGAAATTTGGACAGATTATGTAGAACCTTGGCCGCTACAACAACAAATACATGAGAATTAGAAATTAAGGGGTGTTCCAAAACGAGCAACGAAAAATTTTAAAATCCCATGTAATATACATACAATTGTATGAACATATGTATATTGAAACTTGAAATTTGTAAAATTAGTGTATTTTTATACAGGCTACAACAATTAACACTAAAATTAAAAAAAATTTAAATTAAAGGGTGGTCCATCAGTAAATGCAATTTTGACTTTGTAATTTTGACAATTTGCTATATCTTGGAAACCGTAAGAGGCAAACATTTGAAATTTTCAAAAACGGTAAAACTAAAAAAATCGAAAATTATAAAATCGCCAAACCAAATAAAAGTATCGCCAAAAATTAAAAAAAAATCGCCAAAACGAAAGAAATCGCCAAAATTAAACAAAAAATTCTAACACTTTAATAATTCGCCAAATTCGAAAAAATCGCCAAAATGATAAAAATCGCCAAAATAAAAAAACGCCAAAACGAGAAAAAAATCGACAAAACCGAAAAAACGCAAAAACGTCAAAACAAAAAAACCGAAAAAACCCCAAAAACGAAAAAAATGCCAAAACTATATATTTTATAGGATGAAGTTTGTATTAAATTACATATCTAGTGTTCGTACGGAACCCTTCGTGCACGAGTCAGAGTCGCACTTTACTGAATTTATTTTCTTTTCCCCTGTCTCACTCTCCTACAAACTAATCAGCGCAGCAATAAAAGTTGCATAGTGTATACTAGGACTAAGAATGAGAAAGCAAAACGTATTGACAGTACATGAAGCCAGTGATGCCAACTTTTTTGGTTCTAAAGGCACATAAAAATTCAAAAATAGCACTAAAAAGCGTAATTTTGAGATCTAAAAAGTGTAAAAGCCACTAACGTGAAAAACAAGTGAAAATTCAAACGAGTGAAGTTTAATAATTTCTAAGCTATTCTCTATTTCGTCAATGGTATCATATTCAATGCAATAATCAGGCTAAATAAAAATAAATATTATTGAAGTAATTTTAAAAAATACACAAATTTCTTAAAAGCACTACTTGGTGCTTTTTATTAGTTTGGCACTAACGCTCAAAATTTGGCGTTTTTAGTCTTCAAAAAGCACTAAAAATAGTGCCAAAAGCACCAAGTTGGCATCGCTGCATGAAGCTGAGTAGTCGTTTATTTTCCCCTCGTCTTAATTTAATGGCGTTTTCTTTTCTAAAAGAAAAGTGTAACATATATGTTACATGTGATTTGGCAACATTTTTAAATGCTCACCTGATTTTTAAGAAGTGTTGCATATTTTACGTTTACAAAAGAACAATTTCCCAACAACTTTCTGTTAATATAATGCTGCACTCATGCCCCTTTAATGAAAATGAGTGTTGAACATGAAGCATTTTTCTTCTCTTTAAGGGTAACATCATGAGAATAGAACGCGTTCCATTTTTAAAATAATAGATACTTTTCAGAAAAGAACACAAATAAATGTAAAAGGCAGTATAAATGCAGCATATTGCTCAGAAAAGAAAACGCCATAAGTTAACCTACAGCTGTGTTGTCAAAAGTAGGGGAACATTTCTACATGCAAGTATTTTTGTTGGGAGGGGAAAATCGATTTTTTGCCAAATTATATACATACATATGTATATAGTTTTCAAATTTCTTTCTTTTTTTGGATGTATTGTCTCAGAAAAAGAATTTGCCATTTATCAGTTTATTAAATTGACAAGTTAACATGCGTTTAACAGCTTATAAGCAACACTTTGGCAGCTCATGTGCATATACAAAAAAAAAAAAAAAACTCTGCAAGAAAAATATCTTCGCGCAAGTTTTCATCTAAATTAAGACTAAAATAACTTATGTACCCACCCATATTGTTGTATTTTTTAAAGATTTCTAGAGTAGGGCACAAAATTATAATAGATTACTACATTGCTATCCAATCTTAAGATCTGTTATCTATGTAGTTCTGTGTGAAGAACAAAACAAGTTCATAAAAATGTTGCTGAAATAATAAAAAAATATTGCGTATGACTATATACATACATACATACTCGTACACACCTACATACATACATAACTATAATAAAAAACTTTAAAATGTTTTACATAAAATCTGACAATTTAACAGCAAATAAGATATTCTTAAAGAAAAAAAAAACGAACACACAGCTGATAAATACATAAATTAATAAATGTGTACGTATGTATGTACATACATTAAATCACGTGAAAATCACACGATTTCCAGAAACTCGTTATAAAAAGTATATATTCAGAGAGTTGTAAAACTGGTCTATCGCCATCGTGGCTAATTTTAGAATACGGTAGCTTGTATATTTGTTTTAGCTCACTTTTGAATGTGCACAAATTTTGAGACACATTAGGATTTGTGGTGTGTGTGTGTGTGGCTTTACGTAGTCTTATTGTAAAACATATTTTGAGTGAAAAAATTTATTCAATTGAAAACCCAAATATCACCGCACAACAATAGCAAACACTTTCTATACTTGAAATCGTGCGTTTTAGCTTAAGTTGGAACCAATGAAATCACGACCTGTTATAACTAATTTTTTATATCCATCCATGTCCATCGACTTGGATACGACATGAACATGAAGCCGGTAGAGCAACTTCTTTGTTGTGGTGAATACATGCGATGTCCATGTTCGGACATATCAACGTATTTTGCGCTAGTGCAATAGAGGTAGAATATTTACCAATTTTGTTCTGTCTCTTTTCTTTCTATTGCACGGCGAATCTCATGGCGAACATTGTTGCTTACCCATATGTCCGGGCATCGATTCGATGTTGGAGCATTAACGAAACATGGACATTAGCGGTGTCCATTAGCCATTTGCGATGTCCGACATGATCCTCGTACCAAGTTCATAGCTAATGGAGACCCCTAATTACGTTATATTTCCTGATCTCTTCTTAAATTAACGCATGTTTACATAGATTTTTTTCCGCAGCACTCACGGGACTTTTTGGATATTTATTTGATCAATGTTTTTTATTCGTTCAATCGTAGCAGTGTTGCCATAAAATAACTAATTGTGAGCTAGGGAGATGTAGAATTAATATATCCACATAGTTTTACTGTTTAATTTTTAACCGACTTCAAAAAAACGAGGAGGTTATCAATTCGTTTGTTTTTTTTTTTTTTTTTTTGTTATTGTTTTTTCATAGCTGAGTACAATTTAGACCTATTGTAAAATTTCTTTTTCATCTGAGGGGGTATAGCTTCCTATTGTTCCCATTGTAAGAAAGTGGGCGAGGACACGCCTTCAATTTTTTATTATTTGATTTTATGATATTCTACTTATTTCATTGCTGCGAAACCTGACTTACACCTGTAATTACAAAATTTTAAAGTTGAAAAATTAATATTAATTTTTATACTTCAAGTTGGTCTACTTAACCGATTTTTACGAAACTTACCACACTCCTTGAGCTGTAAAATACGCACAACCTTCCATTTAAAAAAATGGGCAGAATCACGCCCATTAAAATTTTATATTTTATTTTAAGTGGTTCAACTTTACCGATTTCTACATAACTTAACACACCCTGAGCTCCAAACAACACACAATCTTGCATTTAAAAAATGGGCGGAGGCATTGCTTTTTACAAATTAACTAATAACAAATTTCTCAATACCAAAAAAATAGGTTTAACAGGCAACACTGTTCTCCGCACTTCCCGCTGGAACACATGTGTCGCAGCTATGTCACCCTTCATCTAAACAAGCTCCAACGACTCTTCTAATAAACTTTATTTTCTCAAATATGGCAACCTTAGATACTTATAAGAAATAGCATTCACAATAATGGTAAATAGCGCGTATCCGTAAAACAGTGACCTGCGCCGAGCAATTTTATCGGCGGCGTCGGCTCATGAAAAATTGTTCGGCGGCGGCTGAAAACCGGCTGAAATTCGGCTGAGTCGGTTCAGTCGGCTTCACAATTTTTTATTCTGTGATTTTTACAATTGTGTCAAAGTAAATCCTTCAATTCACAACATTTTTTAAAAGTGACACAAAGTGACTTTGTGAAAGTGATTTCCATACATACATATGTACATATATGCTACCGCTGATAAAGGCCAACCTAAATGTTACGGATTTGTTCATTTGGTAGCAAATAAATCAATTGTCTTCTGATGAAAATTAATAGTAAAGTTGGTAAGTAAGTAAGTTGTAAATATTATCTGCCTTATTCATAAAAAATATTTCAGGTTTATTAAGCATTTATTTGACATATTTCTATAGGAAATTTGTAATAAACCTAAAATATTTTTTATGAATTAGACCGTATATATATAGTAAGTTGGTAAATTCGTTACCCATAAGGAATGCGAGAATGAAATTGGCATTAGCTCAACGGAAAGGCGCAGAGTTCATCTGTCCTCAAGATGCATACGTCGCATGATCTGTATGCGCATGCTACATCTTGGTCAAATCCCACAATATTTTTAATATATTACTCCTTTTCCACACGCAAAGTTTACTTTGCAAAGTTTAATTAATTCAGCTGTGTGAAAGACAGAGGTAGTAGTATAGTCCCTTTTTGTCTATCTACCGGCTGAATTAATTAAACTTTGCATATGGAAAAGGGAAATATGGGTTGTTAATAGTTATAAACACACAACTTGTAGCAATTTACCTGCATGTGTAAATGCAGCGTAAACATGTCGCAGAGTGTGTGCCTACCATTATTTGCAAATAGTTTTCGTGAGTTATTAAGCTGCCGTAAAAAGTTACGCGGCAACGTTTATCATTTTTATTTACAATAAGAAGTGCGTATAAACGGAATATATGCCAATTGAAAAGAAAATTTTAAAGCAATTTTCATCAACATTTAAAAGTGTAAATTTATTGGTGAAAAAGCTTAAAACAAGTAAAATATAAAAAAAATTCATCAATCGGCGGCTGATCTCAGCCGATTTTGAGCCGAGATATAATCGGCGGCGGCGGCTGGCATGAAGCCTTCGGCGGCTCAGCTCAGCCGGCTGTCAACCGGTCGGCGCAGGTCTCTGCCGTAAAGTTGCTTAAAGCTTAAATTTGACGTGACATAGCCATAATGCCATAACCATAACCAAACCAAAATTCAATTGGTTTCTGTGGCGAGAGTTATGGCGTTGCCCATTAGTTTGGTTCAAACGGCTGTTTTCTATGGCTATGGTTATGTCACGTCTCATTGAGCCTTAAGGCTGAGTTTACATCTGGCATTTTTCTTGTGCCATGTGGGCAAAAAAATATAACCACTAATTACTAATGAAAAACTGTTTGATTCAGACATGTATTTATTGATTTAAACTGTTTCCAATCATGTTAGATTCTATAAAATTGTCTATTAGTTATGTATGTATCTTAATAAATACGTATCTGAATCAAACTAATTTTCATTAGTAATTAGTGGTTATGCTTTTTTTACGTTTGTGTGGCACATGGCACACAGATGTAAACCCGGCCTATGTTTCAGTTCACTGAAAAATCTTTTGTATAAGCGCATATGCGTATATAATTAAAAAATGTTTAAAGATAAAAATTCTTGCGCCCGCTCAATAAAAGTGAAGATACTCGTATGTACATTAATATGTTAAAAATTAAGAAATTCGATTTAGCACTAAAGTGATTCACCACGTTTGATTTCAAAGTATGATACTTTCATGTTTAATAAAGAAAAGTTTAGTGTTTTCTGATACAGTAGAATACCGATAATGTGTACCCCGTTTAATTGAAAACCCCAACAACTCCTACCGAATTGTTGATAACTTAAAACAAGCGCGTTACGAGTACATCTATAATAATTCCATACATATCGTTCCCTTCGTTAATTCTCATTTTTTTTGTTTTACTACAAAATCTGTGTTAAATATCCTAATTGGATAACTTCTTCTTATAATTCGTAATGCAACACAAAAAAATCAATAGTAATTAAATAATGTACACATCGTTGCCTTAATATAGAAAGGCCCTAACTCATTATCTTTTTGAAACCGGGAGTTTTGCATTTTTCGATACATTTGATGTTCTTCTATCGAAATATACAAAAAAACCCGATTAAAAAAAATAATGAGTTAGGGCCTTTCTATATTAAGGTAACGATATGATACTATATATGCATGTTTGTAATTGTTAAATTTTTTTGTGGATTTTTGCTTAAATTTTTTGTTGTCAGTTTGTTATTTGATTAAACAAATTTCAGATGGTTTTTAAACACGCAAAGTTTGCTGTGCAAAGTCTTGAGTTTGTGGGAAAGAAAAGAAACGAGAAGGGGAGCTTATTTGACATGAGGCGGCTTTCACACACGAACATTTACGTTGCAAAGTCTTAAGTTTGTAGGAAAGAATGGAAAATAGAATGAAAACTCTTTTCGTTGTTGGTCCCGTTGTGTTAACTGGGACGGAGACCTGAAGAGAGATAATTTCTTCTACATTTCTCCATTCGGCTCAGTGCTGAACCATCGGATGGAGGTCGGATAAGCGAACTTATCCGTTTAATGTTGCAGTTTGACCCGGCTGCCAAATCCTGAAGCAGTGAACCCTTCAGTCAAATCGCCTTTTTTTCTCAGAGAAAGAGTGAGAGAGTGAGGCCTATACAAAGGAGGTGTTCTACAGTCTCTTCCTTATAGTCATTATGACAACTTCTACAGATCTATTTACATATGTAAATGCTAGCTAGATTTAATCTCCTAGTATGCGTAGTATCAAGAACCTCTATATTCTATTTGTAATCATGAAAGTGGGTTCTGATCCGACATTTCATTCGTGCAAATTGCTACCTTGCTCAAACTCGTTCACTAGTTAATTTCTGAGACAAACCCTCGTAATTTAAATGGGCATTATGATCATCGGTTTATGTAAAAAAATAGCTATTGAATGAGATCGACTCAAGTCTAATTTGAATCCAAGCTGCCCCATTCCACGTAATTATAGCTGTTTAATACCTCGCGAATCTTAGCTGGTAGTGATTTGCTTTCTTATGCCATATAGCTGGAGACTAGTATAATGGTGTTTGCGCCAGGCTACTGCTATAGTATCTCCATCACTGTCATCAGAGAGGGAGAAAACGTTCAAGTGGATTTTTCTTATAACGCACGACCGGAACTTACCTGAACCATTCGCGTGTACCATGTGGTAGACTTTCGTGACTACCCCGGATACCCTACTTTAGGGTTGTCCAGTGTTCTTAAACCAGCAGAAACTTCTGATTTTTCTCGGCCATCCGAAACTCTTTTGGAATGGTGAAGGTTGACTTGTGTAGTCGCCTTCACCATGAACGTACCTAACCGGTTAGGATTGTGACGTTGACTTCTTCCTGGTCAGAGTCTCAGAGGGCGAACTCTCCTACCGACTAAGAGTTGGAGATAGTGTCCTTGTTAGGTTTATTGTGAACCAACCATAAACTAGTTGAATAGTGCAAAAAATTTTCAACTAAGATTGAAATAGTTATCGCGAAAACTAATTGATAAATTTGTTATTGCGTAGGGATTCGCAATTGTGAATATGCATTTGAAGGAAAAATGATAACAGCTGACAAATTATAAAAATAAAATGCAGTACATGGGCTTACAAGCGCCCTGTGCATAAAATCAATTATTTTGTTTATTTTTAAAGATACGAGCATTTATTTATATATTTCGATTTATTTACTACTTACATTTCGTGTGAATCAGGGATGGCAAAGTTGGTACAATTGTACCTTTTTTGGTACTATTCAAACTCGGAAAGTACAATACTACACCAATGACTAAATAAGTACATTTAAGGAATCTCCCTAGTACCTGGATTCAGTAACTTTTTGCGAACCGAAAATCGTAATATTTATCGACATATTTATTCCCTTGCGATAACGATAATGGGATTCTGTAATTTCTTTTTTACGATAGTCTCCCGCTTTATCTTATTCACCATTTAATTCAATATTATGTGGTAGCTCTGTAAGGAAAATGTCAAAATAAGCGAAAAGCAGAAAGAATAATAAAGGAAAACTCAACAAATTTGATTTTGTGACTTAATTTTTTTTTCTCCAACCGACAGCGAATATCGTTAAAATATGTTACTGAATAGCGAAGTCGATTAATTTTCGTTATAGTTATTATAACGATACGATTATCGTAATAAAAGTTACTGAATCCAGGTACAGTTTCACTCCGCATTTCGTTTCAAACGATTGCATATGTCAATTTTCACTTTTCAACCATGAAACTCATATTCTCACTTAACAAAAATTAAAAATTTTAAAAACCCCCGACTTTTTTCAGAAAAGATGTTATATCTTCTAAACGGCTGGACCGATTTTTTTCAAACATAGCTAAGAACCCTCTCGATCAAGTCATCTTTCAAACAGAAAAAACTAAATGAAAATCGGTCCAGACGTTTGGCCTGTACGTGGACACAGACAGACACACAGATACATAGACATACAGACACACACTACAAACTTATAATATCCCTTTTTTTAGTCGGCGGTTAAAAACAGTCCTGTGAAAGAAAAACGCAGCGTGAAAGTAAAAAAATGTGAATTCGTCCTTTCCCAAATCATTTTTCTTCTAAATTCGGATGCTAGAGCAAATGCTATTAACTTGTGTATTTAAATTTTCAACTTAAACATGTGTAACCATAATCTTTAACATCCCAACTTACAAGCAAATTTGTGAAAACAATTCGGTAGTCGATTATTCAATAAAAACAAAGAAAAATATGTAATTTGCACTAAAAAATCTTTTAGTACAATTAAGGTCAAAAAAGTACAATTTTTGAGAGATGTTTGTACAATTTTCAGATTTTCAATGCCTTCCCTGGTGTGAATATTTGTTGTCTCCTGCTATTTTGTACATGCAAAGAAGAGAACTAAGGGCCAAACCCACGATATCGACAACGTTCGACTTGTCGCACACTTGCATTCACCACAAAAACAAATTTTAATATTTTGTTGTTGTTTCAAATGTAAGTGTGCGACAAGTCGAACGTTGTCGATATCGTGGGTCAGGCTGTAAATTTCCGCTAATAGCTATTCACAATAGTGATTTTGTAGTTGCATAAAAGAGAACTAAATTTCCGTTAATAGCTATTCACAATAGTGATTTTGTAGTTGCTCGTTGAAAAGCTAGGGTTGCCAACTATTGGCATTTTTTATACTGGGGGCAAATTACACATTCGATACGGTTCGAAATTCTATTTAAATATTTCGTAATTTCGTTCTGGTGCCGTAATTTGCCCACCGATTTATCAACTTTGTTGTAAAAATTTCTTTTATCAACTGCACGTTACTGTTCATAACAAAGGCTTAGTTAGCCAACTGTAATGGAATGTAACTGTAAGGGTAAAAACCAGCTGATCGATATTGTTGTGTGAAAAGTAATGCAAATGGTTATAGAGATGTAACTGGAATGTAAAGGACCAGTTAGCCGATTGTAATCTATTGTAACTGCAACGGTAAGAACCAGATGATCGATATTTTTGTATGAAAAGTTGGTTACGTTACATTACATTTCTATAATCATTTTCATTACTTTTCACATAACAATATCGGTCAGCTGTTCCCTACTCTTGCAGTTATATTCCGTTACAGTCGGCTAACTGGGCCTTAAGAATCTGTACATTACTTTTCACACAAATATATCGATCAGCTGTTACCTACTGCTGCAGTTACATTTCATTACAGTCGGCTAACTGAGCCTTAAGCCTGTATACGAAATTAGACCAGCAGTCTCTCGGACAACCTCTGTTAGGAAGAGGTAGCATATATCTCCCTGGATTCCTGGTTCAGTAAGACTGTGGCGTTTCTTAAGAAACTTGCGATGCTCGGAAACCCCGACAACCTGCCCTCATGGGAAGGTATGCCAGGATTTCCCAGCTGCAATAGCTCAAGATGTACAATTTACATATATTTTTTTACGTCTTCAGCCAGAATCTTGTTATTTGCGTTGCTACAGCAGCGCGAAGTTGTTACCACTTCGAGTCCTGACCCCTAAAAAGTTATTAAAGTTATACTTGGGCATATGTAAAAATATGTATATGAAAATATAATCGAAATCGTACAGTAAACGTACAGCAATTAAGAAGGTTTAATATTTTTAGTCTTGGTTGTTGTTATGTTACTATTAAAAATAATAACGATTTGTTGGCGAACCAGCCGTAAAACTATACTTTTTATACTACACTATAAAAAACAATCCATGGCAAAAGATAAGGACCAGAGCAACAGTAGTCAACTACTTTTCTAATAATTTGTAATAGAATAGATGACGACAATGAGATGTGTAGATTAAAAGTCGAATTTTCGACTGCGTTAGAATGGAATATACGAGTATGTATTTAATTAAATTTTATTAAAATTTATTATTTGGATGTTGTTTGCTTTGGTATTAGCATAGCATATAAAGATAAAAAAGAGCATCATCTTAGAACAATGGTAAAAAAAAACTTAAAAAAATGATAACAAACATTTCAAAATAAAGCTGAGAGACACTTGCTGAGCGCATCCGGGTATAAAATGTTTTGACAAACACATTTTCGAAACTATATAATCATTCGGCTGTGCTTGAACGTGGTTTAATTTAGTGATGGTGTGGTTCCAAATTGTTATTTCATTGTTTATGCAAAGAATAAGAATAAAATAAAAAATAAATATGGCAAAAGAAGCGGAAGCAACAGTAACAACGGCCACCGTTGATGAGGCTATGGAAAAGACTCGTATGTAAATGAAAATTATTATTTACATATGCTATATTATATGAAAACCCATAATTTATTTGCAGATTTTGGAAAATTCAATATACAACTTATAGTCTTTTCCGGCCTTCTTTTAAATAATGTTACTTTGGAATCGATTGGCATAAGTTTTGCTCTGCCGGTTGTGGCCTGTGACCTAAATCTATCTTATCAAGAGCAAGGAATTTTGGGTGCTATATCCTTTTTAGGCATCATCATTAGTTCTCATTTATGGGGATTTTTAGCTGACACGAGGGGTCGCAGGAGTATAATGAGGCCGACATTGTTGTTGGGATTTTTTGTAACATTCGTGTCTAGTTTCTCGTTTAATTTTATAATGATGGCGATTTTGCGTTTACTAAATGGCATATTGTAAGTATACATATGTATATTGTACATTTATTTATTTTTTATGCATGCATTTAGACGATTAGCGTTATAAGAACAGTGAAGGTTTTTTCTATTTTAAATTATCGTCAAAACAAATGCAAAAAGGGGTTAAAAATACTTTAGCAGGAGAAATAAAATATTTAGGGCCTTATTTTTTTTTTTTTAATTTTATATTGAAAAATTTAAATTGCATTTTACAAATGCAATTTTTGTTACTGCAATTTTTAAAAATTCTGCATTAAAATTGCATAAGTGTCCTCATTATGAACTTCTAATTTTGCAATTATGCATTAAAAAATTCTATTACACCATAAATTTCCCTGAAAAATTAACAATTCTATTTACTTTTTCTAATATTTTTTGTTGTTCATACAACTGAAAATATAAAATTATTAAAAACGTTAAATACAACTAACAACTTGAACTTAAAATCTACGAATTTCAAATGAAAAGAGAATTGCAGAGCACATTAAATTGTGTACCCCTACCCAATCTTCTCATCCCTCTCTCCAATAAACTGAATAATTGCTGCGACAAAAATTGCAAGTCTGGACAAGGACTTACACTACAATTACAGGATCAATACTTGCTTTCAAGTTTTTCACACATACTGGCTGCCCCCGCAATTTCAAAGCAATTTTATTTAATTTTTTTCTTCACCGATTTCAGAGGCAATAGAATTATTGGTTTTAATTTTTAAATTATTTCGTCGATATAAAGCGCAACACATCATTTTACTTCTTATTTTTATTCACATATTTTATATTTATTTTAATTGGGTAATTGTTACAATTAAGTTTAAAATTTTTTTTAAAGCACTGATAATCTTAAATTATTATTTTACTTATGCTGACTGAGGACACATTACAGCATTTTGTGGCTGTAGTGTGTACTAGTGCCAACATTTCCGATATTTTTCGTTGTGTGGCATTGCGCTACAAACAAAAAACATAATGTACATTTCACTGTTGCTAATGCATATCATCGGGGAACTTTTGCCTATAAAATTGCTTAGATCAACTAAAAATATTATGTTAAACTTTTATTTAAATAAATGAGAAGTTCAGCTTATACCAAAGTTGAAACAAGAATTCAGTAATCAATATGTTTTTTATTTTGCCATTATAGCATTTTAAAAAATCTGCCAAAACTAAATTTAACATCTAGCATTTAATTCTTTCTTCTGTAGAACATTCTAGCAGATTCAGCATTCTCCCATTATAATTCTCTGGCAACACTGTTTACCACTGCTACATTGGCTGACTTTCTCAGCTCGAATTGTTGTTGTAAGAAGTTTGTAAAGAAAACAAATATAAAAAACAACAACAACTATTAAACAACTGTAGAGTGTTGCCACACAAGTAATTTTGAGCGGGTGCAGTCAAGTAAATTAATTAGTGTTTTTTTGGGAATTGTTGCAATTTAAGTTTAACATTTGTTAGCTAACTAATAATCCTAAATTATTATTTTACTTATTCAGTAAAACATTTACTTTAATTTAATCACTATTTTTCGGTATAATATTAAAAAAAACAATACTATGGCAAAAGCAAGACGAATCCATACTAGGTGGCCGCAAGGGCTCAGTTGACTATTTTCGCCGCTTGTAATTTGAATATACGTTGGAATTTGCCTTGGCCAAAAGAATATTTGAAACAGTGCTGCCAGAAAAACTTTGCCTCTTGTCCCCAATTTAAATCATTATGTCCCCAAAAATCCCCATTTCAAAAGGAAAATCCTTACTTTTGTCCCCAGAAATATTTTGTCAATATTGTTGTTTGATATCATTTTAAAATGATGCTGTAACTCAATCCATTGCTTCAAAACTCTTTGCACATAATGATAACCATCTAGTGTTTGATAATAGTACAAGTTTGTCAAATGTATTTGATTCCACACCTAACTAAATTGGTTAAATCGAATACAGTCAAATCCCGATAATTCGTAATTGCAAGGGACTGGCCATTTCTTACGAATTAAAGGGGGTTAAAATAAAATAAATGCGAATTAACGGGTTTTTTCAATTTATTTACTAAAACGATAAAAAAACATAAAAAACTGTTGCTAAAAATACAATACAAAATAAAAATTAGTTGTTTTTGAAACACCGACAGAGTTTTATGCGTGAGCCTTGACGTTTTTCTTTATTCATTAAAAACTGATCTTAAGAAAATAAACACACACCAGCAAAAGCAAAAACCCTCGCAAAAAAATAGCGGTAAACAATAAATCATTTTTCCATGTTTATGTTGTTTCTATTATGAATTATAAGTGGTAGTCAACAAACAATTACGATTTATGAGAGGTAAAGGAGATTTTATTTGAAAAAAAATTACCAATTATTAGCGAGGGGACCAAAATGTCTAAACTTTACGAATTAACGAAATTTTTTCAAGGGACCGACAGTTTATTACGAATTATCGGGAATTACGATTTATCGGGGTACGAATTATCGGGATTTGACTGTATTTATTTGTACTTAAGCGTTCGCAACGGAGAGTGTGCGAGAAATAACAAAAAATTCTACAGAAGTGGGAATTGATTTTGCCACTTGTGAGCTGCAAAATTTCAGTGAATGGCAAACACATTTAACCATTTTGATGGAATTATTTTAATTTTTTAACAAAGTATAAGTTAAGCCATTAGAACTTATACATTAAACACATAGACCACAGCAGGCTACACGACTACAAAAGCCACTGGCAAAAAGTGATGCCTGGTAGCCAGCTACTTAATTATTTTAAAAACGACAGTAACACCATACGATCCTGATATTGAAGTATAAATATACATTTCAGTGGTGCCGCTTTCAAATATTTCATACGTGTCTGTCATGATTTTCACATCCGTGTGAAAGTGAATCTTTTCCGCATATTTTGGTGTCCTGACATTCACTTCCGAATAATTTTTTCGTTTTACTTTCGACTGCACCAAGCAATGTGAAAGTAAATAGAATCGCCTTTTTCCACATTAAAATTAATTTAATTTAAACGAAATCTTTTTTAAAATTAGGCTTGATATCTCATCTACCTAATTCGGAAATTTAAACCAATATATATTTGGTTTTAATACATAGAAAAGGGGACATGAAAAACATGCCCACATTAGCAACCAATTTTGCAAAAATATTCGGAAGTATGCAGACACCAAATCTTTTTTTGCGATTCGGAAATTTTCATTCTAATTGAAAACGTTCGAAAGTCGTGACAGACACGATAAAAATAAAAGTGTTTATTCAAAAGTATAAAAAGAAATAATTTTCTATTTACTATTTACATAGTAGTAATTAGCTTAGTAATATCTTTAATACATTTAGTAAATTTTTTTTCGCGTTTTTACCAAAATTTTTTATTTTTAATGGCTTTGGCGATTTTAATCAACTTCTCGCGAATTTTTGCAAACTTTTTTGTTTTTATTTTTTAATATTGGACTTTATTATCATCCCGCTGTTAGTAAATTCTTGCGAATTTTCGTATATTTTTGGCAGACCTTACATTTTAGCGAATCTTAATCAATATTATAGATTTTTTTTTTTGTAAATTTTGTAACTTTTCGCGAATTTCCATTTTTTTCGCTTTATAAAAATATAATTACAGTAATAATACTATTTTAAAATAATCTGTACAATTAGAAGAAACTCCATAAAACGTAAATATTGTATTCAGATAAAATACTCTTATAAGAAAAAGTGATGTTAGAGCTCTAAATGAAAAGTCCCCAAATCCCTCCCTACGAAATTTTGTCCCCAAATGAGAAGCGAAACTCCCATTTTGGGGACAAATCACCTAATCTGGTGGCACTGATTTGAAAACAAATGCGTGCTCATTTAAATTGCTGTCAGCTGTATTCTTGCCTATAAATTTGACACTTAATGGGAAAGAAAATTTGAAATCAAATTTGCATAAAATTTTAAAAGTATTAATGTATTTCCGTAAAAATATGAGCGTATTGAAACTTGAAAGGCAAAAATTGATCGTATGACCCTCAAATTAGTAAAACTAAATTATTGTAGGTGCACTCAATTCTGTTGTTTGCGCTTTCTTTAATAAATTATTGTAGGTGCACTCAATTCTGTTGTTTGCGCTTTCTTTACATAATTTTTAGAATGCGCAAATGAGTAATATAATTGAGGAATTCCCAACTACATATACATATTTTATAAAGTATAATAAAATTCATAAAAAAATATTTCGAGCTTATAAAATGGATATCAAGTCATATTCATATCAAGTAGACACGATTAATTAAATCGTTTGTTTCTCTTCTTTTTTGATTATTTTAAAATCTTTTGGATTAAAGACTACTGAAGCAGAAATTAAATGCAAACAAACAAGCAAAATTAGTTAATAAATAAAAATAAAAATTATTAGAACTGTGACTTCAGAAATCTTTAAGCTTCACTTTACTTATTTAAGTTATTTAATTTTATAATTCAAGGATATCGGCTGGATCCGCTACCATTTTTGTTTATTTGGGTGAATTTCATTGTCAAAAAAATCGCAACAAAGCCATATTGTGTGGAGCTCTAATGAGTGCCAGCAGTGCCATTCTCTTTCCGGTTATTGCATGGCTCTTCATCAATCAAGAATGGGAACTTGATATACCATTTTTGCCAATTGTTTATAAGCCCTGGCGTTTATATTTTCTTGTATGTGGGTTATCTGGGCTCATTTGTTGCATATGGTTAGGTTATTTGCCTGAAACTCCAAAATACCTGTTGACTGCCAATAGAACCGATGAAGCTCTGGAAGTTTTGAAAACCATGCACCGCAAAAATACACAAGGAAATAAGAATTTAAATGGAGACTGTTTTACAGTAATATTTATTTGAAAAACATTTTTATATGCTTTTATAAGTTATAATTTATGGAAAATTGTCTCTAGATTAAAACACTACTACCAGATGCAGATACCTTCATACGCAGAAAAAGTATGCAGGATGCCAAATCTGTTTCATCTGTTTTACGTTTAATGTGGCATCAAACAGCTCCGCTATTTATGAGAGCACACATTCGTAAAACTTGCTTGGCTGCCTTGATACAATTTATTATATATTTTACTGCTCATGGGGTCTACATGTGGTTTCCTTATATTCTCAATAATATTATGCTGTATACACAAAACTTTGAAGAATCCTTATCTTTGTGTGATATGTTAAGGTTTACTCAATCCTCAAATTTTTCCATATCAATTAGTCCAAATGATGAACAGGTGAGTTTTATTTTTATCAAATTAGCAGCATATTTCCCTTAGTTCGCTTGAGTCCAGAACAGGGCTTATAGATTATTTCAGAGTAGTAGGTATTTCTAAATTGAACATTTTCATTACCAATATTCCCAAAAAAAAACCGAAGTTTTTGTTACGCCCAAAAATATCCAAATGAAACTTAAATACATAGAGTGGAGTTTATGCTATTCTCAGTAATGTATGTAATGTAATTTTTGTATATAATTCATTAACTTCTATATCACTATGAGTAATAAACTCAAAACAAAATTACTCCACCCGATCTTTCTCTTTGTCGAAATTAGAAATGAGCGAAATTTCCATATCTGTTACTTAATCATAGTGATTGATAAACCTTTAGTAACTATTGTGACTGAATTTATCAGGTAACAGTTATATATTTATAATCATAGTGATTGATAAATCCTTATTAACTATTGTGACTGAAGAGTTACATACATATGTGAATGTGTATACTTTACAGTAAATATAGCAACCACACTAAATTTTTGTACCGCGAAAAATAGTAAAATTTGTCCCATTTAAGCCAGAAAAAAGCCAAACGGAAAAGATTTAGAGAGATAGTGTTGTATGTAGGCCATGACCCAATATTCTAAATAATCGCACGACCTACTAAAAAAATGCAACCCTGATCTGATAAATTGTTATTGTCTATTGGAAATTTTCATCATACCTGTCAAAAATCGCACTATTATATAGCATAGTGTATCACGGTGGTTTAGCAACAAGATTTGAATTTCCTGCAATCCCTAATTTTGTAATGAGTTGCGAAAAAACAAATGAAGTTAGGATAGAGAGAGAGCAGGTATTTTAGCAAAAAAAAATCATACACTTGACTCCTCTAAAGTCAGGCACTACTGGGACAATAAGATATGTGGGGGCAAATTTTTGTATTGGGGACCTCTTATGCCCGAAAAAAATGTTGGTAGAGAAAAATTAAACGGGGTCCATACGTCCTACACTCCACCCAACCAGCGGCAATTTCGAGGCAGTTTTGGGGTTTTTATGGATTTTTAGCTCTTCAGCCCCAGTTTTGAACTCGATGAGAATCCTTTTGACACATTTTTCATTCGAACCTTTCGTTGAGTAAAGAATTTTCTATCGAACAGAATTTTGCTTTCGATGCAGTATTTTAATATGAAAAATTAATAAAAATCGAATTGCCAAACGATTGTTTTATTTTGGGGTTACCAAACACAAATTGTAAATAATTTTTTTGGATTTTATATAAATTTAAGGTGCCAAGAACTAAACAATTCGAAAGGCTTCACTTATGGAGCAAAATACACAATTTGCTGTGCAGAACCAAGTGGATTTTATTTCCCATTCACAGTGAGTGGAATTCACAATAGTGATATTCTTTGTCGAACGCTCGTCACAATACCAAATAAAAATTCGTTCGAACGTTGACTGTAGTCGAACTATAGTCGAAGATCGAAAGTTTCTCATAATAGGGGCCAAAATTATGGGTTTTAGCATTTCAAAATCGTAAAATTGTGCACTATTCCACAAATAATACATATATGTAAATACAGAATCAGTCGTTAGAACCTTGTTAATCGATTTCGGTTTATATGTTTTGTTTTTGGTCTCATATTGTAACCTTTTTATTATTTTCAAAAAATATTTTCCTAGCTACATCAAGAAGTTACATGTACCACAAAATTAGAATTGTCCACCTATAAACATACAATTTCACTGGAACTTATCTATGTGTTTTTGATAATATGTGTGATTTTTGCCAATACAAAATTCAAACGTCCTCCAATTTTATGTAAGTTTTTACTGCTGCTGCATTCCATTAACAAATTCTTTTAACAAATTGTTCATGCATGTTCATGTTCTTATTGACATTCATATCTACATAAATTTATTGCAGTCATTATTCTGGCAACTTGTGGTCTTTTCGGAATATTGAGCTTGCTAATCAAAATACCGCTGGTAGCGATATATTTGCTTGTGATAACGTTGTGCTGTGGTGTTGCTACAAGTGTCGTGAATACAATTGTTGTGGATATTTATCCCACTAATTTAAGGTTTGTATGTTAGTATTCTTATCGTAACATACAAATGTATGTATGTACTTATGTACATATATACTTACATATGTACGTATGTGTACACACATATACATTTCGTCACATAAAATTTAAAATAGCTTAACTTACGAAAAAATATCATATCGACTTTGTTGTGGGTATTAGAATATTTAATGCGTTGTAAGTCCAAAAGTTATGAATTTTTATAAGGTAAGGAATTATTTACAGGCTGCGTTGACAATTCTCATCATAGTGAATGGGGAAGTACCTACTCGTAGGAGCGAAGAGCTCATTGATTTTTTTTAATACATACTAGCAACCTGATTATAATTAATACCGGCAATAAACCAATTTTTGTTAATAGCATTAGGAAGGAGGCATTAGATATTACTGTATGTACGGAAAATATTATTTACGTTTATCAAGGATTGAAGGTTTCTGATGAACATCACCTTCACGGCAGCTGCCGAACCCAATTAGTTTCAGAAACAAGGCAAAGACCGACGGGAAATTTTAGGCAACTTACTTAGGAATCGTCTACGGCAAACATCGAGTGACTGCCTGAGTGTGTGAAAGATGTTGATAACAATGTCAATATGATTACTGAGGCTCTGGTTAAAGCTTTCGAAGAGAGTTGCCTTCTTCGGGAAAGAAAATTCCCCTATGAGAACCTCTGGATAACAGGAGAAATTCGTATGTACATAAAGTCGGATAACACTAAAATAAATTTTGTACCCACTACGATTCTAAGCAAGATGCTACAAGCTAGAATCTAGGTACTAGTTCGTCGATTTTTCGATTGTAGATAATAAACGACTTAAGTTGAGTTACCAGTTGCCAAAAAAAATAACCGCAAATTACAGCTGTCGTTTTTAATAGATATGGCAACCCAGAAATTCTGGTTAGGTTAGCTACGACTGCGCTTAAGGCTCAATTAGCCGACTGTAATGGAATGTAACTGCAACTGAAACAGCTAATCGATACTGTCATGTGAAAAGTAATGTACAAATTCGTACGTCTTTATAACTATTTTCATTACCTTTCACATAATATCGATCAGCTCCTTCCTACCGTTACAGTTACATTTCATTACAGTCGGCTAACTGAGCCTTTACGTTCTCTTTTGTCGCAATACTCAGGCGACTTTTCAATATTAATTTGATCGATGCTTTTTTTTCGTTTATTCGTAGCAGTGTTGCCATAAAGGAAATTATTGTTCGTTTGAGGTGCAAATTTATTTAAGGTTAGGAATTAAATTGGCTTAAAAACACACTTTTTTGACAAATTCAGTTTTATTGATACCAATGTAAATTAAAAATATGGGAATTAATAATGGAATATGATATCGGACAAATGTTCACTTCTAGCACGTCGGCAGACGTCCGCTCTTTCCACCAGATTTTGAACCACATTTTGCAACAAAGATTCATACTAAAGGAAATTATTGTTCGTTTGAGGTGCAAATTTATTTAAGGTTAGGAATTAAATTGGCTTAAAAACACACTTTTTTGACAAATTCAGTTTTATTGATACCAATTTAAATTAAAAATATGGGAATTAATAATGGAATATGATATCGGACAAATGTTCACTTCTAGCACGTCGGCAGACGTCCGCTCTTTCCACCAGATTTTGAACCACATTTTGCAACAAAGATTCGCTTAGCTCGTCAATGTAGCGCCGAATTTCATCCTTCAGAGCGTCAGTTGTTTGTGGTTTGTTTGGTCTTTCAAATTTAAATTCGCAAATTTCACAACTTAAATTCTTTGTTCAAGAGTGTAGCGTTTCATGGCTAAAATTGTCCAACTTTTTACTAAATAAATGTCAGAGGATGACAGCTCAATTCTTAACATTTCATCATTTGACAGGCAATTTACTTCCTAACCTATAAATTACACATTTTTATAAATTAACTATTCACTAATTTTCCAACAACAAATACTGCTGGTACATAGATAGCATAACAAATATATGAGAGAAAGAGATATGTAAAAGAGAAGAGTTAAAATTTGTCGCTTCAACGAGTGTTGCCAGATTTGATCCGCTCTATTTCGCCAAATTTTATATAGTTTTTTTTAATATATAATTTGATAATAATTTTTTTTATAAAGAACTTTTTTAGTATACATTTTTATAAAATAATAGTTTAAAAATTTAGCAAAAAATTGTCAATAGTAAAAAATAAAATCGTCAAAAATTGTTTCTTGTGAATTTCTCTCCTCAAGTTAAAAAAAATCATAAAAATGAAATTGCTTTAATTTTTTTACAGACGAATTTTGGTAGGATTTATTTTTTTAAACTACTCCCTCTTTCAACAAACTAATTTTCCTGAACTACTAAATAGTTTGAAGTTCAATTTTGTTAAAAAACAATCATAAAAATCTTCAAGAGATTTATTTATCGCCAGAAAAATCGCCATGTTGCCAAATCAAACATTTTTGACGCCAAAAAAATCGCCACATCTTTTACTACCCCGCAATTCACTTCTACTCAACAAACACGACTCGCAGCTATGTTACCCTTCATCTCAACGGGATCTTGCCCGTAGTCATGTCATTGATTTCATAAATATCCTTTACCTTGTGGTTGCTATTCACAGTAGAACCATTAATTTAATTTTGTTTCTTGCGAATTAAAATTTCTTACTTTAAGCTGTTTAATTTTGATTTTAGAGCAATGGCTGTTTGTATTTCTTTAATGCTGGGACGCATTGGCAGTGTTACCGGAAGCAATGTCTTGGGTGCTCTAATTGAAACGCACTGTGAAGCCGCTCTCTATAGCTCATCGTGCGCCTTAGTGATGGCGGGATGTCTGGTATTTTTGATGCCTAAAACTCAGGATAGCAAAAAGCCAGTTAACGATAATGAAAACATTTAAATATAAGATACTATTTACACACATACATACCTAATTCTTCTCCACTAAGTAATTTAAAAACAAACAAAAAAAAATATAATTTATTATTTATTGAAAATTAAAGTACAAAAGTTCATGTTTTCTTTCATTATTTAGTTGTTCATGCATACGTACATACATAAGTACATACTCGTATTTATTGTAGTTGACCGGAATCATTGATAACAATACTTTTACTAGTTTTACCTGATTGGCTGCCCATGGCTTCCATTTTCTTAACGATATCCATACCTTCGACTACTTTGCCGAAGACAACATGTCGATTATCTAGCCATGAGGTTTTCACGGTGGTTATAAAGAATTGCGAGCCATTCGTATTGCAGCCAGAATTTGCCATTGACAAAATACCCGGTTCGGTATGTTTTAAAATGAAATTTTCATCATCGAATTTATTGCCGTAAATCGATTTTCCGCCAGTACCATTGTGAGCGGTAAAGTCACCACCCTGACACATAAAATTGTGTATAACACGATGAAAGGTGGATCCTTTATAGCCGAAACCCTTCTCGCCTGTACAGAGAGCACGAAAATTTTCGGCTGTTTTGGGAACTACATCTGCTCGCAGCTGTAAATGAAAGTTTGATTGAAAAAGCTAAATACATATTTTGATTGTTGATTTAATAGATACATATTTCATTTATTAAATATTATCAGCATAATTGTCTCAATTGTAAGCCTTGACAACTCTGGATATTTGCAATTTGTCGTGTGATATTATGATGACCCAGGCGAATTCATACGAATTGGTTTCGATTTGCAACTCTGCATATTCTAATCAAAAAGGGGTGGATGTAAAATTTAATTTGAATATTTAATTTTGTATTTATACGAACCAATTCAGTTGTAATATGTATATTATTTGGATATATTTTTTTCAAAATATTTTTAATCGATTAGTTTTTAATCGCTGGTTTATTGTTCAAATCATTTCATTCGAACCAAATTATGGAATAACACAGTTATAAACTAGGGCAAAAATTATTTGAATAAAAATGTTTTAAACATTTATTCGAATATAATTAATCGAGTAAAACTAAAGAGAATAAATTTATTCGAACCGTGTTAATTATTTTCCGTGCATTTATTTTTCTAATTTTAATTGAAATCTTTTTTATAATTTTTATTCAAATGTTAGGTTAGGTTAGAATGATCTATAGGTCCACTGTGAATTCCTTCATAGCATTTCCCCTTCCATAACTCGATGAGAATCCATTAAACCACTTGTTATTCATGAGAAATTCCCTCCTTTCCACGAATTTATACTGCGGTATTTTTAAGTTCCTCATGAAAAACTTTACTCAGCGACTTCAGTCTGAGGCGTTATAGCCGGCAATGGCATATAAAGTTCTCTAGTGTTTTGACTCTCCTCATACTCCACATAGATCGCAAAAATCCGGAATGCTACATTCTCACGTATCTACCTTGCTTGCTTGATCCGTGTAACTCTATTGTTCACACTTAATAATAGTACGAATTTTGTCAAGCCGTGCCTTGGCCATAAAGACCACGATTACCTGCAATCATCCCAGCAGATCCGGGAACTATACGTTCTAAAACAAAGAGGTTTCTGCCCTTGCCCTCATCACCTAATTTTGCCAATTAAAATGTTTACAAATATTTTTTCTAAAATTTTTGGGAACGAAGATATAAATCGTATATCGTTACCTTAATATAGAAAGGCCCTAATTCGTTAATTTTTTTTAAATCGACTTTTTTCTATGTATTTCTATACAAGAACAACGAATGAACGAACGATAAATGCAACAATTTCGAATTAAAAAAAACAAGTTAGGGCCTTTCTATATTGAGATATATATATATATATATATATATATATATATATACCTTGTTTCCATAAGTCAGGCAAGCGACTCGTCTAGAAAATTTGTATGAAACTCGTTCAAAATAATTTGTGATTTTCATATAAATCGTATACTCAAGGCGACCGTGCGTGTTGTGAAGAACAGGGGGTTAAGTTAGAAATTAGTTTAAGCAATAGCTTCAACATTCGGCACTTCCTTCTCTTCATCCAACAAATAATTCCACTCTAATTAATCATTTCTATTTTTATTTCTTCATATTTTCTTTACATTATTTTAAGTTCACAATCACAGTCACAATCATATTTTGGATAACTTTCAGGCAACTGGCGAAGGTTGCCATACATAATCGGGACAACCCTAAATAAAATTCGGCGAGAAATTTTTCCCGTTTCCAACTATAATTTTTTTGTTTTCCCCATTACTGGCTATTGTTTTAAATTGTTCCCCGGGAATGATTTCTCGAAGAATTTTATTCATGATTGCCCTCAATACTAAATTTAATTTCAGTTGCCTTGCCAATTGGCAACGCCACTGAAGTTCGGTTGCCAACCATAATCGATCCATTACATTCTCACTTTCGCACAAATTATTTTCAAGTGCAACTCCAGCTTAAAATAAATTACAATTTAACAACTAAGGGCGTGTGTCAAACGCTAGAAAAGTACTATGGTAAAAAAATATTTGCCTGTGGGGAAAAAATTTAATTTTTCTACTGTGCCAAATGATATCTTTTTTGATAATGTAAAATTTTGACAAATTCGCTTGAGCATAGAAAGAAGCTGATGAAACAATTGCTGCTGCCGCGGTTTTGCTTCGCCTGACTACAAGCCGCCGTCTACCAACATATTTTTAAGAGGACATTTTTATATAAAACAATATTCTTGCAGCAATAAATTATATAATATTATATACATATATGATGCAACATTTTTCGCAAATTAAAATAAACAATAATTTTTTTCACAGTCTATATAAACTTAAAAGACGTAAAAATCTTTGTATTGGGCGACGGCTCGAAGCGACGGCGGTGGATTTAAATTTTATGATACCATGCTTTTTATTGCAGCTTGTCAAAAATTTACCTGTTGTATCAAAATTTCTACTAGCCCCCAGGGCTAGTGAAATTTTATTCACCTCAGAAGTGTCAAAAATTTACTTACACTAGTACTTTGCTACCGTTTGGCACAGGCCCTAAGTTATAATTGAATAACGTCCTTTTTCATAATGTATGATTAAGAGTTAACGTGAACTTTAACTGACAGTTCTTCATACAAAACTTGCCGTTAAAGTCCCTGTTAGCTTTTAATTGTACATTGTGAAAAGGGCCGTAAATAACATATTTAGGTTATACATATACATATCGTCGGTTGGTTATTGGTTTGCTGCAGTCGTAATGTATTTTGAATATATTGTGTCGCAAACCAATAACCAAACCGACGATATGTAATTTGTTACAGCTTAATTTACTTTAATTCACCACAATCTGCAATAATAATTTGTTTCATTGGACGTCCCTCTGGACAGCCATACGATTCGATTTTCTTAACAACATCCATGCCTTGTATAACTTGACCAAAGACCACATGTTGTCCATCTAGCCAAGGCGTCTTAACGGTACATATGAAAAATTGTGAACCATTAGTATTTGGACCCGCATTTGCCATCGACAGTATGCCGGGGCCAGTATGTTTAAGTTTGAAGTTTTCATCCTTAAATGTAGTGCCATAGATTGATTTGCCACCGGTGCCATCATTCTTTGTAAAATCTCCACCTTGACACATAAAATTCGGTATAACGCGATGAAAAGTGCAGCCCTTGTAACCGAAACCTTTTTTCCCCGTACACAATAGGCGGAAATTTTCGGCTGTTTTCGGTACCGCATCTTTGCGTAACTGAAAATAATATTAACTCAAACAAAAAACCATCCAATCCATCTGGCATATATATGTAGTTACAATATATTATATGTATGACATCTTAATGAGCAAAAAATATATAGCGTATATGTGATCAGCACAAAAAAAAGCAAGATATTTCATGAAATCTCGTAGGAAAACTAATGGGTATTATCGAGAGCAAAATCTAAAAATTGGGACAGGACTATACTCACCAATTAACAGAAAATATGGTCCGAGATATGATTAATGGAATTATAATACTTGGATACACTAAAAAAAGTAGGAGAATTCTACATGTGTCCCACTGTACAGAAATGCTGTCATTCCTCCTATTGTGAATTAAAATTTTTCCAGTAGGTATTCTGAATATGAGGGATTGGGAATTTTTTTTGAGTTTTCTCGCCAAACATTTTGAAGGGAACAAATGCAAAAATTTTAAAATCATACTAATAAATGTTGTAAAAGAATGGTAAAAACATTTATTCAGAACAAAAAGTTTAAATAAGCACCGGAATTATAATTTTCGCTCTTGTCCTAGAAATGAACTAGTTCTGCCTTCAGAAAAAAAAAATAAAACACTAAATTTTGCACGCCTCCTTTTTATGTTCGCATAGTAGGTACATAAATGGAAAATTTTTTTTCCCTCTAATATCAAGACCGACAAGAATTTTATTTGCAATTCCCTTTGTACATACAGTTATTGGAAATTTATTCCGTTCACTTGTGAATGGCTACGCTGTTTGCTTTATTTTTTTTTATTTAAGCAAAAACAGTTATTTACATTATCGCACAATTTTATTGGCAACTAAAATGTAAAAGTTTTTAAATTAAACTTCTATTACTGAACTTTTTTTAGTACAGAAAAAAATGTAAACATTAAAACAGCTAATCCAGAGATTTAACCCTCTCCCGTATTTGCTTATTCCCCTGCTATTTAGAATAAGGAGTATTTTTCCCCGGGCACAAAGGATAAGAAAGGGAAAAACTCCCCGGGGAAATTCGTAATCGGGCTTTACATAGTATGTGTATAAATACAACTACAATTTGAACCAAAATGTCAAAATTTGTTTGGAAATTTTCTGACAGATTGGTTTTGTAGCATGGCAAATTACATGTTGTTTTTTGTGTAGTTATATTGTTGTAGTGATGAGGTCACCTGATTCTGAATTCACCTTGATTCACTCCTGTCGTGTGAAAATTTTTTTTCTCGAAATATTTCCCCTTTTTACCAAATTGCTATCGTGAATAAATTTGCTCTAGAAATGTTTCACTTATTTTGATTCCCTTGGCTTTGTTCACTTTATTTTTGCAGGCGAACTAAATTATTCTAAAGTTAAAAAATTTAATTTGGAACCTAAAATTTGTGTATTTCATATTATTAAAGCAAAATTTGTTTGGTTGGTTGGCTTACGTGGCTACCCACTACACGCAGGCACTCAAGTAGAATTTAAATGATTCCTTTTTGAAAGAACCACCACACTTACCGGTGTCAACCTATGTAGAACCTTATCTAAGTATTCTGATACGGTTATCGTTACTAGATCCCACCCGTCTTACCTTTTTTACATTCACTGGGAGTGATGGCGGTAAAAAAATTTCACAATAAATTCACGATAGCATTTTTTCCTGCGAGGGGAACAAAAATTCCACTTGCTATTCACGATAGTGGTGATTGTTATTGGCAAACTCAACGCGTGATGCTAGAAACGGAACTGGAACTAACCAAGAATTTGCTGTAACTGTGTGACAGATTTTTTTTTTGGCAAGTCGTGCAATTTTAGAAATACTTATGAAAAATTTCATAAAATGATAGATTCCATGCGATCAGAGTTGTTTTTATTGTCAGAAGACAGCTGAGAATGTTGTTTTTGCATCATTTTTGTATGATAGTGTGAAGATACAATAAATAAATACATGTAAAAAAAAAGTGTGGCTCCTAAGAGCCATTTCACACTATGCCTTTTTGGCCTGCCATGTATTGACAATTTTCTTTTAACCCCCCTACGAAAATTTACGCACATTTATATTAAGCCTTTTTTATTCATGCCTTTTTGGCATTTATATAAACGCTTAATACTCAGAGTACGAAAAAGGCAGAGAAATGTCATAAATCGCTTCGAATTTTCATTTCGTGCCTTTTGTTTTACTCCGCAAGCTTCTCACCTCCTCTCACCAATAAACTTAAAAAGCTTGCTTGTACAGGCAAGCAGAAAACGCACAGTGTAAACTGCGTCTGAAACACCATTTCGAAGCTATTTTTTAAAGTCGGCCAGACTTCTGCAAGATTTTCTTGTGAATGAATCGCGAGATCGTGTAGGATAGTGAATCAGGGCCTTTAGTAAATCAGCTAAAAAAAAAAAAACAAGCGAGTGATAGAAAATTAAAAAAATAAGCAAAAGAATTAAATAAAAAAATGGTGGCGGCAGTTCAGAGCCCCATAACTCGGAAAATATGGGTCGCAAATCCTTTTTTATTTTTAAATTTTCTTTCAGATAAGCTTAATTTTTATGTTGCGATTTTTCGTTTTTTTATGAAAAGTTCGGAAAATATGGGTCACCGCCAACTTGTTTATTTAATTTTCTATATAGGATACTTTTTTGGGGCGCGGGAGGGGGGGCTGCTTCTTTATGAAATCGGAACTTTTCATAGGAAACTGAGAAAAATCTCAGAAAAAATTGTAAATGATGGAAAATTTAAAAAAAATTTTATATAAAAAATACTGACTACCACCCATATTTTCCGAGTTATGGGTCTCTGAACTTTTCATAGAAAACCGAAAAATCTCAAAAAAAAAAAAACATTTTTTTAAAAAGGCAGTTTAAAGAAGCAGCCCCCCGCCAACTTTATTTTTATTTTATTTTGAAATTTGCTTTCAAATAAGGTCATTCACCAGATAGTAGCGGAAACGCAGTTGAGCTATTTTTTTCTTTAAATTATAGTTCATTCGAAGCTTCAAAAATTGTTTACGAAAGAGAAATTAAAAAAAAATGTTAAAAAATTTTCAAGTGAAAAATATTTTATTAAAAAAATTCTTTTGAAACAAATTTAAAAATATGAAAAAACTATTAAAAAATTGTGAAAAGTGCCTAAACGTTGCAAATTTTGTTAGTGGTAGCTGCCGTGAAGAAATTTTTTCAAATTTATGTGAATAATTTTCATTATTATTATTTTACAACAAATTCTATTTTTGGTATTTTGGATCAACTAAAAGCCATGTTGTTTTTTTCATTGTTGTATTTTTTCATTGTTCTTGTAATCCTGACATTACCTGGAAATAAATGTTCCTTGCTTAAAATTTTTGTTTTCGAGATTTTTTGGTTTTCTATGAAAAGTTCAGAACCCGAATAACTCAGAAAATATGGGCCGCCGCCAACTTTTTTATTAAATTTTCTATCACTTTTTATTCTTTTTGGGGCTGTTTCACATTGCATTTTCTATCAAAATTTTAAAAGCCAATAACTCGAGAAATATGAGTCGCAACCAATTTTTTTATAATCTTTTTCAATTTTCTATCATTTACATAAATTATTTTCTTGGATTTGTCGCAGTTTCCTATGAAAACTTCAGAGCCCCATAACTCTGACAAAAATATGGGTCGCCGCCAACATTTAAATATTTTGTTTTTTTCTTATTTTTAAATTTTCTATGAAATATGTAGGCCCACTTTCTACTTTTTTGGCTGTTTCACGAAACAAAATTTTCTATCAAATCTTTAAAGACCAATAACTCGGGAAATATGAGTGCAGCCAATTTTTTCTATTTAAAAAGAAATTTATTTAGGAGATTTTTCAGGGTTCTATGCCCATAACTTCGCAATTTTTTATATTTTTTTTTTAATTTTCTATCACAAAAATTTTTTTTAGATTTTTCGTAGTTTCCTATGAAAAGACCATAACTCGGAAAATATGGGACGCCGACTTTTTTTTTTTTTTGAAATTTTTTCTCATTTTTCAATTTTCTATCAGATAAGCCATTTAAAAAAATTTTTGTTGAGATTTTTCGGTTTTCCACGAAAAGTTTAGAGCCCCATAGCTCGGAAAATATGGGTCACAGGTAGTTTTTTTATAAATATTTTTTTTTTAATTTTCTATAAATAATTTGTTTTAGATTTTCGCAGTTGCCTATGAAAAGTCCATAGCTCGGAAAATATGGGCCCGCCGACTTTTTCTGATTTTTTTTTCTTAGTTTTTAATTTTCTATCACATAGGGTACTTTCTATATTTTTTTTTGAGCAGCTTCATTAAACACCATTTTCATTTTACATTCCTCAGGCACAATTTTCATTTATCTCTTGGACCGAAGTCCATTTTAGTTTCAAAAATTTTAAATAAAAACACAAAACCTTATTTTGGATAGGAAAAAGTAGAATGTTTTATTTTTTGTAAAATAATAAAAAAGGGGTTTCCATAATTTTCTGGATATAATTAATTATTGAGGAAATAATGCAATTTTATTTGCACATTTAAGCATATTTTTTGTTTGTTTTTATTTGCTTCAAATTTTTTTTCAGAAATGCGATTTGGTGAAGAAAAAAATAATAATAAGAAACAGATAAATATTAATATAAAGTAAATTATATTTAAAACATTTTAAATTTCTGGTTTTTTTTTGTTTTCAATTTAATTTTAGTTAAATGCCTTTCATTTATTCATTCATTTGTGTTATATGTAAGTATGTATGTAATTATTCCTTTTGCTGTAGCGATTATCTCTTAAAATTACATTAAAATAGTTTTGTTGTTTGTTTTGACGAATTATATGTATGAGGGGGGTTGCGGCGTTTCGCTTACAGGGCACCACAGTCAGCTACAACAATCTTCTTGTTTGTTTTGCCGGATTGGGTGCCGAAAGATTCGATTTGCTTAACAACTTCCATGCCTTCAACAACTTGACCGAAGACAACATGTTTGTTGTCCAACCAAGCGGTCTTCACGGTACAGATGAAGAATTGAGAACCGTTGGTGTTGGGTCCAGCATTGGCCATGGACAAAATGCCGGGGCCGGTGTGCTTCAAGGTGAAGTTCTCATCAGCAAACTTGTTGCCATAGATGGATTTGCCGCCAGTGCCATTGTGATTTGTGAAATCACCACCCTGGCACATAAAGTTGGGAATGACGCGATGGAAAGAGGAGCCTTTGTAACCGAAACCCTTTTCGCCGGTGCAGAGAGCACGGAAATTCTCAGCGGTCTTAGGAACAATATCGCTACGGAGCTGTAGAGAAAAATATATAATACACATAACGTGCGTGCACAAAATGATTAGTTTTATTTTATTTTTTTTCGTTTTCATTATAAAATTAGTTTTTTAAATTATTGCTACATATATTTTTGTTGTTGATATTAACACATAATTATTTATTTTATCATTAATTTCAATCAGACACCACCCACTACACTACATTTTATTAAAAAAAAAAAATAAAAAATTTAGATTGCATAAGTTAATAAAATAAAATAAAAGTTTTTGTAAAACTAAACTTTGAAACTGCTTTAAAATACCTATTATATGTAATTGACCGCAATCGGCAATTACAATTCTTCTTTCCTCTTCGGCTACCAATTACTTCCATCTTCTTCCCCACATTCATTCAACCCCCATCTAACTATAAATTTGCCAAAAATAGAACATGACGACTATTCAGACATTTTGTATTTATACGGTGTATACGATAATTTTGAACCATTTGAATTGAGACCAACCAACATTTACATTCAACAGTTTCGTTGTTTTAAAATTAAATTTTTTTTATTGAATTTAGTACACATTAGTGTCCTGCACAAGAGTATTTATAAGAATTTTCAAGACATGAGAGATTTTTTCCAATGCTTTATTACAGCAAAATATTCTAAAAGAATCGCTTAACAACACTGTTGGCAAGACAAACCACCGAATAAAATTACTTGCCAACAGTGTTGCTTAGCTATTCTTTTAGAATATTTCACTGTAGTAAAGCATTTGAAAAAAATCTCTCATGTCTTGAAAGGTCTTATAAATAGTCTTGTGCAGGACACTATTACACATTACATTATTAAAAACAGAGCATTTTTATAACCAAAACTTTTTTTCATCGCAAATATTCGACAGTCTTTAATGTTTTAAATAGGAAGCGGAGTTGAGTTGTTTGCTTTATTAATATTATTTTGTATATTCGTACATACATACATACATATGTACATACAATCGTAATCGTTTTTCATATTGTTGTATGTATTAATAATTTTGTTTGCAAGACTATAAAAACTATTTTGTATTTGTTTATTATTTCTTCTTATTATTCAATAATTAATGCAAAAAGTATAAATATGTATATCGAGAGCCTATATTCAAAACACGCAAGTCAAAAGAGCTAACTTTTCAGTAGAGCGAAAAAACTAGTTACTTCGCTCATTATTGTAAAAATAATTGATGTTTCTTCCATAATATGGTTTAAATATGCTTACTAATTTATAGATCTGCAAAAAATATTTTATTTTCCACTGGTTTGTTTAGTTTTATGAGATAACATATTTTAGTCGATCAAAAAACAAATTTTTTTTAATATATTTATTTTTTAATCAATTTGTGAAATCATTTACTCAATACTAGATATAAGAATTGAAAAGCTAGAAGAAAAAACTTATAATAACATAAAAAAAATAACTTAAACCTGACTGAAAGCCTTTTCAATCTCGAAGTGGACAGCTTTAGCACTATCTAACTCACTTCCTAGTGTAACAGGGTCACTCCAAATTATCAATTTCGAAAGCTTATTTCATTGACTATACTCGGTCCATACATAATGTTTCTGTTCGATTAACAGTTTAAAAGTTATACATATGTACATTACCAATTTTTTTTATTGGAACCCCTCTGTACTAACAATTTAAAAGAGACCGTATCTCAAAAACTAGCCATAGGATATCAAAATCTTTACCAGATTCGTGTTCCGCATGCCAAATGCATTCAGATATGAGGTAAATTTTTTATAAATTACAAATTTTTTAAAAATATTGGAAATTTACATGGGAGTTAGATTTAATTTTCACCAAAAAAAAAATTATACTTTGAGATAGCAGAATTAGAAAAATTGATATAAAACGGGGAAAAAAATCATTTTTTTGATTCGAAATTTATACTACAGATGGATATAGCATAGGGGAGCTATTTGCCATTGGATACTCATTTTGACTAAATTTGAGTTGACGTGTTTTGAATATAGGCTCTCGATATATGTACTCATTTTTGATCCTCACTGTATATAAATATATTTTTCGTTATAATTTTTTAAAAAACTTTAACTTTGTTATACAGTGTAATTAACAGAAATTATCTTGTTTGGATAGGTGGTGTGCAATCCTAACCCAGCAAAAAAAAGTGAGGAAAAAGAAGTAGGAAAAACACCACATCTACTGAATCGAACGAACCACTTCAAATTTAGGCAAAAAACCAATGAATTTTACATTGACGTGTCATTGGAAGGAAGTGGTTTGCTTTTGATGTTTTTAAAACTCAATAAAAATCATGTTTTTGATACTATAAAAATCCGAAATTCGGGACTGAAAATAATTCACTTCAAAAAAGTAATTAAAAAGTCCTTTTTATTCAGTGATTAAAATCACTTGTGTATGGTTTGAAAAGAAAAAAAGTTAAATTTTTTAATTTTTTGTTTTTTTATTCCATTGTTATTTTTAATAATACAAATTTTTTGATTTGAAAAGCCTTAAATGCAATAAAAAAATATTTGTATTTGGCTTGAACCAAAAAAGCAATGACTTTGCTGAAAACAAAGTAGTGATTTAAAATTCTATTTGATATGTGGTTAAAAATAACTTCTCTAGCATCAAAATATGCATTAGATACTTTCGAAGTAATTTAAAAGTGGTTCGTAAGGAAGTACTCCTTTTATTTTTTGCTGGGAAATATCAAAAACAATAAAAACTAAAAATATATGTAAATAATCAATACAAATTATTATTTTCTTTTGTTTTAAATACTTGTGACGTAACCTAAAAATTAGATTTACTAATAACTTGATGACGTAAGATTTTAGAATAGGTGTTAAAATTATAGTTAACAAAAACCTGCATTTAAGATGATTTTCTCCAATAAATAATTAAGCATTAATGAATCATTGTCCTATAAAAAAAAAACTTGAGATTAGAAAAAGCTTACTCAAGCCAATAAAAATGTTTAACATATGTACATTTTTATGCACGTATTTAAATTTCAAATCTTATAGTGATTACTTTCTAAAACGCCATGCACCGGAAAAAAACAACGGACTTCAGTAAAAATATTTTTAAGCATCCATCTTGACTTTTCAATCACAATAAAGCTTTGCCAATCATATTTTTGTTATTGAAGATTGATGCAATAATGCATTGCGCTGAGAAATTTTCATAAAAAAATAAGTACACATGTACATACATACATACATACAGTATGACAAGTAATTGTTTTGACATAGTTAAAATCGTTGTAAATTTTGACTTTTATCGTCAATATTTTTTTACTTTTTTACATTATGAATATTTTTTTGTAGTAGATTTCATTTTATTTACATTTAAGTGCACAAATAGTCGTAAGTTATAAGCAAAATTAAAAATAAGAGCATACAAATTATATGAAAACCAAAAAACTCAAAAATTTCTTTGTCAAGAAAATGTTTTTACATCCTTGTATTATATAGTAAGAAAATAGGAAAGATTGTAAGGTGTACAAAAATCAATATTTTTTGTGGCCGCCATTGGCATCAAATAAGTTTTTAAGACGACTTCTAATAAAAATTTTTTTTTCCAAAGATTCCGCTGAAATTTCTCACTTTCACCTCGTATTACTGTTCTTAACTCCATTTAGTTCTTGAAACACCATTTCGAAACACTATTTTTCATTTAAACCCATAAATTTTGAATAGGGTATAAATCTGGATCTTGAGATGGATTATCCACAACTTTACCGCAATTGAATAGACACAATGTTCATACCCAAAGTGCCTCATGTTTGAGGTCAATACCTTAATAAAAATTTAAAACTTGCATATTTACTAGCCATAAAGCCAACCTTACTCGCGCTGTCAACCAAAAATCATTTCAACGTGTTGATGTAAAGCTCAGTAGCAGTTTCCCATGAGACAAAGGCAAGTGTTCAAAAGAATCGACTGTTCTTCAAGAAGTGGTCAGAAATCCCAGCTTCTTAGATTGCAGCATAAAAACAACAATTGCCTTTTGCGATAACGCATACTTCCAAGCTTGAAACCAAACTTCTGCTCTATTAGAATGACGGATGTAACAAAGAAAAAATCTTTAAAAATATTGGAAAGTGAAACCATATACGCAACTGTAAAATTAGAAAAAGTTTGGTTGATGGATTGGGGGTATATATACACATGTATATACATATGTATATGCTGTAAAAGGTGGGATTAATTTGGTTTATTGAAAATATCTTGAATTAGGGGGGGGGGGGGGCAGTACCAAATATATTGAAGTATTTTTTTGGATGACAGCTCGAGTAAGTTTGGGTTAATTGCTGGTAAATATGGAAGTTTTAAATTTTTATTAATGTATTGACCTCAAACATGAGACACTTTGAGTATGAACATTGTGTCTATTCAATTGCGGTAAAGTTGTGGATACTCCATCTCAAGGTCCAGATCTATACCCTATTAAAATTTATGGGTTTATTTGAAAAATGGTGTTTCGAAATGGTATTTTAAGAACTAAATTGAGTTAAGAACAGTAATACGAGGGGAAAGTGAGAAATTCCAGCGGAATATTTGGGAAAGAAAATTTTTTTCCATGAGAAGTTGTTTTACAAGCCGCTTTGATGCCAATGTCGGCCACAAAAAATATTTATTTTTGTACACCTTAAAATTTTTTATATTTTTTACTATATAATACAAGGATGTAAAAACATTTTCTTGACAAAGAAATTTTTGAGTTTTTTTGGTTTTCATATAATTTTTATGCTCTTATTTTTAATTTTGCTTATAACTTACGACTATTTGTACACTTAAATGTAAGTAAAATGAAATCTACTACAAAAAAATTCATAATCCAAAAAAGTAAAAAAATATTGACGATAAAAGTCAAAATTTACAACGATTTTAACTATGTCAAAACAATTACTTGACATACTGTATATAAAATTAAACATGAAAAAATAATTACTAAAAATTAAAAGAAAAATAATTTAGTTTCAGTTAATAAGTGCCTGTCCCACGATGTCGACTTGTCGCAAATAAAACAAAATTTTAAAATTTTGCGACAAGTCGAACGTTGGTGACATCGTGGGACAACATCTAAATGAAATATTTTTATATGGTTATCTATAATGATATTTGAAGTTGGTGCCGATTAGGTTAGCAAGTTCTATATTTACTTACGGCTAATTATTCAGTGAAAGTTTAAACGCTGGTTTAGTTGAACTAAACTCAAATTTATATGTGGTTTAAACTCAACAGGATTAAATCAGTGAATAAAAAAAAAGAGTTAGGGACTTTTTAAATTAAGGTAACGATATGTATGTACATATGTACATATAAGGGCTAATAAATCAGTGTATAAATCGATTAAATAGAAGCGTTTGAAATATAATATTAAGTTTTATTGAGCTTAGTTCCGCTCATTTTTTCGACTTCGAGATTGTGTCGTTACTATAGTGCAATGTGTTGGGTAAAGTAAAATAACATAAAATCAAAGTTAAGAAAATAGTGGACATGTCACCGCCCACTTTTTTTTACAATGGGACCAAGTGGAAGCTGTACTACTGAAGAAACAATTTAAAAAAAATACAGACGAATTGATAACATTCCCTTCTTTTTTTTGAAGTCGGTTAAAAAAATAAAATCTATAATTTTGGTGTTTCATAAAAATATTTTTTATATTGTTACAACGCGTTGCCAGAATTGATAATTTATCATATACAGAACAATCCTGATAATTGGTAATCACAAGAAACCAAGCGTTACAGGATTTTTTGATTTAACCGTTTCTATTCCATTGTGTTTCCCTTTCTATTGACACCCGTTAATAATGACCAGTGATGCCAACTTTTTTTGGCTCTAAAAGCACATCAAAATTAAAGAAAAGCACTAAAAGCGTAATTTTGAGATCTAAAAAGAGTAAAAAGCACTAACGTGAAATAAGAGTGAAGGTTAGTAATGTTTAATATTTTCTAAGCTATTCTCTATTTAATGAAATACAGTGTCAGCTCGTTAATCCTTGTTATGTAATTCGATTACACAAGGAAACTGTTCGAATTGGTATGTTATTAAAAATTCAATCCGAAAATATTTCCGTTCGCTTCAGATTACATACATAATAAACCCCCAGTAGTGCCCTAATTATCTGTCATTAATAAAATAACGAACTGAACACAGAAAAAAATATAAACAGAACAAAAAATTTATGAAAAATATATATTTGTGAAAAATTACATTAACTACAATTATTTCGTACGAAGTTGACGTATAAACAATCGACCTTAACGTGGTTAACGTATGTATGTATATCGACTTCGACTATGACTAAATTTTAATTCTAAATTTAAAAAATGTTGCGGTGTTCTTTAATCTATTACAAAAACGTCGTAGTCAAAGTCGAAATACGCCAACCACGATAAGGAGGATTAAATCCAATACATTTCATATACATACATACATCCATACTGTTCTAATCCAAATGCTAGTTTTATTTTTATTTAAAATTACAATTTTAATTTTGTTATAAATTTTTTTACTCTTAATAAAATTATAATTTTAAACGAACTTGATTAGTATCCGCTTAATTATATTAGCGCAAGTGTACGGCACATACATACATAAATCCATATGTACATACATTCATGAGCTAAATTACATTTGATTATCTATATGTAGATTATATTTTCAATGTCATGTCCTTTTTCATTTGTTTATTTTACAAATTTTGTTGGATTTTATTTCACATGCAAGCCAATTGGTAATTAAATTTTAAACGAGCAGTGAGAAAGAAGCAGTTTTCACTTATAATTACATACGTATGTACATACATACATATGTATGTATGTCTATGTATGTACGTACAATGAAATTATTTCTTTAAAATTGATATTTAAGAGAAATTTATACTTTTTTGTAATTTAAATGGGTTGATATAATGAATACCTACTAAATTGGTTTAACTAGTTTTTTTTTTTTAAAGGACATTATAAATATTCTTAATGATGTCATTATTTACACTCGTACGTGTACAAATGAATGTACATACATACATACCTACGGTTAAATACATATTAAAAAGAAACAAAAAAAAAACCTTTTTGTCCTAGTGGATACATTACAAACGGCCAATTATACTTTTCATGTTTTCGAAGAATAAAATTTAAAATTTGCCAAACATACTGATGTGATGTTATGAATTGATTTCTGTAGTACAAGGACTCCTAACGTTATACTTCAAACAAGGACATTAAAAAATAACTCATAAATAAGATTTACAGGAAATTCCTGCCTAAAAATTTACATTTACATACGTAAGTATGTATGTATGTATATGTATGCGATTGTGTAATATATGTATGTATGTACATACATACATATATAATTTCAGTCTCCAAGAGGCTGCAAATAAGGTTTAGCATTACATGAGCATGTTCCTGTTTACATTATTATGTAAGCTTTTATTATAAATTTTTTCTCTTCATATTTCTTTCAAGCCAGTTTCCACGTTGAAAACAGCCAACATGTATAGTATAGAAAACAGGCAATATGTAAGTCCGGGTTTACACACTGAAATTTTAGTTCAACAAACTAATTTTCCTGAATTACAAAAATTTTGGAGTTTAATTTTGTTAAAAAAGCAAATATCCACATAAATCGCCAACAAATTTATTTATCGCCAGAAAAATCGCCATGTTGCCAAACCAAAAATTTGGACGTCAAACAAGTTGAAAAATCGCCACGTTTGGCGAGAAATCGCCTTATCTGACAGCCCTGGCCAGGATTCCAAACTGTAAATGTAAATGTTTTATTTGTAGGAATTAAAACATACATTGTATGTGTAAACTAAAGATCTAATTGTAAAAATTTCACTTAAAAGCGTTTATACTTGGTGTTCACAATCTTATTGGATGTTGCTAGCTTATGCGGCTTCACCCAACAAAACGAGTTGAAAATTCGCCACGTTTGGCGAGAAATCGCAATTTCTGACAACCCTGCTTCTCTTCATTACCTTCTCCACCATATCTCTACCATAAGCTTAAAAGTTGTTCAATTAAAATTTCCGTGTTAAACCATTATGTATGTACCTATAAGCATTCAGGATTTAAGATTTTCAATATGAGAACTATAAAAAGAACAATAACGAGCATTTCTAAATAACGATCAGGAAGGAGGACAATACTAACAACATCGTGTTTTATACTCCCTATGTGACATCTTTTAATAAATTTTAGTTTATGTTATAAAGCAGGAGACAAGGACAGTGACGGGTTGGTCTGGGCAAATATTTAATTTTCGTACTAGGTATAATGGACTTCTAATTTTAATGGGCACCGAGGACGCAGGGTCTTTATAAGCACTAGAAATAACCTATTATATCGTTCGTTGCGGTTTTAACTAACTGACCTAACATAACATGTTTAAAATTTTACATGAGAGCAGATTTTATGATTGTTTTATACCTACATGCAACATTCACTTTTATAGGCCCAAAAATAAATAATGTTTGCAGTCCTAAAAATTTTAGAAAAGGTGGTAACTATTATGAATTACAAAGTCTAGTAGTAGACTTAATTTATTTTGCCAAAAAATATCAGTTAGATGTAGTAAAAAGAACAACGATATTTATATTATTATTATTATTTATATTATATTATTGTTAGCAAGTCGGAATACATTTCCTAAATTGTTCAACTGTTGGTAACAAATAACGATTTTAATTATCATAATAGGAATAGTCTTTATGTAAAAATTTATGTTTATTGGTTAAATGAGGTTATTGCTATGAAGTCAAATTTTTTTCTCATGATGTACATAGGTACTTGGAGTGACAATCAAAATTTATAAATCGATTTTGAATTTGGTTGCTAGTTAAGGCGTTTTAGGTAACGATGTAGTATGCAGTGTATAAAACGTTGTTAATTTTATTAAATGTGCATACCTAAGCAAGGCTTTTAATTTTTTTTTTTAATAAAATCGATATCTTTGGACATACTCCCATAGGGATAAAATGTTGTGGAACCTATATAGATTATTCGTGAATGGATATTTCTTATGTAGGTCACAATGAATCCAAAATTTGTTTTAGAATTTATTTTGCAAGTTACAGCCTTCTGGATATTATGTAATGAAACGTACATACATATGTACGTGAATACCTATGTACATAAAGATACTATCTTACTCCAACTCTCTTATTTATAGTTATTTCCCTTTGCCACATAGTACCTACAAGATATTGAATTTCATATCGCAGCACTGATTTCAAACATAAAATCCTATAAATTACATGTTAAGATATACATAAATCAATAGATTTTTAGTAATAACCCGGTATACAGACACCATGGCAGGTTAACTAAACCATATGCATGTGAATATGTACATACATACATACATATGTACGACGTTGAAATGTGTGTTTTCATTTGCAACTCATGCGCTCATACTCAAGGTCACAACTGGTCATTTGCATTTAAGTATAAATTCAGTGTCTGTATTTAGAAATGACTATAATATGTCTTAATTTTTTTAAATAAACTAGAACACGTTTTTTTATAATTTCAACAAAAAATGTATACAAAAGCATAGATAAAACGTACACAAAGATAAAAAGGTGTGTAAATGAAAATGAACAAGATGGAAAATTCCAAAGTGAGATTGAAAACGGCGCGGCAACTGCGCAGCTGAGAATAATCACAAAAAGGAAACAAGAGCTGAAATTTACAAAACGCGGGAAGGGGTAAACACAAAACAAGGTGAATAATAGATTTTAAATTAATCTACACATAATTTGATATGAAAATATCACGCCTGCCGGCTGGTGCATAATTTTTTACCAAGTGTGTAATCGAGGTAAATTAGATTAGATGAAATTCATTGTTTAGCAGCTAACTTTTCATTTTAATGTTTCATTACACATTGGAAATAGTGATGCCACCACTTCTATTTTTTATCGAAATTTTTACATGCACGCCAATACTAACCCGGCAATTCACGCCAACACATGCGCCCGTTGGTTAATCATCCCACCATAAACTTACACACACATACACTGCGCTACAGTCATCGTCAACGTTAACAAAATTGGAAAATGCAAGTTGTCTTTTTTTCTCCTCTTTTGCAATATCTTCTTTGACCTAACCTTACTTTTTCATTCAATTTGAAAGAGATAAAAATGCATAAACTTGAGACACGACGAATATGCAGGGAAAATATCTACACACTTTGCTACACTTAATAAAAAGAATATTGCAAAGCAGACTCAAATGAAAAATATATGCTTTAACTATTCAACATGAATGAATGATAAATATGCTAACAATTTAAAAAATCCCCTTACCTCCATGACAATACGACCCACAGGTTGACCATCAGCGGTCATATCGAAGTAGACACGAGGTAATCCCATTTTTCCTTTGCTAGATAAATTGCGTACACTGAGAAATCCAAATTGCAACTGATTCGTTTTAATTCCAGTTGTCAATGGCGAAGCTTGAATACTTGTTTTGGCAAAAATGGCGATTGACTGCGACGCGCCAACTGTCACTTGACGACAGCATCGTGCCAGTGTTGCCCCTAAGAAAGACATGCTTGCTTATGTTTGTGCAATTAATAACAAATTGTTTAATTTGATAAAAAAAAACAAATTTTATTGTTTAATTCGTGTCTTCTACAAAAATTCACGTGCTTCAAGTGACCAGAGAATTGTAATGTCTTTTGGAAAGTATTGCGTAACTAGCCTTGTGCTGCCATATACATTTTCCTGAAAAACATTCCAAAAATCAATAATGATAATTTCCAAAATATTGATGAATAGTAGTAGGGAAGTTTTTAAGTCCCGGTTCACACATGTTAACTTTTTTTTAACAACACAATCCACCTGAAAGAAAGACGGAGAAGGATATGCAAATATCTCTCAAATTGTACCATGTGATCAACAAACTAATTGCGAATTTTTTGTCCCCTTCAATGAATTTTAAAATTCATTTATGGAAAGAGCAAATACATAAATATTTCCTTCACAGATAAGTACCACACACCTTATGAATTAATTGTGCATTGTCTTGTTCAATGAAAAATTAATATATAATGGAATAAAATTTTAAATAAATTAAATTATATTATAAATTTCCGTCAGTCCGGCAGCCTTTTGTAAGAAGAGAAATTTTTGTTTTTAGTCTGGCATCATGTATTTTAGAAGATGCCACACAAGGCGGATTGATATAAGGTGGTCTTGATTTGCAACTCTGCGTATTCGCCTTGTATATTTGTTAGAGTAAAATTTCCTGCTGTCAAAATATTTCTTAACGTTTTGGTTCATTTGACAGCAGGAAATTTATGTCAGCTGACGAATTAAGATCACCTTATGTGGATTCGCCTTGATGCCACATGAAATAAATTAATATGAGTGTCAAACATTCAATGCAATATACTTGGGGGCCACACCAAGGCCTATTTATCAGGTCAACGCAATCGTCCTGATGATATTCTGTGTTTTCGTGTTTTAACTGTCAAGAGCTGTTTGCATCATACACTTTAGTTCATGTTTGTGTGTGTTTCTGACAACTGAAACACAAAGTTGTTTTTTGTGTTGCTGTGTTTTTGTAGAGTTCCATAGACTTAATAAATAAGCCTTGGGCCACACGTTCAATTCCATTCAATTTGCAATATGTGTACTCACACTTTTTTTCAATTGAAAACTAAATTGCTTTCAAATTCACTTATCCATCTACCGTGGAGCTGACTAGCTCATGAACGAACGGGTTAAATTGAACGAACTGATTCGGTGATTGTACTGAACGCTTTTGGATCAGTAGCGATCGTACCGCTCGATGTTTTCCTTCATTCAGTTTGTATTTCAAGACTTTTATGTCAAATTTGCTTTCGTTCATGTTTGCTTTTTATGTTATGTCTTTTTGTTTGAGTTGAGTTTTTGTGTTTTAAAAGGTTTAGGTACGTGTACACTAATTTCTATTTAACATCGCTGTGGCACTGTCATAATTCTTTTTATAATTTGATTTAACAGTCTTTTCACAAGAAGTATTTTTACTAGTGTTTTTACAAAGTAAAGATGTTATATATGCTTATACATACATTTCATTACCTCAATCTAAACTGAATTTGTAGTGCTTGAAATATTTCTTTTTGTTTCCGGTAAAATATTTTTGAGGACAAAATTTTAACCTAAACTTTGAGAAGTAACATTCAAACATTGATGCGCTTTTGATATATAAATAACGATAAAAGAGTTACAGTGCTTTTATTATTTATCTGAAGAAAAAAAAAAACTATTAAAACTAAACAAAAGTACCTCTCTTAATCTTAATATTAAAGTAAATGTACAATATTCTAGTCGAAAGAACATTAAATCATTTATAAAATAAATTTAAATATAATTTTTTAAATAAAGAATTAAACTTTTTTTTTAATAAATTCTTCAATTCATTCATTCGCATTATTTAAATACTCGTATATACAACCGATTTTATTATTCTTACAAAATAGCATTGTTTCATACTGTCGTTCAAAAGTGAACGATTGAACGAACGGGTCAATTTTTTGCTAATTGAACGAAAATTACCGGTCACTGAAAAGAACGATTTGGCACAGCTCTAATCTATAGGGAAATATAATTTTTAATTTTTAAATGAACTAATATATGGACTAATATATGAAATGTATTATAATATATGAGCTCATATATGCAACTTTAATTATGAATCTCTCCATATGTGGATCCATATATAGAAATAACATGTAATATATGGACCCATATTAAAATGTGTGCATACATAATATCTCACATAAGATCGTTTGGATTTTATCACTGGTGAATTGGAAATCCATTAGAAAATACATACGGTATGCAAAGTTTATATGCGTACCGTCAACGCTTAAAAAAGAAAACTTTTGTTACAAAAAAAAACCATTCTTGTATAATTTAATATGACAAATAATCAAATGGACAATCCAGTCATTAATTTATATAAAATAATAGAACTCTCTAGATAAGAAACAAAGTGAAAACTATTGTTAGACGGATTATTTTTCTTTTATAATTAATTGCATTAGTTTTTAATCTGATTTCTTAAATTAAATGTTATGTACGAATATGATTTTTGTGTTTATTAAATGATTGATTCACCTTTCGACTTAAAATGATGAACGAAATGACCTTTAGTTCGTTTTTCATTATTTGCCAGACAAATGTTTCATTAAATACAACCTCCCTGTTCAAAATCTAAAAAAAGTAATTTTAGTAAATTAATTTATTGCACAGCAGTGCGCTTTTGTGAATCAAGAGAGTATGAATATGAACTTTGCATACTGCAGAGGGAATATTTACACATGCATGTATGAAAATGTATGAATATATATAATCATATATGGCCAAATACCCTCATTTTTCGGATCCGAACCATATATGGGTCATGCTCCATACACATTTTTTTTACCTAGGTGGGTAGTTTTTCTTTTGTGGTATTATTTTCACGTAATTAAATTTTTTACTTTCTGGTCTCATTCGGTGCGTCATTTTTGTAAATAAATGGTAAAAATTAGTATTTGTGACCGAAAATGTTCAAACGAAGCCTGTAATCATTTGAAAACATATTTCAATCACTTTGTAATATTAATACACGGTGAAATTTATGACGTCTATTTTTCTTAATTCTCTTTTGAAGTTGCATTCATATGATGTTTTTTTTTTGGACGTCAAATTTTACTTCTCTCCACTCATATAGCCAATAATACTTTTGTGCCTTGTTTAGGCCCAACTATAATATGAATAAGCTAGCTTAAGCAACTGTGCGGTTACATATAAAACGCATGTGGCAAACTATAATGTACTTAACAAACTTTTCGTCAAGTTTCGTCAAATGTCATTTGCTTAAGTAAAGTGCCAAACTGAACGCACATTCCGTAAGGAAACAACTGTTTGTGCATTTTTTAAACTCAAACAAGCAGCAGCAGAAAATATTCATTGATTTTAAATATTTTTTTATTGTTTCTTATTTTAAACTCGGAAAATAAAGCAAAACTTTAATTTTCATTGTTTGTTTTACAATACACATATACACACACACACATGTATTTACTTATTTATATTCACTGTTGTACTTTTTAGTAGGCAAAACAAATAAAACAAGTAATAAGGTGATGGATATATTTATATGTGAATTTTTAATAGATTAGGACATTCTTTTAAGTTAGTTTGATTGAATTGCATTCATTTAGGAGTTATGAGAAGAAACAAAATTATTGACAATACCTAGATGTGCAGCAGTGGCTAAAGAATACTTAAGTGCATGTAAGTACATTATGGCCACCTAAAAGTCACATCTGAATTGTTTAAGCATTTGACAGACTTATCGTTCAATTCTGACATTAGCTTAAGCCAGCTTATTCATATTATAGTTGGGCCTTTTGATGAAAAAAAAATGTTGACAATTTGTAAAACTGTGAGAAGCACAGAGTTGCCACAGGATTGTGCCTAATGCATGTACCTGTATTAAATGTGCCTTGCTACCAATTGTAGTAACGTCTATACTCCGCATAAGACAAGAAGTAGATTTTACCATATTGTTTATGTATGATACTTTTACGTTTTCAAAATGTCTGGTAAAGGTACCAACAGACGACATGTTTTTTACATCTGTTTTTTAAGTTTTTGACTCGTATGTTTTTCTTTATGCTTGTCGATATTGGTTAATTTACATAAGGTTTATAATTTTTGGTCACAAACGTACATGTAGTATCACTTCTTCTTTTTCAGTACGTAAATATCCACGTAGTTTGTTTTATAAATGGCTTGCAGCCGTCGAAATATTTTTGGTTCCGTCGCTGTAGTACTGGCGACGTAAATGTGCTTTTTTAATTTTTTCATTTTTAAACAAGACGTTGAGGTTGTATCTAAAAATCTATAAATTTTTGGACTTATTTTAATAAAAAGACAACGTTAAATTAAAAAAAAATATATAATTTATTTGTCTTGCAAAATACTTCATTCAGGTGGCTAATGATAGTGCACATAATCAACCGCCGACGAATTTGTTCGCATGACATAGACATTTGGAGCTGTATGCTTAACATAAGAAAATAGAGCACGCTCTATTTCAAATAATGTCTTGTTTTTTGTCATGTTTTTTACACAAGCAATGTTTTAAAGGTAACACACGACATCTTTTCGTTTACATATGTAAATTTTGGCACATACAATGTGAAAAACATGTCGTCTGTTGGTACTTTAAGTTGTTTCCTACTTTCAAGCAAAACACAAGCATGCAATTTGTAGAGGGATAAATTTAACCATGTATTTAAAATTGGATAACAAGTGTAATGTAAAAACGGCTTAGTTAATTGGGAAAACTCGGAAAATTCAATAGATCAAAAATTGAATATATTGTTGCAACGACAGAATAATTCTTGAATTGCGAGATAAAAGTGCAATTTATTTAATGAAATCAAACACATCTGTAAAAAAATTAATCGAAAGGTAAAAGGAAATATAGTTTTTGTGTTGTAAAAGAAATTCTATTGAATAAAAATATATTCAACCTTCAAAAATGGAAAAATGAAAATAAAAAAAGGAAGATGTGGAAGGACAAAAAAACAAAGTACATCATTAAAAATTAAATGATACGTGTCACTGAATTGTTGACAAAGACCAAACATACATATGTGTGTATATTGTGGTTTATTTGTGTACATAAGTAGATTTAAAATTATTTTTAAAATCCGTTCCAACACCGCATTACTTATTTACATATGTACGTATAGAAATTGAAAATACATACATAATTTTTATTTTCCTTGTTTTATTTTTTAATATACACATGTAAAGTACATCAGCAACACTTGGAAAATAATTCTTTAAAGTGAAACATAGTGCATATATACTTATACCCATAAAAATAGCAATAGAAATATAGCCACACTATGCCATCTTGTGGTGGTCCAGTGTATCAGCCCACAACGGTCTCTTATGAGCCCCGTTCGGGTGGTGGAAATGGTTCAGGAGGTGGTCTCGGATTCTTAGGAAATGCGTCATCTATTGGAGCTGATTCTCCCTTACGCATTTTTCGCAAACCAAAACCACAACTTCTGCTCCTCTTGTTTACACTTATTTCATTGGCCGCTGGAATTGCTATGTTAGCTAGTGGTGCAAGTGATTGGATTGAAGACCAAGAATTTGTAAGGCAACAGGCCATTGAACAAACCACAGATGATGAAGTAAGCGAGACTCAAACAGAAGCTGTTGTCCCCTGTGTCAATATTCCTTTAGGTATACTACTGGGTGGTGTATTTATGACAATTTTGGGCTTTATTGGAATGGGTAAGTTTCCATTTTCTTTTTCAATACATACATACATACGTAGGTATGTTGTGTATGTATTTAAAAAAGTAACAATAACATATTTGTTTTTTTGTTGTTGTAGGAATCTATTTAAAAGTTGCTGATTGGCGTCGTAATTGTGTGTGTCCATGTCCGTGTCCATTTTTCGATAAAAAGCAATCGTTGGCTCGTCAATTACAATGTCAAAATGTTGATGGTGGTTGCGGCCAAGGTATAATGGCCTTGAATCCATCCACAGATCCTCTAGTTTCGCATACACAGTACGCTCCAGTTTCGGAGTTGCCCTCGTTGCGTGCTGATGAAGAGGAACGTCGAAATCTAATGCCTGATAATAAAGATTGGTGAGTTTCTTTGCTATATTTTCTATCGACTCAATACTAGGAAGAACGTATGTATATGTATATCGTTAGCTGAAATGCAAAATCATGTAACTACACAATTTGAAATTGTATAGGAGACGGTTAAATGTAAACTAAATTATTCAAGTGTCTCAAGTAAAGTTTCTTTATTTTTATTCTTAATTCACATAATTGTTATGATAAAGGTTTGAAAATTTGTAGGGACTTGTGTTTCTATGTAATAGCCAATAATTAATTAAAAATGCGATTTTCAATTTAATTTATTTATGTATTTATTTATTTATTATTTATGTATATTTATTATTATTTTTATTTAAAAATTTATCTACTATCAGCCTTATTTATATAAATTCTTAAGGCTAGGCTAAATAAGAAAAATTTTGTATGAAAATTTGTTTTAAAAAACCTTCATAAAGGTTTAATAACTTTTATAAATAAGGCCGTATTATGTTTTAAAAGGCTTATTTGTCATATTTCTACGGAAAATTTGTCAAATAAGCGTGTAATAACCTATTTTTATATCGTTACCTTAATATAGAAAGCCTTATTCACAATATTTTTTGAAATCGAGATTTTTGCACTTTTCGATACATTAGATGCTCTTCTATCGAAATACACAAAAAACTGAATTTAAAAAAAAATAATGAGTTAGGGCCTTTCTATATTAAGGTAAATATGCAGTAAATATTTAAATGTATGTACTTGTTAGCTGTGATTACATTTTTTTTATACAATAGTTATATTTTTGATTAGAATATGAATCATTATAGGCATGAAACGGTTGATTCTTAATTTATAAATAGCAAAAAAAAGGTTTATTAAAATTATTCGATGATAAACTTGTTTAAGGGGGGGGGGGGACTTTTTTTGTTGTTGTTTTATTAATCTAAGTTTTAAAATTTAATGTACTATCAACGTTTATTTACTGCAGCCTCAGCAGTGCTGAAGAATCTGATCGCATGCTGGAACCCGATCCAAGAATCGTATTGCGTCCCGTGGGTCGTGTCGAAGACGCTTAAATGATAATAAACATTTTACTAAAGAAGCAGCGAATAATAAAAAAAAAAATATAAAAAAAAGAAAGAGAAGAAAAATCTCAAAAATCTCAAAAATCAACACCAATTCTCGTTATAATAATTAACATTATTTATATATTTTAATTAACTACATTTTAGATGATAAGTTTAATCTCATACAAATCAATAACAATTATTTATTTTAAAGAACATTGTTCTCAAACAAACATTTGAATTTATATGCAAAAAAAAAAATACCTACAAAAATTGTAATAAATCGACCACATCAAACAGTTAAATTACTTTTAACATAAGATTCATATAAAATATGAAAAAAAAAACAAAACAAAATCGAGACGAAGAAACTAAAAAGTTGATTTTTTTATATCAAATAATATTAAATAATTTGAATATCATACGAGGTACAACTCTAAATACATTTTATTTATGGTTTACATGTACATATGTATGTATGTACACATACATATTTGAAATATTGCTAATTTAATTAAAATTTTCTTAACAATTTCTTTTTGTTTAATTAAAAGTTAACCGTAAAATATTTTCTTTAAATTAACACGAATTTTATAACTCTATGGAGTTTCCAATAAGAAGAAGATATATTTATTATAAATGTTTAATGTACAAACAAATATGAAATTAAATAAAGAACCTTCGATATTTTTTTTGCCAGGCATTTGTACTTAAATTGTAGTATGTATTATTATTTTTTAATTAAATATTTATGAATCTCATTTAAAATTCAAGGACTGTAAACGTAACGATAGCGTAAACAGGCCATAAATGTATTCGCTTTGTGTTTTTTAAAACATCAATGTATGTATTTTATTTAAAGGAAAACTAATTAAATTTTTAATGCTTTTGCTGTATTATAACAATGGCCGAATAATATACATACATACATATTTATTTTAATTAAGTAGAAAATTAAAAACATACAACACAAATTATTTAAAATATGTACTTAAACTTTTTGCAATTTAGCTTAATAAATTACTTAATAGTTAATTGATAATGATGCAATAATATTTGCTCTTTCACAATTCATTTCATCTTTATTTAAATTAATTTTTAAGAAGTTTATTATGAATAACAAAAAGAAGAAGAAAAAAAAACACGTACCAGTTAAAATGCAGTTTGTTAATAAAGCACGTCCATTGCAAGCAAAAAATGAAATAAAATTAAAATAAATAAAATAAAATTGATTGAAATAACCTAAATTGTGTAAATAATTTCAGTTAATTTTCGTTCACTTCAAGTTCAGGCGTTTAATGATTGAGCTTTTGCCATGATTAGAGGAAAGAGCACAGAGAAAGAGAAATTGCATTTCTTCAACTTCAGAAATTTGAGAGCAATTTCTCAGGGGGAAATGACTGGAAAGTACTTGTTTTTAATAATATTGTAGCTCTTATACATATCTCAGGAACCGCTGGGTATATTTTAATGAATTTTTTTTTGATGAAACATTTCGTTTCCTCATTAAGTTTTCCAGCAACCCACGAAATTTCATGAAATTATCTTTAAACACAACGGCATCATAATTTTTACGTTTTTACCTCAGTAACTCTTAAACTTTTATCGTCCCTACCACGTCAAACTATCCAATATGCAAATTTGAACTTTTCGTTAATTGTGAATTTAAAGTCGGAGTATTCCTAAGGGCACTGCTACACGTTCAATATATATTGAACGCGATCCAGTATCGCGATATTTATTGAACGTGTAGCATGCAGTATTGATGGATCGCGATCCATATCGCAGAATGGCCTAAATTATGGAATCGCGGATAGCGTGCTTTTTTTTGTGTTTTCTCGCGACATTTTTTTAATAAACGATCCGCACAGCACAAAAATAAAGTAAAAACTGACGCGATAAATATTGAACATGTAGCATAAGCACGTGATCCATCTAGCCATTAAAATGGATCGCGATCCAAATATCACAATATACATATATTGAACGCGATCCAGTATCACGATATTTATTGAACGTGTAGCATGCAGTATTGATGGATCACGATCCATATCGCAGAATGGTCTAAATTATGGAATCCAGATCGCGGATCACCTGATCAATATTGAACGTGTAGCATTTTCATGATATTAGATCGCGATACGTTAATAAGAAGTGAAATAAAACAGCTTATTTTCGGTTTTCTTGCGAAATTTTTTTAATAAACGATCCGCACAGCACAAAAATAATGTAAATACTGACGCGATAAATATTGAACACGTAGCATACGCTCGTGAGCCATCAATACATTAAAATGGATTGCGATCCAAATATCACAATATATATTGAACGTGTAGCAGTGCCCTAAAAGTGCAGGGCTTCAAATATTTCTTATTGAGTTAACTATCGTCCATGAGAATTTCAGCATTCTTAAACGAGTCATATCGTATAAATTCGGATAACGAATCTAAAAAATCAATTTTGCATATTGGATAGTTTGACGTGGTAGGGACGATATGTACAATATATCAGTATTAATTAAATCCACATTGAAATATCATAGAATTCTGCTATAGCGACTGAAATTTTCTTGTGGTACCACTATATTTTAATTATAACCCTAAACCCAATAGTTGCAGCAACAGAAAAAATTGGTTGACAGTAAGGAATTTGAAATAAATGTTATTCTTGCTACCGAAAATTTGGTTAATATAATTAAAACAATATCATAATTGGTACCTGTAAAAGAAAAATTGGCCTTTCTTGCTGAAATAAAAATAAACAATAAACGCAAATAAAAATACACAATTTAAGAAATTTATTATTTGACATATTGTCATATTTTAATTGAAATTTATTTCCTAATGGTGAAGTATGTCTATATACATTTCTCCAACCACACATTTTGAAAAGCCACAAACCTGTTATCTTATGCACAGACTTTCAAAAACCATTTGAGAATTCAAAAATCATAATACCTTTGAAAGTCACAAAAGTTAATTTTTTAATTTGCTGCTATAAACTTTGATAGTAAACTCAACCTCTAGTTACTTGCAGCAACTGATTGAAAGTTTTTATTTTAATTTTAATATAGAATGACAATTTTTTAGTTGCTAATACCAAAAGTTGGTAATAAAATCCAATTCGTAATATTTTATTCGGTTGGGTTAACCAATCAGTTAATTAGTCATGACAAAAGCATACGCTCAGTTGATGCAATCAATTTAAGTATTGTCACAATCATATCTTTGTTACAATTATCCCCTTATGGCAATAAACATGGATTGTTTTTTGGATTAACAGAAAATTGATAGCGTGAACTGAAATATAGTTAATGCAAATGATATTTTATTGGGCTAACCGTTTTCCAACCAATCTTTTTTCTGGGTGTATACATCAAATAAAATTTTGCCACGCCCACTCTGAAGTCCTCAAAAGTGGGCGTAAATAGGAATTTGCCTCTCTTTCGTTTTTCCTTTGCACTTTCGGAAGTCTAAAAACCATCTATATTAAAGCTGACTTTGCGATCTTTCATCCAGAACAACTTTCATCAAAATATACCGAGCCGTTCCCGAGCTATGGGACTTACAAATTTATTAAAAAGTAGCCACTTCCGGTCACTTTGGCTTGTTGTTACCCTATTAGAAACTGAGCTATAACTCCGAAATTTCTGAAGATAGAGAAGTGAAACTCGACAGGCAGCTAGTATGGAAGTCGGAGCTTCGTATGGACGCCATATAAACTCTGTAGTTTTTTAACTTGGCGAGATATAAATATTACAAGAATGTTTTGCATTTTTTGTCTGGCACTGGGGGCCACCAGGCGGGCCAAAGTTTGCCTAATGTGTAGCCCCGCTTTTGATCTATCATATGGTGGAACACTCAACCGAATCCATAGAGCGATTAGCGAGTTATAGCGTTTTGAAAAAAACTAATTCCCGAAATCCACCTCCTACCAGCTTCTGTTGACCTGGTGTTTCACAAAAAAATAACCGAAATTTTTCAAATTTTTAAATTTTTCCGGTTTTACGTTTTTTGTAACAACTCCATTGTTTTAAAAGATAAATTTATGAAATTCTGACAGCAGATAGAGAAGACAATGGGGAATGAAATGTGTCAAATAAAATTTTGCCACGCCTACTTTGAAGTCCTTAAAAGTGGGCGTAAATAAGACATTGCCTCTTCTTCGTATTTTCGTTGCAGTTTCGGAAGTCCGAAAACCATCTATATTAAAGCTAACTTTGCGATCTTTCATCCAAAAGAACTTTCATCAAATTATACTGAGCCGTTCCCGAGCTATGGGAGTTACAAATTTATTAAAAACTAGCCACTTCCGGTCAGTTTGGCTTGTTGTTACCCTTTTAGAAACTGAGCTATAACTCCGAAATTTCTGAAGATAGAGAAGTGAAACTCGACAGGCAGCTAGTATGGAAGTCGGAGCTTCGTATGGACGCCATATAAACTCTGTAGTTTTTTAACTTGGCGAGATATAAAGATTACAAGAATGTTTTGCATTTTTTGTCTGGCACTGGGGGCCACCAGGCGGGCCAAAGTTTGCCTAATTTGTAACCCCGCTTCTAATCTATCATATGGTGGAACACTCAACCGAATCCATAGAGCGATTAGCGAGTTATAGCGTTTTGAAAAAAACTAATTCCCGAAATCCACCTCCTACCAGCTTCTGTTGACCTGGTGTTTCACAAAAAAATAACCGAAATTTTTCAAATTTTAAAATTTTTCCGGTTTCACGTTTTTTGTAACAACTCCGTTGTTTTAAAAGATAAATATATGAAACTTTGACAGCAGATAGAGAACACAATGGGGAATGAAATGTGTCAAATAAAATTTTGCCACGCCCACTCTGAAGTCCTCAAAAGTGGGCGTAAATAGGAAATTGCCTCTCTTTCGTTTTTCCTTTGCACTTTCGGAAGTATAAAAACCATCTATATTAAAGCTGACTTTGCGATCTTTCATCCAAAAGAACTTTCATCAAAATATACTGAGCCGTTCCCGAGCTATGGGAGTTACAAATTTATTAAAAACTAGCCACTTCCGGTCAGTTTGGCTTGTTGTTACCCTTTTAGAAACTGAGCTATAACTCCGAAATTTCTGAAGATAGAGAAGTGAAACTCGACAGGCAGCTAGTATGGAAGTCGGAGCTTCGTATAAACTCTGAAGTATGTTTGCATTTTTGCCTGACACGGGGGGCCACAAGGCGGGCCAAAGTTTGCCTAATGTGTAGCCCCGCTTCTAATCTATCACATGGTGGAACACTCAACCGAATCCATAGAGCGATTAGCGAGTTATAGCGTTTAAAAAAAAACTAATTCCCGAAATCCACCTCCTACCAGCTTCTGTTGACCTGGTGTTTCACAAAAAAATAACCGATATTTTTTCAAATTTTAAAATTTTTCCGGTTTCACGTTTTTTGTAACAACTCCGTTGTTTTAAAAGATAAATTTATGAAACTTTGACAACAGATAGAGAAGACAATGGGAAATGGAATGTGTGAAATAAAATTTATCCACGCCCATTTTGAAGTCCTCAAAAGTGGGCGTAAATAGGACATTGCCTCTTCTTCGTTTTTTCGTTGCAGTTTCGGAAGTCCGAAAACCATCTATATTAAAGCTGACTTTGCGATCTTTCATCCAAAACAACTTTCATCAAAATATACCGAGTCGTTCCCGAGCTATGGGACTTACAAATTTATTAAAAACTAGCCAATTCCGGTCACTTTGGCTTGTTGTTACCCTTTTAGAAACTGAGCTATAACTCCGAAATTTCTGAAGATAGAGAAGTGAAACTCGACAGGCAGCTAGTATGGAAGTCGGAGCTTCGTATGGACGCCATATAAACTCTGTAGTTTTTTAACTTGGCGAGATATAAATATTACAAGAATGTTTTGCATTTTTTGCCTGACACGGGGGGCCACAATTCGGGCCAAAGTTTGCCTAATTTGTAGCCCCGCTTCTAATCTATCATATGGTGGAACACTCAACCGAATCCATAGAGCGATTAGCGAGTTATAGCGTTTTGAAAAAAACCAATTCCCGAAATCCACCTCCTATCAGCTTCTGTTGACCTGGTGTTTCACAAAAAAATAACCGAAATTTTTCAAATTTTTAAATTTTTCCGGTTTCACGTTTTTTGTAACAACTCCGTCGTTTTAAAAGATAAATGCTTGAAATTCTGACAGCGGATAGAGAACAAAATGGGGAATGAAATGTGTCAAATAAAAATTTGCCACGCCTACTCTAAAGTCCTCAAAAGTGGGCGTAAATAGGAAATTGCTTCTCTTTCGTTTTTCCTTTGCACTTTCGGAAGTATAAAAACCATCTATATTAAAGCTGACTGCGATCTTTCATCCAAAAGAACTTTCATCAAAATATACCGAGCCGTTCCCGAGCTATGGGACTTACAAATTTATTAAAAACTAGCCACTTCCGGTCAGTTTGGCTTGTTGTTACCCTTTTAGAAACTGAGCTATAACTCCGAAATTTCTGAAGATAGAGAAGTGAAACTCGACAGGCAGCTAGTATGGAAGTCGGAGCTTCGTATAAACTCTGAAGTATGTTTGCATTTTTGCCTGACACGGGGGGCCACAAGGCGGGCCAAAGTTTGCCTAATGTGTAGCCCCGCTTCTAATCTATCACATGGTGGAACACTCAACCGAATCCATAGAGCGATTAGCGAGTTATAGCGTTTAAAAAAAACTAATTCCCGAAATCCACCTCCTATCAGCTTCTGTTGACCTGGTGTTTCACAAAAAAATAACCGATATTTTTTTCAAATTTTAAAATTTTTCCGGTTTCACGTTTTTTGTAACAACTCCGTTGTTTTAAAAGATAAATTTATGAAACTTTGACAACAGATAGAGAAGACAATGGGAAATGGAATGTGTGAAATAAAATTTATCCACGCCCATTTTGAAGTCCTCAAAAGTGGGCGTAAATAGGACATTGCCTCTTCTTCGTTTTTTCGTTGCAGTTTCGGAAGTCCGAAAACCATCTATATTAAAGCTGACTTTGCGATCTTTCATCCAAAACAACTTTCATCAAAATATACCGAGTCGTTCCCGAGCTATGGGACTTACAAATTTATTAAAAACTAGCCAATTCCGGTCACTTTGGCTTGTTGTTACCCTTTTAGAAACTGAGCTATAACTCCGAAATTTCTGAAGATAGAGAAGTGAAACTCGACAGGCAGCTAGTATGGAAGTCGGAGCTTCGTATGGACGCCATATAAACTCTGTAGTTTTTTAACTTGGCGAGATATAAATATTACAAGAATGTTTTGCATTTTTTGCCTGACACGGGGGGCCACAAGGCGGGCCAAAGTTTGCCTAATTTGTAGCCCCGCTTCTAATCTATCATATGGTGGATCCTTCAACCGAATCCAAAGAGCGTTTTGAAAAAAACCAATTCCCGAAATCCACCTCCTACCAGCTTCTGTTGACCTGGTGTTTCATAAAAAAATAACCGAAATTTTTCAAATTTTAAAATTTTTCCGGTTTCACGTTTTTTGTAACAACTCCGTTGTTTTAAAAGATAAATTTATGAAACTTTGACAGCAGATAGAGAACACAATGGGGAATGAAATGTGTCAAATAAAATTTTGCCGCGCCCACTCTGAAGTCCTCAAAAGTGGGCGTAAATAGGAAATTGCCTCTCTTTCGTTTTTCCTTTGCACTTTCGGAAGTATAAAAACCATCTATATTAAAGCTGACTTTGCGATCTTTCATCCAAGACAACTTTCATCAAAATATACCGAGCCGTTCCCGAGCTATGGGACTTACAAATTTATTAAAAAGTAGCCACTTCCGGTCACTTTGGCTTGTTGTTACCGTATTAGAAACTGAGCTACAACTCCGAAATTTCTGAAGATAGAGAAGTGAAACTCGACAGGCAGCTAGTATGGAAGTCGGAGCTTCGTATGGACGCCATATAAACTCTGTAGTTTTTTAACTTGGCGAGATATAAAGATTACAAGAATGTTTTGCATTTTTTGCCTGACACGGGGGGCCACAAGGCGGGCCAAAGTTTGCCTAATGTGTAGCCCCGCTTCTAATCTATCATATGGTGGAACACTCAACCGAATCCATAGAGCGATTAGCGAGTTATAGCGTTTTGAAAAAAACTAATTCCCGAAATCCACCTCCTACCAGCTTCTGTTGACCTGGTGTTTCACAAAAAAATAACCGAAATTTTTCAAATTTAAAAATTTTTCCGGTTTCACGTTTTTTGTAACAACTCCGTCGTTTTAAAAGATAAATGCTTGAAATTCTGACAGCGGATAGAGAACAAAATGGGGAATGAAATGTGTCAAATAAAAATTTGCCACGCCTACTCTAAAGTCCTCAAAAGTGGGCGTAAATAGGAAATTGCTTCTCTTTCGTTTTTCCTTTGCACTTTCGGAAGTATAAAAACCATCTATATTAAAGCTGACTGCGATCTTTCATCCAAAAGAACTTTCATCAAAATATACCGAGCCGTTCCCGAGCTATGGGACTTACAAATTTATTAAAAACTAGCCACTTCCGGTCAGTTTGGCTTGTTGTTACCCTTTTAGAAACTGAGCTATAACTCCGAAATTTCTGAAGATAGAGAAGTGAAACTCGACAGGCAGCTAGTATGAAAGTCGGAGCTTCGTATGGACACCATATAAACTCTGTAGTTTTTTAACTTGGCGAGATATAAAGATTACAAGAATGTTTAGCATTTTTTGCCTGACACGGGGCCACAAGGCGGGCCAAAGTTTGCCTAATTTGTAGCCCGCTTCTAATCTATCATATGGTGGAACACTCAACCGAATCCATAGAGCGATTAGCGAGTTATAGCGTTTTGAAAAAAACTAATTCCCGAAATCCACCTTCTACCAGCTTCTGTTGACCTGGTGTTTCACAAAAAAAATAACCGAAATTTTTCAAATTTTAAAATTTTTCCGGTTTTACGTTTTTTGTAACAACTCCGTTGTTTTAAAAGATAAATTCATGAAATTCTGACAGCAGATAGAGAAGACAATGGGGAATGAAATGTGTCAAATAAAATTTTGCCACGCCCACTTTGAAGTCCTTAAAAGTGGGCGTAAATAGGACATTGCCTCTTCTTCGTTTTTTCGTTGCAGTTTCGGAAATCCGAAAACCATCTATATTAAAGCTGACTTTGCGATCTTTCATCCAAAAGAACATTCATCAAAATATACCGAGCCGTTCCCGAGCTATGGGACTTACAAATTTATTAAAAACTAGCCTCTTCCGGTCAGTTTGGCTTTGTTGTTACCCTTTTAGAAACTGAGCTATAACTCCGAAATTTCTGAAGATAGAGAAGTGAAACTCGACAGGCAGCTAGTATGGAAGTCGGAGCTTCGTATGAACGCCGTATGAACTCTGTAGTTTTTTTAACTTGGCGAGATATAAAGATTACAAGAATGTTTTGCATTTTTTGCCTGACACGGGGGGCCACAAGGCGGGCCAAAGTTTGCCTAATTTGTAGCCCCGCTTCTAATCTATCATATGGTGGAACACTCAACCGAATCCATAGAGCGATTAGCGAGTTATAGCGTTTTGAAAAAAACTAATTCCCGAAATCCACCTCCTACCAGCTTCTGTTGACCTGGTGTTTCACAAAAAAAAACCGAAATATTTCAAATTTTAAAATTTTTCCGGTTTCACGTTTTTTGTAACAACTCCGTTGTTTTAAAAGATAAATTCATGAAACTTTGACAGCAAATAGAGAAGACAATGGGGAATGAAATGTGTCAAATAAAATTTTGCCACGCCCACTCCGAAGTCCTCAAAAGTGGGCGTAAATAGGAAATTGCCTCTCTTTCGTTTTTCCTTTGCACTTTCGGAAGTTTAAAAACCATCTATATTAAAGCTGACTTTGCGATCTTTCATCCAAAACAACTTTCATCAAAATATACCGAGCCGTTCCCGAGCTACGGGACTTACAAATTTATTAAAAAGTAGCCACTTCCGGTCACTTTGGCTTGTTGTTACCCTATTAGAAACTGAGCTATAACTCCGAAGTTTCTGAAGATAGAGAAGTGAAACTCGACAGGCAGCTAGTATGAAAGTCGGAGCTTCGTATGGACGCCATATAAACTCTGTAGTTTTTTAACTTGGCGAGATATAAAGATTACAAGAATGTTTTGCATTTTTTGCCTGACACGGGGCCACAAGGCGGGCCAAAGTTTGCCTAATTTGTAGCCCGCTTCTAATCTATCATATGGTGGAACACTCAACCGAATCCATAGAGCGATTAGCGAGTTATAGCGTTTTGAAAAAAACTAATTCCCGAAATCCACCTCCTACCAGCTTCTGTTGACCTGGTGTTTCACAAAAAAATAACCGAAATTTTTCAAATTTTAAAATTTTTCCGGTTTTACGTTTTTTGTAACAACTCCGTTGTTTTAAAAGATAAATTTATGAAATTCTGACAGCAGATAGAGAAGACAATGGGGAATGAAATGTGTCAAATAAAATTTTGCCACGCCCACTTTGAAGTCCTTAAAAGTGGGCGTAAATAGGACATTGCCTCTTCTTCGTTTTTTCGTTGCAGTTTCGGAAATCCGAAAACCATCTATATTAAAGCTGACTTTGCGATCTTTCATCCAAAAGAACATTCATCAAAATATACCGAGCCGTTCCCGAGCTATGGGACTTACAAATTTATTAAAAACTAGCCTCTTCCGGTCAGTTTGGCTTTGTTGTTACCCTTTTAGAAACTGAGCTATAACTCCGAAATTTCTGAAGATAGAGAAGTGAAACTCGACAGGCAGCTAGTATGGAAGTCGGAGCTTCGTATGGACGCCATATAAACTCTGTAGTTTTTTAACTTGGCGAGATATAAAGATTACAAGAATGTTTTGCATTTTTTGCCTGACACGGGGGGCCACAAGGCGGGCCAAAGTTTGCCTAATTTGTAGCCCCGCTTCTAATCTATCATATGGTGGAACACTCAACCGAATCCATAGAGCGATTAGCGAGTTATAGCGTTTTGAAAAAAACTAATTCCCGAAATCCACCTCCTACCAGCTTCTGTTGACCTGGTGTTTCACAAAAAAAACCGAAATATTTCAAATTTTAAAATTTTTCCGGTTTCACGTTTTTTGTAACAACTCCGTTGTTTTAAAAGATAAATGCTTGAAATTCTGACAGCAGATAGAGAACACAATGGGGAATCAAATGTGTCAAATCAAATTTTGCCACGCCCATTTTGAAGTCCTCAAAAGTGGGCGTAAATAGGACATTGCCTCTTCTTCGTTTTTTCGTTGCAGTTTCGGAAGTCCGAAAATCATCTATATTAAAGCTGACTTTGCGATCTTTCATCCAAAAGAACATTCATCAAAATATACCGAGCCGTTCCCGAGCTATGGGACTTACAAATTTATTAAAAACTAGCCTCTTCCGGTCAGTTTGGCTTTGTTGTTACCCTTTTAGAAACTGAGCTATAACTCCGAAATTTCTGAAGATAGAGAAGTGAAACTCGACAGGCAGCTAGTATGGAAGTCGGAGCTTCGTATGGACGCCATATAAACTCTGTAGTTTTTTAACTTGGCGAGATATAAAGATTACAAGAATGTTTTGCATTTTTTGCCTGACACGGGGGGCCACAAGGCGGGCCAAAGTTTGCCTAATTTGTAGCCCCGCTTCTAATCTATCATATGGTGGAACACTCAACCGAATCCATAGAGCGATTAGCGAGTTATAGCGTTTTGAAAAAAAACTAATTCCCGAAATCCACCTCCTATCAGCTTCTGTTGACCTGGTGTTTCACAAAAAAATAACCGAAATTTTTCAAATTTTAAAATTTTTCCGGTTTCACGTTTTTTGTAACAACTCCGTTGTTTTAAAAGATAAATTTATGAAACTTTGACAGCAGATAGAGAAGACAATGGGGAATGAAATGTGTCAAATAAAATTTTGCCACGCCCACTCTGAAGTCCTCAAAAGTGGGCGTAAATAGGAAATTGCCTCTCTTTCATTTTTCCTTTGCACTTTCGGAAGTCTAAAAACCATCTATATTAAAGCTGACTTTGCGATCTTTCATCCAAAACAACTTTCATCAAAATATACCGAGCCGTTCCCGAGCTATGGGACTTACAAATTTATTAAAAAGTTGCCACTTCCGGTCACTTTGGCTTGTTGTTACCGTATTAGAAACTGAGCTACAACTCCGAAATTTCTGAAGATAGAGAAGTGAAACTCGACAGGCAGCTAGTATGGAAGTCGGAGCTTCGTATGGACGCCATATAAACTCTGTAGTTTTTTAACTTGGCGAGATATAAAGATTACGAGAATGTTTTGCATTTTTTGCCTGACACGGGGGGCCACAAGGCGGGCCAAAGTTTGCCTAATGTGTAGCCCCGCTTCTAATCTATCATATGGTGGAACACTCAACCGAATCCATAGAGCGATTAGCGAGTTATAGCGTTTTGAAAAAAACTAATTCCCGAAATCCACCTCCTACCAGCTTCTGTTGACCTGGTGTTTCACAAAAAAAATAACCGAAATTTTTCAAATTTTAAAATTTTTCCGGTTTTACGTTTTTTGTAACAACTCCGTTGTTTTAAAAGATAAATTTATGAAATTCTGACAGCAGATAGAGAAGACAATGGGGAATGAAATGTGTCAAATAAAATTTTGCCACGCCCACTTTGAAGTCCTTAAAAGTGGGCGTAAATAGGACATTGCCTCTTCTTCGTTTTTTCGTTGCAGTTTCGGAAATCCGAAAACCATCTATATTAAAGCTGACTTTGCGATCTTTCATCCAAAAGAACATTCATCAAAATATACCGAGCCGTTCCCGAGCTATGGGACTTACAAATTTATTAAAAACTAGCCTCTTCCGGTCAGTTTGGCTTTGTTGTTACCCTTTTAGAAACTGAGCTATAACTCCGAAATTTCTGAAGATAGAGAAGTGAAACTCGACAGGCAGCTAGTATGGAAGTCGGAGCTTCGTATGAACGCCGTATGAACTCTGTAGTTTTTTTAACTTGGCGAGATATAAAGATTACAAGAATGTTTTGCATTTTTTGCCTGACACGGGGGGCCACAAGGCGGGCCAAAGTTTGCCTAATTTGTAGCCCCGCTTCTAATCTATCATATGGTGGAACACTCAACCGAATCCATAGAGCGATTAGCGAGTTATAGCGTTTTGAAAAAAACTAATTCCCGAAATCCACCTCCTACCAGCTTCTGTTGACCTGGTGTTTCACAAAAAAAAAAACCGAAATATTTCAAATTTTAAAATTTTTCCGGTTTCACGTTTTTTGTAACAACTCCGTTGTTTTAAAAGATAAATTCATGAAACTTTGACAGCAAATAGAGAAGACAATGGGGAATGAAATGTGTCAAATAAAATTTTGCCACGCCCACTCCGAAGTCCTCAAAAGTGGGCGTAAATAGGAAATTGCCTCTCTTTCGTTTTTCCTTTGCACTTTCGGAAGTTTAAAAACCATCTATATTAAAGCTGACTTTGCGATCTTTCATCCAAAACAACTTTCATCAAAATATACCGAGCCGTTCCCGAGCTACGGGACTTACAAATTTATTAAAAAGTAGCCACTTCCGGTCACTTTGGCTTGTTGTTACCCTATTAGAAACTGAGCTATAACTCCGAAGTTTCTGAAGATAGAGAAGTGAAACTCGACAGGCAGCTAGTATGAAAGTCGGAGCTTCGTATGGACGCCATATAAACTCTGTAGTTTTTTAACTTGGCGAGATATAAAGATTACAAGAATGTTTTGCATTTTTTGCCTGACACGGGGCCACAAGGCGGGCCAAAGTTTGCCTAATTTGTAGCCCGCTTCTAATCTATCATATGGTGGAACACTCAACCGAATCCATAGAGCGATTAGCGAGTTATAGCGTTTTGAAAAAAACTAATTCCCGAAATCCACCTCCTACCAGCTTCTGTTGACCTGGTGTTTCACAAAAAAATAACCGAAATTTTTCAAATTTTAAAATTTTTCCGGTTTTACGTTTTTTGTAACAACTCCGTTGTTTTAAAAGATAAATTTATGAAATTCTGACAGCAGATAGAGAAGACAATGGGGAATGAAATGTGTCAAATAAAATTTTGCCACGCCCACTTTGAAGTCCTTAAAAGTGGGCGTAAATAGGACATTGCCTCTTCTTCGTTTTTTCGTTGCAGTTTCGGAAATCCGAAAACCATCTATATTAAAGCTGACTTTGCGATCTTTCATCCAAAAGAACATTCATCAAAATATACCGAGCCGTTCCCGAGCTATGGGACTTACAAATTTATTAAAAAGTTGCCACTTCCGGTCACTTTGGCTTGTTGTTACCGTATTAGAAACTGAGCTACAACTCCGAAATTTCTGAAGATAGAGAAGTGAAACTCGACAGGCAGCTAGTATGGAAGTCGGAGCTTCGTATGGACGCCATATAAACTCTGTAGTTTTTTAACTTGGCGAGATATAAAGATTACGAGAATGTTTTGCATTTTTTGCCTGACACGGGGGGCCACAAGGCGGGCCAAAGTTTGCCTAATGTGTAGCCCCGCTTCTAATCTATCATATGGTGGAACACTCAACCGAATCCATAGAGCGATTAGCGAGTTATAGCGTTTTGAAAAAAACTAATTCCCGAAATCCACCTCCTACCAGCTTCTGTTGACCTGGTGTTTCACAAAAAAATAACCGAAATTTTTCAAATTTTAAAATTTTTCCGGTTTTACGTTTTTTGTAACAACTCCGTTGTTTTAAAAGATAAATTTATGAAATTCTGACAGCAGATAGAGAAGACAATGGGGAATGAAATGTGTCAAATAAAATTTTGCCACGCCCACTTTGAAGTCCTTAAAAGTGGGCGTAAATAGGATATTGCCTCTTCTTCGTTTTTTCGTTGCAGTTTCGGAAATCCGAAAACCATCTATATTAAAGCTGACTTTGCGATCTTTCATCCAAAAGAACTTTCATCAAAATATACCGAGCCGTTCCCGAGCTATGGGACTTACAAATTTATTAAAAACTAGCCACTTCCGGTCAGTTTGGCTTGTTGTTACCCTTTTAGAAACTGAGCTATAACTCCGAAATTTCTGAAGATAGAGAAGTGAAACTCGACAGGCAGCTAGTATGAAAGTCGGAGCTTCGTATGGACGCCATATAAACTCTGTAGTTTTTTAACTTGGCGAGATATAAAGATTACAAGAATGTTTTGCATTTTTTGCCTGACACGGGGCCACAAGGCGGGCCAAAGTTTGCCTAATTTGTAGCCCGCTTCTAATCTATCATATGGTGGAACACTCAACCGAATCCATAGAGCGATTAGCGAGTTATAGCGTTTTGAAAAAAACTAATTCCCGAAATCCACCTCCTACCAGCTTCTGTTGACCTGGTGTTTCACAAAAAAATAACCGAAATTTTTCAAATTTTAAAATTTTTCCGGTTTTACGTTTTTTGTAACAACTCCGTTGTTTTAAAAGATAAATTTATGAAATTCTGACAGCAGATAGAGAAGACAATGGGGAATGAAATGTTGCAAATAAAATTTTTCCACGCCCTCTTTGAAGTCCTTAAAAGTGGGCGTAAATAGGACATTGCCTCTTCTTTGTTTTTTCGTTGCAGTTTCGGAAGTCCGAAAACCATCTATATTAAAGCTGACTTTGTGATCTTTCATCCAAAAGAACATTCATCAAAATATACCGAGCCGTTCCCGAGCTATGGGAGTTACAAATTTATTAAAAACTAGCCAATTCAGGTCACTTTGGCTTGTTGTTACCCTTTTAGAAACTGAGCTATAACTCCGAAGTTTCTGAAGATAGAGAAGTGAAACTCGACAGGCAGCTAGTATGAAAGTCGGACCTTCGAATGAACGCCATATGAACTCTGTAGTTTTTTAACTTGGCGAGATATAAAGATTACAAGAATGTTTTGCATTTTTTGCCTGACACGGGGGGCCACAAGGCGTGCCAAAGTTTGCCTAATTTGTAGCCCCGCTTCTAATCTATCATATGGTGGAACACTCAACCGAATCCATAGAGCAATTAGCAAGTTATAGCGTTATAAAAAAAACTAATTCCCGAAATCCACCTCCTACCAGCTTCTGTTGACCTGGTGTTTCACAAAAAAATAACCGAAATTTTTCAAATTTTTAAATTTTTCCGGTTTTACGTTTTTTGTAACAACTCCGTTGTTTTAAAAGATAAATTTATGAAATTCTGACAGCAGATAGAGAAGACAATGGGGAATGAAATGTGTCAAATAAAATTTTGCCACGCCCACTTTGAAGTCCTTAAAAGTGGGCGTAAATAGGACATTGCCTCTTCTTCATTTTTTCGTTGCAGTTTCGGAAATCCGAAAACCATCTATATTAAAGCTGACTTTGCGATCTTTCATCCAAAAGAACTTTCATCAAAATATACCGAGCCGTTCCCGAGCTACGGGACTTACAAATTTATTAAAAACTAGCCACTTCCGGTCAGTTTGGCTTGTTGTTACCCTTTTAGAAACTGAGCTATAACTCCGAAATTTCTGAAGATGGAGAAGTGAAACTCGACAGGCAGCGAGTACGGAAGTCGGAGCTTCGAATGAACGCCATATGAACTCTGTAGTTTTTTAACTTGGCGAGATATAAAGATTACAAGAATGTTTTGCGTTTTTTGTCTGGCACTGGGGGCCACCAGGCGGGCCAAAGTTTGCCTAATGTGTAGCCCCGCTTCTAATCTATCATATGGTGGAACACCCAACCGAATCCATAGAGCGATTAGCGAGTTATAGCGTTTTGAAAAAAACTAATTCCCGAAATCCACCTCCTACCAGCTTCTGTTGACCTGGTGTTTCACAAAAAAAATAACCGAAATTTTTCAAATTTTAAAATTTTTCCGGTTTCACGTTTTTTGTAACAACTCCGTTGTTTTAAAAGATAAATGCTTGAAATTCTGACAGCAGATAGAGAACACAATGGGGAATGAAATGTGTCAAATAAAATTTTGCCACGCCCATTTTGAAGTCCTCACAAGTGGGCGTAAATAGGACATTGCCTCTTCTTCGTTTTTCGTTGCAGTTTCGGAAGTCCGAAAACCATCTATATTAAAGCTGAATTTGCGATCTTTCATCCAAAAGAACTTTCATCAAAATATACCGAGCCGTTCCCGAGCTACGGGACTTACAAATTTATTAAAAACTAGCCACTTCCGGTCAGTTTGGCTTGTTGTTACCCTTTTAGAAACTGAGCTATAACTCCGAAATTTCTGAAGATAGAGAAGTGAAACTCGACAGGCAGCTAGTATGGAAGTCGGAGCTTCGAATGAACGCCATATGAACTCTGTAGTTTTTTAACTTGGCGAGATATAAAGATTACAAGAATGTTTTGCGTTTTTTGTCTGGCACTGGGGGCCACCAGGCGGGCCAAAGTTTGCCTAATGTGTAGCCCCGCTTCTAATCTATCATATGGTGGAACACTCAACCGAATCCATAAGGCGATTAGCGAGTTATAGCGTTTTGAAAAAAACTAATTCCCGAAATCCACCTCCTATCAGCTTCTGTTGACCTGGTGTTTCACAAAAAAATAACCGAAATTTTTAAAATTTTAAAATTTTTCCGGTTTTACGTTTTTTGTAACAACTCCGTTGTTTTAAAAGATAAATTTATGAAATTCTGACAGCAGATAGAGAGGACAATGGGGAATGAAATGTGTCAAATAAAATTTTGCCACGCCCATTTTGAAGTCCTTAAAAGTGGGCGTAAATAGGACATTGCCTCTTCTTCGTTTTTTCGTTGCAGTTTCGGAAGCTGACTTTGCGATCTTTCATCCAAAAGAACTTTCATCAAAATATACCGAGCCGTTCCCGAGCTATGGGAGTTACAAATTTATTAAAAACTAGCCAATTCCGGTCACTTTGGCTTGTTGTTACCCTATTAGAAACTGAGCTATAACTCCGTAATTTCTGAAGATAGAGAAGTGAAACTCGACAGGCAGCTAGTATGGAAGTCGGAGCTTCGAATGAATGCCATATGAACTCTGTAGTTTTTTAACTTGGCGAGATATAAAGATTACAAGAATGTTTTGCATTTTTTGCCTGACACGGGGGGCCACAAGGCGGGCCAAAGTTTGGCTAATTTGTAGCCCCGCTTCTAATCTATCATATGGTGGAACACTCAACCGAATCCATAGAGCGATTAGCGAGTTATAGCGTTTTGAAAAAAACTAATTCCTGAAATCCACCTCCTATCAGCTTCTGTTGACCTGGTGTTTCACAAAAAAATAACCGAAATTTTTAAAATTTTAAAATTTTTCCGGTTTCACGTTTTTTGTAACAACTCCGTTGTTTTAAAAGATAAATTCATGAAACTTTGACAGCAAATAGAGAAGACAATGGGGAATGAAATGTGTCAAATAAAATTTTGCCATGCCCACTCCGAAGTCCTCAAAAGTGGGCGTAAATAGGAAATTGCCTCTCTTTCGTTTTTCCTTTGCACTTTCGGAAGTTTAAAAACCATCTATATTAAAGCTGACTTTGCGATCTTTCATCCAAAACAACTTTCATCAAAATATACCGAGCCGTTCCCGAGCTACGGGAGTTACAAATTTATTAAAAACTAGCCACTTCCGGTCAGTTTGGCTTGGTGTTACCCTATTAGAAACTGAGCTATAACTCCGTAATTTCTGAAGATAGAGAAGTGAAACTCGACAGGCAGCTAGTATGGAAGTCGGAGCTTCGAATGAACGCCATATGAACTCTGTATTTTTTTAACTTGGCGAGATATAAAGATTACAAGAATGTTTTGCATTTTTTGCCTGACACGGGGGGCCACAAGGCGGGCCAAAGTTTGCCTAATTTGTAGCCCCGCTTCTAATCTATCATATGGTGGAACACTCAACCGAATCGATAGAGCGATTAGCGAGTTATAGCGTTTTGAAAAAAACTAATTCCCGAAATCCACCTCCTATCAGCTTCTGTTGACCTGGTGTTTCACAAAAAAATAACCGAAATTTTTCAAATTTTAAAATTTTTCCGGTTTCACGTTTTTTGTAACAACTCCGTTGTTTTAAAAGATAAATGCTTGAAATTCTGACAGCAGATAGAGAACACAATGGGAAATGAAATGTGTCAAATAAAATTTTGCCACGCCCATTTTGAAGTCCTCAAAAGTGGGCGTAAATAGGACATTGCCTCTTCTTCGTTTTTTCGTTGCAGTTTCGGAAGTCCGAAAACCATCTATATTAAAGCTGACTTTGCGATCTTTCATCCAAAAGAACTTTCATCAAAATATACCGAGCCGTTCCCGAGCTACGGGACTTACAAATTTATTAAAAACTAGCCACTTCCGGTCAGTTTGGCTTGTTGTTACCCTTTTAGAAACTGAGCTATAACTCCGAAATTTCTGAAGATGGAGAAGTGAAACTCGACAGGCAGCGAGTACGGAAGTCGGAGCTTCGAATGAACGCCATATGAACTCTGTAGTTTTTTAACTTGGCGAGATATAAAGATTACAAGAATGTTTTGCGTTTTTTGTCTGGCACTGGGGGCCACCAGGCGGGCCAAAGTTTGCCTAATGTGTAGCCCCGCTTCTAATCTATCATATGGTGGAACACCCAGCCGAATCCATAGAGCGATTAGCGAGTTATAGCGTTTTGAAAAAAACTAATTCCCGAAATCCACCTCCTACCAGCTTCTGTTGACCTGGTGTTTCACAAAAAAAATAACCGAAATTTTTCAAATTTTAAAATTTTTCCGGTTTCACGTTTTTTGTAACAACTCCGTTGTTTTAAAAGATAAATGCTTGAAATTCTGACAGCAGATAGAGAAGACAATGGGGAATGAAATGTGTCAAATAAAATTTTGCCACGCCTACTTTGAAGTCCTTAAAAGTGGGCGTAAATAGGACATTGCCTCTTCTTCGTTATTTCGTTGCAGTTTCGGAAGTCCGAAAACCATCTATATTAAAGCTGACTTTGTGATCTTTCATCCAAAAGAACTTTCATCAAAATATACCGAGCCGTTCCCGAGCTATGGGAGTTACAAATTTATTAAAAACTAGCCAATTCCGGTCACTTTGGCTTGTTGTTACCCTTTTAGAAACTGAGCTATAACTCCGAAATTTCTGAAGATAGAGAAGTGAAACTCGACAGGCAGCGAGTACGGAAGTCGGAGCTTCGAATGAACGCCATATGAACTCTGTAGTTTTTTAACTTGGCGGGATATAAAGATTACAAGAATGTTTTGCGTTTTTTGTCTGGCACTGGGGGCCACCAGGCGGGCCAAAGTTTGCCTAATGTGTAGCCCCGCTTCTAATCTATCATATGGTGGAACACCCAACCGAATCCATAGAGCGATTAGCGAGTTATAGCGTTTTGAAAAAAACTAATTCCCGAAATCCACCTCCTACCAGCTTCTGTTGACCTGGTGTTTCACAAAAAAAATAACCGAAATTTTTCAAATTTTAAAATTTTTCCGGTTTCACGTTTTTTGTAACAACTCCGTTGTTTTAAAAGATAAATGCTTGAAATTCTGACAGCAGATAGAGAAGACAATGGGGAATGAAATGTGTCAAATAAAATTTTGCCACGCCCACTTTGAAGTCCTTAAAAGTGGGCGTAAATAGGACATTGCCTCTTCTTCGTTATTTCGTTGCAGTTTCGGAAGTCCGAAAACCATCTATATTAAAGCTGACTTTGTGATCTTTCATCCAAAAGAACTTTCATCAAAATATACCGAGCCGTTCCCGACCTACGGGACTTACAAATTTATTAAAAACTAGCCACTTCCGGTCAGTTTGGCTTGTTGTTACCCTTTTAGAAACTGAGCTATAACTCCGAACTTTCTGAAGATGGAGAAGTGAAACTCGACAGGCAGCGAGTACGGAAGTCGGAGCTTCGAATGAACGCCATATGAACTCTGTAGTTTTTTAACTTGGCGGGATATAAAGATTACAAGAATGTTTTGCGTTTTTTGTCTGGCACTGGGGGCCACCAGGCGGGCCAAAGTTTGCCTAATGTGTAGCCCCGCTTCTAATCTATCATATGGTGGAACACCCAACCGAATCCATAGAGCGATTAGCGAGTTATAGCGTTTTGAAAAAAACTAATTCCCGAAATCCACCTCCTACCAGCTTCTGTTGACCTGGTGTTTCACAAAAAAAATAACCGAAATTTTTCAAATTTTAAAATTTTTCCGGTTTCACGTTTTTTGTAACAACTCCGTTGTTTTAAAAGATAAATGCTTGAAATTCTGACAGCAGATAGAGAAGACAATGGGAAATGAAATGTGTCAAATAAAATTTTGCCACGCCCACTTTGAAGTCCTTAAAAGTGGGCGTAAATAGGACATTGCCTCTTCTTCGTTATTTCGTTGCAGTTTCGGAAGTCCGAAAACCATCTATATTAAACCTGACTTTGTGATCTTTCATCCAAAAGAACTTTCATCAAAATATACCGAGCCGTTCCCGAGCTATGGGAGTTACAAATTTATTAAAAACTAGCCAATTCCGGTCACTTTGGCTTGTTGTTACCCTTTTAGAAACTGAGCTATAACTCCGAAATTTCTGAAGATAGAGAAGTGAAACTCGACAGGCAGCTAGTATGAAAGTCGGAGCTTCGTATGGACGCCATATAAACTCTGTAGTTTTTTAACTTGGCGAGATATAAAGATTACGAGAATGTTTTGCATTTTTGGCCTGACACGGGGGGCTACAAGGCGGGCCAAAGTTTGCCTAATGTGTAGCCCCGTTTCTAATCTATCATATGGTGGAACACTCAACCGAATCCATAGAGCGATTAGCTAGTTATAGCGTTTTGAAAAAAACTGATTCCCGAAATCCACCTCCTACCAGCTTCTGTTGACCAGGTGTTTCACAAAAAAATAACCGAAATTTTTCAAATTTTAAAATTTTTCCGGTTTCACGTTTTTTGTAACAACTCCGTTGTTTTAAAAGATAAATGCTTGAAATTATGACAGCAGATAGAGAAGACAATGGGGAATGAAATGTGTCAAATAAAATTTTGCCACGCCCACTTTGAAGTCCTTAAAAGTGGGCGTAAATAGGACATTGCCTCTTCTTCGTTATTTCGTTGCAGTTTCGGAAGTCCGAAAACCATCTATATTAAAGCTGACTTTCTGATCTTTCATCCAAAAGAACTTTCATCAAAATATACCGAGCCGTTCCCGAGCTATGGGAGTTACAAATTTATTAAAAACTAGCCAATTCCGGTCACTTTGGCTTGTTGTTACCCTTTTAGAAACTGAGCTATAACTCCGAAATTTCTGAAGATAGAGAAGTGAAACTCGACAGGCAGCGAGTACGGAAGTCGGAGCTTCGAATGAACGCCATATGAACTCTGTAGTTTTTTAACTTGGCGAGATATAAAGATTACAAGAATGTTTTGCGTTTTTTGTCTGGCACTGGGGGCCACCAGGCGGGCCAAAGTTTGCCTAATGTGTAGCCCCGCTTCTAATCTATCATATGGTGGAACACCCAACCGAATCCATAGAGCGATTAGCGAGTTATAGCGTTTTGAAAAAAACTAATTCCCGAAATCCACCTCCTACCAGCTTCTGTTGACCTGGTGTTTCACAAAAAAAATAACCGAAATTTTTCAAATTTTAAAATTTTTCCGGTTTCACGTTTTTTGTAACAACTCCGTTGTTTTAAAAGATAAATGCTTGAAATTCTGACAGCAGATAGAGAAGACAATGGGGAATGAAATGTGTCAAATAAAATTTTGCCACGCCCACTTTGAAGTCCTTAAAAGTGGGCGTAAATAGGACATTGCCTCTTCTTCGTTATTTCGTTGCACTTTCGGAAGTCCGAAAACCATCTATATTAAAGCTGACTTTGTGATCTTTCATCCAAAAGAACTTTCATCAAAATATACCGAGCCGTTCCCGAGCTATGGGAGTTACAAATTTATTAAAAACTAGCCAATTCCGGTCAGTTTGGCTTGTTGTTACCCTTTTAGAAACTGAGCTATAACTCCGAAATTTCTGAAGATAGAGAAGTGAAACTCGACAGGCAGCTAGTATGAAAGTCGGAGCTTCGTATGGACGCCATATAAACTCTGTAGTTTTTTAACTTGGCGAGGTATAAAGATTACGAGAATGTTTTGCATTTTTGGCCTGACACGGGGGGCTACAAGGCGGGCCAAAGTTTGCCTAATGTGTAGCCCCGTTTCTAATCTATCATATGGTGGAACACTCAACCGAATCCTTAGAGCGATTAGCTAGTTATAGCGTTTTGAAAAAAACTGATTCCCGAAATCCACCTCCTACCAGCTTCTGTTGACCAGGTGTTTCACAAAAAAATAACCGAAATTTTTCAAATTTTTAAATTTTTCCGGTTTCACGTTTTTTGTAACAACTCCGTTGTTTTAAAAGATAAATGCTTGAAATTCTGACAGCAGATAGAGAACACAATGGGAAATGAAATGTGTCAAATAAAATTTTGCCACGCCCATTTTGAAGTCCTCAAAAGTGGGCGTAAATAGGACATTGCCTCTTCTTCGTTTTTTCGTTGCAGTTTCGGAAGTCCGAAAACCATCTATATTAAAGCTGACTTTGTGATCTTTCATCCAAAAGAACTTTCATCAAAATATACCGAGCCGTTCCCGAGCTATGGGAGTTACAAATTTATTAAAAACTAGCCAATTCCGGTCACTTTGGCTTGTTGTTACCCTTTTAGAAACTGAGCTATAACTCCGAAATTTCTGAAGATAGAGAAGTGAAACTCGACAGGCAGCGAGTACGGAAGTCGGAGCTTCGAATGAACGCCATATGAACTCTGTAGTTTTTTAACTTGGCGGGATATAAAGATTACAAGAATGTTTTGCGTTTTTTGTCTGGCACTGGGGGCCACCAGGCGGGCCAAAGTTTGCCTAATGTGTAGCCCCGCTTCTAATCTATCATATGGTGGAACACCCAACCGAATCCATAGAGCGATTAGCGAGTTATAGCGTTTTGAAAAAAACTAATTCCCGAAATCCACCTCCTACCAGCTTCTGTTGACCTGGTGTTTCACAAAAAAAATAACCGAAATTTTTCAAATTTTAAAATTTTTCCGGTTTCACGTTTTTTGTAACAACTCCGTTGTTTTAAAAGATAAATGCTTGAAATTCTGACAGCAGATAGAGAAGACAATGGGGAATGAAATGTGTCAAATAAAATTTTGCCACGCCCACTTTGAAGTCCTTAAAAGTGGGCGTAAATAGGACATTGCCTCTTCTTCGTTATTTCGTTGCAGTTTCGGAAGTCCGAAAACCATCTATATTAAAGCTGATTTTGTGATCTTTCATCCAAAAGAACTTTCATCAAAATATACCGAGCCGTTCCCGAGCTATGGGAGTTACAAATTTATTAAAAACTAGCCAATTCCGGTCACTTTGGCTTGTTGTTACCCTTTTAGAAACTGAGCTATAACTCCGAAATTTCTGAAGATAGAGAAGTGAAACTCGACAGGCAGCTAGTATGAAAGTCGGAGCTTCGTATGGACGCCATATAAACTCTGTAGTTTTTTAACTTGGCGAGATATAAAGATTACGAGAATGTTTTGCATTTTTGGCCTGACACGGGGGGCTACAAGGCGGGCCAAAGTTTGCCTAATGTGCAGCCCCGTTTCTAATCTATCATATGGTGAAACACTCAACCGAATCCATAGAGCGATTAGCTAGTTATAGCGTTTTGAAAAAAACTAATTCCCGAAATCCACCTCCTACCAGCTTCTGTTGACCTGGTGTTTCACAAAAAAATAACCGAAATTTTTCAAATTTTAAAATTTTTCCGGTTTCACGTTTTTTGTAACAACCCCGTTGTTTTAAAAGATAAATGCTTGAAATTCTGACAGCAGATAGAGAACACAATGGGAAATGAAATGTGTCAAATAAAATTTTGCCACGCCCATTTTGAAGACCTCAAAAGTGGGCGTAAATAGAACATTGCCTCTTCTTCGTTTTTTCGTTGCAGTTTCGGAAGTCCGAAAACCATCTATATTAAAGCTGACTTTGCGATCTTTCATCCAAAAGAACTTTCATCAAAATATACCGAGCCGTTCCCGAGCTACGGGACTTACAAATTTATTAAAAACTAGCCACTTCCGGTCAGTTTGGCTTGTTGTTACCCTTTTAGAAACTGAGCTATAACTCCGAAATTTCTGAAGATAGAGAAGTGAAACTCGACAGGCAGCGAGTACGGAAGTCGGAGCTTCGAATGAACGCCATATGAACTCTGTAGTTTTTTAACTTGGCGAGATATAAAGATTACAAGAATGTTTTGCGTTTTTTGTCTGGCACTGGGGACCACCAGGCGGGCCAAAGTTTGCCTAATGTGTAGCCCCGCTTCTAATCTATCATATGGTGGAACACCCAACCGAATCCATAGAGCGATTAGCGAGTTATAGCGTTTTGAAAAAAACTAATTCCCGAAATCCACCTCCTACCAGCTTCTGTTGACCTGGTGTTTCACAAAAAAAATAACCGAAATTTTTCAAATTTTAAAATTTTTCCGGTTTCACGTTTTTTGTAACAACTCCGTTGTTTTAAAAGATAAATGCTTGAAATTCTGACAGCAGATAGAGAAGACAATGGGGAATGAAATGTGTCAAATAAAATTTTGCCACGCCTACTTTGAAGTCCTTAAAAGTGGGCGTAAATAGGACATTGCCTCTTCTTCGTTATTTCGTTGCAGTTTCGGAAGTCCGAAAACCATCTATATTAAAGCTGACTTTGTGATCTTTCATCCAAAAGAACTTTCATCAAAATATACCGAGCCGTTCCCGAGCTATGGGAGTTACAAATTTATTAAAAACTAGCCAATTCCGGTCACTTTGGCTTGTTGTTACCCTTTTAGAAACTGAGCTATAACTCCGAAATTTCTGAAGATAGAGAAGTGAAACTCGACAGGCAGCGAGTACGGAAGTCGGAGCTTCGAATGAACGCCATATGAACTCTGTAGTTTTTTAACTTGGCGGGATATAAAGATTACAAGAATGTTTTGCGTTTTTTGTCTGGCACTGGGGGCCACCAGGCGGGCCAAAGTTTGCCTAATGTGTAGCCCCGCTTCTAATCTATCATATGGTGGAACACCCAACCGAATCCATAGAGCGATTAGCGAGTTATAGCGTTTTGAAAAAAACTAATTCCCGAAATCCACCTCCTACCAGCTTCTGTTGACCTGGTGTTTCACAAAAAAAATAACCGAAATTTTTCAAATTTTAAAATTTTTCCGGTTTCACGTTTTTTGTAACAACTCCGTTGTTTTAAAAGATAAATGCTTGAAATTCTGACAGCAGATAGAGAAGACAATGGGAAATGAAATGTGTCAAATAAAATTTTGCCACGCCCACTTTGAAGTCCTTAAAAGTGGGCGTAAATAGGACATTGCCTCTTCTTCGTTATTTCGTTGCAGTTTCGGAAGTCCGAAAACCATCTATATTAAAGCTGACTTTGTGATCTTTCATCCAAAAGAACTTTCATCAAAATATACCGAGCCGTTCCCGAGCTATGGGAGTTACAAATTTATTAAAAACTAGCCAATTCCGGTCACTTTGGCTTGTTGTTACCCTTTTAGAAACTGAGCTATAACTCCGAAATTTCTGAAGATAGAGAAGTGAAACTCGACAGGCAGCTAGTATGAAAGTCGGAGCTTCGTATGGACGCCATATAAACTCTGTAGTTTTTTAACTTGGCGAGATATAAAGATTACGAGAATGTTTTGCATTTTTGGCCTGACACGGGGGGCTACAAGGCGGGCCAAAGTTTGCCTAATGTGTAGCCCCGTTTCTAATCTATCATATGGTGGAACACTCAACCGAATCCATAGAGCGATTAGCTAGTTATAGCGTTTTGAAAAAAACTAATTCCCGAAATCCACCTCCTACCAGCTTCTGTTGACCTGGTGTTTCACAAAAAAATAACCGAAATTTTTCAAATTTTAAAATTTTTCCGGTTTCACGTTTTTTGTAACAACCCCGTTGTTTTAAAAGATAAATGCTTGAAATTCTGACAGCAGATAGAGAACACAATGGGAAATGAAATGTGTCAAATAAAATTTTGCCACGCCCATTTTGAAGACCTCAAAAGTGGGCGTAAATAGGACATTGCCTCTTCTTCGTTATTTCGTTGCAGTTTCGGAAGTCCGAAAACCATCTATATTAAAGCTGACTTTGCGATCTTTCATCCAAAAGAACTTTCATCAAAATATACCGAGCCGTTCCCGAGCTACGGGAACTACAAATTTATTAAAAACTAGCCACTTCCGGTCAGTTTGGCTTGTTGTTACCCTTTTAGAAACTGAGCTATAACTCCGAAATTTCTGAAGATGGAGAAGTGAAACTCGACAGGCAGCGAGTACGGAAGTCGGAGCTTCGAATGAACGCCATATGAACTCTGTAGTTTTTTAACTTGGCGGGATATAAAGATTACAAGAATGTTTTGCGTTTTTTGTCTGGCACTGGGGGCCACCAGGCGGGCCAAAGTTTGCCTAATGTGTAGCCCCGCTTCTAATCTATCATATGGTGGAATACCCAACCGAATCCATAGAGCGATTAGCGAGTTATAGCGTTTTGAAAAAAACTAATTCCCGAAATCCACCTCCTACCAGCTTCTGTTGACCTGGTGTTTCACAAAAAAAATAACCGAAATTTTTCAAATTTTAAAATTTTTCCGGTTTCACGTTTTTTGTAACAACTCCGTTGTTTTAAAAGATAAATGCTTGAAATTCTGACAGCAGATAGAGAAGACAATGGGGAATGAAATGTGTCAAATAAAATTTTGCCACGCCCACTTTGAAGTGCTTAAAAGTGGGCGTAAATAGGACATTGCCTCTTCTTCGTTTTTTCGTTGCAGTTTCGGAAGTCCGAAAACCATCTATATTAAAGCTGACTTTGTGATCTTTCATCCAAAAGAACTTTCATCAAAATATACCGAGCCGTTCCCGAGCTATGGGACTTACAAATTTATTAAAAACTAGCCTCTTCCGGTCACTTTGGCTTGTTGTTACCCTTTTAGAAACTGAGCTATAACTCCGAAATTTCTGAAGATAGAGAAGTGAAACTCGACAGACAGCTAGTATGGAAGTCGGAGCTTCGTATGGACGCCATATAAACTCTGTAGTTTTTTAACTTGGCGAGATATAAAGATTACAAGAATGTTTTGCATTTTTTGACTGACACGGGGGCCACAAGGCGGGCCAAAGTTTGCCTAATGTGTAGCCCCGCTTCTAATCTATCATATGGTGGAACACTCAACCGAATCCATAGAGCGATTAGCGAGTTATAGCGTTTTGAAAAAAACTAATTCCCGAAATCCACCTCCTACCAGCTTCTGTTGACCTGGTGTTTCACAAAAAAAATAACCGAAATTTTTCAAATTTTAAAATTTTTCCGGTTTCACGTTTTTTGTAACAACTCCGTTGTTTTAAAAGATAAATGCTTGAAATTCTGACAGCAGATAGAGAAGACAATGGGGAATGAAATGTGTCAAATAAAATTTTGCCACGCCCACTTTGAAGTCCTTAAAAGTGGGCGTAAATAGGACATTGCCTCTTCTTCGTTATTTCGTTGCAGTTTCGGAAGTCCGAAAACCATCTATATTAAAGCTGACTTTGTGATCTTTCATCCAAAAGAACTTTCATCAAAATATACCGAGCCGTTCCCGAGCTATGGGAGTTACAAATTTATTAAAAACTAGCCAATTCCGGTCACTTTGGCTTGTTGTTACCCTTTTAGAAACTGAGCTATAACTCCGAAATTTCTGAAGGTAGAGAAGTGAAACTCGACAGGCAGCTAGTATGAAAGTCGGAGCTTCGTATGGACGCCATATAAACTCTGTAGTTTTTTAACTTGGCGAGATATAAAGATTACGAGAATGTTTTGCATTTTTGGCCTGACACGGGGGGCTACAAGGCGGGCCAAAGTTTGCCTAATGTGTAGCCCCGTTTCTAATCTATCATATGGTGGAACACTCAACCGAATCCATAGAGCGATTAGCTAGTTATAGCGTTTTGAAAAAAACTAATTCCCGAAATCCACCTCCTACCAGCTTCTGTTGACCTGGTGTTTCACAAAAAAATAACCGAAATTTTTCAAATTTTTAAATTTTTCCGGTTTCACGTTTTTTGTAACAACCCCGTTGTTTTAAAAGATAAATGCTTGAAATTCTGACAGCAGATAGAGAACACAATGGGAAATGAAATGTGTCAAATAAAATTTTGCCACGCCCATTTTGAAGACCTCAAAAGTGGGCGTAAATAGGACATTGCCTCTTCTTCGTTTTTTCGTTGCAGTTTCGGAAGGCCGAAAACCATCTATATTAAAGCTGACTTTGCGATCTTTCATCCAAAAGAACTTTCATCAAAATATACCGAGCCGTTCCCGAGCTACGGGACTTACAAATTTATTAAAAACTAGCCACTTCCGGTCAGTTTGGCTTGTTGTTACCCTTTTAGAAACTGAGCTATAACTCCGAAATTTCTGAAGATGGAGAAGTGAAACTCGACAGGCAGCGAGTACGGAAGTCGGAGCTTCGAATGAACGCCATATGAACTCTGTAGTTTTTTTAACTTGGCGGGATATAAAGATTACAAGAATGTTTTGCGTTTTTTGTCTGGCACTGGGGGCCACCAGGCGGGACAAAGTTTGCCTAATGTGTAGCCCCGCTTCTAATCTATCATATGGTGGAACACCCAACCGAATCCATAGAGCGATTAGCGAGTTATAGCGTTTTGAAAAAAACTAATTCCCGAAATCCACCTCCTACCAGCTTCTGTTGACCTGGTGTTTCACAAAAAAAATAACCGAAATTTTTCAAATTTTAAAATTTTTCCGGTTTCACGTTTTTTGTAACAACTCCGTTGTTTCAAAAGATAAATTTATGAAATTCTGACAGCAGATAGAGAGGACAATGGGAAATGAAATGTGTCAAATAAAATTTTGCCACGCCCACTTTGAAGTGCTTAAAAGTGGGCGTAAATAGGACATTGCCTCTTCTTCGTTTTTTCGTTGCAGTTTCGGAAGTCCGAAAACCATCTATATTAAAGCTGACTTTGTGATCTTTCATCCAAAAGAACTTTCATCAAAATATACCGAGCCGTTCCCGAGCTATGGGAGTTACAAATTTATTAAAAACTAGCCAATTCCGGTCACTTTGGCTTGTTGTTACCCTTTTAGAAACTGAGCTATAACTCCGAAATTTCTGAAGATAGAGAAGTGAAACTCGACAGACAGCTAGTATGGAAGTCGGAGCTTCGTATGGACGCCATATAAACTCTGTAGTTTTTTAACTTGGCGAGATATAAAGATTACAAGAATGTTTTGCATTTTTTGACTGACACGGGGGCCACAAGGCGGGCCAAAGTTTGCCTAGTTTGTAGCCCCGCTTCTAATCTATCATATGGTGGAACACTCAACCGAATCCATAGAGCGATTAGCGAGTTATAGCGTTTTGAAAAAAACTAATTCCCGAAATCCACCTCCTACCAGCTTCTGTTGACCTGGTGTTTCACAAAAAAAATAACCGAAATATTTCAAATTTTAAAATTTTTCCGGTTTCACGTTTTTTGTAACAACTCCGTTGTTTTAAAAGATAAATGCTTGAAATTCTGACAGCAGATAGAGAACACAATGGGAAATGAAATGTGTCAAATAAAATTTTGCCACGCCCACTCTGAAGTCCTCAAAAGTGGGCGTAAATAGGAAATTGCCTCTCTTTCGTTTTTCCTTTGCACTTTCGGAAGTTTAAAAACCATCTATATTAAAGCTGACTTTACGATCTTTCATCCAAAACAACTTTCATCAAAATATACCGAGCCGTTCCCGAGCTATGGGACTTACAAATTTATTAAAAAGTAGCCACTTCCGGTCAGTTTGGCTTGTTGTTACCCTTTTAGAAACTGAGCTATAACTCCGAAATTTCTGAAGATAGAGAAGTGAAACTCGACAGGCAGCTAGTATGCAAGTCGGAGCTTCGTATGGACGCCATATAAACTCTGTAGTTTTTCTAACTTGGCGAGATATAAAGATTACGAGAATGTTTTGCATTTTTTGCCTGACACGGGGGGCCACAAGGCGGGCCAAAGTTTGCCTAATGTGTAGCCCCGCTTCTAATCTATCATATGGTGGATCCTTCAACCGAATCCATAGAGCGATTAGCTAGTTATAGCGTTTTGAAAAAAACTGATTCCCGAAATCCACCTCCTACCAGCTTCTGTTGACCTGGTGTTTCACAAAAAAAATAACCGAAATTTTTCAAATTTTTCCGGTTTCACGTTTTTTGTAACAACTCCGTTGTTTTAAAAGATAAATGCTTGAAATTCTGACAGCAGATAGAGAACACAATGGGGAATGAAATGTGTGAAATGAAATTTTGCGACGCCCATTTTGAAGTCCTCAGAAGTGGGCGTAAACAGGACATTGCCTCTTCTTCGTTATTTCGTTGCAGTTTCGGAAGTCCAAAAACCATCTATATTAAAGCTGACTTTGTGATCTTTCATCCAAAAGAACTTTCATCAAAATATACCGAGCCGTTCCCGAGCTATGGGAGTTACAAATTTATTAAAAACTAGCCAATTCCGGTCACTTTGGCTTGTTGTTACCCTTTTAGAAACTGAGCTATAACTCCGAAATTTCTGAAGGTAGAGAAGTGAAACTCGACAGGCAGCTAGTATGAAAGTCGGAGCTTCGTATGGACGCCATATAAACTCTGTAGTTTTTTAACTTGGCGAGATATAAAGATTACGAGAATGTTTTGCATTTTTGGCCTGACACGGGGGGCTACAAGGCGGGCCAAAGTTTGCCTAATGTGTAGCCCCGTTTCTAATCTATCATATGGTGGAACACTCAACCGAATCCATAGAGCGATTAGCTAGTTATAGCGTTTTGAAAAAAACTAATTCCCGAAATCCACCTCCTACCAGCTTCTGTTGACCTGGTGTTTCACAAAAAAATAACCGAAATTTTTCAAATTTTTAAATTTTTCCGGTTTCACGTTTTTTGTAACAACCCCGTTGTTTTAAAAGATAAATGCTTGAAATTCTGACAGCAGATAGAGAACACAATGGGAAATGAAATGTGTCAAATAAAATTTTGCCACGCCCATTTTGAAGACCTCAAAAGTGGGCGTAAATAGGACATTGCCTCTTCTTCGTTTTTTCGTTGCAGTTTCGGAAGGCCGAAAACCATCTATATTAAAGCTGACTTTGCGATCTTTCATCCAAAAGAACTTTCATCAAAATATACCGAGCCGTTCCCGAGCTACGGGACTTACAAATTTATTAAAAACTAGCCACTTCCGGTCAGTTTGGCTTCTTGTTACCCTTTTAGAAACTGAGCTATAACTCCGAAATTTCTGAAGATGGAGAAGTGAAACTCGACAGGCAGCGAGTACGGAAGTCGGAGCTTCGAATGAACGCCATATGAACTCTGTAGTTTTTTTAACTTGGCGGGATATAAAGATTACAAGAATGTTTTGCGTTTTTTGTCTGGCACTGGGGGCCACCAGGCGGGACAAAGTTTGCCTAATGTGTAGCCCCGCTTCTAATCTATCATATGGTGGAACACCCAACCGAATCCATAGAGCGATTAGCGAGTTATAGCGTTTTGAAAAAAACTAATTCCCGAAATCCACCTCCTACCAGCTTCTGTTGACCTGGTGTTTCACAAAAAAAATAACCGAAATTTTTCAAATTTTAAAATTTTTCCGGTTTCACGTTTTTTGTAACAACTCCGTTGTTTCAAAAGATAAATTTATGAAATTCTGACAGCAGATAGAGAGGACAATGGGAAATGAAATGTGTCAAATAAAATTTTGCCACGCCCACTTTGAAGTGCTTAAAAGTGGGCGTAAATAGGACATTGCCTCTTCTTCGTTTTTTCGTTGCAGTTTCGGAAGTCCGAAAACCATCTATATTAAAGCTGACTTTGTGATCTTTCATCCAAAAGAACTTTCATCAAAATATACCGAGCCGTTCCCGAGCTATGGGAGTTACAAATTTATTAAAAACTAGCCAATTCCGGTCACTTTGGCTTGTTGTTACCCTTTTAGAAACTGAGCTATAACTCCGAAATTTCTGAAGATAGAGAAGTGAAACTCGACAGACAGCTAGTATGGAAGTCGGAGCTTCGTATGGACGCCATATAAACTCTGTAGTTTTTTAACTTGGCGAGATATAAAGATTACAAGAATGTTTTGCATTTTTTGACTGACACGGGGGGCCACAAGGCGGGCCAAAGTTTGCCTAGTTTGTAGCCCCGCTTCTAATCTATCATATGGTGGAACACTCAACCGAATCCATAGAGCGATTAGCGAGTTATAGCGTTTTGAAAAAAACTAATTCCCGAAATCCACCTCCTACCAGCTTCTGTTGACCTGGTGTTTCACAAAAAAAATAACCGAAATTTTTCAAATTTTAAAATTTTTCCGGTTTCACGTTTTTTGTAACAACTCCGTTGTTTCAAAAGATAAATTTATGAAATTCTGACAGCAGATAGAGAGGACAATGGGAAATGAAATGTGTCAAATAAAATTTTGCCACGCCCATTTTGAAGACCTCAAAAGTGGGCGTAAATAGGACATTGCCTCTTCTTCGTTTTTTCGTTGCAGTTTCGGAAGGCCGAAAACCATCTATATTAAAGCTGACTTTGCGATCTTTCATCCAAAAGAACTTTCATCAAAATATACCGAGCCGTTCCCGAGCTACGGGACTTACAAATTTATTAAAAACTAGCCACTTCCGGTCAGTTTGGCTTGTTGTTACCCTTTTAGAAACTGAGCTATAACTCCGAAATTTCTGAAGATAGAGAAGTGAAACTCGACAGGCAGCTAGTATGGAAGTCGGAGCTTCGAATGAACGCCATATGAACTCTGTAGTTTTTTAACTTGGCGAGATATAAAGATAACAAGAATGTTTTGCATTTTTTGCCTGACACGGGGGGCCACAAGGCGGGCCAAAGTTTGCCTAATGTGTAGCCCCACTTCTAATCTATCATATGGTGGATCCTTCAACCGAATCCACAGAGCGATTAGCTAGTTATAGCGTTTTGAAAAAAACTAATTCCCGAAATCCACCTCCTACCAGCTTCTGTTGACCTGGTGTTTCACAAAAAAAATAACCGAAATTTTTCAAATTTTAAAATTTTTCCGGTTTCACGTTTTTTGTAACAACTCCGTTGTTTTAAAAGATAAATTTATGAAATTCTGACAGCAGATAGAGAACACAATGGGGAATGAAATGTGTCAAATAAAATTTTGCCACGCCCACTCTGAAGTCCTCAAAAGTGGGCGTAAATAGGACATTGCCTCTTCTTCGTTTTTTCGTTGCAGTTTCGGAAGTCCGAAAACCATCTATATTAAAGCTGACTTTGCGATCTTTCATCCAAAAGAACTTTCATCAAAATATACCGAGCCGTTCCCGAGCTATGGGACTTACAAATTTATTAAAAACTAGCCTCTTCCGGTCAGTTTGGCTTGTTGTTACCCTTTTAGAAACTGAGCTATAACTCCGAAATTTCTGAAGATAGAGAAGTGAAACTCGACAGGCAGCTAGTATGGAAGTAGGAGCTTCGTATGGACGCCATATGAACTCTGTAGTTTTTTAACTTGGCGAGATATAAAGATTACGAGAATGTTTTGCATTTTTTGCCTGACACGGGGGGCCACAAGGCGGGCCAAAGTTTGCTTAATGTGTAGCCCCGCTTCTAATCTATCATATGGTGGAACACTCAACCGAATCCATAGAGCGATTAGCGAGTTATAGCGTTTTGAAAAAATCTAATTCCCGAAATCCACCTCCTACCAGCTTCTGTTGACCTGGTGTTTCACAAAAAAAATAACCGAAATTTTTCAAATTTTAAAATTTTTCCGGTTTCACGTTTTTTGTAACAACTCCGTTGTTTTAAAAGATAAATTTATGAAATTCTGACAGCAGATAGAGAAGACAATGGGGAATAAAATGTGTCAAATAAAATTTTGCCACGCCCACTTTGAAGTCCTTAAAAGTGGGCGTAAATAGGACATTGCCTCTCTTTCGTTTTTTCGTTGCAGTTTCGGAAGTCCGAAAGCCATCTATATTAAAGCTGACTTTGCGATCTTTCATCCAAAAGAACTTTCATCAAAATATACCGAGCCGTTCCCGAGCTACGGGACTTACAAATTTATTAAAAACTAGCCACTTCCGGTCAGTTTGGCTTGTTGTTACCCTTTTAGAAACTGAGCTATAACTCCGAAATTTCTGAAGATAGAGAAGTGAAACTCGACAGGCAGCTAGTATGGAAGTCGGAGCTTCGAATGAACGCCATATGAACTCTGTAGTTTTTTAACTTGGCGAGATATAAAGATAACAAGAATGTTTTGCATTTTTTGCCTGACACGGGGGGCCACAAGGCGGGCCAAAGTTTGCCTAATGTGTAGCCCCACATCTAATCTATCATATGGTGGATCCTTCAACCGAATCCACAGAGCGATTAGCTAGTTATAGCGTTTTGAAAAAAACTAATTCCCGAAATCCACCTCCTACCAGCTTCTGTTGACCTGGTGTTTCACAAAAAAAATAACCGAAATTTTTCAAATTTTTCCGGTTTCACGTTTTTTGTAACAACTCCGTTGTTTTAAAAGATAAATTTATGAAATTCTGACAGCAGATAGAGAACACAATGGGGAATGAAATGTGTCAAATAAAATTTTGCCACGCCCACTCTGAAGTCCTCAAAAGTGGGCGTAAATAGGACATTGCCTCTTCTTCATTTTTTCGTTGCAGTTTCGGAAGTCCGAAAACCATCTATAATAAAGCTGACTTTGTGATCTTTCATCCAAAAGAACTTTCATCAAAATATACCGAGCCGTTCCCGAGCTATGGGATTTACAAATTTATTAAAAGTGGGCTTAAATAGGAAATTGCCTCTCTTTCGTTTTTCCTTTGCACTTTCGGAATTCTAAAAACCATCTATATTAAAGCTGACTTTGCGATCTTTCATCCAAAACAACTTTCATCAAAATATACCGAGCCGTTCCCGAGCTATGGGACTTACAAATTTATTAAAAAGTAGCCACTTCCGGTCACTTTGGCTTGTTGTTACCCTATTAGAAACTGAGCTATAACTCCGAAATTCCTGAAGATAGAGAAGTGAAACTCGACAGGCAGCTAGTATGGAAGTCGGAGCTTCGTATGGACGCCATATAAACTCTGTAGTTTTTTAACTTGGCGAGATATAAAGATTACGAGAACGTTTTGCATTTTTTGCCTGACACGGGGGGCCACAAGGCGGGCCAAAGTTTGCCTAATGTGTAGCCCCGCTTCTAATCTATCATATGGTGGAACACTCAACCGAATCCATAGAGCGATTAGCGAGTTATAGCGTTTTGAAAAAAACTAATTCCCGAAATCCACCTCCTATCAGCTTCTGTTGACCTGGTGTTTCACAAAAAAATATCCGAAATTTTTAAAATTTTAAAATTTTTCCGGTTTCACGTTTTTTGTAACAACTCCATTGTTTTAAAAGATAAATACTTGAAATTCTGACGGCATATAGAGCACACAATGGGGAATGAAATGTGTCAAATAAAATTTTGCCACGCCCACTTTGAAGTCCTTAAAAGTGGGCGTAAATAGAACATTGCCTCTTCTTCGTTTTTTCGTTGCAGTTTCGGAAGTCGAAAGCTGACTTTGCGATCTTTCATCCAAAACAACTTTCATCAAAATATACCGAGCCGTTCCGGAGCTATGGGAGTTACAAATTTATTAAAAACTAGCCACTTCCGGTCACTTTGGCTTGTTGTTACCCTATTAGAAACTGAGCTATAACTCCGAAATTTCTGAAGATAGAGAAGTGAAACTCGACAGGCAGCTAGTATGGAAGTCGGAGCTTCGTATGGACGCCATATGAACTCTGTAGTTTTTTAACTTGGCGAGATATAAAGATTACAAAAATGTTTTGCGTTTTTTGTCTGGCACTGGGGGCTACCAGGCGGGCCAAAGTTTGCCTAATTTGTAGCCCCGCTTCTAATCTGTCATATGGTGGAACACTCAACCGAATCCATAGAGCGATTAGCGAGTTATAGCGTTTTGAAAAAAACTAATTCCCGAAATCCACCTCCTATCAGCTTCTGTTGACCTGGTGTTTCACAAAAAAATAACCGAAATTTTTCAAATTTTAAAATTTTTCCGGTTTCACGTTTTTTGTAACAACTCCGTTGTTTTAAAAGATAAATTTATGAAACTTTGACAGCAGATAGAGAAGACAATGGGGAATGAAATGTGCCAAATAAAATTTTGCCACGCCCATTTTGAAGTCCTCAAAAGTGGGCGTAAATAGGAAATTGCCTCTCTTTCGTTTTTCCTTTGCACTTTCGGAAGTCTAAAAACCATCTATATTAAAGCTGACTTTGCGATCTTTCATCCAAAACAACTTTCATCAAAATATACCGAGCCGTTCCCGAGCTACGGGACTTACAAATTTATTAAAAACTAGCCACTTCCGGTCAGTTTGGCTTGTTGTTACCCTTTTAGAAACTGAGCTATAACTCCGAAATTTCTGAAGATAGAGAAGTGAAACTCGACAGGCAGCTAGTATGGAAGTCGGAGCTTCGAATGAACGCCATATGAACTCTGTAGTTTTTTAACTTGGCGAGATATAAAGATTACAAGGATGTTTTGCGTTTTTTGTCTGGCACTGGGGGCCACCAGGCGGGCCAAAGTTTGCCTAATGTGTAGCCCCGCTTCTAATCTATCATATGGTGGAACACTCAACCGAATCCATAGAGCGATTAGCGAGTTATAGCGTTTTGAAAAAAACTAATTCCCGAAATCCACCTCCTACCCGCTTCTGTTGACCTGGTGTTTCACAAAAAAATAACCGAAATTTTTCAAATTTTAAAATTTTTCCGGTTTCACGTTTTTTGTAACAACTCCGTTGTTTTAAAAGATAAATGCTTGAAGTTCTGACAGCAGATAGAGAAGACAATGGGGAATGAAATGTGTCAAATAAAATTTTGCCACGCCCACTTTGAAGTCCTTAAAAGTGGGCGTAAATAAGACATTGCCTCTTCTTCGTTTTTTCGTTGCAGTTTCGGAAGTCGAAAAACCATCTATATTAAAGCTGACTTTGCGATCTTTCATCCAAAACAACTTTCATCAAAATATACCGAGCCGTTCCCGAGCTATGGGAGTTACAAATTTATTAAAAACTAGCCACTTCCGGTCACTTTGGCTTGTTGTTACCCTATTAGAAACTGAGCTATAACTCCGAAATTTCTGAAGATAGAGAAGTGAAACTCGACAGGCAGCTAGTATGGAAGTCGGAGCTTCGTATGGACGCCATATGAACTCTGTAGTTTTTTAACTTGGCGAGATATAAAGATTACAAGAATGTTTTGCGTTTTTTGTCTGGCACTGGGGGCTACCAGGCGGGCCAAAGTTTGCCTAATTTGTAGCCCCGCTTCTAATCTATCATATGGTGGAACACTCAACCGAATCCATAGAGCGATTAGCGAGTTATAGCGTTTTGAAAAAAACTAATTCCCGAAATCCACCTCCTATCAGCTTCTGTTGACCTGGTGTTTCACAAAAAAATATCCGAAATTTTTCAAATTTTAAAATTTTTCCGGTTTCACGTTTTTTGTAACAACTCCGTTGTTTTAAAAGATAAATTTATGAAATTTTGACAGCAGATAGAGAAGACAATGGGGAATGAAATGTGTCAAATAAAATTTTGCCACGCCTTCTTTGAAGTCCTTAAAAGTGGGCGTAAATAGGACATTGCCTCTTCTTCGTTTTTTCGTTGCAGTTTCGGAAGTCCGAAAACCATCTATATTAAAGCTGACTTTGTGATCTTTCATCCAAAAAAACTTTCATCAAAATATACCGAGCCGTTCCCGAGCTATCGGAGTTACAAATTTATTAAAAACTAGCCAATTCCGGTCACTTTGGCTTGTTGTTACCCTATTAGAAACTGAGCTATAACTCCGAAATTTCTGAAGATAGAGAAGTGAAACTCGACAGGCAGCTAGTATGAAAGTCGGAGCTTCGTATGGACGCCATATAAACTCTGTAGTTTTTTAACTTGGCGAGATATAAAGATTACGAGAATGTTTTGCATTTTTGGCCTGACACGGGGGGCTACAAGGCGGGCCAAAGTTTGCCTAATTTGTAGCCCGCTTCTAATCTATCATATGGTGGAACACTCAACCGAATCCATAGAGCGATTAGCGAGTTATAGCGTTTTGAAAAAAACTAATTCCCGAAATCCACCTCCTACCAGCTTCTGTTGACCTGGTGTTTCACAAAAAAATAACCGAAATTTTTCAAATTTTAAAATTTTTCCGGTTTTACGTTTTTTGTAACAACTCCGTTGTTTTAAAAGATAAATTTATGAAATTCTGACAGCAGATAGAGAGGACAATGGGGAATGAAATGTGTCAAATAAAATTTTGCCACGCCCACTTTGAAGTCCTTAAAAGTGGGCGTAAATAGGACATTGCCTCTTCTTCGTTTTTTCGTTGCAGTTTCGGAAATCCGAAAACCCGTTTCTAATCTATCATATGGTGGAACACTCAAACGAATCCATAGAGCGATTAGCTAGTTATAGCGTTTTGAAAAAAACTAATTCCCGAAATCCACCTCCTACCAGCTTCTGTTGACCTGGTGTTTCACAAAAAAATAACCGAAATTTTTCAAATTTTTAAATTTTTCCGGTTTCACGTTTTTTGTAACAACTCCGTTGTTTTAAAAGATAAATGCTTGAAATTCTGACAGCAGATAGAGAACACAATGGGAAATGAAATGTGTCAAATAAAATTTTGCCACGCCCACTTTGAAGTCCTTAAAAGTGGGCGTAAATAGGACATTGCCTCTTCTTCGTTTTTTCGTTGCAGTTTCGGAAGTCCGAAAACCATCTATATTAAAGCTGACTTTGTGATCTTTCATCCAAAAGAACTTTCATCAAAATATACCGAGCCGTTCCCGAGCTATGGGAGTTACAAACTTATTAAAAACTAGCCAATTCCGGTCACTTTGGCTTGTTGTTACCCTTTTAGAAACTGAGCTATAACTCCGAAATTTCTGAAGATAGAGAAGTGAAACTCGACAGACAGCTAGTATGGAAGTCGGAGCTTCGTATGGACGCCATATAAACTCTGTAGTTTTTTAACTTGGCGAGATATAAAGATTACAAGAATGTTTTGCATTTTTTGCCTGACACGGGGGGCCACAAGGCGGGCCAAAGTTTGGCTAATTTGTAGCCCCGCTTCTAATCTATCATATGGTGGAACACTCAACCGAATCCATAGAGCGATTAGCGAGTTATAGCGTTTTGAAAAAAAACTAATTCCCGAAATCCACCTCCTATCAGCTTCTGTTGACCTGGTGTTTCACAAAAAAATAACCGAAATTTTTCAAATTTTAAAATTTTTCCGGTTTTACGTTTTTTGTAACAACTCCGTTGTTTTAAAAGATAAATTTATGAAATTCTGACAGCAGATAGAGAAGACAATGGGGAATGAAATGTTGCAAATAAAATTTTGCCACGCCCTCTTTGAAGTCCTTAAAAGTGGGCGTAAATAGGACATTGCCTCTTCTTTGTTTTTTCGTTGCAGTTTCGGAAGTCCGAAAACCATCTATATTAAAGCTGACTTTGTGATCTTTCATCCAAAAGAACATTCATCAAAATATACCGAGCCGTTCCCGAGCTACGGGACTTACAAATTTATTAAAAACTAGCCAATTCCGGTCACTTTGGCTTGTTGTTACCCTTTTAGAAACTGAGCTATAACTCCGAAATTTCTGAAGATAGAGAAGTGAAACTCGACAGGCAGCTAGTATGGAAGTCGGAGCTTCGAATGAACGCCATATGAACTCTGTAGTTTTTTAACTTGGCGAGATATAAAGATTACAAGAATGTTTTGCGTTTTTTGTCTGGCACTGGGGGCCACCAGGCGGGCCAAAGTTTGCCTAATGTGTAGCCCCGCTTCTAATCTATCATATGGTGGAACACTCAACCGAATCCATAGAGCGATTAGCGAGTTATAGCGTTTTGAAAAAAACTAATTCCCGAAATCAACCTCCTATCAGCTTCTGTTGACCTGGTGTTTCACAAAAAAATAACCGAAATTTTTCAAATTTTAAAATTTTTCCGGTTTTACGTTTTTTGTAACAACTCCGTTGTTTTAAAAGATAAATTTATGAAATTCTGACAGCAGATAGAGAGGACAATGGGGAATGAAATGTGTCAAATAAAATTTTGCCACGCCCATTTTGAAGTCCTTAAAAGTGGGCGTAAATAGGACATTGCCTCTTCTTCGTTTTTTCGTTGCAGTTTCGGAAGTCCGAAAACCATCTATATTAAAGCTGACTTTGCGATCTTTCATCCAAAAGAACTTTCATCAAAATATACCGAGCCGTTCCCGAGCTATGGGAGTTACAAATTTATTAAAAACTAGCCAATTCCGGTCACTTTGGCTTGTTGTTACCCTATTAGAAACTGAGCTATAACTCCGTAATTTCTGAAGATAGAGAAGTGAAACTCGACAGGCAGCTAGTATGGAAGTCGGAGCTTCGAATGAATGCCATATGAACTCTGTAGTTTTTTAACTTGGCGAGATATAAAGATTACAAGAATGTTTTGCATTTTTTGCCTGACACGGGGGGCCACAAGGCGGGCCAAAGTTTGGCTAATTTGTAGCCCCGCTTCTAATCTATCATATGGTGGAACACTCAACCGAATCCATAGAGCGATTAGCGAGTTATAGCGTTTTGAAAAAAACTAATTCCTGAAATCCACCTCCTATCAGCTTCTGTTGACCTGGTGTTTCACAAAAAAATAACCGAAATTTTTCAAATTTTAAAATTTTTCCGGTTTCACGTTTTTTGTAACAACTCCGTTGTTTTAAAAGATAAATGCTTGAAATTCTGACAGCAGATAGAGAACACAATGGGAAATGAAATGTGTCAAATAAAATTTTGCCACGCCCATTTTGAAGTCCTCAAAAGTGGGCGTAAATAGGACATTGCCTCTTCTTCGTTTTTTCGTTGCAGTTTCGGAAGTCCGAAAACCATCTATATTAAAGCTGACTTTGTGATCTTTCATCCAAAAGAACTTTCATCAAAATATACCGAGCCGTTCCCGAGCTATGGGAGTTACAAATTTATTAAAAACTAGCCAATTCCGGTCACTTTGGCTTGTTGTTACCCTTTTAGAAACTGAGCTATAACTCCGAAATTTCTGAAGGTAGAGAAGTGAAACTCGACAGGCAGCTAGTATGAAAGTCGGAGCTTCGTATGGACGCCATATAAACTCTGTAGTTTTTTAACTTGGCGAGATATAAAGATTACAAGAATGTTTTGCATTTTTTGACTGACACGGGGGCCACAAGGCGGGCCAAAGTTTGCCTAATTTGTAGCCCCGCTCCTAATCTATCATATGGTGGAACACTCAACCGAATCCATAGAGCGATTAGCGAGTTATAGCGTTTTGAAAAAAACTAATTCCCGAAATCCACCTCCTACCAGCTTCTGTTGACCTGGTGTTTCACAAAAAAATAACCGAAATTTTTCAAATTTTAAAATTTTTCCGGTTTTACGTTTTTTGTAACAACTCCGTTGTTTCAAAAGATAAATGCTTGAAATTCTGACAGCAGATAGAGAAGACAAGGGGGAATGAAATGTGTCAAATAAAATTTTGCCACGCCCACTTTGAAGTCCTTAAAAGTGGGCGTAAATAGGACATTGTCTCTTCTTCGTTTTTTCGTTGCAGTTTCGGAAGTCCGAAAACCATCTATATTAAAGCTGACTTTGTGATCTTTCATCCAAAACAACTTTCATCAAAATATACTGAGCCGTTCCCAAGCTATGGGAGTTACAAATTTATTAAAAACTAGCCAATTCCGGTCACTTTGGCTTGTTGTTACCCTATTAGAAACTAAACTATAACTCCGTAATTTCTGAAGATAGAGAAGTGAAACTCGACAGGCAGCTAGTATGGAAGTCGGAGCTTCGAATGAATGCCATATGAACTCTGTAATTTTTTTAACTTGGTGAGATATAAAGATTACAAGAATGTTTTGCATTTTTTGCCTGACACGGGGGGCCACAAGGCGGGCCAAAGTTTGCCTAATTTGTAGCCCCGCTTCTAATCTATTATATGGTGGAACACTCAACCGAATCCATAGAGCGATTAGCGAGTTAAAGCATTTTGAAAAAAACTAATTCCCGAAATCCACCTCCTACCAGCTTCTGTTGACCTGGTGTTTCACAAAAAAATAACCGAAATTTTTCAAATTTTAAAATTTTTCCGGTTTTACGTTTTTTGTAACAACTCCGTTGTTTTAAAAGATAAATTTATGAAATTCTGACAGCAGATAGAGAGGACAATGGGGAATGAAATGTGTCAAATAAAATTTTGCCACGCCCACTTTGAAGTCCTTAAAAGTGGGCGTAAATAGGACATTGCCTCTTCTTCGTTTTTTCGTTGCAGTTTCGGAAGTCCGAAAACCATCTATATTAAAGCTGACTTTGCGATCTTTCATCCAAAAGAACTTTCATCAAAATATACCGAGCCGTTCCCGAGCTATGGGAGTTACAAATTTATTAAAAACTAGCCAATTCCGGTCACTTTGGCTTGTTGTTACCCTATTAGAAACTGAGCTATAACTCCGTAATTTCTGAAGATAGAGAAGTGAAACTCGACAGGCAGCTAGTATGGAAGTCGGAGCTTCGAATGAATGCCATATGAACTCTGTAGTTTTTTAACTTGGCGAGATATAAAGATTACAAGAATGTTTTGCATTTTTTGCCTGACACGGGGGGCCACAGGGCGGGCCAAAGTTTGGCTAATTTGTAGCCCCGCTTCTAATCTATCATATGGTGGAACACTCAACCGAATCCATAGAGCGATTAGCGAGTTATAGCGTTTTGAAAAAAACTAATTCCTGAAATCCACCTCCTATCAGCTTCTGTTGACCTGGTGTTTCACAAAAAAATAACCGAAATTTTTCAAATTTTCAAATTTTTCCGGTTTCACGTTTTTTGTAACAACTCCGTTGTTTTAAAAGATAAATTCATGAAACTTTGACAACAAATAGAGAAGACAATGGGGAATGAAATGTGTCAAATAAAATTTTGCCACGCCCACTCCGAAGTCCTCAAAAGTGGGCGTAAATAGGAAATTGCCTCTCTTTCGTTTTTCCTTTGCACTTTCGGAAGTTTAAAAACCATCTATATTAAAGCTGACTTTGCGATCTTTCATCCAAAAGAACTTTCATCAAAATATACCGAGCCGTTCCCGAGCTACGGGACTTACAAATTTATTAAAAACTAGCCACTTCCGGTCAGTTTGGCTTGTTGTTACCCTTTTAGAAACTGAGCTATAACTCCGAAATTTCTGAAGATAGAGAAGTGAAACTCGACAGGCAGCTAGTATGGAAGTCGGAGCTTCGAATGAACGCCATATGAACTCTGTAGTTTTTTAACTTGGCGAGATATAAAGATTACAAGAATGTTTTGCGTTTTTTGTCTGGCACTGGGGGCCACCAGGCGGGCCAAAGTTTGCCTAATGTGTAGCCCCGCTTCTAATCTATCATATGGTGGAACACTCAACCGAATCCATAGAGCGATTAGCGAGTTATAGCGTTTTGAAAAAAACTAATTCCCGAAATCAACCTCCTATCAGCTTCTGTTGACCTGGTGTTTCACAAAAAAATAACCGAAATTTTTCAAATTTTAAAATTTTTCCGGTTTTACGTTTTTTGTAACAACTCCGTTGTTTTAAAAGATAAATTTATGAAATTCTGACAGCAGATAGAGAGGACAATGGGGAATGAAATGTGTCAAATAAAATTTTGCCACGCCCATTTTGAAGTCCTTAAAAGTGGGCGTAAATAGGACATTGCATCTTCTTCGTTTTTTCGTTGCAGTTTCGGAAGTCCGAAAACCATCTATATTAAAGCTGACTTTGCGATCTTTCATCCAAAAGAACTTTCATCAAAATATACCGAGCCGTTCCCGAGCTATGGGAGTTACAAATTTATTAAAAACTAGCCAATTCCGGTCACTTTGGCTTGTTGTTACCCTATTAGAAACTGAGCTATAACTCCGTAATTTCTGAAGATAGAGAAGTGAAACTCGACAGGCAGCTAGTATGGAAGTCGGAGCTTCGAATGAATGCCATATGAACTCTGTAGTTTTTTAACTTGGCGAGATATAAAGATTACAAGAATGTTTTGCATTTTTTGCCTGACACGGGGGGCCACAAGGCGGGCCAAAGTTTGGCTAATTTGTAGCCCCGCTTCTAATCTATCATATGGTGGAACACTCAACCGAATCCATAGAGCGATTAGCGAGTTATAGCGTTTTGAAAAAAACTAATTCCTGAAATCCACCTCCTACCAGCTTCTGTTGACCTGGTGTTTCACAAAAAAATAACCGAAATTTTTCAAATTTTAAAATTTTTCCGGTTTCACGTTTTTTGTAACAACTCCGTTGTTTTAAAAGATAAATTCATGAAACTTTGACAGCAAATAGAGAAGACAATGGGGAATGAAATGTGTCAAATAAAATTTTGCCACGCCCACTCCGAAGTCCTCAAAAGTGGGCGTAAATAGGAAATTGCCTCTCTTTCGTTTTTCCTTTGCACTTTCGGAAGTTTAAAAACCATCTATATTAAAGCTGACTTTGCGATCTTTCATCCAAAACAACTTTCATCAAAATATACCGAGCCGTTCCCGAGCTATGGGAGTTACAAATTTATTAAAAACTAGCCAATTCCGGTCACTTTGGCTTGTTGTTACCCTTTTAGAAACTGAGCTATAACTCCGAAATTTCTGAAGATAGAGAAGTGAAACTCGACAGACAGCTAGTATGGAAGTCGGAGCTTCGTATGGACGCCATATAAACTCTGTAGTTTTTTAACTTGGCGAGATATAAAGATTACAAGAATGTTTTGCATTTTTTGACTGACACGGGGCCACAAGGCGGGCCAAAGTTTGCCTAATTTGTAGCCCCGCTTCTAATCTATCATATGGTGGAACACTCAACCGAATCCATAGAGCGATTAGCGAGTTATAGCGTTTTGAAAAAAACTAATTCCCGAAATCCACCTCCTACCAGCTTCTGTTGACCTGGTGTTTCACAAAAAAATAACCGAAATTTTTCAAATTTTAAAATTTTTCCGGTTTTACGTTTTTTGTAACAACTCCGTTGTTTCAAAAGATAAATGCTTGAAATTCTGACAGCAGATAGAGAAGACAAGGGGGAATGAAATGTGTCAAATAAAATTTTGCCACGCCCACTTTGAAGTCCTTAAAAGTGGGCGTAAATAGGACATTGTCTCTTCTTCGTTTTTTCGTTGCAGTTTCGGAAGTCCGAAAACCATCTATATTAAAGCTGACTTTGTGATCTTTCATCCAAAACAACTTTCATCAAAATATACTGAGCCGTTCCCAAGCTATGGGAGTTACAAATTTATTAAAAACTAGCCAATTCCGGTCACTTTGGCTTGTTGTTACCCTATTAGAAACTAAACTATAACTCCGTAATTTCTGAAGATAGAGAAGTGAAACTCGACAGGCAGCTAGTATGGAAGTCGGAGCTTCGAATGAACGCCATATGAACTCTGTAATTTTTTTAACTTGGTGAGATATAAAGATTACAAGAATGTTTTGCATTTTTTGCCTGACACGGGGGGCCACAAGGCGGGCCAAAGTTTGCCTAATTTGTAGCCCCGCTTCTAATCTATTATATGGTGGAACACTCAACCGAATCCATAGAGCGATTAGCGAGTTATAGCATTTTGAAAAAAACTAATTCCCGAAATCCACCTCCTACCAGCTTCTGTTGACCTGGTGTTTCACAAAAAAATAACCGAAATTTTTCAAATTTTAAAATTTTTCCGGTTTTACGTTTTTTGTAACAACTCCGTTGTTTTAAAAGATAAATTTATGAAATTCTGACAGCAGATAGAGAGGACAATGGGGAATGAAATGTGTCAAATAAAATTTTGCCACGCCTACTTTGAAGTCCTTAAAAGTGGGCGTAAATAAGACATTGCCTCTTCTTCGTATTTTCGTTGCAGTTTCGGAAGTCCGAAAACCATCTATATTAAAGCTAACTTTGCGATCTTTCATCCAAAAGAACTTTCATCAAAATATACCGAGCCGTTCCCGAGCTATGGGAGTTACAAATTTATTAAAAACTAGCCACTTCCGGTCAGTTTGGCTTGTTGTTACCCTATTAGAAACTGAGCTATAACTCCGTAATTTCTGAAGATAGAGAAGTGAAACTCGACAGGCAGCTAGTATGGAAGTCGGAGCTTCGAATGAACGCCATATGAACTCTGTAGTTTTTTTAACTTGGCGAGATATAAAGATTACAAGAATGTTTTGCATTTTTTGCCTGACACGGGGGGCCACAAGGCGGGCCAAAGTTTGCCTAATTTGTAGCCTCGCTTCTAATCTATCATATGGTGGAACACTCAACCGAATCCATAGAGCGATTAGCGAGTTATAGCGTTTTGAAAAAAACTAATTCCCGAAATCCACCTCCTACCAGCTTCTGTTGACCTGGTGTTTCACAAAAAAATAACCGAAATTTTTCAAATTTTAAAATTTTTCCGGTTTCACGTTTTTTGTAACAACTCCGTTGTTTTAAAAGATAAATTCATGAAACTTTGACAGCAAATAGAGAAGACAATGGGGAATGAAATGTGTCAAATAAAATTTTGCCACGCCCACTCCGAAGTCCTCAAAAGTGGGCGTAAATAGGAAATTGCCTCTCTTTCGTTTTTCCTTTGCACTTTCGGAAGTTTAAAAACCATCTATATTAAAGCTGACTTTGTGATCTTTCATCCAAAACAACTTTCATCAAAATATACTGAGCCGTTCCCAAGCTATGGGAGTTACAAATTTATTAAAAACTAGCCAATTCCGGTCACTTTGGCTTGTTGTTACCCTATTAGAAACTAAACTATAACTCCGTAATTTCTGAAGATAGAGAAGTGAAACTCGACAGGCAGCTAGTATGGAAGTCGGAGCTTCGAATGAACGCCATATGAACTCTGTAATTTTTTTAACTTGGTGAGATATAAAGATTACAAGAATGTTTTGCATTTTTTGCCTGACACGGGGGGCCACAAGGCGGGCCAAAGTTTGCCTAATTTGTAGCCCCGCTTCTAATCTATTATATGGTGGAACACTCAACCGAATCCATAGAGCGATTAGCGAGTTATAGCATTTTGAAAAAAACTAATTCCCGAAATCCACCTCCTACCAGCTTCTGTTGACCTGGTGTTTCACAAAAAAATAACCGAAATTTTTCAAATTTTAAAATTTTTCCGGTTTTACGTTTTTTGTAACAACTCCGTTGTTTTAAAAGATAAATTTATGAAATTCTGACAGCAGATAGAGAGGACAATGGGGAATGAAATGTGTCAAATAAAATTTTGCCACGCCTACTTTGAAGTCCTTAAAAGTGGGCGTAAATAAGACATTGCCTCTTCTTCGTATTTTCGTTGCAGTTTCGGAAGTCCGAAAACCATCTATATTAAAGCTAACTTTGCGATCTTTCATCCAAAAGAACTTTCATCAAAATATACCGAGCCGTTCCCGAGCTATGGGAGTTACAAATTTATTAAAAACTAGCCACTTCCGGTCAGTTTGGCTTGTTGTTACCCTATTAGAAACTGAGCTATAACTCCGTAATTTCTGAAGATAGAGAAGTGAAACTCGACAGGCAGCTAGTATGGAAGTCGGAGCTTCGAATGAACGCCATATGAACTCTGTAGTTTTTTTAACTTGGCGAGATATAAAGATTACAAGAATGTTTTGCATTTTTTGCCTGACACGGGGGGCCACAAGGCGGGCCAAAGTTTGCCTAATTTGTAGCCCCGCTTCTAATCTATCATATGGTGGAACACTCAACCGAATCCATAGAGCGATTAGCGAGTTATAGCGTTTTGAAAAAAACTAATTCCCGAAATCCACCTCCTACCAGCTTCTGTTGACCTGGTGTTTCACAAAAAAATAACCGAAATTTTTCAAATTTTAAAATTTTTCCGGTTTCACGTTTTTTGTAACAACTCCGTTGTTTTAAAAGATAAATTCATGAAACTTTGACAGCAAATAGAGAAGACAATGGGGAATGAAATGTGTCAAATAAAATTTTGCCACGCCCATTTTGAAGACCTGAAAAGTGGGCGTAAATAGGACATTGCCTCTTCTTCGTTTTTTCGTTGCAGTTTCGGAAGTCCGAAAACCATCTATATTAAAGCTGACTTTGCGATCTTTCATCCAAAAGAACTTTCATCAAAATATACCGAGCCGTTCCCGAGCTACGGGACTTACAAATTTATTAAAAACTAGCCACTTCCGGTCAGTTTGGCTTGTTGTTACCCTTTTAGAAACTGAGCTATAACTCCGAAATTTCTGAAGATGGAGAAGTGAAACTCGACAGGCAGCGAGTACGGAAGTCGGACCTTCGAATGAACGCCATATAAACTCTGTAGTTTTTTAACTTGGCGAGATATAAAGATTACAAGAATGTTTTGCATTTTTTGACTGACACGGGGGCCACAAGGAGGGCCAAAGTTTGCCTAATTTGTAGCCCCGCTTCTAATCTATCATATGGTGGAACACTCAACCGAATCCATAGAGCGATTAGCGAGTTATAGCGTTTTGAAAAAAACTAATTCCCGAAATCCACCTCCTACCAGCTTCTGTTGACCTGGTGTTTCACAAAAAAAATAACCGAAATATTTCAAATTTTAAAATTTTTCCGGTTTCACGTTTTTTGTAACAACTCCGTTGTTTTAAAAGATAAATGCTTGAAATTCTGACAGCAGATAGAAAACACAATGGGGAATGAAATGTGTCAAATGAAATTTTGCCACGCCCATTTTGAAGTCCTCAAAAGTGGGCGTAAATAGGACATTGCCTCTTCTTCGTTTTTCGTTGCAGTTTCGGAAGTCCGAAAACCATCTATATTAAAGCTGAATTTGCGATCTTTCATCCAAAAGAACTTTCATCAAAATATACCGAGCCGTTCCCAAGCTATGGGAGTTACAAATTTATTAAAAACTAGCCAATTCCGGTCACTTTGGCTTGTTGTTACCCTTTTAGAAACTGAGCTATAACTCCGAAATTTCTGAAGATAGAGAAGTGAAACTCGACAGGCAGCTAGTATGGAAGTCGGAGCTTCGAATGAACGCCATATGAACTCTGTAATTTTTTTAACTTGGTGAGATATAAAGATTACAAGAATGTTTTGCATTTTTTGCCTGACACGGGGGGCCACAAGGCGGGCCAAAGTTTGCCTAATTTGTAGCCCCGCTTCTAATCTATTATATGGTGGAACACTCAACCGAATCCATAGAGCGATTAGCGAGTTATAGCATTTTGAAAAAAACTAATTCCCGAAATCCACCTCCTACCAGCTTCTGTTGACCTGGTGTTTCACAAAAAAATAACCGAAATTTTTCAAATTTTAAAATTTTTCCGGTTTTACGTTTTTTGTAACAACTCCGTTGTTTTAAAAGATAAATTTATGAAATTCTGACAGCAGATAGAGAGGACAATGGGGAATGAAATGTGTCAAATAAAATTTTGCCACGCCTACTTTGAAGTCCTTAAAAGTGGGCGTAAATAAGACATTGCCTCTTCTTCGTATTTTCGTTGCAGTTTCGGAAGTCCGAAAACCATCTATATTAAAGCTAACTTTGCGATCTTTCATCCAAAAGAACTTTCATCAAAATATACCGAGCCGTTCCCGAGCTATGGGAGTTACAAATTTATTAAAAACTAGCCACTTCCGGTCAGTTTGGCTTGTTGTTACCCTATTAGAAACTGAGCTATAACTCCGTAATTTCTGAAGATAGAGAAGTGAAACTCGACAGGCAGCTAGTATGGAAGTCGGAGCTTCGAATGAACGCCATATGAACTCTGTAGTTTTTTTAACTTGGCGAGATATAAAGATTACAAGAATGTTTTGCATTTTTTGCCTGACACGGGGGGCCACAAGGCGGGCCAAAGTTTGCCTAATTTGTAGCCCCGCTTCTAATCTATCATATGGTGGAACACTCAACCGAATCCATAGAGCGATTAGCGAGTTATAGCGTTTTGAAAAAAACTAATTCCCGAAATCCACCTCCTACCAGCTTCTGTTGACCTGGTGTTTCACAAAAAAATAACCGAAATTTTTCAAATTTTAAAATTTTTCCGGTTTCACGTTTTTTGTAACAACTCCGTTGTTTTAAAAGATAAATTCATGAAACTTTGACAGCAAATAGAGAAGACAATGGGGAATGAAATGTGTCAAATAAAATTTTGCCACGCCCATTTTGAAGACCTGAAAAGTGGGCGTAAATAGGACATTGCCTCTTCTTCGTTTTTTCGTTGCAGTTTCGGAAGTCCGAAAACCATCTATATTAAAGCTGACTTTGCGATCTTTCATCCAAAAGAACTTTCATCAAAATATACCGAGCCGTTCCCGAGCTACGGGACTTACAAATTTATTAAAAACTAGCCACTTCCGGTCAGTTTGGCTTGTTGTTACCCTTTTAGAAACTGAGCTATAACTCCGAAATTTCTGAAGATGGAGAAGTGAAACTCGACAGGCAGCGAGTACGGAAGTCGGACCTTCGAATGAACGCCATATAAACTCTGTAGTTTTTTAACTTGGCGAGATATAAAGATTACAAGAATGTTTTGCATTTTTTGACTGACACGGGGGCCACAAGGAGGGCCAAAGTTTGCCTAATTTGTAGCCCCGCTTCTAATCTATCATATGGTGGAACACTCAACCGAATCCATAGAGCGATTAGCGAGTTATAGCGTTTTGAAAAAAACTAATTCCCGAAATCCACCTCCTACCAGCTTCTGTTGACCTGGTGTTTCACAAAAAAAATAACCGAAATATTTCAAATTTTAAAATTTTTCCGGTTTCACGTTTTTTGTAACAACTCCGTTGTTTTAAAAGATAAATGCTTGAAATTCTGACAGCAGATAGAAAACACAATGGGGAATGAAATGTGTCAAATGAAATTTTGCCACGCCCATTTTGAAGTCCTCAAAAGTGGGCGTAAATAGGACATTGCCTCTTCTTCGTTTTTCGTTGCAGTTTCGGAAGTCCGAAAACCATCTATATTAAAGCTGAATTTGCGATCTTTCATCCAAAAGAACTTTCATCAAAATATACCGAGCCGTTCCCGAGCTATGGGACTTACAAATTTATTAAAAACTAGCCACTTCCGGTCAGTTTGGCTTGTTGTTACCCTTTTAGAAACTGAGCTATAACTCCGAAATTTCTGAAGATAGAGAAGTGAAACTCGACAGGCAGCTAGTATGGAAGTCGGAGCTTCGAATGAACGCCATATGAACTCTGTAGTTTTTTTTTAACTTGGCGAGATATAAAGATTACAAGAATGTTTTGCGTTTTTTGTCTGGCACTGGGGGCCACCAGGCGGGCCAAAGTTTGCCTAATGTGTAGCCCCGCTTCTAATCTATCATATGGTGGAACACTCAACCGAATCCATAGAGCGATTAGCGAGTTATAGCGTTTTGAAAAAAACTAATTCCCGAAATCCACCTCCTACCAGCTTCTGTTGACCTGGTGTTTCACAAAAAATAACCGAAATTTTTCAAATTTTAAAATTTTTCCGGTTTCACGTTTATTGTAACAACTCCGTTGTTTTAAAAGAATAATTTATGAAACTTTGACAGCAGATAGAGAAGACAATGGGGAATGAAATGTGTCAAATAAAATTTTGCCACGCCCACTCTGAAGTCCTCAAAAGTGGGCGTAAATAGGACATTGCCTCTTCTTCGTTTTTTCGTTGCAGTTTCGGAAGTCCGAAAACCATCTATATGAAAGCTGACTTTGCGATCTTTCATCCAAAAGAACTTTCATCAAAATATACCGAGCCGTTCCCGAGCTATGGCACTTACAAATTTATTAAAAACTAGCCTCTTCCGGTCACTTTGGTTTGTTGTTACCCTATTAGAAACTGAGCTATAACTCCGAAATTTCTGAAGATAGAGAAGTGAAACTCGACAGGCAGCTAGTATGGAAGTAGGAGCTTCGTATGGACGCCATATAAACTCTGTAGTCTTTTAACTTGGCGAGATATAAAGATTACGAGAATGTTTTGCATTTTTTGCCTGACACGGGGGGCCACAAGGCGGGCCAAAGTTTGCCTAATTTGTAGCTCCGCTTCTAATCTATCATATGGTGGAACACTCAACCGAATCCATAGAGCGATTAGCGAGTTATAGCGTTTTGAAAAAAACTAATTCCCGAAATCAACCTCCTACCAGCTTCTGTTGACCTGGTGTTTCACAAAAAAATAACCGAAATTTTTCAAATTTTAAAATTTTTCCGGTTTTACGTTTTTTGTAACAACTCCGTTGTTTTAAAAGATAAATTTATGAAATTCTGACAGCAGATAGAGAGGACAATGGGGAATGAAATGTGTCAAATAAAATTTTGCCACGCCCATTTTGAAGTCCTTAAAAGTGGGCGTAAATAGGACATTGCATCTTCTTCGTTTTTTCGTTGCAGTTTCGGAAGTCCGAAAACCATCTATATTAAAGCTGACTTTGCGATCTTTCATCCAAAAGAACTTTCATCAAAATATACCGAGCCGTTCCCGAGCTATGGGAGTTACAAATTTATTAAAAACTAGCCAATTCCGGTCACTTTGGCTTGTTGTTACCCTATTAGAAACTGAGCTATAACTCCGTAATTTCTGAAGATAGAGAAGTGAAACTCGACAGGCAGCTAGTATGGAAGTCGGAGCTTCGAATGAATGCCATATGAACTCTGTAGTTTTTTAACTTGGCGAGATATAAAGATTACAAGAATGTTTTGCATTTTTTGCCTGACACGGGGGGCCACAAGGCGGGCCAAAGTTTGGCTAATTTGTAGCCCCGCTTCTAATCTATCATATGGTGGAACACTCAACCGAATCCATAGAGCGATTAGCGAGTTATAGCATTTTGAAAAAAACTAATTCCCGAAATCCACCTCCTACCAGCTTCTGTTGACCTGGTGTTTCACAAAAAAATAACCGAAATTTTTCAAATTTTAAAATTTTTCCGGTTTTACGTTTTTTGTAACAACTCCGTTGTTTTAAAAGATAAATTTATGAAATTCTGATAGCAGATAGAGAGGACAATGGGGAATGAAATGTGTCAAATAAAATTTTGCCACGCCCATTTTGAAGTCCTTAAAAGTGGGCGTAAATAGGACATTGCATCTTCTTCGTTTTTTCGTTGCAGTTTCGGAAGTCCGAAAACCATCTATATTAAAGCTGACTTTGCGATCTTTCATCCAAAAGAACTTTCATCAAAATATACCGAGCCGTTCCCGAGCTATGGGAGTTACAAATTTATTAAAAACTAGCCAATTCCGGTCACTTTGGCTTGTTGTTACCCTATTAGAAACTGAGCTATAACTCCGTAATTTCTGAAGATAGAGAAGTGAAACTCGACAGGCAGCTAGTATGGAAGTCGGAGCTTCGAATGAATGCCATATGAACTCTGTAGTTTTTTAACTTGGCGAGATATAAAGATTACAAGAATGTTTTGCATTTTTTGCCTGACACGGGGGGCCACAAGGCGGGCCAAAGTTTGGCTAATTTGTAGCCCCGCTTCTAATCTATCATATGGTGGAACACTCAACCGAATCCATAGAGCGATTAGCGAGTTATAGCGTTTTGAAAAAAACTAATTCCTGAAATCCACCTCCTACCAGCTTCTGTTGACCTGGTGTTTCACAAAAAAATAACCGAAATTTTTCAAATTTTAAAATTTTTCCGGTTTCACGTTTTTTGTAACAACTCCGTTGTTTTAAAAGATAAATTCATGAAACTTTGACAGCAAATAGAGAAGACAATGGGGAATGAAATGTGTCAAATAAAATTTTGCCACGCCCACTCCGAAGTCCTCAAAAGTGGGCGTAAATAGGAAATTGCCTCTCTTTCGTTTTTCCTTTGCACTTTCGGAAGTTTAAAAACCATCTATATTAAAGCTGACTTTGCGATCTTTCATCCAAAACAACTTTCATCAAAATATACCGAGCCGTTCCCGAGCTATGGGAGTTACAAATTTATTAAAAACTAGCCAATTCCGGTCACTTTGGCTTGTTGTTACCCTTTTAGAAACTGAGCTATAACTCCGAAATTTCTGAAGATAGAGAAGTGAAACTCGACAGACAGCTAGTATGGAAGTCGGAGCTTCGTATGGACGCCATATAAACTCTGTAGTTTTTTAACTTGGCGAGATATAAAGATTACAAGAATGTTTTGCATTTTTTGACTGACACGGGGCCACAAGGCGGGCCAAAGTTTGCCTAATTTGTAGCCCCGCTTCTAATCTATCATATGGTGGAACACTCAACCGAATCCATAGAGCGATTAGCGAGTTATAGCGTTTTGAAAAAAACTAATTCCCGAAATCCACCTCCTACCAGCTTCTGTTGACCTGGTGTTTCACAAAAAAATAACCGAAATTTTTCAAATTTTAAAATTTTTCCGGTTTTACGTTTTTTGTAACAACTCCGTTGTTTCAAAAGATAAATGCTTGAAATTCTGACAGCAGATAGAAAACACAATGGGGAATGAAATGTGTCAAATGAAATTTTGCCACGCCCATTTTGAAGTCCTCAAAAGTGGGCGTAAATAGGACATTGCCTCTTCTTCGTTTTTCGTTGCAGTTTCGGAAGTCCGAAAACCATCTATATTAAAGCTGAATTTGCGATCTTTCATCCAAAAGAACTTTCATCAAAATATACCGAGCCGTTCCCGAGCTATGGGACTTACAAATTTATTAAAAACTAGCCACTTCCGGTCAGTTTGGCTTGTTGTTACCCTTTTAGAAACTGAGCTATAACTCCGAAATTTCTGAAGATAGAGAAGTGAAACTCGACAGGCAGCTAGTATGGAAGTCGGAGCTTCGAATGAACGCCATATGAACTCTGTAGTTTTTTTTTAACTTGGCGAGATATAAAGATTACAAGAATGTTTTGCGTTTTTTGTCTGGCACTGGGGGCCACCAGGCGGGCCAAAGTTTGCCTAATGTGTAGCCCCGCTTCTAATCTATCATATGGTGGAACACTCAACCGAATCCATAGAGCGATTAGCGAGTTATAGCGGTTTGAAAAAAACTAATTCCCGAAATCCACCTCCTACCAGCTTCTGTTGACCTGGTGTTTCACAAAAAATAACCGAAATTTTTCAAATTTTAAAATTTTTCCGGTTTCACGTTTATTGTAACAACTCCGTTGTTTTAAAAGAATAATTTATGAAACTTTGACAGCAGATAGAGAAGACAATGGGGAATGAAATGTGTCAAATAAAATTTTGCCACGCCCACTCTGAAGTCCTCAAAAGTGGGCGTAAATAGGACATTGCCTCTTCTTCGTTTTTTCGTTGCAGTTTCGGAAGTCCGAAAACCATCTATATGAAAGCTGACTTTGCGATCTTTCATCCAAAAGAACTTTCATCAAAATATACCGAGCCGTTCCCGAGCTATGGGACTTACAAATTTATTAAAAACTAGCCTCTTCCGGTCACTTTGGTTTGTTGTTACCCTATTAGAAACTGAGCTATAACTCCGAAATTTCTGAAGATAGAGAAGTGAAACTCGACAGGCAGCTAGTATGGAAGTAGGAGCTTCGTATGGACGCCATATAAACTCTGTAGTCTTTTAACTTGGCGAGATATAAAGATTACGAGAATGTTTTGCATTTTTTGCCTGACACGGGGGGCCACAAGGCGGGCCAAAGTTTGCCTAATGTGTAGCCCCACTTCTAATCTATCATATGGTGGATCCTTCAACCGAATCTACAGAGCGATTAGCTAGTTATAGCGTTTTGAAAAAAACTAATTCCCGAAATCCACCTCCTACCAGCTTCTGTTGACCTGGTGTTTCACAAAAAAAAAAACCGAAATTTTTCAAATTTTTCCGGTTTCACGTTTTTTGTAGCAACTCCGTTGTTTTAAAAGATAAATTTATGAAATTCTGACAGCAGATAGAGAACACAATGGGGAATGAAATGTGTCAAATAAAATTTTGCCACGTCCATTTTGAAGTCCTCAGAAGTGGGCGTAAATAGGACATTGCCTCTTCTTCGTTTTTTCGTTGCAGTTTCGGAAGTCCGAAAACCATCTATATTAAAGCTGACTTTGCGATCTTTCATCCAAAAGAACTTTCATCAAAATATACCGAGCCGTTCCCGAGCTACGGGACTTACAAATTTATTAAAAACTAGCCACTTCCGGTCAGTTTGGCTTGTTGTTACCCCTTTAGAAACTGAGCTATAACTCCGAAATTTCTGAAGATAGAGAAGTGAAACTCGACAGGCAGCTAGTATGGAAGTCGGAGCTTCGAATGAACGCCATATGAACTCTGTAGTTTTTTAACTTGGCGAGATATAAAGATAACAAGAATGTTTTGCATTTTTTGCCTGACACGGGGGGCCACAAGGCAGGCCAAAGTTTGCCTAATGTGTAGCCCCACTTCTAATCTATCATATGGTGGATCCTTCAACCGAATCCACAGAGCGATTAGCTAGTTATAGCGTTTTGAAAAAAACTAATTCCCGAAATCCACCTCCTACCCGCTTCTGTTGACCTGGTGTTTCACAAAAAAAATAACCGAAATTTTTCAAATTTTAAAATTTTTCCGGTTTCACGTTTTTTGTAACAACTCCGTTGTTTTAAAAGATAAATGCTTGAAGTTCTGACAGCAGATAGAGAAGACAATGGGGAATGAAATGTGTCAAATAAAATTTTGCCACGCCCACTTTGAAGTCCTTAAAAGTGGGCGTAAATAAGACATTGCCTCTTCTTCGTTTTTTCGTTGCAGTTTCGGAAGTCGAAAAACCATCTATATTAAAGCTGACTTTGCGATCTTTCATCCAAAAGAACTTTCATCAAAATATACCGAGCCGTTCCCGAGCTATGGGAGTTACAAATTTATTAAAAACTAGCCACTTCCGGTCACTTTGGCTTGTTGTTACCCTATTAGAAACTGAGCTATAACTCCGAAATTTCTGAAGATAGAGAAGTGAAACTCGACAGGCAGCTAGTATGGAAGTCGGAGCTTCGTATGGACGCCATATGAACTCTGTAGTTTTTTAACTTGGCGAGATATAAAGATTACAAGAATGTTTTGCGTTTTTTGTCTGGCACTGGGGGCTACCAGGCGGGCCAAAGTTTGCCTAATTTGTAGCCCCGCTTCTAATCTATCATATGGTGGAACACTCAACCGAATCCATAGAGCGATTAGCGAGTTATAGCGTTTTGAAAAAAACTAATTCCTGAAATCCACCTCCTATCAGCTTCTGTTGACCTGGTGTTTCACAAAAAAATAACCGAAATTTTTCAAATTTTAAAATTTTTCCGGTTTCACGTTTTTTGTAACAACTCCGTTGTTTTAAAAGATAAATTCATGAAACTTTGACAGCAAATAGAGAAGACAATGGGGAATGAAATGTGTCAAATAAAATTTTGCCACGCCCACTCCGAAGTCCTCAAAAGTGGGCGTAAATAGGAAATTGCCTCTCTTTCGTTTTTCCTTTGCACTTTCGGAAGTTTAAAAACCATCTATATTAAAGCTGACTTTGCGATCTTTCATCCAAAAGAACTTTCATCAAAATATACCGAGCCGTTCCCGAGCTACGGGACTTACAAATTTATTAAAAACTAGCCACTTCCGGTCAGTTTGGCTTGTTGTTACCCTTTTAGAAACTGAGCTATAACTCCGAAATTTCTGAAGATAGAGAAGTGAAACTCGACAGGCAGCTAGTATGGAAGTCGGAGCTTCGAATGAACGCTATATGAACTCTGTAGTTTTTTAACTTGGCGAGATATAAAGATTACAAGAATGTTTTGCGTTTTTTGTCTGGCACTGGGGGCCACCAGGCGGGCCAAAGTTTGCCTAATGTGTAGCCCCGCTTCTAATCTATCATATGGTGGAACACTCAACCGAATCCATAGAGCGATTAGCGAGTTATAGCGTTTTGAAAAAAACTAATTCCCGAAATCCACCTCCTACCCGCTTCTGTTGACCTGGTGTTTCACAAAAAAATAACCGAAATTTTTCAAATTTTAAAATTTTTCCGGTTTTACGTTTTTTGTAACAACTCCGTTGTTTTAAAAGATAAATTTATGAAATTCTGACAGCAGATAGAGAAGACAATGGGGAATGAAATGTCTCGAATAAAATTTTGCCACGCCCACTCTGAAGTCCTCAAAAGTGGGCGTAAATAGGACATTGCCTCTTCTTCGTTTTTTCGTTGCAGTTTCGGAAGTCCGAAAACCATCTATATGAAAGCTGACTTTGCGATCTTTCATCCAAAAGAACTTTCATCAAAATATACCGAGCCGTTCCCGAGCTATGGGACTTACAAATTTATTAAAAACTAGCCTCTTCCGGTCACTTTGGTTTGTTGTTACCCTATTAGAAACTGAGCTATAACTCCGAAATTTCTGAAGATAGAGAAGTGAAACTCGACAGGCAGCTAGTATGGAAGTAGGAGCTTCGTATGGACGCCATATAAACTCTGTAGTCTTTTAACTTGGCGAGATATAAAGATTACGAGAATGTTTTGCATTTTTTGCCTGACACGGGGGGCCACAAGGCGGGCCAAAGTTTGCCTAATGTGTAGCCCCACTTCTAATCTATCATATGGTGGATCCTTCAACCGAATCCACAGAGCGATTAGCTAGTTATAGCGTTTTGAAAAAAACTAATTCCCGAAATCCACCTCCTACCAGCTTCTGTTGACCTGGTGTTTCACAAAAAAAAAACCGAAATTTTTCAAATTTTTCCGGTTTCACGTTTTTTGTAACAACTCCGTTGTTTTAAAAGATAAATTTATGAAATTCTGACAGCAGATAGAGAACACAATGGGGAATGAAATGTGTCAAATAAAATTTTGCCACGTCCATTTTGAAGTCCTCAGAAGTGGGCGTAAATAGGACATTGCCTCTTCTTCGTTTTTTCGTTGCAGTTTCGGAAGTCCGAAAACCATCTATATTAAAGCTGACTTTGCGATCTTTCATCCAAAAGAACTTTCATCAAAATATACCGAGCCGTTCCCGAGCTACGGGACTTACAAATTTATTAAAAACTAGCCACTTCCGGTCAGTTTGGCTTGTTGTTACCCCTTTAGAAACTGAGCTATAACTCCGAAATTTCTGAAGATAGAGAAGTGAAACTCGACAGGCAGCTAGTATGGAAGTCGGAGCTTCGAATGAACGCCATATGAACTCTGTAGTTTTTTAACTTGGCGAGATATAAAGATAACAAGAATGTTTTGCATTTTTTGCCTGACACGGGGGGCCACAAGGCGGGCCAAAGTTTGCCTAATGTGTAGCCCCACTTCTAATCTATCATATGGTGGATCCTTCAACCGAATCCACAGAGCGATTAGCTAGTTATAGCGTTTTGAAAAAAACTAATTCCCGAAATCCACCTCCTACCCGCTTCTGTTGACCTGGTGTTTCACAAAAAAAATAACCGAAATTTTTCAAATTTTAAAATTTTTCCGGTTTCACGTTTTTTGTAACAACTCCGTTGTTTTAAAAGATAAATGCTTGAAGTTCTGACAGCAGATAGAGAAGACAATGGGGAATGAAATGTGTCAAATAAAATTTTGCCACGCCCACTTTGAAGTCCTTAAAAGTGGGCGTAAATAAGACATTGCCTCTTCTTCGTTTTTTCGTTGCAGTTTCGGAAGTCGAAAAACCATCTATATTAAAGCTGACTTTGCGATCTTTCATCCAAAAGAACTTTCATCAAAATATACCGAGCCGTTCCCGAGCTATGGGAGTTACAAATTTATTAAAAACTAGCCACTTCCGGTCACTTTGGCTTGTTGTTACCCTATTAGAAACTGAGCTATAACTCCGAAATTTCTGAAGATAGAGAAGTGAAACTCGACAGGCAGCTAGTATGGAAGTCGGAGCTTCGTATGGACGCCATATGAACTCTGTAGTTTTTTAACTTGGCGAGATATAAAGATTACAAGAATGTTTTGCGTTTTTTGTCTGGCACTGGGGGCTACCAGGCGGGCCAAAGTTTGCCTAATTTGTAGCCCCGCTTCTAATCTATCATATGGTGGAACTCAACCGAATCCATAGAGCGATTAGCGAGTTATAGCGTTTTGAAAAAAACTAATTCCTGAAATCCACCTCCTATCAGCTTCTGTTGACCTGGTGTTTCACAAAAAAATAACCGAAATTTTTCAAATTTTAAAATTTTTCCGGTTTCACGTTTTTTGTAACAACTCCGTTGTTTTAAAAGATAAATTCATGAAACTTTGACAGCAAATAGAGAAGACAATGGGGAATGAAATGTGTCAAATAAAATTTTGCCACGCCCACTCCGAAGTCCTCAAAAGTGGGCGTAAATAGGAAATTGCCTCTCTTTCGTTTTTCCTTTGCACTTTCGGAAGTTTAAAAACCATCTATATTAAAGCTGACTTTGCGATCTTTCATCCAAAAGAACTTTCATCAAAATATACCGAGCCGTTCCCGAGCTACGGGACTTACAAATTTATTAAAAACTAGCCACTTCCGGTCAGTTTGGCTTGTTGTTACCCTTTTAGAAACTGAGCTATAACTCCGAAATTTCTGAAGATAGAGAAGTGAAACTCGACAGGCAGCTAGTATGGAAGTCGGAGCTTCGAATGAACGCCATATGAACTCTGTAGTTTTTTAACTTGGCGAGATATAAAGATTACAAGAATGTTTTGCGTTTTTTGTCTGGCACTGGGGGCCACCAGGCGGGCCAAAGTTTGCCTAATGTGTAGCCCCGCTTCTAATCTATCATATGGTGGAACACTCAACCGAATCCATAGAGCGATTAGCGAGTTATAGCGTTTTGAAAAAAACTAATTCCCGAAATCCACCTCCTACCCGCTTCTGTTGACCTGGTGTTTCACAAAAAAATAACCGAAATTTTTCAAATTTTAAAATTTTTCCGGTTTTACGTTTTTTGTAACAACTCCGTTGTTTTAAAAGATAAATTTATGAAATTCTGACAGCAGATAGAGAAGACAATGGGGAATGAAATGTGTCGAATAAAATTTTGCCACGCCAACTCTGAAGTCCTCAAAAGTGGGCGTAAATAGGACATTGCCTCTTCTTCGTTTTTTCGTTGCAGTTTCGGAAGTCCGAAAACCATCTATATGAAAGCTGACTTTGCGATCTTTCATCCAAAAGAACTTTCATCAAAATATACCGAGCCGTTCCCGAGCTATGGGACTTACAAATTTATTAAAAACTAACCTCTTCCGGTCACTTTGGTTTGCTGTTACCCTATTAGAAACTGAGCTATAACTCCGAAATTTCTGAAGATAGAGAAGTGAAACTCGACAGGCAGCTAGTATGGAAGTAGGAGCTTCGTATGGACGCCATATAAACTCTGTAGTCTTTTAACTTGGCGAGATATAAAGATTACGAGAATGTTTTGCATTTTTTGCCTGACACGGGGGGCCACAAGGCGGGCCAAAGTTTGCCTAATGTGTAGCCCCACTTCTAATCTATCATATGGTGGATCCTTCAACCGAATCCACAGAGCGATTAGCTAGTTATAGCGTTTTGAAAAAAACTAATTCCCGAAATCCACCTCCTACCAGCTTCTGTTGACCTGGTGTTTCACAAAAAAAAAAACCGAAATTTTTCAAATTTTTCCGGTTTCACGTTTTTTGTAACAACTCCGTTGTTTTAAAAGATAAATTTATGAAATTCTGACAGCAGATAGAGAACACAATGGGGAATGAAATGTGTCAAATAAAATTTTGCCACGTCCATTTTGAAGTCCTCAGAAGTGGGCGTAAATAGGACATTGCCTCTTCTTCGTTTTTTCGTTGCAGTTTCGGAAGTCCGAAAACCATCTATATTAAAGCTGACTTTGCGATCTTTCATCCAAAAGAACTTTCATCAAAATATACCGAGCCGTTCCCGAGCTACGGGACTTACAAATTTATTAAAAACTAGCCACTTCCGGTCAGTTTGGCTTGTTGTTACCCCTTTAGAAACTGAGCTATAACTCCGAAATTTCTGAAGATAGAGAAGTGAAACTCGACAGGCAGCTAGTATGGAAGTCGGAGCTTCGAATGAACGCCATATGAACTCTGTAGTTTTTTAACTTGGCGAGATATAAAGATAACAAGAATGTTTTGCATTTTTTGCCTGACACGGGGGGCCACAAGGCGGGCCAAAGTTTGCCTAATGTGTAGCCCCACTTCTAATCTATCATATGGTGGATCCTTCAACCGAATCCACAGAGCGATTAGCTAGTTATAGCGTTTTGAAAAAAACTAATTCCCGAAATCCACCTCCTACCCGCTTCTGTTGACCTGGTGTTTCACAAAAAAAATAACCGAAATTTTTCAAATTTTAAAATTTTTCCGGTTTCACGTTTTTTGTAACAACTCCGTTGTTTTAAAAGATAAATGCTTGAAGTTCTGACAGCAGATAGAGAAGACAATGGGGAATGAAATGTGTCAAATAAAATTTTGCCACGCCCACTTTGAAGTCCTTAAAAGTGGGCGTAAATAAGACATTGCCTCTTCTTCGTTTTTTCGTTGCAGTTTCGGAAGTCGAAAAACCATCTATATTAAAGCTGACTTTGCGATCTTTCATCCAAAAGAACTTTCATCAAAATATACCGAGCCGTTCCCGAGCTATGGGAGTTACAAATTTATTAAAAACTAGCCACTTCCGGTCACTTTGGCTTGTTGTTACCCTATTAGAAACTGAGCTATAACTCCGAAATTTCTGAAGATAGAGAAGTGAAACTCGACAGGCAGCTAGTATGGAAGTCGGAGCTTCGTATGGACGCCATATGAACTCTGTAGTTTTTTAACTTGGCGAGATATAAAGATTACAAGAATGTTTTGCGTTTTTTGTCTGGCACTGGGGGCTACCAGGCGGGCCAAAGTTTGCCTAATTTGTAGCCCCGCTTCTAATCTATCATATGGTGGAACTCAACCGAATCCATAGAGCGATTAGCGAGTTATAGCGTTTTGAAAAAAACTAATTCCTGAAATCCACCTCCTATCAGCTTCTGTTGACCTGGTGTTTCACAAAAAAATAACCGAAATTTTTCAAATTTTAAAATTTTTCCGGTTTCACGTTTTTTGTAACAACTCCGTTGTTTTAAAAGATAAATTCATGAAACTTTGACAGCAAATAGAGAAGACAATGGGGAATGAAATGTGTCAAATAAAATTTTGCCACGCCCACTCCGAAGTCCTCAAAAGTGGGCGTAAATAGGAAATTGCCTCTCTTTCGTTTTTCCTTTGCACTTTCGGAAGTTTAAAAACCATCTATATTAAAGCTGACTTTGCGATCTTTCATCCAAAAGAACTTTCATCAAAATATACCGAGCCGTTCCCGAGCTACGGGACTTACAAATTTATTAAAAACTAGCCACTTCCGGTCAGTTTGGCTTGTTGTTACCCTTTTAGAAACTGAGCTATAACTCCGAAATTTCTGAAGATAGAGAAGTGAAACTCGACAGGCAGCTAGTATGGAAGTCGGAGCTTCGAATGAACGCCATATGAACTCTGTAGTTTTTTAACTTGGCGAGATATAAAGATTACAAGAATGTTTTGCGTTTTTTGTCTGGCACTGGGGGCCACCAGGCGGGCCAAAGTTTGCCTAATGTGTAGCCCCGCTTCTAATCTATCATATGGTGGAACACTCAACCGAATCCATAGAGCGATTAGCGAGTTATAGCGTTTTGAAAAAAACTAATTCCCGAAATCCACCTCCTACCCGCTTCTGTTGACCTGGTGTTTCACAAAAAAATAACCGAAATTTTTCAAATTTTAAAATTTTTCCGGTTTTACGTTTTTTGTAACAACTCCGTTGTTTTAAAAGATAAATTTATGAAATTCTGACAGCAGATAGAGAAGACAATGGGGAATGAAATGTGTCAAATAAAATTTTGCCACGCCCATTTTGAAGTCCTTAAAAGTGGGCGTAAATAGGACATTGCCTCTTCTTCGTTTTTTCGTTGCAGTTTCGGAAGTCCGAAAACCATCTATATGAAAGCTGACTTTGCGATCTTTCATCCAAAAGAACTTTCATCAAAATATACCGAGCCGTTCCCGAGCTATGGGAGTTACAAATTTATTAAAAACTAGCCAATTCCGGTCACTTTGGCTTGTTGTTACCCTATTAGAAACTGAGCTATAACTCCGTAATTTCTGAAGATAGAGAAGTGAAACTCGACAGGCAGCTAGTATGGAAGTCGGAGCTTCGAATGAATGCCATATGAACTCTGTAGTTTTTTAACTTGGCGAGATATAAATATTACAAGAATGTTTTGCATTTTTTGCCTGACACGGGGGGCCACAAGGCGGGCCAAAGTTTGCCTAATTTGTAGCCCCGCTTCTAATCTATCATATGGTGGAACACTCAACCGAATCCATAGAGCGATTAGCGAGTTATAGCGTTTTGAAAAAAACTAATTCCTGAAATCCACCTCCTATCAGCTTCTGTTGACCTGGTGTTTCACAAAAAAATAACCGAAATTTTTCAAATTTTAAAATTTTTCCGGTTTCACGTGTTTTGTAACAACTCCGTTGTTTTAAAAGATAAATTCATGAAACTTTGACAGCAAATAGAGAAGACAATGGGGAATGAAATGTGTCAAATAAAATTTTGCCACGCCCACTCCGAAGTCCTCAAAAGTGGGCGTAAATAGGAAATTGCCTCTCTTTCGTTTTTCCTTTGCACTTTCGGAAGTTTAAAAACCATCTATATTAAAGCTGACTTTGCGATCTTTCATCCAAAACAACTTTCATCAAAATATACCGAGCCGTTCCCGAGCTACGGGACTTACAAATTTATTAAAAAGTAGCCACTTCCGGTCACTTTGGCTTGTTGTTACCCTATTAGAAACTGAGCTATAACTCCGAAGTTTCTGAAGATAGAGAAGTGAAACTCGACAGGCAGCTAGTATGAAAGTCGGAATCCCTTATGGACGCCATATAAACTCTGTAGTTTTTTAACTTGGCGAGATATAAAGATTACAAGAATGTTTTGCATTTTTTGACTGACACGGGGGCCACAAGGCGGGCCAAAGTTTGCCTAATTTGTAGCCCCGCTTCTAATCTATCATATGGTGGAACACTCAACCGAATCCATAGAGCGATTAGCGAGTTATAGCGTTTTGAAAAAAACTAATTCCCGAAATCCACCTCCTACCAGCTTCTGTTGACCTGGTGTTTCACAAAAAAATAACCGAAATTTTTCAAATTTTAAAATTTTTCCGGTTTTACGTTTTTTGTAACAACTCCGTTGTTTTAAAAGATAAATTTATGAAATTCTGACAGCAGATAGAGAGGACAATGGGGAATGAAATGTGTCAAATAAAATTTTGCCACGCCCATTTTGAAGTCCTTAAAAGTGGGCGTAAATAGGACATTGCCTCTTCTTCGTTTTTTCGTTGCAGTTTCGGAAGTCCGAAAACCATCTATATTAAAGCTGACTTTGCGATCTTTCATCCAAAAGAACTTTCATCAAAATATACCGAGCCGTTCCCGAGCTATGGGAGTTACAAATTTATTAAAAACTAGCCAATTCCGGTCACTTTGGCTTGTTGTTACCCTATTAGAAACTGAGCTATAACTCCGTAATTTCTGAAGATAGAGAAGTGAAACTCGACAGGCAGCTAGTATGGAAGTCGGAGCTTCGAATGAATGCCATATGAACTCTGTAGTTTTTTAACTTGGCGAGATATAAAGATTACAAGAATGTTTTGCATTTTTTGCCTGACACGGGGGGCCACAAGGCGGGCCAAAGTTTGCCTAATTTGTAGCCCCGCTTCTAATCTATCATATGGTGGAACACTCAACCGAATCCATAGAGCGATTAGCGAGTTATAGCGTTTTGAAAAAAACTAATTCCTGAAATCCACCTCCTATCAGCTTCTGTTGACCTGGTGTTTCACAAAAAAATAACCGAAATTTTTCAAATTTTAAAATTTTTCCGGTTTCACGTTTTTTGTAACAACTCCGTTGTTTTAAAAGATAAATTCATGAAACTTTGACAGCAAATAGAGAAGACAATGGGGAATGAAATGTGTCAAATAAAATTTTGCCACGCCCACTCCGAAGTCCTCAAAAGTGGGCGTAAATAGGAAATTGCCTCTCTTTCGTTTTTCCTTTGCACTTTCGGAAGTTTAAAAACCATCTATATTAAAGCTGACTTTGCGATCTTTCATCCAAAACAACTTTCATCAAAATATACCGAGCCGTTCCCGAGCTACGGGACTTACAAATTTATTAAAAAGTAGCCACTTCCGGTCACTTTGGCTTGTTGTTACCCTATTAGAAACTGAGCTATAACTCCGAAGTTTCTGAAGATAGAGAAGTGAAACTCGACAGGCAGCTAGTATGAAAGTCGGAATCCCTTATGGACGCCATATAAACTCTGTAGTTTTTTAACTTGGCGAGATATAAAGATTACAAGAATGTTTTGCATTTTTTGACTGACACGGGGGCCACAAGGCGGGCCAAAGTTTGCCTAATTTGTAGCCCCGCTTCTAATCTATCATATGGTGGAACACTCAACCGAATCCATAGAGCGATTAGCGAGTTATAGCGTTTTGAAAAAAACTAATTCCCGAAATCCACCTCCTACCAGCTTCTGTTGACCTGGTGTTTCACAAAAAAATAACCGAAATTTTTCAAATTTTAAAATTTTTCCGGTTTTACGTTTTTTGTAACAACTCCGTTGTTTTAAAAGATAAATTTATGAAATTCTGACAGCAGATAGAGAGGACAATGGGGAATGAAATGTGTCAAATAAAATTTTGCCACGCCCATTTTGAAGTCCTTTCACGTTTCACGTTTTTTGTAACAACTCCGTTGTTTTAAAAGATAAATGCTTGAAATTCTGACAGCAGATAGAGAACACAATGGGAAATGAAATGTGTCAAATAAAATTTTGCCACGCCCATTTTGAAGTCCTCAAAAGTGGGCGTAAATAGGACATTGCCTCTTCTTCGTTTTTTCGTTGCAGTTTCGGAAGTCCGAAAACCATCTATATTAAAGCTGACTTTGCGATCTTTCATCAAATTTATTAAAAACTAGCCACTTCCGGTCAGTTTGGCTTGTTGTTACCCTTTTAGAAACTGAGCTATAACTCCGAAATTTCTGAAGATAGAGAAGTGAAACTCGACAGGCAGCTAGTATGGAAGTCGGAGCTTCGAATGAACGCCATATGAACTCTGTAGTTTTTTAACTTGGCGAGATATAAAGATTACAAGAATGTTTTGCGTTTTTTGTCTGGCACTGGGGGCCACCAGGCGGGCCAAAGTTTGCCTAATGTGTAGCCCCGCTTCTAATCTATCATATGGTGGAACACTCAACCGAATCCATAGAGCGATTAGCGAGTTATAGCGTTTTGAAAAAAACTAATTCCCGAAATCCACCTCCTACCCGCTTCTGTTGACCTGGTGTTTCACAAAAAAATAACCGAAATTTTTCAAATTTTAAAATTTTTCCGGTTTTACGTTTTTTGTAACAACTCCGTTGTTTTAAAAGATAAATTTATGAAATTCTGACAGCAGATAGAGAAGACAATGGGGAATGAAATGTGTCAAATAAAATTTTGCCACGCCCATTTTGAAGTCCTTAAAAGTGGGCGTAAATAGGACATTGCCTCTTCTTCGTTTTTTCGTTGCAGTTTCGGAAGTCCGAAAACCATCTATATTAAAGCTGACTTTGCGATCTTTCATCCAAAAGAACTTTCATCAAAATATACCGAGCCGTTCCCGAGCTATGGGAGTTACAAATTTATTAAAAACTTGCCAATTCCGGTCACTTTGGCTTGTTGTTACCCTATTAGAAACTGAGCTATAACTCCGTAATTTCTGAAGATAGAGAAGTGAAACTCGACAGGCAGCTAGTATGGAAGTCGGAGCTTCGAATGAATGCCATATGAACTCTGTAGTTTTTTAACTTGGCGAGATATAAAGATTACAAGAATGTTTTGCATTTTTTGCCTGACACGGGGGGCCACAAGGCGGGCCAAAGTTTGCCTAATTTGTAGCCCCGCTTCTAATCTATCATATGGTGGAACACTCAACCGAATCCATAGAGCGATTAGCGAGTTATAGCGTTTTGAAAAAAACTAATTCCTGAAATCCACCTCCTATCAGCTTCTGTTGACCTGGTGTTTCACAAAAAAATAACCGAAATTTTTCAAATTTTAAAATTTTTCCGGTTTCACGTTTTTTGTAACAACTCCGTTGTTTTAAAAGATAAATTTATGAAATTCTGACGGCATATAGAGCACACAATGGGGAATGAAATGTGTCAAATAAAATTTTGCCACGCCCACTTTGAAGTCCTTAAAAGTGGGCGTAAATAGAACATTGCCTCTTCTTCGTTTTTTCGTTGCAGTTTCGGAAGTCGAAAAACCATCTATATTAAAGCTGACTTTGCGATCTTTCATCCAAAACAACTTTCATCAAAATATACCGAGCCGTTCCCGAGCTACGGGACTTACAAATTTATTAAAAAGTAGCCACTTCCGGTCACTTTGGCTTGTTGTTACCCTATTAGAAACTGAGCTATAACTCCGAAGTTTCTGAAGATAGAGAAGTGAAACTCGACAGGCAGCTAGTATGAAAGTCGGAATCCCTTATGGACGCCATATAAACTCTGTAGTTTTTTAACTTGGCGAGATATAAAGATTACAAGAATGTTTTGCATTTTTTGACTGACACGGGGGCCACAAGGCGGGCCAAAGTTTGCCTAATTTGTAGCCCCGCTTCTAATCTATCATATGGTGGAACACTCAACCGAATCCATAGAGCGATTAGCGAGTTATAGCGTTTTGAAAAAAACTAATTCCCGAAATCCACCTCCTATCAGCTTCTGTTGACCTGGTGTTTCACAAAAAAATAACCGAAATTTTTCAAATTTTAAAATTTTTCCGGTTTTACGTTTTTTGTAACAACTCCGTTGTTTAAATGCTTGAAATTCTGACAGCAGATAGAGAAGACAAGGGGGAATGAAATGTGTCAAATAAAATTTTGCCACGCCCACTTTGAAGTCCTTAAAAGTGGGCGTAAATAGGACATTGTCTCTTCTTCGTTTTTTCGTTGCAGTTTCGGAAGTCCGAAAACCATCTATATTAAAGCTGACTTTGTGATCTTTCATCCAAAACAACTTTCATCAAAATATACTGAGCCGTTCCCAAGCTATGGGAGTTACAAATTTATTAAAAACTAGCCAATTCCGGTCACTTTGGCTTGTTGTTACCCTATTAGAAACTGAGCTATAACTCCGTAATTTCTGAAGATAGAGAAGTGAAACTCGACAGGCAGCTAGTATGGAAGTCGGAGCTTCGAATGAATGCCATATGAACTCTGTAGTTTTTTAACTTGGCGAGATATAAAGATTACAAGAATGTTTTGCATTTTTTGACTGACACGGGGGCCACAAGGCGGGCCAAAGTTTGCCTAATTTGTAGCCCCGCTTCTAATCTATCATATGGTGGAACACTCAACCGAATCCATAGAGCGATTAGCGAGTTATAGCGTTTTGAAAAAAACTAATTCCCGAAATCCACCTCCTATCAGCTTCTGTTGACCTGGTGTTTCACAAAAAAATAACCGAAATTTTTCAAATTTTAAAATTTTTCCGGTTTTACGTTTTTTGTAACAACTCCGTTGTTTTAAAAGATAAATTTATGAAATTCTGACAGCAGATAGAGAACACAATGGGAAATGAAATGTGTCAAATAAAATTTTGCCACGCCTACTTTGAAGTCCTTAAAAGTGGGCGTAAATAAGACATTGCCTCTTCTTCGTATTTTCGTTGCAGTTTCGGAAGTCCGAAAACCATCTATATTAAAGCTAACTTTGCGATCTTTCATCCAAAAGAACTTTCATCAAAATATACCGAGCCGTTCCCGAGCTATGGGAGTTACAAATTTATTAAAAACTAGCCACTTCCGGTCAGTTTGGCTTGTTGTTACCCTATTAGAAACTGAGCTATAACTCCGTAATTTCTGAAGATAGAGAAGTGAAACTCGACAGGCAGCTAGTATGGAAGTCGGAGCTTCGAATGAACGCCATATGAACTCTGTAGTTTTTTTAACTTGGCGAGATATAAAGATTACAAGAATGTTTTGCATTTTTTGCCTGACACGGGGGGCCACAAGGCGGGCCAAAGTTTGCCTAATTTGTAGCCCCGCTTCTAATCTATCATATGGTGGAACACTCAACCGAATCCATAGAGCGATTAGCGAGTTATAGCGTTTTGAAAAAAACTAATTCCCGAAATCCACCTCCTACCCGCTTCTGTTGACCTGGTGTTTCACAAAAAAATAACCGAAATTTTTCAAATTTTAAAATTTTTCCGGTTTTACGTTTTTTGTAACAACTCCGTTGTTTTAAAAGATAAATTTATGAAATTCTGACAGCAGATAGAGAAGACAATGGGGAATGAAATGTGTCAAATAAAATTTTGCCACGCCCATTTTGAAGTCCTTAAAAGTGGGCGTAAATAGGACATTGCCTCTTCTTCGTTTTTTCGTTGCAGTTTCGGAAGTCCGAAAACCATCTATATTAAAGCTGACTTTGCGATCTTTCATCCAAAAGAACTTTCATCAAAATATACCGAGCCGTTCCCGAGCTATGGGAGTTACAAATTTATTAAAAACTAGCCAATTCCGGTCACTTTGGCTTGTTGTTACCCTATTAGAAACTGAGCTATAACTCCGTAATTTCTGAAGATAGAGAAGTGAAACTCGACAGGCAGCTAGTATGGAAGTCGGAGCTTCGAATGAATGCCATATGAACTCTGTAGTTTTTTAACTTGGCGAGATATAAAGATTACAAGAATGTTTTGCATTTTTTGCCTGACACGGGGGTCCACAAGGCGGGCCAAAGTTTGCCTAATTTGTAGCCCCGCTTCTAATCTATCATATGGTGGAACACTCAACCGAATCCATAGAGCGATTAGCGAGTTATAGCGTTTTGAAAAAAACTAATTCCTGAAATCCACCTCCTATCAGCTTCTGTTGACCTGGTGTTTCACAAAAAAATAACCGAAATTTTTCAAATTTTAAAATTTTTCCGGTTTCACGTTTTTTGTAACAACTCCGTTGTTTTAAAAGATAAATTTATGAAATTCTGACGGCATATAGAGCACACAATGGGGAATGAAATGTGTCAAATAAAATTTTGCCACGCCCACTTTGAAGTCCTTAAAAGTGGGCGTAAATAGAACATTGCCTCTTCTTCGTTTTTTCGTTGCAGTTTCGGAAGTCGAAAAACCATCTATATTAAAGCTGACTTTGCGATCTTTCATCCAAAACAACTTTCATCAAAATATACCGAGCCGTTCCCGAGCTACGGGACTTACAAATTTATTAAAAAGTAGCCACTTCCGGTCACTTTGGCTTGTTGTTACCCTATTAGAAACTGAGCTATAACTCCGAAGTTTCTGAAGATAGAGAAGTGAAACTCGACAGGCAGCTAGTATGAAAGTCGGAATCCCTTATGGACGCCATATAAACTCTGTAGTTTTTTAACTTGGCGAGATATAAAGATTACAAGAATGTTTTGCATTTTTTGACTGACACGGGGGCCACAAGGCGGGCCAAAGTTTGCCTAATTTGTAGCCCCGCTTCTAATCTATCATATGGTGGAACACTCAACCGAATCCATAGAGCGATTAGCGAGTTATAGCGTTTTGAAAAAAAACTAATTCCCGAAATCCACCTCCTACCAGCTTCTGTTGACCTGGTGTTTCACAAAAAAATAACCGAAATTTTTCAAATTTTTAAATTTTGCCGGTTTCACGTTTTTTGTAACAACTCCGTTGTTTAAATGCTTGAAATTCTGATAGCAGATAGAGAAGACAAGGAGGAATGAAATGTGTCAAATAAAATTTTGCCACGCCCACTTTGAAGTCCTTAAAAGTGGGCGTAAATAGGACATTGTCTCTTCTTCGTTTTTTCGTTGCAGTTTCGGAAGTCCGAAAACCATCTATATTAAAGCTGACTTTGTGATCTTTCATCCAAAACAACTTTCATCAAAATATACTGAGCCGTTCCCAAGCTATGGGAGTTACAAATTTATTAAAAACTAGCCAATTCCGGTCACTTTGGCTTGTTGTTACCCTATTAGAAACTAAACTATAACTCCGTAATTTCACACTCAACCGAATCCATAGAGCGATTAGCGAGTTATAGCGTTTTGAAAAAAACTAATTCCCGAAATCCACCTCCTACCAGCTTCTGTTGACCTGGTGTTTCACAAAAAAATAACCGAAATTTTTCAAATTTTAAAATTTTTCCGGTTTTACGTTTTTTGTAACAACTCCGTTGTTTTAAAAGATAAATTTATGAAATTCTGACAGCAGATAGAGAGGACAATGGGGAATGAAATGTGTCAAATAAAATTTTGCCACGCCCATTTTGAAGTCCTTTCACGTTTCACGTTTTTTGTAACAACTCCGTTGTTTTAAAAGATAAATGCTTGAAATTCTGACAGCAGATAGAGAACACAATGGGAAATGAAATGTGTCAAATAAAATTTTGCCACGCCCATTTTGAAGTCCTCAAAAGTGGGCGTAAATAGGACATTGCCTCTTCTTCGTTTTTTCGTTGCAGTTTCGGAAGTCCGAAAACCATCTATATTAAAGCTGACTTTGTGATCTTTCATCCAAAAGAACTTTCATCAAAATATACCGAGCCGTTCCCGAGCTATCGGAGTTACAAATTTATTAAAAACTAGCCAATTCCGGTCACTTTGGCTTGTTGTTACCCTATTAGAAACTGAGCTATAACTCCGTAATTTCTGAAGATATAGAAGTGAAACTCGACAGGCAGCTAGTATGGAAATCGGAGCTTCGAATGAACGCCATATGAACTCTGTAGTTTTTTAACTTGGCGAGATATAAAGATTACAAGAATGTTTTGCATTTTTTGCCTGACACGGGGGGCCACAAGGCGGGCCAAAGTTTGCCTAATTTGTAGCCCCGCTTCTAATCTATCATATGGTGGAACACTCAACCGAATCCATAGAGCGATTAGCGAGTTATAGCGTTTTGAAAAAAAACTAATTCCCGAAATCCACCTCCTATCAGCTTCTGTTGACCTGGTGTTTCACAAAAAAATAACCGAAATTTTTCAAATTTTAAAATTTTTCCGGTTTTACGTTTTTTGTAACAACTCCGTTGTTTTAAAAGATAAATTTATGAAATTCTGACAGCAGATAGAGAAGACAAGGGGGAATGAAATGTGTCAAATAAAATTTTGCCACGCCCATTTTGAAGTCCTTAAAAGTGGGCGTAAATAGGACATTGCCTCTTCTTCGTTTTTTCGTTGCAGTTTCGGAAGTCCGAAAACCATCTATATTAAAGCTGACTTTGCGATCTTTCATCCAAAAGAACTTTCATCAAAATATACCGAGCCGTTCCCGAGCTATGGGAGTTACAAATTTATTAAAAACTAGCCAATTCCGGTCACTTTGGCTTGTTGTTACCCTATTAGAAACTGAGCTATAACTCCGTAATTTCTGAAGATAGAGAAGTGAAACTCGACAGGCAGCTAGTATGGAAGTCGGAGCTTCGAATGAATGCCATATGAACTCTGTAGTTTTTTAACTTGGCGAGATATAAAGATTACAAGAATGTTTTGCATTTTTTGCCTGACACGGGGGGCCACAAGGCGGGCCAAAGTTTGGCTAATTTGTAGCCCCGCTTCTAATCTATCATATGGTGGAACACTCAACCGAATCCATAGAGCGATTAGCGAGTTATAGCGTTTTGAAAAAAACTAATTCCCGAAATCCACCTCCTACCAGCTTCTGTTGACCTGGTGTTTCACAAAAAAAATAACCGAAATTTTTCAAATTTTAAAAGTTTTCCGGTTTCACGTTTTTTGTAACAACTCCGTTGTTTTAAAAGATAAATTTATGAAACTTTGACAGCAGATAGAGAAGACAATGGGGAATGAAATGTGCCAAATAAAATTTTGCCACGCCCATTTTGAAGTCCTCAAAAGTGGGCGTAAATAGGAAATTGCCTCTCTTTCGTTTTTCCTTTGCACTTTCGGAAGTCTAAAAACCATCTATATTAAAGCTGACTTTGCGATCTTTCATCCAAAACAACTTTCATCAAAATATACCGAGCCGTTCCCGAGCTATGGGAGTTACAAATTTATTAAAAACTAGCCACTTCCGGTCACTTTGGCTTGTTGTTACCCTATTAGAAACTGAGCTATAACTCCGAAATTTCTGAAGATAGAGAAGTGAAACTCGACAGGCAGCTAGTATGGAAGTCGGAGCTTCGTATGGACGCCATATGAACTCTGTAGTTTTTTAACTTGGCGAGATATAAAGATTACAAGAATGTTTTGCGTTTTTTGTCTGGCACTGGGGGCTACCAGGCGGGCCAAAGTTTGCCTAATTTGTAGCCCCGCTTCTAATCTATCATATGGTGGAACACTCAACCGAATCCATAGAGCGATTAGCGAGTTATAGCGTTTTGAAAAAAACTAATTCCCGAAATCCACCTCCTACCCGCTTCTGTTGACCTGGTGTTTCACAAAAAAAATAACCGAAATTTTTCAAATTTTAAAATTTTTCCGGTTTCACGTTTCTTGTAACAACTCCGTTGTTTTAAAAGATAAATGCTTGAAGTTCTGACAGCAGATAGAGAAGACAATGGGGAATGAAATGTGTCAAATAAAATTTTGCCACGCCCACTTTGAAGTCCTTAAAAGTGGGCGTAAATAAGACATTGCCTCTTCTTCGTTTTTTCGTTGCAGTTTCGGAAGTCGAAAAACCATCTATATTGAAGCTGACTTTGCGATCTTTCATCCAAAAGAACTTTCATCAAAATATACCGAGCCGTTCCCGAGCTATGGGAGTTACAAATTTATTAAAAACTAGCCACTTCCGGTCACTTTGGCTTGTTGTTACCCTATTAGAAACTGAGCTATAACTCCGAAATTTCTGAAGATAGAGAAGTGAAACTCGACAGGCAGCTAGTATGGAAGTCGGAGCTTCGTATGGACGCCATATGAACTCTGTAGTTTTTTAACTTGGCGAGATATAAAGATTACAAGAATGTTTTGCGTTTTTTGTCTGGCACTGGGGGCTACCAGGCGGGCCAAAGTTTGCCTAATTTGTAGCCCCGCTTCTAATCTGTCATATGGTGGAACACTCAACCGAATCCATAGAGCGATTAGCGAGTTATAGCGTTTTGAAAAAAACTAATTCCCGAAATCCACCTCCTATCAGCTTCTGTTGACCTGGTGTTTCACAAAAAAATAACCGAAATTTTTCAAATTTTAAAATTTTTCCGGTTTCACGTTTTTTGTAACAACTCCGTTGTTTTAAAAGATAAATTTATGAAACTTTGACAGCAGATAGAGAAGACAATGGGGAATGAAATGTGCCAAATAAAATTTTGCCACGCCCATTTTGAAGTCCTCAAAAGTGGGCGTAAATAGGAAATTGCCTCTCTTTCGTTTTTCCTTTGCACTTTCGGAAGTCTAAAAACCATCTATATTAAAGCTGACTTTGCGATCTTTCATCCAAAACAACTTTCATGTTACCCTTTTAGAAACTGAGCTATAACTCCGAAATTTCTGAAGATAGAGAAGTGAAACTCGACAGGCAGCTAGTATGGAAGTCGGAGCTTCGAATGAACGCCATATGAACTCTGTAGTTTTTTAACTTGGCGAGATATAAAGATTACAAGGATGTTTTGCGTTTTTTGTCTGGCACTGGGGGCCACCAGGCGGGCCAAAGTTTGCCTAATGTGTAGCCCCGCTTCTAATCTATCATATGGTGGAACACTCAACCGAATCCATAGAGCGATTAGCGAGTTATAGCGTTTTGAAAAAAACTAATTCCCGAAATCCACCTCCTACCCGCTTCTGTTGACCTGGTGTTTCACAAAAAAAATAACCGAAATTTTTCAAATTTTAAAATTTTTCCGGTTTCACGTTTTTTGTAACAACTCCGTTGTTTTAAAAGATAAATACTTGAAATTCTGACAGCAGATAGAGAAGACAATGGGGAATGAAATGTGTCAAATAAAATTTTGCCACGCCCACTTTGAAGTCCTTAAAAGTGGGCGTAAATAGAACATTGCCTCTTCTTCGTTTTTTCGTTGCAGTTTCGGAAGTCGAAAAACCATCTATATTAAAGCTGACTTTGCGATCTTTCATCCAAAACAACTTTCATCAAAATATACCGAGCCGTTCCCGAGCTATGGGAGTTACAAATTTATTAAAAACTAGCCACTTCCGGTCACTTTGGCTTATTGTTACCCTATTAGAAACTGAGCTATAACTCCGAAATTTCTGAAGATAGAGAAGTGAAACTCGACAGGCAGCTAGTATGGAAGTCGGAGCTTCGAATGAACGCCATATGAACTCTGTAGTTTTTTAACTTGGCGAGATATAAAGATTACAAGAATGTTTTGCATTTTTTGCCTGACACGGGGGCCACAAGGCGGGCCAAAGTTTGCCTAATGTGTAGCCCCGCTTCTAATCTATCATATGGTGGAACACTCAACCGAATCCATAAGGCGATTAGCGAGTTATAGCGTTTTGAAAAAAACTAATTCCCGAAATCCACCTCCTACCAGCTTCTGTTGACCTGGTGTTTCACAAAAAAAATAACCGAAATTTTTCAAATTTTTAAATTTTGCCGGTTTCACGTTTTTTGTAACAACTCCGTTGTTTTAAAAGATAAATGCTTGAAATTCTGACAGCAGATAGAGAACACAATGGGGAATGAAATGTGTCAAATAAAATTTTGCCACGCCCATTTTGAATTCCTTAAAAGTGGGCGTAAATAGAACATTGCCTCTTCTTCGTTTTTTCGTTGCAGTTTCGGAAGTCGAAAAACCATCTATATTAAAGCTGACTTTGCGATCTTTCATCCAAAACAACTTTCATCAAAATATACCGAGCCGTTCCCGAGCTATGGGAGTTACAAATTTATTAAAAACTAGCCACTTCCGGTCACTTTGGCTTGTTGTTACCCTTTTAGAAACTGAGCTATAACTCCGAAATTTCTGAAGATAGAGAAGTGAAACTCGACAGGCAGCTAGTATGGAAGTCGGAGCTTCGTATGGACGCCATATGAACTCTGTAGTTTTTTAACTTGGCGAGATATAAAGATTACAAGAATGTTTTGCGTTTTTTGTCTGGCACTGGGGGCTACCAGGCGGGCCAAAGTTTGCCTAATTTGTAGCCCCGCTTCTAATCTATCATATGGTGGAACACTCAACCGAATCCATATAGCGATTAGCGAGTTATAGCGTTTTGAAAAAAACTAATTCCCGAAATCCACCTCCTACCAGCTTCTGTTGACCTGGTGTTTCACAAAAAAATAACCGAAATTTTTCAAATTTTAAAATTTTTCCGGTTTCACGTTTTTTGTAACAACTCCGTTGTTTTAAAAGATAAATTTATGAAACTTTGACAGCAGATAGAGAAGACAATGGGGAATGAAATGTGCCAAATAAAATTTTGCCACGCCCACTCTGAAGTCTGAAGTTTTTTAATGACAAGTCCCATTTTATTTTTATCATTTGTATGTTTTATTGTATGAATAATATTGTTGCTGTTTAATTTTTTGGTTATTGCTTAATTGTTAATTGTGTTTCAAATATTTAATTAAATTTTATTTTTAATTCTTCCTTTCTTCTCCTCTTTTATTAATGTTAAAAACAATTTTAAAAGCATTTTCTTTTGTATATAAATTTTTAAAAAGCTTTAAATATTTTATCTATAATATTTCTTGGTTTTTGTAATTAAATTATTTTAAACTAAAAAAAATTATAAACATAGAGACACGCGTAAACAAATTATAAATATACGGGTGTTTAATGTGTTTTGTTTTCCATTTTAAATTAAAAAAAAAAACATTAAAAAAAACAAACTTTGGTTAAATAAAAACATTTATACATTGTATTTAGAGAGAAAAAAGTAATTGAAATTAATTGCTTTGTTTAAAACCAGATTTACTTTTCGGGATATTTTGACACACAATTTTGTGTTTTTGTGGTGGTGGTTCCCAGGAAAAAATTCAAGTAACAAAGCGTATTGGAAAGTATTTTAGATTTTTTTTAATAATATTGTTGGGACTATTGCTATTGTAGAGCTGGCTGTGTTGCACAGATGTGTTGATGAATGGTATTTTACTAGAAAAGGAAATGCTTTATTATATCAGTTTCATTTATTATTGAATTGATGATAACTAAGTTTTTGAAAATATTTTTTTAATTACTTTCCTGTTACTCTTTTATAATTTAATTTTTTTTTAAATACAATTTTGCAAGATTTAAATATCTAATGTTTGTAAATTATTAAATTTGTGGTTGCAAATAATACTTTAAAATTAAGAAAATAAAGGCATTAAAAGTATATGTATGTATGTAAATATATAAAATTAAATTGAAAGTAAATTATTTAAAGTAAAATAGTTTTGTAGAACGTTTTAAATACAAACAATAAAATCTGTTGAAAGATTTTTTTTTAAAAAAGAATTGACACTCTTTAAGAGGAATTTTTTTACATACTTAAAAGCAAATAATAATAAAATTTAAAATTATATTAAAAGTACTTGTTTAAACTTAACATTTAGATTAAAATAATATTTTAAGGGGAAGAGGGCTTCTCTTTAACAGTTTCTTCTTTTGTTTTTTTTTTTTTTAATTGAGTTTATTGCTGCGTTTGTTGATTTTGCTGTTGATGCTGGGTCTCATAACGTTGTCTTAAGGCCGTCAAAGCACTTAATAATCTACTATTGGCGGCATCTAAAGCTGCTATTTGTTGGCCTTGTTCCTCGATCACCTTTTGCTTGTGCGACAAAGCCAAAGACATTTTCAGTTGTTCACGTCGTAGCTCTTCCTCCATGGTTATTAATCTGTCGAATATAAAATGTCTGCTTTTTTAACAAAATACAATTTTCTTTTTCTTGTTCGGTTTAATGGCGTTTATTATGCAACTCACCGATCTATAATACTTCTCATTGTTGATTCCGATTGAAGGCTTAAATTATTGCCAGCCAATGGTCCCGAGGCGCCATTCGGTCCCTGTTGAAAGCCATTGCAACGCTGTAGAGCAAATAATTCATCACTAGAATCTCTTAGTTCGGCCTCATCACGATCCAAAGTGTGACGTAAAGTGTCTAATGTTTCCTGTAACAACTGGATTTCGCCATTTTGATCGAAACTGCTGAGAGCGGTAGAATTGCTAATGTGCTGGAAGCCACCATTTGAACTGTTATTAATGTGATTGCGAGGCTGACGACGTCGTTTATTGCCCTCGTGGGGAGGACAATGGCCTGTATAAAAGTATAAAAAGATTTTGTTATAGAAAATTAGTAAAATTGCGAAAAAAACAAATTGGTATAATTTTATTGAATTTCACTACAAAATAATCGAAATAATCGCCCTTATTGTGATTGTCAGATTTTTCAATTCATTTAAGTTTAATTCATTTGTTTGGGACAACATTTTTTTTATAAGTTGTTTCCTTGTTTCATTTCTCTCTCACTCTCTTATTATAGCTTTGATTATCCGTTTATTTTTGACAAAATTTTTGTAGGAATAAATTTCTTTATGGGCCGGTTCATCTAAATGCGAACGATAGATTCGATCAAAAATTTATATTAGAAACAAAAACAAAAAACTGAAATTTGTTTTTATTTCCAGTATAAATATTCGATTGAATCTATCGTTCGCATTTAGATGAACAGGCACTATATTTTTAAATTTTTTCGTACATATGTATGTACAAAAAAATTATTAGAATTTGAGGGAGAACCTCGAATTTTCGAAGTCAGCATTTTTGTTTTCAGTTGTTTTACTTTTATTGAAAGCTTGCAAATGACATTTTAAAGTGGGAAAATAATGGGGAATGAACTCCCAGGGAGATTTTATTCAGAATAAGGCTGATAATCTCAAAATTTATTAAGCTCAAGGTCTCTAAATATATACAGCCCAATTATGAATAACAATTCCCCGGCAGATTTTTTCCTTTTTCCTATTCCTCCAATTATGTTTTAAAATTTCCCCGGAAAAAAGTAGGTATTCTATGTATGAAGGATTGGGAGCTTATTTTGACACTTTTCTCGCCAAACATTTTGAAGGGAACTATTGTAAAAATTTAAAAATCAAATTAATAAATGTTGTAAAACAATGATATAACCATTTACTTGGAACAAAAATTCTAAATAAGCACTTATGGTTAGCGCGACTTTTTGAGTTCAAGATTAGGGATTAAATTAACATTAATCTTCATTTGTGGTTTTTGGGTAGTCTATTATATGGTTTTACTTGCTAGTTTAAGCGGCCAATCGTGGTGGTTTAATCTTACAATAATATTGATAACATACATTTGTGAAACATATAACAATTGGTAAAAATTATATCATAAAATAATTTAAAAACACATAAATAAATATATGTATATCTATATAATTAATAGGCGAACATGTTTTTTGTAATCCCTTTTACGCTGGTACCACTACGCCGATTTTAAAAAGATTTATATGGTTTTAAAGGATTTTCTGTACAGATGTGCAGAATCTATATTTTATAGAAATCGGTTTAGTATTTTGGGAGCCATAAGCGTTTAAAGTTGCTGCTACTACATGCGCACATATTACACACGCATTTATTAGCTTACAAGTAAAAAAGAAACAAAACATGGGTGTGTGTGTGTGTTTGTAGTATTTCTCTTGATCTAACAATTTTTTTCTCTTATTTGTTGTTGTATGAAAGCCATAATACTTAAAGGAAGAGAATTGAATAAAGTGAATTAGCTTGGTTGAAGGGATTTTGTTTATGTTTTTTTAATTTCATGTATTATTTAATTATGCTTGCATATGTATGTAAGTTTGTGTGGGGCTGTGTTTTAATGAATTTTTATGACGTTTAGATAGGTACATTTTCTTTGAATCTTAAATTATTTACATTTTGATTCTAGAATACGGACGAGTGTGTCGTCCGTTTGGTATATCTAGTATTTTATATTGTTACGTTTTTCTCTCTATTAAAACGCTTTTCCGTAGATCCGAAGATTTGCAATGAATACAAGAGCCGAGTGTAGTAATTAGGGTTAAGAATGATACAAGTTTTATTTACAAATACACTTAAACTAAATTAATCATGAGCTTAAATACACTAATACAACTTAAACTAATAAATTACACACAAATATTCACAACTGGTTACCACAAGCCTTCCTCGCTATCGTTTACGCACGTGTCTTAGCTGGCTGCGCAAGTATTCACGTGACACCTCTTTGTCTGCTGCTCGTCACTTACGAGACTCACTCTGCCGTCACTCACAGTTGATACACCAATAAAGACTCACTGGCTTTACTTACACCCTTATACACGTCTATTCGCTGCGCTGTTCCCCTTACTCCAGTCGACACGATAGACTCTACACTAATCTCAATTCCACGACAGACTTTGCTGTCACTATAGACTGTTCTATAGTTTCTCCTTTTCCCAACTCACGTGTAAAGCACAGACTGCTCTTAAATATCAACTCACCACTGTATCGCAGACTATTATTAATTCACAACTTAATTATCAACTGACTTGTTCGCTCGCAAATGAATAACTCGTTCACAACACAACTATGACTGACTCGCAACTAACTATATAACTGTTCGCGACTGTCTTACAACTGCAACTAACTAACTCATTGAATGCGTCACCTCTTTTTATATTTCACACAAATTCCACTAGAAGTTTCAAGCAATGTCTAGACGATCATTATTATCATCTTATATGCTGCCTAATTAAGTTCATGTGGTAACTATGTACATACATGTGTATATGCATACGTGTGTACATCATTAACTAAGCAATACACGGTGGTTGTTTATTTTTTTGCTTTTCGTTTGAATTGGCATGTATGTATGTGTGTAAATATGTGAATGTTCTTAATAAGCAGACGCTTTTTTTTGTTGCTTTTGCTTGTTTGCGTTTAATCAAGCTAGGCATGCTTATTTAATTGTTGGCTACTATTCTAGACTATTCTTTGCTTTGACCATGTAGGAATATTTTCGCGTAGCACTTACATTAACCCTGTTGGAATATTTTTGTGTAATGCTGCTTAAACCTGCCGACGGCTGTTTTCGTAAAAATATTATTTATCTATTAACTTTAATAAGCGCAGTTTCTTCTTCTTCCCACAAAAAATCAAAGTGTGTTGATAACATGTATGACTTTTGCACAGAAAATGTTGCCACTACTATTTTGTTCCTCAGTATGGTAATACTATAAATAATAAGTTTAAACTACCACTCAAAAACATCAAACTCAATTAATGTGAGATTAAGTTAATATTCGGATTATGTATTTAGAAAAATAAAGTAATCTTAATCTCAAAACCAAAAAGTCACCCTTAAAAGTGTTTAAGGCAAGTGTTTTAAAAAACTAAACACATTACACTTGAGATGTTCAAGGTTGACGTTTTGTCAGTAAATTATTGGTGTATGTTCTGAAAATCACATTTTTCAAATCACATGTGATTTTAAAATAATGGTCCGTCCTGCTGACGTTTTTAAAATCACATATGATAAATTTCTTTCATAAATGAATTTGATGCTCTATACAATAAAAAAAATTAAAATAAAGAGTGAAAAAATATCTGCATGACCAGCATTACTTTTGAAATCACATGTGCTTCGAAAAAATGTGATTTTCAGAACATGCCTGATTGTATTTGTAAAAAATTACGAACAATTATGCTTTTTTAGTGGTTTATTATTTTCAAACAACAAATGTTTTTGTAAACAATTGAGTATATTTTAATTAATTACTGGTTTACCAAATAATTTTTCAGATTCCGCCATTTAATGACACCACAAAGTTGCCAGAGTTATCAAAAAACGGACTGAACATACTCCATTTACGTGTTTAAGGAAGTGTTTAAATCTTTCTTAACACGAACTAATTATGCCTTCAAAAAAAAAAAAAAAAAAAAAAAAAAAAAAAAAAATACTAAAACACTTAGTTTTGCACGCCTCCTTTAAGTTCACGCAATAGGTACATGTAGGATTTTTCCCCTCTAATATCAATATCGATCCGAAAAACTTTATGAAATTTATAATTTCCTTCGTGCAAACAGTCATTGGGAATTTAATCCATTTGTATCTGCGCCTGGCTGTTTTCGCTCCACTTTCTCAGAATAAAGTTATTCCGAATGCTTATGTATGGTTATGCTGTTTATTTTATTTTTTATTTAAGCAAAAACAGATATTTTAATTAACACACAATCTTATTTGCAATGAAAACATGAAAGTTTTATTAAATTTCTATTGCTGCACTCTTGATTCAAGACAATCATGAATAAAATTCCGCGTGAAATTTTTCCCGGGGAACAATTCCAAATAATAGCAAGTAATAGGGAAAACAAAAGATTCTAATTGGAAAAGGGAGATATTTCACGCGGAATTTTATTCATGATAGGCTGAAAATGGATTTTAGTCATTTTCTTTTTCAAAAATGGAAGGAGATGGGAAGAAAAAGATTTTTGGAGGAGAGACTCCAAAATAATTTTTAAAATTTAAATTTTTCTTAAAAACAGGCTGTTATGACTTTCGACTATTGGACATTAATCTAGAGGCGTCCAGGAAGGAGTCTCCCTCCAATATTATTCGCATTTCCCATTTGTGGTGATTTGAGGATTCCTAATGTATTATAACCTGTATAACTTACCTTCTGTATCCGTAGAACTATCTGACAAAGTTCTGGCCGATTCCGAACTCAATCTGCGCTGATATCGACCATTGCCCGTCATTATCATGGAAGCAGCATTATTGCTATATGGCTGCTGCTGCTGCTGTTGTTGTTGAGGGCAACGCGAAGTGTTGTTGTATATTGCCACAGTGCCCGAATGGTTGACACCACCATTACTGCCAGCCGAGGAGGCCGAAGAAGATGTTAAATAGTTGCTGCTGCCATTATTAAGAGGAGCATAAATGTCCTCCCTTTTGAATTGAGGATTGGTGCGGGGCATACGATGTTGTTGCTGCTGCTGCTGTTGTTGTGCGCTGGTATTGAGACCCGGCACATTCGAGCTGGAGGCTGACGATGAACTGCCGCCACTTAAGGTTCTTTGGGCATCCAAATGGCCATGCGAAGGCGATTTTAAAAGTTTATTAACTGGGGCGTAGTTGTTGTGATAATTATCATTGGAGAGTCTCTCCTCACTGGAGGAGGGCGTTAGAGGGGCTGCATTGTTCAATAAAGCGGCTCTTGAAGCTACCAAACCAGGTGCGCCACTCGGAGTTTTCGTTGATCTGCTATTGGCGCCCACCACCGCACCGCCAAACAATTGTTGATGGGCCGTTAAGCCGCCGCCGCCGCCGGCATTGCTGTAGCTGCGCTGGTTGTGTTGATGATGGTGGTGGTGGTGGTGATGATGATGGTGGTGAGCTGCTTGGGAGGAAGGTGTGGAAGAGTTTTGTAACTGATAGCTGGGATTTTTAAAAGCCAAGGGAGCTGCTGTTGTTTTCTGTTGCTGTTGCTGCTGAGACTCTATGGGGCTTTGAGTATTTATGCTTTGGTAGCCGGAGCTGGAACCATGGCTGGTTTTGCCCGACAATTGTTCTTTGTTTTTGTGATTGTGGGAGGGATGCACCTCCCCCACGACTGCGTGCTCTTCGGCATATTTGAATAAATCGTCTAAATCTTCTAGATTCATGGGCATATTCGAATTGGGATTGGATTCTCGTGGTCTTTGGTAGTTGGGGGGCATTTTGTGTGACAAAGGTGAACTGGAATGATCGGGTATGCCCAGGTTTAACTTACTGGGGGTGCGATCACTCAAAGTCAAACTTAAGGTGGAGTTGTTTAACAATCTTTGTTGTTGCTGTTGCTTTTGGGCGGCGTTTAGCATGCTGATCGCGTTGCTTACCACACCATGGTTGTTTTGGTTCTTTAGCAGGGGAGTGGGAGATTTGCGCACGAAAGCACTGTTCGTATCGAGACCGGAAATCTGTATAAAATCCCCGGTAGATTCATCATAATTATTATTGTTACCTCTCGGTAAGGTGGTGGCCCTTACTTGACCTCCTCCCAAAGAGCTGACTTCACTATCGTTTCCGTTGTGACTGGCGGTGGAAAGGTTTCCGTTTGAACTGGCTGCTGTGTAATATAAACGATCCATGGTATTTGAAGCGCTGGCATTGGGAGCGGGAGGGCAGTGGTGGGTAACACCAGCCGGCAACATAAGCTGCGAAGAGCTGGCTATAGAACTTTGGCTTTGGGCATGCTGTAGGCCTCCCGTGTAGGACAAGGCGACAATTGAACTCTGAGAATTCGAGTGTCTCTTGTCCATTTGTGAAAGACTTTGTTGTTGCTGTTGCTGCTGCTGTTGATGCTGTTGCAGCAAACCATTTACTGTTGGATCATTGTAGCGGAATATGTTCTTTTCCAAGGAGCTGGGGGTTAAAACACCACGCATTATGCCTCTTTCGGCTGGTATTGGTTTTGTGACTACCGCATGTTGGGGCTGAGCCAATTGGGCTTGCTGTTGCTGCACAACACCGCCTTGCGTTGAGCCGCCCGCGGAACTGCAAGACGTCATCATTTCATCGGGATTGCGATTCTCTTGATTTTCGCTTGTGGAGGAGGTGGACATTATCACGTTGTGGCAGGGTAAATGTTGCATATAACTGTAGCTTTCTTTGGCTTTGGTTATTTCGTCGAGTATGTGTTGCAAGGGATCCAAATCTTGTTGTCTAGCCTCTGGCAGTTTGGTAACACTTTCGCTGAGCAGCATGTGCAAAATGGAAAGCTGTTTGCCTTGGTCTATGTAGCCAGCCCAATCTAAAATGGATTCCGGTGTAGAATGTTCCGGTCGAGAGGAAATGTTTTGCAAAAATTCTTTCATTTTGGGAGCTTCTTGTTCTAGAAAGTCGTTAAGGAATTCCATGAAGTTCTCTTTGCCCTGGAAACGAGTGAAATTGGCCAAGGTTTGCAAGGTTTTTGCCACCAAAGTTAAGTTGCGTGTGGCGCGGGAAGAGGGGAGTTCTGTAAAATAAGAAATTGCTTGAGATGCGTTATAATTTTTCGTAAAAATAATATACATTACCATTTGTTATATTGAAAAGACTGGGTGACAATATGGCCGGACATAAGAAACGTAGAAATATGGATGCAGATATCAAATTATCGGCCATATCCTGTCGACACAGTTGCTCCAATCTCTCACGAAACGTGGCAAAACAGCTGCGCAATTGGGGTGGAAAGTGCTTGCTGGATTCGTAAATGCACTGCCAAGCATTTCGAACAGCGGCTCTTAAAGAGGCCTGTTGCCGCTGCAGCGAACCAGTCGCTTTGGTAGGATCCACCTCACAATCGCGGTCGGATTGTATGATTTCATTAATGGGTCCAGCCAAAGTGTCCTGCAAATATTGTTCGCCAGTCAGCTTCAGAAAAGCTTCCATACTTTTGGTGGCCAGAGAATTGCCACGGAAGGTCAAACGTTGATCCCCCACTCTCAGCAAATCCAAGGCCACAACATCTGTCAAAAAGGCTCCTGCCAAGCCTTGGGCATGCATTAACAGCACTAGAGACTGGCCTATATCTTCTTTGGCTTTCACCCCGATTACAGGTTCCAAGGTTTCGCACACTTTCTTGTAGTTTTCCTTTAGATAAGCCAAAAAGTCGGCATACACGTTGATTGGCAAAATGTCAATACTCTGGAAGCGACACTTAATGCGCAAGGTGGGTATTATCTCTTTGCCATTACGATTAAGACTATCGTTCTTCTCGCTGAGTATTGGATACCAATCCTCGGAAAACAAACGTGTGGTCACCTCGTGTATGGGGATTTTAACCGAGCCAACAAACATGTGCTTATCGCGTTTCTTCTTCTTCTCCACCTCCCGGAATACATTCACTGTGATAACATTTATGTCGGGTATGTCGGGAAAATCGAAATATTCACCCCAGAAGAGTAAATCGGTTTGTAGTTTAACACTAGTGCGACCGTACAGGGTCTTATCGAGATGTAGTTCGCAAAAATATTTTTTCTTTGGTGGTAAATTTTTGGCCTCGTATATCCACATTTTCAGGGAGTTGTCTGTGTGGCGGGAGTGTTCAGCATTCGGTGCTATCGATTTGCGCAACGAATATATCCAGAGATCACGTTCCTGACGTGAGCCGCAGGAATAATAACGTTCGCCGCGTGGACCACCGCGTACTTGAAAACAATAGCGGCGACCTAGAACAGATTGATGTACGGGCGCCACACCAACTGCACCGGTACAAGAGAGATCTAAGAAGAAAGTAGAGTAGAAGATAAATATTTAGTAAATATATGTGTCTTATCTTATTAAGCAAGATCAACTATGATATTTTTGGGAATGTTTCTCAAGCTCATGCAACTGTTATGGAGGATCAATATATATAAACATTTTTATGAAGCTAAAGTCTCAGTTTTGCTAATCAGAAAGAAAAGAAATAAGTTATGAATATTATTTGGTGAGGCCAGTATTAAGAGGTAACACAGCAATATTGATTGAGATCAGTTTTAGCGGGCGAGTCTCTGTAACCAATGGGTTCATGGACTCTAGGTTAGCAATGGTGGTGCTATACCGCACCTCCACTCGGATACCCAGTTGGGCCGATTGTGATTCCCCCTCCCATGGACTCTAAGATCGTTGAAGCTTATTTTAGTAGAACACTTCACTGCTAATTACGGATAGAGACTCTTAGATATAATCTGATGAGCTGCATATGTATATGAGGATGACGCGGTCTTTACAGACGGATCAAAAGATGGGAATAGGCACCTACAATCGTGGTGTCTATTCGTAGTTCTCTCAGACCGAAATGTGTCTGAAAGCAAGGATATAACCTTTAAAAAGGAAAGCCAGGTGACGCTAAAGGTTTTGAAGCACTAGTCACTACAATAGTGAGCGAAATGAAATTGCCGATGAGCTGGTAAGAATAGCGTCGGCGCTAGATTCACATCGGTTAGATTACCGATGAATCATTACTATAGGGAACTCAGTAATTGGGTATTGAACAGGGAAACCGCTCATGGAGGAGTAGGGAGGATTGTATAGTCTTGAAGACTATGTGACCAAAACTTCACTTAGGCTGAGTTTACATCTGGCATTTCTTGTGTGTCATTTGCATAAAAAAGCGTAACCAACTAATTACTAATGAAAAACTGTTTGATTCAGACATATATTTATTGATTTAAACAGTTTCCAATCATGTTGGATTCTATAAAATTGTCTATTATGTATGAAACTGTTTTACTTAATAAATATGTGTCTGAATCAAACTGCTTTTCATTAGTAATTAGTGGTTACGCTTTTTGTACGCTTGTGTGGCACATGGCACACAGATGGAAATCCGGCCTTAGGACGATATGAATTGGAAAGTGCACTGCTCGATTAGAGCGGGGACCAGTATTTGCTAAACTCGCACTAGCAAAGTACTGTAAGATGTACGAGAATATAGAGGAATCAGAAACCATCGAGAATGTTATCTACCATTGCTCGAGGTTGCAACGTCATATACTTAGATTTTTCAGCAGACGTTTTCAGGAGAATATAAGTGACATTGCCAAGTTCAAACCGGAAGACATCAGGGTATTTATTGTGGGAATTGAGTGGCTTAGTGCCAGGTAATGGTTTAATTTTACTAATGAGTAGAAATGGAAGGGAATCACAAAGAATTCAATTTGGTTCTCAAATATATCAGCGATTTTAGCTAAAGTAATAAATAGCCGGTGACTTATTCCTTCTATTTGGGTGGTTGGATTGAATCTCAGATAACCAAACTTATTTGAGTTGAGAATGACAATAAAAGAAATTCATTATTCTTTAGATTTAAGATTGGAATACTTATTGTTAGTTCATTTTTGAAGGCACAATAAATAAATATATGCATTAAAAAAACATTATTCTTACCGATGGTTGACATTACAGCGTGACTGGAGAGTAAACTTTCATGAGAACGAGAGCCCCGCAAACCGCCTGAACCACGTTTAGTGCGTTCAAGTTTGGTTACGGATTTTGTACGTTTTAAAGGATTTGATCTGCAAAGAATAAAAAGAAAAAATTATAAAATTAATGGAAGCGAAATAAAAAATTAAACAGAAAGTTTATCTAATCGCTATACCTAGAACTACTTACTTGTGGAGGCTTAATATTCATGGTTAGTAAGAAAAAATTTTAAATTTTAAATTAAATTATTTGTCCAGGAACAATATTTTTTTTTTAAAGTTTGCAATTGATTGCCAAAAATAGTTGCAAAAGTCTTCCTCCTTTTGATTTGCTATTTTATTATCAAGCCAAAAACTAATCAAGATTTTTTCAAGTCTACATATAAATTTATCTTCCAACAGTTTTGTATTTTTATTGCTTCTTAATGGCATTTGCTTTGGGGAGGAAAACACACCCTTAGGAAATGACTTGGATAACATAATTCATTTTATCGGCATCTGGCCAAGTCGGTTAGTCAGTCAGTCATCGTACGAGCAAAATTAAATAAAAGGGGAAACGGTACTAAAAATATGTCATTTTAGCCAACAACAATGTTATAGACAAAAAGATTACAAACATTGAATTGTTAATCAATAAATGTTGGAAAACTGGCACAAATAACATTTGCACAAAATGATTTGATTTTGCTTTTGGCACTAAAAAAAGAGAAAAACTTAGTCTTCTGACTCCCTAAAGGTCTCATGACTTTTAATAATATTAATGGAAAATTGGGAGACAAAGAAAAAACTATGTAATCTGAAATTAATCTTTAAAGCAGGAAGGAGTGTGTCCAAATAACTTGCGTAGACTTTCTTTACACCAGCCATCTCCAAAACAAAATCATGGCATATTTAACAATATCAGCCGCGACAGCTACGCTTGCAGGCAAATATTCCCCCTTATTGTGAATGGCGTCGTCGACGTCACATTAAGACGACACTAAAAATTGTCAGTTGTCTACTATTTGTCGACAAAAATGTACTACTACTAACATGCTCCATTAGTTTACAAAGCCTTAGAGATTAGTAAGAGATTCTCAATAAGATCCAATTTTCGCCGATAAAGAGTATACAAACATATTTTCTTATTTTATTGTTGTTTTAAATAAAAGTTGTCGATCGATATGTCGACATCGTAGGCCGGGCTGTATATTATTTTACCCATTTTTCACAATTTGTTTTAGCAATTTATATTATGAATTTTCATACCAAGAAACCGAAACCAAATCTAATCAGCTGTCCCCGTAATGCCAATGAAAATAAAACGAGGTGATTCCCCAAAGGCTTTTCCCGTTTTTATGAAATTAATTATGCTTCGTGTCACATTCGTCCGCAAATATCGAACTAATATTTATTACTTCCGTCAATCTAAACAAAACTAAGGGCTTAATTTTGTAAAAAAAAAATAATTATAACTATGTATTAAGTTTTTTAATTGTTTTCCGGACGATTCAGTAAACCGGACAAAGGCTGAAACTATATCTTCCTCGATTAACGATGTTCATCTGTATTTAAAACTTAAGAAAACCAATCGTGTTTAATTTTTCTTACATTCAGATGATCAGGGCTATCATGAATAAAATTCCGCGTTAAAATTTTCCCGGGGAACAATTCCAATTAATAGCAAGTAATAGGGGAAAAAATAGTTCTAATTGGAAAAGGGAAAAGGCCTTAATATATGATATATTCCCCTCGATCTTATAAGGGTCATATGACCTCCAAGGTTTCGTTAATTTTAGAATCTCGGTTGAGTACATAATTAGTCTAATGTATCCCAGTCTGATGATGAGGCTGACATCAAAGTACAAACTAGAGCGCTGCGTAAAAAGTCTTGAAAAGTATATACGTATTGTTATTTAAATGTATTGTTGTAGCATTTATTATACTAAACCAATAATAAATGATGTCGTTTAACAAGCGAAGCACGATGGATGTATTGATCACAACTAATGTCAATGCATGTGTGCGTTTGTATGTGCGCAAAAAAAAATAAAAGGTCATGCATGAAACGTGTGTGTGTATGTACATGCATGACGTTTGTATACGCGCCCATGCGTAGGAAGAAGCAAACATCACTAATTCTTTCGTCACGAAGTATTCCTTCTTTATTTCTATACCTGCAATAACTGAAACAAATTTCTTGCAGAACTTATTGTTTAGCGTTTGTTTTAGGAGTTTTCGCTGTAGTAAAACATTTGAAAAATCCCTCATGTCTTAAAAGTTCTTGTAAGTGGTCTTGTGCAGGGGTCTAGTACAGGCGTCCGCTTGCTACTGCACCAACTAGCTAAATAAACGCTAGTCACTTGTTGAGGTTACAAAGCACAAGCATCCGCCGATAAACCGGGACTCTTTATTTGTGGAGAAGCACTTTTTAGAAGTTAACTTTTCTATCAAATGGCTCGTTCGATTGTCTCCAGCTCGACAACCTTAATTTTTTGTTTCACAAACATGCTTGACCATGAGTAGAAAATTACTGAGGATACGATACCATCTCTTAATTTTTCTGTTTAAATTAGTTAAATTTTGTGGTTTAAAACTATAAAACTTGATTTGTTTCACTTAAGTTTAAACTTAAGCTTAAGCTACATTTCTAAGATTAACTATCAATGTTTTCATATTTTATTTCAATTGTTACTTTGTTATGGCCTAAAGCCAGTGAACGAACCAACAAATCAAGTTAACAAATGCTTCATGAGTAGGTTTAACAACTTTAAATCTTACATGACTGTTGCAAACCGTACGTCAGTCTCTGGGAACAATAGCTTTTTTTTCATTTGTCTTTTTTGCTTTTAGGCTTCATTCGTGTGGTTAAAAGTCTAGTTAAACATGCACCATCTGCGTTCTTTTGCGGTTAAGTGTTTGAATTCGTATTTGTAGAAAATAAAAACTAAAATTTGCACCAAAAAAAAAAAAAAAAAGAAGAAAGAAAAACTCAAAGCCAACGAAATACTTGTGTACTATAAATTGGTGCAGCATGCAGCTCTGAGGCAAATTCTGTTGGCTGTTTGAAGGAGTGCACAAGTGCAATAGTGGTTTGATGTATGACAGAGTTTGTTGTTTTTGGCTTAAAAGTTTTTGTCGAGTTTGAAGCGAAACAAGGAGATCAAAGAAGAAGAAAAAACAATAGTTTTTTTTTGTTTGTTTGCAAATATGAAGCAGTATTTATTAGTGTCTATAACTGAGTTAATGTTGGCTTTAATTTTTAGTTATAAAGCACAAATATCACAAGAGGTACTTTAGGGAGTGTTTGTGAACAAAATTTTTGGGGTGCTGTTTTAATGAGTTTTTTTGTGCTTATGTAGTTGGGAGACATTATTAGCTGACTTTGGGAGTTCTTATTAAGCTTCTTTTCTTCTAGCTTTTGCTTCAATTTGGGGTGTGTTCTGTTTTACTAAACAAACAAACAAGAAAAAAACGTTTTTTTTATCTTAAGCAGGAAATAGAGCATTATGTCATTCGTGTTAAACTTATAAATTTCCATAATATTTTTTTAACTGCTCTTTAATTTCATTTTAGTTGGTTTTGTTGCAACATTTTCAATTTATAAATACTTAATATAATGATTGAATATATTTAATATATTCTTTTTAAAGAAATTCAGCTGCACTAAAAAGAAAAGAAAATATAATAGCAACATTATAGAAGAGAGGTTGTTAAAGTCCCCTCCTTACCTTCTCTATATTGTTGCAGTGCTTTGTATTTCAGGTGTGAGATGTGCCCGGTACTTTTCTGAAAAATATTACAAGGAACATTTTAACCCTCCAAATCCTTTCCGTACTTTGTTACACCATTCGTAAGAGAAAAACAACATCCTTAAATGGGAATAAAACGGTTTAAAGTATTCTATAAAACTAGTCCCCATAAAACTCTACTAAAATTCTTTGAATTCGGTAAAACTCGAAACTAAATTTAAACACCAGAAATAAGTCAAAACTTCAAATACGTTTTAAGGTTAATACACTCGTGCATTGTGTATGAGATGTGTTCAACATTTTTCTGTAAAACCTTACACCGAACATTTTTGAAGCAGATTAGAATCCTCTGATTCCTAATTCCTCCTCCGAAGAAAAAAGTATCCTTAAACGGGGATAAAACGGGTTAAAATATTCGTCTTATTTTAAAATGCATTGCAGGGTTAATTCCTTAGTATTCACTCGTGCCCTTTTGGTTGTGTTCAGCATTTTTATGTAGAATTCTACGAGGAATATTTTAGTGGGACCTTCTAACTCTTTTTCGTATGGGATTTTTTGTCTCTTTCGAAGGAGGTACCAAACAAGTACATTTAAGCGGGCATATAAAGGGTTAATATTTTTTTCATTTCAGTAAAAAAAAAATTACACAATCCAAATAAACCGTTTTAGTCGAACTAAAATTTTTATCTGAAATCAATCTAGAGAAATTTTAACTTGTATTTCAAATTCTGTATGGTTCTTTATATAACCGGTTCGTAACCGGGTATGTTATCAAAAAACAAAAACATAGCGAAAATAAACAATCTGCATTTATAAATCAAAGTAAGTTCCAAATTTTATAAAACTCTCTTTTAAGAAACTCTTTAATCTGATTCAACTTCGAGAAATTTTAACTCATATTTCCAATTCTTTAAATTTTTTTGCATAACCGGTTCGTTTAAGTTCTAAATTCGATGAAATGTTTAAATACCGTTTCAAAACCGGTTAAAGTGTTTGCAAGATAGCGAAAATAAACAGTTTATATTTAAATATTTATCTAACCGATTCAAAACTGGTTAAAATCATTTGAAATTCAGCATTGAATTTCAACGACAATTGTATTTAACATTTTATAAATTCTGCTTTAAGCAAGCGATTTTTAGAAACTTTAGTAATCTGAATTCAAATTGGGTAATTTTTAACTCACATTTCAAATTCTTTATATTTTTTTGTATGTTTGCAAAAAAAAAGATAGCAAAAATAAACAATCTTTATTTATGTATATATCTAAGTAAATTCCATAAAATATAAAATTCAAAACCGGTTAAAGCCTTTGCAATTTAGCATTGAATTTCAATGAAAATTGTATTTAAAATTTTAAAAATTCTGCCTTAGCATGCGATTTGAATTTACTTATCGCATTAAATTTTGAGTCAAACTAATTTTTAAATTACCGTTTCCAAACCGTTTGAAATATTTTTAATTTTGCATGATTTTGCTAAGAAAAATTTTTGGAGTACTTTTAATTTCGTTTGAAACATACATAAAAATTGTTTCAAAACGGTTTCTAATAACTCAAAATCTGTTTTTTAATTTCAATTTAATTTTCAATTATAAAAAAATTCAAATGTATATGTGCTGGAAATAATTAAACAAATATGTATGTATCTGTTTATAAAACTATATTTTACATTTTTTGTATAATAATTTAATTAACCGTTTCAAGAAAAAAAAAACCGGTATGCTTCTAACTTTCGCATTACTTTCAAATCCTATTTAATTGATTTTTGAGGAAAAAACTAGCCATTTAAAGCATTTTAAAAACTAAATTATTTAAACCGGTTCAAAACCGATTTTAACCGCTTCATCATATGTATACTTATGAAACTGAGTACTATTTTTTTTTTACCAAAAATTAGTTAAAGTGATCATTTTATTGCCTAAAAACCATGGCCCATACTCATAGTCATAAGCAAGGTATACTTTAAGAAATCAAAACCAGTATTATCATACAAAATACTGGTTGTAAACTCTTAAAGTGTACTTTGTTTTGACTATGATTATGCGCCCATAATTTTTACTTAGAACTTCGAATCGGTTATAGAAAGTTTTTTGCTTAATAAATTGTGAAAATAAAGGGTGTTTTTTATTGAGGTATAGAACTTTAAGTTGGCATAACTTTTTTAACTGGCGGCCATTTTGTCGGCTGTCAAGTGATTAATATTTAGTTTGGTTTGCCATTTTATCATTAAAAGGTTGACAAAAGAACAACGCTTGCAAATCGTGCAAATTTATTTCGAAAATAATGGTTCAGTTCGCGAAGTTTACCGCAAGCTCCGTCCATTTTATGGTCGACATAATCGTCCATCAGAGCAATTAATTCGGTTAACCATGGATCGTTTTCGCACTACGTTTACTCTATGTGATAATACGCATCCGCAGAGACGTCGAACAGTGCGCACCGAAGAAACAATTGCCGCTGTAGAGCAAAGTGTTGAAGAGGACCCGAATGAATCGATTCGCCACCGTGCACAGCAATTGGAGCCGACTAACCGACTATTTTGTTCCCGAATTGGATGGCATGAATGTGGATGAGTTGTGGTTCCAACAAGACGGCGCTACATGCCACACAGCGCACGTCACAATCGATTTATTGAAGGAAACATTCGATGAGCGCATAATTTCGCGGAATGGACCTGTCAATTGGCCACCAAGATCGTGTGATTTGACACCATTGGATTATTTGCTTTAGGGATATGTGAAGTCGCTCGTCTACGCCAACAAACCAGAAACGTTAGGGGACTTAGAAGCCAACATTCGTGGCGTTATTGCCAACATACGGCCCCATATGCTCGAAAAAGTGGTTAAAAATTGGACCTGTAGAATTGGCTTTATTCGAGCCAGCCGCGGCGGCCACATGCCCGAAATCATATTTAAACATTAATGGCATAAAATTATCCTTTCAATAAAGCCAAATTGATGGACATTAAAACGATTTTCTTGTGTTTTATTTCAATTCAAAGTTCTATACCTCTAAAAAAAACACCCTATATATGCATATGTATGCATGTTTACTTTTCTAATATTGGCTCACCTCTTGGAAAAGAAATTTGTAAACCTTGATGTTGTATTGTTCTCCTGTTGATTTTGTTTCTGACCCAATATGGGTGTCGCTGGTGCTGAGCCACGCCTGCATGCTTTTTCATATGAAGTATCTGAAATAAGAAATAAAAATCAAATTAATTACATATGTATGTATGTATGTGTGTATGAGTGTTTATATTAAATAAGTAGTAACATTTAGCATCGATTTTTAAAACTTAGTTTTACCAAAAATCAGTTCCCACATTTTTTCTTCCAATATTTGTCTTTCTGTTTCTATAGATTAATCTTTTTTTCTGTGTTTGTATAGATGTATATTGTTGCATTCGAATGTTAAATATATACATATGTACTAGTATATATTTGAGGTGGGAAGAGGATTTGTTAGACATGTACATAGATGAACAGATAAAAATTATTTAATTAACTAAATACGAGTATTTCGTTTTTGTTATTGAAGTTGTTTTCTGTCGTTGTAGCAGTTTTTGTCTTAAATAATTTTTCTTTGCTAGCTCAAAAATAATAAAAAAAAACATTATAATTTGTTATTAATTACAACATGTTGAACAAGCGATTTCATGTTTTAGTTTAATTGCCATCCGTGGTCAAGTACAGTGTTGCCATTGTTTTAGAATTGCTTGGAGAAATTGAAAATATTAATATTAACAGACAATGATTTTCACCATTAGATATAATATACTTACCTTAATTAATAATTTTTAATTTTTGTAAAGAAGATTTCAATTTTATTATTAATGCTAAAGTTAAAATACATAGAATCTGTTAGTCGAGAACTTCAATTTATTTGTTCAAGTTGTGTAAAATAATGTTATACAATAAGGATAGAACTTTTAATGCAAGAAAAACAAATGAAAAAATTAACGAGAGAAAATTTATAAGAATAGAAATTAACAAAATACGTTTTTAAATTAACGTTACGAAATTAACTCTATAGCCACACGTTCTATAAATCGCTTGAAAGTTTATCATACATACTGTTTGTCAAAATTCGTGTGAGTTGGCAGCAATAACGTAATCAGCATGCAACTTGATAGTCAATTTCGTTTAAAGTCAAGAAATTTGCAATCAGCTGTTAAAATTGAACGTAAAATTGCCAGACAAATGGTGAAATAATTGAAACCTGAAACTTGATTGCGTTGCCTCCCGTAAGGAAAAAAAAGCCAGCATTTGTCGAAAAAAAAAATGTTATTTTATGAAGACAATAAATACACCAGAGTGCCTCGTTTCTGTAGGGAATGTGAGAACTTTTCGAGCTGAAAAAATTGTTATAATCCTGTGAAACACAGGGTGAGTAAGAAAAAAACTGTATTGGTTGATATTTTTTTGTAAGTTTATATACGTTTTTATGTGAGTAACCCGGTGTAAAACAGAACAACCAATATAATTATTTAATTTTTCTGGATGCGAGAACTTCTCACAAGTTACAGAAACGGGTCACAGTTCACACTTACAAATACATATTCCCAATACTAATATTAATTAACTAAAATTCGAATTGCTTTACCACGCACCTTATTCACCAGATTTAGCTCCCTAGAATTATTAGGGTGCGTACACCAAAGGTGAAAAGGAACCCTATTGATTTCGCTACGCTGCCCGTCACAGGCTATTTTCTCGAGGACCGTAAGAGCTACGGACCTGAAATTTGGCCGCTACAACAACATATACATGAGAGTTAAAAATTAAAGGGTGTTGCAAAACGAGCAACGAAAAATGTTAGAATCCTGTGTAATATACATACAATTATACATATATACACTTGAAATTTTGCACAGTTAGTGTATTTTTATACAGACTAACACTAAAATTTAAAAGTTTAAATTAAAGGGTGTTCTATCAGTTGATGTAATTTTGACAACTGGCTGTATCTTGAGACCGTAAAAGGCAAACTTATGAAAATTTCAAAAACGGTAAAACTAAAAAATCCCAAAATTATAAAATCGCCAAAAACCGAAAAAAATCGCCCAAAACGAAAAAAATCCCCAGATTAAAAAAATGTCTAAAACTGAAATAAATCGCTAAAAATCGAAGAAATCGCCAAAATAAAAAAATCACCAAAATAAAAAAAATCCCTAAAATAAAAAAAATCTCCAAAATGAAAAAACACGCCAAAAACCGAAAACAATCGCTAAAACTAAAAAAGAGCCAAAACTTAAAAAATCGCCAAACCCGAAAAAAGCAAAAAGAACGCCAAAAATAAAAAAAAACGCTCAAAACCGAAAAAAATCCCAAAATCGAAAAAAATGCCAAAACTATATATTATATAGGCTAAAGTTCATATAGTATTACATATCTAGTGTCCGTACGGAACCCTTCGTGAGCGAGTCAAAGTCGCACTTTATTAAATTTATTTTCTATTTCAAAACTTAAAAAAAGTAGATCGGTGGTAAAAGATTTGCCAACAATGAATAGCTTTACCTGGATTCAGTAACTTTTATGATAATCTTATCGCTATAATAAATATAATGAAAATTTATCGACTTTGCTATCCAGTAATATATTTTAACGATGTTCACTGTCGGTTGAAGTAAAGAAAGTAAAATCATAAGCTCAAATTTATTTAGTTTTCTTTAATTCTTCGTTATGTTTTTTTTCGCTTATTTTGACATTTTGTATGCGGGGATGCTACATGATATGTATACAATTAAATGGCGAGTAAAACACAGGGGGTTTATTATGTAATCCGAATCGAACGGAAATGTTTTCGAATATTTTAATGTTAATAACATACAAATTCCTTTACGAATCGAATTATAAAATAACCCCCAGATATCGAGCCTTATTTTCGATTTCATCGTAAGCGACAAAAATCAAAGTTTTCAGGAGAAGCTTTTTTTAAAATATTCAAATATGTTTTTGTACGTAAATTGTCGCTTACGATAAAATTTCACAGCCTGTATCTTAAAAGTTATCAATAATTTTGGTATTTTTATAATTCTAAACTATGGATAGGCCCATAAAATTTTAATTTCAATAAGAAAGTCAATTTTCGATAAAATGTCGCTTATGATAAAATCGACAATATGGCTCGATATAACCTGCCGTACGCAAACGAATAAATATATCGATAAATTTTGCGATTTTCGGTTTGCAAAAAGTTAACAGAATCCAGGTACTGAATGGAGTCTGCGATTGATGGCTAGACTGTTCTTACTATTATAAGCAGGGTATCGAAGTTGGGAAAAGAGTGTCGAGCTAAAAGGAGATTATGTTGACAAGTAAACAATTTTTCCCCAAATTTATTGTGTTTCCTTTGTTAGGTCGACTACCGCCCTCGTACTTCATATTACAATGTCAGCAATAATTGTATCATTATTATTTTTTATTTTATTCCTATGTAGTGAACGACCACCAACTTCAATAATAACCTTCTAAACACAGTCTGTCTGATATTGAAATCTTTTAACAACTAGAGTAACTTGTCTTACATACTCTATTCGTACTCCATTCTAATAAATGCACTATACTATATTTTTGCTTTTATTATTGTAACTGACTGTTTAACAAACTTCTAAGTCCATGTTTTCCAGCTGAGTGTAATAGATTATAATGTTGAACATATTTCAGCTAACACTTCAGCCCCAACTCTTAAAAATAAAGAATAGCTTCAATAACCACCATCTTTCCCATACAAATTCAAGCAAAATCATAATAAAAAAGACTTGAAAATAAAAAAGAACAATAATTACAAGCGGCAGATGAAATAACACAAAATGCCATTGAAATCACTCGACAAGATAAAAATGTTAATAAAAGATTCTAGAAAGAAAAAAATAAAGAACATTAGAAACAACAAAACGGCTACAGTGCAAATTGTTTGTCTTTGTTTATAAAATATATATGAACAATAAAAAAAGACTGACATAAAATAAGCATTAAAACATTAAAGCAAAAAAAAAAAAAAAATAAATCTTAATACGATAGATAATGTTGCTTATTTGAAATGCTTGAAAATGTGTTTGACAGAGAGTTTTATACTTCAAAAACACGATTGATAGTTGTCTCTATATATTGATGGTTAACAAAATTGAGGCATATGTATATTCAAGTATCTGCTGGATATTAAATAAGAAAACCAACCATCAGTTTCAAAGAAAATAAATCATGTAAAGCAGACACATAAAACTTGTTTTCAACGTTATAAACAGCGTTAATACGAAGAAGAAAAATAAATAAATAAACTTCCATTTAATTTATGATTTAAGTAACAGATTTTGATAAATTTATTGTTACACATCGATTAATAATACATTATTCATAACGTTAATAAATAATTTTACAAAGAACTTGCATTAAGAACAAACAAAAAAAAAATAACAACAAATAAAAGATTTAAGCCTGAAAGTTTTCAAACAAAGATTTTTCCAGAAACGAATAAAACCGAATAAAATAATTTGAAAAAAATTAAGCTGAAAAATTTTAATACATATTTTGCAAGAAAGAGCACATTTTTTTGAAACGGTTTTGAAACGGTTATTATTATTCAGCTCTTGTAAAGACTTAAGTGCATTTTAAAACATTTTCATGCAATCGCTAAAACCGGCTAATGTAATTATGGTAATTTTGCGTATCAATATAATTGTTTAAAAGAAGTTTTAAGTTTTTAGTGAAACGGTTTTGAAACGTTTAGCAAATTTATATAATAAGAACACAACAAAAACAAATCTTGAAAAGATTGAAGCGTTATAATGTTAAAAAAATTTAAGTTAAAGTATTCTGATCAAACGGTAACAACCGGTTAAAATCTTATATGACAAATTTAGCCAAATTAGCCTAAAATTTTAGTTGATATCAAAAAGTTTGTTAAAAATTTTACGTTTTATAGATTTTTGTTAAACGGGTAGCAACTTTGTATAATAAAATACATTAAAAAACAATTTTTTAGAGTATTTAAATGTTGACATCTTAGAAATAATTAATTTAGAGTTTTCGTGAAACGGTTACAACCGGTTAAAATCTTATATGACAAATTTAGCTTGATTAGTCTTAAAAATAAGTTTATATTAAACAGTTCGTGAAAATTTTAAATTTTATAGACTCTAGTGAGTGAAACGGGTTTGAAACGCTTAGCAACGTTTTATTATAAAAATACAATAAAATATTAATTTTTGTGAACATTTAAGTGTTGAGGTTTTAGAAATAATTAATTTAGAGTTTTAGTGAAACAGTTAAAATCTTATATGAAGATTTAGCTAAATTAGTCTTAAAAATAAGTTTATATTAAAAAGTTCGTGAACATTTTTGAGTTTTATAGATTCTTGTGAAACGGGTTTGAAATGGTTGGCATATTTATACAATAAAAATATAATAAAAAATTAATTTTTGTGAATATTTAAGTATCGAGGTTTTAGAAATAATTAATAAATTAGGTTTTGTGAAACGGTTAAAACCCGTTAAAAGCTTATATGACAAATTCAGGTAAATTAGTCTTTAAAATTTTGTTTATATTAAAAAGTTCGTGAACAATTTCACGTTTTATAGATTCTTGTGAAACGGGTCTAAAACGGTTAGCAACGTTATATAACACAAATACGATAAGAAATTAGTTTTATGTGAATATCTAAGTGTTGAGGTTTTAGAAATATGTACTTAATTTAGAGTTTTTGTGAAACGGTTAAATATTATACGTTTTATAGATTCTTGTGCAAGCGGGTATGAAACGTTTAGAAATGTTATATAATAAAAAACATAATAAAAAATAAATTTTTGGAGGGTTTAGGATTAACTAATTTGAAATATTGGTCAAACGGTTAAAACTGGTTAAAACCTTATATTAAATCTGTCTTTGTATTTAAATATTTGTTGAAAATGTTGTGCTTCACTGTTTTATTTAAACGGTTGTTAGCACTACACAATAAAAATACACTAAAAATAAATTATTGTGCAGATTTAAGTGTAAACGATTTTAAAATATTTAATTTGGGTGAAACGGTTAAACCTAAATTTGCGTAATTTGCCTTAAAAATGTGTTTCCACAAGTATTAAAAATTTTTAATTTTTAAATTTGTAGATTTTAGTGGAACGGTTTTTAAAGGGTTAATAAAAGTATGTAGTACAAAATACAACGGCCTTCAGCCGGTTAAAATTTAAAAAATAATCTTAGCTAAATTTTGTTTTAAAAATGCGTTTACATTAAAAGGTTGGTTTAAATTTTTCGTTAGTTTTATTTAAAATGTAAAAATTTATACGAATTTAAAAAGTTTGTTTTTTGTTGATTTAGCACGTCTAGATGCACTTCGTTGCTTTTCAGGCAACTTGTTTAGCATTTGTGTCCTATTTTAGTAGTAGAAAAATAAAATAATTGGAATTGCAATTACCAATAATTTATTAGGAGTTTTGAAAACTTGTTTGAATTGTAGTTGCGAGCAACTAATCACTAAGAGTAGCCTAAACAGCAACGAAATGCATCTAGACGTGCTTGACCAACAGCAAACGAACTGTTTCAAAGGGTTTGCTAAAAGCTTTACTGCCTTATTCATAAAAAATATTTCAGGTTTATTAAGCGCTTATTTGACATATTTCTATGGGAAATTTGTCAAATAAACCTAAAATATTTTTTATGAATTAGACCGTTAAAGTTTTACACATTTTCATTGAAACGGGTTTTAAACGGTTATTAGCGCTTTGAAAGAGTTAAAGTAAAATTCTAAAGAAAACATCCCTTAAAGAAACATATTTTAAATTCAGATTAATAAACTGTGCATAATACAATTCATAAAAAATTTAATAATAAGCAAACAAATTTTTAATTTTATATTTTTCATAGTTTTCTTGTGCCAATTAATTTTTTTTATCACATTTTTCTGCAACAGTTTTATATCACATTTCAACATCAATCAATTTTTGTTTCAATTAAGAATACACTTATTTACTTCAAATCTACTAAATTTCCTATGAAAACTGTCCTTCTGTTTTGGTTTCGGTCTCATTAAAATTTCTTAGAAGAGTTTGTTGGTTGTATGATTGAAAATGTGCTTGGAATACTGAATACTGGAATTTAATTCAATTAGAAAAATTAATATGCCAGCGGGCAATGCAAATAAAAATCTAATTTAAAATAAAACAAAAGAAATTAAATTAAATAAAAAAAAATTCTTTTTACAGTGGCAATGAAAAGTGTATTTTATTTTAATTAAATATTACAAAAATTTTTGATTAAACTTGTTTGTTGATAAGTGACAGAAAGGGGGGAGGTAAGAGAGAATTTATAAATTGATAGAACATTTTCATTTTGTTGCATATAAATTTTGCATGTGGCTCCAACAAAGTTTTCTATTAAAATATCGCAGCAATTGCATTAAAACTTCAGCAGCAAAATATATCTCTCCGCTCGTTCACTAAATTGGCAAAAACTTAATGATAATGTGCGTTTAACACGCAACAATATAAAATACTGTGGTGGGAGTTGAAAACAAATTGAAAAAAAACGCTTAAGATTTAAACAGATAGCCAGCGTTAAGCGATAGTAGTGCATAAAAATTTTTTCACACGAAAACACATTAATATTGTTAGGCGACAAGCGAAAAAAAAACTGTTAAAATATATTCAAGCGCCAACTGGATTATTAAATTAGCTTCTGCATGACCACTGAAATTAAAGGTCAATTCTTTTTTTTAAATCTATAAAAAGAATATTAGCTCCAATGGCCACTGCGGCTGCCGATATCATATATTGTAAGGCATACGAGGGTTTTTTAAGTTTTTGGAATATGTCAGCACAGTTTTAAAACTTAAAAGTAAAGTTGTAGTTAATAAGATGAGACATATAAACATTTTCACTGCCAGATTTAGCATATTATCTCGTAAAAAGTATTAAATTAAAAAACTTGTATTTAATTAAAATCTAGCATTTAAATTTTTTTCTTCTGTACTTTGGACCGATTTAGTATTTTACCAACATCATTTTCTGGCAACACTGAGGATGAGATATAGGAAGGCTGCATTCTTTTTACAACTCTGCTTTTTGCACGTTTTTTGTTGTTGTGTGGCCAATGTTGCAGCGTCCCTGATATCAATGAGATGTATTAAATTTTCGAAGCTTTGTTTAGTAGACATTTTATTGGTTATTTTATTTGGCCTTTGATTCTGCTACACAATACTGACGTAGGAGGAAAGAGGTCCCATGCCAAATACGGATTAGTATCTGCTGAAGTCTTTACGGCTCAGTGTCCAGTGTGCTTTCATCACTTGAACTTTTCTATAACAACTGATACAATACTGACACAAATTATCATTACCGTTGAACTTTCAAAGTGAACAGACGTCCCACGTTCTTATATGCATACATATGTACATACTAAACAAAAAAAATATTCGTAATACATACACGCATAATATTCGTAATAGTACGCTATTGACTTTGATAAATAAGCTTTATTTGCTTTAATATTGCTAAACATAAAAAAAACCGAAAACAAAGTGACATTGGTAAATACTCTATATGAGGACCTCAAAAACAAAAAAATTGTGAAGTGAGTTCTAAGTGAGTTCTGAAGCTCTTAATACAAATAATAAAAATAAAAAATCTGACGATAGTCTTCTTTTAACCGCAAAGCCACTTTTTCGTGCGCGATCCACTTCGTTTTCTCCAATGCCAACTAGTGATTCATTAACATTAGCATTACCTAGTTACACTTCCTTCATTTAAGTCAGCGCCATCAACCGCTCCGCGCTCGTGTTCATCATTTACCAAGTTATCAATATATGTATGTAGATAAAAGTAACCAGAAACCTAAGGTGCAAGTTGGACTCGACTGATATATTATAGTAGTAAAGCGCGGTTCCCAATATATCCCGGGATGACGACACCGCGTCAAAGAACAGTTAAAACCGTTTTTCAATATTGCAAGATAATAACGACAAACAAGCTGTCCCAGTTTAAAATATACCACCCAATTATGAATAAAATTCCGCAGGAAATATCTCCCTTTTCCAATTAGAATTTTTTGTTTTCCCTATTACTTGCTATTAATTGGAATTGTTCCCAGGGAAAAATTTCCTGCGGAATTTTATTCATAATTGGGTGGATATTTTATATCGTAAAATCACAGTTGAAGAATCACACAATTATACAGTTGAAGAACCACACAACTTTACAGTTGAAGAGCCACACAAGCGTACAGTTAAAGAACCACCACAGAATATGGTCATAAAAAAAAACTTACTGTAAGTTACCTTCAGTTTGTCTTGAGTGAGGTGCATTACACGGTACTGCTAGTTGCAATAAGCCAAAAGATCAAAATTTAAAAAAAAATGCAGTAATTGTGGAGGTAATCACACTGCTAACTACAAAGGATGTCCTGTCTACTCCTTCGATAAACAGGCTATGAGTCAAAAACCTAAAGTAAACCCAGCTCAAACAGGAATGCGGCCTTATCCTCAAATGACCCAACCAATATTACACGTTAAAAGTATTTTTCTGGAAGGCAAACGAAAACGATAATATAAAAATGAACTCGAGCACTTTCTCACGGAAAATAATTGATATAATAATGTTGGTCTCTGAGAATCATTTGACTTCGAGAAGACTTTTTAAAGTGGTGGATCAGCAATTCTAATAAAGTCAAGACACAAACACTATATTCTTGACAATATTTTTGAAGAACATCTACAAGCAACGAATATTTGCGACGAACATTTTTGTACAAATTTCTTGATGCTGGTGTATCATAATTTATTCCCCTTCCAGTTTATGAATCACTGAGGATCAATAGGAGAATTTTTACAAATCACTTGGACCTTGTTTCGTAGCAGCTGCTGACTACAATGCAAAACATATGTTCTGGGATTAATAATGTGAAGTCTGTGGGTATTTTTAAGGAATCGCATATTTTTATAAAAAAAAAGTAGCTGGGTATTTACACAGTGAAAAAATTTTGGATTAATTGATAGCAAGCCGCTGTTTATACATATATTTATAACAAGCCCAAACAAGGAATAAAACTTATGCCGGCATAGTATGAATATCAAGAGATTGAGAGACAAATTTTTTTCGGTGTTACATACCTACATATACTTTTTCGAAATTAATTTCAAAACCACTGAGTTTAATTATTAAACCACAACTTTTTACTGTACGTGCAGATGGCACAAATTCAGTTCTACCCTCGTAAATTTGTTTTGTCATGCTTTTCTTTTTAAAACATTTACTATGGCATTTTTTGTTGTCTGATGTTATATTCCTTTATATGTTGGTTTTATGTTTTTTTTCTGGATTAGGCCAAGTGGTGATTAAACGCATTTCAATGTGCCACATTTTATATACACATACATACATACATATGTATAAGTACCCTGCAGAAAGTGCGAATAGTGAAATTGTGGTGATTTACTAGTGACGTTGTCAGTAGCACTACTGACCAGGCGTACCCCAGCCAATGGTATCATCTATTGACATTTAACATTAGCTTGTCATTGAAAATCCACCACTAGACTATAGCACTACTGACTTAGTAGTTCTTTCGGGACCACATGGAGACATTGGCACCAAAGATTCACTAGTAAATTTTAGGGGCTCTAGTCCACAATATCGATATATCCTCTCTCGTTGTCAATAGTAAACTTATAGTGATTTTCTAGTGACATTGTCAATAGTGCTACTGACTAGGTGTACCCCAGCCAATGCAAATGCCTATTGACAAATAACATAGGGTTGTCATTCAAAATCTATCAGTAGACTTTAACACTATTGAGAAGGTAGTTCTTTTACGACCATATGGAGATATTTGAACCGAAGATTCACTCGTAGATTTTAGTGACCCTCGTCTACATAGTATATTTATTTAATATTATTGCACAACATAATAAAAAAGAAAAACAAACTATTGACGCGTTCATTCACAATATCACCAGAAATACACTAGAACTATCGTCTCTAACGTATCTGTACTCGCGCATAAAAGGAAAGTTGTCGACATTTTAACTAGTGCAATTGTCACTGGAGAAAGAGTATTGACATAGAGACATGGGGTTCTAGGTTGACTAGAGGGTATGTATGTACTTGTGTACATATATACAATATTTATATGTTTAACTTAGAGAATGTGTTTGGGGTTCTTTAACTCCGCTGTCTGCCACTGTCGCCGTTGCCTAAGTGCACCAATATTTTGTGTTGTAGTTTAGTTCAAAGAACAAAAAAAAAAAAAAAATGCAGTTGTCAGTAAACGGTCGCCAGTTTTTATTTTTTTCGAATTTTTCATTGCGTTTGGTTTCTTGTTTGGATTTTTCAGTATGCAATAGATGTTGTCATGGTCGTGGCAGTTTGTTATTATTGTTGATTTTATTTGTATAAAACCGATTTTGTTGCGTTCTGTTTTTGTTTGGTTTGTAAAGGTTGTTTTATGGTTTTATTTTAATTTCTGCTTTCTGATTTTTTTTATTCTTCTTTTTTTTTTTTGTAACCAAAAGTATTTATGCAAATATGCAGTTAAAGTACATAGGTGCATTGTTTTACCTTTGAAATGAATTTTTATTTTCAAGAAATTCTTCACATTCAAAACATGTAAAAAATACTTGATTTGAAATTGTCATATTTTAAATGCTACAGTGAAGATTTCAAATTATGATTAAAAAGGCAAAAAAAAAAAAAAAACAAATTACATACTATGAAAGCAAATACGGAGAAGAATTAAAAAAAAGAAGCGTGAAATATATTTTCTGTAATTTATTGAAATTATTCTGATTTTTTTATGTAAAATTGTCTGCCCAATTTTTATATGAAATATTTTTGTTTCGTCACTTTATAAGAAAATTTAAAGGCAAACGGACTACTTATGAATTCTCAAGATATTTTTTTCTTTTATCTTCATAAACACAATTCAAAAATAATTTCATTATAACACATGTAAAACACTTAGGACATCTTTAGCTTTAAGTTTGCTTCACTCACACAGAATTTCTAAGAATTGAACTAACTTGAATTAACAAAAGTGGCAAATACTATCGATGAAACTTTGGATAAAATATGAAATAAATTGTTTTATTTATATCTATAAAAACATACCACTGACCAAAATAGCCCATGAGATAAATATCTCAACAACCGAAAAGTTAATAAAGTTCTAATTTTTTTTAGAGTAGATAATATTTTGTTTCCGAGGTCAAGCGGTTTATGAGCAACCACTGTTTTTTTGGTTTTTAAATTTGAGCTATAAAAATTATTTTTAAAACATTTTAAGCAGCTTAAACCCGGTTTTAAATAATTTAATATGATTATACAATATGGAAACATGTTATAAGCGTTTGAAATCTGTTAGCTATAGAAAATATTGAAATTAGTTAAAACCGCTTCGAAACGGTTCAAACCGGTACGAAACGGTTCAAACCGGTTATTTGTGAAAATGATTTTTTAAAAGAGCGAATCCTAAATTTTTGACAAAAGTTACTGCAATTTGCTTAAAATCACTTAAAATTTTACTATAAAACATTTTTTATTTTTTATTAATTTTTTTATTGTGAACTAACACTTAGGCAATGAATGCCTACTACTATTGCTAAATTTTACCTTCTTTATGAAAGTGATAGTGATAGAGAAGAGGAAAGTTTCATTATTTCACAACTTTGCTTTTTTGCATGTATATTTTTTATAATGCAGTGTTGCAGCGCCTCTGGTGTTAATGAGGCGTACTAAATGTACGAAGCTTTGCTTAGTAGCCATTTAATTGGTTAGTTTACTTCTCTGATGATTTTGCTACACAATATAGATTTAAATTGAATGCAAACGATTAAAACCGATTGTCTACAGCTTACATTTTAAACTGTTAAAACCGGTTCAGAATAAATCAACCCAGTTTGAAACGGTTATCAAAAAAAAAATTTTTTTTAAAGTCCAAATTAATTAAACCAGTTACTTTAAAAGAGTTAATATAACCTATCAATCAATCTCACCTCTTTTATATTCAATATTCTTTTTGTAATCGCTGTTGTAATTGAAACAAAATCTTAACAAAATTTAAAATAAATTATACTCGAACCGCTTCAAACTAATTATGAGCGATATGAACAGATTATAAGTGATAAGTATGAAGTTAAAGTACAAAGCAATTAAAACCGGTTTGAAGCGATTTGAACTGTTTTGATCCGATTATGTAGGCCAACGATTGTTAAAAGGAAAACAAACCTAAAATCATGAATAGAATTACTGCAAAATGTTCTAAACCAAACTAATGTAGTTGCAACAAAATCTTGCTAAATTAATTGTCATTTCTTTATGGCACAATAAAAGATTTGATTCTTTTATTGCACAAATTTAAGCTAGAGAAACGATTGTACTTGCTATTTGAAGCGGTCAAAAGCGGTTTTAAAGGTTAAATAAAAGCTGTTTTAAAGGTTAAACCAGTGGCTTTCGATAACGAGCTGATTCGATCACGTTTTTTTAGTTTGAGATTGTCATTCGCTATCAAACAGTGTAATAATATGGTTCGATATCGAATGCCATAATCTCAAACTGAAAAACCTTGATCGAATCAGCTCGTTATCGAATGCTCAAAACGTTCTGAACGATCAAAACCAGTTTTTAGCGACTAGTAATATTTGTCAAAACAGTTAAAATCGGTTAAGCCTCCAAAATGGCTAAAACAAATAAAATCTTCTTACCTTCTTTGTATGCAATACTATAGCTGGTCGGCTCATTGTCCCAAAAATCACAAAACATTCGTCTAGAGTTTGCAAATAAGCGACTTTGGGAAATGTTTAAGCCCCACGATTGGGATATATCAAAGATTTTTGAATAAAATTCCATTCAGCAGCGAAACAACATTTAATATCACACTCTCAACTTTTATGGTTTTTAATTTTTCAACTTAAATAACATTTTTAAAGGTTTAAAGTTTTTTTTTTTTTTTTTTTGTTTGTTTGTTTGTTTCATAAACGATAGAACAATATGTAATGTCAGTAACAGCAGTGTATGAAATTTGACACTTAGAGGTTAAATTTAGTTTTTATAGAGCTAAAAACACTTTTATTAAATGACCATGGAAAATAAAGTCAACAAGCCAGAAATGCTATTAAACATTTCTTTCCTCTTCTAACAAAACAATAACAAAACACATAAGATTTATACTTTATTTCAAAGTGCAAGGAAAGAAATCACAGCAACAAGTGTTAATTCAAACAAAATTTATATTAAATTTTTATATAAAAATATTTAATATAATATAATTTTCATAAAGCAACAAGTAATTTTCATGTAAACTCTTTACAGCACTTTCATTTTGTTTTACATTGAAAAGTTTTTTTTTTTAAAGATTTCTATCTTAAAAATAATAACATGTGCTCTTGACGCCTCAGCTTAGATTTACAAACTAAATGCCACTCTTAAAAAAAGTAGAAAACTAGAGTCCTAATTTTAGCTATTTATTCTTATTTCTTTTGATATTTTAATGTGTTAGAAAGAGATGTGTGTGTATCGATAGTGAAAACAACCCTGAGGACTTACTTGCACATTAATTTTGGTTATTTCTTTGATCTTTCGTTGACAGCAGCAGGGATGGAAACTAGAAATTTCAAAATGATACTAAGCCTCAACTTTCTGATGTTTTTTTTCAAATATAAAAGAATACTATTATTATTACTACGAGTATTTACTGAAACCGATTTCCATGGTACTAGATCTGCCTTCACCCCTGGTCCTGAGTATAAAATTTCTTCGAAGTACAGTTACTGATTTTACAGAACAAACGTTGACCTATTATTTAATATATATTACATAAACGTCGTAGTCAACATCGAAATACGCAAAGTACGATTAGGAGGAATAACTTAATTAAATTTAAGTACTAAATTTTTCTCTGCGTATAGATCAGTGATACGCAATTGTTTTCGATCCGATATGGGGTATGGGCGTAGAAGCGGATGATACGCAGTTCCAATGAGTTGTTGATAAGTTGCGTAGAGTGAACTTTATGAAAATAAATAAATAAATATCACCCTATGGGATTTTTACTCCAAGGATTTCGTCTAGACAAATGTTCGTTGATTAAACCTATAGAATTTCAGTGAATTTATGGGCACTGCATCATGTAAGATATGATTGCACAATTCTTCAATTCAAATACAACGAAAAAACAAATACGAATATCTATAGTTTCCCATTCCTGCCTAACATGTTTTTATACTTATTTTGTTTTAAAAATTGTTGATTATCACCTGCTCATAAATATTTTAAGATGCCTTTCAGTGAACGTGAGTGAGTGTGTGTGTGTGTGTAAGTGTGCGTGTGTGAAAAGGAAATTTTAACCAAAAACCAAACAACGAAATAAACAAGTGAAGATCGACAACTGTCTTTGAAAGATAAGACAGGATGAATTTAAACAAAATTTTAGGTAGTTTGTCATTCATTTGAGTGTGCGTGTGTATATAAGATACGCGTAGTGAATGGACCTTTTGTGTTTTTATTACGATATAAAATGTACGTGTGTGTTTATCACAAAAGGAAGCTGTGTTTCTGGCTTGATAATTGTTGTTAAAACACGTCATTTCATATGTGCTTTACAGTGGGTATCTCACGTTCTTCTTTTTTCAAGGATCTGCTAGCCAAAACTTCTTAAGCGGAAGTGTAAAACTCATTTGTAAATGTAGGAAATATTATTGTTTAATGAATTAAACCTGTATCCTTTACAAAAAAAAATTTTTTAAGAATTTTTTTATAACTTTGAGAAGATTAGGAAATGCGCAGGAACTTAATCCTTTAACACAAAAACTTAATCAAAAAAGCCTTAAAAATAACTAATAAATATAATGAGAGTTGGTTTCCTGTTTTTATTATTAAAAAAAAGAGCTTGCAGGATTTAACAAAAAAAAAAAAAAAAAAAAAAAAAAAAAAAAAAAACTAGAATATTTTCAATTTTTTTAATTAAAATTCATAAAAAAATAAAAAAAATATTGTCTAAAGTCGAACTTAAAATCTTGCCAACCGATTAGGAAACGGTATGATTAACCTCAAAATGCATTAAATAAACTTATTATTATTATTACTAAACGGTTTATTAATTATTTAAAAAAATTTAGAAACACATTAATCAAATATTTTTGATTTTTCAATTACTTTGAATTCTTAACATTTTTCATTGCCAATTAAATGTAAAGTTTTTTCTACAAATTAATATTTCTTTTGTGTCTTTCTCTTTTTATCTTTTTTTCATCTTATGTTATTACCACTTAAATGCAATATGGCAACACTATTTAGTAATAGATCCGTTAACCCTGCATTCATTCAAATGTGAGATTAATTGCATTCAGGCAAATTTTTTACCGAAATTAAAAAGCAAGTAAAACGAATAACTGTTGAACAACTGTTCTGTACAGTATGGCATTGCCATATTTGAACACGAATATTATCTAAAGAATCTTGCTACAACAAATGTTATTTTATATTAGTTTTATGAATTGTAATTTTGCCTTCCAGAGCTGAAATTGTGGCTAGCTTGTCCCTGTACATAAGAGACTTCACGTTTTACCCCGAAAATAGTCTGCTGGGGCTAAATCGTATGATCTAGGCCGCCAATGGACAGCTAAAAAATGTGAGATTAATTATTTAATCAAATTAGCCTCTCAATAGCTTTATGGGATAGCGTGTCCTGTGGCATGTGGAACCTTGTCGTTAAAACCACATTACAACCAAGTCGAATTCTTCCATTCGGGGCAAGAAAAAAAAATTGGTATTCATGACACGGTACCTTACTCCATTGGCTGTAACTCAGACGTCCCAGCGGAGTTGTTCTTATATACTCGTACCTTCTAAGCAAACAAACCAAAAAAATATTCGTAATATATACATGCATAATATTCGTAATACATACACGCGTAATATTCGTAATAGTACTCTATTGACTTTGATAAATAAGTTTTATTTGCTTTATTAAAATTTTTAAATAATCTGAAATAACAGAAACAACGAAAAAATCGGGAATACTCTATCATCTATCATGAACAAAAAATTCCACACGAGTTTTCTCACTTTTCCCTTTTCTCCTATTATGAATTGGTTTTTTCCCTCTTTTTACCAAATGCGGGAATAAAAACTCCCCGCGGAAAAAAGTAAGCATTGTGAACGCAATTGAACTTGATTTTTTTTTCACTAAAAATCTTTCCCTTGCAAAACTGAAGGAAGTTTACATTTACAACATATTTAATACTCCATTAAAACAAAATTTAACACAAATAACACCCAAATAAATAATTTATAAACTTATTTTTACATATTTTTCCAACTTGGTGAATTTTAATGGAGAGCTGAAAAATGTGAGATAAATTGCTCAATAGCTTTATGGGATAGCGTGGCCTGTAGCATGTGGAACCGTGTCGTTAAAACCACATTGCAACCAATTCGAATTTTTCAACTTTGGGCAAAAAAATTGGTATTCATAGCACAATACCTTACTCCATTGACTGTAACTCAGACGTCCCAACGGAGTTATTCTTATATACATAGTAAATAAAAAAAAAATATTCGTAATACATAGACGCATAATATTCGTAATACATACACGGGTAATATTCGTAATAGTACTCTATTGTCTTTTATAAATAAGTTTTATTTGCTTTATTAATATTTTTAAATATTATACTCTATCAGCCCACAAATTGCACGAGAGTTTTTTCTCTTTTCCCTTTTATCCTATTATAGATTTGTTTTTCCCCTGCTTTTACCAAATGTGGGAATAAAAAAACTCCCCGGGGAAAAGAGTAGGTATTGTAAACGCAATTTAACTTGCTTTTTCCATTGACTGTAACTCAGACGTCCCAACGGAGTTATTCTTATATACATAGTAAACAAAAAAAATTATTCGTAATACATAGACGCATAATATTCGTAATACATACACGGGTAATATTCGTAATAGTACTCTATTGTCTTTTATAAATAAGTTTTATTTGCTTTATTAATATTTTTAAATATTATACTCTATCAGCCCACAAATTGCGCGCGAGTTTTTTCTCTTTTCCCTTTTCTCCTATTATAGATTTGTTTTTCCCCTGCTTTTACCAAATGTGGGAATAAAAAAACTCCCCGGGGAAAAGAGTAGGTATTGTAAACGCAATTTAACGTGCTTTTTTCATTAAAAAGCTTTTCCTTGCAAAACTCTATTACAACAAAATTTATATATGTACATAAACTGGTATTTTAAAGTTCTTTTATGTGGAAAAACGCAAATAATGACCAAATAAATCATTTATAAACTTATTTTTACATATTTTTTTCAAGTTGGTGAATTTTAATAATTTTGTTTACTTTCTCACTCAAAAAAAGGGAGAAACAAAATGTCGTAATGCGGTGATGCCAGGTATTACTCTTTTTTGTTCCCAAGGAATTTATGATTGGAGCAGGGTGACTGATGACATTTTTCAAAAAGTGGCACCAAATAGGGGATTTATTAAAAATAAGATATAAATATAATATAAAATATAAAAAACAAGACAACTACACTAAACTTTTCCAATTTCAAGTGTTCTTTTGTCAAAATTTTTATTGAAATTTTGTTTTGACGTACATATACTTCAAGCTCAAACAATTTTTTTTTTTTTTTTTTTTTTTTTTTTTTTTTGATACGGCCATTTATTTTTAATGTATAAAGGCCGGGGCACAATGAATCCGTCATACGTTAAACTTCGCCTTTTTCAACTGACAGCTAAGTTGAAATACATGGTTTCTTATGAGGTCTGTTACATTCAGTACTTGCCCGTCAACGCAAAGTACAAAATTTGGTCAACTTTAAACTTTTTGCATACGTTGAGTAGTTTGACAGATATTATTTGGTTTTTTTGGTATGTTCTGATTTAGATTTTTGTGTTTTGTGGCAGCAAAAATGTAATTAAACAAAAGAAATAAACGAAATAAATACAAAAAGTTTAATTTAATAATTAAAATGGAGAATCGACCTATTGAAGCTGTTCAAATGCTTCCGTGATTAAAGTACTCATTGTGCCAACCTTCTCCGCCGTTGCGTTAATGTCAGTTGAAAAAGGCGAAGTGTAACGTATGACGGATTCATTGTGCACCGGATTTTATTATATAATTCACTCTAAAAAAAGGGGGCCAAAAAGTGGCAAGGCAGTCAAAAAATTGGCAATTTGCCACAAACGGTCACGATAGATTGGAGGAATTTTTTCCCGAGAAAATTATTTTCCGTGAGAAATTAATTGCGAGGGAATATTCATGATTGGGCTGTATATGAGCACCTCACAAACAAACAAAAAATGTGACGTGGGTGTTCTAACGATAGAAATGCTTACTTTACCGTGCGTTCCGAAGCTAATTTTTTTTATTGCGAACAATAAAAATAAAAGATCTGATGATAGTCCTTTGCTAATGGAAAAGCCACTTTTTTGTGAATTGCGATATGCAATAAAAAACTGGAAAACCAAACGCTGAAATTCTAATGAGTATTATCGCAAGTCGTCTGCTATAAACTGGCTAAAAGACCCAAAAGTGAACTTTCAAAAAGCCGATACACACACACACATACATATATTTCTTCGACTCCTCTGCCAAATCAGTCGTTAAAATCATTTGATTTTAGAAAGCTATACAGACAAAAATATTCCTGCATTAAAACAACTTTAATGGAAAATAAAACCAAAAATCAATGAAAAATGTAATTGAGTCAATTAAACTTTGTAATTAATTAAATTTAAAAAAAAGTTCATTTGACTTAAATACATTATTAATTGATGTTTGGTTTTATTTTCAATTAAAATTGTTTATTGCAGGAATATTTTTTTTTGTGTATGATGAATGTAAGTACATATGTATGTATATGATTTTGTTGTAGAAGTTGCCTCGTTTTCATAACGATATTATTGACTATTTAACACATTTATGTTAATTTATTTTGAAGAGTATTTTATTGTTAATTATTCTAGGCCTTTATATACATACATACATATGTATATGTATATATATATACGTGTAGGTTGCTGTTTTTATTACTATTGTATGTATTTTGTGTCTATTAAGAATTGTAAACTTTTGTGAATATTTAAAGATTTCGTTAGGCTTGTCTATTATAACCAAAAAAAAAGAATAATGTTTAACACGAAAATTTGTTTATCTGGAAGTATTTTATTTTTCCTATTTTGTTATCAAATAAATAAAATGTTACACCCACGCTCAATAATCTTCCAAAATTATACATAAAAAATTGGGATTTTGAAAAAATTTCAAAGACTGTTTGAAAAAGATTAAGAACTTTATGTTACACAAAAAAAAAAAAAACAACTTAGCATCAATGCGAACCACAAGGTTTTTACATTTATCAAGGTTTAAAACAAATTAAATACGCTTGATTATATAAATAAAAAGGCATTAATAAACAAATTTTCACTAATGGAAAAAAATAAATCAGAAAACCAAACAAATTTTGATTAATTACTTTAATTGAATAATCATGATTCATCAATACAATCTTCCACGCTTCAAAAAATAAAAACAAAATACTTCTCATAAATATCTAACCAAAAAACTCATTTTTTCTAATTTCTGTTTAAAGCCTTAACTGAACAAAAAAAAAAAACATTTATTATTACCAATCAGGCATAAACATTTTTTAAATTATAATTATAAATTTTGTTATGTTTTTAAGCCCATGATTAAATACGACACCACTATTTTTTTAATATCTTTTTCTCATTCATGCGTTCTTGTTTATTTCTTTCAAACACGCTTAAATAAATATTCCACATCTACTTGCCATCCCTAAAAAAAAAAATGTAGTTTGTCTATTTGTAAAGAAATGTTTTCATTTTCATTGCCTGGCTGAGAAGAAAAACGAGAAAGAAATAGAGGTGAAAAGTGTTTTGAAAACAAAAAAGTCTAGGAAAAAATTCAGAAATTTTTTTTTATATTTTTAGGCAAACATTGCTCTAAGCCAAATAATGTTTTATTAACATGTTCTTAGCAACATCACAGAAAAAAATGCTTTTACACCTACAATTTTTTTCGTAATCTTAGATATACATTTTAATTTTACGGTTTATATGCCGCCCTACATTTTACAAATGGTATTAAAAGTTTGGGCAGGCAGATTTTAAGAATTTTCCAAGAATTAAATAATTATTAATATTTGCTGTCTCTCATCAAAATGAATTTGTTTTTCTCGGCATTAACAACTAAGTTAAGTGGCAGTGGTGCTGCGTTGAGCGGAGTGTTTAATGCAATATAAATAAGAGTGGCAACATAAATAAGAGTGGCAACGTCATCTGTAACTGGTTTATTGCATGTTCTAATTTTCCCTTTTTCCAATTAAAAAAAATTTTTTTAAAAATAACAATTTTTCAAAACATTGCCATTTCAAGCAACAAACTCTTTTGAAGAAGTGAATTACATTTTCAGACATGCAAGAATCTCTTTAAGACAATCCAAAAAATACCTAAAAATTTATTTTTTTGTAGACCAACCTTTCGAAAAATATATAAATCATATCATAAATTTTTTCACCCAAAACACTTGCAAATTCTTAACGCTTTGTTGACTACATATTTGCAGTCTGAAGTTTTTTTTTAGTTTTAGAGCATTTTTTCTGGTTGAAAATTATTTTTTTAATTTTAGTTATTTATTTTTGTTTTTATTTTTTTTTAATTTAGTTAGTTATTCAAAGATTTCTTCCTTTAACTTGATGGTTACACGATTAAGTTTAAGATTAATACATACATTCATGCTTTGAAAAATTTGCTGCGAATTTGCTTTAAATTTTTTTCCAATTATGTGTTAAAATTTACAGACGTAGGAGCAGCTGACAACAATTTCAATGAGGTAGTTTAGACGAGAAAAATTTTTAAGCCGCACAATTTTTGTTATTTTCCAAATTACACGAGACTAATTCATCTGGCACAAAATGTATACGTATACACAGCTTTGTGTGTGTTAGCCGTTTTAGTATTCATTTAACATTTGTTGTTTTTTAAGTTGTGTGTGCATTGGTTTTATGCTGCTAATGCGGGGTTGTAGCTGGTTGAAAAGTTATGCCAACCGCAAAACCACTCTCTTTGACTCTCTCACCTACAAACTGGGATGTTATGCCAGCACAATTATGCCCGTGTAAATCAGCGCAATGAGCACACTTTTCGTTTTTGTTTGTAAATATTTTGCCGCTAATTGGATTTTGTGCTCCCATTCGCCCTTAATCTTCTTCTGGCAACACTGTGTTTTCCGACAACAGTGCATCTTTTGGTGATGCCGGATTTAGAGGGATTTAAAGTAAATTTTTTATGTAAGTTAAATGGTTTATGGCAATATGGCTGTACTTTTTGGATCTTTTCTACGCATTTCCCATAAAAAGGAACATACATACATATGTACATATACATATGTATGTATGTATGTAAGTATATCTTTTCTAAGAATAAAATAAACATGACCTGATTTTAATAGGGTATCTCTTGTGGGCTTTTCTTTTGATTAACCAGCACTTTTATTTTGCATTTTCATCACTTTTCTAAAGCTCTTTTATTACAAATTTTCTATTCTCATTGCTTTCCAACAGAAGCAAACTGATGGTTAGATAGGTATATTTTTTTAAAGAAAATCTATGTAAATCATTATGACTCCTTTGAGTAAAATGTAAATACCGGTTAAAATGCATTTTCATTTCAATAGGCAGATTAAAAATATTCTTTTTATGCTGTTCAAGGATTTTTTATGTGTGTAGTGAGTGCTTTAAGCTGGTGCAGAATTGGCGCTTAAGAAACAAAAGAAAAGAAATGATTTTTTTTTTTAAACAAAATGTGTTTTAAAACGGAAAATATACAAAGAGATTGTAAATCTGAATTAATTTACAATTTAGAGAGTCTTATATGACAAACAGTGTTGTCTAAATCTTAAGGCAAAAAATACATAAAAAAAAACAAAATAAACTGATTCAAAATAAAATTTGTTTTCGAAAAGAGTCACCAATCAACCCAAGTGTCTTAAAGCAGCTTAGAACGGTCAAAAATAAAAAAAAAATACAAAAAAATCACATAAAAAGCCACATAAAACTCACCAAATGTCTTAAACGGCCTAAAATGGCCGCAAGTAATTTTTATTGCAAGAAATAGTCTAATTAATCAAAAGTCGCCAAAAATTTTTCCGATGACTTAAAACAGCATAAAATAATATGCTATTTTTTTTTTTCTAAAAAAAACTCCAAATGGCTTCAGAGCCTATATGACCAAAAAAAAAATAAGTTTTTTCTAAAGATCTACCAAATCTCTCCAAACGGCTTGGAGATTTAACATCCAGCGGCGTCATTGAAGCATGGTTCCCAACGATTTTGCATATTCCAATTGGAGGGAACGTGCAGCAAGGCTTTAAAACTTTACTGGTATGAATGGATCAGATGTGCAAGTAGCATTTAGAATTCTGGCATATATATTTATTTATTCGTTTTTTTAATACTCTCTTTTAGAATTTATTCGAAATTCATCTTTTATCTTAGAATTTATTAGAAATGCATCTCTTATCAATGTTTTATATTTCTACAGTTGAAAAACCGAAGTAACACTTTAAAACAGGGAGCAAATCAGTTAATTTACAGTTTGAGAGTCATAGAAGAAATAATAGTGTTGCCAGTTCTAACAAGAAGAAATTAACTAAAACACTTCAAAAGTAAATACATTATCTGCATAATAAAAATTTTTAAGGTTTTTAAGGTTAAGTTAAGGTTCAATCAGACGTGCCATAACCAAAAACAGCTGTTCGAACCAAACTTATGGGCAACACTGTATTTGATTATAGGTGACTCGCCATAACCAATTGAATTTTGGTTTGGTTATGGCTATGGCTTTAGGGTTTAATTTCTTTTTATACTCAGCGATTTTAATTAAATACTATTTTGGAGTTAAAGTTTTGTAATGGTTTATATGTAAAACCAAAATTCATTTATATTTATAATATTCCGGGATAAATTTAATTCCTTTTTTGGGCTTGTTATTTATACACCGGTTTAGTATTAAAATTAATCCAAAAATTATTACTGTGCACTAGATTTATATTATTTTTAATTTTTAAAACTGAGTTCTAGTTCTGTTAAATATTTACGGTCTAATTCATAAAAATTATTTTAGGTTTATTACAGGTTTATTTGACAAATTTCCCATAGAAATATGTCAAATAATGACAAATTTCCCATATAAATATGTCAAATAAGCGTTTAAAAAATCTGAAATATTTTTTATGAATAAGGCAGTTAATATTTTATTTTTGTATTAAATGTTACAATAATATTTACTTTCGCTTCCCATTCTTGGGATTTTTTAATAAGTTTACTACATTTTTTGTTTACATTATTCCTATTTTTTCTATCCCTTTATTTATGCATCTACCCCATACAACTTATTTTTTTCATATCAGGAAACTATTTTATATTAATTTTTTTTTTTTCATAACCGCTAAAAGCGATAATATTACAAATATTAACCTAGTTTTTTGCATGCTTTTCTTTTCAACACTCTGCTATTTAAAATATACTAACGGGTGTTTTTTAGAGGTATAGAACTTCGAATTGAAATAAAACACAAGAAACTCGTTTTAATGTCCATCAATTTGGCTTTATTGGAAGGATAATTTTATGCCATTAATGTTTAAATATGATTTAGGGCATGTGGCCGCCGCGGCTGGCTCGAATAAAGCCAATTCTACAGGTCCAATTTTCAACCACTTTTTCGAGCATATGGGGCCGTATGTTGGCAATAACGCCACGAATGTTGGCTTCCAAGTCCCCTAACGTTTCTGGTTTGTTGGCGTAGACGAGCGACTTCACATATCCCCAAAGAAAATAATCCAATGGTGTCAAATCACACGATCTTGGTGGCCAATTGACAGGTCCATTCCGCGAAATTATGCGCTCATCGAATGTTTCCTTCAATAAATCGATTGTGACGTGCGCTGTGTGGCATGTAGCGCCGTCTTGTTGGAACCACAACTCATCCACATTCATGCCATCCAATTCAGGAACAAAATAGTCGGTTATCATGGCTCTATACCGGTCTCCATTAACGGTAACTGACTCTCCAGCATAATTTCGGAAGAAGTATGGCCCAATGACTCCACCAGCCCATAGAGCACACCAAACAGTCAGTTTTTGTGGATGTAATGGCGTCTCAAGGGTCTCATGTGGATTCTCTTCACTCCAAATGCGGCAATTTTGCTTGTTGACGTAGCCATTCAACCAAAAATGAGCCTCATCACTGAACAAAATTTTGCGATGAAAATCAGCATCGAGATCAATCTCATTTTCGGCCCATACACCAAAATCACGACGCATTGCATGGTCTCGCGGCTTTAATTCTTGCACAAGCTGGATCTTGTAAGGTCGCAAGCCAAGATCTTTGCGCAAAATCTTCCATAAAGTTGATGGACAAAGCTCCAATTGCTGTGCACGGTGGCGAATCGATTCATTCGGGTCCTCTTCAACACTTTGCTCTACAGCGGCAATTGTTTCTTCGGTGCGCACTGTTCGACGTCTCTGCGGATGCGTATTATCACATAGTTTACTCTATGTAGTGCGAAAACGATCCATGGTTAACCGAATTAATTGCTCTGATGGACGATTATGTCGACCATAAAATGGACGGAGCTTGCGGTAAACTTCGCGAACTGAACCATTATTTTCGAAATAAATTTGCACGATTTGCAAGCGTTGTTCTTTTGTCAACCTGTTTATGATGAAATGGCAAACCAAACTAAATATTAATCACTTGACAGCTGACAAAATGGCCGTCAGTTAAAAAAGTGATGCCAACTTAAAGTTCTATACCTCAATAAAAAACACCCATTATATTTAAGAAAGCAAAACGTTTATGTGTTACTGTAAGTCGTTCGAGTACTTATGTACATAGCAGTCATAATGCATCACGGTGGTACTCTAGTAATGCACTCTATTGTTTCATTTCATTTTCGTCTATAATGTGGATGATGATGATACGGATTGCATGAAAGACAAACAATATTCTCGGTTGGTATTATGAGTTGCATGAAAAATAATATGTGCCCTCACAGTGCGTAAAGAAAGTTAACGTATAGATAGCAAGAAAATCAACAGGGTAGAATTAGGATTTTTTGAAAGAGAATAAGTTCTTTCAAAGCTTTTAGGAATTAAGGTCTTATACATCGACCTTGATCTTGAAATGTCAAATATTTATTATGATCTGGCAACACTATTGAACATTTCGTAGAGCAAAGACGTTTCTAGGAAACGGAATTTTGCCTCCGATGCAAAATTTTAGTGTGAAAAATTATTAAAAATTTAAGTTTTAGTTTCTAGACACCCATCAGTAATTTTAAAGTTTTTTTTTTTGTAAAATTTCAGACCGATTCTAATCAACAATTTTCAGGTAATCGTTTTTAGCTCTTTCCTTAATCCCCTATCTTGAAAATTATATTAATACATATGTATTAAATTTTCAAGTAAACAGAAACATCTGTAAGCAAACAGTTTTTTAAACAAACTGCAGACTTGCTGTGACTTGTCGGCAGAAACGATAGGAAACAGTTGAGCAATATTGTTATGTGAAAAAATTCTTACATTCCGGTTACATCTCTATAATAACTTTCATTACTTTTCCTACCGTTGCAGTTACATTCCATTACAGTAGGCTAAATGAGCTTTTATTGTATTTTATAAATTGTATATATGTATGTAATTACTTTCAGTCTCAGCTGGTACACTATTTTGAACAATCACAATAAATGAAATTCACAATAGCGATATTTTAGTTTCAGTGTTGCCATTTACCTTTGAGGAAAAACTGCCTACATCGAACAAAAACCCGTTTTTCAGAAGAAAAAAGTGCACAAAACATGCTTATGGTATTATACTTCTTATTAAAACGTAAAAAGGCATGACATCGCTGCGTTAAGACATTACTAATTTATTATTGCTTGCTTCTCTCAAGATTTCTAGTAAAATGTCGGCTTCCATATTCGAATTTTAATTGGGGAGTGGGGAGTCTGATATAATTATATTACATATTTTCTTTACAGAATTTTACAAATTAAATAAGTATGTATTTAATTTAAATAAATTTAAATACACTTTATAATTATGTGATTAATGCTGCAAAAAAGTATTATGATCATTAAAAACAAAAAAAAAAATATCAAAACTTTAAAAAAATTGCGTGCAAATTCTTCCTTTCATAGAGGGTGGCGTTGGCTGAAGTAGTTAGTTAGCACGTTGACTACAAAACCGAGATCCTGAGTTCGGGCCCGGTGTCCGACAGCCATTAAAAATAACAACACCACGCATTTTTCTGATGTGCATTAGTGTCCTTTGTATCAGTTGTTGTGGGAAAAGTTCAAGTGATGCAGGAATAAGGCACTGGGTCACTAAAAACTACACCGGCTTTAGCAGATGCTAATCCTAATGTAACACCAGAGTTGTGTATCAGAATTATCGGCGAAGTAAAATAATCAATAAAATGGCTACTAAATACAGCTTCAATATTTAATAAGCCTCATTTGACACCAGAAGGCGCTGCAACACTGCATTATTAAAAAGCGCACAAAAAAGCAGAGTTGTAAAAGAATGAATCTTTCCTCTATCTATTCCTTCATCTTCATACTTCACCATCACTATCCCTTCCCTATCACCCTCTCTCACTAACTTCTCTTCAACACACAGGTATCACAAAGAGACCATTGTATTGGAGCCAAGTGAGCTGGACTCTAAATTTCACCCTTCGTTACCAGCAGCCTGCTAACCTAACCAAACCTAACCTTCCTTTCATAATTTTTGAAACTTGTATATATTTTTAACACTATTTGTTTTTCATATAAATTTCACTTTGATAAGTTGTCACTCTTATGAATAAATAGTGATTGTTTGAATTACTTATTTCAATTGAAAATTTTACTGAAAAATAAGAAAGCAAAAAACTAAGAAATTACCATTAAAAAAAACGGGGTGCAAATTACGGCATTCGATATCGATCGAAATTTCAAAATACATATCTCAATAGATTAAATGGAAATATTTTTAGATTTCGTACGATATCGAATGCCGGAATTTGCCCGCTGATTTTTCCAACAAAAAAAGCAATGTGAGTCCGATCACAGAGGAGATGTGTAAACATCTAGTAATGAAATTTTTCTTTAAGTTGGAAGTACTTATGCTTTATATATTTTTTTTAATTAAAAGTATCAAAACTTTCAATATTATAAATAAATAGGAAGTTGTTGGTTTTTGTTTGTTTTATTAAACTTATTTGGTTAGTAAATGGGCACACTGCAGTATATGTATATGTACTGCATTAAAAATTGCAGTAAGCAGTAAATTTACTGATTACTAAAAAAAATTCAGTAAATTTTTACTGCTAATGAAATTTAATTTGCATTACCAGTAAAATCGTAGGGCCCGTAATCATAATAAAATTGTAGCAAGTGGCAAAGTTTTTTCACTCAAATTTTTAAACTTTTGTATGAAAAACATTTAGCCGCTTGGTAGAATTTCATTATGAATACGGGCATTACTTACTGATTACTGAAAATTCAATGCACCTCATCATATAACAAATTAATTAGGCAATTTATAAAAATTGTAGAAAAAAATTTTAGTAATCAGTAAAAATTTACTTGTTAAATTTTTTTTATTATTTTTACTGAAACTTTAGTGGTACAGCAGTGCTCATTTATGGTAAATGCCTTTACTTTTACTTTTTAATTTTTAATTCCTGTTGTTCATCGTTTAGTTGTTGCTGTTCTTGTTGTTGTGTACGCATTGCAATTAAAATAAATTCAGTAAAGTGCGACTTTGACTCGCGCACATTCGGTTTTGAGCATTTTTTTTTTTGATTTAGCTTTCTTCATTTTTTAAATTTTTTTTTTTCAGTTTAAACGATTTTTTCAGTTTTATCGCTTTTTTCTCGTTTTGGCGTTTTTTTTCTTTTTGGGTTTTTTTAATTATCGCAATTTTTTTCATTTTGGCGATTTTTTTTCTGTTTTTGGGTTTTTTTTTTATTTTGATTTAGCTTTCTTCATTTTTTAAATTTTTTTTCAGTTTAAACGATTTCTTCAGTTTTATCGCTTTTTTCTGGTTTTTGCGTTTTTTTTTCTCTTTTTGGGTTTTTTAATTATCGCAATTTTTTTCATTTTGGCGATTTTTTTATTTAGGCGATTTTTTTCATTTTGGCAATTTTTTCATTTTGACGATTTTTTCTTTTAAGGGTTTTTAATTTTGGCGATTTTTCCAGTTTTTCGCGATTTATTTTAGGCCTAGAAATTTTTTTTAATTTGGTGCTTTTTTTCGTTTGGCGATTTTTGTTTGTTTTTGGCGACTTTTTAGATTTGGCGTTTTTATTTTTTTATTTTTTTATTTTTTTTGATTTTTTAGTTTTACCGTTTTTGAAAATTTCAAGAGTTTTGCTCTTACGGTTTCCAAGATACAGAATGTTGTCAAAATTACAAAGTCAAAATTGCATTAACTGATGGAACACCCCATTGATTTCAATTTTTTAAATTTAGTGTTAATTGTTGTAGTCGGTATAAAAATACACTAACTTTTAAAATTTCAAGTGTATATATTATGTACATACAATTGTATGTATATTACATGGGACTTTAATATTTTTCGTTGCTCGTTTTGGAACACCCTTTAATTTTTAAATCTCATGTATTTGTTGTTGTAGTGGCCAAATGTCTACACACTGTGTCTAAATTTGAGGTCCGTAGCTCTTACGGTTCATTTTCACCTAATAAAGCAATTATCAAGTTAAATAAAACAAACAAAAACCAGCAAATTCCTATGTATTTACAATATTTTAAATAAGTTTGTATTGCTTCTTTCAAACACTAATACACTCATACATATGTAGCTCACACAGATTTGACAACGCGGTGTGAATCTCAGCAAAATTTGTGATTGTATTGTGAAAAAGAATTTTACCCCCTAGCGTATAGATGTTTACACATCAAAAACTGCACGACTGCGCAACAGCATAAAAAACTGCGAAAAACAGATCAATCTGCACATTTGGCAACGCTGACTACAGTCGAAAATCAAAAGTTGCTCATAACAAAGCGCCTATACCTGATATTAAATCTGATATAATATGAGAGAGAACGTCGGCAGAATGAGAAGAAAAATATATTTGTATTAATATTAATATCTATGTAGGGGAAAACGTACACTTGTAAATATCATAATATTTCATAATTATCAGGCAGCCGTGCAGTGAACATCTTTGTTTATTTGAATAGTAATGTGTATTTCATAAAAATTTTGCGATTTCCTTAATACATCGTGTATAATTAAAGCATTTCATCACTTTTTTATCAAAAAATATTCATTTTCATTTAATTAAATTCACAAAAGTCTCTCCTCGTATCTATGTATGTGTGCGTTTTTTGACACTTGATATCCCAGTCAGCATGTTATGAAATTAATGATCATATTCGAGTATTTATCGACTCCTGCGCACCATTAAAATAAGCATTTATGCGCTCGTTTTCGAGTCGAAAATGAGTGTTCATTCGGAAGAAAATGGTACCCTAGCCGCGAGTCTTCCAAAAAAGAGTCTTTTATGATTTGCATTTCTGATCAATTTCGATTCACTTTCGAGACAGTTTGTGAGTATTTACATTAATTTTTTTTGTTTTAAATTTTTATATTTTTTTGATTTTACTGCACGAGCTTGCTGTTTGTTTTTGTTTTTTAAACAAATCACTTTCTAAGTGTTTCTGGCATTCATTTTCGAATCATATTTTAAGCGCAGAACTGATTAATCAGTTTTTGATCATCTAAGGCAGTCGAAAGAGACTCAGTTTGGTGAAACAATCTTCCACATGCTGACTGGGATCATAATAATGTTTTCTAAATATATATTACGAAAACAATATTATAATATCTGATATAATATTAATATAATACTAATATTGCAGTCCACACGTAATATAATTCGCTCTGCTATGAAATTTGACGTTTGCTGATAGAAATATATTTGATATTATATCAGGTACACACGCTATGTAATGCTCGCACAGGCCATTTGTGTAAATTTTATGCAAGTTTTTTATGCCAACTTATTCCGCATTATTAACTAGAAGATTTAATTTTTGAGTTATGCTGTTTTTAAAGTAAACCAGGGATGTACAGCTCAAGTGGCACTGACAGTCAAAAATATTATGACCTCAATCAATATTCATTAAACACACACCCATGCACAATAAAATGTTTATTATTTATTATTATTAAAGTTTTTATAATTTATTTTCAGAAGGGCAAAATTTCACATTTGGTATGTTCAATTTTGCCAGCAACTGTACTAACTAAAGTGAAAGGGTGTGTTTGTTTTCTTTCGATTTGAAACCATCACATATGTATGTACATATGTATGTATGTGCACATTTAGATATGAAAAGCTTTTTCCATTTTATTTTAAACTAAACAAACAATATGTAGTTAATGACAGTGGGAGGGAGGTAACGGGTAAAATATATGACAAGATAACGCAAAGGAAAAAAAATTTGTTTAAAGAAAATTTTAGGCTTAAAATTTGTCATATTACACAACTTTGAGAAAAATAAATAAATTACATATTTTTTTGTATAAATAAAACTATTTATAGATTAACATGTCCTACCCAAATACATAAATTCTAAATAAATTTAAAATCTCTTGGCTGTAAGAACATACATATTCCTTTTTTTTTAATATAGAAAACGAAAATTCTGTGAAAATTTTCGAAATGTCTAAAATTATTTTGTAGCTGGTCATTTTGTATTAAAAGTAAAAACAAGATGAGTGAATTTTTTTTTTTTTTTTGATGTTGTTGATATTTTGATGCAATATTTTTGTGCTTGTTGCAGCTTAAGAATGTTGCCAGGTTATATTTGGTATTATAAAGAAAGGTGTTGAGGTATTTTTTTTTTGAGCAGGCATCCGCATGTTCCCTCCACCCATCCCCCCCTCCCACCCACACCACTTAAAATTCCCTACAATCTTCAAATAAAATTCCCTTTTACTTTAAACAAAGCAGAAGCCAAGGCCCAGCCAGACACATTTATTTATTCTTCTAGTTTTTCCATCTTTTTGTTTTCTTATTTCTTTATGTGTCAGTTTCCTCCAATAGCTGCTGCATCTACATATTTATGTAGATATTCAGGCAACTGCTATATAAAATTGACTGTGTATCTGGGTACCTTCTTATTGTGTATTCTCTGGCAGAGCCCATGCATGTAATAATAAAATACAACATTATCTTGAATCTTTGTAAAATGAGCCCTTAAGTGACGATGGATACTTTTACATTGTTCATTAAAAATGTACATGTCTATTTTATAAAATGAATGGCATTTTGCTCAAAGGTTCTTCAGAGAATCTTATTTTTTTTAAAAGATTTTTTTTTTTGTTTATTTTATTTTTTAATTGAGATTTTGTTTTGTTATCGAGTCTTGGTTGAAATACAAAGTGAAGTACATACAGATTTTTTTTTCTTAATTTTACAATATATTTTTATGGCTCAGCTACTGGAAGTATACATGCATATATCTTTCAAACTGATTGATCGTTTTTTAGTAGTGGACAGGGTTGTAAGCAATTTCCAAGAGTAAGAAATGTATCTTGCAATAGCAAAACAAAAAAGCATGCATTTTAAATTGGTATTAGGCAACACTAAATAATTTTGTTTTTGCCTTAAGAGCAAATAATTTGCAATTCCTTTAATAAAAAACAGGTTTTTTTAATATATTTTTTTATAACCTATAGCAAAAAAAAGTCTATCTTAAAACGTCTATAATTTTTTTAAAATAAAATATCAGGGATAACGAAAAGTTAATTAATTATATACATATAAGAAATCATTCTCCTTATTCTGTAACTATTTGTCGACTTTAAGTCAATACAATAGCAAAAAAAATTGGCGTTGGTGTATCCGTTGTAGAAAACAACTCATGCTATTTTCTTAAACTTAGAAAATATGCCAATAGCATAAAATAGTTCTCTCGAGTATGTAGATAAGCGCCAGAGAATATGAATATAATGCCAATAGCATAAAATTGTTCTGGAGATAGAGTAGACAGGAGCCTAATCTTTGATATTCTATTGATGTGACGTCGACAGATATGTATTTACAGAAGAAGGGGGATTGAAAATTGTTAATAGCAACTTCAAAATTTAGAAATAACAAAAAATTATGCCTTATTAAAATAGAAAAAAAATTAAATAATTTTCACGATACTATCCCACCGATTATAGAGTTTTATATTGAATATTGTCAATACCAACAAATTTTTAACAGAAACTCATAGACAGAAAAAGTTTGAAAAATAAATTTATCGATGACAAACAGCTTCCTATGAAAAATTATAAATAGCAAAATTTTTTTTAAAATAATTTTCACGATATTATCCCTCCGATTAGAGTTTTCTAATGAATATTGTCAATAGCAAAACATTTTTTAGAGAAAATCATCAACAGAAAAAGTTTCGAAAGAAAATTATCGATGACAAGCAATGTTCTATGAAAATTAGAAATAGCAAAAAAAAAAATTAAATAATTTTCACAATATTATCCCAATTATTGAAAATTGCCAATAGCAAAATATTTTATAAAGAAAATCATTAACTATGTATGAAAAATTAGAAATAGCAAATAATTATTCCTGATTAAGGAAACAAAAGAAATTTAAATAGTTTTCATTATATTACCCTTTCGATTATAGAATTTTATATTGAATATTGTCAATAGCAAAAAACTTTTTAAAGAAAATCATCGACAGAAAAAGTTTAAAATTTTTTTTTCCATAACAAAAAATTTTTTATGCATATATTACAATTAGGAAAAATTTTCTAAACATTTTTCACGTTATTATCCCTTAGATTACAGAGTTTTCTATTCAATATTGTCAATAGCAAAACATTTTTTACAGAAAATCATGAACAAAAAAGTTTCAAAAACAACTTTCTATGAAAAATTACAAATAGTAACAAAATTTAGAATAATACTCGTATTCATCAATTTTTTTTTTTGTTGAAGATCAGTAGCAAATTATTTTATGCTACAGAAGTAGCACTTTTCTGTGGAAAGTTATTCAAGAAAAAAATTTATTTGGCAAAATTAAAAAATTGGAAAATTTTCATTAGTTTTTTTATTGGAAATTGTCAATAGCAAAATATTTGCTACAGAAAATCGACAGTAGCAAAAATAGTAAAAAAAAAAGTTCTGCACAAATTATTCAAGACAAAAAGGCTTAGAAGATAAAAATCACGTTGACAAATAATTTTCCAATAGAAATTATCGATACCAAAAAATTCTCTGTAAATATACATAGCTATATCGAAGGCAACAAATTTTCTTGAGAAAATTATCAACAAATATGATAAAAAATTAAGAATAGCAAAAAATTTTCTACATAATTTTGAGCAAACTATGGATGGCAGAGTTTTCTGTTGGAAATTATCAATAGCAACAGTTTTCTAAAGAAAATGATCAATAGTAGAATATTTTCTATTAGATAAAAAGCCAGTCCCTGCCAGGCAAAAATCAATAGCCATGTCCTCCGCCCACATACCGAAAATTCAAACCTGGCGCCGTCACGATTTTTCGCACCAAAAATACTTTAAGTGTGCCAAATATTAGATTTCTATGTCATCAAATGGCTTCAGAAAGTTGCCGAAAGAGAATAGGACATACATCAACACATACTCGTACTAACAAATTATAAATACTCGTACATATGTATATGTATGTAGATTTAACATCATATATGAAAACTAATTTTGCATAAAAAAATTATCAATCACAAACACTTTTCTACAGAAAATTATCGATAGCAGAATTTCAAAAAGAGTTTCAATAAAAAGTTATCAAAAGCAAACAAAATTTTTTTTTAATTATAGACGAAAAACAACCGAGAGCCGCAAAATTTTCTATAATACTCATAAATTAGAAAAAAAACAAATATTTCACAAAAACATAATTTTCAGTAAATTATCGACTTTCTATAGAAAATTATCAAAATAGCAATAATGTTTTCCAAAAAAAAAAACGCAACAAAGAAATTGTCTATTGTATTGCAAAAAATTCAATAAAAATTATCGATTAAATAATATTTACAAAATTTATGGATTAAAAAAATGTTAATAAAAAATTAACGATAGTAAAAAATTTCCTGCGAAATATTGATAACAAAAAAAATTTAAAAAATTAAATAGCAAAAAATAGACAATTTTTATATAATTTTTAAGAAATTACTCGTATCTATAGAAAATAAAATTAAAAAAAATATTGCCGCTGGCAAAAAAAAAAAATTTGAATAGAAAGTTATCGATAACATAAAATTTTCTATAAAATTGAAGAAAGCTACAATTTTCAACACAATTTTAAAGAAATTATCTAAAGAAAATAAAACGTTATCAAAAAATTTTCTAAAAACGTTATCGTTGACACAAAAACTTTAAACAGAAAATTAACGATAACATAAAATTTTTTATTAGAAAATTATTAATAGTAAAAAAAAAATCGTAGTAAACCAATTTCTTAGGGAATTTTATAAACTGGAAGCTAGATAATTATCAATAACATAGAAAGTTTCATAGAAAATTACGAGGTTTCATGCTTTTTAGAATTTATTTACTGGCAACACCTTTTCTCTCTACTCTGACAACGTACGAAATTATATACAGACATACATACTATTTTGCATAGTCTGCCAAACAAACTGTGTTAATTTTTAGTTAAATGCTTTAAAATATCATGTTCTTGCCTCAACAAGTTAATAATGTTTAGTATTTCCTTTATAACCTGCTCTGCTACCTGCCACGTATACAACAAATGTACACATGCATCCATGCGTGTATGTAAGTATGTACGATACGTGCCACAATGTGACACATATAATAAGCTGGTTCTATGTGTCGTCTTGCTTTAGTTATTTTTTATTATTTAAAATTTGTTGTCATATCCATAGCCTAAGTGCAAGAAGACAAGCAACTTGTTTTAATTACTTGTGCTGTTAAAGAAATTTTTAAATGGTCATGCCCTTAAATAGGGTCGAATATTCTAATAGCACATACTTGCACATATTTTACAAGAAAATGCTTGCTGGCCTCTGTACTGTACATGACTTTTAAACTGTCAAACAGATGTTCGCTGAATACACAAACACACACTTGCTTTCTTTCCCTCCACCCTCTATTATTTATTTAATAGGAGTATGGCAGGGCTTAGCAATCGATATTTATAATGTTTGGAGGTTATTTGAGTAGATTACCGGTTTTATTTTGTCTTTTTTTTTGTAGAGCTTGTTTGCAAAAACATACGGTTAATTTATCATTTTAATAAGCAGTCATGTGTGACTAAATGCTTTACTACTCGTATCACCCTAAAATTTATATGTACATATTTTTATCAATCACTTCAATTGTTTCCCAAAAATATTTATTTTTGGAAATTATTTATTTTATTCTTGTTGATATTTTTGTGGCTTTAAGTGAGTGTGTGCATCTTTTTGGGGGGAATAGGGGTGATTTCTTGACTTTATTCAGTTTGAAAATTAATTCTTCAATTGTTTTGATGAAACAAATTCACAAACTTCTTTGTTGATTTCCTAAATAATCACAGTACGCGCTAAATTTTGCAAATTATTAGTTTGACCACAAAGTGTTAGGGTGGTTTTGTAATCAATATAACAATTGATTTATTAAAATCTAAATAAATATACCAATGCAATAAAATTTTATAAAATATGTACATATTTGAAAATGTGGTTTGGAAACTTTTGTAACAGCATATCAGTCCAATCCCTTGCAAGTTGCATATTTCTCACCGAAAATGATTGTCTCGAGAAAAATTCCTACAATCATAAATTCTTTGGGAACAAAAAAGATTACCCGCAAGACAAACAACCGAACAAAATGTCTTGCCAACAGTGTTTGCTTAAGCCCCGTTCAGACTATTATACAAGTATTAATACCTTTATCACATTTTACGATACAGAAATCTAAATACATTCGTTGCGACTGTCAAAAAATCTAACGTAAAATCACATATTGTGTTCAGACCATCACACATCAAATAAAATGTGTAATACAAGCAGAAAACAAAATAGCTGTTCAATTAAAATATCTGTGCTATTCACTGACTAGCGGCGGCAAAGCGGTTTCATGTAGGCGGGGACATGCCGGCACTTGAAAAAATTCAGCATTTAAAAGTATACTATGTAAATAACAGAAAAAATTTAAGAAAAGATATTACAAAAACGTTAAAAAATTACGTCAACGAAATATACTTCCATACGATTCACTTATTCATAATTTTGAGCCGATATACTTATGACAAAACATTACATCAATGACGACACGCTGTCGGCGGCAAAACGCCCGACTTGGAAATTTGGTTTGTGTGAAAATGCAACCCTGATCTAATGAAAAGTATTATCGTTTAGAAAATTTTCTAAAAACGAAAAAGTCTTATGGGATGTCAAAATTTTTATCGTATTATATGCCACTTTGATGACATTTTGCGTTCAGTCTATCAGACTTGCACGTATTATTTGAATTTTTGACAAGTATAAATACAAAGTATAATAGTCTGAACGCGGCTTTAGCGATTCTTTTAGAATATTTCGCTGTAGTAAAGCATTTGAAAAAAATTTCTCATGTCTTGAGAGGTCTTATAAATATTCTTGTGCAGGACACTAATATCTACTTACTTTTCCCCGGGGAATTTTTTTCTTCGCGCATTTGGTAAATAGAAGAGAAAAGGGTAAAGTGAAAAACTTCTACGGTATTTTCGTTTATACATGTGTGTTTTATGTTGTAATTTTATTTTAGGGCAAGCAATTGTTTGTAGTGTACTATTTTCCAGTGGCAACGCTGTCAGCAAGTGCTGTCTACTTCTCTACATAAGTATTTATGTATGTATGTATGTAAAGTAGTTACATGTTCTAATTCAATAAAAACGTTTAATTTTAATAGGAAATGTTTATTAAACTATTCCACTTACATACCTATGTAATTAATTTCGCACATAAGAAAAATTTTAAACGCTGCTTTTACGAATAATAATAAATACCTACACATATTAGTTTGACAATTCAACTATTTGTTGTATTTACGGTTAACGCTTCACAAATTAAATTAACTGTTATTTAAGAAACATTAATACAATTTTCACCAAAAAGGTGACAAAAACAAGCCAAAATTAAAATATACTATCATAAAACTTTCCCAAAAATTATCTGTGTATGTTAGAAATATGGTCACACAAAAACCATTAAACTCAAAAATAAAAAATAAAATCTAAGCAAAAATATAATGCCGTGTTGAGGTGAACGACCAAACAAGCTATTTAATAAAAATTTCATGTAAAAATAGAAATTAATAAATAGAAAATAATTTCAAAATTTAATTAGAAATTCCAAATGCATGAGCAGCTTAACACATAATACCTTAACAGGAATTCTATTTAAATAATATCAAGTAAACCCAAAAAATAATAAAAATAAAAATAAAGTAAAAAATATACGTAAGAAAATATCTTTGTTATTAATTTTTAAGTCCAAAGGTTTTAAATTACTTGAAATTATTTGGAATATTTTTATATTCTTTGTGAGAATATTATTTCGTTTTGTTCTTTTTGTATTTTTTTTTCAACAATTTATAAAATTCCTTATTTAGTAACGCCTCTCTGTAGCAAAAAAAAAAGGGAACAACATTTTGTATTCTTAGCGTTTTAAATAAATTTCTTGAGGCTGTTCATTATTCTTATATTTTTTGCGACACTAAATATGTGTTTCTTTTCTTTCCACGAGCAGTGCTCACTCTACTTATAGTGCTGGTAAATATTTATTTAAAAAAAAATCGAGAACTGAAACCGTTTCAAAAACAAAAATCAGGGTTTGGTAAACAAAAAAAAAAAGTTTCTAGAAAATTTAATTAAAAACATAAAACTTTCTTGAAACAAAGAAACATTGACAACAAAAAACTAAACTAAACACTAAAGTTTTCTATTAAAAATGTTTCTATAGAAAATTATTGACACTAAATTCTTCTTATTATAAATTATTTATGGAAAGATAATTTTATTTTATTATTTTAAGTAACGAGTTATCCGATAGAAAGATAGGGTACGTTCGTAAAAGCATTTAAAGTGCACGTCTCTGCAGCATCACGAACATCTAACGTTCAAAAATTCATAACTTGACAGCGTCAAGTGTTTTTTAATGCATGTAAATCCTAGTTTACACTATGCAAGTCTTATTGCTAAGCTGATTAGTTTGTTGGTAGTGACGAGGGAAAAATATCTGCAAATGGCGCAGTAAATTATTTTGAGATGCAATAAGCTGCAGTGGAACAATAAATTTGAATATATGCATACATATTGATATTTAAATTAAATGTTTCGAATTTTAACAAATTTACTTTTTATTCGAAAATTACTTTGAAACACAAATCTTGGTAGTTTTTTATTAATTCAAAGGAGTTTTTTTTAATTTTAGTAGTCTTCATTCTACGGCCAATTGTGTTTTTACAAGAAATAGCCGCTTTGATTTTCTTTCCAATCTTTTTTTTTTTTTACTATAATTTAAAAGAAAATTGTCACTTTTATCAAGATTTTCGGAAAAAAATTACTTGCCGGCCTAAAAATTGTTTGCAGTTTGTTCAAAAATGTCAACTATGCACAGATGTTGAGCAGTTGCAAAGCATGTGCCACAGCTGATCACGCATACGCAGTAAAACTTCACAGAATTTTTACTGCATGGATGCATAAATTTGCTGAACTTAGGAACATATCCTTACTTATGTTGACAAAAAAAAAAATAGTGTACATGTACATATTTGTTTTAATTGTCATTATTTGCTTCTATCAATTTTTTTTGTGCAATATTTATCTATTTATTGTTTGTTGTTATCAAACATTTGGGAGCCGCAAGCATTTTATTTGCGAATAGTGCGTTAATCGGGAATTGTTTTTGTGAGTTAGCTATTTGCACATAAAAAATTAATTCGCCGGTTATGCGGCCAAATTCTCTATTTGCAATATTTTTATTTGTGAATAAAGCTTAAATTAGGCGTGACATAGACATAATGCCATAGCCATAACCAAACAAAATTCAATTGGTTTCTATGGTGATGGTCACCTATAATCAAATACAGTGTTGCCCATTAGTTTGGTTCGAACGGCTGTTTTCTATCGTTATGGTTATGTCACGTCTGATTGAGTATAAACGTAGTAACAGGTAGAATATTGAAAAGTTTTTTAGCGAATTTCCACTTCACTTTTCAAACTTTCAAAATAAATTCTTAAATTTTCAGGATTTTATTCTCTTTTTTTCTCAAACCTTTTGGATTTGTTTTTGTAACCCTGTTGTTTTGTGTTATAGGAACGAACGAACAAACGAATTACTTTCCATACTCGTATTTTGACAGCAGCTGGTTAACATTTAAATTCTTTTTTGTTACGTTTGGCCTTGGTCCTTATGCATATTTGAAGCTAATTTCATAAGAAAAAAAGAACACAAAATAGCAATTTAAGGTTTCTTAAAGGAACAAAGAAAAATTACATACAAATGAGAAAAAGGAAGTAAAAGTGTGATAAGCTGCACTTCACTTAACTACAATTTTGCAAAAATTTAATGCAAGTAATTGTTTATTAAATTTAAACAAATTTAAAAAAAAAAAGCGAATTGATACTCGTATGTCAGGAAATTGTATGGCAGTAAATAATTCTTATACTTCTGGAGTAGAAAGTGCTTGTGATTGAAAAAAAGCTAAATTTCATAATTTTTTATCTCAGCGACCATTTTGAGTGGCCTTTAATTTTGTTGATAAGTATTTGTACACAGCGGTTGATAACCTTAAGCCAAGACTATAAAGTTGAAGAATATCAGAAATATTTTTCATGCATTTTGTTTAATTTTCTTTATATTGTTTATGATGGATGTCAGTTGTTATTTACTAATTTTAACTTTTTAGGGGTTTTGAGATAAAATATTGTAGAAAAAGTAAATATATTATACATATGTACATATATTCATACATAATTATGTATGTATATGTACAATGTATGTATGTATGTAGTATATTGTACGATGTACATACATATCGTTGGTCACAAGTAGAAAGGCCATAACTCAAATAATTGTAATTTTACAGGAGAAGGTAAAAACATAATAATAAACAGTACAACTGCTTTGTAAAACTGCGTTTAAGTGTTATTTTTTGCACTACTGCAATACATTTTTGTGACGAGGTGTATTTGTGTGAAATGTATTGGAAACACTGAAAAGCTCAATTTCGTGAAAAGACGCGTTAGGGCCTTTCCACTTGTGACCATGGATATGTACATATGTGTGTATGTATAACAGTATGCGCGTAGATATAAGTAACTTTGGGAAGCTTGGTGTCAAGTGCACCCACGTAGAGATGCCAATCGAGATGAATTTATTAAAATCCCGAGGTTCGGAATTTTCATATACAATCCGCAAATTCCGACCTGGGGAAATCTAAATCCCGAAAATTATAAGAAGGAAATGTACATTCATTGTCAATTGAAACTAAAAACATCCCAACTAACAATTTCATAATTTTACAGTACAAGCAAAAAACTTGTTAAATTATGTAATTGGTCAATACTTTTTTCTTATTTTTAAATTAAAATTAAATTAAACATTTAGTAACTCTAGTCTATACCACGGCCTATTGACTAGGTAATTCTTTTGGGAAGATACTCTTGGGGAAAAGAAAAATTTATGCCGCCGACAATTTATAACTCAGCTGCCGCCGATATATACCGATAGTTGGTATATGAAATAATTCTGCCAAAATAAAGCGACTTTCATGCAAAGATCTGATAGAACATTTTCGAAAAAAAATTTATGGGATGTAAAATTAAATTTTAGAGGGCGTGCCTCCGTACCCATTTTTTAAATGCAAGATTTTTTGTTTTTCAGAGCTAACGGTGTGTTAAGTTTTGTAAAAATCCGTAAAGTAGAAGCACTTAAAATAAAATTTTAAATTTTAATGGGCGTGACCACGCCCATGAAATGAAAAATTTTAATGGGCGTAGCCTCACCCATTATTTAAAATTTAAAATTGTGTAATTACAAGAACCAAAGGTGTTTGTTTGCTAGGCTTCGCAACAATCAAATAAGTAGAATATAATAAAATCAAATAAAAAAGTGTGTGGGCGTGTCCCCGCCCAATTTTTTTACAATAGGACCAATTGGAAGTTATGCTCTTTCAAACAATAAAAGAATTCTTACATTCAGTCCAATACGAACCGAGTTATGAAGTAACAATGTCAAAAATAAAACAAAAATACAGATACAGAATTGATAACCTCCTCCTTTTTTTTTTTTTTTTTGAAGTCATCATCAAAAGCAAATACAGGGTATTTACATACATAAATTATTTTTTGGGAGTTTTATTTGCTTTCAATATAAACGACAACAATTTCTATATTTGACATATTTTTATCAGCCATTGAGTCGAGTGTTCATAAAAGTAAACATACACGCAAACACAAGCACATACACACACACAGATGCATCAAATAATCACAATGATGACTGACTGACTGATTATTGCTTAAGATACATATGTATGTACAGGCTGAACAAAGATAAATGACAATACTTTTAAGGTCCAATTAAACGTGCCTCAACAATAACCGTACAAAACAGCTGTTTGAACAAAACTTATGGGCAACACTGTATTTGATTACAGGTAACTCGCCATAACCATGATACAATAATACAGGTATTGACGAATCTACAACAAATGTACAACAAATAAAACAGCAGTGATTTTTATTGCTGTTTTGTGATCAGGGTGACCGATGACATTTTTCAAAAAGTGGCACCAAATAGGGGATTTATCAAAAAAAGGGGGGCAAAATTAAAAAAAAAAACGAGAAAACTGCACTAAACTTTTTATTTTTAATGTATTTTCATATAACTAACCCTAAATAAAGGGGGTCAAAAAGTGGCAAGGCAGTCGAAAAAGGGGAAACGCAGTCGAAAAAGGGGAAACGCAGTCGAAAAAGTGGCAAATTGCCACTTTAGTCGGTCAAACGGTCACGCTGTTTGTGATTGACAAGAGAGACAACCAAGAGAAAACAATATACATGTACTTGCGTTTTCTCTTGGCTTTGCAAAGCATGTTTAGTACAGTTTTAATAGGCACTGTGCGCGAGTGTTGGTAAAACATAAACACCATTTGGCAGATCACATCACGAAACAAGCAAAAAAGCGCCAGCGCGGTTACCTGTATTATTGTATCATGGCCATAACCATTAAAACAGATGTTTAGACATATTTGTTGTTGCACTTTCGAAATGAACAAACAAATGAGAACATAAACAGTTGTTTATGGTTATGTCAGCAGTAATAAGCGAAGCAAATATATTTATTATTATGGGAATTGTTATGGGTATGGAATTATTATTATTTCTGTCGCGCACAAAGCAGTTGCACTGAAATAGCAAAAAGCCACTCCCTCTATATCAGGCACCATAACATTAAACCTATCCCCGCAATTTTGGTTTAACAAGAGTCACTATTTGAAAGTCCAAAGGTTTATACCAATACCTAGTAAAGCAGAAAGTCATGGAAACTGTCTAGTTCTTGTGCTACCAGCACATTGGTCTGTGGTTACAAGTACGAGATATTTCTGCCTTGTCGAACGCTTTCGATGAAATATTCAGTAGTATATTATAGAACACTTTTTAACCAACTTAAAAAAAATTATCTGTTATTATCTGTTTTTTTTTGGTGTTACTTCATAACTCGGTATATTTTAGACCGATTGTAAAAATTCTTTTTTGTTCTGAGAGGGTATAGCTTCCCATTGTAAAAAAAAGTGGGGACACACCCACAATTTTTAAGTTTAATTTTATGATATTCTACTCATTTGATTGCCTTTAAGGAAACACCCTTTATAAGTCTCTGAATAGACCAGAGATGGAAATTCAACTTAATTCACAAAGTTGCTTGCAAATCATTATTAAATGCATTAATATCAAATAGATCAAAGTTAAAGCGTGACTTAAAACAAAAACATGATATGTAAATTTTTTTTTTGTAATTTTTGTAATTTGAGGATTTTAACTTACGATATATTTTTAAATTTCATTAAGATTTTTTGAAAACATACCTGCAAAGAGAAAAATGAAAACAATAAAATTAGTTTGGTGTTGTTTAAGGGATTCAAAAATAATTAGTTTTTAAATGAAATAATAAAAATAAATACCTAAATATAAATGTAAGAATTCCCAAATATAAGATACACCAGTTACTAACCTGACTGTACCCGCTCAAAAATACCTACGTGGCAACACTATGTTCTTGCTAAAGTAATGAATAGTTGATATGTTTCAGGGATGGGATTGAGAATTTTAAAATTGTACCAAATACTTTCAAATATTTTACTTTTTTGACCTTAATTGTACTAAAATATTTTTAGTTGAAATTATTTTTATTCAAATAATCGTCTTTGTTCGTTTTCACAAATTTGCTGTTTTTATGTTAAAGCATATGCTTGTATATAGCATGTACTCTAGCTTCCGAATTTAGAAGAAAAATAATTCGGAAATAGACAAGTTCACATTTTCTTCTTGCGTTTTACTGTTTTTAAGTGAGAATATGAGTTTCGTTGGTCAAAAGAGAAAATTTACATAGACAATTGTTTGAAAATAAATGCAGAGTGAAATTACTAAAACTTAAATGTACTAAATTAGCCATTAGTGTAATATTGTACTTTTCGAATTCGAATAGTACCAAAACAGTACAATTGTACTAATTTTACAATCCCCGATTTGTTTACATTTATTTTCATTACGTATTTCTTACAACTACAATTCGAGCTAAAAAAAAAGTCAGCCAATGCAGCAATGGTAAGGTAAGAAAATAAAAAGACATGTTGATTATGGAGTTCTTTTTCAACTTTGATATTAATTGAACTTCTCATTTGTTTAAATGGAAATCTAACATAACATCTCTAGTTGTACTAAGAAATTTTTTGAAAGGTTGCCTCAGTGAAATGCGAATAGGATCCCGCTAACCCTTCAATAATAAATTTCAATGCATTTTTAATAAAAAAAATTGTTTTACTGAATAAATAAAATAATAATTTAGGATTATTAGTGCGTTAACAAATGTTAAACTTAATTACATATAACAATTAAAAAAAAAAAAAAAAAAAAAACACCAATAAAAATAATATGCAGGCCGGCTAGTAGCCGCCACCGAGGTGTAAATTAAATTTTTACATTTTTTGTATTTAAATAAATTAAAAATCGTTCAAATTCAATCTAACTGTCAAGTTCCGAAAACAAATTTTATAAAGAAATGAAGTTAAAACACTTGCACTTAGTAAGTCGACACTTTTTGTTAACGCGTCGTTGAAAAAATTTTCGGTTGATAAATAGATGGTGTTTAGCCGCCGCTTACTTATATTTGCGTTAGGCGGCGCGGACTGCCGATTGAAATTGGCTGCCAGCTTTGATAACAAGTCTTATTTCTAAAAATAATCTACTCAATTCATTAAGCTTCAGATCTCTTTAAAAAAATTCGAGAATAGTTTTTTTTTACCGACTTCAAAAAAAGGAGCAAGTTATCAATTCGTCTGTATTTTTTTGCAGTGCTACTTCATAACTCGGTAGATTTTAAAATAACTGTAAAAATTCTTTTTTTTTTTGTCTGAGAGGGTATAGCTTCCCATTAGTTCCACTGCAAAAAAAATTGGGCGGAGACACGCCTAGAAATTTTTTTATTTGATTTTATGATATTCCACCTTTGGTTCTTGTAATTACACAATTTTAAAGTTGGAAAAATGGGTGGGTCTACACCCGTTAAAATTTATTATTATATTTCACGTGGTTCTACTTAACCGATTTTCACGAAAATTACCACACACCTTAAGCTCTAAAATACAATCTTCTATTTACAAAATGGGTTGAGCCCCTCCCATTAAAATTTAATATATGCATTACTTTACAATATGCACCGATTTTAACAAAACTTAGCACACACCCTGAGTTCTCAAAAACACAAAACCTTGCATTTCAAAAATAGGCGGAGGGGCACGCCCACTAAAATTTAATTTTATATCCCATACATTTTTTCGGAAATGTTCTATCAGTACCTGGATTCAGTAACTTTTATTACAATAATCGTATCGCTATAATAAATATAACGAAATTTTATCGACTTTGCTATTCAGTAACATATTTTAACGATTTTTTTTATTATTCGTTGTGCTCTTTGCTAATTTTCATATTTTCTATACAGAGATACCATATAATATTGAATGAAATTGTGAGTAAGATAAAGCTGGAGACTATCGTAAAAAAGAAATTACGGAATCACATTATCGTTAACGCAAGCAAATAAATATGTAGGTAAATATTGTGATTTTCGGTTCGCAAGAAGTTACAGAATCCAGGTACAGATCTTTGCATTGAAGTCAGGTTTTTTAAGCAGAATTATTTTTTACTACATTTTTTTCACAATATTGTTGTTTGATAATTTTTGAAATAATTAAAAAGAACTAAAATTTTCCTGAAGAAGTCTTAAAAAGGAGTAGTGATATAACGAAATAAAAATTATATTTTTTTTAAAGAGACCTCAAGCTTAAAAAATTAAATAGATAATTATAATATTAAACAACGTTAAAAAATCTAGAAGAGTTAATGAATGCCAGAGCATGAAATAAATTTTATTTTTAATTTGAAGCCAATTAAAATGCGTTACAAAAAACTAAATTGCATATTTCTGGGGTAACAGTTGGCAACTGCCACCGACTGTCCAGACCAGTCCAGTCTGTCTTGCTAATTATATGCTGCACATTTAACGCGGATATTTTATGTTTCGCATTTGATTTATTGAATATATATAATTATTTTCTTCAAGACTTCCTAGTTAACGCCTTTAAAAAATGTTTATTTAACTCAAGAAAAAAATCTTACAAAATGCATTTTTGTTTGATGTGCAGCAGCTGCAGGGATGTGTGAAAACCGCATACATTTCTTTTAACAATTCGTTTATCATAAAAATATATATGTATGTATGTATACATACATACATACATATGTACATAAGTATGTACATATGGATGTACATATGTATGTCTGTATGTATAAACTAATTACAAATTTATGCAGCCAAATATTTATGAAAACAATGCCATGCTGCGCTTCAAGTCTCTATTTAATCAAAAATAACATTTTTTTATTGTTGTTGCTAGCAAACAACCAACCAATTTCTTTAAGGGTAACATTATTATCGTTTCACTGACAACCAAACGCACATGATTAAAAAATTCCTTTAATTTCTAAGCCGATTTAAAACCGGACCACACACGAATCATCAGTTGTTCAGTTGTTGTTTTTTTTCTAAATTACTTAAAAAGATATAAAAAAAAGTAAATGCTTCATTAAAAAGAAATTTTTCAAACCAATTTTAAACATTTTCTAACATTCTTGTATACATAGATTCGAGCCAAGGTAAATAAATGCTTAAAGAGAAATTAAATAAAAAGCTAATTAAAAAGTACTAATACTGGCATTAGAATATTTACACACAAAAGGTCACTAAAACAAAACACAGAAATGTCAGAAATACATTAAAAAAAAGCAAGCGATAAAAATAAAAATAATTACTTTAAATATAAAAGGAAAAAATTCCCAGAAAATATTTTAACACGGAATTAATGAAATAATATACATATAGACCAGGCTTCAAATCGTTACATACGTGATCGTATAGGCAATCGTACGAAAATAAATTAAATGATACGTCAATCGTATAAACTGAATGGGATTTCAATACGTTCACGTATGTCATAATCCGAAAATTGTGTTTTTACATGACGAGTTGTACGTTCACGGATGTAACGATTTGACTCCAGGTTCACACACAGCAAGTTTTGTTAAACAACTTTTGAGTTTATGAGCGAGAGAGAGAGTGGAAGATATTGAAGATCAGCGTGGCAGGTTTAGGGGATTTGTCCCCAAATTGGGGATTTTTCGCGATTGGGGATAAAAATTTAATTTTGGGGATCTGGGGATTTGTTTTGGGGATGATAACTAGATTTTAGGGGATTTTTTTTATAACTGATGGTAACAAGAATGATTTCTAGCTAAGAAATGTGCGTCTGGCAAGTCTAAAAATGTGTGTTATTGGGCGCATTCATAAGACGTAGCTGTTGAGCTCAACAGTTGTGCAAATGCTAGCAACTGTTGGCCCCAACAGCTACATCTTAGAAACGGCTTGATGGATATAATTTAATTTTATATCTTTATTTCGCTACTTCAACGCATTTGTTATATAAAATATAACAAATATTTACTACTGCCACCTAACAAAGCATATAAATGGCAAAGCTCTATTCGATCAGCTGTTTATGCTGAGCAAAACATGTTGACTACAGGTAGCGAAAAAATTTTGTGATGGAAAACTACTCAACTGTTGAGTGGAGCGGAATTACTCAACTGTGCGTTTCTAAGACAAATACTCAACGGTTGCGCAACAGCTACGTCTTATGAATACACCCATTATTTACCCTACGTCTCCACTAGCCATCGACTTGGACATGACGCCGGCAGAGCAACTGTGAAAAATTCATCAACTTCTTTGTTGTGGTAAATACGTGCGATGTCCATGTTCAGGCATATCAAAGTATTTTGCGCTAGTGTAATAGAGATGAAATATTTACCAATTTTGTTCTGTCTCTTTTCTTTCTATTGCAAATGATTGCGTACGGCGAATCTCATGGCGAAAATTGTTGCTCAGACATATGTTCGGGCATCCATGTCAGAGCATGGACGAAACATGGACATGAGCGGTCTCCATTAGCCATTTGCGATGTCCGACATTATGCCCATACCAAGTTCATGGCTGGTGGAGACCGCTAGTTATAGTGAATGGTTTCTAATAAAGAAGAAGTATTAATGTTCAAAGCCCAGACTGGGAAGTTAAGAAATTCTGAATTCACTTCATGAAATTTTTTCATATCAATTTTCCAATTCTCTTTTAAAATTTCTACGAATTTCATCGTGAGTTTGTGTTAAAATTTTCCAACAATCAATATGAATTTTTTTCTCACTCTTTGATAAAAATAATTGTGAACGAATAAGTTTGCACAAAGCAACTTATTTGATTAAAAATTGCATTATGTAAATTATGTAAATTCAAACAAACTTTTCACTTGCTACAGCGAACTTCTGGATGACCAATGACAGCGAGCACTCCCAAATTCGATACGAAAAATAATACCGAATTTACATTATGAAACTTGTTGCATGAAACTTTTTCTAAAGTGTATATTTTTAGCAACTTTCTTTTTGGCAACACTGTTTTTGCCAGCTGTTTTCGTGTATCATGTTACTATTAAACATGTTCAGTTTGGGGGGTTATTACGTAAACCGAATCGAACGGAAATGTATTCGAACTGTAATGTTAACAACATACAAATTCGAACAGTTTTCTTTTCGAATGGAATAATATGTATAATAACACCACCTCCTGATTTATTTCGTCACGCTTTCTATTCACTAATAAAACAGCGACAAATAAACAAGCGACTAATTTCATTAAAATTTCATAATATAATTTCAAACGATATTAAAATTACAAAAATAGGCGACTGTGTCAGCACAGCTCATTTTTCTTTATAGAAATCGACAATTTTCTTTAAAGGAAAGTCGACACAGTACAATATACTTTTCTTTATAGAAAATTCACCTGTGTAGGCACAGCACATTTTTCTCTACATAAAAGTCGACTGCGACAGCACAGCGCACTTTTTTTTATAGAATAGATTACTGTGTCAGCACAGCAGCACACTTTTCTTTATAAAAAAAAGTATACTGACTCAACACAGCATATATTTCTTCATAGAAATATCGACTGTGTCATCACAGCACAGTTTTCTTTATAGAAAAGTTGACCTTATCGGCACAACACATTTTTCTTTATAGAAAAAAAACGACCTTTCAGGACGAATGATGTTCATAAGACGGTAATATCCAGTGTTGCCATTTCGGTGCTTTTCGGGTATTTTTAGTGCTTTTTTTCCTTTCTACGTACCCGAAACTTTATTAAATATCCTTTTCAGAAAAACGGGTATTTATAGTGATTTTTACAATCTCTCTCAGAGTTTTTAGTGGTTTTTCAATAATCAAAATTTTTGCAACTTAAACAAAGCAAATAATCAAACGTTTCTACTTTTCTCAATAATTTTTTTTAATTCCTTATAAGATTTTTTTTATTCATTTCTTAAGCCATGATTTTACTATTTTAATTCGTATGCAGTTAAACAAATTGGACTTGTCACTTGTGCAAATTTAATAAATAACAAAAAAGTGTCTTAGTTCTTATGGAATTAAACAGTTTTCTTAAAATTAAATTTTACATTAATTTTTCGTTAAATCTTATTGACTTATTATGGCTTTCTTTAAGATGGAAAAACAAAAATATAGTAAAAGCTTGCAAGAAGCGTTTATAAATAAGGTGGCTTAATTCATTTTAAAATAACTGACCGGTATAGCGATTTACGAGTAGTATGTGATAGTCAAACAAAAAATAAAGACTCATTTATATAAAACATAAATAACAGAGAATATTTAGCTTAGTGACTTTTTACCCGCCCGCAATGTTTTTCATTTGTAGCCTTTTTTATCCTATTTTTATATGCTTAAAGTGGTTTTTATGATCCAAGAGTTGGCATCAGTGGTAATATCTAAATAATTATATATGGATTTACGAGTAATAGAGCGAAACACAAGTGTAGACGGAGGGTATAACTATGATTGTTTCAAGTTTTGTCAGGTCTGAAAGCCAAAAGTTTTTCAGACGCTTTAAAACTTATTTAGACATTTATTTGTTTAGAAAATTATTTTTTTTTTAAATTCTGTAGTTTAATAATAAATACTGAAAGCCTTGCGGTACATAAGTATGTACATTTGTATGAATATTTTAATACCCATGGCATCACTATTATTTAAGGTACAAATTATTGTGTTGGCAACACTCTTTCCTTCATAAACACAGCGAAATTATATGGGAAACAAAAAAAAATTCAAATGTTAATCATGATTGTCAAGACGGACGTGCTCATTTTTCAATATACACAAATTTATGTTGATTGTTGGAAATCGCAAACATTTTTTTTCTGTTAGAAATTATAAAATTATTATGTGTGCGCTGCTATGCTTCGCATAAAATAAAAAAAAATAGACAGCAATTGCCACAAAATGCGGAAGTTTCTTTCTTTCTATTTTAATTTAAAACATTTCTAGATGAGTTTTCACATGTTGCATTATGTATTTAAATGGTTACAGTTTGTCTAACTTTACAGAGCACAGATATAGGAACATTTTGTGTATGCATGTATGTACATTTTAATATAAAAAAAAAAAGAAAAAGTTAAGTAGTAAAAATAAATATTACAGTTAAATTATTATCTATGGCTGTAGAGCATATTAAGTGTTTAAAATAAAAATAAAAAAAAATTGTCATTGCAGTTGCACTGCCAGCAACCATATCAATTTTAGATTTCTCTAACTCCGCCAGGATATTTTAATGAGTTTGATAATTATTTTTTATTTAGTCTAACTTGTTTTAGTTTAGTTTTACTTGTTTTCGACTTGTTATTTTTATTATATTTTTATTAGTTTCTTTAATTAAATTTGGTTTTAAATTAAAGAAACTTACGAACAAAAAAAAAAACTAAGAAAGGCAAACTAAGCACTAACTTGGCATCACTACAGTGACATAATGAACAGCGTTGCCAAATGTACAGTTTTATGTTTTCATAGTTTTTTTTCTGTTAAAAAATAACAGTTTATCTTTAAAATAAACAGTTTTTATAGTTTTTTGCTTTTGCCTTTTTTTACTTTTCAACAAATTTTTCAATGCCCATATATATTTAAAATATTTCTTGTTCCCAAATCTGAAGAAATGGCTCGGGGGAGAGAATTGAGTCCAATGATGAAATCATCTCATAAGCAAATAATTGTTTTTTAATACCCGTAAAATTTTTTTTTATTTTTTATTTTTTGAAGTCATAAAAATAAGATTTATTTCATGTCGCCGAATTAAAGGTTTTGTTAACAAAAGCAATAACGTCCACCATTAGATATTATGCACGATTTTCTTCTTTTTATGTTTAATAACGCATAAAAAAACGTTTTAATTTAGATAAAAAATTACACTTTTTATGCTGCACTGAGCACTTTCTGATATTTTTTTAACCAAATATGCAGATATGTATTTGCTTTGATATATTCTTAATGACGTTCCACATTAACAAAAAAAATGTATTATTGTTAGTGCAAAAAATTATTTTTGGACAAGAATTCGGTTAAAATTACCCACTGTGCAGTGGTGGTGTTATGCTATTTTTACGTTGGAAATTTTTTTGGACAGTTTTTTTTCAATTTTGGCAATTTCTTCCTCAAACATATACGGCAACACTGGTAATATAACACCTTCAAGCTGCCAGATAGATTTAATGAAGGAAAACTAGAGATGCCCAATAAAATGTTTTTAATCAAACCCAAAGAAATTAAAAACTTTTGCTTTATCCACTAAAGAAAAATTCGAATCAAGCCAAAAAAAAAGTTGAGAAGTTTTCATGGAAACAAAAAAAAAAAAAATAATTCTAATTTACGACAATTATTTTTACTGTTCGATATTTATCTTTTGGTTAAACTTTTTTCTTCTGCAAACAAATAACGCTTTTTTCCTTTGAAAATGATTCATTTTCTTTTTTTGTAAATGACTATACAAATCCCTTTGTATTCAAAAGAAGAATATAATCCTGCTTAAAAATTATCGCAACGGAGAAATTAACAAGGAATTATACCGAATTAAACATTTGTATTTGCTTTATCTTTTTAAGCGACTTCAAAAAAGGTGGAGGGGTCATCAATTCGTCTGCATGTTTTTTTTTAATAACTGACCAAATGCATTTTTGTAAACTGTTTCATGATACTCGTATTTTAAAAGAAAATATATAAAAAAACGTGTGCAGTTATATAAAAAGAACTCAGGCAGTTTTTTTTTTTTTTTTGTTTGAAAGTGTGATTAAGTTGGTGATTGATTACACGTTAAAAATTGCAATTGACTCACGCTTATTTACTTTGGAACTTGATAAAAACCTTGATACTGCTTCTTTCATGCAAGTCGTCTTTCAAGTTGACCAGCTTATTATATTGTTCATAAATTTGTATGTTTGGTGTTAATAATATTCTGCCGCAAAAAAAAACAATAAATTAATTAATTATTCATTTATTTCTTGTTTCCTTGATGACAGCATAACAAAAATGGAATTGACTATCAAGTTGCATAAAATTATTTTCAATTGAGGACTCTACTTGTACGACATTTGCTGTAGATCTTTTCGAGAACCAAATACTGTAGTTGGCCCGACAGGCATAAGTACCCCAAATATGCCTCAATCTATTTTATAGCACATATGAAGATTTTCTACTTTTGTCCAGAAGCGAAACTCGTATCCGGTTGAGTGCTTCATTCCCAAAATTGATACAAACTAGCAAGGACATTGTTGCTTAGGTATTCCTCTGCAAAAGTCCACAAAATTATTGCAGAACATTTTTTAAGCTTAATTAGGGCTGACAGTTTTCCGCAGTGATTTTATTAGATGTGTCTTCGTCTGGCTGTTTTCTATAGCTGCTTTCTTAAAACAGTTTCCATAGCGACTTCGACACACTCCTTACCAAAGCATTTTCAACTAAATGCTTTTCACTGACTTTATCCCCAGTGCCTTCGAAACTGCATTTGACTGCTTACCACTACTACTTTAGGTTACGATTTCTAGTTTTTAGGGTTCCGTACACCAAAGGTGAAAAGGAACCCTATTGTTTTCGCTACGCTGTCCGTCTGTCAGTCACACGGTATTTTCTCAGGAACCGTAAGAGCTACGGACCTGAAATTTGGACACAGTATGTAGAACCTTGGCCGCTACAACAACAAATACATGAGAATTAAAAATTAAAGGGTGTTCCAAAACGAGCAATGAAATATGTTAAAATTTCATGTAATATACATACAATTGTATGAACATATGTATATTGAAACTTGAAATTTGTAAAATTAGTGTATTTTTATACAGACTACAACAATTAACACTAAAATTTAAAAATTTAAATTAAAGGGTGGTCCATCAGTTAATGCAATTTTGACTATGTAATTTTGACAATTTGCTATATCTTGGAAACCGTAAGAGGCAAAAACTTAAAATTTTCAAAAACGGTAAAACTAAAAAAACCGAAAATTATAAAATCGCCAAACCAAAAAAAAATCGCCAAAAATTAAAAAAAAATCGCCAAAACGAAAAAAAAATCGCCAAAATTAAAAAAAAAATTCTGACACTAAAATAAATCGCCCAAATTCGAAAAAATCGCCAAAATAAAAAAACGCCAAAATGAAAAAAAAACGCAAAAAATTTAAAAAGATCAACAAAACGCGAAAATGTCGCCAAAACTAAAAAAAATTTAAATAAACAAAAAATCGCAAAAATTAAAAAAAATCGCCAAAAATAAAAAAAAACGCCAAAATGAAAAAACGCCAAAAAAAAACCGAATAAATCGCCAAAACAAGAAAATAAAGTGTCTAAACTAAAAAAGAGCCAAAACTTAAAAAAATCGCCAAAACCGAAAAAAAACGCAAAAAACGACAAAACAAAAAAACCGAAAAGACCCCAAAAACGAAAAAAATGCCAAAACTATATATTATATAGGATGAAGTTTGTATTAAATTACATATCCAGTGTTCGTACGGAACCCTATGTGCGCGAGTCATAGTCGCACTTTACTGAATTTATTATATTTATCTAAGCTCCACATTTTTTTTTTTTTTTTGCACAAAATAAAATTCACCTGCTTTTGGCAAATTTTCATCAATAAATTTCAAACTCAAACAGAAGGCTTAATTTAAGATGTTCAAAAAAAAACCAACTAATAAATCAAATATATGTACATATGTTGGGACTATAATTTAAGATCATAAATCTAAAATATAAGAAACTAATAATAGCACAAATAAATAGAAAGAAAAAAAAAACGCAACACAAAATCCAGCATAAACATCTTAATGGTACATAATTTGAACTGCAAAAAAAAATATAATCAATTTCTAATATTTTTGATTCACATTTTACTAACGAAGTAGCCAACCATTTTTTAAGTTTACTAGAGCAACATTTAGAAATCCAGTTTGAAAAGAAACCATAAAATGTGAAACATGAGTCACTTAAAAATAAAAAAAAAATGGTTTTCTCAGACATAGAGCATTTATGAACGAATGAATTTGAACAGGTTTAAATTGAAATTTGTAAGCGTCGTTTTTTTTTCTCAATAAAACAAAATCAAACAAATCTCAAATACAGTGTAGCAAAGTAAAAATGTTACACTAGAATGATTTGATTGATTTACGTAAAATTTATATTAATAACACACAGATGACACAGTCATCAACCCTCTTTACTGGTTCTTTCGCGTGCTATTATTATTTTAATGTCATTTCATTTTATACTTTGTGGTCTCATTCGCTGCGTGATTTTTGAATGTGAATGAAAATGCTTAAAATAAAGTCTGTAATCATTTGAAAATTATTTTTAATCACTTTTGTTACACTAAATAATTTTTATCACATTGTGTTTTTTAATTCAACACTACAAAATTCTTTAATATTATTTTGTAAAAATTATACATTTATATACATTACATACATTTTCTGTTGTTTGTTTTAATTATTCTGTGTAATAAAAATTTAATAACAAACACAATACCTCTGTGCCTTTTAACAGTAATCAAATCAGCGGATTTTAGCTTTTTCATGTGACTTTTCCAACTCTGGTATCTTGTTTGATTAATAACATGAAAATCAATGATGATACCAGATGGCAACTTTTTCAATTTCCTCGTTATTTTTTTATCTGGCAATGCTTGTTGTGACACATATCGGTTTCCACATTTGAAAAGCGGTTATTTTATTGCCACAAAACTACCAAATGGTTCCAACTTTACTACAACTAAGAAAATTACTTATAAAAGACGAAAAATAAATAATCTCTTTAAAACTTGAATGGTCAAGCCCAGATTGACTTTGATGAGTATGCCAAGCTGCGTAAACGCAGGAAAGCCCTAATTCGGTGTATTTTTTTACGTTTGTTGCTTCATAACTCTCGCCATTTGTTACCCATTTATTTTACTTAGGTGAGTTTATATCTGCCGTTAAGGGAATGGTAGGAGTCACGCCCACTAAAATTTAATTTCTAGTTTTAATTTTGTAGTTTTTCATGCAGGGGGTTATTATGTAATCCGAATCAAACGGAAATGTGTTCGAATTGTAATGTTAATAACATACAAATCCGAACAGTTTCGGTTTCGAATTGAATTATATAACAGATTTCGAATAGTACTATTGTAACACATATAAAAATGTTTTATTTAACTGAATCTTAAATTATTTTGAAATTTTTAGTGCTTATTTTGTTTAAAAAGTTGTTCAAAAAGCTTTGTATTAACTTTTTAGTGCCAATTTTCGATCAGCTAGCACAATGGGACCCATCACGGCCCACGTGAGCCGGTTTCTCTTGAAGCTGACAGCCTGTAAAACGTAACCTAACCTAGTGTCAACTTTAAATTATTAAGGGAATGGTCACGTCCACTTTTTCAAATATTTGTGATCCCACCCACTTTTCTACATGCCACTTTCAGAGCTCAAGGTGTGTGTCAAAATTCGTAAGAATCGGTTAAGTAAAATCACGTGAAATATAATATTAAGTTTCAATGAGGCATGGTCCCACCCTTACGCTGTTGGCAAAGTTTCTTGGGGATCGGATAGGTAAAGTACATATGTATATATAATTTAAAACTAAACTTTGATGAGCGTGGTCACGCCTACTTTTTAAATGCAAGATCGTATCAATTTCAAAGTTCAGGGTGTGTGCCAAGTTTCACAAGAATCGGTTTAGAAGAAGCAAGTGAAATACAATAATAAATTTTAATGGGGCGTGGTCGGCCCACTTTTTTATGTTCAAAGGTGTGTGCTAAGATTCCTGGCGATGCGATAAGTAAAAATACATAACATCAATGGGATGGCAATGGGACCAAATGAATTGATAACCTCCTCCATTTTTGAAGTCGGTTAAAAAGAGCATCAGTGAATTTTATGAACATTACTAGTGTTGTCAGATTTTAATTTTCATATCCTTTTTACAAGATCAATGAAAAGAAAATATTATAAAAAAATAAGAGGAAAACGTTTCTAATAAAAATTATTAAACGACCTTTTTATTTTTTTTTACGAAAATCGGTATGTAAATAAAATGTAAACCTACTGTCCTCATGTTTCTTTACATCACTGTACAGTTCATGATTGTGAACGCAATCAAATGGATTTTTAAAGAATTTTTTATTAATTCTTATATTTTTTCTTTATCTAATTTTTCAATTTATTTTGTTTATTTTGAGTTGTTATAAAACGGAAGTATTTAAGAGCAGGGGTTGGTTGTTGTTTGGTATTGAGACGCATTTTAGTATTTTGTGCGTGTTGTAAAACAACATTTGTGCAATTGAAAAGGAAGTTAGTTGTTCATATAAGTGGAACTCTATATATATATATATATATATATATATATATATATATATATATATATATATATGAGTAAAAAAGCTGTTATATTAAAACGAATTTTCTTTTTCAATTATTAAGCAATTGAGGGTGTTTTTGAAGAAAGAAGTTCTATAACTTTTGTAAAAAAAAACTTGTAGGTAGTACCTACCTGCTGTTTTTAAATGGTACGAACGAACAAAATTATAAAACCAAGCATAATTATTTTTTTTAATTTTCCCATAGGAAATTTCTTTCCGTTTGCTTTAATACATATTTAAATAAAATAATAAGAAATTTTTCTTGAGATACATAATTTCAATTTACTTAAATATTTTGTCTGTCTACTGTTTATAATGTCCCCTCGTCAATTACTATTAATTTAAGTTTTTTTATTATTCCTTTTAAATTGTTTGGTCATCTCTTTTATGACCCCCTTTATTTATTAATCAAATGACTCACTCGCACAGCACAATGGCCATTCCTTCGTTTTGCCTTCTTGTTTGCTGTGTCAATTTGTTAGCTTTACATTACAGGTTTGTTGTTGTGTGTGTGTGTTCAAAATGAACTGTTAACTACACGCACTGAACTTTATGCAACAGACACAGGGTTGCAAATGAGCAAGGCTTTAAAAGAGTAGTATGTTCATTTGAGCCGCAGAGTAATAAGAAAGAAAAAATTAAAGAAAATTAAATAAATTTTGTATTTGTATGTGAGACACAGTGAGAAATTAATATAAAAAACCCACATATTTAAACAGAAATAACATTCCTGTTAGTCCCTATTCACACTATGCATGTCTTATTGCTAAGCTGATTAGCTTATTAGGAGAGAGAGACGGGGGAAAAGAAACGTTGCTGTTCCCCTCGTCTCTCTCTCCCTGAAACTAATCAGCTTAGCACAGTGTGATTTAGGACTTACTTCGCACTGTTTTCCAAAAATTTAACGCTGTATTTGTACGTGAAATGTTTGTTATCTTCAATTCATCTAAAGTTTAAAGCGCGTTCCTATCAAAAAGAACGTAAGTCATTCTTAAGGGCCCTGATACACTATCGTACAAAGTCGTGCGATCTACGAAAACATACAACCCTGGTGTGATGAATTGTTATTGTCTTATCGGCGGCGGCTTGATATACAGAAAAATAACCGGCGGCGGCGCGCCGTCGGCTTCGAGCCAGTCGACTTGTTTCTCTGGTACACACTATGGAACATGAGTGACAGTTTTGCTCAAATTTTACATTGATCGATAGTGTGAACACGAATTTCGTTAGTCAATAGTCAACCACAGAATTTTTTGTGGTTGAGTGACAGTCAGCGGCCATGTTGGCTTTTGCGTGATAGTGTGTACCAAAAAGCGTCAGTCAAGAGATATTTTTGTAGCATAAACAACACAAGATGGATGCGGAAAATTACTTTTTTAAAAAGTTTACATATTTTTATGAAATGCAAGGCTGTGTGTGATGTTGAAGACAAAATGTTAACACAAAATCGTACGAGGAGTTGTTAGAGATAAGAAAACATTGAAATCATTCATAATAAAAAAAGTTTGTTAGCAATAATGCGCATCCAAATAACCAATCGACCACATTTATACATATATATATATACTTATATACTTCCACTCCACCCACTTTACAGCTGCTGCAGCACATTGCCGAAAACAAATATTTAATTCCATAATATACACAAATATTTTTGTAAATTGAAGGGCGGCAAACAAAATTATATCAGCTTGCATGCCTTTTAAATTTCCATTATATATTAATATTATTTTTTTTAAAATTTTAAATATACTACAAAAACAAAAAGCCGCTTAATTATCAGTAATTTTGTTTCAGTTTTCCCCCACTCTCTATTCAAAATACATAGTTTATTTTTAATAAAATTTCACACTGACCTAAAATTTTACAAATTAAAGCATTTTTTTTATTAACAATTTACACATGCAACTTAGAAATAAAAAGTACAAACAAACAAAAATTATGATAACAGAAAAAAAAGCTTTAAAATATTAAACTGAAAATAAACCTGCTAGCATTTCTTTATAATTTATTTGTAGATAAAAGGGGATTTTATTTATTTCAATAAAACCTACAATTAAAAATAAACTCTAATTACTTCATTCTTAACTGAAAAAACACACGCTCATATTTCTGGATAATCACTACAAAATACTTATATCAAGTATGAAAAATTTTATTTTTGTATATGAATTTGTGTTTGTGAAAAAAAAATTTATTTAAATTTTATTGCGCCTCACAAAAACTTTTTATTCATAAATAATTTTTTGTTTGTTTCTTAATGATTACGTACGTATTTCTGAGAAAGTTGTTGATTGAAATTGTTTATTATTATTAGTTGTTGTTCACGTTGAAATTTTGCAAAAATTTTATACGAAATAAAGCATACGTACTACATACATACATACATATCTGCTTTGTATAAAAATGCAATTAAATTTTTTTAAATTTATAATAAATTATAAGTAAAAATAGGTATTAGAAATATTAAATAATTTGTAAACATTAAAATAAACAAATTGAAAAAATAATAAACTCGTATGGTATGCTTTAAATTTTCAGACATCTACATTTCTAGCTTATTATTTTAGCATGTAAAACAAACCAAAATTCGTAACTTTTTGTACATTAACAGCTACGACTGCTAAAATATTTGGAAATAATTTTATCGCCCATTGTTTTCTGTGACATCATTTTATTATCATTGAAAATTAATATTCCTTGGAATAAGTCATCTTCTTTGCATTTTCGAGTGCACTCACTTGCAGAAAATTTTATCTTTTTGTTTCAACAAACTGGCAACATTTTTTCGACAGTTAACGGTTTACAATGTACATGGAATTTAAAACAATCTTGCCGGTCTATCATTATCAGTTGACAGTATTGCCATATAGCATCACATAAAATACAATATGTATTCTCTACTTTGCCAAGTATCTACTTTTTTCCAGTTTTATTAAAATATTTACTTATCGGTTTTTTATGCGTGATTTGTTTGTAAAATTTCTAAACGTTTATCTTTCATTTCTAATATCTCATTTAACGAGTACATTCAGATATACATACATAAGTAAATAAACAGAATTTCATACTTTTCTTTCTTCTTTATTTTAGGAAACAAGATAATAAAATACACAAAAAAAAAGTTAAATACAGCAGTAAGATAAACGTGACATAAGATATATAGACAAATCGTCGTTTCAACTATTAAACCAAATTATAAGTGTGTACTTAAAAAAAAAATATTAAAAACCGATTTTTAATATGTAATCTGCTTAGTAATATCACTAAGTCGAATGTTATGTTTGCAATTTGGATGAAGAACTGCTTAAGTCGAATTTTCTCCGTTTAAATTTTTTTCATTTCAATTTTTGTCAATATCGAATATCGCTCTTCTCAACATATTTAGTAATGTTTTAATTTTTTAATGTTAACAGTTTGCCGGGAAAAGAATAGTATTATTCGGCTCACTTGGGTCCAGTTAATTAGATGCTTTGTTATGTTTTATTTAATTGAAACTGAATTATTTAAATATTTTAGGTCTTATATTTTTCTGTGGATATACATACATACATACAAACGCACACATGCATTGACGTTAGTTGTGTGCGCCTGCTTTAAAAAACCTGCCTTAAACACACACAGCCTTATTTATAAAACTTATTAAGGCTTTAGAGACTTTTTAAGAAAAATTTTTTATGAAAATTTGTTGTAAAAAATCTTTATAAAGCCTTAATAAGTTTTATAATTAAGGCTGTTAATAGCTTGCTTGCTTAAAAAAGAAACACCGTCAAACACATGATAACTTACCATCTACATCTTACGCACACGCCCTCAAACGCACAATATTCAAAATAACAAACATACACTCATCAACACTACTTCTTTTGATTGTTTGTTATGAACAAGAAGTCTGCGCGAATTCTTGGCATGTATTATACTAAACCAATAATAAATGCTGTCGTTTAATAAGCGAAGCACGATAGATGTATTGATGTTCGCGTATACACGCCCGTTACGAAATATTTTCTTCTTTACTCCTATACTTGCAATAACTGAAACAAATTTCTTACAAACAGTGTTGCAAAGCGTTTGTTTTAGAAGATTTCGCTATAGTAAAGCATTTGAAAAAACCCTCATATCTTAAAAGTTCTTGTAAGTGGTCTTTTGCAGGGGTCTAACAAACAATATCAGCTGCTTCCGGTCTTTTTAATTTGGCAGCACTGATTTTAATACAGCGAAAGAAAGGTTGCATTTCATTAAACAAAATCATTTTGTATGTGTAAAACCAGGTTTTAAAAGTTGGCTTTAACATTAAAACCAACATTTATTAAAACGCTAAAATGCGATTTACCTGATATAAAATATCATATTTGACAAATTATTCTGCATTATTAGGTCGAAAAATGTATTTTGAAGATATATATGACTGTTACTACGTTTATACACGCACTATTTGCAAATAAAAATATTCGCAAATAAATTAACTCACTGTTTATATGGAATAGCAAAAGTACACAAACTTGGTAGCACTTCTATAGAAAATTTACTTTTTTTTTGACAAAAAAAAAATAGTGTAAATGTGCAAAATATCAAATAATTATTTGTTTTAATTGTCATTATTTGCTTCTGTTAATGTTTTTTGTGCAATATTAATCCATTTATTGTTTTTTGTTAACAAACATTTGTAAGCGTGGCAACCTCAAGCATTTTATTTGCAAATAGTGCGTTAAACGTGAATAGTTTTCTGAATGAGGTAGTTTAGACGAGAACAATTTTTAAGCCGCACAATTTTTGTTCTTTTCCAAATTACACGAGACTAATTCATCTGGCACAAAATGTATTCGTATACACAGCTGTGTGTGTGTTAGTGTTTTTAGTATTCATTTAACATTTGCTGTTTTTTAAGTTGTATGTGTATTGGTTTTATGCTGCTAATGCGGGGTTGAAGCTGGTTGAAAAGTTATGCCAACCGCAAAACCACTCTCTTTGCCTCTCTCACCCACAAACTGGCATGTTATGCCAGCACAATTATGCCCGTGTAAATCAGCGCAATTAGTAAGTCGCAATAAAAACAATAATATGGCAACAATTTACAGTTTTATTTGCAAATAAGCCCTGCGTATAAACGTAGTATGTATTGCCATAAAGGAATATTTCTAATATTTCTCAAATAAGTTAATTTATTTTGTATTCTATTGACAATTGTTTTCCTACATTCTATTCTTTTAACTTTAAGCCAGTCACCGTTTCGTTAATTAACTGACTCGACATGATTTGTTAAGAAATAGTTTTAATAATAATTTTCTATTTTAGTAAACAGCTGAAAAAAACTTAATAATTTTCAAAAATTACACCACATACATACATACGTACAATCTCATACACTCGAAAAAACAATTGGTCACGAATTATTAACGTCTATTATGGTAACAAAATGAAGAAAGAGTGAGAGGCAAAGAAACAAAAATATAAAACGAAAAATAAATTAGTTAAACAAAATTATTTTTAAGTAGATAGATAGGGTGAGTAGTGCACATACATAAATTGTTTGAAAGCGATTTCAATAAATACATATATATGTATGTACAGCAAAAGTAGGTCCAAAATGTAACATGTAACAATAGAAATAACCTCGAAAGCAAATTACAACAGCAACTATCAAAATATACATATGTTTTTTTTTCTTTTTGTAATAAATGTAAAAAAGAAGTTTTCAAACAAAAATATGTGTGCACACATTTAATGAATATGAATGTAAACTGGAAATAATGAACAGTAGAAACTAGAATAATCACACACTCGACTTTTTCTCTCGATAAGTGTGAATGTACTTGATATAAATAATAAATAAATATAAATAAATATAAATTTTTTATATTTTGTGACTTTGTTAAAATACGATAATAATTCTCTTCTATTGAAAATTGTTAGAAACTTCCCACTGAGCACCTAAAATGACTTAATTAAAAATATTTTTGCCCGCAATGATAATTTTCAATTTTGAGGGTGTAATCGAATTTTAAAAATTTCAAAATGATCTAAGGTCAAGGCAAGTATTCCAATTTTTCCTACATTGTCAAACATACTAAAATAAATAATTGTGCCAAAATAAAAACCGACTTCAATGCAAAGATCTGATAGAATAATTTGGAAAAAAAATTATGGAATATAAAATTAAATTTTAACGATCGTGCCTCCAAGATTTTGTGTTTTCAGAGCTGAGGGTGTGTGTTAAGTTTTGCAAAAATCGGTCAAGTAGAAACACTTAAAATAAAATGTTAAATTGTGTCTATTTTAGAGCTCAAGGTGTGTGGTAAGTTTCGTAAAAATCGATCAAGAAGAACCTCGTGAAATATAATAACAAATTTTAATGGGCGTCGCTCCGCCCATTTTTTTAAATTTAAAATTGTATAATTAAAAGAACCAAATTTGTTTGCTAGGTTTCGCAATCAAATAATTAAAATATCATAAAATGAAATAAAAAAATTGTGGGCGTATCCACGCCTACTTTTTTTTTACAATGGGACGGACCAGTTGGAAGCTATACCCTCTCAAAGAAAAAAATTATTTTTACAATCAGTATAAAATCAACCGAGTTATGAAGTAACAATGAAAAAAAAAGAAATAAGAATTATAACCTCCTATTTTTAAGTCGGTTAAAAAACGAATTTAAATATTAAAAATAAACTTCAGTTCATTTTTTTCTCACCATTGGATTTAAACATTAATGTATTTTCAGTTCATTTTGCTATTTTCACAGTTTTTGGCCTCTGCCAAAAAGGTGTGTTATATAAAATCTTTTCTCCGTATGAAAATTTTAATTTAATTAATATTTTCTATGTGTCACAAAATATCTACATATTTGTTTTTTTTTTTTTTTTGCAATTGAATCATACAAAATCATAAGATAACTGCTGTTTTATGATATAATGAAATGATTCGGTTTGGTAGATTTTGACAATATTCGAAAATAAAATTCGTTAAACATGTTTTTACCAAAATGAATTCAATTCATATAAATATGTATATAAAAAATTAATGGTAAAATGAGAAAATAAAAAACATTTTGATTATTGAGTACTTGTTTCAATTACATGTTAGTAGTTGAGCTTCTCATTTGTTTAAATGAAAGTTTAACATAATATCTCTAGTTGTTCTAAGAAATTTCTGGGCAAAACTCCCCTGATGATCTGCATTAGCAACAGAGAAATGCGCATAGGATCCAGCTAACCCCTTAATAATAAATTTCAATGTGCAAATATTTAAAAAAACAAGATTTACTATTTTACAGAACAAGTTAATACATTTTAATTTTGGAAAAAGTAAGATAAAAATATTAAGGGCTTTATTTTGTAAAACGCAACGCATTAGCGTTGACAAATTTTGTTTGTATGTATTTTGTTTTTTTTTTGTAATTGAAATTTTTTTAATATAAAATTTGTCAAAGCTTAATATAAAAGGAAATTCCCAATAAAGCACAAATTAAAAAAAATTAATGTTGTCTTCATATAAAATAGTATACAATGACCTGCTGATGTGTAAGAGAATGATACGATTTTTTTTAAAGTTAACCGATGTAAAACTATATTATACACATACATATACAAGCGTTTTAATAAAAAAAAAACAGAAATATTTTATTATATACTTAAACCCTGCATTTAGTTTCAATGAAAATATTGGTTTTATTTTTGAAGAAATTTAGCACTTTTAGTGCTTTATCTGTACAGTTTTGCGCTTTTTACTTTAAAAATATTGGTTGGCATTGCCGTTTTTGTGACACTTTTTGAAATCTTTTAACGGTAACACTGTTCTCGGGCTTCAAAAAATATTATTAAAAAAAATGTATCTTTACTGAAACCAACAACAACAACGAACACATCAATTGATAAAATAAAAACTGTTAAGAAAAACAAAACAAAAAAGAGGAATGTAAAGTGGTCAAAAGAGGTAAATAAAACCTAAGAAATTTAGCAACAACAACAAGAAAAAAGTTGTTTTCTTCTACTAAAGATCTTGTTGTACTCTGCTAAATGTACATACATATGTATGTATGTACATATGTATGTATGTTAGACAGGTTGTTGTAAATTTTTGGTAATCAATCATTAAAGAAGGTTCGAGTTTTTTTTTACACTTATAAAAAAAAATTAAACCAACCCCCCAAACCAAATGTTTCGACTTTTTCTGAAGTCAGATTTGTCGTACGGAAGTCGTTAAGACATTTCAGTAGTTTGTCTGAAATTTTTTTTTTTTTAAACATTACAACTTGATTTTTGAGTACATACATAAGTAAAAGTCGGTAATATTTCGGTTCCGAAATCGGATGATTTTGTTGACCAGTTGTTACGAATTCTTTACGAATTCGGAGGATTTTGTTTGATGGAAATGTATACATACATATATCGTTACCCTAACTCATTATTTTCACATTTTTCGATACATTAGATGTTCTTCTATCGTAATATACAAAAAACCCGAATTAAAAAAAATAATTATTCAGGGCATTTCTATATTAAGGTGACGATATGTACATGTGTATGTAAGGTATGTAATATCTATGTGCATACATAGATGTATGTACTTGAAAACTATAACATAGATAATTATGTAGGCATGTACATATGTATGTGCATTCATTAGAGGGGTTCAGTATAAAAAGTTTTTGTTACACCTCTTAGATTATAGATTACTTTGTTTTAAAACGATTTTCACAAAATTTTGGGAGTCTATATGTCTATAGGAAGTACATCATATGTAGTACATTGCTTGAAAGGTATTTTCGAGCCGCATGATGTATTATACATCGCCAGCATCAATGTGATATTTCATAAAACCACAATTTTTAAGGAATTCAAAGGCAACTGCTATTTGTATATTCAGAACAAATGCAGTTCAGTAAAGCAGCAGCAAATTAAAAAATTAGAAATAAAATGAAATAAAAAATTAGCCGCGACCAATGTTTTCCGAGTTATGGTACTCTAAACATTTCATAGGATACAGTGAAAATTCTCAAAAAAAAAAAAAAAAATTTAAATAGCTTATTTAATAGAAAATTGAAGAATAAGAAGCAAAAGAATTAAACGGAAAAGTTGACTGTGACCCATTTTTCTCGAGTTTTGGTCTTTAAAGTTTTCATAAAAAAATTATGAAGCCTCTCCAAAAAAAAAAAAAATAAATATTTTGTGTGAAAATTTAAAGAAAAAATGTATTTCCATGGTGGAAAGATTCTTGGGATAGCCGAACTTCATCTGGGCTTAAGGATCTTCTCCATTATGGTATTTCCCGAAACGGCGCTGCTTACTACAGATTTTTAAAATAGCCGGTCTACGGTCGAGCTTAAGGATTTTCTCCAATATAGTATTTCCCGAAACACGTGCTTACTAAAGATTCTCTGCACAGCTCCTAATATATACAAATATTTACACGTTACATTCAGAAATGCAATATTTAAACACAATTTTCTATCAAAACTTTAAAGACCCATAATTCGGGATATATGAGTCGCAGCCATTTTTTACATTTAATTTGTTTTCATATTTTTTTTTTTAAATTTTCTATCAGATAAGCTATTAAAAGTGATTTTTTTTTTGAGATTCTTGAGTTTCCTATAACTCGGAAAATATGGGTAGATAGCAAATTTTTTATTTATTATTTCTTATTTTTAAATTTTTTACCACATAGGGAAATACTCCGTATTCTTTTAAAAAAATTCGACAAAATAAAAAAAATTAGTGAAACAAGAGGCAAATTACGGCACTCGTTATCAAACGAAATTACGAAATATTTCAATAGTTTATGTGGAAATATTTTTAATTTTCAAATCATATCGAATGCCGTAATTTGTCCCCAGTCGCTCCAGTCCAGCGCAAGAAGGGTTATCGTTTGAGACTCAATGTGATTTGGGAAACGTACCAAAACAAACCCATCTTTAATTTGGTTTTTCACATTCATACAAGGTGAGCCGCACTAATGTACAGATGTACATACATACATATGTATACATACGTATGTAATAGGTACATATAACCTTTCCAATATGGCCGCATATGACAGATAGTTACTTTTATTTGACGTAAGCATTTAAATATGTAAGCACATGTGTAGTAGATCATTATCGAAATTTTTTATCAAGACATGAGAAATTTTTGAGGTTTTTTTAGTTTTTTTAAGTAAATAAAAAGAAAAGTATCTTTACAGATAAACTAAAAAAAATATCTTAGAGCGTAATAGTTAAATTTTTAGAGAGATTTGTGGATTTCAATGATATGTACATATCGTTCCATTACCGCCAAAATAGCTTAAGCGACATAATTTTCGAACTTAATTTTTTGAACAAATCGATTGTTTTCGATCGTAAAAAGTCGATTTTCATTAAAAAAAAAAACGAAGTCAAAAATATTTGTCGCTTAAGCTATTTTAGCGGTTTTGGCTCGATATGTACATATCGCTAATTTACTCAAACAACGTTTATGACGTTAAAGCTACTTTGCCAGAAAACGACTTTTAGAGTTTTTCACACAACATAATGGAAAAAGAAAATTTTAATTTGTTTTCAAGAGTTTAGTAAACAAGATATTTGTATGAAAATTTTACACAATATCAAGAACGATATGAGGCATAATTTTGTATCACTAAATAGTCAAAAATTCCATTTTTTGAGTTATGACGTTGAGTAAATGAGCGATATCCATAAAAAAGCAAGGGTTTAGTAAAAAAAAAGCTGTTCCCATTTCTTCCCTTGCCATTATTACAATATTAATTATATTTAACCCAATTATGAATAACAATTCCCCGGAAGTTTTTTTCCTCTTCCCCCTGGGAAAAAATAAGCATTCTAAATATGAAGGAGAGGGAGAAAATTTTATGAGAATTTTCTCGCCTCCTTTATGTTCACATAATAAATACATGGAATATTCATTTCCATCTAATATCAAGACCGATAAGAAAAACTTTATACAATTTACAATTTCCTTTGTACATACATACATACATACAGGGAATTTAAACCATTCGCATCTGCAGCTGGTCAGTTACAGCTCCATTTTATCACCATAAATTTATTCCGCATGCTTGTGAATGGTTATGCTGTTTATTTTATGTATATATTTTATTTAAGCAAAAACATATACGAGTACATATTAGCTCATGCTTATTGGTAATGAAAACATAACTTTTTTATTAAATTTCTAAAGGCTTCATTAGTCTTTACTTTCTGTTGCTGTTCTGTGCCGTTCCTTTCTGTATAAAATATTTTGCAATTACTTTGTCTGTGAAAAAAATCACACATACAAATTACACAAAATATCACAACACACTAATACATACACACTTTTGGCTGTCACTTAAAGTTGAATTCTATTTTCTACAGATTCGTCCGCAACAGAACAGAACGAAAAAGTAAAAACTAACCACACATACAGATTTTCAACTCAACAGAAACAAAACAGCTGATTCAGAACAGAACAGCACGTACAAACTAATTCTGCCTTAAAGGCTCAGTTAGCCGACTGTAATGTAATGTAACTGTAACGTAGAAAACAGCTGATTGATATTTTTATATGAAAAGTAGGTTACGTTACACTACATCTCTATAACCATTTTCATTACTTTTCACATAACGAAATCGATCAGCTGTTTCTTACTGTTGTAGTTACATTACATTACAGTCGGCTAACTGAGCCTTAATACTTAACTCTTGCGTTAGTTCAGAATAAAATGTAAACATTAAACAGCTGACTTGCTTATTCTGCGGCATTGTTGCCATTTAAGCATTTTCAATGCTAGATCTGGAGGTCTACTCTGTAATTCGAAACGAAAGAAAATACTTTCGAATTTGTATGTTAATTACATGCAAATTCGAAAGCATTTTCGTATGTTAATTACATGCAAATTCGAAAGCATTTTCTTTCGTTTCGAATTACAGAGTAGGCCCCCTGGCATTTTCATTAGTTAAAAAACATTTAACTTTTAAAAAATTCTGCTAAATGCTTTCTGGCAGAATTTGTTGAAAATAAGAAATTTTAATTTGGAAACAAAATGTGTTCTGTATAGACTATTCTTCTCATAAATGTACATGTATTGCAGGTTAAAGGTTCCCTGTTTATCTGCAATAGCAGTGAAACGCGCATAGGATCCAACTAACTCCTCAATAATCAATTTTAATGTATTTTTAATAAAGAAATATTTTAATAAATAAGTAAAATAATAATTTTGGATTATTACTGCTACTTAATTGTAAAGCGTGGATCACACGATTGGCACAATGTACCGATTTTCGTCGGCTCACCGCAATAAATTCATAGGTAATAATAAGCCAAAATGACATTATTTCTTAATTAATTCTTGAATAAGTCTATATGGCTTTATTACTAAGTCCCAAATCACACTATGCAAGTCTTATTGCTAAGCTGATTCGTTTCAGGGAGAGAGAGACGAGGGGAACAGCAACGTTTCTTTTCCCCCCGTCTCTCTAGCCTAGCTTAGCAATAAGACTTGCATAGTGTAAATTGGGACTAATGCAGTGTGGTGCAGTTATGTAATTATATTTCAATTAGTTGAGAAATAATGCAAATTTACCTTTTTACTTTTGCATTTATTTCAGTGAGCCGACGAAAATTGGTACATTGTGCCAATCGTGTGATCCCAACTTAACAATTTCAAAACACACCAATTATTATTTTGTTTGCACGTGCTATAAAAATACCTGTAAATACTAATAAATTCAAATCTATTTCAATAATTTTTTTTTTTAATTTAAATCTGGCATTATACTTTTCTGCTGTAGAACATTTTAGCAGATATTTTTTTACAGAATTAGCATTCTCTCATAATCATTTTCTGGCAATACTGTTCCCCGTGCTTTTTTCAATACGAGGATTTTCCCCGGGAAAAAATTATAGAGACGAGAAAGAACCCCCAGGAGAATTCATAATTGAACTGGTAATTAATATGTGGCGACAATATCAGTACATTTGCGGCAATACAGTACATAACGGATATATTATAAAATTTCATGAAAATTTTTCTTATACATATGTGTATTTTCTTTTTCAAATACAAATTACACTTACCCGAATGATGTCCAGCATCATCGTCATCACCATTGTCCAGCTGATGATGTGTATGTTCCTTATCCGAGGGACTACTACAGCTACTATCAATATTACGTATAGTACCCTCTCCCATCGATGAGGCATTCGAATTATCTTGTATTAAAGTATCCGCAGTCGAACCGTTGTCTTCATTACCTGTCGATGTTATATCGAATATTTTGAAACGTTCACGTATCAACTCAGCACACTTTTCGGCTCGAAAATATGAATCCAATTCGTCGAGTGCCAGAGGACAGACATCATATTGCAAGTAGAAATCTTTACCCCAACTACTGGTACAGAAGGTGATACTGCTGGTAGAGGAATTGCTGCCATTTGTAGTGCCATGCATTTGTTGCTGATGTTGAGACGCAATGGATTTCAGCAGAGAATTGCTGCGCGATAGTTTTGTCGAATGTGCCCGGCGTATAAATGATAAAGACTTTTTGGCTGGTGAAGTTATTTGATGGGGATGTGGTGGATAGTTTTTTGCATTAGAAGCAGCGGCTGGTGGTGAAGTTAGGGAATTATCCGAAGAAGAGGACATGGAGTTTGTTAGTTTGGAAGTCGATTTCAATAGAAACAAATTCTTAGGTGGAAAAGCTGTAGATATTATGGCATTTACTGCAGTCGATTTAACATTTTTGCCAGTATCGCGATTCAAATGATACGCCTGGCTGCCACCAAATTTACGATTTAATGAGGATGATGTTTCTAGAGGAGATTTCTTTGTTTTTGCACAATTACTTTGTGAATGTGTACCCGAGGAGGACGTAGCAGCGTGATCTAATGTTTCACCTTGTTTCAAAGCAACTGAAGGTGATAGATTTTGCGGTAGAGTTTTCGATTTTACTCGCAAAATACATGGTGTCGATGTAACAATGTTAGTAGTCACTGTTTTTGTTAGCGCTGACGTACTACTGCCAGTAATGGTAGTGGTACTGGTTTGTTTGGTATGGGTAGACGACGATGCCGACGAAGTTGAAGCTTTTATTTTGGCGACATTGATTAGATTTTGTTCAGAGCTTTGTAATAGATTTGTAGACGGAATGATAGACCTTGGGGGCGGCGAAGACGTTGAGGAGGGTACTGATAAGATGTTCGTACGCGAGCGTGATTTCATCATTTTTATAGGTGTAGATGTGTTTGTTTGAATGCGACTTATGTCTGAATCATCGTCGTCATCGTATTCAGTATTGCTGTTTGGTATTGGTGTAGACGGTGTGGTTGGCGTTGTCATTGTTGGCTTAAGAGCCATGCTGCTGCTGCTAATGTCTCTTATTTTAAGAGGGGTTTGTTTTGGGTTGGTTTTATGGTTTATTTGAGAGGCAGCATTCCTTTGTGTTTGAAGTGATGACGTAGTGTTTGTTATTGTTGTTGTGGTTGTGGTTGTGCCGGGTGTTACCACTATATCATTTTCCTCATTAAACTGGGTTCTAGGAGCTGGGGAAGACCACTTGCTTGAGGATGTTGTGCTTTTATAAGAAGTGGTTGAAATTTTTCGGCTTTCATTGGCAGTTGTTGGTAATTGTTCAGTTATTGTGCAACCCAGGGACATAGTGGGGGCTTGGGTGTCATCCAAAGCATTGAGCACAATGCCATAGCGCTTAGTGCGCGCTGTAGTTTGAGCCTGGGCTCTTTGTTTGGGTATGGGAGTGGAATGATTGTTAGAGTGAGTTTGAGGGGATTTACTGCTAACAGAACTTAATCTGTTTGCTAAAGACTTGCTAGAACTTAAAGAAATTTTGCTAGTTCTCTTGGTATTGCTTAGGGAAGATGAAGAAGTAGCAGAAGTGGTTTCTTTGGCTGGCGTGGCACTGGGTGTTTTGATGTTTTTATTTTTATTCATGGCTATAATGAATTCCGCAGCATCACTATCCTCGTCTAAATCGGCTGTGTCATCATTTCCTCCCGATAAAGTCCAATTGAAACCACAAGGAGGTGCCATTTTCTTCGAACTCTTCGAGCTGCCGCTTCTATAGCCCGAAGATGCAGTCGATGAATTGGAAGATGTGGTGCTAAAGCCCAAAGTGCTATTGGCCCTTTCAAACAATAGCGTGGTGACTTTGACCGAAGTGGTGGAGCTACGCGGCGAACCTGAAGTTTGTTTAATATTATTGTCACTTTTCAAAATAGTGGAAGTGGACTTTTTTAAAGTGTTATTGTTACAATTCTTCAAATCTTTGCTGATTGTGGTGTGACTAACTAAACTGGACACACTTTCACTGTTCACAGAGTTTTTGTCAACCTCGTCGTTGCTTTGGCTTTTTGCTGCTGGTTCAGTTTCGTCGTCCTCTATGACTAAAGGTACATAAAATGTGGATCTTCTACGTTGTTGCTTCTCCTCGGGTGTATTCGTTGATGTGGCGGAGTTTGGTGTAGGTGTAGAGGGTGTTACAGAAGACAAGGAAGTATTGGAATGATTTAGTGAAGTAGTATCCAAAGACTGCAACATGTTTTCAACGATTTTTTTTTGTCACTAAAGTTACTCAAGAATTATAATATGCCACATATTTTTAAGTTTAAGGTTATTACCACCGAAAAACACACAACAAAGACTTGTTAGAAATTAACGTCCTTAATTACTTTTTTTTAAATATTTTCTTATGGCAAACCCTTTTCCTCTTTCTTTCTTCACTTGTTTAAATAAAATTAACTACAACAATAACTTTTTTTAACTATACAATATTTCACGTTTTTTAATTTTTTTTTTGTATAGTTTAATTTATATGGCAGCTTCTTGTAGTCAAATTTCTAAATAAATAACATTAATTTTGTATATTATTTACAAAACAAATATAAATACTTTTTCTATTTCTTTTCAACTTCTTTTTCCATTTGCTTCATATTATGAAATGCTTTTACACCACTTGCATAAATATGTACACATTCTTGACTGTGTATCCACAAAGAAAAACTGGCCCTGCAACTTCTTTAATAAAAAAAACACTAGAAAATTTTTATTTGTGTCTGTTTTAGCAAGCAACCTGCTATTTAAAGTTTATAATGCATATTTTTTTAATAGCGTTATATGACATTTTAATATTTTTCTTAAATATCATTTAATTATTATATTTTATGGTGTTCTTTAAAATTATTTTATTTCACTTCACTCGTTTTATCTTCTTATCTAAACTTTATTTAATGAACAACCGCACTCAACTGAAAACGCAATTCAAATTGCGCCACTACTTCACTCAATTTTTACAACAATTTTTGAGTGCAGAGTTGAAGAGAGAACTAATAAGAGTGTGTTTTTTTTAAGATCATTGACAGCGTTGTCAACTTTGAAATTTCAAAACGCACCAAAATGGAGAAAAAAACGCGCCATTTACAAAAAAACGCACCAATCTTAGAATTTATTTTTTTGGTTCAAAATGTTTATTGAATTAATTTTGCATAAAAGTACATTATTTTTTTGTATTAAAAATTTAACACTAAAACACGATTTTACAGTTCAGGGTTAAAAAATAAATAAAACCTAAAAAAAACTTAGCAAATTTGTTCATTTTCATTTGTATTACATAGATAATAATTTTTTTTTTTAATTTCATAAATTCTGTACAAAACTTTTTAAAGAGATCAACGATTAATAGAAAGGACTCAAAACTAATAAAAGTTCTTTATTTATCATTTTATTCAAATATTTTTAATTTTCTTCGTCAGAAGTTTAATATATCTATATTAAAAATTTAACAATAAAAATAAACAGCCTTTTACAATATATCACGTAATTCACACGTTGATTTTTCAATGATTTTTTGAAACACGATTTTCGGAGTTTGTAGGCGAACGGTATAGAAAAATAAAAGGGGAAGAAATAAATCACATTTTCTGTTCTACGAGTTTTTTTTTCAAATTTTCTTTACACATATTTTAGTTTTTTTATGTTGCTTTATTTTATTTTTTCATTGAATGCGACATCAGCTTTTTTTTAATACAAAACAGTGTTACCTGTAGGTATTTTCCTCACTAACATATGAGTATAGGGAATATCGGAAAAATATTTTATTTTGAACAAAATGTAGGTATTTTTTATTCTCATATTGCATTTTTTGTGCATAAATGAAAAAATAACTATACTAAAAATATATTTTTGTTCATAAACCGTTTCAAAATTTGTTTTTGCTCGAAATTACATAGACTTTTATCTAATTATTTTGGTGTCGCAGTGTCTGTCTTTGGTAGCATTGCTGGGAGAATATTTATTTATATGTGAGAGGATAAGAAAAAACGCTGTCAAAATAAAATAGATTCTATCTCTCGACTGCTTTCTGGCGCTACTTTTTTGTATGGAAAATGTGTTTATGCCGCAATTTTGTTTGATCATTAAGGCATTAAATGTTTTTAGTTTATCTTTCTTTAAATTAAATTACTAAAATGTGTAGATTTTCGTATGGAAAGTTTTTTTTTACATGTAGGGAAAGGAACAAACGGTTTTTTTTAAATCTACTGGCAACATTGGAAGAAAAAAAATAAAAACTAGAAACATGAAAAAATCATCGTATGAATGTAAAATGCTTTTGGAAGCAACTTTTAAAGAAAATAAAAAATAAAATAAGATTTTTAAATCATCGTATGAATTGGGCCTATGTACATAATTAAAAAAACAACAAAAAAACTAAACAAATTTGTACAGACATAGTGTACATATGAAAGTGGTCTAGGTCATACTATTTTATAATTATATATATAATTATATATATTTATATACTATATATTAATTTTATAAATTCGGTTTAAAACTTTTTAAGAAGAGACCAAAAATTAATTATTCCAAATAAATAAAGCTAATATTTTCATCATTATTGTTATCATTGGGCCATAAAACAGATTTCATTTCAAATTGTAATATTTTGTAAACATCATTAGTATTAATATGGTAATTAACACTATCAGGAAGTTGGTAAGTTTCAAAACAAGAATTTTTCGGTTTTTAACCCATTGTTGTGTTAAATTTGCGTTGGTGACACTAAAAATTAAGAAACGCACCGAAATTAAAAAAAGCGCACCACGCACCAACTAAGGAATTTTCCGCACAAAAAATTTCAAAAAGCACCCAAAATGGTGCGAAACTCACCAAGTTGACAACGCTGATCATTGAGTTAACTGTAGCAGTGTTGCCAGAAATTACAACAATGGGAAAAATGTCAAGCCGGTAAAAATACTGCTAAAATGTTTTACTACCTAAGTATTCGATTCATATTCTTTTGAAATTATAAACAAATTATATATACAATTGAGAGACATTCTTAAGACTATGCCATTTTATAATTATACATTTTTAAATATTTTTAACTATGCAATGTTTGCACTAATTTGAAAAATTCAATCATTGTTACATAATACAAAAATTAGTATTTCCAACTTAATACTACGCAGGCAAATATTTAACAAAACTTAAGTACCAACCTAATCCCCATGCACATAATATCTTGAACATTACTTGACTAATATCACTAAAGGATGCGTGATACACTATCATACAAAGTCGTACGATCTACGAAAATATACAACCCTGGTGTGATGAATTGTTATTCTTTTGAAAATTTTCATAAACTCCATCATACCAGCGTTGTATTTTTTCGAAGATCTCACGACTTTGTATGATAGTGGATCACTATATATATATCTCGACTTAAGATTTGAATACTTATTGTAAGTTCATTTTTGAAGATACAATAAATAAATATACATATATACATATGTATTAAAAGCAATTTTAAAACAATTTTGCCTCATAAATTTGATAATTTTTCTTTAATCTCTTCATTTTAAGATTTTATTTGTTAATTCTTATTAAGTTGCAGTTATAAAAATTTTATAACACTCTTATGTAAACACTGAAAAATTTAGTTGCATATGTAATGTATGTATGTGTGTATAGTCAATTTTTACTGCTTTTACTTATATAGTTTCTTTCTTTATTTTCTTATAATGTTTAACAACAAACTCATTATTTTATCTGGTTATATTTTTTTTTAATTTTTAAAATTCCTCAAAATGATTCATTCTTATCATTTATGCAGAGTAAGATATATAAACAATTCAATTATTTTAATCTCAAAATTTGTTTAACAATCTGGCAATTTAATGTGAGCGCATGAATATGTAAAAAAATATGCCTCTCTTTTCTTATTAAATTATAACTCTCAGTTTTGGTGATTAAACCCAAAAGATGGAATATTTGTCGGAATGATGGAGACTGAAATTTCGTTTTAGTGCCCTGGGGATTTTGAGATAATGCAATAAGCCACAGGTTATATACAAATTGTTATAAACTTATGTTAAAAAAAACTAGTTGTGCCAGGCAGCCGAACGAAATTTTTATTAAATTTTTTATACGGAAGTCCAAGAATATTTTATGGACTGCCCCAAGAAGTCAACATAAAACGTTCGGTCGGCAACTTGTATTGAAAATAACAATAAAATATATAAAAATAATCAATCGAACGTTTTCTATCGGCATCGTGGGCCAGGCAATTAATTTTAATATTCTTATAATTATATTGTATCAAATACTAATTCGAGACAGACCAGTTATATGGTAGTAACAAAGATTGGAAAAATAACTACTTTCATTACATTAGCTAAGGCTTTTATTATGTTTTTTGGACCATGAATAAGGCCATTACCATTGTGGAATGGAATGTAATATGAATTATCAGAAGCTCTTCTCAGAATAAATACACATTTTACGTGCAATAAAATTTTCTGTAGCAAATTCAATACATCTTTTCAATGCAAACGATATTAAAGATAAAATTAAATTAACTAATGAGATCAGCAGAATTTGATTGGCAAGCTTATAAAACTTGATTGGTTTTTCATGTGAATATTTACATAAGTGCCCTTCTTAATTATGAAAGTGGTCTTAGTCGTATATTTCTATGGTCGAGATATTTATTAGCTTACATTTGAGCAAATCAAAAAGTATTTTTATATTATACAACATCTTAATTTAAAGTGGTTCAGGTCTCGATTAATATAAATTCATTTTAGTTAATTTTAATTATTATTCGAACTCCATTTGTTTCTATATTTTATATTTATATAATATTTCTATATTTGTGAATTTTAATAATTATCACATGTAATTTGGCTTAAAAAAGCAATACGAACTTTAGCCCGTTCAAATCACAAATAAATTCATTTAATATTTGTCAAATATTTATTGAAGATTTTTCAATATTTATTTAATATTTCGAAGCAAAAATGTATGTGACTTAGACCACTTTCACATATGTATATAGTAATAGAGAAAAAAATAGTTTGACTGGAATTCTATATTGAAATGAAAAACAATTTTGACTTGCACTTTCAATATAAATTTCCAAAGGAACATTTTTCTTTTATTTACAGAAACAAGCAGTTAATTTATTAACCCCCTGTTTGTGTAAAACGTTTGAGTTAAAAATCTTGGCGTTTTTGTAATAGACTAAAGGAAACTCGTACAACTTTTCTTTAATCTATTACAGAAACGCCATGATTTCTAACTCAAACGTCTTACACAAACAGGGGTAAGTGTGTGTTTATATAAGACGAATTAATTATTTAGAGATTTGTATGCATAAAAAATTTGTTTAACGTGTAATTTCCACAATGCCAGCAAGCGACTTGTTTAGAAAAAAATATATGAAAAACACTCAAATTTTTTGTAGTGATTCCTTTACAAATTTTCTAGACAAGTCGCTTGCTTGCATTGCGGAAATTTTTGGGGATAATAAATCGAAAATCAAGAATAAGGTCTAAAACAAAACTGTGAACCCTATTTATATCATTACAAAAGTACTCCACTCAACATAAACACTCTCTTTGAGTGTTAAACTATTGTCAATTATAAACAAAAAGCAAGGTTGTAAAAAAAGGCATAACAGCAAATAGGAAAAAAGGTATTGTGTTTCAAAGGCAATAAAAATTTACTGATGTTAACGGCCTTATTTCAAAATATTTTTTTTTTATAAATAATTCGATGAATAAAATATATTAAGAATATTTTCCTCTAGATTTAAGCATTTACAAATTTATTTAAATTTAACCCATAGAAATCCGTGTTAAAAATTTTTTACATTTGCCATTATTCAATGTTTTGTTGTTTTTTTAGAACAAAGCTGAGTAAGTTTATTCCCTCCAATGTAATATAATATATTATATACTTATACATATTATGTATTTCATGAAAACGTTTTGTTTGGTTAAAGTTGTGCCATAAATTATTCAAAAACCATAGCAATTTGAAAGCATAACAAACCTGAAGCTTAAGGAAACAATAAAAATATTTTTTATGTCAAGGGAGTTATTCACGTAGGGAAGGTGTTTAACATACAAGGAGTTGAAATGTTTTTGTAACTAAGTATGTAACTAATAGGTTCTAGGTATATTTACATATGTTATATATATGTATATATATTTAAATAAAATTTACATATGTGACAGCGCATAGAGAAAGGGACCTAAGGGTAAAAAAATCAATTTTCACTTTTTTTTTTTTTTTTGATGTGGACAACATCTGAGCATCGAATGAGACCGATCCCATGCCCCAAAAGTGTTCCCTCCCAGAGATATGCGCGTTTTATGATGTGATGGTACACCAAAGATACACGTATTAAAATCTTTAAAATGGCTCTCCTGAATAAAACCGGTTTTTACCCTTAGGTCCCTTTCTATTTTGCGCGTCACATATTAAGAATAATAACAATGTTAAAAATAATGACAAGTAATAATTTGCTTAAAGAGTTTGTACAATAATTTATTTTTTTTAATGTTTCCTAATAACCCACATAATAATAAATATCAAACATTAAACATAATTTAACAAAAAAATTACTAACTCTGCATAGACACTACATACTACAAATATCATGCGTCATCAGTTTAATTGGGTTTGAAAGAAAAGGTGTAAAGCGTATGAGAATAATTTCTTGAAAAAGCTGCAAGACCCCCTAAACATTGTTAAAAAAAACCACAAAATATTATACAAAAACGCCAGAAATGGTTAAAAAAAAGTAAAAAAAAAACACACCCGTATGTTTTAACAGCTGCTGTTGATGCTTGAGCAGGAGTCTCTAAGCATGTGATCATGATCTTGTTGCTAAAGTAATGGACAGCCTTTATTACACGATACAAATATTACATACATAAAGAAATTTACATAAAAAAGGAAATCAAGCAATACGAAACAGGTTTCCTTTAAAACCAACATTACAATTTTTACAAAAGCAAAAAAATTAATAAAACAAATAAAAAAAAATTAAATTCAAAAATTAAAAACGTTAACATGCAGACATACATAGGTATGCATATATACAGATCTGTGTTTTTATGTATGGAGATGAAAGTCAAATGTATTTTTTTTTTAATGAATTAAAATTATTTTTTTAAACCTAACATGTTTGCCCAGTTTTGTATTTTGCCTTTTACATGCATACATACATACATACATGCGTTCCATTTTAATTAGCCATGCTTGGCAAAGCATTTATTGTTTATACGAGTACCTAATTTTTACTAATATCATGCAGTTACATGTTAAGTACATAGGTACATATGTATACTTCACAAAAAACCCATTGGAAAATATCACAAAAGAACTAAAATTTAGTATTTTTGTAAACACAGTAAGGGGTCGATAATTTCAAACTCCACGTTTTCCAGCATTTAAATAAATCGATTACACAAATATAGTAAAATACGCACATAAATACATACATACACACATACATACTTGAAATTTTAGTACCCTGCACTTATTTACTGCTATTGTTATTCTTTCCAACATGGCATTACTTTAATTAACATAAACTAACGGTTAGTTAATCTCATGTTCAGTGTTACCAGAAGAAAATATGTGTATGGTATGTATGTACATATGTACCCTCTAGTCAGCCTAGAACCATATGTCACTATGTCAATACTCTTTCTCCAGCGACAATTGCACTAGTTAAAATGTTGACAACTTTCCTTTTATGCGCGAGTAGAGATACGTTAGAGACAACAGTTCTAGTGTATTTCTGGTGATATTGTCAATGAACGCGTCAATGTTGTGCAATGATATTAAATAAATATATGTAGACGAGGGTATTTAAAATGTACTTGTGAATCTTCGCTTCAAATATCTCCATATGGTCGTAAAAGAACTACCTTCTCAATAGTGCTAAAGCCTACTGGTAGATTTTCAATGACAACCATATGGTATATATCAATAGGCTGCGTTACACTTAATCAGTAGCACTATTGACAATGTCACTAGAAAATCACTATAATTTTACTATTGACAACGAGTGAGAAAATATCGATATTGTATACTAGAGCCCCTAAAATTTGCTAGTGAGTCTTTGGTGCCAATGTCTCCATGTGGTCCCAAAAGAACTACTTAGTCAGTAGTGCTACAGTCTAGTGGTGGATTTTCAATGACAAGCTAATGTTAAATGTCAATAGATGATTACATTCGCTGGGGTACACATGGTCAGTAGTGCTACTGACAACGTCACTAGTAAATCACCACAATTTCTCTATTCGCACTTTCTACAGGGTATGTACAGATGTATGTAAAATTCACATTTACATGGAAGACTATGGGTCTTATGCAAAAAAACTTAATAAAGCTTTGCCAAGCAATGTTAAGTTAAGTTGTATTCTAAAAAAATTATTGTATAAAAATTCTAAAGTAGGCACCCACGTTTGTTAAGACTACTTTAAGTTGATATTTCCAAAATGTGTATTTTGTACCTCAAATATTTTTATTAATATAGCACATACTGATTCATGTTACATCTGAAAATGAAGCTAGAAGTGCCTGCTCTTATCTTAAATTTATTATTTCTGTCATGTAATGGGAAACATCACCAAATTATCCAACTGATTCGAAATACATAGCAAAATCCATAAAAAAATATCAAAATAAATACAATTATACAAAAATGTTTTAGTGATGTACATACAATCAAAACAAATCGAAAAAAGCTGGATATTCAAATACTCGTTTCATTCGAATAAAACAAATTGTGATAATTTTTCACATTTTTTTACTTTTACTTCATGGTTGTGTTTATCTGTTTTCCTATTAAGTCAGAAGCTCATATTTTTTAAATTAGGTTGCTTTACTTCAAGATAATAAAAATTTATTTAATAAAATAAAAAAAAATATTTGAATACCCGAATGAAATTGTATTCAATTTTGTACATCATAAGCTGTGAAGTGGTTGTTGAACACGGTGGTGTTACCAGTATTTATTATTAAATCACAAAATATTTAAGGTTGTCTTTTGCATATGATTTTTTAATAAAGCTATGTTAGCCTTAAAGTGCTTGGCAACTAATATGAACTTTAAAGCTAAAGTAAAATATTTTTTTGCATAAGGGGGTATATTTTTGGCTATAAAATCATTGAAACATGTACTACATATGTATGTACATATGTATATAAAAATAAGACTGCCAATGTTGCATTTCAATTGCAAGTATTCTTCCTTGCCAATTATATCGTCGCTGTTTTAACTAACCGCCCTAACTGATATTTTTTTTGAAAAATAGTTAAGTCCTCTACTAGACTTTATAAGTCATAATACACATTGTCTACAATTTTCATGATTGTGAGCATTACCTTTGTGCCTATATAAGTAAAAAGATTTCAGACGCAGCCATAAGAATGAATGTATAACAGTGTCCTGCACAAGACTATTTATAAGACCTTTCAAGACATGAGAGATTTTTTTAAATGCTTTACTACAGCGAAATATCCTAAAAGAATCGCTAAGCAATACTGTTGGCAAGTAATTTTTTTCGGTGGTTTGTCTTGCCAACAGTGTTGTTTAGCGATTCTTTTAGAATATTTCGCTGTAGTAAAGCATTGGAAAAAATCTCTCATGTCTTGAAAAGTCTTAAAAATACTCTTGTGCAGGACACTAATGTATAAAACAACCATAAAAGCTGCTCTCCTTTTAAATTTTTAAAATGTTAGTTAGGTCAGTTAGTTAAAACAGCGACGATAAGTATGTAGCTTTGACAAGTGCTCATAACAGTGTTTACTTGTGCATGCAATTGTTGCTAAATATGTATGCATGTATGTATGTATCCTGTATTTTTTAGTAGTAAATATGCATGTGCATTTGTATATGTACATATGTATGTACCCTCTAGTCAGACTAGAACCATATATCTCTATGTCAATACTCTTTCGCCAGCGACAATTGCACTAGTTAAAATGTCGACAGCTTTCCTTTTATGCAAGAGTAGAGATACGTTAGAGACAACAGTTGTAGTGTATTTCTATTGATATTGTCAATGAACCCGTCAATAGTTTGTTTTTCTTTTTTATTAGACCAGCGTCACTAAAACCTACTAGTGAATCTTTGGTTCAAATATCTCAATATCGCCATAAAAGAACTACCTTCTCAATAGTGCTAAAGTCTACTGGTAGATTTTCAATGACAACCTTATGTTATATGTCAATAGGCGATTACATTGGCTGGGGTACACCTAGTCAGTAGCACTATTGACAATGTCACTAGAAAATCAATATAATTTTACTATTGACAACGAGCGAGGAAATATGGATATTGTAGACTAGAGCCCCTAAAATTTACCAGTGAATCTTTGGTGCCAATGTCTCCATGTGGTCCCAAAAGAACTACTTAGTCAGTAGTGCTACAGTCTAGTGGTGGATTTTCAATGACAAGCTAACGTTAAATGTCAATAGGCGATTACATTGGCTGGGGTACACCTGGTCAGTAGTACTACTGACAACGTCACTAATAAATCACCACAATTTCACTATTCGCACTTTCTGCAGGGTATGTACAAATGTACTACATATGTAGTACGTAATCAGAAATACTCGTAACATAGCCATGTCATGGAGGATAATTACAAGCTTTATACTTTATTGATATCAATCGTTTTCAAATACATATTCGCATGGACGTATGTACATACATACATACATATGTATGTATGTATTCTATTTGTCCTTTTTTTTAATGTGTGCATTTATTCTTCTAAAGCAGTAGACATGATTAGTCATTTAGAAATGGCATATTGAAAAAGAACAAAAAAATCCCTTAACTAATTTGTAGCCGGGCAGCTTTATTTTTTAGCCGGCAGCTGTTTTCAGAGGTTCATTATCACAAGTAGAGATGTGCAAATGTCGTGATTTTATCGTATCACGCGTGACTCACGCATGATCGTGATTAAATTTATATTTAATCACGTTTGAGTGCATGATCGTGACTTAAAAATAAATTAATCGTGCGTGATCTTGCGTGAGCTATTTTTATTAATCACGCACGAATTCTCACGCTCTCACGAGATATCATTCCTGAATAGGTGTGTATCAATATACTATACCATTTTGCAAATGCTACGATGCAAGACCATTTGCACAAGATTGTGTATTGGGCTATTGTTATAATTTTTTTAGGCGTAGTAAACTGGCTCATGTGAAATTCAAATATTTATACCAATGTAGAAAAATAAAATTATTTTAATATATTTTTATGGTACACATTTATATTTTCCCTAAATTCTGACTTTTTTTCAGAAAAACTTCGCGTACATCCGCATTTATGAAAAGGCACTCTTAAATTTTAGTTAAAAATTTTTAAAACTATCTACATAATGAAATGTTATAGTTGAAACTTTCAAAATCTACCGTCACAACTTCCTATAACCGCTTAAACACAAAAAATATTTTTAAAATTTACTCTTATTACTCTTATATCCTAAATATTGCTGAATGTTCTAAGCACATTCTTAGTGCATTGCATTGCGCTATGTAATTAAAATATTAAAAATGTATTAAACAAAGTTTTTTGCAAAACTGAAAATAATGAAGATAATTACTTAAAACAACACATGCCTTTTTCAGGTAAATTTAAAAATTTGGATTTGTTAGCCTTTTTCCCGATTTCTCGAATGGATATGTTAATAAATTTTTTTCCTATTTTTATTTAGAATTTTGTCAAGAATTTAATGCTGTCTTTTAACTTAAAATCCAACAATGAACTAAAAAGTAATAGGCGAAATACTAAAAAACGTGAAGGGAAAAAAATTTCTTTGTCTTACGTAAAATATCTTATGAGAGATACGGAAACACATATTGGGAAATTATTTCTTAAGAATTTCAAGTTTATGGCAAAATGCTTTATCCGGTAAAAATCGGATAATTTTTAAAAAAAAGTTACAAGCTACAGAAGTTTTTTTTTGAGTACCAGGTAGTCAACTTTGGGACACTGTAACTCATGTCCAGCTCAAGCCATAAGGCTGTCATGACATGTGTTATCACCTACGGATGTTAGGAGTTTCATATAATTCTAATCAGTAGTTTAGAAGTTCCAGATTTATTGCCATTTACTTTGTAAAAGTCCCCACTGTGAAATGTAAATTTTACATATACACGTGCATACATATGTATGTACATACATACATACATGTGTATGTGTAAAACCTATATTTCAACCCAAAAAAAGATACAAATTGGATTATATAATTTTTCGTGAGTTTGCGTGATCGTGATAAGCTGTAAACCACTCGTGCGTGATTAAGCATATTTTGTTCGTGAGCGTGCGTGATCGTGAAAATTTTCAATATCATTCGTGCGTGAAAGTGCGTGAGTAAAATATTTTTCTGCGTTAGCGTGCATGTCGTGAGTCAAAAAACGCTCACGTGCACATCTCTAATCAGAAGTACCTAATCAACAAACGCATGTACTTATGTATACCTACGCAGTAAAAATGTTAATCCTTGCTATTCCAGAAGTTGGTTGGATAGTTTTTATCCTATGGCGTAAAATACATGAATACCTATGTACATATGTACATATGAATGTAGGTATGTACATAGGTATTTAAATTTAAATTCAAAATAAAAGGCGCATAATTAAAAAAAAGCTTATGCTGATGAGAATAACAAAAACAGCTGTTCGAAATTAAAAACTACAGGAAGCATTTTATACAATAAGCAATACACCTAAATTTTATACATATCACTCATTTAGTGAAAGAACGTCATAACTCGAAAAAATACATAGTTTGCCAGAAAACGAGTTGAAAGATTTCAATTTACACGCAACTTAATTGAAAAATAAAGTTTTATTTCGCCAAGGATTAATTCTGAAAAATTCAACTTTTTGAGTTATGACGTTATTTGAGTAAATTAGCGATATTGTACATAAAAAATATTCAAAAAATATTTTTTCTGAGTGTGTTAAGCCTGGTACTCTGTTCAAAGTTGTGAAAAATTTTCAGCACCAGTGATTATTTCGCGTGAAAAGTTTGACATGTAGTAAATGTAGCCCAACTCGTGGGTTTTGTTATAAATTTCTCGCTTTTTTTGCTTGAAAGTATGCATCATTGTTGAAATTCCGTGCGAAAAAAGCACTGCTCATGTTGTTTCGCAGCTAAACTAAAATGATGCCAGACTAATTTTGCATGGAGAGACATGATTTTACGTGTTTTTCACAACAAGAACAGAGTACTACTTTTGCGAAATTATTTCGCAAATTTTTCATACCAAATACTTTTATATGTAGTTTGACAGCATTTCGCACGAAATTGTGAACAGAGTACCAGGCTTTAATTTGGACAGTTCAAAGTACGAAACAAGCAAGGAAAAGATAACATGCTGTGAATTTAACAGAAAATAGTTTTAGCAAAAAAATAATTATGTACATATCGTCGATGTTTAAACTAAAGGTACCAACAGACGACATGTTTTTTACATGTGTTTTTTAAGTTTTCGACTCGTATGTTTTTCTTTATGCTTGTCAATATTGGTTAATTTACATAAGGTTTATAATTTTTGGTCACAAAGGTACATGTAGTATCACTTCTTCTTTTTCAGTACATAAATATCCACGTAGTTTGTTTTATAAATGGCTTGCAGCCGTCGAAATATTTTTGGTTCCGTCGCTGTAGTACTGGCGACGCAAATTTGCTTTTTTAATTTTTTCTTTTTTAAACATGACGTTGAGGTTGTATCTAAAAATCTATACATTTTTGGACTTATTTTAATAAAACGACAACGTTAAATTAAAAAAAAAAATATTTAATTAATTTGTCTTGCAAAATACTTCATTCAGACGGCTAATGATAGTGCACATAATCAACCGCCGACGAATTTGTTCGCATGACATAGACATTTGGAGCTGTATGTTTAACATAAGAAAATAGAGCACGCTCTATTTCAAATAATGTCTTATGTTTTTTGTCATGTTTTTTACACAAGCAATGTTTTAAAGGTAACACACGACATGTTTTCGTTTACATATGTAAATTCTGGCACATAAAATGTGAAAAACATGTCGTCTGTTGGTACCTTATAGGTCAGTTAATGACATATTTTTGAAAAATGAGTTAAGTCCTCTACTATTTTATAAATCATAATACACATTGTCCACAATTTTCATGACTGTAAGCATTACTTTTGTGCATATATAAGTAAAAAGATTTCTGACGCATCCATAAGAATGAATGTATAAAACAACCATAAAAGTTGCTCTCCTGTTAAATTTTTAAAATGCTAGTTAGGTCAGTTAGTTAAAACAGCGACGATACGTGTGCGTCCATATTTTCCAAAATTTCCTTAGGTCTCTTTAAAAAAAAACTTCTAAAATAAAACAATTTTTTATCCCTGCAAATTTTACAGGAACAAATATACAAGGCGAATATGCAGAGTTGAATATCGAGACCCATCTGGTATTAATTCGCCTTCAAGTCGAAACCATGCGGTCTACAGTCCAGTGTAAATTTACTGTTACTGGCAATGCGTTTTAACAATGCAGGACTTTTTTAAGAATGATAAAGGAAACTGAGGTTACATACGTACATGTATTTAAATTTATTGCTGTGTCAATGATTATGAGCAGGGAAACCGCAAATATGCAATTGCATATTTTTTCTTGTGTGACGTATTAATGTGAGGATAAGATATTTATCCGTTTCAAAACTTTTTATGAATTTTGGCATCGATTTTTTAGAGCATATTTTTGCATATTTTACCCTTTAAAGCATGTTTTCGCATATATCACTCTTAAACGCATTTTTTAGCATATTTTTGAATTTTTAGAGCATAATTTACGCCTTTAGGGCATATTTTGATACTTTATAGATTTTGTTTTTAATTTCCTTACAACCTTATCTGTTGGTCAAAATTTTTATTTAAATCTCATTTCCAATGTTCTATGTATGTGGTATATAAATTGTTCTTATATTAATATAACGCAGTTATTACATATGGGCGTTAGTTTAAATAAAAATTTGGGTTTGCTAGTTGTGACGGACTCTGTCCCGATTACATCAGTAGACGTTGAAGTAACCTTGCCAATGGCAACGATTTTTATTTGAAAATATAGACCAATATTTTGTTGTTAATTGCAATTAAATTATAAAAAAAATCTTGTCTTATTTATCCAAAATACAGTTCCAAAGTTTTAATTTGATATCGTGATATTTTTTGAAATTGAAGTTAAATTTTTACGAGATTATCAAAAAAATGTATATGTATTATTTGCTTGAGCCAAAATTTATATGTCAATTTTGTTTTAACGTGCACTTCAATCCCAAATTATTGTTTTTAATACGGCAGTTATTCTTTCTTAATTATCAAGGCGAATCCATACTAGGTGGTCGCAAGGGATCAGGTGACTATTTTCGCCGCTTGTAAGTTGAATATACGTTGGATGTCAACACACATTTTCAGTACATTTTCTTGACATAAATTTCTCAAAGCGAATTGAGCTGAGTTTACCTTTTATGAAATCGCCATGGTGAATTATTTTATTGTTTTCATTTTTTTTTGTTTATTTTATTTCTGTCTTAATGTTGTCGAATTTTTAAATGAAAAATGTATTTTCGTTGACAAATAAACCAATTTATTATATTTTTAAGAGCATATTTCTTGAGTTTTTAGTGCATATTTTAAAATTTTAAGTGCATATTGAATGCGCATAAAACACTTTTTTAGAGCATGTTTCTGGTTTCCCTGATTATGAGTTATATTTAAAAAAAAAAGTTGAGAAAATTTCTAACAAAGGAGCATTTATATGCAATATCGTAATTTGATTTCACATATAATAAATTTCTAATTCTTAAAAAAACTAGTTTTTCCCATATATTTTTTTTATATATATGTACATACTTAGGAATAAATTTGCATATTTTTTTTGTATAGGCACAATATTGTAATTAATCTCTCTTCAAATTAAAAATTTCCATTTAAAAGATCATATATAGATATGTAATATTTTTCTCAAAAAACTAGAAATAGAATAATTCTTTTTATATTTGTCTATCTAGAAGAAGTTTTAAGGATAATAAAAAAATTGTGTTTTGTAATAATACATATATTTTTCCAAACGTCTACAGCTGTTTGAGAAGCACCATTCATTTTTTATAAAAACTCTTTGTAAACATTTTACATTCTTTAGTGTTTCTATTGCTTTATTTATTTTAATCAAATTTAATCTTATGTACACACAATAATATCTCTCTATGCATAATAAATTTGCATTTCTTTTAAATTAAGAACAATAGAAAAAGGATTGATTTGATTTCGGAACTGATATAATGCACACACCAAAGAAAAAACGAGGGAAGTGCTTGAAAACAGCCCTTCTAAGTATGAGTATATGTTTCTTATTTATTCTTAAATAGGCCGTAGAAGGTTAAAAAAATATGTTAATAAGTAACAACTTCTCATATGAAATAGGAAACCTTTTTTTTTGGGTGTTAAATAATTTGCGGGATATTATATTTTCTTTGAAATTGTTTGCTTCATATCAAAAAATGTGTTTAAGACTAAACAATAAATTTTGTTTTATTTTATTTTAATTTTCTCAATACAACATACATATAATTATAACCATTTTTACTTTAGCGTTTTTTTATAAAGTGCCCTCATGTGGCAGCACAGCTTTTTTTACCAGTGTGTTACTGCAGTGTATACTGACGTTGCTTTATACAGTTACTCCAAAAAAGAGTGGGTGTGAAGTAGTCATGGCCAAATTAACAAAAGTATTTATATTTGAGTTGTTATAAGATTAAAAAAAAAATAAATTTTAAAGCTTTTAATTGTTCAAGGTTCAATGTCAAGGCTATTAAAGCAAAAATTAAATGGCAAAATATTACATATGAAATTTCGTTATAAAAATAAAAACCAAATATGAAAGAGCCATAAAGAAACTGAGTATTTGAGTTTAAGAAAAAGTGTAATAATATTGGTTATTTATCACTTTTGTTATCTAACATAGTCAGCTGTTTAGGCCTGTGAAATTCATTTATTGATTACATAACTTGTTTGAAGATTTCCACAGACTTCCATTTTGCATCTCTTGCAATAAATTAATGGATTATCTAAACTAAATTTACGGAATGGCCCATGATGTCAACAGAAAACGTTCGATCGACAACTTGCATTGAAAACAACAATAAAATAAGAACATTTCTTTTTGCTTTCAATGTAAATAATCGATCGTCATTATGGATCAGGCTGTTAAAATGGATTCAGCCATGTTGTCTGGACAAAATTTAATTAAATAATTTATTCAAGGTTTTATTGTGGAAAAATACTTTTAACACCAAACACGATTTTTTTTGCAAACAGTAATGGTGATTATCTGTTTAAATCGATTATCAAAGTGAGAATGTACTTGAACAGAAGTAAATATCAGTATCAGTGTTACGCTGCAGCCACACGTTCAATAAATCGCTTGCAAGTTCATCACATAGTTAATTAATTAATTTAAGGTTTTATTGTGGAAAAATACGTTTAACAGCAAACACGAAAATTTGTTATATAATAATGTTAATCAGCTGTTTAACTCGACTATCAAAATGAAAGAGGATTTAAACAGAAGTAAATATCACTATTAGTGTTACGCTGCAGCTACACGTTCAATAAATCGCTTGCAATTTTTAGCTGTGACATAAATTGATAGTAAACATTATTATATAAATGCCTACGACGAAGAAAGAACTCAAAATGGTGGCGTCACTCAATGTGCTGCTGTCATCAGCTGTTAAAATTGAACATAAAATTGACAGATAAATGGAAAGGTTAAATTGCAAGCAATCTAGGTGTCAATTGCAAAAGTGTGAACGCGTTGCAATTTGAAATGAATTGAAAGGCAAAACTTGATCATGTGCGCCCCCCCCAAAGTTCATAAAAATTGTAAGTCTATTGCAATAGAAAATCAAAATTGAAAGGAAACTTGAACGTGTAATTCACCAAGTTAATAATTTCGTGCATACTTAAAAAGCCAATTTCGAGATGTCCTTTTAAAATTCAATTTTAAAACATATGCACATATGTTTATACACATATGTATATGCAAATATATGTTTATATATCTTGATTTTTTTGTTTTTGCCAAACAAGATTATTTTTTGTTTGTTTTTAAAGTTTTTCTAGCCTTCGCAAAGCAGCCTTCATGAACAATTTCGATGAACAAGATTGGAAAACATGTGGTCAAATGCTTTGAAAATATTGTGTGCATCAATTTATTCTATAGACAAAAAATAAATAAATTATAGAACAAAAAACACAACAACGATAAACTGCATTTTGTTCAAATTCAGAACATCCAGGCAAATGACATTTAATACACGCTGCTGCTTATGTGAACTTTGCATGCAAACTCGAAGACCAATGCAAACAAGACATATTTTAAAAGGGAGTATGAAAAAGTACGAGAGAATGAGAATGTAAACAAAATAATTTAATTGCCTCAATGAGTGAGTGTTTGTTTAAACAACTGGCGTCTTAAAGCTTAAATTAGACGTGACACAGCCATAGCCGTAGAGAACAGCCGTTCGAACCAAACTAATGGGCAACACTATATTCGATTATAGGTGTGTCGCCAAACGCCATAACTCTCACCATAGAAACCAATTGAATTTTGGTTTGGTTATGGCTATGGCATTATGGCTATGTCACGTGTAATTTAAGCTTTATTAGAGCAGTAAACACACAGCAAGCGTTAGAAAGAAACAGCACGACAAATAACAATAATAATAATAATAAGAATGGTATAGAATAATAAATTTCAGGTATGAAACAAGGAGTCAGAGGTCAGTTCACACAATAAGAAAACAATACAAGTTTTTGTAGTTGTTTGTTATTTTAATTTTTCTTTCAGCTAAGAAAGCAAACTTTAAAAAAGCAATAATTGAAAAACAAAATCTTGACAAGATGCGAACGAACGTCATTCGTTACATTTGAAATTTGGGTATTTTGAAGAGTTATATTTTATTGTTTCCAGCAGAATATTATTACGCGTATTGTATGTAGTATGTAAAATATGTAACTCTTGATAGGTATTCAGGCAGCGTATGTTTTTAACTATGTATGTACATATATAAAAAAATAGAATTTTTAATTCCATATAATTACTGCTTGAGGCAATTCTTCAAATGTAATAGCAAGAAACAATTTTCAATAGTTAAAAATTCGTTAAATTGGATATATAAAAGCAATAAAATTATTTTAAAGGAGGTTTTCTTAAAGTTAAGATCTTACGATAGACATTATCGGTTCTCTGTTCATCCACTATATTGAAAATTTTAGGTAAATATGTTGACTTATAAGACTTTATAAGATTCAACTGGTGCAAGAGGACTACATGAAATATAGTATACATATATACACATTAGGGCGGGTCGATTTAAAAATCGTACAAATTACAAGGAAAATCGTATTCTAGGGATCAAAATAAGAAAATTTGCCGAAGGAACCTAAAAAATATTTTGATGTCCCAAACTTTGATCCGAAGGGTAAAATTTTGAAAAATCTCACTTTGACCCATTCAGAGTTCCTCAATCGAGTCAAAATGTATGACCGACCCCCACTAATTTTGGAGGGAAGATCCACCCATGTCAGTGGCACACCCCATGGAACCACCCCATACAAACATTTCAAAACATCACAAATTTGCCGATTCAGCATTCTCTCATCATCATTTTCTGGCAACACTGATCACAGCTGTAAAATGGCTTGCTAAAGAAAACAGTGTTGCCAAGTGAAAGATATGGATGTTTAGAATTCATCATTTATTTCTGGATTGTTGCGACTTTATTTCTCTGCTCCGATGCATACAGAGATGCATTTCTCAACTTATTTTGAGCCGTACATAAATTAAAATGTGGGAAATCTAATGTGTTTTTTTTAACTTTTCACATATTTTGCTAAATACTAAATAAAATAATGGAAAATTTTGGAAAACACATTTTATATGAAATACATACATATGTATGTACATATGTATGAAAAAAAAACATTTTCCATGGCAAATTACTTTTAATTGCGAAACAATTTAGCACACAATTTTTTATGCTAAGCTTTCTTTTCACTACAATTAGTTCAAGTGTGCGTAAAATATTTAACTTCTACTATTTTAGCAATTTCCACAGAAATTTCATTTCAATTGACAAGTTGGTGGCTAATTAAGTTGGGTCAAGCATGAAACAACATTCATATTTTTTCTTTTAAGCTACAAAAAGTGAAAAATGTTGTTGACATGCATAAACGAAAATTATATAAAATCTTTCAAGCATTTAAGGAAAATATTCAAGATTGGTAAAATTTTAGAAAAAAAGAAGAAAAGTATTTTCTTTAGAATTTGTTATTAAATTTTTTTTTAACCGGATATCTGTTTCTTGTTCTTAGAAAATTTATTTTAATTAATATCTTGGTTTGTTTTTTTTTTTATAAAACCAAAACGTTTTCTAATAGCAACAATAGAAAATAGGAAAAATAATAATAATACATGATTTTCTTTAATTTCTTTTGTGGTTTTGCTTTTAGCATTCTAACATTTGTTGTGCATTTCTTTAGCGTTTTGTCTGCATATACTTTACATGCATTTAGTAAGTATGTAGCTCTAAACCTCAAGAACTTAATTGGAAAAAGAAAAGATAAGAAATAAAAAAAAAATGTGTAAAAATATACTGTTTATTTAAATTTTTCCTATTTACTGATTTTCTTGAACAAAAATCTACTACATAGTGAGAAAATATGCTGTTGGTCACATATTCTAGTCACGAGTTTCCGGTGTCATTGGTTTTGTTTTGTGTGGCTTTTAAATATGGTTAAATATTCAATATTTAACAATGATCATATCATAGATGTCTGTAATTATTATTTGCATTATGAGTGTGGCACAAGCCGTTTTGTTTCAAAAAAAAAAATAAAAAATCAAAACCAAAAGAAAATATGTACACAAAGAAACTGCATTGTTCTCCAGATTTAAACAAAAAAGACAAAAAAAAATAATGATAAAATTGAGTCACTAGAAATGATACCAGGGATAATCACAGATTTTTTAAGCAAATATTCTAGTGGAGAATGTATATCATTTCTTTCGGGTTAATTAATTTTTTTCGGTATGGCAACGATAATTTTATAATGTTAGTGGCAAACAAGCTTCCGACCACTATTGCCAGCATTTATGGCCGTATTGTAGTAAATGTCGGCTGAATATTGTCTTTCAAATCGGCCAGAAATTTTGAATTGTTCTTCATAAAACCAGCATCCTTATTATGGATCACAATTCCATCGGAATTTTTTTCGCTATTCCTTATTTTACAAAAATGATTTGTAAACTTTCGAGACAAAATATGTGGATTCATCTCCCTTTAAGCAACAAACATACTACACTCACACATATGCACAGATTGACAGATTATTTTTATCGTCTCCAGAGCACTTAAAAAACGCGTAGTTCCACTGTCGTATCGCATCGCCTAGTGCGGTATTTACCTTAAGTAGAGATGGTAAATTTTTTAGCAAATAATTCTGCAAAAAACCGACTTCATTGAAAAGATCTTATAGAATATTTTCGAAAAAATTTATAGGGCATGCCTCCGTCCATTTCTTAAATGCAAGATTTTGTGTTTTTCAAAGCTCAGGGTGTGTTTTAAGTTTTGTAAAAATTGGTACAGTAGAACCACTTAAAATAAAATGTTAAATTTTAATGGGCGTGACTCTGCCCATTTTTTTAAATGGAAGATTGTGTCTATTTTAGAGCTCAAGTTGTGTGGTAAGTTTCGTAAAAATCGATTGTTAAGTAGAACCAAGTGAAATATAATAGATTTTAATGGGCGTAGCCCCGCCCATTATTGCCACTTTAAAATTGTGTGTTCGCTACGTTTCGCAGCGATCAAATAAGTAGAATATCATAAAATCAAATACAAAAATTTGTGGGCGTATATCTGCCCACCTTTTTTTACAATGGGACCAATTGGAAGCTATACCCTCAGACAAAAAAAAAGAATTTTTACAATCGGTCTAAAATATACCGATGTTTTAGGGTTCCGTACACAAAATCTGAAAAGGAACCCTACTGTTTTCGCTACGATATCCGTCTGTCTGTCAGAGGCTGTTTTCTCGAGAACCCTAAAAGCTACGAGCCTGAAATTTTTACAGAGTATATATGGCCGCTACAACATATGACAGTTAAATATTAAAGGTTGTCCCAAAGTGAGATATGAAAAGTTTTTAAACCCTAATGTAATATTCATACAATTAAATATTAGACACTTGCTGCCGTATTCAGAAAAAATAATTGTGGTTTACAAAAGGTTTACGAAACAGATTTTGTATGGAAATTTGTTTGTTAAACGTTTTGTAAGCCAAAATTATTTTTTTCTGAATAAGGCTTTTGAAATTTGTAAAGCTAGTGTATTTTTATGCAGACAACAATTAACAGTGAAATTTGAAAAAAAAAATCAAAACTAAAGGGTTTTCTATAGGGTGATCGACTCGGTTTTTCAACCGGTTTTAAAACCCGGTTTTTTCACAATACGGTTGTCGGTTTTTTCAAAATATTGATTTTTTGAATGTCGAATAGTCCGGTTTTTTACAATTTAAAAACCGGCTGAGTCGAATACTTTATGGTTTGTATATTTTGCAATAAAATTAGTTTTTACTATGTTAAAACTTAGACCTTGATTTTCCTAAGTATTTTTTTTAGTATAAAAGTTCTAAGCATTTTTTGAGTATGGCAACACTTACTGAAGCATGAAATTTAAGCGAAATTATTTTATGAGGTCTTATGGTGTGCAATGGATGTTAAAATTTATTTACAAAAAGTTTTTTTTAGTTTTTTTTTTAACATTTTGCTTCATATTTTATATAGCTTCTTAAGCTACGGTCACACTTGTCAAACATTTGCCCAAAAAAGCATAGCCACTAAATGCCAATGAAAAGTCTTTCAATTCAGACAAAAATTCGCAAAGTTAAGGAGTATCCAATATTGTTGGATTCTATGACATTGTCTATTAGTTGTGTTCGAAACTGTTTTATATGATAAACAAGTGTCTAGATCAAAACTTTTTTCTTTAGTGTTTGTTGGTTACGCGTTTTGGGGCAAATGTTTGATAAGTGTGACCGTAGCTTTAGCTTATTTTTTTTAGCTTTTTTTAAAAAACTCATAAAAAAGTTGTAGGAATGGTAATTTTTTACTGCGTTATTCATAAAAAACATATCAGGTTTATTAAGCGCTTATTTGGCATATTTCTATGGGATATGTTAAATCTTTTTTCTAATAAAGCAATTTTAAATCAAAACTTTTGTATAATAATTTTCTTACTTAAAAAACCGGTTGACCGGTTTTTCTTGAATTGTAAAAACCGAAACCGGGTTTTTCATAATTTCAAATATTCGAACTATTCGAAAACCGGTTTCTGGAAAAAGTCGAATAATCGATCACCCTAGTATTCTATCAGTTAATGTAATTTTGACTATGAAATTTTAATAATTTGCTGTAACTTGGAAACCTATATAGAGGAAAACTCTCAAATTTTCAAAAATGCTAACTAAAAAATCCCTTAATTAAAAAACTGCCAAAACGAAAAATCGCCAAAAACCGAAAATGCAAAATAATTATCAAAAGTAAAAAGTTCAGAAAAAAATCGTCAAAAAATCGCCCAAAAATAAAAAAATCGCTCAAAATAAAAAACCGAATAAACTTGCAAAAAAGCCAAAAAATTGTCAAAACGAAAAAAAAAAACACAAAAACTAAAAAATCGCTAGCTAAAGCTGGAAATCGCTAAAACTAAGGAAATCGCCAAAAACTGAAAAAATAGGCAAAACGAAAAAAGCGGTATAATTAAAAAAAAACCAAAACAAAAAAAAAAAAAAAATTTTTCTATATCAGGTAATATGTATATTCCATTATATAGGCTAACGTTCCTATTACATACATATGTATGTATGTATTTCCCGTACGGAACCCTTCGTGTGCGAGTCAAAGTCGCACTTTACTGAATTTATTATCTTGCTAGAGTATTAAATCTTAAATTAGACGTGACATAGCCATAATGCCATAGGCATAACCAAACCAAAATTCAATTGGTTTCTATGGTGAGAGTTATGGCGTTATGGCGAGTCACCTATAATCAAATACAGTGTTGCCCATTAGTTCGGTTCGAACGGCTGTTTTCTATGGCTATGGTTATGTCACGTCTGATTGAACCTTAAAACCCTATTTAAATCTTTTCCTCGTCCACGACTTTATTTTCAATTGTTTTTCTATCCAAAATTTTCCCTTTTTCAAATTAAGATTTATGCTCATTTCGACACTTTATAATTATAAAATCCTTTTAAGTCCCATAAAACTGTCGACTGACTATTGGAATATAATAAGGATATGATTCTTAGCTACATATGTATGTATGTATTAGACCCCTGCACAGTGATGCCAGAATTCCTTCACCTAAAATGGCTAAATGAAGACTAAAAAATGGCTAAAAATGGCTAAACGCCATCAAATGCAAAATCATAAACTTTAAGCAAACACAATAAAGTATTTCATATATTATTTTTTAAAGCCAAGTCAGGAACATTTTTTTAAATAAATAAAAACAATAAATAGAAGTAATAAATAAAATTAGTTTTATTCAGGTAGTCAAGAAACTGCGCATATAGGGCAAACTTGCAATACTTACAGTACGCTTTCATTCATTTGAATATTTTGCTATTCAGTCTTTAAATTTTTGGGTTACTAATCCATTCCGTGTGAAATTTTTGTTTATACTTTTTATTCATTTTATATTTTTTAAACTTTCGTTTAAACTTTAATTTATTTTTTATTTTCACTCGTGTAAAACAAAAATGACACTTGTTTGATTGATATCATAAACCACTAATTAGACCCGACAACGGAGTAGCGAATCTTATTGGTACAATTTACAATTTCATATAAGCTCTTTTAGATTTGTAATTTTTATTGCAGCAATTATTGAATAACTTTATTTTTTGGAATCGAGAATTTTACATTTTTCGCTACATTAGATGCTCTTTTAGCGAAATATACAAAAATCCCGGTTTCAAAAATATAATTAGTTAGGGACTTTCTATATTAAGGTAACGATATTTGCATTCCTCTCTACCGCCCCCTTTCACCATCTGCGGTAAAATGTTTGTTAAAATAAAATTATCTAACTGCTGGTTTGGCTAACTGGTACTATTTAATCAACGGTTACCGATTTTTGTTTCACCATCCTTCGGTTATTTAACAACAGAATTTGATGAAAATGTGGCAATACTGTCAGTTTGTTTACATAAAAAAATATATACCTTTTTCACAAAAAAAAAAAAAAATAAAAAATAAAAAGTTGCTGCAATAAAAATTGCAATTTTGAACCGGGATTTATTGAGATTAATGTTCTGTTTTTTGGTAGTAAATAAGTGTTCCTTTGTTGCGAGTATAAATTTTTTTATGGAAAATCACAAATAAATTTCATGTTTGGAAAAATAGCTAAAAAATAGCTAGATTAAAATAAAAATGGCTAAACAAATAGCTAATAGCTAAATGCACTTTTCTTCCGGCTAAATGGAATGAAAAATGGCTAAATTGGCATCACTGCCCCTGCACAAGACCACTTACAAGAACTTTTAAGACATGAGGGATTTTTCAAATAATTTACTACAGGGAAAAATCTAAAACAAACGCTAAACTACACTGTTTGAGTAAAGAAGAAAATACTTCGTGACGGAAGAATTTGTGATGCTTGCTTCTTCTTACGCATGGGCGCGTATACAGAACGTCATGCATGTACATACGCACACACGTTGTGTGTATAATCTTATATTTATCTGCGCACATACAAACGCGCACATGCATTGACACTAGTTAAGTGCGCTTGCTTTAAAAATATCATCATACATGTTACACACACACACACACACACACACTCAAACACTACTTATTTTAAGTGTTTGCTACGAGCAAGAAGACATCGCTTAAAAATACTCATATACACGTACATATCTAAAGTGCTTCGCTTGTTAAACGACATCATTTGGTATAATACGACAATGCATTTAGAAAACAAGACATACATATTTACATTTCAAGACTGTTTATGCAGCCCTCTAATATGTACATATATTTCCAATATTTTATCTTTAAATAAACATTTTGCAAATAGCCAAACTTTAAATAAATGCCAAACTAAGCGAACAAATAAATACATAAATGCTTTCCCAAAATAATAAAAGACGCACATAAAACTTTTATTTGTAGACGGCAAAGAAAATTTTACAAACCATTTTGTGTTGATTTATGCGTTTCTTTTGAATGCTCACTGACAATAACACGGTTTTAATTCATTTCTTTTTTTTTTACACATACAACTCTGCTGTACTTCTTTTAAATTGTTGCTGATCTCTTATTAATTTCTTTTTCTTGCCAGCTTTTGCTTACATCGAAAACTACTAACGGCCAGCGATAAAGACACACATTAATATACATACATATATATGAATGTACGTATACTCACTTCAAACAATATACGAGTAGCAACAACAAAATGGCAATGACTGCAATTTAAATTGTATTTTTATTGTCATCATATTGCATTCATAAGGACAAGCATAAATGTAAAGAAATTAAATGTAATCGTGACAATAACAACAATTCACACAAAAAGAAGATGCAAAAAGACAACAATAACAAAAAAAAAAACTATTTAAAAATCGTAACAAATACTTTATTAAATGCAATGTGAAAAATTTAAGTAAGACGATGACAACGACGACAACGACGGCTGATGGTGAAATGCATAATAAAATGGCTGTAACAGCAAAATGCACTTTCTGAACAGTTTTATTGCCAAGATAAGGGGACAGCAGGAAACTTCCAACAAATGCATATAAAATTATGCATAATAAACTGTTTTTAATAATTTAATGCAAATGGGTTAATTTAAGATTTTTAATAAATATTTAATACGTTTTAAAGAAACTTTAATAATTTTTTTTTTGTACAGAACTCTCAGCGTCTTATGAAAAGTGGGTTTGTAGTACAAAAAAGAAAATTTTAAGTTTAAGCAAAGTGAACACTAGGTTGGAAAGAAAAAAGAAGAAGCCGTAAATTAGCTCTGAGCTGAAGAACAGCTCTCATATCATCGTTATAATTTTTCAAATATGTACCGTCAGTTCTGTCTTTGTACTTGGCCGTCGCACAGTGTTTTAGAATCGTTTTTCATTGGCCAAAACTCTGTAAGTTTTGAACTAATGAAGATTTTTTTAATAATTCTTTTTTTAATTGGAGAGATAACATCTTTAACTTTTATCCAAATTTAATTTCCTTAGAATCAACGCAGTGGTTGTTTCGTGAATAGATAAAATCATTTATCCAAATTTAGTTTCATTGAAATCAGTACAGCGCTTGTTGAGAAATTTAAGGTTAAAGTTAAAGTTCCGATTTTTTTCCCAAATCGATTTTCGAAAAAAAAATGCTGCAAAGCTGTCAATGAACATATTCAAACAAACAAAAAATTATATTTAAGAAAATTTATTTACAAGTGAAAAATTTTTGTTGCGGGGAAGAAAATGACCCCATCGATTTTAGGAAAAACATTGTAGTACCAAACTGCAAGCAAAACTTTTCAAATAAAAAAAAATTTAAATCAATTGAAAAAGGACAGTGTTATGCATGGGGGAGAAAACTTTCTCCTCCGATTTCTGAAAAATAAATTATGAAGCCAAGCTGCAGACAAACACTTTCAAAAAATAAAAAAATAAGTTTGCTAATTGCTTTACAAATAAGAGGAGTTATGTCTAAGGAGAGAAAATTTCCCCCACCGTTTTCCGAAAAAAATTATTGGACTCTATTGCGCGAACACATCCTTTCAAACAAAAAAATAGTTTTGCAAATCGCTTCAGAAATGACAGAGTTATGCATAAGGGGAGCAAATTTCGCCCACCAAATTAACAAAAAATTAAAAGACCAAAGTGCAGGCAACTTCTTTCAGACAAAAAAAAAAAAGAATTTTGAAAATCGGTTAACAAACGACACGAATTATGCATAAGGGGAGTAAATTTCCCCCTCCAATTTAGAAACAGAATTATGGAACCAAAATGCAGGCAAATTCTTTCAGTAAAAAAAAACAATTTTGAAAATCGGTTAACAAACGAAACGAGTTATGCGTGAGGGGAGAACATTTCCCCACCGATTTCCGAAAACAATTATGGAACTCAATTGCGGAAAACCATTTTCAAACAAAAAAATTAATATTTTCAATCGCTTCACAAATGAATGAATAAGGGGAGCAAATTCCGCCCCCCCCCCCACATTTAAAAAGAAAAAACTAAAGCACCAAAATATAGGCAACTTCTTTCAGACCAAAAAATTATTTTGAAAATCGGTTCATAAACGTAAAAAAATACTTGAAATTTTGGAACAATTTTTTTTTTAGTTTTCTAGTATTTTCATTAAAATAAAAAAATGTTCTATAGACGGGTCGTGGCGTGTGAAAAAGTATATATAAGCTTAAAGAAGACACTTTCATCTTTCTCTCGATGATTTTGTTTTTTATCCCTTTTAATTTTCAAAACTTAAAGCTTAAAATTTTACAAAAATATTAGAGATTTCAAGTTTATTACATAGCAACCTAACGACAAACTGAACAGGGCCTTGCATATGCCATATATTAAAAATAACAGTTTACCCAACATAACAAAAAATACCGCAGCCCATTATCGATAATAGTTTTTGACGAATCATAATTTATTTCAGATCAATAATGACAAATTCGCAAAAAAAAAAAAACAATAATTATTAACTTGCCTGCACCCAGTCAAAAATACTTGAGTGGCAACACTCTGTTGTTGTTTTTTACATTTATTCAGAGCTGATGGCCTTTGTAGCTAGTGCTCTATTTTTATAACTTTATAATAATTAATTATTATTAAGTTATTAATTAAATAAATAAATAAATACATTTATTCACCTCTATTGTGAATAAAATGTGACATTTTTGTTCCCATGAAATTTTCATTCCCCATAAAGGGAAATTTTCTATCGCGAATTTCATGGGAAAGTTTGTTCTCGCTATCAATGCGTAGTGAATGTAAGAAACGGGAAGAAGACTTGTAAATCTTAAAAATTAATTGAAAAATCTGACAAATTTAAGTTTAAAGTAACACATACACAAATTTTAGGTTTCAAGTGAAATGTTTTTAAGTTTTTAAATATTTTAAAACAAAGAGATTCATATTCAATGAAAAAGATGTGTTGCAGGGAATTATTGTTATTAATCGTGGATATTATATATTTATAACTGTTAATATATAATTGGAAGTATAATATTGAAATTACGCGATGTACTAAGTTAATAAAAAAGTGAACAAAACAAAGGGTAAAGTGAAAAAATACCCATAAAAAATATTAATCACCATAAGGGGAATCAAAGAAAGGGGACACATTTCTAGGGAAAAATTTGGGGAAAAGGGAAAATATATCGAGAAAAAACTCTTTATGATAGGGATGATTTACTTTACATACTTCTTACAACCAGTGCTGCCATAAGCGTTTAAAGGAAAAACTGTCCATATGGAACCACAAAAAAAATGTTTTCAGAAGAAAAATCTGCCCAAAAGTATTTAAAAGAAACGCATAGAAATTCAGACGTTGTTTTGCATTTAAAATTTTTGAAACTTGTACGAAAAACAAAGAAATTTTCAATATTTTCAACTTTTTTTGGGAATATTTTGATTAAATTTTTTGGCTACATAGGTTTTGATATGTTTATTTTTTGATGGCATCAATATTATAAGAATCTATTTTAAGAAAATATTTTGGCCAATGAAAATTGATTCTGAACCACAGTGCGCCGTAGATTTTGTGTCTAATTCTTGCATTTTTTTTTTGTGGAGATTTCTGTTAGCACACACAGATAGATGTAGAAAGGACTTTATGGGGAAGCATTGCCACCTCCGAATAATTGCTTATTTTGCACTCCCCTCCCCTCCCCCACCCCCCTAACGTCATCAAAAATTGTTGAAAATTGCCTTTAATTATCTATATTAATATTCCTCATGAAAATCATTTTGTTTTTTTTTTACTTGAATGCAAAGTAAAATATGTCTCAAATTTCTCTACGAAACTTACCAATTTTTTTCTTGTACATATACACAACATATGGTTCAATAGCCTAGAAATTCCTTTTATACACAAGAAAAAGCATGTGTCTGAATGATGTTTTAAATTTTCAACCCAACAATAACAACAATCGTTATGGGGAATAGAACGTACATAACATTGCAATGTGTTGTCATTCATAACAATAAGAAAAATTGGAAAAATTGTACCCATACATACTTATGCCTAAATGCTCTAGGAGAGAAGGATGAACGAATATTTAGAGGTAAAAAAAGAGTAATTGTATGTAAATATAAAAATGAATGACATTGACAACATATATTTGTGAAGGCTGAAAATGAATGGATAATCCAAATGCTTGACATTTTTACATACATAAGTATTTCTTGAGAATTTTGTGGAAAAAAGAGGTGTATCTATCTGGTATGAAAAAAAAAACAAATGGTTAAAACAAATTATTGAAAAGATTACACTAAAAGGAACTTTAAAAATTATAATCTCAATCGGATTTAGTTTAATTTTGTAACAAATAACATATATTTAGATTCTAGGTCGTGTAGAAGAAGGCTAAGTGATACGCGTATGTATGCTAGGCGATTTCCTAATGGGAATTAAACTGTTATATTGATTTATTTGTTCCCCTTTTACGCGTATATAAAAAAATTAGAGGGTTAAAATATTTTACAAAAAAATTTCACGTAAGATTTTACATAAAACTGGTGAACCCACAAAATCCAAGCAAGGCTTCTTATTTTTTTTTATTAATTAGTCATTATGACTCATTTTCTGATTTGGCGAATTCATAGTTACACCTATTTTTCTTTGTCGATTTTTTTTGTGCTTTGACTTTTTTTACGTTTTGGCAGTTTTGCACATTTATTTTTGGTGTGGGCGATTTTTGCAGTTAGGCGATTTTTGATGGCGCGATTATGTATGACGACCGAACTTAGTTACATACGTTGCCAGTTGCGAAAATTTGAATTTTAATTGTCTCTGAAGTAGTGTCTAATAAATGCCACGGAAAAGAAAGCATTTTCTTTCGTTTTGAATTGCAGAGTAGACCCCCAGGCTTTGAATTAGGAATTCTTGTTCTTTTTTTTTTTAGAGATTTACAGCCTGTCCCAGGATGTCACCAGCAAACGTTCGATAGACAACTCGTATTGCAAACAATAACAAATTTTCTAATGTTATTGTTGTTTGCAATACAAGTTGTCGATGGAACGTGTGCTGGCTGGTGACATCGTGGGACAGGCCGTAAATATATTATATGTAAATTTTTCCACTTCATTAAATTTTTCGTTACTTTTACTTTACAAATTTGTTATCAAACATTTTCTTTAATTTCTCCCAATTGTTTCATACGTTTTCTATATACATAGTATTTGCCTCAATGCTCAATTACCCATGAATATTTAAATTACAAAACCCACTGTGTTCTTTTACAGTCAATATAAAATTACATTAACTTGCTGTTAATTAAAATGCCCACTTGAAAACACTTTTGTTTAACTCCAGAGGGCATTAATAAAACAACACTACATACTTAGCCATTACATTACGATAACAAATAAATTAAAAAGATATTGCCTAACATTCAGCGTTACACTACACGTTTACTTTAACATTGTAGATACAAGATAACATGTTTAATAACATTACATGTAACATAACATTCCAGCAACGCCATGTGTTAAAAGTTAAATAAAAAGCATAGTGTGCTTTCAGGCATTAATTTAAATGCAAACTGATTACACTAAACAATTCTGCATTATAATAAGGAAAAAGTGCTAAGTATAATTTCTGTGTGGTTTTCATGAATAACAACCTATGTTTTATATTTTTTTAGTTCGAGTTGATGTCAAATTGTGATAGTTTAATGCTGCTTAAAAAGGTTTAAGAAATTTTTTTTAAATATAATAGACACTTGCAATTTGCAAAGTAACTGCCTGTCCCACGATGTCACCCGCAAACGTTCGATACACAACTTGTATTGCAAATAACAATAACATTAGCCCAATTCACAGTCTTGTGCAAATGGTCTTGCATCGTTGCATGTGCAAAATTGTATAGTATATTGATACTCACCACTAAAAATTGTTAAGTGGTGACTATCAATATACTATACCATTTTGCACATGCAACGATGCAAGACCATTTCCACAAGATTGTGAATTGGGTTATTAGAAAATTTGTTGCTGTTTTCAATATAAGTTGTCAATCGAACGTTTGCTGGTGAAATCGTGGGACAAGCAATAAGAGTATTTCTATACAGACTACAACAATTAACACTAAAAAACAAAAAAACAATAATAATGAAAGTGTATTTTCTATCACTTATTCCTAGTTTACACTATGCAAGTCCTATTGCTAAGCTAATTAGTTTGTGGGAGATAGAGAAGAGGGGAAAAGAAACGTAGCAATAAGATTGCATAGCGTAAGAGGCAAACTCTTGAAATTTTCATATTTTCTAAAACTAAAAAATCCCAAAATTATAAAATCGCCAATAACCGAACAAATCGCCGAAACGAAAAATAAACGCCAAAACTAAAAAAAAAATCTCTAAAATTAAAATAAATCGTCAAAAAACCGAAAAAATCATCAAAATAAAAAAATGCCAAAATTAAAAAACGCCAAATATAAAAAACGCCAAAAATCGAAAATCGCACAAAACGAAAAAAAATACCAAAACTAAGAAGCATCTGAAGCTAAATTAAATCGCCAAAACCCGAAAAAAACACAAAAAAAAAACGCAAAAAACAACAAAAATCGAAAAAAATTCCGAAAACGAAAAAAAAAATTCCAAGACTATGTATATACTCATATTACATAGGCTAAAGTTCGTATAGTATTGCATATCTACTGCCTTATTCACAAAAAATATTTCAGGTTTATTAAGCGCTTATTTGACATATTTCTATGGGAAATTTGTCAAATAAACCTGTAATAAACCTAAAATATTTTTTATGAATTAGACCGCTAGTGTCCGTACGGAACCCGTCGTGCGCGAGTCAAAGTCGCACTTTACTGTATTTATTTTAAGCTTCAAAAAGAAATTTTTTTGGCTCTACTGAAAAAAATTCGAATTTTGGACATGCGCTGTTATTCGTAAAAAACCACAAATTTAGCAATTTATCAGGAGAGCGCCTCTAAACTTTGAGTAATTTTTTGTTTAAATACTCCTATTTCTGTATAAGATGTTACTTTCTTGCGAGATTTTAGTAATTGAAGGGTCCTAGATATAAATTTGGGATATAACATATTGAAATAAAATAAACAAAAAGTAATTTTGCTGTAACTTTCTCAAAATTCACATAAATAAACTGACATTTTTGCAGAGATAAAGTTTTAAATTGAGAAATTAAGATGACGTTATTATTTCAATTTTAGCTTAAGTCGACTTAAGCACTTGTTCCTTTTTTGACACAGAATTATTTGAGAAATGTCACCACTGAATTTTTCATTTAAAAAGTCTCTTGTAAGAAATAAAATTACCTTACATTTTGTTGTTACTCGTATTATTTATAAAAATGCAAATATTTACCTGTAAAGAAAGAAAAATAAAAAATAAAACATATTAAAATGGAGAATCGTAAATATTTTTTAATATTTTTTAATAAAATAAATTTTTGTATGTATTTCTTATAATTTATATTTTTTTGAAAAGAAATTTTCTTTCATATCAATTGATGAAATGGGTAAAGTTCTAATAACATTTCGAAAGTGAAAATTTTTATATTTGCTATACAATCAAAAGAAAACAGTTGCTCGGATTTCAATAAAATTTTTGGCAGATGGTTCATAGCCTAAATTAAGACACAGGGATCAACTGTATCAAATGCTTAAATTCTTTCTAATGAAATCTTACAATGTCCTTACCTCATAATCAAGAAAACAAAATATGAATCATAAATCATGCCTTTACCTTATACATATATGCATGTATGTATGTATGTATGTATATATAAAAGGAAATACGGCATCACTGTAACTTTCTCAAACATGTCAATGTTGCCAACTTTATTCTTTTGACTGGTTAGATTACAAACAATAATGTGACACTAATTTCTTGCTGTCGTGTAGTGCTTTTATATGTGCCATTTTATTTTATTTAGTTATTTTTTTTTTTGCACAATTTTGTTTATATTTTGCGACAAATATTTTTCACACATTAAAATTTCCAAGTGCTTCAAAAGAAGAAGAAAAAAAAAAGAATATTCACTAGCAATTATTACGAGTCATTACGTTCTTGGTTAAATGAGTTGAACTACCAGTTTTTATTATATTTTTGTATGTGTGATTAAGATTTTTTTATTTTTTATTTTTCATAAATGTGACCAATTTGTTTGTCGGTTTTAGCCAAGCAGGCAGTCATTATTATTTCTTTGTTTTATTTTAAAGTTTTTGTGGTCTTGTCGTTTAATTTTTTTTTCTTTTTCTAAGTTCTACATGCTAAAGGTTGAAATATACACTTACAAAATATTATTTTTTTTTATAGTTATGACTACTTTAGTAACCAAATATAAATCTGATGAGGTACTCTGTATAATATTACAATTATAATGTACGAGTATGTATGTATGAGCATATATTGTGTATTTAAATTACCACAAAAATAAAAACGTGGTTTATAAATGGAACATGTGTGAATTTCATCAGAATTTCTTCTTTTAAATATAAAATTATTTTTAGCAACACGTTTTCAAAATATTTTACGAACTCTTTTATATTAGAAGTAAATCAATATGAATGAGAATTAGAGAGAGAGAGAGAGAGAGAGAAAAACTAAGTCCCAATTTACACTATGCAAGTCTTATTGCTAAGCTGATTAGTTTGTTAGGGGAGAGATACGGGGGGAAAAGAAACGTTGCTGTTCCCCTTGTCTCTCTCTCCCTGAAACGAATCAGCTTAGCAATAAGACTTGCATAGTGTGATTTGGGACTAAGCAAACATTTATGCTAGGAACACAATTGGGACGAACGACGAATTTCGTCCACATCGACGAATTCGTCGATAAGAATTCGCTGCGTAAATTCGTCGTGTGAAGCACAATAACGACGAATTTGCTCAGCGAACTCAGCTCTTATAATTGATAAAGTTGGTTATTGTCAGTGTGACCATATTAGCTAATTTTGAGCTAAATTTAGATTATTTCTTCTGGATTTAGCTTTACAATTTTTATTAAGCTCTTAGCTTCTTTTTTAGCTTTTTTAAAAATGGATTTAGCTTTTTTAGCCTTTTTAAATCCAAATTGCCTATTCTCTAAAAAATATATTAAAGACATACGTGGGTTAGCTTAATTTTATTTTAATTCTGGTCACACTGTTTATTGTGTATGTTAAGAGAGAGAGGGAGGGAAAATTGTTTTTTTCGTCGTTCGTCGGCGTACAAAATAGAAATAAATCTATCGTCACGCACGACGAATTTCGTTCTACGGCGATGTTGTGTTCATTTTCATATGAACATATGTTTTATTTTTTATGACGAAAGTTCGCACCGAAAAATTCGTCGTTCGTTCCAGTTGTGTTCCTAGCATTACACGAAAATATCAAATCATTCCCAATAATTATATCGAGCCATAACCGCAAAAAAACAAAACAAAAATAAAAATAAAAGAAACGTTTCTGTTCCCCTCGTCTCTCTCTCCCACAAACTAATCAGCTTAGCAATAAGACTTGCATAGTGTAAATTAGGACTTAATGTAATTTTGACTACTTAAAGTATCTTGGAAAGCGTAAAATCGCCAAAACACCGAAAAAATCGACGAAACGAAAAAAAAACGCCAAACTAAAAAAATCTCTAAAATTAAAATAAAAAACCAAAAAACCGAAGAAATCATCAAAATAAAAAAAAATCCAAAAATAAAATCGCCACAGCTAAAAAACGCCAAAAAGCGAAATAATTCCGAAACAGAAAAAAGGCGCCCCAAAAACCGAAAAAATCGCCAAAACGGAAAAAGCACAAAACTAAAAATAAATCTCTAAGATTAAAATAAATCGCCAAAATCTAAAAAAAATCGTCAAAAACCGAAAAAAATTCGATTTTCGTAAAAAAAAGAGCTCCATAAAGTGAGTTAGTTAAGCTTTGTTAGCGGTTATGGCTCAATATGATTAGATAGTTTGTTTTGTTTTTCCATTTTCACTTGCTTGAAAATTAATTTTTAAATATTAAATATTATAAAACACATATTTTATACTTTTACATACGAAATTTTAATTAGTTTTTATAACTTTTAATTAACACGCCATGTTGCGTTTGTCATTATCATAAATAAAGTTGTTAGAAGTTGGCAACTAGCAAACAAACAAGCACACAATACACTCACATGCACATTTGTAGAAACTTTAAAGTTTCAATTCAATTAACGCAAAAAATACAGTAATCCCTCGAATTACGGGGTAAAATTTAAAATTTTATTTTTGACAATCTTATTTATGACTGAAAATATTCATGTGGATCAATTAGCTTGTGAAAATATCTCTATACTTTTCGTCGCAGCACCAAAATTCTTTTATTAAATAAAAATTAAAATTGTCTTACCGACAAGTTAAGCTTGCTAAATGTGTACTCCCATAATATTAAGCAATAAATTGCTATCATACGAGCAATATTCGTATGTGCACGATTGAATACAGCTAGAAACATGACTACATATGTATGTATACATTGTATATACATATATACATATGTATGTATACAACAGTAGCTTGACATTGGTGTTCATAAAATAAAACAGCAACATTCTAAGCATTTAAAATTTTTTAATTTATATGCATAAATTTACGCAAGTATTAATTAATTGTTATCAATTTAAAAAAATTGCACTCATACCAGTTATTAAAAGTACAAAAAAAAAAATTGACAAAAGTTTATAGATATTGCTAAAACGTTAGCAAAGTTTATTTAAAATTCGGAACGCTTAAATGAGGACACTTAAAAATTAAGATTCTATAAATAACAAAAAAATTATTTAACTTTAATGCAAAAAAATCATATTTTTTCTAAACTAAAAAGGGCTAAAGACTAAAAAATATGTACTTAGTTCCCCTCATCCAGCCTCTTCCACATATTTGCTTTATTTATTTTTTTCTTTTTTTAAACAAACACAACCAGCGAGGCGATTATCTTTTTTGCCGAAAATATCCAGGTATTAGGGCGGAAACCGAACCCACGAACTCTGTACCGACAGGGTAGCATCGCTACCACACAGCCACGCGGGCTCTCTGTATAGGCATAGGAAATCTCAAAATCCTTGAATTTTTTGGGATATATCTTTGTGGAACTTTTTAATCCCGTAACTCTGCTTCGAATTGGTATTTTTTGTACTATTTAAAAAAAGGGGCAAAATGGTACCCTTAAACGGGTTAAATGTTCTATAAAAATATGCTACTATAGGTCTTTGACTACAGCCATTAATTAATAACTTTAATTTCAGTTGTGTTGCCAATTGCCAAAGCAACTGAAGTTCAGTTGCCCTCCATAATCGAGCAATAAAATATTCCACACAAACTTTTGCCATAAAATTATAATATACATATGTATGTAAATCTCTGAATACATATTTCAAAATTCAAGCATTAAAATACGCTCCGGGATTAATTTTGTACTTAATAACGATTTGAGCAAAACCAAATCCGACAAATCCGGATTCTAAAAGTTGATTTTGTGTGAAGAACAAACAAAAATTAAGCTTTTCTATGACTATTCACACCGTAATAATGTGCTAAGCAATATGAACATGAACAATAAGAAAATACATCAAAAATGTCTAACTAATCTAATAAAAAAAAGAAATAATATCACATATCGTCACCTAAAATCTAAATGGGCGTAACAACCAATAAAAAAAAACATACTTTTTGATTGATTATGGTGTAATTAGCCAATATACATCTTTCCTTAAAATTTTACTCACATATTTTACAAAATACCGATTTTATTCATTACACTTTTTGGCACCTAACAAATAAATAGTCTTCAATAAAATAAATATATAATAAAAAGTGCACTTACGGCCTTTTGGATTTTAGGTGACGATATGACCAACATTGCAGATACTTCAAGCATTTAACGAAAAAAAAAATTAACATTCGACTTTCTATTTACCATTCCTTTTAGTTATTAAATTATCAAGTTAATTTAATTAACATTGCACTGTTTCACACAGTTGACATCACTGTTAGAAAACAACAATAACAACAACAACACTGGCTTTATAGCAGCACTTATGCAAATAAGTAACAGAGTGTCAGATAAACATATCAAGCTAAACAAAGAAATTTAAAGTTGCCACATTGTACATATACATACATATGTATATGCGGGATTATAAAAAAAAAACAAACTCACAAAGCGGGAAAGCTTAAATTTCAAGACAAAAACATATTTTCTGATTTTCTAATATATTTATTAATGACACTTTTAAATGTTTTATAACAACGCAACTGCATTTAAAAAGTTTTTGTAAATTTATTAAGGCCGTATTAAAAAAAAATGATTTTGATTTCCATAAAAAATATGTTTTATACATATCTAATACTCTGTTTCCACAAGTCAGACTCGTCTAGAAAATTTGAATGAAAAACACTCGAAAAAATTAGTGACTTTCATATAAATTTGTACGTGTTGTGGAAACAGGGGTAAATCGTTTACACAGAAAACAAATTTTTCTGCAATAAACACGTTGAATTAAAAAAAAACCAAAAATCAATTAAAAATTTTACTGAGTCAATTAAACTTTTAATTGAATTAAATTTTTGTTTAAAAGTTTAATTGACTCAATTAAATTTTTATTGGATTTTTAGATTTGTGCGTAAAACAAAATGGTAATAAAATTATGATAATTCTTTTAATACGGGCCTGTTCTGCAAATCACTATATGTAAAATCACGGTGATTTCGAAAAATTAATAAAAGCTAAATCATTGCTTTTGCGAATTGCTCTATTTCTAGCATTGAAAATTCGAATAAAATATTTATTTTATAAAGACAAAAACTTAAAATACAATAAAAACCCACCAACCAGTCAGCTATTATTAGTTTGTTTTTGAAATCACCGTGATTTTCAGAACAGGCCCGATAATATGAAATTCTATAGCTTTTATTGATTTTAGTTATTTCAAATTCTGTTGCCACACAGAAAAAAAATCCTGCATTAAGCACCTTTAATTGAAAAAAACCCAAAACTCAGTTAAAAATTTTATTGTCTTAATTAAACTTTTAATTAAATTATATTTTTAAACAAAAGTTTAACTGACTTAATTACATTTTTAATTGATTTTTGGTTATTTTTCAATTAAACGTGCATTTATCAGTAACAAGCTTATTGAATTATTAAGATTATTCAATTGTTTCGAATTGGAAAGAGTAACACTTTACAAGCCTGCGGCGGCCAGGCCAACCTTTTAAATATATTTAAAAATTAAATGACCGCATTTTTTGTTGAAAATAAAATACCATTAAATTTTTAAAATTAGCATAAGTATATAAATTAAAAATAAGTACACAAGGCACACACTTTTAACATAGGTCTTAAATTTACAACTCATTTGCATTGGAAAACATTTTCGTACACAAACAAAAAAATATTTACAAGAAATTTCGACTCAAGTATGAAATTAATAATTAAGCGTTTTAAAAGGCTGGGCAGGGCAGGGCGGAGAGAGAAAAGAGGGTGTGTAAACTAATGTTATGTTAACTAAATTAGAAATGCAAATATTAAATTAAAAATACAAGCATACAGACATATGTATACATATACAAACATTGTCAAAATAGCACCCAAACAAATGCTGAAAAATTATTAAAAAATAAAAATCCTCAGAAAAAAGTTGGGACAACGGTTCCCAAATGGGGGGTGAAGAGCCGAAAAAACAGTGGCGCATATTCATAGTCAAAACAAAGTAAACTTTAAGGGCCTGTCCCACGATGTCGACAGCGTTCGACTTGTCGCACACTTGCATTCAAAACAAAAACAAATCGCTAATTTACTTCAATAGTGTCATAACTCAAAACATGCAAAATAATTCTGCATTTCATATTTTATCTTGTGTAAAAATTTCATATAAATAGCTTGTACTACCAGCCCGTGAGAAATGAATATTTTTTCATGTCTTCATTGCTTTGTATTGTTATACTATTGAAGTAAATGATCGAAATTTTGTTGTTGTTCCCAATGTAACTGTGCGCGACAAGTCAAACGTTGTCGACATCGAGGGACGAACCCTAAAGCATTAAACACATTCACCACAGCAAGCTACCGACTACCAAATGTCAAGGATGGAATACACATGTTTATATGAGAATAATTCTTTTGAAGACAGCAAGGCAACATGGCGGCAGGTTGTTGTCTATGCTGATTTTGTCGTTGTGGTCCAATTAAACTAATTTCTATTTTGTTGGCTATAATGAGAAAATTCAGTATTGCCAGTATAATACAAAATGTTGAATTAATGATTTTGTACAATTATTTCATATTATTTATCCAAAGATTGATGTAGAGAATAAATTGATTCATTTTTGTACTTTTACGTGAAATAAGTACATTTTAAAAGAGTAATTAATTTTTATAAATGCAAAATATTTAAAAGTGGCAATACTGAACAATGTATTTATACTTAAATATGAGGCGCAGATGGTGCTGCTGCCGTCTCCAAAATAATTAAGTAGCCGTAGGCGTAGTAGGCATTTGAAGTCGTGTGTTCGTGTAGCCTGCTGTGGTGAATGTGTTTAATGCTTAATAGTTTAAAACCCGTATTTTGTATGGTAATACTGGTTATAGATTTTTAAAGTATACTTTTATTTTGTATCCATTCTACATACTTTTCCACGTTTTCCCACTAAATATTGTTGTGAACTTTCTTAATCCTCATGCTTAATATAAAGTACCCCCAGCTCTGCATTGACGGTTATTGCTATCATTAACAAAAACAGCTGATATTGTTTTTATTGCCATTTCATTCATTTAGTTTGATAGAATACGAAGTGAAGCTTGAACATTTCAAGGAGAAGACAATATTTTAAAGATTATTTAATTCGTCTTTACATATTTAAATTAAAACGGCATATTTTTATTTTTCATGAACTTCCATAATTAACTTTTAATCAACTTTTTAATTTTTTTTACATTTTTAATTCAACCTAAAAGAACATATAGAACATATTTAGTAGGCTTGAAAGGGATTCCGCAACAAAAATAGTAAATAGGATGAAAATTGCTATCAATCACTTAAAAAATCACCGATATTGCCACCTAATCCTATTTGTTATTTTTCTGTTATCGCTGATTAATGAAAGGATTGAAGTTGAATCATGTCGATTTTAAGTGAATAAAATATAAAGTAAATATATAGAAAAAGCTCTAAAATCTAATCGCCATTGAGATGATTAACAAGAAAAAAGTGAAACTGAAAGTGAAGTGAAAAGTGAAAATTGTGGAGAATAAATTGAAATAAAAATTCTACATGCTGGAACGCAGGGTGCATAGGAATCGCTACTGCCGCATCTGCTAGTTGTTATTTTATAATTCTACTATATACAATGCGTCTTATTACTGTTGATTTAAGCATTTTATGTAAATATTTATATATTTATGAGTTTAAAAAATATATGGGTGGAGTACTTAAGGTGCGTATGTGGGTGCTCACTCATAATGTTAAGAGTATGCGTCTTCATTATTTATGTATGTACATAAAAGAATATTTAAGTTATTATTAACTTTAGGAATTAAGAAAAGAAACTAATTTTAATATGCAGTATGAAGCCAAAAAAATTGCTCATTGACATTTCTATTATAAGAAATTTTTCGTAAAATTTTTTCATTAACCCAAAATGATGATTTTTTGTGTGAATTAATTAAATTAAATTCAAGAAAAATCACGATTTATTTAAAAAACATTTTTTTAGTGTCCTGTGAAAATTTGTTAAAGAAACTAGAAGACAATTAAAAATTCTCTCGTCTGCCTTTTTATATTAAAAAAATGCACTCACATTTGTTTTTGTTTTTGTTTTCAATATAATAGACAGACGAGAGTTTTTACTTGCCTTCTATAAACTGGCAGTTAATATTATTTTTTCAATAGTTTAAAATATTTTTTTAAAATATTTTTTTAATATTTTTTTTTTTACATTTTTAAAATATATTTTTTTAATTTCATGCTAGCGAATAGAAAAAAATTTACTATTAATAAATTTAGAGCTCTTATAATCTTATATATTTAGTTAAATACACAAGTTGTTTGTCACTTAATTGTGTGAGATGTTAAAGATAAGAACACTTTGGAAGTCCAAGGTTAAAAAGGCATTAAATTGCGATAATAATTGCTCATGTAAAGTAATTAATTGCATAATTGTTTTGTCTATATACTATTAAATACTTACAATGTTGCCAAGTCTGGCTAAGTAAGTTATAATGATTTAGTGAAAAAACAAAATTTTTGGTGGACAATTATGGACAACTTTTTCCTCCGGGAAAAACCTTCCCATTTTTCCACGTTTGTTTAAAATAAGGGAAAAAAGGGAAAGAAAAATATTTCCCTGGAAGATTTTATTTATAATAGGGAAACAATTCCCAGGGAATAGAGAAACAATTGCCAGGAAGACACTTCCCAGGGAATAGGGAAACAATTCCCAGAACATAGAGACAATTCCCACGGGATAAGGAAACCATTCCCAGCGAATACTCAAACAATTCCCAGGGAATAGGGAAAAAATTCCCAGGGATTAGGGAAACAGTCCCCAGGCAATAAAGAAACAATTCCCAAGGAACAGGGAAACAATTACCAGGAAATAGGGAAACGTTCCCAGGGAGTAGGAAGACAATTCCCGGGGAATAGGGAAACAATTTCCAGGACATGGAGAGACAATTCCCAGGCTATAGGGAAGCAATTCCCAAGTAATAGGGAAACAATTTCCAGTGAATAGGGAAACAATTCCCAAGGAACAGGGCAACAATTACCAAGGAATAGGGAAATAGTTCCCAGGGAATAGAAAGACAATTCCGAGGGAATAGGGAAACAATTCACAGGGCATAGAGAAACAATTCCCACGAAATAAGGAAACAATTCCCAGGGAACAGGGAATCAATTTCCAGGGAATAGAAACGCAATTCCCAGAGAATAGGGAAACAATTCCCAGGGAATAGGGAAACAATTACAAAGGAATAGGGAAATAGTTCCTAGGGAATAGGGAAACAATTCCCAGGGAATATGGAAACAATTACCAAGGAATAGGGAAATAGTTCCCAGGGAATAGGGAATAGGGAAACAATTCCCAGGGAATAGGGAAACAATTCCCAGGAAATTGTTATTCATAGTCGGTAAGATTATTAAACAAAACCGCTTTTACAATATAAAATTATAGCTTAGACTTATCAGCAATTTTTGTTGAACAAATTTGGCATTTTATCTATCTTATCCTGTCTTCTTTCTTTCTTTCGCTAATAAACCCAAAAAATACTCTACATAAATTGCTGTGCGTGAAACCAGTCATATTTGACTAAAAGCGCTTAAATTCTCAAAAAAAATCGCTTTTATCCAACTGTTAAAATAATTCCATTTTTAATACGTCTGGCAGCACAATTCACAAACTGTAATTAACAATTTACTTCTCTATAGAATCTTAAATTGCCCGCTCATTTTTAGAACAATAAGATAAGACAAAAATTAAACAGAAAATCGTTAATTTTGAAACGTGATAAAAATCACAGTTTAATTATACAGAAAAAAAGCTGTTTACGTTTATTTGCGTTGGAACAAAATTTTTTTGTTAAATGGCAATAAGAGTGAAAAGGCACAAGTTCAATAAACTTAATAAATAAGAAAAAAAAAATACATACATGAAAGCCTTTAGCTTCGATTGTAATGAAATCAGATTTACTTTGTTATTCTTTATAAACTAAGTACAAGGAAAGGGTTTTGAAATAAAGTCATAAAGCAATTGGTGTGATATAAAAGCAAAACATCAAATGAATTTTTAAGATTTTCAGCTAAATGGTCCCCATATAGGAAATTTTAAAGAAAATATTCCACATTAAAAAAAAATATTTTTAGTAATAATTTTAATTAAAATAATATCTAAAATTTCATAGTTAAGCTCTATTTTGAATTTTACTACAAGGACATGCCTATCATTTATACATCCTTTTCTAAATTGGTTTTTATAGAAAATTATGCTCACAATATAGCAAAAGTTGGCAACTATTTTCGAAATTGTTGTCTAAAGCTCTTCGGTAAATTTTACTTCAATTGCTGGAAGGATATGACTATCTCCCATATATCCTTTATTTTCAAAATCGAGTTTTAGATAAAATTATGATCATAATATACCCAAAAATTATATATTTTGATCATCTAATAAATTTAATTTCAATAGCTAGAAGGATATGAACAACTTTTATATATCCTTTATTTTAAAAATATATTTTTCGAAAAAAAATACGAGCAAAGTGCAGCGAAAGTTTGTAAATGTATTTCCAAAATTATACAGTAAGGATCTCTGGTAAATTTCATTTTTATTGGTGGATGAACATACCCACCTCTAACATATCCTTAATTTTGTAAATTGAATTTAAACTATAAATATAAATGCAGAGTATAACACAATCTGGTAACTGGTAACGCAATATGGTAACATATAAAATAAAATTCTTAACTTTCTGAGAAATTTAATTTCAAACTTTGCAAGGATATGTCCACTTCCCATGTATAATTGAGTTTTAAAAATTAAAATTCGGCAAAAATAATGATTAAATAACTTGTAAAATTATACAGTCAAGCTCTGTGCAAAATTTCACATCAACCGTTACAAGAATAATCCCGCCTCCCGTATATCCTTTATTTTTTAAGTTAATTTTTAGCTACATTTATGATAAGAATGTAAAGAAAATTGAAAATTTAAAATTAATTTGTAATATAACATTACAAGCGGCGGTTCAAGGATTTTTCGCGTCTTTTTTACATTATTTATTTTAAAATATAATTTTTAGCTAAAATTAATTTAATTAAAAAAATTTCTAAATTTTTACTGTTAGATTGCAATTTAGAATTTAAACCGGCACTTATTGCAAACCCCTTTATTTGTAAACAAACAAAAATTTTATATGTTCATTTTATTTTTTTTCTTATATCTTCGGTTAGGGTTCGATGATTTTTTTCGCAACTGTAGTCATACACAAAACAACATTAAATTTTTGAACAAAAGATAGATGAGTATTGTACAAAATTACAATAGTGTGTAACAATATCCAAAGAATATTACAAAAAAATAAAATAATAAAAAAAAACTATAATGACAAAAATAAAATGTATAAAAATTTTTGTACATTAACCGGAAAAAGGAAATGAGTTTTTTTTTAAAGAGCACAAAAAAAATAATAATGAAAGTTTTCTAAAAAATATACAAAACCAATGCACTAAATTCCAAAGATATTTAGAAAATATATTTCCATTTAAACTCTATTGAATTATGTTGAAATTCCAATCGCTATCGTATGCCGTAATTTCCCCTGCATAATAACAATATGGCATCATTTTTTCAATGTTCAATGCAAATCTGAAGTTGCCCAACTTTTCGCCATTTTCTGCAAGTGGCCATACTTTTAATTCCATAACATTAGAGTTTGTAACAATAGATATTATGAAAAAACGTTTCCAAATTTATTTGAACACATATTATGAAAGAATAAACTCTGCAGAAATTAAAACGTCTAATTCAGGAGAATGTGATTTTTGCTTTATACTCTTCTGCTGGCAAACTGAACTTCAAGCATTCACAAATGTTTGTTAACCTCTTAGAATATCAAATTCTGTATCTATAACTTGGTGTCATTGTATGGAGCTTAAAGATTTTAGATTTACAAATAAAAGATATTCCGTTAAAATTGTAAAGTTTTGCTTAGAGATCCGAGATCAAATTATAGCATATGATATGACATTTTCAATCATTTGATTAAAAGCTAAATAGAAATTACATTCCATAGCGATCTTTTTTTATTGTTAATTTTGCTACTGCCTTCGTATGCATGTAGGTATCTGTCCCATTCGGCCACACAAAATTCTTGCTTGATATATATTTTTTAATAAAATTTGCACGTTTTTTATTATTTTATTTTATTATAGATGTCTTTTGTTGTTGTTATTGCATTGTTTGTGGTTTTGAGAAATTGTTTTTAATTTTTCCGCTTTTACTCATTAATTTTGAAAATAAAAACTTCCAGCTTAGTTATTGTGTAGAAAATAATAATAATAATAATAATAATAATAATAAAAACAATAATAAAATGATAGATTGAAAAATTTTATAATACACACAAGTAGAGCAAAAGCCCCAGACAATTGCATGCAAAATATTACCCAGAAAATTTTCATTGAATTTTCTTTTTTTATTAATGAGCATGAAAATCATATGTATAATAAATTAAACTTTCATTCTAACCATAAATAATTTTTACTACTACATACTCTATCGCTAACTTTCTCTTTCAATTTGTTGTTATTTTTTTCATCCTATATTTTAGTTTTTTGTTTTTCTTTCATACTTCCTTTAAAATTATTCGCTATTAGTGCGGTTTCCTGTGGTGACATTTTAATTAAATGACACATATTATGTTTATTTTTATAATAAAAAAAATATTTGGTTTCCTTTTTCTATAAAAGTTGTGAGAAGACAACATGAAAATAAGAGTGATAAAATTATTTTGCAATATGGCAATGCTAAGAGGGAAAGTGTTGCCACTCTTAACTACTACCTTTGTGAATGTGAAAGATATCAATACGTCAATGGCGAAGAGATAGTGGAAGACTGAGTGTCAGCTGAAAGATAACAGTAATTACGTTATACATACATATATCAATATGGTACTGCTGTAAGGAAAAGTGCTGCCACTCTTTGCAATATTCAATTGAAAAGCAGGAGTAATTAAATTATGTTATAATATGGCCACTACTAGGAATTGAACGGAAATATAAAATTTCTTAAATTATGTTGCAATACGGAACTTCTAAATTTAAATAAAGGCAGTAAAATGCGACTTTGACTGGCACACGAAGGGTTCCATAAGGCGCTTGTTTCATTTTGGTGAAATTTTGCAGATTTTTCTTGTATTGACGCTTTTTTAGTTTTTGGCGTTTTTTCCTTTTGGCGATTTATTTAGTTTTTTGGCGACCTTTTTATTTTTGGTGACTTCTTGCATTTTAGCGATTTATTTAATTTTTGGTGATATTTTTCACTTAAGCGTTTTTTTATTTTGGCAATATTTCGTTTGGGCATTTTATTAATTTTGGATTTTTTTTAGTTTTAGCAATTTGAAAATTTCAAGAGTTTGCTCTCACACTTGTCAAGATACAGCAAGTTGTCCAAATTACATAGTAAAAATTACAGTAACTGATAGAATGCCCTTTAATTTAGATTTTTTTTTATTTCAGACAGACGGACAGACATGCGAAAACCAGAGGTTTCCTTTTCATCTTTGGTGTACGAATTGAGTAATTAAATTATGTTACAATATGGCATGACAAGCAGAGAAAGTGTTGCCACTCGTTACATTTTCTTGATATGGTGAAACAGTTACATAAGTCAGCGTTTGAACACGAAAACATTTAGTTTGGGAGCAATTTACGGGTGGGGAGAAGAGAATCATTTTTGTGTTCGGTACTGGATGACACGCTTTGATTTCATATTCTTTGCTACATATACAGACACACATATGTAAATAAATATGCTTGCTATATTATCCAATAATATTGGAAAGCCGCCGGCAACATTTTCGTCTGTGTGAACGCAAAAGAAACAACAAAAGAGAATGTCTAAACTTAGACTAAGCGAACGAAAGCAAGTTACTCGAATTCGAATAAATTTGGGTTTGTTAATTGTTGTTTATTGCGTAGTAATAAAAGACAGTGCTGCCAGATAGGCATTTTCATAATTTTTATCCGTTTTTATTCTAAAACTGAAAAAATACTACTACTCATTTATATGAGAATGGACACAGAGCCTTTCTGGACAAAAGAAAAATTATTAAAAAAATGTATTACTGGTTCTCGAGATGCGAGTACTTTGTATGATAAAAAACGAAAGTATTGTAAAATATGGCTCTTGTTCGAAGAAAAAAGTAAAAATCAAACTTGTATTATTAAATAATTGTATATTAAAATTATAAAATAAGTATTTTGGCTTTTGCACTCCAAAATCAAAAAATATTGTGTAATTATATTTGTTTTACATACATATTTCCTTTTTTTTTCAGTTTTGAACATTTTAAATTTCTTGAACAAAACTTGGTTTAATTTTGCTAAAACAAACCAACAAGCAAGGAAAATATGTATGTCAAACTTTTAAATTACTTGTGTACATATGTATGTAAAAGAAACACTAAACCACAACAATAAAATATACCAAAATAAAAAAAACCTTTTCGTTAACAACAAAAGCCAACAGGTGTGAACTCTCTATACACTCAAACAAATCTGGCAACATTTGTTAACACTACATATTAGGGACACAGGCACACACACAGACACGCAATATATGGGGTGCTTCATTTAACATAACAAGATGTCACTATACTACCGTTAAGGTCGTGATCTACATACGAGTACATACTTACATAAAACACAACATGCAAAAGAGGTGAATTGTAATAAAAACAGAGAAAATCAAGAAAAAAGGCTTAGCTTAGGAGGAAAACAAACAAATGTTTTGAGAAAACATTAAAAAAAAACGAAAAGTAGGTTAAATCGAACAAAGACAGGTGAGTTTTTTCTTTAATTAATTAAAAAGATTCATATAGAAACATAATTTTGTTAAATACAACTAAAGACTATATAACCCTAGCCTGCTTTTGATTTTTGAGAGCAATAAAAAGCTTAAAAAAAAACAAAATGAAATAATCTTAAGTATTAAATTTCTTTTAGAAAATACTAGTGTATGTGAGTATGTATTATATTTAGGTTTAGGTAAGCGAAATGGAAAAAATATCTAAAGCGATAAAGTTAATTCTCTAGAAAATTAATCCCTTAGAGAAAAAATGTTTTAGTCTAAGGGAAATTTTATTTCGAAATATTTCTTTTTTTACCGCTCCCACAATTATACTCTCCATATCTATGTGTCTGAATCAATGGTCACCAAGAAGAGAAAACGCTTAAAAGCAGAACAGCACTAATATATGTTTAGTGCTGTTCCACTGAAAAAAATCGCTTTTGTAAATGTTTAATTGGGTATATGAAAAATATTTTATGGGTTAATTTTATATGAATGAACGTTTGTATGTAGTGGTGCCTAAAACTGTATGTACTAGTTTATTTCAATTTCTGGATACATACTCGACACTCAGCATCTACAAAAATATTTAAGCCAAATAAAAACTTATTTTTTAACTCTATATTCCATATATTTTGTATATTTTTTATAGCAATAAAAAGTGCTGTTATAAAAAGATTTAAATTAGATAATTTATTTACATAAATAATATAGAAAAAAGAAATTAAATCATTTTAGTGGTATTTCAATATTCCCGGTGTATTTTTTTCATAAAAAATGCGACAGAAATCTGCTCTTTTTGTGTGTTTTATGCTCTTGCTTTAGATTTTTGTTTAGTAGTTGTGCTGTGTACGTATGCAAAGCAGAATGCTAGCAGAGCCCTCAGGGCTTGATGTTACTACAGACATCTAAAACGGTAGTCGGCCAAAGTGGCACCAGAGTGCCGAACATCCATAGGCTTCTTATACAAATGGATACACACACATACATGAATACATTTCCCTAGGTGGCCAGCACTGATCTAGAAGCATAGAGCTACTACCATTACCTAAAGCTAATAAAAGATGCTCAAAATTAGAACATGCTATTTGTATTCCTTATTAGACGTAAGGAAACAAAATGTATGAACTCACTAAAGTTTGAAGTACTTATGCTTCCTGCACTTAATTTTGGTAAACCATAAACTTTTTACTGCTGAAATTGGGAGCAATTAAAATGCACTAGAAAATTATTGCTGTTAAATCAAGGTTTTTTGTTTTTTTTTTTTTTTTGTTTTTGCTGGTATATATCAAGTGCGATCGATGTTGGTATTTTTGGTTGCAGCACAAGAAAATAATGGTGTATTTCTAATTGCTAAATGTAAGTACAAAAAAAACATGGTGTTTTACTAATAAAATGTTATTTAAGTGTATGCTTCAGAAGTCAATTCTTAAGTTTTTTTTTTAAAGAGAAGTAGCACTCAGGCAATGAATGCCTACTACTATTACTAAGTGTTCTCTTCTTTTAGGAAAGTGATAGAAGACAAGGGGTGAAGCAAGAGATAGAGGAAAGCTTCATTCTTTGTTTGTACGTATTTAATAATGCAGTCTTTTCAGCGCCTCTGGTGTCAATGAGGCGTATTAAATTTTCAAAGCTGTGTTTAGTAGCCATTTTATTTACTTCGCCGATCGTACTGCTACACGATACCGACGAAAGAAGGCGCTCTGATGTTACATTAGCATTAGTATCTGCTAAAGTCGGTATACCGATGATTATGCCTTCATCACTTGAACTTACATATCTACAACAACTGATACAAAGGGACACTAATGCACATCAGAAAAACGCGTGGTGTTGTTATTTAAAGGACCTTCGGTTTTGTAGTCAACGTGCTAACTACATTAGCCAACCAGAAAGAAATTAATAATAGAGACAGAGGTTCAGAGAAGAAAGCATTACTTAAAAAGAAAAAAGAAAACTCTGAGTAAATTTTCCAAGTAGAGATATTTTGAAACTCTAAAGTATCATTATGCTACTAAGAGCCTAATTCTTATAAAATTCTAGGAATTTTAACCAGTCAGTAGAGAGTCTCTGACATTAGCGAATTTCATTCACTATATACTCACTCGTCTGAAAAATTGTAAGTCGTTTTAAAACCTTCTAGGAGGAACATCTAAACATTCAAATTTTTTCTGTAAAGTATCTTACTACGGACGTGCTGGCTAAACCTGGAGCTAGATTTTTAGGTACACACATCGATCAATTGCTCGAAATTCCGTTCAAATGCTATATATTGCAAATACAGCAAGGAATTTGCGGACTCGAGCAGACTAGTTGGTCAAACGAGGTTGATTATGCCACCAACAGATTCACTTGGGCACGATACACCATCGCCAGTGGTTTAACAACCTGAAATTAATCCTCAGAGACGAGAAGCTTCGTATACCGATGATGTTATTAATAGGGCATTCACAATTTCTGTAAAGGTGGAGGAGGAGAACGAAGAGGAGGAAGGAGGAAGAAGGACGAAGAGGAGGAAGGACGAAGAGGAGGAAGGACGAAGAGGAGGAAGGACGAAGAGGAGGAGATGGAGGAGGAGGAGCAGCAACCTCAGAAGGAGAAGTAGCAGCAGCAGGAGGAGCAGCATCAGAAGGTGTAACAGAAGGAGCAGCAGGAGGAGGAAGTGGTGGAAAAAACTAAACACCTTCTCTCTGATCGCGGAGAAACTGAAATTTGTCATGGGAATTTCAACGCTGCAGGTTCCTGCTGTAAGTCTAGCAGAATATTCACCCCTATCGTGAATAAAATGTGAAATTTTTGTTCCCATGAAATTTTCATTCCCCATGAAGGGAAATTTGCAATCGTGAATTTCATGGGAACGTTTGTTCCCGCTATCAATGCGTAGTGAATGTAAAGAACGGGAAGAAGACTTTTAAAGCTTCAAAATTGATTGAAAATCAAACAAATTACATTTAATAATAAGAAATAAACATATTTATGGTTTCAAATGAAATGTTATAGAGTGTTAAGTTGTGTTTTTAATTGTTTCCGGCGCCTTGCAAAAAAATTTTAGTATACCACAGCCATAAAATTTACGGCATGTGAACCAAAGAGATTCATATTCAATGAAAAAATGTGTTCCAGGGAATTATTGTTATTAATCGTGGACATTATTTATTGATCTTGCCCTAAAAATAATTATTCATAAGTTTTAATATATAATTGCTAGTATAATATTAAAACTACCTAGTGTATTAATTCAGTTCGCCTGCAAAAATAAAGTGAACAAAACGAAGGGAAAAGTGAAAAAATCCATGTGAAAAATATTATTCACGATAAGGGGAATCAAGAAAGGGAACACATTTCAGAGGAAAAATTATTCACGATTGCAAGTTGGGAAAAAGGGAAAATATTTCGAGGGAAAAACTGTTCACGATAGGGGTGATTATAAGGGTAAGAAGTAAACTGGTGAAATGCGATGATATAGGATTTTCTCCTAGTCTTCTTTCTCATTTTATCTTAGGTATCGCAATGATACCTAATAGGACCCAAGTAAGCTGGTTCTTGCGGAAATGGCAAACTGAAAAGCCTAACCTAAATCATCATCTGTTCGAGTGCTCATTCTTTAAATACAGGTAACAATTGATTGACATATTCACCCTTATTTCAAAAGTCGACATCGACTTTACTTTAACACAATACCAAGAAAAATTGGGGCTTATTTACTAGCTCTCAAGAAAAATTTTGTGCTACTGACTATCCATTTCCGTTCCCCAAAGGTCTAGAAAATAGCATAAACCTGCCAACAGAAGTCAGTTGTTTTCGACAAAGGGTACACAAACTCCAAAAACTTTGACGTCAATGTTCACAACTGGAATAAGAGTGATTATTGTCCTGTCGCCTAAAGGCTAGTATTCACTATCCTACATAATCATACGCCTTTTGAAACATTACAACCCTGATCTAATTGTTATTGACTTTTGAAGAAGTTCATAAGCTCCATCATACCAGGGTTGTATTTTCTCAAAAGCCATTTGATTATGTAGCATAGTGAATACCAGCCTTTAACTGTACTACAACCATCTTGCTTAAGCAGCGCCACTATCCATATAAAAGCTGATTTTCATGGCTTATGAAATCAGCCCATCAAAGCTTTCTAAATTATCGACCATGACCTGAATTTTCGATATGAAAATGAAGCAGTTTGTTCATAACCTGGAAGACCAAAGCCTTTGGAGTATAACTTAAGAAGAAAGAAAAAGAAAAGAACAATAAACTCACAAATTCGTAATGGAATGTGGAATAGAAATAGTCAATAGAAGAGCAGAGAACCTCAATAAGGTCGTTGAAAATCGCATTAACTTTTGTTTAAAAAGTCTAGGCTTCCTGAAATAATATGACGAAATCTTCAAAACCGTATAAAATTGGGTCTGTGAAAATGGAACCATGTACAGGAATGATCCAGTTTACTTGACTGTAATAATCACGCAAGTGGTTGGAAATATTGAATGCGGCTTTGCTGGTACGACTACCTAACCATTCGGATAATGGTACAGCCATTGAGCGAAGAACAAATATTCATGATGGTTAGTTCAACCAATCCAACACAGGTAAATCGAACAGACTATACTCACCCCTATCTTACTAGTCTCTCATTCGAGGAAATATTCACTGTGATTTTATGACTAACCCATGATGGTTAGTTTAATCAATCTAACACAGTTGAATGGAACAGACGATGGTGACAACAATCTGGTCTATCTCTGAGCCGTGGAAATAATTATTTCCTTGACAATTATTTTCTGCTCACAAATAAGAATCACACTCACAACTCCCAGGCACAGATAAATTAAAGCCACATAGATGCTTAGTTCCACTACTCGCTTTGCAACACCCTATTTGTATTTACTATTAATGTTATGAGATGCACCAGATTTTTTATATATTTTTTGCTTTTAATTCATTTTTATGCAAGTATTTTGCGCGCGCTCATGGTCTTATTTAAATACAAACTAGTGTGTATGCTTGTATAGGTTTTTGTTTTCTAAATGCAACATAGTTTAATTTGTTTTTATTTATTTTTTCTTTATACCGAACGTATGAGAAGCATATCTATGTTGCTGTTCAATTGGGAGCATCAGCATCATTTAAAAGGCGTGCTGGGTCAACAAACAAAATCGAAAGAAGAATATGTACATATGTATATAGAATTTATTTTAGTCTTCAAAACCGTAAAGATCAAGATGATGAAGAAAAACATTTTGCCAGTATAGTGTGGCCACATTTAAAACAAAAAATATTAGTACAAATTAATGACATGAGTTAAGAGAAAAAAAAATAATAATAATAATTTGTTAAACAAACAGCATCTTTCATGAGGAGGCGCTTTGTATAAAAATAGATTTTCAATCTTAAAGCAGCCAGCACGCGTTAAAGCGAGATAATTTTGCGTGGAAAGGCAAGTGAGAATATTTTTGATTTGGATTAGATGGAATATAATTTATTTAATAGTTTTGCAGCAGTGAAAATTATTAATTAATGCAGGCGTTGGGTTGCTTCAATTGTTAGTTTTTTAATTTATGGATTTATGGGTTTATGGTAAAGCAGTAACAGTCTTCTTATCGGCAACCTCATAATGGACTCAATATTGAGCGTAGTAGAAGCTTTGCTAATAACGTATGCCTTCTAATCGAGAGATACTCTCGTGTTGATCTAAAGAAAAATATTAAGCGGACTTATCGCACTCCTGATCTGTTTCCGCTTGGTAATTGATGTGTTGGGTTACATGTTTTTACTACCACTCTATTCAACGTAACCTAACTTCTGTCGTTCATTAAATTAATTATTACTTGATTTTAATAATTTATGTGTTGCAAAAGCAAGTAATAATTAATTTAACCTAATTAGGTTAGGTTAGGTTGAAAAGAACCCCTCTATAAATTTGACTCAATTCATTCCGGATTACATCTATGCTATTATAGCTCTGCCAATCTCTGTGGAGTGCTGTTCTATAGCCCATTGTTTCAATTAATTTTTAAATTCTTGAAAAGGTTTTTCGTTTTCTAGTATATTGTTATTTAGTAATGATACCATCTTTGCAAGCCATCTTTTGTATGACTAGTATGTATTCCGTTGCTTTTAAGGTTTGAAGAATTATAGAGATCTCAATAGAGGTCCTGCTTGTTTGTCTTCTGATGGCAAGAGAAAGGGAAGATAGAAAGTGGCATGTTTTACTCAAACACTTAAGGGATTCTGCTTACGATCAGCTTGAATTTAAGACTGATACAAAAAATAATTAATGTTAGAGTTATTGAAGATTTCTTTCTGCTCATGGTTGGTTGGTTAGCTCACGCAGGTATTCAAGTAGAATCTGGATGATCCTTTTTTAAAAATACTACTCCACTCGTCGATGACAACCTATGTAGAACCGTATCCAAGTATTCGGATACGGTGATAGGTACTAAATAAAATTCGTCGCGTTGAGATATCTGATAAGGTCTCTCAACTCAATCTCAGATGAATCTGAAAAGTTGTCTAGTACATGGCTGCCTAAACATTTGTGTCTTAAGAGATGCAAATCAAGTGGTGATTATCTCTTCTTTACTTTCTCCTCGACAACTTTGTTGGAACTCATTATACTACAGACCTTATCCTGCTAGCATGTCTGCCAACCGTCTATGATACGTCATCACAGCTCATGGTACTATATATGTCGATATAAGAGAAATGGCTTGAACGGAGATGTGAAAGACGATCATATTAGATCTTTGTATTGACAATGGATAACAAATATACCTACATATGTTCAGTTGCCAGCTGCTGAAAAAGGTATTGCATGTGGCAACTGCCAGTTCTTTTCAGTTGCAAGCTCACGATTTCTTAGATCCAACGACTTTTGTCTGGCGACTGCCAACCCGACTGAAATTTGGTTTGAAGTCTTAGTCGATCAATAGATTTTGGACATCTTGCCTCTTATGGTTTAAAGCATTATTTGTATCAGAAATGCCGGTCCAACTCTTCGGAATATTAAGTTGAGATTGTACTGAAAACGGGAGGCATGTGTCAAGGGTTTCATAGGCTTTTTTAACTCAAATAGTGGTGAAAATGCTTTTCGTGCAGCTATTCCTGGTGCTAAAGTCAGTAGATTACTTCGTAGCATATCGATCAGATATGGAATAAAATGTCTAAGATTAGTGTGAGCACCTGATATTACGGCGTTCGTCATCTCCTTACTGCATACCTAGAATACACTAAGTGACTTGCAAGGAACACATTGTTTGCAATCTTTGAACATAGTCATAACTATAAGAATTCATCTTTTGAGGTGTTCGAGGTGTCTAACCTCGCACTGCTTAAGACGATTACAGGAGACTTACGTAACCAAAAGGCATCTTCAAATACCCGCACCAGCAACCGTCATCAGAAGCAGCATCTGTTTAATAGCCACAGCACCTATAATAGTATCTGGCTAATGGCGTCAGATCAACCATTAGCATAGGTTTGGCACTAGACATCCAAGTTCATTACTTTTGCTAGCGATTTTGGTGGCAACCGCAACCACTATGAAAGCTGTGTTAGCACACAGCGTATGTGATAGCTCACACTCGCTTCCTCCAAAAGAAGACCTCACGAATTACAGGACATAGCCTCACTCCTCATATTGGGGTTGGACCAATACATGCCGCAAACGTCTTCCAATACTTACTAACCTTAGTAATCATTATCTAAGAACCAAGTATACCATAGGCTTTCAATCGATAAATGGTGCTGAAATATCTTCATCCATTAAACCTCAGAGCAGATCAGCTGTTGGGGCACAGCCTTTCGGTCGATGAATGATGCTGAAAGGTCATCTTCCATTAAACCTGAGAGCAGAGGGTGGCGTTGGCTAAAGTTCGATCGTGTTCGATCCTGGTCTCCGACAGTCATTATATAGCAACACCACACATTTTTCTGATGTGAATTAGTGTTCATTTACATCAGTTGTTGTAGGAAAGTTCAAGTGATGAAGGAATATTCACTGGTCACTGAACTATACCGACTTCAGCAGATAATAATCCTAATGTGACATCAGAGCGCACTCCTTCGTCGGTATGGTGTAGAATAATCATCGGGGAAGTAAAATAACCAATAAAATGGCTACAAAAAAAATCAATACGCCTCATCGACATCAGAAGCGCTGCAACACTGCGTTATTGAAAACATGCCAAAAGCAGAGTTGTAAAAGAATGAACCTTTTTTCTTCACCACCTGTCTTCTCTATCACTATTCCTATCCTAAAAGAAGGTAACACCTACTAGTAGTAGGTCTGAGTGTTACTTCTCTTTAAAACAAAATAACTGTTGGGCCGCAGGTGCCCGTAGGACCAGTATTTTTTTACTGGTTAGAGTTCGAAGTTCCACACCGAAAGTCTTCTTCCCTTCTATCATTTTTAATATCAGGACAGTTCAAGGTGAGGCTGCTTCTTCAACAGGCACTCAGTAAAGCTACTTCCTCTTAACAAATAGTGCACATGAGTTGCTCGGTTATTCCAAACATTGGTAACACACAAGTTTCATAGGTAACCAACCAAAGTTAATGCCTGAGCAGCTAGATCACCCAATACTATGGTTCGAGGGATTGCCTTGCAGGAGCTCGGATATGCACATCCGTTATTTTCACTTTGCTTGAAGCCCTATGTTCCGATAGGAGTTAAGTGAATACAGGAAAACTTTGTTTAATTGCTTGCAATTGGGTTTAAGTGATGTCAACTGGACTTTGTTTTTGGTTTTTTTTTTGTTCTTTCTTTCATTACCGATGACGAAATATATATCCAACAAGTTAGCATTTACTATTAAGGCAGTTAGTAGGATTCGTCTGAAAATTAGTCCGCCCCCGGGGGCTTAGTACTAGCTTCATTACTATTAGAACCTCGAGTAACTTAGCTACAAAAGACAACCAACCCTAAATCGATCTTTAGTGGACTTCTAAGCAAGACCAGCCTGAGTAATTGCTTATAATTGGCTTAACAGTATTTCACTCACAGAAATTTAAACCTTAAAGTTCGACCAAAGGTGTCAGTGCCATGAGAAGTTTGTCGAACTTGGGCTAAAACAGGGAGCTGATATATACTTTCGGTTATTTTCGGTGCGATTAGTGACTTAAGCCCTTGGTTTGGGAAAATCTCGTGCTTGACAACAAAAAAAAAAAAATTTCAAACAAACGCAGAGTGGTTCTGATATCGATATTCCAGATAAACTACACTCTAATTAGAGTGTTTATTCACTCGTTAGCTAATAAGAGGTTTGAGTTATGTTTACATAAATATATGTAAACAATGAAATTCTTAAAAGAATCGTATACTTCCTAAGGACTTAAACTGGTTTTTATTTGATCTACAATAATATCATTTTCACTCCCATTATCATGTCCATTAACAGAAACACAATGTAAGAACTATTTTAATTAAGTACTGGTATTTCTAGCCCTCGTGTGACAATAGTTTTATTTATTATGTATAATAAATTTTATCTTAATTAGCCAAATTTTATTTGAGTATTTACAAATAAAAACATTTAAAACCAATTAAGGCATACTTATGTATCTGTTTCATTGATTTGAAGAATTCATTTTAAAATTTATTGTTTTATCAGCCGTATTTATTTATTTTAATGTTGTTAATAAGCCCAAATGATCTTCAAAAATTTTTTTCTTCCTGTTTTATTTCTTAACAAACGTTGAAGCATGAAGTCGTTATATATTGTATAAAAAAATATTCTCCAGACATTTTATGATCTCCTGGTTGATTGAACGCTGTCAAGGAAAATATTTATATCTTAATAGATTCTCACTCAGTTGCATTTACTTTTAGTTTCTTTCTTCATATTTCTCCCTGTTGAAAATGCTTTAAAATGCAGTCAGTCATTCAGTCCAGTCATTGTTAAATGGTATCAGAAATTAAAAAAAAAGAATATAAATAAATAAGAAACATTAAATTGTTAAATGAATTGCATTGAAAGAAAAATTTAAACACACACGTACTGCAACCACTCAGACTGAACTGTTTGAGGGATACATACGAGGATGTTGTGATAATGCACTAAATTGCAGTATTGAGATCTATATAACTATATAACTTTTATTGCAGTTAATTTATATGTAAGCCCTAGACCTTGCACTGGAGTTCAAGAGATTTTAAAATTGTTTCAAACGGAGCAAGAGTAGTCGAAAGCTAATGGGCATTTTTTAAATCCCAGAAGACCATTTACGTTCTCTAGTTCTTAGAGTTTCTAGAGATTATGCGTCCCGAGAACAATCCCAAATGTTGTAAAAAGCCCAACAAGTCGGTACAGAGCATCTTGGAAAGACAGTTCTTCTTCGAAAGAGCTCCTGTAGTTGGGACGATGGCTTAGTGTCAAAGAGAAATGTAAGTAACTTCTTTTTAAATGTCTAGTGAAGGCCAAAGAGATCTGGTTATTCTACGAATCATAGATTGCAATCCTTTGATTGCCTTCTTTCAATAAACTTGTTAAGATTGGAACATATAAGTAAACAAAATTACATCACTGGGAAAGAATCTTAAGAAATTTCAGTTCGATATACAAACTCTTCTATGGAAATTAACGGCCTGGGCCACGAATTCGATTGGAAAACAAAAATAAACAGCCCAATCAGAAACAAAAATTCCGCACGAGTTTTCTCACTTTTCCCTTTTCTCCTATTATGAATTTGTTTTTTTCCTTTTTTTAACAAATGCGGGATTAAATAATCTCACCGGGGAAAAAAGTAGATATTATGAACGCAGTTGAACTTGCTTTTTTTGCAAAACAGAAGAGAGTTTACATAAAAACATAGTTAATACTTCATTAAAACAAAATTCATATACATAAACTTTATTTTCTAGTTCTTGTGTTTGGAATAACTTAAATAATGCCCAAATAAATCATTTCTAAACTTTTTTTTGCATATTTTTTCAACTTGGTGAATTGTAATAATTTTGTTTACTCTCTCACTCAAAAAGAAAAAAGAGAAACAAAATGTCAACAAACAAGCAAACAACGAGACTCGTATTGCGGTGATGCCACGTATTATTCTTTTTTGTTCCCAAGGAATTTATTATTCGAGGAATGTTTTCTCGAGAAAAATTTTTTCCGTGAGAGATAAGTTCCGGGGGAATATTCATGATTGGGCTGAGATAAGAAAACTTGTTTTTTTTTTAATATAAACAATAGATACAGTAGTTTTCGCTTACAGTCACATTTAAAATTGCACAGAAATTGTGGACTTTATCGCTAATGTGACTATTAGCCTAATTTTTCTATATGCCACGCAGAGGTATATAAAAGAATTTCCATACAATCCAATTATGTCAATTACAAAACAATGTTGTATTTAAAAGGCACATTTGTGTGGCCTTTTATGCAACAATGTTTTGTTCTAAAGACATGTTCTTCTACTAAACAGTAGAAGTAGTACTTTTTGGTTTATGACTTAAATAAATAACTTAAAAAAATCTGTTGAAAATTTTTATGACTATAACGCGAATTGTTTGAATACAATTTGGATTTTGACTACCACAAAGTTGGTGCATATATATCAAATATGATTATATATTAAATGGACTATATCGTCAAATTGTTTAATGAAATTAAGTTCAAAAGTCACAAAAACATTAAATATGGACTATATCATTAATGTGACAATAAGCGGTAGTGACTATAAACGAAAACTACTGTAAAACGTTTTTGACAACGTGGGGCTGGTTGTAAATTTATTTCCGAAACATCGACAAACCAAGGCCTTAATTTTGTAAAACGCAACGTTTAGCGTTGACAAATTTTGTATGTATTTTATTTTTGTAATTTAAATTTTTTCCATATAAAATTTGTTAACGCTTGGCGTTACGTTTTATATAAGTCTCCATTGGGTTCACGAAAATTCGATACGATTGCAACTACAACAACAATCTATCTGTCTCACTATCCCTTTAGCACGAACCATACTCTCATTGTTGAAATTTTATACAGTTAATCGGTTGACAAAGTTATTAAAGGTTGCCATACTTACATAATATATGGCGCACCCTTTACATCTAGCAAAACTGAGGTAATGGGAATCTATTTTTTTATTTTATATTTTTTTTCCCTTAATACGCTTAATTGGCTGGTGTATGGCTTGTCTAAATGGACATTCTCCAATGTTACTAATTGTATTTAAAAGATCTTCAGTATCTTTTAAACTCTAAATTTCTCTACCCTACTGAAGGAGGCATTACACGCTAAGCTTTTGTTCTTAATTTTATTGCAATATATATTTTCTGTGCAGGCATAGGGTTATCCCCCAAAGACTAAATATTTCTTTATTTTTCTTTATTCGTTTTCCTTGTCACAATGTGATTCATTTAAGTATCACTCACAGTTATTAACAATTTATAAACAATTAATGCAAAATTGCCTTCTGTTGAATTGTGAAATGTTTTTTTTTTTCATATCTTGCTTTCATTCAATTTAGATACGAGCATTTAATTGTGCACAGATGTCAATGTAATTTTAATTTAACTAAATTATATTAAAAAAAAATTATTCTGTACTCTTGAGTTAAATTCGTCATTTGTTATTATTATTAAGTGTGTTAGTTGTGAAACATAAATTCAACAAAATTATCTGTGAATAAAATATAAATAAAATATAAATATTAACATGAATAAACAATAACAATAATTATTACTATTTATTAGAATGAATACATAAATATTTAAGTTTGGCCTTCAGTTACTACTAAGTCACGCAAATAAATAACTTTGTTCGTATGAAACATTAAAATAATTCTAAAAGCAAACAATTCAAAGTAGAAAAACAAAATTAATAATCTCAAAAAAATTTCGAAATAAAATTTTTCTAAATTACTATATAAAGTTTCAATATGACAACGTTACGCGCATTAAGAATGCAACCATGTGTGACCTAAATTGCTAACAGTGCTGCCAGTATGCTGATATGAGACAAGATAACCGGATGAATTTAAATTTATGATAATTGCAGTAGTAAGAGGGAACATTTTAGTTATTTTTGTTTTAAATAAATTAAAGAATAAATTAAGTTGATGAATTTTTGTTGGAACAATGACTAATTTTGATTAATTGCTGTTTTAATAATGAATAATTGTATTCATTATGAAAAATGTTTTTTTTAACATCTTTTAATTAAAATTTTTTTTGGTGAAGCAGCAGCTACATTATGCTGTCTGCCGAATTCTAAATATTCCCCGGGAAATAATTCCGTGGGAATTCGAGAGTTTGTACCAGATTAAAGAAAAATTTTGTATGTTTCTTTAATCTAGTACAGCAAGTTGAAGTCGAATCTAAAAATTCGAGAACCGTAATAAGGCCCATTTTCTTTTTCTAAAAATAAAATCCCCCTATACTAGACAGATTGAGCTAAAAATTAAAATTTGAGGGAGAACTTCGAATTTTCGAAGTCAACTATTTTGTGTCCAGTTGTTTTATTTTAACTAACAGCTTGCAAATGACTTTTTAAAATGAGGGTACAATGAATAGCGAATAAACTTCCGGGGAGGTGTTATTCACAACAAGGCTGTGTATTACGAGCTTAGTGTATTCATAGACTTCCAATATAATTTTATGGGAAGTTATATCCCCTGCTTAAGGATACTTTTTAGGGGAAAAAATCTTGCACAAAGTTTTGTGGTTTTTCATATAAAAACATTATTTCTGTGGTCTCTTGTAAAATTTTCTTCTAAGAAATTGAAATAATTTTGGCATAAAGTAAAGATTACGAAAGCACACAAAATTTTATGCAAATGTAGTTTTTAGTTTAATTTTTCGCATATTGTAAACTTTATTCTACTTTTTAGGGTTCCGTACACCAAAGGTGAAAACGAAGTTCGGTTGTTTATCCGTCACAGAAAGTTTTCTAGAGAGCCGTAAGAGTTACGGCCCACTACAGCAACAAATATATTGCTGTTAAAAATTAAAGGATCTTCTAAAGCAAGCACCGAAACATGTAGAAATCTTAAAGTAGTATACAGACAATTATATATAGACGCCTGAAATGATCAAAGCTTTATTATTTTTATGTATACTACACCGATTAACACTAAAATTTAAAACATCAAAATTAAAGGGTATTATTTCTGTTAATGTAATTTTGACAACTTGCTGTATCTTGGAAACCTATCAAAAATGCTAAAGCTAAAAATCCCAAAATTAAAAAATCCCCAAAACGAAAAAAACGCCAAAACTAAAAAAACGTCGAAACTTAAAAAACGGCGAAAACTCACAGAAACGAAAGAGGCGCCAACTCTAAAAAAAAGTGGTAGCACTAAAAAATTTGCGAAAAACAGAAAAAAGCGAAAAAACAAAAAAAAAATCGCCAAAACTAAAACAATCGCTTAAGATAAAAAATCGCGGAGAACCGAAAAAAATGTTACCTTGTAACTAAAATTAAAAAAAATTTCTACTTCGTATATTATTAGGCCAAGTTTACATCTGTGCCTATAAAAGCGTAACCACTAATTACTAATGAAAAACTGTTTGATTCAGACATGTTTTTATTAATGTAAACAGTTTCCAATTATTTGGGATTCTACAAAATTTTCTATTAGTTATGCTTGAAATTATTTAACTTAATAAATACGTGTCGTGTGCGAGTCAAAGTCGAACTTTACTAAATTTATTTGAGGACAATATTATTTTGTTTATATCTTAAAAGATATAACGATGTAACGATTTTTGTCGGCTCACTGAAATAAAGTCATAAGTAATGAGGTAAATTTACTTTATTTCTCAACTAATTCAAATATGTATAGGGACATAATTGCACCACACTGTATTGATAATTATCATAATAAAGAGATATACATATGTAGGCATATAATTATTCCAGAATTAATTGAGAAATAATGCCATTTTGGTTTATTATTATTTGTCGGAAAAAAATCAAAATGGGCAAATTAAAATTATTTTATCGTAAAGTAAAGACTGTTATATTAAAGAATACACCCAAGATTTTCAGCTCTATTGAGAATAACAATTAGAATGTTTATTCCCATGAACTTTTTATTCACCTCAAAGGGAAATATGCTATATCGTGAATCTCCTGAGAATTTTTTTTCTCTGCTATTAATCCCAGTGAATGTAAAAAAGGGAAAAAGATTTTTTAAGCTTAAAAATTAATTGAAAATTAAAAAAATTTAAATTTGACAACAAAGAAATATAAATTGTGTGTCTAAAATAAAATGTTTCTAAGGGCTAAAACTGAGTTTTTAATTATTCTAGGTACAGTAGAAAACATTTCTCTAGAATACCATCGCCAAAAAGGTTCGAACTCTATGAAAAAAGGTGTTGCAGGGAATTATTGATAAAAATCAGCAACATTATCTAATGATCTTGTTAAAAACAAGTATTTATTGACTTTAATATTTAAATAACGCACAAAAAACTACTTTGCCAGAAAATAAGTTTAAGGTTTTCAATTTACACACAACTTAAGGGAAAAAGAAAATTTTATTTTTCTCTCAAGAGTTGAGTAGACAAAATATTTTTATGAAATTTTTACACAATATGAAGAACGATATGAGGATTAATTATGCTTCACTAACTCGAAAATTGCATTTTTTGAGTTATGACCTTCTTTGAGTAAATGACCCATATTTTAATTTCGTTCGCCAGCAAAAATAAAGTAAACTAAAATAAGGAAAACGAAAAAAATTCCCAAAATTATCTATGATAAAGGAGAGTAAAAAAAGTGAAAACATTTCTAGGGGAAAATTATTAAAAAATTATTTTGAGAAAAGGCGAATCATTATGAGGGGAAAAATTTTTATATTGTTTATGAAAATGTGGGGCTTTTTCAAATTTTTTTGAACTTAAGACTTAGATTAATATTGTTTTGTTTATATCTTTATAGTGAGCTTCGTTAGAGACATGGGGATTTCACGTAAATATCAAGCTTCGTTTGCAGAATTTTTTTGCATATCGTCAAAAAACCTTAAGCGATATATTTTTCGAACTACGTCAAAAAGAAGAGTTTCAAAAAATATGTCGGCTCGATATATAACTCGACTTTGTCTCAAGTCGACTTATGCAGTTTTCGCTTTTAAGCACAGATATATATATGTATGTATATGTATGTAATTGGATTTTTTTCTTAAGTCGACTTATGCTGTTATCGCTTTTAAGCACAAATTTTGTCTTTTTTAACAAAATCAGTCGTTATTTTGGTTAATGATTGATTTTGATATGCAGATCTATGTATGGACACTACTTAAAAAAATTTTGTTATACCAATTTCAACAATTCAATTAGCAGTACTCGTATGTACTTTATTTAGAATCATTTTACTGCCATTGCTTTTTAATTATTTCCGTTGAAATGCAAAAAAAAAGAACCTCAATTATTCATTTAAACTATACTTTTTTTTTCTTTCGCAGGAATAATAATAATACATAATGAAACAAGTAATTAAAATTGCAATTACACCTACAAAAATAAAAAATAAAATAAAATTCAACGAGAACAAAATTTCAACGAAAAAAGAAATTTTGCACAGCAAAAAAAAAAAAGAAGCAATAAAGACAACGCAGCCATAAGAAGTGTGGCCAGACATATTAAACCATAAAAGGCGCCATTATTGCCAATTTTTTTTATAACAAACAAGAGAAGAAGCTCTATTGTGAAGTGTTGCAGAGAAAAATATTAATATTAAAAACAAACCTTAAACATATTTGTTTAAGTACTAGTACTTGATTTTTTTTCAACATGTTATTTATTATTATTATTTAAATATTTTGTGCATTCATATTTATAGCTTTGAGGCCAAAGACTTTTTCGGCTTTTGAAACTAGCAAACGGAAATGAAAAATTAACATTTGAATACAAAAGAAAATTGTCTTAAAAAGGCATAAAGGCAGAAAAAAAATATGTTTAGCTAAAGAAGAAGAAAATAAAAATATGTATGTATATTGTACAAAGTTAAAAATGTAAATTAAAGTTGGCCGTTTTATTTCATGGTAAAAAAAATAAACCAAGCCTAATTAAAAATACAATTTATTTGTATTGTTTATATTTATTGATGTTATTACTCCAGCAAATCATGATTTTTATTGTTATGTGAATACACAAACACGCTGTTTTCTTTTGCTTCTTAAAATTTTTTGTTTGTTTTTATTTTGCATTTGTTGGCTGCTTGGGCCGCCATTACTAAAGGGGCCCATACACTACAACAGCAGGCATGCGCAATCAAGTGTTTGTGCCAGCGGTTTGGTCGTGTATGGGCATTTTGTGCGATTGTACGGTTTGCTGTAGCGATGTCAAGTAGAGTTTGATATTTTGCTGATGGTACCAGCTCGCTGGTGTGGTATATGGTGAAATTAGGTCAGTTGAGCCAAGTTGTCATGGAGCAAACATGCATTTAATTAATATAATTTGTTGAAATATAATTTGTTTCAATGGTAAACAGAATTTAAGAACTTTAGTTATACATATCTGCTCATTTTAACAACATACCAATAATAATTGCAACAAAATATGTGTCACTACTCATAACCACCCTTCCCGAAATTTTGTAAGAAATGAATATTGTACCAGCTTGCTGGTATGTTGTGTGGTTCGAGCATGAATGCTCAATCGCTTGATTGTGACTGCATGCTGTTGTAGTGTATGGGCCGCTTAATGCTGCTAACTTCACTCTAGATGGTTTATTTACAGTTAACGGTTAATTAAGGATTGTGTATGTATGCGTATACATACATATTTATATGTGAGTAAGTGTATTTGTAAACAGATTAATGTGGCATACATTTATTTATTCATTTCCGAAACATTTATTATGTACTTTGCTTTAAATACAAATCGATTTGTATTACATTTTAATTGTGTTATTAGCACAATTTTTACCCAGTGTAATTACGTTTGAATGATGTGTGTGTGTTTTGTATCAATAGTTGGCTTCATACACTTGGATTATTTGCTTAGGATTTTTGTACAAAAGATGAAACGCACTTGAAAATGTCAAAAGTGTTTGTCTGCCTAAGTTTTTGAGTTTTATTTAATAAATCTTTGTTTTTATATAACATTTTAAATTTGACTTTTTACACTACACTACAATAAATTTCCTTAACAACTGAAAATCTTTTTAAGTTTAACATTTTTTTAATGCACTAATAATAACAAATTATTATTTCACTTATTCAGTAAAATATTTTTTATTAAAAATACATTTCACTGTTGCTAGTGCAGATCATCAGGGAACCTTTGCCAAATTTTGTTTTAGCACAACTAGAGTTATTATGTTAAACTTTCATTTAAACAAATGAGAAAGAAGTTCAACTAATATCAAAGTTGAAACAAGAACTCAGTAATCAACATGTTTCTTTATTTTCTTACTTTACCATTACTAACTACATTGGCCCACCTTTTTCAGCTCGAATTGTAGTTGTAAGCAGTGTTGTAAGATATGGCGTTATCTCGCCAAACGTGGCGACAAAAATTTGTTTTTGGCGATGAAGATCTTGAAATAGCGATTGGCGATATTTTTGATTATATTTTTACGATTTCAATAAAATAGAAAAATGTTAGGAATATAAACATAAACTATTTTGTGCAAAAAATTCTAAATGTTGTGACTCTTTATCTCAAAGTTTAAAAAATATGGACCACAGAATTTCATTTAGTGTTTATGAAACATAGTGGGGAAAACTTTATTTAATGTTAGAACCAACATTTTGATAATTAAAAAAAAAGCCGAGTTCTCACCTAGAGTGTATGAATACGACGATTCTCCTAGTACCTACCACTTCAAGGATATGATATGTGTACTTAAATACACATTTAAGTAAATTTTAATTCAGTTTTATCGCAGGATTTAAATAATAATTTTTATCTTGGTTCTCAGGTTCAATTTATATTATTTAGATTGATCTTTTGCAATAAGTTATTTTTAAGTATTTTTTTTACGCCAGCATTTACGAGTATATCTTAATGTAAATACTTATCGTAATTTTTCTTCAATAATATAATTTTATGTTTTACGATAGACGTTACATACTGAATTTAAAATTTAACAATATGTATATTTGGCGATATTCTACAAGTCATTTGGCGAGGAGGCTGAAAACAAATCTGACAGCACTGGTTGTAAGTATGTAAAGAAAATAAATGCAAAAGACAAACAACAACAATAGAGTGTTGCCACACAAACATTTTTGATCGGGTGCAGTCAAGTTAATAATTTGGAGTTTTTTTTGGGAATTGTTCAATATAAGTTTAACATTTCGCTCATTTCCTCAAAGAACGTCATAACTCAATAAAATTAAATTTTTGAGTTAGTGACAAAGAATTAGGGTCTTATGCAAAAAACTTAATAAAGCTTTGCCAAGCAATGTTAAGTAAAGTTGTATTCTAAAAAAATTATTGTATAAAAATTCTAAAGTAGGCACCCACGTTTGTTAAGACTACTTTAAGTTGATATTTCCAAAATGTGTGTTTTGTACCTCAAATATTTTTATTAATATAGTACATACTGATTCATGTTACATCTGAAAATGAAGCTAGAAGTGCCTGCTCTTATCTTAAGTTTATTATTTCTGTCATGTAATCGGAAACATCACCAAATTATCCAACTGATTCGAAATACATAGCAAAATCCATAAAAAAATATTAAAATAAATACAATTATACAAAAATGTTTTAGTGATGTACATACAATCAAAACAAATCGAAAAAAACTGGATATTCAAATACTCGTTTCATTCGAATAAAACAAATTGTGATAATTTTTCACATTTTTTTACTTTTACTTGATAGTTGTGTTTATCTGTTTTATTACCATGTCAGAAGCTCATATTTTTTAAATTAGGTTGCTTTACTTCAAGATAATGAAAATTTATTTAATAAAATAAAAAATTATTTGAATACCCGAATGAAATTGTATTCGATTTTGTACATCATAAGCTATGAAGTGGTTGTTGAACACGGTGGTGTTACCAATATTCATTATTAGATAACAAAATAATTAAAATTGTCTTTTGCATATGATTTCTTAACAAAGCTATGTTAGCCTTAAAGTGCTTGGCAACTAATATGAACTTTAAAGCTAAAGTAAAATATTTTTTCCATAAGGGGGTTAATCTTCATATTGTATAAAAATTTCATACAAATGTCTTATTACCTCAACTATTGAAAGTAAAATAAAATTTTCTTTTTCCCATCAAGTTTCGGGTAAATTAAAAAAACATTAATCACGTTTTCTGGCAAACTAGTTTTTTTTAGTTATGACGTTGTTTGAGTAAATGAGCGATTTGTTAATCGCTTGATTTAAAAACTTAAGTAATAGCAATGTGCCTGATTTTTTAAGGCAAATTTTGATGATCGCAAAGGCCTAATAGCGTCATGTGTTTCCGTGTGAAAAACTCAGAATCTGCACGAGATTCAGAAAATACAGTGGCACGATAAAAAACTTACTGTTTGGGTCGGTATTTGAGTCAAAACGATCATATGATAATTTTTCTTCAAAGAAGGCAAAACTGACGATGGGCAGCAACCACATCGGTTGGGTCATTATATCTCCTCAAAAATACGTTAAAAAGTTAAGAAAGAAATATTAAAAATTGAAAAAAAAATTTCAATGTGAAAAATATTTTATTAAAAAAATTCTTTAAAAATGAATTTAAAAATACGAAAAAAAAACTATTAAAAGTTGTGAAAAGTGACAAACGTTGCAAATTTTGTTAGTGGTAGCTGCCGTGGAGAAGTTTTATCAACTTTTTGTGAATAATTTTTATTATTATTATTTTAAACAAATTCAATTTTTGACATTTTGACATGTTGTTTTTTTCATTGTTTTTGTAATCCTGATATTACCTTATTACATTGAGGATTTAAAAATTGTACCAACAACTTTCAAAAATTTTACTTTTTTACCTTAATTGTACTAAAAGTTTTTTTTTAGTTCAAATTACATATTTTTATTTGTAATAATCAACTTTGTTCTGACTATTGAATCGTTTTCACAAATTTGCTTGTCAGTTGGGATGTTAAAGCACATGGTTACACCTGTTTAAGTTGAAATTTAAAATATACAAGTTAATAGCATTTGCTGTATCATCCGAATTTAGAAAAACAATTATTTGGAAAAAAACAAGTTCACATTTTTTATTTTCTCGCTGCGTTTTGCTTTCACAGGATTGTTTTAAAGTGAGAAAATAAATGCGGAGTGAAACTGGGGAGATTCCTTAAATATACTTAATTCGTCATTGTTGTACGATTGTACTTTCCGAGTTTGAATAGTACCGAAAAAGGTACAATTGAATCAACTTTGCCATCCCTGATCTGAACGGTTAATGCATCAAGCAGAATTGCCAGTCAAAAAAATTTTCTCCTGCTTTACTTTTTGTGGGGTTATTTGCAAAGAGCCCATTTAGATGAAGGGTGGCCTCGACAACGCTTACGTTATCTTTTGAAGTCCCTTCTTAAATCCACGCGCGTTTACATGAAGACTTTTTTGTCGCAATAGTCAGGCGACTTTTTGATATTAATTTGTTAAATGCTTTGTATTCGTTCATTCGTAGCAGTGTTGCCGTAAAGGAACTAATTGTTAGTTTCAGAAATGAAGAATTAATATGACCACATATTATTATTTAATTTACCACCAAAATACAATAATTCCTTTTCTCTCCTTACTTTATTTGTTTATAATTTTTATATTATAACTGTTTCTTTGATGCATGTTATAAAAAATTTGTCTAACTGGCAACACTGTCTGTACATAGCACACAAAAAATACGAGAAAAAAAAGTTGTGAGAGAGAAGAGATAAAATTGTCCCTTCAATTCCCAGCACGTGCGACTTTTGCTACCCAGCAAGCTTCTCCTCACTTCTCGCCTAAAAACAAGACTCGCAGGCGACTTGTCGCAGCGAGGCCTGCCTTCATCTAAACGGCCTCAAAGAGAAGCGTGTTTCAATAAGCCTCAAACTTAACATTTGTGGGGAAATAACCATGGCAGCCAATTGATTGATGTGATTTATATTAACAGGTTTTGTTTAATATTGTATAAGTATTCGGAGTAAAATATTCATAGCCTTATAAGCCAAGTAGCGCCAGGGCCTTAATGTCTTAAATAACGAAATGTTTTCCTCTAAGGTTTATCTCCAAATACTCGTAGTTTATAATTGCAAATAGTATATAGATCTTACTCTAAATTTAATTTTTTTTACCTTCATTCAGCGACATATCATTTATAGAATTATCGAAATGTATGCGTGGCAGGGTTTTCGATTTGTACTCACCTAAAAAAATAAGATAGAAAATAAGATTTAATTAATTATATGTATGACATTAATAATTTCAATTCACGTAAATTAATTAATTTTTTTTAATGTAAAAATAAAATGCTTAATTGAAACTGCAACTCTATCGGAATAAATAGTAAACAATAACCTTGACAGACTTTTGTTGTCACTTAAAACAAAAAAAAAAAGCTATTACTACAACAACAATTAAATAATTTATAACAAAGCTTATTTAAGCAAATTGAGACGTCAGTCAGTTATTTAAATTTAAACGACTTGAAACAAAAACGCCAGCTTTAAACATTTACAAATGTTCATGATAAGCAAAAAAAAAATAAATAAATAAGAATACATAAAGTATTTTAAACAAATTCAACACTTCATTTATTACAATGACGACAATTTGAGACAAATTTAAATGACTAGTTTTATTTCGCATGATGACACCATATGATAAAAGTAAAGTTTCATTTGCAATAGCGCAAAGTGCGCTGCACTGTGATAAGGTTACTTAATCTTACGTACACATGTGTGGGTTAATCTGTAAATATTTTTAGTAAAACTGCTTCGTAAATCAAAAATTAAAAAAAAATAAATAATAGGAACTGCACCCTATAATCGGAATATTTCGAGATATATAATGGAATAATTTTTTCAGGAGCAGTAAAAAGAGTCAAATGGAAATCAAAAATGCTAATGCAAAAAAAGATTAACCTTCACATTTTTTGGACCATATACGGACACCACTACGTGATAAAGGCCAAAAAAAAAAAGACCCGTGTCTCCCACTTTTGTCCCAAGTCATGCACTTTTTCTATGGACGTCCAAAGATTTGGGACCTCGGTGTCATTTTAGCATTTTCTCAGGTTCATAACTTGCAATCCGTTCGGAATTTTGATTAACTCTCTGAGGCAAAGTTGTAGCTCTTGTCATTAATAACAAAAATTGTGAACATATAATATCAAAACAACTTAATTTTCAATATCAAAATCGCAAAAAATTAAAAAAAATTAATTTTTTTTTATATTTTCCCCCTGCTCAGGTCCATAGGTAGCAAACCGTTCAAAATTTAAGAAAACAATCAACTACAAAAATGTACCTAAGATCTCAATAAACAACTTTCTAGAACATATAAACTTCCTAGGAATGATTCTTAACACCGTTCAGGTAGCGCTTAGGTAGCCGCAAAAGTGAAATATTTTCAAACAAATGGTATTTGATAAAGTTTTAGGTAAATCCAATCAACAGTTTAGAAGTTTCAGATTTATTAGCATTTATTTTGCAAGTCCCATTGGGGACATTGGTGCAAGGCACTTTTCTGCCAGCTGCTCTCATAGTCAAGCGATTGGCACAAGCAACCTACGCGTGGAAAATTTAAAATTTCCAAAAATATATTTACCATCGTTCATTCAAAATTTTTGTGAATTCTCAAATGTCTTAAGATAAGAGGTTTGTGACTTCAAAATTTCTACCGAAGATTTGTTAAAGCACCAATGAAATGCATATATACCTGCTTAACCACCAGCAAATAAATTTCTCTTAAAATAAAATTATGGCAATATGTCAAATAATAAATTTCTTAAAAAGAATTATATGTAATAAATTAATTTAAATTAAATTGTGATATTTTTGTATACTAATTTTTTTAATGGTGGGTTAATGAAAGCAACAAGCAGGTTTAATTTCGGTTGCTGAAATCGAGCTCTTACTGTACTTCCTTTACACACTACATGTTTCCAAAAATTTCACAGTCCAAGGAGTTTATTTTTGTATGAATTTATAAGAGTTTTCATTGATTTCTTCAAAACTTAATATTTTGTTTCATGTCTTTCACACTTCATTAACGAATTACAAGTGGTTAAACATGCAATACCCCTTATAAGTTTTCTTGGAAATTGTTTTTTTTGTGTTTACAAAAAAAAAAACAAAATTATTGCAACATGTGTTTAAAAGACATAATTCTTAAAAAAAAGAAATAAATAAATAAATAAAACTGTTTGACTTGTCTACACACATTAAAAAACATATGGATGAAATCCATGAAACGGTCAGTAGGCCATAAAAATTGCCAACAACATTTAATCATGCTTTCGAAATTTTATATTTGTTTAGTTAAATGGCAAAACCAAACACTGAAAACGAGAGATAAAATTGTATAATGAAATAAGCACTTTAGACATAATTTTAAAATGAAATAAACAAATGAAAACAAAAAACAGCTGTTTATGATTATGGCAGCACTAGTAGGTGAACCAAATACACCTATCCCTCGATTTACACGATAGATACGTTCCTGAGAAAGTCGTGTAAATCGAAATTTAAAATTTTTGTATGAAAAATCGTGTAAATCGAAAATAAAGGCAGAATCACGTAAGAAAAATTGATTTTATTAAGAAATTATATATATATTTCAACTTAGTTTTTAAAATATCAGAAGAGTTTACTTAACACACATAAAAATAAACCTTTATTCATTAAACAAAATCAATGATATTCATAAAAACAAAAACAAAATTAAAAATATCAGAAGCGTTTACTCAAAACACATAAAAAATCGTGTAAATGGAGGTACATATCTCATAAAACTCTCAATTTACACGAAAACCAAAATAATCGTGAAAAAGTGAAATCATGTAAAAAAAGTATCGTGTAAATCGAGAGATAAGTGTATGTTTATGGACATGGCTATGCTTATGGCTATGGCATTATGGTATGGCAAGTCTGATTGAACCTTTTAGTTCATCGATTCCAAAGTATCAATGTTATTTGATATTGCCATATCGACATAAAAGTTGCTGCTACCGGCAAACATCACTGATAATTACCAACGGCATTGACGTATCAGAATTAATATTTTGTTTTTAATATTATTTAATATTTCAAACACATTTTTAGCTTCAATTCCACAGCACGTCTTCTTGTTTCTCTCTCGAAAAATCTGTAAGACAATATTTATTTAACTTTTTTGCAAAAATTTCAATTGGTTTCAATTATGTTTCGCAAAATAAGCAAAAAAAAAAAAAATGCTTCTAAACTATATCTAAATATTATTTAAAAAAATAATGTGAATAATCTTCAATGAATTAAAGCAAACATACATAAAAAAAGAGCACACAAGTGTTTTAGAATAATTCGGTCAATTTGAAGAGTGTGTTTAAGTGACTGACGGCTGAACTGTGAGTGTAGAATGAGGAGTACTCGTATCTTAATAAATAATAGAAATTGAAAATAGTACATTTCCGCTATTTAAACAATTGTTTAAAAATAAAATTAAATACATTTAAAGTGTGCAATGATTTATGACAGTTTCTAAAATAAATGCTATAATGCAAGAAACTTGGTGAGAACGCTTGAATTTGCCTTCTACGTCTATAAGCCAAATTATTTTGAAAAGCATTCGAGTGAAGTCTACCATTATTCCCTAGAAATAATATGAAACTTTAAGAGACAATTGGCTTCATTACCACTTCAAATTCATAAAGGCTGCCAAATAAAAATTTACTTATGTACAAGAATTTCAATATTAAGTTTTTTTTTTTTTTTTTTTTTTTTTTGATACGTACTTATTTTTTTGTATGATGCATCTAATAATGCAACTTTTGTGATTTTCAAACAAAATAAATCTTGCCACTTGAAAATGTATTATTTGCATAAAAATATTGTATGTAGAACATACATATACAACAGCAAATATACGAACGAAAATATGCAACACATCACTTGCTTTTTAAAGTATAAATTTATTTTGCTTTCACAGATGACTGGCTGGCTACTAGTCTTTTTTGATCTAAAAAATTTATATGATGGCGATGACGACAGAAATGATGATGACATAAAGTACAAAGAACTAGAATTATTTAAGATTGCTTGAAAAAGAGCTTAAGTGGCATTTATTTATGAGTAAAAAATAAAGAAAAAAAACACAAAATAAATAGTAACAAATAAAACAATTTCAAAACAAATCAGCATGTTTCTATATTCTGGCAACGCTATGCTAACTGAGCTGCCTTTTGTTTCACATGGTGAGTTTGTTTTGCAGGGACAGATTTGTGGTGAATTAAATTATATTAGGTTATTTAGTAAATATGGTTCAGTTGCAACTCTGGTTCGCTAATATTAAAAAATAAATAATTAACTTGCTCTTATGTTTTTATTAATAAATATTATATGAGGGCAGGTAAATAAGTCCGTGACTTTCTTAATTTTCCGAATCTTAACTAAAAGGGCAACACTGCTCTTCTCAACAGCCAACTATCAGTTGATTACTGTGAAAATTTTAACAAACAGCGGTATTTAATTTGCATTTGACAGCGTTATTTGAGAAGAAAATGGATAAGGGAATTGCGTGTGTTCATTAAGTATTTTTTTTTTTGCGGAAAAACGCAGCACTCAAACCAAAGCTAAGCTTGATAAGTACTACACAGACTTTATACCATCAACTGCAATGCTAAAAACTAGTTTACTTAATTTCGTTCTCGTTGTACAAGCATGGAAGATGCCGAATGTTCTGAATGCCCAGTTGAGGTCTCTGTAGGGTGTTAGCCAGTCGGAGATCGAAACTGATAGGGATTTTGGAAGCCATACACATCTCACATAGCTAAGTGGTTTGAATTCTTAATGATCACTTGGGTATGAGATATATTTATGTAAGATGTGTGGCGCCATTGCTCGCAATCGACCACAAACGCAATCGTGTGAGAACTTCGCAGGAGTGTTTGGCGTCAATTAACCGAAATATGGTTATGGTCGCATCGTTTCGTAACAGTGTCCACCACAACATATCATGGACTAAACAGTGGGTTTCTCAGGATGAATCGGCGCCAAAGAAGACCAAGGTGGGCTAGTCAGACAATAAAGCCATAGATACCTTTTTTCGGTATGCATGCGGTATAATCAACTTATTGCTACGATTTAATGAGGCCTTGGAAAAAATACCGCCTTTGGCCAAGAAAATTTCTTTTCCAGCAGGTCCACGCAAGGGTTCAGTTTCCATTGCAAATGTGCATGAATCGGGCGACGAATTGCTCACCGGCCCTATTCTCCGAATTTAGTCCCGAGCGACTATTTCTAGTTTCGACCTCAAGAAATAGCTCGGCGGATAATCTCGACAAATCTTATTTTTCGAAAGGGATAAAAAATTTTGAAAACTTAAGACAAAGTATATAAAAAAAACTGTTTCATTCAAATAGGAGCGGACTTATTGACCCACCCTCGTATCTATATATGTACCTTGGCCGTAAAAGAAATAACGATAGTGTGCTATTTTCCTGCTCTGTCCCTGTAACAATAGAGTGTCAACAAGCAACTATTTCGGTGATGCCACCCTCTAATATACATTCGTGTGGGAATTTTTGAGCGCAAAACCGGGCGTCTACTGTGTAATTCGAAACGAAAGAAAAAGCTTTCGAATTTGTATGTTTATAACATGTAAACTCGAAAACATTGACTTTCGAATCGAATTACAGAGTATACCCCCAGTGCTACTAATTAAAAAAAAAAAGTTTACCCAACTAGCAAAGCGAGGATTTTAAATACTTTAAAATATTTTTTTTTCTTTTTAAACTTTTTTAAACGCACTCATAATCCCAAATTAATATTTTACTTATTAAGTAAAATATATTTTTTTTTAAATTAAAAATACATTGAAATTGATTATTAATGGGTTTAGCTGGATCCTATGCGCATTTCACTGTTCCTAATGCAGATCATCAGGGAACCTTTACCCAAAGTTTCTTAGAACAACTAGAGCTATTATGTTATAAACTTTCATTTAAACAAATGAGAAGCTCAACAACAAATAACAAAGTTGAAACAAGAACTCAATAATCATACCATACTCTTACAAATACAATTTGAAGCTGATAAAAAGTCAGCCAATGTATTAATGGTAAAGTAAGAAAATAAAAAAACATGTTCATTATTGAGTTCTTGTTTCAACTTTGTTATTTGTTGTTGAGCTTCTCATTTGTTTAAATGAAAGTTAATAACATAATAACTCTTGTTGTTCTAAGAAACTTTGGGTAAAGGTTCCCTAATGATCTGCATTAGCAACAGTGAAATGCGCATAGGATCCAGCAAAACCCCTCAATAATCAATTTCAATGTATTTTTAATTTAAAAAATACATATTTTACTTAACAAGTAAAATATTTAATAATATAATAATATTTAATAATAAGTAAAATATTAATTAATTAATTGGGATTATTAGTGCGTTTAAAAAATTTTAAACTTAAATGTTAACAATTCCCATAAAAAACAAATAATTATTTTTTTTCTGTTATAATTCTGGCAAATGTTTTCGGTCAAGCCTTTCAGAAAATGCATACTAATTAAATGCCTTAGATATGTATGTCTGTGGCAATGAGGAAAAAGTGCTTAAGTCTAATTTATCAGTTTTTCAGAGAAGCGCTTTTAAACCTTAAGTGATTATTTTTAACTATTCCTATTTGTGTAAAAGATGTTAAATTCTTGTGGGATTAATTATCTAATTTGAAGGCTGTTAAATATAAATTTATAACACAATAGATAGAAAAATTAATTAAGTTGCTGTTCTTAAAAAAATCGCATATTGAAATAAAATAAAAATTCTAATTAATTACAAATTACACAAATAAACTGAAATTTTGCACAGGTGTAGTTTTAAATTGGAAAATTATGATGATGTGATTAAATAAATTTTAGCTTAAATCGACTTAGCACTTTTTCATTTTTTGCTGCAGATATACAACTATGTATAAATAACATATTAAATGCAATGAAAAAAATATTTTTGGTTTAATTTTTAAATATATTTTGAAGCATTTTCAAGACTATTTGAAAATATTTTTGTTGCTTTTTTTGGGGATATACCGCCCCATTTAAATGTAATTATAATAAATTATGATTTGTAATTTTAGCAAAATATATTCCCAATTGCATGCAACTTTTTTTTTAAACAAATATCACAAACATATTAAAATTTTCTTACGAATTTTAAGGGTACGCCGTAAAACAACTTATCCCACTGTTTTTATTCAGACCTTTTTTTTAAACATCCGGTCTAAAGAGTTTCGTTTTTCCAGTTTGTTTTAATTGAGTTAGTTACTACACTGAAAAATGTTACATTTAGTAAAATAAACTCAAGCATGTATTCTTAAAAAAATGATTTTTTTTCAGATTTTGTCGTTTAGTAATTACCACAGTTTCTTTTATGATACATATATCGGTATCATGAAATAACAATTGTACCAATAAACAACCCTGTTTTTTAATTTAATTTTTTTTTTTTTGCAAACGATACTTTTACATGCAATCATGAAGAGCTTTTTTGTGAAAAATGCTTTGTATTCGTGTATCTCAGCTGCTCAATAGATTGACTTATTGTTGTACATATATATTTTTGTAAATGATGGGAAAATTTCGCACAATTATTAAAATTCATTTCAATGATTTTTTTTTTGTTTTCATATTAATGCAGTGAAAAGAGTTGAGTTATTAAGCGAATTTACATGAAAATTTGCAATATATTGAAAAAAAAAAACAATAATAAATTTTTATTATTTGGCTACAATATTTAATTTTTTTTACGTCAACAAAAAGATGAGTCATATCCTCTTACATACATATGTATGTAATTATAAGTATGTATGTATACACAAACATATGGGCATTTCCATTGTGGCGTGACAAAACAAATTTGTTAAACATTGGTTTTATATTTACAAAATAATTAAGTAGGATTATATTTAGTAAACAAATAAAACAAGCGACTCAAAGGATTTCGAGATACATATGTGGGTGGGTATATTGTTGGTCTCAAGTAGAAAGGCCCTAACTCAAATAATTGTAACTTTACAGGAGAAGGTAAAAACATAATAGAAACTATAATATTTAAAATGTAACTTTTTTGTAAAACTACTCTTAAAATCGTTATTTCTTAAACTACCGCAATCAATTTTTGTGACGAGGTGTATTTGTGTTAAATGTATTGGAATCACTGAAAAACTCGTAAAAAATACGGGTTAGGGTATTTCTACTTGGGACCATCGATATGTATGTAAGTATTAAACAATTTATACCTAGTTACTTTATATATACACACATATTTAGTTTCTATAAAAAATTTACTTATTTGGGGAAATTTACTTTCTGTTGCTTTATAATTAACCACTTCATTTCCCATTTGTTTCCGTATTTTTTTTTAATTTTTTTTTATTTATTTCACAACATGATCACTTGTTTGATGAAATTCAATACACTTGTTTAAAAAATCAAATGAAAAAAAAACCCTCTAGTCAACTTAGGACCATATGTCTCTATGTCAATACTCTTTCTCCAGCGACAATTGCACTAGTTAAAATGTCGACAACTTTCCTTTTATGCGCGAGTAGAGATACGTTAGAGACAACAGTTCTAGTGTATTTCTGGTGATATTGTCAATGAACGCGTCAATAGTTTGTTTTTCTTTTTTATTATGTTGTGCAATAATATTAAATAAATATATGTAGACGAGGGTCACTAAAATCTACGAGTGAATCTTCGGTTCAAATATCTCCATATAGTCGTAAAAGAACTACCTTCTCAATAGTCCTAAAGTCTACTGATAGATTTTGAAAGGCAACCCTATGTTATTTGTCAATAGGCATTTGCATTGGCTGGGGTACACCTAGTCAGTAGCACTATTGACAATGTCACTAGAAAATCACCATAAGTTTACTATTGGCAGCGAGAGGGATATATCGATATTGTAGACTAGAGCCCCTAAAATTTACTAGTGAATCTTTTGTGCTAATGTCTCCATGTGGTCCCGAAAGAGGTACTAAGTCAGTAGTGCTATAGTCTAGTGGTGGATTTTCAATGACAAGCTAATGTTAAATGTCAATAGATGATACCATTGGCTGGGGTACACCTGGTCAGTAGTGCTACTGACAACGTCACTAGTAATCACCACAATTTCACTACTCGCACTTTCTGCAGGGAAACTACTGAATTACTTTGTATTATTACATACATACGTGCATACATACACAAACAAATTACAGCAAGAGCAAAACTAACGGTATCACTTAAGTCGGTCGGCCATGTGTTTCGCATTAGTGTTGCCATCCCGCCAGGATAAATACGGTACTAGGCTGCCATATCATACATATATATGTATGTATGTATGTTTACAGTATATTATTGACAGTGTGCATTGTTGTATTGCTTTTTTTCATTTATTGAAAACAATTAATAGAAATTGGTTTGACAGCTATAAACACAATATGTATTACAATAAAAAATCAATTGGTTGAATGAGTACACAAGTACATGTATAAAACATGTAATACATAGAACACATGTACATACATATTTATGAGTATTTATGAATATAAGTTTCATCGGTTTTAATTGTTTCAAGCCTGAATGATTTGGTTGTTTTTTTTTTAATTTTCTTTAGAAAAGGGGGAAGATGGAAAATTTCCATTTAATATTTTTTACATACTTAGATAAGTTAAAGAGCTGAATAATTTTTTGTTTGCTTCTAAATAAATGTATAACATTCAAGCTGTGTAATAAAATTGTGCCTAAGCGTGCCATACTTGGAGGAAAATAACAAATCTCAGACTACTTGAAACGGCTGTACGAAATAACGCTCAAGACAAAAACGTGTAAAAAAATAAATTACCAAGATATTAATGAAATGTTGGTTTACAATATGTGCTTGTAACCTTTCTATATACATATATATATAAATATGTACATATGTATATCTGCCTCAATTATTTGCATTTGTAAACATCAAAGAAATCATGTTGTGAAGATTTAGAAAAAAAAACTAAAAATATAAAAGCAACAAAATGTGTTTAGTCATCAATATTGAGTCATAAAATAAAAACCATAAATTGTAATAACAAAATAATATGTTGCAAACATATTCACATTAATTCCTTATTAAGCATAAAAAATAAAACAAATGGCAAAGTTGCCTAATAGAATTTACAAGTGTTGTCAATGCACTACTGCCAAAAATAGTCATTGTAGTTGGCATGAAATTTTTAAATTTGATTCTAAAATTATTAGTTTGCGATTATTTACTATATTAGAAACAGTTTATTACGTCATATTAAAAACTGAAGTTGGAGAATATCTCACTTCTGCCAAAAATTCAAAACATATTTGCGGCTCTCCTCGTAGTACTAACAAAATAATGGCTATTAATGTTAACTATGCCTGCTAGCGGCTTTTAAGTCTAGCCTCATTGCTCTTAACTTGGAAAATGATTGGGTAAGGTAACGCTAGTTGTATCTTGAAAATCGTAAGACGCAAACTCTTGAAATTTTCAAAAACTCTAAAACTAAAAAATCGCAAAGTTAAAAAAAAATGTCGAAACGAAAAATCACCAAAATAAAAAAGCGCTTAAATGATAAATATCAGCAAAAATTAATATAAATCGGTCGGATACAAAAAAAAAATCACCAATAGTAAAACGGTCGCCAAAAACCTAAAGCAATCGCCAAAATGAAAAAACGCCATAAATAAAAAAATCTTACACCGAAACTAAAAAACAACTAAAAAAAATCGTCAAAACTAAATAAAACGTCAAAGCTTAAAAAATGGTTAAACTAAAAAATTTCCGCCAAAATCCGAAAAATCACCGAAACGAAAAAAGCTCTAAAGCTAAAAAATGCCAAACAAACAAAAAAAAAAAAAAAAAAAAAAATTAAAAAAAATTTGTGTTTTCACACTCAAAGTTCAACCTGGTTTTAACGTTAAACCCATAAACAGCTGATTTTGCATTCACACTGCAAGTTTGTTAAATTCCGGTTTTAACTCACAGGCCGTCTAATAACTTTGCTCAAAATAAAATAAATCTCCTGCAGAAATGCGTGTATTTGTTGTTGCATTTTTTCTGATTTTTAATAACACTTGTTGGACAAACTGTACAACAACTGTTTTTGTTTGTATGAAAAACTGAGATATTTCACAATGCGCTCTAAAATGGAAATTATTTTATATTTTGTAAATAAAAATTTTTAAATTATGGAACTTCTTATACAGAATGAAGAAGTGCTTGGAAATAAATTTATTATATATAAAAATGCACAAATACATTAAAAGATAAACCTTTTTTATAGGCAGATGAATGTCATTAATATTGTTATTCATTATATTCAATGAAAATATTTTCCTTGTTTTCCTTACAAAAAACTCTTTTTTTCCATAATTTTTTGATTAACTATTGATGCTGCTGCATCCATTTTTAAGTTGAAAATCTTTCAAGCGCCATCTATTGTTATTCACTGGCATAAACATTATCAGCTGCTACGACCAGTCATTTTAACTTGGCAGCACTGAATTTAAACAAGCACTGAAGGAAAACAAGGTTGCATTTCATAAAAACAACTTAAAACCAATTCAAAAATGGTTTTAAGTTGGTTTTAACAACAACAAATTGTATGGTAAAACCAGGTTTTAACAGTTGGTTTTAACATTAAAACCAACTTTTATTAAAACCATGTCAGTGTGAAAAAACTATTAGATATTCGATTATATAGGCTAAAGTTCGTATGGAAGCCTTCGTGTACGAGCTAGTCACACTTTACTGAATTTTTGTATGGAACCCTTCGTGTGCGAGCTAGTCATACTTTACTGAATTTTTAAAATTTTTTTTATTAACCCAAATAGCCCGTAAAAATGTTTCTTTTAAAACTTAAATTTTTATTTCGAAACTGAAATTTTAAAAACCTATAATTTTCCCAGAATCGACCATCCTTTCAAAAGGACATTACACATTATTTCCATTTATTTATTTTTTTTTTAACTAAGATGCTACTCAAATTCATTTTAAACAAAAACTAACAATTAACTGGATGTAAATGATACTCGTATGCTTAAAGTTTTTTTTCCATTTGCGCAATATCAAAAAGAATCACCTTTCGCAAAGCACTTAATAAGAAATTTAAACACGCGGGCCTGCCTGCATCAACTGACGCTTTTGAGCTGCGAGACAACATAACAACAGTAATTATAAATATAAAATATATCCACAGAAATGCATGTGCATGACGGCGCTTTTTCCCAATTTGTGAATCGGAATAGGGTGTCTTTTTAAAAAGACGTTGGCGCCAAGTGGGTTACGAAACGAGCACATTATTTATATAATTATAAGTAAATAGTTAAAAAAAAACAATCATATATTGGTATATTTAAATAATACATTCAGGCGGCTAAGACTAACCGCCGCTGACTGTTTTCTCACGGCTTAGATTTCTGTTATGAGAACACGCTCTATTGAAAATGTTGCCAGATGACTTTGCAGCTGACTTTTACAACAGCAATGTTTTAAATCTCATGTACGTATTTAGCTGTGAGAAATTCAATAAGCCAGGAGGCGTACTCTGTAATTCGAAACGAAAGCAAATGCTTTCGAATTGTAATGTTGATAACATACAAATTCGAAAGCATTTTCTTTCGTTTCGAATACACAGTAGACCCCCAGATGTCTAAAACATCTTGTGTATCTGATCCTTTTCAAAAATTTTTATGACAAATCTAAAAAATAGTTAATAAACTTTAACATTTTCTACTTACTCCTGCCCATTGTCGTTTCATAATTACTGCCACTGCCCATACTGCACATACTTGTTTGTAGCACCTGAGCCGGATGATTATCATCCATTATGTGTAGCTCTCCCGGACCGGACTGCTGAACATTTTGTTGCTGCCATTTACCATTTAAGCTAGATTCATATTGTATTGCCCTCTGCTGATAATCCATGAAAGCATCATCTCTTTCACCCCTTAAACAAGAAGCAAAACCTCTTGAATTCGAGCTGCGTCTCTGCGGTACAGCCAAGGCAACAGCATCCTTTTCCAATGATCTACAATACAAATGTGTTGTTGTGGTGCGTTGCAAAGATTGTGACTTATTTGAACCAGTACTAGAGCTGTTGGTGCCATTCTCTACAATGGGTGTGGTCAATGTTACCTCGGAATGGATAATGTGCAGAGGGGTTGATGAATTGGATGAGGAGGCGGCAGTATTACTACGTTTATCTTCCGAAGGTGGTATAGCAACACAATTCATGTTGTTATTTTATGGATGGTTATTAATTGTATTTATTTGTTTAATTAAATTAATTTTTGGTTTCAAATTAAGGTAGATTTTTTGCTGCATTTAGAAACTATTAAATAATTATTCTAGGTTAACATTTGTAGGCAGTGTTTTTTTTTTATTGGATGGGATTTTTTGTATCTTAATTTAAAATTCAAGCGGATTTTTGAGACTATTCCGCTTCAAATGCACCTGAGGGAGGTTTAGATTATTTTTATTTTTTAGGTTAATTTATTGCTGGAGGAAGGAAATGCTGTAAGAAAAGTTTAAATAAATTATAAATGTTGTTGTTGTGGCGAGATTTTTGAGCACCAAATGATTTTTTGCAAAATTTAAATTTCGAAGATTTTTTTAACTGAAATGAACAATTAATTTATGTGGATAGTTAATAAGGAGTTGAAAACCATTGTATGTCTATGTCTTAACTGAAATGCAAATAAAAAGTCTGTATAGATGCCCAAGAATATTGGACAAACTTGGAGTGTAGTAAGTAACCCGTCTTGAAAAACTTTGATCCGTCGCAAAAAGCAAATGGAATGAGAAAAAAATGTTATTACTTTATTTACATGAAAGAAATCTCCATAAGAAATTAAGCTAAATCTCTGAACTTCGACAATTTTTAATGAACAAATTCTGTAAAACTCATTTTGACTAATTTCTGGGGGTCTACTGCGTAATTCGAAATGAAAGAAAATGATTTCGAATTTGTATGCTTATAACATGTAAATTCGAAAGCATTTTCTTTCATTTCGAATTACGGAGTAGACCCCCTGGCGTTTAAGCTTGATTTAGAGCAGGCTTATAGTAGAATTTTATAAAGAATAGTTTTGTCCCTTATATCATCGTTTGAAGGTACTTTTTACCAATTTCCACAAAAATATTCGCCGTGGGATTTTATATGGAAGTTCTGAACACATCATCTAACACTAAAATACAAGGGAACTGCAAGTCAACTGTCTTAATTTAAATCAAAGTTATAACAATTGTACTTTTTTTTGGTACTATTCAAACTCGCAAAGTGCAATATTACACCAATGACTAACTTAGTACATTTAAGTTTCACTCCGCATTTATTTTCAAACGATTACATAGGTATGTCAATTTTCACTTTTGAAAAATTAAACTCATATTCTTCTCAATTGAAAAAATGAGCTGATAAAATAAAAAAATGTGAACATTTCCAAATCATTTTTCTTCTAAATTCGAATGATAAGCACATGCTATTAATTTGTATATTTTAAATTTCAACTTAAACAGGTATAACCATATGCTTTAACATCCCAACTTACAAACAAATTTGTGAAAATGATTCGGTAGTCAGAAAAAAGTCGATTATTTTAATAAAAACAAATAAAAATATGTAATTTGAACCAAAAAAGTACAATTAAGTTCAAAAAAGTAAAACTAAGGTTAAAAAAAGTACAATTTTTGAAAGCTGTTGGTAAAATTTTAAAAGTTCTCAATGCCATCCCTGATTTAAATCTTTATGTCTATAATGTTGCCAGATGACCAACCTTATGATAACTCATGATTTACACTGCGAATGTGTTTATTTTCCTCTATCTCACTCCCCTTAAAGTTGAAAGAAGTTCAAATAATTCCAATTTATATATACATAAATATTTTTCAAAATGTTTCAAAACATCTTTAAATTCAAGTAAACAAATATAAGTTTGTTGATTTTTTGTTGGTTTTAATTAGATCATTTATTTGGATTTTAAACAGCTAAATATGTAAACAATTTCCAGCAAACTTTGAACTAAATGGTTATAAAATTAAAATGTTTGAAGTGAAATATTTTGTATTTATCTTTACTTTTCATCATATGGTTTGAAATGTATTTGATGAAATCATTAAATGAAAAATTAATGCGGATGTTAACATTCTGTCCACCCTCTTCTCTTTGTACTCGTAATTAATTTCTAAAATATTTAATCCAAAAAATCAACATGAATTTGAATGAAAGTTTAAAAAGAACATATTTATTGTAGGCGTTTTTTTCTCTCCACCAAACATATGCAATTAAGTGCCATGTATGTTTGGAGAATTATGGTCATAAAACGAAATTTTTATTTAGAAACTAAATATATATTTTTAGTCTAACACAAGTGACAGTTCAAATGAGAGTGACAATTTAGCGTAAACGAAACGTTAAAGTAAAATTCATTTACATGACAAACCAACATCATTATTATCTTTGTTGTGTTACAAAAAAAAAAAAACAAACAAACAAAATTAGACTGAGAAGTGCACAAGCAGTACATACATATTTAAATAAAACATCAAAAGAAAAAAGATATTAAATGGCACGTAACTTAAGAAAACTACTTGGGTTTTGCTTTCCTAGTTCCAAGTTCAATACCCTACAAAACCAGCAAGACAAGCAACCACATCTTCTATTCCGCTTAGTTCTATTTAATATTTTTGTGTGTTTTTCGCCCTCTTTTTATTACCTCGGCCATTAAAAACATTTGGAAATTTTTGTTGTCATACCGTATACATATTTATTTATATTCAAGTTCATGTCTTTCTTAAATTTCGTATTTCTTTAATTTTATTTATTTAATGACTGGTTTTTATAAAAAAAAAACTTTTTTTTGGCAACATTACAAATCTTATTATGAAATTTCAAGTTCTTTTTAAAAAGCAAAAATACTTTATTGAATGTAAACTTCAAACTACTGGTGTGTTAAGTCTAAGTAAGTGTAAAATTAGCCACAAAAAAAGTATTAAAAAAATTATAAATTGCACTAAAAACACAGTGTTAAATTAAAGTTTAACAAATTAGTTGTCAACTTTAGGTTTGCAGAGTAAAATGTTTAGCAACAACTGCACTAAAATAATTGGGCCTAATTAAAATTATGTTTTGCAATTAAAAGTGCAAACATAAACTGGAAAATTAAAAATAATTAAACGCATTCAAAGCATTGCAAAAGGATTTGGCAACACTTGTCACAAAGTAAACCAGTGGTAATTATATTTATAAAAGCTATGCCAGACTAGTTTATTTTGCTTAAGTGTGGCCCCATTTTATAAGTGCTTTTTCAATGGCCTGCATAATATGGACAAAAAATAAATAACGCACAGCAATTAATCCCTAAAATAAGAGTTTGAAAAACCGAAAACGTCACATGCTGTGCCGGAATTTTTTCGTTAATTGTCAATATCATTTAATTTATGAAAGAAATTTCGATTTTTAAATCATAATTTTTAAAAACATATAGGGTGTTTTTTTTTTGTATCACTTTAACAAGCATCTTTTGAATTTTTGTAGTTCAGTTAGGAAATGGCAGCCCACCCAGATATTCGTTTCAATGGTTAGGTCAAAAGCAAACTTGCCGGACTGAGTAAACTTAATCCGACAATCGTAATAACGCGGAATATATACATAAGTTCTATCGGCAACAAACTAAAATTTGTTTGACACAATCAACTTTTCTATAAGAAAAGTAAACATTTATATAAAAAAAAGTCTTCGGTATGTGACACCGTAAACTTTTGTAATAGAAAAGTGAGCTGTGTGTAATACCGTAAGCTTTCCCATAAGAAAAGTGTGCTGTGTGACACAGTCAATTTTTCTGTAAGAAAAATAAGGTGTGAGTGACTAAGTAAACTTCTCAATAAAAAAGTGTGGTGTGTGTGATATCGTAAACTTTTCTGTAAGAAAAAGTGTGCTGTGTGTGACACAGTCAACTTTTCTATAAGAAAAGTGTGCAAATTTTCTAATACGAGTAGTACGGTCCGGTCTCATATGACATAGAGCCTTACAAAAAAATCTATTTACAAAAAAAAACCAGTTTGTAACGGCATTATTTTTCAAAATATTGCGGTCAATCGAATATCAAAATAGACAAATTCAACAGCTGGCGGTTATTTTGTCTGGGAATGTGAGTAGTTATAGCAACATAAAGAGAAAAATGGAGATCTAAATTTTGCAACAAAATTCTTGAATTTAGATTGCAGGAATCTTATTGTTTCAATCTTGAAACTTGGTCAGTAAGATTGACGTTCTCAAAATTTAAGCATAAATTCTTAATTTATAGAATAAATTCTTAAAATAAAAAACGTGGTTTTAAACTTTAAGAACGCATTCTTAAAATCAAGAACGTAATCTGAATTTTAAGATTATATTTTTAAATTTTTAAGAATGTGATCTTAATTTAATATTTTAATTAATAACAGAATCTTGAGTTCGATCTTAAAATAAGATTTTATCCAATATTACAATCTTAAATGCGATCTTAAAAGATTAAGATTTTATTCTTGAATTAAGAATTTTTTGCATTTAAAAGACTATTAAGATTGAAATGATTTGATTTCGAGTGTAAAATCTTGATTTCAGTACGTTTATCCCTTAGTCTATCATTTTATTTATTTATTTTTTCATTGAAACATCCTAGCATAACTTTGGACCGATTTAGAATTCTCCCATTATAATATTCTGGCAACACTGCTTGGAAGTTAAGAATTTTTGTATTTTTTTATTAAATTTAAGCAATTTCTTAAGCGGGTGCTAGACACATCAATATTCAGCTTCAATATGTGTGGTTGTGTGCGTTTTTTTTATAAAAAATATTTACACCAATAGTATGTGTGTGACTATTTTTGGTAAACAAACGCACACAACCACATAAGTATATTGAAGCTGAATATTGATGTGTCTGGCACTCGCTTTAGAATTTTGCTCCACATGGATATACACACATATTTGTATATACATGTATGTATGTATGTATTAATTCCCCTACGAGCTAATTAAAAATGTCAACATTTTGAAATTGGTGTTATTTGATATCTTGTTCGAATATGGCATCATGGCAAACAGTTATCTTTGAGTTTGAGGTTGCCATATCAATTAGGAACATAAAAGCCATTGGATATTTGTTTATACACTGAGGGAAAAACTGCAACTTAAAAATAAGAATGCGTCAAATTAATTCAATAATTTTCAATATAAAAAATATATTGAAATGCTTAAAGGTAAATAAAATTAATAAATAAATACTGAAAATTAATATTTTTCCATATTGAAATATGAAATTTAAACATTACTAGACTTTCGTTAAGGTTTCTTATTAACTCAATATGGGTTTTCTGGATTTTAAGCTGTTTTTTCTCTGGGTGTACACTTTTTGAATTTTATAATTAACTCCTAATTTGTTTGTTCAAAACTCCTATTTGTTTGACAAGATTATTTTTTCACGTAAAAATAAATAAAGACTTGCAAGAACTTGCAATTCTTACTGCACTGTATACTGAGTGCTTAAAATTATGAAGTGTTTAATGCTTGTAATGACAATTCAATACATCAAGTTAACGCCTCCGTTTTAGTTGTCAAATTTGTCAATTATTTATGGTCTAAAAATGGCCATAATTCGTCTTTGCTATCATATGTTTCTGTTGTGCTTCTCTGCTTACAAAAAGATTGCATGTGTCCGTTCGTCTTTCTGTCGGTCTTTTTTTCCATACATATTTTGGTATTTTCAATCACTTGATTTTTTTTTATAATTGACCACATTTTTAGCTTATTCCCTTTAGTTATTTTAACCACAAACTTCCGCCGATTTTTTAAACACTCAGTTGCGACTTGCCTGTTTTATTTTATTTTTTTTTTTTGCTTCTGTTCATATTTAAGTCGTACGAGTAGTACAATTTTATGGGGTTTCCTTTTACGTTTTAGTGTTTTACGCTTTTAGCTCATGGCCTGTGTAATTTTACTTTGATCAAGTGTTTCTTTGTCTTTTTACTAGATTTTTTTTTTTTTTTTGTCCAGAACTTGTTTAAAATTATGCAAAATTTTGTTTTCGTGTTTTAAATGAAAGAAAATTTTAGAATCGTTTTCTTTTGTGCTTTTAAGCAAAGGAAACTAAAAAAAAACGAATATGCACATGAAATAAAACTTGTAATCAGTTTGACGCAATCATTTTGCACAGAGTAGCAAAAATACAATAACTAAAAATAGATGTTCTTTTTTCCAACCAGCACATGAATAATTTTTTCCTCCAAATGGTAACAAAAGATCAAAACTTAAAATACAGAAAGGAAAAGTAACACCAAAAGCTTTGAAGCGTTGCCAATAAAAACAAATGGCACTTTCTTGATAATAAAATAAAAAAAAGGCCTGTCAGATTAACAAATTCAAACTTTTTGTTACCGAGGAAATAAATAATAATAATAATTATGAAACAATAAGTTGTGGCTTTCTTTTCCCCAAATCTTTATCGTTCTTTTTTTAATTCTAAATATTTATCTATCCAATTTTTCTTTTGTTACATATCTTTCATTAATACAACAATACTTAAAATAAACATTTAATAATTTATAAGAATTTGTTGAAATATTGGGACAACATCGTAGTCGGCATCTTTGTATTATCTTCTCAAACTGCCGCCCCTCTTTTTTCAACTATCTCTATCGCTTAGCTCATCATTAAGCAATTAATTCATTTAGAAAGCAAAAGATTAATGCTCGTACAATTTGTAAATAGTTTAAATTTTTCTTGTTTATTTGTAAATTTTTTAAAAAGTTATGGAGTACTTAAAGAACGGAAATATAATAGTAAAATACACCGGTGGTCTTAGTTTTGAAGGGGTTTGTTTATCACAGACAAGTATAATAATGAAATGCGCTTTTTTTTAATAACCGCACAGCTTTCACATTGTCATTTATGATGAACATGGATTGATGTAGCATAAGTAGTCGTTATTTTAATAAACTTCTCAAAAGTTAGCGAAAATCTCTGCCATAATAACAGATTTGCACATATTTTTTAAATGAAGTAGCTTTGCTAAGAAGACAATAGAAGGAAATGTTTTGGTTGTAGAACTTTAAAGTCTGACCAGTGGTTTATTAATATTAGTCCCAATTTTCACGAGGCAATTTTACTTGCGCAAGTCTTGAATTTGAAGAACAAAGAAGCGAGGAGTGTAAAAACCAGCAGAATTGCCGTACAGACTTGCCTGTACATGGCAATTCTGTTTTTGCTATCATTCGCTCTATATCAAATTTGACATTCCTTTTCATTTGTGTCTGTTTTCTGTTCTGGTTTTTCGTCTGTAAAATTAATTGTGGCTCGAAGTGTTTGTTTTGTGAGAATATTAATAACAATTGTTAATTTGCTTCAAATAAAAAGAAATAAAATGGTCAAGTAAACTTGCTCTATCTAAACGCTACAGCAAGTTTAATAAAAAATTTTATGACTTGCGCAAGTAAACTTGCCTCGTGAAAATTGGGACTTACTATGAGCACCTGTGACCCAGCAGCTGATCCATCTTAATGATGATGCAAGATGGCAAAATCGTTCTATAGGCCGAAGAGGATGGTGGACTTTGAGTTTAAGAGATTATTCTTGCTGCAAATAAGACTTAAACGGTGTCAACATGCGTAATGGCTTAAAAATTAATTATAATTAAATCTATATGAAACAAGTAAAAATAATAATAAGTCTCCAAGACAAATATTTGAAAACAAATTATTACTGGATCTTTAATAAAATTTTCAATAAATTCAGAAAACTATTACCTGTTTTAATATTGTGCTAACTTGTCCATCTCTGCTGTGTTAAGGTTGCCACGTGGGACTTTTCTAAGGGACATTACAAATGTAAACAAAGAGGTTAAACGTGGGAAGTTGCCAGGCAAGAAAAATATTATAATATTTTCTGTTCTGGTTTTTCGTCTGTAAAATTAATTGTGGCTCGAAGTGTTTGTTTTGTGAGAATATTAATAACAATTGTTAATTTGCTTCAAATAAAAAGAAATAAAATGGTCAAGTAAACTTGCTCTATCTAAACGCTACAGCAAGTTTAATAAAAAATTTTATGACTTGCGCAAGTAAACTTGCCTCGTGAAAATTGGGACTTACTATGAGCACCTGTGACCCAGCAGCTGATCCATCTTAATGATGATGCAAGATGGCAAAATCGTTCTATAGGCCGAAGAGGATGGTGGACTTTGAGTTTAAGAGATTATTCTTGCTGCAAATAAGACTTAAACGGTGTCAACATGCGTAATGGCTTAAAAATTAATTATAATTAAATCTATATGAAACAAGTAAAAATAATAATAAGTCTCCAAGACAAATATTTGAAAACAAATTATTACTGGATCTTTAATAAAATTTTCAATAAATTCAGAAAACTATTACCTGTTTTAATATTGTGCTAACTTGTCCATCTCTGCTGTGTTAAGGTTGCCACGTGGGACTTTTCTAAGGGACATTACAAATGTAAACAAAGAGGTTAAACGTGGGAAGTTGCCAGGCAAGAAAAATATTATAATACATGTTTTGCAAAACAATTTTCTTAACACAAAAGGGAAATTTTTTACTTGTTTCTTTTTGTTGTTAAAACAAACACATTAATTATTTTATTAATAAGACTTTCATTTGGCTTTGTACAAAAAATTAATATAACTAGTTTTATTTTAATTATACAAATTATTTGTCTGTTTTAACCAAAGAATTTTCTTCCTACTTTCATATTTAACCATTGATTTTTGTTTTAAGCTGCGCTTCATTAAATATTTTGTTTAATACAATTTAATTAAAATTATAATAACAGGAAAATATGCATAACTATTATTTTCTTTCTTTCCTTCTTTTTTCAATCAAGTCAAAATACAATGTACAATAGAAACTATGCAAAAGCACGATGGATGATTGATTTAAACTTAATTAAAAATTTTGCTGTCTAGTTATAAATATGTAGGTATGCACATACAATAATGTGCAATAATTTTCTTATAAATTGAGAAAATATGCAAAAGAAATAATTGAATATTAAATTTACTGTTATTAACTTTATGCTTATAGTTCTTCATATTGCAACAGGTTTTGTTCTCTAAATGCACGCATGTGAAGTTAGCCACATCTAAATAATCACAAGAAAGACTCATCGACATACACAACATGCGCGACAAAATGATAAGTTTGTATTACTTTTAGACTACGAAGAATTTAAAATGTACTGAAAAAATTGTTGATAATAGTTTTTAGAGCTATGCTCTTTATGATTGTGCTGTGGTTTTCGTAACAAAAATAATCGACACTATTACAGTTATAAATTTATTCTTATTTTTATTTCTTTGTACTTAAAAGCAGAGTACGAAAATAATAGAAAAAAATATTTGATTTTGGTGTGTTTTGAAATATTTGTATTGCTATTTTACACATTTAGCTAAGCAGCATAGCTTTAACGGGGTGTCCTAAGACACCTCTCTTCTTTTTTTAATACGTTTAAGTTTTTTCTGTGATAAAAATGTAGTAAATTTTACTTCGGCAAAACAATATATCAAATACATACACATATATGTATATGTAAGAGGGTCAATAAGTCTGACTTTCTCGCCTTGCTTGAACGGGAAATATTGCTATATTCAACAAGCAACTTTCTGTTGACTCCTGTCAAAATTTGAACAAATGACATCATTTAGTTTGTGTTTGGCAACCATTGATAGCAGACTATCGCGTTATTTGAGAAGAAAATGAAAAAAAAACTGAATTTTTTATGCTCATTAAGCATAATTTTTTGAGGAAAAACCCCATCACTCAAGCCAAGATTAAGCTTGATATATGTTTACTACCGGAACTCTTCAGCATCAATGTCAATGCAGCCGAAATAATTGAAAAATTAACCATACGGTATTTACCGATTGGAGATTAAAAGTGAGGGAGATTGTGGAAGCCATAGGCATGTCTTATTGCTTCATGGTTTCACTTTTGAATGATCACTTACGTATGAAAAATCTTTCCATAAGATGGGTGGCGGGTTGGCTCACAATCGACCATAAACTCGATCATGTGACAATGACTCAGGAATGTTTGGCGTTGTTCAACCGCAATGTAAATGAATTTTCACGCCGTTTTATAACCGTGGACGAAAAGTGGATCCAGAGGATCCAGAGGATCCAGAGACCAAACAGCAGCAAAAACAATGGGTTTTTCGGGGTGAATCGACGACAAATAAAGTCTTAGCGATCGTTTTTTGGGATGAACACGGTATAATCCAACTGGACTACCTTTAAAATGATAAAAAGAATAAATGGCAAATAGAATGCCAACTTATTGCGAAGGAGGAAGAAAAAAGTTCACTTCCATATTTTTTTTTTTTTTTTTTTTTTTTTTTTTTGGAAGTTGGACAAAGTGCATAGATCTCAAAGGAGATTATGTTGAAAAAACCCGACTGCGACCAACTTTGAACCGTTAGATATCCTAAATGGTCATTCGAAATGAAAAATCATAAGAGGAACCTAAAATACCTGTCGAATGATACCCATTTTGATATACATCGAGTACTTTTTATTTTCTTCGTATTTACAAAAAAGCGTATGTTGGCCGCCATATTGAATTTTGACAAGTGACATAACCTTAGTGACACTCCGGGGATTAAGGCAAATCGCTTGTCGTAAGAATCATCAAAATCGGTCCACGCGTTCGGTTTATAGAGAAATTAATTATAAGTATTCCAGTTTGATTTTTATTTCATTTTGTTAATTGATTTCATTTTATTTATTTTATTATGATCACTCATACAAGTTTTTTAACTTGCACTACAGTCTCTCTTTTTTTATTACCAACACTAATGGTAACACTGATTTAAAAACAGCATTATATATATTAATATATATTAATATATATATATAATGGTAACACTGATATAAAAACACCATTCGAAATATAAATATAACAATTGAATAACGGTTTTATATTTTTGTGTAGAAACGCCACAACAGTGTTACCCTATCATTTTGCAGTGCATGTTGTATGTATTGAGTTTTAAGTTAAAAAAATAATAATTTTCTTTTATAAATTTTTTTAAATGTTTATTATTTAAACGATTAAACTTTGATAACAAACATTTACAGTTAAGCTAAGGAGCGAGAGAGAGGGGGAACGAAATTAAATACGTTTAGCCCAGAAAACAATACGCATATTAATTACACTGGCTAAAGTTTATTAACACTAAATTCACTATCTTTTTTCCCCCGAATTAATACTCGTATAAAAATGCTTTTGTGTAAATAAATTATGCGTGAAAGTGCTGAAATGAAAAATTTAATTGAGTTACTACGAAAACACACACAAGTATGTACGAAAACCATTTTAAGTAGAAAAGTGTATTTTATGTTTTCGAATTTATTATTTTTCATTAATGAAAAATTAACTATTTCTTTTCTTTTTAGCCCAATGTGAAAGTTGAGATAAATTAAAAAAAAAATATTACACATGCAATTATTTGTATTGTATAAACATTTAGTTTTGATAAATTAATTAAAAAGCACCTAAACATACCTGTCAATGTTCGTCTATACTAGCAAACATTTAATGTGACACCTGACTGACGTATGTACATACGTACACTACAACAGACATTGTGGTTTCTTGTCATGCTTTATGGTGTTGTCAATGTCAAAAGCAGTGTAAAACTAAAAATGTAATTTGACTATTTGTTGCTATCATTAAGTAAATATTGCAAAATAATATAATACCTACAATAAATAGTTTTGAAAAATTCAAAAGAATATTTTGCTTAATGATTAATATTTTCAAATAAACTTCTAATTTTTCATATATAGGGTGTTTTTTTCAGAGGTATAGAACTTCGAATTGAAATAAAATACAAGAAAATCTTTTTAATGTCCATCAATTTAGCTTTATTGGAAGGATAATTTTATGCCATTAATGTTTAAATATGATTTCGGGCATGTGGCCGCCGCGGCTGGCTCAAATAAAGCCAATTCTACAGGTCCAATTTTCAACCACTTTTTCGAGCATATGGGGCCGTATGTTGGCAATAACGCCACGAATGTTGGCTTCCAAGTCCCCTAACGTTTCTGGTTTGTTGGCGTAGACGAGCGACTTCACATATCCCCAAAGAAAATAATCCAATGGTGTCAAATCACACGATCTTGGTGGCCAATTGACAGGTCCATTCCGCGAAATTATGCGCTCATCGAATGTTTCCTTCAATAAATCGATTGTGACGTGCGCTGTGTGGCATGTAGCGCCGTCTTATTGGAACCACAACTCATCCACATTCATGCCATCCAATTCGGGAACAAAATAGTCGGTTAGTCGGCTCCAATTGCTGTGCACGGTGGCGAATCGATTCATTCGGGTGCTCTTCAACACTTTGCTCTACAGCGGCAATTGTTTCTAAGGTGCGCACTGTTCGACGTCTCTGCGGATGCGTATTATCACATAGAGTAAACGTAGTGCGAAAACGATCCATGGTTAACCGAATTAATTGCTCTGATGGACGATTATGTCGACCATAAAATGGACGGAGCTTGCGGTAAACTTCGCGAACTGAACCATTATTTTCGAAATAAATTTGCACGATTTGCAAGCGTTGTTCTTTTGTCAACCTGTTCATGATGAAATGGCAAACCAAACTAAATATTAATCACTTGACAGCTGACAAAATGGCCGCCAGTTAAAAAAGTGATGCCAACTTAAAGTTCTATACCTCAATAAAAAACACCCTTTACATATGTATGTAGTAACTTAATACTAAATAATTTATATGAACAAACAGTAGTAGTCAGTCAGGCCACAAAATGCCCTTCAATTTTGTCAGTACAAAGACCCTAAAAAGGTTTCCCTATCAAATTTAGATTGATATCTTAATAACTGAGATTAATAACTTAATTTTGTTAGAAATAAAGTTTCTATTGACAAATTGTGGTTTCCTTAATTTTAACCTGAAACAAAATATGACGCTTTAAATGGTAAATTTCGAGCGAAAAGAATAAACCAAGCAAAAAAGTGAAAAATAAATCAATGAGACAATATAAATCTCAAGTCAACTGATCCGAAAATAATTTTTTGAGTAGTCAGAATTAAAAAATTTCCTATGCGAGATACAAATTACAGAATATTTTTGGAGAACTTTGAGTTTTATTTAATAAAACTTATTTTGCATATGCGTCATATTTTGGCCTTAAGATTGCGTTTGATATATTTTTAATGATTTCACTCACCAGCTCTTTGAGATTTTAGTCATCTCTTTTTTAATGCTTATTTTGCATATACGTGCATAATTCGGGCTTTTAACTTTTTGAAAATTTTTTGCACCGATTTCTTAGTGCATATTTTTGAATATAAAACATATTTTAGTGGAAGCATATTATTTGCTGATTTTTTTTTTATATTTCAAAAATCCTAGGTTATTTAGGCATTAACATATACAGCATATATTTGCATATTTTATCATGGCATATGCCATTTTTTTGAATTTTTGGAAATCTTTCAGTTTTATAATACTTTTGAAATCACTTTAATAGCGCATGTTTTTGCATATTTCAGCATATTTTTGCATATTTAAATCCAGGGAGCATATTTACTAAAATTTTAAGAGGTTTGAGGGGGTTTAAGGAATATGAAATCGATTTGTGGAAAATATTTTTTTTCCATATTTTAATATGCACAGCATATTTTTGCATATTTAATCACGGCATATGGCATATTTTCTGTATTTTTGGAAACCTTTCAGAGCTTTATAATACGTTTGAAATCATTTTATCAGCACACTTTTTTTTTTGCATATTTCAGCATATTTTTGCATATGTTTATTCTTAATAGAATATTTATTATAATCTTTGCAGTTTTCACAGCTTTTAATGAATATATGTTAGGAGCAAAATTAACATTTAAGCATATTACAATGGATTTTCAGTGCATATTTCAATATATTTTAGTCGAAGTAGGATAATTGCTTATACTGGAATCGATCTTCTTCTTCTTTTATACTTCTAATTAGAATTTTTTGAGGAATAAACTTTGCCGTAAATAAAATATAATACAAAATTAAAAAAAAATATCATATTTTCCTTAATAATAGCCATTAAGAGCTCTTTAGTTTATTTTTGAAAATAAATAGATGCAAAATTGAATTGAAAGATTTTTGTTTGAGGCTTTTAAAGTCATTATGTCTGTATATTGTGATTCTCAATAACGCATTAAGACTCTTACTATAAACATACAAAGTTTTTTAGCTAAATTAAACAATTTTTTGGGTTGAAGTCTACTGACAAGTTCCATAAGCGGGAACGAAATGCATATAGACAATGCTTAACCATAAAAGCAAATTAAATAAAGACTTTATGTCAAATAAACATAGTTCATTATTTCATGTTTGAAATTAAAATAACTACTTAAAAATTATTTACTTTTAGAAATTTATGGTTTAATTTTCAAATTGAGGTCGCTTTTATTAAAATATATATATGTATGTATGCGGGTTTTGTTTTGTTAGTCTTTCTAATTATTATTAAGATTATTTTTTTTCCAAAGCTACTTTAAATAATTGGCCAAAACACCATCAAAAAGCTGACTTCCTCTCAGATCATAAAACTCTGCTCTATACATACATACATACATACATACATACATACATAAATAAAAATTTCCAAAATAAATCACCTTTCTCGGCTCATATAACAACAAAGCTCAATTAGCTGAAAGCCAAAATTGAAAAACAACAACAATTTCTAAAACAATCACAAAAAATAAATAATTAAGAAATACTATACCCCGTCACTACTAGTCAAGTGTAATACGTAGTATTATCTTATTATTGTTGTTGTTAATATTTATGCTTTTACGAGAGTAGTACCAACAGCTGCCTAAAATGATTTTTATTTCAATCCGCCCATCGTATATCACAAATGATAACTATTCAAAAACAATGTAACTAAAGGACATCTAATAAGAAAAATATATATGTATGTAGTTTATCGATTATTTATAGTCTGGGAGTGCTAGAACCACCCTCATATACATATAATCATAATAATGTTATTGATCAACAAACAACAGATGATCATTATGGCGGTCTTGCACAGCTGAAATCTACCTAAAAATTATTAACACTTGAGTGCTTAAACAGTGCATAATAAATAATATAATAAACAAGTCCGTATGTTTAACGAGAGTACATGCATACTACATACATACATACATACATATCTACCTACCAAAGTGTTCCAAAAACAAAATGAAAACCAAGAGCCAATAGAGTAGACAAAAATCATAATGAAAATAAATCATTATTTCAATTACTTAAATAGCACTATAATTTTTTTTTAAAGTGTGTGTTTACGAAAAAAAAAAACAACAAGACAGCTCCCACAGAAGAAGCAGAGCCCCCAAAAAACATTATCGTAAAAAAACTAAAAACCGCAACAATAACAACTAAAAATATTAAATATAATTTTAAAAATAACAACAGTCCCCATGCATGTCGTCATCATCATCATCATCATCATCATCATCATCATCATCATCATCATCATCATCATCATCATTGTTCTTTAAAAATTTTGTATAAACTTGGAGTTGGATTAAAACAAGAGAATATGATTCTGTCTCCCTCTACCCCACTGCACTCACACTTTTTTCCAAACAATGCTGTGTAATTTAATGTTATTACAATTCACTTGCAGCGGGCAGACAACAATGAAAAATTGCTTTCACATGTGTGCATGTATGTATGTATGTACATATGTAAAATTACATACACTAATAATGCATGCTGTTATGTTGTTGTTGTGTTTGTTCTTTACTCGGCTGTTGTTGCCGTTATTTAGTAGTTTTTGTTGTTGTTATTTATGCAGTGGAGAATCGTTATAATGATGACACTTTTATTTTTTCCCTTATTGCCCCTTTTTTTTCTTTATTTTTTTTTCTTCTTGAGCAACAACAAAAAATAATAAATTGTCATTTAAATGGTACGCGAGAAAACTGAGTTGTCATTTGTAATAAAGCAAAATAAACTGAAAGGTGGAAAAAAAATAAAATTATGGAAATAAATGTTGCACTTTTTAGCAGGAATACGAATATTCAATACATATGTATACTTTTTTATTTATAGAACTATGTACCTCCTGCTGAATATTAATTATTATATTCGAAAATTTCAAGTTGAAAATTTTATCAAGCATGTCCAGTGTTACCAGATTTATTTCCTAAACATTCTTGAATATCGTCTATTCCAAATTGAAAATACATTGTTTTAACGGCCCCGAAGTATAAAAATGTATTATTTTTTTATTTAAGCTAAACATCTGAGAAATTTTTTTATTATTTACTACACTCATAAAAGTGAATATGTTGTAAATATCTTGTGAAATTTTTTAAAGCTTTTTGTTTTGCTTTGTTGATGTTGTGAACTTTCCAACAGTGAACAGGTGTTGTATTTACTTTTTTAATATGAAAGAAAAATATGTAGAACAAATGAAAGATTATACAAACAAACTGAGCAGTATATTTATGTAAATAAAAGCGTTTAGTAAGCAAAATATTTAAATTTATTTGAAAGAAAGAAGGAAAAACAACCTTCAACAGACAACAAAGTTTTTTGTAAATATTTCTTAATATCATAACAAAAATGGGGAATAACTACGGTGTGATTATATGTAGGAAAAAGAGGGAACAACAAACAAGCTAATGAACTATTTAGGATGTCAAAAAAATGAGAAATAAGCAAAAAATTTACGTTATATGCATTTGCGCTGCCGGTAACATAAATAAGGAATTTGGGATAAGGCTAACTTTAAACATGTAACAGGATTATACTTTTAATACAGAATATTGAGCCTTATTTTCGATTTAATCGTAAGCGACATGTGGTAATAAATAGAAATCTTTATTGAAATTTAAAATTTTATGGGCCTACCCATATAGTTTAGAATTATCAAAATGCCAAAACTGTTGATAAATTTTAAGACACGTGCTGAAAAAACTTTTATCGTAAGCGTCAATTTACGTACATATGTATGTATGTAATAAAACATTTTTGAATATTATTTAAAAAATATTCTCCTGAAAACTTTAATTTTTGTAGCTTACGATTAAATCGAAAATAAGGCTAGATATATTACAGCGATTTCCCAACTGGTATTTCACTGTTGTCGAAATCGTTTGCGCTCTGGGCGATAACAGTTTTCTCCATGACCGCGCTTTACATTTTCCCCCAATTTTATGCGATTTTAAAATAAATATTTTATATTCTAATGTTTTTTTTTATTTTACTTGTCCAGCAACAGTTTGAAAAATTAATCAAAGTTCAATAACATTTCTCCGGTAGTTTTTTTTTCTATTTCTTGTTCCCCTATTTAAAAAAAATCATTTTCAAGCTTTCATATAAAATAGAATAACTGGAACCAAATTAGCTGACTTCCAAATACTAAATTTGCTCTCACCTTTTATTTCCCCCGCCATCTGTTTAGAACAAGGGGATTTGATTCTGATTTGATTTAAGCACTTCATAATAATTATGAAATTTGTTTCTTTCTTTTTGAAAGAACAAACAGTGTTGCCTTATTTTCAGAAAAGAAGACATGGTGAGTTTTTTTAAAGAAAATCACACCACTTCTCATTGAAATTATATACTGAAAAGTTATTTTTCCATTGATGGGCCTTTCAAAATTTCATATTCGATTAATATATCATTTTCTAAATGCATTTTATATTTACACAGGTTTACAACTGCAATTTATCTATTCATATTTCCGGTGGTGGAAGCTTAGCAATGTATGCTAATGAAGAAATCAGAAAAATAAAAATCAAACAGCTCCAGAGCTGGAAAATTTATTTATTTTTTGGTATATAAAAGTAGCTATGTAATTTTTCTTTTCTTTGTTAATTAAATATGTTTTATATTTTAGAAAGAAATAAATTAATATTAATAAAATCAGAAAAATAAAAAATATGATTTTCCAGGGCTGGAAAAGTGAAATTTTCTTTTTTTTTGGTAAAAATAAAGCAACTATAGAAAATTGTTTTTTTTTTTTTTTTTTTTTTTTTTTGTTAATTAAATGTATTTTATATTTGTTAGATCTTTACTTAAGAGATTTTTATATTTGTTCAATTGTGATATGAAAATCTAATTTAATCATACGCATAGGCACTCGTTAATCTTAAGAAGCTTTGTGATATGTTTCTTATTATGCTCTCAGCACAATTATGTTTCAAATCACTGGTCATACGTGGACAGCTGCAACGATTTTTTTTAAATTAATTTTTAGTAAATTTAGACAAATAAAAAGATATCGCGCTAAAGATAAAACATAACTACAAAATGATAGACTGTGATTTACAATTAATATTTCATTTAAATATTAGTGTTCCAGAGAAATCTGAAAATGGCGCATAGTCGAAGGGTGGTATGTTTTATTAACCAAATTTGATGTGGGATGAAGGAAAAACGTTCCAAATCAAAGCAAACCCCGCCGGACAAATTTATACATCCTCATTTAAAACTCATGAGTAGAATGATCACTGCATTTTGTTGGCACAAACAATTTGTTGTTTTTTAACCCCAACCACCACGGTTTAGGCTATTCTAAGACCTTCCTCGTGTTACAGTTACCAAGGTTTTATATCTATTTAAAATATGTATTTAAAAACGCTTAAGGGCTTAAAATTTAAAAGCAATTGGAATGCATAATAATAATGTTAAGCTGTCAGCTTAGATTTACTTTATTTCAAATCACTCAAGATGGTTTAAAAACACAGGCAACATGTGCTAGCTAGACTATGTTTATAACAACTAAGCTTTCATGCCCCAAATATGTTTTAGTAAGAAAGTGAGTGAGAGGGAGGAAAGGGAAATTAAAAGGTTTGCTTAATGTAATTTAATTATGCTGGCCAGTCACTGTTCGCTAACAGATAGGCACTGACAGGCAGTGCATTAACTATTTTATTCTAGTTAATGATCCTAAAATCACAATGGACCCAATTGTGTCTCCGAGTGGAGGTGCGGTATAGAGCCACCCTTCTCAACCTAACGATTCTTCGACGTTACTATAAACCAAGTGCTTGATGCGTCTGGTCAATTGTCATCCTCACACCGCACCAGTGAGATTTTTTTCTTAGAAATTTGTTGTCAGAAAAAAAATTTTAGAAAAGGTTGCCAACTTAGTTGGTAAGATATTGAGCAAATATTTTCTTGATGTCTGTGTTAGTTAAATAAATAGTAAAATACAATCACTACACTAAATTAAATTCATGCTTTTTCAACTTGAAATAACTTTGATTTAACATGGTTCTTAGTATTATTTCAGTATCCAATTTACATTGTTCCAACTTGATAAAACTTTGATACAAAAGTACTGGAATGTTAAATCAACATGAAATAAAGTTATTTCAAAATAAAATTTCAACAAATTAATTAGGACTGGTACTACTCACTATTCTATACAATCGCTCGACTTACGAAAATATGCAACCCTCATATAGTGAATTGTTATTGTTTTTTGAACAATTTCATAAACTTCCATCATAGCAGGGTTGCATTATAACAAAAGTCGCAGGATTGTGTAGAATAGTGATATTGTAAAAAATAAAGACTACAAACGTAACTAATTATTATAAGTTAATTGTGGCCTGTGGTGATTTTTATTATTACTGTTATTTTTATTTTCTTTTTTTTTTCTTTTTCTTTTAATATCGATTTTGCTTTAATTTATTCAATGTGAATTAATTAAAAAAATATTTAAAAATCTTATATAAAAGATAAACCTTCATTTGTAAGCCTGATTAAAATAACTTTTATAACAATTTTAATCTGCTTTTAAAGAAATATTTTAATTATAAATGACACAATTTACATAATAATATTATTCATATATATATATATACATATATTTCTTATTTTGTTGTGGTAAATTTTAACACATTTAGCTTTTTTGAATTATGTTTGCATTTTAAATGAATATAAATGCTTTCGATGCAAATTTTAATTTACAGACGTTGTATTTTTCATTTAAGAAAATACATATGAGAAGCAAAAATAATAGTAATAATAATAAAAAAAAAACTGTTTAAATTAACATACTAAACAAGTTTTTCATAAAAGAAATCTTAAATATCTTGCCTACAGCTGAGTAAAACAAATGACGTAAAACAGTGGAAGCTGCATAATAATGGCGGGCAATTTTTACTCGTATATTTTGCTTTATGATAATAAAAAAAAATTTAAGACTAACATCACCAGCTGTTGACCTAGATTTTGGAACTAACAGCAACCAGAGACCCTACACTCGCTACTCGCTACTTTGACCACTGAAAATCCAATATAACATACAGCTTTCACGCCATTTAAAGAAATGAAATATGAACTTGATTTTTTTCTTCAAAATTTATTTTGAGTGAAATAAAACATATCTATCGAGCTTTCACTGTATGTAAGCTACTGCAACAAGAGTGCACATTTCAAACTATTATGAATGTCTGGCACATCGCTAACAAATTTCATGAACTCGTTTTAAAAAAATTTTTTTTTTGCTTGGCTCTTTCATTTATAGTTTGTAGCTACGAGTATATTGAATGTATTTGAAAATAAATGGTATATATTTGTTTAGAAAACGTAAATAAACTTTCGCACACTGTTAAATTTGTTTAAAATATTTATATGAGAAAAATTAATATAAACACATAAATAATTTTCATTTTACTTGAATTTAAAAAAAAAAGATATATGTACATACATACATATATATAGTACATATATACATATATATTATACATATGTATTAGTCTCCTGCACAAGATATCTTATAAGAACTTTTAAGACATGAGGGATTTTTCAAATGCTTTACTACAGCGAAATCTTATAAAACAACGTTAACAACATTGTTTGCAAGAAATTTTTTTGAGTATTGTAGGTATAGGAGTAAAGAAGAAAACACTTCGTGACGGAAGAATTTGTGATACTAGCTTCTTTCTACGCATAAGCGCGTGTACAAACGTCATGCATGTATGTGTGTATCAACTTTTATTTTTCTGCGCACATGCAAAGGCACAAACATGCATTAACATTAGCTGTATGCGGTTAATCACATAATAGCCCTCTAGTCAACCTAGAACCATATGTCTCTATGTCAATACTCTTTCTCCAGCGACAATTGCACTAGTTGAAATGTCGACAACTTTCCTTTTATGCGTGAGAGTAGAGATACGTTAGAGACGACAGTTCTAGTGTATTTCTGGTGATATTGTCAATGAACGCGTCAATAGTTTGTTTTTCTTTTTTATTATGTTGTGAAATAATATTAAATAAATATATCTAGACGAGGGTCACTAAAATTTACGAGTGAATCTTCGGTTCAAATATCTCCATATGGTCGTAAAAGAACCACCTTCTCAATAGTGCTAAAGTCTACTGATAGATTTTGAATGACAACCCTATGTTATTTGTCAATAGGCATTTGCATTGGCTGGGGTACACCTAGTCAGTAGCACTATTGACAATGTCACTAGAAAATCACTATAAGTTTACTATTGACAACGAGAGAGGATATATCGATATTGTAGACTAGAGCCCCTAAAATTTACTAGTGAATATTTGGTGCCAATGTCACCATGTGGTCCTAAAAGAACTACTAAGTCAGTAGTGCTGTAGTCTAGTGGTGGATTTTCAATGACAATTTAATGTTAAATGTCAATAGATGAGACCATTGGCTGGGGTACACCTAGTCAGTAGTGTTACTGACAACGTCACTAGTAAATCACCACAATTTCACTATTCGCACTTTCTGCAGGGAGCTTACCATCTACATATTACACACACACTCAAACGTACAATATGAAAAATAACAAGCATACACTAATCACCAGTACCTTTTTTTGAGTGTTTGTTACAAAAAAGCTATCTTGCGACATCGCTTGTTACAACCCTGCAGTCAGACTGGGGCCAAGTGTCTCTATGTCAACACTAAAATTCTAGTAGCAGTTACATTGTCTACAATTTCTCTTTTATTCGTCAGTATAAAAGAAAGAGAACACAGAGTGGTGGATTTTGCAACAACTTGTCAATATACATAAATTTGTATGTACGTAAGGTAGAGAAATGTACCAGTAAATGTCTGGTTGATATGTCTCCATGTTCCCATAAGAACTATGAATTCACTACCTAGTCAATTGTTTTAGTGTTACTAGTAGATTTTCAATGACAAGCACATGCTAAATGTTTATAGCATAAAGTATTGTATGGGGAATAATTGTAGAGTAGTACTGGTGACAAAGTCAAAAGCGACTCAGTACATTTTCACTATTCGCAATTTCTGCAGGGAACTGATATACACATACACCAATACATACATCGTGCTTTGCTTATAGTGCGACAGCACTTATTATTGGTTTAGTATAATACATGCGACGTGAATACATTTAAAAATCATGACGTTTTTACATTTCAAGACTGTTTACGCAGCTCTCTAATATGTATGTATATTTTTAGAATTGAAATGTTTTCAAGGTTCATTTTACATGTAAACAAAAATACAAACAAATAAATCTTATTCAAAATATGAAATGAGTATATTCTTGATTAAAAAAAAATATCTAAATATGTACGAGTCTTTCTTTAATGAATGAGACTCTTTTATATTTTAACATGCAGTTTTATTAAAAATTTTTGGTATGTGTTAATTAAATTAACTTTTAGTAAAATACTAAAAGTCACTTCAACTTTAACTCACTTTACACTAGCAAGTTTTGTTTACAAGTGAAAAATAAAGATAAAAAAACTTGCTAATATACATATTTATATGTATGTATGCTTGTGAATTCAAAAAGAAGTATGGCGTGTTTTCTACACATTAACAATAGTAATTGCTAAAATAAAATAATTTTTAAAACACTTGAAAAATTTTACGAAAATCTCTACTTGTTTGCATTTTAAATCTGGCATTACATTTCTACATTACCGGGCTGCCACGTGTATTTGCATTATTTTTATGAGAAAGAGAGAGAGGTAGAATCATTACAGTCAGTGATGCCAACTTAGCCCTTTTAGGGCTAGATTTAGCCCGTTTTCAGTCAATCAAAACGCGAAAAAAAATTTTTAGCCCCAAACTAAAAAAGGCGCAAACCTAGCACTTTTTACAATAATCTTTCAGCACTTTTACCTAGAGATGTGCACGTGAGTGTTTTCTGACTCACGACACGCACGCTCACGCAGAAATATGTTTTACTCGCGCACTTTCACGCACGAATGATTTTGAAAATTTTCACGATCACGCACGCTCACGAATAAAATATTTTTAATCACGCACGAGTGCTTTAGAACTTATCACGATCACGTACGCTCACGAAAAAGTATATGTATAATATAATTTTCATGTTTTTTGGGTTGAAAAATAGGTTCTTAGATATACATATGTATATACATATCTATGTATGTATAGATGTGTGCTCGTGTTTTTGTAAAATTTATAATGTAAATTAAAATAAAGCAAAGTTAATTTAATATAGTTTTAAATATTCGTATTCGCGGATATCATTTTAAATATTCGAATTCGAATTCTAGTATATCAAAAATTTACATTCCGCACATGTATGTATGTATACATACATAATATAAATGTGAAGGTAAGAAGTATGATCAATTAAATAAATGATAATCAAATAAATGAGAAAAGCATATTAAATAAGAAAACATAGAAATTACTAAAATTTTTCTGTTACGTAACAAAGACTCCCCCCACCAGGCAAGCTAATCGCTTTGCGAATTGTGTTTGTGTTTAAAAAAAAACTCACTCTTAAAAAAAACAAATCATAACAAAACTCGCACCCCACCCCTCCCCTCTATAGCGTTACGTAATATATGGACGGCCCCTAAAGCAAAAAACATTTTCTGCGGTATAATTCGTCAGTAGTATTGTTGACAAAGGCACTGTTGAATCAGTAGTGTTTCTCAATTGATACTTCCTACAGGGTATCTAAGAAACAAACATACATACATACTTACAAACTTACTTACAGACTTTTACTTATGTACTCAAAAATCAAAGTTTTAATGTTTAAAAAAAATTGTTCAGAGAAACTACCGAAATGTCTTAACGAATACGGTACGACAAGTCTGACTTCAGAAAAAGTCGAAACATTTTGTTTTGGGGGTATTCATTCACCCTTATCGGGAATAAAAGTTCACGTGAAAAGTGTTCCCTTTCCCTAAAATTGTGATTGCCAATGTTTGCGTTGTTGTTGTGTTAGTATACTATTTTCTTGTTTTGTTCACCATTTTTTTGTTCAAGGGAAATATTTCACGTGAAAAAACTGTTCGCCTTTTATTCCCGATAAGGGTGATTATGTTTGTAAGCTCATACTACCATACATATTACTATACAAATATGCATTTATAAATAAAATAATTTAATTATTAATTAAATAATTTATTTCAAATGATTGAATACAGTTACATATGTACCTATGCAGGAATGTTATCTTGTGAGAGCGTGAGAATTCGTGTGTGATTATTAAAAAAAGCTCACGCACTATTACGCACGAGTAAATTTTTTTCAGTCACACTCACGCACTCACGAGTGATTAGTTATAATATTTGATCACGAATCACGTGAATCACGCGTGACACGATAAAATCACGACATTTGCACATCTCTACTTTTAGCCCCTTTTTAGTTTTTGCTCGATATGGCTACATTTAAACTTTTGCGAACTTTTTGTTCCTTTAATCTAGCAAAACAAAATGAGTAAAAAGTCTTTATTGCTTTCCGAATTTAAAAAAGAAGAATAATATAGAGCAATCTTTTATTTCTTCCAAATTTTTTATGCCTTCAAAGTTATTCAGTACAGCCTAAAACAGATAATGTATGTTTTTGGAAGAGCGATAATCGAAATTTTATTTAATAACGTCCAATTTTAAATGTATCTACTTATGTAAAGATACATATGTATATATATTTCTATTATATATGTATGTATATGCTAACAGCCTTATTCATAAAAAATATTTCAGGTTTATTAAGCGCTTATTTGACATATTTATATGGGAAATTTGTCAAATAAACCTGTAATAAACCTAAAATATTTTTTATGAATTAGACCGTAACTATTTAATCTACGTATGTACATACCTTATTGAAATGTAATATGAAATGTAAATGAAATATGTACAATATTGAAGCTCTACAGCTATGCATGTGTTGATCTCATGATAGTTATTTATATTCTAAATTAGTTTACAAAACGAAATATTTTATTTCTAGCACCTTTTCGCGCTTTTTCGAAAAATTTTACTATTTTTTTATATTTTTGAATATTTTTGCAATTTAGCCCTTTCTAGCCCTTTTTTCAAAAATTTTTACGCGTTTTGAGTCTCAAAAGTTGGCATCACTGATTACAGTTACGCACTTGGATATAATGGCGACTAAAGCCTGGTACTAAGTGTGCACACTTCTACCGATATTCGGTAGATTCTACCGAATATGTTTGTGAATTTAACAATCTACCAATTCTACCGAACAAGGCCTGAAATCTACCGAATATTGTTATTTAGTAATTTGAGTCGATATATGTGTAAATTGCCTATTTTACTACATAGCAATTCGGCCGCAGAGCAGTAATTTTCTGTCATGAAAATCATTAAAAGAGAACAAAGAAATTGGTTAAAAACTGAAACTATAAGTAACCTAATATTTGCCAAAGAATTGTGCCTTGGGGATGAAATATTTATTCCTACCAATGATTTAATAATCTTTGCAAAACAGTTTAAATTCTATATAAAGGGTAAGGGCAAATAACACTTTTTTTATTGGAAATGCTTCATTGTTTATGGCAGTTTAATTTCCAATCACATGTGAAGTTTTAAATGCGCTTTGGGAACCTGTTTAGTTTTATACTCCTTGCACTTACGTTTTATATATAAGTACATATATTTTGTTATTTTTTATGTTCCTTTGAATTGTTATTTTTTATGTTTCTCTGAATAAAAAAAATTTCTACCGAATTTCATGCAAATCTACCGATTTTTTTTTGTCGATTCTACCGAATTTAAAAAAAATTAAGTGTGCACACTGCTGGTACTCTGTTCGAAGTTGTGAAAAATTTTCAGTAACATTATTTCGCGTGAAAAATTTGACATGTACTAAATGTAGCCCAACTCGCGGTTTTTTAGGGTTCCGTACACCAAAGGTGAAAAGGAACCCTATTGTTTTCTCTACGGTGCCCGTCTGCCCCTCTGTCCGTCAGAGGTATTTTCTCAGGAACCGTAAGAGCTACGGATCTGAAATTTGGACAGAGTATGTAGAACCTTGGCCGCTACAACAACAAATGCATGAGAATTAAAAATTAAAGGGTGTTCCAAAACGAGCAACGAAAAATGTTAAAATCCCATGTTATATACATACAATTGTATATTGAAACTTGAAATTTGTAAAATTAGTGTATTTTTATACAGACTACAACAATTAACACTAAAATTTAAAAAAATTAAAATTAAAGGGTGGTCCATCAGTTAATGCAATTTTGACTATGTAATTTTGACAATTTGCTATATCTTGGAAACCGTAAGAGGCAAACACTTGAAATTTTCAGAAACGGTAAAACTAAAAAAAAAACCGAAATTTATAAAATCGCCAAACCAAAAAAAAAAAATCGCCAAAAATCAAAAAAAAATCGCCAAAATTAAAAAAAAATTCTAACACTAAAATAAATCGCCTAATTCGAAAAAAAATCGCCAAAATAAAAAAACGCCAAAAATCTAAAAAAAATCGCCAAAACGCGAAAAAGGCGCCAAAACCAAAATAATTGTTTATATGAAAAAATCGCCAAAATGAAAAAAAAAATCGACAAAATGAAAAAAAATCGCCAAATTGAAAAAACGCCAAAACCGAAAAAAATCGCCAAAACGCGATAAAGGTGCCAAAACTAAAAAAAATCGCCTAAATGAAAAAAACGCCAAAATGAAAAAAATTTCCAAAATGAAAAAAATCGCCAAATTAAAAAAACCCCAAAAACCAAAAAAAAAAAAAAAATGCCAAACTTATATATTACATAGCTGAAGTTTGTATTAAATTACATATCTAGTGTTCGTACGGAACCCTTCGTGCGCTAGTCAGAGTCGCACTTTACTGAATTTATTTATACATTTCACGCTTTTATTGATTGAAAGTATGCAACATTGTTGAAATTCCGTGCGAAAAAAGTACTTCTCATGTTGTTTCCAGCGTTACCGTTGAAAAAATTCAAAAAAGGGCACAAAAAGGGGGATTTTCAAAAAAAAAAACTGACTCAAAGAGGGGACTTCTAAGAAAAAAAGGAGCAACTTTAAAATAAAGGAAAATTAAAGAAACAAACATATTTATTAAGCTATTTTTATTAAAAACAAACAATAAAAACAAATTTCTCATTTCTCTCAAACATTAATTTTATAGGAACTCATATACTACGTTTATTCGCACGTTTTATTTGCAAGTAAAAATTCTAACTTGTGGCAGAATTAGGCTTTACTTTGTGTTCTGTTACGAATCAGCTGACTAGTACTAAGAGGGGGAGAGCCAAGGGGCGATTTCTGTCTCTTCGAAACTATAAAAGCTATTTTTATGGAATTAAAAATATAGAAACAATAGCTTCTAAATTCAAAAAAGTCGCAAGTCACATTTAAGTTATTTTACAAAAGAAGCTATCTATACACATTATAAATTTTAGTTTATTTACTCCTCAGAAGTCTTCCTAATTTCATTAATAACTTAGAAATTTTTGAGTATAAAAATATTATGGATAGATAGATTTTATTCAATTACACTGTAATCAATCAAAAAATCGATTTTGAAATTTTTGTAAGTCACCCTATTTTTGAATTTATATGACGATAGGGCGATGTGACCGGATTTTGTAAAAAAAAAATATTCTTTTCTATCAGGACAATGCAAGGTTAAAAATTCATCAATTGGGCTGCGAATTACTTGCATCCCTCATCCACCCAGTCGCGGGAAGTAACACCATAGGCGCAGAAAGGCCATTCTTCGGGGTGCATTGCCCCCCTAGAATTATTAAAACTTGCATGTAAATATTTATTTTAATATTACTCATGTAAATCATTAATATGCCCTCCTGAAAAAAATTTCTAGCTACGCCAAGGTGTTACCTTCTTTAGGAAAGCGATTTTGATACAGAAGACAGGTGGTGAAGGAAGAGGAAGAGAGAGGAAGAGAGAGAGAGAGAAAAGCTTCACTGTTTTATAACTCTGCTTTTTTGCTTTTTTAATAAGACAGTATTATCGAAGCTGTGTTTAGTAGCCATTTTATTAATTATTTTATTTCGCTGATGATTCTGCTACACAATACCGACGAAGGAGGGCGCTCTGATGTTACATTTGATATCAATCAAACAAGGTGAAAATAAAAAATAAATTAAAGTTTAAATGAAAGTTTAAAAAATAGAAAACGAATAAAAAGTATAAACAAGAATTTCACAAGGAATGGATTAGTAACTCAAAAATTTAAAGACTGAATAGAAGCCGTATTGCAAGTTTGCACTATTTGCGCAGTTTTTTAATAACCTGAAGAAAAATTATTTTATTTATTACCTCAATTTATTGTTTTTATTTACTTTAAAAAAAAGTGCCCGATTTGCTTTAAAAAAGTAATATATGAAATACCTTCTTGTTTTTGTTAAAGTTCATGATTTTTGCATTCGATTTCGCTTAGCCACTTATTAGCCATTTTTTGTCTACATTTAGCCATTTTAGTGAAGGAATTCTGGCATCACTGCTCCGGCATGACATGCTTGCACATTACCCACTCGGCCACAGGGGTTCATGTAAAAAACCCACATGCATATGTGGCGATGACGTCACGAGAATTTTCAGCATGTTGGTTAGTACATGTACATGTACATGTGTTACTAGTACACGGCATGTAGCAAATGTAGCTTCGTGATGACGTCAGAGCCACATGCGCATGTGGTTTATTACATGTTGTGTATTGCAGGCTTAAGTATAGTTGCGAGACTGGCTGCAGAGTGATTTGGTAGACTATTGATATTGACTCGTCGGCGAACACCTTCAGACTGAACAGATGCCCCAGCGGAGTCTTCTTTATATACTTAAAAAAAAGAAATATTCGTAATACATATTACACGCGAAATATTCGTAATACATATTACACGCATAATATTCGTAATAGTAGGCTATTGAATATTGGATATTATATATGTATTTCTGAATCTAACAGTGGCCTTCTCTTTTCTATTTTTATCTAAAAAAAAATATTTATTTCCTAGCCAAAACTACAGAGCGATGCTTTGAAAAAGACTTTAGCGCTCTTAGGACATTTTTGTTCACTAGATGTAGTTTCATGGCCGAATCTTGATCTATTTTGCGTGTGCAAGCAGCAGGCATTCAAACACAAGCAGCCCAACAGTACCTGGATTCAGTAACTTTTATAACGATAATCATATCGTTATAATAAATATAACGAAAATTTATCGACTTTGCTATTCAGTAACATATTTTAACGATATTCGCTGTCGGTTGAAGAAAAACAAATTTAACTCACGAAATCATATTTGTTCAGTTTTTCTTTATTATTCTTTGTGCTTTTCGCTTATTTTCACATTTTCTATACAGAGCTACCACATAACATTGAATTAAATAGTTAATAAGATAAAGCGGGAGACTATCGTAAAAAAGAAATTACAGAATCACATTATCGTTATCGCAAGCGAATAAATATGTCGATAAATATTACGATTTTCGGTTCGCAAAAAGTTACTGAATCCAGGTACAGGTGTGTATTTAAATTTAACTAGCAGAGACAAAAACCAAAAAATTTTACAATTTTTTTGCTCATTTTGCAGTTAACAGTGCACTGTTAAGCACTTAACAGTCCCAGTAAAATAAAAGAATATTATTTCGGTGGCAAAATCCAGGAACAGGGACTGGTACTATACCCAAACATTAATGGAAAATATGGTCTAGATCTGAATAATGAAATTATACTAATGGAATATACAACAGATATAGCAACAACACAGAAACTTAATTTTAAAAATGATCCTATTTTGGAACGAAAAGTGGTCATTATGGGAAATAGAATAATTCTACATATATATCCCACTATATAGAAATTGTGCTCCTGATGGTTCTTTAAAGAACAAATGAAGTGGCATTTCTCTAACCATTTTGGGAGCTTGAAAAAATTAATTTCAAAAAAGTGATTTTTAAAGCAAAATTTCTGGAGAAGAGTAGTGGTCATTGTGGGAAATAGAAGATTTCTACATATATCTCACTATATAGAAATGGTGCTACTGATGGTTCTTTAAAGAGCAAATGAAGTGGCATTTCTCTAACCATTTTGGGAGTTTGGAAAAATTAATTAGAAAAAATTGATTTTTGAAGCAAAATTTCTGGAGAAGAGTTTTGGTCATTGTGGGAAATAGAAGAATTCTACATATATCCCACTATATAGAAATGGTGCTTCTGGTGGTTATTTAAAGAGCAAATGAAGTCTCATTTCTCTAACCATTTTTGAAGTTTGGAAAAATTAATTTGAGAAAAGGGTTTTTGAAGCAAAATTTCTGGACCACCAGGAGCACCATTTCTATATAGTGGGATATATGTAGAATTCTTCTGTTTCCCACAACGACCACTACTCTTTTTTTATACGATACATATTAAGTTTTGAATATTTATTAAAGTTGAATAATGTTACTGAAAATTTTCGAGATTTATTGATATTTTAACATAAAACAGATTTATTAAGAACTGTAGCGACTTGTTTTAAGGTTTAACATTTTGGGAAATTACAATTAATTTCTAATTTTTATATATTATTTTTTCATTTAAAACGATTCAAGACGAATTTGAGATTCGCACTAAATAATGCTAAGTACATTACAGACTCTAAAAATAATTTCTTCTCCAGGCACAACTACTTGTATCGAAGATTTCTCGAGGAGTTAAGCGATTTAATCAATTACAAGAATTCTATGTATAACAAAACTTTAGAAATTATATTTACGTCAAGTCGTATCGTCCCCCCTTATTAAATGGCGGTTATACCCCCTTATTAAAGTGCAGCTGGCCTAGTTTTCCAAGGGGCAGTGGAAAGTAGGCTACTGCATCTCCGAGTGAGCTTGCCACAGAATGGGCAACCAATTCAATCCAAACTACAGAAAAATGTCTTAATTACTTATACCCAATTTTAAATTTTTAATGCTCAAAAATCTTAAAGAAAACATGCAATTGTATTCTCAAGAAGGAAAATTTGCAATATGTATTTCTAAAATTATGAGTTCTAAATATGTAATGTAAAAAACACACAATAATAAAATCATTATGTATTTATCAATGTTTATCACTTCAAAAACGTCAGAGTTAAAATCTTTTGATTCATTAGTTAATACAATTTTGTTATACTCGTATGCACATGCTGTTTGTATTAAAACGTTTTAGCATTCGAGAAGCTGGAAGTAATTTGTCACAGCAAACTAAGTTTATATTTATTATATTTTTTCTTATGCTCAAATAAGTGTTTGTGCAGCCATAAAAACGTTAAAAAAAATTTGTGAAATATTTTCTTTAAAGTTGTACAGAAGTTCAATTAAATTGTTTTATTTGTAAAAGTTAACATTCACAATTTCATTCACAATAGTTGATAATACACAATTTTTAGACTTGCCAGACATAAATATTTTTATATAGGGATTTTTTGTTACCACCAGTAATGGAAAAAATATGATTAAAAAATGAATTTGAAACAAACATAAAAAAAAGAAAAACTAATGGCCTGTTTCACAATAACGAAAGAAAACTGAAATGAAACTTTCGACTGAAAATTTATATTGAAAACAACAATAAAATATGAAAATTTGTTTTTGTTTTCAATATAAATTGTAAGTCGAAAGTTTCGTTTCGTTATTGTGAAACAGGCCATAAATAACAAGATTTTTAATTATATATACATATGTAATCGCTAAAAATAACTTGTGAAAAAATAACTTTTCTCCAAAAAAATCTCCAGGGGATTTTCAGGAAATTCTAAGGACAAATTCCCAAAACTTGAGAATACTGGGAAGTGGGGAACTTCTTTCTCTCAAAAACAAAGAGAAACAAATAACCAGCGTGGCCGATGACATTTTTCAAAAAGTGGCCCCAAATAGGGGATTTATCAAAACAAGGGGCAACATTATATAGTTCATTCTAAAAAAAAGGGGGCAAAAAGCGGAAAGGCAGTCGAAAAAGTGGCAATTTGGTCACTTTAGCATATAAAAAATAGATTTATATAACAAGAGTTAGAAAAAAATTTTCTTTTGATGATTTAGATTTTGTTTTTTTTATTTTCGGCCAAATCAAATTTGTTGTGAATTGAATTCTTTTTATTATTTAGCTGGTGAGGCCTATATTGTTTTATGTCAATCAAAACTCAATTTTTATTACATATTTTTCCCGACGTTTCGTGAATTTTATGTTCACTTCTTCAGGGGATTTTGTTAACAATCGAGTTGTGTTGTTGTTAAAACATCAAAAATAAAAAATATACAAGTTTACTTGAACTAAAAATTACAATATTAAGAAAGATGGCTTTAGCTGTTCCTTATTATCACACTGTAGATTTAGATTTAGATTTTAATTAGTGTTACACTTTTAACGATATAATATATCATATTATATATTATATAAATATTATGTATATTTCTTTACAGACTTTTTATTGGGTCTAACTAGAAAATATTTCAAATAGAAAATCTTTTTTACCACTGTATTCAATAAATTTCATAAATTTTGCAAAAAATCATTTTGGTTTAAAAATTAAAAATATATATATATATATATATATATATATATTTAAGAAACACTTACCAATAATGCAAATAGTAATATTTGTGTGAAATAATCCAAAGTACTCGTCCATATAAAATTAATAAATCCAAAAATACAATTTTTTTAATGAAGCATCCGGCGATCACTTTTAAAGGAGTTTAAAATTTCCATTCATTAGAAAAAGTTACACAAACACATTAATCTGCTTTCAAATTTACAAAAATTGCCGTTGTTATTTTATTGGATTTAAATAAATTTACTTTTATTTAAACATTTTAAAAATTACAACAAAAAAAGCTAAGGCCGAATTTTTAACAAACTAAAAAGCACGGAAAAAATGAAAAATATTTAAATGTAAATTTATAATTAAAGAAGAAACAACAAAAAATGTATGCAAGTAAAGAAATAAAGAAAAAAAGAAACCGTTGAATGACCGACTTAAATTTTTGGAATAAAAAAAATTGGAGGGAGCAAAGATGATAAAAAAAATTTTTACTTTTTTTTCAAGAAATCCATTAGAGAAGAAAACGATTGAATAAACTGCAATTAAGTGCTAGTGTTGAGAAATTTTATTTATTATTAAGTTTTTGCTTTTACTTTAAGTAAACGTTTATTTTTATTTGCAATAAATTAAAGTATTTTTTGAAAAGTTAAATTTCCTCTACGTGTTAAAATTTGATTGTTTTTTTTTTGTTGTTGTCAATTTCCGCCATATAAAGTCACAATCACATGGGTGAAATATTTGAGTAGATAAACGTAAGTTTGTTATCATTTAGGGCCATTATTACAACTATAAAAGTTAGTTAAAATTAGGATTGTAAAAATTTTATAATTACTACGATTTTACTTTCACTTGAAGTGAGCGATAAGCTAAATTCAAATTTATCTTATTTGTTAAAGTAAATTTGTAATAATGAAAAACTTTTTATAGGTCCGCAAAAATTATACTTTTAACTAACTTTAAGTTGTAATAATGGCCCTTAATGTAATAAAGCCTATTGCTATATGGTTATATAATTAATAGTATTATGTGATCGTAACCCAGGAAATATTTCTTGACTTTCTGGTTGCTGAAATAACTCTTCAATGCAAATATCTGATAGAACATTTTCGAAAAAAAAAATTATGGGATATAAAATTAAATTCTAATTGCAAGATTTTGTATTTTTCAGAGCTCAGGGCAGGGCGTGTGTTAAGTTTTGCAAAAATCTTTAAAGTAGAAACACTTAAAATAATATATTAAATTTCAATAGGCGTAACTCCGACCATTTTTTCAAACGTAAGATTGTTTCTATTTTTTAGCTCAAGGTGTGGTAAGGTAAGTTTCGTAAAAATCGGTTAATTAGAACCACATGAAATATAATAATGAATTTTAATGGGCGTAAATCTGCCCAATTTTTCTACTTTAAAATTGTGAAATTACAAGAACCAAAGGTGTTTGCTAGGTTTCACAGCAATCAAATAAGTGGAATGTCATAAAATCAAATGAAAAAAATTGTAGGTGTGTCCCCGCCCAATTTTTTTTACAATGGAACCAATGGGAAGCTATACACTCTCAGACAATAAAAGAATTTTTACAATCGGTCTAATATTAACAGAGTTATGAAGTAACAGTGTCAAAAAAAATAGGGACATTTTGATAACCTCCTCCTTTTTTTGATAGTCCTGAGAATTACACTAGCGAAAAGTGGTTTCAAAAATAATCTGGCATTGAAAGAAATTGCTGAAAGAAAAAAAATTCTTTCAATATGTGAGCTTTCGACTTTCTATCGTCTCCCAAGAAGAAGGCAATATAGTGCAATATGGGAATAATTTTAATTCCAGTGCGCAGGGGTATTCAGGGAGACGCTAAGACTAATGAGGTGTTCAATTGCTCTCCTGAAAAGTTTGACTAAATTACAAGACTGACGAGGAAACTAATAGGAGGTGGAATTAATTGAATAGTACGAGTATTAGCACGTCTTTTGTAAATTCAAGATATAGGAAACAGATTTCGGTGTCCTTGCTGACCGAAAATTGTTTCAAGGGTAGGCTTACACACACAACTTAGAGAATGAATATGCCGCCCATTTAGGAATTTTGCTGGGTAGTTTTATCTCTTCACAATCATTAAAAAAAAAAAAAAAATTCCCCTATTCTAAATAGCTGGGGAATAAGCAAATATGGGGGGAGGGAAAACTCTGGATCAGCTGTTGAATATTTACATTTTATTTAGTACTAACGCAAGAGTTCAATAATAGAAATTTTAAGCAGCAATAATGAATATTCCCTCAGAATTTATTTCTCTCAAAAAAAAAAAAAAAAAAATTCCTCCAATCATGAGCTCCTTGGGAACAAAAAAAAAAAGAGTAATAAGTGGCAACACTGCATTACGAAGCCATTTGTTTTACATGTTTTGTTTTATCCCTTCTTTGCGTGAAATTCAACAATTTGAACATACAATTTTTAGAAATTATGTATTTCTCGTGGTTGGCCTATTTCGCCTTCCATTTGGTTCTAGATTAAAGAAAAAATCTAATCTCTAATACGAAAACGTCATAGTCGAGGTCGGAATACGCCAACCACGATAACAGGTGTATGGATTTTAAATTTATTTTCACTGGGGTTTTGTGTGAAGTCATTGGCTAATGCAAACCAATCAATAACTTTGGACGCATTGGAAGATTGTATTGAAAAGAAGTTACAGCATCCTAGTTCTTTGTAATAAATCCAATTGTACTTTAATCTCAAGTTTTACACATTTGAAAGCATCTCATAGGATACATATGTACAGTTGCGAACATGAAAATAGCAGTGCTTTGAAGCGGTGTACTGCATTCTTAAAAATATTTAAATAAAATTTTATATACCATATACCTAATTTATAAACAAATCTTATTTGCAAATGAAACTATTTCTAAATACTGAACTCAACGTTTATACGTAGAATAGTATACATTATATACTATCTGTATATTATATCGTGCTATAACCGCCAAAAAAAAGCTTACGCGATATAATATTAATTTATTTCTTTTTTTACAAAAATTGATTGTTTACGTTCGCAAGTAATCGATTTTTGTCAAAAAAAAAAATTAATTCTAAAAATTATGTCGCTTAAGCTTTTTTTTGGCGGTTATGGCACGATATTTTCACACTTTCTTACAAAAGAAAAATAATGGGCAACATTTTACATCTTTATTTGTTAATATGTAGTGTGTTATTTGTAAATAGTTTCCGTGAGTTAACTAACAATAAAAAAGTTATACGGCAACACTTTCGACTTTTATTTGCAAATAAGAAGTGTGTATAAAAGCGATAATAGCAATCTGGCAAGTCCGTTCATTGTTTGTAATGAATAATTATTGGAATAAGGTTGGTAACTCTGAAAATAGCGGTAAATTATATTTTTAAAACGTATTTTTTGTTAACATTGTAATAGTAGTGATAAAAGACTGAGTTATTTTTCTTTTAATTTTTATTTTTTGTTCTCAGGTACAACTTGAAAAATATTTAAAAATGTGGTGGTACTGCTATTTCCATGTTTGCAACTGTATATCCTCCTTAGAATCCAGTGGGCAAATCTTTATCTTTTTCTTTGCAGAAAATCTATAGAAATCAGTGCGTTGGATGGTGGTCATTGGAAAATATGGACGAACTTGAATGCACGTTTGAAAATTTCTGCGGTCATTCTGAGAACTTCCCTATTCTTTAAGGTTTTCACAATTGTTTGTTAATTATTCATCTTCCTTTGCATTACTTTGTTTTGTTTACAGATTTATATAATTCATATAGACAAAATAATATATAATTCATAGACAAAACCATGTTTAGGTTATATAGAGGATCTTAAATTTCTTTTATGCAGCATTTTTATTTGTTTTTGTTTTGCGTTGGCGTAAAAGTACCGTTTTTTATACAATCTTGAAAACTATTTGTTATTTAGTTTTCATTTATAATTTTCCGCACAGTTTTTCAAAGATCGTACCCACAAAACCACAAAAAAAACTATTCATTCTTTATTAACAATTGCACGCCCACATAAATTCACATAAAAATAATAAAGCAAATGTTTATAGGATTAATTTTTATTTCTTTTTGTTGCTGTTTATCTTTTGTGTGTTAATAATTTTACATATTCTATTCTTTTTTTGGGTATTATATTTTTTCTTATTGAAATTTTTAATTAATTTTTTTTTACAAAATTTCATAAATTTATCTCTTGAATTTTTTTCTTAACTCATAATTTTTCGCATTAGATCAGTGATCTATTTTTATCGTTTTTATACTACATCCATATTTATAGAAATAAATAAGTGAAATATACAGACATACACGCACCAAAATTCTCAATTATTAAACGAATTTCAAACCATTAAAACACGCGGGTTTTTTTTCTTGTTTTTGTGAAAAATAACAAAACAATACACAGAAATTAATTCGCATTCGTTTCTAATCAAGTCTTCGTCTAGACGTTTCACCACTACCCGTTTATACCGTTTGGGCCGGCAGCTAAATGTTAACTAAAATATTGTGCTTGAACTTTTTAAGACAAAAAACACTGTGTGTGTTTTGTGCCAGGTTTTGTTATTGTAAGCAGAGCTGTTGTTTTTGTTGCTGTCGTCGCTGCTGCTACTGATATATTTCTCCGGAAACGTCTGTGTAAAGAAACGCATGTAAATATAGTTGCCAGATGTAATTCGTATGCAATTTTATTACAAAAACGTCAAGTTAATCGTGTTGCTACAATTACTCTAGTTTTAATGACATTTTCAATGAGATTTTAATTTTTTTTAATTTTAATTTTTTAATTTTTATTTAATTAATTTCAAGTTAATTTTCAAACTGTTTTAACCAAAATTGCTTATTGGGAACAATTTCTTAACAATTTCGCATCAACTTAAAATTGCCACACCTGGTTTAATTTCATAATTAATTGTCATGTTCAATCTCTGGCATTTAAAAATACGAGGAAATGACGAAACAACAAATGTTTTCTGTTCTATTTTTTCTGTTTCTGATAAATCATACGACTGAGCTTCTGAATTAAACAATTATTAAAACGTTTCAAATACTTCATTCTATATAATACCCTTTCTAATATTATAAATATGAAATTGAGTTTGTTTGTTTGTTACGCTTTCAAGCCAAAACCACTAATCCGATTTTGAAAATTATTTCCCCAATGGCGTCAAATATAGGATATTTTTTATGTTTGTTACGGTTTATTTTTCCGAAAAACACATTTTTGAGTTGGGGTTAGGGTAATTTTCGTTTCGGGTTTATTGTGTATTTCTTAAACATATCAACGAGAGTCCGTCCACCTGCGGGTAAAAACTAATAAAAATATGATTATGAAAATGATTCAAAGTCGAAATGTTAAATACAGATTTACATATATAAAAAAGCAAATATTTTAAGTATGTTAAAAAAGTTTCTAACAGTCACTTCTATATTTCCATGATTTTTATTCGAAATTCCATAATAAAGAAATATAACACCTTATATTGGTTGGCGTATGTTTACTTCGAATACCTTTTGGTCCTGGATTAAAGATAACAAAAATTAAAAACTTTCAAAACCCCTGAATATATCTAGAGAAGATGTGATATCTTCTAAACGGCTGGACAGACACACAGATCACAGATACACAGAAACACACTACAAACTTATAACACACCTTTTTTAGTCGGCGGTTAAAAAAATTATTCGATGTTCTTTATTCTATTAGAAAAACATCGTTATCGAAGTCAACAATTGTTTTGTGACGCCAACGCTTCTAAAAAAAAAACAATATATAACTTTCATAATTATGTTAGTTGTTTAAATTAGAACTCTGTGAAATAATGGGCCTAGTTACGAGTGTCGTATTTCGACTACGACTACGACGACTAGAAAAAAATGGCAAATCTAATCTTGTGCATAAAAAAGAAACACGGCTGACTATACATACATACATACATAGTAAACAACAAATAAATAAATTCGGCATCAAAAATGTATTTGTTTTAAAAAATTAATTGTGTTTTAAAACTTGTGTTGATATTTTGAAGATCAAAAAAGTGCGATTTTGAGCTGGAAGTTTATGAGGAGACAAACCGTGATACACAAGCCAAATATAAATTGAGAGCTGTTAGGTTTTTTAATAAAAATCGTTAACGGTCGCGATCTAAAGTCTAAATGAAGAACAACGCTAATATGTTGGCTCTTATTATGAACGAGTGGCGTTCTAAAAACAGACTGCAAATAGTTTTCTCAACATTTATTTTCTCCTGAGCTGACGGACAAATGTTGATATTTGTAATTGAAATACCCTGGTTAGGTTGAAAGAGGGGCAGTAATAATTGACCCAATCCGTTTCGGACTACACTTATGCTTTTATGGCATGTTGTGCACTCTTGATATTGGGAAGATACCCAATAAAAACCATGAGAACCTATTAAACTTAATTAGATTAGGAACTTAGTCTCCTCATTAGGAACTTACCCCTAGTTTTTAACTTAGTAATTAAGTACGTAATTAGCTAATTTTTATTTAAAATTAAATTGTAATTTAACACGATTTCATTTTTTAGTGGTTAATTAAAATTCTTATTAAATTACGTTGAAAGTACGGTAGCACTGCAAAAGTTCCCAGTATTATGGAAGGCTTTTCAAACAACAGCAGTTTAACACAAACAAAAAAGTTACGTTATCAATATGTAAAAAATTAAAATTGCATAAAAACACATTTTATGAAAACAAAGTATCATCAGAATGCATTTTTCTATTTATTTATTCCATGATATGAAACTATGAATTGTACATGTTATAAATTTATGAAAATTAAACGAAATTCTTCCCAATACGACCACATGATGTTTTAAATACGAACACATGATGTTCATGTGTATGTTTTCGATAAACACACACACCCATAAAAACATATGGTGCGCTCATAAAACTTATATAATACTTAATTCCACAGGGATGGACATTTAATTACTATTTAATTATTCACTTAAATTAATTACAATTTGATTACCAACTTGAAAAATGGGCATTATTGTCCTCAATACCCTGATAATATTCTACATTAAATCTCGAAAATTTCGTGCACTTTAATTTTGAAGCCAGCATCAGCAGTCGGAAAATTTCTTAAGGAATTTACCAACCTGAACTAAAAACCCTAATTTCTTTTTCACATACTGCTTATGGTAACGTGAAATCTATCCAGAACCCAGTTCCTGGCATTACATTCAAATTTTTTACATCATAGCGTTTTTTTTTTGTAACTTCCGATTATACTGGTGGCAACACTAAAATACTCTCTAGTGGAATAACGCTCTTATTCGCTTGCAACAAAATGGAATGGAACAAAATATTTGTGTGCGATGAAATATTGTGGGAATGAAATTCATTCTTAAATTAAATTTTCCAACTTATTTGTTGTTGCGTGAGCTTCTTTTTTGGCCAACACACAGTACTATGAAAAATAAACCTACACACACATACTCACACAAAACATGATCACACAAAAATGTTCTACAATTAAAAGAAAATTCATTTCTATGGGGATGTATGTATGTATGTGTGTATATACATGTGTATGGCTGTAAGTCATAATAAATATGCATGTTATGCACTTGGGCTTGTGCATGAGGGGGAGGTGGTTTTATATAGAAGAAGTGGCTGAGTTAGTGGTGGATGTTTAATGTAATGCATCGCTGCGTAACCAACTGGTTTTTGGGCCTTACAAACTATTATCTGTTTCTACTTGTTTTTTTAATTTTTAACACGTACAGAAATAGCAACAAAGGAAACAACAATGTACATACATGTTTAGTACCAAAAGAACAGAAATTCAAACTCTAGATTTAGAAAAAACGAGGGTCGTAAGAAAATATGTACATATGTACTGTCCTACAAGTAAAGGTAGAATTTAAAAAAAGTTAAAAAGCCGCTTAAAAACGCCAACAGCTGACACGTTTATTTACGATTTTACTAACTTCTACCCGAAGATAAACGATAACATTAGCTGATAAGTAGTACAATACGATTTTACTAATTCTAACTTAGAGCATTAAGCACATTCACCACAGTAAGCTGCCGACTTCAAAATATTAAGGATACAAAATACGTGCTTATATGATAATGATCCTTTTGACGGCAGCAAGGCAACACTGTGGCAGGTTGTTGTCTATGCTGATTTGGTCGTTGTAGTCCAATTAAACTACTTTCTATTTTTGTTGGCGACAGTGAGCAAATATAATAGTGTTGCAGGATAATATAAAATGTTGAAAGAATGACATCGCACAATTATTTCATATTATTTAACAGATATATTCGGGTATCTTCTGTATTCCACGTGAAATTAAATCGTTCGGAGTTACCATGGAATTGTTGTTATAAATACACATTTCCAACAAGAATTCTAAGGCAATTCCACACTTTTTAATTTCAAGTGGAATACAGAACATACCCAATTATCTCGAAATTTATGTAAAGAATAAATTGATTAGTTTTTATGCTTTTGAGTACTATAAATACATTATAAATGAGCAATTTTATTTTTATAGATGTATAAATTTGAAGTTGGCAATACTGGAATATTTATGTATGTATCTGGCTACGAGGAGACAAATGCAGCTGGCGGCATTTGAAGTCGTGTGTTCGTATAGTCTGCTGTGGTGAATGTGTTTAATGCATAAAGGTATGTACAGACGGTTGTCAGATCTTACAATATTGTCAGTAAAATGCGCTCAAAATTTCTTAGAACCGTGTGAACTTGAAATTTTTGTCAGACGTCGTTGCCAGAAGAAGCATTCTCAGCCCATTGCAAGACTAGCGGCTGACAAAAAAATTGTCAGACATCTTATAATTGTGTGAACACATTGTAAAATTATTGCCAAATATTTGTCAGACATTTTAATATTGTCAGATGTGCGAAGTTTATGCATCTGACAATGGCGTCATTTGTAAGAGAATTCTTTCTATGGGCAACACTGCACAAGCTTGATTATAAAGAAAAAAATTATAATCAAATATATGCAAACAGAATCATTGCAATTGCCTCTTTATGTTCCATAATAATTTATACTTTCACTTTTTACATTTAACACAAACACAAATATTGATATTTAACAATTTCTAACAAATGCTTTAAGTCTGGCAACGTATAACAACAGATCTGACAATTTGTGCATATGACAACCGTGTGAACTGACAATTTTTCGACTAATGATTTTTTCAGATGAATTTATTGTCATAAAACCGTTTGGCAATAAATTGTAAGATTTTCTGACAACCGTGTGAACTAACAAGGAATATTGTGCTGGCAATTTTCTATTGCCAGTACATTCACAGAAAAAAATATCATCGAATTGTAACCAACAAAACAAATTGTTAATATTTAATTTAAAAATTAACAATGATCATTGTTGATATAACAAATTTTAATTTTTGTAGTCAATTAAATTACTTAACAAAATTATTTGTTAAATTATATCATAACGGAATGCGCACATGTAGAAGAAACAAGAAATCATATTTTGTGTGTATTCATTATTAGCGTATCTAATAAAGTGTTGCTCTCTAGCTGAGAGGTAAGTAAGTTGGTTTATTAGTTTTGAGGTTGCCGGTTCAACTCCGCCCAAAGACATTTAGTGTTTTTCGCAGACAAGCAAAAAATCGTTTCGAGGATTGTGATTGTGTATAAGAAACATTGTTAATATAACAATAACTTTAATTGAAATAACTTTGAAATCTAACAAAAATTAATGTTGCAAAATAAATAAATTTCAACAAAATATTTGTTGATAAATTTAATTGAAAATATTTTTCAGATTTTCCTTTAACTTACAATTTCTCTAATTGTATTTACAAAAATCGTTGTAGGTTCAAAATCAATTAATTATTTAATTGATATAACAAAAAAATTAATTGTATTTAGAAATCATTTTTTTCTGTGTTGTCAGATCTGACAATATTGTAAGATCTGACAATCGTCTGTACATAGTTTAAGTCTTAAGAGATATGGTGAAGAACTTTTGATTTCAGAGCTGGCAAGGGCTCAAATGTGAGAATCTCTGAACTTGGAAACATACATATGTACACAGATACATACAGATCATTACCTTAATATAGAAAGGCACTAACTAACTCATTATTTTTGTGAAATGGAGTTTTTTGTATATTTCGATAAAAGAACACCCAATGTATCGAAAAATGCAAAAATCCCTATTTCACGAAAATAATGAGTTAGGGACTTTCTATATTAAGGTAACGATATGTATGTATGCATATTAATACATGTATCCAAAATTAGCGTTATCGAACGTTTTACTCTTTCATCCTAAATTGGGGTCTTCGCTAGCTAATTTTTCGCATAAAAAAAGTTTAAAATTGTTTTTTTTTTAATACATATCTATCTACTCTACTAGACTATATTTCGCGCGAAACTTTTTTAATTGCCCTCTTTTTGAAACAATGAGCTTGAACGCTGGCATTTTTCTACTCGTATAACATTGTTTTTTTTTTCATTGTTTGAGTTTTTCTCTACTGATGGTTGTTGTATGGAAACTACGGCTTTTATTTTATTGTTGTCTGTTAATTTTGTGGTTGTTAGTTTGGCTGATTATTGGTAAATCCATTTTGTTACTTGTTTCCATTGTTGTTTTTATTCTTTAGTGTCTATAGATTGCGTATAAGTTATTTTAAAATGTAGTCACAGTGTAAAATAATATACATACTTACATGCATATGTATGTATGAATTACTCATGAATTTTCATATTTTTGCATAAAAAGAAACGAAATGAGTATGTATATACATACAATTGTATTATATGTACAAAAACATGTGGCAATTTTGTTTTGGAAAAATGTCCCCAATATTATGACTGTATTGTTTGATACATATTTTTCTTTCTTTAAGTATGTACATGCGAGTATTTGGTACCTGGTCGTGTTTATCAAGCTAAATTACATCTACTGGCAGACACCAAATCAATTTAACAAGCCCTCCCCCAATTGGCATATATACCAAGAAAAAAAAAGTGAGTAAACTTTCGTTATACATGTTCAAGACCGCAATGTTGTCAAAGAACAGTGGCACTGAAAGCTGATATGTTAAAGAAAAGCGTTAGTGCTTATCTAGCAACTAGGTGTACATCATGACTTTGTTATTTAACATAACATGCCGTAGAATCCCTATAACTATTAATCGCAAGGGAACAACCATTTTTTTGCGAATTACAGGTGTTTTCGATTTAACTGTATTCGGGTTTAACAAGGTTCAAATATAACACAGACGAATTAACGGGGAGTTTGCCAAGTTGTATGGAAATCTAGTTAAATACTAACGCTGCATGGGCGTGTTCCCACACACTTTTTTAAATGCAATATTAATCCTTTTTCTGACCTCAGGGTGTGTGCAAAGTTTGGCAAAAATAAATTAAGTAGAATTACATGGAATATAAAATTAAGTTTTTAATGGGCGTGGCCCACCTACTTTTTAAAAAGCAAGATTTTATTAGCATCTTCTCAGAGCTCAGGGTGTGTTTCAAGTTTCATAAAAATCGTGTCGTAAGTTTTACTGCAAACGGATGAGTAAAATTTCATATAATCAACGAAAAAATTGTGGGCGTACGCCGCCACTTTTTTGAAAATAGGACCAAATGGAAGCTATGCCCCTCTAAGAGAAAAAAAATTTTTTTAAATAATCTATGAAGTAAAAACCTCCCTCTTTTTTAGGTCGGTTAAAAAATCATTGAATGTATTAACACTAAAACCCATATTCATTTGCACTTCCAATTTTACTCCAACTAGTTCCACTGTGCCGTGTCGATGTCATCACACAATGCTAACTAACGCTGTTACAACGTTCCCGTTACGCTTGCATGCGTGACAAAATCTATATTAACAGCAACAAAAAAAGCATATGAACAATACACAAAGCTTGCCTGCACATACATGCATACCTACAAGTTTACATGCATGCAGATAAATACATTTTTTTACCAGTAAACATAATAGTAATATTTCTATCTAAAACATATGCAAACACATTTACATACATGCATACATGAGTAGATATTAGAGGTCTGCATTAACAGTCTTGATATGTAAATACGTCTTGTTTTTTAAATGTATTGTCGTAGCATGTATTATACTAAACCAATAATAAATGATGTCGTTTAATAAGCGAATCACTGTGAATGAAGGATTCGGGATGTCGCGAAGATTTCTTGTTCGTAACAAATACTCAAAAGAAGTATTGTTGATGCGTTTATGCTTGTTATTTTGCATATTGTACGTTTAAGTTTGTGTGTAAGATGTAGATGGTAAGCAATTATGTGTTTAAGGGTGGTTTTTTAAAGCAAGCGTATACAACTAATGTCATTGCATGTGTGCGTTTGTATTCGTATGTGCGCAGAAAAATAAAAGATAATACACACAACCTGTGTGCGTATGTATATGCATGACGTTTCTATACGCGTCCATACGTATGAAGAAGCAAGCATCACAAATTCTTTCGTCACGAAGTATTTTCTTCTTTATGCAGGTATAGCTGCAATAACTGAAACAGATTTCTTGCAAACAGCGTTTGTTTTAGAAGATTTCGCTGTAGTAAAGCATTTGAAAAATCCCTAGTCTTAAAAGTTCTTGTAAAAGGTCTTGTGCAGGGGTCTAGTAGTACGTACGTTGATACTTATGAGCTTACTAATTATGTATTTCTATACCATTTTTCAACCGTCATAAACAATAAAAGGCAAACACATTAGATTAAAAGAAAATATTTTCTAACATAAAAAAACTAAAAATATCTGCACACATATCGTTAGCTAAAATGCAAAAATGCTTAACTAACAATAATAGCAAAATAACTAAAAAAGTAATAAACAAACTTGTAGTTAAGTCCACTTGCTTTTTGTTAATAACAGTAAGATTTTTGATCGCAGAACTGTAAAATTTGGTCAAGAAATGTAGTATAATGGCATTCATAATAATCAATCAAAAACACAATTTTGAATTTTTTTAGTAGTTACGCTTTTTTGCATTTTAGCTAACGATATATTTACATATGTATACTTGTATGAGCAATACTCCAAAGCCAATATTTTTTATATCTTGAGTTGCAGATCTTATTATTTTTCTTTATTATTTTGCATATGGAAATGTAAATTTTTCTATTTACATATGTACGTATGCTTGTGTATGTGTGCAACTATGGTTGGTATTGTTGTTGTTTCTTTTTCCACATTAAGAGTAAAAAACAACAAATAAATAAATGAGTAATGAGTACTTGATATAACGGTATTTAATTTATTATAAACAAAAACAGAGTTATCCACCTGTTCAATCATGCGCCGCTATTGCCATATGATTTATTTATTGGATATTTAGACGATTTTCTTTGATAATCGTGCGTATCAAATTGAAATTCTAAATTTCATTTGGAATTTTCTCAATTTTAATTAATTAATTTAATTATTCTCAATTTCACTTAGAATATTCTTAATTTTAATGAAAAATTATGTAGATTATATTCAGTTCAAAATAAAGTTTTTTTTAAAAAATGATTAGAAATTAACAGCATTATTTATCAAAATTATTAAGGTTTTATAAAGGGGTTTTAAAACAGATGTCCATACTAAATTTTGGTTATTAAGCCTTTATAAATAAAGCCTAAATAATTTTTATAAATAAGGCTGCTGTTATATTTATGTTTTTATTGTAACACTACATGTATTGTTTTTTTTTCTCAGGATGCAAATATGTATTCGATAAACTTATTTTCCCCGAATTTGGCACATTCCAATTGAAGAAAACGGGCGAATAGTCGCTAATACGAATACTCGTCACGTCAATATCTACTATGCATAAATCAGCACACAACTACAGCATACCAACTAGAAACGCCATTAGGTCTGGTTTCTTATACAATACTGACACGATAATGCAAGACAATAAAGAATTTTTATGCATATCAGCTATTGCGTGTGTATTGAGGGGAGTGGGAAAACGGATTAATAATGATTTTATATTTGAAGATGTGTTCAAAGAATAAATACTTATGTATGTATATTGTCTAATGGTTGCAACTTGCAACTATGGAAACAATAAAACTGCATACTTAGGTAAAAAGAATTTTAGCAATAACACAATGAAAATAAGTTAATACACTAACAGAAAAGGTAAATTGCAAACATACTTGCATAAATTAAAAAAAATCTATACGGTTACAAATTCATGCAAATCTAACCTTACATATCGTTACCTTAATATGGAAAGATCCTAAGTCATTATTTTTCTGAAATCGAGATTTTTGCATTTTTGATGTTCTTCTATCGAAATATACAAAAAACTCGATTTCATAATGAGTTAGGGCCTTTCTATATTAGGGTAACGATATATACATAGATGCACACATACATAACACATACATACATAACGTTACACTCATATAGAAAGGCCCTAACTAGTTATTTTTTTAATCGAGGTTTTTGCTTTTTTCGCTACAAAAACTCGATTTCAAAAATATATTTGCTCTTATTCACATTATGCGAAAAACTTAAATACTCACACATATAACTTATTCACAACTGTAAATATAAAAGCCCAAGCGTATTGAGTGTCATACTCATACTCAGAATATGCTTATACTCAGAGCATGGTTATTTATTCGGACAAAAGAAATATACGGATGATACTCACGAGTAGTTATTCATCATACGCATGAATGCATTTGCGTGTATGAATGGAATGGAAAATGTGCTTTGGTTATTTCAAAATATTAAGCAGATAATTAGGAGGTAAAATTTAGAATAAATATAGCCTTGAAACAACTGATATTAGTCTTGAAATTTTTTCCCTAAAATTTGCTAACAAAACTCGTTAATGAATTGTTTCTAGCAGTAATTATTAAACACCCTTACAAGACAATTACCGAATTCACTTTTGACACTTTTGACAGGTCCCGACAGCTCCAGAAGCAAAGAAATTGCTTTCTCTTGAGCGGATAGTACCCTTGTGGGGACACATTTCAATGGTCCCTTCGGTGTCCACTCAAGAGAGATTCCACTGTACTAAGAAATACTACATAAAACTGATTTTTGGCGACTTTTGGCGATTTTTAAAATCGATTTGGCGAAATAGATCGAAAAAAATCTGACAACTCTACTGATATGGTAGTTGTTTGCTTCTCAGCAAAAGCAACAACCTTGCTGGTGATAGTCGCTTAAAAGAACTCTAGTAAATAAAAACATACACACAAATATAAGAAAATAAAGTCTCTTTAGGCAGTGTTGCCATACGTGAAAATTTATGATGCTGATGTTTTAATTTTTCTGCGATTTTGCATAAATTAATTTAATTTAAAAAAATATATATAATTTTTTAACTTATACATCAATATAAACAGTATAAAATTATTAAAACGATTTTGCTTTAATATTTTATTTGATGCACTCCCTATTTGTTGCATTTTCAATTTGTTCTCATTACAATTATATAAAATTATTTTGCTTTAAGACTTACCTAAATCACTGTACAATGTTGTATTCAATGCAATATCCATGGGGCAGGTATCTTCGGAATCTTCCTCTTCCTCTTGTAGCGTTGGCGGGCCATCCCACATGATTCTTGTGGTACGGCGAATGCGATCTAAGCGCACGCGCGGATATTCATTGCATATAATGTCTGTTAACTGGAATTTGTTTGGAAGAATAAGAAAATTATTTTTATAACTACATATGTATTTTATTTAAAAAATAATAATAACAAAGAATTATGGTAATACTAATAAAATAAGCTACATATGTACTAGTGTCCTGCACAAGACTATTTATAAGAACTTTCAAGACATGAGAGAATGAGAATGAAAAGAATCGCGAAGCAACACTGTTGGCAAGTAATTTTTTCGGTGGTTTGTCTTGCCAACAGTGTTGTTTAGCGATTCTTTTAGAATATTTCGCTGTAGTAAAGCATTGGAAAAAATCTCTCATGTCTTGAAAAGTCTTATAAATACTCTTGTGCAGGACACTAACATGTACATATGTTTATGGCTTATATTCATAAAAAATCAAATGTATTTGAAGTCTATTTTAAGAAAATTTTGTATGAAAAATTTTAGATAAAATATATTTCAAATTCAAAATACATTTTTTGAATATGGGATATGTATAATAAATTAAAATTAAATGTAAAAGAATTTAAATTCGTAGTTTTAGGTTTTAAGATCATGGTTTACTGAAATTACTAGGATTGATACGGAGCAGAAATGGATATGAGAGCATAAAATATAAATTTAAGCTTTATTATGGAACTAATGTCTAATTATTTTTAATTCAGATGATGCAAAATTAAAAAAAAAATTATATGCGACTTGAATGAAGATTACAGCAGTATTGTTGAAATAAAATTTAATAATTGAATTTAAAAAGTTAAAAAAAACTCAAAAGTTAAAAAATATGTATACGCTTTTTAATTACTACCCACCTCCTTTTTAGGCGTGGCCGGGAATATCTAATTTATACCATTTTACATAAGTTAGCAATTACATTAGCAGAGCCGTTTTTAATTGTTTATGAGTGTTACAATTACAACATTAATTCAGTATGGAAGTGTTTTAAGTGATTTAAGCAACAATGTTTTGTTCAGTGTAATTATATTGTATGTGAGAATATGTAAGCAAAGTTGTGTGTGCGAGTGTTTTTTGTTTAATTGTGAGTAGAAATAGAACAAGGAGAAAAAGAAACAAAATATATAGAGTTTTTAGATTAATTAGCTGTCAATTACAATTAAAGGTAATTATTTTTATATCTAACTAAAATTTAAAAATGTTAAGACAACGATACTCACCGATATCTCTTCACTGCAATATGCGGTAAATGATTGTTCGTCCTGTTGCAGCACACAGTAGAGTGGGCCCCAGGGTAATGTGATTTTTTGTTTGCGTGTCAGTTCACCTTCAGTTTCTAGAGAAAAGAAAATAAGTATGTTCATAAAAAATGCAATTCAATTGAAATTTCTGATTTAAATCAAATTATTCACAATTACAAAAGTTATTAAGAATTTTAATACATAATTAATTAATTATAAACTCTAATTTTATAATTTAATTAATTAATTTTATATAAAAAATAAGAATTATGTATATTTAAATTATTTAAAAAAAATAATAAAATATAACTTCTCGCTCTAGTTAGTTCAACTCTTTGATGGCAACACTGAGCACATCTATAATGATTATTCCTGACACCCTGTCTTGTTGGTGTAGTCGCGCCACCTGCTGTCATTTATAACTAGTACCAGTGACTAGACACTACTTAGCACAGCCATCAACCACAAAAGCATACTATAGTATTTTTAAACACTAGATGCAATAGTACGCGCTTGTTTGTGTAGAAATAGTGGAAGAGTTTTCCAGCTTGTGGTCAGTTTTTATCTTTGTATTTAAGCAAGGATTGTGATAATTTTCAGCGGTTCTTATTAGTTAACCGCAGACAGCACTCAAAATTTTCAAATATTATTTAAAGCTTTCCAAACAAAAGCTCTGCAACACAAATAAAATAGTTGATTTTTTTACGCGCTGATTACTAAAATGGTGAAAATGTACGGACCGACAATATTAAGTATTCTTGAATTGTTAAAGAAAAAATCAAGTAAAAGGCCAATTGCACCATTTTGGTTGTTTTTAACTAGATTTTTTTAAAAACTCGAATGATTTTAAAAATTTTATTTTTATTAAGCAGAAATAATTGTTATTTTCTGTTTTTTATGTGCAAAATTTAAAACTAGTATTTTGCATTTTTATTTTTCGAGCAGAAATAATTGTTACATACATATCGTTACCTTAATATAGAAAGGTCCTAACCCATTATTTTTTTGTAATCGAACTTTTTGCATTTTTCGATTAATTAGATGTTCTTTTATTGAAATATACAAAAAAAACTTGATTTCAAAAAAATTATGAGCTAGGGCCTTTCTATATTAAGGAGACGATATTTTCTGTTTTCGCTACTCTGTCCCGCTGTACGTCACAGGGTGTTTTATCGAGAACCGTAAGAGCTATGTACATGAAATTTTGACAGAATATGTAGAACTTTGACCACTGTAACAACAAATGCATGACAGTTAAAAATCAAAGGGTGTTCCAAAAAGAGCAACCAAAAATTTTTACATCCCATGTAATATACATACAATTATACTCGTATACGAGTATACACTTAAAATTTGCAAAATTAGTATATTTTTATACAGACTAACACTAAAATTAAAAAAAAATCAAATTTAAAAAATCAATTAATGGTATTTCGACTATGTAATTTTGACAATTTGCTGTATCTTGGAAACCGTAAGAGGCAAACTTTTGAAATTTTCAAAGACGCTAAAACTAAAATTATAAAACCAAATTATAAAATCGCCAAACTGAAAAAAATCGCAAAAACCGAAAAAAATCGCCAAAACGAAAAAAAGCATCCAAACTAAAAAAAACCCGAAAACTGAAATACATACATAAATAGCCAAAAACCAAAAAAAAAAAATAAATCACCAAAATCTAAAAAAATTGCCAAAATGAAAAAAAAAAACGCCAAAGCTAAAAAATCGCTAAAACTAAAATAAATCGCAAAAAACGAAAACAGACGCCAAAAACCAAAAAAAAAACTCCAAAGCTAAAAAAACGGCAAAACTAAGGCCAAGCAAGAACCGAAAAAATCACTGAAACGAAAAAATTTCTTAATTCGTATAGTATTACATAACTAGTGTGCGAGTCAAAGTCCCATTTTTCCAAAATTATATTATATTCTTCGGCAAGTTGTTATTTGCCGATTTTTATTTTTTCGAGCAGAAATATTTTTTTCGATCAGAAATAAAAGTTTGGAGGTTTACTCTGTAATTCGATATGAAAGAAAATGCTTTCGAATTTATGTACATGTTATTTCTGCTCGAAAAAATAAAAATCAGAAAATAACAATCATTTTTACTCGAGCAATAAATTTTTGGCTACAATATAAAATTGTTTTTTTTTTTGCAACCGTGTGATTTACAAAGCAGACTCTTCAATCTGCATTTAGAATTTCCAACATATTATTTCTGGTAAATGAATAAAGCAGTTTTGTACCATGGCAAACATTTTTTAAAGTTTCGCATTAACTAGAAGAAAGTATGTATTTAAAGCATCCACATATAGGCATTTCCACAGGAATGTCAACTTTTTGTAGCGTGCGACACCAAGCAAATATGTTTGCTTTGTTTTTAAAAGAAAACTAAACTTTTTTTATACTTCTTTATATATTTGTGTAGGCCGTCAGCAGCTCTACATTTGGCAAAATTTTAAGAAAGATCACGTTGTTCAGAAATACAAGTTAAATTGCTTACTGTTGCACGCGACAAAAAAGTGGGATTTCTCAGAGAAATGCGCATATGTATGTATGTTGATTTATTATATTTCCCTTAGTTTCATTTCCAGAGGGTCTACTGTGTAATTCGAAACGAAAGAAAATGCTTTTGAATTTGTATCTTAATAAAATGTAAATTCAAAAGCCTTTTCTTTCCTTTCGAATTACAGACCCCCATTGTCGCTTTTAACGTTTGTCGCGTTTATTCTAACCAAACGCTGTGTTAAAAATATGTATTAGACTTTTTCTCATGCTGTTTATTATTTGTCGACTATATAAACCATTTGTAACTATAAAACTGAAATTCATGTCAATATGTGAATATAAAGATAAACATTGTTGCTAGTTTGTTTAAAAAAAGTCTGAAAATGTTCAAATTGATTTTTGTGCAATATTTGCTTAAACATTTTATGATCTTTTTCAAAGTTTTACACAACAGAAATGCAAAATGAGAAAAATGGAACCATCATTTGTTTTATACATATATGAAACACAGTGAGTGACAATAGTCACCTACATAATATAATTATAATACATATTATGTATGTATATAATAAGTAAATATATATGTATTTGCTTTTAGTTTTGCTACTTATGGTTTATTATTGTTTTTTTTTTTTTTTTTTTTTTTTGCTGTATAATGTATATAATTAGCACGTTTATTTCCTTTCAAGTGCATAATAATTTCCTTTCCTATGTTTGTTTTTGCTATTTTAAAATTTTCTAACTAAAAAATGTGTACCTACAACTATTATTTTTTTTTTCTTCTTTAAAATACCTTAAACACCTGTTACTAATGATATTTTTGGGAACACATACATACATACAATTAATTTTTGTTAACACAAAATTCTACAATATGTGTGATGAAAAAAATTCCAAAAACGAAAATAAAATAACTGATGTTTAAATCAAAGGGTCATTAAAGTGTCAAAATAAATTTAAAATAATTCCAAAAAAAAAAAAAAAATTAAAGCAAATTGTTATAGGGATTGTACGTTTCACGCTTCACCGGTCAAAGTGGTGAATAAGCATAAAAGGGTGTCCCATGAGGTAGACAATTTTTTATACGCAATGTGGATTTTATAAGTTTTTAAAAGGAATTGGTTTACTTATGGAAAAAGAAACAAAAGGGACAATTGGAAACTATTTTACAAAAGAAGGATGTGGCTTTCACATTGTTTAAAATTCTGATTAGTAATGTGCTTCGATACACTGAACGATTAGATTTGTTCTTCAAAGTTTTTATAAACAAACACAAACCCGCGAATTTAGCTTGTCTGCGGAGCACGCCCAGGGTCTATTGCAGGAATCGAACCCACGAACTTTGGACTAACAGGCTAGCATCGTTACCACTCAGCCGCAGAGGCAGACTACGATTTTTCTAAACTCCAAATTCTAAAACTTTAATGATTAACGAAGACCTTAAAATGATAATAAGACTGAGAGCAATTAAATATTCTAACAGCCTTATTAAAATTATTAAGGTTTATAAGGGCTTAATAAAAAAAAATTGTAAAAATTTGTTTAAAAAACGCTTTATTAAACCTTAATAATTTTTATAAATAAGGCTGTAAGACTCTAAAACAATAAAATAGCCACAATAAGTCAACTATTAGTAGAATTTGTTTAATCGAAAAATAAATCATCTATTTCGTATCTACTTTTTATCAAAGTTCTTTTTGGATTTTGCATTGCCAATTTTTTAGCGAGCCTTTTCTCAAATTGTCCACTGTCAGCAAATAACTTGTCTTTACCAGCCAGATTCTGAATAACAATCTGCTGGGTATTTTTCACCTGTTCCCGATTCAGCTCTTCTAAAAAATTATTTGCAAATTTTCCGATAAAAAAAAAGAACTGGAAACAAAATTCTGTTTTATTATTTTTCCCCAATTCGTATGTTTATAATAAAAAGATTTTATTACCAAAAAAAAAAAAAAAACTGAAATCAGAATTAGAATCAGATTGTATATGTATTTATTTCTATGGCAACCTTTCACTACAATAAACAGCAGATTTTCGATTCCTACATACATTTTTGGGACTCCCTTTATGTTTTGCTGGTGCCCACATTTTAATTTTCCAATTTAAGGGCAATGACGTCTAAAAATTTAATGATTAATAAATTTCAATGCGATTCTTATAACTGAATTATCTATCATATTCTCCCCACTTTTGTTACCATATAGTCAATTATAGAGAAAAGAAGCTTTTGTAGTTTTGAATCAATCCGGTCTATTTGAGAAGACACTTTCACCATAAATATGAGCTTCTTTAAATTTTTGCTACATATTCTAACATAATTTAGAGATGTAACAGCTAGAAAACATATTTTTTCTGTCACATTAGATGTATTCCCTCTGTCTGTCTGTCACAGGCTGTTTTCTCGAGAACCATAAGAGCTACGGAATATGTAAAACTTGGGCCGCTACAACAACAAAAAATATGTGACAGTAAAAAAATTAAAGGGTGTTCTAAAGCGAGCAACGAAAACGTGTTGAAATCTTAAGGTAATGCGTCTTGTTTTTTGTATTCTCGTGGCATGTATTATGCTAAAACAATAATAAATGCTGTCGTATAATAAGCGAAGCACGATGGACGCATTGGTATTCGTGTATATGATAGTTTACAAGCAATATAAAGAATTATTGTCTTCAGATGTATATGGTAAGCTATTATGTTTGTGTTTAAGGGAGATTTTTTTAAAGCAAGCGCCCACAACTAATGTCAATGCATGTGTGTGTTTGTATGTGCGCAGAAAAATAAAATTTCAATTCAATCCCCAAGCGTAGGAGAAAGCAAGCATCAAAAATTCTTTCGTCACGAAGTATTTTCTTCTTTACTTCTATACCTGCAATAACTGAAACAAATGCCTTTCAAACAATGTTGTAAAGCATTTGAAAAATCCCTACATGTTTTGAAAGTTCTTTTAAATGGTCTTTTTTGGGGGGGTCTAATATATATTAATGTCTACCTCGACTTTTTCGCCTGCAGCTTTGATTTTGTTGAGTTTGAAAAAATAAATACCGGCCGGTAGGGATTTTGCTGCTTATAACGCTTATATCCTAAAAAATAAATGTTATTTATACGAAATACATATTTTTAAACATTATGGAGCAAGTAAATAACCCATTTAATTTCAGTGGCTTAAGGCCCCCTTAAGGGGTGCTTTGGCGGCTGGCGCTAAATGTTTAAAAAATAATAACAACAAAACTTGTGTTTAACGTACTAAACGTATTTATGTTTGGAGAAAAAAAAAACCAAACTCATACTCTGTAAAAGAAAAGAACACAGGAAACGAACTATAAAAACGCACTCATGTGTCAAATTTAATAATGGTTTTGAAAGTTATTATTTTCTTATACTTTTATTTCTTAGTTCTTCAATCTATTTACAAAATATGTACATACATGTGTATTTATAAATATCAGAAAAATCTTCAGCAAGAGAGATGAGAGGTAATAGACTGTGTGCATATTCCAATAAAAGTAAATGATCTGATTTGTAGTGTTTTTATTTTAAAGTAAAAGGATTTAAGAAATATAATAAAAAAATTTAGGTATTAGGAAGTAAAGATATAGCAACGCATTAGTAGGCATAGTTATTTTCTCACGCTTAATTTAATGTTAATACGAGTATGTATTAAAATTTAACATTAGGATGGATCCCATTGACAATTAATCTTTAATTTTTTAAGCCTAAAAACTAACATTATTTTACTAAAATGTTGTGGACAATTCAAACTATGACATACATTTTCGATAAAAATAAAAAAAATTAATTTTGCATCACCAGTTGGCAATGCGATTTTCCAGTATGTACCAAAATTACTAATCATTGATTTCATTTTAAATAAAAGTTGCATAACTTTTATAACATTGATAACACAGTAAAACAATACAAGTTGGCAACTCGCTACGAACAACTTTACTACAAAAGTTAATAAAATGTCTCTTCATGTTTCCAATTTATCATTTGAATTAATGCTTTTTTTAATGAAACCATTGATACTATGTTAGCACAGTAAAACAATACAAGTTGGCAACTCGCTACGACAAACTTTACTATAAAACTTAGCAAAATGTCTTTTAATATTTCCAAATTATCATTGAATAAATGCTTTTTTCAATAATAATATTGATACTATATTAGCAAAGTAAAACAATACAAGTTGGCAACTCGGTACGACAAACTTTACTACAAAACTTAGCGACATTTACTTTAATGTTTCCAATTTATCATTGCATTAATTCTTTGTTATTTAAATGAAACTATTGATACTATATTAGTACACTAAAACAATACAAGTTGGCAACTCGCTATGATGAACTTTGCTTTTTCAGGGGAAAAAATCATCGAAAATTTTACTTCCAGATTAGACTACGTCCAAGCCAGCCGTGGCGGTCATAAACCGGTGGGTGATCTACTCTGTAATTCGAAACGAAAGAGAATGCTTTCGAATCTGCATGTAATTAAGATACAAATTCGAAAGTATTTTCTTTCGTTTCGAATTACAGAGTAGACCCTAAGGATTCTTATTTAAATTGTAGTGCCAGATTATCTTTCGAAAAAAATAAATTTCACATCAATTAAAAGATTCATCTTAGTTTTATTTCATTTCAAAGTTCTACACGTGTATAAAAACTCCCTATATTAGGTAGTTGGCAATGCAAGTTTAGTTTAAAAACCCTAATTTTATTAAACACTTTAAAACAGCCTTCCCTTTATGTATTTTTAAGTTTCAATTTTTGTATATTATTTTTGTTGACCGTTTTTGTTATCCACTTATTAATCTGTTTTTCTTTTTTTGCCGTAATGTTCTTCCACTTTACAGTAACTTGTTAATTTACTGAGATTATTTCTTTTGTGAAGCCTGCATGCAGCTACTGGGTTAAATTGTGCATATTAAAATGAAAAAATAAAAAATAAAATAGAGTTAATTGCAAAGAGTTGGTGTGTCTGTCTGCATCTAATAAAGAAAATAGAGAATTTATACAAATTTAAATTGATTCACTTTATTTTTCACAAACTAATTACATATATAAAAAGTTTGAAACAAAATTGGGGATAACAATTAAAATCAAAGTAACAAATTGAAAGATAAAAGTTGTCTACAATTTAATATGTTCTTTGGTTTTAGGCCAATTATCCAACCATTAAAGGGAGTGCTGCTGCCTGCATACTACTTTTATAACTAAAGAAGCAGCGATTTCATTAACTTTAGGTTAATGGCTTATTACGGCAATATGGCTTACAATATACCTAGATATACCTATATTTAGTGTTGTTTCTTTTATGTGATTCAAGTCTCCATAGCTAAACAACCTAAGGAAAATAACATAAGAAAAAAAAAAGATTTAAGCCATGCAAACATTAAAGGTGGAAATTATAGGGGGACTCTTATTTTAACATATTTTTGATTTTATACATTATTTTTCTGTTATATTTTACATCACAATTTTTTCGCTTATAAACTTTGGCAGCAGTGTGAAAATTAAATGCCAAGTAATTGTACCCATAATAATAATGCTCTAACGTTCTCATCAAGAATTACAGCTACAGAAACATTTTTAAAATCCGGTCCTTCCTTTTCCAAACAGTTCTTATAGCAATGTGATTGCTTTCATGGCTATAGGCACATATGTGATGTAATGATGCCACAGTCTGAACCATATTTATAGGCACCAGGATCATATAAATTAAACCAATTAAAGCATGTGTCCTTACTTATTATAAATATGACGGTGGTCGATTAGATACTAAAAAGTATACGACAAAAAATTTGTGGTGTATTTATATATATGTATGTAATACTAGCTGAGCCCGGCAAACGTATTACCCTCAATTATGTTACATATATTTTAACTATTTACTAATTACTCCACACAGTGGTCACTTGTTGGGTCACAAACAAAACAAAAACCTACCGGGTATTGACCCGAACCTGTGTTAAAAATTTTGGCCCCAGAGCTCTTATAGTTACAGAGATCATGCGTTAGGATCAAACACACACTACTAGATATACATACATACATATGTACAAAGAAGACGCCGGTAATGGGAGTACTGGAAATCATTTAATTTTGGGAACGTAATAAATGGAGCTGTTCCTTAAACTTAACGGATCTAACCTTCATACATATTAACCTATGGCGTTGAATTCCCGCCCGATCATCTTCGACTAACCTATTTCTTCCCGCTTTATTTTTTGTGTGGCTCGGATATAACAAAACGACGAAATACGTTTGTTGTATTTGTAGTTAGATATATAACTAAATACTTTCATTGACCTGTACTCACTTTTACATGGATCCACTTTGGAATTCAATTCTGGTCAGTGTATCAGAGTGTTTTTTCATTACATTTTAAAATTAGTTCGTTAACGTTCTTTTCGTTATTGGTCCGAAACATCCCGACAATCAGCGGCGTTAATAGATTTTGTTACCCACTTAAAATGTGTTAATTCTTGGGATCGTTTTCCTTGTAAGTCAGTTCTTAATGTTTACACTCTTTTTCTTTTAGCTATAACAATATAATTATCACTTATCACTTTAATTTCTTTAACCTATTTTTTCGCCAAACTTTTTTTTTCGCAATATGGATACTTTGATACCGTGAAGTTAGGTGCAAATCAACACACAGCGCTGCCAGATTAAATTATCAGAAAATCGTCGAATTACCGATCATTTGTAGGAAAAATCGTTATTTTAAATTGGAAAAAAGCTTACGAAATCGCTTAAATTAAAATTAATTTTTTAATGTAAACAAATATTATTTTTGTATATTTATTGGGAAAAAATTAAATAAAAACATAAAAATTCTATATTAATTTACAGATGGCTATATATACATATGTACATATATGTATGTATGTTCATATATCACAATTGTGCGACAAAAAATTTCAATTATTGGTAAAAGCTATGAACGTTTTATTTTAAATTGCAAATACACACTTATAAAATTGTTAGATGAGACTACTGCTATGTATATAAATTGGAAGATATATTGCTCATGTATTTGACTATATATATTCAGAATCTAGATCAGTTCAATTGTAAGATATGTTCAACAAGCTTACCTTTGAATGAATTACGTGTAAGGCTCGTGGCAATGAATTCCAACATTTTTTACTGAACTAAAAATATTAGTTAACCAGAAAATTAGTTTAAAGTTTCACTGCCTTATTCATAAAAAATTGTTCAGGTTTATTAAGAGCTTATTTAACATATTTCTATGGGACATTTGTCAAATAAACCTAAAATTTTTTTATGAATTAGACCGTTAGTAAATGAGCGAAATGTAATGGGTGTTTTTTATTGAGGTATAGAACTTTAAGTTGGCATCACTTTTTTAACTGGCGGCCATTTTGTCAGCTGTCAAGTGATTAATATTTAGTTTGGTTTGCCATTTCATCATGAACAGGTTGACAAAAGAACAACTCTTGCAAATCGTGCAAATTTATTTCGAAAATAATGGTTCAGTTCGCGAAGTTTACCGCAAGCTCCATCCATTTTATGGTCGACATAATCGTCCATCAGAGCAATTAATTCGGTTAACCATGGATAGTTTTCGCACTACGTTTACTCTATGTAATAATACGCATCCGCAGAGACGTCGAACAGTGCGCACCGAAGAAACAATTGCCGCTGTAGAGCAGTGTTGAAGAGGACCCGAATGAATCGATTCGCCACCGTGCACAGCAATTGGAGCTTTGTCCATCAACTTTATGGAAGATTTTGCGCAAAGATCTTGGTTTGCGACCTTACAAGATCCAGCTTGTGCAAGAATTAAAGCCGCGAGACCATGCAATGCGTCGTGATTTTGGTGTATGGGCCGAAAATGAGATTGATCTCGATGCTGATTTTCATCGCAAAATTTTGTTCAGTGATGAGGCTCATTTTTGGTTGAATGGTCAACAAGCAAAATTGCCGCATTTGGAGTGAAGAGAATCCACATGAGACCCTTGAGACGCCATTACATCCACAAAAACTGACTGTTTGGTGTGCTCTATGGGCTGGTGGAGTCATTGGGCCATACTTCTTCCGAAATAATGCTGGAGAGTCAGTTACCGTTAATGGAGACCGGTATAGAGCCATGATAACCGACTATTTTGTTCCCGAATTGGATGGCATGAATGTGGATGAGTTGTGGTTCCAACAAGACGGCGCTACATGCCACACAGCGCACGTCACAATCGATTTATTGAAGGAAACATTCGATGAGCGCATAATTTCGCGGAATGGACCTGTCAATTGGCCACCAAGATCGTGTGATTTGACACTATTGGATTATTTTCTTTGGGGATATGTGAAGTCGCTCGTCTACGCCAACAAACCAGAAACGTTAGGGGACTTGGAAGCCAACATTCGTGGCGTTATTGCCAACATACGTCCCCATATGCTCGAAAAAGTGGTTGAAAATTGGACCTGCAGAATTGGCTTTATTCGAGCCAGCCGCGGCGGCCACATGCCCGAAATCATATTTAAACATTAATGGCATAAAATTATCCTTCCAATAAAGCCAAATTGATGGACATTAAAACGATTTTCTTGTGTTTTATTTCAATTCGAAGTTCTATACCTCTAAAAAAACACCCGTTATATTAATTCCATAATTTTTAAGGAAAAAATCGTCGAATCGTCATCTTTTTATTTTCGACATCCAAAGTCGTCGATATTACTATAAATCTTCGAATCTGGCAGCTGTGTCAATACATTTGCTCAAGCCGAATCCATTTGAACAGTGATGCCAACTTTTTCAGAGCAAAAAGCACTGTTCATTCATGAAAAAAGCACTAAAAGCACTAAATGCAATAAGTATGTTGATATCTATTAGTGTCCTGCACAAGACTATTTATAAGACCTGAGAGATTTTTTCAAATGCTTTACTACAGCGAAATATTCTAAAAGAATCGCTAAGCAACACTGTTGGCAAGTAATTTTTTTCGGTGGTTTGTCTTGCCAACAGTGTTGTTTAGCGATTCTTTTAGAATATTTCGCTGTAGTAAAGCATTGGAAAAAATCTCTCATGTCTTGAAAAGTCTTATAAATACTCTTGTGCACGACACTAGTATCTTTGAACAGGATAAATATTTCAATTCAAATTTAATTTTTACTCTTTTATTAATTAAATTAAATCATCTGGTATAATCGAAATATAAAAACACTTGCAATAAATCAAGTGCGAAAGGCACTAAATTGGCATCGCTGCATGTGAATATGCAGCGTTATAAAAAGCGGCTACTTTTGAATACTCAGTACTACTTAATACTTTGACAATTGGGTACTCGATACTACTCAATACTTTAACGGCTTAATGTATTTTGAATTTACTGTGCCGCAAAGCAATAACCAATCGACGATATGTATGTATGCAAATATATGAAAGGCTGAACATTGTTATTAATTAAAGCTCATTAATCTGCAATGCATATAATAATTATAACGTAATTTATAAAAAAAAAAACAAAAATTAAATGTATTTAAATTGATTTATAATTTTTGGGAATTGTTAAAATTAACATTAATATATGTTAACGTGCTAATAATCCCAAATTATTATTTTAAATATTTTTTTTTAATAAAAAATATGAGTACACTGCGCATTTACTATTGATAATGCATATTATCAGGGAACCTTTACCCAAAAATTTCTTATTGATAAAAATTATTACGGTTTTATAAAGGCTTTTAAAGACAAATTTTGTATAAAAATTTGTTTTAAAAACCCGTTATAAAGTCTCAATAAGTTTTATAAATAAGGCTGTTAATGTTTAAATGAAAGTTTGATGTTTAAATGAAAGTTTAACATAATATCTCTATTTTCTCTATGAAATTTTTGTATATTATTACTATTTTTGTGTATTATGTATATCAAAATCTTGTAAAATGGGTCGGGTGTATATTGAAGCTGAATATTGGTGTGTAGGGCACCCGATCAAATTTACCACTCTAGATATAGAGTTACCAGATAATTATACCATATTAGTGCGTTTATACGTAGTAATTATCGTGCTGAGTTGTGTCAACAAAGTTACATGTTTATACAGATGTAAAGTGTACTTTTAATTATTAGCCCTACTGCATTTAGTTGCATAATAAAGAACCGTACATTATTTATAATTTTCTTGCATTCTTATTTACTTATTTTCTAGTAGGAAAATGAAATTATAAATAATTTGTATGTTATAAAACCATTCAATATAACAGTTGCTTTTCTTTATTATACATACATAGTACTCGTATGTACATATGTGTGTATGTTTGTAAATAAGTACTATTTATTATTTTAGTATCTACTGCATGTGATGTGCAACGAGCTCTAACGTTAGTCTAGAAATAAAATTATATATAAAAGGAAAAATATATTTCATGAATTTATGTAATTTTCAATAAGAATTTATTTCTTTCGTATAGGATTCATAAGAATATTTACCCTAATTGTGTAAGGCGTTGTGTGATGGAAATCAGGGCACTTTTGTAATATATTATAGGAAACTAGTACACGCTTTTTTAATTTATTACAAAAACGCCACGATTTCCATTGCCATTGTTTTATACAATCAGGCTGAAGGTCACATTTCGACGTCGAATACCGCATTTTTATAATATATGTTATGAGTACGGAACTCATAATCTGTGCTTATGAATTTTATAAGTCCTAACTGTTTCACTAAGCACTGCTCATTTCTATTTCAAGTTGGTGGCAAAATGTTTTAATACCACGTGGCCTTATCAACGCAGGTGATCGTCAGCTGACTTTACCCCATCCGTCAAAAATAAAATCTTAACTCGAACTGTCAGCATACTAATACAAATAATCCTACAACAAATAATAAATGTCGGCTAATGTGGAAGCTATAGTGATAATTTGATGTCCACTCAACGTTTAAAATTTTTTGGATTACGAGCCCTTTCGGTAGTTATGATACGCTTAATTAACCAGGCCAGTTAAGCAGGTTGTTTTCGGATCTCTGTCTCTCTCTCTATGTAAGGCTTCGGCATCCATCCAATTAGCGTTTTTACTTCTAACCAAATCTAATTTAAAGTCAAGTATGCTCCGTGGTATTGTGTTTGCTAAGCTTGCTTAAACCACCACTCGACCCTAAAGCTTAAATTAGACGTGCCATAGCCATAACCAAATCAAAATTCAATCGGTTTCTATGGTAATTGCTATGGCGTATGGCTAGTCACCTATAATCAAATACAATGCTGCACATAAGTTTGGTTCGAACAGCTGTTTTCTATGATCATGTTTATGACACGTCTGATTGAACCTTAAACTATTGTAGTAGAGCTGTGTAGCTCATGAACGAGCGGGTTAAATTGAACGAATCACTTAATTGAACGAACTGATCCGGTGATTTTACTGAACGCTTTTGGATCAGCAGTGTACCGCTCGGTGTTTTCGTTCATTCAGTTTGTGTTTCAAGTCGTTTATGTCAAATTTGCTTTCGTTCATGTTTGCTATTTATGTTATGTCTTTTTGTTTGAGTTGAGTTTTTGTGTTTTAAAAGGTTTAGGTACGTGTATACTAAATTCTATTTAGCATCGCTGTGGCACTGCCATCATTCTTTTTATAATTTGATTTAATAGTCTTTTCACAAGAAGTATTTTTACTAGTGTTTTTTATAAAGTGTTTTTACAAAGTAAAGATGTTAGACCTTAACTGTATATATGTTTATACATACATTTCATTACCTCAATCTAAAATGAATTTGTAGTGCTTGAGATATTTTTTTGTTTCCGGTAAAATATTTTTGAGGACAAAATTTTAACTTAAACTTTGAGAAGTAACATTCAAACATTGATGCGCTTTTGATATATAAATAACGATAAAAGAGTTACAATGCTTTTATTAATTATCGGAAGAAAAAAAAAATAGTAAAACCAAACAAAAGTACCTTTCTTAATCTTAATATTAAACTAAATATTAAGCCAAAATAAAATGTACAATATTCTAGTCGAAAGAACAAGAAATTATTTATAAAATGCATATAAATATAATTTTTTAAATAAATAATTCAACTTTTTTTAATAAATTCTTCAATTCATTCATTCGCATTATTTAAATACTCGTATATACAACCGATTTTATCTAGGCGGACGGTAGTCCGCCAGGCCAAGTTCTGGCCAATGCACGTAGTGTGTATATATACAGGAAGCCATTCGAGCTGTTTTTACCCCCCTCATAACTTTGTTCCCCGCTACCGTAAAATTATAAAATTTAAATCATAATTAGAATAAATTCATGTAATCTCATATGCAAAGTTTGAAAGTTTTACAATGAAAGGTTCCGGAGATATGGAGGTGCAAAAAGTGCATATTTTAAGACATACTCACTGACTCACTGACTCACTCATCAATATTATGAAGCACTTCCGCTATAGCTAGAGATCTGAAATTTGGTACACAAGTAGATCTTGGTGAGCAATGAACTAGAAAAATCTGAAAACCCGAAAATTTTAACCAATACGCCAAGACACGCCCATACCATTTCAACTTCATTTTCGTGTACTACGCCTCAGCATATTTAGATATACTATTTCTCTATGTATTACTATTCGTTTGCAACGAAACTTGGCACAAATAATAAACACTGGCCGAAAAAATCTTAAGTTTGGAAAAGTGGGCATGGTTACGCCCGTAAATATTAAAAATTAAAAGTTGCGCTAAGGAGCTGAAATTGGATACACGAGTAGGTATAGGTGAGAAAACAACAAGAAAAATCTGAAAACCCAGAAATCTTAGTCAGAGGGGCGGGGCTGCGCCTATTAAAATTAAAAATTAAAAGTTGCGCGTATGAGCTGAAATTTGATATACAAGTAGGTCTAGGTGAGAAACCAACTGGAAAAATCTGAAAAACCAAAATATATTACCAGAATGGGCAGGGCCACGCTACTATTGTTTGAACCTGAATACTTACAGCCTTATTAAATAAAACTTATTAAGGCTTTTTAAGAAAAATTTCTTATTAAAATTTGACTCAAAATCCCTTTATAAAGCCTTAAAAAGTTTTATAAATAAGGCTGCTAATAAACAGCTTTTAACTTAAGCCATTTTAGACATTTTATCTGGGTGGGGGGGGGGGCTATGCCCATAAAAACTAAAATGTGTGCTAGAAGCTGAAATTCGATACAGAGCTAGGTCTAAGTTAGCACTAAAATAAAAAATGTGAAAACCCGGAAATTTTGGCCAGAAGGGCGGGGCTACGCCCATAACATTGAGAATTAAAAAAGCTAATATAAGGCGCTTAATGGAAGCTGTTTTATTGCAATTTCGCATATATACTGCGATAATGCAAGGCTATAAGTTTTTTAATAAAAAAGTGGGCCTTGATACGCCCATATAATTTAAACCTTATTTTCGTGTACTGCGGCTCAGCATATTTAGATATACTATTTATGTGGGTATTATTATAAGTTTGCAACGAAACTTGACACGAATAATAAGCACTGGCCGAAAAAAATCTTAAGTTTGGAAAAGTGGGCGGGGTTAATCACTATCACTGAAATATGCTATGCATTATATAAATTTGTACTCGTAAGGTTGTCATATAATTTCTAGATAATCTGCTAACTTGGCAATATTTTTAACTTTCTAGAAAGGAGAGAATAATGTATATTTGTTCATTTCTTTATATCGGTAAAAATGTTGTCAAGTTAGCAGATTATCTAGAAATTATATGACAACCTTACGATTACAAATTTATATAATGCATAGCATATTTCAGTGATAGGTATTGTACCAAAGAAGAACTTGGTCAAAATTTATATCTCACTACTTTTACATGCCGACCACACGAGCAATAATCTTGGCAATTATTGCCATGGCAACTGTCAAATTCGATTGCCGACACAAGATATTAGCGTGTGGACCGTATGAATATGTGTTCAAATATATATTCAGCAACAAATGTTAAAATACATTGCTGAGCAACAATCTCTTAACACATGCTGTCAAATACAAATTATATTAATTTATTTTCAACGTAAAAACGGAAAACAAAATTTTTAACTACATAAAACAAATAAAAGTTCAATTTAAAATTAGAAAATGATAAAATGATTGACAATTTAAGTATTTATGTGAATAAAAAGCAAATATATTTGAATATACGTGTTCACCACCTCCAAATACATTGTTGAACACAAGCAATCGGACGTCATCATTCTGCCGGCGTTATTGCTTGTGTTAAGACACATCAAATTGCTGGTGTGGTCGTAGTGTTAATGGCCGAAATTTTTGATAGGAACTTGGCCTTTTTTCACATTTATGTTTTTGTGAGGATTATTCTTACAAAATAGCATTGTTTCATACTGTCGTTCAAAAGTGAACGATTGAACGAACGCGTAAATTTTTTGCTAATTGAACGAAAATGACCGGTCACTGCAAAGAACGATTTGGCACAGCTCTATATTGCAGCATTAAAATTTCTCTATTTTTAATTGTACTCGTGTACATACATTCATATGTATGTATTTATTTTCTTTTTTGTTTAATTTACTATTATTATTTATTTATTTTATAAAAAGTTTTTTTTATGAAATTTCTTATATTTAAATTCTATTAAATTTTAACATCATCTTGCAATTTTTGACATTTACTTTCTGCGTTTCCATTATTTTACGACTACATATTTGCATTTTCTTTTTTTTCAAATTAGCTTCACAATTAAATACTAAAAGAAAATTGAGTTTTAGCACGTCTTCTATGCATTTATGTTAAAAAGAAAACTTTAGAAAAAAAAAGAAAATATGTTTAAATATTAATGACAAACTAATCATAAATAGTTTGGCCACACGTTAAAGTATCATTGAGTAAAGAAGAAGAAGAGGAAAAATCATTAATAAATGGGGAAAATTTGAACGTGATATGTTATGCATATACAGATAACCTTGCTGGAACGCTTGTTAATTTATTTGATATGTTTAAAAATTATATACATTTTGAGAAATTTCATACACTTTCTGTTTTATTTTAACATTTTGTTTGTTGGCTGCAGTGCAGCATCGCCATCAACTTTAAACTTCAAAAATATTTCTGCACAGGCTTAAATCATGGTTATTTGGTGAAATGCAAAAACCTCATCATAATCACCACTCGACTCATTTTGTAAATATAAAAGTTTTTGACATTGAATTTGTATTTTATTATTATTATTATTTTTATCAAGCCATTAATAACAAACAAAAAAAGTTTTCATAAGAGTAGATGACATACGTACGAATATGAAACTTTATGTTTACAGCTTATCGCTGCGGAATAAAATAAAATGTTTTTAACGTAACGGTGGAGGGAGGGTATTCCCTAGAGAGTGGGGTCAATGTATTGTCATGAATTGTTTTAAATTAAATAAAATTGAATAATAAATTTTATATACTGACATACATATAAAATAGAAAAAAAAAAATAATTCAATGACTTGGTATAATTTACTGAAAAGTATATAAATGTTCTGGTTTCTTTTTTTTTCAAATTAAACAGAAGCAATTGGTAATAATGAAATCGATATGTCTATGTATTTAATTAGACGGATATGTTTGAAATACATACATATATGTACATATTTATGTATACAGTGGAATCTCCCTTAACGGACACTTCCTATAGCCGGACACTCCTTTAGACGGATACTTTTGACAGGTCCCGACAGCTCCATAAGAAAGGCATTGCTTTCTCTTGAGCGGACAGTCCCCTTGTGCGGACACATTTCAATGGTCCCTTCGGTGTCCGCTTAAGAGAAATTACACTGTATTTAAAACATGTATATTATGTATGTTTATTTTGAATAAATTCTCTCTTTGCATATCAGATAATATAGTGTACACAATTAGTGTAGTTTTCTAGAACATCCTTTTAAGGGACATTAGTTTAACTTGGCGCTAGGATTAACACTTTTTCATTATTACAAACAACTTCACTTTAACTTTTACATCAACAGCTGTTCAAACCAAACTTATGGGCAGCACTGTATTTGATTGTATGCAGCGTTACCATTTTGGTGCTTCTCGGGTATTTTTTTGGTGCTTTTTTCCTTTCGAAATACTTTCTCACAGTGCTTTTAGGGCAGCGGTAGGCAAAATAAGGGCGCCGCGCCTTTTCTTATTCTCTTTTATTACGTATGTGTACACACGCATTGTTGAGAAATAAACAACATTAATCAGTCTAGCTAAAACATTCAAGCAGGCAGGTCGTGTACATCGCATACTGTTAAAAATCAGTGCTGCCAGCGACAAACTCTTCCCAACAATAATAAATTATGTGTGATGAAAATTTACTAAAATTTTTATTTTCAGAAAATTATTTTGGCAATCCAGAATGTCTGGTTTGTGAACGGGCATTGTCACGCATGAAAACACATGACATGCAAAGACGTTTTCAAGCATATCACAAGGAATATGAAAATATTACTGTTGATGCAAGAGAAGCCCTTATTGTTCAGCTTAAGAAAGCTTTTTATGAAAAAATTATTGCTGATTCTAGAAATTCAGACGCAGAAACAGTCGAGTTTTCTAAGAAAAGAAAGGACTCTTTTGTTGTTGCTGCATCTCTTGGTAAACGTTGCCGTCCTTTTGAAAATGGCGAGTTTTTTAAAGAGCTGATCAATGATGTATTAAAATGCTTTGGTGACAAATCTGAAGAGATTCGCATGCTTATAAATGACATTCCCCTCTCTCCTCGTATAATTGTTCGACGCACTGAGCAAATCAGCGCATTTATCTTTTCAAATATTAAGAAAAGAATGCTTAATTGCCAATTTTTTCCATATGCCTTGATGAATGCACTGATCTAAACGATATATCTCAGTTAATTATTTGTGTAAGAACTGTCAATAAAAATTTTGACGTACATGAAGAAATGTTATCCCTACATAGCTTACATAACAGTGTAAAAGGAAAACTTATTTTCGACATCATAAACGAAAATGTTCTTTCCTTTACTGATAAGAATAAGTTTTGCTCTGTATGTACTGATGGTGCCAATGTAATGTAATGGTGGGTAAAAAAGAGGATTTTGTAGGACATTTGCTTAAAAGTGGTTTAAATATATATGTTTTTCATTGCATTATTCACCAACAAGCATTATTTGCAAAAAGTTTGAATGTAATGAATACAATGAAAATCGTGATTCAAATTGTTAACAAAATACGAGCTGGCCATAATGCCTTGAATCATAGAAAATTCAAAGAATTTGTTGATTTCGTGCATGCCGAATATGGTGATTTGCTTCTGTATACAGAAGTAAGGTGGTTAAGGAAAGGTCGTTGTCTTCAAAGACTTTTCAGTCTTCGTGAGGAAGTTGTATCGTTTTTGGATCAAAATAAAACACCTGATATCAAAGTATTGTCGGAGCATTTGAACGATAATGTTTTTTATTAGATTTTGCGTTTTTGACAGACATAACTGAGTTTGATAATCAACTAAACATACAGCTACAAGGAAACGCCAAAACAATTTTTGAGCTGTTTTCTGCAATAAAACAATTTATTAGAAAAATTGAAATTTTGATACAAAACCTTAAAGATAAAAATGTAATAAGCTTAAAAAGGACATTTGAAATTTATAGCAAAATTCCAAATAGCAAAAAAAATCAAATACATATAAATTATTTGAAGAAACCGTCCTACAAAACCCATCTTTTTATCCACCATTACATTACAACAAAAGATGCATTTCTTTATATAAACAAATTTTTTGTTTCTTCCGACCGTAATAATATCAAGTTTGCCTTTGGAGATTTCAAATTAGTGAAATGAGACACTGGCAACACCGGATCGTGGTGAGAGTTTAACTCACACAATTGTAAAATGCAATTGTATGGGTTGCCGACCACGGTTTTAGGGCCAAATTTACAATCATTAGTTAATTATTAGTAAACTAGTATGATAACTATTGTTTAAGTAATACTTCATATTCGCAGTGTATTGTTTAACTAATAGTATGTTTCCACCGACTTTAAATCAAGTAGGATTAAGTAAATCACTTCAAAGTGTTTCCACCGAGCTTGTGAGGGATTTGTTGTTCGAGTTTTCGTACTCAATTTATGCACGAACTTTATAAGATGGGCGCAGCAGCTGTAATGTGAATTTTATCCGCATGAAGTCGACATTTAAAATTGATTAAATATTCCTTAATGTAATTTTTTCGAAATTGTCAATCACTATTGATGGATGACCCAGGGATGGAGCTTGTAATTTTATAAGTAACGCATGGTTGCCTAGATAAATCCAGTTCGAAAAATAGTATTTTCGAAATGATTTGAAATAAATCAATTAATTTGGGGTGATTTATCTATATGCAAAATGTATGTTAAATCATGTAAAAATTAACATGATTTGCTCAAATCACCATGATATATCTAAATCATGCAGGTGGAAACATACTATAAAGTTCTTAATATGAGCAAACTATTAATTTTCAGTATTGGCAGCTCTGCCATAACGCATGGTTTTTGTTCAGATTTGTTATTGTATTTCCTAAAAATCGATAAAAACAAGTTCTTGCTCGGTTAACTTTATCCTGCAAGAATTAGTGCTGAAATTGGTTTGGGAAAACCAATATACGAGTACATTAGAAAATATAAAAAAAAGAATTTGTTACAGCTAAATACAAAGAAGATGCTTGACAACGTATGTGTGCAATGTGTCTAAGACTTTTCACAAAAACAACAATACTAATAAAGTTTACAACGAACCAGCTGTTGTCTAACTATTTGTTAACCAATGACATTTGGCGGTTTAACTAATGCATGGACAGACTTAAACAACGTGTATTTATCATTTGTGCAAATTTAAGAAATACCAAAAAAGTGTCTTTCTTAGGTCTTACAAAATTAAACATTTTTCTTATTATAGATTATGGATTTATTTGAGATGGAAAAATAAAAATATAGAAAATCTTAAAGCAGCAAAAGATTCGCTAATCTTAATCTTCAAAAAAAAAACTTTTTTGTTATCTCTCCGTTATAAAAACATAAATAACAGAGAATATTTATCTTAGTAATTTTTTCCGATTCACCTATTAGTGCTGCCATAAATTGCGGTCTCCACCTGGCATAAAATGACTAACTTTAACATTAACTTCAAGTTAATTTTAAGTGTAGACTGCTCAAGTTAATGATTTTTTCAAGTTATAACATTATTGTTAGTACATTTATTTTAACAATCCAGTTATAACTTCAAGTTACAACAAAATTTCATGTCAGTTGGAGACGTAGAGTAACTCTAAACAGCTTTTCATGTTATCATTTGTTTATTAATTTCAAAAGTGCTACCACAAATATGTCAAAGTCCCGGTTCACATGCGTCAACTTTTGCTCATTAGCTTTTAATTTAGCTGGTACAAAAAAAAAGCGAAACTTGTATTTCCTTCTTAGTCTTTCTTACAGCTGAATTACGAGCTGATCAATAAAAGTTGATTTATGTAAACCGGTACTAACTAGCAAGCATCCTGTTTATGGCTATGAGAAAAACCAAAATTCAATTAGTTTCTATGATTATGGCTATGGAGTTATGACAAGTCATATCTCAAAAAAATGTATTTTTGGAGTTAAAAATGGATGTGTGTTAACTTAACCTAGTCTTAACTGTTGGTCCACATAACCACATGCTTAGTGACCGGTAATCGGCTAGAAAGCGGCCAAGGGGGGAAGATTGTGTTCTTTTGGATGGAAAGCAAACCGTTAGATCTTTATGAAAGTTTTGCAACAATATATTTAATATGGTTATTAACAAAGTTTTATTAGTAACTATGAAATAAACTACAATACAAATACAAATCATATGCATAACTCATTTCTACAAAGGCAATTAATTTGCTTTCAATGAAATACATTTTTATCTAGTTGATTATTATGAAGTCATGCACTAAGCTACATATAATAATTTTTTTTTTTTGTAAATAAATTACAATTTCATGAGAATTTTATTAAAAATGTTTAAATAACAAAAGTTTGCAATAAGGCATTAAGTTAGAGCATTAGCCAAGTTATTGTAGTAGATATTTATTTTTTTGCATGTTTTTTTTTAATATTCATACTCTCAGTATTCTTAACAACCTTTTTTTGTGTAAGTAAGCTTCTTACAAAATATAACAAGAAATTATGTTAAAATTGTTGGAAAATAAAGTGCATGTTTTGATTGTTTTGCACGCACATTTAATGTAAATTTGCTGAATATAAGGCTGCACCAAAAAAATTTAAATTGAAAAAAAAATAACAACATCAAACAGAAAAGTTTTTCATCATAATTATAGTAGTTTTTTTGTACTTATATTTATCAAGACTAAAAACCAGCTGAAAGAATGCAGAGAAGCATAAAATGCGTAAGGCTCAGTTAGCCGACTGTAATGGAATGCAACTGCAAAGGTAGGAAACAGCTAATCGATATTATGTGACAAATAATGAAAATGATTATAGAGAAGTAATGTAACGTAACAATATCGATCACCTGTTTCTTACCGTTGCAGTTACATTCCATTACAGTCGGCTAACTGAGCCTGTAGAGTTGCAAGCGCATTTAAGGTTGGCAAATCAAAGCAGAGTTGCAAGACCTTGTTTAGTAATAATACTCGTGTAGATTATGGGTAACACTGGCATTTTATTTATTATAGTGATGCCATATTAATATTTCCACATCCGGCTTCCGCAATATTTTTGTATACACTTTATGTACTAGAATGCAGCAGCACATCTGTTTTTTTTTACATATGAAGATATGTTTTAAATATCTTGTTAAAAATATCATATAATTAAAACTATCTATTTTATTGTCTCCCCATATCTTGCTCTCACTTGTCTAGTGCTCAAAAGTTTATTTTTAAACTTACGAAAACCCTACTACTACTCTTCCTTCCTTTTAACGAGGGGCCTCAGAAAATTCCACACACATTTTCCTTTTATCTGAAAATATTTAGCCGCTGCGGTTTTATATTTATCGTACATATCAATGACATTTTTAAGTTTATTTATACACACTCAACTTGCACAATAAATAAATATTTTATTTCTTGAAATAAATTCGTATTTAGAGGAATCAACGACATAACCGAAAAAAAATTAAATACAACAAAATTGAGTGAATTTTTTTTTAATAGATTTCTTGTAAAGATTTCTTTTTCCATTCATTTTAATACTTAAATTTAAATGAAGTCTTAACATATGTACGTTTGTACATCTGCACCAAATTCAATGTATGAATCTAATTTACTTAGTTCTTTCATTTCTAAAATAATATTAATTTGTCTTCATCAATATATGTACTCGTATGATTGCTTTTGTCTTGTCATTTAAATTAGAGTAAAATAAATATATACATATGTATGCATAATATTTTGTGTAGTGTTTTGCTTCCAACACATAAAGTTTTTGTACAAATTGATGACCTCTGCGAGATCATCACCCGCACAAAATATTACACAATGTTTACCACTTTAAAAACGTCATGAGAAGAGATACTTTACTCGTAGCTGCAAAGGCATACAGTAATTTAATACTAAGCAAGAAGCGTTAATTTTATATCACAAAACAGAGGCGGAGTTGGAAAGTGATTTTAAGATTGTTATCAGTGCACTAAGAACGTTTGTAAATTATGCGTATATATTTCGAAAATCTTTAACTCAATTGGGAAAATGTGCTATTGCATGAAGGAAATAGTTGCCTTAACGCTCAGTTAGCCGACAGTAATGGAATGTAACTGCAACGGTAGGAAACAGCTGATCGATTTACATTCTATTTCGAATAACTTTTGTTCTATAAAACTTGTGACAGCTTGTAAGCAATGTAAACAGCTGTCATTGGTATGAATTTTACACAGCTGGTATTATTGGGTTATCAGTATTGCCAGCCTGAAATCAGTAGTACTTCAAGCGCTTTACCCATGACATTATTGACATGATTATCAATTAGATTAGGTTAGGTCTATAAATTAGATTAGGTGAGGTCAGGAAGGATACCGCCTAAGTCCTTCCTTTCGCAGATCCCTCTTATAAGAACACTTTCTCTTTAAAAAAGAAAAACAAATTGGTATATATTACCCGATTTCTATGATTAAACCGTTGATATTCGCAATTTGGCAATCCCTGATATTTGTTAGTCTCTCGTAAAATATTCTGCTAGCCATCTTAGTTTGTGGCATTGTGGTCTTGGGTAATGACACATAATATATTCTATGGCCTTCAACTTCCCATCTGCTGCTAATCGTTGCTCTGACTAAGTACTGAATACTGATGATACTTATCAGGATCATTATAACCTTATATTTAATAGTAGTTATAGTCTCCTACACATCCTGCAATCATCCTTACTCTTTAAACAATTGTTAGCTTACTTCTAAAGCCTGGTTGCTAAATTCTCTAAAGTACTGATTATCAACGGTTTATGGATGCATCCCTAACTTAATAATTTTTCTGCATTCTCATTATTATTATTATTAACCCGTTAAGAATTTAGCGTTGCCTGAATATCGGTCACAAAATCAGTGAGCTTTATTGTCGCTAGTATCTCAGGCTGGATACAGTGCTATCGTTTGCAGGTCTGAAAGATTTTTGAACATTAGTGCCCTCCTAGTGTAGATCCGATCACTCATTACTACTTCCATTTTGTTTAACCCAAAAGTCTACATCAGTTATAGCCTGTGAAGGTATCATATAAAATTCAATATCTGTGAGCTGGAAGTCCGTGAGGTTAAAGTTTTTTACCAGTTTCATCTAAGAATCTTGTCTGACTGACCCTTTTGCCTCATCCTCCCTAATCCCGGCTCTAGAAGCTTAAATAAACTCCTTGAACAATGACATTCAAGGCCACCCAAGCAGTGCTCCTTACGTCATCTGTGACGCCAATTGAAGTACATTCTTAGGCCTCGACAAATAGTTTTCTTACCTAAAAATCCTTATCAGTTATCATTAATGAGGGTGTTTTACATGAATTAATCTCAGCGACCTAGAATTATGTAATATTGGGGTTGACAAAGCTTGCCAGTGGTTTTCTCACCTAAAAATCCTTATCAGTTATCATTAATGATGGTGTTTTACATAAATTAATCTCAGCGACCTAGAATTATGTAATCCTGGGGCTCTTGGCACTCCTTAGGTGCAATATCACCTAAGGAGTGCCGATTGAAGCGCATGATACCTACGGCGGCTTTCCAATCCCAAAGTTCGTATTAGATATCACTTATGAGGTATGTCTTACAGGAGTTAATTTCAGTGACTTTACAATCCGTTAAAGCAAACTTTGTGGTAGCACGTCTCCAAAAATAACCTTAACCAGGATTCTGCTGTAAATCGTTAGCATTGACATCACTTAACCAGACCAAAAAAAAAAAAAAAAAACTTAAAGAAGCTTCTTGCAGCCATTATCATTACAAAATCCTGGATGGATGCCATATAGAGAGTAAAATCCCAGACCACCTAGAGAGTGCCCATTACGCCATCCAGGATGCCTTTATATCTTAGCTAGGATTTTCTTTTGACTTCGGCAATTTTACCCATTATACAACCATGAAAATACAATGTGTTGTTTCACAAAATGTTCCTGCCAATCGAACACTAAAGCTGGAGGTTCATACAATCCGTTCAATGCGTAGTTGCGTTTTATGCATGTGCCAAAAAGTAGAATCAAGGTAATTGTATGTGGCAAGTTACAGAACAAAACGCAAAGAACTTGTAGACGCATAGTATGGATAAAGTAGGTTTACTTTCTACTTTTGTATCCGTCGCATACATCATGCTCTCTTTTATAGCCAAATGTTCGTGTGTTGAATTTAAATTTTTTCTCTTTTTGCATAAAAACAACAAAAATACTTGCGCGTAAGACGTATTGTATGTAACTTGAATTTAGAATCGGAGAGAACGTACAGAAACGCATACAACGCATATGCAAAGAACGGATGGTATGGACCTTCAGCTTAAGAGCTTGTGATTTAATGCCTATGGACTAAGTAATTGCTTGATTTAGATAATCAAAAAAAATTAGACATTATTGTCCAGTTTTGGCCAAAAAATCTTGAAGAAGTCATAGAAAATTGGGCTTTAGAATGCGCTACATCGGTGGCAGCATCGAAAGCTAAAATAAACTAAATTTTGCCTTCTGCTGCTAAAAATCCTAACGTTATAGAATGAATACAGAGAATTCATGTATGAAGAGTTTTAACTTACTTTTCTGTTAACCAGAACCTCAATTTCAAAGACTCTAAATTTCCCTAGGGGATATCTGAAAATCTGCAGTATTAACCAAACATATCCACCCTTATCATTCATGGACCATTGTTAATATTTTCTTAGTTCTCTCTATCAAATGAAAACTAAAGCAAACCTTCAGCTCTATTAAAAGAGTTACGGCCTGTCCCACGATGTCACCAGAAATCGTTCGATCGAATACTTATATTGAAAACAACAACAAATTTTCTAATGTTATTGTTGTTTGCAATGCAAGTTGTCGATCGAACTATTTCTGGTGACATCGTGGGACAGGCCGTTAATCTAAAGAGAAGAGTTTCCGCCTTGCAGGTACCGCCCTGCCAGATTTATACAATTTGTGCTAAATGTATTTGATTACACACACACACACATTTTTTCATGTTGCACACAAAGAAAGATAAGAAAAAGAGTTTAATTAGCCTCAATTAATGTTTTAATTGAAGTTGTTGTTACAGCAATAAATAAAAATGAACTATAAAATTAATTCTATATAGCGATAGAGAGAGAGAGAGAGAGCTAGAGAGAGGGAGACATAGAGAGATGGAAAGGGAATTGTATGAAGTATAAAACTGCATAAAAATATAAGAATGAATGTTAAGCGCAACTATGATTTCATTTTAAAAATTGTGGGAGAATATTATTGTTATTATAATTATATGCAGACATATCTACATGAATTCTCCCATTATTTGCATTGTAACCTCGAAAATAGAAAAGACAAAATAATATAAAATTAATGGCTTTAAAACTAACCAACCAACCAATAAACAATCCTAAACAAAAACAAAAAAAAAAGTAAAAGCTTTGTGCTACACCATCAAATTGTATTTAAACGTCTTGACACAATATCTGTCAATTTGAAAGTCAGACAAGTTAACCCAACCGCCAGTTGGTCTAAGTGGTTGAATAGTTTTTGTTTTGTACTTTGAGGTTATTAAAATTTATTTTATAAATATTTAAAGAAATATTAACAATAATTTAACCGTTCGTTGGTTAGACATCATTTCCAAAAGTTTCTGTACTTCTGCACGTTTAAATTTTTTGCCGGTTCCAAGCTCAAGTCTGATTTTTTTTAAACGCAGGTAATATAATAAAACAAAAACAAATATTGTTAAGGAAAGAGAAGAAAAAAAACAACACAAAAAGAATATTATTAACTAGTAAAATGGAAACAAAAAATAAATGCACAATACTGAACGAATTGGGGAATACACTATAAATCTGATTAAAAGTGAAATTTTATATAATTTCTTCGGATTTTTCTAAGAAACTGATCTTATACGCCAAAGTGAAAAGCTGGACTTATATCTCCTAAAATAGCCTGGCCAATGCATACAGAAAAATTTCACCCTAAAATCGATGTAAGCAAGGTAAATTTAATTTTAATTTCATGTTGATTCAACATGATTTACAGTAATCTTGAAAGAAAAGAAAGTAGATAGACATGGGTACTGATGATGGAAACTCTAAAGCTAAGGGCAACTTTTAAAAAGCCTTTGTCGTATATAGAGGGCAAAATGTAGCTAAGATTCACTAGATCACGGTCCTTATCTTGATTAACGTATTTCGACTTCGACTACGAAATTTTGGTCCTAGATCAAAGAGAATATATTGCGGTCGCAGTCCTAGTCGAAATACGCCAACCACGATAAGTGTAAATATTTTTTTGTGACTGACTCTCGCGATAGTTCTAAAAACCAACTGGCTAAGATACTGTATAGAGCACTCTGAAAGGCTCATTTGGACTTATATCTCACACAATGACCTGTTCAAGGCATACAGAAAAATTTCACCTTAAAATCTACGTAAGCAAGGTAAATTTATCATTTTTCGATTCGATGATTTTGCTTCATATGTGTTTCATTTTAATTCAACATGATTTACAGTTATCTTCAAAGAAAAGAAAGTAGATAGACAATGTCGCTGATGAAGCGCGTAGCTGCACAGAAAAATGCGCATTTCCCTCAGCTAAAAAGGTTTACTTTAATAAAATCAGATTAATTAATAAAAATATTTAATTCAATAATAATTGAAAATACAGAACTTAAGCCCGATTAAAAATTTATTTCTGATTAAAATTCAAATAACAAAGTTGAATAAAAGAATATTTTACTTAATAAGTAAAATATTAATTTGGGATTATTAGTGCGTATAAAAATTTTAAACTTAAATTGTAACAATTCCCATAAAAAAAACACTAATTATTTATTAACTTTAATGCATCCGGTCAAAAAAATACTTGTGTGGCAACACTCTATTCTTAAATAGCTGTTGTTACATTTATTGTTATTTACATTTATTTTCTTTTACATACTCTTACGACTACAATTTGAAGCTGAAAAAAAGTCAGTCAATGTAGCAATAGTAAAGTAAGAAAATAAAAAACATGTTGATTATTGAGTTCTTGTTTCAACTTTGTTATTTGTTATTGAGCTTCTCATTTGTTTAAATGAAAGTTTATAATATAATAACTCTAGTTGTTCTAAGAAGCTTTGGGTAAAGGTTCCCTGATGATCTGCATTAGCAATAATCAATTTCAATGTATCTTTAATAAAAAAAAAATTTTTTACTTAATAAGTAAAATATTAATTTGGGATTATTAGTGCGTTTAAAAAATTTTAAACTTAAATTGTAACAATTCCCATAAAAAACACTAATTAAAATCAGATTAATTAATAAAAATATTTAATTCAATAATAATTGAAAATACAGAACTTAAGCCCGATTAAAAATTCATTTCTGATTAAAATTCACTCTAGTTCAATTAAATTTAATATGTATCACAAAAATTTTTAATTTTGAAATAACTTTATTTGATGTTGATTTAATACATTCCAGTACTGTTAAATCAAAATTAAGAATCATGTTTAATCAAAGGTATTTCAAGTTTGCACAAGGTAAAGTGGATACTGTAATAAAACAAAGAACCATGCTGAATCAAAGTTATTTCAAGTTGACACAGCATGAGTTTAATTTAATGTATTCATTGTATTTTATTAATTATTTAACTTACTTTATTGTGTGTGTCAGGCATCAGGAAAATGTTTATGTCTTGAACTCGGACTCATCGCGTGGTAGTCAACACGCTTACCGCTATAGCTAGAACAACCTTAAATATTCTTTAGTTATACACTAAATAAATACTATCATGAATACAATTTTAATTCAACATTATTAATTGATCATTTAACACAACATTTATAGTTAAGAAAACACTAACTGAGAAGCTACTTTAGCTTGTCTCTAGGATTCGAAACTGCAACCCTTCGACTGCAGGACTAGTACACAGCCTACTAGCCAGCAGCAGGAAGTTTTTGCTGGTAATGTGAAGTTGGTCGGCTATTTACGAACATCAAAACAAACAATAACACGTCACACAATTGAGGACAACATTGTATTATTATGCGATTATCTTAAGATATCATTCACTCATCCGAGTAAACACTGCACTACGACAGACTGTAGGGTAACTTTTTGAGAAAGACAAACATTTTAACATTGTTTAAGAACAAAAAAAAAACAACAACAGGCAATTTACAAAGTGAAGTCATTGTTGCCAGCCAAATACGATCTACACAAATGTGTGTGTGTGTCTATATAGCTTTTTGTAACTATGGATTTAAATACCATTTGTATTGTAATAGTTTCAAATAATAATAATTTATATGGCATTTAATGGAAATTGTGTCATATTCGCCATAAAAAAAAATTTAGACTCTTTTGGCACCACCGTTGTTCGTTTCCAAACAAAAAAGGTGTCTAAAGTTTTTTTTTTCATCTCCATAATAGAATTAAGTAATTTCAGAAATAATTAATGGGAATAACACAATTATTATATTTGTGTAAAATTTTAATTTTGTCTTATTTTTGAATTTGTAAATTTGCAGAAATTATGAATAAGTATGCAAGCTTATAATTTTCGAATAAATTAATTTTACTTTGGAAAATGGTGGGAAAATATTTCCATTGCAAGATCATTTGTAATCTGTAAAGTCACAATGGGATCATTGATCATAATTAATATCATATCATTATGATCACACTAGTTGTTATATCTGCTGATATGTGACAAATGCAATTAGTTTCTTCTTTTCATATCATTCTATGTTCAAAATAAATTTATGTTAAATAATGATAATGGCATAACAATTAGTTATTTGTAGCATAATTTCCATTTCCTGAATAAAAATTTAGACGGCAAGTTGGGAAATTAAGGGATTGTAAAGTTTGCGGGCCTATCAAAACTTAAGTGCGAATGCCTCAGTAAAAATATTTCATATAGAAGCACATCTTTTATGTATTTTAAAAACATTTAAAAAATTTAAGGAAATTTTATAAAAACTCAGTCCATTTTTGCGAACAGCCGCTACAATATTCGAACCCGATGCGACAGATAGAAATAAAATGAAAAACCCTGCACTTTATTATCAAATTTAAATGCATTAACAAAGTTTTCAGTTTTGTCTACTTGTGAACGATTTTATAGTACTAAAAATCTTAAGTAATAAAATGTTTAATTACGATTTAAGTGTACTAAAATGTATAAGTAGAAAAAGTCCTCACGAAATTTCACATTCAAAAAGTTCAATGTGCTTTCAAAAGTGCCTTCTTTAAGTCTAATAAGAGTTTAAATCTAAAATTTTCTTTTTTAGTACACTCTCAATTCAATACATATTAAAAAGTTTTAGTACTAAAATATTTGATAAACATTTCTATACATATATAGAACAATATATAAAAAGGTATTAAATTTACCTGAACAAACATTCGCATGCCTGTAGTGCTAAGAAACTTTAGTATAATATACTAAATGCTACTAAAATTTATTTTTTAGGTTTTTTGCAACCCAAAAGCTAGATACATATAAGAAGAATAAAATAGATTTGTAGTATGTACTAAAATTTTTAGTACTAAAAGTTATAGTTAAAATGCATATAAGCTGTACAAAATAAATTTTTTATTTTAATTTATTTTATCCATAAGTAGTAATTTCTAAGCAAAAAACGATAATACCAAAAAATTTTATAAAAATTTTTTAAATTTTAGCACTATAAATGTTAACTTGGTACCGAAACTTTATTTAAATATTTAAACAAATTTAAGGTTTTTTGAGTACTAAAATTTTTAGTACTAAAAATTATAGCCCAAAAAATAAGAAAAAGTTTATTTAATTTGGCATAAAAACTTTATTTAAATGTTATGCAAATCTTAAGGTGTTTTAGTACGAACATTTTTAGTACTAAAAATTAAAGCCCATAAAATATAAGTTGCACAAAAATTTTTTTTCAAATTTAGTACAAAATATAGGATACTACAAGTTTTAGTACTTAAGTTATTATGGTGACATTGAAAGTTTATTTAAAAATTAATAATTTTTAAAATTTTTTGCATTTTGTTTTTGTAGTTGAAATTTGTTCCATATAAAATTTTGCACGTTTTACACAATTAGCCCTTTATTTTATTTAAAGTTTATTTGTTTAAGTTTTTTATTTTTATTACTAAAAAAATTTCCAAACTTTAGTACACAAAATTTTATAAAGTATTTTATTTCATAAGTAACTTTTTATTACTAAAACTTACAAAAATAACAAAAAATTTTAGTACTAAAATTTTAGCACACAATTTTTTGTTAAATTTAAATTTAACTGAGTTAAATATTTTTGAGTAATAAAAACTTTTAGCAGCCAGTATTTTGGTACTAAATATTGTGACAAATATATGTATGTATGTTGCATCTTACATCAGTACAAAAAAGTTTATTTTAATATTGGTCAAGTGTATTAATTCTTAAAAAATTTTTTGAGTCATACATTTTTGTACTAAAGCTCTTAGAAAGAAATTTCTGTACAACAATTTTATTTAAATAAGTATTTAGGGTTCGGCAATTCCAAGCGTTGAAATCTTTTGGTAACAACAATTTTACTATTTAGCTTCAGGTATTTACTTTTCGGGTTTTCAGTGCAAAAAATTATGAAAATAACAAAAATGTGTACTAAAGCTTTAAATATGTATTATAATTTAGTTAGTTTTAGTACAATTTTATTTCTGCAATTATATTTTCGCTTAATTGACTTTGGATATTTTTAAGCAGAAGGAAACTTTAGTACATGTCATATTTTAGTTATGTACTAAATTTTACTACATGTTTAAAAATGTATTTTTTATGTAAAATTTTTTTCACTAAAGGCTTTTAGTATTAAATTTTTTAAAGCTTAAACAAATGCTGTTGGCCACTCTCTTCAATGTCTGATAACTTCCCGTTTAAGCAAAATGTTAAAAACAAAAAATTCCCAAAATATTTATTTGCCGCTATGAAAAGTTGTTAAACTTTATTTAACATTTTTTTAACACTTTTTTTCAACACTCAATATTTAACAAAATACTCGTATATTAAATCGTTTATGGTCTATTGCTTAGAGGCGATTAAATAATAAAATTTAATTAAAAATCAGATAATCAAAATAAAAGACGCAATAAAGAAAGAAAACATTTTGAAGAAATTAACAATTCCATTTTTAATAGAAAATTCGCCAATTAAAAGCCAAAAATGTGTATTTTCTTATTTTTTATTTTTTTATTTTGAAAGTAAAATTGTTTGCACATGAAAATCTTGGCTGGAAAAAAAGAAAATAATTTTTTTCTTACATGTTAAACAAAATGACATAAAAAATAAAAACAAAAAAGTAAAATATTAAAGAAAGATATTTGCTTTTAGATTAAGTTGCATTTTGTTTGATGTAGAGTGAGGGAGCGAGGGGAGAGGGAGTTGTTGTGTTGCATGAATGAATGCAACCAGAAGAAACAGTGATGTGACAAATATTTATACATAAATACTTGTGTACATTGTTACATGCTTGTAAATAAAATAAATTATATTGAATGGCTTGTGTTTTGAAAAAGAAAAAGGAAATTGCAGTCAAACAACTTTCTTTTTTCTTGCCAACTTCTTCTTCTTATTTTCTTTTTGGAGTTTGTTTTTATTTTGGTTTTTGCAAAGTTGTTGTAAGTTGAGCAAATTTTAAATCCGTCCATACGTATGTACATATGTATGACAAATCAAAAAAATACAGGTTTCCATGAAAAATAAAAATCTAAAGATAAAAAATGAAAAAAAAAACACACGAATCTCAGTTTCATTTAAACTTGTTGGCCGGCTGACTGACTGGCAGCTAACACATGAATTTTCTTTAAATTTTCCTTTCATTTATTACCAGTTTTATTGACACTTTTTGTTTCTTCAAACAACTACAGCTGTAGGCGAATAAAAAGCAGCTTGTTAATAAATTAAGATCGACAATAACATGAGTTTCCATGCAGACAGTGACTGACTGCTGGCATCAGAGTTTCAAATAAGTATTAATTCTATCGACAACATAACAAATTAGTTCAAAAAGATCAATCTTATGTTATGACAAAAAATTTGTGCTCTCTTGTTAGCCACGACTGTAGTTCACACTTGTCATAATCTATGGATTAATTATAACTAATTTATTTGCAAAAATATTTTAATGAAATTAATATCAATTATTTTCTTTTGCACAACTGAAATGGAAACTTTTTGTGATCCAACAACTAACCGGTCCTTATTTGAGACGTTATGCGAGAAAAAAAATGGTAACAAATGTTATATAAACAATAAAAAGTACCAACAATACTCGTATTATTAGCCATTGGCCAATATATTCCAGTCATGTCTAATTGCGGAAGAACTTTGCAATTTTTTTTCCTTTCGATTTCGATTTTTTTTTCTTTCTCAGGCATTAAGATACAAACAACAAATAAGCCACAACAATTATTGTCGCATTGTCTTAAAGACATGGCGCAAAGCACTAGATTTACTGCTGTTTCGTTTAAGCCTGATTTCTTAGTTGGTAACATTAATAACGTGAACAAATGTGTGGCAATATTTATTTATTTCAGTATCTAGGTTTTTTTTACATCTTGCTGTTGCAACTGTTGTTGTTGTTGCTGTACTAGTAGCTGCTTTAAATTATATAAATAATAATAATAAAATAGCATTGCTTGACATGCAACAAGTTTAACTATCAACAACATGCTGGGGGGGGGGGGGGGGGGGGGGTATCAGACATTATTTGCAAATATTAAAAATAAACAAAAAAATTGCATAAATGCAAATCAGGCTAATGGAGCAAAAAAAGGAAAAAGAAAATTAAATATACAAAGACAACCATTGAAAGTAGCATTTTGCTTTTTAATATTGAGTTTAATTTTTAATTAAATATCCTGGGGTTACAAATGTCACTAATGATATAATAAATTTTAGACAAATTGCTTTGGATGTCATGGTAGCAAGCAAAAAAAAATCTAAAAAGGTTTATTGGAGTTGGAAATGGCAGCCCCATTCTGATAAAATCGATAAATTCACATTAAAAAAATTATTAAGCAATTAGAAAGTACCTTTTACAAATATACAAAAAATATGTAAAAAGTACCTTTTATAAAAAGTACATTTGCTAAAGGCATTTTGTTAAAAGTATCTTTTGTAAAAATACCTTTTACAAAAAGTATTTTTTGTAAAAAGTACCTATAGTAAAAAGGACTTTTTTATAAAGTACCTATAGTAAAAAGGACTTTTTTATAAAGTACCTTTTGGAAAAAGTACTTTTTGTACTTATGGAAAAAGTACTTTTTGTAAAACGTACCTTTTGTAAAAACTACGTTTGGTAAAAATACTTTTTGTAAAAGTACCTTTTATAACAAATGCCCTTTTTAAAAAGTATATTTCGTAAAAAGTACCTTTTGCCGAAAGTACCTTATGCGGACAGTACCTTTTGTAGAAAGTACTTTTTGTAGAAAGTACATTTTGTAGAAAGTAGCTTTTTCAGAAAGTACCTTTTATAAAAAGTACCCTTTGTAAAAAGTACCTTTTACAGAAAGTACATTTAAAAAGAAATATCTTTTATAAAAGTTACTTTTTATTAGAATTATCCCTTATGAAAAATACCAATTGTTAATTTCCATTATAAAAATTATAAAAATTTCTTTTGCTTCAAAAAAAAAAAAAATAGTTAAGTGAAAGTTTTACAAGATTTCTGTTACAAAATTTAAAATTTTACACAAACAAGTATAAAAAACTAAAATAGATATGCATACATACATATGTATGTATGACAAGCCAACGTACATACATACATATGTACATACATATATTATATTACCTAAGTATAATAAACTTCTTTGCATTTTCTCTTCTAAACATGTGCTTTCAATTTTATTTACATACATGATGACAAGATAACTAAAGATTTTGTTTTCCCTTTTTATTTGAATGGTCTTGTCAAAATTTGTGCCATCAGTTTTTTTTTTAAATTAAATAAAACATAAAAACCGAAAAATAATTTTAAGTTTTATTAAAAACTCAACCAATTTGTTGTTTCAACAAACACATACATACATACGCATATGTTATTTTAAGAACATATGGAGCGACATAAATAAAAACCAAACTTGTTTAATTTCCCCCATTCGATAGAAATTTAAATAATTTCCACTGTAAACTCCTTCTTTTTTGTTTGTTTTAAACGTGAAGAAACAAATGTCAAATTAATTTTTAGGTTTCACTTTTTTTTTCAATAAAACAAAACTTTGGATGCAGCAACAGAGAATGCAAACACATTAATTTTATGTTGTTGTTGTTCGTTCTCGGCTGTCAGTAACTGTATTAGTGAGAGTGCATTTAAATTAGGCAGAGCTGGAAAATAGAGATTTTAAAAGATAATTTTACAATTAATTGATTATAATTTTAGTAAATTGAAAGAAAACTTTAACAACTGTGCAAAAGAGAAAACTTATACAGCCCAATTCTAAATATTCCCCGGGAAATAATTCTCACGGAATTATTATTTTTTTTTTCTGAACATAAAGTCCAACAAATTGAGATAAAAATTAAAATTTTAGGGAGAACTTCGAGTTTTCAAAGTTAGCTATTTTGTTTCCAGTTGATTTATTTTAACTGAGTGCTTGCAAATGACTTTTTAAAACGTGGGAATAAAACTAATAAAATTTTAAGTAAGTCCGGGTTCACACACATCAAATTTACCTGATCAGTTTTTGTTCAATTTTCTTTTTAACCTGCATTTGCGTTCATACACACCGTCAAGTTTGTTTCATCAAGTTTCATAAATTTGAGATGTCGTAGAGTATTACGAATGACATAATAAAACGGAAAAATAAACTTGACTGGTATGGTCAAGTCTGTACCCCTCTCCATTCTCTTTTCCTTTCGCTCCTAAAAACACAAGACTGGACGAGTCAGACCTGACGTGTGTGAATCAGGACTAAAAGATTTTATTTTTGTTCAGTATTAAATGCGGTAATTGGCCAACCGTATAGGAAAAGGTATTATTTTATTTCAAATGTAATACTTTCCTTACAGCTTTTTTTATATTACCAGTATTAAACTGACTTAATTAATTGATGATATTCACGACTGATACGCGATTTTATGAACACAGATCACCCTAAGCCATACCCTATAGCGTTCAGAAATTAGACTACAACAGACTGGTCGAGGTTTGGGTGAAGTTTACAACACAAACTAGTACAGTGATGATAGATTCGGTAGTGGAAAGATTGATTACTAACATTAGCGAAACCTGTGAGGATCGCTGTCCATTTCGTTATAGGCGAAGCTCGGAAGAAACGCTCTGAATGAAAGGTCACATTATCTTAGGCTAATGGCAGAATGGCCTCTAGAAGCTATAATATAAGATGGCGCTACAATGTGCTAAAAACCAGCGCCTGTGATTTCTTATGTGATCGCTCAATAGATGTCAGAGTGCGAGTGCGTGCTACAAACCAGGCTGTGTAATGGTTTCTGGCACGTTGTAGCTTCTTCCTTTTTTTATACAAAAGCGCTTATAAAATGCTCAAAAAATTAAAATTAACAAAATAAATCGCTTTGTTCAATAAAGCAATCTAGCATGATAAAGTACAAACTATTATCGCTTCTAGCGGCCACTCTGTCATCAGCCTTAGGAAATAAGTCAGAAGGTTTTTCAACAGAGCCCGCCGGGAAAAAATTGGAAGTATACTGGAATAAAAATGAAGCTCAGATCATACAATAATTAAAATAAGTATGGTCGAGCGTGAATCCTGTATGATTTTCATCCAACAACTAGACACCGTAAGGAAAGCCTCTAATATGCAAAAATTTTTATCGAAAACCCATACCTACCTAACCCAATCATATCCCAATTTGAAATGAAACAAAATGTTTGCGAGTTAAAACATGTTTATTTTTTATTTTGTTTTGAATTACACAATAGAGCCCTGAAACACTCGTTAATTCGAAAGGAAAAAAAGAAGAGCAGCCCGGTATTGGAAGCATTTTGATCTTAGCACGTAGGTAAAAAAATACTGGTACATTATTTGTTCAGCGTATAGTTTGACTAACTTAAGAAATTTTATTAAGGTAACTAGCGGCCTTATGTATAATCAAAAATTAGCATAAAGTTAGCATAAGTGACAAAACTGAGCTAAGTACTGACGAATTCCTCTATACAATTTGACATTAAAAATCAGCGCATAATGTAGTTTTAACACACAATTACATCCTAGCGTGATTTTTAATGTAAAATTGTATAGCAAAACACGTTAAGACCATTTTCAATTTTGCCACTTATGCTAATTTCATGCCAATTTTTGATTATGCATATGGCATAATCAAAAATTAACCTAACCAAGTAAGAAAGATTTTCGTTTTTATATTGAGAACTCCCCTTAATGTAAGTGTAATCCTGTAAATATTGGTTGCTTCTCTTTTTCAACCTCACTTATTAAACTGACTGATTATTTTTCTCGTCATTAAAATATTACAGCATTTTTCAATTGCAGGTTTTCCATGCCTGACATCAACGATCATCATTAATGCAAAAAAGTAAACAAAAACACTTTGCCCACTTTTAATTTAAGATCATATAAGTGTTTTAAAATTTATAGTGTTAAAATTATGACACTTTCGGGTGGTTCTACTTTGTATTTTTTTTTTGTAATAAAATATGGTTTAATTAAATATGAGAACAAGAACATGTAATAAAAAAAAATTTTAGTATGTGCAATAAAATGCGCAAAGAAACATCGCATTGCCATAAATTATTGAGATAATAATGGATAATACTTCTATTATTATATTTTATTATTAATTTGTAGAAATTCTTATGTAATTCCATTGTGCCAATTTTTTCAAAATGAAGTAATAAAAATCATTTTAATTTATGACATGTTTAAAGAGTTGTTATATATATGAAAAGTTATTGATAAAATTTAAACAGGCAAACAATGGCGTAATACGGGATTTACGCGATGACTTTTTCCCCTGCATTTTTCTTCTTCTTTGTATCCCGTTTGTCAATAAACTCTAGAAAAGTCACAGTAAAAAGTCATAGTATAAGTCCCGTATAACTGAAAGAAAAGCTTGTTTGTATAAAATATTATTTATCAATTTTAAAAACATTTCTTTAATTAAAAAATTAATCATAAGGAAACTTTTTCATAATTTGAGACATCAAGTCCGAAATTTATTATTAACTATATGTATGTATAAAATATAGTTGATTCAAATTAGCAAGTAGTTTTATTTGCTCTTCTATGGAAAATTTTTTCGAAATTCTCTTATATATATATTTTTTTTTTTTTTTTTTGGAAAAATATTTGTTGCCCAAAGAAGTCAAATGGTAAGACGGAATGCTTTTTTGTACCTTATTGAAAACACTGGGAACCTTAATACGGCTCGAAAGACTATATATTACAGTCTGACTGAGTGAGAGAGATATTGAGAGACCAAATATTGTGGATTATGATGAAATGGTATCCAAATGAATGGATTTTTTATGAGCTTTAAATATTTGTAAGATTTTTTATCAGAAAAAAAATATAAAAAAATAATTAATGTGATTATGGTAAAAGATAAGCAAGAATTGTTAAACATACGTAGGTAGAGTAATATAACTTCGTGCTAACCTAAATAGAAAAATGAAACAAAATAAAAATAAAAAATAAATTCAGTAAAGTGCGACTCTGACTCGCGCACGAAGGGTTCCGTACGAACACTAGATATGTAATTTAATACAAACTTCATCCTGTATAATATATAGTTTGGCATTTTTTTCGTTTTTGAGATCTTTTCGGTTTTTTTTTGTTTTGGCGGTTTTTGCGTTTTTTTCGGTTTTGGCGATTTTTTTAAGTTTTGGCTCTGTTTTTAGTTTTAACACTTTGTTTTCTTGTTTTGGCGATTTTTTTCGGTTTTTAGCGTTTTTTAATTTTGGCATTTTTTTCATTTTGGCGATTTTTTCCAATTTGGCGATTTATTTTAGTGTTAGAATTTTTTTTTTAATTTTGGCGATTTTTTTCTTTTTGGCAATTTTTTTTTAATTTTTGGCGATTTTTTTTTGGTTTAGAGATTTTATAATTTTCGGTTTTTTTAGTTTTACCGTTTTTGAAAATTTCAAGTTTTTGGCGATTTTTTTAAGTTTTGGCTCCTTTTTTAGTTTTGACACTTTATTTTCTTGTTTTGGCGATTTTTTTCGGTTTTTGGGTTTTTTTATTTTTGGCGTTTTTTTTTAATTTTTTTTTTTTTAGTTTTGGCGACATTTTCGCGTCTTCGCGATTTTTTCGATTTTTTGGCGTTTTTTTTCATTTTTGCGTTTTTTTTTATTTTGGCGATTTTTTTGAATTTGGCGATTTATTTTAGTGTTAGGAATTTTTTTTTAATTTTGGCGATTTTTTTCGTTTTGGCGATTTTTTTTAATTTTTGGCGATTTTTTTTTTGGTTTGGCGATTTTATACTTTTCGGTTTTTTTAGTTTTACCGTCTTTGAAAATTTCAAGTGTTTGCCTCTTACGGTTTCCAAGATATAGCAAATTGTCAAAATTACATAGTCAAAATTGCATTAACTGATAAACCACCCTTTAATTTTAATTTTTTTAAATTTTAGTGTTAATTGTTGTAGTTTGTATAAAAATACACTAATTTTACAAATTTCAAGTTTCAATATACAATTGTATGTAAAGGGTGTTTTTTATTGAGTTATAGAACTTTAAGTTGGCATCACTTTTTTAACTGGCGGCCATTTTGTCAGCTGTCAAGTGATTAATATTTAGTTTGGTTTGCCATTTCATCATGAACAGGTTGACAAAAGAACAACGCTTGCAAATCGTGCAAATTTATTTCGAAAATAATGGTTCAGTTCGCGAAGTTTACCGCAAGCTCCGTCCATTTTATGGTCGACATAATCGTCCATCAGAGCAATTAATTCGGTTAACTATGGATCGTTTTCGCACTACGTTTACTCTATGTGATAATACGCATCCGCAGAGACGTCGAACAGTGCGCACCGAAGAAACAATTGCCGCTGTAGAGCAAAGTGTTGAAGAGGACCCGAATGAATCGATTCGCCACCGTGCACAGCAATCGGAGCCGACTAACCGACTATTTTGTTCCCGAATTGGATGGCATGAATGAGGATGAGTTGTGGTTCCAACAAGACGGCGCTACATGCCACACAGCGCACGTCACAATCGATTTATTGAAGGAAACATTCGATGAGCGCATAATTTCGCGGAATGGACCTGTCAATTGGCCACCAAGATCGTGTGATTTGACACCATTGGATTATTTTCTTTGGGGATATGTGAAGTCGCTCGTCTACGCCAACAAACCAGAAACGTTAGGGGACTTGGAAGCCAACATTCGTGGCGTTATTGCCAACATACGGCCCCATATGCTCGAAAAAGTGGTTGAAAATTGGACCTGTAGAATTGGCTTTATTCGAGCCAGCCGCGGCGGCCACATGCCCGAAATCATATTTAAACATTAATGGCATAAAATTATCATTCCAATAAAGCCAAATTGATGGACATTTAAACGATTTTCTTGTGTTTTATTTCAATTCGAAGTTCTATACCTCTAAAAAAACACCCTATATATTACATGGGATTTTAGCATTTTTCGTTGCTCGTTTTGGAACACACTTTAATTTTTAATTCTCATGTATTTGTTGTTGTAGCGGCCAAGGTTCTACATACTGTGTCCAAATTTCAGGTCCGTAGCTCTTACGGTTCCTGAGAAAATACCGTGTGACGGGCAGACGGACAGCGTAGCGAAAACAATAGGGTTCCTTTTCACCTTTGGTGTACGGAACCCTAAAAAATGGAAACACAGGGGAAATGAATAGTGATACTTAAATATGTATTTACCAAAGGTAAATCAATAATTGTACACAACAATCAATTCTCACATTCCGTTTCATTAGAATTTACGTTAAATAGCTGATGTTAATAACAATCTATACCCAACTAGATAGACTAGGGTGCTGATGAAGTGCGTTGCTGCACAGAAAAATATCGGTATTTCCCCCAGCTTAAAAGTCTAATTTAATTTTTCTTCTCTTCTTTAGAAACTCACATTAATTAATAAAAATATTTCATTCAATAAAAGAATTGAAATTACTGAACTTAAGCCTGACTAAAAATTATTTCTGATTAAAAATTCACTATAGTTCAATTAAAATCTAAAAATGTCTCACTAAGATTTTTTTATCTCTTATATATTCTTTTCTCTTCCGCAAATCCTTTAAAATGTATTTTAGATCAATATCTTAAACAAACAACATAACTCCTGCTTAACGATACCTCTAACGGACAAACTTTGCTTTACAGAAATGAGGCTAAATGCTTTCGGTTCATCATCTAGCGCCGTTAAAAAATACCAAAAACCTATCCTATTTTACAACAGTTCTCTAGCCTAGTTTTTAAATGAACCTATTACTTCCTAGCATTTTCATTTGAATGTATACTAATAAGGGTTAAACCAATATTCATGTCAATGTGGCAACACCTGTTCACACACGGCAATTTTAGTTGAGGAACTTTTCAGTTGATTAGCGAGAGAGAGGAAAATATAATGGCTCTGCTCTCACTCTCTCTTCAATAATCTCAAAAGTTTCTGAAGTAAAATTACCGTGTGTGAACCCAATGTAAATATACAGTTTAAGTTTTACAATACGGAAGCGGTCCCAAAACTAACCGACCTGAAGTATAGATGGCGGCAGTAGTTTAAAAAATTACTACTTTGGTTATCAGTGCCAATCTTATTTATAACATGTGTTATAAGTTTCAAGGCACATCGTTGTTTATTTTTTTGGAGTCATAAAAATTAAACGGTCTCAGTCAATATGTAAAAATGAGTATCTGTTGTCTCAGTTTCAAATCAAATGCAATACCGCAGAAAATAAGTGTAAATTTCTTAGTGTAAAATTTCCTGCTGTTAAAGAAATTGCGAATATTTTGCTTGATTTGACACCAGAACAAATTAACAGCTGATCATCAACTCCTGAAACAAGTTGGTAATCTGTTGTGAATTCGCCTTGGCCTAGTTGAATAATTTTGTTAAGAGAGTCCAAAGCGAATCTATACCAGGTGGCATCAAGTGCTCAGGTGACCACTTTCGCCGCTTGTAAATTAAATATCCGTAAGATGTCAGTACATTCTTTTGACTTTCAAAGCGTGGATTTTTCGCCTCAACAAATTGAGGCGACTATAGTTTATATGAATATGTTTTGATAATGGAAAATTGAGTTGAAAATTTCCGAAATACTTATTTATTTATAGCAAAATTATAAAAAGTTTACATACCCAGATTTAAAATTATTTGAAACACTTACCTGAAAAGAAAAAAAAATGAAATAAATATTATTACAAACTTATGAATTAAGGTTTAGATCTGATATTTATAAATAAAAGAAAACTTAAGATTACATTTTACAATTAGAAAAATTATAAAAACAAAGTTCCAAGGCAAATTTATTATCGGGTGAACTTGAGAGCCCAGGTGATTGTTTTGGCTGCTTGTAATTTGAATCTCCCTTAGATGTCAAATTTTGAAAAGTTCTTTGTATATTATTGGTTATTGATGCCACATATAATTATATTAAGGCGAATTAACACCAGATCAGCTGTTAATTTCTCTTGTGTCAAATCAAAGCTGACAGCAGGAAATTTTACACTAACAAATATATAAGGCGAATTCGCAGAATTACAAATCGAGACCATCTGGTGTGAATTGGCCTTGAATTATATTTTACAGAGCTGGAAATTTAAATGTGATTTCAATTAACTGTCCAAACTGTAGTGTTGCCAATAAAAAGAATTTTTGTTAAAGCTTCTTATTCTTTTCTAATCTTTTTTTTTAAATATTATTTATTATTTTATTTTAATTCCATGAAACTTCTTAGTGTATGTAATATATAAAAAACAACTTCCTATTTTTTCCAGTTACTTCTTAAAACTCCGCAGTGACTTTCTTACAATTAACAGGAAATTAAATTATTTATTTCTTATTATTCACATCGTATAAATTCTCTGCTATTGTTTGCATCTAAAAGTCTGTTTGAAAAAGAAAATAAACATAGAGGAATTAAACTCTGAATCAACAAGTAGTAGGGAAAAAATTATTACAATAACAGATACTCGTACACCCAGAAAAAAGATTGGTTGGAAAACGGTTAGTCCAATAAAATATCATTTGCATTAACTATATTTCAGTTCACGCTATCAATTTTCTGTTAATCCAAAAAACAATCCATGTTCATTGCCATAAGGGCATAATTGTAACAAATATATGATTGTGACAATACTTAAATTGATTGCATCAACCGAGCGCATGCTTTTGTCATGACTAATTAACTGATTGGTTAACCCAACCGAATAAAATATTACGAATTGGATTTTACTACCAACTTTGGGTATTAGCAACTAAAAAATTGTCGTTCTATATTAAAATTAAAATAAAAACTTTCAATCAGTTGCTGCAACTAACTAGAGGTTCAGTTTACTATCATAGTTTATAGCAGCAAATTAAAAAATTAACTTTTGTGACTTTCAAAGATATTATGATTTTTGAATTCTCAAATGGTTTTTGAAAGTCTGTGCATAAGATAACAGGTTTGTGGCTTTTCAAAGTGTGTGGTTGAAGAAATGTATATAGACATGCTTCACCATTAGGCAATAAATTTCAATTAAAATAAACTTATGACAATATGTCAACTAATAAATTTCTTAAATTGTGTATTTTTATTTGCGATTATTGTTTATTTTTAATTCAGCAAGGAAGGCCAATTTTTCTTTTACAGGTAGAAATAATGATATTCTTTTAATTATATTAAACAAATTTTCGGTAGTAAGAATAACATTTATTTCAAATTCCATACTGTCAACCAATTTTTTCTGTTGCTGCAACTATTGGGTTGAGGGTTATAATTAAAATATAGTGGTACCACAACAAAATTTCAGTCGCTATAGCAGAATTCTATGATAGTTGCTGCAACCGCCAAAATTCAATTGGCAACAAATTCGGTTGTCACAACGAATCTGTTTTCTCTGTGTACATATAAAGTTCTTTGATTTATATACGAAAGAGTTGAGAATAGAAGGAATACAAAAAAGTAACAAAACATGCTACAAAAATGTTACGTGTAAAATGCAAACTTTTAAAAAAGTCAAATGATTCTTCTTTCTCCACAAAGTTCAACATGCATTCAGCAATTCAGTTGCCGCTTTTGCCTCTACGAAATCCGCAAATATATTTATTTATATATTTGAACTAAAACTTTAAAAATTTAATATTTATTATGGCATCTTTATCGCTGAAAATTTAATGTAAACGAACAGTTTTAATCATCTTCGTTTGCTGGAGTAAAGCGTGGTTATAATGTTATTTAGTTTGCATTTCATTTTAATTATTTAAGAGATTAAGAGATAAAGATGATTAAATTAATTTAATAAAGTGGGTGATAATCACAAGCACTTAATGTGTGGTTTTCTTTTATTTTTCAAGTTGTAAAACGTGTAACGTTACCTTTTACAGTAAACTAGAGAAAGGTAAACCTTCTCTATGTCATCTATGTATGTCTTCTCTCTACTCATCATTTTGTTGATTTGCAGACTTTCCTTTCACATTCGAACTTTCTTTACTTCCAAGGGATTACAAGATCGAGCTTTGAGCTTTTAGACATTTCAGTATAGCCTGTGTTGTGAGTCGAAGGCACTTACACTTATATATTTTATAATAAGACCACTTGCATTCAAGATTTAAGACAAAAGCATTTTGATCCAATTACTATACTTAAAAAACATCTATATCTAGATGTTTTCTTCCGCCAAGGGGGGAGGGATGTTGTGAATCATAGTTGAACAACCCTCGTACCTCTGCATTGCACTAATTTGTTGACGCAGCAGTAACCAGTTCATTTACTTGATTACTTTTTATTTTCTTTTCGCTGACAAGTCGTGCAATATCGATATTTTGTAATTGGGTCAAAAGTAAAATATTGTAGAAATATATCAAAGTATATTTTGTATAAATAGCATATAGAAAATAAAAGTGACACAGTCAGTTGAGAAAACAGTCAGTTTGCAGTGACAGTTGTAAGCGTTTTAACTAAAATAAAGAATACCTGCGATTCCCAAGGGACCCTCCAGGTTATAAACAAAGAAATAATAAGACTTGTTCTTTAATAAAAATACCTATACCTGCGATTCCCAAGGGACCCTCAAGGTTACAAGTATCGTAGACAAAAGTAGACCATAACACCTGCTAATTACAAATTTCTAGGACATTTCTTTTAAAGCTATTTGTCTCACTATATTTATGATTTGATTAGGCTAAAGTTCGTATCGCTCTGTAAGCCAAATTACATATGATAATTATTAATGAATAAACAACACCAAAGCTAATTTTAAATATTTTGACAAACACTAGCAGAACGGAACAACTAGGTATTTTCGAAGGTGGCTGCACCTTTATCATCGTCTCACGTTTGAAGCAGAAAGTATATATATACATGTTCACTCGCAACCAGCTGGTTGTAATAAAGCGGCTGATCTTAGATAGTCTAACTTTACCATAATAACCTTTTGGAGTGCATCTTGGAAGCCTCAACTTCTTATACGAAGATGTAAGTTCTCTGGTAACTCCTGAAGGAAGTTAAAGCTCTTGGAATATGCTGTGGCTATTTTGCTATTCCTTTTTTATTTGTATTATCATAAAAAAGTCTGATCTTTCTTTTTTTAATTCCTTTTATCATTATCTAATAGAAGCAACTGTAAACTTTTAGTTGGGGTAATAATAGCAATGTCCAGCTGAACGGCTTCGTATGCTGTCAAAATAGGACGAATAGTTGACGGTACCTGCAGGAAATGTAAGGAACCCGGGGAAATTGAAACAATAGAACGTCTACTATGTCACTGTGCGGTTCTACGCCGCATTAGATACGACTGTCTTGCTGCTCAAACTTTTTGGAGTCTTGAACTTGTATCACGAGTGGAACTGTGTAGACTGCTGAGGTTTGTTAAATTGGTGTGGGAGTTATTGGATACAGGCACTACGAACTTAGGCTGCCATACTAACAGGTTATCTTCTCATCTACTGTTATCGCTAAGAATCAATCCCGGTCTATGCTAGGTCTTTTGCTACCAAGATTAACCTATCCTTACAAACAAATCTTGTACTGGCTTGTTAGTTTCTCCTTGGGAAAATCTCCTACCATTGAGAGATTCACACAACTTAATCTTGACAGGGACTACCGAACAGGAGAAATAATCATCTTCTCGGGTAGTCCGGCTGCCATTAAAGCACTTACATACCTCATATGAGTTTAGCTCTAAGTTGACTTGGGAATGACGCATTAAGTTAAATCAGCCAAGTTGCATGAGTAAGATCACACTCCGCGGTATTCCCAGATACGTCGGAGTGGAAGAACACGTAGAAAACCTATCCACTAGGGGCGCCAGCACACCTATGCTCGGACTACCCATGTGTACCCGTCATTCCAATGAGGAGCATAGGGCCGTAACAAATGCATTCTAGTGAGTTACATTATGTGCTATTGGTTTTATTTTGGTCCAGGTCTTGCAATCTATTTCCAACTCTTTGTCTAATCTATTTATCTTCTTCTGCATGTATTAGCTGGTCTTCCCCTTTTCCTGCTCCTGTGTGTCAATTCAAATCGGTGGCGGTTCTTATTAGATTATCTGCTAGTTTTCGTAACGTGTGACCTACCCAATTCCATTTGCACTTAAGAATTTCGGTGCGCAAAGGTGTTTGGGGTTTGTTTATTTACTTGGAATCCCACACTGTACTTATTCTTTCTCAACTTGATATTCAAACCTGCTCGCTTTGTCACTGGCTCTAGCAGTGGTAGTTTACAAGACAGAAGGCAGATATCATCGGCGTAGTCTAGGTATTTAAATTGCGTGTAAAGGCTACATTTCCACAATGATCATCAGGCAACTGTTCTGTTTTCCAAAACTCTTTAATTATAGGAAGGTCTTGGTTTGGATAAAATCAAAAATAACCGAGAACACCTCTGGTCCAATCTCTCTGGATTGAGGCCTGCAGAGCTAATGATTAGAATGTATAGCCAAAATTATTGCATAGCTCTATTTTCCTAGTTAAAAAAAATCTAAGAATTCTTACAGGTTTCCTCACTGGCTATTGTCTATTGAGAAAACACCTCAACAAACTTGACATTGAGAGTAACAGCCTGTGCAAGCCCAAATAGTGAAAGGACAATAGAGATACTAAGTTTAAAAAGGCCAAAACTTCGGAATTTGGTTAGCGTTATAACAGGACATACAGAGTTACAGTCACCTGGCTCGCATTTGTGCTATTGACGATACGAGATATAGAACCTGCCAGGATGATGAGGAAAGTCTCGAATACTACTTGTGTCACTGTCCAGCATACAGTCGAATTAAAGGACAAATCTTCCATCTGGAGACGTATCAGATATGGAATATATTAATTGATTCAGACCCGAAAACTCTAAGAAAGTATATTGAGGAGACTAGGTTCCTAATCTGACTAAGTCTGCTAGGTTTTCATATTGGATTTTATAATTTGTAGCTCCCCATATTTCTTATTCAGATCGCATAACTTGCTATAAATTACACTTATGTATAATCCGAAACGTGTTGGGTCAACCTAACCTGTTCAGATCCGATGACTGTGAGGATGAAACTCCAGAACATATTCTGAGGATTTTGACTACAGAAAAACTAGGCATTTGGAGGATGGGGTAATGCTAAAGGGATAGAATAGAATAAAATAAAATAGGGTAAAGGAGATCTGATCCAGAGACCGGCAATACGAAACCTAATGGATCATTTGTGTCATAGATTTATAAATTAAACCAAACTCTGTTTGACTCTTCTCACGAAAACCAGCACAGAGGTTGGAGAAGCCCGTTTGGTATCAATTGAACACAGAAACATTAGATGACAAATTCGCATAGAATGTGTAACGATATCTCGTCAGCTGCTAAGCATAAAAGACACTAGGCTGAACGAACTTGGTTACTTTTCGACAGAGAGTAGTTCAGTCTAAAGTGACCAGAAGGAAAACCCGTAACAAGCTGTGAAGGTTCAGGATGCCACTATATGAAAAGGGCTGCATCAAAGCTTTGGCTTGCCTTTGCGCTCCAAGTACCATTTCCTTTGATCAGAGAGATTACAGTCAACCAATTTATACCACAAAACGGCTGTGGGCAAATAAAAGGAGCAGCAGAGGTCCTCCTTAATGACCGCTGTGGTCAGGTAACCAGTAAATGGAAACCTAGTTCCCTATGCAGAACTTCTGTAATGAGTCAAAGCACTCTAAAGCAAGCTTGAAGCGGAATTCCCATGAAAGAAGGGTCATAATAGTGCCCTTAGTACCCCTACTTAAACTAATGTGAACAAAGGGATACAATAGATCTTCTTCGCATTAAATGTGGTCCTAGGTTTCCCGTAAATTTAAATTCATTAATTTATTCAAGCTTGTTAATGATAAATTGCTAAACTGATGTGTAGGCAAAGCCGAAGAGTCAACAATGTTGCCAATTTAAGATTTAATAAGAGCAGCCATAACCATAACCATATAAAACAGCTGGTCAAACTTATGGGCAGCACTGTCAGCCATAACCATAACCAAATAGTTTAGCTAAATTATGAATAACAATTCCCTCGAAGTCTTTTTCCTTTTCCCATCCCTACTATTATGAATTAAAATTTCCCCGGGGAAAAAGTAGTTATTTTTAATATGAGGGATAGGGAGAGTTTTTGAGAGTTTTCTCCCCAAACATTTTGAAGGGAACTAATGCAAAAATTTAAAAATCAAGTTAATAAATGTTGTTTATTTAGAGCAAAGTGCTTATTTAAAGCCCCGGAATGCTATATTTCCCTCGTGTTTGAGATATTTTTATCCAAGCCCTCAACTTCTAAAACATGAACTACTTCTGCCTTGAGAAAATATACTAAAACAAAAAATAAGATAAGATAAGAAACACTTTATAAAATTTACAATTTCCTTTGTCATTGAGAATTTAATCCATTCGCATTTGCGCTTGGCCAAATTTAGCTCCACTTTCTCATCATAAAGTTATTCTGCATGCTTTTGCATGGTTACGCTATTTATTTTATTTTTTATTTCGGCAAAAAAAGATATTTATATTAACACACATTCTTATTGGCAACGAAAACATATAATTTTTGTTTAATCCCTTTCGCTGAACTCTTGTTTCACTGCAGAATAGTATGTAAACATTAAACAGCTGATCCAGATTTTACTCTCTCCCGTATTTGTTTATGGCTGGGCTACTTAGAATGGGAGGATTGTTGCCCGGGCACAAACGATGGGGAAGGGTAAATGCATAATTGGGCTGATTGAATTTGTGAATGTGTTTGTTGGTTAGACATATTTTTTGTTACACTTTTGAAATGTATAATCAAATGAAAGCATAAACAGCTGTTTGTTGTTATGGCAGCACTAACAGGTAAAGCAAATAAATTTATAGTTATAGCTATGGCAATATGGTATGTTACGTCTGATTGAACCTTTAAGATCTTGAGCAAACAAAAAGCTATGGAAAACTACACACCATACTTAATGCTTGTTTACTGGCTTTCGCATCGTAGCTTTAATGTCCCGATTACAAAGTAAAAAAATATATCGATACTATATAAATGAAAATTAGTCACACATTTCTAAGTCCATTTGCAATATTCGTATTGCTTTCGCATTTGACTTGTGATATTACCAACAAATGATATCGGCTACACTAAACGAAACTGTTAAAAGACATCAAAGAAAATATTTCAACGCCGCCATATAATCACAAAATTGACAACCAGAAATCATCTCTGTTTCTCTTTAACACCCTCTCTGTTATTAGCAATTTTATACGTGTGAAGTTAACAAATTGCAAAGCAGCAAGAACTTTATTATTATGATGATGACAGTTATAATCAAGCATACAATATGAGAAAATTAACGTGCAACATTTACAAAATAATTTTCTTATTATTCATACATGGCAAATTGAGTTTTTTTTTATATTTTATTTGTAAACAAAAACTGAAAACACCAACAAAGAAAATAATTTTATGAATGTAACACAGTGACACAAGCCAGTCAAGTCATGCAGTCAGTCAATGAAGTGGGTGGAGAAAAAAAATTTACACGAAATAGTGACTGAAAATCATTGAAGTATGACCATGAATAATATGCAAAAAATAAAAAATAAAAATAATTATGTATATAAAAAATAAAGTAGTCAGCAAGATGTTTAAAGAAAATGTGGGTTAAAATTGCATGTATGGCTTGACAAAATTCCGGAAAACAGATGGGTGTGTCTTGAAAAATATTATTACCATGTATTACTTGAGTTCATCGCTATTTTGTTGGTTTTTTTTTCAAGTTAAATTAAAGTAAGATTTTTAGTTTTGTGATAAAAAAAAAATTAGGTTAATTGGTTGCGTTTCATTGTTATTATTTTTTCTATTACCATAGTTAACTTTTTGTTTTAGTTTTCTTTTTTTTCAACTCTAGGGCTTTTTGAAGAATGTAACATTTGCTTATAGAAATTTTTGTTCTTGTTAAAGAAAGTTTTAAGTTATTAATTTGAATAGACCTGCCAATAAAAAAATGCGGCACTTGTAATCACTTTTATAAACTTTTAAAAAGAAATTTGAAAGTAAATTTGCCACCAAAACTCTTTTCGAATTCTACTAGATTTCTCTCTTACAATTAAGGTTTCTAGGAAAGCATTTTTTTTCAAAACATTAAATAAGTTGTCATCATAATTTTCACTCATTAAACAGTTTGACTGACTGACGCCCATATTTATTAACACTTCTCTTTTAAACAGTCAGCTACTTTTTTTTTATTGCCCACAACAAAAATTTATTTGACACTTAATAGCTTTGTCTTGTTCACCACCACAACATTTTAATATATTCAAATACATATTTTGAAAACTTATTTTATTTATTTATTATTATTTTTTTTAACAAGTTATGTGAATTTTATATTAAGCTAAAATAATTTTTTGCACTTTTATTAATTACAAAAAGACAAAGAAAAAAGAAAAAAATACGAATACAAATCAACTTCAATTATTTAAGAATTAAATTACATTATTTTGTGTTTTATCAACAAAAAAATAAAAAATAAAATAAAAACAATATTTCATCGCGTAATTGATGTCATTAACCCCAGAAATTGTTGCTTTTAGACAATTAAATATTTTAGTTTTTAACGAATTAAAAGTCTATTATTAGAGATGACAGCGTGAGCAAACTACTCACTCAAGATAAGAAATGTTATTCATAAAAGCTTCTACAAGATCTTAAGTGTTAACATAAGAGAACATATTTTACACTTACAAAACTCTTAAAATAGTCACGAAATCATTTATTGTAATTATAAAAAAACGACGAAAATTGGCCCAGGAAAAAGTTCTTTTCCACCAGGACAATGCAAGGATGCACACTAGACTGGTCGCAGCTTTTATGGGATTTTTTTTTAATTCTTTCTTAATATGCGCTGTCTAAAATATAAGGTTTGCTGTTATATATACGGTCTTAAGTTTTTAGCTCGATCCGATGGTGCCTTCTGGTTCCTAGTAGGGCCTAAAGTACCCGATACAAAGTGGGGAATTTTGTTTAAAAAAAAAAAAATGGAAACAATTCTGAAGTTTTTTAAACAGGCCATCTGATTATTATAAAATTTCATACAGCGTTTGAGGAGGAATTACAGAGCTTAAGCCTGGAATTTGGACTATATATCTTGAAAAGGGGAGGAGCCACAAAGCCTCAAAGTGGGTAACCTTGGGTTAATTAAAAATTAAAACCAAGCTGATGTTCTTGATCACTATAAAAAATTGATTTTTTGTAAGTGCATTTTTTTCTATACAAGAGCTAAGAAAAATTCAGCTACAGTTTAGTAAATACATATTCGAAAAAAAATTAAAATTTTGGCTTTTTTTTACTAATCTTGGGGACCACTATTCTGCTAACAGTTCTTGTCTTGTCTATTCTAGTCTTGTTTGATTTAGAAAAGGAAACTTATAATATTATAAGGAACAAAATTTGTAAAAAAAAATTAATTTAAATTAAAATTTTGAAAAAAGTCGATTTTTCGTGTTTTTGTTTTATTTCGCTATTATAAAAATAAAAATTTGCGAAAATGCCAACACCATATTTTTACTTATTCAAAAGGTAACACTATAAGAAATATTTCAAAGAAATTTTTTGTTCAAAATTTTCGTTACATTAAAGGAACCTGTAGTGGGATTCAGTAACTTTCAACGATCCGACAATCGTAATTTTTGTGTATACATTTTGTCGCTTGCAATAACGATTGTGTGATTCTGTAACTTTTTTTTAACGATAGCACGCAGCTGATATTTTCTGTTGATTTTTGTCGATAAAATTAACAGCACATAAATTATTGTCGCTTAAATAACGACACAGCTGACATTAACCCACAGCGAATATCGTTAAAAATATTACGGAATAGCAAATTCGATAAATTTTCGTTATAATTATTTTAACGATGCAATTATCGTTAAATCGTCAAATTCCAAAGCTTTTAAATATTTCAAAAAATATTATCTGCGCCCTGAGAAAAATAAGAAGAATGCAGCAAAAATACGGAAAAATCCCATTTTTGGGATTTTGTGGATTTTTTGGGGGAATTGCCGGGAACTCAAAATAAAAATTCCATTTGTTCTTACTTTCTTTGTATCATTTTCCATCTAAACAAGCATTTTCAGACGAAGACATTTGTTATCCTTTTAACAATAAATTTTGAATTGAAAATACATTATACACCTAGAGAAAAACAGCTTAAAATCAATTAAAACCATATTTAATTAATACTAAACATTAACGAAATTGAAGTCTAGTCATGTTGAAATTTCTTATTTCAATATGGGAAAAATATTAATTTACAGTATTAGTTTATTAATTTTATTTAATTTTGAGTGTCTCAATATACATTTTCTATTATATTGTAAATTATTGAATTAATGTGAGGCGTTCTTATTTTTAAGTTGCAGCTTTTCCCTGAGTGTACATACATATATTATTTTTTATAATTTTCAGGACTTTATGTCACTATTACACCATGTCTATTTCTAAATTAATATTTTAAAGAGTATCAGTTTACTCGCGATCATACACGCTTAAGGTCATGACTAGGGTGATCGACTCGGTTTTTCAACCGGTTTTAAAACCCGGTTTTTTACAATATAAAAGCCGGCTGAGTCGAATACTTTATGATTTGTATATTTTGCAATAAAATTAGTTTTTACTATGTTAAAACTTAGACCAACGTGTTCTGTTGATTTTCCTAGGTATTTTTTGTTTCAGTATAAAAGTTCTAAGCGTTTTTTGAGTATGGCAACACTTACTGAAGCATGAAATTTAAGCGAAATTATTTTATGATGTCTTATGGTGTGTAATGGATGTCAAAATCTATTTGCAAAAAGTGTTTTTTAGTTTTTTTTTAACATTTTGCTTCATATTTTATATAGAGATCAGCGTGAACATATTAGCTTATTTTGGGCTAAATTTAGCTAATTTTTTTGGATTTAGCTTCAAAATTTTCATTTAGCTCTTAGCTTATTTTTTTAGCTTTTTTTAAAAACTCATAAAAAAGTTATAAGAATGGTAATTTTTTACTGCCTTAGTCCCAAATCACACTGTGCAAGTCTTATTGCTAAGCTGATTAGTTTTATGGAGAGAGAGACGTTTCTTTTCCCCCCGTCCCTCTCTCCTAATAAACTAATCAGCTTAGGAATAAGACTTGCATAGTGTAAATAAGGACTTATTCATAAAAAGCATTTCAGGTTTATTAAGCGCTTATTTGACATACATATATACATATTTCTATGGGAAATTTTAACTCTTTTTTCTAATAAAGCAATTTAAAATCAAAACTTTTGTATAATAATTTTCTTACTTAAAAAAACCGGTTGACCGGTTTTTCCTGAATTGTAAAAATCGAAACCGGGTTTTTCATAATTTCAAATATTCGAACTATTCGAAAACCGGATTTTAGAAAAAGTCGAATAATCGATCACCCTAGTCATGACTCACTAATCCACACAATCGCACGACTTACGAAAAAATACAACACTGATCTGATGATTTGTTATTCTATTTTGAAAATTTTCATAGATTCCATCATACCAGGGTTGTATTGTCATAAATATCGCACGATTGTGTAAGCCAGTGAATCCTAGCCTTTACATGTAAAAACTATACAAATTTATTCACAACCATGGAGACGGACATGCGTTCGTGAATACAAACGTGATTTCAAAAGAAAATTTACTGCTGTCACATCTATCACTCACAACGTTTTTCTAGGTGCCTGCTGCCTGCCATCAACGCTTTTGCGCTTAAAATTTACAACTTTTTTGTTGTATAGAATCCTTCAACTACTCTATAATTACAAAAACAATCCACTTACCAACGTTCACTAAAGCTAAACTGATTATGCCAACTCTGATATAAGCTCGTTTGATTGAAATAAAAAAAATGCTTCGGGCCTAATTACGAGTGTCGTATTACGACTACGACGATTTCGTACTAGATTAAAGAAAAAATGTTGCACTGTTCTTTAGTCTTCTACAAAATCGTCGTAGTCGAAGTCGTATTACGACACTCGTAATAAGGCCCTTCCTGTTAAGGCTGCTCAGATACGGTCACGCATGACTCACGCTAAATACGTGAGTTGAAACCTTTTCTAGTCAGATGCCTACGAATACTTTAAGTCTCTATAACAGGTGAAAACAAAAAAGATTAGAGGAGCAGATGTTATACTGCCATTTTAATAATTTTATTACAAACATCAGCTGTTTAAACAAACAATCGACGAAAAAGGAATACGACGGACAAGATAATCTCTTTTTTCTTAAATCAACCTAAAAGTATATGCCCTACTCTGAGATTTTGTTGACATTAGCCGACTTCTAGCCGACATACAATAGCCGCCGACGGATTTGCTTGTCGGCAGCCACCACCGAGACGGAAGATGGCTTTTAGCTGCAGTACATGCTTTGGTCAGCCAACGCGCCGACAAATCAGCATCGACTTCCTTCTCTGTGACGTACTTTTCTTTGTAAGACATTTCATTTTGAATAGCCCGACATTTTAACAGTTGTTTTGACTAAAGGTTCAATCAGACGTGCCATAACCATAACCGTAGAAAACAGCTGTTCGAACCAAACTTATCTGCAACACTGTATTTGATTATAGGTGAATCGCCATAACTCCATATCTATTACCATAGAAACTAGAGGCCTGCGTAAACAGTCTTTAAATGTAAATACGTCATGATTTTTAAATGTAATCACGTCGCATGTATTATACTAAACCAATAATAAATGCTGTCGTACTATAAGCGAAGCACGATGGATGTATTGGTGTACGTGTATACCAGTATTAACAAGCGATGACGTCAAGACAGCTTGTCTATAACAAACACTCAAAAGAAGTACTGTTAATTAGTGTATGCTTGTTATTTTTCATATTGTACGTTTGAGTGTGTGTGTAAGATGTAGATGGTAAGCTATTATGTGACTAACCGCATACAACTAATGTTAATGCATGTGTGTGCCTTTGCATGTGCACACACATACATGCATGACGTTTGTACGCGCGCTTATGTGTAGAAAGAAGCTAGTATCACAAATTCTTCCGTCACGAAGTGTTTTCTTCTTTACTCTTATACCTACAATACTCAAATAAATTTCTTGCAAACAGTGTTGTTAACGTTTGTTTTATAAGATTTCGCTGTAGCAAAGCGTTTGAAAAATCCCTCATGTCTTAAAAGTTCTTATAAGATATCTTGTGCAGGAGACTAATAGAAACCAATTGAATTTTGGCATTATGGCTAAGTCACGTCTAATTTAAGCTTAAACCTATGACTACTTGATAGATGACAAATCGAGCCATAACCGCCAAGAAAGCTTAAGCGACATAATTTTCGAACTTATTTTTTTTAACAAAATCTGTTCTCGTATTTGCGATCGTAAATAATCGATTTTAGTCAAAAAAAAAACGAGGTCCAATAAATGTGGCAGCTATGGCTCGAAATGAAAACTACGCCTTTAATAAAAATTGAACGATATTATATTCAACAACGCATTAAAATAATTAAAATTCACTACCAAAATGTTGAAAATTTCACGGTCTCAGTTCGCAAAAATACAGTTCTTGTTTCAACTTTGTTATTTGTTTCTATATTTGTGATTTGAACGGGCTAAGGTTCGTATTGCTTTCTAAGCCAAATTACATGTGATAATTATTAATGAACAAATAACACCAAAGTATGTTGTAAATATTCTGACTAACAACACATAGTTCAACGGAACAGCCAGCCGTTTTCGAAGGCCACTAAAACTTCATCATCAGCATTCTTTTGTGTTTGGTCCACTGTGTGTGGTGTCAGTAGATGTAGATTTCTGCTTTATATACTTAGCATCATTGCAAGTGGAATGTGTGAATTGTTTTGATTCATCTTATTTCAATTTGCTGAAAGCTTTTTTGTAATGAAAGCTCAATTTTACCATCTCTACATTTACAACAGTCTTACCATTGTCGTTTGTTCTTTACTAATTATGCACATGTTAGTTTTTTTTTGTTGTTGAGCTTCTCATTTGTTTAATGAAAGTTTATAACATAATAACTTTAGTTGTTCTAACAAACTTTGGGTAAAGGTTCCCTGATGATCTGCATTAGCAACAGTGAAATGCGCATAGGATCCAGCTAAAGCCCTCAATAATCAATTTCAATGTATTTTTAATATTAAAAAAAATATATTTTACTTAATAAGTAAAATATTAATTTGGGATTATTAGTGCGTTTAAAAAATTATTAAACTTTAATTTTACCAATTCCCATAAAAAAAACAATAATTAGAGCACTTTTGGATCGTCGTGAAGCACCTTCTCGGGCAGCAATTGTAAAACTAATGGGAAAATTTGGGCTGTAGGGCAAAGTTAGTGAGGTGAAGAATCGCATTCGTTTACGCCACTCAAGAACAACTGAGTATAACGCTATTGCAGCCCATAGTGTTGGGGGAATACCATGTTTGCTAATTTCACAAACGTCACTACAGCGTATTTGGTATAAAGATTTAGGTCTTAAGGCTTTTAAAATTCAGTTAACACAAGAACTCATGGCTACCGACCATAAACATCGTCGTGTCTTTTCCAATTGGCCATCGAGGTCTTCTGATTTAACATCGTTAGATTTTTTTTCTTTGGGGCCACAATCGATTCAAGACCTCAAGGATGGAAATAGTGAAGTTATCGAGGACATACAGCTGCAAATGTACTGCGAATTGGTGATGGAAAACTTTATAAAATTAGTATAGCCCTGCAAATGTAGTAGTGACGGTTCGGCATTTGGCTGATATTGCTTTCCATTACTAATGTCATGCCCTCCTCTTTACAATTAAATAAACGTCCGGTAATTGCGCTTAAAATTGCTCGTTAGCTTACGTATCAAAATGGTCCTCTTATTGGAAGATTATTTTCAAGATCTTAGAGAATTCTCTAAAAGAGAAAGAAATGGCACCAAAAATATCAAGTGACTGGTGGCTCTCCAGAGGTTCTTATGAAGAGAATGCAAAAAGTGCATTTTTATGAGAGAACCCCTTCTTCTTCTTAAAGTTGTTTCTACCCTACTCATATTTCAAGTACATATGTAGAATATTTAAAAAAAAAATTATATAACCATTATTTAAGCGCCAGTAACAATAACTCTCAGTCTGTAAACACAATTAATTTAAACTAGGCCATTTATAATATACATATGTATTTTTTTAGTTTAACGTATAAATTATATTATTCTAAACCATCACGTGACTCATCATTTAAAAAACATTTAACACCTCCACATTTTGACAACACCTCAATTCAACATGTTAAACATTATGCAGTTTAATATTTTTTGTTGTGTTGTTGTTTTGCTTTCAATATTGCACACGCAATAAAAGATTCGGGGGGTGTCATAGACGACGTGTTTTATGAGATTAAAATCATTTATGGTGTCACTAATACATACTGACATATTTAGCGATCATCTGCATGAAAGCTTTTGCATGCAGTTTTTCAAATATGTACATCCCTTTCTTACTCTCGCTCTACCTCTCTCTTTCTATCAGCCAGTAATCTCTCCTTTGATTCAGGGCTTAATGCAGTTTTAGTTGTCATTGCAATAGTGTTGACATTATTACCATGTCAAATTATTTTATTGCAGTTGTAGTTAGTTCTTTATTTTATTTTTCCATTAAAGAAAGAAAAACATTTAAAACTACATGAATTTCGTTGCATGTTGTTGCTGTTGTTGTTGTTGCAAACAAATGCATTTTAGCATGAACATTGTCACCTTGATTCTTTTTAAGTACAAGCTGGCAATAACAAACAACAAAAAAAAGTGATGGAAAAAATTGCTTGCAATTTACACGAGCCATTACCATCCAAACGACACCATTAAATGCATTTGTTAGTTGGCTGGGTGGATGGATGGATGGCAAAATGATTTGCTGTATGCAGACGAATGTCAGCTATAACGTAACGATATAAACAACATAAAAATGTTGTTGCACTCTTCATCATGTCTAAATAAAATGAAAGTATATGGGCAACACTACCACTGGTAACTAACTAACTTGGTAAGAGTTGCCAGCTGTAAAAAAAATTAAATTGTTATATCAAACCTTAGGGCCTGTCCCACGATGTCAACAGCGTTTGACTTTTAAAATTTTATTGTTGTTTCCAATGTAACTGTGCGACAAGTCGAACGTTTTCGACATCGTGGGATAAGCCCAAGTTGTAGCATTCGGACTTTTAGTACAAGTTTAATGATTTCTGCTTACTCTTTCCAAAAACAAAAAGGCTTACTGTCACCTGCCTCCGCAGTGGAGGAAACATGATTTATTTTTTAAAGCAAAGCAGTAATTGCCAAAAATTTTACTGTTTCCTTAAGGCAATCGTTTGAAAAACGTCCAATTTAATAAAAGTTGCCACACCGACATAAAAGCTGGCAGACCCGCTAAATGTGATAATATACCAAAATTATTAATTCTTAGGGTTCCGTGCACCAAAGGCTGTTATCTCGAGAGCCGTAAGAGCTACGGACCTGAAATTTCCACAGAATACGAAAAACTTTGACAGTTAAAAGTTAAAGGCTGTTCTAAAGCGAGCAACGAAAAATGTTGCAATCCCGCATTTTTATGCAGACTAAACCAATTAACACTGAAATAAAAAAATCTAAATTAAAGAGTATTCTATCAATTAATGTAATTTTGATTATCTAATTTTAACAACTTGCTGTATCTTGGAAACCTTAAGAGGCAAAGTCTTGAAATTTTCCAGAACCCTAAAACTTTAAAAAAATTTAAAAAAAATCTGAAAAGAAAAATCGCCGAAATGAAAAAAAAACTCTTAAATGAAAAATATCACCAAAAATAAAATAAATCGCTAAAACGCAAAAAAATCACCATAAGTAAAACGGTCAGCAAAAACTAAAACAATCACAAAAAATATTAAAAAATCGCCAAAAGTTAAAAAAAATCGCCAAAACGAAAAAAGTCGCTAAAACTAAAAATAACTCAAAAAAATCTCCAGAACGAAAAAAAGCACCAAAACTAAAAAAAAATCGCTAAAACTAAAAATCTAACCAAAACCAAAACAAAAAAGCGCAAAAAATCGCTAAAACTGGAAAACCGCTAAAACTAAAAAAAAATTGCAAAAAACGAAAAAAAATCAGTCAACCAAAAAAAAAAAAAAAAAAAAAAAAAAAAAAAAAACACTAAGACTAAAAAAAACACCAAAACAAGAATAAAATTAAAAATGTTGACATCAGTAGTGCGATTCATCGTTAAAATAATTATAACGAAAATTTATCGAATTTTTAACGATATTGGCTGTAGGTTAATGTCAGCTGTGTCGTTATTTAAGCGACACTAATTTATGTGCTGTTAAATTTATCGACAAAAATCAACAGAAAATATCACTTGCGTACTATCGTTAAAAAGAAGTTACGGAATCACACAATCGTTATTGCAAGCGACAAAATGTATAGACAAAAATTACGATTGTCGGATCGTTAAAAGTTACTGAATCGCACTACAGGTAAGATATTCGATTATATAGGCAAGAGTTCGTATTACATATGTAGTGTCCGCCCCCAAAAATAGCCAAAATAAAAAAGACGCTTAAATAAAAAATATCACCAAAAATAAAATAAGTCGCTAAAATGAAAAAAAAACAACAAAAGTAAAAATGTCAGCAAAAAAAACAAAAAAAAATTTCCGAAAATATTAGAAAATCGCTATAACGAAAAAAGTCGCTAAAACTAAAAATTACAAAAAAAAAATCTTCAGAACCAAAAAAGCACCAAAAATAAAAAATCGCTAAAACTAAAAATATAACTAAAAAACTCCAAAACAAACAAATTTTAAAAATGTCTCCTTCAGTAATTGGGGGCAAATTACGGCATTCGATACCGTTCGAAATTTTTAAATGTTTCCATGTAAACTCTATTGAAATATTTCGTAAATTCATTAGATAAGGAGTGCCGTAATTTGCCCCCTGAATCCAACTTTTATTACGATAGTCGTAGCGATATAAGAACATATTTTAACGATATTCGCTGTCGGTTGAAGTAAAAAAGTAAAATAAGCTTAGATTAATTCAGTTTTTCTTTAATTCTTTTTGTACTTTTTCTCTTATTTTGAAAATGTATACAGGGATGCCACATGGTACAAAATTAAATGGCGAGTAAAACACAAAAAGGAATTACAGAAGCGCATTATCGTTACGATTTATTGAATTCAGGTACAGGTAAGATATTCGATTATATGGCCTAACGTTCGCACTTTAATTAATTTTTTTATGGTTAATTTTAATATCTATATGAAACAAGAAATATTTTAAACTCCAAAACTTTTATGAAAATGAATCTAATGTTTTTTTTTTGTTTGAGGTCTCTGCAACTGTTTTCTTTTGAAAATATTTTTATTTAAATAAAATCCTATGAAATCATGTTGTTGGTGTTGTGGCTGGTGTGAGTTTCTGCTACAATTGTTTAACTTGAGACGTGTTCCGGATCTTATCTTTTCAGTTTATTTTTGTCTTAATTTACATTTGTTTTTGTATTAAAATTTAGATATCTCTTGCTTTCAGGTAAACTGCAAGTCACGTTATATTTTCATATGTAAATTTGTTTTTTTTTCTCTCTCATTTTTTGTGAAACTCAAAATATGGGTGGGAGTTATTAAGAAAAGGTTGGGATAAAAAATATTAAATGATTGAAAAATCATGTACTGAATATTAATGAGACTGGAATAGTTAACGAACGCTTATTTAAAAACAAAATCTACCTTTTTAATTAGACTTATGGACAGTAACAATTAATATGTTCCAAAAGCAGCAACATTTTGTAGAGTTTATTCAATAAATTTTTATAACTATTAATTATATATATAAATATTTGATAAATGTTTTCATTGACGTCAATGTTTTGTGATGGCGGCTGTTCATTAAGAGACACCTCATCAAATGCTCTTTGACATTAACACAAGCATCAGAGATGGATAATTAATAACATTGTTAATACTGTATGATATGAAAATATATTTATAAATTTCTTTGTATGGGACTTTTTCAGAAAAGGTGCCAAAGTATCCAAAAACGGGAATAAAATATATTAAAAGGTTCCACAAAAATATTTGCCATAAATTAAAATATGAGTCTTAGAACACACTAACTCTGAAAAATCAGCTTAGGTTGGGTTAAGTTGGGTTAGGTTGAAGAGAGGAGCCATTACGTAAACAAGGTTAATTGAATAATTTTCATCAATGATTTTGCTTCATACGTTTTTCATGTTGATTTAACATGATTTACAGTTGTCTTCAAAGAAAATTTTTCGTTTTGAAATAATTTTATTTCATGTTGATTTAACTTTCCAGTTCTGTTAACTCAAAATGAAGCACAACGTTGAATCAAAGTTATTTCAAGTTGGAACAACGTAAATTCGATAATGAAATAACACAACACATTCTTGTTGTGGTTTGAAAATATTCATAAACTCCATCATACCAGGGTTGTACTTTTTTCAAAAGTTGTACGATTATGTAGAATAGTGAATCCTAGTGTTAAGCGGTTTTTAACGCTTTAAAATTACTTACAGAAATATTTCCCTCAAAAGAGAAAGTAGACTAAAGTTTATATTGCAATCAGTCAGAAAATTGTTCGCTGGGTTGTTTGAAAAAGAAATCACATATAATTTGGACAATTAACATACTAACGCTATAAAAAAAATACAACCAGATACCATTCTAACACTATAAGATATTCAATAATTGAACATATGCCGAAACTGGTTCTACTAACTTTCATTAATAAAAGTCTCACATTTCAGCTTCCACCAGCAAGTGGAGTATGGACCAATATACGTTAGTTACGCAAAGGGCGTGCGAAGTTAGCAATTGAAATCGGCAAACTGATGGCTAATGTTTTTAAATAAACACTAAATATTATTTTCTTCTTTCTTTTCAACGCCATTCAATACAAGCAAAATCATAAATTCTTTATGATGATAAATGATTTTTTGGAACGAACAATAACAAACCATGCAACTACAAATTTCAATTGTAAGCTATGATTTATTATCTATTATATACATATGTATGCATACATATAGAAAAACTATACAAAATTGGGTCACTTAACAACATTTTTATGAAATATAAAACCTAATCTATATATTATAGCAATGAAATTAAAATCATGACCGTAAACGTTTTAAACAGTCAAAATTAGCGCATCAAAATTATTTAGCTTGCAATGAAGATATAGAAAATAAATACAGTGCACGAAGGGTTCGTATGGACACTAGACATGTAATTCTATACGAACTTTAGCCTTTAGGGTTAGAACTTTAGGGTTTTTTCGGTTTTGAGCGTTTTTTAGTTTTGGCGTTTTTTGCATTTTTTCGGTTTTTGGCGATTTTTTTAGTTTTGGCACTTTTTTCCCCGTTTTGTCGATTTTTTTGGTTTTTGGCGTTTTTTAATTTTGGCGATTTTTTCACATATTCGATTTTTTAGGTTTGGCGCCTTTTTCGCATTTTATGCGATTTTTTTCATTTAGGCGATTTTTTTTAGTTTTTGCATTTTTTCTATTTTTGACGATTTTTTCGGTTTTTGTCGATTTTTTTTCTATTTTGGCTTTTTTTTTGGCGATCTTTTCGGTTTTGTCTATTTATTTCAGTGTTAGAAATTTTTTTATTTGGTGCTTTTTTGGTTTTGGCGATTTTTTTTTTTTTTTTGATTTTGGCGATTTTATAATTTTGGGATTTTTTAATTTGAGCGTTTTTGAAAATTTCAAGAGTTTACCTCTTACGGTTTCCAAGATACAATAAATTGTGAAAATTACATAGTCAAATTGCATTAACTTATAGAATACTCTTTAATTTCTGTGTATACAGCCATGTCACAGAGCTCAATTCCATTCGGAAACGGAATTCAATCCGTATTTTGGTGCTTTAGAAAACAAAAAACGAAAAAAAATTTCGGAATGAAATCACTTTTAATTTCATGGACGGAATTAACATTTTCTGCATGTTAAAGTAAAAAAAACGTTTAAAATTTTTTTTTTTCAATTAAGAATACTATTTTTCATTTATTTATTCAAAGCTGGATTACAATTATTTAGTTTTTATTTATTTATTATGCAAATTTCTCAAGTCATCAAAAAAATAAAATCAACAGAACAAAATATACGGAATTGGTTTCTTTGGTATTGCCATACCATTTTTGTATGTAGTTTATCAAAATCTTCATATTGGCAGCACACAAAACAAAAAATACAAAGCAGAATTAAAATATGCATACAAAAAAATTTAAAACGCCTAAACATATGACACATTATCATTTACTACAAAATTATGTTGCCACACTTGTAAGATTAAGCATTTTTTTCGGATTGATGAAAACGATGGGAATCTGAAGCACCAAAATGAAATTTGAACGGAATGGTTAATACGGAATCAAAACCGTTCCGAACGGAATCTGTGACACGGCTGATAATAGTCTGTATAAAAATACACTAATTTTACAAATTTCAAGGGTCAAGATACATATGTACATACTATACATATACATATGTACATACTATTGTATGTATATTACATGGTATTTTAACATTTTTCGTTGCTCGTTTTGAAACAGCCTTTAATTTTTGACTCTCATGTATTTGTTGTTGTAGCGGTCAAGGTGCCTATACATTCTGTCCAAATTTCAGGTCCGTAGCTCTTATGGTTCCTGAGAAAATAGCCTGTGACGGACAGACGGATAGCGTAGCGAAGCCTAAAAATTTGCCTTTTTTCGGTTCTTCGAATTTTTAGGTGGTTTTTTAGTTTTAGCGTTTTTTCGGTTTTTGGCGATTTTTTTAGTTTTTTTTACGAACTTTTTACTTTTTGATGATTTTTTACATTTTCGCGATTTATTTTATTTTTGGTGATATTTTTCGTTTCGGCATTTTTTTAATCTTGGGATTTTTTAGTTAAGAAAAGAGTTTGCCTCTTAACGTTTCCAAGTTGTCAAAATTACCTTAACTGGTAGAATGAATAACCGTTAATTTTTTAAATTAATTTCAGTGTTAATTGATGTAGTCTGCATATAAATACACTAACTTTGAAAATTTCAAGTGTATATATCGTTACCTTAAATGTAAAAGGACGTAGCTATACAAAAATTCGAAATCGAGTTTTAGATTGATTAAACTTCATTTTAGCAAACTACATGTTCACGCAAATATTTAGACCTCTGCGATCGAAAATGACGACTTTATTAAAGAAATTCAAGCGGACGTAATTACAAAATGCATCTATTTTTTATTGCAAGGAACGTAAATAAAATAAAAGCTTAAATTTACATAAAAAGGAAATAAATGGTTAAAAACATATCGCGCCATAACCGCCAAAATAGCTTAAGCGACATAATTTTCGAACTGCAATTTTTGACCAAAATTGATTATTTTCGATCGTAAATAGTCGATTTTCGTCAAAGAAACGAAGTCCGAAAAATGTGTCGCTTAAGCTATTTCAGCGTTTATGGCTCGATATAAGTATCCATAAAATAAGTAAATTTCGAAAAAAAATTTCCAGATTACTTTATTATTATCTATTGATTTTGAAACGTTTTTTGTTTCTCCTGTAAAAAAAATATAAAAGTGTAGTTACGTCCGTTTGCATTTAAGGTGACGATATGTATATATATAATTATCTGTATATTACATTAGTATTTCAACATGTTTTGACTGATAAAAAAATACACTAACAAATAGTGTTAACGGCCATAAATCAGACAGGCCTCTAGACAGGTCGTTAGACAATTCTTTGCCCTAATCAATTTTCGATCGCTTCTTGCAGCAGTGGAAATTTTACATATGTCAGCTTTAAAGCGGCGAATATTGGGTTTCAAGTCGTAGACCAGGTACTTCCCAGGTCCATTACGCACAATTGTTCATTCAACTAACGTTTCGTTTGAAATCAATGCCAACATTTTCGCAAAAAATTTCAAAGACTGTATTTGGTTGGATAAGGTTGAAAAGAGGGACAGTCAGTAATGGCCCGATCCGTTATGGATTATACTTATAATTTTATAGCATGTTGTGAGCTTTTAAGAAGAAATATTGGGGAAGGTACCCATAAAGAGCCATAAAAACTTATCAAACGTAAGTTAGATTGGGAACTTACATAGCTGCTTCAATTTTCTATTCTTAAGAAGAAAGATTTTTCCTCTAATTTGACCTCGTCCTCGTCAAATTGGAGGAAAAACTCTTTCTTCTGTGAAAAAGTGTGTAACCACAGTTTTCGCAAATGTTTTAAACATTTTCTAATATCGAAAAAAGCTTTCCTTCCTAATGTCATTTGTGCACTGACGTCAATTGTTGCCATTACCACACTCTCTATCTCTCTCTCTCTCTCTCTCTCTCTTTCACCTACATAATTTATTATTATTTGAATAGAAAACTACTGTTGTATCCTCAATATTGCGTGCAAATGTGATATTAACTCTCATGGCAAGTCATTTGAACTAAATTAGAATATATGTATTTGTAAACCTGCTGTCATATTTGCCTTTGTCTTATTTCACATTCTTTTTTTTTTCTTAATTTTTATGCCACCAACATTATGTCAAGGTCGTACATCGATGGTGTATTGTGTCATTTTTCTATTTTATATATAGACATTTGCTTATTATGTATATTTGTTTTTAGTGTTCTTTTTTTTAAGTCAAACATTTAGATTTCAAATTGTTGTTGTTAAAGGTTTTTACACAAATATTTATATACCAGATTACATTTAAACTTGCATACACATATTTTGTTGTCATGACATTTGACATTTTGACAAATTTGAAATGTTTGTGTTTGTGGTTAAGTTTTGGTTTTGTATGCAAAAAGCTTGTTAGTTTTCACTGCTGGTTTCACATTACAAACCTTTGAGGTTTCGGTTAATTTTTTAAATATGCAGGTATCAGTGTTGGTATCTCTACGAAGAGAAAAAGGACATTAAGCTGTTGCAAAAAGGGTAAAAAGTGCGCTTTTTACGCAATAAAATACGAAAAAGAGGGTAAAAAAGCACGAAAATATTTTTTTTTTAATTTTAATACATTTTAAGTCATTTAAAAAGGAGAGTTTAGAGTGTAAAAGCTCAAAATATAATTTAAAATTTTTGCTTCAAAATAAACAAAGTATTTGAGATGTAATAACAGAATTTATTAACATATTAATTAAAACAAAATCTTAATTACTTTAATAAAAATAAGTATGTAAAAACAAATAATAAAAAAACAGGAGTTACATAATATAGTAACATATACACACATACGTATGTACGAGAGAGCTGCGTAAACAGTCTTGAAATGCTTGTTTGTAACAAACACTCAAAAGAAGTACTGTTGATTAGTGTACACTTGTTATTTTTCATATTGTACGTTTGAGTGTGTGTGTGTAATATGTAGATGGTAAGCTATTATGTGATTAATGCCGGCCATACACTACACAAGTTCAGTGCTCAAGTCTGGCACTGCGTAAACTAAGCTTGTGACACACACTATACAAGTAAACTGTGCAGTTTTTAATTTAAAGCTATAAGTGAAGAAGACAACATGTGCAAATACTGCTCTATTTTATTAATTGCTGTGGCAATAAAAACAGCCTAAATCCTAAATGTGTTAATCTTTTTAACAGCCATTTCTCTATTTGCATCGGGGTATTTTTCCTTTAGTTTATTAATTAATTTTTCGTAGGCTTCGATTTTCATAATTCTATTGCTATAATCACTGCTTTTAATGCGCCATAATGCAGGCGATTCTTTGTATAATTCTAGGAACTCTGTCCAGAATATTTTTTTTGCGCTCATGTTTTGTTTTTAACTCTTAAAAAATCACGACAAAACTGAGCGTTTGCAACATACACTACACAAGTTCACTGTACAGTTTTCAAACTTGAGCAAATATCAAAACCGTTTTGATATTTACTCAGTTCACTGCGTAAATAGCACAACCGCCCCCATACACTACACAAACGCACTGCACAGTGCCAGACTTGAGCACTGAACTTGTGTAGTGTATGGCCGGCATAACCGCATACAACTAATGTTAATGCATGTGTGTGCCTTTGCATGTGCGCAGAAAAATAAAAAATCATACACACATACATGCATGACGTTTGTACACGCTCTCATTGGTAGAAAGAAGCAAGTATCACAAATTCTTCCGTCACGAAGTGTTTTCTACTTTACTCTTATACCTACAATACTCAAAAAAATTTCTTGCAAACAGTGTTGTTAGCGTTTGTTTTATAAGATTTCGCTGTAGCAGAACATTTGAAAAATCCCTCATGTCTTGAAAGTTCTTATAAGATGTCTTATGCAGGAGACTAGTATGTACATACATACAATAGTAGGTGAAGCTTAGGCTTAGATTAAGATATGTATGTTACTGAAAAATCATTTACACGTAAAGAATGCATTAAAAGCATCACTCTTTTCTTAAGTACTCTTAACTTAAAAGTTTTTGTTTTTGCGATATTCACCTTTATTTCAGTTGTCAACATTGACAGCACGTCAATATGGTATGAAAAAATTGGAGGTTGGCTACTCGTTGTCTAAAACAAATGACTGCTATTGATAACCTCATGCTTTCAATCGAAATCGGCCCTTAAAATTTAACCACTCTTGTGCGTTGAATACAAATTTACATACATTTTGTTGTAGACGTGAACATTTTGATCTACTTTGCACTTACAAATTAACAGCCTTATGAAAATTCCGAAATCGGCCCTTAAAATTTAACCACCCTATATTATGATTAAATATTTTTGTAAGCTTTAACAAATGCTTATTGCATACTACTTTCAATCAATTATTATGCAGAGAATTATGTGGTACTTTCTAATTACTTCCGTTTTTTATTTTGCAAAAAAAAATTAAATTTTTTAATCCAAATTATGAAAAGTTTTCTACATTGTTTTTAACATAGTTTCGTTATTTTCATTGAAAACAATTTAAGAAGCCTCAGTTAAAAGATGGTGCTATTAGCGCATAAAAATATTTTAGTTTTTTAAGTTAAAAATATTTTTATTTAATAAAAAAGCACCAAAAGCACTGTAAGAAATTGTTAAAAGCACTGCAAAATTCTCGCTTTTTAAAAAAGGGTATTGCCAAATTTTCGCGTTTATGAAGAGGCAAAAAGCACCAAAAAATACCCGAAACGCACCAAAATACCATCACTGGCAGGTATGTATACCCCGAAGGGTTTACCATAACATTGTCGTTGTAAGGCAGCTGTTCTAGCGTCATCATAATTATTATTTTTTTTTAATACAGTCAGACCTGTGTATGTTGTTTCGTCTACAATTGTATTGATTTTTCACTCGCACTTGTTAAGCTCAACTAAATACATATTCTCTTGCGGATTTTTGTGGAATTTTCCATTACTATATGCTTAAGCTTTTAACCTTACTTTTGTTGGTTGAGACACGTCATTACACGTCAAATTTGGTTGATAAACATACAGGTTTCGGCCAAGCGCCACCTTCAGTGTTCTATTGAATAACAAATCCCTCTTGATGTCATTGTGTGCACGGTTGCCAGAAATGCAGATTTATCTGGATTTTGCAGATTTTTACCCTCCAAAAAGACGAAATGCAGATTTGAAGATTTTTGGCCTAAAAACGCAGATTTTTCCAATTATAGTGCATTTTTTACATGTTTCCTACTGTTGCTACAATTTTTGTTTCTTTTATGTGTGAACGACTCATAGTTTAGAGAGTTACAATTTTTTAACTTAGAAAAAATCATTAAAGAAGAAGAAGAAGTAATTTTGGCAAGCTTCTGGAAACAAATATCTGATATAAAACGAGCTTATTCTGATTACGATTTTGCAGCCCTCAGCTTATTCAAAATGTAATGTCTTTACCATATTCATTTGCAAATGTCGAAAGAATTTTCAGTCAAGGTAACTTGAATAAAACAAAACTTCGAAGTCCTTTGGATATTTATGCAACAAATTAAATGGCTTTTTGTACATATAAATTTTTATGTCCGATTTCTTTTCTCATTCATTTTATATTATTTGCACATAATTATAAAAGTTTTATATATGTTTGTTGGTTATATGCATTTCGTTTCTCCAAAAAAACGGGTTTTCCACACGCAAATTTTACTTTGCAAAGTCTTTACTTTGTAGGAGAAAAGAGATCTTATTCTATATTCTCAAACTCAAGACTTTGCGTGTGGAAAAACCGCCAAATTCATCCGCAGACTTCAACCAATCTGGCAGCTAGTTTTAAAAAGGTAATGAGAAAATAACAGTGGATTGAAAATCGAAGATGTTAGTTTGTAAAGATTTTTGCTTGAAGCCTTTACGCTTATTTTTATGAGTATACCTATTATATTTGTGTACGTAATTCTTAATAACATATTGATAGTCGTTCTATAAACATATGAAGTTTTTAACCTTATTTCAAACATTTTTGGTGAAGTCTGTAATGAGTTTCTTAAGCAGAAACGAAATGCACACTCTTCATACATTAAAGGCTTATATTCATAAAAAAATAAACTTTTTTCTAAGAAAGTTAAAATACAGTACATTTTAAGCCGAGTTTAAATTTTATGAATATGGGTTAATGAAAAATATTTATATTACACAATATAAAAAAAGTAATTTTAAAAATTACCTTGAAGATTTTTTGAAGATTTTAAAAATAAAATGCAGATTTTGAAGATTTTTTTGTGAAAAATTGTTAAATTTTGCAGATTTTATCTTAAGAAATTCTGGCAACTCTGATTGTGTGTGCCTCTCCCTATCTCTCTCTCTTTCTCTCTCTCTCTTGCGAACGTTTCACAGCAGGGATGGCAAAGTTGGTACAACTGTACCTTTTTTGGTACTATTCAAACTCGGAAAGTACAATAGTACACCAAAGACTAATTAAGTTCATTTGATTAATCTCCGCAGTTTCACTTTTGAACTATGCAACTCATATTATTCTCACTTGGAAACAGTCCTGTGAATTAAAATGCAGCGAGAAAATAAAAAAATTTGAACTTGTTTTTTTTTTAAATAATTTTTTTCTAAATTCGGATGCTACATAGAGCAAATGGCTATTAATTTGTATATTTTAAATTTCCATTTAAACAGGTGTAACCCCAACAACAACAACCCCAACATCCCAACTTACAAGCAAATTTGTGAAAGCGATTCAGTAGTTAGAACAAAGTTGATTATTTCAATAAAAACAAATGAAAATATGTAATTTGAACTAAAAAATATCTTTTAGTACAATAAAGGTCAAAAAAGTAAAATTTTTGAAAGTTGTTGGTACAATTTTATAATTCTCAATGCCTTCCCTGTTTCGCAGTTATGCATTAAACACATTCACCACAACAGGCTACACGAACACACGACTTCAAATGCCACTAGCAGCATTTGTCGCCTCGTAGCCAGCTACTTAATTATTAATTATTTTGGAGACGGCAGCAGCACCATCTGCACCTCATATTTAAGTATAAATACATAGTTCAGTATTGCCACCTTTAATTATTTCGCATTTATAAAAATTGAATTTCTCTTTCGAAATGTACTTAAATATATGACGTAAGCTAGTCCCCTTTACTAGGAGATACAAAGTAGAAAGCTTTATACTACCCATGATGGGGGGGGGGGGGGGGGGTGGAGCTGATACTAGCAGAGGGGGCTAAATACCTGGGTGTTTTCCTAGATAGGAAGCTTTCTTGGAAAATAAACACGCAGGAAAGGCTAAAGAAAGGGCTCAATGCCTACTACGCATGCAGAAACTACATAGGAAGGAACTGGGGTCTGCAACCAAAGGTAGTAAACTGAATTTACAAATCGGTTGTCAGGCCGGTTATTTCCTATGGTTGTGTGGTATGGTGGGAGGCATTGAGGCAGGAAAGTCACAGGAGCTTACTAGCTAAGGTTCAGAGATGTGCCTCGATGGGCATCACAGGTGCTCAGAGGAGCACACCCCAGGCTGCCTTGGGGGTCATTCTTCATCTACTTCCTATAGAGGACTTTGTGATGAGAACGGCCGCTAGAAGTATCTTTAGACTCAAGTCACACATCAATCTTAAATCCGTAACCCCTGGGTTTACGGACTATGAGGTCGCTAAGATCGATTTTAGTAGAACACCCTTAATGGTAATTCCGGATAGGGACTATTGGGTCAAATCCGATAGGCTGTATGAGGGTAGTGCAGTCTTTACAGACGGATCAAAAATGGGGGAAGGCACAGGGGCTGGTGTCTATATCTTGGGAACTAACATTTGTAGTTCTTTCAGACTGCCGAATGAATGTAGTGTTTTCCAGGCTGAGATCTCGGCGATGCTTAGAGCCACGGATCTGGTGGCCAGGAATGTAGTTGAATGTGAGAAGGTAACCTTTTACGTCGACAGTCAGGCAGGGCTAAAAGCTTTGAAGGGACACAATGTCAAATCGAAACTTGTTAGTGACTGTGGGAAGGCCCTCAACTTGCTTATGGAAAAGTATAGTGTCAGACTATGTTGGGTTCCAGGCCACAGCAGTGTTGAGGGAAATGAAATTGCCGATGAGCTGGCAAGAATAGGGTCGGCGTTGGATGAGGGATTGCCGGACAGATCGGTGAAATTACCGATAGGTCATTACTATAAGGAACTCAGTGATTGGGTAGAAAGCAGGACCAACAATTCATAGCGAAGTAGGAAGGATTGTAGAGTCTCTAGGGGTTTTTGGCTAAAACTACACTCAGGAAGATCTAAAATACTAATGGACATGAATAGGAAGGCGATGCGGATCATGATAGGCGTGCTGACTGGTCACTGCTTGGACAGAGCAAGAACCAGCATTTGGGAGACTGGCACTCCAAATTTTTGTAGGATGTGCGGGGATGAAGAGGAACCAGAAACCATTGAACATATTATCTGTCATTGCGCGAAGCTACCACGTCATAGGCTTAAAAGGCTGAGCAGACGTTTCCATGAAAGCATAACTGAAGTCGGGAAGTGTAAACTAGAGGACATCAGGGGCTTTATTATGGGAATTCGGTGGCTTAGTGATGGATAATAAGTTCACTTCTGGCTGCAAATGGGAAGGTGAATATTACTTTTTTATGGGCAACAGAAGGGAATCACAATGGACCTAATTGGGTCTCCGAGTGGAGGTGCGGTAAAGCACCACCTTTCCTAACCTAACCTAACCTATGACGTAAAAGTATAAAACTTAATAAATTTATGCTTTACATCAATTTTTGGATATTGTTTCTGTTAAATAATATGAAACAATTGTACGATATCATTCATTCAACATTTTGTATTATACTGGCAACACTGAATTTTCTCATTGTAGCCAAAGAAATAGAAATTAGTTTGATTGGACTACAACGACAAAATTAGCATATACAACAACCTGCCGCCCTGTTGCATTGCTGTCTTCAAAAGAATCATTCTCATATAAACATATGTGTTCTATCCTTGACATTCACCACAGGTAGCCTGTGGTGAATTGAAAAGAAGACTAAAGATATTACATTGCCGATACTTGTGGGTTTATCAACAAAATTTTATGTGGGCTGACGAAAAATCGTTAAAAATTATTTCTATCTTTGCTTGTATCTTTTAGCTAAGTTTTACTGTAATAACTTAGTAATCAATGTGAGCAATTTCTCAATTAGTCTTTTTTTTTTTTTTTGGTTTGTTAAAAGTCAGACTGTAATATCTTTTGCCATCAGTTTCCATTTTATCATTTATAATAATTTATTATTTGATTCGCCGATAATTTATTATAAAGAAGTACCCACTCCACCTTAAAAAGGTACACACTTATGAAGTTTTTTTTTTAAATAAATCCCCAAAAATTTTAAATAAAAAAGAAAACAATGCTAAGCATGATTAATTCATTAACGTCATCAAACTTTTAATGTTGGACTTTCACACCTTAAGTTATATATTTTTGGAAGTGCTTCTAAAAATATGATTATATCTACAAATTTTAAAAAACTGTCTATAAAAATTTAATTACTATAAAATATTTGATTAACCAACTTAAAATGTAAACAAAATTGTAGTGGCGTGCAGTAGTAAACAACTTAATATATATAAAACAACAAAAGAGACAAAAACGGAGACTGAGACTGAGAGAGAAGGAAAATACCTTTTAACACACTTGTATTTGTACTAACAACTTCCGTTTGAAAAGGAAACCTAAGACAGATTGCATGAATGAATGAAATTATGGTGGAATTTAGTGACTTAATGCCCGATTGACTGGCTGACTAACTGACTTCAAAGGCAATGAATTGTTTTAAAACACGTTTATAATGAACAAACACAAGAACTGTCCAATAAGAGTTTCAGGTTCAATAACAAGGCTGAACGAAAAGGATCTTAAATTAGAATTTCGTATGTGTCATCAACTATCAATAAAAATAAACTTTTACCCTTCACTGATTTATCAACAACGGTCGAGCCATCTAATTTTCCAATTAATTTCTTTTACAACCATTTAAACAACTTTTTGTTTCAACTTCTGGGCCACATCAGCTTTCGTTTGACAAAGATATGTAATGCTGCAGTTGCTCATGATGACCTACACCACCTACCTGTTGTGGCGAACAATAACAATTACTTTTACCTCCAGCACAAGTAACATATATACTGGTATCGAAATCATGAATGAATGCTTAAGACAAGTTTGTTGTCTCCATCCATCTCTATTATGTCTAGTCAATCTATGGCTAAATAAAAAAATCTATCAACTAGACTCTGAAGCTGTTTTCCATGTAAACATACGAGTATACAAACACATAAGAAAAAGTGATATTAAAAGAGATGAAAACAAATGCAGCAAAACTGTTGCTGCTTAAATTATGAATGGCAGAGACATAAAGTCGAACAGCTGTATAAATATGAGATGCAGAAAAGTAAGGCAAATTTATCGGGTTTCAGAGCTGTTCAAAAGAGTGCCGCATCGAGGTAAAAGTTCGGGATAAAAGGTTATAAATCCAAGAAAATTTTCATAACTGCCCCTTGCCCATTCACTGAAGTGTAAAATGTAAGACCAGCACCCATTAGTTCTTTCTCCTCAAAATTTCGTGCCTGGGTTAGGCTAGTTTAAAAGGCTGCTGACAACGAAGGGTGAAATTTAAAGTCCAGCTCACTTGGGTCCAATACAATCATCCCTTTGTGCTACCTGTGAGCTGAAGCGAAGATAGTGAGATATGGTGATAGGGAAGAGATAGTGATAGAGGAGACAGGTGGTGAAGAAAGGGATAGAGGAAAGCTTCCTTCTTTTTTGTGCAACTATTACACTGTGTGTAATTTTTTAAGTCATGGAAATATAACCATAAACGGACAACACTACGTGATAAAAAACCAAAAAAAAGTCCCGTATCTCCCAGTTTTGCACCAAGTCATGCACTTTTTTTAATTGCCCCCAAAGATTTGGGGCCTTGGTGTCATTTTTCATTTTCTCAGGCTCATATCTTGCAAACTGTTCGGAATTTTGATTTACTCTCTGAGGCAAAGTTGTAGCTATTGGCATAAATAAAGAAATTGTTAATATAAAATAAAAAATAATAAATAAAATTTATAAAATTTATATATATTTATAAATAAATAATAAAATTTAAAAAAAACCTCATCTTCAAAATCAAAATGGCAATAAATTTTGTAAAATTGGACTTTTTTAACTTTTTTCACCTGCTCAGGTCCATAGGTAAAAAACCGTTTAAAACTCAAGGAAACAATCAACTACATAAATATACCTAATATCTCCGTAAACAACTTTCTAGAACACATGAACTTCCTAGGAATGATTATGAACACCGTTTAGGTAGCGCTTAGGTAGTCGCAAAAGTGAAAAATTCCCGGAACATTTTTTAGTGTAATTTGTTTGGAAATTTTTCAATTTTGCGGCTACATAAGCGCTACCTAAGAATCATTCCTAGGAAGTTTATATGTTCTAGAAAGTTTTTTACTGAGTTCTTAGGTACATTTTTTTAGTTGATTGTTTTCTTGAATTTTGAACGGTTTGCTACCTATGCACCTGAACAGGAGAAAAAAGGTAAAAAAATCGAATTTTTTTAAATGTTTTGCGATTTTGATCTTGAAGATGAAGTTTATTTTTGATTTTATATGTTCACAATTTTTGTTCTTCCTCATACAACTTTTTCTACAACAACTGATACAAATGGACACAAATGCACATCAGAAAAATGCGCGGTTATTTTGTTACTTTAAATGACTTTCGGAGACCGGGCTCGAACCCAGGACCTTCGGTTTTGTCGTCAAAGCCACCTTACCTCCTAAGGATATTTTGATCTCTATTCGATGGGAATAGATAGATCTTGGTTATGCAGCCGAGGTAGTTCAAAGTCGTGCAGCTTGGTATTTGTTTTAAATCGCATTAGTTCTGTCTTCTAGACCACAACCTGTAAGCCAGTTGCAGCTTGCTGCCATAGCATTGATCATAATATCAGTTAACAATAATATCAGATTTGAATCCCTTATCCTCTAATGAGAAAAGACTGGAATTGAAAACGAGAATTGCTAGTTCCAATTCTTTAATTATATTTCCTATTGGCAACACTTTGGCATCAAATTTAAACTTTTATGACATCTAAACACTCAAACAGTAACAAAACCACAATAAAGAAAGAAAAAACCGCTACGCTGACATCAGTGATGCCAACTTGGTGCTTTTGGCACTGTTTTTAGTGCTTTTTGAAGAATCAAAACGTTAAATTTTGAGCGTTAGTGCCAAACTAAGAAAAAGCACTAAGTAATGCTTTTAAGAAATTTGCATATTTCTTACAGTTACTTTAATAAAAACTTGGTGTATTTATTTCTTTAGGGTAAAGCGTATCTTTTTCGTCTGATATTAAAAATGTTGGTAATATTGCCGAAATAGAGAATAGCTTAGAAAACATTATTAAATTTCACCCGTTTTTCACGTTAGTGCTTTTTACCCTTTTTAGATTTCAAAATTACGCTTTTTAGTGCCTTTTTAAAATTCTGATGTGCTTTTAGAGCCAAAAAAGTTAGCATCACTGGCTGACATCTTCATTATTCAACTCACATGTGTAAACATGAGAGAGTGAATGTTTAAAAAAAGCAAAAGAAATTGAATGAAGAAGACAACTAAAAAGTTTTTTCAGTTGCTGTTAGCTACACACACATATTTACATAGGTGTGGTTAAATGTGTTTTTTCTAGATGACTACATACAACGTCGCGATGCAAAGTATGGTCTGCCCAAGATTTTCTTTATTAATCTCTATCATTATCATCGCAATAATGATGCTCGTAAAAGTCAACCTAGTTTACAACCTGTTCCAAACAAACATGTGTGATTTTATTTTGTATTTATCTGTAAGTACTTCTGCTGTAAATACTTTTGATGTTTGCTTTTCGCTTTTGGCAACATTTTCCAAATCAGATTGTTAAGATTAACTTATCTGTAAGACAATAGCGCAAAATGAAAAATAAACAAAAGCGATAGCACACAGAAATTTTATCCCTTGAATTTGGGAAATTGTAGAGTAAACAAATAATAGAAATTCATTCAAGTGATTTAGGAGATACTTATTTTGTTCAGGCATTTGCTGCTGCTCTTCACCTGTCAGCAGCATTATTAGCCACAAAAGATTTGTCTCATAAAGTTATGTCCGGTTAAATAAAAAATCGGAACAGGAAGTACTGAGAAAATAAATAGGAGTTTTTTAATTTATATCCGGACAGCTGAAAGGTACTCTTGTTATTTATTTATAACCTGGAAAAAGCCACTGTGAGAGCTGACAAGTGTTTCGCACAATTATTTTATAGTAGTTAATTTAAAAAAAAAAATCCCTAGGCCGTGAATTCCGCATAAACGAGATTTGAAATTACAGGCATAGAACTACCTGAAATGGTTTTCAGAACACGGCCGTATGTCTAGGACTATACTAAAAGTAGTGGAGAGATGACACGAAGGACCACAAGCAACTGGAGTTTGTGGACCTTTAACTAGTAACTGGAAGGAATCGAACCAATTTTATAAAAAAGACCTACGTGCTCTTATTTCATTTATAAACAGTATATCTGCCCAAAAGAATTTGTTACACAACCTTGCTGGTTTCTTTGGAAATAAAATTCCTCTTTTAGGACCCGTAAACTATCGAGGCCCTATGCTCCTTATAGGATCGACGGGAACATATATATATATATATATATATATATATATATATATATATATATATATATATATATATATATATATATATAAACTTTTCTAAAACTAATAGCGAGACGACACTCTATAGCTCGGTTCGAAGGACCATAAGCAATTGGATTTTGTGCACCCTTAACTAGTAACTAGAAAGGTGGGGTCTATTTCTAAGGCTTAAATTTTGGTTCATCCAATCAGTTTTATAAAAAGACTTTCGTGCTCTTATTTTATTTATAAACAGTATTTGTGCCCCCAAAAAATTTGTTATATTACCTTGCTGGTTTCTTTGGAAATAAAATTCCTCACACGATATTTATCATTATTACAAGGCAACTACTTTTTAGGGCCAATAAAATATCCTAAAAGTTTCAGCGAGACGACACTTTATAGCTTGGTTCGAAGGACCATAAGCAGATAGAGTTTATAGGCCGTTAGCTGAACACTAGAAGAGTGAGATCCATTTATAAGGCGTTAGTTTTAATTAATCAAACCAGTTCTATAAAAAGACTTGCGTGATCTTATTCTATTTATAAACAGTATTTGTGCCACAAAAACTTTTTATGTTACCTTGCTGGTTTCCTTGGAAATAAATTTCCTTACACGATATTTAACATTTCTAAACTAAATCACTTTTTAGGATCATTAAAATATCCTAAAAGTAGCAGCGAGACGACACTTTATAACTTGGTTCGAAGGACCATAAGCAAGTAGAGTTTGTAGGCCGTTAACGGACAAATAGAAGAGTGAGCTATTTCTACGACGTTAATTTTAGTGAATCAAACCATTTTTGAAGGAACTTCCATGCCTTTATTTGTGCCCCAAAAAAATTGTTATATTTACGAGTATTACCTTGGTTTCCATGGAAATAAATTTCCTCACACGATATTTAACATTTCTTTTAAACCCCTTAAAACAATGAATAGATTTCTTGAGAAACATTTCCCTTAAAGTTTAACATCTACGTACATTTGCAAATAAAAAACTTGCTTCATTTCACTTTTTTTTATTTACAAAAAGTATCAAATACAATTTGATTGCATGTCATCGAAACATTAGATTTCATTATTGTTCACTATTTGTCTCAGAAATACAATTGCTTGCTTTTATCAAGCATTACACACACATTTTACTTACAAATCGTTACCTTAATATAAAAAAGCCCTAACTCATTATTTTTTGGAATTCGAATTTTTTATATATTTAGATAGAAGAACATCTAATGTATCAAAAAAAAAATGCAAAAATCTGGATGTCCAAAAATAAAAAGAATGAGTTAGGTCCTTTCTATATTAAGGTAACGAAATTTTGTTAGTATTCATAGCAAAATAAATATAACCCAGTTATCATGTGTATAAATTTTCCAAAAAAAATATTATAAAAAAAATTAGAGAAAACATGTAACCGTATCTTAAAGTAACTTATGCTCAGGAAGTTTTTGTTTTCGTAGTTTGTTGGTTGTTGTTTATTTTTCAAGTATCTCTTGTCTGTGTTGCCAGGCAATATACTAAATAATTAAATATTTAAGCACTTGCTGCTTGCCACAGGTATTTATTTATTTACTGTTTAGTTCGTTAGTCAGCAGATTGTATATGAGAGTAAGTTTTAAAAAAAAAGAAGAGAGATGTCTTAGGACAAGTGGTTAGAGCTATGCTGCTTAGATATATATAAAAAAATTTCATATGTTAAATAACAATGCAATAAAATTATATTCACCCTTATTCTAGTTGTCAACAACGACATCTGTACAATACAATATCAACAAATATGGGCTTATTTACCCGTTGTCGAACACATTTGACTGCTATTTGCAGGTTCATGCTAGTTTCTAGACCTCAGTGAATATAAATATACTGCCAACAGCACAAAATTAATCTCGGGAGCAAATAAAATTGTAAGAATATTAAAATAATAAAAAAAAAAAAAAAATTCGAAATATGCTAAAAATATGCGTGTAAGACTGATATATGCAAATATATGCTTTAAAGGGTAAAATATGCACCGAAAAAATGGTGCCAAAATTCATAAAAAGCTCTGAAACGGATAAATATTTTGTCCCTGCTTTTAATACGTCACACAATAAACAAGTAAGAGTGCTATATTCGGCTGTGCCGAATCTTATATACCCCTTACCAAAGTGCGTTTATGTTGTATAGAGATACATACATAAGCACATACATACATATGTGCTTTGTGAAAAAATTTATAATTTTTTGTTATAGTGCAATTTTTAGTGAGTGACCTCTCGGTCTTCTTCAATTAAATATTTTTTTTTCGATATTAGCAATAAGTTGAATATATTATTCTACGCTCTATCTATATTTAAGAAATATTTTACATTCGCCCTTCTTCCCAGTTACTTTTATATATGTATCACCTAAAGTGTAAGTTTCCCAACCCTGGAATTCTTTCACCAATCTCTTTCTTTTTTTAGAATATAAGATATGTTTAATTTATAGAAAAAAAGGAAAAATTTGTTTTGGTAAGTTACTTTTGTATAAAAAAGTTAAAATTTTCCAACCCTGGAAACGTCTTTTTAATTTTTTTTAATTTTTTCTTTTAATTTGAAGTACCAATTTTATTCGTACTGAAGTATAAAATAAGTTTATTTAATAAAAAAAAATAAACATTAGTTTACGGTAGTTAATTTTTTATATCACAAAAAATGTAAGTTTTCCAACCCTGGAATCATCCTTTTTGATTTTTCGGATTTCTTACACCAATCTCTTTTAAGAATATAAGATATGTTTAATTTATAGAGAAAAAGGAAAAATTTGTTTTGTATAAGAAAAAAAGTTAAAGTTTTCCAACCCTGTAAACGTCTTTTTTAGGGTTCCGTACACCAAAGGTGAAAAGGAACCCTATTAAAAAAATCGCCAAAACGAAAAAAATCGCCAAAATTAAAAACAAATTTCTAACACTAAAACAAATTGACAAATTCGAAAAAATCGCCAAAATTAAAAAAAATCGGCCAAATTAAAAAAAAACGCCAAAAATCGAAAAAAATCGCTTAAACGCGAAAATATCGCCAAAACTAAAAAAAAATTTTGTATAAAAAAAAAATCGCAAAAATTAAAAAAATCGCCAAAAATAAAAAAAAAATCGCCAAAATGAAAAAAAAACGCCAAAAACCGAAAAAATCGCCGAAACTAGAAAATAAAGTGTCAAATCTAAAAAAAGAGCCAAAACTTTAAAAAATGGCCAAAATCGAAAAAACGCAAAAAACGCCAAAACAAAAAAACCGAAAAAACCCCAAAAACGAAAAAAATGCCAAAACTATATATTATATAGGATGAAGTTTGTATTAAATTACATATCTAGTGTTCGTACGGAAGGAACCCTTCGTGCGCGAGTCAGAGTCGCACTTTACTGAATTTTTTTATAAATAAATAAGTTTATTTAATAAAAAATAATAATAAAAATTAGTTTTCGCTAGTTACTTTTTTATGGCAAAATAAAGTTTGGGTTTTCCAGCTCTGAAACCGTCTGCTCGATTTTGCTGATTTTCAATACCAATCTTTTTCGGACCATTTTTGATACACCAGTCTAAGACCGAAGTCTCTAGATTTTCTGGAAGCTTCGGAAAACCGTACAGACAGACGGACAGACGGACATCGCTTGTTCGTCGTCCCTATGCATAAGGATCCAGAATATATACATATTTACTGTATGGGACAATAAGCCAAAGTTTATTGAATAATAAATATATGGCACTGACCAGTTGAAGCAGTAGCGGTCTTTATAATGTTTATGCTTTTTGCTACTTAAACCAAAGTTGCTGTTAACTTGACACGCATTACTAAGTATTGCTGTTAACTACGCGCTTTTGCCTTAAGCCATTAAACGATCTAGTTAATTTACGAATTTTTTTAAAGATATTTGAAAATGTTGCTGTTAAATTTTTTCATTTAATTTTGGTTAAAAATATTTAAAGCAAAAAATATTTTTCTTACACTACCATTTGAAAATATATATGTATATATACATAAATAAAAAGAAAAAAACTAATTATTGCTGTAAGAATTTATTCAATCAAAAACATTTAATTCTTTCGAACCAAAAAAAATTAAGCTGTTGACTTTAAAGTTTTTTTTTTTTTTTTTAATTAAATTCTTTTGCCACAAAAAAGCGGACTTTATATTGTATACTCTAGTGGACACATTTTAAAATGACATGTTGTGGTTTTGGCCATATTGGCTTGATTTTTCAGGCCGTTTAAATGTTATGGCAACAAGGCGATTGTTTACAAGAATAAAAATAGTCAATAAATAAAATTAATTAGATGACTTTTAAATTAAATGTGAAGTTCAAAACAAAATAGTTTTTTAAATTAAAAAAATTAATATACATATAAACATATTTAGGATGCATTTGTAAGCACACAAATTGGTTACTGGAAGAGGCCCATTTATCACTCCCAGTGGGCACAAGTAGTTTTCAAATATATTTCTCATTTTTCATAATGACATCTTTTCAGGTAGATCAAACTTTTCTGCTCATAATGTTAAATAATAATAATATTATAAAGTGTCTAAAAATAACATTAATCACTTACAATTCAGTTTGACTGTGTCAGCACTATGTCTATTGAATAAGCCATATTAAATCGCAAACCAATTACCTTAACCAGTGATATTTACCATCAGTTATTTTATTTATTTTTTATTTTTATTTTTTGTTCGCTATACAACCTTTTATTCCAAGGTCTTCGTTTTTATTATTAGAAATTAAAAATCGCACTTCAAAACCTTTTAATGATTTGTTTACTTTATTACTTTATTGAGTATGGCAGCACGATAACGGCAAAATTGTTGTTTCCTTTCAACAAACAAATATGGCGGCATCTTTTTTAACTAGTGTGGCTAAAACAACAATAAAAACTTATATATTCTATTTGCTCATAAAAAAAGGCAACTACAAATAAAGGCAAAATAAATAATTACTTTAAAATAGCAAAAAACAAAAGTTTGAAAAATATTTAGAGATAATTTCTTTAACATTAATTTTCTACTATTCCAGTAAGGTGTAGTGTATTAATGATTCACCATAAGTAAGTACTTAAATAAAAACTTGACAGATAACGAATGATTGTTAAATCAGCAGACATTGAGGAAACCTTTTTAATTAATTTTTCTTCAATTAAATAAATAAACAATTTTCAAGTCTTCTCATTCCCTTTTTAGGGTTCCGTACACCAAAGGTGAAAAGGAACCCTATTGTTTTCGCTGCGCTGTCCGGCCGTCTGTCTGTCCGTCACAGGCTATTTTCTCTAGAACAGTCAGAGCTACGGATCTGAAATTTGGACAGAGTATGTAAAACTTTGGCCGCTACAGCAACAAATACGTGAGAGTTAAAAATTAAAAGGGTGTTCCACAACGAGCAACGAAATATGTTAAAATCCCAAGTAATATACACACAATTGAAGCATAGCCGCGAATAACGTTGTAAGAGATAATTATTACAAACCAGTTTTTTTACAGATTACCGTTAACATTACTGTCTTGCATTGTTGAAACATCAAACAATCCAAAGTTATGCATTTTATCACCGTCAAAATACAATTACAAGCAAGTGAAAGAACTTTGTAAGTAACTAACAAAATTATGAAACGAAATTGTCGAAAATAATTGATAAATGTAACAGAGATACAAAGAGAAACGTTAATGCTAATTATCATTATTTTCGATAAGCTGAAAAAAAAAAATTAAACGAAATAACAATATTGCTTTAAAATACGTTTTTTGGCTCTCCTGAAAAATTATTATTTTGTCACTTACAACGTTATTCGCGGCTAAGCTTTAAATATATGTATATATATATATATATATATATATATATATATATATATATATATATATATATATATATATATATATATATATATATATATATATATATAAAGGGTGTTTTTTATTGAGGTATAGAACTTTAAGTTAGCATCACTTTTTTAACTGGCGGCCATTTTGTCAGCTGTCAAGTGATTAATATTTAGTTTGGTTTGCCATTTTATCACAAACAGGTTGACAAAAGAACAACGCTTGCAAATCGTGCAAATTTATTTCGAAAATAATGGTTCAGTTCGCGAAGTTTACGGTCGACATAATCGTCCATCAGAGCAATTAATTCGGTTAACCATGGAACGTTTTCGCACTACGTTTACTCTATGTGATAATACGCATCCGCAGAGACGTCGAACAGTGCGCACCGAAGAAACAATTGCCGCTGTAGAGCAAAGTGTTGAAGAGGACCCGAATGAATCGATTCGCCACCGTGCACAGCAATTGGAGCCGACTAACCGACTATTTTGTTCCCGAATTGGATGGCATGAATGTGGATGAGTTGTGGTTCCAACAAGACGGCGCTACATGCCACAGAGCGCACGTCACAATCGATTTATTGAAGGAAACATTCGATGAGCGCATAATTTCGCGGAATGGACCTGTCAATTGGCCACCAAGATCGTGTGATTTGACACCATTGGATTATTTTCTTTGGGGATATGTGAAGTCGCTCGTCTACGCCAACAAACCACAAACGTTAGGGGACTTGGAAGCCAACATTCGTGGCGTTATTGCCAACATACGGCCCCATATGATCGAAAAAGTGGTTGAAAATCGTACCTGTAGAATTGGCTTTATTCGAGCCAGCCGCGGCGGCCACATGCCCAAAATCATATTTAAACATTAATGGCATAAAATTATCCTTCCAATAAAGTCAAATTGATGGACATTAAAACGATTTTCTTGTGTTTTATTTCAATTCAAAGTTCTATACCTCTTAAAAAACACCCTATATATATATATATATATATATATATATATATATATATATATATATATATATATATATATATATATATACATATATATATATATATATAGTGTAGTGTATTTTTATACAGACTACAACAATTAACACTAAAGTTTAAAAAAATTTAAATTAAAGGGTATTCTATCAGTTAATGTAATTTTGACAACTTGCTGTATCTTGGAAACCGTAATGGGCAAGGCAAACTCTTCACCCAGAAAAAAGATTGGTTGGAAAACGGTTAGGCCAATAAAATATCATTTGCATTAACTATATTTCAGTTCACGCTATCAATTTTCTGTTAATCCAAAAAACAATCCATGTTCATTGCCATAAGGGCATAATTGTAACAAAAATATGATTGTGACAAACAATACTTAAATTGATTGCATCAACCGAGCGTATGCTTTTGTCATGACTAATTACCCAATTGGTTAACCCAACCGAATAAAATATTATGAATTGGATTTTACTACCAACTTTTGGTATTAGCAACTAAAAAATTGTCGATCTATATTAAAATTAAAATAAAAACTTTCAATCAGTTGCTGCAACTAACTATAGATTGAGTTTACTATTATAGTTTATAGCAGCAAATTAAAAAATTAACTTTTGTATATTCTGATTTGTGAATTCTCAAATGGTTTTTGAAAGTATGTGCATAAGATAACAGGTTTGTGGCTTTTCAAACTGTGTGGTTGAAGAAATGTATATAGACATACTTCACCATTAGGAAATAAATTTCAATTAAAATAAACTTATGACAATATGTCAACTAATAAATTTCTTAAATTGTGTATTTTTATTTGCGATTATTGTTTATTTTTAATTCAGCAAGGAAGGCCAATTTTTCTTTTACAGCTAGAAATAATGATATTGTTTTAATTATATTAACCAAATTTTCGGTAGCAAGAATAACATTTATTTCAAATTCCATACTGTCAACCAATTTTTTCTGTTGCTGCAACTATTTGGTTGAGGGTTATAATTAAAATATAGTGGTACCACAAGAAAATTTCAGTCGCTATAGCAGAATTCTATGATAGTTGCTGCAACCGCCAAAATTCAATTGGCAACAAATTCGGTTGTCACAACGAATCTGTTTTCTCTATGTTGAAATTTGCAAAAACGGTAAAAATAAAAATTCCAAAATTATAAAATCGCCAAACCGAAAAAAATCGCCAAAAACCGAAAAAAATCGTAAAAAAAGCGCCATATTAAAAAAAACTAAAACTAAAGTTAATCACAAAAATCCGAAGAAATCGCTAAAATTAAAAAAAATCGCCAAAATGAAAAAAAAAATCAATAAAATGAAGAAAAAAAAACAAAAAAATAAAAGCGCCAAAACGAGAAAAAAGTGCCTTAAATGTAAAAAACGTCATAACCGAATAAATGCAAAATAAACGACAAATTAAAAAAATCCCAAAACGAAAAAAATCCTAAAACTATTTATTATACATATATCGAGAGCCTATAATCAAAATACGTCAACACAAATTTGGTCCAAATGAGTTTACGATGGCAAATAGCACCCCTATGCAATATTCAACTGTAGTATAAATTTCGAATCAAAAAAAAAAAATATTTTTTCCCCGTTTTATATCAATTTTTCTTGTTCCGCTATCTCAAAGTATAATTTTTTTTTGGTGAAAATAAATGCTAAATCCCACGTAAATTTCCAATATTTTCAAAAAATTTGTAATTTATAATAATTCTACCTCATATCTGATTGCATTTGGCATGCTGAACACGAATCTGGCAGTAGAATAATGGCTAGTTTTTGAGATATGGTCACTTTTAATATATTAGTACAGAGAGGTTCCGATAAAAAAAATTGGTAATATGTGTATAACTTTTAAACTTTTAATCGAATAGAAACATAATATATATGGAAAGATTATAGTCAATGATATAAGCTTTCGAAATTGATAATTTTGAGTGACCCTGTTACACTAGAGAGTGAGTTAGAGAGTGCTAAAGCTGACTACCTCGAGATGGAAGAGGATTTCAGTCAGGCTTAAGTTATTTTTTATGGTATTTTAAGCTTTCTCTTGCAGCTTTTCTATTCTTATATCTAGTTAGTATTGAGTAAAAGATTTCACAAATTGATTAATAAAAACTAAATATATTAAAAAAAATCATATTTTTTTTTACAAAATATGCTAACTCTAAAAAAAATATCTGTTTTTTATCGACTAAAATATGCTATCTCATAAAAATACACAAGCTAGTGCAAAATGACATATTTTTTGCAGACGAATTAACTAGTTTTTTCGCTCTACTGAAAAGTTAGCTTTTTTGAGTTGACGTATTTTGAATAAAGGCTCTCGATATATAGGCTAAAATTCGTATAGTATTACATATCTAGTGTCCGTACGGAACCCTTCGTACGCGAGTCAAAGTTGTACTTTACTGAATCAAGTAGGGAAGGAGAGGTAAACAATGAAAAAACATCTGACATCAGCTGTTTTGGTAGAATGTACCTGGTGGATTATTTACTGACTTAAGTTTTCATATTTAACTTTTCAAATTCTTCTTGTTTGTGTAAAATGTATGAATATATGTACAGAGGTACATATGTATGTATTTATGTCGAATTTCACTGTTGAACGTAATCCTACATGGTCCCCCATTCATATCGTTATTGATTTTAACATTTCGTTTTTCCTCTGCCAAAGGCCCATTGCATTAACAGTTTAATTTTTGTTGAAACATGCATACATTTTAAAATATTTTTGGAAACAATATTAATTTTTTTTTTCATAAAAACATTTTTTTTTCGTCTATTACAATATCAAAAACAAAATTTCTTCTCCAGAAGCTTGCGTATTTTCAACCTTTAATTTTATTTATTAATTTTTTTGTACCAAGTGAGGTTAAATGTTTTTGAATAAATAAATTCATAAATCTGTATACACACTTATGTATTTAAAATAAATACATTTAGTTATTTGTTTATTCAAAATATTAATGAATTATGTATTTATCTTCCTACGTACATACATATGTACATATGTATATATTCTGCTCTTTAGCAAGGCAAGTATAGCAGATACCATATTGATAATCGATATAAATATATATATGTGTACACATTTTGGATTCAAATCTAATGGAGAAAACGTAACATATGTATGTCCATATGTATGTATATACATAGTACATATGCATGTATGTTTTTATGTACACTTGCTCAGCTTTTATGGTAAAAAAAAAGTTTCATCGCCTCACATTCTATTGTTTATTGGAAAGTGATTGCGCCTTCATTTCAAACTGGCCAATATCACTCAATATGACAGATGACAGCTGATTTGTGCCCTATCTGTTTATTCTTTATAAACATGATAAATTTATATTTTATAATATCGTTGATTTTAGCTTAATTTACTGTAACCTTGACGCTGTTTGTTTAACTTGGCAGTTACAATCTAAATCTTTAATTAGACGTACCATAATCATAACCATACAAAACAGCTGTTCGAACCAAACTAATGGGGAACACTGTATTTGATAATAAATGACTCGTCATAACGGCCTAGCCATAACTATAGAAACCAATTATTGAATTTTGGTTATGGCTATGGCATTATGGTAAGGCCTTTAAGTCCATGAAGTATTTGAAATTCAATACGTTACGTAGCAACGGGTTACGCTCCCTTGAGACAGAACCGATCTTTAAAGAAAAATTCTACTAAATATATAATTTTGAATTCTCAGGCATTTCTTACATGAGTCGCCCGATATGAAATTGGTTGATATTATTGCATGGAATAGGGAATAGAGATGAAATGGGTAATTTTAGTTATATGGAGTCCTGAAATGGAAGAAGTTTTATACTAACCAAATCCATTCCTTATTTGTAGGGAATTAATTAGCTCCCAACCTCAATTAACAACCTCTTCGTGCAGCACCTGGTAGCTGTAGTCTCATGTCCAAGTGTTAAAAAAAAAACTAATGCTAGTGGTTAGTACTTATGGTAGAGCAAACATTTTTTCACAATTTGGAGGAGTCTTAGAATGATTATTCTGTTTAAATATACAACTCTGTGTTAAGTCCAATTTCTGTAAATTAGGGGCTACATTTTGTGTCAAAATCTCAAGGCAACCTTACTTTTTCATTGAAGATTCGATACATCAGGATTGCCGACCCTCGATGCAGCCACTCATCTCCAAACGATTAAAGCTGTCTTTACATGGTAATACAATGTATTACGACATGTCAAAATATGCTGTAGAACATACAAAATCTTATCATGTAAACGCAAAATGTATCGAGTAGGAGAGAATACGGATAGAAAATTAGACAAGCGGTCGGTAAATGTTTATTTTCTAAACCATTTTAGAAACTTAAGTATTCTCATCACACCAGAGGTGTATTTCAAAGTAAACGTTGCCATCACTGATGGTAGGGTATTTAAGGGTTTAACACTTTTACAAAAACAACCAAAATCAACTTAGGAAATGTTCATGTTGTTTTTGTAATCATTGTACAACTGCAACCATCAGCTACTTAACCCGTACCACAAAACCAAACAAAAAATGAACAAAGCTATAAAAAAAATATATTTTGTAGTAAAATTACATTGCATTAATAAAATGTTTTCTCCAAGATTTAGTTATATTAGTACACATTTTTTTTGCAATTATCCAATTTTTATTTTTACCTCAAAAGTTTAATGTCTTTGCTTGCATTTTACTTATAGTATCAGTGTAAACATGAAAAATACCTACAACAGACTATTGTTCTCTTTTTTTTTAACACGGAGAGAATTTAATAATATTTTGATTCTACAAAGTCGTAATACTTTGTATTACCATGTAAAGACACCTTAAGGAGCTTCCACCACAGTTTTAATAGCACATTTACCGTTAAAGCCTTCGTTTTCGTTCGCTTTGAATGTTGGAGAAAATATTCCTCTGCAATATCTCTAAGGGCCTAGTTTTGTAAAACGAAACGCCTAGCGTTGAGAAATTTTTTATGTATTTTGTTTTGGTAATTTAAATTTTTTCCATATAAAATTTATCAACGCTTGGCGTTGCGTTTTACAAAATTAGGTCCTAATTTTTATGTCTGTTAGACGCTTTACAGTCAAGCCAACCAATAATTTTGTGGGTAAATCTTTTATGATTTCATGGGTCTCAATGGAGGTTTACAAAAAAAAAAATTTTATATCAGAAACACAGATTGGAAATCATGATACAATTGCACTGTACAATTTGTAAACAAAACACAGACCAGATAATTCTTGCAATTAAAATATTTAGCAATAAAAATTTGAAAGAATTTCTTGTCTCTCAATTTTTTACTCTCTTTTGGAGCTGTCTTCTTGCAAACCTTTTGGATTAATGAACACTTTCCAGCAGCGTTGCCAGTTTAGGTGATTTATCTCGATTTGTAACGCGATTGGGGATGAAAATTTCGTGTTTGGGATTTTTTGGGGGATTTTTTTCATAACTGATGGTAACAAGAATGTCTAAAATGTGTGTTATTATTCATATTCTAATAAAGAAGACGTATCAAGTCAGATTAACCAATAATGAACACTACCAAAACAAAAATACGTAACAAATTGCAATATGACTTGTTAGAAGCCCTTCTTAGAATAAAAATACACTTTAAAAGTAATTCAATTTGTTGTGACAATTTTAATCTTTCTGCTGAGATGCTAAAGCTTTTTAATACAAGTACCTATTACGAGTATGTACAACACAATTTCTGAGGCTGATGAATCAGAAGATTTCGATTTTGAAGTTTTTGAAATGGTAAAATTTGGTTAAATTTTCTTTATACTACATATGTGTAATTTTTTCTTTACAAGTCTTATAAGTACAAATTAAATTAAGATGAATGTTAATATAGCTATCGATATAAATAAATTTTATTGAATAAATATATTATTTTTGTCATTATTTTTTATATAAAATTAAGAAATTTTATTTTTTTTTCAAAAAAGAAAAAAATTTTAATCAAAAAAACTCAATTTGGAAATTTTTGGGATTTTCCAAAATTGGGGATAAGCTCTAGAAAAAAAATTGGCAACACTGCCTTCCAGTAAGAATTGTTATAAATTCCTAAAAATTATTAGTAAATGAACACACCTATTACACTGCACAACAAAATACAGGTTTTTTTATGATGTTTAAATAAAAATGACTGATCCTTATGTATTTTTGTCTCCTGATTACGATGGCGTCATTAGTTTTTCTCTATCAGCTCTAGTTTTGAAGATATGGTGTCATTTAGGATTTGCATAATTTGCATCTCTTTTTGTATTATTCCGTTAATATATTACAAATGGTACTCCAACTTTAAAAATACTTTTTAAATTATTAATCAACACAAAAATTTCTGTCATTTAAATAGATTCACATTGATGAGTATATCAGGGTATTTGACGATTATTGCAAGGATATTAAAAAACGTGTGTTTTTAGTTTAGTCCTTGAACATTTTTTGATTATAATTTTTTTTTTTTACCAAATATAACTAATTCTTATGTATTTTTGTTTGCTGATTACAAAACAGGTTTATTTCTTTTCTAGAACCTCTAGTTTCAGAGATATTTCGTGTTACATAAAAAAAATTGTTTTTTCCAAAGCCATCAAAAAAAAAATAGTTTTTTATATTACATTTGTCTATTTATAAGTTATTAGTGCAGTTATTACGCAAAAAAATGTTGTATGAACCAGTTTAGAAGATTTTTATGAAATTTGTAGTTAATATATCACATATTTTAAATTTCCAGCTTTTACGAAATAAAAAAATATATACGATATATTAACTATAAATAACACAAAAATTTCCTGTGCAGGTCCATACAACTATTTTTTTGCGTAATAATTGCACTAATAACTTGTAAATGGACAAATGTAATATAAAAAACAATTTTTTTGATGGCTTTCGAAAAAAAAAATTCAAGATTTTTTTTGTGTAACACGAAATATCTCTGAAACTAGAGGTGCTAGAAAAAAATAGACCTGTTTTTGTAATCAGCAAACAAAAATACATAAGAATTAGTTATATTTGGCAAAAAAAAATTATAATCAAAAAATTTTCAAGGAGTAAACTAAAAACACACGATTTTTAATATCCTTGCAATAATAGTCAGATACCCTGATATACTCATCAATGTGAATCTATTAAAATGAAAGTAATTTTTGTGTAGATTTATAATACAGAAAGTATTTTTAAGTTTGGAGTACCATTCGCAATATATTAACGGTATAATACAAAAAGAGATGCAAATTATGCAAATCCTAAATGACACTATATCTTCAAAACTAGAGCTGATAGAGAAAAACTAATGACGCCATCGTAATCAAGAGACAAAAATACATAAGGATCGGCCATTTTTATTTAAAAATCCAAATCACTGTTGTGCGGTGTTATTTAATACAGTATTTTGCCGTTATACTGCTAAGCATTAAGGAGCTGCCACCACTTCGATCATTTTAAGAATTTTCGCTTGAGTGTGATGCCACTGTTTACTTTATTTTGACCCGTAAAAATAGGTATTTTTCAATAAACAGTTAATTAAACTGTTTTCATGAATTCAATTGTACTTACAATATATATAATTTAATCGTGCTATAATATTTTTATATATCATTGTTTATAATTAATAAAACTACATAGTATTACATTTTAATAATTTATAGTATTTACTTTAGTTTAACGCTCACAATATTTCATCCTGGAGTATATGTGCCCTTTCACTTTGTTGAATTGGCATTGTTTCCTCAACCATTTTTTACTCAATATATCAGTTGCTCTGACTCAAAGTATACGCACTTATTTACCATTACATAGTGCATTCAGGGGATCTTTGGACATTGGCACAAACGATGAAAAGTTACAGTTCAAGGCGTCTGGACACCTGTGCCTGAATTCAGTAACTTTTATTACGATAATCGTATCGCTATAATAAATTTAACGAAAATTTATTGACTTTGCTATTCAGTAACATATTTTAATGATATTCGATGTCGATTGAAGTTAAACAATTTAAAAAACAAACTCAAATTCATTAAGTTTTCTATAATTCTTCTTTGTGATTTTCCCTTATTTTGCAATTTTGTATGATACTCGTATACGCACAATTGAATGTCGAGTAAAACACAGATGTACGCTGTCATAAAAAAGTTACTGAATCCAGTACAAGTGATCAGCTGTTAATTTCTCTCTTGTGTCACATCAAGCAAAGTGTTCGGAAATTTTTTTTACAGCAGGAAATTTTTCACTATCAATTATACATACATTATATGCAGAGTTGCAAATCGAGACCACCTGGTATGAATTCTTCTTGTTATAGTTCAAGGATGTTCATTTAATCAATCCATTCAGTGCGTTGACAAATAAGTTTTTCATTTTATAGGGAGACAAATAAAAAAAAAAAACTGTTTTCATATTCCATTAAGGTACGTATTTGTATCAACCACAAATTAATTAATGTAAACAAAAATCAATCAAGAGTTAAAAAAAACAAAATACATAATGCAATACCAAAATGGTCATATTTTAAAGATGCCCGTCATAAGATAACAATATTAAAAGAAAAAACAACTAACAATAACAAAAACATTTTTGCGCCATTTTGGTTGAGTAGGTACTAGACTAGTTTTTCATTAAAAAAACTACTTTTCGTTCAAAAAAACTTTAACAGAATTAAAAATAAACGGACACACAGTTCAGTGCAAAATGATTTAAATTAAACTAAAACAAACTGTTCTAAAATTTCATATGTTCATACTAGTGATGTAACGAATGTCAATTTTTGATATTCGCGAATACGAATACGAATATTTGAAACGATATTCGCGAATACGAATACAAATATTATATGCAATATGAAATATTAAAAAATTGTCATGAAAAAGGACTTCAACCTCTTGTTGGAGTACTTTAATGTTAATAAAAAGTACTCGAAATTTTAATGATCGTCATTAAATAATATTTGAAAATGATACAAAGCACAAATTTCTATAAAAAAATAATGTATTTGTACAAACTAACATTTTTATTCATTTATTTAAATTTCGTTTAGGATTTATGCATTTATTTATTTAATTTCTTTGGAAAAATATTCGTATTCGTATTCGCCTGAAAATGGCCGAATATTCGACAACTCGAATACGAATACGAATATTCGTGCATCACTAGTAAATACATATGTATATGTATTTGCATAAAATTGTCAATTGTCTTTCTTATGTCAATGCAGTTACTACTTATGATGCTGGTAAACAGTTTATGTTAATGTTACTGGTATTTGTTTAATAAAAATATTAAAAAAACACAAAGTTTGCTGTAAAGTAGCCATTAAAATTTATGGCTTAATTTATGAACAACAAACTATTATTGATAAATATTGAAATGTTTTCTGTTAATGCTTTTCCAATGAAAGCAAAAATATGTTAATAACTTTTGAAATTAATAACTGAAATAAAAATGTTTTACGTGGGATTACAGACGCATGCCTTTAATTAATAATTGTAAGCGTCGTGGTGGGGCTCCCCACACAAAATTGGAAACATAATACACAATTTGATTTAAGAAAAAAAAATCGAGTATTCAACAGCTTTCGAACAAATTCGTCGGCTTTAATATTTTACGTGCGAAAAATTAATTTTGACTGATCTTCCTATAATTGTATTATATATTATAAATATGCTGTAAATGGTTACATTATCAATATTATAATTTTTTAGGTTTATTAATATTTTATAAGTTAAAATTCATTTCCAATTTTTTTTTCACAGTGTAAAAAATAGAAGGTACAACTTCCATCTCTATCTCTCTATCTCATTTTTTTTTTCTTGACATTCAAAGTCTGCCAAGAATAACTATTATGAGATTTCCGTTAAAATCGTGCTACCGTATTAATTTAACAATTCCCCTCTGTTTCTTTTTGATGTGTAAACATTTATACGCTAGGGGGTAAAAATTTTTTGACTTTGATTCTTTGCTGAGATTTCTTTGCTGAGATTTCTTTGCTTTTTGCTTTTGCTTTGCATTGTCAAATCGGTGTGAGCTATGTATGAGTGTATTAGTGTTTTAAAGAAGCAATACCAAGCAGAGAAACAAGTCGACCGGCTCGAAGCCGACGGTGCGCCGCCGCCGGTTATTTTTCTGTATATTTCCGTACACCAAAGGTGAAAATGAACCGTAAGAGCTACGGACTTGAAATTTGGACACAATGTGTAGACATTTGGCCACTACAACAACAAATACATGAGAGTTAAAAACTAAAGGGTGTTCCAATACGAGCAACGAAAAATGTTAAAATCCCATGTAATATACATACAATTGTATGTACATATATATACACTTGGAATTTGTAAAGTTAGCGTATTTTTATACAGACTACAACAATTAACACTAAATTTAAAAAGTTTAAATCAAAGGGTGTTCCATTAGTTAATGCAATTTTTACTTTATAATTTTGACAACTTGCTGTATCTTGGAGACCGTAAGACCAAAACTCTTAAAATTTTCAAAAACGGTAAAACTAAAAAATCAAAAAAATATAAAATCGCCAAATATAAAAAAAATCGCCAAATCGAAAATAGCACCAAATTAAAAAAAATCTCTAGGACTAAAATAAATCACGGAAAACCGGAAAAATCGCCAAAATGAAAAAAAATCCTTCAACAAAAAAATCGCCAATATGAAAAAATCGCCAAAATGAAAAAAATTGCCTAAATAAAAAAAAACCCCTAAAAACAGAAAAATCGCCAAAATGAAAAAAACCTCAAAAAACAGAAAAAAATCGCCAAAATGAAAAAATCGCCAAAATGAAAAAAAATTGCGAAAACTAAAAAACAAACAAAACGAGAAAAAAGCGATAAAGCTGAAAAAAATCGTTTAAACTGAAAAAACTTAAAACGGAAGAAAGCTAAATAAAAAAAATAAAAAATCAAAACCGAATGTGCGCGAGTCAAAGTCGCACTTTACTGAATTTATTTTAATTGCAATGCGTACACAACAACAAGAACAGCAACAACTAAACGATGAACAACAGGAATTAAAAATTAAAAAGAAAAAGTAAAGGCATTTACCATAGATGAGCACTACAGTACTACTAAAGTTTCAGTAAAAAGAATAAAAAATGTTTAACAAGTAAATTTTTACTGATTACTAAAATTTTGTTTCTACAATTTTTATAAATTGCCTAAATGATTTGTTCTATGATGAGGTGCATTGAATTTTCAGTAATCAGTAATGCCCGTATTCATAATGGAATTCTACCAAGTGGCTAAATGTTTTTCATACAAAAGTTTGAAAATTTTAATGAAAAAACTTTGCCACTTGCTACAATTTTGTTATGATTACGGCCCTACGATTTTACTGGTAATGCAAATTAAATTTCATTAGCAGTAAAAATTTACTGAATTTTTTTAGTAATCAGTAAATTTACTGCTTACTGCAATTTTGAATGCAGTACATATACATATACTGCAGTGTGCCCATTTCCTAACCAAATAAGTTTAATAAAACAAACAAAAACCAACAAATTCATATGTATTTACAATATTGAAAGTTTTGATACTTTTAATTAATTAATTTAGAAAAAGATACTAAAAGCATAAGTACTTCCAACTTAAAAAAAATTTTCATTACTAGATGTTTACACATCTCCTCTGTGATCGGACTCACATTGTTTTTTTTACAATTTTACTCAAAAATTATTAACACCCTGTGTTTACAGCTCATGCAGAAGACTCCTCTAGAAAATTGTTGTCAAAATCGCATAAATTCACATAAATTTTATAATCAACTGGACCGTCCGGGTTGTGGAAAAAGGGGATTAGTCGTTCCTCCGAATTTGTATCGGATTACTTTCCTTCCTTCAGCTACATCGCCCTCGACATTGATTTGATATAACGCGTGCTGTTTCATAGCTAACGAACTTTCAGTTGGTAACACTGTTTGGTATGTGCGGCTGTTTAACAGCTGTTTTTTGTTTTTTTTTTGGTTTGGTATTTCATTATGAGTAGACTGAAACCAGAACAACCACAAATTATGCAGACCTTTTGCGAAAGACATGTTTCAGCCCGAGAATATTATGTTGGGATAGGTAGTGTCTAAGTACTTCCCCTCGGAGACCATTGGGCCTATTGTGAATACCTTCTTACAAAAATTTTCCCTCTACTCTTATAGAGATGAAAGTCCAGATACATATTACCTGTCATTAGTCTATCTTACTTCCATAAAGAGCCCTTTGATATCCTCGAGTTTACACTACGCGAAATCTTTTAGTTCCTCGTTCCTGCAGTGCCACAGGCTGAAACGTCTCAGCCATCTCGGGAAACGACACACAATATGCTCCAGTGTTCTTCGCTGCCTTTCATACTTGCATAGCCTGTAGAAAAATGAGGGCCAGATTCTTATATCCTAACCCTTATGTTAAGTGAGCAATAGCGTCCTTTTTATTCATATCTAGTAGTAGTTTGGATTCCTGCAGACAAGCTTTTAAGCTTTGCGGAACTTATTCTAGCAAGAATTGTACGAAAATTATTGAAATGAAAACCTTAAAAAAATTTCGTCAGGCCAAGCCTTAGTTGTAAGATCTTCGAGAACCTGCGTACTACTATTACAGCAAAGGAAAAGTGACTTATCAGCTGTTTTACCAAAGTCTCTCTCTATCTCTCTCTCTCTGCCTCATCAGACATTGGCCATATTCTTGCCAATTTGTCGGCAGTCTTAAGGTAGAATTAGTAAAATCGTATCATTCTACTTTACAGTACAAGTTATAGAAAATGTAACAGTTTGCACAGCACATTTTTTTTTGTGTGGCATTAAATGCGGCGTTTTTGACATTCGCTACAGAAAAATCTGTTTTCTGCAGATTCCTACGTTAGCAGTGCTACAACCACATATTTTATAATTAGTAACATGCATTGTATATGGTACGGTTTTTGTCAGCTGTCACGCAACATCACGATACAATTTTACTAATTCTACCTTTACTTCACTCAACAGTGTAACGACGTGTAGCCCAGCTTTACACTAAGCCCGTTCATTTCAGTTTAAGGAACCCATCCCGTTCTTAGTTCATTTAGTGATCGGCATAATCGTCTCAAGCAAACTCAGAGATATCGATTTGTGTATAACGAAGAAGCTACTGCTGCTCAAAAACCGGATGTATAACCATCTAATTTCGCAGAAAGGTTGGACTTAAAATCGCTCAATCACCGATCAGTGCATACCAAAGAAGCTGTTGCTGATCAACAACTTAGGCTGTATCCATTAAATTTTGCTGAATTGTTTGACTTGAAACCCATCAGGAGAGTATCTAAAAGCTATCTTAAGCCATCACCACGTAAACTGAGTAATCCGGGTTAAAGGAAGTCAGGTCGGTCTCTAGCACTTGGAGATCAGTCGCGTGACTACTTTTATGTTATTTTGGGAAAGTGGTTTTCAGTTCCATAATTTTCTTTATCCAAGCACAAACCATGAGGAGTAATGCTTAGAAACCAGGAAGAATCTCTGTGAAGGCTCTTAATACTCGTAACGTACCCAATATAACTAGCATCAGTATTAAAATAGCATGCATTACACCAGCAATAGCAGGTTAGATGTGAAACCCATCACAGAGTACGTAAAAGGTATCTTAAGCGATTGACATATAAAATAAGTGGTCCACCGTTATTGCAGTCGTTTTGGTTTCTTCTCTAGAAGATCAGTAACGAGACTACTTTTGTGTTAGTTATTGTCCCGCTAGGAAACAAATTTTCAGATCCAAAATCTTGATTATCCAAGAACACACCATCAGGACTAGCGCAAACTCATCAGTGAGAATATTTGCGAGGACGCTTAGTACTCGTAACTTAAAAAAAAAAATTCAAAAGACAAGGTTAGATCTGAGACCTATTACAGAGTATATAAAAGATATATTGAGCCTTGGACATGTAAAGTGAGTGGTTCACGTCATAAGAAGTCGGGTTGGTCTCAGTAGCGTGGCTATTTTTGTGTCAGTTCTCTTCCGCCTAGGAAAGGGATTTCCAGTTTCATAATCTTCAGTGAGCATCTTTGAGAGAGCGCGTAATATTCGTAACATTAAAAGTTTTCAAAAGTAACCAATACAACAAGTAAGGGAATGTTAGATCTGAGACCCATCACAGAGTATCTAAAAGGTATCTTAAGCCACTGACATATAAAGTGAGTAATCTGCGTCATAGCGAATTGGGTCCATATCTAGCAATTGGAAATCAATTGTGTGACTACTTTGTATAAGTTATTTTCCTCCTAGAAAAGTGATTCTCAATTTCATCCTTGAGCGAATTAAAATAATTAATGAAATGGCTATAGAGTTAAAAGTAATACGCCTACTGAGCACCAGAGGCTCTGCACAACACTATGGTTGGTTGGTTGGTTTACGTGGCTGCCTTTTTCACGTAGGCATTCAAGTAGAATCTAAATGATTCCTTTTTGAAAGACCACTCCACTCGTCGGTGTCAACCTCTGTAGAACCGTATCTAAGTATACGGATACGGTGATAGGTATTTATTATATTCAACCCGTTGCGTTAAAATATCTGATAAGGTCACTCAATCCAATCTCAGATAAATCTGAAAGATCGTTTAGTACATTTCTGCCTAAAAACTTGTGTCTCGAGAGATACAAACCTGGACAAAGAAAGTGGAAGATTGTTTCTTCTTTGCTTTCTTCTTGACAACTTCGGCAGAACTCATTATAGGACAGACATATTTTACTAGCATGTTTACCGACCGCCCAGTGCGCCGTCATGACTGCAACGAGCCTCGAGATGTCTCTACGGTTCCTATTTGTTAATTGTATTGAGCGCTTATTATTGTAGTAAGGCCACATTTTGTTAGCAACCTTGCAGGTAACTATATTACGCCATCTGCATTCAGACTTATAGAGATAGCGCTTGAATATACCGTTTCTAATAGTACCAAATGGCATGGCTACCGATTCGGCAATGGATGCATTTATAGCAAAGCCAGCTCTAGCTTTTTCGTTACCTAACAAGTTGCTATATGCGCAACTAGAATAGAGAAAGTTGTGTACGATCTTAGAGATAGAAGAGCTGCTTGGCTGTCGACAAAGATAGTGACTTTAACTTGTATCTTCCGTCAAAACTTCAGCCTAAAATACAGTGGCTTCTTTAGGGAGAAGAAAGGAGCATTCTGTACCAAGCTCATATGGAAAGACTCCAAAACTGGCACGACAGAACATTCTTGATCCATCAGTGTATATTTTGACGTCATATTCCTTTCCACTCTCGTCTGGCTGGAAGCAGAACTTTAAACACCTTGTCAAAGTCCAGATGAGGCACCATGTAATCAGTAGATTTCCTCAGCGTAGGGGGTGGTTAATCCAGGATTCTGTCATGGTCATAGGACCTTGATCTCCACCGCCCAGATGCCGGTAATCTCAATGCATTATTTGAGGATACCGCCAATACATTAGGGTTAGGATAGCATTCATAGCATCCGAAGGACTTGTACGTAAATATCCTGTTATCCCTACGCAAATGGATCTCTGTATTCTATAAAGTTGATCTACCACGTATTTATAATAACGATTTTGATTTGTTTCAACATAAGATGTCAGTTTTTAACTACTAGAAGCAAATTGCACAAAAAATACAATTATTATGTACTAACGGCTTTGATACATGAATAAGTTTGGCGGCGGCTAAATTTGACGACTACGGCTGAGTTTACATCTGGCCTTTTTTGTGTGTCATTTGCCCAAAAAAGCGTAACCAACTAATTACTAATGAAAAACTGTTTGATTCAAACATTTATTTATTGATTTAGAGTTTTTCCAATTATGTTGGATTCTATAAAATTGTCTATTAGTTATGTATGAAACTATTTAACTTAATAAATACATGTCTGAATCTAAAATTTTTCATTAGTAATTAGTGGTTACGCTTTTTTTAGGCTTGTGTGGCACATGGCATACATATGGAAACCCAGCCTACTTCACTGTCTCTTGACTTTTAAATAAACGGTGACGCTAAATAGTTTGTTTCTCCTTATGTTAAATCAATACTTTTTAGCTAACTGCAATCCCAATAAGCAATTTTGCTTGAAATCAAGTGTAAAACAAGTGTTATTCAAGCCACACAATCAATTGTCAAGGGTTGAATTATGCTTGATTCACACTTTAATTCAATAGCATTCTCCAGTGAAAAGGGAACTTGAACTCAATGCGAACAATTCAGTTGTAGTACAGTTTGATTCAAGCCTTGAATTATACTATAATTCAATCTTGTATTACAATTGAATTCAAGTGTAATTCAAGCTGCAAAAACAATGCTTTTAAAATGGAAAGCAAAATGCAATTCCTTTGTTTCCTAATAATTATTTTCTGCACATTTGCCTTCGCTATTGTTTTCAGGTTTTACTCAGCTTTGTTTTTCAAATTCACTTTTATTTATTTGTTTTTGATATATTCACAATTTCAATTTTAATAATAAATAAATTACGTATTTGAAAAAGTTTGAGCATATATGTATGTAGTTTAATTTTGTATTTAAAAATATTTTCAAACTTGAAAATTACTTGAAAAAAATGCTTGAACTCAACTTTGTTTCCAGTTCAATTTTATGTGCTTGAATCTTAATTTTTTGAGTGCTTATTGGGATAGTTTATGTAATGATGAAATAATATTTTTACTTTTTATCCTTTTTATTAATTTATTTTTTATTGATCTATATGTTTTGTTTGCCTTTTCGTATATTATTTTTATAGAACTATGTTTTCTTTGTTTTTTCGTTAAATTCTAATACACATACGTATACGCATGTAAATATGTACATATATTAAAAACGTTTCAAATAAAAGTTAAAAAAATCAACTTTCTTTTTACTTTAAGGAATGATTAAAAAATTTAAAATTTTATATTCGAAAAATACATCATACATACATACATATGTACATAGACATCTCGTCAGTTGGTTATTGGTTTGCGGCACAGTATATTCAAAATACATTATGTCTGCAGCAAACCAATAACCAACCGACGATCTGTGAAAAAAAATTTAAATAGCGTTTTTTTGCATACAACAAGGTGCAATCAGACGTGACATAACCATAGCCATAAAAAACAGCCGTACGAACCAAACTTATGGGAAACACTGCATTTAATTATATGTGACTCGCCATAACGCCATAGCCATTACCATAGAAACCAATTGAATTTTGGTTTGGTTACGGCTATGGCATTATGGCACGTCTAATTGCACCTTAGCATACGAAACTCTTTGACGTGTTTGCCGCAGAAAATTCGTTAACTTTCAACTTCTTAACGCGTTGTATTGTTTTGACAACTAATCAGTAGTAAATATATAAGAAAAATTCTAAAAGAATAAGAAACATAAGACAAATTTTCAATTAGAGCATGTTTTATTTTCTTATGTTCACACATGTGTTTTCAAATGTCTATGCCATGTGAAAACATTTATCGACGGTTGAATGTCGCCGATATCATTAGCAGTCCGTTTAAAGTATTTGCATTAGTGATAAATTAATTATTTTTTATCTCATTTTAAAACTTTAATAACAATGATATAAAGTATATAACAAGTGTTGATACAAGCTCCATATTTTGCAGATTAAAAAGAAAAAAACTTAAATAAATATTTGTGACGCCGGCACTTCAGCAACGCTACCAAAGAAATTTCCAGCGGCTTTAATGTTATAATAAAAGCTGTTGTAAACAAACATGGCCGATGTCACGTGTAATTGTACATACAAGTTGGTGATCAAAAATTAAAAACCGTATGTAAATTAATCAAGTTTGACAGACACAAAAAAAACATGTGAATTGTAAACTTGAAAAAACACAAGCAAAAACATGTACATAGTGTATTGGTACCTTAAAGTTTTCAAATGCACGATACTTGTAGACGAACTGACGCATGCTATGTACTTCTACCTTAAGAATTAAAAACTATCGATAGTATCGATGGCATCAACGAATACTATCGAAACTATCGAATGGAGCCACTATCAATAGTTTTACAGCTCTAGTGGACGCACGATTGCAGTATACAAGCATTTTGTGGTTTCGGTCCCAGCACAACACTATAAATTGAGCTGAAAATTTACTTTCTCTTCTCAGCAACCTGCCAACTTAAGCTAACCTAACGTTTGAGTTTTTGAGATCTCTGACTGCTTCAGCTACTTACTTAGTAGGCTCAGCTCGTCTCTCTCTTGTTCTAAATTATCGCCAGGAACAGTATACTATAAATTAAGCAAAAAGTGTACTTGCAGTAGGGTGTCTTATTGGGCTACTTGGTATTTGTTCGTATATAATAAACCCTGATATTTTTCCACCTAACTGGGCACTATACACATACCTACATATTTCCAATATTTGCAATACGAAACTTTATAATGTCTAACTTGACATTACCCGCTGTATTTGTTTAATGATAAAAAAAATCACTGTCTAGATATTAATTCATTACAGTTTCTTTAAAAATTAAAAAAAGAAGCAAATAGAAACGAAAATGCTTTTAATTATATTTACATTAATGATAAATTTTAATGTCAGTCATCATGGCAAAGAACAGTGCTGGTTATAAACACTACACGAGTTGTTGACAGCGGCAGGCTCACAGACAGACAGAGAGTGAGAGAGAGAGAGAGAGAGAGAGAGAGAGGGGGACGTACTGTCTTTCCCAAACTGAGTTTTGCTCAGTGATGGGAAAGTTGATACGATCGTACTTTTTTGGATACTATTTAACATGAAAAAGTACCGTAGTACTCCCCCAACACATTTGATACTCTCACGCTCAGCTTAGAAATGCAGTCAAATGACGCGCGTATGCATATAATTTTGCCAAGAATTAAATTTCTTTTTCGGTAAATGGCACGAAACTTTATTATTAAAGCTATTTTAGAAAAGGGTTTATCTTTCAAAATTCAATATAAACGAAAACCAATGATATTTTCTGTGCCTTAGAAGTTTATCTATTTATATATAAACACAAATCATGTTGAAACAACTGTTTCAACAACTGTTTTAAAAAAAATTGTAAAAAGTTTTATATTAAATTCTATAAAGTTCTAAGGGCAAAAGTAGACTTTGACAATGAAATATTAGTTTGGTTTAGTAATACCCCTTTTAGACACGCAAAGTTTAGTCTTAATTCAGCTTTGTGAAAGACAGAAATAAAAAATACCATCTCTTTTTGGCCTTCTCCCAGCTGAATTAAGACTTTGGAAAGTATGAGCTTTACCCTGGAAATGTTTTATTTGGTAAAACCAACATCATTATACTTCTTTTAATTAAAATGTTTCCCAGCGGAAAGAAAAATTTTGAAGCTATTGACAACCAATACTTGTATAGAGCACTGGCTCATATGAAAGAACTGAAACTATTAACAACAGACAATATACATACATATATGTATCTACAGCGGCTTAAATTAAAAACGCATTAGATGAATACATGTTCCATGATATATCGAGAGTAGCTTACGGAATTTTGTCCATACCTCACTCCTCTACAAATGTCGAAAGGATTTTCTCTTACCAAAATCTCATGAAAATAAAACAAAGGAACCGGTTTTTATGTTCCAACCGTATCATGTCTTATGCAGGACAAAGATTTATTGAAGTCTAAAAATGCATCTTGTTATAACTTTGACATTTGTGCCTGCATATGTAACTACATATATATCTACATACATATGTATATACATACATACATATGTGTATGAAAATTTTATTTGTTGTTGCTTAAGCTTGTCGAATAAACATATTTAGGTATTATTGATCCAATTATTTTATTCGTGTCTTTCTGCGAATAACTTTAATCGCATCTTTTATTTGTATACATAATTTTATTTCAATAATTATTTGATTTACTCGATTTCATGCCATTGGAATGCAATTTTTTTCGTTTATTTTATAAGGTTTTGTAAAATAATTTCAGAATTGATTTTCGCATGTAAAATCATTCGAATACAACTTATTTGAATAAAATAAAACATGTTTCGCACTATATTTACGGAATTATATTAAAAAAAAAACATTATTTTAATAAAAACGACTCGTACAGAATTTCCTGTATAGTCCTTTGAATAAAATGTTTAGAAAGAACATTACTCAAATAAAAATTATTTGCAAAGTTTATTTTTTTTTTAATAAAATTTATACAATAAAAACAATTATTCGCCAGGAATTTTTTTAATACTTGTCTTCCTAATAAAAATTAATTCGCCAGAATTTTCCGCGTAAAAGTTCTTCATATAAAAATTATTCGAATAAAAATTAATCGCGTAAAAAGTACAAAAAGTTTTATAGAAAATTATTGAATTTAACGTTATTCGAATAAAATTTCTTCAATAAACTTCATTAGAATAAAAATTCCTTGCAGTTTTGTTAAAAGCCAGATCATTGGAATAAAATTTAAACGCTTTGAAAAATTACAAAAATTTCGTTAATGAAATTTAATTTCAATATTTAAAATTTCTTCGATTAACTTCATTCGAATAAAAATTGCTTGCAGTTTTATTAAATGCCAGATCATTCGAATAAAGATTAATCGCTTAAAAATAATTTGTTAAATATCGATAAACACAAAATAATTTTTTTTTAATTTTTTTGTTAATAAAATTTAAATAAAAAAAATAATAATAATTTTTGGTACTCTAGGGATCAAAAAAGTACTCAAAAAATTTTTTTTTGATACCGAAATGTAAATCTTATTTCCCATCACTGGTTTGGCTCATACCCTGCTGTTTTTTTTTTCAAATTTTATTAATTTCTTTTTTCTTTTTTGCCAGTTCTTAACAACACAATAATGTTACACTTCTTACATGTCAAAATTCAGGCTATAAGAATGCGGGGTGATCAAGAGTGAAGAGCCAGACTTTTTCATTCTTTTGCATCTTTTTTTTAATGAAATTTTCCCTAAAGTTTTTGTTTATACAATTGTTGTTTTAATTGTGGGTTAAAGTTGCTTTTTCCTCCCCCCCCCCCCTCACGTTTTTTTGCTTTCTTAGTGCATGTCTGTTAAACTTTATTATTCTATAAATTTTAATATTTTTCTTTACTGGCTTGAATTTAATCATGTAAGAATCTAAAGGGAATCATCGTCATCATATGTACATACATTCATATGAAAGTACAATTTCCGTAAATTGTATGCAGTCGTTCAGCACTACGTAGGCTGTAACATGAACCTACAATGAACAGTTTTATTTTTGTAGGTGTAACAAATGGAATACAAGCATAAAAAGTAATGAAAAGAAATAAATTTTACCTTATGCAGGCATCTTTATTTTTTATTTTTATTATATTTTATGCGTGCCTTTCTATTAGAACTTTAAAAAAATTATACTTTTTATTAAAAAGAAAATAAAATAATTGAGTTCATGTTTAACTCAAGTTTGTTTCTTTGCATTCGTTTCTTTTTTTTCTTTTTTTTTTTTTTTTTTGTAAGACGTGTGTAAAATTTCTATGATTATGCTAATAATAGTAACGGTCTTTTATTATTATTTAAAATATGTGTTATGTATGTATATATGTATATTGTTGCTAATAAAATTTGTAATTTATATGTACATGCTTCTTATGTATGTATGCAAATTGGAAGAATGTCAATTATGTGTCACAATAATGACAACGGCAGTCAAATAATAAATAGTATCTCTTTTAAAATTAATGGGCATAAAGAGTTACTATGCTGTCCCTGCGAAAGACCACATCAGCCATTTCAGCTAGAGCTGGAGTAGTTACACTAAGTAAGATTTAGTTGAGGCAGGTTAGGTAAGTTTAAAAAAGATTGGCAACATTGACACAATACCGTTAAGGGTATAGAAAAACCTAAATTAGAACGTTGCACTATCCTTTAGCAGGAGAGTATGTGCATGAAGAGTAGAGAATATAATAGGGGAAAGATCTGGTCGAAGAACCGACACCTAGTGAACATTTTCTGCCATAAATGTGAAACTTAGCACAGAGGTTAGAGAACCCTGGCTGGGTTACCTGGTTACCTGGTTACCTGTAAGCAGTGTTGCCAGTTTTTTCTAGAGCTTGTACCCAATTTTTTATTTGTCATCCCCGAAAATCTCCAAATTGAGTTTTTTTTGTCAAAATTTTTCTTTTGTGAAAAAATAATATTTTTTAATAAATGACAGAAATAATATATTTATTCAATAAAATTCATTTATATCGATAGCTATATTTTGATTCATATTAATTTAATTTAATTACACACAGTTTAATATACACAAGTATTAAAAAAATTTTAACCCAAGTTTGCCATTGCAAAAACTTCAGAATTGAACTCTTCTGATTCATCAGCCTCAGAAATTTTATTGTACATACTCGTAGTACTTGTATTAAAAAGCTTTAGCATTTCAGCATAAAGATTAAATTTGTCACAACAAATTGAATTATATTTAAAATGTGTGTTTATTCTAAGAAGTGCTTCCAACAAGTCATATATTATTTTGTTACGTATTTTTGTTTTGGCAGTGTTCATTATTGGTTAATCTGCCTTGAAACTTCTTCGTTCAATGCCAGACGCATGAATGGGAAGGGATAGTGATAGAGAAGACAGATGTTGAAGGAAGAGATAGAGATAGAAAGCTTCATTCTTTTACAATTCTGCTTTTTACACGTACATATTTTTTAATAATGCAGTGTTGCAGCGTCTCTGGTGTCAATGAGGAGTATTACATTTGTAAAGTTGTATTTAGTAGCCATTTTATACACAATGCCAACGAAGGAGGGTGCTCTGATGTTACATTAGGATTAGCATCTGCTCAAGCCGGTGTAGTTCAGTGACCAGTGTCTATGCTTTCATCACTTGAACTTTTCCTACAACAACTGATACAAAGGGACACTAATGCACATTAGAAAAATGTGTGGTGTTGTTATTTAATGACTGTCGGAGACCGGGCTGTAACCCAGGACATTTCGAATATAGTCAACTATTTCAGCCTGGATAATATCATGTTAACACAGAAACTCAGATTAAAAAACACGTCTTCTACTGTTACATAACACAATACATTCACATAGAATTTGTGACTTTATCTAATCATCTTCTACGATTCAATAAGACGAAGGGTGAACGCAGTTTGGTTTACTTTTTCACAGGGTTTAAGTAGTTGAGACCGGAAAGTGCCCAGAAAAAAACCCGCAATAAGCCATAAATCATTCCAATTGAAGTTACGGATGCCACTATATGAAAATGGTTACATCAATGCCTTGGCCTGCCTTAAGCTAGAAGAAGCCAGCCACGCTCATTCTGCGGTCTAAATGTTATTTGCATTGATCAGAGAGATGACAGTCGACCAGTTTACACCACGAACCGTCTCTGGTTCCATAAAAGGAACATCAGAGGTCCTAATGGCCAATTTATCAGCTTCCTCATTACCCTGATGACCACTGTTGCTGAGTATACAGTGAATAGAAATCTAGTTCCATATGAATAGCTTCTTAAGCAAAGCTGGAACGGATTTCCCCTAAAAGGCTAGACTTAAGAGTTACCTGACTGTCGGAAAAGATAGCTATATGCTCCTACTTAAATTAAAGCGAACACACCTCCGTATACCAACATAAACTTCTGGAGTCTACAGTAGGATGGTGTACATATGTGTGTACATAGATGGCGGCAGTAGTTTAATAAAAATTACTTTGGTGAAAAGTGGCTCAACAACCTCATAACTCAAAAAATTAGATTTTTGAGTTAAAAATTCAGAATTTACCCTCATAGCGTTATTTATTTTTAGACGCCACAATGCCTGGTGGGTTTTTTTAGCTATCAATAATAAACGATCTGATTGAATTTGTGAACATGAAAAAAATTGGCCATCGAGAATAACAGACCCTAGTTAGGAGTGTCAGCAAACCCTGACTTTAACTATATATCTTCTGAAACATGAAATAATGATATAACCCCTCCATTTGCCCTTACCCGGAAATGACTAGGGCACATCAGTCTTAGATTCGTATAAAAACTTAGAAGACCACGTCATGAAATATGAACGAGACAGCAGCCCTGCCACCATACTAGACAACCTGGGCCGATCTCCCATCTTATTCGAAACTAATCGATTAATCTTGAGCTAAGCTTCACCAAGAGTTAAAGATGGAAAAATATGTTTATATATTATATATAGTTCAATACTTTCATTTGAAAGATCTCATGCCAATTAATATTAAAGATGAGCTAGAAGAGTTTAATCGAGGCCGTTTGAGCTGCCTTAATGGTCAAGCAATTGAAGTGTTCATGACAGAAACGTTTAAGAAAATCCGCAAAATGGTATTGGATGATCCTCGTCGGAGGATGCGCGATACTATACATCGAGTATAGATAAGGGTACCGCATAACTTTAAACCATCCTGAGTAAAAAAAACGAAAGATGAGAAGCCTTTGGCTTGGGAATTTCGAGGTTGTGGGTTTTCTGCTTGTACTAAGGCTAAAGGGGGACTTAATGGTTGGTGAAGCGGCAACTGTTGTAAGTGACTGAAAGCCATTAGTGGACTTCGCGCTGACCACAAGGGTTATAATAATTCCGCTAATAGTTGAGGTCTACTTCATGAGAATACTTAGCACCCGTGAGAAACCTTTCTATGTAGTTTCTTTTAATGGTGATGGATTGTCTCGGTATTGGGGAGAATGCCTTATAGAGTGTTCTACCGTACGGTAGGGTTCCTTTTGTTTATTTAATCCCTTGGGCATTGTCCAGTAGGTCGCGAAGGCAGTACGAAATTAGATGGGTCAGATCACCTCAGAAATATGACTGTTCATAGTTAAAGAAAATTATGTTCCAGGATTGCAAACTATCTGTACCTTCTCAGCTACGTAATGGTTTCTTTGTCGCCATAGGGGCGGCGTTTACCAAAGGACAAGGCCGACATGGATGGTATCCACGTAAACTCTAGCCACATCTGTCCATTTAGGAGCTGTATTATGCAGTATGTGACTTAGGCTGGACAAGCACTTTGTTAATATCTTTTTAAGAACAAGTACGAAGTGCGAAGCGATTTTGGCTTTTCTGCAGAAAGACTCACATTCTCCAGCAGGCAGTCGAAACCACTACTAGTACTCTATCTACTAGCAGAGAGGGCTTTCTGTACAAGATGCACGATATTAATGGAACCTCCTGTATTTAGACCAGTTTATCAGATGCATATATCAATTTCGACTTTATTTGCTCATATTTATTTAAATGAATCTTCATTTATATTTTAAAAGCAACTTCTTTTCTCTTTCCTAATTTATGCTTTTAGGCAAACCCTTTATAATACACTTTACTCTTACAAACAGACTTACAAATGATTGCCTATGGCATTAACAAATTATTTTTAAAAGTTAGCAAAATAATAATATGATGGTCTTGAACCGGTTGTAGAAAATTTTATTTATAACTTTAATTCAATTATGATATAACCTTCAAAAATAAACTGCCCATTAAGCTAAAAACTTAAAGAACCAAAGTGTTAAGACTGACTGAATTTATAAAATTGTAGTAAATCTTACAAAAGATTATTCTAATTGTGTGCAAAATGCCGCGAGCCAAATACAATAAAGACAATAGAAATGGAAAATAAATAATAAAAAAAACAAACAACTTAACCTTAACACAAATATAAATTTTATGCTAAAAACCCTTATCCGCATACCATACATATATTATTAAATCGTAAAGAAAATAAATAAATATTTAGTTATTTATTGTATGTACTCACCACAAACATCCAGCCAACCCTCCACACGGCTGGGATAGGTAATTTCCGTAGCACGATTAAAATAAGTACGCCGGCCCATTATTTTGTATGTATTTTATATATGCTGTTGTTTATATTTCTAATGAACAATGAATGAAGGTGGCAAACAAATTTAATGGTTGTTCAATTTATCACAAATCCTATTAACGTTTGTGCTAGAATTATTAAGAAACAATTTCACCTTTTCCACCACACGCATATAAAAAATACTCTTAGCGTAGAAAGCTTTCTCTATTTCTGTTATTTGCTTACTCTCTTTGGCTCTTTATGAAGGAGTATAATCAAATATTCAACATGACTGGATGCTGTTTAGTGTAAATAATTTTACGGTATATTTTGTGTGTGTGTGTGTTTATTTTGATGATTTGACCATAGAGTTGTATTTTATAGTATGCGTAAGTTTTTTTTTTTTTTTTTTTTGAATGATGGGTGGTTCAGGTGGTTATTTTTTAGGATTCATTTCATATCATTTCTAGATTTATTTCTCTTCTTATTTTTCATGAGAGATTTGTAAAACTCTAACTCGAGTATACACTTTTTTTTTAAATTTACTTTAGAAATTTCTTTTTTAATATTATCATAACACAAAAAACACGAACTTTACACAATTTAAACAACATTGGGGTTAAATTAATCTGGAAAGAAACAGAGAAAGAGTAAAAATTAAATTTATTGCAAGTCATTATATTTTTAATATAATAAATATAATAAAAAATTTATATATATAATAAAACTTTTTATACACAAAATTAATAAATGAAAAGCAGCCCTTTATTTTTTTATTTATTGCAATATTTCTTGGAATCTTCTATCTGCATTCCGAAAATTAAAGAAACCATTTTTATAACCTTAGAAATATCTAAAACGTTTAAAAATCATAAAAAATTGATATCTCTAAATTTTACAATGAAAATGTACAAACTTACAGCCTATTTCACCAAGTTATTTAAATATCAACTCATATTTAAAAGTAATTTTTCCATACAAAAATTAATCAAAATCGACATTTAAATATGAATTGATATTTAAATAGAGTTGGTGAAATTGGCCCTTAGAGTCTATTTCACCAATTATATTTAAATATATATAATTTGAAATTTATTTGCTGGTGGTTCAGCGTTGTCTATATATTTCATTGTTGCTGTAACAAATCAAATAAATTTCAAATTAAAATAAACTTCTGACAATATGTCGAATAATAAATTTATTAAATTTTAAATATATATTCATATTTAAAATATGTATATGAAAATCAACTTTTAAATATGAATTGATATTTAAATAGAATTGGTTAAATAGGCTCTTAGTTGTTAAAAAAAAACGATTATTTAGCGATTGGATAAAGGCGTTTATTCCCCAACGACAAATTTTAGACTTACTTATTCTAACATTAAACCTCTGTTTCCACAACACGGCCAGTCGACTTGAACAGAAAATTTATATGTAAGCACAAATTTTTTTCAAATATTTTCATACAAATTTTCAACACGAGTCGCCTGCCTGACTTGTGAAAGCAGGGTGTAAGTGCACAAATTCATAATATTGGTTGAAAATCAATTAGGAACGGGACAAACCAAAAAAAAGGTTTATGAGCAAAACGACCAGAATTTAAAAAATATAACAATTAGCATGCAAATTAAAAGTATTGAAATTTATAAAAAATCATTAATTCGGAAAGGTTACTTTCGTAAAAAAGCAACAGTTAAAGCAGTAAATAAAATCCAGAAACCTAAAAAAATGCTTAAGCACAAATATTAAGAAAATTTGGAGCTAATTACTAATATCGGAAAACATCTTGAAAGAACACTCCCTAGTAGCTAAAACTATAAATAAAGCCAAAAATTAGGCAAAATGATTTAATATAAATATTACAAAAATTCGGAGTCAATTTCCAAATCCTGAAACGGAGTCAAAAAATTCTTTTCTTTCGGAGTCAATTGCTAATGAAGGAATGATAATTGAAACAAAGCAGGCATAGCCTTAACCAACAATATTTGGAAAGTCATTTCAAATTTTAATAAAAGCATTAGTCCGAAAAATAAGTTAAGGTTAAACATTACCGAAATTCGCAAGTAATGTTGAAATTCAAAAGGAAACCTTCAATATTTGCTAAAATTATGAGGCCGAATATATAAAAATGCGTTAAAGTAAATATTACGAAAATTCGGAGTTAAGTGGTAAAATTTAAAAAAAAAATGTTAGAAGTGGTTACAATGTAGCTGAATATATACATATATAAACAAATAAATTAGCAAAAAAAAAAGTAAAGAATAAATATTACCCATATTCGGAGTGAACATGTGTCGTCGGAAAACTGAACAAAATATTTAAGAATATACATACAACCGAAAGTGAACAAGAAAACGTTAAGAAAATTCGGACTAAACTTAAATATTTGCAAAACATTGAAAACCAAGATAGAATAAATTGTTAATATTAGAGAAAAGTTTTAGAAAACTGAGCAAAGTATCTAAAACTATATATAAAAGCTAAAGGTGACAAAAAACAGTTAAAGACAAGTGTTAAAAATATTCGGAGTTAAATTCCGAATGCTGAAAATACCAAGAAATAAGCTAAGTAAAACCTATTTATAAATAAAGGGGAGAATAGAAAAATAATTCAAGGCAAAGCTAAAAAAAATCGGAATTTATAAACAAAGGCTTGCACAAGACGAAAAATAAAACACTTTAAGACAAAAATATGCAAAAATTATTATAAAAGATAAGATGAAACTAGAAATGCTCGTAACTGGAAGAAATGTAAAATATTAACCCACTCAAAAAAAAAAAAAAAATAGTTTGTACTTCAGGTATTAAAAAAATTCGGAATTAAATTCCGAATTTAGAAAAAACCAAGAAATTAGCTAAGAATAGTAAAACCTATGTATGTATAAATAAAGGCGAGCAGAGAAAACAAATTTCAGGTGCAGTTAAGAAAATTCGGAGTTTATAAATAAAGGCTTGCACAAGAAGAAAACAACATTTCAAGATAAAAATATGAGAAAATTATTATGTGTTCTATTTTTCAGTTGAATATCTGTATATTTTTTACATCATAGATTATTTCATGATTATTGGAAGTTTTTTTTTAGAAAAATATCACGTTTATAATTTATTACATATTCATTCATTTATTTGTTTTTTATTTACAACTTAATTATTTATTAAAACATGTATAAAAATTTTTAATAATAAAAATATATTAGTACATAAATTGAAATCAATTAACAATGAACTTGTTTAGGAAAATGCAATACCAAGAAGCAGTTAATAAAGATATTAGTCCAATTCACAATCTTGTGCAAATGGTCTTGCATCATTGCATTTGCAAAATGGTATAGTATATCGATACTCACCACTAAGAATGTTTAAGTGGTGAGTAGAATATACTATACAATTTTGCACATGCAACGACAACATGCAAGACCATTTGCACAAGATTGTGAATTGGGCTAATGAGATATGTTGGCTTAATAGTCGGAGCATTACAATCAAAATATGAATGTAAAATATTTTTATCACTGGCAACCAATTTTAGAATTGAATTTTATTTGAATTTCAGCAGTAAATTTTTTTTCATTTCTAAATATATAAAAATCTGTTAGTATGAGTGAAATATTTAAATAAAATCTTGCATTAACTTTGCATGACTTTCAATAAGAATTCCTTACAAAAAGTTTTTCGAACGAAAAACCATATTTGTATAAAAATAAAAATATATTCCCAAAAAAATTTTTTGCTAATTAGAATGTTTCGAAAAAGCATTAAATGGAATAAAAATAATTACGGGCCATTCCAATCAGAATGTGCATTTAAATTACTTTCACCACTGGATTCTACTTTAAGATTTTAACGGCATCAAGCTTCATATCAATTTCAGCAGCATTATTTTAATTTATTTTAAAATAAAATAAAAATCTTTTATTATAAGTGAAACTCTTATGAATTCATTCCCACCTTTATTTTTTTATTTATACCAGTCACGATGGTAGTTATACCACTTTTTATTAATTATAAAAATACAACAACAATATAAACATGTATTGTAACAACATAACATTACAATTTTTAAATATCAAGAATCAAAAATCAAATTTAACCCTATTCGTATTGATTTGTTAATAAAAATCGTAGGCACAAAATCAAGTTTTGAACTTTAACGACACAAATTACATTGAGTTTTCCAAAGAACCGGAACTAACAACACTTTTAAGTATGCTAATTTAAGAGCAATGAGAGCGTGTTTTTGTATCTAATGACATATTAAATGACATTTGCTGGAAGATTTGTCTACACCAAGGTTGCATTTGCTGAGAAAAAAAATTTTACACAATACCTACATACATATTTGCTTCTTCATATAACATCAAATACCCACAAGAACACACACACACACACACACACACACACACACACGCACACATAAGGCATTTTATTGATTTTTATTTATTATAGTATTTTTTTGACAGTTTGTTATTTTCTTATCAGAAATTTAGCACTACAAGATGATGACAGCAAATAGCGAGATAAAATTCATACAAGTTATTTATCGCAAATACTGCTAATTTAGGTATATTTATCATCAAGCAAGTATGTATTAAACACAAATTAGTTAACATGTTAGATAAAACAAATTATTTCTTAATACATATTTATCAGTTAATTAACTTGTTTGGTGACAATTGCACTTACTTGATTAAAAAACATTTACATAAACATTCAATTGCCAGTTAAACATGCTTCTTGTTACTTAAGCATGCCAAAATTGTGGTAGAATTTTTTTTTAAATATTTAAAATAAATTCTAACATGCTTGCTTTGCACCCTTCTTGCCTACAACACACAGTACGAGTAATTATTAATGTCAGCAATCAGTAGTTTGTTCTTGTTGTTGTTTTTATTTGCGAAAAAGCAAGTGGCAAAATCCACATTGATTCTAATACACCTGTGTGTATGTACATATAAAAATGCATACACTACTGCACTCTTTTCTTTTAATTTATTAATTATTTTTTTCTAATATAATTTGCTTTAGAAAATTGTATTGGAAGATTGTTTGTTTTCCACGAAAAAACATAATTAACTTTAATACATTTTCCATTTAATATATATTTTCATTCATTTCATCTTTTTTTATAAATTTTTTACTATTTCATTAAAAAAGAACCGAAAAATACACACTTCGTATTGTATAGCACTTTTTTATACATACATATATGTATGTAGATATGTACATACATACATACATATAATTATATTAATATACACGACAACGCACTTCCGTTTCAACGATCAAAAACATCCGTTAACCGTGGTTGACATTGCTCAACTAAAACTGAAGTTTTTAAAAGATGTTTTAACACGCCGCCACTCACTACTATTCAGGGAAGGCATTGATAATTTGAAAATTGTACCAACAACTTTAAAAAATTGTACTTTTTTTAACTTAATTGTACTAAAAGATTTTTTTTTAGTTCAAATCACATATTTTTATTTGTTTTTGTTGAAATAATCGACTTTGTTCTGACTACCGACTCGTTTTCAGAAATTTGCTTGTATGTTGGGATGTTAAAGCACATGGTTACACCTGTTTAAGTTGAAATTTAAAATATACAAGTTAATAGCATTTGCTGTATCATCCGAATTTAGAAAAACAATTATTTGGAAAAAAACAAGTTCACATTTTTTTATTTTTTCGCTGCGTTTTGCTTTCACAGGACTGTTTTCAAGTGAGAATAATATGAGTTTCATGGTTCAAAAGTGAAAATTGACATATTCAATCGTTTGAAAAGAAATGCGGAGTGAAACTGGGGAGATTCCTTAAATGTACTTAATTAGTCATTGGTGTACTATTGTACTTTCTGAGTTTTAATAGTACCAAAAAAGGTACAATTGTACCAACTTTGCCATCCCTGCTACTATTCAATACAGCGAGTGTTTGTTTGTGTGTGTGCAATAACAACAACTAGAAATTCACCACACTTTAGTTAATATTTAGTAAGAGAAATATAATTCCATAAGCTCTTACTTGTACTCGTTGTTTATATAAAGAATACCATGTTATTATTAGCTTTTTAAACAAGTGTTGTTGCAAATTAATAAATCAAAACGTTAAATGAAATCAAAACATAATAGGGAAAAAGCTCTGTTAAACCGAAACCGTTACAAAACAACTGTTGGTAAAAAGATTAAAGAGAGTAGAAACCAGGGTTGCCAATTTAACGTGTTTTAACTATTACAAACGCGCTTTTTAGGGTTCCGTACAAGAAAGGTGAAAAGGATCCCTATTGTTTTCGCTGCGATGTCCGTCCATCTGTCTATCTTTTACAGGCTGTTTTCTCGAGAATTGTCAGAGCTACGGAATTGCAATTTTCACAGAATATATAAAACTTTGGCCGCTACAATAACAAATATATGACAATTAAAAATTGAAGGGTGTTCTAAACCGAAAACTGTAAGACCTACAGACCTGATATTTTAACAGAATATGTAAATAGATGACAGTTAAAAATTAAAGGGTGTTCTAAAGCGAACAACGAAAAGTGTTGAAATCCTAATATAATATACCGACAATTATATATACAAACATACATATCCAATAGTTTACAGTGGCGTATTGGACACTTAAGTTCTCACATGACGATATGTAGATACTTGAAATTTTCAAAGTTATAGCCTGTTTGTACAAGACGTTGACGTCTTGACGTTTCTGTTATATATTAAGGAAAAGTTGCACAAGTTTCCTTTAATCTATTAAAAAAACGCCTAGATTTCCAACGTCAACGTCTTATATAAACAGGGGGTTAGTGTATTTCTATGCAGACTACACCAATTAACACTGTATTTAAAAAAAAATCTAAATTAAAGGATATTCTATCACTTAATGTAATTTTGACTATGTAACTTTGACAACTTTCTGTATCTTGGAAACCGTAAGAGGCAAACTCTTGAAATTTTCAAAAACGCCAAAACTAAAAAATCTAAAATATTAAAAAAAACCGAAACGACAAATTGCCAAAATTAAAATTACGATTAAATCAAAAATATCGACAAAAATAAAATAAATCGCTAAAATACAAAAAAAAAAAATACCACAAGTAAAAAGGCCGCCAAAAAAAACTAAGAAAACTGAAAAACTAAAAAAGCGTCAATACTAAAAAATCTCCAAGAACCAAAAAAAAAAATCGCCAACAAAATCAAAACTAAATACCGAAAAAAAATCGCCAAAAATAACATAAAATCCAAAACCAAAAAAATCGTCAATACTAAAAAAAAAGACAAAAAATTTTAAGAAATCGCAAAAAAAATGCAAAAAAGCGAAAACTAAAAAAAACGCTAAAGCAAAAAAAAATCTGAAAAAATTGCCAAAACGAAAACAAAGAAACAAGCGCCATACGGAACCATTCGTATGCGAGCCAAAGTCGCACTTAACTGAATTTATTTTTCAGTTCGTGATTATGGCATTCGATATCATACAGTAGCACTTGTTTATGGTTAGAACACGTCGGATTTGTCTATACGGGAAATTCAGAGCTTGCAAGCGTTGATAAGCCGCTATCTTAGACGTATACTATAGCCTGCAACTATCTCCAATATTAACTCGTGGAATCAAACTTCATAAGAACTTGATATTCGCTCAGACAAATTTAAATGGTTGGGGCACACAGTGGGGCAACCTGAAAACGACATCACCAGACAGGCTACGAGTTCAACTCCGAAGGCATCAGAAGACCCCGCAGACCTGCCAAAGCCTGGAGACGATAGACACCAAACGAACTCCTGGAAGTAGATGTTTCCTAGAGCGAAATGAAGTAAGTATCAAACGATAAAATCATATGGAAAACATTTGAGACGGTTCTATGTTACTCCTAGGAATTCAAGCGCTGATGGGATTTTATAAAACTCGGTATAAAAACTGTTGGATTGAGACGCAAAATACTTTTTATCGACAAAAACTAACGGTTTAACCCATTGGGGACCTGTATTGTTCTTAAAAATGTTCAAAAATTCCAATCAGGGACATATTTGTGGCAACAGAATGAAAATGAAAAAAGTTTAAAAATGTTTGGTAAAAGTTAACCCATAACTGCTTTTATAATATCCTGTATTTTTGGTAACAGAATGAAAAAGATACTTGAGAAAAAAGTTTTACATTTTTTTACATAAATTAGCCCACAGCTGGCCAGTGGTTTAACCCGTTGTGGTCCTATATTATCCTCAAGATTTTAAAAACTTCAATGAGAGACATATTTGTGGTAAGAGAATGAAAAAGATTCTTCAGAAAAAAGTCTCAAGATTTTTTACATAAATTAACCCATTACTGACCACTAATATAATATGTACAAAAGAATTTTATATCTTGTTTTTTTGGTAACAGAATGAAAAAGATTCTTCAGAAAAAAGTTTTAAGGTTTTTGATATGAATTAACCCATTAATGTCCAGTAATATCACACTAAAAAATTTTATAACATCCTGCAAGATTTTCTCTGGATCTATATTATATAATTTTTTCAAAATTAAGGAACCTGGATTGAAGCCCGAATTTCCCAGAGCCAGGATAGCGAACTTTATTCAAGATTTTTAGCGATTTGTAACAAAATTTTAAACATTTTGACCCGACAATGTTTTCTTCTAAGTTTTGGTTTTTATTTATTTGTAGTTAATACGATTTATCAAAACTAACACTCTTTATGACCAAATAAGTGTACAGCTTCATTTTGATATTTTAATAAATCAAACATATAACCTTAAACTATTTGAAGAGCAAACACGAATTTTGTAATAAATCCTAAAATCAATATTTAAAACTTAACAAAAGAAAACAAAATTCTGCTTTGTTGGTATCGTGCCAAAATTATGCCGCATTGAAACATCACAGTCTACATACAAAAAAAAAGTTAAACCTTAAACAGATTTGCTTGCCAACTAACACGTGACGTCATTATTACCAACTTTACATCGACTCCCATGAATTAAACACCCCTCTTGCATTTACAGTGAGAAAAAACTACAGCACATCAAATTCTTGGATAATAATCTCCGTAGCAAATTTGTGCATTTTACGAAAGGCAGTTGTTCTCAAGAATAATTGCAAAAACATTTATTGACATTGCAAATGCAATTGGAATAGATTTCTGAGGGTGGAAAATTAGAAAAAATAACCGTCCACCCCCCAGTCTCTCGCAGGCAATAATAATTCGAAATAATTTATGTTTACTCACGTTTAGCTTAATCTCCCCGGGGGCATTATTTGAGCATTTGTTTTAATTAGAATTGCATACATAGATTTATGTGTATGTATATGAGTGATTTTGAGTGTGATCAAAGTCAATAAACTATAATGTCCATAAACAAAAGTTTTAAGCAGCATAAGGATTTTGTACAGTATAATTTGTATGAGAAAGAAAATTCAAGGTTACAAAGTCTCCCAACTCAAAGTAACTACAACACTTCATCAGACTTTTTCACAAATCAGTTTAACTATTTGTTTAATGAGCCATAAAAATAAGTAATAAAAAGTCTTATGCAAGTTCTTCTTTATCACTTTTATTCAGGCTAAAGCCATTTCCTTACATATCATGGCGAATAAAAATTACCCCAAAATGAACTTTTTTATTTTATTATATTTTTCACATAAAAAAATATTTAAATTATATGAAAATTTTATTTGCTGTTGCTCCAATAATTCCAATAATTTTTATTCGAGCTATTTATTCGAATAATTTTATTTGAACCGTTTATTTGAATAATTTTATTAGAATAATTTTATTTATTTATTTATTCGAATAATTTTCTTCGAGCCTTTTATTCGAATAATTTATTATGGAAAATTTTAATTAAGTTAAATATATTTATTTATTATTGCTCCAATTATTTTACTCGAACTCTTTTAGCGAACAATCTTATTCGAATCATTTATTTGAATAATTTTATTCGAACCGTTTATGCGAATAATTTTATTCGACCCATTTGTTCGAAAAATTTTATTTAGGCCATTTATTCGAATAATTTTATTCGAGCCTTTTATTCGAATAATTTATTCCGGAAAATTTTACTTAAAATGTACATACATATAATGCATAAAAATTTTATTTGTTGTTGCTTAAGTTTTGCGAGTAAATATATAATGTATTTAAGTATTACATATTACTCCAATTATTTTATTCGAACTCTTTCTGCGAATAATTTTATTCGAATCGTTTATTTGAATAATTTTATCCTAATAGTTTATTTGGATAATTTTCTTCGAGTCCTTTATTCGAATCATTTTATTTGAGCTTTTTATTCGAATAATTTATGGTGGAAAATTTAAATTAAGTTATATGTAAGAACGTTTTTTGTTGTTGCTTAAATATTTGGAATAAATTTATTTATTTATTATTACTCCAATTATATATTTTATTCGAACTCTTTCAGCGAATAATTGTATGTATTAGAAGTTTACTTGAATAATTTTATTCGGGTCATTTAATCGAATAACTGTATTTTGGGCCGCTTTTTGGAATAATTTATTCGGAAAAATTTTATTTAAAATATTTACGTACATACATACATATGTACATATATGTATATCTACATACATATGTACATACATACATATGTGTATGAAAATTTTATTTGTTGTTGCTTAAGCTTGTCGAATAAACATATTTAGGTATTATTGATCCAATTATTTTATTCGTGTCTTTCTGCGAATAACTTTAATCGCATCTTTTATTTGTATACATAATTTTATTTCAATAATTATTCGATTTACTCGATTTCATGCCATTGGAATGCAATTTTTTTCGTTTATTTTATTAGGTTTTGTAAAATAATTTCAGAATTGATTTTCGCATGTAAAATCATTCGAATACAACTTATTTGAATAAAATAAAACATGTTTCGCACTAAATTTTCGGAATTATATTAAAAAAAAAACATTATTTTAATAAAAACGACTCGTACAGAATTTCCTGCATAGTCATTTGAATAAAATGTTTAGAAAGAACATTACTCAAATAAAAATTATTCGCAAAGTTTATTTTTTTTAATAAAATTTATACAATAAAAACAATTATTCGCCAGGAATTTTTTTAATACTTGTCTTCCTAATAATAATTAATTCGCCAGAATTTTCCGCGTAAAAGTTCTTCATATAAAAATTATTCGAATAAAAATTAATCGCGTAAAAAGTACAAAAAGTTTTATAGAAAATTATTGAATTTAACGTTATTCGAATAAAATTTCTTCAATAAACTTCATTAGAATAAAAATTCCTTGCAGTTTTGTTAAACGCCAGATCATTGGAATAAAATTTAAGCGCTTTGAAAAATTACAAAAATTTCTTTAATGAAATTTAATTTCAATATTTAAAATTTCTTCGATTAACTTCATTCGAATAAAAATTCCTTGCAGTTTTATTAAATGCCAGATCATTCGAATAAAGATTAATCGCTTAAAAAATAGTTTGTTAAATATCGATAGACACAAAATAATTATTCGAATAAAAACTAATCGCTTGAAAAAAAATATTGAAAATTAACCCATGTACGTTATTCGAATAAAATTTCTTCGATAAACGATAAGAAATTCCTTTCAGTTTTTTAAACGACAGACCTTTTGAATTTTCCAAATTATACTGATTCGAATAAAAAGATAATTCAAATAAAATTAACAGAGTTTTTGTAATTAGAATTTTTGAAGTAAGATTATTAAAAAATATTGTCCGTTTTAGATTTTTTTAACGAAAATTACTCAAATGAAAATCACACTTATTCTAATTGTCGACATCGACGTCACTTTAACACAATACCAAAAAATTGGGGCTTGTGTACCCGTTGTCGAAAACAACTGACTCCTGTTCGCAGGTTTATGATATTTTGTAGACCTTGGGGAACGGAAATAGATTGTCAGTTGCACAAAATTGTTCTTGAGAGCGAGTACACAAGCCCCAATTTTTTGGTATTGTGTTAAAGTGACGTCGATGCCGACAACTAGAATAAGGGTGAATATGTATGTATAATGAAATTATTTTGACACCTGAAAAAGTTTTTTTATTTGTTTTTGGTTAAGCACGTCTTTATGTATTTCGTTGCTGCCTAAGCAAATCATGTGCAAACTTCAACCACAATTCAAAAAAGCTTACAAAACTCCAGTGCTTATAGACAAACTCCCAATAAATTATTGAGAATTACTACCATGATTGTAGTAATCATAGAAAGCCAAGAAACTCTATTTTGCTTTCACAAATAAATAAATTTTTTGGAATTCATTCGAAAAACTATAATTCAAAAAATAGTTTTCAAATAAAAAGAATAGGCAATATTTTTATTAAGAAACAATTTTTTTTTAAATATTAGTCATATCAAAATGATTCGAATAATTTTTTTTTGAAATTATTCGAATAACTAATATTCAAAAATTAATCTTCAATTATAAGCAATGGGCATTCTTATTATTAAGAAACTACAAGTTTTTAAAAAAATATTATTCAAATAAAAATGGTTCGATTTTTTTTAATTTATTCGAGTAACTCAATTTAAAAAAAAAAATCTTAAAATATAAACTATGGGCAGTATTTTTATTTCAAAACCAAATTTTTTTGAAAAATATTCGAACAAAAATAATTCGAATATTTTTTTAATTTATTCGAATATATGTACATATGTATATAATTCAAAAAATAATCTTCAACTATAAACAACAGCCAATATTATTAATGAAAAACTATTTTTTTTAAATATTATTCGATTTAAAATGATTCGAATAAAATTTAAAAATCATTGGAATAACTATAATTTAAAAAATAATTTTCAAATACAAAGAATGGCAATATTTTTATTAAGAAACAATTTTTTTATATAAATCATTCATATAAAAGATTCGAATAATTTTTTTTTAATTATTCGAATAACTAATTGTCAAAAATTAGTCTTCAATTCTTAAGAAACTAAAACTATTTGAAAAATATTGCTCGAACAAAAGTGATTCGAATATATTTTTTTAATTTATTCGAACAACAATAAAATTTCAAATATAAGGAATTGGCAATATTTTTATTGAGAAACCACATTTTTTTAAATATTTTCGAATAAATATAATTGGAATAATTTTTTTATAATTTATTCGAATAACTATAATTTAAAAAATAATCTTCAATTTTAAACAATTTAAAGAAACTAATTTTTTTAAGTTATTAAAAAAATTATTCGAATAAAATTATAAAAAATTTTTCGAATAAATTTAACTCAAAAAATAATCTTAAATTTTAAACAACGGGCAATATTATTATTAGGAAACTAAATTTTTTTAAAAAAATATTATTCGAACAAATATAATTCGAATAATTTTTTTAATATATTCGAATATACATACATATATCATTAAAAAAAATGGTCTTCAATTTTTTCGATAAAATAATACTACTCGAATAAAAATTATTCGAATAAAATTAAAAAAATTAACCGCATATATTAATTAAAATTAAATTAAATAATAGTGATTCGAACACGTTAATTTTTAATTTACTCGAACAACTACAATTCAAAAAATTATCTTTATATATAAACTATGAGCATTATTTTTATTAAGAAACAATTTTTTAAAGACTATTCGAATATAAGTAATTCGAATGATTGTTTTTTTAATTTATTGGAATAAATATATGTAATTCAAAAAATAATTTTCAAATATAAACAATGGGCAAAATTTTTGTTAATAAACTTATTTTTTCAAACTATTATTCGAATTAAAATGATTGGAATAAAATTTAGAAAAAATTATTCGAATAACTATAATTAAAAAAATAATCTTCAAAGACCAATTTTTTTAAAAAAATATTATTCGAACAAAAATAATTCGTAATTTTTTTTTTAATTTATTCGAATAACTATTAATAAAAAAATCTTCATTTGTAAAACAATGGACAAAATTTTTATTAAGAAACTTCATTTTTTGGAAAAAATATTATTCGAATAAAAATTATTCGAACAAAATTTAAAAAAAAAATATTCGAAGAACTATAATTCAATAATAAATCTTCAAATATAAGCAATATTTTAATAAACTAATTTTTTAATATTATTCGAATAAAAATGATTTGAATAAACATATGTACTATATGATTCAAATAAAAATTATCCTTAAGGTTTTGTATATAAATAAATTTTTTCCAAAAAAATAATTTTCGAAATAAATGTTATACTATTAAAATCTATTCTCAACTTTTTAATTAAAATTAATCTAAATAAAAAGTTGCTCTTAGAGATGTAAGAGTAAAAGCTATTCGATTAAAATGATGTAAGTACACGCTGTTCCAGAAATAATTCGAATAATAAGAAATATTTTTATTAAAATTTTTTTTTAATTATTCGTATAAAAATGATTCGAGGAAATATAAGTTTTCCATAATGGTTTTTAAATAAAAATTATTCACAAGTTTTTGAATTTAAATCAAATTTTTTTATGAAATTTTTTTTTCGAATTCAAGTTATTCGAATAATATTCTCAACTTTTGAATTAAAACTAATCTAAATTAACAGGTGCTTTTAAGAATAAAAATATCTGAATATGAATAAATTATTCTCAAGTTTTTGAAAGTAAATAACATTTTTCTGGAAAAATTTTTTCGAACTAAAATGATACGAACAAATATGTAGATACTATTCTCAACTTTTGAATAAAAATTAAGATAAAATTTAAGATTAAATCTAAAAAAACACCATTAAAAGAAATTCTCAATAGGGATAAATAAATACAATAAATAAATCGAATAAAAGTTATATGCAAGAATTTTCCTTCAAATCATTTTTGATGTGAAGTTTCTGCAACAGTAACATTTCATTTTCGTAAGTGTAAACCGACTGACATTCCCCCATTTCTAGGCCTAAACTTATGGGGTATAGAGCCCAAGAAAGCAACCTCTACTTAAAAAATGAATTAAACAAAAGTATTGCATTTTGCAAGACAGTAACTTGGCAGAAGAAAATACAATAGTTCTAAGGAATTTCTTAAATTAAAAATACCAAATGATATTTATTATATTTGGAGGAATATTAACATTTATTTTTAAACATAAAAGTCAATTTAGTAAAAATGTAGTACTTAAAATTAGTTTGTAGCAGTAAAACTATCCCACTGAAAAGGATAAACTTATAATGTAGGAAAGATTCATATGTAAAATAAAAATATTGAAGAAACTGTTTGAATTATTAAAGTTTGTACAATTTAATTGTGCTACTGTACTATTTAGCCTGAAAATATTAAGCTGGAGTTTATGGAATAACTCTTAATAGTCTTAAGTTTCCGATAGTACAGAATTACAGTTAATCCGGGTCCATGCTGGCAATTTCTAATGCAGCAATTTTTGAAATAGAAATATACATACATATATATTGTATATCTCTCTCGCTCTTTTTCACTACAAAAAAAAATTAAGAAGTTGCTGCAATAAAAATTTTATTTGTGGACAGGGACTTAATACTTTAAATAAGAAAGGGTGGTTTCAAGCAAGCCTCACTATTGAAGTCGGGAAAAGAAATAGAACTAATGAATCCCTTATGAGCCTATTTTAGCTAATAATATGTGTATGTAGGTGTGTGTAAGTATGCATTAATATGTGATGTTAATGAAATTAAAAATGTATTTGTAAATCCAATTTTCTAATAATATCCTTGGCCTTATTTAAAGTGGCTGGACCAGTGGAATTAGAAGTGGACATTTTATAGAGATCCTGCATGTATTTCTCTATATTGTGCACAGTGGCACCATTGGGTGCCGTAGGCAGGGGCAAAGTACCTAAGGCCATGGCCAATTTCCTTTTCAATTTATCCAAATAAATTTCCAGCAGTCTATTTTTCTCTTCTAACTCATTATTTTCTGTTATCATTTTTTCCACCCCGAATTTCATATTCTCAACATGTTTTTCTAGCACGGAATTTTGTTGTTCCAAATCTGTTTTGGACTTCCTAAGAGAACGTAATTCCATGTCATAGATTTTATTGTGTTCCAAGAATTCATTTGTAAATATGGGTATTTCTGCTGGCGTGCAGTTCACAGTGGAAGACGAGAAATTGCTGGTGGGCGGTGCGGCTAATAATGCAGCATTTGTTGCATTTGTGGTAGAAGTGGGCGGTGTGGGTGTACGTTTACGTTTGTTAGACTTTTCCGCAGCCTGTTGTGATGTTGATGGTATGGGTGCTGCTTCCTTAGCCTTGTCCTTTGAATTGTCTCTGTTAAAGTTTTTAGAATTTTCATGCGTCTGTGATTTATCTTTTAGCGAGGTTTTTGCGACTGTCGATGTGGTGGCAGCTGACGGATTGGGACTACTGTTTTCACCCGTTTTACGTACTTTATCTTTAGCCAATTCACTGGCTAAAATATCGGGCCGAGATTTAAGAAAACTATGCAATTCCTTAACATACCTGCAAAGAAAATTGCGCAAAAAAAGAAGCATTTTCAAAACGTTGTTTTAGAGATCAAAAGCTGTTGCTTAATAATAAGAGACTTGGATATTAGCTTACAATTGGTAAAATAAAGGGTGTTTTTTTTAGGGGTATAGAACTTTGAATTGAAATAAAACACAAGAAAATCATTTTAATGTCCATGAATTTGGCTTTATTGGAAGGATAATTTTATGCCATTAATGTTTAAATATGATTTCGGGCATGTGGTTGCCGCGGCTGGCTCGAATAAAGCCAATTCTACAGGTCCAATTTTCAAACACTTTTTCGAGCATATGGGGCCGTATGTTGGCAATAACGCCACGAATGTTGGCTTCCAAGTCCCCTAACGTTTCTGGTTTGTTGGCGTAGACGAGCGACTTCACATATCCCCAAAGAAAATAATCCAATGGTGTCAAATCACACGATCTTGGTGGCCAATTGACAGGTCCATTCCGCGAAATTATGCGCTCATCGAATGTTTCCTTCAATAAATCGATTGTGACGTGCGCTATGTGGCATGTAGCGCCGTCTTGTTGGAACCACAACTCATCCACATTCATGCCATCCAATTCGGGAACAAAATAGTCGGTTAGTCGGCTCCAATTGCTGTGCACGGTGGCGAATCGATTCATTCGGGTCCTCTTCAACACTTTGCTCTACAGCGGCAATTGTTTCTTCGGTGCGCACTGTTCGACGTCTCTGCGGATGTGTATTATCACATAGAGTAAACGTAGTGCGAAAACGATCCATGGTTAACCGAATTAATTGCTCTGATGGACGATTATGTCGACCATAAAATGGACGAAGCTTGCGGTAAACTTCGCGAACTGAACCATTATTTTCGAAATAAATTTGCACGATTTGCAAGCGTTGTTCTTTTGTCAACCTGTTCATGATGAAATGGCAAACCAAACTAAATATTAATCACTTGACAGCTGACAAAATGGCCGCCAGTTAAAAAAGTGATGCCAACTTAAAGTTCTATACCTCAATAAAAAACACCCTTTATAAGAGATTGACATATAAAAAATAAAGCAATAAATATTATTGAGAATTGAGTACATACATATCGTCAGCTAAAACGCCAGTCTGATTTTCGCTGCCACCGGGACGTGACAGGAAAAATTGTATAATGTTCTTAATACCCTATTTACCCTATCCGAAATGTTAGATATGTGATTCTCGAAGCTTAATTTAACGTCCAACGTCAGGCCTAAGCACTTCATAGAATCCACAAATGGCACAATGTATCCATTAAAAGATACTCCAGCCGGATTATGGACATGATTACCAAAGAACATTGCCCTAGTCTTTTCATGATTGAATTTCAGTTTATTCATAACTGCCCACTCAGATGCGCACTGTAAGGTGTAATTCAAGATTACTTTATGACAATCAATGAATTCGTACTTATTAATTTCAAGTTGTTAGTTGTATTTGACGTTTTTTATAATTTTATTTCTTCAGTTGTATGAAAAACAAAAAATACTAAATAGAATTGTTAATTTTTCAGAGAAATTTGTGGTATAATATAATTTTTTAATGCATAATTGCAAAATTAAAATTTGATAATTTGGACACTTATGCAATTTCAAAACAAATTTTTAAGAAATTGCAGCAACAAAAATTGCAAGTCTGGACGACGACTAATTTTTCAAGGAAATTTGTGGTGAAAATAATTTTTTTAATGCATAATTGCAATATTAGAATTTCATAATGTGAACACTTATGCAATTTGAGAGCAGAATTTTAAGAAATTGCAGCAACAAAAATTGCAAGTCTGGACGAGGACTAACACAATTAAATTAAATTTGGAAACTGATATATTTAACGATTATTATTCTTTAATTTGTTTCATCTTGAACATAAAAATTTTTAGATTTGTTTTGTTCAACTTTTACTTCAACTTTTCTTCTTTTAAATGTTTTTATTAAAAAAAATTATTAAATTAAATTATTAATTAAATTTGCTTATTTTTGTTTATTTTATTGAATCATATGTTTTTCTCGTCTACTGGATTTTACTGGCAAAAATTTGTCCAGTAAAAATTTGCAGACTCTCAGTCAACAACTGTCAATTTACACTCTCATTTGGCACTCTCTTTTGCAATTTTTGTGTGTAAACGAACGCATTTCAGTAAAATACAGTACAAATTTGCACAAAATTGCAAAAATTTTGGGGTAAACAAACGCACCTAATATTAGTAAGGATTTTATTTTTTAATTTAGTGAATAGCCCCAAATGAATCTTTTATTTTTCTCCCCATTTTAATTTTTCTAAATAACATTTATATGGCAAAAAAAGAAAAAAGTGCTTATGCGGAGATAAGCCCTGGGCAAAATTTCAATTATATTGTGCGATTTTTCAGCAAGTTATGGCGTAATGACCTGCTGCTTACTCGTATCATTTTTCGTGTTATAATCTCATAGGTATATTACAAATGGAATGTATTAGTTATAGTGTGTAGAATGTTTTCCTAAATAAAATAGAAAAATCACCGAGTTTCCCAATTCACTTAAAAGTCTTTAAAAGTGCCCGGCCTCCTACAAAACAGTAAAAAATGACCTAAGCACTTTTCCCTTAATGCGGCAGATTTAATAATTAATATAATTTTATTAAATGCTTATTTATTTTAATATTTTTTTTAAATAAACTCTTAACTATATGTTCCATTTACCTGATTTGACACTTTCGTTTATTTCAAATGCTCTTCTGATTTTTTATATATATTTAATTTATTTTATTTAAACCCGATTTTTATTTATTTTTATTATTCACCAACTTTAAATAATTTTTATTTTCTTTTTCTTTCCATTTATTCAAAATAAACCGCTTAAATTAAATTTTGCATTTAATTATTAAACCAACTAACAACTTGTTATTAACTGATCTTTTTCTTATACACACACACATGCATGTGTACGTATTTCCAACTTTTCTTCAACATAACCTCAAAAATAACTTCTAACTTTTGCTTATTTAAAAGGGTGCTTCGCCGGCACCTCACATGAGACTACTTTATTATGCACCAAAAAAAAAAACACTTGCACTCACACCAATTGGCAATTGATAGATTTTCTTTTTTTAATTGCCATTTTGCTTAACATTAAATAGCGGATTAAAATTATATTTTTATATTTCATAAAACACTTGTTAAATAAACACATTTTAATATTTTTATAAAACTTTTAACAATTTTCTTAATTGATTTAAAAAGTTATGCGCGCACTTGTTAAACGGACAGAAGAAGACTAATGAAAAGCAAAAGTGCATACAAAAAAGAAACTGTGAGAGTTTGGAGTTGCCACTGTTTTGTTAAACTTGCAAACTTGTATGAAGTAAATGGGGAAGCGGAAATACGTATCCAAATGTATGAATGGTGTTAAAAGGGATTTAAAATTGAAAATGTAATTGAAAGTTTTCGCCATTTTATATAATTATCTATATAATACATATGTACATACATACATATTTATGTATAATATATGTATATGTATGTATGCTACATATTTTTGAATATAAACACTTGAGTACGGTTTTGCCGATTTTGTTAGTATTTGCGGGGTTTGTTTTATAAAGAAAATCTCTTAGAAAAGTGCAAAATTTTCGTATGTAAAATATATTATTTTTGTATGAAAAAAAAATTAAGCAAATTTTTTATACATTTTACAATTGCGTTATTTATTATGAAACATTCACCTAAAATAGATCTGCGCTTATGTGTTTTTATTAAATTTTATATGTAGTTTCGAACAGAAGGGGAAAATGTAATAGATAATAAGTTTTTCCTCTTGAAGCATATAAATCAAAACATATTTTTGAACATTGGAACGTTGATTTCAATTTTATCATATTGTGATTTAGTAAATTGAACCAGTGCGAGGACAGGTGGTCAGCCAGTATTTTATATTTTATTATATATTATTTTAGGTTGTGAATTATGTTTATGATATTAGTTTTCTTAAATTACATATTAATCATGTACACTGTTTAATATTTTTTTATGAATTTCCCTTTTGTAAACTGTTCATTGTTTACAATACTTTTATATTATCTTTAAATAAAATTTTTTAATTTAGAGAATTTTTGAGTTTTATGTAAAAGAGACGATGCTAGGCTAGGTTTTCATATGCCGTTTTCATTTCTAGCTTTTTTAACCCCCGACTAAAAAAAGGGGTGTTATAAGTTTGTAGTGTGTGTCTATGTGTCTGTGTATCTGTGTATCTGTCCGTGTCCACGTACAGGTCAAACGGCTGGACCGATTTTCATTTAGTTTTTTCTGTTTGAAAGATGACTTGATCGAGAGGGTTCTGAGCTATGTTTGAAGAAAATTGGTCCAGCCGTTTAGAAGATATAACATCTTTTCTGAAAAAAGTCGGGGGTTTTTAAAACTTTTAATTTTTGTTATGTTAAGTAAAATTAAATTTTTAAAGCAAAAAATTTTGAAAAGTGCAGTAAATGTAAAAAATTTTCCGATAGAAAACGCCAATATGTAAAGTATAATTAATAAATTAAAATAGGAAACTTATTTGCTTTGCGGATTGGCAGTAGTATTCTGGTTTGACGAACAAATATAAGTTTCTCTTCAAGAAAGAACTTTTATGTTCAATAATTTTTAACAAGGCATCGGGAATTTTTGGCAAAGCTTGAAGTGTACGTTGAAATAAAATTTACACACAAATTTTGACAAAAAAAAAACACTTGAAATTCAAATTAATTTTGTTTGGATACGGCCCTTAATATTTTACAGCAAAATTTGTTCTAATGAAATAATAAAAAAATGTATAAACTAATATTAAAATATTAATCCTGGTCCTATTGTACAAAAATTCGATATTAAATCCCTTCGTATATGTATATGAATTTACATACATTCCTACATACTGACATACATGTGACATTGTTTGAATGTTTAAGGGCCATTTTCACAACTTACATTTAGCTAAAGGTAGGATTTTGTCTGCCCGATAAATATTTTTGCATTATTACAACTTTAATTTTTTATTTGTATTATTATCAATAGTAACAATATTTAATGGATAAAATAATAATAAATGAAGGTTTTATAATGCAAAGTCATTTATCACGCAGACAAAATCTTACCTTTAGCTAAAGGTAAGTTGTGAAAATGGCCCTAAGTAGTTTACCTTTGCTTTTCCATATCCGCTGCCTTTAAGTATGAAGACTTAACATCAGAAGGCAGAGCATGCCACTCCTCTCCTATCATTTTGTTATGTTCCATGTGTGTTTTCGAAGGATGCTCCTTGCGCATTGATTCACGGCGATCATTCACAAAACGTAAATAACCTTTATATAAATAACACATATTTTAATTTATTTTTAAATATGTATATACATTTGTATATACTGTAAGTAAAAAATTACGCACCTGTTTGCGGCAATTTAGGAGCACCGGCAGCATTGATTTTACGTCTTTTTAAAGGAAAATGTTCTTTGTCATTTGTGGCAGCGGTGGCCATGCTACGTCTTTTTTGTATTTTACCCGGTTTAGACGCAGCTTCATTAGCCGTTACATCTTCGCCATCAGACAACGTAATAATGGTCTCTATTTTTACTGGCGGAGGAGAAATTTTTTCATTCTCACTTTTTGCTGGCAATTGTTGTGGTAGGCTATTTATTTCTATAACATCATCATAATCCTCCTCTTCATCTTCTTTTTCTTCTTCATCTTCTTCGGGTATATCAATTACCAATTTCTGGGAGGTTTCTTTTTCATCATCATCATCATCATATTCATCATGCTCTTCGTAATGAATTTTTTGCGGCGATTGTTGTTGTACTTGTTGTATTTTCTCAACAGCTGTTTCGATTACCTTTTCTTCTTCTTTCGTTTCTGGTAAAAAAATCGTTTGATGATTTGGTTGTTGTTGTTCTTGTAATTGATGGTCTGCTATCTGTCCATGTGGTTGTTTTTGGTGTGGTTTTATAATTTCCTCAGCTGTATCATTTGCTACCATTTCTGGACAAGTTTCTTTAACAACTTCCATTTCATACAATAGCAAAATATAATTTTGTTATTTTGCAAGTATTTACTTTCACTTTTTCCACAATTCACAACACTTTTTAAACAAGTTTTTATTAAAATTAAATTAAGTTCTTTGCAGACTGTCACGCTGTGTTTCGAGGTAAATACAAGGGTTGCCAATTAATTTGCAATGCCAAAATTAAAGTTGCCAGTAGTTTATTTCCCAGTGATGGCAAACTAAGGATGGCAGCGTGACTAATTTTGCACTCACAGTTGTGTGAAAAATATTGTAATTTTTTTAACTTACTAACGCAATGGCTTTACATTTTTCACTTCCACTAAAGCAATATCACTGATTTAAGTTCTATTTTCGAAAATTCTTATATACTGCACATAAGAAGCTTGAAACTAACCTACACTAGCTATTTTTTTTCTTAGAAAGGGTTGACTTAGCATGTTCGCTTACTTGCAAGACTAGCAAGTGATATTCTTCTAACGAGTGTTGTTTTGGATATTTCTAACTCTTGTTCATGTGTTAATTGTATTTTAATGATAGTTTAATTGCTTTGCCATTGTTTTGATTTAAAACTATATTGAAGAACTGGACTAAAGCTTACAGTACACGGCATGCAAAAAGTCACATGTGTATGTAGCGATGACGTCACGAGAATTTTCAGCATGATCGTTGCATTTTTTTAAATTACCAGAAGTGGCTACATGCCGTAAAATTTTTATAGTATTTTTAATCCAAAATACATCTGTGGCACATGTAGCCGAATCGAAGACATTTTCTGAGGCAGCTGATCTGTAAGTATCTTAATATCTACATATACATATGTTGCTAGTACACGGCATGTAGCATGTGTCAAGTGATTAAAGGAACCAATATTTCTGAATCACGCCCATCTTAATTTGAAATATCCTAACGAGTATTTAAAGGGTGGCAATATTAAACAAAATTCTCAATGTCATTTATTGATAGTACAGTTCATGGTAGTACCGTAAAAATTTTAAAAATACCGTTTTTTGGTTTAGTAGAATATTATATTAATTAAACGCGAATAATTGAATCCGTGTTATATTAATGAATCATGAATTGTTAAAATCATTGAACTACAGTTATTTAGTAGAAAAGCTGTCTTGATATTCCAAACAGAGCAAGTATCATATATATGTAGGGTACAGTGTTGCCACAGTAAAATCATATATAAGGCTAGGACTCACTTCTATGATGTGAGATCCTTATTAAAATTTTACATTATTAACAAAATGTTGATATACACTCAACTGCTGACACATATATACCATACTAGTGAACACTTTAATATATTTCAGCATTTTGCTTACAATAAAAATTGTAATAGGAATCCTCAAAATTTTCATTTGTTTTGTTAAGAAAATTACGAATTAAATTTTAATACTCATCGGTTAAATATGTAGTCTAGTTTTCAAATTTAGTCTGGCAGCTCTAAGCATAACAAACAAACAAGGAAAGAGGAAATGTGATAATTCACGAAACTAAAGAACAATTTTAGAGAGCCGCTAAATCTACAATTAGTTGCAAGAAGAACGCGTATGAGAATAAACGTTTATATTTATAAATAAGTTGAGTTAGAAGGAAGAAAGAAGAAAACAGCAATAAAAGCAGTGATAATTAAAAGGGTTATAAAAATGTGTTTGAATGAAATTTAATGATAAAATTATCTACTTTAGTTGATAGTACACATGCATATGTATGTTTTTTTTTCATAAAGAAATATAAAAAAGTAATTATGTACTTTTAACAACAATTAATAACAGGTATCAATTGTTATATATAATTGATAGCTATAACAAAAGGCCAGTGTTATCTTAATGGAAAAAAGGATTTAAAAATACTTGAAAAGTGAATATTTATTGTGTCTTTAGTATTTTGCAAGAAAAAATATACACAGGTATGTCTATTATAAACATATAAATATTTGTACACACATTCATGATACTATAATTTTTAGCACAAAATTTAATAAAGCAAAATAAATATACATCGATTACACAATAAAATTCCATTTGTGTGTACCTATTTATAAATAAAAAAAAAGTTCAGTAGTAATTTTTATTCAGGCTAAAAGTCTTTCCTGTGATTTATTGCCTTAAATGTTTGTGAAGTAGGGAGCACAAATAAAAAATAAATAAAAAACTGGTATTTTATGTTGTTTTTTAATAAGTGTGTTTGTATGTACGAAAGTTTGTGTTGATTCTTGTAGGGGGATACTCCTCTATACAAAAAATATTATAAAAGAACAAGCATAAATAATGTAAAACCAACAACAATGTTGAGACAAAAATCATAACAAGAAATAAATACATATTCACTCATGGAAACAAACATACATACAAACATGCATATTATATAGGCATGCACATACACACATACATATGTATATAAATATGTACATACATACATACAAACATGCACTTAAATATAAGTAAAAGAGTGCACCGCGGGCATATGTACATACATCCATGCATACATCCATACATACGTATTATTCTCATAAACATACACATCGGTCGTTGCCAGATGTGCAGATATCTCTGCATTTTGCTTAGTTTGGTTATTCTAAAAGGGCCTGTGAGATTTAACGGTTTTCTGATTAGTTTTTATCAGGGACCGTAACCCTTGAAGTTTTATTTTAAAAATTACTTTTTAATAATTATTTCTTGAGTTTTATTTTTCGCTTAGAAAATAAAAGTTATTTTCTGAGTTTTATTCATTCATCAAAAAATGCAAGTTGATTTATGATTTTAATTTTTTGATTAGAAAATAAAAGTGTTTTTTTGAGTTTTATTCATTCATCAGGAAATAACAAATATTTTTTTATTTCTATTTTTTACTTAGGAAATAAAAGTTACTTTTTGAGTTTTATTTTTTAGTTAGTTAAACAATAAAAGTTATTTTTGAGTGTTATTTTCTGTTAAGAAAATAACAATAGCCTTTTCAATTTAATTTAAGAAAGTTTTTTTTAAACTTTGGAAACACAATTTTCTGCGCTCAATCAACCGATTTCAGATATCACCAGAACCCATGCGAAAATTCTTATTTGTTAAATTAAATTAATTTTTTTATGTATCATTCAGTTTAAAAATTGTCATTTTTATTAATAATAATTAAATTTAACTCGAAAATAATTTCTGTTGTTTAGTTAAAAAATAAAATTCAAAAATTAATTTTTATTTCCTCAAAAAAATAACAAATTTTCTAAAAAAAATATATAAATAAAAAAAGCAATGTGAGTCCGATCACAGAGGAGATGTGTAAACATCTAGTAATGAAATTTTTTTTAGTTAGAAGTACATACTTATGCTTTTAGTATATTTTTTTATAAATTATTAATTAAAAGTATCAAAACTTTCAATATTGTAAATACATAGGAATTTGTTGGTTTTTGTTTGTTTTATTAAACTTATTTGGTTAGTAAATGGGGACACTGCAGTATATATGTACTGCATTAAAAATTGCAGTAAGCAGTAAATTTACTGATTACTGAAAAAAATTCAGTAAATTTTTACTGCTAATGAAATTTAATTTGCATTACCAGTAAAATCGTAGGGCCGTATTCATAATAAAAATGTAGCAAGTTGCAAAGTTTTTTTTCATTAAAATTTTGAAACTTTTGTATGAAAAATATTTATCCACTTGGTAGAATTTCATTATGAATACGGGCATTACTGATTACTGAAAATTCAATGCACCTCATCATATAATAAATCATTTAGGCACTTTATGAAAATTGTAGAAAAAATTTTAGTAATCAGTAAAAATTTACTGATTAAAATTTTTTTATTATTTTTACTGAAATTTTAGTGGTAAATGCCTATGGTAAATGGCTTTACTTTTACTTTTTAATTTTTAATTCCTGTTGTTCAGCGTTTAGTTGTTGCTGTTCTTGTTGTTGTGTATGCATTGCAATTAAAATAAATTCAGTAAAGTGCAACTTTGACTGGCGCATGAAGGGTTCCGTACATTCGGTTTTGAGAATTTTTTTGATGTAGCTTTTTTCCTTTATTTAAGTTTTGTCGCTTTTTTCTCGTTTTGGTGTTTTTTCTCTTTGGGTTTTTTTTCATTTTCGCAATTTTTTTTCATTTTGGCGATTTTTTTTAATTTTGCGATTTTTTTCTGTTTTTGGGGTTTTTTTCATTTCGGCGATTTTTTTCATTTTGGCGATTTTTTGTCTGTTTTTGAGTTTTTTTATTTTGGCGATTTTTTTGTTTAAGGGTTTTTTTCATTTTGGTGATTTTCCGGTTTTTCGCGATTTATTTTAGTCCTATAAATTTTTTTTAATTTGGTGCTTTTTTTTCATTTTTGCGATTTTTTTTTTGTTTTTGGCGGTTTTTTTAGATTTGGCGATTTTGTAATTTTTTGTTTTTTTAGTTTTACCGGTTTTGAAAATTTCAAGAGTTTTGCTCTTACGGTTTCCAAGATACAGCAAGTTGTCAAAATTACAAAGTCAAAATTGCATTAACTGATGGAACACCCTGTAATTTAAATTTAGTGTTAATTGTTGTGGTCTGTATAAAAATACACTAACTAACTAATTTCAATTGTCTATATATAATTGTATGTATATTACAGGGGATTCTAACATTTTTCGTTGCTCGTTTTGCAACACCCTTCAATTTTTAATTCTCATGTTTTTTTTTGTTGTAGCAGCCAAATGTCTACACACTGTGTCCAAATTTCAGGTCCGTAGCTCTCACAGTTCCAGAGAAAATATCCTGTGACAGACGGACGGACAGACGGACAGCGTAGCGAAAACAATAGGGTTCATTTTCTCCTTTGGTACGGAACGCCAATAAAGCAATTATCAAGTTAAATAAAACAAACAAAAACCAGCAAATTCCTATGTATTTACAATGTTTTGAATAAGCTTGTATTGCTTCTTTCAAACACTAATACACTCATACATAGCTCACACCGATTTGATAACGCGGTGTGCATCTTACTCAAAATTTGTGATTGTATTGTGAAAACGATTTTTACCCCCTGAATAAATAAAACGCAAGAAATAACTTTTTTTTCTGAGGAATATATAAATTTAGAAAATAATCGGCAAGTTGAGTTTTTTAATAAAAATTAATACATCTAACGTCCTTTTTAACAATGTATGATTAAGAGTTAACGTGAACTTTAACTGCAGGTTCTTCATACAAAACTTGCCGATAAAAACCCTGTTAGCTTTTAATTGTATATTGTGAAAAGGGCCATAAAGGTAGTCCATGTAACAAGGATACATACATATGTAAATATGTACCTTTTTCTTAATTTAATATGCAAGTAAGGCCAATTTTTCCGATTTTTATATCAAAATTCTCTGGCAACGGTAGCTAAGTATCTGCATTAATACTCATATTACATATACAAATACTGCCAGTACCTATAATCAACAAAAACAACCTTAACAGTTTATTTTATTTTGTAAATTCAAAATAAAAACCAAAAATACTACACATAACGAATGTACGTAGTGCGTACTCGTATTATCCACACTTGACTACATCTACATAAATATGTACATATATGCATTTGTATATACAATATGTACCCTGTAGGAAGCTTAGGGTTAAGTGTGTCCAAGTCGGTTACATAGAATAACGGCCATAGAAATGAGGCTATCAGCCCAGAAGTGGTGTAGCCGAAATTTTTTTGTTTGCTGTTCTGGTGATAAATACGTTCTGTAAATTGCCAACTATCAAAGAAAAGTAGAGTAAGCTACCTTTTGGCAACAAAGCAATTAAATAATTAAATAGAGCAAATGTTTAAAAACAGAAGCCACTTAAAACCGGCCGACGTCCGACAAGGCAGACAATATTTACTCAGTGAATCCACTCTTTGACATAGGTACTGAGAATAGAAAATCTTTAAATCTCAAAAGAAAAAAAATATTATATACTGTGCCCATATTGCCGACAACTAGCAAAAAGTACTCTTAAAGTTTATCGACTAATTTGTCGAATTTTTGACGACATTGTTAAAGGAGTGTCTACATATTAATATTAGCTTTTGATGAGTAGAAAATATTTTGTCAGATACACACGTAAATACATACTCTCGAGTGCTAATAGCTTTAAAAAATTACTCACACTGGTTCAGTTATACAAGGAATCCAGCATAATCGAGACTATGTTCTCCTGTCTTCCTACTAGGTATGTTCATACTAATGCATTTGTGCATACATTTAAAAAGTGAAAAATATGTATGCATGGAAGCATGTACGTACATATTTATGTATGTATGCATGTATGTATGATAAAAAAGAAAGGTACCTACATATGTATGTAAGTATGTTCTCACAGAAAATACACATACAAATCGTATTAAAATGGGGACATCTACAAAACTTCAGATGAATAGCTTAAAGCTACAGCCAAGCCAATACATGCATACATATGTATTTAGGTAGTAAACATTTATACTACATATGCACACACCATGTAAATACGCATGTACATAAGACCCACATACATATGTACATAAAAAAGTGGCGGCAAACATTTAATTATTTTACCTCCAAATTTTGTTATTTAAGAAATAGCTGAATTTATTTAGGCTTCAAAGGAAGCTACATAAATATTAAAAATAAAAATATTTAATTTAAAAAAAAAATGTACCTGCATACATACTACCATGGTGTAATTATACAGGTGACTGCGTAAGGATTTATTATAAAAAAAATACGGCAACCAAAGCTGTGTAAAGAACCGAAGAATGTCAAAAGCTCAAAAATAATTGTACCAAAACCAAAACAAAATCGAATTTTTTGACATTCTTTATCTACAAAGCGCATAGAGCAAAAAATTATCAGCTGAAGTAGCGCTGCCACCTGGTTATATACACCTTGCATACTACCGGGTATGTTCTGCATTCCACGTGAAATTAAAAGAAGTGGAATTGCCATAGATTGTTGTTATAATTACATATTTCCAACAACAATTTTATGACAATTCCACTCGTTTTAATTTCACGTGGAATGCAGAACATACCCGGTAGTATGCAAGGTGTATATAACCAGCTGAGAGCGCTACTTCAGCTGATAATTTTTTGCTCTATGTACATACATACATATTTTTATTGATTTCAAACTTCCCGCTATCAATAGGAAGTTCTTGATTTAACCCCAATTTTCGAAAACCGAGTCTTCATCAGATCGCAGTTTCTGACTTAAAACCTTTTTGCCTAAATTCAAAGAATTACAGCAAGTAGAAAATTCAGCGCACCTTCTTCCACTCAGCTGAATTGTCAAAACAAACGGCTTTTGGAAAAAAACCCCAGTTCACACACGTCAACTTTTGTTGATCAACTCCATAATTCAGCTGTAAGAAAAACGGAGAAGGAAATACAAATATCTCTTTTTTTTCTACCAGTTGAATTGTGTGTGATCCGGGACTACATTACCTCTTTTAGCTGAATTCTTAACAATGCATTTTTTTTATATTAAATAGTACTAAATAGCTTATAACCATAAAGCGAACACATCTTCGCAGCTGAATTGTACGAGTATGGCTGAATTTAATAAATATGGCTGAATTTATCAATAATGGGGCTGAATTAGATAGTATTGCTTTAAATTCCTTAGCTGAATTCTTAATCATATACGATACATACAGAAAGACTCCCAGCTTAGTTAAGACTTTGCAACGTAAATTTTTCATGTCTAAAAGGGGTCTTACCAACGCAAACTTGAAGCTGAATACAACTAATTTAATTAATTAATTTAAAAATATTGCTCTCAAGCTTAAAATTATATTAAAATAACTATGTGTATGCAGATGAATTGGTAAAAGTACATTCTAACATCATAAAAATGACCACTTAACTTAAAAAAAATCTATATTTTATTTATAGTGCTGCTGAATGACTGCTAATGTAGCTGAATACAACATTTTTTATTACCCCTTTTAGACACGCAAAGTTTACTTTGCAAAGTCTTAATTCAGCTGTGTGAAAGACAGAGGGAGGAATACTTTCTCTTTCTGTTTTGATTTTGGTTTTGTAAAGTAAACTTAGCGTGTCTAAAAGGGGTATTTGTAATTAATTAATATGTCGCTGTTCACATACTTCAACTTTTCTTGAGATATTTGTATTTACTTGTCCGGCTTTCTTGCAACTGAATTACGAGTTGATAAACAAAAGTTGATGTGTGTGTGAACCGGGACTATTACAAAGAAATGCTTTCAAAAAAGCCGCTGAATTTTAATCTTAGCTAGAAATATACATTTAATTACGGAGAAATTTAAAAAAATAAACAACTTTTTTAGGCACCTTTAAAAATTTCTATATTTAAGTTATTAGTTGGCAAAAAAATATCACCTTTTCTGCTTTGTTAAAGTAAAAAGTTGTTAAATGAATGTTAAGTCGTAATCTGGTTGAAATCATTTTCTCTTATTTTTTTCTTGTTTGTTTCTTTGTTGTCTTGAGCACATCAGACTTTCTTTGTAAATATGTAATACTCGTATAAACATTTATTTTAAAAGATTTTTACAAAAAATTTGCCAAGTTATAATAACCATAATTACAAAGAAGTTTGCAAACATTTATGGACTTTCAATGAGATTCATTTTGAGGTCACTTAAACAATTGACTTCATTTTATATTTCATCATTAAAAATTGTATAGCAAAAAATATATGTACATAGCAGCGTAATAAATAGTACGTCAGCCTTGTATTTATCAATTTAAAAGTTTTAACAAAAAAAAAAAAAATTATAGACAAAAAACGACATTATAGAAATAACAGATGACAACGTTCTCATGCGCATATGTTATTTACTGTTATAAATACCCGATAGATTCGAAAAACTGCATCGGTATTCGAGTACAGTGGAGCCTCGTTAAGCGTTTATTAGATAGAAGCTTAGTCCCAAATCACACTATGCAAGTCTTATTGCTAAGCTGATTCGTTTCAGGGAGAGAGAGACGAGGGGAACAGCAACGTTTCTTTTCCCCCCGTCTCTCTCCCCTAACAAATTAATCAGCTTAGCAATAATACTTGCATAGTGTAAATTGGGACTTAAGAATTTGTAATTTGTCTTAGTTCGCAAAATCTCGTATGGATCAGCTAGTTCGTTGCTAAAAACTTAACTTTCATTAGGAATTAATTATAATAATATGAACTTAAGTGAGAAAAGTAACAAGAACTTGGCTCTAAGCATATAATATCATATATATTTGAAAATAAGGACCAGTCTAATGTACATGAATATACATATACAGTACATATTTTCATATCATGGAATAAATAAATAGAAAAATGCGTTTTGGGTGATCTTTTTGTTTCACTTGTTAATAACCCAACTTTTTCTTATTTTATGTTAAACAGCTGTTATTTAAAAAAAAGTAAACCTTATTTAAATACGTTTTAAATTTAAATTTAAATTAGCTAATTACATATTTAACTATGAAGTCCAAAAATAAGAGTTAATCTTCGGCTATTTCCCCGTTAACTTAGGCCTCAGTGCATGTATGTATGTATGTATACTCTATTTTAGTTCATTAATACAATGCAATTCTTTGCTTAGAACTTTACTTCATTGTAATTGCACTTGCATACATAAATTAATGAATACATTTGTAGATGAAAAAAAAACTAGATTAAAAAAGCACAGACAGAATATGTCATTTAAATAAAGGGAAAAAAGCAAGCAGCAAAAAAGAGCAAAAAACAAATTTTTAAAGGAAATGGTCTTAATTACAATTATTAACTTGATTGTAATTTTTTATTTGATATTTTTCTTGAAGATTATAATAAAAACATTGCATATTCTATGTGTGTATTCTACTTTATAATTCTCTTTTGCCCCATCTTGCCAAAAATGTTTAAATTTTAAATACTATGACCGATTGTTTGTTAGGTCATTGCCCTTCTGTCAGTGTTGCCATTAAAGGGTTGCCAGTTAATTAGCAAATCATTATTTGTAACGGGAATGAAAATTTTAAAAAGAGCGAAAAAGGAAAGAGCAAATTATTAAAATTATTATTTGAAACATTTGCCAATAATTTGGTGAAGTAATAAATGAATTAAATTAAATAAATTAGTTAATTTAAGCAAGTAAATATGAAAGCAATATTTGCTAAACCTTTTAATATTAATGTAAATTTTATTTTTATAACAAATGTTCAAATTTTAGTATCTTTAAAAATTTCGTTATGAAAAGTTGGAATAACTAACCGCTCAAGTCTTGAAATTTCTTGCATCGAAAGATCCAAAAAATCTAATTTTTTAATCAATAGACTTGTTACGAAACTTTTATATTGTGTAACCACGTGACCAATAAATAAACATGAATTACCTGATTTACATTAAGCATTTTTTTATGAAATTTCATGAATTTTGTTGCACGCAACTTTTTCTATTTGCTAATTGCAGCGCTATAGAAGATAATGTTTATATTAAAAAAGGACGTACAATAAAGCTGGATTCACCCATTGTTTCCCAACAAAATTTTTGTCCGGACAAAATTTTTTTATATGTAGTTTGAATTTTCTCTTCTTGAGAGGGAGAAAATATTTTTTACGAACAACTCTCGGTTTGAATTGGTTTAATTTTATATTTTGTCCGGACAAAATCGAACTGAGCTGCCAAGTATTTTATTTTTTCAGCCAAAGTTGAACTGAACTGCCACGTCATGTATACTTGTATTAATTACAATAGAAATAAAAGAAAATTTTAAAATAAAACATATACATGTGGAGCTGAACGAATGAATTGCATTAATTAATTAAAAATACACAGCGAATTGTAATCATTTGCCGCTGTGCTGCCACTTATAAAATTAATACGCATCGTTTACACACGTATTTCATATGGTAGCTTTGATTTTCCAGACAAAATGTTCGAAATGGATGAATCGTGCTGCAGAAAACTCTCAGTAAAAAAAAATTTTGTCTGGACAAAAATTTTGTTCGGAAACAATGGGTGAATCCAGCTTAAATCTCTAATACATTTTTGGCAACTTTTTTGATATAAGATGCTTCTCCAGGCCTCCTACCAACAAATAAAAAATTTTCATGAAAAAAATGCTTAATGTAAATGAGGTATACATATGTATAAAATATTTTCAAGTGCAATTCTTATAAAAATTAAATTTTAGTACAAAATTTTATTAGGTAAAAAATTTTATAAATATTTTATGCGACCAAAAAAAATATTTTCTATACATCACCTCTTTTCCACACGCAGTTTAATTTGCAAAGTCTTAATTAAGCTGTGCGCAAGACAGAGGTAGTAGTACAGTCTCTCTCTGTCTTTCTCCCAGCTGAATTAAGACTTTGCAAAGTAAACTTTTCGTATGGAAAAGGGTGGCTAAATTTAAGGTTAGGACATAAATTGGCTTAAATGCACACTTTTTTAATTCAGTTTTATTGATACCAATGTAAAGTAGAAATATGAGAATTGTTAATGAAATATGATGACGGGCAAATGTCCACCTTTAGCACGTCGGCAGATGTCCGCTCATTTCAGAAAATTTTGTACCACATATTGTAACAAAGCTTCGCCGAATTTCATCTTTCACATAAACCCGTTGTTTGAAATGGAATCAGAGTAAATAATCCAGCGGCGTTAAATCACAAGAACGAGGCGGCCAATTGACATGGCCAAATCGAGAAATTATGCGACCGGGAAATTTCTCATGCAATAACTGAATTGTTTGGCCGGCTGTTAAGGCTTTAGGCGCCAAACCAAAGGTCACTGATTGGTGACATTTTTTTGGCCACACCAATTGTGGCCACAAAAAGTGCCTCTAGTGATGCCCAATTGTTGCGAACGTCGACAAGTTGATGTTCCAGACTCATCCTCAAAACTTTGCTGCACAGCGTCTATGTTTGCATCACTACGGCGACTACGAGCATATTGTTTTGGTCTATAGTCAGCAACAGTACCGTAAGCCCTGAATTTTGCGATTAAATTTCGCACAGTGGTCTCAGAAGGAGCCTGATTACGATTTTTACGAAGTTATACAGTAAAATTTTCAACATTTTGATAGTAAATTTTCACAATTAAAATTCTTTGTTCCATGCTTAAAATTTCAAGTTTTTTACTAAATAAATGTCAAAGGATGACAGTTCAATTCTTGACATTTCATTATTTGACAGCAAATTTAGTTCCTAACCTCAAAATCGCCCACCCTTTATAAGTTTCTAAGCATACTATTACTACTACTGCTACATATTTTATTCCCTTGTGATTTTTTAGAATAGTATTATTTTTGATTTAGGTATAGCCATTGGGCCCCTCTATCAAAAAAAGTTGGTGGCAACACGCCCATTAATTTTTTATTTTTTTGCTTTTATGTACGTACTATTACTTATCGGATTGGGGCTTGGGCTCTCACAATAACACAATCTCAAACGTCAGAAAATGGCGGAGCCACGCCCATTAAAATTTAATATTATATGTACATATATCAGGTGCTTATACTTAATTGATTTCTAAAAAACTTGAAACACATCCTGAGTTCTTAAAGTTACAAGATTTTGCTACTTCTACTTATCCGATCCCCATGAAACTTTGCAAATAGTTTGGCTCCTTAAAGTAACATAATATTGTGCTTAAAAAAGTGGGCGGGGTCATGCCCGTTGACAGACACCTTGAAATTGCTCTTGCACTTAAAAAGGTAGGTGGGGACACTAATATTTGCAAAAGTGGGTGTGAACATCGGCCCCGAAAAATTTTAAATTAGCACTAAAAATTTAAAAATAAAGCTTATGAAAATAAATTTCTTCAAAAATAACCACTAAATAAATAAAAATAATTATATAGAGTTCAATAAAATTCTTATTAAATTATTTTTAACTTTATACCGCCTTATTCATAAAAATTATTAAGGCCTTATAAAGAGTTTTTAATACAAATTTTAATAAAAAAGTTTTCTTATTAAGCCTTAATAATTTTCATAAATAAGGCTGTTAGTGTTTGTTTTTGAAATCGCCTAAATATTTTTTTTAAATATATATTTTATAACACTTGGCAATCCTTTGTCGAACAGTGTTAATTGTTATTAGGAAAACCTCCCGCTCAAATAACAAACAGACAACAAAGCTCAAATGAGATATTAATTCTCAGTTTTTACTGCGTTTTTAAATAGTTTATTGGCTTGCTTACTTATTTCTGTCAGTATCTAGCTGGCGTTTGATATTTTTCTTTCATGATAATTTTTATTGCACTTGCTTGTTGACTAGTCTCGTCTAAAAGTCTGAAGTTTAGACTCTAAACTATTTCATGCCACAGAAAATTAAATTGGAACTTGGTGTAGGTATGTATGTTTTCTTTGTATATTATTTGCAATTGCTTTGCTTTGTTGGCGTTTTTTTTTTTTTCTTTTAACTTTCCTTATGCAACCTCATCATTATGTTGTTGAGTATTATCGTCATCATTGCCACTATTATTACTATTGGACAACGTGCCTCACTTGTGCTGCTTATTTGAAGTGTGTAGTTCATAAGTTTGAGTATGGACGTAGTTGCTTGTAATTATCGATGTGTCTACAAATAATGTTGAATGTTCATTCCTCTTTTTCTTTCAATTGCTGCCACAGAGCAATAAGTTACAAGAGGAAGAAAAAAATAGAAAAGCTAAACAAATTTTTTATGGCCTCTTTATTAAGTGCTTGGAATTTTAGCTTAAGTTGTAAAAAATGCCAGCAAAGTAAAAAAAATCTTTTATTTCAATGGCTAAATATACATTCAAATGGAATAGCTCTTACAGCAGCATATAAACTGACAGGATTGGGATACTTTTTTAAATAAATTTTGAAATTTTAATTGGATTAAATTTTTTAATGCAAACCCCTCACTTCCTATTATTTTTAGTGGTATTTTGGGAATTTTTGATATTTATATAAAATCTACAACTTCCCATTCCTGCAATTACTTAAATCATGATGATGCAACTGTTACAATTCCATTTTATTTATTTATTTTATTGAATTAATAATTGCCTGCATGTGTTCTTATTGTGAGCTATAAATTTGTTTATGTTTGCAAATTTGGTTTTCATAAACATCAATTTTAAAATTTCATTACACTTAAAAGCGCTTTAATAGCACGCTAACTCTGCTCGTACGTGCCACAAATTAAATAATTCATATTTTTATATAATAAGTGTTGTAAAAAACAATCTACTCTATTTATTTTTGATTTAGATTTTGACTTCATTACAGTGTAACGCGCAAACAAATATTTGATTAAAGAATTTCAATAGCAGAGACTAGCAACGAACTGCTAATAGCTGCATAAGTTTGATAGGACTCCTTTTAGACACGCAAAATTTACTACGCAAAGTCTTAATTCAACTGGTTGAAAGACAGAGGGAGGAATACTTTCTCTTTCTATCTTTCTCCCAGCTGAATTAACATTTTGCAAATTAAACTTTTCGTTTCTAAAAGGGATATATGAATACCAGCGATGACAATTTGGTGCTTTTGGTACTATTTTTAGTGCTTTTTGAAGACACAAAACGCGAAATTTTGAGCGTTAGTGCCAAAATAAGAAAAAGCACTAAGTAGTGCTTTTAAGAAATTTGTGTATTTCTTAAAATTATTTTAATAAAAAATTGGTGTTTATATTTTTTTCAAAGTAAAGTATACCTTTTTCGTCTGATATATTTCATTAAAGATGATACTATTGCCGAAATAGAGAATAGCCTAGAAGATATTAAACATTATTAAACTTCACTCATTTGAATCTTCATTAATTTTTCACGTCAGTACTTTTTCTTTTTGTGCTTTTTAGATCTCAAAATTACGCTTTTAAGCGTTTTTTTAAATTTTGATGTGTTTCCAAAAAAGTTGGCATCACTGATGAATACTATTGGAATGTTGCTGTCCCCACACAGCAACATTGACGCCGTCATCACTCAGCACAGCCAACGGCGTATCGTGGCGTTCTGCTTCAGAAATTTTTGGCACACAAAAATTAGATTAGATTTGAAAACAATTAAAAAAAAAGAACAGTTTAGAATTTAAACCTGATGAAATTGATGAAAAATTTTCGTTCCCATTCATAATACATATAAATCGCACGACAATGTGATAAGGTTACTTATCTCTATCCATTTTCAAATTGTTTTATTATCTAGAAAATTTTTACTTCAATTATTGTTGGTGTTGCATACAATTTTTTAATGAAAGGTCACTCACTGCTAATAAATCTGCATTTGTCAACAGATTTTTTCGGTGCTCATTGTTTTTTTTTTCTTATTTAGTTTAAGGTTACATTACTATTATAATCATTCTTCTTCATGCAGTTTCTTTTGCGTGATGATATATTATGCAGGAAAACTGCTGCTGCTACATACATATATTTTTCTTTATTTTACTTGCATTTCAAATTAAGCTTGAAACTTACAATTAACTTTTGTACAAAAAAAGAATGAATAAATGAATGAATGAATGCCTTTGGCAAATTTTAGTTTAGAGAAATAAAATCAAAACTATGTGATTTATTTTATGGTCATAATAAGTTATTAATTTTATTTTTTTTTTGCAATGTAAAAATAAATAATAAAAAAACACTAAAAATAAAATATTTTGCAAAACACCTGAGATTTTGTAGCACCTACTCCATTGATTTTATGAATTTCTTTAAAGAAAATACATAGTCAGAATAAAACTAGTGGGAGTAGCACCTCACACATAATTTCTTATTTTGGAATATCTTTGAAGCTAACATAGTGTCCACAGCTGGTGAATTTATATCATGATGAATGTCAAATTGATATGATGAAAATTCATCACGTATAGACTCAATTTATTAATATTATGGTAGCATTATGATATAATCATCAGAGCTCACGGCCTGATGAATTCATCTTGATATCAAATGTCATTTTATGTGTTATTGTGCATTTAACGTTTGTTTGTTAAACAATTTTTGTTTAAAAAATGCGGCACAACAATTATTTGTGACCAAAAAATTAAACAACACGCAAATTATTTATTTTTGGCAAGTATTTTTGAAATATGTGTTTGTTTGATTCATCATAATAAATATAAAATCATCAACGTCTACCCTTCTTTGTGTAGATATTAATGAAAAAATGACAGTTGCTCTGCCGGCGTCATATTACGAGGTCTGATATAAAATCATCAGGTGTGGACACTATCTCATGTTTTAGACTCGGCAGTTTTTCTTGAAGCAAGTCTGAGTTTATGGGAGAGAGAGGAAAGAAGAAAGAAGAGGGGTATTGCCTTGCTTGTACAGAAAAGTTACTTCATTTCTATTTTGTTATTTCATTCGCAGCATTAAAACAATAGGAAACTTGAACAAGAAACCGTTTGAGTGTAAACAAACGAGCAGTTTTAAAAGAGAATTGAAGATAATTGCTTCAAGAAAAACTGCCAAGTCTAAGACATGACTATGTAATGAAGCAAGAAACTTGAATATAATATGCGTTGCCATACAAAATAAAGCACGAATGGGACATTTGGGTGTGGCAACTTTAATAAAGGGAAAATATTCGGCCCTGTTCTGTAAACCGATCGATTTGAAATCGCACGATTTTAGAAAACCATCTCAGAAATTAGTGTTTTTTATGGGAATTAACATTAACATTAAGTTTAATTTTTTTTAACGCACTAATAATCCCAAATTAGTATTTTACTTATTAAGTAAAATATTTTTTTAATTAAAAATACATTGAAATTGATTATTGAGGGGTTTAGCTGGATCCTATGCGTATTTCACTGTTGCTAATGCAGATCATCAGGCAACCTTTACCCAAAGCTTCTTAGAACAACTAGAGTTATTATATTATAAACTTTCATTTAAACAAATGAGAAGCTCAATAACAAATAACAAAGTTGAAACAAGAACTCAATAATCAACATGTTTATTATTTTCTTACTTTACATCCCAGAAATATTTTTTTAGAATTTTTTAAAATTTTTTTTTATTATATAGATTCTCAAATATCACATATGATTTAAAACACGTCTGCAGGACCATTACTAATTTGTTGAAAACGAGAAATTGACTCGGATTCGGTTTACATAGCAGGGCCGATTTATTTTTAGATATCTATGTTTAAAACTAATACGAATATAAGGGGAACCCATGAACCGAAAAACATGATTGCGCAGTCAGCCGTACAAAAAAGTTTTCTACTGCGCATCTACGTCATCATAGAATACACACGTGTGTTTGATGTAAAAAGTGTGTGTGTGTGTGTGTGAGAGAGAGAGGGAGAACACATTCCACACACAAATTCAAGTACTTTGTTTACAACAAAAATTCTATGTCTACGTCACAAGCAGAAAATAAAATAACGCATCTGCGCAATGCCCAATCTTGTTTTCTTGATTCATGGGGATAACCTTGAAATGTGCTTCCATTTGCCACGACAATAAATAAATCCCAGGATGAGTGTTTACAAGTGTGTGACATAAATTTACCTTATACACATGTTTCTCAAATTTTTAAATAGCCAATAAAAATTTTTACTCGCTTTTCTACTAATTATCTGCATATTTTTAATATAGATTCTTTGGAAGCAATGAAAATATACCTATAGTTCCTTAAATTTTTTTGAAGTTGTTGAGAGTGTACAAAATATTTCCAAAACTTACACAATTATAGTCGAAATCACTAATAACATTCAAACTCTAAATTCTGTGAATACCTTTGGTTAAATTAAAAAATAACTTTTTTTTTTAAATGTCTAGTTCAAGCAAACATTAATTAGAACCTGTAATACTGCTTTTGAAATTTAAATGCTGGACAACGTTTATTGTATGCTGCCTATTGTTTGATAGTGTAACGCATGAGCAGCGCTCAACTAAAAAAAAAACCCAGATTTTTATTGTTTAATCATTCAGTACAATTGTGCGTATTAAATAATACTTTTAATGATGACTAATATTGTATTCAAATATCTTTAACTATTTTGTGTGTTTTTTTTACAGCTGCGGAAACGTGCATAGGTGAAAGTTATTAAATTTGGAAGAGAAAATTGAAGCTAAACCTCAAAAATAAAAACCGCTTTATATGCATATTCAATAAATATGAATAAAGCGGGCAAGCATATACAAACTGGTGCAAATAATGGTCCACTATCATCAGCACTACCCAAATCGCCCTTATTACAAAACTCCACCGCCAGCAGCAGCATTATGGGTTCGGTGGCCCAGAAAAATGTGATCACTTCTATAATGAGTTTTTTACCGGATAACAGGCCGATAACATCACTGCAGATTGTAGAGGATTTTGAAAAGTAGGTTATCAATTGATAAAAATTATATTAAATATACGAGGGCCGTCAAAAACTTAAGATGTCTTTCGCTTATTTCATTTGATTATTATATTTTTTTTTTTGTTTCTATTTTCTAGATGTCCCAAAAACTTTACTCCCATCAATCGTACTTACGACCAAGATTCTGATGCCGATTTGTTTCGTGAGAAAGTCTTATTTGGCCACCAAACAACTCGCTATTTATGCTTATCCAAGACAGAAGGTCTGCCAGAATATGTTGTCGAAACTTTAAAGTATGTATTACTTTTTTATTGTTTCATTTTTTTCTTTCTTCCTTTCTTTCTTTCTTATTATTTCAACATAGTTTTTAGGTTTAAACAATTAGGTTGTCTAACAATTTCGTTTGGCAGCATGCTTTCCTTAATGTTCTTTGTCATGTATAAGTTTGAAATTAATTAAGGTCACTCAACTCTCTTCTTGTTCGATAGTAAATTGGGAGATGAGTTTATGTTTGTTTAACACAAAGAAAATAGTCGTCAGTCTATGTAGTTTAAAATGGTGTTTGTTCATGCTCTAAATTTTGTTAGTTTAAAAAGCATTACATGCTACTTAATATTGAATTTTTGTGGTCTTTGGTTTTGGTTAATGAAAATGTTACGAAGTGAGGAAAGGATAGACAAAAAATGCGGGAAAATGTTTAGAGAGACTATAAGATGAGGCACACTAAAAAGCTGCTAAATAATATGCAATCCATCTGAGCTTGACATTAGCAAGACATTAGCATTTAGCTATCATGCCATTAGCATTGAATTATAATGACATTAGTATTTACTTTTAAAAATAGTGCGCCATATCTACCAAAAGAAAAGTGGGAATAAAAAAATCTCTTACTCTTTGAGGTATTTCTGATCTCAGAAGAATAGACATAATTCGTACTTTGACTAAAACTCTACAAAATGTAATTAATGATGGCAAAAAAAAACTGAACATGCACTAAATAAATTTCTCAATATTAGCATTAAATTAGCATTAGGATAATATTAGAATGACATTAGCATTCAGTTAGCACTAGCATAACATTAGGATAATATTAGAATGACATTAGCGTGATATTAGCATTGCATTATCATTCAGTTAGCACGAAGTTATCTTTGATAAATTTCCATTTAAAGTGCTTTTGAAAATAATACACCATACTTTGCGTAATAAAAGTAAGACTGAACACAAATCACATACGACTTGATATATCCCTGATCTCAGAAGTATAGGCACGATTCGTACTTTGAATAAGATTTGATAAAACATGTTTGGTGATGGCATAAAACGTACAGATGATATGCTACTGGAATTAATAATTCAATTAGCATCATATTAGGATGATATTAGCATTCAGTTAGCACGAAATTATTGTTAAGACATTTGCATTTGAATTATAATTGAAAGTAATAATCCATAGATAGCGCAATAAAGTTGAGACCAAATACAAATCACTTACTCTTTGATGTATAAATTGTTCTCATGAAAATAGATATATACAATTCTTACCTCTAATATAAGACTCGAAAAACATTATTATTTTCACATTAGGCTAATATTAGAATTACATTAGCATTCAGTTAGGACGAAATTGTATTTGAGACATTTGAATTTGAATTAATTTTGAAAATAAGACTATGTTTAAATCAGGTACTCTTTGACGTATCACTCATCTCAGTACAATATATACAATTCTTACTTTAAAATAATACTGGAATAACTTCATTATTTTCTTATTTGAAAATTAGCTTTCAATTAGCATATTATCAGCTTGATATTAAAATTTAATATGATGATGTTAAAAGCTTAACATGAAAATAGCATTTAATTAGCATTTGAACTACAATAATATTGAAAACAATATGATATACATATGTACATATGTACTATGTATGTTTGTATGTAAATAATCTCAGCAGAGTATGACTAAGGATAAACTATTATTTCTGATCTCAGATCTAATTTATAGAAAAAATGATCAACACTTAAATAAAAAAAGAAAACTCATAGTCCATCGAATGAATTGTAATAATTTCAGAAACAGTAACAGAGACTTTTTGAGTCCAAGATGAAAGATTAAATTAATCTTAATCCTTATTTGTGGTTGCTGGGTAGTCGATTACATACATATGTATATAGTTTTACTTGCTAGTTTAAGCGGCCAATCATGGCGGTTTAATCTCACATACATACTTACATACATTAGTACTGACAACATACCTTGTGTAACATGCATACATACATATGTACATACATATAACTTCTTTAAAAAATTATATGATAAAATAGTTTTAAAAACACTTCAATCACAGTATATGTGTGATGATGTATCCTCTGTGATTTATATATAATATAGTATACATATATTTTAGATAATTTATTTACAATTTCTATTTTAGCGCACAACATTTTACTTGCAAACATTAAAATGAGGAAATTTCTTCTTCTTCCCACAAAAAATAAAAATAAAAAAATCAAAGTGTGTTAATAACATTATGACTTTTGGACAGAAAATGTTGCCACTCTTTTGTTCCTCAGTATGGTAAATGTAGTATTACAATTCCCCAATTTGGAAAATTTAAACGGTATTCTTAAGGCTGGGGCACAATGAATCCCTCATACGTTAAACTTCGCATTTTTCAACTGATATTAACGCAACGACAGAGAAGGTTGGCACAATGAGTACTTTATGGACGGAAGCATTTGAACATCTTCAATAGGTTGATTCTCCATTTTATTTATTAAATTCAACTTTTTTTATTTATTTCGTTTTTTTTTTGTTTAATTTTATTTTTGCTGCCACAAAACACAAAAAACTTAATCAGAACATACCAAAAAAACCAACCAATATCTGTCAAACTACTCAACGTACGCAAAAAGTTCAAACTTGAGCAAATTTCATACTTTGCGTTGGCGGACACGTACTGAATGTAACAGACCTCATAAGAAACCATGTATTTCAACTTAAAAGTTAAAGGCCGGCCCACAATGAATCCGTCATACGTTAAACTTCGCCTTTTTCAACTGACATAATCGCAACGACGGAGAAGGTTGGCACAATGAGTACTTTATTGACGGAAGCATTTGAACAGCTTCAGTAGGTTGATTCACCATTTTATTTATTAAATTCAAATTTTTTTATTTATTTCGTTTATTTTTTGTTAATTTTATTTTTGCTGCCACAAAACACAAAACCTAATTCAGAACATACCAAAAAAACCAACCAATATCTGTCAAACTACTGAACGTACGCAAAAAGTTCAAACTTGAGCAAATTTCATACTTTGCGTTGGCGGACACGTACTGAATGTAACAGACCTCATAAGAAACCATGTATTTCAACTTAAAAGTTAAAGGCCGGGCCACAATGAATCCGTCATACGTTAAACTTTGCCTTTTTCAACTGACATAATCGCAACGACGGAGAAGGTTGGCACAATGAGTACTTTATTGACGGAAGCATTTGAACAGCTTCAATAGGTTGATTCACCATTTTATTTATTAAATTCAAATTTTTTTATTTATTTCGTTTATTTTTTGTTAATTTTATTTTTGCTGCCACAAAACACAAAACCTAATTCAGAACATACCAAAAAAACCAACCAATATCTGTCAAACTACTCAACGTACGCAAAAAGTTCAAACTTGAGCAAATTTCATACTTTGCGTTGGCGGACACGTACTGAATGTAACAGACCTCATAAGAAACCATGTATTTCAACTTAAAAGTTAAAGGCCGGCCCACAATGAATCCGTCATACGTTAAACTTCGCCTTTTTCAACTGACATAATCGCAACGACGGAGAAGGTTGGCACAATGAGTACTTTATTGACGGAAGCATTTGAACAGCTTCAGTAGGTTGATTCACCATTTTATTTATTAAATTCAAATTTTTTTATTTATTTCGTTTATTTTTTGTTAATTTTATTTTTGCTGCCACAAAACACAAAACCTAATTCAGAACATACCAAAAAAACCAACCAATATCTGTCAAACTACTCAACGTACGCAAAAAGTTCAAACTTGAGCAAATTTCATACTTTGCGTTGGCGGACACGTACTGAATGTAACAGACCTCATAAGAAACCATGTATTTCAACTTAAAAGTTAAAGGCCGGGCCACAATGAATCCGTCATACGTTAAACTTTGCCTTTTTCAACTGACATAATCGCAACGACGGAGAAGGTTGGCACAATGAGTACTTTATTGACGGAAGCATTTGAACAGCTTCAATAGGTTGATTCACCATTTTATTTATTAAATTCAAATTTTTTTATTTATTTCGTTTATTTTTTGTTAATTTTATTTTTGCTGCCACAAAACACAAAACCTAATTCAGAACATACCAAAAAAACCAACCAATATCTGTCAAACTACTCAACGTATGCAAAAAGTTAAAAGTTTACCAGTTTTTGTACTTTGCGTTGACGGACACGTACTGAATGTAACAGCCCTCATAAGAAACCATGTATTTCAACTTAGCTGTCAGTTTAAAAAAGCGAAGTTTAACGTATGACGGATTCATTGTGCCCCGGCCTTTATAGTGTTTTCAGTTATTTTAATATACATACTAGTCTCCTGCACAAGACATCTTATAAGAACTTTCAAGACATGAGGGATTTTTCAAATGCTTTAGTAGAGCGAAAGCTTATAAAACAAACGTTAATAACATTGTTTGCAAGAAATTTGTTTGAGTATTGTAGGTATAAGAGTAAAGAAGAAAGCACTTCGTGACGGAAGAATTTGTGATAATTGCTTTTTTCTACGCATGAGCGCGTGTACAAACGTCATGCATGTATGTGTGTATGATTTTTTATTTTTCTGCGCACATGCAAAGGCACACACATGCATTAACATTAGTTGTATGCGGTTAACCACATAATAGCTTACCATCTACATATTACACACACACTCAAACGTACAATATGAAAAATAACAAGCATACACTAATCAACAGTACTTCTTTTGAGTGTTTGTTACAAACAAGCTGTCTTGGCGACATCGCTTGTTAACACTGATATACACGTACACCAATACATCTATTGTGCTTCACTTATAGTACGACAGCATTTATTATTGGTTTAGTATAATACATTCGACGTGAATACATTTAAAAATCAGGACGTATTTACATTTAAAGACCTTTTACGCGGGTCTCTAAAACATACACACCTTGTTGTGTTTGTTTTTTTCTTTCAAAGAAAAATTTTACAATATATAGACACCATGACAATTCAGACTAGCGTTTGAATACCCCAAATAAGAAGTTTAAACTAGATTAAATTAATTTTCATATTAGTTATTTAAATGCACATACTTAACTTGTACCAATACCAGAAAATCAAAATCTTTTTTATATCAAATGCTTTTCTAACGTGCTTGTTAGATGATAGAAAATAATCTATTAAATAAACAAATATTTTTAATGCAATTGCTGCTGCACTAAGCTTCAGTTAACGAACTTATTTGCAAACTTCAACACACTTGCCAATGCAAATAAATCACTAATAGCATTTGCTAGTGGAACAAAAAGTGCTTACAATTTATTTACAATATTTATTAAGGAATTTCTTGAATTGAGTACCACATTAAATTATTTAATTTAAAGAATTTTTTTAAAAGAAATGTTATTTTTTTTTCAAATTTAAAAGCTATTCAAAGAGTTATGAGGAATTCCTTATTATTTTAATGGCACTCAGCCAACTTTTGATGGCGAATGTTATGTAAAAGTAAAATGTTCCATTCATTCCAATGTTATTGGAAATAACAGCATTTAATGACAAACCCTGTTTCACTTAACAATTGAAATGAAACAAGTGCCACAGTTCAAATGTGTATACATATGGATGAATGTATGCCTGCACCTGTGTAGATGTACTTATGACTCATTGTATTGTATTGTAAAAGTAATAGAAATTTATTTTAAGCCTTTTTCATAACAACAGGTAAAAAATAGTTGAATAATGAAAGAAAAAACAAGCAAACAAAAATATTGTAAAAGGAAATTGGCAAAAAGAATTAAATTACTGGCCTTGATTAACATCGTACATACATATATAACAAATAGAAAAATTTTGATAAGATAAAAAAAAATAGAATTAAAGTATAATAGTGTAACATAATTAAGTGTGATACAACAAACACTCTCTAATTTCATATGTATATACTAGGGTGATCGACTCGGTTTTTCAACCGATTTTAAAACCCGGTTTTTTTCACAATGTCGAATAGTCCGGTTTTTTACAATTTAAAAACCGGCTGAGTCGAATACTTTATGTTTTGTATATTTTGGAATAAAATTAGTTTTTACTATGCTAAAATTTAGACCAACTGTTTGTTTATTTTCCTAAGTATTTTTTTTAAGTACAGGGTGGGCCAAAAGAAACCAAGGGGTGTAAAAGTTTAATAACTTTTTTGTTTATTAATTTTTTTTTATTTTTTCTTTCAGATTATATAGACAACACTTGGAGAATTTATAATGGAGAGGTTCACAACTGAACAGAGAACCAGAACAATAGAATTTTATTATTTAAACCAGAGATCAATTATTTTAAGCTCATTTTCATTTGAATGGCTTTGTTAATAAGCAGAACTGTAGGTTCTGGGGTTCTCAAAATCCCAGAGCCATTCATCAACGCCAATTGCACCCCATCAGGTGTACAGTATGGTGTGGGATCACATCTGAAAATGTCATTGGGCCCTACTTCTTCGAGAATGAAGATGGAAGTGCTGTAACCGTAAATGGAGAGCGGTATCGGTTTATGATAGAAAATTTTTTACGTCCTGCTCTTGAAAACAGACCTGGTATGTGGTTTCAGCAGGACGGAGCCACTGCCCATACTGCCCGAGACACAATGGCACTTTTAAGTCAAATTTTTGGACAGCGAATAATTTCTCGAAATTCGGAAATTATTTGGCCAGCGCGATCGCCAGATTTGACAGCACCCGACTATTTTCTTTGGGGTTTTTTGAAGGAGCGAGTGTATGTGAACAAGCCAGAGACAATCCTTGAACTCAAGGCAAACATTGTTGCAGAAATTCGAACGCTACAGCCACAAGTTTTGAAAAATGCTCTAAAAAGAGCCCATCAGTGCGAAGCTGAAAACGGTGGTCATTTAAGAGACATCATTTTTCATACTTAGTGTAAAAAAATTTCCATTTTGTATATTATATAATCTGAAAGAAAAAATAAAAAAAAGTTAATGAACAAAAAAGTTATTAAACTTTTACACCCCTTGCTTTCTTTTGGCCCACTGTGCAATGGATGTCAAAATCCATTTGCAAAAACTGTTTTTTAGTTTTTTTTAACATTTTGATTCATATTTAATAAAGAGGTCGTCAGCATGACCATATTAGCTTATGGACTAATTTTAGCTTATTTTTTTCGATTTAGCTTCAAAATTTTCATTTAGCTCCTAGCTTATTTTTTTTAGCTTTTTTTTAAACTCATAATGGTAATTTTTTACTGCCTTATTCATAAAAAATATTTCAGGTTTATTAATCGCCTATTTGACATATTTCTAAAATATTTTTTATAAATTAGACCGTGAATATTTAAAAATATAAATGTTTTCCATTGAAAAACAGTTTAAACAATACAAAATGTAAATTGTTTATTTATAAGAGAAATGGAAAATTTCAAAATAAAGGACATTGATTACAATTTTGGAGTAACAATGGCAAATGTAAAATTAACATTACCCTTAAGACTTTTATAGAGTTATATTTGAGCCCGGAAGGAAGGAAGCGGCAGGAATTTGCTTAAAACAAAACTTTGAAATAGATTTACTGTAAATAGCATAAATAAAAAAAAGTTTTCTAACTTTAGCATAAATGCTAATGGTACATTTTTGAAAATTGGTTAAGCTTATTTTGGGAAGTTTTTGTTTTGTTTTTTTCTTTAACTATAATATAATGATGAATTAATAATTTAATTAAAAAAAAATTGAATATATTTGAGGAGATAGCGAACAAAACCAGACTAGTCCCGGTAATTGTTTTTTACACGACAGACAAATTACTAAATTAACTAGATAGAGAATAGCAAGAAAAAATCAGTTTTCGTTATGGTTATGAATGAAAATATTTCACGACTTCATAGATTTGCACTTGAAGAGGCCGAAAAAAAGATTGAAAAATATTATTTACTGCGGACGTGTCTGGTTTTGTTCGTCAGCTTATCATTTTTATTTCAAATTATAAAAAAAATTGTTTGTGCATGTATATATTTAACGTTATTTTAGCAATAAGAAAATATTGCAAAGTGAAAGAAGTTGAAAATAGTTTAACTTTATTTTTTGGCTTAAAATTTAACTTTCTAGCTTATTTTAACTATTTTTCAAACGTGATTTAGCTTAATATTATTTTAAAATCTGGTCACACTGATAGAGGTAGATATCCACCTAGTCCATACATTCATATTTATATTATACATGTCTGTATATAAGTTAATTTTTATGTTTCACCTTTAATTTTTGTATTGTTTTATTGTATTTATGTACATGAACTGTTAACTCTTTTTTTTTCTTATAAAGCAATTTAAAATCAAAACTTTTGTATAATAATTGTCTTACTTAAAAAAACCGGTTGACCGGTTTTTTCTGATTTGTAAAAACCGAAACCGGGTTTTTCATAATTTAAAATATTCGAACTATTCGAAAACCGGTTTCTGGAAAAAGTCTAATAATCGATCACCCTACATACATACATATTTGTGTGTGTGCTTAGGATCGTTGTTAGTTTAATTTTGCTAAACTAAGCGCAAAAATTTTATTTTTAAGTAATCGGTTTTGTTTAATAAACTCTCAATAGATACTAGGCTTCCCATACCCATACCATATTAGGGCAATACCCTACCATACGCCATGCTTCACGGTAACTACGAGGGCGGCTCAATAAGTCTGTGACTTTTTTAATATTAAATATTTAGTATTTTTAGCTTTCAACTGCTGTTTTTGTGGCTATAGTATTTTGAATTTTAATTTATTTATCTTAAGAGCATTTTGTAATGTTTTTTGAATGAAAATAGAGTTGGTAACAAGGGAAATCCCAAAGCGAATTCATACCACGTGATCTCATTTCAGCAGCTGATGATCAGCCGTTAGTTTCTCTCAAATCAAAGCAAAACGTTCGGACATTTTCTGACAGTAACAAAAAAAAAAATATATATACAAGGCGAATATGTAGAGTTGCAAATCGAGACCACCTGGTATCAATTCGTCTGAAGGAATACTAATTAGGTGGTCTGAACTGCTCGGGTGACTATTTTCGCCGCTTGTTATTTGAATGTGTATACGTCGTGTGTCAAAATAAAATTTTTCCGTACATTTTTTTTTAACATTGCAAGTATAAATTGTTCAAAACTAGTTGAATTTTCCATGATTGGTTGGTAAAATGTTTATTTTTCAATAAAGAAATAATTCCTTTTGTAAGAGAACGAATTGTAAACTTTATTTTGACGCTCACTATACATACATATACACATACATACATACATACATACATACATAAATATGTATAATATCGAGCCATAACCGCCAAAAAAGCTTGACCGACACATTTTTAGAACTTCATTTTTTTTTTTTTTTTTTTGACGAAAATCGATTATTAACGATCGCAAATTATCGATTTTGGTCAAAAAAAAAAACAATTAAGTTCGAAATTATGTCGCTTAAGCTTTTTTGGCTGCTAAGACACGATATGTACTTAAAATTTAAAGGTTAATTTTATACATATAACTTTATTACTTTCAGAGTAATTGCCGAAAAAATAGCACCACCTAAGGAATTTTCTTTATTGTCGCGCACAGCCGACACAGAACAAAAAGCTTGGCGCAAACGGCAAATCGCCTATAAGCTTTCGAAACGAGGGTCCGTTACCCAAGCAGTCACAGATATAATTTTATGTTCGAAATTAAAAATTGCACCCGAAGGGTTCAAATTGGCAGGGTAAATATAGTCAAATAAACTATTAAACATTTAACTAAATAAATAATTATTAACTAATGAAATATTTATTTCCATAAATAGTGACATAAACGGCATATTAATATGCTATAAAACTGGAGCTGTGCCGGTGCGTTTGCCGCCACCCGTGCCCTTAGCAGCAATTACGAGCACAACTACCAACGGCATGAGTGAAGTGGAGAAGGCTTTAAATCGTTTGAATCTACATAATGCGGGACAAGCTTTGAGAGATCAAAAACAGCCGGTAAGCTTAATTATCTCTGCAATAAATTTCCTTATATTATTAATTTACATAATTAATGCCTTAACAGTTGCCGCCCGTGCCCAATGGCGAAGAACATGATTATGAAGAAATTCAACACTCTTATCAAATAAATTCACCACAAAGGCCGGCGCCTAGGCCACCCCTTAACACTGCCCTTAACGCATCTGGTCATTATGTAGGCACTTTGGGTGCTTATACCGAACTGGAAGGAGTGCCATTTGTTATAAATTCTATGCTTAAGTCTACTATACAAAATGAGGTGGGAGAAAAAGTTTTTGTAATTATATTCCTCTAAAGTTTGAAAATACATACATATGTATAATTATTATTTTTTATCACTCTTTCACAGTATTCTGCACTGCCACAACTTAGTGATTTTGTGATTAAAAAAGATCTCGATTATGATTTTCAATTGGAGCGTCAGACGTTGTGTACCATGAAATCATCAGCTTCCAAAAATCCTTTTTTTAATTAATAATAATAACAACAACAAGAAAAATTAAATAACTTATAAAAACACAGAATATTGAAACTCTTTTGATTATTCATTAACAATTAAATAGTAATGTATTATTTTTTTATAAAACTTTTTAATAATTATGCTTTTTTCTCACTGTCCTTATAATTAGTTTCCTCTATGTATCATACACTACTTTCAACAATTATGTATTTTGAATTTATTTTAAGTGGCTTAAACCACAAAATTTTCATGTGTATATAATTACATATTATTTATTAGTCCTGCTTTATAATTAATTTAATCGTTTAAGTAATTTCCTGTAATATATATATATATACATATATTTACATACATACAATTTTATTTAATTCTCTCACCCCGTCTCATTATTGAAACTGAATATCGAAACGCTTTAGTTAAGAAACTTTCACTGTAGGAATTTATAGCGTTTCAAAAATGTGAGAAAATTAGAATTTTTTTGTTTTAAGTACAAAATTAAGACCATGTTAATATAACTATCAAATTAAAAAAAAAATCGCATATACATATGTTCGAAATTTCGAACTCGCTTTAAAAGTTACATATATGATTTTTTCTACTAAGCGTTTTAATTAAAACTTATGATTTTTACAAATTAAGACCTTAAATTTGATACTGCAACAAAAGCTACTCTACTACTATGTTCCAATTTTCGAACATACTTCAGAAATCACTCATCTGCACGTCACCAAGATTTTTTTTCTTATTTTATTTCATTTTATTTTTTTTTAATTTATTTTTTTTAGAACTTTGCAAAATTTGGACTCAAAATTGATATCTTAACTAAATTGACAAAAATTCGAAAATCTCTTCGAAAATGAGTTACAAAATTCGTACTCATTTAGCCAACAATTTAGCAAAAAAGTTTTGCAACCTAGTTAAATTTTTTTAATTTGTAAAAATATATTACAGAATCACATTATCGTTACCGCAATCGAATAAATATATCGATAAATTTTACGATTTTCTATTCGCAGAACTGAATCAAATACTGAAGTGTGGATTATGTGTGTGCCATTGTGTCCTCAAAGATTTTCATCCCGTGCCTTTCAAATAATTTAATGAAATTTCACTTGAAATACCTATGTTTTTTTAAATAAAATTTAATAATCAAATAAAAACAATGGCCCCTCTCGCGATGTCGAACAAAAACGTTCGATCGATTGCCTACATAATGCACTTTTTGAACAAGAGGGTATGAACTCGAATTTTTTAAATTTGCAGTAAAAACCAAAAACTGTTTTGTCATATTTCTAGTTAATTCGAAAATCTAAATACATCATGGTAATAAAATTTCATTATAAAATACATATATTTAACTAGTTTTCCTTTTAAATTTACCCGTTACTGTAGAGAGAGAGAGAGAGAGAGAGAGAAAAAGAGACAACTATTTTTTGAGTTGCTACATTTTTTGTGAAACTTTCTGATTTATTTTTTTTTTTTGTTCCATTATTTTGAGTTGTGACACTTTTGTTGAATTTTTAATACCATTTTTAAACTCAATGTTCCAGACAAGGCGAATTCTTACTAGGTGGTCGCAAGGGATCAGGTGACTTTTTTCGCCGCTTGTAATTTGAATATACGTTGGATGCAAGGCAGTTTCATATAAGGTATACTCAGATCAATTAGCTTTGAGAAATTTATACTTTAAATGTCACAAAAATGTACTGAAAAAATGATATAAATATAGAAGGTACTTCCATTCTCTCTTTGTTTTTAAAAATAAGTATTTTTAAAGTTTGTTTTTTGAGAGAAATAAAGAAAAATGTTCCCATATAGTAAAAAATTTAAGTCTTCCCCTAGAAATTTTTTTTTACAAAAATGTGTAATTTTCTTAACAAAAATTTGGGAATAAATAAAGTTATATACATAACTACATATCTGTGAAGTTTAAAAAGTGATTATGTAATAACTTATCTCATATTTTTAACTTTTCTGCTTAATACAAATCTTTTAACTATATTTTCATCTAAATTTGGCGCTGAGAAACCAAATTGATTGATGATTTGGATTATTTGACAACGAATTAGTAATTGATATTGCATTCTGTTTAATTTACATAATATGTTTCTTGTTGATTGTAACATCTCTTTCTAAAAAAATTGGTGTAATAATCGGTCAGATCATTTAGCAAGTCTATTTCACACATCTTATAGTCTCTTAGCCACTGTTGGCGAACACCAGGAAATGCAGGGAATTTAAAAAATGCTGCACTCTTATTTTTTTGCTTATGCCCTAATACGGGATTTACACGATAACTTTTTCCCCTGCATTTTTCTTCAATTCTCTTTTGTTTTGCTACCCCTTTGATTGCCTTTGCACCCCGTTTGTCAATAAACTCTAGAAAAGTCACAGTAAAAAGTCATAGTGTAAATCCCGTATAGTTAAGTACGAAGATTTATGGCATTTTTTTTTTGTTTTAAAATAATTTTCTTGTTTTTGAATTGTCTAAATTATTTTCTTCAAAATGGTTGTTGTCTTTGATAATGAAAAATTAAAATATTATTACCATGTTTTTAAAACATAAAAATAAAATGAAATTATTATACAAAAGTTTGAAAAATAAAGGAAAAAATATGTGTTGTTTGGAACAAAATCATAAAGCAAATACACAACCTTCTAGCATAGCCAATAACTAATAATTGTTTTAAAGATTCTGCTTCTTTTTTTCGTCCATGTGTTGTTTGGAACAAAATCATAAAGCAAATACACAACCTTCTAGCATAGCCAATAACTAATAATTGTTTTAAAGATTCTGCTTCTTTTTTTCGTCCATAGACAAGACGATACAATCGTCGTACAGAATTTGGGCGTTAATTGTTTAATTTATACATTCTGTATTTTATAAAAACAATTTTGAAATAATTTTTGAATAAAATTTTCAAACAAACAGGAAACAGAGGGAAAATATTAAATTAATACGGTAGCACGATTTTACCGGAAACTTCACAATACTTATACTTGTCAGATGGTGAATGTCAAGAAAAATTGAGAGAATGGAAGTACCTTCTACATATATTTGTATCATGCGGAAAAATGTGTGTTGACATCCAACGTATATTGAAATTACAAGCGGCAACAATAGTCACCCGATCCCTTGCGACCACCTAGTATGATTTCGCCTTGGTTGGATGTCAACACACATTTTTTTTTACAATTAAAGTATAAAGTTCTCAAAGCAACTTGAGCTGTAAGTATTTATTTTGGCACTGAAAGCCATAGCGAATTCTCCGGTAGTTAGTAATATGTTAATTTTTATTATTGCCAATTTATTTAAAAAATTGATGGCATACTTATGTATTCATATTTAAAGGTATGTATTAATAATAAATATATTATGTACTTGCGAAAATAGAATTTATAGAATTTGTATTAAAATATATTCGAATCACGATATTTTACGAAGTCAAATTGAAAAAAGTTTATGTAAGCATTTAGATAAAGTTGGAAAATTTTTAAAGATAATGCCAACTTTTGTGTTAGAATGTTAATTCAACTTAGATATTGAATAAAAACTGCAGTATGCAAAATGTTTTTTGCAAAGCAACAACGTTTATTGTGTTTATTTTACAAAATGAGAATAATAAAAAAGTAGAAGAAAGCTTCGATTTATCAAATGTAAATGAAATAACAAAAATTAAAAACTTAAAAAACCCCCGATTTTTTTTAGAAAAGATGCTTTATCTTCTAAACGGCTGGACCGATTTTCTTTAGACATAGCTAAGAACACTCTCGATCAAGTCACCTTTCAAATATAAAAAATTAATTTAAAATAAGAATAATCCTGAAGGTTAACGAAATATCGATAAAAAATATAAAATTTACTGAACTAAAGCTTAAATAAGAAAAATTAAAAATTTTAAAATCCCCCGACTTTTTTCAGAAAAGATGTTATATCTTCTAAACCGCTGGACCGATTTTTTTCAAACATATCTAAGAACCCTCTCGATCAAGTCATCTTTCAAACAGAAAAAACTAAATGAAAATCGGTCCAGCCGTTTGGCCTGTACGTGGACACAGACAGACATACAGATCCACAGACACACACTACAAACTTATAACACCCCTTTTTTTAGTCGGGGGTTAAAAAAAGTTTCATTGAACATATAAAAAGGTCGAAAAATTAGATAAACAATTTAATTTAAAAAATATTTTCACAATTCATCTAGTATATTTTTCCGTTACAAAAATTAAGTAGCAAACAAGCATACATACCATCACTATTTGATTACCGACTACTCACTCAGCGATTATTGTATACATTTAATTCCACATCACAAGTACCTCTTTTTTGATGCTATTACTCGTTACTTGTCAAAACGCCATTTTAAGAATTTTTTTGTGAGAAAGTGAAGTGTGTTTTCTGTCCTGTTCGTGACGGGTTAACGTGAAAAATTCAACACAATTTACAAATAATTTTAACAAATAAAACCCAACAAAGTGTTTGCGTTAAAATTAGCAACATATTCAAACACGCAAAACTTCATCTTTATAGAAATTATAAAAGAAAAACTGCATTCCAGGCCAGCGTAATAATATACAGAAAGCATTCGTAAAAAAAGAAGAAAATAAATTCGTGAAGAAGAAGAATTAGCGAAAAAGTCGTTCTCATTGGATTTTTTTGACACACAATCTAACAATAGTAAATTGCAATACGATTACAAAGTTTATGGCACCTGCAGTGTAAAAGAAAGAGATAACTATATATAGAAATTGAGAACGAATAATTAGTTAAATTGCAAAAATAAAAATTTTGTGAATTAATTTTATTTCATATTTTGTTATAAGTTATAGAATTTCACTTTGTTTTTTTTATAATTAATAAGCAGAATATTTAAAAGTTATTCTTTTTTTTCATTATTAAAAACTGCAAGATAAGTTTGCGTATTAACGGTCTTATTACGTCCATTACAACAAAAAGATCAACGAACTGACCAAAGTAGAGAGAAGGCAAACAAAAAATAAAAAATCAGAAAAGGTAAGTAATAAATTGTGTTCCAAGTATATTATTATAATAAATTTCGAAAACTGAATGCTTTGGAAAAATATTTTGAAAATGCATTGCTTTAATGAAATCTTATTTTATAATACATACATAATAAAAGTATAACAACCGGTGTTTTCACTGCATTTGATGCACTCGATAAACTAAAAGTTGCCAGACGAAATTTTTGTTTGTGCCAGATTTATATTACCATTTTTTTCTAGGAGTCTACTCTGTAATTCGAAACGAAAGAAAATAGCGAAGTTGTATCCTAATAACATGTAAATTCGAAAGCGTTTTCTTTCGTTTCGAATTACAGAGTAGACTCCCAGATTTGAGATTAGATATATACATGTGACGGAACAAATCAAGTTTAGGTGCACCTCCCAGAAATTTAAAAATAGTATCCTATCCCATAGAAAATTTAAAAATAAGAAGAACAAATTAAATAAAAAAATTGGCGGCGAGGCTTAGTTTCCGAGTTATGGGCTTCTGAAATTCGAGTACATTTATTTACTTTTTATTTCTCCGGTCAGTATTTCTAAACCGTCTAAAGGCTTTCATACATGTTTGTATTTCTTAATTTATGTATGCTCATAGTCCTCGTCCAGACTCTTTGAAATGATATTAGTGTTCGCATTATGACATTCTAATTTTTGCCTCAAAAATTAACAATTCTATATTTTGTGTTTTTTATATAACTGAAAAAATAAAAAGTCAAATACACCTACTAAGTTTAAATTAACAAGTGTGAGTTTAAAAACAGAAGCGAATTATAGAGCAGATAAACTCAAGAATCGCGGCAACAGAAATTGCAAGTCTGCACAAGGACTTAGAATTTTCTTATTATTTACTGATATGTGATATTTTTAATCATAATTAAAACTTTTTACGTAGGGTTTCAAGCGACAGGAATTTTTGTTTGTTTTAAAAACGCGATTATATTCACATTAAAGATGAAATATTATAGAGCCTCAGCTAGCAAAATAACATTTATATGTATGAAAGAACCTGTTAAATTCTTCAAATTATCGATACATTACAATTAAGGCGTTAGAAGTTATAAATAGTGTCTTTGAACAAAGTGTATTGTCTCATAACGACAGAAGTCAGTCTATATATATAATTTTAGGCAGATAAATTAGTGTCAAGAATACCCAGTAAAAAAAATGGAAGTCATTCTGAAGGAACCACATTTTCATTGCTTCCCAAAAACCGATATTTTTAATTATCCGATAGTTAGCAGAAAACCAAGTAAAATGTTATTTTAATCACACAAAACCTTGTAATTTTTCCATAGTTTTAGTAAATACTCACCAAAATGTTCAAAAAAAATCGATTTTTTGAAAGAAATTTATGAACTAATTTTGGCCTAAAATTTAGAAGTTATTTGCTTAAATTTACATGAAAACACTGTTTCACGTTTAAATTCGTATAAAAAGAAGCGAATTGTTAAAATATGTAACTTTTTAAAGTTTTTCTTAGATGAAAATATTACCATAGAACACAAAAAAGGAAATTTTTCTTAAAATCGCTTCTAATTCGGTGACTAGGCATCGAAAAAGAGAACTTCTTGCAATGACAACCCTATGTAAAAATCATTAGATCGGATCGAAATTTGAACTACTTCCAGACTTCAAACTCTACATTTTCATGACTTCTTTGGAGTGTCTTTTTTTTACTGGGTAACTATGAAAAATTTGACAAAAATCACATGGAAAAATCATCACCTGATGATAAACATTAATAAATTGATTTTGTTACAATTTAAATAATAAACCAGTAAATACATTGCTTTATTATCACCCTTATCGTGATTGGCATATTTCGACTACGACGATTTTGTAACATAGCGTCTATACCTGATATAATATCAAATATATTTCTATCACCAAACGTCAAATTTCATAGCAGAGCGAATTATATTACGTGTGAACTGCAATATTAGTATTATATTGATATTATATCAGATATTATTATATTGTTTTCATAATATATATTTAGAAAACAATATTATGATATGAACTGTCAAAAAACGTACACAAACATATATACGTGAAGAGAATTTTTTGTATTAAAATGAAAATAAATATTTTTTGATGAAAAAAAGCAGAAATGTTTTAATTATACACGATGTATTATGGAAATACCAAAAATTTTTATGAAACACACACTACTATTACAATAAACGAAGATGTTTACTGCACGGCTGCCTAATATTTATGAAATATTATGATATTTACAAGAGTACGTTTTCCCCTATCAGGTATAGACAGACGCTATGTAATAGATTAAAGAAGACTTAACAATTCTTCTTTAATCTGTTACTAAACTGTTGTAGTCGTATTTTAAATACGCCAACCACGATAAGGCAGATTATGTTTTCTAGTGTATTGGTATTTCACAAAATTTGTCAAGAGCCTACCTGTTATGGGGAAATTATATCAAGCCTGTGATTGGTGCTCAGAGAATTGAAGAATCTGGCATCATTACTGATAGTAGTAAATGTATGAGAAAACGATATACACAAAAACTGTATTTAATAAATAAATACTATTTATTACTCCTATGATTTAATTCAATAAATAAACACTATTATACATGTATATTATTTTAAATAAATCAACAATTTTTATGTTCATTTATTTTGTTAATCCAACATCACGTATACAACATTGTTCCGTATAGTGATGTTACTCCCCCTCGTTATCATTACTAATTTGTTATTACAACTGTCAGAGCGCGTTAAAGTAGTGTCGCTATCTTGTTTTAAAAAGTCGCTGGTAACGAGTAGTAAGATATTAACGAATGAAGAAACGAAATTTACCGACAAATAACGAATGTTTTTCACTAAAGATTTTTTACAAAACCGAAAAAAAGTCGAGTGTGCAGCAGCAAAAAATCGTGTTAGTGATTTTTTACAAATCAACACAGAAAATAATTATTTAAATTTATTAATTTTTAATATAACTTGTGAATTAAACGTGTTTCTAGGTCTGTTCGTAACGTGTGAGTGTGTGGAAAAAGAAATAAACGCGAAAAAAGTATTTGAAAAATCTAGTTGTGAATGTTGCAAAGAAATTTTATTTTCCGCAAGAAAAAAGTAAATGAATATAATGAATTAAATAAAAAGTTGGATTTAATATATTTATATGGCTAAATAGATATATAAACAATATATTAAAAAAATACATGGGAAAACTTGTAAAATTTTGTGTATATTATTTGAAGTAAAAACTGTTGTAAAACATTTTCATTGTTGGAAAAAGTTCATTAAACATACAAGAAAAAACGTACTCGTTGTTTTACAACGAGAGCGTAAAAAATTAACAAGAGGAAAAAAGAAGTATAAACTAGAAAGAAAAACGCATCCCTTGGAGCCGCAACCCATTCAAAACAGTGTGATCAAAAACAATCGCCCAATAAATGAACCACAATAGAAAATTATTGCTTTTTAAAAAAAAAGGAACTATCTGGGCGACCTATATGGGTAATTGAATAAATGTGTGCATAACAGAAACTTGTTTTAGTGTAAAAATGTGTATTAAATTAACTAAAGTGTACATACTTATTTTTTATCAGGAATGGATAAAACAAGAAGCCACCACGTATTCATGAGTTTTATGTGTTTTTCTATTATTTTCTTTTTAGTTTCGTTAAATATTTGTTGGGTTTTCATTGTGTCCTATTTAGTTTTCCTTTGATTTAGTTTACTTTTATCTGATTTTTATTTTTTGTTTTCATTCATTGGCTTATTTTGCATTCAAGTTTGTTGTATACATGTTTATCACTGGCTGTTTCTTTCTAACTCATTGGTTTGATAAGGAGGCAAAATACTCAGAAAAGTTTAAAGTAGCGAGTTTACAGTACTGCCAGATTAAAAACACAAGAAGACAAACAAATTTTAAAACATTAAAATATGTCTATACATACATTTATATGTAATTCATCTTACATTTTTCTATGCTTTGATTATTAAAATTAATTTATTGTTAAGTTACTCAGTTAGTATTGTTATTGCATTAGGTGGCAACAGCATTGTTTATTTATATACATAAAGTTATTTCTTTTAGAAGTAACAAAAGCTACAAACTACACATGTACACACATATGTATACATATATGTAAATAAGTATATACATAACAACTGTGGAGTGTAAGAACTTTAGGGCCTTATTTTGTAAAACGCAACGATTAGCGTTGATAAATTTAGTATATATTTTGTTTTAGTAATTTAAATTTTTTCTACTATATAAAATTTTTCAACGCTTGGCGTTGCGTTTTACACAATTAGCCCCTTAATGTATCATACAAAAATCAATTAAAATTTTTTTCTAAAGCCATCCAAATTTTTTCTTCATGATTTTTATCCGAATATATAATGTAGATATATAAATTCTAGTTAAAGTTTGTGTCAAATTTACGAAGTACAATAGCTAGAAACCTATATTTAATGTATGTACATATCATATTACATATGTACTAGGTATTACGTTATGGTAAGTGGCCACTGAAAATATATTGAAAATTTTCATGATGGAAAAGAAAAATACTTTCCAGAATAAATCCATTTTCGACAAATAGGTATTTTAAAGTGCGATATTTTCCTAGATTCAGCGAATCTAGGAGAAGCCAACTCACTGATTACAGCATAGGCATTCCTTGTGTGAAGTTATCGAGACACTTGTTTCGCTTATGATAATAAATTTATTAAAAATATGCTACTCGCTGAAATTGCATACAATAAGTGTGATGGTTGAATCCTATAGGACTGCCTCAAACAATTGAGGCTTATTACATACTAAACTTAATTGCAATTATTGTTTTTCTGCATTTGATCCTATTCCTATCCTATATTTCTAAATGGCTTATTTGACTCTCTTTGCTGTGGTAAAGCTTTTGCCTTTGCAGATGACATACATATGTATGTACGTACCATTGTTTTGGTCAGTAGGAGCCGAATTTGCAGGTTAACTACAGGATGTAATAAATAATGATGACTGGTGGCGAATATGCTTCTCGTTAACCCGAATAAAATTAAGGCTATTGTCTTTGAATCTAATAAAAATGAACTAATTGACGTACACTTGAATCAGAATGCAATACTGTTAATAAAAAGAAAATCAAAGCTATTGTACATAGGGTTATTATTAATATTGATGATTTCACGTTTCGGATCACATTAAGAATTTGCTAATTACCTCAACTTTGGAATATGCACTTATTTATTTGTATCACGTACGAAAGTAACTTCTTGTTTTTAAAAAACGCAACAAATCTAGCATAGTTTTGTGTATTAAGGAATCTGATTATGTATTCTCATAAATAATTTCTTATTCGGGCTTAAGTTCAGTAATTTCAGTTCTTATTGAAAAAAGTCTAGTTTAATTTTTCTTCTCTTTAGAAACTCACATTAATTAATAAAAATATTTCATTCAATAAGAATTGAAATTACTCAACTTAAGCCCGAATAAGAAATTATTTCTGATTAAAATTCACTACAGTTCAACTAAATCTAAAAATGTCTCATATTCTCATTTACATATCTTAAAATGTTTTGCTCCCTACAATGTCAGATTAGAAATTGACCGATCCGGTCTTTGCTGCATTATTTTATGGATTAAATAAACTTGACCTTCAAGCAAATTAATTTTTTTTTGTTTTCTTTATATTGCAGGATAAACAGAAGACTGAGGTTTAGTTAATAAACTTATATTACAAACTCCTAACACAAACTCCTACAAACTAAATTCAACTATTATATACCATAAAAGAAAACTTAAAAAATCGTCCTCATTTCGAAGTTTTTCAACAAAAAGGACTAAAAGAATTTCATCTTACTTCTCCAAAAATTCAAGAAACCAAAAAAAAAAAAATATAAAAAAAATATAAAAAAGCAACCAACAAACCTGCCAAACATTAAATTGATTAAAAAAGCTAGCGTTCTTTATTTTGCCCCACAAAAATAGCAAACATAACAAAAAAAGAACAACAACAAAACTGTTATATTCCTATTTTTATTTGAAAAGAAAAAAAAACAAAAAATAAATACAAATCATTATTTGCAACATCAGCAAATTATTAACAATTGCAAAGAAATAAATAAACACCAATAGAAAAAAAATCTTCACAGCTATAAAATTGTAATTAAACAAACAAATCTCGGCTTATTGTTTGGGAGAACGGAACAACAAACTACTACAATAACAATAAGAAGCAACGTTTAAAATATAAACAATAGTTATACGAAGAACATCAACATTAATATAATATAATAAGTGGAAGCATCAGCATCAAAAGCATCAAACAGATACAGAAAACTGATCCGAGGGGTGTGAGGTGCTTGGTGCACGAGGGGCAAGTTAACGCTAATGAGGATCTATTGGCAGCATGAGTACACTGGGGGGAAGTAGGGGAGAGCGAAATGCCAAGCCCAAGTTCTCAGCACTCGATATAAATCGGATGTACAAAAATAGTCGTGTAAGTTTTATTCATATAAAAAGAAATATATATAAATATAGAAAGGCCCTAACTCATTATTTTTTTGAAATCGAGTTTTTTTTTGTATATTTCGACAGTAGAACATCTAATGTATCCAAAAGTCAGGGCCTTTCTATATTAAGGCAGCGATATGTATACTGAAACATGAAGAAGAAAATGTCATAAATTTTTAATTACTTTTGTCATATTGTCATATTGAATGAAATTTTTATATGTAAATAATTTATTTTAAGGGTGAAACAACGGAACCTTCTGCACAAAAGAATCAAGTGCCACGTAAACATGGAATGCAAAGTTTGGGCAAAGTGCCGTCTGCTCGGCGACCACCAGCCAATTTACCATCCCTAAAAGCTGAAACAACTAGTTCGCCAATAATTGCTAACAATATAATTACTGTTCAAGAAGGTAAGTCAATATACATATTTCAATTCAAGTTTCAATTCCCTTTTCGGAATAATAAATAAATTACACTTAAGCCCATATTTGCAGTCTTTAGTTAGTTTCTGTGCCCATTTTTTTGGTTTGATAATTAAATTTTAATTAATTTTAAGTTCTATTGAAATACGAAATTGTTTTTTTGTAGTGCATATTTAATTTTGTATTTAAATTCTATTTTAATTTTACGATCATATAATGTTTATTGAATCCATGCACATTAGTGTTATAACTTTTTGATTTCTTTTTTGCAACCAATCTTAAATCAAGTAGGCCGTGGAAAAATATTAAAATTAAAAAAAGTTTACGTACCAAACGCGATGAAGTTTGAAATAATATAATATTTATATACAAATACTTTGTTTTGTAATTTTCGCACATAATTGGTATACATACAAACATATTTATGTAGTACATACATACATACTTATGTAGTACATATGTACATATGTATGTGCATATATTTACCATATTTAAAAAAAAAGTTGTTTAAAAAATAAAAATAAAATACTTAATGCGTTTTAGAAATCGCTTTTGGTGCTGGAAGTTTCTTTTTAAATGGTTTTTTAAAATCGACACAATAATGCCCGTTAGGTAGATAGACCCTTTGGGAGAATGTTTCCAAAACAAATCTATCACCCTAATGTATCGTACATGAACATCATTAAATATAATTTCGTTTAAGAGTCTGAACACAATGTAACGATTATTTATTGCGGTGCGGTTTTTCATACGATTTTGAAGTAAAAAACCGCAGTGCTGGACAGAATAAAATTAAAATCTATTGCGGACTTTCTTATTCTCTCAATTTTTGACACTCTTTCTCTTCCTAATGTTGCCATAGTTTTTGAATAATTGGCGGTGTTCACAACATTATTGCAATTGTTTACAATTGTAAACAAAAAACATGATTTTGAAGTTCAAAATTTTTTTTCATAAAAAATATAAGTTTAAAAAATTTCAAACATATCTGCGAATGTATAAAATTTTTATTATTTTTTGTTTGTAGCTACTGGCATTACAAAATATTTAACACAAAGAGTAAATTTTTACATTTTTATAAAAACAATGAATGAACAAAAAAAATTAATAAAAATTATTATTGCCGTCGCCGTCTGCCATTGTATTATGTTTATTTTTCTCTCCCTCAACGAGAAATCGCACCGCACCGCAAACATTGTGTTTAGACTCTAATCTTCCGAAATATACATTTCGCACATATACTTCAATAGTGGCATAACTCAAAAAATGAGTTTTTTGAGTTAATAATGCAGAAAGGTGCGGCATTTCCTATTTTATCTTGTGTAAAAATTTCATATAAATAGCTTGTACCATCATCTCCTGAGAGAAGAATTTTTTTTCATTTCACCATTGAGTTGTATGCAAAATTGAAAACTTAAACCGCGTTTTCTGCAAAACTGGTTTTTTTGAGTTATGCCACTATTGAAGTATATGTATGTGCGATATGTGCCCTTAATTATGAAAGTGGTCTAAGTCATGTATTGCTCTTGTCGAGATATTTAGTAGATTACATTTGAACAAATGAAAAAGTATTTTTATATTAAGCAGCATTTTAATTTAGAATTGTTCTAGTCTCGATTTATATAAATTTATTTAATTATGTTTAAATATTTATTGAAGTGTTTCAAAGATTTATTTGATATTTCGAAGCAAAAATGCACGTGACTTGACCACTTTCATAATTAAGGTCACATACATATGTCTAACGTATACAATACATAGTTTCATATCATGGAATAAATAAATAGAAAAATGCGTTTTGATGATATTTTTTTTCATAAAAGTTTTTTTTATGTAATTGTAATTTTCTATACGTGAAATAACCCAACTTTCTTATTTATGTATGTTAAACAACTGTTGTTTGGGAAGCTTTCCATATTGTTTGGAAATTTTGTAGTGCTGCCATACTTTCAACGTACGAGTAATATAATAAGAAATTATATTAACCACTGAAAAAAATTAAAGCGTATTTTAATATAATTTAAATAAAAATTAGCTAAGTACGAATGTAAATATTAAGTTAAAAAGTACCGGTTAGAGTTTCAAAAATACCGCACAAAAAAAAAATATATATATATATATATATATAAGTAAAATGCAAGAGAGAATAAGAACGATATTAATCTTTAAATTCTTGACTAATTTCTAGTATTTAAATTGAATTTAGAGCTTTCCTTTATTCATAGAATTATAAAAAAAAATTGTCTGAAAAATATTTCATAATGGTTCATAATTATATTTTTCCTCTGCTGGAATCAGTCGTGAGTCTTTTTTTTTTGGTGACAACTTATTTTGACGACTATATTAACTATATTATAGACCAGCACACTTCCCACTATTCTACTGAGGCACTCATACGAACTAAAGACTGTAAATTATGAATTTTAGTACAAATCAAATAATCACCCTTATTCCAGTTGTCGGCATCGACGTCACTTTAACACAATAAAAAAAAATATTGGGGCTTGTGCGGCGGTTGTCGAAAACAACTGACCCCTGTTGGTAGGTTCATGCTATTTTCTAGACCTTAGAGAACAGAAATAAATTGTCAGTAGCACTAAATTGTTCTCGAGAGCGAGTAAACAATCCCAAATTTTTTTGGTATTGTGTTAAAGTGACGTCGATGCCGACAAATGGAATAAGGGTGAATATATATAAAATATATATATATATATATATATATATATAGGAAATAAAGTAAAGGTAAAATTATTTATGTTAAAATAAAAATATAATAATAAATAATAGTATTTTCCCCACTGCTGTTGTAATTATGTACGAGCAATTAATTTACTTTGAACAAATCGTATTTTCTTTTTAAATATTTACTTATTTATCGAAAAATCGTTAAAACAAGGAGGCGTACAAACAGCCACGTCTGGAAATAACTCATTAAAAGGTACCAATATAAAAAACAATATCAGCAGTATCAATAACAGCAGTAGCGTCAACAGTAACAATATAAGTATTACTACAAACAAAATCAATTGTAACAGTGTCAGCAGCGGTAATAAACAATTTAACAGTAACAGTAATAACAACAACAATAACAGCAACAATAACAATACGAGTAGCAATAATAGCAGTACTGTCATTGGAGTTGGTAGTAAGCTAATAAATAATTCTGCGCCCATTGGTAAAAATAACAGTAGCAACCAATCTCACAATCACCAAAATCAACAGAAGCCCATAACATGGTCTGCTGTGACAACGGGAAACGACCAGCAACGTGGTGGCAAGAATGCAGGCAACGTTCCGCCACTCTATCAGAGTCCTCAATTTCAGCACGAGTTTCCAACATTAGATGGCACAGTTGGTGGCGTCGGAAGCGGCGGCAGTGCGAATGCGAATCGCAAAGGTGGCGGAGAAAGGGAGAGGGACAGGGACAGTCATCACCAACAGCATCATCATCACTCGAATTCGAATCATCAAAATTATCATCATCAGCGTGGCGGAGATTATCATCATGGAAGCGGTGGAGGCGGCGGCGGCGGCGGCGGACGTCATCAGCAGCATCATCATCATCATCAACAACGCAACGGTGCACACAACAACTACAGAGATGGCAACGACGGAAGCGGCGGCGATCAAAATCGCGAAATGAACGAAGTAAGTTTAAGACCACAAACAGATGCTGCCGCCTGGTTACAACAGCAGGAAAAGAATGCCAAGGGTGTTGCAGCCGACAACCAATCCAACCATCAGGGCCAGGGCCCCCAACAGGGTTCAGGAGGTAATAATTCTGGCGCTGCAGTACCACTACCAATATTGGCCTTGATGCCACCCTTCATGCAGCGCGGCGTACCACTACCAGCCGGCAGTGCTGGTAGCAGTGGTAACTCTTCTAGTACAGGTGGATCGAATATGGGACGCTCCCAAACACCACCCAACTATCAAAACGGTATAATTAAGGATTCGTCTACGTCGTCGGCTACTATTCGACCACAACCTCGCGGCAACATGCAAGATTATCGTTCCAACTCCTCGTCTACAACAAATAGTAGTTTCCGCCAAACCACTACTTTACCTAAACGTCCCCCTTTACTTAATACACCGCCATTAAACACCAATGGTGGTGGTAATGGCGTCAGTGGCGGTGGTGGTGGTGGCAATAGCAATGCCCATCGCAAAGACAAGGAATATATTGTTGAACCGGAGGTCGTTCAGATGCAAAGGCCCATTATACGCGAAGAGGACTTAGAACGGCTAAATGCTATTGCAAATGACGACAGCTGGACTAAACAGGATGAAATCGATTATACTAAAAAATTGACATTTTCAGATGATGAATCGCCCGAAGATACTCCAACCCAGGAACGTGAAAGGCCAGTATTTAATAAAAGCAATCCATCAAACAGCACCAATCCCAATGACCAGCGTAAAAACTCTAACGCAAGTGGTACATCCTCCAGCACTGGTGCTGGTGGCGGCAGCGGCAGCGGTGGAGGAGGAGCTGCAGCAGCCTCTGGCAATTGGCAAAGAAAGGATCGTGACAGTTCGGAAAGGGAAAAATCAAACAGTGGTGATCATGTAGAAGAAACGCGTCATCAAAACGGACATCGCCCAGCTGGCGGAGCTGGTAGCATCACCTTGGATGCAAGTGTCTACGAAAGAGTCAAGCAACGCAAAGAAGAGGAAGAGCGAAGAGAAATGGAAAGAAAACAAGCAGCTGCCAGAAAGAAGCAAGAATTGGAAATGAAAATCAATAGCAAAAAGGCGGCAGCTGCTGCAGCCGCCGCAGCAGCGGGAGGAGATGGCAGTGGCCACGAACAGCAGCAATTGCAACAACAACAGCAGCAGCAACAACCTCAACCACAGCCACAACAAAGTCAAGTGAGTTCGTCTACAGTTGGTTCGATTGGTGATGACGGTCAGCAACAGTCTCGTAGAAACGGCGCTGGCAGTGGCGGTAGTGGCATCGGCGTTTACGAACGTTCATCCAATTCGGATAGGGGAAGTACAGGGAGCCGTAGCGGTGGCTATGAATCTCGTGACATGAGAGGGTCTGGTGATTTTGTTAGGGGAGGTGGTGGCGGTGGCGGAAGTACATCTTCCAACGCCGGCAACAATAACAACATGAATAATACCAGTGTAGGTGGAAAAGCTCAACAAAATTCAAAGGTGGTATTTTCGGCTCACTTTCAATCGAATTTACCACCACGTTTTCGTCAACAACAGATGCAGTCAGCATCTTCCACTAGCAGTGGCTCTGGAGGAGGTAATGGATCAGCTAGCAGTGGAAATAACAATTCACTGCAAGGCAGATCTATTTCTAATAATAATAATAGCATGGGATTGGAAAAATCTTCATCTTCCACATCGAATTACGAAAATTCGCGTTATATGCCCAAAGGTTCTGGACCACCGCAGCGCTTGGGAGGTGGTGGAGGACGCGGAGGAGATTACCGTGATAGTTATGCCAGAAGTAGCGGTTACCGTTCACGTAATGATAGTGACAGAGACGATGATCGTTATTATGGTGGCGGAGGCCGTGGTGGGAACCGCAGTGGTGGAGGAGGTGATGATTACAGACGTGACACAGGTCCCAATCAGTTGTCACGCAGTATTTCAGACACTTCTCAACGTAAAACGAGTGTATCATCGAATGATGATTCTGTTAAACATGGTTTTACTGGAGACTCGAACAATTTCGGCAGCGCTCAAGTTTCATCTTGGGCTGAAGAAACTGATGCTGAAATTAAACGACAACGTGAAGAAAGCTTCTCATCTTCGCATAGTCATGAATCTATACCCATAAAAATCTTGCAAAGGCCGCATACTCAAAAGAGCGTTTCAGAGGAGGAGTCGTCTTCACCTCAGCCAAAACCACAATTGCAACATCATAAGCAGCAGCGATTGAGCGAAAGTAGTGATAATCAATCTTCAAACACTTTTGCTCCCACACAAATTCTGAGACGTTCCGAATCGAGTGAACAAAATAAACTGCCTGCAACCGCAAATACATCAACGGATCAACAGCAGCAGCATCAGTCTACAAAATTGCTTGATGCAAAAAACAAAGAAGAAACTCATAAAAATGAAACGCAGATTAAGCGTATGGATAATGAGACGATAAACACTCGGAAAGGCCAGTCGAATAATATTAGCAATGAAATGTCAGATAACACAAAACAACAGCATCATAATCAAGAACAACGAGCTTCTCAGCCCCAGCCTCAGCCACAAAGAGAAAAACGTACCAGTCTAAGAAGCGGTGGTGGTGGCGGAAGCGGTGGAGGTCGCGAATCAGCTGGGGGAGGCGGCAGGATTAATGATAGAGATCGCGTTTCCCATTCTCGTAGTTTTGGAGCTAGCGGTAGTTCTTATCGAGGAAATAATGGGGGATGGAACCAGAGAGTCGGTAACTCGAGAGGGGGACGCTATCAAAGCTCTAACAATAATCAAGATATGCATTATTCAGAGCAAGAAAATGAAGACAATGAAGATGAACACCGCTACTCAAGTGGCCGTCGATCTGAACGTAGTCCCAAAGTACCACGCAAAGACGGCGGTCGAGGTGGAGAGAGAAGCCAGGGAGGAGGACGTAACAATACAAACTCTTCGGACGATAGAGGTTTTGCTCCCCGCGGTGAACCCTCACGTCGTGGTCGTGGTGGTGGTGGCAATATCAGCGATAGGGGCATGGGCTCCTCCTCATCCTTTAGATCAAGATACGTACAGAATTATGATGATCACAAAGATTTGAAGAGAACATCTGAATCATCGGAGAACAATAATGCGGAGGTGGATAAAACGAAGCAAAATCAATTGGCCTTGAGTGCTGGTCTAACAAAAGTTAAGGATAAAGACGGCGAACGCTCTTCGCAATCGGTTGCTGGAACTAAACAACAATCTGCTCCACATCAGCAGCAGCAGCAACAACAGCAACAGCATATAAAGAAATCTCCTGAGTCCGAAAAGAAAACTTCAGCTTCAACACCATCCAAACAATTTGGAAGTGGCCATCAACAGCCGCGTAACGAAAGTATTTCAAGCACGAACGACGATGAGCGCAGCACCACTTCAAACATAAGCAATGTTAGCCAAGAACGTGAAAAGAAATCTGCTTCTAAGGAAAAAGACATTCCCTGTTCGGTGTCTGCCACATCCTTAAGAAGCACAAGCATCTCTGCCTCAATAAATAGTACTGCTGTAGCAGCGGGAATGCAACCTAAAAAACAAGATTTACCAATGACAACAACACTGCCAAATGCCGTTCCTCAAGGTACGACCACTTTAATAAAACCAATGCAGCAGCAGATCATGCAACAGCAACAGCAAGCGCCAACAATTACTAAACCTCCGCCCGGCTTAGGAGGAACAATTTTAAAACCAAACCTCTCAACGTCAAGTATTTCAGCAACGATGCAACAAAAATCTGCACAGGACTTGCAGAAAAGTAAATCGGAAACAAATACCGCCATCAATTTGGCCACTCAAAAACTCGAAAATGAAAAATCGAAATTGTCCTCAGTCAGCGCGATGAGTGTCGACGGCAAATCCGGTACAGGAGGTCTGCTAATCGATGGTACTCCCGTCAATACCATCATATTCGAAAATACTAATTACAAGCAACAGGCGCAAGCAGCTCAAATGAAACGTAGCTCCGAATCGCTGGTTGGATCATCGGTAGTTTCCTCAAATGTTTCGGGTGTAAATGTGTCGGTGTCAGGAGTTGACACCCTCACCAATGCACTCTCCCAAATGACATTTGGTGGTAGTTCCACCAAGCAGCCAGGCGACAGTATTGCACAGCAAAGCTCTGCAGGCAGTGGCAGTGCATTATCGGCAAGCGATTATGAAAAGGAAATGAAGCTTGGCTTCACATTTGGCGATGCTACCGAGTCATTTACCTCGGCTACCAAGGCCTTGAACCAACAGCAGCAGCAGCAACAGCAACAACAAAATGATAATGAACAAAAGCAAACGAATCAAACTCAACATCAGCAGCAGCAACAGCAACAGCAAGTTAAGTCAATGCAACAGCAACAAACGCCACAACATCAACAACACCACCACCAGCAACAACAACAACAACAACAACAACAGCAGCAACAACAACAGCAGCAACAACAACAACAAGCCCAGCAGGCTCAAAACATTATTTCAGCAGCAGATTTAAATATGAAAATTGCCAGTGTCAAGAAAGTGTGGGAAAATGTACAGCCCTCGCTAGCAAGCGAAACGAATACAGTGTTGCAACAACAACAGCAACTGCATCACCAGCAACAGCAGCAGCAACATCAACAGCAGCAGCAACAGCAAATGGAAGCTGTCGATACAAGTGGACACATGACAGCTGCTTCTTTTGTAGCAGCTGTAGCGGCATCACAGCAACAGCAACATTTGCCTCACTACGCTGTCACTGCTGTACATATGCAACACCATTCATTATCCTCTCCCGGTACGGTGCCCTCTTCATTCGGAGCACACGGTTCAGCATTCGATGCAGCTCAACTGGAACAATTCGGTCAAGCTGCTGGTATCGTTATCGGCACCAGTGATGACAACTCTGTGGTAGGATACCCCAGTCCACAGCAACAGCAACAGAACGTACAACAGCAATCACTGAAACATACTTCGGATGTAACTAAACAGCAGCAGCAACAACAACAACAACAACAACAGCAGCAGCAGCAACAAGTGTCGGCAGCTGCCAAACAAATGCAGCAACATCATGCCTCATCGCTCGGAATATCACCGCCACCAAACCTACAACAACAGCATCAGCAACAACAACAGCAGCAGCAACAATCTGCTGCTCAGCAACAAATTCATGCACCACAACCCTTCTACCAAGCTTCACCACAATTTACCGGCATACCAACAATACCAAGTCCACCGGCTGTAGTCTTTAATTCATCGCAAATGCCACCGCCCCCTTCCCAAGGTGGTCTTTACGCACCATTCCATTCACTTGATCATTCAAGTCGCTCTCAATTCTCAGCAGCTGCTGCAGCTGCGGCTCACAGTTTTCCGGGTCATTTCGGTGCGGCTGCGGCAGCGGGAGGACCCTTTAATGCTTATCCTATGCAAACACCACCGAACATGGCAACCGCACCAACACCAGAAATGTATTCTAACCTCACCTCCCAATTTCGCATGGGTGGAGGTCCCTCGCCATTCGGCAATCCGAATTCTCAGCAACTAAATAATCCCAATGCCGCGGCGGTGGCCATTATATCTTCAAATTCCAACTCGCTAATGTCAACCGTGGGTTCAGTGAAACCCCCACCGACATCCCAACAATTGGGAACAATAGGCTCCAAAGGTGCCGGAGGCGGCGGTCCCTTTGCGGCCGCTCAACAATATATGAATCTGTACGCAGCAGGTCCTCCACCGCAACATCCACAAGGTGGTCCACCCGGACCCCCGCCGGGAACGCATCAATTGCAATCGAATAGCTATTATTCAAATTCAGCAGGAGGCCCCAGTGGACCTACGGCATTCTATGGCGGTCCACCGCCACAAGGCGCTGGTGCCGGTGCCCAGAATTATGGCTTAGCAGCAGCCGCTGCTGCTGCCAGCTTATATGGTGGACATGCTGGTCATCAAGGTGGTCCACCGGGTTCAAACGGTCCCCCCGGTCCGCCTCAAGGTCCTCCAGGACCGCAATCTCAACACACGATGGGCAGTTTCAATACACAATTCATGAACTCACAACTACTGACGGCGGCGGCCATAAATCAATTTCGTGGCGGACCAACACCACAGCAACAGGCAGCTGCTGCAGCCTATATGAAATCGAGTCAACAACAAACGCATCTACAAGATTCGGTATGTCGAATGATTACAAACAAATCTATTGCAAATGAACGATTTAAAAAATTCGCTTTTCTCTTTTTTTTCTCTTTTAAGATGGGCCGCCAGTTGAAAAGCCCCTTGGGAGCAGATGTCAGTTTGAATTTGGTTAAACAAGCTCAATCACAACCAAGTCCTCCACATCATAAAAATTATGGAAGTGTAAGTAGGCGAGAAAAATTCAATAGTCCATTAAATTAAATTTTAACGGCCTTATTTATAGAAACTATTAAGGCTTTATAAAGGGGTTTTAAAACAAATTTTCATAAAAAATTATCCTTATTAAGCCTTTATAAAGCCTTAATAGTTTAACAGCCTTATTTATAAAAATTATTCAGGCTTTATAAAGGGTTTTTAAAACAAATTTTCATATAAAATTTATCTTTTTAAACCTTAATAATTTTTGAAATAAGACAATATTAATAAATAACACAAATTAAAAATTTTAAAAACCCCCCACTTTTTTCCGAAAAGATGTTATATCTTCTAAACGGCTGGACCGATTTTCTTCAAACATAGCTAAGAATCCTCTCGATCAAGTCATCTTTCAAACAGAAAAAACTAAATGAAAATCGGTCCAGCCGTTTGGCCTGTACGTGGACACGGACAGACACATAGACACACACTACAAACTTATAACATACCTTTTTTTAGTCGGGGGTTAATAAGGCTGCAAGCTTCTTGGACTGGATTTTTACTTAATTTGTTTTTTGTTTTTTTTTTTTTTGTTTGTTCTTGTAGTGGGATCAAGTAATGCAACAACAAGCTGCGGTTCAGCAGCAACAGCAATCCCAGGCGGCTCAGCAAAGAATGGCTGGTGGACCTGGTGGTAATAATCAGAATATAAATCCTAACAGTCGTGGCGGAGGCGGTGCTGGTGGTCCGCCAGGCACACAGGGATCTCAAGGGCGTTATCCCACGCCCATACAGAGACCCACAAACTATCCACAACATCCACAGGGCTCACAAGTGCAGCAACAGCAGCAACAACAGGTTCAACAGCAGCAACAACAACAACAGCAGCAACAGCAACAACAAACTCAAAGAGGTCAACAATCTCAAAATCTACGCCAAGGTGGCGGCGGAGGAGGTGGAAATGGTAATGGCGGACCGCAAGGTGGCCCTGGTGGTCCCCAAGGCGGCGGCCAAGTAGGTGCTCCTGGTAATGGAGGAGGCCCTGGTGGTCCCGGTGGTAGCAATCAAGGTGGCAATAACAATCCACAGTCTGCTAATCAACAGCAGCAACAAATGAATAAACCCTATTATGCGAACAATGCGGCCAGTACCGGTCAAAATCGAGGTAATTAAAAATTACTAAGATTTAACAAATACTACACACCACAACATATTACACCAAGCACCCAGTCCCTCCCCCTCCCTCCAACCCCATCTTCAACATCATCTTAATCATTAATGTCAGTATCATAATGAAATTAAAATTATCATACCACGACTATTAATTAATTGCACTCCCTCTCCCCAATCACCAAGCAGCCCTCATCAATCTTGCACATTTTTTCTTCAGCATTTGAATTAAAAATTGTTCATTAAACATGTTTAAAAAAATATATTAAAAAACGATTTAATTACTTAATATTGCAATAATTGCACATTATTTTTATTATTATTATAATATGTATTTTTTTTTTAATTTATATACATATATAAATATTCAGAGAAATCTACTCAGTATATTAGAAAGAATAATGAAGGAAAAAATTATTTGCTAAAAAAAATATACATACATATATAAAGTACATGTGCTTTTAAATAATAATTAACAAAACAGATTTCAAACTTGAATAAATTTATATTTATATGCCTAAAAAGCAAAGAGAACTATAAACTGTAATTTTGGATTTGTTTTCTTTTTCGTGTTTTCAAAAAAAAAAAAAAAAAAAAATACGTTTGCTTTAATAACTTCGTTCGTTCATTTGTAGTTTCTTTTTGGGAATTTTAGTATAAACAATTTCTAGCTGCTTGCAAAACTTTATTATGTAATGTATGGCAACTCCGTAAATAATAGGTCTATTTCTTTACTTTTGGGTAAAGTTCGGTAAAATGAGAGCAAACTATAATTTCTCTCAGTAAGAGACAAGAAATGTAAAAACAATACGGGAACGTTATTGTTATTGTGTGTTATTCAAACAGCTGATTGCTTGTCTAATTTCCCAAAAAAATATTGAATCGCCTTCTCCTATGATGGTGTGTATTTACACATGATCAGGGTGCGGGCCTCCAATTTGTGTTCCAATTGTAATGTGGTTGACAACGCTGAACACATGATATTTCATTGTTCTGAGTATAACAGTATTCGTTTGATACACGAAATTTTTAACAATTTCTCTGACTTTTTTTCGTTACTGAATTCACACAACTCTGATATTTTTTCTAAATTATGTTTATTTATTGATGAGGCTAAGATTGCCGATCCGATTTAGACCTTCATAACAACGCTTACGCAAGTTTTACCCCCCGACTTTTGCGGAAGTAGGCATTTTTAAATGCCCAACGTTTTTATCACACACTGTAGTACTAAACTAATTATACAAAACATTTAACTGCTGCTACACCACTAGATGTGTTAAAGTCATAATAAACCTGCTTGCTGTCACTTCATAATTTGTGGGATACCCTGGCTTTGTGCCTGTGTGCCTCTGCTGCCATTATAATTTTTAGAATCCAAAAAATAAAAATAATTTTCCAAACTATACAAAACAAAAAGTTTGGGCTCTTTCGTGCAAAAAGAATAAGAACATTAATTTATTGAAACCTCTCTCATTTACCCACTTTTTCACTTAGATTGGAATCCTACGGACGCCCAATTTAGAGCAAAGAAACAGGCCTTATGATACAATGATGGAAGCTCATTTCATTTCCTCGTAACTTGCGAGCAATTAAACTCACAGAACTTCAGAAATTTATGAAAATAAAAAAATTTTAAATATGGAATTAAAAGTTTATTTAAGCTTTTAATTAATTAAAAGTTCATTACAAATCAAAATAAACAAATAAGAAATACGGAAAACTTGTTTGAATTTAGGAAGGCAAAAGGTGAGAAATAAAAAATACAGAAAAAAATTTTTTGGAATTTAGGAAGAGAGAAGAAGGTGAGTTAACTTTTTCTCACTGTAAAAAAGATTTTAAAATTAGATTAGCTCTGCTTTATGAACAAATAAACATTTGTGTTTGACTAAAAACGATTTCCTAAAGAATAGTTTAGTGTATGTATGCTTGAAAAAAATCAGTTTTTTTTCTTAAATTCAGCTAGCTGAATTAGGTGTTTGAAGTGCCATGGACATTTCCTCATAGTTATGTGTGTTTGATATAATTCAGCAAGAATTTTTAAAATCTGAGTGGCTACTTTTCTGAAAGTATGTAACAAAAATATTTTTTTTCTGGAATTTAGCTAGCTGAATTAGGTTTTTATGTCAGAATAAATTATTTTAAAATCTTTGGTCATATAGATAAATCTTTATATTGTTGATTAGCTGAATGACAAATGAGGGGAATATTTGTGTATATGTATACTAGCTGAGCGCCGCAAACGTTGTCTTACGCCACCACTTGAATGCATACACAAAAAAAATTCATTCAAGTCAATCCAGCCATTTAGTTGCAGTATAGATAAATAACCCAGATTACGACTGCAGCGCCATGTGCCGGGATGATTTGGGAATCTACCATCCAGGGCCCCACTCAAACGCATACAAAAAATTCATTCAAATCGGTCCAGCCGTTTATTAGGAGTTCAGTGACAGACAGTAGAAAAAAATATATACATATATATATACATATATATCTATATATATATATATATAGATTCGTATTAATAAATTTTCCCTTGTTTAATGTAATTCAGCACGAATTTTTACAAGCCGAGTGACTAGTTTGGTGTTTATATGTTAAAATAATGAGTTTGTTTCTTAAATTCAGCTAGCTGAATTAGGTTTTATGGGTCATATAAATGTTTTCTTATGAATTCGTGTAGCTGAATGACAAGTGTTATTGACATTTCTCATGGTTATGTGTATTAATAAATTCACTTGTGTTTAATAAAATTCAGCACAAACTTTTAAACCCCTAATACCTACTTTCTTTAAAATATCTTATAAAAATATATTATTCTATTAAATTCAGCTAGCTGAATTAGGGTTTTCTTTCGCAATGAATTGTTATTTCAAAATCTTTATTCGTATAAATGTTTTATTGATGAATTCGTTAGTTAAGTATTAATAAATTCATCTGTGTTTAATATAATTCAGCAAGGGCGTTAACAAGTCGAGTGAATAGTTTAGTGTGTATATATTAAAATAATATTTTTTTTAATTCAGCTAGCTGAATTAGGTTTTTTATTTCTCATTGAGTTGCTATTTCAAAATCTAGTCAAATATTACCTAAACTTTTAATACACTACATAATTCATTGCATTTCGCTCATTTGAAAATATTTGATATTAAGAAATAACCCCACTTTTTAATAATCTCGAAATTTCTTTTTTTTTCCTTTTCAGCCAATCATAATTAGTAAAAAAAAAATAATTTCTAATTGAAAGAAAGAAGAAAACATGAAAGATAATTAACAAACAAAACATACAAAAAAAAGAGTAAGTTGGTAACTTTTGGATTTATTGAAAAAAAAAAGAATTGAAAACCCGAAAAGAGCAAATTACGCGAATTAATAGAAAATTATTACTATTGAATAAGAAACTTCGATAATTTTTCTATTAAACAATTAAAATTATTAACAATTTCTCATATAAACATATATAAAAACATAAACAAGTTGAATTATGGAAAAAATGATTGAAAACAAATACCCAAAAAAATAAAAAAAAATTATTAAAAATGGACTTTCTCCCAGAAAAAAATATATAAACAAATAAACAATACACACACTCACACACGTTTGTAAACCGGCGAACAGGATAGAAACACTATTTAAATAAATATATACATGATGAATATATTTAAAAATACAAGGATTTATAAATAAAAAAGAAACGTTTTCTTACAAAAAAAAATAAATAAATAATTAAAATGTTATATTTTAATTAAAACTTATTAAAACGCAAACAAAAAACTAAGAAGTTAACAGAAAACGCATAGCAAAATGTTTTTACTTCTTGCATCTCTAGGAAACTCTTTAATAAAAATAAAAAAACAAAAAAGGGTTGCGCTAACCTTGATGAAAAAAAATCATAAAAAAATATGTAATTTTTCTTTTTATATTAATTTAATTTTTATTATCTTTAAACAAAACCTTTATATTATAAAAAAAACATAACATAATTATGCATAATATATACAATACATACATTATATAATTTTAATTTTAGCATACAATTTCATTTTTTTTAATAGTTTATAAATTATTAATCTTATATATATATATACATATATAAAAACAAAATAACACTTAAAAAAGAAATATTTATAATTTTTCTAATCAACAGAATTTCAGAAAAATATTTACCAAACACTGAAGGAAAAAAACGAAACTTCTGCCAAGACATACGCTTTACATGCTGTAGAGATAGATCACTTAGTCCCGGTTCACACACGGCAACTTTTTTTTATCAACTTTTAATTCAGCTGGTAGAAAAAAGAGATATTTGTATTTCCTTCTCCGGCTTTCTTACAGCTGAATTACGAGTTGATCAACAAAAGTTGAAGTGTGTGAACCGGGACTCACATGCTGTAGAGCGACTTACTAAAGAAATTCATTATTTTCAATAAAATTTAAAGTAGCAGTTATAATCACAATTAATTAATTCAAATGAGTAAAGTTTTCAGCTAAACGTTTATACAATTCAGCTTTGCATAGAAAAATTTGATACTGAAAATTTAGATATAACAACAAAGTCAAAAACACGCAACAAAAATTGTCTTATATAGTGCGCCTTTTAGACATTGAAAGTTTATTTTGCAAAGTCTTAATTCAGCTGGGTGAAAGACAGAAAGAGATAGTATTCCTCCCCCTGTTTTTCACACAGCTGAATTAAGACGTAAACTTTCCGTGTCTAAGTCCCAGTTTACACACTTCAACTTTAGTTGATAAAATCATAATTCAGCTGTTAGAAAGACGGAGAAGGAAATACAAGTATCGCTGTTTTTCTACCAGCTGAATTACGAGTTGATCAACAAAAGTTGAAGTGTGTGAACCGGGACTAAAGGGGTAATATAACTGTATGATTTGGCATCCACTCGTAATACGTCGTTGAGGTCTGGCAATCCATATTTATTCTACAGAAGAAAAATAGAATGCTAGATTATAAATTTAGATAGATTTCTTAAGCAGTTTATTTTTTGAAAAATTCCAATGTTATTTCACTATAGAATGCTCTAAATCTAAAATGGCAACAGTGCTCATTACACTTGGGTCGAACTCGTTCAGTCTGTCATATGATATGACATACATGGGTTTGATATAATTTAAATGGCTATGATTAATGACCGACTGAAAGAAGTTTTTCGAACTTGCACTTCACGTGTAAACGTTAAGGCATAAATAGGCAATTATTATTTTGATAACTAATTTATTTATTTTGATAACTATACTTTTGTCAGCTATTTTGCCAATCTAATAAAGCTTGGTTTGTAAGCACACTATGATTAATAATTGCGGTTCAATTAAAAAAACGAATCTTTTGGCGAACTCAGCCAGCTGAAAAAAAGTTGAATTTCTTGTTTAGGCTTTAAGCTTTTAAAAAATATTTGTATTAATAAATTCTGTTAAGTTCAATCCAATTCAGCATGAGTTTTTTTTATAAACTGAGTGCTTAGTATGGTAGTTGTGTCTTAAAAATCTATTTCATACAAATTCAGCTAGCTGAATTTTAGGTTCAATTTAATTAAGCACGACTTTTTTTTATAAACTAACTGCGTAGTATAGTAGTTGTGTCTTAAAAATATATTTTATATAAATTCAGCTAGCTGAATTACAATTTTTCATAAGCTGAATTGCTATTTCGAGATATTTACTTTAATAAATATTTCTATCAATAACTTAGCTAAGCTGAATTGACATATTTACAGCTAAAACAACAAACAACGCTTTAAATGAGCAGAAAACTTTAAGTGTGCTTTTTATTAAAGAAACTTTGAATTCAGAGAACTATAACCAACACAAAAAATATATCTACATGCCTACATGTTTAAGTATGTTGTATGAATTTCTATATGAACTAAGTTGTCACTTAAAAGGGCAAATAAAACCTATAAAACTCGGACTTTTCAGAAAATTGGATTTTAAGTAAATTAAAAAATACCAATGTCAAATTTTTTTTACTCTTCTACAGATTTTTAAACTATTGGGTATGTAAATTTCGAAATATTTATTCTATACAAAAATTAAATTAAATTGAACTTGAAGTTTTATTAAAAAAAAAAAACCTTCCATATTTTGTTAACTAAATTTCTTAAAACTCTTTAAATTTTCAAAAATGTATACATAGTTTCCAAGACTATAACCCAACCAGGACTCAGTAATGAAATATGAAGATAATTTTTATAAATTAAACCATGACTAAAATGAGGTTATGAAAAAAAATTTTTTTAATGAAAATCCCTTAAATATATTAAAGAGAATAAAAAAAAGTTATAAACAAATTAAGCATTAATTAAACAGCCAGCTTGTCACCGATATTTAAACATTAAACCATTGAAAGGAAATTATTCGAAAAAAAAACAATTATGTACTGCTAAAAGATAAACTATAAAAAATAACACACACAAATTAAAAAAAAATATGTGAAAAAATCAATGTTTTATAAAAAAATCTTAGATGTTTCTTAAAATTCAACAAATAAATACAAAAATACAAACCATAAAAAAATAAAATTTATTCGTTTGAAATACAAAAAAATTTATAAAAGTATTTAAGACGAAATTTCATTTAAAATTAAAGTACAGTGAGCTAAAATAAGAGAAAAAAACGTTAAAATTTTCTCAGAAATCATGAACTTTCTATATTTGTTATTTTGCTTCCAATTGATGTTTATTGTACTTTTAAAATGCCTGCAAGGAAATTTCACCCTCAAAAACACACTTTCTCTTATTTATGTTCATTTGGCTCACTTTGCCAGGCAAGTTTTCAATACTATTGGCAACCTTATGACATTTGCATAGTGTGTGAATGCTATCGGGACTTTTGGTAAGACACACGTCAGAATGACATAATTACTTGTAGTTAGAAAGTAATTAATCTTGCCATCTCGCAGGCCGCATTTTTAAAAAGAAATTTCCTTTGGGGAACAACTTTATTTAGTTCATTTGGAAAAGCAAATTAAATCATTTCTTTATTTAATTTTTTTTTTAATTTATAATTTTTTTTTTTATATGTATTAAATAAAACCAACTTTATATTAAAAACAAATTGTATGTATATCAAAAATCATTTAAACAAATTTTACATTCATATATTTAAATAAAAAAAATAATTTTTTTTTAATTTTTAGCTGCTGCAATATTCTCTATATATAAATTTAAAAAAATAATGCTATAATAGTAAATGAAAACAAAACAAAAAACGTTTTTATAATAAAATAAATTTATGAAAAAAAATTCTTTTTAATTTCCTTTGCATATTTAAAAACCAACAATAAAAAAGAATGCATTAAAACCATAAACAAAATTAATCCATTATATAAACATGAAAATGAAACCAATAAACAAATAATATAAAAAAATATATAATAATTATATACCTATTATTAAAAAATAACAATAACAATATTATATAAAAAAACAGCAACAACAACAACAAAATGGTAAAAGAAATTAATTTAAAAAAATATATGAGAAAAATACAAAAAAAAACTGAAAACAAACTTACATTCTACCCCAAGAATAAAAAAGAAGAAAAAAATAAAAATGTCTAGTTTTATTTACTTATTTAACTTATTTTATTTATTTATTTAACTAAGAGCTGCAATGAGAGTGTTTTATTAAAAGTTCTTATTAAATTACGTTGAAAGTATGGCAGCCCTACGAAATTTCCATTCAATATGGAAAGATTTCCAAACAACAGTTGTTTAAAATGCATACATACATACATACTATGTAAATAAGAATGTTGAGTTATCAACGTGAAGAAAATTACATAAAAACGTGTTTTGTGAAACAAAAAGATCATTAGAACGCATTTTTCTATTTATTTATTCCATGATATGAAACTATACGATGTATATGTTGTATATTTATGATAATTAAACGAAATTGTTCTTAATACGACCAAGTAATGTTTATGTACACATACATACACATACATATGCACATGTTCTCAATAAACACACAAGCACATAAACATACGGTATGCTCGTAAAATTTAAACAATTTAAATCAGTGATGTCAAAAATAAAACAAAAGTTATGTGTGTAAAAAGTTGTCTCATTCATCTCTGAAGTACATTGAAAAAAAAAATAAATATGTATTTGAAACAAATGGACTTTAGTAAAGCAGCTCAAAAAAAAAAAAAAAATTACAATGAGCCTATGTGATAGAAAATTAAAAAATGAGAAAAAATATTTGTGGGGCTCTGAATTTTTCATAAGAAAATGTGAAGAATCACCAGAAATTAATTTTTAAATAAATAAATAATAATTTATCTGATATAAACTTGAAAAATAAGAAGAAAAATTTAGAGAAAAAAATTGGCTGCGACCCTTATTTCCCGAGTTATTGGTGTTTTTATAGAAAATGTCGTTTAGTGAAGCTGACCATTCATTAACATTTTTTTAGCATAAAACACATTGAATCTTGTGAAAAGCATTAGTGATCATAGAATATTTTTCGCACATCAGTTTTTTTCTTTCACTGTACGCATGTGTTATCGTCGCTGTCTCATTGACTACTAAATGGAAGAGAATAAAGGCTCAGTTAGCCGACTGTAATGTAAAATAACTGCAACAGTAGGAAACAGCTGATCGATATTGTTATGTGAAAAGTAATGAAAATGGTTATAGAGATGTAATGTAACGTAACCTACTTTTCATATAAAAATATCGATCAGCTGTTTTCTACGTTACAGTTACATTACATTACAGTCGGCTAACTGAGCCTTAAGAATGTGTGTGATTTTATCTATCAAAATTGTGCTATGAAACTGACATCAATGATTTAAATACACAAGATTGGGCAGTTTCACCAGAAATAGAATTACTTGGAGTTGGTTGAGTTCATCAATGCTGTAACTAATGATGTGTGTGTTAATTTTTTGCTCGGTATGTACTCAAAAACACAATTGCGTATTTATATTCGTATAATTAAAATTTAATTAACAAGCCAAAAATTGGCCATTAGTAAGCAAATCATCCAAGTATTAATGTTGCCATTCACATACACTTGTTAATTATTTTTTAACCGACTTCAAAAAAAGAAGGAGGTTATCAATTCGCCTGTTAACTTCTTTTTTCGGTCCCATTGTAAAAAAAGTGAGCAGGGACACGCCCACAAATTTCTTTATTTGATTTTATGATATTCTGCTTATTTAATTGCTGCCAACCAGCAAACGGCTTTAGTTCTTGTAATTACACAGTTTTAAAGTTGAAAAAATGGGCGGAGGTACGCCCATTAAAATGTATTATATTTCACGTGGTTCTATTTAACCGATTTTTACGAAACTTATCAAACATCTTGAGCTCTAAAATAGACACAATTTTCCATTAAAAAAATAAGCGGAGACACGCCCATTAAAATTTAATATGTACATACATATTTTATTTTAAGTGGTTCTACTTTACCGATTTTTATAAAACTTAAACACCCTGAACTCTGAAAAACACAAATCTTACATTAAAAAAATGGGTGGAGACACGCCCATTAAAATTAAATTATATTTCAAGTACTGAAATAAATGAATTTCAAGTTTTTTTTTTTAAAGAGTTTACTTCCAGTTTGGTGCCATACATTTTTTTTGAAAATGTTCTATCAGATCTTTGCAGAATTATTTATTTATTTTTGGCATGCATGATACTCGAACGTGAATCAAACTATTCAAGGATTTATTGATTTGTACTAATTCTTTAGTTCTAATAAGACAATTTAATCATACTTGTTACAGCTCTAAAGCTACGGTCTCACTTGTCAAACATTTGCCCAAAAAACGTAACCACTAATTGCTAATGAAAAATCTTTCAATCCAGACAAGAGTTTGCCAAGTTAAAGAGTATCCAATAATGTTGGATTCCATAACATTGTCTATTAGTTGTGTTCGAAACTGTTTAATTTGATAAACAAGTGTCTGGATCAAAACTTTTTTCATTTGTGTTTGTTGGTTACGTTTTTTTGGGCAAATGTTTGACCGTACCTTAAGCTACAGACCATATACTGCATATCGCTCATTTACTGAAACAACGTCATAACTAAAAAAAGGGGAATTTTTTATCTAGTGATGCATAATTAATTAATCCTCATATCGTTCTTTATATTGTGTAAAAATTTCGTAAAAATATCTTCTTAAGGAGCTGATTGGATCACGTTTTTTTCAGTTTGAGATTATGACATTCGCTATCGAAGAATGTAATAATATGGTCCGATATCGAATGTCATAATTTCTAACTGAAAAAAAACGTGATCGAATCAGCTCGTTATCGAAAGTAGATACATGCGTAAACAGTCTTTAAATGTAAACACGTCATGATTTTTAAATGTATTCACGTCGCATGTATTATACTAAAGCAATAATAAATGCTGTCGTACTATAAGCGAAGCACGATGGATGTATTGGTGTACGTGTATATCAGTGTTAACAAGCGATGTCGCCAAGACAGCTTGTTTGTAACAAACACTCAAAAGAAGTACTGTTGATTAGTGTATGCTAGTTATTTTTCATATTGTACGTTTGAGTGTGTGTGTAATATGTAGATGGTAAGCTATTATGTGGTTAACCGCATACAACTAATGTTAATGCATGTGTGTGCCTTTGCATGTGCGCAGAAAAATAAAAGATCATGCACACATACATGCATGACGTTTGTACACGCGCTCATGCGTAGAAAGAAGCAAGTATCACAAATTCTTCCGTCACGAAGTGTTTTCTTCTTTACTCCTATACCTACAATACTCAAACAAATTTCTTGCAAACAGTGTTGTTAACGTTTGTTTTATAAGATTTCGCTGAAGTAAAGCATTTGAAAAATCTCTCATGTCTTGAAAGTTCTTATAAGATATCTTGTGCAGGACACTAATCGAAAGCAACGATATTAGACCCCTGGGATTTTCTTTTATCGTCCTTTATCGAATTAAACGCTTGTCACAGCAAGCGAAAACCACTTTGAAAAGTTAATTGTTCGAAAAAAATAATTACCATTGGAACATTTCGGTTAAGTTTTTCGAGATTCTACTGTATTGTGAACGCAATTTTTTTGTATGAACCAAGGATGGCAAAATTGGTACAATTGTACTTTTTTTTGTACTATTCAAACTTGAATAGTACACCAATGGTTATTTAGTACATTTAAGGAATCTACCCAGTGTTAGTAATTTCACTCTGGATTTATTTTCAATGAATTGTAGATGCCAATTTTCACTTTTGAATAATGAAACTTATATTCTTCTCACTTGAAAATATTGTGAAAGTAAAATGCAACGAGAAAATCAAAATATGTGAACTCGTCATTTTCCAAATTATTTTTCTTTTAAGCTCGGATTCTAGACCACATGCTATCAATTTGTATATTCAAAATTTCATTTTGAAAAGGTGTAGGATATGCTTTAACATCCGAACTCAGAAGCAAATTTGTGGAAAGATTTCGGTCGCCAGAACAAAGACGACTATTTTAATAAAAATAATTTAAACTAACAAATATTTTAGTACAATTGAGGTGAAAAAAGAAAACTTTTTGATAGTTGTTGGTACAATTTTAAAATTCAAAATCCCATCTCTGGTATGACCACTTAAAATATTCAAACAAACGCTAAACATTGTTTTTGCTAAAGACAAAATTTACATAAAAAAATATTTAGGTAGTAATTTTGGTTTTGCTCACCTTAACACACTTCCTTATCCGCTTTAATTTTATGATGATTTTTTAATGATATATGTATTTTCATTTCACATACATATGCACATATTTTATTTTATGAAACACTTACTACATTCTCTTACTCTTTGAGAATGAAACTTATTGACTACGCCTTTTTTTAATTTTGGCATGGCTTTTCAACACATATTTCATTAGAACAGAAACTTATTTTTTATTTGAGCTCTTAACTTTACAACACATTTTTCTACTTCTCATGACTTGAACCTAACTTCAATTCAAGCTCTTCCTAATCTCACACCAACTCTTTCATACTATCTGAGACATAAACCTTTTTTTTACTTAAGCTCTTTTAATTTCAACTTTAGCACTTCACAACAACAATTTTCATCTTCGTACAAACGCAACGAACAATCAAACGAACCATATAATAAAACAGATGCAACAGGCGCATCAGCAAAATAATTTTCACAACTTTGCAAATAATTTTCATTAACTTGCTGATAAGTTATTGAAAAAATTTTTACGCACTGACATTAAGCAACACTTCGTTAATACATTTGTGCAAAAATATATGAACTATGTATAGTATTTCCATTAAAATATGTTATTTTTATTAAGCACTTTCACTAAACGTCCGAACCGGAGCAAATTTGCGCGTAAACTGAATTCAGTACTAAAAGGTTGTTAGGCCAAGGCGAATTCAGTACCAGGTGGCCTTATCAACGCAGTTAACCATCAGCTGACTTTAGCCCAGCCGTCAAACTCCACTGTCCAAAAGCTTGTCAATATTATGGGAGAATTATTTTTAATGAAATTTGGTAAAAACAAGTTAATATCAGTTGTTGCAGAGATTATTGTTGTTGTGTTTGTATGTACGAATTGAAAGAGATATCAATAAGCTTTTGGGTGAACTAATAAGTTACATTTTTACGGAAAACGTAAATATTAGAGTGCTGCACAATAATTAAAAATGATTTACAAGCAATCTCATTAAAATTAAAATTTGCGTATATATTGCTCCATTATTGTAAAACAAATACATACATACTTCCAAAAGTAAATTTTGTTAATGCAAGCATACATGCGAAGACGTTGCGGATTTTTATTATGATAAATCATAATTTCGTTGTCGTTATGAAGAAAGTTTTTCACAATGCCTGCAATATTTCGCTTAATATTTATTAAAAAGTTTTTATTTCATAAAAACATCAATATTTTTCTTTATTTTTACATTTTTTTCTAAGAATTAGTTACGTAAAAATTTTATTTTTTGCAAATAAATTAAAACATCAAACAGTTTGTTTACGTTTTTTATTAGACTTGGGTCGAACTCGTTCACTAGTTCATTTTTGCCACAAACCAATGATCAAACCCATGTAATTTAAATGGGTTTGATCATTGGTTTGTGGCAAAAATGAACTAGTGAACGAGTTCGACGCAAGTCTATTTTTTATCAAGACAAAGTTGTCTGAGCTGAAGCTCTGACAAAATTGTTAAGACACTGCAATAATACTAATACAGTCTATACCTGATAAATTTTTCTCTTGATAGCGATTTGAGTTTTACCATGATGAAAATTTATCAGGTATAGAGTCACTGTTATTTATTGTATCTTAAAAAAATGAACTAACAATAAGTATTCAAATCTTAAATCTAAATATAATAATTAGTTCCCACCAGTGTCAGGCATAAACTTAGTGATAGTAATCAATAATACATAAATGTCGTATTAAGTACAAAAATATTTTCAAGCAGTTTCATCTGGAGTATTGAGATTAAAACCGGTGTGTCCCTCTTTTTTAAGAGGATGTGTCCAGTAAAATTCAAGATATTACTAGCAAGGGGATTAGGATGGGTCTTGAGTTTTGTTAAGTATTTGCCTGCGTATTTTGCATTTTTTTCAGTCACTAGTGCCATATTTAATCACGATGTAAATTTAAATTTTTGATGTACTATGGAGCCGATGTTATTAGTCTTAAAATCTTGTTTGCCTTCGTTGGATTCTCTCTATATTGGAAGCTGAAGCAGTGCTCCATAGCTGTCTTCCGTAGCACCATATTGGTTTCAAAATCGACTTGTATATTAAAAGTTTCCAATCTAGACTGAGTGTCGAATTTCTACCAATAAGCCAATGTATCCCAGTTAATTTAAATTTCTCTAAAGGTTAAATAGAAGATCGCCAAGTAATGTGTTCAGGTGCGTGTAGTAGTCTGTGTATGGGTGGCCCTATAGTCCCTTGGTTATTTTATACAGCTGTCAGGGAGTCCAGCTCAAACAATAGGCGCTCAAAAGAGGTGCCAAAAGTTTTAGAAAAGTTAATTGGAAACAAGGCAAGTTATTGCCAGTTTAAGTTTACAAATTAAAGTCTGATTTTATTTAACATTTTACTCTGCTTATATATTATTTTACATTTTACAATTTTTGTGTTTCTTTATGTCTTTAATTTTGCTTTAACAACATAATTTAGTAATAAAAATAAAAGTGTGTCATTTAAATTTTATAAAGTAAGCGTTCAGTTAATTATTACAATGAACTGTGTTGCAATGCAATTAAATTATGATACAGTGTATTACAGTAAGTGAGGTACACGACATTTCATTTGTGTTATCTTTGAGCCAACTTGGTGTTTCCATGTAAGCCGTCGATGTTTTATTATAATTGCCATCATTAAAACAGTCTAACTTGTATTAAAGCTGGGAGTTTTAATAAAACAGAAAGTACAAAAAAAAAGATATCTTCATTTAGTAAAAAGTGTCAAAAAATTGGGAAGAATTCATATTTTGGTGCATTTTGTAAAAGTAGAATATCAAAACAAAATGCGAGAATGAAATAAAACAACAGTAAATCACAGCAGAGACCTCGAGTGCAATAGATCACGAGCACAAACGTACAAACTATGTACATACATATGTATATACATAAATTGAAAATAAAAATTAACAAATTATTATATATAAATGTACATAACGAGCCTTATTTTCGATTTAATCGTAGGCGACAAAAAATAAGTTGTGCAGGAAAACGTTTTTTATAATAATCAAATTTGTTTTACATAAGTAAATTTTCGCTTACGATAAAATTGTACAGCCCCTATCTTAAAAGTTATCAAAAATTTTTGCATTCAATAATAATTCTAAACTACGGATAAGACCATAAAATTTTAATTTCAATAAAAAAGTCTATTTTCGATAAGAGTAACATGTCGCCAAAATTATTGCTAACTTTTAAGATAAGAGCTGTAAAATTTTATCGTAAGCGACAATTTATGTACAAAAACATTTGAATATCTAAATAAACCTTCACCTGAAAAATTTAATTTTTGTTGCTTACGATAAAATCGAAAGTAAGGCTCGATATTATTTCATTGTAAATAAAACCTCTTTTCAGCTTTTATATTCCAAACGAAACGCAAATGTTTCTTTTATATGCAAAAGTGTATTTGCTATCAGAACATTCAAACATGTTTTGAATGTTCTATAGGAATTTTGATGCTCTATTTCATTTTTGTTTTGAAAGGCTTTGTTTTATTTCAACATTGTTGTATTGCAGTTTTATTCTGTGCTTCAGTATTCTTGTCGTAAAGCTAAACACATTGCTTTTGGAAGTATGTATGTATATATTTGTTTTACAATAATGGAAGAATATACACGCACATTTTAATGTTAATGAGATTGCTTGTAAACCATTTTTAATTATTGTGCAGCACTCTAATATTTACGTTTTCCGTAAAAATGTAACTTATTAGTTCACCCAAAAGCTTATTGATATCTCTTTCAATTCGTACATACAAACACAACAACAATAATCTCTGCAACAACTGATATTAACTTGTTTTTACCAAATTTTATTAAAAATAATTCTCCCATAATGCTGACAAGCTTTTTGACAATGGAGTTTGACGGCTGGGCTAAAGTCAGCTGATGGTTAACTGCGCTGATAAGGCCACCTGGTACTGAATTCGCCTTGGCCTAACAACTTTTTAGTACTGAATTCAGTTTACGCGCAAATTTCCTCCGGTTCGGACGTTTAGTGAAAGTGCTTAAGAAAAATAACATATTTTTATGGAAATACTATACATAGTTCGTATATTTTTGCACAAATGTATGAACGAAGTGTTGCTTAATGTCGGTGCGTAAAAATTTTTTCAATAACTTATCAGCAAGTTAATGAAAATTATTTGCAAAGTTGTGAAAATTATTTTGCTGATGCGCCGGTTGCATCTGTTTTATTATACGGTTCGTTTGATTGTTCGTTGCGTTTGTACGAAGATTAAAATTGTTGTTGTGAAGTGCTAAAGTTGAAATTAAAAGAGCTTAAGTAAAAAAAAGGTTTATGTCTCAGATAGTATGAAAGAGTTGGTGTGAGATTAGGAAGAGCTTGAATTGAAATTAGGTTCAAGTATTGAGAAGTAGAAAAATGTGTTGTAAAGTTAAGAGCTCAAATAAAAAATAAGTTTCTGTTCTAATGAAATATGTGTTGAAAAGCCATGCCAAAATTAAAAAAAGGCGTAATGTCAATAAGTTTCATTCTGAAAGAGTAAGAGAATGTAGTAAGTGTTTCATAAAATAAAATATGTGCATATGTATGTGAAATGGAAATGTATTATAAAATTAAAGCAGATGAGGAAGTGTGTTAAGGTGAGCAAAACCAAAATTACTACCTAAATATTTTTTTATGTAAATTTTGTCTTTAGCAAAAACAAGGTTTAGCATTTGTTGAATATTTAAAGAGTTCATACAAAAAAATTGCGTTCACATTACGGTAGAATAATAAAGTAGATCTTTCTTTTCACTTGCTGTGAGAAACGTTTAATTCGATGAGGGACGATAAAAAACCCCAAGGGTCTAATATCGCTGCTTTCCATAACATGCTGATTCGATCACGTTTTTTCATTTTGAGATTATGGCATTTGATATCGAACCTTATTATTACATTTTTCTATAGCGAATGCCATAATCTCAAACTGAAAAAATGTGATCGAATCAAATCGTTATCAAAAGCGATGATTAGACCCCAGGTTTTAATTTTAAAAAATTTTTCTTACAATTAGTATCTTAACCGACAAATTTTGTTCCGTTAAATTTAACAGACACTTTCCTGTCAAATGATGTCGTTAGGCAGTGAAGCCTAACTTCCGGTTATTTTTTATTTGTACATTGTGAAGAGGGCCGTTATAAAACTTTTATAAAATAATTGAAAAATATTTTTTTAAAGCCCAATAAAATATAAATTGTCACAAGAAAAGCGTTCAATTGTGCAAACTCTATTTATTATATTGACGTGAGTGTGCTGTTCACATGAGCACGGGGGGTGTAAACATTGCAATGATTTAGCTTTTGTTAGTTTTTCGAAATCACCATGATTTGACATGTCGTGATTTGCGGAACAGGTCCGTATGAATAAAATTAATCGAGCAATTTTTTTGCGGGGAACAATTTCAAACAATAGCAAATAATAGAGAATACAAAAAAATTCTAATTGGAAAAGTTAGAAATTTTTCGCAGAATTTTAATCCTGATTGCTCCGAATATATGTATGTTTATGTTATATGAAATCTTTACTTTTCTTGTGATACTTGGGTCGAACTCGTTCACTAGTTCATTTTATACTTTTATACATTTTATACTCATACTTAAATAAATTTTCTCTAAAATAAATAAGCTGAGGAGTTATGCCTTTTTTTTTTTGTTTGTAAATAAGTAATAACATAATATGTATTTATTTAAATAAAAAAATCAAGTAATTTTTTATTATGAACACAGATTATATTTTATAAACAAATTTTATTAAAGCTTCAGGTCTTTTAAAAATAGTTTACAATTTTATTTATTTCTTTATCGATATTTCGCCGCAAAATTAATTTTTCCTTCCTTAAGAAACTACACAAATTTGCAGATAAATATGGATAAATAAATAATTACAATTGTAATATATTTATAAAAGACCTAAAGCTTCAATAAATAAAAAAGTTCAATAAATTATTATAATATTTACAGATTAAAGAAAAAATGTTGCAGTGATCTTTAGTCTAATACAAAATCGTCGTATTCGAAGTCGTAACACGATATTTGTAATAAGGCCCATAATTTTGTACTTTTGTAACTTTATTTTCGCATAAAAATAATATTTTTTAGTCCTTAAATAAGCATAATCTGATTTCTATTATTGAGGTTTTTAAAAATCAACTGGTTTGTTTTAATTTTTCTTGTTTTTAAGGTTGCCTGTTTTTCGCTTAGAAATACCCTTTTCATTACACTTTTTTGTTTCTTAAATCCCCTTTTTTAAATATTCCAACGGTAACACTGTGTACTATTGTGAATGTGTACTACTGTGAACATTCTTGATCTGCTCTGCTTCTTCGCCTTCAACTTTTTAGTACTGAATTCCGTTTACGCGCACTTTTCTTCCGGTTCGGACGCTTAGTGAAAGTGCTTAAGAAAAATAACATATTTCTATGGAAATACTATACATAGTTCATATATTTTTGCACAAAGTTTTGCTTAATGTCGGTGCCTAAAAATTTTTTCAAAAATTTAACAGAAAGTTGTGAAAAAAAAGTTGTGAAAAATTGTTTTGTTGCATGCGCCGCTTGCATCTGTTTTATTATACGGTTCCTTTGATTGTTCGTTACTTTTGTACGAAGTTGATAGTTGCTGTTGTGAAGTGCAAAATAGACTTGTGTCGAACTCGTTCACTAGTTCATTTTTACCACAAACCAATAATCAAACCCATGTAATTTAAATGGGTCTAGACCCAAGTCTAGTGCAAAAGTGTCACAGTACTAAAGCCAAAGAAATTAAAAGAGCTTAAATAAAAAAAGGTTTATGTCTTAGTATGAAAGAGGTGCGAGGCTAGGAACAGCTTGAATTGAAATTAGGTTCAAGTCTTAAGAAGTAGAAAAATGTGGTGCAAAGTTAAAAGCTCAAATAAATAATAAGTTTCTTGTTTTATGAAATATGTGTTAAAAAGCGTAATATCAATAAGTTTCTGTTCCCCTCGTCACTCTCTCTCACTCTCTTACAAACTAATCAGCTTAGCAATAAGACTAGCATAGTGTAAACTAGGACTAAGTGTTTCGTTAAATAAAATATGTATGTATGTATGTGAAATGGAAATGTATCATATTAAAGCGGATAAAGACGTGAGTTAAGGCGAGCAAAACCAAAATGACTGTCTAATTTGTTTTATGTAAATTTTCCCTTTAGTAAAAAAAGTTTTTAGCACTACTGCACTGTTCATTCTATCGAATTTGTTGACAAAAATATTTAATGCTAAGCTACATATATTTTTTCCAAACTTCAATTCTCTAAAGGATTTGTTCTTCAAGAACTTAGAAAATACCATGGTATATGTAAATATTGAAGCTACATATGTACATACTTCCTCCATTCTCTCTTTGTTTTGAAAAATAAGTATTTATGAAGTTTGTTTTTTGAGAGAAATAAAAAAACGTTACCATAAAGTAAAAAATATAAGTCTTCTCCTAGAAAGTAAAAAAAATAAATAAAGTGATATACATAAAAACATACTTAGCTATCTATGAAGTTGTAAGTTTAAATATACATATATGCGCATAAAATTTGGCGTTGATAATTCAAATTGATTGATGATTTTGACTAAATGACATTGCATTTTCATTAAGTTTGACAAATATTGATTCGATACAAGTCTAGACTGAATGCGTTCGACCCAAGTCTACAAAGCTTAAATCAAAAAAGCTTAAGCAAATTAGTTTTGTCTTAGGTAGTATGAATAAGTTTGTGTGAGGCTAGGAATCAGGAATAGCAAAGTTGGTACAATTGTACTTTTTTTGGTACTATTCAAACCCGAAAATTACAAAAGTACACCAATTACTTGAAAACAGTCTTGTGGAAGCAAAACGCAGCGAGAAAACCAAAAAATGTGAAATTGTCCATTTTCAAATCATTATTATTTTAATGAAATCAACTAAAACTATGTAATTTGAACTAAAAAAAATCTTTTAGTACAATTAATGTCAACAAAGTACAATTTTTGAAAGCTTAAGTACAATTTTAAAATTCTCAATGGCTACCCTGATATGTACTTTCATTAAATTTCTGGGTTTTAAGAGATGGTTGTATTAGTTTTTCAAAAAGACAGAAACCATTTGTCCAAGAAAATTATTTAATGACTTCAAAAAACTAACAAATATTTTCAAACAAATTATAAATACTTTCCTAAATTACTGAATTAAGGCATTAGTGTTCTGAACATAGTTAATATTAATAATTATAGTACAAAATTTAGTACAAAATTTTGCTTCCACAGTAATTTACTACTTATTGCTGGCATTTCCACTAATTACATACTTACCTTTGCATATCAAATATTAATAAAATGAAGTTCATAATTATTGAATACATTAAGTTTCTCTATAAGATTTCATTTTATTATTAACGAGTTGATTAACGGTTAATTTAGTTGCATTTACTAGGCGAATTTAAAATTTTGTTGCTCTGGCAACCTCAGGTGTCTTCTTGATCAACAATATCAGCTGACTACTGAAAAAAAGAAGAAGATAACAAAAGCAAAATTTGTTCACAAAAAAGGTAATAGTTTTTCCTCAATTTTTAAAGTATTCAAAGTTTCTTTTAAAAAGTGTGCAAAATATATACGGTTTTTCTAAATATGTATGTGAATTTTAAAGTGTTTGTGTGTAAAATTATTAATTTCATTACAAAAATAAATCGTTTTATATGTAATCATGTTAATACCGAATACAAAAAAAAAAAAAATGTTTGAAATCACGTCAAGTGGTCGTCAGTTGGCTGACCGGTATTAAATCATAAGATTTTAAATATTTTTGTGCTTAGAACACATTTATAGTGTGTTGAAATTATTTGAATAGGTATAAAGAGATATTCAGTACATGTCTGCTTGCTAATACACCTAGATAATAATCGTAAGGAGGCAGAGACGTGTGAAAATGTCATGGAGCCATGTTGTAAGTACTTCACATTAACAATTTATCCATTAATTCAACAATTTTTACAGGGAAGCTCTAGCTTCCGTGCCAGGAGTATATAAATTTGCAAAATAGAATATTGCGGGCAAATAACACACAAAACCTGTCAATGCAGTTTAAATTGCACATTTTAAAATATCGTTCGATATCAAAGGCTGTTGTAATTTGCATCGAAGAGGCTGTGTCTTATTTGATTTATTAACACAATTCTGAAGACAAACTTGTGCTAAGCCTTAAATCATTGCATCCTTAAATTTACAACTATTCAAATATTCCATGAAATCATGCTAATTTTTTATAAACCAGTTGTAAAATCTCAAATCTCCTGAATATAAATTTGCCAGGAGATTATGCCTTGACTATAATTCTGAGTTAAAGCATGTCTAATTGAGCGTAAAAGTAAAATTATTGCATCTAAAAAGTTATTGTTAGGTTAGGTTGAATTGGCAGTCGCTTAAAGAAAGCGTGGTTTATCGGAGCATGTAAGTGGACGTTGGTGGTTGCCACTATTAGCAATTGCTTAGGTAATTCCTGCATTGGCTATAATTCTGAGCTAAAATATGCCTAATTGGGCATAAAAACAAAATTATTGCATCTAGCATTTTTAGGTTAGGTTGAATTGAGTCGCCTAAAGTTTGGTTTATCGGAGCATATAAATGGACGTTCATGGTTACTACTATTAGCAGTCGCTTAAGTAATTCCGGCTTTATCTAACAACTTCGTCGGTAGTACGAATCAAATCAAACATTATTTTGTATGCAGAATGAAAAATTATTTTATACAGTAAATCTTCGTTTCCCACAATCACACAGTTGCATTCATTCACACAAACAGAAAATAATCCATGTTAATTTTGTTTCAAACTACTTTATTTTCTTTCATCATTCCCATCATAAAGTTTTTCTTACAGTATAAGAGAAAAATTAGTAGATCACACAACTATTTTGTAAAAAAAATCAGCTATTGAAAACTTAATGAAACGAGGCATCTTTCAAAGCATGTAAATTGTAATAATTAAACGCCAACGGGCGGTTAGCGGCCATTAAAACATAAATACTCCTTATGTCCAATTGCATGTTTGAGCGATCCTTAAGAACGTTCCACTCCGTTTACAAAATATGGTTGAGCAAACTAAAAAACATTTACTTCTTCTTGGGCTTAAGCATGTTGTAGGCGATGATCAAGCCTATAACGGCATAAGTGGCCTTGCCGACCTATGAAATGGAAAATTGAATTTTCATGAAAATCCAGTCAAATGATTGAATAACACTTTCGCCCACAATAAACTTACATTAGCACGTCCAGCAGTTGTTGTACCATTGAAGTATTTGGACAAACCAGTTAATTTCTCAGCTTCACCAGCCATTTTGGACAATTTTCTTTAAAAGTGTTAAAAATATATGCAGTTTAATATTTTGTTTAATTAAATTTTGTAAAAGAAAAATCTTACTTCCGCTTTTAGTGCGTGAAAAACAAATTTCTGCTGTTTTTTGATTAGAACAAATGTCAAAATTTCGAGGTTAGGTTTTGTTATGTAAAAGTCTCGAACTGTGTTGTTAATGTGGCGTTTTTTATTTGATAAATTTAACTATTTATTGCTGTGTGATGGAGAAAGTATTTTCTTTCATATAATTACGGTTATATTACGATTGCGAACGTATTGGAAATAAATTTACAGTTTCTAGTGGGACGTCGGGCATAGAGAATTTCACTGGACTTTAAAAAATTTTTTTAGAACAAATGCAGTTTAGTGAAGCCGATTCAAACAAAGTATAAAGTAACTATGTGATAGAAAAATTTAAAAATAAGAAAAAAATATTAAATCAGAAAGTTGGCGGCAACGCATATTTTCAGAGTTATAGGGCTCTGAACTGAAACTGTGAAGAATCTGAAAAAAATTTTAAATATGTTGTCTAATAGGAAATTGACAAAATTAGAAAAACAAATTAAGTAAAATAATTGACTTCGACTCTTATTTCCCGAGTTATTGGCGTATGAAGTTTTCATAGAAAATAAAAAACGATAAGACTAAATATTCTCTGAAAAGATGATCTTCGACCGGGGTTAAGGATTTTCTCCATTATGGTGTCTTCCGACACGGTGCAGCATAATAAGGATTTTTTACCTTCCGAACTTTCCTGCCTAATAACGTTTTGCTGCACTGCCGGTCTTCAGCTGGTGTTAAAAAGTTTTCTTTACCATGGTATTTGCCGACACGGCAAACAGCTCTTAATTGATTCATATCGAAGACAAATCACAATCTTCTATGAAAACTTTAAAGGGCCAATAAATCGAGAAATAAGAAGCCAATTTTTTTCCAATTTTTTCATTTCCTATCATATAAGCTATTCAAGTTTCTTTTTTTAAATTTTCGCAGTTGGAAAGTTCGTGGCCATCTTTTTATTTATTATTTTGTTCTTATATTTTAAATTTTCTATCACATACTATCACTAAACTGCATCGTACCTGAAAATTGATTTTAAAACCGATTTTTAACTCGTTTTTTTTTTTAATTTTCAAACAATCTTTACTCATGAAAATTTACATAATCATAACAAAACCAAACATACAATATTTTTATATGGCTTATTTAATGAAACAACGTTATTGATCAAAAATAAAATAGTTTACCCGAAAACGAGTTAAAGTTTTCAATTTACACACACCTCAATATAAAAATAAAATTTTATTTTTCTCTAAAGAGTTGAGTAAACTAAATACTGTTATGAAATTTTTACACAATATTGAGTAAATGAGGGATAGGTACATATGTATATGGTAAAATTAAAAAGGACACAAAATTATGCGTAATTTCCACAATACCAGCAAGCGATCTGTCTGGAAAATTTTTATGGGAATCAATCAAAAATTTTAAAGTTCTCCATAGATATATATTTTCCAGACAAGTCGCTAGCTTGCATTGTGGAAACTACACGTTAATTTGGCGATTCATTATATATACTATATGCATATATAGTATATTTATACTATATATTAGATATAAAAGCTGTGTTTTTAATTAAAATTATAATCCAAAATAATTAAAAAAAAATAAATGCCTTATGTGATGCGTTATATTTAATGCTATAATTGATAATGACAATAATAAAAAAATCGATTTTAATATCCCAATAATCAATTCCAGTATAAAATCCGTAGAAGTAAAATCGATTTACCTACCATATCGTACTTGTGCGTTTGGTAGTAACATCTGTCCATTTCTCAATGCGGAAATAACTTTCAAGGAAGTTGGCATTACTGCCTGTGTTCTTACAGTTGATGCAAGTGCTGTCACATATTATTAAAACTGCGAACAAAGAACTTGGCAGTCATAAGTGGTGAAATGTTAGCAGAAACTGCACTATCTGCAAAACATACTGTGGTGAATATAACAATATATGTAGCATACCTTAGGGAAACCGTTAATATGTGTATTGAGAGGTACCATACTATTAGATAGTGTGTCTTAATTTGCCATTCGATAATATAACGTATTTTTAACCCCCGACTAAAAAAGTTATAAGTTTGTTTGGCTTGCACAGACACTATGCAAGTCTTATTGCTAAGCTGCTTAGTTTATTAGGAGAGAGAGAGAGACGGGGGGAAAAGAAACGTTGCTGTTCCCCTCGTCTCTCTCTCCCTGAAACTAATCAGCTTAGCAATAAGACTTGCACAGTATGATTTGGGACATATTATGGTAACGATATATTTTGAAGCAGAAGCTCTCACAGCCGATGTATTTGTTTATATGATGTTAGGTTGACGGGAGGAGCCATTATGCTCATGTCAAGGACATATATGTACATGAGCCAGTATCATTGGCGTAGCTATAAATTTTTTCTAGGGGGGGGGGGGGGAATTATGACTTGTTATTTTCATGAATAATTATAAAATAAATAATTGCATGCCAGTTTTAATAATTCTATGATTTGGTGGGAACAGCAGTTCTTGTGGGTGTGGGCAATGCACACCCAGAATGGCCTTACTACGCCTGTGGCCGGTATGGGCCTGGGGCCTAATTCCCGCATTCGGTTTCGAGTAACACATATCGAAATTTCTAATGACAGCATCCAATAACGTGCATACATTCGAATGCAACCGTTCGTGTTTTTACTCGCAAGCAAAAAGGCATTCTAAATCATGTTTAACATTGAAAAAGCGATGAAAAAGAAAATGTATGTTCAATATTAGACTTATTTATTTATAAATGAATGAATGCACAAATGTATTTATAAAAAAATACAAATTAAAGAATTTCTTGTTGACTTTAAATATAACAAAACACATTGACTTGCCAAATAATTTTTTGCCTAAGAGTTGTCGGCGAAAATAAAAAAAATCAACCAACTCTGGGAGCATTTAAATAACAAATTAACTGCTTCTAGCAGCGTTGTCAACTTTTAAATTTCAAAAAGCACTGAAACCAGGAAAAAAACGCGTAATTTAAGTAAAAAAGCACTAAATTGAAATTTTATGTTTTATAAAAAATATAGAAATCGGTTGACCTTGCATTTTATCCCTAAAACTTCAAATTTGAAGCATCCGATACACATTTTGATTTTATGAGAATCAGTGAATTCTAGAATCAATTTGACGAAACCTTTTTAAGTTATTATAAACAAATTTAATTTTTTTCGTCAACGAAGAAACAAATCACCTGAAATTAGTCAAATTAGCAGCGATTGGCAAGTCTTTTTGACTTGCTGATTAGATTTTGAACTCGATGGGAGTAGTAGTTAATTTTTTAAAAATCCAGACTTTCAAAATTTAATTTTTATTAAACAATGCTGTGGAAACATTCTTTCACAGCAAACGCAATATTAATAAAGTTACAAAATTAAAAAAAAGTAATTTGCAAGTTAACCAAGTTATATAAACTTAAATTATATGTACTATTATTTTAGAAAAAAGGAACGAAGTAGGTTAAAAATAGGTAACCTAAAACGGCAGCTCTATTAGCAACACAATTTTTTCGTTTCAGACCGCTTTTATATAAAGCCAAGTGTAAGGACAACTTTTTACGTATTTTAGACTTAAATAAAGTAATAAAGGTAAAAACATGATCAACTTCTACGTTTAAACATTAAAGTTTGATGGGAATGCAATTCCGATAATGCCCCAAACGAGTTTATATCAAATGAATCGTTATAAGACTTTATTTCTGCCCAAAACTCGATAGCGAACTCAAAGTTTCTCCATTGCATTAAGTGAATTATTCTCTATTTACTGTATATACTAGAAAATATTTCGCTATTAGACTAACTATACTTGCATTATGTCTTCTTTGTCGTGTGGCAAAACACTGTTTCCATTAATTGTGCTTAAAATGTGAAAGTTTGAGAATAAAATGCACGTATTTCTTCAACCAAGTTTTGTAAAATCTTATTAGAACATTTTGAAATGTTCCATTTAACTTCAGTGCTTGGTTTTTAAATGCTAGACTTCTTCAAAAAATATATATATTATATAAGGAAAATTCTTTTTAAATTTTGGGTTTAGTGCCACCGCCAAGAAACAAAAAGCACCAAAAATTTGTTTAAAAATGCACCGAGCGTTAGTGCTCGAAAATTTTCGCGTCGAAAATTTCAAAAAGCACTAAAAACGGTGCGAAAAGCACCGAGTTGATAACGCTGGCTTCTAGTCAACCAATAAGAGAATTGAAAATGTGGCTAGTGCTCTATTCTCTAGCTTTACACTAATTTATTATTATTAAGTTATTATTTAAATTAAAATGAAAATAACATTTATGTATATTCGTTTCTTTTTTCTGCATATACGTTTGTATGTACGTACATACATATGTTTTTGCACACCTACATATATACAAACATATGCTTTTGCCTACAATTTATTCAGTGTTATGAAATGAATTTATATATAAATATATTTGCCTTTTTCCAACACTAAAACAAAAACTCGATTCGCATGGTAGCGAGTGACATCATCGGAAAATTTCTTGCCATCGAAATTAATTTCTTTTCGAATGCAGTTCCGATCACGAGTGCAGGAATTAGGCCCCTGTTGTAATTTTTTTGTGCATTTACGACCTATTTGGAAAATGATTTAAGTAAGAACGCTCCTAGAACGAGAAATTAGGCATTCAATTCGCTTGAGGCAATACCATTTTGACAAACTGTATATCAGGATAAATTCTGTACAGCAGCTGATCATCAGCTGTTTAGACTAAAATTGTCAAACCCTGTTTAATATGCACATATGTATGTATGTCAACTCTTGCTTATTTGTATTTTTTTTTAAATAAAACACTTGCTTTGATTTTACCATATAAGTGTATATATATATATTTTTTTTAATCATTTATAAGGTTTTTTCGTTTCTTGTTTTTTTTTCTATATATTTAAGAGATTTATGTTTTTATAACACAATATCTATTTTTGATGTTCTTATAAGATTCGTTTAAATTTAGATTATAACCACTTAAATACTAAAAGAGATTGCTAATTAAAGCTAAAAAGTAAATTTAATTAATTTATTATATACACACATGTGTATATAAAATTTTAATTCTTACTGGTTAGTTTATAAACATTTAAAAAGATCAGGAGTATTATAATATTTTAGTGATTTTTTTTTTTAATTTAGTTACTACATATTTACATTACACATATTAAATTAAATGCACTGGTTAAAAAAACACTGTTTGAATAATTTTCACATAAAATTAAAAATATAAGTATACATAAATAAAAATAAACTAAAATCACAATTAGCTGCTTAAAATGAAAGTCTTGAACTTAATTTTGAAGTTTTTTATATACACAGATTTTAAATAAAAAATGATATTAAAATTATTATAAAAATTTATTTGTTGTTGGTTGTTCAGTAGCCTTCAACCACAATTTTAAAAAGCTTACAACAAATACAGTTTTTAAATTCGTATTCAGTTTGATATTATATCTTCGAAAGTTGCTAGAAAAGAAATTCGTTGTTATTTAGATTTTTTTTTAATTTTTACAAAATGTGCTTGGTACTATTTTCTCTTTTCGTGGTGTGTGTGTGGGGGGGGGGGAGGGGCAAGTAATGCTTTTTTATAAAGTGTAGAAAATATTTTGTGGGATTTATAAAAAATGTAAGGAAACTATTAGAATAATTTTTTTTTATACAATAAAACTAATTTTTTAAGCTTTAACTGCCGTATTCAGAAAAAAATAATTTAGGTTTCCTAAAGGTTTACGAAACAAATTTTGTATGGAAATTTGTTTGATAAACATTCAGTAAATATAAATTATTTTTTTCTGAATAATAATATAAGTCTTTATATATTTTGATTTTTTATGTCGATATTTAAACTTTTTTTTTTTTTTTTTTGAATAAGAAATTTCCTGAAGAAGTTAACAGAACGTTAACGAAATATCGAAATAAAAAAATAAAACTTAAAAAATTAGTTTAATTGCAAACTATAACAATAGTTGTGTAAATATTAAAAAATTTTCTTAGCGTGCTGTTTAATTTTAAATGAAATTTGTTAATTTCGGAGTTGAAACAAGTTGTTTTTTCTGGGATATTTCTATTGCTGAAGAAATTGAAATAATGATTTGCTAACAGATATGGCAACACTATTATCGTAATCTTTGGCGCTGCCACAATCTAATGCTAGTAACTGAAGGCTGCCAGATGTTTGTTTACATGCATTTGAAGTCGTATTATTGAGGAAATTTCTTCCTTATTTTTGTTGGCTTCAATTTCGAAATTTTTTTACTACAATGAAGAAGAAAAAGTTAACATTTTGACTTTAATCTTTTATAAAATATTGAAGTCGAAGGTCAACCACAATAAGAACATTTGAATCCCTAATTGTAACATAGGGAAAGTCGCAAAGTATCAATGAGCTGAAGACCTCAGACCACGCAAAGCGAAGATACTTTTTTTTAGTTCAGTTCGTTGTTCTGCTTAATAGTGAAGTTTGATGCATTTAGAAAATTCAATAATAATTGCTAACAACAAATGCCTCCATAATTTGTCATATCCAGATGCTATTATTGAACTCAGGGCATTTTCGTTGGCGAAAATTCAGCTAGTTTAGCTTAAGAACGAAATAAAGCCTGCTATAGATTTCGCCTTCTAATAAGCGATTTCTCTCTGCCCTAGGTGTAGTCTAAAGCCAAGCCAGCACCGTGTGCTGCTTAATCATGCATCTTGTCCGTGCTAATAGAGGGTGCTGTCCTAGAAGCCTTCTTAATTTACTACTTGTATGATTTTCAAAGGCCTTACGTTAAACATGCTCTTTTTTTATCAAAAGCTAATTAAGTGTTGGTTAAAAAAAAATCAGCGGAGCAGAACTTCAAAACTAGCAAATATTAAGCTTGAAAAATTTACCACAAACATGTTTTAATTATGACTTCCTTGAGTTTGTTTTTCTACCTACAAAAATTATTTGTGTTAAAAAATTTTCCACTTTAATGCCTCGTTTTGTAAGTTTACAATAAAACATCTATAAATAAATTTCATCTATTCTCTACATTTTCCCTTTTAATCATTTTAATATCTTTAATGGTATCCTCATCCGTATCATCACAAATATCGATTTCTTCTTTATCACAATCATCGTCGTCGTTATCCTCATGATCAGCCATGATATCATCATCGTGTTCTTCATTAAAGCGGGACAGCTGTTGAGTTTGTTGATGTTGCTGCTGCTGTTGCTGTTGCTGCTGCTGATGTTGTTGGTGCTGCTGATGTTGTTGTTGATGCTGATGTTGTTGCTGACTATTTAATTCTCTCTGATGTTGTTCTCTTTGATATTCCTCCTGTCTCCTTCTATGCAACTCTGCTGCCTCAGCCATCATCAATTGATGTTGATGTTGCTGCTGCTGCTGCTGTTGTTGTTGTTGCTGATGCTGCTGATGTAGCTGTTGTAGATGATGCAAGTGCTGCTGTTGATTGTAGGGATGATGCTGCATACCCGAATGATGTGAGTTTGCCATAAGGTCGTGATTCATTGTAGGCCCACCACCAATAGCGCTATTGTGCGCATGCCCTTTATGCTTGCTCTGATGATGGCTGCTGTTATCGAAGAGCAGCCGCGAAATGGAGAATGATGAGATGGGGGAATTGTGTGTACTGCCGGCTGAATACGAAGTATTTGTATCATCTGAGGTGGGCGTTTCACGATCACTGTCATCCGATTTCAGAACATCGGCAGCTTCTAATGACTTTTTATGCATGCCTAGAAGCCAAGGTGCCACCGACTCGTCTTCTTTGGCCGATTTAATTATAGTCTCGGGCAGTGGCAGCGAGTGTCTGACCATGGCGCCGTACAAACCATATTCGGCCATTTTAGTGCTGTGGCCCCAACATTTTTCAGTTTTGCGCCATTTAGCTCGACGATTTTGAAACCAGACCTGGTAAAAAGACAAAGAAAGAAATACAAGATATGATTATATTATTTTAGTTAAAAAAATGTATTGTGCAACAGTAAGGAACTAAGCAAATAGCAAATAACAATGGCAATGGCAATGTTGTATATAAGTGCTGGTGAATTTTAGTTTTCATTACAAAAAGTCTTTCAACAAATTGTTATACGAAGAATTAAAAAAATTCACGTATTATATTTGCTGAAATTCTCATTCGCTATTCGTTCGACTTTTGAGAAAATGCAAACCCTGATCTAATGAGTTGTTTTTGTCTTTTGGACTTCGTTAGATAAGGGTTGCATTTTTTTTTCAAAATTCACTTGACTATGTTGGGTAGTGAGTACCAGGCTTAACAGACACCTCACACACTGCACTATGGGAAATTGTCTCCTTTTTTTGGCTAAAAGTTAAATAACTTAATATTGAAAATTCGCAATTATTTTTCATCTAATATAAATATCTAAAACATAAAAAATTTAACGCCTCACTTTTACCTTTACGGTAAAATATATTTTCCATATTGTTTCTAAATTAGTTGTGGACGTGGGGGGGGGAGGGGCGCGTGTTATCAGAAGGGAAAAAAGAGTTTTGGGGGTTTTTACCAACCTTTTCAAAATGCTCATTTAAGCAACACTAAGTTTTATTATGCTTGCCCATTTGGAAACATTTTTTGCTACAATTTCGGCTTTTCGACACATAGTGCACTGGAAAATAACATGTCTTTGTTAGACAATTGTATTTGGTGTAATATATTTCTCAAAAATTATCACGAAATTTTCTAGCCTTTTTTTATTTATGAGTAAATAGAAGCTAAATTTTTTTGGTCCTTCGAACCGTATTCCTAACATTGACATTGCTTTATTCTGAATCAGTCTTAATTAACTTAACTTTTTTTATAGAAAATTTTGGGCGATGGAGAAGGGGGGTGAAGTTGTGGGAGAGTGTTACCAAAAAGGTCTGGGCGTTATTACCAACATTTTTAAAATGCTTATTTAAGCAACAAAAAGTTTTATTGTGCCTGATCATGCGGAAATAATTTTTGCGTCAATTTCAGATTTTTTACACATCTCACAAATTATCACGAACTTTAGGCTGTTTTCTTTATGCATTAACAGAAGCGGGTTTTTTGTGGTCCTTCGAACTGCATTCTAAATCCTGCTGCTGCTCAGCCTGAATCAGTCTTGGAGCCTTGGTAATTTTTCATAAATCATGAACGTATAAGCGAAACTCAATTGAAATATTTCGAGCCTTTTTTCCGATTTTATCGTAAGCGACATGTTATCGAAAATGTACTTTTTTTTATTGAAATTAAAATTTTATGGGCCTACCCATAGTTTAGAATTATCAAAATGCCAAAATTGTTGACAACGGGCTGTAAAATTTTATCGTAAGCGACAATTTACGTACAAAAACATAAAATATTTAAAAAAAAACTTCATGAAAAATTTAATTTTTGTCGCTTACGATTAAAAAGGAAGTAAGGCTCGATTTGATGCCTGAGTGTTGTTACATCTTTGTTAAAAAAAAATATATTTGAAATATTTAACTTGCCTTGCATATTGTTTACCAAAAACAATAGTTTAGTTTTATTAAAGCGTAAATTGAAGTTGTAAAAGCCAAATAAGTTTATGTATATGTGCTTTATTGAATTGTACCCCCCCCCCCCCCTAAAAACCCCCGAAATAATTCGTCAGCGTATTAGAGTATTAGACCCCTGCACAAAGACCGCTTACAAGAACTTTTAAAACATCAGGGATTTTTAAATTATTTTTACTACAGCGAAATCTTCTAAAACAAACGCTAAAAACAATGTTTGCAAGATATTTGTTTCATTTATAAAATACTTTGTGACGAAAGAATTTGTGATGCTTGCTTCTTCCTACGCATGGGCGAGTATACAAACGCCATGCATGTACATACGCACACACGTTGTGTGTATAATCTTTTATTTTTCTGCGCACATACAAACGCACACATGCATTGACATGTGTGCGTTCTCCACCCTGTCGGAGAATGTGTGGTTGACTACAAAAATAGTTAACTTATAGTTAACTTTTCTTAGACCGACTAAAAGCTAACTGCAATGTCATCCAGAACAAACCCAAAATTAATTCCTAAGATGAGTACGTAATCGAATTTGGTGAGAGCCAACAAATTTATTCTCAGCTACTTTGAAACTCAATTCAGTTTTATATTAACATTTTGCTGTTGTTATTTTAGATGGTACCTTAGCTGAGTGGTAGCGCGCCAAGTACACAACGTGTGATAATACATGTTCGAACCCCAGAAATTTTTTTTAATTTACTGACTACCAGGTGGTTTAAAAAAAATCAACTTTACTTTCAAAAGTAATGCAGTGTGAGACAATTGATTACCGCCTAGGACATCGCAATGTTAAAATAATCAGTTGATTACATTGAAAAGTAATCCAAGTGTCAGTCAGTACTAGTTGCGAAATAGTTAGCTGAAAGTTAGTTTAAAGTTAACGTAATTTCCTACAGGGTATGTGATCTTTTATTTTTCTGCGCACATACAAACACACACATGCATCGACATTGGTTGTGTGCGCTTGCTTTAAAAAACCACCCTTAAACACATACTACCTTACCGTCTACATCTTACATGTTAAGAACAAGAAGTCTTCGCGGCATCGCTTCTAAACACTCATAAACACGTATGTACATCAATACATTGATCGTGCTTCGCTTATTAAAAGACATCATTTATTATTGGTTTAGTATAATACATGCTATGACAATACATTTAAAAAACAAGCCATCCCAGCTAAAAAAATTATATATGGTCCGTATATTTTTAATATATGAATGTATATAACTATATATGAATATGTATGAATTCATGTATGGAAATGTATGGGATTATACATGGCAAAACTATTATATATGAACTTATATATGGACTAATATATGAAATATATTATAACATATGAGCTCATCTATGTAAATTTAATTATGAAGCTCTTCATGATCCATATATAGATGTAAGATTTAATATATCGAGACATATAAGAATGTATGCATACATGATATCTCACATAAGATCGTTTTTGCAATCAAAAAAAGCTTGGAATTTTATCACTGAAAATCCATTAGAAAATACATACGATATGCAAAGTTTATATGCGTACCCTCAACGTTTAAAAAAGAAAAACTTTTATTACAAAAAATCCATTCTTGTATGATTTTATACATTGTGGCCCCATTTAATATATCAAATAATCAAAAGGATAATCCAGTCATTAATTTTATAGAAAATAACAAAATTCTGTAGATAAGAAACAAAGTTCATATTACTGCATTGAAAACTATTGTTAGACGGATTATTTTTTCTTTTATAATTAATTGCATTAGTTTTTAATCTGATTTCTTAAGCTAAATGTTATGTACGAATATGATTTTTGTGTTTTTTAAATAATTGATTCACCTTTTGATGAATGAAATGACTTTTAGTTCGTTTTGAATCATTTGTCCAAACAAAAGTTTCATTAAATACAACCTCTCTCTCAAGTCTAAAAAAATTTAATTTTAGTAATTTAATTTATTGCACAGCAGTGCGCTTTTGTGAATCAAGAGTGAATGAATATGAACATTGCATACTGTGGAGGGAATATTTACACATACATGTATGAAAATGTATGAATATATATAATCATACATGACCATATACCCTCATTTTTCGGATCCGAACCATATATGGGATATCATATATGCTCCACACATATTTTTTTAGCTGGGATATTTACATTTCAAGACTGTTTACGCAGCCCTCTAGTATATATGTATATAAAAAAAAAAATATAGATATAACAAAAACACATCTAATTATAAATATTTGCTCAATATTTGCACTAAAAATTTCATAATAAACACACATAATACCCAAAATATTTTTACATATTTTTGTTGTTGTTGTTGTTGCTGTTGTTGTTTTAGCTGCATGTTTATTGTATTATATGTTTGTATGTGCATTGGTATTCGCATGCCCTGAAACATGAGCATTTTATAATTTAATTAAAATTTTAAGCCGCAATAAAGCAACACCAACAATATGTGTATACAAATAAAACCAATGACCAATACAAAACCTTTAAAAGAGATGAAAGAAAAAAAATCATACCCAGAGAAGAATTAAACAGGATATTTAAACGCCAAATACAGGAGATATTTATAAAAACATATAAACATATAAACATATTTGTGCCAAAACAAGAATTTGTAAAAACAAATAAATACGAGTAAATCTAAAAGTATGTACACATGTGTAATCATATAAAATAAATTCGGTTGTTTTAAATAAGATAAAGTTTTTTTTTTTCATTCAATTATAGATCAAATTACATTTTTTTGTTTCGAAAAAAAAAAATCCTTTATGTATTGCTGGATAATAACGACCGTGTGTGCACGTACATGCATATCGCTCATTTACTAAAATAATGACATAACTTAAAAAAAATTTAAATTTTGAGTTAATGCTGCCGAATTAATTATTACATTTATTATTTATATTGTTTAAAAATTTCTTACAAATAAAATTAAATATTCAGGCAAATTAATTTTTTTTTGAGTTAACACCTTGTTTTAGTAAATGAGCGATATTTATGCATGCATATATGTATGTGATGCTCTGTAAAATTTGCCTTATCGAACATACATAAATGAATTTTGTGGTTTGTTTTAGCTTAAATTTAGTCATTGGCGTTGCTAGACATTTTTTCTTGGGGGGGGGGGGGGGGGCAAACACAATTTTTTTTTAATTAGTGTTTTTTATGGGAATTGTTAAAATTTAAGCTTAAAATTTTTTAAACGCACTAATAATCCCAAATTAATATTTTACTTATTAAGTTAAATACATATTTTTTTATTAAAAATACATTGAAATTGGAAATTAAAAAAATATATTTTACTTAATAAGTAAAATATTAATAAGTAAAATATTGGTTTGGGATTATTAGTGCGTTTAAAAAATTTTATACAGATTTTTTTTATTTAACATTTTTTTTTATTTAAGTTAAAACATAAATTAACAGTCCAGTTTCAATAACAAAAATTAAGTTATAATTAAAACTATAAAAAAAAACAAAACATTCAAAACAAAAACAATATATAGACAAAAAGTAAAGTATGTATTAGAAAAAAAAAACTAAATAATAATAATAATAATCTAATAATAATAAACTAAATAATAATAAAATTAATATTCGTTTCCAACAAGTTTATATGTTCATATGGAAAAATTATTTATATATACTATATTTGAATATAATATTTTGAAAAGATACAAGCAAGAAATGATTTCATTCATCATTCATGATTTCATTTCTTACAGCCGTATTCATAAAAAAAAGTTGATTGAGGTTTAAAATTCATATTAGTTAAAAATCGTTTTAAGGCTAAATAACGTTTTTTAAATATTGGTATTCATAATCAGTTTTTTAACTAAAAATCAATTAACTAAATTTTTTTAAAATATCGTGGCAACACTGTATTCTTGCATATTAGTTCTGCAAAACAACGATTGTTAACGCACAAAGTACTCGTGTCTATTTTGTTTATTGTCGGTTTTCAGAGAAATATTGTTTCTATAAAATAAAAGATATGTTCCAACTTGTATTTAATAAAATAATAAAAAAAAGTTCACAACAAATCTTTGTTAAAAGTGCTTTTTATATTATTTATTTTATTGCAGATAAAGAAGCACTAGAATAACGAGCTTTATTTTGTTTGTTTTGAGTGTTTATACATCACTAGTTAATTTTCTACAATTATACTATTTTTGTTAACACATAAAATGAGAAAACAATGACTGGGAATGGAAACTGGATCGCTCCTTTTCTTTTAAATATTCTTTGGAGTATATTTGTTATTTCGGCAATAGTTTCTATAAAAAAAAATTACATTGTTTTCTTCTAAATAACACTGGCATATGCATACATACATGCATACATATGTAAGTACATACATACATACACACATATGTACATACAGGTAAAGTTCAAAATGTAAACAAAAACAAAGCAAAATTACAACAACGTCACCTTAAAATTGGTTTAAACATGGGGGCAGTCAATTTTAAAATTTGCTGATTTACGCAAGGCTTAAAAACCGTTTTTTAAGCTAAAATTCTATTATGAATACAATTTTAGCGAATTTTGCTTAAACAATATTTGAAACGCGGTTTAAAATTTTTATGAATACGGCTGTTAAAATTTATTATTTAATTTAAAAAAAATTTATCTGTTGGTGCATAAATAAAAATAGAAAATTGCCATTTATTATTTAGTTACCCTTCCAATATTGAAGTTCTGAATCAATACTATATTGTTGCGATGAATGAACATACATACATAAATAAATACAAACATACCCTCTAGTCAGCCTAGAACCATATGTCTCTATGTCAATACTCTTTCCCCAGCGACAAATGCACTAGTTAAAATGTCGACAATTTTCCTTTTATGCGCGAGTAAAGATACGTTAGAGACAACAGTTCTAGTGTATTTCGGGTGATATTGTCAATGAACGCGTCAATAGTTTGTTTTTCTTTTTTATTATGCTGTGCAATAATATTATATAAATATGTGTAGACGAGGGTCACTAAAATCTACTAGTGAATCTTTGGTTCAAATATCTCCATATGGTCGTAAAAGAAATACCTTCTTAATAGTGCTAAAGTCTAATGGTAGATTTTCAATGACAACCCTATGTTATATGTCAATAGGCGATTACATTGGCTGGGGTACACCTTGTCAGTAGCACTATTAATAATGTCACTAGTAAATCACTATAATTTTACTATTGACAACAAGCGAGGAAATATCGATATTGTAGACTAGAACCCCTAAAATTTACTAGTGAATCTTTGATGTCAATGGGCCATAACCATAGTTAACAAAAAAGTCTACTTTTTTAGTTTCAGAATGCACTTTTTTAAAACATGTACTTTTGACCTACCATAGACGAGAAAAACTGCACTTTAAAGGAAAAAGTCGGTTCTAAAGTTAAAACATGCCGAAGTTGTTTTTAACTAGATTAGCATCGACTCTGGCTATTTAGTTCAACACAAAACACATTTAAAATAAAAGAGAACACATACATTTGTATGTATGAATGTATGTATGTATGTCTGTATGACTTTCTATATCTTGGCTTCTTTTTTTCCTATAAACAATTTATAATCCAATCATTGAACAGTTTATTGTATTAAAATAATATAAAATACAAACACCTTTTTAATTTTCTCTATATTAATTATTTGTTAACTTATTTTTATGTTCGTTTGTTTTATTTTATCTTTTTCTTAAACTCAACCAGGGTGACCGATGACATTTTTCAAAAAGTGGCACCAAATAGGGGATTTATCCAAAAAAAAAGGGGCAAAATAAACAAACCGAGAAAAATGCACTAAAATTTTTATATTTAATGTACTTTCATATAACTCACCCTAAATAAAGGGGGTCAAAAAGTGGCAAGGCAGTCGAAAAAGAGGAAACGCAGTCGAAAAAGTGGCAAATTGCCACTTTAGTCGGTCAAACGGTCACGCTGAACTCAACCCTTTTTTATAACACAATGTCCGATGAGAGAGTTGAGAGACAGAGATGCCACTTCCTTATATTATATTGCCACTTCCAATATTTACTGTGGCACCCAGTTAAAGTCGGTTCAACTTAACACATACTTTGTTTTTGACTATAGTAGAAAAATATTTAAGAACAGGTTTTTAATTTTAAGTTGTTTCTAAAACGAACCGACTTTATTCTAAGACTATGGTTATGGCCCAATGTCTCCATGTGGTCCTAAAAGAACTACTTAGTCAGTAGTGCTACAGTCTAGTGGTGGATTTTATATGACAAGCTAATGTTAAATGTCAATAGAAGATTACATTGGCTGGGGTACACTTGGTCAGTAATACTACTGACAATGTCACTAGTAAATCAATATAAAATCACTGTTCGCACTTTCTGCAGGGTATGTATGCAAGTATGTATGTATACGTGTTCAATTGAAAAAAATTTTATGTGCATATATATACATGCATACATATCGATAGTTGAGTTTTTCAGTGATTTCAATAAATTTCACACTAATACACCTCATCACAAAAATTTATTGCAATAGTGTAAAAAATAGCGCTTTTACAAGCAGTTGTACAAAAAAGTTACATTTTGAATATTACACTTTCTATTATGTTTTACCTTCTCCTGTAAAGTTATAATTATAATTTGCGTTAGGGCCTTTCCATTTGAGACCAACGATATATTGAACTGTGTAAGTTGATATCCTATCAAAAATTTCGGTCATCAAAAGTACTGATACCAAAATTTGGACCTAGGAATATTTTTCACAAGTTTTCCAATAGTCTAACAAAGTTGTATATGAACATGAATTGTTTTGTTTTGTTTTCTAATAAAAATAAAACATACATATGTATACATGTTTAAAGGTACCAATAGACGACATGTTTTTCACATTGTATGTGCCAGAATTTACATATCGCTCATTTACTTCAATAGTGGCATAACTCAAAAAATGAGTTTATTGAGTTAATAATGCAGAAAGATGCGGCATTTCGTATTTTATCTTGTGTAAAAATTTCATATAAATAGCTTGTACCATCACCTCCTGAGAGAAGAATTTTTTTCATTTCTCCATTGAGTTGTATGCAAATTGAAAACTTAAAACGCGTTTTGTGCAAAACTGGTTTTTTGAGTTGTGCCACTATTGAAGTAAATGAGCGATATGTAAACGAAAACATGTCGTGTGTTACCTTTAAAACATTGCTTGTGTAAAAAACATGACAAAAAACATAAGACATTATTTGAAATAGAGCGTGCTCTATTTTCTTATGTTAAACACACATCTCCAAATGTCTATGTCATGCGAACAAATTCGTCGGCGGTTGATTATGTGCACTATCATTAGCCGTCTGAATGAAGCTTGTGGGGGTGGGGGGAGTCTTTGTTACGTAACAGAAAAATTTTAGTAATTTGTATGTTTTCTCATTTAATATGCTTTTCTCATATATTTGATTATCATTTATTTAATTGATCATACGTCTTACCTTCACATTTATGTTATGTATGTATACATACATACATGTGCGGAATGTCAATTTTTGATATACGAGAATTCGAATTCGAATATTTAAAATGATATCCGCGAATACGAATATTTAAAACTATATTAAATTAACTTTGCTTTATTTTAATTTACATTGTAAATTTTACAAAAACACCAGCATACATAACTATATACATAGATATGTATATACATATGTAAGTATATGTAAGAACCTATTTTTCAACCCAAAAAACATGAAAATTATATTATACATATACTTTTTCGTGAGCGTGCGTGATCGTGATAAGTTGTAAAGCACTCGTGCGTGATTAAAAATATTTTATTCGTGAGCGTGCGTGATCGTGAAAATTTTCAAAATCATTCGTGCGTAAAAATGCGTGAGTAAAATATTTTTCTGCGTGAGCGTGCGTGTCGTGAATCAGAAAACACTCACGTGCACATCTCTATAAATTACCTTCTTACTTTTCAAAACAGGGTAGTATCGTCAGATTGCGTGTTTCTTGTAGGAAATGCCAAACATCATACAAAACTGAATATTCGAAAGGTGTTTATGGATACCCAAACAAAAGCATGCTTTCAGGCTTATACCTACACAATCCAAATTTGACATTTAGATTGGTATAATGACATTAGTCACCTGTTGTAGTGCTGCCACCTAATAAATGCGCCTTGCACATGCATTATAAATTCACATGGAGTTTGCTATTTGTGATGTTTTGAAGTGCTGTAAACTTATAGTTTTTTGGGTATTTGTTATCTAATAAAAGTATGCATATTTAGCGATTATTCGAAAAATTTGTATAAAAATTACTGGTGATTTTCATGAGTAATTTTAAAATAAATAAAAAATAGAATTTTTTAATATTACAGGCAAAAGAATATGTTTTAAAAAGAATTTGTAATAAATCCTGGGGGGGGACAAAATCAAGGCATTGCCCCCCCCCCCCCCAAAAGGCCTAGCTACGCCTATGAAGTTAGTGGTTGCTTGTGAGTTTTCATTCAGTTAAATTTAGTTTGCAACAGTAACAATTGCCACCCGTTGTTAAAAAACGTGTCAAAACGCGTTGCTTGCACATCCATCTATCTCATCATACGGTAGTCAAGGAAATGTAATTATTTGGTTTATATTTCTTACTAATTAAATACAAATTTTGTTAGGAAAAAAGATTAAAACTTTAGATCAACCAAATAGTATATAAAGTGTACATACGAGTACATTTTAAAGATGTCTGCTAAGATGCTAAGCAGTGTTAAGGTAAATTGTGAGGTAGCACCCGGATTTAACGTAATTTTCCATACAAATTGATATTTCAGAGACATCTAGTGAGTTATAGGTTAGGTTAGGTTGGGAAGGGTGATGTTGCAAAACACCTGCACTTGGAGATCCAGTTGGGTCCACTCTGCTTCCCTTCTATTAGTACCCTTGAATAAAAATTTGACCCCGATTGTACCCAGAAAACCCACTATTATCTGTTATTAAGCCAATTATATTCACAATGCTCTCAAAGAAACCTCTGCTTAGCCATTTCAGCCTAAAGCGTTACAGCTTCGGGCAATGGAAATAATTGGGCTTCTCGTGGTTGGCGTATTTCGACTACAACATTTTCGTTTTGGAATAAATAACAAATGTGGGAAAGTTCTTTAATCTATTACAAAAACTTCGTGTAAAAGTCGAAATACACCAACCACTGGATTATGTTCAATGGTTGCGGGATCCTCTTGATCAAGACTTGCATCATCTTCCTATTCATGTTCAGTAGCAGTTTGGATCTTCCTGATCTTTATCTGATCTTTACTTTTCTTTTTTAAGAGAAGTACACTGAAAAAAAAACACTTCGTAACGAGAATGAAAGCGTTACGTTGAAAGCGTTTCATTAATAAAATGAAACATTACGTTATATTGATGCAAATTTCATTAATGGAATGAAACCTTTCTAGTGCTTAATATTTTACATTTCATAGTATCATTAATGTTACGAAATAATGTTCATTCGGGCAATGAAAAACTTAAATACATGTTTTTATGTAGAATTTATACAAAAAAAAAACATTTTAAATTAATTAGGTGACATAAAAGAATATCAAAGTTTAAAGTTCATAGATCAAACTACAATTGTAGTTAGTCTATAGTTATTGAAATTATAGTTTTGATGCAATTGTATTGAAATATTTTCCTAACTACAAACAGTGCCACCAGATTAGGGGATTTGTCCCCAAAATGGGGATTTCGCCTCTTATTTGGGGACAGAATTTCATGGGGAGGGATTTGAGGACTTTTCATTTCGAGCTCTAACAATTTGCATATATCAGGAAAATAATTAATCGTGGATGTTGACATAATATTTTAGTACTGGTAACATTTCAGTTTTTAAAAATCTCTCTCTTGGCAATCATACCTTATAATGCAGATGACATTAGCATCATGGTAATACCGCGAACATATATCGAGCCATAACCGCTAAAATAGCTAAGCGACACATTTTTTGGAGTTCGTTTTTTTTTTTTTTTGACGAAAATCGACTATTTACAAGCGCAAATGATCGATTTTGGTCACCTCAATTTCGGAACCTCAATAGGTTCGAAAATTATGTCGCTTAAGCTGTTTTGGCGGTTATAGCACGATATATGTACATTAGAGCGACTCAACTTGTATGGAAGAGAAAAAAGTGATTTTGTTACCGCTCTGAAAATAAAGCTCGATATGTTTTATGATGATTCCCAAAATATTTTGGTTCTAGCGTTGACCATTCGTGAGCTGGGCCATTTTCGATTTTTTTTTTGTACTTTGCTCCAAGACGACATAAATAAAATTTGGTATCATCGAAAATAGCTTTTGAAGCAGCATCCAATGGTATATAAAACTTGACCATTTGAAACCTACTAATTAAGATATTTAACTAAATACATATTTTCGTTTCAGGTTTTCATACAAATTCTAAGTATTTGGAAACAATGTTTTGCTCTTCAAATTGAATCTGTTTTAAAATAATGTTATTTTATTATATTTTTGTAATTATTCGCATAAAACGAGAAAATCGCGATATATTTTATCTTTTTTTAATATAAGCAATATGGGTATCGAATTTTTTCATTTTTCAATTATAATAATCTTGTTTAAAGCAAAAGACCCGTTTTTAAATTTAGGATGCTGTGAGATATATTTAAGTTTTCAAATATTAATTTTTTTAATTAAAAACATATTAATCTATTAATTAATGAGAGGTGTACCATATATTTATAACAACAAACAAGGAAAAAGAAGTTCGCTCGTAGGCACTAAAAATTATTCTCGAAGCACGCGATAGTAATATTGATGATATTAAAAAATTCAATATTCCAAAAATATTGTTCGAGTACGAATCCTTAAAATATATGAAAAATTGCAATAAAATTGGTCGCATTACTGAACCACCTTGTATACAATTTTATTCCCATAAGTATTTAAAAGATCTTTGTGATTCTGAAGAAATTATTGAAATACTAGGTAAAGTCACAATTTTTTTAATTTTTAGTTCAGTTAACTAGTTTAATTTGTTCTGTTAGTAACTATTTTTCTTGTTTCATACATCTATTCAACTAAAAAATTTATATTTGAAAACTTAAATATATCTCACAGCATCCTAAATTTGAAAACAGGTATTTTGCTTATCACCATATTATTATAATTGAAAAATGAAAAAATTTGATACCCATATTGCTTATATTAAAAAATGATAAAATATATTGCGATTTTCTCGTTTTATGCGAATAATTACAAAAATATAATAAAATAACATTATTTTAAAACAGATTAAATTTGAAAAGCAAAACATTGTTTCCAAATACTTAGAATTTGTATGAAAACGCGAAACGAAAATATGTATTTAGTTAAATATCTTAATTAGTAGGTCGCAAATGTTCAAGTTTTATATACCATTGGATGCTGTTTCAAAAACTATTTTTGATGATACCAAATTTTAATCATGTCGTCTTGGAGCAAAGTACAAAAAAATTCGAAAAACTGAAAAAAATATCTTTTTTAAAAATGGTCCAGCTCACGGATGGTCAACGCTAGAACCAAAATATTTTGGGAATCATCATAAAACATATCAAACTTTATTTTCAGAGGGGTAACAAAATCACTTTTTTTTTTTGAGTCGCTTTAATGTACATAGGCAAAACGCTGCTCGCAGCTGCAGAACTTTCTCTCTGTCAATTAACATTATTTTTCTTTTGAAAAAGAAAAATTACTGTTGAAAGTTTTGATTGTGCAATTGTTGTACACACGGTTCTACCTTAGTTATAAACTATGTATGTGTGATTCCCAGAAAATATGAAAAACTTTGAACTTTTTAAAAATTTGCAATTTAAGCACATTACAAAACTTAGATTTGATTCGGTGTATGGAATTTTGAAAAATGTTATAGATCCAAAAGTGGCATTGAGCGTATATGAAAACCAATGGAATAAAATTGCTTATATCGACTGGCGGAAACAAACAAAACAAAATTTTCCTAAAGACGTATTTAGATGAGATAGAAGCAAATTACTAAAGCAAGATTTTTTTAATTTTTTGCAAAAAGGCTTTTCTTTTAAAAAAAAAAAAAAAAAAAAACAATTTGAGAGAGTACTTCCGGTTCATCCATATATATTATATAGCAAAACTCTTGGTTTTTAGAGTAGATTAAGAAAATCGACGTTCATCAAGGAATTTCGAAAAAAGTATAAAAAGTGAGACGGTCTAATGTACAATTGAATTTTATGTACCTTTTAAGTTAATAAAAACATAAAAAAAATAAAAATAAAGAATTTGGTCAATCGTACTGAAAAAAGTACAATTTTTCTTGTAACTTTGCAAAAATCTTATTTCGCATCATTGCGCATAGGACTACTTACTTAATGATCGTTTTTTATGAATGATGTATTTTTGGGGACAAAAGTTAGGATTTTTCTGTTGAAATGGGGATTTTTTGGGGACATGACGTTTCAAATTGGGGACAAGAGTCAAAAATTTTTCTGGCAGCACTGACTACAATAAAGAAAACTTCTGCTGCTCGCTGGTAGGCAGTTTGCTACCCTAATGATGAATTAATTAGATCAATTAAATAATGTTTAATTAAAATTTCATTGATGATGGTATATGTATTTAGTGTGTATCTAAATATTAATTGAGATTGTTGTGGCTGCAGCGGTAAGCGCGTTGACTACCACGCGATGAATTCAATGTTCAAATCTTGGCCGGGGAAGCCAAAATTATACATATCCATACAAGCATTTTTCTGACACCTGTGGCAATATACATACATTCAACTACGTGAATACAATGATATTTTTTCAAAACATTAAATTAATGAATCAGAGTCATTACAACAATGACTTATGTTGTTACAACACAATCATAGATATCACAAAAAAATTAAACGTTAAGTCTGAATAATGAAATACTGTCATGATATACATGAAGAATGATGATAGATAATTCGATGAAATAGTTAGTCAAAAACATGTAACACTAACTCACTTCATTGCTTAAACTAAAAAGTTACATTGCAATAATTAAATTTTTCATTTAAAATATGAAAATGTACGTTGGTTAGTAAAAAACATGTCGTTACATTAATGAAAATATTTCGTTGTATACATGACATTTTTGAATGTGATTGAAGCGTTTCACTGGTTGAAAAATAATGACAAAATCATAAATCTAATGTCCAAAATCATTGCATTTACGAAGGATTTTCTCTCAGTGTAATACTCAGGCAATGAATGCCTACTACTATTACTAGGTGTTATCTTCTTTTAGGAAAGTGATAGTGATAGAAAAGATAGGCGGTGAACAAAGAAACAGAGACTTTCCCCATAAACGTGGCTGCCCGATCCAATATCCCAGGGGTCTAATTGTCGCTTTCGATAACAAGCTGATTCGATAACGTTTTTCCAGTTTGAAATTATGGCATTCGCTATATAACAATGTAATAATATCGAATGCCATAATCTCACACTGAAAAAAAAAACTCGATCGAATCAACTCGTTACCGAAAGCGATGATTATACCCCAGATCTTTCAATATCCCAGATCTTTCAATATCAAAGTTTGTCAACATTTTTTTCTAGGTCAATTGGTTGGTTTACATTACTGCTAGAAAGTAAATTGTAGCTAAGTCCTTTTTTGCGGACCACTCCACTTATCGATGTCCAACTATATAGAACCGTATCCAAGTACTCGGTTTCGATTATTGATATTATATCCCAGCCGTCGCATTGAGATAACTGATAAGGTCGCTCAAATCAGTCTCTGACAACTCTGAAAGGTCGTCTAGTACATGGCTGCCTAAAAACTTGTGTCTCGATAGATGCAAAGCAGAAAATGCGCAAAGAAAGTGGAAGACTGTCTCTTTTCTTTTTCTTTTTTGCTTTCTTTACGATAACTAAGGCAGAAGTAATTATAGGCCTATCCTTCCAATTGTACAGTGCACCGTCGCTACAGCGACGCACCGTTACGTCTGCAAGAAGCCTGCAGATGTCAATGTGGTTTCTACCTGGCAATTTTATTGTGCCACTTAGCAACCTTGCACGTACCTATGTTGCGCCAGCTGTATTCAGCTTTAAAGAGATAATGAGATGAGGGTGAAGGCAGTGTGATAATTTTTTCTTTCTTAAATAACAAACACAGCCCTTGAAGCGATTAGTTTGTGTGTGGAAAACACTCAGGGTCTATGGTGGGAATCGAACCCACGACCTCTGGACTGACAAGCTAACATCGCTACCTAGCACGAGGCACATTCTTGCAATTTTCAACTAGAATAAAGGAAGTTTTATATGATCTTAGGAACAGAAGAGCTGCCTGTCTATCGACAAAGATTTGTTCAAGTATTTGTGAGATCATCATCATCCAATATCCCAGATCGTCGCTATTGTTTTTTTTTTTTTTGGAGTGATGGTGATTTTTGCAAGGGCAGCCGGCCGCCCTGCTGTTGACATCAATGTTCCCGTATCCAAGAATTCATGTAAGGGTAATCGGAAAATGACTCGCTATTTATATTAAGGAAACCCGGCATTCTTGGACACTTTTTGATGTGATGTAGACATTTAAGGAATCTAATGGTAGATTTCCTGTCAGTAAAAATGTGGATATATGGATATACTGGATATCAAACGATACTGAATTTGCTGCATTTTTTTTTAGGACAGTTTGAAGTTTAACTAGCTGGGCCCGGCTAACATTGTCTTACCCTTTTTTAATCTATTTTTTTACCCTGTGTATTTTATTTACGCTGATCCATCTATAATTCAAATTTCATCAAAATTGGGAGAGGCATTAATTCTCGTTATGTCCCCCTACCCCCTTAGTTCTTGGAGGCGAAATGAAGGAGGAACCGCGCACTCACGATAAAATTGCTTTGGTTTTCTTTTGAGTACGGAAACTATTGCCTTAATAAATCTCTTCTAAAACGATAATTAGTATTTTCTGAGTATGGGGAGTTTACCACCCCTGGACCCTATTGTAAGCACTTTAGTGAAAGCTTATATAAACTGTGTCAATAAAGAGGTTCCATTCTATATTCAGAGATTACCTCTTACAAACATATAAACATACAAACAAATAAACATACAAACTTTTCATAATACAGGCAAATCCCGGTATAACGAATCTCGCTTTAACGAAAATCCGATATAACGAACGTCCAAATTTTTTACATTAACAACCTTATATAGCGAATATTAGCCTAATTTTATACTGGATATAACGAATGATGAAGAAAAATTGCAAAATAAAAAACAACAACTTGCTAGGAACATATTTCTAAGATTTTGTTTTATTTTGTATAGCGAATATTTTGACAAATGGGTGTTCTGTACAACGAACCGCAAAAAATATTACACAAAATCTACAGCAGCAATGTAAATGCAAAAAAATGTGATTCCGTTAGTTTGTATTTGGTAGCTTATTTGAAAATAAATTACCCTCGTTCTTTTTATTGTATTGTATTATGTCTACAACAATAACAATTAAAATAGCACTTAAAAAAATCTTTGCGATATAACGAATTTTTCGGTATAACGAATGGGCCTGACATTATATCGTTCGTTATACCGGGATTTGCCTGTATTAGAATAGATACACCGCATCCTAATGAATCAAATGATTTAGATCTGTCATTGTATCAAATTATATGAAGAAGGTGAAGGTGAAGGAAGAAATAGAGGAAAGATAATTTTTTTGGCAGCGCCTCTGGTGTTAATGAGGCGTATTAAATGTTCTGTATGTTAGTTACTGGTAGCTATTTTATTGGTTATTTTACTTCCCCAATGATACTGATATACAGTACTCACGAAGAAGAGCGCTCTGATGTTATATTAGGATAAGTATTTGGTGAAGCCGGTTTAATTAAGTGACCGCCTTCATCACATGAACTTACCTACAACAACTGATACAAAGAGACACTAATGAACATCATTATTTGCTTACTTTGTCGGCGGCAAGGCTAGATCCCAGAACCTTCGGTTTTGTAGTCAACGTGCTAACTACTTCAACTACCGTCGTCTTAATTTTATTTAAAATAATCACACACACACATATATACTTGAAAACAATAGTTAACATACACGCCTTTTACTTAAACTTTTAATCCATTTCTTTTTGTTGGCAGGCAATTCCCAAAACTAATTACATTAAACTTAACTTGTACATGACATTAAACGGTCAATTTTCAATTTGTTGCATTTTTTTTCTTGTAACCTATTTAAAACTATAACTACAACATTAAACAAGAAATCCCAGAGGACAACTTAAACTTCTAAAAGGGAAAAACTCAAAAACAAAAAAAAAAAAAAAAAAAAAAAATATTCCCACAATTTCAAGTGTAAACGCGTGTCTACAAAATTACTCTAGAGATTTGAAGGCATAAATAGAATCAAAGTCTATTAACAACAATACATTTGCATCATTTCTCGTATATTTGTTTGTGTTTGGTTGCGTGTGTTTAATGAAAATAATAATGATGAGAGAAAAAAAGGAAACGGCAGACAAGTTACAACCAGGGTGTTTGTTGTTATTATTTGCATTTATGGTTTTTTTTGTGAGTGAAGCAAAAAAAAAAAAAAAAAAAGAATAAGAATAAGAAAACTTATTAAATTATTTCCACTAGAATTGGCAACACTTAACACACCCTCTAGTTGCTGGCAGATGAAACAAAAAAAAAAAAAGTTTGAAATATTTACAGTTATCAAAACAGAGTTGCATTTCTCAGCATCCCCTTGTTTATACGCATTTCACTAAGCAAACATGTATAAATGTACATATTTTATGATAAATGTCTTTTTAAAATGTTGCTTAAATATTGAACAAGTGTTTAAAAATGTTAATTTTTTTTCTTTATTTAATAAAATTGTTTATACTTGACTGGATAATTTTTTTTTATAACCTTTAAGCTTAACTGAGTTTTATTGTTTTACTATTTAAATACATATACATATATTTATATATATATATTTTTTTTCTGTCGCTTTTCCTTTTTCGCCAACGTTTTGTTTTAAATGTTAATTACATAATTATGCAATTTTAATGTTTATTTTTTGTTTTGTTAAAACGTTCAAAAAAAAAAAAGAAAGAATTAACAGCTCATTATACAAATTAATGCAAATACCAGAGTAAATAATTAATGGTAGCACATTGCGAAAAAAAAAGTATGAAAAAAAAATAATAACCAGCAAAGCAACAATTATAATTACAATTATGCTATTATCCTGTTATGTTTTCCAACAGTAATTCCATTATGCAAATGACAGATTTTTAAAATTCTTTTGGCGCATTAGCACTTAAAAAAGAAATATTAAAAGGGTTTTAAAATTTTTTTTTCAAAATATGCTAAGGAAATCTTGAAAATTTTCTAAGCTGTTTGATCATTATGAAAGTGTTTTTTTTTTCAAAACTTTTAAACTAAAATTGCTCATTTGAGAAATAAAAAAAAAAAATAATAACAATTGATTAAGGAAATATTATAAAATTTTTACTGCCAAAAGGAAATATGTTTTAAGAATTTTTTTAAAGCCAAAAAATTACATTTCCTAGTGGTTTTTTTTAGCAAAGCCTTTGCTTTTTCTGCTTTAATTTAGTATTGTATGATTTTGGAACAGTTGTTTGAGTATTATTGAAATACTTCAAATTTATGGTTTTTTTTATAAATAAAAACACCCTAAATATTTTCAAAATAACCTGCTAAATAAATTGCAAATCACGCCAACTACATCGAATATAGGAAAGTTTAAAATATTAACGAAAATTCTGCCGCTTCGTTACAGAAAAAAATCTTGTTTTTGTTGTTGTTGTTGTTGTTGTTGTTGTTGTTGTTGTTGTTGTTGTTGTTGTTCCTTACCTAAAATCCATTTAATTGCCGCCGCAAATCAAGCTACATAGATCTCTGGAGAACATAAGAATTGCATTTGCAACAGATTGCCAGTTTCATAAGCTTTATTAGCAGTGTGACCATTTTAGTATTTTTACAGCTAAATTGAGAATTTTTTAATTTTGCCTTAATTGTAATTTTTCCATTTAGTATTGTTATTTTCTTCTACCATTTTTCAATTATTTATTTAGCACTTTTTAGCGATATTTAAAATATTTAAAACATTTTAATTTATAGGTGGTTTTATAGCTATGCTATTTATTGAACAATACAGGAGTTAGGACGTGATTTTTGTAACAAAAATAATCGACACTATTACAGTTATACTTTTATTTTATGTTTTGATTTCTTTGTACTTACAAGCAGAGTATGAAAATAAACGAAACAAATTCTTTAATTTAATTTTATTTCGTTCTTTGAAGTGAGTGAAACAAAAACAAAACAAAAACAATGAGAACGATTGTTTAATTTGTTTTTGTATTTTTTTTTTTTGCATATGAGCACAAACCAGAAAACATAGCCGATCGACTGTAAGTCGGCTAACAGCCGCCGCAAACAATACATTAATTTAATTGCACACCGTTAGAAAATAAAATAATGGGAAATAAATGGAAACGTTTTGAAATATTTGTGGCGAATTCGACTTGACCACATAATATAATTTTATTGCATTGTTATTTAACACATTTAGTTTGTTTTATACACTTATCCTTCGATTTACACGATACTTTTTTTTACACGATTTCACTTTTAAACGATTATTTTGGTTTTCGTGTAAATTGAGAGATTTATGAAATACCTTAATTTACACGATTTTTTATGTGGTTTGAGTAAACGCTTCTGATATTTTTAATATTGTTTTTGTTTTTATGAATAGCATTCATTTTGTTTAATGCTTTATTTATTTATTTTTATGTGTTTTGAGTAAACGCTTCTGATATATTAAAAACTATGTTGAAATACATATATAATTTCTTAATAAAATCAATTTGTACGCGATTCTGCCTTTATTTTCGATTTACACGATTTTTCATATAAAAATTTAAAATTTCGATTTAAACGACTTTCTCAGGAACGTATCTATCGTGTAAATCGAGGGATAGGTGTATAATCAACCAGCCCCCGTATTCTGTAACTTGCTAAAGCTAAATCTCTGTCGCTAAAAATCTATAGAGTCGATTTATCCATTTTCGGCTGCAAATGCAACTCTCAAACTTGTATTGTTAAATCAGGCATTGGCCCAAAAGATTATTGCGCCGAAATTTTGGGGCCTATTTTTATAAAACGCACCGTTTAGCGTTGACAAATATTATTTGTATTTTGTTATGTAAAATTTGTCAACGCTTGGCGTTGCGCTTTACAAAATCAGGCCCTTAATGTTTTGTGTCGTCGCCAAAAATGTTTATTTTTCTATTTATTTCTATTTATTACAGAATACGGGGCAGCATAGCTATAATCGGGTGTCCTGCAATTAAGTTTAACATTACATTGACGCACTGCTAATAATCCCAAATTTTATTATACTTATTCAGAAAAATATTTTTTTTTATTAAAAATTCATTTAAATTTATTATAGAGGGGCTTAGCTGGATCCTATGCGCATTTCACTGTTGCTAATGCACATCATTAGGCAACGTTTATCCAAAAATATTTCTTAGAACAACTAGAGTTATTATGCTAAACTTGCATTTCAACAAATGAGAATTTCAACTAATATATATCAGAGTTGAAAGAAGAACTCTATAATCTTGATTTTCAAACTCGAAAAAAACTAGTTTTTCAGAAAACGCATTTAAAGTTTTCAATTTACATACAACTCAAGCAGGCTTAAAAAAATATTCTCTCATGAGGTAGTAGTAAAAGCTATTTATATGAAATTTTTCTACAAGATAAAATACAAAATGCTGAATTATTTTGCATTATTAATCAAAAAACTTAACATATTTTTTGAGTTATGACACTATTGAAGTAAATGAGCGATATAAAGAAATATTTCATTTAAATGAATCTAAATTATTTATAACTTTATAGTGTTTGCTTTTGAAGTCAATTAAATTTGTTCTTCCAAAAAGTTTTATTTTAAAATTTTTATGGTCAATTTCATATTTTCATGGACGTAGTTGCGCCCAATTTGCAAATATTAGTGTCCACCCATTCCACATGCTCCATTTCAAGAGCTTAAGCTGGGTGCAAGTTTCTTATAAATCCTTCAAGTAGAAGCACATGAAATATAATTTTAAGCTTTAATGAGCGTGACCCCGCCCATTTCTTTAAAAACAAAATTATGTCATTCTAAGAGTGGAAACTGTTTGTAAAGTTTCATGAGAATGGGATAAGCAGAAGTACCTATAATTTATTATTAACTTTTCATAGGAGGGGCTTCGCCCACTTTTTTAAAAGCAAGATTCAGTAGTTTTCAGAGCTCAAGGCAATTGTCAAGTTTCGCAAAAATGGCTTAAGTAGACGCACGTCAAATATAATATTAAATTTTCATGGGCGTGGCTGTGCCCACTTTTTTAAAGCAAGATTGTGTCTTTCTTACAGCTCAAGATGAGTGTAAAGTTTTGTAAAAATCGGTTTGGCAACAGCACATAATATATAGTAGTGAATTTTAATGGGCATGGCCCCGCTCATTTTTGAATTTCGAGATTTGCTGAGTTGCGGGAGCCTAAAATGTGCGTTAAGTTTTGAAGCAATCGAATAAGTAAAAGATCATCAAATTTTAGTGGGAGTGTTTTCGCCCACTTTTTTTTGATAATGGGACCAAATGGAAGCTATACCCTCTCAGGTAAGAAAAAATAATTTTTTAAAGCTGTCTAAGAGTTACTGAAATATGAAGTAACAAGCATAAAAAATAATACAAACGAATTGATAACCTACAACTTTTTCGGTAAAAAAAAAAGAATGGAAAAATACTGAACTTGAGCCTGATTAAGAACTCTTACAAAACCTTAATACTTATAGCAAATTTCATAAGATGTAAATGAGAATTACAAAAATATAAACATGTGATGTTTCTTTGCAATTGTTGGCTTCTAGCCAACCGAGACTTCTTATTGCTTTCCATAATAGATCCAGTATTTTTCATTATTTTATTTTATGTCCCACTGTGTGCTCTTAAAACTTAAAACTTTAAAAGAATTACTGTGGGCCATGTCACTGAGTTCAATGCTGTTCGGAAACGGAATTCAATCCACCCCATTTTTGTAGGAGATGGTGTCTAAAAAAGAAAACTAAACTACGAAAATTTGTCAAGTGTGTCCAGACTGCTGGGGGCGCTGGTATGCTGGGTATGCTCCGACTAGGACTTAAAATCTTGAGGTGGATTCAATTCCGTTTCCGAATGGAATGATGAGGTAAATTTATTTTCTAAATTACTTGTAAGGCAATTGTTATGAATTTTAAAGACCCCAGTAATAAAAGAGCATCAAAGAAAGTCAATAAGATTCTGAACTTGTGAGCCGGAAGTAGTGCAAATTTGGTTAATTTGTAATGATTTTTGCAAAGGCTTGTCATTGCAAGAAGTTCACTTTTTTGATACATATTCAGTGATTCCCAAGTCATGTTCATAATGTTAAGTACATATACAGAAAAACTTTTAGCCAAAATGCTTCCAATTAAATCAATTAATGCTGTTGCAAACAATTTTATAATTGTCCCAATTAAATTTTGTTGATTGAAAACAAAAAAGTTTAATGTTTGTATGAATATGTTAGCAAATATGCAAGCATACAGACGAAGATTAAACTTTTGTACGCATTATTAAAAATTCAACCAATTTTTTGATTGTTTGAATTAAGTTAGTTTAATGAAAAAAAAAATATTTTAGTTTCTGTTTGTGTTTGTTCATGTTTTCATGGAAGTGTGTCAGCCTGTTATTCTAGAAGTACCAAGTTCGAAGCATGACAGCACTGTAAGTTAAAAAATAAAATAAAAACACATACCTACATATGTGCAATAATTGAATGAAAAATAATTTGCCACGATAGCCTAGTGGATGTGTGTTAGCCTGTTAGAATGGAGGTACCATGTTCAAAGCCTGCAGCGTAAGTTACGGAATTAAACAAATAAATAAAATAAGTAAGTTATAAAATAAATAAATAAAAAAATTACTTTTTAAAATTTTTTTACTTTTACTTTTTAAAATTTTATACAATTCAATTACTTTTATTAATTCATTCAACGAACAATTTAATTGTTTAAAATCTCTAAATTTAATTATTAATTTAATTGGGCCAATTAATCATTTGTTTAAAATAAACGCGCACTTTGAATTAACTCTATTAATTGATCTCAAACAGCAAGAAAACCGCATTGTTACAAATTCATTAATTGATTTGTTTGCAGGACGAAAATCAGTACAGGATTTAATTAATAGTACAAATTTCTAAATAAAATATTAATTAAAGTTGATTTTAAATTTTTTTCTGTGTACATACATATGTATGTATATCTGATTTTTCGTATGTTATTTTTTCCCCAAATTTCTGAAGTAGTTAGCACGTCGACTACAAAACTGAAGATCCTAGGTTCAATCCCTGTATCCGACAGTCATTCAAATAACAACAAAACGCATTTTTCTGATGTGCATTAGAGTCCCTTTGCATCAGCTGTTGTTGGAAAGTTCAAGTGATGAAGGCATAGTATAGTCACTGGTCACTGAACTATACCGACTTCAGCATATGCTAATCCTAATGTCATATCAGAGCGCCCTCCTTCGTCGGTATTGTGTAGCAAAATCATCGGCGAAGTAAAATAACCAATAAAATGGCTATTAAAAACACAGCTTCAACATTTAATACGCCTCATTTAACATCAGAAGGCGCTGTAACACTGCATTATTAAAAAGCGTACAAAAAGCAGTTGTAAAAAGAATGAAGCTTTCTTCTATCTCTTCCTTCACCACCTGTCTTCTATCACTATCCCTTTCCTAAAGAAGGTAACACCTAGTAATAGTAGTAGGCATTAATTGCCTGAGTGTTACTTCTCTTTAAAAAAAAAAAAAAAAATATATATTTTTTATAAATAAAAATCTAATAATTCATGACAGGGATTTAATTTTCCTAAAAAAAGGCAGACATATCGTAAGTTTTTACGAAAACTATTTACAAATGGTGTCCAATTTTGCATATGTATATAAGTGAAATAATAGCTTCTCAATTAATAGATTCCTGAAAAGTCAAGAATACACTTTTATTGATACTTTTGAAGTAAGCAAAAAGTAGTTTGTGAATAATTACTTTTAATTTTTTTTTTTCACTGGAACTCGAAAACTTTTTTGCAGCAAATTGTAAGAATTTAAGAAATCTTTAAAATTTATGTGCCAAATAAAACTTATACATATTTATGTACATACATACAATGTATTTAAATTCATTAATTCGTTGAGCAATTTTTACGAAAATAATAAAAGTTGTCTCTTAACTTGAACTTGCACAGGCGCTTTTTTGTCTTTCCTTTGTTTTACTATTGTAAAAGCATGGTAAATGTTGTTGTTGCTGTTCTTGCTATTGTTATTGCCTGATATACACTACCATACGCACACACACACACACACGCGCAATTTCTTACATGCATGTGCAAGTGTGCGGTTGTGTTTGCTGGTCTGTTTTGTTTCCTAAAAGACAGCCATGTTTGTTTTTTTGTTGTTGTTGTTTTTGTTTTTGACTTTCAATTACCATAAAAAGAAGCTCTTTTGCTATACTTATTTATCCTTGAATTTTTTTTTTTTTTGTACTTAAATATCAAAAAAAAGAGTAAAAAATAAATAAAAAGGGAAGAAAACTTGTTAAAAATCAAACATTCAAACCTTTTTTTTACTTGCAAATTAATGGCTGAAAATATATGTATGTATGTACATACATATGTATGTAAGCGTATGTATAACTACCTACATATACATACATACAAACATACGTAATTTTTTGAGTGCATTTTACAAACTGCTGACACATGAAAGATCATACAAATGAATGTGTGTTTTAATTTTTTGTTCAGAGGAGGAGGGGGGAAAATACAAAAAGTTTTCATACTTTAACCAATTCAAAAATTTATTTGCTTTTATTAACTTAACAGGCAGTAGATGTGTGTGCGTGTTTACATGTAAAATTGTTTTTGAAGGGTTTTTTCTTGTCAACACTATGTTTTAGTTGTTGTTAGTGTTGCTGCTGCCGCTGCTGTTGCTGCTGCTGCATGACATGCCATGTTATCCTTTTAATATTACGTTTTGCAATATATGTAGAATTTTAATTGAAGTGTTTGATTTATGTATAAGCGTATGCAGATGTGCTATAGATGTGTGTGCGTGTGTGTTTTGATGTTATCGTTGTTATTGCTGTATATTGGCAATTGTTGTTAGTTAATTGAATTTTAATTTTATTCTTTTTTTTTTTATTCTGAGCGACGGCAAAAAAAATCTCATGGGGTTTATTTACACATACTGTGTAGTATACATGAAGGCGTTGCTAATTTTTAAAGTACTTGTGTTGCAACTTGTTATGCAACCGCCATAATGTGTTGCACACAGTAAAAAAAATAATAATAAAAGTAAGACAAAACAATGCAATTGTCAAATATGTAAGGCATTGCTTTAATTGGGGTATGATGTCAAAAGTATTCGTAATACAAAAATTGCCATAATGTCTGTTGCAATTGTCGTCTCTATAAAGAAATACTTATTGAGCTGCAAGAGTTTAATCAAAAGATTTTATAACACCACAAACTTAATTATTGAATTTCAAGTTAAAAAACGTGTAAATTTTAATTAGAATAAAAAAAAAATTCATTATTTTATTAAAGTTCAAAGACTTCATTTACATATTTTCAAGTAGCTACCGGCTAGTTTAAACAAGAAAACCAAAAATTTTACTTGAAAACCCGATCAGCACGTGTTTTTTGTTGCTTATTTATAAAAAAAACCACTCAAAAAGAAATGCGTGTTTTCAAGAGCCTCAATTCAAATTTATTGACAGACTTTCCACAAGGAAACAAAGGAATATGGTGTTAATTTTGACAAAAAGTCATTTTCAAATTTGTATTAATAAATCACGTGCTTTCGTTGTCCTTGTCAATATGGTGAAACTCTCTTAAATTCTCTTTTGATATTGCGCTAGTGTCCATATAATGAAGTTTTTGTGTTGCAATTAAGAATATTTATACCTTTCTTCTTTTTATGGTTTTTTTATTGGACAAATTCAACAAGTGGTGCTTATACCCTTTTTCATTTCTCTTTACCCCTGCATCAGCAAATTCAACATAAAATTGCATAGTGTATTACATAATTTAGCGCGTTTTTTGCTTCTCCTCTAAAAATGTTAGTTAGGGCGTTTTGCGTTTCAGCAGACGATATATGTACATATATGTATGTGTGTTACATTATTTACAAAAAGGGATAGTGAAGAGAGGACAGATAGCGAAGTATTAAATTTATCAAGCTTAACTCATTTTACAGCTCTGTTATAGTGCGTTTGTTTAATTTCATAGTATCGTTCCAGCGCCTCTGGTGTTAAGTAAGCAAACTACTGTAAGCTATGTAAACATTTTATTAGTTATTTTACTTCGCTGGCGATTCATTGCTAAAAAAATGTCGTCGAAGGAGGGCACTGCGTTACCCATTATCATAGACAATAATTTATAACAGAAAAATATATGATTTTGACATGTCTAAGTCTGCGTAGCTATTGAACTCGGCCTCTCGCAGACCGTCAACGCCCTAAATCAGTTAAAAACTTACCCTAATTTCCAGTGAAAAATTATACTCAGCGATGACACCAATTTCGGGATGAATGGGTACGTCAACTCAAAAAATTTTTGAATTTGGAACAATATCCAAGAACGAGATCCAAGAGCGCCCAATGCATCCAAAGAAAGTCACTCTTTGGTATGGATTTTTAACTAGCGGCATCATAGCACCATATTTCCCTGAAAACGACGTTGGCCAGGCAATAAGCATTAACAGCGAGCGCTATAGATCGACGATTAGAAACTACGTTTGGCCAGATTATTATGAAATGGACAACAATGAAATACAGTTTCACCAAGACCTGCCACTCACCTCATGCTACGTCAGCTATTCTGCATGAGCGATTTAAGGACATATTCATCTCACGTGGGAGTGATGTGAAGTACCCACCCAGATCGTACGATTTGATCCCATTAGGCTTTTTCATGCAAGGATTTCTTGAATCGAAGATCTATGAGAATAATCCTGAAACTACAGCGTATCTCAAAAGCAACATAACCCAGCCTGAGCTATGATTCAGATTCATGAAAAATTTTACATTTTGAATGCTTGTCGCCCAGTGAAGCTGCCAGATGTTTGCACCATGTTATATTCCATATATAAGGTCCTTCCAAACGAGTTAAAAATGTCACTGATGTCTTCCAAAAAGCTTTGTTTTATTTAAATTTAAAGATAGAAAGCGCTTCATGATATACCCTATCTTCAATTTGCTTTGATATTAGCATTTAAATATAAACTTTGAAACTTTGAAAACGCTTGCAAATTGTACAGCGTTTTTACGAAAAACAAAGTTCGGCTCGAAAAACTTATTCTGCTCTTTGGCCATTTCTCGCTCGTTATAATCCAGTAACCATGAATCGCTTTCGCATTATTTTTATTCTACAGGACAATAAACATTCTTAGAGATTTCCTACATTGCTTTTGCAACATTGGTTCACTATAGTGCTTAACAATAAGAACTGTGTTTATTCACTGTACGGGGAACGCCTTAAGTAATAGGAAAAGAAAATCTTTATATTTTTTCAATCAAAAAAATAAAATCGCTTTATACCATAAAATAGTTTTTTTTTATTAGGTGTTACCTTTAGGAAAGGGATGGTGATATAGAAGACAGGTGGTGATGGAAGATATACAAAGATAGAGGAAAGTTTCATTCTTTTTTAACTGCTGCTGTGTTGCAGGGCCTCTGGTGTCAATGAGGCGTATTAAATTTAAGGCTTTATACATTTTTACCTCAGTTTGTCTAATCAAGACTCTTCCAGTAAAATGTTTGATTTTGATAAAGTATAAAAAATTTGTATTTTTAAGTAAAATAAACATTGCGTGTTTATTTAATTGTAGGGAAAACAATCAGGGTAATCATGAATAGAATTCCTCGTGAGATTTTTCCCGGGGAACAATTTCAACTAATAGCAAGTAATAGGAAAAACAAAAAATTCTAATTTGGAAAAGAGAAAAATTTCACGCTGAATTTTATTCATGATAGCCCTGAATATCAACCAAATAGCCGCAACCGGCTACGATTGCAGGACCCTATTAATTTCATGAAATTTTCCATTATTAATTCATATATTTGCGGGTATAAGACCTCGATAACTTCCTTTTTTGAAGTTTTGAGTTCATTGTGAGCTATTGACATAAACCTTATCATTCTCGTAGCCGCAAAGAAAAAAGTCCGAAGATGTTAAGTTCTAAAATCGCGGGGGTCAATTGTAATTGCTTCTTTGAGAAATCTTACGGTCAAAAGAGCGCAAAAAAAATAAACGTCTTCAAAATAATATCTTTGGATTCTGGCCATATAAAATGATTAATCATCGCTCGATAGCGCATTCAATTCTTCGTAAGTCCTACTTTACACTGTGCAAGTCTTATTGCTAAGTTGATGAGTTTGAGATAGAGAGAAAGAGACGAGGGAACAGAAACGTCTCTTTTCCCCCGTCTCTCTCTCTCTCTCCTAACAATTTAATCAGGTTAGCAATAAGACTTTCATAAGACTAACAGTTGATTTAGCCTCATTTTCGAAAAAGTAAGTTCCAATGACCCCGTCAGATCAAAAGCGCACAAAAAAGTCACATGTTCAAAATGTAGAGGCCTTTCGACACTAACTCTTTGGATTTTCCAACCCCAAATGCAACAATTCTGCTGCTAGACGTAAACTACGAGGTGTAAACGGGTCTCTTAAATCAAGATGGTTTTTCGATAAATTTTTCGGAGCAGTTTGATGCATTTCAAGGACCCGGCGACCAAAGATACGACTTTGTTGATGGTAGTTCGGCATGGAGTCTTTTGTTAAGTGAACTTCAAAAGCTTTAGCACGGTGTAACGTTCTTTGGAGAATGCTCAGTTGCCAAAATCCAAGGACCGTTTTTTTTTTTTTTTTTTTTTTTGTAAAGAGAAGTTGCACTCCGGCTGGATGCCTACTACTGCTAGGAAAGGAATAGTAATAAGGAAGACAGGTAGTGAGGGAAAATATATCTATATTGAAGAAAGATTCATTCTTTTTTGCACGTTTTTTTTTAATAAGAAGCAGTGTTGTTGCAGCGCCTCTAGTGTGAATGAGGCGTATTAAATTTTTAAAGCTCTTATTTACTTCGCAAATGATGCTGTTATACAATACCGACAAAGGAAGGTGCTCTGATATTATTTAATTACTTTGTCGGTGACCGGGTTCGAACTCAGGACCTTAGGTTTTGTAGTCAACGTGTTAACAACTTCAGCCAATGCCACCATCGAGGATATTTCTCGGACCCAATTAGCAGTGAGCAACTGTTACACAATTATCGAACTATGTAGTTACTGGTCCTTCGGTATGAATTATTTATTGTGCTAACTGAACTTTAAAAGCCTTTTAAGGCCCAAGTGTTTAGGAGAAATATGATGGTTTGTCAGTTGGGGTATCTCTAAGTCTAAAAATTGACGAGAGGTCCATTTCTAAATTTCTCTACAAGAGCAATATTCTCAGTTGTTCTTAAGGGACGTGCAGAAGTTATTATTATAGTTTTTCACATCTCAAACTTGTAGCAACAGTTCAAATTGTTCCAAACAGTTTCACAATTGCCTCCAAGCATTTGTCGATTTTTTATAGCCTTCCTGTTTGATTATTTAAATCTTCATTTTCTAAATCTATACTTTTATATTGCTTCCATTTTATGGTCACTGCAATCTCTAAACTTTTATAATTCTCTGTTTATTGCTACTAAGACTATTTTTAAGAAATTCAGGAATACAGTTTAATAGAATAACAAATGAATGACATTTTGTGCCTTAAAAATCAAATAGATAAGAAGCAACAACTTGTAATAAGTTGTCTGGCCAACAATTGCTATAAAACTCTTACACTACAGTTCTTTTTTTTAAACACTATAAATTTTAAATGATAAATTTTAAATGCTTAAATTTTATCACCAACCTGTATGCGGTCTTCAGCTAAACCAGTTTTCATTGACAGCAATTCTCTAGCACTGACGTCCGGATAGTGGGCATCCTTAAATGCTTTTTCCAATTCCTCCAATTGATTGCTCGTAAATATCGTACGACCATGACGACGTTTATTTTTCTTTTTGCTACCGCCTGCCGGACCCAACAGCACACCATCCGGCCCCGCGCCAGGATGATGGCCAAGTAGGCCGTTTGCTGCTGCACTGGCTGAACCATTTAGAAAGTCGTGATGAGCAGAGGGATGCTGGTGGGCGACATGATGATGAGCCGCAGCAGCAGCAGCTGCAGCATGATGGGCAGCCATGGGATGTGCATGAGGATGGCTGTGGGCATGAGCATGATGTGCTGCCGCCGCTGCTGCGGCATGATGAGCTAAAGCGGCTGCAGCATGTTCAGCTGGTGACAGTGTGGGCCGGCTAGTGGGGGTGGTGGGTTGATGATGATTCGCAACATTATTTGAGTTTGGTGTGTTTGTATTCGAGTTTGAAGAATTGTTTTGGCTGCTGGTTGAAGTTGAGCTGGATTTGCTGGGCGAATTTTCATCTATATTATTATTGTTATTTTGAGATCCAGCATATTCGCCATTGCCACGTGTGGTTTGGTCTAAAAAAAATCAAAAATTAAATTTTCTTAAAATTCTGTTAATTTTTAATTTATATAATTTATCTATAATTTTCAACAGTTTAAATTCCATTTAACCCTTTTTATATCTTTTTTCCTATTGTATGCTTGCCTACAATAAAAGATCGTCCTCTTGACATTTAAATAATCTTAACTTATCAATCGCTTGTTCAATATTCTGGAAACATTTGTCAAATCTGTTGTTATTTGCTCACACATTTAACACAAGGAAACCTAAAAAAAACATTTTTTTATCTATAGCAAAATATCTGTAAGTATTTATTATTTACAGGGATTTTGGTTACAAGGAAATAGGTTTAAGTCTGCTCTTTTTGTTTTGTTTCTTTTTGCAATTTTATTTTTTGCTGGTAAAATAACATGCATGTGTTTTGTGTGAAACGTGCCAGGATTTTCATACAATTTTAATTTTATTGTTATGGGTGCGGTATATTGTGACAGTTTCAACTGCGAAACGAAAGGTGAACATTTTTTTTTTATTTTATTTTTCCAGCAATGTGTGTATACATACTCTTACATATGATCAATGTAAATGAATCCTATCAGGAAATGTATTTATAAATAAGTAAATTGTTGGCATATTTTTTAAACATCTTTAAGAATTAAGCCATTGTTAGGGCAATTATAAATATAAAGGCCATAAAATTATAAAGGCGTTATCTTAATGGGTGTATTGTTGTGATATTTAAATAGGGATTTTGTTTAGAAATGTTTGTAAGGAAAGAGATTATTTTTAAATAATTAGAAATTTATAAATCTTTTTTTCCCCACTAAATGAATTTACTATTTTCATTATAAGAAAAATAAAATGTAGAAAGCAATAACAACAAAAGATTACGGGAATTTTGGAAAATTTTTATAAGCCTAGTTGGGTTAAACATTTTGCAAATTTTTCTCATTCTTTCAGTTTTAATTTGCCCAGTTACACGGAACACCTGTGATACACAAATTAGCTCAATAGCTTATTTATCAGACACATATCTGTCTACAATCAGTGCAGGGCAATGAAAGCATTAATATTGAAGGTTAGGTTAGGTTGGGTTAGGTAAATTTTCCTCATTCTTTCAGTACTAATTTGCCCAGTTAAACCGTACTTATGTGGTAAGAGTATCAGTAAAGCTACGGTCACACTTGTCAAACATTTGCCCCAAAAAAGCGTAACCAACAAACACCAATGAAAAAAGTTTTGATCCAGACACTATTTTATCATATTAAACAGTTTCGAACACAGCTAATGGACAATGTCATAGAATCCAACAATATTGGCTACTCTTTAACTTGGCAAACTTTTGTCTGAATTGAAAGATTTTTCATTAGCATTTAGTGGTTACGCTTTTTCGGGCAAATGTTTGACAAGTGTGACAAATTATCTTAATGGCATCGAAGTAAATCAGAAATTTGCTTATTGATCAAATATCTGCCTACAATTAGTGTAAAGAATTGAAGGCATTAATATTGAAGGCTTAGTAGGGTGAAGTTGGCTGAAGTAGTCAGCACATTGGGTCTCATGCATAAAAACGAGTAAAAGCGCTGAGTTGAGTCAGGTGAGAAATTGCTCGTAAGTTGAGTTCGATCAAACAGCAACAGCTTTTGCTCAATTTCGTATGCATAAAAATGAGTTCAAACCAATTGCAAGTACTTGAGCAAAGGGAGATCAAACGTCTAATGGTTGTTGAAGTGCAAACATGTCGTCAAGTGAAAGTGAAGTAGAAGTAGAATCAAATAATAATAATAATACAATACAGACTGACGACAATTCTAAATTTTTAGCAGAAAAAATAAAACAAAATAAACATTTACTAAAAATAAATTCAGTAAAGTGCGACTATGAGTCGCGGACATAGGGTTCCGTACGAACACTAGATATGTAATTTAATACAAACTTCATCCTATATAATATATAGTTTTGGCATTTTTTCGTTTTTGGGGTCTTTTCGGTTTTTTTGTTTTGTCGTTTTTTGCGTTTTTTTCGGTTTTGGCGATTTGTTTAAGTTTTGGCTCTTTTTTAGTTTAGACACTTTATTTTCTTGTTTTGGCGATTTTTTCGGTTTTTTGGCGTTTTTTCATTTTGGCGTTTTTTCATTTTGGCGTTTTTTTTATTTTTGGCGATTTTTTTTAATTTTTGCGATTTTTTGTTTATTTGCATTTTTTTTTAGTTTTGGGGACATTTTCGCGTTTTGGCGATTTTTTTCAATTTTTTGCGTTTTTTTTCATTTTGGCGTTTTTTTCATTTTGGCGATTTTTTCGAATTTGGCGATTTGTTTTAGTGTTGGAATTTTTTTTTTTAATTTTGGCGATTTTTTTCGTTGTGGCGATTTTTTTAATTTTTGGCGATTTTTTTTTGGTTTGGCGATTTTATAATTTTCGGTGTTTTAGTTTTACCGTTTTTGAAAATTTCAAGTGTTTGCCTCTTACGGTTTCCAAGATATAGCAAATTGTCAAAATTACATAGTCAAAATTGCATTAACTGATGGACCACCCTTTAATTTAAATTTTTTAAATTTTAGTGTTAATTGTTGTAGTCTGTATAAAAATACACTAATCGTACAAATTTCAAGTTTCAATATACATATGTTCATACAATTGTATGTATATTACATGGGATTTTAACATATTTCGTTGCTCGTTTTGGAACACCCTTTAATTTTTAATTCTCATGTATTTGTTGTTGTAGCGGCCAAGGTTCTACATACTGTGTCCAAATTTCAGGTCCGTAGCTCTTACGGTTCCTGAGAAAATACCGTGTGACGGACAGACGGACAGCGTAGCGAAAACAATAGGGTTCCTTTTCACCTATGGTGTACGGAACCCTAAAAAGTCAATTACCAAGCATTTACGGCCCGTCCCACGATGTCACCAGAATCGTTCGATCCACAACTTGTATTGCAAAAAACAATAACATTACAAAATTTGTTTTTTTTTTCAATATAAGTATTCCATCGAACGATTTCTGGTGACATCGTGGGACAGATCGTAAAAATAATAGAAACATGTGTAACAGAAATTAAGCAATCTTATTTTAAATTTTGCAATATGTAGTTTATTTTTGAAGGTTAACAAAAAGTCAACAGCAGTTTTGAGTCGTTATGAAACTGATGAGACAAAGGAGTTGAATTTTCAAAGTCTGCAGAGGCTTGTTTTGTTAAAGCAAAACAAGGTGATTCCTACAAAAATGCAGATTTTGCAAGAAAAACTTGTGGAAAGAGCATTTTTATTTCATCTGCATCTTTCGGGAATTTTATCCACACGCTTGCTTTGACAGATATAAGTTTCTGCAATAGTTCGCGACACAGTGATTGATTGATGGACTCCAATATCTGTCGCTATAAAGTTTTGGAATCCAGGATCTGCACAAAATCTTAAAAACAGTAGAATTTTATCAATGTTGCTGAGGGCACCACCACGTGCTTCTTCTGACTACTCAAAAAAATAATAAGTCAACCAGCAGATGCTACTATCATCAAACCTATGTATTTATCATTTTATTATTAATTATATAAAAAAAAAAATAATAATAATTAAGAATACAAACCTGTATAATTTTGTATCCTCACTTGCTAAATTTTTTTTACGCTGTTGATAACATTTTTTATTTCTTTGTGGCACAAAATTTTCAGCCATGATTCCTTTTTAGTGTACGCGAGTCAACTATAAGGCAGGCTCAACAAAATTTGAGCAAGAGCTCACAAAAGAAAGCAAAAGCTTGTTTTTATGCATATGAAAATGAGCACAAGCTCATCTAACTTAGTTCAAACTGAGCAACACGAGATCAAACGTGAGCAGTGAGTAAAAGCAAATACATCAAATTTTATTATGCATACGACAAGCACCTTTTACTCAAACAATCGAGTCTGAGCTCAAGCTCACGTTTTATGCATGAGACCCATTGACTACAAAACCAAAGGTCCTAAGTTCGAACCCGGTATCCGACAGTCATTAAAATAACTATGCCACGCATTTTTCTCATATGCATTAGTGTCCCTTTGTGTCAAGTTGTTGTAGGAAAGTTCAAGTGATGATGGCATAGTCTTACTGGTCACTGAACTATACCGACTTCAGCGGATACTAAAGCTATGTACAGACGATTGTCAGATCTTACAATATTGCCAGTAAAATGTGCTCAAAATTTCTTACAACCGTGTGAACTGACAATTTTTGTCAGGCGTCGTTGCCAGAAAAAGCATTGTCAGTCCATTGCAAGACTAGCATCTGACAAAAAATTGTCAGACATCTTACAATCATGTGAACACATTGTAAAATTATTGCCAGATATATGTCAGACATTTTAATATTGTCAGATGTGCGAAGTTTATGCATCTGACAATTGCGTCATTGTAAGAGAATTCTTTCTATGGGCAACACTGCACACGCTTGATTTTAAAGAAAAAATTTATAATAAAATATATGCAGATAAACTGCAATTGCTTCTTTATGGTGCATAATAATTTATATTTTAACTTTTAACATTTAACACAAATACAAACTATAAATATTTAACAATTTCTAACAATTGATTTAAGTCTGGCAACGCATAACAACAGATCTAACAATTTGTTCATATGACAACCGTGTGAACTGACAATTTTTCTACTGACGATTTTGTCAGATGATTTTATTGTCATACAATCGTCTGGCAATTAATTGTAAGATTTTCTGACAACCGTGTGAACTGACAAGGAATATTGTGCTGTCAATTTTTGATTGCCAGTACATTGCCAGATCTGACAATATTGTCAGATCTGACAATCGCCTGTACATACCTTAACTCTAATGTAATATTAGAGCACCCTACTTCTTCGGTATTGTGTAGCAAAATCATCGGTGAAGTAAAATAACCAATTAAATGGCTACCAAATAACTTCGAAAATTTAATGCGCCTCATTAACACCAGAGGCGCTGCATTGTTAAAAAAACGTGCAAAATGCAGAATTGTGAAAGAATTAAACTTTCCTCTATCTCTTTCTTCGCCACCAGTCTTCTCTATAACTATGCTTTTTCTAAAGAAGGTAACACCTAGTAATAGTACTAGACATTCATTGCCGGAGAGTTACTTCTCCAAAAAAAAAAGGTTGGTTTAGGTTAAGTTAGGTTAGGTCAGGTAGAATTAGGTTAGGCTAGTTCAGGTTAGTTTCAAATAATCTAATAAGGCTACTCATATAATCTAATAGGGCCACTCATGTAACCGCCACAGGCCTTTGGAATTCATGAGAATACTCTCGTTGACAAACAGGTGCAATAATTTCACTGACGTAGTCTGGATAATTCACCTATTATAGGCTTTAATTCTAGTCTGTTACCCTTAAAGTTTATAAGTTACTATCCAATACCTGAAATAACAGTTCAATGGATGTGCATATATTTATTAGTTGAAGTGTCTTCCCTTCATTCCTTGTAAAAGATCAGCGTTAACCTGAGTTGCCTGGAGTTCCAAAGGCAGTAGAAGTTAATCTGTTTGGTCAGAGTTTCGAAGTGTAATCTGTGATAGTAGGGCTACTGGTAGTCCAACATATGATTTGCTTCTAAGTGGTGGAACTAAAAGCTGCTGGCGGACTTCGTTCCGACCTCACGGGATTTAAAAGATGATGCTTGGCATTGGAAAGTAAGCGCATAGTAAATCTTTACTTGTGCACTTCGTAACAACTTTTAGTTTAATTACTTTAGTTATGCTAAGTCCGGTGATTGGTAGGTTCTTTTCCGACAAGATCTACTGGTAGCCCAACAAATTATTTGCTTCTGAGTAGTTTAACAGATGATGATGCAAAGACCCAGAATTTCATTTACTGTTACTAAAAGCCGATGGCGGGCTTCGTTCTGATCCCACGGGATTCAATAAATTATGCTTTACATCGGAAAGTAAGTAAGTAATAACTAAGTTCAAAGCTTGCAACCTATGTATATGTATTTTATAACTGACTTAGTTTGATAGGTTTTTATGGTTATTGGGTACCTTCCATAATATTTCTTTTCAAGACATTTTTAGATTTTTAATTGAACTATAGTGAATTTTTAATCAGAAATAATTTTTAGTCAAGAGTGTAATCCAAAACGGATTGGGTCAATATTGATTACACTTGCTCTTCTCAAGCTAACCTAACCTATATGTATCTTGCAAGTCGCATGGTGCTTTAATGGTCCGCGATGTATGCTTAAGTTCATGCTGTATTAAAACCAACGTGGGATGAGACAATAAAGGCAGGAATCCATAAAAATTTATGACAAATCCGCCCTAATGAACTATTCAGGTTCTTAAAGAAGCGTACACAGTTTAAGAGTGTACGCTCTCAGATACCTCGCAGATACTCCTCTGCACATTAGATAGCGCAGGATATTGGTGCAGGAGAGGAAGTATAGTTTTTTATTCCTTTTGATTGCTATAGCCTCTGTCTTTCATGGTGCTCAAAAGTCAATGATGAACTCGAGTGATTTTGGAATTCCGCTGCATGTTCATTAGACCGTATCAACTTACAGGCACAAAAAAAGTATGCGATACACCACCAAGTATAAAGTATTCTTGCAAGGCAATTTAAAAAAAAAAATTAAATTTCAATATTTTTGGCGAAAGTAGGAGGCCTAAAATACATTTTTCGTTATATCTTCAGCATTTACAGTCGTGTCTTAAAGTATGGTACATTGATACTTTTGTCTCGAGGAAACCACTGTCTTGCTTCAATAGTCATTGACATCATATATCTTGTTCTAGTATTTACCCACCAGATCTTAGTTTCTACTAGAGATGTGCAAATGTCGTGATGTTATCGTGTCACGCGCGAATCACGCCTGATTCACGTGATTTGTGATCAAGTATTATAACTAATCACGCGTGAGTGCGTGAGCGTGACTGAAAAAAATTTACTCGTGCGTGATCGTGCGTGAGCTTTTTTTAATAATCACGCACGAATTCTCACGCTCTCACGAGATAACATTCCTGCATTTATTAGTATTTTATAATGAGCTTATAAACATAATGAATACCCCCAAACAAAATGTTTCGACTTTTTCTGAAGTCAGACTTGTCGCACCGAATTCGTTAAGACATTTCGGTAGTTTCTCTGAACAATTTTTTTAAACATTAAAACTTTGATTTTTGAGTACATAAGTAAAAGTCTGTGAATTTTTTTTTAAATAAACAGAAGAACGCTGATGATGAAGGTTTAGTGGCCTTCGAAAACGGCTAGCTGTTCCGTTCAACTATGTGTTGTCAGAATATTTACAACTAACTTTGGTGTTATTTGTTAATTAATAATTATCACATGTAATTTGGCTTAAAAAGCGATACGAACTTCAGCCTGTTCAAATCACAAATATATAGATATTAAATTAACTTTGCTTTATTTTAATTTACATTGTAAATTTTACAAAAACACGAGCATACATATATACATAGATATGTATATATATATATATATATATATATATATATATATACATATATATATATAAAAGAACCTATTTTTGAACCCAAAAAACATGAAAATTATATAATACATATACTTTTTCGTGAGCGTGCGTGATCGTGATAAGTTGTAAACCACTCGTGCGTGATTAAAAATATTTTATTCGTGAGCGTGCGTGATCGTGAAAATTTTCAAAATCATTCGTGCGTGAAAGTGCGTGAGTAAAATATTTTTCTGCGTGAGCGTGCGTGTCGTGAGTCAGAAAACACTCACGTGCACATCTCCAGTTTTTACCATCCTAAGGTACCACCCTAATTTCAGAAAATTAAAGCTCCCGTAAAATCATTAAACTTTTGCTAAGGAAGTGTTTCGATAATTCCAGCAGATCTCTTTTAAAAAATGTTTTATATTTTTTTTGTAGAATGTGGGGGGTGTGAAATTTGAAGGCGCAAATGGACTTGGATATTAGGACACGTCATAAAAAGGCCACCTAAAGAAATTGCCAGCCATGCAATGGACTGCTATATCCACTGTGCCATAGAAATCCTGAAAATTAATATAAATTTCGTAATATGACTTGGAATTAAGCAAAGATCCTATCCCTCTGTTCTTCGCGAACTTTTATGTAGTTTGCAAATAATCAATCCCCCTTATCAAGACGACAGTAAAAATTGTGGCTTGTCTGCTCTTTGTCGACAACAATTGACTACTATTGACATGCTACATTAATTTACAATGCCTTAGAGATTAGTAAGAGATTGTCAATAAGAGCCAATTGTTGCCCGTAAAGAGTAGACAAATGACAATAGTTACTGTCGTCTTGATGTGACGTGTATTCCGTAAATTTTCTAAACAAAGGATATATATGTGACCCGGTCTATAAAAAGGTGGCTTATGACTCAAAAAATTATTTTTCACTTTTTTTTTTTGGTTCGAATGGTTTTTGAGACGCTCTTTAACATGGTGAAAAGCAGAAAGTCCTAACTTGCTTAGAAGTGTACTAAAAATGTAGAGAAAGAAAAACAGAATTTTATTGAAAATCGAGAATGAAGATAATACATGGAATTAAAAATTAAAAAAAAGGATTGAACGCTACATAAATGATTTTACAAAAAAAGCTATTTTGCACAAAAAATATTTATTTAGCAATATTAAGTAGTTTTCTTCGTCGCCATCCTTGTTGAAACCTTTGAAGTTGCTGACGAAATGCATTGTTTATCTTTAAGCTTTTAGCTGATTTCTCAAAATTTTGTTTTTGAGTTATAAGCCACCTTTTCATAGACCGGGTCACATATAGCAAACCCAAAAGTTTTTGAAATAGCATAAAAAACAGGCTAAAGTCTGTCCTATTGAGATCCATAAGCAGCAATGAAATGCATATAGACGTGACTTAAAGAAAATCTAGTTAGTTTTTATTATTTTTGCTCGAACTTTATTTTTTTTTGTTTCTATATTTATGATTTGTTTAGGCTAAAGTTCGTATCATGTGATAATTAATAATGAAGATATAATACCAAAGTTAATTGTAAATATTGTGACAAACACTAGCAGAACGGAACAACATGCTGTTTTCATCATCAGCGTTCTTTGTCTTTGGTCCACTGTGTTGATACAGATTTCTGATTTATATACTCTCAATTTTCAGGGTAAATGGAATATGTGAGTTGTTTTGATTCGTCGTAAAAGAAAGAAAGCTCAATTTTACCATCTCTAAATTTACAAAAGTCCTGCCATTGACATTTTCCATTAAGTTGTGTGTAAATTGAAAACTTTAAGCTCGTTTTTTGTAAAACCAGAGTTTTTACGAGTTATGATGTTGTTGTAGTAAATGAGCGATTTGTTTTTTTTTTTTTTTTGTTGGCAAAGAGTGTAGCAAAATAAAAAAATGTTCATAGCCCTCCCTCTCATCACGTTTAATTATTGTTGATAAAGTGCCACCAAATAGGGACAATAAGAATTCTTCTATTTATGGTCCTTCGAACTGTATTGCAGCTGCAAAGACTTTATTAAGTCACTTACTTCTTCAGTTATTTTTGTTTTAATGCTGGTAAGTTTTCTTCGTATTTGCCCTGTCACCTTTAGTTTTTAGTTTTCTGTTCTTATTCCCAGTATCCTTTTTTTTATTTTAGTGTACACACTGCTTAATAGAAGGCATCAGCTTATTATTTCCCTACTTTCCTTTAAAACATGGTAATATGATACAAATATGAAATTCTATTGAAACTATTTTGAGTGGTTAATAGAAGAACAATAGCACATCTATTTCCTTATGCCTAATTGAACAATTAATTTGCCAATTTAAACAAAACAAATCTAAGAAATTCATCATCATCATCATTATATTTTATTAAATCAATTGCCTTTGAAAGGAAAAGTAAATTTTGATAAAAAAAAAAGAAAAGTTGCTAAAGTATCGCATGACCAAACTAACTAAAAGAAAAAACAAATGCAAGACAATGTTCCAAGTCCTAGAAAAAGGAAAAAGGATATTAAGCAAACATGTGAAAATTGAAATTAATACGAGTATTATAATACAGTTAACAGAAAATTCTATAGCTGGCTGCTGCTGCAAGAGGGGTCAGTGAGTTAGTGTTCCATTATTCCTTTCATAGTGGGCAATTTTATTATCAATTAGTTACAAAAAAAGGAGGGAGGGATGATTTCATGTTTAGAAACAAAATATATAATTGTTAATTGATGTGTATATAATTTTCTTATGGCCAGTGGCCAGTGAAATGTTTGATAAATTTCTTTTTCATATTGTTAATAACGATTATAGGTAAATTGTTTAATTAGTTTGGGGATTATTAGCAATTATAATTACACAGAGGCAACAGATTCGTTGTGACAACCGAATTTGTTGCCAATTGAATGTTGGCGGTTGCAGCAACTATCATAGAATTCTGCTATAGCGACTGAAATTTTCTTGTGGTACCACTATATTTTAATTATAACCCTCAACCCAATAGTTGCAGCAACAGAAAAAAATTGGTTGACAGTATGGAATTTTAAATAAATGTTAAGCTATGTACAGACGATTGTCAGATCTTACAATATTGTCAGATCTGGCAATGTGCTGACAATGTACTGGCAATCGAAAATTGCCAGCACAATATTCCTTGTCAGTTCACACGGTTGTCAGGAAATCTTACAATTTATTGCCAGACGGTTGTATGACAATAAATTCATCTGACAAAATCGTCAGTAGAAAAATTGTCAGCTCACACGGTTGTCATATGAACAAATTGTTAGATCTGTTGTTATGTGTTGCCAGACTTAAAGCATTTTTTAGAAATTGTTAAATATTTATCGTTTGTGTTTGTGTTAAATGTTAAAAGTGAAAGTATAAATTATTATGGACCATTAAGAAGCAAGTGCAATGATTTTGTCTGCATATATTTTATTATAAATTTTTTCTTTTAAATTAATCGTGTGCAGTGTTGCCCATAGAAAGAATTCTCTTGCAATGACGCCATTGTCAGATGCATAAACTTTGCACATCTGACAATATTAAAATGTCTGACAAATATATGGCAATAATTTTACAATGTGTTCACACGATTGTAAGGTGTCTGACAATTTGTTGTCAGCTGCTGGTCTTGCAATGAACTGACAATGCTTTTTCTGGCAGCGACGTCTGACAAAAATTGTCAGTTCACACGGTTGTGAGAAATTTTGAGCACATTTTACTGGCAATATTGTAAGATCTGACAACCGTCTGTACATAGCCTTATTCTTGCTACCGAAAATTTGGTTAATATAATTAAAACAATATCATAATTGGTACCTGTAAAATAAAAATTGGCCTTCCTTGCTGAAATAAGAATAAACAATAAACGCAAATAAAAATACACAATTTAAGAAATTTATTATTTTTTGCATATTGTCATAAGTTTATTTTAATTGAAATTTATTTCCTAATAGTGAAGCATGTCTATATACATTTCTTCAACCACACATTTTGAAAAGCCACAAACCTGTTATCTTATGCACAGACTTTCAAAAACCATTTGAGAATTCACAAATCATAATATCTTTGAAAGTCACAAAAGTTAATTTTTTAATTTGCTGCTATAAACTATGATAGTAAACTGAACCTCTAGTTAGTTGCAGCAACTGATTGAAAGTTTTTATTTTAATTTTAATATAGAACGACAATTTTTTAGTTGCTAATACCAAAAGTTGGTAGTAAAATCCAATTCGTAATATTTTATTCGGTTGGGTTAACCAATCAGTTAATTAGTCATGACCAGGGACAAGGACTTCATGCATTTAAAAAATGTATTTTAGGCGCCTAAAATATGACATCACTAATGCAAAATATGCACTAAAAACAATTAAATATGCACATATCTTTAGAAAAAAAATTATTCAAAAGTAAAGCTTTCAATCTATAAATAAACACATAAAAATATTTTCTTTTTTCAAGAGGTGCGTGTACAATAGTGTCCTGCACAAGAGTATTTATAAGACTTTTCAAGACATGCGAGATTTTTTCCAATGCTTTACTACAGCCAAATATTCTAAAAGAATCGCTAAACAACACTGTTGGCAAGACAAACCACCGAAAAAAATTACTTGCCAACAGTGTTGCTTAGCGATGCTTTTAGAATATTTCGCTGTAGTAAAGCATTGGAAAAAATCTCGCATGTCTTGAGAAGTCTTATAAATACTCTTGTGCAGGACACTAGTGTACAAGCCTTTTATATTAAATCTTTACACAAGATTAAATATGGTATAACGAGTTTTTCTGCATTATTAACTCCAAACTCGCATTTTCGAGATACATATGTATGTTTTATTACAGTAAAGGAGCGATACGTAAATAAAAAAGAAAAGTGTTGTTATTTATTGATTTTTTTTTTTTTTATTTATTTGTATTTCAATAAAATTAATTGTTGTTTACATTTGGCTTATTTGTTTAAAGAGGTTAACAATATATTATCCTTTTCTACTTCGACATTTTGAATTTATTATGATAGTTTGAAAATATTTTAAATTGTTACATAGATTGAAGGAAAAATTAGAAATCAAAAACCTTTTGATTTTTTATTTTTTTTTTGTTTATATAAGAAGAAAAAAAACTAAAGCTAAGGGTTAAAAAAAAAAAATTATGAAAAGCAAAGTTCATTTATATAATTATATTGAGAATTTTGACATTTTCTCAGGTAGTTTTCGTTCAGCATAATAATTTTTTCGTTAACAGTGGGAAATTCAGCAAACGTATGCAGTCTTTGCGTTGAATAATGCCAAGGGAGCTTAAAAATCATTTTTAAAAGCTTGTTCTGAGCCACCTGTAGTTTTTTCCTATGACATGTAGCTGACGTGTAGCATACAGGGGTACAATAGAAGATTACTGGATGGAAAATGGATTTGATTAATATTTTTTTGTTTTCTATTGAAAGATCCGATTTTCTATTTATGAATGGGTATAGAATTTGTGTAGTTTTGTTGATTTTGTTGACAATATATGAAATATGATTTTTAAAAAACTTAATTTTCGATCAAGAATAACTTCTAAATACTTAACATTTTCTTGCCAGTTAATATCGATGTTGTTGAATTTTAGAGGGTTTTGTGGTGTGTAGCAGGATTTTCGCTTCCTTGTGAAAAAAATAGCTTTTGTTTTTTCAGGATTGATCATTATTTTCCATTTCGTAAAATATTTGTCAAGGACGAACAATGCAGACTCCAAATTATTTATTATATTGTTGGAATATAAATCCGAGCATAGTATAGCAGTGTCATCAGCAAATATTGAAGGTACACATCTCGGAAGTGGTGGGAAGTCAGCGATGTAATTATATGTTATATAGAATTGGAGACAGACAAGCGCCTTGTGGACATCCTGCCGTTTGTTTAATTTCACGCGATTTAGTTTGTCCAATAAAAACGTTGAACGATCTTTCACTGCGGAAACTTTGAATGATTTTAATAATCTCTGCAGGAAAATTAAATTTTATTAACTTATAAATAAGTCCTTTATGCCAGACAGTGTCGAATGCTGATTTTATGTCGAGTAGAACCATTCCAGTTGATTTTCCTTCTTCGAAGTGATTTTTAACTAGTTTCCTGATTTTAAGGAGTGGGTGGGTTGTGTTATGCTGTGTCCTGAAACCATACTGAAACGGTGGGAGAGTTTCATTTGATTCAGTGAAGCGAAGTATTTTTTCTTTAATGACTTTTTCAAAAATTTTACTAATTGACGGCAATAGACTAATAGGTCGATATGACTGTGGAGATTTGGCAGGCTTATTTGGTTTGAGTATAGCTATAGTTTTTGATATTTTCCATTTATTTGGGAAGTAACAGAGTTTGAGACAAGCATTGAATATATTTGTTAAGTAGTTTAGAGCTCTTTTTGGTAGATTTTTTAGACATATATTATTAATCTCATCTACGCCTGGTGATTTCTTGTTCTTTAGCATTTTAATAAGACTTAACGTGTAAGGGACAGAAATATAATAATCTTGGTCAATTGTGTTTATTTCAGTATCGTTGAAACTATTAACGACTCTATTAACTTCGTGTACAGTAGAGTCGTCACTAAGATGATTTGAGATATTATTATTATTATTATCAAAAGTTTCTGCCAATATATTACATTTTTCTTCTGGTGTGCTATAATTTGTGCTGCTGCTGTTTAATATAGGAATATTTTTGTGTTTTCTTTTCAATATTTTAGTTAGGTTCCAGAAAGGCGATGAGCATTTGTCCAATGAACGTAGGGTATTATTCCAAGAGTCGTGTTTATGTTTAATAATTTCATTTGTGATAGCTTTATTTAATCGAATCATTGCCTGTTGATCATTCATATCTCTATATCTTATCCAATTTCTTCTATATATATTTCGAAATTGTATTAATATTTTTATGTGATGTGGTAGCTGTTTTTTATAACCGTTTTGCTTGATTTTGGGTGCACTGAATTCTATTGCCGCTTTGATTGTGCTGATAAAGGAGGAAATCATCTCATCAATTTGTGCTTCATCAGTTATTTCAGTATAATTATGTTGTACAGTAATATTTCTGTTTATAAATTGAGCATACTTAGACCATTGTGCTTTTTTTAAAATTATATGTTTTGTTTTCAACTTGGTTGTAGTTTATAAAGGGTGTTTTTTATTGAGGTATAGAACTTTAAGTTGGCATCACTTTTTTAACTGGCGGCCATTTTGTCAGCTGTCAAGTGATTAATATTTAGTTTGGTTTGCCATTTCATCATGAACAGGTTGACAAAAGAACAACGCTTGCAAATCGTGCAAATTTATTTCGAAAATAATGGTTCAGTTCGCGAAGTTTACCGCAAGCTCCGTCCATTTTATGGTCGACATAATCGTCCATCAGAGCAATTAATTCGGTTAACCATGTATCGTTTTCGCACTACGTTTACTCTATGTGATAATACGCATCCGCAGAGACGTCGAACAGTGCGCACCGAAGAAACAATTGTCTACGCCAACAAACCAGAAACGTTAGGGGACTTGGAAGCCAACATTCGTGGCGTTATTGCCAACATACGGCCCCATATGCTCGAAAAAGTGGTTGAAAATTGGACCTGTAGAATTGGCTTTATTCGAGCCAGCCGCGGCGGCCACATGCCCGAAATCATATTTAAACATTAATGGCATAAAATTATCCTTCCAATAAAGCCAAATTGATGGACATTAAAACGATTTTCTTGTGTTTTATTTCAATTCGAAGTTCTATACCCCTAAAAAAACACCCTATATTTATATTTCCTATGATTGCTTGATTGATTTTCTTAAAAATTTTTTTTATTTATACATATATGTTATCGAATGTGAAGTCCTATCAATTTGTTCTTAGAAAACCTTTGTGCATTGAAAAAGGCATTGTAACATCTGTGGATGTAGTCGGCTCAAATTTAAATGATTCTTTTTATACAGTGTTGTACATATATTTATTTACCTCAACCATTACAATGAATTGAATACTAGCTATTAGATTTGGTTTTTGAATCCGTTATAATTTAGAAAAACAATATCAAGTTTCACCATAATTGTTTCACTAATTTTCGCTTTAATAGCAGACAATTTTAAATTATCAAAATTACAATTTTCATTAAATTTGTTGGGTCTGTGTGCTTGTACAATCGTTCTACAATTCTACAACAATGCAAGCGAATAAAGTTGCAAAAACAGTTTTGCAACGTTTTTGGAAATTTGAATTTTTGAGAAAACATTACACAAAATCAGCATTTAAATCAAAATATGATACAAAAATATGCATTTATGAATAAATTATGCAAAAATATGCATTTTTAGCAAAATATGCAAAAATATGCACTAACAAATCGATGCCATTTTTACGCAAATTCATTGTTTCGTAAAGATATTTCGCATTCTTGCCATTATCAGAGTTAAGGGAAAAACATGAATTTGCATGAAACTCCTGTTCCTGGTCATGACAAAAGCATGCGCTCGGTTGATGCAATCAATTTAAGTATTGTCACAATCATATCTTTGTTACAATTATGCCCTTATGGCAATGAACATGGATTGTTTTTTGGATTAACAGAAAATTGATAGCGTGAACTGAAATATAGTTAATGCAAAATGATATTTTATTGGACTAACCGTTTTCCAGCCAATCGTTTTTCTGGTTGTAGAGTTAAACATAAAAGCATAATAATAAACATAATTATCAAAGAAAGTGATTAATTAATCAATGAACATTTAAGTTTTTTTTTTTTACAAGCGACTTAAGTGTGTTTAAGTACCAAATTTTACAACTGTTAAAGTTTGTTAATTAGAACAGTGAACGACCTCAATTGAGTATTATGGTGTGGGCTTAAATTGGTTTTATTTTTAATAAACAAAATTCTTATTACTAATTTTAAAATATTGATTTTTTCCTTAGATGTGCGTGAGAGTGGGTGTGTGTGTGTGTGTGTATTTCAAATTAACGAGACATTTCAATTATAATGAATTTGCACCAAATAAGTGGTATAAATAAGAAGAAAAGTAGCTAAAAGGTATTTTGCTTAAGCTCTAGTATTTACTTAGTAATTTTCCACCATTTTGTGTTATATTTATTCCTTATCCTTCCTTTGCCATAATATAAATATACTATACTATACTGCAAAAGCAAGATAAAATTCTTTAGAGTGATAAGTGGCAGAGTAGAAGGCAAAATGAGGAAAAAAAAGAAACGTGAACGGAAATTTTTGTTGACAGGAAATACACTCGAAATTGGCAATTTTGCATTTACGTTAACAATACTCAAGCGTATTTACTACTTCTGCCATGACTACCATTAGGTTGTACTGCTACTTATTTTGCTTCTCTTATTAAATGGTAAAAATACTAGATGTTACAACAAAAAAAAAAATATATGGGAGCAAACATACCACTAAATAAAAATGAAAGTAAAAAACAACCAACGTTAAGACTTTTGTGAGTAAATAAATAAAAAAAAGAACAAAATAAGATGGATGGAAAAAAAATTTAAAGCTTAAGGGAAGCAGAAAAATATACCATGTAAAGCAAGGAGAGTGAGGCAGTCGATCAACAAGCTCAAGCAGACATCTTTTAATATTTTTCCTTTATTTTTTGACACAAGCCAATATGATATGATGACTTGGTACAAGCAATTATTTGTAATGGAGACATTTATCTTTACTATATAGAATATTAAATGATTTTCTTTCCTCACTACAGTAAATTGAAACAAAAAGAAAAATTTTAAATTATCGAACAAATGTTAAGCTAAATTGAAATAAAAAGAAAAATAACACATTACAACAAAATCAAGCTTTTTCCCAAGTCAAAAAATTCTAACAACTGATTCAAGCAGAGCAGACATAAAAAAAATATATGCACGTATGTCTAAAGCGGCCCACCCACTTGCAATATAATGCATTAAACACATACTACGTTTATACACACACTATTTGCAAATAAAAATATTAGCAAATAAATTAACTCACTGTTTATACGGCATAGCAAAAGTACACAAACTTGGTAGCACTTCTAAAGAAAAGTTACTTTTTTTTGACAAAAAAAAAAAATAGTGTAAATGCACAAAATATCAAATAATTATTTGTTTTAATTGTCATTATTTGCTTCTATTAAAGTTTTTTGTGCAATATTAATCCATTTATTGTTTTTTGTTATCAAACATTTGTAAGCGTGGCAACGTCAAGCATTTTATTTGCAAATAGTGCGTTAATCGTGAATAGTTTTCTGAATTAGTAAGTCGCAATAAAAACAATAATATGGCAACAATTTACAGTTTTATTTGCAAATAAGCCCTGCGTATAAACGTAGTAACATTCACCACATCAGGTTACACGAACACACGACTTCAAATGCCGCTAGCAACATTTGTCGCCTCGTAGCCAGCTACTTAATTATTTTGGAGACGGCAGCAGCACCATCTGCACCTCATATATAAGTATAAATACATACATAGTTCAGTTTTACCACTTTCAAATATTTCGCATTTATAAAAATTAAATTACTCTTTCGAAATCTACTTATATGACGTAAAAGTATAAAAATGACTATGTTTATGCTTTACATCAATTTTTTGATACTGTTTCTGTTAATTAATATGAAATAATTGTACGATATCATTCATTCAACATTTTGTATTATACTGGAAACACTGAATTTTGTCACTGTATCCAAAGAAATAGAAATTATTTTAATTGGACTAACTACAACGACAAAATCAGCATAGACAACAACTTGTCGCCCTGTTGCTTTGCTGTCTTCAAAAGAATAACTCTCATATAAATATGTGTATTATATCCTTGACATTTTGTAGTCGGTAGCCTGCTGTGGTGAATGTGTTTAATGCATAATTGTACAATTTTTCGTATCAAAAATAATACAATAATATCGCCAATATTGGCAAATATCAAACAACTTTTGATTTTTATTGTACAATCAGGACAATTTTGTAATGTGCTGGCAACATTGTGCAATGTTGTTTACTTTTTCACTGTCAGGAAAATTTGGCAATATTTTCTTGGTAGGTACAACAAAATGTGCAATAATATTGTATAGTAGATGGGTCGCTTAAGGGTGTTGAAATATACCACCACCGTCTTTGCAATATTATTGTGCAATAATTGATATTGTGCAATAAAATTGCCTGTATTGTATATTATATTGGTGTATGGCACAATATATTGGAAAAAGTCCAAATTCTTTTGAGCAACAATAAATATTTTGTAATGTACTAACATCATTGTACAATAATTAATGGGTGTTTTTTATTGAGGTATAGAACTTTAAGTTGGCATCACTTTTTTAACTGGCGGCCATTTTGTCAGCTGTCAAGTGATTAATATTTAGTTTGGTTTGCCATTTCATCATGAACAGGTTGACAAAAGAACAACGCTTGCAAATCGTGCAAATTTATTTCGAAAATAATGGTTCAGTTCGCGAAGTTTACCGCAAGCTCCGTCCATTTTATGGTCGACATAATCGTCCATCAGTGAAATTAATTCGGTTAACCATGGATCGTTTTCGCACTACGTTTACTCTATGTGATAATACGCATCCGCAGAGACGTCGAACAGTGCGCACCGAAGAAACAATTGCCGCTGTAGAGCAAAGTGTTGAAGAGGACCCGAATGAATCGATTCGCCACCGTGCACAGCCATAGAGCCATGATAACCGACTATTTTGTTCCCGAATTGGATGGCATGAATGTGGATGAGTTGTGGTTCCAACAAGACGGCGCTACATGCCACACAGCGCACGTCACAATCGATTTATTGAAGGAAACATTCGATGAGCGCATAATTTCGCGGAATGGACCTGTCAATTGGCCACCAAGATCGTGTGATTTGACACCATTGGATTATTTTCTTTGGGAATATGTGAAGTCGCTCGTCTATGCCAACAAACCAGAAACGTTAGGGGACTTGGAAGCCAACATTCGTGGCGTTATTGCCAACATACGGCCCCATATGCTCGAAAAAGTGGTTGAAAATTGGACCTGTAGAATTGGCTTTATTCGAGCCAGCCGCGGCGGCCACATGCCCGAGATCATATTTAAACATTAATGGCATAAAATTATCCTTCCAATAAAGCCAAATTGATGGACATTAAAACGACTTTCTTGGGTTTTATTTCAATTCGAAGTTCTATACCTCTAAAAAAAACACACGTTATTTCTAAGTTTATTTTTGTTTATTTATTTATTTATTTATTTATTTTTTAATTATTTAATTAAACATTATTTAATATGTTTAGAATTTCGTATGTATTTAGTATGTAGGTGTGTAGATTTTGCTTACTTTTATACATATTGTAAGAAAATTATCGCAATATATGTATATATATATATATATATATATATATTTTATATTGTGCAATTTATTGAATAGTCAGGAACAAAATCACAACAATAATAGCAATAAATTACGCAATAATATCGCATAGTTTTGAACAGCATATCTGCAGAGCATTTTTTTTTTAAAGAGAAGTAACACTTAGGCAATGAATGCCATCTACTATTAAGGCCCTGATTCACTATCCTATACGATCTCACGATTCATTCACAAGAAAATTTTGCAAAAGTCTGAGCGACTTTTAAAAATCGCCTCGAAATTGTGTTTTAGGTGCCACACTATCATATAAAAACGATGCAAAAACAACATTCTCAGCTTTCTCTGATATTTTATGAAATTTTTCATAAATTTTTCTAAAATCGCACGACTTGTCAAAAAAAAATCTGTCACACAGTTGCATTTTTAGTCCACACTACCACATTTTCTTTTTAGCACACATGTCATATTTGGCATAGTGATAAAGAAGACAGGAGGTGAAGGAAGAGATAGAGGAAAGCTTCATTCTTTTACAACTCTGCTTTTTCTTTCAAGTTTTTTATAATGCACTGTTGCAGCGCCTCTGGTGTTAAATGAGGTGTATTAAAAATTTTTGAAGCTATGTTTAGCAGCCATTTTATTGGTTATTTTACTTCGCCGATGATTGTGCTACACAATACCGACGAAGGAGGCCGCTGTAATGTTACATAAGGTTCAGTGTCTGCTGACTTTGACATTCATACAATTACCCAGCAAAAAATATCTGATTTAGAAGTACTAACAACTGAGGGAAGCAATGCATTGCATACTTGATAGCAAAAGCTTCGAAAAATGCCTCTGAAAAGCTTTAATGTAAGGCGGGCTCTCTAACAAAATAGAAAATCATCACAGAGAATTTTGCAAACCAGTTACGTCTGCATCTGAGTATTACTTCTGTGCAGCACTTTAGTAAGGTAAAGAATTCACGGCTTCTTGGAAGTTAAATATATTGCTTCTAGCTGTCTCATCTCGAACAAAAAAAAAAAAAAAAAAAAAAAAAAAATGTCTTATTCATGCGCACCAGCAAGTGTTCTGTAACACGGTCTCCCCTACAAATACACTTCTGGGAAGCAGTAATTTTTGCTGGGTAATTGACTTCTGACATTAATACAATTAATTGCTAGAATAATCGCTTTAAAATCCTTCTCTGGAGTAGCACTTTTTGCTTATTTGTGCAAAAATAAAAGTGAAACTCCATAGAGACTTCATCGCAACTTTACTGTCAGTACAAACTTGCTTATATTCATTGTATAGCCTTAGCAGTCATAAAATTAACCTGCAGCTTAAATCCTTAGTCCCGGTTGAAAATGGGGTATAACGAAGAAAACTCTACTCATACCAAACCCTGACTTGGATCCGTCCGTATAGATTTCTAGCACACTCTCATGATGATAGTAGGGAGTTCCCGAAAGCGTCGCAGTAAATCATTTATTAAGCAGTGGTGTGGGTGAGCAGTAATCAATGTTTTCCGGCAGAGCAGTTACAATTTAAAAAATTCTGGCCTTCTTCTATGCACCTGCAGCCTCCAGCCAGATCACAGAGTTCATGGCTGGTTGTAATTCCGGAATTCTGGCATGTCCCCTGATAGCTTTCTTCCATGCACCTGACTCCTCCAGTCAGATCACAGAGTTCTGGCATGCTCTCTAATAGTACCTGCGCACGCGCGCCTGTTGCCCCCAGCCTGATAGTTGAGTTCATGGCTAGTTCTTTAACCGTGAGATCAGCTGGTAGCCAGCTTATGATTGTAGAGAGTGCTCTTGATGGGGCGGTTCTCGAAACACCTTGATCTTGGTTTCCCGGATTTAGGTCTCTTCAAACTTGTTGACCCAAATTTCGAATGAAAAGTATGCTTAGCGCACTATTTAAGTACTACAAGGACTCTAATATTGCAGAATCTTCTACATGCTACAGTCACCGTACTACCATTTTTATAAAACTCGCATGCCCAATGTGTGATCCGATCCCAAATAGCGGGACTGAATTGCTAAGAGTCACGCTACTGATGATTGACATGTCTTGCAAGACCTTTCAGTTCTTTAACTTTGAGATCATCATCATCCAGATAATCATTGTAGATAGTTATCTCTCCAAACTTTTTAACACAAATTTCGAATGAGAAGTACACTTAGCTCGCCATTTAAGTGCTGCCAATATTCTAATAATGCAGAATCTTCTACACGCTAGAGACGCCGTTCTGAATTCCCAAAAGACCCCAGCTACCGATTCACATGCCTCGCCAGCCTCTCAGTTTCTTTGTTACTAAACAAATATAAAATTTATTTTGAGACGACTTGTACAATTGTACGAGGAGAAAGATATAAATATTTTTAATTTTGTATTTTTTTTTTAATTTCTTTCATTTCTATTTTATGGCTTTCCATTAAAATTGTTTTTCCTTTATTATTTTCCATTAGTTTGCCAATTTTATGAAAGCTACTGATTGCTAACTAGCATGACTGCTTTTTAGCTATTCATCATTTGATACCCGAGTGGTAGATATTTCTTCAGCTTCTAACCATTTCATTCATTGTGACATTATTATTTTTATTTGTATTTTATTTTTTGCCAGAAATATCTACAATAAATACAAACTGACATACATACACACATTTATATTTTGCATATACACTTCAGAAAGAAGGTAGACAATAGTAAAATGTTAGAGGAGAAGTTAGTAAATATGTAGATATAAAGGGTCTGACAATAAGGACTTCCGAACTTTAACAATCAATAGCGGATATATTGTTCACAGAAAAAAATGATTTGTAAATACAATTAATTTTTTTGTTATATCAATTAAATAATTAATTGATTTTGAACCTACAACGATTTTTGTAAATACAATTAACGAAATTGTAAGTTAAGGGAAAATCTTAAAAATATTTTCAATTAAATATATCAACAAATAATTTGTTGAAATTTATTTATTTTTTCAACATTTATTTTTGTTGAATTTCAAAGTTATTTCAATTAAAGTTATTGTTATATTAACAATGTGAATTGTTGAATTTCCGTATCATAATTATTATATTAACAAGCTTTTTACCTGGAAACGATTTTTGCTTGTCTGCGAAAAACACTAAATGTCTTTGGGCGGACTTGAACCGGCAACCTCAGAACTAATAAACTAACTCACTTACCTCTCAGCTAAAGAGCAACACTTTATTAGATAAGCAAAAAATGAATACACACAAAAATTGATTTCTTGTTTCTTCTACATGTGCGCATTCCGTTATGAAATAATTCAACAAATAATTTTGTTGAGTAGTTTAATTGACTACAAAAATTTTAATTTGTTATATCAACAATGATCATTGTTAATTTTTAAATTAAATGTTAACAATTTGTTTTGTTGGTTGCATTTCGATGATATTTTTTTCTGTGTTGAAGCCTAGATCAGTCAGTTTGATATAGTGTTAAAAACCTTCACGCACAAGTGACAAAATTGTTTTATCGAAATGTTTGTTTTGTTCCGATAATTTTGTAGACGCTTTGCCCATTTTTCGATCTCGAGCGCTGTGGGGCGTAGTTACCATTTTCTTTCGGTCAGAATTGAATTCTACAGCAGGGTACTACGTGCTACACAGCTCATTCCATATTGGTCATTCTGCACGAGGGATTTGAGGGCGTGGTCATTGCAGCTGGAGGTTCTGTGAACTGGACATATCGGATTCCATGCCACCCAGAGAAGGCACGATGATAGTCTTTTCAAACTCATAAAAATTTCGTTGATAGATATCTCACACAAATTTTATTTTATTTAAACTTAAACATAGAAAGTGCTTCATGAAATATCCTTTAGTTTAAAATAATGAAAAAAAAAATCATTGTTGGTTTTGTGTTACGCTTATTTTCCAATTTTCTCTTGGCTTTGTTTTGGCTTTTTCCCTTGAGTTTCCTTTTTTTTCTTCTTCATTTCGCTTTTACTTCAGTTAAAGATTTATTTATGTATGTATGTATGTATGTACTTTCCTTTTACTCGTTTGCATTTTAATGATTGTTATGTATTGTATTCTCAAACAGCAATTGTACAGGCTATGAAGTTTGCTTCTTTTTTTATTTCTTGCTTTCATTCTTATTTATTTATAACGTCACTGAAGCTTAAATTAAATAATTGGATAATTTGCTGAGAGGTTTAGGTTTAGCTGACGTTAGTAACAGGAGTTAAAAAGAGAACATACATATTTACAAAAAAAAAAAAAAAAGAAGCAAGAAGTGCTTACATAATGTTGGAAATAAACGGAGAAAAGCATAAAAGGAAATCAATTATTTACATCTACCTGAAGAAGTTTGTTTTCTTTAATATTTTTATTTAAAATAGAAGATTATAACTAGTTAAGCCAGTAAATATTCCAGTTATTAAAGGAATAATGAGTTGGCGTGCAGATTTTAATAAAAGTCGACGTATGTAATTATATCTTTTTAGGGTTGCGTACACCAAAGGTGAAAGAGAATCCTATTGTTTCCGGTACAATGTCCGTCTGTCTGTCTGTCACAGGCTGCTTTCTCGAAAACCGTAAGAGCTAACGACCTGAAATTTTCACAGAAAATTTAAAACTCTGACCGCTACAACATCAAATACATATATGCCAGTTAAAATTTAATCCTTATGTAATATACAGAAAATTATATTGTATAGATATATATATATATATGTATATATATATATGTGCCAGCGCATAGAGAAAGGGACCTAAGGGTAAAAAAAATCAATTTTCACTTTTTTTTTGATGTGGACAACATCTGAGCATGGAATGAGGCCGATCCCATGTCCCAAAAGTGTTCCCTCCCAGAGATATGCGCGTTTTATGATGTGATGGTACATATATATATATACATATATATATACATATATATATACATATATATATATATATATATATGAAATGTTGAAGGTTGCTGTATTTTTAATGCAGACTACACCAATTAACACTGAAATTTAAAGAAAATCAAAATTAAAAGGTATTCTGCCAGTTAATGCAATAACGCTGTATCTTGGAAACCGTAAGAAGCAAGCTCTTGAAATTTCAAAAACGCCTAAAACTAAAAAAATCCCAATATTAAAAAAAAATCTCAAACGAAAAAACACAAAAATAAATAACAAAAATTAAAAATTTTAAAAACCCCCGACTTTTTTCAGAAAAGATGTTATATCTTCTAAACGGCTGGACCGATATCAAACATATCTAAGAACCCTCTCGATCAAGTCAGCTTTCAAACAGAAAAAACTAAATGAAAATCGGTCCAGCCGTTTGGCCTGTACGTGGACACAGACAGACACACAGATACACAGATACACAGACACACACTACAAACTTATAACACCCCTTTTTTTAGTCGGGTGTTAAAAAGGCGCTTAAATGAAAAATTTCACCAAAAATAAAAAATAAATCGCTAAAATGAATGAAATCACATAAGTAAAAAGTTCGCCAAAAATAAATATAAAATCGCCAAAAACAAAAAAGAAAAATCGCAAAAGCAAAAAAAGCACCAAAACTGAAAAAATTCGCTAAAATTATAAGAATGTACAAATTTTAAAACCAAAAGACGAAAGAAATAGCCAAAACTAAAAAATAACCGAGAAAAAACGACAAAAACCGAAAAAATAGCCAAAAGGAAAAAAGCACCAAAGTTAAAAAAAAATCGCTAAAACTTAAAATATGTGTTTTAAAAAAAGAAAAATAGCCAAAACTAACAAATAGCCGAGAAAATGCTCCAAGGACAGAATAAAATCGCCAAAAATAAAAAAGCGCCAAAAATACAAAAATCGCTTAGACTAAAATAAATCGCCAAAAGCCGGAAAATTCAAATCCGAAAAAATCGCCAAATTAAAAAAAGCACCAAAACTAAAAAAATCCCTTAGACTAAAATAAATCGCCAAAAGGCGAAAAATTCAAATGCGAAAAAAATCGCCAAAGCAAAAAATTTCAAAAAAAAAAAACACCAAACACTAAAAAATTTTCCTTTTTAAAAAACTGCCGAAAACCGAAAAAATCGCCACTAAATAAATAAGCGCCGTACGGAACCCTTCGAGTGCGAGTCAAAGTCGCACTTTAATGACTTTATTACATATGTATCTTTTAAGCCTGGCTGAAGTAGTTAGCTAGTTAGTTAGTTAGTTAGTTCGAAGTTAGTTAGTTGACTACAAAACTGAAGTTCCTTGGTTCGAGCCTCATTAAATAACAAGACCATAAATTTTTCCGATCGACATTAGTGGTCCCTTTGTATCAGTTTATTGTAGGAAAGTTCAAGTGATGAAGGCATAGACATCCTAATGTAACATGAGAGCGCCTTCCTTCGTCGGCATTGTGTAGCACAATCATCGGCGAAGTAATATAACCAATAAAATGGCTACTACACACAGCTTCAAAAATTTAATACGCCTCATTGACACCAGAGGCGCTGTAACACTGCATTATTAAAAGAAAAAGCGTTCAAAAAGCAGAGTTGTAAAAGAATGAAGCTTTCTACCTCTATCTCTTCCTTCAACACCTGCCTTCTCTATCACTATGCTTTTCCTAAAGAAATTAGTCGTAGGCACTCATTTCCTGAGTGTTACTTCTTAAAAAAAAAATTATGAATGTCAGACTCACATGTCTCTAAGCGAGATAGGGAGATCTTCCAACTTGGAGCTACTCTGGGTTTACAGGGCGTAACAATGTGCCCGTAAATATCGTTACGGATAAACTAACCGAATGCATATTCGTAGCACGAATCAAATGGTTGTGGTCTCTTCATAATGCTGTAATCACAATGCACCCAATTGGGTCTCCGAGTGGAAGTGTGTTATATCACTACCCTTACTAACATTCATAATGCTGTAGAGTGCCTGAAGAGTGGCTGAAGTATTTAGCACATTAACTACAAGATGTGATACTGTTCGAAGCATTCACAATTAATGCGAGTACAATTAATGGGAGGGCGCAATTATTTCTGTGTGTTTTAAAACTTTCTACCAAGTCTCGCCCCAAATACAAGTCATTAAGCAAACTAAACAAACTTCGACAAGCTACTTAACTCACATAAGGATTTGGCTAACCTTTTAGTCCTTAATGTTGAGCAACCTAAATATTTTTTTATAATTTCTATAAGTAAACTGAAATAAAAGGAAAAAAAGCTTTAAATATTAAAACAAAACTTCATTATTCAATTACATTAAATTCGTTCCGCCTTCTGTGTATGCTCGTATGTACATATGTACTTTTTTACAAATACATATTATTATTGTAAAGAAACCCAAAACAAAGAACACGTACATAATGGGTTAATAAATATTTAAACATGTTACATACACACATGCCATATGTTTTTTGTGTTTTTGTGTTTTTTTTTTTGCTAACGTTATTTCGCAACCCTCAGTTTTATGGCCTCATACTCGTATACCTTCTACGCTCACTCCATGTATGAAACTCTTATACAAGGAGTATGGAGCTGTTTGTCTGTGGTATGTATGGAGTGTAAAACCGGGTGGTGGCTTTAAAGTTTTTGGCTATAATTTCTTAACTTTTCTCTACCCCTTTTCGCTGCAAAAAAAAATAATAATAATACTTTTACAGTTGCTTTCGTTTATTGAATTGACTTAAAAAAAAACACGCACACTGTTAAATTAAAATTGTTATAGATTTATAAGCTCTTATAAGCGTGTATGAGGGTGTAATTTGCTTTTGCTGGAATTTATTTGGGGGGATAATGATGACTTCGAGAGTATTATGCGAGGGCCGTTCGGAAAGGTAAAGTAGTATTTAAAACATATTTGGAAAAGTTGTAGGAGATACTGTACTCTAACTTAACCTTATAACTATTTATATTACTTATACCCATAGGCGTAGTAAGGCCGTTTTGGGGGTTCATATGCACCCCCTCACCAGCGCTTTAAAATAATTGCTTTTGCCCTATGAATTAATAAAAATTTCATGTAATTATTTATGTTAATATTTCTCATGCAAATCACCAGTCATAATACCACCCAAGAAAAAATTTCTAACTACGTCAATGCCTATATCAGACCGAAAATGTAATACAACTCACATGAATAGATTGGCGCTAGAAATCATAATTTGTGGGCTAGTCGATCTTATATAAGAAGGGCTGACAAAGGGATACTTTTTGTGAGAAATGTTAGATATTATATTCGTTGTTGAGAGCTGGGTTGACAGATTTTTCCCGGCCTATTTCGATAAATTGATTTTAAAAATAGCCAAAAGTCGAAAGATACTAATCCTAATGTAATATCAGAGCGCACTCCTTGGTCGAAATTGTGTAGCAGAATCATCGGCAAAGTAAATAGAATAATTCAACAGCTACTTAGCACAGTTTGAAAAATTTAATACGCCTCATTTAACACCAGAGGCGCTGCAACGTGCAAAGCCCAGAGTTGTAAAAGAATGATACTTTCCTCTATCTCTTCCTTCACCACTTGTCTTCTCTATCACTATCCCTTTCCTTTCATTGCTTAAGTGTTACTTCTCAAAAAAAAAAAAAAAATAAATAAATAAATATTTTACGTAGATTTTTTTTCTAAATATATTTTTGATAATAAATTTGTTTTTAACCGACTGCAGAAAAAAGAAGAGGTTATCAATTCGTGTGTATTTTTTTTTTGACATTGTTGCTTCATATCTCGCTAAATCTAAAACCGAATGTAAAAACTCATTTTTTTAATCTGAGAGGGCATAGTTTCCAATTGGTTCTCTTGCAAAAAGAATTGGTGGGGACACGCCCACAATTTTTGTAATATGATTTTATGATGTTATACTTATTTGATTGCTGCCATATCTAGCAAACATCTTTCGTTCTTGTAATTACACAATTCTAAAGTTGAAACAATGGGCGTTGCTACGCCCATTAAAGTTTATTATTATATTTCACGTGGTTCTACTTAATCGATTCTTACAAAACTTAACACAAACTCTTAGCTCTAAAATAGACACAATCTTCAATTTAAACAAATGGGCGGAGTTACACCCATTTAAAATTAATATTTTATTTTACGTGGTTCTAATTTGCCAATCTTTATAAAACTTAACACACCCTGAGCTCTGAGAAATATACAGTCTTGCATTTAAAAAAGTTGGCAGGGACACGTCCAAAATTTTTTAATTTGATTTTATGATATTTTACTTATTTGATTACTGCGAAACCTAGCGAACAACTTTGGTTTTTGTAATTACACAAATTTAAAGTTTAAAAAATGGGCGGGGTTGCGCCCATTAAAATTTATTATTATATTTTACGTGGTTCTACTTAAGCGATTCTTGCGAAACTTATCATACAGCTTGAGCTCTAAAATAGACACAATTTTCAATTAGAAAAAAAATGGGCGGAATTGCCCATTTTTTTTGAGAATTAATATTTTCTTTTGGATGGTTAAACTTTACCGATTTTTATAAAACTTAATACACACCCTGAGTTCTGACAAATATACAGTCTTGTATTTAGAAAAGTGGGCGGAGTCACGCCCATTCAAATTTTATACATTATTTTAAGTGCTTCTACTTTACCCACCTTTACAAAACTTTTTCATACATAATGAGCTCTGTAAAACACACAATGTTGCATTTAAAAATATGGGCAGAGGCACGCCCATTGAAATTTAGTTTTATATTTCACGTACTTCTTAACTAACAGATTTTCGATTTTTATTTATTTTTTTTTTGAAAGATTTTAATTCGATTCTTTTTAGCAAATTTATTAAATAACACTTTTTTTTAAAATAAATTTTTATAAAATAATCGCATTAAAATTTTGCAGAAAATCGCATAAAGTAGAAATAAAAGCGCCAAAAATATTTCTTATAAATTTTTCTCATCCAAATTCAAAACGCATTAATTACTATAAGTAACGTAAGAAAAATCATTAAAATAAAAATTAAAATTGTTCGATCGAATATTTCTATTGAAAACAACAAGAAATTTTGTAATGTTATTGTTGTTTGCAAAACAAGTTGTCGATCGAACGATTTCTGGTGACATCCTGGTACAGGCCGTTAATTTCTTGCGGACGAGTTTTGGTAGGATTTATTTTTGAAACTGCTATTTTGCAAGCTCATTTTTCTGTATAGCCATAAAAATCGCCAAAAAATTTATTTATCGCCCCAAAAAAAATTTGACTTGTCGTAAGTAAACTCAATAATTTAGACGCCAAACAAATCGAAAAAAACCCCATATCTGACAACCCTGGTTGAGAGTATAGTCCTCTCACTTTCTCTCTGTGCTGTAACAGTGTTGTTTTAGTGTTGCCAACTATTTTGCTTCATTTTGAAGTTCAAACGTTATTTTATTTTTTAATGCCTAAAAATCAATGCGAACCAACCACGTATAAACTCTTGATAATTTTCGTATATTTTTTAAGGACATTTTATTAATAAATGATGAAAATTAGTAGTTGGATTTGCTTAAAATAAAATGAAATTACTGTGTTGCTCACAGTTCAATAATATCTTTACGAGTTTTTTAATTGAAAAATTAAACCATTAACAACGAAGCAAGTTTCAGAAATAAGGGTAGATTTTTTGCCAAAAAAAATTTAAAAAAAAATGTAAAATAATTTCAGGGTTTTAATAACACAATTTTCAATGAATTTCCTTCCTGAAATAAAAAAAAAAAGAAATGTGATATTTTGTGCAAAATGTGCTTTAAAGGCAATTAGTTTTCTATTGATGTTTATCTTAAGAAAATTGAACACAAAATTAAATTTCAATTGCTCTTTTTTTCTGGAAATCTTATTTTTTTTCAAATAATAAAGAACAGCTTGTTATAAAAATTCATTTAAATATTTTCTTTAGTTAAGTATAACTATTTACTTTTTTTTTGTTAAAAAACTCTCAAGTCATTATTTTCTTAATACATATATATTTTTTTTAATTAGAAAACCTACACACTTATTATCTTTACAATAAAAATAAACATTTCAAATTAGAGATAATTTGAAAATTGGTTTTCTACAAAAAAAAAAAAAAAAAAATAACACATCATTTCGTTTTAAATGCGATTATTTAAACAGGTTGTGTGTAGGCACTTATAAGTGTTTGGAATTGTTGATCGCGATGACAGTTGTGTAGAAATTTTAGTTCTTTTTTTTTTGTAACTTTCTTTGTATATATGGCTATTCTAAATAAATTATAATTTCGTAGAGATAATTTCATGATGACAGAAACTACTTGAGTTTGTCTTCGTTTCAACACAGATCAAAGTATTAAATCATTTTGTTAGTAAAAAAACAAGAGGGACTTGCATATATGTACCTCGCTTTTCCTTATGCTGTTGCATTATGCATACTTTTTAATATTTCTTCCAAGTGGTTTAAAAGGAAACTGAAAAGCGTGTTCTTCAAAATAATGCAGCATTTTTTTTAATTTAGAGAAAAATGCTTTTTAAAAATTTTAATAAGATTTTTAATTCTGCTTTAAAATTTTTTAGATTTCTGCGTTTCTTAAAGAAAAATAAATAAACTCACTAAAGTGCGACTTTGACTCGAGCACGAAGGATTCCGTACAGACACTAGATATGTAATACCATATGAACTTTAGACTATATAATATATAGTTTTGACATTTTTTTCGTTTTTGGGATTTTTCGGTTTTGAGCGTTTTTTTTTAAGTTTTGACGTTTTTTTTAGTTTTGAAGCTTATTTTTCATTTTGGGATTTTTTTTTGGTTTTTAACGTTTTTTTTTCATTTAAGCGATTTTTTTCATTTTGACAATTTTATTTTTAATTTTTGGAGATTTCTTCGGTTTTTGGCGATTTATTTTAGTTTTAGAAATTTTTTTTAATATGGCGTTTTTATTTCGTTTTGACGATTATTTTTGTTATTTTTGGCGATTTTTTCCGGTTTGGCGATTTTATTATTTTAGGATTTTTTATTTTTTCCATTTTTGAAAATTGCAAGAGTTTTCCACTTACGGTTTCCAAGATACAGCAAGTTGTCAAAATTACACTAACTGATGGAACACCCTTTAATTTAAATTTTTAGATTTTAGTGTTAATTTTCATAGTCTGTATAGAAATACACTAACTTTGCAAATTTCAAGTGCCTGTATATAATTGTATGTATATTACATGAGATTCTAACATTTTTCGTTGCTCGTTTCGAAACAGCCTTTAATTTTTAACTCTCATGTATTTGTTGATGTAGCGGCCGAAATTCTACATACTCTGTCCAGGTTTCAGCTCCGTAGCTCTTACGGCTCTCGAGGAAATAGCCTGTGACGGACAGAAGGGCAGACGGACATGGACAGCGTAGCGAAAACAATAGGGTTCCCTTTTCACCTTTGGTGTACCGAACCCTACTAATTTAATAGTTAGTTTAATTATTATTTTTCGAATTATTATTTTATTATCAATTTTAGCTTGAAATAATTTTTTTTATATATTTTATTCTGATTTTTTCTATGGCGGACATGTGAATTTAACTTTATGCCATGTGCAATGAAAACAGCTGATCAGCGTTTTTTGGCACTTACGGTGAACCAAATTAAAGCGATTTTTGCCGGTCTAAATTGTTATTTTATTTGATAACACATAAAATAGAGAGAGAGATGAGAAAGAAATATATATTATTTGTATAAAATAAAAACTTGAGCAAAAAAACTGGTTGCGTGTAAACCAGGTATTAATTAATTAAATTTCCCAGAAAACAATCAATCAGTTCAATAACTTCCAAAACTAATTGAAATGATCAGCTTTAGCTTGTTGGTAAAAACATAACGCTTTCATTTCATTTCATTTCCACATTTTGTACTTGTACTCCATTAAATACTTTTTTTTTCATTTTGCCCCCCAAATTCAATAAATAACGCTTTTTATATTTCCCTCTTAAACTATCAATGACATTCCCTTTTTTTTGCAGCCTTTCAAGTCAATTGGTCATTTTGTTGTTTATTTACTACATCCCTCAGAAAATTGTGTACATTATAACCCAAGTGTGTGCTAAACTACCAACCAAATTATAGTTAAAAGTCCACAAAGTATTATTTGTTGAAACGTGAAAAAAATTTAAACTACCTACATACATACATATATTTAGAGTGAATATCCATAAAAATGTGTAACATCATTTACTACTTACTATGAATTTACTATTAAGAAAATAAAAAAAAAATTGTTTCTATATGGGTGATATGCATGAATATCCTTAAAAAGGAACATATGTAAGGTTATAAGGATACATAAGTATGCACATTATAGCAATAATATTGACTTACTTTTTTGCTCTCTTGATATAGAAACATAAACAAAACTAACAACTGAATTGGATACACTGAGAAAAATTCTCAAATAAGGCTTATTTTTTGATGTGTAGGGGGTAAAAATCTTTGGACTTTGATTTCTTTGCTGAGATTTCTTTGCTGAGATTTCTTTGCATTGTCAAATCGGTGTGAGCTATGTATGAGTGTATTAGTGTTTGAAAGAAGCAATACCAAGCAGAGAAACAAGTCGACTGGCCCGAAGCCGACGGTGCGCCGCCGCCGGTTATTTTATGAAAATGAACCGTAAGAGCTACGGACTTGAAATTTGGGCATAATGTGTAGACATTTGGCCACTACAACAACAAATACATGAGAGTTAAAAACTAAAGGGTGTTCCAAAACGAGCAACGAAAAATGTTAAAATCCCATGTAATATACATACAATTGTATGTAAAGGGTGTTTTTTTAGAGGTATAGAACTTCGAATTGAAATAAAACACAAGAAAATCGTTGTAATGTCCATCAATTTGGCTTTATTGGAAGGATAATTTTATGCCATTAATGTTTAAATATGATTTTGGGCATGTGGCCGCCGCGGCTGGCTCGAATAAGGCCAATTCTACAGGTCCAATTTTCAACCACTTTTTCGAGCATATGGGGCCGTATGTTGGCAATAACGCCACGAATGTTGGCTTCCAAGTCCCCTAACGTTTCTGGTTTGTTGGCGTAGACGAGCGACTTCACATATCCCCAAAGAAAATAATCCAATGGTGTCAAATCACACGATCTTGGTGGCCAATTGACAGGTCCATTCCGCGAAATTATGCGCTCATCGAATGTTTCCTTCAATAAATCGATTGTGACGTGCGCTGTGTGGCATGTAGCGCCGTCTTGTTGGAACCACAACTCATCCACATTCATGCCATCCAATTCGGGTACAAAATAGTCGGTTAGTCGGCTCCAATTGCTGTGCTCGGTGGCGAATCGATTCACTCGGATCCTCTTCAACACTTTGCTCTACAGCGGCAATTGTTTCTTCGGTGCGCACTGTTCGACGTCTCTGCGGATGCGTATTATCACATAGAGTAAACGTAGTGCGAAAACGATCCATGGTTAACCGAATTAATTGCTCTGATGGACGATTATGTCGACCATAAAATGGACGGAGCTTGCGGTAAACTTCGCGAACTGAACCATTATTTTCGAAATAAATTTGCACGATTTGCAAGCGTTGTTCTTTTGTCAACCTGTTCATGATAAAATGGCAAACCAAACTAAATATTAATCACTTGACAGCTGACAAAATGGCCGCCAGTTAAAAAAGTGATGCCAACTTAAAGTTCTATACCTCAATAAAAAACACCCTTTACATATATACACTTGAAATTTTAAAAGTTAGTGTATTTTTAACCCCCGACTAAAGAAAGGGGTGTTATAAGTTTGTAGTGTGAGTCTGTGTGTCTGTGTATCTGGGTATCTGTGTATCTGTGTATCTGTGTGTCTGTCTGTGTCCACGTACAGGCCAAACGGCTGGCTGACTTGATCGAGAGGGTTCTTAGCTATGTTTGAAAAAAATCGGTCCAGCCGTTTAGAAGATATAACATCTTTTCTGATAAAAGTCGGGGGTTTTTAAAATTTTTAATTTTTGTTATTATACAGACTGCAACAATTAACACTAAATTTAAAAAATTTAAATCAATGGGTGTTCATCATCAGTTAATGCAATTTTCACTTTGTAATTTTGACAACTTGCTGTATCTTGTAAACCGCAAGAGCAAAACTCTTGAAATTTTCAAAAACGGTAAAACTAAAAAATCAATAAAATATAAAATCGCCAAATATAAAAAAAATCGCCAAAAACAAAAAAAAAACGCCAAACGAAAAAAAGCACCAAATTAAAAAAAATCTCTAGGACTAAAATAAATCGCGAAAAACCGGAAAAATCGCCAAAATGAAAAAAATCCTTAAACAAAAAAATCGCCAAAATGAAAAAATCGCCTAAAAAAAACCCCTAAAACAGAAAAAAATCGCCAAAATGAAAGAAACCCCAAAAAACAGAAAAAATCGCCAAAATGAAAAAAATTGCGAAAATTAAAAAAACCCAAAAGAAAAAAAAAACGCCAAAACGAGAAAAAGGCGATAAAACTGAAAAAAAAATCGTTTAAACTGAAAAAAACTTAAAAAAGGAAGAAAGCTAAATAAAAAAAAAGATCAAAAAAGAATTTATTTTAATTGCAATGCGTACACAACAACAAGAACATAAACAACTAAACGATGAACAACAGGAATTAAAAATTAAAAAGTAAAAGTAAAGGCATTTACCATAGATGAGCACTGCAGTACCACTAAAGTTTCAGTAAAAACAATAAAAAATGTTTAACAAGTAAATTTTTACTGATTACTAAAATTTTGTTCCTACAATTTTTATAAATTGCCTCATCATTTATTTGTTATATGATGAGGTGCATTGAATTTTCAGTAATCAGTAATGCCCGTATTCATAATGAAATTCTACAAAGTGGCTAAATGTTTTTCATACAAAAGTTTCAAAATTTGAATGAAAAAACTTTGCCACTTGCTACAATTTGATTATGATTACGGCCCTACGATTTTACTGGTAATGCAAATTAAATTTCATTAGCAGTAAAAATTTACTGAATTTTTTTTAGTAATCAGTAAATTTACTGCTTACTGCAATTTTGAATGCAGTACATATACATATACTGCAGTGTGCCCATTTACTAACCAAATAAGTTTAATAAAACAAACAAAAACCAACAAACTCATATGTATTTGCAATATTGAAAGTTTTGATACTTTTAATTAATTAATTTAAAAAAAGATAATAAAAGCATAAATACTTCCAACTTAAAAAAAAATTTTCATTACTAGATGTTTACACATCTCCTCTGTGATCGGACTCACATTGCTTTTTTTTATTATAAAGTTCTTTATAGTGCCGTAGTTAACATTTTACATTGCTTCGCAATTAATATAAATAAAAATTACAACCATGAAACGTGCACTCGATAAGAGGATTTATGCTCAAGTCAAAACCCCTCTTCTAGGCATAAACTACACAAGGGTGAACAAACTTGGCTATTTTTCCCCAGAGGATAGTTCAGTTCAAAGTAACCAGAAAGAAAATTGACCGTAACAAGCCGTAAATTGTTCCTTTTAAGGTTCAAGATGCCGCTATATGAAAGTGGCTGCATCAATGCTTTGGCCTGCCTTAATTCAGGTCAAAGCATCATTTTCTTCAATCAGACAGATTACAGTTGACCAATTTATGCCACAAAACGACTTTGGACCCATAAACGAAGCAGCAGAGGTCCTCCTGACCAGTTCAGCTGCTTCCTCGTTACGCGTATGACCACTATGGCCAAATATCCAGTATATAGAAACCATTTTCTCTATAAAGCAAGCTTGAAATTGAATTCTCATGAAAGTAAGGACTTGAGAGCTGCCTGACTATCGGGAAACATACATATATGCGCTCCTCTAATGCCACTACTTAAATTAATGTGAACACATTGATTTGGCTTGTATTTTTGCCTAAAAACCGTAGGCCATTTGCCCATAGGCACAGAGATTTTTAAGTAGGTCCCACTACAGTATAAACTCAATCTTCCATTTGGGAACCATTCGTATAAGAACATAAACTTCTGAAATCCACAGTTGGACCGCTTTCCTCCCACAATGTTCTAGGTAGAATTGTGACATTAAATCTAGTGTTGAACCTCAGTCCACAGTTCATCCTGTCACTAGGCATTCCTAGTAGTCCTATGCAATGAGTACTAATTGCCCACGCAATGGGTAGAGCTCCCGCGATCTATCCTGTAAGCAGTCATTGCCATTGGATTGGTTATCAAATCAAGGCCTCAATGGCGAAGGTTGGATATGAACTTATTGCTCCTGTTGCAAGAAAACACGCCAGTCTCTGAACCTTACAGAGTTTAGTTGACGTGGCATTTTTACGAGTCTTCACCTCTCAAAGGGGGATCTCTTAGGATATTACGGGTGCAGCGAACCCGGGGACCCTAGCCGGGGTAACATAGATTTTTCCTCTTGGCGTATCTTTAATTTTTTACTCAAAAAACTACCCAATTACTAGAATAACAGAGCGACGTATGTGCACAAAGGAAGTAAGTTTACTATTTTGAACTGGAACTGTCCTTAATTCAAAAGACAATAGAGGTGAATCCTTTCGGGGTGGAACTTCGATGTTTGAGCATTGGCTTTCAAATTCTATCAAGGGTGTCGGTGGCCGGACAGCCGAACTACTCTAGAAGTTAGATGGGTGCAATGTGTTAGCAGGCTCCTTTGCTGAAAGTTAGATTTCGTGTAACCTCCCCCACCTCTTGGGCTTTAATAGATGATGTTTTTCAGCGGAAGTAGATACTGGGGATTATGTCTAACCCAGGCATTTGCCTGGCTCCAACATGAGTGATATTGCTGTGCCGGTAATTGGTGAGAGTTCTCTTGGAGAACTCGCTTTGGGTGTGAGCAATCACACTAGCAGCTCGTGATCACGGAGAATCGTATGTGGTGGCTGTGGTTGCTTCAAAAAAAATTCGCTGGGAGAATAGAATTGTTTTCCCAGTGTTAAACCAATGCTGGTGATTGGCATAACGCGGTCAGACAGATACTATTCTAGGTGCTGCTGCCATACAACAAAAGCTGCTTTGACTACGGTCTCAGTAGCAAGAGTTTAGATAGCTTAAAGTATCTCATCAATGTACTTGTTCATACTGCAGGGATAACTATGTTCAAAGATTGCAACCTACGTATGTGTTCTTGGTAAGTCACATGGTGCTTTTTAAGGGTGCATGGTGGCGATGGTTGGACGATCATCTTCACTCGTTGCTTAGACCTCCATGATATTAGGCCGTAAAGACAGGTGTTCACGTTAATCTGAAACACATCTGTCGAGTCTTCTACCACCATACATTCGCTCTGTACGTCATGATTAGCGTAACGATGATTTTGGGTTCATGCCCCAGGTTAACCCAGCACAACTCTTCACCGCCCAGATAGCTCTAGTGACTTCCTGTGTTACGCATTTAACAGGTGATTCCAAGTCAGCTTTATATCAGGAGTAACATCCAAGTATTTCACATCAGTCTGTGTTCTAATGATGTCAGGTGGTGAGCTTCTTCAACCTATGTAATGACTTTCATTCAGAACGTCATACCTTCTTTTCATCTGTGTTTAAAAGAAGATGTATCAAATACACTCATTCTCTATTAATTAATTGTTTTGCGAAATGGTAGACATTTTTGTGTTCAGATACCAGTTAGGCTTCTCCAAGTTATGTAGTGGCTTTCATTAGAAAAGTCAAACAGAGTTTGAGTTAAATTTAGTGATTCAAAAAAATATAGATCTTTTAAGTGCTGCAGTATCGGTCCTTGCATCAGATCCTTTTGATCTTTCGATCACGACTTGACTTAAGAGTATTTTAAGCAAGGATTTTAATACCTTCGGGGCAACACCATTAAGGAAGAGTCGACTGTCTATATAAACGAAGATAATGCTGGCTTTTTAAATATAAGACTCTAGCTACTTTACCAGCTTCGGATGTGGTGTATCTAATTTGAGCAGCATCGTTCCAAGATTTGCACAAGTGAGATTGGGTTAGGTCTAAAAGAGCAATCATTAAGCTCATGTCCGGAGACATGCATAAGAGCCAGTATAGACCTATTATTCGGTCTTATGTGAATACGAACCCTACTTTTAAAAGAACTCAGCATCGTTCACGTAGTCTCTGAAACTTTTCCAGTCAGTAGCTCTAAGTTGAGAAATGTCTGGTAAGGTGTCATCCCCAAAATAATGCGATATCGGCTGGGCGAAAGCGGGACAATTATCTTGATGTCATGTATGCCCTGCATTCATTGCCATCCGTGGTTCACAAGTTAGAATGCCCCGTTAAGATGTCGATCAACTTTCCCAGCTCGGGCTAGTTTAGTTTCAACAGCTCCCTTGTTTTGTCCTCGTTCGGATTATCTTATAGAATCTTGGTTAGATTACCCACAGTATCACTATTCCATGATGTCCTGTGGGCCATATTTGCCCAATTTTGTAACTCAATCTTCTCTGCCTTGAAAGGCTTTGCATTAATAAGGATCTGCATACATTTTGTAGTTGTTTGGGAAAATCAAAGCAGCGCAATCTCAAAGTACAAGTTTAATCTACAAGCAATTCCTATGTGTTGTCACGGCTGGGGAAGATTTGTCAGAGTTCACAGTGACCGAAGACACATAGTCTATTGATATCCTTAAGGCCAGTCTCCGACATTTATGAAAATTTTTTTACTTAGTAGATTCTTTCGAGCCTAAATCGATCTGCAGTGCGATTCACTAACGATAATCGCATCGTTAAAATAATTATAACGATATTCGCTGTAGGTTAATATCAGCTGTGTCATTATTTAAGCGACAATAATTTATGTGTTGTTAATTTTATCGACAAAAATCAACAGAAAATATCAGCTGCATACTATGCTTAAAAAGAAGTTACAAAATCACACAATCGTTATTGCAAGCAACAAAATGTATAGATAAAATTTATATAAATTGTCGGATAGTTAAAAGTTACTGAATCGCGCTACTGGGGCCTGTTTATAAAAAACTTAACACTATTTTACAACAGGACCGTGGCAAGCATATGTCAGGACCCTGGCAGGCATAAATATCAAACGGATACATGTCGAGCATTTTCCCCAAGCTTGCTTGCATGCACTAAACTTCATTATAGCAGTAACCCTGAAATGTATGTCCGGTGTCCCCCATACGACTTGCGATCTATAAGCGACTGAGATACTGGCCTCTATATTTCATATCGCACGTAGGTCTTGCATTAGTAGCCAAATTTTCCAAAAATAAAAATCTCTTGACAGAACTGCAGTATTTATAATGTTTCCACGAGGGTTTGTGTTCCGGAATTTTAATCAGGAAATATGTATTACTTAGATTCCAGAACTTTATAGCCTTTGTTGAAAAGTATTGATCATCAAAATTATTAATGCATCAATATGGACTTGCATAAGTATTCTTAGAACCTCTGCATTATATATTCTTAAGGCGTGCGATTTTTGAGAAAATACAACCCTGGTATGATGGAGTCTATGAAAACAATTCATCAGATCAGGGTTGTATTTTTTCGTAGGTCGTGCAATTGTGGCCTTTAATAAAAAAAATTTTGTCTCAGTGTTTTAACCTTTTTGTATATATATAATACTCTTTGGCATTTTTCTGTTAGCATTTGCCACTTCTAAATATAATAACCAAACTGAAAAAGATACACACTTAAAGGCAACAAATATATATAAAAAAACCTAAAATCCCAGATAATTCGTAGGAAAAAAGGAAATATTTTCAAATATTAAGAGGTTTTTTCTTTTCTCAAACAAACAGTAGTTTTATTTTGCGTCAAACTTTCCTGGTCATATTTTCTTAGCACAACTGCACTCAAGTGTCTTCTTAAAAAAAATTTTTTTTTTCTTTCAACCTTTTCTTTTTCATCCTCAAGCCATAGACCACTCACTATGTTCACAGTTGTATTGACAATGTTTACTTGCGGTAAATAGACAAACGCCTACATTTTCTCACCTTTATATTTATAATAATTGAGAAGTGTGTTAGAGAGAGTTCTTGCGCCTTTTTTTCCTTAACGTGTCATTAACATTCCAAAGGTTTATTATTATATACTTAGAGCTGTGTTGTGCGTTTAAGCAGGTACTTAGTGTTCATCTTCCCTAGCTGGTAGTCGTTCTAATAAATTCTAAGACTTGTTGTAGTTTTTGTTTTCTTCTTAAGGGACTATTGTTTGTTTGTGCTCTTTTTGTTGCTGTTGTCGCGTTTGTGTGTGCGTGCAAAGGTGTGATATTGTTAAGATACCCTGTCTATAACTAAACAACGACGAGTGTTAAGTCCGGACATCCTTAATTTCTTTATCCTTTTCATTTTAACATTGTCACTCTGCACAACACAATATAATTATATTATTATTATTATTTTTATACACTTTTCTTAACCATAATTTGATTACTTTATGAGTATTGTGGGTATTGTATTTCTTTTATTTACAAAAAAAAAATGGGCAAATTGATAAATGTTTAGCACTCGTAGTTTAAGCTAAATGCTTTGTGAGTTTCTATGAAAATTGAAGTGGACTATTTTTAGCATGAATACATATGTATATTTAGTTTTATATAAATATTTTATTTTATAGCTAATATTTACTTTAGAGAAAAAAAAGGACAAAGCCATGCCTCTTAATTAAGACTAAAAATAAATTGTTTTCAAAATCTATGCACATTTTCAAATATCAATTAATTTGCAATAACTCTAGCAACCAGAAGGCACCAAGTTAGTATTATTGAAAAAAAATATTAGAAAAAAATTTATTTAAAAAATTAATTAATTAATTACGAGTGTTGTATTTCAACTTCGCCTACGACGATTTTGTACTAGACTGAACCTGTCATTGAACTACACCGACTTTAGCGAATAATAATCTTAATTTAACATCAGAGCGCCCTCCTTCATCGGTATTGTGTAGCAGAATCATCGGCAAAGTAAAATAACCAATAAAATGACTGCTAAAGACAAGTTCAAAAAATTTAATACGTCTCATTGACACCAGAGGCGCTGCAATAGTGCGTTATAAAAAAAATACGTGGAAAAACAAAGCTTTCCTGTTACTTCTCTATCCCTATCCCTTTCCTAAAGAAGGTGACATGACAGGCATTCATTGCCTGAGTGTTACTTCTCTTAAAAAAAAATAAAATTGCAACATAAAGAATCGTCCCGGTGGAAGTCAAAATACGGCACTCGTATTTTTAATTGTGGGACACAATTTGCCATACTTGTCTTTATATCCTAAATCCAAGGAATTTTTTTTTTCAAAAGAAATTTTATTGTTTGATTACCAGCGTGACATGGTGCAATATCCTGTTGAAACGATTTTTTATTCTAACATTTACGACGCATGTTTGGTTTAGCTGAAGAAAACCGGCCCAATGATGGTTTTGGCGTAATTGTCGCTTAAAAAAATTACTTTCTGGTCTTGCAGAAATATTTTTGTATCTTGTATGGATTTTTTGGTTTTTTTTTCTAGCGAAGCCATTGCCGCACAGTGGGATGGCTTCATACATTTTTGTTGAAAGTTGGCATAATATTGACTAAATAAAAAACAAGGTAATTTAATGTAAATCGGTGACGTCCACCGTCCATGCAGCGTGCGATCACGGAAGTCCTAAAACTGATCAGTGCGAATATTAGGGCCACAGATGTCAACGTAAATCGACAATTAGGGCAATCAAAACCGAAACAGCAAGCTCTAGGACCGTTTTAAATGGCAGGAATATGATAACCTGATCTGGAAGCCCTAACAGCTGAAGGAAGCAATGCATTGCTTCGAAAAGTGCTTCTAAAAATCACTAACATAAGGCGGGCTGGGCTCTCTAACAAAGTAGTACGTTATCACAGAAAATTTTCAAAGCAGTAACTTTTGCATCTGAGTATTACTTTTGTGAAGCACTTTATTAAGGCAAATAATTCAAAATGTATTGCTTCTAACTGACTCACCTCGGAACAAAAAGAAAATGCCTTATTCATGCGCAATAGCAAGTGATTCTGTAATATTGTCCCGCTTACAAAAATGCTTCTGGAAAGCAGTAATTTTTGCTGGGGTACATGGCAAAACTCATCTCCCAGCCCACTACGACATAAATGGAAATGAACATGCAAATAGACTGGCAAAAAAAGATCAGAATGTTACAGACCGTAACTCTAATAATGCAAATCACTTCACTAAAGTTACAAAATTGGCCGAAGATGGCCCACACGACACGATGAAATAGTGATACTGTGAGTAATGTAACCAAGGTTGTATGAGCCGACCCGCACGAAGACAAAACAAGGGCACTGTTGAAACTAAACAATCCCCAACTAGGAAAGTTTACCGGCGTCTTAACGGGGTACTCTAACCCACCAAAAAAATCGGATCTAGTTCCAAAGGTTTACCATTTTCATTGCATACCAATCATTACAACTACTGAATTTAATATTCTAAGATAATTGTTTATATAAAAAATTGTTCTATACAACCTTTTAAGCGCATACCATTCAGTTCACTTCCGTCCTATGACAACCAGGTGTTAAATTCATTGATGATTCACCAGAAATAGAACTACTTGGAGCTGATTTCATCAGTGCTGTGATTAATAATTTGTATTGTCATTTTTTGCTGGGAACTTACGAGAGCACTTGTACGGGATTGAAGCCACATATAGCAATGAATGCAAGGCATGCATGGATGACATTGAGATAATGGAGCACTTTCCTTGGCATTGTCCAGTTTTTACCCAGTCGAAATGACGTTATTTGGGGGAGGGGGGGAGGGAGGCGTGGAGTTTGTAAAGTAAAAACTTCGAAGTCAGCGTTACGTTATATGTGAATGGTGTCTATGTCCCTTGTAATGGCTAATCTCTTCAGCCTACACAGAAAAAATTATTCCCAAAAAATTTTCAAACACTGAAAGGAAACCCTTCATTCAGACAATGAAATTCTTCATTGTATTAATGAAATGTTTCATTAAAAGTCAGCTAATGAAGCCTTTCATTGGATCAATGAAGAATGTTTAAACCAAAACGCTATTCGTATATATATTTTGATAGTTTGTGAAATTTTCCCTATTCAATTGAATAGTACTCAGTCAAGGTCCAAATTTATTCCTATTTTGATCATTCTTGATATTTCGGAGTGTTTTCTTGGACTTTGACTAGTAAAATATCTAAAGGTTTGGTTTATTCGTTCGTTCGGTACTTTTGATATCTTTTTTGTGCTTATTAAATCACTTTTGTTGTGAGCCTTGAAAAATATTTACCACGTCTCTACGCTCTATGATCTATTTTAAAGGTAAAATCAATAAAATAAAGAATCCTTCATTTTTATACTCTTTAAACAATTGTTTTTTATTTCCTCCATCTTTACACGCTAACAAAGAATGATTCATTGTATTTATGATGTTAATTTTAGCGGCTATGTCATAAATAGAATGAAACTATTTCATTAGTTCAATGGAAACTTTTTCATGAATATAATGTAGTTGTTTCATTGATTTAATGAAGTTCTTACATACTATAAATGAAGTTTATTCATTAATATAAAGAAAATTTCATATATATAATGAAATATAAGCAGTAAATAATGAAAATTTTCTATTAAAAACATGAAATCATATCCCTTCCAAACCACCTACTTAATAAAAGATATATAGGTTTTTTTTATTTTATTTAATATATAGAAATACATATGTACTTAATATATAAGCAAATGTATGTATTTATTAACGTAAAACATTTAAAATTTAAGGAACTCATCAGTAGAGTTCAACCCAAATAATGTTTAAGTAAGTCGAAAAACTTGCATGTTTATAGTAAAACTCTTAATATGTTATTGAGAATCACAATACACAAACATAAGTTTAAAAGAATCAAACAAAAATCTTAACAAAACAAGCATCTTTATAAGATGTTTGGCATAACCTTCTTGCGTTTGTATAGTGGTGAAGGACGTGAATGGATAAAAAAAGAGAAAGAGAGAGATATCTGCTATACAATGAAGAATATTACATTGTATAAATGAAATGAATTCATTGCATTTATGATGACCATACTGCTTTGAAATTAAAAGGGATTAGAAAAATAAGAAATAGATATTATATCTTAACTAAATAACTTTTGATTTATTTATGTTTGACAAACTCTATACAGTAAGAAGACAAAATTCTTGCAACTTACATATTTATATTTGCCCCAAATTCGCCAAAAAGAAAATTCGTTTAAACAATGTAACGATTTTCATTAATACAATGAACTATGAAGAACACATGAAGAGCAGAGATGGAAAGATTTCATGAATGCAATGAAATTGTTCATTGTATATATTAATGAAAAGTTTCTTTTATATAATGCAGAACATTTAATGAAACCGTTTCATTCTCTGAATGAATGATTTAACTTTCAGTGAACAAACGTGTGTTTTGAAATATAATTTAGTTTCAGTAAATATTTTTTACTGTTCCAGTAAATTATTTGTTCCAATTTTATTTTATGTAAAAAACTTCAATAGAATGAAAATTATCTATATAAAGTAAAATTTGTAAAAAAAAATTTTAGATTTATTTTTTTTTTATTTAAATTTGTTATTTTCAGTTAAATTTATTTTTATATACTGTAAAAAAATTTGTCTGAGTTTTGTTAATTTTTTCAGTTAAATTTATTTTTATATACTGTAAAAAAATTTGTTTGATTTTTTTTAATTTTTCTACAAATTATTTTATAGATATAAAAAACATTTAATTTTTTAAAAGATTTTTGTTTGCGGTTTTCAAACTTATTATGTTTGTATATTGTGATTCTCAATATAAAGGGTCCGCCAGATAACTTTTTTTTTTTGAAAATGCTATAAAAAAAAATACTGAAGCTTCGGCTGTGTGGCACGTAGCGCCGTCCTGTTGAAAAGAAATGTTGCCAATATCCTACTCTTTAATTATTGTGAACAAACATTCGTTCAACATGGCCCGATAACGATCGCCATTGACTGTAACGGTCACTCCTTGCTCAATGGCCCAATTATGCCTCTGGACCAAAACCCGCACCAAACAGTGACTCGTTTTGGTGCGTCGGCTTTTTAATGTATGCGTGCGGGTTTTCTGTGCCCCAAATCCGACAATTTTGCTTGTTTACATACCCGCCAAGATCAAAATGAGCTTCATCTGAAAAGATGATTTTTTTTGGCAAAATCGGCATCTTCTGTAAGCCGATCGCAGGCCCACTTAGCGAAGCGAAAACGCATTGGATGGTCAGTTGGCTCGTTCAGCGGAAGGATAAAACTAATTATCTGTCAAATCAGGCATGAGCTAAGTGTTACCATTCACGAAATAAGCATTCGTTAAAAAAAAATTTTAGATGGCGGACCCTTTAGTGTTAAGAGTTTTATTATAAACATACGGAGTTTGTTAGCTAAATTAAAAAATTTTTGGGTTGAAGTCTACAGACGAGTTCCAAAAGCGGGAACGAAATGCCTTAACCATAAAAACAAGCCAATTTTTGAAAGTAAAAAAAAAAAAAAATTGTTGATTTGTCATTTGATTCAGTTATTTATTTCAAATAAAACTTTTACTAATTTTTAAACAAATTGTTTTTGATTCAGTTAATTTATTTTCTGATAATACGAAAAATTTTAGTGAATGTGTTTGTAAATTATAAAAAAAAATTGCTGAATAATACAAAAAAAAATCTGCAAAAATGTTTTTATGTTCCTATTAATAAATTTGACTAAAAATTTTTTTTTAGTTTCAGTTAACTTTTTTCTCTAATGCCATAATAATTTAACTAAAACTAAAATTTTTTTTCCAGTTAAATTTTTACAAAATTGCTATCAGAATCTACAAATTTCTTTGTAGGTCCGCATTCACACAAAAAATTTACTTACTGATTCAATGAATTTGGTTACTGAAAACGAAATTTAGTTTTTTCTGTGTAACATAACCTAACTTAAACGCCCATTCAATCCAAATTGATCTTTGCTCATACAATTTTTCTATTCAAGCAGAATTCTTCTAATTTGGCACAAAAACAAAAAGCAGGCCTAGGTTCAACAAAATGTCCCATGCCAATTTTTATCTATCAACCAAGAAATTTACTACGTCAACCACACATTTTGAACAAACAAACAAACCTTTTATCTTATGCACAGACCTTCAAGAACTATTTGAGAATTCACAAATAATAATCAGGGCTATCATGAATAAAATTCCGCGTGAAATTTCTCCCTTTTCCAATTAGAATTTTTTGTTTTCCCTATTACTTGCTATTAGTTGGAATTGTTCCCCGGGAAAAATTTCACGCGGAATTTTATTCATGATAGCCCTGAATATTTTCGAAAATCACAAAAGAAAAATAGGCGTAGTAAGCACGGTTTAACCCATTATGGGTCTGTATTGTTCTTAAACATTTTAAAAATTCCAATCAGGGACATATTGTCGATAATAAAATGAAAAAGATTCTTAAGAAAAATAAAACTTTTAGATTTTTGACATAAATTAACCCATTGTTGGCCACTTATATAATATAAAACTATTTTTAATACTTCAAAGTCAGCTGTTCTTATTAAACGTTTGAAAACAAAACTCACGCTTCGTATGTAGCAGATAGTTATTGCATGTATCGCCATTGTTTTTTTTTGGCGTTGAGTAAGAAGCAAAAGGGTGGTTAAATTACCTAAAATAAAAAATTAATTTGCTAACACCCTGAAGAGAAGCACAAAAAGGTGTCAAATTAAACAATAGATAAATTGTTTAACGGTTATTTTTAAAATGTCTAATTCTTAAACATCTATGCAGATGTACATACATATACTGCAGTTATGCATATACATACATATGTGTGTATGTATGTATGTAGATACTTATATATACATATGTATATATATGTATTTAATTTGTATGTATATTTGTTTTATTCTTCTCCATACAAAATATTGCCTTAAAATATTCATACTCATGTTTACTTACGTGTAATAACTTAAAGACTTAAATATTCCGTTTGATTGTGTAAACTTTTTCAAAGATTATTTAACACATATTGTTGTTGCTGTTGCTATTGTTGTTGCCTATTTGGTTGCTTATGTTGTTGTCCCTGCACATGATTTTAAATGCATAAGGCTTATTAGGGTTGCCACTTGGTTGCCACTTATTCACCAAATGCGAATTAGATGCATGTGCAAGTATGTGTGTGTATTTTTTCATGCTTTTTTTCTTCTCAGTATTGTTGTTGTTGCTGTTATTATTTTCATATTATGTATTCATAAGCTTTATAAGCCTGTTTTTTCTTTTGTTTTTGATCTACTACCGTGACTAGTGGCGGTATTGTTGTTTTTTTTTGCATTGGGTTCACTCTCTCACCCTTCGTGGTTTTCACAATGGATTTTTTCATGCTATGTATGCATCATACACTTAACAAAATAATTAAGGCAATTTAATTGAAATGAAAAAGTTATTGGAATTTAGAAGAATAAAATGAAAGTTGATTTGGTAAAAAATTGATTAAAAGTGCTTATAGTAAACTTTTTAGACTTCAGCGGGTACTAGGGTGATCGATTATTCGACTTTTTCCAGAAACCGGTTTTCGAATAGTTTGAATATTTGAAATTATGAAAAAGCCGGTTTCGGTTTTTGCAATTCAGGAAAAACCGGTCAACCGGTTTTTTTTAAGTAAGAAAATTATACAAAAGTTTTGATTTTAAATTGCTTTATAAAAAAAAGAGTTAAGAGTTCACGTAAATATTATAAAACAATACAAAAATTAAAGGTAAAACATAAAAATTAACTTCATATACTTATGTATGTATGGTACATAAATATTTATATATAATATACAGTTGAGGAATAAACTCTACATATAACCATCATTTTTAGGGTTTGTGGAAACTTGGGAAGAAATTAAAAAATATGCCAATATTTAGGTTGCTAATAAATATGTTTATACAAAAAATAAAAAAAAACAAAATACATAGGAGAAAAGTCTACATACAGGCATAAAATAGTACATGAAAAAATACGTGCAAAATGTTTGATGTCGTCAACTTGTTTGAAAATTCTGTGATTTCCGGTACGAAGCCGTCAACAAATGACATCCAAATATGGTCTATTAAGTTGTTATTATAATTATTTTTTAATTTTTTATTTTTTTGTATAAACATATTTATTAGCACCCTAAATATTGGCACAATTAATTTTTTGAATTTCTTCCCAAGTTTCCTCAAACCCCAAAATTAATGGGTGTATGTAGAGTTTATTCCTTAATGGTATATACATATGAATGTATGAACAAGGTGGATATCTACCTCTATATATAAAATATGAAGCAAAATGGCAACAAAACTAAAAAACACTTTTTGCAACTGTATTTTGACACCATAAGGCTAATTAAATTCGCCTCAGCTATAACCCAGTAAAAAAAGACACTCCAAAGAAGTCATGAAAATGTAGAGTTTGCAGTCTGGAAGTAGTTCAAATTTCGATCCGATCTAATGATTTTTACATAGGGTTGTCATTGCAAGAAGTTCTCTTTTTCGATGCCTAGTCACCGAATTAGAAGCGATTTTCAGAAAAATTTCTTTTTTTGTGTTCTATGGTAATATTTTCATCTAGGAAAAACTTTAAAAAGTTAAATATTTTAACAATTCGTTTCTTTTTATACGAATGTAAACGCGAAACAGTGTTTTCATGTAAATTTAAGCAAATAACTTCTAAATTTTAGGCCAAATTAATTCATAAATTTCTTTAAAAAAATCGATTTTTTGAACATTTTGGTAAGTATTTACTAATACTATGGAAAAACTACAAGGTTTTGTGTGATTAAAATCAACTTTTACTTGGTTTTCTGCTAACTATCGGCAAATTAAAAATATCGATTTTTTGGAAGCAATGAAAATGTGGTTCTTTCAGAATGACTTTCATTTTTTTACTGGGAAGCTCATTAAATAATTTCTCTTAAATTTCATAGTTCGGTAAATGTTGCCATGCTCTAAAAATGCTTAGAGCTTTTACACTAAAAAAATACTTACGAAAATCAAAAAACATGCAAAATGTACAAACCGAAAAGTATTCAACTCAGCCGGTTTTTAAATTGTAAAAAAACCGGACTATTCGACATTCGAAAAATCAACATTTTGAAAAAGCGACAACGGTATTTTTAAAAAACCGGGTTTTAAAACCGGTTGAAAAACCGAGTCGATCACCCTAGCGGGTACTAACCTTAATGTAGCATCAGAGTGCCCTCCTTTGTTGGTATTGTGTAGCAGAATCATCGGCGAAGCCAAATAACCAATAAAATATCTACTAAACACAGCTTTGAAAATTTAATACGCCTCATTGACACCAGAGGCGCTCCAACACTATATTATTAGAAACGTGCAAAAAGCAGAACTGTACATGAATGAAGCTTTGCTCTATTTTTTCCCTCGCCACTCTTCTCTATTACTATCACTTTCCTAAAGAAGGTAAAAACTAGTAATAGTACATGAGTGTTACTTATCTTTATAAATAAAATAACTTAACCATCTCCTCTTTACTTCGACAGGAATCCAGTATTTTAAACCTTTCTGATCTGTTCATAGTTTTTTTAGTTACTCAAACCCCTTAAAAACAAGCTTATATTGGAGTTCTTCTTAACGGGTAGATTAAGAAGCACAAAGCAAATGATGGTGCTAGAGATACCGAGTTGAATGAAACCCTGGCCAGACCCAGTCATATCAATATCATAGATTTTTCTGATTGTGTGTTAATGTCCATGTTAGTCTATATCGCAGCACCCTTCTAATTTCAACCTCATGATTAGTCGATTTGCTGTTTGAAATAATGCCGCTTTCGGTATGTTAACTGTCTGGGTAGATAAAAACAACGTTTATTTTCCTCCAATTCGGGAATAAGCCCGGAAACAAAGATGTCGCTCAATCTAGAGGCGCGAGCACTAAGCAGGTATCAATGCACCATGGCAAAAGAAGAGCAAGGGCACCATCCCAGATTTCAGGTTCCTAAATAATAAAATCAGTTTATATCAAATTTCAATTATTCTCAGTGTCTTGGAAATATATTGTTTTTCTTCTTTAGGTTGCATACACCCCTCTTCCCCCCTCCAAAGAAAAACACGTTCTTAAATTATGAAGTGTTGCATCTAAGATAGCTAAGTTAGCCCACTTGATATATTGTGTATTCTTTTTATCACCCTTCATTTCCTTTATGTACTACAAATTTTTTTCTTTTTAATTTTACTTATATACAGCGCCGAACATACAAATTTACATATGTATGTAAAGCATATCTTTAACATTTCTTAATATTCAAATACTTTGTACTATATATGACATTGAATGGAGGCTTCTTTTTCTTTAGGCCTTTTGTGTCTTTCTTTTTGTCATACATATGTATTTCTTCAGTTTCTAAGATGAAGAGTTTTTGTTAGCTTTTTTTTTTTTTTTTTTTTTTTTTTTTTTTTTTTTGCTGTTCGGTATTATGCCTTTTTTACTCGGTTCAAGTATAACCCAATGGATGGGTTAAAAGAGAAATGTTTAAGAGCTTACAAAAAAAAAATATATATATATAAAAAATTGTAACTAATTAGCTGGGGGGTTTTTTTTGAGGGTATAATAGCAGACATGTGTAAATCTTTTAAGAATTCATAAATCAACTAATTTAAAGCGGAGAAAAAATATGAAATAAAATATTTAGAAAATTTATTTTTAATTATTTAATTGCTTATAGAACACGAAATCTAGCAAATTTCAATTAAAATCTTTATCAAAATCTATAACGTTTGCACTAGGTTTTTTTTTGACATTTAACAAGATTTCGTATCCAACACAAAAACCATGACTAACATTTTTCCTAAACTAAAACCGAACAACTTTAATATAGCTAATTCACACACCTTTTCAAGTGCAAAGATTTATTTTTTAGTACAATTTTGAAGCAGAAAAAAACGATTGTTGCACTGCTACACAGAAAAAAATATTGATGCACTAAACAACTTTAATTGAAAATAAAATAAAAAAATCAATTAAAGATGTATTTAATGTAAATTAAACTTTTGTTTACAAAATTTAATTAATTACAAAGTTTAATTGACACAATTGTATTTTTAATTGATTTTTGATTTTATTTTCAATTAAAATTGTTTATTGCAGGAAATTTTTCCTTTGTAAGTTTTACTATGTAGATTTAGTAGATATGTCGACAAAATCTGATGGCGAAGTAGAGATTATATTCGAAATCTACAAGATTTTGCTTGAAATCTCATAAGTAATACATTTTGCTCAGATCAAAAAAATTAAATTTAAAATAATCAAAATTTTTCTGCGTTTACAATAAGAAAATTTTTGATATTTTCAATTTTTTTTTTTTTTTTTTTTTTTTTGGAAAAGTTGAACCGTTTAAAAAATTTTTATCTGTTGTTTATTGACTTTTTTTGAGTATTACAAAACCCTTTCTCTAACATATCTAACTATTGAAAATTGCTGGAAAATTTTTTTAGCGGGCCGTGTTTCAACAGTTTCTATTAAGGTCCAAGCAGGCCGCACTAGAACAATTTTTTTATGGAAAACACCAATCACTTAGGACCAGGCCAAGTTACACTATTTAGAGGTATTTAGAGGTTCCAAATGAAATAATTCCCAAGACAAAAATTAAATAACTCGCAATGATTTTTCCATACAAGAATTAAGACTTAGGTTAGTTAGGAAGGGTGGTGGTGCTATACCGCACTTCCACTTGGAGAACCAATGGGGTCCATTGTGATCAGAATTGTGATTTATTTCATTATGAATTATTTAATTTTTTATTAGGAATTATTTAATTTTTTTTTATGAAAACCAAAAATTTGTTGGGACTTATTTTATTTTCTTCTGTGATTGGGAATTATTTTATTTCGCGGTTGGGAGTTGTTTAATTTTTTTTGGGAGTTATTTAATTTTTGTTTGGGAGTTATTGATTTATTTTTTGTTGTTGATTTTTTTAATACATATTATTGTATATTTATGAGTTCTTTAAATTGCACTAAAATTTTTATGGTAAACAAGTGTATAACGGCCCTGCCTACTAAATATTTCCTTCATCCTACCCGAAGGTGGCAGCGCCGTGCCGGGAAATACTATAGAGAAAAAAATCCCTAAGTACGACCACAGAGCATCCATGCAAGAAAATCATTACTAGGCAGTGCTGTGTAGAAATATATCATGGTGGAGAAAATCTTTGAGCCCGGCCGTAGGACGGCTAGGCAGCAAATTTTCAGAAGGCAACGCTGTTATGCGTAATTCTATGAAATGGGACAGGCTGAAGTTTAATATAATAACTCTAGTTGTTCTACGAAATTTTTGGGTATAGGTTCCCTGCTGATCTGCATTAGCAACAGTGAAATGCGCACAGGATCCCAGCTTAACCCCTCAATAATCAATTTCAATGTATTTTTAATAAAATAATATTTTACTGAATAAATTAAATGATAATTTGGGATTAGTAGCACTACTTAAACTTAAACTGTTAAACTTAAACATCCATATTAAAAAAATTTAAAATGAATTTGAAATTTATTTTATTTTAAATTTTTCATAAAAAATTTTCCTATTCAAATTCATCATAAACTTTCTCTTGGGCATTATTTCATGTTTTTTTTTTTGGAATTTATTTTATTGGGAATTATTTCATTTCTTATTTGGGCATTATTCCCTTGGGACTTATTTCATATTGCCAGGCCGCTGATGCAGGTTATGCAATGGCTAGTTATCTCGCTAATAACGTGTTGTTTTATTTTTGTTTGTACTCGGGCCTTATATAATTTTTGTGGAACTTATTTTATTGGGAGTTATTTTGTTTTTAATGAAATAAGTTCCAATTATTGGGAGGTATTTCATTTTATCAATTGCGAGGTATTTAATTTTAACAATTGGAAGTTAATTTATTTTTTCTAATTGGGACTTATTTAATTTTCGTTGGGGGGTTATTTCATTGGTAATTATTTTATTGGAAGTTATTTCAGTTGGGACCTATTTAGACACTCCATCTTGTGTTTCAGTTCTAAATTTCATTTAGTTGTACAATGTATGATACTGTAATATAATATCAACCAAGGTACATATTTAAAGCTTAAATCGTTAAATATTTGGCGCTTACTGTACAGGAATGCAGTTCTTTGGATTAACATTTTTTAATTTTGTATAATTTAATATATTTTCGTAACCAAGATTTATGGCATGTTTCTACATTACTAGTAACTCAAAAATTTTGTTCATATGAGTACAAAATTTGGCTTTGGGGTTTCATAAAACAACTGACAACTTTTTCTGAGTAAAATACGTAATACTTTTTTATTTTGTTGTTTCTACATAACAATTTCAATTGTATCTAATGTCAAATATAGGCAATCAAAAATTAGTACTTGTGTGGAAATTAAAATGGGTTTTTATTCATTAAAGAAGAAATCGAATGTCCACACAATCGTCTAATTGAACCATTATGGAACCTGTAAGCATAAATCCAAACATTCTTACATTATATCCCATATTTGTATGTATTTTCATCACAATTTTATTTTCAATTTTGTTCACATAAATTTGTTCAAGGAAAGTAATAATAGGTTTGTTCGATTACCTGAAACTTTTTACTGAGCTTCGCTGTATTATATTGAATTTCGTTCGTTTGTAATTTGAGACTGAGACAAGCTCTCACTGAATAAATGGTTGCCGAAAATAGCGGTTGCACTTTTCTTTTTTGTGAATTTTATTTCTAAGTAAATTCTTCAATCATTTTCTTGTATGATGTGTAGCATATTTAAAAAAAAAGAATATATGTACATCGGTTTTATGTATATGAAATATATTTTTTATATGTGTAATACATTTTTCCACATTTAAAATATATTGAAAGATATTAACCTCCTAACCACGATAAAGAATATTATTTTGGTTCATATATAAACTCCTGTGCTTTGAACCACATTTCAGTGTAAAGTTTTTCATTCATTATTATCTTGGATCTAGCTGTATTCAAAGCAAGAAGATTGGGAGTATTTCCATTAAATGCGGCAAATTAGTAACCATCTGATGATATATGTATGTACATATCGTATATGGTGGATGAAATCCATTCATGAAGCATGAAAGCTTTTTGACTTGTTTCAGCAAAATCTTAATGCTTTTATAATTGTGAAAAAATTATAACATACCGTAAATGAAAAAAAGTATGTCACTATCGATGTTATTAATTAGGAATCTCTGATGCAGCTTTTTTAAAATATCTAAACATTCTTTAATGCTTAATAGCAAAAATACTCAGGATTTATTCAGTTACTCGATTTTGTTTGAAAAATAAACGAATTGATCTAATATTGCATTGTAATTTAAAAGCAGCTGTTTTTTATTTTGCTCGATTTTCTCGTAGGGCTGCCATTAAGTAATGCTTCTAGTATGGAAAAAAATTAACTCAAATACCAAATTGTATACCATGGCAATAATTAAATTAAATATACAAAAAGTGATACCAAATACATCGTAAGCTAGACAAGTGTACTATAAAAACTCATTTTGTTACGTACTCGCCTGTGTACCGCTTGCTTGTCTGAGAGCTTACTTGTTATGTAGAAACAGGCCATTAACTTTATCCAAAAGGCCCACTGGACCTGAGATTCGATACAAACGAATGTTCACTAATAATTTCGAAACAAAATTGTTTAATATTTGCTTGCAAATTTAAAAACAATTCTCATGTTCACTAAAGCTTCGAACTTCGAACTTCTCTCGATAGTTTCTCGAAGGTGTGACTGTAGCCGAGTAGATGTGTGCTAGTCTGTTAGAATGGAGGTACCATCTTCAAATCCAAATTAAAGAATAAAATTACTTTTTTTGTTACCTTTTTCGATATCGAAATTAGTTCAATATTTTCTTACTGTGAACCTGCCAAATAGAATGTTTTTTTTTGGAACAAAACTGAGCGACAGGTGAACTTTTTTCGATTAATATTTGAATGTCATTCTCGATAGAGTTACACGATAAATGTTCGAGACATATTCAAAATCGATGTCATTAACGAAAATCTTGGTCAACTGGGGATTTATAGAGTACGTCTACCCACTTGACCAACACTTTCGTTAATGATATCTATTTCAAATATATCTCGAACATTTATCGTGTAACACTATCGAGAATGATGAGCAAAAAAGAATTGAAAAAATTTTACATGGCACTCAGTTTTTTTTAATATTTGATTTCGAATGTTCGCTAGCAATATCGAACTAATTTCGATATCGCAAAAAGGCAGCAGGAAAAGTAATTTTTTTTATTATTATTTATTAATTCTTTAATTTACGCTATCGGCTCATATTCGATTAACTATCGAGAGAATTTTGCGATTTTTTTTTTATTTGCGAACAGATATTGTACAATTTTTTTCGAAATTTCTTCGCTTTAATGAAGTGGATACGTCTTAAAAAAATTAAAGCCACTTTGGAAAAACTACACTTGCAAGCACAAACAACTCACCCGCAAATTGTGTACCAAAATGCTGCTGAAAATGCCCCCTAAACTCATGCGGTGTACTAAAACCCGGCGGCAGAAATCCTCTCAAATAAGCAGCAGCCGCCAGCGTAGTCATGTGATGATGATGGGCTGCCGCATTTAGCTGGCCGGCATGATCGGCGGCTGCATAACCTGCGGCAGCATAAAAATTGGCTGGATTGAAAACTGGTAATTGCACATGGGCAGCAGCCGCCGCCGCTGCAGCAGCAGCTGCGGACAAACGGGTGACATCAGGCGACAAAGATCTCGAATCACGATGACGGCCGTGTGTGGAAGAGGCAGGTGAAATTGGAGCATTATTACAGTCGCTGGGCGTACGAGCCGCAGGTGGTGAGGAGGTTGACAAACGTTGAGCGGCTGGATGTTGTGAACTTGTGCTGGAATTGTGTGAAGATGGTGGTGGCGTTGTGGCGACGGGCGGCACAGCGGTATGTGAATGCAAATGAACTGTATGAGGATAGCCGGCGGCAGCAGCAGCCGCTGCAGAACCCACACCCAGACCCAAAATTTCCTGTATGGCAAAGGGGGTGCGCATTTTAGTGGCTTGCATTTTACCGACGGCAAATGGAATTTTATTTTTTTAGTTTTTTGCTGCTAACACAGTTTTTTCTCTCTTTTTATATAAATTCAATTAGGAATTCTTTTTTAATTTTTTATTAAAAAAAATTTTGATTGTTTTTTTATTAACACATTTTGTTGATTAAAAAAATTACTTTTGCCTTGAATAATTGTCTTGGAAATAATTTAGCAGCTTTCTTAGCAGATTTCCTGATTTTTTTTTATAAAGTGTAGTTAGGAGTTTTTATTTAAACTAAAACAAGGCATACTTTTAGGCTGGTAAAAAAATATTTTTTTTAAATTTATTTATTTTATTATTTCTTATTTATTTTCTTAAATTTTAAAGTTTTTAGTGAAGTGCTGTTTTCTTTTAAATTTAATTTTTTTATTTTCAAATTAATATTTCTTATATAAATTTATTGCACATTTTTGTTATTTATTTCATTCACGTTGGTTTTAAACAAACGTCATTAAGCCATTTCGTGTTGGCCAGTTAATTTATTTAATTTTCATTATTATAATTATATATGTATATTTTTTTTTTGGAATTAAAATCTACACGTGTTTATTTTTATTTACGGGGCGATATTATTTCAACTTTTTTTATGCCTTCTAAAATTCATTTGGTCTTTGCTATTTGCTTTATTTATATTTTTATGTATTTGATAGTCCCTTGAAATCTCATACGCTACATTGCCTCGACGAACGAACCTTGCTTATGCTCAAAGCATGAAAATCAACTGAATGGTTGAAACGGATTTTTGCCAACAAAAAGAGTATCCATGAGTTAGAAATTTTGCCAAAAAACCTAAAACGCCATGTTAACCCTTGTATACGACAAAGGTAGGAAAGAACCAAACTATGTTTACTAGCATGCTATTTCACTCTTATCTTAGTAAAAGAAATAAAACCAACTAGAATTCCTTTGGCAGAGGGGTATTTTCAAAAGCAAATTCCAATAAGTATCTCACAATATCTTGTATCTCTCAGATACATTCAGTAGTGAGTGTTTGACAACTGGAAGTTTGCTTTTTGTAAGTTATGAGGAGCATTTTTATCATGCTGGCCTTTTTGTTCCAAATGCTTTATTTTCCATTCACTTTCTCTGTTGCTCTTTAGGTGGTTATTTGCAATGTATCGTGTGCATACGAGTATTATACACACATAGACAGATAAGTATCTGTGAGTTACTTCATTTGAATATTTATTTCTTTCATTATTGTTATATGCTTTTTAATGTAGCTAAATTTTTCTATGTTTGAGTTTGAATTTCAAACACTCAGTTTTGTTTTATCATAATTTTTACGCACTTTAAATTGCGAAAATTTTGGGAAGTCATAATTTTAGCAGCGGATTTAGACGAAAAAAAAAATATTTAAAAAATGCAAATTACATAGATTAAGAGTAGAAAATTTTAAAAGGCAATTTTATAAAATAAAGTTTAATATATCTTTTATAATTTATGTAGCCTAAAAAAAACTGTTTTATTTCTTTCAATTAAAACTTTAAATAAATCCACAAACTAAACAATAATGTGTGTACACTCATTGATTTTTTTAGATTTATTTTGTGGAACTGGTGATAAGGCCACCCAAAACTTCTTCCATTCGTCATGGTGTATGCTATCTTATTATAGTTTTCAATGTTGAAATTAAGTGTGAATTATTTCGATAAGATTTTCTAGGATTTTCTTTTTTATGATTAAAAAAAAAACAAGTACATATACATATATGTGGCAAAAAGGAAAAAGTGCTTAAATCGAAATAAGCAAATTTTGAGTTAATGGCACTACTGTAATTTTTATGTTCAAAAGTACCTCTCAATCGTTTTGTGCGATTTTTCAAGAAGTTATAGGCGCAATGAATTGGGTGCTTATCTTGTTTCGACTTACAATCTCATATGGAATAATAACTTACACTGTGTAGAACGAAGCTTTTCTAAATTATGTATATAAAAACGTAAACGAAACCCGTATTTTCCAATTTAACTGTATTACAAGTAAATTTTTTATTAAATGAGATTTTGCCACAGCCCCACTTTTTGTTTTATTTAAAGTAAGTGTTTGTCGCCCGCCATATTCCGCTTTATTTTAAAATGTCAGATGAGGTTCCAACACGGCCCTCCTCACCCTCCACAAAAAAAATATTATTTTAAAAAAATTTATTATCTATCACACTTTTTTTTAAATATAGGATGAGGTTCCACCACGGCCCTCACCCTCCACAAAAAAATATTATTTTAAAAAAATTGATTATCTATCACACTTTTTTTTTTAAATATAGGATGAGGGTCCGCCACACTCAACTTTTTCAATATAAAATAAAGATTTATGCCGACACGCAAAAAAATTTCAACTTAAAATCTACATAAACAAGATTTAGCTAATCTTTTTCGGCAATGATTTTGCTTCATATGTGTTTCATGTTTATCTAACATGATTTATAGTAATTTCCAAAGAAAATTAGTCTTCTTGATATAACTTTCTTTAACGTTGATTTAGCATTTGCGTACTGTTAAAATCAAAACGGAGAATCATGTTGAATCAAAGTTATTTCAAGTAAGAACAACATGAGTTTAATTTAAAGTAGTAAATGTGTTTTATTAGCTATTTAACCTACGTGTGGTTAACAAAGACATCAGAAAAATGTTTGGTTGTATATTTGACCAAGATTTGACCTCGGAACTAAACGCTGGTAGACAACGTGCTTACCCCTGCAGTTACAACAACTTCAAATATTTTTTTAGATACACACTAAATATGTACCATCATGAATAAAATTTTAATTCAATATTATTACATTGATCATTTCGATTACAATTTATTTGAAAAGTTTTAGTTTAAAAGTATACAAAATACTTTGACTTGACTCCAGGCTTCGAACCTGCGATCCTCCAACTGCAAGACTAGTAGTACACTGCCTACCAGCCATGAGCAGTTTGTCAAAACTTCAAACTTCAAAAAAAACAACAACAATACAAAAACAACTCACACAACTAAGCACAAAAGTGTACTGCAGCTAAGAACAGAGCAAATAAATACCAGCACACAGAAACAAATTACAAAATTTCCTGTAAATTTAATGTGATTTTAATGAATTTGAATCAAACTTTTTGCATGGTGATTTTACATTGGTATTTTTTTCTGCGTGGACAAACCAATTCTTTTAATATAAAATTGTTTACGCCAAGGTACTCTTGTTTGATATAAAATAAGATTCTGTATAGTATAGTTCTGCTGCCTGCCCCAGCTCACTTTTTTTTAACCTTTTTTAACTTTTTATAAAATTTCAGTCTTCTTTTTATATATAACTTTATGCACAAATTTAAATATTTTGCATGCAATGCCTTGGCATACAAGTTATTCACTATGTTTGAAAAAAAAATTAAGCATTTACAGCCTTATTTATAAAAATTAATAAGGCATTATAAAGAGTTTTTAAAACAAATTAAAAAAAAAATCTTATTAAGCCTTTATAAAAAGCCTAAATAATTTTTATAAATAAGGCTGTATATTTCAAAAGAATTTATCATCATTTGAAGAATCATACATTTTAGGAAAATGAAAAAAATTTCTGAGTAGTATTCATATATACATCGCACAGTGGGGCCTTTTTCGCCTTTTTTCGCGAGTTAATTCATATCTCCACAACTATAATAATAATGCTATAAACACAATCAAGTCCACCGACCACCGACTACAAGATGTCAAAAATAGAATACATGCGTGCTTATGAGAATAATTCTTTTAGCCGCTACACGACTACCGACTACACGGCTACTTTTGTAGCCCGTAGCCAACTTAGGCTAATTTCTATTTTTCTTGGCTACAAAAAACAGATTAGTGCTGCCAATACAATAAATGCATGAAATGGTGGTTTTAAAATCGCAATACATTAAATATCGCTATTAAAAACGCGAAAAACTATTATAGTGGCACCATTGAAAAATAATAATCATCTGTTCATTTGTTTACATTTTTCATTTACTTTTTATTTGGCGCATTATTCATTTACTTTTCTTTTTAAATTTTTTTTTCACACAAATTCACTTAAAAAAATCAAGTTTGTTTTGTTTTAGTTAACTTTAATACATATGTCAAAACAGATGTTTATTTTTTGTAGTTAGTGGTCGGTAGTCGTTAAAAGAATTAAGTAGCTGGCGACTTGGCTATTTTTGTAGCCAGCTACTTTTGTAGTCGGTAGTCGATGGTCGGTAGCCTTAGATTGTGTTTATAGCATAAGGGTCACAAAATTTGATGTAGAGAGCACTTAGAACAAACTTTATGCTTTATAGGATGGGAGAGTGATTATTAATGAATTATTGTTAATGATTGTTTTTTATGTAAGATATACTAAAGCAGCAGCGAAATGCATATAAACGATGCTTTACCAAAACAAGCAAAAATTCATGTTTTTTGTATTCACGCACGCTCTTTACCAATTTGCTTGCCATTGACTGACTTCGAACACGAATTATACAAAAATAGATTATTGAACAAGCCGAAGAAAGTTAGCTAATATTACACATGTTATTTTTTTTAAATCCTTATTTTATGTAAACACAAGCACGATCACGCGTGACTCATGCGTGACTAATACGTGACTCACGCATAGCAAATCACGTCATTTGCACATCTCTAGTAAAAATACATAAAATAATGAAAACAAAAAAGTGTTAGCAGAAGTCGCTGAGAGCTTATTGTTGGTAATAGACCCCTGCACAAGACCACTTACAAGAACTTTTAAGCAGGGACAGAAAATAACTGTTATTTTTAAAAATTTACTTAAAAAAGCACACATAAAAAATGATCGTAGAAAATTTTGGTTCTTATCATTATGATACATAGGTGATGTAGATGCAAATTTTTGTATGATTTTTAAATTTGTGCCTTTTTTGATAAAAGTCAAAAAAAAAATATTTAATTTTGACTTTTATTTTTTAAGGCAAAAATTAAAAGTTATTTTTGACTTTTATTATTTTACTCACGAAATAAAAGTTATTTTTTAACTTTTAATATTTTAAGGCAAAAATAAATGTCATGAATTAAATATTGCATATTAATACGCAAGTTTTATTGCTTTCAATGCTATAAATGATAAAACATCCGTTAGCACAATAATAATAATAACAATAATTTTTATAGACTTCTGTAATATACATCAATTATTATTACCTATAAATTGGAGGCAATAAAACTAGCGTAGTGCTATGCAATACTTATTCAAGACTTTTATTTTGGCCTTAAAATATTAAAAGTTAAAAAACAACTTTTATTTTTTGAGTAAAATAATAAAAGTCAAAAATAACTTTCAATTTTTGCTTTAAAAAATGAAAGTTAAGAAATAACCTTTAATTCTGCCTGCAAAAATAAAAGTTAAACTTTAAAGAAAATACATTATTTGACATATTGTCAGAAGTGTACATAAAATAATTGAAATTTATTTGCTGGTAGTTTAGCATGTCTATATACGTATTTCACTTGCGCTTGAATTGTATAAGGATGTAGAAAAATAAAATGAGTTCACCTGGATATAAATTATTTGCTGGGTTTTGTATCAGTTTCAAAGCCTACTAAGCTTATTTTTTCTTTTGTGATTTTCAAAAGTATTATTATTTTATGAATTCTCATATAGTTTTTGAAAGTCTATGCATAAAGTAAGAGGTTTGTGATGGTTAAAAATTTGTGGTTAAAGTCTACTGATGATTTGGTTCAAGCGCCAATGAAATACGTATATAGACATGCTAAACTACCAGCAAATAAATTTCAATTATTTTAATAAAAGTTAAAAATAACTTTTTTTTCTTGACTTTTTCGATAAAAGTCATAACAGTTACGGTCCCTGCTTTTAAGACGAGGGATTCGGGGTCTAGTTATAGCCGTTCGGGAGCTGGAACGTGTCTAAAAAATTTCTATTTTTTTAGTTTTTTTATTGCATTTTTACGTATTTTCTTCGAAGACAACAATTCCGATAATTCTACTGTTTTTAATATTTGCTAAATTATTAAATAATTATTAAATAATATTTTTATAAAGAATTTCAAATAGCTTTAAGGAATGGTAAATAGCTAATTTGTGATAAAAATAAAAATAAATAAATAATTTAAGTGTGAAGAATTAAAATCAGAATTTGTGGTTTATTGGGGATTTTTTTTAGATTAAGATTTAATACTTTTTTTTAAGAATTGCTGCGTATGTAGTTGAGTACTAAAACTAAATTTTGTTAAGATGTTTGTGTGTTTGTTAGTGGTATCATTTGCTTTTTCAATAAAGTTAAAAATGAGAAAATTAATGTTAATGTTAAAAAAAAATCCATATAAATTTCGACTAACTGGATACGGGCGTAAAATTATATTTTATATACCAATTGTGCTTCTTCATTAATATGAGGTCATAATATAAAGAATTATAATTTAAGGAAAGGAAACAAGAGTAAAATGAATAATACATAAAATGTCTGCCATTTAGCTAATCGATAAAGTGGCTTAATTGGCAAGAGTCAAATTGAAGCCTCAGCTGAATAAAGGATATAAACTCACACACAGCCACAATCACCCATATGCATACAAATGTATATACATACATACATACATATTCAATTACAATATTACCCAAAAACAATAAGAAGAAGAAAACACGCATACTACTTAAAAGCTTAATTAACATGTTTCCTAGGCAACAACAAAGGAATATGGCAAAAACAAAAAAAAAAACACAAAAAACAACAACTTAGAGAAATAAACTAAAAATGAGTAAACAGTTATTTACTACACAATTTGCTGTTTGCAAACGTACAAACATGCTAATTTATCTGAACAGTCGTAAATACCGTTATACAAGCACATATATAAAAAAGGGAACAAAAACATTTGTGCTGGCAAAGGGGAATTTAAAGAGAATTTACCCGGAGAGAGCGAAAAAGTTTAGAATGGAAATACTTTGTAAACAAATGAGCTGGAAATTACAAACTAAACCCAAAAAAACTAAACAAAAAAATTTTTACAAAAAAAAAAAAAAAAAAAAAACCACAAAAATATTTAGGTAGCAGAGTCTGGTGGTAATTTGTAATTTGCGTAGTCAGAGTTCAGAAATAGATGAACATAATTAGGATTTACAAAAAAAATTAAAAAGTACTTGGGAGCATTTTGGAAGTTGTAAACATAAAACTAACTAATTAATCCCATTTTTTTTTGTAAATTTAAGCAGTAGACGTTTTATTAGCGGGGTTGTCACATTTTTTCCTACATATACCCCCAAATTAATTTAAATGAATTCAGTGCGACTGTGACTCGTACACGAAGGGTTCCGTACGGACACTACATACATATCGTCAGCTAAAACGCAAACGGCCCTATCTAAGTTCTTTGAAATTTTACAGAAGAAGCAAAATACTGTTTTAAGCCAAAAGTATAGTTTCAATCAGCATGGTTTTCACCAGAATTATTAAAAAAGATGTGACAAATGGATTTCTGGCAAAATAAAATCAAAATTTGTGATATTTGAATGGCTATGTTAGTTAGGTCCTTTTGTACCTTAATTTTCTGAAACCAAAGTCCCTATCTGCACTTTAATGCAAAATAGTTTTATCATTGACATGACGCTTTTTATTTATACGCTTCTTATTTTCCTTTATTTCTTACAAAATCACTTTTGAGATGAATTTCTTAATTTTTTTTAATAAAATGCCTTAAGCTGAAGCTAATTTAATTTTCCTTTAACAAACAATTTCTTCAACGGTGAAATCTGTCAGTTTTTGTTGTTGTCATTTTTCAATGTTTCTCAAACAAACGATGACTTAAGTCTTTTTGTGTTTATCAAGTAAACGCTTTTGTGGATAGGGCCGTTTGTTTTTCGTCAATAAAATAGCTAATTTTGGTCAAGCAAGTCTAAATTTTTTTGTGGCTGTGTATTGTGATGCAATGCATCAGAATCAACCAAAAAAAACGATTTTGGATTTTTTGTTAGTTAGGGCCGTTTGCGTTTTAGCTGACGATATGTATGTATGTAATACTATACGAACTTTAGTCTATATAGATAATCGAATATCTTACCCGATGTAGACTTTATTAAAATTAACTACCCGTTAATTTTTTTTCGGGATTTTTCTAGTTTTGTCGATTTTTCTTCGCTTTTTGGATTTTTTTTTTGTTTTTATCATTTTTTTAGTTCTGGCGTTTTTTTTTTCATTTTGACAATTTATAATGTTTTTGACTATTTATTTTAGTTTTAGAGTTTTTTAGTTTGGGGGTTTTTTTAGTTTTGGAGATTTTTTTCTGTTTTGGCGATTTTAAATTTTGAATTTTTTTTTTTTTTTTGCCTCTTTCGGTTTCCAAGTTGGCGTTCTCTTTCGTTTTGGCGATTTGTTTTTTAAGTTTCGGCGCTTTTTTATTAGATTTTGCGTTTTTTCGTTCGTGGATTTTTTTTCTGTTTTAAGCGTATTTTTAGTTTTGGCGTATTTTTGTTTTTGGCGATTTTTTCGCATTTTAACGATTTATTTTAGTGTCTGGATTTTTTCCTTTTGGCGATTTTATCGGCGTTTGGCAATTTTTTTCGATATGGCGATTTTTTATTTGGGGTTGCTTTAGTTTTAGCGTTTTTGATCATTTCAGCGGCCCTATGTATAATCAAAAATTGGCAAGAAGTTAGCATAAGTGGCGAAATTGATTACGGTCTTAACGTATTTTGCCATACAATTTTACATTAAAGAAACATGCTAGAATGTAATCGTGTGTTGAAAATATATTATTCGGTTGTTTTTAATGTCAAATTGTATAGAGAAACTCGTCAACACGTAGTTAAATTTGGAAACTTATGCTAAGTTCATGCCTAGTTTTGATAAAACATAAGGCCGCAAAGAGTTTGCCTCTTACGGTTTCCAAGATACAACAATTTGTCAAAATTACATTAACTGATATAATTGAATAACTGGAATTTTTTTAAATTTTAGTTTTAATTGTTGTAGTCTGTATAAAAATACACAAACTTTGAAAATTTCAAGTTCAATGCACAGTACAACTGCATGTAGAACAGCTTTGTTCAACTGCTTGTAAAAACGTAAAGATTTACACTATTGCAATAAATTTTTATGAAGAGGTGTACTTGTGTGAAATATTTTGGAATTAATGTAAACTTCAATTTCGTAAAAAATACGAGTTAGGGCCTTTCTACTTGAGACCATCGATATATAATTGTATGTACATATGTATGTATGTATATTACATGGGATTTTAAAATTTTTCTTTGCTCGTTTTGGAACTCCCTTTAATTTGTAACTTTCAGATATTTGTTGTTGTATCGGCAAAAGTTCTACATATTCTGTGAATATTTCAGATCCGTACCTCTTACGGTTCTTGATAAAACAGCCTGTGACGGACAGATAGACAGCGTAGCGAAAACAATAGGGTTCGGTGTACGGGGTCCTAAAAATCGCCAAAATCAATTTATAGGTTTTTCTTAATATATATTTGTTAATAATTTTTTTTTTAATTAAACCTTTAATTAATTTAAAAAAAAAATCATCAAAATCGGCTTGTTTGAATTTCTTGTTTATTTTTTGAAAATATTATTTGAATAAAGTAGTTCGTTCTCCTGAACTATAAAAATTTTGAAGTTGAATTAATAAAATAGCTAGGAAAATCGCGATGCCGATAAATCAAAAATTAAGACGCCAAAAAAGTTGAAAAATCGCTGCGTTTGGCGACAAATCGCCAAAGCTGACACCCTTGGGGTCTAATCGTCGCTTTCGATAGCGAGTTGATTCGATTATGCTGATTATGGCATTCGAAGTTGAACAATATTATTCGTACTACATTGTTAGATAACGATGCAAACGATAAGCGACGATTAGACATCTGATTTTTTTCTGCTAACCGAAACGGATAGCGTAACCATGCATAGGCATTAGAGACCTGCGTAAACAGTCTTTAAATGTAAATACGTCATGATTTTTAAATGTATTCACGTCGCATGTTTTATACTAAACCAATAATAAATGCTGTCGTACTATAATCGAAGCGCGATAGATGTTTTGGTGTACGTGTATATCAGTGTTAACAAGCGATGTCGCCAAGACAGCTTGTTTGTAACAAACACTCAAAAGAAGTACTGTTGATTAGTGTATGCTTGTTATTTTTCATATTGTACGTTTGAGTGTGTGTGTAATATGTAGATGGTAAGCTCCCTGCAGAAAGTGTGAATAGTGAAATTGTAGTGATTTACTTGTGACATTGTCAGTAGTATTACTGACCAGGTGTACCCCAGCCAATGTAATCATCTATTGACATTTAACATTAGCTTGTCATTGAAAATCCACCACTAGACTGTAGCACTACTGACTAAGTAGTTCTTTTGGGACAACATGGGGACATTGACACCAAAGATTCACTAGTAAATTTTAGGGGCTCTGGTCTACAATATCGATATTTCCACGCTCGTTGTCAATAGTAAAATTATAGTGATTTTCTAGTGACATTGTCAATAGTGTTACTGACTAGGTGTACCCCAGCCAATGTAATAGATTATTGACATATAACATAGGGTTGTCATTGAAAATCTACCAGTAGACTTTAGCGCTATTGAGAAGGTAGTTCTTTTACGACCATATGGAGATATTTGAACCAAAGATTCACTGGTAGATTTTAGTGACCCTCGTCTACATATGTTTATTTATTATTATTGCATAGCATAGTAAAAAAAAAAACAAACTATTGACGCGTTCATTGACAATATCACCACATATACACTAGAACGGTTGTCTCTAACGTATCTCTACTCGCGCAGAAAAGGAAATTTGTCGACATTTTAACTAGTGCAATTGTTGCTGGAGAAAGAGTATTGACATAGAGACATATGGTTCTAGGCTGACTAGAGGGCTATTATGTGATTAACCGCATACAACTAATGTTAATGCATGTGTGTGCCTTTGCATGTGCGCAGAAAAATAAAAGATCATATACACATACATGCATGACGTTTGTACACGCGCGCATGCGTAGAAAGAAGCAAGTATCACAAATTCTTCCGTCACGAAGTGTTTTCTTCTTTACTCTTATACCTACAATACTGAAACAAATTTCTTGCAAACAGTGTTGTTAACGTTTGTTTTATAAGATTTCACTGTAGTAAAGCATTTGAAAAATCCCTCATGTCTTGAAAGTTCTTATAAGATATCTTGTGCAGGACACTAATAGGTATATCCATACAGACAAAGGAGTTGCTTGTGCGCTAAAGGATTTCGAATATTTAATTTCAATAAGTAAATGAAATATTAAAAATTTACTCAGATCAGTAAGATATATTGATATCATATTATTATCTTGTCCATTAAAATATCCCCAAATCGAATTTAAAATCTAATAAAAATTTTTCTCACATTTTATATCAAAAGATATCTCCTCCCATTTTTCTCTGCAAATATGAATGATCACCATTTTCTTTTAAAACTCCAACTCTCTATAATTTAAAGTGTTTTAAAAGAAGACGAGGAGAAAATAGAAATAAAACAACATCAAAGAGAAATGCATGCATTTATTGTGCAAGCCAGAGTAGGTGAGTATGTGTGTGTGTGTGTGATAATATTTGCTTTCATTATCTCACACACATATAAATACATATTTTAGTTATGGAGTCCCTCTCTGCAATCATTTGCCTGAGTGAAAGAGTGGGAACCAGCAAAAGGCCACTTGTATGGAAATGATGCATATAAAATTTATAAAATAAATCAAATAACAAATACATACTCGTATATACATAAACGTACTTGAGAATAAAAAAATATGTAAGTATTGAGAAAATGTTGGAAAAAAAGTTTAAAAAATCCATCTAAAGATTTTTTGATACTGTAAATAAATATTAAATATACATATCAAGAATACATACAAACATTTATATGTATGTACATATGTGACAAAACAGATATTGCTGCTTATAATTTTAACACAGACAAACTCTTAGCTATATAATTCATATGCACTCATACCTTTAAATGAATGTACGAGTATTTGACTGAAATGGATTTTTAGTTATTCTAAAAGTATTTCAATATAAGGAGAGTAGACTCAAAATTGCATGTACCATTACGAACATTGTGGCAACAATGTTAAGGTTCAATAGAACGTAACCATAATGCGAAAGCCATAAACATAGCTATAACCATAAATACATTTGCTTCTCCTATTAGTGCTGCCACAACCATAAACAGTCGTTTATGCTTTCATTTGTTTAAGCTTAAATTAGACGCTATGCCATAAGCAAACCAAGATTCAATTGGTTTCTATGGCAATGGCTTTGGCGTTATGGCGAGTCACCTATAATCAGTGTTGCCCCCCTAAGTTTGGTTCGAACAGCTGTTTTGTATGGTTATGGTTATGTCTCGTCTAATTTAAGCTTTATTCATTTTAAAAATGCAACAAAACAGCTGTTTATGGTTATGGCGAAAACACAAAATTCAATTGCTTTCTATGGTTATGGCGATAATTAAATTATAATTTAATCAAATACAGTGTTAGGACAGCTGTTTTGTGCGGTTATGGTTATGGTTATGGTTATGGTTACGGTTATGGTTGTGGTTATATTTACAGTTATGGTTATGGTTGTGGTTGTGGTTATGTTTAAGTTTATGGTTATGGTTATGGTTATGGTTATGGTTATGGTTATAGTTATGGTTATGGTTATGGTTATGGTTATGGTTATGGTTATGGTTATGGTTATGGTTATGGTTATGGTTATGGTTATGGTTATGGTTACGGTTATGGTTGTGGTTATATTTACAGTTATGGTTATGGTTGTGGTTGTGGTTATGTTTAAGTTAATGGTTATGGTTATGGTTATGGTTATGGTTATTGTTATGGTTATGGTTATGGCACGTTTAATTGAACTTTAAAAAGGAATGAGAAAGAGTATGAGAGAGAGAGAGAGAGAGGGAGAAACTGGGATGGTGTCTGAGTTGTCAGATTTTTTTCCAGCTATATATATATATATATGTATGTATGTCGCCAAATTGATTTTAAAAATCGCCAAAATTCTTCAAATAAAATTTTAAGTAGTTTTTCTTAATATATGTATATTTGATAATAAATTTTTTTATAACACTTTTATAATAATTTTTATAAAATTAATCGTATAAAAATTTAGCAGTAGATCGCTAAAATTAGAAATAAAATCGCTAACAAATTATTTCTTATAAATTTAACTCATCCAAATTCAAAACCCATTAATTACTATAACTAATATAAGAAAAATAATAAAAAACAAATGGTTTTAATGTCTTGCAGTCGAGTTTTGGTAGGATTTATTTATGAATTTACTCCTTCAAGAAACTAGATTTCCTGAATTATAAAAATTTTGAAAAAAAAATGATCAAAAAATTTATTTATCGAAACCAAACAAATTAAAAAGTGTCATGTTTGGCAGGAAATCGCCACGTTTGTTGAGAAATCTCCATATCTGACAACCCTGGATGGTGGGAATAAACAGTGTTACCACTGTGAAATACCCTAGCTTACAGTTAGCCCATCTTTTCACATTTTTTCTCACTAGAAACAGTTGTCAGCAAAACTCTCAATAACAAGAAAATCAATCTATTCGTCAAGTAAAAAAAAAAAAATAAAAACATAAATCAAGTAAAAAAAGAATTAAATAAAAATATTCCAGAATACACCTTGGCCGTCTAATATACTTTGGTGTTACGCTCTGTGTGATAAGGGGTTTTCAGAATCCTGGAGGCTGATTAGTTCTCCTTCGTACTATGAATACTTTAAAATAAATTTTCCGTTGGCTGTCCTACATGTAATGTAATTTCTTAGTTAAGTGGGCGTTCGTTCATAAATTTATATAAATACAGGAAAATCAACAATATCGACAACAACAAAATGCAATAAACGAAAAGACGTAAGAGCAATAATATAATATTTTATTGTTATAAATGTAGTTGAGTGCATTTCCTTTTATTTTCTCATAAAAAACAACAACATCTTCAAATAAATTTAAACATTTACCGGAAAACGTAATGTATTCTCAAGTAATTTTCATTAAAGAAAAAAGCACTACAAATAAGAGAGCAAAATGAAATAAAAGAAGAAAATCTACCAACAGCAATATTGAAAAAAAAAACATCAAAGAAAAAAATTGTTTTAGAGGAAATAATGCATTAAATATTTTTTTTCTATATAATTACAATATTTTAAAACAAATCTCCCTTATATATTTTTTTTTTTTTTGAAATAAATAAAACAAAAAATGTTCACTGCCCATAAATAATGTTTTAATTAATTTAACCGCAAATGAATTTATGGTAAAACTAATTTTGTGTTAAATGCTTGAAAAAAAACAAGAACAACAAATGTGGGCGTAATTGAAACATTTATAAATTATAATTAAAATAAAAGCAAATTTATTTTATTTTATCAATGTGTAGGCAGGCAGGAGTTTGTAGTATATATTTAACAGCATTTAAATGTTGATTAATTAATTTTATTGAAACAAATTGCACATTAAGTGACCATAATTGCTAAATGGGTTAATTGTAAATCATTGAAAATTTTATGAAATATTTAATTTCATTATGTTAATTTGCAAGCAGTATATCAATTTGGAATTTTAAATAAACATTGTATGTAATACGTTTTTGTAAACACATTTTTGGATAACTGATGTTAAGACGGTGATTAATATTTCCTCACGAAAAGGTGAAATTAGTTTTGATCATTACACAAATTGAATGATTTTTACACTGAAAAGAAAACCTTCATTCAGACAATGAAATTTTTCATTGTATTAATGAAATGTTTCATTAAAAGTCAGCTAATGAAGCCCTTCATTGGATCAATGAAGAATGATTCATTGTATTTATGAAGTTAATTTTGGCGGCTATGTCATAAATAGAATGAAACTATTTCATAAGTTCAATGAAACTTTTTCATGAATATAATGTAGTTGTTTCATTGATTTAATGAAGTTTTTACATACTATAAATGAAGATTATTCATTAATATAAGGAAAATTTCATAAATATAATGAAATATAATCCCTTCCAAACCACCTTATTAATAAAAGATATATAGATTTTTTTTTAATTTAATTTAATATATATATATATATATATAAATACATATGTACTTAATAATTATATGCGCATATGTAAGTATGTATTTACTAACGTAAAACATTTAAAATTTAAGGAACTCATCAGCAGAGTTCAACCTAAATAATATTTTAAGTAAGCCGAAAAACTTACATGTTTATAGTGAAACTTTTAATATGTTGTTGAGAATCACAATACACAAACATAAGTTCAAAAGAATCAAACAAAAATCTTAACAAAACAAGCATCTTTATAAGATGTTTGGCACAACCTTTTTTGTGTTTGTATAGAGGTGAGGAACGTGAATGGATAAGAAAACAGAAAAAGAGAGATATCTGCTATACAATGAAGAATATTACATTTTATAAATGAAATGATTTCATTGCATTTTGAAATAAAAAGGGATTAGAAAAATAAGAAATAGAAATAATTTTTTAACAAAATTACTTTTGATTTATTTATGTTTGACAAACTGTATACAGTAAGAAGACAAAATTTGTGGAACTTATTTATATTTGCCCCAAATTCGCCAAAAAGAAAATTCGTTTAAACAATGTAACGATTTTCATTAATACAATGAACTACGAAAAACACATGAAGGGCAGAGATTGAAAGATTTCATGCATACAATGAAATTGTTCATTGCATTAATGAAAAGTTTCATTAATATAATGCAGAACATTTAATGAAACCGTTTCATTCTCTGAATGAATGATTTTTCTTTCAGTGTAACCATAATATCCGAGTGCCAATTTATATTTTGGAAAATTGTTGTCTTGCCAAGCCAAATATTTCTAGATAATCCCGCTAGTTGCTCTATAGGAATTGTGTTACAAGCATTTTTGAGGCCTAACCAAATTTTCAGTACAGACTAGACTATGGTGCGCCATTAAGAATGCACTTTTTAAATTTATTGTTAATTTTTGTGTGCAACAGAGAATGACAATAAGTACTAAAAGAAAAAAAATAAAGAAATGCATAAGTAAATAATCTTAATTTTAATAACTGCATACAATCCCAATTTTAGTGCAAACAATTCGTGCCCTCCCCTCACATATTTTCCAACAAGCAACTAGGACTATAGCCGATTCCAACATACAAGAGCATCTCTATATACTTCGTTTATGTAAAAAAACTGAAATACGCTACAACTAAAAATAAAAATGCACATACGCATTGACTCTCTCTCTCTCTGGTATTTACAGTCTGGTTATATTTATACTCAGGACTTGGCACATCATTTCAACTACTTCTGTGGTCACGAACCGCCCTAAACATACTACTCTCAGGCTATGGATATTTAATCGAACAAAAAAAAAAAAATACTTATGATACTCGGGATACTTCCTTATAATTCGCCATCGTATATACATATTTGTGTATATAAAATGGAATGGAAAATTGGTGTGTGTGTGTGTGTGTGTGGCTGTTTGAAAACATGCTTTATGTGTGTATGTGTAAATACAATAGCTCTGGGGGGGGGGGGCGCTGCACTCGTTATCTAACGAAATTGCGAAATATTTCCTTATAAACTCTATTAAAATATTTCGTAATTTCGTTCGATAACGAGTGCCGCGATTTGCCCCCTATATATACACATGCGTAGCCGATTAACAGTCAAAATATTTTTATGGTCATGCGTGTAATTGTAGCTCCATAGTCTATAAATATTAGTTATAGTACTTTGTGCTGCGTAATTTAAAAAATGTGTGTAAACATAATTGGTCGATATTTATGCATATTTGGTTTAAAATTAATGCTTGTTTTTGTTAGCAGACCGGCTACCGAGCCCCGAAATATTTTGTTTACCCGCCGCCAACTATATTCAAAAGGTAGCCGCCGTCGAGCGCCAATACATATTGGCTTCAACCTCTGTTTGTGAAGCCCAGTTCTAGTTCGTGTCCAGGGCAAATTCAATTGATTTTAGTTACATAACCAGCTCATATTCAAGTCTATGATTTCATATTGGTATTAACTCTCAACTCTTTCAAAAAAAAAAAAAAACAAAGTTTGCAATTCTATTGAATTTTTTGTTTTATATAAAATGTAAGTATTGGGGTTGACAGATAAGCTTTGTAGAAACTGGATAAATTGGGTCTCAGAAAAAGCCATTATGTAATTGCTAGTGCATATGTTAACCTAAATATATATTGCTGTACCTCGTTATATCTTTACGTGGAGTCTTTAATTCTGCCTGTATGGATTAAAGTAATCGTGATAAGTAAATGTGACCTTTCAAAGAGGGTAGCGTTGGCTGAAGTAGTTAGCACGTTGACTACAAAACCGAAGATCCTGGGTTCAATCCCTGTACCCGACAGTCATTAAATAACAACATCAAGCAATTTTCTGATGTGTATTAGTGTCCTTTTGTAACAGTTGTTGTAGGAAAGTTCAAGTGATGAAGGCATACACACTGGTCACTGAACTATACTGACTTCAGCAGATGCTAATCCTAATAATCTAACATCAGAACGCTCTCCTTCATCTGCAAAGTAAAACCAATAAAATGGCTATTAAACACAGCTTCTTTAAAAATTTAAGACACCTCATTGACACCAGAGGCGCTGCAACTCTGCATTATTAAAACACAACATGCAAAACGCAGAGAGTTGTAAAAAACTGAAACTTTCCTCCAGCTCTTCCTTCACCACTTGTTTTTTCTATCACTATATCTTTCCTAAAGAAGCTAATACCTAGTAATAGTAGTAGGCATGCATTGCCTGAGTGTTACTTCTCTTTTCCAAAAACAAAAAGCTTTTACAAAGTGCTTGCTTAAGTTTTCAGAAACCTTGCATCATATTTATATAAATTATACTCTCTTCACTTTTCATTGAGAAAGAGTAGAACTTTTCAAAGTTGTTAGAGTAAATCTTAAACCTAAAAGTATTTCGCAGCTCTTCAGCAAAAAAAAAAAAAAAAAAAAAACAACAATCCATAAGCACTGCTTGATTTCTGGAATGCAAAACCAACAATCCGCAAAATTTCAATTACTTTAATATAAATATAGATTGCAATCTTTCATCAAGATTGTGGTTTTGCTTTTGTTTGAATGCTAATTTTTCAAGGAATATTAAAAATTTCACACTTTTTTGCTGCCAATGAAAGGATCCATTGAATGGTGGCTAATATGTATTTAACACTCTGTTTGGTCTTTGTTTTTTTTTTTTTGGTAGCTATCAGCAGCCAATATCCCTTTCAATTCCCCAAGGAATTTGCATTGTCCTTGCAACCATTATTTGCAATTGGAAATTAGAAGGAGATTTATTGAAGCTGACTTAAAAACTTTTTAGAATAATTGTGCATTTATTTGTGGTGCATTTGAATATACTCGTACATAATTAACAAATGTTTTATTGAAAAAAAAAAGTTTTATAGTAATGAAAGGATGCATATCCTTTTTTTGTTTATATAATGCATGCATTTGCAAAAGTGCTTTGGATTATTAAGAATTGTGAAAATTAACAATTTGGGGTTTTAAAATAATTTTTTTAATTTACGATATGAATTTTTTAGACAACTTTGCAGTTTTCAAAATCATTGTTAAGCAAGATTTTGCAAAAGAAAACGTGCGTGTTTCAGTGATATAAATACATTGGGCTTTAAAGTGGTTGGCGTATTTCGATTTAAAATCGAGAAACTTCAGTGAGACTTAGGATTAAAGAAACAATATAGAGGAATCTAAATTCTTAAGCAGAGCACACAAAGCAGAGCACCATAATCGGATTGGCTCAACGTTGATTGCCCTTCCTTTTCAACTTAACGAAATTTAACGAAAATAGCCTGGAAGTTTTTAATAGTGTTACTTGGCACCTAGTCTCAAGAATATATAATTTGTCTGGAAACATCATTTCTCTTACTAAATGCAATAGGCACATTGAACCACCGACATTGTAGTATTGCAAGCATTTTAAATACATACAAATATTGACTGCTGCACTCCGAAACCCTACTTCAATAGGAATTTTCCAATTTTTTTCACAGAAGGGGTTTCTCCACTGAACGGAGCCGTACAGGTTTTCACGGAAGGTTCAAAAAAACCGTCCAGGGAGGAGAGTTGGTGGGGGCGTTGATGTTCCGTAATATGGAATTGAAATGTCCTTCAGACTTCCGAACGGAGAGAGATGTCTGCCATTAAAAGAACCATACATTGGCTAGGGTTCTATCAGATTTCAAATAGAGATATCCATGTTACTCGTATAACTGACAGCCCATCTACTTACGTATCTTATTAAACTGTTTGCGTGGACACGGGACTATTTCAGGCAACATAGTTGCTTATGACCTAGCAAAGAGAGGAATCCTACTCAGAGAAGTCGATATCGATAATCTCTGTAGCCTTCTACTCTCATCCTGCTGGAGACACTTTGATGTTGCCTTTCTTGAATTAGTTTAAGACAGATGACGTAATGAACCCACCTGCGCTATAGCGAGAACCCTCTGGCCTCGCCTAAACTCCCACAAATCAAAAAAACCTCATAAACTTTACTAGAACGCACTTGAGGAATCTAGTAGTCACTCTGACCGGTTACTGGAATCCATGCTAAACGTATAATAATGAGTACTGCTTCAGTTGAAATGATGACAAGAAGGAAAGTATCTTGCATCTCCTTTGCTTTTGTTCCGCGCTGGAGGATCTGCGCCTGCACCTCCTCGGCAGAATATCTTCATCAGCAGCCTATCCGAGCTATGGGAAATTGGACTCAAACACTCCTCCCCCCCCCTCCCTAGCCAATTCTTGACCCACTCTCACCTGCTCAATAATGACTACTGTCTCTTTCCCATATCCAGGCTCTTACCGTCTTCCCTCCCTCCACTCTCTCTTTCTCTCGCTCTATCTCTCTTCTCTTCAACGTACAGGTAGCGCAAAGGGATTATTGTAATGGACCCAAGTGAGCTGGACTCTAATCTTTCACTTTTCCTTGCCAGCAGCCTGCTAACTTAACCTAGCCTATCATTTTTCTTAAAAGAAATCAAACAATTTACCGCCAAAGAACTAAAATAATAAATAATGATGTCATGGAAACGTGTGTCTCAACAAAAAAATACTAAAACTTAGTCCTGTATTTATTTAAGTATTAAAATTTTATGTACTTAAGCAAATTGTTGGTACTCGCACATGCATGCATTATTTATTGGTTGCCAATTCGTGCTTCAATTCTTTAATTTTCAATTTAATATTTTCTTTTTTTTTTCTAAAAAAAATTTGGTGCGTTCCAAGGAATAAAATGCAAAATTATATGGGTGTAGCTTGAAAGTTCAACTGAAATTGACTTTGATGTTAAAGTGGTTGTACATACGACTAGTTTGTTTAGATTACCAATTGAAATAAATAAATGTTTGTTGAATTAATGGCTGAGCATGTATGTAAGCAGTTGAAATAATAAATAAAAAATTATGCACAAGGAAGCAATAATAAGTCTGTATTATGAACAACTTTAAAAATGCTTCATTAGAAGGTTGTACAAATCTGATGGGGCTGTTGTAGTACATTTGCAAATTAAGCGACAATTTGGGTAGAGTTTTAGCATGAATTTCAAGGAAGTAGAAGGAAGTTTGAACGACTTCAAATTTGCTCTGAAACGAAATAGCTTCCAGCCTTTGTTCTTTCTTCAACACTGTTTCAAACAAGGCCACAAAACATACAGAAGTGTCACGAGACGGAAGATACGGGTATTTTTCAGTTTGTCTCGTTTTTCCTCAAATTTTGTCGTCGGTTTTGTTTTGCTACGTCTTTCTAGTGCAATACATTTTTATTAGCTGTGTTAATTGGTAAGTAGTAATACACTACAGTATCATATACACTATACTTTTCTCTTTCTTCCATGAATTTTAACAAAAGCCTCATTGGAGCTTTTTTTACCTGTCACTTTCTTCACTTCTGTGTATTCTGTGACAAGGCATCAATTAATGCTTTCATGTTTCTAATTTGAAAACTTTTAATAGACAATGTTATATACCTATCTGGATTATGGTGCCTGTAGCCTAGTGAAGGATTATTTAACATGATGAAAACCTCTCCTAGTTAGCCAATGCACAAAGATGACAACCGAATTAAGTCATTAGTATGAGACTACTCGTATCTAGTTTCTTTAGCAGTGAGCGGGCAGTTAAAATGGACAGGGCTGCAACCGCTGTGCATGCCTCTAATACAGTGTCAGGCGTAGCGTCGTGGGGCACTTTCAAAAACAACATTCTCGAATACAATTTTCAGAAAGCAGAAGGTAGATGGAACAGGCTGAAAACGTGCAGAGTGGTGAGGAAGGCATGAGCGTTTTTTTTTTTTTTTTTTTTTTTTGAAAAAGGTAACACTCAGGCAATGAATGCCTGCTACTTTCTTTAGGCAAGGGCTAGTGATAGAGAAGACAGGTGGTCAAGGAAGATATATAGAGGAAAGCCTCATTATTTTACAACTCTGCGTTTTGCACATTTTGCTATAATAATGCAGACTTGCAGCGCCTCTGGTGTCAATGAGGCGTATTAAATTTTTGAAGATATGCTTTGTAGCCATTTTATTAATTATTTTACTTCGACGATGATTATGCTACACAATACCAACGAATGAGGGCGCTCTGATGTTGTTACATTAGGATTAGAATAGAATAGGAGGGAGATCTGGTCCAAAGTCCGGCACTGCGACACCTGATGGATCTTTTGTACCATAGATCTGTGAATTAGATTAAATCAATATCTGTATGATTCTCCTCAAGATCTCTGTATGACTCTCAATTAGGATTAGTACCATAGATCTGTGAATTAGATTAAATCAATCTCTGTATGACTCTCCTCAAGATCTCTGTATGACTCTCAATTAGGATTAGTATCTGCTGAAGCTGGTGTAGTTTAGTGACCAGTGAGACTATACCTTCGTCACTTGAACGTTCCTAATAACAACTGATACAAATGGACATTAATGCACATCAGAAAAATGTGTGGTGTTGTTATTCAATGAGTGTCGGAGAACGGGCTCAAACCCGGTTGCTTCGGTTTCATAGTCAACGAGCTAACTACTTTGCTCCAAACATCTAATAAACAAAAATGGAAAGAACATCTCACATCTAGTCGCGACCCACTAGACGATAGATAAACATTTTAGTGTCCAGGGTATTCCTCACAATATTTTCAAGACATGCAGCTTACTTCTCCTTACGATGTAACACAAACTTCTAGGCAAATACCTACTAGACGAGCTTTCGGAGTTATTGTAGATATGTACAAGTGAGCTCATTCCTTATCTCAAGGCAACGGGTAGGATTTAGTATAATTTCTCATTGGATCTGGCATTGATACTTCCTTGCTGGTGGTTAACAAGAGGGCAAGTAAACCATAACCCTAACCTCTCTGATCCGCATTTATTAGTCTAAAACTAAACCAGCTTCCAACCCCTAAATGATTCTGTTAGCAAGTGATTATGTGATTCCCAGAAAGCATTTTACTTTAGCTGCTAGTGTGAACATTTCCTTCACTGTCTGCTCTTCCCAAATTATCTCACAACACCACTCTTATTTATTAATTCCATTTTATATTAATTAAAAGTAATTCTTAATGCAAAATCAATCATTTAGAAGTTTCATTTGACCCTCGACTCACTCAACAGTGAGTGGTAATTTTTTTGTATCTTTTTTTTTTTTTGTTGCGCTCTCTGCTGCTTATTTATTACAATCATTATTATTAATTATCCCACCATAACAAGGATTTAACAATGGCGTTTAAGTGACTGGGCCACTTCAATAACACGACCATACATCCTATTGTTGTTTCGTATTTGAGGTTTTGCATTATATATACTTTTTTTTTTAATCAGCTTCTTTTGAAATTTTGTTGTTTTCCAGAAAGTACCAGTCAAAAAAAAAAAAAAAAATGACAAGTGTTCTACGTTGTTCAACACTTATAAATTAAAAAAAAAATAATAAAAAAAATTATAAATGGATTTGATAATAATTTTGAATAGGCACCAAATTTCTTATATATTGGGGGCGTTCTTAGTGAGAAGAGGAAATAATGAAATTTTGTGCAGACAAAAGATTACACAGCCCGACAAAATTAAAAAAGATTTTTGCTTCTTTGAATTTATCAACTGATTCTAGTTAATTTGGGTGCGCTGAATTCAAATCTGTATTCAGTTTTCATGATATAGCTTTTTTATACCCTCCACTGTAACACAGAAAAAATTATTCCCAAAAAATTTTTAAACAAATATTTGTTTGAAATCAAACTTAGTTTCAGTAAATATTCTGTACTGTTCCAGTAAATTAATTTGTACCAAAACACTGTATAGAGAAGAAACAGGCCACGACCTTTGTCGGCTACATTTCGGCATTTACATGTATACAACACGATCAAACAAAATAAACAACAACTAAACAACAACAACCGCACAACAGCACGTTGTTCCTATCAACAAGCAAGATAAACACCAACACACTGAAATAACATTTTCTCTCAGCCGAACTATGATTAATTTAAATTTTTACAAAATTTTTATCAGAATTTACAAAATTATTTGTAGGACAGCATTCAAATAAAATATTTACTGATTCAACGAAATTGGTTACTGAAAATGAAATTTAGTTTTTTCTGTGTAAGTGAGGAGGGTATAGATCAGTTTGTCATTCCGTTTTTTTCAAAAATATTATTTTTTGTGTAATTGCTAGCAGATAAATGGGAATTTTATTTGTGCAATATTATTCAGAACGTTATTTTTTCTTTTTGCACTCCAATTGCATATCGGAAGTTAGTTGCAGTTGGCAAAGTTTATTAAAAAAAGTGTTGAGCTAAATAGAAATGATTTCCAATAGAAGACGGTGTAAAAATTACGCTGACACATTTTGTTATATTTGTGGAGAATACACCTTTAAAGAAAACATAAGACCTATTTCGGAATGTGTTAAAAAATCGTATTTAGATTACTTTGGAGTTGATCTTGGTGACCAAGATAAAAGCTGGGCTCCACACATTGTGTGCAATACTTGCTGTGTAAATTTGCGACAGTGGACTCAAGGAAAACGAAATAGGCTTAAGTTTGGTGTGCCGATGGTTTGGAGAGAGCCCAGAAATCATTTGGACGACTGTTACTTCTGTTTAGTGAGTGTTGCTGGTATTAATAGGAAAAATCGAAATAAATGGCAGTATCCCTATTTACCGTCAGCGCGCCGTCCAATTCCCCATTCCCAAGATGTTCCCATTCCAAAACTGAATGATTCTTCAGAGCTGAGTTCGGAGTTTGAACATAATACCGCTAATGATCTAACTGATTGTGACTCAACGTTTTAATCAATGCGAGTTGAATAACTTAATTCGAGATTTGGCCTTATCAAAAGAAGCGTCTGAAGTTCGAGGTTAAATGCACAGAAAAAAATGATTTGTAAATACAGGGTGGGCCAAAAGAAACCAAGGGGTGTAAAAGTTTATTGTTTATTAATTTTTTTTATTTTTTCTTTCATATTATATAGACAACACTTGGAGAATTTATAATGGAGAGGTTCACAACTGAACAGAGAACCAGAACAATAGAATTTTATTATTTAAACCAGAGATCAATTATTTTAACGCAAAGAGCATATCGTCGACATTTTAACGTCAGAATTTCGCCCTCTGAAGCGATGATTCGTTGCATAGTTAATCGTCATCACCAACATGGCAGCGTAAGAGATTTGCCTCGAACCGGTAGACCACGTTTAAGTCGCACTGCGGAAAATATTGAACGAGTACAGCAAAGTGTTAACGAAGCACCAGAAACATCTGGCAGAAGGCGTTCTGCTCAGCTAGAAATGTCTCGTACGTCACTACGGCGCATTTAAAAAAAAAGATTTACAGTTATACCCATATAAAGTGCAATTGGTCCAAGAATTAAAACACGCAGATCATCGGCAACGTCTAAATTTTGCAGTTAAATTTCAAGAGTTGGCCAGAAATGAAATCAACTTTATTGAAAATTTGATTATGAGTGATGAAGCTCATTTTCATTTGAATGGCTTTGTTAATAAGCAGAACTGTAGGTTCTGGGGTTCTCAAAATCCAAGAGCCATTCATCAACGCCAATTGCACCCCATCAGGTGTACAGTATGGTGTGGGATCACATCTGAAAATGTCATTGGGCCCTACTTCTTCGAGAATGAAGATGGAAGTGCTGTAACCGTAAATGGAGAGCGGTATCGGTTTATGATAGAAAATTTTTTACGTCCTGCTCTTGAAAACAGACCTGGTATGTGGTTTCAGCAGGACGGAGCCACTGCCCATACTGCCCGAGACACAATGGCACTTTTAAGTCAAATTTTTGGAGAGCTAATAATTTCTCGAAATTCGGAAATTATTTGGCCAGCGCGATCGCCAGATTTGACAGCACCCGACTATTTTCTTTGGGGTTTTTTGAAGGAGCGAGTGTATGTGAACAAGCCAGAGACAATCCTTGAACTCAAGGCAAACATTGTTGCAGAAATTCGAACGCTACAGCCACAAGTTTTGAAAGATGTTATGGAAAATGTTCTAAAAAGAGCCCATCAGTGCGAAGCTGAAAACGGTGGTCATTTAAGAGACATCATTTTTCATACTTAGTGTAAAAAAATTTCCATTTTGTATGTTATATAATCTGAAAGAAAAAATAAAAAAAAGTTAATAAACAAAAAAGTTATTAAACTTTTACACCCCTTGGTTTCTTTTGGCCCACCCTGTACAACTAATTTTTTTGTTATATCAATTAAATAATTAATTGATTTTGAACCTACAACGATTTTTGTAAATACAATTAACGAAATTGTAAGTTGAAGGAAAATCTTAAAAATATTTTTAATTAAATATATCAACAAATAATTTGTTGGAATTTATTTTTTTCAACATTTATTTTTGTTAGATTTCAAAGTTATTTCAATTAAAGTTATTGTTATATTAACAATGTGAATTGTTGAATTTATGTATCATAATTCTTATATTAACAAGCTTTTTATACACAATCACAATCCTCGAAACGATTTTTTGCTTGTCTGCGAAAAACACTAAATGTCTTTGGGCGGAGTTGAACCGGCAACATCAACACTAATAAACTGACTCACTTACCTCTCAGCTAAAGGGCAACACTTTATTAAATACGCAAATGATGAATACACACAAAATATGATTTCTTGTTTCTTCTAAATGTGCGCATTCCATTATGATATAATTTAACAAGTAATTTTGTTGAGTAAATTAATTGACTACAAAAATTAAAATTTGTTATATCAACAATGATGATTGTTAATTTTTAAATTAAATGTTAACAATTTGTTTTGTTGGTTGCATTTCGATGACATTTTTTTCTGTGTGATAAGAATTTGTTAGAACGTGAAACAAAAATAACTTATTACCGCACTAGGGATAAAGCTTTTTTAACATTTTTTACTAAGGAAGACAATCTGGTGTTTTGTAATAATATAAATGGTCTTATGCAGGAAATGGGGCTATCCAAATACCTACCTAGCGATTGGCGCTTCTTCGTGGACACTTCCAAGAGAAGTTTGAAGTGCGTCTTATTGCACAATGGCTATGTATGTGCATCAATTCCAATTGCGCACTCCACAACAATGAAAGAAGAATATAACAACATTGCATTAGTGATGAAAAAGATAAAATACTAAGACCATTAATGGATCATTTGTGTTGATCTTAAAATGGTCAAGTTTCTTCTTGGACAACAGAGTGGTTATACTAAGTACCCATGCTTTTTGTGTCTCTGGGATAGCAGATCCAAGCAACAACATTGGCGGCAAAAACATTGGCCTACGAGAGCAAAATGATTGTTGGCGATAAAAATATTGTAAATGAAGCTTTAGTTGCACGTGAAAAGATCGTCCTACCACCGTTGCACATCAAATTAGGACTCATGAAGCAGTTTGTTAAGGCTCTGAATCACGATGGGGAATGTTTTGCATATATTTGCAGCAAAATGCCTAATTTAAGTAGAGATAAGATTAGAGCAGGAATTTTTGACGGTCCCCAAATAAGGCAGTTTATGAATGGCAACGATTTTGATAAGTCAATGACCGAAACTGAACGAAATGCGTGGACATCATTCGTGCAAGTTATAAAAAATTTCTTGGGAAATAATGTTCCCAATTAGTGGAGAATATGCTGGATAAGTTCAGAGACCTTGGCTGCAACATGAGTATTAAAATCCATTATTTGCACAGTCACTTGGACCGATTTCCCGAAAATTTGGGTAATTTAAGTGAAGAACAAGATATCAAAATTATGGACAATCGGTACCAGGGAAGGTGGGATACACATATGATGGCAGACTACTGTTGGAATTTGTAAAGAGACTCTAATCCGGCTGTTCATTCCAGATTGTCTCTTAAAAGAAGCTTTACATCCTGTAACTAGAATTATATTTATATTATGTTTTTAATTATTTTTATTTTAATAAATCTGTATGAAACAGTTTTACTTCTTTGTTTTTTGTTTTTTTAATTCCTATGGAAAAGTTTTACTTTTTAAATACTTAAAAAAAGCTATATCATGAAAACTAGAGCTGATAGAGACAAACTGATTACAGATTTGAATTCAGCGCACCCAAATTAACTAGAATCAGTTGATAAATTCAAAGAAGCAAATTGAGTGTTGGCCTGTGTTATCATTATAATGATATTTGAATGTGCAAGACACTGGAAGAAAAAAATTCTATCAATTTTAGCATATTTGAAATAAAAAAATCACAAATCAATAGAAATTCATAGACATTCCAAATGTTGAAATCGACTTCACTTTAAAACAATATACAAAAACATTGGAGTTTGTATAGCCGTTGTCGAAAACAACTGATTCCTGTTGACAGGTTTATGCTATTTTCTAGACCTTAAGGAACATAAATAGATTATCAGTAGCACAAAATTGTTCTCGAGAGCGAGTAAACAAGGTATTGTGTTAAACTGACGTTGTTGTCTATAACTTGGATAAGGGTAAATATTGTTTATTTTTTACACTTCGTTCGTTCTTCCGAAATTTTAACCTATTGGTTTATATTGGTCAGTCATTATTTACACTAAATTGTTCACTTTCGTTTTCTGTGGCTTTGAAACTAGAGTCTTTTTAATAAGTTTAGCATATCCTTTAAACTTCTAATTGATTTAAAATTGTTCTGAATTATTAGCATTAGCAGATATTATTGCCTTTTCTTTTAATTTTTCATCGTTCCATCGTTTCCATTCCTATTCACCTGACCTTCATATCTGCATAAGTTTAAGGTATACACACACAAAAAAATATAAGGGGTAATATGAACTACACCCAGAAAAAAGATTGGTTGGAAAACGGTTAGTCCAATAAAATATCATTTGCATTAACTATATTTCAGTTCACGCTATCAATTAATTTTCTGTTAATACAAAAAACAATCCATGTTCATTGCCATAAGGGCATAATTGTAACAAATATATGATTGTGACAATACTTCAATTGATTGCATCAACCGAGCGCATGCTTTTGTCATGACTAATTACCCAATTGGTTAACCCAACCGAATAAAATATTACGAATTGGATTTTACTACCAAGTTTTGGTATTAGCAACTAAAAAATTGTCGTTCTATATTAAAATTAAAATAAAAACTTTCAATCAGTTGCTGCAACTAACTAGAGGTTCAGTTTACTATCATAGTTTATAGCAGCAAATTAAAAAATTAACTTTTGTGACTTTCAAATATATTCTGATTTTTGAATTCTCAAATGGTTTTTGAAAGTCTGTGCATAAGATAACAGGTTTGTGGCTTTTCAAAATGTGTGGTTGAAGAAATGTATATAGACATGCTTCACTATTAGGAAATAAATTTCAATTAAAATAAACTTATGACAATATGTCAACTAATAAATTTCTTAAATTGTGTATTTTTATTTGCGTTTATTGTTTATTTTTATTTCAGCAAGGAAGGCCAATTTTTCTTTTACAGGTAGAAATAATGATATTGTTTTAATTATATTAACCAAATTTTCGGTAGCAAGATTAACATTTATTTCAAATTCCATACTGTCAACCAATTTTTTCTGTTGCTGCAACTATTGGGTTGAGGGTTATAATTAAAATATAGTGGTACCACAAGAAAATTTCAGTCGCTATAGCAGAATTCTATGATAGTTGCTGCAACCGCCAAAATTCAATTGGCAACAAATTCGGTTGTCACAACGAATCTCTTTTCTCTGTGTTAGCTTGCATAGGTAACTTTTTTTTATATGAAAATAAAAAACTTGGGTATTATTAACTATTCAGTTAGGTAATTTTTACATTACACTTTACACCTAAAATCCAAGTTAATATACCTATTATAATAAGGTATCTTCTTCGAAATTATTTTCCTGAATAAATTTCTATTTTATTGTCAAAACAAACAAATTTGAGCAAAGAGGTATGTATTAGGGTGATCGACTCGGTTTTTCAATCGGTCTTAAAACCCGGTTTTTTCACAATTCGGTTGTCGGTTTTTTCAAAATGCTGATTTTTCGAATGTCAAATAGTCCGGTTTTTTTTACAATTTAAAAACAATTTTTTTTACAATTTATTAAATAAATAAATAAATAAATATCGGGTGTTTTTTTAGAGGTATAGAACTTCGAATTGAAATAAACCACAAGAAAATCGTTTTAATGTCCATCAATTTGGCTTTATTGGAAGGATAATTTTATGCCATTAATGTTTAAATATGATTTCGGGCATGTGGCCGCCGCGGCTGGCTCGAATAAAGCCAATTCTACAGGTCCAATTTTCAACCACTTTTTCGAGCATATGGGGCCGTATGTTGGCAATAACGCCACGAATGTTGGCTTCCAAGTCCCCTAACGTTTCTGGTTTGTTGGCGTAGACGAGCGACTTCACATATCCCCGAAGAAAATAATCCAATGGTGTCAAATCACACGATCTTGGTGGCCAAATGACAGGTCCATTCCGCGAAATTATGCGCTCATCGAATGTTTCCTTCAATAAATCGATTGTGACGTGCGCTGTGTGGCATGTAGCGCCGTCTTGTTGGAACCACAACTCATCCACATTCATGCCATCCAATTCGGGAACAAAATAGTCGGTTATCATGGCTCTATACCGGTCTCCATTAACGGTAACTGACTCTCCAGCATTATTTCGGAAGAAGTATGGCCCAATGACTCCACCAGCCCATAGAGCACACCAAACAGTCAGTTTTTGTGGATGTAATGGCGTCTAAAGGGTCTCATGTGGATTCTCTTCACTCCAAATGCGGCAATTTTGCTTGTTGACGTAGCCATTCAACCAAAAATGAGCCTCATCACTGAACAAAATTTTGCGATGAAAATCAGCATCGAGATCAATCTCATTTTCGGCCCATACACCAAAATCACGACGCATTGCATGGTCTCGCGGCTTTAATTCTTGCACAAGCTGGATCTTGTAAGGTCGCAAGCCAAGATCTTTGCGCAAAATCTTCCATAAAGTTGATGGACAAAGCTCCAATTGCTGTGCACGGTGGCGAATCGATTCATTCGGGTCCTCTTCAACACTTTGCTCTACAGCGGCAATTGTTTCTTCGGTGCGCACTGTTCGACGTCTCTGCGGATGCGTATTATCACATAGAGTAAACGTAGTGCGAAAACGATCCATGGTTAACCGAATTAATTGCTCTGATGGACGATTATGTCGACCATAAAATGGACGGAGCTTGCGGTAAACTTCGCGAACTGAACCATTATTTTCGAAATAAATTTGCACGATTTGCAAGCGTTGTTCTTTTGTCAACCTGTTCATGATGAAATGGCAAACCAAACTAAATATTAATCACTTGACAGCTGACAAAATGGCCGCCAGTTAAAAAAGTGATGCCAACTTAAAGTTCTATACCTCAATAAAAAACACCCATTATTAACTCTTTTTTTTTAATAAAGCAATTTAAAATCAAAACTTTTGTATGATAATTTTCTTACTTAAAAAAAAACTGGTCGACCGGTTTTTCCTAAATTGTAAAAACCGAAACCGGGTTTTTCATAATTTCAAACATTCGAACTATTCGAAAACCGGTTTCTGGAAAAAGTCGAATAATCGATCACCCTAGTATGTATATATAAATACATACAAGAAAATTTAAAAATTTTTAAATTTGTGTTAAGCTAAGTCTAGACGATATGTTGAATCAGCAAATGTATGCTTATGTTCATATGCTTTAAAATAACAACAAATCCTGCTGTCAGCATATATATATGTTAGCCGTCTACTCAGTATGCTGAAAGTACCACATTTTTTAAAGTCAACATATGTCAGCAAATGATAATACAACATATGAGTTAGCATAAAATTTTTGTGTCTACATGATATGTTGAATTTCGTATTCTAATATATATGTTGAGTCATGTGAGCATTTGCTTTTTTCAATTATCGCTTTCAGTGCAAAAAATTATATTTTTGGTTAATAAAAATTGGTGCAATTATACATGTATATAAATAAAAAGAAATTCGCGAAATGACGGAAATTGGCAAAAAGCTACAACAGCAAGATGACAAAGTCTAATAATGTTTTAAACTCTTCAAAATTGTTAAAACTTCTAAAAAAAAACCACGCGAAAAGCCGCCTTTATTAAAAATTTTGCAAAAAATCGCAACACATTGGCAAAATTTTAAGCAAGTCATAATATGATTGAAAACCGCTAAAACTGTAAGGAATGCAAAAAATTCGGCAAAAATCGCGAAAATTACATAAATTCGCATAAAGTTACTAACAGCGGGATGATGACAAATTCCAATATTTCTTAAAAATCGGCAAAATTTTTAAGAGGCTGAAAGCATCCAAAAATTCGCTTTTATCTCGAACTACAAAAAGTCACAAGAAGTTGCAAAATTTTAAACAAACCATAATGTTGATTAAAAATCGCCAAAAATGTAAGGAATACAAAAAATTCAATAAAAGTCGCAAAAATGGCGAAAATTCGCAAAAAGTTACTAACAGCGGGATGTTGACAAATTCCAATATTTTTATAAATCGGCAAAACTTTTAGGAGGCTGAAAGCATGCAAAAAGTCGATTTTATTGCGAAGTTTGCTGGAATAAGATTGATTGTCTTCTTCAGAATCGCCTGAAATTTTTTTTTTATGAAATTTTAATTATCCTTATTTTTTATTCACCCGAATTTACCATGAACATTTCTGCAGTATATTTTTCGCGTAATGTAGAATTTTTTGTGTTTTTTTTTTGCTTTTGTTCTAGTATTTTTGTTATTTTAATATTTACGTTATTTTTATTTTAAAAATGGCAAATTAGGAAATACTGTTCTTACCTGAGCAGAGTTAAAATATCAATTCTATATGCTATCAAATTTGCCGTATGCTGAAAAGCTTACATAGGCTTTTCAACAAATAACATATCTGACAGCATACATAGGAAATTTGTTAGAAACGAAAAATATGGTGGCTACACGATATGCTAAAATCTTGGAAATACGTTTGTTGACAACGTTAACAAATAACCCTTCATATGTCGTTAAGCATACGTATGTTGAAAAAATTTAGTGTCTACACGATATGTTGGCACTGGTAACAAATTTTTTATCATAAATATGCTGATTCAACATATCGTCTAGACTTAGCTTTAGACATTTTTTAAAAATTATTTTACATATGTACATACACTAGATGAGGCCGGCAAAAGTTGTCTTTTTTTTCCTGATTTGAGGTTGCTCCGTGGCACATGTATGGGAGATTTACTTGGCCGAATACAAGGGTTATAACGCCATCAAAAATTTCTATATATGTGTGTATACATACATATATATTAAGGCGCCTAATCCGAGAAAATTCCAAACGACATATGCCGTAGCATACGAAGCCGGAACTCCCAAAATCCTCTCGTTTATTATTCAAGTGAGTTTTTATTTGGCTATCCAACCACTTTTCAATATTTATTCTTTATAATTGTTCTTGCATGTGGTTAATGGAAACCAACGGGATATCGAAACTGACGCCAACCACTACTCACATGCGACGTGAGACGCAAACTCTCGAAAGACCATAAACTGCAGCGGCCTGGTTGCATTTATGAAAACAAACATTTTCTTAACTTCAAATGTTTAATTAACCTCCGACTGTGTATCTGTAATAGACTTGGGTCGAACTCGTTCACTAGTTCATTTTTGCCACAAACCAATGATCAAACCCATGTAATTTAAATGGGTTTGATCAGTGGTTTGTTGCAAAAATGAACTAGTGAACGAGTTCGACCCAAGTCTAATCTGTAAAAGTCTACGTACAGACCAAACGGCTGAACCGATTTTGGTTTAGTCGTTTAGAAGATATCACATCTTTCGGGGGTTTTTAAAATTTACAATTTTTTATTTTCGTTGTGTGTGTATAAAAATGCAAAAGCAGTACAAATGTATGCATTTTTGCTGTGTGCGGCTATTAGGCGGTCATACTTGTGTGATGAGAGACTGTTGTGTTATTAAGTCGGTTGTTTATTGCAAAACCAAAACCATGGTTTGTTGCGGCCATAAGTCTTTTGAATATACTGTGTCGCAAACCAATAACCAACCCAGGATTATACTATCGTACCAAGTATGCCAAACATCAGTATACAAGCATAAATTTCAATAGACTCCTTTAAAAATGCGCATTTCAACAAAGCAAAGCCATCTTTACCCTTTGCTTAAGAAATCACAAATGAAATTTACACTGAGTTTGACACACGAATTTTGTACTATTAAATAAGTATGATGGTATGTTATCATACAATGTTCACATACCAAATATGACCGTCCAATAGCCGCTTAGGTAAAAAACAAAACAAAAACCTATCGTACCTTGCTAAAAAAAAAACACATACAATTTTATATACATACGTATGTAGATGTAAATAAATTAATAAATAATAATTAATAATCATCACCCTTATTCTGTTTGGCGTCGGCAACATCGTCGTCAATTTTGAAACAACATCAATATAACACAACATCAATGCTAACTTTGTATTCCCTAACAGTGTTATGACGACGTTGCCTGTTTATCGATAAATACAATAGACATATCCAATATTTAAGTCAGCTGATTCATTTTGTTTACTATTTTTGGTAAAAGTGTTTTTGAATAAGCAAAAGCTTTGTAAATAAATTAAAATAAAATGTTTTTCTTTCCTATTGGGACGATGAAAATAAAAAAATTTAATAGTGAAAATAAGATTTCTCAGACAAAATTCATGCATTTGCCAGTTACACAAGGAAAAGTAAGTGATAAATTCCGTCATGTTTTTTGGAAAATAATGAGTAATGTTCATCCTTTTAATATTTTCAAGCTATTTTCGGCTGAACAAAACATCATTTAGGCAAGTATTGGACAAAATACATATAGCCTATTTTTTGAAACAAAAGGGATCAGATCAACGTTTATTGGTGATTGGAGCTTCCTCCAAAGGAGTTCAGTGCTAATTGTTTATATATTCCACCTCCAGTTGCTTCACACTCAGTACTGTTTGCAGCCTTTTTTTAATTTAAACCTCAAGTCCCCACTGTACCTTGAAATGATTGGGAACATTACCTCTGCGGAATCCACTAGCAAAATACGGACTTTTTTCAACTCTTCCACAAGCTTTTCAAATTGGTTGGGGATAGTCATTTTAATTTCGTCTATATAAATATTTTTCACTTTTTTTAAGAAATTTTTTTAAAATAAATACGTACATTTTTATATCTACTTTGGTATTTCTTATATTTCACTTTTTTAACATTTAAACTATTTTTCAAATTCGTTGAGGCATGCACACAACAGAACACGACATCAAAAACACTGACGACAAAATGAACGGCAACATCAACATCAATTTTTCTTACAGAATACTAAAAATTTGCTGACAGTCATCGTTAAATGGCAATACTATCTACAGGAATACCGATTTGCCAAAAACCATTAAAAACGACATCGTCTTATGTTGCCGACGCCAAATAGAATAAGGGTGAATAATTTATTAACAAACGCAAAAAGTCTTTAATTATTATTTGAAAGTCCATAACAATTATAGGATTATAATAGTTAATTTAACCAAAATCCATGATAATTTGCCGAATTATATATGTATAAACTTACTTTGCCATTTAAATAATTCAGAAAAAATAAATACGTGAATTTACCTAGTCGTTAAGTAGTTTTAACTAAAATTTTAGTTGATTTTTCGAACATATAAATCATCTAAAATTTTTGTTGAATTACCTAAAAAAACTTTGTAAATGCCATTCTACCCTTTCACTTAGTTAAAATTATACCATAATTTTAGGAAATATAACCTATGAATTTTTTTGTGTGCATCTCATCCAAGCTCTTTTTTTTTTAGAGAAGTTGATGTCATGAGCAGGAAACAACTTTTAAGTTGCAAAGCAAGTAGCAATGAAATAACATTGTATGTCCGTCTTCTTTCCTTTATATGTTCTTTCCTCTAACTCGGATGCTAATATCCTTCTAATTGATCTAGCCTAATTAATGAACTTAAAATACTTCAATATTTACTTTGTTCTGCATTCGCTTTCTCACAGACAATTAGCAACTAAGTGAACTGAAGATATATGCTCACCAGTGTTGTCAACTTGGTGCGTTTCGCACCATTTTGGGTGCTTTTTGAAATTTTTTGTGCGAAAAATTCCTTAGTTGGTGCGTGGTGCGCTTTTTTAAAATTTTGGTGCGTTTTTTTAATTTTTGGTGGCACCAACGCAAATATTTAACACAACAATGGGTTAAAACTGGAAAATTCCTGTTGTGAAACTAACTAACTTCTTGGTAGTGTTAATTACCATATTAATAGTAATGAAGTGTACAAAATATCACAATTTGAAATGAAATCTGTTGTATGATAACAATAATGATGAAATTATTAGCTTTTTTAGATTTAGTTGAACTGCAGTGAATTTTAATCATATAGACAAAGCTGAACCAACAGCAAATAAATTTCAAATTAATAAATATGCTTATGACAATATGTCGAATAATGAATTTCTTAAATTTTTTTGGTTAAGTTTTTTTAATTATGTGGATATATTGTAAAAGGCTGTTTGTTTTTATTGTTATATTTTTAACCCCCGACCAAAAAAAGGGGTCTTATAAGTTTGTAGTGTGTATCTGTGTGTTTGTACGATTGATTTAATTTATTTCTTTTTTGAAAGGTGACTTGATCGATAAGGTAGTTAGCCATGTTTTAATAAAATCGGTTCAGCCTCTTGGAAGATATTACATGTTTTCTAGAAATATTCGGGGGTTTTTAAAATATTTAATTTTTGTTATTAATATGGATATATTAAGCTTCTGATAAAAAAAAATTTTAAAAATATTTGAATAGAATAATAAATAATGAACTTTTATTAGTTTTGAATCTTTTCTATTAATCGTTGATCTCTTTAAAAAGTTTTGTAGAGAATTTATGAAATTAAAAAAAATATATATTATCTATGTACATATGTAAATGACGTGAAATCAGAATGTACAAATAATGAATACGGAGTGCCGCAAGGATCTGTTTTAGGGCCATTGCTATTTATTATATATAGAAACGACATGCCAAATGTGTTACAAAAATGTGAAATGATATTATATGCTGATGATACGCTAATTTTTACAGAAGGACATACAGATCAACAATCTCACGACAATATGACAAATGATATAAAAAACGTGAATAAGTGGTTAAAATAATGGTTAAAAACATTTTGAAATTAATAATAAAATAATTGAGAAAGTAAATGAAATTAAGTATCTAGGCTTCATAATAGACGATAAATTGAAATTCAAAGATCATGTAGAATACACATTTAAAAAAATTGGTAAAAAAATTGGTTTCTTTAAACGAATACGAAATAAAATGTCAATAATAATGGCAATAAATATATATAATACAATCATAAAACAATCAACAATATTATATACGTGCTGTACTCTAATGCAAATAGAGAGATTACAAAAATTACAAAATAAAGCCATGATAGCAATACTAAAATGCAACATATATACACCAATAACATATATGCTTAATTCATTAAAATGGTTAAACATAAAACAAAGTCTAGAAATGAACACTCTCATATTTATTCAAAAAATGAAAACTGGCAATGCGCCAGAATATCTTTCAAATCAACTAAATTACGTTGGGCAAGTACAGCCATATCAATTAAGAAATGCGAGCAACTTCAGGCTTCCAAGACCAACAACTACTGCAATGCAACAACCACTGTTTCATAAAGGACTCTATCTGTACAATCTAATTCTTAATTATATAAAATTTGAACTAAATATTAATATTTTTAGAAGAAATATAGTATGCTTTGTAAGAAATAACTTAAATTAATACTTCCAGTTTATTTGTTTTTTCTCCTATTGTATAATTAAATTAGATAAATTTATACAGGGTGGGCCAAAAGAAACCAAGGGGTGTAAAAGTTTAATAACTTTCTTGTTTATTAACTTTATTTTTTTTTTCTTTCATAATATATAGTATACAAAATGGAAATTTTTTTACACTAAGTATGAAAAATGATGTCTCTTAAATGACCACCATTTTCAGCTTCGCACTGATGGGCTCTTTTTAGAGCATTTTCCATAACATCTTTCAAAACTTGTGGCTGTAGCGTTCGAATTTCTGCAACAATGTTTGCCTTGAGTTCAAGGATTGTCTCTGGCTTGTTCACATACACTCGCTCCTTCAAAAAACCCCAAAGAAAATAGTCGGGTGCTGTCAAATCTGGCGATCGCGCTGGCCAAATAATTTCCGAATTTCGAGAAATTATTCGCTCTCCAAAAATTTTACTTAAAAGTGCCATTGTGTCTCGGGCAGTATGGGCAGTGGCTCCGTCCTGCTGAAACCACATACCAGGTCTATTTTCAAGAGCAGGACGTAAAAAATTTTCTATCATAAACCGATACCGCTCTCCATTTACGGTTACAGCACTTCCATCTTCATTCTCGAAGAAGTAGGGCCCAATGACATTTTCAGATGTGATCCCACACCATACTGTACACCTGATGGGGTGCAATTGGCGTTGATGAATGGCTCTTGGATTTTGAGAACCCCAGAACCTACAGTTCTGCTTATTAACAAAGCCATTCATCGCTTCAGAGGGCGAAATTCTGACGTTAAAATTTCGACGATATGCTCTTTGCATTAAAATAATTGATCTCTGGTTTAAATAATAAAATTCTATTGTTCTGGTTCTCTGTTCAGTTGTAAACCTCTCCATTATAAATTCTCCAAGTGTTGTCTATATAATCTGAAAGAAAAAATAAAAAAAAATTAATAAACAAAAAAGTTATTAAACTAAAAAAAGATTTTAAGTTTGGTGCGTTTTTTTGCAAATGGTGCGTTTTTTTCTCCATTTTGGTGCGTTTTGAAATTTCAAAGTTGGCAACGCTGATACTCACACTATCTTTAGTAGTTAGACTCGTATCAATATCTGTAGCTGGTTGTTGTTGCACTCTCTTGCACTCATTGCATTCCTAAAAATACCTTAATTTTCTATGTTAAACTAAAGCCGACCAAACTGATCTAAATAAAATGCTGTTTTGGAAGGGAAGCTAGAATAGATCAAGTTGATGCCTCGATACCGGTCGGATACGAAAATTTGCCCACAAAGTTGGTCAGAAGTGAGGGTCATGGTATCTCTTATATAAACCTGTGATTTTTAAATTCATAATATTTAATATCTCTTTATTACTCATAACACAATGATCTTCCTCCTCTCCTCCACCTTCTTAGCTGCTATACAATCTAATTTTCTGTGTGTAAGCCTTGATAATAAAGACTTTAATAATAATGATGCTGCAGATAATGAGAATGAGAAGCGAAAAGAAATAGAATGATGACGTCTCCCAGTCTGTAATGTAACAGCCAAAATTAAATAATCAACCAAAATGGTTGATGCTCGCTTATTCTGCTTAAAAGAAAGAAAAAAATGTTTGTTGCTTTAATAAACCACACTAAGCCCAATAATGATAAATGTGGCGTTAAATGTATGTACGAGTATGTACGTTTAAATGTGCATGTATATTTGAAATAGCCAACGTCTTTTGTTACCTCTGCAACCACTAAATTTCTTACCATTCAATTTATTATATTTTTTTCTTCTTCAAAACTTTGTGGAGACTAAAAGAGCTGGAGGAAGAGAGTGAGTGCGTGTGTTTTTTTGTTAAAATGAGCTTGGGCATGAGAACACATGAAACATGTAATTATGAAATTAACGTTTTACAAGTGGCTCAAATATGTTGCATGCACCAGCAGCAATACGACTTGAAAATATTTTCAACAGAAGCGTGAAGTATTTAATTTGGAGAAAGCAAAAACGAATTGTTTTTTTTTTTGGGTTTGAGTGAGAGCTTGAAAAAAATAATAATATAAAGAAGTATAAAATATGAAATGGCTAGAAATGTGTGTATTTCAATCTTATTTTAATAATATAATAAGGATATGTAGACAATTTTGAAGAAGATGCTTTCATTTTTAATTGAAATCATTTTTATTAAAATAAAAAAAATGGAGATCTGCTAAAATATTTGGGAGGATGCTGTAATAACAGGAGAATTTTAGTACATAATAAATAAAAAATAAAGTTTAATTTAACAATTTCTCGATCTCATGTTTCAAACAATTTGTTCCAAAAATAAAGAGACTAAGATAATCTTCATTCAATCTCCATCCACTTGGAGCAGGTAGTGCAGAGTCTCAGAACGAAGAGAATTCAAAAGAAAAATAGGATTTCTTACGTTTGTTGAACCCTCATGTTCAATTCGTTATAAAGGGTGTCCCAACAAGAACGCAAGATTTAAATTTTAAATAAAACACAGATATTAAAAAAAAATCGTGAAACTTTATTATATCGTAAAGCAGACAAAATGAGGTTATATGTGGAACAACAAATCGGGCAGATGGCCGCCGCGGCTTTGCTGGCACACACGCGATCTTTGGCCGTTTTGCCTAAATGCTGCGGTATTTCATTAATGCAGCGTCGTCCAATTTCCTCTTTTAAGGCTTGAGTCGTCGTCGGCTTATTCGCGTAAACCATCGACTTCAAAAAACCGCAAAGAAAAAAGTCTAATGGTGTTAAACCGCACGATTTAGGCGGCCAATTCTGGTCTCCAAAACGCGAAATAACACGAGCGGGAAATGACTGATGTAGCAATGGAATTGTTTCTCTCGCTGTATGACATGTAGCGCCGTCTTGTTGAAACCACATGCCCTCCACATACATTTCTTCAATTCTAGGCACGAAAAAACTGGTTATCATTTCACGATACCGAACACCATTGACTGTTTGCGCTTGACCTGCGTTTGAGCGACATCATCACGTACAGCTGCAACATTTTCGGTCGATTGACCTGGTCGAAGGCGCGATGTTGTCTTTACATAACTAACAGACCCAGTTTCGGCAAATTTATCCATTAATCTCTTTACAGTTGACTCTTTTGGAGTATTATTGTGACCCCAAATTGATCGCAAATTTGCGAACTGTAGCCGCAAAACATTCACCATTTTGGTAAAACAATTTCACAATGAGAGTGCGTTGTTCATTCGTGTAGCGCTCCATTTTTACTAACCTCGTACCTTCTACTATCAAACAATAACAATTGTTCAAATGTCAAACAATGACACTTCGAATGGCGCCAAATTTAAATCTTGCGTTCTTGTTGGGACACCCTTTATATTCTGGACCAATAGAGACTATGAAATAGCACAACATCATGAATTTAAGCTCTAGTCTGAAAGAGCTAACTTAATCGGGTATGCTCTGCATTCCACGTGAAATTAAAACGAGTGGAATTTCCATAAAATTGTTGTTGTAAATATGTAATTATAACAACAATGCTATGGCAATTCTACTCGTTTTAATTTCACGTGGAATGCAGAACATACCGGAATACCTCACTATCTGGAACTGCAAGTTGACCAGATCCTAATATTCAAGGCCTTACATGCAGCACAGGGGCAATGAGTATCAAACTCTCTCATTGAGTAAAATAAATTATAAAATTTAATTAACGGTGTAGCAGTTGACGTTCAAGGAATAATGACGGCTGTAATAATCTCACGTACTCTAATTAGGGATCCAGTTACCCTTAGAGTCAAGTGTTGAGACGGGTCTTTGATGTTCCACAGATTCTAATTAAGGATGTAGTTGCTCGTAGTCAAGAAATCAGGACTAAAGCCGAGATCACACTATCGGCACAATGTACCGGTTTTCGTCGGGTCACTGAAACAAAGTCATAAGTAAAGTAGCAAAATGGCTTTATTTCTCAACTAATTGGAAAATAAGAACGTGATTGCACTTCAATGCAGTGGTAATAAAGCCATATAGCCTTGCTTAAGAATTAATTAATAAATAAATCCGTTTTGGTTTATTACTTATGACTTGATTACAGTGAGCCGATGAAAATCGTTACATTGCGCCGATCGTGTGATCTCGCAATGATTGCCATTCTAGGAATGATGACTGGTGTTAAAATCTCACGGACCCTAATTAGGGATATCAGTACTCGCAGAGTAAAGTATAAAGACTGACCTTTGACGATTCACGGACCCTAATGAGGAAGCAGTTATATGCATAGTCAGGCATCAAGACTATTCTTTGATGTTCCGAGAATGCGCACGGCTTTAGCAATCTCATGGACCCTATTACGAACGTAGATCCTCGCAGAGTCAAGTATTAACACGGGTATTTGACGTCTCTAGAATGACGACGGCTATAGCAATCTCATGGAGCGTAATTAGGGATACATTTAAGTGCCAAGACAGTTTTTTGACATACCAAGAATGATGACGTCTGTAATTATATTTTGGATCCTAATAAGGTATGCAGTTACTCGCAGAGTTAAGTGCCAAAACAGTTCTTTGACGTTCCAAGAATGATTACTGCTATAATAACATCCCGGACCCCAATTAGCCTACTATATCCCTTATTAAGGAAGTAAATAGTTAAAAAGTAAATTAAATCCTTAGAGAACAAACCAGTGACTTTAACAAATCGATACTACGGGAGATTAAAATACTTTGGAAGAAAATCTCCGTTACATGAATTCAAGTGATGTAGCTAGCCATTGCGAAAACCAGCCAATTGGCAGACCCTGGTAAATAAAACGAAATGGCAGATCTTCCGGAAATAGAAAGACCCTTGAGGTTACCTATGAATCACAATTAATAATTTATTGGTGAGGTCTTTCCCGGAAGAACGTTTTCTAAGGTTTTTCTCCTCATTTGGATTAGAGTGGCAATATGCTGCTGCATAGTAATGGAAATAATCTTAGATCATTTTAGTCCTTTGGGAATAGGAGAGTGTCTTATTTCTATTAAAATATATTATAAGTGTGCCGCTACTGCTTTGCCTTGCCAACCAAATGATGACGATGCGGTGAGACCACCGTCTGGATTAAAAGTTAGTTATTGATATTAACTTTAGATACAAAGTTAACCTTTGACTTTTAAAGTTACAGAATAATTCCTGGCAGGGAATATAAGGACTAAAGTTTTGGAGAGCATGGGTTTCCTTGCTAAACCAGAGATGCACGATATCTCGCCAACTTGGAATATTGGAGCAAGTTCCGATAGTTAAAAGATGGTATCTGCAGTTGAATATTGGACTAGGTTAGGTTAGGTTAGGTTAGCAGGTTGCTAATAAAGAAATTAATGAGAACCCAGACCACTTGGTTCCAATATAATGAAGAATAAGAAGAATAAGTCGCAGAGAGGGGGCTAGGGAAAGAGAGGTGAAAAAGATATAAATGAAGTAGACTGGAGTACACTATCATATATTATACATGCTAGAGAAGAAAAAATATCATGTTTGTGCACACACTAGCGGTAGTCATGGCTGTATCAGCTGTACCAGTATAATTCTTTCTTATTCATCAGCAGTGTTCTTAAAAATGCGAATAGAGCCTCACAGACACTACTCTTTCTATATCATCCTCCCTATAACCTTCCGGATCATCAAAAAATTAGACATTACTATCACAACTACTTGCCATATAATATCTTGCTTTACTGATTGCTAAATTTCATTAATCACTTACAAATCACATTATATAAAACCTCAAAAATATGATGTATAAGTTGATTGATGATAAGAATGATTCTTTTAATTTTAATAGATTACGTGAAGAATCGTTTATTTTAAGCTCATGCCTTGTTAAAATCATATTAAGACGATAATCCAGTAGAGAAGAGCTTCCACCCATAATATTTAATACCAAATCTGATTAGGAGCCATAAATGCTGGTCCTATTATAAAAAAATAATTCATTGCACGGTAGGTCTAAACGTTAAGCATGGGTTCCGAAAGAGCAGTTGTCAGTCAGTATAGAAAAAATATTCCTCATTAGGTTTTAAGTTTTGTGAGGGTTCAGACGAGGTCAGAGGGTTCTATCTACTAAGCAGTTGGTCTCATTGTGCCATCTGTTCTGAGCTAATTCGATAAAGTTAACGTTGACACGTCTCCTAAACGAGAGTGGGAGCCTTAAAAGTCTACCGATATCAAGCTCGCCAAGCAGGGTTCATCTCATTGCCAGGACGTTATCTAAAATAACCATTTGTTGCACCCAATGTCATGTAATAAATAAATGCTACGCAAGCTTATCAAGGGCTTTGAGACATTCTAGGACAAGAGAAGATGTGGTATACACACCTGTGAGAAACTTAATTGCAGACTGACTGTCAGTTATGATATGGATAGGTCTGCTGGGTAGCTAATAAAACCTTAGCCAGTGTTTTGGTATTTTCAATGGCAGATATCTCTGACTGTAATATGCTACATCCGTCCGAGAGTCTGAAAAAAGTTTCAATTTCGAATTCCGGAATAAGGACGGCTACAACAACACTCTCTCTCTCTCTCTCTCTCTCTCTCTCTCTCTCTATCTCTTCTCTCTTGTCATCTTGTTAATACTTTAAAAGAAAAAAGTTTCCTACAATAAACATGTTTGATTGAAAAAAAAAAAACAAAAACCAATTAAAAATTTTATTGATTCCCAATTAAACTTAGTTTTTAAACAAAAGTTTAATTCACTCAATTATATTTTTAATCGATTTTTGATGTTTTTTTTTCGATTAAACGTGTTTATTGCAGAAAAATTAATGTTGAGACTCTGAGTAAATGCGCTGAAAGGTTGATCAATCAGTTCAGATTAACCAGGGGGCAAATTACGGCACTCGTTATCGAACGAAATTGCAAAATATTTCAATAGAGTTTATATGTAAATGTTTCGTAATTTCGTTCGATAACGAGTGCCGTAATTTGCCCCCAGACTTAGGCTGAGTTAACATCTGGCATTCATTGTGTTGCAATTTCCAAAATGAGTGAAACGCCGTTTACGTTACGTTTTTTATATGAAAAGCAATGCCACATAACAAAAATGTTTGCAAATGACTAACGTTGCCACTAGTACACACTATAGCGATGCCACAAAATGGCATAGTGTGTACTAGAGGGCTGCTTAAGCAGTCTTGAAATATAAATACGTCTTGTTTTTTAAATGTATTATACTAAACCAATAATAAATGCTGTCGTATGATAAGCGAAGCACGATGGATGTCGCCAAGACTTCTTGTTTGTAACAAACACTCAAGAGAGGTAGTGTTAATGCTTATATGCTTGTTATTTTGCATATTTTACGTTTGAGTGTGTGTGTGTAAGATGTAGATGGTAAGATATTATGTATTTAAGGGTGGTTTTTTAAAGCAAGCACACACAACTAATGTCAATGCATGTGTGCGTTTGTATGTGCGCAGAAAACTAACAGATTATACACACGTGTGCGTGTATGTACATGCATGACATTTGTATATGCGCCCATGCATGGGAAGAAGCAAATTCTTTCGCCACGAAGTATTTTCTTCTTTACTCCTTCCTATACGTGCAATAACTGAAACAAATGTCTTGCAGATGGTGTTGTTTAGCGTGTGTTTTAGAAGACTACGCTGCAGTAAAGCATTGCAAAAATGCCTGATGTGTTGAAAGTTCTTTCAAGTAGTCTTTTGCAGGGGTCTAATGTGTACCCGACATTGCAATAACTTCGCTTTGACTTAAATTTGAAAATGCATTCAAATGCATCTACATTGAAATCATACTATTTATATTAATTAATAATATATACCTCTGTTTTTTCATTATCGTATGAGTAAAATACAACTCTTGAACTTATCACACAACCCACGACTTTATGCATTTCTTTCTTTAAGCAGCCTTGATAAATTACGGCTAAATGAGCAAATCACTGTTAAGATTTTAATTTGTACATTACTTTTGTTTACAAGTAATTAAAATAAAGTCAAATCATGTTATCACACATGCACAAACAGGCACAAACACACTGACACACACACACACACACACACACACACACACACACACACACACACAAACAACACCAATATGCCTGCAAGTGTGCATGCCTGATTTGTACAAAAGGATTTTATACTTGTAAGTCCTTTATGATTTCACATTTTAAGTGCATTAAATACACATACAATTACGTAAATCATATGTACATATAATAAACGGTCGTCAGAGAGCTTTGTTGTTTTCAGATGAGTGTGTGTGTGTGTGTGTGTATGCATTTAATTAAAAGAGTGGGAGACAAAGAGGTTGAATAGTATGAGTTTAAAATTCTCTGTTTATTTGTTAAGAGTGAGTGAGTCTTTCACAAAAAAAAGTACCCGGGCATAATTTTGCAATTTTTCTTTGTAGTGAAAAGGAATTAAAATTATATCATTTCCTTATTTTCGCGTTAAGTTTTCCAATTAAAAAAAAACAAGATACATATGTACAAAAACAAACAGTGCTGGCTGTACAGCTGAGTTTATTTTTATTTTTATTTTTTGATTTACAAAGAAAAACAAGCGAAAAAAAAAATTAATTTGTCCAAACAAATGAAAGTTTTGAATACAGATGAAAAGAATTAAAAACAAAACTAAAAGCTTATACGTTTATTTTTAATTTAAAAAAAAATTTGTTTGTTAATATTTAGTATTATTTTAGTATTTTTGTTATGAAATTTTATAAAAAAAAATTGTGTTTTTTATTCTCTTTACTTTCAGATTAAATTTGAAACAACATGTGAGCTTCAGTTTTTTTTTTGGTAAGTGGAAATAAATGTAATCATAATTTTAGTTTTGTAAAACAAATGAAAGTATTTGATGGTTTTGTTAAATTTTGTTTCAAATCTCAATTTTTTTCTGTTAGAAATAACATGACATAACCACCGTCAAAAAAGCTTAATGGACATACATAATTTTCAAGCTTATTTTTTTTTTAAAGAAAATTGATTACTTACTATCGTAGATAATGGAATTTCCGCAAAAAAAACGGAGTTAAAAAAATGTCGCTTAAGCTTTTATTTGGCAATTTTTTTTCAAGCATAATTCATTTAAGAATATTGCAAGTACATATAAAATTGAAAAATTTGATTGAAAAAAATTCACAGTTAGATAATGGGTGTTTTTTATTGAGGTATAGAACTTTAAGTTGGCATCACTTTTTTAACTGGCGGCCATTTTGTCAGCTGTCAAGTGATTAATATTTAGTTTGGTTTGCCATTTCATCATGAACAGGTTGACAAAAGAACAACAACAACAACAAAAGAACAATTTATTTCGAAAATAATGGTTCAGTTCGCGAAGTTTACCGCAAGCTCCGTCCATTTTATGGTCGACATAATTGTCCATCAGAGCAATTAATTCGGTTAACCATGGATCGTTTTCGCACTACGTTTACTCTATGTGATAAGTATGAATTTTCCATAACTGGTCTTTTAAATCGATAACGAATTGCCATAGTTGAAAACAACCTCCAGATTCAAATAAAAAATAAATATAATTTATAAATTGACCTTAAGCTTCAATATTTTTAATATACATATCGTTAGTACTCTTTTTATGCAAAGTGGGATTTTTATACCCTTTACCAAAAAATGGTAAAAGGGTATATATAGATTTGTCATTCCGTTTGTAATTTCCAGAATATTAATAAGCGAGCCACAAAGTATATATATTCTGGATCCTTATGCATAGGGAAGACGAATAAGCCATGTCCGTCTGTCCGTCTGTCTGTATGTGAAATCGGTTTTCCGAAGCTCCCAGAAAAGCTAGAGACTTCGTTCTTGGACTGATGGGTCAGAAATGGTCGAACTAAGATTGGTATTGAAAATCAGCAAAATCGAGCAGACGGTTTCAGAGCTGGGAGACTTAAACTTCATTTTGCCATACAAAATAACTACCGAAAACTAGTTTTTAATAATTTTTTATTAAATAAACTTATTTTATACTTCAGTATGAATAAAATTGGTATTTCTAACTAAAAAAAATTAAAAAGAAATTAAAAAAATTAAAAAGACGTTTCCAGGGTTAGAAAACCTTAACTTTTTTTGTTATGCAAAAGTAACTTACTAAAACAAATTTCTCCTTTTTTCTATAAACTAAACATATGTAATGTTCTTAAAAGAAGGAGATTGATTTAAGAAATCAGAAAAACAAAAAGGATGATTCCAGGGTTGGAAAACCTACGATTTTTGTGATATATACAATTAACTACCGTAAACTAATTTTTTTTATTTATTTTTATTAAATAAACTTATTTTATACTTCACCACGAGTAAAATTGGTATTTCAAATAAAAAATTAAACTTCAAAAAATTAATAAGATGTTTCCAGGGTTGGAAAACTTTAGTAAAACATATTTTTCCTTTTTTTTCTATAAATTAAACATATCTAATGTTCTTAAAAGAAAGAGATTGATGTCAGAAATCAGAAAAACAAAAAGGATGATTCCAGGGTTGGAAAACCTACGATTTTTGTGATATATACAATTAACTACCGTAAACTAATTTTTTTTATTTATTTTTATTAAATAAACTTATTTTATACTTCACTTTGGTATTTCAAATAAAAAAAAATTAAAAAATTGAAAAAGACGTTTCCAGGGTTGGAAAACTTTAACTTTTTTTCTTATACAAAAGTAACTTACTAAAACAAATTTTTCCTTTTCTTTATAAATTAAACATATCTTATATTCTTAAAAGAAAAAGATTGATGCAAGGAATCAGAAAAATCAAAAAGGATGATTCCAGGGTTGGGAAACTGAAACTTTTTGTGTTATAAAAAATTAACTACTGAAAATTAATTTTTATTTTTTTTTTATTAAATGAACTTATTTTATACTTTAGTACGAATAAAATTAGTATTTCAAATTAAAAATTAGCCCTCAAAAAATTAAAAAGACGTTTCCAGGGTTGGTTAACTTTAACTTTTTATATACAAAAGTAACTTACTAAAGCAAATTTTTCGTTTTTCTCTATAAATTAAAGATATCTTATATTCTTAAAAGAAATAGATTGGTGTAAGAAATCAGAAAAATTAAAAAGTATGATTCCAGGTTTGGGAAACTTACTCTTTTTGTGATATAAAAAATTAACTACCGAAAACTAGTTTTAATTTTTTTTAAATAAATAAAATTATTTTATACTTCAGTACGAATAAAATTGGTATTTCAATTTAAAAAAGTTTAAAACACATTTCCAGGGTTGGAAAACCTTACATTTTTTTATAGAAAAGTAACTTACTAAAGCAAATTTTCCCTTTTCCTCTATAAATTAAAGATATCTTATATTCTTAAAAGAAAGAGATTAGTATAAGAAATCAGAAAAATCAAACAGTTTGATTTCAGGGTTGGAAAACCCACACTTTTTGTGATATAAAAAATTTGCTACAGAAAACTAATTTTTATTTTTTTTTATAAAATAAACTTATTTTATACTTCAGTACGAATGAATTTGGTATTTGAAAATAAAAAAAATTAAAAAAATTAAAACGACGTTTCCAAGGTTGGAAAACCTTATTTTTTTATACAAAAGTAACTTACTAAAACAAATTTTTTCTTTTTTACTATAAATTAAACATATCTTATATTCTTAAAAAAATATGGTGTAAGAAATAAAAAAAAAATAAAAAAGGAGGATTCCAGGGTTGGGAAAATTACACTCTTTGTGATATAAAAAATTAACTACCGAAAACTAATTTTTCTCTATTTTTATTAAATAAACTTATTTTATTCCTGATAACGAATAAAATTCTTATTTCAAATAAAAAATAACAAAATTAAAAAATTTTAAAAACCCCCGACTTTTTTCAGAAAGGATTTTATATCTTCTAAACGGCTGGACCGATTTTCTTCAAACATAGCTAAGAATCCTCTCGATCAAGTCATCTTTCAAACAGAAAAAACTAAATGAAAATCGGTCCAGCCGTTTGGCCTGTACGTGGACACAAACAGACACACAGATACACAGACACACAGACACACACTACAAACTTATAACATCCCTTTTTATAGTCGGGGGTTAAAAAAAATTAAACAAATTAAAACGACGATTCCAGGGTTGGAAAACTTTAACTTTTTTTGTACAAAAGTAAGATACTAAAACAAATTTTTCCTTTTTTTTATAAATTAAACATTTCCTAAATTCTTAAAAGAAAGATATTGGTGTAAGAAATCAGAAAATTAAAAAGGATGAGTTCATGTTCAAGGGACACTTACAATTCTTTGATGTATAAAAGTAACTAAGTCTAATTAATTTTTATCTTTTCCTTTATAAATTATATATATATTACGTTTTGGAAAGAAAAGTTTGGTATAGAAAATTATAAAAATAAAAACCACAGCTCCAGAGCTGGAAACTATGATTTTTTTTCTGGACATCAAAGTAACTAAATAAAACATTTTTTTTTGAATTTCCCTTTTTTCACCTAACACACGTTCTATATTTTTTAAGAACTACTAGATTGGTATAAGTAATCAGAAAAATCTAAAATTATGATTCTAGGGTTTGAAAATTATTATTATTTTTCTTTGTACATAAAAGTAACTAAAGGGTGTTTTTATTGAGGTATAGAACTTTAAGTTGGCATCACTTTTTTAACTGGCGGCCATTTTGTCAGCTGTCAAGTGATTAATATTTAGTTTGGTTTGCCATTTCATCATGAACAGGTTGACAAAAGAACAACAACAACAACAAAAGAACAATTTATTTCGAAAATATTGGTTCAGTTCGCGAAGTTTACCGCAAGCTCCGTCCATTTTATGGTCGACATAATCGTCCATCAGAGCAATTAATTCGGTTAACCATGGATCGTTTTCGCACTACGTTTACTCTATGTGATAATACGCATCCGCAGAGACGTCGAACAGTGCGCACCGAAGAAACAATTGCCGCTGTAGAGCAAAGTGTTGAAGAGGACCCGAATGAATCGATTCGCCACCGTGCACAGCAATCGGAGCCGACTAACCGACTATTTTGTTCCCGAATTGGATGGCATGAATGAGGATGAGTTGTGGTTCCAACAAGACGGCGCTACATGCCACACAGCGCACGTCACAATCGATTTATTGAAGGAAACATTCGATGAGCGCATAATTTCGCGGAATGGACCTGTCAATTGGCCACCAAGATCGTGTGATTTGACACCATTGGATTATTTTCTTTGGGGATATGTGAAGTCGCTCGTCTACGCCAACATATGCCCCATATGCTCGAAAAAGTGGTTGAAAATTAGACCTGTAGAATTGGCTTTATTCGAGCCAGCCGCGGCGGCCACATGCCCGAAATCATATTTAAACATTAATGGCATAAAATTATCCTTCCAATAAAGCCAAATTGATGGACATTAAAACGATTTTCTTGTGTTTTATTTCAATTCGAAGTTCTATACCTCTAAAAAAACACCCTATATGTGCTTATGTATGTATCTCTATACTACAAAACCGCACTTTGGTAAAGGGTATATAAGATTCGGCACAGGCGAATATAGCACTCTTACTTGTTTTATGTTGTTTTTTCTGGCTGAAAAAAAAATAAACAAACACCTGTTAAGTCCAGCGGAAAGCAATCTGCACCTAGTCTACCTGCATTTACTTAACAAATAACTTGTGTTAATATAAAACAACAATGGTCTTGCATTTTTGCATGTGCAAAATGGTATAGTATATATATTGATATTCACCACTTAACAATTCTTAGTGGTGAATATCAATATACTATACCATTTTGCACATGCAACGATGCAAGACCATTTGCACAAGATTGTGAATTGGGCACATAAAATTAATAGTTTCGTTGTTATCACCCAAATTTTTAGTTTCAATAAATTTAGACAGTTTTTTGTCCCTTCTGAAAAATTAAGAAAATGGTCTTAGCATATTTGTCAACTAAGCCAACGATATGTATTTACTAGTATGTACTCGTTAATACCTACAAAAAATTTAATTAGGGCTTAAGTTCATTATTTCCAATTCTTATAGAATAAAATAATTAATTAATTAATATGATTAATGTGATTTTATAAACAAGCGAAGAAAAAATTAAACTAGACTTTTAATATTGAAAATACTCGACATTTTTCTAGTTCAATTAGATATAAAGAAATTTTAAAATGTTTTGTAAAATAATTGTTTTTTTCATATTTTATATAGAAAGGCAAAAAAATTTGTAAAAAGCTTTTGCCATAATTTTTATTATAGCATCTAGGTAATTATTGCGGTTTTTAATCCTTTTCGTTTCTTGTTTTAACCGCTAGAGCGCGATTGCTAAACGGCCACTAAGTATGGTTGAAGTCTCTGCTAAACAGTTTTTTTCACACAGTGGGGTTGATTTTATGACAAACATACATACACACATACTTGTTAAATAACTTTGAATAATTTCCCCGATATTCACAAAATTTAAAATGAATTTGAAATGTATTTTATTTAAAAATTTTCATACAAAATTTTCCTAAAATAGATTTCAAATACATTTTACTCATATTTGTTTTTTATGAATATGGGGGTTAGTGTTTGTTAATTCATAAGTCGATTTTAAAAATTATCTTTTTTTATCTCCGTGGGTTCTCTTATTTTGTACCAGCGGAATTAATTCAAATAAAAGGGATAGGGTTACGCCTATTAAAATGAAATATTGCTTTCATATGTTTTTATACAATCTCTCTTTATTTTCAATATTTCTTACAACACTATTGTTGTAGTATTGAATTCTTAATTAATTAATAATTTCGATTACATATATGTGTGTATTAAAGAATGCAAACATACATACATATATAGGGATAGTTTAATAATTTGTTTCACATATTAGGTGTATTTGAAGTGTGGTTTTTAGTTACTATTTTTTTTAAAGAAATAATTCATAAAAAATTAAATATTTGAGGGATCTATCTACTCTTTAATTCGCAACGAAAGAAAATGATTTCGAATTTGCATGTTATTAAAATACAAGCTCGAAAGTGTTTTCTTTCGTTGCGTAGATCCTCAAATATTTAATTTTTTATGAATAATATCTAAAAAAATAGTAACTAAAAACCATACTTTAAATACTGTGTATGTATTTTAAGTGTAGACCCATTGGTTTCATGTACTTCTACAGGGTGGACCCAAATGAGACCAGACCTAGTTTTTTTTAATGATTTATTGTATATATGTTAAATACATTTTATGGAAATTTAACGTGACTATGTGTGAAATATGACATCAGAAAAATGACCACCATTTTGCTCGATACAGGCATTGGCTATTTTTAGCGCATTTTGCATTACACGGCGTAATGTTTCTGGTTGCAGGCGCCGTATTTCGTCTCGGATATTCTGCTTGAGCAGTCCATAATAAATTAAATATCCCAAGAAGCCCATTATTCGACATATTGTCAAAAGTTTATCCCAATCCGAAATTTATTTGCTGGTGGTTCAGCGTTGTCTATACGCACCTCATTGTTGCTGTAACAAATCATCAGTAGACTTCAACCACACATTTTGAGTAGTCACAAACCTCTTATCTTATTCACAGACTTTCAAGAACTATTTGAGAATTCACAAATAATAATATTTTTGAAAATGACAAGAAAAATAAGCGTAGTAGGCTTAGAAACTAACACAAAAAAGCCAGCAAATAATTTATATTCGATTTGAATCTATTTTATTTTTCTACACCTTTATACAATTAGAAATCCATTGGATAACAATAAAAGTAATTATAAGGCAAAATGAAAAATAAAATCCAAACCCAACACCCAAGAACGGCGAACTAAACTTGTTATCATGGAAGATGTGGGCGATAATTGATCGTTGAGAAGAATAATAAAAATCGATCATTTTAATACGTTGTTGAGGACTGTAGGTATTTATTTTAAATTTCCAAGAGTTCAGTTATAATCTGCAAAAAGAAAAAATAAATTATGTTAAAAAATAAAAAAAGTTATTTGTGTTTCACATCAGCTGGTCTTATTTGGGCCACCCTGTAGTACAATCGATTTTTACGCAATTGTGTACACATTTTAGGCCCTTGAAATAGCACAACCCGGATTTTGAAACATTTCAAGATATGTATATTACCAGTACCTTTTACTCGTATGTATTATATTTTTTCTTTCTCAGTATGAAATTAATAATTGAGCAAGAAAAAGAGATGCAAGCGACTCAGGTCAGGTCAGGTTAATTAAAATAGATTTGACATGCAACTTTTCCACAGCGATATCTCTTGAACCGTTTAACCGCTTAAAATCAAATTTACAGTTTCGATGCAATTTTTCTAAATAAAAAAATTTAAATGAAGCCAGAAAATCAATAAAACTTGGACCTTCAAAGTTATTTAAAAAAAAACTCCCGATAACGATATTTCTCATACAGAATGATATAATTTTAGTCAAATTTCAGTCCTTGTTGGCGCTTAAAAGATTTTGGATTTGATTCTATTTTATGGAGGGAAACTCATTAAAACGACATAAAAAAATATAATACATATAATCCCTCGATTTACACGATACTTTTTTTACACGATTTCACTTTTACACGATTATTTTGGTTTTTGTGTAAATTGAGAGATTTATGAAATACCTTCATTTACACGATTTTTTTATGTGTTTTATTGAATATTTTTGTCTCTAATAGGACGTTCGAGTCAGTTCTTACATTTATTTTGTTTAATGAGTAAATGTTAATTTTTATGTGTTTTGAGTAAACGTTTCTGATATTTTAAAAATTAAGTTAAAATACATATATAATTTCTTAATAAAATCAATTTTTTACACGATTCTGCCTTTATTTTCGATTTACGCGATTTTTCATAAAAAAATTTAAAATTTCGGTTTACACGACTTTTTCAGGAACGTATCTATCGTGTAAATCGAGGGATAGGTGTATTAAAAAATTCAAAATAATCTGGTTTCCATTGAATTAAAGAAAAAAAAACTCAAAATAAATATGAGCTTTGAGAAACTCTTTAATTTTTTAGGAACTTAAAAAATTAGTTTGCGGCTGATACTCGTTTCATATTAATAAAGCAGCCTATTTAAAATTTTTTTATTGTGCTGTGACCAATGTGGCTAATGGAAGTTTAAGGCCGGTCTAGACGCTCCATTTTTCACAAGGTTTTGTCTACACAATTCAACACGTTGCATATAAAACGTTGCGTGTAGACTGGAAAACTCTGCAGTTTTGAATCCGTTGCGAAGACGGTACAGTTTTATTAAAACTGAGCAAGAAAGCTCAGATTTCCTTGAACTGCGCAGACAACTCGGCGCAAAATTGACCAAAGTAGTACCACCTCCATGACGATCTCACACAAAACTGAGCAAATTATACAGATATGTCTGTGACGTGTAGACGCTATAAAAATAACAACGTTTTCATTTCGTCTCAGGACTGCGCTGACAAAACGCTGTGCAAAAGGGAGCGTGTGGACCGGGCTTTAAGCCATGATTACCAATTTTGTACGTTTTTAATTGGATGGAATGTTTACTGAAAATATATTAACAGAAAGACGTCACATATCCTGTAGCGTTTCCAAAACTTTTCGTAGTAAAAAAAAACATTTTGCGAATGCGATATTTACCAAAATTGCCCAATCATCAATTACTCTTGAAACTATTTTTTTTTTTATTAATTTATGCGAACAAATCTAACTAAAGAAATCAATCGGTATTTTCATAGACATTTTAAGTTTCAATATCTTTTGCTTATAGTTAAAATTTTTAGTCCACTTCAGAAAAAAGGAAGAGATTAATTATCAATTCGTCTATATTCTTTTTAACCGACAATTTTTTTAAATTTAATTTTATGATATTCTACTTATTTGATTACTGCGAAACATATAAAACACCTTTGGTTCTTGTAATTACACGATTTTAAAGTTAAAAAAATAGGCGGGGCTGCGTCCATTCAATTTTTACACTTTATTTTAAGTGGTTCTACTTTACCGATTTTTACAAAACTTGGCATATACCTTGAGCTCTAAAAATTACACAATCAAGCATTTAAAAAATGGGCGGAGGCATTTTTTATATTTCACGTACTTCCTCTTAACCAACAGATGTTCAAAAAAAAATTTTTTTTTTGTTTGAAAGAGTTTACTTCCAGCTTGGTCTCATAAATTTTTTTCGAAGATATTCTAATAGATCTGTATCAGTTCTATAAAACTAAATATAAATCTATAATCTTTCTGCTTACTCTTTAATTTTTTTATCCACAATAAGCTTAAATTCTCAATTGTAATAAGAAAATGCTTTCAAAATAAGTTTTATTAAAATTATTACAAATTTTTTTTTGTGTATTATTTTACCCCGTCACCAAAAATTATGGCTTAATTACTCTGTCCAATCATATTTGTGTAGAAAAATAAAAGAATGACAACATAATTTACGGCTGATTTAACTTATAAACTCAATCTCTATATAGATTTTGTTTTAATCAAAATAATAAAGAGATTATTATGATGATGATGGTGGTGATGTTGAGGGCTTCTAGATTTATATGTATGTCCATTTACTAAATTATGTACATATGTATGTGTATATGTACGCGATGTAACACAACTAACGCACTTCTCCAAAAAAGCTGAAAGCAATATCTACAACAATAAATTAAATAATTTTTCTAATCAATCAAATCATTTATGAAAATGGTGTTAAGAGTTAAAAAGGCAGGAGACAGAGAGTGGACAGGGAGGGAGTCATTAAGGCAAGAGCGTAAAATGAAGAAGTTATTAAAAATGTTAACTTTTGAAGAAGACTGGTTAAGCTGCCTGCTTCAATACACAGAAAAAAATATTTAAAAAAAAAAATTTTTCAAAACAAAATTCAAAATTTGATTCAAAAACATTGCTTTTCAAAATTACAAACAAGAAGTTGTTGAAAAATGTGCAATAATTATCATTGAAAATAAAATTTTACGCAACAAATTTTTTCTTTGATTTTCTAAATTTCTCTATTGACTGGAAAAATATATATTTTCAATAAATGTACATACAATTTTGTTAACCAAATAGGCAAAAAAAACCCCAAAAGTTCTTCTTATTGAATCGGCTATTTTCTTACACAAATGTCTCAATAATTTGTTTCTGTGTATAAACAGTGTTGCCCATGTTTGTGGAGCATTTTCGCCATCTATGCGTTATATAGCGCCGCCATCTTAAGACGCCAATTGCAGATATTAAAGCGAAATTTACTTTTTTTTTGGCATAAAATGCACTTTATCCTCAAAATTTACTTTTTGTTTTACCTTAGTTCTATAAAAAAATATCTGAATATAAAATAATCTTAAGCTTTAAAAAACGTGAGTTTTGAAGGGTCTTTTGAAATCTTCAACTCTTCACCAATATGTCTCAATTTCACAAAAGAATATCGTCCTATGAAATCTAAAACCACGTAACAAAAAAAAATATAATTTTTAGTTAAGTCTTGGTTATTATATCTAACCACATGTCCCTATAAATTTTCGCACAGTTATCACAGCAATCAGCTGTATTAAAAATTAAAAAAAAAAGAAATTTTACTTCAGTCACTTTCGTTCCAATTTTACTATACTTTCTGCCGAAGCAAGAACAAAAGATCTATCAGGTGTCGCAGTGCCGGTCTTTGTAACAGATCTTCCCCCTATTCTACTTCACTCACTTTAATAATTTTAGGTTTTTCTCTCTCCTATAAAAGTTGCTATTTGCCATCAAAAATGTATTTATGGTCCTTCGACTCATGGATATCTTGCATCTGTAATCAGTATAATAAGAGCTGAAACAGTGTGTAGCACTACGGAAGTCAGTTAATTTTAGGGTTTTGTTCCATTAAACAGCAAGACACCCAACAACAAGATTATAACTTATTAATGGTCCTTCGAACTTTAACAACCATCAATGTAAATCAGCATAGAATCCTCAGAGCTACATCTAATTTCGATTTTAAGTACACAGACAGCAAAGGCAAGTGACATATGATTTTACTCTGTTAATGTTCCTTCCAACCTTGAATACAAGTGTCGAACATCAGCGTAAAGCTTCCTGAGCTACCTTAACTTCTGGTTCTAAGTACACAGATCTTTTTTTTTTATAATAAACATCAGTAACAGGTGAAATTTGCTATTTCAACCTTGAATATGATCTCTCAAATCATTAATAGCGAGAGATGACGTTTTACCTTGTTAATGGCCCTTCGAACCTTCAATACCGATATCAGCAATCAGCATAAACCTAAAGAGATAAGAGTCTAAACTATCTAAACTTTAAATTTTAAGTAGACAGACGGCAAAGGCAAGTGACTTATGATTTTACCCTGTTAATGGTCCTTCCAACCTTGAATACAAGTATCGAACATCAGCGTAAAGCTTCCTGAGCTACCTGAAGTTCTGGTTCTAACAGTAACAGGTGAAATTTGCTATTTCAACCTTGAATATGATCTCTAGAATCATTAATAGCGAAAGTTGACGTTTTACCTTATTAATGGTCCTTCGAACCTTCAATAGCGATATCAGCAATCAGCATAAAGCTATTTAAACTATCCAGAATTTCAATTTTAAGTATACAGATGGCTAGGACAGGTGACACTTGATTTATCCTGTTAATGCTCCTTTCAAGCTTGAATGCTGGCAGCGGGAATCAACATAAAGCTTTTTCTGAGCTACCAAACTTCTAGTTTCAAGTACACTGATTTTCCTCTAAAATAAAATAGCAGAAGCAGGTGACATTTGCTATCAACTTTGAATATGGTCTTTAATACCTCGATATGTGATTTTACCTTATTAATGGTCCTTCGAACCTACAGTACCGGCATCAGCAATCATAATAAAGTCCTCTAAACTACCTAAACTTTCGAGTTTAACTACACAGGCGGCAAAGACTGGTAACATTTAATATGGCCTTTATTAATGGTCCTTCCTACCTGAAATGCCAGCATTATAAATTAGCATACATACATCCCTCTGAGCTTCTTAGACTTTCGATTTTAAGTACACAGATTTTCTTTTTTTCTTTAAACTACAGAAACAGGTAACATTTGATATTTCAACCTTGAATATGGTCCTTTTACCTTAATAATGGCACTTCGTACCTTTAGCACCGGTATCAGCCATCCGAGCTAATTATACTCCTGATTTTGAGCATAAATTTTATTTTATATTAAACAGCAGCAAACAGGTGACATTTAATATTGTAGTCTTTAATATGGTCCTTCAAATCATTAATATCGAAATATGTAATAAGCGTATTTATATTCAGCAGAAGTTAGATATTGGCCCTCCAGCCAAAATGAAAGCTGAAAAAGTAATGATTATCTACAATCACTAAAATCTGCTGTTGTTCTGATAAGCTTCGTTTTGAAAAGCATTCCAATAAAATGGCTACTAAGCACAGCTTAGAAAATTTAAGACACCTCAGTGACACCAGAGGCGCTACATTCATTGCTTGAGTGTTACTTCTTTAAAAAAAATCTGTAGGGGTATCTTCCTAATTGAAGTACAATATGAGTGAGCTCATAAAGCAAGGAATATATCTCACTGTTAGACAAAGCATTTACTATGCCTTCTGAAACTGTTTTTTTATTATAATATGAAGAAATTAATGGGCGGGAGGAGGGAGGCAGGAGAAACGCATATCCTTGCGATTTTTGTGAGGTGGTGGAAATTTCTTACTTCTATGGCAAGTGCTTTCTATTTCTAGATTGTTAACAATCTAATTCTCTCTTCTATTGAAAAAATGAGAATTGTATATTCAAATAAATTGAAAAAGATTAGTAAAAGTACATCCTAATTGATCTTGTTAGAAAAAAAATTATTATAATTTTCCATACAATCCACTTTCAAGTTACGTGACCTGATTCTTACATAGAAAAAAAATATAAAATTAATAATTTTTCAAGGAGTTTTGTTTACTAATTAAAACTGTCATAATATATAAAAAGAGAAACTGTGCACAAACCCCTGTGGCGTTTATTACTTTTAATTTTTTATAAAATCAGTTTTAACTTTTCTTTAGTTAACTTATTGTGCATCCTTAGCCATACTGACATTTGCCGTTTATAGAATTCCAATTAATTGTTACCTCGCTCGTTGTTGTCGCATTCAGAACAGAACAAAAAAAAAAAGCTCGCACATGTCTCCAATTAAACTAATGATAAGCAAAAAAGATATCAAATTGTTACAAATTGTATTCGTACAGGAAAGAAAAAAAAAGTAAAATAAATAAAAATAACTAGTAACATTGTGATACAACAAAGTTTTGCGGACATGACGCGTGATTTGACAGCATCATGGCATAAAACATCGCACTAACAAATTGACATTTAAATATGTATGTCACACAGTTTTCGAACATACGCCTATTGGTGGTGTTCTTTAAAAAGTGCCAAGTATGTTTAGTTTGTTAAAGGATTTGGCAAGATGCAAGGGCTGCAATACGATTAATGACAATGTCTAGATATTATATTTAATCCATTAATTTCTAGGAGGAACATAGGGCCATAGTGCCAATGCCTATAATAAGGTGAATTCATCTTTCCAAGGATTGCGGCTTTTAAGGCCTCAAACTCGCATGAATCGGTATGAAACACTGAAGCAACAGTGTTGATGGAAGGAATGCAAGACTAACTTGGATTACCGTAAGAAGGCTAAGGTTGAGTACTTTCTAAAGTAACTCGTTCCCGTGCTCTCAAAAGAAAGTTCAGGTACATAAAACCTATCTTTAAAACTATCGATATCCTCCAGTTTGCAGTCAACGATATCTTTCATTCTTTCATGGAATCTTCTGTTCAATCACCTATCAAATTATCAAATTGTTATTTCTTTACTATCGTCTATAAAAGTTTACTGCTTTCATAGTCGGCTTGCATTCACTTTATAATACAGAACAAGTTACACTGTTGTGTATGCAATAGTGTGTATATTTTTTTACCTTTGATATTTGCCTTTAAAAATTTTTGTTGTTGCTTTATGCTTTGCTACGTGAGAAATTGCTTGTTAACAATTTTCCCATACATTCAGACTCGTGTTTAACAGGCACTCACAAACAAACGAATTTATAAAATACATTAACTGCATGCACACGACTAGTTGACAATGACCCAGTAAACATTTCACTGCCTGCCATTTACTAATGTATAAATTGGGTCTACTTTGTATTTCGAAACGAAAGGAAATGCTTTCTAATTAACATGTTATAGCATATAAATTCGAAAGCATTTTCTTTCATTTCGAATTACAGAGTAGACCTCAAGGTTTTCAAAAAACGCTTAGGGTCAAGGGAATGGTTTGGAAGTGATTAGGGAGAGTTTCTCTAAAGAACACAGATTAATGGACAATTGAAGAGAAGCGTGGAGGAGTGGTTTTCAAGGTACAAGAAGAGGTGTTGAATTTTAATAAATATGGCTCTAAAACTTACGTAGTAATGGGATAAGGAGCTCACTCAAGGATATTAGATCTTACTACTGCAAAGCGACTTCAGGACCATTATAGTGCTTACCAGACAGATACCCTAGCTTAGGAAGAACTTAAGGATTGATTGAGAGTGATTGTCACTTCAGCAACCAATCTTAATTAATAAATGTACTGATAATCGAGCTGCTATTATGGCCCTAATATCTCTTTCTAAAAACATCAAGAGCAACACCCTCGACTGTCGCTCATCTCAAAGCGAGCAGTTTAGTATTAGCATCATCTGGATCCAGTGACATAAGTGATTTCAGGGAAACCCTAGAGCAAGAATTGGCACAACCTTGCAGGATAAGGAATGTGTAGGTTTAACTTATTCTAATACAAACTCAAGCATAGTCTCAGAACTGAGAAAAAAACAAATAGCAAGTGTTCCACAAGAATGGCTGAATAATCACCAGGCAGTTATGGACTCGCATAAATAAGGAAAATAAGGTTTCCTTGATTTCAAGAAACAGAAAACAAAGCTTAGTTTTTAGTATCCGTCTTAACCAGATATTGTTAAGGGATTAATGCTATGACTTTTTAAGAAGTTGCCAGAATATTGGTGAGGAAGGAAACAGAGAACATTTTCTGTGTCATTTCCCTGGATTAGCAAGCAGGAGAAAGGTCACCATGGCAGCTCTTTTATTCAGGAAACATTCTGACGTTCCACGTTTCAACTGCAACGTGTTAGTTGCTTTGTATTCATCTCTGCTGGGTTGGACGTTGGGGACTCCCCTTAAGCATAGTCTCCATGGCATTGGAATGAATCAATAAGGGTCTAAGTGTGTGCGGGATTCTTGCTGCCAACCTTAGCTAGCCTAACATAACCTAACCTAGAAAATTTGCGTATAATTATTAGAAAAACGTATAACGTTTAATGCAATATAAAGGCGATTTAAATAGTTGGCAGCTGGTGCCTAATCCACTTGTTTTGTGTTTAGTTAAGTTTGTGGTTTAATCATAAATATACTGAAGCTTGAGCATCGCCTGCAAATTGTACAAATTTATTCAGAAAAACAGGCTACGTTCGAAAAACTCATGGCATCAATTTCACGGTCATTATAATCCTGCATGCATTGTTTTTCTTATCACTTTCACTTTGCAGAGTAACAAGCATCCTCAGAAATGTTGCATAAATACTCAGCTGTGTCTATCAGCCTAAGCGAACATTTTATATATTTGTTTACAGCAAACTTCGTCAATATGAAATTTAAGTCTAAACAAGAAGCAATAAAGTTCAGCATTTCACAAAAGCTTCTTTAAATCAGTTTATATATGTATATATGTGCCTTATGCTCCATGAAGGAATATAGGTCCACCTTGTGGTTGCATTAATTAAAAGATTTTAAGATGAACCGGCAATTAACCGATTGCATTTGAGTCTGGTAACTTGGCTGACGATTAAAGCATCCATGTTTATTGATTTTATGACCCCAATTACTCGCCATGACATTTCAAGGATCATTGGCATACTCAGAATTTGTGGGAACTAGAAAGACCTTTCGAACCGCTGACTGTTCTGTAACGCGCCCGATAGCAATAATCAGCTGTGCTTCCCATGAGCATATAATACCAAGCTACAGGAAGCATCATAGGACAGTCAGCGACTTGAAGAGGAGAGTCTGTCAGGGTCTTTCGAGTTCCCACAAATCCCGAGTATGCCAATGATCCTTGAAATGTTAAAAATATGACAATACATGCTATATTAGCCGCGGCGCGAATAAATCAGTTTGAAGACACATATTTGTTTGATGGGTCATTAAACTTTACTCTGTAACATTTACGTTTAAATGTATAATAGTCAGTAGGAAAAAAATTATTTCAATTTTATAAAAAAAAATATGTATATGTTGTATGTATGTGTGTTTTGTGTCATAAGTTAAGTAGCATCATTTTGAAATAAACTTGATTCAATCAACATTTCAATTCATTATGATCACTATCGTCATCAGCATCATCGGCATCGTCATCATCATCACACATTATTTTTGCAATCAAATTTTTAGATAAATATATGAGTAATATGTCATAAAATAAGGATATAGGTATACACATACACATATGTAGTATAAATATGTGTATGTAAATATATTAAAATATATCCCAGGTATTTGCTTTACATAAATAATTTTATGGGAATAATATTCGTATCTTTAGTTGAGTTTTTACCACATTTATTGCATGTAAAATCTTTTTTTTTCGCTACCAACCTTGTTGGAATTTATATGAATTGATATGAGAAGCTGGCGAACAAAACTAGACATGTCTTCATAACATGATTTTTTTTTAAATTTTTTTTCGGGTTCTCCAAGTACACATCTGTGATGTCACGAAATATTTTCATTTAAAACCAGTTCGATCCTACCTTAAAAAAATAAAGAAAACTGACCTTTCCTTGCTAGTTTCTATCTAAGTAGTTCAGTTATTTGCCTCTCCTGTAAAAAAAACAGTAAACGGGACTAGTGTGGTTTTGTTCACCTGCTCTACATACAGTACTGTGCAAAACAAAAGCAACAAATTCTGAAAAAATAAATGCAGACGATTATTTCCGAATATACATTATATGTGACAAAAACTGTGACCATAATTTGTTTGTATTTATGTGGCCTATGTAACGCATTAAATAAAATCTTGGTTAAAAATACTGGGTTTTCAAAAGTTATATAAAATAGTCCAGGCTTTGATATGGAGATGTGCATAACAAAAGCAACAAATGAATACTTTTCGTATAATCTTTAGTTCTTTCCAAGGTTGGCAAACGGTATCGTAAAAATACCGATACCGATTCAAATACCGTTAAAATTAGGTACCGGTATCATTACCGATACCGAAACTCATTTCGTTTAGAAAATACCGGTATCGATAATACCGTTTATGTCTATACCGGTACGTACCGGTATACCGATTTCCGTAAAAAAAAATTACAAAACTTAATTTCAATTAACTTTTTTGAAATTAATTACAGAAACAAAATTTCCCCCTTTAGAAGTTCTTATTCAGCTCTTTTCTTACTACTTTTTATCAACAACAAAGTGTAAGCACACCATAATCAAACACATATGTATAAACTAGAGTTTTTCTTTTCCCGGACTTTTTCATTTCCCGGGAAAGCGGGAACGACTTTTCGGCTTCCCGAGAAATTCCCGCCCAGTGCAAAACAATACAAAATATGTTTAATTTAATTATTTCAACAAAAAAAATTATAATTAGTGTTTTTTATGGGAATTGTTACAATTTAAGTTTAAAATTTTTAAATGCACTAATAATCCCAAATTAATATTTTACTTATTAAGTAAAATATTTTTTTATTAAAAATACATTGAATTGATTATTGAGGGGTTTAGCTGGATCCTATGCGCATTTCACTGTTGCTAATGCAGATCATCAGGGAACCCCCTAAATAATCAATTTCAATGTATATTTAATAAAAAAAATACTGGTCAAAAAAATACTTGTGTGGCAACACTCTATTCTTCAATAGCTGTTGTTGTTATTTACATTTATTTTCTTTTACATACTCTTACGACTACAATTTGAAGCTGAAAAAAGTCAGCCAATGTAGCAATAGTAAAGTAAGAAAATAAAAAACATGTTGATTATTGAGTTCTTGTTTCAACTTTGTTATTTGTTATTGAGCTTCTCATTTGTTTAAATGAAAGTTTATAATATAATAACTCTAGTTGTTCTAAGAAGCTTTGGGTAAAGGTTCCCTGATGATCTGCATTAGCAACAGTGAAATACGCATAGGATCCAGCTAAACCCCTCAATAATAAATTTCAATGTATTTTTAATAAAAAAATATTTTACTTAATAAGTAAAATATTAATTTGGGATTATTAGTGCGTTTAAAAATTAAAAAAAAAATTATAATTCATGAGATCGATTAAATAAAACGTTTTATAAGCACATTAGTAAAAAAATAATACCATTTGAGTTCTTTAATTAATAGTAATGCATATTATATGTAAATGCCAAAAAAAAATATTTATTTATTGATACATATTATACAAAGTAAATTTGGATAATATGGTGTTGAACAAACATGGGTGGAGTAACTAGACCATAGGCCCAGGATGTTATTAACAGTATTTTAAAAAAGTTTTGTGACTGACTGTACACGACGTATGCCTTCATATAGGAAGAGCAACGTGGTTGTTAAAGAAAAACCGCAAGATTATACGGACGAAAAACTCTCGAAGGCCAAACAATACACACAAGCCTGACCGCACTTAAAAAAATATATTATTAAATAAATATTTCTTTGAAAATAGGACTTTAGTACAGAACAGCAGCAATATATCGAATGTCAATTTTTGATATTCGCGAATACGAATATTTGAAACGGTATTCGCGAATAAGAATACGAATATTTAATGTGAAATTTATAGACATTAAATTAGGGTTCTATTTACGCCTGCAATATGAAATATTAAAAAATTGTTATGAAAAAGAGCTTCATACTCCTCTTGGCGCACTTTAAAGTTAATAAAAACTCCCCAAAAATTTCAATGATCGTTAGTAAATAATATTTCAAAAAGAGCAAAAATTTCTATACAAAATTTAATGGATTCGTACAAACTAATATTTTTATCCATTTATTTAAATTTGGTTTAGGATTTATGCAGTTATTTATTTAATTTATTTAATTTTTTGGAAAAATATTCGTATTCGCCTGAATTTGACGTATACGAACACGAATATATAAAAATGGCCGAATATTCGTCAATTCGAATACGAATATTCGTGCAATACAGAATAAGCATTAATAGAATTGTCCTTTTTACCAAAGAGAATCTGAAAAAAAATTTAGCTATTGTTGTAGTGCCATGGCATTATTATTGCGCTATCGCATTCATAAAATCAATAACGACACTCATCAAGTTGCCATAATGTAAAAAAAATCCCGGGAATTCCCGCACATTTTCCGGGAAATCCCGTTTGAAAAACACTAGTATAAACGTTTATAACCAGGCTGCCCAGAGAAGCGTCAGAGTACCGAAAATCAATCGGCTTTTTATAGAAATTAATAAACATATGCTTATACATTTCTCTCGGTTTTCTCACTGTAGGCAGCTCTGATCTAAACACACTTATGCATGTTTATACAAACATACAAGTTTACACTACACTTGTGTAAATAATTTGTGCAAGATATAAAACTTAGTTTTTTTATGTTACTGTTTACTAAAGACTATGTAAAATTACTTACTTTTAACTTAATAAAAAGAGGTTTTTGCTATATACACTGTATGAATTAATAAAATTCACAGTAATAGCGGTATACCGGTATTTTAAACTCGATAACGGTATGTACCGGTAATACCGATACCGAAATAAAAAAAATACCGTTACCGTTACCGATACCGAAATTTTTAAAATAATTGTACCGGTATCAATACCGATACCGTTATTTGTTTCGGTTTCCAACCTTGATTTTTTCATAACACGTATATTTCAACGCTGAATTAATTCACAAATATTATTTATTATGCACTTTGGAATACATTTCGGCTGAGTTAATGGAATCTCGAGGTGTTTGTTGCAATTTTGGAACCATTTTCCGAAAACACTCCTGCACCATCTTGCAAAGAGGTTTTCAATGGCGTTAAAGAAAACTGCGTGTTGGTCAAGCAAGGATTGGAGTTAAATTCATTTTCTTGCTATTTTTTGCCCAACCTCCAAGTATGTTATGGACTACTACCGCATTGAAACATCCGTAGAAGTGTCATATTCCACTCAAAATGCCTAATGAACTTTGCTTCAAGTATTTTTTTTTTTACAAAATTTTTGGAATGGTCTAACTTTATTCGTCGGAAAACAAAACATCACCATCACCTAACCGCTGTTATGCTTAAAACCCATTTTGATATTTCGTAGCGAAAACTGTTTGCTAGGCAAGAGCCGAACTTAAGATATGATATACCAATTTGCTACATAGAATTTGAATTCTTCAATAAATAAATCGGTTTCCCATTTTATTATGATCCAACTAGGATGAGTTTTACTGAACTCTATTTTAGGCATATAAAATCAATAAAATTGTATGAAGTAAATATAAGATTTGCCTGTCTTTCTTTTTGGAAGTATATCTTGGTCAACTATGGTATTTTCTTAGTATGCAACTTTTTCAATTGCTTTCTCTGACACGGTTTCGAGTTATACCATACAGCTCAATTAAATTTGCAGATATTATAACCTCATTAGAAACAGTAATCGAGTTTTTTGGATTATGTGAAATACAATTTTCTATCACACAGAGAAAAAACTACCTCATAGAATCAATAAGATTTTCTCTATGAAACGTTTTTAGGCTAAGGGGTATCCCAGCAGAAGAGATTCCTTATTGTTTTTATGTGGTAAATCTTATTAATTTTATCAAGAAGAAAACCACATAAAATCAAGAAGAAATCTTATTATTCCCAACTTTTTTTTACTCAATTTCCGTTATTTTTGGCACCAAAAAACAATCTATAGAGAAAAACTTCTTGATTCTATTAGGTTTTCTTATAAATTGTAAACTATATGGATTTCTTATTGATTTTATTAGGTTGCCTTATTGATTTTTTTAAAAAGGTTTTCTTCTTGATTTTATTAGGCTATCTTATTGATTTTTTCAATAAGGTTTTCTTCTTGATTTTATTAGGTTCCTATATGATTATGTGTAAAGCATCTTATTGATTTTTTTCAATAAAGAAATCTTCTTGAGACACAGACAATTTTTTTTCATGATCTTTTTCGTTTTTGTATAAGCATGTTTGCAAAATTATTTCAATGGTTATTCGGACTGCTTATTAGCATATCGGTTAGAGTGTTTTTCTATCAGTCAGAAGTTTGCTGGTTCAATACTTGTCTCCTTTCAAGTAATAATATGTATTATAGAGTTGCATGAACAATTCCATCCATGAAACTACTGAAATATTTGTTTACTAAAGCCCAACTTCGAATAAATATGGTAATACTCAACAAACTGTTGCTTTTATCATACTGTGAGTGAAAACGTTTCGTTTCATACTGTTAACACAAAGAGATTGTTCATTGAAACGACTTTTGTTCATGCTGCTTTCTCTCATCTCATCTTCTGTTATTAATTCGCAATAGCAATGTTGCCAATATAGTGAAATCATGGAATTTTTTGTATGGGTCACACATGTGTAATAGGTTTCACTTTTAAATTAAAGTTTTAACATTTACACATACATACATAACTAAGGACATATGTATATTCCATACATATTAGTAATACATATTTTAATTTGTCATTTGCATTTTTAAATAATATAAATCTTTAAACTATTTTAATATATTATATATTCTTGTAATGTACTGCACACAACCCTAAAATGAAATGCTATGGAAAGAAATACACACTTTTAGATGAAAAATGAAAGAAAGGAATTGGTTTATGAGAAATTAATATATTCTTAAACAAATTTGATTATTAGTTATGTAGGTGTCTAACGGTTTTGGTCACGTGCTTTGTTTTTTTTAATTTCATATGGTATAAAAAAATTGAAATTGACAAAAATTAAACAAAACACAACAAAAGTACTCGTTTCCAAGCGAAAATAACTATTTATATTCTTCCAAGCAAAAATATAACTAACAATTATTTTTGAAATTAATATTTGTAATAAAACTCATAAAATTTGATTATCATCACCTTATGTAAAAATACGAAATTTTAAACAACAATAATATTGCATTGAAAAGATAGTTATGTGTAATTTTTTAACTTCCTTTTCGGCGATTATTCTTATATTTTCCCTTTTCCTGCAACTGGCAACACTGACCTTTAAAAGCATATTGTTTTTGCATGAACTTAATCGAGATTTACTCAACACATGTTCTGCTTCACATTTGTAAATGTTAGTATGCTCTTGTATAAGTAAACAAACAAACATCATTTTACTGCGTTCTTAACTATTGAATATTCATTGCTCTTGTTTCATAATTATTCATCTGTATGAAATAGAAATGAAACGAATAAAAAATTATAGCGAAAGTTTCATAAACATCATTATTTAGTTTCATGCAGATGTCTAATATGTATGTATGGTGAGTTAGTTAATTAAGAATACAATATAATAAGTATGTATAGTATGTATCGTATAAATAAATAACATATACATATACTACATACATACATAAAAGAATATGGTATAGAATTTAAATGAAAATACATAAGCAAAGCACAAAGAATAAAGAAAGACATAATCATCACATAAAATCAAGAAGAAAACCTTATTTAAAAAATCAATAAGATAACCTCATAAAAACTACAAGATTTCTTTTTGATTTTTTCAAAAAGGATTTCTCTATGAAATTAATAAGATTTCCATATTGAAAAAAAAACCATAGAGATTTCTTATTAATTTTGTTCTATTTTATGAGGTATTTATTAGGCACTGTTTTCTCTGTGCATAAGCTGCGGAAGTTTTTCGCGATCGTACACAAAACTGCTTAATACGTAATTATCCTGCCGAACTACACATCGGAAAACTAGGGATATATTCTTATTACACTTTTAAGTGATTAACTGCCAATTTCTATATGTTTTTAGACCCTTAACTTTTTAAAGATTCGGATGTACAGCAATATGTACTCTTTCCCACTCTTGCTAGATCAAGCAGCACCAACAACATTTAGAAAGGTATTTTTAAATCTAATATAAGGAATAATAAGTACTATTAAGCCTGTTGGACTTCGGAATTATAGCGCTATATCAGAGAGTTTATTGATAATTGTGACATTCTCTATTTTGTTGCTATTGTTCTGCACAGTCACGATACATGGGTTTGAGAATATAAGTTATTTGATTTTGCAGGAAATATCAATATTGAAAAATTTAAATGCGAATTCTTTTTCTAGTATGATTGCTTACAAAAGTATGTAAAAAGGGCTGCTTGAAATAATCAAATATACAAAATATTACAAATTTAAGTCAAATAGGCATTTTGTTGCTTTTGTTCTGCACAATACTGTATATAAATAGATTTTTTATGATTTTTTGGGGCTTAATGCATAACAAGCCAGACTTAAGATAAATTTCTATATGAAGGTCCGTAGTCTTATTTAAAGATAATGAAGCTCATATTCATAGTCAAAACAAAGCACACTTTAAGAATCTAAAATCCGTATTACTGTACAAAATATTGGCTTAAAACTCTTAAAATATATCGTGTTTTGACTACGAATAATTTGAGTTAATTCATCCAACTTCATATGCGAAGTTTGAAAGCTTCCAGAGATATGGAAGCGCAAAAAGTGCATATATTTAGACATACTCACTGCCACATTCATAAAATTGATCAAAAACTTCCGCTATAGCTAGAAAGCTATACCTAGCTGGAAATATCTGAAAACCGGAAAATTTTTAGCTAGGGGGTCAGGGCTACGACCATAAAAATTTCAATTTGAAGCGATTTTATTGAAATTTTGCATACACCTTGCGATAATTCAAGGCTATAAATTTTCATTTAAAAATAAGGGCGTTAACACGCCCATATAATTCAAGCCTCCTGCTTCATGTAATTCGGCTCAGCACATTTAAATGTACTATTTATTCATTTATTATTATACGTTTCCAACGAAACTTAACACGAATGATAAGTACTTGCCAAACAAAAGATTGAGTTTAAAAAAGTGGGCGGAAAACACCCATAAAAATTAAATATTAAAATTTTGCGCCAGTGAGCTGAAATTTAATACAAAAGTAGATCTAGGTGAAAAACTAACTAGAAAAATCTGAAAACGCTGAAATTTTAGCTTTGGGGGAGAGACAACGCCCATTGATCTTAGATTTAAAGGGTCCGCCAGATAACTTTTTTTTTTTGAAAATGCTTTAAAAATAAACTACTGAAGCTTCGGCTGTGTAGCACGTAGCGCCGTCCTGTTGAAACCAAATGTTGCCAATATCCTCCTCTTCAATTTCTGTGAACAAAAATTCGTTCAACATGGCCCGATAACGATCGCCATTGACTGTAACGGCCACTCCTTGCTCAATGGCCCAATTATGCCTCTGGACCAAAATCCGCACCAAACTGTGACTCGTTTTGGGTGCGTCGGCTTTTTAATGTATGCGTGCGGGTTTTCTGTGCCCCAAATGCGACAATTTTGCTTGTTTACATACCCGCCAAGATCTAAATAAGCTTCATATGAAAAGATGTTTTTTTTTTTTGGCAAAATCGGCATCTCCTGTAAGTCGATCGCAGGCCCACTTAGCGAAACGAAAACGCATTGGATGCTCAGTTGGCTCGTTCAGCGGAAGGATAAAACTAATTATCTGTCAAATCAGACATGAGCAAAGTGTTACCATTCACGAAATAAGCACTAGGTAAAAAAAAAACGTTAGATGGCGGACCCTTTAGAAAGCAAATCCAAAGTCGGCGTTAACACGCCCCATACAATTTTAGAAATCTATTATTTCGGCGTTGTAGATTTAAATTTATTATTTATGTGTTTCTTATTATCCTATTCCAGGAAGTATAAGATACCTGTTTTCCAACCTATCACTCTCAACAATACAGAGATAAAAGTGTCCAATACTGCAAAACATCTCGTTGTTATTCTTGTTTGAAAGCTGAGTTTCAAAATTAATATTCTAGAGGGAGAGTAAAAAAAGCAAAAATTTCACTCTATCTATGCAAAAAATCCTTTGGGAAAAATTGGGGTCTTACCCCAAAAATCGTTCATTGGATCTATACTGCAATAGTACGTCCAATTCTCATGTATGGGATCATCGTGTGGTGGCATTCCCTGGAGAAAAAGACGTATCTTACACAAAGTGCAAAGACTTGTATCCTTGTATATAACCAGTGCTCTTTGCACTACTCCTACGGATGCACTGGGGATGCTCCTTCACCTACTACCATTGAACCTAGTAGCGAAGGAGATATCAACGACCTAGGCAATCCGTCTTCGTTGTACCTCTCTGTGGAACGGAAATGGAACCGGCCAGTGTAGAAGTGGCCGGGCGAAGGAGGATTGACCAAATCTCCCCTGCTCTACTACACGAACGTCTTTATAAAACCTGGATATCATCCACAGAATTATGGATGAATGGAACTCCAGGTAGAAGAAAAAGTGTTGACTTTTATACGGGCGGTTTCAAAACACAAGAAGGTGTGGCTTATGGAGTCTTTTCATGGGCTTTAGGTCTTTGTATTGCAAAGCGACTCCCGGATCACTGCAATGTCTTCCAAGCAGAGATGCTTGCTTTAAGAGAAGTTTGGGATTGGTTGAAAGTGAATGTCACTTCAACTATAGTGGAGCAGCCATTACGGCCTTCGAATCCCTGCTTCTAAGAACAACAACAGTCCGCGACTGCCGATCATTTCTAAATGAGATGGCAGAGCAGTTTGATGTTAGGATCATCTGGATCCTGGGGCATATAGGCTTTCCGGGGTAGTCTAGTGCTGATGAGCTTTTGCTAGAATTGGGACAACCTTACAGGTTTCACCGGATTGGGAATGTGTAGGTTTACACCTACTCTCTTGCAAACAGAGGATGAAACAAATAGAAGGTGCTGATTGCGTGATCAGAAGGCGAATAGGAAAAATACGGCTTCTTTAATTTTGAAGAATAGGAAACAAATCTCGATTCCAGTGTCCATGCTAACCGGACACTGTCTCATAGGTAGGCATGCACAAAGGTTAAAGGTTGAACACAACGATGTTTGCCGTAACTGCCAGGATATCGATGAAGAGGAAAGTTTAGAACACTTTCTTGGTCACCGTCCTGGACTTGCAAGAAAGAAATTGGCCACAATGGGCGCTCTTCAGTTCAGGGAACTTTCTGACGTTGCTGGTGTTGAACTGCAACGTGTTAATAGCTTCCCAGCAACAATTTTCAAAAAGGTAATCGAGTTTGGAATTAAGCATTTTCGGTGGAAGCACTTCCCTACTGGATTATCAACTTAATGATTTTAACAAGGCGTGAGACTAAAATAATTGATTCTTGAGAAGTACTTCCATTTTTTTATTTGTCGACATTTCATGTAATCTATTTCGTCTAAAAAAATCATTCTCTTCATTTAGCAAGTTGCACGTCTTTTTTTTTAATTTTAGTTAATGTGATTTGTAAGCGAGTAATGAAAATTGGCAATCGGAAAAGTAAGTCATTATATGGCAAGTAGTTCTAATGGTAATGTGTAATTTTTTGTTGGGCTTATATTGAGCTCTGGTTGATTCGACGGTGGGGACTCCGCATAAGCAGAGTCTCCGTGGTATCACAATGAATCAAAACGGTCTAAGTGAGTACAAATTTCTGAATGCCACCTCTACCTAACCTAACCTATTATCCGTTTCTGTCAAAATTTTACACGAATGATAAACATTGGCGACAAAAAAAAAATGCCATCTTATCAAAAATAGCCTGCTAATGGTGAGAATATTTCCAACATCTCAGCAAATTTTCTATTGATATTTGAAACCATTTTGCTTTGAAAAATATTTTGACGGAAATGTCAAATAGAATAAAAATAATTTCTTAATGTCTCTGAAATATTTATTTTCAAAGTCTTGCTTTGACATTAACATCCAACGGCCATTTTGCTTTATTTATTTTCAAATACCCTTTTTTGCCTTTTTCATCATTGACAGATTAAGGCCTTTGGCAAGTGAAATAATAATGTCAATTCATTTTATGACAAAAAAAAAAAATCGGGCTCCTCCTTCTTTATAAATTAGAATTATTTGTGTGTGGCTGTGTTTTTTGTTTGTTTGTTTGTTCAGCCCATTAGAAAATGACAAAATATTAAAACGTATTTTATTTAAACCTTTTCCTTATTATTAAAATGGCGTATAAAATTTCATGGCTCATTGCAAAAAATAATACCCATACCTTATAATTAAAAAATTTACTTGCTTGAAGTGTCATTGTAAATTGTTTGTTTAAACGTCCAACAAGGATTATAAAGCAAAAAAAAAAAAAAACAACACAAAAAGGAAGTGCTTTTAAACATTTTAAAAGCAGCGCAGTGTCATTTTTGAAGTAATTGAAACCTGATCATTATGACACAGTCATTAAACAATTCAAAATGTTTGTATATATTTTTGATTTATTTTTAATATGAAGGCTGGAAAGAACAACCTTTATAATGACACAAGTGCCACTAAAAGTACTTTTTTCAATCAAAATGGTTGGGTCTTATGTTCAGAATGTTTGATCGTCATTTTTTAAAATCAAAATTGATTGTTTACTCTCGCAGAGAATCGATTTTCATAAAAAAATTATATTCGAAAATTATGTCGCTCAAGTTTTTTTGGTGTTTAGGGCTCAATATGTGATTATTGTTTCTCATAATTGAAACTTCATTCAGACTCGTAAGCAAATAGTTAGATTCGTATAAAGCAAAGCGGATTTAAAAAAACATAACTAAAGTTGTTTACATCTAGAACAGATATACATATGATTGGGCCCCTGCTTTCATTCTAGTTAGCCCACCTCATAATTTTATGATAATTAAACGTAGTAAATGATTTGTGTTCTAACTTCTTAGCATCCCTTCTCAATGCGTATTAGAAAGCATAGATATCAATTACCAAATATTTTGACAGCAATTGTCAAATATTTTTTTTTTTTTTTGCTTTTTAATTCACCAACCAAACGAAATGAGAACTCATCTTATCTTAACAGAAAGTAAGAAAAAAAAACCAGAAGCTTTATTTTATTCCCTCTAAAAACGTTTCAAATTACAAATGCTTCTAAGTAATCAAACAAAAAAAAAAAAAAATCTTCTCATAGACTAAACACTTCAAATGAGTTTGTCGTATTTAAAATAAAAGGCTTTTTTAAAATGTGTTTTTTCATAAACATACATACATACATAAGTATGTATTTCTTCTTAATAATTTATTTCACTTGATATGAAATTTGTATTTAAATAAACTGAAATATTTTGTAATTCAAATTGAAATTTCCTATTAAGAAAATTGCTTTTGACAGCAATTACTTTTTATCTAAAGCATTAAATTGCTATAATAGAAGAAGGGATGAAATAATAATAATAAAAAAAAAAACGTGAAGAAATATGAAGTCAACAAGGATAAGAGTAGATACTTATTTAAAAATCTTGAAAAGTATAGTGGGCATTGTCCACTTTATAAGACAATTTTATTTAGCAGGCAGGCTACAAAATGAAAAAATGTAATGAGACTTACTCAAAGGTTTGGTAACAAGTGAAGAATTATCTTATAAAGAGCCTTAGCATTTTGAAAACTGAATAAATAGGACAAGAGGCTTGAAATAATCGGATCTTTATTGTAAAAAAAAAACATTTCTCTTAGAAAGGAAACGAAAAAGCTTTTGCTGCAGAGATGAATTTTCTACTTATTTGCCGATATTCACAACCAGGGTTACCGTTCATACGACTAAAGTCGCAATTTGACCCTTTTTTTAGCGGTCTGCGACATTTTGTGAGACTTTTTTTATGAACGACTTTTGCGACTTTTTTGATTTTCTTGGGACTTTTTACCCTTTTTTGTAAAGATTCTTACAAAAAACATTAATATTGGAGTAAATTAAATTTTTTTTATATAAAAAAAATAACTCCGTCAAAACTTAAAAGCAATTCACAGATTATTGTTGATTTGGAAGCACTTTTATTATTTTATATTATATTACGTTCTTGGAACCTTGTTATGTATACAATGTATTTAAGAAAACTTTCCCTAATTTTCAGTAAAAGTTTCAAAGAATAGTGTTAGCAAAAAAGCGTTTAAAATAAAACTTTTGGTTTTGCAATGCTTATTTTACAAAATTATTTTTAGCTGCCGAGTCAATGTAAGAAAAAGTTGTAGTAAAACATACAAGTGTGTACTAACATGTGAACATTTTGAAACTAGCTTTGCTTAAAAATGCTGTCAGCTTTAAACTTAATAGACAAAGATATGGAAGAGTGGATTCCAAAAAAGTAATATATATGTATGTTGAAGTATAAAATACATTCACCCAAAAAATAGGATATATGGCGCCAAGATCAAACGAATAGAATTGAAGTAGAGAGCTTACGGGGTTTTGGTTCGACATGTCAGAATTTTGTAAAAAATATCTTGACGTTGGCAGCATACGACAGCCAAATTTATTAAACTTGAGTAGATTTCTTCAGTATGCATACAGGAAAATATGTATTGAAGCACATACAATAATGCAACTGTATATGTCATGAAATATGCAATAAGCTTTTGATTCAATAATATTTTTTAATAAAAAAGCGTTTAAAAAGATGTGCAACTTTTATTTTCTCACGCGACTTTTTTGTGCGACTTTATTTTTATAGAACGACCTTTTGTGCGACTTTTTAAAAATTCCCAGCGGTAACCCTGTTCACAACTGTTAAACACCAGACCGAGAGAGATAGATAGATAGTTATATAGAGAGAGTGAGAGAGAGAGATAGCTGGACATATATAAAAATAGAGAGCAGGGTTGTCAGATATATCAATTTCTTGCTAAATGTGGAGGTTTTTCAACTTGTTTGGCCTCTAAATTTTTGATTTGGCGATATGGCGATTTTTCTTTAGATAAATAAATTTGATGGCGGCTTTTATTGCTATTTTTTTTTAAACAAAATTGAACTTCAAAAAATTTTTATAATTCAGGATAATTAGTTTGTTGAAGAAGTAGTTTAAAAAAAATTCTGCAAGAAATTAAAACAGTTTGATTTGATTTTATTTATGATTTTTCTTATATTCCGCATTAATAACGTTTTGAATTTGAATGAACAAAATTTACACAAAATAATTTTTGACGATTTTATATTTACTTTTGGGCGATTTTCTAACTATTATTTTCTAAAAACTTATATTAAAAAAAAGTGTTATATAAAAAAAATATATTTTCATCAAATATATATTAAGAAAAACTACATAAAATTGATTTGGACGAATTTTGGTGATTTTTAAAAACAATTTGGTGAAATAGGTCGAAAAAAATGGGACAATCCTAGAACTGATAGATAGAGGGAGACAAATAGACACAGATAGAGAGAGATACAGCAAGAGAGAGGGAGATGCAAAAAAAACAAATTAATTTAAAAAATCTCTCGCTCATAAATGTGCCCTTAATTGTGATAAAAGTGGTCTAAGTCATACGCATTCATGCTTCGTAATAGTGAATAAATCTTAAAAAAACGTCAATAAATATATAATAAATATAGAATAAATTTATATTAAAAAAAATCTGCACAATACACGAGTAAAAATAAATTTCGATTTGTTCAAATGTAATCTACGAGTACAACCAGATATTTGACTAAAGAAATATATGACTTAGGCCACTTTCATAACTAAGGGCACAAATTTACACCAAAGTCTGAGTTTAAGCATTTCTAAAGGTAACCACAGACTATGCAATATTATTGAGTACTTTATTCCTATTATTATTGACGTTTTGCTCCACACTATGTCCCTATTTACACTATGCAAGTCTTATTGCTAAGCTGATTAGTTTATTAGGAGAGAGAGAGACGGGGGGAAAAGAAACGTTGCTGTTCCCCTCGTCTCTCTCTCTCCCTGAAACTAATCAGCTTAGCAATAAGACTTGCACAGTGTGATTTGGGATTATTCAATAAATTGCACAGTTATAATAAAAAATATGTATATTGCGCAATTTTTCTTACAATATATACATATGTGCGTGAAAATAAACAAAAGTTACACACGCATCTGCGTTTAAGAAATTTCAAAATTTTTTGTAATACACAATTAGATTTATACAAAATATTAAATAATATTTAATCAATTAATTTAAAAAAAATAGAAAAACAATGTTTAGTAAAAATAATTATTGTACAATCTTTAAGAAATTTATTATTTGACATATTGTCATAATATCATTTTAATTTTAAATGAAATTTATTTGCTGGTTGTGGTCTACTGACGATTTGGTAAAGAACCAATGAAACACATATAGACATTATTAAACACCAATGATATAAATTTCATTGAAAATTATTGTACAATAATGTCAAGACATTACTAAATATTTCTTGTTGAGAAATATATGTAAATCAAAAGATTTATAACTTTATTCAATATATTGTGCCATATATGTATACCAATATAACATACGCACAAAAAATTCTATGGCACGATATTATTGCACAATAATATTGCAAATGAAACTGGCATTTCTAATGCCTGCTTGAATGCAAAACAATGTTTATAATGCTTAAAATGTTACAATAAATTGTAAGTTGTGCTTTATACCTATATAATGTACGCACAGGAAATTTTATTGCACAATAATATTTCGAATTTGTGGATAATCGTGCCTTAGTGCAAACGGGCATTTCTAATGTCTGCTTGAGCGCAAGAAAATGTTTATAATGTTAAGAATGTTATAATATATTATGCCATATATACCAATATATTATAGACACAGGAAATTGTATCATACAATATTATTGCACAGTAAAATTGCAAACTGGAATTTCTAATGCCTGCTTAAACGCAAGAAAATGTTTATGTTTATACTGGCGATTTGGTAAAGAACCAATGAAATGCATATAGACATGCTTAAAATTATTGTAAAGTAATGTCAACACATTACAAAATATTTCTTGTTGCGCAATAAAAAAACAAAATACTTTTGATTTTACCCACAGGAAATTTAATTTAATTTTATTTATTTATTTATTTCCATTTCCTATACAACAAGATAAGATCTTATATTTAAAGTATAGGAATATTTCATCCTTACAAAGACATTTCAAGGCACATAAATATATATATTGCACAATATTATTGTACAATATTATTGCACAATATTAGTGTCACAATATTATTGCAAATATGTGCGTACCCTAATGCAAACTGGCATTTGTAATGATGCTTCAACGCAATAAAATTTTTATTTTTAAAATGTTATAATATATTGTGCCATATACACAGTAAATTTTATTGCACAATATTATTGCAAATGTGTGGATACGTTAATGGTATTTATTATGCCTACTTGAACTTCAAAAAAAATATTTTCCTACTTTATTTGTGATTTCTTTTTGTTTCATGGCTCTTTTCCTTGCTCATTCTCATCAATTTCAATCAATTTATTTAAGCAATAAATGCAATTTTGCCGCCCCTCCCTCTCTTCTATCTCCTTAAATTTACACTGTATATCCTTGAGTTCAATTTGATTTAATTTATCATGTCCTTTTCTCTTCTTCTCTTGCTTACTGTTTGTATCCCTTCCAGTAAACATAAATTGAATCAATTTAATTTATTTAACACTCACAATTTATCTAGTTTCTGTTTTTTTGTTCCTTAACATTTCGAGATTTATTGAATAAGAAAAAACTGTTGGCAAAAGAAAATATGTAGCAAGAGATACATTTTCCATTGTAGTAAAAATAAAGCAATCATAAAGATAATTCAAGTGGAAAACAAGTCCTTTTGTATCTCATATTAAGTAATGTTTTTTTTCTTCTTACTTCTTACTTCAAATCATATTCGAAAGATATGCTTATTCGTGAAATGTCCTTTAAAGGATAACAGATTTAGCAGCCATTCAATTACACCTGCACTCAATTTTATGTTTAGTTAAGAGTGTTAACGAAAAAATTTTCTTGGCGCAAATAAATAGAAAAGTGCTTTATTTGAATATCAGTTTTGTAAAATTTAAGTATTTTGCAGAAATAAAAAAGGAAAAACCTTTTAATTGGATCAATTGAAATGGAAAATTTTTGCTTACTGAAAAAAACATAAAAAATATAATTTACATGTGTGTTGGCGAACGCAGTAATCTGCTTGAAGTTCTTTAAGACATATTCATTAGCGTAGCTAAATTTTTGCTTTTGTGATGGGGGGGGGGGGGGGGGGGGTTCAATACGGTTAGTGATTTTCATGAGTAATCTTAAAAGAGATAATAACATGCAATTTTTAATAATGCAAGGGAGAGGAGCAGAAACAATTCTTGAAGTCATTGCCTTTCTACGCCTATGGACATATTTCAACGCAGTATAATTCCTATCGAGTGATCTAAAGAACTGTCCAACTCATAATATTTTAAGTATTTTTTTGGAGGCATTGAACTTTAAATTTTGCAAAGACGTAAATTGTGAATTGCTATAAATTTGGCTTTATTCGAAACTAGAGGTTACCCGGCGTATGTTACTAACATGGGCGTGGCTAAAAAAAAAAAATTGGGTGTGCATTAGGACTGGGGATTTCAACGAGCAACATTAAAATCTATAACTGCAGGCTTTTTTTAAATAATTTTTGAAGGTGGGGTATGTAGGCCGAACAAATTCTTGGGTGCTATGCCCTAAAAAAATCTTTCTACGCCTATGGGTGCTAAGCTTAAAATAATGTAAACATTTTTATTAGCAAGGAAGATTAGTCCAGCCACCATTATGTTTCAAAAAGTACACTATCTCTTATTGAACCTATTTGGTAATTTTTTTGTTTTTTAATTAATGGAAAAGTATTTTTTCCGTAATACATACTAAATTTTAATTTAACTATACATAAGAATATAAACAACATGTGAGCGTTAGTGAAATAATAATTTTTTCTTTTGCTTTTATATAAGAAGAAATCAAGGGAAACAACTATATTTAAAAATTTTGGGTGAGCGGAAGTAAAAAATTATTTTTTTTTTATTTTGTTTTCATAATCTTTTAAAAAAACTATTTTTTTTTTAATTTTTCGACAATTTTTATTTACTATCACTTTATCAGATGAGCGTGAGTGAAAGACTTTTTTTTTGCCTTAATATATAAAAATAAATAAAATGAAGCTAAGCTCTTTTTTAGAATTTTAAATGTATGCTTAAAACTTTTTAAATGGTCTACAAATGAAGTGTTTAAAAGTTGTCACGCGTGAAAATGAGTGAGCGTGAGTAAAAATTTAATTTTTTGCTTTTGCTTTGATAGAAAAAGAATAAGAAAGTTAACAAAATTTTGCTTAAATATTTGGACAATTTTGATTAACTGTCACTTTGTCAAGTGAGCGTGAGTGAGAATTATTATGTTTTGCATTAAAATATAAAAAGTAATAAAAAAAAGAAATTAAGCTCTTTTGAAAATTTTAAATGCATGGTTAAACACATTGAAATGGTCTATGGAAGGAGTGTTTAAAAATTGTCACGCGTGAAAATTAGTGAGTGTGAGTAAAAAAAAATAATTCTTGTATTTTGCTTTGGTAGAAAAATAATAAGAAAGTTTACAAAATTTTGTTTATATTTTGCGATAATTTTGACTTACTGTCACTTTATAAAATGAGAGTGAGTGAAAATTATTCTTTTTTTGCCTTAATATATAAAAATTATTAAAATTAAGCTAAGCTATTTTTAAAGTTTTAAATGCATGGTTAAATCAATTAAAATGGTCTAAGAAAGGAGTGTTTAAAAACTGTCACGCATGAAAACAAGTGAGCGTGAGTAAAAAATAATATTTGAATTTTGCTTCGGTAGTAAAATAATAAGAAAGTTAACAAAATTTTGTTTAAATTTTGGGACTGTTTTGATTTGCTGTCACTTTATCAAGTGAGCGTGAGTAAAAATTTTTATTTTTTGCCCTAATACAGTTAAGTTTGTTTTCAAAATTTCAAATGCATGGTTAAATCAATTAAAATGCTATAAAAAAGAAGTGTTTAAACGTTGTCACGTGTGAGTATGAGAGGGCGTGAGTGAAAAAATATTTTTTTTGTGTTTATACGACAATAACAATAAATCAAACAGCTCTTTTTAAAACTTGAAAATTTTTTACTTACTGCCATTTTATTAAGTGAGCGTGAGTGAAAATTATTTTTTCTCTTAATATAAAATAAAAAATAAAAAAGAAGTTAAGCTCTTTTTACAATTTTAAACGCATGGTTAAACCAATTGAAATGGTCTAAAAATTGAGTGTTTAAAAATTGTCACATGTGGCAATGCGTGAGCGTGAGTGAAAAAAAATTTCTTTTACTTTTACACAAAAGTAATAACAAAGAAAACTACTCTTTCTAAAAAATTTAGAAAATTTTGATTCACTGTCACTTTATTACGTGATCGTGAGTGAAAATTATTTTTGCTGTTAATATAAAAGACAATAAAAAAGAAGTTAAGCCCTTTTTTTGAAATTTTAAATGCATGGTTAAGGTCATTAAAATGATCTAAAAATGTTCTAAAATTGGAGTGTTTTAAAATTCTCACTCGTGGCAATGCGTGAGCGTGAGTGAAATTTTTTTTTGCTTTTATACGAAAAAAATAACAAAAAAGCAACTCTTCTTAAAAATTTAAGAACTTTTTTTTTACTTTCACTTCATTAAGTGAGCGTGAGTAAAAATTTTTATTTGTTACCCTAATATATAAAAATAATAAAAGAGAAGTTAAGTTTTAATTTTTTTAATTTCAAATGCATGCTTAAGCCGATTAAAATGGTTAAAAAAGAGTGTTGAAAAATTGTCACGCGTGAGTATGAGTGAGCTTGAGTGAAATTTTTTTTGCATTTATATAAAAAAAAGGTAAGGTCTTTTTGAAATTCTTAGTTAATTTTGATTTACTATCACTTTATCAAGTGTTTCGTGTATGTTTTCTTATAACGATTGAGTGTAGTAAAGCTTTTCATAATAAAAATTATAGTTTTTGATATGAATTAAAAAAATTTCAAATACTGTCGACGTTGTGTGTATTATTAATACTAGTAAAAAAGTTATCACGCGTGTGAGGACGTGAGCGTAAGTGATAAAAAATTTTTCTTTGTGAGATTAAGTGATGAAAACTTTAAGCACGTTAAGATTCCAAAAAAAAAAATATCCATGGGTTCTGCCGCTTGGCTGTAAATAATTCTGGACAAAAAATTGGTAAAATTTCCTACAGTGTAATCCCAATATTTCTCTTCAATATAATGAACTCATGACTGATGAATGTTCTTCCCAAATAAGCAGAGTTCCCAAGACTCATTCCTGTAAGAAGCCATTGCTGCAGAGGATCTTATATATCGCTAGACGTTACACTAACTAAGTCCACCTTGGCCAAGACAGGGCACGTCTTCCCATTGAACAACTTCATTAGATTTTAAAACTAACTAATAGCTTTATCATTCTACAGCTCTTATCTTCAAATGTTCATGTAATGTTTTTTTTCCATAGTTGCAAGGTTATTAAAATATATTTCTATATTTTTTTTCTATTATAAATACATGTCAATACATTTAGCTTGTTATCCTTTTTTTTTGTGTTACTGTTTAATGTTAATGCTATTGTTATTGTTAGTTATGTTGTCATAGCCTGCTGTGAGCGGGTGGTGTTTGTCCATTTAATTTGAATTCCTAACAACCCTGTATTTGTCACAGTGTCATACAGGGGCAAGTAGCAACAAAAAAAAAATAAGTGTTCATTTCGTTTACAAACACAACAGAAATAATCTGCTAGCCTTAAACATTATATGTATGTAATGTTGGTGGGAAAATTGTCATAATCTTTTGACGTGTGCCTTTCTTTGGCAAAACAAAGGATGATAAAAAAAGCAAAGTATAAGGATGAGTTAGTTATTGAGTTGTTGCATGTGACCAACTGAAAATTTGCGTGAATGTTAAATCAACATGAAACAAAGTTATTATTATTTATTTATTTTTTTTTTGAAGATTACTATAAAACGTGTTAGATTAACATGAAACACATACGAAGCACTTATATGTTTACATTATTGAAAATAGTTGGTCTCACTTAGATTATGTCTCTTACATTTCCAAATATCTCCTCATACTAATTTAACACGACTTTGGTCTTGGGTATATTGTTCTATTTATAATATGCTCGTTATTCTATATAAATTATTTTTCTATTTGAATGATTTCTTGGAAGACAAAAAAAAAAAAAAAACAGAACGTTCTACTAACAGCAAAGGAAAATAGACAATTTTCAATGAGAGCCAAAGAAATTTATTTCCCACCATCATTTATCAATTGATAATCAAAACGAGTTCAAACATTGTAGTCTTAACAATACAATCACAAGCAACCATCTCTGTCTGGAGGTGGACTGCCAATAGAATTTAAATACAAAAAGACAAGGACTTCGCTTATATTGTTGTTGTTGTTATTGCTGTAATAAAAAAAGTATCTGCTTAGCATTTTATAATGAGATTAGTGGGTTGACGAAAGCAAAATAGACTCAAACAGCTGGTTTTTTTTTTGCAAATTTTCTTTCGAAATAATTTTTTGTCTTCAAACGTTCAACCAACCAACCAACCACTTGTCTTGGCTTTAGGTGGCATATCAATTTACTTAGGATCTCATTAAAATTTTATACCTTTTAGCATTTTCTAGCTTGGCTGTTTTCTCTATTTTTGTTTTTGTTTTTTTTTTTTTGTTTTTTCCCATTGCAGTATTAGATTATTATTTGTGCAAGAAATTGTACGAGCAATTAGTGAGTTATATATTTTTTTTTTATTATTATTTGATGTCATGCTTCTTGTTTCCTCTGCTTTTTAAGATTTTTAATGATGAGGATAATTTTTTTAAGGTATTTGCACCCATAAGCATATTAAATCTCAAATTAAGATAATGATCTGGCAACACTCATTAGCGTAGTAGATATAAGCTGTTATTGTTGTGGTTGTTGTTGTTATTCAATAAGGATTTATTGTTGGCAAATGAATTCGCTGACACTTGACATTGCTTTTATGTTGTTTATTATGGCATCAAGTGGTATAAATGTCAAAGATTTTCTTATTTAAACAATTAATTACTAAGTTGGAATTAATTTTAAAAAAATATATGAACTTGTAGATGTAATGAGCGAGATGGGATTTAAGAAAAAAGTTGAGAATGTGGGAAACCATAGAACTTGAAAATTTCTTAGTTCTGTCATAAAACCTAGTGGAGGTCTATACAAAAGTATGATAAGGTCAACATGAAAGCCAAGTCCTTAGATATACTTACATAAACTACAATCTTAGGAGATTGAAATGTTACCATTTTCAGGCTGGCAATACTGGCAAACCGATAATGCCATTCCGTTTCAAATTAATATCAATGTCAGCTGTTTATATTGTTTAAAAAACTACCACAAGCATTTTGATACCTTAATATAGAAAGGCCCTAACTCATTATTCTTTCTTTCAAATCGAGTTGTTGGTATATTTCGATGGGAAAATGCAAAAATATCGATTGCAAAAACAATAATGAGTTAGGGCATTTCTATATTAAGTTAACAATTTACATCTAAGTTTTATACAGTAAAAGTTATTCGAAATGGAATTCAAATGTAATAGTATAATTTCGTTATATTTGGCCGAAACATCACAACCAGGGGTTTGTCTAATCGTCGCTTTCGATAACGAGCTGTAGCTGGATTCTGTAACTTTTTGCGAACCGAAAATCGTAATATTTGTCGACATATTTATTTGCTTGCTATAACGATAATGTGATTCCGTAATTTCTTTTTTACGATAGTCTCCAGCTTTATCTTACTAACCATTTAATTCAATATTATATGGTAACTCTGTATAGAAAATGTGAAAATAAGCAAAAAGCACAAAGAATAATAAAAAAAAACTCACGTGAATTTGATCTTGTGATTTAATTTTATTTTTATCCAACCGACAGCGAATATCGTTAAAATATGTTACTGAATAGCAAAGTCAAAAAAAATTTCGTTATATTTATTATAGCGATACGATTATCGCAATAAAAGTTACTGAATCCAGGTACTGATTCGATCAGGTTCTTTTAGTTTGAGATTATGGCATTCGATATCTAATCACTTTATAACATTGATAGCGAAATGTGATCGAATTCGCCGAGGAACTGAAAAAAAATTCCAGCGAAGCATCTGAGGTATATGAGCAAAATTAGGTACGGACACTACCTATCATGCCATAACTGCCAAAATAGCTTAAGCGACATAATTTTCAAACTTCAATTTTTGAGCAAAATCGATTATTTGCCATCGTAAATAGTCAATTTTCGTCAAAAAAAATCAAGTCCAAGAAATGTGTCGCTTACGCTATTTTAGCGTTTATGGCTCCATATGTAATACTATACGAACATTAGCTTATAACGGGTGTTTTTTTAGAGGTATAGAACTTCGAATTGAAATAAAACACAAGAAAATCGTTTTAATGTCCATCAATTTGGCTTTATTGGAAGGATAATTTTATGCCATTAATGTTTAAATATGATTTCGGGCATGTGGCCGCCGCGGCTGGCTCGAATAAAGCCAATTCTACAGGTCCAATTTTCAACCACTTTTTCGAGCATATGGGGCCGTATGTTGGCAATAACGCCACGAATGTTGGCTTCCAAGCCCCTAACGTTTCTGGTTTGTTGGCGTAGACGAGCGACTTCACATATCCCCAAAGAAAATAATCCAATGGTGTCAAATCACACGATCTTGGTGGCCAATTGACAGGTCCATTCCGCGAAATTATGCGCTCATCGAATGTTTCCTTCAATAAATCGATTGTGACGTGCGCTGTGTGGCATGTAGCGCCGTCTTGTTGGAACCACAACTCATCCACATTCGGATCGAATATCTTACCTGATGTAGTAATTGTTTTAAGTACCCGGTAAACTTTTTTCAGTTTTTTGGCGATTTTTCATAGTTTTGGGCCTATTTTCGTTTTTGATATTTTTCTTTAGATTTTTCGCGTTTTTTACCTTCAGCGTTTTTTTTTTGTTTTGGAGATTTTTCCGGTTTTTAACGATTTATTTTAGTTTTTGGCGTTATTTGAGTTTTTGAGTTTTTTTTTTGTTTTTCGGTTTGTGAGAATTCATTTTAGTTTTAGAAATTTTTTATTATTTTGTGTTTTTTAGTTTTGGCGTTTTTTTTTTTTTTTGAATACTTGGATGGATTGGATGGATGATGGCTGTATTACTTGACGACTTCAGTCTTTCTGTGTTTAATTTAAGGGTAACTTTGACTAACATACGTATCAAAAAAAAAAAAAATAATAATAATAATTTCAAGTGCTATTTACTCAAAATTTATATCTAATTTTGATTTTAACACACACTTCAAGCTCAAATTATTATTTTTTGATGTGGCAGCATGTCTTTAAATAAGCTCTGTAAACATTTATGTAGACCGAAAGATCAAATATTAATGTGAGAACGGTTGTCTTAAAATCCAAGTGAACTTTAGGGTTAGCCACCGCCTCCATGCATACATAGAAAGCACTATGCGACTCGAAAGCAACAAATGGGTTGCAATCTTTGAACATAGTTATCCCTAACTATGAGAAAGCAACTTTCTGAGGTTCTCAAGCTATTTTTTCTCGCACTGTTTAAAAAGTTTACGGGAGACGTGCCCAGTGCGTGAAATAAGCCAAAAGGTATCGTTTAATACCGGGATCATTTATCACCACTAGAAGCAGCATCTGTTAAATAGCAATAGCAGCTTGAATGGTATCTAAATGACCGCATCAGACCAACCAGCAGCAGTGCAGATTTTGCACTAGACATCCCAGAACATTCTTCCCGCGATTTTGTTAGTAACCACAGCCATTGCGAAAGTTTCTCCGTTATTACAAGCAAATAAAGTGGTTACTCTTACTTGCTATACGTCCTCCAAGAAAAGACATCTACAATCAGTAGACACAGCCTCATTCCTCATATTAGGATTGAATCAATGAATGGTGTAAATATCTTCCAGCACTTAGGAGCCATGGTAACCGTGGAATTAGAACGATAGAAGCATAATGCTGACACCTCAGCACCTATTGAACGCCAAAGCAGATCAGCTGTTGAAACACCGGTAGCTGTAGTATTACTATTTAGACTTCGTAGTTCCACACTGAATATCTTCCTTCTATCGTCTTTAAGCTCAGGGTAGTTGAAAGTGATGCTGATCCTTTACCAGGCATATATCAAAGTTACTTCCAGAAACAATTGAGCACATTATCTGCCATTGCCCAAAAGCTGTAACGCCATAGGCTTAGATGGCTGAGCAAACGTTTCCATGAGAGAATTTGTGATATCGGTAGTTATAAACTCTGGATGATATCAGGGGCTTCATCATGGAAATTCAGTGGCTTAATCACAGATAATTGAGGCTTTTCTGTGTATAAATGAAGATTAAAAGCTATTTTTAACAGGTATAACCATTAGGAATCAAAAAGGACCCAACTGGATCTCCGAGTAGAGGTGTATTATAGCACCACCCTTTCAAACCTAATCTACTTTCTTGTAACAAATATATGCACACAAGTTTTAAGAGTAAACAGTCAAAGTTAATGTCCGAGAAGACTAGGATCTGCGCATGTTCACAACCGTCATATTGTAGAGATACCTTTGGGTGATATGTATGTGGACAGTGTAGTGAGTTCGAAATGTATGTGGACATGCACATCAATTGATAAAATAATTCAGAGCTTTTTTTAACTCGCAAATATGCTTACAAGCAAGTGACCGAAGACCACTTACAGGATATCCGGCATTACGCGGCAATTAAAGAATAAAAGAGCTTGTAGCCTATGCAAAGCAGTCTGATTGTTGTCATCACGAGACAATATTAAATAGGAGGTATGACAAAAAATATATATTTACCTAGGATAAACTGTGAATTAAAAATTCAGCTTGACAAGTAGAAAGAAAAGTTGGTCTGCGATCTTCGCTGTGGTCTTCTGGCTCTGCAGAAGCACAGTCAGTCTTACATATTCTATTTAGCCATCCGCATCTCATGAATGCTCGTAGATGTTTAGACTTCGTTTTTCTTTTGAGCTTAAGTGTCATTGACCAAACTTTTGTTTTTTTTTAAGTTTTGTGTGGTTTTGAGGAGCTATAGAGAGCAGCAACCCGTAAAAATTAAGTCATTGGCCTTACTACTACAGGCCTCCGAGTGGCCTGTATTTGGTGGCTGGCTATCCTCTCAATCTATTCTCACCTAACTTGTGAGAAATCAAACAGTAAAATTCATGACCTTCAATTATGTTCTCGCTTAATTATTTTTATTTACCGATCTCTATTTTTTATTTTCTTTATGATTTGATATACCAAGATAGTTTAATTAAAACAAGCAACTAATGTGAAACTTGAAAAGTCTTCCGCTTTATTAAGTTCACCAAAGCGAACGAAGGTCTACTCTGTAATTATAAACGAAAGAAAAGGCTTTCGAATTTACATGTTATTAAGATACAAATTCGAAAATATTTTCTTTCGTTTCGAATTACAAAGTAGACCCCCTGGTTGAATATTAAACTGGTAGACTTAAAGCGCCTCCTAATATTAGATATGCACAGAAAAAACTGAATTTCGTTTTCAGTAACCAAATTCATTGAATCAGTAAATTTTTTGTGTGAATGCGGACCTACAAAGAAATTTGTAGATTCTGTTAACAATTTTGTAAAATTTTTTTTTTTTTTTTTTTTTTTTATTTTTTATTTATTGTATCTTCATATGTGAACTAACAATAAGTATTCAAATCTTAAATCTATATAAAAAAAAAATTATTAGGCCCGACCAGTGTCGGACATAAACTTAGTGGTAGTTATAAATAATACATTAGTAGTGATAATCAAAAAAGGTGGGGGGGGGGGGGGGGGAAGTATTTTCAAGTAGTCCCATCTGGAGTGTTAGGTATAAGAGCCCGTGTGTCCCTCTTTTTTAAGCGGATGTGTCCAGTAAAGTTCAAAATATTACGAGCAAGCGGATTAGGATGTGATTCGAGTTTTGTTAAATATTTGCCTGCGTATTTTGCAATTTCTTCAGTCACTAGTGGCATATTTAAATCACGATGTATAATAGAATTTTGGATGTACCATGGAGCCGATGTTATTAACCGTAAAATTTTGTTTTGCCTTCGTTGGATTCTCTCGACATTGGAAGCTGAAGCAGTGCCCCATAACTGAATTCCGTAGCGCCATATTGGTTTCAAAAGCGACTTGTATAATAAAAGTTTGCAGTCTAGGCTGAGTGTTGAGTTTCTGCCAATCAACCAATATATTTGAGTTAACTTAAGTTTCATCTGAGTTAACTTAGAGTCAATATGATGTTTCCATGTAAGTCTTCGATCAAGGTGTATACCAAGGTATTTCACTTGGGAATGTTGAGGAATATTTTGATTGTTGATTCGAATGGGAGAGCAAGTATCTCTTCTTAGGGTGAACGTTATATGGACACACTTTTGTTCATTGACTTTAATTCTCCATAAGTTCAACCATATTTCCAGCTGAGTGATATGTTCCTGGAGATTGCGGGATGTCTCATAAGGGTTTTCGTGCACACTCATACAGGCTGTATCATCGGCAAAAGTAGAAATATGGATATTATTGCTCACAGGCATATCACAAGTATATATTAAATACAAGACAGGACCCAGAATAACCCTGGGGCACACCAGAAGATATAGTTTCGGGCACACTCGTGAACTCTCCTTCCACAACAGTGAACTTCCTATCAATAATATAACTTTCCAAAAGCTTTTGAATGTTTATTGGCAGATATGTCTTCAATTTTAAAACTAGGCCTTCGTGCCATACTTTATCAAATGCCTGAGAAACATCAATAAAGAGAGCAGAACAATACTTCTTTTCTTCAAATGTTCTTCTTACAACTTGGACCAGTCTATGCGTTTGTTCAATCGTGCTGTGCTGACTTCTAAAGCCAAATTGATGGTCCGGGATGCACCCATTATCAGTTAAAATTTTGGACAATTTAGTCATGAGCAGCTTTTCGAAAAGCTTTGAGATTGTAGATAGTAAGCTTATAGGCCTATATGACTCAGTCTTGGTAAGATCTTTGCCCGCCTTTGGAATCATTTTGATCTTGGCCAGTTTCCAGTTATGTGGAAAATATTGCATTCTTAAAATAGCATTAAAAGTAAATAGCAGGATTCTTATTGCAATATGAGGCAAGTTCATGAGCATTTTGTTACTAATGCCATCAATACCTGGAGCTTTCTTCGGGTTGAGTTCAGCAATTACTTTTTGTACTTCACGCATCTTAAACCTTAAGGGACGAGGGGGTAGAGAAACTACACTCGGTAAATCAGCAGCACCCGTACATGAATTGGGAGTGAATACAGATTTTAAATGCTCAGAAAATAAGTTACCTTTCTCACTATCACTTCTTGCCCAGCCTCCGGTCGCAGTACGCAATGGTGATTTAAGATCAACGGGTCGTTTAAGATTTCTAGTAGCGCGCCATAAAGAGTAATTAGATGCGGACGTTACATCAAGACCTTCTAAATACTTTTCCAGTAGTGCAGTTTTTTCCGATGATAGCAGCTCTTTGAGTCGTTTAGTACATTCTTTAAGTCTGATTTTATTTAGGGGTGATCTGTGTTGTTGCCATTCTCTTCTAGCTCTCCTTTTTTCACATACAAGACGTTCAATTTCCGTAGAATAAATTCTGTTAAAGCCGGTCTGCGGATAGGAGGTAGTGGCGTGTTCAGCAGCCTGTTTAATATTTTCGTTAAGATTGGCAATATTAAATTCAATATCATCGCATGATCTAAGCTGAATGTTTTCTACGCAGTGACTACTAAGATATTTTTTGAATACCAGCCAGTTGATTCCATTAATCATCTTCACATATGAGTTAGTTAAATCACTCCTTAGTGGGTTGAAAATTGTAACTATTGTTGGAGAGTGATCGGAGGACAGATCTAGAGAGGCCTCTACATGAATTAAGTCCCTATGAATATTTTTAGTGACGGCAAAATCGATAACATCTGGAATTTTTCTTACGTCAGTAGGCCAGTAAGTAGGCTCCCCACTCGAAATGACATCTAAGCCCATTTTTGAAATTGTATTGAACAAGGCTCGACCTCTAGGTGTAACAAGACGCGATCCCCAGTACGTATGTTTTGCATTGTAGTCACCAGCTGCCACGAAACAAGATCCAAGCGATTTGTAGAACTTCTCGTACTGATCTTCGGTAACTGAAAATCTGGGAGGTGAGTAAATTGACGATATCACGAAATTCGCACAAAAATTTTCTACGAAAATATTCGTTGCTTGCAAATATTCTTCACTAACGTTGTCAAGGACATAATGCTTGAGTCTTGACTTAATCAGAATTGCTGATCCACCACATGCTCTCTCTCTCGGGTCCTTTGTATCATATAAAGTGTAACCATTTATTTTAAATAAGCTTCTTGAGGTCAAATGAGTCTCAGAAACCAACATTATATCAATATTTTTTTCCATGAGGAAGTGCTCAAGTTCATTTTTATGTTGGCGAATGCCGTTTGCGTTCCAGAAACATATTTTTAACGTGTTCATGGTTTATTAACTAATGCTTGAAGCAGTGTATTCTGCATTCGCAGCATTTCTTGCATCATACTTGTCATATTTGTAGTAAAGTTGTTTATAGTTAGCACCAGATTCTCAATAGTAGCTTCAAGGCGACTAAAGTTAAAGCTTGAGTTTGAATTCGTTGAATTATTTATCGGTGGAACATTTTGCGTGGGAATTGAACTAGTCTTAGCAGCATCAGCATACGATACACGTGAAGTAACTGGTTGGCTGATTTGAGCAAAAGTGTCGGAGTTCGCGTTTACTTGTAGAGCTGGAGTTAGCTTGGGTTTTTGACCCATAGACTGTTTAACGAAAGAAAATACAGGGCACCCTCTATAGTTAGCTGTGTGATTACCTCCACAATTACTACATTTTTTTTCTGCTTGATCTTTTGGCTTAGTGCAGCTAGCAGTACCATGCAATTCACCGCAGATAACACACACTGTAGGTAATTTGCAGTAAGTTTTCGTATGGCCATATTCTTGGCAATTATGGCACTGTACGGGACCTGAACGCTTACGTAGCTCTTCAACTGTGATTTTTCGATGTAAGAGATACTTTACGTTATAAACTGGATGGGCTTCATTTTGTTTTAATTGTATGTCATTCGGCTCCAGTTCAACCCGAAATAGGGGTTGGGGGACCTTTTCTCTATTAAATATGTTGGTAACATTTTTTACCTTGAATCCTTGGTCGACAAGTGCACATTTTACTTCTTCGGGTTCAACATATGAATCTATGCCCTTTAATACTATCTGTAGGCCTTTAGCACTCTTAAGTTGGTATGTGTAAAAATTTGTTTTATTTTTTTCGAATTCACTAACAATTTTTCGGAAATCTTTTTCATTATATATTTGGATTTTAGTTTCATCAATATTACCTCGTTTAATTGGAACGATGTGAAAAGTATTTTCACCAATGGTCGACAGTAGTTTTTTTATAAGCGCGTTAGAATTTTTTTCTCTCAGATAAATAGGTGGTGGCTTAAAAGACTTTTGCGATGATGTAGAGGGCTTGTCGTCGGTGTCTTGCAATAATGAAAAACGATTTTGACGATTGGTAGATGATGCGCTGTTATCCCTAGACATCTTTGGAGCAGATGAAATTTTTGAAGAATTTGGGCTTCGCCCACGCTTTACCACTGTTATATATCTGTCCATTCCCACTTGTACCTTGGGTTTTGAGCTACTGTTATCTGTAGTGATAACTTGGTTTAGTGATGAAGGCGAGTCCGATGCGGATGATATCGCAGACTTAAATGAAGAAGTACTAGGCAATGGTAATATTAACGATTCACTAGTTGGTATTGGACAAAGCGAAGTTGATCGCTGACGAAAAATTGGCTTTGCCGTTAAAAAAAGATTTTCATCAGATTTATTATTTATATTTTTTCATTAAGAGTTTCAGAACTCACAGTAAAATAAGCATTTCTGCCGTTAGAACTCACTTCAAAATATTTTTCCTTTGAGGTACTCATACAGAGTATTATTCCTCAAGGGAACTTTGTTTGTGTTTACGGTTTTTTTTTTGTTTTTGCTATTTCTTGCTATGTAAAAAATATTAGTAAAGCCAATAAGCTTATTTATCAAGGTGAATATGTATTACGAATATTTTTTGTATAATTTTTGATTTTGTTGTTTTTTATATTCGTTTCGTATGTATGTATGTAAAAAAAATCCGCTTTAATGTCTCTTCACTATGAAGGTTCAACGAGAACCTTGTAAAAATTTAACTGAACTGTAAAAATTTAACTGAAAAAAAATATTTATTTTTAGTTAACTTATTATGGCATTAGAGAAAAAAGTTAACTGAAACTCAAAATATTTTCAGTCAAATTTATTAATAGGAACAGAAAAACATTTTTGCAGATTTTTTTTTTTGTATTATTCAGCAATTTTTTTTTATAATTTACAAACACATTCACTAAAATTTTTCGTATTATCAGAAAATAAATTAACTGAATCAATAACAACTCTTAATTTATTTTTTTTTTAAATTAGTAAAAGTTTTATCTGAAAAAAAATAACTGAATCAAATGAAAGGTTAAACTATTTTTTTACTTTCAAAAATTGGCTTGTTTTTATGGTTAAGCATTTCGTTCCCGCTTTTGGAACTCGTCAGTGGACTTCAACCCAAAAAATTTTTGAATTTAGCTAACAAACTCCGTATGTTTATAGTAAGACTCTTAATACTATATTGAGAATCACAATATACAAACATAACAAATTTGAAAACCGCAAACAAAAATCTTTAAAAAAAAAAAAAATAAAATGTTTTTTATATCTATAAAATAATTTGTAGAAAAAATTAAAAAAAACCAGACAAAATTTTTTACAGTATATAAAAATAAATTTAACTGAACAAAACAAATTTAAATATAAAAAAAATAAATCTAAAAATATTTTTTGCAAATTTTGCTTTATGTAGATAATTTTCATTCCATACAGTTTTTTTTACATAAAATAAAATTGGAACAAATAATTTACTGGAACAGTAAAAAATATTTACTGAAACTAAATTATATTTCAAAACACACGTTTGTTTGAAAAATTTTTGGGAATAATTTTTTCTGTGTGGAATTCGTGAAGCTATGAACAAGTATAAAGAAGACGTAGTTTAACAAATGAAATTACTTGCTTTGGAACACTAATAATGCCAAATTACTATTTTGGTTATTAAGTTAAATATTTTTTTTTTTTATTAAAAATACGTTGAAATTGATTATAGAGGAGTTAGCTGGATCCTATGCGCATTTCACTGTTGTTAATACAGATCATCAGGGAACCTTTACCCAAAAATTCCTTAGAACAACTAGAGTTATTAGCTCAAATTTAACTTGAAACAAATGAGAAGTTCAACTAACATCATAATTGAAACAAGAACTCAATACTCGTAATCAACATGTTTTTTTTTTTACTTTCTTAAAATTTATATTTCCGAAATCAGAACTTTTATTTCTAATTACAACAGCAAAACAGAGTCAGCAGAGTTTACTTTGCAAATGATTATTATTTTTTTAATCTTTTAAATAAGTAAAAGGGTTGAAGCTGCACATTTATCTTAAGTTTAACATCATGCAGAGATAAGTAGATGATTTGAAGTACAAGAAACAGCAGGAGTCATAACGTTTGCAGCTCCAAATATCAATCTTTTTAAAAAATTTTATAATTTACTAAATACGAATACTACTTGATTTCGCTAAAGATAATGAAATGCAAAAGCTGAACGTAAGAGGCGCTAACAATACCTAAAGAAGGGATGAGGGCATGTGTGTCTCAAGAGCTTTTGCAAAAAAAAAAATATATATATATATATATCCAACATTTCAAAAGCAATTTGATTGAGTAAAAGCCAACATCTTTATTAAAACAGCAGGTGGCTGGCTGTTTTAAAATGGTCTCCTTTTGTCTTAAATACAAAAAATGTTAGTAAATTGCATTAAACATGCAACTTTGCATTAATAAAAATAAAAATAAAAAAATGGCTGGCAAATGACAAGCACAGCCCCAAGTGGGTTTTATTTCGTCTTCTTTCTTGTTTGCTTGCTTTAGGCAAAATCCTATAATTAAATTATGCCTATAAGCTCAAAAGTTAAACAAAACAATAAATTTTGAAATATACTGGTAACATCTCTTGAACAACACACACCAGCATGGCGTCCAAATATGGCCAACTTTTATTGTCTAAATGCAACAGTGCGCGCATTAGATTGCGTTACACACTCTCACACTTGTTGTTGCCAACTTCAAGTTTCAATAACCAGTTGCAAGTGTTTAAGATTTCTTCCCTTATTTTTTTCTTTTAAAAAATTTTGCGCTTGAGTGCAAATTTATACAAACTTTTGTATTTCTTTTAAAATTTTTTTATTCTTCTTTTTTGGTCTTTTGATATTCAAATGAATGAACTTTGCTTTCGCTGGCCATTGTTTATTTTTTTAATGTAACCGTTACTTTCATTAAAAATTTGAAATTCATTAAAATATTTATTATAATTCTTTTTTAGCGTTATTGTTAGCAGAGTTTCCTTTGTTAATATGTATAATTGTTAAGAGCTTGTATACTCTTTTTCTAATGGTTGCAAAAGAAAAAGAAAAAAAAAACAAAAAAATAATACATAATGTCTTTTAAAATATGTTAAAAGTTAAAACATCAAAGCAGGAAGTTTGTTAAAAATTTTGAACTACGCTGTCTTTCTCCACAAGTTAAGAGGCTGCTATTATAATTTGAAATAAATTAAAAGAAATATTTTAATTGTGAAGTTATAAAGCAGCAAAATATAAATTTAAAAAAAATGTCTAATGCAAGACGCCGGTTCTCATACCAAGTCACTATACAAACATATTTAAATAATGCCGGTGGCAAGTTTCGTTAATAATTGAATATGTTGTGTGTAACGTCCCCATATGTATTAGAAAATCATTATTTGCGTTTTTAAAGCAGTCAAAAAAAAAATGAGGTTCGAAGGACCATAAGCAACATGCAATCAATAACACTGTTCTGCAAAAATATTTTTTTAATAAAAATATGTATATGTTATATAAAAACATTAAAAGTTTTTATCTATCATGTACAGATTTTTTCTAATGGGCGCGGCTAATATAGCTCGCTAAACAACACGGTCACTATAATTTATTTGAATATAACTCGATAGAAAATTGTTGGATTTTAATAAATTAAATACTGAAAGATGCAAAATAAAATTACCTTTAAAACAAACATATATATATATATAATTTTTTTTGTAATTTTCAATGGTTTCACAGTTATGCAGAAATTATTGGCGAAAAATATTTTTAATGCAAAATTGAATTTTTTTTTGTTTTCAAAAATTCATAAAAATATTAAAACGGCAAATATTTAAAATTTGTATTATTTATCGGAAAGTTAAATATGCTGGCTATAAAATAAGCTGGAAATAAAGAAAATCTGTGCAAAAACTTGGAAGGCTGGTAAACCACTTTGACAAACATTTTATAATACATTTATTTGTAACAAACTTGCACCTTGTGGTTCAATTGCAAACTCATACCAAGTATATTATTTTTTATGATTCCTGGACTTAAAAAAAATATAGTACTTACAAGAATACGAGTATATGCATCTAATGGCTCGGAAAGCAGTGTGGCTACATAAAAGAAATCAATATCCGTCCGTACCATTAGTTCATAAAGTAATATGAAATAGACCTATAGTATTTTTCACCAAAGAATTTGCTATAAGCTTAAAACTTTACCATATTTATACGGACACCGAAAACTGAGCAAATATGAAAAACTCTTAAGTAAAGATATAATATATTTAATTAAAAGAAAAAATAGTAATTTTTATTTAGTTACTATTTTTCACCAAAATAAAAAATTCAATTTACCAACCCTGGAACCATATTTTTTGATTTTTCTAAATTTTATTGTTAGCTTTTTTTCTTTCTAAAATATAAAAAATATATTTAATAAAAAATATTTCTATTTTCTTACTTTTATATTTAAGAAAAAATTTAATTTTCCCAGCTCTGGATATTTGCTTTATAATTTTTCTAGTTTTTTATAAAACTATTGTTTTCTAAAACGTAAAATATATTTAGTTTATAAAAATAATAAAAAATAAGTAATTTAACCTAGGGTGCCCCTGTGGCTGATTGGCAACACTGCCAACCTGTCAGTCCAGAGATCGTGGGTTCGATTCCCGCCATAGACCTTGGGTGTTTTTTTGCAGACAAGCCAATTGCTTTGCGGGTTGTGTTTGTATAAAAAAAATTGTGATGGTAAAAAAAATGTAACAAAAAGTGTAAACTTTCCGACCCTGGAATCATGCTTTTAGATTTTTCTATATTTATATATATATATATATATATATATATATATATATATATATATATATATATATGTATTTCTTTCAAAAGTATAAATTATGTTTAATTTATAGGGAAAAGAAAAAATTTGTTTAAGTTGGTTGCTTTTATATACCAAAAAAAATAATAATTTTCCAACCCTGGAATGGTCTTTTTATTCTTATTTTCATTTTTAATGCCTATTAAATTTTGAATAATTATAAAGTAGGTTTGCTTAAAAAAAATTGTTTTTGGTAAAGGTTATAAAAAAAATTATTATAATTATTTATTAATATTCATATTATAGTTAAATACTAAATACAATAATAATATACGAGGGGTAGAAGCACTAGCTAATAGATTCTAAATTCGTACTTTTTTCAAAAAAAAAAAAAAAAAAAAAAAAAAAATATTATATCAATGTCCCACTGTGCATCATACTATAACGGAAAACTCAAACCGTTATGAGACTGATATTTGGCAACTCTTTAATTTAAAAAGGAAGCACAAAATTTCCTTAATTTATCAGTAATTTTATTCAGTTAAATTAATTAGCCTCTACCATTTTACAAAACAATGCAACAGAATCGATAATTTTGCCCTCTTCGTTAAGGTAACTGTCCATTACGGGACTGCAGACCTTTACCAAAACTTTTGCAGTGTTGGTTGCTTTACGGACTATACTACTCGTAGTGTGTATTATTGGCTTTCTGGTGGTAGTTGTTGTCGTGGTCGGAGGATCACATACTTCCGTGACGGTGTCAACAATTTCGCCCAACTCATTGAGTTCACTGTTCATTACACGCCTGCAATTAATACCTTTGGGCGTTGAGGTAAGAATATTACTAAACTTTTTTCCTGCTTGAACATAAAGCGGAGTAGGTGTAGAAAATTCTAAAGGCTGGTCACTCTTTGCAGTTGTATTACTCGTAAGAGGAGCACAAATATGCTGAACACTTGCCATATCATCACCTTGGGCATTAAGTTCACTTTTCCTTATTTCATGGCAATATATTTTTTGAATAGGAACAGATCTTGAAAGTGGTGGGTTAAAGGTTTTCGTGCCGTCTGACGAACTTGTTGTTGTCTTTGCAGCTTCACTGTTATAAGATTTAGCTGTTCTAGAGCTAAATGCTTGCGTGTGTGTTCTTTTTTTGATTATTTTTGGAAAAATTGTAGAGCTATCGGCATCCTGCTGTACTGGGAAATGTGTATTGAAATATTCATTTATAATAAAATGCTTCCTAAAGTGATTGACTGGAGTATTGGCACGTTCAACAAATTTCATTGCAAAATTTAATGAATCTGATAAGGAATATAAATACATAAATTTTAATTTTATTTTATTTTTAAATAAAATTTTACCTTCATGTTTTAAAAACTGCTGGCCTTGAACTTCATTAAGTGCTATGATTATCATTAGTATGAGAGTAATTAGATAATGTTCCTTATACAATTTCATTACTATCAATTCTTAGTGGAAAATTCAATTTGTTTTGATTTCGTCTTTATAGTTGTTGCTTTATTTACATACTAATTTGCTTGATAGTTTTTAAAAAGTACGCTCGAATCAATTCTGTAAATGCTTTACTAAGTGAGAAGTTTCCATCTGATAATGAGAAGAGTCAGATACGTTCTCTGAAAGTTTGGTAATGGTCGACTTTGTAAACAAGTTTGGGTAATTAAAAATTTGGGAAAATCACCCGAACTTTCTCTTAAAGAAACTGTAACACAGAGTGAGATGTAAATAATAATAATAATAATAATAAAGCTTCTATTTGTATAGAGGAAGTCTAGTTGAGATATTTGGACCTTATGTTCTTAAAAGCAATGCTGCCACCAGTTCCTAAAGTAGCGTATTAAAATAATAACTAATTTATTTAATATTTATGTCCAACTATGATCACCTGCCAAAGAAACATGAAGCAATTATATCGTTACCTTAATATAGGAAAGCCCGAACTAAATATTTTTTTTGAAATCGAAAGTTTTGCATTTTTCGATACATTAGATGTTCTTCTATCGAAATATACAAAAATATCGATTTAAAAAAAATTATTACTTAAGGCTTTTCTATATTTAGGTTAAAAAAAATAATTACTTAAGGCCTTTCTATATTAAGGTAAGGTAAGAAGGCAGAAATATTCGATCTTTATCACATAACATCGCAGCAAAAAATGGTGCTTCGCTGGAAGCACCTATATAAGTGCTCTTTTGGTATGCAAGCGCTTACCCGATGCATGAAATTTTGCATGATTTTTATATGGGATTCCTCACGTAGAAGCTCTGCCACGTCGATCTAAAATGTAATGCTTTCATGCCTGCCGGAGTGACCCGAATTCAGCAAAAATATTCGTCTACTTAAAAAATTTGCTCTTTATTTTTTTTTACTTTTTTTTTAATTTTTGTTCGCGCGTTGAATCAGGAGTCGATCCCAGGATTTCCGTATGTTAGGCTAGAACACTACCCACTGAACTACCGACCCACATATTTATTTTTGTACCCAATTTTATTTTGTATACAGGTAATCTAGAGAGGATGATCTATAAAAAAAAACTTTGAGAGTTTGAATATAAACAGCCGACTGACTTCGTAGTCTTTGTGTTAAATTTCGTCATTCGCTTACGTTATTGCATCCTCGTAAGGCAGAGCGGATGCACTGTGTGCTTTTGCGCGCTTCCGAAGCGCTTATTTTTGTGTTATATTAAACTACACCTTTCAAAATGTTTTTATGGAAGGGATTTAAGAAACCAAAATAAAAAAAAACAGAAAAAGAAGCTTTAAAAATGCAAAAGAGACTTAATAATAAGCAATTTAGAATCAATTGCTTCGAAATCTCAATTAATTTTTTGCTGGGCAATTTCAATATGTATTTAATGAAAAAAAAAATATTTTACTGAATAAGTAAGATAATAATTTGAACTATTAGTGCGTTAATAAATGTTGAACTTAAATAATCTCTAGTTAAACAAAAAATCTACTCCTTTGCTGTAGAGTGATGATGAGGCTTCCCTTCCAATAATTGCGATTAGAATATTAGCTGATAACATTCAATTTGCACAAATCAATTTAAATAAGTAAATCTCAATGTCCTGCAAATCTGAAGCCTTGTAGAAATTTGCAACAATTTTCCTCCATTCCATAACAAATTCTGTTGATAAAATGAAATTTTTCATAAAACATGCAAATGGTTACTGAATAATGTAGTCACTAATTAGATCAAAGGCGCTGCCCTCAGAATTACAGGGTAGCTCTTTTACAATTAAATATCATACGAGTGTACATATGTATGTATTAGAGACCTGCGTAAACAGTCTTGAAATGTAAAAACGTCATGATTTTTAAATGTATTCACGTCGCATGTGTTATACTAAACCAATAATAAATGCTGTCGTACTATAAGCGAAGCACGATGGATGTATTGGTGTATGTGTATACCAGTGTTAACAAGCGATGACGTCAAGACAGCTTACCCAGCTAGCATTTGGGTGATAATTTTTTGCAAAAATCTCTTTATGATTCTCCTCAGATCAGTTTTGATGATTAAAAACTGATTTATCACTTGGGTGATTGAAAAAGGTTTCACTTATGATTCATCTGTATGATAAAATAATTATTTCTTGAAAATAGAGGAACAAAATGAAAAAGAAACCGCAAAAAGAAAACCAATGGTTTAAATACTACCAGAAAATTGCTCAAAAATTAATCAGCAAATCGTATCATAAATGATTCTCTGGGATGATTCATCTGTAGGGTACCATTTTCTCACAACGGAAGAATCATTTATGATCGAAAAATGAGCTCATATGCGGTTATTTTTCCCGTCAAGCTAATTCGGAAAAGATTCGATTATGATACAAAATGCTAGCTGGGAAGAAGCTAGTATTACAAATTTTTCCGTCACGAAGTGTTTTCTTCTTTACTCTTATACCTACAATACTCAAATAAATTTCTTGCAAACAGTGTTGTTAACGTTTGTTTTATAAGATTTCGCTATAGCAAAGCATTTGAAAAATCCCTCATGTCTTAAAAGTTCTTATAAGATGTCTTGTGCAGGAGACTAGTATAAATATGAAACCGGCTGAGAAGTATTAGATTTGATGCTTAATGACAACGCAAAATAAAATTTTTGATTCTAAAAAAAACGCTTTTAAATAATGAATTCTAAAACAAAACAAAATTTTCATTAACCCATTAAGGGCCTATGGTATTTTAATTTTATAAACATTGAATGGAAACATAAGAATGTATTTATTCATTATTTCATTTTCATTTTATGAGATTAAAAAGTGTCAGTTAAATAACCCTAAATCTGGCTAAAATTTTACTTATTTTTTATTTATTTATTTTTTTTTTTTTTAACCAAGCCCGGTTTGTGGCTTGTATTTTGCTAAAAGTAAAATTTCTTATATGTACTGCAACTGCATTTTCATCACTAGACAAAAGGTGTGAATGGCAAATATTTTTGTGCATTATTTGAACACCTTAAAAGTTTTTTAGGAGAGGGTCAAAAGTTACACGGGAAACGTCTAGTGGGTTAAGATGTTTCACTAAATGTTGCGCGAAATTTTCTTTAAAAGTGCCTAAGTAATTTAATATCTTAAATACATGGGCTGCCTGATGTCTTATGAGACTTATCGTAGACATCAATTTTCAAAACATTGCTAAATATACATACATATCTACAAACATGCATTTTATTGGTATCAAGGGCCATATTCAGGTGTTATACGTTTCTTAAATTTTTGGTGTTGTACATTTTAATTAAGAATCATCTTAGTTGCTTAATCCTAGAAAGTAGATTCATAACAAAAAAATATAAAATTAAGAATAAGATTAACCTCATTATTACTGAAAATATTGTATCGATTTGTGGACACACTATTGAAGGAGAGAATGTCAGGTATTATAATAAAGTTTTAATAATATCACAGAGCCCGCCTTCGTTGTGTAGCAGAATCATCGGCGAAGTAAAATAACCAATAAAATTTTAAACCTGAGGCGCTGCAAAACTAAATTATTTAAAAAAAACCTGCCTAAAATTAGACTTGTAAAATATTGAAGCTTTCCTCTATCTCTTCCTTCACCTATCCCTTTCCTAAAGAAGGTAACACCTAGTAGTAGTAGTAGGCATTAATTGCCTGAGAGAGATCAGTTGAGACGGCTCTACAGGAAGTTATGTATCATATTGAAAGATCGAAATAGGTCGTGAAACACCACAGAGAGGCATATTATCTCCTTTATTAGGGCTTACCATCATACATAGCCTACCAAGAATTCTATCCGTTTGAGGATTTAAGCCGGCAAATTCCTGCTTTTGAATCTCATATATCAAAATAAAACAATGGAAAGAAAAAAATGCGCACACGCTGTGTGGGAGAGCTTTATCGTCCAACAAGAAACCTGACGAACAGCGCTAAACCTACCGCAATTTTGCACGGATAATAGAGGTATAGCTCAGTCAATAGAGTTATACAATATGGAAGCACTTATAATAGAGATAAAAACACGCATAATGGAGATCAATAACAAAGTGTCAGCTTACCGGTTAATAGATGTAACTGGTTAATAGAGGTCCGGATAATCGAGGTTCAAATGTATTTCTTTATTAGAAATAGTTGTATAAAACTTATTATCGTTGAATGGATGCAATATTCCATATTCGACCCATGTCAAATACTTAGGGATAGCCCTTGATAGAAAGCTAACTTGAAACCGACATGTTGAATGCGTAACACAGAAAGCCACTAGAGGGATCTGGGCGGTGAAGAGTTGTGCTGGGTGCACCTGAGGTATGAGCCCGAAAATGGTTATGTGGATCTACACAATGATTGTTAGACCAAATGGTGGCAAAATACTCGCCAGGTTGTGGCGACTACTAAACTCTGTAAAGAGATTGGCGTGTCTTCTTGCAACAGGCGCAATGAGGTCATGTGCAACCTTAGACATTAAGGCCTTGATTTTACTACCAACCATAAAAATCTTTATTAGATCATCTGCGGCAATGGCCACTTATAAAATGGGTCTCGGGAGATCTGCTCGTTGTGTTGGCAACGGGCACTCTTCGGTCCTGAGTACAATGCTCAGCTTAGGACTTCTAGGAATGCCTAGCGACAGGATAAACTGTGAACTGGGGTTCGGCAGGAGATTGAATGTCACACGAAAACGGTCCCGATGTGGATTCCAGAAGTTTATGTTGGTATACGGATGGATTCAAAACGGAAAACGGATTTAGTGCTGGAGTTTTTGGGCACAACGTAAAAACCTATTTGCCCATGAGCAAATGGCCTACAAAATTTCAGGCCGAAATACAGGTAGTCACCAAATGTGTTGACATTAATTTAAATAGGGGCATAATAAGAAGTGTGAATATATCTATCTTTTCCGATAGTCAGTCAGCTTTTAAGTTTTTCCTTTCATGGGAATTCCGTTCCAGGCTAGTTTTAGAGTGCTTTGGCTCATTACAAAAGCTATCCATACGGAACAAGGTTTCCATTTATTGGATACCTGGCCACAGCAATCATCCAGGGAATGAGGAAGCGGATGAACTGGCCAAGAGGGCCTCTGCTGCACCTTTTATGGGCCCAGAGCTTTTTTGTGGCGTACGTCGGTTAACTGTAACATCTCTGATCAAAGAAGATGACACTTCGACCGCTAAGGAAATGTGGCTGTCTTCTCCTGGTTTAAGGCAGGCCAAAGCTTTGATGCAGCCATTTACATATAATGGCATCCTGAACCTCAACAGTAATAATTTACGGATTGTTACTGGTTTTCTTTCCGGTCACTTTGGACTGAACTATCCTCTGTGGAAAAATAACCAAATAATCGTATTATGTGACAGTAGAATGCTTTTTTCATTCTGAATTTATCTGTCCAGATGATATTAGGCGGGCTTCTCCAATATCTTTACTGACTTTCATAAGGAGAGTCATACAGAGATTAATTTAATTTAATTTACCGATCTGTCGCAGTGCTGGTCCTTGGACCAGATCTTCCTGTCCCTATTCTAAGACTTTATAAAGAGTTTTTAAAACAAATTTTTATGCCAAATTGTTTTTAAAAAGCCTTTATAAAGTCTTAATAATTTTTATAAATAAGGCTGCTAAAATGAACCATGAATTTTTTGTGTAACCAAAAAAAAAAAAAGATTAATTTGCAACAAACTCAGCTTTTTACTGTGGTGAAAAAGAAATTTTAAATCCAAAGAACAAACACAAATAGCAAAATCATATCAAACAAATGTCAACAATAACCTTATTCATCCCTCTCAAACTGCCAAAAAAAGAAAATAAAACGAACACACCCAACCCAACTCATATATACACAACAACCCTGTACAGTTATTTTTTCTTGCTCTCTCTAACATTAGCAAAATTTCCACTCTTACTCACACATTCATTTCAATGAGTTTGTTTTGTTGTTGCTTGCACAGTTACTGTGGTGTGTTTGGTATGGTTAACTACTACTCGTACCTGTTAAAAAAAAATAACAACCCTCATTTATTTAATTTTTTCCTTGCCGGTTGCTTACAATAATGGTTTAATTTTTGTTGTTGCTATTTGAAGTCAACATTAGTTGGTACAATTTGGAAGAAATGCCCCTCCCTTTGGATATTTTGTATTGATTAGTTCTTTTTGTTTTGTATTTTTTCTTAACTAGTTTATTTTATTTACTTGTTAATTTTATAATTTTAATTTAATATTAAAATCCTTCCCCCATATTCATAAAATTTGAAACGAATTTTAAATGTATTTTATTTAAAATTTCCCATACAAAATTTTATTAAAACGAATTTCAAATTCATTTTATTTTTTTTTTTATAAATATGGGTGTTAAAGTTTTCTATTGTTATTGGTAAAAAAGGGGGTTTTTTGGAACTTTTTGAAAGGTAAACAAGTATTGAAAAACATAAATAAGTTTCAGCATTAATTGCCAGCTTTATTTTAATGATTGAATTTAGTATGAAATTCAGGAGTGATACAAAAATTTATCTATTCTCAAGGTCGAGGCACGTAGAATCTATCACACGCTTTATACGTCACATTTTTCAACTGAAGTTTGAAACGACTTGAACAGCTTCAATAGGTTTGTTCTCTGTTTCATTTTTAAAACTCAAGTTCTTTTTTAATTATTTTATATGGTTGTATTTTATTTAATTTTTGCTGCACAAAATCAACTATAGTAGAACCCCGATAATTCTTAATAAAAATAATCGACTGCTTTTTACGAATCAGAAGAATTTTCCAAATAAAGAGATTTCGATATAACGAGGTAAAGATAAATAAAATTATTATATATAGGAGATTCAAATTAATTAGGTGTGTTACACACTTCAAAAAAATAAAAAATAAAAATAGAAACAAACTAATCTTAAAGTAGGATACACTCTATAAAACATGAAAGTTTTGCTCAAATTTTTGGCTTAATCGATAGTGTGAATGCGAATTTTGCCAGTCAACAGTCAACCACGTACGAGAAGTTGTTAAATGATAACAAAAAGTAAATAATAAAATCATTATAAAAGAATTTTGTTATCAACAAAGCGCATCCAATTTTCTTATTTTCAATGTTTTTGCGTGTCCATTTTTTGTTCTTGAGTGACGTTTTGAGTGTCAAACATAATCGATAGTATGGACAGTCAAAATCATCATTCAAAACTGATAAATTTTTGACTGTAACTCATGTTATATAGAGAAATTTCCAGAAAGTTTTTTTTTTTTTTTTTGGTTTTGATTACGAATTATAAGAAACTGTTTACGTGTAAGTACGATTTAGGGGGGCCTCAGCAGATTTTGAATTAAAAAAAAAAAACAAGAATAAGAATAAACGAGGGGACTAAAATGTATAGGATTTTTGCGAATTAAAGTGTTTCTCTCAAAGGACCAGACGTTTATTTCGAATTTTTGGGGTACTAATTATCGCGGTTTGACTGTAAAAGCTGTCAAACTACTCAACGTACATTAAAATTTGTACAACTCTAGTACTTTTTAATTTAATTATTATTTTTCGAACTTCATTTGTTTATATATTTATGATTTGAACAGGCTAAAGTTCGCATCGCTTTTTAAGCCAAATTACATGTGATAATTATTAATGAACAAGTAACACCAAAATTAGTTGTAAATATTCTGACAACATATAGTTGAACGGAACAGCTAGCAGTTTTCGAAGGCCACTAAACCTTCATCATCAGCGTTCTTCTGTGTTTGGTCCACTCTGTGTGGTGTCACTTGATGTAGATTTCTGCTTTATATACGAAACTTTTTTTGCAAATGGAATATGTGAATTGTTTTGATTCATCGTATTTCAATTTGCTGAAAGATGTTTTGTAATGAAAGCTCACCTTACCATCTCTAAATTTACAACCGTCTTACCATTGTCGTTTGTTCTTTACTAATTATACACATGTTAGTTAATTTGCTTATTTGTGTTCTACTTATGATAAACTTTTTTGGTTTGTTACTATTAAGTATATTTATTTAATTTTTGCCACAAGCCAATAACTATTAATTTAGTTAATTTAATTATTATTTTTCGAACTTCATTTGTTTATATATTTATGATTTGAACAGGCTAAAGTTCGCATCGCTTTTTAAGCCAAATTACATGTGATAATTATTAATTTTGGTGTTATTTGTTCATTAATAATTATCACATGTAATTTGGCTTAAAAAGCGATGCGAACTTTAGCCTGTTCAAATCTACTACTTTTTGTTGAAGGAAACGTACTGAATGTGTCACAATTCATAGAAAAAACATCTGTTTCAAGTTAGCCGTCAGCGATTAATATATAATTTTATGAAAAAATTCACTATATTCGTTTAGTACTGCGTGTAGCGTGCAGGCTTCAATTAATTTCAAATTTCATTTACAGTCATATCTCCATTCTTTAGAAATATTCTTTGGAAATATTGAAAAAAAAATTTTTTAGTCTTGATTAATTTTTGAGGAAAACATCCAACGATTAAGTTCTATTTTGGTGAAAATTTTTGCCATTTTTGACAAATTCAAGACTTTGATTTTTTTTCGCGGCTACATGTATTGAGTTAACTTAGCAATTTTTCCTACATATTTTCAAGAATTTTAAAATGATTTCAAAACATTTTTTTTTATTTGAAAATTTTGGTTATGCTAATACCGTAGATCAAGGCCAAAAACCAAAATTTTAAAATTCAAATATCAATTTTCTCTGAAAATATTTTAGATATCTTAATAAATCAAAATTTCTTACTTGAACTTAATTTTCTTTGTTTATTTAAAAACTTTACAACAAAATTAAATTCATTAAAATCGGATGACATTTATAAAAGTTGTGAGTCCAACAAGGTTTTTCATGGCCGATGCAGTCAAATTTGATACCCTGTAGCTCACCGTGTAATTCGAGTGTGAAACAAATTTTAATATTCTTAAAGCTTAAGTCCACGTCTATGAACTTTTTAGACATTGTCTTGCTATCGGCTTGCAAGTTTCAAAGATACAAATTTATTACCCTTCTTTTTTTTTATAATTGGAACCACTGTGGGTTAGCTTGCTATAAAAGGCTGTCAAACATAAACTAAAAGACGCAGCTAAATTCAAATTTTGACAGCAGTCAACTGTCAGTGGCAGTATTATAATATTTTAAACCCTAATAAGTAATTTGAATAATTGATTTTTTTCAGGAACAGATTTGGTTTGAAAACTGCTCAATTTTGCTAAATGTTCAAGTTTTTTTTTTAATTATTTTTTTATTTAAAAAAAAAATTAAAATAAATTTTTCTTATCATTCATCACTTTAAAACAACTTTATATTTTCTCTTAATTTTCATTTCCTTATTCAATAATTGACTTTAAAAGTTTTTCTCCAACAAAAAAATAACTAAATTATATTTCTCTTTTTTTATAATGTAAAAAAAAATCCTTTCATCATAAAAAATTATGTTACTCATGGGTATTTCTTTACAAAGCTCTAGAAAAAATTAAATAAAAAAAGAATAATAATGCAAAGTTGAATATTGTAAAATACTTCATTAAAATTTTCCTCTTTTAGATTGATTCATTTTTTTTTGTTGTTGCTAAAAATTTTTTATATCTCTTTTATAAAGAAAAATAATGCTAAATCAACATGTATTTTTATATAAAGAAAAAAAATAATAATAATTTTATATTAATGCATATGAAAAAGGGGAGAAAAATTATAAAACCTCAAGAGATTTTCCTTTAGAAGAACACAAAAAAAGTTGTCATGTAAAATTAAAAATCAACGTTTAAGACGAATTCAAGTTGTGCTATTTATAATTAAGCATTGTTGCTATTTTAGCATTTTCACTAATGGAATATGTATGCTAATCTTTTGTAAGAAATCATTCCATAAAAAAATATTGGTAAAAGATTCTTTGTAAATTTATAAAATTATTTATAAAAATTAGAAAGGCTTTCAAAGGCTTATTAAGAAAAATCTTGTATGCGAGTCTGTTTTAAAAACCCTTTATAAAGCCTGACTAAATTTTATAAATAAGGCTGTTAAAATCTAGCATTTTTATTTTTCTTCCTGTAAAACATTCTAGCAGACATTTTTGAGCTGATTTGGCATACTCCCATCATCATTTTCTGGCAACACTGTAAATAACATTAACAATAACAATTTTTGACATGTTATTGTGATTGATTGTAATACAAAAATTCACAGTAAACTTAAATTGTTTTGGAGTTGCAAAAAAAACGTTGTCTAATAACTAGGACGTTTTCTTTATATAAAAACAAATTGTTTTAAAGCAGACTTCACACGATATTATGGACTTAGTTAGGGCCAAACACACGATGTCGATAGCGTTCGACTTATCGCCCACTTACATTTGAAACAGCAATAAAATTTAAAATTTGTTTTGAATGTAAGTAAGTGTACGACAAGTCGGATATTGTCGACATGGTGGGATTGGCCCTTAATTTCGGAAACTATTTTGAAATATAAACGGCTCTAGGGGCCAGATAAAAATGTTAGCGAATGTTTTCTTACAGACTTAATTTAAGTCTATAGAAAAATGTGCCCATTTTTCCCTCCCTTTTAATTACAATTTTATAAAATTGTTGCATACGCAATGTCAAACCGCCGATGGCCCTTGATTTGCTTAAGTAGCGGCTATAAAAAGATTTACACATATGTAAATAGATGTTGCTGATGCTGCTAAGGTACATAGTTCTCTATGTGTTTTATTCTTCTACTCATTTGATGCACAAGAAAAAAATTTTTTTTTAATGACAACCCAGCAACAATTTTTTGTGTTAATGAAATTTTGCTTTCAGCGGAAAGTCCTCGTTGAATCAGAAAAATTCGGAGGTATATTATTAACGAGACTCATATTTTACAGATGAAGGGCAAAAAGTTTTCACAACAATCTATTAAAACCTGGCATTACCTACCCTCTTGCCTAATTGACAGCTTATTAGTCTAGTTGTCGGAGGGTCGCAGGTTCTGTGTGCTTACTACATGGTGCATTACTATACGAACTTTAGCATTGTAATATAATATCATACCTTATGTAAACATTTAAGTAGCCAGAAAACATTTTTTTCGGGTTTTGGCGATTGTTTTTAGTTTAGGCGCTTTTTCTGAGCTTTTGGCGCTTTTTTAGTTTTTGGGACTATTTTCGGTTTATGCCTTTTTCAGTTTGGGCCTGTTAATTTTTAGCATTTTTTTTTTGTTTTGGGTTTTGGAGATTTAGTTTATTTTTAGGGATTTTTTTTTTGTTCTGGCGTTTTTTTCGTCTTAGCGATTTTTTCGTTTTTTGTGGATTTTTTCGTTTTGCCGATATTTTTTTTTACCCCTCTTTATACATCTAGAATCATTTAAAGATCATGGACGACAGGGATGAAAAACTTGGTGCAATTGTTTTTTTTCAGCACTATTTGAATGTCAAAAGTACCGTAGCACCCTAATGACCAATTTAGCACTATTGAAAATTTTTTCCTATTATTTACGGATTTCTGTTGTATATGCACTACTGTTGCCGGCACGGCACATCTATTGAAGAAATACATATGTATGTAAATTTTTGTGAATTTTCATGAATGAAGTTAGAAATTCATGTTACTTATTGTAAGTAAAAAATACGTTTTGTGCCGCATACACAATTTTTTTTTCAAAAAGTAGCTTGTTGTGCTGCAAACGTATAATTAACTGCTATGTATTGAGAAATTTGTTGTTGAGACGAAAATAAATGCTTCAAATTTATTTTTCTTTTTGTCCAGAGAAATGAGTCGATCGTTTAACTATCGATCCGCTAACACGAGTAATTGAAGTGTATTTAATGAAAAGAAGGAAATTAAATAATATATTTTATGCTCAAACATGTATGTATTTATGTATAAGTAAGATTTATTTTATTTTATTTTAGTGTTTAATAAGGTTTATATCAAAACATATAACCGGCGCACAGTGTTCGATTTCAGAAAATATGTAGGACGACAAAAATAAAAAAATAAATTCCGTAAAGTGCGACTATGACTCGCGCACGAAGGGTTCCGTACGAACACTAGATATGTAATTTAATACAAACTTCATCCTATATAATATATAGTTTTGGCATTTTTTTAGTTTTTGGGATCTTTTCGGTTTTTTTGTTTTGTCGTTTTTTGTGTTTTTTTTCGGTTTTGGCGATTTTTTTAAGTTTTGGCTCTTTTTTAGTTTAGACACTTTATTTTCTTGTTTTGGCGATTTTTTCGGTTTTTTTGGCGTTTTTTCATTTTTGGGGTTTTTTTTTATTTTTGGCGATTTATTTTAATTTTTGCGATTTTTTGTTTATTCAAATTTTTTTTTAGTTTTGGCGACATTTTCGCGTTTTGGCGATTTTTTCAATTTTTTGCGTTTTTTTCATTTTGGCGTTTTTTTTTCATTTTGGCGATTTTTTCGAATTTGGCGATTTATTTGAGTGTTAGAATTTTTTTTTAATTTTGGCGATTTTTTTCGTTTTGGCGATTTTTTTTAATTTTTGGCGATTTTTTTTTTTGGTTTGGCGATTTTATAATTTTCGGTTTATTTAGTTTTACCGTTTTTGAAAATTTCAAGTGTTTGCCTCTTACGGTTTCCAAGATATAGCAAATTGTCAAAATTACATAGTCAAAATTGCATTAACTGATGGACATCCCTTTAATTAAAATTTTTTTAAATTTTAGTGTTAATTGTTGTAGTTTGTATAAAAATACACTAATTTTACAAATTTCAAGTTTCAATATACATATGTTCATACAATTGTATGTATATTACATGGGATTTTAACATATTTCATTGCTCGTTTTGGAACACCCTTTAATTTTTAGTTCTCATGTATTTGTTGTTGTAGCCAAGGTTCTACATACTGTGTCCAAATTTCAGGTCCGTAGCTCTTACGGTTCCTGAGAAAATACCGTGTGACGGACAGATGGACAGCGTAGCGAAAACAATAGGGTTCCTTTTCACCTTTGGTGTACGGAACCCTAATAAAGTTAATTAAAAATTTAAATTGACCACACTATTTGCAAGCGAAGACGATGACTAGCTTAAAATTATATGATTCTTGTATATCTTTCAGTTTGTATGCTTATAACGGTACTCTAAATGACATGTTAAAAGAAAAAAAGAAAAACAAAAAATACTATGGATATTTTGTGCAATTTCAAAAGTAAATAGAAGGCGTTGTAGATGCGATATTAATTTTTTTTAATTCAATTGTAACTTTTGACTTCTTTTTAGCTAACACACAAAAACACATTATTTTCTAATAAATGGCAAGTTTTTTATTAAGTGTTAAGCAAAGTGAGTTTTTTTTACAATTATTACCAAAGAAACTAACTTTGTCAGACGAAATCTTTTGATATCCATCCGTTTCACCACATCCATAAACGTTTCTGTAATCTTTTAAACTTACTGTTATAGACTTTACATAAAATTCCTGCCCCGAGCTGCCCCATTACATTTTTTTTTCAAAAGTACAATATGAGCAGCAACTCAGAGTAAGTTATTGTTATTTCTGCATATTATTGTTAACTTAATAAATTTCTTTTACTTTTTTTTATTGTAAAATGTTTTTTTTAATGCATGTTTTATTTTTTTTTTGTTTATTTATTGTATCTTCAAATATGAACTAACAATAAGTATTCAAATCTTAAATCTATAAAAAAATTATTAGGCCCGACCAATGTCGGACATAAGTTTAGTGATAGTTATTAATAATACATAAGTAGTGATAAGCAACAAAAAGAAAAACGTGTTTTCAAGCGGCTTCATCATCTAGAGTGTTGAATATTAGAGCCCGTGTATCTCTCTTTTTTGAGCGGATGTGTCCAGTAAAGTTCAATATATTACGAGCAAGCGGATTAGGATGTGACTCGAGTTTTGTTAGATATTTGCCTGCGTATTTTACAATTTCTTCAGTCACTAGTGGCATATTCAAATCGCGATGTATATTTGAATTTTTGATGTACCATGGAGCCGATGTTATCATGCGTAAAATTTTATTTTGCCTTCGTTGAATTTTCTCTACATTTGAAGCTGAAGCAGTGCCCCATAGTTGAATTCCGTAACACCATATTGGCTTTAAAAGCGACTTGTATATTAAAAGTTTGCAGTCTAGGCTAAGTGTAGAATTTCTACCAATCAGCCAATGTACCTGAGTTATGTGTAGTTTCCACAATGCAAGCAAGCGACTTGTCTAGAAAATTTGTATAGGAATCTTCTAGACAAGTCGCTTGCTTGTATTGTGAAAACAACACATTGATTTAAGTTTCATTTGAGTTAACTTAGAGTCAATGTGGTGTTTCCATGTAAGTCGTCGATCAAGGTGTATACCAAGATATTTCACATGTGCATGTTGAGGAACAACTTGATTGTTAATCCGAATGGGGGAGCAAGTATCTCTTCTTAGGGTGAACGTTATATGGACACACTTTTGTTCATTGACTTTAATTCTCCATAAGTTTAACCAAAGCTCCATCTGGCTAATGTGTTCCTGGAGTATGCGGGATGCCTCATCAGGGTTTTCGTGCATACTAAGGCAGGCTGTATCGTCGGCAAATGTGTGAACATAAATTTAGGCCAAACTCATACGATGATTTAAAAATCTTGTTTTATTTTTGATTCCCTTTAAAAGTTGTTTCCAAAAATATTTTACGTTCATACAATGATATTTTCCATGTTTCTAGTTTTTATTTCGTTTCTTCCAAAAATTGTGTCAGTGTTGCCAGTAGATTTAAAGAAAAACGGTTTTTCCTTTCCCTACATATTAACAAATTTACCCCATACGAAAATCTACAAATTTTATTAATATAATTTAAAGACAGATAAATTAAAAACATATAAGGCCTTAATTAATAATCAAACAGAATTGCGGCATAAATACATTTTCCATACAAATTGACACAAAAAAGTAGCGCCAGAAAGCATTCGAGAGATAGAATCTATTTTATTTTGACAGCTTTTTTTCTTATCCTCTCACATATAAATAAATATTCTTTCAGCAATGTTACCAAAGACAGGCACTGCGACACCAAAATAATTGGATAAAAGTCTATGTAATTTCGAGCAAAAACAAATTTTGAAATGGTTTATAAGCAAAAATATATTTTTGGTAGTAAAATAAAATATTTTTCCGATATTTCCTATACTCATATATTAGTGACAAAAGTACCTACAGGTAGCACTGTTTTGTATTAAAAAAAAAAGCTGTTGTCGCATTCAATGAAAAAATAAAATAAAGCAACATAAAAAAAATTAAAATATGTGTAAAGAAAATTTGAAGAAAAAAAAAACTCATAGAACGGAAAATGTGATTTTTTTTCTTCCCCTTTTGCTTTTCTATACCGTTCGCCTACAAACTCAAAAAATCGTGTTTCAAAAAATCATTAAAAATCAACGTGTGAATTACGTGTTAGAGTACATACCAGAGAAGCGCAATGAGTCATGTTTTCGCTGTTCATACTGACTCATAAAATTTTAAATGTAAGTGGGTAGACATCATTTCAAATCAACTATTCTGATTTACTCATACTCACCATGAAATTGATTTATAAGTATAGGTTGAAATAAATATGAATGCGGCGTCAACATCAAAGTCATCCACACTCACACTCATAAATCACCTCAGTTTGACTCAAGAATGATAAACTACAAGATTACGCCAATCAGAGAGTTTACCGTTAGACGTGACGTCACACGTCTATTGTAAGAGTTGCCATAAAGGCTGGGAAAAATCAAATGAAAGACTTAAAGCATAAGTATGGGGAACTAAGAAATTTAAACAAAGAAATCGCAACAATCAAATTATATTCTATTATTTTATTTTCTCTAAAAAATTTTTTCTTATTTTTTGTTGAGACTTTCTTTTAATTTTTGAAATTAAACTTGTTTTATCAATCTTAACAAAGCGCCTAATTTTGAATTTTATTACTTATTTAATATTTACTGTGTTAATACATATATAGCATCAAATCGAAACATGCAAAAACTAAAGACTCTAACTATGATATATTTTTAAATAGCTATTTTTTAATATAGTTCACACTGAATTTGTTATTTAGTAATATTTTTTAATAATATTTTTGTTTAAAATTTTAGCAAGTAAAATTTTAAATTTTAACTGCCAGTTTACAGAAACCATGTACAAATTCTCGGCTGTCTATTTATATTGAAAGCAAAAACAAAGCACTCAAAATTTGTTTTTGTTTTCAATATAAATAGACAGCCGAGAATTTTTACATGGCTTCTATAAACTGGCAGTAAAACATCAAAAATGGTACATCCTTTTACCAAGTAAATAAATAACAAATTCAGTGTGAACGGCACTAATATTTTGTTGGCATAACAGCCCTTCTAGCAGGTACATTATACAAATTACAAAAGGAATGACATATTTATTCATAAAAAATATGTGTGTATGTACATAAGTCTGTATTAAGAAGTGGTTGCAGTTTTATGAAAATATTCTCTATATTCTCTGCTATAAAAACACTTAAAAAATCTTAATTTTAACGCATTGCTGATGTTATGAATGGTAAAGTTTAATGCACCATTGGATGCAGCTTGAAAAACTCTTTCAGATGATAATTTTTGTTAAATGTTGTCTTGGGAGAAAATATGCAAAAAAAACTACAAAAATAAACATTTTAAGACATGGTCCAGCTCCCGAACGGTCATCTACCCACTCAAATAGTTTGGGAAGCCTCATTAAAACTACCGAACTTTATTCTGGGAGGGATAACAAGAATTTTTTTTATGTGAGCGGCTCTAATGTACATACTTATGTAAATATGTATATGTATAAATACATACAGACACATATATTTCAATATCTAAAACTTAAACTAGTTTTTTGTGGTTATAAATACCCAATGTACCATATAAAGGGTGTTTTTTATTGAGGTATAGAACTTTAAGTTGGCATCACTTTTTTAACTGGCGGCCATTTGGTCAGCTGTCAAGTGATTAATATTTAGTTTGGTTTGCCATTTTATCATGAACAGGTTGACAAAAGAACAACGATTGCAAATCGTGCAAATTTATTTCGAAAATAATGGTTCAGTTCGCGAAGTTTACCGCAAGCTCCGTCCATTTTATGGTCGACATAATCGTCCATCAGAGCAATTAATTCGGTTAACCATGGATCGTTTTCGCACTACGTTTACTCTATGTGATAATACGCATCCGCAGAGACGTCGAACAGTGCGCACCGAAGAAACAATTGCCGCTGTAGAGCAAAGTGTTGAAGAGGACCCGAATGAATCGATTCGCCACCGTGCACAGCAATTGGAGCCGACTAACCGACTATTTTGTTCCCGAATTGGATGGCATGAATGTGGATGAGTTGTGGTTCCAACAAAACGGCGCTACATGCCACACAGCGCACGTCACAATCGATTTATTGAAGGAAACATTCGATGAGCGCATAATTTCGCGGAATGGACCTGTCAATTGGCCACCAAGATCGTGTGATTTGACACCATTGGATTATTTTCTTTGGGGATATGTGAAGTCGCTCGTCTACGCCAACAAACCAGAAACGTTAGGGGACTTGGAAGCCAACATTCGTGGCGTTATTGCCAACATACGGCCCCATATGCTCGAAAAAGTGGTTGAAAATTGGACCTGTAGAATTGGCTTTATTCGAGCCAGCCGCGGCGGCCACATGCCCGAAATCATATTTAAACATTAATGGCATAAAATTATCCTTCCAATAAAGCCAAATTGATGGACATTAAGACGATTTTCTTGTGTTTTATTTCAATTCGAAGTTCTATACCCCTGAAAAAACACCCTATACTTACATATATGTATGTATGTATATGTACCTATGAATATGCGTATGTAGTGTGTATATCCATACAAACATAACATCTACATGGTACATACACATAGCGGTCAGTTAATTATTAAAAAAAATATTTTAGCATTTTTCATAGAAAAGTTGTTACAAATACTTTTGGTTACCTGCTAACAACACACACAAACTGAACTGCTTAAAAGTTCACGGGTCTTAATTTGTATATCGATTAAAAATCAATTATATAATTACGGATAATATTAGAAAAAGGGTAAATACCTACAACAAAAACAATATTGTTTTGTCTTCTTGTTCGTAAGTAACTGCAAAAGTAAAAAAGTGGGATTATTATATGTCCACTTTTCTTCACCGAACTTAGCAAAACCAGGGTTCAAATCGTTACATATGTACGTGATCGTATCGGCAATCGTACGAAAACAAATTAATTAATACGACAATCGTATAAACTGAATGGGATTTCAATACGATCACGTATGCCAAAATTCGAAAATGGTGTTTTTACGTGACGAGTTGTAGTTACGTTCACGGATGTGACGATTTGCCCCCAGTACTTGTATAGCGGTTGGCAATCCTGCAGTCAAAATAGCTTTAAAGAGTTTTATAAAAAAAAACCAAATTATCAGCCAATAGAAACGCAGTGTGCGTGACGTCACACGTCTACTATTTTTTTTGCACTGGCGTAATCTTGTAGTTTATCATTCTTGAGTTTGACTTACAATTGAGGAAAATACTTATACTGCTCATGTTGATTCAACTCATTCGACTCATGCATGTATGTTTCAGCGATGCCAACTTGGTGCTTTTGGCACTATTTTTAGTGCTTTTTGAAGACTCAAAACGCCAAATTTTGAGCGTTAGTGCCAAAATAAGAAAAAGCACTAATTAGTGCTTTTAAGAAATTTGTGTATTTCTTAAAATTATTTTAATAATTACTTGGCGTATTAATTTTTTCAGTGTAAAGCATACATTTTTCGTCTGATATATTTCATTAAATGGAGAAAAGCTAAGAAAATTTTAAACATTATTAAACTTCACATTAATTCACGTTATGAATTTTCAGTAGTTTTTCACGAAAGTGCTTTTTACGCTATTTAGATATCAAAATTACGCTTTTAAGTGCTTTTTTAAATGTTGATGTGCCTTTAGAGCCAAAAAAGTTGGCATCACTGGTATGTTTATTTAAAGTTTTAGTCAGCGTTACCGTTTGACCGACTAAAGTGGCAAATTGCAACTTTTTCGACTGCCTTTCCCCTTTTTTCACTGCCTTGCCACTTTTTGTCCCCACTTTTTTTTAGGAAGAGTTATATGAAAATACATTAAAAATAAAAAGTTTAGTGTAGTTTTCTCGTTTTTTGTTAATTTTGCCCCTTTTTTTGATAAAGATGTCATCGGTCACCCTGGTTTTAGTCATTAAAGAGTTTTCAAGTAATATACAATAGTAGTAAATAGGGTTGTTTTTCAATTTCTACAAAAAAAAACAAAAAACAAAAAAGCAGCAGATCAAATAACGGATGTTTTTTTTTAGAGGTACAGAACTTCGAATTGAAATAAAACACAAGATAATCGTTTTAATGTCCATCAATTTGGCTTTATTGGAAGGCTAATTTTATGCCATTAATGTTTAAATATGATTTCGGGCATGTGGCCGCCGCGGCTGGCTCGAATAAAGCCAATTCTACAGGTCCAATTTTCAACCACTTTTTCGAGCATATGGTGCCGTATGTTGGCAATAACGCCACGAATGTTGGCTTCCAAGTCCCCTAACGTTTCTGGTTTGTTGGCGTAGACGAGCGACTTCACATATCCCCAAAGAAAATAATCCAATGGTGTCAAATCACACGATCTTGGTGGCCAATTGACAGGTCCATTCCGCGAAATTATGCGCTCATCGAATGTTTCCTTCAATAAATCGATTGTGACGTGCGCTGTGTGGCATGTAGCGCCGTCTTGTTGGAACCACAACTCATCCACATTCATGCCATCCAATTCGGGAACAAAATAGTCGGTTATCATGGCTCTATACCGGTCTCCATTAACGGTAACTGACTCTCCAGCATTATTTCGGAAGAAGTATGGCCCAATGACTCCACCAGCCCATAGAGCACACCAAACAGTCAGTTTTTGTGGATGTAATGGCGTCTCAAAGGTCTCATGTGGATTCTCTTCACTCCAAATGCGGCAATTTTGCTTGTTGACGTAGCCATTCAACCAAAAATGAGCCTCATCACTGAACAAAATTTTGCGATGAAAATCAGCATCGAGATCAATCTCATTTTCGGCCCATACACCAAAATCACGACGCATTGCATGGTCTCGCGGCTTTAATTCTTGCACAAGCTGGATCTTGTAAGGTCGCAAGCCAAGATCTTTGCGCAAAATCTTCCATAAAGTTGATGGAATTTGCTCTACAGCGGCAATTGTTTCTTCGGTGCGCACTGTTCGACGTCTCTGCGGATGCGTATTATCACATAGAGTAAACGTAGTGCGGAAACGATCCATGGTTAACCGAATTAATTGCTCTGATGGACGATTATGTCGACCATAAAATGGACGGAGCCTGCGGTAAACTTCGCGAACTGAACCATTATTTTCGAAATAAATTTGCACGATTTGCAAGCGTTGTTCTTTTGTCAACCTGTTCATGATGAAATGGCAAACCAAACTAAATATTAATCACTTGACAGCTGACAAAATGGCCGCCAGTTAAAAAAGTGATGCCAACTTAAAGTTCTATACCTCAATAAAAAACACCCATTATAATGAAAATTTAAATGTTCGTATTGCAAGTCATACTTATTTTGCATCGTCCATAGACATTGAGTTAAGGAGAGTGGAAATCAACAACGTCATAAATAATGCTAAAAGCGGTTTCAGACTATAATACAAGTATTAATACTTTTTTGGAAAATGCAACTCTGACATGTTGAGTTGTTATTTTTTTTGGAATTTTTTAAACAGAAATTAGATCAGGGATGCATTTTCGTCAAAAGTATTAATACTTGTATTATAGTCTGAAACCGCCTTAAGTATGAGTTCGATGCGCACTTCAAACTTTCGAGTGAGTATGATTCATAGACAACATTGCAATAAGAATTAGTGCGCATAAGTACAAGAAATTATAAATCATGATTCAACTCTACATATTTACTTTTTCACTACTCATCGCGCTTGTCTGGTACATACTTACATACTTTGTGAATATCACAAATATATAAATAATTTTGTTATATTATTGTTAATTTATGAAATTTCTTTTACTTCTATGTATGTAAAACATGTGTGAAAATAAGTTAAAAGTACATATGTATTTTGCGAATACCCCAAATATATAAATAAATTTAATAAGTACAAATTTAATATGAAAATACAAAAAATTAGGACTCGCATGTTAATTATTTACAAATTTATGATTTTTGTCGTCCTAAATTCTTAAATCGAACACTGTGCGGCGGCTTCATCTGGGTGATGACGTTTTTGTTTAACCGTCGCCGTTGAACTTTTCTTGCGGCGCCTTTTTTTGATTATTCATTTCTTATAGAAATGAAGCAAACAAAAAGTTAACTTTACTTTGTACGATTTTGCATGAAGACTTTGACGCAATCGCCAAACAGTGGCATGTGCAGCAAAACAATAAAAATAGTTAATTTTTAATCAGAAATAATTTGTAGTCAGGCTTAAGTTCAGTAATTTCAATTCTTTTATTGAATGAAATATTTTTATTAATTAATGTGAGTTTCTAAAGAAGAGAAGAAAAGTTAAATTAGACTTTTAAGCTGGGGGAAATACCGATATTTTTTGTGCAGCAACGCACTTCATCAGCACCCTAGTCTATCTACTTGGGTAGAGATTGTTATTAGTTAATATGAAGCAAAGTGAATACTTAATATCTCAGAAACCATAATAAATTTATGTACTCCATACCAAACCAATTTTGTTTAAGAATGCTCGGTATGGCAAAACAATTCTGATGCGACGATATGTACCTTTTGCTCAAAGGCGTTAGAAATAAAATAATTAAGTAAATGAAGCGATATTTTCCGATATTTCAAGAATTGCTAGAGGAACATTATCTCTTCTAAATTCATCTCCAAATGTGGAAAGGGTATTTTCGTGCCAAAGAGAGAAACATACTACTTGCCTCGACTGTCTCTAATCGAATCAACGAAAGCAAAAAAAGGTTGGAAAATTATATGCTAAATGTTACTTTTATATTCAGATCTCAACAACTGATTTTGTGTACCTTCTGAAATTAAAGATTAATAAATAATTAAATAACTTTTCTTGAAAAATAGTACGTACAATTTGTAGATGTGATCCCTGATGGACGATCAGTTTTATCTATTTATCTCTGTTCTTTTTTTAGGGTTCCGTACACGAAAGGTGAAAAGGACCCCTATTGTTTTCGCTACGCTGTCCGTCTGTCCGTCACACGGTATTTTGTCAGGAACCGTAAGAGCTACGGACCTGAAATTTGGACAGAGTATGTAGAACCTTGGCCGCTACAACAACAAATACATTAGAATTAAAAATTAAAGGGTGTTCCAAAACGAGCAACGAAAAATGTTAAAATCCCAAGTAATATACATACAATTGTATGAACATATGTATATTGAAACTTGAAATTTGTAAAATTAGTGTGTTTTTATACAGACTACAACAATTAACACTAAAATTTAAAAAAATTTAAATTAAAGGGTGGTCCATCAGTTAATGCAATTTTGACTATGTAATTTTGACAATTTGCTATATCTTGGAAACCGTAAGAGGCAAATACTTGAAATTTTCAAAAACGCTAAAACTAAAAAAACCGAATCGCCAAAAAAATAAAAAAAAATCGCCAAAACGAAAAAAATCGCCAAAATTAAAAAAAAATTTCTAACACTAAAATAAATCGCCAAATTCGAAAAAATCGTTAAAATGAAAAAAAAACCAAAATGAAAAAAACGCCAAAATCGAAAAAATCGCCAAAACGCGAAAATGTCGCCAAAACTAAAAAAAAAAATTTATATAAAAAAAATCGCAAAAATTAAAAAAAAAATCGCCAAAATGAAAAACGCCAAAAACCGAAAAAAATCGCCAAAACAAGAAAATAAAGTGTCAAAACTAAAAAAAGAGCCAGAACCGAAAAACGCAAAAAACGCCAAAACAAAAAAAAAAACGCGAAAGACCCAAAAACGAAGAAAAATGTCAAAATTACACATTACCGTTAGAACTACTTGCCATATAATGACTTACTTTTCTGATTGCCAATTTTCATTACTCGCTTACAAATCATATTACCTAAAATTTAAAAAAAATGACGTACAAGTTGCTAAATGAAAAAAATGATTTTTTTAGAAGAAATAGATTACGTGAAATGTTGACAAATAAAAAAAATGTAAGTACTTCTCAAGAATCGATTATTTTAGTCTCATGCCTTGTTAAAATCATTAAGTTGGTAATCCAGTAGGGAAGTGCTTCCACAAAAAATGCTTAATTCCAAACTCGATTACCTTTTTGAAATTTTTTGCTGGGTATGTATTATAAAGGATGAAGTTTGTATTAAATTACATATCTAGTGTTCGTACGGAACCCTGCGTGTGCGAGTCAGAGTCGCACTTTACTGAATTTATTTTAAAGAGATATCGAAACGCAATAGCTGAAGTAAAATTGTTTCCTGGCTTATGCAACCATGTCAGCCATCAGCTATAAGAATTATTAAGGAGTGATTATTATTTGGTTATATTTGCATTACATTTTTATTTTATTATGTGAAATGTAAAAGCAAACTAGTATAAAATATTCAAAAAAAATACAAAATGAACTAAACCAAGCAAATGAATACGGTTCGGGAAACTTTACATTTAAACAAAAAATTAAACTGTATTTACACGCACTGTAGCATTTCCACTTCACATGCAACAACCAACTTGTCAGCAGCAATATGAATATGTAAAATATTTCTTTATACATCTTGCACTCCTTCCACCTGCATCTATTCTATATAAACATACGTATGTTTTAAGAAAAAAATATTTTCTTTTTTTTCTATATGAGTTGTTTTGAATGAGAACTCCCCCGATTGCGAAATGCAAGTGATTATTATGAATTTTGCAAATTTTGTTTTTCATCTTTTTTAGAAACTTCATTTTGTATTCCTTTGAGATTTATTTAATATATTATTATTTTTTTTCCTTTGTGGAATATTGATATTATAGGAATATGGTGTAAATTATATGCAATACAATGTGGTTTTAATTTAAAGACGAAGTGGAGCTGTACAAAATATACACTTAGTTGGTAGCCCAGTGATTGCCATTAGGAACGAGCAGTTTTTCCGCCGTTCTGTTATTATACGCTAACTTCAGGCAAGACTTCCAACAAACTTGATTGGCTAATATCACAAGCTAAGATGGTTCGGGTCCAGACTTGCAATTTTTGTCGCAGCAGCCTTTTAATTTTTAGTAAAAAAGAGCGAGAGAGGAATACAAAATTAATATATTTCTATTTCAACACTCTCCCACATACTCAAGAATTGCTGCGACAAAAATTGTAAGTCCGGGCCAGAGCATATCGATTCCAGTCTGATACTAAAGGGTGTTTTTTATTGAGGTATAGAACTTTAAGTTGGCATCACTTTTTTAACTGGCGGCAATTTTGTCAGCTATCAAGTGATTAATATTTAGTTTGGTTTGCCATTTCATCATGAACAGGTTGACAAAAGAACAACGCTTGCAAATCGTGCAAATTTATTTCGAAAATAATGGTTCAGTTCGCGAAGTTTACCGCAAGCTCCGTCCATTTTATGGTCGACATAATCGTCCATCAGAGCAATTAATTCGGTTAACCCTGGATCGTTTTCGCACTACGTTTACTCTATGTGATAATACGCATCCGCAGAGACGTCGAACAGTGCGCACCGAAGAAACAATTGCCGCTGTAGAGCAAAGTGTTGAAGAGGACCCGAATGAATCGATTCGCCACCGTGCACAGCAATTGGAGCCGACTAACCGACTATTTTGTTCCCGAATTGGATGGCATGAATGTGGATGAGTTGTGGTTCCAACAAGACGGCGCTACATGCCACACAGCGCACGTCACAATCGATTTATTGAAGGAAACATTCGATGAGCGCATAATTTCGCGGAATGGACCTGTCAATTGGCCACCAAGATCGTGTGATTTGACACCATTGGATTATTTTCTTTGGGGATATGTGAAGTCGCTCGTCTACGCCAACAAAGCAGAAACGTTAGGGGACTTGGAAGCCAACATTCGTGGCGTTATTGCCAACATACGGCCCCATATGCTCGAAAAAGTGGTTGAAAATTGGACCTGTAGAATTGGCTTTATTCGAGCCAGCCGCGGCGGCCACATGCCCGAAATCATATTTAAACATTAATGGCATAAAATTATCCTTCCAATAAAGCCAAATTGATGGACATTAAAACGATTTTCTTGTGTTTTATTTCAATTCGAAGTTCTATACCTCTAAAAAACACCCTATACCTGCTTGACGTCTTTGAGATTCAACGCCTGAGTCCACGAATTGCGCTTATATTAACCATAAGAAACAATTTATATTTTTGAAGGAATGATAGCTATAATCAAATAATTGAGTCCTCTTCTTGAGGGAATGGGTGTTATATGTTGATGATGTTCCTTAGGCCCTAGTTGGTAATTCGATCTTCTATAGTTCGCTTTTTTAGCAAGAAAAAGACAGGACACGTCAGCCTTTAGAGATTTATTTGCATTTCTTTCTTGGAGCTATTACATTTGTAAAAAAACGGAGCTAGAAAACATGTCTCGTATGCCATCAGCACGCAAGCTCCCTCACTTCCCATTCTCTCTGGGAGGAACTCCGAGCCTTAAAAAAAATAAGAGGTGAAAATTTGATTGAAATTGGAAATAATTTCAATAATAACTTTAGTAAAGTGCGACTTTGACTCGAACACGTAGGTTTCAGTACGGGCACTACATATCGCTCATTTAGTCAAACAATGTCATAACTCACATAATAAATTCAGTAAAGTGCGACTCTGACTCGCACAATTTAATACAATACAAACTTCATCCTATATAATATATAGTTTTGGCATTTTTTTCGTTTTTGGGGTCTTTTCGGTTTTTTTGTTTTGGCGTTTTTGAGTTTTTTCGGTTTTGGCGATTTTTTTAAGTTTTGGCTCTTTTTTAGTTTTGACACTTTATTTTCTTGTTTTTGGCGATTTTTTCGGTTTTTGGCGTTTTTTTCATTTTGGCGATTTTTTTTATTTTTGGCGATTTTTTCATTTATGCAATTTTTTTTTATTTAAAAAATTTTTTAGTTTTGGAGACATTTTCGCGTTTTGGCGATTTTTGTCGATTTTTTGGCGTTATTTTTCATTTTGGCGTTTTTTTTTCATTTTGGCGACTTTTTCGAATTTGGCGATTTATTTTAGTGTTAGAAATTTTTTTTTAATTTTGGCGATTTTTTTTCGTTTTGGCGATTTTTTTTTTATATTATGGCGTTTTTTTTTGGTTGGCGATTTTATAATTTTCGGTTTTTTTAGTTTTACCGTTTTAGAAAATTTCAAGTGTTTGCCCTCTTACGGTTTCCACGATATAGCAAATTGTCAAAATTACATAGTCAAAATTGCATTACCTGATTGAACACCCTTTAATTTAAATTTTAATTGTTGTAGTCTGTATAAAAATACACTAATTTTACAAATTTCAAGTTTCAATATACATATGTTCATACATTTGGATTTTAACATTTTTCGTTCCTCGTTTTGGAACACCCTTTAATTTTTAATTCTCATGTATTTGTTGTTGTAGCGGCCAAGGTTCTACATACTCTGTTCAAATTTCAGGTGCGTAGCTCTTACGGTTCCTGAGAAAATACCGTGTGACGGACAGACGGACAGCGTAGCGAAAACAATAGGAGTCCTTTTCACCTTTGGTGTACGGAACCCTAAAAAGCAGTTCGCCATAAAACAAGTTTAAAGATTCCAATTTACATACAACTTAAGGGAGCAAGAAAATTTAATTTTTTTTCTCAAGACAAGATAAAAACAAGATATTTGTATGAAAATTTTAAACAATATGAATATTATGATTTATTCTGCATCATTAACTAAAAAGAAAATCCATTTTTTGAGTTATGACGTTCTTAAAGTAAATAAGTAATATGTAATACTATAAGGGCCATTTTCACAACTTGCCTTTAGTAAAAGGTAGGATTTTGTCTGCACGATAAATATATTTGCATTATTACATTACATTAAATTTTTTTTATTATTATTATCAATAATAATATTTAATGGATAAAAAAAATAATAAATGAAGGTTTTATAATGCAAAGCCATTTGTCGGGCAGACAAAATCCTACCTTTAACTAAAGGCAAGTTGTGAAAATTGTCCTAATAACTTTAGTTTATTTAACCGAATATCTTACTGATGTAGAATTTTTTTTAAGTGTTAAGTATCTGGTACATTTTTTTTTTAGTTTGTTTTTGCACTTTTTCTTAGTTTTCGGTTTTTGGCTGTTAATTTAAGCTTTACCGTTTGTTTAGTTTTGATGATTTTTTTCGTTTTGTCAATTTTTACGGTGTTTGGGTTTTTTCATTTTGGCGACTTTTCTTCGTTTTTGTGATTTTTTAGTCTTAGGAATTTTTTAGTTTTGTCTACATTTTCGTTTTTGTGATTTTAGGGTTCCTTTTTAATATTGGCGTTTTTTAGTTTAAGCAATTTTTTTAGTTTTGAAGATTTTTTTCGGTCTTGGCGATTTTTTTGTATTTTAGCGGTTTTTTGGTATATTTTTCTTGTTAACTTTTTTTAGTTTGCAGCTTTTTCCGTTTTGCCGATTTTTGGCTATTTATTTAAGCTTTACCGTTTTTTTTAGTTTTGGCGATTTTTTTCGTTTCTTGGATTTTTGCGGTTTTTGGGTTTTTTTTTTTAATTTTATCGTTTTTTTCGTTTTGGCGATTTATTTTAGCTTTAGTAATTTTTTTGGTCTTGGCGATTTTTTCGGTCTTGCCAATTTTTTTTTGTATTTTAGCAGTTTTTGCTTATTTTTTTATTGTTTTTTAGTTTAGCGATTTGTATTTTGATGCTTTTTTTCGTATTGGCGATTTTTCGGTTTTTGGCTGTTTATTTTAGCTTTACCGTTTTCATTTTAGTTTTGACGATTTTTTTTTTCGTTTAGGCGATTTTTGAGGTTTTTGGGTTTTTCTCGTTTTGGCGGGTTTTTTTTTAGTTTTTCCAAATTTTTTCGGTCCTGGCGATTTTTTTTTTGCATTTTAGCGGTTTTTTTTGGCTATTTACTATTGTCTTTAAGCCTAGAGATTATTTAGTTTGGCGCTTTTTTCGCTTTGCCGAATTTTCGGTGTTTGGCTGTTTATTTAAGCCTTACCGTTTTTTAGTTTTGACGATTTTTTCGATTTGGCGATTTTTGTGACTTTTGGGATTTTTTTTTAGTTCTGCGTTTTTTTTCTTGTTTTAAATTTTTTTAATTTTATCAATTTTATTTCGGTCTTTCGATTTTTCTTCCATTTTAGCGGTTTTTGGTTTTTTTATAGTGCTTTTTTCGTTTTGACGATATCTAATTTTTTGGCTGTTTATTAAAGCTTTACCGTTTTTGCGGTTTTTGTTTTTTTTTAATTTTGGCTTTTTTTTCTTTTTGGATATTTGTTTAGTTTTAGCAATTTTATTTAGGTCTTGGCGATTTTTCTTGCATTTTAGCGGTTTTTGCCAATTTGTTTTTGTTATTTTTTAGTTGCAGCGATTTTTTAGTTTGATGCTTTTTTCGCTTTGGCGATTTTTTAGTTTTTTTTGCCGACCTTTTTACTTTTAGTGGTTATTTTTTTTTTTTTTTGCTTTTTGGCAATTTGTTTTATTTTTGGTAATATATATATTTTATTTAAGCGCTTTTTTCATTTTGGCGATTTTTCGTTTCGAATTTTTTTATTTTTATTTTGGAATTTTTTATTTTTAGTTTTTCTGAAAATTTCAAGAGTTTGCCTCTTGCGGTTTCCAAGATACAGCAAGTTGCCAAAGTAAAATTAACTGATAGAATACCCTTTAATTATAATTGTTTTAAATTTCGATGTTAATTGTTGTAGTCTGCATAAAAATGCACTAACTTTTCAAATTTCAAATTCCTATATATTACACTAGGATTTCAACGTGTTTCGCTGCTCGCTTTGGAACACCCTTTCATTTTTAACTTTCATATATATTTGTTTTTGTTCTCGAGAAAACAGCCTGTGACAGACAGACGGATAGACAGACAAACGGACAGACATCGTAGCTGTGTCTGGAGCCCTAAAAAGTAGTCCAAAAAAATTTAAAAATTAAATAATATATGTGATATTGGACCTGTTCGTCAATGCAAAATAAAATGAGCGACAAAATATTAAACCTTATCTAAAAAAAATTCTGGTAATTCGATTATTTCATATATATGAAAGTATGTATTTCTCTGGCTTTGTTTGCCTGCCTTCGTTTTACTGAAAAGAGTGTTGAATGGAAATTGATCTACAAAAGGACCATAGTACACGCATGCACGCTTCCAGGCTCAATAATGCCTTAAAAATACTCTCTGCTAGGCTGCTTGTTACTCTATTTTTTTTAACTTTTAAGTTTTCTTTTAAACCCATTTCATATATCAAAGGCTTGAATAATGTTCCATTATTTCAAAATTCTTTTAATTAAAACCCATCTTTTGAAATTGAAGTATTTTTCGAAAGCAAACTTCGTTATTTTTAAATAATTTTCTTTTATGAAAAAAAAACTTTCAATAAATAAATAAATTCTTTGAAAATCATAAAATCATCATGTTCATTGAAATAATAATTTATATAATTTTCATAATGATTTCCTTTTAATTTCCAACATCCATAATAGAGCTACACCACCAAATCATCAATATCAAAATAGAACTCACATCCTTTTCAAAACGTTTATTGCATGCATACACTTGCAACTGACTGGGTGCCACAGAAGCACATTTGTATGTGTGTCTGTTGTGTGTGAGGCTTACCAAACCAATACCAACCAAGTCCTCATTCTCGGTTAAGTACTTTTTATGGCAGCTTAAGGAAATGATGGGGTAAATAATGCCGGAATACATTATTAAGCGGAATAATTTACACTCAACTACTGCAACAAGAAAGGGAACCCTTTCTGCTCTAACTCGCCTCGTGTTTTTTTTTCTTCTCCTTATTTTCTCTTGGCCTACCAATAAAAATGCGTTACTTATAACGTGTTATTTTTTTGTTCTATACATTTCTTCCAATTTGTGTGTGTGATTATATTTTTTCTTTTCATTCTTATTATTTTTGCTTTGCAAATTTATGTATTTGATGACAATAAATGGGTTGCAATAAGAGTTTTTTTTTTTTTTTTTTTTTTTTTTTTTTTTTTTTTTTTTTTTTTTTTTGCTCTAAGCCCGTGTATAAGTCATCATCATCAGCATTATTCTATAAAAGTCAATACTCAAATTGCTGTTGAGTTTAGTATAATGAAGCAACAAGACTGGTGTGAGGTGAACATGAAAAAAAATGCAAAAATTGCTGATGATAAATGTTTGTATTGCTGACGATAATGATGGCTGTCAAGTGGATTGATTTTCCATGAATTATTATTATTATTATTTTTTTTTTTGTTTGTTTTCAAATTTCATACATTACAATTTTATTTTGGGTTTAAGTTGGCGGAAACATATTAAGAACTAGCAGCATCTTAATGGCCATAACACGCTGCGCTGCATTGTTTGGGGACCCAATAACCAACCACAGAAAGTACGCTTAAAAAGTACTAATTTGGAACGATTTTCTCCACATTACTCGTCCGAGTCCCCCCTTTACCTACATGCTTAAAAAGTACCTTTTAAAAAGAATGATTTTTAGGCAAATTAGTATGTATAAAAAGTACCTTTTAAACAGTTTACTTTGAAGAAAATTCCATATTAAGAAATTTATTATTCGACATATTGTCAGAAGTTTATTTTAATTTGAAAGTTATTTGCTGGTGCTTCAGCGTTGTCTATATGCATTTCATTGTTTATTTTTCATTTTGCCTTATAATTACTTTTATTGTTATCCAATGGATTTCTAATTGTATAAAGGTGTAGAAAAATAAAATAGATTCAAATCAAATATAAATTATTTGCTGGCTTTTTTGTGTTAGTTTCTAAGCCTACTACGCTTATTTTTCTTGTGATTTTCAAAAATATTATTATTTGTGAATTCTCAAATAGTTCTTGAAAGTCTGTGCATAAGATAAGAGGTTTGTGACTACTCAAAATGTGTGGTTGAAGTCTACTGATGATTTGTTACAGCAACAATGAAATGCATATAGACAACGCTGAACCACCAGCAAATAAATTTCAAATGAAAATTACATATTATAAAAAGTATCTTTTGTTAAAAAGTACGTTTAACAAAAAGTGTTTTAAATATTAAGAAAATACTTTTTATAGAAAGTACTTTTCAAAGAAGTAACTTTGATAAAAAGTATTATTAAGAAAATAATTCTTTATAGAAAATACCTATAAAAAAATTTATGTTTTAAAAAATTACGTTTCAAAAAAGAAAATTTAAAAAAATACCCTTTAAAAAAGTAAACTTAAGAAGGTATATATTAAAAAAGTACCTTACATAAAAAGGACCTTAAAAATACTCGTATACATATATTTGTAGAAAAAGTATTTTTTTTAAAGTACCTTACATAAAAAGTACCTTACATAAGAATTACCTGACATAAAAAAATACATTTTGAAATATTTTTCAAAACAGATTTTTTCAAAAAAGTACCTTTTCAAAGATTCTTCAAAAAATTACTTTTTTCAAAAAAGTCCCATTTAAGCAAATTAAATTATTATAAGAGAACCTTTTAGGAAAGTACATTAAAAAAAAGGTTTTTTTTAAGGTATCTGTAAGAATTACAGCTTTTTAAAAAATTGTGCTTTGTGTACTTTGTCATTTTTTTCACACAAAGTGTCTTCAGAAAAGGATATTTAAAAAAAGTAGTTTTGTAAATAAGTACCTTGCATAAAATGTATCTTTTGAAATACATATAATTGAAAAAAGTACTTTTCCAAAAAGTATCTTTAAAAAAATACCTTTTACGAAAGTACATTTTCAAAAAAAGAACCTATTTCAAAAAAGTACCCTTCACAAAAGAATATTTTAAATAAAAGTAACTTTTCAAAAAAGTACTTTGTATAAAAAGTTCCTTTTCAAATATACTTTAAAAAAGAACAGTTTCCAATATACTGCAAAAAAGTATTTTTTTCAAAAAAGTACCTTTTAAACAAATTAAATTACTAAAAAATACCTTTTACTTTTTTTAATCTTGAACTAGAGTACCTTTTTTTCAAAAAAAGTGTCTGTAAGAAAAATTCAAGTTTATCATAAAAGTACCTTTTAAGAAATTATACATGTATTGAAAAAAGTACCTTTTCTAAAAAAATTACCCGTTTAAAAAGAATATTAAAAAAAATAAGTTTTCAAAAAAGTGCTTTTTTAAACATACTTTAAAAAAGTACTTTTTCAAAAAAGTACATTTTAAAGAAATAAGATTATAATAAAAAAGTGCCTTCTAAAAAAAAATAAATTTTGAAAAAAGTACTTTTTTCCAAAAAAAAAAATAAAATAAAAATAAAAGGTATGTATCTGTAATAATGACAGCTTTTTAAAAAAATTGTTCTTACAAAAAGTGTACTTTGAATTATTTTTTTTACCCAAATTGTCTTTAAAAATTGGTGTCCCTGTTGCTGAGTGGTAGCGATGCTGTTTTCTCAGTCCAAAGGTCGTGGGTTCGATTACCGTCATACAACCTGAATGTTTTCTGTAGACAGCTAATCGCTTCGCGGGTTGTGTTTGTTAAAAAAATATTTAAAAAAAATATTTTTTCAAATATTCCTTAAAAAGTACTTTTTCGAAAAAGTACCTTTTGAAAAAATTAAGTTATAAAAGAACATTTTGAAAAAAAGTCCTTTTTGAAAAAAGTACTCTTTTTTTAAAAAAAGGTACCTTTGAAAAAAATATGTTTAAAAATTATATATTAAAAAATACCTTTTTCAAAAAGTACCTTGCATATAAAAAGTTCCTTTTCAAATATACTTGCAAAAGTACTTTTTCAAAAATGTGCCTTTCAAAAAAAATTTAGTTATTATAAAAGCACCTTTTAAAAAAATAAATTTTTAAAAATGTACCTTTTGAAAAAAAAGATATTTCATGAAAACTAAATTTTTCAAAAAGTACCCTGTATAAGATATACTTCTTTCAAATATAATTTAACTGCCATTTAAAAAACTCAAGTTATTGTAAAAGTACCTTTTAAAAAGTTTAGCCTGTGAAAAGTACATTTTTTAAAGAAAAAAGTAGCTTTTTAAATAATTATTGAAAAAAAAAATTATTTTTCTTAAAAAAAGTAATTTTTAAAAATTTTATTATTTTATTTTTGAATGTACGTACGGCGTAGCGAAATTCGTTGTAAGCTGATATTTTTCTATTTTCTAATAAATCAGGATATTAACATTTCATTAATGAGGACGATTATAACGATGATTTTATTCGTTTTCAATGATTACACTTGATGAGTTCATATTGATGACACTGTGTGGCAGAAGATGTTGCAGAAAGAGAGCACAGGGTGGTTTGGTTGGCTGTATAAAATGCAGCCCAACAACAAGCAAACAAACACTTCACTTTTCATCTACATAAGTATGATGGATGCAAACAATATTTGACTGGCTGTTACAAGTTGTATATAAGTATATGTAGAGCTTAGAATTCAGTTTATTCCATTTCATTTTATTTCCTTTTTTTCCTTTACTTCATATTTTTATTATTAAAAAATAAATTATTTTTTTTTTTTACTTTTTTGCCAAATTCATAGTGGAAGATTTGCTGATGACTACTTCACTTAATGCAAATTTTGTGAATTGAATTCTGCCAGTACCAGAATTGAAAAAAAAAAATAAAAAAATTAATAATAATAGAATCTCTTTTTACCTCACTGATTCTATACATTATTCTTCTACTTTGCGTACCTTTAACATGTCTTATTACTCAAGGGGGTTCGTTCGAAAAAAAAATAAAATAAGAAAAATTGCATTTTAAGCTCCACTAGATTTGGTATAATGAATCAGTTAACAATTGCAGTACACGTACAACATAGTTGTGTATAATAAAAATAAAATATTACTACACTGATAGAAAAACTATATAAAAAGATAATAAATCATTTAAGCTTTAAATGTACTTACGAGAGAGCTTTCGCAAACTCTAAAAAATCTTTTCTTCAAAGCATTTTAGTGGCAACATTTACATTGCAAAACTAATTTACTGCAAACTATATTTTGATTTCTCGTGAATTTTTTCTCAGTGTAGATATTCTATATGAATAATATGCAATTTGTTTCGTTTGTTTGCTTAGTTTGGGGGTAGTTGTTGGTTTTATATTTATGCTGTTTGTTAGTGAATCGTTAGTAGAGTGTGGGCTCGACGAGTTTCCATAACTTGAAGGATAAATTTGTTCGTTTTAAGTACGCATTATGCAAATTTAAATTTTGTATACATTTCTTGTTTTTTTTTGCTTTCATTAAACTTGCAGCAGCTACGATTTCGTTGCAAGTGCATTTTTATGCAAATCGGTGCGTGCGTTAAGTTTTAATGGCAAAATTTTTAATTATTTTATAATTACTTTTTTCTTGATGCCCTCATATACTTCATTAAACGTTAAAAAAATTAAATCAATTTCAATTCATTAAGCCGAATATATTTTGCATTAAATAATCCTGCAAAAACTTAATCTTAAAAATAATTAAAAATAATTTAAAATTTGTATTCAATAACAAAATTATTTACAATTAATTTTCTAATTTTTTTCCAAGCTTTGGAAAAATTTTCATCAAGATAACTCTCCACCCTTAACACTAGTTCTCAATAACAAATTTACTTAATTAATCTTTATAATTTTTTTAAGCTCTGAACAATTTTCATCATGATAACTCTTACATCCTCAAATCGACCGAGTTCAATTTATATTCTTCAAAAAAAAAAATCTTACATTTTCGCCATAAATAATATTTCCCTTCCATTTCCTGTTCCCACAAAACACATTTCTTTATTTTTTATACAAAAAAAACTCCACTGCAATCAAGTTAAAGTATAAAAAAAATACACACACTCAGTTCAAATATTGACAGAACGGAAATTGTTAACTTGGCTGTTAAACCGTATGAAGTAAATAAAGCAATGCGTTAGAAATAATCTAGAATTCATAACAATCATCTAACAAGTCAACAACATTAACAATAACAAAAGGATACACATACATTTATAAACATTTCTTAGTTTATTTGACAAGCTAAAATGCAATTTTATTTAACAATTGAAGAAATTTCTTTCTGTTGACACGTTTAACAAGTGCATTTTAAATGCAGCAAGAGATTTAACTTAGGAATGAAGCTGTTAACAAATTTTATTAAAAAGCAAATAGTAAGCAAAAAAATACGAGTATGTATGCATTAATTTTATTTTTCGTTTGATACGAATTCGCTATAATATCAAAAATGATTAGCCGAATATAAGTTCTAACACATCTAAATGATCTTAATTTGCAAGCAGTATATTTAAGGAGTCATTAAATTTATATTCAGCTGCAGAAAATGTAATTCAGCTGGGTAATATAACAGAAAATATTACAAATTATTAGCTTAATGTAACTTCTAAAGCATCTACAGTATTTAAATATGTAATGATTGATAAAACTTATATTCAGCTGCAGAAAGTGTAATTCATTTAGGTAATATAATAGAAAATATTAGAAATTATTAGCTTAATATAACTCCTAAAGCATTTAAATATGTAATGATTGATAAAACTTATATTCAGCTACAGAATATGTAATTCAGCTAAGTAATATTACAGAAAATACTAGAAATCATTAGCTGAATATAAATTCTAAAACATTTAAATATGTAATGATTCATAAAACTTATATTCAGCTGCAAAAAATTTAATTCAGCCAAGAAAATTTAAATTTGATGGTAAATTCTTCTTAAACATGGTTTTGAAAATTCCATAGGATGTATAATACCTTAATATTGAAAATTAGCTTCAGATAACTGTTAAAAATGTAATTCAGCAGCAAATTACTTAACAATAATTAGCTGAGTAGAAATTACATGTAATTTAAACAGAACTAAGCAAATCATAGAACATCAGCAAAACATATTCAGCTATAAAATTGCAATTCAGCTAGGATTTTTTTTAAATACTGCTTATTTTTTAACTATTAGAACTTAAAATAAAAAAAATATTACAAGCATTTAAATCTTTGAAGTCGTCTTTTAAGTTATATAAACAAATTCAAAAGCTTTCTTAATGTTATATAATTTTTGAAGATAAAACTAGTAGCTGAATAGCAATTTTATGCAACATAATCAATTAAGACAATACTACATAAGTGATAATAACAAAAGAAAATATATTAAGTTCCATAACACTTAATTCAGCTGAAAATAATGCCCAAAAATTGAGCCAGTTTTTTTTTTAAGTTTACATAATAAAAAAAGTCCTTAAAACAATTAGTTACAATTATAATAAAACAAAAAGAAAAGATGTATGTCCTTGCTCAAGCTGAAGCTAAATAAAAAGAATGTATTTAGTTAAATTTTTTTAGGTGGCTTCTGATTCATAATTTAAAAAAATTAAATCCCTTAAAACTTACAGTCAACTGAAATTATAATAATATAACAAAAAGAAAAGTTTTATATTCTTGCTCAAGCTGAAAGAAACTTTGTATAATTTAATCAAATATGGCAAGTATTATAAAAAAGAATAATAAATGGTCGTTAAAGCTAAATCCATTTCCAGGACGCTAATATAGTTGAGGCAAACTTTTATTTAAGGCGAAACGTACTATTCAGCTAAATATATTTTTTCTAACTCACAGCTGAATAAACATTTTTTATTTTTTAAATACATAAAACAAATTTAAAGAAGTGACATAAAATATAAAAAGTATATTCAGCTGTAAAAAGTGTAATTCAACTAATAAAATTTAAAGATTTTAATAATTTTTCTGCAATTTTACAATTAAAAAAAATTAAAAACAAATTTAAGCAATTTTCTAAACTGCAATTGTATTAAAACAAATCACAAGTTTAAACTCATACATATATAAGATATAAAATCCCAGCTAAATACAAACTTTTGATGTTATAAATAATTTAAAAAGTTGTAAAAACCTAAAATGACATTATAAAAAATTATTCAGCTGCAAAAAAATACAATTCAGCTAATCAAAAATTCTCAAATTGTTTTAAGTTATTTTAAAATTGTTGGAAAGTTTTCTGTCACTTAGCACTTAAGCGTATCATATTAACGAATTAGAATTAATTTTAGACGGCTCTTGTAAAAAATACATAAGAATTTTGCTCTCAAAATTGCATTAAAATTTTGGAAATTAATAATTTCCTTTTCCTTATTTACTTAGTGGAAGGTAAAGTGAAGTTGACGAGTACGCAATGATTTCTAACTAATTTCATTATATGCACCACTTCATTTCTTAATATGTTATGCACTTCCACAAGGACTTACAATTCTTAATATTAATTTTCTTAATACTTGTACATAATTCAATTGCTTTTAGTTTTATTTATTTCTTTCTTATTTGTATTCGGGTTACACCCACCAAATGACTCAACAATTTAATCTGCCCTTAAAATAATTTAGCAGACAATAAAAAAGATAGTAAAAGCAGAAGTGAAAGAAAAAGAAGACAGTCGCATGTCAACAGCAGCATTCGGCTCTTAAATACTCTTAACTAAAATTGCTACTACAGCCACTGCTAGCTACCCACTCAATTGTATTGACATTTCCTGCCCTGCAGTTCTGATGGTAGCAGTCAAAACTTATCAGCTGTAGTATATATTCAGCATTTTACACACTATAGAGATTTAGTCGTTAATCTGTGGTAAAAATTTGTGCAAATATATTATGAACGATTCACGAACTTCAGAACTAGCGGGTAGTTGCAACATTCCTCAAATATGTTTGCTTGTAGGGTTTCTTAGTTGCAAGTTAAAAGCTAGCTTTCTTATTTGTGGTTGATGCTCTTAAATAAATTGTATTAAATTGATGTTTATTTGTTGAATTTCCTTCAATTATTTTTCTTTATTTGTCTCCAACTTTTTTCTTTGTGGGTGTGACAAATGTCTCGCAAAATATTTAAAAGAAAAAAATTTCTTTACTTATTTGCCGGTTTTAGTTACTTAAGAAATTCAATGAGTTACAATGAGTTGCATGTCAAAAGCTGAAAAGTGATTAAGGTTTCACCCAAGCAAACTAAATTTTTTTTTTGAAGTAATAAATTTCAATTAAATCGTTTACTAAGCTTTGACAATCCGGCCTACGGTGGGCCAGCTAAATAGAATTTTAAAATTAAATAAATTGAGTAGAATCAATAGCCTAACGCTAATGTATAGCAAATTTGTATTCAGCAATAAAACTGTCTATTTTTCCCATAAAGTACCTGTTCTAAGTCTTAGTAAATTGCAAATAACTTAAAGCTGAATAAAGACTTCTAATTACATATCACAAAAACTTTTGCAGTTCTATTAAGGTAATGCAAACACAAGTTGTCAGCACATATTCAGCTGAAAAAACATTCATTTATAGAATCAAGTTAAGAACATTATTTTTTAACTTAAAAAATTGGAATAACTGACACCTGAAACTAGGAAAAAAAATTTCAAGCACAAAAACTATATTCAGCCTAGGAAACCAGCATTTTGAGGTCTCTTGTAGTTAAAGGAAATAATATTTAGCTACACTTAAGCTGAACAATTTTTTTGTTTTAAGTGAAAATTTCTTTATTATGATACAGATAATATTTTGGTATGCAAAAAAATGTTATTCAGCTGAGAAACTTTTTTAATCAGTTAGCTGAATTGAGTTTGTAAAGAACTTTAAGAAGTATGTTAGGTCAGGTTAAATTAGGTCTTGCAGGATGTCAGTTCTACGAGAAACTGGATCTGTTAGGTACCGTTGTGCTGGCTGGGTGGGACAGAAGGACGGCAGCAGCAATTTGCGTTCATCCTTTCTATTTGACGACCTGAAATTTCTAAATTTATTTTCTTTACATCTCATTCCGATATTTTTGTAAGGCCTTGCTATATGAAAAATGATATTTGATTACTAAGTACAGTGCAGTACTGGCAGAGAAGTGCTAAGTTCTGATTGAACTAATAAAAATTGGGATAGCGTAAAAAATAATGTAATTCAGCTAAAGAATTCTCAGCTGAATTGCAATATTATACTTTATTATGCTGTTGAATTAATTTAATCCGGATATATGAAGAAATTTTCAAGAAAAATTGTAGCTCTATTATCCTTCCAAGTGATTGAGCTTATAAAAAATACCATTTAGCAAAAAGTTATGTAATTCAGCCTAAGAAACGCCCAGCTGAATTGCAATATTTTGATTTATTATGCAGCTAAAGTTTAATAATTCGAGTATAGGAAACATTTATTTTTAAGCAATTCTAGCTGGAATATTAAGCGCTCAGCGGATTCAGCTTATAAAAACTACCATTCAGTATATAATTATACAATTAAGCTAAAAAACTTCCCAGCTGAACTGCAATATTATACTTTACTATGTAGCTAAATTTAAATAACTTGAGTATAGGAAACAATTCTTTAAGCAATTATTGCTCTAACTGAGCTTATAAAAATTACCATGCAGCGAATTTACAATTCAGCTGAACAATTCCCAGCTGAATTGCAATATTATGTTTATTATGCTTGTATATTAAACAATTTGTTAAGCAATTGCAGCTTGGAGACTATCCGCTTGAGAGATTCAGCTTATTTAAATTGGCACTCAGTATAAAGTGATGTAATTCAGCTAAAAAAAATTCCAGCTGAATTGCAATATTATGCAATATATTGCTGAATTAAACTAATTCGAATAAAGTAACTAATTATCTAAGCAATTATAGCACTGATATTGTCCATTCAGGTAACTGAGCTTATTAAAATTGGAACTTAGTACAAAATTATGTAATTCAGCTAAAAATTTATAGCTGAATTGCAATTATAAACCCTATTATGCAGCTGAATTGAAATAATTCGAGTACAGGAGACAATTCTTTGAGCAATAGTAGTTCTAATATTATCCGTTCAGGTGATTGAACTTATTAAAATTGGGGTTCAGTACAAAATTGTGCAACTCAGCTGAAAAATTCCCAGCTGAATTACAATATTATGCTTTATTATGAGGCTGAATTGAAATAATTCGATTATAGGAAACAGTTTTTTAAGGAATTTTAACTCTGTTAATATCCGTTCAAGAGATCGATTTAATAAAAAAAATTCCATTCAGTAAGAGTTATGTAATTCAGCTAAAAACTCCCAACTAAATATGCAATATTATAATTTATTATGCAGCTGAATTGAAATAATTAGATTAGAGAAATTTTTTAGGGAATTGCAGCTCTGATATTATCCGTTCATGTGATTGACTTTAAGAACTTTGCATTTCCTAGCTGAATTGCAATATTTTACTTTATTATGCAGCTGAATTGAAATAATTCAAATATATATCTATACTTTTTTAAGCAGTTGTAGTTCTTGCAGCTGAATAGCAATTATTAAGCAATAAATGTGCTTAGGTTACTAAAAATATATATGTATCCACATATTTAAATTATTTATACTTAATATGATAAGTGCAGCTAAGAAATTCTTAGCCGAATTGTTTTTTTCTTTGTCATCATTAAATTAAATGGCTGTTTGCTTAAAATCAAAGCTGATTTAAAGCTTAATTATTGTTTTAACTACTATTACGAGGTGATTTTAGTTAAGAAAATTAGCACTCAGCTATAAAAATGTTATGCTGCCTAAAGATTTTTTTAGCTGAATTGTAGTATTAGACTTATCCGGTTAGCTGAATGCAAAGCTTTTCTAAATTAAAATTAATTTTTTAGCTAATTTGTTAAAAGTTAGATATTGCATATAAACATTTCTAATATACAAGTATTTCAATGTTTTATTTTTATTTAAGGCGGCGTGTCAAATTGAATTCGAATTAAAATGACAGAAAAAACGAAAATTTTACTTTAGAAATGAACCGTGTTATCATAGCACCGTATTATCATTTCAATATAAAATGATCGCTTTTATGTGTCGCTTTTAAATGATCCTCAAAGGAAAATAAGCCCGATCTTTTCATTAATACAATTTTTTGCCGCTGAATATTTATTGTTATTATTTTGAATTAGACTCGTTCAGATAATTGAAAATATAGCTCTTGTTTATATATAAACTAAGGAACTTATGAAGCTTGGAAAATTCCAGCCGAATTGCTATTTTGTTTGGTATTTTTGACAGTAATAAATACAAAGATTAATAATTATAAATATATGTATATGTATATGTCTGACACACGGCACATTTTAGTTAATAAAACTATTTAGTTTATAGCTGAGAGAGGAAAATATGAAAAATATTAATTATATTCTCCTCTATCTCTCAATCTGTCATAAATTTAAAAGTTCTATTAACTGAAATTGCTGTGTGTAAACCCTGTTTTTACTGGAATACTATTTGTACAGCTGAATAGCTGCTGTTAATATATAAAATTTTGTATTTTATTGTGCAAATAACAATGAGATATGAGAAAAATATATATTGCATAAAACATATTAAACAATTGGTTATTTTTTCCTTTTATGTGAAACTCTAAATGGGTTTATCTCTCTTTAACATCTTTTTGCTTTCCTAGAATTAGTAAATAATTTGATACATTTTCATTTTGTTTGTATAAACAAAATATCACACCTTTAAAACAAAAATGACAAATAAACATCTGATCAAATTCTCATACATCATCGAACGTTCAAACAAAAAGTAACAATATTGGATAATTTACGCAAATATTTAGATTTATTTTCTCTTTTTTTGTATGTGTGAAGAGCTCCTAGTGAAGGGAAGATTAGAATAAAAGCAAAAACTAACAGATAAAAGATAAAACCATTTGACATGTCATTCATTCTTTCATAGAAGCATAAAACCATTTGTTGAAATACGGGCTGTCAAAAAAAAAATATGAATTTTGAAAAATTAAAAAAAAAATAAATTGGTGAATGAAAAAATGTACATACCTACATAAAAACATACATACATAAAACATACAACTACTCATGTAGATTTATGTATGTATGTATGTATATATAATGAAGAAGAATACAACAAAAATATTGTTAAAATGTCACATATGACACATCAGCGGCGGCCATTGTTTAGGACGAGTTCAAGTAAAAAAATTACAAAATTCTATTAAATTCGGAGCTACCGATGTGTGTTTGTCCTGCAAGGGAGGGAAATTTTATATTATTTTTCTGCTAGTATCATATTAATTTATAATTCTATTGAGTTGTTGAAAGCATTATGACTAAATTAACAAATGCTATAAGGCTGCTTAAATAGTTAAATTAAAAAAAAAACAAGCTGTAGCTCAAACTTTTCGTAATTTCTGAATTTAAAACTTCAATTCATTCCGAGTCGGTCCCTCAGCTTACACATTTTGAAGGTATTTTCCAACATCCATCCATTCTTAAGTACTTTTATACTCAATTTTGTTTACTAAGACATCAAAGCTGTTAATTTTTTTTTTTTTTCATTGACACAAACAAACACCGAAAAAGAAAAGATTATATTAAACAAAAAATTTATAATCAAACAGAAACATAAAGCAAAATAATATTATCTTGCAAGCCCTGCAAAATTTGCTTAATAAGCAGAAATTTTTCATTTGCATGAAAACTTGTTTTTGATAGACAAGCAAATCATTCTGCTACCAGCAGGCTCTCTTTTTTTATTATTAACAACAATAACGACAACTAAAAGAAAAATATAAATCAAAAGAATAATTTTGTTTTTAATGGAAAATAAGAAAAATACAAGCTCAAGCAAAATTTATAATCAAAAGAAATTTATGAAATGAAATAATAATTTATTTTCAAATTAATATTAATATCACTGCAGCAAAGAAGAGAAACAAAATTCTAAAGAAGAAAAATATAATAGAAATAATATAATAACAAATAAAATAATAACATCAGAATTTTGTAATATTATTATTATTATATCTTTATTTAATTGCAATAATAAGATATCCTTTATAAATTCTAGTTGGAATTCCTCTACACAAGCACTTCCTGTTTGCATTATTTTAATCCAACATACCAATGCATACCACTTAAATACATACCCACACAAACCCACACACACACACAAAATAATAACCCGTTTGTTTGAAATTCCCTCAATTAAAAACAGCGTTGCCAGAAGCTTTGGAAAGAAAGTAATCATTTGCCCAAAAAAAAAACATCACATATTAACTGAAAAAAAAATCATCTCAAATCCAATTTTATGAAAAAAGCATAACTTTATAAAAAATCAATTTCAACATTTTCAGAATATATGAAGTTTGGAATCAGGCCATTATTTTATAAAACTTAAAGCTAAGTGTTGACAAATTTTGTATGTGTTATGTTTTTGTAATTCAAATTTTTCCTATATAAAATTTGTTAACATCTAGCCCTAATTTTTAAACGGATCAAAAAAGCTAGACATTATCAGCGTTAGTGATTTTTGACACTTTTGACTAAAATTCTTTACAGCTAAAATTATCTTTACTTGTAAAATAATTATTAAATTTAATAACACAAATTTCTCTAAACTCGTCATCTAACTTTTGAATATCCTTTTCATCAATTAAGCTTTAAAGATTTTGTGTTAAGTCTGTCAAAGGACGAGTTTTTATTTCTTTAATCTTCAATTGGCCAAGACAAAAAAAAAAGTCCACCTCTTCTAATAAATTCGTCTTTGTTCCTAGCCAGCTACTAAAATATTTCATCCAAAATGGGGTTACTTAATACCTTTTAGCTTTCAAAATGTAAAACAAAGAATTTATTCAGATACCGTCAGCTGAAGTTCAAAACCACACATTGCATTTTTAATTATTTATTGGTTTACTTATATCGAAACACAAGTCCCCACAAAGTTTTCAAACCTTTGTTATAACAATTATACATAATTTACATTAAGAATTATGTCATGAAATTTGTTGCACGAAAGTTTTTCTGTTTGTTAACTGCAGCGCTAAAGAAGATGGGGATTTATAAAAAAATTACGTGACAGAAATGTCTGAAGCATTTTTGGTAATTTTCTTGATTTGATATGCTTCTCCAGGGGCCGAATTCTGCAACGATGAGTTTTGACACTAGTGTTCATTATAACTATCAAAATAATTCATTCTCGCCGTTGCAGACATACAAATCAACAAGTGAATACTGAAATTGATGAACAGCCGAAAATTCATCACTGCGCAATCCGGCTCCAGGCCGGAAATGCAAAAAATTAAATGCAATGAATTTAATGAAAAAGTGCTAAATGTAAATTAGGTATTAGCTTTTTTGATGTGTAAACATCTATACGCTAGGGGGTAAACATTTTTTGGCTTTGATTCTTTGCTGAGATTTCTTTGCTTTTTGCTTTTGCTTTGCATTGTCAAATCGGTGTGAGCTATGTATGAGTGTATTACTGTTTGAAAGAAGCAATACCAAGCAGAGAAACAAGTCGACCGGCTCGAAGCCGACGGTGCGCCGCCGCCGGTTATTTTTCTGTATATTTCCGTACACCAAAGGTGAAAATGAACCGTAAGAGCTACGGACTTGAAATTTGGACACAATATGTAGACATTTGGCCACTACAACAACAAATACATGAGAGTTAAAAACTAAAGAGTGTTCCAAAACGAGCAACGAAAAATTTTAAAATCCCATGTAATATACATACAATTGTATGTACATATGTATATACACTTGAAATTTTAAAAGTTAGTGTATTTTTATGCAGACTACAACAATTAACACTAAATTTAAAAAATTTAAATCAATGGGTGTTCCATCAGTTAATGCAATTTTGACTTTGTAATTTTGACAACTTGCTGTATCTTGGAAACCGTAAGAGCAAAACTCTTGAAATTTTCAAAACGGTAAAACTAAAAAATCAAAAAAATATAAAATAGCCAAATATAAAAAAATCGCCAAAACGAAAAAAGCACCAAATTAAAAAAATCTCTAGGACTAAAATTAATCGCGAAAAACCGCAAAAATCGCCAAAATGAAGAAAATCCTTAAACAAAAAAATCGCCAATATGAAAAAATCGCCAAAATGAAAAAATCGCCAAAATAAAAAAAAAATTGCGAAAATTAAAAAACCCAAAAAGAGAAAAAAACGCCAAAACGAGAAAAAAGCGATAAAACTGAAAAAAAAACGTTTAAACTGAAAAAACTTAAAAAATTAAGAAAGCTAAATAAAAAAAAAAATATCAAAACCGAATGTGCGCGAGTCAAAGTCGCACTTTACTAAATTTATTTTAATTGCAATGCGTACACAACAACAAGAACAGCAACAACTAAACGATGAACAGTAAAGGCATTTACCATAGATGAGCACTGCAGTACCACTAAAATTTCAGTAAAAATAATAAAAAAAAGCAATGTGAGTCCGATCACAGGGGAGATGTGTAAACGTCTAGTAATGAAAAATTTGTTTTAAGTTGCAAGTACTTTTACTTTTAGTATATTTTTATTAAATAATCAATTAAAAGTATCAAAACTTATAATGTTGTAAAAACATAGGAATTTGCTTGTTTTTGTTTGTTTTATTTAACTTATTTGGTTAGTAGGTAAATGGACACACTGCAGTATATACATATGTATGTACTGCATTAAAAATTGCAGTAAATTTACTGATTACTGAAAAAATTAAGTAAATTTTTACTGATAATGAAATTTAATTTGCATTATCAGTAAAATCGTAGGGCTGTATTCATAATAATTAAAAAAAAATATACTAAAAGCATAAGTACTTCCAACTTAAAAAAAAATTTCATTACTAGATGTTTACACATCTCCTCTGTGATCGGACTCACATTGCTTTTTTTTTCTATCACATCATCTTCAGAAAAAAGTTTAATGTTCAAACTGACGTTATTTCCATCTGAAAATGAAATTAAATTAAAATTCAAAATCCATTAAAGTACGTGACTTGACAAAATTTTGCACTTCTATGATAAAAAATTACGCTTTTGTTAACAAAAAACCAGGGCACTTAACTACAATTTTGTTTAGTTTTTTTTTCAAGTTTTTTGCTTCTACTGTAAAATTATATTTTTGTTAGTTACGCCTTTTTGCATTTTAGCTAACGATATGTACATATGTTGCATATTCATGTTTGTAGTGTTTATTTGTTTTATCTTCTTGTAATAAATATACACTTCAATATTTTTAATATTTATTTTATGCAACCTTGTCAAAATGTGTCCGTTTTTTACGAATCTATTTTTTCTAGAGCTATTAAAAAATTTTAAATTTAGGTCTCTTATGCTTGAAACAATGATGCAAGACGCCGAGTACAGAATAAAAGCACTGAAGTTAACTTTTTTTTATATATATTTTTTTGACAAAGATTGTAAAACAATAATGAAAATTATAAATATGTATATAAATTAAGAAATCATAATTTTTAAAAATTAAAAATCATCATTCGGAAAAAAAATCATAAAATCATGTTTTGATAAAAAAAAATCATCAAAAATGTGATTAAATAATCATTCTGGCAACATTGAATAATAACCCTTCTGCTTGAAATTTCCTCACTTGACAATATAATTGTTATGAAAAAAAAGCTTTCTCTTGTTTGGTTGTTTTAATGTTCGAAAAGCTTAATAAATGTTTGCAAACTTTCGAACACTTAGCTCACAGCTGGATACAATATTTCAGCCAGTTTACTGGCTGCTTCATTTTTAGTCAAGACCACAACCGCAAGGCTTAATTTAAATGAAAAGAGTATGTAATGGAAGTGGGTGCTGAAGGGAGAGAAACTTGTTTTCGAATGTTTACCAAAAATCTTAAAACGATAAAATGTATGTCTGTTGTATGTATGAATGTATGTATGTATATAAAAAAAATAAAAAATAAACTCCATTCAAACATACCGCCGCTCTGTCCCAGCAATGTTCTTTAAAGTCATTATGAATATAATTTGTATTCTGGTATTTTTTATGTGCGAAACTTGAGACGTTAATATGTATTTAAATCTTGAATTTCGATCAGATAATATGGACACAGATAGTATGCCTCAGAGGCTGTATTCTACTCTTTCTAACTTTTCCTCAAAATTTTTAATGCAATCAATTTGAATGAAAATTATGCCATTGACTTTGGATCAACATTTGAAACTGATTTATGTAATATTAATAATAAAGATAAAATTTAACAACTATTTTATTAAGCTTGAGGCCTTTTTATAAATAAATTAAAAATTGGGGTATTCACAAGGGTGTCTTAAGTGTCATAAAGTCATAAAGTCCTAACATTTTAAACCAGCTTAAAACTATTTTTATTTTCTTTCATACAAAAGGAGTACTATATTAATACAATTCTTCACTCTATGTATTTGTTACTGTCATAACTAATTATTTTGCTTTTTACTTTTCTTTTTCGACAAAATGTCCATTTACGTTTAAATACGTGGCATTCTTCTTAAGCAAATTTCTACTCAAATCATTATATATTGCAAAAAATATAAAAATTTGCAAGGGATTAAAATAATGGAAACAATATCCTAAAGCTAATTATATAGACCGCAAAAAAAGTTATAACTCGAGTATAGACTTACAGTATATAAATCGCGAATATCTTCTAAACATTTCCAAAGCCTCAAAAACTGTAAACGAGCAAACTCAGTAGATTTTATGAATCAAAAATTATCTCACGTGCTCGCGAATAATTTTTTAATTGAAAAAAACTTAAAATTTATTTAAAAAAATGCTTAAATTGTAAGGAATGCAGAAAACTTTTAAAAATCCGCAATTACGAAAATTCGCAAAAACTTGGTGACATCAAAAATATATTAAAGTCTGATACTTAATAAAAACAAAGTTTAAAACTGTTAAAAAAAAAAATAAAAAATAAAGAATTGGGAACAATCACTTTTATTGCAAAAATTTGCAACAAATTACAAAAATTGTAAACAAGCTCCAAAATTACTTAGGAATACCTAAAGATCTAAGAAATTCCAAAAATCGCAGAAAATTGGCAAAATTATGAAAATTCGCACAAATAGATAGATGTATTAAAAATCGGTAAAATGGTAAAAACGCAAGCCCTAAAATAACACATAAATACTTAAAAATATAAGAAATTCCAAAAAATCGGAAAAATTCGCGAAAATGAAAATATGCAAAAACTTGCTAATACCAAAATGATAGCAAAGTGTGATATAAAATAAAAGTCGTCAAATGTGTAAAAAAGGCAAAAACTGCAACAACAAAAATAATTCAATCAGACAATGATGTGGCTTGATTCAATCCTATTTTGTTAAAATTACACACAAGAGCAATAAGCTTTATCAAAAATTACCTGATCGCAAAACTTAAGAAAATTTGCAAATAAATTTTGTTTTACATATTGCAAAAATTCGCAAATAATTTTCGGAAACAGATAGAAGCCGTTAAATAATTTTCTTATAATTTTGCATATCAGTACCAAATATTATTTAATTTTTGTAATATTTTTTCTCATTTGTTTTGTATCATATTGTTTATGTTTCAACTAACACACTAAAATATGAGGGGTTGCTCACAGCAGTCGCATTTTAAACTAGTTTAAAAGTTTAGAACATTATGACGTTATGACTTTAACACTACCGTGTGAATACCCCAAATATTTATATTTGTATTCAATATTTCAAAAAAATTTCCTGAAGAAGACACACAAAGCCGTATCGAAATATTGAATACAAATAAAAATATTGTTAATTTGTTTATAAAAAGACCTCAAGCTTAATAAAATAGTTGTTAAATTAAAAATAAAAGGTCAAAAATGTAGCAAAAATCATTAATAAAGATAAAAAATATTTTTAATAAATATATCGAGCCATAACCACAAAAATTGCTTAATTGAAAAATTTTTTGGGATTTCGTTTTTTTTAAGAAACTAAGTTCGAAAATTATGTCGCCCTAAGCTTTTTTTTGGCGGTTATGGGACGATATGTTTGCTATAAAAATCAGGTAGATGCACACAAATCAACTCTTATGGTGTTTTCACACTGACATGGTTTTAATAAGAGTCGGTTTTAACGTTAAAAACCAACAGGTAAAATCCGGTTTTACCATACAAAATGATTTTGTTAAAATCAACTTGAAACCTTTTTTGAATTGTTTTTAAGTGGATTTTATGAAATGCAACCTTGTCTACGCTGTACTAAATTCAGTGCTGCCAAGTTAAGATGACCGCAAGCAGCTGAAAATGTTTATGACAGTTAATAAGATTAGAGACCGATTAAATGATTTTCATTTTAAAAATGAAACAACAACAATCAAAAAATTCCGAAAAATATTTTTTCGTAAATCAATGAAAATATTTTCACTGACCTCTGGGAGGAGAAAATAGACGATATTACTGCTGTTAAAAAAAGGTTTAGTTTCTAATGTATTTATGATTTTTTTTTATATATAAAAACTTGATTTCCAAGCACTTTTTCACTTTGTATACATAGTTCCGAAATAATTAAACTATTTTTTAAGCTTTAGGTCCTTATTTACAGATAGTTTCTGAAGAAGTTAATCGAAGGTTAACGAAATTTTGAAATAAAAAAATAAAACTATATATAAATAAAGATACAAAGCTTAAAAATATAGTTTAATTGCACATATCGTTACGTTACCTTAATATCGAAAGGCCCTAATTCATATTTTTTTTTTTTTTTTTGGAAATCGATTTTTTTTATATTTCGATAGCAGAACATCAAATGTATTGAAAAATGCAGAATTCTGGATTTAAAAAAAAATTGACAAGTTAGGGGCGAAATATTACATAAAACCCGTAGTTCCAAAAATTTTACAATTTTCATTTAGAAATTAGCATTAAAAACTGTCTTAAGATTTTTATTAAAAACTTAAAAACTGCTGTTGTACAGTTCGTCAAGTAAGGCCCAAATTCACAGCTATAGTTAATTCACAGTTTAGTTAACTAATGACTTTGGTTTAACTAATTAAATTTCATATACATATAAATCATTGGTTAACTTATCTTTATTAGTTAATCCAAGACTGTGGCATAAGTATTATAAGAAGTACGAAAACGTACAGCTGGAAATACACTTATTTCTACAGAAGATTTAGTTTATTTTGAACAAATTTATTAGACAACCTGTGTCTTCAAATCTGAATTTGATAAACTTGCAGTAAGAACGCAAAATCAGCTGTTTATGGTTTTAATGTTAAAATAAAGTGTTAAATTTTAGGTGTAAAAACACTAATAAGAAAGATGTATTTTTTATATGAAAAATTTTATGTTTTTTGTTTGAATTAGTTTTCCCTCCCTATTCATATAAAAATTAAAATTTTTCATACTAAATTTTCGTAGAGTAGATTTCAGTAACATTTAATTTCTTTTTTATTTGTGAATATAAGCCTTTAAGTTTTATATCATCATTTGTTTTACCCATGATATAAATATAGAAGGTACTTCCATTCTCTCATTTTTTCTTGACATTCACCATCTGACAAGTATAAGTATTTTGAAGTTTCCGTTAAAATCGTGCTACCGTATTAATTTAATATTTCCCCTCTGTTTCCTGTTTTTATTGTTTTTATAAAATACAGAATGTATAAATTAAACAATTAATGCTCAAATTCTGTTCGACGATTGTATCGTCTCGTCTATGGATAAAAAAGCCGCAGTTATGATTCTTTAAAACATTTTTTATTGTCTATGCTAGAAGGTTCGTGTATTTGCTTTATGATTTTGTTCTAAACATTATATCCAACACATATTTTTTCATATATTTTTCAAACTTTTGTATAATAATTTAATTTTATTTTTATGTTTTAAAAACATGGTAATAATATTTTAATTTTTCATTATGAAAGACAAAAACCATTTTTGAAGAAAATATTTTAGAGAATTCAAAAGCAAGAAAATTATTTTCAAACAAAAAAGCGTCCTAAATCTTCTTACTAAATTAGGGCATAAGTAAAGAAATAAGAGTGCATCATTTTTTAAATTCCTTTCATTTCCTGGTGATCGCTAATAGTGGCTAAGAGCCTATAAGATCTGTGAAATAGACTTGCCAAAAGATCTGACCGATTATTAAACCAATTTTTTTAGAAAATGATGTTACAATCAACAAGAAACATATTATGTAGATTAAACAGAATGCAATATCAATTAATACTTGTTAAACTTAATGAAAATTCGCTGTCAAATAATCCAAATCATCAATTAATTTTGCTTCTCAATGCCAAATTTAGATAAAAGATTTGTATTAAGCAGAAAACTTAAAAATATGAAATAAGTTATTACATAATCACTTTTTAAACTTCACAGATATGTAGTTATGTATATAATTTAATTTATTCCCAAATTTTTTGTTAAGATAATTACACATTTTTGTAAAAAATTTCTAGGGGAAAATTTATATTTTTTACTATATGGGAAAAAACAAACTTCAAAAATACTTATTTTTAAAAACAAAGAGAGAATGGAAGTACCTTCTATATTTATATCATGGTTTTACCTCTTTTTTTAAATAATAATAAAAAAAAATAAAAAAAAATATTTCCATATCTATATATGTATACATATATAAAATCGTAGTGGGTGTTTGTTCATAACGCATGATGTCTGGAACTAAAGAAGCTGTGTAGCTGAAATTTTCAACAGAGGTTCGAATCAATACCCGGTAAATTTTCGTAGGGTGGAGTAATTTGAAGTTAAAAAATAATGAGGGTACGACAACGTTTTCCGGGCTAAGCTAGTTATTTTATATTTTTTAATTTTTATATAGTGCATGCATTTGTTAAGAGCTTAAAATCAAAATTTAGTTGCATGAAAATCCGACTCTGGCGTTGTGGCAACTCACCCGTAATCAAATACAGCGTTGCCCATAAGGTTGCTTTGAACAGCTGTTTTGCTTGGTTATGGTTATACCACGTCTAATTGATCTAACTAATCAATAATTTAAGTTCTTGATTTAACTAGTTCATGGGCGCATTCTGGGCATTGAATAATTTGGACCATTGTCCGCTCTGGCAGGATTGCACAAATTTTTGTTACTTTGGCCGTAATATTTCTAACAATACGCTAGTTGAGGTAAAACAATTCAACGATTATATTTAAAGTACAGAGTCACAGCCTCAAAGCTTTTTTTGTTTTGTTTTGATGCTAAGACCGCTTCAACACACGCAAAATTTGCTTTGCAAGCTCTTGAGAGCTCTCGTTATCTTTTACCTTCTCTCCTACAACCTCAAAAATTTACCAAGTAAGAGTCTGAACACAATGTAACGAGAATTCATTGCGGTGCGGTTTTTCATACGATTTTGAAGTAAAAACCCGCACTGCGGAGCGGCATAAATTTAAAATCTATTTTATTTTCATTGCGGACATTCTTATTCTCTCAATTTTTGACTCTCTTTCTCTTTCTGATGTTGCCATAGTTTTTGAATAATTTGCGGTGTTCACAACAAAAAACATGATTTTGAAGTTCAAAAATGTTTGTCATAAAATATAAAAGCTTAAAAAATTTCTCAAATATATCTGCGAATGTATAAAATTTTAATCATTTTTTGTTTTTAGTTACTGCCATTACAAAATGTTTATCAGAAAGAGTAAATTTTTTATGAAAATGTATGCACAAACAATTTAATAAAAATTTAAACAAAGAATGACAAGTATTGCCGTCACCGTCTTCCGTTGTATTATGTTTATTTTTCTTTCCCGCAACGAGAAATCACCGCACCGCAAACATTGTGTTTAGATTCTAAGTCCCAATTTACACTATGCAAGTCTTATTGCTAAGCTGATTATTTTGTTAGGGGAGTGAGGCGGTGGGGGGGGGGGGGGGGGGTAAAGAAACGTTGCTGTTCCCCTCGTCTCTCTCTCCCTGAAACGAATCAGCTTAGCAACAAGACTTGCATAGTGTGATTTGGGACTAAGCTTGGTGTATGTAAAAGTCGTCTAAGCGATACAGGACACAAATTGTTTTGAATGCAATTTTCAAAAACATTTTTTTAGGTCGGAATAAATATTATGGAAAATTATGGATATGTACGGACTATCCCACTATGTCTACATAAAACATTCGATCGACAACTTGCATTGAAAACAAAAACAAAATAAGGAAATTGCTTTTTGTTCTCAATATACGAGTAAGTAGTCGATCGAACGTTTTCTCTTTCGACACTGTGGGACAAGTCAGAAATCTTGTTGAAAAGCGAATTAACTTTCTTTAAATGAAAATTTTATTATACAAATGTTATAACAGAAAACTTTTTACATTAAATTAAATTAAATCCCTCATATGTATATTTTTCATTTTATTTTATATTTTTTTGTTGCTGCAACATTCAACTTTGTGCCATTATTTACACAAACAATATAGAAAATTATCTTTTAAGCAATAATTTCATCAACATCATCAACATTTGCTGCGCTGTTGTCATTTATGACAAAAATAGAATTAACATAATAATTCTTTAACTCCTTCCCTGCTAAAAAAAAAAAAAAAATAGATGTATCTACATATCTGCCCTCCCCCCTCTTATTAAATAAAAAAATAAGTCCTGATGAGTTTTTATCCATTCTTGCTGTAATGGTTTTTTTTTAACATTTTTATTTTGCTGTCACCATTTTGTTAATCTCTGGTGTAAAAACGTTTTATTTTCTCACATCAAATGAAATCTTTTCCATTTGTCCTTAATGCAAATTATGATAAAATGTAATCATAAGCACCTACTCTTAACGTCGTCCCACTTAGCCAAACATTTTCGGGAGGTAAAACAAATGGCTTGGGGTTTTTAGAAAAAAGGTAGCAAGCAAGAAGGTGGGCAGGCGAAAAAACAAACCTTTTCCCTAAACTTCATTTCTAGCCATTATTCTTAATTATGCTGCCTGCACTTTAATCCTCCACACATGAATTCATGAAGCTCTCTTCTTCCCTCTATTCCTAAGGCTTAACCATACATAATTTTTTTTATTTATTTTTTTTTCATTTTTTTTAAAGGTGTGTGAGTGTCTCCTTTTACTCTGTACTCGTATGCGCAATTTTTAATTTAAGTACAATTTATTTTCTGTCTTGTGTTGTCAGTTTTATTTAGTTTTTTTTTTATATTCTTCCCTCCATTTTTCTCTATTTGTGCTAAATATTTTATGAGTTAAAAGCTGCTTTAGCATTATTTTAATTTTTTTTTTAATTTTAATAAATACGTTTTGTCTTCTGGCTGCTGCTGCTCGGCGAAAAATGAATAAGACAAGAGCGTTAAAGGATTTAAATGTCTATAGCTGTCAGTTGTTGTTATACGAATGTGTGTGTGTGCGTTTGTAAGTGAAATCCTCTTATATTAACATACATTTCAATCGCTTATGCTTAATTTTTATAAATGTATTTTAAACGCACATAAGATAATTCCATTTTTCTTCTTTTTTTTTGCAAATGGACGGAAAATTTTAATAGCAAAACTTGAGGGCCTATAAATTGACAATGAATGTCCTCTTTGAGATACCCAAGGATTACTTTTCAAAGTCTAAATTCAGCTAGGCGAAAGACAGAGGGAGAAATACTTTTTTTTTTGCTAATTGTTTTACTTTCAAAAACAGCTGATTCCTTTCTTAGAAAAAGTAGTTTAAAAAAATATTTTCTACCGAAAAAAAAAATACACAAAACGCCAACAAAAAGGAAAAACTAAACTTCTCTTAAAAAAAGCTTTAATAAGCTCGTATTTATCGCTGTAATGAAATACATGACAGCAAACTTTCAGCAACGCATTTTAGCAATTTTAAGCGACTTACTGTCTGTAGCTATGGTTGCAGTACTCACTGTTACCCGGTTCGAAGGACCATTTATAATTATATTAATAATTTTTTTATCTAATTTTTCGACCCTTTTTTATATATTTAATTAAACAATTTTTTTGAAAAAGAAAATATTAAATATCATAAAAACCAAAAACAATATATATCCTGAACAAGTTAACCCAAGGTTAACGAATAAAATACAAATATAAGCAGACCTAAAGCTCACAAAAATAGTTTAATTAAATTATATTAATAATCATTTGTTAGTCTCGTTGATTCTGTATGGTACATGACATATACATATAAGAATAAAATCAAAAGAACTCTTCAATAGCTTACCACCCAAATGGTTTATTCTTTTGAGACTGGAAGGTGTGAGCCCTCAAAAAATACTTTCTTATACTAAGTTCATAAGATATAAAAAAATCTTTGCAGAACGTGCTCAGTGTTTATAACAACAGCCTGCTGAGTTTGGTGTCATTGATGGCTAAGAATTACATTTAAAGTGCATTTAGTCCTATTTCTGCTACGAAACTTTCCAGCTTTATTAATTTGGTAAATATTTATTGATCAGAAATGTTTATACAACGTTAGGTATTTCTTTTAGATTGTGCGAGATTCTTTTCCTTAAAATTAATCAGTCGGGACATAATCGGTTGCGGTTAGGCACTATATGATGTAGGCTGTGATCATCAAACTTTTTGGCAAAAGTCAAAATACTCTCACATAAGTTCTTTTTTATGGGCTTCTAATGTCCTTTGGTATTTCGTTTACAATGTGTGAGATTATAATCCTTAAAATTAAATATTTGGGTCATAATTGCTTGTGGTCTGGCACTGTATTGGTCTATGAAACCTAACGTCTATATGATCATAAGCTGTGATCATCCAACTTTTTGGCAACAATTAAAATACTCTCACAGAAGTTTTTTTATGGGCTTCAGTGTGTTTGGTATTTCTATTAGATTGTGCGAGATGCTCTACTTTGAAGTAAATAAGGCGGTCATAATCGGTTGATGTTAGACACTTAAAAACCCTAAACTCTATATGATCTTAGCTGTGAACATACAACTTTTTGGAAACAATCAAGATACTCTTACATAAGCTATTTTATCATCTTGTAATATCCTTAGATATTTCTTTTAAATTGTGCGAGATGCTCTGCTTAAAAATTATTCAGTTGGTCATAATTGCTTGTGGTCTCTGTTGTGCTCATCCAACTTTTTGTCAACAGTAAAAATATTTTCATATAAACTTTTTATCGGCTTCTAATGTCCTGAGGTATTTCTTTTAAATTGTGCGATATGCTGGAATGTTAAATTAATCAGTTGGTCATACAATTGCTTGTAGTCTGGGTCTTTATTGGGCTCAGAAACCCAACCTCTATATAATTTAAGCTGTGATCATACAGTTGTTGTTTTTCTCGAATGGGGCTACCGACTCTAGTTTATCTCCTATTGTAACAATGTAGCGCTTTACATGAACATTGCCCATTTAACTATTGCCAGTTGAATTTTGGCAGATCAATTCGCCAAAACTTTGCCCAGATCAATGTATATTTTCCCCACTTTCGCTGAGCCATACTACTTTTCTAAATTTTAGCTTCTCTAAATTTGAGCTGGTTCTCTCTCAGTCATCTAATAAATCTTGTTGGGTATGACACTATTAGAATATTTGAACTCTGACCAAATTGTCCTTCAACGCTAAAGTGATCAAAGCTAAAAATTAAGAACCAATAAGATAAATATGAAATCTATATACAGAATATAGATATATTAAGAAGAATTACAGAGCCTCAATTATTTCTTCAGAGAATATATAAATATTAGATCCCTTAGTTTCTGTAAGAAATATAGAAACTCAATTATTCCTTAAGGTTTAAGATAAGTAGCTGATTGGGAAAGGACATTCGATCCTGGAACTGGGGCTGCCAGCATGGCCTGTAGGCGGGCTGTCCTAGAAGCCTCATGCCGTCTCTACTATGAAGAACAGTCGCTGGCACTATATGAGGGGCTATTGGTTATTTGAAGGCGCCAATCACTCGGCCCTGACGTTTCTAGCATTGTAGGTACTCAGAATTTTTTTAGGAGTCCGGCGCCACCCGGAAACCTTCTGAGACTCTCCACTAGGAACCGCTGATTGTACGTGACTGCTTTAGCAGCTGCTACGCATTTATAAAAAGCTTTTCACTATCCGCAACCTTTAGACGCAACCGAGAGCATTCAGCTGTGATTCCTTTCTGCCGGGAATAGTACCCTGAAACTTCTTTATAAAAAGAACAGATGTAGCTAGCGCTAGAGTTACAGTGGTTCTTTTCTCTGCATCGCTCAAACTAAAATCATTTTAATATTTTTTTTCAATCTAACAATGAGATTAATCATGAGCTGAATTTGCTCTTTTTGATTTACTATGCCTAAACCAATCTCTTGAAACGTTTACAACGAAAAAAGTGTAACGATGAGCAGCAGTTTGAGAGGTTGACTTTGCATTATCACCAGCTACGGAAATTTGTTAGGCACGAAGGACCATTAAAAAGCAAATATAACTAGTGTAAGTGCGACGGAACAAAAGTAAAGTGTTTGAAGACAAACCAAATTAAGCTTTCTATTTTTTGTGCTTCAGCTATCAAATTATTTTAAATTTAGGCATAAAGGCTGTGCACAAAATTCTTATCTCATTGCTTAAGGTTAAGGGACTGTCTAACGAAGATGGAGTTGTGAGAGCCAAATGATAGTGGCTTTTGGGTCATTAAATATTCCACCTGAGTTTTTGGATCATTTTTGGGGGCAAATGCAGTAAACTCTACAAAACAATTAACATATTTTATAATGAACTTCATTCATTTCGCATAAAATTACGCAGAAATATTACTTTTTTTCTCTATTCACTTGCAAATTTGAATACGACGGAGTTTTTCAAAATATACACAATTAAAAACAAGTGGATTTTTTACACTCGAATTGAATGAATAATTAAAAAATTATGCAAATGTAAGAGGACACACCCACCAAAAAAATAAAAATAAAAAATAAAACAAGCAAGGAAAAAATATGATGATAATTAAGAAAATTGCAAATAGAAATTCTTAGAATTTTGCCATGCAGCAACAAGGCAAAAAACAATCGACAACGTAATTGCAATCAAGCAATAAATGCAGTTCCATTTGAAAAGGCAATTTTGCTTTGTTGCAAGCAATTTCTGGATAAAACAGGGAAAAAAACTGTAATTTCCATAATATCTTTATTAACACCAGACAAATTCATTCAAATAATAATTTTTTTTTACGTTTGTTTGTTTGTTTATCAAACCACATTAAAAAGCTGCAAAACACCAGCCCAAAAAAAGGAAAGTGAAATTTCGAAATTATGAATTCTAAAAATGCAAAGAGGCTTTTTTTCCTGTTAAATGAAAGAGTGTGAGGCCGAAAGTCTCCTCATGTGGGAGGTTGTGGTGGGAAATTTGCAAAAATAATATTAAAAAAACAAAAACTGTTTTATGCTTGAATGGGTTTTACTTGAATTGTGATCAAAGAACGACACTCTTGAGAAATTATCATAAAAGGATTTCTTTATGTTTTAATATGAATTGTGTCGCCTTAAGTGTAGAATTTTGTTAAGATTTGCCATTCAACATTGTTGTTATATTTGCATTAAAATGATGATGAATGCATACATTATACATTGTACACATGATGACAGCATATGCAATATTAATGCATCTACTTCGGGTGTAAAAAAAATCCTAATTTTTTTCCTCCTTGTCCTAAGTTATGATGGGATGTGCTGTCTTGCTCTTGAGTAATGAATTCTTAATGGATATTTGTGAGTACATATATTCATTTTGACGCCTTATTTTCCGTAGAATTCTTAGAATTGTTTTAAGCTTAACAATTCTTTTTGAGAAGTAATTTGAATATTGCATAATGCAGTAATTGCAAGATACCTTTATGCATTTTAAGTGCTTTCATATCACTTACTCGTGTACAATAGATTTTTGATTTATTATGCCATTTACCTTAAAAGCCAATATGTTGTTTGTCTTGCTGCCAATATCCTAAGGACGACTTATTCGATCTCACTTATTAATCTGAATGGTTTTTGTTTATAATTTGCTGTTAGACTCTTTAAAAGCAAATTGATATTTTCATGCAGATTGATTGCAGTTAGGAATCTAATTTTACACCATTTCTGAGGCAATTTTGATACTTATTATCAAGACTTTGAATCAATTCTATTAACGGTTGGAAATAAATCAACATGACAAAAACCCGCTCTTCTCAAATGTTAATAAGCCATTCAAAAATCTTGCCAGCGCTAGAACTAGTCTTCAAGTATTAACATACTTTTATCACAATGAACCCAACTGAATCTCCGAGAGGAGGTGCATTGTAGCACCACCCTTCCTAACCTAACATACCTTTTGCCTCGATTTGTATTTTAACTTCAGTCACCACATATGTACATCCCCACAGAAGTCTTACTAACAATCGCTGTTAGTCAAACTCAATAGAGGTTAATAGTTTCGCTGATACCAAACACATCCCTGATTTACAGAGAGCGCCAACTCCTCCAACTCCCAAGCACCTTGTGAAAGAATAGAACGTTTTACGGCATCTAGATATATCTCCACCACTATTGACTATTGCTTCAACCAAAGCTCTAAACTCAGATAACATGTGATTCTCGAAAAAGCTATAACATCCAAGTCTTAGAAGTGTGAAACACTCCAAATAAGAAGTAAATCTCAAATATCTATAAATATAAAAGTGACTGTTGTATTTTCCCTTGAACGTAAAAAAAAAAAAAATAGAGTAAAGCGAGTCTCATGTGCAGGAACTCTTCCCCTACACCTGAACAAAATTCTTAACTATCGCTGAGTCTAAACCTGAATTTGTTCAAAGTAAATTTAAACTTATTGAAACTCATTCTACTTAATATTCTTTCCTATACTTTGTACAATGTAAGCCAGACAGCAGTGCTTCCCAGAAACTAGAAGGAAAAAGAACAGAGATAAAGTAAATTCCTCTGAAGCGCTCCTTCACTTACGGCACGCTCACGGTGGCAAGTAGGTTTTGCAGTGTGTCAATAACTCGCTCATGTAAAAAACTTTAATCTTATAGAAACGTATATGTATGTATAAGGGTAGAATTCCACTTACAAAAATCCATTAGTTGCCTTATCTCAGCTTTCTAAAAAAATCCTGGGGGTCTACTCTGTAATTCGAAACGAAAGAAAATGTTTTCGAACTTGTGTGTTAATAATATGCAGAGAATATGCTTTCGAATTTGTATGTTAATAACATGCAAATTCGAAAGTATATAATTTCGTTTCGAATTACAGAGTAGACCCCCTTTTTTCCATTCGAAAACTTCAGTAGGTTAAGTTAGGTTAGGTTATTAAAGATAGTGTCACAAGTGATTCCCTTCTATCGATAGCCGTTAATAAAAGTTTTAACCCTCAATTGTACCAAAAATAGCCCAAATTGTCTGTCCTTAAGCCACTGAATTCCCATGATAAAGCCTGTGATATCCTCCAGTTTACACTTAGAGATATCACTTATGCTCTCATGGAAACGTCTGTTCAGTCATCTAAGCCTATATCGTTGCAGCTTTAGGCAATGGTTCCTGGTTCCTCTTCATCCTCACATATAATACAAAAATCTGGAGTCCCAGTTCCCCACTGCTGGTCCTTGCTCTTACTGAAAAGTGACCAGTCAATATCCAGTATCAGTTTGGATCTTGCTGAGTTAATTTTTGGCCTTATAGCCCTCGATACTCTAAAATCTTTGCCACTTAACCCCAAATGAACGGTTGGTCCTGCTCACCATTTAAGTAACTTCTTTTCCTGTAGTACTGAAATATGTGTAATTTCATCGATGTATCACACATTGCCTCATCTAACTTCCAAAGTATATCGGCCATCTTCATATTATGGTCGCTCTCTCGCTTTAAAATCAAATAAAAGGAAGTTTTCTTTTCTCAGTATCCTGTATATGATGGAGAATATCTGCCTGAGTGAAAAAATAAAAGCCAGAGAAGAAATTCTCCTTTTCTTTTCTCAGTGTCTAATATATGAAGAATATACGCCAGAGTAAAATCGAGATGTCCGTCGCAGCCTTCATTCTGTAAATATTTTTATTCATTATTTTGAAATTTTATTAACTTTCATAGGGTCTTTGGGTCAATTTTGACCCATTTCAGGAAAAAACTTTGATTTTTTCTGAAAATTAGTGATTGATCTATGTCATATTTTCTGACTTTTATTTAATTTTATATCTTAACAGATATAGTAGGTTTATATATCCGCAAACTTGCCAAAGAAAATTGTATGCAAGATTTTACACTAGAGATCTTCGGGTCAAACTTGATCCGTTTTAAAGTTTGGAAGTGTTGTCTCTGGTATTTTTTGTAAAATAATGAAAGATAATGAAATAGAAAATGGCCTGCATACATTATCAGACGATTTTGAAAATATAACACGACTGCAGATAATTTTTTTACATCTTATCAGTTGAACAATAAATACTGAGATCACAAATCACTTTAGTTCAAACTACACATAAAAATATAAATGAGTTACTACCAGAGATAGTACATGTGTTATTATCATGCGTGTTTATCATTATTTTTGTTTTACCAAAAATAGTACTCGTACCCTTCTTATATATATTCCGATAAAAAAAAGTCTGTGAATCTTCTTAGTATAATATGGTCACTTCTGGCTGCAAATGGGAGGTAAATATTACTTTTTTGGGCAACAGAAGGGAATCACAATGGACCCAATTGGGTCTCCAAGTGGAGGTGCGGTAAAGCACCACCCTTCCTAAACTAACCTAACCTTCTTAGTACTTTGCATCATATCTCTAAAGTTAGTAATCACCAAGACAAGAAACTGCAAATATGATTAGATTACAATAAATAAAATGGAAGGGTTTATTTGCTGGACAAAGTTAGATCATGTTTTACTTGCAAAAGAAAGACTAATCAATGTTGTCAAATGGTTGTTAGTAACATGGTAGATATATAAGCTTACAATGCTTTTGTGATAACTACATCAGCTAATAGCGGCTGGAAATAAACTGTTTTGCAAAACGTCGACACTTCTTAGAAAATTTAGGATTGCAGCTTACTATGCCTTATATAAAGAGCCAAAAGAGATTATCAATATCAGTATTTTCACAGAAAGTTGCACTAAAACTACGTGAGGTAAATGAGTAGCCATAAACTTCAACTAAATCCAAAGAAAAAATTCTTGAAGAGGGTAAAAACAGATCCAAAAGAAGTCGTTGCCAGTTAGGCCTCAACGCAGAAAATAAAACACCATTAGATACAGGGTGGGCCAAAAGAAACCAAGGGGTGTAAAAGTTTAATAACTTTTTTGTTTATTAACTTTTTTTTATTTTTTCTTTCAGATTATATAATATACAAAATGGAAATTTTTTTACACTAAGTATGAAAAATGATGTCTCTTAAATGACCACCGTTTTCAGCTTCGCACTGATGGGCTCTTTTTAGAGCATTTTCCATAACATCTTTCAAAACTTGTGGCTGTAGCGTTCGAATTTCTGCAACAATGTTTGCCTTGAGTTCAAGGATTGTCTCTGGCTTGTTCACATACACTCGCTCCTTCAAAAAACCCCAAAGAAAATAGTCGGGTGCTGTCAAATCTGGCCATCGCGCTGGCCAAATAATTTCCGAATGTCGAGAAATTATTCGCTCTCCAAAAATTTGACTTAAAAGTGCCATTGTGTCTCGGGCAGTATGGGCAGTGGCTCCGTCCTGCTGAAACCATATACCAGGTCTGTTTTCAAGAGCAGGACGTAAAAAATTTTCTATCATAAACCGATACCGCTCTCCATTTACGGTTACAGCACTTCCATCTTCATTCTCGAAGAAGTAGGGCCCAATGACATTTTCAGATGTGATCCCACACCATACTGTACACCTGATGGGGTGCAATTGGCATTTATGAATGGCTCTTGGATTTTGAGAACCCCAGAACCTACAGTTCTGCTTATTAACAAAGCCCTTCAAATGAAAATGAGCTTCATCACTCATAATGAAATTTTCAATAAAGTTGATTTCATTTATTCATTTCTTATTTTCTGATTTTCATTTATTATTTTCATTCATTATAAATTCTCCAAGTGTTGTCTATATAATCTGAAAGAAAAAATAAAAAAAAATTAATAAACAAAAAAGTTATTAAACTTTTACACCCCTTGGTTTCTTTTGGCTCACCCTGTACTATTATAACTTGCAAAAACTTGATATGAAAACTGCACTCTGAAACCATTACTTTATGTACAATTAATAATAATATCGATTTAATATTACGGTTTTATCTATCATATATTAATCGAATTAAATATATGAAATAATGTTCTCTTTCATTGGCAATAAATGAATCACAAATAAATGAAACCAATACATAATTTTCAATTTGGGTCACATTTGACCCGAAGATCGTTAACGTCCGCGATTTTAAGGACCCTATGAAGGTTAAGTTTATCGACCAACTTCATTGATGTTCAATACACTTCTCCCTGCCATGGCCCTCTCTTATTGTCCTCCCTGGTTTAATAAGGCTTAAAAATTTTCCAGTGCTTGTCTTCTAAATGGCTAAGCGGAGAAAGAAACTGTATGTTAACATATAATATAATCTAACCTTATCTACTCTTATTCATGAAATGACCCCCTGTTTCCAGAACACGGACGGTCGACTTTAGTAGAAAAATTATATGAAAAGCACTCCCTTTTTTAAAGTGATTTTTATACAATTTTTTTTAGTAAATTCAATAGGATTTATAAACAAACAAGTAGGCTTTCCTGCTCCTATGGTTCACATAGTTGTGTTTGAGATTATCATAACTACCTGCCATTATGCACTTACCTCATGGTGCTTCTAACAGAGGGTGAACTTAAGCGTTCGGCACCGCCACTTTGCATACCAAAAATATACTATGTGCCAGGTACACGCAAGAATAGTATATATGTAGAAAGCCTTCAGAGGTGAAACATCGAGATCGTATCAAGGAAGTTTTAATAATCCTGCAGGCAAAAGTAGGTCCCGCAAGGGATATACCTCATGGGCTTACTGACGTATACGCTCGTCACAATTGTAAAGGGTGTCTTTTATTGAGGTATAGAACTTTAAGTTGGCATCACTTTTTTAACTGGCGGCCATTTTGTCAGCTGTCAAGTGATTAATATTTAGTTTGGTTTGCCATTTCATCATGAACAGGTTGACAAAAGAACAACGCTTGCAAATCGTGCAAATTTATTTCGAAAATAATGGTTCAGTTCGCGAAGTTTACCGCAAGCTCCGTCTATTTTATGGTCGACATAATCGTCCATCAGAGCAATTAATTCGGTTAACCATGGATCGTTTTCGCACTACGTTTACTCTATGTGATAATACGCATCCGCAGAGACGTCGAACAGTGCGCACCGAAGAAACAATTGCCGCTGTAGAGCAAAGTGTTGAAGAGGACCCGAATGAATCGATTCGCCACCGTGCACAGCAATTGGAGCCGACTAACCGACTATTTTGTTCCCGAATTGGATGGCATGAATGTGGATGAGTTGTGGTTCCAACAAGACGGCGCTAGATGCCACACAGCGCACGTCACAATCGATTTATTGAAGGAAACATTCGATGAGCGCATAATTTCGCGGAATGGACCTGTCAATTGGCCACCAAGATCGTGTGATTTGACACCATTGGATTAGTTTCTTTGGGGATATGTGAAGTCGCTCGTCTACGCCAACAAACCAGAAACGTTAGGGGACTTGGATGCCAACATTCGTGGCGTTATTGCCAACATACGGCCCCATATGCTCGAAAAAGTGGTTGAAAATTGGACCTGTAGAATTGGCTTTATTCGAGCCAGCCGCGGCGGCCACATGCCCAAAATCATATTTAAACATTAATGGCATAAAATTATCCTTCCAATAATGCCAAATTGATGGACATTAAAACGATTTTCTTGTGTTTTATTTCAATTCGAAGTTCTATACCTCTTAAAAAACACCCTATATCAGCACCATTCATTCAAGACCAGTAACGGATGACGGACGACACTCTAACTCCATCGAAGTAATATTTTCCAGCGGGAAGTAAATCTTGTAGCTGTGAACTTCCTTCGTGAGGACTGCTGCTACGTTAGGGGATTGTGGAGGCTATAGTTGTTACCAAAGTCTCTGAAAAAAGGTGCTGTATTTTCAATATTTTTTCACTGTTAACAAGCGTAACATTCACGGTTGCTTTGTTCCTGTTAGTCTTTTTACAACAAGAATTTTGTAGAAAATGAAACCTTCTCTGTTCCTGAAATTATTACAAATGTTATACACCAACAAATCAAGTACATATTTAAAAATGAAAATTGAAAAAATAATAATAATTTGCAAATATTCAGAGACAAATCAAAACAAACACATATTCCAATTGACTTTGATCTTTTCACTTGCACAACAAATGAACATTGAAATTATTTAAAAAAAAAATGCCTCAAGCGTTAAACCAAAGTGAGAAAAGAGAGAAAAAAAAGCAGTTAAGCTTAAAGGAGGCATATGATGAAAGGAAATGATTATTTGTATTATTACAAAATAAGAAATATTTCTAATAAAAGAAAAACAAAAATCAAAATAGTAATTATAACACTTCAAACAAATTTAAATTTATAAAAAAAAGAGAAGATTATACCGAGCCTATCCTTAAAAGAAATAGAAAACATATTGAAGAATTATTATTGGTGATTTTCCCTAAAATTTTTAGAGATTTAATAAAAGAAATTCTCAAGCTCTTAACAATTAACTTCAATGATTTTGCTTCTCAAAAAAAAAAAAAAAAATTTATGTTTCTAGTTAACAAACCAATTTATTTCTTTTAGTTCAAATAAATGAAACTAACTTTTTCCCTGCCATAATGGCTTAACCAAACGCTCTTCGCTGCTTCACATGAGCATTACAGCATTTTGGATTCGAGTGGCTGTTGTTTTGCTTTATTTAGTTGTTATTATAATGGAAAGACATGTGAGTTTTTCCCTCACAATTTTGCTTAAGTACTTACATGACTTGTTATGATTTTTTTTTTTTGCTTCCACCACTCTTATGAAAACAACACGTTAACAATATAATGAAGTTATTTCCCAAAAAAAAGGTGCTAAATACCTAGTGAAATATTATTTAAAAAAAATAACAGGTGAATGGCTAAAATAATAGTGAAATTTTGAAATACTACCAGTGGTAAAATGGAGGCGTTAAAAAAAACTCAAAAGGTAACTAATGACCAAATGCGAGTCATAAACTTCAGTTTCTAAATGTGAGAATATAGTTTAAGGTTTTTTCAAACCATTGATAGCAATGAATTTTTTAGTATGTTTTGATAAGATATAATCAAGACTAACGTTATTAAATGAGGTTTCGTTAATTTTTGCTTAATTTAAAATGAGTAGCTGATGGGGCTTGTGCATCGGATACTAGACATGAGGCTGCTAGTGTGTTTCCAGCAAGACAGTAGAGATTTTATTTAAAATTCTAAGTTTGGTATTTTTAGATATTTGGCTAGATCGATATATATTCTTTGACATTCCAAACGTCGCCTTAAAGGTGGAAGTACATAACACGCATTCAATGCGCTAATGCGATACACGCGTATGTCAAAAAAGTGGAAATAGTGTGTTTTCATAAGGCAAGTTACATAGAGAAGTTCGCGACGCGCGTGCCTCGCCAAGAGTTGAACATTCTTCAACTTTCACGCGTTGTATACAAAATGACAGCTAGTGTTGCCAGATTCATAAACTAACATACACAAACATGATTAGAAATTAATTTTTTTATTAAACAATGGATACAAAAATGAATTAAATGTTTAAAGAAAAATGCAACGTAAATGCAAAAAAAAAAAATAGCCGGCAAAGGATTTAAATTTTACAACTAAAAAAGCTTCAAAAGCGTGGTGTGTAACCTTCCATTTGTGTAGCGTTGAACGTTTAACAAGCCAGAGAAGCGTTACCGCGTAACGCGTGGTATGTACTTCCACCTTAAGTTTGTTTATGCTACTTTTTACGTTTCCATCAGCTTTGCTCTTATTTCCAACAATCCTTACAATAAGGTCATTGAATATATCTAAACTTGGATGTTGTAAAAAAATTGTGCTTATCAGTTATAAATTATATTTTTGTTATAAGTTTTAGCGCTTATACTCAGATGTGAGAGGTTTTCTTGGACGCTACTTAGCCTATGGCCCACTAAGCATATTTTGTCCACATATTCGACATTTTAAATGTGACTAAATGTATTCCAGTGAATACCTTTACCTCCCCTTTTATTGTATCTCACTACTTCATTCAGAATTAAGACAAAGAGAAGTGGTGATAATATGCAAGCTTGCCTTGTTCCGAACAAGACCTCAAATGGTTCAAATAAGAAGCGTCTACGTATCTAAAACTTTGGCACAGTGCCCTCCTTCGACCAATAAAATGGCTCCTAAGCATAGCTGCTGAAATTTAATGCGCCTCATTTACACCAGAGGCGCTGCAACATTGCATTCTTAAAAACGTTGAAAAGAGCAGAGTTGTTAAAAAATTTAGCTATCCTCTATCTCTTCATTCATCGCCTGTCTTCTGTTTTATTACCTATTTCCTAAGAAGGTAACACCTAGTAATAATAGTGGGCATTCATTGCCTTAAGTGACTTATCTTTCGAAAAAAAAATGATTAAAACACTCCTGGAGAATAAAATCCTTTAAAAAAAGCTGAAGACAAGGGCACCCAGTTCACCTCTGGGGCGGTTAAGGAGGATATTTGCTGCATAGCATAAGAATTGTCATATTTTCCAATTGTCAGCGTTAAATGTCTAGAGATCATCATGTTGTAGAGATGACACTTTCCCTTCTAATAAATGACAAAATGCAGTCCACATAAAGAAAGCTATTAACGAAGCAAGTTCATTTGCTTTCTTGAAGAGCATATTAAACTTTGAAAATTTCAAACTCTTGGGAGTAAGGCATGGTGAAATATAATATCTTCCCAAGCAAATACTTATAAAAATATCTAGAAGAGTGCGTTTTTGCAAAGCATATTAATCATTCAAATTTATTACCCCTTTTCCTACTACTAAAGAGCTCCAGCCATATCGTGCTCTTTCTACCTGTTCGATTAAATATATTCGATTAAATAAAAGCCTGGATTGTCACAAGGCAGAAATGCCAATTAACTTCTTCTTACTATTGGTTTTTTTCAATAGGATAAAACCCTGTGATTCTTGACAAGAGGCAACTATGAACTTTACCTATTTTTTTTTACCAAGGAGCTCCTCTCATATCGTCTTCTTTCTACATGTTTTAACACATAATTGATTATATAAAAGACCGGATTTCTTGAAAGCAGAAATTCAAAAGAAATGCAAAAGAAATTCTTTGTAAAGTCAGTGCTGTGATTCTTGACAGGAGGCAATTGTGGACCTTCAGTATAAAATTTTACTCCTTGCTCTCCATATTGATTTAGTTGAACAGCTCAAGACAATATGAATGTGAAAGGCTCATATGAATGATTTATAAAGCATAAATTCAACTCATATGCATATTCATTCCTTTCTTATTTTAAATAAAATCCGACCACATCTATCAATATCTGATATTAGCTCGCCAATAATTTTCATAGCTCTAGTTCTTATGAATTCATTGGCACTTTCTTCTCTTAGATAAAATCCTTCGGCTGTAACTCAGAACTGTCTCAACCTCACAAAGAAAATCTATCTGTTATGAGTGTCTTAATCGGTTCCCCATCTTCAGTGAAATCCTTAAGGAGAAAAGAACCACACAAATCACCTGAGTGAATCCCAGGGACTAGCACCCGGTTTGAGTTCCGGAACTTTATGTTAGAGGGATCGGTAACTTTCACATGGCGTTGTCATTAGCGGAGATCATTTGACATAATTAAGATTTTCGGTAGTAGATTCTGGACCTAAACTTTAAGGAACTTGTATTGGTTTCCTTAGTACCAGTCTCACTTATGGTTTCATAAAAATTGGTCACTGAACTATGAATGAATGAATGAATGAATTAAGTGTAGCGGGAAGCACAGGACACTGCGGCCAAAGTAGATCTATTGTATCCCCTGTCAGGTGCTAGAGCACCTCATCTAGACCTACTCTCCTGATGAATCTCAGGATTGCCAGTGGGTCCAGAGTTGGCAGTTCCCAATCCTCCAATAGGTGCTTGCCCAATTGGCTATATCTTCTGTGGTATAACGCTTCACAGTCCTTCAGAATATGCTCTGGAGTTTCATCTTCGTAATAACAGAATCTACACAGGCTGCTACTCTCATTGCCAAGTCTGTTGAGGTGTCACTGAACTATTCACTTCAGCAGATGTTAATTCTAATGTAAAATCAGGCGTCCACCTTCGTCGGCATTGTGTAGTGGAACCATCGGCGAAGTAAATTAATCAACAGAATGGCTACTAAACATGGCTTCGAAAATTTAATGCGCCTCATTGATACCAGAGGCGCTGCAACTCTGCATTATTAAGAACATGCAAAAAGCAGAGTTGCATAAAATTAAGCTTTCCTCTATCTCTTCCTTCACCACCTGTCTTCTCTATCACTATTCCTTTTACTAAAGAAGGTAACTTCTAGTAATAGTAGTAGGCATTAATTGCCTGAGTGTTACTTCTCTTTATTAAAAAAAAATTTTTTTTAAAATATATAAATCTTCCGATATGAGGCTGGCTGAGGGAATTTTGTTAGAACTTTTTCCATAGTTTTGTGATATGTCCTCTGGTGACTGGTGGAAGAGTTACGTTTCAGGATATTTTAATGACATCTTCATATTAACCAGTCATGGGACAGGTATATCCAAGATCATTTGAACAACATTCTCCTTAGGGATGGAATAGTGAGTGTACAAATCATTTAATTACCCTTAGTGGAGCACGTAAAAAATATCCTAAAAACTATTTACACATTTGATCAAAGATCTTAATCGTTATTAAAAAAATTAAAATAATTTAAAAGAAAATGTCGTATAGATTTTAATTTTGTCCATTTAATTTTATGCTTATACGTTAACAAAAATATTTTCTTGCATATAAATTCCTTTAATGCTTTAAGCATTTAATTAAATATCATTTTTAGAAAAATGCAAAATTAAAATTGCAAAATGAATATTTTTTTAATGAGACCATTATATAATTTCTTGCAATAAAAGCAAAAAAATAGAAGAGAAGAGAAGAAAAAAATCACAAAATCATTTAAATAATAAATTATTTTTTATTATTACTATTCCCTCATAACGTTATCGCAACTACGAGGGTTGTAGTAATCCAAGAGAACATCAGCAATCAAGAAAACATTAAAAATGTCTCTGAGCTGAAATTGCTATATTTATCAACCAAATTTAACGTGAGCTAATGGAAAACCGTTCGAAATTAAAGTCGAAACTATTCATGGACCTTAGGAATTTAGAGAGCTGTAGTAAGTAGTTGGGGAAGTCACATCGTAGAAGGTTTGATACTAAACCGGAACAGCAGGTGTTCCTTGAAACTCCGGAAACACTACTATTTCCCTATTCAGACGCCTAGCAACAGTCTGAAAATATTTCAGTTATTTCTTTTTTAAGCCTACTTTTAAAATTCGAACTTTTAGAAGAATAGAGGTAATATACTGCTTCCAAGTCTAGCATTCACTAGATGAGACTAAAAGTAATTTTATCCTACTTTTAATTGACAAACAAGATGTCAAGCTCTGTTCTCTTAACGAGTAATATATAACTTTTACGATCTCTAACTTCAGACTATTAGCTCAATGGGACCCATCAGAACCCAAGTGAGCCGGTCTCTCATGAAACTGGCAGCCTGTTTAAGCTAACTCCAGACTATGAGCAATCATTTCGCAAACACCAAGCCACAAAACATACAGAAGTGTCACGAGACGGAAGATACGGGTATTTTTCAGTTTGTCTCGTTTTCCCTCAAAATTTGTCGTCGGTTTTGTTTTGCTACGTCTTTCTAGTGCAATACATTTTTATTAGCTGTGTTAATTGGTAAGTAGTAATACACTACATTATCAAATACACTATGCTTTTCTCTTTCTTCCATGAATTTTAACAAAAACCTGATTGGAGCTTTTTTTACCTGTCACTTTCTTCACTTCTGTGTATTCTGTGACCAAGCGATCTTGAAGTACGAAGACGAAAATGAAGGTTGATTGGGTACCCCCTTCGAAAATCTTGTGATGGCGTTGCACGAATTGTAATCGAAAGGAATCCTTAAGGAGGGCGAAGGAAAGAACAACCTGCACATACCTGGCGAATACAGAAGGACGGTGTAAGGTGGGGTGAATTGAAGAACTTGAGGTCAGATAAAGCACAACAGAGAAGATTTTTCAAAGCTGCTTAAAGAACTAAAGGCATAGTCACTGGCCACAGAACTATACCGACTTCAACGAATACTAATCCTAATGTAACATCAGAGCGCCCTCCTTCATCAGAATTGTGTAGCAGAATCATCGGTGAAGTAAAATAACTAATAAAATGGCTAATAAGCACAGCTTCGAAAATTTAATGTGCCCCATTGCAAAAAAAGCAGAGTTGTAAAAGAATGAAGCTTTCCTTCAAATACATCTTCCTTCACCACCAGAGCTGCCAGATAAAATTATCGAAAAATCGTCGAAAACCCGATAAACTGTAAAATAATCGTCATTTTATACCCGAAAAATCGTCAGAAAAATCGGTCAAATCAAAGTGAATTTTTTTAACGTTTATTGGGAAATTGAAAGCATTGTCCGATCTTAACCCCTTATAACTTTGTTCCCCTTAGTGATAAAATTATGAAAAATATTGCCAAGTTTTGGTCTCAGTACTTTTAATGGTCAAAATTTTCGATAGGAACTTGGCTTTTTTCGCATTTATGTGTTTTGAGGATATCAATTTACACAGATACCAATATAAAATAAAGAGTGTGAAAAATTACACCAAAATCTTTTAGTAAGTAAGTAATACATCAATTGTAACAGTCGATTTTTCATACAAAACTGCAAAATTCTAACTTTTAAAAAATCGTAAATTTTAAGGAAAAAGTCGTCAAATCGTCACTTTGCTATTTTCTGCACGGTAAATCGTCAAATTTGGCAGCCGTGTTCACCACCAGTCTTCTCTTTTCATATTCTACGTGTGACTCTTTTGTGGGGTTTCTGGACCTAAATTTTTGGATTGCACTTTTCAACTGATGTATAATGATTTTTTAAGGCTGAAAATATTGATGGGGACAACATTTATTTTCAACAAGATGGCGCCATGTGATACACAAGTAACGATACCATCGTTCGTTTGCGTGAAAATTTTCTTGAATCGATCAAAATCGGCCACCGAGATTTTGAGATTTAACACACTTAGACCTTTTTCTTTGGGGCTACGTGAAAGATAATATTATAATGTCAATAGACCAAAATCAATTTTAAACCTCAAAGATAGAGTTCGTGAAATTATCGAGAACATAAAGCCGCAAATGTGCGAATGAGTGATGTACAATTTCATAAGAAGAATATGGTCCTGCGAGCTGATATTATTTTCCATTAAAATTAAATAAGCATCCTTAAATCATTTGCTTATGACTATTTGCCTTCAAATGGAGATCCATTGTATTTAGTAATTTTTGTGGACCCTTCGTACTATGAAATCTTACATTATCTCTTTACTTTCTCCTACACCGACATTAATGGAATACTCTCCTATTTACAATTATTTAAACATTCCATGATTTCGCTTGACAACAATACTTTTTTCCAAATAAAAATCAAACTCTTATTGGATGACCCTTTAGTTGATAATGTGCCCGTGTTAAGTGGTGTTTGGAGGGCTGTGCTTGCGATTTTCGCCAAAAAAAGGCAAAAGCAAGTGTTTTTTTCTTTGATCAGTTAATATGAAATGTTATTTGTTATATTTAGAACATGACAATTTCTCTCATATGAAAGTTTAACTAAAAATGAACATGAAGCAACCCTCGTGCACATAACTACAATTACACCCATTTGAAAAATATATAAAAAAATACATATATATGTATGTAAATACATATATATGTCCTCATCATCAGCATAATAGCAATAATAATAAATAATATGAGTACTTGTTCTTAATCATAATGCCACTACACTACATACTGTCAGCCACTGCACCAACAACAGCAGCAGCAACAATATATTGCCAGTAGTGAAATTATTTTATATTTTTTTTTGTTGTATATTTTACATTTTTAATTGCAACACTGGTAGTCATAGGAACAGAAGTGAAGAATTAGTAAAAGTAAAGCGCCAAGGAGGTAGGAGAAAGCACAAGGCAAATAACAAAAACAAAGAAAAAAAAAAGAAACGCATACAAGCTTTTAATTAAACACAAAGTATGGCAACGTATTTAAAATAAAACAAGAAATAATAATTTTTGTAATAAGAAAAAAAAACTTATAGCAACCAACAATAATAACTCTAACAGAAAAATGAAAAAATTGTGCAAGCAAAAAGACAAAAAAAAATCATAACAAAACCAACAACAAAATAATTGAAAATTGCGCAATGCAAAACAACAACAACACTAACAATGGTGAAAAAAAACAATAATAACAATAAAGGAGGTGGCCATATTAAGCATAAAAACAAGTTTGGAAACTTGGTTGGTCTTACAAATGAGTATGTAAAAATTCACATGTTTAAAGAACAGCAGCAAGCAGTGAGAAGTAGTGTGTGGAAATTAAAAAATCAAAAAAAAAAAAAAAAAAAGAATTCAGTTCCTTAGAGGAAATTACAACAACAATTGCAATAACAAAAAATAATAAAAGAGGATATAACCATAAAATCCACAATTAACCGTATATTACAAAAGAAGCCATATATTGTCAATACAAAGGCATGCATAAATTTAAGGCAAAACATGCACACATACTGATATATGTACATATATATGTGCATATGTAAATATATACATATATATATATATATATATATATATATACATACATATGTATATACTCCATACTTAAGTCGCCATTGTTGTAATCATAAGTTTAAGTTAAAATTTTCTCGGTTGATTTAAAGTAAATAGCAAAAGTTTGAGATGAAGTATAGAAAATACACCCTGAAACTTCATTTCATTTAGGGATGTATTATTTCGGAAATTATTCGCTTACTTTTGCTATTTGCATTTGCTTTTGGATTCGCTAAAATGTATGCGAATATTTCAAGCGAATACTAAACCAAAATCCAGCTGTGTTTGGAAATATTTATCAATTTTTGAAAAAGACTTAAAACTAGTCTGTTCAAACTTTTGAAAATTGTTGAGCAACATTCATTACTTCGCACAGAAAATTTTAAATGCAAACAATTTGAACTAGCCTTTGTTTGTTGTAAATTCAATGCGAAACAAGTGTCACGCATATTATTTCGCATGAAAACTTAAAATGTTGAAGATATATTTCATATGTTTTTCCCAAGATGAACAGAGTACTACTTCTCCAAAAAATTTTCATGAATTCATGCCAATTTTTCTTAATATGTATTTTGGCAGCATTGAACAGATTACCAGGATTTAGGGTCAAAGTATGAATGGGTTAATTGCCTAACATTTTTTAAATTTATTTTTATTATCTATACTTATTTTAATATAATTTCATATATACATCTTTCTGTTTTAAGAATTTAACAAGTTAATAAATATTTGCTCAATTCAAGACTCAATTTAAATAAAATGCTCTCTGTAGTATATCTGTGTATAAAATACAAATTCATGTTCTTAAACAAATTTAGTTTCATGTGATTTTTTTTACCGTATTATAAGTATTTGCATTCGCATTTGCTTTCGCAAAAATTCAAATGCATTATTCGTTTTCGCATTCGCATTCGCTAAACTGGTATTCGTTACATCCCTAATTTCATTTAACGAAGATCAGTGTTAGTCATGCTATTTAGATTAAAAATAAAACTTAGAAAAAAATCAAACCAACTTCAAAAATAAGCACTAAAAAGTTAAAAAGAATTTAGATTCAGTTAAATAAAATTTCTTAATTGTGAAAGTGGTCTAAGTCATATGCATTTTTGCTGCGAAATATTAATTAAATCTTAAATCTTAAAATATTAAATAACTATTAAATAAATTTATATTGATCGAGACTAGTACAACTCATAAATCAAAAGGTTGCATAATCTACTAAATATCTCGACCAAAAATATATGTCACTTAGGCCATTTTAATAATGAAGGGCACATACATATGTGTTATCTATAATGCTATTCAAAGTCGGTGCCAATCAGAGGCTTAACGAATTCTATATTTGTATTTACTTATATTTATCATTATTATTGTCACCGACTTTGAATATCGTTAAAGATAAAAACTATAAAAATATTTTATTGAACTGAATCTAAATAGTTTTTAGCTTTTTAGTGCTTATTTTCACTGCCAAGTTCATATTTTTAGGACACGTGGTCACGCCCAATTCGGCTAATATTAGTGTCCGCCCACTTTTCTTAACTCAACATCGCGTCACTCTCTCAGAGCTCAGGGTGCAAGTTAAGTTTCGTCAAAATGGGTCACGTAAAAGCAGGTGAAATATAATAATATAATTTAATGGGCATGACCCCGCCCATTCTAAGAGCCAAACTTTCTGCCGATCGTAGAAGTAAAAGTACTTGTAATTTAATACTTCATGGGCGTTATCTCGCCCACTCTTTGAACACAATGTTCAGTATTTTTTAGAGCTCAAGATATGTGCCAAGTTTCATAAAAATTGGTTAAGTAGAAGCGCGTGAAGTATAACATTAAATTTTAATGGGCGTAGTCCCGCCTACTTTTTTCAATGAAAAGTTTTGTGTTTTTCAGAACTAAAGCTGTGTGCCAAGTTTCGTAAAACTTGTTTAAGTACAAGTACGTGAAATACAATATTAAAATTTAATAGGCGTAACTCCGCCCACTTTTTTAAATGCATGATTGTGTAATTTTTAGAGTTTAGGGTATGAGCCAAGTTTTGCAAAAATCAGTCAAAGAAAACCACGTAAAATATAATATTAATTTTTAATGGGCGTGACTCCGCCCATTTTTTCAACTTTGAGATTGTGTCTTTACAAGAGCTAAATGCTTAGGGCAACTTTCGTAGCAAGTGAATAAGTGCAATATCATAAAACCAAATATATAAAAATTTAGAGGCCGTGTTCCCGCCCACTTTTTTTAAATGCGACCAAATGGAAGCTATAGCCTCTCAGACAAAAAAAGAATTTTTACACTTGGTTTAAAATGTACCGAGTTACGAAGTAATACCCAAAAAAAAATAGAGACGAATTGATAACCTCCTCCTTTTTTTTTTTTGAAGTCGTTTAAAAAAAATAACAAAAAATATTTAAAAAATTACAGAAAAAAAAATTCAATAGGAAAACTTAAAATTTTGTTGCATGTATCTAGGGCAGGTTCAAAATGTTCTTTGCCGTTCCTGCGAATAGGTTTTTTTTTGGTAAATAAAATTCCACATTTGAAAAATTTTGCTTGTTTTTTAGTTAAACGACATGGCTGATTCACGGGAATCGTCAAAAGTTCTTGAAATTAGCTAAAAAAAAAAATAGGTTTGTTTATAGTAAGAGTCTTAATATATTACTGAGAAGCGCAATATACAAACATAATAAATTCAAAAGCATCAAACAAAAATCTTTACCAAACAAGCATCTCTATTCGATGCCGCATTGGGGAAACAATAAAATTATTAAAAATCAAAAAAAAAAAAAAACAAAATATTTATTTTCATATTAAAAATACCGAAGTATATTTATTTTCTTTGACATTAACGGTCGTATCCAAAAAAAAAAAAAAATTATTTGAACTTCAATTGTTCTTTGGTCAAAATTTGTATGGACGTTTTATTTTAACGTACACTTCAAGCTCAAATTATTATTTTTGAAGACAGCTGTAAGTCTTTAGTTAATTTGAAATTATTATTATTAATTTATCTAAATCATAGTTAATTTAATTATTATTTTTCTAACTTCATTTGTTTGTATATTTATGATTTGAACAGGCTAAAGTTCGTATCGCTTTTTAAGCCAATTCATTATTTTTATTTTATTTATTTATCTATTTCAATTGAAGTAATATTAAAAAGCCACCTTAGGCCTAAATAATAATATTACAGACTAATTCACAATGCTTATCTTCATTGTCATATTGATCATACTTGTTGTAAAATTTGCAAATTCAATTTCTTCCTTGTTGAAAAGGCTGGAAGAAAAATTTTTAGTGCCAGTATATACATATACATAAATATGGCAAGAGGAATCGGCAATGAAAAGAATACTAAAATTGTAACATTCATGACAATGCCAAGCTCATTCGAAGGACCTTTATTCCAGCTTTCAATGTCTACGTCATTTCAATACAAAACCAAAATCGTATCGTTGCCACAAACAATTGACAAGCTCCTTATGCTATTTTCTAGACCTTAGGGAACAGAAATACCCTGTCAATACTACAAAATGGTTCGCAAGAGAGAGAGAGATAGAGAGAGAGAGAGAGAGTAGACAAGCGCCAATTGTTTGGTATTGCATTAACGTGACGTCGCTGTTGACAACTGGAGTGAGAGCGATTTGCCGTGCACTGTGACTGAATTAAAACGCTAAAATGGAATGAATTTTCTGCATGAATATATAAATTTTTTTTGCTCTACCATATCTTCAAGGCTTGGGTATTATTATTGTTCCAAGATGGCTTCTTTTTTACATATCTAGACTTTATATAATTGTACTTGTTAATTAGGTTTTTTCCGCTAAATAATCACTCCTCTATCAGACTAATGAAGACTTTCCTCTGTTTTATTTATTTTAAGATTTGTTTTGTTCTCCACTGTTGATGCGCATAGATTTGTGGTTTTTAGTCAAGTATAGTTGGAATAGATTTTAGTGTTCATTTTGCATGTGTGCATCATTATGCGAGTAAGAGACCAGATGGCTGTGTGCTGTAAAATTATATATCCTGCCTGTGTATGGCTACCACAAAATTCAAAAACTAAACAGAGATTGAAAAGACATGTTTCACACACAAATAAATACTATACTTAAATGTGTAACTTTAGAGAAAATATTTATTAAAATACATAGTCATAATGATTTCATACGAATAATGGAACTGCTGGCATATGTAAATGTTTATGCGTTTCAGCATAATTGTTATATCTACATACATATATGCTCGTATTCTATGCCATACCATTATTTTTGTAATCACTTGCCTGCAAGGCAAAAATTACTGATAATCATTTGTTTGTTTGTTTGTTACATGAGCATGGATATAATCTCTCTTATGCAAGAGTGGCACTATCATCTCTACCACAAAACTCTAATGTAACAGTTAAGCAACCAACCGTATCAAAGTTTTTTTTTGTTATTGTCGTTTATACATATCTCGTGCCATAACCGCTAAAAAAGCTTAAGCGACTTAATTTAAAAAAACGAAGTTTTAAACATTTTTCGCTTTTTTGAGCTTTTTTGGATTTTATGGCTCCATATTATAATATAAGTGTTAAGAAAGTTGTGGCAGAGTAAGAACCTCCCAAATCAGACAGATAATAATAAAAGTTTAAAGGTATACTTATTAAGGATGTATAAATAAAATGAGGGGGTGCTTTATGGCAAATATTTAAATAAAGTATTTTAACAAGTTAGAGGAATAAAAAAAGGCCCATAGTGCAGAGAAGAGTTGGAGATATAAAATTTTACCCAAAAGCAACAATATTCTTCGTAAAAGTAAAAGTAAAAGTCTTTAATTTTTTCCCCGGTTCTAAAGTAAAAGGGCAACACTGCTTCTGTCAACAAGCAACTGTCAGCTGATTCCTGTCAAAATTTTAACAAGCTACGTTGCTTGGTTTGTGTTTGGCTGCCACTGATAGCAGGCATATCGTGTGATATGATAAAAAGGGAAAAAAGCTACATAATTGCGTGTGCCGATTAAGCATTATTTTTTAAGGAAAAAAAACGATCAATCAAACCAAGCCTAAGCTTGATAAATACTATAGCAAACCTTCATCATAAATTTCAAAGGTAGAAAGTGGTTTACTGAATTCTGTTCTAGCCATACAAGCATGGAAGCTGCCGACCGTTCGGGACGCGCAGTTGAGGTCTCTACATGCGGAGCAGTCGAAAAAATTCACGATATAGCGTTGGCCGATGGAAAATAGAGAGATATTGTGGCAGCAATATGTGTCCCACATACCTCAGTGGTTTTAATTTCAAATGATTACTTGGGTATGAGAAAGTTTTCTCGCAAGATGAGTCCCACGTTTACTCACAATCGACCGGAATGTTTGTTGATGTTAAAACGCAAAAGGAACTAGTTTTTGCTCTGTTTCGTAACCGTGGATGAAGATACCAAACAGTAGTTAAACCGGTGGGTTTATTGGGGTGAATCGGAGCCACAGAAGACCAAGGTTGGTTATGTCAGCCTGTCTATTTATGACGAGTGGTTTTTGGAATGCATGCCGCATGCGTTATAATACACATGAGGGGGAGGGAAGGGGGGTCGTTGGCTGAAGTAGTTATAAAACCGAAGGTCTCCGAAAGTCATTAAATAATAGCACCACGCATTTCTCTGTTGTGCATTAGTGTACCTTTGTTACGGGTCACCAGTTCCCGGAACCGTTTGGGGTTTGCAACTGGTAGTAGTTTCGGCTACGAAGTCTGACCAGAGCCTATAATCTGGTACCACGGGGTCAGGAGCCCCAGAAACTTCGGTTTCTGCCTGACTTGGGTCGGCCCTTCGGGGAGATTCGTGGTGGTTGCGCCCAAATATACGCGCGTAGAGCGGTTCGCTCGGTGTGGAGTTGCATTGCGACCGGGTGCCTAGACCCTTATCTAGGAAGGAGTTTTAGATAGGCTCCGCCCCTACCCTGGGGCGAGTTCATGTCCAAATGCATGTTCTCGGACGGTACTCATGCATAACTTATCACACAACTTGTCTTTTGACTTGTTGTGTGACTTGTTATGCATGGGGGCGCTGGTTGGCGCAGGAAAGCAACCCGGTGCTGAGAGCACCGTGGGATTAGGCCGTAATGGCAGGTACCTGCGTTAATCTGCAGCACTTCTGTACCTTTGTACCCCCAGGGGAATCTATTTATAGACTACGGGTGTGGGAATCCCGGGGCCCCAGCTAGGGTAATGTAGCTTTTTCCACTGACGGACCTTTGGCTCATTACCCGTAAAACTTATGTGTTACTACCCGATCTCTGAACATAAACAGAGCAAAGGATGTGCACATATTTATAAAAGGAAAACAAATATTGTACGCCCGTTGTTGTCAGTTAGGTGCAGCGTCACCTAGAACTGCCCCTGAGTTCAAAAGACGATAGAGGTGAAGCCCTTGTGGTGGAACTTCGAGGTCTAACCAGAGGCTACTTCTGGTACCACGGGTGCCGGTTGCCCGACAGTTGGGCTGCTTAGAGATAAAGGCATTGCGGTAGTCAAGATTCTGTGCTAAAATAGTTGTGCGTCCTACCTCCTGGGTTCAAGGGGCGTTTATCAAGCATGATCGATTGTAGTAGGCATAGGATCTTGGTGGCGAGCTTGCGTTCTTCTCGCGTAAGTGGTCCTCGCTGCTCTGAAGTCTTGAGTGCATGTAGCGGTCGTCAGTTTCCTTTGCTAAAATGCCGAGTTCGTCCTACCCCACGGGGTTTAACCCACGGGGTTAAAGGGATGATTTTGGTATGTGTGGAGTAGACACTGGTTATTTGGCGACACAGGCATGCGTTCATTATGGATGAGTGGTTAGCTGTTCCGGCAATGGTTGAGGAATTTTCTTGGGGACCTCGCTAAGGTGTATACACAACACCATAGCGTGGAAGCCGGAGAATTATCGTGGTGGTTGCGGTTGCTACCAAAATCGCTGGGAGAATAGTCTTGGCTTCCCAGTGTGAAATCAATGCTAGTGGTTGGTCTGACGCGGTCAGCCAGACACTATTCTAGGTGCTGTTGCCATTCAACAGGGCTGCTATGGGCACGGACATAGCAGCAGAGTTTAGATAGCTCAAAGTACCTCAGCAAGGTACTTGAATATAGAACAGGGATAACTATATTCAAAGATTGCAACCTATGTGCCTTATGGAGTGGGCCATAGGTTCATTCTAAAAGGGTGCATGGGGGCGTTGGTCTGGCGTCTAACCCACACCCAGTGCTTTGGCACACGTGAAATTAGGCCGTAATGGCAGGTACTCACGTAAAGCAATTGCACATCTGTACCTTTGTATCATTTGTTGTAGGAAAGTTCATGTGATGCAGGCATAGACACTGCTCACTGAACTACATTACCTACAGCGGAAACTAATCCTAATGTAACATGAGAGCGCCCTCCTTCATCCGTATCAGCGAAGTAAAATAACCAATAAAAATGGCTACTAAACACAGCTTCGAAGATTTAATATGCCTCATTCCCACCAGAGGCGCTGCAACTCTGCCTTATTACAAACAACGTGCAAAAAAGGAGAGTTTTAAAGCAATGAAGCTTTCCTCTGTGTCTTGCTTCACCGCCTGTCTTCTCCACAACTATGGGGTGCCTTCCTCATTTTTCTCGTTGGAAATACTACATATTTAATTTGCAGTCTACTCTCCCTAATTACCAGTAAATTCTTTTCAATAAATTTGCTAGTCATCTTGGGCAATTGGATACTTGAATAACTCGAGTTTAAAAAGATCTATGGACTTGTCTTTTTTCTAAAAAAAAATTCTTGTTGCTTAGATGTTGCATTATTATAGTGATCTTAACACAAAAAAAAAAAACAAAAAAAAAACGTGTGAAAAACTCACCTTTTTAAATTACAAGCTGTAGCAACATCCAGTTCTCATCTAGTCCTTTCGTAAGGTAATTAAAACAAATGACGACAAAAAAAACTCTTATTCATCAATTGACTAATTGTATCCCAAAGACAGGATTTCCCATAAGAAAATTATCTCTTAACCAAGACTTACACACCAAAAAAAAAAAAAAAAACACAAAAGAACAACCTCTCAAAAAGGCTGCATAATTAAGGATTAAAAAAGATTTACATGCCAAAGCAATTATGAAATTTCATTACAAAATAAATAAGCAAATACCTGTAAAAACTTCAGTTTAAATAAATCTTTTGAATTGAGATATTTTAACACCGAAAATGTCTGTCTGTCTCTTTATATGCACATATGCGTGTATTTGAAAACATAATGAGTATAGAATATGTGTGACAGGTACGAGCAGAATTTGTGAGGGTAGACTTGGTGACAACTGCTGTATAAATATTTTGACATTTCAAACAATTCCAAGGGATTCCTTTGAAATTTTTTTAAAGCATTCGCACAAACAAACAATAAACATGATTTGCAAAAAAATAGAATTCAAAAAATGCAAAGGACAATGGTTGAGTGCTAAAACATCAATCCAAATTAGAAATTTTTGTATGCAGCACAGGAAATTTGATTTTATTATGTCGTTTTAGTTTTTTAAAAAATTTAAATTTAAAACACTGCATTCTTTCAAGGTGTTGACAAGTTGACAAAATAAAAACATAAATATGTCCATAATTATTCCAGCAATGGCTGCCGGACTTGAAAATTACTATTACTGAATAATGTATTAAACACATTCACCACAGCAGGCTACACGAATTCAACACAATTCAAATGCCGCTAGCAACATTTGTCGCCTCGTAGCCAGCTACTTAATTATTTATAAGTAAACATAAATACGTATACATAGTTCATTATTACCACCTTCAAATATTTCGCATTTTTTAAAATTAAATTACTCTTTCGAAATGTACTTATATCACGTAAAAGTATAAAAATGAATATATTTATGCTTTACATAAATTTTTGGATATTGTTTCTGTTAATTGTAATGTCGTTTATTTTTCCAGCCGAGGTATGACTCAGTCTGCCAGGGTTCTTACCAAAGGTCGACTTCCTTTGAAATAAAATATGTGTATCTTTTAGGTGTTGAAGATATATGAAACAATTATTTATTTAACGAAATCTTGGTGCTACTTTAAATAAACTTCTACTACTTATAATAAACTTAAATTTACGAAGTCCTCCGAGATTCGGCTGGCGATATCACTGCAGCAGCGGTAAGGCAATGAGAACCAGTTCAGCACTCGATGTTTTCCTATACTTCGGGTCCTCTGGTAGAGAAAAGCAGAGATATTAGAATTCGTGTAAATAGTTAATTGAATACGAACTCGTGATGTATTCGGGGAATCTTGAGGTCGGCTACTTTTAATTATTAATAGTACAATTATAAGATGTATTCGGGAGATTTTATAATCGGCAAACTACTGCACAACGAAGTCAAGATGTATTCGGGAGATCTTGAGATCGGCTACTTTTAACTACTGTTAGTACGATTATAAGATGTATTCGGGAGATCTTACAATCGGCAAACTACGGTTTTATTACTACTGACTACTTGTATATGTATAACGAAGCACGAATCGATATCGGTTAATGCCTATTTGTTCAGTACCAAACTTGTTCTTTTATGATTGTTCAATTATCAATTAAGTGAGAATTGTAACTTGACTTAATGTTAATAAGCAATCTCAGAGTTTAACACCAATGAAAAACATGCTGTTGTTGTTTTACTATATATACGCTACGCTAAGTGAGGTGGTATACACCTATATGTTATATATTTTGAAACTACATAGTATTTATTAGGAGACTTGTAACGACACGTTACAAATTAATATGAAATAATTATACGATATCATACATTCAACATTTTGTATTATGCTGGCAACACTGAATTTTCTCATTGTAGCCAAAGAAATAGAAATTAGTTTAATTGGACTACAACGACAAAATCAGCATAGACAACAACCCGTCGCCCTGTTGCCTTGCTGTCTTCAAAAGAATCACTCTCATATAAACATGTGTATTCTATCCTTGAGATTTTGTAGTCGGTAGCCTGCTGTGGTCAATGTGTTTAATGCATAACTAAACTTTCAACAGCGTTTTTCAGGCTGTATGAAATACATATCTTATTTAGATGCCCTATTTCACTATGGAAAGTTTTCAACTTAACAACGCCAATCTGACACTACCCGGCGAGGAAAGCCTATTTCATAAACCGATCGCGACAAGAGACCGATCTGTTCTATGTATTTTATCATGTCTTTCCAATCGGAGTCTCTGAAACATTCCAATTAAGGTGCGTTGTCTTTATGGAAAGTTTTCCTTTTACGCTGAGTAAACGCGGGATCCTAACACCGATTTTTTCGTCCTTCTTGCATGCTCTGCATGTGATATCCTTTATTAGTTCTATGCGAGCTAGATGAGATCTCATTTTCGCCTATTCAGTCTTTGAATCACTTCTTTATTTGTTTTTTGTTTTTTTTTTTAAAGAGAAGTACTTGTTACACTCAGGCAATGACTGCCTACTACTATTACTAGGTGTTAACTTCTTTAGTAAAGGGAAAGTGATAGAGAAGATATTTGTTGACTCAAGGAAGGATAAAGGGAAGCTTCATTATTTTACAACTCTACTTTTTGCACTACTTTTTCTAGAAATCCTAGCATTGATCTTCGGTGATTAAAGAATCTGAGATGGCAGTAAATCGATGATATCATGAAATTTTGAACAAAAATTTCCGACGCCAATATTTGTTGCTTGTAGATGTGTTCTTCACAAATGTTGTCAAGAATATAGTGCTTGAGTCTTGACTTTATTAGACTTACTGATCCACAACACGGTCTTTGTTTCGGGTCCTTTGCATCATGTAGGGTATAACCATTAATTTTAAAAAGGATTCTTGCAGTCAAATGAGTCGCAGAGACCAACATAATATCAATATCAATATTTTGGAGGAAGTGTTTGAGTTCATTTTTATGTTGGCGCGAATCCCGTTGGCGTTTCAGAAACATATCAAATATAGTATTTTATCTACTTCCAAGACCACGTAGAGTAAAAAGCTTATCTATTTTATATTAAAAAACGAGCTTAGCATTGAAAAAATAAAATACCGCAGCTACTCAAGTTAAAGGAATGCAAACACGGAATCCACGTAGCTGTTGCGATCAAGGGGCAGTGTACCTGCGGTTCGAGCTCGGTTCTAACAATCATTAAAAATATCAACACCACACATTTTTCTGATGTGTATTTGTGTCCCTTTTTATGAGCTGTAGGAAACTTCAAGTGATGAAGGAATAGACCCTGGTCACTGAACTACTCCTGCTCAGCAGATACTAATCCTACTGGTAATGTAACATCAGAGCGCCTTTCTTCGTCGGTATTGTGTAGCACAATTTTTGGCGATGTAAACTAACTAACAAAATGGCTACCAAGCACAGCTTTGAAAATTTAATACGCCTCATTGACACCAGAGGCGCTACAGTACTGCATTATTAAAAACATGCAAAAAACAAAGTTGTAAAAGAATGAAGCTTTCCCCTATCTCTTTCTTTGCCATTTGTCTTCTCTATCAATATCCCTTTCCTAAAAGAAGGTATCACCTGGTAATAGTAGTAGGCATTTATTGCCTGAGTATTACTTCTCTTCCAAAAAATCCAGTTTTGTTTGGTAAGGACTACTTTTCCGTTTATTTATATGAAGAAGAAGTGAAACCAATAATACGGCCTCTATGTCATTGACTCTTTTTTTCTCTCTATGGATCTAGAAGCAAGAATATTTTTATATTTTTATTAATACATATTCTACAAAGTAAATTTGCAGAATATGGCTGCACAAATATGGGCGGAGTAACCAATACCATACGCCCAAGATGATAAGAAAAGAAAAAAATAAAAGAACCGCATCAATTTGTGTAAAATGTATGTATGCATCATTTTTGTAGACTTGTATTGAATTCTTTCTGTATATCGTTTTTTGACACAAAACTATGATCAAATCCATTTAAATTAAAAGGTTGGTTGGTTATAGTTTGTTGGGTGGTTGGGTGGCTCGTTAGTCTACGTGGTTGCCCGCTCCACGCAGGCCTTCAAGTAGACATCACAGATCACTGTCTTCGTCGGTGTCAGTCTATGCAGGAGCGTATCCAAGTACTTGGATCTAACCCGTCGCATTTAGATGTCTGATAAGGTCACTTAAACTAATCTCTGATAACTCTGAAAGGTATACGTGGTTGCCCGCTGCATGCAGGCATTCAAGTAGAGTCTAGATGATTTATTTTTACCAGATCACTCTCTTCGTCAGTGTAAATCTATGCAGGACCGTATCCAAGTACTGGGATCCAACCCGTCGCATTTAGATGTCTGATAAGGTCACTTAAACTAATCTCTGATAATTTTAAGATGTCGTCTAGTACATGGCTGCTTCAAACTTGTGCTTCGAGAGCTGCAAAGTTGGACACTCGCAAAGAAAGTGGAAGACGTATAGGAGAAGCCTACACTGCTGGCATCTCTGCCGATCATCCAGTTTCCCGTCAATACTGCTACGAACATCGACATGTATCTACGGATTCTACTTGTCCATTATATTGAGCGCCTGTCATTGTAGCAAGGCGAAATCTTCCTAGCAGTATTGAACGTGTCTATATTCACGATTCTGTATTCAGCCTTATGGAGATAATGCTTGAAGATGTAGTACCTAATATATAGCATCAAACGGATGGCTACCGATTTGGCTTTACAAGTATTTATAGCAGAGCCAGCTCTAACCAGCTCCTTAGCCATAGTGTTATCTGGGAATTTAGCTGTGCGCTGGAACCCAGATGACTGCGATGTAATTTTTCAGCTAGTCAAGGTAACATATTATTGCATTGCCCAACTAGAATATAAGAAGTGGTATGTGATATTAGGGACAGAAGTGCTGCCTGCGTTGTGGATCAGGATTCTGGCAGCTTCCCTTGCGGCGTGATTTTGCCAAGATACGCTCACTATTGACCACGGAGATCTTATGACTTAGCGCCTTTAGACTTTGGCTTTTGGGACCTTGTGAAAGATAAGATCTATGTATGTCAATAGCCCACAATCAATTCAAGAACTCAAAGTTTTAAATCGGGAAATTATAGAGGACGTAAAGCCGCAAATCGGTAATGGTAAATTTCTCAAACAGAATATGTTACACCAAGCGTAACAATGGCGTACATATGGATGATCTTGTTTTCTATTATTAACACAATTAAATAATCTGATCCGATAGATTATAAGTGGACACCTTTAGGCTTCGTCCTTTGGAAAGAGGTGTCCTTGGCCCTCAATCAATTCCAGAACTCAAAGTTGGAAATCGTGAAATGATGCGAAATGGTGATGGAAAATTCGATGAACAGAATATGCTACAGCAAACGTAGATGTGGCGGCCATTTGGATTAAAGATATAAGAAGCTTTCTTTGAGTATTTGAATTTCCATTTAGGATATCTTAAATGGTTTTAATACATGAACGCTATTTTTTATGTATTTTAGAAAGTTCCACTGTCTTGCTAACCGCAATGTAATAAAAAAAATATCGAAGGTCCGTTTTGTTTGCAAAATTTCTACAACCATCTTATAGAAGAGGTAATACATGCACTTTGTTAAATAAAACCGAAAGAATGGAATACAGGAAAAACATTTCCTCACTGGTCCTTCGGATCCTTAGTACTACGCAATCTTTTAATATCTCTATACTTTCTCCTACACTGGCTACTGCTGAGTGAGCTTCCTTATTGAATTAAACCCAAATCATCTTCTATCCTATACTTATTACCCTTTATTTTACTCTCCGCTCCACTATGTACCTTTAGCTGTAGCTGGCAAAATAATGGCACCAAATTAACATTTTTCGCTACAATAAGCTGTCGAAAAAAAGTTACTAATGAGTTATTTTAAAAAGCTTTTGTTCACTTCCTTTGATCAACTTCATTTAAATGTCATGCATAATCAAATCAAATAAAAAGTTTCAATTATTTTCATGTTTGACAAGCAACTTTAACTACTCTACTACGAGTATATAGAAAAGTAAACACCGAAAACACTTCTCTAGCAAATAATAATAATAATAATAAAAAAAAACAAATTAAATAGTCGACCAGCAGCAAAGGGAACAGCCCAGAAATATTAAATGAAATCATTAATGAATGAATTAGACAAATGAAAATGTATGCAATACAATTTCACCAACATTATTAAAGAAATTAAAATAAGAAAAAAAAATTAAAAACAAAATATATAATAATGGCAACCGGAAGCGGCTGCAGTTTTTTTTTTTTTTTTTTTTGCTTTCATTCAAATTTAAAATTTGAATAACAAAGTGGTCGCGAGTGGCAGTCGTTTTGTAACAATGAATTTGCCAACCATATTGGAAGAGGAGTGTGAGTGAACGAAAGAAGCTTTGAATGAACTGTATGGATAATTATGGTTGTCGTTTATATGAGTAGCTGCAACTGTGCTGCTGCTGGTTGGCTGCTAAATTGGTTGAAGAGCCAGCTCAGCTCCCTTCCTGCTTTTCTAATATAAATGTACATTGAGCACAACAAGAAGGCATTTAATCATAAAAAAAAATTCACTTTTATGATGGTGTTTGATAATGATGGTGTCTGCAAAAAAGTCTTTTACTTACCCTTAAGAAAATGCCATAGAAAAAAACACTGTAATAAACCCAGGGGTGCTTAGAATTTGATGTTGTAGCTGGCAGGCAGAAGGGACCATTATCCATAAATATGAAATAAAAAATAAGCATTTGATTAACTCATATGAGCTGTAATTTTCACACTTCACATGCCATAAACATGACCAGAAGAGACACATCATGTGAATAGCAGAGGAGGAGGGTTCTTATGTTCAATTGAGTAAAAAAGAAACAAGCAGCCATTTTTTATTTCCTATTGCCTAATGTGTTGTTGTAACTAATTTTGTGTTCGTATTGAATTGAAATTTCAACAGTTACTTTTCGTATATTTGAAAGATGCCAGATTGTGAAATTGAAAGCCTAACAAGAGTTATTGTGAGATGTGTGTGTACATAAGAAATTGTTATAATGGGATCTCTCTGTACTCTCTCTATGGATTCAATATCATGACATGAAATAAAAAATCTCGCAAACATCACGCCAACAGCTTAAGAACAATAGTAGAACACTTAGTCGAATAGAGATTGCCTTTATAACTAACATCCATAGGTTTGGAAAAGGCATTCGACCCTCTTAAATACAGAGCTATATATGGAAAGCGGTGTCCTGCAATGGCATCGGATCTGATTTGATCTTCCTTTGGAAAGAACTCCACACAAACGGCCGTAAGAAAGCAAAACTAAATGCTACTGAGCGCGTCCAAAGGTTGGGGATAGTAGAAAGCTCCTTAGATATGCGAAGTAGCTGCTAAAGCACTCGCGTACAATCAGCGGTTCCTAGTGGAGAATCTCAGAGTGTTTTCGGATGACGCCGGTTTTCTAAGTAACTCATAGTGCCTGCGTTAAATGAATTTTCAAGGTAAGTGATTGGCGCCTACTGGCAGTGACTGTTTCTCATATTAAAAGCGGCTGGAAGCAGGCGGTGGATCCTTTATCAAGCGGCTCGCTATACAAACAAGATATAAGGCTACCTAAGCCAGCCTGAAGACCATGTTGGCAGCCTTAATTCCACGATTGGATGCGGTAGCCAACTGATTACTGAAACCTTACGAAATAATAATGAAAATAGTAACCAATCAATACCTTCAGCCTTAAACACCGGATACGATTTGAAACTTAAAATGTCAGGACGTTTTTGGATCATTCAATTACGTTGAGGCTCTATGCTTCTTATAGGAACCGAACAATCATGTACTCCTTAATCATGTTCTGAGTGGCGAAATAACCACAAAAAAAGCCTAAGTACGTCAAGGCTTAGATCAAGTTATGCTATAGGCTACGAGACAGAGAAGCGGCATAACATAGCGGCATCAGAGTAGACTTTAGGACTTCGCTTACCCAGACAACAACTGCCTGCTTACCCATGCATTTGCGTAGCAGGTACACGAAGCAGCCTTCAGAGTGGGTCTACAGATTTACAAAAAAAAAAAAAAGCGTGCGTATAAACGTAGAAAACACTCTAAAGTTTTCACATGCATGACCAAACAATCCATGATGTTGACTCATTCTCTTAAATAGATCATTTAATAAATAAAAAAGGCGGCTCAAAAAAATGCTACTGAAAGTCACTTAAACAAAGACCGTCAAGATTTCGACTTTCTGAACGCTGTTTAGAACTCATCTCCAATAGCGCACAAGACAAAGTTAAGCCTATGTATTCCGAACGTGAAGGCTGCAAGTGTTGCTCCTTCACCAAAAAAAAATTTTCAGAGTCATACGACAGCTGTGTTCAAGACAATTGATACAGTTCCCGTAGAGAATTGAGTGATAATATCCTTAGTTGTCTATAGTTTCTCTTTAATATTAATTTGTGATTAGTTTTCATAACTTATAGCAAGTAAGCATCATCTTAAGCATCATCCGGCACTGTAAAAAGTAGTAGTGAAAGCTGAGATCATACTTGCTTCACTTCTGTTTGGCATTAAAAAGAATTGCTTCATACAAAAATCTCTAGTGAACTGCAGGGGTCTGTAATGAAGGCATATAGAATGGTCCATTAACTACACCCTCCTTCATCGGTATTGTGTAGCAAAATCATCGGCGAAGTAAAATAACTAATAAAATGGCTACTAAACACAGTTTTGTAAATTTAATGCGCCTCATTCCCACCAGAGGCGCTGTAACTCTGCGTTGTAAGGCCATGAAGCTTTCCTCTAACTCTTCCTTCACTATCTGTCTTCTGTATCACTATCCATTTCCTAAAGAAGGTAACACCTAGTAATATTAGTGGGCATTCACTCCCTGAGTGGAACTTCTCTTTAAAAAAAATAAAAAAAAGCGATTCCAGTCACACTATTTAGTTTCCCAAAATTAACTAAGGACTGGGGAAATCAGTCTATTAAAAAGTAGTACATGCACTAATTAAACTGCCACATCATTATCATGGAACTTACACAAAAAATATGTGAACGAATTAATATATTTAAATTACGGCAAACGCAGGAAACTGCAACCGAACATGGTCTATTGTATCCCTTGGCAAATGCTAGAGTTACTCATCTACATCTGTTCTCATGATTAATCGTAATATTGCCAATGGTTCTAGTGTTGGCAATCCTCCAATAGGTGCTTGCCCAATATGTCTTCAGTGACATAAGTGTTTTGAGCTTCTGCAATGGCCTTTGAGGAAACCTGTGAGCATTCTTAGATTGTTTTTATTAAAGGAAATGAAGCGATTCTTAGCTTTGCATGCCTCAATCGAGGCAGACGTAACCAGAGGTGTTCTCTGGTATTCTTGATCTCCAGCGATACATCTTCACGCATGGTTCTGGTTCGATCATGGGTGTGCTAGTCTTCCTCTTGACCAGTATTGCAGTTTGCATTTTCGTTTGCTTTCCATCTGACGTGTTCGCATTTAACTTAATGCTTTAAGTTAATGAGTTAACTTAATGCAGCATTCCCAAGTCAACTAACTATCTGATAAGTTGTCTATTTAAGAAGATGGCTAGAATTTTTCTTCCCAAGGACCCATAGCAGGTAATCCTAAGTTCTACGACTCCCAGACCAGATCCTTCCGGCTGGTTCTGGAACCATCAATGCACCGCCTGATGGTGCCAGTTTCTAATGAATGTCGGGTTGTCATTTCCCTCCATTCCCTTCTCTTGGCCAGAACAGTTTCAAACCTCTTGTCAAATTCATGGACTTTATTCATCTCATCAAAAAGTTGCAGAAGTAGTGAAGAAATGTGACTGAAAATATGTCATTATTATATCAAGAATTCTTAAAATTCAACAGCCCTTTTAGACTCGCAAAGTTTACTTCAGCTGGGAGAAAGACAGCAAGAGAAAGTATTCCTTTCTCTGTCTTTCATCCACCTGAATTAAGACTTTGTAAAGTAAACTTTGCGTGTCTAAAGGGGGTCCAACGGTATCTGAACAGATTCGCACATTTAGAAGTGAATGTGAACTTAAATTTCTTTGAAACAACCTTAGCACATATTTTATTTCTGAGCGATTTTTATTTATGATTTTCATCGTTTAACATGTGGCCACTTACAATTTTTAGCCCTCTCATATATTTCTAATATTTGCTTTTTAGAAATTGCAATTGAAAAGTAAATAGTTTTTAGGAAATATAATGCTTCAGTAATCAAAATTTACGGTTGAATATGTACTGAAGTGTATTTGCATTTTGGTTTTGAAGCTCAAGTATCTTTTCTTTTGAAAACAGTAAATATCTGAGAGAGTTTGGGCAAGTTTTTTGATATCATCATCATCCTTCTCCTTAATAGCAAATATAACAAGGATCTATTTTTATGACATTCGCTACTGTTGAAATTTTATTTTTACTGCTGCAACCCTTAATGCTGCTCGTATTTTAAATTATATTCAGCTTGTAGATATTTTGACTCGTAGTTGCATTTTTGTATGTGTGTAGTTGTAAATGTGTCTGTGTATGTGCGTGTGTCTTTCAAGTGTCATTTCAAGTGGATGATAAACCAATTTGTTAAATACTCATTATGAAATTAGTGTGAATAATAGGATTATTATCAAGTTGAAGAAGGGAATTTTCTGTTTTTTGTTTGGTATGTATGTACTGAACAAATTTTAATATCTTGCTGTTTGATGATGATGAATAAATAAAATGGTGGATGTTTCTTGTTAAGTTTGTTACAAAAAAAAAAAAAAAAAAAAAAAAAATTGAGTTAATGTATGGTATAGGCACATACATATGTATACAGTTGCGAGATCAGAATCAGTACCAAGCTGAAATTTTTTAAGGTATATAAAACTATCAAGCTTAACTTCAACTCAATATTTCTTTAGTTGGCTTATGAAATTCTGTTCTTGATGTTTTCCTTAAAATAATATTTTTTAACAAACAAAAAATAAACATGCATACACATGTATGCTATAAATATTTCAAATCAGCTAGTTAATTTGTCTATAAAAACAATATTGCAAATACTTGATAAAAGAATTTCGATCATTTAAGAATATCTTTACGCTTTCTAACGTACATGATCATATTTAGGGCTTTTATTATAAGAAAGCATACTAGAAACTCAATTCAGCTAGCAAATGTCTTATTCAGCCTGACCGATTTATTATTTAGAGGAAGTATACAAGATCTGTTTATCATTTAAGGTCTATTTAACAATCGTGAAAACTCATTCAGCTTTAAATTATTTTTGTAAAATATATTTTATTATCTACATATGTATGTATGTATATAAAAATATTTAAAGAACTTGATTAAAAAATTTCGAACATTTAATGATATCTTAAAGTTTTTAAATTATATGTTCATATTTAGCATTGTTACCATAAGAAAGCATACTAAAAACTCAATTCAGCTAGCAAATATCTTATTCAGCATAAATATTTTATTATTTAGAGGAAGTATACAATATCTGTCCATTGTGTGAGGTCCAGTTAACTATCATGAGAACTCATTCAGCTGTAAATTATTTTTGTAAAATATATTTTAGTATATTTTTCTATAAGAACACTATTGAAAGTACTTGATAAAAAAAATCTCAACCATTTAACCATAAAGCAGATTACTTCAGCTAGCAAATGTCATATTTAGCAGGAACAATTTATTATTCAAGGGAAGTATACAACATCTGTCTATCGTTTGAAATCTATTTAACTATCGTCCTGTCTTGTATTTAATATATACTAGTGATATGCCTGTGAGCAATAACATTCACACCTCTACATTTGCCTGATGATAGAGCCTGTATGAGTATGCACGAAAACCCTTATGAGGCATTCCACAATCTCCAGGAACATATTGCTCAGCTGGAAATATGGTTGAACTTATGGAGAATTAAAGTCAATGAACAAAAGTGTGTCCATATAACGCTCACCCTAAGAAGAGATACTTGCTCCCCCATTCGGATTAACAATCAAGTTGTTCCTCAACATTCACATGTGAAATATCTTGGTTTACACCTTGATCGACGACTTACATGGAAACATCACATTGACTCTAAGTTAACTCAAATGAAACTTAAATTAACTCAGGTACATTGGCTGATTGGTAGAAATTCAACACTCAGCCTGGACTGCAAACTTTTACTATACAAGTCGATTTTGAAGCCAATATGGTGCTACGGAATTCAATTATGGGGCACTGCTTCAGCTTCCAATGTCGAGAGAATCCAACGAAGGCAAAACAAAATTGTACGGTTAATAACATCGGCTCCATGGTACATAAAAAATTCTAATATACATCGTGATTTAAATATGCCACTAGTGACTGAAGAAATTGCAAAATACGCAGGCAAATATTTAACAAAACTCGAATCACATCCTAATACGCTTGCTCGTAATATTTTGAACTTTACTGTACACATCCGCCTTAAAAAGAGGGACACACGGGCTCTTATACTTAACACTCCAGATGGGACTACTTGAAAATACTTTTTCCCCCCTTTTTTCATTATCACTACTTATGTATTCTTTATAACTATCACTAAGTTTATGTCCGACATTGGTCGGGCCTAATGATTTTTTTATAGATTTAAGATTTGAATACTTATTGTTAGTTCATATTTGAAGATACAATAAATAAGTACATGTATTATAAAAAAAAACTATCGTGAGAACTCATTCAGCTGTAAATTATTTTTGGTAAAATATATTTTAGTATATTTTTCTATAAGAAAATATTTGATTAAAAATTTCGAACATTTAACGATATCGTATATTTTTTAAAGTACATTACCATATTTAGGCTATTATCAATGAAATCGTACTAAACCCTCAATTCAGCTCGCAAATGTCTTATTCAGCAGGCCCGATTTATTGCTCAGAGGAAGCATGTACTATCTGTGTATCTCTCGAGGTCTATTAATCTACAGTAAAACTCATTCAGCTGCAGTATATATGTTTGTTTTATACATATATTTGTCAAATATATTTATTTTTTTATTTGACTACTTGATATTAAATATTAATATTTTTTACAAAATATACCAACAATTATAAAACCTTTTATAATTTAGCTTTTTATACCTGAATTAAATTTATTCAGCTATAACTATTCTAATTCAGTCGGCTAATATAATTTTTAATTTTTTGCAAAAAAATTAATGCATTTTATTTAAACTTTTCCCATCAAAATGGATATGGCTTTTAGTACCCACATACACTCATACATACACACGTATACGCAATCACAGATTAGCTTTGAGAAATTAGTTTAGATCCAAACCAAAACACAATTAGCTATAAAAAGTTACGACAAGCGCCATCTTGCGCTAATCGAAGTTATTTTATGAGAATACAAAAAAGCACAGGAACATGTAAAGCAGCAAATTAACAGGGGATGAAAATTAAAAAAAAAATCAAAGTCTATACAAGTAATATGGTTGTGAATAAAATATATTTTACTTGTGTTACAGGACTTGTAAGTTTTGAGAAACAGGCCCTAGGTAAAGGAAAACACAAAATTTTAGTGTGCATGTATTTAAAGAAAAACACGAAATTTTGTCTGCTTTAGTAGTCTCTTTTTTTTAAATAGATAACAAATTCTTTGAAATATCTATGTCTATTGCGCTGCAACTTTGTGCAGCTTTTTCATGAAATAATAAAATTAAATTTTCAGCGTTACATCGATATTTAAATGAATTTGTTATGTGATTAAAAAAGAGACATAAAGCTGAAATAAAATTTATATATAACAAATCAAAAGGTGGAATAAATTTGTATAGCATCAAAACGAAATTTGTCTATTAGGGCACAATTCAGCTGGGAGTTTTGTAATAAAGCAAAATGATTCGAATGAAAATCCAATTTTGGAATAATGTTGGAGATTTTCAGACGTGATCTTAACGTTGAACTTGTAACTAAGCAAAATTACTTGCTTAACAATTTAGCTTTAGAATAATGTTTCAGCTGTGAAAAGTCAACAAAAAACGAAAATTTAGCCATGTTTTAAGATATAACTTTAGATTAGTATATATAGGCTTTTTGGAAAATTATGTAAGCATACATATACTGTCAGAAGTTAAATGTTGAAATTTTACCTCTAGAACACAATTCAGCTGGCGATTTTGCAATTCAGCTAAATTATTTTTATAAAAGGGAAATAATAAAAAATATATCGAAATATAAAAGCGAAATTTAGTAGCATTTTTAGTAATACATATATGTAATCTAGCAGTGTGGCAACATTAATTCTTGGTTATAAAATAAAAGTTACAAATTTAGGACGCAATTCAGCTAGTAATATTTTCATTCACCTAAATCTAAAAGCAGATATTAGCAGCATTTTTAGTCATATGCAATTTAGCAGTATGCTTACTTTTATTCTAAGTTATAGAATAAAAAATTATACACTTTTAACTCAATTCAGCTAATAATGTTTTTAATCAAATTTTAATAGCAGTTTTAGTAATACATAACAAAGTATAACAAAGTGCTAACATTAGTTCTAAGTTTTAAAATAAAAATTATACGATTAGAACTCAATTCAGCTAATAAATTAAGCTAATCACTGATTCAGCTAAATAAAAAATCAAACTTTAGCAGCATTTTTCGTAATAAATGCAATCTAACATTGTGATAACATTCGTTCTAAGTTATAAATTAAAAACTATATATTTACGTAGAATTCAATTCAGTTGGTCACTTTGTGATTCAGCTACATATACATAAAAGCAAAATTTAACAGAACTTTTAGTAATATATGCAATTAAGCAATGTGATAACATTGGTTCTAAGTTATAAAATAAAAATTATATACATAGAACACAATTCAGCAAATCACTTTTTGATTCAGCTATGTATGTTTATAAATTTTAGCAGCATTTGTTAAGCAATATATATGCACTCTAGCAGTGTGGTAACATTAATTCTAAGCTATAAAATTAAAATTTATATATACATAGAACATAATTCAGCTAATCACTTTTTGATTAAGCTGTATATAAAAGCAAATGTAAGCATTATAGAAGTGTGGCAACATTGGTTCAAAGTTATAAAATAAAAATAATACGTTTAGGACTAATTCAGCTGGTGACTTTGCGATTCAGCTACATATAAAAATAAAATTTAGCAGCATTTTTAGTAATATATCACTAAAGTGGTATTATAACATTAGATCTAAGTTATAAAATAGAAATTATACATTTAGAAATTAATTCAGCTAATCACTTTGTTATTCAGCAAACTACTAAAGCAAATTTTAGCAGCATTTTTAGTAATATATGCACAATAGCGGTGTGGTTGTAAGTTATAAAATAAAAATTATACATTTAGAAGTCAATTCAGCTAATCACTTTGTAATTCAGCTTAGTTATATGGATAAAAGCTTGCAAATATCAAAAATTCTACATAAAGCTACTAATCATTTATATAGGTTTTTGTAATAGGAAAAAACTTAAATAGAAGCAGGTATTAAACTAAAAAATTAGGTGAATGGATATTACTTTTAAGGGCTTCTTGTGGCTAAAGGCTTTCAGGAACTCACTGTCAAAATATTTAATAACAAAAAAATATGAAATATGAGCTTCAACATACTTATAAATATCAGCAAATGCATGCAAAAATATTTTTGTAATACTATGATATTTTCTAGCATTACTTTACAATTAATAATAATTTAAAATGATCAATTTTACAATTAAAGATGTGCTCATTTGTGTGTTATTGTCTTGTAACTGGCACAGTATCAAATTTCTTTTACAAAACTTTTGGCCAACAATTTTTAAAAGGAAGAAATTCAATATTTATTTTGACAGTTTATTTTAATAAAACATATAAATACCTTAACACACAGACTATTTTGGTTAATTAACAATAACTAATAATTTAACTAGAATTTATTTATTTTCGGAATGATTCATATTTATAATAAAAATTCAATTTTTTGTACTTACCTAGTGTGTATAAATCAAGGCATCTCTATACTTGTCTTGTTTGAACAAAAATACTTTTTATTGTTTTTGCCAAAATTGGAAAAAAATATCAAATTACCTTGGTGGTATGTGTGATTTTTTTTTTTTTTTTTTTTTTTTTGAGTAACACTTTTATTGTGGGGCTCAATGGAAGAGAGTAAATGATGCTCGTAAGACCGATTGAGAGCTGGAGTATGTGGAATGTCCTTTATGTGTTTTTATATGTGTTCAAAACTATTATTGTTTTTTTGTTAGAATTTTTCTTAGAGCAAGTAAGCAAGCATTCTTTGCCAAAAATCATTTAACAAAATCATTGAGTGTAAATCCTTGTTTTGTTTAGTTTTCAACTACTTGAACAATTTTTTATTCCCGTTCTAAAATTCTTATGGATTTATTTATTGTTTTATACTATTCCTTGAAAACAAACACAAGCAACTTTTATACACACAATAAGATTTGAGAAAAGTAAATAAAATTGTCAGACAGCCTGGTGTGTTATTTTTGGATTTTTTGTTTTTTGTTAAGAGGCGAGATATCAAGTTTTAAAAACTTTTTCACTTTTGCGTTCTGAGTTTTTTATTGCTGCCTTATTTTTAGGATTCTAATCAATTGTTTATTTAAAGTGTTTAATTACTAAAAGAATTTAAAGAATTTGAAACTGACAGTTCAACAATTTGAAGGCTATAATGAGTCATGATATTAAAAATGTTGAATTCAAAGGCAAATTAAAAATTTAAATTAAGAGCTGAATATAAAAGATATAAAGAATAATACAAAAAAAAAAAAAACACAAGGCAATTTGATGACTAACAAAAGCATTGTGTTTTCTTTTTCAAATCTTTATTATGTTTAACCTCATAATTATAATTCATGCAATTAATATATCAATTCAGCTAGTTAATTTTCCTATAAAAAAAATACAATTTAACCAACCATATCTTGAAGTTTTCTCAACCCTATGGCCATATTTAGGTCTATTGACTAAAACTGTACCTTAAAAAATCAATTCAGCTCGCAAGTATGTTATTCAGCAAGCCCGATTTACTCAGCAGCAATCCTGTTTTACTAAGTTAGACAGATGTTCTAACGTCTGAGGTCTGTTTAACAACCGTTAAAACTAATTCAGCCGCAATAAAATTTTGTAAGATTAGTCGACTACTTGGTATTAAGCAAAAAAAAGTAATTAAATTTTTTTTATAAATATGTCGGCTAATATGTACTTGTAAATCATTTATAATTCATCATAATTCAGTTTTTAAGAGCTGTACTAGATTTATTTAGCTACTTTGATTCTAATTCAGCCGGCTTGTTTTTAATTTGTTGGAAAAAAAATCAATGCAGTTTATTTAAGTTTCGCATTTATTTAGGTCTATTGCCTAAAATTGTACCTTAAAAAAATAATTCAGCTAGCAAGTGTGCTAATCAGCAAACCGGATCCATTATTAGTAGGAAGCATATAAAATTTATCTATCGCTTGAGGTTTGTACAATTATCGTAAGAACTAATAATAAAATTTTGTAAAATTAAGTTTTAGTGAACTACTTGGCATTAAGCAAAAAAAAATTAAAATTTTTGTTGTATAAAATATGCCCTTATATACTTCTGCTAATAATTGCAAATCATTTATAGTTCATCATAATTCAGTTTCAATTCAATTTATAGCTGAATTAACTTTTTCAGCTACGCTGATTGTAATTCAGCCGACTTAGTTTGGTTTTTAATTTGTTGGAAAATAAATTAATGAAGTTTGTTTTAGCTTTTGTGCCAGAATAAATGTATTTCCTGTTCAGTCTATATTTCCAAATTTTTAATTCAGAGACAAGTGGGAAATTTATTTGTTAACATACATATATAAGCAGTTAAATTCAGCTGCTGAAGTGGTTAAAAATTAAGATATAAAAAGTTTGCTTAAAAGCAGCTCAGAAGTCTAATTCAGCTAATAAATTTTTATTCAGCAAGCTCAGTTTCTTAAGCCATTTATTAAAAAAAAATATTTTTCTTTGATTTGTTAAAAAATAATTCCCACATTTGTGCACGTTATATCCTCATTCCATTACTCGCACTCAGATTATTCAGCTGAATAAAATTTTTCTGCATTTAGCTGTTAGTAATTAATTAATAATGGATTTTAAACTTCTGCTGGATTCTTCTTCTTCTGTTCGGTTTAGAATTTTTTTTATTAATTTGTTAAAACCATTTCCTGTTTTATTACACAAATTCAAACTTCTTTGTGGAAAACTTGGCTATTCAGCTAAGTTATTGAATAACAAATTTGGCGTACAAAACATATTCAGCAAGGAATTTTCTCACCCAACGAAGTTTAAGCATTTCGTAAAAACATGACTGATTATGGGTATGTGTATATTTTGCTTTGACTGTTTGTTAGAAAACCTCAATACTAATTTTATTTGTAAAATGCATAATTCAGCAATAAAAATTTATTGTTTGCAGCTCAGAATAGTTATTATTATTACATACAAATTCAATTCAGCTGATAAATTAGTAATTCAGCAAGGCTTATTTGGAATAGTAATTGTGTTTGATCAAAAATATGAAATATTTTAGTCTTATCATTTGCTATTCAGCTAGAAAACAATATATACACTGAAAACTACACATACACATATGGATATTCAGCAATGTAAATATAGTGTTTCTGAGCTACAGAGCAAGTTGCATTACTTTAAGGCTTAATTAAGCTGATAGATTCGTAATTCAGCATAGTTCTTTTTAAAAAATTACTGACTTTTTGTACAAAATCTGAATTAGTTTGGGCTTTAAATTGTTAGTTAGCTCAGAAAATCGATATTCAGCAATGTGAATAGTGTTTCTGAGCTACAGTGTACAAAATCTGAATTAGTTTGGGCTTTAAATTGTTATTTAGCTCAGAAAATCGATATTCAGCAATGTGAATAGTGTTTCTGAGCTACAGTGCAATTCTAGTTACTTTAAGGCTTAATTCAGCTGATAGAGGCGTAATTCAGCAAGGTTTATTTTAAGCAATTATTGAATTTTTGTACAAAATCCGAGATAGTTTGAGCTTAAAATTGTTATTCAGCTGGGACAAGCGCATACATCAGTGAGAAATGTATTCGAGTGTGTGCATTCGTTTGTATAAGAAGCCGATTGAAGTTCCTAACTCTGGTGCCATTTTGGCCAGCAACGGCATACATATCTTTACCTTAATATAGAAAGGCCCTAACTCATTATTTTTTCGAAATCTATTATTTTGTATCTTTCGATAGAAGAACATCCAATGTATCGGAAAATACCAAAATCTCGATTTCAAAAAAGTAATGAGTTAGGGCCTTTCTATATTAAGTTAACGATATGTATGTGTGTACAACCACACATCCTAGATAATCCGTCTTCTTAGAGCTCACTGTGTATGATGGATATATACATGTCGGAAATTTATCAATAGACTCTTGAATAAATAGTATAATCTGTAGAAGACGGGAAAATTGTGCCGAGGCCAGCCGTGGCATATAAGAGAGCCGATTCAACTTCAAGAGAGCTGCTCGTGCTATCTAAGGAAATAGCTGAATGAATTGTACAAACGACTACTGTGAAGTTGTGACCTTGGATGTCAAGAACGCCTTTAACACTGCAAACTGGGAGCATATTTTTAGCTCGAGCTGTCATCCCAATATATCTGCTGGCTGTTTTGTGGGATTATTTTCGAAATAGGGAACTAGTTTATGATACGAATCTATGTGACATTTTTAGATTTAATTGAACTGTAGTGAATTTTAATCAGAAATAATTTCTTATTCCGGCTTAAGTTCAGTAATTTCAATTCTTATTGAATGAAATATTTTTGTTAATTAATGTGAGTTTCTAAAGAAGAGAATAAAAATTAAACTAGACTTTTTTAGGTGGGGGAAATACCGATATTTTTCTGTGCATCCACACACTTCATTGAATTTATGTTTACGGAATTGTCAAGAACGTTGTTCAATGACTGACAAGAAAAGATGGACTTGCTAATTGACACCCGACATCAGGTTATGATTGATTAAGAGGCATTGGGACTTGTACAACTATCTCAAGTACTTGTACCGTTTTGGACACGAAAGTGTTTCGTTGTATCCGCATTGTAGTGGAAATTTTGTAGAGGTTGCTGAGCATTTTTTCCTTGTCTGTTCACGGTATAACAATTGGAGATCGTATTTGGGAAGAAAGTGCAGAAAGTGGCGTAGCATTACAACGAGAACATACTTACAATTATGCTGGAATTCTCGTATGTAATTTTATAAAGTTAGTTCTACTAGAACTTCGTAGGTTATTCGTAGGTAAATTAATAAAAATAGATCAGATCGTGTCAATTGCCTACTGCGTGATGAAGAGTTTTGTTGTGGTTTCACGGTGTCTTGTAGGTTGGCGTGTTAAAGTCTCGCACTTCAGTCAAATCCCACTGCCAGAGTCTTTCGATGATTGCAACTCGTTCAGAGAAAAAACACCCATTAGTACTTGCACACATACATACTTATGCACATATCGCTGATTTACTAAAACAACGTAATAACTCAAAAAAACTATGTTATATGTTGAAATGTGCATAGAATCCAGCTAAACCCCTCAATAATCAATTTCAATGTATTTATGTACATACATATTTTTAATAAATTTAAGAAATTTATTATTCGACAAAAAAAAATATCTGAATAACTGAAATAATTTGAAAATTTGTTATTTTTCTCTCAAGGGTGGAGTATACAAGATATTTTTATGAAATTTTTACACAATATGAGCACTAATAATGTATTATAAACGCACAAATTCCAATTTTTGAGTTATGACGTTGTTTTAGTAAATGTCCGATGTGTACATACACATATCTACATACATAACATATACATATGGACATGTGCACGGAGCTCGATGTAAAGCTTTTAGCCTAAAAAACTTCTTAAACACATGAAGAATATAACTCGTCTGAGTGGTAGACAAACTGACGTTATAAAAACAAAAAACAAGTTCCAAAGTTAAGTAAAAAAAAAACAACAAAAAAACACATGTATAAATTGGCATACTCCATTGAAGAGAATAAAATTTACCATGGCACAACAACAACCACTACTTAAAAACAACAAGGTACCAACACCAACAACAAGTGGCACAACAATTCCACACACACTTTCCAAGCAGCCATCAAAAATTACAGAAAAAATACACACACACAATAGAAAGGAAACAAAACCAAATATCATTTAATTAAAAATAAAGCAAAAGCAAGGGACTAACTTTTTTTACTCATGCAGGGGAAATTTCTCTTTAATGGAAATTTTAGATAAAAGGGGAAAATTCCTTCCAATTGGAATTTGATAGACAGATTAATCCAAGAGTAAAGAGTAAAACCAGCTAAAATAGAATAGTGCAGCTATATGAGTGTGTAATAGAACAGCAATTGTTAGCATGCGCCATATTTTAATGAGTAATTTATTCCAAACAAAAATTTTAAGAGAATTCTCTCCTTGCTACAAATGCCAAGTGATAGAAGAGCTCAGCTATATTAAACGTTTAATGGTATGACAATAATTATACATATGAGTATGGGAGTGTGTTTAGGTTCGTGTTTTACTACACAACTACTAATGTAGTTAAACAAATAAGATGGGTTTGGTTAACGCCCCTGCCTTGTTAACATTTTGATAACATTTGTTTACTGCACAACAAACACAATACAGTTGCTTTTAATGATGGTTTGCTCAATAAATAAAGTTAACCATATCAGTTGTAACATATGATTGTCATAGGGGGAAAAATAAATACCCAAAATTAAGGCAAACAAATATTTAGGAGTTTTTTTTTTAAAGGGAATTTGCATATTTCTTTGACAATAGACAAAAAAAAATAAATAAAATTGAAGAAATTATCGTAATGGAAGAAAGATATTAATTACGCACATATGTATGTACATACATACATACATATGTACGTATATAAAAGTGAGTTTATTACACTTAAAAACCACCAGCAACAAATATAAATATATATGTATCTAAAATACAATATGAAAAATAAAATTTTGACAATCAAAATTGTTGTATTTACAACATTAAAAGGTAATTTTGAGCTTTCCTTACATAAAAAGAACAAATACATACATATATAAAATATTTTCAACTACATATCTTAAGATTTGAATGAAATTGCTTCGGTACTGAAATATACTAAGGATTTACGCCAACAAAACTACAATTTGGTTTAGTATTTTAATTTGAAATTTATTTGCTGGTGGTTCATCGTTGTCGATATGCATTTCATTGTTGCTGTAACAAATCATCAATAGACTTCAACCACACATTTTGAATAGTAGACTTGTGTCATTTAGTTCATTTCAGTGACCGGTCATTTTAGTTCATTATTTGCAAATGAACTAGTACGTTCATTTAGTTCAATCGCTCTTTTTAGTTCAATGAACTAGTTAGGTCTTTTTATTTCAATGATTTTACATCTACAATTCTACATGCATATGTATGTATGAGTGTTATGGTCTTTGACAATTTTAAAAACACAAATTCTGTGCTTTATGAAAACTAAAATTAATTAATTAATAAATAAATTTGATTTATAAAAAAATCTCATAAGTCCTAAATATTTTTTGTGAATAGGGTAGTATAAGTGTTTTCTTATTCATTGCATTTTTGGTAGTAGCCAGCGATGAACCAGAACTAAATATACATACATACATACATATGTACATACATACATACATATGTACATACATACATATGTACATACATACATATGGATGAGTATAGAAGATAAGCAAAGAAACAGTAAAAAAAGTAAAGCAACATTTAGTTCATAGCTTCTGTGTTAGTTCATCTTGTGTACTAGTTCTTAATTCAAAAAATGAACTAGTTCAAAAATTGAACTAGGGAGCGTAGAAAAATTGAACTAGTTCACTTAGTTCAAAGTACTAAATCGTTCATTTGAACTAGTTCGTTCATGAACTACACAAGACTATTGAATAGTATTTTCACTTTTATACAATACAAAAGTCCGCCTTCAGATTTTAAATACTTATATCTTCATTTATAAAACGTTATAAAACTTTATTTATGAGGCTTTATAAAAAGTTTTTAAGACAAATTTTCATAAAAAATTTTTCTTAGAAAGCCTTTATAAAGCTTTAATAATTTTTATAAATAAGGCTGTTAAATTTTAATAAAATTTTTGGCGTTATTTTTTAGCATTTTTGCATTAACTAATTGATATTTTGTAAAGAATTAAGTAAAAATATTTGTGCAGTTGTCGATTATTACATGAAAAACGGCTTAAATATAAAATAAATAACATTGAAATTATGACAAAAGATAATGAGTTCGAAAAAGTTAAATTTTTTTTTTTTTTAGAAATTAAATTTATATAAAATACGATTTATATCTTGTTCACAAACAAAAAGTATTTTAATAATAATTTTAAAAAAAATACCTGGGGTCTTCCAAAATAAATAAAATAATGAAAAAAATATTTCTAATAGCTCTTTTGACACAAAAATTTAAAACTAACATATGATTTTATCTATTTTCAGGTCTTGGGATTCATTTTTAAGTCTGGTAAGTTGTTTTTTATGTTATTTTAATATCTTATAAGCTACATTTTGACAATTTTCTTTCTGTGATATTTAAAAATACTTGAGTGGTTATCTTAGCAACTTGTTATTTAATTATAGTAAAGATCTAACATGTGCTTTACAATAAATAAATTATATTTCGCAAAGTTCTGCAATTAGGCAATATATTTTTACTAAATTTAGTAATACATTTTTAATAAAGATCTACATCTAATTTTTTTCAAATATGCTTTCGTTCCATTTAAATCACAACATCTTTTCAAACGCTGTTACAAAACAAAGCATTTTCTCGGGCAGTATGAAAATTTATCTTAATTTTAAACTGTGGAAAAGTAATTGAAATTTATAAAATATATAAAAAGTCATGTGATTAAAAACGATTTAAACCCATAACCGATTTTAAAATGATGTGTTTGCTACTATTTAAATTCGTTTATATAGTTTAAATATAAAATTTGTTTTTATAGTTTTTTCAATAATTTCTGATAATTTTTTAAACAAACAAAGTTGTTAAATAGCTGATGTTATCAACCTCTGCCCAAGTAGGTAGATATACATAAGTGCTGATGAAGTGAAAAATTGCGGCTTTCCGCCACCTAAAAAGTCTAGTTTTTTTCTTTAAAAAAATCACAATAATTAATAAAAATATGTTCATCCCAAACAGGAATAATTTCTTAATCGGGCTAACGTTCAGTATTTTTCAATTCTTATGGAAATGAAATATATTTTATTGATTAATACTTATATTAATTAATACTAGATATACCAAACGGACGACACACTCGTCCGTATTCTAGAATCAAAATGTAAATAATTTAAGATTCAAAGAAAATGTATGTGTCTAAACGTCAAAAAAATTCATTAAAACACAGCCACACACAAACTTACATACATATGCAAGGATAATTAAATAATACATGAAATTAAAAAAACATAAACAAAATCCCTTCAACCAAGCTAATTCACTTTATTCAATTCTCTTCCTTTAAGTATTATGGCTTTCATACAACAACAAAAAAAAGCAAAAAAAATGTAGACCAAGAGAAATACTACAACCACACAAACACACTCATGTTTTGTTTCTTTTTTTACTTGTAAGCTAATAAATGCGTGTGTAATATGTGTGCATGTAGTAGTAGCAACTTTAAACGCTTATAGCTCCCAAAATACTAAACCGATTTCAATAAAATATAGATTCTGCACATCTGTACAGAAAATCCTTTAAAACCATATAAATATTTTTCAAATCCGTGCAGTGGTACCAGCGTAAAAGAGATTACAAAAAACTTGTTCGCCTATTAATTATATAGATTAATTAATTTAAGACTTTAGGTTAGTCTAGACTTTTTCTCCCAGCTGAAAAGTCGATTTGAATTGTTCTTCTTTTCATGAGAAAATTACATTAATTAATAAAAAATATTTTCATCTAATTAGTATTATAATAAATAAATTATTGAATAATTTAATTAATATTAATTAATTTAAGACTTTAGACTAGTGTGGACTTTTTCTCCCAGCTAAAAAGTCGATTTTAATTGTTCTTCTTTTCTTTAGAAAATCACATTAATTAATAAAAATATTTTCATCTATAAGACTTGAAAAATACTGAATTTAAGCCCGATTAAGAACCCTTCCAGTTCAACTAAATTATATCACAAATATTTTCGTCCAATAAGATTTGAATATACTGAACTTAAGCATGATTAAGAAATTATTCCTGATTAATTACAAAAAGTTTTTAAGTAAATTTTAGTTTCTTCACGAAAAAATTAAATTTAGAAACTGATTTTTAAAAATCAAGAAATAATTCATATTTCTATCTCAAAATATCAAAATCTGAACCTGATTTTTCAGTACTTCGCTCGAAAAAACGAAATACTGAAAAAATAGCAATTACTAATGCTCAAAAATATAAAAATCAAAAATGACTGGGTACTATCTTTTGAATTTTATTATAAAAGCTATAACAATTGCGGCCCCTGGCTTATATTTTAGCTTTTAGTGTGCTTTTTAAGAGACATTAGTTTGAGATTGACGCGAAACTAATTCTCATAATCGATCCGAATGCCTTAGATCTTTTCAAAACGATCGCTTTCCATCACATACCTGATTGTGTTTTTTAACTTCCTGCTAAAAGAAGTTTCCGATTTTAGCCCGATTTTCGAAAATTTATTGTCTTACAAAATAATTTAATAAAAGCTTTTAAGTCATTTATTATTAAAATGAATAAAAATCCTTGTAAAGAAAACTACGCGCACTTTGAAAAAAAAGCAAACTTGAAATTTCTCGTAAATTCCAATTTTACTTCGTATCGCTCACAAATTCCCCTCATCTGGCAGCACTGTATAATGCATTTTGCCGTTATTTTGTTTTTATTGTATTTAGAACAGATCTGTTTAACTGTATTTGACATAAAAACAAACGTTTTTTCCAGTTGATTGTTTGTGTTCAACACACACCCGCATGCAAGGCACTCACACTCAAAAGCAATAATTTGAGCAAAAGCTGTTTGAACTCTTTCTTTTATTTTTTTTAAGACAATATTTCTTGGTACTTTTTTATTTTATTTTTTTTTTGTTCTATTCTCGTTTATTTGATTCATATTACAACTGAAAATGTTGCTTTCGATTTTTTATGGAACATTTTTATTTTTTTGAATATTTTCTCCCCCTAAATTGTAAGAAATAAAAAAATAAAATAAAATCATATTTTATGAATATGTTAGTGAGTTGCGTTTCCCGTTTTTTCTTTCTATGATTTTATTTTAGTATGAGGTTTTTGTGCCTCAGTAAAACGTCATCATTGCTTAGTGAATCGTCACTACTCAGTCCACTTTCTGGTGTCTGCATGAAAACATGTTGTTGTTTTCTTTTTTTTTTGCCTGTTGTTAGTGCGCTGCTTTTTTCCGTTGCCGTTCCGTTATTCTCTGTGCGATTTTTTGTCCATTATATTTTTTGCGAATTTATTTTGCTCGTCTTTTTTTTTTTTGTATTAATGTACAATTTTGTTTTACAGCTCAAAACTGTTGGTTGATGTTTAGTTTGACAACAGTTTAACGTGGAAATTATTACGAATTTGTTGTATACGTTGTAAAGTCGCATTGAATAATAATAACAAAAAAAAAAAAAAAAAACAGTCGCTAGAACTACATAACAGCGATTTAACAGAATTTCGTGCGTACAAGAGTAGAAAAAAAATGTCCGTCTTGGGTTAAATTTAGTAGTTGTTGTTTAGTTGTTTTTAGTATTAACTTTTGTATTTGTTTTGGTTTTGTTGTTTGTTTTACTGTTGTGCTTTTTAAATGCTTTTGTTAAAACACAAAAAAGCGGCTGTTGTTAGTAAAAAGTGCAGAGTGCGCGTAATTTTTTGTTTAGTTTTTTGTTTACTTTACTAGTGTTTCTAATGAATTATTAAACAAAATGTTTAAAAGTAGGGCTTTGAAAAATTGCTTGAGTAGATGTTAGTAAGAAAAGTAGAATTATGAATGCATATCGTTGGTCACAAGTAGGAAGGCCCTAACTCAAATAACTGTAGCTTTACAGGAGGAGGTAAAAACTTAATACTAAAGAGTACAACTGCTTTGTACAACTGCTTGTAAAATCGTTGTTTGAATCAATTAAATAATAAAAAAATTTTGTGGAAAAATAAATTTTTATATTTCTCTGAAGAGTATACCAGATATTTGTATGAGTATTAATTCTGCATCATTAACTCAAAAATCCTATTTTTTAGTAAATACGATTTTTGGGTCATGACGCTGTTTTAGTAAATGAGCGACATTGCATTAAAAATTCTAATTTTGATTTTCGTTAGAGCCAAAGTGGAGACTTAGTATAAAATTGATATGGTGCAAATTTACACTAAGCCGGACGTGCCCCATTTAGATCAAAGTTAAAATTTTGCTAAATTAACTGATTTATTAGCGGTTGATTAGGGAATTCGTCTATTTCAATTAGATTATTCTGCAAATAGACAAGGGATCTTATGTAAATATAATTTTTTTTTTGAAAATTAACCCTGGTTAGTCAAGTGGGCTAAAATGACACTTATTTGTTAACAATTATTTCAGTTATTTCAATTGTTTTGCCACGTATTCTTAAAATTAACAAAAAATAATAATTTTGATAATGTACATACATACATACATATGTACATTCATACATATCGTTACCTTAATAGAGAAATGCCCTAACTTATTATTATTATTATTTTATTTTTATTTTTTTTTAGATCAACATTTTCGTATTTTGCGATACATTAGATTTTCTGACATCGAAATATACAAAAAACTCGATTTCAAAAAAATAATGAGCTAGGACCTTTTTATATTAAGGTAAGGATATGTAGGCACTTAATCAAATGCCTTACCGTGACAGCAAATGGTTTTTTTGCAACACAATTAATATACTTATTTCAGTTTTCCATTATAAATGTTTAAAGTATCCAGGAAATTTTTAATGTATACCTACTCGAAAAATATCCTTCTTTTTTTATAATTTTTTAAAAAACTTATTAAAAATTTAAGAACTATTTTAAGTTTTCTTGAAAGATAAGGCTTTGAGAGATAAGCGGCCTTATCGTTGTGTGCGTATTGCGACTACAACTTCGACATTTTGGTTCTAGATTAAAGAAAAAAATATTACGCTGTTCTTTAATCTATTACAAACACGACGTATCCGGAATCGAAATATGCCAACCACGATAAGGGGGAATATGAAAAAATGTTTATGAAATGCTTCCTATTTCCAGCAGCCATCGAGTGTAAAATTGTTCTTAACTAAAAACCGCGCTGTTTTTTTTCTATAATCTGTAGCTAATTTTTTTATTACAAATTAACTTAATTTAAAAAAATAATATCAAGATCGAGATGGAAAAACATACTGCTCTAGTCCACATGCTATGAAATTATTGCTCGTTTTTGTGTAATTTTTTTTTTTTTTTTGGATGAAGTGCTACTCTAGAAGTGACTGTTCTGAATGACTCGCATTTCTGATCAATTACTGCTCTTTTTCGAGACTGTTTGTAGTAGTACTTACAATTAATTAAGTAACTTTTCCGACTAATTTTTCAGTTATATTACTCGCCACTTACAATTATTTTCCGAATCATATTATACGATTCTTTATTAAGGTTAGCCGCTTTTACAACTCTACTATTGAGCGTTTTTTTTTTAATTTATGCATATGTATATCGTAGTTGCAGCGCCTCTGGTGTTAAAGAGGAGAATTATTTTAAGCAGAGCACCCATTTTGTTATTTTCATTATTTTGCTTGGACGAAGATTTATTGCTACAAATATCGACAAAGGCCGGTGCTGTAAAATACGATAGTACAAACAATTATGTATATCACAAAAGTCTGTGATGCTGATATAACTATGTCTGGTCAGTTATCCAATAAGGCCTTTAGAATACTGTCATTTGATTTGTAGTCAACGCTTTAACTATTTCAGCGGCAATAAAAAAAAAGAAATTTGGAATTCAAATAATGGATGGTCTTTCGAACCGGTTGTGCGATAAAGTCGATAAAAAAACTACTTTTCTCAAAATTATTTCAATGCAAAGCGAGTATCCAATTCAAGTAAACGTTGTACACAATTATTCAAAATCCTTCGAATCTAACTTTCAAGATTCAGATTAAAACTCTGGATCACTAAACTATACCCTGCCTTTTAAATTTGGCAACTCTTTACCTGTAGAAGCGCATTATGAGCATAACAAAATTAAGACCAAAAATCATATCGCTCTTGTTACTTTGGAGGGGCTCAACTCAAAATTTAATAATTCTCATTAAAAACAAAAAAAAAAACATTTTTTTGTTTGTTTAATATACTCTTGTTTTGGCGAAATATTACAGTGCGTAGATATAATCACTGTATATCGCTTTCTAACAAAAAAAAAAAAAATCAAAATTTTAAGAAACATAAGTGATATGTACACCGAGAACTTTAGTGAGATATTCTGATATTGCTTGTTTAAATAATTTATATTTCTTATTTAACACCGCCAAACGGAGAGACTAGGAAAGGAAATAAATTTCAAAATTTTATATGGTCCTTCGAACCACACAAATATCATTGAAGGCCAATATTTTTGACTTGATGCTTATATCAATTCTTCGAAAAGCACACGAAACACTTAAAAGAGTAGCTTATTTAATTAATAACATATTATATTATTTTATTTTATTTTACTTTATTTTATTTTGTTTTATTTACTATTTTTTTATTTTATTTTATTTTGTTTTATGTTATTTTATTTTATTTTGTTTTGTGTTACTTTATTTTATTTTTTTATTTTATTTTATTTTATTTTATTTTATTTTATTTTATTTTATTTTATTTTATTTTATTTTATTTTATTTTATTTTATTTTATTTTATTTTATTTTATTTTATTTTATTTTATTTTATATAATTTTATTGTACTTTATTTCATTTGATTCTATTTTTTTTATTTTTTCTTATCTTTTTTTTTATTTTTTCTTATTTTTATTTTGTTTTTTATTTAATTTAATTTAATTTAATTTAATTTAATTTAATTTAATTTAATTTAATTTAATTTAATTTAATTTAATTTAATTTAATTTAATTTAATTTAATTTAATTTAATTTAATATAATTTAATTTAATTTAATTTAATATATTTTAATTTTATATTATTTGGCCAAAAACTGTTTATAGTATGTGTTCCAATTGTTTGAGCTAATAAGGCCTAAGTTATTTCTAATGTTAATAAAACAATTTTCTTACATTTTTCCCAACGTTTCGTCAGTTATTTTTTTGACTTCAGAGGATTTTTTCGTCTATTTAAATGTAAAAAAAGCATTACATTGTTGTAAATTGTCTTAAAAATAAAAACTTACAATAATTTTTTATTTTTACATTAAAATATTTTTTAATAATTTTTTTAAATTTAATTTAATTTTAATTTATTTAGTTATTTGTATTTTATTTTATTTTATTTTATTTTCTTAAATGTTTTACAAATAAAATTACAATATCAAATGGAAACACAACTGTTAGTACAAAACTGATGTGAAAAATATTAAAATATTATCTATTTAACCACAGAAGTGCAAATATCTTTTTAAAATAACAAAAGTTCTAGTTTAAAAAATTTTACCTCAGAAATACGTATGTACATACATATGTAAGTGCTTAAAGTTCTGGGAAATATTACAAGTGTTAAATGTGTAAATGTGCTGAATTTCAAACGAAAAAGAAAAATAATACTCGTATAAGTTTCATATAAATCATGCCACACCGTTCACCTTTTGCCATACAAGACCTTTTGGGCCTTAACACATCGAAAGCAGCAGCTGCTGCTGCGGCCGTAGTTACAATGGCGAAACAAGAAAATTTCACCCACAAAAACTTTGATAATAATAACGAGGAAGTTGAAACACTAGCTGCAACAAATGGTAAACGGTCCACAAGTCCAATAGTGAACATTAATGGCGAACAAAAATTTGAAGATTTCAAAACAGATAAAGTTACCACTAGCGAATCATCAGCAACAATTAAAATTTCCTCCAATTTGTATAATGTAACAGCAACAATGGCTACAAGTACAGAAGCAATTGCAACGGATACTGCAACAACACCAAACTCAATATCACCTTCAACAAATTCAATTTCATCTGTGAATTCATCTTTATCTTCTTATAATGAGGAAAACGATAAGAGGCGCCAACAACAACAACAACATCAATTGTCTATGGCTTATTTTAATGCCCATGCTGCTGTGGCAGCAGCATTCTTACCACATCATTTAACCTCACATAACACGCATAATCAACAGATGCAACAACAACACTCGGCGGCACACAATCTACCACCATCATCTACTCATCAACATCCTCATCATGCAAATCATTATCAGGCAACACAATTGCAACAACAACAGCAACTTCATCAGCATTTGCAAGTAACACAATCACAAGTTGCCGCTGCCCATCATCACATGTTGCATGGCCAGGGTAAGTATGATGGGTTACGAGTATTCTAAGGCAAGAAATTTTAAAACAAAACATAAAAAAAGAGATTAAATAAAAAACTTTTTTAAATTATGTATATTTGTGTTATTTTGAACAAAGAATTCAAATATTTATTAGCTGTACCATCAATTAGCATCAGTTCATTTTTAAAACTTTTTTTTTTACGTTAAAATGTGTGCACATCCATTGTTGTTTTCGGTGCAGCAAAAAAGAAAAAAAAAAAGAATCAGAAAAAAAAACATTAAAACAAGACATGTCAGTTAAAAGCAGAGCTGTTAAAGCTTGCTTTCTTTATTTTAAGCATACGATTTTGGTTTTTAAAGCGTTTGTATAAATTCGATTGGATGTGTTTATTTGGGATCTTCTTTGAAGCGTTCTTCTGGCATTTTTTTAATAGGATTTCGTTTGTTTTGACCCTTTTTATGTGCGATAGTTTAACAATAATTTCTTTTATAAACTGGTGTGTTATTTTTAGATTTCTGCAATTTCTTTCTACTATTGTCTTTTCCCATATTTTAGTAGTCTATTTCTATTTTTGATCATATTTTCTAAATAGTCCCCGTTCAAGGGTTTGAAATTTTTTTTTCGCATATTTCTCTTTTTGTTTTTTTTACCAGTCGATATTGAATTTTGATTATTATTATTTATTTTTAGATAAAAGCTTCTTGAGGTTTCCACTATTTTTTTCTCTTAGTCCTCTTCATGTTTTTTGTCAATCCATATTTAATTTTGATTGTATTTGTTTTAAATGGCATTAAATATTAGATTATGACAGTTATTTTGATATGGCAACCCTTTGAGATTTTGACAATTTGTTCCTTTTTTACCAGCCTGTATTAAATTTTGATTATAAGGATTTTTTTAGAAACAAATTTTTGAGGTTTTGACAATTTTTTTCTCTTAGACCTCTTCATTTTTTTTTCTTTATCAGTGTACATATGTATATTCAATTTCGATTTTTTCAGGTTGTAACGATTTTCATGCTTTCTGCCAGTCCATATTCAATTTTAATTATTATATTTTTTTTCTAACTGGCTACTTTTTGGGGCTTGGACGATTTCTTTCTCCAATCACTTTTCATATGTTTTTTACTAGTCCATATTGAATTTTATCATATATTTTTGTGTGGCAACCTTTTAAAGTTTTTGTCGATTTTTTCTCGTATTATGGTTGGTTTGCGTGGCTGCCTTCTACACGTAGGCATTCAAGTAGAATCTAGATGATATCTTTTTGAAAATTCTCGTATTAGTCTGTTTATATTTTTTAAAAGTCGATATTCAATTTTTAAAATTAAAAAATATTGTTTACGATTTTTTGTTTGTTTTATAGCTCTTATCATGTTTTTACCAGTCAATATTCAACTTTAATTATTATTTCTTAGCCCATGGCCTTAGTAGCTAGTGCTTCTACCCCTTATATATTGTTATTGCATTTATCTATAATATGAATATTAATAAATAAATAAATAATAAATTATTATTTTTTTTCTAACTGGCAACTCTTTAAAGTTTTGGCGACTTTTTCTCGTATTCGTCTTTCCTTTTTTATTCCATTTTGACAACTTTTTTGTATGTGGCAACTCTTTAAATTTTTCACAATTTTTTTTCACGTATTCCTGTTTCTATTTTTATTACCAGTCCACGTTAAATTTTAATAATTTTTTTTTCGTTTGGCAACTTTTAGAGGTTTTGAGGATTTTTCTTTTATGTATCTTTTCATGCGTTTGACCAGTCAATATTCAACTTTAATTAATTTTTTTCTACCTGGCAACTCTTTGTGGTTTTGAAGATTTTTTTCTCTTATTTCCCTTTTCATTTTTTACCAGTCCATATTAAATTTTGATTTTTTTTAATTACAACTTTTTGAGATTTTGACTTTTTTCACCCTCCCTTTTCCATGTTTTCCAACCTTCCTTATAAAATGTTAACAGCCTTATTTATAAAAATTATTAACCCCCTTATTCAAAAAAATATTTTACTTGAGCTTTAAAGTTCGTAGTAGTTACCAAGCAATTTAAGGCTAACATTGCTTTGTTAAGAAATTGTATTCAAAAGACAACTTTAATTATTTTGTGATTTAATAATAAATTCAGGGTTCAAATCGTTACATACGTGATCGTATCGGCAATCGTACGAAAACAAATTAAGTAATACGTCAATCGTATAAACTGAATGGGATTTCAATACGTTCACGTATGTCATAATCCGAAAATGGCGTTTTTACGTGACGAGTTGTACGTTCACGGATGTGACGATTTGCAGCCTGGTAACACCACCGTGTTCAACAACCATTTCACAGCTTATGATGTACAACATCGAATACAATTTCATTCGAGTATTCAAATAATTTTTTATTTTATTAAATACATTTTTATTATCTTGAAGTTAAGCAACCTAATTTAAAAAAATATAAGCTTCTGACATGGAAGCAAAACAGACGAACATTTTTATGAAGTAAAAATAAAAAAAAATATGATGAACATAGAAAAATTATCTCAATTATTTTAGTCAAACGAAATGAGTATTTGAATATCCGGCTTTTTTCGATTTGTTTTGTTTGAATGTACATCACTAAAACATTTTTGTATAATTGTATTTATTTTAATATTTTTTTATGGATTTTGCCATGTATTTCGAATCAGTTGGATAATTTAGAGATGTTTTCCATCACATGACAAAAATAATAAATTTAAAATAAGAGCTAGCACTTCTAGCTTCATTTTCAGATGTAACATGAATCAATATGTGCTATATTAACAAAAATATTTGAGGTACAAAATACACATTTTGGAAATATCAACTTAAAGTAGCCTTAACAAACGTAGGTGCCTACTTTAGAATTTTGATATAATAATTTTTTTTGAATACAACTTTACTTAAATTTGCTTTTCAAAGCTTTGTTAAGTTTTTTTGAATACGACCCTAAGGCTTTTTAAGAAATTTTTTTTATGAAAATTTGTTTTAAAAAATCTTTATAAAGCCTTGCACGCTGTTTGTGTAACACGTTGACGATAGAAATCTGGGAAACTTTAATCTATTACAGAAACGTCAAGATTTCCATCATCAACGTCTTTCACAGATAGGCTGTTAATAAGTTTTATAAATAAGGCTGTAAGTAAGTATATTTTTAAACGACTTCAAAAAAAAAAATTTTAAAAATTCAGTTTTTATCTGAGAGGGTATAAACTTCCATTTGGTCGCCTTTGAAAAAAATATTGACAGGAATACGCCCACTGATTTTTTCTTTGATTTTATAATGTCTTACTTATCCGATTGTTATGCAACTTAACAAAGTCATTAAGCTCTCGTAACGTTACAATCTCGAAATTCAAAAAAATGGGCGGAGCCACGCCCAATAAAACTTAATATATTATTTCGCGTGCTTCTATTTGACAGATTTTTACAAAACTTAGCACACACTCTAAAATTAAAAAAATACACAATCTTGCATTCAAAAAAGTGGGCGGGACCTCGCCTTTTAAATTTTAATATTATATTTTACGTGCTTGTACTTAACCAATTTTAAAGACACTCAAGACAATCTTGCATGCAAAAAGGTGGCCGGGGCTACGCCCATTAAAATTTAATAAAATATTTAATGTGCTTCTGCTTCACTAATGTTTACGTAACTTGACACACACTCGGAGCTCTGAAAAACACTAACTCTCGTGTTCAAAAAAGTGGGAGGCGCCACGCCTTTAAAACATCGATATTATATTTGACGTGATTTAGTTAACTAATTTTTACGAAACTGGGCACACAACTTGAGCTCTTAAAAATATACAATCTCGCATTCAAGAATGTGGGCGTGGCTACATACACCCATTAAAATTTAATAAACTATTTAATGAGCTTCTGCTTCACTACTAATTTTGAAGAAACTTGACACACACTTTGAGCTTTGAAAAATACTTAAAATTGTGTTCAAAAAAGTGGGCGCGTCCACGCCTTTTAAATTTTAATATTATATATGACGTGTATGTTACTAATCACTCTTTGCGAAACTTGGGATACAGCCTTAGCTCTAAAAAAAAGACACAAACTTGCATTCAAATATTTGGGCGGGGCCACTCCTTTTAAATTTTAATATTATACGAGTATATGACGGGCTTGTACTTAAGCGATTTAAAAAAAAACTGGGCACGCACCTTTTTAACGGCCTTATTTATAAAAATTATTAAGGCTCTTGAGTTCTTAAAAAGACAAATCTTGCATTGAAAAAAGTGGGTCGCCCATTAAAATTGAATATTATATTTCACGTGCTTCTACTTCACTAATTATTCACAAAAGTGTGCGTGACTACGCCCATAAAAGATTAGTATTAAATTATATGTACATCTACTTATGCGATTCCCATGAAATTTAGCAAAGAGTGTAGCCTCTTGGAATGACATAATTTTGAGTTTAAAGACGTGAGCCGGTTCACTTCCATTAAAATTTAATATTATATTTCACGTGCTTCTACTTCACCAATTTTTATGAAACTTTGCGCACACCTTGAGTTTTGAAAAATATTTAATCTTGTGTTGAAAAAAGTGGGCGGATCTAAGACACTAATATATACCAAAGTGGGCGTGTCTACACCTTTATAAATATAAAATTGGTACTTAAAATAAGCACCAAAAATTTAAAAATAATTTAGATTCAGTTAAATAAAATATTTGTATGTACATATGTATATGTGTTAAATATATATAACTGTCCTCAGCGATTTGCAAAACAAACTGAGTAAATGACAGATGAATTCTGCAGATGTAGTTGCAACTATATGAATGCTGTTAACTTTCGAATTCCCTATTGCAAGAGCCTTTAATTAATTATAAGCCACTGTGCATATACATACATACATACATAAGTATATTTCACTATGCATTCTTTTTTGGTTTGCATAAAGTTTGCTGTTTATTTTTATTATTTTTTTTTGTGGCAACCACAAAAGCTGCATTGAAACAACAACAACAACAGCCAAAAAGGAAGAATAGTAATAATTTGATTGTTTTAAGTTCGCTCTAAGTAGCGAACACTACAAGTGACATAAACAAAGTAAAATTAAATTTGACAGACAAGCGCGCTAATTTCCTCCAGTTCCTGTCACTGTGTATTTTTTTTAAGGCGTTGGCATGCCCGTTATTTTACATTAACAACAACAACAACAACAACAACAACAACAACAACAACAACAACAACAACAATATAAATTTGTATGAATGTGTGGCAAAGAATCGACAAACTGAATTGCACTAAATTTAAGTTTCGTTCGCCTGGTTTGTTTGGTGTTGTTGTTGTTCTTACTGGAATGTCGACGAAAGACAAAGTGTCTGCCTTTTGTTTTTGTTTTATTTTTTTCTTTCACTTCTACTACTTTTTTACATACATACATATGTATGTACTTCTTCTTTATTGTTGTTTGAAACTTGCATTAAAAGCAAAAGGGTTGCAAAAGTTATTGTACATGAGTATTTAACACTATACCTATTAGTTTTATTTTAAGGAAATTCCGTTTTTGTAGAAATGTTTTGTATTTCACAATTAACGGCGGCGTGCCCTATAGTGGGTGTAATAAGTTCCCAGCAAAAAATTACACATTACCATATAATGACTTACTTTTCTGATTGCCAATTTTCATTACTCGCTTACAAATCACATTACCTAAAATTTAAAAAAATGACGTGCAAGTTGCTAAATGAAGAGAATGATTTTTTTAGATGAAATAGTTGGATTACGTGAAATGTTGACAAATAAAAAAAATGTAAGTACACTGAACCAAAAAGTTACATAAATTCAACGAAAAAATTCGTTGATTCAACGAATTTATTCCTTATTTTTCACCTAAGGAACATGTTCGTTGAATTCAACGTATGCCAATCATTGGCTTGTTGAATTCAACGTACCAGTTCGTTGAAGTTAAGAATCCATACGTTGAAACCTTACGTAAATTCATTAAACCTATATATTTATACTTTGAATTTAATGAAATAGTTCCTTGAATTTAAGGAACCTATTCCTTGACCCAATGAACGCAATCATTTATTTTTATGAATTTATTCCTTGACCCAATGCATCTATACGTTCCAAATTTCAATTTAATAAATATAATAATAGACAAGTTCATATTAAATTAAGTATTTTATTTAAAAATTCATATAATAAGAAATAATTTACATATGTATGTATATAAATGTTAGTATGTATTTACATAAAAAAATTTGGTTATGATAGTATCATAGTCTACTAAATTATTACTGCCTTATTTATAAAAATTATTAAAGCTTTATAAAGGGTTAATATGGAAATCTGTTTTATAAACCCTTTATAGAGCCTTAATAATTTTCAGAAATTAGACTGTTAATTTATAATTCATCTATAAATTTAAAAATGCAGTTGTTAGTTTAAAATAAAACAAACTTAAATTTTTAGATGCTCTCCGACTTATCCAAATTATTCAATATTTCTATCAAAGCTTTATCTTTGATGTTGTTCTCTTCGCGAATCGTTCCGGCCAGTTAAAGAAAACTCCTTCACGTTTCCCAAATCGACGCCAAAGTCTTTGTCAATCTGAAATATAGTTATAAATATTTATTTTGCAATAAATACTAAAGTATAAAACAGTAAAGATTTGTACACTCACATATCGAAATCTACTCGGTTTCTTATACTCGGGCCATCTTTTAAAAACTTCGGCTAAAGTGCTGGGTTTACTTCATTAATTCTGCCTGTCAAGTGCTATTGAATTCCTCTGCACTCGAATTGTCATATCTGAGGCTTCTAATGCAAACCTCTGCGTTGGTTCCGAATCTTTAAAATTAACATACATAAATATGTTTAGTATATGTATAAAATTATACTATCTAAATAGCATCCAAAATAATTACTTACATAAAACTTGACAGTTTGAACCAGCAATTTCAGGAGTAGATGCATCTGGAAATTATTTTCCAGCTTTGGAGTAGTTCAGCAAGTTCCTGATATATGGGATATTATACAATTATATTTCTTTTTGCAATTAAAATTAACTATAATCACATCTTATTATTAACTTACTTTTTGTCACTTTTTTATTTTAAACTTTCTTCTTTAATTCCGCACAAAACTTATTTGTTAAACGAAGAACAACAACTGATTGCTCTTTGTTTATTTTTTCTTTTCATTATGTTTTTTCCCCGTTATAAAACAAGGAACTAGTACGTTGAATTGAACCAAGTAAAACAAAAATTCAAATGGTGGTTCCTTGAATCAAAGTACTCGTTCATTGAATAAAACATCTTCTTCTTGTTGTTGAAGTCAAATTCAACGCACATTACTTAAAATCAATGAACAGGTTCCTTGAATCAGGGTACAATTTCTTGAAATTTACTAAACTTTTTTCTTTTATTTATATAAGAAAGAACGTGTTCCTTAAATTCAACGTATTATACGTTAAATCAATAAACTAGTTCGTTGTTAAATTCAACGAATAATATCAAGAAATGGTTTCAACGTTCAGTTCATATGTACATAAAATTTTACGCCGAATTTCAAGGAATATTTTTTTGAAACAACGTATAATACGTTGAATTTCAATGAATTTAAATCAATGAATGTGAGTTCGTTGAATTTATGTAAAACTGTTTTTTCAGTGTACTTCTCAAGAATCGATTATTTTAGTCTCACGCCTTGTTAAAATCATTAAGTTGGTAATCCAGTAGGGAAGTGCTTCCACCAAAAATGCTTAATTCCAAACTCGATTACATTTTTTGAAATTTTTTACTGGGTTGTGCTATGGCGGGTAGATGTTGGGGCACTTTAATTGAATATAAAGCCAAAAATCAATTAAAAATGTAATTGAGTCAATTATTTTTAGTAGTTAATTAAATTTTTAAACAAAAGTTTAATTGACTTAAATACATTTTTAATTGATTTTTGGTTTTATTTTCAATTAAAATTGTTGATTGCAAGAATATTTTTTTTTCTGTGAGTAGTAATATTAATCCTCACAAAATCATAAATGTGAAAAAAGGCCAAGTTCCTATCCAATATTACAGCCATTAAAAGTAGTGAGATATAAATTTTGACCAAGTTCTTGTTTGCCACAATATCTAACACAGAAATATGTTATGTACGATATACATAAATTTGTAATCGTAAGGTTATCATATAATTTCTAGATAATCTGCTAACTTGACAACATTATTATCGGTATAAGGAAATGAACGAATAAAAAATTTTCTCTCCTTTTTTAGAAAGGTAAAAATATTGCCAAGTTTGCAGATTATCTCATTGCTCACCTAGATCTTCTCGTGTTCCAAATTTTAGCTCTCTAGCGATAGGGGAAGTGCTTCATCAATTTGATGAGTGTGTCAGTGGTCAGTGAGTATGTCTTAAAATATGCACTTTCTGCACCTCTATATCTCCGGAACTTTTCTTTGTAAAACTTTCAAACTTCGCATATTCTAATTATGGTTTAAATTTCATAATTTTACAATTGCGGGGAACAAAGTTATGAGGGTGTTAAAAACAGCTCGAATGGCTTCGTGTAAATATACACACTGCGTGCATTGGCCAGAACTTGGCCTGGCGCACTACCGTGCGCTTAGATTATGCTTCAAAAAGTCTTGCATGATTTCTTGCACATGAGATGGTATCTACTCATGATCATGAATGAATGAATTAATTTAAATTGTATGGAACACTGTAACCAAAAAAGTCTATTGTGTCCCTTGCCATAGATCCTAGGTAATCTTAAGATTGCTTTTACTTTTGTCTATTGGCAGTTTTAAATCTTCCACCAGTTGTGTAACGCACCAGACAATCGACCTTAACCTTTTTACTATTTTTTTTTCGCAGTTTTTGATGTTCTCATTTTTTTTATTAGCCTCTTTTTTTATTATTAATCATTTCCATTTTCAAAAATAAAGGGGGTGATAATTTATTTATTATTATTTTCAAATATTCCTTTCATTATTTTGAAAACAAAGCAATCTGTCTTAGTTAATTTTGTTTTTAAGCCCAACATAAGTTTTGAATTTATTTATTTTTTTAATTCACAAGTAAATACATACAGCTTTGTACGCTTGATTTTGCTGAGACTGTAACCGGATACTTTGGCAAGTGATGAAATAATTAAAAACTGATTAACATTGAACAATGCATGATGAGGGTTTTCTGGTTTAGTTTTGAACGCTTTTTTTTACTGCACACAACTCAATCAAATGTACAGTTTTGCTTTATTTTGTTCATAAGAAGAATTGCTCTGAATTTATGCGTTTTTTTAATTTTATTGATTGGCCTTTACTAAAAGCGCAAGTATTAGAGATGAACATAAATTTAACTACTTAATTATAAGAGAGAGGGAGTGCTTATTAAATTTTGGAATGTCAAACATTTATTTTGTGCTTGGGGCTATTCACATATTACGTAACGTCCCATTGGCGGGGGAGGGAATCAAGGATTTGTTACGGTTTAGGAAATGGATACTGCAAGTTTTGTAAAAAGCTTTACTAAGGGGGGCGGTGCAGTATAAAAACTCCGAAAATAGCGTTACGTAATACATATGTATGTGAGTGGCCCCTTGGCAGGTTTTATACATACATAAGTAGACTAGAGTTTAGCGCGTGTGGAATTTTTCCAACACAACAAGACCCGAACATGAATACCAATTATATCTCCGCAATATCTCTTGTTAAGAGTGCACATGCTAGAAAATCATAAGTGTAATCTGAAGGGTCAATATTGAGTGCCCCTCGTTTCAACTTTAATTAACCTAACCTATTAGTACTAGGAGTATGCTATTAAATCAGATTAAAAATGGAATCTGCCTGGGGCTGGTACAGTTATAAAGGAATTTAATTTATTAAACTAGTGGCTCGATTATAGATGGCAACCGAACTTTAGTTGCCGAGTTAACTAGCAACGCAACTGAACTTAAAATTTGTATTATGTATGGCAACTTGTTCCAGTTGCCAAAAAGTTATCGAAAATACGATTATGACAAATTGGCAACTGAAAATAATATAAACAAATATTTAAAATATAAGAAATACAAGTGCTAAAAAGAAAATTATTGAATAAAAAGTGTTTAAAATCATTACTGATCATAAAAATTATTAGTTAAGTGGAATTAATTATTGGTGAAGAGAAGGAAATACAAAAGTTGAATCTATTAAACGAATCTTTAGAATTACCGCCTCTACTGTGAGTAAATGTTGTTGCCTTAAATAAGTTTGAACAATCTCTTTTTTATCTGTAAAGAATAAATTCAAAAATAAAAATAATATTGCAATTACTGTTTGATTTTTCCATTTTTTTTTTCTTTAAACTATGCAGCAACTACAAATTTGTGGTTGCCAATATGGCAACTGAAATTACCAGCTGTTAGTTGCCAGTTGCCATCCGTAATAGCATTTCGGCAACTAGCAACGCAACCAAAGTTCGGTTGCCATCCATAATCGAGCCATAGATGTTTTGAACAGCTAAGAATACGAAATTTTGCCAATAACAAACTTGTTATTTTGCTTGCAGCCTTAAGAGTGATGTTTACTCTAACTTGGTTCGACGGACCATGTACAATTAATTGCGAATTACTCTTGCTCTAGCTTCTCTCTCTAGCAAAATTTCTTGGTACCATAAAAATGCGTGGAGTTTCTCTAAATACATACGTTTTTAGTTTTAATATAAATTAAATAAAATTAGGTAAAGTGCAACTTTGACTCACACGCGAAGGGTTTCATACGAATACTACATACATATGTAATACTATACTACCAGGCTGTTCAAACTGACACTAGAGTGCCGAACATCAATCGGCTTTTATACAAATGAATACACATGCGCTAATACATTTATCTCGATTTTCTCTCTTTGTCCAGCCTTGCTATACTTTATATGCTATAACTTATAGGTAAATTTCGTAAAAAAATTTCATTTCCAAACGTTTCAAATCTGTATGTAAAATAACGAAAATTCGTTTTAAAAAATATCATTTCCATCGTTTGTATTCACAAAATCTATCCTTTGGTTATCATAATTAATCGAACATCTTACCTGATGTAGACATTTTTTTAACATTTTAAGCACCCGGTAAACTTTTTTCGGTTTTTGGTGAGTTTTTTTAGTTGTTGCGTTGTTTCTTAATTCTTAACGTTTTTTTTTTAAATTTTGGCCTTTTTTGTTGGTTTTAGAAGTTTTTCGTTTTGGCGAATTTTATGGTTTTTGGCGATCTATTTTAGTTCTAGTTTTTTTTTGTTAGTTTGGGCGCTTTTTTCGTTTTGACGATTTTTTATGGATTGTTGGCGATTTTTTTTCATTTTGGAGATTTTATTTTAATTTTGGAATTTTTTTGGGTCTTAAATTTTTTTTGGTTTTTAGCGATTTTTTTCACTTCGGCGAAAAGATTCCGATTTATTTTAGTTCTAACGATTTTTTTAGTTTTATTTACTCACATGTGAAGGGTTTCGTAACTTTTTTTTCGGTTTTTGGTGTTCGTTATTTTTTGAGGGCGTTTTTTTCGTTTTAGTTTTTTTTCGTTCCGGCGATTTTTTTCTTTTTGGCGATTTGTTTTAGTTCTAGCTGTTTATTTAGTTTTAGCGCTTTTTTGGTTTTGACGATTTTTTCGGTTTTAATGTTTTTCTTTGTTTCTGAATTTGTTCCGATTGTTGCATTTTTTTTTTTTTTTGCTTTGGGGTATTTTTTCGCTTTTAGTGATTTTTTCGATTCGGCGATTATATCCTATTTATTTTATATCCCGCGATTTTTTTCGTTTTTGACAACTTTTTCGGTTTTTGGTGATTTTTTTGTTTGGCGATTTTTTTAATTTTGAGATTTTTTAGATTTAGCTTTTTTGAAAATATGACGAGTTTGCCTCTCAAAGTTTGCAAGATGCCGCAAGTTTTTGTTGTTTTTTAGGGTTTGTCTTTTTTTTTTTGGTGATTATTTTAGTTCCAAAATTTTTTTTCGTTCGGTCGACTTTTTCGGCTTTTTTGCGATTTATTTACCTTCTATCGATTTTTTTTTTAGTTTTTTCTTTTAGGCGATTTTTTTTAATTTTGAATTTTTTAGTTTTAGCTTTTTTGAAAATTTCAAGAGTTGGCCTCTTACTCTTTTCTAGATACAGCAAATTGTCAAAATTATATTAACTGATATAATACCCTTTAATTTAGTTTATTTTTTTCAAATTACAGTGTTAATTGGTGTATACAGACTATAGTCTGCCTAAAAATATATTAACTTTGAAAATTTCAAGTGTCTAAATATAATTGTCTGTAAATTACATTGGGATTTCAACCTGGGGCCTAATTCCAGCACTCGTGATCGGAATTGAATTCGAATAGAAATTAATTTCGATGGCAAGAAATTTTCCGATGATGTCACTCGTTACCAAGCGTATCGAGTTTTTGTTTCAGTGTTGGAAAAAGGCAAATAAGTATATTTGTATATAAATTCATTTCACAACACTGAATAAATTGTAAGCAAAAGCATGTGTTTGTATATGTGTGTGTGTGTGCAAAAACATATGTATGTACATACGTACATACACACGTATTTATATGCAGAAAAAAGAAACGAATATACAAATGTTATTTTCATTTTAATTTAATTAACAACTTAATAAAAAATTAGTGTAAAGTTAGAGAATAGAGCACTAGCCACATTTTAGATTCTTTTATTGGTTGACCAGAAGCAGTTAATTTGTTATTTAGATGCTCCCAGAGTTGGTTGATTTTTTTTTTATTTTCTCCGACAACTCTTAAGCAAAACATTATTTACCAAGTCAGTGTGTTTTGTTATATTTAAAGTCAACTAGAAATTCTTTAATTTGTATTTTTTTATACTTACATTTGTGCATTCATTCACTTATAAATAAATAAGTCAAATATTGAACATGCATTTTCTTTTTCTTCGCTTTTTCTATGTTAAACATGATTTCGAATGCCTTTTTGCTTGCGAGTAAAAACACGAACAGTTGCATTCGAATGTATGCACGTTATCGAATGCTGTCATTAGAAATTTCGATATGTGTTATTCGAAACCGAATGCGAAAATCCCAAAAGTTAAAAAACTCACACATTCGAGTAATAACTCGCTCGCAGTCGAATGCGAGAATTAGGCCCCTGTTTCTTTGCTCGCTTTAGAACACTGTTTAATTTTTAACTGCCATATATTTATTGTTGCAGCGGCCAAAGTTTCATATATTCTGTGAAAATTTCAGGTCCATAGCTCTTACGGTTTTAGAGAAAACAGTTTGTGAGGGACTGACAAACAGACGGACATCGTAGCGAAAACAATAGGGTCCTCTGCACCTTTAGTGTACGGAACCCTAAAAAAATAGAATTAGCCAGATAGCTTTTTTAAATATAGTCTCAGTTTATACAATGCAAGTCTTATTGCTAAGCTAATTAAATTGTTAGGAAAGAGAGAGAGACGGGGGAAAAGAAACGTTCCTGTTCCCCTCGTCTCTCTCTCCCTAAAACTAATCAGCTTAACAATAAGACTTGCATAGTGTAAAATAGGCTTTAGCAAGTCCATTCATAAAGATTTTTGCTATTTGATGTACGCAATCAATGAATGATATGGCAGCTCAATCAGGTACCACTAAAAACCCAGCTGATTAATGTTTATAAGATAGAATTATACCTCATTTTGCGCATAGTGTGGGACAGCGTGTATGATTTTGCATAAAGTGTGTGTCAGTGTGTGTGTTGAAAACACAAAATTTTTAATACAATTCTGTTTTCTTTCTACCAACAAAATGCATGTACATATTTTTGTTGTTGTTATAATTTTGTTGTAGAATTGATGGTACCTGATTCAACCGCCTTGTTGAATGACGATAACAGATGGCTCCATTGTATTTCAACTGTAACAATGATTTAATTTTTTACTGTTATTGATAATTGGAAAAAATATGATTGTCATTTAAAATTATAACAGACCATGACAACATTTTTCATAACAATAACAACAAAATAAAAACATCATTAGCAATTAACGTTATTTTGATTTTTTTTTCAAACCAGAAGAGTAAACAAAATATGATTACAAAAGAGAAATCCTCGTTAGTGCCCAGCAGTTGCAATAAAGTTCACAAAATGTCTTTTCTGTAGGTAGGAATTATTAAAAATATAGAGCGTAATAAATATGTAAATATGTAGTTAACAATATAAGAAAAAGTTTATATTTTGATCAAAAGAATTTAAAAATACAAAAAAACAATTTAAATGACCTGATGGTTGCTGCAAACATAATAAAACAGAAACATATATCGTTCCATTTTTGTTGTTATCATCTGTCAATAATTATAGGCTGAGCCAGGACAACAGTTAACATAGCTGGGTATTTAAAAAACCCACTTATTAAAATACCCTGTACGTGTATAATTTATTTTCTTTTATATATATATTGCCAGTTTCTCGATGTCGATAATGCACAGTGGCCCAAATAGAAAAAAAGGGTAATAAATGTGTATGTGTGAAACTTGCGATCCGATAACAAAATGTTGTATATATAAATTGTAGAGAAAGAACTAAGCTTTAAGAATATTGAAATTTGAACTACCCTGCTAAAACGCACGGTGATATACAGGGTGTCAAAGTGGAATAAATCGGGCATGAAAACTTTGTTGGCTTTAAGTTTTATTGCAAACTTTTTAAATAGGCAAATATAATTCATCTGTATTTTATAGAGATATCCTTAATAGTTTCAAAAACATTTGGCCTTGAATTTTCAAATTTTGTTCTTTGGCCTCGACATGGTTCCTGATTTGATAAATATCTATGGTAGTAAAATAGCCAAAATTTTCCACAAAAAAAAAACATATTATAATAATTTTCAAAAAATTCGTGATAACATGTTAAAGAAATTCGTGTGTTATCGCATTTGTATAGTCGTGAAAAATTCAAAATAAAAAATTCGAAATAAGAGTGAAAAGTGGCTAATTTTTTATTATTATTTATTATTAAGAGAAGTACCATTCAGGCAATGAATGCCTACACAGAAAAAACTAAATTTCGTTTTCAGTAATCAAATTCATTGAATCAGTAAATTTTTTGTATGAATGCGGACCTACAAAGAAATTTGTAGATTCTGATAACAAATTTTGTAAAAATTTAACTGGAAACATTTTTTTTATTTTTAGTTAACTTATTATGGCATTAGAGAAAAAAGTTAACTGAAACTAAAAATATTTTCATTCAAATTTATTAATAGGAATAGAAAAACATTTTTGCAGATTTTTTGTTTGTATTATTCAGCAAATTTTGTTTTATAATTTACAAACACATTCCCTAAAATTTTTCGTATTATCAGAAAATAAATTAACTGAATCAATAACAATTCTTACCAGTTAAAAAAAAAAAAAATTAGTAAAAGTTTTATTTGAAAAAAATAACTGAATCAAATAAAAGTTTTAACTATTTTTTTTTACTTTCAAAAATTGGCTTGTTTTCATGGTTAAGCATTTCGTTCCAGCAAACAAAAATATTAAAAAAAAATAAAATGTTTTTTATATCTATAAAATAATTTGTAGAAAAAAATCAGACAAATATTTTTACAGTATATAAAAATAAATTTAACTGAAAATAACAAATTTAATTTAAAAAAAATAAATCTAAATTTTTTTTTACAAATTTTACTTTATATACATAAATAATATTCATTCTATACGGTTTTTTTTTTACATAAAATAAAATTGGAACAAATAATTTACTGGAACAGTAAAAAAATATTTACTGAAACTAAATTATACTTCAAAACACACGTTTGTTTGAAAATTTTTTGGGAATAGTTTTTTCTGTGTACTACTATTACTAGGTTTTACCTTCTTTAGGAAAGGGATAGTGATAGAGAAGACAGGTGGTGATGGAAGAAATAGAGAAAGCTTCATTCTTTTACAACTCTGATATTTCCACGTTTCTAATAATGCAGGGTTCCAGCGCCTCTGGTGTTAAATGAGGCGTATTAAATTTTTTGAAGCTTTGTTTAGTAGACATTTGATTGGTTATTTTACTTCGCCGATGATTCTGCTACACAAAGAAGGAGAACGCTCAGATGTTATATTAGGATTAATATCTGCTGAAGCCGGTTCAGTGACCAGTGACTATGCCTTCATCACTTGAACTTTGCTGCAACAACTGATACAAAGGGACACTAATGCACTTCAGGAAAATGCGTGATGTTGTTATTTAATGACTATTGGATACCAGGATTTAAAATTAAACTTTAAATTTATTAAGAAATGCAAACATTACACGCAGCATTGAATGAATATAGTGAATTTTTCTACAAAATTTTAAATTAATCGGGTAAGAAAAAAAACTGCTTTGTCAAGTTATGCCATGAGGTCAGATTTTCCAAAAATAGTCAAATTTTCAGAAGAAATATATATATCTGCTTGAAAATTTACTAAAATTATTTTTTTAATTTTTATTTTTTTATTTATTAAAACTAATAACAGTCCTTATATGTTCAAAAAATTTCCGTGGTAGTTATATTAAACGGTAAATTTTTGTTAATGAATTTTCCCCAGTGTTTATGAACGGTGTAGTGCAATGACATTCATCAGAACTGCTGGGCAGCAGCGTATGATGACTGGAGAAGTAACACAAGTGTTTTGTCAAGTAATTAGCGTATGAGCGGATTAAAACCAATTCGTATAAAATTTTAATTTTATTTAAAGATGATGTGATGTGATGCACAAACAGATTTTGTTATTTTAAACGGGCACAATGATATGACATTTTTTGTAGGGAGTCTTTATTTAATTTATCTTTTTTTTCTTTTGCAAAATAATTTGACTTAATATCGGAGGTGCAATTTTTCTTTTCTAAACCAAAAAGACGCTAAATAATTGACTTCCGATGCAATTTGCATTTAATGCAAAAGTCATTGAGTACAGTGTTGGGCAAAAGTTCAACTGAAACTAAATTTACTATATATGTATACTCGTACATACACAGAGAAAACAGATTCGTTGTGACAACCGAATTTGTTGCCAATTGAATTTTGGCGGTTGCAGCAACTATCATAGAATTCTGCTATAGCGACTGAAATTTTCTTGTGGTACCACTATATTTTAATTATAACCCTTAACCCAATAGTTGCAGCAATAGAAAAAATTGGTTGACAGTATGGAATTTGAAATAAATGTTATTCTTGCTACCGAAAATTTGGTAAATATAATTAAAACAATATCATAATTGGTACCTGTAAAAGAAAAATTGGCCTTCCTTGCTGAAATAAAAATAAACAATAAACGCAAATAAAAATACACAATTTAAGAAATTTATTATTTGACATATTGTCATTTATTTTAATTGAAATTGAAGCATGTCTATATACATTTCTTCAACCACACATTTTGAGAAGCCACAAACCTGTTATCTTATGCACAGACTTTCAAAAACCATTTGAGAATTCAAAAATCATAATATCTTTGAAAGTCACAAAAGTTAATGATAGTAAACTCAACCTCTAGTTAGTTGCAGCAACTGATTGAAAGTTTTTATTTTAATTTTAATATAGAACGACAATTTTTTAGTTGCTAATACCAAAAGTTGGTAGTAAAATCCAATTCGTAATATTTTATTCGGTTGGGTTAACCAATCAGTTAATTAGTCATGACAAAAGCATACGCTCGGTTGATGCAATCAATTTAAATATTCACAGGAAAAATTATTCCCAAAAAATTTTCAAACAAACGTGTGTTCTGAAATATAATTTAGTTTCAGTAATTATTTTTTACTGTTCCAGTAAATTATTTTGTTCCAATTTTATTTTATGTAAAAAAACTGTATAGAATGAAAATTATCTATATAAAGTAAAATTTGTAAAAAAAAATTTTAGATTTATTTTTTTTTTTATTTAAATTTGTTATTTTCAGTTAAATTTATTTTTATATACTGTAAAAAAATTTTTCTGATTTTTTTTAATTTTTTCAGTTACATAAATTTATTTTTATATACTGTAAAAAAATTTGTCTGATTTATTTTAACATTTTATTTTTTTTTTAAGATTTTTGTTTGCGGTTTTCAAACTTATTATGTTTGTATATTGTGATTCTCAATATAGTATTAAGAGTCTTACTATAAACATACGGAGTTTGTTAGCTAAATTCAAAAAATTTTTGGGTTGAATTCTACTGACGAGTTCCAAAAACGGGAACGAAATGCTTAACCATAAAACAAGCCAATTTTTGAAAGTAAAAAAAAATAGTTGAACCTTTCATTTGATTCAGTTATTTATTTCAGCTAAAACTTTTACTAATTTAAAAAAAAAATTTAAGAATTGTTATTGATTCAGTTAATTTATTTTCTGATAATACGAAAAATTTTAGTGAATGTGTTTGTAAATTATAAAAAAAAAAATTTGCTGAATAATACAAAAAAAATCTGCAAAAATGTTTTTCTGTTCCTATTAATAAATTTGACTGAAAATATTTTGAGTTTCAGTTAACTTTTTTCTCTAATGCCATAATAAGTTAACTAAAAATAATTTTTTTTTTTTCAGTTAAAGTTTTACAAACTTGTTATCAGAATTTACAAATTTCTTTGTAGGTCCGCATTCACACAAAAAATTTACTGATTCAATGAATTTGGTTACTGAAAACGAAATTTAGTTTTTTCTGTGTTGTCACAATCATATATTTGTTACAATTATGCCCTTATGGCAATGAACATACATGGATTGTTTTTTGGATTAATAGAAAATTGATAGCGTGAACTGAAATATAGTTAATGCAAATGATATTTTATTGGACTAACCGTTTTCCAACCAATCTTTTTTCTGGGTGTACTTTTGCGATTATAAAGCAGATTACTGTGGAGCCAGTTAATTGTTGAATCATGTAATTATTGAAGCTCACTTTTAAAATTACGGCCACACTTGGTCACCATTTGCCCAAAAAAAAAGTGTAACCACTAAATACTAATGAAAAAAAAAAACAGTTTGATTCAGATACATACATACATATGTACGTGTTTATTTATCTATTTTATTAAAGACTTTTAAAATATTATAAATTCTTTAAAGTGCTACTTTGACTCACACGCGAAGGGTTCCGTACGGCGCTTGTTTCTTTTTGGCGATTTTTTTTTGTTTTTAATGAAAAATTTTCCGATTTTTGGCGATTTTTTCTGACAATACTTCTCTTTAGTTTTAGTGATTTTTTTAGGTTTGGCGATTTTTTTTTTCGAATTTTGACTTTTTTTTTTTTTTTTTTTTTGCAATACATATGTACTTTTAGTTTTACATATAGATTTTTTTAAGTTTTGAAGCTTTTTTTTCGTTTCAGCGAAAGTACACACATATATAGATAAAAAATAATATATGTATTCAACAAAATGCGACTTTGACTCAAACATGAAGGGGGTTTATTTTTTTGCGGTATTTTGCAATTTTTTTAGTTTAAATGATTTTTTCACTTTTTGGCGATTTTTATTTATTTTTTTTACAATAATTTTCATTAGTTTAGCGTTTTTTAAGTTTTGTTGCTTAATTTCATTCTGGCGATTTTTTCAATTTTTGCCGTTTTTTTTAATTTTTTGACGAACTTTTTAGGTTTGGTCATTTTTCGTTTTGCATTTTATCGAATTTTTTTTTATTTTAGCTGATATTTTCCATTTAGCGCTTTTTATTTTGGCAAGATTTTCGTTTTTACGATTTTTTCATTTTGACGATTTTTTTTTTTGGTTCCTGGCTTTCTTTAGTTTTTTACGACCTTTTTACTTTTGGTTTTTTTTTTTGCATTGTAGCGATTTATTTTATTTTTGGATATATTTTTCATTTAATCGCTTTTTTATTTTGGCAATTTTTTTTGCTTGTTGTTTTTTAGTTTTTTTTACGACATTTTTTACTTTTTTCTTTTCGGCACTTTTTTCAATTTTGGAATGTTTAGTTTTGGCTGTTTTGAAAATTCGCCTCTTACGATTTCCGAGATACAGCGAGTTTGATTATTTTTTTAATTTCAGTCTTGCTGTAGTCTGCATAAGAATAGAATAACTTTACAAATTTCAACGGCGCATAATGAAAAACTAGCATGAATTTAGCATAAGTGGTAAAATTTAACGTAGGTCTGAACGAGTTTTGTCAAACAATTTTACATTAAAAATCACGCCAGGATTTAATAGTGCTAGTTTTTCATTATGCATTGGTACGGTGACCATATTTATTAACAAAAAATTATGTTCAAGTTGATAAATGAGGAGAATGATTCTTTTAGATTTACTGCCTGTCCCACGATGTCACTCGAACACGTTCGATCGACAACTTTTATTGCAAACAACAATAACATTAGAAAATTTGTTGTTGTTTTCAATATAAGTTGTCGACCGAACCTTTGCTGGTGACATCGCGAGACAGGCAGTTAATAGATTGCGTGAACATGTTGACAAATAAAACAAAGTAAGTACTTCTCAAGAATCGATTATTTTAGTCTCACGCCTTGTTGAAATCATTGAGTTGGTAATCCAGTAGGGAAGTGCTTCCATCAAAAATGCTTAATTCCAAACCCGATTACTTTTTTTTTAATTTTTTGCTGGGCATAAACAGTCTCAAATCAAAATTATCAAAATTTTGTTGTTTTTTCATAAAACAGTTCACTGAACAGATTTCCAATGTCTTGAAAAATTTCTTTTGCAACACAATCTTCCTGAACAGTATGAAATACCGTTATGCCTGTTCTTATGTTAGATACTTGCGTAATTTGTACAATATAAACAGTTTTTTGCCACTCCTCAATATCTAGGATTTTTTGAATTGTGACTGTTCAAAATAAAAGGACAATTGATTAGAAAAAGGAAAATTTTTTGGAAAAAATTTTACAAGGACATCGTGTTAAAAAAAGGACTGTCATTTTAAAAAAAGGACGATTGGTCACCGGATGCATAGGGCCGCAAGTGTCTATATATAATTGTCTGTATGTTCCACTAAGATTTCAACATTTCTCAAGAAAATAGCCCATAACAGACGGGCGGACATCGTAGCCAAAACAATAGGGATATTTTTCACCTTTAATGTAAAGTACCTCAAAACTAATAAAGAATTTATAACCTCGCCTTTTTTTAAAGTCGGCCAAAAAATTTAAAAAAAAATATAAAAATTGAAAATTGAAAATTGTTTTGTTTCCACTACCCAGACGGGGACGACTCACAAAGAAGACGAATGAGATTAAAATTTAGAGTAAAGTCTGCGAACTAAACAAACATTGTTTGTTAAGCTGGGGTCACACGATTGGCACAAGCTACCAGTGAGCTAACGAAAATTGGTGTATTGTGCTAATCGCGTGACCCCAGCTTTAAATTCCACACACTGAAAAAACAGTTTTACATAAATTCAACGAACTCGCATTCATTGATTTAAATTCATTGAAATTCAACGTATTATACGTTGTTTCAAAAAAGTATTCCTTGAAATTCAACGTAAAATTTTATGTAGATATGAATTGAACGTTGAAACCATTCCTTGATATTATTCGTTGAATTTAACAACGAACTAGTTTATTCATTTAACGTATAATACTTTGAATTTAAGGAGCACGTTCTTTCTTATATAAATAAAAGAAAAAAGTTTAGTAAATTTCAAGAAAGCGTACCTTGATTCAAGGAACATGTTCGTTGATTTTAAGTAATGTACGTTGCATTTGACTTCAAGAAAAAGAAGAAGATGTTTTATTCAATGAACGAGTACTTTGATTCAAGGAACCACCATTTGAATTTTTGTTTTACTTGGTTCAATTCAACGAACTAGTTCCTTGATTTATAACGGGGAAAAATCATAATGAAATGAAAAAATAAACAAAGAGCAATCAGTTGTTGTTCTTCGTTTAACAAATAAGTTTGTGAGCAATTAAAGAAGAAAATTTTAAATTAAAAAAGTGCCAAAAAGTAAATTAATAATAAGAATATATAAATAGTTCTATAATATCCCGCATATCAGACACTTCCTGAACTACTTTAAAGCTGGAAAATAAGTTCCAAATGCATCTATTCCTGACATTATTTGTTCAAATTCCCAAGTTTTATGTAAGTAATTATATTGCATGCTATTTAGATAGTATAATTTTATTCATGTTTATCTATGTTAATTTTAAATATTCAAGAACTAACGTAGAGGTTTACGTTAGAAGCCTCAAATTTGAGTGCAGAGGGATTCAATAGCACTTGGCAGGCATGCAGCAATTCCAGAATTAATGAAGTAAACCAAGCTTCCACTTTAGCCGAAGTTTTCAAAAGATGGCCCGAGTATAAGAAACCGAGTAGATTTCGATATGTGAGTGTACAAATCTTTACTGTTTTATACTTTTATATTTATTGCAAAATAAATATTTATAACTATATTTCAGATTGACAAAGACTTTGGCTTTGCTTTTGGGAACGTTTTCTTTAACTTTAATAAGGCGGTAAATTTTTATGTAAATACATACTTACATATACAATATAAATTATTTCTTATTATATAAACTTTTAAATAAAATACTCAATTTAATATGAACTTGTGTATTATTATATTTATTAAAGTGAAATTTTGAATGTATAGGTGCATTGGTTCAAGGAATAAATTCATAAAAATCAATGAATGTGTTCATTGGGTCAAGGAATAGGTTCTTTAAATTCAAGGAACTATTTCATTAAATTCAAAGTATGTGTACGTTGATTCAAGGAACATATTCATAAAATCAATGATTGCGTTCATTGGGTCAAGGAATAGGTTCTTTAAATTCAAGGAACTATTTCATTAAATTCAAAGTATGTGTACGTTGATTCAAGGAACATATTCATAAAATCAATGATTGCGTTCATTGGGTCAAGGAATAGGTTCCTTAAATTCAAGGAACTATTTCGTTAAATTCAAAGTATAAATATATAGGTTTAATGAATTTACGTAACGTTTCAACGTATGGATTCTTAACTTCAACGAACGGGTACGTTGAATTCAACAAGCCAATTGGCATACGTTGAATTCAATGAACATATTCCTTAGGTGAAAAATAAGGAATAAATTCGTTGAATTAACGATTTTTTTCGTTGAATTTATGTACCTTTTTGGTTCAGTGCAGCTGGTAGGTAATAAAGTGACTGATTGTGCCTATAGAATATTTACCCACATCCAAATTTTATTTAATAGTTTTATTTTGATGTACATATTTATGTATGCATATTCTTAATTCAGTAAACTAAACAGTTCAATGTATTTATTTGTGTATGTACATATCGATCATTTACTTCAATAGTGGCATAACTCAAAAAATTAGTTTTTTGAGTTAATAATGCAGAAAGATGCGGCATTTCGTATTTTATCTTGTGTAAAAATTTCATATAAATAGCTTGTACCATCACCTCCTGAGAGAAGAATTTTTTTTTAATTTCTCTATTGAGTTGTATGCAAATTGAAAACTTAAAACGCGTTTTCTGCAAAACTGGTTTTTTTGAGTTGTGCCACTATTGAAGTAAATGAGCGATATGTATTATTTAAATCTCAGGTGATACCGTCAGTTCCGAAAATAGTTTTTTTTTCGAAATTAATCATTTCCATTATTAGAACAGTGCGTAAAAAGAACTGAAAAAAAATAATTACATTAGCTGTCATTTAAAAATATACACGAGTACGTGTAGAACATACACATCTGTAATTTCACTGACATGAATCATTTTGAAAATCATCTAATTGGGTGGTCGACGTCAAAGATTCTATTTTATTTTCTACTCTCTAGTATATTATTTATTTATTTTATTTTTTAAATACCTTCAAGCTACTTGAAACAATTAGAAAGAAAACAAAAATATTTTTTTCGTTTAACAAAAAAAAAAAAAAAAAAAAAATCGAAGGCAAGAAAAAAATTCAATTTACATAATGTACTTAAAAATATGTTTTAAAGTGTTTAAAGGGAAGGACACTAACAGCGACTGTTATTAAGTAAACAAAAAAAAAGTTAAAATAAATATCAAAAAATATGAAATTTCAACCGTTTAAATACGCCAAAAATTTTACACAGAAAAAAAAAATTCCTGCAATAAGCAACTTTAATGGAAAACAAAACCAAAAATCAACTAAAAATGTAATTGAGTCAATTAAACTTTGTAATTAATTAAATTTTTAAACAAAACTTTAATTCATTTAAATAACTATCAAATTGATTTTTGGTTTTATTTTCAAATTAAAGTTATTTATTGCAGGAATATTTTTTACGGTGCAGGAGAAAAAAGCTGTTGTTTTACTGTCTAATAGTAAATAAAGAAATGTTCCCAAGGGTTACTATTGGCCGCGTTTATGCTGAAAGAAATTCAGAACTCTCAGTGGTAAAATAATGTCACATTGAAGTTGGTCTTTATGCATCATTATAGAATTTTCCTGTTTTGTGTCATTGGCATTTTTATGTTAAGAAACTTATGGGGCTCCCATGAGTGTCACGGCCACAAATATATAGATATCCACTTGCTGAGGTGACAGCCAGAGCTAACAATTTATTTAACCCCCCCCCCCCCCCCCGCCCCAGTCATCCATAGTGTTTAGCCAATAGCTGGCTGCTTATTTTCTTTTTATCTCTAGAAATAAATTATATTGAGAGATTTGTCTAAAAATTTCTATTAGCAAAACGGCTCAAATATCAAACATTAAGTGTTTTTCATTCTTTAAATATGAAAATATTGTCGTTTAAGCAAAACAAATTGTTAATTTAAAAATTCATTCACATCACGCACACAAAAAGAAAAACTAAAAATAACAAATAAATTAATACAATTAAATTTTGAAAATATTTAACACGCGCATAGACAAAAAAAAATAATTAATAAAAGTGTCTAAAAATACGGGCAACGTATTTCGCCCCCCAGAAATAAAGAAGTGAAAATTTGTCACACAGAAAAAAATTCCTATGATAAACACGTTTAATTGAAAAAAAAAACTAAAATCAATTCAAAATGTAATAGATTCAATTAAACTTTTGTTTACAAATTTAATTTAATTAAAAGTTTAATTGACTCAATAAAATACTGAAGGAAATTTTTTTTCTGTGTGGTAAATTTTCACTTCTTTCTTTTGGCGGAGGGGACGGGGGGAATTCGAAATACGTTGTCCGTATTTTTATACAAGAAAACGACTTAAGACAGTTTAAGGTCATATACTTTTTTTAAAGTACCCTGGAGACGATCAAATAAACTCATCAATCACATACTCGTATATACAAAAATACGTTGCCGGTAATGATTGATGAAAATCGAAAAAAAAAATTATTTGACGACTGATTATTTGATCTTCTCCAACTGTGTTTGAGGAAAAAGTTATTTGCTTTCTGACGTCATGGAGAAGTGCGTAGACGAATGTTTTAATTTCACGACTCTAATACTTTATGTGATCGTCTCCAGCATCCATAATAGTACCGCTAAATACTTTTTTTAACTAATGGAATTTGCTTTTCTAGTAAAAATGATTAAATTTATTGCACTTTTCAATAAATAATTCGCAAATTCGTTTTTTGAAATATAAATTTTATTAGAAACTAGCTGAGCCCGGCAAATGTTTTTTTACCCTCAATTATGTTTTTTTTAACTACAAATTACTCCACACACTGGTCGCTTCTTCGGTCAGAATCAAAACAAAAACCTACCGGGTATTGACCCGAACCTGCGTTGAAAATTTCGGATCCACAGAGATCATGCGTTAGAAACAAACACACACTACGATTTTATATATTTAGATTATTGTACCACACCTTTCTAGAATAGAAAACGCCATAAAATAAGAAGATTAATATTGCACAATTTTCAGAAAAGAATACACAGCACAAGAGCGATGAATTTTACTAATAAAAAACTTAATCTTAAAAGCTAATTAAATTAAATAAAATGTTCTCATATCCCCTGATCTATACTTCACTTTTGTTTAAAACAAATTTCACTAAAGTATGCAAGCCTTAGCAGTTTGTCATGACTACTGCCTCCCGCCCCCTCAGTAATTCCTTTTGATTTAAATACTTATTTCAAGTGCATATTCAATTTATTTAATTCCATCTTCTTCTTCAGCTGCTGCCTTCATTGTTTTAAGGTGTGAAATATATTTTTCTTTCCATTATATTTTCACAACAAAAAAAAAAACAACTCCAAATCTCTGAAGTGTTAAAATTTGCAACAGCTTGTTTTTTGTTGTCTTTGTGTTATAAAACGCGTCACAAGTGCAGTAGGCTGCTGCTATTGCACATAAGTACACATAAAGTCAATTAAATTTTTAACTTCAGTCAGTGTTTAAGTGTCACTTTTGAAGGGTTAATTTATGCATCAAACACATACACAAAAAAATTTTAACAAAAAATTATTTTATAAAATAAAAAAATATGGCTTTAGTTAACTCTTTCACAAAAAAAAATATATATATATATATAAAATATCATACAATTGAACTTGTAATTGGCTTTAATGCTTTAGCGGAAAAATTACCAGAAATATGCTTAATCACGCCGCTTTTAAAAATTACTAGAAAGCTATTGTTGTGAACAGCTTATTTTGCGCTAATTTTGACTCACACTTGAGATTTTTTTTTCAATAAAATAATTGAAGTGCGCAATTATTGGTTTCTCAAAGCTGGCAACCAAATATTTTATTATTATATTATTGTTATTATTTTTTTTTGTTACTTTAAATTTTGTTTTGTTTTATTACTTAATTAAATTATGCTAAAGGTACGTTCACACTTGTGCAAACAATTGTCTAAAAAAAGCGTAACCACTAAATAGTAATGAAAAAGCTTTTGATTCAGACACTTGTTTATAGACAATACCATAGAACGAAACATAATTATGAAAAAAAAACTATAACAAAAAATTCAAACATCTGTTTTCTTCGAAAGATTTACATCCAATTCGAACTATCGATTTTATTTTGATTTCCGTGTCTTAACCTGCGTTAAGACATGCTAGTACTAGACATGCTAGTTCTGTGTACATATTATCAACAAAATGTTCGAAAAAAAAATACAGACGAAGTGATAATGTGCTCCTTTTTTGAAGTCTTTAAAAAAACGCCCTCTTTGGCAGCAAATGCAGAAAGTGTAAATTTTGAGTGTTTTTACGAACTTGCACTTGCACGTGTTGCACGTTAAGTTAGCAACTCTGGTTATAAATTTAATATTTCTGACTGTTCAAACTTATATTTTTGTAAATTTCGAATTTTCGAACATTAAAAAATTTTACAATTTCGCAATTAATAATAAAAGTTATTCTATTCCCTTTATTTTATATGTACCGCAAGTTCGAATTTTCGAATTTACTTTAATTTTTAAACTTTGGAAAATTAAGCTATTAACTGACGTAAACTCAGAATATTTGAACATTAAACGCAAATTTTGTTGGTTTCGAGCCCTATTTCGAATTTTCGAACATTGAAAACTTTCAACAATTTTAGTCATAATTGTTCCACACTCTTCCATATTTGCACGTGTTAACAACTTCAGTTATAAACTTAATATTTCAGACTCTTAAAACATGTTGTTTTTGTAAATTTCGAATTTTCGAACATCAGAAAATTAAAAAAATTTCACTTTTGATAATAAGAGGTTTTATATTTCTTTAAAAGAGGCTTGCAAATTTATTGTTATTTTAGATGCACATCAATTTCGAATTTTCGAATTTACTTTAATTTCCGAGGTTTGCTAAATTCAGTTATAAATTGACTTAAACTCACAATATTTGACTATTAAACAAATTTTATTTTTGCTTTTGAGCTTTATTTTGAATTTTCTAACATTAAAAGCTTAATGCTTAATTGCCTTTAGAACGTCAATATTTTATGTTTTGTTTGTTTCTATATTAAGGCAACGAATTTTCAAATATACTTTAGTTTTCGTATTTGAAACATTTTTAGGTGCTTATTGAGGTAAAGTCAATATATTGAGCTATTCCAATATTTTTTTTCATATTGAACTAATTTTCCCATTTCCAAGCATAAAAGAATCATTGAATCATATTTTTTTAAATTTTATTCTTAATAGAGAAATAAACATTTACTCTTATTTTATTTTAAACATCCACAGTTCAAATAATCGTATAAACTTTAAATTTCTTATATTAGTTACATATATATATTGCAATAAAGTTAAAAAAAAAGTATTTCGAATTTTTGATCATTAAAAAATTTTGTCATTAAAAAAATTCTGAGCTTATAACTTGGTTTGCTTTTTATATGTCCTCATTTATTTATTATTTCTTTTAATTGAAAAATATAATTTATTTATATCTAGTAAATATTTTCCTTTTTTTTATTAACAGGTTTTCCCCAAATCAAGAGCTTTGCAACAACAGCAGCTTCTCTGCCGGGTAAGTTGTTCAATAATAGTACCCTAAAATAAAAACAAGTTCAACTGGCAGGTTTAGCAAGTAGAAAGTATTTAAAATCCCTGCTTTTTAAGGGGAATTAAAAGATACCAATATCTCCCCTCATTATGCATATATATTTTTTTTATTTAAAAACGCAGTCGAAGTGAAAAAACGTTAGAAATAATTTTTTTGGAGAGTTCTGAATGCTAAAAAGAAACTGAGATTTCAAACATTGAAAAGAAGACGAAAAATGTAAATAGGGAGTCCCAAAATTCAAGCCATATTCGAACTTGCCTTTCCTTTCCTATAGGTGATGTTCATTAAAATTAAATGAAAGTAAAATCAATTTAAATTAAAATAATTCAAATAAAAAAGGAGTAAAATAAAAACTAAAATTAAAATAAAATAAAATAAAATAAAGTGAAATAAAATAAAAAATGAAATAAATTAAATTAAATTAAATTAAATAAATTAAAAATAAATATAAAATAAAATAAAAAACTTTAAAAATGTAGAATAAATTTAAATAAAAAAACAAAATAAAATAAAATAAAATAAATAAAATAAAATGAAATGAAATGAACTGAAATAAAATAAAATAAAATAAAATGAAATAAAATAAAATAAAATAAAATAAAATATAAAATATAAAATATAAAATAAAATAAAATAAAATAAAATGAAATGAAATGAAATGAAATGAAATGAAATGAAATGAAATGAAATGAAATGAAATGAAATGAAATGAAATGAAATGAAATGAAATGAAATGAAATGAAATGAAATGAAATGAAATGAAATGAAATAAAATAAAATAAAATAAAATAAAATAAAATAAAATAAAATAAAATAAAATAAAATAAAATAAAATAAAATAAAATAAAATAAAATAAAATAAAATAAAATAAAATAAAATAAAATAAAATAAAATAAAATAAAGTAAAGTAAAGTAAAGTAAAGTACAGTAAAGTAAGGTAAAGTAAAGAAAAGTAAAGTAAAGTAAAGTAAAGTAAAGTAAAGTAAAGTAAAGTAAAGTAAAGTAAAGTAAAGTAAAGTAAAGTAAAGTAAAGTAAAGTAAAGTAAAGTAAAGTAAAGTAAAGTAAAGTAAAGTAAAGTAAAGTAAAGTAAAGTAAAGTAAAGTAAAGTAAAGTAAAGTAAAGTAAAGTAAAGTAAAGTAAAGTAAAGTAAAGTAAAGTAAAGTAAAGTAAAGTAAAGTAAAGTAAAGTAAAGTAAAGTAAAGTAAAGTAAAGTAAAGTAAAGTAAAGTAAAGTAAAGTAAAGTAAAGTAAAGTAAAGTAAAGTAAAGTAAAGTAAAGTAAAGTAAAGTAAAGTAAAGTAAAGTAAAGTAAAGTAAAGTAAAGTAAAGTAAAGTAAAGTAAAGTAAAGTAAAGTAAAGTAAAGTAAAGTAAAGTAAAGTAAAGTAAAGTAAAGTAAAGTAAAGTAAAGTAAAGTAAAGTAAAGTAAAGTAAAGTAAAGTAAAGTAAAGTAAAGTAAAGTAAAGTAAAGTAAAGTAAAGTAAAGTAAAGTAAAGTAAAGTAAAGTAAAGTAAAGTAAAGTAAAGTAAAGTAAAGTAAAGTAAAGTAAAGTAAAGTAAAGTAAAGTAAAGTAAAGTAAAGTAAAGTAAAGTAAAGTAAAGTAAAGTAAAGTAAAGTAAAGTAAAGTAAAGTAAAGTAAAGTAAAGTAAAGTAAAGTAAAGTAAAGTAAAGTAAAGTAAAGTAAAGTAAAGTAAAGTAAAGTAAAGTAAAGTAAATTAAAATAAAATAAAATAAAATAAAGAAAAAAATAAAATAAACTAAATTAAATTAAACTAAATTAAATTAAATGAAATAAAATCAAAAACAAAATAAAATAAAAGAAAAAGAAATAAAATAAAAAATAATAAAAATAAACTAAAAAAAATAAAATAAAATAAATAAAAAAAGAATAAAATAAAGAAATGGATCAAAATTCAACAAAAGTACTCGTAATAATAAATATAAAACAAATAATTCAAGCTTCAAGGACTTTTGAAGGACTGGTGACTGGCAACGACCGTTCGATGGTCACGTTGGGGCTTTAGTTTAAAAGAGATGCGCACAATTTAATCTTGACAGGGGCTATCGAGCAGCAGAAATAGTAGTAATATTCTGGAATGCTTTAAAGTTCTCCTGTCCTTAACAAAAATATTCTTAGAATGTTCACCTCCTTCCTCGCGAAAGTTAGAACCAATGGCGATTTCAAGATTCTTTAGTAAAGTAGATGAGGTCTAGATGAGCTACTCTAGCAGATGGCAAGGGATATAATAAATATTTTCGGTCTCAGTATCCAGTGTTTACCGTACAATTTAAATCCATTCATTAGTATGGTTTAAACATAAATTGCGTGAACAAGGACCTTTATTCCTTTGTTAAGGTAGGACTGAGCTACTACCAGTATTTAATCTTGCTTGAATCTTGGGAGACCCTTTTTCTTAAAAAAAAAGTTGAGTTTTTTTTATTAAAACAAAAGAAAGACTGGCTCATTTTTTTTTTATTTGAGGAGGGTTTAAATGCAAGTTACTTGAAAGAGAAATAATGGTACATGTACGTGAATGCAATGAAAAGAATGTGAATGAATGTAGTTTATTAAACAAAAAAATTATTTTATTTAATATCAAGGGCATCTATTTAAAAATGTTGAGTAAAATTTTGTATTTCAATAGTAAATTTTGCATGGCCGCCTTGTACATATATTTAGCAAAATATATGTATGTATCAAAAAATTAGAAAAGCTGAAAATGAAAGAAATTTAATTATGAGTAAATATTAGGAAACCATGAACTCATTGGTCTTTTTATTAAATGTGATGGAATGCATTGCAGTTATTGTAAGTACATAACTTGGGAGTAGCGATTTTGTATAGTACTCTTCCTCATCATGCCATAAAGGTATAGTTAAACCGAAAATTTCTAAATAAAACTGCTGCCGGCTCTAATGAAGCGCTCAAAGATGTTATAGAATTTCTTCAGACGTATTTTAATGGATACGACTGCACCAAGCAATGTGAAAGTAAATAGAATCGCCTTTTTTCCACATTAAAATTAATTTAATTTAAACGAAATCTTTTTTAAAAATAGGCTTGATTCGGAAATTTAAACCAATATATATTTGGTTTTAATACATATAAAAAAGGGGACATGAAAAACATGCCCACATTAGTAACCAATTTTGCAAAAATATTCGGAAGTATGCAGACACCAAATCTTTTTTTTTGCGATTCGGAAATTTTCATTCCAATTGAAAACGTTCGGAAGTCGTGACAGACATGATTAACAACTATTACGAGAGCGTCATACGGATATAAATCAATAGTGACTGAATCATAATAAATAGTTTTTACCAATAAATTTTCCTATAGAATTTTCATTTATAGCCTGAAGCTTATAAAGTTTTCTTAGACGAAATTTATTATTATTCAACTTTCTTCAATAAACCGTCTTGCCATTAAGAAAGTCTCAAGCAAAAACTGCTGAATTACTTTGCTTATTGCGTGCAATTACTTTTTGAAAATGTGTTAGAACCCTTCCTTCAGTTTTCGACATGGCAAAAGTTAATTAAAATAGTGATATAAACTTTAATGAAATTACATTTGTTATTTCTAATTCATTGCCATTTTTAGCACTTTTATTTTTTATTCTTGTTTTTTTTTTTGGGAAAAGGATGTAAATTGAAGCAAAACGTGGAAAAAATTAGTAACGCACATGAGTGTAAAATAATGTTCGATTAGGGTGGTTCGTATTTATGTATAAAAATCTTTTGAAGGATTGTTAGACACAAATTGTAAATGATACATATTAAATTTAATTGAACTAGAGTGAATTTTAATTAATTTATATTCTAGCCGCCTTATAACAATCATTTAGGATTTATAATGGGCTTTTAAAACAAATTTTCATAAAAAAATTTTTCTTATTAAGCCTTTAAAAGCCTTAATAATTTTTATAAATAAGGCTGTAAAATTATAAATTTAAAAAGGCTTTTCCAAATTGTATAAGAAATGACCAAGGCAAATACGAGTAGTATTCAGTGAGCAGCATGTTCGAAAAGTGCTTCAGTTTTCAAACCATAATTATTTGTGTTAAAGTTTGTATGCTTGCTGGGGTAGTTATTCATTTCGAAAATCTCACAAATAGGCGCCATACTATTCTCGTATTTTTATTGTTTTGTTGCTGAGATGACGATACCCCACCAGTCATGTAGATGGTGATGGCAATTATACGAGTAGTGACAATGTGTGTAACGAAAGGGTTAAATTGCTTGTACAAATGTAAAATTACACACATGTATCCTTGCAAAAGTCCCACATTTGTTTAGCTGTAGAATACACTCTTATTGTGTAGGAATTAAAACTTGACTTTACACTCCACAGCAGCAGCAACAGAAATAGCAAAACGAACGTCTGCATGTGGATATTAAAGGGTTGCATTTGTATACTCGTTTGTATAGCCAAAACAAATATACCATGGTATGTACCATATAATTGTAGTGTGAGCGACAGAACTAGTATAAGAGTTATTGTGTTTTATTGTTATTCCAAATTAAAATACAATTGAAAACAAATAACAATTGCTTATTGTATTGCTGCTGAGCAACTGTTTGATCTGTTTTTGCTCAAAAAATACATATTGTAATACAAATATATGAAAAAACCACTATTGAAACAAATACATGATGTGCAGATCAGTGATGGAAAATGAGATTTGCATTTCGGTACCAAAAAAATTTTCTTAAGTACTTTTTTGATCCCGAGAGTACCAAAAACTATTTTTTTATTTAAATTTTATTAACAAAAAATTATATAAAATTTGTTACAAATAAATAAGAAAATGAACACAAAGCATATACATATGTACATAACCAGACAGAAATTGTGAGTTTGCGCAAAAATTGTGTGCCTCCACAACACTGTAAATACAAAATTACGACTCTTCCAAAAATTTTGTACCACCAAAGTACTACAAACACAAAAATATGACTTTGTGTTTACAAATACCGTGTTCTTAGTAATCCTATGCCACTACAACACCGTAAATACAAAAAGTTGACTTAAGTTTGAAAATTTCCATTGTGACGACCTTATAAATTTGTATTTACAGTATTGCACCAACATTAAAAACAAGAGTTGGAGGATGGTCATTCGGCGTTACAATTTTAATGTTATGAGTTCCTTAAAATTAAACAGATGTTATACTGATATAGATAGATAGATGTTATACATCGTGCTGATTGTCTTTTTCTGTCTGGGTGGGTATAATATTAAAGTTATAACAAAAACAGTTTTTAGACTTCAATAAATCTTTGGCCTGGATAAGACTATACTGTTGGAATATAAGGCCTGTTCCTTTGTTTTGTTTTCATGAGATTGTGGTAAGAGAAAATCCTTTCGATATTAACAGAGGAGTGAGGTAAGGAAAAAATTCCGTAAGCTACTCTCGATTTACCAGGAAAAATGTATTCGTTCAATGCGTTTTTAGTTATAGCAACGGAAGTCCAGAAACTGCATACATATGTATATATTCTGTTGTTAATGGCCTTAGTTCTGCCATAGTATGACCTATATTGGTTGTTGATATTTTAAAAATTTAGCTTTTCGCTGAGAAACACTTTAATTAAAAGTAGTATAATTACCAAATAAATCATTTTCAAAGGGATACTTACTAAACCAAACTGTCAAAGTCCACTTTTGCTCTAAGAACTTGACAGAATGTAATATAAACTTTTTACAATTTTTTTTTAACTGAAACAGTTGTTTCAACATGATTTCTGTTTACATAGAGATCAACTTCTGTGCCACAGAAAATATCATTGAATCAAATATAGTTTTCATTTATATTTAATTGTGATTGGTTTGGTACACTTTTCTAAAATGTCTTTACTAATAAAGTTTCGTGCCAGTTGTCGAAAAAGAAATTTAATTCTTCGCAAAAATATATGCATACGCGCATCTTCCGACTATATTTCTAAGTAGGCCGTGAGAGTATCAAACGTGTTGCGGGAGTACTACGGTACTTTTTCATGTCAAATAGTATCAAAAAAAGTACGATCGTACCAACTTTCCCATCACTGGTGCAGATGTATGTGCGGACCTTCGTTATGTTATTTTGTGGCGCAGCCAAAGTATAGAGAGAGAAAGAGACAATTTTGCTCTGAGAGTAATTACAAATGCATGTGTTTCATGTACATGTATCATTTACTTACATATGTATGTGCAATTTTGCTTTCATTCATTTTTTTTTGTTCATTTGTGTTGTTTTCATTTGCTCATTGCCCAACCATACAATAATTGCTTAAAAAAACCAACATTTACAATTCGTAACAGAAAACGATAAATAACATATTTGTTCATACCAGAACCAAAAAACAGTCAAAACTAGTGCAAACAGATGTATCTGTGCAATGCTGTAGTGGATATGAGTTTTACTGTCACACATTCAAACAATTTTATAGTTGACAAATGCCCGCGAAAATTGCTTATAAAAAGTCATACATACATACATACATACATATGTAAATGTATGAAGCTTCTTTTTGGCATGTGTGTGCTTATCTATTTTTGTTCAGACAGTGTGACCAGCTTTCTACATGTTATGAAGTTGGCTTCTTATATAAATACATTTCTTTCTGTGGAAAGCACGGTTCTAATGATTTTAATATGGAGGGGTCTTCTAATACTGAGGTGGAGGAAAAGACAGTGGCCCTTTTTACAACATGTCTTCTGTCGGGCCATAGGGTAGAAGGGGTTGATGTCAGAACATTAAAGTGGGCTCATAGTCTACTGCTAACTTGTAGGATATTCAAGATATTAAGGTCTTATTAAGGATGATCCACTTTCAGCTTTAATTAAATTTAGGTGCAGGCTGCAAAAGAATCAATTAATTTTATCATACATTTCAATTTATTTAAATATAAGTGGGAATTCCCGTCATTACTTTTTCTAGCGACAATTGGATGACGGGAAGAGGAAAGAGTACAATCAGCACTTCTGCGGCTGTCCTTAGCATTGGGTGACTGCAAAGTTTGTGTGTATACTGATAATCGCACGAATACAAGCCTGATCTAATGAATTCTTGTCATAGACTCCATCATACCAGGGTTGTATTTGCTCAAAATACGTAGGATAGTGAAACGTAGCCTTAATGCACCTAAATATCCAAGTGTCATTTTAGATAAATTCTAGAAAGAGTCAAGCAAGCGAAAATTTTACTTTATCTCTACAAGAAATAGATAGGGAAAAGTTAGGAATTTAATCGTTTGGTGTCCTACCCTGAAAAAAAACGATGCATCTTTCAAAGTAATATAAAGTTCAAAATGGATTCAGCTGGGAATGCGTGGTAAGGAGGGTGGGGGTGTGTATTGCAGTACCATTCTTCCTAACCTACATAAAATACAAAGACTTGCCTCATTGTATATTATTAATGATCTAAACGCTACTTCTACGAATACTTTATACTGTGTTCAGACATGCATTTTTAATTGAGTCAATTTAATTTTAATTGAGCAATTAAACTTACTGTTCACACATACTTAATTTAGCTGACTCAATAATCATTTGACAGATGAAAAAAACATTGTTTTTATTTATTTCGTGAATATTCGTGTTTATGAATTTAAAAAATTGATGCAAATTCGGCTTTAAAAGAAATTTCACTAATATATTACAGAAATGTCGAACTCTTCAAAATTAGCAAAAAAAAGAAACCGAAAAACTTGATAATTCTATAAAAAAAGCAGCAGCTATTGCTTTTTACACTATGACAGCAAAACTTGGAAAGTGATAACAATTTTGATGATGTGGAAGAATCTTTGTGAATGAAAACAATATTTAAACACGATTAAAACTCATACAATTCGTTTTTAATTTATTACAACTATTATTATTAATAAATGTACATCTCACGGACTTTATTGAAAACCCAACTGCTGTAGCTCATGTCAGCTTAGACGTGGCCATTTTGTCTTTGGCCACGAAACTCTACTCGACATGGCCACAATTCCATCAGAGCAGCTGCCTTGGCCCCACTCAACGCCATTTGGGAATTTGAATAAACTTACCTTCTTCAATAGCCATTTCCTTTTCCATTGTTTATTTACTTTTTTTTTTGACATTTGGTTCGATATTGTAGGAACTTGTTCTGCTCACTGAACACAGTTCTCAATAAACACCAGGGTTGCATTTCGAGTTTTACGTAATTAGTGATACAATTAACTACTAATTGCTCAATTTATTAATTGACTATTGTATGGTAGATTGTGCTCAATTAAGGCCTTAATTGCATAAAATGCCATAATTGCGCAATTAAGGGGTATGTCTGAACACGGCATTAGGCATTTACATTCACATAATATCATTTGTATATTATCCTAATTAAATTTATTAATATATACGGCGAAAATTTCTACTGCATTGAAAATTCTTATGAAGTTTGGGAATGAAGAGTTGACTTTTGACCACGAAATCCTCTATGAATCCATCCGGAGAGTCATATCTTCCGGAGGATCCTACAACCTGACACTCGCGCTAGAACAAAATTATTTCCCACTGACGCAGTGCTTATCAGCCTGAAGTCCTTGATATTAAGAAAGCAGTGGATTGTCACTTCGACAACTGTCATTCTACTGACATTAGACCCACTTTTATCAGATTCATAAAGGACTGAGGTAATATTCCACTAGATTTGACATATACTATTGCTTTCATTTAAGTACAGACTTAGGCACAGGACTGAGACGCTTATGTACCTAAATTGAAAAAAATGTGGTTTCTCCGATTTCAAGAAAGAGGAAATAGATTTCATGTTCTGGTGTATGTGCTCATGGGACATTATTCCATAGGTAGGCATAGGCATGTACAGAGGTGAGAGGTTGCATATAATGACTTTTGTCGTAGTTGGCAAGATGTGCTTTTACGCTAAATTAGCAGGAAAGGAAATTGTTAGCATTGGTTTTGTTCATTTGAGGGAACTTTCCGATGTTGCAAGGTTGTTATTCCCTCTTCTACTGATTTCTGATTGGTTACAAAAACTCCGCTTAAGTAGAGTTCCCGTATTGATATAATGCACCAAACAATTATGCATAAGTATCTCTGGAATTCTGACTGCAACCTCTACATAACCTAACTTGTTCAGATTTTTACATACTATTTTATAATATTACATATTAATATCAAAGTCCATCTACATATGTATTTCTAACAAACTCCGTACACCACAGTAAATAGCCAGTAAAAAATTATACATTACCATTAGAACTACTTGCCATATAATGACTTACTGACTTCTGATTGCCAAATTTCATTGCTCGCTTACAAATCACATTACATAACAAAAAATTGTGTTCTATTTGATAAATGAGAAGAATGATTCTTTTAGATTTAATAGATTAGGTGAATGTGTTGACAATTAAAAAATTTAAGTTCTTCTCAAGAATCAATTATTTTAGTCCCACGCCTTGTTAAAATCATTAAGTTGGTAATCCAGTAGGGAAGAGCTTCCACCAAAATTGCTTATTTCCACATCCGATTACCTTTTTTGAAATTTTTTGCTGGGTAGTTAAGTTTGCCAGGAAATAAACTAAAATGGTAACACTTGCTATTCGACATGTTTTACTGCGCTCTCAGTGGGAGTAATTGGATGATCAAATGTAACTGTATAAGTTTTATTTGGTACATTTATTACACATGTGTATTTGTTTGTTGTTTTATGGATGTTATTATCATTGTTGTTGGTTTTATTTTCGGGTTGCTTCAAACAGGCATGGGAAGTTGAATGCTTATGAATATTTGTTTAGAAATTGATTACAAAAATTATAACATATTTGTATCATCCAGTATCAGCGTTGTCAACTTGGTGCGTTTCGCACCATTTTGGGTGCTTTTTGAAATTTTTTGTGCGGAAAATTCCTTAGTTGGTGCGTGATGCGCTTTTTTTAAAATTTCGGTGCGTTTTTTAATTTTTGGTGGCACCAACGCAAATTTAACACAACAATGGGTTAAAAACCAAAAAATTCTTGTTTTGAAACTTACCAACTTCCTGATAGTGTTAATTACCATATTAATATTAATGATGTTTACAAAATATTACAATTTGAAATGAAATCTGTTTTATGGCCCAATGATAAAAATAATGATGAAAATATTAGCTTTATTTATTTGTAATAATTAATTTTTGGTCTCTTCTTAAAAAGTTTTAAACCGAATTTATAAAATTAATATACAAAAATGTATCATCTTGTACAAATGAATGCCCTTAATTATGAAAGTTGTATAAGTCTTATATTTCTTTGGTAGAGATATTTAGTAGATTACATTTTATTACATTTAATTTAGAGTTGGTCTAGTCTGATCAAAATGTACTATATCGAATCAAAAATGGTATGACCTAGACCACTTTCATATGCACACTATGTATGTATGAATTTGTTTAGTTTTTTTTTGTTGTTTTTTAATTGTGTACATATACATATTGTAAAAGGCTGTTTATTTTTATTGTTATATTTTTAATATGGATATATTAAACTTCTGATAAAAAAAATTTAAAAATATTTGAATAAAATTATAAATAAAAAACTTTTATTAGTTTTGAATCCTTTATATTGATCGTTGATCTCTTTAAAAAGTTTTGTACAGAATTTATGAAATTAAAAAAAAAAAAATTATTATCTATGTAATACAAATGAATATGAACAAATTTGCTAAGTTTTTTTAGATTTTATTTATTTTTTAACCCTGAACTGTAAAATCCTGTTTTAGTGTTAAATTTTTAATACAAAAAATAATGTACTTTTATGCAAAATGAATTCAATAAGCATTTTGAACTAAAAAAATAAATTCTAAGATTGGTGCGTTTTTTTTTGTAAATGGCGCGTTTTTTTCTCCATTTTGGTGCGTTTTGAAATTTCAAAGTTGACAACGCTGTCCAGTATCATTTCAAAGTATTTAGTTCCCATGGCTGGTCTTTCATTTATTTATTTCCATTACAAATGCAACAAAACTGGTAGTATATTTACATTCATTACTTATTTGTAATATCTATATCCACATGTATGTAGTACTCATCTATGCCTGTATGTACATATGTATATCTGTGTGTATCCACAAAAAATGAAAGTGAATTTGTATTTTGTTTCATTTATTAACATGTATAATTGGTTTTTTGGTACAAACAATACAAACAGGTTGTTTTATTTTAACCATTTTGTTGCAAGAATTTCATGCTATGTACATACATACATAAGTATATACGCACCTGCATACATTATGTATGTACATGTGTATATATGTATTTATGTATGTGCGTTTGTTCATGGGTATGTATGTATATAGTGTCTATGTAGGCAAATGTATAAATTCTTCTGCTGATTTTTATTAGTTGTTCATTAGATTTATTGTTTCACACTTTTATATTGCAATTTACGAATATTTATATATGTATATGTATGTATGTCATTAGTTTGAATGTAAAAACATGGAAAAGTAATAAAAAGTTAGTACATATTTACTTTCTAAAGGGTATTTTATTAAATAAAATAAATTGTATGTAAGATATCATCGACATTTTTTATTCATTTGAAAGTCTCCATGACGCGGGCGCATAAATCAGGCTGCATTTGACCGATGGCTTTCAAGGCCACTGCGGCTTGTGGCTTAGTCGCATCAACCTGCGAATTAAGAAAATCCCGCAAGAAAAAGTCTAAGGGCTAATTAATCAGTGCAAGTTAATCTCTATTTTTGGCTTAAAATGTGTTTAAACTAGCAAACCTATAAATGAATAGAGTATTTAAACCATCTGTAAACGCATAAAATTGGGCGTTTAAACTACCAATGCAGGCCATATGATTTTGTTATTTACAGACCATATGTTTTGCATTGAAAGAGCACTCAACTTTTTTCCAAGCCTGTACTTTTTCTTCAGATCTTGTTCGACCTGTTTGCTTACACTCTATTATTCTTTTATACTAATCTAATTTGCCAAGAATAAATTTAATTCCTCTCTCAGTACAATTTTTTGCATTTTTTTTTTAACTTTTTTGCCTTGTTGATTGTACAAAGAATTGATAGCCTGCTGCAAAACAGCTGCTTTTTGTCATTTATTGTAGTGCTGCCACAATATTATTTTTTAAACTACACATAAGGTATGGTTCACTGATTTACTCCTGTTGCGTTTAAACCACATATAAATTTGAGTTTAGTTTAACTAAACCAGCGTTTAAACTTTGACTGATTTATTAGCCCTGAGGGGGTAAACTTGCACGATGTCGGTGGCGAGTTCACATCACTTCCACGTGCCATACCCAGGCCTTATGCACATCACATTTACTTCTTCAATATGAACAGTTTCCATATGAAAACTGTTCTGTGTGTAGCACATTTATATTACGTATCTACGAACCTTAAGTTAAAAAAAAAATACCTTTATTTATCCCTCTTTGGGGTTTTATACTAATGTCTTATTTTATTTAATAAAAATATAAAATAATGGAAAATAGCTCAAAATAATTTCGTTGATTCTGTTGTCAACTATCGGTTCAACTTGATGATTCCGATCGTTGATTTTCGGTTCGGCTCGATGACTTCATTCGTTGATTGTCATTTACACAGGTTCGCTGATGTTAGGTTCGGCTCAATGAGCCTTCGTTGATTGCCATTTCACAGGTTAACTAACCAGCTAGACGTTGCAGACAGGGCTGGCTATCAGATATGGCGATTTCTCGCCAAACGTGGCAATTTTTCAACTTGTTTGGCGTCCAGATTTTTGGCTTGGCGTCATGGCGATTTTTCTGGCGATAAATAAATTTGATTTTGATGATTTTTCTTATATCAATTATAGTCTTTAATGCGTTTTGAATTTGGATGAGAAAAATTTAGAAGAAATAATTTTTGGCGATTTCATTTGAAATGTTGGCAATTTTTTGATAAATTTTGAAATTTGGATCATTTTATAAAAATTTATATTAAAAAAATGTTATATAAAAACAAATTTATTGTCAAATATTTACTAAGCAAAACTACATAAATAAATATGAATTTTGGCGACTTTTGGCGACTTTTGGCAATTTTAAAAATCAATTTGGCAACCCTGGTTGCAGATTTACTACCTATCGTCATGTGAGAACTTAAGTGTCCAATACGCCACTATAAACTATTGGATATTGGACACTTAAGGCTCAATCAGACGTGACATAACTATAGCCATAGAGAGCAGCCGTTCGAACCAAACTAATGGGCAACACTGTATTCGATTATACGTGACTCGCCATAACGCCATAACTCTCACCATAGAAACCAATTGAATTTTGGTTTGGTTATGGCTATGTCACGTCTAATTTAAGCTTTAAGTTCTCAAATGACGATATGTATATAGGCTCGGTTTACGTTGGCTTATACGTTAATGCAGGTTCGGTATGGTTGGTGTTAGTAAAATACCTACTTTCTACAATACAAGCAATAAATGCTTAGCCTAGTCAAATTTACAAGTAATTCCCAGTCGAATTTTTATTAGCTAGCTCAAAATATGGGTGACTTTTTGATAACTTATTTACAACTAGCTTCTGAACTAATTCATAAATGATACAGATGTGAGTCAGTTGTTTTTTGCACAACTGTCTTCTTCCCGATAAGTATTGAACTAACTTTAAGCTAACTCAAAACTGATGCAGAGATTAGTGAGTTGTTTTTGTACAACTAAGTTTTGAACTAACTTTTAGCTAACTCAAAACTGATACAGTCAAAGTTCAGAGAGAAGATGTCAGCATAAAATTCATGTTTATAACAACTCTGTGCCGTTTATATTTTATATGGCACGATGGCAAAGTGTTAAGTATGATGGCTGACAAACAAAGTGATCACGGATCGATACCCGTTCTCGTTTCTCAAAAAATAATTTATAATTGTTTAAACTTTAAGGTGACTAAAAATTGTTAATAAATAATGAGCTAAACAGTGTGCACACTTCTACCGATATTCGGTAGATTCTACCGAATATGTCTGTGAATTTAACAATCTACCAATTCTACCGAACAAGGCCTGAAATCTACCGAATATTGTTACAGTAATTTTGACTCAGCTGCACAATCAACTTTGCACGACTTTTTGTGCAGATAAGTAATAAATGCTGTTATCTTAAATGCACTTACCTGCCTAAATGTGCAGGTATACAATTTTTGACTTCAGTTTTATACACATGCATGGTTGCATATTTATGTGGCCACATTTTTTAATGTGTGCAGCTAACTTAAACTTTTTATATGAGAATAATTTAAAACTGCCAAAAAATATGTTAAATGCGCAGGTTTACAAAAAAAGGTTTTTGAACAATAATTGCAGAAAAAATATATTTTGTGTAGTTAAGTCAAGCTGCAGCTAACATTGATTTTTTGTATGAAAATATTTTATAATTAACAAAAGTTTAGGGCACTTATCTTAAATGTGCAGGTGTAGAAAGTGCACTTAGTGACAGAAGTTTATAATTTTAGGCAGTTAAGTCCAAAGCGCACTTAAACGAAAGGCAGCTAAATCAAAACTACTGTATTTAGTAATTTAAGTTGATATATGTGTAAATTGCCTATTTTGCCATATAGCAGTGCGGCAGCAGAGCGGTCATTTTCTAGCATGAAAATCATTAAAACAGAACAAAGAAATCGGTTAAAAACTGAAACTATAAGTAATCTAATATTTGCCAAAGAATTGTGCCTTGGGGATGAAATATTTATTCCTACCAATGATTAAATAATTTTGCACAAAAGTTTAAATTCATAAATGAATCTTACATATAATCTTTGTAGTTACAAATGTTTGTCAAATAAAAGTTATTTTAGTAGCTTTATAAAAGCTATGTACAAAGACTGAATTCCTGTTATTTATGTATATTATTTTATATATGCATAGCATATTTATGTAAAGTGTAAGGGCAAATAACTGGGGATGACACCTTTTTTTATTGGAAATGCTTCACTGTTTATGACAGTTTAATTTCCCATCACATGTGAAGTTTTAAATACGCTTTTGGAACCTGTTTAGTTTGATACTCCTTGCACTGTTATTTTTTATGTTTATCTGAAAAAAAAAATTTCTACCGAATTTCATTCAAATCTACCAATTTCTTTTGTCGATTCTACCGAATTAAAAAAAAATAAGTGTGCACGCTGGAGCTAAATCATAATTAACTAATACACTTTCTTTTTATTTTTTTATTTGGCATAAGTTAACTCGTAATGAGCTAACTCATGGTTAGTTCAAAACTGATGCACTCGTCCTGCGGCCACTCAATTTTAAATCTGATCACTTTTAACCTGCAGAATGAGTGCTGATTTTAACCACATCTGACTAATTTTTGGCTGATAATTAACTAGCTCTGAGTTAACTCAAATTCCCACTGGGTGATATATTGTTTCAGTGGGATGGTGTTTATTTGCTTTATTTATGCAATACATTTTTGTGCTTAGTTGTGTGAGTTATTTTTGTATTGTTGTTGTTTTTTTGATGTTTGTAAACAGCCGGCAAACTGCTGCTGGCTGGTAGGCAGTGTAATAGTCTTGCAGTCGGAGGATCGCAGGTTCGAATCCTGGAGTCAAGCCAAATCATTTTTTTTCAACTAAAACTTTTCAAGTCAAAGTATTTTGTAATTTTTTTTAACTAAAACTTTTCAAATAAATTGTAAGTTAACTGATCAATGAAATAATATTGAATTAAAAGTTTATTCATGATGGTAAATATTTAGTGTGTATCTAAAGAATATTTGAAGTTGTTGCAGGGGTAAGGACGTTGACTACCACGCGATGAGTTCCGAGTTCAAATCTTGGCTGGGGAAGCTAAATTTATGTACATACAAAAATTTTTCTGATGCCTTTGCCAGTATACACACGTAAGTTTAATAATTAATAAAACACATTTACTACCTTAAATTAAATTCAGGTTGATCCAACTTGAAATAACTTTGATTCAACATGATCCTTCATTTTGATTTTAACAGTACATAAATGTTGAATCAACGTGAAATAAAGTTATTTCAACAGGAAAAAATTTCTTTGGAAATTACTATAAATCATGTTAGATTAACATGAAACACATATGAAGCAAAATCATTGCCGAAAAAGATTAGATTAACCTTGTTTATGTAGATTTTAAGTTGAAATTTTTCTGTGTGTATACATCGTCCATTTTGCATGCGAAAAATTAATTATACAAAAAAATGGTTTCTTGCAAGAAATATAATATAATACAATACATCGATAATTAATCATGCAAAAAATTAAATAGACTTTACATCGTCCATTTTTAATACATAAACTTTTTTTTGGAAAAAATATAATGGACCATATATACATCGTATAATTTTAATAAAAAATATTATTAATGCAAAAAATATAATGGACTATAATAAATCAAACATTTTTCATGCATGAAAAATGGACGATATACCTGCATACATATGTATAAACTCCATTTAATTTTTTTCATAAAAATGCACACTGTATATAGTCCATTACATTTTTTGCATGAAAACTATTTTTGTATAAAAAATGCACAATGTATAGTTTATTTAATTTTTTGCACGAAAAATTTACGATGTACATACAGTCCATTAAATTTTTTTCATAAAAATTGTTTTTCCATGAAAAATGAACGATATATAAAGCCTATTTAATTTTATTAATAAAAAATGGACGACTGTTTTTTTTTTGTTTGTTATATTTATATTGATTTAGATTTTAATTTATAACACTTTATCTTTTTTATTTATCTTAGGCCCAATAATTGACTTCTCAATTATGTGTCATTTATCATTAAGTGTATCTAAGTACCGAATTAATTTTTTCATTATAAAGTTGAGAGCCATTTAAATGCCCAACCTTGTCTATTTAAATCACACTTAAGTCTTACGAGCATACCATATGTTATTGTGCTTGTGTGTGTTTATTGAAAACATGTACATGAACATCTTGTGGTCGTATTTCGTTTAATTTTCATAAATATATAACATATACAATGCATAGTATCATATCATGGAATAAATAAAAATAAAAATGCGTTCTGATGCTCTTTTGGTTTCATAAAATGTGTTTTTATGCAATTTTAATTTTCTACATGTTGATAACCTAACTTTCTTATTTACATTAAACATCTGTTTTCTTTTAGAACTATCAACATTTCACAGTGCTTCCACACTTTCATAGTATTTAAGTGATCATTTAATTTTACAACTGAAAAAATTATACTGCAATTAATACTGATATTAGCTAAATGTCACTTAATTGAGAAGGCGATTATTGGGCCTTAATCTATATTAAATTCAAATTATTTTTCTTTAATTTTATAAACAGCACATCCTGTCGGTAATTTTTGCTGGTACATCATCTGACAAACTTCATAATACTCACTCTTTAATTGCCTTTTTTAGACGTTCCTGGAATGTTTTCATTCTATTTTTTTTTAAAGATAATTTTAGTTTGTGTCAAATTTTAATTTATGTTTTTTTTATATTAACTGCCTTATTCATAATGCCTTATTCATAAAAAATATTTCAGGTTTATTAAGCGCTTATGTGACGTATTTCTATGGGAAATTTGTCAAATAAACCTGTAATAAACCTTTAATATTTTTTATGAATTAGACCGTAAGTATGTTATACATATTTTAATTAATCAATAGCAGTAAAAGCAGTAGCTTGTATTATTATAATTTTATATGTAAATACTTACATACTAACACTTGTAACTGCTTAAATTGTTTATACATATTTTATTTAACTCCTTAAGGGATTATTTTATTTTTTACATATTGTATTAAATATTTAACCGAAAATATTAATAAATTATAAAAACAATTGTAAACTGCAAAAAGTCCTTTCTTTCATTACAAAGAAAACAGCATCAGCTTCTAAATAAAATAATTTTGGACTTTCCAAATACAAAACAAAGCAATGAATATAACCAATTTGTACAGTTTTAACGACTTGAAAGTAAAAATTTTCCACAAAACATTACCGACCGGATATGCTTGTTTTTACTCAAGTTAAATAAATAAAAAATTAAGTTGAAAAAAGTGGGCGTAAAACGGGAATAGCTTTTTCTTCGTGTCTTCTTTGGCGTTTCGGAAGTCCAAAATTGAAGCTGAAGTTGCGACCTTTCAGCTAGAAAAAATTTCATCCAAATACACCCAGCGGTTCCCGAGATATGAGAGTTACAACTTGAGTAAAAACAAGTATTTCCGGTAATTTCGCTTTTGCTTACAGTTTTGGAAAATTATCAATAACTCCGAAGATTCCAAAGATAGAGAAATGAAATTTTGCAGGTTTGTAGAGCGAAACTCCGCGCTTGACATAGAAGTCAATTCCACTTTTCACGTCAATTGCCTTGGGAGATATAAAAGTTATAAACTTAAAGTGCATTTTTTGACGTGCATGGGGGGCCACCAGGCGGGCCAACGTTTGCCCATCTTCTAGCCTAACATCCAATCTATCATTTGGTGCAACAATTATCCAAATTGCTTCACCGATTATCGAGTTATAGCGTCTTGAAAAAAATCAATTTCCGAAATCCACCTCCTACCAGTTCTGTTGACCTGGTGTTTCACAAAAAAAAAATTGCAAATATTTTAAAATTTTTCGGGTCAAGAACAGTTTTAGTTTTCCTGCAATATCTCCGTAGTTTTTCGAGATAAATTCATGAAATTTTGTGGGTTGATAGAAAACACAATGGGGAAGGTTTTTTGGAAAATAAAATTGGGCCACGCCCACCTTGAAGTTCAAAAAAGTGATCGTAAAACGGGAATAGCGTTTTCTTCGTGTCTTCTTTGGCGTTTCGGAAGTCCAAAAGCCAACCATATTGAATCTGAAGTTGCGACCTTTCACCTAGAAAAAATTTCATCCAAATACACCCAGCGGTTCCCGAGATATGAGAGTTACAACTTGAGTAAAAACAAGTATTTCCGGTAATTTCGCTTTTGCTTACAGTTTTGGAAAATTATCAATAACTCCGAAGATTCCAAAGATAGAGAAATGAAATTTTGCAGGTTTGTAGAGCGAAACTCCGCGCTTGACATAGAAGTCAATTCCACTTTTCACGTCAATTGCCTTGGGAGATATAAAAGTTATAAACTTAAAGTGCATTTTTTGACGTGCATGGGGGGCCACCAGCCGGGCCAATGTTTGCCCGTCTTGTAGCCTAACATCCAATCTATCATTTGGTGCAACAATTATCCAAATTGTTTCACCGATTATCGAGTTATAGCGTCTTGAAAAAAATAAATTCCCGAAATCCACCTCCTACCAGTTCTGTTGACCTGGTGTTTCACAAAAAAAATTGCAAAAATTTTAAAATTTTTCGGGTCAAGAACAGTTTTAGTTTTCCTGCAATATCTCCGTAGTTTTTCGAGATAAATTCATGAAATTTTGTAGGTTGATAGAAAACACAATGGGGAATGTTTTTTAGAAAATAAAATTGGACCACGCCCACCTTGAAGTTGAAAAAAGTGGGCGTAAAACGGGAATAGCGTTTTCTTCGTGTCTTCTTTGGCGTTTCGGAAGTCCAAAAGCCAACCATATTGAAGCTGAAGTTGCGACCTTTCACCTAGAAAAAATTTCATCTAAATACACCCAGCGGTTCCCGAGATACGAGAGTTACAACTTGAGTAAAGACAAGTATTTCCGGTAATTTCGCTTTTGCTTACAGTTTTGGAAAATTATCAATAACTCCGAAGATTCCAAAGATAGAGAAATGAAATTTTGCAGGTTTGTAGAGCGAAACTCCGCGCTTGACACAGAAGTCAATTCCACTTTTCACGTCGCATGGGGGGCCACCAGGCGGGCCAATGTTTGCCCATCTTGTAGCCCAACATCCAATCTATCATTTGGTGCAACAATTATCCAAATTGCTTCACCGATTATCGAGTTATAGCGTCTTGAAAAAAATCAATTTCCGAAATCCACCTCCTACCAGTTGAGTAAAAACAAGTATTTCCGGTAATTTCGCTTTTGCTTACAGCTTTGGAAAATTATTAATAACTCCGAAGATTCCAAAGGTAGAGAAATGAAATTTTGCAGGTTTGTACAGCGAAACTCCGCGCTTGACATAGAAGTCAATTCCACTTTTCACGTTAATTGCCTTGGGAGATATAAAAGTTATAAACTTAAAGTGCATTTTTTGACGTGCATGGGGGGCCACCAGGCGGGCCAATGTTTGCCCATCTTGTAGCCCAACATTCAATCTATCATTTGGTGCAACAATTATCCAAATTGCTTCACCGATTATCGAGTTATAGCGTCTTGAAAAAAATCAATTTCCGAAATCCACCTCCTACCAGTTCTGTTGACCTGGTGTTTCACAAAAAAAAAATTGCAAATATTTTAAAATTTTTCGGGTCAAGAACAGTTTTAGTTTTCCTGCAATATCTCCGTAGTTTTTCGAGATAAATTCATGAAATTTTGTGGGTTGATAGAAAACACAATGGGGAAGGTTTTTTGGAAAATAAAATTGGGCCACGCCCACCTTGAAGTTCAAAAAAGTGATCGTAAAACGGGAATAGCGTTTTCTTCGTGTCTTCTTTGGCGTTTCGGAAGTCCAAAAGCCAACCATATTGAATCTGAAGTTGCGACCTTTCACCTAGAAAAAATTTCATCCAAATACACCCAGCGGTTCCCGAGATATGAGAGTTACAACTTGAGTAAAAACAAGTATTTCCGGTAATTTCGCTTTTGCTTACAGTTTTGGAAAATTATCAATAACTCCGAAGATTCCAAAGATAGAGAAATGAAATTTTGCAGGTTTGTAGAGCGAAACTCCGCGCTTGACATAGAAGTCAATTCCACTTTTCACGTCAATTGCCTTGGGAGATATAAAAGTTATAAACTTAAAGTGCATTTTTTGACGTGCATGGGGGGCCATCAGGCGGGCCAACGTTTGCCCATCTCCTAGCCTAACATCCAATCTATCATTTGGTGCAACAATTATCCAAATTGTTTCACCGATTATCGAGTTATAGCGTCTTGAAAAAAATCAATTCCCGAAATCCACCACCTACCAGTTCTGTTGACCTGGTGTTTCACAAAAAAATTGCAAAAATTTTAAAATTTTTCAGGTCAAGAACAGTTTTAGTTTTCCTACAATATCTTCGTAGTTTTCCGAGCTAAACTCATGAAATTTTGTTGGTTGATAGAGAAAACACAATGGGGAATGTTTTTAGAAAATAAATTTCGGCCACGCCCACTTTGAAGTTGAAAAAAGTGGGCGTGAAACGGGAATAGCGTTTTCTTCGTGTCTTCTTTGGCGTTTCGGAAGTCCAAAAGCCAACCATATTGAAGCTGAAGTTGCGACCTTTCACCTAGAAAAAATTTCATCCAAATACACCCAGCGGTTCCCGAGATACGAGAGTTACAACTTGAGTAAAAACAAGTATTTCCGGTGATTTCGCTTTTGCTTACAGTTTTGGAAAATTATCAATAACTCCGAAGATTCCAAAGATAGAGAAATGAAATTTTGCAGGTTTGTAGAGCGAAACTCCGCGCTTGACGTAGAAGTCAATTCCACTTTTCACGTCAATTGCCTTGGGAGATATAAAAGTTATAAACTTAAAGTGCATTTTTTGACGTGCATGGGGGGCCACTAGGCGGGCCAATGTTTGCCCATCTTGTAGCCCAACATCCAATCTATCAGTTGGTGCAACAATTATCCAAATTGCTTCACCGATTATCGAGTTATAGCGTCTTGAAAAAAATCAATTCCCGAAATCCACCTCCTACCAGTTCTGTTGACCTGGTGTTTCACAAAAAAAATTGCAAAAATTTTAAAATTTTTCGCGTCAAGAACAGTTTTAGTTTTCCTGCAATATCTCCGTAGTTTTTCGAGATAAATTCATGAAATTTTGTGGGTTGATAGAAAACACAATGGGGAATGTTTTTTAGAAAATAAAATTGGACCACGCCCACCTTGAAGTTGAAAAAAGTGGGCGTAAAACGGGAATAGCGTTTTCTTCGTGTCTTCTTTGGCGTTTCGGAAGTCCAAAAGCCAACCATATTGAAGCTGAAGTTGCGACCTTTCACCTAGAAAAAATTTCATCTAAATACACCCAGCGGTTGCCGAGATACGAGAGTTACAATTTGAGTAAAAACAAGTATTTCCGGTAATTTCGCTTTTGCTTAGAGTTTTGGAAAATTATCAATGACTCCGAAGATTCCAAAGATAGAGAAATGAAATTTTGCAGGTTTGTACAGCGAAACTCCGCGCTTGACATAGAAGTCAATTCCACTTTTCACGTCAATTGCCTTGGGAGATATAAAAGTTATAAACTTAAAGTGCATTTTTTGAGGTGGATGGGGGCCACCAGGTGGGCCAACGTTTGCCCATCTTCTAGCCTGACATCCAATCTATCATTTGGTGCAACAATTATCCAAATTGCTTCACCGATTATCGAGTTATAGCGTCTTGAAAAAAATCAATTCCCGAAATCCACCTCCTACCAGTTCTGTTGACCTGGTGTTTCACAAAAAAAAATTGCAAAAATTTTAAAATTTTTCGGGTCAAGAACAGTTTTAGTTTTCCTGCAATATCTCCGTAGTTTCTCGAGATAAATTCATGAAATTTTGTGGGTTGATAGAAAACAAAATGGGGAATGTTTTTTAGAAAATAAAATTGGGCCACGCCCACCTTTAAGTTCAAAAAAGTGGGCGTAAAACGGTAATAGCGTTTTCTTCGTGTCTTCTTTGGCGTTTCGGAAGTCCAAAAGCCAACCATATTGAAGCTGAAGTTGCGACCTTTCACCTAGAAAAAATTTCATCCAAATACACCCAGCGGTTCCCGAGATACGAGAGTTACAACTTGAGTAAAAACAAGTATTTCCGGTAATTTCGCTTTTGCTTATAGTTTTGGAAAATTATCAATAACTCCGAAGATTCCAAAGATAGAGAAATGAAGTTTTGCAGGTTTGTACAGCGAAACTCCGCGCTTGACATAGAAGTCAATTCCACTTTTCACGTCAATTGCCTTGGGAGATATAAAAGTTATAAACTTAAAGTGCATTTTTTGACGTGCATGGGGGGCCACTAGGCGGCCAATGTTTGCCCATCTTGTAGCCCAACATCCAATCTATGATTTGGTGCAACAATTATCCAAATTGCTTCACCGATTATCGAGTTATAGCGTCTTGAAAAAAATCAATTCCCGAAATCCACCTCCTACCAGTTCTGTTGACCTGGTGTTTCACAAAAAAAATTGCAAAAATTTTAAAATTTTTCGGGTCAAGAACAGTTTTAGTTTTCCTGCAATATCTCCGTAGTTTTACAAGATAAATTCATGAAATGTTGTGGGTCGATAGAAAACACAATGGGGAATGTTTTTTAGAAAATAAAATTGGGCCACGCCCACCTTGAAGTTGAAAAAAGTGGGCGTAAAACGGGAATAGCGTTTTCTTCGTGTCTTCTTTGGCGTTTCGGAAGTCCAAAAGCCAACCATATTGAAGCTGAAGTTGCGACCTTTCACCTAGAAAAAATTTCATCTAAATACACCCAGCGGTTGCCGAGATACGAGAGTTACAATTTGAGTAAAAACAAGTATTTCCGGTAATTTCGCTTTTGCTTAGAGTTTTGGAAAATTATCAATGACTCCGAAGATTCCAAAGATAGAGAAATGAAATTTTGCAGGTTTGTACAGCGAAACTCCGCGCTTGACATAGAAGTCAATTCCACTTTTCACGTCAATTGCCTTGGGAGATATAAAAGTTATAAACTTAAAGTGCATTTTTTGAGGTGGATGGGGGCCACCAGGTGGGCCAACGTTTGCCCATCTTCTAGCCTAACATCCAATCTATCATTTGGTGCAACAATTATCCAAATTGCTTCACCGATTATCGAGTTATAGCGTCTTGAAAAAAATCAATTCCCGAAATCCACCTCCTACCAGTTCTGTTGACCTGGTGTTTCACAAAAAAAATTGCAAAAATTTAAAAATTTTTCGGGTCAAGAACAGTTTTAGTTTTCCTGGAATATCTTCGTAGTTTTTCGAGCTAAACTCGTGAAATTTTGTTGGTTGATAGAAAACACAATGGGGAATGTTTTTAGAAAATAAATTTGGGCCACGCCCACTTTGAATTTGAAAAAAGTGGGCGTCATCCAAATACACCCAGCGGTTCCCGAGATACGAGAGTTACAACTTGAGTAAAAACAAGTATTTCCGGTAATTTCGCTTTTGCTTAGAGTTTTGGAAAATTATCAATGACTCCGAAGATTCCAAAGATAGAGAAATGAAATTTCGCAGGTTTGTACAGCGAAACTCCGCGCTTGACATAGAAGTCAATTCCACTTTTCACGTTAATTGCCTTGGGAGATATAAAAGTTATAAACTTAAAGTGCATTTTTTGACGTGCATGGGGGCCACCAGGTGGGCCAACGTTTGCCCATCTTCTAGCCTAACATCCAATCTATCATTTGGTGCAACAATTATCCAAATTTCTTCACCGATTATCGAGTTATAGCGTCTTGAAAAAAATCAATTCCCGAAATCCACCTCCTACCAGTTCTGTTGACCTGGTGTTTCACAAAAAAAAATGCAAAAATTTTAAAATTTTTCGGGTCAAGAACAGTTTTAGTTTTCCTGCAATATCTCCGTAGTTTTTCGAGATAAATTCATGAAATTTTGTGCGTTGATAGAAAACACAATGGGGAATGTTTTTTAGAAAATAAAATTGGACCACGCCCACCTTGAAGTTGAAAAAACTGGGCGTAAAACGGGAATAGCGTTTTCTTCGTGTCTTCTTTGGCGTTTCGGAAGTCCAAAAGCCAACCATATTGAAGCTGAAGTTGCGACCTTTCACCTAGAAAAAATTTCATCCAAATACACCCAGCGGTTCCCGAGATACGAGAGTTACAACTTGAGTAAAAACAAGTATTTCCGGTAATTTCGCTTTTGCTTATAGTTTTGGAAAATTATCAATAACTCCGAAGATTCCAAAGATAGAGAAATGAAATTTTGCAGGTTTGTAGAGCGAAACTCCGCGCTTGACATAGAAGTCAAGTCCACTTTTCACGTCAATTGCCTTGGGAGATATAAAAGTTATAAACTTAAAGTGCATTTTTTGACGTGCATGGGGGCCACTAGGCGGGCCAATGTTTGCCCATCTTGTAGCCCAACATCCAATCTATGATTTGGTGCAACAATTATCCAAATTGCTCCACCGATTATCGAGTTATAGCGTCTTGAAAAAAATCAATTCCCGAAATCCACCTCCTACCAGTTCTGTTGACCTGGTGTTTCACAAAAAAAATTGCAAAAATTTTAAAATTTTTCGGGTCAAGAACAGTTTTAGTTTTCTTGCAATATCTCCGTAGTTTTTCGAGATAAATTCATGAAATTTTGTGGGTTGATAGAAAACACAATGGGGAATGTTTTTTAGAAAATAAAATTGGACCACGCCCACCTTGAAGTTGAAAAAAGTGGGCGTAAAACGGGAATAGCGTTTTCTTCGTGTCTTCTTTGGCGTTTCGGAAGTCCAAAAGCCAACCATATTGAAGCTGAAGTTGCGACCTTTCACCTGGAAAAAATTTCATCCAAATACACCCAGCGGTTCCCGAGATACGAGAGTTACAACTTGAGTAAAAACAAGTATTTCCGGTAATTTCGCTTTTGCTTACAGTTTTAGAAAATTATCAATAACTCCGAAGATTCCAAAGATAGAGAAATGAAATTTTGCAGGTTTGTAGAGCGAAACTCCGCGCTTGACATAGAAGTCAATTCCACTTTTCACGTCAATTGCCTTGGGAGATATAAAAGTTATAAACTTAAAGTGCATTTTTTGACGTGCATGGGGGGCCACTAGGCGGGCCAATGTTTGCCCATCTTGTAGCCCAACATCCAATCTATGATTTGGTGCAACAATTATCCAAATTGCTTCACCGATTATCGAGTTATAGCGTCTTGAAAAAAATCAATTCCCGAAATCCACCTCCTACCAGTTCTGTTGACCTGGTGTTTCACAAAAAAAATTGCAAAAATTTTAAAATTTTTCGGGTCAAGAACAGTTTTAGTTTTCTTGCAATATCTCCGTAGTTTTTCGAGATAAATTCATGAAATTTTGTGGGTTGATAGAAAACACAATGGGGAATGGTTTTTAGAAAATAAAATTGGACCACGCCCACCTTGAAGTTGAAAAAACTGGGCGTAAAACGGGAATAGCGTTTTCTTCGTGTCTTCTTTGGCGTTTCGGAAGTCCAAAAGCCAACCATATTGAAGCTGAAGTTGCGACCTTTCACCTAGAAAAAATTTCATCCAAATACACCCAGCGGTTCCCGAGATACGAGAGTTACAACTTGAGTAAAAACAAGTATTTCCGCTAATTTCGCTTTTGCTTAAGGTGGAAGTACATACCACGCGTTACGCGGCAACGCTTTTCTGGCTTGTTAAACGTTTAACGCTATACAAATGGAAAGCTACACAGCACGCTTTTGAGGTTTTTTTAGTTGTAAAATTTAAAGCCTTTGTCGGTTATTTTTTTGTCTTGCACTTATGTTTCATATTTCTTTAAATCTTTAATGCATTATCCATTGTTTAATGAAAAATTAATTTCTAATCATTTTTGTGTATGTTAGCTTATGAATCTGGCAACACTAGCTTTCATTTTGTATACAACGCGTGAAAGTTGAAGAATGTTCAACTTTTTCCGAGGTACGCGCGTCGCGAACTTCTCCATGTAACTTGCCTTATGAAAACACACTATTTCAACTTTTTTGACAGCCGTGTGTATCGCATTAGCGCATTGAACGCGTGTTATGTGCTTCCACCTTTACAGCTTTGGAAAATTATCAATAACTCCGAAGATTCCAAAGATAGAGAAATGAAATTTTGCAGGTTTGTACAGCGAAACTCCGCGCTTGACATAGAAGTCAATTCCACTTTTCACGTCAATTGCCTTGGGAGGTATAAAAGTTATAAACTTAAAGTGCATTTTTTGACGTGCATGGGGGCCACTAGGCGGGCCAATGTTTTCCCATCTTGTAGCCCAACATCCAATCTATCATTTGGTGCAACAATTATCCAAATTGCTTCACCGATTATCGAGTTATAGCGCCTTGAAAAAAATCAATTCCCGAAATCCACCTCCTACCAGTTCTGTTGACCTGGTGTTTCACAAAAAAAATTGCAAAAATTTTAAAATTTTTCGGGTCAAGAACAGTTTTAGTTTTCCTGCAATATCTTCGTAGTTTTTCGAGCTAAACTCATGAAATTTTGTTGGTTGATAGAAAACACAATGGGGAACGTTTTTAGAAAATAAATTTGGGCCACGCCCACTTTGAAGTTGAAAAAAGTGGGCGTCATCCAAATACACCCAGCGGTTCCCGAGATACGAGAGTTACAACTTGAGTAAAAACAAGTATTTCCGGTAATTTCGCTTTTGCTTAGAGTTTTGGAAAATTATGAATGACTCCGAAGATTCCAAAGATAGAGAAATGAAATTTTGCAGGTTTGTACAGCGAAACTCCGCGCTTGACATAGAAGTCAATTCCACTTTTCACGTCAATTGCCTTGGGAGATATAAAAGTTATAAACTTAAAGTGCATTTTTTGACGTGCATGGGGGGCCACTAGGCGGGCCAATGTTTGCCCATCTTGTAGCCCAACATCCAATCTATGATTTGGTGCAACAATTATCCAAATTGCTCCACCGATTATCGAGTTATAGCGTCTTGAAAAAAATCAATTCCCGAAATCCACCTCCTACCAGTTCTGTTGACCTGGTGTTTCACAAAAAAAATTGCAAAAATTTTAAAATTTTTCGGGTCAAGAACAGTTTTAGTTTTCTTGCAATATCTCCGTAGTTTTTCGAGATAAATTCATGAAATTTTGTGGGTTGATAGAAAACACAATGGGGAATGTTTTTTAGAAAATAAAATTGGACCACGCCCACCTTGAAGTTGAAAAAAGTGGGCGTAAAACGGGAATAGCGTTTTCTTCGTGTCTTCTTTGGCGTTTCGGAAGTCCAAAAGCCAACCATATTGAAGCTGAAGTTGCGACCTTTCACCTGGAAAAAATTTCATCCAAATACACCCAGCGGTTCCCGAGATACGAGAGTTACAACTTGAGTAAAAACAAGTATTTCCGGTAATTTCGCTTTTGCTTACAGTTTTAGAAAATTATCAATAACTCCGAAGATTCCAAAGATAGAGAAATGAAATTTTGCAGGTTTGTAGAGCGAAACTCCGCGCTTGACATAGAAGTCAATTCCACTTTTCACGTCAATTGCCTTGGGAGATATAAAAGTTATAAACTTAAAGTGCATTTTTTGACGTGCATGGGGGGCCACTAGGCGGGCCAATGTTTGCCCATCTTGTAGCCCAACATCCAATCTATGATTTGGTGCAACAATTATCCAAATTGCTTCACCGATTATCGAGTTATAGCGTCTTGAAAAAAATCAATTCCCGAAATCCACCTCCTACCAGTTCTGTTGACCTGGTGTTTCACAAAAAAAATTGCAAAAATTTTAAAATTTTTCGGGTCAAGAACAGTTTTAGTTTTCTTGCAATATCTCCGTAGTTTTTCGAGATAAATTCATGAAATTTTGTGGGTTGATAGAAAACACAATGGGGAATGGTTTTTAGAAAATAAAATTGGACCACGCCCACCTTGAAGTTGAAAAAACTGGGCGTAAAACGGGAATAGCGTTTTCTTCGTGTCTTCTTTGGCGTTTCGGAAGTCCAAAAGCCAACCATATTGAAGCTGAAGTTGCGACCTTTCACCTAGAAAAAATTTCATCCAAATACACCCAGCGGTTCCCGAGATACGAGAGTTACAACTTGAGTAAAAACAAGTATTTCCGCTAATTTCGCTTTTGCTTAAGGTGGAAGTACATACCACGCGTTACGAGGCAACGCTTTTCTGGCTTGTTAAACGTTTAACGCTATACAAATGGAAAGCTACACAGCACGCTTTTGAGGTTTTTTTAGTTGTAAAATTTAAAGCCTTTGTCGGTTATTTTTTTGTCTTGCACTTATGTTTCATATTTCTTTAAATCTTTAATGCATTATCCATTGTTTAATGAAAAATTAATTTCTAATCATTTTTGTGTATGTTAGCTTATGAATCTGGCAACACTAGCTTTCATTTTGTATACAACGCGTGAAAGTTGAAGAATGTTCAACTTTTTCCGAGGTACGCGCGTCGCGAACTTCTCCATGTAACTTGCCTTATGAAAACACACTATTTCAACTTTTTTGACAGCCGTGTGTATCGCATTAGCGCATTGAACGCGTGTTATGTGCTTCCACCTTTACAGCTTTGGAAAATTATCAATAACTCCGAAGATTCCAAAGATAGAGAAATGAAATTTTGCAGGTTTGTACAGCGAAACTCCGCGCTTGACATAGAAGTCAATTCCACTTTTCACGTCAATTGCCTTGGGAGGTATAAAAGTTATAAACTTAAAGTGCATTTTTTGACGTGCATGGGGGCCACTAGGCGGGCCAATGTTTTCCCATCTTGTAGCCCAACATCCAATCTATCATTTGGTGCAACAATTATCCAAATTGCTTCACCGATTATCGAGTTATAGCGCCTTGAAAAAAATCAATTCCCGAAATCCACCTCCTACCAGTTCTGTTGACCTGGTGTTTCACAAAAAAAATTGCAAAAATTTTAAAATTTTTCGGGTCAAGAACAGTTTTAGTTTTCCTGCAATATCTTCGTAGTTTTTCGAGCTAAACTCATGAAATTTTGTTGGTTGATAGAAAACACAATGGGGAACGTTTTTAGAAAATAAATTTGGGCCACGCCCACTTTGAAGTTGAAAAAAGTGGGCGTCATCCAAATACACCCAGCGGTTCCCGAGATACGAGAGTTACAACTTGAGTAAAAACAAGTATTTCCGGTAATTTCGCTTTTGCTTAGAGTTTTGGAAAATTATGAATGACTCCGAAGATTCCAAAGATAGAGAAATGAAATTTTGCAGGTTTGTACAGCGAAACTCCGCGCTTGACATAGAAGTCAATTCCACTTTTCACGTTAATTGCCTTGGGAGATATAAAAGTTATAAACTTAAAGTGCATTTTTTGACTTGCATGGGGGCCACCAGGTGGGCCAACGTTTGCCCATCTTCTAGCCTAACATCCAATCTATCATTTGGTGCAACAATTATCCAAATTGCTTCACCGATTATCGAGTTATAGCGTCTTGAAAAAAATCAATTCCCGAAATCCACCTCCTACCAGTTCTGTTGACCTGGTGTTTCACAAAAAAAAAATGCAAAAATTTTAAAATTTTTCGGGTCAAGAACAGTTTTAGTTTTCCTGCAATATCTCCGTAGTTTTTCGAGATAAATTCATGAAATTTTGTGGGTTGATAGAAAACACAATGGGGAATGTTTTTTAGAAAATAAAATTGGACCACGCCCACCTTGAAGTTGAAAAAAGTGGGCGTAAAACGGGAATAGCGATTTCTTCGTGTCTTCTTTGACGTTTCGGAAGTCCAAAAGCCAACCATATTGAAGCTGAAGTTGCGACCTTTCACCTAGAAAAAATTTCATCCAAATACACCCAGCGGTTCCCGAGATACGAGAGTTACAACTTGAGTAAAAACAAGTATTTCCGGTAATTTCGCTTTTGCTTACAGTTTTGGAAAATTATCAATAACTCCGAAGATTCCAAAGATAGAGAAATGAAATTTTGCAGGTTTGTAGAGCGAAACTCCGCGCTTGACATAGAAGTCAATTCCACTTTTCACGTCAATTGCCTTGGGAGATATAAAAGTTATAAACTTAAAGTGCATTTTTTGACGTGCATGGGGGGCCACTAGGCGGGCCAATGTTTGCCCATCTTGTAGCCCAACATCCAATCTATGATTTGGTGCAACAATTATCAAAATTGCTTCACCGATTATCGAGTTATAGCGTCTTGAAAAAAATCAATTCCCGAAATCCACCTCCTACCAGTTCTGTTGACCTGGTGTTTCACAAAAAAAATTTCAACAATTTTAAAATTTTTCGGGTCAAGAACAGTTTTAGTTTTCTTGCAATATCTCCGTAGTTTTTCGAGATAAATTCATGAAATTTTGTGGGTTGATAGAAAACACAATGGGGAATGGTTTTTAGAAAATAAAATTGGACCACGCCCTCCTTGAAGTTGAAAAAAGTGGGCGTAAAACGGGAATAGCGTTTTCTTCGTGTCTTCTTTGGCGTTTCGGAAGTCCAAAAGCCAACCATATTGAAGCCGAAGTTGCGACCTTTCACCTAGAAAAAATTTCATCCAAATACACCCAGCGGTTCCCGAGATACGAGAGTTACAACTTGAGTAAAAACAAGTATTTCCGGTAATTTCGCTTTTGCTTAAGGTGGAAGTACATACCACGCGTTACGCGGCAACGCTTTTCTGGCTTGTTAAACGTTTAACGCTATACAAATGGAAAGCTACACAGCACGCTTTTGAGGTTTTTTTAGTTGTAAAATTTAAAGCCTTTGTCGGTTATTTTTTTGTCTTGCACTTATGTTTCATATTTCTTTAAATCTTTAATGCATTATCCATTGTTTAATGAAAAATTAATTTCTAATCATTTTTGTGTATGTTAGCTTATGAATCTGGCAACACTAGCTTTCATTTTGTATACAACGCGTGAAAGTTGAAGAATGTTCAACTTTTTGCGAGGTACGCGCGTCGCGAACTTCTCTATATAACTTGCCTTATGAAAACACACTATTTCAACTTTTTTTGACAGCCGTGTGTATCGCATTAGCGCATTGAACGCGTGTTATGTGCTTCCACCTTTACAGCTTTGGAAAATTATCAATAACTCCGAAGATTCCAAAGATAGAGAAATGAAATTTTGCAGGTTTGTACAGCGAAACTCCGCGCTTGACATAGAAGTCAATTCCACTTTTCACGTCAATTGCCTTGGGAGGTATAAAAGTTATAAACTTAAAGTGCATTTTTTGACGTGCATGGGGGCCACTAGGCGGGCCAATGTTTTCCCATCTTGTAGCCCAACATCCAATCTATCATTTGGTGCAACAATTATCCAAATTGCTTCACCGATTATCGAGTTATAGCGCCTTGAAAAAAATCAATTCCCGAAATCCACCTCCTACCAGTTCTGTTGACCTGGTGTTTCACAAAAAAAATTGCAAAAATTTTAAAATTTTTCGGGTCAAGAACAGTTTTAGTTTTCCTGCAATATCTTCGTAGTTTTTCGAGCTAAACTCATGAAATTTTGTTGGTTGATAGAAAACACAATGGGGAACGTTTTTAGAAAATAAATTTGGGCCACGCCCACTTTGAAGTTGAAAAAAGTGGGCGTCATCCAAATACACCCAGCGGTTCCCGAGATACGAGAGTTACAACTTGAGTAAAAACAAGTATTTCCGGTAATTTCGCTTTTGCTTAGAGTTTTGGAAAATTATGAATGACTCCGAAGATTCCAAAGATAGAGAAATGAAATTTTGCAGGTTTGTACAGCGAAACTCCGCGCTTGACATAGAAGTCAATTCCACTTTTCACGTTAATTGCCTTGGGAGATATAAAAGTTATAAACTTAAAGTGCATTTTTTGACTTGCATGGGGGCCACCAGGTGGGCCAACATTTGCCCATCTTCTAGCCTAACATCGAATCTATCATTTGGTGCAACAATTATCCAAATTGCTTCACCGATTATCGAGTTATAGCGTCTTGAAAAAAATCAATTCCCGAAATCCACCTCCTACCAGTTCTGTTGACCTGGTGTTTCACAAAAAAAAAATGCAAAAATTTTAAAATTTTTCGGGTCAAGAACAGTTTTAGTTTTCCTGCAATATCTCCGTAGTTTTTCGAGATAAATTCATGAAATTTTGTGGGTTGATAGAAAACACAATGGGGAATGTTTTTTAGAAAATAAAATTGGACCACGCCCACCTTGAAGTTGAAAAAAGTGGGCGTAAAACGGGAATAGCGATTTCTTCGTGTCTTCTTTGACGTTTCGGAAGTCCAAAAGCCAACCATATTGAAGCTGAAGTTGCGACCTTTCACCTAGAAAAAATTTCATCCAAATACACCCAGCGGTTCCCGAGATACGAGAGTTACAACTTGAGTAAAAACAAGTATTTCCGGTAATTTCGCTTTTGCTTACAGTTTTGGAAAATTATCAATAACTCCGAAGATTCCAAAGATAGAGAAATGAAATTTTGCAGGTTTGTAGAGCGAAACTCCGCGCTTGACATAGAAGTCAATTCCACTTTTCACGTCAATTGCCTTGGGAGATATAAAAGTTATAAACTTAAAGTGCATTTTTTGACGTGCATGGGGGGCCACTAGGCGGGCCAATGTTTGCCCATCTTGTAGCCCAACATCCAATCTATGATTTGGTGCAACAATTATCAAAATTGCTTCACCGATTATCGAGTTATAGCGTCTTGAAAAAAATCAATTCCCGAAATCCACCTCCTACCAGTTCTGTTGACCTGGTGTTTCACAAAAAAAATTTCAACAATTTTAAAATTTTTCGGGTCAAGAACAGTTTTAGTTTTCTTGCAATATCTCCGTAGTTTTTCGAGATAAATTCATGAAATTTTGTGGGTTGATAGAAAACACAATGGGGAATGGTTTTTAGAAAATAAAATTGGACCACGCCCTCCTTGAAGTTGAAAAAAGTGGGCGTAAAACGGGAATAGCGTTTTCTTCGTGTCTTCTTTGGCGTTTCGGAAGTCCAAAAGCCAACCATATTGAAGCCGAAGTTGCGACCTTTCACCTAGAAAAAATTTCATCCAAATACACCCAGCGGTTCCCGAGATACGAGAGTTACAACTTGAGTAAAAACAAGTATTTCCGGTAATTTCGCTTTTGCTTAAGGTGGAAGTACATACCACGCGTTACGCGGCAACGCTTTTCTGGCTTGTTAAACGTTTAACGCTATACAAATGGAAAGCTACACAGCACGCTTTTGAGGTTTTTTTAGTTGTAAAATTTAAAGCCTTTGTCGGTTATTTTTTTGTCTTGCACTTATGTTTCATATTTCTTTAAATCTTTAATGCATTATCCATTGTTTAATGAAAAATTAATTTCTAATCATTTTTGTGTATGTTAGCTTATGAATCTGGCAACACTAGCTTTCATTTTGTATACAACGCGTGAAAGTTGAAGAATGTTCAACTTTTTGCGAGGTACGCGCGTCGCGAACTTCTCTATATAACTTGCCTTATGAAAACACACTATTTCAACTTTTTTTGACAGCCGTGTGTATCGCATTAGCGCATTGAACGCGTGTTATGTGCTTCCACCTTTACAGCTTTGGAAAATTATCAATAACTCCGAAGATTCCAAAGATAGAGAAATGAAATTTTGCAGGTTTGTACAGCGAAACTCCGCGCTTGACATAGAAGTCAATTCCACTTTTCACGTTAATTGCCTTGGGAGATATAAAAGTTATAAACTTAAAGTGCATTTTTTGACGTGCATGGGGGGCCATTAGGCGGGCCAATGTTTGCCCATCTTGTAGCCCAACATCCAATCTATCATTTGGTGCAACAATTATCCAAATTGCTTCACCGATTATCGAGTTATAGCGTCTTGAAAAAAATCAATTCCCGAAATCCACCTCCTACCAGTTCTGTTGACCTGGTGTTTCACAAAAAAAATTGCAAAAATTTTAAAATTTTTCGGGTCAAGAACAGTTTTAGTTTTCCTGCAATATCTTCGTAGTTTTTCGAGCTAAACTCATGAAATTTTGTTGGTTGATAGAAAACACAATGGGGAATGTTTTTAGAAAATAAATTTGGGCCACGCCCACTTTGAATTTGAAAAAAGTGGGCGTCATCCAAATACACCCAGCGGTTCCCGAGATACGAGAGTTACAATTTGAGTAAAAACAAGTATTTCCGGTAATTTCGCTTTTGCTTAGAGTTTTGGAAAATTATCAATGACTCCGAAGATTCCAAAGATAGAGAAATGAAATTTTGCAGGTTTGTACAGCGAAACTCCGCGCTTGACATAGAAGTCAATTCCACTTTTCATGTCAATTGCCTTGTGAGATATAAAAGTTATAAACTTAAAGTGCATTTTTTGAGGTGGATGGGGGCCACTAGGTGGGCCAGCGTTTGCCCATCTTCTAGCCTAACATCCAATCTATCATTTGGTGCAACAATTATCCAAATTGCTTCACCGATTATCGAGTTATAGCGTCTTGAAAAAAATCAATTTCCGAAATCCACCTCCTACCAGTTCTGTTGACCTGGTGTTTCACAAAAAAAAAATTGCAAATATTTTAAAATTTTTCGGGTCAAGAACAGTTTTAGTTTTCCTGCAATATCTCCGTAGTTTTTCGAGATAAATTCATGAAATTTTGTGGGTTGATAGAAAACACAATGGGGAATGTTTTTTAGAAAATAAAATTGGGCCACGCCCACCTTGAAGTTTAAAAAAGTGGGCGTGAAACGGGAATAGGGTTTTCTTCGTGTCTTCTTTGGCGTTTCGGAAGTCCAAAAGCCAACCATATTGAAGCTGAAGTTGCGACCTTTCACCTAGAAAAAATTTCATCCAAATACACCCAGCGGTTCCCGAGATGCGAGAGTTACAACTTGAGTAAAAACAAGTATTTCCGGTAATTTCGCTTTTGCTTAGAGTTTTGGAAAATTATCAATGACTCCGAAGATTCCAAAGATAGAGAAATGAAATTTTGCAGGTTTGTACAGCGAAACTCCGCGCTTGACATAGAAGTCAATTCCACTTTTCACGTCAATTGCCTTGGGAGATATAAAAGTTATAAACTTAAAGTGCATTTTTTGACGTGCATGGGGGCCACCAGGTGGGCCAACGTTTGCCCATCTTCTAGCCTAACATCCAATCTATCATTTGGTGCAACAATTATCCAAATTGCTTCACCAATTATCGAGTTATAGCGTCTTGAAAAAAATCAATTCCCGAAATCCACCTCCTACCAGTTCTGTTGACCTGGTGTTTCACAAAAAAAATTGCAAAAATTTAAAAATTTTTCGGGTCAAGAACAGTTTTTAGTTTTCCTGGAATATCTTCGTAGTTTTTCGAGCTAAACTCGTGAAATTTTGTTGGTTGATAGAAAACACAATGGGGAATGTTTTTAGAAAATAAATTTGGGCCACGCCCACCTTGAAGTTGAAAAAAGTGGGCGTGAAACGGGAATAGGGTTTTCTTCGTGTCTTCTTTGGCGTTTCGGAAGTCCAAAAGCCAACTATATTGAAGTTGAAGTTGCGACCTTTCACCTAGAAAACATTTCATCATAATACACCCAGCGGTTCCCGAGATACGAGAGTTACAACTTGAGTAAAAACAAGTATTTCCGGTAATTTCGCTTTTGCTTACAGTTTTGGAAAATTATCAATAACTCCGAAGATTCCAAAGATAGAGAAATGAAATTTTGCAGGTTTGTACAGCGAAACTCCGCGCTTGACATAGAAGTCAATTCCACTTTTCACGTCAATTGCCTTGGGAGATATAAAAGTTATAAACTTAAAGTGCATTTTTTGACGTGCATGGGGGCCACCAGGTGGGCCAACGTTTGCCCATCTTCTAGCCTAACATCCAATCTATCATTTGGTGCAACAATTATCCAAATTGCTTCACCGATTATCGAGTTATAGCGTCTTGAAAAAAATCAATTCCCGAAATCCACCTCCTACCAGTTCTGTTGACCTGGTGTTTCACAAAAAAAATTGCAGAAATTTTAAAATTTTTCGGGTCAAGAACAGTTTTAGTTTTCCTGCAATATCTCCGTAGTTTCTCGAGATAAATTCATGAAATTTTGTGGGTTGATAGAAAACACAATGGGGAATGTTTTTTAGAAAATAAAATTGGACCACGCCCACCTTGAAGTTGAAAAAAGTGGGCGTGAAACGGGAATAGGGTTTTCTTCGTGTCTTCTTTGGCGTTTCGGAAGTCCAAAAGCCAACTATATTGAAGTTGAAGTTGCGACCTTTCACCTAGAAAACATTTCATCATAATACACCCAGCGGTTCCCGAGATACGAGAGTTACAACTTGAGTAAAAACAAGTATTTCCGGTAATTTCGCTTTTGCTTAGAGTTTTGGAAAATTATCAATAACTCCGAAGATTCCAAAGATAGAGAAATGAAATTTTGCAGGTTTGTACAGCGAAACTCCGCGCTTGACATAGAAGTCAATTCCACTTTTCACGTCAATTGCCTTGGGAGATATAAAAGTTATAAACTTAAAGTGCATTTTTTGACGTGCATGGGGGGCCGCCAGGCGGGCCAACGTTTGCCCATCTTCTAGCCTAACATCCAATCTATCATTTGGTGCAACAATTATCCAAATTGCTTCACCGATTATCGAGTTATAGCGTCTTGAAAAAAATAAATTCCCGAAATCCACCTCCTACCAGTTCTGTTGACCTGGTGTTTCACAAAAAAAATTGCAAAAATTTTAAAATTTTTCGGGTCAAGAACAGTTTTAGTTTTCCTGCAATATCTCCGTAGTTTTTCGAGATAAATTCATGAAATTTTGTGGGTTGATAGAAAACACAATGGGGAATGTTTTTTAGAAAATAAAATTGGACCACGCCCACCTTGAAGTTGAAAAAAGTGGGCGTAAAACGGGAGTAGCGTTTTCTTCGTGTCTTCTTTGGCGTTTCGGAAGTCCAAAAGCCAACCATATTGAAGCTGAAGTTGCGACCTTTCACCTAGAAAAAATTTCATCCAAATACACCCAGCGGTTCCCGAGATACGAGAGTTACAACTTGAGTAAAAACAAGTATTTCCGGTAATTTCGCTTTTGCTTACAGTTTTGGAAAATTATCAATAACTCCGAAGATTCCAAAGATAGAGAAATGAAATTTTGCAGGTTTGTACAGCGAAACTCCGCGCTTGACATAGAAGTCAATTCCACTTTTCACGTCAATTGCCTTGGGAGATATAAAAGTTATAAACTTAAAGTGCATTTTTTGACGTGCATGGGGGCCACCAGGCGGGCCAACGTTTGCCCATCTTCTAGCCTAACATCCAATCTATCATTTGGTGCAACAATTATCCAAATTGCTTCACCGATTATCGAGTTATAGCGTCTTGAAAAAAATAAATTCCCGAAATCCACCTCCTACCAGTTCTGTTGACCTGGTGTTTCACAAAAAAAATTGCAAAAATTTTAAAATTTTTCGGGTCAAGAACAGTTTTAGTTTTCCTGCAATATCTCCGTAGTTTTTCGAGATAAATTCATGAAATTTTGTGGGTTGATAGAAAACACAATGGGGAATGTTTTTTAGAAAATAAAATTGGACCACGCCCACCTTGAAGTTGAAAAAAGTGGGCGTAAAACGGGAGTAGCGTTTCTTCGTGTCTTCTTTGGTGTTTCGGAAGTCCAAAAGCCAACCATATTGAAGCTGAAGTTGCGACCTTTCACCTAGAAAAAATTTCATCCAAATACACCCAGCGGTTCCCGAGATACGAGAGTTACAACTTGAGTAAAAACAAGTATTTCCGGTAATTTCGCTTTTGCTTACAGTTTTGGAAAATTATCAATAACTCCGAAGATTCCAAAGATAGAGAAATGAAATTTTGCAGGTTTGTACAGCGAAACTCCGCGCTTGACATAGAAGTCAATTCCACTTTTCACGTCAATTGCCTTGGGAGATATAAAAGTTATAAACTTAAAGTGCATTTTTTGACGTGCATGGGGGCCATCAGGCGGGCCAACGTTTGCCCATCTCCTAGCCTAACATCCAATCTATCATTTGGTGCAACAATTATCCAAATTGCTTCACCGATTATCGAGTTATAGCGTCTTGAAAAAAATCAATTCCCGAAATCCACCTCCTACCAGTTCTGTTGACCTGGTGTTTCACAAAAAAAATTGCAAAAATTTTGAAATTTTTCGGGTCAAGAACAGTTTTAGTTTTCCTGCATTATCTCCGTAGTTTTTCGAGATAAATTCATGAAATTTTGTGGGTTGATAGAAAACACAATGGGGAATGTTTTTTAGAAAATAAAATTGGACCACGCCCACCTTGAAGTTGAAAAAAGTGGGCGTGAAACGGGAATAGGGTTTTCTTCGTGTCTTCTTTGGCTTTTCGGAAGTCCAAAAGCCAACCATATTGAAGCTGAAGTTGCGACCTTTCACGTAGAAAAAATTTCATCCAAATACACTCAGCGGTTCCCGAGATACGAGAGTTACAACTTGAGTAAAAACAAGTATTTCCGGTAATTTCACTTTTGCTTACAGTTTTGGAAAATTATCAATAACTCCGAAGATTCCAAAGATAGAGAAATGAAATTTTGCAGGTTTGTACAGCGAAACTCCGCGCTTGACATAGAAGTCAATTCCACTTTTCACGTCAATTGCCTTGGGAGATATAAAAGTTATAAACTTAAAGTGCATTTTTTGACGTGCATGGGGGGCCATCAGGCGGGCCAACGTTTGCCCATCTCCTAGCCTAACATCCAATCTATCATTTGGTGCAACAATTATCCAAATTACTTCACCGATTATCGAGTTATAGCGTCTTGAAAAAAATCAATTCCCGAAATCCACCTCCTACCAGTTCTGTTGACCTGGTGTTTCACAAAAAAAATTGCAAAAATTTTAAAATTTTTCGGGTCAAGAACAGTTTTAGTTTTCCTGCAATATCTCCGTAGTTTTTCGAGATAAATTCATGAAATTTTGTGGGTTGATAGAAAACACAATGGGGAATGTTTTTTAGAAAATAAAATTGGACCACGCCCACCTTGAAGTTGAAAAAAGTGGGCGTAAAACGGGAATAGCGATTTCTTTGTGTCTTCTTTGGCGTTTCGGAAGTCCAAAAGCCAACCATATTGAAGCTGAAGTTGCGACCTTTCACCTAGAAAAAATTTCATCCCAATACACTCAGCGGTTCCCGAGATACGAGAGTTACAACTTGAGTAAAAACAAGTATTTCCGGTAATTTCACTTTTGCTTACAGTTTTGGAAAATTATCAATAACTCCGAAGATTCCAAAGATAGAGAAATGAAATTTTGCAGGTTTGTACAGCGAAACTCCGCGCTTGACATAGAAGTCAATTCCACTTTTCACGTCAATTGCCTTGGGAGATATAAAAGTTATAAACTTAAAGTGCATTTTTTGACGTGCATGGGGGGCCACTAGGCGGGCCAATGTTTGCCCATCTTGTAGCCCAACATCCAATCTATCATTTGGTGCAACAATTATCCAAATTGCTTCACCGATTATCGAGTTATAGCGTCTTGAAAAAAATCAATTCCCGAAATCCACCTCCTACCAGTTCTGTTGACCTGGTGTTTCACAAAAAAAATTGCAAAAATTTTAAAATTTTTCGGGTCAAGAACAGTTTTAGTTTTCCTGCAATATCTCCGTAGTTTTTCGAGATAAATTCATGAAATTTTGTGGGTTGATAGAAAACACAATGGGGAATGTTTTTTAGAAAATAAAATTAGACCACGCCCACCTTGAAGTTGAAAAAAGTGGGCGTAAAACGGGAATAGCGTTTTCTTCGTGTCTTCTTTGGCGTTTCGGAAGTCCAAAAGCCAACCATATTGAAGCTGAAGTTGCGACCTTTCACCTAGAAAAAATTTCATCTAAATACACCCAGCGGTTGCCGAGATACGAGAGTTACAACTTGAGTAAAAAGAAGTATTTCCGGTAATTTCGCTTTTGCTTAGAGTTTTGGAAAATTATCAATAACTCCGAAGATTCCAAAGATAGAGAAATGAAATTTTGCAGGTTTGTACAGCGAAACTCCGCGCTTGACATAGAAGTCAATTCCACTTTTCATGTCAATTGCCTTGGGAGATATAAAAGTTATAAACTTAAAGTGCATTTTTTGACGTGCATGGGGGGCCACCAGGCGGGCCAACGTTTGCATATCTTCTAGCCTAACATCCAATTTATCATTTGGTGCAACAATTATCCAAATTGCTTCACCGATTATCGAGTTATAGCGTCTTGAAAAAAATCAATTCCCGAAATCCACCTCCTACCAGTTCTGTTGACCTGGTGTTTCACAAAAAAAAATTGCAAAAATTTTAAAATTTTTCGGGTCAAGAACAGTTTTAGTTTTCCTGCAATATCTCCGTAGTTTTTCGAGATAAATTCATGAAATTTTGTGGGTTGATAGAAAACACAATGGGGAATGTTTTTTAGGAAATAAAGTTGGGCCACGCCCACCTTGAAGTTGAAAAAAGTGGGCGTGAAACGGGAATAGGGTTTTCTACGTTTCTTCTTTGGCTTTTCGGAAGTCGAAAAGCCAACCATATTGAAGCTGAAGTTGCGACCTTTCACGTAGAAAAAATTTCATCCAAATACACCCAGCGGTTCCCGAGATACGAGAGTTACAACTTGAGTAAAAACAAGTATTTCCGGTAATTTCACTTTTGCTTACAGTTTTGGAAAATTATCAATAACTCCGAAGATTCCAAAGATAGAGAAATGAAATTTTGCAGGTTTGTACAGCGAAACTCCGCGCTTGACATAGAAGTCAATTCCACTTTTCACGTCAATTGCCTTGGGAGATATAAAAGTTATAAACTTAAAGTGCATTTTTTGACGTGCATGGGGGGCCACTAGGCGGGCCAATGTTTGCCCATCTTGTAGCCCAACATCCAATCTATCATTTGGTGCAACAATTATCCAAATTACTTCACCGATTATCGAGTTATAGCGTCTTGAAAAAATCAATTCCCGAAATCCACCTCCTACCAGTTCTGTTGACCTGGTGTTTTACAAAAAAAAATTGCAGAAATTTTAAAATTTTTCGGGTCAAGAACAGTTTTAGTTTTCCTGCATTATCTCCGTAGTTTTTCGAGATAAATTCATGAAATTTTGTGGGTTGATAGAAAACACAATGGGGAATGTTTTTTAGAAAATAAAATTGGACCACGCCCACCTTGAAGTTGAAAAAAGTGGGCGTGAAACGGGAATAGGGTTTTCTTCGTGTCTTCTTTGGCTTTTCGGAAGTCGAAAAGCCAACCATATTGAAGCTGAAGTTGCGACCTTTCACGTAGAAAAAATTTCATCCAAATACACCCAGCGGTTCCCGAGATACGAGAGTTACAACTTGAGTAAAAACAAGTATTTCCGGTAATTTCACTTTTGCTTACAGTTTTGGAAAATTATCAATAACTCCGAAGATTCCAAAGATAGAGAAATGAAATTTTGCAGGTTTGTACAGCGAAACTCCGCGCTTGACATAGAAGTCAATTCCGTCAATTTCACGTCAATTGCCTTGGGAGATATAAAAGTTATAAACTTAAAGTGCATTTTTTGACGTGCATGGGGGGCCATCAGGCGGGCCAACGTTTGCCCATCTCCTAGCCTAACATCCAATCTATCATTTGGTGCAACAATTATCCAAATTACTTCACCGATTATCGAGTTATAGCGTCTTGAAAAAAATCAATTCCCGAAATCCACCTCCTACCAGTTCTGTTGACCTGGTGTTTCACAAAAAAAATTGCAAAAATTTTAAAATTTTTCTGGTCAAGAACATTTTAGTTTTCCTGCAATATCTCCGTAGTTTTTCGAGATAAATTCATGAAATTTTGTGGGTTGATAGAAAACACAATGGGGAATGTTTTTTTAGAAAATAAAATTGGACCACGCCCACCTTGAAGTTGAAAAAAGTGGGCGTAAAACGGGAATAGCGATTTCTTCGTGTCTTCTTTGGCGTTTCGGAAGTCCAAAAGCCAACCATATTGAAGCTGAAGTTGCGACCTTTCACCTAGAAAAAATTTCATCGAAATACACCCAGCGGTTCCCGAGATACGAGAGTTACAACTTGAGTAAAAACAAGTATTTCCGGTAATTTCGCTTTTGCTTACAGTTTTGGAAAATTATCAATAACTCCGAAGATTCCAAAGATAGAGAAATGAAATTTTGCAGGTTTGTACAGCGAAACTCCGCGCTTGACATAGAAGTCAATTCCACTTTTCACGTCAATTGCCTTGGGAGATATAAAAGTTATAAACTTAAAGTGCATTTTTTGACGTGCATGGGGGGCCATTAGGCGGGCCAATGTTTGCCCATCTTGTAGCCCAACATCCAATCTATCATTTGGTGCAACAATTATCCAAATTACTTCACCGATTATCGAGTTATAGCGTCTTGAAAAAAATCAATTCCCGAAATCCACCTCCTACCAGTTCTGTTGACCTGGTGTTTCACAAAAAAAATTGCAAAAATTTTAAAATTTTTCGGGTCAAGAACAGTTTTAGTTTTCCTGCAATATCTCCGTAGTTTTTCGAGATAAATTCATGAAATTTTGTGGGTTGATAGAAAACACAATGGGGAATGTTTTTTAGAAAATAAAATTGGACCATGCCCACCTTGAAGTTGAAAAAAGTGGGCGTAAAACGGGAATAGCGTTTTCTTCGTGTCTTCTTTGGCGTTTCGGAAGTCCAAAAGCCAACCATATTGAAGCTGAAGTTGCGACCTTTCACCTAGAAAAAACTTCATCTAAATACAACCAGCGGTTCCCGAGATACGAGAGTTACAACTTGAGTAAAAACAAGTATTTCCGGTGATTTCGCTTTTGCTTACAGTTTTGGAAAATTATCAATAACTCCAAAGATTCCAAAGATAGAGAAATGAAATTTTGCAGGTTTGTAGAGCGAAACTCCGCGCTTGACATAGAAGTCAATTCCACTTTTCACGTCAATTGCCTTGGGAGATATAAAAGTTATAAACTTAAAGTGCATTTTTTGACGTGCATGGGGGGCCACCAGGCGGGCCAATGTTTGCCCATCTTGTAGCCCAACATCCAATCTATCATTTGGTGCAACAATTATCCAAATTGCTTCACCGATTATCGAGTTATAGCGCCTTGAAAAAAATCAATTCCCGAAATCCACCTCCTACCAGTTCTGTTGACCTGGTGTTTCACAAAAAAAATTGCAAAAATTTTAAAATTTTTCGGGTCAAGAACAGTTTTAGTTTTCCTGCAATATCTTCGTAGTTTTTCGAGCTAAACTCATGAAATTTTGTTGGTTGATAGAAAACACAATGGGGAATGTTTTTAGAAAATAAATTTGGGCCACGCCCACTTTGAATTTGAAAAAAGTGGGCGTCATCCAAATACACCCAGCGGTTCCCGAGATACGAGAGTTACAACTTGAGTAAGAACAAGTATTTCCGGTAATTTTTGCTTAGAGTTTTGGAAAATTATCAATGACTCCGAAGATTCCAAAGATAGAGAAATGAAATTTTGCAGGTTTGTACAGCGAAACTCCGCGCTTGACATAGAAGTCAATTCCACTTTTCACGTCAATTGCCTTGGGAGGTATAAAAGTTATAAACTTAAAGTGCATTTTTGAGGTGCATGGGGGCCACTAGTCGGGCCAATGTTTGCCCATCTTGTAGCCCAACATCCAATCTATCATTTGGTGCAACAATTATCCAAATTGCTTCACCGATTATCGAGTTATAGCGTCTTGAAAAAAATCAATTCCCGAAATCCACCTCCTACCAGTTCTGTTGACCTGGTGTTTCACAAAAAAAATTGCAAAAATTTTAAAATTTTTCGGGTCAAGAACAGTTTTAGTTTTCCTGCAATATCTTCGTAGTTTTTCGAGCTAAACTCATGAAATTTTGTTGGTTGATAGAAAACACAATGGGGAATGTTTTTAGAAAATAAATTTGGGCCACGCCCACTTTGAATTTGAAAAAAGTGGGCGTCATCCAAATACACCCAGCGGTTCCCGAGATACGAGAGTTACAATTTGAGTAAAAACAAGTATTTCCGGTAATTTCGCTTTTGCTTAGAGTTTTGGAAAATTATCAATGACTCCGAAGATTCCAAAGATAGAGAAATGAAATTTTGTAGGTTTGTACAGCGAAACTCCGCGCTTGACATAGAAGTCAATTCCACTTTTCACGTCAATTGCCTTGGGAGATATAAAAGTTATAAACTTAAAGTGCATTTTTTGAGGTGGATGGGGGCCACCAGGTGGGCCAGCGTTTGCCCATCTTCTAGCCTAACATCCAATCTATCATTTGGTGCAACAATTATCCAAATTGCTTCACCGATTATCGAGTTATAGCGTCTTGAAAAAAATCAATTCCCGAAATCCACCTCCTACCAGTTCTGTTGACCTGGTGTTTCACAAAAAAAATTGCAGAAATTTTAAAATTTTTCGGGTCAAGAACAGTTTTAGTTTTCCTGCAATATCTCCGTAGTTTTTCGAGATAAATTCATGAAATTTTGTGGGTTGATAGAAAACACAATGGGGAATGTTTTTTAGAAAATAAACTTGGGCCGCGCCCATCTTGAAGTTGAAAAAAGTGGGCGTAAAACGGGAATAGCGTTTTCTTCTTGTCTTCTTTGGCGTTTCGGAAGTCCAAAAGCCAACCATATTGAAGCTGAAGTTGCGACCTTTCACCTAGAAAAAATTTCATCGAAATACACCCAGCGGTTCCCGAGATACGAGAGTTACAACTTGAGTAAAAACAAGTATTTCCGGTAATTTCGCTTTTGCTTACAGTTTTGGAAAATTATCAATAACTCCGAAGATTCCAAAGATAGAGAAATGAAGTTTTGCAGGTTTGTACAGCGAAACTCCGCGCTTGACATAGAAGTCAATTCCACTTTTCACGTCAATTGCCTTGGGAGGTATAAAAGTTATAAACTTAAAGTGCATTTTTGAGGTGCATGGGGGCCACTAGGCGGGCCAATGTTTGCCCATCTTGTAGCCCAACATCCAATCTATCATTTGGTGCAACAATTATCCAAATTGCTTCACCGATTATCGAGTTATAGCGCCTTGAAAAAAATCAATTCCCGAAATCCACCTCCTACCAGTTCTGTTGACCTGGTGTTTCACAAAAAAAATTGCAAAAATTTTAAAATTTTTCGGGTCAAGAACAGTTTTAGTTTTCCTGCAATATCTTCGTAGTTTTTCGAGCTAAACTCATGAAATTTTGTTGGTTGATAGAAAACACAATGGGGAATGTTTTTAGAAAATAAATTTGGGCCACGCCCACTTTGAATTTGAAAAAAGTGGGCGTCATCCAAATACACCCAGCGGTTCCCGAGATACGAGAGTTACAACTTGAGTAAAAACAAGTATTTCCGGTAATTTCGCTTTTGCTTAGAGTTTTGGAAAATTATCAATGACTCCGAAGATTCCAAAGATAGAGAAATGAAATTTTGCAGGTTTGTAGAGCGAAACTCCGCGCTTGACATAGAAGTCAATTCCACTTTTCACGTCAATTGCCTTGGGAGATATAAAAGTTATAAACTTAAAGTGCATTTTTTGAGGTGGATGGGGGCCACCAGGTGGGCCAGCGTTTGCCCATCTTCTAGCCTAACATCCAATCTATCATTTGGTGCAACAATTATCCAAATTGCTTCACCGATTATCGAGTTATAGCGTCGTGAAAAAAATCAATTCCCGAAATCCACCTCCTACCAGTTCTGTTGACCTGGTGTTTCACAAAAAAAATTGCAGAAATTTTAAAATTTTTCGGGTCAAGAACAGTTTTAGTTTTCCTGCAATATCTCCGTAGTTTTTCGAGATAAATTCATGAAATTTTGTGGTTTGATAGAAAACACAATGGGGAATGTTTTTTAGAAAATAAACTTGGGCCGCGCCCATCTTGAAGTTGAAAAAAGTGGGCGTAAAACGGGAATAGCGTTTTCTTCTTGTCTTCTTTGGCGTTTCGGAAGTCCAAAAGCCAACCATATTGAAGCTGAAGTTGCGACCTTTCACCTAGAAAAAATTTCATCGAAATACACCCAGCGGTTCCCGAGATACGAGAGTTACAACTTGAGTAAAAACAAGTATTTCCGGTAATTTCGCTTTTGCTTACAGTTTTGGAAAATTATCAATAACTCCGAAGATTCCAAAGATAGAGAAATGAAATTTTGCAGGTTTGTAGAGCGAAACTCCGCGCTTGACATAGAAGTCAATTCCACTTTTCACGTCAATTGCCTTGGGAGATATAAAAGTTATAAACTTAAAGTGCATTTTTTGACGTGCATGGGGGGCCACCAGGCGGGCCAACGTTTGCCCATCTTCTAGCCTAACATCCAATCTATCATTTGGTGCAACAATTATCCAAATTGCTTCACCGATTATCGAGTTATAGCGCCTTGAAAAAAATCAATTCCCGAAATCCACCTCCTACCAGTTCTGTTGACCTGGTGTTTCACAAAAAAAATTGCAAAAATTTTAAAATTTTTCGGGTCAAGAACAGTTTTAGTTTTCCTGCAATATCTCCGTAGTTTTTCGACATAAATTCATGAAATTTTGTGGGTTGATAGAAAACACAATGGGGAATGTTTTTTAGAAAATAAAATTGGACCACACCTACCTTGAAGTTGAAAAAAGTGGGCGTAAAACGGGAATAGCGTTTTCTTCGTGTCTTCTTTGGCGTTTCGGAAGTCCAAAAGCCAACCATATTGAAGCTGAGGTTGCGACCTTTCACCTAGAAAAAATTTCATCCAAATACACCCAGCGGTTCCCGAGATATGAGAGTTACAACTTGAGTAAGAACAAGTATTTCCGGTAATTTCGCTTTTGCTTACAGTTTTGGAAAATTATCAATAACTCCGAAGATTCCAAAGATAGAGAAATGAAATTTTGCAGGTTTGTAGAGCGAAACTCCGCGCTTGACATAGAAGTCAATTCCACTTTTCACGTCAATTGCCTTGGGAGATATAAAAGTTATAAACTTAAAGTGCATTTTTTGACGTGCATGGGGGGCCACCAGGCGGGCCAATATTTGCCCATCTTGTAGCCTAACATCAAATCTATCATTTGGTGCAACAATTATCCAAATTGCTTCACCGATTATCGAGTTATAGCGCCTTGAAAAAAATCAATTCCCGAAATCCACCTCCTACCAGTTCTGTTGACCTGGTGTTTCACAAAAAAAATTGCAAAAATTTTAAAATTTTTCGGGTCAAGAACAGTTTTAGTTTTCCTGCAATATCTCCGTAGTTTTTCGAGATAAATTCATGAAATTTTGTGGGTTGATAGAAAACACAATGGGGAATGTTTTTTAGAAAATAAAATTGGACCACGCCCACCTTGAAGTTGAAAAAAGTGGGCGTTAAACGGGAGTAGCGTTTTCTTCGTGTCTTCTTTGGCGTGTCGGAAGTCCAAAAGCCAACCATATTGAAGCTGAAGTTGCGACCTTTCACCTAGAAAAAATTTCATCCAAATACACCCAGTGGTTCCCGAGATACGAGAGTTACAACTTGAGTAAACACAAGTATTTCCGGTAATTTCGCTTTTGCTTACAGTTTTGGAAAATTATCAATAACTCCGAAGATTCCAAAGATAGAGAAATGAAATTTTGCAGGTTTGTAGAGCGAAACTCCGCGCTTGACATAGAAGTCAATTCCACTTTTCACGTCAATTGCCTTGGGAGATATAAAAGTTATAAACTTAAAGTGCATTTTTAGACGTGCATGGGGGCCACCAGGCGGGCCAATATTTGCCCATCTTGTAGCCTAACATCAAATCTATCATTTGGTGCAACAATTATCCAAATTGCTTCACCGATTATCGAGTTATAGCGTCTTGAAAAAAATCAATTCCCGAAATCCACCTCCTACCAGTTCTGTTGACCTGGTGTTTCACAAAAAAAATTGCAAAAATTTTAAAATTTTTCGGGTCAAGAACAGTTTTAGTTTTCCTGCAATATCTCCGTAGTTTTTCGAGATAAATTCATGAAATTTTGTGGGTTGATAGAAAACACAATGGGGAATGTTTTTTAGAAAATAAAATTGGACCACGCCCACCTTGAAGTTGAAAAAAGTGGGCGTTAAACGGGAGTAGCGTTTTCTTCGTGTCTTCTTTGGCGTGTCGGAAGTCCAAAAGCCAACCATATTGAAGCTGAAGTTGCGACCTTTCACCTAGAAAAAATTTCATCCAAATACACCCAGTGGTTCCCGAGATACGAGAGTTACAACTTGAGTAAACACAAGTATTTCCGGTAATTTCGCTTTTGCTTACAGTTTTGGAAAATTATCAATAACTCCGAAGATTCCAAAGATAGAGAAATGAAATTTTGCAGGTTTGTACAGCGAAACTCCGCGCTTGACATAGAAGTCAATTCCACTTTTCACGTCAATTGCCTTGGGAGCTATAAAAGTTATAAACTTAAAGTGCATTTTTTGACGTGCATGGGGGGCCACTAGGCGGGCCAATGTTTGCCTATCTTGTAGCCCAACATCCAATCTATCATTTGGTGCAACAATTATCCAAATTACTTCACCGATTATCGAGTTATAGCGTCTTGAAAAAAATCAATTCCCGAAATCCACCTCCTACCAGTTCTGTTGACCTGGTGTTTCACAAAAAAAAATTGGAAAAATTTTAAAATTTTTCGGGTCAAGAACAGTTTTAGTTTTCCTGCAATATCTCCGTAGTTTTTCGAGATAAATTCATGAAATTTTGTGGGTTGATAGAAAACACAATGGGGAATGTTTTTTAGAAAATAAACTTGGGCCACGCCCACCTTGAAGTTGAAAAAAGTGGGCGTGAAACGGGAATAGGGTTTTCTTCGTGTCTTCTTTGGCGTTTCGGAAGTCCAAAAGCCAACCATATTGAAGCTGAAGTTGCGACCTTTCATCTAGAAAAAATTTCATCCAAATACACCCAGCGGTTCCCGAGATACGAGAGTTACAACTTGAGTAAAAACAAGTATTTCCGGTAATTTCGCTTTTGCTTACAGTTTTGGAAAATTATCAATAACTCCGAAGATTCCAAAGATAGAGAAATGAAATTTTGCAGGTTTGTACAGCGAAACTCCGCGCTTGACATAGAAGTCAATTCCACTTTTCACGTCAATTGCCTTGGGAGATATAAAAGTTATAAACTTAAAGTGCATTTTTTGACGTGCATGGGGGGCCACTAGGCGGGCCAATGTTTGCCCATCTTGTAGCCCAACATCCAATCTATCATTTGGTGCAACAATTATCCAAATTGCTTCACCGATTATCGAGTTATAGCGTCTTGAAAAAAATCAATTCCCGAAATCCACCTCCTACCAGTTCTGTTGACCTGGTGTTTCACAAAAAAAAAATTGCAAAAATTTTAAAATTTTTCGGGTCAAGAACAGTTTTAGTTTTCCTGCAATATCTTCGTAGTTTTTCGAGCTAAACTCATGAAATTTTGTTGGTTGATAGAAAACACAATGGGGAATGTTTTTAGAAAATAAAGTTGGGCCACGCCCACTTTGAAGTTGAAAAAAGTGGGCGTGAAACGGGAATAGCGTTTTCATATTGAAGCTGAAGTTGCGACCTTTCACCTAGAAAAATTTCATCCAAATACACCCAGCGGTTCCCGAGATACGAGAGTTACAACTTGAGTAAAAACAAGTATTTCCGGTAATTTCGCTTTTGCTTACAGTTTTGGAAAATTATCAATAACTCCGAAGATTCCAAAGATAGAGAAATGAAATTTTGCAGGTTTGTACAGCGAAACTCCGCGCTTGACATAGAAGTCAATTCCACTTTTCACGTCAATTGCCTTGGGAGATATAAAAGTTATAAACTTAAAGTGCATTTTTTGACGTGCGGGGGGCCACCAGGCGGGCCAACGTTTGCCCATCTTCTAGCCTAACATCCAATCTATCATTTGGTGCAACAATTATCCAAATTGCTTCACCGATTATCGAGTTATAGCGCCTTGAAAAAAATCAATTCCCGAAATCCACCTCCTACCAGTTCTGTTGACCTGGTGTTTCACAAAAAAAAAATTGCAAAAATTTTAAAATTTTTCGGGTCAAGAACAGTTTTAGTTTTCCTGCAATATCTCCGTAGTTTTTCGAGATAAATTCATGAAATTTTGTGGTTTGATAGAAAACACAATGGGGAATGTTTTTAGAAAATAAATTTGGGCCACGCCCACTTTGAATTTGAAAAAAGTGGGCGTCATCCAAATACACCCAGCGGTTCCCGAGATACGAGAGTTACAACTTGAGTAAAAACAAGTATTTCCGGTAATTTCGCTTTTGCTTAGAGTTTTGGAAAATTATCAATGACTCCGAAGATTCCAAAGATAGAGAAATGAAATTTTGCAGGTTTGTAGAGCGAAACTCCGCGCTTGACATAGAAGTCAATTCCACTTTTCACGTCAATTGCCTTGGGAGATATAAAAGTTATAAACTTAAAGTGCATTTTTTGAGGTGGATGGGGGCCACCAGGTGGGCCAGCGTTTGCCCATCTTCTAGCCTAACATCCAATCTATCATTTGGTGCAACAATTATCCAAATTGCTTCACCGATTATCGAGTTATAGCGTCGTGAAAAAAATCAATTCCCGAAATGCACCTCCTACCAGTTCTGTTGACCTGGTGTTTCACAAAAAAAATTGCAGAAATTTTAAAATTTTTCGGGTCAAGAACAGTTTTAGTTTTCCTGCAATATCTCCGTAGTTTTTCGAGATAAATTCATGAAATTTTGTGGTTTGATAGAAAACACAATGGGGAATGTTTTTTAGAAAATAAACTTGGGCCGCGCCCATCTTGAAGTTGAAAAAAGTGGGCGTAAAACGGGAATAGCGTTTTCTTCTTGTCTTCTTTGGCGTTTCGGAAGTCCAAAAGCCAACCATATTGAAGCTGAAGTTGCGACCTTTCACCTAGAAAAAATTTCATCGAAATACACCCAGCGGTTCCCGAGATACGAGAGTTACAACTTGAGTAAAAACAAGTATTTCCGGTAATTTCGCTTTTGCTTACAGTTTTGGAAAATTATCAATAACTCCGAAGATTCCAAAGATAGAGAAATGAAATTTTGCAGGTTTGTAGAGCGAAACTCCGCGCTTGACATAGAAGTCAATTCCACTTTTCACGTCAATTGCCTTGGGAGATATAAAAGTTATAAACTTAAAGTGCATTTTTTGACGTGCATGGGGGGCCACCAGGCGGGCCAACGTTTGCCCATCTTCTAGCCTAACATCCAATCTATCATTTGGTGCAACAATTATCCAAATTGCTTCACCGATTATCGAGTTATAGCGCCTTGAAAAAAATCAATTCCCGAAATCCACCTCCTACCAGTTCTGTTGACCTGGTGTTTCACAAAAAAAATTGCAAAAATTTTAAAATTTTTCGGGTCAAGAACAGTTTTAGTTTTCCTGCAATATCTCCGTAGTTTTTCGACATAAATTCATGAAATTTTGTGGGTTGATAGAAAACACAATGGGGAATGTTTTTTAGAAAATAGAATTGGACCACACCTACCTTGAAGTTGAAAAAAGTGGGCGTAAAACGGGAATAGCGTTTTCTTCGTGTCTTCTTTGGCGTTTCGGAAGTCCAAAAGCCAACCATATTGAAGCTGAGGTTGCGACCTTTCACCTAGAAAAAATTTCATCCAAATACACCCAGCGGTTCCCGAGATATGAGAGTTACAACTTGAGTAAGAACAAGTATTTCCGGTAATTTCGCTTTTGCTTACAGTTTTGGAAAATTATCAATAACTCCGAAGATTCCAAAGATAGAGAAATGAAATTTTGCAGGTTTGTAGAGCGAAACTCCGCGCTTGACATAGAAGTCAATTCCACTTTTCACGTCAATTGCCTTGGGAGATATAAAAGTTATAAACTTAAAGTGCATTTTTAGACGTGCATGGGGGCCACCAGGCGGGCCAATATTTGCCCATCTTGTAGCCTAACATCAAATCTATCATTTGGTGCAACAATTATCCAAATTGCTTCACCGATTATCGAGTTATAGCGTCTTGAAAAAAATCAATTCCCGAAATCCACCTCCTACCAGTTCTGTTGACCTGGTGTTTCACAAAAAAAATTGCAGAAATTTTAAAATTTTTCGGGTCAAGAACAGTTTTAGTTTTCCTGCAATATCTCCGTAGTTTTTCGAGATAAATTCATGAAATTTTGTGGGTTGATAGAAAACACAATGGGGAATGTTTTTTAGAAAATAAAATTGGACCACGCCCACCTTGAAGTTGAAAAAAGTGGGCGTTAAACGGGAGTAGCGTTTTCTTCGTGTCTTCTTTGGCGTGTCGGAAGTCCAAAAGCCAACCATATTGAAGCTGAAGTTGCGACCTTTCACCTAGAAAAAATTTCATCCAAATACACCCAGTGGTTCCCGAGATACGAGAGTTACAACTTGAGTAAACACAAGTATTTCCGGTAATTTCGCTTTTGCTTACAGTTTTGGAAAATTATCAATAACTCCGAAGATTCCAAAGATAGAGAAATGAAATTTTGCAGGTTTGTACAGCGAAACTCCGCGCTTGACATAGAAGTCAATTCCACTTTTCACGTCAATTGCCTTGGGAGCTATAAAAGTTATAAACTTAAAGTGCATTTTTTGACGTGCATGGGGGGCCACTAGGCGGGCCAATGTTTGCCTATCTTGTAGCCCAACATCCAATCTATCATTTGGTGCAACAATTATCCAAATTACTTCACCGATTATCGAGTTATAGCGTCTTGAAAAAAATCAATTCCCGAAATCCACCTCCTACCAGTTCTGTTGACCTGGTGTTTCACAAAAAAAAATTGGAAAAATTTTAAAATTTTTCGGGTCAAGAACAGTTTTAGTTTTCCTGCAATATCTCCGTAGTTTTTCGAGATAAATTCATGAAATTTTGTGGGTTGATAGAAAACACAATGGGGAATGTTTTTTAGAAAATAAACTTGGGCCACGCCCACCTTGAAGTTGAAAAAAGTGGGCGTGAAACGGGAATAGGGTTTTCTTCGTGTCTTCTTTGGCGTTTCGGAAGTCCAAAAGCCAACCATATTGAAGCTGAAGTTGCGACCTTTCATCTAGAAAAAATTTCATCCAAATATACCCAGCGGTTCCCGAGATATGAGAGTTACAACTTGAGTAAGAACAAGTATTTCCGGTAATTTCGCTTTTGCTTACAGTTTTGGAAAATTATCAATAACTCCGAAGATTCCAAAGATAGAGAAATGAAATTTTGCAGGTTTGTACAGCGAAACTCCGCGCTTGACATAGAAGTCAATTCCACTTTTCACGTCAATTGCCTTGGGAGATATAAAAGTTATAAACTTAAAGTGCATTTTTTGACGTGCGGGGGGCCACCAGGCGGGCCAACGTTTGCCCATCTTCTAGCCTAACATCCAATCTATCATTTGGTGCAACAATTATCCAAATTGCTTCACCGATTATCGAGTTATAGCGCCTTGAAAAAAATCAATTCCCGAAATCCACCTCCTACCAGTTCTGTTGACCTGGTGTTTCACAAAAAAAAAATTGCAAAAATTTTAAAATTTTTCGGGTCAAGAACAGTTTTAGTTTTCCTGCAATATCTCCGTAGTTTTTCGAGATAAATTCATGAAATTTTGTGGGTTGATAGAAAACACAATGGGGAATGTTTTTTAGGAAATAAAGTTGGGCCACGCCCACCTTGAAGTTGAAAAAAGTGGGCGTGAAACGGGAATAGGATTTTCTTCGTGTCTTCTTTGGCGTTTCGGAAGTCCAAAAGCCAACCATATTGAAGCTGAAGTTGCGACCTTTCACCTAGAAAAAATTTCATCCAAATATACCCAGCGGTTCCCGAGATATGAGAGTTACAACTTGAGTAAGAACAAGTATTTCCGGTAATTTCGCTTTTGCTTACAGTTTTGGAAAATTATCAATAACTCCGAAGATTCCAAAGATAGAGAAATGAAATTTTGCAGGTTTGTAGAGCGAAACTCCGCGCTTGACATAGAAGTCAATTCCACTTTTCACGTCAATTGCCTTGGGAGATATAAAAGTTATAAACTTAAAGTGCATTTTTTGACGTGCATGGGGGGCCACCAGGCGGGTCAATGTTTGCCCATCTTGTAGCCTAACATCCAATCTATCATTTGGTGCAACAATTATCCAAATTGCTTCACCGATTATCGTCTTGAAAAAAATCAATTCCCGAAATCCACCTCCTACCAGTTCTGTTGACCTGGTGTTTCACAAAAAAAATTGCAAAAATTTTAAAATTTTTCGGGTCAAGAACAGTTTTAGTTTTCCTGCAATATCTCCGTAGTTTTTCGAGATAAATTCATCAAATTTTGTGGGTTGATAGAAAACACAATGGGGAATGTTTTTTACAAAATAAAATTGGGCCACGCCCACTTTGAAGTTGAAAAAAGTGGGCGTGAAACGGGAATAGCGTTTTCTTCGTGTTTTCTTTGGCTTTTCGGAAGTCGCTTGACATAGAAGTCAATTCCACTTTTCACGTCAATTGCTTTGGGAGATATAAAAGTTATAAACTTAAAGTGCATTTTTTGACGTGCATGGGGGGCCACCAGGCGGGCCAACGTTTGCCCATCTTCTAGCCTAACATCCAATCTATCATTTGGTGCAACAATTATCCAAATTGCTTCACCGATTATCGAGTTATAGCGTCTTGAAAAAAATCAATTCCCGAAATCCACCTCCTACCAGTTCTGTTGACCTGGTGTTTCACAAAAAAAATTGCAAAAATTTTAAAATTTTTCGGGTCAAGAACAGTTTTAGTTTTCCTGCAATATCTCCGTAGTTTTTCGAGATAAATTCATGAAATTTTGTGGGGTGATAGAAAACACAATGGGGAATGTTTTTTAGAAAATAAAATTGGACCACGCCCACCTTGAAGTTGAAAAAAGTGGGCGTAAAACGGGAGTAGCGTTTTCTTCGTGTCTTCTTTGGCGTTTCGGAAGTCCAAAAGCCAACCATATTGAAGCTGAAGTTGCGACCTTTCACCTAGAAAAAATTTCATCCAAATACACCCAGCGGTTCCCGAGATACGAGAGTTACAACTTGAGTAAAAACAAGTATTTCCGGTAATTTCGCTTTTGCTTACAGTTTTGGAAAATTATCAATAACTCCGAAGATTCCAATGTTTTTAGAAAATAAATTTGGCCCACGCCCACCTTGAAGTTGAAAAAAGTGGGCGTGAAACGGGAATAGGGTTTTCTTCGTGTCTTCTTTGGCGTTTCGGAAGTCCAAAAGCCAACCATATTGAAGCTGAAGTTGCGACCTTTCACCTAGAAAAAATTTCATCTAAATACACCCAGCGGTTCCCGAGATACGAGAGTTACAACTTGAGTAAAAACAAGTATATCCGGTAATTTCGCTTTTGCTTACAGTTTTGGAAAATTATCAATAACTCCGAAGATTCCAAAGATAGAGAAATGAAATTTTGCAGGTTTGTAGAGCGAAACTCCGCGCTTGACATAGAAGTCAATTCCACTTTTCACGTCAATTGCCTTGGGAGATATAAAAGTTATAAACTTAAAGTGCATTTTTTGACGTGCATGGGGGGCCACCAGGCGGGCCAACGTTTGCCCATCTTCTAGCCTAACATCCAATCTATCATTTGGTGCAACAATTATCCAAATTGCTTCACCGATTATCGAGTTATAGCGCCTTGAAAAAAATCAATTCCCGAAATCCACCTCCTACCAGTTCTGTTGACCTGGTGTTTCACAAAAAAAATTGCAAAAATTTTAAAATTTTTCGGGTCAAGAACAGTTTTAGTTTTCCTGCAATATCTCCGTAGTTTTTCGACATAAATTCATGAAATTTTGTGGGTTGATAGAAAACACAATGGGGAATGTTTTTTAGAAAATAAAATTGGACCACACCTACCTTGAAGTTGAAAAAAGTGGGCGTAAAACGGGAATAGCGTTTTCTTCGTGTCTTCTTTGGCGTTTCGGAAGTCCAAAAGCCAACCATATTGAAGCTGAGGTTGCGACCTTTCACCTAGAAAAAATTTCATCCAAATACACCCAGCGGTTCCCGAGATATGAGAGTTACAACTTGAGTAAGAACAAGTATTTCCGGTAATTTCGCTTTTGCTTACAGTTTTGGAAAATTATCAATAACTCCGAAGATTCCAAAGATAGAGAAATGAAATTTTGCAGGTTTGTAGAGCGAAACTCCGCGCTTGACATAGAAGTCAATTCCACTTTTCACGTCAATTGCCTTGGGAGATATAAAAGTTATAAACTTAAAGTGCATTTTTAGACGTGCATGGGGGCCACCAGGCGGGCCAATATTTGCCCATCTTGTAGCCTAACATCAAATCTATCATTTGGTGCAACAATTATCCAAATTGCTTCACCGATTATCGAGTTATAGCGTCTTGAAAAAAATCAATTCCCGAAATCCACCTCCTACCAGTTCTGTTGACCTGGTGTTTCACAAAAAAAATTGCAGAAATTTTAAAATTTTTCGGGTCAAGAACAGTTTTAGTTTTCCTGCAATATCTCCGTAGTTTTTCGAGATAAATTCATGAAATTTTGTGGGTTGATAGAAAACACAATGGGGAATGTTTTTTAGAAAATAAAATTGGACCACGCCCACCTTGAAGTTGAAAAAAGTGGGCGTTAAACGGGAGTAGCGTTTTCTTCGTGTCTTCTTTGGCGTGTCGGAAGTCCAAAAGCCAACCATATTGAAGCTGAAGTTGCGACCTTTCACCTAGAAAAAATTTCATCCAAATACACCCAGTGGTTCCCGAGATACGAGAGTTACAACTTGAGTAAACACAAGTATTTCCGGTAATGAAAAAAATCAATTCCCGAAATCCACCTCCTACCAGTTCTGTTGACCTGGTGTTTCACAAAAAAAAAATTGCAAAAATTTTAAAATTTTTCGGGTCAAGAACAGTTTTAGTTTTCCTGCAATATCTCCGTAGTTTTTCGAGATAAATTCATGAAATTTTGTGGGTTGATAGAAAACACAATGGGGAATGTTTTTTAGGAAATAAAGTTGGGCCACGCCCACCTTGAAGTTGAAAAAAGTGGGCGTGAAACGGGAATAGGATTTTCTTCGTGTCTTCTTTGGCGTTTCGGAAGTCCAAAAGCCAACCATATTGAAGCTGAAGTTGCGACCTTTCACCTAGAAAAAATTTCATCCAAATATACCCAGCGGTTCCCGAGATATGAGAGTTACAACTTGAGTAAGAACAAGTATTTCCGGTAATTTCGCTTTTGCTTACAGTTTTGGAAAATTATCAATAACTCCGAAGATTCCAAAGATAGAGAAATGAAATTTTGCAGGTTTGTAGAGCGAAACTCCGCGCTTGACATAGAAGTCAATTCCACTTTTCACGTCAATTGCCTTGGGAGATATAAAAGTTATAAACTTAAAGTGCATTTTTTGACGTGCATGGGGGGCCACCAGGCGGGTCAATGTTTGCCCATCTTGTAGCCTAACATCCAATCTATCATTTGGTGCAACAATTATCCAAATTGCTTCACCGATTATCGTCTTGAAAAAAATCAATTCCCGAAATCCACCTCCTACCAGTTCTGTTGACCTGGTGTTTCACAAAAAAAATTGCAAAAATTTTAAAATTTTTCGGGTCAAGAACAGTTTTAGTTTTCCTGCAATATCTCCGTAGTTTTTCGAGATAAATTCATCAAATTTTGTGGGTTGATAGAAAACACAATGGGGAATGTTTTTTACAAAATAAAATTGGGCCACGCCCACTTTGAAGTTGAAAAAAGTGGGCGTGAAACGGGAATAGCGTTTTCTTCGTGTTTTCTTTGGCTTTTCGGAAGTCGCTTGACATAGAAGTCAATTCCACTTTTCACGTCAATTGCCTTGGGAGATATAAAAGTTATAAACTTAAAGTGCATTTTTTGACGTGCATGGGGGGCCACCAGGCGGGCCAACGTTTGCCCATCTTCTAGCCTAACATCCAATCTATCATTTGGTGCAACAATTATCCAAATTGCTTCACCGATTATCGAGTTATAGCGTCTTGAAAAAAATCAATTCCCGAAATCCACCTCCTACCAGTTCTGTTGACCTGGTGTTTCACAAAAAAAATTGCAAAAATTTTAAAATTTTTCGGGTCAAGAACAGTTTTAGTTTTCCTGCAATATCTCCGTAGTTTTTCGAGATAAATTCATGAAATTTTGTGGGGTGATAGAAAACACAATGGGGAATGTTTTTTAGAAAATAAAATTGGACCACGCCCACCTTGAAGTTGAAAAAAGTGGGCGTAAAACGGGAGTAGCGTTTTCTTCGTGTCTTCTTTGGCGTTTCGGAAGTCCAAAAGCCAACCATATTGAAGCTGAAGTTGCGACCTTTCACCTAGAAAAAATTTCATCCAAATACACCCAGCGGTTCCCGAGATACGAGAGTTACAACTTGAGTAAAAACAAGTATTTCCGGTAATTTCGCTTTTGCTTACAGTTTTGGAAAATTATCAATAACTCCGAAGATTCCAAAGATAGAGAAATGAAATTTTGCAGGTTTGTACAGCGAAACTCCGCGCTTGACATAGAAGTCAATTCCACTTTTCACGTCAATTGCCTTGGGAGCTATAAAAGTTATAAACTTAAAGTGCATTTTTTGACGTGCATGGGGGGCCACTAGGCGGGCCAATGTTTGCCTATCTTGTAGCCCAACATCCAATCTATCATTTGGTGCAACAATTATCCAAATTACTTCACCGATTATCGAGTTATAGCGTCTTGAAAAAAATCAATTCCCGAAATCCACCTCCTACCAGTTCTGTTGACCTGGTGTTTCACAAAAAAAAATTGGAAAAATTTTAAAATTTTTCGGGTCAAGAACAGTTTTAGTTTTCCTGCAATATCTCCGTAGTTTTTCGAGATAAATTCATGAAATTTTGTGGGTTGATAGAAAACACAATGGGGAATGTTTTTTAGAAAATAAACTTGGGCCACGCCCACCTTGAAGTTGAAAAAAGTGGGCGTGAAACGGGAATAGGGTTTTCTTCGTGTCTTCTTTGGCGTTTCGGAAGTCCAAAAGCCAACCATATTGAAGCTGAAGTTGCGACCTTTCATCTAGAAAAAATTTCATCCAAATACACCCAGCGGTTCCCGAGATACGAGAGTTACAACTTGAGTAAAAACAAGTATTTCCGGTAATTTCGCTTTTGCTTACAGTTTTGGAAAATTATCAATAACTCCGAAGATTCCAAAGATAGAGAAATGAAATTTTGCAGGTTTGTACAGCGAAACTCCGCGCTTGACATAGAAGTCAATTCCACTTTTCACGTCAATTGCCTTGGGAGATATAAAAGTTATAAACTTAAAGTGCATTTTTTGACGTGCGGGGGGCCACCAGGCGGGCCAACGTTTGCCCATCTTCTAGCCTAACATCCAATCTATCATTTGGTGCAACAATTATCCAAATTGCTTCACCGATTATCGAGTTATAGCGCCTTGAAAAAAATCAATTCCCGAAATCCACCTCCTACCAGTTCTGTTGACCTGGTGTTTCACAAAAAAAAAATTGCAAAAATTTTAAAATTTTTCGGGTCAAGAACAGTTTTAGTTTTCCTGCAATATCTCCGTAGTTTTTCGAGATAAATTCATGAAATTTTGTGGGTTGATAGAAAACACAATGGGGAATGTTTTTTAGGAAATAAAGTTGGGCCACGCCCACCTTGAAGTTGAAAAAAGTGGGCGTGAAACGGGAATAGGATTTTCTTCGTGTCTTCTTTGGCGTTTCGGAAGTCCAAAAGCCAACCATATTGAAGCTGAAGTTGCGACCTTTCACCTAGAAAAAATTTCATCCAAATATACCCAGCGGTTCCCGAGATATGAGAGTTACAACTTGAGTAAGAACAAGTATTTCCGGTAATTTCGCTTTTGCTTACAGTTTTGGAAAATTATCAATAACTCCGAAGATTCCAAAGATAGAGAAATGAAATTTTGCAGGTTTGTAGAGCGAAACTCCGCGCTTGACATAGAAGTCAATTCCACTTTTCACGTCAATTGCCTTGGGAGATATAAAAGTTATAAACTTAAAGTGCATTTTTTGACGTGCATGGGGGGCCACCAGGCGGGTCAATGTTTGCCCATCTTGTAGCCTAACATCCAATCTATCATTTGGTGCAACAATTATCCAAATTGCTTCACCGATTATCGTCTTGAAAAAAATCAATTCCCGAAATCCACCTCCTACCAGTTCTGTTGACCTGGTGTTTCACAAAAAAAATTGCAAAAATTTTAAAATTTTTCGGGTCAAGAACAGTTTTAGTTTTCCTGCAATATCTCCGTAGTTTTTCGAGATAAATTCATCAAATTTTGTGGGTTGATAGAAAACACAATGGGGAATGTTTTTTACAAAATAAAATTGGGCCACGCCCACTTTGAAGTTGAAAAAAGTGGGCGTGAAACGGGAATAGCGTTTTCTTCGTGTTTTCTTTGGCTTTTCGGAAGTCGCTTGACATAGAAGTCAATTCCACTTTTCACGTCAATTGCCTTGGGAGATATAAAAGTTATAAACTTAAAGTGCATTTTTTGACGTGCATGGGGGGCCACCAGGCGGGCCAACGTTTGCCCATCTTCTAGCCTAACATCCAATCTATCATTTGGTGCAACAATTATCCAAATTGCTTCACCGATTATCGAGTTATAGCGTCTTGAAAAAAATCAATTCCCGAAATCCACCTCCTACCAGTTCTGTTGACCTGGTGTTTCACAAAAAAAATTGCAAAAATTTTAAAATTTTTCGGGTCAAGAACAGTTTTAGTTTTCCTGCAATATCTCCGTAGTTTTTCGAGATAAATTCATGAAATTTTGTGGGGTGATAGAAAACACAATGGGGAATGTTTTTTAGAAAATAAAATTGGACCACGCCCACCTTGAAGTTGAAAAAAGTGGGCGTAAAACGGGAGTAGCGTTTTCTTCGTGTCTTCTTTGGCGTTTCGGAAGTCCAAAAGCCAACCATATTGAAGCTGAAGTTGCGACCTTTCACCTAGAAAAAATTTCATCCAAATACACCCAGCGGTTCCCGAGATACGAGAGTTACAACTTGAGTAAAAACAAGTATTTCCGGTAATTTCGCTTTTGCTTACAGTTTTGGAAAATTATCAATAACTCCGAAGATTCCAATGTTTTTAGAAAATAAATTTGGCCCACGCCCACCTTGAAGTTGAAAAAAGTGGGCGTGAAACGGGAATAGGGTTTTCTTCGTGTCTTCTTTGGCGTTTCGGAAGTCCAAAAGCCAACCATATTGAAGCTGAAGTTGCGACCTTTCACCTAGAAAAAATTTCATCTAAATACACCCAGCGGTTCCCGAGATACGAGAGTTACAACTTGAGTAAAAACAAGTATTTCCGGTAATTTCGCTTTTGCTTACAGTTTTGGAAAATTATCAATAACTCCGAAGATTCCAAAGATAGAGAAATGAAATTTTGCAGGTTTGTACAGCGAAACTCCGCGCTTGACATAGAAGTCAATTCCACTTTTCACGTCAATTGCCTTGCGAGATATAAAAGTTATAAAGTTAAAGTGCATTTTTTGACGTGAATGGGGGGCCACCAGGCGGGCCAACGTTTGCCCATCTTCTAGCCTAACATCCAATCTATCATTTGGTGCAACAATTATCCAAATTGCTTCACCGATTATCGAGTTATAGCGCCTTGAAAAAAATCAATTCCCGAAATCCACCTCCTACCAGTTCTGTTGACCTGGTGTTTCACAAAAAAAATTGCAAAAATTTTAAAATTTTTCGGGTCAAGAACAGTTTTAGTTTTCCTGCAATATCTCCGTAGTTTTTCGAGATAAATTCATGAAATTTTGTGGGTTGATAGAAAACACAATGGGGAATGTTTTTTAGGAAATAAAGTTGGGCCACGCCCACCTTGAAGTTGAAAAAAGTGGGCGTGAAACGGGAATAGCGTTTTCTTCGTGTCTTCTTTGGCGTTTCGGAAGTCCAAAAGCCAACCATATTGAAGCTGAAGTTGCGACCTTTCACGTGGAAAAAATTTCATCCAAATACACCCAGCGGTTCCCGAGATACGAGAGTTACAACTTGAGTAAAAACAAGTATTTCCGGTAATTTCGCTTTTGCTTACAGTTTTGGAAAATTATCAATAACTCCGAAGATTCCAAAGATAGAGAAATGAAATTTTGCAGGTTTGTAGAGCGAAACTCCGCACTTGACATAGAAGTCAATTCCACTTTTCACGTCAATTGCCTTGGGAGGTATAAAAGTTATAAACTTAAAGTGCATTTTTTGACGTGCATGGGGGCCACTAGGCGGGCTAATGTTTGCCCATCTTGTAGCCCAACATCCAATCTATCATTTGGTGCAACAATTATCCAAATTGCTTCACCGATTATCGAGTTATAGCGTCTTCAAAAAAATCAATTCCCGAAATCCACCTCCCACCAGTTCTGTTGACCTGGTGTTTCACAAAAAAAATTGCAAAAATTTTAAAATTTTTCGGGTCAAGAACAGTTTTAGTTTTCCTGCAATATCTCTGTAGTTTTTCGAGATAAATCCATGAAATTTTGTGGGTTGCTAGAAAACACAATGGGGAATGTTTTTTAGAAAATAAACTTGGGCCACGCCCACCTTGAAGTTGAAAAAAGTGGGCGTGAAACGGGAATAGGGTTTTCTTCGTGTCTTCTTTGGCGTTTCGGAAGTCCAAAAGCCAACCATATTGAAGCTGAAGTTGCTTCATGCAAATACACCCAGCGGTTCCCGAGATACGAGAGTTACAACTTGAGTAAAAACAAGTATTTGCGGTAATTTCGCTTTTGCTTACAGTTTTGGAAAATTATCAATAACTCCGAAGATTCCAAAGATAGAGAAATGAAATTTTGCAGGTTTGTACAGCGAAACTCCGCGCTTGACATAGAAGTCAATTCCACTTTTCACGTCAATTGCCTTGGGAGATATAAAAGTTATAAACTTAAAGTGCATCTTTTGACGCGCATGGGGGGCCACCAGGCGGGCCAACGTTTGTCCATCTTGTAGCCTAACATCCAATCTATCATTTGGTGCAACAATTATCCAAATTGCTTCACCGATTATCGAGTTATAGCGTCTTGAAAAAAAATCAATTCCCGAAATCCACCTCCTACCAGTTCTGTTGACCTGGTGTTTCACAAAAAAAATTGCAAAAATTTTAAAATTTTTCGGGTCAAGAACAGTTTTAGTTTTCCTGCAATATCTCTGTAGCTTTTCGAGATAAATCCATGAAATTTTGTGGGTTGCTAGAAAACACAACGGGGAATGGTTTTTACAAAATAATATTGGGCCACGCCCACTTCGAAGTTAAAAAAAGTGGGCGTAAAACGGGAATAGCGTTTTCTTCGTGTCTTCTTTGGCGTTTCGGAAGTCCAAAAGCCAACCATATTGAAGCTGAAGTTGCGACCTTTCACCTAGAAAAAATTTCATGCAAATACACCTAGCGGTTCCCGAGATACGAGAGTTACAACTTGAGTAAAAACAAGTATTTCCGGTAATTTCGCTTTTGCTTACAGTTTTGGAAAATTATCAATAACTCCGAAGATTCCAAAGATAGGTAAAGGAGATTTTGCAGGTTTGTAGAGCGAAACTCCGCGCTTGACATAGAAGTCAGTTCCACTTTTCACGTCAATTGCCTTGGGAGATATAAAAGTTATAAACTTAAAGTGCATTTTTTGACGTGCATGGGGGGCCACCAGGCGGGCCAACGTTTGCCCATCTTCTAGCCTAACATCCAATCTATCATTTGGTGCAATAATAATCCAAATTGCTTCACCGATTATCGAGTTATAGCGTCTTGAAAAAAATCAATTCCCGAAATCCACCTCCCACCAGTTCTGTTGACCTGGTGTTTCACAAAAAAAATTGCAAAAATTTTAAAATTTTTCGGGTCAAGAACAGTTTTAGTTTTCCTGCAATATCTCTGTAGTTTTTCGAGATAAATTCATGAAATTTTGTGGGTTGATAGAAAACACAATGAGGAATGGTTTTTACAAAATAAAATTGGGCCACGCCCACTTTGAAGTTGAAAAAAGTGGGCGTAAAACTGGAATAGCGTTTTCTTCGTATCTTCTTTGGCGTTTCGGAAGTCCAAAAGCCAACCATATTGAAGCTGAAGTTGCGACCTTTCACCTAGAAAAAATTTCATCCAAATAGACCCAGCGGTTCCCGAGATACGAGAGTTACAACTTGAGTAAAAACAAGTATTTCCGGTAATTTCGCTTTTGCTTACAGTTTTGGAAAATTATCAATAACTCCGAAGATTCCAAAGATAGAGAAATGAAATTTTGCACGTTTGTACAGCGAAACTCCGCGCTTGACATAGAAGTCAATTCCACTTTTCACGTCAATTGCCTTGGGAGATATAAAAGTTATAAACTTAAAGTGCGATTTTTGACGTGCATGAGGGACCACCAGGCGGGCCAACGTTTGCCCATCTTGTAGCCTAACATCCAATCTATCATTTGGTGCAACAATTATCCAAATTGCTTCACCGATTATCGAGTTATAGCGTCTTGAAAAAAAATCAATTCCCGAAATCCACCTCCTACCAGTTCTGTTGACCTGGTGTTTCACAAAAAAAATTGCAAAAATTTTAAAATTTTTCGGGTCAAGAACAGTTTTAGTTTTCCTGCAATATCTCTGTAGTTTTTCGAGATAAGTCCATGAAATTTTGTGGGTTGCTAGAAAACACAATGGGGAATGGTTTTTACAAAATAAAATTGGGCCACGCCCACTTCGAAGTTGAAAAAAGTGGGCGTAAAACGGGAATAGCGTTTTCTTCGTGTCTTCTTTGGCGTTTCGGAAGTCCAAAAGCCAACCATATTGAAGCTGAAGTTGCGGCCTTTCACCTAGAAAAAATTTCATCCAAATACACCCAGCGGTTCCCCAGATACGAGAGTTACAACTTGAGTAAAAACAAGTATTTCCGGTAATTTCGCTTTTGCTTACAGTTTTGGAAAATTATCAATAACTCCGAAGATTCCAAAGATAGAGAAATGAAATTTTGCAGGTTTGTACAGCGAAACTCCGCGCTTGATATAGAAGTCAATTCCACTTTTCACGTCAATTGCCTTGGGAGACATAAAAGTTATAAACTTAAAGTGCATTTTTGAAGTGCCTGGGGGGCCACCACGCGGGTCAATGTTTGCCCATCTTGTAGCCTAACATCCAATCTATCATTTGGTGCAACAATTATCCAAATTGCTTCACCGATTATCGAGTTATAGCGTCTTGAAAAAAATCAATTCCCGAAATCCACCTCCTACCAGTTCTGTTGACCTGGTGTTTCACAAAAAAAATTGCAAAAATTTTAAAATTTTTCGGGTCAAGAAAACAGTTTTAGTTTTCCTGCAATATCTCCATAGTTTTTCGAGATAAATTCATGAAATTTTGTGGGTTGATAGAAAACACAATGGGGAATGTTTTTAGGAAATAAATTTGGGCCACGCCCACTTTGAAGTTGAAAAAAGTGGGCGTAAAACGGGAATAGCGTTTTCTTCGTGTCTTCTTTGGCGTTTCGGAAGTCCAAAAGCCAACCATATTGAAGCTGAAGTTGCGACCTTTCACCTAGAAAAAATTTCATCCAAATGCACCCAGCGGTTCCCGAGATACGGTAGTTACAACTTGAGTAAAAACAAGTATTTCCGGTAATTTCGCTTTTGCTTACAGTTTTGGAAAATTATCAATAACTCCGAAAATTCCAAAGATAGAGAAATGAAATTTTGCAGGTTTGTAGAGCGAAACTCCGCGCTTGACATAGAAGTCAATTCCACTTTTCACGTCAATTGCCTTGGGGGATATAAAAGTTATAAACTTAAAGTGCATTTTTTGACGTGCATGGGGGCCACCACTCGGGCCAATGTTTGCCCATCTTGTAGCCTAACATCCAATCTATCATTTGGTGCCACAATTATCCAAATGGCTTCACCGATTATCGAGTTATAGCGCCTTGAAAAAAATCAATTCCCGAAATCCACCTCCTACCAGTTCTGTAGACCTGGTGTTTCACAAAAAAAATTGCAAAAATTTTAAAATTTTTCGGGTCAAGAACAGTTTTAGTTTTCCTGCAATATCTTCGTAGTTTTTCGAGCTAAACTCATGAAATTTTGTGGGTTGATAGAAAACACAATGGGAACTGTTTTTAGAAAATAAAATTGGGCCACGCCCGCCTTGAAGTTCAAAAAGTGGGCGTAAAACGGGAATAGCGTTTTCTTCGTGTCTTCTTTGGCGTTTCGGAAGTCCAAAAGCCAACCATATTGAAGCTGAAGTTGCGACCTTTCACCTAGAAAAAATTTCATCCAAATGCACCCAGCGGTTCCCGAGATACGGTAGTTACAACTTGAGTAAAAACAAGTATTTCCGGTAATTTCGCTTTTGCTTACAGTTTTGGAAAATTATCAATAACTCCGAAAATTCCAAAGATAGAGAAATGAAATTTTGCAGGTTTGTAGAGCGAAACTCCGCGCTTGACATAGAAGTCGATTCCACTTTTCACGTCAATTGCCTTGGGGGATATAAAAGTTATAAACTTAAAGTGCATTTTTTGACGTGCATGGGGGCCACCAGGCGGGCCAATGTTTGCCCATCTTGTAGCCTAACATCCAATCTATCATTTGGTGCAACAATTATCCAAATTGCTTCACCGGTTATCGAGTTATAGCGTCTTGATAAAAATCAATTCCCGAAATCCACCTCCTACCAGTTCTGTTGACCTGGTGTTTCACAAAAAAAATTGCAAAAATTTTAAAATTGTTCGGGTCAAGAACAGTTTTAGTTTTCCTGCAATATCTTCGTAGTTTTTCGAGCTAAACTCATGAAATTTTGTGGGTTGATAGAAAACACAATGGGGAATGTTTTTGAGAAAATAAAATTGGGCCACGCCCACCTTGAAGTTCAAAAAAGTGGGCGTAAAACGGGAATAGCGTTTTCTTCGTGTCTTCTTTGGCGTTTCGGAAGTCCAAAAGCCAACCATATTGAAGCTGAAGTTGCGACCTTTCACCTAGAAAAAATTTCATCCAAATACGCCCAGCGGTTCCCGAGATACGGTAGTTACAACTTGAGTAAAAACAAGTATTTCCGGTAATTTCGCTTTTGCTTACAGTTTTGGAAAATTATCAATAACTCCGAAGATTCCAAAGATAGAGAAATGAAATTTTGCAGGTTTGTAGAGCGAAACTCCGCGCTTGACATAGAAGTCAATTCCACTTTTCACGTCAATTGCCTTGGGAGATATAAAAGTTATAAACTTAAAGTGCATTTTTGACGTGCATGGGGGGCCACTAGGCGGGCCAATGTTTGCTTATCTTGTGGCCCAACATCCAATCTATCATTTGGTGCAACAATTATCCAAATTGCTTCACCGATTATAGAGTTATAGCGTCTTGAAAAAAATCAATTCCCGAAATCCACCTCCTACCAGTTCTGTTGACCTGGTGTTTCACAAAAAAAATTGCAAAAATTTTAAAATTTTTCGGGTCAAGAACAGTTTTAGTTTTCCTGCAATATCTCCATAGTTTTTCGAGATAAATTTATGAAATTTTGTGGGTTGATAGAAAACACAATGGGGAATGTTTTTAGGAAATAAATTTGGGCCACGCCCACTTTGAAGTTGAAAAAAGTGGGCGTAAAACGGGAATAGCGTTTTCTTCGTGTCTTCTTTGGCGTTTCGGAAGTCCAAAAGCCAACCATATTGAAGCTGAAGTTGCGACCTTTCACCTAGAAAAAATTTCATCCAAATGCACCCAGCGGTTCCCGAGATACGGTAGTTACAACTTGAGTAAAAACAAGTATTTCCGGTAATTTCGCTTTTGCTTACAGTTTTGGAAAATTATCAATAACTCCGAAAATTCCAAAGATAGAGAAATGAAATTTTGCAGGTTTGTAGAGCGAAACTCCGCGCTTGACATAGAAGTCAATTCCACTTTTCACGTCAATTGCCTTGGGGGATATAAAAGTTATAAACTTAAAGTGCATTTTTTGACGTGCATGGGGGCCACCAGGCGGGCCAATGTTTGCCCATCTTGTAGCCTAACATCCAATCTATCATTTGGTGCAACAATTATCCAAATTGCTTCACCGGTTATCGAGTTATAGCGTCTTGATAAAAATCAATTCCCGAAATCCACCTCCTACCAGTTCTGTTGACCTGGTGTTTCACAAAAAAAATTGCAAAAATTTTAAAATTTTTCGGGTCAAGAACAGTTTTAGTTTTCCTGCAATATCTTCGTAGTTTTTCGAGCTAAACTCATGAAATTTTGTGGGTTGATAGAAAACACAATGGGGAATGTTTTTGAGAAAATAAAATTGGGCACGCCCACCTTGAAGTTCAAAAAAGTGGGCGTAAAACGGGAATAGCGTTTTCTTCGTGTCTTCTTTGGCGTTTCGGAAGTCCAAAAGCCAACCATATTGAAGCTGAAGTTGCGACCTTTCACCTAGAAAAAATTTCATCCAAATGCACCCAGCGGTTCCCGAGATACGATAGTTACAACTTGAGTAAAAACAAGTATTTCCGGTAATTTCGCTTTTGCTTACAGTTTTGGAAAATTATCAATAACTCCGAAAATTCCAAAGATAGAGAAATGAAATTTTGCAGGTTTGTAGAGCGAAACTCCGCGCTTGACATAGAAGTCAATTCCACTTTTCACGTCAATTGCCTTGGGGGATATAAAAGTTATAAACTTAAAGTGCATTTTTTGACGTGCATGGGGGCCACCAGGCGGGCCAATGTTTGCCCATCTTGTAGCCTAACATCCAATCTAGCATTTGGTGCAACAATTATCCAAATTGCTTCACCGGTTATCGAGTTATAGCGTCTTGAAAAAAGTCAATTCCCGAAATCCACCTCCTACCAGTTCTGTTGACCTGGTGTTTCACAAAAAAAAAATTGCAAAAATTTTAAAATTTTTCGGGTCAAGAACAGTTTTAGTTTTCCTGCAATATCTTCGTAGTTTTTCGAGCTAAACTCATGAAATTTTGTGGGTTGATAGAAACACAATGGGGAATGTTTTTAGAAAATAAATTTGGGCCACGCCCACTTTGAAGTTGAAAAATGTGGGCGTAAAACGGGAATAGCGTTTTCTTCGTGTCTTCTTTAGCGTTTCGGAAGTCCAAAAGCCAACCATATTGAAGCTGAAGTTGCGACCTTTCACCTAGAAAAAATTTCACCCAAATACACCCAGCGGTTCCCGAGATACGAGAGTTACAACTCGAGTAAAAACAAGTATTTCCGGTAATTTCGCTTTTGCTTACAGTTTTGGAAAATTATCAATAACTCCGAAGATTCCAAAGATAGAGAAATGAAATAGCGTTTTCTTCGTGTCTTCTTTGGCGTTTCGGAAGTCCAAAAGCCAACCATATTGAAGCTGAAGTTTCGACCTTTCACCTAGAAAAAATTTCATCCAAATACACCCAGCGGTTCCCGAGATACGATAGTTACAACTTGAGTAAAAACAAGTATTTCCGGTAATTTCGCTTTTGCTTACAGTTTTGGAAAATTATCAATAACTCCGAAAATTCCAAAGATAGAGAAATGAAATTTTGCAGGTTTGTAGAGCGAAACTCCGCGCTTGACATAGAAGTCAATTCCACTTTTCACGTCAATTGCCTTGGGGGATATAAAAGTTATAAACTTAAAGTGCATTTTTTGACGTGCATGGGGGCCACCAGGCGGGCCAATGTTTGCCCATCTTGTAGCCTAACATCCAATCTAGCATTTGGTGCAACAATTATCCAAATTGCTTCACCGGTTATCGAGTTATAGCGTCTTGAAAAAAGTCAATTCCCGAAATCCACCTCCTACCAGTTCTGTTGACCTGGTGTTTCACAAAAAAAATTGCAAATATTTCAAAATTTTTCGGGTCAAGAACAGTTTTAGTTTTCCTGCAATATCTCCGTAGTTTTTCGAGATAAATTCATGAAATTTTGTTGGTTGATAGAAAACACAACGGGGAATGTTTATTAGAAAATAAAATTGGGTCACGCCCACCTTGAAGTTGAAAAAAGTGGGCGTAAAACGGGAATAGCGTTTTCTTCGTGTCTTCTTTGGCGTTTCGGAAGTCCAAAAGCCAACCATATTGAAGCTGAAGTTGCGACCTTTCACCTAGAAAAAATTTCATCCAAATGCACCCAGCGGTTCCCGAGATACGGTAGTTACAACTTGAGTAAAAACAAGTATTTCCGGTAATTTCGCTTTTGCTTACAGTTTTGGAAAATTATCAATAACTCCGAAAATTCCAAAGATAGAGAAATGAAATTTTGCAGGTTTGTAGAGCGAAACTCCGCGCTTGACATAGAAGTCAATTCCACTTTTCACGTCAATTGCCTTGGGGGATATAAAAGTTATAAACTTAAAGTGCATTTTTTGACGTGCATGGGGGCCACCAGGCGGGCCAATGTTTGCCCATCTTGTAGCCTAACATCCAATCTATCATTTGGTGCAACAATTATCCAAATTGCTTCACCGGTTATCGAGTTATAGCGTCTTGATAAAAATCAATTCCCGAAATCCACCTCCTACCAGTTCTGTTGACCTGGTGTTTCACAAAAAAAATTGCAAAAATTTTAAAATTTTTCGGGTCAAGAACAGTTTTAGTTTTCCTGCAATATCTTCGTAGTTTTTCGAGCTAAACTCATGAAATTTTGTGGGTTGATAGAAAACACAATGGGGAATGTTTTTGAGAAAATAAAATTGGGCCACGCCCACCTTGAAGTTCAAAAAAGTGGGCGTAAAACGGGAATAGCGTTTTCTTCGTGTCTTCTTTGGCGTTTCGGAAGTCCAAAAGCCAACCATATTGAAGCTGAAGTTGCGACCTTTCACCTAGAAAAAATTTCATCCAAATGCACCCAGCGGTTCCCGAGATACGAGAGTTACAACTTGAGTAAAAACAAGTATTTCCGGTAATTTCGCGTTTGCTTACAGTTTTGGAAAATTATCAATAACTCCGAAGATTCCAAAGATAGAGAAATGAAATTTTGCAGGTTTGTAGAGCGAAACTCTGCGCTTGATATAGAAGTCAATTCCACTTTTCACCTCAATTGCCTTGGGAGATATAAAAGTTATAAACTTAAAGTGCATTTTTGACGTGCCTGGGGGGCCACCAGGCGGGTCAATGTTTGCCCATCTTGTAGCCTAACATCCAATCTATCATTTGGTGCAACAATTATCCAAATTGCTTCACCGATTATCGAGTTATAGCGCCTTGAAAAAAATCAATTCCGGAAATCCACCTCCTACCAGTTCTGTTGACCTGGTGTTTCACAAAAAAAAAATTGCAAAAATTTTAAAATTTTTCGGGTCAAGAACAGTTTTAGTTTTCCTGCAATATCTTCGTAGTTTTTCGAGCTAAACTCATGAAATTTTGTGGGTTGATAGAAACACAATGGGGAATGTTTTTAGAAAATAAATTTGGGCCACGCCCACTTTGAAGTTGAAAAATGTGGGCGTAAAACGGGAATAGCGTTTTCTTCGTGTCTTCTTTAGCGTTTCGGAAGTCCAAAAGCCAACCATATTGAAGCTGAAGTTGCGACCTTTCACCTAGAAAAAATTTCACCCAAATACACCCAGCGGTTCCCGAGATACGAGAGTTACAACTCGAGTAAAAACAAGTATTTCCGGTAATTTCGCTTTTGCTTACAGTTTTGGAAAATTATCAATAACTCCGAAGATTCCAAAGATAGAGAAATGAAATAGCGTTTTCTTCGTGTCTTCTTTGGCGTTTCGGAAGTCCAAAAGCCAACCATATTGAAGCTGAAGTTTCGACCTTTCACCTAGAAAAAATTTCATCCAAATACACCCAGCGGTTCCCGAGATACGAGAGTTACAACTTGAGTAAAAACAAGTATTTCCGGTAATTTCGCTTTTGCTTACAGTTTTGGAAAATTATCAATAACTCCGAAGATTCCAAAGATAGAGAAATGAAATTTTGCAGGTTTGTAGAGCGAAACTCCGCGCTTGATATAGAAGTCAATTCCATTTTTCACGTCAATTGCCTTGGGGGATATAAAAGTTATAAACTTAAAGTGCATTTTTGACGTGCCTGGGGGGCCACCAGGCGGGTCAATGTTTGCCCATCTTGTAGCCTAACATCCAATCTATCATTTGGTGCAACAATTATCCAAATTGCTTCACCGATTATCGAGTTATAGCGCCTTGAAAAAAATCAATTCCGGAAATCCACCTCCTACCAGTTCTGTTGACCTGGTGTTTCACAAAAAAAAATTGCAAAAATTTTAAAATTTTTCGGGTCAAGAACAGTTTTAGTTTTCCTGCAATATCTTCGTAGTTTTTCGAGCTAAACTCATGAAATTTTGTGGGTTGATAGAAAACACAATGGGGAATGTTTTTAGAAAATAAATTTGGGCCACGCCCACTTTGAAGTTGAAAAATGTGGGCGTAAAACGGGAATAGCGTTTTCTTCGTGTCTTCTTTAGCGTTTCGGAAGTCCAAAAGCCAACCATATTGAAGATGAAGTTGCGACCTTTCACCTAGAAAAAATTTCACCCAAATACACCCAGCGGTTCCCGAGATACGAGAGTTACAACTCGAGTAAAAACAAGTATTTCCGGTAATTTCGCTTTTGCTTACAGTTTTGGAAAATTATCAATAACTCCGAAGATTCCAAAGATAGAGAAATGAAATTTTGCAGGTTTGTAGAGCGAAACTCCGCGCTTGACATAGAAGTCAATTCCACTTTTCACGTCAATTGCCTTGGGAGATATAAAAGTTATAAACTTAAAGTGCCTTTTTTGACGTGCATGGGGGGCCACCAGGCGGGTCAATGTTTGCCCATCTTGTAGCCTAACATCCAATCTATCATTTGGTGCAACAATTATCCAAATTGCTTCACCGATTATCGAGTTATAGCGCCTTGAAAAAAATCAATTCCCGAAATCCACCTCCTACCAGTTCTGTTGACCTGGTGTTTCACAAAAAAAATTGCAAAAATTTTAAAATTTTTCGGGTCAAGAACAGTTTTAGTTTTCCTGTAATATCTCCGTAGTTTTTCGAGCTAAACTCATGAAATTTTGTGGGTTGATAGAAAACACAATGGGGAATGTTTTTTAGAAAATAAAATTGGGCCACGCCCACTTTGAAGTTGAAAAAAGTGGGCGTAAAACGGGAATAGCATTTTCTTCGTGTCTTCTTTGGCGTTTCGGAAGTCCAAAAGCCAACCATATTGAAGCTGAAGTTGCGACCTTTCACCTAGAAAAAATTTCATCCAAATACACCCAGCGGTTCCCGAGATACGAGAGTTACAACTTGAGTAAAAACAAGTATTTCCGGTAATTTCGCTTTTGCTTACAGTTTTGGAAAATTATCAATAACTCCGAAGATTCCAAAGATAGAGAAATGAAATTTTGCAGGTTTGTAGAGCGAAACTCCGCGCTTGACATAGAAGTCAATTCCACTTTTCACGTCAATTGCCTTGGGAGATATAAAAGTTATAAACTTAAAGTGCATTTTTTGACGTGCATGGGGGGCCACCAGGCGGGTCAATGTTTGCCCATCTTGTAGCCTAACATCCAATCTATCATTTGGTGCAACAATTATCCAAATTGCTTCACCGATTATCGAGTTATAGCGCCTTGAAAAAAATCAATTCCGGAAATCCACCTCCTACCAGTTCTGTTGACCTGGTGTTTCACAAAAAAAATTGCAAAAATTTTAAAATTTTTCGGGTCAAGAACAGTTTTAGTTTTCCTGTAATATCTCCGTAGTTTTTCGAGCTAAACTCATGAAATTTTGTGGGTTGATAGAAAACACAATGGGGAATGTTTTTTAGAAAATAAAATTGGGCCACGCCCACTTTGAAGTTGAAAAAAGTGGGCGTAAAACGGGAATAGCGTTTTCTTCGTGTCTTCTTTGGCGTTTCGGAAGTCCAAAAGCCAACCATATTGAAGCTGAAGTTGCGACCTTTCACCTAGAAAAAATTTCATCCAAATACACCCAGCGGTTCCCGAGATACGAGAGTTACAACTTGAGTAAAAACAAGTATTTCCGGTAATTTCGCTTTTGCTTACAGTTTTGGAAAATTATCAATAACTCCGAAGATTCCAAAGATAGAGAAATGAAATTTTGCAGGTTTGTACAGCGAAACTCCGCGCTTGACATAGAAGTCAATTCCACTTTTCACGTCAATTGCCTTGGGAGATATAAAAGTTATAAACTTAAAGTGCATTTTTTGACGTGCATGGGGGGCCACTAGGCGGGCCAATGTTTGCCCATCTTGTGGCCCAATATCCAATCTATTATTTGGTGCAACAATTATCCAAATTGCTTCACCGATTATCGAGTTATAGCGCCTTGAAAAAAATCAATTCCGGAAATCCACCTCCTACCAGTTCTGTTGACCTGGTGTTTCACAAAAAAAATTGCAAAAATTTTAAAATTTTTCGGGTCAAGAACAGTTTTAGTTTTCCTGCAATATCTCCGAAGTTTTTCGAGCTAAACTCATGAAATTTTGTGGGTTGATAGAAAACACAATGGGGAATGTTTTTTAGAAAATAAAATTGGGCCACGCCCACCTTAAAGTTGAAAAAAGTGGGCGTAAAACGGGAATAGCGTTTTCTTCGTGTCTTCTTTGGCGTTTCGGAAGTCCAAAAGCCAACCATATTGAAGCTGAAGTTGCGACCTTTCACCTAGAAAAAAATTCATCCAAATACACCCAGCGGTTCCCGAGATACGAGAGTTACAACTTGAGTAAAAACAAGTATTTCCGGTAATTTCGCTTTTGCTTACAGTTTTGGAAAATTATCAATAACTCCGAAGATTCCAAAGATAGAGAAATGAAATTTTGCAGGTTTGTAGAGCGAAACTCCGCGCTTGACATAGAAGTCAATTCCACTTTTCACGTCAATTGCCTTGGGAGATATAAAAGTTATAAACTTAAAGTGCATTTTTTGACGTGCATGGGGGGCCACCAGGCGGGTCAATGTTTGCCCATCTTGTAGCCTAACATCCAATCTATCATTTGGTGCAACAATTATCCAAATTGCTTCACCGATTATCGAGTTATAGCGCCTTGAAAAAAATCAATTCCGAAAATCCACCTCCTACCAGTTCTGTTGACCTGGTGTTTCACAAAAAAAATTGCAAAAATTTTAAAATTTTTCGGGTCAAGAACAGTTTTAGTTTTCCTGCAATATCTTCGTAGTTTTTCGAGCTAAACTCATGAAATTTTGTGGGTTGATAGAAAACACAATGGGGAATGTTTTTAGAAAATAAATTTGGGCCACGCCCACTTTGAAGTTGAAAAATGTGGGCGTAAAACGGGAATAGCGTTTTCTTCGTGTCTTCTTTGGCGTTTCGGAAGTCCAAAAGCCAACCATATTGAAGCTGAAGTTGCGACCTTTCAGCTAGAAAAAATTTCATCCAAATACACCCAGGGGTTCCCAAGATACGAGAGTTACAACTTGAGTAAAAACAAGTATTTCCGGTAATTTAGCTTTTGCTTACAGTTTTGGAAAATTATCAATTACTCCGAAGATTCCAAAGATAGAGAAAGGAAATTTTGCAGGTTTGTAGAGCGAAACTCCGCGCTTGACATAGAAGTCAATTCCACCTTTCACGTCAATTGCCTTGGGAGATATAAAAGTTATAAACTTAAAGTGCATTTTTTGACGTGCATGGGGGGCCACTAGGCGGGCCAATGTTTGCCCATCTTGTGGCCCAACATCCAATCTATCATTTGGTGCAACAATTATCCAAATTGCTTCACCGATTATCGAGTTATAGCGTCTTGAAAAAAATCAATTCCCGAAATCCACCTCCTACCAGTTCTGTTGACCTGGTGTTTCACAAAAAAAATTGCAAAAATTTTAAAATTTTTCGGGTCAAGAACAGTTTTAGTTTTCCTGCAATATCTTCGTAGTTTTTCGAGCTAAACTCATGAAATTTTGTGCGTTGATAGAAAACACAATGGGGAATGTTTATTAGAAAATAAAATTGGGTCACGCCCACCTTGAAGTTGAAAAAAGTGGGTGTAAAACGGGAATAGCGTTTTCTTCGTGTCTTCTTTGGCGTTTCGGAAGTCCAAAAGCCAACCATATTGAAGCTGAAGTTGCGACCTTTCACCTAGAAAAAATTTCATCCAAATACACCCAGCGGTTCCCGAGATACGAGAGTTACAACTTGAGTAAAAACAAGTATTTCCGGTAATTTCGCTTTTGCTTACAGTTTTGGAAAATTATCAATAACTCCGAAGATTCCAAAGATAGAGAAATGAAATTTTGCAGGTTTGTAGAGCGAAACTCCGCGCTTGATATAGAAGTCAATTCCATTTTTCACGTCAATTGCCTTGGGAGATATAAAAGTTATAAACTTAAAGTGCATTTTTGACGTGCCTGGGGGGCCACCAGGCGGGTCAATGTTTGCCCATCTTGTAGCCTAACATCCAATCTATCATTTGGTGCAACAATTATCCAAATTGCTTCACCGATTATCGAGTTATAGCGCCTTGAAAAAAATCAATTCCGGAAATCCACCTCCTACCAGTTCTGTTGACCTGGTGTTTCACAAAAAAAAATTGCAAAAATTTTAAAATTTTTCGGGTCAAGAACAGTTTTAGTTTTCCTGCAATATCTTCGTAGTTTTTCGAGCTAAACTCATGAAATTTTGTGGGTTGATAGAAAACACAATGGGGAATGTTTTTAGAAAATAAATTTGGGCCACGCCCACTTTGAAGTTGAAAAATGTGGGCGTAAAACGGGAATAGCGTTTTCTTCGTGTCTTCTTTAGCGTTTCGGAAGTCCAAAAGCCAACCATATTGAAGCTGAAGTTGCGACCTTTCACCTAGAAAAAATTTCACCCAAATACACCCAGCGGTTCCCGAGATACGAGAGTTACAACTCGAGTAAAAACAAGTATTTCCGGTAATTTCGCTTTTGCTTACAGTTTTGGAAAATTATCAATAACTCCGAAGATTCCAAAGATAGAGAAATGAAATTTTGCAGGTTTGTAGAGCGAAACTCCGCGCTTGACATAGAAGTCAATTCCACTTTTCACGTCAATTGCCTTGGGAGATATAAAAGTTATAAACTTAAAGTGCCTTTTTTGACGTGCATGGGGGGCCACCAGGCGGGTCAATGTTTGCCCATCTTGTAGCCTAACATCCAATCTATCATTTGGTGCAACAATTATCCAAATTGCTTCACCGATTATCGAGTTATAGCGCCTTGAAAAAAATCAATTCCCGAAATCCACCTCCTACCAGTTCTGTTGACCTGGTGTTTCACAAAAAAAATTGCAAAAATTTTAAAATTTTTCGGGTCAAGAACAGTTTTAGTTTTCCTGTAATATCTCCGTAGTTTTTCGAGCTAAACTCATGAAATTTTGTGGGTTGATAGAAAACACAATGGGGAATGTTTTTTAGAAAATAAAATTGGGCCACGCCCACTTTGAAGTTGAAAAAAGTGGGCGTAAAACGGGAATAGCATTTTCTTCGTGTCTTCTTTGGCGTTTCGGAAGTCCAAAAGCCAACCATATTGAAGCTGAAGTTGCGACCTTTCACCTAGAAAAAATTTCATCCAAATACACCCAGCGGTTCCCGAGATACGAGAGTTACAACTTGAGTAAAAACAAGTATTTCCGGTAATTTCGCTTTTGCTTACAGTTTTGGAAAATTATCAATAACTCCGAAGATTCCAAAGATAGAGAAATGAAATTTTGCAGGTTTGTACAGCGAAACTCCGCGCTTGACATAGAAGTCAATTCCACTTTTCACGTCAATTGCCTTGGGAGATATAAAAGTTATAAACTTAAAGTGCATTTTTTGACGTGCATGGGGGGCCACTAGGCGGGCCAATGTTTGCCCATCTTGTGGCCCAATATCCAATCTATCATTTGGTGCAACAATTATCCAAATTGCTTCACCGATTATCGAGTTATAGCGCCTTGAAAAAAATCAATTCCCGAAATCCACCTCCTACCAGTTCTGTTGACCTGGTGTTTCACAAAAAAAATTGCAAAAATTTTAAAATTTTTCGGGTCAAGAACAGTTTTAGTTTTCCTGCAATATCTCCGAAGTTTTTCGAGCTAAACTCATGAAATTTTGTGGGTTGATAGAAAACACAATGGGGAATGTTTTTTAGAAAATAAAATTGGGCCACGCCCACCTTAAAGTTGAAAAAAGTGGGCGTAAAACGGGAATAGCGTTTTCTTCGTGTCTTCTTTGGCGTTTCGGAAGTCCAAAAGCCAACCATATTGAAGCTGAAGTTGCGACCTTTCACCTAGAAAAAATTCATCCAAATACACCCAGCGGTTCCCGAGATACGAGAGTTACAACTTGAGTAAAAACAAGTATTTCCGGTAATTTCGCTTTTGCTTACAGTTTTGGAAAATTATCAATAACTCCGAAGATTCCAAAGATAGAGAAATGAAATTTTGCAGGTTTGTAGAGCGAAACTCCGCGCTTGACATAGAAGTCAATTCCACTTTTCACGTCAATTGCCTTGGGAGATATAAAAGTTATAAACTTAAAGTGCATTTTTTGACGTGCATGGGGGGCCACCAGGCGGGTCAATGTTTGCCCATCTTGTAGCCTAACATCCAATCTATCATTTGGTGCAACAATTATCCAAATTGCTTCACCGATTATCGAGTTATAGCGCCTTGAAAAAAATCAATTCCGAAAATCCACCTCCTACCAGTTCTGTTGACCTGGTGTTTCACAAAAAAAATTGCAAAAATTTTAAAATTTTTCGGGTCAAGAACAGTTTTAGTTTTCCTGCAATATCTTCGTAGTTTTTCGAGCTAAACTCATGAAATTTTGTGGGTTGATAGAAAACACAATGGAGAATGTTTTTAGAAAATAAATTTGGGCCACGCCCACTTTGAAGTTGAAAAATGTGGGCGTAAAACGGGAATAGCGTTTTCTTCGTGTCTTCTTTGGCGTTTCGGAAGTCCAAAAGCCAACCATATTGAAGCTGAAGTTGCGACCTTTCAGCTAGAAAAAATTTCATCCAAATACACCCAGGGGTTCCCAAGATACGAGAGTTACAACTTGAGTAAAAACAAGTATTTCCGGTAATTTAGCTTTTGCTTACAGTTTTGGAAAATTATCAATTACTCCGAAGATTCCAAAGATAGAGAAAGGAAATTTTGCAGGTTTGTAGAGCGAAACTCCGCGCTTGACATAGAAGTCAATTCCACCTTTCACGTCAATTGCCTTGGGAGATATAAAAGTTATAAACTTAAAGTGCATTTTTTGACGTGCATGGGGGGCCACTAGGCGGGCCAATGTTTGCCCATCTTGTGGCCCAACATCCAATCTATCATTTGGTGCAACAATTATCCAAATTGCTTCACCGATTATCGAGTTATAGCGTCTTGAAAAAAATCAATTCCCGAAATCCACCTCCTACCAGTTCTGTTGACCTGGTGTTTCACAAAAAAAATTGCAAAAATTTTAAAATTTTTCGGGTCAAGAACAGTTTTAGTTTTCCTGCAATATCTCCGTAGTTTTTCGAGATAAATTCATGAAATTTTGTGGGTTGATAGAAAACACAATGGGGAATGTTTTTTAGAAAATAAACTTGGGCCGCGCCCACCTTGAAGTTGAAAAAAGTGGGCGTAAAACGGGAATAGCGTTTTCTTCTTGTCTTCTTTGGCGTTTCGGAAGTCCAAAAGCCAACCATATTGAAGCTGAAGTTGCGACCCTTCACCTAGAAAAAATTTCATCGAAATACACCCAGGGGTTCCCGAGATACGAAAGTTATAACTTGAGTAAAAACAAGTATTTCCGGTAATTTCGCTTTTGCTTACAGTTTTGGAAAATTATCAATAACTCCGAAGATTCCAAAGATATAGAAATGAACTTTTGCAGTTTTGTAGAGCGAAACTCCGCGCTTGACATAGAAGTCAATTCCACTTTTCACGTCATTTGCCTTGGGAGATATAAAAGTTATAAACTTAAAGTGCATTTTTTGACGTGCATGGGGGGCCACTAGGCGGGCCAATGTTTGCCCATCTTGTGGCCCAACATCCAATCTATCATTTGGTGCAACAATTATCCAAATTGCTTCACCGATTATCGAGTTATAGCGTCTTGAAAAAAATCAATTCCCGAAATCCACCTCCTACCAGTTCTGTTGACCTGGTGTTTCACAAAAAAAATTGCAAAAATTTTAAAATTTTTCGGGTCAAGAAAACAGTTTTAGTTTTCCTGCAATATCTCCATAGTTTTTCGAGATAAATTCATGAAATTTTGTGGGTTGATAGAAAACACAATGGGGAATGTTTTGTGCAAAATAAAATTGGGCCACGCCCACCTTGAAGTTGAAAAAAGTGGGCGTGAAACGGGAATAGCGTTTTCTTCGTGTCTTCTTTGGCGTTTCGGAAGTCCAAAGGCCAACCATATTGAAGCTGAAGTTGCGACCTTTCACCTAGAAAAAATTTCATCCAAATACACCCAGCGGTTCCCGAGATACGAGAGTTACAACTTGAGTAAAAACAAGTATTTCCGGTAATTTCGCTTTTGCTTACAGTTTTGGAAAATTATCAATAACTCGGAAGATTCCAAAGATAGAGAAATGAAATTTTGCAGGTCTGTAGAGCGAAACTCCGCGCTTGACATAGAAGTCAATTCCACTTTTCACGTCAATTGCCTTGGGAGACATAAAAGTTATAAACTTAAAGTGCATTTTTTGACGTGCATGGGGGGCCACCAGGCGGGTCAATGTTTGCCCATCTTGTAGCCTAACATCCAATCTATCATTTGGTGCAACAATTATCCAAATTGCTTCACCGATTATCGAGTTATAGCGTCTTCAAAAAAATCAATTCCCGAAATCCACCTCCTACCAGTTCTGTTGACCTGGTGTTTCACAAAAAAAAATTGCAAAAATTTTAAAATTTTTCGGGTCAAGAACAGTTTTAGTTTTCCTGCAATATCTTCGTAGTTTTTCGAGCTAAACTCATGAAATTTTGTGGGTTGATAGAAAACACAATGGGGAATGTTTTTAGAAAATAAATTTGGGCCACGCCCACTTTGAAGTTGAAAAATGTGGGCGTAAAACGGGAATAGCGTTTTCTTCGTGTCTTCTTTGGCGTTTCGGAAGTCCAAAAGCCAACCATATTGAAGCTGAAGTTGCGACCTTTCACCTAGAAAAAATTTCATCCAAATACACCCAGGGGTTCCCAAGATACGAGAGTTACAACTTGAGTAAAAACAAGTATTTCCGGTAATTTAGCTTTTGCTTACAGTTTTGGAAAATTATCAATTACTCCGAAGATTCCAAAGATAGAGAAAGGAAATTTTGCAGGTTTGTAGAGCGAAACTCCGCGCTTGACATAGAAGTCAATTCCACCTTTCACGTCAATTGCCTTGGGAGATATAAAAGTTATAAACTTAAAGTGCATTTTTTGACGTGCATGGGGGGCCACTAGGCGGGCCAATGTTTGCCCATCTTGTGGCCCAACATCCAATCTATCATTTGGTGCAACAATTATCCAAATTGCTTCACCGATTATCGAGTTATAGCGTCTTGAAAAAAATCAATTCCCGAAATCCACCTCCTACCAGTTCTGTTGACCTGGTGTTTCACAAAAAAAATTGCAAAAATTTTAAAATTTTTCGGGTCAAGAACAGTTTTAGTTTTCCTGCAATATCTCCGTAGTTTTTCGAGATAAATTCATGAAATTTTGTGGGTTGATAGAAAACACAATGGGGAATGTTTTTTAGAAAATAAACTTGGGCCGCGCCCACCTTGAAGTTGAAAAAAGTGGACGTAAAACGGGAATAGCGTTTTCTTCTCGTCTTCTTTGGCGTTTCGGAAGTCCAAAAGCCAACCATATTGAAGCTGAAGTTGCGACCTTTCACCTAGAAAAAATTTCATCCAAATACACCCAGGGGTTCCCGAGATACGAGAGTTACAACTTGAGTAAAAACAAGTATTTCCGGTAATTTAGCTTTTGCTTACAGTTTTGGAAAATTATCAATAACTCCGAAGATTCCAAAGATAGAGAAATGAAATTTTGCAGGTTTGTAGAGCGAAACTCCGCGCTTGACATAGAAGTCAATTCCACTTTTCGCGTCAATTGCCTTGGGAGATATAAAAGTTATAAACTTAAAGTGCATTTTTTGACGTGCATAGGGGGCCACTAGGCGGGCCAATGTTTGCCCATCTTGTGGCCCAACATCCAATCTATCATTTGGTGCAACAATTATCCAAATTGCTTCACCGATTATCGAGTAATAGCGTCTTCAAAAAAATCAATTCCCGAAATCCACCTCCTACCAGTTCTGTTGACCTGGTGTTTCACAAAAAAAATTGCAAAAATTTTAAAATTTTTCGGGTCAAGAACAGTTTTAGTTTTCCTGCAATATCTTCGTAGTTTTTCGAGCTAAACTCATGAAATTTTGTGGGTTGATAGAAAACACAATGGGGAATGTTTTTAGAAAATAAATTTGGGCCACGCCTACTTTGAAGTTGAAAAATGTGGGCGTAAAACGGGAATAGCGTTTTCTTCGTGTCTTCTTTGGCGTTTCGGAAGTCCAAAAGCCAACCATATTGAAGCTGAAGTTGCGACCTTTCACCTAGAAAAAATTTCATCCAAATACACCCAGGGGTTCCCAAGATACGAGAGTTACAACTTGAGTAAAAACAAGTATTTCCGGTAATTTAGCTCTTGCTTACAGTTTTGGAAAATTATCAATTACTCCGAAGATTCCAAAGATAGAGAAAGGAAATTTTGCAGGTTTGTAGAGCGAAACTCCGCGCTTGACATAGAAGTCAATTCCACCTTTCACGTCAATTGCCTTGGGAGATATAAAAGTTATAAACTTAAAGTGCATTTTTTGACGTGCATGGGGGGCCACTAGGCGGGCCAATGTTTGCCCATCTTGTAGCCCAACATCCAATCTATCATTTGGTGCAACAATTATCCAAATTGCTTCACCGATTATCGAGTTATAGCGTCTTGAAAAAAATAAATTCCCGAAATCCACCTCCTACCAGTTCTGTTGACCTGGTGTTTCACAAAAAAAATTGCAAAAATTTTAAAATTTTTCGGGTCAAGAACAGTTTTAGTTTTCCTGCAATATCTCCGTAGTTTTTCGAGATAAATTCATGAAATTTTGTGGGTTGATAGAAAACACAATGGGGAATGTTTTTTAGAAAATAAAATTAGACCACGCCCACCTTGAAGTTGAAAAAAGTGGGCGTAAAACGGGAATAGCGTTTTCTTCGTGTCTTCTTTGGCGTTTCGGAAGTCCAAAAGCCAACCATATTGAAGCTGAAGTTGCGACCCTTCACCTAGAAAAAATTTCATCCAAATACACCCAGGGGTTCCCGAGAGACGAGAGTTACAACTTGAGTAAAAACAAGTATTTCCGGTAACTTCGGTTTTGCTTAGAGTTTTAGAAAATTATCAATAACTCCGAAGATTCCAAAGATAGAGAAATGAACTTTTGCAGGTTTGTAGAGCGAAATTCCGCGCTTGACATAGAAGTCAATTCCACTTTTCACGTCAATTGCCTTGGGAGATATAAAAGTTATAGATTTAAAGTGCATTTTTTGACGTGCATGGGGGGCCACCAGACGGGCCAATGTTTGCCCATCTTGTGGCCCAACATCCAATCTATCATTTGATGCAACAATTATCCAAATTGCTTCACCGATTATCGAGTAATAGCGTCTTCAAAAAAATTAATTCCCGAAATCCACCTCCTACCAGTTCTGTTGACCTGGGGTGTTTCACAAAAAAAATTGCAAAAATTTTAAAATTTTTCGGGTCAAGAACAGTTTTAGTTTTCCTGCAATATCTTCGTAGTTTTTTGAGCTAAACTCATGAAATTCTGTGGGTTGATAGAAAACACAATGGGGAATGTTTTTAGAAAATAAATTTGGGCCACGCCCACTTTGAAGTTGAAAAAAGTGGGCGTGAAACGGGAATAGCGTTTTCTTCGTGTCTTCTTTGGCGTTTCGGAAGTCAAAAAGCCAACCATATTGAAGCTGAAGTTGCGACCTTTCACCTAGAAAAAATTTCATCTAAATACACCCAGCGGTTCCCGAGATACGAGAGTTACAACTTGAGTAAAAACAAGTATTTCCGGTAATTTCGCTTTTGCTTACAGTTTTGGAAAATTATCAATAACTCCGAAGATTCCAAAGATAGAGAAATGAAATTTTGCAGGTTTGTAGAGCGAAACTCCGCGCTTGACATAGAAGTCAATTCCACTTTTCACGTCAATTGCCTTGGGAGATATAAAAGTTATAAAATAAACTTAAAGTGCATTTTTTGACGTGCATGGGGGGCCACCAGACGGGCCAATGTTTGCCCATCTTGTGGCCCAACATCCAATCTATCATTTGATGCAACAATTATCCAAATTGCTTCACCGATTATCGAGTTATAGAGTCTTGAAAAAAATCAATTCCCGAAATCCACCTCCTACCAGTTCTGTTGACCTGGTGTTTCACAAAAAAAATTGCAAAAATTTTAAAATTTTTCGGGTCAAGAACAGTTTTAGTTTTCCTGCAATATCTCCGTAGTTTTACGAGATAAATTCATGAAATTTTGTGGGTTGATAGAAAACACAATGGGGAATGTTTTTTAGAAAATAAAATTGGACCACGCCCACCTTGAAGTTGAAAAAAGTGGGCGTAAAACGGTAATAGCTTTTTCTTCGTGTCTTCTTTGGCGTTTCGGAAGTCCAAAAGCCAACCATATTGAAGCTGAAGTTGCGACCTTTCACCTAGAAAAAATTTCATCCAAATACACCCAGCGGTTGCCGAGATATGAGAGTTACAACTTGAGTAAAAACAAGTATTTCCGGTAATTTCGCTTTTGCTTACAGTTTTGGAAAATTATCAATAACTCCGAAGATTCCAAAGATAGAGAAATGAACTTTTGCAGGTTTGTAGAGCGAAACTCCGCGCTTGACATAGAAGTCAATTCTTTTCACGTCAATAGCCTTGGGAGATATAAAAGTTATAAACTTAAAAATTTACAAATTTTAAATAAAAGAAAGGTTTTTTTATAGTTTACAATTGTTTTTTATAATTTATTAATATTTTCGGTTAATTATTAAATATAGTATTTAAAAAATAATGCATACTTCCCTTAAGGAGTAAAATAAAAAATGTATGAACAATTTAAACAGTTACAAGTGTTAGTATGTAGCTATTTACATACAAAATTACAATATGTAATACAAGCTATAGCTTTTAATGCTATTGATTAATTAAAATATTGTTATACATATATACATATATACTTTACATTAAAAAAAATTTTAATTAAAAATTGACACAAGGTGAATTCATCGTTTAAAAAAATTTTAAATAAAAACACTCCAGCAACGTCTAAAGTAGTCAGTTGAAGATTGAGAACTTGAAGTTGTTAGATGATATACCAGCACAAATTACTTCTTATACACCAACGGATGCGCTGTTTATAAAAGTAAAAGAAATATAATTTGAATTTAATAAAGAATCAGACATATAGAAGAAAATGGTGAAAATTTGTATATACATATATATATATATATATATATATATATATATATATATATATATATATATATATATATATATATATATATATATATATACATAAATTAAAAAAGATAATAGTGTTATAAATTTAAATTTAAACTAACAGAAATATAACAGACAAAGAAGTCGATTAAATTTTTTTCATAAAAAATAAATGATGTATAGTCGATTAAGTTTTTTTTCATAAAAAATGCATGATGTATTATATTCCATTAAATTTTTTTTATAAAATTTTTTTTTTTGCATGAAAAATACATTAAATTTTTTGCATGAAGTATAAACGATGTATAGTACACTTAATTTTTTGCATGAAAAATACATGATATATGGTCCATTTAATTATAAGAAATGAACGATGTCCATTAAATTTTTTTCAAAAAAATTTTTTTCTGCATGAAAAATAGAATATAGATGCATTTCGTTGCTACTTAAGGAACTCATCAGTAGACGTTTCATAAGTAGACTTCAACCACAATTCGAAAAGCTTTATAAAACCCCAATACTTATAGACAAACCCCCAACAAATTATCGAGAATTACAAGACTGCAACAAACAAATTTTTTTAATTCGTATACATTTACCATAAGAAATTACAATATTATTAAAAACATGTACGGCCATATATATAAGCAAATACATATGGCCGTACATTGATTTAATTTTTTAGTTAGTTTAGGGCTTATATCGATAATGTTCGACTTGTCGCACAGTTACATTGCAAATAACAACAAAATGTTAAAATTTGTTTTGAATGTGTGTGACAAGTCGAACGCTGTCGATATCCTGCAACAGGCCCTTAGTTAAAAAAAAACGATATTTATATAACACCTAATAGTATGCAGCAAATTGTTGTTTAGTGTTTGATCTCATGTTATTTGAGTTAATGTTACACGGATAATTTAAAAACGTTGATTGAATTCATAAATTTATTCACTCAGTTTTTATATATGCACATATGCGCATACGAATGAAATTTTTCTGATCGTATGTTGAACTACTTCCATAACAACCCCTTTGTTATGACCCACTAAAGCGCTGACAGTCTGTCTTAATAAAAACAATAGTTTCTGGCACATGTGTTTCATATTTTCGGTGGAGAAAATGTAATTAATCTCGAGGCTTGCATACACAAAAATTTAATAGCGAAATAAAAAAAAACAAGTAAAATTGACAACTCTATATTTTAGCAATATAACACTTTAGTAACGGTAAACAAATAAAATTTAGTTACGTTACCTTTTAACGGTTGTTAACATGCGCATTTTGTGAGTACATACATACATATACGAGTACATATGTATGTTTGTGTGAGTGTTTTCTTCACATTTCCCTCTCTTTGCAATGAAACTTAACTTGAGTTAAAAGGCAGTTTGTTGTTGTCAGTGGTTGTGCGTGTGTGTATGAATGTGTTCTTTTTGGGAAAAAATGCCAATTAAAATCTTAACTGACTTGTTTCGTAGAGCCTCTAGAAGATGAAAGCCAAGGAAAGAAATTATTTTACCATTGCAGAGGAAGCTGGCTGTTCACAAAAGAAATTGCCTCACTTGTCTCTTTGTCTCTTTATATGGTATTTTTTATATCATATATCGAGCCATAACCGCTAAAATAGCTTAAGCGACAAATTTTTTGGACTTCTTTTTTTTACGAAAATCGACTATTTATTACGATCGCAAATAATCGATTTTGGTCAAAAATTGAAGTTCGACAATTATGTCGCTCAAGCTATTTTTGCGGTAATGGCACGATATATATATGTATGTATATATTTTTATTATTTTTGTTTTGAAAAATGACTTTGGTATAACGTGTAGTTTTTAAGAGCTGCTTTTGCACTTTAGTGAAGTATGTGATATTTCCTTTGTTGCGCTACTGCAGGTACTACAGAACTACTACATATGTATGTATGACCATCGGCCAGGTTCTGAAAACCATTTCGTTTTGAAACCGACAAATTTCAGGAAAAAAATCAACAAAAAAGCTCACTTATTGCAGAATTTTAATTGGTTTTAAGATTTCATATGCTTGAGATATTTTATCCGAACTTAATTTCGAATGCACTAAATTATCTGATAAAGAGAACAGTGTTTTCCGTTTTTTAAACTTTGCGATTTCAAAACGAAATGGTTTTCAGAACATGGCCGCATATCTCTCCTGCAGTCTACCGAAACCCTTGCTTTCGCAATGCTCGTTATCGATCTTTTATTCGCATTTTTATTACCACCAGCTATTTCATAGAGTTTACATATTAAAATGTTTATTTGTTGGTGCTAAAGGAGTGCTTAAAATATATTTGAAATGTTCATGCATACTCGTATACATATGTACTATGTATGTAATTTAAATTATTTCAAATGTACTATTGGCATACTTAAATTTTTCTATTTTAGACTGAAACTCAATACACGAATTTACAAGATTTTTTTACATAACTTTCATGGCATAGGTACTAGTGTCCTGCACAAAACTATTTATAAGACCTTATTTATAAGACATGAGAGATTTTTTCAAATGCTTTACTACAGCGAAATATTCTAAAAGAATCGCTAAGCAACACTGTTGGCAAGTAATTTTTTTCGGTGGTTTGTCTTGCCAACAATGTTGTTTAGCGATTCTTTTAGAATATTTCGCTGTAGTAAAGCATTTGAAAAAATCTCTCATGTCTTGAAAAGTCTTATAAATACTCTTGTGCAGGACACTAATAGGTACATATAAAATTTTTTTCTTTAGGGTATATCTTAAGTTCAAAATGTCTTACCCTTTAACCCTTTGACAATACTTTGTGGAAGAATTTCCTTGGTGAAAAAAGTAAATAAGACGTACTCTTACTCATCAACATTGTACTCCTAACTCAATAGATGACTACTCAACTATGTCATAAACGTCCTTTGAAAGATTAAGGCAAAGAAACCGACGAAGGAAACACATACATTTTTAAAACACACATAAACACACACAAACACAACAATAAAATCTTTGAAGTGAATTGTTTTAAAGGGATGACTGATTCTTCTGGCTGGTGCCAACTTTTACAGCGATTTCAACAACATTGTATATACAAAGTTGCGGGACATGCGACCAAGCCAGCGGGTGTTTAGTGACATTCCGCTATAAAGCAGTTTTACACATACATTTTTTTTTTTTTTTGACAATAAAAGCACGTTTTACAAAAAATTTTATTTTATGTAAAAAGCACCAGAAGAATCATAAAGTTTTTGATTAATGAAAAAATCATAATTGGAAGAATGAAATTAGTTAAACAAAAATTTACTATAGACTATAATGGGTATTTTTTTTTAAAAGTGAAGTGCTAAGTACACATTTGGCATTTTTGTCGTTGTCATTTTGTGGTATCATTATCAAAATCTGTGCAATGCTGTTCATATTATGGTTTTTGTTTGCCAGACAATGGCACACAAATAAAATATCGGAAATGACACCTTGCCACTTTTATGTACACACTATTGTGATATCACAAAATGCCATAATCAGCGCTATCGTGAATAAACTTCCACGTGAAATTTTTCCGTGGAATTATTTCCAACTAATAGCAAGTAATAGGGAAAACAAAAAATTCTAACTGGAAAATGGAAAAATTTCACGTGGAATTTTATTCAATTTTATTCATAGCAGCATATATCGATTGTATGAGAGCTGTGGGACCGAATAATTTGGTGTAATGCACTAAAATAGCTGCAGTTCCTTTCACTATGATAATTAAAATAAAGTAAGTAAATAACTTCCAAATGTATGCAATAAAATAATAAAACAAAAAATTTAACAAAGATATATGTACATATATAAAAATTAATAAAATTAGTTAAAATAAAAAAAAATAAAGTAAAATAACCCGAAATAAAATAAGAAAATAATTTAAATGAAAAATTAAAGTTAATTAATAAAATAGGGCAAAATATGCAAAAACAACCATCAAAACAAAATAATATTGAATAAAAAAATATATATTAAACTAAATAAACAAAAATTAAAATTTTTAAGAGCCCTCGATATATCTAAAAAAGACGGCTGGACCGATTTTCATCAAACATAGCTAAAAACACTCTCAATCATGTCAGTCCAGCTATTTGGTCTGTATGTGGACTCGTACAGACACACAGATACACAAACACACACTTCAAAGTTATAACACCCTTTTTTTGGTCGAGGGCTAAAAAATTAAACACAAAAACAATAAGAAATAAAATAAAATCAAGAAAGTAAAATAAAATAAAATAAAAGAAAATAAAATAAATTAAAATAAAGTAAAATAAAATAAAATAAAATAATATAAAATAAAATGAAATAAAATAAAATAAAACAAAATAAAATAAAATAAAATAAAATAAAATAAAATAAAATGAAATGAAATGAAATAAAATAAAATAAAATAAAATAAAATAAAATAAAATAAAATAAAATAAAATAAAATAAAATAAAATAAAATAAAATAAAATAAAATAAAATAAAATAAAATAAAATAAAATAAAATAAAATAAAATAAAATAAAATAAAATAAAATAAAATAAAATAAAATAAAATAAAATAAAATAAAATAAAATAAAATAAAATAAAATAAAATAAAATAAAATAAAATAAAATAAAATAAAATAAAATAAAATAAAATAAAATAAAATAAAATAAAATGAAATGAAATGAAATGAAATGAAATGAAATGAAATGAAATGAAATGAAATGAAATGAAATGAAATGAAATGAAATGAAATGAAATGAAATGAAATGAAATGAAATGAAATGAAATGAAATGAAATGAAATGAAATGAAATGAAATGAAATGAAATGAAATGAAATGAAATGAAATGAAATGAAATGAAATGAAATGAAATGAAATGAAATGAAATGAAATGAAATGAAATGAAATGAAATGAAATGAAATGAAATGAAATGAAATGAAATGAAATGAAATGAAATGAAATGAAATGAAATGAAATGAAATGAAATGAAATGAAATGAAATGAAATAAAATAAAATAAAATAAAATAATATAATATAATATAATATAATATAATATAAAATAAAATAAAAATAAATAAATAAATAAATAAATAAAATAAAATAAAATAATATAAAACAAAGCAAAATAAAATAAAATAAAATAAAATAAAATAAAATAAAATAAAATAAAATAAAATAATACAATATAAAATAAAATAAAAATAAATAAATAAATAAAATAAAATAAAATAAAATAAAATAAACTAAAATAAAATAATATAAAAAAAGAAAAATAAAATAAAATAAAGTAAAATAAAAAACTAAATTAAATAAAATAATATAAAATAAAATAACATAAAATAAATTTAAACTAAATAAAAAAATAAAATAATATAATATAATAAAAAATAAAATAAAATAAAATGAAGATAAAGTAAAATAAAATTAAATTAATTTAATAGCAAATTAAAACAAAATAAAATAATATAAAATAAAAAAAAAACAAATAAAAAAATAAAATGCAATAAAATAAAATAAAATACAACAAAAAATAAAATGCAATAAAGTTAAATAAAATAAAATAAAATTACATAAAACAATATATATTAAAATAAGGTACAAAAAAAATAAAAAATAAAAAAAACAATAAAATACAATAAAGTAAAAACAAATAAAACAAAACAAAATAAGTTTAAGCAATAGTATATTAAATAAAATTAAATTATATTAAATTAAATAAAATAAAATAAAATAAAATAAACTTAAATAAAATAATATTAAATAAAATAAAATAAAATGCAATAGAATATAAATTAAAATACAATAAAATAATAAATATAAAATAAAATACAATAAAATGAAATAAAATAACTTAACTTGGAACAAACTAAAATAAAATAAATTAAAGTAAAATAAAACAAAATAAAATATAATAATAATAATATGTATAATATAAAATAAAATAACAAAAATTAAAAATTTTAAAAACACCCGACCTTTTTCAGAAAAGATGTTATATCTTCTAAACGGCTGGACCGATTTTCTTCAAACATAGCTAAGAACCCTCTCGATCAAGTCATCTTTCAAACAGAAAAAACTAAATGAAAATCGGTCCAGCCGTTTGGCCTGTACCTGGACACGAACAGACACACAGACACACACTACAAACTTATAACACCCCTTTTTTTAGTCGGGGGTTAATAAAATAACTTTACTTAAAATGAAATAAGAAGTTTATGGGGACAGTTTTTTTGTGAAGCACGCCTTGTCATTCACATCGATTACCTTGATTAAGGTAAACCGATTACCGGCGAATATTATTCATATTCAATATAAACTTAAACAAAAACGATCATATCTAGAGAAGATGTTCCGAAATATATCTAGTCTTAAAAAAAAAATATAGACCGACAATACTACTCGAGGAAACTGCACTCCACAATGTAACTCGAGCTCACTGCAATTCTCTTTTTTAATGTATTTAGAAAAAAAAGTTAAGGCATTTTATTTTTGTAGCACATTTCCTTAGAAACCTTGTATTTTATATAATTAAAAAAATTTAATAAATTAACTAATTAACTGCAAATTTAAAAGTTTCTTTGGAAAAGTTACAAAAGTTCGTTCTTGTTGTTGTTTGTTGTCATTTATTTTATTTTTAAATTCCACTAAAATCTGGTCACTTTTAGAATTCCTTAAAATTGCCATCACTATTTTCAAGAAAATAGCTGAATAATTTTCTATGACATCACTGTCAGACTGCTGTTTTTTTTATCTACCATCATCAGCATGAACTTTATTCCTTAAAATGTTCATTGTTCTTTTTCTTTTTTTTAATTTTTACTTACAAGTCTTTTACGGCAATTTGGCTATTTACGGGTCACAAGTACACGGGGAAAAAGTCAAAGTCATTAAACTATTACAAACTATTGTTTTTTGTTTATAATACATAAGACACTTGCGTACATAATATCAGGCTATTAAGTTTCCCATAACCATCAATTTTGAACCTAGTATACAATTAGTAATTCTTTTCTTTGAGTGTTGTTGCAACTACTCGTATGTACGTATGTATTAATTCTAGGTAACATTGTTGTACTCGGGCACACACACTTTTACATACTAGTCTTATACCTAATCGCTAGTATAAGTATATATGTACGAGTATGTAAATGTTTGTATAAGAGTTTACTATAAAAAACTATTATTGTGTTATGTTTTGTTTATATCATTTTAGGTGTTGCTTTTGTTTTTTTAAGTCTCTTTATTGCAGTAATTTGTGCACTCAATGGAAAATTGTTAATTAGATTCCTTTTGGCGTGCAATGACTTTGTGTCGTGTTTTATCTAGGGAATTTGCTTCCCACTTATAACCCTGCTTCCCTAGCAATCCACTGTATGATTCCCTGCACTCTTTACACAAACGTACTTGCATATTTACATACATATGTATGTATGTCTATAGTTGTATAGTTTGTATTTTTTTTTTTGTAGCTGTTAAAAGTAGAAATCATTTTAAAATACCTGGTTTAAACAAAATGTACGTTGACTTACTTTGTGCTGGAGCTTTACACACATACATACAAAAATAAAACAGAACTACCCAAGTTGTTTTATTTTTGCTGTGGATTTTGTTAGAGCAGCAGCAGCAGGTAGATAGTGGCTTAATTGAAACAGAAAACAACAATTTATATATTGTTGCTGCTGTAAAAGAATTAAGTTTTAAGTATTTAATTAGTGAGACGTTAAATTGATTGGAATTCTTTAGTTTAAAAGAATTGCAAAGGGGTTTTTGACAGTGTTTGTGGATGGCTAGCAGGTCATATAAGTCATTGAAATGAATTGTACTACGAGGGTGATTTGGAAACTACTTAACGAATATAAGGGAAAATTTCCAGAAAAATCTGCAATTGTGCATCCAAAAACTATCTTTTTATCTCTCTTCACTCGTCTCAGCGATAGTCAATAGCTAGACCTCTTTTATGCAAGCAAAATGTACTTTGCAAAGTCTCAATTCAGCTGGGCGAAATACAGAGGCTGAATTAAGGCTTTGCAAAGTAAACTTTCCGTGTATAAATGGAATGCTACGATACCCCGTCTAGCTCATAAAAGAAAACAATGGAATTCAATTAAAAATACTCTTCTCTGTATATATTATATCCTGTATATCCTAGAAGAAACATAGGGCCAAAATTCTTCCAATCATATCTACCATTTGCCATGCGTTTTATTTTGCCGCAGCTGCGTCCTGAAATTCTTATTTCAGCATCCAGCTGTCTCCTCCAAATATGAGCAGCTCTTGTAATACGTCGTTGACCTTGGGGATTCCAGTCGATGGCCATTCTGCTAATGTCGTCGGGTTGCTTTCTTAGCGTACATATCTCCAACTGGATGGGCATTTGGTGGAAGTTTATGTTGCTTATTCTTTCATGACAGAATATATCAAGTATTCGACGGAGACATCTGTTTACAAAATCTTGGATGCTACTGATGTCTTTGGTTGTAGCATATCAAGATTTACAGCCATAAAGCAATATAGACTTTATGTTGGAGTTAAAGATCAGGAGTTTGGTGTTGCTGGATAGCTGAGTGGACCGACATATAGGATTCAGCATATGAAAAGCCCGTCTCGCCTTGTAAAGGGTGTTTTTTATTGAAGTATAGAACTTTAAGTTGGCATCACTTTTTTAACTGGCGGCCATTTTGTCAGCTGTCAAGTGATTAATATTTAGTTTGGTTTGCCATTTTATCATGAACAGGTTGACAAAAGAACAACGCTTGCAAATCGTGCAAATTTATTTCGAAAATAATGGTTCAGTTCGCGAAGTTTACCGCAAGCTCCGTCCATTTTATGGTCGACATAATCGTCCATCAGAGCAATTAATTCGGTTAACCATGGATCGTTTTCGCACTACGTTTACTCTATGTGATAATACGCATCCGCAGAGACGTCGAACAGTGCGCACCGAAGAAACAATTGCCGCTGTAGAGCAAAGTGTTGAAGAGGACCCGAATGAATCGATTCGCCACCGTGCACAGCAATTCGAGCCGACTAACCGACTATTTTGTTCCCGAATTGGATGGCATGAATGTGGATGAGTTGTGGTTCCAACAAGACGGCGCTACATGCCACACAGCGCACGTCACAATCGATTTATTGAAGGAAACATTCGATGAGCGCATAATTTCGCGGAATGGACCTGTCTTGATGGCCAATTGATCGTGTGATTTGACACCATTGGATTATTTTCTTTGGGGATATGTGAAGTCGCTCGTCTACGCCAACAAACCAGAAACGTTAGGGGACTTGGAAGCCAACATTCGTGGCGTTATTGCCAACATACGGCCCCATATGCTCGAAAAAGTGGTTGAAAATTGGACCTGTAGAATTAGCTTTATTCGAGCCAGCCGCGGCGGCCACATGCCCGAAATCATATTTAAACATTAATGGCATAAAATTATCCTTCCAATAAAGCCAAATTGATGGACATTAAAACGATTTTCTTGTGTTTTATTTCAATTCGAAGTTCTATACCCCTCAAAAAAACACCCTATACAACTATTCTCTGTAACTCCTTTAATAATATGTATTGTAATAACTCTTTAACTCCTTTAATATCATTTATTGTAATATCAATAAAAACAATACGATTTCTTAATAAAATTTTTATTTGCCACCCATCTCAACCACATTATTAGCGTATTTTACCATAATTTAAAAAGAAAAATTGCATACCATTTTGCTTTTTATTTAAAGAAGCAGTAGAAAAAACAACAAAATATGCATGAAAAAAAAACTCGGCAGACAGAATTATGAATTAAGCACAGACAATGTAGAAGAACTTTCAAAGGGAAACCATAGACGTTTGCTTGCTGGCTGGCACAACTAAACCAACCAAACAATTACAAAATATAAGAAAAGCAACAACAAAATTTTCAACACACGATGAATTAGTCATTTTATGTCAGTGATGCATGCATACTAATGCGTTGACAAAGGCACACAGCCAGTCGGCGGAAACAAAATTTTGGAGCAGCATTTCTTAACTGCAGCAAACCGATTTGGTTTAGTGAAAGTTAAGTTGGCTTGGTGCTCGCTTTTGCAACATAAAACAACATGGCGTTCTAATGTGGTTGTGTGGGTGGCTTTTTGTCTTTCTCCTTATACCTACACACATACTAACATACTTTTAGCCATTTTTTGCCTCAAGGCGCAGCAGCGATAAAAAGAAATATAAATAAAAACAACATTGCAGCAGCAGCAGCAGCAGCAGGAACAACAACAAAATGACATTGCCAAAAGAATTTACACAAACTGAAGCAAATGATGGAACATTTTTCATGCACTTTTGAGCAAATTAGATTTTATACTAATTAAATTTCCACTAACACTAATGCAGTAACAAAAGCATGTGTGTAGGTGTGGTAGTGAGTTCAAAACATGCTGAGTAGCAACGTTAACTTTTATCAAACCAACCAACCATGTGTTCTTTCACTGCTTTAAACAATCATGTTTATGTGTGCGTGTGTGTGTGTGTGCACCTGAATTCATATGTGTACGAGCATCCAGAGTTGCCTCTGTTTAAATACAAGTCAGGAAAACAGCCACTGTAACTGTTGTCCTTGCGAAATTCAACGGTAAAGTTAATTAAGAGCCTTATTTTGGAAAATGCAACGTTATGCTTTAAACACATTCACCACAGCAAGCTACCGACTTCTCTTCTTTAGAAACTCACATTAATTAATACAAATATTTCATTCAATAAGAATTGAAATTACTGAACTTAAGCCCGAATAAAAAATTATTTCTGATTAAAATACAACATTTTTGCATAAAGAACATACCAACATGTTTTCTTTAATCTAGTTGATGACGGTATCGAACCGCACATTAGGTACAGTATCTTCCGCTTAACTGATATCCGCTTAATTAATTCAAAAGACAAGTAATTGAGTTGTCGGTATAAATTAATAGAGTATTACATAAATGATTTACCTGGTTAATTGCTTCAGTAAAACCTGCGTTTTTTCAAAGATCAATTAAGCGGAAATTACTGTATTATATGTGACAGCGCGTAGAGAAAGGGACCTAAGGGTAAAAAAATCAATTTTCACTTTTTTTTTTTTTTTTTTTTGATGTGGACAACATCTGAGCATTGAATGAGACCGATCCCACGCCCCAAAAGTGTTCCCTCCCAGAGATATGCGCGATTTATGAAATTGAATATACACGTATTTAAATCTTTAAAGTGGCTCTCCTGAACAAAACCGGTCTTTACCCTTAGGTCCCTTTCTATTTTGCGCGTCACATATACATATGTATATAATAATGGACCCTATAGCGGTTGGCGTATTTCTATTTGAACTACGTTTATTCGAAGTCGAAGTACGCCAATCGTGAACGAGCGTATCCGCGCCCCTTTTTCCTAATCTATTTTGTTCAAATTGTTTAACAAATGGTGAAGTTATACAAAAATTACAACCAAACTTAGAAGCTTTATCTTTTTCAATGCTCTTCAAAAAGACAGGAGAATGATTTGTTGATATTCTTATAATGGGAAATTTCAGAAACAGTAAATACTCGTACAAGTTTTAAAACTCTTACAATTTGCGTTCTTGTTCTTCTTTTAAAATTTTAATATTTAATATATAATATAATATTTAATAATATTTAACTTGCTCAAAGGCCTTATTAAAAGAGAAATAATTTTGGTTTAGAATATGTTTAACAACCTTTTAACATTTTGTAAATCAAATTTATATTTTTTAATACGACAGAAATTGTTTCTTAAAAATACATAGAAATTGATTATTATTAAGTGGTTAATTAGATCCTATGCGCATTTCATTGCTGCTACTGCAGATTATTAGGGAAGGGAAAAATTTCTTAAAAAGGATTAGAAAATACTAAAAATCTCTTTCTGTTTCCTAAAAAATTTCGTAATAAAGCAATAAATAATAAACCAATTCACAATCTTGTGCAAATGGTCTTCGTAGCTCTTAGCATGTGCAAAATGGTGTAGTATACTGGTACTCACCACTTACCAGTTCTTAGTGGTGAGTAGCAGTATAATATACCATTTAGCACATGCTACGATGCAAGACCATTTGCACAAGACTGTGAATTGGGCTAGTTTTGTATTTTACACATATATATTTATATTTTTTTTAATATTATAGTTTTTCTAATATAACCGTCTGGCAATTCTGAAATTTACACACACACACACACACACACACAATGGCAGCTGCAAGAGCAACAACAACCTTACCCAGTTGACCAAGACTTTAGCTATTGTTATCGATTTCGAATATATCTACATTTATCGTGTAAAACTATCAAAAGTGACACTCAAAAATTAAACGAAAAAAGTTCACCTGTCGCTCAGTTTTGTCCCAAAAAATATTCGGTCTCGATGTTTCGCTAGCAATATCAAAAGTGAGAAAATATCGAAGTAATTTCTATATCCAAAAAAGGCAGCAGAAAAAGTAAAACAGTAATTTTATTTTTTTATTTATTTATTTTAACTTATTTTATTTATTTTTAATACATTGACTTGGTTTTGAACTTGGTACCTCTATTCTAACAGACTAACACACATCCACTAGGCTATCATGATAAATTTTTTTCTGTTCAGTTATTGCACATATGTAGGTAATAGTGTCCTGCATAAGACATCTTATAAGAACTTTCAAGACATGAGGGATTTTTCAAATGCTTTAGTACAGCGAAATCTTATAAAACAAACGTTAACAACACTGTTTGCAAGAAATTTGTTTGTGTATTGTAGGTAAAAGAGTAAAGAAGAAAACACTTCGTGACGGAAGAATTTGTGAAGGCCGGGGCACAATGAATCCGTCATGCGTTAAACTTTGCCTTTTTCAACTGACAGCTAAGTTAAAATACATGGTTTCTTATGAGATCTGTTACATTCAGTACGTGTCAGTCAACGCAAAGTACAAAATTTGGTCAACTTTTAACTTTTTGCGTACGTTGAGTAGTTTGACAGATATGAGTTGGTTTTTTTTTTTTGGTATGTTATGATTTAGGTTTTTGTGTTTTGTGGCAGCAAAAATAAACTTAAACAAAAGAAATAAACGAAATAAATAAAAAAAAGTTGAATTTGATAAATAAAATGGAGAATCAACCTATTGAAGCTGTTCAAATACTTCCGTCAATAAAGTACTCACTGTGCCAACCTTCTCCGTCGTTGCGTTAATGTCAGTTGAAAAAGGTGAAGTTCAACGTATGACAGATTCATTGTGCCCCGGCCTTGATACTTGCTTCTTTCTACGCATGAGCGCGTGTACAAACGTCATGCATGTATGTGTGTATGATTTTTTATTTATTTTTCTGCGCACATGCAAAGGCACACACATGCATTAACATTAGTTGTATGCGGTTAACCACATAATAGCTTACCATCTACATATTACACACACACTCAAACGTACAATATGAAAAATAACAAGCATACACTAATCAACAGTACGTCTTTTGAGTGTTTGTTACAAACAAGCTGTCTGGCGACATCGCTTGTTAACACTGATATACACGTACACCAATACATCCATCGTGCTTCGCTTATAGTACGACAGCATTTATTATTGGGTTAGTATAATACGACGTGAATACATTTAAAAATCATGACGTATTTACATTTGAAGACCTTTTACGCAGGTCTCTAGTAGGTAGGTGTTCTTATTTTATTTTTTAACTTACAGTGCTGTCATGCATCGAACTTGGTAAGTCTAGACTAACATTCTAGCACACATCCACTTGGCTACCATCACACATTCTAAAAATTATCGAGAGAAGTTCGAAGCTCGAAGTTTTGGCGAACATTCGAATTTTCTTAGATTAGCGAACAAATATCGAAGAATTTTCTGTCGAAATTTCTTAATTTTTATCGAATCTCAGGTCAAATGGGTAGTGGCAGCATAGTGCCATGTACCGGCATTACCAACCATTACAAGCCAAAAAAAAGCCATCAACAAATTTTTAACTTAACTATGAACAATAATTCCTACATTTTTATGGCATATATTATGCAGTGAAGATATAAGTATGCATGTAGATACATATGTATGCTTACAACATTTGACACTCTTTGGCAGTTATTAATACAACGCAATGCACACACATAAGACTTTAGCAAACAGTTCCCTTTTCAACAAATAAGCTGCTAGAATATAGTAGTGAGAGTCCTTATAACTTAGCGCAAACATTTTACAATGCAATTATTTTTGTAATTTTTGCCATTTGAAAGCAAAAAAGCTTGCGAAAACTTGATCTGATTAAAATAATGTTTGCTGGGTTTTCTCAATGTCGCATGTACGAGTACATATGTATGCTGCAACCAGGCCACCATAATTAACTATGGAAATTTTAATTGCTAATATGTTCTATTTGCATACAGCACATTATGCAAATGCCATATTATACGAGCAGGCAGACACTACTGACATTATCAGCAAAGTAAAAAATAATAATAATAATGACATAAATCTTGCTCCTAAACTTTATGAGAGCTTTTTGCATGTATGGCAAATCATTGAAAGAACATACACTACACATATATACATACATACATTATGAAACGGGAAGGAGACTGTAGGAAACTTAAGTTAACTTTAAACTAACTTTAAGCTAACTATTTCGCAACTAATGCTGTCTGAGACTTGGATTAATTTGCAATAGAAGCAACTAACTGTTTTAACATTGCGATGTCCTAGGCAGTAGTCAACTGTAGTACTCTGCACTATTTTTCAACTAACTTAAAGTTGTCTTTATTTAAGTCACCTGGTAGTCAAAAAAGATATTGCTGGGTTCAAACTATGTATCACACGTTGTATAGTCTACGCGCTACTCCCCAGCTAAGGTACCATTTCAAATAACAACAGCAATATGTTAATATAAAATTGAAATGAGTTTCAAGGTAGCTGAGAGTAAATTTGTTGGCTCTCACCTAATGCGATTATAAATTCAACTTAAGATTTGATTTTGTGTCACTTGTAAATAGATGACATTGAAGTTAGCTTTTAGTTAGTCTAAGAAAAGTTAACTATAAGGTGATTATATTTGTAGTCAACCACCAGCGTTGTCAACTTTGAAATTTCAAAACGCACCAAAATGGAGAAAAAAACGCGTCATTTGCAAAAAAACGCACCAAACTTAAAATCTTTTTTTAGTTTAAAATGTTTATTAAATTAATTTTGCATAAAAAGTAATTTTTTTTACAAGTGTAACACTAAAACAGGCTTTTACAGATCAGGGTTAAACAAATAAAACCTAAAAAGACTTGGCAAATTTTTTACAATAAATTCATTTGTACTACATTTTTATTTTATTTAGTAGTATTAGTAGTATTTAAAATACTTTCAGTATAACATTTTACTTTATATATATAAATTTATCTAATTTAATTATACAATAGGAGAAAAAACAAATAAACTGGAAGTATTAATTTAAGTTATTTCTTACAAAGCATACTATATTTCTTCTAAAAATATTAATATTTAGTTCAAATTTTATATAATTAAGAATTAGATTGTACAGATAGAGTCCTTTATGAAACAGTGGTTGTTGCATTGCAGTATTTGTTGTTCTTGGAAGCCTGAAGTTGCTCGCATTTCTTAATTGATATGGCTGTACTTGCCCAACGTAATTTAGTTGATTTGAAAGATATTCTGGCGCATTGCCAGTTTTCATTTTTTGAATAAATATGAGAGTGTTCATTTCTAGACTTTGTTTTATGTTTAACCATTTTAATGAATTAAGCATATATGTTATTGGTGTATATATGTTGCATTTTAGTATTGCTATCATGGCCTTATTTTGTAATTTTTGTAATCTCTCTATTTGCATTAGAGTACAGCACGTATATAATATTGTTGATCCAAATTCAAAATGGGGTTTTATGATTGTATTATATATATTTATTGCCATTATTGTTGATATTTTATTTCGTATTCGTTTAAAGAAACCTATTTTTTTACCAATTTTTTTACATGTGTATTCTACATGATCTTTGAATTTCAATTTATCGTCTATTATAAAGCCTAGATACTTAATTTTATTTACTTTCTCAATTATTTTATTATTAATTTCAAAATGTGTTTCATTGTTCATATTTATTTGCATTATTTTTGTTTTACTTTCATTTAGTTTTAATTTATTAATTTTTAACCACTTATTCACGTTTTTTATATCATTTGTCATATTGTCTTGACATTGTTGATCTGTATGTCCTTCTGTAAAAATTAGCGTATCATCAGCATATAATATCATTTCACATTTTTGTAACACATTTGGCATGTCGTTTATATATATAATAAATAGCAATGTCCCTAAAATAGATCCTTGCGGCACTCCGTATTCATTATTTGTTCATTCTGATTTCACGTCATTTACATACATATGTACATGGATAATATATATTTTTTTTTAATTTCGTAAATTCTCTACAAAACTTTTTAAAGAGATCAACGATTAATAGAAAAGATTCAAAACTAATAAAAGTTCATTATTTATTATTCTATTCAAATATTTTTAAAATTTTTTTTATCAGAAAACAACAGAAAACAGAAAAATAACAAAAATTAAAAATTTTAAAAACCCCCGAATATTTCTAGAAAACATGTAATATCTTCTAAGAGGCTGAACCGATTTTATTAAAACATAGCTAACTACCTTATCGATCAAGTCACCTTTCAAAACGAAAAAACTAAATCAATCGTACAAACACACAGATACACACTACAAACTTATAACACCCCTTTTTTTGGTGGGGGGTTAAAAATATAACAATAAAAACAAACAGCCTTTTACAATATATCCACATAATTAAAAAAACTTAACCAAAAACAATTTAAGAAATTCATTATTCGACATATTGTCATAAGCATATTTATTAATTTGAAATTTATTTGCTGTTGGTTCAGCTTTGTCTATATGATTCACTGCAGTTCAACTAAATCTAAAAAAGCTAACAATTTCATTATTATTGTTATCATACAACAGATTTCATTTCAAATTGTGATATTTTGTAAACTTCATTACTATTAATATGGTAATTAACACTACCAAGAAGTTAGTAAGTTTCACAACAAAGATTTTCCAGTTTTAACCCATTGTTGTGTTAAATTTGCGTTGGTGCCACCAAAAATTAAAAAAACGCACCAAAATTTTAAAAAAAAGCGCACCACGCACCAACTAAGGAATTTTTCGCACAAAAAATTTCAAAAAGCACCCAAAATGGTGCGAAACGCACCAAGTTGACAACACTATCAACCACACATTCACCGATTGGAGAGCTACCACAATTCGGCGAAAAAAATTCTGACAAAATGAGTATTTTGGGATAAAAGCCTAGTCTCAGTGACTGCAATATTACAAAAAAAATATAAAAAACACCTATAAGCACAAGTTAATCGGCCAGGTTCTACATTCCACTACAACATGAAAATAAAAACGTTTTTAGTTCCGTAAAGTCGATATCACTGTGTTCTAGAAAAGTAATGAAATTTTTTTTCCACGACGATTTCATTCTCAGTTTATTTCAAATAAATATTTCAAGCAACATAGAAAAAATACATTTTATGCTATAAACACAATTGGAACGAACGGCGAACTTCGCATAGTTCGACGAACTTGCCTTCAAGAATTCGCCTTTTAAAGCACAATTAAATTTGACAACCCAATATTTACATATGGCTCATTTACTTCAATAGTGGCATAACTCAGTTAGTTTTTTGAGTTAATAATGCAGAAAGATGCGGCATTTCGTATTTTATCTTGTGTAAAAATTTCATATAAATAGCTTGTACCATCACCTCCTGAGAGAATAATTTTTTTTCATTTCTCCATTGAGTTGTATGCAAATTGAAAACTTAAAACGCGTTTTCTGCAAAACTGGTTTTTTTGAGTTGTGCCACTATTGAAGTAAATGAGCGATATATATTCACACCAAAAAAATTATGATTATGAGTTGCAATAAAAATAAATGCAAAAAATCTATATCGTCTTGAACTTGATTAAAAGTACAATAAATCACACATCGCGAAAATGTTGAAAATTCGCAATGTTGGAAACAAACAATAAACTAAAATTGATTAAACTCGCTGAAACTGTAAGCTTAACTCGGGAGAAAGCGCAAAACATTATGATAATTCGCCAAACCTTGCAAAAATTTAAATTTTAAGTCCCTAAATATAAATAAGTAAAGAAAGCCAAAAACGTTGCAAAAATTACATCTTCCGCAAAAATAACAGAGATTGCGAAAAATTTCAAAATTTTAAACAAGCCATAATTTTTATTAAAAATTGCTAAAAATTCGGTAGAAAAATCTCGAAAATTCGCAAAACCTTAATAACAGTGGCATAATAGCAAAGTCTAATATTGTTTAAAATTCGCGAAAACTCATAGGAAGCACTTGCAAAAACTTCATTGCGAACAATGAAAAAATTTGCGAATGGTTGCAAAATCGGAAGCAAGCCTTGAAATTCATTAGAAGTCGCTAAACCTGTTAAAAGGAAAATAAACTCGGAAAAAACGCGAAAAATCTCAAGTTCGCGGAAAAATCGCAAGTTCGCAAAAAATGTTTAAACGCTTTGAAGAAATCACTTACAGAACCCTTTAGCTAATCGCGGATTTGTTCCACATATTTTAAGAACGCCACCTCTTACTCTGGGTTTTTGTTCTTACCCCTTTAAAACACAAATAAAATAAACAATAAAAAAGAATTTATATAAAAATGTTATTTATGTGCTTACATTTTCGCATTTTTGCAATAAATAGTTACAAATATTTCATTTTTACTAAAAAGTATTTTCTTTCACAATGTTGTTTGCTGCCGAATTCAAATTACTTTTTTGTAGTGAAATTGGATTACAGAACACTTCAATTTCATTTGAAACGAACTGAAAATGAAATTTTACTTTTTAAATCACTTTTACGAAATTGAGAACACAAACCAAGAGAAAATTTCACTTTCATTTCATTTTGCGAATGTAGAACCTAAGCGAATATGTAAATAAAACAATTGAGCAAATAATTTTTTTTTTTTTTTGCGAAAGTAATAATTCTGCAGATCTCAAAGTTATAATCTACAAACCTGTAAAATTTCTGTTCTCTATATTCACAAACTTCGGAGTTGTTGCAAAAATCTGAAATGATCGGAACTGTTAAGTTTTTAAGGCAGTTGCAACTATTGTATCTCGGGAATCGCTCATTATATTTTGAGGGAACTCTTTCAGCTTCCACATGGATGCCTTAGGGACTTTTTAAACTCATAACAATCTAATTTAAAGGCAGCTTTTAACTGCCACTTTTTTTCCTTAAAAGAGAAGTATCACTCAGGTAATGAATGCCTACTACCATTACTGGGTGTTACCTTCGTTAGGAAAGGGATAGTGATAGAGAAGCCAGGTGGCGAAGGAAGAGATAGAGAGAAGCTCCAATCTCTCTCTGCTTTTTTTCGCACGTTCTTTTAATAATGCAGTGTTGCAGCGCCTCTGGTGTTAATGAAGCGTATTCAATTTTCCTAACTCTGGACGTTTATTTCATAATTATATATATAATAGTACAAACAAACATTGAACTTTTTCACTGACATGGGAGTTCACCAGACGGGCCAAGGTTTAATATTCCACTCTATCATATGGTCTATAGTTCAAATCGATCTAGCGGTTGGTGAACTAAAGCGTTTTGAAAAATATGCTTTCCACAAATCCACCTCTTTCCAGATTCTGTTGACTTGGGGGTAAATTACGGCATTCGATACGACTCGTCATTTAAAAATATTTCAATAGAGTTTATATGGAAATATTTTTAAATTACTAGTCGTATCGAATGCCGTGATTTTCCACCTGGTCTTTCAAAAAAAAAATAAAAAATAATAATGAAATTTATTAAATTTTTCTTATTCAAAAACCGTTTTGCGTTCTTTTGTTTTATCCCCATTAGTTTTAAAGATACACAGAAAAAACTAAATTTCATTTTCAGTAACCAAATTCGTTGAATCAGTAAATATTTTATTTGAATGCGGTCCTACAAATAATTTTGTAAATTCTGATAAAAATTTTGTAAAAATTTAAATTAATCATAGTTCGGCTGAGAGAAAATGTTATTTCAGTGTGTTGGTGTTTATCTTGCTTGTTGATAGGAACAACGTGCTGTTGTGCGGTTGTTGTTGTTTAGTTGTTGTTTATTTTGTTTGATCGTGTTGTATACATGTAAATGCCGAAATGTAGCCGACAAACGTCGTGGCCTGTTTCTTCTCTATACAGTGTTTTGGTACAAATTAATTTAGTGGAACAGTACAGAATATTTACTGAAACTAAGTTTGATTTCAAACAAATATTTGTTTAAAAATTGTTTGGGAATAATTTTTTCTGTGTAATTTCATGAAATTTGGTGATAACATAATGACGAATAAGTCGTGACAAAGAAGGTTTTGTCACGCCCACAAAAATGCTGAAAATCGGAAATTGCTTCTTCTTTATGCTTTTTGCTTTCTTCTTTATGGTTGCTTTTGTATTATGGAAATCCAAAAGCCATCCATATTGAAGCTGAAATTATGATCAAAAAAGAGAATTCATTAAAATATTCGGAGTGGTTCGCGAGATATACGAGCTAGAACTTCTATAAAAACAAGCGATTTCGGAGCATATCCGGTTGTTACTAGAACTTCAGTAATTGATGTATCGAAAGATAGAGAAATGAAATTTTATAGGCATGTAGAGTGGATTTTAGTGGATCATACGAGTATAAACGCTTCAACACTCTATGTTTATTATTTAACTAAATATAATAATAACAAACATACATTGAACTTTTTCACTAACGGGGGGGGGGGGGGGGGGGTGGGGGGCTACCAACGGGCCAAACTAATCTGGGATTTCATGGGATTTCAAAAATTTATTTTCTCTAGCTTTCGAACAATAGAAATTCAGGTATTAGATGCATTAAAAGAAAAATATTTTCTGTTTTTTTTAGTATTTGTATTATTATTATTCGTTTAAAAACTTGTTTGTTGGGTTTTTTGTTCTATTAAGTGTTTGTTCTTTTAATTCGTTTTATAATGTTCTCGTATGTCGTGTTTTTCTGCAATTCATCATATTTTTTCTGAATACACAAATGTGCAACAAATCTTGGTGTTTGCGCTACACTTTGGGTTGTTAAAATTACAAGAAAAAATACGAGTATGTATATGAAAATTAACTCATTTGAATAATAAAATTGTTAATTAGAGGAAGCGAACACATTTAATAGATTTATTCAAGATTTTTCATATAATTATAAGCAAGTAGATTGAAAATAAAAAAATAAAAAAATACACATTACAAGAAGGTGAATTTGCAGAAATTTTTAAAAGAAAATAACAAATTAATAAGAGTTGTTACACTTATACATAAATTTTATATTTTAAAAAAATCAATAATATTAAATGTTTGCTAGAGTTTTGTTTTTGTAATGCAGTAGAATTGAATTAAAAATATTCCTCTTAACGATATTGTTTTTTTAATTTGTATTTTAGCACATACGAAAATTATTTTAAAAGAACATTAATAGCTTAAATATATATATTTACAGATTCTTTAGATTTTTGTGTGTCTTTTTTTTTGTGACTCTAAAAGCTAAAGACTAGTTATTTCTATATCACCATTGGTAGGGCTGGGGGTAGGGGTCATGGTGTTTTGATTACCATCCGCTTTTTTATTTGTTTCCATTTGTAGCTTACGTCGTCTCACCACAAGATAGCAAATGCTGGAAAATGAAAATAATTTATTAAAAGAAATTATTAAAAACTTTATATTTTAAATTTATATATGTATAAAGTCTTAGCTTACATAAAAACAATTACATTGGGCACGGCGAACACTTCACTAAATATAAAAATAGCACCGGGAAAAGAGTTGACCGTTTCCTCGTAAATGTCACTGTATATGGGCGTAAACACTAGCTGTGAAATTGGTTGACAAACGCTAAAGATGGAAAACATTTTGCCTAAAAATAAAAAAAATTTATTTTCAATTTAAAACGTTTAACTAAAAATTCCTTTTACTCACTCAACTCCTCTTCGGCCACAATGCTGGATCCAATCGTCTTAATGGCGATAACTCTCAAAGTGGCAAACATGTCTGCTATGCTACCGGCGTAAAATGTTGCAGTGTCTTTGGAAAAGGCCTAAAAGTTATGTTTTATTTAATGTTTTCTCTATTTTTTTTTTAAGATTCGATGTCGGTCTGTCCGTCCATCTGTCTGTCTGTCTATCACAGGCAATTTTCTCAAGAATCGTAACAGCTACGCATGTGAAACTTTCACGGAATGTGTAAAACTTTCGCCGCTACAACAACAAATATATGACAGTTAAAAGTTTAAGGGTATTCTAAAGTGAGCAACGAAAATTGTTAAAATTCTAATGTAATATACTTGAAATTTTCATAGTTAGTGTATTTTTATGCAGACTAGACAAATTAAAACTAAAATTTAAAAAATTTAAACTAAAAGGTATTCTATCAGTTAATGTAATTTGTACAACTTGCTGTATTTTGGAAACCGTAAGAGTCAAACTCTTGAAATGTTAAAAACGATAAAATCCCAATGTTAAAACAATAGCGAAAGGAAAATTGGCCAAAATGAAAATAACGCTCAAATGAAAAATATCATCACAAATAAAATGAGTCGCTAAAATAGAAAAAAAAAATTATCAAAAGTAAAAAAGTCGGCAAAAAACTAAAATAAATGGCCAAAAAACCAACAAAAATCGCCAAACCGGAAAAAGCGTAAGAATTAAAAAAAAACGTAAAAAAGTAAAAAACATCTAAAAAACGGTTTAAGCCGAAAAACCCGCCAAAACTAAAAATAGTCGCTAAAACTAAAAAAACTCGCTAAAACTAAAAAAATCGCCAAAAACCGCAAAAATCGGCAAAACGAAAAAAGAACGCTAGAAGTAAATGAAAAGACCAATAAAAAAATTTTTTTTTTTAATGTATGCATCAAGTAAGATATTCGATTATTACATATTTATTTAGAGTCCATACAGAATTCAAAACCGCACTTTACTAATTTTTTTAAACTAAAAATGCAAGTTTTGTTAGTCAACGAAATGAGAGAATACTAGGGAAATTGTTCTTGTAATCAGAAACTTATGAAGTCTTGACAAAGTCACACAAACAATCAAATTTTTAGCGAAATAAGTTTCTTTACGGCACCAACAAGCTTTTTGCCAAACTATTTTTTTTTTTTTTACAAAATAGAACAAAATCCATTCAACATTGACATCGAATTCTCATGCTTCCTAGCAAGACAACACTTCCCAGATTTTTCGAACATCTACACTAGGTTTAAAGTAATCAGTACTTCTCGTTTCTGTAACTTGTGGGACAAATTAAGCAATTATATGGGTTGCCCCATTTGCACAGGGTGCTTCAAAGAATGATAAAAAAAAATAATTTCGAATCAAAACGAACAAACATTTCTTATAGAAATGATGCGTAAGAAAATTTGTTGTGCTTGGCCGTAAATCCACATCATCTTCAGTTGTCGCAAAAATCTTTCGCATGTTACTAAAAATATCCGTGGAGGCTGGCACTGTAATAAGTCTGAAATAATTTCTTGTTAAGGCTCGAAATAATGAAGGTGGCTTAAAATTGTAAATCAAAATAGTTACTTCGAAAGTTATCGACAAAATTAAAGTTAAAGTGCCTGCTTGGAGCAGCTTAAAATGAGGTCATGATTTAGTGTACTACCCAGCAGTCATTGGATGTAGCGTCAGCCCTCTTATAGGGGCTGGAAGTTTGCCAGAAAACATCGTTCAAGACTTGGCAACCATCATCTATTTAACCGCACAGAATTGGAACAAAGTTAACCCTCGACTTTCGGTTACTAGAACGATGCCGCCGCGATATTATCCATTGAACCGCGACAGCTTCAGTTATTGTACATTCATGAGCCTTATTGTTTTCTTCAATAATCTGATGTACTTAAGCACGTTGACTACAAAACCGAAGGTCCTGGGCTCGAGCCCGGTCTCCGACAGTCATTACATAACAACACTAGGAATTTTTCTGTGCTTACATTAGTGTCCCTTTGTATCAGTTGTTATAGGAAAGTTTAAGTGATGAAGGCATACACTCTGGTCACTGAACTATACCGACTTCAGCAGATGTTAATCCTAATGTAACATCAAAGCGCCCTCCTTTGTCGTTATTGTGTAGCAGAATCATCGGCGAAGTAAAATAACCAATAAAATGTCAACTAAGCACAACTTTGAAAATTTAATATGCCCCATTGACACCAGGGGCTCTGCAATTCTGCATTATAAAAAAGTCTGCAAAAGGCAGAGTTGTAAAAGGGTGAAGCTCTCTCTCTCTCTCTCTATCACTATCACTATCCCTTTCCTAGTAATAGTAGTAAGCATTCACTGCCTGAGTGTTACTTCTCTTAAAAAAACAGAGTCAGATATTAAGCTTATTATTAGACTGGGAAATAAATTTGTCGGTCTAAAGCCACTTATCTTAGAGCAAGCAATGTTCTTTAAATATTGTAAAGTAATCAGTGAAGACGAAAAATGGAGAAGTGCTGGTCTGATCATATTAAAACAAAAAACGTAAATACTTATTTTGATATCTCCCATTGCTGCAAACCATACATGAAACTATTTCGCTAAATATGCACACGTTTCAAATACTTACAAATAAAAATCTAGACAAGACTGTAGTTAAAGCAGATACAATGCCCACCAAAGAATCGGAGAACTTCAATAATTTGCTGAAAATAGCAGTGCCAATAAAAGTACCTGCAAAGATAACCACAAAATTCATTAATAAAAATTCATTTTCTCTATTTTAACAAAATCTTACCTGCCAAAGCCAAGGCTGAGGTCAATGTCATATAAATGCTAAAATCATTGCCATTCCAATTCAATTTTTTGAAAGCAAAACGATTCCAAAAATCATTTTCACCCAAACTCGGGCCTATGGTGAACATGTAGGCCATTATAAGAAAAGCCAGTAGCATTCTACCACGATTTGGTCGTTTTTTGAGGGGAAATTTAACATAATCCACCACTAAACTGGGATCGAAAAATTCAAGTAACCAATTTCTTTTTTTGGGTGCAGCTGGCGCAGGAGCCACGTAATCTAAAGTAGGCGTCGTATTGGCAGCAATTCCAAAAGAAACATTTTTAGGAGTTTGAGGAACTTCTTCCGAGCTGCTAACTTCATAAGCGGGATTTTCCGAGCCAGGACTGCGCAGACAAGGTGGTGGCCGAATGGGTAAAGGAGGTGGTAAACCACTGTTACTGGGCTTAGGTTCTTCTATCATAAATATCACATATAGCAAGGCAATGATATTGAAACTTAAAGCCAATCCAAAGGACACTAAGAAATGTTGGGAAAAAAGAAATAAGCCTCATTTTTAAATTGACCGGCAACACTTACTTGTGTAACCCAAATATTGAAACAATAAGCCACTTATGGGTTGTCCTATGAAAGGCATAGCAGTAGTAAACATGGCGAAAATGCCAAACCTTTAGGGATAACAAAGAATATTTAATAAAAATTTCTAGTACAAAATTTTTTCAATTTTTTATTAGCAACTCACCTAAAGATTCTGTCCTCCTCCGGTGTTGTTATTGTCATATAACTGTCTATGGCCATAAGACATAAAGTAGTGCCACCAAATAATCCTGGTACTATGACCTCGGCATAGGCTCCAAATTCCATGGGTATCTCATCGAAAAATATGGCCGACACCAAAAGGCCTTCTTTGAGAAAATATCGTTTTGTAGTTTTGCGTTTCCTAAGGTTAAACTTTGCTCTTTTGATTACTTACACAAAAATGAGAGATTCTCCCCGATTAAAGGCGCTATCATGCAGGCCTTTCTTTTATTGTAACGATCACTCCAACCACCAGCAAATAGTAGCACAATTATGGGGAAAATGGCAGCTAGGAAGATCAAATAATAAGTATTTGGTGTGTGATGCAAATAGTATTGCGTAGGTGTATATGGAAAATATCGTAGATTTTCTTCAAAATCCAAGAACAAAATACACATATCATCCACAAAAATAAGGGACAATATTTTGCATTTACACTTACGCAAAACCATTTGCATAAAACACCGAATACCGCCATTGAAATTGATAATTTAGTGCAGTCGGTAATGCAGATCATCAGGACACCTCTTTAACCAAAAATTAATTAGAACAACTACACAGAAAAAAAAATAATTTTGATATTTGAACACGAAAACCACCTATTTTACAATAAGTGTAAATAAATTCAGTAAAGTGCGACTCTGACTCGCACACGAAGGGTTCCGTACGAACACTAGATTTGTAATTTAATACAAACTTCATCCTATATAATATATAGTTTCATTTTTTTCGTTTTTGGGATCTTTTCGGTTTTTTTGTTTTGGCGTTATTGCGTTTTTTCGGTTTTGGCGATTTTTTTAAGTTTTGGCTCTTTTTTATTTTTGACACTTTATTTTCTTGTTTTGGCGATTTTTTTCGGTTTTTGACGTTTTTTCATCTTGGCTATTTTTTTTTTATTTATGGCGATTTTTTTCATTTGTGCGATTTTTTTTTAATTTAAATTTTTTTTTTTTAGTTTTGGCGACATTTTCGCGTTTTTGCGATTTTTTCGATTTTTGGCGTTTTTTTTCATTTTGGCGATTTTTTCGTATTTGGCGATTTATTTTAGTGTTAGAATTTTTTTTTTTAATTTTGGCGATTTTTTTCGTTTTGGCGATTTTTTTTTAATTTTTGGCGATTTTTTTTTTTTTTTTTGTTTGGCGATTTTATAATTTTCGGTTTTTTAGTTTTACCGTTTTTGAAAATTTCAAGTATTTGCCTCTTACGGTTTCCAAGATATAGCAAATTGTCAAAATTACATAGTCAAAATTGCATTAACTGATGGATCACCCTTTAATTTAAATTTTTTTAAATTTTAGTGTTAATTGTTGTAGTCTGTATAAAAACACACTAATTTTACAAATTTCAAGTTTCAATATACATATGTTCATACAATTGTATGTATATTACATAGGATTTTAAAATTTTTCGTTGCTCGTTTTGGAACACCCTTTAATTTTTAATTCTCATGTATTTGTTGTTGTAGCGGTCAAGGTTCTACATACTCTGTCCAAATTTCAGGTTCGTAGCTCTTACGGTTCCTGAGAAAATACCGTGTGACGGACAGACGGACAGCGTAGCGAAAACAATAGGGTTCCTTTTCACCTTTGGTGTACGGAACCCTAAAAACAACAACAGCTATACATTGTTTTCGCAAGATTAGAGTGTTGCCACACAACTATTTTTGACCGACCGGATGTCATGTTAACAATTGTTGGCTTTTGGGAATTGTTACCTTAAAGTTTAAATTATGGCACCGACTTTGAATAACCCTATAGGTAACGCACATGAAAATGTTTTATTTAACTGAATCTAAATTACATATTTTTAAGTTTTTGGTGCTTACTTTGAAAGTCGAATATGTTATTTTAAAAGCTGTATTTTTAACTTGTTAGTTTCAATTTTAAATTTTTAAGGGGCGTGGTTATGCTCACTTTATCTAATTTGAGAAATTCCACCCTCTTTTCTATATGCAAGATATCGTCACTTTCAGCAAATAAGGTGTGTGTCAAGTTCGTAAGATTGGGTCTAGTTTAAGCACGAGAAATATAATTTTATGGTCAAATGGGCATATCCTCGCCCACTTTTTTAAGCACGCGAATATGTCATTATGGGCGTGTATCCGGCCACTTTTTAAAATGCAAGATCATCTTATTTTTAGAGCTCAGGGAGTGTGCCAAGTTTCGTAAAAATGGGCTACATGTATATTATAATACTAAATTTAAATGGGCGTGGCTCTATTTACTTCTAAGGTTCCGTACACCAAAGGTGATGTCCGTCTGTCTGTTACAGGCTGTTTTGTTGCGAAGACCTGGGGTCTAATCGTCGCTTTCGATAACGAGCTGATTCGATCAAGTTTTTCAGTTTTAGATTACGGCACTCGCTATCGAACAATGTAATAATATGATTGGATATCGAATACCATAATCTCAAACTGAAAAAAAAATGATAGAATCAGCTCGTTATCGAAAGCGACGATTAGATTTGCAGCAACAAATGTATGACGGTTAAAAACTAGAGGGTGTTCCAAAGCGAGCAACGAAAACTGTTGAAATCATTATGTAATATACAGACCAGAGCTGTTAAATTACGATTACGATTAGTAATCAATTAGATTACATTTTAAAAAGAATGGTAATGATTATATAATTTCCTTCAAAAGAATTGCTGATAAATAATTGATAACGATTACTAAAATCGAAGAGTAATCTGAATTGCTTGAAATTACTACAAAATAATCTAAAAGAATCAAAATTAATCAAAAAGTAATCCAATTACTTTCAAAGATTACTTTTGATTCTTTTTGATTATTTTTAAATATTTTGAATTAAGATTATTTTATTTTAAAAAAGTTCTAAAGAAATTTATATAATTAGATGTTTTTTCTTCTCTTCTTTAGAAACTAACATTAATTAATAAAAAATAAATAAAAAAAAATATTTCATTCAATAAGAATTGAAATTACTGAACTTAAGCCCGAATAAGAAATTATTTCTGATTAAAATTCACTATAGTTCAACTAAATCTAAAAATGTCTCATTTAGATGTTTTTTGTTTAAGAAATTCTAAACATATTCGTTTATATAACAACATTAGTAATATCAATCTGAGAAAAAAATATAAAGAAAAACATTAAGTGAAATTTTTTGCTGGTGGTTAAGCATTGTCTGTATGCATTTCATAGTCGCTTCGACAAAATGTCAGTAGACTTCAAACCACACAATTTGAACAGCCACAAATTTCTTTTCTTATTCACAGACTTTTCAAAAATGATTTGAGAATTCACAAAAAATATTTTTGAAAATCACAAAAGAAAAAAAAACATATACACGCAAATTTTTTGAAAGACTATAAAAATGTATCAACAGATATCTTTCAAGCTTTCCCTAAAATTTTTGCTCATTTGTCAAATTATTAACGGCCTGGCCCACGATGTCGACAAGAAATTATCTGTCGCTTAGTTATATTGAAAACAAAAACAAAATAAGAAAATTTGTTTTTGTTTTCAATACAAGTAAGCGATAGATAGTTTCTTGTCGACATCGTGGGCCAGGCCGTAAATATTTTAAATTTTAATATAAGTGAAATGTAATAAACTTAATAAATAATCAAAAAAAAAAAAAAATAAAAGTAATCCTTAGAAGTAATTGGATTATTTTTTTAATACTTTTGATTCTTTTTGATTATTTTGTAGTAATTTAAAGTAATTCAGATTACTTTTCCATTATTAGTAATCATAATCGCGATTACTAAGTACCAAACTGAATATAATCGTAATTTAATCATTACTTCACCTTTAAAAAAAAAAGTAAATCCAATTAGTAATCATTACGATTACTAATCATTACTTAACAGCTATGATACAGACAATTAAAATTTTCAAAGTAAGTGTATTTTTATACAGAATATACTAATGAAAATCGAAATTTAAATAATTATATCTGCAAAAAAAAAAAATAAAAAGACTTCAATGCAAAGATCTGATCCTTAGATGCAAGATTGTGTTTTTCAGAGCTCAGGGTACGTGTTAAGTCTTGTAACAGTCGGTAAAGTAGAACCACTTACAAAAATAAAATATTAAATTTTAATGGGCGTGACTCCCCCCATTCTTTAAATGGAGGATTGTGTCTATTTCAGAGCTCAAGGTTTGTGGTAAGTTTCTTAAAATTCTGTAAGGTAGAAGCGCTTGAAATATTATAGTAAATTTTAATGGGCGTAACCCCGCCCATTTTTTCGACTTTCAAATTGTATAATTACAAGAACCAAAAGTGTTTGATAGGTTTCGCATCAATCAAATACATGAGCAGAATATCATAAAATTAAATAAAAAATTGTTGGTGTGTCCCCGCCCTTTTTTATAATGGGACTAATGGAAAGTTATACCCTCTCAGACAAAAAAGAATTTTTACAATGGGTCTAAAATGTACGGAGTAATGAAGTAACACCGATAAAAAAAAATTGAAACGAATTGTCAACCGCCTCCTTTTTTGAAGTCGGTTAAAAATTAAAATTAAAGAGTATTCTATCAATTAATGTAAAATCCCAAAATTTTGAAAAAAAATGTCGAAACAAAATCACCGAAAAACGAAAAAATACGCCAAAAGGAAAAAAGAGCGCCAAATTAAAGAACAAATCTCTTAAAACTAAAATTAATCGCCAAAAACCGAAAAAATCGTTAAAGCGAAAAAATTAAAAAAGGCTCCTAAAACCGAAAAAAAATTCCAAAAACGTAAAAAGCGCCAGAAGTAAAAAAATAGCTTGAATTTAGAGTTTAGCCGAAAAATCGCAGAAAAAAAACAGATAAAAAGTCGCCAAACGAAAACAAAGCGTCAAATGGAAAAAATAGCTAAAACTTAAAAACAGTCAAAAAAATTGGAAAAAAATTAAAAAAACTGCTAAAACTAAAAAAGTCGCCAAAAATCGGTAAAAACTAAAAAAATCACAAAAACTTAAAACTAGCCAAAATCCGAAAAAACGGCAAAAAATCTACATCAGGGGGCAAATTACGGCATTCGATACGATTCGAAATTTAAAAATACTGCCATATAAACTGTATTGAAATATTTCGTAATTTCGTTCCAAAACGAGTGCCGTAATTTGGCCCCAGGTAAAATATTTGATTATATAGGCTAAAGTTCGTATAGTATTACATATCGCTCGTTTACTCACAGAACGTCATAACTGCATAACTCCCACGCAGCAATCCGAAACTAACCCTCTTATGCAAAAACGATTATTAAACTTAAAGTTGGTTTAACAAACGAATTTTGTATGGCAAACCCGGTTTTAACACATGCTTTAACTTTAACAAACGTTTTTGCATAAGGGGGTAAAATTGTATAAAATCAAGGGGGGAAAAATTTAATGGGCATGTTCCCGCAAATTTTTTTTTTTATTTTTGCAATAGAATTATATGGAATTTGTAAACAAATAAAAAGGAATTTTAAAAATTGGTCTTAAAATGACATAGTTATGAAGTAATACTCATTAAAAAATACAGATATATTGATCATCTGCTACTTTTTTGAAGTTAGTTAAAAAAAAAAACATTCTAAATGAAGAGACCAGTTTGTCTCCTCTACTAGAATCAGTTGTTAGAAAATGTTTACTTATTTTTTTTTCTACAATGTTATAAAACTGCAATCAAGTTGCAATGTTAAGGATGATTTTTTTTTTATTTAAAATTTCTAATTGAAAATAATCATTTTGATAAATTGATTTGCTTACAAATCAAACAAAAAACATTTACATTGCCATTAACACTTTAAAATAGTTGTATTACGAGTTTAATTTGACAGGGTGACTGAACGTTTTTAAGTCCGTCAATAACAAACTTGTAAACTTGAACGTGAAGATTTGGTTAGTTGATTACTTTTTTTCTTCTTTCTTTTTTTTTTTTTTGTTAGTTTGAATTATGTTAATATGGTTACAAATGAATGTAAAAGAAGATTAAATTTTAAAATTGTTCAAAGAAGTTGATTGTTTTATTTGAAAAGAAAAAAAAACAAAATTATGCGCAAAAATTATTTTTTGAATAACCCTTTTTAGTTTTTAATGAAAATTTAAACAAAATTTTAAAGTTTATTAATGTCATTAATGGAGATTAAAAATCAAACACGTTGACCGGTTTTAATAAAATGAAGCGAATAAAAAGTAAACATGTACCTATAGTTACCTTAATATAAAGAGGGCCTAAGTCATTATTATTTTTATTTTTTTTTATTTTTTATTTATTTTTTTTTAAATCGAGCTTTTAGTATATCTAATCCCAGTAAAAAATGGAAGTCATTCTGAAGGCACCACATTTTCATTGCTTCCAAAAAATCGATATTTTTAATTTGCCGATAGTTAGCAGAAAACCAAGTAGAAGTTTATTTTAATCACACAAAACCTTGTAGTTTTTTTTATAGTTTTAGTAAATACTCACCAAAATGTTAAAAAAATTGATTTTTTTGAAAGAAATTTATGAACTCATTTTGGCCTAAAATTTAGAAGTTATTTGCTTAAATTTACATGAAAACACTGTTTCGCGTTTAAATTCGTATAAAAAGAATCGAATTGTTAAAATATGTAACTTTTTAAAGTTTTTCCTAGATGAAAATATTACCATAGAACACAAAAAAGAAAATTTTTCTTAAAATCGCTTCTAATTCGGTGACTAGGCATCGAAAAAGAGAACTTCTTTCAATGACAACCCTATGTAAAAATCATTAGATCGGATCGAAATTTGAACTACTTCCAGACTGCAAACTCTACATTTTCATGACTTCTTTGGAGTGTCTTTTTTTACTGGGAATGGATCGAAAATGCAAAAATACCGATTTCAAAAAAATATATGAATTATGGCTTTTCTATATTAAGGTAACCATATGTATGCATGTATGTATATATGTACATAAAAATATTCTTCTTAAAATAACATAATTTCTTATTATTAAATAAAAACCTGTCGGAAATACCTCGTGTTCAATCGTTAACGGATAACGGATTGTCAAAAAAATTTCTGAATATGCTGAAACTCCCATACCATGATTGTTGTCGAACGAACACGCAAAATCAAGTGGCTTTTTAAAGCGTTATAAGCGATGATTAACTTAAAATTACTTAATTAAGAGTTTTTTTTTTACTAAAAATAGAGTCCAGTAATAAATTAATTGTTTCTTGAATTAAAAAAAAAACATGTTTGCTAATGTTAATACTCGTAATTCAGTTTTTTTTTTTTGAGGTGAAAAATAGAAACAAACAAAAAATTTACATTTTACAAATACTATTTTCAAATCATCCATCCAGACCTTTTGATTTTACTACTAGCTTTCGTTGGAAGTCGTTAAGTAACTATTTAACAGAATTCTGGTTTTAGAGTATTTATCAAAAAAAAAAAAAAAAAAAAAAAAAAGATTGATATCTCAAAGTAACTTTTTTTATTATTGTTTCACAAAAAAAAAACTTCAAAAATAAACATTACATCATTTTAAAGGCACTTCTTTTAATTTCGCCAAAAATTTGTAAATTATTAAATTTAAATTTATTTATTTTGAACACAACATTGGAAAGACCAAAATCAGACCAACCAATAGTACACTCAAAAAAAGACATATACTATTATTAGGGAAAAAATTTTTTTAAATTAAAGTAAAAAAAATTTCTAAGTTTAAGTAATTTTTTCTAAGTTTAAGTAAATTTTTACAAAAATCTAGTAAAAATTACTTAATATGAGTAAAAAATAAAAAGTTCATATTCTCAAAAGTAGTTCATAAAAATACACACAAAAATTCTCACATTCAAGGTCAAGTTTACTGGTTTAAAGGAAATATTAACCAAAAATTGGAAAATGGTTTAAAAGTTTAGGGAAATTGTATCCTAAAAACTAGTCAATCTCGTTTTAAATCAAAAAATAAATTTTAGGACATGACTTACTCCTAATTAGTGCATCAAATTTGACTAACTTGAAAGATATAAAAAGTTATTCTAAATTTTAGAAATATATTTACCAGTTTTAAGTATTTTTTCTTTAAATTATAGAATATATTTTTTATTTGCATTAAGCAAAAAATTCAAGTACATTTTTCATATATCCGACGAACATTTGAACTTGAAATAAATTTTTTTGAAAATAAAATAAAATTTTAAAACACAAAAATTTCAATGCTTATTCGGGCTGCCTGTTAGGCAATTGGTTAGAGTGCTTGCCTATCAGTCAGAAGGTTGTTGGTTCCATACTTGCCCCCTCTCAAGGAATTAATACGTATGTATGGTGAATTAATTAAGAATATAATATGAGATATAATAAAAAAACATACCATGTGGTATAGAATTTAATTAAAAACAAAAAGTACCAAAATTAAAGACAAGAAAAAAAAAACTTTGAAAAATTTACTAAATTTGAAATAAAAGATGAAAAACCTTTTCTGAAATTCTCCGAATTTTATGGAGAAATTTGACTTAATTTTAGAAAAATTTTGTTTAAATATAAAAATATAATTACTATAAACTAGTTCATTAATGAACTAAAAATTTAGTAAATATTTTACTGGTTTCGAGTAAAAAACAGCTTTGGCGCCATACGACAACTTTTTTTTACTCAAATTTAGAAAATTTTCCAAAGTTTTAGTTAGTTTTTTTTTTTTGAGTGTATTAGCAACCGTAAAAGACGTGGAAAATGTTAACAGATCTGTTCGTGATGATTGTCAATTTTCAATTATGAAGCTGGTAAGTGCAGTGTAAAGTGCTCTACACAAGTATCTAACATTTTATCTCTTCAAAATTAAATTAATGCAAGAATTAAAGACTGAGGAGGCCAGTCAGAATTTGACTTCCATAGAAAATTTATCTCCAGAGGAAGTGACAGAAATTGGCCGCACAAAGAGGCGAAGGGCAGTGATTCCCCCAGTACCGTGAAAACTTAAAGTACTGGCTTAAAAATAAATGTCATTTAGGCGACGGCGCTTTTGTAATGGCGCGTTGAAGTTAAAAATTGTGAGAGGAAAAAAAAGAGCTAAAAACTTTGCGTATTTAAATCTTATTTAATTCAAGTAATTTAGAAAATATAATAAATTTAACCATCAAGTTCAGTTATTCCTTCAAATGATTTTTTTGATTAAATTTCTAACATTAAATCTGTGGCAATAAGCAAAAAGTGCTTAAGTCATATTTTACTGTTTTGCAGGAGAGCACTTTTAAGCTTTCAAGTCGATTTTCGGAAATTTATTTATTTTACAATCAAATTGGGAAATTTTCTGTTAACCTTTATTTTTTTAAGCAAACATCATCCTACACACTGTAAGTAATACATTAAAGTTGAAATATACCAAAGTATAACCTACATTAAGCTATTATTTCAAATGAGATTAGAAGTCTAAAAAAGATAAGTGTCAAGCCATAGTGCTATAACTTACTGAAAAATCACGCAAATTAATTGAGATTTTGCCCAAAGGTACTTTCGAATATGCAGGTTACGAAGGTGCCATGAACTCAAAATCAATTTATCTCGACTTAAGCACTTTTTGCTTTTTGAAACAGAATTATTTGTGCAAGTTATTTTTTTTTTCAATGTTTATATTGGAAGTGCTATAAAATAAATGGATTTTCTCAGTTAAGGTGGACATAAAGTTATAAATTGGTCTCTATTAAGACGGGATTTTAACCTTGTTCGAAAGATTGAACGAATCTGCGTTATTTTGGAAAAAATTTTGCTGAGCAGCGGTGCGCCTCAGAAGTTATGGACGAGTTAGTAATAGCCTCACGTGTTGAGTTTACCAACAATAAGCTCTTAGAGACTTCTGCTAACACTTTTATTATTGTCGTTGTTGTTGTTGCTTTTGTCATTGTTTTGTGTATTTTTGTTAAAGGTATGTAAATGCCTTGATTTGTGATGCGTGAGTAACGCATGAGTCACGCGTGATCATGGTTGTATTTATTTATAATAATGATTTAAAAAATAAATAAATAATAATAAATAAATAATCTATTTTTGTATGTAATTCGTATTCGAAGTCAGTCAATTGCAGGCAATTCATCAGGAGCGTGCGTTAATAAAAAAAATCATGAAGTTTTGATGTTTTGTATGTTGGTTAGGCACCGTTTATATGCATTTCGTTAATGCTTTGGTATTTCTTATATAAAAAACAATCATTAACAATAATTAGTTAGTAATCACTTTTTGTGTTGGGGTACCTGACTCCACCCCCCCCCCCCCCACCTCCTATACCGACAAGGTTTTGTTTGAACATGTAGTTTGTTCTAAGAGCTATCCACATCAAATTTAGTGCACCTCACTCTGTTGGTTCGCCAGATATAGGCAAAATAATAATTACTGTATAGGAGGGGATACCCTTTTCCCACGTCCTATACCACCAAGATTTTGTCGAAACATCTGCTTTATTCTAAGAGTTATCCACATCAAATCTAGTGACCCTTACTATTAATAGTTGCGAAAATAAAAATTAATCTGCGAAAAAAAGGCGTGCTTAGCCCCACTGTGCGCCATGACGATTTAATTTCTATAGACTTTTTCTCCTAGAACTATCTCAAATCTAACAATAAGATATATAAACTGACTTCATTTGCGACAAGTTTAGAAGAAAATATTCTCCAAGAAGTCTAACAAACGAGAAGTCATAACAAATTTAATAATACAATGAAATATGTTGCCCCTTAGCGTGGTTGGCATATTACGACTTCGACTACGACATTTTTTGTAATAGATTACAGAGCGCAGCAACATTTTTTTCTTTAATCTAATACCAAAATGTCGCAGTCGAAATCGAAATACGCCCACCAGGATAGGACGTATTATTTTTAGAAGATATAAGCTTACGAATTGTGCAAAAAAAAACTTTATTCTTTTGAGTTCAAAATAGCACGTGTTCAAAACCACAATAGTTCAAAAAAATAAGACAGGAATTCCAATATCTCCTCTCTTATTTTCTTTCATATGCAAACAAAATCGCAAGGCGCAAGCAAAATTCTTACCTATCGGTGCTCTTTTGCCCGAAACATTTGCTGCCAACTTTTGAGCACCCACTTCTGCTTTACACACCGTATAGTTGAAGATTGGCGAATTGTCACTGAGCAGCATATCCTCCATGGAGGCATTAAATTCTTTAGCCTCTTCAAAATCGAAAGCATCGCAGTTAATGCCATACCGCGATTTATCCAAAGTGGTGGCACACACCTCCTTGCTGTAGCCCAAATTCACACGACATGCCTTGTCGAGGGGAAAATTTAACATGGCAATGGCATTGAAAACACTGGCCATCAAGTAGAAGAAGAAAAACGGCTCTATGGTGAGGTAACGACGAAAGCGCCATACTTTTTGGAAATAGTTCAACTTTTCTTCACTAACGTTATTATGAGACATTTTGCTAATAATTTTCTAAATTAAATTTCTATATATAAAAAAAAATTAAAACATTTCGTATTAAAAGAAAACGTGTTCACTTTCTGTTTTTTTTTAACACTTAATTTAAATGATTATTTTTTTATTTTATTCAAATTTCGTTTTCAAATCTTATTGTGTATATTAACGCGCAGGCGTCCGGTTTTAAACTAAACTTAGGCATTTGAATTAATTTTGTCAGTAGCAGCAGCATTAGCAACCGCCGAAACCGTCGCCAGTCAATCAAGTAAAATTAAGTTAGACTTTCGTTTAGAGAGTGAGAGCTTCTTCTAAACTTTTTGTTGCTGTTGTCTTGTTTTTATGTCACATCCAGCGTTACCGTTGACAAATTTCAGAAAGGGGCAAAAAAGGGGATTTCTAAGAGAAAAAAAGGGGCAACTTTAAAATAAAGGAAAATTAAAGAAACAAACATATTCATTAAAAACAAGCAATTAAAACAAATTTCTCATGTATAAAAAGTATACAAACAAAGTAAAAACAAAGTATATAAAAGTATACAAACATTAATTTATATACTACGTTTATTCGCACGTTTTATTTGCAAGTAAAAATTCTAACTTGTGGCAGAATTAGCGGTTACTTTCTGTTCTGTTACGAATCAACTGACTAGGACTAAGAGGGGGAGAGCCAAGGGGCGATTTCTGTCTCTTCGAAACTATAAAAGCTATTTTTATGAAATTAAAAATATAGAAACACTTGCTTCTAAAAGGACACACACGCTTTATGTCGTCATATAAATTCAAAAAAGTCGTAAGTCACATTTAAGTTATTTTACAGAAGAAGCTATACACATTATAAATTTTAGTGTATTTACTCCTCAGAAGTCTTTTTAATTTCATAAATAACTTCGAAATTTTTGAGTATAAAAATATTATGGATAGATAGATTTTATTTAATTACACTATAATCAATCAAAAAGTCGATTTTGAAATTTTTGTAAGTCACCCTATTTTTGAATGTAGTATATCACGATAGGGCGATGTGACCGAATTTGGTAAAAAAATATACATATATTCTTTTCTATCAGGACAATGCAAGGTTAAAAATTCATCAATTGGGATTCGAATTACTTCCATCCCTCAACTACCCCAGTCGTAGGAAGTAACACCATAGGCGTAATAATTATTAAAACTTTCATGTAATTATTTATTTTAATATTACAATAATTTTGACTTAACTGCAAAATCAACTTTGCACGACTTTTTGTGCAGATAAGTCAAAAATGCTGTTATCTTAAATGCACTTACCTGCCTAAATGTTCAGGTATAAAATTTCTGAGTTCAGTTTTATACACATACATGGTTGCATACTTATGTAGCAACATTTATTTAATGTGTGCAGCTAACTTGAAATTTTTATATGAGAATAATTTAAAACTGCCAAAAAAATATGTTAAATGCGCAGGTATACAAAGTGCACTTAAAAAAGGAATTTGAACAATAATTACAGAAAAAAAATTTATTTTGTGCAGTTAAGTCAATATGCAGCTAACGTTGATTTTTTGTATAAAAATCTTTTAAAATTACCAAAATTTTAGGGCACTTATCTCAAATGTGCAGGTATAGCAAGTGCACTTAAAAACGAGTTTGTATGGGATTTTAAAGAATAGTGACAGATATTTATCAGTTTAGGCAGTTAAGTCCAAAGTGCACTTCAACAAAAGGCAGCTAAATCAAAACTACTGTACTCATGAAAATCATTAATAGGCCCTCTGAAAAAACTTTCTAGCTACGCCAAGGTGTTACCTTCTTTAGGAAAGGGATTTTGATAGAGAAGACAGGTGGTGAAGGAAGAGAGAGAGAGAGAGAGAAAAGCTTCACTGTTTTATAACACTGCTTTTTTAATAAGGCAGTGTTGCAGCGCCTCTGGTGTCAATGAGGCGTACTAAATTAGTCATTTTATTAATTATTTTACTTCGCTGATGATTCTGCTTCTGACGTTACATTTCATATCAATCAAACAAGGTGAAAATAAAAAATAAATTAAAGTTTAAATGAAAATTAAAATAATTTATAACAAAAATTAAAAATTTTAAAAACCCCCGACTTTTTTCAGAAAAGATGTTATATCTTCTTAACGGCTGGACCGATTTTTTTCAACCCCTCTCGATCAAGTCATCTTTCAAACAGAAAAAACTAAATGAAAATCGGTCCAGCCGTTTGGCCTGTACGTGGACACAGACAGACACACAGACACACAGACAAACACTACAAACTTATAACACCCCCTTTTTTTAGTCGGGGGTTAAAAATAGAAAACGAATAAAAAGTATAAACAAGAATTTCACAAGGAATGGATTAGTAACCCAAAAATTTAAAGACTGAATAGAAGTCGTATTGCAAATTTGCACTATATGCGCAGTTTTTTAATTACTTGAAGAAAAATTATTTTATTTATTTATTACACTAGGTCACAAATAACAAACTTTTGTCTGTTATTTGTTTCTAGCATACTTTTTCTCATGGATTTGGACCTACTGAACACGAAAATGAATTTTAAAAATTTTTCTGTCGATTGGTTTGCGAGATACAAATTTTTTAATTTTTTTTTTTTAAATTTTGGAGGTACACTTACTATTTTGAGCATATCTTTAGTCTTCTTTGACCTATTTTATCCTACTACTACTCAAATTAAAGACAATTGAGCCGTCTACAACTTATTCTCAGAAAATTTTCAAATCGGGTTAGTAGTTTTGATGCTGGCGGCTTAAAAAGGTTAAAAAACTGGGTTTTTTTAGTAAAAATGTGGCTGAAAAATTCATATAAAAATTCATATAAAATATAAAACGCGATGTTAACAGCGATTTTAATTTTTTACGTATAGCTGACACTTTTCCAAAGAAAATAAGCCCTTACTTAACAAAATCTGATGACAAATGGCCGACTTATTATTTTTTTGGTAAACGACCGAAATTCCGCTATTTCACGATTTTTTGATTTTCATTATTTGCACAGCTTACCTACCCAACGCAAACGAATAAATACATTTGAACTTAATTTAAAATAAACAAATTAGTCTTCGTATATTATTTTTTAATTTATTTACAGCACTACATGCTCAATGTATCGCACAATTAGCTAAACTAACGAAATTAAACTAACTAATTAAATTAAGCAAATCAACGCACAAAAAAAATGAGTAAAAACAAAGATATAAGTGTACATTTTATGCCGTGTGGAAAAACTGCTGACTTCTTCTTTGTTTTTTGTATTCGCTGCAATCGGTCTCACGTATTAGGGTCCAAATATAGTCACCCATCATAGCCGTGTCATAGATGCCCTGATAGCGTCGTTCCATAGCCTTCAATTCCTGATGAAAGCGCTCGTCGTGTTCGTCGCTCACGTCTCCTAAATTCTCAGGGAAAAAATCCAAATGAGAATGCAGAAAGTGTATTTTAAGTGACATGTGCACTCCCATGGCTTCATAGTTCTTTACCAGATCCTCAACTATGTCCTTATAATTCGGGCTTTTGTTGTTTCCTAAAAAGTTTTCCACAACAAGCCTGAAGGAATTCCATGCTGCGGCTTCGATGGGTGATAACAGCTTTGGGAATTTTTCATCTTTCAAAATTTTTTTTATCTCGGGTCCTGCGAAGACTCCTTCTTTAATTTTTGCCAGCGAAAGGTAAGGGAAAATTGACCGTAAATAGGCAAAAGCTTCACCTTCTTTGTCTAATTTTTTGGCAAAATTTTTAATCAAACCCAATTTTATGTGCAGCGGCGGAAGTATTATATTTTCACGGTTCTCTATTAGTGGTTTGCGCTGAACATTCGCTTCTCCAACTACAGGTTTCGTTCGTACCGGCCATTTTTTTTTATATAATGCTGATCATCAGCGCGGCTATTCCAAAGGCACAGAAAACAGCAATGTCGCGTATAGCCTCCTTGGAGTCCACACAGAATGGCCACAACTTTAAGGTCGGCGCATATTTTCCAATTGTATTTCCTATACTCTATGCATTTCAGCAAAATGTCCATAGTTTCATAGTTCTCCTTTGAATGAACCGCATGAGCAATAGGAACAGATGGCTTTTCATTCCCATTATGTAAGAGAACTGCCTTCAAGCTCTCTTTGTTGCTGTCAATAAACAACCTCCATTCGTTGGGGTTGTGAATTTGGTGAAGCTCTTGGAACAAGCCTGAAATGTCGCTGCAAAAACATATTTGGTCTTTCTTTGTATAAAATTTTGCATACTCCTTGTGACGGTTTCTGTACGCTGATACTTTCACTTCTGAAGCCGCAAATCCACACTGTATCATCCGAGACGCAAAAAGTTCGGATTTCTCCTTAGTGAGACCAAAATCGCGCACCCAATCGTTTAGTTCGGCCTGTGACAGTAATTTTCGCTTTGCACCCGGCTCAAATTCGCTTGCATTTGACTCGGACTCTTCTTCTGACGATTCTGCTTTTTGAAGAGATGCACCAGGGCACACTGGATATGGCACATCATGCGAATGTGGTACTGGAAGCGCAAACGATCCCACTTGAGCGTAGCAAAGATCACACAGCGACTTAGGTGTCCATGGTTCTGTGATATTTGGTGAAATACCAAAATAATTCAAATAGTGCAATTGTACTGCTGGAGTAAACTTGTGTGCGTGATTTTTTTTTATAAACTGGCCACAAACATTGCAGAAATTGTCTGGATCGTTCAAACACTCGAACACACGTAGTCTTTTACTCATTGTCTTCCTTGCGTTTTCTAAATATTAACTTCTTTACACTTTCACAGACAGTTTTGAAATGCAATTGATAACCGTGTCTCCTTATGTTTAAATATGTATGAGCATGTAGTGCTGTAAATATATATATGTAAATAAATTAAAAAATAATATACGAAGACTAATTTGTTTATTTTAAATTAAGTTCAAATGTATTTATTCGTTTGCGTTGGGTAGGTAAGCTGTGCAAATAATGAAAATCAAAAAAATCGTGAAATAGCGGAATTTCGGTCGTTTACCAAAAAAATAATAAGTCGGCCATTTGTCATCAGATTTTGTTAAGTAAGGGCTTATTTTCTTTGGAAAAGTGTCAGCTATACGTAAAAAGCTAAAATCGCTGTTAACATCGCGTTTTATATTTTATATGAATTTTTATATGAATTTTTCAGCCACATTTTTACTAAAAAACCCAGTTTTTTAACCTTTTTAAGCCGCCAACATCAAAACTACTAACTCGATTTGAAAATTTTCTGAGAATAAGTTGTAGACGGCTCAATTGTCTTTAATTTGAGTAGTAGTAGGATAAAATAGGTCAAAGAAGACTAAAGATATGCTCAAAATAGTAAGTGTACCTCCAAAAATTAAAAAAAAAAAATTAAAAATTTGTATCTCGCAAACCAATCGACAGAAAAATTTTTAAAAGTCATTTTCGTGTTCAGTAGGTCCAAATCCATGAGAAAAAGTATGCTAGAACCAAATAACAAAATGGCTGTTGCCTAGTGTTATTAATATATGAAATACCTTCTTGTTTTTGCTAAAGTTCATGATTTTTGCATTCAATTTCGCTTAGCCACTTATTAGCCATTTTTTGTCTACATTTAGCCATTTTAGTGATGGAATTCTGGCATCACTGCTCCGTCATGACATGCTTGCACATTACCCACATTATCGACCACAGGGGTTCATTTAAAAAGAAACATGCGCATGTGGCGATGACGTCACGGAAATTTTCATCATGTTGGTTGTATTTTTTTTAAATTACTAGTAGTGGCTACATGCCGTAAAACTTTTATTCCAAAATGCACATGTGACACATGTAGCCGAATTGAACACATTTTTTTAGGCAGCATATGTGTAAGCATGTGACCATCTACATGTACATGTGTTACTAGTACACGGCATGTAGCAAATGTAGCTTCGTGATGACGTCAGAGCCTACAGCACACGGCATGCAAAAAGCCACATGCATGTTGGTTGCATTTTTTTAAATTACTAGTAGTGGCTACATGCCGTAAAACTTTTATTCCAATATGCACATGTGACACATGTAGCCGAAATGAATACATTTTCTGAGGCAGCATATCTGTAAGCATGTGACCATCCACATGTACGCATGTGTTACTAGTACATGGCATGTAGCAAATGTAGCTTCGTGATGACGTCAGAGCCACATGCGCATATGGTTTATTACATGCTGTGTACTGCAGGCTTAAGTATAGTTGCGTGACTGGCTGCAGAGTAATTTGGCTGACTATTGATGTTGACTCGTCGGCGAACACCTTCAGACTGAACAGATGCCCCAGCGGAGTCTTCCTTATATACTAAAAAAAATTTAAAAAAAAATAAAAAAAAAATATTCGTAATACATACTAAACGCGAAATATTCGTAATACATATTACACGCGTAATATTCGTAATAGTAGGCTATTGAATATTGGATATTATATGTTTCTGAATCTAACAGTGGCCTTCTCATCTCTATTTATATCTAAAAAAAAAATATTTATTTCCTAGCCAGGACTGCAGAGCCATGCTTTTAAAAAGACTTTAGTGCCCTTAGGACATTTTTGTTCACTAGATGTAGTTTTATGGCGAGTCTTGATCCATTTTGCGTGTGCAAGCAGCTGGCATTCAAACACAAGCAGCCCAACAGTAAGAAATGTTAGCACAGATTCACTCACAATTCACCTCCATGCTAAACAAAGGCATTTTCATTCATTCAGGCAACTTGAATAGAAAATAAACTGAGCTGAAGTATATAAAGAATTATATTATTTCATTCATTATGACTTCATTACTTGAACTTTACGACAACAACTGATACAAAGGGACGCTCTATGCACATCAGAAAAATGCATGGTGGTGAGGCCGGGCTCGAGCGCAGGACCTTCGGTTTTGTAGTAACTAGTGCAGCCAACGAAACCCTCAAAAAATGGTAGGACCAAGAAGGGGTAGGGTATAAATTTCTGCCTCTACCATCGTGTGACAATTTTGGAGATGTGTTTCTCGTTGTTCAATTGGAATTAGCGTTGCCGTTGAAAAATTTCAAAAAGGGGCACAAAAAGGGGATTTTCAAAAAAAAAGTGGCACAAAAAGGGGATTTCTAAGAAAAAAAGGAGCAACTTTAAAAAAATAAAGGAAAATTAAAGAAAAGCTATTAAAGAAGCTATTTTTATTTCAAAACAAACAATAAAAACAAATTTCTCATGTATAAAAAGTGCACAAACATTCATTTTATGAGAACTCATATACTATGTTTATTCTGCTCAGAAACAGGTGATAAGTTATTACATAAAAAGTAAATTTTTAGATTTTTAATTAAACTATAGTGAATTTTTAATCAGAAATAATTTTTAGTCAGGCTTAAGTTCAGTAATTTCAATTCTTTTTATTGAATGAAATATTTTATTAATTAAAGTGAGTTTCTAAGGAAGAGAAGAAAAATTAAATTAGACTTTTAAGCTGGGGGAAATACCGATATTTTTCTGTGCAGCAACGCACTTCATCAGCACCCTAGTCTATCTACTTGGGTAGAGATTGTTATTAACATCAGCTATTTAACGTAAATTCTAATGAAACGGAATGTGAGAAATGATTGTTGTGTACAATTATTGATTTACTTTTGGTAAATACATATGTACGTATCACTATTTATTTCCCCTGCTTTTCCATATTTTCATTTTTCTATTTAGGTTAGCACGAAGTTATATCACTCTACCCACGTATGTTTAACTATTCTTGCTTATCTTTTACGATCATCACATTAATTATTTGTACATATTCGATGTACCGTCGGTACATACATGTAAGTATTATAGTAGTGGATATTATGTTACTTTGTTTTTGCTTTCTACCGTTGATTTGACTTTCCAATATTTGTGATTGCCAAGTGAACAGTGATTGCCAAGTGAACATATTTTTGTCACGTGCCCATGATGAATTAAGTGAGACATATAAATAATTTTTTTGTTCGACTTGAAGTTTTTTGAGAAAAAAATATGGCAACGCTGGCTGTGGGTTAAAGCATGTATGGAAATTCCATATACATCTGCCAACATAGAAACTATGGGTGCGTTCGTAAATGCGTCACCGCTCTGCATCATACGTGCAAACTTTTATTTAAAATGCAATACAAGTTCGCTGATTATCTGTTTTAGTAGTAATCATGTTTGTACACCATATTTGACATTTATCTGTGCGTTATCTACTTCAGTGAACCAGTTTAGAACAATTAAAAGTTCCATTTGCAGCGCAATGATGCATTTACGAACAGGCCCTATTTCCCATAAAGAGATTTTAGGTTGAAAATATTTCGTAACTCTTGAAGTTGTTGGAGTCACCTCGGAAACATCTATTACATCTGTTTACATGCTTATACGAGTATTACGCATCATTACAAAATTGTATTTTTAAGTAATAAAACAACGAACAGCCATTAAAAAAAAGCAAGTTCCAAAAACGTAAATATTAAATTCCCGAAAATTCCTGTTGAAAATTTCCCGGGACTTGCAAAAAAAATAATTCCCGGGAATTCCCGGGATTTTTTTCCCGCGTAGAAACTCTATTATATAGTCTTATGTTTATTTTAATATGTATTTATGTATCTAGGAACGTTATTCTAGGTGACAGTTTTTGAAAAATTGTGCTGGCAGTTAAAAAAAAATTATCACACCTCAGGTTTTCAAATCTGCATACTATCGATATCGATATTTTTTCCTATCGATATTTTAAAACTAGTAGATAGTACTATAGATAGTATCCCAGCACTAGTATAGATAGCTACTAAGTATAAAAAAATCTATAATAATAATGAAACACTGGTCAAAATGTGGCATTTGATATTGATCTAAATTCCAATAGAAAATAAATGGAAATTTCGTTCGATATTGAATTAGTGTTGTAAAAAGCGGCTACTTTTGAATACTCAGTACTACTTGATACCTTTTCAATTGGGTACTCGATACTACTCAATACTTTATATATGTATGTATATGGGAAGTTAAAAATTATTATTTATATTATTTTTATTGATAATGCAATATGGGAAAACAAAGATTAAATACAAGTATATATAAATTAATTTATAACAAATGAAAATAAATAAGTTTGAAAATTAGTTTTAGTGCATCAAATTTTTTTAACGTACTCTTAACACTTCTAGTGCATTAATCTCTTTAATTATCTTCTAAATACTTTTTAATAAACCTTTTTTTTATCACAATTGATGCTTGTTGAAATGTAGAAATAAAATTTTACCGACATTGAAAGAATTTGAAATATTTTTCATGTTTGTGAGGACCTGACTTGCTGGTTATATTGTATCACGTGCCTTCCTTCCACTATTCTATAGGGTCACTTTTTCTGTCCAATAGTATTTGTTAATGACTGAAGTATAAATCTGATGTATTTTAAAGGAAGACTTTCGCTTGAATGCTACAAAATGCAACCCTGAAAGTATTGAGTAGTTACTTTTGTGTATTGAGTACCGGGAAAAACTCCCGGTATTGAGTACTCAGTACTCAAATACTCAATACTTTTACATCACTATATTGAATGCCGTAATGTGTTCCAGTTCTTAAGATTTACAAAAAATTAAAAAATACTTTAGTAAATTTTTTGGCATCTTTTGGGGCATATCACGTTTTTACTTTATTTTATTTATTTATTTATTATACATATTATACAAAGTAAATTTGCATAATATGGTGTTGCACAAATATGGACGGGGTAACTAGACCATATGCCCAAGATGGTATTAACAGTATTTTAAAAGGTTTTGTGACTGACTGTACACGACCTATGCCTTCACATGGGAAGTAGCAACGTGGTCGTTAAAGAAATTCCACAAAAAACCGCAAGTTTATACGGTTATCCGTGGCAGATCAGTCAACCAGTGCAAGCGAGACGAAAAACTCTCGAAGGCCAAACAACATGCACAAGCCTGACCGTACTTAAGAAATAATTACGATGACGCGAGAGATGTTCCTCGACCCAGAGCTACTTTACGACTCACGTTTTTTACTTAAAAACCAGTATAATTCAAAAAATGTATTTAACCATTTAAAGTTTTGATAAAAACATTTAAACTTCGATTCTGAAGAGGATAATATATTTATGGTATTCTTTTTATGCATCATGCATACTTACTTATTAAAAAATACCTTAAATATCAATTCTTTTGAAATTGTACGTGCATCTGTATTTATTAATAAGTTCTTCACTTGCAATCCATTCTTTCAGAATCGTTTGAAATAAATTTAAAGCAGACGACTGCATGGGCAGACAAGTGTCTACTTTCTGTATATTTGAAATTTTTTTAGAAACGCTAATTTATGTTTACGCTTTATGTTTTTTTTTTTGGTAAATTTTTTTTATAAAGATGAAATAAGGTGTGTAACTCACCGACTTTGCAACTGCTGAATCTGGGTATATTTTTGCGTTTAATTTGGCCAATTTGTCCATTGATTTAAACGAGTAGTTGCAACTTATCATCAGCAATAGTCACTTTCCTTCGAAAATAATTTTGTTTTTGTGGTAAAAACTCGGATATTTTTATATCATTTGCTTTTGGGAATTGGCCACGTGTTTGGCTGTTTTAGTTTTATAAAATCGTGCTATTTCAAATCGATCGGTTTACAGAACAGCCTTTTAAAAATATGGACTTAAATTAAATTTGGCTTTCACAATAGCTGTCGGAAATACAGTTAGAATTATCAAGTATGAGTATGCAATTGTACTCGTACATATATTTAAAAATCTTACACAAATGAAAAGATTTATACCAAATTTGCAACATAGGATATAAAATCTTGTTTAATGTGGTAGAATCTGTAAGAATCTGCGTACATTTATTGTCAAAATAAAAACGAAAGTTGACTGAACAATAAGGGGCAAAAGGGGCACAAAATAATGCAAATGAGACTAACAGGGGATTTAAAAGTAAGGGGCATAAAAAGTGGCAAGGCAGTTGAAAAAGGGGGCAAAATGCGACTTCAGTCGTACAACGGTAACGCTGGTCACATCTTCTTTTGAGGTATTTTCATCTCATTGCAAAAAATTTTGCTACCAGCAAACAGTTTGTGTGTTTGTGTGTTTGTGTTTTTTTTTTTTTTTTTGAGTTAAGAGTATGATTATATTGCGTATGATATCTGTTTTGAAATAATAATATTTTTTTTCTGTCATTTGAATTTCAATTTATTAAGCATTTGTTGTGCGAATAAAATACCCAGTTTCGTAATAAACAGAGCTTTAAGGTATGGAATCTTCTGGTGTTCACTAACAACTGTAAAAAAATTAACAACCGAGTACAGTAGTCTCCGCTTAAATGATTTCCTGTTAGTTGATCTACAATCTTTAAAAAAATTTCAAAATTAATACAATTACTTTAATGAATAAATTATAAATATATGCTGTAAATGATTTAGCTGGTTAATTGCAAAATCAATTAAGCGGAAATTACTGTTAATTTACAATGAAATAAATGTAGAAGCATAAATGTCTTAAAATTAAACTGTATGTGGCTAGAGCAGGTAATTCAAAAACTGACAGATTTTTTACAAGTATTAAACCTGCACAAAAAAAATTAAATTGAACCCAACGCAGAATTTTTAAAACTAAATACCAAAATTTGTAAAACAAAAAATTAATAGAATGAAAAACACATTTTTTTAGGATTCCTTACACCAGAGGTGAAATTTTCAAAGTTAGTGTAGATTTATTTGACTACACCAATCAATTAACACTGAAAATAAAAAATAAATAAAATTTAAAAGGGTATTATTAAGTTAATGTAATTTTGAAAACTTGCTGTATCAAACTCAAATTTTCAGAAATGCTAAAACTCCAAAATTGCAAAATTAAAAATATCACCAGAACGAAAAAATCGACGAAAAATGAAAACAAATCGCCAAAACGAGAAAAGCCCCAAAAACTAAAAAAAATCTTAAAAACTAAAATAAGCCGTCAAAAAAATTGCCAAAAAGCACCAAAGCTAAACAAATCTCCAAAACTAAAATAAGCCACCACAAAAATCGCCAAAACGAAAACAACGAAAAAATCTTCAAAACTTAGAAAAAGCGCCAAAATTAAAAAATGACTATAACTAAAATAAATCGCCAAAACTCGTAAAAAAAATAAAAAACGCCAAAAATAAAAAATCGCCCAGAAACCGAAAAAATCTCTAATGCTAATGCCAAAAAAAAAACCAAAAAAATCTCCTAAACGAAAAAGACGCCAAAACGAAAAAATCACCAAAAACCGAAAAAAAATCGCCAAAACGAAAATGCCACCAAAACTAAGAAAAAGAGCCAAAACTAATAAAATCGCCAAAACCGAAAAGTTTTCCGGGTATTTAAAATTCAACGTCAGGTAAGATATTCGATTATATAGGCTAAAATTCGTATAGTATGTATTACATATAAAGTGTCCGTATGGAACCCTTCGTGTGCGAGTGAAAGTCGAACTTTACTGAATTAATTTTCTATTAAAATAATTTACTATATGTTCATAAAACAGAAAAAAGTAAATAATAAAACGAAAAATCAGTGTCAAAAACATGTTTGTCAAAACAAAAACTTATCATGAACAAAAACTTATCAATGATCAGTAGTACCTTCCTTCTGTAATTTGTGAGAAGTTTTCGAATCGAGAAAAATTAAATAATTTGAAATGAAAAATATGACTTTTAAATACCTGTCGAATGATGCCCATTTTGATACAGTTCGCCGACTTTTCATTTTTTTCGTATTTACAAAATGGCGTCTGTTGGCCGCCATATTGAATTCTGACCACTGCCATATCTGTAGTGACACTGCGGCAATTAAAACAAATTGGCTCACGCGTTAGGTTTATATATTGCCGCAAAGGAAGACATATACATACATACATACATACATACATATTTACATACACATCGTTACCTTAATATACAAATACTCATTATTTTTTTAATCCATTTTTTTTAATATTTCGATAGAAGAACAGCTACTGTATGAAGAATGCAAAAACCTCTATTTTAAAAAATAATGAGTTAGGGCATTTCTATAAATGATATGTTTATTAAACACAATGCCATTCTTTGCGTCGCAACAGTCAGGTGGAAATAAAAAGAGCGATCGGCAGGCATGCTAGTAGGCTACATTCTCTTGCAGCTGTCAAGAATGGGAGAGGTAAGAGGAGTTTCTCACTTGCTCTGCGAATACCCGTCATACTACACATACTAAACGATCTATTGGAGGTATCCCAGATTCGTATAGAGGATAGAGTGGTATCTATCAAAGTGGGATCTCACGATATACATAAACCATTCAACCGACTTGTGACATTTAAATTATTAATTCGTTTTCTGCAACTCTAAAAACTTAAGGACAGAAAGGCTCAAAGGTTTCATGTTTTTTACTTCTTCTATCTCAATTCACCAGCTGACGATCAGCTGCTAATTTTTCTGCTGTCGAATCAAATCCAAAAACGAAAATATTCTGACATTAGGGAATTTTGCACTAACAAATATACAGGGGAATATGCAGATTCAAATCGTGACCACCTAGTATAAATTCGCCTTGTTCTTCTCCCTCCCTGTAGTAGATCTAGTCAGTGCAATCTAACTACCCAGCAAAAAATTTTTAAAAAGGTAATCGAGTTTGGAATTAAGCATTTTTGGTGGAAGGTATTCCTTACTGGATTACCAACTTAATAATTTTAACAAAACGTGAGACTAAAATAATCGATTCTTGAGAAGTACTTACTTTTTTTTTATTTGTCAACATTTCACGTAATCTATTTCATTTAAAAGAATCATTCTCTTCATTTAGCAACTTGCACGTAATTTTTTTAAATTTTAGGTAATGTGATTTGTAAGCGAGTAATGAAAATTGGCAATCAGAAAAGTAAGTCATTATATGGTAACTAGTTCTAATGGTAATGTGTAATTTTTTGCTGGGTAATATTCTAGTCTGGAAGAAAATAATGGCACATTTACTTTAAAATTTCGTTTTAAGTAATTCATTCCTTCATACCCTGGGGGGTAATTAAAATTCTGATTTTTTTTGCTTCTAATCATTTTAACAGGTATTTCAACAATATGATTAGAAACCCAAAATAGAAAATAAAGAACAACAACAAATAAATAATTATTGTGTCTCTTAATGATTATTAAATAATTTTGTCTTAAACAAATAGAAATATTTTCAGCACTACTTTTATTAATGCAAAAGTTTAATGATTTTTTGTTTTTTGTTTAAAGAAAAGAAATCGTGAATTTTTAATAATATGTAATTATACATATTTGTATTTTAAGTTTGTGTTTGAATTAACCCAGAAGCTATTTTTTTTTTTTGCTAGATAGAGATACTTTTACTTGTTTTGCAGATGTAATGAAGCGTGATTTTGATTAATCAAGAAAGTTGTGCGTTGTGATTAGTTTGTTTTATTTTGAGTTATTAGCTCACAGGTTTAGTTATTAATTTTATTTTAAGAATAAGTTGTAAGAGGTATACAGTGGAACCTGTAATTGCGTTATAAATAGTTTTTCTACCACATACTTGCAAACTGCACCGTAGAACTTTTAATTTTCTTATAATAATTTCTCTATCATATTAGTAAAGGGTGTCCCAACAAGAACGCAAGATTTAAATTTTAAATAAAACACAGATATTTAAAAAAAAATCGTGAAACTTTATTATATCGTAAAGTAGACAAAATGAGGTTATGTGTGGAACAACAAATCGGGCAGATGGCCGCCGCGGCTTTGCTGGCACACACGCGATCTTTTAATGAAATTTTCAATGACCGTTTTGCATAAATGCTGCGGTATTTCATTAATGCAGCGTCCAATTTCCTCTTTTAAGGCTTGAGTCGTCGTCGGCTTATTCGCGTAAACCATCGACTTCAAAAAACCCCAAAGAAAAAAAGTCTAATGGTGTTAAATCGCACGAAACAACACGACCAGGAAATGACTGATGTAGCAATTGAATTGTTTCTCTGGCTGTATGACATGTGGCGCCGTCTTGTTGAAACCACATGCCCTCCACATTAATTTCTTCAATTCTAGGCACAAAAAAACTGGTTATCATTTCACGATACCGAACACCATTGACTGTTTGCGCTTGACCTGCGTTTGAGCGACATCATCACGTACAGCTGCGACATTTTCGGTCGATCGACCTGGTCGAAGGCGCGTTGTTGTCTTTACATCACTAACAGACCCAGTTTCGGCAAATTTATCCGTTAATGTCTTTACAGTTGACTCTTTTGGAGCAGTATTGCGACCCCAAATTGATCGCAAATTTGCGAACTGCAGCCGCAAAACTTTCACCATTTTGGTAAAACAATTTCACAATGAGAATGCGTTGTTCATTCGTGTAGCGCTTCATTTTTACTAACCTCGTACCTTCTACTAGCAAACAATAACAATTGTTCAAATGTCAAACAATGACACTTCGAATGGCGCCAAATTTAAATCTTGCGTTCTTGTTGAGACACCCTTTACAAATTAGCTTTCTCATATGCAAAAGAGAACAGAGAAGGTAAATATCACAAATATTTTTTTTATTGTACTCGTAATTAAAAATTCTATTAAACCAAACACATATTTTCCCACACTTTATCCATTACTTGTCTTTTCTTTTAAATAAGTTTTTGTGTTGTTGTGCTCCAGCCTTTAAAATTTTTCGAAAACTCTCTCTTAAATTAACATAGAAAAAGAAAACACTTTTCCCTACACACTTGCTTAGCAACAAACAACTAATAATAAATTTTCATGATTAGTAGAAAAATGCATAAACATACTCGTACATATGGACATATACTTGTTTACTTTTATGAAAACAAAAATAAAAATTATATTCCTGGAACATCATCACCTCAAGATCAATAAACAATTTAACGAAAAAGCAACAAATGTTAACAATCATTGCTGCAGCCAACAAATTGAAATTGTTGCAAATCCTTAACACATGTTAGACCTGCGACAGGCCTGCGAAAGGAAAGCAAGCGCAGACACAAAATCTCTACAGACGTACTACGAGTATTTCAGCAGACACAGGCGCTACAAATGTTTATCTTTCCCAAAAGGCATTTCAACAAGTTGCAAGTTGTCTTTAGTCTTTTAGGCAATGATGAGTAGTTGCTGCTGCAGAAATTTGAGATGATGATCACACGACTGTCAAAAAACAAATTCGAATTATGTTTATTTAAATCTGCTAGAAATGTATAAAAACGCGTATTAAATTTCTTTTACTATTTTTCTTGTTGTATTACTTAAATAGACTCTTGAATACTTGTGAAGAGGAAATTAATAAATATTTTTCCGTTACTAACAAGAGAGATCAATCGGTTCAAGTGGCTGCTTTAAGTGAGCGATGGATGAATGTGTTGAAGTGTTAAAGTTTCTAGGAAATAGGAAAACGTATGGAAATTTAGTGAAATTTAATGAAAGCGCTTAAAAGTAAAGAGCTACAAAAATAAATTTACAATTAGATTTTATCCTCACGGAAAACTTATTGTGCTCATGTGAATTTTAATTATCAAGTGGGCCCATTTTCACGCTCTTTATAATTTATATAATCTGTCATCTTTAACAAAAGTGTTGCCTAAGAGAGAGAACCGATAGTATTAAACTCCTGGGGGCAAATTACGGCATCCGATACGACGCGTAATTTAAGAATAATTCAATACAGCTTATATGGAAATATTTTCAAATTACGAGTCGTATCGAATACCGTGATTCTCCCCCTGGGCATTTATGGGCCAAATGCTGCTTAGTTTTCTCATTACGAAATTCTTTTTATGCATCTATCTCATCAGACCTATTAAAGCGTGAATAACAAGAACTCCTAGTAGAGGTCTTGTAGACATTTTTATCTTAAAAAGATTTAAGAATTCTGTTAATATTCTTACAACTCCCCGATTTGAAAAATTAATTAGACATGTCATTTTAATTTTCAACGTAGTCTCCTTTGAGCTCTATACACTTTGTGCAAAGTTTTCTCCAATTTTTGGTCCCTTCAAAAATATTTTTATGGAGAAACAAAATGCTTTCGAATTGCAATAAAAAAATTTTCTTTCGTTTCGCGTGCCAGGGTTTAATCCTCTGTAAAAGTATAACACTCAACCAAATAATGCCTATTATTAAACTAATATACATATTACCTTTTGTTTTAAACAAACATTAACTACAAAGAAATCTACTTGGGATTCTGTGAGGAATTACCCAGAGTCACCGGCAGGAATCGAACCCGCAGCACTCCCACTACCAAGCTATTTAGTACACACTGCCTACTAACCAAGAAGGCTATCGGAGAAGAATACATAAAGTAAAATAAAAATTTACTTAAGCAAACATTGAGTATGCAGAAGTAAAAGAAATCTTAAGATAAAATTTAAAAGACTTTGTCAAAGTAAACCTCGCATGTGCACAAAGGCTCTTACCATGGCAAGTGCCACGACTATTCCAAATAAAAAAAACTTCATTATCCACATTAGTGTTTATTACAGATTGTCTCAGTGGTAATACATGCTCAAAAATCTTTACTCTGAGAGGATTTTGGGTGTGTTTCATCATTAGTCAATGCTTCTTAATAAATCTGGCTAGTACACTATGAGAAATTTTACCCATTTTGTGGCCATAATTAATTACAGCCAACCGGCAACACCGACCGAAATGATTTATTTTGAATTCAACTTAAATAGCCTGCCTCTTGAAATTTTTAAAATCACTTGATCTCGCTAGGAAAATAAATTGGTTTTATCACTCACGCTCACGTCCTTTCACGCGTGATAAAATATACTCACCTTCGAAATTAATTTAATTTTTTTTAATTTAATTTTATTTAATTTTTATTATGAAAACCTTTACTACTTTAATTCATTATTTGAAATCACACACAAAACACTTTAATTTTTCACAACGTGACAGTGAAACAAAATTATTGACAATTTTTAAAAAACATTGTTTTCCTTATTATTCGTTTTATTAGAGATGTGCACGTGAGTGTTTTCTGACTCACGACACGCACGCTCACGCAGAGAAATATTTTACTCACGCACTTTCACGGCACGAATGATTTTGAAAATTTTCACGATCACGCACTCTCACGAATAAAATATTTTTAATCATGCACGAGCGGTTTACAACTTATCACGATCACTCACGCTCAAGAAAAAGTATATGTATTATATAATTTTCATGTTTTTTGGGTTGAAAAATAGATTCTTACATATATATATATATATATATATATATATATGTATATATATATATATATATATATATATATATATATATATATATATATATATATATATATATATATGACGCGCAAAATAGAAAGGGACATAAGGGTAAAAACCTGTTTTGTTCAGGAGAGCTATTTTAAAGATTTAAATACGTGTATCTTTGGGTTACCGTCACTGAATAAAACGCGCATATCTCTGGGAGGGAACACTTTTGGAGCATGGGATCGGTCTCATTCGATGCTCAGATGTTGTTCACATAAAAAAAAAGTGAAAATTTATTTTTTTTTACCCTTAGGTCCCTTTCTCTATGCGCTGTCACATATACATATCTATGTATATATGTATGCTCGTGTTTTTGTAAAATTTACAATGTAAATTAAAATAAAGCAAAGTTAATTTAATATCTATATTTATGATTTCAACAGGATAAAGTTCGTATCGCTTTTTAAGCCAAATTACATGTGATAATTACTAATTAACAAATAACACCAAAGTTACTTGTAAATATTCTGACAACACATATTTGAACGGAACAGCTAGCAGAATTCTACATCAACTGACACCACACACAGTGGACCACACAGAAGAACGCTGATGATGAAGGTTTAGTGTCCTTCGAAAACGGCTAGCTGTTCCGTTCAACTATTTGTTTTCAGAATATTTACAACTAACTTTGGTGTTATTTGTTCATTAATAATTATCACAATTAAATTAACTTAATTTAATATAGGTTTAAATATTCGTATTCGCGGATATCATTTTAAATATTCGAATTCAAATTCTCGTATATCAAAAATTGACATTCCGCACATGTATGTACATATGTATACATACATAATATAAATGTGAAGTTAAGACGTATGATCAATTAAACAAATGAGAAAAGCATATTAAATGAGAAAACATAGAAATTACTAAAATTTTTCTGCTACGCAACATTTTCAAAGACTCCCCCCACCCCCACCATAACAAATCATAACAAAACTCGAACCCCACCCGTCCCCCCCTACAGCGTTACATAATATATGGACGGCCCCTAAAGCGAAAAACATTTTCTGCGGTACAATTCGTCAGTAGTATTGTTGACAAAGGCACTGTTGAATCAGTAGTGTTTCTCAATTGATACTTTCTACAGGGTATTTAAGAAACATACATACATACTTACAAAGGTGTATGTACCCATCAAACAAAATGCTCCGAATTCGTAAAGAATTCGTAACGATTGGTCAACAAAATCTTCCGATTTCGGCACCGAAATATTACCGAAATCGTAACAATTTTTGTATGAAATGGTTGACACGACTTCGTAACGATATGTCGGTACGAATTCGTTACGATAAGTCGGTACGAATTCGTAACGACATGTAGGTACGATTTCTTTTTGCTTTTATAGCAGAGTACCGCTTCACCGTTATGTTGCTGCTATTGTCGAAATAATTTGCACATACTCACGTTTTTAATATTTGTTACAATCCTTTTTTTTTATCAACATATACATATTTATTTAAAATAAATTTCACAGACTTTTACTTATGTACTCAAAAATCAAAGTTTTACCCCCTTATGCAAAAAAATATTTTACTTTAGCTTTAAAGTTCATAGTAGTTGATAAGCACTTTAAGGCTAACATAGCTTTATTAAAAAATCATATGCAAAAGACAACTTTAAATATTTTGTGATTTAATAATAAATACTGGTAACACCACCGTGTTCAACAACCACTTCACAGCTTATGATGTACAAAATTGAATACAATTTCATTCGGGTATTCAAATATTTTTTTTATTTTATTAAATAAATTTTTATTATCTTGAAGTAAAGCAACCTAATTTAAAAAATATGAGCTTCTGACTTAATAGGAAAACAGATAAACACAATCATGAAGTAAAAGTAAAAAAATGTGAAAAATTATCACAATTTGTTTTATTCGAATGAAACGAGTATTTGAATATCCAGCTTTTTTCGATTTGTTTTGATTGTATGTACATCACTAAAACATTCTTGTATAATTTTATTTATTTCAATATTTTTTTATGGATTTTGCTATGTATTTTGAAGCAGTTGGATAATTTGGTGATGCTTCCCATTACATGACAGAAATAATAAATTTAAGATAAGAGCAGCCACTTCTAGCTTCATTTTCAAATGTAACATGAATCAGTATGTGCTATATTAGTAAAAATATTTGAGGTACAAAATACGCATTTTGGAAATATCAACTTAAAGTCGTCTTAACAAACGTGGGTGCCTACTTTAGAATTTTTATACAATAATTTTTTTAGAATACAACTTTACTTAACATTGCTTGGCAAGGCTTTATTAAGTTTTTTTGCATAAGACCCTTAATGTTTAAAAAAAATGTTCAGAGAAACTACCGAAATGTCTTAACGAATTCGGTACGACAATTCTGACTTCAGAAAAAGTCGAAACATTTTGTTTGGGGGTATTCATTATGTTTGTAAGCTCATACTACTACATACTACTACATATTACTATACATACATATATGCATTTATTATTATAAAATAATTTATTTCAAATGATTGAATACAGTTACATATGTGCCTATGCAGGAATGTTATCTCGTGAGAGCGTGAGAATTCGTGCGTGAGCTTTTTTTAATAATCACGCATACATTACACGTTACATTTTTTTGACTAATATTATTAATATACTCGACATTATTTTAATATTTTTTTTTAATTTCAAAAACTATAATTTTTTCTTACGAAAACTTTTACTACACTCAATTGTGATTTGAAATCACTCACGAAACACTTGATAAAGTGATAGTAAATCAAAATTAACAAAGAACTTTAGAGGGCTTACCTTCTTTATTATTTTTTATATTAAAACAACCAAAAATGTATTACTTTTTCACTCACGCTCACGTCCTATCACGCGTGACAACTTTTGACTTACATTAATAATATACTCACCTTTGACATTATTTTAAAATTTTTTTGATTTTCATTTAATTTTTCTTATGAGAACCTTTACTACACTCAATTGTGATTTGAAATCACACACGAAACATTTGATAAATTGACAGTGAATTAAAATTGTCAAAAAACTTTTCAAAAGAGTTGTTTTCTTTGTTATTTTTTGTTTTAAAGCAAAAAAATATTACTCTTTTACTCACGCTCACGTCCTTTCTTGCGTGACAGTTTTTAACCAACATTAATAATATACTCACCTTCGATATTATTTTCATTTTCATTTAATTTTTATGTTAAAAATCTTTACACTCAATTGTTATTTAAAAGCAAACACAAAACACTTGGTAAAGTGACAGTAAATCAAAGTTATCCAAATTTTTTTTAAAGGATTATTTCCTTTTTTCTTTTTATATAAAATCTAAAAAAAAATCACTCACGCTCACGTCCTTTCACGTGTGACAAAGTTTGATTATTATTATTATTAATATTCACCTTCAACATTATTTTATTATTATTTTTATAATTTTCATTCCATTCTTATTATGAAAACCTTTACTACACTTAATCGTGATTTGAGATTACTCCCGACAAGACACTAGGTAAACTGACAGTGAATCAAATTTAGCAAAAACTTGTCAACAAATTAAGTTTCTTTGTTATTTTTTAATATATTACTTTTTCAAATGAAATTATTTTAATTTTTTTACTTTTTCACTCACGGTACAACATAAATTGGTATTGAAAATCACAAAAATCGGAAAGACGATTTCAGAGCTGGAAAACTTTTTTTCGCCATATGAAAGTCACTAGCTCAAACTTATTTTTGTTTTTTGATAATTAAACCTGTTTTATATTTCTGTAAGAATCAAATTGATATTTTAAAAAAAAAAATCAAAAAGACAATTGCAGGGCTGGAAAATGTGAACTTTTTTGGTATATAAATGTAACTTACTCAAATTAATGTTTTCTTTTTTCTATAAATTAAGCTTATCTTGTATTTTATAAAAAAAGATGGGTATAAGAAATCAGAAACATATAAAAGTCTGATTTCAGGGTTGGGAAATTTATTTTTTTCTTTTGCCTGATAAATTAAATATATTTTATGTTTTAGTAAGAAATACTCGTAGTTCAATATAAAAAAATAAGAAAAATAAAAAACACAGCTCCAGAACTGGAAAATTTATAATTGTTTGGCTTATAAAAGTAGTAAAATAAAACATACTTTTTTATATTTATGATTTGATTAGGCTAAAGTTCGTATCGCTTTGTAAGCCAAAATTACATGTGATAATTATTAATGAACAAATAACACCAAAGTTAATTGTAACAAACACTTAGTAGAACGGAACAACTAGCTGTTTTCGAAGGTCGCTGCACCTTCATCAGGAGCGTTGTTTGTATTTGGTCCACTGTGTGTGGTGTCAGTTGATGTAGATTTCTGCTTTATGGAATGTGTGAATTGTTGCGGTTTTGTTATGTTGTGGTTATGTGTGCTTGTTTTTATGGTTAAAAATTGTCTATATGCATTTCGTTCCCGCTTTAGTATAAATTACTATTAAAAATTTAGAAAAATCAAAAATATGGTTCCAGGGTTGGAAAATTTAAACTTTTATTTTTGCATACAAAAGTAAATAAATATTTTTTTAAATTATATATATGTATATATATATATATATATATATATATATATTACATATTAGGAAGATCTTTACTAAAGAGTTTTTTCTATGTGTTCAGTTTTGATATGAAAATATAATTTAACCATTAACATGGTCACTAATTATCCTTACGAAGCTTTATGATATGTTGAGCCGCACGGATTTTGAACATTATATATTATCAAAAAAAAAAAAAAACTAGGATTATATCAACTTTTCCACACTTCCCATAGTTTGTGTTGCTTTTTATAAAAAAAAATTAATTAAGTCACATTTTTACATGCATCAGTCTTTGCTGTTAATCATCATAATGAAATGCATGTAAAAAAATGGCCCATTAAAAAGTGCTGATCTTTGTCCTGTCTGATTAATTTTTTCTCATTCATTTTAAAATGGGGATAATATTAATAATATGAATAAAAATTATTTAATACGGAGTGCAACTATAAAATATTCAATTATTCCTTAGATTGAAAATAAAATCTTTTAATCAAATTCTTTAGTCGAAAAATAGCCATAGGTCAATCACTATAAATGCGTTGGTGGCGTTGGCTGAAGTATTTAGCACATTGACTACAAAACCGACAGCCCTGGGCTCGAGCCCGGTGCCCAACAGTCATTAAAAATAACAACACCACGCATTTTTCTTCTGTGCATTAGTGTCCCTTTGTATCAGTTGTTGTAGGAAAGCTCAGTGGAAAAATATAACCATATACATACATCACAAGTCATGCACTCTTTTTATGGGCCCTCAAAGATTTGGAGCACTTGGTGTCATTTTTGCATTTTCTCAGGCTCATATCTTGCAAACCGTTCGGAGTTTTGATGTACTCTATGAGGCAAAGTTGTAGTTCTTGTCATACAGAACAAAAATTGCGAAAATATAAACTCAAAAAACCTTCCTCTTCAAGATCAATATCGCAAACAAATTTTAAAAATTCGATTGTTTTTACCTTTTTTCTCCCGTTCACGTCCATAGGTAGGAAACCGTTTAAAATTCAAGGAAATAATCATCTAGAAAAATGTACTTAAGATCTTAATAAACAACTTTCTAGAACATATGAACTTCCTACGAATGATTCTTAACACTGTTTAGGTAGCGCTTACGCTACATTTACACATGAAAGTACTTTCTTGAAATTTCTGTATACGCGGATTATGAATAAAAATTCTAATGAAATAAATGACATTCATGAAAATTTCTTGTTAATTTTCATAGGAAAGTGAAAGTTCATTTTAAAAATGTCGTCGAAAAGTAAAGTTGGAAAAATTGGTTTTTTTTACTATTTAATTAGAGTTACCCAGAACATCACCTACACAAATTTATAAGGCAATTAATTGGGAATAACTATTACTGTTAATATTGTAATAGTATTATTGTTTTCAAAAGGCATGAAGTGTCTTCTCCATGTATATTTGAACATGAGATATTATAATTCTTTAAATATTTATACAAAATAAGGATAATTTATAATAACTATTTATCAAAATCATGTATATTTGTACAAAACTTTTAAGGGGGTAACACTGTTAACATTTTTTCATTTTACTTTCTGAAAACATCAAAAATTTACTTTCTTGAAAAAATCGTTGAAAGCTGACTGGAAATTAAAAACAATGTAAGTGTGTTAGTGAAAAAATGTGATTGTATTGCTAATTACTTGCAATTAGTTTCATGTGTAAATGGTAGGTTAGGTAGCCGTAAAAGTGAAAAATTTCCCGAAATTTTTTTAATTTCATTTGTTTGGTATTGTGTAGCAGAATCAGCGCAAAGTAAAATAATCAATAAAATGGCTACTAAACAGCTTTTAAAAAATTAATACGCCTCATTTAACACCAGAGGCGCTGCAACACTGAATTATTTTAAAAAAACGTGCAAAAAGCATCAACACGTGTCTTCTCTACTACTATCCATTTCCTAAAGAAGGTAAAGCCTAGTAATAGTAGAAGGCATTTAGTACCTGATTGTTACTCCTCTTAAGAACAAAGAAAATAAATTCAGTAAAGTGCGACTATGACTCGCGCACATAGGGTTCCGTACGAACACTAGATATGTAATTTAATACAAACTTCATCATATATAGTTTTGGCATTTTTTTCGTTTTTGGGGTCTTTTCGGTTTTTTTGTTTTGTCGTTTTTTTGCGTTTTTTTCGGTTTTGGCGATTTTTTTAAGTTTTGGCTCTTTTTTAGTTTATACACTTTATTTTCTTGTTTTTGCGATTTTTTCGGTTTTTTGGCGTTTTTTCATTTTGGCGTTTTTTTTTATTTTTGGCGATTTTTTTTTAATTTTTGCGATTTTTTGTTTATTTAATTTTTTTTTAATTTTGGCGACATTTTCGCGTTTTCGAGATTTTTTTTTTCAATTTTTGGGTTTTTTTTCATTTTGGCGTTTTTTTTCATTTTGGCGATTTTTTCGAATTTGGCGATTTATTTTAGTGTTAGAATTTTTTTTAATTTTGGCGATTTTTTTCGTTTTGGCGATTTTTTTTAATTTTTGGCGATTTTTTTTTGGTTTGGCGATTTTATAATTTTCGGTTTTTTTAGTTTTACCGTTTTTGAAAATTTCAAGTGTTTGCCTCTTACGGTTTCCAAGATATAGCAAATTGTCAAAATTACATAGTCAAAATTGCATTAACTGATGGACCACCCTTTAATTTAAATTTTTTAAATTTTAGTGTTAATTGTTGTAGTCTGTATAAAAATACACTAATTTTACAAATTTCAAGTTTCAATATACATATGTTCATACAATTGTATCTATATTACATGGGATTTTAACATATTTCATTGCTCGTTTTGGAACACCCTTTAATTTTTAATTCTCATGTATTTGTTGTTGTAGCGGCCAAGGTTCTACATACTGTGTCCAAATTTCAGGTCCGTAGCTCTTACGGTTCCTGAGAAAATACCGTGTGACGACAGACGGACAGCGTAGCGAAAACAATAGGGTTCCTTTTCACCTTTGGTGTACGGAACCCTAAAAACTAAATTCCACCAGAGCAATTTTATCTATGCACGTACGTTGGTAAAGGGTATATAAAATTCGGCACAGCATTACTTGTTTTTTTTTTAATTTGCAAATAATTGCAACTGAAATATTTCAAGTTTGGAAGACCACCGATTTTCTTCTAGAACGATATTATAAGGCTCTAAAATTAAATAGGATTTCGTTAATACCTCTTTTTATTTCACTGTATTCGGTGCGCTGTTCCACACCTGATATTTATTTTTATCTACTTCTTGCTGAATCATTTCTCTTTTGTTTTTTCTTACAGCTTCTCTTGTCGGCCAAGATTTCTCTTTGGAGGGCCTCAATGGTTTTGCCAACAACAAAAAGAAAAAGAAAAAACGTCGCCATAGTCGTACGATATTCACCAGCTATCAATTGGAGAAGCTGGAAGAAGCTTTTAAGGAGGCACACTACCCCGATGTGTATGCACGTGAAATGTTGTCATTGAAAACTGAACTACCTGAGGATCGTATACAAGTAAATGGAAATATAAAATGAAATTTAATACTTTCTACTGATATTTAACAAAAAAAAAAGCAAATAAAAACCCTTTTAATGACTAATTATTTGAAAGCATTCTAAAGGATGTTCTTAAGGAATTGCTTGCGCATAAGCACATAATTTGTAAAGTTTTGTGTGTTGGCAAAATATTTCCAGCCACATTATTATTATTATTATTGTTATTTTACATCCTGTTCGCTGTTTCTAACTAAGAGCATAAGTATTGTATTGTATTGTATTGTCTGCTTGCATGTTGAATACATAAACAGATAATAATGCAATTTTTTTGTATTTAGAGTAAATTTTCTTAAGAACAAAAAAAAAATAAAAAATATTTGGATATAAAATTTATGATTTTTCACACCTTCATTTATAAATTCCTTGGGTATCATGAGGCACGTCATTACACAATATTTTATTTAAACATTTCATATTTTTTGTGTAAAAAATATATGAAATTCTTGACGCGTTTCCTACATGATACAATTATACAAGGTACCACCACACAGTGGGGGATTTTGAAAAAAAAAAATTTTAATAATTCTGCAGTTTCTAAACGAGACGTCCGATTGTTATGAAATACCGAACACAAAAATGATTCTCTCTCTGCCCCACCCGTAAAATGTTTACAAACTAATACCTGATTTACATTAAGCATTTTTTCATGCAATTACATGAATTTTGTTGCACGAAACTTTATCTTTTTGCTAATTGCAGCGCTATAAAAGAGAATGTTATATAAAAAAAGGACGTATAATGAATCTCTGATGCATTTTTGGCAACTTTTTTGATATAAGTTGCTCCTACAGGCCTACTATTGGCAAATAAAAATTGTTCATGCAACTAATTTCATGAAAAAAATGCTTAATGTAAATTAGGTATAAATGTTTCTCTTCCAAATGTTTTCGTGCCCAAACGCAGTCTTACAAATACAATTATATTTAATTTTTCAGTAAAAATTTTTTTTATATTCGAGCTATCAACCTGCGGCATGACAGGCTTTCACACTACCCACTCGATCACAGGGGCACCATATTTCAAAAGTGTAAATATGCACCAGTTCAGATTAGGTTAATATCTAAGTATAGTTCACTAAAAAAAAGACACATACTATTATTAAGGAAAAAAAGTTTCTAAATTTAAGTAAAAAAAATTAAAAATTTGAGTAATTTTTTCCAAGTTTAAGTAAATTTTTACAAAAATCTAGTAAAAATTACTTAATATCAGTAAAAAAAATAAAAAGTTCATATCCTTAAAAATAGTTCATAAAAATACACACGAAAATTCTCACATTCCAGGACAAGCTTACTGGCTTTAAGGAAATATTTAACAAAAATCGGATAATGGTTTAAAAGTTTAGGGAAATTGTATCCTAAGAACTAGTCAATCTCGTTTTAAATAAAAAACTAAATTTTAGGAAATGATTTACTCCTGATTATTTCATCAAATTTTACTTACTTGAAAGATATAAAAAGGTATAAAAAATTTTAGAAAAATATTTACCAGTTTTAAGTATTTTTTTTATATTTTTTATTTGCATTAGGCAAAAAATTTAAGTAAATTTTCCATATTTCCGAGGAATATTTGAACTTGAAATATATATTTTTGTAAACAAAATAAAAATTTTTAAGACTCAAAAATGTCAATGCTTATTCAGGCTGCCTGTTAGGCAATTGGTTAGAAGGTTGCTGGTTTAATACTTGTCTCTTCTCAAGGAATTAATATGTATGTATGGTGAATTAATTAAGAATATATAATATAAAGATATATAAAATAAAAATAAATACCAGAAAATTTTTTTGCAATTCTCCGAATTTTATGGAAAAATTTTACTTAATTTTAGAATAATTTTACTTAAATATAAAAATATAATTACTATAAACTAGTTCATTAATGAAATAGAAATTTAGTAAATATTTTACTGGTTTCAAGTAAAAAGCAGCTTTGGCGCCATACGACAACTTTTTTTTACTCAAATTTAGAAAATTTTCCAAAGTTTTAGTTAGTTTTTTTTGAGTGTTACGCGACTGGTTGCAGAGTGACTTGGCAGTATATTTATATCGATTCATCTTCATCGTTGAACAAATTCATAGTGAACAGATGACCCAGCGGAGTCTTTCTTATATATGCATACTAACCAAAAAAAAAAAAAAAATATTCGTAATACATACACGCATAATATTCGTAATAGTACGTAATTGAACTATGTAGGTCCCGTTACTCTCTTACAACAAGGTGCGCCTTGTTGTAGTGTTACCATATGTGAAGATTTATCTTATTTTTGAAGTTTTTAGACATCTGAAGACGATAAAAAAGAGTTTTTATCTTAAAAGATTTTTAAAAATTTTACATTTGGTACTTTATTGAGAAATTTTTTGGCCAAATTATTTACAAATTTTATGATTTGCTTCATACATTTTCATACCGTAAATATTTTGTGTTATTTGGCTTTATTTTTAATAGTTCACAAGAAACAAAATAAACTTTAACTTATCTTCATTCAATAAAATAACAAAAGATTTTTGGTACCAAAAAAAGATTTTTTTTTGCTCGGCTTGAAGATTTTTGAAAAATAAATATGGCAACACTGGCCTACATACACTTTCTCAAAACAGTTGGTTTCATCGAAATCGGTTCACTAGCTCACCACTTTTTATCACTTTTTTTATTTCACGTCACTGTGCATAGTGAACAGATGACCCAGCGGAGTCATTCTTATATATGCATACTAACCCAAAAAAAAAAAAAAAAATATTCGTAATACAAAATATTCGTAATACATACACACATAATATTCGTAATAGTACGCTATTGAACTATCGAGGAAATTTCGGCACCCGCAGTTTCCCACTTTGAGGCTTTTTGGAACTACCCTCTCTTACCACAGGGTGCGCCTACATAAACTTTCTCAAAAATTCAACACTTCTTCTTTCCAAAACAGTTGGTTTCATCGAATTTGGTTCACAAGCTCACCACTTTTTATCACTTTTTTTTTAATTCACGCCACTGTGCATAGTGAACAGATGACCCATCGGAGTCTTATATATAAAGGGTGTTTTTTTTTAGAGGTATAGAACTTCGAATTGAAATAAAGCACAAGAACATCGTTTTAATGTCCATTAATTTGGCTTTATTGAAAGGATAATTTTATGCCATTAATGTTTAAATATGATTTTGGGTATGTGGCTGCCGCGGCTGGCTCGAATAAAGCCAATTCTACAGGTCCAATTTTTAACCACTTTTTCGAGCATATGGGGCCGTATGTTGGCAATAACGCCACGAATGTTGGCTTCCAAGTCCCCTAACGTTTCTGGTTTGTTGGCGTAGACGAGCGACTTCACATATCCCCAAAGAAAATAATCCAATGGTGTCAAATCACACGATCTTGGTGGCCAATTGACAGGTCCATTCCGCGAAATTATGCGCTCATCGAATGTTTCCTTCAATAAATCGATTGTGACGTGCGCTGTGTGGCATGTAGCGCCGTCTTGTTGGAACCACAACTCATCCACATTCATGCCATCCAATTCGGGAACAAAATAGTCGGTTATCATGGCTATATACCGGTCTCCATTAACGGTAACTGACTCTCCAGCATTATTTCGGAAGAAGTATGGCCCAATGACTCCACCAGCCCATAGAGCACACCAAACAGTCAGTTTTTGTGGATGTAATGGCGTCTCAAGGGTCTCATGTGGATTCTCTTCACTCCAAATGTGGCAATTTTGCTTGTTGACGTAGCCATTCAACCAAAAATGAGCCTCATCACTGAACAAAATTTTGCGATGAAAATCAGCATCGAGATCAATCTCATTTTCGGCCCATACACCAAAATCACGACGCATTGCATGGTCTCGCGTCTTTAATTCTTGCACAAGCTGGATCTTGTAAGGTCGCAAGCCAAGATCTTTGCGCAAAATCTTCCATAAAGTTGATGGACAAAGCTCCAATTGCTGTGCACGGTGGCGAATCGATTCATTCGGGTCCTCTTCAACACTTTGCTCTACAGCGGCAATTGTTTTTTCGGTGCGCACTGTTCGACGTCTCTGCGGATGCGTATTATCACATAGAGTAAATGTAGTGCGAAAACGATCCATGGTTAACCGAATTAATTGCTCTGATGGACGATTATGTCGACCATAAAATGGACGGAGCTTGCGGTAAACTTCGCGAACTGAACCATTATTTTCGAAATAAATTTGCACGATTTGCAAGCGTTGTTCTTTTGTCAACCTGTTTATGATGAAATGGCAAATCAAACTAAATATTAATCACTTGACAGCTGACAAAATGGCTGCCAGTTAAAAAAGTGATGCCAACTTAAAGTTCTATACCTCAATAAAAAACACCCATTACATAGTTACTAACCAAAAAAAAAAATATTCGTAATACATAATACACGCGAAGTATTCGTAATAGTACGCTATTGAACTATAGATGAACTAATGGAACGACGGCTTACATAGAAATACTACATTGACTCTAAGCAAACAGAAATGAAACTTAAATTAATGGTTCGAACGACCGAACTTTGGTTGCATTGCTAGTTGCCGAAATGGTATTGCGGATGGCAACTGGCAACTAAGAGCTGGTAATTTCAATTGCCGTATTGGCAACCACACATTTGTAGTTGCTGCATAGTTTTAAATGCAAAATTTGGAAAAATTAAAAAGTAATTGGCAATATTATTTTTGTTTTTGAATTCATTCTATGCATATTTAAAGAAAACATGCTTTATAGTTAAAAATGAGATTGTTAAAACTTATTTTAGGCAAAACATGTACTCACAGTAGAGGCAATAATTCTAAAGAGCCGTCTAATAAATTCAACCTTTTGTACTTCCTTCTCTTCATCAAAAATTAGTTCTACTTAACTAATCATTTCTATTATCAGTAATGTTTTAAGCACTTTTACTTAATAACTTTCTTTTTAGCACTTGTATTTCTTATGTTTTGATTTTTTTTTAAATTATTTCCAGTTGCCAATCTGCCATAATCTTTTTCCGATAACTTTTTGGCAGACTGGAGGAAGTTGCCATACATAATACCAATTTTAATTTCAGCCATCCATAATCGAGCCATAACTCAGTCTAGATTGTAAACTTTTAATATACTTTTGGAAGCTTTATGGTGCTACAGAATTCAGCTATGGGTAACCTGACTAGATATCCCACTTTAGGCGGGATTATCCCCTTTTCATAGGTCGATACCGCCTCGAATTTCTATCACGCTTTTTAGAGTTTGGAAATTTTCAATCTCTCTCTCTCACTCGATTTTTATTCAAATGTAACTGATGAAAATTCAATTCAAATATTTTTTAAGTGCAGTTATTGCTTAACTACCCAAAACCCCTGTGTGCTTCGTTACACATGTTTTGAGATCAAAAGAATTTTTTTTTATTATTAGAAGTGTCACGCTTGTATATAGTTCAGCTAATTTGTATTTACAATAGAATTTTAATTAATAACATTTTCAAAACTATCACTTCATTATTTTCTATCAGAATCAAGGGAATTTTAATAATGTATCTGTATAAATTTATAACCCTTGGCACAAACTTTGTGTTTTAACAGAGCTCTTTTAGTGTCTTAACAGAGCTCTGTTAACACATAATGCATTTCGAAAGGACTTTTCCAGCAAAGGTGGCAATCGAGACGGAAAAAAGTAACGCAAACTTATAGACAAGGTGTTCCCACGACTCTATTTTTGAAAAGCATGAATTGGAACCAGATATTGCCAAGTTTTTAACTTGGCATTTTCGGAAGGATACGCACTTTTCTGAGAGTCAATGCTGCACACTGGGGGATTTTGGAAAAAAATGACATCCGATTGTTATGATTGTTATGTACAGCATTTAAGGAGGAATTACTGAGCTTAAGTCTACAATTTAGATTATATATCTTAAAAGGGGGCGGAGCCACAAATCCCCAAAGTGGGCAACCTGGGGTTAATGAAACATTCAAATCGATGCCAAGCTAATGTTTTTGATCTGATAAAAAATATTTTTTGCAAGTGGATTTCTCTATCCAAAGTCTGCTGGATTTATGCTGTTTCGCTTACAGTTTAGGAAATATTCGAGAAAAAAAATTAAATTTTGGGTTTTTTACCAACCACTGTTCTGCTAATGGAGAAGTCACATCTTGTTCGATTTTAAAAAATAAACTTAGCATGAGTTAAGAACAAAATTATCAAAACTTAGAAAAAAAAATTGATATCAAAAGCACAACTTAGTCAAAAGTTATACACAATTTAAACTAAATATTAGAACAAAATCGATTTTCTGCCGTTTTTTGCTATTATTTAAAATTTTTGCAAGAATACCAACCCCATATTTTTTATTAATTCAAAAGGTAATTCTATAAGAAACATTACAAAAAAATGTTATGTCAAAATTTTTTTTATTAGAGGTGCCAGATCGTTTCGAAATTAACCTATTTTTGTTATAAATATCAAATGTAAGACATTTTTTCTCAAATTCCAAAGCTGCCACCAAAAAATTTGTCATTCCGCCCTAAGACATGATATGTTTTTAAATATTTCCTGAAATATTATCTGCGCCTGGCAAAATATAAGAAAAATACAGCAAAAATATCAAAAATCCCATTTTAGGGATTTTATGAAATCTTTTTGAGAGTTGCCGGCAACTCAAAAAAGAATTCTATTTCGTTTTAATTTTTGTTTATTAATTGCATAATTTTCCACCTAAGTGAGAATTTTCCGTCGAAAATATTGATAAATGCGAATTTTATAGCATTCCTTGCCGTAAGACCTCTCTCTGTCTTCTCTGAAAACTCTTTATATGTTGTTAGCAGATGCAGGTAATTAGAAAAAAATTAATACAAATTTATTTTTATAAGAAAATTAATACTTATTTATTTTTTATTGTTGCACCCGCAAGCTACCAACCAGCTGTGTTAATTGAATATATTGTTGTAATATTCATGTATGTAATTATACAGCTACGCCTATTTTTGAAAAATACATAAGAAAATACTCGTAATTATACTTGTACACTAGGCTGTCCCAAAAAATTGTTTTTTGTTTCAAGCATAATTTGAAATCTTATGAGGTCAAGTATTTTTGAGATTTTTTTCAGATTTTTCGGAAGAGGTTTAGAGGTCGCACAAGTCGAATTTTCGAAGTTTCGAGTTTGCCGGATCATAACCACGATTTTTTTCACTTTTGAGGAAACAATTTAAAAGAAACCACATAGAATTTTCTTTTGAGTTCCCGGCTGAGTTCCTTAAATGCTGTATGAAATTGCATAACAATCGGACGGGCTCGTTTATAAACTGCAGAATTTTTTTTCACTTTTTTGCAAAATCCCCACTGTGCACCACAAGCCCAGCCGGTTAATCTGTATAAAAAAGAAATGTGTTTACAAGGTACAAAAATGTAAGTATATGTGTTGTGAATATAATATGATTAGAGTGTTGCCAATGACGAAAGGCCGGGGCACAATGAATCCGTCATGCGTTAAACTTTGCCTTTTTCAACTGACAGCTAAGTTAAAATACATGGTTTCTTATGAGGTCTGCTACATTCAGTAAGTGTCCGTCAACGCAAAGTGCAAAATTTCGTCACCTTTTAAATTTTGGTGTACGTTGAGTAGATTGACAGATATTGGTTGGTTTTTTCTGGTATGTTCTGATTTAGATTTTTGTGTTTTGTGGTAGCAAAAATAAAATTAAACAAATGAAGTAAACGAAATAAATAAAAAAAAGTTGAATTTAATAAATAAAATGGAGAATCAACCTATTAAAGGTGTTCAAATGCTTCCGTCAATAAAGTAATCATTGTGCCAACCTTCTCCGTCGTTGCGTTAACGTCAGTTGAAAAAGGCGAAGTTTAACGTATGACGGATTCATTGCGTCCCGGCCTTAATTCGAATTCTCAAATTACATATTTGAAGAAAATTACACTAAAGGTATTCATTCACATCAGTTTTTTTCTTGTTGGAAAAATGGAAAAAAATTTAAATTTTTTACAACAAACACAGGAAAAAAAATCCACCTAAAGTTTAGTTTTTAAATTCAACTTTTGTTGAAATTATTTCCCTGTGTTTCTTGTTAAAAATTACATTTTTCCAACAAGAAAAAAACTGATGTGAATACTTTTACTAATTAAAAAAAAAAAATCAATTAAAAAAACAAAACAAAAATATTTTCCTGAAGAAGCCACACAAAGGAGGAGCGAAATATCGAAATGTAAACAAAAAAAATTTTTTTATAAAATCAAGAGCCCTGAAACAATAAAATTAGAGAATATTATAACTAAAAAGAGGTAAAAAATTAGAAGAATTTTTTTTAATAACAAAATACACATACTTATCAGAGGTGCCAACTTTTTTGGCTTTAAAGGCACATCAAAATTTAAAAAAGCACTAAAAATCGTAAAAAGCACTAACGTGAAAAACGAGTGAAGATCCAAACGAGTGAAGTTTAATAATGTTTAATATTTTCTAAGATATTCTCTATTTAATGAAATATGTATATCAAACAAAAAAGGTATGCTTTAGTAAAGTAATTTTAAGAAATATACAAATTCCTTAAAAGCAATACTTAGTGATTTTTCTTAGTTTGGCACTAACGCTCAAAATTTGGCGTTGTGAGTCTTAAAAAAGCACTAAAAATACACAGAGAAAACAGTGCCTAATAAATACCTCATAAAATAGAACAAAATGAATAAGAAATCTCTATGGTTTTTTTTTTCAATAAGGAAATCTTATTAATTTCATAGAGAAAACCGTTTTGAAAAAATCAAGAAGAAATCTTGTAGTTTTTATGAGGTTATCTTATTGATTTTTTTAATAAGGGTTTCTTCTTGATTTTATGAGGCGACCTCATAAAATAAAAAAAATATGTCTTTCTTTATTCTTTGTGCTTTGCTTATGTATTTTCATTTAAATTAAATAGACAAACACTCTAACCAATATGCTAACAAGCAGTCTGAATAACCATTGAAATAATTTTGCAAATATGCTTATACAAAAACGAAAAAGATCATGAAAAAAAATTGTCTGTGTCTATTTATAGATATGAAATAACAAGAAACCTCATAAAATCAAGATTTCCTTATTAAAAAATCAATAAGATGCTTTACACATAATCATATATAAACCTAATAAAATCAAAATGAAAACCTTATTGAAAAAATCAATAAGATAGCCTAATAAAATCAAGAAGAAACCCTTTTAAAAAAAATCAATAAGGCAACCTAATAAAATCAATAAGAAATCCATATAGTTTACAATTTATAAGAAAACCTAATAGAATCAAGAAGTTTTTCTCTATGGATTGTTTTTTTTTTGGTGCTAAAAATAACGGAAATTGAGTAAAAAAAAAGTTGGGAATAATAAGATTTCTTCTTGATTTTATGTGGTTTTCTTCTTGATAAAATTAATAAGATTTACCACATAAAAGCAATAAGGAATCTCTATGAAAAAATCTTCGCTTCTTTCTGCTGGGATACCCCTTAGCCTAAAAACGTTTCATAGAGAAAATCTTATTGATTCTATGAGCCAGTTTTTTCTCTGTGTAGTGCCAAAAGCACCAAGTTGGCATCGCTGATACATACCCAGCAAAAAATTACACATTACCATTAGAACTACTTGCCATATAATGACTTACTTTTCTGATTGGCAAATTTCATTATTCGCTTACAAAGCACATTACCTAAAATTTAAAAAAGTGATGTACAAGTTGCTAAATGAAGAGAATGATTTTTTTAGATTAAATATGTAGATTACGTGAACAAGTTGCCAAACAAAAAAAAAAATAAGTACTTCTCAAGAATCGATTATTTTAGTCTCACTCACACCTTGTTAAAATCATTAAGTTGGTAATCCAGTAGGGAAGTGCTTCCACCAAAAATGCTTAATTCCAAACTCGATTACCTTTTTTGAAATTTTTTGCTGGGTATGTAGTACATTGTATATGAATATCTTGGCGCGTATTTTTCTCCTTAAATTTTTTATTATTATTATTTTTTTTTTTTGCTTCCTTCAGCCCAATTGCCATTTTTATAAGTCATTAACAGCAAAACAATGCCATTATTTCAAGTGGCTTATAAAGCTTTGCTCTGTTCTTAGCAGCATCATGGTCTCCTCTTTCCATTACAATTTTTTTTTTAAATTTTATTAATCAACCACCATTTTTTACATAAATAGCTTTCGGAAAAAACTGCATAGAACTGCAAAAAAAAATACAAGTACATGTATTGCAAAAGAGGTGGAGTGAAAGTGAGTTTTTTTATGCATTTAAATGCCCTGCGGTTTTATTGCGAACTGAAGTGCTGTTTGCTTCATAATTACACTAGACGTCAAAAAATATTAGATTTGCAATGCAAAGGAAAGTTCCAAAGTTGTTATGTTATAAATATTTTAAGGGTTCCGTACACCAAAGGTGAAAAGGAATCCTATTATTTTGTCTGTCTGCTTGTCACAAGCTATTTTCTTCAAATATATGACAGTTAAAAATTACAGGGTGTTCTAAAGCCAGCAACGAAAAATTTAAAAATTCTAATGTTATATGCAGAACATTATATAGAGACACTTGAAATTTTCAAAGCTAGTGCATTTTTATGCAGACTATACTAATTAAAACTGAAATTAAGATCATGTTCATCGAAATACGAACGATAGATTCGATCGAAAATTTATGTTAGAAACAAAAACAAAAAACTGAAATTTGTTTTTGTTTCCAATATAAATTTTCGATCGAATCTATCGTTCGCATCAGGGTTTTCGTTCATCCGACTAAAGTCGCAATTTGACCCTTTTTTAGCCGTGTGCGACTTTTTGAGAGACTTTTTTATCACCGACTTTTGCGACTTTTTAATTTTGTTGGGACTTTTTACCCTTTTTTTTAAAGGATTTCACAGAAAACATCTAAATTGCAGTAAATTCAAAATTCAACAGTTCCTTATTATTTTTATAAAAAAAAAAAAAAAAAAAAAAAAAAAAAAAAAATCGTCAAAATTTAAAAGCAATTCACAGATTATTGTTCATTTGGAAGCACTTTTATTAATTGCAACCTTGTCACGTGTACAATGTATTTCAGAAATTTTTCGCAAATTTTTAGTAGGAGTTTCAAAGAATAGTTTTAGAAAACACAATTTTTGAAATAAATAACAATTGTGGTTTTTGGAGTGCTTATTTTACAAAATTATTTTTACCCGCCGAGTCAATGAAAAAAGTTGTCGTAAAATGTATGCAGGTGTACACGAACATGTAAACATTTTGAAATTAGCTTTGTTTAATAATAAATTAGCTAAAAAATTAAAATTGAATAGACAAAGATATAGAAGAGTGGATTTCTTTTGAGGAACTTATTTTTAAATACAGAAATGAAATTACAAAAAAGTAATATTTATGCTAAGAAAATCGGCCTTATTACGGGTGTCATATTACTATATACAAATAGACTAAAGAACATTGCAAAATTTTTTCTTTAATCTAGTACAAAATCGTTGTTGTCGTAATCGAAATACGACACTCGTAATTAGGCCCAATATTGTTGAAAAACACATACATTCACCAAAAATAAATGGCGCCAAGATCAAACGAATTGAATTAAAGTTAAAAATTCACGGGGCTTTATTTAGAAATGTTTGCCAAAAATATAGTAAGTTTAACTTTTTTAGCTTGTTTTTTAATGAATCCTATACTCCTTTGACCTCGGAAGCATACGACAGCCAAATTTATTAAACTTAATTAAATTTTTTCAGCATATATACATGAAAACATGTATAGAAGTACATATAATGGAACTATGTTATATGTTATATGCATTGATTCAACTTATTTTTTGTTGTGTTACAGTTTTTATAATTAAAAAAAAAAAAGCGTTACAAAAGATGTGCAACTTTTATTTTCTCAAACGACTTTTTTGTGCGACTTTATTTTTATAAAACGACTTTTTGTGCGACTTTTCAAAAATTCCTAACGGTAACCCTGGTTCGCATTTAGATGAACAGGCCCTTAAAAAAATCAAAATTAAAGGGTATTGTGTCAGTTAATGTTATTTTGACAACTTGCAGTAATCTTGGAAATTGTAAGAGGAAAACTCTTGAAATTTTCAAAAAATGCTAAAACTAAAAAAATCCCAAAATATGTAAAGAAAAAAAATGCCAAAACGAGAAAAACTAAAAAATAACCGAAATCCGAAAAAAAAGTTCACCGGGAATTTAAAATTTTTTTAAAATATTCTACATCGATTGCAAAGGGTGGGCCAAAAGAAACCAAGGGGTGTAAAAGTTTAATAACTTTTTTGTTTATTACCTTTTTTTTATTTTTTCTTTCAGATTATATAATACACAAAATGGAAATTTTTTTACACTAAGTATGAAAAATTATGTCTCTTAAATGACCACCGTTTTCAGCTTCGCACTGATGGGCTCTTTTTAGAGCATTTTCCATAACATCTTTCAAAACTTGTGGTTGTAGCGTTCGAATTTCTGCAACAATGTTTGCCTTGAGTTCAAGGATTGTCTCTGGCTTGTTCACATACACTCGCTCCTTCAAAAAACCCCAAAGAAAATAGTCGGGTGCTGTCAAATCTGGCGATCGCGCTGGCCAAATAATTTCCGAATTTCGAGAAATTATTCGCTCTCCAAAAATTTGACTTAAAAGTGCCATTGTGTCTCGGGCAGTATGGGCAGTGGCTCCGTCCTGCTGAAACCACATACCAGGTCTGTTTTCAAGAGCAGGACGTAAAAAATTTTCTATCATAAACCGATACCGCTCTCCATTTACGGTTACAGCACTTCCATCTTCATTCTCGAAGAAGTAGGGCCCAATGACATTTTCAGATGTGATCCCACGCCATACTGTATACCTGATGGGGTGCAATTGGCGTTGATGAATGGCTCTTGGATTTTGAGAACCCCAGAACCTACAGTTCTGCTTATTAACAAAGCCATTCAAATGAAAATGAGCTTCATCACTCATAATCAAATTTTCAATAAAGTTGATTTCATTTCTGGCCAACTCTTGAAATTTAACTGCAACATTTATACGTTGCCGATGATCTGCGGGTTTTATTTCTTGGACCAATTGCACCTTATATGGGTATAACTGTAAATCTTTTTTTAAAATGCGCCGTAGTGGCGTACGAGACATTTCTAGCTGAGCAGAACGCCTTCTGCCAGATGTTTCTGGTGCTTTGTTAACACTTTGCTGTACTCGTTCAATATTTTCCGCAGTGCGACTTAAACGTGGTCTACCGGTTCGAGCCAAATCTCTTACGCTTCAGAGGGCGAAATTCTGACGTTAAAATGTCGACGATATGCTCTTTGCGTTAAAATAATTGATCTCTGGTTTAAATAATAAAATTCTATTGTTCTGGTTCTCTGTTCAGTTGTGAACCTCTCCATTATAAATTCTCCAAGTGTTGCCTATATAATCTGAAAGAAAAAATAAAAAAAAAATTAATAAACAAAAAAGTTATTAAACTTTTACACCCCTTGGTTTCTTTTGGCCCACCCTGTATTTGTGACAATAAGGATAAAGTGCTTAAGTCATATTTTACTGTTTTGCAGGAGAACACTTTTAAGCAGCTTTCAAGTCGATTTTCAGAAATTTATTTCTGTTACAATTAAATTGGGAAATTGTGTGTTAACCTTAATTTTTTTAAGCAAACGTTATTCTACACACTATAGGTAATACATTAGTTAAAAAATACCAAAGTATATCCAAAAAAGATAAGTCGCAAGTCATAGTGTTATAACTTCCTGAAAAATTACACAAACTAATTGATATTTTGATCAGGGGTACGGAGGTACAATTATTTCAAAATCATTTTTGTCTCGACTTAAGCACTTTTTCCATTTTGCCACAGATATTTTTTGTTATAGTGGTAAAAGTTTTATATATTCTGTGAAAATTTCAGGTCAGTAGCTCTTACTGTTTTCGAGAAAACACCCTGTGACGGACAGACGTTGTACGGAACCCTAAAAAGCAAATGTCGCTCGTGGGTAATCGCATGACTTAAGAACGGCAGCACCAAGTTCGCTTTTTTATTTTAATTTTGTCATAACCTACCTTAGGTTTTTACACGCCCACGTCCACTTTTTTAACTAATCTAAAATCAGAGAACGGCTGGGCCGATTTGCCTAACTTTTTTTTAATACTCGTAGTCATTTAATTAATAGTATTAAGGAGTGGATAAGTGGGCATGGGAACTCCTACATATAACAAATATTTATTTTTATCTTGGGAACTAATACGGTAAATATCTGAGATTTTGTAGGATTTACAAGTTTTATTAGCTGTTAAAAAAAAGAAAACGTCAAAAAAACAAGCGGGCGTGGCACCTCCTATATAATAATTTTTTGTCGTGGAATAACTTTGCATCTACTGCAGCCAGAACTGTTAAATTTTTTGTGAGTAGCGATTTTTATAATGTGCGTTGTCTTACAAAAAAAAAAGTTGGAATTGGAAATTTGGGTGTGGTACTTCCCACAAAGAGAAAATATTTACCTTGAGATATCTGAACGTTGAAATTTTGCAGACGGTAACGCTGTTGATAATGTACATTGTCTCTCGAAACAGAATTGAAGAATTGAAGAATTACTCTCATAAAGTAAAAATTTTTGTATGTCTTAAAAAATAATACCAGTGTACTAGTGATCTTGCTGATTTGCCCACATTACATTACTGATGGCCTAGAAGGATTAACAGGCTATTATTTTTTAAAATAGCACTTCCCACATAAAAACAACAACAGTCAAAATTCCGAAATGATTTATGCACTTTTTGTTTCTTGCCACAGTTACAAAGTACTATGTACACTCGAATCCGCTTTAGCGCAACACGCTTTACTGAAAAAAAACGGATTACTGAAAGTGATACAAATCCCCGCACTGATTTTTAACGCAGCTAGTCTTATTCACTTCGCTTTACTGAAAATATCGTATTATTGAAAATCAAAAGCAAGCACACAACTACGTTTTGTATGAAACTTACTTCGCTTTAGTGAAAAAATAAACAATGAAAAATTAATTTATTACAAATAGATTGCATAATTTGAGGCTGGAAAAATTGTGCATGTTTTGTCCGTTAAAAAATCAAATGGCAAAATATTTTTGTCCTTTTCGCTCTTACATACTTTATTGCATTTTTCTATTATATTGTGAATGCAAGTGGCTAGATATTTTCGAGGAATTCGTGATAATGATTTTAAGCAGTACGCTTAACTGTAACAAATTTCAGTAATCCGAGCTACGTTTTAGAGAAAAAATCGGATAATTGAAAAAAATTGGGTTTTGGTTATTTTCAGTACAGCGGAGTCGACTGTACTATACACACTTCGATACAAAAACAGGACAAGATTACTTACCTCAGGCAAAAACTTTAAATCTCCAGGACTCATGGAAAATTTTGCAACAAACCTCTTTGTTTTAATAATTATTATTATCTCACATATAATGCGTGTACGTTTAGCATCTTATTAAAATCATTAAAATTTAATCTTTACGCAAAAGTCAACAACTACAAGCTCATTAGCAGCCGTAAATGATATCATAAGCATCGTAAGGATAATTCAAACAACAAACACCCTAAATAATAGTCAACAGTTGCAGCAAAAAGATAGAGAAAAAAAAACATCTACAGGGGTTGAATATATGATCATCAAGTTTGGTAACTAAAAAAAAACACTTTGTTTCATTAATAGAGAATATTAGTTTATACATATATGAGCACACACAAAAACATGCGCACGTTTTCTAACACCCATTGTGCAAGGACACGTGTAATAAAGAAACAATTAGAAGCTCCTTTATGAATAGTAAAAAAATAATATTTTCTGTAAGTGAGTAGTAGTAATTCTGCTGTAATTTGGGTGTGTTTTTTAATAAGTTCGCGTGTTTGTTTTATTAATCTTTGGCCACTGTTCTTTCAGCTTATATTTTCTTTTCTCTTTTTTTTTTAAATTGGAGTTTTGTTACACTATTATGTTTTACCACCCACCGAGAGTAGACGTGATATTTGTTACAGAATTGTTATGGATTTAAGTAGTTTGTATGCTCGGCAAATTTTTGGAGGATTTGCTTTTTTTTGTGTGAGTTGAGACGTGTTTTAATTAGAAAATTAGAAAACTTTTAATAATTAGCATTGGTTCTTTTGGAACAGAAAATGGATTCGGGAAACTGCTCAAATGATTTTTGAAACACTTAAAGACTCATTATTATAACCTATAAATAGTTGAAGATGGAGTGGGCCTTATTTTATAGCGCCTAAGTATCTAAATCTTGAAACATCTACGAGGGTCTTTTTGAATTTCACGCCTCTTAATTGAAATGACAACACTTCTCCTTTCAACCGGCAACTGTCAGTTGACTCCTGTCTAAATTTGAATAAGCTGCGTCATTTAGTTTGTGTTTGTGGCATCCGTTGATACACTGAAAGGAAAATCTTCATTTTATCATTGTATTAATGAAAAATTTCATGCACACAATTAAAACCTTTAATAAGCTAATGAACAATTTTATTCAAACAATGAAGAATTATTAATGATGCTATTTCATTAGATAAATTAATGTTTTTTCTCTTAGTGTAGCAGTTTACGGGTTTGAGAAGAAAATGAAAAAAAAAGTGAATTTGATGTGCTCATTAAGCATTATTTTTTGCGAAAAAATTCATCACTCAAACCAAGGCTAGCTTGATAAATACTATGGGGACTCTTCACCATCAATTTCAATAGTAAACGTTCGGTCGAATGAGCCGAACGTTCTGGACACCCCGTTGAAAAAATGTAAAAAACTCACGATATCGTTTTAGCCGATCGCAGATTGAAAGTGAGAGAGAGGTTGTGGAAAACATAGGCATTTCACATGGGTCAGTAGTTTAAATTTTTAATGATCACTTGGGTATGAGAAAGCTTTTCTCAAGATGGGTGCCGCGTGTGCTCACAATCGATCACAAAAGCAGGTGCAGTTTCCATTGCAAAAATTCATCAATTGTACTACGCATTACTCCCTCATGCGCCCTTTCCCCCTGATTTAGACACGAATAACTATTTCTTGAAGAGTTGGCCCGGCGGGAAGAGATTTGACTCCAACAACGAATCATCTCACAAAAAAATTCCTATTTTGATGAACTCGAACAAATCATGTTTTTCGGAAGTGATAAAAGAAAATTGGAGAAACGTTGGACTAAGTGTATAGAACTCAAAAGGAGACTATGTTGAAAAATTTAACAACTGGGAACCATATGGACATCTCGAGGTTCGTTTCAGTCATGACGGTGCACTGGATGGTCGGCAGACATGCTAGTATGATAGGTCTGTCCTATAATGATTTCTGCCGAAGTTGTCGAGAAGAAAGCAAAGAAGAAACAATCTTCCACTTTCTTTGTGAGAAATCTGAGATTGGATTGAGTGATCTTATCAGATATCTCAACGCGACGGGTTGGCTCTTGTACCTATCACCGTATACGTATACTTAGACATGGTTGTACACGGGTTGACACCGACGAGTGGAGTGATCTTTCCAAAAGGAATCGTTTAGATTATACTTCAATTAATGACCCACCCTTGTATAGTTATTAGAAGCGGGAACTATTGGACTATGATAGCGGCTAGTCTACACTGAAAGAAAAATCATTCATTCAGAGAATGAAACGGTTTCATTAAATGTTCTGCATTATACTAATGAAACTTTTCATTAATACAATGAACAATTTCATTGTATGCATGAAATCTTTCCATCTCTGCTCTTCATGTGTTCTTCATAGTTCATTGTATTAATGAAAATCGTTACATTGTTTAAACGAATTTTCTTTTTGGCGACTTTGGGGCAAATATAAATAAGTTCCAAGAATTTTGTCTTCTTACTGTATAGAGTTTGTCAAACATAAATAAATCAAAAGTTATTTAGTTAAAAAATAATATCTATTTCTTATTTTTCTAATCCCTTTTAATTTCAAAGCTGTATGGTCATCATAAATGCAATGAATTCATTTCATTTATACAATGTAATATTCTGCATTGTATAGCAGATATCTCTCTCTTTCTCTTTTTTATATCCATTCACGTCCTTCACCACTATACAAACGCAAGAAGGTTGTGCCAAACATCTTATAAAGATGCTTGTTTTGTTAAGATTTTTGTTTGATTCTTTTAAACTTATGTTTGTGTATTGTGATTTTCAATAACATATTATAAGAGTTTTACTATAAACATGCAAGTTTTTCGACTTACTTAAACATTATTTGGGTTGAACTCTACTGATGAGTTCCTTAAATTTTAAATGTTTTACGTTAATAAATACATACATTTGCTTATATATTAACACATACATATGTATTTCTTTATATTAAATAAAATAAAAAAAATCTACATATATATCTTTTATTAAGTAGGTGGTTTGGAATGGATATGATTTCATGTTTTTAATAGATAATTTTCATTATTTACTGCTTATATTTCATTATATATATAAAATTTTTTTATATTAATGAATAAACTTCATTTATAGTATGTAAGAACTTCATTAAATCAATGAAACAACTACATTATATTCATTAAAAAGTTTCATTGAACTAATGAAATAGTTTCATTCTATTTATGACATAGCCGCCAAAATTAACTTCATAAATACAATGAATCATTCTTCATTGATCCAATGAAGGGCTTCATTAGCTGACTTTTAATGAAACATTTCATTAATACAATGAAGAATTTCATTGTCTGAATGAAGGTTTTCCTTTCAGTGTACCAGTGTGTATTTTATGACGGTTGTTGAAGTGACATTCACTCTCAACCAATCCACAACTTCCTTGATAAAAGTGATCTGGAAGTCACTTTGAAATACGAAGATCTAATATTTTTTATTGATTACTTTAATTATTCAAATTTTATTTAATTCAAATTTAATACTTAATTTTATCCATATTTAAACCCGAATCTGTACTTGAAATAACCCCAAAACGAGATTGTTTTCAGGAAACCTGAGATTGAATCTGTCGCAAAATGCAATTGATGCAAGAACTTCCAAGTTTATTTAATCCCGAACCTGTACTTGAAATAACTCAAAAACAGAGATTGAAGCAATATCCAAATGCGCCTCTTTTAAGAAATACTAGCTAACTTCATTTATAGAATAAAAAGATTTAATTCAATTTTTGATTAACTTTTTATTTTATTAATATATTTGTTTGTTTTAATTATGTATTGGAACAATATTATTAGTATAATATATATAATAATTATATAAAATACTTACATATAATAATTAATTTTAATGCCAAAAATTATTACAGGTATTCACGTCAAAAGTTGCACTGTTGCAGAAAAGCAAAATTGCAAAATTTTCAAAAAATATAACAACAACCACATAGAAAATTATTTTGCACAAATGATGCAAAATTATCAGGGTCTGAGTAAGTGCAAGATTATCAGGGTAAATTTTGCAAAGTTGTGCAACTTTTTATGGCATTGCCAATCTAAAAAAAATGGACAAAAAGTACTTATAAAATCAACCATACACCAAATTACAACGCAGAAATTCCTAAATGTTTTTCTTTTAAATGAAAAAACATGTCGTTGAAGATATTTTCGATACAAATAAATTAATTAAAAAATTATACAATTAAAAAAATATTTAAATTTAATTATAAAGAAATCTTCAAATTCGATACATACATAATTTTGCTATTTTCAAAAGACCTATGGCTCAAATAGTTATTAGAATTATTAGTGAATTGATTACAAAATTAATCAGCGAAGTTTCAACACTTCGTTTCAGCATTTAAACAAACATACGAGTACAATATATCTATGCACATATTGTGTTGCTTTATAGACAATTAAACAAAATGGGCTGCTCACGTCAAAAAGTGCAATTATGCATTTTTGCACAGTTGCAAGAGTTGACGTGAATACCTTTATTATTTATATAAACTTCACACAAATCATTTGGTTTTAGTTTATAACTTGAGAACGGCATAACTGAATTTAACCATTTGTATATGGACTAGTATAAGTAAATGTGTCGTATAAATGGTTAAATTCAGTAAAGCCGTTCTCAACACCAAATCCGTGTACTTACTTTGGTATATTTATGTATTAGATTAAGTATAATTTTTATCAAAAAATACGAGTATAAAATTACTGTAGATGCCTTCTTGTTATCAATAAGTAATTTACATATCTATTTTGCTCTCTTAAGACCAGAAACGTATGCAGGTTCTAATGTGATTACATTTTTATTGTAATCGTTCGTCATCACTCCAAAAGTGCAACCCCATCAGTGTTCTAAGCGAAAGTATGTCATTAAGAAGCTAGAGATTCTTAGTGACCTAGAGCGATAACATCTTTGAGAGTCCGGTCAGACAGCGAATCGAGCAAAAGAAAAGAATTATTCAGTCAGAACTTATGAAGCTTCCTATGCACAAGGGTTTCATATCTATTGTATTTTACTCAATATGTAGACTTTTTATTTTTTTTATACTTCATGGCCCTTTTCATTATGTTTTATTTTTTGCAATACCTGGGTTCACCGACGGCAATTTTAGTTGAGCAAGATTAAAGAGAAGTTAATGCAGAGGGGAGTCTCATATTTCCCTCCTTCTTGCCAATTAACTAAACACTTTTTCAACTAAAATTGTCTGGTGTGATCCCAGACTTATTTAAGCTAACACGCACTCTCGATAATAAGTACCGCTTATATTAAGCTTTTGCTTATAAACCAGCTATGTACATCCAAATAAACACACATACTGTGCCTTTTGCATTTAAGGTAAACAGCTTTGAAAGCTATTAAATTTGTTCGTGTTTCTTTGCAAAATAAGAGCAAGCATTGTTATCGGCGAAATCTGGTTGGCTGTTGGTGTGAAAGCACAAAAAGCTCTTTGTGAAAGTTTGCAAATTGTACATATGACTTGAACGTAGCTGTTATAAACGAATATTTGTGCCACATTTGATTTATTGAAAGAAATGTTTGGTAACTGAATATTTTCACGTTTCAGACGCGAGAATCGGCCTCCAAGATCGTCCGATTTAACGCCGCTAGACTATTTGCTGTGGGGATATGTGAAGTTCACTTGACAACTTGGAGTATACTATTCCCCGCGTTATGGCCAATATACGGCGACAAATGTTGGAAGAAGTTATCGAAAATTAGACCTTCAGATTAGACTACGTCGGAGCCAGCCGTGGCGGTCATATGCCAGAAGTCACATTTAAATTATAATGCCAGAAGGTTATCTGTCAATTTTTTTTTAAATTAGCTTTGTTTTATTCCATTTCAAAGTTCTATAACTCAATTACATTACTTTTATGTTAAGCACTGATTTTTTCATTAATTTTTTCATTTTATTGAATTCGAATCACAAGCACTCTAATCATTTTTTTTTGTTTTTTTTTTGAAAGGTATTTTATTTTTTTTTCATAGGGGGAAAACTCTTGACTTCGCAGTCGTACTTTTAAGAATTTTTTTTTGTACTCAATTTAAGAAATTTGTACTTCATTTAAGATTTTTTTAAGAAATTCTAGGATTGATTTTCTAAAGTTAATCCCGGGGTTTAATTGTCGCTTTCGGTAACGAGCTGATTCGATCATGTTCGCATTTGATATCGAGCTATGTTATTACACTGCTCGACAGCGAATGCCATAATCTCAAACTGGAAAAACGTGATCGAATCAGCTCGTTACCGAAAGTGACGATTAGACACCCTTGTCTTCGAGTTATTTCAAGTAAAGATGCGTACTAAATTCAAGTGGAAATCATTTTTTCCACTTTTTTATTTCTGTGCAGTAAAGAAATTTTTTAACCTCGTGCAACATATATGACACGTATTCTTTGCCCTGGCGGGCAAACAAATGATAACCCCAAACATGAGAATTTGATGAACTATGGTCATGTATGTATATACAACTTTTTCGAAACCCAAGGAAATAACAGCCAAATAAGAAAATGAAATAAGGCCCAATAAAACTAAGACATTTTTAATTGGGATTTATCTAATTTTTTTGGCTTTATTTCACCTTGAGTTCGGTAGGGCTTTATTTCTTGAGTTGGGTGGGTTATTAAGTCGTTGGACTTTATTTAATTTTTATTTGAGTTTTTTTTCACAAATTTTCTTTTGTGCCTTATTTAATTTTTACCTTATTTAATTTTTTATGGTTTTATTATTATAAAATCTTAATCTTAATCTAAAGTTTTCGACTCACCCCAAATAGTATTGTATCGAGCACAACCTCAGCTGTAAATAAAAGAGAAGAAATACTTCTTAATAATCATATTAAAATTAATAGAATAATATTATAGTTGGCAACTAACAGCCAAAATTTACAGTTGTTGGGAAGCAAGAAAAAAATTATTGGTTGCCAACTTACAGCATCCATAATTGCCCTATTATAATTATTGTCAGTAAAACTAGTACGAGTAACATGCTCTAAAATAAAAATATTGAAGTAATAAAATAAAAAAAGTCTCAAAATATGCCCTAAAAGACTCAAATATGCTCTATAAATTTGAAAAAAATGCTAAAATTATGAATGGATCGGAAATATGCAAGAACATGCTTTAAAGGGGGAAAATATGCAAAAATGTGAACTAACAAATCGATGCCAAAATTCATAAAAAGTTCTGAAACGAATAAATATTTTATCTCCCCATAAAAATGTGACATTATAAGAAAAGAAACATACAAATGCATATTTGCGGTTTTTTCCCTGATTATTATTATTTTTCAAAATAAATCATTTTTTTTTAAATTATATTACAATTTTTTAAATCATTATTGGTAAAATAAATCATAAATTTTATAACTTTCTAATATATATTTTATAAAATAAATTGTAATAAATAAGGAAATAAAACTATTATTAGTTTTGGGATTTTTTATATGTAAAAGTGTACCACGATGTCGACAACGTTCGACTTGTCGCACACTTACATGTGTACATTGGAAACAGCAACAAAGTTTTAAACTTGAGTAACGTTTTAAAACGACAGTTAAGAACGGCAACTTTACATTAAAATTGTACCGTGTTACCCTAACACCGTATTACCATTTCAATATAAAATGATCCTTTTATGTGTCGTTTTAAAACGATACTCAAACAAGAAGAGGCACGAATATTTAAATTTCTTAAGAAGAAAAAAAAACATCGTTCGCTCCCTCATCAAATACGGGCCACCTTTGAAAAACTAATTATCATGAGAGTTTCCCTGAAAACGATTATTATTTTGAAGCATCACAAGTACATATTTTAAATGCCCACCTCACACACGCACACACACACACACACAGATACTAATTATTTACTTACCAGGAAAAAGCCCTTGAAATATTGACGTATTCGAATGTTGTTACTCGTACCATTTGTTGCACTTCCCATTATAAGTAGAATACAGACTAACAAATGAATAAAAGAAGGGGGGACGACTACAGCATAAAAACTAACAAATTATATCAAAATAGAAATTTGAAAGAGAAAAAATAAAAAATAAAACTGACATCTAGACTGACTGATTTTCTTGATTATTTAATTTGGACAACAACGAGTACTTATGAAGCCACAGTGGCTTGCTGGATTTCAATTTCAATGAAACTTCCAAAAGATTGAAAAAAAAAATGCTGTGACTCCTTTGCATCATCAGTGCCGGTATAAATGAGTGTTTATACTTTTTGTTGTTTCCATTTTAACAATTGGGTACCAGCTTGGAGCCTTTATCTTGTTTTCGCTGTTTAGTTACCGTTTTTGCATTGAAAGGTCATGCGAGGGTTGAAACAAGTCTTTATGAGCGTATGTGCTCAGAGTCAGACCGGGAGCTACGTCCTAATTTACACTATGCAAGTCTTATTGCTAAGCTGATTAGTTTGTGGGGAGAGAGAGAGACGAGGGGAAAATAAACGTTTCCGTTTCTTAACAGTAAGACTTGCATAGTCTAAGCTAGGACTACACACCAACTTAACCAACTCAACCAAGGCTTGCCAGGTTTTAGCAGGACGGATGACTCATTAACCTGAAAGCCGTCTAGACCATATTTCACTCCAGCTGATATTAGTAACAGAATACTTCAACGGCCAGCCCATGTCGTCAATTCCAAACGTTTCAAAGCAGTCCATTATGACTTACTGGTATCGATTCTGATGCTTATGTGTCAAGGATGCCATCATTGCTCTCCATTGTGTGCGTGAATTGAGCGGCGTCCGCTTTGAAACGTCGGTATCTTTTGCATATGTGCGAACTTCCCTAGGCAACTTCGATCTCAACTTTCCCATTTAGTCGCTTCTTACGACAAGCAGAGAACCACTGAGGTAGAATTCTAACCCGCTACCCCACAGGTTTTTGTGTGTGTGTGTGCCTGCCACAAAAAAATTAATTTTTTTCTTAACCAAAACTCATTTTAACCCACTGTACCTTGATTGGTATAAATGATAATGAGGTTGTTATTTTTTGTTTTGTACTAGTTGGTTGGCTCTTTTAAAAAGGTGATGAGGCAAAATAATGAAAATAATGAATGAATGAATAATGAAATAATGAACACTATGCCAGACACACACACAAAAAATCGTAATGAATTCAAAATCCAACTGAATCTTGTTGCATCTTTTCAGCCGTAAGAGAGGGGAAATGGACAGATTAACGCACTTTAAAAATTTATGAAAGAAAAAATAAATAAATAATAATTCTAAGAATTGATACCATTTTAAGTGAATTGGTACTTGAAACACAACCACAATAACAACAACAAAAATCAACATATAATTATTAATTTTTCACAAAAAAAAAACAAAAACAAAAAAATGTTGGAGTAGTTTCTTTAGAATTCTTAAGCTAGAAATAACTTTAAGCTAAAATATTGAAGTAAAAAGTAACATGATCTTGCTGCACAGATCTGTCAGACATATTGCAACCTCATAAATGTATTTTTTTTTTTTTGCTTTTGTATTTGTAGACAGCATAGCGTCAAGTGGCATGAACTCTTTGCAAGGCGACGACGATTCAAAAGGGGGTACATGGCAGTGTCCAAAATATACAGCATCATCATAATTATAAACATGTATGTATGGTTTTCTGTACTTCGGAGTTCACTGATGAGTTCCCACAGGTTTTTCTCTTTCGTCTTTGACAACCTTTAAATAGAAAGGCGAACATGATGGCAGCCGCATTATTAGTTTCAACGAATTGCCGTTTTCAAGAATTGCTTAACAATTCTTTAGAAACCAATTAATTATTTTTTTTTCTCTCTTAAAGATGTGCATAACTTATAAGATAAAAATAAAATGAAGGGAAAAATGAATTGTATTAAATTTTATAAATTGAAGGAGTGTTATTGTAATTTTTGTTTTATTAACTTTTTGTGGGAAAAAAATGGGGCGTAACCTTAAAAGTTTCTACATTACAAGCAGCCAACTTGTCTAGAAAATCTGTACGAAAAACATTCGATTTTTTTTTTTAAATAGCTTGTTTGTATTTTTAGCGGATTTGGCTGTTTGTTTGTAATATGGAAACTACATATATCTTAATTTAATATTACAAAACCTTACATTTTGTTGGATAATGAAATTTTTTACGGAACATTTTAACACTCTCAACTCTTCTCTGTGTGGGATTTTTTTTATCCTTTTTGCAAATATAGCGCAAATAGCGTCCTTCAACGGCAATATAACGGGTTAAAAAGTTATACAAAAAATATTTCCCACAAAAAAATTAAACTTATAACATAACTTATAATTAGTGAAAACATAAAATGTTAATTACGTATTTAAGGCTGGGACTCACTTTCCTACACTATTAAAAAGAGAAGAGAGGTGTTTCAGGATACCCGGTTATAGCTATGCTGCTTATATATAAAACAAACTTAATGTGTTAAATAATAATGCAATAAAATTATATTACATGATGATGTCAAGTTCTATGCAAATATTTTAAAACGTTTCCATTTATTTCCCATTATTTTCTTTTCTAGCAGCGTACGATTAAATTAATGTATTGTTAGGGGCCGGCGGCGGCTCTTAGTCGGCTTACAGTCGAACGGCTGTGTTCTCTGGGTTGTGCTCATGAGCAAAAAAAATTAATACAAGAACAAATTGAGCAATTCTTCTCTGTTTTGATGTGTAAACACCCTGCAGAAAGTGCGAATAGTGAAAATGTACTGAGTCGCTCTTGACTTTGTCACCAGTACTACTCTACAATTATTCCCCATACAATACTTTATGCTATAGACATTTAACATGTGCTTGTCATTGAAAATCTACTAGTAACACTAAAACAATTGACTAGGTAGTGAATTCATAGTTCTTATGGGAACATGGAGACATACCAATCAGACATTTACTGGTACATTTCTATACCTTACGTACATACAAATTTATGTATATTGACAAGTTGTTGCAAAATCCTCCAGAAATACACCACATCTGTTTTCTCTCTTTCTTTTATACTGACGAATAGAAGAGAAATTGTAGACAATGTAACTACTACTAGAGTTTTAGTGTTGACATAGAGACACTTGGCCCCAGTCTGACTGCAGGGCATCTATACGCTAGGGGGTAAAAATCTTTTGACTTTGATTTCTTTGCTGAGATTTCTTTGCTTTTCTTTCACAGCATTTTCAAATCGGTGTGAGCTATGTATGAGTGTATTAGTGTTTGAAAGAAGCAATACCAAGCAGAGAAACAAGTCGACTGGCTCGAAGCCGACGGTGCGCCGCCGCCGGTTATTTTTCGTACACCAAAGGTGAAAATGAACCCTAAGAGCTACGGACTTGAAATTTGGACACAATGTGTAGACATTTGGCCACTACAACAACAAATACATGAGAGTTAAAAACTAAAGGGTGTTCCAAAACGAGCAACGAAAAATGTTACAATCCCACGTAATATACATACAATTGTATGAAATTTAAATTGAAATTTTAAAAGTTAGTGTATTTTTATACAGACTACAACAATTAACACTAAATTTAAAAAATTTAAATCAATGGGTATTCCATCAGTTAATGCAATTTTGACTTTGTAATTTTGACAACTTGCTGTATCTTGTAAACCGTAAGAGGAAAACTCTTGAAATTTTCATAAACGGTAAAACTAAAAAATCAATAAAATATAAAATCGCCAAATATAAAAAAATCGCCAAAAGCAAAAAAAAATGCCAAAACGAAAAAAGCACCAAATTAAAAAAAATCTCTAGGACTAAAATAAATCGCGAAAAACCGGAAAAATCGCCAAAATGAAAAAAATCCTTAAACAAAAAATCGCCAATATGAAAATATCGCCGAAATGAAAAAATCGCCTAAATAAAAAAACCACAAAAACAGAAAAAATCGCCAAAATGAAAAAACCCCAAAAAAACAGAAAAAAATCGCCAAAAGGAAAAAATCGCCAAAATGAAAAAAAATTGCGAAAATTAAAAAAAACCCAAAAAGAGAAAAAAACGCCAAAACGAGAAAAAAGCGATAAAACTGAAAAAAAAATCGTTTAAACTGAAAAAACTTAAAAAAGGAAGAAAGCTAAATCAAAAAATAAAAAATTATCAAAACCGAATGTGCGTGAGTCAAAGTCGCACGTTACTGAATTTATTTTAATTGCAATGCGTACACAACAACAAGAACAGCAACAACTAAACGATGAAGAGGAATTAAAAATTAAAAAGATGAGCACTGCAGTACCATTAAAGCGTCAGTAAAAACAATAAAAAATGTTTAACAAGTAAATTTTTACTGATTACTAAATTTTTTTTCTACAAGTTTTATAAATTGCCTAAATGATTTCTTATATGATGAGGTGCATTGAATTTTCAGTAATCAGTAATGCCTGTATTCATAATGAAATTCTACCAAGTGGCTAAATGTTTTTCATACAAAAATTTCAAAATTTGACACTTGCTACAATTTTATTATGATTACGGTAATGCAAATTAAATTTCATTAGCAGTAAAAATTTTACTGAATTTTTTTTAGTAATCAGTAAATTTACTGCTTACTGCAATTTTGAACGCAGTACATATGTATATGTACATATACTGCAGTGTGCCCATTTACTAACCAAATAAGTTTAATAAAACAAACAAATTCATATGTATTTACAATATTGAAAGTTTTGATACTTTTAATTAATTAATTTAAAAAAAGATACTAAAAGCATAAGTACTTCCAACTTAAAAAAATTTCATTACTAGATGTTTACACATCTCCCCTGTGATCGGACTCACATTGCTTTTTTTTTTTATTTCACTCACTTCAAAGAACGAAACAAAACAAAATCAAACAATTTGTTTGGTTTATTTTTGTACTCTGGTTTTGAGTACAAAGAAATCAAAACAAAAATTAATTTATACTCGTAACTGTAATAGTATCGATTATGTTTGTTACGAAAATCACTTTCTAGCTCCTATGTCGCGAAATAAATAGCATAGCTATAAAAAGGACTAGTGTTTAGTAGCTAGGACCACAATTTCAGCTAATAATAAATGATTTAAGGCTTCTATTACTACTCATTAGAGGTACATACTTATCTTATGTATTGCAGGATTAGATTGAGCGAGGGGCCATAATCATGATACCATATCAACTTTCGATATAATAATTTCCAATTAAAACTTTCAAATCTTGAACATACAATATGTGTTTTATGGTGTCAAAAATAAATACATATCTTAAAACATCTATTACTTTTTTTATTCGATTTTATTTTCATTTTGTGTGTAATAATTATGCATGAGAGTTAGTTAAACTGGCGTATTTACAGGCACTCAAGCTATTTACACACTACTTTGCTAGTAACAAAAGCAAATAATCAAATATTTGCACACACACACACACACACACACACTAGTCCGCACACATACAAATACACACAAACGCACACCAATACAACCCACTTGACCTGAGATTCGATACATTTAAACGAATGCTCACGAAAGCGAAGAAATTTCGAAACAAAATTGCTAGATATTTGTTGGAGTATCTAAAAAAATTCAAATATTCACTAAAGCGAACATCTCTAAATAGTTTCTCGAATGTGTGACGATAGCCTCTTATTTGACCAACACTTTCGTTATATATCTCGAACGTCTATCGTTTAAAACTTTCGAGAATGGCAATCAAAAAATAAATGGAAAAAATTTTTATTTCAAAAACATTCAATTTCGTAGGTTAGCTACCAACACAAAAAGTGTGACAATATCGAACTAATTTCGATATTGCAAAAAGGCAACAGAAAAGGTAATTTTTTAAGTTTTTTTCTTCTTTATTTTTTTAATTTGTTTATTTTAATTAATTTATTTATTTATTTTTTATTTTAATTCCTTAACTATCGCTGCAGGATAGGAATTGCACTAGGCTATCGCGGCAAAAAAATTTCTGTTCAATTATTGCAAATATGTATGTAAGTATGTGTTTCTTTTAACTTGGTAACTCTAGACTAACAGACTAGCGTACATCTACTAGGCTACCCTCACACATTCGAAAAATTATCGAGAGAAGTTCGCTTTAGCGAACATTCGAATTTTTTAGATTCGCGAACAAATATCGAAGAATTTTGTTTTAAAATTTTTTCGTTTTAACGAGCTTAAACAAATTATATCGAATCTCAGTTCAAGTGGTTAGCAACCCAGTTGATAAGATTGTCATCCATGACGACTTATCCTCTCTTATTTAGATTTCTAGCCGACTTTTAAAAGGAAATCGTTATTCACGGCAATCTGAGCGACAATGACTTGCATGTTGCCCTCAATCAAACATTTTCGACTTGGTTGATGACAATCTGAGCGACGACAAGTCGTGTGTTTTGTTTTCAATCAAACACATGAATATGTTGGCCTTTTGTTGACAAAGTTTTAGATGGTTCTGTAGCTGGATGGTGGTGACCACGAAAGCTTATAAACATGCAGCCTCAGTTCGAATATCAGCTAAGTTAGTCAATAATTTAAATAAAAGGGGAAAAACAAGTAAGCAAAAAAAAAATTTTAATTAAAGTCTGTTCTACATTCATGATTTGATCAGGCAAAAGTTTGTACCGCTTTGCAAGCAAAATTACATGTGATAATTATTAATGAACAAATAGCACCAAATTTAATTGTAAATATTCTGACAAACACGTAGTAGAACGGAACAACCAGCTGTTTTCGAAGGTCACTACACCCCCACTCTGTTGAGTCAAATTGTTGTCATTGCTGAAGAACTCACACTACTCGTACCATTTTGTGAACGATAATCGAAATGGTTCTGGACATTGCCGCCTATGCGGTCTTACACGCTTTCATGGCCAATTGTACGAAAACTTCGGCAACGATTTATTTATTTGAGCTCTCGTCAATATGTCTTCCATGATTTTCTATCCATCATTTAAGATGTTTGAAAGCCATGGTCAACTGGGAATACAAGCATAAAAATTCGACAGGGAAAGGAAGAATTAAGAGACAGCTAGAGTCATTCACACATGTACATACTATATATAAAAATACATGTATGTATTTATGTATAAATTTATGCTTGTATGTAGTTGTGTTTATTTTTTTGAAACACATCCTAGACGATAAACATAAACCAAACAAACCACTTGTAAGTAGAAGTTGTAGAGTGGCTTTTATTCGCATTGTTTTGTTTTGCCACCATTGTTGTTGGTTGTTGTTGTAGCCCGAAAACTTGGTTGGATATTGATTTTAATTGAAAAATTGTTAATTTTCCAAGCATTGAACACAGGGAAGGCAGCATGTGTAGTAGATAAGTTAGAATGCAAATACGAGGGTGGTCTCACAACTTACGACAAGCTGACGTATAAATTAAAAAACGAAAATTACTTTGGTGAAAAGTGGCAACCCTATAAAACATGTGTTTTAAGTTTGAAGATGCCACTTTGTTTAAAATCTTTTTGAGCCATCAAATATAAACGATCTCAGTGAATTTGTAAACCTGGAAAGCATTTTTCAACATCATATAACACTGTGTGTAATTTTTTGTCATGGAAATATAGCCATATACGGACACCGCTGCCTGATAGAAGACCAAAAAAAAAACCCGTATCTCCCAGTTTTGTCCCAAGTCCTCCACTTTTTTTTACTGGCCCCAAAGATTTGGGGCCTAAGTGGCATTTTTGCATTTTCTCAGGCTCATATCTTGCAAACAGTTCGGAAATTTTTTTTTGAAGATTGCAGTAAATCATTTTGAATTAACATGAAACACATATGAAGCAAAATCATAGCCGAAAAAGGTTTAATTAATCTTGTTACGTAGGTTTTAAGTTAAAATGTTTCTGTGTGTAGCAGAGTTGCAACAAGGCGGCATGAGATGTCAAGAGGAAAACCGTAGTGTTCGACTAATTATGAGGTCTACGCCAGAAAATTTTATTAAATAATCATCGACTGAGTGTGCGTGAGCTAGGTGAAATGATAGGCATCGAAGCTACCCAGCAAAAAATTACACATTACCATTAGAACTACTTGCCATATAATGACTTACTTTTCTGATTGCGAATTTTCATTACTCGCTTACAAATCACATTACCTAAAATTAAAAAAAATGACGTGCAAGTTGCTAAATGAAGAGAATAATTTTTTTATACGAAATAGATTACGTGAAATGTTGACAAATAAAAAAAAATGTAAGTACTTCTGAAGAATCGATTATTTTAGTCTCACGCCTTGTTAAAATCATTAAGTTGGTAATCCAGTAGGGAAGTGCTTCCACCAAAAATGCTTAATTCCAAACTCGATTACCTTTTTTGAAATTTTTTGCTGGGTATTTAATATTGCTGGAAAAAGTGAATCGAGATAAAAACATATTTTGGTGGAAAATAAAGAAAACATTTTTCCCCATTTGAAAGGTCGGCTTGTTTTAAGACCGCCCTCGCATGTCTGAAAACATATAAGCGTGTGTGCGTACGTATGCATACACATGCATATGTATGCACGTATGTATATGTGTGAGGGTATATTTGAAAAAGTTAGTAAATTTTAACAATTATAAGCACAAAATGATGTTTACATGACGATGGCACAAAAAAATACGTAAATTAAGGCAAGCTTTTAATTAAATAAAAAAAATTCTCATTTAAAATATAATTGAGGATATTATTTCACCTTAAATGATACCAAAAGAAGTATGAAAGCATCATGATCACATGATCGTATGATCTATTGCCTTTTCAATTTAGAGCAGCGTATAGAAAGAATTAAATTATTACACTGGCTGAAGAAGCACTATTAAGTTTAGACAAAAATAACCACAATAACACGCTATTGCTGCACCTCAACTGAATCGTTTATTTATGAAAGGACAAATGGAAAGACATTGATGAAATAACCTCTACTCACGTCTCCATTCCAGATAATACAATGCGACCAAATATAACCCAAGTAGGCTGGTTTTGAGCTTTAAACTGGCAAACCTTCCCCATATATGAGCGTTTACGATTCGAAGGACCATACTGAGCAGGCAAAGAGTTGTCAGTTAATTTTTTCTATTGTTTTTTATTTATTGCAACTAAACACGAATTATTCAACTAAATGCTCTAATTTTTAACCAATAATTTCTTTCCCTTCCTCTGGCATTACATAGCGAATATTTTTACTCACATTGCTTATTTATTCATAGTAAAACAAAAAATACTTTTTAATATAAATAAGGATGGTGATAATGTTTAAAATTATACTTAATAATTTGCTTGTTAAAACATTAAGGAAATTCCTGTCTACGTGAAAGAAAAAAAGAAAGCTGAATTGTTTTATAAAAATATAAAAAAAATAAAACTCAATCAACATTTACTTTCCACTGCTGCATTATTTAACCGCAAAGAATGGCTTCATTATTTAATTACGATGACGTTGCGTTTGCTGGCAACCGTATACACGGTAAACGCTTCAAGTCATTTCAACATTAGGGTGCACTTCATTAGATTTAGACTCAAATTTCTGTTTTGAAGCCTTAACTATAGAATTTAAGGGGATTATTTTAAAACTAAAAGTTCTCATTTGCCAGAAGGCAAGAACTATCAATTGAACAGAATGTCTTGATTGTCAGACAACAGTAATTATCTAATGAAAATGGCAGCACTGATATTTTTCCAGTTGCTATCGGTAATACAGTTTTTGTTTACTGGCAACTCATTTAAAGTTAAGTTGTCATTCACAATAACTTTTTAAGTTTCGAAAAAGAAGAAATTAAATATTTTTAGCATTTATTTATTTATTTATTTAGTACATATTATACAAAGTAAATTTGTATAATATGGTGTTGCACAAGTATGGGCGGAGTATCTTAGCATTTATATTTTCTATTAATTAAGGTCGCGCCTAATATTTTGTGACACTTTGTCACAGCATTGGTTTATGATGATAATGAATTACGTTGAATTCTTTATTGGGCATTAAACTCAAATTATTTTTACTTGTTGTTTGGTAAAAGCGATTTTTTTCTTCATTATTTGTTTTCATACAAATTAAATATTTTTTTTCTACTTGTATTTTTCATTTCGCGCTTGCAATTACAATTTTTATAATCAAGCACATTTTTAATGATTGTTGGCTTCATAATAAACGCAAAATGCAAGAACCATGAGTAGGTGGTAATTACAATGTTTCATATGAGTTAAATTTTGCTTAAATTTTGTGTAAATTTTATCAAACATTTTGTTAATAAATGATAAATATTAAAAAAAAGTAATTGACATTTTTGACATGAATCGTATATGTAAGCCCAATTCACAATCGTGTGCAAATGGTCTTGCATCGTAGCATGTACGAGTACAATTGGTGTTTCACAAACGATTGTTAAAGCTAAAGCATTCTTTAAACCGATTTTCACACTAAAAATTCCTTATTAAACCAACATTAACTTTAACAATCGTCTAAGCAGGCACTACTGACATCACGACAGCTACAACTTTCTAACAGAATGATTATCGTACATACATATTTATAAAAATCTAAACCAAATGTAATTTTTCCAACTGAAACACAACCACAAAAATGTTCTTAATTGGAAAAATGGCTAAAGCTTACAGATGTATTTAGAAAAGTATGAAGGAGTAAAGGGCACTAACACAGGCAAAAAAACATTTTACGCTTTTCCAACGACATAATGGCGCCAACTAACACAACAACTACATGAATTTAAATATTTGTTGGTACTCTCGTATTCATTTCTAAATGGAATATTCGCAGTTGTATGTGTCCGAAATTTTATACGTGTAGGTTTGCGTGTGGATATGTACTTTTGTAATGTAAATAAGTGCCATGTACATGGTTAGTTTTACACAGGATATAAAATGTAAATGTATTTAACTTTTGCTTATTTCTGACTGGTTATTACAAGCTCTGCAGTGTTGTTGACGACAAAACTCCCAAAGAAAAATGTTTATAAATTTTTGAGCTAAAAATAAATTTGGTGTTTGTTTGGTGTCAATAAAAGCTGAGACAAAAGTTGTGTTTTTAGTGTCAATAAAATAAAGCTTTGCCTAAAGCTAAGGCAGTACTAAACCATCTTTATCAGTTAAAAACTTTTCCCATCAAAAATATCTGGCAATCAAAAGAACATTCAAACAGCCAACTTTTTATCAAATATCCAACAGAGATATGCAATCAAATCGTTTACAGATTTTGTCCCTAAATATGTAAAATTTCCGATGGCGGATCATTCCCGTATCTGCTTAAAGTAAGTTCGACTATTAACGGGAAATTTTATTGCAAACGAACTGGCAAGGCACAAGACTATGCTATTGTTAATTTAATATACTGTATTCAAAGTAGTGTGGAACTTGAAAAAAACTATTGTGAATTTTAAGAAGAAAAAAATTCGTTCCGCCGAGTATTAACGGGAAATTTTATTGCAAACAAACTGGCAAGCAGGGCTGCCAGATAAAATTATCGAAAAATCGTCGAAATCCCGATAAACTATTAAATAAACTTCATTTTATACTCGAAAAATTGTCAAAAAAATCGGACAAATCAAAATTAATTTCTTAACGTGTATACTAGGCCGGGTCGATTACTATGGATAGAAAAAATTTAAAAAATCGTATAGTAAGCTTTTTGTTTGGCTACTGCCTGCCTTATTTGAAGCCATTGACTTAAAAGATGAAAATGGGGAACCAAATATTATGTATTAGTCTAAGATATCTCGCGAAAAAATTAAAAGCAGGAAGTACGTGGAGAATGATTCGAATTTAGTAGCACTTGTTTCAGTATATACACTTTTTTATTTGAAAGTCAAGTCATGTCCAAGTCTTGGTATCAGTAGTCTTGAAGTCCGAAATTTTTTATAGGAACTTGGCCTTTTTTCACATTTATTTTTTTTTAGAATATCAATTCAAGATATCAATATAAAAAAAAGAGTGGGCAAAATTACACTAAAATCTTTTAGAAGATAAGTAATACATGAATTGTAATAGGCCGGGTTTCCATCTGTGTGCCATGTGCCACACAAGCGTAAAAAAAGCGTAACCACTACTTACTGATGAAAAACAGTTTGATTCAGACACGTACTTGTTAAGTTAAACAGTTTCATCCATAACTAATACACAACTTTATAGAATCCAACATGATTGGAAACTGTTTAAATAAATAAATATATGTCTGAATCAAAAAGTTTTTCATTAGTAATTAGTTGGTTACGCTTTTTTGGGCAAATGACACACAAGAAATGCCAGATGTAAACTCAGCCATAGTCCCTTTTTTATAAAAGAATATTTGGACTTCTAAAAAATCGTCAATTTTAAGGGAAAAATCGTCATATCGTCATTTTGCTATTTTCGACACCAAAAATCGTCGAAATGACGATAAATCGTCAAATCTGGCAGCCGTGCTGGCAAGGCACACAACTGTGCTATTGTGAATTTAATGTACTGTGTTCATAGTAGTGTGGAACTTGAAAAAAAAACTATTGTGAATTTTAAGAAGAAAAAAATTCGTTCCGTTTGCACTCGTATGTGATGATACCACTACGTTCATACGATTGACATATCACGTAATTATCTTTCATAAGATAGTCGATAAGATCGAGGATGTGACGATTCAAGATAAACATTTATTACAATATTTTTGCATGGATGGAGAGCAAAACTTTTTTTTTTTTTGTCTACTTTGCTGACTAACTAACTTCAATTTTTCGAGTGGATATTCTACCAGCAAGAACTTGTTTTTCTTCTAACTTGTTTTTTACTGCCTTTTTGCTTTAGAACTACTTCGATATAAATTTTTGTCGTTCTTATTGCTGTTGTTGCATGAGTGGTAAAGTATGATGTGGTTTTGAGTGTTGAGAAAATTGGCAAATTGGTATATCAAATCCAATAGACGAGGAGACTAAAGTGGTTACCAACCACACTACATACATATATAAAAAGCAACAAAAATCAAATGAACTACTATTCAATATATATAACGCCAACTATACAACAAAAACACTTAATGTCTGCTCTGTCGGCATGGTGTATGATTTTAAAAAGGAACCTTATTTTTTGGCATTTATATGCCAAATTGTAAATTACATGCTACACTGCTGGAGCATTTACATATTTTTTAAACATTTTGTTGAGTTTGTATTTCATTTCATTTTGCTGGAAAGGAAGGAAGGAAACTAGTTACTTTTTTCTCTCTCTCTAAATATTGGTTAAAGTGTTTTGAAGTTATGCTACTAATTGGTCTGACTGAGTGATGCGTTTAAAAAATGGTTTTTATGTTGGAAAATTTAAACAAAAGCAGTAAATAAAATAACAATATTTGTTGTGGCTGTTGTAAAGTTAAAGCTTTGTTTGCACGTTTTCAATAATGCATTGTTGCAGCGCCTCTGGTGTCAATGTGGTGTATTAAACTTTTGAAGCTATTTGATTGCTTATTTTACTTCGCCGATGATTCTGCTACACAATATCGCGACGAAGGAGGGCGCTCTGGTGTTAAATAATGATTAGTAACTGCTGAAGTCGGTGTAGTTCAGTAACCAGTGTCTATGCCTTTATCACTTGAACTTACCTGCAGAAACTGATACAAAGGAATACTAATGCACATCAGAAAAATGCATGGTGTTGTTGTTGGGTGCCCCTGTAGATGAGTGGTAGCGATGCTAGCCTCTCAGTCTAGAAGTCGTGGATTCCATTCCCACCATAGACCCTGGGTGTTTTTCGCAGACAAGCTAATCGATTTGCGAGTTGTGTTTGTGTTTGTTACTTAAAAAATGTGCTAACTACTTCAGCCAACGAACATTCACGGGAAAATTCGAAACCCTTAACAGGATAAATTGCCCTGTTGTCGCCAATCATGATATAACGGGTGTTTTTTTAGAGGTATAGAACTTCGAATTGAAATAAAACACAAGAAAATCGTTTTAATGTCCATCAATTTGGCTTTATTGGAAGGATAATTTTATGCCATTAATGTTTAAATATGATTTCGGGCATGTGGCCGCCGCGGCTGGCTCGAATAAAGCCAATTCTACAGGTCCAATTTTCAACCACTTTTTCGAGCATATGGGGCCGTATGTTGGCAATAACGCCACGAATGTTGGCTTCCAAGTCCCCTAACGTTTCTGGTTTGTTGGCGTAGACGAGCGACTTCACATATCCCCAAAGAAAATAATCCAATGGTGTCAAATCACACGATCTTGGTGGCCAATTGACAGGTCCATTCCGCGAAATTATGCGCTCATCGAATGTTTCCTTCAATAAATCGATTGTGACGTGCGCTGTGTGGCATGTAGCGCCGTCTTGTTGGAACCACAACTCATCCACATTCATGCCATCCAATTCGGGAACAGAATAGTCGGTTATCATGGCTCTATACCGGTCTCCATTAACGGTAACTGACTCTCCAGCATTATTTCGGAAGAAGTATGGCCCAATGACTCCACCAGCCCATAGAGCACACCAAACAGTCAGTTTTTGTGGATGTAATGGCGTTCAAGGGTCTCATGTGGATTCTCTTCACTCCAAATGCGGCAATTTTGCTTGTTGACGTAGCCATTCAACCAAAAATGGGCCTCATCACTGAACAAAATTTTGCGATGAAAATCAGCATCGAGATCAATCTCATTTTCGGCCCATACACCAAAATCACGACGCATTGCATGGTCTCGCGGCTTTAATTCTTGCACAAGCTGGATCTTGTAAGGTCGCAAGCCAAGATCTTTGCGCAAAATCTTCCATAAAGTTGATGGACAAAGCTCCAATTGCTGTGCACGGTGGCGAATCGATTCATTCGGGTCCTCTTCAACACTTTGCTCTACAGCGGCAATTGTTCCTTCGGTGCGCACTGTTCGACGTCTCTGCGGATGCGTATTATCACATAGAGTAAACGTAGTGCGAAAACGATCCATGGTTAACCGAATTAATTGCTCTGATGGACGATTATGTCGACCATAAAATGGACGGAGCTTGCGGTAAACTTCGCGAACTGAACCATTATTTTCGAAATAAATTTGCACGATTTGCAAGCGTTGTTCTTTTGTCAACCTGTTCATGATGAAATGGCAAATCAAACTTAATATTAATCACTTGACAGCTGACAAAATGGCCGCCAGTTAAAAAAGTGATGCCAACTTAAAGTTCTATACTTCAATAAAAAACACCGATTATAATTTTTGTAACACTCCCTATTTCTCAAGATACTTAACGACTATATTTGCAACAATTTGTATAACTTTTGCTGCAGGATATATTTGCATTACATGTAGCAGATTCTTATACATAAAAAAGCACAATTCTACTTTTCCTTTTATAAAACTTCTATGCTAAATAACGCTTTGAATACATTTAATTCCTCTTACTTTAAATTTTTTTCTTCCTTTTTTAGCGTATTAATTACTCTCGTATTAAGCAAGCTATTGCTTATTTTGTAGGATATAAAACAAACCACAATTACTTGTGATACTCATGTAGACATGATTAATTAACAATCACAGCTCTCTGTTAATATTATGAAAGACGTGGCGTTCCCTATTACAATTATGATTAATTTCCGTTGTGTCTGGAGTAACTAAAAGAGCACCTACAGCCATTTACACCGTGTGGTGTCTCTTACATTAGCAATTTCCCAATTGATGTGAGTAAATATGAAAATGGAAGAGCTAAATGACAAATGCTGAACTAGGAAATGGAAACGGAAATGGATTTATGAATTGTCGTTAAGGTTAAACAGCAACAACAACAAAAAAGATAGAAGGCAGTAACTAACTAAAATTTTAAGTAATTTAAATTTAATTTGAAATACATAATATAATAGTTTTTCACTTGTCTCTACTGAATTAAATCGACTTGGGTTGATATTTTTTTCAATATATTGGAAAATGGCAGGCTTATGGGAGTGTATTTTTTTCTACTGCTTCTTATCATTCCTCGAATTTTTTTTATTTTATTTTCCTTTATCGAAATACCAATCAGTTCAGGCATACACACGGTGGTGGCAAGTACAGGTATTTGGCTATAAACGAAATATGGCAAGTATGTGAGTGAAAAAGAGGTTTTTAAATCAATTTCAATTTAAATGTCATTGAAATGGAGTTTTGTTTTTTTTTATTTTGAAGTATTATCAAGATGATGGAAAAATATGTTTTGATTAATACGAGTACAAAAGCCGGCAAAGTTGTGTTATGTGGTTGCGTTCGTTATTGGTTATTGAATAGATAAAATATGAATTTATAAAGAGAAGATAAAAGAATTAACATAAAGGAAATTTTATCCCTTTGACATTGGCAATGCTTTAAAGTTAAGCAAACATTTAATTGTTAATAAAAAATTCATAAATAATAATTTGTTATTGGTTTTAACACATCTAGATGTTGCTGCTCAAGCAACTCATCAGTATAAAAAATTGCAATTTTAAATAACTTTAAAATTTTGTTAAGTACAGTTTTATTTATATATCGTTTGTGGTTCATTGTTAAAGCAAAGAATACTAGAGCAATGAATGTGCTGCCTAGACTTAAGTGGTGGCACTTTGCGAACACCATCCATAAAGAGATTGAAGACCACTCTTTAGGTCCAACTTATAGACATTCGTATTAGATACGAAGCAGCTCTTGCTAAAAAAAATACCTGCAAGTGATGGGGGAATGTATGTACCACATCATCAGAACTTAAGGACGTCACTGGAGGGATATAATCACACATGGGAATTATCCGACCGGGTACGTGAGACTAGGGTTATAACTGAATGCAAGACATTGATACCGGAAAGACACTCCTGAGTTAATGGAACATAGAACAATTATTCGTGGGAGTTTGATGCTACACGGACATCTTGAAGCTACGGGAAAGAACGCAGCTAGGATTCCTCATAGAAGAACTCGAGACCAAAATGTACGGAGATTTTGAAATGAATCAGTGTGAATATTAGGGCCACAGTTGTCAATATATTTACCGACAGCAAGTCGGCAATTAGGGCAATCACAACTGAAAGAGTAAACTCTAGAACCGTTTTAGATTGCAAGAACATGTTTAACGATAGCGCAGTATATGGCGATATTCGCCTTGTATGGGTGCCGGCCCACTGCGGCGCAATTAGAAATTGACTACAAATAGACTGGCGGAAGTAAGTCTAATTAATGCAAAGCCTTTCCAAGAAGCAAAAATTTAGTTTCAAATTTGGGCACAGGACACGATGGAATAGTAATACTGTGGGTAATATAACCAAGGTCCTATGGGGCAACCGGATAGAAGACAAAACTAGGTGGCTGCTGAAACTAAACAAGCCCGAACTAAGAAAGTTAACCGACATCTTGACAGGGTACCCTAACTTACGAGGGCATTTGTACCGGATTTTAGCCACAGATAACAATGAATGCAGGGCATTGCTGGAGTACATCGAGATAATGAAGCACTTTCTTTGTCATTGTCCAGCTTTAGCTCAGCCGAAATCGTGTTTTTTTTGGGGATAGCACCTTACCGGACATTTTTCAACTTAAGAGTTATTAATTGGAAAATTTTAAGGGGCTACGTAAATGATATTGAGTTTCAAAGTTGATGCTCAAAGGTTCCGCAACTTTGTACCTGTATTCGTTATACATACCGCATCGGAAATGTATACAAACTTTGTATTGAGATATTTTGGAAGCCAATCATATTTATTAAAAGGAAATAGCTTGCTACATTGCCATTAAACAATCAGTGTCACCAGGAACTGTCCTGAGTACAAAAGACGATAGAAGTGCAGCTAGAATTTTGAGGTCTAACCAGTAATGTTATCTATTCTGGAGGTTTTATTTGGTGATGAGAACTAAAAGTCTACAGTGGACTTCGTCTAGTTAAATAGATGATGCTCACCATGACAACTAAGTGCTGGAAGGTGTTTGTAAGCTCCACTGAGAGCTGGCTCCGACTCAGAGAAGTCGATATCGATAATCTCTGCGGGCTAACATTTTCATCCTGCTGCAGACGCTTCGATGTTGCTTTTCTTTAATCAGCTCAAGATAAATGGCAAAATGAGCCCATGAACTCCACTAGGAAGCACTTGAGGAATCTCATAGCCACAGGGTCTCCCGTATAATGACTACTGCTTCAGTTGTAATGATGAGGAGGAGGAGGAAAGCATGCAGCATCTGTTCTGCATTTATCCCACTCTGGAGGATATCTGCACTTCCTTGACATATTATAATTCAATAGCCTATCCGACTTATCGGAAATAATATTATATTAGGAGCAATGACTGTCCCCTATGGCGTGTGTACGCACAGGATCCAATTCTAGATAAACTTTCTTCTCTCCATATAACAACTAACTATGTATTTCTGTTCTAGATCTACACTTTCACCATCTCTTTTTTCCTTTACCGCGCTCTATCTTCTCTTCAATTACCAGAGCACAGCACAAAGGGATCATTTTATTCGAACCACTCTCTTAATTTTCATCTTAATTTTCATCCTTCCTTACCAGTAGCCAGCTAACCTTACCTAAACTGGGCCCAACTCGTTCAGTCGTTCATTTTAGACACAAACTTATGATAAGATCCGTGTAATTAATTTAAATGGGTGTGATCAAAGCTTTGTGTCTAAAACGAACGAACGACTGAATAATGTGTAACCAGCTCTAATAAGTAGTGATGCTGTGTCCGCTGATTGGTGAGGCCGAGGCGAATGTGAGCAATCACATTAGCTGCGTGTTATCACAGAGAAGCATACGTAATGGGTGTAGTTGTTATCAAACTTCCTGGGAGAATAGTCTTGAGTATACGGTGTTAAATACATGCTAGTGATTGGACTTACATAATCAACCAGACACTATTCTAGGTGCTGTTACCAATCAGCACATGCTGCTCTGACCTCGGTCTTATGCACCCCATACACGTTTCAATTCAATTGTGAATTGAGTCTTTCAATTGAATTGATTCTTGGCCACACACTTCATAAACTGAATTGAAAGATTTTCATTCAACTGTCAAATTTATATTTTTTTCACAATTAAAAATTTTAAAATCTAAAACTTCTATTGCATTAATTCATTAATTTTAATATTTTTTATTTAGAATTCAATAAAATTAAATACAATTTTAAAAATACATAACTTTTTCTATACAAAATAAAGCTACAAACATAAATTTTGACAGCAAATCAAGAGACTCGAACACACACAGCACAATCGAATTGAAAGATTTACTAGTCAACATGAAAAATCAAAATCTTTTGATTTTTCTTCAACCAACTCGACAACTGCCAAACTAATCAATTGACAAAGCCATACACGCTTTGATTTGGACAGCAACCGACTCAATTGAAAATTGAATTGAATCGTGTATGGGCTGCTTTAGGAGTGAGAGATTAAATATCTCGAGTATTTCAGCAAGCTGGTTGCTCAAAGTCAGGCGTAATTATGATCAAAGTTTGTTAGCAATGGCGTGCGCTGGCAGACGATCAACTTCAAGCGGTGTTAAGATCACCATGAGATTAGGCTGTAATAGCCGGTTCACACATTAGTCCGTAATACAAACTGTCATTTTCAATAGATAATTATAACTTTTAATTGCCGTAAATTTTCTTCTTTTTCATTGCTATTTTTTCTTTTGGCAGCCAGAGAATTTTAAATAATTAAATGGCAAACGAAGTGAAATTTTATAAATATTTTACTTATGCGCCCCGATATTTTCAGAAAGCAAACAAATGGAAGCATCCAAAATGCATTTAAAGAATTTATTGCTTCCAAATTTATTTGAACAAAAAACAAAATGTTGTAATAGCTTTACCATTATATGAATACCTTAAGGTTTCATATTATATGTACTCATACACCTTGAAGTACAATATTTTTTTTCACTTCACATGAACTGGTGAATGTGTGCATTTATCTCTCAAGTACTACACATGCAACTTAAATATGGCAAGAAACCCGATACGCAGGTGTATGCATGTTGCATACGAGTATGAGTCCATATTGAAGTGTTTTGTGCATATAATTTTGTAATTTAATGCAATTTTCCAATACAAATGGGCAAATATTTGCTATCAAACACACACAAACAGCATGAGGCAAACTCGTATACAAATAAGAAAATCGTACACTCATTCTCTGGTTTTATTTAATATGTATGTTTAAAAAAAACCGTATGATGTTGTTACCCAAAACTGCCGAGTGGGGCTAAGATGATGTAAATTTGAATGTAGCATCATGAGTAGGGCAAGTGATGTCGAGTCTATGTTGTGGTATATAAAGTGGATGGAGATGATGATGCTGACTATGAGCATGATGATGACGGCTATGGCTGTTGATGATGGTTTATTATCATTGAAAGCTCTTTTGAATTTTAGCTTGAATGAGTCTGTATAAAAATATATTTCCAATTTAATATAAGACACTGTGGGTCTTGCAATTAACTATTAAGAAGATCTTAAATTTTACATGGGTTTGATAATGGGGTTGTGTCAAAAACGAACGAGCTACTGAATGAGTTCGATCCAAGTTTAGATAGAACCCATTTAAATTACATGGGTTTGATCATTGGTTTGTGTAAAAAAAACAAACTACTGAATGAGTTCGATCCAAATCTAAATCCAACCAATTTAAACTCCATGGGTTTTATCATTGGTTTGAGTAAAAACCGAGCTACTGAAAGAGTTCGATCCAAGTCTAGATCAACCCCATTTAAATTGCATGGGTTTTATCATTGGTTTGAGTAAAAACCGAGCTACTGAAAGAGTTCGATCCAAGTCTAGATCAACCCCATTTAAATTGCATGGGTTTGATCATTGTTTTGTATCAAAAGCAAGCTACTGAATGAGTTCGATCCAAGTCTAGACCAAACCCATTTAAATTGCATGGATTTGATCATTGATTTGTGTAAAAAAAGCTGCTGAATGAGTTTGATCTAAGTCTATATCAAACTAATTTAAATTGCATGTGGTTGATCATTGGTTTGTGTAAAAAATGAGCTACTGAATAAGTTCGATCCAAGTCTAGATCGAGTTCATTTAAATTGAATGGGTTTGATCATTGGTTTGTGTAAATAACAAGACATTGAATTAGTTGGATCCAAGTCTAGATCAAACCTATTTAAATTGCATGGTCTGATCATTGGTTTGTATCAAAAACGAGTTGGATCCAAGTCTAGATCAAACCCATTAAAATTGCATGGGTTTGATCATTGGCTTGTGTCAATAACAAGTTGGAAACCCATTGAAATTGAATGGATTTTATCATTGCCTGATGTAGCTAATGCTGCAGGGTAGTAACTTCTTTTTTTTATTGAGTAATATTGAGTAATATTGAGTAATAATGAACTTCTAGATAACCTGGATCTTAAACATTTTTACTTTGGGTGAAATAAGAATAAGCCTGTAAAAGTGAAACAGATGGTCTGGTATAAATCAAGTTAAGCTACTTAATCCATTAGGAATTGTTTCGTCTTGGCAGTTCTGACCTTAGGTTACCTTAGATTGAAAAGAGAAACAAACAATATTGACCTAATCCTTTTTGGATAACATTTATTATTTTATAGCATATTTTGCCCATTGTGTTAGTTATTATATGCCTGAGTACACATTAAGATTATTACTTGTATGTCAATAAATTTATTCATATACAAAACGATGCAAATGCAGGTGAAAATGTTGTATGAGAATATTATGAAAATGATTTTGTTGTCATTACCTTGTTTGATAATTGAAAATATTTGATTGGTTACCAATATTTTAATTATGGTATACATTCATGGCAAAATACCTTTTTCATTTAGAAATACAAATACAAGCACATACACATACATACATCTTTGCATACTCAAATAGCTTGTGTGTGTTTGTGTGTATGTAAACATTCAAAGAATGAATGAGTGACTGATTTTGGCCTAATGATTGATTAAAAATTATAAAATTTTACTCGATACGAATTTGTATGTTGATTGTGTATACGAGGAAGAGGAATTAAAATTCAACTAAACTTTTCTTTAAAAAAAATATATATTGGTTCGAAGGACCCATTTTTTTAAAGCGCCCACCGCGATAAGGTGGATTATGTAGCATCACTTTTCCCCAAATAAAAGGTGAGAATGTCTTCCTTCGTTAAAAAAAATAAAATTGTTCTCGGAAATTCTCCGAGCTTAGGTTAATGTTTTCTCTAGGAAATGCAATACGAGTTTCAACAAACACAGAAATTATTTTTCACTTACTGGTCTTATCACACACTTTCTTTCGAAGTCTCCATCAGGTATTTAACCCGCCACCCTACAACTAGTAGACTAGTGTTTTCGCCAAGAGAGCACTAGACAAAGAATAGATAGTTTTTTGTCGAATCAGAAACAAAATATTAAGAAATGGTATGGAATTTAATGGGCGGTAGGCGTGACAGATTTTGATTAAACTCGGCATGCGTTGGTGTTTTATTCCACGAAGTGTATTGGAGGAGTTGTGCTTGGATAAGAAAATTTTACGAAAAAAAATTATTTGGATTACATTGGCGATGGGCGTGGCCCATTTTTATGCAACTACACTATTTTTAGTCAATATAATGTTTAATGCCAACTTTAAAAGATCTAGAACCATTCCTTAGGTACAGTCTTTGCACTATGGGCCGGAGCGCCAAATTTTCGTGCTGGGATTTTTTTTGTCATATTGTATGCAGACATTATATAGAATTAGAGTGAAACGCAGCTGAACAGTATCGTTAAAAACCAAACTGCAGAATTGCATTATCGTTAGCAGAAAGTTATTAAATTAAAGTACTTTATCTGTATCGAAAATCGTTATGTTTAGCTATCAATATACTTATTTGATTGCAGTAACGGTAATGTCATTCTGCAATTCCTTTTTACGATAGTAAGCATGTGGCATCTCTACATACAAAATGTCAAAATAATACTAGGTTGCCATACGGCAACTCTTGAGCTTGAGAGATAGGAGAACATAATGAAGACATCATGTGTTCCTCTCTCGCCCAAGAATTTAAAAAGTTAATTAACTAAAATTGCCGTGTGTGAATGCATTTTTTAGTTCAACCGACAGCAAATATTGTTAAATTACTCGTACGTTACTGGATAGCAAATTCGATAAGTTTCCCTAAAAGTTATTATGGGGATAGGATTATCGTAATAAAAGTAATCTAGGTACTAATGTTGACCAGCCTTGAGCTTTCAACTATATTGCTTATTAAATAATAAAGTAATTAAATATTTGCTATAAGATAACCACCCTCGTACATACATGTATATTAAATGCAATCTTATACTTATATTAAAAAGCATATAAATCATAATACGAGTATATTATGTTTGCCATAATTACAATTTACATGCTCGAATTTGTTTTGCGCTCCCCATCTCTTTATCTGAAGAAAAGAAAAATAAAATAAATAAACACTGAATTAAATACTTGTAGATATTAGGCCTACCTATTTTAAATTTAAGTAGATACTTAACATTTATTATGGTGCAGAGATTTAAAAATATCTAATTTTCATTAAGAGAAGGAGAGAAATAATTTTGTGTTTTTTCTGTCAATGATTTATATTTCAATTACTTAAATTGTCTCTCAGTGGCAAGTTGGTGTATTAAAATTATCTAAATTTAATGGATTTTGCTGATGTTCTTAAAATGCAATCACTAAAATGTAACTAAAGTCTCACATACAATATTGTTGGATGGATGGAGGTCAGCTACAGCTGTCGGACAGGTGGGTGTGTCTTGTAGTTTTCATTTTGTTGGTATGTGACGCGGAGGAGGAAACCAATACATTTTATATATATATATATGTGTGTGTGTGTGTGTGTGTGTGTCTATTTTATGTTAGAATGGCAATAAAGAAATCACGAACAATATCAATTTGCTGATTGAAAATTTATTGAAATCGTAACCAAAAAGAGCAAAAAAAAGCAATACAATGGAAAAAATTGTCAGAATTACAAGTTACTTGCAGACATATGTATTTAAATAGAAATGTATTTTTTAAATTAAACTATGTACTATAGTTGTAAGTTGGTAGGGCCGGTAAAAATAACTAGAAATAATGAAATCGTATAAAATATATCTTTCTTCCTGCACAGAATATTTTCTGTTTTTACACAGCAAAATTTCAACATAAAATCTACGTTAACAAGGTTAATTTAACCTTTTTCTGCAATTATTTTGCTTTATATGTGTTTCATATTAATTCAACATGATTTACAGTAATCTTCAAAGAAAATTTTCCTTTAAAAATAACTTTATTTCATGTTGATTTAATATTTCTTAGAACAGAATGGAGACTCATGTTGAATCAAAGCTCTTTCTTTCTCTTGGAACAACATGAATTTAATTTAATATAGTCATTGTATTTTATTAATTATTTAACTTACGTGTATATGTTGGCTTCACATAATTGTATATAATTGGCTTTCGCGGCCAAGATTTGGCGATTTTTGATTGCCAAGCCACGCCTACAATTTTCAATGTGATATTAAATTTTAAAGGGCTTGTGCAGCAAATCAATAAAATAAACTAGTATTTCTGAACGTCCTTTATTTAGAAGTCAATCAAAAATGCCGCCAGATTGGGAACCTCCCGGTTTTTTGAAGTCGGTAAGGGTATCTACACATTTGCAACATTATTTGTGCAATAATTTATATTACACAATAAAATTTCAATATACGCAATATTATATTGGTAAATGCCACAATATATTGGATAAAAGCGAAAATTTTTTTATTTACATATATTGCGCAATAAGAAATATTTTGTAGTGTGTTGACAATATTGTGCAATAATTATTATTTTTCTATTTTTAATTTTCAATGTATTTTTGAAATTTATTTACTAAAAATTATTTAATTTGTATAGGATTTTGTTTGTACCTAGCCTGTAGTTATAATTATATCACGAAAAATCAATTTTAAAGTTTTTTAAACGAGCATGTGTGTGTATAGCTTTTATTTAATTTTACATATATTGTAAGAAATATTGCACAATATGTATTTTTTATATTGAGCAATTTATTGAATAGTATGGAGCAAAATGACAATAGTACTCACTCCTATTCCAGTTGTCGGCATCGACTTTAACATAATACCAAAAAATTGAGGCTTGTGTACCCGTTGTCAAAAACAACTAACTCCTGCTATTTGCTAGACTTTAGGGAACGGATATAAATTGTCAGTAGCGATGTCGACAACTGAAATAAGGGTGAAATCAATTAAGTTGATCAATAATATTGCCTAGTCTTTGGCTACCTTAAAGGAAATATAGATTCTCATTTTTCTAAATTTTAATTTATGATTGTATGTTCAATATATTTCTTACTGCCTTAGCAATATATTTAATTGTCAAAATGAATCTCGTTAGAAATTGCAGTAAATGAAAATAATTTAACTTGCCGTCTGTCTTTATGAGCAGCCCTTTATGAGCATATATATAAATTATTCATTAATAAATATTTTGACACTTTGACTTTAGAAAAAGTGTTATATTTTTTTTTTTAATCATCCTAGAAATCCTTTGGGGAAACAAGTGCGCTCGCAACACTGGCGACGTGCACACGTTCCCACATAATCCAATTCAGTAACGAGGACACACTTTTCAAACAACAAAAAGTCACACGTTATTAAATCTAATAAAATTATACATATAATCAAAATAGAGAATACTTGCAATAACAACAACAAAAAAAACCTCTACAATGTAATAGAATACAAAAACTTATTTGCTTTAATTTAAATGCTTTAGGAATATCAAAAGGAACCAGAGAGTTGTGGAGATAATGATTTGTTGATTTGAAAATAAATTTGATTTTCCTAAAATTGTAATAATATAGAAAATGTGAGAACTTTTTTTTAATAAAATAAAAAAAAAAAGATTTGGTACTATGACATGGAAATCTCTGGAGGATTGTGTTTGCATTTATGATCATTTTAGAAACATAAAAATAACCAACCCTCTTGCTGTGCAACTCATATTTGTTTATAAGCGACAAATTGACCAGATTCACACGCGCCTTAGTGGTTTCTATTCCCTTATATAAGCAGCTAAATTGCGGCACGTTGCTGGCCAAGAGATTCGGTTTATTTTAGAATACTCAAGCATACAGGGAATGCCGGTGGAAAAAAGGAAGTTTACTTTTTCATTTAAAACATCTAATCACCCTGAAAATGCTTGAACAAAAAAAAAAACAACAAACAACCTGCTGATAATAAATAAATCTTCTGCTAAAGACACGCGCTGCTTTGAAAATTAACACACACAAAAAAATCAGTTGCTTAAAATGTTCGTCTATTTCGGCATTTTGCACTTGTCAAACTGTTACTCTAATTGCTAGTGTTATTGTTGGTAACATTTATTATTTATTAGCAGCCCTTAAAATGTCTACAAAATAAAGGAACTTACCCTCCCCCTTTAAATTTCTTTTATGTACATACAACATGTAGTTGATTGTATATTTAGCACTTCAAATGACAGCAAACAAGTTTAAATATTAATGACAGACATATACGATTTTTGTATGCTACATGTACATGTTCATACACACAAATAGATATGATACGCCCACTAATTTTTTTTTAAATTTTGATTTTAAGATATTTTACTTATTCGATTGCTTCGAGACATAGCCAAAGCACTGGACTCTCGCAACGACACAATCTCATAGTTGAAAAAATGGGCGCAGCCATGCCCAATAAAACTTACTATTCTATTTTACATGCTTTTATTTGACCGATATTTAGAAAACTTGTCACACACCTTGAGCTGGAAAAAAGACACAATCTTGTATTTTAAAAAAGTGGGCGGAGCTACGACCATTACAATTTAATATTATGTTTTGTTTGTCACACACCTTGAGATGGAAAAAAGACACAATCTTGCATTTTAAAAAAGTGGGCGGAGCCACGCCCATTAAAATTTAATATTATATTTTACGTGCTAGTACTTAAACAACTTATCCAAAACTTGGCACACATTTTGAGCTCTTAAAAAGATACAATCTTACAACTAAAAAAAAGTGGACGCGGCCACTCCCATTAATATTAATTATTATATTACACGTGCTTTTACTCTAACGAGTTTTACAAATCTTGGCACAAATTTTGAGCTCTAAAAAATACTTAATATTGTGTTTACAAGAGTGGGCGGAGCCACGCCCTTTAAAATGTAATATTATACTTCCCGCGCATCTATCTATCTCTATCGATTTTTATAAAACTCGTCACACATCTTGAGCTCAAAATAAACATTAAGAAAAGTGGGCGGGTTCACGCCTTTCAAATTTTTATATTATATTTTACGAGCTACTACAAAAATGATGTTTACAAAATGAATGCACATATCGTGAGCTCTTAAAAAGACACAATCTTGTATTTAAAAAAGTGGGCGGGGCCACGCCCATTAAAATTTAATATTATCTTTCATGTGCTTCTATTCAATCGATTTTTACAAAACTTGGCACACACCCTGAGCTTGGAAAAATATATAATCTTGAATTTAAAAAAAGTGGGCGGGCCACACCCATTAAATTTTAATATTATATTTCACATGGTGGTACTTAACCAATTTTAACGAAACTAGACACATATTTTGAGCTATTAAAAAGACACAATTCTGCATTGACAAAAAGTGGGCGGGGCTATGCCTATTAAATTTTATTATTATGTTTAACGTGCTTGCGCTTAATTAATTTATATGAAACTTGGCACACACCCTGAGCTTGGAAAAAGATATAATCTTGCAATTTCAAAAAGTGGGCGGGGTCACGCCCATTAGAATTTAATGTTATATTTCACGTGATTCTACTATCTATTACAATTTTTACAAAACTTAGCACACACCTTGGGCTAGGAAAAATATTTAGTCTTGTGTTCCAAAAAGTGGGCGGGCTAGGCCCATGAAAGGCTAGTATTAAATCAAATGTACTCTACTTATCTGATTGTCATGAAACTTGACAACGAGTTTCGACTCTTGGAATGACATCATTTTATGCTTAAACAAGTGGGCGGGGCCATGCCCATTAATGATTAATATTATATTTCACGTACTTCTACCTGAACCATTTTCTTTTGCGAAACTTGGCACACATTTTGAGATCTGAAAGTGCCGAGATGTTGGATATAAAAATGTGGGCGCGCACTAATATTTGCCAAAATGGGCGTGACCAAGCCTTTAGGAATATAAAATAAAACTTTTAAAAACTAAAGAACCGATTTCAAAAATAGGCACTAAAAAGTAAAAAATAATTTTAATTTACTTAAATAAAATATAATTATATGTGTTGTCTATAATGATATTCAAAGTCGGTGATGATAACAATGTTGGTATGATTATACATCTAAGTAAATATGCATAGAATTATAGATGACACATATAAAATTATTTTATTTAATTAAATCTAAATTATTTTTAGACTTTTAGTGCTTACTTTTAGCCTATTTTGAAACTCATTTCAAATTCTTTAAAGCATGTATGTATGTAATACTTGCCAGCTGCCAGATATACATAGTTTCCCTCTTGTGTGTAGCGTGCACAAAAAACAAACGGCAAGAACAATTAATTTGCTTAATCAGTTTTCATCAACTTACTGTTTGTTGCGAATGTGAAAGCTTTTGGTTAATTTTAAAATAAATATTTACAATGTAATTTGTTGTTTTATTTTAACTCATTGAAAAATGCCTGAGAATTTGAAATCTCTAAGAAGGGGTTGTAGGCAAGTGCTGGGGCCGATTGTTTTTTGTAGGTTGACTGATACACATTCAGTCAGTGTGCGTTCATTTATCATTCAGCTGATTAAATAACAGTTTTAAATTGTTATTAATGAATGAATATAGAGCAGCGTTGCCACTTTCTGTACAATAGTACAAAAACTGTACTATTTACAATTTATTGTACTAATTTTTTACCATGAAGTTTTTGTGCCATTTTTATACTACATATTACAGTGATTGCCAAAAAATAAAATAAAAAATTAAGAAAGACTGATTTTGATATATATGTATTTACATATGTATGTGTAATCAAAGAATATAAATCATAAAGTATCACTTTTGACCCTTTCGTGCCAATGACACTTTTTATGGCCCTTTTTTGAATTTATCCCTTTGTATCATTTTAACAGAATGTATGCCGTAGGGCAATCATATACACAGTTTAGCATATCAGGTATTAGAAAAAGAGCTGTTCGTCCAGTTGGCGATATTCGACTCGATGATGTCGATCATTTTATTGTTTTGGTCGATAGAAAAGCCAATAAATGGTGAAAATATTGCAAAAAATCTGACACCCAAATCCTTGATTCCAAATGCAAATTATTTCTCGGAGTATCACAATTAAAAAAATATATATTTTAACTTACTTTCATCTTTAATCTTAATAAAACTTTTTATAAATGTTTATAAGTTAGTAAGTAAGTTTTTATAAAATGTTTATAAGTTAAAATAGGTTCAAATGAAGTAAATTTGAAAGCCAAAATTGGAACCTTAAATTATACATGTATATAAATGATCAGCATCAAAAAAAGTAAAGTAAAATATAGATGGAAAAACTGTTAATTAATTTTCTTTTTATTATAATTTTTCATTTATAAATGAAAAAAGGAAAAATAATTCAAATAATTAATTAATTAACTACACTCAAATTATTTCATAGTTAAAATAAACGAAAAATGTAGTTCATTTTACGAAAATATTCTTTGTTTTTACGGTGCGAAATACTTCTTAAATAATAGAAATGATTTTGTCTTCAAATCACAAAATTTAGTATTTTTACAAATTTTTTTTCCTAAATTTAAGAAAAGCAATGTTTATATTACAAAAGAAATTCGTGAATCATGAAAATACATTTTGTGTAATATACGAATATTTGTGTAAAATTTGAATCAGTAAAAAAATAAAATCTGCAAAAAATTATATTTTCTAACATTTGGGAAATAATTTTGTAGTTTAATCTGTAATTTGTTAAATTGGAGGTTGTAATAATTATGAAAAGAACAGATAATTTAAGGGGAATTGTTACAGCATCTGTATTCCTCATACATCACATACACATACTCTTACATACATACATACTCTGCAGTCAGACTGGGGCCAAGTGTCTCTATGTCAACACTAAAACTCTAGTAGTAGTTACATTGTCTACAATTTCTCTTTTATTCGTCAGTATAAAATAAAGAGAGAAAACAGATGTGGTGTATTTCTGGTGGATTTTGCAACAACTTGTCAATATACATAAATTAAGGTATAGAAAAATACCAGTAAATTTCTGGTTGGTATGTCTCCATGTTCCCATAAGAACTATGAATTCACTATCTAGTCAATTGTTTTAGTGTTACTAGTACAAGCACATGCTAAATGTCTATAGCACAAAGTATTATATGGGGAATAATTGTAGAGTAGTACTGGTGACAAAGTCAAAAACGACTCACTACATTTTCACCATCGACATTTCCTTCAGGGTACATACATACAAACATATATATTTTTCACTGAAACTCACGTATCAAACTGGGAACACAACTGGGACGAACAACGATTTTTTTGTGCGAACTTTCGTCATAGAAAATAAAACGCATTTGTTCATATGAAAATTAGCACAACACCACCGTCAAACGAAATCCGTCGTGCAAGAGGAAATCTGCAATATATTTATTTCTACAAGTATTTCTTACGCCTATGAATGACAAAAACAATTTTATCACTCTCTTTGCACAAACAACAACCAATTTCATATCGAATGAAATTCCAATCGAAATTAAATGCATATTTCGTGCGATATCGAGTGCCGTAATTTACCCAATTACTTAAGACTTATAAAAAAAATTAGGGACTGTAAAAACATAAATACATTGGACATGGTTCATCTCATTTATTTACTTAAAATCCAGCATAACTAAAAAAATTTACTTTGAGGAAAAACCATTTAAAGTTTTGTAGAGAATTTTAAAATTCGATTCTGAAGAGGATAATATAGTTAGTTATTCTTTCAAGGCATTATGCATAGTTCTTAAATACTATGTAAATTATATTTTATAAAGATGAAGAAATTCATTCACTAACCTTACAACTGCAGAATTTGGAAACTTATCATGCTTAAAACAAGCTTTATTTCAGCAACAGCAACTTTCCTCCGAAAATCGATATTTTTTGTGGTAAAACTCGGATATTTCTACATAGTTTTTTTTTTGCAATTGGCCGCATGTTTTGCTGTTGAAAAAGTAGCAAAATGCGACTTAAGTCGCACAACGACAACGCTGGTGATAAGAGCACAAAGAATACAATGCTCTCAGTGTGTGTTTGCTTGCGTTTTATACTTTCCCCCCGCATCTAAAGCGTAAGCAAAAAATGTTTAATTTTTTAGCTCAGATGCGCATTCTATACAATTTATATTCTTTGGTGTAATACAGATTGTGTATCGCCCATTTCCTAGTTTACCGGAGAAGGAGTTTAAAGTTTTACACACAATAAAACTTAATGGAAACAGAAAGTTTTTCATTCTTTTCTCAAGCGTTGAGTTAACAAGATATTTGTAAGAAATTTTTATAATACACAATATAAGGATAAATTCTGAATCATAAACTCAAAAAACCCTGATACATATGTATTTATATAGTAGCGCTGGTATTCATTCATAAACGATTGTTAAAATTAATGTGAAAAGCAGTTTTAAAAATTCTTTAACTTTAACAATCGTTTATGAATACCGTTGAATGTATGTAAGGGGCAAAAATTATCCTTATCGGGATTAAAAGTCGAACATTTTATTCACATGAAATATTTTCCATGAACAAAAAAATGTTGAACAAAATTAGAAAATTGTACGCTGACGAAACAACTCAAAAATTGGCCATCAGTAGCTAAGGGAAAGGGAACACATTTCGCGTGAAGTTTTATTCCCGATAAGGGTGAATATGTTTCATGCCTTAAGCCTGGTACTCTGTTCACAATTTCGTGCGAAATGCTGTCAAACTACATATAAAAGTATTTGGTATGAAATATTTACGAAATAAATTAGTAGTACTCTGTTCGTAAAATCATGTCTTTCCATGCAAAATTAGTCTGGCATCATTTTAGTTTAGCTGCGAAACAACATGAGCAGTGCCTTTTTCGCACGGAATTTTAACAATGTTGCACACTTTCAAGCAATAAAAGCGAGAAATTTATAAAAAAAAACGCGAGTTGGGCTACATTTAGTACATGTTAAATTTTTCACGCGAAACAATCAATAGTGCTGAAAATTTTTCACAACTTTGAACAGAGTACCAGGCTTTATAAGTTAGGTCGTTTATATATTAACAAGTTGTTAGCATTAGTCTCTCTGTTGGCAACTCTGATAAAGAGAAACACTACCTCAAAGGAAAACAAATACAGCATATTTTGAGGCCAAAAAAAATACACAGTATACAGTCAGTGTTACTGTTGTGCGACTAAAGTTGCTATTACCACGCGATTTCACTCAAATCCTGAGTTAGTTGTAAATATTCTGACAAAGACATAGTCAGAGAATTTTTGTTTATATGCATTTTTTTCTGCTTAAAAGACCCTTTAGTAGACTTCAATCAAAAAATAACATAAACAAATGCAATATTGTGTCATTTTCAGATATAAGGGTAAGTGCCAAGTTTCACAAGAATCGATTAAGTAGAAGCATGTGATATATAAAATTAAATTTTAATGGGCGTGGTTCTGCCCACGTGCGCTTAGTTTCTTAACGATCCGATATGTAAAAAAGCATAAAAAAAATATTTACAGGGTGTGTTACCGCCCACTTCTTTAGGACCAAATGGTAGCTACAACAAAAAATAATAATTTTTAAAATCGGTTCAAAAATGATACACATAAGAAATACAAACGAATTGATAACCGCCTACTTTTCTGAAGTCGATTAAAAATCAATACAATCTTTGAAATTGTGCATTAAAAAACTAAATTTAAGCCTAGTTTTGCTTTACAATTTTATTGTTAATCACTTTTCTTTGTACTACAAGCGAGCATTTTTATTACTCTCAAAATTTTTTAGTATTATGTATTTAAATTTTATTTTTGCTAGTTGTGCTTTTGCTTACACATAGTACCTTTATTTGTGTTAACAACTTTTAATTAAGATTGGCATAAAGCTCATTATTAACTATACTGTGTTTTTGTTGTTGTTCACTCACTTTCGCTTGAACTTTATCTGCGTGGGGCACCAACCCAGTTAGACCCACAAAATTGTCTTTTGTATCGGATGAATCCGATAATTTTGCAATTATATTCCCAGCAGGTGTACCAATTGTCAACTTGATTGTTGAACAAAAACATTTTTAAGTATATGTACACATGTATAAAAAAAATGGTGAATGAAAAAAGCCTGTTACGGCCTGCTGCATTTAAACTTTTTCTTTTCCAACAGAGTTTGGGTAGTGAAATAAGGATACATTTTTACCTACATATATATTTATTTTTCCCCATTTGCTTAAAAGTGACTTTATTTTTTTTTTTTGTTTTTTTTTTTTTTTGTTTATTAATAATGGGGAACTACAAAATTGTTCGCAAACCAATTTAAGTGTCACAAACAGGCGAAAATTGTTAAACACTTATATTCATTCAGCTCAGTGTTTCGTTTATGGGAAGAACGTCACTATGCTGCTCGCAGCCATATGCAAAAAAATAAAAAATAGTTGCTGTAGCAATGAATATTGGCAACAAGATGTGTGCATGTGTGCTGCAAGCTGCCTTTAATGCAGGTACATACTCATGCATACATATTTCATGTTCTCTATGACCTGCAACGTTTATTAATTTTTCAATCACTGTCAACACGGCGGGGGAGGTCAGCATACGTGTGACACAAGATTTTAAAAAAACTGTTCCACTCAAATGATAAAAAGTGTTAATAGTATAAAAAAAATTGCACGCTTTTAGACTTTTTTGCATATTTGCTAAAATTTTAGCCTACTTTAAGGTGTTAAAAAAAATTAGACCCCAATCTCTTCTTAAGCAGCCTTAACATAAATTCCAACATTTTATTTCAGTTAACTTTGCACTCAAAGTTTTAATTTTTCCTTTACAAATGTATTTGTATTCTTAATTAAAAAAATTTAATTCATCAACTAATGCTTTCTAGCCAACAAACAATTTTCCACGTGTCGTTTTGATCTCATCTATTGTTCGATCTAATGCCCACAACCAACAAATAAGATGACAGCGTCCAAATGAGCTTAAAGTCACGAACTAATAATCTTATTATTATTATTATTATTAAAGTATTTCTACGAACAATTGACTATATTGTGTAGGACAACAAAATGCAACCACAGAAAAATAGTTTAGCCAAGGAATTTATTTTTCTTATTCTTTTCATCAAACCCCATTTACTCACATTACTCGCATAAGATTCCAAAGGCCGAAGTTTGAGTTCGTAATAAAGGAGGCTAAAGGAAATGCCAAAAATTTTTCCATGAAAAAGTCATTCGCTAAGGCGGGCATATGCGTATATGTATATGATGTATAAAAAGGAGCTGACTGAACTGTTGGTTATTAAGGAAAATATTTGAATTAGTCAATTATCAAAGTTCAGAGAATTTATTAGTTTAAAAACCTCTTACATAGAATAGTAAAATATTTAATACTCCCACTTTGCAAACAACGAGGGTAGGTATATCCACAATATTTTCAATTAAAATGGGATTATCAGCAAAAATCTTAACGATATAAAAGCAATTTAAAATCTAATTGAATAATTTATCATAACAGCTTATGGGAAGAAGAGTTTATTTTTCTTTGTTATATGTCTTTTTATTATCTAATAACATTTAAAAGGTCATAGCAAACAATCTTTGTACCGAGCCAAATAGCTTAGTTCTTGTATGATTTATTTAATAATGTAACATCAGAGCGTCCTCCTTCATTGGTATTGTGTAGCAGAATCATCGGCGATGTAAAATAACCAATAAAATGGCTACTAAGCACAGCTTTGAACATTTAATACGCCACATTGACACCAGAGGCGCTGAAACTCTGCATTATTAAAAAAACGTGCAAAACGCAGAGTTGTAAAAGAAATAAGCTTTTCTCTATCTATTCCTTCACCACCTGTCTTCTCTAACACTATCTCTTTCCTAAACGATGGTAACACCTTATAATAGTAGTAGAAGTTCATTGTCGAGTGTTATGCATTAAACACATTCACCACAGCAAGCTACCGACTACCAAATGTCAAGGATAGAATACAAATTTTTATATGAGAATGATTCTTTTGAAGACAGCAAGGCAACATGGCGACAGGTTGTTGTCTATGCTGATTTTGTCGTTGTAGTCCAATTAAACTAATTTCTATTTCTTTGACTATAATGAAAAAATTCAGTGTTGCCAGTACAATACAAAATGTTGAATGATTGATTTTGTACAATTATTTTATATTATTTAACAGAAATAATATCCAAAAATTGATGTAAGGAAAAAATTTATTCATTTTTGTACTTTTACGTGAAATAAGTATAGAGTAATTAATTTTTATAAATGCAAAATATATAAAAGTGGCAATACTGGACTATGTATTTGTACTTGAATATAAGCTGCAGATGGTGCTGCTGCCGTCTCCAAAATAATTAAGTAGCCGGCTACGAGGCGACAAATGCTGCTAGCGGCATTTGAAAACGTGTGTTCGTGTAGCCTGCTGTGGTGAATGTGTTTAATACATTACTTCTCTTTAAAAAAAAAAAAAAAACTTCCATGCAAAAGTCATCGATGAAATTACTTTTCTTATTAGTTATCGATAATCTTATATTTCGGCAGAGAAATGTTCTATAACTTTAATTTTTACACAACACTTTTCAATAAGTGTAGTTTTATAAAAACAAATTTTCGATCACTTTACTTTTCTATAAAAAAAAGTTATCGATAACTTTTTCTTTGTAAAAAATGTATCGATAATTTAACTTTACAATGGAAAAATTAACGATTTTAATTTTCTAGAGAAAATTTATCGATAACTACAATTTTTATATAAAATATTTGGATTGTTTTAACTTCTTACAGAAAAGTTTTCGATTACTTTACTTTTATATAGTAAAATTATCGATTGCTTTACTTTCATATAGAAAAGTCACCGATTACTTTACTTTTCTACAGAAAAAAAATATTATCGATAAGTTTACTTTTCTATCGATACCGAGCCTTATTTTCGATTTTATCGTAAGCGACATGTTATCGAAAATATATTTTTTTATTGCAATTAAAATTTTATGGGCCTACCCATAGTTTAGAATTATCAAAATGCCAAAATTGTTGATAACCTTTAAGATACAGGCTGTGAAATTTTATCGTAAGCGACAACTTACGTACAAAAACATATTTTAATATTTAAAAAAAAAAAACCTTCTCCTCAACAATTTAATTTTTGTCGCTTACGATAAAATCGAAAATAAGGCTCGACACGTTATTAATAACTTTACTTTTCCATAGAAAAGTTATCATTAGCTATACTTTTTGCATAAGTTATCGATAACTTTACTTTTATGCTTAAAATCTAGCGATAACTTTACTTTTCTCTAGAAGTTATCGATAGCTTTACTTTTCTCTAAAGAAGTTGTCGATAACTTTGCTTTTCTCTAGAAAGGTTATCGAAAACTTTACGTTTCTATAGAAAATTTTGCGATAACTTTACTGTTCTAAAGAAAAGTTACCGATAACTTTACTTTTCTATGGAAGAGTTATCGATCATTTTACTTTTCCATTAAAATATTATCGATAACTTTACTTTTCCATAGAAAAGTTATGAATAATTAAAATTGTTTACATAAAAGTGATCGATAAATTTACTTTTCTACATAAAGTTTATCGATAACTTTACTTTTTTCTACAAAATTTATCGATAAATATACTTTTCTCTATAAAAGTTATCGATAACCATACATTTCTCTATAAAATTTAGCGAAAACTTTACTACTCTAAAGAAAAGTTTACGACAACTTCACTTTTCTATAGAAAAGTTAGTGATAACTTTTTTTTCTAGAAAAGTTATCGATAATCTTACTGGTCTAAAAAGGTTAGCAATAGCTTTACTTTTCTTTGCAAGAGTTATGGATAACTTTTCTTTTCTATGGAATAGTTATCGATGACTTTACCTTTCTACAGAAAAGTAATCGATAACTTTACTTTTCTATAGAAAAGTTATCAATGACTTTAGTTTTCTGTAGAAAAGTTATCGAAGACTTGTTTTCTGTAGAAAAGTTATCGATAACTTTAATTTTCTATGAAAATTGATCGATGAAAAAAGGGTTTCTGTAGAAAATGTATCGATACTTGTATATAGAACTTCTTTTACTTTACTTTTCTACATGAAGGAGCTCTCAATAATGTATAAAGAAGTTATCGGTAACTTTACTTTTCTATATAAATAAATTATCGATACTGCTTCTACTGTTCTATATAAAAATTAAGCAGGAGCTTATGGTGAGACTTTTCTATCGATAAGTTATCGATAGTTTTAATTTTTTTGATAGAATTAATTTTACTTTTTTTTTAGAAAAATATTAATAACTTTACTCCTTACTCAAGAACCGTTAATAGCCTTAATTTCATGCAAAAAAAAAATTATCGATAACTTTATTTTTCAATGGGTAAGTAAGTTCACGATAATTTTAAGTCATTTTGTTTAAATTTAATTTTCTGGAGTACATTTTTCACATATTTCCGTATTTCCGATAACTCTACTTTAATACGGAAAAATTTTGGGTAACTTTATTTTTTTTTATTGAAAAGTTTTTAATAAATTTCTTTTCCTATAGAAAAGCTTTTTATAACTTGAATTTTTAATAGAAATGCTTACGATCACTCATACTTTCTATGGAAACTTTTCGAGATGTATATATATTGAAAAATTTGCGACAACTTTAGTTATTTATACAAAAATTTTTCATGAAAACTTTCCTTTTATTATATTAATGAAGCCATTGCAATTTCTTAGTAATAATATGAAACAAATTGACAATTTCGATATTCTTTCTTCTAATTTTGGAAACTGATTTCCTTTGAAAATTCTATTAAGAGCTTAACATTTTAATTGAAATAATCGACAACTTAAACAGAGTACAATTTGATTGCTTTTATATACATATGTACATATCGTTCGTTACCTTAATATAGAAAGGCTCTATTGTTATTTTTTTTTAATCTAGTTTTTGTGTATTTCGATAAAAGAACATCTAATTTATCGAAAAATGCAAAAATCTCGATTTCAAAAAAAAAAAATTAATTACGTAGGGCCTTTCTACATTGAGGCAACGATATGTATGTATCTAACATATCATTTTCACGGTGAGATACTTGAAATTTTAATCCTTATTACATGTATGAATGCCACAAATTTTAATTTTTCGCTTATAATACGAAATACAAAAGCCACAAGCTTTAAGCTTCTCAGGCAATCTGTTGTTAATTTCGTTTAAGTTTACAAAAAATAAATAAACTCAGTTAATTGTTAGATTTAGTAACACAATAATTGAAAATGAAATCAAAAAAATTCTATACACTTTTTTCCTCCCTCATACCGCTAAAAATTCTCACAAAAACATTTAAACATTAACAATAATGAAATTTTATTCTAATTCAAAACGATGAAAAAAAACATTTTTAAGTGAAAGAAGCTCCCTGGGGTATGATAACAACGAAGAGTGGCTCGAAATGTGAAGTGCTGGTTATACAAAAAGCAGAATGAAGGATATGAAAAAAAAAAGTTAACTTTGTTGTGTCACAGAATTTGAGAAAATTAATTTTACAGATTAGGCCGGCATTAGTGTGTGTATATTTAATTTAATTTTATTATTTTATTCTTTGTGTTTAGAAAACAAGAAACCAAATGTCACTTTTGTAGGCATTTGTCTTGTATCTTCATCAGTTAAAAGTTTAGAGGCGGTTTTACCAAACCAACCCTAAAGGGGGGTGGCAGTTTAGAGATGAGAGAAACAACTTAATATTCTTGCTACTAAGGGGTAATAGATCAATCATGGTCGTAATTAAGAAACAATAGTTTAGAGAAAAGTCATGAATAAGAAAAGTTATAGTGAAATTTATTTGTCAATCAAATCCTTTTGACTACAAAACCGAAGGTCCTGGGTTCGAGCCCGGTCTCCGAGAGTCATTAAAATAACAACACCACGCATTTTTCTGGTGCGTATTAGAGCCCCTTTGTATCTGTTGTTGCAGGAATGTTAAAGTGTTTACTGAACTACACCGGCTTCAGCGGATGGTAATCCTAATGTAACATCATTATTGTGTAGCAGAATTATCGGCGAAGTAAAATAACTAATAAAATGGCTGCTCAGCACAGCTTCAAAGTTTAATACACTTCATTTAATACCAGAGGCGCTGACAACACTGCATTATTAAAAAACGTGCAAAAGCAAAAACAGAGTTGTAAAAGAATGAAGCTTTCTTCTGTCTCTTCCTTCACCACATAGCTTCTTTTTCACTAACCCTTTTCTAAAGAAGGTAACACCTAGTAATAGTAGTAGGCATTCATGATTGCCTGAGTGAGTGTTACTTCTCTTTAAAAAAAAATTTAAAATTATATTAAAAGCTGTTCATTGCGCTTTTTCCTTAAAAATATTAATAAATTAAAAAAAAAACATTGCAAAATCATCAAACCATCGAACCAGAGAAGCGCTTTTCATAGCGCTTTTTCCTCAAAAATATTTGTAAAGTTTTCCAAGAAAAAAAAAATTACTTCTTCTGTATAAAAGCTTAAATGAACTTTTTAAATACATTAACTCTAGTAATCGATGAAATGGTTACATTTATTGTATGACACAGTTATCGATAACTTTTAAATTATAAATTAATTTTTTTTTAAATTTTTTTAGAAAATCATTTGATAAATGGTAAAAATTTTATTATTTTGAAGGATTTCTAGATATCTATTTCCTTATCGATAAATTTTTTGTTTTAAAAGATTAATCTGATTTTCCATTAAAAAAGTTATCGATATAATAACCAAATAATTAAATTTCTTGATATAATTTTTTATTAAAAAAAAATTACTTTTTTTTACAAAAACTATAGTGAAATCTAAGCTACATCTTTTTAAATGTTATCGATAACATTAAAATAATTTTCTATAATAAACTTATCTATAACTTTTTCGCTATTCGGTGCACATATATATTTTTTTTTAATACAAAAATTATTGTTAATATCAACTTAAATATAAAATACGTTACTCTTGGCACATAAATCTCTTCCAACAAAATGAATAAAATCATTTTTTTTTAAATCCAAATCACACTTAAAAGCAAAACTCATAAATCGGCTAAAAGAATACCAAAAGAAGGAAAAGATTCTATTGAAATCTATTTAAACACATGAATAACAACAACAACAAACAACAACACCAAACACTAACACTTGACGTTAAATGCAAATTTATTATCCTTTTTATACGAAAAACATTTTGACTGGGCAACAAAGCAGCTCAACGAGAAATACTTGCATATATAAAAAAATATATCTAAGCAAACGATGACAAATGTCCTTTAGCAAATTATGCAAATTTGCTAGACTTCAGGAATCACAAAAAAATCCTTTGGCTTAACACCCGCATAAAGAAAAAAAAAACCAGAAGATTCTTTTTTTAGAGGAGATTTGTAAGGATTTCTTGTTTGGCAAAGAAGGAATTTTTCAAGTCCTAAGCTGAATTATAAGTTTATACACATAATTAAGTCTTTAAGGATTTTTTTGCGCATAAAAAGAATACGCATTCTTTTTTTTTTTTTTTTTTTTGGTATTATTGGCAAACGGCAGAACGAAATGATATTTGATGGTATAAAAGGATGTGGACTTTTTGTTATAAATTTATAAATTTTTTATTGGATGAAGGGTGAATTGACTGATAGGAATGTCAGAGAGGAAGACACTCTACAATAACTACTATAGGAAATTAATTTCTTAATTCATTGGGGTGCAGAAAAATTTTGTAAGAGACATTTTATTTCCCAACACCTATTAAGAACCCTTTTAAGATCTGTGTAAGCCACTATCAACGTTACATCGTCTAAGCCTTAGACAAGGAACATGAAAATGTAAATTTTTGTTTGTCGATGGGAAGCAATATCAGCAGTTGACAAACCATTGCCTTTGCATTGCTTTCAAAACAAGACTGATGATTATGATTTTTAGCATTCATAATTTACCAAATTCCAGATATTGAAATAAAAGTCATGTTTGTGGACATATATAAAAAATGTATTACCCAATTCTCATTTGGTATATGTTAAAATTTATATAATTATTTAAGGTTGTTTAACTTTTTAAGTTATTTCCAACTCATAGTTTTTGTTGGTGACATTTTTACTTTATTTTTCTATCAAAAACTCAACAAAAACTCAGTTTTGTTACAAATTTTTCAGTCTAAGAGCTGTCGATAACTCGATTTTTTATTTAAAAATTTTGCTTTGTTATATAAAAAAGTTATTACTAATCTTAATTTTATTTGAAAAGTTATCAATAACTGTAATTTTCATGTAACAAGTTATCGATAAATTTAATTTTCCATGAAAATGTTATCGGTGTAAAAGTAATCGATACATTTTATTTTCTTCATTTTTCTCTAAAATAAAACCAATAATTGATAACTTTGATTTTGCGAAAAAATTTTAAAATATAACCTTATTACTATATAGAAAAAAATCGATAAATTTACTTTTATACACACAAGTTTACCGATAACTTTATTTTTTATGTGCAAAAATAATCGTTCATTTTAAATATTGAAGAAAAATTATGAACAACTTTGTAATCTATAAAAAATTATCGATAAATTTAAGTTCCTATACAAATTTTCTTGCACACTAGGTTTTTTCCAAAAATATATATTCATAAGCTTTCGATAACTGAATTACTATATAGAAAAAGTATCGATAATTTTACTTTTATACAGACAAAACTTGAATTTCCTATCTATAAATATGTTATTGGTATCTTCGTTTTTCTCTCAAAAAATAAAAATAAACGATAACTTTTCAAAAAAAAAAAAAAAATACATATATAGATAATGCACCGATTATTTTGCTTTTATATCGACACGTTATCGATAATTTTAACTTTTTCAAGTAATCGACAGTTTTAAATTTTTAAGATAGATTATGGATAATGAATTTTCTATAAAGAAAAATTATCGATAGCTTTAATTTCATGTACAAATTTTATTGCAAACTTCGTTCTTTATCCAGAAGTAAATATTGAAAAATTTTCTTTTTCAGAAAATAATTCGTCGATAGTTTTATTACTAAACTAAAACTAAAAGTACTGATAAGTACTGTACTAACCTATAGTACAAATTTATTATCGATAACTTTTTTGTATAAAAAACTATAGATAGTTTTAATTTTTTAAAACAATTTTGTTGCTTTTCTCTAAAAAAAATAAATAATTGAAAACTTTGCTTATCCGAAAAAAGCCTTGCAGCAGCCTTTCTGTATTACAAAATATAAATAAATAAAACAAAAGAAAATAAAGAAAAAATATCGATAATTTTACTTTTATGCAGACAAATTATCGAGAACTTTGAATTTATATGAAATGTTATGTTTAATTTTCTGTAGACAAAATTATTAATAGCTTTACTTTCCTATCGATAATTTTTTTCTATAGATAAATCATTGATAAAATTACTTTTCTATTAAAATCTCTGTATCGATTAAATCATCTTTCAATAGAAAAGTTATCGATACTTATAAGTTTCTTTGAGAGAATTTTTCAATAAGTTCCAGCTGATTATAGATATTTTTTTTAAATAGTTATCGATAGCTTAGAAAGTCATTGATAACTGGATTTTTCTATAAAAGCTATCAATAACTTTATCTTTCTTTACAAAAAGTATAGAAGTTATAGATTTATTTTTACTCTATATCGATTACATCATCTTTCATTACAAAAGTTATCGATATTTTTTAAGTTTCTTTGAGAAAATTTATCAGTCATCGATAACTTAATTTTTCGACATAAAATTATATAACACTTCATTTTCTAAATATAATTTATTGGTAACTTTTTTTTTTTTTTTGTATAGAAAGATTATTGATAACTTAAAAATGTTTAGGAAAAAATTATTGATCACAAAAATACAGAAAGCTGTTAACGTTTGCTGTAGAAAACAAAGTTATGGATAACTTTAGTTTTCTATGGCAAAATTGGTGTATAACTTTACTTTGTTAAGAAAACTTTCGATAACTTAAGGAAAAGTTTTCGAAAGCTTTGAAAATATCGAGCCTTTTTATCGATTTTATCGTAAAGACAAAAATTAAAATTTTCAGCAGAAGGTTTTTTTTTTGTAATTTTCAAATATGTTTTTCTACGTAAAATATCGCTTACGACAAAATTTTAGAGGCTGTACCTTAAAAGTTATCAACAACAATTTTGGGCATTTTGATGATTCTAAACTATGGGTAGGCCCATAAAATTTGAATTTCAATAAAAACGTATATTTTCTATTACATGTCGCTTACGATAAAATCGAAAATAAGGTTCGATATGTTCGATAGCCTTACTTTGGAGAACAAAAATATTCTAAAACTTTTCTTTTTTAACCCCCGACTAAAAAAAGGGGTGTTATAAGTTTATAGTGTGTGTCTGTGTGGCTGTGTATCTGTGTGTATGTGTGGCTGTGTATCTGTGTGTATGTGTGTCTGTTCGTGTCCATGTACAGGCCAAACGGCTGGACCGATTTTCATTAAGTTTTTTTTTCTGTTTGAAAGATGACTTGATCGAAAGGGTTCTTAGCTATGTTTGAAGAAAATCGGTGCAGCCGTTTAGAAGATATAACATCTTTTCTCAAAAAAGTCGGGGGTTTTTAAAATTTTTAATTTTTGTTATTATACAAAAATATTTGGATAACTTTATTTTTCTAGAGAAAAAAAGATCGATAAGGTTTCGAATTTTTCATATTCTTGCTTCAGTTTGCCAATGGTACTAGTCAGTGTTGTCAGATTTATTTCCAGCCTCCTCGCCAAATGACTTGTCGAATATCGCCAAACATCGCCAATATAATAAAACATTAAATTATAGCTACAAAAATATATTAGGCCCTTATTATGAATTACATTCGCGTTTCGATCTTCGCTGGCTATCGACGAACATCGAACGTTCAATTTATATTATGAACATCGAAAATTTCGTTGAGCAACGAATTTTCTATCGAACAGAATTTAGCTTTCGATGAAATATTTTAGTACAAAAAATTATTATAAACGATTGTTTTTTATTTTTGGGTAAAGTTGTTGCAAATTTTATAAATTACTTTGAGTGATATTCACATTCTTTTCCGAATGTTCGTCGTAATACCAAATGAAAATTAGTTCGATCAGTACTTTCGACTAGAGTCGATGATCGAAATTTGTTCAGAATAAGGGTCTTATATTTTGTAATTACATTACAAATATTCTTAAATTTTAAATTCAGTATGTAACGTCTATTGCAAAACATAAAAATTATACGGTCTAATTCATAAAAATATTTTTAGGGTTTTTACAGGTTTATTTGACAAATGTCCCATAAAAATATTTCAAATAAGCGTTTAATAAACCTGAAATATTTTTTATTAATAAAGCAGATAGCATTTAAGAAAAATTAAAAAATTACTTATTCCAAAACATCAATCTAAATAGGAAAAATTTAAATTGAGCACCGAGATAAAAATTATTATTTAATTCTTGTGATATCAACTGAATTAACATTTACTTAAATGTGTATTTAAGTACACATATAATATCCTTGATATGATAAGTATCAGCAGCATCCTCGTATTCATACACTCTAGGCGAGAACTCGTATAGGGTTTTTGGTGCTTCATTATCAAAGTGTTGGTTCTAACTTATAAAAGAAAGTTTTCCTCACTATGTTTCATAAATAGCAACTGAGATTTTGTGGTCCATATTCTTTGTTTAAACTTCTTGAATTTCAGAAGATATAGAGAGTCACAACATTTAGAATTTTTTGCACCAAATATTTTATGTTGTAGAAAAAATTCCTTAAAAAATATTTCATATTCTTAACATTATTCTATTTTATTGAAATCGTAAAAATATAGCCAAAAATATCGCCAAGGAGTTCATATATCGCCAAGTAAATCGCCAATCGCCATTTCAAAATTTTCATCGCCAAAAACAAATTTTTGTCGCCACGTTTGGCGAGATATCGCCATATCTGACAACACTGGTACTAGTCATGGAGTGATTTTGAAAGACTGTCTAAGACTTGAACCATACAAAAACAATATGTATATCCTTACGGGGACCACTGTAAAGGCTTCATTAGTCTTTACTTTATGTTGCTGTTCTGTGCTGTGCCGTTGTGCTTCTAAATTTGAGTACTTACTTATTCTGTGGTAACTTATCAGCTGTTTTTGGTCAGTCTTCCACTAAAGTGATGAGTTTTGCATCGTCCATTGTTATGTTTCAATATAGTTTTATATTTTTCATTTGAAAATTAAATTTTTTAACTTTTTGAAGCAAAACAACAATTTATTTCAAATGTTTTTATTCAATTTATGCTGTCACTTACAATTACTTAACAGTTTTTTTTTCATTTTCACAGGTTGAACCGAAACATAACAGAACGAAACAGAATAACTAACGACTTGTATTAGATTTCTATAAACAAAAAAGAACCAGCTGATTCGTAACAGAACAGAAAGTAAAAGCTAATTCTGCCTTAAAATGTCAAATTGTAGCAATAAACTAATGCGTATATGACTTGAAAATATTTCTGTTATGATAAACATAATTTTTTTTTTATGTGGGTAGATTTTTTTTTATTATTCCATCATTTAGTCATACATGCCACGCCATGCCATGCCATGCCATTGACTGACTGACTTATAATAAAGTTAACATAAAAGCTAAACGGATTGAATTTTATGACAATGTTTGTCATTTGTAACAGTTGGTTGTAATGTCAACTAACCCATCATCATATACTGGAGATGATCATTATTTAATGTTTCATAAACAAAAAATGAATTAAATGTAGTGGAAGATAATCCAATTATGGTCACTTATAATATGCAATATTAAGAGAAAAAAAACTAGATATAATTTTTATATACACATGTATATATTTTTATGTAAAAAGCTGTTTTAATTATGTTTACCTTAAAAGTATGTCGAGCGATATTATTTTAAGAAAACCAGCAAAAAACTATGCATTAGTTCATTAATTCAAGTCATAAAAATTCTCAAAAATAATTTTTTTACTTTGTTACATTTTGCTAGTTTTAAAATAAACAGTATTGTACACATAGTTATTCAGACCATTTACACGTACTTTAAGGTTAGGCAGTTACCCCTAAAAGTACACTGACAAACGTAAAAAATTACAAAAAAAGCTAATCATTCAGCTTTTTTTTGTAATTTTTTTGATTAAGGCTTTTGGGAGCTAAAATTTCACAATGTTGTTTTCATTATTTGTTTTTTTTTTTCGTTTTAGGTCTGGTTTCAAAATCGCCGCGCCAAATGGCGCAAAACGGAAAAATGCTGGGGTCGCAGCACTATTATGGCTGAGTATGGCTTGTATGGTGCCATGGTGAGGCATTCCTTGCCGCTGCCTGAAACAATTTTAAAGTCGGCCAAGGAAAATGAGACGGTAGCGCCATGGCTACTAGGTATGGAGAATAAAAGTAAATGCAATAATTGTATCACAAAAAAAAAATAATAATTTCATATGCTCAAATAAATAAGGACATAAGGGAAAAAGAAAAATTTCAGTAAAAAATACATGACCTTGTAAAATATGGTACATACATATATTAATTTTTATATTAACCAAACGGGTATTATACTTGCAAGAATTAAACAAAATTGTCCTTTTCTAACGTATATATAATCTATTTATACCTCCTTGCAAACGGGAATCTATGTATCACTAGAGGTGAGCCCAAAACATTTGCTTGTTTTTAATTTATTGAGTTTTGCTCTTTTTATAGCTATGCTATTTATTGCGCGATACAGAAGTTAGGACGTGATTTTCGTTACAAAAATAATCGACACTATTACAGTTAAAAATTTATTTTTGTTTTGATTTCTTTGTACTTAAAAGCGTAGTGCGAAAATAAATTAAACAAATTGTTTCATTTTGCTTTGTTTCGTTTTTTGAAGTAAGTGAAGTATGGTGCAGTATATAGTGTACAATAAAAATATTGTACAATTAACACAACTGTCTACTCAATAGTTTAACAACGTTTTTGTAAGTTTTTGTTTCACTGTTCTCTAAATTTGATTTACAATTAATATCTATTACTACTACAAACAATATTCGGTCTTGAGAAAATTACAATGCTGTAGAATTTTTAATGTCTTGCGCTCATCTCTAGCATATACGTGGGCGGTCTTGGCGTACATATGGCGACAGTAGTTTGAAAAGAAAAATTACTTTAGTGAAAAGAGGAAATCTTAAATATTTTTTGGCGGCATCCAAATTAAAAAATAAATTCAGTAAAGTGCGACGACACTCACACGCAGGGTTCCATATGGCGCTTGTTTCTCTTTTAAGATTTTATCGGTTTTTGGCAACTTTTTTAATATTGAATAATTGATTTTTTATTTGATTATTGATTTTTTGGTTTTAGTTTTTAGCCCGGTTTTTGGACGAATTTTTTTTACACTACACACTGAAGGAAAACCCTTCATTCAGACAATGAAATTCTTCATTGTATTAATGAAATGTTTCATTAAAAGTCATCTAATGAAGCCCTTCATTGGATCAATGAAGAATGATTCATTATATTTATGAAATTAATTTTGGTGGTTATGTCGTAAATAGAATGAAACTATTTCATTAATTCAATTAAACTGAAATATGCATATTTTTAGTTTTAGCATTTTTTTCGTTCTGGCGATTTTTTCGATTTTTTGCAATTTTCGTTTTTTTTTACAGTATATATTTTTAGTTTTAGCGCTTTTTTAACATTTTTTAGTTTTGGGGATTTTATTTTGGTTTTTAGCGTTTTTTTAGATTTTTTGCCGATTTTTTTACTTTTAATGATTTTTTTTAGCATTTTAGCGATTTATTTTATTTTTGCTGATTTTTTTTTTAATTTAAGAGCTTTTTCATTTTAAAAATCTTTCATTTCGTAATTTTTTAATTTTGGGATTTTTTAGTTTTAGCATTTTTAAAAATTTCAAAAGTTTAATCTCAATTTTTTTAATCGAAGTGTAGTCTGCATTAAAATGCAGTAACTTTCAAACATTTCAAGTATATATACATAATTATGTATTTCGTTACCTTAATATAGAAAGGCCCTAACTCATTTTTTTTTTTTTTTTTTTTTTTTTTTTGAAATAGTTTTTTGTACATTTCGATTGAAGGACAACTAATGTATCGAAAAATAAATTCAGTAAAGTGCGACAATGACTCGCGCACATAGGGTTCCGTACGAACACTAGATATGTAATTTAATACAAACTTCATCCTATATAATATATAGTTTTGGCATTTTTTTCGTTTTTGGGGTCTTTTCGGTTTTTTTGTTTTGTCGTTTTGTGCGTTTTTTTTCGGTTTTGGCGATTTTTTTAAGTTTTGGCTCTTTTTTTAGTTTAGACACTTTATTTTCTTGTTTTGGCGATTTTTTTCGGTTTTTGCCGTTTTTTCATTTTGGCGTTTTTTTATTTTTGGCGATTTTTTTTTAATTTTTGCGATTTTTTGTTTATTTAAATTTTTTTTTAGTTTTGGCGACATTTTCGCGTTTAGGCGATTTTTTTCAATTTTTTGCGTTTTTTTTTTCATTTTGGCGTTTTTTTAATTTTGTCGATTTTTTTCGTCTTGGCGACTTATTTTAGTGTTACAATTTTTTTTAATTTTGGCGATTTTTTTCGTTTTGGCGATTTTTTTTTTGATTTTTGGCATTTTTTTTGGGTTTGGCGATTTTATAATTTTCGGTTTTTTTAGTTTTACCGTTTTTGAAAACTTCAAGTGTTTGCCTCTTACGGTTTCCAAGATATAGCAAATTGTCAAAATTACATAGTCAAAATTGCATTAATTGATGGACCACCCTTTAATTTAATTTTTTTTAAATTTTAGTGTTAATTGTTGTAGTCTGTATGAAAATATACTAATTTTACAAAATTCAAGTTTCAATATACATATGTACATACCATTGTATGTATATTACATGGGATTTTAACATTTTTCGTTGCTCGTTTTGGAACACCCTTTAATTTTTAATTCTCATGTATTTGTTGTTGTACCGGCCAAGGTTCTACATACTGTGTCCAAATTTCAGGTCCGTAGCTCTTACGGTTCCGGAGAAAATACCGTGTGACGGACAGACGGACAGCGTAGCGAAAACAATAGGGTCCCTTTTCACCTTTGGTGTACGGAACCCTAATAAAATTCAAAAAAAATAATAATAATAATGAGTTAGGGCCTTTCTATATTAAGGTAACGATTTTTATATTACATTAGGATTTCAACATTTTGCATTGATCGCTTTAGAATAGCCTTAAATTTTTAACTGTCATGTATCTGACATGTATCATGTTGCAGCGGTCAAAGTTTTACATATTCTGTGAAAATTTCAGGTCCGTTGCTTTAACGGTTCTCGAGAAATGGCCTATGACAGACAGACGGACAAGGGTAGAGAAAAGAATAAGGCTCTTTTTCACTATTGGTGTACGGAACCCTAAACATGGAAAACAAAATAGCCGCTGTCTGTTGCCTTGGTGGTTGTCACTAGAGATGGGCGCGTGTCATATTTTTTTTCTCGTGACAGGAACACGCACAACTCAGACAACAGTCTAATATCGTGCATGTTTGGGTCGTTTCGTGTTGAGCAAAATATGTATGAATGAATTTCCAGTAGAGGAAAAAGTTAATATTTTGTATCGTCAAACACCAATAATATTTCGTGGGTATTGTGCAGTATCGTGTTGCCCGAATTTTTCGCTAGCGTGTTTCGTACGCGTTGAGCGTCTTGTTATTAGTATTCGTGACGTGTCGTGTTGGAATAATTCGACACGCGCCCATCTCTAGTTGTCACTAATGTTTTTGTATCTGTTAAAGTCATCCTGCACAATCTCATTAGCTTTGCTGTTATGCCGAATCGACAAACTGCTGGTAGCTGTCGATTTGCTTTTCATAAGTTCCCTCCAAGATTTGACGTAGTACTCGTATATGTGCTAGTATCTTGTACGAAATCGTTAGGAGACTTTTTCTTCTATAATTGGCACAGATAGTTTTATCTTGTTGTTTACGAAATGAACAGAGCACACTGAGGTTATAATCCCCGGGCAAGACCACCTCCAGCCAAATTTTACAAATAAACTGATGCATGCTCACAGCTACGCCGTTAAACCCATAAGCTCCAGTCACATTAAAACAATATTAAATTTAGAAATATAAAGAAAATTTTTTTCCCAAAATTTGTTGTTTTTTTTTTTCTTTGTTAGGTTGGTACATATTTATTTTATTAAAAAAAAAATTCATCACCGACAACTAAATTGTTTTTATTTGTATATATATATGTATGTAGATTTATATTTTATTTTATTTTTTCATTATTGATAACAATTTGTTTGCTTTTGATTAACAATTAACTAACTGATTGATAACATCTATTCTATTGTCAAGGTCTATAAAAAATGTATTATATACAGGTACTCTAACAAAAACAAATACTATCTAATGTTAATAAAAAAAACAATACTCTCAATAAAGTGATACAAAATAAAGCAATTGAAATTGAAAATTCTATTTCTGAACAGACTTTCAAGGCATGACTAATTGTAGATAGCATGTATTATTTGCCTTGCAGCAGCTAAAAACGTTTAAAAGAAAAAAAAAAGTTTGTTGTAATATTTTAAGTATTGTCATATGTTAGAAATTTGTTCAAAAATTATATCAGCAGATGATAATAATATTGATAAAAAAAACAAAATTAACGAAACCACCACCACCAGCAACATAGTAGTCATCAGCATCATTATCATTCTCTTGTACTTGTCTTCATTATTCTAACACCCTTTTTATTAACACCCCTTATAGGCAGAGCGAAAGACAGACAAGCCAGACCAGACCCAAAGACAATCATCATCAATAGCACCCAAATATTAAAGAAAAAAACACAGAAAACAATAAGAGCATCATAAAGAGATAGTACTTGACAAAATCCAACAAATTGTTATATAAATACCACAACAAAACACCCGCTTAAGCCAACAACAAATAACAAAAAAAAAATTTAAAAAGAAAATAATAAAAAAGAGGGACGGCAAGAGATGCGCGCAATAAAATCGACTTTAAGGATTAGCAAACGTTCAAATAACTACATGTTAAATATTTCGTAGAGGGCTGAGAACAGAATGTCTGAAGGAAAATGAAAATTACATTTTACAGGGTGACGAAAAAAATTGATATTACTTTAGTATTACCTTCTATTTCGCAATTAATGCTTACTGAGACTTGGTTTAATTTCCAATAGAAACAAAACTAGCTATTTTAACATTGCGTTGTCCTAGGCAATAGTCAATTATCCCACTCTGCACTACTTTTTAACTAACTTAAAGTTGACTTTATTTAAGTCACCTGGTAGTCAGTAAATTTATAAAAAGAGGTTGCTGGGGTTCAAACTATGTATCACACGTTGTATAGTCAACGCACTAACACCCAGCTAAGTAGTGTTGTAAAAAGCGGCTACTTTTGAATACTCAGTACTACTTGATACTTTTTCAATTGGGTACTCGATACTACTCAATACTTTATATATGTATGTATATGGGAAGTTAAAAATTATTATTTATATTATTTTATTGATGAGTAGGGCGACAATTTCAATGCAAATGCATATTTATTGTCGACATCTTAAAAGCTATTCTGAACAATTTTCTTTGCGTTTCATAAGATTTCCTGTAAAATGGCATGAATTTGTTTTTGCATATTTTGCATATTTTAACAAAAATCTAAGTTCTGTGCATATTTTTGTAATAAGTGCATATTTATTTGCATATGTTCCAAGTTTTTGACAGCTATAACAGTATCAAAAAAAAAATCCTCCATTTTCTCAAACTTGCACTGAATACTTTAATATCATTTCTGAAATAACCGCCATTAAATACAAGATACAACGTCCATACTATGTACATACATACATATGTACATATTTAAATGTTATTCATTATAATGGGTGTTTTTTTTAGAGATATAGAACTTCGAATTGAAATAAAACACAAGAAAATCGTTTTAATGTCCATCAATTTGGCTTTATTGGAAGGATAATTTTATGCCATTAATGTTTAAATATGATTTCGGGCATGTGGCTGCCGCGGCTGGCTCGAATAAAGCCAATTCTACAGGTCCAATTTTCAACCACTTTTTCGAGCATATGGGGCCGTATGTTGGCAATAACGCCACGAATGTTGGCTTCCAAGTCCCCTAACGTTTCTGGTTTGTTGGCATAGACGAGCGACTTCACATATCCCCAAAGAAAATAATCCAATGGTGTCAAATCACACGATCTTGGTGGCCAATTGACAGGTCCATTCCGCGAAATTATGCGCTCATCGAATGTTTCCTTCAATAAATCGATTGTGACGTGCGCTGTGTGGCATGTAGCGCCGTCTTGTTGGAACCACAACTCATCCACATTCATGCCATCCAATTCGGGAACAAAATAGTCGGTTAGTCGGCTCCAATTGCTGTGCACGGTGGCGAATCGATTCATTCGGGTCCTCTTCAACACTTTGCTCTACAGCGGCAATTGTTTCTTCGGTGCGCACTGTTCGACGTCTCTGCGGATGCGTATTATCACATAGAGTAAACGTAGTGCGAAAACGATCCATGGTTAACCGAATTAATTGCTCTGATGGACGATTATGTCGACCATAAAATGGACGGAGCTTGCGGTAAACTTCGCGAACTGAACCATTATTTTCGAAATAAATTTGCACGATTTGCAAGCGTTCTTCTTTTGTCAACCTGTTTATGATGAAATGGCAAACTAAACTAAATATTAATCACTTGACAGCTGACAAAATGGCCGCCAGTTAAAAAAGTGATGCCAACTTAAAGTTCTATACCTCAATAAAAAACACCCTATACCAGCTGATGCGGCAATGCTGGTGAAAATTTATGTAGCCCCCTTTTTAAACACAAGAAAACGCATTTTAAAAAAACGAACGATCGAACATTTTCGATGTACAAAAAAATTCTGCGCCCCAACAGGCACTTTACATTTGAAAATTTAAAAAACTGTATTTATTTATACAAAAAAAATTTATGTTAATACTACTCGTTTAAATGTACAGATTCTATGAACTGATTTTATTTTTATATTTTAATTTTTATTTGATTGTGTAGACTGGATTTTATTTTTTGTTATGTTATGTTATTTTGTTATGTTTTAATAAATCTAGTAAAAAATTAATTGTTTTTGGTTGCATATTTTTATTTGCGCATATTTTCATTATTTTGGTGCATATTTTGACTTCTATGGTGCATATTATATGCGCATATTTTTAATTTTATAGTGCATGAAATTTGTCGCCCTATTGATGAGTATATTGAAATTCATTTATGCCAAATGAAAATAAATAAGTTTGAAGATTAGTTTTTGTACATAAAATTTTTTTAACGTACTCTTAACACTTCTAGTTCATTAATCTCTTAAATTATCTTCTAAATATTTTTTAATAAACATTTTTTTCTCACAATTGATTTTATTACTTAGTCATTGTTGAAATGTGGAAATAAAATTTTACCAAAATTGAAAGAATTTAAAATATTTTTTATGTTTGTGAGGAACGGACTTGCTTTTTATATTGTATCACGTGCCTTCCTTCCACTATTCTAAAGGGTCACTTTTTCTGTCCAATAGTATTTGTTAATGACTGAAGTAGTTCAATAATGCATTTTGTAGTACTTTATTTTAGCGGCTGTTTTAGTATCAAAATAATTCCTAACAGAATTGGTATTTGTTACACTAATTCCATGAGGTTCAGACTCATATTTATTTGTATCAAGCTCACAGAGTTGTATAATTCTGATGTATTTTAAAGGAAGACTTTCACTTGAATACTACAAAATGCAACCCTGAAAGTATTGAGTAGTTACTTTTGTGTATTGAGTACCGGGAAAAACTCCCGGTATTGAGTACTCAGTACTCAAATACTCAATACTTTTACAACACTACAGCTAAGGTAACATTTAAAATAACAACAGCAAAATGTTAATATAAAATTGGAATGAGTTTCAAAGTAGCTGAGAGTAAATTTGTTGGCTCTGACCTAATTCTATTGCGCACTCAACTTAAGAATTAATTTTGGATCAGTTCTGGATGACGTTGTAGTTAGCTTTTAGTTAGTCTAAGAAAAGTTAACTATAATTTGATTATTTTTATAGTCAGATAGGGAAGAACTTAAAAAAATGCGCTCCATTTGCCTGTGGATAGTTATATTAATCTAATTTTGGGTCTAAGGAGACCATTTTTAACACCCTCTTCTTTGCTTTCGGCTTCATTCAAAGGCCTCTTTATACTTCTGGAAATGCACGTTGGGACCACAATCCACCCCAGCAGGGCTAAGCGGAATGGTAACATCCACTTTTTGGAAATAATCTCCGTCTTTAGGCACACCCAATGGCCTGCCGTTCGATCACTGTTCATTGCCAGTTCAGTGAGTAGAATTCCAAGCAATACGCACTTCTCCTCAATTGCTAAGATTTGACACGGCCGAATAACATCAACAGCAAAAAGGCATGAAGATTTTTGGAATATGCATAATCTGGTAGTAGGGATACCTTAAAGAGTTTTCGTTCGCTAAATAATCCCAACATTTCAAGCAGTAACCGCCAAGAACCACTGAACCGACACATTTTTTTGACCTCGTTATTTTTACCAAAATCGATTATTTACGATCGCAAATAATCCATTTTGTTCAAAAAACGAAGTTCAAAAATTATGGCACTTTAACTTTTTTGGGAGTTATGGCACGATATAAATAAATTCAGTAAAGAACGACTTAAACTCACACACGAAGGGTTCTGTATGGCGCTTGCTTCTTTTTGACGATTTTTGTTTTTGGGTTTTCGCAATTTTTTAGCACTCACGTTTTTAGGGTTCCGTACACCAAAGGTGAAAAGGAACCCTATTGTTTTCACTACGCTGTCCGTCTGTCCGTCTGTCCGTCACACGGTATTTTCTCAGGAACCGTAAGAGCTACGGACCTGAAATTTGCACAGAGTATGTAGAACCTTGGCCGCTACAACAACAAATACATGAGAATTAAAAATTAAAGGGTGTTCCAAAACGAGCAACGAAAAATGTTAAAATCCCATGTAATATACATACAATGGTATGAACATATGTATATTGAAACTTGAATTTTGTAAAATTAGTATATTTTCATACAGACTACAACAATTAACACTAAAATTTAAAAAAAAAATTAAATTAAAGGGTGGTCCATCAATTAATGCAATTTTGACTATGTAATTTTGACAATTTGCTATATCTTGGAAACCGTAAGAGGCAAACACTTCAAATTTTCAAAAACGGTAAAACAAAAAAAAACCGAAAATTATAAAATCGCCAAACCAAAAAAAAAAAAACGCCAAAAATTAAAAAAAAATCGCCAAAACGAAAAAAATCGACAAAATTAAAAAAAACGTCAAAATGAAAAAAACGCCAAAAATCGAAAAAAATCGCTAAAACGCGAAAATTTCGCCAAAACTAAAAAAAAATTTACAAAAAAAATCGCAAAAATGATAAAAATCGCCAAAAATAAAAAAAAAATTGCCAAAATGAAAAAACGCCAAAAACCGAAAAAAATCGCCAAAACAAGAAAGTAAAGTGTCAAAACTAAAAAAAAGAGCCAAAACTTAAAAAAATCTCCAAAACCGCAAAAACGCAAAAAACGCCAAACAAAAAAACCGAATAGACCCCAAAACCAAAAACGAAACAAAAATGCCAAAACTATTTATTATATAGGATGAAGTTTGTATTAAATTACATATCTAGTCTTCGTACGGAACCCTTCGTGCGCGAGTCAGAGTCACACTTTACTGAATTTATTTTTTGTTTTAGCGATTTTTTTCGGTTTTTGGCTTATAATTTTTTTGTTTTTTTTATAACATAAACATCTATATTTTTAGTTTATCGATTTTTTAGATTTAACGCTTTTTTCGATTTAGCGATTTTTTTGGTTTTTAGCGGTTTTTTTAAGATTTTTGCCACGTGTTCACTTTTGTTGATTTTTTTGTATTTTAGTGATTTATTTTACTTTTTTATATTTTTCGGTTTTAGGCGATTTTTTTTGGTTTTTAGCGGGTTTTTTTAAGATTTTTGCTACGTATTTACTTTTGTTGATTTTTTTGTATTTTAGTGATTTATTTTACTTTTTTTATATTTTTCGGTTTTTGGCGATTTTTTTAGTTTCGTTGATTTTTGCATTTTAGCGATTTATTTAACATTTTTTTATATTTTTCAATTAAGCGTTTTTTTTATCGGTTTTTGGCGATTTTTTTAAAACATATTTTTAGTTTTAGCGATTTTTTTAAATTTGGTTCTTTTTTTGTTTTGGCGATTTTATTGATTTCAAGCGATTTTTTTACGTTTTTTGCTACGTTTTTACTTTTGATGATTTTTTTGTAGTTAAGTGCGCTTTACTTTACTTTTTTTATATTTTTTTATTAGAGCGCTTTTTCGGTTTTTGGCGAATTTTGTTTACAACATATATTTTTTGCTTTAGCGATTTTTTATGTTTGGCGCTTTTTTCGTTTCGGCGATTTTTTTTTTTTTTTGTTTTTAGCGATTTATTTATTTTTTTTTTTTTTTGCTACGTTTTTACTTTTGTTGATTTTTTGCATTTAAGCGATTTATTTTACTTTTTTTATATTTTTCATTCAAGCGCTTTTTTTTTTTTGTTTTTGGCGATTTTTCGTTTCGTTGTATATTCTCCCTTTACCATCAGCCTGATGGCAGCCAAAAAAAAGGTACATTTTTGCAAGATAGAATCATAAAAAAATATGTATTGTGAAACTTTATTTCCACACCAAATAAGACCAGCTGACCTTACATCTACAGCTCATTTTAAAGCACCCTGTTTTTTCATTTGCAAACACACTACAATTATTATTTGAAAACTATAATCATTAATAATATTTAATCGCTTAATAAATGCAAGAGATGTCTAAAGAGATTAAAAGGAAAGACATGACTGCAGTTTTATACTTTTATTGTTTTAAGCGGCAAACCGCCGAACAGTTTCTCAAAACAAACTAAAGCATTTTTCAAAGATATATTAGCAGACAACCCACAACACACAGAAGGAAATCCTTTAAAAAATACGTAATCATAACATTTTTCTGACCTGACACTTTAGCTGTACTTATAATTTTAATACTCGTACACCAGTAGTAGAATTGCGTACTTTTATTATATAAATCGCATTTCATGACTCCTTTTGTATTTGGTAAAAAAAAATAATGTATGTCATACTCATATTAATTAATTAAAGCAGGAAATTTTAGGTAAATTCACTTAAGCTACTTAAGTCCAAATTCACAATCTATTGTTAACTAATGTGGTTTAACTAACGATTTATCTTATCAATTTCATTGGTTAAACCACCCTGATTAGTTAACTAAAAACTGTGAATTTGAGCTTTAGATTACTATTTAATATTGAATTTATTTTCTTTTTTTTTGGCAGGCATGCATCGTAAGTCAGTTGAGGCCCAGCACACCTTTAAAGATGATTCGGGTGTAAGTGATCAAGAGCAGAGAGTAGCGGAATCAGCTCCACCTTTAAGATCAAGCGACACTTTAACGCCAGAAACACAATTGTCTTCTTCCAACGAATCCCTTAATGTAATTACTCCCACTCTTAGCCCGCCTGCGAACTTAACAAATCTACAGCACTCTTTATGCTCTCCCGTCTCAACTCCTACCGCTATTTCAACATCACCGGTTTCGCCACACATCGACTTAAGTTCACCTTCTTCTCCCAATACCCAACAAATGCAGCAGTACTTTAACAATTTATCACCACAACATTATGGAGGCACACCAGCTCTAAAGTCTTTGCCAAACCAGACCCCATCTAATTTGGGATCACAGCCTCCAGCTCCACCTCCATCATATCATCCACTCCTGGATGCTGCTAACGCAAGTGCTTGTGCTGGAGCAGCCAGCACTAAGGACTTTCATATGATTATGAATACAGCTGTGGCTGCTGCAGCGGCTGTAGCCGCTCACAGCGGTTCCAAGGATTTTTATGGCTCTAGTTTAGTGCAAGATCCTGATACATTTAGGTAAGTTGTTCTTAATTTAACTTTCACTGTATTATAAAATTTGGAGCAAAAGGTTGATCAATTGGATTTTTATAAATGAAAAAGTTGTTATTGAAAACTCTAAAATGTTTAACTATACAGAGTGTTATGTAGTTATTCCAAAACAGCTGATGTCAGAAGGTTTTTTTAAAGAGAAGTAACACTCAGGCAGTGCATGCTAGGGATGCCAATCGGGATCGATTTTTGGAAATCCCGGGATTTTCGGGATCTCGGGATTTTTCGGGATCACAGGATTTTCGAGATTTTGGGATCTAAATATTTTTCGTAAAATAAATAATTTTTTTAAATAAATATTACTTTAATAACAACTTAATGCATTTTAAAAGGTTTTATGTTCATAATTTATCATTGCACAATTGTCTTTAAAGTGAACAATTTTCTAATACGAGTATGAAATAAAAATAAAAAGAATTTTTCTCATCTATTTTTAAATTGATTAATCACATTTGATGTTAGAGAATTTATAGTGAAAACAATAACTAAATATGAAAACTTATTTTTGTTTTCAATATATAGGGTCCGCCATCTAACGTTTTTTTTCGTGAATGGTAACACTTAGCTCATGTCTGATTTGACAGATAATTAGTTTTATCCTTCCGCTGAACGAATATGGTTGTGTATACGCTTGAACAATGCTTCGCTAAGTGGGCCTGCGATCGACTTACAGAAGATGCCGATTTTGCCAAAAAAAAAAAAATCATCTTTTCAGATGAAGCTCATTTTGATCTTGGCGGGTATATAAACAAGCAAAATTGTAGCATTTGGAGCACAGAAAACCCGCACGCATACATTGAAAAGCCGAAGCACCCAAAACGAGTCACTTTTTGGTGCGGATTTTGGTCCAGAGGCATAATTGGGTCATTTTTTTTCGAAAATGAGCAAGGAGTGGCCGTTACAGTCAATGGCGATCGTTATCGGGCCATGTTGAAATAATTTTTGTTCACAAAAATTGAAGAGGAGGATATTGGCAACATTTGGTTTCAACAGGACGACGCTACGTGCCACACAGCCGAAGCTACACTCGGCTTTTTTTTATAGCATTTTGAAAAAAAAAAAGTTATCTGACGGACCCTATAAATGTTTTTCTATTATCTAAACTAAAACGAATATACATATCGGTGGACTTTTAGCAATACCGCTTAAGTTGACTTATGAAAATTTTTAGATTCACTTTCATACAAATAAGTTGCAAAAACAATATTGTTTTGTTAAAAATATATCTACTAACGTTTTTTTAACTGCGATTGATCAACAACAAGTATAACGGTTGTTAAATATGTATGTATACCAAGCATTATCTAATTTTTATCGATTTCGTTACGACTAATAAGGCTGAACATGTCGAAAAATTAAAAGAAATGTATACACTATTCTAATAAAATTAGATTAATTACGTCTAAAGATCACATTTTTATAGGCACATACAGGGTGGGCCAAAAGAAACCAAGGGGTGTAAAAGTTTAATAACTTTTTTGTTTATTAACTTTTTTTTATTTTTTCTTTCAGATTATATAATATACAAAATGGAAATTTTTTTACACTAAGTATGAAGAATGATGTCTCTTAAATGACCACCGTTTTCAGCTTCGCACTGATGGGCTCTTTTTAGAGCATTTTCCATAACATCTTTCAAAACTTGTGGCTGTAGCGTTCGAATTTCTGCAACAATGTTTGCCTTGAGTTCAAGGATTGTCTCTGGCTTGTTCACATACACTCGCTCCTTCAAAAAACCCCAAAGAAAATAGTCGGGTGCTGTCAAATCTGGCGATCGCGCTGGCCAAATTATTCGCTCTCCAAAAATTTGACTTAAAAGTGCCATTGTGTCTCGGGCAGTATGGGCAGTGGCTCCGTCCTGCTGAAACCACATACCAGGTCTGTTTTCAAGAGCAGGACGTAAAAAATTTTCTATCATAAACCGATACCGCTCTCCATTTACGGTTACAGCACTTCCATCTTCATTCTCGAAGAAGTAGGGCCCAATGACATTTTCAGATGTGATCCCACACCATACTGTACACCTGATGGGGTGCAATTGGCGTTGATGAATGGCTCTTGGATTTTGAGAACCCCAGAACCTACAGTTCTGCTTATTAACAACGCCATTCAAATGAAAATGAGCTTCATCACTCAGAATCAAATTTTCAATAAAGTTGATTTCATTTCTGGCCAACTCTTGAAATTTAACTGCAAAATTTAGACGTTGCCGATGATCTGCGGGTTTTAATTCTTGGACCAATTGCACCTTATATGGCTATAACTGTAAGTTTTTTTTTTAAAATGCGCCGTAGTGACGTACGAGACATTTCTAGCTGAGCAGAACGCCTTCTGCCAGATGTTTCTGGTGCTTCGTTAACACTTTGCTGTACTCGTTCAATATTTTCCGCAGTGCGACTTAAACGTGGTCTACCGGTTCGAGGCAAATCTCTTACGCTGCCATGTTGGTGATGACGATTAACTAAGCAACGAATCATCGCTTCAGAGGGCGAAATTCTGACGTTAAAATGTCGACGATATGCTCCTTGCGTTAAAATAATTGTTCTGGTTCTCTGTTCAGTTGTGAACCTCTCCATTATAAATTCTCCAAGTGTTGTCTATATAATCTGAAAGAAAAAATAAAAAAAAATTAATAAACAAAAAAGTTATTAAACTTTTACACCCCTTGGTTTCTTTTGGCCCACCCTGTACATTAAAAGTTTGCCTGAGCACTTGAACAGTATTTTTGCTCTACTGAAAAATTTTAAATTCATACATAAGTTTTTTTCTACAAGTTCAACAGATACATACATATATATGTATGTACGTTCGCTAAGAGGAGTATGGTTTATTAGTGTCCTGGCCTTCTACTTTGCAACTCGAATATAACTATAATTGAGTCGAACTCATTCAGTCGGTCATTTTTGACTAAAACTATTTATCAAATCCATGTAATTTAAATGAGTTAGATCTTAGGTTTGTATCAAAAACGACCTAAACGGTCTAAATAAAAAACAAAATAATTTTGAACTGCAATGTAAAAAACATATATACACACTCGAGCAGTTTTTTAGACAAAATACTTATTCTGTAAATATTTCTCAATTTTACGTCAACCCGACAACAAAAAGTTTTCACTTGCCTTGTATTGTATTCTACTCCAATTGTAAGGAGGTGTCAATAGTACTCAATTGTTACCGAAAAGTAGATAAGTCGACATTTAGATAGCTATACACTGCAATTATGAATACATTTCCGAAGAAATTTCTCCCTTTACCAATTAGATTTTTTTGTTTTCCCTATTATTTGCTACTATTTGAAATTATTCCCCGGGAAAAATTTCTCGTGGAATTTGAATTGTAATTGCCCTCATAACATAGAATAATAGCTAATTTACATTTAGCATTTTTTCGTGAAATTAGGTGCATGAAATTTTTTTATTTGTCCTGGAGGAGCAACTTATATCACAAAAGTTGTCAAAATTGCATCAGAGATTCATTCTACGCCCTTTTTTTTATATAACATTCTCTTTTATAGCGCTGCAATTAGCAAATAGAAAAAGTTGCGTGCAGCAAAATTCATGAAATTTCATGAACAAATTTTTAATGTAAATCAGGTATATGACGGAATAAATTTGTCAAACTTATGAATTTTTAAAATGTTATTTGCCTTCCAAAGGTAATATATTTCTTTTGTTTTCAAAATAATTCTAAAATGTACATATATTGTAGCACCTTTGATGAAAATAACCATAAGAAAATAGTTTATTTATTTTGCTCTTGTTGTTAATTTATAAGAAATATGTGACGAATAGTAATTAAATTGTTAAAACTGTAGGTATAAAATTGTATGAGACATTTAAATATTATAAAAAATTCCTTAAAATCAACGAAAATTTGAATTTATAAAGTTTTTATAGAAAAATTGCTAAGAAAACCCAAAAATGAAATCCCGGGATTGAATTTTACAAATCCCGGAATTTGCCAAATCCCGAAAATCCCGGGATTTATAGATAGAAGATAGACTCATTCTTTCTTTTTTAGTCTAAATTAAGTTGTACTTTCCAATTGATTTTCCTGCGAGCCAGTGGAGGACAGCCATATTCAAATAAATATGACCCAAAACTATCCTTCAAATAAAATAATAATAAATACAAGGAATGGAAGGAAGCTTCTAAACATCTCAAAAAAAAGAATCCTTTATATTTTAAAGCTTGTTAACTCTAACACTTCCAAATAAAATAAAACTTTTATTAATTTTCTGCCATATTATTAAAGAAGGCGTTTTCTAATTGAGATTTCACATAATAGTTTTTTTTATTGATTTCAATATGGATTATATGAATTTGCTTTAATTGGCAATCTGTTCATGACAGGGTGGAATCCAACGCCACTCACTGAAATGTACGCAGCCAAGTTCTTGCGAAACGAACGCGTTTTCAGGAGGGCATTGTATAGATTCAGCCTCAGCATCAGCTGATGTACACTTCCAATAATGTATGGGATCCCAGAAGTTACGAATGGAAACATTTACATTTTCTGAGCTGCATACGGGCTTATTATCACTGTCAGGATCACAAGCCAGGGCACAGGCAAAAGCAATAGCGAAAATGCTCAAACATGCAACTACATACATATATAAAAATATTATATTAATTTGAGAAAATATTTATATATTTTTTATATATCATAATATTTTGTTAATTTTACTAACTTGATTTCATTTTTATGCTTTAAATTGTTGTCTTTACTCAATTGAAACTGTTGCAAAACTTTTGATTTTTTCACACTTTTGTTACCTTTTTATAATAAAAAAAATAACAAAAAATAATTTTGCCAAAACTTTGATTTAAAACAAATGATTGTTAAAATAAAAATAGTATAAAAAAACATATGTATGTAATTATCATTTTGTTTTTTAAAGTAAAATTTGTTGTCATTGAAAGCTTTTAATTGATTTTAATGGTAACATAAAATATTTTATTTTTATTATTTATTATGTTTATACAATAATATTTATAGAAATTGATATAAACTGATAAGAGATATGTGTGTGTGTGCAAAAGAGCCGCGTTTTTTTTTTTTATTATATTCTTGTGCAACGATAGATGTGATTTGGAGATAACAAAATTAAATTTTGCAATAATTGAGAAAGCAATTTCAGTTTATCAAATTATAAGAAGCAACAATACACATACTTACATATGTACATACATACTAGACCCCTGCACAAGACCACTTACAAGAACTTTTAAGACAAGAGGGATTCTTCAAATGCTTTACTACAGCGAAATCTTTTAAAACAAAAGCTAAACAACACAACACAGCTACAGACGATTGTTATTTTTTAAGGGAGAATAACATTCACCAGGTTATCACTGACATAACTACATATGAATGTAGCTGCAAAAAGTGCCTGAAAGTTTGACTTGCTACGAGACACCCAAGGTAACCATATGCTGGAAATTGTATTCAAATAAAAACGACAAAGAGTTATCTTTCGAATAAAGCCAATTTCAACATTTATGTGTGCCTTCAAATAAAAAATCTATGCATCTCCAGCAGAGGGGCTGTTGTAAAAAGTATAACAAACAGAACCGTGTTTTCCTAAAAAGCATTATTTTCATTAACTCTTGCACAATCTGCTACAAAGTGACTGCATTTGCGATCTTCTGTGGACGTCAGGTGATTGATGCTTTTTCAACTGTCAAATATCATATAAAAACAGTTAATAAACATAATTAAGGCGAATTGAGAAACAGCTGAAGTTGTTAACCCTGATCATAATCATGTTTGAAGGCGAATTGAATTGCTGTCAAAAACTCTTTTTAGGTGCATCTAAGGTGAAAAGGAACCCTATTATTTTCGCCAAGATGTTCGCAAGAGCCTACGGACCTGCAATTTTCACAGAATATGTAACGGTATATCATTTTTATTAATATTAATAGCATGAAGTTTCTTATTGTAACCATGCCAGCTAAAAATTAAAGGGTGTTATGAAGCGAGCAACGAAAAATATTTAAATACTAATGTCATATACAGACAATTATAATTGTTTATATATACACTCAGGGAAAAGCTGCAACTTAAAAATATGAACTTGTCACATTAATTCAATAACTTCCAATATAATAGAAAAATGTAAATTAGGTACTGAAAATTAAATAAAATTAATAAATTAATACTGTAAATAAATATTTTTAACCCCCGACTAAAAAAAGGGGAGTTATAAGTTTGTAGTGTGTGTCTGTGTATCTGTGTGTCTGTCCGTGTCCACGTACAGGCGAAACGGCTGGACCGATTTTCATTTAGTTTGAAAGATGACTTGATCGAGAGGGTTGGTTCTTAGCTATGTTTGAAGAAAATCGGTCCAGCCGTTTAGAAGATATAACATCTTTTCTGAAAAAGGTCGGGGTTTTTAAAATTTTTAATTTTTGTTATTTTATATAAAAAGGGCATACATAAGGAATTATTCCATATTGAATTAAGAAATTTCAACATGACTAGACTTTCGTTAATGTTTCTTATTAATTCAATATGGCTTTTATTGATTTTAAAATGTTTTTTCTCTGGGTGTAGAAACTTGTAATTTTCAAAGTTAATATATTTTTATGCAGACTACAACAATTAACACTGAAATTTTAAAAAATCAAAATTAAAATGTATTCCATCAGTTAATGTATTTTTTACTAGGTAATTTTGACAACTTGATCTGTGTCTTGGAAACCGCAAGAGGCAAACTTTTGAAATTTTCAAAAACGATAAAACTACAAAGACCAACATAAAAAAGCCGCCATAGCAAAAAAAATCGCTAAAAAATAACATATTTCTAAAACTAAAATAAATCGCCAGAAACGAAAAATAAAAAAACCGGCAAAACGAAAAAATCGCCAAAAGAAAATAATATATGTATTTCTAAAACTAAAATAAATCGCCAAAAACGAAACTAAAAAAACGCTAAAACTAAAATAGATCGTCAAAAGCGACAAATCGGAAAAAACTTAAAAAAAAACGCCAGACACGAAAATATGACAAAACCTAAAATGAACGTCAGAAGCGAAAAAAACGACACAACCTAAAAAACGCCAGAAATAAAAAAAAACGGCAAAACTTAAAAAACCTAAAATAAATAAAAACATTCAAAAACTAAAATAAATCGCCAAAAACTTGAAAAAAAATGCCAAAAAACAAAATAGGTCGACAAAATCCGAAAAATCGCCAGAAATCTAAAAAATCGCCAAAACGAAAAAGAAGCGCCAGAACTAACAAAAAACGCCTAAAACTAAAATAAATCGCAAAAAACCGAAAACCGCCTAAACTAAGAAAAAGCGCCAAAACTAAAAAAAATCTCCAAAAACCGAAAAAAAGTTTACCGGGTACTAAAAATTTCTAAGTTATGTAAGATATTTGATTATATAAGCTAAAGTACCTATAGTATTACGTGTCCGTACCGAACCCTTAATGGGTGAGTCAAAGGCTGAGTCACTTTACTGAATTTATTTTTTCTAATACGTTTTAAGTGAACAAATTTAAAAGCATCTTCCAAAGCTTGATTAAGAAATTAATCTAGGGGACAAATTACGGCATTTGTTTACAGATGGAAATTTTGAAATACATATTTCCATATAAGCCCTATTGAAAAATTTTGCAATTTTGTTCGATATCGAGTGTCATAATTTGTCACATAATTAATTAAAATTGCATAAAAATTTCATATAAAAGGTTTCTTCACGCACCTCCTGAGATAGAGTCTGAACACAACGTAACGAGAATTCATTGCGGTGCGGTTTTTCATACGATTTTGAAGTAAAAACCCGCAGTACGGAACGGCATAAATTTAAAATATATTTTATTTGCATTGCGGACTTTCTTATTCTCTCAATTTTTGACTCTCTTTCTCTTTCTGATGTTGCCATAGTTTTTAAATAATTGGCGGTGTTCACAACAAAAACCATGATTTTGAAGTTCAAAAATGTTTGTCACAAAATATAAAAGCTTAAAAAATTTATCAAATATGTCTGCGAATATATACAATTTTAATCATTTTTTGTTTTTAGTTACTGCCATTGCAAAATATTTAACAGAAAGAGTAAATTTTTTATAAAAATGTATGCACAAAAAAATTAATAAAAATTTAAACAAACAATGACAAGTATTGCCATCGCCGTCTTCCGTTGTATTATGTTTATTTTTCTCTCCCGCAACGAGAAATCGCACCGCACCGCAAACATTGTGTTTAGACTCATAAGAAAATATTTTTTATAACTTCATTGAGCTGTATGTGAATTTAAAAATTTAAAACTTATTTTCTACTACAAAACTAACATTTTTTTAAGTTATGCCTTTGGTTGCAACAAAGGAACGATATGATTATACTTTTAACTTAGTATATTTTTATCATTTATCATATACAAATTTTTGATATTATAATAGGACCCAATAAAAATAAATTTATTTTTTCAATCTTCAATCAATTTTTATTATTATTATTTTTTTTTTTTTTTTGTAATTTAGAGTGTTACATTTGGACAAGGTGGAGTCCATACCCATTTGTCCCAATGAACACATTCATTTATAGTATAGTTAAATGCTGGCAGTGGTTCACACTGTACAGATTTGGCTTCAGCACCGGCCGACTGACACAACCAATAATGAGTGGGATCCCAGAAATTACGAATCCTTTTATTCAAATTTTTACTGTTACATTCTGGCTTATTATTGCCATGAGGGTCACAGGACAAAACGTTGGCTAAGACCAGAGCCAATACAGCAAAAAAGAGAACTGAATGAGAAAAATTTCATTTTTTTTGCCTTCTTTATTCTCGTATAGTCGAAAAAAATTTGAAAGACTCACCCGACTTCATTATGAATTGATTAGTGTTACTAATGTACTTCAATGACTGCTTACTACTTACTAACTTATTTTTTGGGTATTTATAGGATATTTTAATAAAAAAATTATAAATGTGTGCTCAAGAGCGATAACAGCATAAGTCGACTTAAGACAAAACCGAGTTTTCTATGCTATAAGATCTTAGTCTTACTAAAAGTCCAATAAAATTTGTAATGTGCGCCTGGCATTTCTTGTATTGTCATTTTCAAAATATGTGCAACACCGTTCACATTACGTTTTTTATACATTGAAAGCAATGTCACGCAACGAAAAATAACGGAAATGACAAACGTTGCCACTGGTACACACTATTACTATGTCGCAAAATGCGTACTCGGCCTAATAGCTGAATTTTCATTAAATCTTGCAGGCACTCGTTAATCACGGCTAACGTGAATAAAATTCCACGTGAAATTTTTCTGTGGAATTATTTCCAACTAATAGCAAGTAATAGGGAAAACAAAAAATTCTAATATGAAGGGAAAAAAATTGCACGTGGAATTTTATTCATGATAGCCCCGAATATGTGCAAGTAAATGCCGGCACTAACCATCCTATACAATCGTACGAGTTTTCAAAAAATAGCACCTTAATGAAATTTTTATCTAATTTTTCAACCTTTTTTTATTTTAAATTAAACTATTTTTTTCTTGAAAATTAATATTTTTTAAGCGTAAAGAAAAATACAATGTAAATAAAGATAACAGCTGTCTTCGAAATTCGATGTTGCCACTTATTGGTTTTTTTTATTCCCTGTGATTTTATGATTGGAGGAGTTGTTTTCTCGAGAAAAGTATTTTCCGTTAGTAATAAATTCCAAGGGAATATTCTTGATTGCGCTGTATATAAAAATAAAAATAAAGCCTCAAACATCTTAAAGAAAAATATTTTTTAATTTAACTCTAATGTAATGAATAACATTTGTCTTTTAAAAATATTCATAAGCTCCTCATACCAGAGTTGTATTTTCTTAAAAGTCTTACGACTGTATGTAGGATAGCGAATTCTAACCTTAATTTTTACTTAACAACAAAATTACTTTAACATATGTTAATTAAATTTTAAAAAATTTTCATATATTAAAAATGAACTTTTCTCGAAATTAACTTTTTCGACTTACGCTGTTATCGCTTGTAATTACACATATATTTTGGCAAAAATTTATTTGGCAAATATTTTGCGCTTTCTTTTTATCAATTTGATAACGGAAAAGAAGTCTTAATTAATTGACAATTTTTGTTTGTTTTTTTTTTAATAATAATTGGTAGTTCCCCAAGCAAATGTTTGACAAACATACGAGAAAATTTTTTATGAAGTTTTATTTTTTATCTTAGATGAAATTGAAAAGAAAGAAAATTGATCTTAATGCATATGCCTTTAAAATATGTATGCACCTGTGATTTTAAGTAAATATTCCTTCAGTGAAACATTGCGCTGCATTATTGCATTAATAAACATTTCGCACAATTTAAGTTATGCTTAATTTCTCGAATATTTGGCTGATGTGATCTTGCCTATAGATACATATAGCATCATTTACTCAGACAACGTCATAACTCCAAAAAAAAGTAATTCGCCAGAAAACGAGTTTAAAGTTTTCAATTTATACACAACTTAATGGAGAAAAAAATTTTAAACAAGATATTTGTATGAAATTTTTACACCATACTAATAACGTATTAGTCCTCATAATGCTGCATTATTAACTTAATAAATTCATTTTTGTTTGAGTGAATGAGCGATATGTATACTCGTAATAGCAGTAGTTTGTGGAATATTGACTTTATTTTTCTAATTTCCAGCAATTCAATTGAATATAGCACTAATACTTACATTGGACTGACTGACTTTTATAAATTCATAATGATGGAAAAAATTGCATTAAATGCAACACAACAAAATAAAACCATTACACTACACTGTGTGTTAAATTTAAATTTTAGCGTCCAAATTCTAATTTGAAAAAATTCACTATTCCCAACACTTCGACGACATAAATGTTAAAATTTTGTTGTAGTTGGCAACTCTGTTTATATTTTAAGAGATTTACATTTAAGAAAAATAACTTTTTGAGAAAATTACTTTTTCTAAAAAGGTACTTATTTAGAAAAAATGTTTTGCTAGTGGGCAACTTTGTTTATGTTTAATTAGAGTTGCATTTAAAATAAATAACCTTTTTGAGAAAAGTACTTTTTGTGACAAAAAAGGTACTTATTTTTTTAAGAAGCTTTTTAACAGTAAGCATCTTTTTGAAAAACAAGAATTTTTGAACTAGACACCACCTTTCTTAAAGTATTTATTTAAAACAAACAACCTTTCTGAAAAACGATATTTTCGAATAAAAGAGTACATTTTTGCAAAAGTAAATTTTTTAAACGTTTCTTTGAGCAAATAGTTGCTTAATTTTTGAATAAAGAACCTTTTGAAATTCCACTTTGCTTATTAACCCCCATATTCATAAAATTTGAAACAAATTTTAAATGTATTTTAGTTCAAATTTTCCATACAAAATTTTCCTAAAATGAATTTCAAATTCATTTTATTTTTTTTTTTATAAATATGAGGGTAAGTGTTTAAAAGAAGAAAAAAAACATACAAATGGGTTTTTAGAAAAGGTGCATTCAATGCTTTGCATTGCATTTTACAAAATAAAGTCCACTTACTTTTTGGAAATGATTGCGTTTTCTGAAGAATTATCTTTTTGAAAACAGTATTTTTGACAGAGCACCATTTTGAAGATAGAAAATTTTCTTGATAAAAGCAATTTTTTGATAAAAGTGCCTTTTTGCCAAAAGTACTTTTTTGCTACAAGTACCTTTTTGATAAAAGTACATTTTTGCTAAGCTATCTTTTCTATAAAAGTACCTTTTTGCTAAAAATAAATTCTTACTAAAAGTACATTTTTGATAAAAGTACCTTTTTGGATAAAAGTACCTCTTTGCTAAAAGTAAATTTTTTTATAAAAGTACATTTTTGCATAAAAGTACATTTTTGCTTAAAAGCCCTTTTTGAAGAAAGCGCTTTTTTGTTAAAAGTACCTTTTCGCAATGAGTGATTTGTTTAAGCATAGCTTAAAGAAGAAAACTTAAGAAAACTTTATAAAAAAAAAAGAAGTACCTTTTTACTTAAAGTTACCTTCTGCAAAAAGAAGTACTTTTTAGGTTTCTGAAAATAACTAAATTTTTTTAAGAAAGTACTTTTTCGAATCATAAACCGTTTTGAAAAAAGTAGCTTTTTGATTAAAATATTTTTTGGAAACAAGTACCTTTTTGATAAAAGTACCTTTTTGATAAAAGTACCTTTTTAAAAAAAGTACTTTTTGTCAAAAGTGACTTTTTAAGCGTAATTTTTAAGAAGACAAAGATACTGAAGAAGAAGCATCTTCGAATAAGCTGCCTTTTTGAATAAGTACCTTTTTGCATAAAGTTACCTTTTAAAAACGTATGTAGCTCTTTGAAAAAGTACCCTTTTTGGTTTCTGAAAAAGGTATTTTTTTTTTAATAAAGTACTTTTTTGAAAATAAACTGTTTTCAAATATCTACCTTTTTTAAGTACCTTTTTGAAGAAAGTATTTTTTTTAAAGTACCTTTTTGATTTATTTTTGAGACGAAAAACCACTTTTTGAAAAAAAAAAATTGGAGTAAGCTGCCTTTTCGAAAAATCACCTGTTTGTATGTAGCTCTTTGAAAAAAATTACCTGTTTAGGTTTCTGAAAAAGAACATTTAAAATAAATTCAGTAAAGTGCGACTCTGACTCGCGCACGAAGGGTTCCGTACGAACACTAGATATGTAATTTAATACAAACTTCATCCTATATAATATATAGTTTTGGCATTTTTTTTCGTTTTTGGTTTTGGGGTCTATTCGGTTTTTTTTTTGTTTTGGCGCTTTTTGCGTTTTTTCGATTTTTTCAAGTTTTGGCTCTTTTTTTAGTTTTGACACTTTATTTTCTTGTTTTGGCGATTTTTTTTCGGTTTTTGCCGTTTTTTCATTTTGGCGATTTTTTTATTTTTGGCGTTTTTTTCATTCTTGCGATTTTTTTTATTTTAAAATTTTTTTTAGTTTTGGCGACATTTTCTCGTTCTGGCGATTTTTTTTCGAGTTTTGGCGTTTTTTTCATTTTGGCGTTTTTTTTCATTTTGGCGATTTTTTTTTTGAATTTGGCGATTTATTTTAGTGTTAGAATTTTTTTTAATTTTGGCGATTTTTTTTGGTTTTGGCGATTTTATTTTTTAATTTTTGGCGATTTTTTTTCTTTTTGGTTTGGCGATTTTATAATTTTCGGTTTCTTTAGTTTTACCGTTTTTGAAAATTTCAAGTGTTTGCCTCTTACGGTTTCCAAGATATAGCAAATTGTCAAAATTACATAGTCAAAATTGCATTAACTGATGGACCACCCTTTAATTAAAATTTTTTTTAAATTTTAGTGTTAATTGTTGTAGTTTGTATAAAAATACACTAATTTTACAAAACTTCAAGTTTCAATATACATATGTTCATACAATTGTATGTATATTACATGGGATTTTAAAATTTTTCGTTGCTCGTTTTGGAATACCCTTTAATTTTTAATTCTCATGTATTTGTTGTTGTAGCGGCCAAGGTTCTACATACTCTGTCCAAATTTCAGGTCCGTAGCTCTTACGGTTCCTGAGAAAATACCGTGTGACAGACAGACGGACAGCGTAGCGAAAACAATAGGGTTCCTTTTCACCTTTGGTGTTAGGAACCCTAAAAAAACCTTTGAAAAAATCCTTTTTGCAAAAAGTAACTTTTTTAATAATTTCTTTAAAGTAAAAACCCCTTTTAAAAGAAGTGCTTTTAAAAAAAATTTTTTTTTAAAGTTACTTTTGCATGAAAAAGAACGGATAACAAGAATTAAAATTTTATCAGCATTAGTTATTGAAGCCTTATTGAACTTTTTCGTTTTGTAAGGACAATTTGCACACAAAAAGCTGTACATATATATATACTAAGTTGAACTTGTTAGTACTCGTAAATATAAATATGTATACATGTACATTTATGTCCCTTGAAAACTGCGAAATGTTGCGAATGTCTGATAACTATTGAGAAATATAATTTGTTTACTTTTAAGATAAGAAATAGTTACGAGTTTAGTTACAATTACAATTTAATATGCTGCCAGTGTATTGACGGTGTAATTTAACAACTTTTTTTTTTTTTTTTTTTTGCTAAAATTTTCCCTATAAATAGTGAAAAATTAAATGAAATTATATTAAGTTCTTGGAATTCTCTTGCGGACTACATAGCTATTATTACAGCAAAAAATGAAAGCTAGTGAGTTTGCTAAAATATCTTTAAAAAAATTTTCGCTTTTAGTTTATATATTTTTTTTTTTGACGTTTAGTTATTTGCTTGACTCTATTGGCTTTGTTCTGCGCCGGCGTCTTAGCCTGCGATCCCGATGGTAATAACAAACCAAAATGCAATAGCAGTAATTTGAATCAGGCTATACGCAATTTCTGGGATCCAACTCATTATTGGGTGTGCAAGTCTGCCGGTGCTGAAGCTGAATCTGTACGTTGTCCTGACTCCCAAGGATTTGACTCTGCTAGGGGAGCATGCGTTTCATTTGATTTATGGCAGTGGACCGAACCATGCCCTAAAGCGGCAGCTAAATAAAGTCAAGTTTAACATGCATAGTAAAAAAAGTGAGCAAATAAATATCTAATTATTCATGTAATTAAATGTCTGTGTCTATTTTCGAAGACGATGGATACAAAACACAATTTGTGCGATCAGCAATTAAAACGCCCAGCAAGCCTCACGATTTCCAAAATTTATTTGATGTGCCAAATTTTTAGCAAGATACACTACTACAGAGATTTTTAATTTTTTATTAAAAATGTTTTTTTCTACAAAAGTGTTGCCTGTTTTCCACTATGTTGAATAAAAACAAACGCTATTTCGACTATTCGTTTTGGAAGAAACAATAAAATATGAAATTTTGTTTTTACTTTCACTATCAATATGTAAACGAACGTTTTCGTTCGAATTTGTGGGATAGGCTGTAACTCTCCACGACTTAACATACGAATGCGTATACAGTAAAATTTTTGTTTGTTGTGGATTCGGTACGCTGAAAATAACCCCTCTTTATTACATAGTTTTTCATATAAAAATATTTTAAAAATGCTCTATAGCTATTTTTAAACAGTCAGCAAATTTGTTGGAAAGGAGGGTGGGGGTGGTGGTGAGACCGGATAAAATAAAAAAATATTTGCTAAGTGCCACCCTAGTGTACATACATTAGCACATAGGTTCAAAAACCTGAATATAAATTTGTTTTCAAAGAATTTTTTTTTTCAACAAAACGTTTGTAAGTAAACGGAAAAATACAAATAGAAGAGAATTGCTGTAATTGTAATTATTTGTTTTATTTTGATTATGAGACGAATGGAGTGACAAGGTTAAAAACAAACTTTAAAAAAAAGTTATATTTAAATACAAAGTTCAAGGCTTTTAAAGCGTTCGTTCGTATGCTTGTTTGTATATTCTTGCGTATGAAAATTTGTAACTAGAGGCAGAAGAAGTTTAGAAATTTAATTTATGTATGATATTTTTTAAAATTGAAATATGTTTTTCCAAAAAAAAAAAAAAAAATCAAAAACATATTGAAATAAGTAAGCAATTTTATATTTGAAGAATATGACTCTGCCGCAAGTTCCTCTCAAGGAAATAGTTTTTTCCCTTAACCTAATTTATGTTAAACATTCTACTATTATAATATTATTAAGTACCTCTCAATCAATCAATCAATCTGTTTTCACAATTTTTTATCGACAATATCCCAGCTGTAAGATTTGGCATTCCCAATCCATTTGGCGAGGACTGTTAAGTGATTAACTTAGCTCTGTTACATACGCCACAAGCCAAGTTACACTTTATGGTTTGTGTCTCTGCTAACTAAATTCTAATTTATCTTCAAGGGCACATACACAGCGTTGCCACGACCAAAAATATTTTGTAACCACAATACAAAAAAAAAGTAACCAAATGCAGAAAAAAGTAACCAAAATTTTTATGTATTTAAAATAGTTTTATTTGTATTTACTTCAGTTGAAAAATATACATACATATATTAATATATGAAATGGTATAATATAAATGGACCATTACATTTAAATTTGTACTTCACGTATGTATGTAGGTATGTATGTATGTATGTATGTATATATAGTTTATTAACTCAATGTAGTTAATAACACATGTGATATTTTTTTGCTTGAATTATTGAATTTGCTAAATATTGTAAAATAGATTGCAAATAAAAGTGGAACAAAAAAACAAGTTTTAAAAGTATATCTTATTATAATTAACAATCAATAAAATCAATTTTGTAAAAAAAAAAATACTTCAGGTAAATTATTAGAAATTTCAAAAATTGGCTTGTTTTTATGGCTAAGCAATTGTCTATATGCATTTTGTTCCCGCTTGTAGAACTCGTCAGTAGACTTCAACCCAAAAAAATGTTTGAATTTAGTTAACAAACTCCGTATGTTTATTTATAGTAAGACTCTTAATACTATATTGAGAATCACAATATACAAACATAATAAGTTTAAAAACCTCAAACAAAAACCTTTACAAAACAAGCATCTTTATTCAACTGTGCATCTATTTTATATATTAGAAATTCCAAACCAAAATATTTTTAGTAACAACAATAAATATGTAATTTAATTACATTCATTAACAAAACACAAGACGGTATAGATAAAGTATTAAGCAGCAGCCGAACTGTGTGGCAGTGACATTAAATTTTACATTAAATTAATTAAATCATAAAAACATTTTTCGTTCAATCCATTTGTATGTTTTGAAACCGCGTCCCAAAATTCAACTAAATATGTCCATATCATCACTTACTTCTAATTTAGAAATTTTGCCAGCGTCGGGTGTTAGCCGACTCACAGATCGGTCGGATTCGTTCCCTGCTTGTTACGCTCTCAAATAAAAAAATTCGCTTTTAACTTTTTACATAGTGTTTGACGTTTAAAGACTTTGCAACCATGAATGCATCTGATTTTTGAAACCAGGCTTGTTATGTTCAGAGACAGACATGTATTTTTTTAAAAGCTATGTTGATTATCCAGTGTTGTCTTTACAAAGTAGTAAAAACGCTTAAATTGTGATCTTTTATCAAGATAATTAGTTATGTGCAAATTTAACATACCACATATCTACATATATGTTGAAAAAAAGTAACCAAAATGGAAAAAAGTACACAAGTACACATTGGAAAAATAAGGTAACCAATTTTGGTTACAAGTAACCGAAACGGCAACGCAGCACATACATACATATTTATCTGTAGACTTCGGTCGAACTCGTTCACTAGTTCATTTTTGCCACAGAGCACTGATCAAACCCATTTACATTACATGGGTTTGATCATTGGCTTGTGGCAAAAATGAACTAGTGAACGAGTTCGACCCAAGTCTACTATTTATTAGAGCTGGGTCCAACTCGTTCATTCGTTCATTTTTTGCCACAAACCTATGATCAAACCCATGTAATTTAAATGGGTTTGATCATAGGTTTGTGGCAAAAATGAACGAATGAACGAGTTGGACCCAGCTCTACTATTTATCTGCTTTCGTTGAACTGTTCAATGAAAATATGTAGATAATCTAATCCAAAACAAGAAATAATCTTTGCCTGTCGAAAGTTAAGATTTAGCACATGGACATCTAAATTAATCGACTTAAGAACAGGAGATAGGAGATGATGTATGTGAGGATAAATAGGTCGAGTTAAATGTGTATATTAAAACAAGTCACATGCCATAAATAATTTCTCTTGATGCAAGCATTTCATGCCCTTCATCAGCAAATTAAATCTTTTCGCAAGTGAAGACAAGAAATACGTATATCTGAATTGGGTGTGTGAAGTCTTATATTTTATAAAAATGTAAACGCGATTTAGTAGACCTATTGCTTGTCTACATTTTCCAATTGATTTGCTGCTGCATAAGGGTATGGCTGCAATGACCATTTTTGTGACAAAAAAAACAGGCTGCAGTTCAGTTATAGCATAAAATAAAACTGTAAGATCCCTGCAGAAAATTTGGTGACAATTGATCCAATCGTACTCGTCCTATGACTTGAGAAAATGCGAGTGTTATAAAAAGTACGGAGAAGTGTATGATGAAAAAAAGACATATCGTGTAAATGGTTATACATTCACCATTTTAGTGATGTATCGTCTTGATCTTGAGCCAATTTAATTTGGACTCGTTGCAATATTGTAGTAAACGGCACCGAAAATGTGCGATGTGGTTGAATACATGGACCTATCAAATAGGGTAAATATAATGTTAATTGCTCCCTCAAATGTGACTCTGGAACCAGTCCCGTAACTATACTAAGATATTAACCTAAGCTTAATTGGTATTTATATTTTTGAAACATGAGTGGCCCTCTGGTTGAGTGGGTAATGTGCAAGCCTGTCATGCGCGTGTTGTCGGTTCGAATCCGAACCGAAAATGTGCGATGTGGTTGAATACATGGACCTATCAAATAGGGTAAATATAATGTTAATTGCTCCCTCAAATGTGACTCTGGAACCAGTCCCGTAACTATACTAAGATATTAACCTAAGCTTAATTGGTATTTATATTTTTGAAACATGAGTGGCCCTCTGGTTGAGTGGGTAATGTGCAAGCCTGTCATGCGCGTGTTGTCGGTTCGAATCTCAAAAAATTTTCTGCTTAAAAATAAATTATAATTTCATTTGTAACAATAAAAAACATTATAAGTTTTCATGGTTACAGTTAAATGTCGGAATGACATTTATATATAATTTATATTATTCTACACGGAATAGGTCCCTATGGGATAGTTCAGTGACAAGTCACAAGGTGCATAAAAAGTATCAATTAATCCCATCCTAGGCCATGCCCATGTAAAAGTGACTGGTCCGCTTCATAGGAAGTGTTAGAACTCGGACTAGTCCCTATCACTTGGGGACCGGTCACGTGACTAGTATTGTGTCAGTTCAATTTCCTGAAGGGATATATGCCTGCAGAGTTTGTGCTGTGTCTTAACTTTATTGAACGTTAAAAGACTCAAACTTTGCATATAAAGTTAAACTCTTTTTTTACCAAAAATCCACTGCAAATTGTCTATTTTTCAAGCTGCTTGCAATTTGTTTAAAAATTCCTTTCTGACTGATAGGTGACAGGTGTTGTTTGGATCAATTGTACGGAAGGGAGGATAGGGCCTCTAAAATTTTTGCTTTTATACATATCTTGATTTACATCTTGCAGTGCCACAATCATCTGTTTCTAAAAGTAGGTGGGGACCTAGTGTTATATTTTTCCACAATCCAGTTCATTAGAGGTGCGTGGATATTAGTTTGTGTTTACTACAATGCAGTCATGTTGGTGTACGCACATAATACATATAGATTGTCTACCCAGTCCTCGTTAATACAAAATAATCCATAAAATAGCCCAGCATGGACTGAAAGAGCAAATTAATATATTCGCCATTTTCACTTCTCTCTCATTCGTTCAAATTTCTAAAAAGTGTCAAAACGTATTCTAGATTCTTCCCAGAGCAGTATAATGATATAATTATTTTTTCTATGTTCAGTATCTTAAAAGATAATAGTAATAAAATTCAATTTTGCCCCTTAAGAATGGATACTTGGAATATTACAAATTTCATGTCTCTTATGTTTCATATTCTAAAAAAAACATGAACTATATAATTATAATGAACTATATAATTAGTTTTAACAGCTGAAAAACAAATTGCGTATTTATTAAAAAAAAAATAAGTGAAAGGCATGTGCATACACAGAGAAAATATTATCAACCAGGAAGTGACAAACCTAGTTGTTATATTTCATTTGTAATTAAAAAGAAAAAAGTAATAAAATTAAGGGAATTGTGCCTTGTTTCTGTAACTAATGTGAGAATTTGTGGAACACAGGACGAGTAAGAAACAACCTCTATTTTTTGATATTTTTGATTAATGCTGACAAATATAAAACAATTTTTTTTTCAATTAAATAAATTTACAATAATTTTTCAGGTTTTCTTGCTTGTTGTTCGATTACAATACTGACTTCTTAGAATTCTACACTAAACTTTTTGGTTCAGTGTATTTAGAATTTCGTTTTCTATTAAAGTCTCGAAGCTGTCTTGTTTTTCTTTAGTTTGAATGAAAAACAAGTTCATTAATAGAACTTGTATTTGAGCAATAACTTTGACAAAATAAACGCGTAATACATACATATAATTCCAATTCACATACACCAATATATTCGTATCGTATATCATCTGTTCGTCGAGGGAAACATTAAGTTTAGAAGAGTTTTGCCTAAGAACTGCCAGTCGTATACGTTTAGGTCTATTATGAATCCCTTTCCCTAAAAACGAGATGAAAATCTAGGTTCCTATAACCTTTTATTAAGCCACCTGATCCTCATGATGAGTCCACTGATGTTCTCAAGTTTACACTATGCGCGATATATCTTAGTCTCAACAGCCATGTAAAGTCTGTGGAGATGCAGCCTCGCCAAATAGCACATGGGTTCCAGTGTGTCTCACTCACCTTCATACTTAGATAGCCTGCAAAAATTATTGATCTAACCGACTGGTAGCCACTAAAAACTTCTATTCAGGCACTAAGATACATTACGGACATTTCCATTAGGCAGACACCCCCTTTGAATGAACAAAAGCATTGCAATCGCTCCCCCATTGAACAGACTCTCTTATGAGTGGAAGCGGACATACGATTGACGAAAACAAAATTCTCTTGGACGTACATTTCATTTGTTTTTGCCCGATTTTTTATGTCATAATTTATAAATAAATTCGTCAAGACTTTTTTAATTTTATCGTCTTGAAAACTAGGCTCGGTTAGTTAAATGTGCACACAGAAAAAAAATACCAATGCAAAATCACCATGCAAAATTTTTGATTCGAAATCATATTAAATCATGTTAAATTAAAGTTTAAATCATAATGGTATGTATGTATTTGATGTGTATCTGAAGAATATTTAAGGTTGTTGTGGATGCAGCTGTTAGCACGTTGTGATGAGTTGTTCTGAGTTCAAATCTTGGGCGGGGAAATCAATTATATATATACAAAAATTTTTCTGATGCCTGTTCAAATTTACACATGTTAAATTAAGTTAAGTATTATTGATTACAATGAATACATTAAATTAAATTCATATTGTTTAAATTTGAAACAATTTTGATTCAACATGGTTCTTTGTGTTATTTCTGTATCCAACTTGGGTTGTTCCAACTTGAAATAACTTTTATTCAACATAGTTCTGTATTTAGATTTAACAATACGGTAACATTAAATCAATATCAATACCCCCCCCCTCTGTAACTATGGGGGTATAAATATTAAGGAATCAGATGCTCTTGATGTTCTTGGCATGAAAATACAGTGTGATGTTCGATGGATTGAACACATTTTTCAAATTGCAAAAAAAGCATTCAAGTGCATCGGCTTTTTGAAACGGTGCAAACGATATTTCACCCCATCTGATCTTACTACTTATATCCGACCGAAAATGGAATACAACTATCATGTATGGGCCGGCGCTTCAAAGTCTATTTTGGGGCTGCTCGACCGCGTACAAGAGAGGGCGAAGAAGCTCATCAGTGACAGTAGGGTATCCATCTCTATTGATTCATTGGAGCATCGACGCAATGTGGATTGCATTTTATTGTTCTATCGTTACTACAACTGAATGTGTTCCAGTGAAATTAGGGAACTTGTTCCTGAAACCCGCACATTTATACGTAAAACACGTGCCTCATCCAGAGCACATCCCTTTGTGGTCGATTGGCCAATGAATCGCACTACGCATTACAGAGAAAATTCCTTTTTTAGCCGCACTGTTCGTATGTGGAATCAACTACCTTCGGAAGTCTTTCCTGTCACTACCAGCGTGGGAAGGTTTAAATCGAATGTCCACAGACACTACTCCCTCTATCCTCCTTCCCTATAACCTATTTTCCTAGTTCTAGCACAATGCATTGCATGAGTAGGGGTTGTCTCCTGAGTGCTGGTCCTATTAAAAAAAAAAAAAAGTTATTGTAAATCATGTTAGATTAACATGAAACACATATGAAGCAACATCATTGCCGAAATCGGTTAAATAAACCTTGCTTACATAGATTTTATGATGAAATTTTTCTGTATGTGGGTATTGTAAATATGTATTATTACCCTCTCACATAATGCATTTAATCAGGATTTACGTTTGACAGCCAAGAATTTCCGACAACATCTGATGTTGTTTTTGAACCGCAAGTGAGAAAAGATGATTTGCAGTAGTCACTGAGCAAAGGTTACAAAATTTTTATCATGAGCGACTTGGACGCTTACGATTAGAATTACATAAGTCTCAAGTTCAACGAATTTCTGATGATGAGTCAACAGATTTGGCTTAAAAAGCGATACGAACTTTAGCCTATTCAAATCATAAATATAGAAACAAATGGAGTTCGAATAATAATTAAAATTAACTAAAATTAATAGCCATGGGCCTGTGGCAAAAATTAAATAAAAAATATACTTAATAGTAACAAACCAAAAAAGTTTGTCTTAAGTAGAACAAAAATAAGCAAATTAATTAACATGTGTATAAATTAGTAAAGAACAAACGACAATGGTAAGACTGTTGTAAATTTAGAGATGGTAAATTTGAGCTTTCATTACAAAAAACATTTCGTCAAATTGAAATACGATGAATCAAAACAATTCACATATTCCATTTGCAAAAAAGTTTCGTATATAAAGCAGACATTTACATCAAATGACACCACACACAGTGGACCAAACACAGAAGAACGCTGATGATGAAGGTTTAGTAGTGGCCTTCGAAAACGGATCGCTGTTCCGTTCAACTATGTGTTGTCAGAATATTTACAACTAACTTTGGTGTTATTTGTTCATTAATAATTATCACATGTAATTTGGTTTAAAAAGCGATACGAACTTTAGCCTGTTCAAATCATAAATATAGAAACAAATGGAGTTCGAATAATAATTAAAATTAACTAAGATGAAATTGAAGTTTTATATAGTCAGGAAGAATGAAACAACATCTTAAAATATAAAGAGGCTTTGGCTTATCTATAGCTTATAGCATTTGCGAAGTGTCAAGCTGATCGCTTGACTTATGTTATTGCCAAAACCGAAATATGCCACCAAACTAGGATGGAGAAATAAATATTTATTGAAATAACTAATAAAATACATAAGTACTCATAAAACGTTTTAAATATTTATTACAAACGCATTACATATCAATGACCTTTTGGATTGTTTATATTTTTTTACTTTTATATAGAAGTATTTTTAAATAAGAACTAACTAACCATCAAAGAAATATTTTGCTGATCTCAATTTTTAGTTTTCTAAGGACACATTTCATTGGTCCCTTCAGTGTCCGGCGAAGAGAGATTCCACTGTAATATTATTTCGGATTTCGTCGCGTCAAGTTTTAGTCAGAAGGCCCTCCAGATCCTGAATCCTCTCAACTATTTCTGGAACTATTTGTTTCACTTAAAACCCAATTATTGAGTTCCCTGATCTATCTTACTGTCACATCTAATATTTGACCGTTGTCTTGCCAATTGAAAATTGCAATGGAATGGAACTTATCATTATCTTACACTTCGCCCTTTCATTAGTCCCTTGAGTGCCTTCAAAATTATAAACTCGTGCGCAAGTCTGAAGTATTAACAAACATTAGTTCCCCTATTATCCAGATACGAGTATGCAAGTCCAATAGAATATTTTCAGGTATTATCCATGATTTTTAATCCCCAAAAAAACGACTTGCATGGAGTTTCAACTTATTTTGCTTGTCGGATTTTTTTGGGCTGTACCAAAAAAGCAGCACACTCATTCCAATCTATTTAATATGAAAATCATTTTTGTATGTATGTAGAATTTATTTTTGTATTGAAGCTTGTTGACTTTAAACTTATACATTAACACTATTTCTCTTATTCTATAAATACGCAAAGAAAATCGCAAAATCTATAAATTTATTCAGTTCTTTCAATTCACTAGAGAAGTACGCAACAACTAAACTATTTCAATAAAAATGAAATTAGGTAAGTGTCCTTCAGCACAAAAAAATATACAGTCAAATCCCGATAATTCGTAATCGCAAGGGACCGGCCATTTCTTACGAATTATAGGGGGTTTAGATTTAGCGGGGTTTCGATTTAACGTGATTAAAATAAAATAAATACGAATTAACGTGGTTTTTCAGTTTATTTACTAAAACGATAAAAAAGCATAAAAAAATTGTTAAAAATAAAATACAAAATAAAAATTTGTTGTTTTGTGTCTTATGCGTGCTCACACACAAACAAGCAGAAGCAAAAACCCACGCAAAAAATGGCCATAAACAAAAAATCATTCTTTTCATGTTTTTGTTGTTTTTATTACGAATTATAAGTGGTAGTTAGCAAACAATTACGATTTATAAGAGGTAAAGAAGATTTTATTTGAAGAAAATATTACGAATTAGCGAGGGGACCAAATGTATGGAAATTTTACGAATTAACGAGATTTTTTCATGGGACCGACAGTTTATTACGAATTATCGGGAATTACGATTTATCGGGGTACGAATTATCGGGATTTGACTGTATATACAAACGTAGATAGTAACCCACCTCCTTTATTCTACGTCCTTAGTCATATTATTTGCTGTATTAGCTTTTGCTGTTACCTTTGCTTCTGCTGGCTGTAGATCTGGAAGTTCTAACAAGCCAAACTGTAAAGTCGTGGGCGACTCAGAAACTAAATATCAATGTGATTGGGATGCCAGTGCTTACTATGTTTGTAGAGATGGTGAAGCCAAAAAGTTAAGATGTCGGGACGGTCTATGTTTTTATGGAACAGATTTCGCAGATTGTGTTCCATGCAAACGAGATAGTTATCAAAAACCTGAATGTACTGACACTGACCCTGAGCCAAGAAATAATGCAGCTGAGCAAGTAAATGAGACAACTGATGCAACTGAGCCAGAAATTGAGCTTGGATGTAGATCTGGAAGTTCTAATAAGCCAAACTGTGAACTAGAGGGCAACTCAAAAGTTAAATACCAAAATGATTATGTTGCTAATAGTTATTATTATTGTGAAGATGGTTTAGCTAAAGAAGGAAATTGTAACGATAAATGCTTCTACAAAACAGGTTCAGATTGTGTTCCATGTGATCCATCCCGTCCTCATATACCTGAATGTACTAACACTAAGCCAAGCAAGAAGGCTTAGCAAGGTTATGAGCAAAGATATGAGCCAATGGAGTCGGTAACTTAAGCAGCAGGGAAGACGCTGAAACTGAAGCAATAAATTGCCCTAATTTATACAGCTGATTCAGACTTGTGCCAACTGAGCTGTAAAATGATGACACTGAGCCAGCAAATGAAAAACTCAGCGACAACGTTTGGCTGCATAACCATGTATTTTAGGAAAAAAAATAAATAAAATAAAATAGCAAAAAGTGTCAATGTGAATGTAAATTTTGTAATGTACAATATTAGAAATAAACAACGTAACAGTTAATAAAAATAAAAAAGATAATTTAAGTAATCAAGCCCGGACTGCAGAAAAAAAAAATATTAGGGCCCTTATTAGGAGCAACTTTCGATCTTCGGCTGTAGTCGAAAGTGCTGATCGAACGAATTTCTATCTGATATTAAGAGAATCAAAAACAAGAAAATTATTTTCAAACCAAAAAGCGTCCTAAATATTCTTACTAAATTAGAGCATAAGTAAAGAAATAAGAGTGGAGCATTTTTTAAATTCCCTTCATTTCCTGGTGTTCGCCAACAGTGGCTAAGAGCCTATAAGATCTGTGAAATAGACTTTCCAAAAGATCTGACCGGGTATTAAACCAATTTTTTTAGAAAAGGATGTTACAATCAACAAGAAACATATTATGTAGATTAAACAGAATGCAATATCAATTAATATTTGTTAAACTTAATGAAAATTCTAGTTAATTTTAATTATTATTCGAACTCCATTTGTTTCTATATTTGTGATTTGAACGGGCTAAGGTTCGTATTGCTTTTTAAGTCAAATTACATGTGATAATTATTAATGAACAAATAACACCAAAGTCTGTTGTAAATATTCTGACTAACAACAAAAAAATTCGTTTTCAAATAATCCAAATCATCAATCAATTTGGCTTCTCAATGCCAAATTTAGATGAAAATATAGTTAAAAGATTTGTATTAAGCAGAAAACTTAAAAATATTAGATAAGTTATTACATAATCACTTTTTAAACGTCACAGATATGTAGTTATGTATATCATTTTATTTATTCCCAAATTTTTGTTAAGATAATTACACATTTTTGTAAAAAATTTCTACGGGAAGACTTAAATTTTTTACTATATGGGAACATTTTTCTTTATTTCTCTCAAAAAACAAACTTCAAAAATACTTATTTTTAAAAACAAAGAGAGAATGGAAGTACCTTCTATATACATTTATATCATGCATACATCCATACATACGAACCGCTCATAGAAAATGTTATACATATTAAGTATTGAAAAATATTAGTTTTTTTTTAACATTTGACATTTGATTTCATGACATGCTTCTTTTGTTTTTATACCCTTTACCAAAAAAATGGTAAAAGGGTATATATAGGTTTGTCATTCCGTTTGTAATTTCCAGAATATTAATAAGCGAGCCACAAAGTATATATATTCTGGATGCTTATGCATAGGGAAGACGAATAAGCGATGTCCGTCTGTCCGTCTGTCTGTACGTGAAATCGGTTTTCCGAAGCTCCCAGAAAAGCTAGAGGCTTCGTTCTTGGACTGGTGGGTCAGAAATGGTCGAAATAAGATTGGTATTGAAAATCAGCAAAATCGAGCACACGGTTTCAGAGCTGGGAAACTTAAACTTCATTTTGCCATACAAAATAACTACTGAAAAGTAGTTTTTATTATTTTTTTATTAAATAAACTTATTTTATACTTCAAAATGAATAAAATAATAAAAAAAAAATCAAAAAATTAAAAGGACGTTTCCAGGGTTGGAAAACTTTGATTTTTTTTTCTTATACAAAAGTAACTTACTAAAACAAATTTTTCCTTTTTTCTACAAATTATACATATATTATGTTCTCAAAGTGCAGAGATTAATGTAAGAAATCAGAAAATCAAAAAAGATGATTCCAGGGTTGGAAAACCTAAAATTTTTGTGATATATAAAATTAACTACCGCAAACTAATTTTTTATTTATTTTTATTAAATAAACTTATTTTATACTTCACCACGAATAAAATTGGTATTTCAAATAAAAAAAAATTTAAAAATTTAAAAAGACGTTTCCAGGGCTGGAAAACTTTATTCTTTTTTTCTTATATAAAAGTAACTTATTAAAACAAATTTTTCCTTTTCTTTATAAATTAAACATATCTTACATTCTTAAAAGAAAAAGATTGGTGTAAGAAATCAGAAAAATCAAAAAGGATGATTCCAGGGTTGGGAAACTGGAACTTTTTGTGATATAAAAAATTAACTACCGAAAACTAATTTTTATTTATTTTTATTAAATAAGATTATTTTATACTTCAGTATGAATAAACTTGGTATTTCAAATTAAAAATTAAGCTTCAAAAAATTAAAAAGATGTTTCCAGTGTTGGAAAACTTTAACTTTTTTTATACAAAAGTTACTTAATAAAGCAAATTTTTCCTTTTTCTCTATAAATTAGAGATATCTTATATACTTAAAAGAAAGAGATTGGTGTAAGAAATCAGAAAAATTAAAAAGGATAATTCCAGGGTTGGGAAACTTACTCTTTTTGTGATATAAAAAATTAACTACCGAAAAGTAATTCTAATTTTTTTTAAATAAATAAACTTATTTTATACTATAGTACGAATAAATATGGTATTTCAAATTAAAAAAGTTTAAAACACGATTCCAGGGTTGGAAACATTTACCTTTTTTATACAAAAGTAAGTTACTAAAGCAAATTTTTCGTTTTCTCTATAAATTAAAGATATCTTATATTCTTAAAAGAAAGAGATTGGTATAAGAAATCAGAAAAATCAAAAAACCATGATTTCAGGGTTGGTAAACCCACACTTTTAGTGATATAAAAAATTAGCTACCGAAAACTAATATTTATTTTTTTTTTATAAAATAAATTTATTTTACACTTCAGTACGAATGAATTTGGTATTTCAAAATAAAAAAAGTTGAAAAAATTAAAGCGACGTTTCCAAGGTTGGAAAACCTTATTTTTTATACAAAAGTAACATACTTAAACAAATTTTTCCTTTTTTACTATAAATTAACATATATTATATTCTTAAAAAAAAGATTGGTATTAGAAATCAAAAAAATCAAAAAGGACAATCCCAGGGTTGGGAAACCTACACTCTTTGTGATATAAAAAATTAACTACCGAAAATTAATTTTTGTTTATTTTTATTAAATAAACTTATTTTTTGCTTGAGTACGAATAAAATTAATATTTCAAATAAAAAAAAAAAGTTTAAAAAAATTAAAAAGACGTTTCCAGGGTTGGAAAGCCTTAACTTTTTTTCTTATACAAAAGTAACTTACTAGAACAAATTTTTCATTTTATTTACAAATTAAACATATCTCATGTTCTTAAAAAAAAGAGATTGGTGTAAGAAATCAGAAAAATCAAAAAGGATGCTTTCAGGGTTGGGAAACTTACACTTTTTGTGATATATTAACGTAACTAAGTCTAATTAATTTTTATCTTTTCCTTTATAAATTATACATATTTTACGTTTTGGAATAAAAAGTTTGGTTTGAAAAATTATAAAAATAAAAATCACATCTCCAGAGTTGGAAACTTTGAACTTTTTTTCTAGATATTAAAGTAACTAAATAAAACATTTTTTTTTTGGAATTCCCTTTTTTTACCACTTAACACACTTTCCATATTTTTTTAAGAACTACTATATTGATAAAAGGAATGAGAAAAATCTAATTTGATGATTCTAGGGTTTGAAAATTAATTTTTTTTGCACATAAAAGTAACTAGGTCAAATTACTTTATGTATGTGCTTATGTATGTATCTCTATACTACATAAACGCACTTTGGTAAAGGGTATATAAGATTCGGCACAGGCGAATATAGCACTCTCACTTGTTTTATTTCCTTTTCATTTACTTATTTTGCTTTTATTTATTTCTTACGTGTGCTTTTATTCAATATGTTTGGTTGATATCTGCATGTAGTCACTTGCAAAATAATTAACTTATAAAGTAGTGTTTTTTGTCAACTGATTATTTTATTTACTACAGGGAATATTAAACAAATATACATATATGTGTGTTTAAGTTTGTTGCCCCAGCCAGCCCTTATAAAATTGTAGACGAGGGTCACTAAAATGTATTAGTGAACTTTTGGTTGAAATGTCTCTATATGGTCCCAAAAGAACTACTTAGTCAGTTGTGCTACAGTTTACTGGTGGATTTTCAATGACAAGCTAATGTTAAATGCCAATAGATGATTACATTGGCTGGGGTACACCTAGTACTACCGACAACGTAACTAGTAAATCACCACAATTTCACTATTCGCATTACCTGCAGGGACAATTTTAAGGTTGAAAAAATGGGTAAGTTTTACGGAACTTACCACACACCTTGAGCTAAAAAATACACATAATCTTCCATTTAAAAAAATGGGCGGAATCACATCCATTAAAATGTAATATTTTATTTTAAGTGGTTCTATTTACCGATTTTTGAAAAACTTAACACAAACCCTGAAATCTAAAAAAAAACACACAATCTTGCATTTAAAAAAAATGGATGAGGCAAGCCCATTGAAATTAAATTTTATATCCCATAATTTTTTTTTTTTTGAAAATTTTCTATCAGATCTTTGCATTGAAGTTTGTTTTTTAACAAAATTATTAAGCCAACAACTACAAAACTGCTGAAAGCTTAGAAAAACTGCAAATATAGGAAAAGTTGCACATTTGGCAACGTTGTCATTAACACAAAAAGTTCGCAAGGAGAAAGCTTTAAAGGAGAAAAAAATCAGACAAATAAATTAAATTAAACTATTTTCTTGAGCTTTAGGTCAGTCAATATTTTTAATTTATGGGTTCAATATTTCGTTAACCTTAGGTTAACTTCTTCAGGATATATATTGTTTGTTTTTCTTTTTTTTTTTTTGATATCTAATTATTTCTTTTTTTTTAAATTATAAATAAGAAGAAAAAAGGGAAAAAATAAATAATTAGATATCAAAAAAACCAAAAAATATATATCCCGAAGGTTAACGAAATATTGATCCAATAAATTCAAAATATTGACTGACCTAAAGCTCAAGAAAATAGTTTAATTTAACATATAAAAAAAGGTCAAAAAATTAGATAAAAATATTAGACAAAAAAATTGTTACAAATTATTACAAGTAAAATTTTTACTTGCAAGAATTATCTAAACATGTTTTCTGTGTTTTTATTGTTTTGATATAGTCCGCGTACTTTTTACTTTCTTCGTTTTTACAAAATAGCGTCTGTTGGCCGCCATATTGAATTTTGACAACTGACATATCTTTAGAGACACTCCCACGATTAAGACCAATCGATTGATGTAAGAATCAAAGAATTTTGTTTGTTTATTATAGCTGGTCAGGGATGGAAAATGGTTTTTTTTTGTATTTGTTAATAGAATATTGGAATTGCAAAAAATAATGAAAAATTCATAAAAATAGTAAATATTAGATGAAACTGTGTAAAGTATTTCATATTAAATGTCGAGTTTTAAAAATTTTGTAATTTAAAATATTATCAAACAAGAATTTCCAAAATACATTAGAAAATTGTATCATTTGTATCATGATTTCGATCCATGTTTCTGATACAAATAAAATTTTCTTGCAAGTTTTTGATAGTAAAGCGTTCATTTATAGGATATTTCCACCGACTTTAAATCAAGTAGGTTTAAGTAAATCACTTCAAAGTGTTTCCACCGAGCTTGTGAGTGATTTGTTGTTCGAATTTTCGTATTCAATTTATGCACGTACTTTATAAGGTGGCTGCAGCAGCTATAATGTAAATTTTATTCCCATGTAGTTGACATTTAAGATTGATTAAATATTCCTAAATGTCATTTTATTCGAAATTGTCAATTTGATGGATGATCCAGGGATGAGGTTTGTAATTTTAAAAGCAACGCAGGGTTGCGTTCGAAAAATAATATTTTCGACATGATTTAAAACAAATCAACTACTTTGTGGTGGTTTATCCTTATGCAAAATGTATGGTAAATCATGTATAAATTAACATGATTTGCACAAATCATGCCGGTGGAAACATACTATTACTTTTTCAGCCATACTCTCTCGTTGTGAGTTTCTGCTAGGAAAGTAAATTAACACAACTTACATAATATATTCTTTTTGAAATTGCATATTCAATTATGTTTGTGTTTTAATTTTTTGAAACTAAACTTAATTAAAAATTAGTTTTATTACTTTGGCTTCAAAATAATAAGAATAAGATGAACCTAACATTTTAATATAGTTAAGTTACCAAATTCGTGTCTGCTCATTTTTCATATTCTGAATAAAAAATAAATAAAAAAAACATGGGTAAATAAACTCTAGAACTATATTTAAAAACTGAAAAACAAATAACGCTTTTCCGTTAAATTCTCATTTACTAAAAATATGTTCTTGCTAATTAAGCGGCGAAGGCACGTGTATACACAGAAAAAATATCATTAAATTGAGAATTAGAAGTGACAAGGAAAGTTGTTAAACTTCGTTTATTATTAAAAAAAAAGTTTTTAGTTTATTCAATTTAGAAACTTCTCAATATTAACAAATATACAAATCTAATTTATAAAAATCTTCATGGTTTATATTATGAATTTCATTTAATTTTATATCAATTAAATTTTTTGTTGAAGGTTGCTACAATTTCTTCAAAAATGTTGTGAAATTTATGTTACAGCTCTTCAGCTTGAGGGTTACAAATACACGTACAAGCATAGACTGAATTTGTATTAGGGACATATTATGTAACGCTATTTTCGGAGTTTTCGCTCACGTCACAGCACACACACACACATAAGCCAGTAAATTAGAAACAAACACCCATTTTCATTGAATGTCGTTGTATAAGCAGGGTGACCGATGACATTTTTCAAAAAGTGGCACCAAATAGGGGATTTATCAAAAAAAAGGGGCAAAATTAAAAAAAAGAGAAAACTGCACTAAACTTTTTATTGTTAATGTATTTTCATATAACTCACCCTAAATAAAGGGGATCAAAAAGTGGCAAGGCAGTCGAAAAAGGGGAAACGCAATCGAAAAAGTGGCAAATTGCCACTTTAGTCGGTCAAACGGTCACGCTGTGTATAAGTTTCTCATTCTATTTACATTGAGAACCCCATACGTTTATGTAAGATTGAGAGACTTACAACGATCGACCCCACACCCTTTAGACAAAACATATGACCAGTGTTTGTGCCTTGTTTCTGTAACTAATGTGAGAACTTATGAAACACAGGACGAGTAAGAAATAACCTTCATTTGTTGATATATATTTTTTGTAAGTTTATTTAAGTTTTCTTCTGAATAAACCTGATAAATATAAAACTATTTTTTCCATTAAATAAATTTACAATAAGTTTTGCCGATTTTCCGGCTTGTTATTCGAGTATAATAACATGACGATATCCGAACTACTGTAGCATATGAATAGAATGGCTTTTAGGATCCTGATGGGAGTTTTAACTTGTCACTTATCGGCTAGAGCAAAGATTTTTGCGGACTATGTGAGGATGAAAATGGGCGCTATTGCGCCGCTACAGACTTAGGTGGCTTTACCAGTAGACTCAACGAGGGACTAAACACATCGCAGAGTCGAAAATCGAGGATATCAGTACGCTTGTCATGGGAATTAGGAGGCTTAATAACAGATAATGTGAAGCTGGATTTCAATCTTGTCAAAAGGGATTCATAATAGACTTAAAGCTAAAAGAGTTGAAGTACTCAGTCCCTACCATGCCAAATCTACTTTTGCCCCTCGTCTAGCTGTTGCTTTTAATTTATCATTCGAAAAACACATTTCAACACATTATATACATACAGCTATACATTAGTATATGTGAGTTGGAAATATATATATATATATATATATATATATATATATGTGTGACAGCGCATAGAGAAAGGCACCTAAGGGTAAAAAAAATCAATTTTCACTTGTTTTTGATGTGGACAACATCTGAGCATCGAATGAGACCGATCCCATGCCCCAAAAGTGTTCCCTCTCAGAGATGTGCGCGTTTTATGATGTGATGGTACACCAAAGATACACGTATTTAAATCTTTAAAATGGCTCTCCTGAACAAAACCGGTTTTTACCCTTAGGTCCCTTTCTATTTTGCGCGTCACATATATATGTATTTATATATATATATAACTATGGATATTATTTGCTTATTGTGTTTGTTATTGCGCAAATTTAAGCTGTTTTTTTTCCTCCATAATAAAGTTTCGAGGCACTAAAGAAATGGTTATACTAAATACACTGAACCAAATGTAGTAGATAATATTATGTCTAAATGTTTTGTATAGAATTCTAATGAAGAAAATATGTAGTTTTAAATTCAAATCTAGACAAAAATTCTTGAAATAAACTATTTATTTATCTGAATCAACAGCATTAGTCTATTTGAGTAAAATTTCAACAACTAGAAATTATCACAAGTGTGTACATGTGATGATTTTCAATTAACAAATCTATCAAGTTTTCTCAAACTATCTGAGTAATTGCCATATTTTACAGAACTTTAGGCCCATATGGTAACTTGTAATTTTGTTTCTAATCTCTTATTTGATTTTAATAATTAGGCAAGTTAAAGATATGTTACACTAGTTCAATTCATCCAAAATGTACAGACGTATTAATAAAAACACTTTTATTCCAGTTTGAAAAGTGTTCTAAACAAAGTTTTCTTTTTATGGCGAACGGAACAATATGCTGTTTTCGAAGGATCCAGCATTATCAGCGGTCATATGTTCTATCTAAAGGGTGTGGGGTCGATCGTTGTAAGTCTCTCAATCTTACATAAACGTATGGGGTATTCAATGTAAATAGAATGCTAAACTTATACGACGACATTCAATGAAACTTAGTAAGTTCCTATGAAAATGGGTGTTTGTTTCTAATTTACAATTCCCGTACTGGCTTATGTATGTGTGTGTGCTGTGACGTGAGCGAAAACTTCGAAAATAGCGTTACGTAATATGTCCCTAACAGCGTTGTCAACTCTGAAATTTCAAAACGCATCAAAATGGAGAAAAAACGCGCCATTTGCAAAAAAAAGCACCAAACTTAGAATCTTTTTTTAGTTTAAAATGTTTATTAAATTAATTTTGCATAAAAATTAAATTTTTTTTAAAAGTCTAACACTAAAACAGGCTTTTACAGATCAGGGTTAAAAAAATAAAACCTAAAGAGACTTGGCAAATTTTTTACAATAAATTCATTTGTACTACATTTTTATTTTATTTAGTAGTATTAGTAGTATTTAAAATACTTTCAGTATAACATTTTACTTTATATATATAAATTTATCTAATTTAATTATACAATAGGAGAAAAAACAAATAAACTGGAAGTATTAATTTAAGTTATTTCTTACAAAGCATACTATATTTCTTCTAAAAATATTAATATTTAGTTCAAATTTTATATAATTAAGAATTAGATTGTACAGATAGAGTCCTTTATGAAACAGTGGTTGTTGCATTGCAGTATTTGTTGTTCTTGGAAGCCTGAAGTTGCTCGCATTTCTTAATTGATATGGCTGTACTTGCCCAACGTAATTTAGTTGATTTGAAAGATATTCTGGCGCATTGCCAGTTTTCATTTTTTGAATAAATATGAGAGTGTTCATTTCTAGACTTTGTTTTATGTTTAACCATTTTAATGAATTAAGCATATATGTTATTGGTATATATATGTTGCATTTTAGTATTGCTCTCATGGCTTTATTTTGTAATTTTTGTAATCTCTCTATTTGCATTAGAGTACAGCACGTATATAATATTGTTGATCCAAATTCAAAATGGGGTTTTATGATTGTATTATATATATTTATTGCCATTATTGTTGATATTTTATTTAGTATTAGTTTAAAGAAACCGATTTTTTTACCAATTTTTTACATGTGTATTCTACATGATCTTTGAATTTCAATTTATCGTCTATTATAAAGCCTAGATACTTAATTTTATTTACTTTCTCAATTATTTTATTATTAATTTCAAAATGTGTTTCATTGTTCATATTTATTTGCATTATTTTTGTTTTACTTTCATTTAGTTTTAATTTATTAATTTTTAACCACTTATTCACGTTTTTTATATCATTTGTCATATTGTCTTGACATTGTTGATCTGTATGTCCTTCTGTAAAAATTAGCGTATCATCAGCATATAATATCATTTCACATTTTTGCAACACATTTGGCATGTCGTTTATATATATAATAAATAGCAATGGCCCTAAAATAGATCCTTGCGGCACTCCGTATTCATTATTTGTACATTCTGATTTCACGTCATTTACATATGTACATAGATAATATATATTTTTTTTAATTTCATAAATTCTCTACAAAACTTTTTAAAGAGATCAACGATTAATAGAAAAGATTCAAAACTAATAAAAGTTCATTATTTATTATTCTATTCAAATATTTTTAAAATTTTTTTTTATCAGAAAACAACAGAAAACAGAAAAATAACAAAAATTAAAAATTTTAAAAACCCCCGAATATTTCTAGAAAACATGTAATATCTTCCAAGAGGCTGAACCGATTTTATTAAAATATGGTTAACTACCTTATCGATGAAGTCACATTTCAAAAAGAAAAAAATAAATCAATCGTACAAACACACAGATACACACTACAAACTTATAACACCCCTTTTTTTTTTGGCCGGGGGTTAAAAATATAACAATAAAAACAAACAGCATTTTACAATATATCCACATAATTAAAAAAACTTAACCAAAAACAATTTAAGAAATTCATTATTCGACATATTGTCATAAGTATATTTATTAATTTGAAATTTATTTGCTGTTGGTTCAGCTTTGTCTATATGATTCACTGCAGTTGAACTAAATCTAAAAAAGCTAATAATTTCATCATTATTGTTATTATACAACAGATTTCATTTCAAATTGTGATATTTTGTAAACTTCATTACTATTAATATGGTAATTAATTAACACTACCAAGAAGTTAGTAAGTTTCACAACAAAAATTTTCCAGTTTTAACCCATTGTTGTGTTAAATTTGCGTTGGTGCCACCAAAAATTAAAAAAACGCATCAAAATTTAAAAAAAGCGCACCACGCACCAACTAAGGAATTTTTCGCACAAAAAATTTCAAAAAGCACCCAAAATGGTGCGAAACGCACCAAGTTGACAACGCTGGTCCCTAATACAAATTCAGTCTATGCTTGTACGTGTATTTGTAACCCTCAAGCTGAAGAGCTGTAACATAAATTTCACAACCTTCAACAAAAAATTTAATTGATATAAAATTAAATGAAATTCATAATATAAACCATGAAGATTTTTATAAATTAGATTTGCATATTTATTAATATTGAGAAGTTTCTAAATTGAATAAACTAAAAAACTTTTTTTTAATAATAAACGAAGTTTAACAACTTTCCTTGTCACTTCTAATTCTCAATTTAATGATATTTTTTCTGTGTATACACGTGCCTTCACCGCTTAATTAGCAAGAACATATTTTTAATAAATGAGAATTTAATGGAAAAGCGTAATTTCTTTTTCAGTTTTTAAATATAGTTCTAGAGTTTATTTACCCATGTTTTTGTATTTTTTTTTTTTATTCAGAATATGAAAAATGAGCAGACACGAATTTGGTAACTTAACTATATTAAAATGTTAGTCATCTTATTCTTATTATTTTGAAGCCAAAGTAATAAAACTAATTTTTAATTAAGTTAGGTTTCAAAAAATAAAAACACAAACATAATTGAATATGCAATTTCAAAAAGACATATGAATATATTATGCAAGTTGTGTTCATTTACTTTCCTAGGAGAAACTTGCTACGCGAGAGTATGGCTGAAAAAGTAAAAAATGACCGCTTTACTATCTAAAAGTTTTATTTGTATCAGAAACATGGATGGAAATCATGATACAAATGATACAATATTCTGATGTATTTTGGATATTCTTGTTTGATAATATTTTAAATTACAAAATTTTTAAAAATCAACAATTAATATGAAATACATTACACAGTTTTATCTAATATTTACTATTTTTATGAATTTTTCATTATTTTTTTAATTCTATTCTAATTATTAACAAATACAAAAAAAAAACATTTTACAATCCCTGATCAGAGATAATAAACAAACAAAATACTTTGAAGATACAATTGTATTTATGTGGCTTAATCTAAGAAAAATAATAAATTAAGAAAATATGTATGTATCCTTTTTACATATTTAAAAATGTTTATTTTTTAACAAAGAAATGCATATTTTTAACTGAGTGTGCGACGCAAAGAAGGGTAATAGCCCAATTCATAACCTTGTGCAAATGGTTTTGCATTGTAGCATGTGCAAAATGGTATAGTATATTGATATATATAGTATCAATATACTATACCATTTTGCATATATATATATATATATATATATATATATTTGCACAAGGTTGTGAATTGGGCTATTGTGCTCATCAGCCTATGTAAGTAAGTGTGTTCCTTTGCGGCACTATATAAACCGAACACGTAGACCGATTTTTCTATTTAATCTATTGTTTTAATCCTGGGAGTGTCACTTAAGATATGCCAGTTGTCAAAATTCATTATGGCGGCCAACAGATGCCATTTTTAAATACAAAAAAAATAACAAGTGCGCGAACTATATCAAAATGGGTATCATTCAACAGGTATTTGAAAATCATCTTTAGGTTTCTCTTATGATTTTTAATTTCGAATGATCATTTTGCATATTTAACTGTTCAAAGTTGGTCGCAGTCGATTTTTTTTATTTCTTTTTAATTACTACTTGATGAGATTTCGTTTTTCAGATACGAGTATTTTTCAAATAATTAATTTGAAAACAAAACATAGAACAGCTGTTTAGACAATTCCTGGAAGTAAAAATTTTGCCAGATATGACGATCTCTCGCCAAACGATTTTTCAACTTGTTTGGCGTCTAGATTTTTGTTTTGACGAATTGGCGATTTTTTGGGCGATATATAAATATGTTGCCGATTTTTATGGCTATTTTTTTTAATTAAACTTCAACATTTCTGTAATTCAATAGTTGCTAGTGTTTTGTCTTAGTTTAGTTTATTGTAATTTTAATTCTACACCCAGACAAAAAAAAACAGCTTAAAATAAATAATAACCATATTGATTCAATAAGAAACATTCACGAAAGTCTTGCCATGTTGAAATATCGTATTCCAATATTTAAAATTATTAACTTAAGCTGGGGTCACACGATTGGCACAATATACCGATTTTCGTCGGCTCGCTGCGATAGAGTTATAAGTAATAAGCCAAAATGACATTATTACTTAATTAGTTCTTGAATAAGTCTATATGGCTTTACTACTAACGCAGTGTGGTGCAGTTATGAAATTCTATTTCAATTAGTTGAGAAATAAGGCAAATTTACTTTGTTACTTATGAATTTATTTCAATGAGCCGACGAAAATGGGTACATTATGCCAATCGTGTGACCCCAGCTTTACAGTATCAATTTATAAATAAAATTATTATTTATTTTTAAGTATCTCAATATACATTTTCTATTATACTGAAAATTATTCAATAAATGTGACGCGTTCTTATTTTTAATTGCTGCTTTTCCCTGAGTGTAATAAATTTAAAAGATAATAAATAATACTTTGTTGAAAGAGTATATTCCAAAAATAAACAAAAAATTGAAACGATGTGATTTTGATTATTTTTCTTGCACTAATTATTGTCTTGAATTTGGATGACAAAAATTTAAAAGCAAGTAATTTTATGTGTGGAAGATAAATTCGAGACAAGAACAAAAATTTTTAACATAGAATTTTAAGCATATAACAGAGCTCTGTTAGCTATTTAACAGTAGTCGCTAAATGGATTAAAATTCCAAATACTTGGAACTGTATTGAGATAGTAGATAATTTTTTTGTTGGAAAAATTGCTTTAAAATGTAGTTTATGAAATTATGAAAGTAGGATGGTGGAAGTATGCCTGGTAGAGCCAATAAATTAGACTTAAGAAAATATAATTTTCTTGAGAAAATTATTCATCATTTGTGTAAAATATGGAAGAGCACTCTGCTACACCATATACATATGTAGGTGTGGTACTCTGAAGGGTTCTAAATGTGACCCAATTGGTAACGTTTCTCAAATAATTTTGAAAACTGAAACAATCGATTTTAAAATATATGATTTCTTTCAATTCTCAAGTTTTTCCAATTCCCAAATTTTTGAAAAATCGGCAGTGGGGATAGGGCCTCTACAATGTATGCCATAATTCACACACCTCGATTGATCACTTGTAGTGCCACAATCATCTGTTTCTAAAAGTAGGTGGGGTCCTAGTGTTATATTTTTCCACAATCCAGTTCATTAGAGGTGCGTGGATATTAGTTTGTGTTTACTAATTACAATGCAGCAGTGCTGCCAGAAAAATTTTGACTCTTGCCCCCAATTTAAAACGTCATGTCCCCAAAAATCCCCATTTCAACAGAAAAATTCTAACAAAAATATATCATTCATAAAAAACGATTATGAAGTCCCATGCGCAGGGATGCGAAATAAGATTTTCACAAAGTTACAAGAAAAATTTTACTTTTTTCATTAAATTGTAAATTTTTAAAAAGTTGAAAGTTTTTCATATTTTCTGGGAATCACACATACATAGTTTTTTATGCTAAACATAATAACTAAGATAGAATCGTGCGTACAACAATTGCACAATCAAAACTTTCAACAGTCATTTTTTTTTTCAAAAGAAAAAAAATGTTAATTGCCAAAGAGCTTGTTCTGCATCTACGAGCACAGTTTTGCCTATGTACATATCGTTAACTTAATACGAAAAGGCCCTAACTCATGTTTTTCATAGTTTACAGGAGGACGAAAAAACTAAATAAAAAAAGATGCAATATTGATACAAAATTTTTTTAAACGCAATTTTTATTAAAAACACTTCACATAAGCACATAATATTGCGTTTAATAGTACGTTTCCATATACGTGATTTAGGTCAAAACATTTGATTTGCCCTAATTAAGTAATTTGCGAAGTGATTTGCCATACATTTTTCATATGAGCAAATTATCTCAAATGACTTAATTTGCAAATTAAGTCGAATTTGTCAATGCAACACTGCGCTGCTGCTATTATTACAAATGCAACTCTGGGTCATTCATTATTGGTGACTTACAAATTCGAAAAAGTGACATTTAAGTACGAATTAAAATGGCAGATTCTATTTGCTTATAAAAAGGAAAAAGTAATTTAAAAAAAGAAAGTTATTGTCAATGTTCTTTTCCATTCTTATGTATATGTTTTATTTATTTTGCTGTTCAAAATTATTATTAAACAAATTTTTGTGCTTCTTTTAGGTTATAAAAATAAATAAACAATTCAATCGTCAAATTGATTTCAAAAATTCGAACATAGAAACACTTACAACACATAATGGAAACACTTCGACATGGTTTGCTAAAATCAACTTGATTTGCTCATAATGGAAACGTACTATAAAAAAATTTTGTATCAATATTGCATTTTTTTAATTTAGTTTTTTCCTCCTCCTGTAAACTATGAAACACATGAGTTAGGGCCTTTTCGTATTAAGTTAACGATATATATGTTCGCGGTATTACCAGAGTATGATTACCACACCACTCTACGAGATTTTTAAAAACTGAAATGTTACCAGTACTAATATATTATGTCAACACATGCAAATTATTAGAGCTCAAAATGAACAGTCCCCAAATCCCTCCTCACGAAAGTATGTCCCCAAATTAGAGGCGAAATCCCCATTTTGGGGACAAATCCCCTAATCTGGTGGCACTGCAATGCAGTCACGTTGATGTACGCACATAATCCATATAGATTGTCTACCCAGTCCTCGTTAATACAAAATAATCCATAAAATAGCCCAGCATGGACTGAAAGAGCAAATTAATATATTCGCCATTTTCACTTCTCTCTCATTCCATCAAATTTCTAAAAAGTGTCAAAACGTATTCTAGATTCTTCCCAGAGCAGTATAATGATATAATTATTTTTTCAGTATCTTAAAAGATAAAAGTAATAAAATTCAATTTTGCCACTTAAGAATAGAGACGTGAAATGTTACAAATTTCCTGTCTGTTATGTTTCATATTCTGAATTAAAAAAAAACATGGCCGAACAAATGAACTATATAATTAGTTTTAACAGCTGAAAAACAAATTGCGTATTTATTAAAAAAATAAGTGAAAGGCATGTGCATACACAGAGAAAATATTATCAACCAGGAAGTGACAAACCTAGTTGTTAAATTTTATTTGTAATTAAAAAGAAACAAGTAATAAAATTAAGGAAATTGTGCCTTACTACTGTAACTAATGTGAGAAGTTGTGAAACACAGGACGAGTAAAAAATAAACTCTATTTGTTGATATATGTATATATTTTGTAAGATTATTTAATTTTTCTATCTAATCTATTTTTTCAATTAAATAAATTTACAAAAATGTTTCAGCTTTTCCGGCTTGTTATTCGAGTATAATACTGACCAATCACATTTTAAATACTAATATTGGAAAATATAGATTTCAAAATAATTTAATTTAAAAAACTTGAAAATTATTTCGTCGAAGTAAACTCTAGGTTAACTTAAATGAAAAAGAAGACCACTACAATTTCAGCTAATGAAATCAGGCGACAACTCGCAAATAGTGCTAAGACAGCTTACGAGTATTAGATTCCTTGATCGATTAGTTAAGTTGAAAATCGTCACATTTACACTTGTTATAATTTCAGTTTATTTTTAACAAAATATTATATATTTATTTATCATTTATTAATATTGATATTATAGATAAATACAATAGCAATATAAGAGGAGTAGAAGCACTAGCTACTAAGGCCATCGACTAAATAAACATTTTGTTGATCTATATAAAAAAATACTTTATTTCTAGAACTTGTGTGTATTTGCATAAAAACCAAGCTTCTTTTAATATTTTCTTTCTTAGAATGCTACACTAAACTTTTTGGTTCAGTGTATTTAGAATTTCGTTTTCTATTAGAGTCTCGACACTGTCTTGTTTGTCTTTAGTTTAAAAGAAAAACAAGATCATGAACAGAACTTGTATTTGAGCAATAACTTTGACAAAATAAACGCGAAATACATACAAATAATTCCAATTTACATACACCAATATATTCGTATCGTATATTATCTGTTCGTCGAGGAGAAAAACTAAGTTTGGAAGAGTTGCGCCTAAGAACTTCCACTCGTATACCATTAGGTCTATTATGAATCCCTTTCTCTAAAAACGAGATGAAAATCTAGGTTCCTATAACCTTTTATTAAGCCACCTGATTCTCCTGATAAACCCACTGATGTTCTCAAGTTTACGCTCTGCGCGATATATATTAATGTAGAAACAGAATAAAGTCTGCAACTTCAGGAAAATCGCTGACAAATTAATCAAGCCCATAATAACATCGACGGCAGTAACTTCAAATGCTCTCTAATTTTTGTTTTATTTTCTTTTGTGCTTATTTTTCTTTGTAGTTTTGTTTACAAAATGTATGAAATTTATGAACATTGATATGTGAGAGTATAAGAAAAAACGCTCTCAAAATAAAATAGATTCTATCTCACGACCGGTTTCAGCGGTGTCAATTTGTATGGAAAATGTGTTGAAGCCGGTATTCTGTTTAATCATTTAGTCTCATCGGCCATCACTTGCTTAATCAAGCAGTAACCAGTAAAAGCTACTATTCGAACCCTAAGACCCATTCTATTCATATATATTAGTACACTCATTAGTTACTTTCAACCTCAAGCAGTTTGCGCTGCCCTCATTTACATTCTCTGTCACTAATTCCGCGTCTTCCACAACGAATTAACGAACATTAATTCCCCTACTATCCAGATACGAGTATGTAGCTCCAATAGAATATTTTCAGGTGTTATCCATGATTTTTAGTCACCAAAAGAACGACTTGCATGGAATTTCCACTTTTTTTAATTTTGTTTTAAACGACTTCACCAAATACCATCACACTCATTTCAATCTATTAAATGTATTCGAAAATTTTAAAACTTATGAAAAACATGTATGTATGTATGTGTATGAAATTGAGATTAATGTTAATATTTCTCAACATTACTACAAGTATAATATTTCTTTTTGTGTTAATGCTTGTTGACTTTCGTAGTATCTAACTAATACATTAACACTATTTCTCATATTTTATTAACACGCAAAGAAAATAAAATCAAACTTCATCAGTTCTTTCAATACTCTAAGAGAAGTACGCAACAACTAAACTATTTCACCAAAAATGAAATTTGGTAAGTGTCCTTTTGCGAAAAAAAAATTATACAAATGTAGATTGCGTTTAGTAACCCGCCTCCTTTATTCTACGTCCTTAGTCATTGGCTTGGCTATATTAGCTTTTGCTGTTACCTTTGTTTCTGCTGGCTGTAGATCTGGAAGTTCTAACAAGCCAAACTGTAAAGTCGAGGGCGACTCAGAAACTAAATACCAAGATGATTGGGATACCGGTGCTTACTATGTTTGTGTAGATGGTGAAGCCAAAAAATTAAAATGTCCGAAGAACCAATGTTTTTATGGAACAGGTTCAGCAGATTGTGTTCCATGCAAACGAGATAGTTATCAAAAACCTGAATGCACTGACCCTGAGCCAAGAAATAATACAGCTGAGCAAGTATATGATACAACTGAATTGGTGAATGATGCAACAGAACCAGAAATTGAGCTTGGCTGTAGATCTGGAAGTTCTAATGAGCCAAACTGTGAACTAGAGGGCAACTCAAAAGTTAAATACCAAAATGATTATGCTGCTGGTCGTTATTATTATTGTGAAGATGGTAAAGCTAAAGAAGGAAATTGTAACGATAAATGCTTCTACAAAACAGGTTCAGATTGTGTTCCATGTGATCCATCCCGTCCTCATATACCTGAATGTACTAACAGTAAGCCAAGCAAGAAGGCGTAGCAAGATATGAGCCAATGGAGTCTGTTATTTACTTATGCAGTTAAGCCAGCAAATGGAAACTGAGCTACAGCTTTTGGCTCTATAAGCATGTATTTTACAAAAAAAAAAAAAAATAAATAAATAAATAAATAAATAAAATAGCAAAAAATGTAAATGTAAATGAAGTTCTGTGATATCATAGTTAAGGTTGACTAATAAAACTTGTGTTGAGGGGATAGAATTGAGGATTTTAAAATTGTACCAAGAACTTTAAAAAATTTTACTTTTTTACTTTCATTGTACTAAAATATTTTTTAGTTGAAATTATTTTTTAATCAGAAATAATTTTAAGTTAGGCTTAAGTTCAGTAATTTCAATTCTTTTTATTGAATGAAATCTTTTTATTAATTAATGTGAGTTTCTAAAGAAGAGAAGAAAAATTAAATTAGACTTTTAAGCTGGGGGAAATACCGATATTTTTCTGTGCAGCAACGCACTTCATCAGCACCCTAGTCTATCTACTTGGGTAGAGATTGTTATTAACATCAGCTATTTAACGTAAATTCTAATGAAACGGAATGTGAGAAATGATTGTTGTGTACAATTATTGATTTACCTTTGGTAAATACATATGTAAGTATCACTACTTATTTCCCCTGTTTTTCCATATTTTCATTTTTCTATTTAAGTTAGCACGAAGTTATAGTACTCTACTCACGTATGTTTAACTATTCTTGCTTATCTTTTACGATCATCACATTAATTATTTTTACATATTCGATGTACCGTCGGTACATACAGGACAGGATTCTTCACACTGAAAAAGTTTGGCCACAAATACCTCTTGCTTATCTCGTTTTTTTTAACTCTCTGTATTTAAATTTGCAAAAGTTTATGTAATGCAAATTTTTACAATATTTAATTATTAATTGTTTTAATGGTAAATCAGTTTTTTTTTTGCACTAAATTTAACTTTTTGCTAAAAATTTTGCAAAATTGCTTAATTTTTCTGTTCCTATTTCACCCGTTTCAAAGCAGAGCAACAGGTTTAAACATACTCTTCTCTTCTTCTTTTTCTTTCGATTCAGTTTTTTTGCAGAATACCTCTTTTCGATCCGTGCGTAACTGAATGCGGGAACGTAATCGAAACGCAGAATAGGGGTGAATATTGCCAGTAAAATGTGATCAAAATTTCTTACAACCGTGTGAACTGACAATTTTTGTCAGACGTTCTTGCTAGAAAAAGCATTGTCAGTCCATTGCAAGACTAGCAGCTGACAACAAATTGTCAGACATCTTACAATGAACTGACAATTTTTCTACTGACGATTTTGTCAGATGAATTTATTGTCATATTGTCATTGTCTGGCAATAAATTGTAAGATTTTCTGACAACCGTGTGAACTGAAAAGGAATGTTGTGCTAGCAATTTTCGATTGCCAGTACATTGTCAGCACGTTGCCAGATCTGACAATATTGTAAGATCTGACAATAGTTTGTACATAGCTTTAGTTTTTACTTTTAATTTATTTTTAAAATTTTGTAACAACATATAGATTGTCGAATAGTTTTGCGATTCAAATGCTTTTTAAACATCAGCTATAATAGATGGTGTGTAAGTTATGTACATTTTTTGGGTCATTGTATGTAGTACATATTTTTATTTGTGAAATTTCAAAATATTTGCCATTACAGTATTAAAATGAGTTCTTAATTCTAACCACAGTCAAGCGAATTTAGTTTGAGACAGCTGAATCAGTAACTAATTTAAAAAAAATTTATCAGAGTTTTGAATATTATAAAATTGTTAAATTTATACAAAAAAAAGTTAAAAAAATATTGAACTGAAATGATATTATTGACTTTATTCAAAACGCGCTAATTCAGCGCTTTTTTTTTATTAAACGTGCTAAGACGGAAAAAAGCGCATTTGGCATAGTTAAAACGCGCTAAATTGGCATCACTGATGAACAAAAGTCGTTTCAATGAACAATCTCTTTGTGTTAACAGTATGAAACGAAACGTTTTCACTCACAGTATGATAAAAGCAACAGTTAGTTGAGTATTAACATATTTAATCGAAGTTGGGCTTTAGTAAACATACATTTCAGTAGTTTCATGGATGGAATTGTTCATGCAACTCTATAATACAGGGTGGGCCAAAAGAAACCAAGGGGTGTAAAAGTTTAATAACTTTTTTGTTTATTAACTTTTTTTTATTTTTTCTTTCAGATTATATAATATACAAAATGGAAATTTTTTTACACTAAGTATGAAAAATGATGTCTCTTAAATGACCACCGTTTTCAGCTTCGCACTGATGGGCTCTTTTTAGAGCATTTTCCATAACATCTTTCAAAACTTGTGGCTGTAGCGTTCGAATTTCTGCAACAATGTTTGCCTTGAGTTCAAGGATTGTCTCTGGCTTGTTCACATACACTCGCTCCTTCAAAAAACCCCAAAGAAAATAGTCAGGTGCTGTTAAATCTGGCGATCGCGCTGGCCAAATAATTTCCGAATTTCGAGAAATTATTCGCTCTCCAAAAATTTGACTTAAAAGTGCCATTGTGTCTCGGGCAGTATGGGCAGTGGCCCCGTCCTGCTGAAACCACATACCAGGTCTGTTTTCAAGAGCAGGACGTAAAAAATTTTCTATCATAAACCGATACCGCTCTCCATTTACGGTTACAGCACTTCCATCTTCATTCTCGAAGAAGTAGGGCCCAATGACATTTTCAGATGTGATCCCACACCATACTGTACACCTGATGGGGTGCAATTGGCGTTGATGAATGGCTCTTGGATTTTGAGAACCCCAGAACCATCGCTTCAGAGGGCGAAATTCCGACGTTAAAATGTCGACGATATGCTCTTTGCGTTAAAATAATTGATCTCTGGTTTAAATAATAAAATTCTATTGTTCTGGTTCTCTGTTCAGTTGTGAACCTCTCCATTATAAATTCTCCAAGTGTTGTCTATATAATCTGAAAGAAAAAATAAGAAAAAATTAATAAACAAAAAAGTTATTAAACTTTTACACCCCTTGGTTTCTTTTGGCCCACCCTGTACATATGCTCGTACGTTTAAAAACCTCAATATCAATTTGTTTTCAAAGAAATTTTCTTTTTTCAACAAAACACTTGTAAGTAAACGGAAAAATACAAATAGAAGTGAATTGCTGTAATTGTAATTATTTGTTTTATTTTGATCATGAATGGAGTGACAAGGTTAAAAACAAACTTTAAAAAAAGTTATATTTGCACACAAAGTTCAAGGCTTTTAAGCGTTCGTATGTTTGTATGTAAATTCACGCGTATGAAAATTTGTAAATGCGAGACAGAAGCTTAAAAATTTAATTTATATATAATATTTTTCAAAATTAAAATTATATTTTTCCAAAAAAAAACTTATTTCAAAAACTTATTGAAATAAGCAATTCTATATTTGAACAAAATTACTGTGCTGAACGATCTTCTCAAGGAAATAGTTTTTTCCTTGACCTAACTTATTTCCAACATTCTTTTTTTAATTTAGCGACGACTGTTATGTGATTAACATAGCTCTGTTACATACAAAACAAGCCAAGTTCCACTTTATGGTTTGTGTCTCTGCTAACTAAATTCTAATTTATCTTCAACGGCACATACATACATATTTATCTGCTTTAGTTTAGCTGCTCAATGAAAATATGTGGATAATCCAATCCAAAACAAGAAATAATCTTTGGCTGTCGGAAGTTAAGATGAAGCACATGGATGTCTAAATTAATCGACTTAATAACAGGAGACAGGAGATGATGTGTATGAGGATAAATAGGTCGAGTTAAATGTGTACATTAAAACAAGTCACATGCCATAAACAATTTCTGTTACATATTGATGTAAGCATTTCGTTTCCTTCATCAGAAAATTAAATCTATTCGCAAGTATCTATGCCATCTACGTTTTTCAACTGATTTTCTGCTGCATAAGGGTTTGGCCGCACTGACTATTTTAGTAAAAAATGAGGCTGCGGTTCACTGGGAAATGCTTACAAAAGGTTTGGAGACAAAAATTTATGGAATGCGATTTTCTTAAACGTATTTAACTTGACACTTTTTAACAGATTTGAAGAATCATTTTTTGTAACTGAATGATGTTAAAAAATCTTGTCAAGAAAAAAAAAAGAAGAGAGATGTCTTAGGACACCCGGTTATGTGTTAAATAACAATGCAATAAAATTATATTATATCGTTCATTTACTTCAGCAGTGTCATAACTCAAAAAATTAGTTTTTTGAGTTAATAATGCAGAATAATGCGGCATTACGTATTTTATCTTCTGTAAAAATTTCATATAACTATATTGTACCATCACCTCCTGAGAGAAGAATATTTGTTGATGTCTTGTCTTCATTGAGTTGTATGGAAATTGAAAACTTAAAACGCGTTATCTGCAAAACTGGCTTTTTGAGTTGTGACACTATTGAAGTAAATGAGCGATATGATTGATGTCAATTTCGCCGCAAAATTTTTAAAAACGTTCCAATTTATTTTCCATTATTTTCTTTTCTTGCGGCGTACGATTAAAGTAATGTATTGTTTGTGGCCGGTGGTGGCTGTTAGCCGGCCTACAGCCGATCGATCGGCTTCGTTCTCTGGCTTGTGCTCACATCAGTGATGGCGAAATTGGTACAATTGCACTTTTTTTTGGTACTATTCAAACTCGAAAAGTACAATAGTACGCCAATGCACTAAATTATAGTGCATTTAAGGAATCTCTCCAGTTTTAGTGAATTCAATCCGCATTTATTTTCATTGTTCCAAAGTCAAAATTGTGTATATGTCATTAAATACTCACTTGACAACCATGTTGTGAAAGTAAAACGCAACGAGAACATCAAAAAATGTGAACTCGTCCTTTTCAAAATTATTTTTCTTCTAAATTCGGATGCTAAAGCACATGCTATTAATTTCTATATTCAAAATTTCAACTTAAACAAGTCTATCGTATGATTTAACATCCGAACTCAACAAGCAAATTTGTGAAAACGATTCGGTTGCCTTTGTTATGTCTACCAACGATTGTTTTAATAAAAGCAAATAAAAATAATTTCAACTAAAAAATATTTTAGTACAATGAAGGTAAAAAAGTAAAATTTTTTAAAGTTCTTGGTACAGTTTTAAAATCCTCAATTCTATCCCCTCAACACAAGTTTTATTAGCCAACCTTAACTCTGATATCACAGAACTTCATTTACATTTACATTTTTTGCTATTTTATTTATTTATTTATTTATTTTTTTTTTTTTTTTTTTTTTTTTGTAAAATACATGCTTATAGAGCCAAAAGCTGTAGCTCAGTTTTCATTTGCTGGCTTAACTGCATAAGTAACAGACTCCATTGGCTCATATCTTGCTACGCCTTCTTGCTTGGCTTACTGTTAGTACATTCAGGTATATGAGGACGGGATGGATCACATGGAACACAATCTGAACCTGTTTTGTAGAAGCATTTATCGTTACAATTTCCTTCTTTAGCTACACCATCTTCACAATAATAATAACGACTAGCAGCATAATCATTTTGGTATTTAACTTTTGAGTTGCCCTCTAGTTCACAGTTTGGCGTATTAGAACTTCCAGATCTACAGCCAAGCTCAATTTCTGGTTCTGTTGCATCATTCACCAATTCAGTTGTATCATATACTTGCTCAGCTGTATTATTTCTTGGCTCAGGGTCAGTGCATTCAGGTTTTTGATAACTATCTCGTTTGCATGGAACACAATCTGCTGAACCTGTTCCATAAAAACATTGCTTCTTCGGACATCTAAATTTTTTGGCTTCACCATCTACACAAACATAGTAAGCACCGGTATCCCAATCATCTTGATATTTAGTTTCTGAGTCGCCCTCGACTTTACAGTTTGGCTTGTTAGAACTTCCAGATCTACAGCCAGCAGAAACAAAGGTAACAGCAAAAGCTAATATAGCCAAGCCAATGACTAAGGACGTAGAATAAAGGAGGCGGGTTACTAAACGCAATCTACATTTGTATAATTTTTTTTTCGCAAAAGGACACTTACCAAATTTCATTTTTGGTGAAATAGTTAAGTTGTTACATACTTCTCTTAGAGTATTGAAAGAACTGATGAAGTTTGATTTTATTTTCTTTGCGTGTTAATAAAATATAAGAAATAGTGTTAATGTATTAGTTAGATACTACCCTGCAGTCAGACTGGGGCCAAGTGTCTCTATGTCAACACTAAAACTCTAGTAGTAGTTACATTGTCTACAATTTCTCTTTTATTCGTCAGTATAAAATAAAGAGAGAAAACAGATGTGGTGTATTTCTGGTGGATTTTGCAACAACTTGTCAATATACATAAATTAAGGTATAGAAAAATACCAGTAAATTTCTGGTTGGTATGTCTCCATGTTCCCATAAGAACTATGAATTCACTATCTAGTCAATTGTTTTAGTGTTACTAGTAGAACTTCAATGACAAGCACATGCTAAATGTCTATAGCACAAAGTATTATATGGGGAATAGTTGTAGAGTAGTACTGGTGACAAAGTCAAAAACGACTCAGTACATTTTCACCATCGACATTTACTTCAGGGTACGAAAGTCAACAAGCATTAACACAAAAAAAAAATATTGTACTTGTAGTAATGTTGAGAAATATTAACATTAATCTCAATTTCATACACATACATACATACATGTTTTTCATAAGTTTTAAAATTTTCGAATACATTTAATAGATTGAAATGAGTGTGATGGTATTTGGTGAAGTCGTTTAAAACAAAATTAAAAAAAGTGGAAATTCCATGCAAGTCGTTCTTTTGGTGACTAAAAATCATGGATAACACCTGAAAATATTCTATTGGAGTTACATACTCGTATCTGGATAGCAGGGGAATTAATGTTCGTTAATTCGTTGTGGAAGACGCGGAATTAGTGACAGAGAATGTAAATGAGGGCAGCGCAAACTGCTTGAGGTTGTGAAAGTAACTAATGAGTGTACTAATATATATGAATAGAATGGGTCTTAGGGTTCGAATAGTAGCTTTTACTGGTTACTGCTTGATTATGCAAGTGATACACAATGGAACCCATGTGCCATTTCGCGAGGCTGCATCTCCACAGATTTAAATGACTGATGAGACTAATATATATCGCGCAGAGCGTAAACTTGAGGACATCAATGGATTTATCAGGAGAATCAGGTGGCTTAATAAAAGGTTATAGGAACCTATATTTTCATCTCGTTTTTAGAGAAAGGGATTCATAATAGACCTAATGGTATACGAGTGGAAGTTCTTGGGCGCAACTCTTCCAAACTTAGTTTTTCTCCTCGACGAACAGATAATATACGATACGAATATATTGGTGTATGTAAATTGGAATTATTTGTATTAATCTCTTGCATAAGACATCTTATAAGAACTTTCAAGACGAGGGATTTTTCAAATGCTTTACTACAGCGAAATCTTATAAAACAAACGTTAACAATACTGTTTGCAAGAAATTTGTTTGCGTATTGTAGGTATAAGAGTAAAGAAGAAAACACTTCGTGACGGAAGAATTTGTGATACTTGCTTCTTTCTACGCATGAGCGCGTGTACAAACGTCATGCTTGTATGTGTGTATGATTTTTTATTTTTCTGAGCACATGCAAAGATTACGATCTACATATTACACACACACTCAAACGTACAATATGAAAAATAATAAGCATACACTAATCAATAGTACTTCTTTTGAGTGTTTGTTACAAACAAGCTGTCTTGCGAGATCGCTTGTTAAAACTGATATGCACGTACACCAATACATCCATCGTGCTTCGCTTATAGTACGACAGCATTTATTTTTGGTTTAGTATAATACATGCGACGTGAATACATTTAAAAATCATGACGTATTTACGTTTAAAGACCTTTTACGCAGGTCTCTAATGTGTATGTATTTCGCGTTTATTTTGTCAAAGTTATTGCTCAAATACAAGTTCTGTTCATGATCTTGTTTTTCTTTCAAACTAAAGACAAATAAGACAGTTCCGAGAATCTAATAGAAAACGAAATTCTAAATACACTGAACCAAAAAGTTTAGTGTAGCATTATAAGAAAGAAAATATTAAATGCAACTGGGTTTTTATGCAAATACACACAAGTTCTAAAAATAAAATATTTTTTTATGTAGATCAACAGAATCAGTATATTTGACTAAAATTTTTATTCAGTCGATGGCCTTAGTAGCTAGTGCTTCCACTCCTCTTATATTGCTATTGTATTTATCTATAATATCAATATTAATAAATGATAAATTAATATATAAGATTTTGTTAAAAATAAACTGAAATTATAACAAGTGTAAATGTGATAATTTTCAACTTAAGAAATCGATCAAGGAATCTATTAAGTTGTCTTTGCGCAATATGCGAGTTATCGTCTGATTTCATTAAATGCGGTCTGTGATATCGTTTTTTTTTACGAAAATCGGCTATTTACTATCGCAAATAATCGATTTTGGTAAAAAAATTAAGTTCTATAATTATGTCGCTTAAGATTTTTTGGTGGTTATGGTACGATATAGTTTCCATTTGAGTTCAGATAGATTTTATTTCGACCAATTAGTTTTAAAGTTTTTTTTTCATAAATTATTTTGCAACATTTTGCAACCACATCATTTGGTATTAAAAACTAGTCAGTATTATATTCGAATAACGAGCCGGAATATCGATAAAAAAAAAATACTGTCAATAATTGAAAATAAATCTTTTAATTGTATTACTTCTTGAAATTATAAATGAAATTTAACAACTTCGTTTGTCACTTCCAAGTTAATAATATTTTTTCTGTGTACACACATACATACATACATATACATACATATACATACTAAAGGGCTGCGTAAATCGTTCAAAAAGTTTTGTATTCTATTTCACACTACTGCCAAGCAGTCTGTTTTAGTGCAAACACAAATAACAAAACAAAACTAACAAAACATGACTCTCACTAAAAACAATCAATCATCATTCGAATAGTTTTTCTCTGCAGTTTTGTTAGTGCTTGTGTTCTCAAAACAAGTAGAACATCAAAACGAAAAGCGAGAATGAAACAAAACAACATTAAATCATAGCAGAAACAGCGAGTGCACTAGAACACGAGCACAAACATGCAAGCTGTGTATGTATGTATATATGTATACATATATTGAAAATAAAAATTAACAAATTATTATATATAAATGTACATACATGTATGATATTATTTCATAGCAAATAAAACCTCTTTTCAGCTTTCATATTCCTAACAAAGCTCAATGTTTCTTAGCTATCAAAACATTCAAACATGTTTTGAATGTTCTGTGTGAATTTTGATATTCTATTTCATTTTTGTTTTGAAAGGCTTGGTTTTACTTCAACATTCTTCTGTTGCAGTTTTGTTCTGTACTGCAGTGTTTTTATCGTAAAGCAAAACACATCTCTTTTGAAAGTTTTGTTTTAAAATAACGGAGCAATATACACACACATTTTGAAATTAATGAGAGTGCTTGTAAGCATTTTTTTTAGGGCTTGTACCACGCTCTAATACATACATGAGCATTTAGCATTCAATAAAAAATATTTTTAATAAATTACAATTTAAGTAATTTGTTTTTCATCTGTTAAAACTACTTCTACAGTTTATTTGATCGGCCATTTTTTTTATTATTCACAGAATATGAGAAATGAGTTGAGAAAAAAGTTTCAAGTCTTTGAAAGATCACATTACATACAATTGTAAAAAAAGAGAAAAAGAATTTTAATTATGATTCTTTAATAGTATTGATTATAATTATTTTGTAGACAAAATAATAAATATAATTTGTATTTAAGTTAAATTTAAGATTTACTGAAATTTGTGAAATAAACCTAAACTATGTTTTATGAATACGGCAACAGTTTGTCTTTTGAAATTTTATAAATATGTATGTATGTATATGCGCCATGGCTTTGTGGATTTCAAAACTGCATAATTTATATGTAAAATCTGTATGGATTCTGAGAAATTGTATTCATGGAGTGTTCTTAAGTTGCATAGTTTTATGACTAAAATGATGAGGTGGTAAACTCAGGACGAATGATTTCGTTTCGTTGCGTCTCGATATGGCGCTTAAAAAAGTGTGTGGAGTGACACCCACTAAAATTTAAATTGTGCACTTATACTAAACCGATTTTTCAAAGTGGGCGGGGTCACTCCCATAAAATTTCAACTCTTTATTACCCGTACAGGGTGGTGCAAAATTAATTACCCTACTATATGCTATAATTTTTGCAAATGCAGGTAAATGTCATTTCCGTTTTGACATTTGTGGAGTAAAAAAATACAAAATATACCGCCGCCCCAGAATAGTTTTGCTCCATCGACCATTCTTATATTCCATTCAGTTAGGTATGGAATATAAATATTTTGAATACCACCTTTTTGAATCAAAAACGCGTTTCGCGAAATTATTATGCGTTCATTTTTCTCTATATTCCCCATTTTTTAGGTTTAATAAGTATTGTTTTGCTGTACACGCGACTGTTTGGCGATTGTGTCAAATTCTTCATACAAAAACAAAGTAAAGGTAACTCTTGTTTTGCTCTATTTCTATAAGAAATTAATAATAATAAAAAAGAAGAAGAAAAATGAACAAAACAACAAAATTCTCAATTCACAACAGTAAAGTATACCTATGGAACACAAAAAGCTACTTTTTGAAAATAAATTGGGTATGCGGCACAAAACGTATTTTTACTTTTACAATAAATAATATTAACCTCTAACTTCACTCGTGGAAGTTCACATAAATTGACATTTTTCTTAAAAACATGTATCGGAAGCAGTGGTGCAAATACAAAAGAAATCCATTGGGTATATTTGAGAAAGCTTCATGTAAACCTTTTTTGTAGTTTTTCTCCACTCCAACTTTGTGGCTTATTGGCTAAACCAATTCTGAAGCGACGATACGTCAATAAGACCATGAGGCGCTCTACTCCTGGATTTTTTGCGACCAATTTTCATCAAAGATTATCAGAAGCGGACACCTCCTTTTTTTTCTTCACGTGTGGACATGTGAATATGCAGAATTATCGCTTCTGGAACACTGAAAATGCATGTTTAACACTCGCAGAATTTTTGCTTCAAATGTGTTTTATGTTAACTCAAAATGATTTACAGTAAACTTCGAAGAAAATATTTCCTTTTGAAACAACTACATATAATATTGATTTAATATTCCAGTATAGTTAAACAAACATGAAGAATCATGTTGAATCAAAGTTATTTCAAGTTGAAAAAAACATGAAAAACATGAAAAAACTCATGGCGTGGTAGTCACCGCGCTTGCCGCTGTAGCCACAACAACCTTAAATATTCTTTAGATACACAATAAATCAATGCTATCATGAATTAAATTGTAATTCAGCAAAACTCCGACTACTAGTACTAGTGCACTGGTAATGCGAAGTTTGTCGCCTATTTGCACAACACGAAACATAAGCACAGTACAGTGCATTGTAGCTATCGATCCCAGGATTTCCGTATTTCTCAGAGAAAAAGGACCTAGTGTGTGAAAATGAAGTTTTGAGAAAAACGCATTTAAAGTTTCATAACGCATTATCAGTTTGAACACACCTTCAGTTACGAGATGCGATTTGGTATGGTTAGTTATGATTGGGTGCCGAATAGAACTGCAAAACTATCGATACTGCCTCCATTCGGTAGTTTCGATAGTATTTTTTGATGCCATCGACACTATCGATAGTTTTTGATTCTTAGAAATGCCCCGTTTACACACGGAAAGTTTACTTTGCAAAGTCTTAATTCAGCTATGTGAAAGACAGAGTGATAAATACTACATATCTCGTTCTGTCTTTCTCCCTGCTGAGTTAAGGCTTTGCAAAGTAAAGTTTCCGTGTCTATAAGGGCTACAACTTATCAATTGTGTATTTTTCTAACATAAAATCTTGAATTTTTTAATCATTTCATAAAGTAAAAAGAAATTTGATTTTTTTAAGACTTTTAGTTCCATCGTTTATAACACACATATTCAACAAACATATATACACAGTTTTATTAAAAAAAATAAACGAAAAAGCAAACAGATAGATAGATGGATGAGTAAAAAATAAATTAAAAAGGAATAAAGTAAAAAAAAAATCTTTCATCATTACTTAAACCAGTGATGGAAATGAGATTTGCATTTCGGTACCAAAAAAATTTTTTGGAGTACTTTTTTGATCCCGAGAGTACCAAAAACTATTTTTTTATTTAAATTTTATTAACAAAAAATTATATAAAATTTATTACAAATAAATAAGAAAATGATCAAAAAGCATATACATATGTACATAACCAGACAGAAATTGTGAGTTTGCGCAAAAAGTATATGCCTTCACAACACTGTAAATACAAAATTACGACTCTTCCAAAAATTTTGAACCACCACAGTACTACAAACACAAAAATATTACTTTGTGTTTTCAAATACCGTGTTCTTAGTAATCCTATACAACTACAACAACGTAAATACAAAAAGTTGACTTAAGTTTGAAAATTTCCATTGTGACGACCTTATAAATTTGTATTTAGAGTATTGCACCAACATTAAAAACAAGAGTTGGAGGACGGTCATTCGGCGTTACCATTTTAATGTTATGAGTTCCTTAAAATATTGGTAAAAAGATGTTATACTGATGTTAGTTGTACCCGCAGTCAATAAATCTTTGGCCTGGATATGACTATACTGTTGGAACATAAATTCTATTCCTTTGTTTTGTTTTCATGATATTGTGGTAAGAGAAAATCCTTTCGATATTTACAGAGGAGTGAGGTATGGACAAAATTCCGTAAACTACTCTCGATTTATCAGGAAACATGTATTCGTCCAATGCGTTCTTAGTTATAGCCATGGAAGTCCAGAAACTGCATACATATATTTTCTGTTGTTAATGGCTTCAGTTCTGCCATAGTATGCTCTATATTGGTTATTAATATTTTAAAAATTTTGCTTTTCGCTATGAAACACTTTAATTAAAAGTAGTATAATTACCAAATAAAACATTTTCAGAGGGATACTTACTAAACTAAACTGTCAAAGTCCACTTTTGCTCTAAGAACTTGACAGAATGTAATATAAACTTTTTACAATTTTCTTTAAACTGAAACAGTTGTTTCAACATGATTTCTGTTTACATAGAGATCAACTTCTGTGCCACAGAAAATATCATTGAATCAAATATATAATTTTCATTTATATTTAATTGTGATTGGTTGGGTACACTTTTCTAAAATGTCTGTACTAATAAAGTTTCGTGCCAGTTGTCGAAAAAGAAATTTAATTCTTCGCAAAAATATATGCATACGCGCATCTTCCGACTATATTTCTAAGCTGGCCGTGAGAGTATCAAACGTGTTGCGGGAGTACTACGGTACTTTTTCATGTCAAATAGTATCAAAAAAAGTACGATCGTACCAACTTTCCCATCACTGACTTAAACTATTGCAGTTAGCTAAAAAGTATTCGTTTAACAGAAGGAGAAGCAAACTATTTAGCGTCACCTTTTATTTAAAAGTAAAGAGCGTAGACAGTCCAGTAGTTGTCAAATTTAGCCGCCGTCAAGTTTCTTCATGTATCAAAGCCGTATAATTGTATTTTTATGCAATTTGCATCTAGTAGATAAAAGCTGACATCTTACTCGTATGTTAAAACAAATCAAAACTAATTAATTTGTTTCCACATTTATATATGTAATGATAACCATTACCAAACCAGGCGGCGAAATTGAATGTTGCATTTTTTATTACACAGTCGCCATCATCCGTTTTTATTGACTTTGATTTTTTCTCTTTTAGTAGAGTGTTTTTATCGATAGTATCGCTATCGAAAAAAAAAATATCGATAGTCCACTTAAAATAAAACTATCGATACTATCGATAGTACTATCGATACTATCGATAGTACCATCGATAGTTTTGCAGCTCTAGTGCCGACTTTCATTTCATATTATTCTACATCCTTTTAGTAACCAGAATCTACTCTTAAGTACAAACCCGTTTTTTGACACTCTAGGTCCCTTTTCTCGGAGGAGGTCACATATTAGTTTTAGCTTTTTCCTGGCTCTTTTAGAAGTCGTTTGGAATTTTTTTTAGAAAATTTTCATTTTAGTTACTGTCAATTGATTACTGATATACATGCAAGTCTATGTGCACTTCTAATTTTTTTTTTTTTTAATTTTACTTGTAGAAACAATTCTATTGCTTGTTTGAGAGCCAAAGCTCAGGAACACCAGGCTCGATTGCTGAATAGCGGTATTTTCTTACAAGTTCGTTCCTTTGCTGATCTGCAGCAAAGACAACAACAACAACAACAACAACAACAACAACAACAACAACAACAACAACAACAGCAGCAGCAGCAGCAGCAGCAGCAGCAGCAAAAATACAATAACAAAATAAACATCATTTTACCGGATACTCCCAAGAATTGTGATATAAAAACATTGCGAAGACATTCAACAGAAGCAACTGAAAATGAAATTCAATATGAATAATATGAATAATTTTGTAATATTAATTAAAATATTTGTAATATCAATTAAAAAATTGATTAAATTTTCACCTATAAACAATTTTATAATATCAATTAAGTTTTTCCACTCAAACTAATTAATACAATTTAATATTTATTTGAATCAATTAAATTCTTAATTGAAAACATTAATTGGTGAATACTTTTTTCTGTGTAACACTAGTTTGTATTTAAGAATTATTTATTTTATTTACTTACTGCTAGTTTATAGAAGCCATGTAAAAATTCTAGGCTGTCTATTTATAATGAAAACAAAAACAAATTTTGAGTGCTTTGTTTTTGTTTTCAATATAAATAGCCAGCCGAGAATTTTCACATGGCTTCTATGAACTGGCAGTTAATGTAATACCAAAAGCATATAAAATGCACACAAAAAGAAAGAAAGTTAAAATATCGTCATGAAAAATGCAAACCGTTTCAATTACAAACAAAAGAAAAAACAAAAATCAAGCGCATCTTGATTTTCAAAAAATAATAAGCTGGGCCTTTCTATATTAGGGTAACGATCGTTTTCGGACCACATTTACTGTTACTGATAATGTGCATTCCGTGAGACGCCGAACAGTGCGCACTGAAGAAGCTGTAGCCGCTGTACAGGAGAGCATTGAAGATGATCCTAATCAACCAATTCGTCACCGTTCTCAGCAACTGGGTTTTTGTGTCCTTCCACTTTATGGAAGATTTTACGAAAGGATGTTAGCTTAAAAGCTTTCAAGATTCAACTTGTGCATGAATTAAAGCCAAACGACCATCGAATGCGCCGCCAATTCGGCGAATGGGCTGAAGCACAAATTGATATTGATTTCGAATTTCCATTAAAAACTTTATTTTCCGATTAAGCCTATTTCTGATTGAATATGTACGTAAATAAGCAGAATTGACGCATCTGGAGTGAGGAGAGAGAAGCCACAAGCTTTTGTCGAAACACCATTACATCCACAGAAAATTACTGTTGGTTGCGCTTTATGGGCTGGCGGAGTCATTGGCCCATACTGTCAATGGTGAACGGTACAGGAACATGATTCGAATTTTTTTCCTACCACAATTACGTGGCATTAATCTATCAGTAAGATACCCCACAGCGGGCGCTACAAGTTATTTACTCAAAGCAACTTTTGATGAAAAAATTATTTCACGTAATGGCCCAATTAATTGGCTACATTGGGGTAATGTTAAGTGCCTTGCTTATGTCGATAAACCACAAACAATCTAACACCTGGAAATCAACATTCGAAGAGTTATCGGCGAAATACGGCCGCAAATGCTGCGGAAAGTTGTTGAAAATGCGACTTCTACCCGCCAGCCGTGTCGGCCACATGACAGAAATCATATTTAAACATTAATGATAATGATATTGAATGCTGTAATTGCCACCTTGCTTTCAGTTCCCGAAACTTCATAATCAATTAATTTTTTTATCGACAAAAATTGTTAATCGCATTTATGAGAGTAAAAATTAAAAAAAAAAATAAAGAATAGACAATTTTATGTATATATGTTTGTACATATGTACATTTTTAAATGATATTTTATTTCTGTATATAGTTTGTATTTCTCATATTCTACAACATTTAAAAATCACACATTTACATATTTCATTTTTTTTTAATAATATACGATATACGTTTTATTATTTTAATTCTTCTGCAAAATACATGATTATGCAGCTGAAGTTTATTGCTCAGTTGCCTCAGTTTGTTGCTCAGTTGTAGAACGTACCTGCTGAGGTCGCTTCATATTTTGTCCAGATGAGTGAGTTTTTTTCTCATATCCTTTATTTGCAGGCTTTGTTGGCTCATCCAATTGCTCAGCTGCATCATTTCTTGGCTCAGGCTCAGTCTCGGAGCATTCAGGTTCTTGAATACCCTCTTGTTTGCATGTAACACCATCTTCTGAACCCGTTCTATAAAAACATTTAATTGCCCTCGGCTTTACAGTCTGGTTTGATCCTACTTCCAGATCTACAGGCAGCAGAAACAAAGGTAACAGCAAAAGCTAACACAGCAAAGGAAATGACTAAGGGCGCAGAATAAAGGAGGCGGATTATTAAACGCAATCTACGTTTGTATATATATTTTTTTTTTTTTTTTTTTGCTAAAGGACACCAAATTTCATTTTTATTGAAATAGTTTAGTTGTTGCGTACTTCTTTAGAGAATTGAAAGAACTGAATGAAGTTTGCCATTTTCTTTGCGTATTTAAAGGATAAAAGACACGCAGTGTTAATGTATGTATGTATGAATGTATGTGTGAATGTATAAGTTAGGAACTATGAAAGTCTACAAGCTTCAATACAAAAAAAAACATTATAATCGTAGTGATGTTGAGAAATATTAACATTAATCTTAATTTAATACACATACATACATACATATATACAAGTACTTACATAGATGTTTTTCGTGAGTTTTAAAATGTTCGGAATACCTTTAATAGATTGGAATAGGTGTGAAGGTACGATATTTGGTGAATTCGATTAAAAAACAACGAAATAAGTTGAAACTCCATGGGAATCGTACTTTTGGCGACCAAGTATGAGTAGCCAAAATGGTATAAGTCGCCAAAAGAACGATTTCCTGAAAATACGCCTGATACCTGAAAGTCGTATCTCGATAATAGAGGAACTAATTTTCGTTAATTCGTTGTAGAAGCCGCGGAATTAGTGGCCATGAATGTAAATGAAGGCAGGGTCCGGTTGAAAGTAGTTAATGATTATACTAATGAAGAGGCATAATGTGAGATTAAGATTAAGATTCCATTCCACTGCAATGCTGAATTGGCAAAATTGCGATCAAATGTAAGATGAGGAGGCTTCGATAAAACCGCCAATCAGCCTCCTTTCCAGGGGACTTAATAATAATCGGGTTTTAGGTGAAACAAATAGTTCCAGAGATAGTTGAGAGGATTTCAGGGTATCGAGGCTCTTATGGGGAAGGCTTCATAACATGTATTATATATGAATAGAATGGGTTCGAGTATAAGTTTTTACTGGTTACTGCTCGGTTAGAGCAAGGACTTTTGCAGGCTTTCTAAGTATGAAAGTGATCATTGCGCGAGGCTGGGCGACTAAAATATATCGCAAACAAACAAATTGCGTAAATCCATAAAATTCGAATTTATTAAAAATATTTGCATATTAAATTCTGAAGAAAAATGTATGCACACGGAAAAAATATTATTAACTTGGAAAAGACAAACGAAGTTGTTAAATTTCATTTGTAATTTAAAAAAAAAGTATTAAATTAATACAATTAAAAGATTTGTTTTCGAATATCATACTGACTAATTTTAAATAGAATGTATTATTAACAATGCAAAATATTTCGAAATAAATTTAATTAAAAAAACTTAAAAACTATTGCGTTGCAATAAAATCGAACTCAACTTAATTGAAAAATATATCAGAGACCGCATTTCACTTTCAGCTGATGAAATCAGACGAAAACTCGCAAGAAGTGCAAGGACAGCTTAATAGATTCCTTGATCGATTTTTTAGTTGAAAAATAATCACATGTACAGTTGTGATAATTTCATTTGATTTTTAAATATAGTGATTCTGTCGATTTAAATAAATAAATAAATTATTTAAAAAATTTTCGAGTATTTTTGCATAAAAACTCAGTTGATTTTACTATTTTCTTCATTAGAATTCTTCACAAATTGTTTACACAATATTATCTAGTACATTTGGTTCAGTGTATTTAGAATTTACGTTTACTCCATAAGAGCCTTGAAACGTTTGTCTTTAATTGGAAAGAATAACAAGTTCATTTACTGAATTTGTATTTGGCAATAACTTTGACGAATAATAACGAATAAACGCGTAATACATACACATAATTCCAATTTACATACACCAATATATTCTAGTCGTATCGTATATCATGTGTTCGACAAGGGGAAAGAGTAAATTTGGAAATGTAGTGCCTAAGCACTTCCACTCGTATTATACCTTTAGGTCTAGTATGAAGCCCTTTTCCTAAACACGAGATTAAAGTCCTTTTATTAAAGCCATCTATGTGATTCTCTTGATAAACCCACTGATATTCTAAAGTTTACACTCTCCGCGATATATTTTAGTCGCCCAGCCTCGCGCAATGATCACATGTGTTCTAATATGTCTCACTCACTTTTACACTTAGAAAACCTGCAAAAGTCCTTGCTCTAACCGAGCAGTAACGAGTAAAAACTTCCATTCCAACCCTAAGACCCATTCTATTCATATATAATACATTTTATGAAGCCTTCCCCACAAGGGCCATCGATACCCTGTAATCCTCTCAACTATCTCTGGAACTATTTGTTTCACCTAAAATCCGATTATTATTAAGTCCCCTGGAAAGGAGGCTAATTGGCGGTTTCTACAACGAATTAACGAAAATGAGTTCCCCTATTATCGAGATACGACTATTCACAGAAAAAACTAAATTTCATTTTCAGTAACCAAATTCGTTGAATCAGTAAATATTTTATTTGAATGCGGTCCTACAAATAATTTTGTAAATTGTGATAAAAATTTTGTAAAAATTTAAATGAATCATAGTTCGGCTGAGAGAAAATGTTACTTCAGTGTGTTGGTGTTTATCTTGCTTGTTGATAGGAACAACGTGCTGTTGTGCGGTTGTTGTTGCTTATTTTGATTGATCGTGTTGTATACATGTAAATGCCGAAAAGTAGCCGACAAACGTCGTGGCCTGTTTCTTCTCTACACAGTTTTTTCGTACAAATTAATTTAGTGGAACAGTACAGAATATTTACTGAAACTAAGTTTGATTTCAAGCAAATATTTGCTTAAAAATTTTTTGTGAATAATTTTTTCTGTGTTTATGTAAGTATAATAGAATATTTTCAGGTATCAGGCATATTTTCAGGAAATCGTTCTTTTGGCGACTTATACTCGATTCCCATGGAGTTTAAACTTATTTCGTTGTTTTTTAATCGAATTCACCAAATATCGTACCTTCACACCTATTCCAATCTATTAAAGGTATTCCGAACATTTTAAAACTCACGAAATTAATATTTCTCAACATCACTACGATTATAATGTTTTTTTGTATTGAAGCTTGTAGACTTTCATAGTTCCTAACTTATACATTCACACATACCTTCATACATACATACATTAACACTATGTGCTTTTTATCCTTTAAATACGCAAAGAAAATGCCAAACTTCATTCAGTTCTTTCAATTATCTAAAGAAGTACGCAACAACTAAACTATTTCAATAAAAATGAAATTTGGTGTCCTTTAGCAAAAAAAAAAAAATATATATACAAACGTAGATTGCGTTTAATAATCCGCCTCCTTTATTCTGCGCCCTTAGTCATTTCCTTTGCTGTGTTAGCTTTTGCTGTTACCTTTGTTTCTGCTGCCTGTAGATCTGGAAGTAGGATCAAACCAGACTGTAAAGCCGAGGGCAATTAAATGTTTTTATAGAACGGGTTCAGAAGATTGTTGTTACATGCAAACAAGAGGGTATTCAAGAACCTGAATGCTCCGAGACTGAGCCTGAGCCAAGAAATGATGCAGCTGAGCAATTGGATGAGCCAACAAAGCCTGCAAATAAAGGATATGAGAAAAAAACTCACTCATCTGGACAAAATATGAAGCGACCTCAGCAGGTACGTTCTACAACTGAGCAACCAACTGAGGCAACTGAGCAATAAACTTCAGCTGCATAATCATGTATTTTGCAGAAGAATTAAAATAATAAAACGTATATCGTATATTATCTAAAAAAAATTAAATATGTAAATGTGTGATTTTTAAATGTTGTAGAATATGAGAAACACAAACTATATACAGAAATAAAATATCATTTAAAAATGTACATATGTACAAACATATATACATAAAATTGTCTATTCTTTATTTTTTTTTTTAATTTTTACTCTCATAAATGCGATTAACAATTTTTGTCGATAAAAAAATTAATTGATTATGAAGTTTCGGGAACTGAAAGCAAGGTGGCAATTACAGCATTCAATATCATTATCATTAATGTTTAAATATGATTTCTGTCATGTGGCTGGCGGGTAGAAGGCGCACTCTGAAACACTAATTTTCAACAACTTTTCGTAGCATTTGCGGACGTACTTCGCCGATAACTTGTCGAATGTTGATTTTCAGGTGTTTAGTTGTCTGTGGTTTATCGACATATACAAGTGACTTAACATAACCCCAAAGAAAAAAATCCAATGGGGTTTCTTTGAGTAAATCAACGGAGCGTCCTGTTGGATCCACATATCAGCAAAATTAATACCGGTACAAAAAAATTTCGAATCACGTTCCTATACCGTTTGCATTCCATAAAGGCAAATCTGGAACATTTTTGTGGAAATAAATTAAGAACATTTTGTAATTTGTAATCTTTAATTTTTTTATTGTTAATGCGCGAATACATTAACCTACAGATATACGAAAGCAAAAGTTGGGTTATTTCATAATAAATAAAATAGAGACATTTGTTTATGTACATACATATAATATTTTTAATATTTTTGTTATAATTTAAAAAAAAATCATGTTTTTTTTTGTACAATAAGCCTGGTACGGAATTCCAGGAAACCAAGCAGGAAAGTTAGTGAGTGAATTGTTTTCATATTTCTTCCGAACCAGGTTACATCATGGGAAAGGCCAAAGGCCAGTACAAAGATTGCGCAGTGTTGGAGATGCCAGCAGTGGGGCCATTACTCAAGAAACTGCAGTCGGTCATTTGCTTGCTTGAAATGCGATAAAAAAACATGGACCAGCTGAGAATGTTCATTAATTCAGTATAATAATACTTTGCCTTTTTGTGTAAATTGTAATGGAAGTGGTCACACTTCAAATTACAGAGATTGTCCAGTGTCAAAAGTCATTTGTGCAGGCTAGAAATAGGAAAGATTTACCTACCGCAAATGTTGAAAGAGCTTTGAATCAGTCTATTGCTGTTGGGAACAGGCCTTTTGCTAGTTTATTTAATGACGCTCCAAAGCGGAGCAGAACGGAGAAAACTGCTTTGATTTAGGAATTCATGAAAGTGGCCAAGTTATTGTGTGATACGAATCCTCCTACGTTAGAGGATAGAAAACTACCAATTTTAAACAAAGGAGCAGGCAGAATGCTTGATATTAATAAAAGATATTCAAAATGTATATGACCCGTAAATCTCTCAATTTAGTAACTTTTAATATTCGTTCTCTTGTCCACGTAGGAAGAAGGACTGAACTTAATATAATATTAAATCAATCTCAGATTGATATGCACTTGTTTACGGGGACAAGTGTATATCGTGACTTTTATATTGTTAGAGACGATAGCTCAGTAGGCGTTGGCATTGCGATTAGAAAATCGGTTGATTATTCACTGGTTGTTGTTTCTGGGGCGTGTTTTTCAAATTCATTCATTGAAATTAAAATTTTAATAAATGGTATAGTAGGGAGAATTATATCTGGTTCCGTTTATTTTCATAGTAATCTCAACCATATAGTGGGCTGATGATTTAAATGCAAAAAATATTTAGTGGGAAGATTCGGTTAACAATTTTAAAGGTGAAGTGCTTTCATCATGGCTTTAAAATGAAGCATTTTCAGTGACGACAGTCTGTGACACATTTCCAACTTATCCTGGAGGTTCATCACACTTGGACCATTTTATATTTAGCAACGATATTTTATATAGTTATCAGCGCAACTATAATACGAGTACACTACCCACTTTCTCTGGTCATACGCCTTTAGCTTTAAATATATCAATATCAGACATTAATTTTCTTTTGAGAGTTCCGGACCACTATGTAAGTTATAAGGAGACAGTTTGGAATGCATTTAAAAATGACATCATATATGCGATACTTAATAATTTCCCTTCGAAAACTGCAAACTTATCTAATGAGGAAATATATGTATTATTTTTTGGACGAGTTCAGTACTTCTGCATATGCATTCCAAAAATGTGGAGAATCAAATTAGGAAGTTTCTGGGTTCAGACAAACTTAAAAGGATGCTTAGAGCGAAATATAACTGGCAGAAAGAATTGAAATTGATAATTGATGTTTATTAATTTCTAAGCAAATTGATCTGGTTAAGATCATGATAAAGAAACATATTGAACAGGAAAAAGCAACTATCTTCAATAATAAGTTGAAGGATTATAGTACCTAGGCCACGTGCATATAAAGAAATTTTTATGATTATTGGGAATAGAAATCGCTCTGGGGTGAAAGATATTTCTGTTGCCGGAGTTAAAATTACAGAAGATGATAGAAAATTACACGTTTTGAAGGACTATTTCATAGGCCTTTTGCAGAATTCACCCCCCGGAAGAGATATTTCGGGCATTCGTTGAAGAATTAATGATGTGGTTCTTTACGCATCTTATGTTGTATTTAGTGATATTAATACATCACTGAACGATTTATTCAACTCTAAATTTATTGCTTTGAATTCTGTTCTGGACATAACATAAATGCTTAATAGCAAAAAATCTTGTGGTTTGGATAAAATTTTTAATTTCCTCATAAAAAAAAATTCAGTTAAGGCTTTTGAGTAGTGGACAATTTTGTTTAACAATTGCTTGAATAATTGCTACTTTCCTTCTGCTTGGAAACTAGCAAAGGTAGTACCAATTCACAAAATAAAAGGTAACATTCAAACAAATAATCTTAGGCCAATATTTTTTACTTTTTAATTTAGGAAAAATGTTTGAGAGAATTATACGGCATAAAATGGATTTAGTTATTAATAATGTATATATATTGTTACGTTTAAATTTTATTAAACGTGTGAGTTCTTTTGATTGCTCAAAAATAAAAATAAATAACACACAATTTTTATTTGCTACTGTTCTTCCTTTTATTCTTAACGAAGCAAATTACAACTTGTCTTTACTTAATTACTTCTTATCGTTATTATCCACTTTCAACGAGGTCTTAACTCGACTACTTTCTGATTAGCACTGACTTAACGATGTCAACTCAACTACTGTCTGATTAGCACTGATCTGTTCTCGCACATGCTGCCTCTTTTTATGGTACAGGAACCGGTTCTCGAATGTTCGACCGATAGATGGCGTAATAACATGTCTGTAGTTAGTAATGGCATCTATGCTTGTTGCCATCATCAGTATTGTCATTTACTATTGGTAGCCAGATGTTCAAACAGTCCTTTAGCACAATCGGGAAAATTCATGTTGCTGCTTCTAGGCGTTTGTAGATAATTCGATTGGCAGTTATTTTTGAATTTCAAAGTAACGACTCTTATGTTGGCAATGCGGTGTGCTACTGGTAGTACAGGGTGGTTACCATACGTGCTCGCACTTTTATTTGTATGTGTGTACGTCTGTAGCTATGTACACAATTGTTGTTGTTGCTATAGTGTTTGCACGTAAATATGTGTGTACGTTTAGTGTTTTAGTTAAATACTTCTAGATAGTTCTTTGCATTAACCCTGTAGGAATATTTTTACGTAACAATATATTCAACAAAGGCAATTTGATGTCTTTTGAAATTTCACACTAATGTCATACAAAATTTAAGGGAACGTCAATGCACTGTATATTATATGCTGATGACTTCCTTCTAGTTATATGCACATGATGAGTCTCCTCAAAGCGCACTTCAACGTGTTTCTTTCCACCTCAGGGTAGTTGATGAATTTTATTCTCATTGGGGGATTAAAATAAACGTCACAAAGAGTTTTGCTATTTGTTTGCGGAATGCTTCCGGAAAGTGTAAAGCCTACAGTACACGGCATGTAAAAAGCCACATGCGTATGTAGCGATGACGTCACGAGAATTTTCAGCATGTTGGTTGCATTTTCTAAAATTACTAGTAGTGGCTAGATGCCGTAAAATTTTTATAGTATTTTTGTTCCAAAATACAGATGTCTCACATGTAGCCGAATCGAAGACATTTTCTGGGGCAGCTCGTCTGTAAACATGTTAATATATACATGTACATATGTTGCTAGTACACGGCATGTAGCATATGTAGCATCGTGATGACGTCAAAATTACGTCAGAACCAAATGCGCATGTGTTTTTTTATATGCCGTGTACTGTAGGCTTAATTATACTGTCGTGCCGGAAAGCAAAGATCTTAAGTTGGCATTAAATGGTAATGAAGTACAATTTAAAGATAGCATAAAATATCTTGGGGTCAATTTTAATAAACTAATGAAATTTAATAGTTACTTTCTATACAATCTGAATAAAGCAAAACGCGTCACAGGAGCCTTTGGAAAAACTATTTAACAGTAAATTTTTACTAGTTGGGACAAAACTACTTCTGTATAAGGTTAGTATTATACCAATTTTTCTCTATGCATTTCCAATGTGGTTCAGCATCTCAAAGACAATTATGCGGAAAATGGAGATTTTCAAACGGCATATTATGCGAAAATTAATAGAAAAGAATTACCAACATTTAAACAAAATATTTTAAAATAAATTTATTTATTATAATGCCGAATTATCTCCCATATCTCAGTATGTTTTTGAGCTGCTGAGGGGTTTTGTTGAAAAATTGTCCTACTTTGAAGACAACTTTATTCAAGATATTTTATCCAGTTTTGTTGGTCAAAACTTTTATTTAAATAATACTCCCGGTATTCACTGAGGGTAATTTAATTTGTACATATTATTATTTTGTTTTATTTTTCTTTTGTTTTTTTTTTTTAATTTGTTAACTCGTAGTATTAATTTTTAGTTTAAGATTTCGTTTTAAGTTTTTTGTTTTTTTTAATATTAAGTTTATTTATTGTAAATAAAGCCTTACTAGCAATGACAAGTGCTGGGAGCAAACACTGTTTTTACCTATGTTAATTTTATTTAAAAACTAAACAATTTTCATTAAATTTTCATAATCACGAAGCATATTCGAAATAAAGTTATGTTATTAAAATAATACTTTATAGTTTTAAGTTTGCACAAAATGTATGTTGGAACAATCCTGTAATATGAAAAAAATTAAGTCTCAATAAAACTAATCAACTAACTGTACATATGTAGAAAAAATATTACGGAAATTCAGGTTGTTAAATACATAATGGAAAGTAATCGTAATATTGTCTTCGAATCTTTTTACAAATTTTAACAATATGGTAGCATTGTTATATACTACGACGCTTTTAAGTATGCAACAAAAAAATTCACCTCGAATAACAAATACATGTACTGCAACAGAATTGTCGATAATACAGTTTGTACTTACCCATGTTAAATAATGTCGAACATTTAGTGTAAGCACGCATCTAATGTAAGACCGCCTGAATAAATACACATCAGCTGTGCATATTACTTTATTGTAGGCAAGGCGAATTCAATATTCAGTAGCCACCGGCATTTGTTTAATGCATTTATTGGAAATATCACAAGTATCCTGTGGGAAATATGTTGTTTCATTGTATTTTTATGAATTGCCTTATATTTTTGGTTACTGCTACTACTCCCGAAGAAGAGCAAGGAGTACGTTATGCCAACAGATGTGAAACTTGTAAAATATTGGCTACGGAACTTCAGGAGAGACTAAAGGAAACTGGAAAATCTCATGATGTGATTGAGATTGGGTAGATAAATAAAAACAACGCATATGGTTCATTAAAAAAACTACAAATATAATATTCTTAGCTATTCTTTAGATGATGTGAAGCCCAAAAAACGCACTGAATATCGGAGGAGTGAATTAAGACTTTTGGAGTCCACCGAAAATGTATGCGATCGCATATTGGAATACAATCTACATAAAGAAAGAAGTGACAGCACCCGTTTTGCCAAAGGCATGTCTGAAACATTTAAAACTCTTCATAGTCTAGTTGACAAGGGTGTTAAGGTAGATTTAGGTATTCCCCTAGAATTATGGGATAAACCTCCGGTAGAAGTGACGCAAATGAAGAGCCAGTGTGAAAATATGTTAGAGGAATATGAAGATGTCATTTCTGACTGGTATTTTAAGCTAATAGATAAAAAAGATTTAATTGAGCATTTGTGTGGGGAACATATTTTGGCTGATAATGATAAGCAATGTCTAAAAGAAACTCTGCCACCTGCCGCTGAAAAAGAAGTGCAAGAAGGGGTAATTGATAACACAAAGTCTAAAAATAAGCATAAAAAATCTAAAACTGGTAAAGAAGAATTGTAATACATATGTATATAGCAATTAAAAGTTGGGAAATTCTAAATAAATTGTTAACTAATAAGTCTGACAAATCAAAAAATCGTGTAAATTAATCATTAAGTTAACAGTCTCATTAACCCTGCACATTCCAATAAACATAGTAATAAAATCTGATGTGCGTATAAATGTAAAATGTACATATGTTTATTGGCTGATAAGATATGAATACTTCCATTGATTTGGCTTAGGTATTTTTTTTTTCAAATTCATTTGCATCCAAAACGGATATAAACGTCTCGGAGTGAAGAAAGTGCTTAGTCAATACGCTTCTAAATATTAATGCACTTTAGTGAACCCTCTTCAAAAAAAAAAAAAAATATCTTATGTAATGGAAAATTGAAAAATAGAAAATTTGTTGCGTCTATATTTTCTGAGTTATGGGACTCTGAAGTATTCATATAAAACTGTAATTATGCATTACATTTTTAAATGTAAAGCTTACGTATGTGGCTGTGGCGAGCATTTTCAGCATGTTGGTTGGATTCTTTTAAATAAGTAGTAGAGGGAAATGTAAACTTTAGAAAGTATTTTTGTTTCAAAATCACAAATTTACAGAGACGTATTGTCTGCGTATGTGAACCTGGGAATGTCTACATGAAAATATGTAGTACTTGTACTAGATACGGTATGTGGCAAATGTAGGGTCATGAGGATGTTTAAATTTCGTCAGAACCACATGCGCAAACGGCTTTCTACATGCCGTGGACTGCAGCAGGCTTAGAGTATCAGTTAAAAGCCTTTATTATGCAGATCCGTTTTGGGAAATATCATTGAGGATAAAATTCTTAAACACGACCGAACGCCAGCTAAGCACATAGTCTGTAGTAGGCATCGTCGTTTCGGGAAATGCCATGGTAGAAAAAATCCTTAAGCCCGACCGAACGCCGGCTTTCAAGGTTGTCACAGTTTCGCGTAAGGCCATGGTGTACAAAATCAATACAGGGAATCTCTGTATAATTGATGTTCCCGTTTAATTGAATAAGGAACAATCTATGCTCAACTGTATAATAAGTTTAATTGTTTTAGTTATGGTTAACCTTAAGCTGAAATTTGTTAAGTTGTTGAGTTGTTGTTGTTAGTACCTATACATACATATATTCGTTTCAAAAAGGAATCATCTAGAGTACACTCGAATGTCTGCGTAAAGCGAAGAGCCACATAAACCAACATTTACCTACATTCATACAGACATTTGTATATGGAGTAATATCTGCCCGCCCGAAATTTGTTGATCAACTTGATATGTATAAGGTATATACACATGTACATACATATACATATATACATACATATGTATCTAAATATGTATATCGTTGATGTACATACATTTATATGTACGTAGATCAATCGCCACCTGATTCATTCAATGATACTATTACTCTTTCATCCTAAACTGAAAATTTCAGCAGTTACTTCCACTGCTTATTTACCTCTTTTAAGGATTTTTTTTTGTATGTAATTATCCCTACAAAATCCTTCTTACATTACAAAAAAAAAAATGTTTGTTTCACTTACATGCGTGCATGTGCCACAGGTTGTAGATATGTGTGATGGTCCAAATATTTCTGCATTGGGAAAATTCATTTGCGGTGCGGTACATGCCATGAATTATCGAACCACAAGTTAGCTCCTGCAGGCTTATACATATGCATACATATGTATGTGTATACATTCCAATGTTTGTAACTGCTGCCCACAGAGAGAAAACCGAGAGAAATGTATAAGCGTATGTGCATTCATTTGTACAAAAAGCCGATTGATGTTCGGCACTCTGGCGCTTCTCTGGCCAGCATTGATGTATGAACAGCCTGCCAAAAGTAGCACCAGAGTGCCGAACATCAATCGACTTGTTATACAAATGAATACGCGAATACATTTCGATGGCCAGCTCTGATGTACATACATATGTACATGATTTATTAAGGGACAAATTATTTCACCAATATGTATAGATACATACATACATACATATTTATTTTATTTTTATTTCTTTTATTTATCAGCAATACAACAGCCATTAAGGGCAATATCGTATTGCCGGAATATGCAATATACTTTAACAAGCATTTGCAAATTACATTTTGACACAATTTCACCATTATTTTTATCAAATACTTTTTCCTGACCACCAAATCGAACTGGACCACGATGCAGACTTTCTTTGATTGCGCATTCTGCGTCATTTCTTTACTTTAACAAGCATTTGCAAATTACATTTTGACGCAATTTCGCTATTATTTTTATCAAAAACTTTTTCCTGGACACCGAATCGAACTTTAACAAGCATTTGCAAATTACATTTTGACATAATTTCACCATTTTTCTATGAAGCACTTTTTCCTGGCCACCGAACCCGAATTCGACCACGATACAGATTTCCTTTTATTAATCATTCTACATGATTTCTTTACTTTAACGACCTTTTCAAAATTACATTTTTACACAATTTCACTATTTAATATTTTTATTAAGCACGTTTTCCCGAAAATAAAATCGAACAGGACCACGATCATAACCAACCACGACACAACAAACTAAATTTGCTCTTCTTCTTTTTTTATTGTGAATGTATATCACCTTGATTTCACCTTGCTAAAAAAACACCACTGCTGCCCATCCAGAATTACACAATGTGTAATTCCAGTCATGACTGGTTATGTACAAATATGAAGAAAAACTGGTAGAAAGATGAATTATTGAACATTTTATGAGAATCTTTACACGGACTCTTTCACTAAGAAGCTAGTTATAGACCAGTTTCTTAGCATTTCTATTAACACTTTATTTAATAAGCATAGGTTGTGGTCACAACTAACTTGTTTTGCCTTCTGGAAAACAATGTGGTGTAAGAACGCCACCATATCATTCACGGGGCATTAGCTATTCACAATAAGCAAACACTAACCGTTATGTAGGGTGAATATTTGTACAAAAACAAAAACTTAAGTGTTGGTCAAGGCACATTACATTGCATAAATTTTTTAACAAGTCGAATTTATTTTTTGTTATGAAAGAAATTGTGGTATTAGTTTTATTACTTTTTGGCATTGTCAGAGCGCAGACTGTGTCGCATTGTCCTTCATTAGTTGATGCCGATAGCCTATCCCAGACTCAACTCTTGGAAAGATTAACTCATGGCTGCCGTTATGATCGTCTAGAGAGGCCTATAACCTACACCGAAACCGGCACTCGTTTACCTCTTGATGTTTATGTACGCTGTTATGTATATTTTATACAAAATTTAGAAGCTCACGATCTACAGTTTAAAATACATGCACTATTGCAATTACGATTTCTTGATCCACGTCTCACCTTTCGGAAAGTTTCACCCAAACGCCAACAACCCATATTGGGTGAAAAACAGTTAAGAGATAATTTATGGATGCCTCATATATTTTTGGCTAACGAGAGGGACTCTAGCATAATGGGCACAAATGAGAAAGATATTTTAACATCAATTTCTCCGGATGGCACCGTAATCATATCCAGCCGCATCAAAGCTACTCTTTATTGCTGGATGAATTTAAAAAAATTTCCATTTGATGAACAATATTGTTCCACTTATTTAGAAAGTTGGATGTACAATACCTCCGAGTTGATCATACACTGGGAACAGAAGCGTCCCATAACATTTGATCCACATTTACATTTGACTGAATACGTACTGCAAAAAGGCTGGTCCAATGAAACTGTTATCAATGCAGATTTTAATGATTTACGTCATGGTACCTTTGCGGGCAATTATAGTTCTTTAAGTTTTACAGTGCACCTAACAAGGGAAGTAGGATTTTATTTGATGGATTATTTCTTTCCATCGATGTTGATTGTAGGCATATCTTGGGTATCATTTTGGCTACAAGCAGATCAAGCTCCACCTAGGATTGCTTTGGGAACCTCCACCATGTTGACGTTTATAACTTTGGCTTCGGCTCAAGGTAGATAAATTATACGATTTCTTTTTAAGAAAAAGTTTGCTTACTATTGTGATATGTACTTATATTTCTATAATTTTTTTTCTTTTAATCCAAACACACTTAGGTAAAACTTTACCCAAAGTCAGCTATATAAAAGTGTCGGAGGTGTGGTTTCTGGGCTGTACCATATTCATTATTGGCAGTCTACTTGAATTTGCCTTTGTCAATAGCATATGGCGACGCAAACGTAATGTTGATGTCAAATCGATGAGCAGCAAACATATATTAAAATCGACTCTTTCACCACGTCTCTCGCGGCGTAAAAGATCACGTTCTTTTTCTACGGGCACTACTAGAATTGGCAATGATATGGTTTTAGATGGAGGGCCAAAATTTAATAATTACCTAACTGTACATAACATACCTATAACCACAATAAAAGAACACGGGATAGCTGACAATATATCGGCAGTAACAACATTTACCAATGCCAAAAGTGATAATGGGAAAGTTAATATAGATCTATTGGAGCAAGGTGTTAGCAATGAAGCGAGAAATTCTCATGGCTGGACCACACTAACACCACAAGAAATATCGCAATGGATTGATGCCAAGGCAAGAGTTTTGTTTCCGTTGTCATTTTTGGTGTTTAACTTATTTTTCTGGACTTTTGTTTATATATTCTAAAAAATTTATTATAGATAGGTATTATTGCTATTACTAATTTGGTTAATTTTTATTGCAAGTACGTACTTGAAATCATTTTTAAAATAGAACCTAGTGTTTAAGTAAAGTAAATGTTATGTTTTTTATGTAAATTGATGTTCGAAAATATTAAAGGTTATTAATTATGATACAGAATTTAAATAATAAATGTGTAAACAATATTTAAATGAAGCCGGGAAGGAAAAATTATCGCTTAGAAACTGTAGAATATGTTTTAGATAGACATCTCTTTTATTTGGAAAATTAACACTTATTTTTTGTCAGGAGTTTTCTAACATTTTATTTAAATTTAATTTTTTGATTTTTTTTAAACATATTATATATTTTTTTCGTTAAGTTTATATATAAATAATCAGGTATGTGATGGAAAACGATCGTTTTCAAAACGATTTCAAAACAATCGTTTTAAAAAGGTGTGATGAATTCCGATAGATTTTGAGTATCATTTTTGAGCTTATCTTAAACTACTGGCTTCTAAAAAGCACACTAGAAGATAAAACATAAATCACATATTTTTGGAACTGTGAAAAGGAATTTATCAAAAATTTCTGGAAAGGCTATTAGAAACAAGTTTTAAAATTATTAACAAAACGACTATAAGAAACATATCATACCTTTTATCGTTTTCAAATTGTTTTTCATCACATACCTGAATAATACATAATTTTATGCACATTTATCTAAAACCAGCGGTAAAAGAAAAGTATTAAGTTAAATAAAAAATATATTCAAATTAAAACAAGTTCAAATTCCTTTACTTTGAAACTAAATTTCATGATAACTAAATGTGCATAATAATAGAATGACAAAAAAAAGATAAATGAAATGTTTTTAAAGACTGATTACTATAACTAAAAATTAATGCTCCTATCACGGTTTTCAACTTTTAAAATAGTTTGGGTTGGTATTGAGAAATTTGTATTGCCATTCTCCACTAAATTAAAAGTTGACTTTTCAGTTGTGTTTTGGTACTTTCATTTACAACTGTGCGTAAGTTTGGTTGAGAAAAACTTAGTAGTTGGGTCTGTGGTTGGGTTTTTTAGTTGCAGGTTGTTGCGATATAAAAAGCAGAAAAAGTGGAAGAATCGTAACTAGAAATATTTCTTATGCTTAATAACAAATTATTTTAACAGTTTCAGTATCGGCGGTATACCGGGCACATACAGATTTCTTTAAATGTGGTTTTAGGTGATCCAAAAATTATGCCCCTATTACGGTTTACAACTCAACTAAGTTAAGTTGAAATTGTAACAACTTAACTTTAAAACAACTTAACTGTTTTTTGGCATTCTGAATTACAACTAATTTTAGTTGTATTCGAAACATTGTTCGAAAAGAATAGGTTTATATATATGCTATATTTTTTGAAACCATAGTAGCCATTACAAAACATTTTAAATATTTTAAGATTTGGTATAGTATTTTATTTTTATATTTCATGTTTTATGAATATGGCAACAATATTGGTTGACAAATGGGATTGGTTGGCGTCTGGAATAATGAAGCAAACCTAATACAACACTCGAAATAAAAACCAAAATACAACTGATAAAAAGCAGTTGTCTCATGGTGAAAAAAGTTGTAATCCATAATAAAAACTTTTCAACTAGAACTAAACTATCCATTTAGTTGTAAATCATAATAGGGACATTAACAAAACATTTCTTTTTTCTACCGGAAATAACTAAAAACCTTCAAAATTATTTTTTTAAAGAATACGTGCCCTATTTTGATTATTCTTTACTTTACATTGGTCAGTTTAAGAGGGTTGGAATCAGCACGAATTTTTCTTCTGATACGTAGCACATCTATAATTGCGACTTCGTTTTCGTCGTCATAAAATAAATCTACACATATTTGTATCCATTTGGTACAATTTCTTTGAACTAAAACATTAAAAACAATACTTTTTCTAAAACTTTCTCTTCTTTTCGTGTCAAACTAAATATTTTAAGTTGGCAACGCGATGATAATTTCAACAAAAAACAGTTGTGGTTCATAATACTAAAACACAGTTTGGTCTACTCTTAGACGACCAAACTGAATTTAGTTGAGAACCGTGATAGGGGCATAAAATTTACATAAGAATTTATTTATTTATTAGATTTTAGTAAGATCAAGATTTCCTTGCGTTTTATTTTGCACAGATTTTTCTTTTCAAATAAATGTTTAATATAATATATGTTTTAATATTTATGTATGTATATTAAAGATGTTTTAGTTTTTTCCCCCATCAATGTACACGTACGTGCACAAAATCCACTTTTTTATTTCAAGTTATTCCCGTTATTAGATCGAATCATACATATACAGATAATTTCTACTAAATGCTTTAGCGTTTACCATAAACATTTTCATCGGAATAGGCAATGTACAGGAAATAATCTTCCTCATGATGTTCCTTTGTAAAACATAAATTAGATGATGTTTTTTTTAATCAATTTTATTTATTCCGTTAATAAAACATGTACATATCTATCGCACACTAAATCATAAAAAGTCACAACTCAAATGCTGAGTAGTGCAAACAACTTTTGATACTGTACAAGTGAAGCAAGTATGTAACGTAAAAACATAAACAAAACCACTTATAATTTTGACTTGTGACTGTTTATGATTTAGTGTGCATATAGGTATGTATGTTTTGGTTACACTACTCACCTGGTACAAAGAACCCATGGTGGCGGATGTAGGAGGAATTACATTGTTAACAAAGAAAAATAGAGCATCTTCGGGTCTCAACTGAATACGTTTGCGAATCAAGAAATAAAATTGTCCCACAGTCAAATCGGAAGGTACTAGATACTTTTTCTTATCCAAATCTCCAATACGTGCTTTGGGTGCTTTTTCTACAATTACCTGGAAAAGAAAACAAATAAATGTTGTAATAATAATATTAAAAATTGTAATATGTAATAGAAATTGTACGTGCTTATATCCTCTTTAAAAATTAACATGTTCATTTGTATGTTCATACATATAAGTATGTATACATAGTACATATACATACATACATATGTATGTATGTACATTAGAGTGCCCGTTAGTTGTATGGAGAATTTTTTTGTTGATTTCTTTTATTCTCAAGCCGCCACCCAATCGGTTTAGTTTTATGTAAAAAAAATACAAAAAATTTCGAAGCGATAACTTGTGTTTTAGGGGGTGCGTCCGGCCCTCAAAGTTAGCCCTCAAGCCCATATATTCAATGTATTTTTTTTTGTTTAGTTTTTTATGACTGTACTTTTAATCAGGTGTGTGATGGAAAACGATGGTTTTCAAAACGATTTCAATACAATCTTTTTGAAAAGGTGTGATAAATTCCGATCGATGTTGAGTATCATTTCTACCCAATCTCAGACTATTCACTTCTAAAAAGCACATTAGATGATAAAATATATATCACATAATCAGGTATGTGACACAAAAGCAATTTGAAAACGATAAAAGGTGTGATGAGTTGTCTATATTCGTTTTGTCAATAATTTTAAAATTTGTTTTTAATGGTTTTTCCAAAACATTTTGATATACTTCTTTTCACAGCTCTATTATATGGTCTATATTTGATCTTCAAGTGTGCTTTTTCGATGTCAGTTGTTTGAGATTGGCTCAAAAATTATACTCAAAATCGATCTGAATTCATCACACCTTTTCAAAACGATTGTTTTGAAATCGTTTTGAAAACCATCGTTTTCCATCACATACCTGAATATGCGGCTGTGAAAAGAAATTTATCAAAACTTTTTGGAAAAACCATTAAAAACAAATTTTAAAATTACTGGCAAAACGACTATAGAAAAAACGTCACACCTTTTATCGTTTCAAATAGGGATTGGTAAATCGATTTCGATTCCAATCGAAAACCGATTTTATGTTAAAAAAAAACCCGATTTTTTGTAATCGATCTTACGTCTGATATTTTATACTGAAATCGATTATTGGGCTATAAAAATCGATTTTTTATTATCAAAATTTTGGCAATTTTTTAAGTATTAGGCCGGGTTTACATCTGTGTGCCATGTGCCACACAAGCGTAAAAAAAGCTTAACCACTATTTACTAATGAAAAACTTTTTGATTCAGACATGTATTTATTAAGTTAAATAGTTCCATACATAACTAATAGACAATTTTATAGAGTCCAACATAATTGGAAATTGGTTAAATCAATAATATATGTCTGAATCAAACAGCTTTTCATTAGTAACTAGATATACCAAACGGACGACACACTCGTCCGTATTCTAGAATCAAAATGTAAATAATTTAAGATTCAAAGAAAATGTACATATCTAAACTTCATAAAAAATTCATTAAAACACAGCCACACACAAACTTACATACATATGCAAGCATAATTAAGTAATACAAGAAATTAAAAAAACATAAACAAAATTCCTTCAACCAAGCTAATTCACTTTATTCAATTCTCTTCCTTTAAGTATTATGGCTTTCATACAACAACAAATAAGAGAAAAAAATTATTAGATCAAGAGAAATACTACAAACACACAAACACACTCATGTTTTGTTTCTTTTTTACCCTGTAGTCAACCTAGAACCATATGTCTCTATGTCAATACTCTTTCTCCAGCGACAATTTGATTTTAAAATTGTTTAAGACAAATTGGCTAGTTTATAAACAAAATAATCTTTATTTATAAAAATTCAAATAACAAACAAAAACAAAAGTTAACATATTTATGTACATTAAAACACACACAAAGTTAATTTAGCGAAACACTTTAAACTCACCCTCTAGTCAGCCTATAACCATATGTCTCTATGTCAATACTATTTCTCCAGCGACAATTGCACTAGTTAAAATGTCGACAACTTTCCTTTTATGCGCGAGTAGAGATACGTTAGAGACGACAGTTCTAGTGTATTTCTGGTGATATTGTCAATGAACGGGTCAATAGTTTGTTTTTCTTTTTTATTATGTTGTGCAATAATATTAAATAAATACATGTGACGCTCAAAATAGGGTAAAACCCGGTTTTGTTCAGGAGAGCCATTTTAAAGATTTAAATACGTGTATCTTTGGTGTACCATCACACCATAAAACGCGCATATCTCTGGGAGATAACACTTTTGGGGCATGGGATCGGTCTCATTCGATGCTCAGATGTTGTCCACATCAAAAAAAAAAAAGTGAAAATTGCTTTTTTTACCCTTAGGTCCCTTTCTCTATGCGCTGTCACATATGTAGACGAGGGTCACTAAAATTTGCGAGTGAATCTTCGGTTCAAATATCTCCATATGGTCGTAAAAGAACTACCTTCTCAACAGTGCTAAAGTCTACTGATAGATTTTCAATAACATCCGTATGTTATTTGTCAATAGGCATTTGCATTGGCTGGGGTACACCTAGTCAGTAGCACTATTGACAATGTCACTAGAAAATCACTATAAGTTTACTATTGACAGCGAGATTGGATATATCGATATTGTAGACTAGAGCCCCTAAAATTTACTAGTGAATCTTTGGTGCCAATGTCTCCATGTGGTCCCGAAAGAACTACTAAGTTAGTAGTGATATAGTCTAGTGGTGGATTTTCAATGACAAGCTAATGTTAAATGTCAATAGATGATACCATTGGCTGGGGTACACTTGGTAACTAGTGCTACTGACAACGTCACTAGTAAATCACCACAATTTCACTATTCGCACTTTCTGCAGGGTACTTGCAAGCTAATAAATGCGTGTGTAATATATGTGCATGTAGTAGTAGCAACTTTAAACGCTTATAGCTCCCAAAATACTAAACCGATTTCAATAAAATATAGATTCTGCACATATGTGCAGAAAATCCTTTAAAGCCATATAAATCTTTTTAAAATCGGTGTAGTGGTACCAGCGTAAAAGTGATTACAAAAACATGTTCGCCTATTAATTATATAGATTAGTTGGTTACGCTTTTTTGGGCAAATGACACACAAGAAATGCCAGATGTAAACTCAGCCTTAGTCCCTATTTACACTATGCAAGTCTTATTGCTAAGCTGATTAGTTTATTAGGAGAGAGAGACGAGGGGAAAATGAAGTGTTTCTATTCCCTTCGTCTCTCTCTATCTCTCTCCTAATAAACTAATCAGCTTAGCAATAAGACTTGCATAGTGTTATTTGGGACTTACTGAGTGAAGAAGATTGGTTTGATAACTAATATTATTCATCTTTACTCCGTAACTTTTTAGCGACATCAATGGCAAGACAATATCGAAAAAAGGACACTTACTTTCTCTAAGGGCTAGAAAATAGCAAGAGTCGGTTAAAAATAATCAATTACTGAGAAAATATAGTACTTAAGTGCCCTATTTTGACATTGCATGACGTTGATGTGAACAAGAACAAGCAAAGGTGATTAGTTTAAAACATTTAAACTAATAATCCTTAGAAGTAATTTCTGAAATTTATTTTATGTAATATAAAAAATTGCTAAACTAAAGCAAGTTTGCGTATAATTTTAATTTATTTATTTACTTGATATTAAAATTATATACAATATAACGTTAATATATGCATTGATAGCACTGGCAGCCAAGGCCATCGGCTAAAATTTTAATTTAAAAATCCAGCATTAATATCTAACATGCATATATGTACATACATACATATGTATGTACCTTACTGACCCTGCAGAAAGTGCGAATAGTGAAATTGTAGTGATTTACTTGTGACATTGTCAGTAGTACTACTGACAGGTGTACCCCAGCCAATGTAATCATCTATTGACATTTAACATTAGCTTGTCATTGAAAATCCACCACTAGACTGTAGCACTACTAACTAAATAGTTCTTTTGGGACAACATGGGGACATTGACACCCAAGATTCACTAGTAAATTTTAGGGGCTCTGGTCTACAATATAAATATTTCCTCGCTCATTGTCAATAGTCAAATTATAGTGATTTTCTAGTGACATTGTCAATAGTGCTACTGACTAGGTGTACCCCAGCCAATGTAATCGCCTATTGACATATAACATGGGGTTGTCATTGAAAATCTGCCAGTAGACTTTAGCGCTATTGAGAAGGTAGTTCTTTTACGACCATATGGAGATATTTGAACCAAAGATTCACTAGCAGATTTTAGAGACCCTCGTCTACATATATTTATATAAAAGAAAAGCAAACTATTGACGCGTTCATTGACAATATCACCAGAAATACACTAGAACTGTCGTCTCTAACGTATCGCTACTCGCGCATAAAAGGAAAGTTGTCGACATTTTAACTAGTGCAATTGTCGCTGGAGAAATAGTATTGACATAGAGACATATGGTTCTAGGCTGACTAGAGGGTGAGTTTAAAGTGTTTCGCTAAATTAACTTTGTGTGTGTTTTAATGTACATAAATATGTTAACTTTTGTTTTTGTTTGTTATTTGAATTTTTATAAATAAAGATTATTTTGTTTATAAACTAGCCAATTTGTCTTAAACAATTTTAAAATCAAATTGTTTATCTAATTTTTCGACCTTTTTTATATGTTCAATGAAACTATTTTTTAAGCTTTAGGTCAGCAAATTTTATATATTTTTAGTTTTATATCGATATTTCGTTAACCTTTGGTTAACTTCTTCAGGATTATATTAATTTTATTTTTTGGTAATTAGTTTTTGTCTTTTTTCTTTTAATCAGAAAAAAAGACAAAAACTAATTACCAAAAAATAAAATAAATATAATCCTGAACGAAATATCGATATAAAACTAAAAATATATAAAATTTACTGACCTAAAGCTTAAAAAATAGTTTCATTGATTTTAAAATGGATCACGTACGATTAATCGATTTAAAAAATCGAAATTAAAAAAGTTGATCGAAAATCGATTTTTGAAGATATTTACCAATCCCTAGTTTCAAATTAGTTTTTCATCACATAACTGAATATTATTATTATTTATTATTATTTTTATTTATTAATAGATTTTTGTATGTACATATTTAATTCATTTACAATATGTTTAATATCTAAATCTATATATGGCATAACATTTTGTTGTAAGCCAGATTGGCACAATTCTGGGAAAGTAAATTTTGATTTTATATAATTTTTAATAAAAATAACAAGATAAATCATAAGTTAATATTTTCATGGAAAATTAAATAACAAATTCATTTAAAATAAATCTTCTATATTTTAAACAAAGTTCTATATATTTATACAGGGAGAAAAAGTTTAAGCCATTTAGTATACACACAACTTCATTCAAATTTAGTATGGTTTTACCAAAATATTGTATTCTAAATTCTTTGTACAATGGGCAAACACCAATAAAGTGATAAGTATTTTCCGAAGCATCTAAATTGCACATTGTACAAATACCAACAGTGTTATTCTTGAAAGACTTTGCATTCAAATCTAACAAGCCACCTCTAGCCCTAATTATTAAACTGACTGTACGTGGAGAAAAATTTGAAGTATATAATGAAGAAACATTGTAATCCAGTATAGAATATAGATCATGAAACTGTGAACTTTTTGCATTTTCTATGTGATCATTACGTTCCTTGAGTTTGAGTTGGTCCAGTATAGGTTTCCACTGTTTGCTAAGTGGAGATATTGAGTCATCAGGAGTAAACTGTATATGTTGACAAAGATTTTCCCACTCTTTAGCCCAACAAATATTTTGTTCTATAATTTTTAATGCCAAAATACGAGGTAATCTGTGAGGATTCATACTTAATACTTTATTAATATAGTCTAGGTGAAGTCTTAAGGTAGATACGTATAGAGACTCTAGGTTTGTTTCTATATACAAAATATAATTTGGTGTAGCGGTAGGTAGATACAACATTTTTTTAATAAAAAATCTAAATAGTTTTTCAACCTCATCATATTTCACATATCCCCACACTTGCGCTGCATATAACATAATAGATCTGGATGCTGCTTGAAATATTTTAAGCTTATTATTCTGTGAGATTTGCGGATTGTTTATGTATTTGGACCAAGTAGAGTTTATCGCCAGTTTCGATGCTGCTAACTTATTGTTCAAGTGTTTTCTAAAGGAGAGATTGTATGTAATGTCTACACCAAGATATTTATAACTGTTTACAATCTCAATATTATCACCACCAAAAACCCAGTTTAGATTTGAAGAAATTCTAGTACCGGAACGAAATACCACTATTTTAGATTTATCTAGATTAGCTTTCAAGGACCACGTCGAACAGTAATTGTATAAACAATCAATCATTTTTTGCAATTCTGATGGAGTATCTGATAATATAACAAGGTCGTCGGCATAAAGCAGTATTTTAACATTAACGTCAGCAACATTTACACCCCCAGGTAACTCATCTGCCAAATCATTAACATATAATGAGAATAATAGAGGACTTAATATACAACCCTGCTTTACACCTATTTCAACTGCAAATGGATCAGAATAAGAATTTCCATCCAAAATACAACTTTCCGTATTTTCATACAAGTGCTGTAAAATTCTTATTATTTTCGACGACATACCAAGGCATGCGAGCTTGTAAAATAAACTATTACGAGGAATCGTATCAAATGCGCACGAAAAATCAACAAAGAAGGCATGTGTGTTATTATTGTTTGCTTTATTTAAATTCACAATATTAGCGAGATTAAAAATGTTGTCAATGGTTGAATAATTCTTTCTAAATCCGGCTTGAAATTCATTAAGAATCTTGTTACGATCTATCCATTCCGTTAAACGATTCAGAATAATGGTATTAAATATTTTGCATGAGGCATTAATCAGCGATAGCCCTCGATAGTTTGATGGGAGATTGGGATCACCTTTTTTGAAAAGAGGTATCAGTATAGATTTTCGGAAGCTGGATGGAATTTGTTCATGTAGGAAAATTTTGTTAAAGACAGATAACATTTCATTAATAAAAGAATTAGGAGCATTTTTATAAAATTCGTAACAGATACCATCTTGACCAGGAGATTTATTATCCTTGAGTGATTTTAAAACGAAGAAAAGTTCATACATTTCCATGGGTGAGTCAAGGATCGGATCAATAAAATATGGCATAGACCAGCTGATAGTCTGAGAATCAACATCTGCCTGCAGTAACGAACTAAAGTGAGAACGAAAATCGTCGGAATTTAGTGAACCTTTGACAGAATATGAACGCGATTTCATAGAGTTGGATAGCTTCCACCAATCACTGCTACATTTCACCTTGTTTAATTGGTCAATATTTTTATTATACAAATCTATTTTCTTTTTATTACATATCTTAAGATAGCAAGCTCTAGATGCAAAATATCGAGATTTGTTTACCGAATTGTGCTTTTTCCTATAACGCCTAAGCTTCTTTAGCATAAGTTTCCTAGCACGAGCACATTTGCAATCAAACCATTTCTGCTTGGGTTCAAAAAAACGTTTGTTTACCTTAGTAACATTCGCCAACTTTATTTTGTTACATAGATGTACAACCAATTCATCAACCGTTTCATTAGACTGTAGATCAACATTGCTAGCAAGTAATGAAAGATTATCCTTGTATTTATCAGACAATCCACCGTTCCAACGCAGTCTTTGAATTGTATAATTCTCATTAGTATTAACAACACGGCACGATGATTTAATTTTTAAGCATAGTGGCATGTGGTCAGAAAACGGCTTGGATGCGATAAAGAAATCATCAACATATTGTAGAAAGTTAAGTGAACAAATACAATAATCAATAACAGAGCTACCCATAACCCCACAAAAGCTGAATTCCCCTAGAGCATCGTTACCAGTTCTACCATTAAGTACAATCCCACCGACATTTTCAATAAGATTCATCAATTTTTTGCCTTGTGCATTAAGTTCTTTATCTTTTGAAGATCTAGATTTATTAATATGTGGTAAATCTTTCAAAAAGTTACCATCTAAAACTTGTTCAGTTGCAATTCTCGCATTAAGATCACCAACAATACAAAAATTTGAAGGATCAAGTTCCTGTACAAATTCTTCAAATTTTTCGAATTCATTATTCCATTTAGTGCAGTTTAAATAACTTGGGATAAAGTAAAACACATTACCTTCAAATTTAGCACTTAATACCATATTATTGAAGATGTTTAAAAATTTAAAAGCATAAGTATTTTTAAGATTTTTTTTTGAAACCATATAAACAGCCACCACTAGCACGACCAGATCTATGCGTTTTCGTAGCTGCAATCCAATGTAAACAATAATTATTAAAATATGACGAAAACAAGTGCTGTCTATCACATAACTGAATATATGTATGAAATAATTTAATAGATATAAACTCTAAGTTAAATAGTTTCATACATAACTAATAGACAATTTTATAGAATCCAGCATGATTGCAAACTGTTTAAATCAATAAATACATGTCTTAATCAAACACTTTTTCATTAGTAATTAGTTGATTACGCTTTTTTGTGCAAATGACACACAAGAAATGCCAGATGTAAATAAACTCAGCCTTACTGTAAATGCTTAGTAAAATAATTTCCACATAAATGTAGTTTTGGTATATATAATTTTTGGTATTTTGTTGGTTACTTTCTTCATTATTTCTTAAAATATTAATTTTAGCAAAAGACTTTCTTTGAGACTAATGTTGTAGACTAGAAGAGCTAAAATATAAACATATGTATATCATATTCTTGTTAAATGATTTTTTAAAAAGATAGTCATATACAAAAAATACATTGAAAAATGGGCTTAAAATCCAACTTTGAGGGGCGGACGCACCCCCTATAAAACACAACTTATAACTATGAAATTTTTTTGTATTTTTTTTTTACATAAAACTGAACCGATTTGGGGGGGTGAGAATAAAAGAAATAAAAAAATAAATAAATAACGGCCACTCTAATGTATGTACATACATATACCGAATTAAAAAAGTATGCATTAACATTAGTTATTTGATTTGTATTGTTTAAAATAAGCTTTTGGCAATCAAATTTCAATTCAATTGTTTATTCTATAAATGTTATGAGAAAAGATGCATAGATAGTATGTATGTATATATGCTATATGTATGTAAGTATGTATGTGCATATGTATGTCCACGTAATATAACAAGTATACTTTTTAAACAAAGAAACAGCCTTTTGCTCTGATAATACATTAGATATAGAGTACTTTATTGACGGAAGCATTTGAACAGCTTCAATAGGTCGATTCTTCATTTTATTTATTAAATTCAAATTTTTTTATTTATTTCGTTTAATCTTTTGTTTAATTTTATTTTATATTTATTTACCAAAAAACCAACCAATATCTGTCAAACTACTCAACGTATGCAAAAAGTTAAAAGTTGACCAGTTTTTGTACTTTGCGTTGACGGACACGTACTGAATGTAACAGCCCTCATAACAAATCATGTATTTCAACTTAGCTGTCAGTTGAAAAAGGCGAAGTTTAATGTATGACGGATTCATTGTGCCCCGGCCTTTAAGCTACTCATCCGCTACGTCAAACATTTTTTATTGCATATTTTTAGTTACATTTTAACTTAACAAAGATCATTTCAATATTAATCGATAAAATTCCGTACATTTATTACAGCGGCAAACCAATAACTCAACGATATGTCGTAACTTTTCAAATATACATACATACATATACATATATCGCTCATTTACTCAAACAATGTCATAACTCAAAAAAAAAGACTAATTTGCCAGAAAACGATTTTAAAGTTTGCAATTTACACACAACTTAATTGAAAAAATAAAATTTAATTTCTCTCACTAGCTGAGTAAACAAGATAATTGTAAGAAGTTTTTACACAATATGAAGAACGATATGAGGATTAATTCTGCATCATTACCTCATAATTTGAGTTATGACGTTCTTTAAATGGTATTTTATTCGACAAAAAGAGATTATTTCATCATAAAGCTTATATTAAAATCACTCATTGTTGATATTCAAAAACTTATTTTACTATCAAAAGAAAATAATTCATATGCCATCCCTGATTTCAAATATAAATATCGTTATCTTAATATAGAAAGGCCCTAACTCATTTTTTTTATCTTGGAATTGTTAAATATTTACTAGGTAATTTCAGATATATTAGTATTTGGCATATGGTATATGGCATTTTGTGACATCGCAATAGCATGTACTAGTGTGGCATGATTTTCCATATAAAAACATGTGAAGAGTGTTGTACACATTTTGAAAATGACACCGCAAAATCAAAACACAATAAATGCCAGATGTGTACTCAGCAATAGTATGTACTACATAACATCTATCTATCTATCTATCTATCTTCTATATAATTAATAGGCGAACATGTTTTTTGTAATGCCTTTTACGCCGGTACCACTGCACCGATTTTAAAAAGATTTATATGGTTTTAAAGGATTTTTCGTACAGATGTGCAGAATCTATATTTTATTGAAATCGGTTCTGTATTTTGGGAGCTATAAGCGTTTAAAGTTGCTACTACTACATGCACACATATTATACACGCTTACAAGTAAAAAAAAAACAAAACATGTGTGTGTATGTGTGTGGGTATGTAGTATTTCTCTTGATCTAACAATTTTTTTCTCTCTTATTTTTTTGTTGTATGAAATCCATAATACTTAAAGGAAGAGATTTGAATAAATTGGTTGAATTGGTTGAAGGGATTTTGTTTGCGTTTTTTTAATTTCATGTATTATTTGATTATGCTTGCATATGTATGTAAGTTTGTGTGTGGCTGTGTTTCAATGAATTTTTTATGACGTTTAGATACATTTTCTTTGAATCTTAAATTATTTACATTTTGATTCTAGAATACGGACGAGGGTGTCGTCCGTTTGGTATATCTAGTGTTCATAAATATGTAATATTTTTAGGAAAATATAAAAATCTACCTACTCACATACATATGTAATGTACATGAAAATTCATTTGTATACAATTTTCCTACCTCACCTTTTGAATTTATCTATTTCTTTTTGTTCAGGTAAAAATTTGTGAAATATTAAAGCCAAATAAGTAAAAGCCAAACACTCAACACACTTTATTTTTAACAAATAGAGATAGAAACAAAAACTACTCACATCAGTCCTCATCAATAACAGAAAATAAAACACAAAGCAAAATAAAATACAGACAATATAGTATATACACACACATTCTTTCTTTCGCATAAGCTATCCATTTTAAACAATGCCCTCCGCACTCTTCATAAAAATGTTAACTTACACAAACAAAACATACGTATATATTTTTGTTGTATATGTACCTAACACAAATAAAAATTAAAAAAATATGTCTAATTTCATTAATTTTTTTATGACGCAATTCAGAAGTTACTTTAAATTTCTAAATATCCTTTTAATTAAATCACAAAATTGTATCCATATTATTAGAAATCTCCGCAAAGGAGCAGTGGAACTCAAGGTGCACTTTTTATAAATTTAAACAAAGAAAAATATTTTTTTATGCAAAAACAAGTGTACATTTTCTTTTACTTACTGGTACACGATCTGGGTATTTTCTGCGGATTTTGTCACCTTCGGCACGGCGTTTCTCGAAAGGATGATCTTCTTTGTATACGAATTTCATTTTATATTATTTTTCACAATATATGTAGCTCCTTTTATAAAATTATGAATCGAAATTTTATTTTCTTATCTTCTACTGCGTTCTTCTTTCTGGCTTTTATTGTGCTATGACTTGCTTCTACGTTCAAAAATATTTTTCTACGAGCCTGAAAAAAATCGATTTTTCCTTTTCTATTATTGACAGGGTTGCAAAAAGTACGTATTCATAGTGCTGCCAGGTAGCAACAAAGAAAACATATAATTCGGGGTCCACATTTTATTGGAATATCATGAAGTTAAGTTGTAAAATAAATCCTCACAAAAACATAAATGTGAAAAGCGGCTAAGTTCCTATCCAAAAATTCGGCCATTAAAACTATTGAGATATAAATTTTGACCAAGTTCTTCTTTGCCACAATATATAACACAAAAATATATTATGTATGATATAAATTTGTAATCGTAAAGGTGTCATATAATTTCACTTGTTTACACAGTCAAGTGCAAGTTTATTTTCATTTTTCTATATGTTACTATAAATATTTGAAAATTTCGTTTTTCTCTTTCTTCTGTGCGTTGTTTGTAATTTTTTGGCTATATTAGTTTTTAATGTGTGGGCTGCCAAATTTTTGGTATAGGAACATTACGGGGAAACGAATTTAGTGATCAACTTTGTACCAAAATAAATGATAAATTTATATTGCAAATCAATAATAAGTCATATTTGATTACATGTTCTTACTTTTTGTTTTATTTTTTCTGTATATAAGTTGAAATAATAACATTTTAAAAATTATTCCATGTAAGCTATCCATTAAAATTAAAATAAAATCCTTAAAGGGTAACACTGTTTTTATTTTTGACAATTCTCCTACATGCAAGTGAAAAAATTACTTGTAATGAAAATCTCTGCCAGTGAGCCTAAAACTTGTAGCATTATGATTGTAAATATTAATAAAAATGTGTCTATGTTTTGAGTTACTTGCACTTGTACTTGCATGTGTAAACGGTAAGTAAACATGACATGCAAAATAAAAACTTCGTTACCTGCATATTTTGTACAAACGAACACAGAAATGTAAAACATGTAACATATATGCAACATATTTGTCAGAAAAGATATCGCTATAAGTTTTCCATGATTTCTCTTTAGAAAATAATTAAAATATCAACAAAAAAGCTGTTTTATGGTATAGCTTTCTGCATTGAAAAAATTGCGCAAGCAAACAGATATTAATGCAAGAAAGCCTGTACTCACAAGCCATTCTCTTTCCCCTTGCTCCTATCAGGTCAATACTTTGTAAAATCAACGTCCTGCGTCTAAGCACCGAGGCACAATGAATCCGTCATTCGTTAAACTTCGCCTTTTTCAACTGACATTAAAGGCCGGGGCACAATGAATCCGTCATGCGTTAAACTTCACCTTTTTCAACTGACAGCTAAGTTGAAATACATGGTTTCCAAGGCGCATTTATTAGGTGGCAGCACTACACCAGGTGACTAATGTCATTATACCAATCTAAATGTCAAATTTGAATTGTGTAGGTATAAGGCTAAAAGCATGCTTTTGTTTGGGTGTCCATAAACACCTTTCGAATATTCAGTATTGTATGGTGTTTGACATTTCCTGTAAGAAACATGTAATGTCACGATGCTACCCTGTTTTGAAAAGTAAGAAGGTAATTTATACCAACAGAGTACATGTGGTTGTTGCTGTTGTAATATTTGTTGTAGAATCGCGGGTACCTGATTGATGTGCCTTGATGTTTTCTTATGAGGTCTGTTACAGAGAAACAAGTCGACCGGCTCGAAGCCGACGGCGCGCCGCCGCCGGTTATTTTTCTGTGTATCAAGCCACCGCCGATTATATCGGCTCGCATCGGCTCAAAACCAGCCGAAATTTTATTTGCTCCAAAAGACAAATTTCGGAGAAAAAATTTTGAAAATCAATTTTCAGTTTAAATTTTTATTTTCTCTCTAAATTTTCATATGCTTATTTGAGCCGCCAAAAATTCTCTCGGCGCACCGCCGCCGGTCACAAAACTACTGCGCCGCCGCCGCCGATAATTTTGCCTCGACTTGTTTCTCTGGTCTGTTATCCCGTTTATATGCACTTCTTATTGCACTGATTTACACGGGCATAATTGTGCTGGCATAACATGCCAGTTTGTGGGTGAGAGAGGCAAAGAGAGTGGTTTTGTGGTTGGCATAACTTTTCAACCAGCTTCAACCCCGCATTAGCAGCATAAAACCAATACGCACACAACTTAAAACACAGCAAATGTTAAATGAATACTAAAAACACTAACACACACACAGCTGTGTATACGAATACTTTTTGTGCCAGATGAATTAGTCTCGTGTAATATGGAAAAGAACAAAAATTGTGCGGCTTAAAAATTGTTCTCGTCTAAACTACCTCATTTGCAAATAAAACTGGAAAGCGTTGCCGTATAAATTTTTTTATTGTAAGTTAATAACTTACGAAAACTATTTGCAACTAGCGCACTATTTGAAAATAAAGTGTAAAATGTTGCCAACTATTTTTGTTTTGTAAGAAATTTAATACAAATTTTACAATGTGTGGCAATGTCATTCACAGATAGTAATGTATTCTATCTACGTATAAACGGTGAGTTCAGTATTTGCAAATAGTTTTATTTGCAAATAAGATTTGCGTATAAACGAGGTATGTTACATTCAGTACGTGTCCGTCAACGCAAAGTACGAAATTTGCTCAACTTTCAACTTTTTGCGTACGTTGAGTAGTTTGACAGATATTGGTTGGTTTTTTTATATGTTTGGATTAAGTTTTTTGTGTTTTGTTGCAGCAAAAATAAAATTAAACAAAAAAAAACGAAATGAATAAAAAAAACGTTGAATTTAATAATAAAAGCCATTCACAGATTATTGTGGATTTGGAAGCACTTTTATTATTTTCTATTATATTACTTTGTTGCAACCTTGTCATGTGTACAATATATCTAAAAAAATTTCCCCAATTTTCAGTAGAAATTTCAAAGAATAGTTTTAGCAAAAAAGCTTTTTAAAATAAAAATTGTCGTTTTGCAGTGCTTATTTTACAAAATTATTTTTAACTGCCGGGTCAATGAAAGAAAAAGTTGCGTAAAACATACAGGTATGTACCAACATGTGAACATTTTGAAATAAGCTTAGCTTAAAAATAAATTAAAAGTAAAAATATGTAACTCCATGCTGTCAGCTTTTAATTTAATAGACAAAGAGAAGCAATACAATAATCCAACTGTATATTTTATAAAATATGCAATAAGCTTTTTGTTTTGATTCAATGATATTTTTAATAAGAAAAAAAATTTTAAAAAGATGTGCAACTTTTATTTTCTCACGCGAAAACAACCTTTTGTGCGACTTTTCAAAAATTCCCAGCGGTAGCCCTGCTTAGAAGTATGGGTGTATTCAAGGAGAATTCACATAGGGTGATCTTAGTTCACCAGCTAACATAAATTCCCTGCTGTCAAACGAACCATAACGTTAAGAAATATTTTGACAGCAGAAAATTTTTCACAAACAAATATACAAGGGGAATACGCAGAGTTGCAAATCAAGACCACCTTATATCAATTCGCCTTGGATATATTTATGAAATAAAAAGCTAAAAAAAGTGTGAAACACTCAGAAATAATAAATCTGTTATGTTTCGTCATCACTCATTTTGTTGTTACTGCACATATTTGTCACACTAAGTCTACACCTGATATATTTTTGTCATAACAAAAGTCAAACTTTATATTGAAATATAATTTTATGTTACCTTAGCTCTCTTTTCTCTATGGAATTTGACATTTGTCATTATAAATATATATCAGGTGTAGACGATGGGTAAGACCCGGACAACAAAACATAGCTGCATTCAATTATCAAACTCCATGCCTAAAAAAGAAAGATGATATCAAGGTGAATTGACACCAGGTGATCTGGATTCAACATATGGTGAGTCAACACATCTTCAGGAAAAAGAAAAAGAACAAAAGTTTTGCGGCTTAAAAATTGTTCCCGTGTAAATATGCTTAATAAGTGCGATGTCCGTTCCAGACATCAAAGTATTTTGCGGTAGTGCAATCGAGATGGAATATTCTGTCTCATTTTTTATTGCAAATGGTTGCGGACGGTGAATGTAATGGCGAACAGTGTTGCTCAGCCGTATGTTCGAGCATCGATGTCAAAGCATGGACATAAGTTCTGCAATAGCCATTTGCGATGTCCACATGATTTCAAGGCTATTAGAGACACCTAGTGATGACTAGTGAAGACTAGTAACATGGTAGTACTGTTCTAACGAGTAATTGACATAATCAGAGCAGTGTGCCTGCCTACTAATAAAAATATCATTGTTTTAAAATACAATTTATAAATTATATGATTCAAGAAAAGATTCAATTGTACAGTGTTAAAAATACTATTTACAATAAATAAAACCTTTCCAGGCGGAATTATAAATACATCAGATATTTTGTAACTACATATTTAAAAATCGCTGAATTTTTTGAAAGGAACTAAGGTGCTAGCATCACTGTCATTAAAAAAAATGCTGTATTATCAAAATGTCTGACTTGAAGTGAGTGCTAAATAAATTCTTATATATTAATAATAAACAGAAATATAAATAATTAAGACAAGTTTTAAATACATAGTGCTTAATTGGAATTACATTAAAATAATGAGAGATATCAAGTGTTTTGAATGAAATGTGTTTGAGAAATGAGTGAAAATTTTTTCAATATAATTTTATAAGGGGGTGCGCGCACAAGGGTCAGCAATTTACGACAGCTGCGTGTCAAGTGTAGAAAAATTATTGAAAATTTCTTTTAAAAGTTTATAAAATCTCAAAAAATTGCAACTATCTTTTAATATATTTTTTTACAGTGATGACTTGTTAAATTATGATATAGGAGATGTTATAGATGACCAGGTTTTAATTGGGGCTGATGAAGATGAATTATTGCTTTCAGATGACGGTGCGTACTACACCTTTTTATGTTTTTGTTTTTTTTTTTTAATTATCAATTTTTGTGTACCTGTTTTTAGATCTAGAGAAAGATGTTTCGAAAGAAGAAAAACTTAAATTGAAATCTGAAGCTGAGGAATGGGTTAAATCACAAATAAAAGATAAACCTAAGTCAAAACCCAAACAAGTAGCCGAACAAGGCGTAGTTGAACCTCATAAAACATGTCAGATAGAATACACAAAAAATGAAGTTATTAAAGTACAAGAAAGTTCCCCTTCCGATCAACGGCAAATGCTGCTGGTTGCGTCTACAGGCCCACAAGAATTCAAAACTCCAGCAGAACAATCAAATACAACAGTTTGTAATGATATGGACACAATAAACATTAGTGCTCAAAGTACTACAAATACGCTAGAATCTACAGCAAATTCATTTAAGGAAATAGAACTGGATCAAAGCTCAAACATTTCCAATTCGGCAAATAGTATAGCAAATGATTCGTGCGCTTCTTCTCTACTACATAGTTCCCAAGAAAGCGCAAGTTTAGCTATGAGCCATGGAGATATATCAGATCCTCGCGAGGACTATGAAGAGGAACGTGAGGAGCGTACTAATATTAAAACAACTAGTGAACGAGAAACTTTTGAACATAATAGTGAACATTCACCAGGTTTGTAATTGTGTATATACATATGTATGTATTTTTATGTAGAAAAAAAAATTATTTTTGACATATTAAAGCATTTACTTAGTATTGCAAATATGTATATCAGTATTTTTTAGTTCTTTTTTATTATCTAAATATATACGTATATAGTGTCTTTAGATTAAGGTTTTATAAATTTTTTGAAATTTATTTTTAGAAAAACCTGTGAATCGTTACGTTTACCATCAGAAAAGAAATGGTGCTCCATTAATACGTGGGCACCCTTTCCGAGGCCCTGTTCCTCCTTTCCAACGTCCTTTGTTGCGCTTCCCTCCCCATGGTAATATATCTTTACTATCACCATCGCCCTTTACACATTTGGGCGGCTTAGCAACAGTTACATTAACACATCCCAATACCAATCCTCTTATTCCAGGGCAACCATTTCCACCACAAACGCAACAGCCTAACACAAACCCATTTGCACCACAACCTCCACCCAATACTTTACAGAATACACCTCATGGTCCTATGGCTGGCCCAAATCATGACCCTAACAATCCCCACCACAGGCCAAGGCATCCATTTGGTTTTCGACCGGGCCACATGACAGGTTTTCGCCACCCTAATCCGGGCATATATTCACAAGTGCCTAATGATTACAATGCAGCTCAAGGACAAGGAGGTTTTCATCAGTATCAATTTGGTGTACCTCGTAATATGTTTCGACCAGATGGTCCAATGGGCTTACCTCCGGGCATACGTCCTGGTATGCGCATGCAGCGGCCACCCCTACAAGCTCTTCCTCCTCATGCTATACCCAACCAATGCAACTTTATTAATGCTCCTACACATCAGATAAGACCCCAAACTGTTCCTGGACCACAACCACCACCTGCAGTACCAAACGCACCAGGGCCAATACCTAATGTTGCAAATCAGCCCCCAGCCGGACAGATTCCTTCAAACGGCCCTGCTGTACCGCCTCGTAAAGTTCTTATTAATCCTAATTTTAAGGGCGGTGTTGAAGCAGCCACCAGCAAATTCATACAAGAAACTCAATATATGAACAGCATAAACAGCCATGTACCTCGAGTACAAAGTGATGAGGAGCTTTTGCGTCAACAAGAAGAATTCATAAACAAAAATCGTGAACATATTGAAAAACGTCGTAATGCCCGGGAAGTGTCACCTGCTCGTCGGTCTCGCAGCCACAGTCGCTCGCGTTCTCGTTCACGAACGCCACGCAGTGTTTCTCGCGAACGCAGTTATACACCACCAAAACGTCATCCTCCTAATGGTGGCGCAAACAATCGCAATGAACGATTTGATCGTGAACGTGATAGGGATCGTGACAGAGGTGATCGTGATCGCCCGTCTAACGATGATAAAAATGCACGCATGGGACGAGCGAGCAGTAGAGATCGTGAAGATCGCGACAGGGAACGTAATCGACCAATGGGTGGCTATAGTAATAGTCGACCAGTGCCCAACCGCTTTCGGCGTGGCAATAGTCGTGATCGTGATTATGAGAATCGTAATCAAGGTGTAGGTGGTGGCGGAAATTATGGAAAACGTCGTCGCAGTAACTCGCCTTCGCCAGGAAATCGTAGCGGTGGTGGCAATTTTGGCGGCAATAGAGGACGCTATAATAACGATCGTGACAAATCAGAGGCAAGTTACTTATTTAATACATACATAAATATAGCAGTAATATAAAGACTTTAAGGGTCATTAGTTCCACTTAGTTCGGATAATTAATCTTAAGTTTAGCAAAGCTAAACTATAAAGTGGCATTTAAAATGTTTCCTTATTTCAACTGGATAAAATAAATAATACAATTTTTGTTTTGTGGCAACATTGCGCTGTGAATACCGACTACTTTTGATTGTAGTAAACACTTAGTTCTAATTCACACTACACAAGCCTTATTGCTAAACTTATTACTTTTTCTTTGAATTTTAAATTATTTGGCCAATACTGTTTTATGTTTTTGTTCCAATTGTTTGAGCTAATAAGGCCTAATTTATTTATAATGTTAATAAAACGACTATTACATTTTTTCCCAACGTTTCGTCAATTGTTTGTTAACTTCTTCAGGGGATTTTTTTTGTAATTGTTTATTTTTTACATTAAAAAAATTTTTTGTTTGTTTAAAAAACCAATTTTCTTAAAAACTGTAAACGACAAAAACATGAAACAATTTATTAAACACGGTTTAGATTTACTTTATTGCAACAATGTACTTTTTCTTCTTTGAATTTCATCGTCGCCCACATAATGCAACTCTTATTTTTGACGACATATTTTTTATGCATACTTTTGTGAGTGTGTGCATATGTGATCATATGAAATCATTTTGGTCTATTCTTTTATTTTTTTTTAAATTACGTGTTTTGTGTTATAAATTTTTTGTTTTATTTTATGTTATAGTTTGTTCAAATAAATAAATTTTTAGTTATTTTAATTATTATTGGTCGAACTTCATTTGTTTCTATATTTATGATTTGAAGAGGCTAAAGTTCGCATCGCTTTGTAAACCAAATTACATGTGATGATTATTATATTCAAGAGAACGGTGATGATGAAGGTTTAAGGCTGGGGCACAATGAATCCGTCATACGTTAAACTTCGCCTTTTTCAACTGACATTGACGCAAGGACGGAGAAGGTTGCCACAAGGAGCACTTTATTGACGGAAGCATTTGAACAGCTTCAATAGGTCGATTCTCCATTTTATTTATTAAATTCAACTTTTTGTATTCATTTCGTTTATTTCTTTTATTTAATTTCATTTTTGCTGCCACAAAACACAAAAAACTAAATCAGAACATATCAAAAAAATCAACCAATATCTGTCGAAACTACTCAACGTACACAAAAAGTTAAAAGTTGACCAAATTTTGTACTTTGCGTTGACGGACATGTACTGAATGTAACAGGACTCATAAGAAACCATGTATTTCAACTTAGCTGTCAGTTGAAAAAGGCGAAGTTTAACGTACGACGGATTCATTGTGCCCCGGCCTTTAGTGGCCTTCGAAAACGGCTAGCTGGTCCGTTCAACTATGAGTTGTCAGAATATTTACAACTAACTTTAGTGTTATTTGTACATTAATAATTATCACATGTAAATTGGCTTACAAAACGATACGAACTTTTTTAGCCTGTTGAAATCATAAATATGTAAATAAATTTCAATTTGGTTTTAATTTATAAAGTCGAAAATATGGCGATTTATGAAAATGTGGCAACTTTGAATGACTAAACATACCGATCTGAACACAATGTAACGATAATTTATTGCGGTGCGGTTTTTCATACGATTTTGATGTAAAAAACCGCAGTGCGGAACGGCATAAAATTAAAATCTATTTTATTTTCATTGCGAACTTTTTTAGTCCCGGTTCACACGTTTCAACTTTTTTTGCTCAACTCGTAATTCAGCTGTAAGAAAGACGGAGACGGAAGTACAAATATCTCTTTTTTTCTTACAGCTGAATTACGAGTTGAGCAACAAAAGTTGAAACGTGTGAACCGGGACTTATTCTTCCAATTTTTTACACTCTTTCTTTTTCTGATGTTGCCATAGTTTTTGAATAATTGGCGGTGTTCACAACATTATTGTAAACAAAAAACATGATTTTGAAGTTCAAAAATGTTTGTCATAAAATATAAAAGTTTAAAAAATATATCAAATATATCTGCGAATGTATAAAATGTTAATAATTTTTTGTTTTTAGTTACTGCAATTTCAAAATATTTAACACAAAGAGTAAATTCTTTATAAAAATGTATGAACAAAAAAATTAAAGCAAACAATGACAAGTATTACCGTCTTCCCTTGTATTATGTTTATTTTTCTCACCCGCAAGGAGAAATCGCACCGCACCGCAAACATAGTGTTTAGACTGTAATGATCCATACAAATTGACACAAAAAAGCAGCCCCAGAAAGTAGTCGAGAGATATAATCTATTTTATTTTGACAGCGTTTTTTCTTATGATCTCACATATAAATAAATATTCTCTCAGCAATGCTACCAACTTTCAATAATTTTTATACATTTTGTATTCAAAACTACAAAGAAAAATAAGCACAAAAGGAAATAAAACAACAATTACAGAGCATTTGAAGTTACTGCTGTATATTTTATTATGGGCTCTGAAGTTACGGACTTATTCTGTTTGATCATTTAAAGTTAAAGACTGAATTTCAAATAAATATACCTCGGTATTACTTATATGTACATATATTTACATATGTATATGTTAAGTGAAGTCGTAATAATAAAAATCCACTCTGATGCAATTAACCATAAACATCACAACCCATTTTTCATATTAAATTAATGCCAAACCCATTCTTTTATCTGGTATATCCCTCGAAAATGTGGCATATCAGTGCACATGTAAAAATATGCTATAAATGCTAAAACAAAAAAATTTTTGCCATACATGCTAAAATATGCAAAATATGCTACAAATGCTAAAATATTCAAAACTTTGCTATCCATGCTAAAATATCTGTATATAAATGTTGAAATATTCTAAAATAATCGAGCCTTAGTAAAAAATTAACTTTTTTATTAAAATTAAAATTTTATGGGCCTACCCATAGTTTAGTCTTATCAAAATGCCAGAATTGTTGATAACTTATAAAATACAGGCTAAAAAATTGTATCGTAAGTACCTCGTCTAGACTTGCAATTTTTTAAAATTTTGCTTTGAAATTACATAGGTGTCCACATTACGAAATTCTAGTTTTGTAATTATGTATTAAAAAGTACTATTATTACACCACAAAAAATTAACAATTATATTTTGTGTTTTTTCATATAACTGAAGATAGAAAATAAAAGAAAACGTCAAATACAAATTAATAAGTGAGAATTGCAGAGCACATGAAACACTGTACTCCTCCCCAATCTTCTCACATCTCTCACCCCATAAACTCAAGAATTGCTGCAATAAAAATTGCAAGTCTGGCCAGGGACTAAACGACAATTTATGTGTGTAAAACATATTTGAATATTATAAAAAAAAACCTATTCCTGAAAACTTTAATTTTTGTCGCTTACGATTATATGTATATAAATGCTGAAATATGCTAAAATATGATAAAAATGCTAAAATATGTTATAAATGTTAAAATATGCTATAAATGCTGAAATATGCAAAAATATGCTAGACAGCAAAAAAATACCAAGAAATCTATATCGATATTAAATTCTTGAAAAAATTTATATTGTTCGTACCTTTATTTGTGCGTCCCACAAGAAATAATATGCGTTGTCATCAATTGAAAGTATTCCATGATTCTTAGGATTATATTTTTCTTAGCAATTCTTGTATATTTATTACAGTACATACTATTAATTTCTATTGAATTGAGTTTTGATTAGTATTTGTTTTCCAAAAACAACATATAGGTTGAGGAAGATGAAGAGACTCGTGCATATCGCTTGCAAATTGAAAAACAAAAAGCTTTACGCGAACAAATAATGCGTGACAAAGAAATGAAACGTCGGCGTGCTGCAGAAGAAAAACAATACGAGGTAAGTTTAAAACAAGAAAAATATATCTTTAAAATCAGATTTGAAATTTGAATTTACAAAAGGAGAAAAGAAAAAGTTTTTATTTCTCAACATACGAAATCAAAATTAAATCCTTAACAATGCAACTAGCTTTTTAGATTTTAATTCCCTTAAAAGAAGTACAAACAAAAAACACAAATTCATAAAAAAAATTCTCCAACAAAAATATTAGGAAAAACGTACAAGTGGACCCCCAAATAAAGAGGATACTCCACCAAAACCAGCAACTCAACACCAACAGCACCAACAGCCACCCCAGCAGAACTCGCAAAAACTTAAAGAAGTGGTAGCCGAACGTAAAATGATTTCTCTTAAAAAGCGCTCAGCCGAACATAATGATAACGAAGATTACGGAAAATCGACACACAGAAGAGCTCTACCAACTGCCAAAATTTTGCCAGAAGCTAAAAAATCTCTTACAGATCATTTACAACACAATACAGCAGGTGGAGAACGTAGTGGCGGTGGCGGCGGCGGCTCAAATAGTATTAGTCAAAATACAGCTATTATTAAACCGGTATTGAAAAAGGACTCGTCATCCTCCTCAGCTACAGTAGCAGCAATTAAACCTCAACCTCATCAACACTCACACTCTTCACATCGTCGCATGCCATCGCATAGCGACGACGAAGTCCAACTGGACTACGATGAAGACGATCTTTTATTAGACGAAGAAGACATGCTGTTGGCTTCTCCAGAACCCACACCTCCGCGAGAAACTGCTTCTAAGCAACGTATCGAATCGCGTACACCTTCACCCGAGCCTAATGTTAAATCCCATAATATTGGCAGGAAGCCAATGCATACACGTGGCAGCGGTGGTGGTGGTAATCATGGAAATTCAAAGCCAAGCTTAAGTTCCAATAACCGTAGAGTCGTTTTAAAAACTTCATCTAACACATCTGGAACATCAACCACGAATTCGTCTAGTAGAGGTCGTGATATGGGCTCATCGAGCAGTAGTGTGAATAGTAATTCACGTAGAGCTATTTTTGAACGTTTAGATGTACGCAACAGCAGACAACAGTCGCCTTCAATGGCTGGGGCCAGTTCAAGTGGAAATTCTGATCATAAACGTAAACCACAAAGGATTGTGTTGAAGCACGATTAAATGAAATTTCTCTATCTAATCTAAATTCTAGCTAGATTGCTTTTTTCACTTTATCCCTTGAGATAATGTGTTTTATTGTACTCTTATACTACATACTTATTAATACTTACTCCCGTAATAACAATGATTATTTGAAAATCATTTCTCTACTGTTAAAAATTTATACATGAAACCAAGCAGCAGCGGCAGCAGCAAATAATGCTTAAGCAAATTAGTTGCTATGTTTTTATTTAATTAAAATATTGGGAAATAAGAACATATTGAAAGTTAATACAAAAGAAAAAAATAAAGTTTTCTTGTGTCTGTATATTTTAAAGTAATAATGCTATTTACCCAACAAACTATTCATATTGCATTAATATTTGTCGGCGTTTATAAGAACGCAAAATAATCTCCAGAAATATATATCAAAATGTGAAAATATTTATTTTTAATTTAAGCAGATATTTTTAGCAAAGCATCTTTTTTTAAACAATATCGAATTGCAAATGAAATGTAAGGGAAAAAATTGTTAAATCATATATAAGGAAATTGTTTTAACAAAATATTTTTCGCCGCGGTTATTTGAAAGTACCAGACGGACAGATAGATATCTTATGCATCGATATAAATGTTTCGAATGAATCAATTCAATTCAATTGAAATTAGAGGGAGGTACGTGCTATGTTATGCTACAGCAATGCAGAGCAGATAGTTAAAATGTGTCGTCACAAGATTTGAAAGCTTTTAAAAATATATTTGATTTAATTTGATATCAATGAAAGTTTTTTCTGGACAGTCTGCTAGTCTTTAATATCACAAATAATAATCCTGTGAGCTTAATTTAGTTGAAACCTTAGCACGAAGAACATTTACTACTTTTAGACACGGAAAGTTTACTTTGCAAAGTCTCACGGCCTGTCCCACGATGTCACCAGAAATCGTTCGATCGACAACTTCCCAGCAAAAAAAGTGGTGAAAAAAAGTAGAAAAAGCACCACAACTACTAATACGAAGCACTTCGAACTCCGAGCAAAAAGTAGTGAATTTTACATTAGCGTGTCATTGGAGCGAAGTGGTTTGTTTTTGCCAACACGTGAGTGAATAAGATTTACTTTTTATTTGCTATAGAAACTTTAAAATAAGGTGTGATTTTTTATTGGTGAAGTAAATCCAATATATTTTACCACTTTTCCAAAGCACTTAAATCTATGATTTAGGAAGTGGTGCTTATTCACTTATTTACTAACCCAATTGGAAGTTACTCAATTCCTAAAAGTATTCCACTCATTAAAATAATTGTCTGAGAAGAAAAAAGAAGGAAAATCTGTTCTAGTTTTCGTTTCTTTCTGAAGTTGAAGAATTTGTACTTTTAAACAATTAAATCAATCAGTCAATTTATTAGCTTACGGGCTTGCTCGGAGTTTGAAGTGGTTCGTATCAGTAGTTGTGGAGCTTTTTCTACATTTTTCATCACTTTTTTACTGGGTTATTATTTTAGAGGATAATAATAATAAAATAGGTGATTTGTCATTACTTTAGATATGTGATTAAAGATAACTTCATTAAACCAAAATAAAATGCATAACCTATTTTGGAAGTAAATTAGAAGTACTTTCTAAAGAAGTACTCATTTTATTTTTTGCTGGGTTGTATTGCAAACAACAATAACATTAGAAATATTGTTGTTGTTTTCAATATAAGTATTCGATGAAACGATTTCTAGTGACATCGTGGGACAGGCCGTTAATTCAGCTGGGAGAAAGACAGAAAGGGATAGTTATTCATCTCTCTGTCTTTCACACAGCTGAATTAAGACTTTGCAAAGTAAACTTTGCGTGTCTAAAAGGGGTAATAGCAAAGCCAGTACTCAGCCAAATCTTTTTTTCTTCTCTTTCAACTAGCCCTGCTTTGCCAAATAAACTTTTACCCCTTTTAGACACGTAAAGTTTTACTTTGCAAAGTCTTAATTCAGCTGGACGAAAGACATAGGGACGAATACTTTCTTTTTCTGTCTTTCTCCTAGCTGAATTAAGACTTTGAAAAGTAAACTTTGCGTTTTTAAAAGGAGTATTTGCAAAGTCTTAATTCAGCTGTGTGAAAGACAGAGGTAAGAATACTTTCTCTTTCTGTCTTTCTCCTAGCTGAATTAAGATTTTGCAAAATAAACTTTGCGTGTCAAAAAGGGGTGTTAAACTTTTTTTTTTTTATTTATCAGGCACCAAAATATATGAGTATTGAAAGAATATTTCAGTTTAGTCAAATAGTTTTTCAATATGATATTAATATGCTATAAATTGTAAAAAAAATCAACTCATATGAATAGCCAAAACATCAACTTAAAACAATTTATTTACGATTAAAGTTTATGAAAAATAGTTAAAATAAAATTAATATTCTAAAATGATTTTGTTGAAATTTTTCCTTGTATTATTTTTAACAATATTTTCTTGCAAACAAAATTACAAATAAATATTGCTGGACTAATATAATTATATATGTATAAGCAAATAAGAAACATTTTCTTACAATAAATAAAATTGTAATTGAACACATAAATTTTCTAGAATATTTTATTTTTATTAATTTTCTTTTTATTTATGAATTTATTTTAAAGCTTTTTTTTTGTTTCTCTTATTGAAAAATGTATTTCGTTTTATTTTAATTTTTCAACAAAATCTTTATTTTTTGTACAATTTTAACTTGTATTAATTTGACACTTATAAATCGAAATTGACTTTAAATTTCTAAATGCTTGACCATTTTTTTTTAGTTTCTTAATGCTGACTTTAATTAATTGACTCTACACATACATATTTATTTTCCATGAAATGTTCCATAAAACAAAATTTTATTTTAAATGCCACAATTATTGTTCAATAATTATAGTTATTGTGTGTTCTTTTTTGAAGCACATAGCTGCATACATGTTTCTTAAATTTTTATTCATTTTCTATTTTAGGTTATTAAGGTAAAAAAAATAAATAAATAAAATAAAATATTTCAATAAATCCTTTAAACATTTTATGTTACAAATTTTTAACTCTCAAACCCTAAACATTTTAATTTCTTTGCCTTTTAATTTTTTTTACTAGTTTTTAAGTCTAATTTTATACTTTTTAAGCCATATAATTTTTGTAATTTAAAGTAACATTAAGTTTTAATATCTAAGAACTACTAACCCTTTCTATAATAAATTTAAGCCTGTCTAATCCCTAAATTTAATTTTTAAGTATAACGAACTACAACATCAACTGCAAAATGCTTCAATAATAATTAAAACATTTTATTTAATAAAATAATAGCTTCAATAAACTTAAATATTAAAAAATATGCATGATTTTTTAAATTAAGTAAAATTACAAAAAAAAGATGACAAAATAATTTTTTTATTATAAATACAAACGACAAAAAGGAAGGCTAAATAAACATAAAGACACTTTTAAAAATAAAACACAATGCCTGTTTATGTTTGTTTAATTTTAATTGTAATTTAAAGAAAAATTTTATGATTTAAATGTACTTAAAATATGTATGTATTTATGTGGAAAAATTATGCTCCTTTACTAATAAGTTTTTAAAAACTAATTTTTATTAATTTTAGCCCAATACTTCTGGGTGATTTTTTTTTATTGCAATCATAAACATTTCTAACATTTAAGAAAATATTTTATAAAAATTTAAAAAAAAATTTTAAACAGTTTTCAGCATACACGACTACAACTTTAAAGGTCTTAATTGAGTTAGGGGCCTTTATTAACTAGTTTTTTTTTGCGATATGAAATTTTCGTCAGAAATTTTTATGAATTTTTTTTTATGTTAAGCAAATTTACAAAAATTTCGAGCCGAATTCAGGACTTCAAAAGTAAAAAAAAAATTGTTTAAAAAAAGAGTAACCGGTTGGCACAATAAAAAAAGCTGTTTGTTAATCATTAAATTAATTTCTCTTCAATGCTTGTGAAATAATGAATGAATGAATATTGAACGCTGTTTGGCTGGGTTTCCATCTGTGTGCCATGTGACACACATGCGTAAAAAGCGTAACCACTAATTACTAATGAAAAACAGTTTGATTCAGACACGTATTTATTAAGATAAACTTTCATGCATAACTAATGGACAATTTTATAGAATTCGACATGATTGGAAACTGATTAAATCAATAAATATATGTCTGAATCAAACTGTTTTTCATTAGTAATTACGCTTTTTTGGGCAAATGACACACAAGAATTGCCAGATGTAAACTCAGCCTTTAAGAAATGGGAAACGTATTTTAAATAACCCGCGCCTTGGTTTAGTTTCCCTTCTTTGAGACGTTTTTATTTATTTATTTTTTTTAATTTATTTGTCGTGTTAAACAGGGTTTCCTTTAATTCGTAAATGCAGTAGGAGCGACATGTCTAGTTTCATAGCATAGACAAAGAGAGGGAGAGAGATAAGAGGAACACATTTTTATATATATATATTTCTCTATTGCTCTTCTAAAAATTGGGGAGCAAAAAATCTTGAAGTAATGATAACGTTAACTAATGTAAACGCAGTTTACAATATCGATCAGCTGTTTCCTACCGTTGCAGTTAACATTCCATTACATCGGGCTAACTGAACTTTACTCTTCGAATTACATTAGACTTTACGTATCTTAAAAAGTACTAAGACCGTATCTTAGAAGTGTTTACACAATTTTATGAATTTAATAAATTTTTGGCAGTTTTTTGGAAAAAATAAAAAAAACATTTAAAAATTTAATTTTGTAAAAAAACAAAAAAAAAATTGGAAAATGTACCTTTTGGAAAAGTAGTTTCTTTCACAAAATAAGCTTTTTGCAAAAGGTTATTTTTTTCAAAATATATATATAATATATATTTCTCTATTGCTCTTCTAAAAATTGGGGAGCAAAAAATCTTGAAGTAATGATAACGTTAACTAATGTAAACGCAGTTTACAATATCGATCAGCTGTTTCCTACCGTTGCAGTTAACATTCCATTACATCGGGCTAACTGAACTTTACTCTTCGAATTACATTAGACTTTACGTATCTTAAAAAGTACTAAGACCGTATCTTAGAAGTGTTTACACAATTTTATGAATTTAATAAATTTTTGGCAGTTTTTTGGAAAAAATAAAAAAAAACATTTAAAAATTTAATTTTGTAAAAAAACAAAAAAAAAATTGGAAAATGTACCTTTTGGAAAAGTAGTTTCTTTCACAAAATAAGCTTTTTGCAAAAGGTTATTTTTTTTTCAAAAAAGGTACTCTTTCCAAAAAGTACTTTTATAAAGAGGTGATTTTTCAAAAAGGCACACTTTAAAAAATTAATTTTTTCAAAAGCATTTGTTCAAAATGGTACGTTGGTAAAAGTTTTTTCAAAAATATTTTTTTTTAATTTCAAAAAATTGGCTTGGTTTTATGGTTAAGCAATTGTCTATATGCATTTCGTTCCCGCTTGTGGAACTCATCAGTAGACTTCAACCCAAAAAATTTTTGAATTCAGTTAACAAACTCCGTATGTTTATAGTAAAGGTAGAATTAGTAAAATCGTATCGTGATGTTGCGTGTCAGCTGACAAAAACCGTACCATATACAATGCATGTTACTAGTTATAAAATATGTGGTGGTAGCACTGCTGACGTAGGAATCTACAGAAAACAGATTTTTCTGTAGCGAATGTCAAAAACGCCGCATTTAATGCCAGACAAAAAAAAATGTGCTGTGCAAACTGTTACATTTTCTATAACTTGTGCACAAATTTGAACGATACGGCAAGCTGTAAAGTAGAATGATACGATTTTACTAATTCTACCTTAACTCTTAATACTATATTGACATTATGTCAAATAAATATACTTCAGTATTTTTTTTTTAATTATTTATTTATTTAACCGAAAAGAAAGATTATTGCCAAAAAGGTAGTATTTTTAAAAAGGTTTTTTTTTTTGTTGGACAAAGGTAGTGTTTTCACAAAGGAACTTATTTCACAATGGTACTTTTTTCACAAAGGCACATTTTCAAGAAGCTACCTTTTCATAAACACATATATGTACTTTTGGCCAAAAAGGTACTTCTTTAAATAGGTATTAGTTTCATAAAGGTACTTATTTGCATTTAGGTAGCTTTTGCATAAAGGTACTTATTTTCGTTAAAGTACGTATTTTCATCAGGGTACTTTTTTCATATATTTTTTTCAAAAAAATATTTGTTAAGGCTTTTACATATTTCATGAAAGTGCTTTTTACAATGTTCTTTTTTGAAAAGGTAATTTTTGAAGATACTTTTGGCAAAAAGTACTTTTTTCATGAAAGTACTTTTTTATAAAGTACTTTTTTCATAAAAGTACTTTTTTCAAAAAATGGTTTTTTAAATTGCAATTGTTCCAAAATATATTTTTTAAGACAATTATTTTTAAACGTGGCTTTTCTAAAGTATTTGTTTTAATATATTTTTGTAAAAATGTGAAAGTTTTGCTAAAAATACGTTTTACGAAAGTTCTTTTTTTTTTCAAAAAATTAAATTGTTAAAAAAATTTTCTCTGTTCAAAAAGGTGATTTTGTAAAATAACCGAATATTGAGCTTGCTATAAATACTTAAAAGTTATCTGCCAGTTTATAGAAGACAATCAAAAATTCTTGTCTGCCTATTTTCTATTGAAGACAAAAACAAATTTCAATGTTTTGTTTTTGTGTTAAATAAATAGACATGCTAGAATTTTTGATGATTGTCTTCCATAAATTGCAGTATAGTTTGTAGATTAGAAGCAGCAGTCAACTTGTCTATAAAATTTATATGAAAAGTTCTTAATTTTTATTAGTAATATTGGAAACTGCAGCTTAAACACCTGTTTCCACAACCCAGATGTTCGACTGACTTACTTAGACAATTTATATGAAAAGCACTATTTTTCTAGAGTGATTTTGATATAATTTTTTTTTTTTTGGCGCGTCGATTGTCAGGCTTGTGGAAACAGCGGATAATTGATTGCTTTGAGTGTTTTTTTTATATTTTCTTTGACAGGGTGAAAGGGTCGTCTTACGTAGACAATTTATATGAAAAGCATTAATTTTTTTGAGTGATTTTCATAAACATTTTCTAGACGAGTCAACTGCTTGAATTGTGGAAGCAGGGAGGTAAATAAATAAGTAAATTAAGTAAAAAAATTCAAAATCCACTTAACAAAAAATAATTAAAAAAAGTTTTTTTTTTCAAGTGTAAGCTTAACAAATAAAAAATAAAATAACCTGTAGTTTTAGGAAATAGATATAAAATTTCTAAAAGAAAGCATTTTGCTAATCTCAAATATATTTGAAATGTTTGAATACTTTAACTAAAATATCTTTCATTATATGCTGGTTTACTCAAGAAACGTTTCCTTTAGTTCTTTTTATTATACGAGTATCATGCAATTTTTCTTTTAAGTTTCATGATTATATATTTTTTTCAATTCAATATAATATATATTAAGTAATTAAGTTATCGTTCTGGCATGTTAGCGAACATAATTGAAGGTTTACGGGTGTCTCGATACATACAATTTTTAATAATGCATTGAAAAAGTTGGACTAAAAAGGAAACATACTTAGCTGTAGTTTCCATAATAAAAACAGTCAACTAGTTAAGCAAATTTGTATGGAAATTACTTGAATAAATTTAGTGCTTCTCATATAAATTTTCTAGACAAGTTACACGGATGTAATGTAGAAACTACAGCTCATATTTTTAAAATGTATAGTATAGAAAATATTGAATAAAGAATATTAAGTAACACAAGAACTTGTTAATAATACTTTTTGAAATATAATAAGTTACAATTATAAAAGTATCTTTAAAAAAAATAATTATACACATAAAATACTTAAAACGTATGTATGTAAGTTTTTGAATATATATTTTTTTTGAAAATTATGAAACAAACCAATAATACAATATAAAAAAAGGTACATTAAAATATAAAAAAGTCTTAGATCACTTAATAAATGTATAAAATTAATGAAAATCTATTTAAATGTAAAAGTAAAATACTAAAGGGGAGGTAATTTTGAAAAATCTATTAAGTGTGCAAAATAAATAAATTACATTTTAAAAATATATGATGTTAAGAATATAAACTGAACTTTTAAATGTAAAAGAAATTACACAAATAAGAAACAGCAAGCCCGCTGTTACATCGTTTAACTTTAGCGAAACCATTTCCGTAAGAAGTCTTTTCTTAAAAATATTTTTGTTTTAATTTTTTTTATTAGAAAAAAAAATTTATAAAGCTTGTACAAATAATATTACGTAATATATGCAATTCAATCGATTGAAAAGAAATTACAGACAAAATTAAAAAAATCAATAAATTACAATTAAAAAAAAAAAAATAAAATTCATGCAAAGAAAAAAGTCAATTTACAAAAAAAATAATATCGAATATGATAATATTAGATGAAACTTGAAACAGTGATTTAAAGAAAAACAAAATTAAAGCAAGTTAAATGTATGAAAACTAAACAAAAAAATCCATAATTATAAATACCAAACCAACCAAATGCTAACTTTAGAAGCAATGGAACAAAAAAAAACCAAAATTTGTTTTCATTTCCAATATTAATATTAGATCGAAAGGTTCGTTCGAATTTAGAGGAACAAGCACTTTGTTTTTCTTTTCTGTCTAATGTAAATGACTTCAAAAAATTTAAGTCAAGTTAAAATTAACTAGCAGACAAATGCAAACAAAGTATAAAATAGAAAACCCCATATAAATTTACAAAATATAAAATGTTTAAAAAATAAAAATAAAGTATAAATAAAAAGTACTAAAGTCTATATATTAATTTAAAATAATTGTACTAACCTGAATTGTATGTTCAAACCCTTTACGTGTATGTATGTATACATATTTATTTGTTATCTTACGTTTTGTTTGAATTTTTAAACTATTTTTTGTATAAATATTAAAATTATGGCTTATTAAAAATATTATTGCTATATAAAAATAATTAATCACTAGGAAACAAAAAAAAAAAAAAAACCATACATATTTATAATATAAATCCTAAAATGTAACAATATTTAAAATCGCAAAAGAACGGAAACTTTGCATTCTTATAGCAAAAATTTTAATTTTTGTAAAACGTTTTGCAAATCATAAAATTTATTATCATAAGAATATTACTGTTACATAAACGAAAAGGCAGGCAATACTAACAAAAATAACAATATTTTGGAAAAGTTTCTAACTCTTGCATATGACTTAACAATTAGTAGTCCGATAAAGTGCAAAATTGCATTAGAATCAGTCGAATACAAGTAAATTGAAAAACAATATTAAATTTGAAATATCTTATCACGCTATTTTAACCAAATTATTTGACTCAAGAGCCAGGACATACAGTCGATTTGAGTGGAAAATGTACATGTAAAAAGCACTCAAAAAATTAATGTTGTCCATAAAGTTTACTAAAGGGATTGTGTAAACTTTATTCAATCAAATATTTTTTGCATTTAAAATACATTGAAATTGATTATTGGGGGTTACATGTTTGTATGTAGATATGTTGCTATGTGCATACATATGTATGAACATTAAATTTGTAAGAATTTACATAAGTACATAAGTGTTAAGATCTTGCTTTTCATTTGTATAAACATAAACACAAATTGTAAACTATTTACTAGATTTACATACTTGCAAACGTATTCACAAAACATACAGAAGTGTCACGAGACGGAAGATACAGGTATTTTTCAGTTTTTCTCGTTTTCCCTCAAATTTTGTCGTCGGTTTTGTTTTGCTACGTCTTTCTAGTGCAATACATTTTTATTAGCTGTGTTAATTGGTAAGTAGTAATACACTACAGTATCAAATACACTATGCTTTTCTCTTTCTTCCATGAATTTTAACAAAAACCTGATTGGAGCTTTTTTTACCTGTCACTTTCTTCATTTCTGTGTATTCTGTGACGTATTTTTGTGCAACTGTCTAATTTTTAACCGACTTAAAAATAGCAGATATCAAATTTGCTAGTATTTTTTGTATTTTACTTTCAGTCTCAGCTGATATAATATTTTGTACAATCACAGTGAGTGAAATTCACAATAAAAATATAACGGTATCAATAACTAACAAATGGCTAACATTTTTTTCTAAGTGTTGCCAGATTTATATTATCAGTAGATCTTCAGATTAAAAAAAAATGTACAAATATATCGCATCATTTACCCCTTTTAGACACGGAAAGTTTACTTTGCAAAGTCTTAATTCAGCTGTTAGAAAGACAGAAAGAGATAGTATTCCTCCCTCTGTCTTTCACACAGCTGAATTAAGACTTTGCAAAGAAAACTTTACATACACCCCTTTTACACACGCAAAGCTTACTTTGCAAAGTCTTAATTCAGCTGGGTGACAGACAGAAAGAGAAAGTATTTCCTCCTCTTTCTTGCACACAGCAAAGTAAACTTTGCGTGTCTAAAAGGGGTAATATATACGAGTATAGCAACTAAAAATAAAAAGAAAAACTTTGTGAACAGTATTGGAAGTCACTGTATTTTAGAATTGTTAGAATTAAGTTTAATATTTATTAACGCAATAAATTTTCACAAGTAATTATTTTACATTTTTCAGTCAAATATTTTTTTTTATTAAACGGTTCCCTGATGGTCTACTTTAGCAGCAGTGCCATGCGCATAGGAACTAACCTTAACCCTCAATAATCAATTTCAATTTTGCCGTAAAAGTGTAATGTAATAGTTTGGGAAAATGAGTGTGCTGACAAATATTAAATAATATTTTTATTGCGAAATTTTATTGTAGTAAGAAGTTGAGATTCATAAGAACAATATTAAGCAGAATCACATTAAATGCTATCTTATTAATGGGTGGGTGTGGCACTGACTACTTTTTCAATCGCAATACAGCTCAATTATACAGATATAAAATGGAACAGTGTGCACACATATAAATATGATTTTCGTCCCCTCTGCCTAAATTATCAGGATTTAAAACCTTACAGTGTAATAAGATCGAATAACTCCTAGCAGCATTACAAAACTTAATTGCTTATAGGTGTTTTATTTACATATATGTACACATATCATGTATCAGCTGTGAAAATCCTTAACATTTTGATACTCAACAATTTGAATACTTTCCGAATAAAAAATAATCATTATTATTTCACAATTTCGTCAGCAAAGTTTCTGTCCCTAATTTAACTGCAAAATAAATAAATAAATTAATTTAGGTACTATGAAAATAAAATTTAAAATTAATTACATATGTATGTATATGGTAAAATTTAGATTTAATAAGTTTAATATTTAATCCGTAGTTTATATTATTTCATTATACACATATATATATAAAAAAGAAATCATTTAATAATAAATAAAAAACTATCCCTTTATTAATCTCTATTAATATTGATACTTAAACAACAAAATTTTTAGAAATATTTTTAACGACAAAAAAAATTAACACCAACAACCAACCACAACTGTGATTATTTTATTTATAATTTCTGCATTTTTTTAACATTAAACATTTATACTGTACAAAAATCATTAGACTAAAAAGAAAAATTTCCAAGAAATTAATTCTTAGAGCAACAAAATACTGAAAAAAGCAATATTGTGATATTTGCATTTAAATTTTCTCATAAGTGTATGTTTCACTTTTTTTTTAATTTTATCACCAAACTTCCTTTTAGAAAATTTTGTTTATTTATTTATTTCTTAAAAACAAAAAAAAAAAATACTTTCGTGTTATTTTATAAAATGAATTATTTGGAACAAGTTTAAAATATTGTACAGTCTTCAATTCAAAACAAAATCTCTATGCTAATGTTGTTGTCTTAACTTTTCTTAAATAATTTATTTACTTTATCAGTTTATCAAATCTGTCAACCAATTCTTTTTTTTTTTTCTTTATTAATATAATTGTGCCTTAAATATTGCCCAATTTTATATAATTTAGAAATTTAATTTTTATTTTCTTTATTATTTTGTTTCTCAACAATTTTTTTTAATTTTAATTTTTATACATTTTTATTATTACTTATAAATGTGTAGTTATAATTTTGTTTTTGTTGAAGTCAATTTTGTTTATATCTTTTATAAAGATTTTTTCTTACAGCTGCTTTTGTATGGTGAGTTCGTTTAAAGAACTCATTTAAAAAGTTTAAATGTTTAAATTCTCAATGAATTGATGATTCATTGATGAATTTATCAAAAAAATAAATAAAAAATAAAAAAATAAAGAAAAAATATTTTTTACAAAAAAAAAAAAAAAAACAAAAATGTGTTATTTTTACTTTAAATGAAGATACGAACGAGTATGTTTTGAAATTTTTTTTAATACACAGGTAATAATTAGTCAACAAGTTTTATTATTAAGCATGGACCACACTATCAGCACAACCCAGCTAAAAAAATTATATATGGTCCATACATTTTTAATATACGAATGTATATAACTATATATTAATATGTATGAATTCATGTATGGGATTATACATGGCAAAAGTATTATGGACATATGATGTTATGGATATATGAAATGTATTATAATACATGAGCTCATATATGGAAATTTCATTATGAAGCTCTTCATATGTGGAACCATATTTAGAAATAAGATTTAATATATAGAGCCATATAAGAATGTATGCATACATGATCTCTCACATAAGATCGTTTTTCAATCAAAAAAGCTTGGATTTCATCACTGGTGAATTGGAAATCCATTAGAAAATAAATACGGTTTGCAAAGTTTATATGCGTACCTTCAACGTTTAAAAAAGAAAAACTTTTGTTACAAAAAAAAAAAAAAAAAAACCATTCTTGTATGATTTTATACATTGTGGCCCCATTTAATATATCAAATAATCAAAAGGATAATCCAGTCATTAATTTTATAGAAAATAACAGAATTCTCTAGATAAGAAACAAAGTCCATATTACTGGAAAAAAATTATATGAAAAACTATTGACGCATTATTTTTTCTTTTACAATTAATTTATGTACGAATGTGAGTTTTGTGTTTTTTAAATAATTGATTCACCATTTGACTTAAAATGATTAATGAAATGACTTTAGTTCGTTTTTCATTATTTGTCCAAGCGAATGTTTCATTAAATACAACCTCCCTGTTCAAAATCTAAAAAAAGTAATTTGAGTAATTTAATTTATTGCACAGCAGTGCGCTTTTGTAAATAAAGCGAGCATGAATATGAACTTTGCATACTTTAGAGGGAATATTTACACATACATGTATGAAAATGTATGAATATATATAATCATATATGCCCATATACCCTCATTTTTCGGATCCGAATCATATCATATATGCTCCATACATATTTTTTTAGCTGGGAATGTATCGATCTTCCTCGGCTCACTGAAATTAAGTCGTAAGTAATAAGCTAAATTTGCTTAATTTCTCAACTTATTTAAATTTAAGGACATAATTGTACTGTACCACACTGCATTTGTAATATGTAAAGCCTTTTAGTCTTATTCCTGAATTAATTGAGCAATAATGCCATTTTGGCTTATATTATTTTGCCAATAGTGTCATCCATCTAAGAAATTTTATAATAATTATCATTTTATCCTACTACCAGGTTCTCTTAACCTGCAGCTTCACAAAAAGAATACAGCAAATTTTAAAAATTTTTAAGTTTCAAAATCAAACTTAAAGGTTTCTGTAATATCTCTGTTACTTTTTTTTATACAATTGCACGTAATTTTAAGAACGGTAAGACTTATCCTAAGAGAGATAGTAAAAAATCGAAATCTTTTTAAGTGAACAAAATAGTCGTAAATACGAAATTGCAGTTTTTTCATACTTTCTTTTAAATTTCGAAAGCTCATAATGTTAAAGCTGTGGCGACCTTGGGACCTTTCATTGAAAACAAAAAATTCATAAAAATATACCGAACGTTTTCCGAGATATGAGAGGTACAGCTTTAGCAAAATACTTGATTTTTTCGATCATTTACTTGTTAATATCTCCAAATTTGCAAAAAGTAGAGAATTGAAATTTTACAGCTGATTCGTTTAAAATATATCGTCAGTTAAAACGCAAACGGCCCTATCTAACATTTTTTAAATTTTACAGGAGAAGCAAAATACTGTTTTAAACCAAAAGTATAGTTTCAATCAGCATGGTTTTCACCAGAATTATTAAAAAAGATGTGACAAATTGATTTCTGGCAAAATAAAATCAAATTTTGTGATATTTGAATGGCTATGTTAGTTAGGTCCTTTTGTACCTTAATTTTCTGAAACCAAAGGCCCTATCTACACTTTAATGCAAAATAGTTTTATCATTGACAGGATGCTTTTTATTTATGCGCTTCTTATTTTCCTTTATTTCTTACAAAATCACTTTTGAGATGAATTTCTTAAATTTTTTTTTAATAAAATGCCTTAAGCTGAAGCTAATTTAATTTTACTTTAACAATCAATTTCTTCAACGGTGAAATCTGTCAGTTTTTTGTTGTCATTTTTCAATGTTGCTCAAACAAACGATGACTTAAGTCTTTTTGTGTTTATCAAATAAACGCTTTTGTGGATAGGGCCGTTTGTTTTTTGTCAATAAAATAGCTAATTTTGGTCAGGCAAGTCTAAATTTTTTTGTGGTTGTGTATTGTGATGCAATGCATCACAGTTACAGGGACGTTTGCGTTTTAGTTGACGATATGTATCTCACGCTTGTACGTCTATTACCAAGGGAGGTATAACGTTTGTAAGAATATCTGGCGGGCCAAAGGTTGGCCATCTTAAGGCCGATGTTTCAATCTATCGCATAGTGAAAAATTAAATGGGTCATGCATTGTCCGTTTTTCATACAAAACAACTAAATTGGCTATACATCGTCCATTTTTTATGGAAAAATTTAAATAAATGGGTTATAATATCGTCCAGTTTTACATACAAAGAATAAAATGGGGCTATACATCGTCTATTTTTCATACAAAAAATTAAGTGGTCTATATATCCATCCTCCATTTTCATAAAAAAATTAAATGGGCTATACATTGTCCATTTTTCATTCCTAAAATTTAGCTATACGTCGTCCATTTCTCAGGCTATATATACATCGTCCATTCTTCATAAAAAAATTAAATGGGCTATACATCGTCCATTTTTCATTCCAAAAATTTAAATGGGCTATACGTCGTCCATTTCTCAGGCTATACATCGCACATTCTTCATAGAAAAAATTAAATGGGCTATACGTCGTCCATACAAACAAATTCAATGGGCAATTTATACATCGTCCATTTTCATGCAAAAAATTCATTGGGTTATACGTTGTCCATTTTTCATACAAAATATTAAATGGGCTATATATATGTACATATGTACATCGTCCATTTTTTTTTATATTGTTCTATTACCAAGGGAGATATAACGTTCATAAAAATACATTGAATTTTTTCGATGACATGGGGGTCATCTGGCGGGCCAACGTTTCAATCTATCATATAGTGAAAAATTAAATGGGTTACACATCGTTCATTTTTCATAAAAAAAATTAAATGGGCTGGCTATACATCGTACATTTTTTAAACAAAAAAATAAATGAGATATATATTGTTCATTTCGTTGCCTTAATATAGAAAAGCCCTAACCCGTTATTTTTTTGAAATTGAGATTTTTGCATTTTCGATACATTAGATGTTCTTCTATTGAAATATACAAAAAACTCGATTTAAAAAAAATGAGTTAGTGCCTTTCTATATTAAGGTAACGATATTTAAGGTATGTACATATATTTAATTTTTTTTTTAAAGAACAATGTACTATACCATTTAATTTTTTGCATGTAAAATGGGCAATTTAAATTTTTAATTTGTCTTGTTTTTAAATCGTTTCTTATAAATTGTTCGATGGTAACGCTGTATGAAAACTGGTTTATGCAGCTTCTCTTGAACTTGACTCCAAAAAAAAAAAAAAAAAAATTAAACTCTATGCCAGATTTAATGATTCTCATTCCCAACCAAATAAGAGATAAATACCCAGCAGGAAAAGTGGTCATTGATTACATAAACAGAAAAAAGTATTATTGAACTTTTTTCAATTAAGTGAGTGCTTAGAAAAAATAATATTTTTGATTAATATTTTAATTGAATATACGATTATAAATATATTAATTGAATTTGCTGCTCTATCAAAAAAAAAAAAAAAAAAAGTGTTGTCAACAGAGCTTAACTCAGAATATGTACTATGAAATGGTAAATAGCACTGTAAGTAAAATTATAACTCACGACACCCCGACTTAATTTTGGGCATCTACGCACCTTGCGACGTCTCTCTGGATGCGTATTATCATTTAGAGTAAACGAGGTACGAAAATGTTTCATAGCTAATCGAATTAATTGCTCTGATGGACGGTTATGTTGGACGTAGAGCGCGATACATATTTCGAACAGATCCATGATTTTCAAAATAAATTTTGCGTAATTTGGAAGTGCTGTTCAGGCTTCGCTCTATTCACGTTAAAATGCCAAACCAAACTAAACATAAATCACTAGACAGCTGACAAAATGACCACAAATAAAAAAAAAATGTGGCCAACTTAAAGTTTTATACTTCTATAAAAAACACCTGTTACTTAACTTGAAATTTTTTAATCGTACTATTTTTGACATACGTTGAATATAAATAAACTATTAAAATAAGAAAACAAAAATACATTTTGTTCCCTTGTAATAATCGCCCTTAATCCAGTTGTCGACATCGATGTCACTTTAATAGAATACCAAAATATTGCGGCTTGTTTGTTTGTTTCATGTTAATTCAACATGATTTACGATAATCTTCAAAGAAAATTTTTCCTTTTGAAATAACTTTATTCCCGTACTGTTAAATCAAAATGAACAATCATGTTTAATCAAAGTTATTTCAAGTTGGAACAACGTAAATTCTATACCAAATAACAAGAAAACCCGTGTTGAATACAAGTTTTTTCAAGTTGAAACAACATGAATTTAATTAAATGTAGCCATTCCCCCATATTTATGAAAAAATTAAATGTTTTTGCAATCCACTTTAAAAAAATTTTGTATGAAAATTTTGAAATAAAATACATTTCAAACTCATTGTAAATTTTATGAATATGGAGGATTGTATTTTGTTATTTATTTAACTTACGTGTGTATGTTGTATATGGTTTCCCTGGCCAAGATTTGAACTCGGAACTCATGCACATGAATAAAATTTTAATTCAACATTATTTAATTGATCATTTAACATAAAATTAATGCAGACAAAATGGCTAGAAAGGTTGCTAGTACACCCATGGTCAAAACCAGAACCACTTTTCGGACTTAGATTGGACAAAGTCCGGAAAGATATAACGACGGAGATCAAAAGTAATATGTAAAACCTCTGGCTCAATCTCCCTGGATTGAGGCATGTAAAGCTAATGATTGGAACGTATAACCAAAATCGTTTAATAGCTTTCATGTCCCTGAGTAAAAACAATCTAAGAATGCTCACAGGCTTCCTCACATGCCATTGCAAACTGAGAAAACACCTCAACAGACTTAACATTGAGAGCAGCAGCCTGTGCAGATTCCCTGGTTACGACGATGAAACTCCAGAGAATATGCTGAAGGACTGTGAAGCGTTATGCCACAGAAGATATAGCCAATTTGGCAAGCACTTATTGGAGGATTGGGAATTGCCAGCAATAGCCCACTAGCAATCTTGAGATTCATCAGGAGAGTAGATCTAGATGAGATGATTTAGCACCTGGTAAGGGATACAATAGATCTATTTTGCTCGCAGATTCCTGTGTTTCCCGTTTAACTCAATTCATTCAACATAAAATTGATTTCTAAAGTTATAGTTAAAAAAAAAATACAAACTGCTTTGACTTGTCTCCAGGATTCGAACTTGCGACTACAAGATTAGTACACCGCCTACCAGCCAGCAATGGTAATGCGAAGTTTGTCGGCTATTTACGAACATCAAAATCAACAGCAACACAAAAAGAAGTCCAACAACTAAGCACAACAGTGTACGAGTATTGCAATTTTGAACAAAGCAAATAAAATAAACTCCAACACATTTAAACAATAGTCCAATTGACAATCACATGCTACGATACAGGACCATTTCCACAAGACAGTGAAATTGTAATTTAACTGTAAATTTAATATGATTTGAAATCAAAATTTTTGCATGGTGATTTTACATTGGGATTTTTTTATGTGTTTACTTTTTTTAAACATAAAATATGCGTGTACAATTTTAAGGAACGATATATTTTTCTTATTTATATCATCAATCAAAAAGTCAATTTTTATTTTTATTTTTTTTTTGTTGTCAGTTACGGCCTTTTAGATTTAAGTAGGTAATCGATACTTATGTATAAACTTATAAGGTTAGGTGAGTTTAGGTTGACGAGAGGATTCATTACGCTCATGCCAGTATAGGCCTGTTGTGCGCTCTAACTGATAAAGTTAATACGTAATCATTTAAGTATTTAAAAAGAGCGGCTTATCAAAAAGAGTCCCTAAAGCGGCAGCAGTCCTAAATCCGCTACTGCCTGCTTTCAATATTAGAATGATTGTAGTCAAAATTCTAATTCTATTGTAAGCGATTAAATGAGTGCTGTTAGTAATATTATGAAAAAAATCACCAAGAAAGAAATTTGCAATGTAAAAAAGCATACAAATTCGAACAGTTTTACTTTCGAATCAAATTCCAGAGTAACACTCAAGGTTGAAATGCGTAATTTTACCATACAAATAACTACATATAAATTTTTTTCAACAAACAAATGATTATTATTGCGAAAGTGTTATGACCTGCGAGTTATAAAAACAAAACTGAAACAATAACAGATAAGTTATCAATGATATTTTGCTGATTAGATGTATGAAAAGTTAGTAAATAATAAAAAAACATACCCTGACATCGTGATAAAAATGGTTAAAGTACTACGAATCCTTATACATTTGCACATACATACAATAACCTAAATTAAATAATTAATAATATACAATGACTACATTAAATTAATAAATTCATGTTCTTTCAACTTGAAATAACTTTAATTCAGCATGGCTTTTCGTGTTATTTTATTATCATATTAAAGTTTTTCCAACTTGAAATAAATTTGTTTCAACATGATTCCCTTCATTTTGATTTAACAGTACAAGAATGTTACATCAACATGAAATAAAGTTATTTCAAAAGGAACAATTTTCTAATTTAGATTAAAATGAAACACATATGAAACAAAGTCATTGCCGAAAAATTTTAAATTAACCTTGTTTATGTAGATTTTAAGTTGAAAATTTTCTGTGTATAATACGCACCTAGATTAGAAAACAAAATAAACTCTACCTTAGTTTAACATACTTTTGGCAAATGTATCACTGCTCGGCAATCATATCGTTGTTTATTAGTAATTATTGGCTTCTTTTTGCTTGTCGAATGGCAACTGAACTGAAGCTGCGTTGACATCCATAATATACCCATAAGAAGATGTACAGGTAAAAAGATTACAAATTTTTTTATTACAATAGAGCAATTTTCATTTTCCTTTAATTGTTTGTGATGTGTGTTCTTTCATATACGCAAATTTTCTCTTGTTTAAAACTTTTTACGTATAATTTTGCTTTATTCTAATGAAGATTATTTATGGTGTTTGGAAATTTTGAAAAATAGACATTTTGTTAATTAACAAATGTGTTTTAAATTTAAGCATTATTTTTTACATTATTACTTTTAGCATTTTTTTCGGTATTATTTTATAGCCGATTTAACTGTACATTTTTGAATATCTGGTCACACTGCTGGCAATCGTAAATTGAAAAATTTTAATTGGCAAGAGAGTGCGAGAGAACAACCCCAACAGGAAAAGGTAATGAATAAAGCTGGGGTCACACGATTGGCACAATGTACCAATTTTCGTCGGCTCACTGCGATAGATTCATAGGTAATAAGCCAAGATTACATTATTACTTAATTAATTCTTGAATAAGTATATGGCTTTATTACTAATGCAGTGTGGTGCAGTTATGAAATTCTATTTCAATTAGTTGAGAAATAAAACAAATTTACTTTGTTACTTATGAATTTATTTCATTGAGCCGACGAAAATTGGTACATTGTGCCAATCTTGTGACCCCAGCTTAAGAAACAAGAAGGTAATGCACAGCATGTATAATTTTTCATTCCAGAATTCATTGCTGTTAACACAGAACATGTCCTAGGAAAGTAATGAATTATTTTAATGCATGCAAGGAATGAATTATATAGTTAATTATTTTTTACGAAATGTATAATTCATTACATTATTAAATTGTTTATCTATATTTTTTTTCTGATTAAAAGGAAAAAAGACAAAAACTAATTACCAAAAAATAAAATAAATATAATCCTGAAGAAGTTAACCAAAGGTTAACGAAATATCGATATAAAACTAAAAATATATAAAATTTACTGACCTAAAGCTTAAAAAATAGTTTCATTGCTCATTACATTATATTAGTTATCCATTGATAATGAATTATACCTATAATTAATTATTTGTACTTTTGTCTTTTGCTATAAATCTTCTCGGGTGCATAATTCTTATATGCAATTTTTGATAAATTTACGTGTACAATTTTTAATTCCATTAAATTCCACTGGCATGCGTTCAAACATAAACTGGGTATTCGAATAAAAATAAAAAAATACGTGTGGCACTCGGGGACTGCTGCGGTAAAGCTATTGCTTAGCATTTTTTATCAACTTATGCAAATTTATTTTTTTTAAATAAAACACATACGAATTGGCTGTTTGTTTGTGTTTATCATTTTTTGTCAACCACAATTGCTCATAAGTACGCCACATTTTGTTTTCCTACATGTAAAAATCTGTTCTAGCAATACTGTATGTTAGTGAAATCAATAGCATACTTTAGGGGTTAACATACATTGGGCGATGCAAATAAAAATAGTCTTATAGTGAATTTACACTATCTCGAAATCTAATACTTACGATGTTTCGAGCTAAATCTTGTTTCTTTCTACTAGATTTCCCATACAAAACAAAATCTATTTTGTCAGTAGATTTGTAGGAAATATAATCAAAATCTAATATTTTTATTTATTCTTTACCACCCTGTACGACATATTTATAAAAAAAGATGAGTGAATTAGCTACAGTCTGCTTAAAAAGGTATGTGAATTGGCTACATTGCTGGTGCTTGGTTTTAGTTTTGGAAAACTTTCAGTTAATGGGTTTTGTTTTGGATAAAAAAATCTTGATAAATGTCAAAAAAACATGATATAAATGGTATATATTTTCATGAAGATTTTAAATAATATCTACTAGATTTTGTGCAGGTGTAAATGCCCTATTAGATTCTTATTTTCGTTACGGAATTTCTTGATTCGGTCGACACCCTCAGAGACTGCGACAAAAGCTATGCCAAGGCGAATTAATAACAGGTTACCTTGATGGCTCAGGTGACTATTTTTTGCTTCTTGTACATTTGTATACTTGGGATGTCAAAAATTATTTACATACATACATACATATGTATATTGTCAGCACATATTGTTTTTAAATTTAAATTGAAACCATAAAATTTTGAAAAAGAAGAAACTATTTATTAATTGTGTGATTTTTGTATTTTGAATGTGCTGGATGCGCGTAAGGAATTAAAAATAATAATTGTGTTTGTGTGTGTAACAAGCTTATTTTCCCTTTCAACAGGAAACGAATTGTTAAGAACTCCCACAAAAATTAACGTTCTGCTTTTGTGCATCGTATTCGCGTAATGGAAGAAGGTAGACATTCGCACTTAAACAACAATTTATTATTTGGTTCATCACTTGCGTTTTTTATTTGTAAAAATAAAGTTTGCTTCACATTTATCTAACAAAAATTACGAAAAAAGGATTTTAATTTGCACTAAAATATTTCTGTATTACACATAAGGGAATTTTATTAAAAAGCACTTTTAAAAGTATATACATACATATATATGTATGTATAGGTACTATATTCAGCATCTATATGGTAATGATTTTGCAACAACTTTCTCCATAACTGAAATTGCAAAGTTTGTTCCCATTTTACAGGCCATACATTATACAAGCTAAAACACTGAAAATGCATAATACATTTATTTATGTACACATACATATAATCGGATACTTTTTGCCTTTGTGTACTTACTTATAGATAAACGTTCCATGCGTTTTATTTTTAAATTATTATCCATTTCTCTGCCTGGTGTACATAAAACCACAACCATTGCATAGAGGGATTTACAAAGCATCTGCTTAGCGATTTGCAACCACTTAGACCCTTATTAAAAGGTATAACAAAAAGTATCGAAGCTTTCAATTGTTTTAAAGCCAACAAGGATAGAACCGTTGCAGCCGGCTGTTCATACTCGGTATTAACTTATTCCTCGGGCTTCTTCAGCATATTTTTAATACCCATACCAACTTAATGCAATTCCGGACAGCAACACTGGTTTGGGGAACACGTAAAATACTTTTTAAGTTTCTTTATCTTTATTTTTCTGTTTATTAATTTTTATAACAAAACGGTCAAAAAATACTTTTTTTCTAAACCACAAACAGCTTTTTTTGACATCCCAAGTATATAAAATACTAAAAGCGAATTCAAAAATTTGACGTGAGTATAATAGCAATAGCTTAAAAACTTTGTAGGTGACATAAGGGCAGCAAGAAATAACGGATTTCTCTTATTTTTTTTTTAACAAATTATAAGGAAAACACGAACACACTGCAAAGGCAAAAACAATACATTTCTTCTTCTGCAGACGTGGAAATGCACGTGGTAGTCAATATGCAATTATTAAGTGAGTTCGAGTACGCAAAAATTTTTTTTAAATTTTTACTGAACTTTACTAGATTTTACTAAATTGTGAAAGTCGTTAAAAAATAATTAATTTATAAAGCATAATAATAATAATAGCTGTTAATATACATATTTTGTAATTTATATTATTAATCCTTTTGTTTTGCAAATTATTCTAATTACTCGGAGTTGTAAAAGTGTAAAGTATCTGGTTACTTAGTTGTATTGCATTTGCTTTTAAGGTAATCACAAACATTAACAAAAATTCAAGCAATTTTCTTTAATTTAACCAACAACAAAACAAGGAAATCAAAAGGAAATGAATTAAAAATATTACATGAAATAAATTACAAAATTTATTCTTAGATTGTTCGTGTTATAAAAATATTGTATCGAGTAGCAATAATCAAAAGAGTTGAATAGTCAAAAGTTTATATATTTTTCAACACTATGTGGAGTTGGAGTCAGCTGTTTCTTTAATCTTACTAATTTTTACCATTTTTCCGTTCGCAAATTTTAAAATTTTTGCAGTAACTATTCATTTACTGCATTTTACTACAAAAGTAAAAAAACACCTATTGTGTCTAACCAAATTAACCTCTCTCTTCTAAAGGAAGGCATTGTCTTGCTTTGAAAAACAATATATTATTTCCCCTACCTTGTATTTAATTAATGACCACTTTTCCCGCTGGGACAGTTTAATAACACAATCAATTTAAGAACTTGCTCACTCTTGAATTAGCCCCCTTTGTTTACAATGATAAGAAATAAACATTTTTGTTTATGTATTTCACTTGCGGATAATAAAACTTAAAGTTTAGTACAAATATTTAATCATTAAGAATAGTTGTTCTTGCCGCCGCTAGGTCACATTTTTCACAAAATGTTTATAGAAATTATAATATTTTCGACAGCACTCATCCTACTGTGGGACTATTTATCGAAAAAGAGTCGCAATGATATGCTAAGCTACATGCCAGGACCCAAAGCCTTGCCCATTGTGGGTAATGTGTTGATGTATAGAGGTCAAAGTCCTGAAGGTATTTACATATGTTTTACGTAAGAAACAATTCAATGAGATTTGCATTTAATTAATTAGTGTGTTATTAAGTGAATTTTTGCTGTGTTTACAATAAGTTGCAGCAGAGAGGAAAAAATTCATTTATCTTATAAAATTATTTCAACAAAGTATACACACACATAAATACATATGTATGCTTATAATTTTGTGCCTCGTTTTTATAACGAATGTAAGAACTTTTCCCAGAGAAAAAAAATTTAATTGTTCTGTGGAAACCAGCGTTGCCAACTTACTGTGCGTAATAGTGCAAAATCTGTAGTATTTAAAATTCTTTGCACTATTTTTGCATCATAGAGTTTATGTTTATGTGTAATTTTGCATTACTTGACTCTACAATTAAGTCAAACGGGAAACACAGGACACTGCGACCAAAGTAGATCTACTGATGAATCTCAAGATTGCTAGTGGGCCTATTGTTGGCAGTTCCCAATCATCCAATAAGTGCTTGCTCAATTTTCTATATCTTATGTGACATAACGCTTCACAGTCCTTCAGAATATGCCCTGGAGTTTCATCGTCGTAATCACAGAATCTGCACAGGCTGTTGCTGTCCATGCCAAGTCTTTTGAGGTGTTTTCTCAGTCTGCAATGGCCTGTAAGGATGCCTGTGAGCATTCTTACTTTGTTTTTACTCAGGGACATTGAGAGCTATGAAACTATTTTGGTTATACGTTCCAATCATTAGCTTTCCATGCCTCAATCCAGGGAGATTGAGCCAGAGGTTTTACATATTAGTTTTGATCTCCGTCGATATATCTTCCCGGATTTTGACCAATCCGAGTCCACAAACGGTTGTGGTCCGATCATGGGTGTACTAGCCCCCTTCTGGCCATTTGGTCTGCATTTTCATTTCCTACCACCCCGGCGTGTCCAGGAATACAGCAGAGTGTAACCTTATTCATGCTGCTTAGCTGATTTAGCTTAATGCGGCATTCCCACGCTTACTTAGAGCTTGACTCTAACGATATTTATAATTATAGGCTTTTATTATTTATGATTTGATCAGGCTAAAGTTCGTATCGCTTTGCAAGCCAAATTACATGTGATAATTATATAACACCAAGGTTAGTTGTAAATATTCGGGCAGACACATAATTGAACGGAACAACTAGCTATTTTCGAAGGCCACTAAACCTTCATCAAAAGCGTTCTTTTGTGTTTGGTCCACTGTGTGTGGTGCCAGTTTATGTAGATTTCTGCTTTATATAATCAGCCATTATTGCAAATGGAATATGTGAATTGTTTTGATTCATCTTATATCAATTTGCTGAAAGCTTTTTTTGTAATGAAAGCTCAATTTTACCATCTCTAAATTTACAACAGTCTTGCCATTGTCTCTTGTTATTTTACTGATTATGCACATTTTTAAACCCCGACTAAAAAAAGGGGTGTTATAAGTTTGTAGTGTGTGTCTGTGTATCTGTGTATCTGTGTGTCGGCTGGACCGATTTTCATTTAGTTTCTTCTGTTTGAAAGATGACTTGATCGAGAGGGTTCTTAGCTATGTTTGAAGAAAATCCGTCCAGCCGTTTACAAGATATAACATCTTTTCTGAAAAAAGTCGGGAGTTTTTAAAATTTTTAATTTTATTTTATAGTTAATTTGTTTATTTTTGTTCTACTTAAGACAAACTTTTTTGATTTGTTGTTTGTTATTTGTTCATTAATAATTATCTCATGTAATTTGGCTTGCAAAGCGATACGAACTTTACCCTGATCTAATAAATTATCAATATAGAAACAAATGAATTTTGATTAATAATAATAATTAAATTAACTAAAACTTTTTATTTCCAATTTAGCAGTTTTGTACATATATTATATTAGCAATTTATATTGGGATACGATTTCTTCTTCTTTACCACTTGCTTAATTTGGATACCACATCCACATTTGTTTTTAAGAAACGGAAACTCATTAAAAATGTGTTAGTTTATCACGATTGCTAGTTATATGCAAATTTTATGGCCTATTTCTCAACTGGGAAAGAAAAACTTCGATTTACAATTTATATTGAAAATAAAAACAAATTTTCATATTTTATTGTTGTTTTCAATATAAATTGTAAGTGGAAAGTTTTCTTTCGCAGTTGGGAAATAGGCCATTAATATACCATGTAAAAATGGTTACTATTTTGTTAAAAAAAAGTAACCAAAATGGAAGAAAAAGTACACAAGTAGACATTGAAAAAAATTACCAAAACGGCAACACTGGTGGTGATTAAGAAAGAAAACTTGATTTTCTTAATATTCTTGTAAGCAGTGTGACCAGATTTTAAAATAACATTAAGCTAAATCACGTTTGAAAAAGAGCTAAAATAACTACAATATTAAATTTTAAGCCAGAAAATAAAGCAAAACTTTTGTCTTGTATTTTACCGTTAAAGAAAATCAAAACAAAAACTTCTCAAAATAAGCTTAAAAAGTGTTAAAAAATTTAAAAGCATTCATGTATACTAAAATACTAGAGTAATTTCTTTTCCCGGACTTTTTGATTTCCCGGGAAAGCGGGAACGACTTTTCGGTTTCGGTTTCCCGGGAATTCCCGCGCAGTGCAAAACAATACAAAATATTCTTTAATTTAATTTATTTTAACAAAAAAAAAACAAATTGTAATTCATGAGATCGGTTAAATAATAACGTTTTATAAACAAATTAAGGCTTCATTAGCCTTTACTTTCTGTTGCTGTTCTGTGCTTTGACGTTCTGCTTCCAATTTGACTACTTCCTTTTTCTGTAGTAACTTATCAGCAGTTTCTGACCAAAAGGGTCGCAGTTTTCCACTAAAGCGATGAGTTTTGCATCGTCCATTGTTATGTTTATATATAATTTATGTTTTTCTTTTAAATTAAATTTTCATTTCAAAATATATTTATTAAATTTATGCTGTCACTTACAATTACTTAAAAAATTTTTGGATTTTCACAGGTTAAACCGAAACAGAACAGAACGAAACAGAAAAACTAACGACTTGTATTAGATTTCCATTAACAAAAAAAAAAAAAAAGATTTACCTGATGCGAAACAGAACAGAAAGTAAAAAGTAATTCTGCCTTTAGTCAAAAAATAATAGTATTTCAGTTCTTTATATAATAGTAATGCATAAATATCAATACTATATGTAAATCCAAGGCCAAATGCATTGATATAACGCAAAAAGAAACAAATTATGTTATTAAAAAAATATTCCAAAATATTTGCTTGGGAATAGGACTTTCGTAGAGCATTAATAGAATCGTTAATTTTACCAAAGAGAATCTGTAATTATTTTGTAATTTTTCTTTTATTGCCTTGCGTATTTCTGTTTTTACTTTTATGAAAAGTAAAAACAGAAAGTCGCGTTCCGCTCTTGGTAAATAACGGCCTCTAAGTCTCGCAGCACATGTGTGCCAGATGTAAACTCGGCCTTAATTGTTGTAAGGTTTTAGCTATTGTGCTAGTGCCATCACCTTATATTATTATACCATCGCATTCATAAAGTTAATAACGACACTACTCAGTGAATTTGTATATGCAAACTAAAGTTGCCATAATAAAATAAAAAAAATCCAGGGAATTTCCGCACAAATTTCCCGGGATTTCTTTCCCGGAATATGTGCGGGATCCCGGGAAATTTTTCCCGTGAAATCCCGTATGAAAAACACTATAAAATACGCAACCTATTTTTAATAGTGCATTTACACTGTCTCGAAATCTAGTACTTAAAAGATTTCGAGCTAAAAATTGCTTCTTTCTACTATATTTCCCATACAAAACAAAATCTATTTTGTCAGTAGATTTGTAGGAAATCTAATCAAAATATTATATTTTTATTTATTTTTTAATATCCTGTACAATATTTTTACAATAAAGATGAGTGAATTAGCTACAGTCTGCGTAAAAAGGTGTGTAAATTGGCTACATGTACAGTTGTTTGGTTATAGTTTTGGAAATGTTTCAGTTAATGGATTTTGTTCTGGATAAAAAAAATCTTGAGAAATGTTAAAAAAACTTGGTGTAAACGGTATAGATTTTCATAAGGATTTTAACTAAAATCTACTATATTTTGTACAGGTGTAAGTGCCCTGTGAAATAACATGAAAGGTCATTTTAGTACTTACGAGATTTTGAGCTAAATCTAGTTGTTTTTTTTTACTAGATTCCCTATACAAAATGAAATCTAATATTTCAGTGAATTTGTAGGAAATTTACTAAAAATCTAATATTTTTATTTATTTTTTAGTATCCTGTACAACGTATTTATATAAAAGGTAAGTGAATTTTCTACGCTCTACAAAATTTTATATTTTTGGGTTACAGTTTAAGACACATTTTAGACAGAGGATTTTGTCTTGGAGTTATTGTTTTGAAAAAATTTCAATAAGCTTAGTATAAAGGATATAGATTTAAAATCAAATCTACTAAATTTCAAGACAGTGTAAATAAAGAAAATGGGACCCAATACAATTATTAATTTTTTCTCGCAGCGAAAACTTCTTTCACTAATGCTACCGTTGTCGAACTCACAACATCCGTTTACACTTTGACATGTCGTTAAACTTTTGCAAACATATGGCAACATTTTTTCACGGTGCACGTCTATACTTAGCAAATTTGCTAACCAATGTTTTATTTCTTTTATAGAAATCATGGAATTTATTTTGAACAACAAAAGAAAATATGGTAAACTCTATCGTGTTTGGATACTGCAACAATTGGCAGTCTTTTCATCTGATCCCGAAGATATAGAAGTGATATTGAGTTCACCACAGCATATAACGAAAAATAATCTGTATGAATTGCTGCATGACTGGTTGGGTACAGGTCTGCTAATGAGTACGGGAAGAAAATGGCATACCAGACGTAAGATTATAACACCCACTTTTCACTTTAAAATATTGGAACAATTTGTCGAAATTTTCGATCAACAAAGTGCAGTCATGGTGAAAAAGTTGCATGAAAAAGCAGATGGTAATACAGCAATAAATATATTTCCTGTGGTGTGTTTAACGGCCTTGGATATTATAGCTGGTAAGGAAGGTTGTATTAATAATTAAAGAAGTATTTAATTAATATTAAAAATGACAGCTGTTATTTGGTAACAACTGGCAACGCAAATTATGTTTCATTACTATCCATACTGTACAATTTTTATTTTCTTAGTTTAATATTCAATGCAATTTCTCTTTCTTTATTATAGAAACTGCAATGGGCGTAAAGATCAATGCCCAAAATAATCCTAATATTCCCTATGTCCAGGCTGTAACAACGTAAGCTACATATTTAGTTTTGAAAAATAATATAATATAAAACCCTAATGTAAAAAAACTATTTACCTTACTTCTAGTGTTACCAACATCATATCGAAACGTTTTATAAATGTTTGGCAACGCATGAATTGGATTTTTCGTTTAACCGCTCCCAAGGATTATCACTCTCTTTACGCTAGTATTAAACTTATGCACGACTTTACCCAAAATATCATTTTGGAAAGGCGAAAAACTTTAGAGAAATCCCTCAAGGAGAACTCAGCTCTGGCAGAAGAAAATGAATTTGGCCAAAAGAAACGTATGGCTTTATTAGACGTTTTATTGCAGTCTCATGTAGATGGAGTCCCCTTAAGCGATGACGATGTACGTGAAGAAGTTGATACTTTTATGTTTGAAGGTCATGATACCACCACCAGTGCCATCTCTTTTGCCTTGTATTTAATATCCCGCCATGCGGAAGTGCAACAAAAAATTTTCGATGAAATCAAGGAAGTTGTGGGAAATGACAAAGAGCGCCCTGTTAGCTTAAGGGATTTGGGAGAAATGAAATATTTGGAGTGTGTTATCAAAGAATCGTTGCGTTTGTATCCACCGGTGCCCATTATAGGTCGCTATTTTACAGAGGATGTAAATATATGTGGCAAACGAATACCAGCTGGCACTAATTATACTGTTGGAATTTATGTTAGTCTACGTGATCCTATGTATTTCCACGAACCAGATGCTTTTAAACCGGAAAGGTTTCTAGACGAAAACTTGACCAAGATTAATGCTTATGCGTATATACCATTTTCGGCTGGACCGCGTAATTGCATTGGCCAGAAGTTTGCTCTTTTGGAAATGAAAAGTACTATAAGTAAAACGTTAAGACATTTTGAATTGTTGCCGCTGGGGCCGGAGGTGAGGCCTATGATGAATTTAATTTTACGCTCAGCTAATGGGAATCATTTGGGCTTGAAGCCAAGAAAATATTAGATGAAACAATTTATGGACATGTTCGTGTTTAGAGAGAATAAATTGAGCTTACGATATTTATTTCGTTTTTTCGGTATTTTAATATATAAGATCTATGGTGAGCACTTAATTTTTTGATCAGCTAATAACAATCATTTAGGTCTGAAATCCTAGAAATATGAATAGAAAAGTATCTGTTTGTGTAAAAAAAATACAAATAATTTTTTTCAAATCTATTAAATTAGAATTATCTAGGCGACTGAGCTGTGGGCTGAAGGAGTTAGCGCATTGGCTCCGACAGCTATGAGCACAGCTCGATTTTTCTTTTTAGAAAAGAAAAAGAAACTGCCTTAGGATATAGAAAAATTAAAAATGTACAGGTAACCCTCGATTTAAGGGATTTCGATATAACATAGATTATAAATAGCAACCATTTTTAGGCTTCGGTACGCCAAAAGGTGAAAAGGAATCCTATTGTTTTCGCCACGATGTCCGTCTGTCCGTTTGCCCGTCACAGACTGTTTTCTCGAGAACCGTAAGAGCTACAGACCTGAAATTTTCACAGAATATGTAAAACGTTGACCGACCGCTAACATATGACAGTTCAAAATTAAAGGATGTCCTAAAGCTAGCAACGAATGTAATATACAGACAATTATGGTATATACATACTTGAAATTTTTAAAGTTAGTGTATTTTTTAGGCAGACTACAATTAACACTAAAATTAAAAAAAATTAAATTGAAGGGTATTCTATCAGTTAATGTAAGTTACTATGTAAACCGTAAGAGGCAAATTATTGAATTTTTCAAAAATACTAAAACTGAAAAAATCCCAAAATAAAAAAAAAACGCTAAAACGAAAGAATCGTCAAAAACCAAAAAAATTGGCAAAATTAGAAAAAATCGCTAAAACTAAAATTAATCGCTAAAACTTGAAAAAATTCCAAAAAATTAAAAAAGCACCAAAACTAAAAAAGCCATAAATAAAAAACGCCAAAAAACGAAAACAAGCTCCAGAGCTAAAAAAAAATCGCTACACAGAAAAAACTAAATTTCATTTTCAGTAACCAAATTCGTTGAATCAATAAATATTTTACACATCGCTCGTTTACTTCAATAGTGTCATAACTCAAAAAGTTAGTTTTCTGAGTTAATAATGCTGAGTAATCCTGCATTTCCTATTTTATCTTGTGCAAAATTTTCATATAAATAGATTCTAACATCACCTCCAGAGAGAAGAATATTTTTTCATGTCTTCATTGGATTGTATGTAAATTAAAAACTTAAAACGCATTTTCTGCAAAACTGTTTTTTATAAGTTCTGACATTATTGACATAAATGAGCGATATGTAGTGCCCGTACGGAACTCTTCCTGTGCGAGTCAAAGTCACACTTTACTGAATATTTCAAACATAATATGATGTTATTACAACCGAACAAGAATCGTTTGAGTAGAGACAAAAGAACAATATATTGTTAAATTTTAATGGGCATGAATTCGCCCACTTTTCCACACACCAAATTGTGTGATTTGCAAGAGGCCAATATTTGCACAGTTTCCGGGGAAATATTTATGTAAAATTACGTGAAATAAACTATTAAATTATAATGGAAGTGACTGCCCTCAAATTCTTTAACAATGAAAGCAAATGATAGCTATAACTTCTCAGACAAAAAGAGGGGATTTTTTAATCGGTTAAGCTGGTTTTAAAACTTGTTCGAGTCTGATGTCAATTTGACAACTTTGAGAACTTGAAAGCAAAAAATAAAAAAATTATGTTAGTCCCAAATCACACTGTGCAAGTCTTATTGCTAAGTTGATTAGTTTCAGGGAGAGAGAGACGAGGGGAACAGAAACGTTTCCTTCCCCCCCCCCCCGTCACTCGCTCCTAATAAACTAATCAGCTTAGCAATAAGACTTGCATAGTGTAAATAGGGACTTAATTACAATCAGGCATGTATATCGTTTTCAAAAAGATTTTAAAACCGATCATTCTGAAAAAGTGTGACGAATTCGGATAGATTTTATGTAATTATAATTTCTAAACTAATCTTAAGCTACTGAATTTTAAAAAGTACACTAGTAGATAAAATATAAATAATATAATAGGGCTGTGAAAAGAAATTTATCAAAAATTATTGGAAAAACTATTTAAAAAAAATTTTAAATGATTGACAAAACGAGTATAGCAAACACATCACACATTTTATCGTTTTAAAATTGGTTGTGTGTCTAAATCGGTTTTCATCACACCCTGCACCCGTATTCTGTAACTCGCTAAAGCTAAATCTCTATCGCTAAAAATCTATAAAGTCGATTTATAGATTTTCGGCCGAAATTTCAATGTTTTATGCCACAACAAAAAAATGAATTTTCTATTTGTTCAGCATTTTAGCGATCGAATTTAGCTGAGGGCTGATTGATTTTATATTAAACTATTATAATTAGATGAAAATTTAGATAGTATAAAGACAGATTTAACAATTGAATGATTTGTCATTCGTTTGTTATAAAAAAAATCAATTAAAATATAGTCGGGTTGTTATTGGTTTGCCGCACAGTATATTTAAAATACATTTGGTGCGTTTGGGTACTTTTCCAGTAAAATCCAGTAACTGAGTAAATACTGAGTAATTTAAAGAAATTACTCTCAATAAAAAAGTTTGCATCTGAAAGTACGCGAACGGAAAAATTGTAAAATCCAGTAAAATATATTGCCAGTTTTGGCGCTAAATAAATTATACATATGAAATACAAGATAGAATATTTTGTTTAATAATAAAATAGATATGGACATATGTTTTTATTTAAACTTATTTGGCCGGTCCACGATGTCGACAAGAAACTTTCTATAGCTTACTTATATTGAAAACAAAAATAAACTTTCTTATATTTTGTTTTAAATATAAGTAAGCGATAGAAACTTTCTTGTCGACATCGCGGGTCGGGCCGTTAAAGTTTCTAACCTTTTTACCCTGAACGTGAGAAGTTATTAGGATGATATATTCAAGACAACGAAAAACTGGGAAAGAATTTAAAACAAGTATATATACAAAGTAAATTTTTTAAATGTTCCATACCTCAAACCAGGAATCGTCGACCTGACGATATGTATAAACAAAAATTTCAATATAATAATCTATTAACTTTATTCACGTTTAAAAACAATCGGCCATGTTCTGAATTCCATGTGAAATTAAATCGTTTGGAATTCCATGTGAAATTAAATCGTTCATACATATTTCCAAACATTCTATGGAAATTCCGCACGTTTTAATTTCACGTGGAATACATAACATACCCGAATATTTTTCTAGCATCAAACTTAAATAAATGTTATAATGCTTATAATTTAATACATTTGTTTTTTGTTATTTTAAAAATTTCATCAAAAACTAAACATTTTTGTTTCCCTTTACTTTTGGTTGTTTCGTTTTACTGGATTTTACTGGCAAAAATTTGTCCAGTAAAAACTTGCATTTACTCACCCTCATACCTAAACAAGAGCGGAAAGCGTTACGTTAGTAGCAGGGTACGTATTTTCAGTACAATCAAATAATATTTTTAGATTTAAATATAATGAAAATGCGTACCCTGCGGCTAACGCAACGCTTGCCGCTCTTGTTTAGGTATGAGGGCCAGTAAATGAACTGTCGTTTTTTTCTCTCAATTCGACCTCTCATTTACTGGATTTTGTGTACTCGAACGCAATCCAGTAAAAAATAGTAAACATTTTTAAAAATTTTTGAGTTCTAGAACCAGCGATGCCAATTTAGCGCGTTTCGCGCTAGATTTAGCGCGTTTTAACTATGTCAAGCGCGCTTTTTTCCGTCTTAGCGCGTTTTATAAAAAATCGCTAAATTAGCGCGTTTTGAATATAGTCAATAATATTGTTACGTTTTTCTCTCTATAAAAACGCTTTTCCGTAGATCCGAAGATTTGCAAATGAATACAAGAGCCGAGTGTAGTAATTAGGGTTAAGAATGATACAAGTTTTATTTACAAATACACTTATACTAAATTACTCAAGAGCTTAAATACACTAATACAACTTAAACTAATAAATTACACACAGATATTCACAACTGGTTACCACTACGCCTTCCTCGCTGTAGTTTACGCACGTTTCTTAGCTGGCTACGCAAGTAATCACGTGACACCTCTTTGTCTACTGCTCGTCACTTACGAGACTCACTCTGCCGTCACTCACAGTTGATACACCAATACCTCTTTGTCTGCTGCTCGTCACACACGGCACTCACTCTGCCGACACTCACAGTTGATACACCAATAAAGACTCACTGGCTTTACTTACACCCTTATACACGTCTATTCGCTGCGCTGTTCCCTTTACTCCAGTCGACACGATAGACTCCACAATAATCTCAATTCCACGACAGACTATTATTAATTCACAACTTAATTATCAACTGACTAACGAGTTCTTAACTTCACTACTTTCTGATTAGCACTAACTATAACTGTTCGCGACTGACTTACGACTGCAACTAACTAACTCATTGGATGCGTCACCTCTATTTATATTTCACAGAAATTCCACTAGAAGTTTCAAGCAATGTCTAGACGATCATTATCATCTTATATGCTGCCTAATTAAGTTCATGTGGTAACTATGTACATACATGTGTATATGCGTACGTGTGTACATCATTAACTAAGCAACACACGGTGGTTGTTTATCTTTTGCTTTTCGTTTGAATTGGCATGTATGTATGTGTACAAATATGTGAATCTTCATAATAAGCAGACGCTTTTTTTGTTGTTGTTGCTTTTGCTTGTTTAGTCAAGCTAGGCATGCTTATTTAGTTGTTGGCTACTTTCTAGACTATTCTTTGCTTTGACCCTGTAGGAATATTTTCGCGTAGCATTTACATTAACCCTGTTGGAATATTTTTGTGTAATGTTGCTTAACATTGTTGACGGCTATTTTCGTAACACTGCCGCCCACTTAAGCCTATTCGTCCCGAATAGGCACATCATCGCCTTTCTTTTTCTGCGTTTTCTAAACGCCTTGTAGTTACGCTGGAGACGACTACCTCTTCCATATTTGTCGGCTTTAGTTCTGGCTCTGTCTCGTTTCTCAACTGGAACTTGTATTCCCATACGCTTGAGGTGACTACTTCGATATTCGTGGCCCCTGGTAGTACTGACTCTGCTTAGTATTTCCGCTACAGCTTGCCTTGCCGTTCGTTGGAGATGAAACCATATTTGACATTTGCAACCCTTGGTACTGAATTTGTTTCGCATTTCCAATACAGCTTGTCTTGTTTTACGCTGGAGATGACAATTTCTCCCACATTTGTGGCTTTTGGCTCTGACTCTACCTTGTGCCTTGACTAAAGCTTGCCTTACCATTCTACATTTATGGCCCTTGGCTCTGACTCTACCTTGTCCCTCGACTAGAGTTTGCCTTACCACACGCCTGAGATTCTTTATAGAAGTTGTCTTCCTCTTACTGACTGCTTTTATACTGCGCGCTTTGTATACTGTAGCAGTTTCTTTACCTTGAGCAAGCGAGACTATTTCACCCATAGCTTGTTCCGCTGTTTCGCAAACCGCTTTAATATCAGCTAAGTTAGCAACGTTCTTTGTTTTGCTGGAAACTTCTATGTCACGAGCTTCATTTACTTCGCTGGAAACTTCTGGCTCACGTCCAACTTGTTGACACTGACCACTGTTGATTTCGTCTTCTACTTTCAGTTTTTCCTCAGTGTCTTCCTCTGTGGCAGAAATGTCGTCGCAGACGCTGTTCACCAAGTCAGAAATCTCTTCGTCTGATTTACTGACTTGCATAGCTACTTTCGTCATGTCACAAACCGCTTGACTATCATCTAGGTCACGAGCTTCATTTACTTCGCTGGAAACTTCTGGCAAACTTTGCTCATGTTCAACTTTTTGACACTGAGCGCTGTTGATTTCATTTTCTGCCTTCAGTTTTTCGTCAGCGTCTTCCTCTGTGGCCGAAATGTCTTCGTAGACGCTGTTCACCAAGTCAGAAATCTCTTCGTCTGATTTACTGACTTGCATAGCTAATTCCGCCGTGTCACAAACTGCTTGACTATCATATAGGTCACGAGCTTCAGTTACTTTGCTGGAAACTTCTGGAAAACCTCGCTCACGTTCAGCTTGTTGACACTGACAACTGTTGATTTCATCTTCTGCCTTTAGTTTTTCGTCAGCGTCTTGCTCTGTGGCCGAAATGTTTTCGTAGACGCTGTTTCCCAAGTCAGAAATCTCTTCGTCTGATTTACTGACTTGCATTTCTACACCGTCTGCCCGTCTGTTTGCGTCTTCAGCAATTTCCTGACGTTTTTCATTGCTGGCTCCAGATGATTCTTGAACGTTTGTCATAGTCTTCGCTTTCCATTTGTCAAGTGTGTCATTTGTGGCCCTAGATGTTTTTCGTACTCGTGCTCGTACTCGCACTCTCTCGGTTTTGGCTCTTGAAGTTTCTCTTGACATTTCCAGAAATTTCTTGTTGTCAGATTCGATTTGAGTTCTCAATTCTCTTACTGTTCTCATAAAATCATCTAACTTTACCCTCATTTCCAAACGCTCTTTCTCCTCGAACTCATATGTCTCGATTTCGATGTTGCGCCGCTGGAACTCCTGTAGTAGTCTCTCCTGTAGTTGTACTTTATTCCCAGTTGTCGACAGTTTCCGCTTATTCAACTCTTCCTTGAGTTGCTTCACATTAAGCTCTTGAAATTTCATTTTCCTCAAAAACCAATTACTACGTTTAACCTTTTCAAACGTATGTGGTTTTGTTCACGTTTAAGCTTTTCAAACGTGTGAGGTTCTCCTTTTCTTATTACTCTTGCTTTTCGCTTAACCCTTTTAAAACGTATCGCTTGTATTTGCAAATCCCACTTCTGACACCAAATGTTACGTTTTTCTCTCTATAAAAACGCTTTTCCGTAGATCCGAAGATTTGCAAATGAATACAAGAGCCGAGTGTAGTAATTAGGGTTAAGAATGATACAAGTTTTATTTACAAATACACTTATACTAAATTACTCAAGAGCTTAAATACACTAATACAACTTAAACTAATAAATTACACACAGATATTCACAACTGGTTACCACTACGCCTTCCTCGCTGTAGTTTACGCACGTTTCTTAGCTGGCTACGCAAGTAATCACGTGACACCTCTTTGTCTACTGCTCGTCACTTACGAGACTCACTCTGCCGTCACTCACAGTTGATACACCAATACCTCTTTGTCTGCTGCTTGTCACACACGGCACTCACTCTGCCGACACTCACAGTTGATACACCAATAAAGACTCACTGGCTTTACTTACACCCTTATACACGTCTATTCGCTGCGCTGTTCCCTTTACTCCAGTCGACACGATAGACTCCACAATAATCTCAATTCCACGACAGACTATTATTAATTCACAACTTAATTATCAACTGACTAACGAGTTCTTAACTTCACTACTTTCTGATTAGCACTAACTATAACTGTTCGCGACTGACTTACGACTGCAACTAACTAACTCATTGGATGCGTCACCTCTATTTATATTTCACAGAAATTCCACTAGAAGTTTCAAGCAATGTCTAGACGATCATTATCATCTTATATGCTGCCTAATTAAGTTCATGTGGTAACTATGTACATACATGTGTATATGCGTACGTGTGTACATCATTAACTAAGCAACACACGGTGGTTGTTTATCTTTTGCTTTTCGTTTGAATTGGCATGTATGTATGTGTACAAATATGTGAATCTTCATAATAAGCAGACGCTTTTTTTGTTGTTGTTGCTTTTGCTTGTTTAGTCAAGCTAGGCATGCTTATTTAGTTGTTGGCTACTTCGCGTAGCATTTACATTAACCCTGTTGGAATATTTTTGTGTAATGTTGCTTAACATTGTTGACGGCTATTTTCGTAACAATATCATTTCAGTTCAATATTTTGTTAACTTTTTTTTGTATAAATTTAACAATTTAAATTTTAATATCCAAAACTCCGATAACATTTTTTAAATTAGTTAATGAATCAGCTGTCGCAAACAAAATTCGCTTGACTGTGTTTAGAATAAAAAACGCATTTTATTACTGTAATGACAAATATTTTGAAATTTCACAAATAAAAATATGCACTACATACATACAATGACCAAAAAAAAGGTACATAACTTACAAAGCATCTATTATAGCTGAAATACAAAAAGCATTTGAATCGCATAATCTATTCGACAATTTATATGTTGTTACAAAGTTTAAGAAATAAATTAAAAGTACAAAATAAGCATTTCGATTCTTTGGAAGGCGATTATGATTCTGTATTAAATTATTTTAGTTAATTAAAACATAATGTCAAGGAAGCAATATTGCAAAATCTGAAAAATTAATTGTATATACGAATTCTAATACATACATATGTACATCGACTTTTATTTAAATTTAATTTAGCGCGTAGAAAATAGCTCGTTTTTGCTAAAAATATTTGACAATGCTGTAACATAGCGCGTTTTGAGAAGGGTAGTAGCGCGTTTGGGTTATAAATAGTTGGCATCGCTGTCTAGAACGCACTTATTATTACTACGGCAAACCAGTAACCACCCGACGATATGTATAACTGAATTGAGAACCCACTTGTTTTTTTTTCAAATCGTTTAAAAAGTAATTTAAATCGTAATCATTAATTGAAATTTACAGTATTTTCCTTATTCTTTATTTATAAGAAATTTGTTCAATAGCAAACATTTAGTTTTGTTTCAGCTGTTGTTAAAATAAGTTGTATTGATAATAGAGTAACACATGCAATTTTAATATTTATTTTGTTTAATAGCACGAAAAAGAGAAGCTGCTGATACCGAATACTAATTCGAGTAACAATTTTCTGATACGGTAACAACCATGATACAATTATATCAGGTACATGCACAAGCCCAGCTTGTTAATGGATACAATGCAAATAGTTGTCAAACTTTGTTTACAAGCTGCAAAAATGTTAGTGTACGTGTGTGAATAAAATGTTTACAGTGTTGCCAATGAATTTACACATGGCTGTGTCTCCAATTACACATCGAAGAAAATTACACTACACATCTTTTGTGTAGTTTAAAATTAAAACAAAAATAAGTAAAAATAGAACCCAAAGTTGAATTACACACAGATTATACAAGAATTTAATTACATGGCCTACACATGTGAGTAGAAATTACACACTGTCTAACTACACACAGATTGGCAACACGGAATAACTATAATCATGCAGGAATGCCGCGTCTGCAATTGTACTTTAGTTACCCAGTATTTGTTATTTTTAAAAACAAAAGGCATCTGTTTCAGACAATTATTCGTTTGTTTATACCAACAAAATACCTGTGTTTTTTGGTGTTGTATTTTTGTTGTAGTCGTGCATGTACCTAGTATAATTGTATCATGAGATGCGTTCGCGTACTCAAAAGTTTTTAAAAGTTTTTACTGAACTTTACAGCATTTTACTAAATTGCGTTCGTTTACCCAAAATACAGTAAATGAGAACACAAATTGAGAGAGTAAAGTGACAGTTCTTGACTGAGTGTTTTGCAAACTTTTACTGCAGAAATTTATCGTAGTAAAGTTTAGTAAGATAAGAACATATGATTCAAAATGTAAACAAATGAAAAGTAAGCAAACGAAAAGTGTAAACATTTGAGAAAAGGTTAAATAAATATTGTGAAAGTCATTAAAAAATAATTTATTTCTAAAGCATAATAATGATAGCTGTTAATATACATATTTTTTAATTTATTTTATTAATCCTTTTGCTTTGCAAATTATTCTAATTACTCAGAGTTGTAAAACTGTAAAGTATCTGGTTACTTAGTATTGCACTTGCTTTTAAGGTAATCAGTAACATTTACAAATTGTCATGTAATTTTTATTAATTTAACGAAAAACAAAACAAGGCAATCAAAAATAAATTAATTATGAATATTGCATGAAATAAATTACAAAATTTATTCTTAGATTGCTCATGTTATAAAAATATTGTATCGATTACCAATAATGAAAAAGAGTTGAATAGTCAAAAGTTTATATATTTTTCAACACTATGTGGAGTTGGAGTCAGCTGTTTCTGTAATCTTACTAATTTTTACTATTTTTCCGTTCGGGTACTTTTTTGGCAACAGCTCTTTTAAGAGTAAATTTTAAAATTTTAGCAGTAAATACTCATTTACTGCATTTTACTGCAAAAGTAAACGAACACACTTATGGTAACAACCATTCCCATTCTCGATTTTTTTTTACATTCTCTGATACAATCTGATAAGATTATAAAAGTTTTACAAATAAAATTAAAATAAAAACTAAGAATTTTGATTACCCAGCTAAAAAAATATGTATGGAGCATATATGATATCCCATATATGGTTCGGATCCGAGAAATGAGGGTATATGGGTATATGATTATATATATTTATACATTTTCATACATGTATGTGTCAATATTCCCTCTACAGTATGCAAAGTTCATATTTATACTCTCTTGAGTCGCAAAAGCGCACTGCTGTGCAATTAATTAAATTACTCAAATTACTTTTTTTTAAATTTTGAACAGGGAGGTTGTATTTAATGAAACAATTGTTTGGACAAATAATGAAAAACGAACTAAAAGTCATTTTCTTCATCATTTTAAGTCAAAAGGTGAATCAATTATTTAAAAACACAAAACTCATATTCGTCCATAAAATTTGATTTAAGAAATCGTCTAACAATAGTTTTCAATATAATTTTTTGCAGTAATATGAACTTTGTTTCTTATCTAGAGAATTCTGTTATTTTCTATAAAATTAATAACTGGATTATCCTTTTGATTATTTGATATATTAAATGAGCCACAAGAATGGTTTTTTGTTTGTTTTGTAACAAAAGTTTTTCTTTTTAACCCCCGACTAAAAAAAAGGGTGTTATAAGTTTGTAGTGTGTGTCTGTGTGTTTGTGCGTCTGTGTATATGTGTGTCTGTCCGTGTGCACGTACAGGCCAAACGGCTGGACCGATTTTCATTAATTTTTTTTCTGTTTGAAAGATGACTTAATCGAGAGCGTTCTTAGCTATGTTTGAAGAAAATCGGTCCAGCCGTTTAGAAGATATAACATCTTTTCTGAAAAAAGTCGGGGGTTTTTAAGATTTTTAATTTTTGTTATTATTATTATTATTTCGTTTATTTAAATAGTTGACAATGCTGTAACTCAAGGCCTTTTTCAACTGACAGCTAAGTTAAAACACATGGTTTCTTATGTTACATTCAGTACGTGTCCTTCAACGCAAAGTACATTTAGATTTTCATGTTTTGTGGCAGCAAAAGTAAAATTAAACAAAAGAAACAAACGAAATAAATACAAAAATTTTAATTTAATAAATAAAATGGAGAATCGACCTATTGAAGCTGTTCAAATACATCCGTCAATAAAGTACTCATTTTGCCATCCTTCTGCGTCGTCGCGATAATGTCAGTTGAAGAAGGCGAATTTTAACGTATGACGGATTCATTGTGCCCCGGCCTTTAGCGCGTTTAGCGCGTTTTGGGAAGGGTAATAGCGCGTTTGGGTTATAAATAGTTGGCATCGCTGAATACACTACACAGAGGCAGCGATGCCAACTATTTATAATCCAAATGCGCTAGAACGCGCTAAGTTACAGCATTGTCAACTATTTATAGCCAAAACGCGCTATTTTCCTACGTGCTAAATTAAATTTTAATGCAATTCGATGTACGAGTATGTATGTATTAGTTAATACAGCTGATTTTTTAGCTCTTTCAACTCTTTTTAAAATTTTGTAATATTGTTCCTTCGAAATTAAAAACTAAAATCATTTAATACAGAATCAGAATACAGAAATAATCGAAACCCTTAAGTTTTTATTTTAATTTTATTTATCAAACTTTGTAACAACATATAAATTGTCGAATAGTTTTGCTCTTCAAATGCTTTTTGTAATTCAATTATAATAGATGCTTAATAAGTTATGTAAATTTTTTTGGGCCCTCTAGTACATAATTTTAGTTGTGAAATTTAAAAATATTTGCCATTTACAGTATTAATTTATTATTTATTTATTTAATTAATAACTTGATAATAATTAATTATTATAAAGTTATAAAAATAGAGCACTAGCTACAGAGGCCATCAGCTCTTATTCTTAAGGAATAAATTACAAAAGAAGAGTTTTACATTCAGATTGTGTCATAGATATTTAACATTTTTAGCAAATTAATAACATTTTTTATATTTTCTTTTGTTACATCGAGCATTAAATTTAAGAAAGAGTAATTATATTTGATATTATATATATATATATATATATATATATATATATATATATATATATATATATATATATATATATATATATATATATATATATGTATATATAGATTTTACATGATGACATTAATTTATTAAATGTTTAATAGACATGATTGAATTTCTGCAGAAGCTACATTGGGGTTGTTGTGCTTTTTTCATCAAATGTTGGTGTGTTAAACGGCAGTGACCTAGTCTTATACGTATGTATTTTTTGAGCTGTGTTCTTGGTATATCTGGTGGGTACATGGGTGGTTCTCCATTCGGTACAGTATTAAAATAAGTTTTTAATTCTAAACACAGTCAAAGGAGTTTTATTTGCGACAGCTAAATCATTAACCAATTTAAAAATTTCTATCAGAGTTTTGTATACTAGAAAATTGGTAAATTTACACACAAAAAAGTAAAAAATATTGAACAGAATGGATGGTATTAACTTTATTCAAAACGCGCTAATTTAGCGCTTTTTTATTGAACGCGCTAAGACGAAAAAAAGCTCGTTGGGCATAGTTAAAATGCGCTAAATCTAGCTAAATTGGCATCGCTGCACAGAGGGTGTTCACAATTAAAAAAAAACAAAAGAAGTATTTGATACACAAATACATGATAAAGATAGTTGTGAATTAAGCAAATATGTATAAAGTTAAAACTAGGGTAAATAGTTTATTGTTTAATACCAATTACTAATTAGCACAGGGTAAATTGGTTGACTAGCAAACTGGTTCATATAACAATGTATGATTAAAAAATAATATGAACTTTAACCGGAAGTTTAAATTATCATGATGTAAATTTCTTTTTCAGATAACAGCACCAATCACTGATTTCAATCGTAAAAAATAAGAAGCTGTTTTCAAATAATGTTGCTGGAAATTTTAATTTTTCTCGGCTTGGTATTTCTAATAGATGCATTGGGTCGCAAATATTGCACTAGAAAATTAACCAACATACCTATAGTATCCAAATTGCCAATATTTGGAACTATTTTAGCTTTATCTTCCGTTACACCCTATAGTAAGCCACATATCGCCAGTTGAAATGCAAAATCACGTAACTAGCAAAAAAAAAACTCAAAATCGTATTTTTAATGAAACGCATGTCGCTACAAAATTTTTAAACCTTTCTCATAACAATCAGCTGAATTAAAAAGGAAAATAAAGAAACTTTACTTCAGGCACAGAATACACAGAAGTGAAGAAAGTGACAGGCAAAAAAAGCTCCAATCAGGCTTTTGTTAAAATTCATGGAAGAAAGAGAAAAACATAGTGTATTTTATACTCTAGTGTATTACTACTTACCAATTAACACAGCTAATAAAAATGTATTGCACTAGAAAGACGTAGCAAAACTAAACCGACGACAAAATTTGAGGGAAAACGAGACAAACTGAAAAATACCCGTATCTTCCGTCTCGTGACACTTCTGTATGTTTTGTGCTTCAGGCCAAGACCTTGCTTCAGCCACTTAAATAATTTTGCTTAGTTCTCTCTCTCTCTCTCTCTCATAAAATTTAATAAAGTGTAGTTACGTGATTTGGCATTTCAGCTAAAGATATAATAATCATTGAATGATGGATAATAATGATGAAAATGTACATATGTACATATGTACATATCTTTCAGATTTTCATATATCATGGCGACAATTTTTGAATAGCTTTGGCAGAACATTTTGTGCTCGCATTCTCGGATCTCTGATAATTGTTACCATCGATCAGAGCATAGTGGACGCAGTTCTCAGCAGCCAAGTTCATTTGGAAAAACATAGGCTCTACAATATAATTAGAGTTTGGCTGGGAAATGGCCTAGTACTGAACAATGGCAAAAGCTTGCACACAATGCGTAAAATTTTAACGCCAGCATTCCATTTTAATATTTTGGAAAAATTCGTTGAGGTGTTTGACAGACAAATGTTATGATAGAAAAACTAAAGATGATAGCAGATGGTGCAAAAGTAGTGAATATTTATGATTATATGAGTTTATTGGCCATGGATATTATAACAGGTGGGTAAATTACATAAATACCAAAAAGCTTTATCGCCATAGCGAAAACATTGATTGGTTTATGGAATTTTGGTTTGCATTTTTGCAGAAACTGCTATGGGTGTCACCATATCTGCTCAAGTGAGCACGGATTCCGAATATGTTAAAGCAGTAAGACAGTAAGTTGCGAGGATTTTCCGTAACTTTAATAAAATTAAAAAAAAATAAACTTAAAACTTGAATAACTTTTTGCAGGATTAGCGACATTATGGTGAAACGTTTTTTAAGACCCCACTTGGCATTTGAAGCTAGTCTACGCCTTTCCGCACCCAAAATGTATAACAACCAACGAAAAAGCCTTGAAATATTGCATAAATTTGCTGATAAAATCATTGCCGAAAGACAAAAAACACTACTACAAATCAAAGGCAAAAGAGAGGCGACTAGCTTTGATCCTAACAACACTGATGCTAATATTTTGGGTTCAAAAAAGCGCATGGCTATACTGGATGTGCTACTGCATTCGTCAATAGAAGGCGAACCCTTATCGGATAAACCGATACGAGATGAAGTTACCACATTTATGTTTGAGGGTCATGATACCACCGCTTCGGCTGCTTCCTTTTGTTTGTATGCTTTATCGCGTCATCAGGAAGTGCAAAAAACGATTTGCAGAATTTGAACTATTTGAATTGTGTGATCAAGGAGTCGTTGAGATTGTATCCACCAGTTTTGGCTATAGGCAGAGTTTTGAAGTCCGATGTGAAAGTTGGTAATTTAATATGAAACTATAAATTTTAGTTTCATCTATTTATCCCAAACGTTTTTAATTTATTTATTTATTGCAAGTAGCATAGACAAATATATTTTGCCAGCTAAATCCAATGTCATTATTCTACTTTTTGAAATGTTACGAGATCCCACAGTCTTTGATCAACCTTTAAGCATTATCCCCGAGCGTTATCTTATGAACAATGAACGTGTGAATACGTTTAGCAATATACCCTTTAGTGCTGGACCACGTAATTTTATTGGGCAAAAATTTGCACAAATGGAGCTTCGTTTGATTGTTACTAAGGTTATACGAAATTTTGAGCTGCTGCCCCTGGGTGAAGATGTACAACTAAGAATGCAATTAATATTATGTTCAAAGACGGGATTTAATTTTGGTCTCAGACCGCGTACATATCGAGAGCAAGAAATCGCCCTTGTGAAATGATTATTCTCAGCTTGTTGAGAAATTTATTTAAAAACTTTTCTTTGAAATTTTACGGAATTAACAAAAAATTAGATATTAATTTTTACTTCAGACAGAACGTTTTGCGTTTTAGGTAGCGCTATATTTGTAAAGCTCGAAAAAAATTTGTCGGTTTCTATTAAAATTTTAATACTTTAAAGGATACTATTAAAAGAGTGTTAAAAACATACAGTAAATGAATTTGTTTTTTACGTGCGTGAATAATTCTATTGTTTAGCAGTAGGTATTAAAAAAATTAAAAACACTAAGGAGTTGCAAACTTGGGTTCATAATTTTTGGTGAATAATGATCAACTTCATTAACTGTAGAAATTGAAATTGGAAATATGCTTGCGTTTTTTGTACGCACGCTCGTGAATAAATATATTTCAGATATACAGACATACATACATATGTACATACGTTGTTGAGATAAAATATTTGCATAAGTTTTAAATGAAAATTCAAAATCTTTTCTAGCGGATCGCTTTTCATTTCAAAGAAAGCCCGCTTCATCCATGCATTTATACATATCGTCATATAAACTCAAAAGCGGCTAAGTTTCAATAAAAGTACTTTACAGGAGAATCAAAAAACATTCTAAATTCTATCTATTCGGTTCCCAGTAATCATTTCGTTAATAAAATCCTATAGGATTTTTTTGGTTTTATATGACGATAAGAACATACATTGTATCACTCCACAAAATCCAAAAACAAATTTTTTGAGTTACATATGTATGTACACGTATGTGTATGTCTGCAATACAGACTCTGCTGCAAGAAATTTTAAGTAGAAAAATAAAATACAACTTACTTAAGATGAAATTGTCCAGGTAGTCTCTTCTTTTATGTACGAAGTGTTAAAAGTTTCACACTATGTATTTTTTGTTTATCTAATATTTTAAACACCGGTATTATGAAATTTGATTCTTTTTTGCAATTTTCCTTCTATTCTGTTAGTCCCGCTATAGGCATGGAGAATTATTTGGCCAGTTCGAAGAACTATTTCGCCACCACCTACATACGTAGTACGTTTTAGCCGCCACAATTTTTTAAGTTGCAATTTATTTAATATTTTGGTTGAAAATGGGATTTTTATATAAAAACTTTTATTACCTTCAGATGCTTTATTGCAAAATGATATAATACACTCTTTGGAATTTATACAAGCACATATTTACTTATGAAAACTCTAATATTAATCACACACATTCACACTATTGTCACAGAGGATATACTTTATGCTATTGTTTCTTTATCTAATATTTTAACACCGTTATTATAAAACTTTATTTTTTTGCAATTAACATACATATATACATGAGTATGTACACATGTGTACGTTTTAGCCGCCACAATTTTTTAAGTTGCAATTTGTTTAATATTTTGGTTGAAAATGGGTTTTTTATATAAAAACTTTTATCATCTTCAGATGCTTTATTGCAAAATGAAATAATACACTTTTGAAATTTATACAAGCACATTTTTACTCATAAAACTCCAATATTAATCACACACAAAAATTACTTTAGCAGTTATGTTTTCCCTCTTAAATTCACAGCTGACAACCAAGTGGCTATGGTTGCCAGATGCTACACTACTTATTCGCCGATTTTACGACTTTGAACTAAACAGAATAACCTAGAAACCAAACGATATTATGATATATGTTAAAATGTATATACAAGCTGCTATGTGTTTTTGATGTAAGCAAGTTTTATAAATCAGAAAAGTGATGTTTTTGTCTCTTCTATCAGTTTTCTGCACACTGTGTTAACCCTTGAGCACCAACTACTAACAAGCAGGGCTCGGACTTTCGTAACCGTTAAAACTCCCAAAAAATATTAAAAAATTTCCTTAAAACACAAAAGCGTAGTATTCGCGGTCAAAATGCATGACAAGCAGGTCGTATAATAATGTTAGTGAAATTTTGTCTGTATGCGTCACACCCACTATACTTCATGTAAATCGAAATTTGTTGATATTTCGCCAGAATGTCTGCAACACAAAAATAGAATGATAAGGTAGTAAAGGCAGCAGATTATATATTATTCTGTTAGTTTGACATTTCAGTTGAACCTAGCATATGTATAAGATGCTATTAATTTATCGTGCAATACATGCACGTGTATGCTGATACTTATGCCATACAACAACTGCAAAAAATAGATGAAAGCTGATAAGATGGCATTATGGCACACATCTTGTAGCTCAGCAAGCAGTCTCTGCTTCTGGCCAAGGCGAATTCAGTATCAGGTCACCTTATCAGCCCGGCTGATTATCAGCTGTTGATGCAAAATTGAGCAATTTGAACCAAAATGTCAAAATTTGTTCAGGAATCTTTTGACAGGTTGGTTTTGTAGCATAGCAAACTACAAGTTTTTTGTGTTGTAAAATTGTTGTACTGATAAGGTCACCTGAAACTGAATTCGCCTTGCTTCTGGCGACCTTGTTGAGTGTCCAATTCTATGCTTTCTATACACTTGTCCCTTTCTAATGTAGTTAGAATTAAACACAGTTGCCTAAAATAGCACTGGTTATACAATTGTGGATATACATATCCTTTTTATCTAAATACATATATATCACACTCCTATGACGAAAAATCGACTGAAAAAACACTACATGTGCTTAGTTAAACTCTTATTGGTTATAATATATTGCTTAATTCACAAAACCTCTTGTTTCTCTGTATCGATTGTATTATCATATTAAATACAAGAGTGTAACATTTGTTGTATGAAATTTTCACATAAAAATGAAATTCACTATTACAATTTTATTTCATATGTTTTTAAAATGTTGTATTCAAAGAGAGGCTCTCTGAGAGAATTTGTATGTAGCTTGTTCTTCTTTTTTCATTAAAAATACGAAATACATTAATACACAACACAGAGGGTGTTCACAATTAAAAAACCAAAAGTGTATTTGATACAAAAGTACACGATAAAGATTGTTGTGAATTAAGCATAAATAATCAATTTAGATTAAATTTAAAAATTAATGAATACACCTTGGCACTTACTTTTACGCCTCACCGTTCCCATTTTTTTCGCCGCACTAATGGTGCAATGTTCTAGGTTTGAACGTTATACATTTAAATTTTTCATGTTTGACCATGTTTACGCAAACGCGGCAAAAAATCAAAAAATTTAGATATTTTTATGTTGTTGTTGTAAATGTTTGAATTACAACAAGAAGAGAGAGAATAAGTAAATAAAAGGAGAAGAGAATATTATTGTTGAATCCGCCGCATGCATGGTTGCCAAGGCTGCCGATTTATCGGCATTTTACCGATTTTTCATTAAAAAACAAACAAATCGTCAGTTGGTGACTGTTTTGATGTATGGAACAAAAATATGTTTTCGAGAAAATGAATTAAGAATGTTTAGCTCATTAGTTTTATAAAAAATACACGATATAATTTTTTGTTTAATAATAAAAGTTACAGATATATATGTTTTTTTTTTCAAACTTAAAGTTGTTAAACTTTTTACATACAACATGAAAAGTTATTAGGATTTAAAGGCAAAATGACATAAGTCTTTGTCAACACATGTTTCAATCATAAAAATAATATTGTTCACTACTTGTTCAAGTAGGTTAAATTACTGTATATATTTATAAGTAGATTTAAAAGGTGAAAATATCATTTTTATTCATATAACATGACTTTTTTTAGAGGAAATACAGCGAAAGAAATATAAAACAGTTTGAATATATTCAATAAAAGAAATTTTATTAAAAAAAATTATTAATTAAATTTTTTCTTAGCGACATCGTACATACATATACTTAAAAACAATTTTTAGAATTTTTGTACGCAAGTGTTATATACATCGTAACAATTGCGAATAACAATATTAATACTTTTACGTTTGAAACGTGCCACATATCCCAAAAATTTTCAATTGCCGTAAAACAATTTTTTAAATGTTCAACAATTATGAATATGGCGCAATATTGCAGCTCTATATCTTCTGATTTATTCAAGATATCGTAAAACTGATAAAGAATTTGGAAAGAGGACACATTATTAATATACATTTAATCAATCAATCTTAATATTCTTAAAAATGTTCTTTCTATACATCAAACCAGTAACCACCCGACGTAATGCCGATTTTATGTAAAAAATATTGAAAATCCGACAACTTCGTTTTCAAAACACGTTTTTGTGATTTGGCAACAATGTAGTTCCAGCTTATTTTCATTATTAGTACCATTTTCGCTTGGCACGCGTGAGTTTATCCCTTCCTTGAAAACGGCTACATTAAAATACAGTTTGCTTAGTGATAAATAAATAATAATAAATTAATTAAATATTAAATTATATATCTCATACTGCATTTCAAGTTAAGCAGTGTTTGAACTTCGAAATAATCTACGATTAATATTTTTGGTGTGTATAAAAGTCTGAATTTGCTCGAATTGAAAAGAAAATTGCAAAAAAAAGAATTGGTAGAAATAATAAGCAAAAAGTTGTATGCCTGTCCTAATGATGGCGTTAGTAAGAGTTCTTTTTTCTTGTTTTCTGCGAGGGTGGCAAAGAAGAAAATACTATTTAAATCAATTTTTCCTGTAATAATTTAATAAGTTCAAGAAAATTTGTTTAAAGTATTGTTTTTTGTTGCAAAGAATTTACACGTTTTCGTTCACTGGTGTAGATAAAAGACGGTGTCAAAGAGGCCATATTTTATGGAGGCATATGTGCAGAACTAACTAAAAAAAAGTAGCATATAAATGGTTGTGTTGTGTGAATGAATGTTTAATTTCTTAAAATATTTTTGACATTTTTTAGCCGTTAATTTGCTACAGCTTTAATAAAATAAGTTTCCCAAGTTAATGTAATTTACATAAATTATTAATGATACAGGGTGTCACATTGAGATGAAAAAGTACTCGTGCCTATTAAATTTTTTCTTTCTTTCTTGCTTGCCTTTTTGCCATTTTCTTTTTACCGGTTGTTGTTTTATATATTTTCCTTTTAATATTTGATCGTTTGGGAGATGCCACATGTTTTAGATTTTAACAGAGATTTTATGTTTGTTTTAGTGTAATATATTGAATTTTTCCAAATTGATTTTAATTGATTTCCTTTTTTACGTTCTTTAATTTCTAGTTAATAAAAACAAGCTTTTGTAATTAATTAACTATGTATGGACAAAATATGAGAAACGTTGCGTTTGCGCCCTATGGTTATAATGGTTATAATAGACAAAGGTATTTATCAAAATTCATAAATTTATTTAAATTATTTTTAATGGGACTTTTTAGTTAATTTTTTTTTATAAAAACCTATTCATATTTGAGTGTATTTTGTATTGCACATGAAATTAAATCGTTCGCAATTGCCCATTGTTGTTGTAAACACATTCATATTTCCAACAACAATTCTATGACAATTCCGCTTGTTTTAATAAATTTAATTTCACGTGGAGTACAGAACAGAACCGATTATGATTTTAAACACTCTGTTTCCCTACCTAAATATGTTTCGTTAACCTTTTGTAAACTAAAGTTATTTATATGAATACGGCAGAAACTACATATTTGTGTATTTTTTAATTTTACCCTAATTTTCGAAAATCCAATTTCACCATATTTCGACGTTTTGAGGTCCTGGAATTCTATTTTTGACTATATTCACGACAATGTCCGTGTGCTTGAGTTTCTGTGTATGTGTGTGCGTGTGTACACACATACATACATATGTATGTAAACCACTGCTGGCCAGAGAAGCGCCAGAGTGCCGAACATCAATCGGCTTTTTGTACAAATGAATGCACATACGCTTATACATTTCTCTCGGGTTTCTCTCTGTGGGCAGCATTGATGTAAACATATCAACTTAAAAACGTCTCAACGGATCGGAAGCAAGTTTGTAAATTTAAATCCATTCTGTACGTAAGATTTGGAAAATCTTCGAAATTGAAATTAACACAAAACTTTTTTTCGAAACAAATTTTAAAATATGTACTAAGGATTATTATTATAGCGGATTTAATTAAAGTTAAGTTTTTGTCGGTCGTATATCAGGTATCAGGTTAAAATTTAATTGTAATAATGAAAAACATTTTATACGTCCGATGAAATCCTACCCTTAAACTTAATGTATGTAATTCATAGGGTTATTATGTGATTACGATTAGAAAATAAAACTTTTCGGATTTGTATGTTATTAACATGGCAAATTGAAAACTTTTCTGTCTGATTCCAATAAAATCATACTCCGATTATTACAGATTTGAGTGAAATCGGTTCATTCGTTCGAGAGATGTTTACAAAAAGTATCAGTCAAATCGATTTTGTATATTTATAGATTTCTATAGAATTGAAAAGTGTATCGAATGCCGCAAATTTTACCAAAATCTGTAGATTAGCGGGAAGTTTCAGAGATGGCTTGCAAAGTCAACTGTTTCCCATATTATTTTATATACGGCTTGTAAACTGTTTAATTTGTTAAAGCAAAGTTATTTAAATTTGTGAAAAGTTGCGTTAAATCAATAGCGTTACTTATATACAATTTACTGCTACTATTAATTTTCTACATATTGCAAAAATTATTATGACATTGACTAGGTTTGTTAAACATCTCAAATGAGATGTTTTAGATTTAAACACTTCGCTAAGGTACGGTCACACTTGTCAAACAAATTCCCAAAAAAGCGTAACCAACAAACACTAATGAAAAAAGTTTTGATCCAGACGCTTGTTTATCATATTAAACACAACTAATGGACAATGTCATAGAATCCAACAATATCAGCTACTCTTTAACTTGACAACCTTTTGTCTGAATTGAAGGATTTTTCATTAGCATTTAGTGGTTACGCTTTTTTGGGCAAATGTTTGGCAAGTGTGACTGTAGCTTTAAACACATAAACGGATTATGTGCAGTGCGTTTTTAATAACTCTGGCAACTTTTTGTTGGTATTAAATGGCGGCAAGTGAAAAAATTAGGTACACGAATAATTGCTTAAAAAATATTAAACTATTTATAAAAAACAATTTATTTTTTGCAAATAATAAAACAAATAAAGAATTCGGTTAAAAACTAAATTGTTCGGAATTTATTACAATCACAATAACTTACTAACAAAATTTCAATCTTAAAACGTCTCAAATGTAATGTGATCGGCAGAGAAACAAGTCGAGGCAAAATTATCGGCGGCGGCGGCGCAGTAGTTTTGTGACCGGCGGCGGCGCGCCGAGGGAATTTTCGGCGGCTCAAATAAGCATATGAAAATTTAAGGAGAAAATAAAAATTGAAACTGAAAATTAATTTTCAAACTTTTTTCTCCGAAATTTGTCTTTTGGATCAGATAAAATTTCGGCTGGTTTTGAGCCGATGTGAGCCGATACAATCGGCGGCGGCTTGATACACAGAAAAACAAACGGCGGCGGCGCGCCGTCGGCTTTGAGCCGGTCGACTTTTTTCTCTGGTGATCGGTTGTGTTTAGTTTTAAAAAAAATTTTATGATTGCAAGCGAAAAAAAAATTAAATGAACGCCTTATTTATTAAAATTATTAAGGCCCTTATTATGAGTAATTGGCGATCTTCGAAAGCAACTCATAATAAGGACCTACTTCTTTATAAAGGCTTAATAAAAAAGGTTAACGAAATATCTTGTTTAAAATCATATGTATGTAAGTGTGAACATAGAAAGAATTAAACGTAGGCTTAAAAATATTTATTTATGTATGTTTATTTAATATCTCATAATCATAAATATGATTTCCTTTTTCGAAAATACAGCTTTTTTATATTTTATAACTTAACCAGGAAAAAAACTGAAGTACATAGTTTAAAGAGCAGGGGTATACTCTGTAATTCGAATCGAAAGAAAATGCATTCGAATTTACATGTTATAAGTATACAAATTCGAAAGCATTTTCTTTCGTTTCGAATTTCACGCCTTGTTAATTATTACATGAAGTAGATTCATGTTTAACGCTTTCCTAAATCCTAATAAATTCGTCATTATTCAAGTAATAAATATGTATTAACATTCAAAAAGCTTTTAAATCATGGAACATGGGTTCATCACCGACTTATAAAAAATATTTTTAGTTTATTTACAAATTTTCCTGCTCCGACAAATCGAGAAAACTAAAAAGCGAAATCACAAAAGCAATTGTCTATTCTATAATTCGAAACGAAAGGAAATACTTTCGAATTTGAATATAATTACAGAGTAGACCTGTAACAATAAGTTTTACGTTAACGTGAGTGACACGAGCACCAAATCTGTCTGTAATGACTATTATTATTTGAATTAATTCCTATAGATGAAATTTGCGAATTGCATTAATTATTCTGTGTCAACGGTCTTAACTTTAGAAGTATTTCTGATTTTTACTTAATTTCATGTGTTTTAATGCAAAATATCCATTTTCTGATTGAAAAAGAAAGTATATGAGATCAGGAATGTACTTTCTTCAGGAGTATCAATAAAGGGTGTTCCAATAAGACTCGCGATGCCAATAACAGAGTGGGATACAGGAAAATAGTAGAGGTCCTATGCTCCAATGTGAGAGAAGGATAAAAGAAGAAGAAGAAAAGGACGTTTCATTTTGATTAGCCCGCGATTATAACAGTTGTCACAATTCTGACTGTATCTATATACTTGATTAAATATTACTCCGTTGTGTTTTTTTCTGGTATTTTCCTTTTTTGCGAGTTTAAATTTTTTTATGAACAATTGTAAACAAATTTCATGTTTGGAAAAATAGCTAAAAAAAATGGCTAGATTAAAATAAAAATGGCTAAAAAAAATAGCTAGTAGCTAAACTCACTTTTCTTCCGGCTAAATGGGATGAAAAATGGCTAAATTTAGCCAGAAAATGTTTAAATTTGCAACACTGATTGGGAAAGCATTAAATATGAATTCACTTCTTCTAATGATTAAGAACGCGTGAAAGTTACAAGCGAAGGAAAGAATTCATTCAGCCGATTAACGGTCTGTCCCACGATGTCACCAGCAAACGTTCGATCGACAATTTGTATTGCAAACAACAACAAATTTTCTAATGTCATTGTTGTTTGCAATGCAAGTTATCGATCGAATGATTTCTGGTGACATCGTGGGACAGGCCGTAAAATTTTCTTGCTTATTTTATTTATTTTCTTTCGTTTTTTTTTTGTGATATTTGCAAATAAATTTTTTGTTTGCCTACTTTTAGGCTGTACTATTTGCTTAGAGATTATAATTTATGTTTTTCAATATCTTTCTTTTCTTTTTCAAAATAAGTATGACTTATTAAGTATGTGGGGGCGCTGAATGCATGTGATAAAAATAAAAAAAGTAAAATACTCTAGCTACATATCGTTACCTTTTATATAGAAAGGCCCTAACTCATATTTTTTTCAATTCGAGTTTTTTGTGTACATACATATTTCGATAGAAGAACACCTAATGTATCGAAAAATGTAAAAATCTCGATTTCAAACAAATAATGAGTAAGGGCCTTTCTATATTAAGGCAACGATACATACATATGCACATATTGTCGTAGTTGTCTGTAGTAAAGTACAACAAAATTATTGAAGGTGAAAATTATTAACATTGACAATGGTTTCTATTTATTACTAATAATAATTACGTACGGACATATGCACATACATATATGAGAACCAGTAAAAGAAAAAAGCGAATTTTTAACTTTTAAAGTGCGGTTTGTGTATAATTTTTCAGTGGGAAAATCGTAGAATATTTTGGTTTTTTATATCAATAACAATAACAACAACATAAAAAATTAAATAACTTATAAAAAATAAAATAAAAATATAACCAGCAATCAATATCATCAATTACTAACGGAAACCAGGCCATAAAGTTGTATTTTGGATTATATCTACTGCTCTCTATCTCTTATATTTTACTACATATTTTTACTAAAGTCTTCGGGAAGTCTTCAAACAACTGGTACTTCCACAATGTATCGGTAAATATAAATAGTGCTTGTGCTTTAAACTTTTTTTTTGTTTAATTCTTTTAATGCAAACAATTTCTGTTATCTTTTTGTCTTTGATATTCAAAATGTTCTATAATTTTCTCAATTTCAGCCAGTGGAAAAAGTATAATTCAAAACATACTAACGAAAAATTTAATGGGTCTTATTGCGAGTGTCGTATTTCCACTTCGACTGCGACGATTTTGTACTAGACTAAAAAATATTGCAATATATTTTGTTTGAGCCAAAATACGACACTCGTAATTAGTGTAAAATTATTATAAAATGAGCAAGTGAAAAAACAAATGTACGTTTGGAGCCATAACCGCCAAAAAGAGCTTAAACGACATATTTTTTGGACCTCGTTTTTTTTTGACGAAAATCTATTATTTACTATTGCAAATTATCGATTTTGGTAAAAAAATTAAGTTGAAAAATTATGCCGCTTAAACTTTTTTTTAAATTTTTAGTAAGACTCTAGTTCCCTATATCGTCAAAGATTTTTTTCTTATTGTATGAATGTATGTATAGTATTTTTTTCATGACAATAACATACTTTTATACTCTATTATTCTCCTGCAAGTCAGTATTGATATAAATTAAACTGTTCTGCTTGCGAAAGTAAAAGTGGAACGGAAACAATAAAAGGAAATCTCCTTCACGATTATTATTTGCTGGGGAAATTGAATGTAAAATGCTGGAAAAAGAAAATTCAAAGGAGCATTAAGTGTACATACATACATATATGAATAGAAATCAAATTAAATTGTTTAACAAATATTTGCAATTACTTCAAGTAGAAAAGGAAAAATTATTGAGACATACTTTGGTATTTATTGTTGTTTTTGTAATCCAATCAATGTATATTTACGAGGACGGATCAATAAGTCCGTGACTTTTTTTGAATGAAACACTGTTTTTTTTGCAAAACAAAAATTTATTTTTCAACATAATCTTTTAACTCAATACACTTAGTCCAACGTTTCTCCTGTTTTTTGAGCTCCTTAAAATAGGCAATAATTTCATCGTTGGAGCTAAATCTCTTTCCAACGAGCTATTTTTTAGGTTTGAAAATAGGAAGTAGTCGTCACTAGGGTCTAAATCCGGAGAATATGGGGTACCAATTCGTAGTCCAATTCATAGAGTTTTGCCATTGAGACTGCACACATGTGCACTCGTGCATTATCTAATTGAAAAAGAAATTTTTTCTTGACCATATGGGGTCGTTTTCTTTTTAAATCCTCATTAAATCGGTCTAATAAGTTGGCATACTATTCGCCTTTTATTGTTTTTCTCTTTTGAAGGTAATTGATGTGGATATCCCGTGTGCATCAAAAAAAAAAAAAAAAAAAAAAAACCAGTTGCCATCTGTTGCCTTATTGGCCGACAAACTCACCTTGGAGCAGACTTAGACCGCTGCTTGGTCTCCGGAGTACAGTAATGGATTCATGTTTCATCCACAGTTACAAAAGGCCGCAAGAACTCATTCTGATTGCGGTTAAACAACTCCCAACAATCCTTTGAAGTTTCTCACGTTTATGGTCAATTGAGAGCAAATCAGCTGATAATTTAAAATCGAAACCAAACTACCATATGAAATGCCCATGGCATCAAAAATCTCACGCACTTTTACTCTTCGATCGGCCAACACCATATCGTGGATTTTTTCAAAATTTTCGGGTGTACTGGCCTCAATTGCCCGTCCAGAACGTTCAACGTCATTTGTACTTGTGCGACCACAACGAAAGTCAGTAAACCACTTTTTTAACATTGAAATCGATGGTGCAGAGTCCCCATAATATTTATCGAGCTTTTCCTTGGTTTGATTGACGGTTTTTTTTCGCAAAATATAATGTTTAATGAGCACACGAAATTCAGTTTTTTAAATTTTCTTCTCTGTTATCAACGGCTGCCAAACACAAACTAAATGACACAGCTTGTTCAAATTTAGACAGCAGTCAACTGACAGTTGCCTCTTGACAGGAGCAGTGTTGCCATTTCAATCAAGAGGCGGGAAATTCAAAATCACACTGAGTTAATTATCCACCCTCGTATTTAACAGTAAAATATGACTTAAGCACCCTTTCCTTATTGCCACAGATATAATTAACAAAAATACTTGTGTGGCAACACTCTATTCTTGAATAGCTCTTGTTATTTACATTGATTTTCTTTACATACTTCAACTCTACGCGGATCCCTTGGATGATTTATTGCGGACCCCCATTTGAGAACCGTTGGTCTAAAGAATAGCTCGGATCCAACAAGGCTTAGTGACGCTAATCATCAGCTGATTTTGCTGGTATCTTTTAAATTTTAAACTCCGGCAACTTGTTAATATGACGTTTTAAAAATTCATTTGGAAGTCATGAAAATGTTACTCCTTTTAAACAAGCTTGTGGGAAATCAATCCATATAACATTCAATAATTTTTAAATGGTTTTTATTTTCAAATCTTAATGTTATTAGGGAATTATGATTTTCTTTAAATTTTTAAGAAATCGGTTTCAGATACAGACGACCTAATTTTTTATAATACATAAATGATGAAACATAAGCTTTATTAAATTATTTGGCAATCATAATCTTACACACTCATTTCCCTAATTTTCTGTTTTATTTCCGTATTGATTTTTAGTTTTGGTTGTAAAATAGTAAAATTGTTTTTTTTTTTTTTTGCATACATATAATCAAATTCATTTAATTCAATAAAAAAAATGAAAAGAAAAAAGTAAAAAATATTTTTCTTACGGCCATTATTACAACTTAGTTACTTAAAAGCATGATATAAATATAGAAGGTACTTCCATTCTCTCATTTTTTCTTGACATTCACCATCTGACAATTATAAGTATTTTGAAGTTTCCGGTAAAATCGTGCTACCGTATTAATTTAATATTTCCCCTCTGTTTCCTGTTTGTTTGAAAATTTTATTCAAAAATTATTTCAAAATTGTTTTTATAAAATACAGAATGTATAAATTAAACAATTAATGCTCAAATTCTGTTCGACGATTGTATCGTCTCGTCTATGGACGAAAAAAGTCGCAGTTATGATTCTTTAAATCATTATTTATTGTCTATGCTAGAAGGTTCGTGTATTTGCTTTATGATTTTGTTCTATACATTATATCCAACACATATTTTTTCATATATTCTTCAAACTTTTGTATAATAATTTAATTTTATTTTTATGTTTCAAAAACATGGTAATAATATTTTTATTTTTCATTATGAAAGACAACAACCATTTTTGAATAAAATATTTTACTTGGGAGCCACACGTTCAATTTTTGACTTTCAATTCCATTCAATTTTCAATACACTCACACTTTTTTCACTAACACAATCAAACTTTTTGAATTGAAAACTAGATTGATATCAAATTCACCTATCCATTTATATGGCAATTTAGTTTTCAATTTGAACGGCTGGTCACAGCACACATTGATTGAAGCTACAAATTTGAGTTGTTTCTTCGTCGGTGGTATTTAAAAAATGAAATTGATTAGCAATTTGTTTCACAGCTATCAATTTCAAAGAATTTTGACACACAATATGTGTGATGGAATTGAAAGTGATTTATTGAACGTGTGGCTGCAGGGTTAGAGAATTCAAAAACAAGAAAATTATTTTCAAACAAAAAAGCGTCCTAAATCTTCTTACTAAATTAGGGCATAAGTAAAGAAATAAGAGTGCATAATTTTTTGAATTCCCTTCATTTCCTGGTGTTCGCCGACAGTAGCTAAGAGCCTTTAGGATCTGTGAAATAGACTTGCCAAAAGATCTGACCGGTTATTAAACCAATTTTTTTTATAAAAGGATGTTACAATCAACAAGAAACATATTATGTAGATTAAACAGAATGTAATATCAATTAATATTTGTTAAACTTAATGAAAATTCGTCGTCAAATAATCCAAATCATCAATCAATTTGGCTTCTCAATGCCAAATTTAGATGGAAATATAGTTAAAAGATTGTATTAAGCAGAAAACTTAAAAATATGAGATAAGTTATTATATGCAGTTATGTATATAATTTAATTTATTCCCAAATTTTTGTTAAGGTAATTACACATTTTTGTAAAAAATTTCTAGGGGAAGACTTAAATTTTTTACTATATGGGAACATTTTTCTTTATTTCTCTCAAAAAATAAACTTAAAAAATACTTATTTTTAAAAACAAAGAGAGAATGGAAGTACCTTCTATATTTATATCATGGTTAAAAGTAGGATTTTATCGGACGTATAAAAACTTTATCATTTGCAAAATTTTACTTTAACCTAAAGTGAGCGATAAATTACAGGCAAGTTTGTCCTACCTGGTAAGTTAAATCCAATTTGCAATAATGGAAAGCTTTTTATACGTCCGATAAAATCCTACTTTTAACTAACTTTAAGTTGTAATAATGGCCCTTAATGTATGACAAATAGTTTACGTAGTAGATTGAAATATTTTAAATTAAAAGCAATACAAAAAGAAGCAACATCTCGCTTAAAAATGTATGCATTTGGTGTAATCAAAATGATTTGCTCAAACAGAAACAGAAAGAAATTACTGAAGAATTTGTAAGAACATTAGGGTAGATCACATTTGTTTGCATGATGGGGAAAAAATTAGTGAAAATGACATCTACAGCTAATGCTAAGAAACTTTCTCTCCAAGAAACCAAGCATTTAAAATCAAAACGATTGAAAGAACATCGTATAAGTGATCAGAAAATCTTAGTCGTTTGTAGGGGAATATTTTTTATTTCATGGCTCTTTGGGAAATTTTTCTTAAATTTCTTTTAAACGATATTTATATAGCTTAGTCCCAAATCACACTGTGCAAGTCTTATTGCTAAGCTGATTAGTTTATTAGGAAAAGAAACGTTGCTGTTCCCCTCGTCTCTCTCTCCCTGAAACTAATCAGCTTAGCAATAAGACTTGCACAGTGTGATTTGGGACTTATTGATATATGTCAAAATCGTATAGAGCCCTATAGAGCCGACACTGTATCGATAATTTCGAATAAGAAAAATTTCAGGCGAAAAAAATTAGTAGTTGAACTAAGGTCACCTTGTCTATAGACACATTGACATAATTACAGCAAGAACACACATACACGCATATACAAACTCAGATCTCAAAAGTATGAGTGCTGTGTAGCTGTAATATAAACAAAAAAGGCGCCACATTTATTTACTTTTCCCGTAAGTTTTTCTCGTTTCTCTGGTTACTTTTTTTAACAAAGACTATTTGCCTCTGTTTTTTTATGTACAATGTATGCCCACATTTTCTTACTTTCGTCTTTGATTATTGTAATATTTTATTTGTAATTTATTTTGGGGAAAATCGCTTTCTTAGAGCTAAGAGAGAAAGTATGTATATACACAAATATGTTAGAATACATACATAAAAATGTGTGTATGTATGTTAAATGTGTATCTTTTTTACATTTTCAACGCTGCTTTTGTAAGGCACGCAAAATTCAGTATAATTGTAATTGTTTCTATAGGAATTTTTTTATAACGAAATAAAATCGGCGAAACGAGAAAACTCCACATAAAAAAAAATATCTAAAAGACGGAAAGCATCGTCAGAATCACAAAATTACCAAATCAGATAAGAAACGACAACACTGAGAAAACTGCGAGAATGGAAAAAATCGTCGAAGTAGAAAAATATTCTTAACACCGCTGAAAATCGCCTAATGGTGAAAAACGCCAAGAAAAACAAAATGCTAACATGAAAAAATTGGCGAAACGAGAAAATCGCCCAATCGATAAAATGTATTAACAAGGAAAAAATCGTCAAATAATGAAATCGTGCCCTGTATTTGACTGGCCGAAATTTAAAAATTTTCAAAATATTTTTTTATATTTGTTTTTAAAGAGAAGTAACATTTAGGGACTACTATTACTGGGTGTTACCTTCTTCAGCAAAGGAGTAGTGATAGAGAAGACAGGTGTCGAGGGAAGAGATAGAGGAAAGCTTAATTTTTTGCTAAGCAACACAACATGAACAAATAATAAAAAGAAAAGTACGCAGAATTTTTGTAATTTATTGCCTATCTTAGGGATGTTATAAATATAAGTGGAGAGTGTTTCCAATCAACTGAAACAAACATTAATGTTCATACAATTGTTTGGTCACGGAATGCTTGACATTTCTTATTCTCATTTTAGCAAATTGTAATTAATTTTTAGTGTTTTTGTGTGCTGTATATTGAAAAATAAATGAATTTGTGTGTATGCAACAAATATAATTCTACACAAAAGGCTAAACGATTATTTTTCCGTGTAGAAATAAATGTAAATTTACAAACGTGAAACTGTGTGAGAACTCTGTACCGGGCTTTAAACAGAAATGGCATGGGATAAACTGTTTTACAATTCCATTGTAGCTCAAAATCTCATTCAAATAAAATGAGCCCAAAATGTCAGGCATACTTTTAGGAGAGCGAAATAAATATTTCCTCCTTTAATTTCGTGTGCAAAAATACGGTTTAAAAAATTTTAAAATTAAACGAAAATTTAAATTCCATGTGTGATATCATTAAAAATGTCTCCTTTTTTGTTTGTTTATCCATGCATATTCCTTACATGGCCATTTATTTAACTTTGTGGCTTTAATAAACAACTAATTAAATTTTTATATAATTTAATCAAATGCAAATACACGTTCACTCATACATATGCATATTTGTACAATATACATACATATGTATAGGCATAGCATAGCGTGTATTATTTCGTAAAATATGCCATCGAATTTCTAAAAATATTTACATACACATGTCAAACATATTTACATACATATATACCTTTTGTAATTAATAAGATTACAATGTGACAAACATGTGTTAATCAACAAGCAAGCGAGTGGGATATGCAGCGGCGGTACGTTATAAATTTCACTTAGTTGTAATAATTTTGTTATATATTTATGACACAAATCTCACGTAAATTTTGAACTGAAAAAAATAAAGTAAAAAATCTGTTTTATAGCCTGCATAAAAACCAAATATTACTTATTCATATGAAAATGTAATCAACAACTTAATAACAATAATTACTATGCTATAATTCAACTGTCAACATTTAGTTTTGACGTGAATATGAACTGAAAAAATATGTAGTTAAAATGATGTATTCTGCAATATGCATGTACTTTGGGCGTGTCAAATGCCAAAAACTAGAGCCTACTTTAAGGCATACAATATGAAATAAATAAAAGTATACTTGTAATGGAGTTTCTAAATCTTGCGAATAAACTAAATTTCAAGGTTAACATTTGTTAACGCACTACTTAGTAAAATACTTATTTCGTAAAATATTTTTTATTAAAAATAAATGCTCATTCCAATGTTGCTAATACAGATCATCAGGGAACCTTTTCTCAAAAGTTTAACGAATATCATAGTTTCAACATGAACTCAATAATCAACATTGCTACTTGGCTGACTTTTTCCAGTTCGAATTGTAGTTGTAAGCAGTATGTAAAGAAAATAAATGTAAAAAAAAAACAGCTGTTCATTGCTTTCACAAGAATAAAGTGTTGCCACACAAATATTTTGCTTTTCAATATAAATAACTGGCGGCGTAGAGAGAAGTAAATACCTCATCTTTACTATCTGGTTTTCGATATCATTTAGACAGATTTTTTTTAACTTATTTAAACAAACAAATAAATTAATACATTACTTTTACAAAAATTACTACTGCAACTACAACTGAAATTGATTTTCAATAAAATCCTCCTCAAACGTGCCATGTTGCCATCCGTAATTGTTCTCTTCAACTTTATTAAATTACACATTTTAATATACGAGTACAAACATAATAATAAATATAAATTCTTATTTTGCTGCATAAACTAAAGTTACACCTACTTTAGTATACAAGTGTGTTTTTTTATTTTTCGCTGAAATGTAAAAAATAAACTTCTATTGTGCAGAATAAAAAGAACAATTTGTGTATGAATATTATATAAAAGAAAGCACAAGTGCAGGTAAATAATTTAAAAGAAAAGTCATAAAATGAAGAAGACCGAAGTACATACATATAAAGCTAACAAGGTTTTAAAAATAAAAATTATTTATTAAAAATAAAGAAAGGAATAAAAATCTAGGGAGAGTGGGATGTAGAGCTTTCCCTTTTCCGGAAGAGATAAAAAATACTCGTACGCAGGGTTATCAGATAAGGCGATTTCTCACCGGACGTGGCGATTTTCCAACTTGTTTGGAGTCTAAATTTTTTGATTTTTCGACATGGCGATTTTTTTGGCGGTAAATAAATTAGCTGGCGATTTTATGGCTATTTTTTTTAACAAAATTTAAAAATTTTTGTAATTTAGGAAATTAGAATGTAGTGAAGGAGTAGTTTCAAAAATAAATCCTACCCAAACTTGAGAGAACAAAAAAAATAATTTAGTCGAGAAAAAAAGTTCTTTTCCACCAGGACAATGCAAATATATCTACAATGCAATTCCATGAATTGGCCCCTCATCTGCCATATTCTCTGGACTTAGACCCTATTGACTATTTCTTGCTCCCAAACCCGAAAAAATGGCTCGGCGGAAAGATATTTGACTCGCAAGGATAAAATCATCACACAAACAAATGCCTATTTTGCTGACCTCGAAAAATCTTATTTGATTGATGGTTTTATTTGATCGTCTCCTGGTTATTTAAGAAAATTCAACAGCTGCCATCAAGAAGTTTGGTTGCTTGAAGCAATGCTTGTCAATATCTTTTTATTCAACCATTTGAATTTTGTCTTCTAAACTCACGCAATGCATATAATATTTTCCATTTAATTCCCAATTTAACCCTATAATTTCTTTGTCACTAGACGAATCCCCGTCATACAAAATCGAAAAGAAAAAAACCTCTATGGGAAAATAAATTTTTTCTCTTCTTAAATTTCATTTTAATTAATTTTTTTTTGTTCTCGACGTTAATGATAAAATCAAGTCATTATGAAAAAAAAGTTTTCTTTTGTTTTTCTTTTGGCGGCTTAATATTTTATTCATTTTTTTTCGGTATATAGCAGTTGTTTTTCACTCATTTAGTTGTTTGTCGGTTTAAATGACTACTTGGAATTGCATGGTTGAGTTGGTTGGTTTGTTTCTTGCTGGATAAATGAAAGAACGGATGGCGGCTTGGTTGACTTTTCATTATTATAATGTAAAAATGAAGTAATTTAGGTCAAGTGCTAAATATCGCAGCAGTAGCAGTGGTAAAGCAGCAACATCATCAAGCAGACTGGGGACAAAATCCACCAACCAACTCACACACAGGCTATCGCTGGTTGGTTGTTTGGCTTTTGAAATGCCAAAAAAGCAAGAATAAAAAAATTAAAACAAATGACGCCAATAGTAGATACATATTTATCCATAGTCAAAAAAAAAAAATAAATAATTTTACTATAGTAAAATACGTTAATATAAATCAAAATATCAACAATACGAGTACACAACAGCAACAAGGAACATGAATCTTCTCATCATCATCTTCGTCATCCACATAACCCCATTTTGGCAACAATGTAAACTGTGTGTGGTGTGCGTAAACGCATTGCAGAAAACTCTGATTACTTTGATTTTATTTATCATTTTTCAAATCTTTTTATAATGTCTTATAACTAAAACAAGTTCCCCTTCCTTCGCTTGAGTTCCCAATTATATTTACAAAAAATAATAACATAAATTCTATTTATGTATCTTAGTGTTTATTGATTTCATTTGACCTGTTATATGAGTGGAAAAATTACAGAAATTTAGCAAAAGAAGAGGAAAAATGTTTGAAAACTCAATTTAACAGAATGAAATTTTAATCCCAGAATTACGAGTATTTATAAGTTTTTTACAGTTTTTTTTACATAATTTTCTGGATATACGCATTCAATGGAAACATAGCCGCGAATAACGTTGTAAAAGACAATTTTTACAAAACCAGTTTTTTCACAGATTACCGTTAACATTACTCTCTTGCATTGTTCAAACATCAAGCAATCCAAAGTTATGCATCTTATCGCCGCAAAAATACAATTGCAAGCAGTCAGTCAGTGAAAGAACTTTGTAAGTAACTGACACAATCATGAAACGAATTTATCGAAAATAATTGATAAATGTAACATAGATACAAAGAGAAACGTTAATGCTAATTATTATTATTTTAGGTAAGCTGAAAAAAAATAAACGGAATAACAATCTTGCTTTAAAATACGTTTTTGGCTCTCCTGAAAAATTATTATTTTGTCACTTACAACGTTATTCGTTAACCTTCTATATCCAAATGCCAAGAACAAATAAAATCGAACCAGATTCTTGTATATATGTATAAACATATGTACATCTAATTTCTATGTTGCGTTCTGGCAACACTGTACAACCCAGCTAGCCAGCAGCTGTTTAATAAACGATGATGTTTAATATACAAATCCTAAACGGTATAACTCAGGAACGGTAAGAGCAAATTAAAAAAATTTAATTATTTAATTAATTAATTGACCTTTTAACCTACATCATTAGTTTTTTTTTTTCATTTTTAACCCCCGACTAAAAAAGGGTTGTTATAAGTTTGTAGTGTGTGTCTGTGTATCTATGTGTCTGTCCGTGTCCACGTACAGGCCAAACGGCTAGACCGATTTTCATTTAGTTTTTTCTGTTTGAAAGATGACTTGATCGAGAGGGTTCTTAGCTATGTTTGAAGATATAACATCTTTTCTGAAAAAAGTCGGGGTTTTTAAAATTTTTAATTTTTGTTATTATAAAATATTTTAAAAGTTATAAAGCGTTATTTTCAAAATTCATGATAAAATTACGAAAAATTGTAAAAGTTGAAATTCATTCCAAACACTACACGTTTTTTTTTGCACACAAAAATAAAGCTTGGACATTTTTCTTTTGAATTGTTTCCTCAAAAGTTAAGAAAATCGCGGTTAGTCCCAATTTACACTATGCAAGTATTATTGTAACCTGATTAATTTGGTAGGAGAGAGAGAGACGGGGAGAAAAGAAACGTTTCTGTTTCCCTCGTCTCTCTCTCCCTTAGCTTAGCAATAAAACTTACATAGTGTAAATTGGGACTTATGGTTAAAGTTAACGATTTTTTGCAAAAATTCGACTTGTGCTACCTCTAAACCTCTTGCGAAAAATCTGAAAATAATCTGAAAAATGCTTGACCCTATAAGGTTTCAAATCATGGAGCTGGAGCTGGCGTTGCCAGCTGTAAAGTCAAGTTCGATTAACACCCATAATCGAGCCATACGGCATTCGGTATCAATCCAAACTTCAATATATAAAAAATATTTTAAAATTTCGTTCGATAACTATCGAGTGCCGTTTGTAATTTGTTTTCTGGCTTCATTCAGTTTTGTGAAGAAGCAAGAAGGCTAGGAAATAAATCCTGTAGTGAGAAAAAAAACATGTGAGAGGTCCAAATCCCTTGAACTTAAAATTTCATACTGCAGAATACAACGACAGAATAAAGCGCCAAGCAAAGCTAAAAAGGGTTTACAGTTGGTAAAACATGAACTAAGGCTGAGTTTACATCTGGCATTTGTTGTGTGTCATTTGCCCAAAAAAGCGTAACCAACTAATTACTAATGACAAACTGTTTGACTCAGACACATATTTATTGATTTAAACAGTTTCCAATCATGTTGGATTCTATAAAATGGTCTATTAGTTATGTATAAAACTGTTTAACTTAATAAATACGTGTCTGAATCAAACAGTTTTTCATTAATAGTGGTTACGCTTTTTTTTCGCTTGTGTGGCACGTGGCACACAGATGGAAAGCCGGCCTAACTAAATGTGTCAAGGCCTTGACATACAAACATTTCCTCTCGCAAACACACACACACACACAGACACATACATACACTCGCGCTTAGTAAACACACATAAAAAGATAAAATAATAAACAGCAAGCAAACACAAATGCCACAAATCCCAGTAAAAGAAGAAGAAAACATAAATAATAATAATAAAAAGCTAATCGTGAAAACCACTTCTAAATTAGACAAACTGGCATATTTAAACTGAAGTTTCTTTCATATTTGGACAAAAAGAGGTTGGTAATAACAAGCAAAAGAATTGAAAAAAAGTTAGGGTTTTAGCAAAGAAAGAATGTAAACTAAAAAGTAAAATAACAATAAAAAATAAACCACAAGAAAACTGCAAATAATAAAAAATTAAACGAAAATGCTAAATATGCATTAAAGTAAAACACTTCGGATACCAGTTAAATGTGGGTGCTGCAACACCTATTAAAACTAGGCAACACAAACACACACACATGCACATACACACTCTATGTACATACATATGTACATATGTCTGATTCTTTTCTTTGTTGCTTTTAGCTGCTCTCTTTACAGGTAGTTGTGCTAAAAATGTGGGTTTTACATTCGCTCTAATTTTTTCTGTGACTGCACATATGTACACACACCAACCTATTTCCTTTTCCGTTATCACATGGCTGGAAGAATTTCCGTTAGGCAGGTAGTTGTGGTTAAAATTCTCAATTCAAATAAGTAGTAACTAAATGTGAGAAATTTCTGGATATTTTTTTTTCGTAACTAAAAAAATTTACACTGCAAGTGTAGTTAGAAATTTGATGGAATTTTAGTGATTGGTCCCAGCGTTGCCAGTTTAGGGGATTTATTCCCAAATTGGGAATTCTTTTTTCGCGATTTTGGATAAAAATTTCGTGTTAGGGATCTGGGTATTTGTTGGGGATTTTAGGGAATTTTTCGGGGATTTTTGTAAAACTGATGGTAACAAGAATGATTTTTGAGCTAAGACATTGCGTCTGGCAAGTCTAAAAATGTGTTTTATTATTTATAGTAGTGTCCTGCACAAGATATCTTATAAGAACTTTCAAGACATGAGGGATTTTTCAAATGCTTTACTACAGCGAAATCTTATAAAACAAACTTTAACAACACTGTTTGCAAGAAATTTGTTTCAGTATTGTAGGTATAAGAGTAAAGAAGAAAACACTTCGTGACGGAAGAATTTGTGATACTTGCTTCTTTCTACGCATGAGCGCGTGTACAAACGTTATGCATGTATGTGTGTATGATCTTTCATTTTTCTGCGCACATGCAAAGGCACACACACATGCATTAACATTAGTTGTATGCGGTTAATCACATAATAGCTTACCATCTACATATTACACACACACACTCAAACGTACAATATGAAAAATAACAAGCATACACTAATCAACAGTACTTCTTTTGAGTGTTTGTTACAAACAAGCTGTCTTGTGACATCGCTTGTTAACACTGATATACACGTACACCAATACATCCATCGTGCTTCGCTTATAGTACAACAGCATTTATTATTGGTTTAGTATAATACATGCGACGTGAATACATTTAAAAATCATGATGTATTTACATTTAAAGACTGTTTACGCAGGTCTCTAATTTATAGTGAATAATGAACACTAGAAAAAAAACCAGAAAAACGTAGCAAAATGCAATATGACTTTCTGAAGCACTTCTTAGAATAAACACACACTTTAAAAATAATTCAATTTGTTGTGACAAATATAATACTTCTTTTGAAATGGTAAAGCTTTTTAATACAAGTACTATGTACAATAGGTATGGTGTAGTTTACGACTTTTCGATTTCGACATGCAAGGATATACCTATGCCCTATCTCGGCTCCTTAAGGGGGTTCCCATACAAAGGCAAAATTTGTATAAAATTTGCTCACAGGGCTGTAACTGCCGCTAGGGCGTACCTATCGAAGTCAAATGTATGAACAACCTCCAATATTTTTTCAATACAAAGATTTTCTCTAAACATACTTATCGTCTATCTTCAACCATTAAGGTGGTCCCCATACAAAAAATAATTTTGTTAATAATTTTTTTTATACATACATATATTATTTATTATTATTTTATTATCATCTCCGCCGTCGCGTTCTTCTTTTGATACTGTCATGCTCTTTGGATGGCGAAAGGGATATACTGCCTTATAATGCTCTTATTTCGAGAATATCTTGATTTGACCAAAAATGAATTTGATGGAATCCGCGATGTCAATATAGAAATCGTTACTTTATGTAAAACCTTGGTTTAGTGTGACTAAGCCCCAAATAACGATTAGAGCTTTTTAAAAGTTATTGCTAACTAAGTATGAAAATTATCGGTGGCGCGGCTTTAATGTTGCATTTATAACTTTAAATTTTCTTCCAAACATTAAAAATGTATTTTCATTTCTAAAACCCATTTATAAGTTTTTCTATATTATATTCTTTTCAAATGCTGTCATTCGTTGCATGATTGCTTTAAGTTGTAGTCAAGCAAATATCAAACAGCTTTTATCATATTTCCGGTTAATAAATACAAATATATAATGAAATATATGTATATAAATAATATTGAAAAGAAATAAGAAAAGCAAAAAAAAAATATATTTAAACAGGTTTTTGATAACAATAAATGGTGGAAAAGGGGATGGGCAGAATTTAAGGAGTTGTATATCGATACCAACAAACACATTTTTAGTGTCTGAAAAAGCTGGAAGAATTAAGCAAGGCACATCGAACAGGTAGTAGTATTTACAATAAAAAATACAACACTGCAGAGTTTAGTAACACTACTGCCAAAATTAGTATTAACAATATTACCATTAAAAATTGCTACTGAGTGAGAAAGTGGGATGACTCGTTTGTTAAGCTGTGAAATATTATAAACAATAAATTCAGTAAAGTACGACTTTGACTCGCACACGAAGGGTTCCGTAAGGACATTACATATCGTCATATAAATTCAAAGAAGGCGTAAGTTACATGTAAGATATTTTGCAGCAAAAGCAAAACACATTGTATGTTTTAGTGCATCTAGTTTTCAGTAATCTTTTGAATTTTGTTAAGAAATTTGACATTTTTGAGCATACTCGACTAAAAATTTTTGCAGGTAGATGGATTTTATAGAATTACATCATAATCAATCAAAAAGACAATTTTACACTTTTTGTAAGTTACGTCCTTTTTAAATTTATATGGCTATATGTAATGCTTACTATACGAACTTTAGCCTATATAATCGAATATCTTACCGAATGAAGACATTTTTCTTAAAAAATTTTAAGTACCCGATAAACTTTTCATCATTTTTTGGCGATTTTTTCAGTTTTAGGGCTTATTCTGAGTTTGGCGCTTTTTTAATTTTTTGGGATTTTTTTTCGATTTTTGTTTTTTTATATTTAAATTTTTCTCATTTTGGCGATTTGTTCGGATTTGGGGTTTTAATTTAGTTTTAGCGATTTTTTAGTTTTGGCGCTTATTTTTTGTGTTTTTAATTTTTTTTTTGGGTTTTAGCTATTTTTTTACTTTAAGCGCTTTTTTCGTTTTGGCGATTTTTTTCGGTTTTTGAAGATTTTTTTATTTTGGGAATATTTTTAGTTTTAGCGTTTTTGAAATTTTCAAGAGTTTGGGTCTTACGGTAAACTTTTTTCTTTTTCGGATTTTTTAAAATTTTTGGCGATTTATTTTAGTTATAGCAAAATGTATTTTTTTTTTCGTTTTGGTGTCTTTTTTTGGCAATTTTTTCTTCGGTTTTTTTTTGGAATTTTTTGATTTGGCGATTTTTTTAATTTTTGGATTTAGCGTTTTTGAAAATTTGAAGAGCTTGCCTCTTACGCTTTCCAAGATACAGCAATTTGTCAAAATTCCATTAACTGATGAATACCCTTTAATTTTGATATTTTAGATTTCAGTGTTAATTGTTGTAGTCTGCATAAAAAATACACTAACTTTTAAAATTTCAAGTGTCTGTATATTAGAATAGGATTTCAAAATTTTCCCTGACCCGCTTTAGGAAACCCTTTAATTTTTAACACACATATGTATATTTTTTTTTTTTTTTTGTTGTAGCGGCCAAAGTTTTACATGGTCTGTGAAAATTTCAGGTACGTAGCTCTCTAGAAAACAGTCTGTGACGAGCAAGCAAAAACAATAGGGTTCCTTTTCACCCTTTGGTGTACGGTACCCTAATAAACAGCTATTTAGCATTTAGCTAATGAGACTAGTCCCTTGAAGCTAAGATTCAAAATCCTTGTATGTAATTAATTGAGCTATTGGTCACACAGAAAGTTTCTAAATCTTCAGAATACCAGTCTATCAAGGCAGCTCAATCTGAAACCACCACAAGACCAGCTGGTTAATGTTTTCATGCCAAAGAAATGTCAAATTGTTCAAAACACACACAGGAAAATGGTAACACTACTCTGTTTAATCTCTAGGCTACAATTAGCCAAATTTTGAATAAAACTTCCCTGGACATTTTTCTCAATTCCATGTTCCCCTATTCTGAAACAATTATTTGCAAATTTGAAGGAAAACAAAACAGTTGTTAACAAAACAGCTGACTTCGAAAATTCGAAATTATCTCTACTGCACATTGTTTAGAATAACGGCTTCTTATTCCCGCAAAAATTAAATCTATTTAATAAGACATGAATGAAGCTGGTAGAAGATATTGGTCGCATTCATAAGACGTAGCTGTTAAGCTAAACAGTTTTGAAACTGTTGACAACTGTTGGCGCCAACAGTTACGTCTTAGAAACGGCTTGATGCATAAAATTTAATTTTATATCTTTATTTCGTTTCTTCATCGCATTTGTAATGTAAAATTTAACAAATATTTTCTCCTGCCACCTAACAAAGCATAGAAAAGGCATAACTCTATTCAATCAGCTGTTTAGACTGAGCACAACATGTTGACTATAGGTAGCGAAAAAAATTTGTGATGGAAAATTACTCAACTGTTGAGTAGAGCGGAACTAGTCAAATATGCGTTTCTAAGACAAACACTCAACGCTTGCGCAACAGCTACGTCTTATGAATGCACCCATTGCTATAATACATTAAAAAAATACCCCTGTAGAACAGGTTCATATCCCAGCTAATCCTAGATATTTACCACTTCTGCTACAATCATACGTACATACTTCTTGCATTCATGTTTATTGGCTCTCAAGGGGTTATATATGTATGCCCACATACTTATTAACAAATCTCATTTTTCTTGAAGTATGTGTAAGTCCCATAAATCAAATTAAGTTTTTATTTTCCTTAAGCCCTGTTTTTTTAACCACAAATATTTAGCCTTATTTTTCTATTCAATCCATTTGTCATATTTTCTTTTCCTCTTCTCCGTTTAAGCACAAAACTATTAAGGAGGTTTTCTTTTATGCAAATTCAATGTTAAGGAAAATAAAAAATTTACATAAATTTCTTTTATAACCAAGATTTTAAGCATGAAATAATTTAGCATAATTGAGTAATTTATGGTATGACGCCGGATTTTTTCTTCTCCTACTCTTTACTTTTTATTTTTATCCACTTTTTGTTGTATGTATGTATGTAGTTGGTTTTGAGGTTTTCTTTATTGTTTAGAAAATTTAGTTACAATAAATAATAAGTATAAAGGTTGAAGTGTTAAAGAAAGGTTTAAAAAAACATTTAATATTGTAAGTGGTGGGGCCAGCAGGGTCAAAGGTATACTTAGTTTTCGTTTTTCTGTATAAAAAGAGACCACAAACATTTTGGGCTGAAATGCTTAAACGTTTTAATAAATATGTATCTAAGCCTAAATTTCAAGTGTATTTTAATCTATAGTATATACAGTATAGTGCTGCTATAAAATATATACAACTAACAGGCGATTATCGATTTCAAATTAATCCGATAAAACTAATGTTTTGTTGGAAATAAACAAAAATAATTTAATTCATATAAAAACATATAAAAAACAGAGCACAGCTAGAGGAATTATGAGTATACAAAATATGTGTTGCTATTCAGCTGCTAAAATACAAATTCAGCTAAAAGAAACTATAATTAACAGCTGAATATTAATTTCAATTATTTTTGAGCATTAAAAATTGAATTTATGTTTAAAAAAATCGAAAAACTTTTCATTCAGCTACAAAATTTTGTTGACTTATTGTAACATAAATAGTGATTTTAAAATTTTTTGGTAATTTAAGTGTTATATATGCATATAGGCGTCTATAATCATACATACATATTTTATATATATTTATAGGTAATATTCAGAAAAATAAAAATAAAAAATTAGCAATTACAATATATGTTATTCAGCTAAGATACGAATTCATATGTATATGTATGTATGTATTTCAATTACAAGGCTTTTCATTGGTTATACTCACATACGTGAGTATGTATGTGTGTACATACATACATATGTACATATTTCTTATCACTAAGTCCTAAACAAAACTAGATGTATGAATCTGTATATAATTTCTTAAATATAAATAAAAGCGCTATTTAGCAGTTAAAAGTCAATTCAGCTAAAAATAGCTAACAAATTAATAGCTGAATGTCGATTTCAAACATGTTTAGTCATTGAAATGTTACATTAATTTAATAAAGTGCTATTCAGCTGCTGAAATATCAATTCACCTAAAAAATACTAATAATTCATAGCTGAATATTGTTTTTAAATATTTTTAAAAATTAAGATAGACAAACTATTGCTATTCAGCTGATCAGAGTCAATTCAGCTAAAAATAGCTATCAAATTAATAGCTGAATATCGATTTCAAACATGTTTGGTCATTGCAATGTTAAATTTATTTAAAATAAGTGCTATTCAGCTGCTGAAATATTAATTCAGCTGAAAGAAGACTAATGATTCAAAGCTGAATATTGATTTTAAATGTCTTTAAAAATTAAAATAGATAAAATAGTGCTATTCAGATGATCAGATTCAATTCAGCTAAAAATAGCTATCAAATTAATAGCTGAATATCGATTTCAAACATGTTTAGTCATTGAAATGTTAAATTTATTTAAAATAAGTGCTATTCAGCTGTTGAAATGTTAATTCAGCTGAAAGAAGACTAATGATTCATAGCTGAATATTGATTTTAAATGTTTTTAAAAATTAAGGCAGCTTCAAAATTAGGAAAAAATTTTTATTAAAACTAATATTCTTCTTAAATGAATTAAAATCTTTAAATAAAAACTAATTTAATTACTCCCAAATAACAATATTAAATGATTGTTTAATACTAACTAACCTCAAAAAATTTAAGTATATGTTATTCAGCTAAGATATTCATTCTCTTATTCCAGTTGGCAACATCGATGTGACGTCAATACAATACAAAAAAATTTGGGCTTGTTAACCCGTTGTCGAAAAACAATTGACTGATTTTGAAAATGGTATAATCTTTTCTAGGCCTTAGGGAACAGAAGTATACTGTCAATAGCGCAAAATTGTTTTCGAGAGCGGATAGACAAGCTCCATTTTTATGGTATTGTATTGATGTGACGTCGATGTTGACAAATGTATTGATTTGAAGCAATGATTTGAAAAGTAGTATTCATTTGAAAAGTAGTATTCATTCCAATCTTAAAAAAATCATGTCGTCATCATCGTATCGTGTCCATCGATTTTATTGTTTTGTAGCTTTTTTCGCTACAAACCATTAAGTGGCAGACTAAAAGACGCCATGGAAATTATAATCTATTTTCGCTGCTCATATTATACAAAAAAAAATCCCTCTTAATGTATGTTATGATATGAGTCTTGCCAAACTGGATTTAAAAATAAATTAAAAAAATGAAATGTGTTTTCTGTGACATTCAAATAATTTAAGAAGTTGAAAAAGTAAAATTAAAAAAAAAATATCTATTTCAGCGAAAAAGCTTTCAAGTTCAATAAACAAAAATTACTATGCAATAGAATATTAAAGTTTTACTAATTTTTATACATACTTACATATTTATGTTTATATATCTTTATCTAAAAATTTAAAATCTTTTTATAAATTCCCTGGTATTTTATCAATATAATAAAGATTTTATTTATTTTATTGCATTGAAAAAAATCGCATGGAACACCTCAATATTTCCCATTTTACCATGTTTTTTTTTTCCTCCTGCTGTCAAAATATGAAAATGTAAGTTAGGGCATTTTGCGTTTCAGGCAACGATGTGCATATGCATACTCGTGAAGATTTTTTTTAATTTCAATTCTTTTTTTTTATCTCACTGGCTGGCTCTGTACCTGCCATTTTGTTAGGTTGCACTAATTTTTTAATTTCCTGTCAACTTATGTTTCCTGCTCAGCTACAAAAAGCCGTTAGTTAGTTGGTATATCTGTGGCAAAAAGGAAAAAGTGCCTAGGTCGAGATAAGCTGTTTTTGAGTTACCTTCTGTTTGTGTTAGACGTTTGAGTTAGAAATCTTGACGTTTTTGTAATAGATTAAAGGAAACTTGTACAACTTTGCTTTAATCTATTACAGAAACGCCAAGATTTCTAACTCAAACGGGGGTTAATATTGCCTCCGTAATCTGCATATTCGAAAGTATGCAAAGAAAAAAAATTAGTGGGCGCATTCCCGCACCCTTTTATTTAAATGATACCAAACGGAAGCTACATATACCCTCTCGTTAAAAAAAAGAATTTTTGCAATCGGTATAAAATGTAGCGAGTTATGAAGATGATTTTATAACATCTTTTTTTTTTTTTAATCGGCTCAAAAGCAATCGATGTGTCTTTTTGAGGTTAAGAGCTGATTAGATTTTGAACTCTATCGGTTTAGTTGTTAAAAATTTGTTTAAGACATATAGTTCAAAAATAGTTTACAAATATGTAAAAATGTTATTTTCGGAATCTAACACACCGAATCGATTCACTATCCTACGACATCTCAGTGAACTCAACATCTTTGGAATGAGGCTTCCGATCTGTTAACCCGTTCTTAAGTTATGGATGTTTAGATACACATACAGCCTGACACTCTCACACGTACAGTGAGATGGTCATGAATTCAAGACACGACGTGTAACGAGCTGTATTATGATAATTTTTTCTAACACTGCAATATCGAATTAGATCTTGTTTATTTTTCTGTGTACCCAGTAATGTTAAGAACAAGCACATACCGTTATTTGGTTTTGTTTGCTTTTACATTTTGTTGCTAGTTTTCTTACAAATTATTGTGGAAAATTGCATTTGAATCTGGCCACAAATTTAACATATATTGGAATTATTTGGGTTTTAAGTGGTTGCTTGTTTGTTGGTTTAAGTCAGAATCGACTTCCAGTACTTCAAAACCTCGAAATAGGATGAAAAATCGCCTTTCGATAAATGGGTTAAAATCAGTAACTTGCGAAATCCTTTTTTTTACCAAGAACTACAAGAAAAAAAACACAAAAATACGCAGAAGTAAGAAAAATCAAAATTTTTATTAATAAATGTAAAGGAAAAAAAATTCGCTCATTCCCTAAAATAAAAATTATAAAATTACTTAAAAAACGAGCCTCGTATTTACATGTGCACTTAAATACACACATATACATATGTACATACATACATACATAACAGATAACGGACGGCAGCTGTAATTTATCAAATGCAGCCAATCAGCAAGCGAATGAATGAAGGCTTTGTAAATGTGTAATTTGGTTATTTATACAATTTGTTGCATATTGTAAGGCATCAGGTTTTGATTAAAATGTTTGTGCGTGTAAGTCTTGTATGAGAGAAGGCTGTTGAGGCTTATTGTTTTATGTTGGTATTGAAACCACAAAATTTCGAAATCAAGTGCAATATAAATTTATTCACGTTCTTTTGCTCTGTTGCAGAATGAAAAAAAAAAATTAAAATTAAAACGGTCTCCCTCATAACAGCAGCACATACAGTAATTTTGCTATGGAAAGAGTTAATAATTGACAACTAAATGCAGTTCATACATTTTATTATACAGAAAGCTATAATAAATATTATTAAATGTCAACAGTTTTAACAGCTTCAATTAATTGTGTTGACAGCAAATGAAATAAAAAGTAATAATGGCAGGAAAGTTAAAGGAAAAGTTACTTAAAGGTCAGTTAGTTAGTTGCCTTCAAAAGTAATTAAAAGCCAGCTAAAGGATAAACAGTGTCAACATTTTACTTCGGTCAACTGATGTTGGTCCTATTAGAAAGTTTCTCATACTTTTTTTTTAGCCAATACCCTAAAAAAAAGTTTAGTTGAATTGTGCTAATTAACAATATACATTCATACATATTTATGTACTTTTTATGTTCGACATGGTAATGTTTTCAAAGTGTCTACAACAGCTCCATTCAGTCTGCTGTTTATTTTTCTTCTGCTGTACATCTTTTTGTGCTCCTCTAAGCAAAATGAAATGAAATGAAAAGAAAAAATCTATAACTTGTGCTTTACTAACCATGAACTTTTTCATTTTGTTTTATTATATGAAATTCCTACGATTTTCTTTCTGGTATTCTATTTTTAAGCTACAATTGTTAGAATTTTATTTTGCTACAGTACATACATATGTATTTCCTAAATATTTGTAAATCTCTTACCCTGCTGTTGCTGGTGAAATGGAAAATAGAACACAAGCAGCATTGATTTGGAAAATTATAAGGAAATAAACAAAAGTATGTCTGTATTAGGAAGAAGAGGAAAGCGAACATAGAGACGACTTTTTCTCAACATACATATTTCTTTAATTTATATAAATCTATTTCAATTGTGACGAATACAATTTTGCAAAGGAATATTTTATGCAATTATAATGAATATGAGTGGCATAAATAAAATATAAAAAAACGTAAAGACAAGAAGAATGGATGAGCATACGAATATAATTCGAAGGAACGTACGCACTTGGATAAAACCAAATGCAAGAAAAATAACTAAAATATGAACTTTAATATAGTATGGAATTTGATAGCTGAACATCTAAAAGTATACTTCAAAATATGAAGACAGATTAATGTTAAGCAATTGTCAGAAAGTGTTTGAGAAGTATAAGGGCTTGTCCCACGATTTCGATAACATTCGACTTGTCGCACACTTACATTCAAAACAAAATGGAACCGGCCCTAAGAAAAATGTCTACAAGTTTGAAATAATAGTTATGGGAATTGAAAATTTTGTGCACCTAAAAATATGCTTCGAAAAATGTTTTTTTTTTAACTGAATCCAAATTGCTTTTAACTCCTTAGTGCTTAGTTTTGCAGTCGTTTCAATTTGCATTTTATAAGCTTTATTTTTAACTTTTTAGTGAAAATTTTAAATTTTCAAGGGGAGTGGTCGCGCGCCCTCTTTGGAAAATATTAGTGGTTCCACACACTTTTCTAAATGGAAAATATTCTGACTTTCACTACTCAAGATGTTTTTTATCAAGTTTCGCTAGAATCCGTCAAGTAGACGCCCCGTGAAATATAATATTAACTTTTAATAGGCATGGCCCCGCCCACTTATTTGAGCACAATATTATGCCAATCTAAGAGCCAATACTGTTTACCAAGTTTCATAGGGATGGGATAAGTAGAAGTACTTATCATTTAATACTAAACTATAATGGGCTGTCTACGCCCACTTTTTTAAAATGCAAAATCGTGTGTGCCATGTTCTGTAAGAATCGGTTGAGTAGAAGCGCCAATTTTTTAAGTTAAAGATTGTGTTATTACGAGAGTCCGAGGTGTGTGCTAAGTTTCTTAGCAATCAGATAAGTAAAGGTATATAAAAGCAAAGGAAAAAATTTAAAGAGCGTGTTTCCGCCCATAATTTTGCAAGGTTACCAAATGGAAGCTACACTCTCTCAGACGAAAAAAAAAAATATATTCTGAGAACGGTGTAAAAGTGATATAGAGTTATAAAGTAACATACATACAAAATATAAAATAATTGATAACTTCCTGCTTCTTTAAAAGTCTATTAAAAAATATTGTATTGCCTGCCTCTTCTGAGATTTTTTTTTAATTTTGAGTTGACCCCTTTAGACCCACAAATGCAATGTGTGTAAATTGAAATTGCTTCGTAGCATTTATGTTAATTAAAAATAAAAGCGCCAAATGAAAAAGGTAATTTAAACGAAAGGAAAAAAATATATTTATTTAATAGGTCATTTAAACCTGTAAAAAAATCTAGTCGATTTCAATTGAAATCTTTATCAAAATCTAACCATTTACACCAAGTTTTTTTGTTGACATTTATCAAGATTTCGTATCCAAAACAAAAACCCTTGACTAAAATTGCTACTAAAGTACAACCAAACGAGAGCAATGTAGCCAATCCACACACCTTTTTAAGTACAAAACTTTACTTTTTAGTACAGATGTGCAATTGCTTTACGTGAGTACCTGCCGTTACGGCCTTATCTCACGTGTGCCAAAGCACCGGGTGTGGGTTAGACGCCAGACCAACGCCCCCATGCACCCTTTTAGAATGAACCTATGGCCCACTCCATAAAGCACATAGGTTGCAATCTTTGAATATAGTTATACCTGTTCTATATTCAAGTACCTTGCTGAGGTACTTTGAGCTATCTAAACTCTGCTGCTATGTCCGTGCTCATAGCAGCTCTGTTGAATGGCAACAGCACCTAGAACAGTGTCTGGCTGACCGCGTCAGACCAACCACTACCATTGATTTAACACTGGGAAGCCAAGACTAATCTCCCAGCGATTTTGGTAGCAACCACAACCACCACGATAATTCTCCGGCTTCCACGCTTAGGTGTTGTGTATACACCTAAGCGAGGTCCCCAAGAAAATTCCTCAACCATTGCCGGCACAGCTAACCACTCATCCACAAGGAACGCATGCCCGTGTCGCCAAATAACCAGTGCCTACTCCACACCTACCAAAATCGTCCCTTTAACCCCGTGGGGTATACCCCATTGGGGTAGGACGAACTCGGCATTTTAGCAAAGGAAACTGACGACCGCTACATGCACTCAGAACTTCAGAGCAGCGAGGACCACTTACGCGAGAAGAATGCAAGCACGCCACCTAAGTTTCTGTGCCTACTACGGCAAGACACTAAAAAGTGAAAGAGTCCTGGGGTCGTATCCAGGACGAAAGCAATGCATTTATCTCTAAGCAGCCCAGCTGTCGGGCAACCGGCACCCGTGGTACCAGAAGTAGCCTCTGGTTAGACCTCGAAGTTCCAGACACAAGGGCTTCACCTCTATCGTCTTTTTAACTCAGGGGCAGTTCTAGGTGACGCTGCACCTAGCTGACAACAACGGGCGTACAATATTTGTTTTCCTTTTATAAATATGTGCACATCCGTTACTCTGTTTATGTTCAGAGATTGGGTAGTAACACATAAGTTTTACGGGTAATGAGCCAAAGGTCCGTAATGGGAAAAGCTACATTACCCTAGCTGGTGCCCCGGGATTGCCACACCCGTAGTCAAAAATAGACTCCCCTGGGGGTACTTTTTAGTACAACTTAAAAAAAAGCCGTAGGTGCATCACTTTATAGTGTTTTCACACTGAAAGTTAAAACCTGGTTTTAACGTTAAAACCATAAACAGCTGATTTTGCATTGACAACTGCAAGTTTGTTAAATTCAGGTTTTAACTCACAGGCTGTCTAATAACTAATAACAAAATAAAATAAATCGCCTGCAGAAATTAGAGCTGGCAAACTATCGATAGTCACACCATTCGATATTTTCGATAGTTTGTTGGAAAACTATCGATAGTATCGAATTATTTTACACTATGTTCACACGGCAACACAAACAGTCGTTTTGACTGCTGATATATGGATATGGTTAAAAAAAAATTTAGGTAAAAATTATAACTGCCTTATTCAAAAAAAGTAATTTTGGTTTAGAATTGGTTTACACAACAAATTTTGTATGAAAATTTGTTTGTTAAACGTTTTTTAAACTTAAATTATTTTTTTCTGAATAAGGCCTCAAATAATTAATTTTATGTTTAATTTTATTCTAATTTTTCAATTTTAAAAAAGGAAATAAATGTTTAAAAAGATATAAGCATCCATACTACAAGTAAATTTCTAAGAAAATTTTCAAGAATACTTTATTATTGCTGATATTGTATCGTTTTTTTGTTTCTCCTGTAAAATATATAAAAGAGTAGTTACATACGTTTGCATTTAAGGTGACGATATGTACATACTCGTATGTATGTAATAATTTTGTTTTAATAGCCAATTCAGAAAAATTAGCCATAATTTGTTCTCAAAAAATTCAGTAAGATTCAGAATGGAACAAATTGGTTCGCTCACAAAATTTTGTATATTTCAATCAATATTCGAGCGCGAATCGTGAATGTGAGTGAGAGCGAACCTCGATATTTTGTTTTTTTTTTATTTCATGTAAGTATTATTTAATTATGGTTGCATATGTATGTAAGGATGTGTGTAGCTGTGTTTTAATAAATTTTTTATGACGTTTAGATACATTTTCTTTGAATCTTAATAAAATTATTTACATTTTGATTCTAGAATACGGACGATTGTGTCGTCCGTTTGGTATATCTAGTATTAATAAAGCTTTCTTCTATCAAGAGGTGAGCTTGCACGCTAATGCGTGAATTTTTTTAAACAAGATGAAATATGAATTGCCGGAGTATTCTGTATTATTAACTGAATAAATAAATTTTTTGAGTTATGACGTTATTATATTAATAGAGCGATATGTACTTATGTATTTTCCATAGAAGACAACTAATATGTTAAATTTTATCGAGTTTGTTGACAATTTGGTAATAAATTTTTTCAACGATAGTATCGCTATCGAGAAAAAACTATCGATAGTCTAATAAAAACAAAACCATCGATACTATCGATAGTACTATCGATAGTTTGCCAGCTCTAGCAGAAATGCGTGTATTCGTTGTTGAATTTTTTCTGCATTTTAATAATACTTATTTGACAAACTGTATAACAACTGTTTTTGTTTGTATGAAAAACTCAGATATTTCACAATGCGCTCTGCAAATAAAAATTTTTTAAATTATGGAACTTCTTATACAAAGTGACGAAGTGCTTGGAAATAAAGTTATTATATATAAAAATGCACAAATACATTCTAAGATAAACCTTTTTTATAGGCAGATGAATGTCGAGAGAATCCAACGAAGGCAAAACAAAATTTTACGGTTAATAACATCGGCTCCATGGTACATAAAAAATTCTAATATACATCGTGATTTAAATATGCCACTAGTGACTGAAGAAATTGCAAAATACGCAGGCAAATATTTAACAAAACTCGAATCACATCCTAATCCGCTTGCTCGTAATATTTTGAACTTTACTGGACACATCCGCTTAAAAAAGAGGGACACACGGGCTCTTATACCTAACACTCCAGATGGGACTACTTGAAAATACTTTCCCCCCCCCCTTTTTTTTTTGATTATCACTACTAATGTATTATTTATAACTACCACTAAGTTTATGTCCGACACTGGTCGGGCCTAATAATTTTTTTTTTTATAGATTTAAGATTTGAATACTTATTGTTAGTTCACATATGAAGATACAATAAATAAATACATGCACTACAAAAAAAAAAAAAAAAAAAAAAAGATGAATGTCAGTCATATAGTCAATTTTCACTTTTCAGAGGTTAATCAAAATATTTTCGTTGTTTTCCTTCCAAAAAACTCTTTTTCTCCATAATTTCTTTATTATTGTTGCTGCTGCATAAGTTGAAAATCTTTCAAGCGCCATCTACTCTTATTCACTGGCATAAACATTATCAAAAAGGACCATATAAAAAGACCTCACGACGAAGATTTAGATTACACCCCTTTTCCACACGCAAAGTTTACTTTGCAAAGTCTTAATTCAGCTGTGTGAAAGACAGAGGTAGTAGTACAGTCTCTTTCTGTCTTTCTCCCAGCTGAATTAAGACTTTGCAAAGTAAACTGTCCGTGTGGAAAAAGGGTGTTAGAGGTTTAAAATGTTCCAGAAAAAATTTCCTGGTTAGATTTTACATAAAAGTGTTGCCATAATTAAAAAATGCAAGGATTCACCATTTGTTTAGGGGGAGAAAAAAATTAATTTTTTTTTATGTTTTCGTTTTAGTTGCTTTTTTACCGTAATATTTTTTATATTTTTATTAACTTATATTGTAATTTTTAGGGCCATTTTCACAACTTACCTTTAGCTAAAGGTAGGATTTTGTCTGCCCAATAAATATTTTTGCATTATTACAACTTAAATTATTTATTGGTATTATTATCAACAAAAATAATGTTTAATGGATAAAAATATAATAAATGAAGATTTTATAATGCAAAGCCATTTATCGGGCAGACAAAGTCCTACCTTTAGCTAAAGATAAGTTGTGAAAATGGCCCTTAAAATTTTAATCCATTAAAATTAATAATTGTTTCTCTGTTTATTCTTTTAGGTAAGTGAAATATTCAAAGTTGCATAAAAATGTGAATAACACACAAGTAAGTCTGATCTCTTCATTTTAATTATCTAAATCATTGTAAAAATTTGTTTTTCATACAAGCAAAGACATTAATTGATTTGCCTTTCTTCGTTGAAGAATTTGTATGAAAAAATAAATAAAAATATTATATTTTGATTAGATTTCCTACAAATATACTGACAAGAAATAGGTTTTGTTTTGCATAGGAAATCTAGTAAAAAGCAGCAAGACTTCGCTCGAAATCTCGCAAGCACTAGATTTCGAGAAAAGGAAAATGCGCTATTAAATTGTTTCGAATCGTATGCAAGACGAAAATCCATTGTCTAAAATTTTGTCTTAAACTGCAACCCAAAAATAGAAAACTGTGTAGAGCGTAGCTAATTCTCTCATCTTTTGTATAAATGTAGAGGATGGTAAAAAAATAAATATATTAGAATTTGAGTAGATTTTCTACAAATTAACTGACAAATTAGATTTCGTATTGTAAGGGGAATCTAGTATAAATCAACTAAATATAGCTCGAAATCTCGTAACTAATAGATTTCGAGACAATGTAAATGCCTTATTATATTTTGAGTACATTTCCTACAAATCTGCTGACAAAATACATTTGTGGGAAATCTTATAAAAATATAATATTTTTATATCTTTTTAATACCCTGTACACATATTTATAAAAAAAATGTGAGTGAATTAGCTACACTCTACAAAAGTTTCTATTGAAGGTGTGTGAATGAGCTAAGTTGGCACTTTTTGGGTTACAGTTTAAGACAAAACTTTACACAAAAAGGATTTTGTCTTGGATACGAAGTCTTGAATTATTCTCAAAAAAGCTTAGTGTAAACGATATAAATTTCGATAAAGATTTCTTATCATTTCGAGACAATGTTAATGCAAATATTACTGAATTAGGGCATTAATCGAATGCTTTTCCACTCAATTATTTATACATATTTACATATATATTTTTTTAATATTCATTGTAGTTATTGCTCGTCATTATTCTTTCATAAATATTGATTTATTTTTGAATTTTTCTAAACGAATTTGTTGTATAATGTTTAATATTTGCAATTTATTTCTTTTGTGCTTTGTGAAGTTTGCAAAAAATTGTTAAAAAGCAAAAATAACTAATAATAAAGCGCCCCATACACGATTCAATTCAATTTTCAATTGAGTCGGTTGTTGTTTAAATCAAAGCGTGTATGGCTCTGTCAATTGATTAGTTTGGCAGTTGTCGAGTTGGTTGAACAAAAATTAAAAGATTTTGATTTTTCATGTTGACTAGTTGTCAAAATTTATGTTTGTAGCTTTATTTTGTGTAAAAAAAGTTGTATATTTTTAAAATTGTATTTAATTTCAATGAATTTCAAATAAAAATTATATAAATTAATGAATGAATGCAATAGAAGTTTTAAATTTTTAAATTTGTACTTGTGAAAAAAAACATAAATTTGACAGTTGAATGAAAACCTTTCAATTCAGTTTATGAAGTGTGTGGCCAAGAATCAATTCAGTTGAAAGACTCAATTGGCAATTGAATTGAAACGTGTATGGGGTGCTTAATGTACTTGGTGTATGAAAAATTTCATAAAAGCTACAATAAATTTTGTTTTCTTAAAAAAAAACTTTTTAGAGCTCCGTGCAATATGCTTTACACAAAATAGGAATTTTTTAATCCTGGACAACAGATCAACAGGAATAAACGAGAAAATATCTGCCACTACAACAATTATCCAAAAGTGGGAATTTTTATTCTGACTCCTACACAATTTTCTTATGCCTTGTTTGTATGTGTTCATTTTATATTTAAATCTCTTTAAAATGTGTGCTGCATGTACACTACATATTTGCATTATGTATGCAGACATATATATGTACATACATATCGTTACCTTAATATAAAAGGCCCTAACTCATTTATTTAAATTTTTTTTTGGAATCGATATTTTTGCATTTTCCGTTACATTAGATGTTCTTCTATCGAAATATACAATAAACTCGATTTAAGAAAAAAAAAACGAGTTAGGGTAACGATATGTATGTGCTAATTGCTTTGCAGCATATATTTACAAATATACTTCATAAATTTAAACTAATAATATATTTACGTTTTATGAACTTATAACTTCTACAAGTGGATCCAATGTATTATGAAATAAAATTTGATAAGAAAGTTTAAATGTGTTGTCTAGGCATTGTAAGCTTAGCCTTAAGATATGCAATTAATATGCATTTAAAATGCAAATTTAAATTGCAAATGTACTTCTCCGAAAGTAAATTGGCGCACACATGTATGTATTTATTGTATTATGTATAAGCTTAAGCTAAAAAGTACGAGTATAAAACAATTTCAATAAGAATTTAACTGGGATTATTTTTGTTTTAGCTAACACATCCGACTGCTGAGTACAATTCGTTTATTAATTTGTTTATGCAATTATTTTCATAATAACAATTTTTCATACATATAATTTTCATAATCCTAAAATTTCCTAAATACTTTTCATATTATACAAAAAGTAAATTAGCAACTTTTGTTGAGCTTGTCAATGTTAAGTTCTGCAATGGAATTTATTTATTTCTTTTCCTTAAAGTATGCTCTCAATTGTTATAGTATTTATTGTTAAACAGTACGTACAAAAATTTATAGAAATACGTATTTGAAAAACACCTCAAAATAGGCCACAAAAACTTGTTCCTTTTCATACCAAAAAAAGAAAAAGAAAAAAAATGGATAGAAAGAAAAACGCTTCGAAATAGATTTTTCTATATTAAAAGTTCTAACAATTATTATTGTCTGTAACAATGCAAACTCAATTTGCAAAGAATTTGTCTTAAATAGCGCACAATGTTGAACCAAATAAACTTAAACTTTTTACACGAAGAGTTTTCTTATTGTTTATAAAAAAATGTATGTATTTATTTCAAATATCTCATTTCTGTTTTTAGAGATGCAAATCATTCACGTAATAAACTCGAATACCGCACATGATAGTGAGTAATTTTGGAATTGCTAGCAGGTGCTTAACAGTGCTTTATAATAGGTATTTGTTTTGCTTTATAAACAATGTTTAAAAATTGTTTTTTTTTCTAAAGCTTTCGTCTATTATTAAGTTTATACGCACGACTTATTTGCAAATATCTAAATCTGTAAATTGTTGCCATATAATTGTTTTATTGTGAATTACTAATTCAGAAATCTATTCACAATTAACGCACTATTTGAAAATAAAACGCTTGAGGTTGCCACACTTACAAATGTTTGCTAATAAAAAACAATAAATGCATAAATATTGCAACAAAAAATATTGAAAGAAGAAAATAATGACAATAAAAATAAATAATTATTTCTTACTTTATACATTTATGACGCAATTTTTTTGTAAACATAAGTACATATTCTATAGAAGTGCTGTCAAGTTTTTGTGCATTTACTATGCCGTGTAAACAGTGAAATATAGATTGAATTTTTCAAAATTATGAATTTTGCAAACGTTATTTTTCTTCCAAAGTTCATATACTTCTTTTTGCTTTCAAAACAATTCTTAATTGTATATTGTAGCAGCCTTGATGAAAATCCTTTAAAATCATATAAATCTTTCCAAAATTTGTTCAGTAGTTCCGATGTAAAAGGTATTACGAAAAACGTGTTTGCCTATTAAATATATAGATCATGTGGCATTCCTGCATACAAAAAAATAAGCGAAAAGCATCTATGTGATAATTTAAAGAAAAATTAAATGAACTTGAGCTTGTGATTTTGTTTTTTTTTATTTTACAAACGACAGCAAATATCGTTAAATTATGCTACTGGATAGCGGATTCGATGATTTTTTGTTATATTTTTATAGCGATACGACTGGACCAGAATAACGGTGAATATGGAATAAGAATAAGAATGAATTTTTCAAAATTGTGAATTTTGTAAACTTTATTTTTCTTCCAAAGTTCATATACTTCTTTTTGTTTTCAAAACAATTTTTAGTTGTATATTGTAGCAGCCTTGATTAAAATAACCGTAAGAAAGTTGTTAGTTTAGTCATTAAATTTTTAAAAATACACATATAAATTGTGCTATGCAATTTAAATATTTCCCCTTATTGCGAATGGCGTCGTCGACGTCACAGCGAGACGACAGTAAAAATTGTAATAGTAGTCAATTCTTGTCGAAAAAGAGTAGACAACTGACAATTTTTACTGTCGTCTCGATGTGATGTCGACGACGCCATTCACAATAAGGTGCATTATAAAAAATACCATAAAATTAACGAAAATTTCAATATACATGTAAATAGTTTTTTTTTTAATATCTAAATTGCTAAGATATCCCTAAAAACAAATCCCGGGACTTAATTTTAAAAATCCCGGGATTCGGGATTTCCCGTTGGACATCCTTAACCTGTATACATTGAGTTCTTGCCAACCGGTGCACAGTGGTTGCGCCCATACGACAAAAATAAAAAAATAAAATTTTCTATATTGGGTTTGTAGCTAAATAAATAGTCGCCAATGTCATCAAATTTCTCTCTTCTGAATTTGTTTTGATAATTTCTAACGGTAATTTTTAGATGCAAACAATTAAAATGCGATTTTATATAGAAGTAGAAAGTTGATTAAGCGACATTGAAAACAAAGTGAATATTAAATTGTTAAAATATATTTAATTAAAGTGCAAAATTAAATTAATCAAAATGGAAATTAATGTGAATGGTATTGGTATTATTTTTAAAAAATAATAACTTAATAAACTGTGTTGTAGTTTTTGTAAAGTACTAATTTTTAAGAAGTGTTTTAATTAACAACGTTTGATATTCTTTGTTAAAAATACTTAGAGTTTTAGTTAGTTTCCCAATGAAAGCCAAAGACCAAATGGGTTTGTAAACATTGACACACATCTATAGTTAAAAATTATGTTTAATTCAAGTGCAGTATTTTGCAGGTTTTTTTCTATATATTCAATATACTAGCTTAACCTCCAAGTTTATTGTGTTCTATTGTATTCTAAAATTTGTTGTGTATCTCGTTTGATTTAATAAGAATGACATTTTTGTTGTTATTGATAGTTATTTTTTTCTCTATTCGATATAATAGAAACATCCCGTCAATGCATATTTTCACGAATGACAATTTTCGCGCTTTGGTGCTCTAAGAAGGGTTCATATTCGACGAAATCACAGCAACTTTATGATGAAATAATCAAATTAATTAATTTTGAGTGCGAAGAAGGCGCGTTTTGTGAATTACTGAAATGTGTACAATATTTATGTAAAAGAATTGTTGACATTTGGAAAAAGAATCACCGCTTAAAATCAGACGTTTTGAAAAATCATTCAGATTGGTTAGCTAAAAAAGAGGTTGTTTCTTTAAAACCGAAAAACGTATCTGTGTCACCTAAAGAACAAGTATTAAAAGCGAATAAACGTGGTCGCCCTTCATCTGATTTCTCAAGTTCCTCAAAAAGAACAAAACAACGAAGAATAGCAAAGTTGGCAGAAACCGATGCAACGGCAGCGGATACCTTACGTGGCTTATGTTCAGAACCAAATCAAGGTTGTTCGGAATCAAATGCCGCTGAAGTTCTTGCATTAATAATTGACACAAATTTAACCAAGCAACAGTATTGGCATATTCGAAATTTTGTAAACTCTAAGGTTTCCTTCAGTTTATTCCCTAGTTACGAAAACGTATTGAGGGAAAAGAAAAAAGTTATCCAAATTCAAAATATATCGCCGTGAGTGAATCCAAAGCTGAAGTAGATTTACAAAATTTGCTTGACCATGCAGCTTCACGTATTTTAGATTTACAATTTGAAGTCTGGAAAGACGAACCTGGTATTAATATAAACAACATTGTTTTGATAGGAAAATGGGGCTTTGATGGTAGCTCCGGTTATAATGAGTATAAACAACGTTTTAATAGCAATACTCTACAGGACAACAGTTTATTTATAACGTCTTGTCAATTAGTGACAAAATCTGCTAAGCCTGAAGATGCAAAAATAATATGGAAAAACCCTCGGCCGTCGTCAACTCGGTATTGTAGACCGATTCGATTTCAATTTAAAAAAGAAACATCCGAAGTTTGTATTGCAGAAAGAGATTATTTCAAGCAGAAAATTGATATGCTGAAACACACAGAGTATTCTAAATTTGAAAAGAAAATATATGTTGAGCACAAGTTGCAACTGACTATGGTCGATGGCAAAGTGTGCAACTCATTAAGCAAAACGTCATCTGCCAAATGTTATATATGTAAAGCAAATCCGAAAGAGATGAATGATATAGAAGCATGTTTACAAAAAGTGGTGCATAAAGAAAATTATGAGTTTGGATTGTCACCCTTACATTCATATATTCGCTTTTTTGAATATTTCATTCATGTTGCTTATAGATTGGATCTAAAAAAATGGCAAATTAGATCAACAGATGAAAAGAATAAATTTATGAATAGGAAAAGGTAAATTCAAAGCAAATTTAGATCCGAGATGGGTTTGTTAGTTGACAGACCTAGACCAGGGGGTAGCGGCTCGTCTAACGATGGCAACACCGCAAGACGTTTTTTTAACAATCCTGGTTTGGCTGCTAAGATAACTGGCATTGATGAAGGGCTCATAACGAGATGTGCAGTATTGCTGCAGGCTATGACATCAGGCTACAAAATAAACATCGACAAATTTAAAATATTTGCACTTGATACAGCTAAAGCTCTTGTAGAGAAATACCCTTGGTTCTATCTCCCACCTTCAGTACACAAGATTCTTTTACACGCTTCCGCCGTAATTGAAGACGCCATAGTGTCAATTGAAGAGCTTTCAGAGGAAGCTGCAGAAGCGAAAAATAAAGACATTAAAAGATATAGGCTACAACACACACGAAAAATTTCTAGAATTGCAACAAATACGGATTTACTAAATATATTATTGCTTAGTTCGGATCCATTCATTTCAGGTCAACGAAAATTACAACGTAAAAAGAAAAGTACGCTACTAAAATCTACAATTGAATTGTTGCAAGAGTAGCTTTTTTATATTTTTGATATTTATTTGAAAACAATAAAAGTCTAAATTTAATTTGCGGAGAAATATGTATTTCCATGAAGGGATAAAATATAATTAAAATCTATCTATTATAAAAAAATGTAAAAAATGGGCGGTAGAGGCAAGTGACCACGCCCATTTTTTTCAGAATATTGTGGTTATTATATCCGAAATATACTGTGCAAATTTCAACACTATATCTTTAATATAACTATTTTTGTCGCTCTTCCCCATATAAGTGCAACCACTGTGCGGTGCTGCCATTGTTTCACTTCTTTTTTTTTTTTTTTTGAAGGATAGTTTAAGAACGTGTATTGCAAATTTTTGAATACGCTTTTAAATACTTATTCAGATAATTTTCGTTAGAATATAAGTTGTATTTAAATATGTATATAATTTTTTTCATCAGTTTTATTCACCCTTATCAGGAATAAAAGCGGAACATTTTGTTCACGTCAAATATTTCCGGTGAACAAAAAATGGTGAACAAAATTAGAAAATAGTATACTGACAGAACAACAACGCAAACATTGGCGATCACAATTTTAGGGAAAGTTAACACATTTCAAGTGAACTTTTATTTCCGATAAGGGTGATTAATTTACTTATGTATTAGCATGTCATATTGAGCAATTTTGGAGGTTTTGTTTTTTATGAGAAAAATAGTTTGCCAGTGACAACACTGAAATTAATCACACGCACCAGGGTTGGCACATATGGAGATAACTCGCCAAACGTGGCAATTTTTGTAACTTGTATTGGCGTCTTAAATATTTGATTTGGAGACATGGCGATTTTTATAGGGATTTTTTTAAACATACATATATAAAATATTTATATAAAATATATTTTCACTTGAGTTACAACACCTGTAGGTTTTGAAGAACAGGCCCCTGATCATTTGAATTCAACATATCGAGGCATATGCTTTTTCATTAAAATCCCCAAAAATGAGAAGGTTGCCAGAGATGCAAGAAAAACAAAATTGAAGATATTCTCTTGCAAAAAATACGCCTGGAAAATCATTCTCAAAAGGGGCTTAAGTTAGGTTAGGTTGCAGAGAAGTACAATCAATATTGAGCCAATCCGTTTCGGATTACACTTATGATATTATAGCATGTTGTGCGTTCTGAATGCTGGAGCCAGGTGGTTTTTCAACTCTGTATATCCTGTTATTGTACATATTAACCAAATTCCGAAGTGTTGTGGCCCTAGCAAATTTAGAATATCTTTTGTCTTTTCGAAAAAGGCTCACGACGAGTATATTGAGTTTTCAATTTGGAAATCTGTGAGTTCTATAATATTATTTTTCTTTTTCACAATTTATTTATTTTATCTTAATCACAAATACCGCAAATCATTGCTCATTCATTGTGCATTAAATTTAATCTGTACGCAGTTGTTCGTGGATTGTTTGACAAAATTTAAGCCTTATATTACCAACAATTTGATAATTCCCTAAATGTGAATCTACTCTGACTTTAACTCTTTCTATCAAAATTTCTTATCTTAAGACTTATTTATATCTTTTTACAAGGCTTATACATATAATTAAAAAGTCTCTAATCTATGGTCCATAATAAGACTTTTTTTGGTATAAAAGTTCGATTCATTTTATTTTGTTTAACAGTCAGCAGCAGTCAGTTTTAGGTTTCACAAATAATTTTTATTAAAAATTAAAGTCTTTGCCTGACACTCAAGGATCGTAAGTTAAAAGAAAAAAAATTCAATAAGAGGTTTTATTTTGATTTGTAAAAAAAAAATGTTTATTTAATTGTAAAAAGGCTAGACTATCTATCCTACACAATCGCACGACTTTTGAAAAAATTCTTATTCCCCCTTATTGTGAGTGGCGTCGTCGACGTCACATCAAGACAACAGTAAATATTGTCACTTGTCTACTCTCTGTCGGCAACATTTGGCTCTTATTGACAATCTCTTATTAATCTCTAAGACTTTTTAAATTAATGTAGCATGTTAATAGTTCTTGTCGACAAAGAGTAGACAAGTGACAATTTTTACTGTTGTCTTGATGTGACGTCGACGACGCCATTCGCAATAAGGGGGATTGTCTTTTGAAAATTTGCATAAACTCCATGATACCAGGGTTGTATTTGCTCAAAAGTCATACGATTGTATAGGATAGTGAGTCTTAGCCTTTATAATGAAAAACAATATTAGCCGAATGATCGCAGCGGCTAGCCCGCACAAGCTTATTCTTTTCATTAAATTTCAATAAGCGATTCACACATTTGCGACTGCATGTCCTCCTTTGAGGTATTGACTAGATTGTGGGCTCTGTAGGATTTGTTGTAGAACTTATATTTCACGTATCTGCAAAAAAAAATTTAAGGGTGGTCACCTCTTTGATAAATCACACGGTCAGAAATTTTTTTCCAATACTTAATTTAGTATTTATTCCAAATGAATAATGTGATGTCGTTACTGGAATATCCAATTCCAAAAATCAACAAGAAATGGACAAACCTTTGGTTTCCTCAACACTATGGGGCTGCGCCACCGTAATATTCTCAATTATTTTTGAGCGACGTGCACGAGTTTGATTTTTCATAATACTAAGTTGTCGCAACAGTTCAAATTTTTTCACTAATTTCATAATTGTTGGCCGAAAAGGAGTTTAATGAATTTTAACAATTTCAATGCGTTATTATAAACTATATCGATCAATTTTTATTAATGGCGCAGCTGACAAGTGTTAAAATTGAGAGCTATTATAAATAAAACCTCGTATTGGAACACCCCTTAGAATTTATATTTATTAAAGCCTCTTTGAAACTATCTGCAGCCAATGGCTATGAGAATGAAATACAATGCAGTGCGAGAATCCCCTCTTGGTCACACAAACCCGATACCAACTGATGAATTTTTTTCATGTTCAGTGATGTCAACCAATATGGCAGTGCCCACCGTTTCGCAACCGCTGGGAGGGTGATGACAGGTGCAATGAATGAATAAATAAGCTTCAAGGAAAGTCTAACTCCAAAATAATAAATTTTTACTAATATGCCTTCTTAATAAAAAATAAATAAAAAAATAAATTACCAGATTACAAAGATAAAAGACCATGGCGCATAGTCATAGTCATAGCAAAGTATACTTTATGAGTTTAAAACCAGTATTTTGTATGGCAATACTTGTTTTAAACTCTTAAAGTGCACTTTGTTTGACTATGAATATGAGTCTATAACTATGTTTTTTTTCACAAAATTTCTTTCACCCCTATCCTGAATAACGAGTGAAATTTTTGTTGTAAACGACCCATGAAATTTGTTCCCCGCTATCAGTCCCAGTGAATGTAAAGAAGGGAAGAAGATTTAAAAATAAATTGAAAATCAAATAAGTTTAAGTTTAATAATAATAAGAAATACAGAAAGTTTAGGTTCCAAATGAAATCTTTTTTTTTAATTTAAAAGTTGTGTTTTTATATATTCTAGATGCAGTGGAAAAAAATTTCTTTAGTATAACACCGCTGTGTGTGAACCAAAGAGATTCATACTTCATGAAAAAAATTTATTGCAGGGAATTTTATTGGTAATAATCCGGAACTCTGTTTACTAATCTTGTTCTAAAAATAAATATTATAAATATTTATTTTTAATATTTAATTTGAAGAAAAATATCGAAATTATGCGATGTATTGATTCAGTTCACCTGCAAAAATAAAGTGAACAAATTCATGTGGAAAATATTATTCATGATAAGGCGAATCAAAAAAGGGAACACATTTCTAGGGAAAAACTATTCCCGATTGCAATTTGTGGAAAGGGGAAATATTGCGATAGAAAAAATATTCTCCCACTAGGGATGTTTGTTTCCTACAACTATAACTTAGTTGTCGCAATCATTTCATCATCAAATGTATTAACTGCATACATCAAACAATTGTGATAAAGATTTTGATTGCAATATGGAGGCCTGCATAAACAGTCTTGAAATATAAATACGTCTTGTTTTTTAAATGTATTCTCGTGGCATGTATTATACTAAACCAATAATAAATGATGTCGTTTAATAAACGAAGCTAGATGGATGTATTGGTGTACGTCTATATGAGTGTTAACAAGCGTTGTCGCGAAAACTTCTCGTTAGTTACAAACACTTAAAAGAAGTAGTGTTGATGCGTGTATGCTTTGTTATTTTGCATATTGTACATTTGAATGTGTGTGTGTGTGTGTGTGTAGGATGTAGATGGTAAGCTATTATGTGTTTAAGAGTGTTTTTTTTCAGCAAGCGCACTCAACTAAAGTCAATGCATGTCTGTGCGTTTGTATGTGCGCATAAAAATAAAAAATATCATATAAACAATGTGTGTGCGTATTAGTAATGTAACGAATGTCAATTTTTGATATTCGTGAATACGAATGCGAATACGAATACTTCAAACAATATTCGCGAATACGAATACGAAAATAATGGAAATTTATAGAAATTAAATTAGGGCCCTATTTACGCCTGCAATATGAAATATTAAAAAATTGTTATAAAAAAGAACTTCATACTCCTGTTGGCGTACTTTAAAGTTAATATAAACTACCCAACATTTTAATGATAGTCAGTAAATAGTATTTGAAAATGTATGTATGTAGTTACATGCATGACGTTTGTATACGCGCCCATGCGTATGAAGACGCAAGCATCACAAATTTTTCCGTCTTTACTCCTATAGAGTAAATTAGAAGATATCGCTGTATTAAAGCATTTGAAAAATCCCTCATGTCTTAAAAGTTCTTGAAAGTCGTCATTTGCAGGAGTATATTGCAAATGATAAAAATCCACAAAGTTTTTGTTTTTTTTTCTACAATTGAAACATATCATATGTTTTGGCGAATATTAGTTTTGCATTGTTAAAAAAATATAAGAGGTTTCAAAATGTGTGGTTGAAGTCTACTGATGATGCAACAATGAAATGCATATAAGACATTCAAATTAATAAATATACTTATGATAATATGTCGAATAATAAATTTCTTAAATAAAATAATTGAAATTTATTTGCTGGTAGTTTAGCATGTCTATATTAATCTATATAATCACAAAAGAAAAAATAAGCTTAGTAGGCTTTGAAACTGATACAAAACCCAGCAAATAATTTATATCCAGGTGCACTCATTTTATTTTTCTTTTGTGATTTTCAAAAGTATTATTATTTTATGAATTATCATATAGTTTTTGAAAGTCTATGCATAAAGTAAGAGGTTTGTGACTGTTTAAAATTTGTGTTTAAAGTCTACTGATGATTTGGTTCAAGTGCCAATGAAATACGTATATAGACATGCTAAACTACCAGCAAATAAATTTCAATTATTTTATGTACACTTCTGACAATATGTCAAATAATGGATTTTCTTTAAATTTCTTAAATGTTAAAAAAATTTATAATCACCCCTATCGTGAATATTTATTCCCTCGAAATATTTCCCTTTTCCTTAAGGTTGCAATCGTGAATTATTTCGAAAAATTATTATGCGAAAAACTCTCGCAAGTACCTTTTCTTGTTTTTTAAACCTGTTTGATTTTATTTTCAAAAGGAGTGAATTTATTTATATCATAGTATATACTGCCAACAATTCATTCACGATAAACACAGTGGATTTGATGCATCTCTTCAATTTCATATCTTTATTTTTTTCCCCAACAAAAATAACATACAGTAAGCGGAGCTATTCATTTGCTGAATAATAACAATTTATTAAGAAAATTATAAAAATACGCGCAAAAAAATAGAATTACATCAATTCACAATAGCATGTTCGACTCGCAACAGATGTTTATTTTATACCCTAAAAATTGGCGATGCCACTTTGTTGTTCATGGGAATTAAAAAATTATTCCCAAGAATTTATTCCCTTGAGATTCGCAATAAGGGTGATTGCTCTTAATAAACTTTAATGATCAAACGACTGATAGATTGTCTTGTATTGATTTTTGTAGGCTTATCACACGTGATAAAAATATTAAAAATAATGTATAAATACATGCATATAGTTACATACATCCTGAGCCTGCGTGATAGCAAGAAATATTTCTTTCATGAGCATAAGTGAACGTAAAAGATTTTCTTTTGAGTGAAATATTCTTGTGCGTGAGCTTGCGTGGCTAAATCGAAACGTACACTCAGGATCACAGATATGTAATCTGTTGGAAAAGCTAAGCTGATAAAAATGAAATCTCTGTTCTTTCGTGATTGTAAATTTGCTCACTTAGTATTCTTCAAGTGGCAGAGTGTGTATGAGTGTGTTTTGGGAATGTTTATGAGTTGTGTGTCTGTTTTTGAAATCTCTTGTTATTATTTTTATTTGTATTTTTTTCGGGGTTCCACGAAAATATAAAATACACTTACACACAGATACAAGAAATTATTTTGCCCTTTATGCTGTTAAGAGAGGTTTGCGATTTTGTGCCAGTTCTTTCTTCTTTTTCTTGCATAAGGATACATTTTAAGAGGATTTTCTAGTATTTATGTATGTATGTATGTGTAAGTATATAAAAGCAGACATACTTGGAAAAATTTACTGAAAATGTTTCTTATACAGTGTTTATATATTTTCTAAGCGAAGAAGACATGTTGTCTAGGTAACTAGTTTGTATTTCCTTGCCACTTCTGCTGTTTGGTTCTTGCCACCAGATTTTATGAATGAAAAATTTTAATAAGGTGTGTGTGTGTGTGTGTGTGAGTGTAAATGTCACAGCTTCATTTTTCGCCACACGTTTCAAACAAACCAACCTAGATTGATATTTTATGTTTTAGCGAATGTGTTTTTTTTTCTTCTCTTCATTTTCTTCATATTCTTGTCGCTTTAGTTGTCAAGTGCTGCAGTGCGATTTTCACTTGTAAATTTTAAGTTTTATGAATTTAAATGATGAAGATTATTTATCACAACAGCCTGGCCAAGAGAAATAATCAGAGATGAAGTGCTCTAAATGTTATAAAATTTTATGATGGAGAACAATTGCAGTTTAACAGTCTGGTTTATAGCCGTTGATATGAAAAGAAAATTTATAGTTTTAAAGCCTGAAAAAGTAGACTGAAGTTAAAAAAAAAAACAATTGTACGGACTTCTGTTTTGATTTTATAATTAAATATCTATAAGTCCCGGTCCAGACTTGCAATTTTTGATGCAGAAACTTTTTATTTTTAAGTGCAAAAGAGCAGCGAGAGAGGAACACAAAACGTATATATTTCTATTTCAACACTCTCACACATATTCTAGAATTGCTGCAACAAAAATTGCAAGTCTGGACCGGGAATTAATTTTAATCGACATAGATATAACACTCAAAAGCACATTTTAAGATTTTTTTTAAGTTAAAAAAAAAGTTTAATTTTTTAACATAATTAATTTAAAATTTAGGATGACTCCGACAAAAAAAATTTTTTGTACAAAATCTAGCAGATTTTAATTAAAATTTTTATGAAAATCTATACCGTTTAGACCAACTTTTTTTTGACATTTATCAAAATTTTTTTTATCCAAAACAAAACCCATTAACTGAAAAAATTTCAAAACTACAACCAAATGACTGCAATGTAGCTAAGTCACACACCTATTCAGTAGACCGTAGCTAACTCACTCATCTTTTTCTTAAATATTTTGTACAGGGTAGTAAAAAATAAATAAAAATATTAGATTTATATTAGATTTCCTACAAAAAATAGATTTTGTTTTGTATGGGAAATCTAGTAAAGAGAAGCAAGATTTAGCTCGAAATCTCGTAAGTACTAGATTTTGAGGTAATGTAAATGCCCTATTAAGCAATAAGAAACTCTTCAGTGGATTTCATTCCAAAGTTTTTGAAACAATCTAAAATAAAAATAAATAAAAAAACTAATTTATTCGTTTATAACCCAAAATTAAACTATAAAAATTCTAAATTCTATTCCCTTTAAAAACGTTTAAGCTCTTTCGTAGCCTGCTTATTTTGATATATTGTTTGGCTACTGCATTAGTTAAATTAATTTTCCCAGCAATATAATCTTTATTAAGATTATTATCAAATCAAATTAAATTAATAAAAATTAAATTAATTAAAAATTAAATACATAAAATATTCGTTGCAATGCTGTAGTTTGTAGTTGGATTTAAAAGCATACTCGTACCTTTTGGCTAATAAATAAAATTTTTATTAGACGTAAAAAAATAGTAAATAAAATAAACCAACATAACAAAGAAAATATTTTACATAATTTTCTTAGATAAGAAAATATGTATGTACATACATACATACACACATACATACATGTTTATTAATGGCAACTAATAAGCGTACTTTATTAGAAAAGCTTATTAAAAATACTGGCAGTGGCCCGCGCGCTACTTCTTCAGCGAACATAGAAAAATAAAACTTTTCAGAGTAATTAAAAAATATGAATGGCCAAAAAAATTCATGTTATTTTTACTCATAAAATTGTATTGCCGTGGAAACTAAATGCGTGTGCAAAGTTTCATAAAACAAGAAATGTACTCGTGAGCGATTTTTTGACTCACGTCGTAAACGCTTGCAAACAAAAAAATATTCCACTCAGTCACCATCATATCAAAGTTCTTGATGATAACGCACTCTAGTCATTAAAATATTTAGAATCACTCACAATCAATCACATGCACGAATAGATATAAAATTTCTCACACCGTCACGCTCGCTCACGAAAATAATATTCTCAATCACTCTCGTTTGTACATGCGAGTGTAAAACTTCTCACACTTACCCACACTCGCCCCAAAATATATACATACATACTTTCATATTCATAATTGTAACACACTTTTGGGGCATGTTTACTCATTTTAAATTCAAATAATTTAACGTACATAATTTAAGTTTCTCCCCCATTATTTACTAAGTTATATTTTTATTGAAGTTGTTATGGATTAACCATACTGTTAGATCTATTTATAAAATTAAATAAATAAACAATTCCTTGAAATACGTTTTGAATTTTTTTATACGCGTAGATATTTGTATTTTTCCACTTTAAGAAATAAAACATGTTTAATTAGTGTTTTTTATGGGAATTGTTACAATTTAAGTTTAAAATTTTTAAACGCAATAATAATCCCAAATTAATATTTTACTTATTAAGTAAAATATTTTTTTTGTTAAAAATACATTGAAATTGATTATTGAGGGGTTTAGCTGGATCCTATGCGCATTTCACTGTTGCTAATGCAGATCATCAGGGAACCTTTACCCAAAGCTTCTTAGAACAACTAGAGTTATTATATTATAAACTTTCATTTAAACAAATGAGAAGCTCAATAACAAATAACAAAGTTGAAACAAGAACTCAATAATCAACATGTTTTTTATTTTCTTACTTTACTATTGCTACATTGGCTGACTTTTTTTCAGCTTCAAATTGCAGTCGTAAGAGTATGTAAAAGAAAATAAATGTAAATAACAACAACAGCTATGTAACAATTCCCATAAAAAACACTAATTATTAACTTGACTGCACCCGGTCAAAAAAATACTTGTGTGGCAACACTCTATTCTTAAATAGCTGTTGTTGTTATTTACATTTATTTTCTTTTACATACTCTTACGACTACAATTTGAAGCTGAAAAAAAGTCAGCCAATGTAGCAATAGTAAAGTAAGAAAATAAAAAACATGTTGATTATTGAGTTCTTGTTTCAACTTTGTTATTTGTTATTGAGCTTCTCATTTGTTGAAATGAAAGTTTATAATATAATAACTCTAGTTGTTCTAAGGATAAAGGTTCCCTGATGATCTGCATTAGCAACAGTGAAATGCGCATAGGATCCAGCTAAACCCCTCAATAATAAATTTCAATGTATTTTTAATAAAAAAATATTTTACTTAATAAGTAAAATATTAATTTGGGATTATTAGTGCGTTTAAAAATTTTAAACATAAAACATGTTTATTTTTATGTTCTTAGGGCATGGTCACACTTGGGCAAATATTTGCTAAAAAAACGTGACCACAAAATATTAATGAAAAAGCTTTCAATTCAGATACGTGTTTGTTAAGTTAAATAGTTTCCAATAATGTTGGAATCAATGACGTTGTCTATTAGTTGTTTATGAAACTGTTTAACTTAAGAAACACTTGTCTGAATCAAATGGTTTTTCACAAACATTGGGTGGTTACGCTTTTTTGGGCAAATGTTTGGCGAATGTGACCGTACCTTTACTAATCGAATATCTTACCTAAAGCCTGGTACTGTGTTCAAAATATCACGCGAAATGTTGACATGAAATATTCATGAAATAATGTTGCAAAAGTTGTACTCTGTTCAACTAGTGAAAAATTTATGAAATGTATCTGGCAACATTTTTTCGAGATCAGTGAAATAATGTGACTGGCATTTATTTCGTGCGAAATATTGACAGCTGTTGTTTTTGTTTACAAAAAATTGATAAATGTTGCAAATTTCTAACCAATAAAAACGAAAAAATTTTCCGAAAAAGCGAAATATTGTTGCTGAAAATTTTTCACATTTTTTGAAAAACAATTTTAAGTACTCGGTTAATTTTTTGTAGGTTTTTTGGGAATTTTTTTTTTTGGTTTTGGAGTTTTTCTCTAAGTTTTGGCGCTTTTTTCGTTTTTGGGATTATTTTCGGTTTTTGACGCTGTTTGTAGTCTTGGCGTTTTTTCGTGATTTATGTTAGTTTTAGCGATTTTTTTTAGTTATGACGCTTTCTTCTTTTTGGCGATTTTTTTTTTAGATTTTTGGTGATTTTTTGTTTCAACATTTTTTAATTTTGTGTTTATTTCATTTTTTGAAAATTTCAAGAATTTGTCTCTTACGGTTTCCAAGATACAGGAAATTGTCAAAATTACATTAACTGTTGTAATACCCTTTGATTTTGATTTTTTAAACTTCAGTGTTAATGGCGTAGTCTGCATAAAAATACACTAAAATTTCATGTGTCTATATATAATTGTCTATACGAGTATATTTGTCTGTATATTACATTAGAATTTCAACATTTTCCGTTGCTCGCTTTAGAACACCCTTTAGTTTTTAACTGTCATATATTTTTTGTTGTAGTTCTACAGAAGCATAATGCTAAACTTAAATTTAAAACATATAATTGAAATAGTTTTGAATTTCATGTTTATACAGACTTATTAGTGTTTACAATTATTTTTAAAGCACATACAAAAATAAAATAGTAAATAATCGGGGTTTTTTTTGGAATTGTTACAATTACGTTTCAAATTTTTTTAACGCACTAATAATCCCAAATTATTACTTTACTTATTCAGTAAAATATTTATTTATTAACAAATTCCGCCACAAAGCATTTAGCAGAATTTTTTAAAATTTGAATTCTTTTTAACTAATGAAAATGCCAGATCTAGCAGTGAAAATGCTAAAATCCTAAAAAGAGAATAAAAACGACTGAAAGAATAAATATGACTGAAGTTTATTTTTTTTTTATTTTTCAATAGTTTATTTGAATTTTTAATTCGGCTGATTGTATGATAAAGGCTTGAAAATCTTTATGTGTACATGTATGTATGCAAATTTTTAATTCCCAACTTAAATAGTATATTTTTTTTTTTGGTTTTTCGCTCAAAAAAAAATTGCATAGTGCTTTTTGAAGAAGAAAATTACGCTTTTACACTTGCACTTTTAATGTGTTTTTTTTTTTCTCAAAAAGTTGGCATCACTGACTGTGACGTTGTTAATCTTAACACCGTTACTTCTTAATCATGAAATTGTTGTTGCTCTGCTTTAGGCGCTGAATGAAAATGTTGTGAATACAGTGAACTTTGAAGTGAATTTCAGTAGATAAAGCATTAGCATATTTTTTATAAGTTCATATTCTTTTTGCCAGATAATGACTAATAAAAGATTATTTATTTTATTTTAGCGTTATTTGCTTATTTATTGTTTTCTCATTTTATTGCCTAAAAATATGCTAACAAATCAAAAACTTTTTTATTCAAGCAATCAATATTTTAGTTAAAGTGAACTAAAAGCAAGTTTTTTTCTATTTATTCTCCCTCTCTAAATATATTTATATGATGTACATATGTATGTATGTATGTACATATGTATGTATGTATGTACATATTTTTTTGCCAACATCAAAGTTTAGGTCAATGACTTAATTGTAGTTGTAAGTAAGTCGTCCATTAAACACACATACATACATATACTCTGTAGTCCGGCGCTTTTGTTATATGCCATTTAAGCCGCTTAAGGCAATAGCACTAAAATAATATGAAATGGTGAAAATAAATTTATAAAAACTCTTATAAAAATAGAACTAAATTAAATAGCAGCAAATGCTGACATCACAAAAAACATTGGTATTAAAAGCCAAAAAAAAAGCAGGAAACTACATCATGCCAAATGTTATTTTAGAAACATAAAAAACAACAATTGAAAAGAAAATAATATGGAAAATTAACTACTGTTTTTAAGGCTGTGAAGAAAATTTCGCTGCTCTCTAATTGAATTGTTATAAAATGTGTTAAAAATTAGAAGAGGCAGACAAATGTATATATTTTCGAAAAGAAAGGATTTGGAAAGAGAAAAATAAATATTATTGGCTCCTGAAAGTATGCTTTAAATGTCATTGTTAATACATACATATGTACATATTCATACATAAATATTTAGTTGGTTAGTTCATTGAGATTTATTTTTTCATACTACAAGAATTACCAAAATAACATTTTAAAGAAAAAGTTGCGGGATTTAGCTTCAAAAATAAAATAAAAGTCTGGCAACCCTGAACCCCTGCTCTATTCCTATAGCACGTCGTCTTGCATACCCTCCAATTCGACACCAACTTTATTCTGCATCGCAGACCCCGAAAAATGCCATCTATCGGCGAAGACGCAACTAGTTTTTATTTCAGTTTCGTTTGAATTCCTTCTGCCAGTCGTATTTAATTTTGAGAAATTTTTCAAATTTATCCGAAGCAATAAATTGGTGAATCTGTGTTACAAAATAATTGAATTCCCTGAGAAAATTTGTCAATATATTTGACGGAGATTCTGAAAATATGAAATGAGAAATTTTATCGCCAACCTCTCTATTCAGAATTATAAAATCTAAATCTCACACATGAAAAGAAAAAATAACTGTGCAACAGTTAAGTACCTGGGAGCAAATTACGGCACTCGTTATCGAACGAAATTACGAAATATTTCAGTAGAGTTTATATGGAAATATTTTAAAATTTCGAAACGTATCGAATGCCGTAATTTGCCCCCTGGATTCAGTAACTTTTATTACGATAATCGTATCGTTATAATAAATATAACGAAAATTTATCGACTTTGCTATTCAGTTACATATTTTAACATATTCGCTGTTGGTTGGAGAAAACAAATTTAGTCACAAAATCAAATTTGCTGAGTCTTTCTTTATTATTCTTTGTGCTTTTCGCTTATTTTCACATTTTCTTTACAGAGGTATCACATAATATTGAATTAAATGGTGAATAAGATAAATCGGGAGACTATCGTAAAAAAGAAATTACAGTAAAAAGCAAAAAGTTACTGAATCCAGGTAAAGGTGTCCATCTGAGTCTTAATTTAATATTTGGTTATTTTTCTACACTTTTTCTTTTTTAAAATTTGTCTTGTAGCATTTTAAAATATTCCTTAAGAATTTAAATAAAGCTTTTAGTTTTATTTATTTATTTTTTTTTTTTTCAAAAGTACGTACTTAAAGGATTTTGGTTAAGTAAGATTTAGAAACTAAACATTTTTGTTAATTTACAATTCAATTTTGTTTTAAAACTCAAATTACTCCCTTTTTACTTTTCTATGCAGCCTCCTGGAAATATACAAAGTCCCAAATCACACTGTGCAAATCTTATTGCTAAGCTAATTAGTTTCAGGGAGAGAGAGAGACGAGGGAACAGCAACGTTTCTTTTCCCCCCGTCTCTCTCTCTCCTAATAAACTAATCAGCTTAGCAATAAGACTTGCATAGTGTAAATAGGGACTAAACAATTTAAATAATATAAACCATAGCACAACACACACACACACACACACACATACACACACACACACACACACACACACACACACACACACACACAACACACATATCCTAACAACTTATAACAGTTAACGGAAGTGAGTGAGTACATTGCTCTGTAAAATGATAAAGTTGAGCACTCTTTAACACTCATATGTGTGCGTGTGTGAGGGTGTGTATGTGTGTTTTTTTTCTTACCTACAAAAGTACTTCATGTGCTATTTATCAGCACATATGTATGTAGTACATACTATGTATTAAAGTCGGTTAAATGCTTATTTTGTTGTATAAATTTTAATATAAAATTAAATGTTTTGTTTTTTTTTATATGTATAATTTAAACATTATTGTTAGACCGGATTTACATTTGTGTGTCATGTGCCACACAAGCGTAAAAAAAGCGTAACCACTAATTACTAATGAAAAATAGCTTGATTCAGACACGTATTTATTAAGTTAAACAGTTTCATACATAATTCATAGGCAATTTTATAGAATCTAACATGATTGGAAACAGTTTAAATCAATAAATACATGTCTGAATTAAACAATTTTTCATTAGTAATTAGTGGTAACGTTTTTTTTGGGCACATGGCACATGGCACAAGAGAAATGCCAGATAGATGTAAACTCAGCCTTACATTCACCTTGTTTTGTAATGCTTATTCGCGTTACTATTTAGCTGTGGCATTAGCGGCAAGCAGCATCTCAGTTTTTTTTTTATCAATGTTGCTTGGTTTTGTAAAATGTATTTTTTTTAATTTTTTTTTAGTTTGACTTCGTTATTTTATTTATTTTTTGTTAATGTTAAATTATGTCAAGGCCTTGACACACTCGTGCAAAATGAAAATGTACAAAGACACAAAGTAATATACAAAGGCAACAACAACAACAACAATTTAACCATCTCTGTACAGTGTTGCCATATAGGACTTTAAATTTTCTAGCAGCAATTTTTTTTCGCAAATGTTCGAAAGAAATTGAAAGAAAAGGAATTAAATAACTAAATTGATTAAAATTCATTCTAGCTCAATTTAATATAAATATGTATGTAGATTTAAATAAATACATACATATGTAGTTAAGTCAAGCTGCACATAGGTGGCGAAACAATTAAAAATATTCCCCCTTATCGTGGTTGGCTGGTATTTCGAGTTCTTCTAACGATGTTTTTTATAATAGATTAAAAAACACCGCTACATTTTTTCCTTATACGCTTGTGGTCAATTACTAAAAAGTTGAAATCAAATGTTGGTAATTTTTCTGTATCGGGAATATCTGGCAACACTTCTTTAAGCATACATCAGGTTTACCACGAAGAATGCTACTATTGCCACATTAACCACATTTACAATAATAATAATAAAAACATGCATTCGCATGAGAATTTATTTTATAAAAAATACACTCAACCTGAAGAATTGGTAAAAAATTAAAAAATATCCGCTGAATAGATTTGTTTTATGTATAAAAAATAAAATTTCAAAGGCCAAACTATTTTATTGTTTTCCACTATTATGGTCCTTCGTTTCAAACAAGACCCCAACCGAATGGAAAATAATGTGGTTTAAAATTTATAATTCCCAGCAATATGAAAGGTAGTTCAGAGCATTTAATCTTTAAATAATTATTTTAATCAAGCAAATATTTTTGAAAAATTTAATAATCACACTTGTAAGACAAAAAAAGCAGGATAAGTGGCAAAAGCAACAGTTACATAGTCCTTCGAAGTTTATAATGAAGTAGGATTTTTGAGTACACATTTCAAACAGATTTTTAATACTTTTTATACAATACAAGTTGTTTACTTAGTGATGGTTCACACTATGAAATTTTTCTTTCAGAAAGTGCGAGTTTTTTTTTGGTGTGTGTGAGAGAGAGAGAGGGAGAGAGAGAGAGAAAAAAGAATGGTATGTAGTAGACGCTTTCATGCGTCTACTATGGAAATTCTTTTTTTTTTTGTTTTCTCATGCGATTTATGAACATGAATTTCTTTTTATTGAACTTTTAAGTGCTAATTCACACGGTGAAATTTATGACGTCTATTTTTCTTAATTCTCTTTTGAAGTTGCTACCAATAATTCCTTGCATTCATACGATGTTTTTTTGGACGTCTAATTTTACTTCTCTCCACTCATATAGCCAATAAAACAATTTTTTTTTATTAAATTTATGTTAACACAATTTAGTTTTTAACCGACTTCAAAAAAGGAGCAGAGTTTATCAATTCGCCTGAATTTTTTTTTTGTTATGTTACTTCATAACTCGGTGTATTTTAGATCGCTTTTAAAAAGTTTACATTTGGTCCTATTGTAATTATGATATATTACTCATTCGATTGCTACGAAACTTAGCAAACACATTAGGCTCTCGTAACGACAGATTCTTGTATTTAAAAAAGTGGGCGGGCTGAGGCCCCTTAAAATTTAATATTATATTTCACGTGCTTCTGCTTTATCTAATTTTGCGAAATTTCGCACACACGTTGAGCTCTTAAAAATGCACAATCTTGAATTTAAAAAAAAAGTGTTTGGGTGCACGCCCCTTAAAATTTAATATTCTATTTCACCTGCTTCTACTTTACCGACTTTTACGAAATTTAGCATACACCTTGAGCTCTCAAAAACCCACAATCTTTCATTTAAAAAAGTAGGCGGGGTCACGCCCATGAAAGGTTAGTATTTAATTATGTGTATTTCTACTTATCCGATTCCCACGAAATTTGGCAGAGTTTCAGCTCTTAGAATGGCATAACTTTGTTCTTAAAGAAGTGGGTGGGGGTACTCCCATTAAAACTTAATATTATATTTCACTTCTATTTTTACGAAACTTCGCCCGGACATTGAGCTCTGAAAGTGGGCGGACACTAAAATGTACTGAATTGGGCGTAACTACGCTCCAAAAAATATAAAATTTGCATTTAAAGTTTGATTATAAATCTTAAAAAAAAATAAATTGACTTTTAAAATAACCACGAAAAAGTTAAACATTTCTGACTGGATAAAAATTGGAGCGTAATATAAAAATTTTGCCCGGAAAGTTTTTTTCTACCACAAAGTACAACATTCCATACTTTGTTATGAACTACTTTTCTAGTTTATTTCTTTTTTTTCTATTACTTTATATACAAATTCGTCTGTATGTGCAATGCCTAAAATTGTTTAAAATACCTCTTTACTTAGTTTTCATTCATTAAGTTTTTTTATTATTATATAGCAATATCCTTTTCTTCTGCCTCCTCCTTTTGTTCATACAGTTACTTCCGCTTCCGTTATTTAACTTGACGTTGCGTTAGTATTGTTTTTTTTTTGTCAGTTTAGTAACGAAACTTTTTTTATTTATTTTTTATTTCTTTGCTTTGTGCAAGTATTGTTTAAAGTGGTCAAAGAAATTCTTATATCGTTCTCGTAATAACAGGAATGAAATGTATATATTTACGGGTATTGTTAGGTGTAGTCTGTAGTAAATTATTGTTGGGTCTAATTACGACTGTTGTATTTCGATTTGGATTTCAACTAGGACTAGATAAAAGAAAAAATGTTGCAATTTTTTTTAGTGGCCCATTGCTTTGTGTGTTTGTATTATGTAGCCCATTTCTGTAAAACGAATTCGAGTAAATTTCTTCTCATTTTAAAAACGATTTAAAATTTTTGGTATTCTGTAAAACGAATTCACATAGTTTTACCTCGCTATTCCAATAAGTCACTGAAGTAACATATAAAAAATAAATAAGCATTTGAAATTTGAGATCTTTTATTACTAATTATAATCAAATTAAATGCAATTTAATACATTTAACGTCCCTTTTCACAATGAACTTTAACTGCACTTTCTTCATACAAAACTTGCCGTTAAAGCCCCTGTTAGCTTTTAATTGTACATTGTGAAAAGGGCCGTAAGTAAGTATTTCAAAATTTTGTTTTCAAAACACTCCAAAATTTGTTTAAAGTTTTGCTCCAAGTATGAAGAAAAATTATTTGAATGGCTTCTTATTTTTTTTAAATATTTTACTAACAGCTGATTTTGACGTTTAAATATTTTATTTCAACTTAGTTTCGAATGTTGCCAAAATCGAGTCATTTGTATAAAACAAATAGTTCTTTAATAGTTTTTAAAAAGAATTCAGCTTACAGAACAGACCTGATTACTTTTTTTTATTCACCATTATCACGAATCTTAAGGGAATAATATTTTTATTCCCATGAAGAAAAAATTGGCATCTACAATTGCTATACACATTCTGCTTCTTTTTTTCTTCCCAAACAAAACGTTTGTGAAAAAGTACACATATTTTTTTTGGGAAAAAATTCACGGGAATAACAATCGGCGATGCCATATTTTCACGTGGAGATAATTCACTATTGCAACTTTAGGGAAAAAGAGAAATATTTTCAGGGAATAAATATTTACGATAGGGGTGCTTATTGTTATTTCGTTTGCCAATGTTAACATAAAGTTTTTTTTTTTTTTTTTGGAAATAATGTATAACAAAAATAATAAAACTAAAGCTATGTACAGACGGTTGTCAGATCTTACAATATTGCCAGTAAAATGTGCTAAAAATTTCTTACAACCGTGTGAACTGGCAATTTTTGCCAGACGCCGTTGCTAGAAAAAGTATTGTCAGTCCATTGCAATACTAGCAACTGACAACAAATTGTCAGACATCTTACAATCGTGTGAACACATTGTAAAATTATTGCCAGATATTTGTCAAACATTTTAATTTTGTCAGATGTGCGAAGTTCATGCATCTGACAATGGCGTCATTGTAAGATAATTATTTCTATGGGCAACACTGCACACGCTTGATTTTAAATAAAAAATGTATAATAAAATATATGCAGACAAAATCATTGCAATTGCTTCTTTATGGTCCATAATAATTTATACTTTCACTTTTTACATTAAACACAAACACAAACGATAAATATTTAACAATTTCCAACAAATGGTTTAAGTCTGGCAACGCTTAACAACAGATCTAACAATTTGTGCATATGACAACCGTGTGAACTGACAATTTTTCTATTGACGATTTTGTCAGATGAATTTATTGTCATACAACCGTCTGGCAATAAATTGTAAGATTTTCTGACAACCGTGTGAACTGACAAGAAATATTGTGCTGGCAATTTTCGATTGCCAGTACATTGTCAGCACATTGCCAGATCTGACAATATTGTAAGATCTGACAATCGTCTGTACATAGCTTAAGCTGAGGATTCTCATTATAACAATAAATTGCATTCTTTGATAAAAAGGAACCCTATTTCGCTACGCTGTCCGTCTGTCCGTCACACGGTATTTTCTCAGGAACCGTAAGAGCTACGGACCTGAAATTTGGACACAGTATGTGGAACTTTAGCCGCTACAACAACAAATATTTACATGAGAATTAAAAATTGAAGGGTGTTCCAAAACGAGCAACGAAAAATGTTAAAATCCCATGTAATATACATACAATTGTGTGAACATATGTATATTGAAACTTGAAATTTTGTAAAATTAGTGTATTTTTATACAGACTACAACAATTAACACTAAAATTTAAAAAAAAAAAATTAAAATTAAAGGGTGGTCCATCAGTTAATGCAATTTTGACTATGTAATTTTGACAATTTGCTATATCTTGGAAACCGTAAGAGGGAAACACTTGAAATTTTCAAAAACGGTAAAACTAAAAAAATCGAAAATTATAAAATCGCCAAACCAAAAAAAAATCGCCAAAAATTAAAAAAAATCGCCGTAAAGAAAAAAATCGCCAAAATTAAAAAAAATTTCTAACACTAAAATAAATCGCCAAATTCGAAAAAATCGCCAAAATGAAAAAAACGCAAAAAACCGAAAAAAATCGCCAAAAGAAGAAAATAAAGTGTCAAAACTAGAAAAAGAGCCAAAACTTTAAAAAATCGCCAAAACCGAAAAAAACGCAAAAACCGCCGAAAAAACGCAAAAACCGACGAAAAAACGCAAAAACCGAAAAGACACCAAAAACGAAAAAAATTTCAATACTATATATTATATAGGATGAAGTTTGTATTAAATAACATATCTAGTGTTCGTACGGAACCCTTCGTGCGCGAGTCAGAGTCGCACTTTACTGAATTTATTTTAATAAAGATATTAGTGTTTTATGGTTTTCTTGATGAAAAAAATATAAATTATAGAATTACAATTCATATTAATTGTTAATATATTGAAAAATATATATAGGAGGGATTCAACTGGTAGTCTTAAGTGTTATAATGTTTTAAAATTTTTCTTTTTGCAAAAATAAAAAAAAAAACAATCATATTAAACTAATTTAAAACAATAATATGACACTGTGACACTTAAGACTACCATTTTAATTCGCCAAAATTGTGTATTCCTCATTTTACTGCAACACAATTTAATTTAGTTTGATTTCTGTGAAACATACAATAGTGCAACAACAACAACAACAGAAAGCAGGTAAAATTTACTTATAAGCTGCTTTTCTATATGCTGCTTTTTCCTCTCTTATCTCTTGCTATGCTTCCATTTTAGTGAACAATATGAAAGTAAAGAAAAAAAAGGACGACGAAGCAAAGTGTAACAATTCACCATAAACTTGTTGGTACCGAGCAATAGATACATTTTCAAAGCCATCGAAATAGCTACACCTTTTTTTAAAAAAAAATAAAAGCACAATACACGTATCAATGTCAAGCAATCATACACAGATGAGATATTTATTTTCCTCTTGAAAGAATATGAAAAATAAAATCAGACGTTTTGTTAAACTTTGAAAAGTTTGTTGTTTGAGTAAAAAAATATTGCAAAGGTATTTGCAAAAAAAAAAAAAAAATCAAGTGAACAATTTTGAATAAGTAGTCAAATTTTCCTTTATAGTTTTATTGTTATTTGTTTCAATTGTTTTCAAAAATCTTTTCTTTTTTTTTTAGAGAAAATTTAAATTTGAAATTCTATGGGTCTCTTATGCAAAAAAACTTAATAAAGCTTTGCCAAGCAATGTTAAGTAAAGTTTATTCTAAAAAAATTATTGTATAAAAATTCTAAAGTAGGCACCCACGTTTGTTAAGACTACTTTAAGTTAATATTTCCAAAATGTGTATTTTGTACCTCAAATATTTTTACTAATATAGCACATACTGATTCATGTTACATCTGAAAATGAAGCTAGAAGTGCCTGCTCTTATCTTAAATTTATTATTTCTGTCATGTAATGGGAAACATCACCAAATTATCCAACTGCTTCGAAATACATAGCAAAATCCATAAAAAATATTAAAATAAATACAATTATACAAAAATGTTTTAGTGATGTAGATACAATCAAAACAAATCGAAAAAAGCTGGATATTCAAATACTCGTTTCATTCGAATAAAACAAATTGTGATAATTTTTCACATTTTTTTACTTTTACTTCATGGTTGTGTTTATCTGTTTTCCTATTAAGTCAGAAGCAAATATATTTTAAATTAGGTTGCTTTACTTCAAGATAATAAAAATTTATTTAATAAAATAAAAAAAATATTTGAATACCCGAATGAAATTGTATTCAATTTTGTACATCATAAGCTGTGAAGGGGTTGTTGAACATGGTGGTGTTACCAGTATTTATTATTAAATCACAAAATATTTAAAGTTGTCTTTTGCATATGATTTTTTAATAAAGCTATGTTAGCCTTAAAGTGCTTATCAACTACTATGAACTTTAAAGCTAAAGTAAAATATTTTTTTGCATAAGGGGGTATGTCATTAAAAAGATAATTTAATTGTTCATAATTTATTTAAATAAACTTAATTTGTGCATAATTTACATTAAGCATTTTTTTTCACATGAAACTAGCTGCATGAAAATTTTTTATTTGTTAGTAGGAGGCCTGGAGGAGCAACTTATATCAAAAAAAGTTGTCAAAAAATGCATCAGCGATTCATTCTATGCACTTCTTTTTTTATATAACATTCTCTTTTATAGCGCTGCAATTAGCAAATTGAAAAAATTGCGTGCAACAAAATTCATGAAATTTCATGAAAAAATGCTTAATGTAAATCAGGTATTTTGGTATTCATAATTTTTGTTTGTAATTCTTTTGAAGCCTAAAGGTATGCAACATATTTTGTAAATTTATAACATTTCTCTTGTCTGACAAAGGACAACAACAAAAGAAACCAATATAGTGCTTACATATTTGCAATACTTTTAAGAAAATGGGGAAACTTTTCAATTTAAAATGTAATACAGATATAGATACACTCCTTAATATTCTGTCATTTAAGTTTAAATAATTTATTTATTTCCCTATTTTTATTAAAAATTTCCTCTCGCATACGGTTGAGGTTTTCGGACCCATAAAGTATGCTACAGTTTTTTTATATATGTACATATATTGTTCCCTATAGCGGCGCCATTAGTAATACATTTTCTCAAAGTAACATATTCTCACTTTCGTTCGTACACATAAGCTCCTGCCAGTGCTTATACAAAATTTATTAATATTTATAAATGAATCCCAAAAAAAGAGAAGAAAACTACAGTGTTGTAAAAATGTATAAGAACATAAGGGAACATTTGTTATTTCCACGAAAGTATGCAAACTTAAGAAGGGAACGAAATAATATTGAATTTTTTAATGCCAATTACATTTTTTATTTTTTTTTTGCATATGTATATGTAAAAGCTTTATTTAATTTCTGGGTGTCTACTCTGTAATTCGAAACGAAAGCAATGCAATTAATAACATACAAATTCGAAAGCATTTTTTTTCGTTTCCAAATACAGAGTAGACCCCCTGCAGTGATGCCAACTTAGCCCTTTCAGGGCTAGATTTGGCCCGTTTTCAGTCAGTCAAAACGCGAAAAAAAAAATTAGCCCCAAACTAAAAAAGACGCAAACCTAGCACTTTTTACAATAATCTTTCAGCCCTTATAGCCCCTTTTTAGTTTTTGCACGATATGGTTACATTTAAACTTTTGCGAACTTTTTCTTCCTTTAATCTAGCAAAATAAAATGAGTAAAAAGTCGATATTGCTTTACTAATTTAAAAAAGAAGAATAATATAGAGTAATCTTTTATTTCTTCCAAATTTTTTATGCCTTGAAAGTTATTCAGTTATTCAGTTCTGTTTTAGATAATGTATGTTTTTGGAAGAGCGAGAAATCGAAATTTTATTTAATAACGGCCAATTTTAAATGTATCTACTTATGTAAACATACATACGTAAAGGGTGTCTCAACAAGAACGCAAAATTTAAATTTTAAATAAAACACATTTAAAAAAAATCGTGAAACTTTATTATATCGTAAAGTAGACAGAATGAGGATATGTATGGAACAACATATCGGGGAGATGGCCGCCGCGGCTTTGCTGGCACACACGCGATCTTTTAATGAAATTTTCAATGACCGTTTTGCATAAATGCTGCGGTATTTTATTAATGCAGCGTCCAATTTCCTCTTTTAAGGCTTGAGTCGTCGTCGACTTATTCGCGTAAACCATCGACTTCAAAAAACCCCAAAGAAAAAGTCTAATTGTGTTAAATCGCACGATCTAGGCGACCAATTCTGGTTTCCAAAACGCGAAATAACACGACCGGGAAATGACTGATGCAGCAATTGAATTGTTTCTCTGGCTGTATGACATGTGGCGCCGTCTTGTTGAAACCACATGCCCTTCACATTCATTTCTTCAATTCTAGGCACGAAAAAACTGGTTATCATTTCACGATACCGAGCACCATTGACTGTTTGCGCTTGAACTGCCTCATTTTCATAAAAAAGGTCCAATGATTCCTCCAGCTCAAAATCCACACCACACAGTGACACGTTGAGGATGCATTTGCTTTTCGTGAATCACTCGAGGATTTTCCTCACCCCAAATGCGACAATTCTGCCTATTGACGAAGCCATCAAATTGATCTCAATTTGCGAACTGTAGCCGCAAAACTTTCACCATTTTGGTAAAACAATTTCACAATGAGAATGCGTTGTTCATTCGTGTAGCGCTCTATTTTTACTAACCTCGTACCTTCTGCTAGCAAACAATAACAATTGTTCAAATGTCAAACAATGAAACTTCGAATGGCGCCAAATTTAAATCTTGCGTTCTTGTTGTATTTCTATTATATATGTATGAATATGGTAACTATTTAATCTACGTATGTACATACATACATTATTGAAATGTAATACGAAATGTAAATGAAATATGTACAATATTGAAGCTCTAAAGCTATGTATGTGTTGATCTCATGATAGTTATTTATGTTCTAATAAATTACTTTACAAAAATTGATTTGATGTTTTTATTTTCAACAGAAACATTTCAATATTAGCCCCTTTTCGCGCTTTTTCGAAAAATTTTACTATTTTTTTTTATATTTTTGAATATTTTTTAGATTTAGCCCTTTCTAGCCCTTTTTTCAAAAATTTGTACGCGTTTTGAGTCTCAAAAGTTGGCATCACTGACCCCCTGGTTGCCATAACTTTAGCCAACACTGTTGGCTTAACACGATTTTTGTTGTTTTTGTTTGACAAAAAAAAAAAATAATTTTCGTTTAATAAATGTGAAATGTATGAATTGTTTATCATTCTTTTTGGCTTTTTACTTGAGCAAAAATGAAATCTGGTTTTAAATCTTAGTCAAGATTTAATACGTTTATTGCAATTCAATTATTCTTTGTTTTTTTATATTTTTTTTCTTATATCACTTTGGAAAGTTCAAACAGATGCTTTCTATTTAATTAAAAGATTTTCACAGGATTAATAAATTGAATTAAAATTTGCTAAACAAGATTAAGGTTGAAAAAAAGGAAGCTATGTGTGCACAGAGAAAAAACTGCCTCATAGAATCAATCAATAAGATTTTCTCTATGAAACGTTTTTAGGCTAAGGGGTATCCCAGCAGAAAGAAGTGAAGATTTTTTCAGAGAGATTGCTTATTGTTTTTATGTGGTAAATCTTATTAATTTTATCAAGAAGAAAACCACATAAAATCAAGAAGAAATCTTATTATTCCCAACTTTTTTTTACTCAATTTCCGTTATTTTTGGCACCAAAAAAAAAAAACAATCCATAGAGAAAAACTTCTTGATTCTATTAGGTTTTCTTATAAATTGTAAACTATATAGATTTCTTATTGATTTTATTAGGTTGCCTTATTGATTTTTTTAAAAAGGTTTTCTTCTTGATTTTATTAGGCTATCTTATTGATTTTTTCAATAAGGTTTTCTTCTTGATTTTATTAGGTTCCTATATGATTATGTGTAAAGCATCTTATTGATTTTTTTAATAAGGAAATCTTCTTGATTTTATGAGGTGTCTTGTTATTTCATATCTATAAATAGACATAGACAATTTTTTTTAATGATCTTTTTCGTTTTTGTATAAGCATGTTTGCAAAATTATTTCAATGGTTATTCAGACTGCTTGTTAGCATATTGGTTAGAGTGTTTGTCTATCAGTCAGAAGTTTGCTGGTTCAATACTTGTCTCTTTCAAAGTATATGGTATAGAATTTAAATGAAAATATATAAGCAAAGCACAAAGAATAAAGAAAGACATATTTTTATTTTATTTTATGAGGTCGCCTCATAAAATCAAGAAGAAAACCTTATTAAAAAAATCAATAAGATAACCTCATAAAAACTACAAGATTTCTTCTTGATTTTTTCAAAAAGGTTTTCTCTATGAAATTAATAAGATTTCCTTATTGAAAAAAAAACCATAGAGATTTCTTATTAATTTTGTTCTATTTTATGAGGTAGTTATTAGGGACTGTTTTCTCTGTGTGATTTTCAATAAAGTTAAGGAAGCTTATGGGAATATTTTTTATGGCTTTCATGATTAATTTTGTTCTCTCTAATTTAAGTTTAAATTGCAAGATGGCTTTTTCAATTTATTTAAGATTTAGGCGCCAACATTATTTCCTGGTTTTGTTTATTCATTGATTTCATATTTTTCTTCTCTAAAGGTCATTTCATTCTCTTCACTTATTTCATTTATATTTTTTTAGCTTAAATATAATAAATACCATAAATATATACATACTTTATTATTTTTATATTTATGACCCTAAAAAAAAAAACAATTTACTTTCATTGATATTTGCCAAAAAAAAAAATAATGCATACCTTTCTTTTTGTACAGAAAAACTTAATGTCTACTTTTAGGCGCCTGCTAAAGGAAACTCTAATAAAATTAGAACAAAAAAAAGATAAAAATTTATTTCTTATTTTGGAATCAAGGTTAAATAATTTGTCAAAGTTGCTTCTTAGATTTTGGACTTTTTCCCATTTATTTCTTATGATTAGGGAAAGGATTTTCATGCATTTAAAATCACGTTTTATGTACATAAAATATGCAGTAAAAATATAAAAATATGTATTTAAAATTAATAAAATATGCATTTATCAACTTCTTTTTGTCAACATTTAATAAATGAAACTTAAAAAAATCACCTTCGTTGCTTTCTTAACAAACATTTTGTCATTAAAAACTTAAAAAACATAAAAAGCTCAGTTTCAATGCCTTCTTAATAAATATTTGGCAAATCATATGGAATACAAAATAAAGTTCCGTCGAACTTTTATTTACGTACATGAATGAATAAATGTTTTTTTTTTCATTGTCAAAGATAAATCTTTGAAGATTTTTTCTGAAAAAATTTTATGTAATAAAAATGAATGTTACACGTCAGCAGAAGTTATTGAATTTTTTTGTATAACTATTTCTAATTGATGTGTTAAAGTAACGAAAGCCTCTAATTAGCCTATAGTGTGAACAAGAAAGCAATACTATGTGTATCCAAATATCAATTAGGCAGAAGGCTTTCGGATCCTATATTTTTACTCGTATTAATAAAATTAAAGAAATTTTAAAGTCAAAAAACTTGCACCAAGTGTACGCTAAAACCAGTTTTTGTATGGAAATTTTAATTTAACTTATACTTCAAGCACACGTTAGTTTTTTGCATATGGAGAAAAGTTTTTTGACTTTAAAATTACTTTAATTTTATTAATAGAAATTTAGCATCCGACATACTTCTGCCACGTTCCCCATCTAGTTACTATAGGATGTATCCGTATCATATCATTTGATATTTTTCATTAAAGGCTGAAACACGCAAAGGTGCTTTCAAAAGCACTTTATATCCTGAAAAATATTACACAAACATTTTTGGGTTTAAAAGGGCTATTATCCCATGCGATTCTTCTTTTATTGTCGATGGTATTGGTATACTTGACTAAACCCGAGGTGTATCGAATATCACAAAAAATACGATCGTAAATTTTTCTCGTTTTCTTCTTTTTTTGTTTTACACAGTCGTAAAAACTGCAGCTTTTAAATACTTTACAACTAATAAAAAAAATCAAAATTAGATTTATAACATGAAAAAATTAAAAAATGTATTAAAAATATACATTTATAATAAAATATGCAAAAATATGCATTTATTATAAAATATGCAAAAATAAATATGTTGATTCGCAAAGATATGTTATTTACGTTGATCTAAGACCAACGACAGAAAACATGTATGTATTTACATGAAAATCCTTTCCCTACTTATAATTATTTTTAAGTGGAATGAGCAAAAGTAAAATCATACATACAACATATTTTTTTCTCTAATTTTTATACATAAACTACGATGTGAGGAACAATTTCTTTTTTTAAAAAAATTTTTGTTTTCCTATAAAAGACAAAAAGAAGTGAGAAAAAAATAGCCAGTTTAATTCTGGAACCCTTTCAGTTATTGTTTAAAACTCGTAAACAAACTCTAAGCGAGTTGGAATATGAAAGGGATGATGTTACAGAGCTAGTGAGCAATTAATGAAGTGGGAAGCATCCCTCGCTCATAAACTCAAAAGCGGCAGTTACACCGTTTTTGAATTTCTGGTGGCGCTATTTTTCTTTTTATGGGCCTTCTTCTCTTTGCAAAGAATAAATAAAAAAAAGTTTATTTTTTGTGCTGAGTTTATTAACCTTTAAACTTAAAGATTCTTTGACTTAATGCATAAACTAAAATATTTATTTTTATATTTCTGCAAATATAACACACAAGGTTATTTTTAATAATTTTTTTTTCTTATTTTCTTTCTCTCTTTTTTTTAGCGGCGAACGTATGTGGCGCATGAGTCATTCTCTGCCCTCTGGCATGGTATGTTCAGTTTTGTTAATAATATATATATATATATTTTTTTAGTTAAATTTTCTTTTATAAAAAATAAAAATATTTCTCCTAAGATTATCTATTATTATGATTTCATTTTCTTTTTACTGAAATTCAAGTTCAAAGTTTTTTGAATGCATTTATAAGACTTGTTTTTGGCATTTTTGATGATTTGACTTAAATCAAAAAAATTTTTTTTCAATTGAATAATTTTTTCCAAAAAGAAAAACAACAAAAATAATACCTTTATAATACAATACAATATATAAAATTATAATAAATATAAAATTGGAAAATTTTAATAATGGGGCACTCGCTTTTGTAACCCAGAAAACTTCTAAAACAAACACAGTCCTACACAAATCAGACAATTTATTTAATAAAAAACCAGAAAAAGAAAAATACACTTTAAAACAAAAACAACAAGATAACAAAAAAATTTATTTATAAATGATTTAAGTTTTCCCTGTCATAAACACAACATGAAAACATGATGGCGTGGCATTTCTTTCTAAAATCATATAAATTTCCTTATTTTAATTAAATTATTATTATTATTTTTTTTTTTTTTTGTTAAAATAAAATTCAAAAATTGTAAATTTTTTATTGAAATAAAATTGATCTTAATCATGGAGAATAATTTCCGCAAGAAAAATTCCTTTAATCATGAATTCCCTGTGAACAAAAAAGAGTAATACGTGGTGGCATCACCACAGTACGAGGAAATCAGTTGTTTTGCTGGTTTGTCGACATTTTGTTTTCTCCCGGGAAATTTTTTTATTCCCGCATGTGGTAAAAAAATGGGGAAAACAAATTCATAATAGGAGCAGAGGGAAAAGTGATAAAAATAGCGGGGAATTTTCGTTTATGATTGATTGGGCTGATTACTCTGGTATTTAATTAATGGTGGGTTAAAACTACATTATGTGCCACTTTTTGATGTCGAATTGTAAAGAGGAACACGTTAAAACCAAGTTAAAGGCTAAAACAGCAAAATTTATAAAACTTTTGTGGTAATATCAGAATAAAGAAAAAATACTAACTACTACTACTACTAATTTATAAAACTTTTGTGTTAATATCAGAATAAAGAAAAAATACTTCATATGTTCATACATATGTATAACCATTAAATAAATACTATGGTTCTGGCTCGTTCAATTGACTTGATGTTTTCAGATATGCGAGGGCGGTCCGAAAACTAGCTGACCGACGTTGATGCACAGTGGGATGATGACTTTATACATTTTTGTGCAAAAACTATGAAAAAAATATAATGACACTAAAATCTGGGCGTTGCAACCGTCCATCTAATGCCCACCGCCCACCTACCATATAATCCTAGTTAATTTTTTCGCATAAAATTTCTATCCTAACAGAAGTCTTCAAATTAGGTACATAAACTTTCTAGAAGAAAAAACAAAAGGATGACTTCATCAAAATCGGTCTCTCCGATGTTAATTATGCCACAAAAGTTTTTTTTATTCATCCTTTATCTATGATATCCTCGACTACATCGTCATATACGAAATTCTGATGAAACCAGTCAGCGACCAAAAATGTCAGTGTTCTTTATTCGGTCGGCTAGTCATCTTTCGATCGAACCATCCTTTCTTTCGACATCATTTAACAGGCCTTTAGTGTACACTTATAATTTCCCCTCACAGAAACTTTAACGCTTACAAGCTTTACTCTAATTACTACACTCTTGTGTAGACCTTAATTTTTTATTTAGTTTTTATTTTATTTTTTAAATCTACCACGCCATAATTGTTGTGTTTATTTTTTAATTGTTTAAACTTTAATACCTGTAACACAACAACAACAATTACACACAATTTATTAAAGCGTAAATAGAAACATTTACCTTTTTTTAATTTCACTTGTTCAAACTCTTTTCGTTTTGTTTTCTTTTCTTCTCAACACTCTAAATACTTTAATTAGCTACTTACAACACTTACTAACACGTAATTTTTATAGAAATTATTATTTTTTATGTTATTGTACTTTCACACTTACAAACCCAAAACATTTCCATATAAAATTTAGAATTTATTATTATAACGCGAGTGACAATGCTAAAATGACATTTTCCAACGTCAACTTCTCATTTGAAATTTTAAAGCATTCAGCAGAAAGCGATTTGAGCAAAGAAGAAATGGGTTAATCTCGAAATACGAGATAATAGGCGGAAAATTCTTATACACGTTTCGTTTTTTTGCGTTCTAAATGTTGTCTTAAAAGTCCAATAAAATCTTGTCGTCTTTGTGCCGTAAATTATTCAAGGTTAAAGGTCAGGAAAATCAGTTTTCTTGATCATCTAGCTTTCCATAGGTACAAATGCTGTTAACATCTATTATAGAAATTGAAGAGCATAAAATTTGCGACAAATTTTGTTGCAACCGTTTTTGAGATAGTGGACATAGGGATTAGATTTTATCTCAAAAAAATCAAAGTTATGGTTGCTGTTAGCTGAAGTAGTTGTGCTGAAATAGTTAGTGCTTCAAGTAAAAAGCAAATGACGGTGTTCGGGAGCTCGAATTCAAACCCTGGTCAGGCGCAGTGGTATCAACATCTTATTTATTCAAAGATTTTGTAGTTAGTCAAACCCCTCTAAAACAATGTTATATTGGAGTTCTCCCTAACGGGTAGACTTAAAGGTTGCTGTTGCCTGAAACAATTAGTGGATCCGTTACAAAGCAAATTGTGGTGCTAGAGATCCCGAGCTGAAACCCCGGCCAGAGCCAGTCATATGAGCATCTTAGATTTGTCTGATTATACGTTAGCGTATACCGGAGCGCCCTCCTTGGTCGCTACATAGCTGTAATTATACGCCTATTTACCACCAGAGGCGCTGCAACCATGCTATAAAAATTAACAAAACGCCCAAACGCAAAAACGATTTAATATTAATAATTTAATACTTCGCCATTTGTCCTATATTTACTAACACTTTGCCAAGGCATATTTAATACAGGTACATGCATTAGACAAAACTCTGTGGTAACTCTGTGCCTCTCACATAGCTTTACGAAGTAATTGTCAAAAATTTGTATGCATCAAACAAGGCACAAAAGTAATTGTCAAACGAATTCTTCGTTATAAACTTGTAAACAAAAAATCAGCGGATGATCAATATGCCTGATACGTGTACCTGTTTGATATGTCTTGCACTTTCCTGATTATTTCAGACTTTCACACACTGTCATGTTTAAGACACAGTGATCATTCTTGAAACAAGTATGAGTTTATGGGAGAGAGGGGAAATAAGAGGGGCACATACTTGTTTGTACCAAAAAATTATTTCAATTGACTGTTGTATGTGTAAAAACAAACGAGCTGTCTTAAAAGAGATTGACGGGTTTATTTGATCGTCTCCAGCGCACTTAATAGTATTTACAGCATTGTCACTCCGTCTGTAGCATAATTTTAAGAACTTTATACAAATTTAGCTAATAGTTTATTTTAGTTCCTAATGTTTCATTAATACTAATATAGATATATGTATATACCTATATATAAGTAGTTATATAATATGTGGGTTTAAAAATAGTAGCCCAATTCACAATCTTGTGCAAATGGTCTTGCATCGTTGCATGTGCAAAATGGTATAGTATATTGATACTCACCATTTAACTATTCTTGTGCAAATGGTCTTGCATCGTAGCATGTGCAAAGTGGTATACTATATTGATGCTCACCACTAAGAACTGTTAAGTGGTGAGTACCAATATACTACACCATTTTTCACATGTTAAGCCCCGTTCAGACTATTATACAAGTATTAGTACTTTCATCACATTTTACGATACAGAAATCTAAATACATTCGTTGCGACTGTCAAAAAATCTAACGTAAAATCACATATTGCGTTCAGACCATCACACTTCAAATAAAATGTGTGATACAAGCAGAAACCAAAACAGCTGTTCAATGTTCTGTGCCGCGGCTGCAAAGCGGTTTCATGAAGGCGGGGACGTGCCGGCACTTGAAAAAATTCAGCAGTTAAAAATATTCTATGTAAATAACAGAACAAATTTAAGAAAAGATATTACAAAAACGTTAAAAAATTACGTCAACGAAATATACTTCCATGCGATTCACTTCTTCAAAAATTTGAGCCGATATATAGGGTGTTTTTTTGAGGGGTATAGAACTTCGAATTGAAATAAAACACAAGAAAATCGTTTTAATGTCCATCAATTTGGCTTTATTGGAAGGATAATTTTATGCCATTAATGTTTAAATATGATTTCGGGCATGTGGCCGCCGCGGCTGGCTCGAATAAAGCTAATTCTACAGGTCCAATTTTCAACCACTTTTTCGAGCATATGGGGCCGTATGTTGGCAATAACGCCACGAATGTTGGCTTCCAAGTCCCCTAACGTTTCTGGTTTGTTGGCGTAGACGAGCGACTTCACATATCCCCAAAGAAAATAATCCAATGGTGTCAAATCACACGATCTTGGTGGCCAATTGATAGGTCCATTCCGCGAAATTATGCGCTCATCGAATGTTTCCTTCAATAAATCGATTGTGACGTGCGTTGTGTGGCATGTAGCGCCGTCTTGTTGGAACCACAACTCATCCACATTCATGCCATCCAATTCGGGAACAAAATAGTCGGTTAGTCGGCTCCAATTGCTGTGCACGGTGGCGAATCGATTCATTCGGGTCCTCTTCAACACTTTGCTCTACAGCGGCAATTGTTTCTTCGGTGCGCACTGTTCGACGTCTCTGCGGATGCGCATTATCACATAGAGTAAACGTAGTGCGAAAACGATCCATGGTTAACCGAATTAATTGCTCTGATGGACGATTATATCGACCATAAAATGGACGGAGCTTGCGGTAAACTTCGCGAACTGAACCATTATTTTCGAAATAAATTTGCACGATTTGCAAGCGTTGTTCTTTTGTCAACCTGTTCATGATGAAATGGCAAACCAAACTAAATATTAATCACTTGACAGCTGACAAAATGGCCGCCAGTTAAAAAAGTAATGCCAACTTAAAGTTCTATACCTCAATAAAAAACACCCTTTACATATGACAAAACATATTACATCAATGACGACACGCTATCGGCGGCGAAACAGCCGACTTGGAAATTTGGTTTGTGTGAAAATGCAACCCTGATCTAATGAAAAGTATTATCGTTTAGAAAATTTTCTAAAAACGAAAAAGTCTTATGGGATGTAAAAATTTGTATCGTATTATTTGCCACTTTGATGACGTTTTGAGTTCAGACTATCACACTTGCACGTATTATTTGAATTTTTGACAAGTATAAATATATACAAAGTATAATAGTCTGAACGCTGCTTTATGGTGAAGACCATTTGCACAAGATTGTGAATTGTGAATTATTATATCGCTGCCTGCTCACAGTGAAAATTTTAAGAATGCACAATGTTGCCACATTAACATTTTAAGATACCCATTGTGAATTCCCTAAATAATTTTCATTACTAATCAACATAGTCATTCCATTACGCTATTTTTTATACCATAAGTGTCAAATACGTTTAGTTAAGTGTGATAACAAACCGTTAATTAACTACTATTTCATTTAATTTAAAGTAGCAATACTAAAAAGATTTTTTATGTTAATATATCTTTAACGAATAATTTACATTCCCGATCTATTAAAATTTTTTGGTCAAATTTTACTGGCCCATCGTACAGAGAATTTTCATAAGATTAAAAAAATTACAACAATAAATTTAAAGAAAAAAAAAATCAAATAATTAAATAAAAAAAAGTCCGGTCATACATATATGTATGTATATGTATGTGCCCTTAATATTGTCTATAATGTGCTAAAAATTTCTCATAATCGTGTGAACTGGCAATTTTTGTCTGAAGTCGTTGCCAAGATTGGCATCTGGCAACAAATTATCAGACATTCTAATATTGTCAGATGTGCGGAGTTTATGCATCTGACAATGGCGTAATTGTAAGAGAATTCCTTTTATGGTCATTTGCTTCTTTATGGTTCATAGTAATTTATATTTTCACTTTATAAATTTAACACAACCACAAATGATTGATATTTAACAATTTCTAACAAATGCTTTGATTCTGGCAACGCATAACAACTGAAAATTTTTTGACTGACGATTTTGTCAGATAATCTTATTCACCCCTATCGTGAATACGAATATTTATTCCCCGAAATATTTCCCTTTTCCCTAAAGTTGCAATCGAGAATTATTTCCACGTGAAAAAACTCGCTTGCTCAAAATAAATATGGCATCGCCGATTTTTATTCCCGTGAGTTTTCCCCAAAAAATATGTTTATTTTTTCACAAAACGTTTTGTTTGGGAATAAAAAAAGAAGCACGATGCAAGTAGTTTTCTTGATGTGTTCTATTTTTAAAAGCAGTGAAAATGCATGAATTAATTTCTGTTCATTATGTATATACTGCCAACAATTCTTTATGTTTTTCACTTACATACATTAATTCCGATAAATTTCGTCTCTTTATTTTTTCCAATAAAAATAATAACATAAATCGGAGCGAAATGCTATTAATTTTGCTGAATAATAACAATTTATTAAGAAAATTATATAAATATGTAAACGTAAAAAGTAAAAAATAACATTTACATCAATTCACAATAGCATGTTCGACTCGCAACAGATGTTTATTCTATTCCCTAACAATTGGCGATGCCACTTTGTTGTTCATGGGAATTAAAAAATTATTCCCAAGCATTTATTCCCTTCAGATTCGCAATAAGGGTGATTGTCATACCATCGTCTGGCAATAAATTGTAAGATTTTCTGACAAATTTGATACAACCGTGTGAACTAACAATTTTTGATTACCAGTACATTGTTAGCTCATTGCCAGATCTGACAATATTGCTAGATCTGACAATCGTCTGTCATATGCATTTTTGTTAGCGAAATTTTAGCTGCAGATGAAAAAAAATATTGAAAAGATATGACCCACTAAAACCAGAAATTTAAGTGGATAGTGTATTTGATGGATAGTGTATTTGATTCAATTACATTTTTCATTATTTCAATTAACTCAAGTTTTTAAAAACTTAATTGACAGTGTCATATACCATATATGTATGTATGTTTAGATAGATATTATAAATTCATATTAAAAAATTCATTTAATTCTTTCTGGGTAAATTGCAATCGTAAATATTTATTAGAACAATAATTAAAAGCAATTACATTAAAGTAGTAAATGTAGCTATGTAACCTCTAAAAAATTAAGTTTTCCAGCGATACTTGGCCTAATTACGATTGTCGTATTGCGACCACAACTACGACGATTTTTTACTAGATTAAAAAACATTTTTGCAATTTTCTTTATATTACGAAATAGTCGAAATACGTCACTCGTAATTAGGGCCTAATTATTTTCTTAAAATTTAATCGAATAATCGGAAATGGTGTTTCATTTAAAACACCTTGAGTTTAGTAAACAAACAGAAAATGCACATTGTATTCGAATAATCGTTGAAAATTTATACCATAATCGAAAAAAAAAAAATATACATATCTACAGTTCCACTTTTTTGCTAAGATTTTTTGATCGTATCGTATTCCTAAATTTAAATTTCATGGTTCGAAGGACCATATAAACGAATGTATACATATTTACTTCAACTGATTAAAGCAGCTAAAAATAAAAATTGCAATTTCAATTTAGTTGCTTTAAGACAAAATCGCAGGACTTAAATGGAAAATTTTAATGCTTATCCATTTAAATAAATGTATGTACATATATATGTACATATGTATATCTATTTAAAAAAAGATAAGCTTGTCATACAATTATTTGTGGGATTAAAGTCTTTCTCTGAGCCATTTAATTCTATCCCTCTAATGCTACAAAGTTTTTGATTTTTTAATTTTCATTATAAACGGAAAAAGTTTTAAGTTTGTACATTTTAAAAGGCCACTTTGATGAACATTATTTACCAATTAAGAAATCGTTAGTTCAACTTTAAATTTGAACAAACTAATCTCTACGGCAAACAATATCAAGTGGAGTCAATAAAATGAAATTGTTGCTTGCCCTCAAGCAAGTTGTTATAATTTCGTATTAATCAACCAAGTGGTGGTAGGGCGGATGATGAGTGTGAGGGAGGGAGAAAAAAGAATATACAGGGTGGGCCAAAAGAAACCAAGGGGTGTAAAAGTTTAATAACTTTTTAGTTTATTAACTTTTTTTATTTTTTCTTTCAGATTATATAATATACAAAATGGAAATTTTTTTACACTAAGTATGAAAAATGATGTCTCTTAAATGACCACTGTTTTCAGCTTCGCACTGATGGGCTCTTTTTAGAGCATTTTCCATAACATCTTTCAAAACTTGTGGCTGTAGCGTTCGAATTTCTGCAACAATGTTTGCCTTGAGTTCAAGGATTGTCTCTGGCTTGTTCACATACACTCGCTCCTTCAAAAAACCCCAAAGAAAATAGTCGGGTGCTGTCAAATCTGGCGATCGCGCTGGCCAAATAATTTCCGAATTTCGAGAAATTATTCGCTCTCCAAAACTTAAAAGTGCCATTGTGTCTCGGGCAGTATGGGCAGTGGCTCCGTCCTGCTGAAACCACATACCAGGTCTGTTTTCAAGAGCAGGACGTAAAAAATTTTCTATCATAAACCGATACCGCTCTCCATTTACGGTTACAGCACTTCCATCTTCATTCTCGAAGAAGTAGGGCCCAATGACATTTTCAGATGTGATCCCACACCATACTGTACACCTGATGGGGTGCAATTGGCGTTGATGAATTGCTCTTGGATTTTGAGAACCCCAGAACCATCGCTTCAGAGGGCGAAATTCTGACGTTAAAATGTCGACGATATGCTCTTTGCGTTAAAATAATTGATCTCTGGTTTAAATAATAAAATTCTATTGTTCTGGTTCTCTGTTCAGTTGTGAACCTCTCCATTGTGAATTCTCCAAGTGTTGTCTATATAATCTGAAAGAAAAAATAAAAAAAAATTAATAAACAAAAAAGTTATTAAACTTTTACACCCCTCGGTTTCTTTTGGCCCACCCTGCATATGTATATTATATATTTATTTTTGTCTTATAATTGAATACGACGTAAATTTCATATTCATTTAAAAGTTTTCAATTTGAAAATGTTATCACCAGCAATGACGATAAAGAGCAACATGTTATTTGCAACCATTTCGTTCCGCTTCACTTCATTCATTCACTTGTCAAAGTTCATTTTCCACCGGTTAAAATTGTAGAAACAACACACAATGGAATTGAAAGGGAAAATATCACAAAAAAGAAAAGTTCTAAGAAAAATCACAAGAAAAGCAGACTATTTCTTTTCTATACAAATGCACGAGTGTGTGAAATAATTATAGTAATGCAGAAATATCTTTGCTACTGTTGCACATTATTACAGACGGGCGTAAAAAAATATCTAGAGCAAGTTGATAAGTAAAATAAAATTAATAAGTTGATGCATTTTAATAGCAATACATCAGTCATGTTTAGAAAGGTCTAAGGATCAATAATTTCACGGGTAATACATATACTGCAATAATTTAGTTTATGGATAGGACCATTGAACCAAAAGTTAGGCTCATGACTTAACATAGTATTGCAATAGAACATAATAGAATTGGAAAACATTTTTTTTAAAGTAAATTTGCAAGATTTGCAAACGTTCCTTTGGCGCTAGTCTGCGCTCGTAATAAAATTGTAGACCAAAGGACCAATATCAATAGAGTTGCCAGATTTTTTTTAATAGAAGTGACACTTAGGCAACGAATGCCTACTGCTATTACTAGAAGAAGAGAAGACAAGTGGTGAAGGAAGAGATAGAGGAAAACTTTATTCTTTTACAACTCTGCTTTTTACACGTTTTTAATAATGCAGTGTAGCAGCGCCTCTGGTATTATATTTTTTTTTTGAATCTGTATTACATTTTTTTTTGAATCTGTCTTTAGCAGCCATTTTTTGGTTATTTTAGATTCGCCGATGCTTGTGCTACACAACGAAGGAAGTCGCTCTTATGTTACGAGTACATTAGGAATAGTATATGGTGAAGTCGGTATGCCATCATCACTTGAACTTTCTTACAATAACTGGTACAATGCGCATCAGAAAAATGCGTGGTGTTGTTATTTTTAATGACTGTTGGATACCGGGCTCGAACCTAGGACCTTTGGTTTTGTAGTCAACGTGCTAACTACTTCAGTTCAACGTCACCCTTTTGGATTTTAGGTGACGATATGTAATACTAAACGAATTTTAGTCTATATAATTGAATATCTTAGCTGGTGTAGAATTTTTTTAAAACATTTAAGTACCCGGTAAAATATTTTTTTTTTTGATTTTTGGCGATTTTTTTTTTATAATTTTGCGCGCTTTTTCTTAGTTTAGCGCTTTTTTTTCGTTTTTTATTTTTTTACGTTTTTCTTAGTTTTGGCGTTTTTTTTTTTTGTTTTTAGCGATTTATTTTAGTTTAAGCAATTTATTTTATTTGTTTTAGTTTTGTTTTTTTTTCTTTTTGGGATTTTTTTCAGTTTTTGGCGTTATTTAGTTGTTGCGTTTTTGACGATTTTTTTGGTTCTTAGCGATTATTTTAGTCGTAGCGATTTTTTTAGTTGTGGTGCTTTTTTCTCGTTTTGGCGCTTTTCGTTTTTGTAATTTTTTGTTTTGGTTTTTGACGTTTTTTAATTTTTGGCGATTTTTGTTTGTTTTTTAGCAATTTATTTTAGTTTTAGCGATTTTTTTACTTTTATCTCTTTTTCTTAGTTTTGGGTTTCTTGTTTTGAGATTTTTTTCGGTTTTGATTTATTTTTAGTTTTGGCGTTTTTTCGTTTTTTTTTTAGATTTTGTTTTGGTTCATAGCGATTCATTTTAGTTTAAGTGATTTTTTTGATTTGATCGCTTTTTTCTTAGTTTTGGATTTTTTTGTTTTTGAAATTTTTTTCGGGTTTTGTCATTTTTTAGTTTCGCGTTTTTCGTTTTTGGCGATTTTGTTTTTTTTTTAGATTTTTAGCGATTTATTTTAGTCTACGATTTTTTTTACTGGTGGTGCTTTTTCTCGTCTTTGAGCTTTTTCTTAGTTTTGGCGTTTTTTTCGTTTTGGAATTTTTGTTTTGGTTTTTGGCGTTTATTGTTTTTGGCGGCTTTTTTTTTTTGTTTTTTAGCGATTATTTATTTAGCAATATTTTTACTTTTATCGCTTTTTCTTAGTTTTGGGTTTCTTGTTTTGAGATTTTTTTCGGTTTTGATTTATTTTTAGTTTTGGCGTTTTTTCGTTTTTTTTTTTGAGATTTTGTTTTGGTTCATAGCGATTCATTTTAGTTTAAGTGATTTTTTTGATTTGATCGCTTTTTTCTTAGTTTTGGATTTTTTTGTTTTTGAAATTTTTTTTTGTGTCATTTTTTAGTTTTCGCGTTTTTCGTTTTTGGCGATTTTGTTTTTTTTTTTAGATTTTTAGCGATTTATTTTAGTCTGCGATTTTTTTTACTGGTGGTGCTTTTTCTCGTCTTTGAGCTTTTTCTTAGTTTTGGCGTTTTTTCGTTTTGGAATTTTTGATTTGGTTTTTGGCGTTTATTGTTTTTGGCGATTTTTTTTTTGTTTTTTAGCGATTATTTATTTAGCGATATTTTTACTTTTATCGCTTTTCCTTAGTTTTGGGTTTGTTGTTTTTGAGATTTTTTCGGTTTTGATTTTTTTTAGTTTTGGCTTTATTTCGTTTTTTTTTTGGCGATTTTTTGGTTCTCAACAATTTATTTTAGTTGAAGTAAGTTTTTTGGCTCTGAGATTTATTTTACCTTAAGCGTTTTTTTTAGTTGTGGTGTTTTTTCTTGTTTTGGCGATTTTTTGTTTTTTCAATTTTTTTTAATGTTCTCTTTCAGCATTTTGGAAAGTTTTAAGAGTTTGCCTCTTACGGTTTCCACGATACCGCAAGTTGGCCAAATTAAATAGTCAAAATTACATTAACTGATGGAATACTGTTTAATTTTGATATTATTATAATACAGTGTCAAGTTTTGTAGTCTGCATAAGAATATACATACACCTTTGGTGTACGGAACCCTAAAAAGTAGCGAAACCGTAGCTGCTATATGTATGTATATCTGTTTCGAATATACAAATATTACTTGGCAATAGTAATATAGTACGCTGCTATTAATTTAACCCTTGCTGTACTTGCCAAGTATAATTTTCTTGCAATCTAAACTCTGCGGCAGTTGCCATTTGTGTTCTAGTTTGATATATAAAGTTTCAGCTGAGTGAAATCCTTGAATGAAAGTTGTTGGTTGTTGGTTTGCTCGTGCATTAATATACATAAGAAGCAATAATACTTTTTCACCTTTGATCTAATGACAACTTTAGTGTTGTATACTTATAAAGGTGACGACAACATACACTCATGGAGATTCATATTTCCTCTTTCCTTTTTTTTACTTATATGTACATATTTTATTTTTTTTTACAAAGTAAAGTTTTTTCTTTCCATCTACTTCGTTTTAGATAAAGCTAAAGGTGGAGTTAAAAGTTTTTTGTTTTTATGGCGTGTAAAAATAGTTTGGGTTGGAAAAATAAATTGAGTATATGTACTTGTGCAAGTTTAAGAAAGTTTCATTAACTAGTGAAAAGAAATCTTTCAAATATTAGACTAACACACCTTTTAGATGGATGTGTAAAAGTGTAATTGTCTAAGACTTTGGTCTTAAAGATTCAACCGAAGTTGAGCAAAGTTTGGGAAGATAACGGCCGATTACTTTATAAATTTACTTGAAAGTTGAGAAAGCCTAAAAAGAGAGAGAGAGAGAGAGAAACGTAAAATCGCACAAATAGTTGAAAAAAAAACAAGCCATGCCCTCTCGTCTCTCATGCCGAATGTCAATTATTGCGTTTACTGAGTGACACCTATGCCGTACTTCTAGAATCACAACTCTATATAACCTACTTTGAGAAAATAACTTACTATTAATAAAAAGGTTATCAAAAGATTCTTGAGAAACTCTTTAGAAACTAATTCTTATATAAATTCATGATTTTATATTTTCAACAAAACACCACTCTAATGTGTTTATTATCACATCACATGCAACAGTCTGTCTGACTCTGTCTGCTTGTTGTAATCTTAGTGACAACCACATAATCCTTATAAGGACACTAGGGGTATCACAATCATGCCATGAAATACATTTGAAACAGTTTCTTTTCTTTTTCTGCTACTCTACTACCCTTCTTCTTTACAATTTTCTTAGTTGTCTTTAGAGTAAAAAAATATATTTAAGTTTTGGTTTTAAGTGTGATGAAAAAAAATGTACTTAATGCTAAAAATCAACAACTTTGTTGCTGCAGTGAAACTTTATAAAACTCTTTAGGACAAACAACAAGTATAAACATTAGAGCGCAATTTGATGTTTTAAGAAACTTTATTTCTTTCCTTTTTTCGAATGTCTAAAATGTGTCATAATATTAAATTTAAAAGTTGCTAAATTTTAAGAAGGAAAAAAACAGCAAATGTAAAGGTGAAAGCAGTAAATGTTAAAAGTGGCCAAATTAAATTACTCGAAAAAAAAAGATTTGCACTTGCTGATTTTTATAATTCATTTAAATAAAATGAATTACTATAAAAATTAGCAACTCGATTTTAGTGGTTCGTCGAACTTTAATTATTCTCCGATTATTCGAATAAATTTTTTTTTCGATTATGAAATTAATGATTTTCGTAACTATATTTCTGACACAATAAATATTTTGTTTAAATCATATCTATATATGTATATGTTTTTAATGATTTAGTGCAGGAACGAACACTCACTTACATAAATGACGGCAATGATTTATCTTTCGACGACAATATCGCTAAAATAAAATTTAAGGCCTGTCCCAGGATGTCGACAACGTTTGACTTATCGCACACTTACATTCAAAATAAACCATTCCAAATAAAAACAAATTGTAATATTTTGTTTCATTGTCGACATCGTGGGACAGACCCTTATGCAATATTTCTTTTGTTTTTTTTTATCGATTTTCATAGTTCTGTCATACTTTCTCTCCCACTTTTTTTTTACAATATTTCCACAAATAATTGCAATTTATCAAAATTTTAATTCGCAATAAAATGCAAAAATCATGTTAATAATTTAATAAAAAAATAAAATCTAATAATAAATAATAGAAAACCAATAAAATCTAGTAATAAATAATATAAAAAAATAATAAAATCTAATAATAAATAATCCGGTCTGTTCTGAAAATCACGGTGATTTCAAAAACAAACTATTGATAACTGAGTTGTAAGAGGGGTTTTTTTTATTGTTTTTTAAGTTTTTGTCATGTATAATACAATATTTTATTCCAACTTCCATCGCTATAAATCGTGAAATTTACAAAAGCAATGATTTAGGTTTTATTAATTTTTGAAATCACTGTGATTTTACATGTCGTGATTTGCAGAACAAGTCCGAATATAAAAAATTATAAAATCTAATAATAAATAATAAAAAAAATAATAATAAATATTCGTTGAAATTTCTTCGATCTTTTCTTTTCTAATTATATTTTTATATTTATTGAGCTTGAGATTTTGTTTTCCATATAAAGAACTACCAAATTGTATTTTTATTCCAATATTTCATTGCCACAATGGGTAACTAACTTCTTCAGGAAATATGTTAATTCCTTATGTAAAAAAAACAAGATCTTAAGCTCAATAAATATGAAAATACAATTAAATAATAATAACTAAGTTAAAAATAATAATAAATGAATAAAAAAAAATAAAGAAAAAATAATATAAATAAAGAAAATAAAACTAATATAAATAAAGAAAATAAAGTTAATATTAATAAAGAAAATAAAATTAATATTAACAAACAAATGAAATAAATTATAAAATAAAATAAATTTAAAAAAATAAAATAAAATAAAAAAAAATAAAATAAAAAAAAATAAAATAAAAAAAATAAAATAAAATAAAATAAAATAAAAAATAAAATAAAAAAAAATTAAATAAAAAAAATAAAATAAAAAAATAAAATAAAAAAAAATAAAATAAAAAAAAAAATAAAATAAAAAAAAAATAAAAAAATAAAAAATACAAAAAATAAAAAAAATAAAATAAAAATAAAAAAATAAATAAAATAAAAAATTAATAAAATAAAAAAATAAATAAAATATAATTAAAATAACAGATAAATAAAATAAAAAAGTAAATAAAATAAAATAGTTAATATGTAAAATTAAAAATAAATAAATTAAAAAATAAAAGATAAAAAAAAATTAAACATAAAATAAAAATTAATAAATACCAGATTAAAATAAAACAAAAATTAAAAAAACAATAAATTAAAATAACAAAAATAAAGTAAAATATAAAAAAATAAAATTAAATAAAAAATAAATAAATAGAATAAAAAAACAAAAAAAAAACAAATACATGATACTAAAAAATAAAATAAAATTAAATAAATAAAAATAGAAATTACAAAACAATGAAACTATTTTTAAAAATAAGAATTAAAGAGAAATAAATTAAAATAAAATATAAATAAAATAAAAAAAATTAAAAAATTAAAAAAAATAAAAAAAATAAAAAAAAAATAAAAAATAAAAAAAAAATAAAAAAATAAAAAAAAAATTAAGTAAATTAATTAAAATATAAATAAAATAAATCAGAAAATAAAATAAATAAGAAAATAAAATAAATAAGAAAATAAAATAATAAGAAAATAAAATAAATAAGAAAATAAAATAAATAAGAAAATAAAATAAATAAGAAAATAAAATAAATAAGAAAATAAAATAAATAAGAAAATAAAATAAATAAGAAAATAAAATAAATAAGAAAATAAAATAAATAATAAATAAAAAAATAGAAATAAAATAAAAAGTAAATAAAATAAATAATAAATAAAAAAATAGAAATAAAATATAAATAAAATAAAAAATTAAAAATAAAATATAAATAAAAAAAAATAAAACTAAAAAAATGTATAGAATAAAGAGTAAATAAATTATAAAAAAATAGATTAAATACACAAAAGGTAAATAAATTAAAAAAATAAATAAAATTAAATAAAAATAAATTAGAAAAAAAAAAAAGAAATAAGTAAAAATATAATAGAATAAAAAATTTATAATTTAAAAAAGTATGAAAAATTAAAAAAAAAATAAAACAAAATAGTAAAATAATAAAATAAAATAGTAAAATAATAAAATAAAATAGTAAGATAATAAAATAAAATAGTAAAATAATAAAATAAAATAAATAATAGAATAAAATAAATAATAGAATAAAATAAATAATAGAATAAAATAAATAATAGAATAAAATAAATAATAGAATAAAATAAATAATAGAATAAAATAAATAATAGAATAAAATAAATAATAGAATAAAATAAATAATAGAATAAAATAAATAATAGAATAAAATAAATAATAGAATAAAATAAATAATAGAATAAAATAAATAATAGAATAAAATAAATAATAGAATAAAATAAATAATAGAATAAAATAAATAATAAAATAAAATAAATAATAAAATAAAATAAATAATAAAATAAAATAAATAATAAAATAAAATAAATAAGAAAATAAAATAAATAAAAAATAAAATATAAAAAAATAAAATATAAAAAAATAAAATAAAAAAAAAATAAAATATAAAAAAATAAAATATAAAAAAAAATAAAATAAAAAAATAAAAAAAATGAAAAAATAAAAATAAAATAATAAAAGAAAATTAATAAAATAAAGAGTAAATAAATTATAAAAAAATAAATTAAATATTAGGTAAATAAATTAAAAAATTAATAAAATAAAATAAAAAATTAAAAATTTAATAAAAATAAATAAGATAATAAAATAGGTAAAAATCTAATAAAATTAAAAATGTATAAATGAAAAAAGTATATAAAATAAAATAAAAATAAAAAATAAAATAAAAGGGTAAATTAATAAAATAAAAAAATAAATATCTAAAATAAAATAGTAAAATAATGTAATGAAATAAATAATAAAATAAAATAATATGATATAAAAATAAATATAATAAAATAAAAAACAAAAAAATAGGAAAAAAATAAAAATTAAAAAAATAAAATAAAAATTAAAAAAATAAAATAAAAAAATAAGTGAAATAAGAAATAAACAAACAAAAATTTAATAGAATAAAAAAATAAAAAAATAAAAAATTAATAAAAAAAATAAATATAATAAAATAATAAGTAATGTAAAAAATAATTAAAAACAAATATTATTATTATATTAAATCTATTATAATTAAAATTACAATAAACTAAACCAAGAGTAGCAACTATTGGCTATCAGCTTAAAAAAATAATTTGAAAAAAATATATAAATTAATTTGAAACAAATTTTTGAGTAAAGAATATAACAAGCAATCTGAAAAATATAATGCTATAGTAAAACCTAATAAAAAAATATGAAAAGAAAATACATAGGATAAAATGGAAAATAAAATTTAACAAAATTAATTTCAAAGTGAAATTAACTTTTATTTTTAATTCAAAATCATTTCAATATTGGAAGAAATTTTAAAGAAAATAGAAAAAAAAACAACAAAATAAAAATGTGAAGGAATATTTGCAATGATAAATCGTTTCGCTAACGTCATTGAATGTGGTGTTAGTTTTGGTGTAGTTATGATTTAAGCAGCCCTCGTATAAGCTTTTGATATATAATATTTACAAGCCTTAATTTGTAACTTAAAGAATTAATTATCCTATGTATGTACATTTAAAAGTCTAGACTTTGTAAACCTCCAGTTCATTGATGTACTCATTAATATCCAGCGTTAAATGTCAAAATGGTGTAAGCGCCAAAAATAATTTCACCGCACAACACAGATGTAAAAAGGTTCTAACAACAGATTTTGGGTTAGAAAAAGGTTTTCACAAATTTTTATGGTGAAATTGTAATATCTGACAAGATTTTTGTTTTGACGTTTCAACTTTCCACTGCCAGAATCAGCTGTTAGAACAAGCGTTTTTTATATTTTTATTAAGTATTTCACAAAAAAAAAAAAAAAACATTTACCAAACCAATTAATTAAAAAACATTAACTACTACCAAACACTATATTTTGTACAAAACACACAAACCACTGGAAAAAAAATTTCTAAATCTGGCCAAAATCTAAAAGAAAAAATCATTAAAAAAGATTTTAATTATTAAGTTCAATTTAAATTTTATTTAAAAATAAATATGTATTTATGTAGTTGAATGAGGAATGCGTTTCTAGTTTATTTTCTATTTAGAATTTTAAATAATTTTAGACATTTTTATTTACTAATTTATTCATTTGTAGTTTTTTTTTTCTAAGAAAAATGCATATTTCATTAAGCTTGCCTCATAATTTTATGAATATTAATTAGTTATGTCTGTACATATAATAGATAATACACCATTTCTCTAAGATCACAAAAAAAAAAAAGATTTGAATTCCCAACCCATTTCAGAAAAATTACTATTTATTGCTATTCCCCGAAATTTCTTTTGGAAATGGTGTATTTATAATTTAATAAAAAAATATCTCATTTCCCTCAAGCCTGCCAATTGTTGTTGTGATTGTTATAATTTTTTTTTTCAAGAAAAAAAAAATAAAAAATAATATAACCATTTTTTTTTTATTTTTGTTAAAAGTGTGTTGTAATTTGTATTTTTATTTGCTGAACAAAATGAAAAAAAAGATCAAAATTAAAAAAAAAACTGTTACAAAAGTTCTACATCTACATATAAAAAAAACTTTTAATTCCCCACATTTTCCTTGATTGTTTTTTAAACGGTTCTAAAAGAAAAGTTTTTTTTTGCAACAAATCTCCAACTAAATAAATATGTAATAAAATACGTTTGCAATGAAAACAATTAATTATTTTCAAATTGTTTGTGAATAATGAATGAATGACAGAACTAAAGAATCCACAGTGTAAAACAGACAAAAGCGCCATCTACAAAATAAATGTTTCCAAAATTCTTTGGCTTGATATTTCAGTCACGTTATGCGTTTTCACCACAGGACACAGATTTCACCTCATCGTATCCAGGTCCTTCAATGAATCGCCGTGGTGGCGGTGGTTATAATGATTTTTCAGGTGGCGGCAGTGCTATGGGCTCCATGTGCAATATGGCACCGGCGATTAGCACAAATTCGGTGAACAGTGGCGGCGGCGGCGATGGTGGTGATAACCAGGGCTGCAATGGTACCAATCTAATTGTGAATTACTTGCCTCAAGATATGACAGATCGTGAACTGTATGCACTATTTAGGACGTGCGGTCCTATAAATACATGTCGTATCATGAAAGACTATAAGGTAAGGTGTTGTAAATAAATGGTTTTATTAATTTTGTATGTGATATTAAAATTACTGGAGAGCTGACTGATTTTAAAATTAAAGAAAAAAATAGATTTTTTTAATTTATCAAATTCGAATAATTCAAAAGTTTGTTTGTTTCGAATACGAATATTTTTCCAAAGAAATTAAATAAATAAATGCATAAATCCTAAACGAAATTTAAATAAATGACTAACTAACTTATTTATAAAACTTAAAAAGTCTTTATAAAGGTTTTTTTAAACAAATTTTCATACAAAATTTTTCTTAAAAAGTCTTTATAAAGCCTTTTTAAGTTTTATAAATAAGGCCGGGTTTCCATCTGTGGGCCATGTGCCACACAAACGTAAAAAAAGCGTAACCACTAATTACTAATGAAAAACAGTTTGATTCAGACACATATTTATTAAGTTAAACAGTTTCATACATAACTAATAGACAATTTTATAGAATCCAACATGATTGGAAAATGTTTAAATCAATAAATATATGTCTGAATCAAACAGTTTTTCATTAGTAATTAGTTGGTTACGCTTTTTTGGGCAAATGACACACAAGAAATGCCAGATGTAAACTCAGCCTAAGGCTGTAAAAATTGTAGTTTGTACAAATACATTAATTTTTTATAGAAATTTGTGCTTTGTATCATTTTCAAATATTATTTAATGACGATCATTAAAATTTTGGGTACTTTTTATTAACTTTAAAGTACGCCAACAAGAGTGTGAAGTCCTCTTTCATAACAATTTTTTAATATTTCATATTGCATATAATATTCGTATTCGTATTCGCGAATATCAAAAATTGACATTCGTTACATCACTAGTAGACACACCTTTGAAGAGAAGTGCGGCTGAAATTTATTTATACCTCATAAATATGGGATCTGCATAATTTATAAGGCTTGAAGGACCATAAACTGAAAGTCTATAGACATTAAAATTCATTGTAGGAAATGTTCGCTGTAAATTTCTTTTATTTGTCCAGAACTTACAAGCATATTCCAAGCTGCTTCTTTTGCGCTTTTCGAATGAAAAATTCTTCTTTCTTGATGAGTTGAAAATATACAAATAACTACGGCTGTAGACAGAATCCAAAAAAACAGTATGCCGCCTAGTTCGCGTTTGCCTTCAAGTGCCACACTTGACTAAGATCGCCAACTCTGTGTATGTGCAAAATAAATAAAATCAGAGTAGTAAAAAAAAACTAACAACTCTGTTATTGTGGAACAATTAAATAAAAACGAAAAAGATTAAATTCCCACAAAGAAATCTTTAAGAATAAAAGTGGGAAATCTTGAGATTGGCTGGTTTTTGCGGTTTTTTTTTCAATTTTGGGCTTTGGTGTGTATTCTGACAGATGTAGTAAAATGTTATGTTCAACAGTTTTGTAGAACATTTCACCCATTTCCTCCCCTTTTTAGGGTGTTTTTTTTACGATTTGTTAGAATAGAGATAAAAGTTATTGTTATGTCGAGGAGTTTGAGGCTTATAATATAAAGGGTCCGCCAGATACTTTTTTTTTTTAAATGATATAAAAAAACTACTGAAGCTTCGGCTGTGTGGCGCGTAGCGCTGTCCTGTTGAAACCAAATGTTGCCAATATCCTCCTCTTCAATTTTTGTGAACAAAAATTCGTTCAACATGGCCCGATAACGATCGCCATTGACTGTAACGGCCACTCCTTGCTCAATGGCCCAATTATGCCTCTGGACCAAAATCAGCACCAAACAGTGACTCGTTTTGGGTGCGTCGGCTTTTCAATGTATGCGTGCGGGTTTTCTGTGCCCCAAATGCGACAATTTTGCTTGTTTACATACCCGCCAAGATCAAAATGAGCTTCATCTGAAAAGATGATTTTTTTTGGCAAAATCGGCATCTTCTGTAAGTCGATCGCAGGCCCACTTAGCGAAGCGAAATCGTATTTGATGGTCAGTTGGCTCGTTCAGCGGAAGGATAAAACTAATTATCTGTCAGATCAGACATGAGCTAAGTGTTACCATTCACGAAATAAGCACTAGTTGAAAAAAAAAAGTTAGATGGCGGACCATTTATATAAAATAATATATAAAATATCTGCCTTAATATATCCTATCGCTATAATAAATATAAAGAAAATTTATCGACTTTGCTGTTCCGTAACAGATTTTCACGATATTAGCTGCCAATTGAAATAAAAAAAAAAAAAAAATCACAAGCTCAAGTTCATTTAATTTCTAACTGACTCCAAAAAGAGGAGAAGGTTAACAATTCGTTTCTTTTTTTTGGGTGTTACCTCATAACTCTTTTACATTTTAGACCGATTGTAAAAATCCTTTTTTTTTTTGTCTGTGAGGGTTTAGCTTCCCATTGTAAAAAAGTGGGCGGGAATACGCCCACAATTTTTTAAACTAATTTTTGGAAAAATGGGCGGGGTTACGCCCATTAAAATTCGTATAATATATCACGTGGTTCTACTTGGCCGATTTTTACGAAATTTACTACACACCTTGAGCTCTAAAATGGACACAATCCTCTATTTAAAAAAATGGGCGGAGTCAAGCCCATTAAAATCTAGTATTTTATTTTAAGTGGTTCTACTTTACCGATTTTTACAAGGCCTAACATGCACCTTGAGCTCTGAAAAACATATAATCTTCCATTTAAAAAATGGGCGTAGGCACACACATTACAATTTAATTTTATATTTCACGTACTTCTTATCTTCTTCTATCAGATCTTTGCATTGAAAGAAAGAATTATTTTATTTTTTATTCTTAGTGCTTATCGCTTATTTTGACATTTTCTATAGAGAGAAACCATATGATATTGAGTTAAATGGCGATTAAAATATAGATGAAGAAATATTACGATTTCCAATTCAAAAAAAAAAAAAAAAAAAAAAAAAAAAAAATTAGTCCAGTATCTGGATTCTGTTTATATATGGACATATTTATTCGTTTGCGTTAACGATAAACGGGTTCTGTAATTTTTTTTGCGATAATGTTCTGTGTTTTACTCGCCATTTAATTGTATATCATGTGGCATCCCTGCATACAAAATGCCAAAATAAGCGAAAAGTACAAAGAAGAATTAAAGAAAAACTAAATGCATTTGAAGGCTCAGTTAGCCGACTGTAATGTAATGTAACTGTAACGTAGAAAACAGCTGATTGCTATTTTTATATGAAAAGTAGGTTATGTTACATTACATCTCTATAACCATTTTCATTACTTTTCACATAACAAAATCGATCAGCTGTTTCTTACTGTTGCAGTTACTTTACATTACAGTCGGCTAACTGAGCCTTGAGCTTGTTATATTACTTTTTTTTACTGAATAGCATACTCGATAAATTTTCGTTATATTTATTATAGCGATACGATGAACAGACAAAAATTAACAGAAAATATTAGCTGCGTACTATCGTTTAAAAGAAGTTACAGAATCAAACAACCGTTAGATAAAAATTAGGATTGTCGGATCGTTAAAAGTTACTGAATCGCACTACTGTAGTGCTTAAATAACTACACAGCTGACATTATCCTACAGCGAATATCGTTAAAAATGTTACTGAATAGCAAAATCAATAAATTTTCGTTATAATTATTTTAACGATGCCATTATCGTTAAAAAAAAAGTTAGTGAATCGCACTACAGGTACATAGAGGGAGTTATAAAAGGAAAATATTTGTATCGTTATGGCGGGCCTAATATTTGTCCCCAGATCATTCGAAACTTTTAATGTTCTTTAAATATTCTTATTTAAATACTTTTTAATATAACAATGTTTTCTTTAATTATTTCTCCTCTTTGCCTATTTTCAATTTCCTTGCGAATGTGTATGAAAACAAAATCCTTTGTTTTCGTTATCTCATCATGTTTAATTTAACAATCATCATTGGCGGGCTGGCTGACTGGTTTTACTCACGGTGTGTGGTGTCGTCCTTTTGGGAAATTACAACTTAAACAAATATAATAATAATAACAACAACAACAACAACAATGAAATCGTATAACAAAATATTGCAACAGACTGGCTACAGTTTTGGTTATGCCTTTGTTGATTTTGCTTCCGAAATTGATGCCCAAAATGCGATCAAGTCGTTAAATGGTGTAACAGTAAGGAATAAGCGTTTAAAGGTAAGTAATCTTTTTATTATTATTATGTTTCTTCATTGTACGAGTATATAATTCCTTTATGTTCAAGTAATAGTGCAAATGGTAGCGTGTATAAATTGATTTAAATTTTTAATCGAAAGTCAGGTTTATTCAACTTCCGTTTCTTTTTTATGCTGTATGGGATTGCAAGGACATGGATAAAGGAAAATAAATGTGCTTTTAGTTTTACTAGCACACATTTGCCTGCCTGCATATTATGTTATTTTAATTACTTCAACTTCTTTTTTCTGACTGACAAAGGTTCACACAGAGTGAAGTGTGCTTGTGTAGTTTTTCTTGGCTTTCCTTTAACTTTGTGAACCTTAATTTTTTTTATGAATTTCAAATATCGTCGTCGTTATCCTTGAGTATTTTATGTTTGTGGATTTTGCTTATTTCGTTTTAATTTCTGCCAGGAGCGAATATATTTATCTTATGTATACTTTATTTTTTTGTGAGTTTTATTTAAACATGTTCTTTTCCTGTCGCTTATTTCAAGTTTTTTTTTATGCATACTGTATTATTCATAGAAATACTAAAGATGCAAAGAATAGAATTTTGATACACGTAGCTGTGGGAAACAGAGTACTTTCAAAGCATATTTAATAAGTAAATAAATTTATCGACTTCATTAAATGTTAAATAAAAAATATGTCACTTTCGCGACTTGGCAGAGATAGTTTTTATTCTCTTTGGCCATAATAATAATAATAATAACTGTTCTTGACCAAAATAATATTACGGCAACATTTGTATGAAGAAAAATGAACAACAACAAAAAAAAATTACTTAACGGGACAGCGATAAACCGGCACCACGTTCAGAGAACGAATCCGCTAATGTCGGCTAAACATTTCTTAGACTTCTTGAAACTCCACTATACATCGATGTCAACAATACGATGTAATTTGAAACAAAAGAATATTATTTTGAATATGCATGTTAACAACATGCTGACCCCGTTGGACTCGCATTAGACGAAAATCTGCGGTTTTCAGAAAATATTTGTCAACAAATTGTAATAACAAATTCAATGTGAACTGCGCCATTGCATTTTATTGCTTTTTATATTTTAGTACATGCCCGCAAAGAAAAAATATGGTTGAGGTAACCATAATCAAACAGCAACATACTATGATTGATTTATATGGTTGCAGTCAAATCATATTATTGTTAATAGAAAAAAAAAAACTTTAACAATATTATTATCTGAGTTAATTATAATATTATCTGAGTTAATTATATTATAATCTTAGTATTGTAAATATTACAACACTATTGTTAGATGTGACCAAAATATAATTGAGACTCACCATACCATGTTCTAATATTATATTAATATTGTTAAATACGACCACAGTATTATTTAATATAATAATGCTATTTTATTTTTTAATCATATATTTATTGTAGAAACAGCTGTGCGTTAAATTCGAAATAAAAATAAATTAATATAGAGTTCGAATAATAATTTAATTAACTAAAAATTAATATTGTTTAACCCTTCTGCACTCCTTGGGTCATTTTGTCCCAACTTTGGTTTTCAGACTCAAAATTTTTCCCTTTTATTATAAGATATGAACGTTAAACTTGAATTTATCCATTATAGGGACGAAAATTATGCTTTTAAAAGAAAATAATAAAATTTAGTTTTTTCCTTCCCCCTCCACATTTCAAAACACGATTTACAAACATTTGATATCCTTTGGGTCAATATGACCCAACCAGCGATATTACAAGTTTAATTCCTCCTTACCATTTTTTGCCTATTGAATATAATTGAACTGATTTCATATTCATTTAGAATCATCGATCAATAATTTTTTTAGTAAAATAATCAATAAATTGGCTTTCATTGAATACTTTTTTATTCAAAATTTTATTATTCTCAAACTGTGGGTGGCTTTAGAGAATCCCGTAAAGGTATCTCTTGAAATTTATTTTATGATGATATGGTAACGCATTGGCACTTGTAAGCAAAATAGTTCGTTCAAATTACAATTCGGTGATTCCCCGTTTTGTATATGAAAAAATAACTATCATGATGCTTGAACCTTTGTCTGAGTATTTTCTTCCAAGACATTTTTTTTTTTTTTTTTTTTTTTTTTTTTTTTTTTTTGTAGTTCATCATAATTGAGTATTTTTACATAATGGCACAAAGAATAAAAGTTAGTAATGTAAAATAAAATTTTTAATTTAATTTTTTTATTGTTCCATAATGAAATTGCTTTGGATTCTTACTGATCTTCAATTGCAACAAATAATGAATGACGAAGATGATGGCTTTTTTGGTGAAACTGATGAAGACGACCCGACAGCGATGCAGAAATCGAATCATATTCATATAGCATTGAAAGCGTGGAGATGGAAGATGCAGTACAAATAGATCACAGCATTTCAGTAACATACATATGTATCTAAAGACAAAAGTTTAGTTTGGCAAAAAATTAAATTTTATTGAAAATGCTTGGACCTACCAGAAGAGCATCATCTATGGTTACAGATATAAAGTCTTCGTTCGATTTTTTTATATCACCAAATATAAAATATATTGTTATTCAAATGAAAAATCAAAAAGGTGTCGAATTATATGGAAAGGATTAGCAAAAAAAAAAATTATATGATAGAGATTGATGCATACCTGGGATTACAAGTAATAGCAGTTTATAAAACTCATGGAGAAAATCTCACTAGGTTGTGGAATGTAAAAAAAAGGGAAGACCTAGTTTTCGAGCAACAATGAGTCTCAAGCGATTTGCGAGCACATCAAAGTGACTACGGTTTGACAGCTCTGAAGATAGAGAAGAAAGAATACTTCGTGACAAACTGCCACCGATAATAAGCGTTTAGGACAAGTGGACTAATCAGCTCAATGCTTTTTACAATCCACATGAAAATTTTACTGTCAATTAGTTCCATTTCGAGGTCGCTGCAGTTTCAGGCATCATATTCCATCATCATTATTTTAGTTTTAATTTTTTTTATTATACTATAAAGGTATTCACCTCAGTTTTTTTCTTGTTGGAAAAATGGAAAAATGTAATTTTTTTACAACAAACACAGGGAAAAAAATTCACCAAAAGTTGAATTTAAAAACTGAACTTTAGGTGGAATTTTTTTTGTGTTTGTTGTAAAAAATTTACATTTTTCCATTTTTCCAACAAGAAAAAACTGATGTGAATACCTTTTATATAAAAAAAACAACAAAACAAGTAACTTTCCTATATTTAATATAAAATGTTGTTTACATTTTATTGTTGGGTCATATTGACCCAAAGGACCATAAGAGGGGCACATATCCAGGGGATGCAGAAGGGTTAAATAAATTGTATATATAGAAATGTATACTTACACGACATACAGCCATGTCTGTATAAAAAGATACACAAATGTTTATATATTTTAATTGATCTACCCTTTTTTTTATATATAAATAATAATACAAATTATGTTGTAGTCATAAATTTTTAACAAAACTATATTGTTAAACTCTAACCATATCACACTTTTATATGTATGTGATAATGTAATTATTAAATTCAAACATTACTCTGTTTATCGTAACGAAATAAATGTTTAAAATAACTTAAAAAATTGGCTTGTTTTTATGGTTAAGCAATTGTCTATATGCATTTCGTTCCCGCTTGTGGAACTCGTCAGTAGACTTCAACCCAAAAAATTTTTGAATTCAGTTAACAAACTCCGTATGTTTATAGTAAGACTCTTAATACTATATTGATAATCACAATATACAAACATAATAAGTTTGAAAACCGCAAACAAAAATCTTTACAAAACAAGCATCTTTATTCAACTGTGCATCTATTTTATTTTATTTTTAAAATTTTATTTTGTTTTTAAAATAGATGCACAGTTGAATAAAGATGCTTGTTTTGTAAAGATTTTTGTTTGCGGTTTTCAAACTTATTATGTTTGTAAAGGGTGTTTTTTATTGGGGTATAGAACTTTAAGTTGGCATCACTTTTTTAACTGGCGGCCATTTTGTCAGCTGTCAAGTGATTAATATTTAGTTTGGTTTGCCATTTCATCATGAACAGGTTGACAAAAGAACAACGCTTGCAAATCGTGCAAATTTATTTCGAAAATAATGGTTCAGTTCGCGAAGTTTACCGCAAGCTCCGTCCATTTTATGGTCGACATAATCGTCCATCAGAGCAATTAATTCGGTTAACCATGGATCGTTTTCGCACTACGTTTACTCTATGTGATGATACGCATCCGCAGAGACGTCGAACAGTGCGCACCGAAGAAACAATTGCCGCTGCAGAGCAAAGTGTTGAAGAGGACCCGAATGAATCGATTCGCCACCGTGCACAGCAATTGGAGCCGAGTAACCGACTATTTTGTTCCCGAAGTGGATGGCATGAACGTGGATGAGTTGTGGTTCCAATAAGACGGCGCTACATGCCACACAGCGCACGTCACAATCGATTTATTGAAGGAAACATTCGATGAGCGCATAATTTCGCGGAATGGACCTGTCAATTGGCCACCAAGATCGTGTGATTTGACACCATTGGATTATTTTCTTTGGGGATATGTGAAGTCGCTCGTCTACGCCAACAAACCAGAAACGTTAGGGGACTTGGAAGCCAACATTCGTGGCGTTATTGCCAACATACGGCCCCATATGCTCGAAAAAGTGGTTGAAAATTGGACCTGTAGAATTGGCTTTATTCGAGCCAGCCGCGGCGGCCACCTGCCCGAAATCATATTTAAACATTAATGGCATAAAATTATCCTTCCAATTAAGCCAAATTGATGGACATTAAAACGATTTTTTTGTGTTTTATTTCATTTCAAAGTTTTATACCTCTTAAAAAAACACCCTATATATTGTGATTCTCAATATAGTATTAAGATTCTTACTATAAACATACGGAGTTTGTTAACTGAATTAGACTTGTGCCATTTAGTTCATTTCAGTGACCGGTCATTTTAGTTCATTATTTATAAATGAACTAGTTCGATCATTTAGTTCAATCGCCCTTTTTAGTTCAATGAACTAGTTAGGTCTTTTTAGTTCAATTATTTTACATCTGCATGCATATGTATGTATGTAGATATGTTGTGGTTTTTGACAGTATTAAAAACACAGATCTGTGATTAAAAATCTTTACAAAAGCTAAAATTAATTAATTAATTAATAAATAAATTTGCTTTATAAAGGGTTTATAAAATAAATTTAGTGTGAAAATCATTTTTAAAAATCTCATAAATCCAAAATATTTTTGTGAATAGGTTAGTATAAGTGTTTGCTTGTTTATTGCATTTGTGGTAGTAGCCAGCGATGAACAAGAACTACCCTGCAGTCAGACTGGGGCCAAGTGTCTCTATGTCAACACTAAAACTCTAGTAGTAGTTACATTGTCTACAATTTCTCTTCTATTCGTCAGTAAAAAGAAATAGAGAAAACAGATGTGGTGTATTTCTAGTGGATTTTGCAACAACTTGTCAATATACATAAATTTGTAACTATGCACGTAAGGTATAGAAATGTACCAGTAAATGTCTGGTTGGTATGTCTCCATGTTCCCATAAGAACTATGAATTCACTACCTAGTCAATTGTTTTAGTGTTATTAGTAGATTTTCAATGACAAGCACATGCTAAATGTCTATAGCATAAAGTATTGTATGGGGAATAATTCCAGAGTAGTACTGCTGACAAAGTCAAAAGCGACTCAGTACATTTTCACTATTCACTATGGATGAGTATAGAACAATGATGCCAGTTTCATGGCACAATCATGGTACAATAATACTAGGTACATGCACGACTACAACAAAATTACAACACCAAAAAACACATTCATTTTGTTGGTATAAACAAACGAATAATTGTCAGAAACACATGCCTTTTGTTTTTAAAAATAACAATTATAGGGTAACTAAAGTACAATTGCAGACGCGACATTCATGAATGATTATAGTCATTCAGTGTTGCCAATAGGTGTGTAATTACACAGAGTGTGCAATTACTCTCATTTGTAGGCCATGTAATTACATTCATGTATAATCTGTGTGTAATTCTACTTTGGCTTGTATTTTTATTTATTTTTGTTTTAATTTTAACCTACACAAAAGATGTGTAGTGTAATTTTCTTCAACATATAATTGGAAACACAGCCATGTGTAATTTCATTGGCAACACTGTAATCATTTTATGCACACACATACACTAACATTTTTGCAGCTTGTAAACAAAGTTTGACAACTGTAGGTATTGTATACATTAACAGGCTGGGCTTGTGCATGTACCTGTTATAATTGTATCATGGGCACAATTGTGCAAACTAAAATCACACACGTTCTTATTCTCTTCCATTTAGTCGTCAACGAAACAGCGACGATAACACATGCGCAGCGGGTGTATTAAATTCTTTATAGATACAGTGAAAGAAAAAAAGTGGTATGCGAAAAATATTCTATGATCAGTAATGCTTTTTGCGACATTCAATGTATTTTATGTTACAAAACTTTTAAGAAAAGAAATGAATATACATTAAAAAGACATTTTGGTTTTTTTTTGGAGCAGCTTCACTAAATTGCATTTAATATCAAAACTTAAAAGACCAATAACTCGGAAAATATTGGTCGCAGCCAATTTTTTTGTTTAATTTTTTCTTCTTATTTTTCAAGTTTCTATCAGATAAGCTATTTAAAAATTTATTTTTGGCATTTCTTCACAGTTTCCTATGAAAAGTTTACAGCGCCGTAACTCGGAAAATATGGGTCGCCCGCAACTTTTTTATTTAATTTTTATTCCTTATTTTTTAATTTTCTACTATATAGACTCCTTTTTATATATTTTGAGCTGCTTCACTAAACTGCATTTGTTGCAAATATTTATTTTTTTCGATGTACTTCAGAGACGAATGAGACAGCTTTTCTCACACATACAACTATAGTAGTTTTATTTTTGACACCACTGGTATAGAACAATGCTGCCCACAGAGAGAAAACCGAGTGAAATGTACAAGCGTGCATTCATTTGTACAAAAAGCCGATTGATGATCGGCACTCTGGTGCTTCTCTGGCCAGCAGTGGTATAGAAGCAAATCACGCAAACAGAAAAAGTAAAGCAAAACGTTGAAAACATTTAGTTCATTTTGTGTCTTAGTTCTTAGTTCAAAAAATGAACTAGTTCAAAAATTGAACTAGTGAGCGTAAAACAATTGAACTAGTTCACTTAGTTCAAAGTACTGAATCGTTCATTTGAACTAGTTCGTTCATGAACTACACAAGACTAAACTGAATTCAAAAATTTTTTGGGTTGAAGTCTACTGACGAGTTCCACAAGCGGGAACGAAATGCATATAGACAATTGCTTAACCATAAAAACAAGCCAATTTTTGAAATTAAATAAAGACATTATGTCAAATAAATATAATTCAGTATTTCATGTTTAAAATAACAATAACTAGTTTTCGACGACCACACGTTTGTTTCAGAGAACATAATATTGTTTTCTCAACCATTCTACAATCATATCTTTTCTTTGCGTGTGGAATTAACACTTTTTTAGAATACATACATATGTGTCTATATATTTCTGAAGTGAAGCCGACTATTCGCAAAGAATATAAATTGTATAGAATGCGCATCTGAGCTAAAAAATTTAACATTTTTTGCTTACGCTTTAGATGCGGGGCAGAGAAACAAGTCGAGGCAAAATTATCGGCGGCGGCGGCGCGCCGAAAGAATTTTCGGCGGCGCAAATAAGCATATGAAAATTTAAAGAGAAAATAAAAATTGAAACTGAAAATTTAATTTCAAAATTTTATCTTGGAAATTTGTCTTTCTGAGCAGATAAACTTTCGGCTGGTTTTGAGCCGATGCGAGCCGATACAATCGGCGGCGGCTTGGTATACAGAAAAATAACCGGCGGCGGCGTGCCGTCGGCTTCGAGCTGGTCGACTTGTTTCTCTGATGCGGGGGAAAGTAAAGCGCAAGCAAACACACACTGAGAGCAGTGATGCGATTTGGAAATCTTGATTTCGTGCCAAAAGTGCTTTTAAATAGTGCCAAAGTCAATTGAATAGTGCCAAATTGTTGTATATCCACATTAATACATTTCGAGTCCTATTTTCGATATAATTGAGAGCGACATGTAGTAAAAAATTAACTTTTTTATTATCAAAATTGCAAAATTGTTGCTAACATTTAAAATACAGGCTGTAAAATTTATCGTGAGCGACAATTTACGTATGTATTCGTCCAGTTGTCGACATCGATGTCACAATATCAAAAAATTGGGATTTATTTACTCGCTCTTGAGAACAATGTTGTGCTACTGATTCCATTACCTAATGTCTAGAAAATAGCATAAACCTGCCAACATGAGTCAGTTGTTTTTGAGAACGTGTACACAAGCCCCAATTTGTTGGTATTGTGTTAAAGTGACGTCGATGTCGCCAACTGTAATAAGGCTTAAACACTAAAATAAGCTAAAACTAATTTAAATGATAAAATGACTTTTTCTAATTAGATGTACATACATATATACTAAGCGGCAATTATAGTTTGTGCTTTTTTGTGGTTCATATACTTTCGAGTTGTACAAATTCGTACACGTTAAAAATAATAATAATTGTTAATTATTAATTTTAATCAAACGAAAATTCTGTCGGTATAGTAGAATTTATATTCCTTTTTTTGGTTCATCATTTTATATGTATTACTATTAAGACTTAGACTTCAAAAATCTTTACCATGTATTAAAGATGTTAAAGTTTATAATTGCAGTCCATTTAACATTTTACTTTTGATCAAATTTCGAACTAAAAATATATTTTCCACGCTTGATGAAGAGTAGAGAATAAAAAGTATACCTTGAACGATTCGATAAATATTACTTAAACATTTTTCATTGAAACTATTGTTTATGTCTCCATGTCTTTCAAAAACTCACTCACATTTAAGTTCTTGAATTGTTCAAATCTTCAAAGTCTAATATGGATCTGTACTCACTTTTAATTTTTTCACGTATTTTATTTCGTTTAGAAGCATTTTTTTTTATTAAAAGGAACAGTATTATTTGTGTCTCCACTTAGAACATATTCTAGCACATGTCAACATAAAGATCATTAATATATTTTTTGTTAAAAAAATTGCGACATATATGAAATAAAAAAGCTTCTTTAAAATTAAATGTAGTTCCACATTTTTAGATTGCATCTCTATCTGCAACAACTTGACGAGAGGAGTACTTAAGAATTTCATAAATTTATAAAATCATCTCTACGAGATGAGCTGTTATAAACAAATTTATATATTCATTTTAATAGATCGTCAATGTCTCTGGACAAACCGTTACTTTTAACTATCAGAACCGAACAGTTGTCAGCCTCAAATCCTAGTTTTCATTACTTAAAAATGTAAAAAGTTCAAGAAAAGTACTTATTATTGCAATAAGAAAAGTTTCCATATTTTAATGGGCAAAAAGTGTCAGAAAAGGAGCGAGAGTGCCAAAGTGCCAGACAACATCCAATAGTGCCAAAAATGGCACAATTGTGCCACATTTCCCATCACTGACTGAGAGCATTATATTCTTTGCTCTTATCACCAGCGTTGCCGTTGTGCGACTTAAGTCGCATTTTGCTACTTTTTCAACAGCAAAACATGCGGCCAATTGCAAAAAAAAAACCATGTAAAAATATCCGAGTTTTACCACAAAAATACCGATTTTCGGAGGAAAGTTGCTATTTCTGTTGCTGAAATAAAGCTTGTTTTAAGGATGATAAGTTTCCAAATTCTGCAGTTGCAAAGTCAGTGAATTACACCTTATTTCTTCATCTTTATAAAATATAATTTACAAAAAAACATAAAGTATAAACATAAATTAGCGTTACTACACAATTATCAAATAGACTTAAAGTAGACACTTGTCAAAGATTAGATTCCAAGTGAAGAACTTATTAAGAAATACAAGAATGTTCAGTTAAAAAAATATGTATGTATTTAACAACTTTGCATAATGCCTTGAAAGAATAGTATCACAAAGTATAGTAGTAGTATAAAATAAAGTCGCTTTCTCTGTCCCTATATCCCTATGTACATATGCTTAAATCTTCAAAACTACGCAACGGATTTTGATGCGGTTTTTTTAAATAGATAGAATAATTGAAGAGGAAGGTTTATATGTATAATAACATCCATTAAATAGTGGAGAAATACTGTTATTTTTGAGGTTTCTAATGTGATGTCGTAAATAATTACATTTTTTCCGCTTACATTGCAAACGCATGCTGAACCCTACGAAATTTATCAAAATAATGTACTAAGTATTGTACACATTGAAAAGGTCTACAGAAAACTCCGCTATGATATATGTCTATCTCTTATGGATATCCCACAATAACATTTTTAACCGACTTAAAAAAAGAAGGAGGTTATCAATTCGTGTGTATTTTTTTCTTTATTTTTTATATTTGTACACGCATAACTCGGTCATTTTTAAACCGATTTTCGAAATTCTTTTTTGGTTTGAAAGAGTTTGCCTGCAGTTGGGTACCATAGTTTTTGTTCGAAAATCGGAAGGGGTAATTTGCTCCCCTGTTGCATAACTCTGCTATTTGTGAACCGATTTTCAAAATTCTTTTTTGGTTTGAAAGAATTTTGCTTAAAGTTAGAACAAAATTTTTTTTCGAAAATCGGAAGAGGAAATTTGCTCCCCTCTGGCATTACTCGGTCATTTATGAACTGATTTGCAAAATTCTTTTTTCGTCTGAAAAGGTTTTGCCTTAAGTTAGAATTTATAGGAGGGGGACATTTTCTGCCCTTATGCATCATAACTCCGTCATTTGTGAACCGATTTTCAAAATTGATTTTTTGTTTAAAAGGGTTTGCCTGCAGTTTAGTTTCATAATGTTTTTTTAATCGGTGGGGGACTTTGCTGCCCCCCCCCCCCAAAAAAAATGCTACGTCATATATGTATAAACCGATTTAAATTAAAACGGTTTTAATTTTTTTTTTGCTTAAAAGGGTTTGATTGCAGTAAATGTAAAAAGTAAATGAGTAAAAATGTAGTCTATGAATTTAGATATTCCAAAGATAGCAGGAAATCTTCACGGTTTAGGCAGAAAAGAATTGTTTTACTCTAAATTTAACGCGTGAGGGCCACGGGCAGTAATGAATAGATCAAAACTACTGGATAGATTTTAATCATTTTTTCAGTGAATGACATACGCTATATATTTTATACCCATGCGAAGCCGGAGCGGGCCGCTAGTAACTACATATATTATCCTCTTCAGAATCGAATTTTAAAATTTTATACAAAACTTTAAATGGTTTTTCCTCAAAGTAAATTTTTTGAGTTATGCTGGTTTTTAAGTAAATAAGTGAGGCGAACCATGTCCAACGTATTTATGTTTTTACAGTTTCTATTTTTTTTTCTAAATCTTAAGTAATTGGGTAAATTACGGCAATCGATATCGAACGAAATGTGCATTTAATTTCGATTGGAATTTCATTCGATATGCAATGCCGCAACTTGACCACTCTTTTTTTAGATTTCATGTTTTTTTATATTTAATAGGTATCTATAATAGGTTTATACTCATCTTATTTGCAATTAAAAACTGTATTTGTAAATACTCTACTAGCCGGTATTATAGAAATATTTTTGTAGTTAATTAATTAATTATTTGAATTATTTTTACTTTTTTCATTTATAAATGAAGAATTATAATAATAACAAAAATTAAAAACTTTAAAAACCCCCGAATATTTCTAGAAAAGACGTGATATCTTCTAAGCGGCTGGACCGATTTTATTAATCTCGATCAAGTCACCGTTCAAACAGAAAAAACTAAATCAAAATCGGTCCAGCCGTTTGGTCTGTACGAGTACTTGATCATTTATATACATACATGTATACTTTAAGGCCCCAATTTTGGCTTCCAAATTTACTTCATTTGAACCTATTTTAACTTATAAACATTTTATAAAAACTTACTTACTAAATTATAAAAAGTTTTATTAAGATTAAAGATGAAAGTAAGTTAAAATACATATTTTTTTAATTGTGATACTCTGAGAAATAATTTGCATTTGAAATCAAGGATTTGGGTCTCAGATTTTTTGCAATATTTTCACCACAAACAATAAAATGATCGACATCATCGAGCCGAATATCGCCAACTGGACGAACAGCTCTTTTTCGAATACCTGATATGCTAAACTGTGTATATTATTGCCATACGGCATACATTCTGTTAAAATGATACAAAGGGATAAATTGAAAAAAGGGTCATAAAAGTTTCATTTGCACGAAAAGTGGTCAAAAGTGATACTTTAATGTCACAACGGCAACGCTGCTCTCAGCAATGTGAGCGTAGCATACACGGCTTTGTTCTCTGACCTCTTTTTTTTTTTGTCAAAGTTAATAAACCACAGATGGGAACACCTGTTCTCTGTCGACAAGTATTTATATTTTTTCCACCAGTCAAACGGCGTTTCACTGAAGATATGCACTTTTTGGATGAAAAAAAAGAGGTAGAAAAGCATTGTCCAAAGTTGCTGCTTTGTAGATGAATACACTTGCTTCTTCGGGGTCGTTCACAAGAGCTCAGCAATACTCTGCTAATATAATTCAATCCATTTAGGAAAAGGCAATTTATTTTCTTTATTGAATATAATTTTATTTTCATATTTCCACCCTTCTAATAATTTAAATGTTCACAAAAAAAAAAGTGTTTATGCATACGAAAAACTCGGTGTGAATTGTAGATACAAGATAAAAATGGTGAATTGAATAAATTGTGGCGTTGCCATCTAATCTTATGCAAAGCGTGTTTAAGAGCAGTATTCACGGTCAAAATGCATGACACAAGCATCGTATACGTGTGCATGAAGAACTCAACATACACATATGTTTGCGTTGCATATATGCATGTGCAAAAATCAAAAAATTTTGATTTTGCTTCAAGCATGGTCGGTGTGACACATACAAACAAAATTTCACTAATATTATTATAATGCAGGTCATGCATTTTGACCATGAATAATGCGCTTTACACGCACAAACGCACTTGAAATAAGTCAAAAACGTTTGCGTGGTGTAAACATTACATAAATTTTAATTTAATTTATTATTAACAATTACACGCTAAACATTACATAAATTTTAATTTAATTTATTATTAACAATTACACGCTTAACAAATTACAAAATATAATTTCGCAGCCAACTTCAAGATTGCTGTTACAAAAATGTCAAATCTAACTATATGTAAAGGCAAGCCTTTCCCTCTCTCTCTCACTCACTCTCTATGATGACTTTCTGCTATTATGTGTATTGTATAAAAGCACTCTGTTCTGAAATAGTTTGTAATTAGCTCCAGTAGATCTCGGTACGTGCTTACCGCAGCTTACCGTCGATGTTGGCAAATGGAATGAGGGTGAAATTTTTTCAGTGTAATTTTTAATACTATTTTCTATACAAATTTGTTTTCTCTTAATGCAATTCAAACTCGTAATTCATCATTATGTTGATGTTATTTAATTTCTTATTATTTGCTATTAATAGTATAAGGAAAATATTTACATCAAAATATGTATTATTGCTTTGGTGATTATAATAAGATTAAAACCTAATACTTTGTATGTTAATAATAATTTAATTGAATTCATAATACCAATAGGCAGTTTGATATTTACGAGTATGAGGTATGTGCTTAAATTGGAGAAGTCATTACAAAAAATTTAACGTAAACAACCTACACACTAATAGAATGAGATTCAGCATTCAACAGAAAATATTTAGCATTACTTCCCTCCCCCTCACAGCACATATTTTAACCCACACTAGAGTATATACATATTATGTATACGTGAGTAGGTAAAAACATCTTAACGATAACAAACAACATGCATTAGATAGATATTTATTATTAAAAATTAATAACACTAATTGTTATTGAATAAAGTTTCCCATAAAAACATAATCCATATAATAAGGATTTTTGGGAGTTATTAGCAAAATTAATCTCAAACACATACAAAATTTTCACAAAATGCTGTTATTTAATTGCGAACAATTTTGCATTAAAAGATTGATAGTAAAATTTAATGGCAAATATTTTCTGTTTTTTTTTTAAATACGGAAAAATGTTAGAAGGTTAAAATGGAAACTTATTATAGCTAAAATGCAATTTTTAATCAGTATGAAATTTACCCTTAAACGAATTTTAAGCAAAAATTTTTTTTCGGACTTTTTCAAGATGAATGTCGAGCTCCGGATGAGGGTTATTATGTAATTCGATTCGATTAAAGAATGGGTAAAATAAAGTGATGCCAAATTTTATATATACATATGTGCATATCGATGTCTTAATATAAAAAGGGCCTAACTCAATTTTTTTCGAAATCGTGTTTTTAACGTTTTCTGAGCGACAACGTATAATTGCATCCTCCTTGAAGATCTTAGCACGTTGCAGTTCAAAATCAAGGGCTTATGGCAACTTTAAAAACTATTTCTGCATGTAAATGCTTTATTTCTTCTTCAGTTTTTTGCTTCTGTAAAATATCGAAAATTCGAGTTAGGCCTTTTTTATATTAAGCCATCGATATATACATATGTATAGAAAAGTTGGCATTACTGCAATTTTAGTGAAAAAGTTGTCAGCTGTTGCTTGCGCATAAAAGTCAAAGTTCAATGCAGACATGTTGAGCGATTAAAAAAAAAATTTGTCTTAAGTAGAACAAAAATAAGCAAATTAACTAACATGTGCATAATTAGTAAAGAACAAACGAAAATGGTAAGATTGTTGTAAATTTAGAGATCGTAAAATTGAACTTTCATTACAAAAAGCTTTCAGCAAATTCAATTTTCGAAGCTGTATTTAGTAGCCATCTTATTTGTTATTTTACTTCGCCAATTCGAAGTCGAAATATGGCTGAAATAGTTATAACGAAAAGCAGTTGATAAAGTTGTGAATGATTAAGAGCATATTTCACCAATGTCGTTTTTTTCCATACAAAAGTTAATGAAAATCGACATTTAAATACTAATGGATATTTAAATAGAGTTGGTGAAATTGGCCATAAGTAGGTTTTCGCAATTGTGAATATGCATTTGAAGGAAAAAAAATATAACAATATATAGCTGACAAATGACAAACATTAGACGCAGTGAATGTGCGGAATTAGTTTAAACATTAGTAGAAAATTTCATTTAGGTGGACCTAAACTATTTAACTCCGTGGTATATTCCTCCCATTTTTTTTCTCCAACCACTTCTGATCAGAGTTCCTTTGCGATGTACGGGTTTGCTTCCATCAAGCTTACAAGTCTTACAAGTCTTGCAATTTGCCTTTGCTTGCTCATAATAGGCGTCCTGTGTATAAAATCAATATTTTGTTTATTTTTATATTTATTTATATATCGCACTATTTTGTAGTGGCAAAAAATATAATAAATTTCCGTTAATAGCTATTCACAATAGTGATTTTGTAGTTGACGGTTGAAAAATTTGGGTGGCAACTCTTCAACCGCTGACATTTCGTAATTCTGATTTATCCAATTTATTGTAAAAATTTCGCTTATCGTCCGCACGTTGCTGTTCATAATAAGCCTGTTAAACAGGCAAATTGAAAAAATAATAATTCTGCAGTTTATGTTGGAGTTTATTTATAAACTTTCAAAAAGTCGTACGCCTGTCGGTGGAAATTTTTGCACCAGTGAGGCAGTTTATATTGCACATTTTCATCTCCATTAATCATTTAATTCATTTTGCAATCTTGTAATTGTCATATTTCGAAAACAATCCCCTTATTGTGAATGGCGTCGTCGACGTCACATTAAGACGACACTAAAAATTGTCACTTGTCTACTCTTTGTCGACAAAAATTTACTATTACTAACATGTTGCATTAATTTACAACGCCTTAGAGATTAGTAAGAGATTCTCAATAAGATCCAATTTTTGCCTATAAAGAGCATAAAAGTGACAACATTTACTGTCGTCTTGATGTGACGTCGATGATGACATTCACAATAAGAGGGAATATTACATATATGTATGTCCATTCATTCCTTGCTGTCCCGCAAATACGAACCAAGCATGTTAGTTAAAACTAATTAATTTTTTCCTGTAAAGACATGCAAGTTACTCGCATTTCCAACAATTACAAATTTGAAATTATAAACTGGGAAACCAAAACTTAAATCATATTCCTTAGAATCATTTAAATAAAATAGTTTTCTAGAAGCCCCAAACATGTTGTCATGCTTTCATATTTTTATTTGTTATTACTTTTTGTCGCCAGCTTACTAGACCAGATTCGAAACTCAAGTGTTGTGTAGTAAACTATTAATTACTTAAATTGTCACGCTTAATGGCAGCCAATTGGCTACACATTACACCTGAACTAACTCATGAGTATCTAAAGCAAGATAGACAGACAGATAGACAAGCAAGAGCAACTAGTACGTGAACAATTTAAACATCAAAAACGTGCAATGAATTCGAACGATTTTCCTCCCCTGGAGCGAAAGCAAAAAATAAAATAAACATAAAAAAGAAAATGGATTATCTAAAATCGAGAGAGAGAGAGGAAGAAAAAAACTAAACAGCAACAGTAGGGGTTATTTAAGAATGAAATTCAAGTAGAGCATAATTTCATTACATTAAATTTTATTTTTAACATTTATTTTTGGACTAATAAAACTTTTATCTACTGGAAGCAACTTTTATCAACCTAAATACGTTAAAAATTTAAGAGATCACCCTCCACTCAATTATTAGTGGTTTCATTGTTATGTTTGGCATTATTTACTTCTTAAAAAAATCTAGGCGGGCGAGGTGTGAATTTTCTTATATTTTGCTATAGTTTTAGCTGCAAAGTAACATTTAAACTTTTAATTATTTTCAAGCATACTTTCCAAAGTCAAAAAGGCTATTTTAAGGAGTCAAGTTTATGCTAAATTAAAACGACAATTGAAATTAATCAATGCAACCTTTGCATTTTTTTAAAGTATTAAAGCAATTAGAAATATAATTTTATATATAACAATTTTTGTTTTACTTTAAACAAATTTCCATTAAAACAAGCAAACAAACCATAAAATACTGCTTTCGATACTAATCGAAATGTTTAAATATTTCCATATAAACTCTATTGAAAAATTTAGTTCGATATCGGGTGCCATAATTTACCCCCCAATTTGGTCCAACTTATTATGAAAGTTAAAACTGTATAAAACTTAGTTTTGATAAATTTTGAGCCTGAAATAAATTATAAACGCATTTTTTACGACTTCGAAAATTTTCGAAAACAACTTCAAAATTCGAAATTGACTGAAATATTTAGAAATTCTTTTAAAAATATTTTTCAACCTTAAATTGGTTAAACTTTTGTATACTTAAGCTATTTTGGCGGTTATGGCGCGATATGTTGATAAGAAAAGAAATATCTCAAAATGTACAATTTTATAACGTATAAAACATTAAACATTAAAGTTTTTATTTTTTTTTTAGAAATTTTCGAACAGTTTTAAATTACTCGAAATTTCTTTCAAATTTCACTTTGTTTTAAATATTTTCTTATTTCATTTTGTTTTAAATAAAATTTTTAATATGTAATAGTTTAGTATTTTCGAACATAACTTCGAAAACTCCAATATAGCTGAAATTCATTAAATATTTTTTTAAGAACTCTAAAAAAAATTATATTTTCTATTAAAAATAAGTTTTTCAGAATTTTTGGAAGATTCGAAAATTTTCGAACATAACTTCGAAAACTCCAATAAAGCTGAAATTCGTTAAATATATTTAAAGTATGTATAAAAAATGATATTTTGTATTAAAAAAAATAAGTTCTTCAGAATTTTAAAAGATTCGAAAATTTTCTAACTTTAATTCGAGAATTGCAATAAAGCTGAAATTCATTAAATATATTTTAAGAAGTGAAAAAAAATCCTATTTTGTATTATAAAAAATGGATTTGGCTTCGAAAACTCCAATATAGCTGAAATTCATTAAATATATTTAATTTAAATGATATTTTGTATTAAAAAAATAATTTTTTCAGAATTTTAGATTCGAAAGTTTTCGAACTTTAATTCGAAAACTCAAATAAAGCTGAAATTGATTAAATACATTTTAAGAAGTATAAAAAAATTATATTTTTAATTACAGAAAAAAAGATTTGACAGTTTTCGAACTGAAGTTTTACAAGCAGTATGATTTTATGTATTCACAATAATTTTGAAAATGTTTGAATTCCTTAAATATTCGAAATCTAATAACGCAGAAATGAATTGTATATTTTTTCTGAGAATCCATTTGGGTCAATTTATTTTGTATATGAAGTAAATTTTTCACTGTTTAAATTTTCGAACTCGCTTTTTACACTAAAGTATGCATAAATGCTTAAAAATAAAATGTTTTATATTTAAAACTAATTTTCCAGAGTTTTAAAATTTTCGAAAATTTTCGAACTTTGCCTTTGCATTAAAATACAAGCAGATGTGATTTAAAAAAATCTTTTATTGAAGTTAGGGCATCATTTTTATATCCGAAACCAGTTTTGAGAGATTTCGAAGTTTTAAACATTTCAAATAAAAAAAATAGTAATTTAAAAAAAATAATTTTATAGAGTTTTAAAATTTTCGAAATTTCTCGAACTTTGCCTTTAAATTAAAATACAAGCGAATGTGATTTTTTAAAAAAGCTAAGGCTAATTTTATTATTTCGCAACTAGTTTTGAGGAATTCCGAATGTTCGAAATTTTTGTTTGAAAATGTAGTTAATGAAAATCTTAGTATTTATTTTAAAATAATTTTTAAAATTGAAATTCGATGTACTCGCACAGATTTGTTTGCTTGCATGTAAAATACATGGCATTTTCATATCATTTGCAGGTTTCATATGCCCGACCTGGCGGTGAATCAATTAAGGATACCAATTTATATGTTACCAATTTACCGCGTACAATCAACGATGATGAATTGGACAAAATCTTTGGTAAATATGGCAATATTGTACAAAAGAACATACTCAGAGACAAATTGACTGGTAAGCCCAGAGGCGTAGCATTTGTCAGGTAATTTTTTCATTCTTCGAAAATAGTTTGGAGGGCCTTATCGGCCGGGAATATACAATTTGCAATGTAAAACTATGTAAAACTGTGAATTAGTAAGAAAGCAAACGTACTTGTGCGATGTTTTTTTTTAAATGCTTGTGATGTGGTTGGAGATCGCCCTCTAAACTCAATACATATATTATATTTTCAATTTTCATAAATTATTCATTGATTTGTAATGTGAAATTTCTATTAACAGATTCAACAAACGCGAAGAAGCCCAAGAAGCTATATCGGCTTTAAATAATGTTATACCTGAAGGTTCCGCCCAACCTTTAACCGTACGCTTGGCCGAAGAGCATGGCAAAATGAAGGCCCATTCTTTTATGAATCAATTGGGCATAGGTCCGCCTGCTGCTCCTATACCTGCGGCTGGACCAGGCTTCAACAACATGGTGCACAGAGGTAGACACAATAAAAATCGTAATCAAAAACCACATCCTTATCATAATCCACAAAAATTCATTTAAACTTCTTATTGATACAAAACAAAGAGAATATTAGTTTTTTTTGTTTTGTTTTTTTTTTTTTTTTGTTTAACTAAAACAAAAGAAATAAAATCTTAACTTTGCAATTTATACAACAATTAAACAATATTTAAGAAAGAAAGAAAACTAAATCTTCTTAAGGAATGAGAATAGTGAAAACACACTAATCTTTTTTTTTTTTTTTTTTTTGTCTAAATATTACAAATATTTAAAATGAAAAACTTCTAAACTGTTACCGCTCTCAAGAAGGACAGTTTTAATAGAAATCTTAGACAGCTTAAGGTTTAAATGAAATTGGTTACAAATTGTAAAGGGATGTCTTTTTATAAAAGAACTAAAATAACTAAATCTCAATTTATAAGCGTTTGTAAATTTCTACCTGTTTGACGATTAAAAATATTTTTATCGGTATTTTTTTTCTGATTAGTTTTCTTCCATATGTACTACAAAACTTCTTAAAGATTTTATAAATAGTAGTTGAAATTTTTTTTTTTTTTCATTAAAAAATGGTTGATACTTCTATGAAATAGTAAATTTAAAATAGATTCGGCGAAGTGCGACTTTGACGCGCACACGAAGGTTTCCGTACGGACAGTACATATGGTACCGTAATATAGATAGGCATTTTTTCGATGCATTGTATGTTCTATCGGAATATGCAAAAATATCGATTTCAAAAAAATAATCGAGTTAGGGCCTTTCTATATTAAGGTAACGATATGTAATACTATACAAACTTTAGCTTCTGTATTCTGTAACTCATTAAAGCTAAATCTCTATCGCTGAAAATCTATAAGTTCGATTTATCGATTTTTGACTACGAGTGCAATTTTCAATCTTGTGTTGCTAAATCAGGCATTGGTTCAAAAATTTATTCCGTCGAAATTTTAATGTTTGATGTCGTCACTAAAATTTTTTAATTTTTATTTGTTCAGCATTTTAGCGATCGAAATTAGCAGTAACTTTAGCGCCTTACAGAATACGAGGGCTGATGTAGAAATTGTTTAACAAATTTTAAGTACACGGTAATCTCTTTTTGGAGTTTTGGCCATTTTATTTTTTATTCTTGGAGCTTTTTCTTAGCTTTTGCTCTTTTTTTCGCTTGCTGGATTTTTTTGGTTTTTGCGGCGTTTTTTAGTTTTAGCGTTTTTTCGCTTTTGGCGATTTTTCGGTTTTTGGCGATTTATATTACTTTTAGCAATTTTTTGTTTTAGTTTTGGCGATTTTTTTTTTTTTTTTGGCTATGACGACTTTTTTTGTTTTGGCGTTTCTTAAATTTTTTGGTGATCTTACGGTTTCTGACGATTTATTTTAGTTTTAGCGATTTTTTTTAGCTTAAGCGCCCTTTTTTGTTTTGGCGATTTTTTCATTTTGCCGATATTTTTAATTTGGAATGTTTTAGTTTAACTTTTTTGAAAATTGCAAGAGTTTGTTTCTTATGCTGAGTACACATCTGATATTTCTTGTGTTGTTATTTTGCCACTATTCGCATTATGACATGTGTACTTGGCATTACGATTTTTCGTTTGGGTATCGTTTTAAAATGACAGATAAGAACGATAATTTTACATTGAAAACGTACCGTGTTACCCTAATACCGCATGATAATATTAATATAAAATTTGCATTTTTCTCTGCCGTTTTAATACGCTACTTAAACGACAATAGTTGCGAATATTTATTTTGTTATTGATTTAAATCAAGCCCCCCCCCCCCCGCCCCCTTCGGAACAATAAATCCCTTTACAAATTGTTTCCAGTTGAAAAAAAAATTAAAAAGAATATTAAATATACAAAATACATAAAAATCATATAATAATTTAGCTCTTCTAAATTTGTGTAATAATTTTAAGAACAAAATATAACATTTAATTTTAAGAAACAATACGTTTGGTTCTCAATATACAAAACTTAAAACACAAACCCCCCCAAAAAAAATAATTTTACCACTGAGAGAGAGTAACAAGTAAAATACAATTAAAGTTCTTGAGAAGAAAAAAGGCTAGAAAAAGCTAGCAACAGCAAGCAGCTCTGTTGCTATTAAATATTTTTCCTGAGTAACCCTGCAAAAACACGAAAAGCCCATACTTACATGTTTATAAAATAGTTTGCCAAATATATTAAAAATGGTCCACAATCGGCAAAGAAAATCTACTGACATATTCTACAGAAAAAAGAATTAAATGTTAGGTTTTAAATTCATACGGCCGCATTATAAAAAAATTTAATAGAGGTATGCTTTAAACAATTTTTTTGAAACATACAGCCCAATCAGAAAAAAACTCGAGTTTTTTCACTTTTCCCTTTTCTCCTATTGTGAATTAGTTTTCCCCCTTTTTTCCCCAATGCGGGAGTAAAAAAGCTCCCCTTGAAAAAAGTACGTATTATTAACGCAGCAGTTGAACTTGCTTTTTCCACTAAAAATTATTCTCTGTCAAAACAGATTTTACATAAAAATACACATATTTAATACTCCATTTAAACAAAATTTATATGAATCAAATAGTAGTTAATATTTCTTGTATAACGAAAAACATAAATATAAAACAATATATTTTTCAAGTTCTTGATTTTCAATACTTTCAAAGATAGAAAACAAAATGTCAACAAACAAGCGAAACAACGAGCTGCATAATACGGTGCTGCCACGTATTACTGTTGTACCCAAGGAATTTATGATTGGAGGAATTTTTTCTCCAGAAAATTATTTTCCGTAAGAAATAAATTATAAGGGAATGTATTAATGATAGAGCTGATACACTTCAAACCCAAAATTATTTTTTTCTAGAATACGGCAGTACGTCTATTAAATGTTTTAATAAAATATTTTCAATTATACTGCGTAAAGAAAAAAATTTTTTTTATATAGTCGAGGTCATCGAAATATCTAGTGACGAAAGTAGATTTTGTTTTGCATGAGAAATGTACTGGATATTTTGCATGTGTAAACGCACTATTAAATAGAGTTTAATTTAAAAAAAATTTTGAAGGCTCCTGATTTTCTGCCGTATTACAGGGTATTTGTTTCGAATTTAAAAAACTAAACTTTGCGAATTTGCATGGTTGTACATAAGAAATAGAAAAAGATTTTTTTTTCAACTAGAGTCGTAGAGTGAAATGCCAGGTCTCAAAAATATTTTGAAGAAAAATAAATATTTCGCAAACGAATGTGTTTATTTATAGGAAAAAACTTGAAAAATTTAAAAAAGAAAAACCAAATAAACCAATTTTCTAGCCTTTAGATGAATTTAAAAGCACTTCCTTTAAACACCCAAATTATATATTAATGTTAATTCAACAAGTTCAACAATTAATTAAATAAAAAGTTTTTCAATATTTAACCGTAAAATATATATAAATTACATAGATGAAAAGCAGAAAATAATACAATATATAATATACATAGTTTAAGAAACATCTAACACAAAATAGAAAAAGGGACCTTTTAAAGAAAAATTCATGGGAAAGTATTTTTGTTGAATCAGAAAATTTTGTGAAGCAGTCATTTAGATTTTTAAAGAGAACGGATACTTTTTAAAGGGTCTTTTTTTTTTTTTTGGCTATAATTAACTTTTAGATTTATTATATATGCATATAAAACTGTAGACTTTCATTTATAAATTTTAATAAACAAAGTTTATATACATACATATATACAAGTACATATATGTACATATATAATGTGTGTGTGTGTGTGAGAGAGAGGCAATATAATGCAAGTTGGAGACAATTTCACAAAAAAAAAAAAATATTTTGTACTCCAATATTATTGTGAAAAGAGGCATAAAGGTTCAATTAAACGTGCCATAACGATAACCATACAAAACAGCTGTTCGAACCAAACTTATGGGCAACACTATACGTATTTAATTATAGATGACTTGCCATATCGCAACTACACTAATGAAATTAATAAACAAATGATAACATAAACAGATGGTTATGGTAAAGCAAATATATTTATGGTTAAGACAATATGATATGGCACGTCTGATTGAACCTTAAGAACTCTTTTTTAACTGGACAAGCAACGTCAGTCATTTGAATGATTAAATATTAAAAGTTAAATTTACATTGCACATTGCACTACAAGTAAAATATGTAATTGAAAACAGAACTTTTAAATAAAACATTTGTTTCTAGAAAATGTAATTCATAAGTTACGGTCTTGAATGGTGTTTCTTAAAGATTTTCAAAATAAGAAAAAAAAAAGATTTAATTGTATTGTCATTTTATACGTGCATCCCAATACATACATTTATTCAATATTAATTATAAAAAAAAAATAATAATAATTTTTCTTCATACAAGTTGCTGTAGAAATTTAGTAATAAAATATCAGTTACTTTAACAATAAAAACAAAAAAAAAGATTTTTTTTTATATATTTAAACCATTTTTTTACAGTCTTGGAAAAGTGTGTGTGCTTAATTAATTAAATATTTTTTAATAACAAAAAAAATATATTTTTTAAAATTTGGCTCAATAATTATTTATCCAAAAGTCTCCAAAAGTCTTGAACTGCTTTCGAAAAAGTCATATTTTAACTTTTTTTTGCAAGTTTGAAACTAACTTCGAATTTTCGCAAATACTAATACACCTACAAACCTTGCGTTTTTTAACATGACTGGATATTTTCAGCTTCAAATTGGTAAAACAAAATCTCAATAACTTTGCCCAAAATAATTTAGTATACAGTAAAATGTTGTAATTGATTAATTTTTTTTGCGCTACTTCTAAGCTTAAGACCTTATGAAATTGGTTTTTCAAACTAGCATCGTGTAAAAAATTTCGTAGTCAAACTCAAATTTTAAATTAAGTTCGAACTCTAAAAAATTCTTAAAATGTTAACAATTTTTACTAGAAGAAATTAGTGTGCAATGAGTTATTTTCTGAAATTTTGGGAAAGTTCGAAATTATTTTCGAATTTTCGAACTTACCTTAAATAATTGAAAATTTTGTTTTTTTTCAATGCTACTTTGTGACAGCACTTAAGTTTGTTATAAATTTTGAAATCAATATCACATTCGAAAATTCTTAAGTCATTCAAATTAAAAACCTTGGTTTTTTTTGCCTACATTCTCATTTGCGAATTTTCGGGGAAAAATTTCCATACATAAAAAGCTTGAATTTTTTCAAATATATTTTCAACATGAAATTATTGAAATAAGAGAAAAGTAAACTCCCCAATTTCCAGCGATTTGCGATTGAAATCACTGAATTGTGTTAGTCACTAATTTATGCGTTTTAACCTGTTGTCCACCCAAAAATATATCATGCACATGAGCCGTGTACTTTGTCTAAATTTTATTCAGTCCAATTAAATTACAAAAACAAAAGGCATACAAAATATGACCCCTAATTTCCTAAGTTATTTTGGGCTTTTAGTTAATAAAATTTTCAGTTTAAAAAATCTTAATACTTTTTTTTTCCTAAACTTCTCCTCAGTTCGTTTTAAATAACTTGGTAAATCTTGGTGATGAATTTTTTTATAACTAAAAAACTCAACGGGAAGAATTTTTTTTATTTTTGTTGTTTTTTTTTCTTCAATGTTCTAGCGAATTCCGAGAGCGAATATGGTGGGCGTGGTAAGTATACGCCAACCAATATTTGTATACAACTTGAAAGAAAGTAAAAAGTCGATGCTAATACCCACCATTGTCAAGCGCTGCCGTTGAATACGAGACTTCAAAACAATATTGTTCTCAAAAAATTTACTTTTTTTTAAAGATATGCATAAATATTTTTTTTATTTTTTTTATATATTTTTTTTAATAACAGCCAACAGTCATTTATCAAATTGAAACAAAGAATTGATAAAATTTATATAGTTCCCATATATGGAGGTGAGAAAATTTTTGTTTTGTTTTTTTTTTCTGCATATAAATACATATCTATACATATAAATAAATATTTTTTTATCTATACAATATAAAAGACACACACAATTTTTTTATATACATATCATCAAAATATGTTATTTTTTAAGGGGTTAGATTTGGTAACCTGCTAAGCCTTTTTTCCCCAGAAACTAAAAATTTTTTTTAAGTGCATGTACTTGTACATTTTTTTAACAAGTTAATTAATAAGTTACATGCATCGGTAAATTCAAAGGCCCAAAAACAATTTTTTTAAGATGCATGTGGCTTGTTAATTATTTTATTTTTTATTTTATTTTTTTATTAATATGTATTTGTTTTTTTTTTAATTCTTTGTACTTCAAAGCACTAAATAAAAGGCTATATTGTATTAAAATTGGATATTAAAAGTGAATAAATATTAAGCCAAAGAAAGTTATTATATTTCCAATTTTTTTTACATTTCAAAATATGTACATAATATAACCCACTGTGCTTAAGTTTTTTATACGGTGAATACCGTTATAAAACGAAAAATTACAAAGACATTGGCGTATAGTCATAGTCAAAATAAAGTATACTTTATGAGTTTAAAAAAAGTATTTTGTATGGCAATACTGGTTTTAAACTCTGAAAGTGTACTTTGCTTATGACTATGACTATGCGCCATTAATTTTACATTGAAAAAGTACCTTGTTACCTTTCAGTACTGTATTATTATTCCAATATAAAATACACGCCTATCGTGGTTGCCGTATTTGTTAAAGAACGGCAAACATGTTTAATTTAATCTAGGTATAAAATGTAGTCGAAGTCGAAATACGCCGACCACTATAAGGCGTCAATTTGAAAAATTTACCATAATATATAATGAAGGTATTCACATCAGTAAAGGTATTCACATGAGTTTTTTTTTTTGTTGGAAAAAAAATTCATCAAAAGTTGAATTTAAAAACTCAACTTTAGGTGGAATTTGTTTTCCTGTGTTTGTTGTAAAAAATTTAAATTTTAAATTTTTGTTGGAAAAAAAATTCATCAAAAGTTGAATTTAAAAACTCAACTTTAGGTGGAATTTGTTTTCCTGTGTTTGTTGTAAAAAATTTAAATTTTTCCATTTTTCCAACAAGAAAAAAACTGTGAATACCTTTAGTTTTTTCTTGTTGGAAAAATGGAAAAAATGATGTGAATACCTTTAGTAATTTTAATTTTAATCTAAATAAATACATATACATACATACAATTAAAAAACATTTCGGTTATTATTGTATGCTATGTCATTTAACTATCTGTAAGCCTTTTTATGGCTTCTCAATTATACATTTAAATATGCATTATAAATATTTTTTTAAATCCAATTTTAATATAGGAAAAAAAAGAATCTTCTCATTTTAATATGTGCAGTAACAAGAAAAAGTCTTAGGCAGGGTTGTTTATTTTTAGAACTAAGAATTGCTATAAAAAATAACTTTTTTTAAGAATGGATACTAATTCCTTTTTCTTTTTATCTTTTTCATGCTAATCATCGCTGTTGTTTTCTTAATAACAATGATGCTGAATTTATGGAAAACACAATAACTACACCAACAGCGTACAATTATTCTGGACTTTTGGATGGTTTTTATCGGAACAAATCCTATCATTATCCCTACTTATAATTCAGCCAGACTTTAGTGTAAATAATTTAATTAATTTAATTTAATAATAATTTAGATTTTGTGCATAATGTTAGGAGAGACAAAACAAATAATAAGTAGAGTAAAGTGTCCAGGAGACGTACAAAAAAAACCATCAATCGGTAGGAATGTGTTAGTGTCGTTTAATTGATGATTTTTCGGAGACGTACAAATAAAATCGTCAATCAGCATTTTAATTTTGTGTTCTTTGTGTGCGATGGCATATACGTTTTCATCGGATAATGATTTTTTGTTATTAGCGGCATTAAAACTTTATGAAATCTTTGTATAAAAAAGCACATTAAACAAATATACAGAGCTAAATAATAATTTTTCTATTTTCCACACTAATTTTTCATCTATTATTATTATTTATAATAATAATAGTTCTAGTTCTTCAAAACACTCTAAAAAAACACACATATTTTCCTTAAAAAAAATCGAAACAAACAAACGATTTTTAATATAAAAACAAGACATTGGGTGTGTGAATAAAAAAAATATGTACATACTCGTATGTATTTGCTTTTTAGTTAAAAATTAGTTTTAAACACAAAATTCACATACAAAAATACATATGCATTTAGGGTTTTAAAAATAATTTTTAAGTAATTTTTTTTATTCACACTACCCATTAAGATTAGAAAAATTAGAGAATATAATATAGTATTTATAATAATCATACAACTGTTTGTAGACTTTTGATTGTTTGGTTTTTTTACAAAGATCAATGGTACATTTTCATAAAGTGCAAGTTAATTTTTTTTCATCCGCGCACTTTTCCACGTCGTCACAGAACAAATAACACAAAGCAAATGACGTTTTTTTCGTCAATCAGATTTGGAGACGTACAAATAATCAGCCGTCAAATAAAAATATCGAAATTTTTTGATTCTCATCAATCAGTGCCGACAACGTGTACGTGTAGCCGAAAAGAAACGACTGCACGCACACAACTATGTGATTGATGGGTTTTTTTGTACGTCTCCTGGACACTTAAGAAAAAAAATCTAATTGAATTAAATGAAATTTATTTTATTTTAAGTGAAATAAGTTGAGAGCAAATAATTTTACTTGAACTAATCAAAAATGTGAATATTAGATTATTGTATTGTGATTTAATTGGTTTTATATTTTAAGTTAATTTTTAAAACTAATTTTTTTTATTTATTCAAAATAATTAAAAAGCCATATAAAAAAGTTAAAAAAAATAATAGTACAAACTAAAATTATGTAAAAATTTAAAAGTATTCAAAACTGTTAACAGTACTTGTATTGAGTCGTATTTGTTTTGAGAAGCAAATTTCGAAAATAACTAAAAATTTTAATTCAATTCGAAATTTGTATGAAACTGTTTTGAAATAGAAGAAGAATTTCAAATTCAAATATGAAATTGATCAGCAAATTTAGTTTATAATAAGTCATTGTTGATTTTCAACCTTTTCTTTTTGGAAACTTGAAACTAAATTCAAATTTTCGAACATATTAAACTAATGATTAAAAATGTTAAATTTCGAATTAGCAAAATTCGAAACGAAAAAATTGAAACGGAAAACTTAACTGCGTTAAAATTTCGAAATCAATGGAAAATTCTAAATAAAATTCGAAACTTCTCGAACATGAAATTTGGATGCCTTCAAAAATTTTAATTGCCAAAAAAAAAATTAGTTTATCAAGAGTCATAGTTGTTTTTCAGATTCTTTTGCAAAGTTCAAAATTAATTTTATAATTTTCGAAAATACTTGTAACGTTTATAGAACGCAGCAAAAATCGACTTGAATTGCTATTGAATATACATACATATTTATTTATCACTTTAAGAAATAAATTATAAAATGTAAAAAAATTTTCAATATGGCTTAAATTTGTTTATTTAAATAATATACATATAAGTTTATATTTTATTTTATTTAATGCCAGTTTATCGAAGACACTCTAAACTTTCTCGTCTGCCCACAAAAACAAAGCACTCAATTTTGTTTTTGTTTCCAATATAAATAAGCAGTCGAAAATTTTTGATTATCTTCGATAAACTGGCAGTTGAACTCAAGACAAAACAAAGACTGGAAATTTATTTGAAAATATTGAGTGTGTATATTTTTTTTATGATTAAACTGCCAGTTTATAGAAGCCATGTAAAAATTCTCGTCTGCCTATTTATATTGAAAACAAAAACAAAGCACTCAAATTTGTTTTTGTTTTCAATGTAAATAGACAGACGAGAAATTTTACATGGCTTCTATAAACTGGCAGTAAAACTTTTGATTTCATTTTTACACTTGAACTAAAGTAATTTTAATTTCCAAAATTTTAAGTTGTTAAATTCTTGGAGCTGGTGAAATAGAAACTAGAATATGTATGTACATACATACATATTTTATTTGGGAAACTGCAATTATAATTTTAATTATGTCCTAATTCTTTTTTATACAATACAATTTTATACGTAAATACAAACATATTTATTCGATCATTCGATTATACATATTTCTGATGTTTTTATGATTTTTTTTTAATGAATTGTGCAATAATAATTTTGTTTACATTAAAGGTATTCACATCAGGTTTTTTTTTCTTGTTGGAAAAATAGAAAAATGTAATTTTTTCACAACAAACACAGGAAAAAAATTCAACTGATGTGAATACCTTTATTAATTTACATATGTACTTAGACATATTTACTTTGCTACGATTTAAAATTGTTAACTAGTTCTAAAATAATGAAGTCCATAAATTCTTCACTTTAATTCCTTGAACCAAAATGCTTCATGCTCAATATTTTTTTAATCTATTTTCCTCCACGAATATGAAAGATATAACGCTCATTTACTCAAACAACTTCATAACTAAAAAAAAGCAGTTTGCCAGAAAACGAGTTTTTCGTAGTTTTCAATTTACACAAAACACCATAACACAAAAATAGAAAAAGAAATTTTGATTTTTCTCTCGGGAGTTGAGTAAATAGATACTCGTATGAAATTTTTATACAATATGAAGAACAATATTAAGATTAATTCCATTTTTTTAGTTATGACGTGGTTTGAGTAAATTAGCGATATTATGATTTAAAACGAAACATTCAATTTCAAATTAAATTATTGTAAAATTTGTAGTAAGAACATAGAACCTATTCATCTAAATACGAACGATAGATTCGATCAAAAATACCTATATATTTACATACATATGTATGTATGTGTATTAAAAGCAAAAACTGAAATTAGTTTTTCCAATAATATTTGTTAGAAAAATTCGTTCGAATTTAGAGGATCAACATACATAAACTTATATTTTATTATCAACTTAAGCTAAAGCTTTTCTCAAACGGCTTCATTTTATTTTTATTTTTTTCATTTCTCTCATTCATTTAGTTCGCCAACTTCATTAACAGATGCAGAGGTGTTCTTTTTTTCAACTTTTTTGCAAGTAAACTTCTCGAAGAATAATTAAACAATTGTGCGAATTTGTTTAATAATAAATAATGAAAGTATATTAATGTGGTGCATGTATTTGAAGAAAATCCAAGAATGAACGAACGTCAATTATGTAAGAAAACATATGGCCCGCGCTGAAGCGATATTAGTTTGTTGGTGTGTGTGCGTGGTGGAGAGTTCAGTTATTTATTTTTTGTGGTGAGTCTTTTTATTTGCTTTTTTTAGTTTATTTACCTTTATGTATTAGTGCTGCCAAATCCCTTATAGTTATTCAAATAGCAAATAATACACAGAAAGGAACACATCTTTCTCATCAAAATATTTATTAGAAAATAAATCCCAGCCATATGTATATGCAACTAAAAAATATGAATTGCATATGTTCAACGCACTAATGACTTCGAAATAAATACTTTTTGCAAGATTCAATAACACCAAAGTTAATTGTACACATTCTGAGAACTAATAGCAGATCGGAACAACTAGCTGTTTTCGAAGGCCGCCACACCTTCATCATCAGCGTTCTTTCTGTTTGGTCCAATGTATATGGTGTCAGTTGATGTAGATTTCTGCTTAATATACTCAGTTTTCAGTGCATATGGAATATGTGAATTGTTTTGATTTATCGTATTACAATTTACTAAGAGCTTTTTTGTAATGAAAGCTTAATTTTACCATCTCTAAATTTACAACAGTCTGGACTTATGGCGAAAATTAAAAATAAATATACTTAAAAGTAACAAACCAAAAAAGTTTGTTTTAAGTAGAAGAAAAATAAGCAAATTAATTGACATATGTATAATTATGTATAGGGTGTTTTTTTAAGAGGTATAGAACTTTGAATTGAAATAAAACACAAGAAAATCGTTTTAATGTCCATCAATTTGGCTTTATTGGAAGGATAATTTTATGCCATTAATGTTTAAATATGATTTCGGGCATGTGGCCGCCGCGGCTGGCTCGAATAAAGCCAATTCTACAGGTCCAATTTTCAACCACTTTTTCGAGCATATGGGGCCGTATGTTGGCAATAACGCCACGAATGTTGGCTTCCAAGTCCCCTAACGTTTCTGGTTTGTTGGCGTAGACGAGCGACTTCACATATCCCCAAAGAAAATAATCCAATGGTGTCAAATCACACGATCTTGGTGGCCAATTGACAGGTCCATTCCTCGAAATTATGCGCTCATCGAATGTTTCCTTCAATAAATCGATTGTAACGTGCGCTGTGTGGCATGTAGCGCCGTCTTGTTGGAACCACAACTCATCCACATTCATGCCATCCAATTCGGGAACAAAATAGTCGGTTAGTCGGCTCCAATTGCTGTGCACGGTGGCGAATCGATTCATTCGGATCCTCTTCAACACTTTGCTCTACAGCGGCAATTGTTTCTTCGGTGCGCACTGTTCGACGTCTCTGCGGATGCGTATTATCACATAGAGTAAGCGTAGTGCGAAAACGATCCATGGTTAACCGAATTAATTGCTCTGATGGACGATTATGTCGACCATAAAATGGACGGAGCTTGCGGTAAACTTCGCGAACTGAACCATTATTTTCGAAATAAATTTGCACGATTTGCAAGCGTTGTTCTTTTGTTAACCTGTTCATGATGAAATGGCAAACCAAACTAAATATTAATCACTTGACAGCTGACAAAATGGCCGCCAGTTAAAAAAGTGATGCCAACTTAAAGTTCTATACCTCAATAAAAAACACCCTTTAGTAGCAAACAAACGACATTGTAGAAGGGTAAAAAGTTACACATTTTCTCACTTTGTGTCTTTTTATACGAATTTAAGCGCGAAACATTTTCTCAAGTAAATTTCAGCAAGCAACTTATGCCCTATCACGGTTTTCAACTTTAAAAATAGTTTGGTTTTGATTGATAAATTTGCATTGCCATTCTCCACTAAATTGACTTTTCAGTTGTGTTTTGGTACTGTCACTTACAACTGTGAGTAAGTTTGGTTGAGAAAAGCGTTGAGTATACACAACTGCTTTTTAGTAGTTGGGTCTGTGGCTGGGTTTTTGTAGTTTCAGGTTGGTGTGATATAAAAAGCAGAAAAAGTGGAAAAGCGTAATTACAAATATTTTTTATGCTTAATAACAATTTTTTTTAACAATTTCAGTGTCGGAGTTATAGCGGGCACATACAAAGGTTTATTTAAATATGGTTTTAGGTGATCCAACAAATAACGAAACGTTCCTTTTTTCTGCCGGAAAAAAAGAATTCGTTCCCTATTTTGATTATTCCTTACCTTGCATTGGGTAGTTCAAGAGGGTTGGAATCATCACGAATTTCTCTTCTGATACGTAGCACATCTACAATTGCGACTTCGTTTTCGTCGTAAATAAATAAATCTACACATATTTGTGTCCATTTGGTATGATTTCTTTGTACTAAAACACTAAAAACGATACTTTTTCTAAAACTATGTGTTTTTTCTGTCAAACTAAAAAACAATTGTGGTTCATAATACTAAAACACAGTTTGGTCCTGTGTAAGTTGGTCTACTCTTAGACGACCAAACTGAATTTAGTTGAGAACCGTGATAGGGGCATTAATTTTTAGACCGAACGAAGTAATTCATAAATTTGTTTAAAAAATTAAAAGAGCAGGATACTCATCCTATATATCATATTATAAAACTATAAAGGAATTACAAATTTTTGTGTGATTAAAATTGTTTTTTATTTATTTTTCTGCATTTATGTTTTTTTTTTTTTTGAACAATGAAAATGTAGTTTCTTACCCCCCGTCTAGACTGGCAATAAAATCATTAACATATATTGCAGCAAATGTCAAATTATTGATATTGCCAATAGAGACAGCTCATTGCCAGTACTTGCAATAATTGTGGCAATAATTGTCAACAGTTTTTCGTTGACAATTATTGCGAACGTGAAACGTCAAACTCTGTGCTGATTTATGTTCAAATTTTCTGTATTGCGTTTGGCATTTCGATAATATTATTGAAATTTATAAAATATACATATGTATGTATATTATGGGTAGTTCAAGAGGGTTGGAATCATCACGAATTTTTCTTCTGATACGTAGCACATCTACAATTGCGACTTCGTTTTCGTTATAAAAATATTTTTTAATTATTTTATTTTTAAGAAATTGCATGTACTGAAAATGCAGTTTTTGTTCAGAATTTTTTTATTAATAAAAAATTTCACGCTATTTCATTTAAATTTCCCAAGCAAAATCAAAAATATTTTAACGATATTCGTTCGGTGTCAGTTGGAGAAAAAAAAATTAAGTCATAAGATCTAATTTGTTGAGTTTTTCTTAATTATTCTTTGTGTTTTTCGCTTGTTTTCACATTTTCTATACAGAGATACCACATAATATTGAATTAAATGGTGAATAAGATAAAGCGGGAGAGTATGCTAAAGAGAAATTACAGAATCACATTATCGTTATCACAAGCGAATAAAAATATGTCGATCAATATTACGATTTTCAGTTCGCAAAAAGTTACAGAATCCAGGTGCTGAGATGGGGTAACTTTAATCAACTTCAAAAATACAAAATTTTTAAAAATAATTTTTGACAGCCTTATTTTTAAAAATTATAGGCTTAATAGGAACAATTTTGTATGAAAATTTGTTTTAAAAATCCTATATAAAGCATTAATAATTTTTATAAATTAGGCTGTAAAATAATAATGTTTCTTTTATTATGTATTAATATACATATAACATTGTTTTTATAATGAAGCAGTTTTAAAGCAACAATGAACACTTTTTTTTAATGAAATGAAATTAGTTAGATATTTAAAAAACCTTTTTGATTGTTAAATTTGTATAGTGTTTTGTTTCTTGGATGTCTAAAACAATGTATGCAAACTTAACTTCAAATTCACAAAATATTATAATCAATGGAAATCGCGCATTTTCCAATAGCGCCATTTTCATCATACAAATCTAAGGTGGTTAAAAACTGTTTTTCGTTAATAAGTTCAGGCTCTATTATCAACAACATAACGAAGTTTTTCTTAAACATCTTTATTTTTGTCACCACACTTTCCATTCATTCATTTAGTTCTTCAACTTGCCTCGTGCTGTGCGGACGTACTGTGTATTTCTTTCCACTTTCTTTTATTGCAAGTAAAGTTTTTCCAAGAATAAAAACAAATCATTAAGTTAATAAAATTGTTTAATATAAAATAATGAAAATATGTATGTAGATATGTACAATATTAGTGCTGTGTGTGTAAAATCAAACAAGTGAAAGACAAATTTTGTAGGAATAAAAATGGCCGTAATGTGATATTGTTTTGTTTGTTTGTTCTGTGGTGGTGAGAGTTGACTAATATTTGCGTTGTGGTGAGTTTTATTATTTTTTTATTTTTTAGTGCTGCCAAGTCCCCAATAGTTATAGAAATAGTAAATATTACACATAATGAATTAACTCTGTTATTTGAAATGGTTATCATCGCTTTAAAAAAATAATTCCAAAATTTTCAATCAAATTGCTTATTATTGAGTGATTGGCTGGCGTCCTTTTAAATATGATTTGGAATTCATATTATGACTATAATGTACATTTAAGCATCATGTTATATCTTAATTTAAAGAAAAATCCTCTTCGGTTGTGGTAAAATAAGTAAATCAAAGTATTGAGTGGGTATTGAACTGACAATTCTCAGGCCCATAAAATGATGACGAGCGAAACCTGGGGTCCTACTCTGTAATTTGAAACGAAAGAAAATGTTTTCGAATTTTCATGTAATTACCATACAAATTCGAAAGTATTTTTTTTGCGTTTCGAATTACAGAGTAGACCCCCTGCTGTATTGTTTTTTCGTAATTAAATAATTTATAGACATTGAAGCTAGTTACATACATACAATTATATACATACGAGTATAACGACCCATAACCGCTAAAATAGCTTGAGCGACAAATTTTTTGGACTTCGTTTTTTTTACGAAAAACGACTATTTACAATCGCAAATAACCGATTGTGGTCAAAAAATTAAGTTTGAAAGTTATGTCGCTTAAGCTTTTTTGGCGGTATTGGCACGATATATCTCTCATTTATTTCAACAACGTCATAACTCCAAAAGTGTGATTTTTGTGTTAATAATGCAGACTTATTACGCATATAGTTATTCTTATTGTGTAAAATTTACATACAAATTTTTTCAGAGAAAACGAAGCTTTCTTTTTTCCATTAAGTTGTGTTTAAATTGAAAACTTTAAACTTGTTTTCTGTAAAAATAGTTTTTCTTCGAAATGACGTTTTTGAAATAAATTTATAGATATTAATAGCGCTTTTTTAAATTAATTTTTTGTTGTCAGAACTCTGCATTACTCCACTAGTTCCAGGAATATTTTATTTTTTTATATAAAATTTTTTCACTTTTGATTTTTTAATGCCTAAACTTATTATTTGACTTATTATTTAAATCAAAGTACCTAGTGTAACAAAAATTTTTAAACTTTATTATTATTTAAACAAAACTCTACTAAGGTTTAAAACAATATTAAAATATAATAATTACATAAATTATTGACTGATTAATGAGAAAACAAAATATTTGCTAGATTATCTAATAATAAAACAACTAAAGAATCAATTATATTTAGAATTAATAACAGATAAAGCATATTATAAACTAAAAATTTCAGCATAATTTTCATGAATTAATATTAAAAAAAAGATTAAGTTTAACTTAAAAAGAAATGTTTTCGATGGCTTAATATATAAAAGGCATAACTCTTATTTTCGATATTTTCCAGAAGAAGGAAAAAACTGAATAAAAACTAAAGCATTTACATGCAAGAATTTTTTTTTTTAAATTAAATAAATATTTTATTTTTAATTGTTACTTCGTTCTTGAAGGAGGATGTAATTATAGGCCCTATTATGAGTTGCATTCGATTTTCGATCTTCGCTGGGCATCGAACATCGAAAATCGAATGTTAAATTCATATCATGAGCATCGAAAATTTCGCTGAGCAACGAATTTTCTATCGAACAGAATTTAGCTTTCGATGAAGTATTTTAATATGCAAAATTGTTAAGAAATCCAAGTGTAGAACAATCTTTATTTTTAAGTACACAAACACAAATTTTACGCTGTTTTTTTTTTGCCGATTTTATTCACAATAACGACGTTCGTTGTCGAATATTCGTCATGATACCAAATGAAAATTCGTTCGATCAGTACTTTCGATTACCGTCGAATATCGAAAGTTGCTCATAATAAGGGCCTATATTTCTTTGACTGCCAGAAAACGTTAAAAACGCGATTTCGAAAAAAATTGAGATACGCCTTTTTATATATTAAGCCATCGATATGTATGTTTATTATTATAAATTTTTATTACAATATGTGATAGGATTTTAAATTGCTTTTAGTTAACAATTATCTAAAGAAGTTTTTGAAATTTTCCTATTTCCGATAATCGGAAAAGAAACATTTTAAGGCATTTAAGATGCTCTCACAGGAGTAATATTGAAGTTTTAATTGCAAATTGAGTTTGAACGCATCAGGAATTAAGATTGTGCAGTGATGAAATATTTTCTATAATTATAACTTCACTTATATGTAAATGTTTTAAAATACATATTTAAAACATTTGAAGAATTTTTACTCCAAATGAAATTTCTTTAGCTTATAAATTTTCTTTCTATCGGTACCTCTATTTAGGTTAAATTTTTTTTTATTGAAAATTTTTATACTTTTTCTGAATAATTTTTTTCTCTACAAAATCTGACTTCCATTACAATTACCATTAGCTTTAGCATTTAAAAAATAATTCATAAAATTAAACACGAAAGTTAATTTAATAATATACATACATATATATTAAAAAAAGCTGTTATAAAAATAATTGTTGAAATGAGAAAAACCAAGTTGGAAGTTAAAACTTTTTGTAAATTATGAAACTATATTTATTAACAAAAAACAACTGCAAATTATTAATTTTTTTCCAATAACTATGAATACCTTTAATAATACTTTTTTACTTAAGAAAAAGTTGAAGGAGAAGTTAAAAAATAATTATAAAAATGAACAACGTCAACTGCCCATATAAAGATTTTTAAAGAAGTTAAGACCGATATAAGATTAAAATAACAATATAAAAAAATAACTAAAACCTAATTTTAAATATTTATATATATATATAAACAGTTAGTGGATCAAATTATTAACAAATTAATTATAAAAGCAACAACAACAATTAATAATTTAATTAATATAACGAATAGGAAAAAAACGAAAACTTAAATACTATTTATAATACTGTAACAATAACAACGTATTATTATGATAATAATTTATGTAACACGAATTTTGAATTATAAAAAGAACTATAACCAAAAGAAGAAAAAAATCACAAAAAAATTTAAGCGCTAAAACACTAAACAAAAATAAAATTCAGTTAATAGTTATTTTGATCATGAAAGTGATTTTTAGTTATAATTTTTTCTTTACCATGCCACGCCATCTACTGCAAAGATTTTGACTAAATATTTTGGCTACCTTGGTTTTTAATATGTTTTTCCTTTCTGATTACGTAAAAATTTCAAGAATCTAGTTTAAGAAGAAATTTAGGTTTTGACCAATGAAAACTGACTGCACCACTGTGCGGCATTTTGAAAGTTTAATATGAACGAACCTATTATAAAAAAATTTATTCACGTTCATTTGTTCGTTTCTTAAAGGGGTCAAATCCTACACCTGAAATGTGAAGCTTTTATTTTATGATTTCTGGTGTTCGATCGATAAATGGGATTTGATAGCGGCCAAAAATTAATTAATTCTGTATTATTTTGGCCGAATTTGACAGAAGGCCGGTTTGACAAACCATAAACAACAGCTGTATTTTTTTCTAAATGTGGGAATATATATATATATTTTTTTGTTTTTGTTTTTGTTCAAAGAGAAGTAACAGTCATGAATGCCTACTTTAGAAAAGGGATAGTGATAGAGAGAGAAAACAGGTGCTGAAGGAAGATATAGAGGAAAGCTCCATTCTTTTACAACTTTGTTTTTTGCACGTGTTTAATAAAGCAGTGTTGCAGAGCCTCTGGTGTCAATGAGGCTTGCAAGTTAGTATCGATTTATTGTTCACTACGCCGATGATACGAGTATACCAACAAACGGTCTTCTTTCGCCAATTCAAACAAAAATTAATATACAATTATTAATAAAAGCTCTATTATGCATGGCGACCCAGCTTAAATGGCGTTGCCAGTTGTAAAAATCTTGTTTTGTATGACGATTGTCAACTAGTCTCCTGCACAAGATATCTTATAAGAACTTTTAAGACATGAGGTATTTTTCAAATGCTTTGCTACAGCGAAATCTTATAAAACAAACGTTAACAACACTGTTTGCAAGAAATTTATTTGAGTATTGCAATTAGGTATAAGAGTAAAGAAGAAAACACTTCGTGACGGAAGAATTTGTGATACTAGCTTCTTTCTATGCATAAGCGCGTGTACAAACGTCATGCATGTATGTGTGTATGATCTTTTATTTTTCTGCGCACATGCAAAGGCACACACATGCATTAACATTAGTTGTATGCGGTTAATCACATCCCAGTTGGCCACGTCTTTAAGACATCTTTGACGACGGGTACAAGACAATGGTAAGTCGTAGAAGACATATTAAAGACAACTCCATACAAATCGTTGACGAAATTTTCATACAAATGGCGGCGAGGTCACACAAGACCAGATGAGCGACATTGTCGCTCAGATTGTCCTCAACAAGGCTTTATTGAAGACAAAACGTGTGACACTGTCGCTCAGATTGTCATCAACAAGGCTTTATTGAAGACATAACGAGGGACATTGTCGCTCATATTGTCGTCAACAATGCTTTATTGAAGACACAACGAGGGACGTTGTCGCTCAGATTGTCCTCGACAAGGCTTTATTGAAGACAAAACGTATGACACTGTCGCTCAGATGGTCCCCAACAAAGTTTTATTGAAGAGAAAACGTGTGACATTGTCGTTCAGATAGTCATGAACGCCGATTTCTTTTAAATTGTCGATTAGAAAATTTAATCTACAGACGACATGTCGTATATGAATCGTCGAAGACAATGTCATCTAGGACGATTTGGACAACTGGGATAATAGCTTACCATCTACATATTACACACACACTCAAACGTACAATATGAAAAATAACAAGCATACATAATCAACAGTACTTTTGAGTGTTTGTTACAGACAAGCTGTCTTGACGTCATCGCTTGTTAACACTGGTATACACATACACCAATACATCCATCGTGCTTCGCTTATAATACGACAGCATTTATTATTGGTTTAGTACAGGGTGGGCCAAAAGAAACCAAGGGGTGTTAAAGTTTAATAACTTTTTTGTTTATTAATTTTTTTTTTATTTTTTCTTTCAGATTATATAGACAACACTTGGAGAATTTATAATGGAGAGGTTCACAACTGAACAAAGAACCAGAACAATAGAATTTTATTATTTAAACCAGAGATGAAAATTTGATTATGAGTGATGAAGCTCATTTTCATTTGAATGGCTTTGTTAATAAGCACAACTGTAGGATCTGGGGTTCTCAAAATCCAAGAGCCATTCATCAACGCCAATTGCACCCCATCAGGTGTACAGTATGGTGTGGGATCACATCTGAAAATGTCATTGGGCCCTACTTCTTCGAGAATGAAGATGGAAGTGCTGTAACCGTAAATGGAGAGCGGTATCGGTTTATGATAGAAAATTTTTTACGTCCTGCTCTTGAAAACAGACCTGGTATGTGGTTTCAGCAGGACGGAGCCACTGCCCATACTGCCCGAGACACAATGGCACTTTTAAGTCAAATTTTTTGAGAGCGAATAATTTCTCGAAATTCGGAAATTATTTGGCCAGCGCGATCGCCAGATTTGACAGCACCCGACTATTTTCTTTGGGGTTTTTTGAAGGAGCGAGTGTATGTGAACAAGCCAGAGACAATCCTTGAACTCAAGGCAAACATTGTTGCAGAAATTCGAACGCTACAGCCACAAGTTTTGAAAGATGTTATGGAAAATGTTCTAAAAAGAGCCCATCAGTGCGAAGCTGAAAACGGTGGTCATTTAAGAGACATCATTTTTCATACTTAGTGTAAAAAAATTTCCATTTTGTATATTATATAATCTGAAAGAAAAAATAAAAAAAAGTTAATAAACAAAAAAGTTATTAAACTTTTACACCCCTTGGTTTCTTTTGGCCCACCCTGTATAATACATGCGACGTGAATACATTTAAAAATCATGACGTTTTTACATTTCAAGACTGTTTACGCAGGCCTCTATTGTCAACTAACAGCTGTTAATTTCAATTGGCAAATGGCAATTATATAGGCAACCACAATTTTTTGGTTGCTTTATGGTTTTTCAAAGCAAAAAGGTGATAAAATATTAAAATGAAAAAAGTCAATTAAATTCAAATTAAATTAAATTAAAAAACATATACGATTCTGCATTTGTTGAGGTGATTTAACGGTTTCAGAAAAGCTTTCACAAAGCCTCTCTTTTAGCCGGTTGTGGTTAATTAGCTACCTTAGCTTCTTTTGCGCGAATATCTCAGTGTATATAATAACAGCGTTTTAATTTTTTTTTGTGTTCTTATTCATATGCAAGGTTTTATTTGATGTTTTAAATTTTTTTCATGATACTTTGAGTGAGCTAAAGAGAAAAACTTTCCCTCTTAGGCAAAACTTTCATATTGCTTGGTTCAAAATTAAAATAAACCTTTTGAAATCTTTTTTGAAACGTTTTTTCGTTCGGTAAAAGACCTTTAGAGTTTCCTGAACAGTGAGTGCTTGCGCAAAATAATGGTAAGATAAAATTTGGCCCATTAGTTTTGAATCCAATTTCTTTTCGCTGTCACTTTGAATACTGCAAAGATATTTTAGTGAAATTTTACTACAAATAACTAAATACATACATATCGGTGGCTTAATATAAAAAAGGCGTAACTCGAATTTTCGATGTTTTACAGGATAATGAAAAAGAACTGAATAAAAACTAAAGCATTTACATGCAAGAATATTTTTTTTATATTAAATAATTCTTTTATTTTTAATTGTACTTCGTTCTTGAAGGGGGATGTAATTATACGTTGACTACCAAAAAATGTTAAAAACGCGATTTCGAAACAAATTGAGATACGCACTTTTTATATTAAGCCATCGATATGTATGTATTAACTATAGTTTTTTATGTATAAATCGAATATGTAAAAAATACCCATATTTATAAAAAAAAAATAAAATGAATTTGAAATTCATTTTAGGAAAATTTTGTATGGAAAATTTTAACTAAAATACATTTCAAATTCATTTCAAATTTTATGAATATGGGAGAAAAAGTTTAATTATTAGCAGCTAAATAAAAGTGATTACAAGTTAAAATTTATAAAAAATAAATTTAATAGAAAAAAATTTACAAAATAATAGTTTAATATAATAATAAATTAATTATAAAAAAAAATTATTTTATGTCGGTTATAATTTTGACCTGAATGTATAAAAATTTTTTAATGCATATTTTTCAAAACTTAGTCAAGAAATGTTTAAAGTTCCATGATTTGTTGAAAGATTTATTAATATTGATTTACTGGAGGATCTTAGAAATATTCTTAAATTTATTTGAAAATATTTCTTAAGCGAGTTAAGCCGAAACTCCGTTATAAGTTGAAGTTTGAAGTAATCTCTTGATTCATTGATTAATTATGGGCTCATACATACACACTACATACATACTAGTGATGTAACGAATGTCAATTTTTGATATTCGCGAATACGAATATATGAAACAATATTCGCGAATACGAATGCGAATATTTCATGTGAAATTTATTGTCATTAAATTAGGGCCTATTTACGCCTGCAATATGAAATATTAAAAAATTGTTATGAAAAAGAACTTCATACTCCTGTTGGCGTACTTTAAAGTTAATAAAAACTACCCAAAATTTTAATGATCCTCAATTAATAATATTTGAAAATGATACAAAGCACAAATTTCTATAAAAAAATTTAATGGATTCGTACAAACTAATATTTTTATCCATTTATTAAAATTTCGTTGAGGATTTATGCATTTATTTACTTAATTTTTTTGGAAAAATATTCGTATTCGTATTCGCCTGAATTTGACGAACACGAATGCTTCGTATTCGCATTAAAAATGGCCGAATATTCGGCAATTCGAATACAAATATTCGTGCATCACTAATACATACATATACATACATATATAAATACAAAAATTTTAAGTTGACCTAGAGTTTCGCTAATAATATCGATTTCTAATATATCTCTTAATATATATCGTGTAAAACTATCGAGAATGATACTCAAAATTTAATCGAAAAAAGTTCACCTGTCGCCCAGTTTTGTTCCAAAAAATAATCGATTTCGCTCGGTTCGCTACCAATATCGAAAGTGAGAGATATCGCAAAAAGGCAGCAGAAAAATTAAAAAAGTAATTTTATTTTTTAATTCTAACATACTAGCACACATCCGCTCTGCTACTGTCACACATTCGAGAAACTATCGAGAAAAGTTCGAAGTTCGAGGCTTTATCGAACATTCGAATTTTAAAGATTTCCAAACAAATATCGAACAAATTTTTTTTGTTTCGAAACGAGCATTCGTTTATATCGAATCTCAGGTCAACTGGGTGCCAGAATTTTTCGCTTGAGATAATTGAGTTATGGAAGTGTGTGTATATGTATGTGAGTGGTTTCATCATTTCCAAACTTCAGATTTCAAATTTACCTCCAATTTTTCATTTCAATATTTCATAATTTTAGATTTTAATTGACCACCAATTTTACTTTTTGATATTTCACAATTTTGGATATAAACTTTACCGCCAAATTTTCATTTCAATACTTCACAATTTTAGATTTTAACTTGACCGTCAATCTTTCATTTTAAATTTTCACAATTGTGATTGCAAGATACAAAGTTTTGCTGGATTTTATAATTCATACTTCTTATAAGAAATTTTTTATGTTTATTTAATTTGTTTTTATATTCTTTCATCTTCTTAAACAAACACTATAACCCAAGTTATATATACATATATAAAACCTAAAAACCAAACATTAAATTTATAAAAAAACAAACGTTGAAAAATCCTATTAAAAACTTTTTTTTTACAAAAACCTTAATAACAGAACAAAATAAACCACTTAACAGAGATAAAAGCCGTTATAAAAAGTTAATTACAAAAATCCAACCTCCCAATTTATAAACTTGTTATATATAATGTATCTTTATAAAAGTTATATACAAAAAAAAACTATATATACCAATTATATATATTATATAAATATAAAAAAACAATAAAAACTCCCAAAAAATATTTACAATTATATTTAACTACTAAAATAGTAAATGAAAAACGAAAAAGAAATAAAGATTTTTTATGTAAAACAAAAAACCATTTAACTACATAGAAAAACAAACAAAAAAGTTGCAATTAATAAATCCTTTATACACATAAACTTAAAAAAAGTTAAACATAATTTTCCAATTATAAAAAAAAAAGAATACTGAAATGTGAATATAATTTTGTGTATCTACTTTTCCATCAATATTTAAGCAAAAAACAGAAGAAAAAAATAAATTAAATAGTGATAAAAGATGACAAACATGAAAAATAAAATTAATTTAATTATAAAAATAACAAAGTGATATGTATTAAATTTGCTTGGTTTGGTTTTATACTGGTTTTATCTAAGTACGAGTATATGTGGAAGCTGCGATTTGCCGTAATACATTTATTAATTGCTTAATATCCGACGACAGTTCTAATATTTCAATGATTAAAAGCCTTGTGAAGGAATAGAGAAAGGTGTATTTAATCAGGTGGCAGCACTACGGCACACATTTTTTTTTTTTTTTTGCTCTGAGTACAATTATGCTACAGATTGTCAAAAGTTTTGCTTATAGACCGTTTAGATGATGGGTGAAGAGGCAGCTGCGACAAAGCGTACACGTTATCTTTTGAAGTCTTTTCTTAAATCCACGCGGGTTCATATGAAGGCTTTTTTAATTTGGTAACATAGAATTAATATCTCCATATAGTTTTACCAATTTTAATTTACCATCAAAATATAATAATTCCTTTTCGCTTCATACTTTGATAAGTTTTAATATTTTTACCACAACTGTTTATTTCATGAATGCTATAAAAATTATGTTTAACTGGCAACACTGCAAAAATACGAGAGAAAGAAATATGTAAAATTGTCGCTTCAATTCTCATTACGTGCGACTTTTGCCAGCCAGTGTGCACACTTCATTTTTTTTAAAGTCGGTAGAATCGACAAAAAAAATCGGTAGATTTGAATGAAGTTCGGTAGAAAATTTTTTCTATTCAGAGAAACATAAAAAATAATAATTCAAAGAAACAAAAAATAACAAAATATACGTACTTATATAAAGATAAAGGGTAAGTGCAAGGAGTATCAAACTAAACAGGTTCCAAAAGCGCATTTAAAACTTCACATGTGATTGGAAATTAAACTCCCATAAATAATGAAGCATTTCCAATAAAAAAAGTGTCATCCCCAGTTATTTACCCTTACGCTTTATATATATGTATATGCTATGCATATATAAAATAATATACATAAGTAACAAGAATTCAGTTTTTGTACATAGGTTTTATAAAGCTACTAAAATAACTTTTATTTGGGAAACATTTGTAACTACATACAAAGATTATATGTAAGATCCATTTATGAATTTAAACTTTTGTGCAAAAATTATTAAATCATTAGTAGAAATAAATATTTCATCCCCAAGGCACAATTCTTTGGCAAATATTAGGTTATTTATAGTTTCAGTTTTTAACCGATTTCTTTGTTCTGTTTTGATGATTTTTATGACAGAAAATGACCGCTCTGCGGCCGCACTGTCATGTGGCAAAATAGGCAATTTACACATACATATATAGACTTAAATTACTAAATAACAATATTCGCTAGATTTCAGGCCTTGTTCGGTAGAATTGGTAGATTGTTAAATTGACAAACATATTCGGTAGAATCTACCGAATATCGGTAGAAGTGTGCACACTGTTGCCAGCCCGCAAGCTTCTCTTCAATAGCCGCCGATAAACACGAGTCGCAGCTACTTATGTCACCCTTCATCTACACGGGTTATTACAAATTTATTTATATTTTTATTATTTATTTTTTTATTATTAAAAATATGTATAAATAACACTGATGTTACTTAATTTTTTTTTATCATTTTGGCGCTTCAAACCAAAGTGAAAAATCAATATTAAAATGGCGAGCAAATTTAAAAAGAACCATTCACGATGGGGGGGAAGGGGGGAACATTATCCGAAGTTGCCATATGTTCACGGGTGGAAACTTTACGGTATCGATTTTGTGAACAGGGAACAAATAATTTAATTCAGTAAAGTTCGTCTTCTACTAGCACACAAAGGGTTCCGTGCGCAAACTACATAGTACATATGTGCCCTTAATTATGAAAGTGGTCAATTCATATGCATTTTTGCTTCGAAATATTAAATTAATTTTAAAAAAACTTCAATTTATATTTAATAAATATTAAAAAAAATTTACATATATTAATCGAGACTACTACAACTCTAAATTAAAATGTTGAATAATATAAAAATATATTTTAATTTGTTCAAATGTAATTTACTAAATATCTCGAGCAATAATTAAGGGCACATATGAAAGTGGTCTAAGTCATATATGTACATATTTCTTTGGATGAGCTATTTAGTAGATTATATTTGAACAAATCAAAAAATGATTTTATAAAATGTAACATATTAGTTTTTTATTCATTGAGACTACTATGATGAATAAAAAATTATTGAATATTTATTGAAGTTATTTTAACATGCATTTAATATTTCGAAGCAAAAATGAATATGAGTTAGTAGACCACTTTCATAAGCATTCGTATTCGTCAAATTCAGGCGAATACGAATACGAATATTTTTCCAAAAAATTAAATAAATAAATGTATAAATCCTAAACTAAATTTAAACAAATGGATAATAACAAAAATTAAAAATTTTAAAAACCCCCGACTTTTTTCAGAAAAGATGTTATATCTTCTAAACGGCTGGACCGATTTTTTTCAAACATAGCTAAGAACCCTCTCGATCAAGTCATCTTTCAAACAGAAAAAACTAAATGAAAATCGGTCCAGCCGTTTGGCCTGTACGTGGACACAGACAGACACACAAATGCACAGACACACACTACAAACTTATAACACCCCTTTTTTTAGTCGGGAGTTAAAAATATTAGTTTGTACGAATCCATTAAATTTTTTATAGAAATTTGTGCTTTGCATCATTTTCAAATATTATTTACTGACGATCATTAAAATTTTGTGTAGTTTTTATTAACTTTAAAGTACGCCAACAGGAGTATGAAGTTCTTTTTCATAACAATTTTTTTAATATTTCATATTGTAGGCGTAAATAGAGCCCTAATTTAATGACAATAAATTTCACATGAAATATTCGTATTCGCGAATATCCAAAATTGACATTCGTTACATCACTAGTACATACATATGTATGTAATATTATACGAACTTTAGCCTATATGTATAATCGAATATCTTAACTGATGTAGACATTTCTAAAATTTTCATTTTGTTTTGGCCTATTTTTTAGTTACCGCTTTTTACATTCCGCCAATTTTTTCAGGTTTTTGGCGAGTTTTTAGTTTTACCGTTTTTTTAGTTTAGCGCTTTTTTCGTTTAGGCGATTTTTTGTGGTTTTTAGTTTAAGCGATTCGTTTAATTTTGACTCTTTTCTTCAATTTTAACGTTTTTTCCCTTTTGGCGATTTTTTCGGTGGTTTTTGGTTTTAGTTTTTTTTTTAATTTGATGCTTTTTTTAATTTTGGCGATTTTTTCCCGATTAGCGATTTTTTCGTTTTAGCGATTTTTGGTTTTTTTGCGATTGTTTTAATGTTTTTTGGCGACCTTTGTACTTTTAGTGATTTTTTTTGCATTTTAGCGATTTATTTTATTCCTAATTATATTTCTCATTTAAGGGCTTTTTTATTTTCCGCATTTTTTTAATTTTGGGATTCTTCAGTTTTAGTGTTTTTTTTTTTTAATTTCAAGAGTTGCCTCTTACGGTTTCCAAGATCCAGCAAGTTGTTAAAATTACATACTCAAAATAACATAATAACATAAAATGATAAAATACCCTTTAATTTTGATATTTAAAATTTTTGCAAAAAATACACTTGGAAAATTACAAGTGCCTATTATAGGGTTGCATTTGTATACTCGTTTGTATAGCCAAAACAAATATACCATGGTATGTACCAGAGATCTGCAACAATACATAACACTCGCGAGCACACTCACTGTTTACTATATGATTTTTAGTCTCGAATACTTTTCAGCACTCGCTTTTATTGATTTGTTGCTTTATTCGCTCGTTATTCACATACAGCGAGCTTCATGCATGAAAATATACACAATAACTTTTTAACTTGTACTTGCGTTGATTACAGAAAGAAGTAAAAGCCCAGAAAAAAGTAACAACAATAGCACATCCACTCTGAGCAAAGTTTCGTGTTTTTTCTATTTTCGTATTAGGTAACTTCTTTGTATTTAACTAACACTACTTTGGTGTTACGATCAGCTCGTAACAACACCATTCAACACATATTCATTTGATATATATTTGTGTATTACTATTCAACATTCACTGCAGCCGCGGCTGCCAGATTTCATGATTTGTTGTAGGTTTCACGAAATACTATATATTTCAAAATTATTTATTTTAAGACCAAAGATAAAAACGTATTGTGTACTTCTCACAAATTTAAACTTAAAATAAACTTAATAAAAAACAAAATTTATTTCAAACCTACTGTTTATAAAATAGCAAATATGATTTTAGGCAATATTTTGTGGATTTTTTTTTTTAATTGTGATTTTAACGTTACATAAAAAGTTGCTCCTTTTATTGAAAGTTTATAGAAGCTATGTAAAAATTCTCGTCTGTCTATTTATATCGAAAACAAAAACAAAGCACTCAAATTTGTTTTTGTTTTCAATATAAATAGATACACGACAATTTTTACATGGCTTCTATAAACTGGCAGTTAATATCATAAGCCTGTCTTATTCTTAATATATTTTAATTAAAATGTTCTATGAAAAAATTTCTTATAATTTCTTTTAAATACATTTTATTTCATTGTGAATTTAACCCTACATATTTACATAAATATACAATAATTGATTTTTTCCCAAATCTTCTGGCAACGTTGCTTTAAGTATTAATACGATTGACGAATGCTGAGAGTAAATACTTATGAACTCTGAGAACTATAACTCTAGTTAATAATGTAAGTGTGTGTCTTCAAAATTCCTACACAAACATTTCTCGTGTTGTTTATCAGATGTACGAATGCCATTGTCGAGTGTTGAAAAAAATATTTAGGAAACAATACTAAACAGACAACGTGTATAAACTGCATTATGATTGATACAGGCTCGTATGCTCAAACACAAATTCTTACGAGTATGGCGAGCAGATACAAAAACAATATGCTGTATTAACTACACCGCATCTCGTTTTTAAGCGAGTATCTTAAATCATAAAAACAGGTACTCATTGCAGTTCTCTGGTATGTACCATATAATTGTAGTGTGAGCGACAGAACTAGTATAAGACTTATTGTGTGTGCGTGCTTTTCCAAATTAAAATACAATTAAAACAAATAACAATTGCTTATTGTATTGCTGCTGAGCAACTCTTTGTTCTGTTTTTGCCCAAAAATACATATTGTAATACAAACATATGAAAAAAACCATTGTTGAAACAAATACATTAGAGTTGTGCTAATCAGCTCTTTTGAGTGACCGCTCTTTTCAGCTCAGCTCACTTTACTGAAGTATTTCATTCAGTTGGCTCAGTAGCTCAGTTCATTTGTAGTGCAACATTTTATCAAGCATAAAGAGAGAGCGAAAACAGAAGCATAAAAAGTGGCCGATTTATACAGTGAGTGAGTGTGTGTGTGTGGTTATACATTACAAAACAAGGCAGATGAAGTATAAAAAATAAATAAAACTAAAATACGAGTATACATCGTTTAATGAGTGGAATTTGTTATGTTATGTTATGTACATATGTATGTACAATCAAAATTAAAATTATTTAAGGTTTCAGATATTTTAATATTATCACAATACATATATAAATTTTTTTTATGTACTTGTGCGACAAAAGAAAATTACTAAAAACCAAAAGACTTGTATCGAACTCTTTCATTAGGTCGTTTTAGACACAAACCTTTTATCAAACCCACCTAAAATACGAAGGTTTGTGTCTAAAACGAGCTGCTGAAAGAGTTTGATGGAAGTCTACATGTAGTTTAAATGGGTTTGATTATAGGTTTGTGTCTAAAACGAGCGACTGAAAGAGTTCGATACAAATCAAGAAACCACTCAGTACTGAGCTGAAAGCGCTCAGTGGATTGACCGGCTCAGCGCTCAGTGAGGTGAATCGTTCAATTGAACTAGTTCATTCATGAGCTGCACAACTCTAAAATACATGATGGACAGATGTATGTGCGGACGTTCGTTGTGGTATTTTGTGGCGCAGCCAAGTATACAGAGAGAGAGAGAGAGAATTTTGCTCTGAGAGTAATTACACATGCATGTGTTTCATGTGCATGTATCATTTACTTACATGTGTATGTGAAATTTTATTTTCATTCATTCATTCATCAACCATGGATTTTTTTTTCAACACACCATGTGGTACTTATGTTAAAACCAGTTTTATGTATCTTATTTGTTATAGAAAAACAAATACATACAAACGTGTTTTTCTCATTTGGTCGTTGCACAACCATAAAATAACTGCTTTAAAAATCAACATTTACAACTAGTAAAAGAAACGCTAAATAACATATTTTTTCATACAAGAACCAAAAAAACACGCAAAACTGGTGCAAACAGATGCATCTGTGCAATGCTATAGTGCCTATATATAATTGTCCGTAGATTACATTAGGATTTCAACATGTTTGGTTGCTCGCTTTAGAACATCCTTTAATGTTTAACTGTCATATACATATTTGCTGTTGTAGCTGTCAAAGTTTTACATTTTCTGTGAAAATTTCAGGTCCGTAGCTCGTGCGGCTCTCGGGAAAATAGCCTGTCTCTGACAAACAGACGAACATTGTATCGAAAACAATAGTGTGCGGAACCCTAAAAACGATATAAATATTATTCACAATATGCCAGTTGCTCTGGCTTAAGTTCTGTTATTTGTCAGCTTTTTTAAGGTTAGGATTCACTATCTTGCACACAATTGTACGACTTTTAAGAAAATACACTCCTGGTATGATGGATTTTATGGAATTTTTCAAAAGACAACAAGAATTCATTAGATCAGTACCTGGATTTGTAACTTTTTGCGAACCGAAAATCGTAAAATTTATCGACATATTTATTCGTTTGTGGTAACGATAATGTGATTCCGTAATTTCCTTTTTACGATAGTCTCCAACATTATCTTAATCGCCATTTAATTCAATATTATGTGGTATCTCTGTATAGAAAATGTAAAAATAAGCGAAAAGCATAAAGAATGGTAAAGAAAAACTCAATGAATTTGAGCGTATAGCTTTATTTTATTTCCCTCCAACCGACAGCGAATATCGTTAAAATAAAGTCGATAAATTTTCGTTATATTTATTATAGCGATACGATTATCGTTATAAAAGTTACTGAATCCAGGTACAGGGTTGTATTTTCTTTTTCAAAAACCTTGTATATTAATTGTTACTTTCAAAAAATATTGTAAAAGCCAAAATCTATTCATGATATTTGTCATGATCTTTTATGAAAATGTTTCCTTGACTTTTGTATTTGTTTTAAATGTGTGTATGTTTGTATGTATGTATGTGAATATCGAGCCATAACCGCTAAAATAGCTTAAACGACACATTTTTTGGACTTCTTTTTTTTTACGAAAATCCACTATTTACGATCGCAAATGATCGATTTTGGTCAAAAATCGAAGTTTGAAAATTATGTCGCTTAAGCTATTTTTGCGGTTATGGTACGATATATTATTTTTCTTCTCATCTAATGAAAATTAAAATTAAAAAAAATAGTGCAATTTTTGTCATCAAACAGAAAAACTGATGGCGGCAATGACACCGCCCGCAGTTGATGAAAAATTGTTTTTAAAAATTTAATTTCCAATAATTTTTTGCGAGGGAAATGTTTTTTCCAATTTTTTTTTTTTTTTGTTAATTTTGTTTTAAGATAGTGAATGATACTTTTTTGTATAATTCTAATTATGTATAATAAAAATATAAAAAGACGTTTTAAATAATTTATATCGTTACCTTAATATGAAAAGGTTCTAACTCATTAATTATTTTGAAATCGAGTTTTTTTTGTATACAACCCGAGTATTTCGATAGAAGAACATCTAATGTATCGAAAAATGCAAAAATCTCGATTTAAAAAATATCAGTTAGGGCCTTTCTATATTAAGGTAACGATATATACATACATATAGTATGTTTACATATCGTGCCATAACCGCCAAAAAAGTTTAAGTGACATAATTTTCCAACTTAATTTTTTGACCAAAATCGATAATTTGCGATCGTTAATTAATAATCGATTTTCGGCAAAAAAAAAAAACGAGGACAAAAAAGTGTCGGTTGAGCGTTTTTGGCGGTTATAGCTCGATATGTATATGAAGGGTCTTTCATTAAGCGCTTCCTATATTTAAATTTAAATAAAAAAAGTGTGTGTGTGTGCGTAAAATATCAAGGAAACTTTTCATCCGTTTAAGGCGCCATTATATATCTTTACCTTAATATAGAAAGGCCCTCATTCTTTTGAAATTGATATTTTTGCATTTTTCGATACATTAGATGTTCTTCTATCGAAATATACAAAAAACTCGATTTCAAAAAAATTATGATTTGGGGCCTTTCCATATTCAGGTAACGATATGCAATAAAACATCGTGCAAATGTCCGCCGTGGCATTCGGAAAGTCCAATTTGCCATAACTGGCGTATAAATCAAGCTGAATTTGACCGATGTTATGAGTTATGTGGGCCTTGAGGTCTATTGTATCAGTGGCATTTTTCGCATGGACATGCAACTTAAAAAAACCCTACAAGAAGAGGTATAATCGTGACCAGTTCTTTAAATCACTTATGCGAAATGTTTAATGTGGCATGAGATGTGCGTCACGTAGCATCACTCTTTTAAAATCACATGCCATTGGTATCGATACCAATCATCTAATCATCTAATTTTTGACAAAAGAAAAGCAGTTAATCGTCCATCTATAACGCTCGCCTTTGAGGATGATTGAAAGATTGTGGCAAAGCTCGCGGTACCCTTTTTTACATTCACCAAGAATTCACGATAGCATATTTTCCCTTCGAGGCTAATGGAAATTTTATGGTAAGAAAAATTCCACTTGTTATTCACAATAGGGGTGATTCTTTCGTTTCGATTTTATTTCCCCAGAATAAATGACAGCCAATTCGACAGCTGTATGATCGCTATCAACTGTTTAAAATTTAAAGTCCCTATTGGAAAACCCTTTATATATGTATGTATATAAGTATGTGTATGTGTACATAAGTGTATCTGCCTCAAAGATATTTGATTTAAAAAAAATTATATTACGTTTTTCTCTACTTCCGCATTGTTAGTCATCCCAATATGCTTTTACAGTTTCTATTCGCTAAATTTAAATGTTTATTGTCTATCATTCACATGAATCCTACAATTAATATTTTTTTTTAATATACTCTTTCTTTAAGCGTAAACATTAAAGGATCCTTAGGTCTCAAAATTAATTCGGCAATTAGCAATAATTCTTCATTCTTATTGCCAGCATAGCTGAGTTCATAGTGACGTAAAATATTAGTTAAAACAGTTTTTATTTCCAATATGGCGAATTTTTGGCCAATACAATTACGTGGTCCAGCCGAAAAGGGTATGTAAGCATAAGGACTCAACTTTTCACTGGCGTAGCCGATTTCGAAACGTTCGGGCTTAAAGGCATCAGGCTCAGGAAACAATTCCTTTTGGCGATGCAAATGTAAAGGAGCGATTCCAATATTCGTGCCGGCTGGCACAATTTTGCCATCTAAAGAAAGCATAAGGAAAAAATTTTAGTAATAAATAAATACACAGTACTAAAACAAAAACAAAAAACTTACTAATCTCACATTGCTCTGTTACTTTTCTGCCCAACAGTGGCACTGAAGGATACAGTCTCAGTGTCTCCTTTATGCACAATTCCACATAGTGTAATTTGTTCAAGTCCTCATAGCTCACGGGCTTAGATTTATCATTGCCCATTACTTGTATGATCTCTTCGAAGCATTTCTGTTGGCATTCCGGGTTCAAGGCCAAATTGTAAAAGCAAAACGTTATGGCAGAGGAGGTGGTGTCATGGCCCTCAAACATAAATGTATCCACTTCTTCTCTTATATCTAAATTCGTTAAGGGCTTGCCATCAATTTCCGACTGTAGTAAAATATCCAAGAAGGCCATTTTACGCTTCGAACCCACATCATCGGCTTGAGTTTGTGTTAAATTCTCGTTGGCTTTCAAAAGCTCTGTGCGTCTTTGAACAATAATATTCTCAGTGAAGCCATGCAAGATAGCGAGTGCTTTCTCTTCTTCGCGAGCCAATTTGGTAAATTTATAGGTTAAATTGAAGCGATAGAGTATATCGAACATACGCTTGTGTAAAACTGTTGATATGCTATAGGAGAATTGGTGGATGAGCTGGAGAAAAAGCGTTATGGTTTACGAGTAAAATTTACTTACGTTTTGACAGCTCTCACATACTCAGAATCAACATTAGTCTGGGCATTCAGAGACACTCCCATGGCAGTTTCTGAAAATGATGAAAATATTACATTACTTTCAAGAAATATTCTGTTATGGGTGAGTCCATCATAGTGCAGCTAATATTCGAAACAGAAAGAGTATAAAATTGTTATAAAAATTTTTTTCCTTAAATTTTTTTTTTCGCAATGTTTATATTGCTATAAACGAAAAATTTTAGTTTTTCAGAGTGGGATATAACTGGCGTTTTAAGGCCACGTATTGAACTTTTTCATACAATTTTTTTTGGATTAAAATGGAATTTTTTTTATTTTTTTACAATTTTAAGTTGTTTTTTTTTTTTTTTGGCTAAAAAGTAGTTTTTATATAGTAGACCACATATTTTTTTCGTTGTTTTAAATCCATCTCGTGCCTGATTACACTACGTGACAGTTTTTTGACCAAATGTGTCTGATACCCAATCCTAATGTAAAATGGTTCACTGAATCCGAATATGAAGTCAAAATTGAGGAAAGTAGAACAGTTTTTGAGATATAGACAAATTACCTTTTTTGGGTTTTTAACAAAGATGATGTGGCTTAAATGCAAATATCTTAAAAAATATTTGTAGTTTTATTCACCTTTTTTCCATTAAAAGGTAGTAAAATTACTAAAATAAACAGACATCGCATGTAAAGATTAGTCAAGAAATGATGGAGATACAATGCACAAAATTTCAAACTTCATTACTGTTTTCGAGTTTCATTGCTGTTTTCAAGTTTTCTTTTTTTAACCAAACAATCAAAAATTTTAAGATTTTTTTCCATAGGACATTAAATAATTTTAATACAAACATTTTGCTCTCTACAAGGTCCAGATTGGTGCAAAAATGACAAAGCTACAGAAGATTTAGTGAATTAACCCACTTTTCGGTTTTATTAAATCAAAAACAAAGGTAATAAAAAGCCTTCAATTCCAGTGGCGCACGCAGTTAATGTTAAAGAGTCATATTAGTCCATGTCTATATTACAGGGTCTGATAAAGTACGAACAGCATAACTTGAAAATCTGAGCCGATCTAAAAGTTGTTGCCATGTTGACTGGTTTGCAACAAGGCTACACAAAATATTCCGTATTCTATTGAGTACATAATGTTTCTATTAAAATAATCTAACGTGATAAGTGACAAAACTTAGCAAAAATTATTTATTTAGTGTAAAAAAACTAAGTTGAAAACACCAAAATTGCAAAAAATCATAAAATTTTTTGTGAAATTTGAACTTTGTTCCACTGTAGTTCAGTAATTTTTTGATAAATTTTTACAAGCAACCCATGGTTGTTTTAGCAATTTTATTTTCTTTCAAGTGGGAAAAATAAATAAAAAAATTATTTAATACTTACCAAGATTATTTTATTAAAGTGATATCATCTTTTTTAAAAACTCAAATAACGGCAATTTTGCAATATCTCGAAATCTGTTCTACTTTTGACCATTCTGATTTGGTGAAAAATTCTACATTAAGATCATTTGTCAAATTCATTTGGTCACGACTTTGTTGAAATTTTGTTCCACATTGTAATCATTCTCCCCATTTATAAACTTGTACAGCATTTTTCAAGTTTTATGTAATGTGATTTGTAAGCGAGTAACGAAGTTTGGTAATCAGAAAAGTAAGTCATTATATGGCAAGTAGTTCTGATGGTAATGAGTAATTTTTTGCTGGGATGTTGCCAAAAAACTAAAAAAATTGCCAAAAACAAACAAAAATCGCCAAAAAAATCACTAAAACTCAAAATAAAAAAAAAAATTACCAGCCAAAAACCGAAAAAGTCGTCTAAACAAAAAAAAAAAAAAAAAGCTCTAAAACAAAAAATTGACAAAAACCCGAAAACCTGCTAAACCTGCGCTAAAACTAAAACAACCGCCAAAACAAAGAAAATGTTTAAAAATGTCAACATCAGTCATTATCAGTCAGATATTCCATTATACAAGCTACACTTCGTAAATTTGCACTTTACCGCATTTATATTGATTCACTTTCGCCACGTACGTTTTTCGCTACTTCGCAAACCTTAATTTTTATTCTTACCACAAATCGTATCCAATGTATACAAATTCACCCATTCGTTTAAATTAAAGCCCCTTTCAGTTTGCATACGATGTTCGGCATTTAAATTTCCTAAAAATACTCGCGATTTTCTTTCAAACGTATCAATAAACCGGTCCAGAGTGTTAAAGTGAAATGCAGGTGTTATAATCCTTCTACGTTTATGCCATTTTTGGCCGCGACTAATGAGTAGACCCTGCTTTAACCACGGTTCTAGAAATGAATATTCCTTAGACTTGTCATTAAAACGCCCACTGCTTAAGACAACTTCAACATCTTTGACATCACAAAACAACATATTCAATTCGGGGCCAAGCCATATTTTTAGGGTATTCCCATATTTATCAAATAATTCTTTGATAATTAAAATATTCATATGCGGCTGTTTGCCAATAAAATAATGGGCATGTCCAATTATTGGCCAACTTGGTGGACTTGGTATATTGCTCGTTAGTTCAATTAAACGTTTGTATTTAAACAAATATAAAATTACACAAATTAGAATAGGTAAGACCGTAAAACTGGCTAGAACGGCAAAAGAATCCGCCGCGAAAGTTTCCAACATTCTGTATGAGTTTTAAGAAGGAGTTTTCCCGCTCAACTGAATTATTGCATTTGATTTATTTAATTTGCTATAATGCAGCTTCCTTGTTAATCTTATCATTTAAACAGTTGCAAAGTCCAATATAAAACTGTATGTACAATATGTTAACATTAATTAATTATTAAATTACAAATTATTACTTGTATTGTATGTTTTTTTTGTTGCATTTTTTATGTTTTATTTTTTTATTATTTTTTTTTTGCTTATAGGAATCGCTAAATTGTTGCAATTTAAATGACAAGTGAAGATTGGAATGCATACATATGTATAAAATTTGAGATTAAGGAGACTAAATAAAGTGCGCGTCATAATGATAAGGTAAGTTAAAGATTTATACTTTATAATATATGTATGTATGTATATCCAGGGTGTCGCAAAAGAAAGTTTATATTAAAAAATAAGTAACAAGCAGTAATGAAACAATCTCCCCTATTCCACTTGCAAACACCGAAAATGTGTTTTGTTTAAATAGAAGTAACACTGAGACAATGAATGCATTCTAGTGATAGAAAAGACAGGTGGTGAAAGAAGTGATAGAGGAAAGCTTCATTCATTTACAACTCTGCTTTTTGCACGACATTTATTAATGCAGTATTGCAGCGCCTGTGGTGTTAAATGAGACGTATTAAATATTTATTGAAGCTGTGCTTAGTAGCCATTTTATTGGTTATTTTACTTCGCAGATGATTCTGCTACAAACTATCGACGAAGGAGGGCGCTCTGATGTTACATTATTATTGGTATCCGCTGAAGTCGGTATAGTTCATCACTTGAACTTTCCTACAACAACAGAAAAATGCGTGGTGCTGGCTACTGCAGCCAACGCCACCCGCAATATGTATAATACGTATCCGAAGTCATTAAATGGCAGAAAATTCATCAGAAGCGTACGTAAATAAATAAATCATGACTTTTTGTTGGTTAAACACTGTTTATACGAATTTTTTCTCTTGCTTCATTAATTCTTATATAACAAAAAAATATTTTATTAATTAATTAACAATTAATTACTTTGTGTGGGTGGTACATAAAATATCCCTGCATATACTCATGTGTAGCCGATTAATAGTCAGAGTATTTTTATGCTCATGCGTGTGATTGTAGCTCACACAGTCTATATATTTATATACATATGAACATATCGTCACCTAAAATCCAAAAGGCCGTAACAACCAAAAAATTCAAAATAGACTTTTTGATTGATTATGATGTGACTAACCAAAATACATATTTTAAGATATGTTCAAAAATACCGATTTTATTCATTATTCAATTTGGCACCTAACATATAAATAGTATTAAATTTATGAAGTTTTTTGCTTCTCCTGTAAAATAGTAAAAAGTGTACTTACGGCCTTTTGGAATTTAGGTGACGATATATAAATATATAATTTTTTTTTATAAATTAAAAACATTAACCTAGTTGCTCTCAAATCATAATTGCCGAAAAGAACTAAGTTGATTGCATTTGTTACATTTCAGTTAATCAAAAAGCTAAGATTAGTTGCTGATAAATCTCCTTTATTCAACGTTGTGAAATGCATTAAAAAAAGGCAGAGAATTTTGAAAAACTACACAAAATTAGCAAGAAATAGTTTTTATAGTAAACCTAGTGCAAAAAAGAACATTGGACAAAGATGTGTTTCAAACTCTGCTGTATACCTAAAGACTTTTTTTTTAATTAAGGCAACAATTTTTGTTTTTGAGGAAGTCCGACTAGTCTCTAGTCCACTTGGAAACCAGTCACGCGATTAGTTTGTCAGTTTCCTTAAATATACACTACCGTTGGTGAACTTTTTCTTTACTTCTCAAACCTTAAAGTTTTATCTTACCACAAATCGCATCCAATGTATACAAATTCACCCATTCGTTTAAATTAAAGCCCCTTTCAGTTTGCATACAATGCTCGGCATTCAAATTTCCCAAAAATACTCGCGATTCTTTTTCAAACGTATCAATAAACCGGTCCAAAGTGTTAAAGTGAAATGCAGGTGTTATAATCTTTCTACGTTTATGCCATTTTTGGCCATGACTAATCAGTAGACCCTGCTGTAACCACGGCTCTAGAAATGAATATTCCTTAGCCTTGTCATTAAAACGCGCACTACTTAAGATAACTTCAACATCTTTGACATCATTGAAAAATATATTCAATTCCGGGCCAAGCCATATTTTAAAGGTATTCCCATATTTTTTCAAAATCTCTGCGAAAATTGATAAATTTGTATGCGGAAGATTGCCAATAAAATATTGGCCATGGCCAATTATTGGCCAACTTGGTGGACTTGGTATATTGCTCGTTAGCTCAATTAAACGTTTGTATTTAAGCAAATATAAAATAACACCGATTAGAATAAGTAAGATCGTAGAACTGGCCAGAATGGGAAAATAACCCGTCGCGAAAGTTTCCAACATTCTGTATGAGTTTTAAGAAAGAGTTTTCCCGCTCAACTGAATTATTGCATTTGAATTATTTAATTTGCTATAATGCGGCTTCCTTGTTAATCTTCTCATTTAAACAGTTGCGAAGTCCAATATAAAACTATATGTTCAATATGTTAACATTAATTAATTATTAAATTACAAATTATTACTTGTATTGTATGTTTTTTTTTGTTGCATTTTTTATTGTTTTATTTTTTTATTTTATTTTTTTTTTTGCTTATAGGAATCGCTAAATTGTTGCAATTTAAATGACAAGTGAAGATCGGAATGCATACATATGTATAAAATTTGAGATTAAGGAAACTAAATAAAGTGCGCGTCATAATGATAAGGTAAGTTACAGATCCAGGGTGTCGCAAAAGAAATTTTATATAAAAAAAAAAAATAATAAGTAACAAGGAATAAAGAAACAATCAACCTTATTCCACTTGCAAACACAATATTTTTTGAAGAGAAGTAAGGCCCAATTCATACGATGATTTAAAAATCTTGTTTTGTTTTTGATTCTCCAAAAACATTTTAAATTCATACGATGATTTTTTTCCATGTTTCTAGTTTTTATTTATTTTTTTCTTTCAAAAATTTTAGCAATTTAATTTAAAGAAAGATAAATTAAAAACATTTAAGGGCTCAATGATCAAACAGAATTGCGGCATAAACACATTTTTCATACAAATTGACATAAAAAGTAGTGCCAGAAAGCAGTCGAGAGATAGAATCTATTTTATTTTGACAGCGTTTTTTCTTATCCTCTCACATAAAAATAAATATTCTTTCAGCAGTGCTACCAAATGCAGGCACCGTGACACCAAAATAATTAGACAAAAGTCTATGTAATTTCGAGCAAAAACAAATTTTGAAACGGTTTATTAGCAAAAATATATTTTTAATATAGTTATTTTTACATTTATGCACAAAAAATGCAATATGAGAATAAAAAAATACCTACATTTTGTCAAAAATAAAATATTTTTCCGATATTCCCTATACTCATATATTAGTGACAAAAATACCTACAAGGTAACACTGTTTTGTATTAAAAAAAAAGCTGTTGTCGCATTCAATGAAAAAATAAAATAATAAAGCAACATAAAAAAATTAAAATGTGTGTATTAGATATGAAACTAATCATTGGCCACCAGGAGAAGAGAATGGCGATGGGCTTGGCACCGGGCAGTACACTATCTCCGATTATGTTCAATATTTTTAAAGCAGATCTGCACCGCATCTCATCGGAAAACACCACCCTCTTCCAGTTCGCAGATGATTTTTTCTTGGTATGTGCACACAGGGACTTCTGCGAAGCCAGCTCCATTTTGGAAAATAGCCTGAACTGGCTCAGCGAGGCTTGCAAAGAACGACGACTTCCCTTTAACCCGAATAAATCCAGCTTTCTGCATTTTAACAGGGGTCAGAGGACCCTCGACATTTCCCTGGCAGGTGTTTCAATACCTCAGGTCGACCACGTCAAGTATCTGGGGAGAATTATCAGCCATAACAATTTCCCAACACTGCACGCATCCTACTTAGTCAAGTTACTAAATAAAACGAGTAATTTCATCAAAATAATTAACAATAGGATCAACGGGCTGGACCCGTCTCGGGCACTTCTGATTTTTAGAACGATGACAAGATCCAAAATCGAACATGCGGCATCATCTCTCGCAAATATCACTAAATTGGCCCTGAATAAGATAAAGGTTTTCATGAATGACTTGCTTAGGAGATGCCTGGGTCTTATGAGATCAACCCCAATCAACGTGGTTTACCATATGGCGGCAGAGCTACCACCAGATTATAGATTTAAATTATCCGCGGCCAAGGAATTGGCGAAGGCCTTTACGTACAACCTACCAATCTCGATTGATTTACATGACCATGTAGTGCTCAACACTAGCATTTCTCGCATATTCCACCAATTTAATGACATTTTCACCAACATCGGTATTAAATTGTACGCCCCATTGGATGACAGGGTCAAGTTTCACCTGGATTTCTTCGAAAAGGTAGTGGGAAATAAGAGTTCAGCAAACGCTGAAATTATTCGGGCACTGTCACCCCACAAATTGCAAAAGTTAAGAGCAGCAGATTGCGACATAATCTACACAGATGGTTCAGTAATCAATGATTCGACGGCCTTTGCTTTTAACCATAGCAGGTCAAAAATTACACGAATGTTTCAACACCGGCATGAGCTTATCATCTACCTCAGCAGAGCTTATGGCGATTAAAAAGGCAGTGTAATTTGTGGCTCATTATGGTTTTTCGAAAATAGCAATTTTAAGGGACTCCAGATCCAGTCTTCAGGCTTTAATCAACAGAAATAACTCGAATTATATCGTGAGCGAGATTCTGGATTGTATAAATAGGACACATTGCCGGGCTTTTGAATTTCACCATATACCTGGTCATGTGCCAATTGCGGGCAACGAAATTGCAGATACGGCCGCCAGGGCGGCACATGACAGCGGCGTTCACGTTGTGGTCAAATGGCCCGTTCACGATGCCATCAGGCGAATTGAGACTGCACTCAAAAGAGACTGGCAAGGGGAATATGACTTACTAAGACAGACAAAGGGGTTGCTTATGGTCGGCTGTTTCCTGGTATCACGGACACACCGTGGTTTATTGCAGATTCACCAGGGTCAGACCATGATCGAGCCCGGAGAATCAGGTTGGCTAATAGAATACTGGCAGGCCATACCTTTTGTAAGGCCTCATTATTTAGGATTGGCGTGGGCCCTTCTGACCTATGCGATTTTTGCAATATCACTGAGGATATCTCTCATATCATGTTTAATTGTCCGCACTATGACGCACAGAGGTCAACTTTTCCCCAATTGCAAGGGTACGACAACATGGCCGACTTTCTTTTGGCCAAAGGCATTGGGGCCATATGGCAAGTAGTAGACCTCATCCAGGCTACCGGTATAAGACTCTGACGCCCCTTACGTAGGGGAAGATTTAAAAAAAGGGATAGAAATTCAACTCATACTATCATCTAACTCATGTTTTTAATAATCATAAATTTTACTGCATTAATATGATTTTTTATATTCTTTACTTAATTAAAATTGGTGCTTGCACCGGAATTGGCGATGGCGTTATGAAGTACATCTTCGAGGCCAAATAATTCTTCACTAGGAAATTCCCGCACTGGTGGAGTAACTTAAATATCAAACAAACAAACAAACAAACTCGTAGAACGGAAATGTGATTTTTTTTCTACCCCTTTTGCTTTTCTTTACCCTTCGCCTACAAACTCTAAATATCGCGTTTCAAAAACTCATTGAAAAATCAACGTGTGAATTACGTGTAACACTGAGGCAATGGATGCCTACTACTACTAGGTGTTACCTCTTCTTTAGTAAAGGGATAGCGATAGAGAAGATGGGTGGTGAAAGAAGAGTTAGAGGAAAGCTTCATTCTTTTACAACTCTGCTTTTTGCAGTGTTGCAGCGCCTGTGGTATTAAATGAGACGTATTTTTTTTTTTTTTTTTTGAGGCTGTGTTTAGTAGGCATTTTATTGGTTATTTTACTTCGCCGATGATTCTGCTACAAAATGCCGAAGAAAGAGTGCGCTCTGATGTTACATTATGATTAGTATCCGCTGAAGTCGGTGTAGTTCAGTGTAGTGTTGTAAAAGTATTGAGTATTTGAGTACTGAGTACTCAATACCCGGAGTTTTTCCCGGTACTCAATGCACAAAAGTAACTACTCAATACTTTCAGGGTTGCATTTTGTAGTATTCAAGCGAAAGTCTTCCTTTAAATTAAATCAGAATTATACAACTCTGTGAGTTTGATACAAACAAATATGACTCTGAACCTCATGGAGTTAGTGGAACAAATACCAATTCTGTTAGGAATTATTTTGATACGAAAACAGCCACTAAAAAAAAGTACTACAAAATGCATTATTGAACTACTTCAGTCATTAAAAACTACTATTGGACAGAAAAAGTGACTCTTCAGAACAGTGGAAGGAAGGCACGTGATACAATATAACCAGCAAGTCAGGTCTTCACAAACATTAAAAATATTTTATATTCTTTCAATGTCGGTAAAATTTTATTTCTACATTTCAACAATGACTAAGTAATAACATCAATTGTGAGAAAAAATGTTAATTAAAAAATATTTAGAAGATAATTTAAGATGTTAATGCACTAGAAGTGTTATGAGTACGTTAAAAAAATTTTATGTACAAAAATTAATCTTCAAACTCATTTATTTTCATTTGTTATAAATTAATTTAAATATACTTGTATTTAATCTTTGTTTTTCCATATTCCATCATTAAAATAATATAAATAATAATTTTTTACTTCCCATATACATACATATATAAAGTATTGAGTAGTATCGAGTACCCAATTGAAAAAGTATCAAGTAGTACTGAGTATTCAAAAGTAGCCGCTTTTTACAACACTAGTTCAGTGACCAGTGTCTATGCTTTCATCACTTGAAATTTCCTACAACAACTGATATAAAGGGATACTAATGCACAACAGAAAAATGCATGGTGCTAACTACTTCAGCCAACGCCACCCGCAATATTTATAATACGTTTCCGAAGTCATTCAATGACAGAAAATTCATAAAGAGCGTACGTAAATAAAAAATTAATGACTTTTTGCTTGTTTTGTTGGTTATGCATAACGTGACCAGATGGTTTTTGCAAAAAGCGGGACATGATCGATCAAAAAGCGGGATTTTGAAGAAAATACAGCCAAAAAGCGAGATTTCAAGAAAAATATCTTTTAGAAAGCGGGATGTGCAATATGCTCACACAGTTTTGTATGTATATACTTAAGAAAACACAGTTTCCAACTCAAAAGAAACGCTTTTAAATAAACAAAAGTATTTACAAATACAATACAAATATTATTTATCTAGTTATATAAATAAAAATAAAAATCATTTGTTGGTAATCGCATCAATTAAGAGCGGCTGCACCGATTCCGCTACTTTTTTTATGTTGAACTTCCATTATAACTTTTTTTTTTTTTGAAATATCTTTCACCAAGAAACGTGAAATTTTGCGTGATTAACGATTTTTATATTGTGCATTGTCTTATGAAAAAAAAAAAAAAGTTCGAATTCGACATGTTGGGTGTGAAACCTGCCATAAAGTAAAAAATATTTACTGTGCGATATCTGAAAAACTAATATAGTGAGAAACTTGAAATATTGTGGGGATAACTCTGATAATATTGTGCATTGTATCTGGAAACAATTTCAGAATTTAACAAGTAGTGCAATTTTTCAAAAATAATACCAGAGTATCGATCTTGCTGCTTTGCTTAAAGAGTATTACTGATGGTCTAGAAGGAACAAGAGGCTATTACCCAAGATATCTTGGAAGCCAACATAGTCTTAATTTTGATTTTTTTTTTTCATAAGCAGTAACGCCTATAAAGAGAAGAGTATTATAAAAAGGAGTCAATAAAATATTTATTTTTATAATATCTTGCTATCTGCTACAAACACAAACTTGAAATTCCGCTGATTCTTCCAATGATAGAAAATAATAGGAATTGGAGAAGTAGCCTGGCTCCTCTCAAATAGAGAATATGTTTATCTAAAAAATATCTTGAAAACTAATGCAATGAGAATTTTGAAACTCTTGGTGACTATTTATATTAATAATGAGAATTGTATTCTACAAAATAGTCAAGGTTGGACCGCAAGCGTGGCATTTCTAATAAAAAAAAATATATATTCATCTCAAACCGTTTATGGGGTGTAGCGAAGCACACAGGGTTTTGGCTAGTTAAGCAATAACCACACTTAAAAAATATTTAGAATGAATTTTTATCAGTTACATTTTAATAAAAATCGGACAAGAGATTGAATTTTTCAAAACTCTAAAAGGCGGGATAAAGCGGGATAGAAATTCGAGGCGGGATCGACCTGTGAAAAGCGGGATGTCTGGTCAGGTTAGTTATGCACTGTTTATAACAATTTTTTCCCGCTTCGGCATTTCTTATACAACAAAAAAAAAAAACTTTTTTATTAATTATTTAACAATTTTGTGTGGGTGGTACATAAAATAGCCCTGTGTATACTCATGTGTAGCCGATTAATAGTCAGAGTCTTTCTATTCTTACACAGTCTATAAATTTAGTTGCTGTCGTTTGTGCTGCGTAATATAAAAAAATGTGTTCAGATTTATTTGTTGGATGTTTATAATTATACGTAGGCAATTAAAAATTACTGCGTGAGTTTGTATACATATGAGCGTGTTTTCTTGTTTTTACCTATACGTATTTATAGTTGTTTGACGGCCAATACTCAAAGAGTATTTAAAACTATACTTATGTCACTCTCTGGTCCAAACTCGAGAAAATGTACACAGCGACTGAATTCCCAATTGTCACGCTGCCAATGGACATAACCCGCACGTTCCCCATATTCGTAACGTTAACGCATTAGGCTAAACAAATATAAACTTTCTTTTGAAACATCTTGTACAATTTTATATACATATACATATGTACAAGTATATAAATACAGCTATATAAATATATAAATATATAAATATATAATTTTTTTTATAAATTAAAAACATTAACCTAGTTACTCTCAAATCATAATTGCCGAAAAGAACTAAGTTGATTGCATTTGTTACATTTCAGTTAATCAAAAAGCTAAGATTAGTTGCTGATAAATCTCCTTTATTCAACGTTGTGAAATGCATTAAAAAATGCAGAGAATGTGCACGACTTTTGAAAAACTACACAAAATTAGCAAGAAATAGTTTTTATAGTAAACCTAATGCAAAAAAGAACATTTGACAAAGATGTGTTTCAAACTCTGCTATATACCGAAAGACTTTTTTTAAATTAAGGCAACAATTTTTATTTTTAAGGAAGTCCGACTAGTCTCTAGTCCACTTGGACTACGAGATTACGAGATTAGTTTTGTGTCATGGAGAAAATCTTAAATATACACTACCCTTGGTGGACTTCATTTTCGTCCAGGAAAATTTTTTGTTACTTCTCGAACCTTAATTTTTGTTCTTACCACAAATCGCATCCAATGTATACAAATTCACCCATTCGTATATATTAAAGCCCCCTTCAGTTTGCATACGATGTTCGGCATTCAAGTTTTTTATAAACACTCGCGATTCTCTTTCAAAAGTATCAATAAAACTATCCAGAGTCTTAAAGTGAAATGCAGGCGTTGTAATCTTTCTACGTTTATACCATTTTTGGCCTCGACTAATGAGTAGACCCTCCCTTAACCACGGCTCTAGCACTGAATATTCATTAGCCTTGTCATTAAAACGCACACTGCTTAAGATAATTTCGACATCTTTGACATCACAAGAAAATATATTCAATTCGGGGCCAAGCCATATTTTTAGGGTATTCCCATATTTATCAAAAAATTCATTGATAATTAAAATATTAACATGAGGCGGGTTGCCGATAAAATAATGGGCATGTCCAATTATTGGCCAACTTGGTGGACTGGGTATATTGCTGGTTAGCTCAATCAAACGTTTGTATTTAAAGAAATATAAAGCTACACCGATTAGAATAGGTAAGGCCGCACAAATTATCAGAAGGGTAAAAGAACCCGTCGCGAAAATTTCCAACATTCTGTAGGAGTTTTAAGCAAGAAGTTTTACGATCAACTGAACTGTTTAATATATTTATTTTGTGTTTTAGCTTCTTTCTTAATCTTATCATATAAACAAAATTTTATGATGTTGCGAAGTCCAATATCAATCTTAATATTAATAAATTATAAAATTTTTTTCTTGTATTTTTATTTTTTATATAAATGTACATATATGCAAAATAATTGTTATTTAAAAACATCAATCCAAGACCACCGATATGTGAGGTAGCAATTAAGGGAACTAAAGTGCGCATTAATATGATAAGTTAAGCTAAACAGAGTTTGTTGTATTATTTATTATATTATTGCAAGAGCTGCCATCTCCAATAATCTTTGTCGAAAACGAAATATTCTAATAGCCTTATTTATATTACTAAGGCTTTATAAAGGGGTTTTATAACAAATTTTCATAAAAAAATTTTTCTTATTTAGCCTTTAATAATTTTTATAAATGAGGCTATAAGAGTATTGTTATATAAAATAATTTAGTTACAACATGTATTTATAACAATAACTGAATTTCTTTGTGTTTATTTCTTTCTTAGAAAAAAGAAACGGTTAAGTTTCCATACATATGTAAATGCCAAAAATTTAGACCAGTTGGCAACTCAACTTGTGGAGATAGAAACAGCTGTGAATGTTTACATTGTTTTAAATGCAATTAGGAATATATATATATATATATATATATATATATATATATATATATATATTTTTTTTTTCTTCAAAATTGGTTACCAAAATTAATTACACTTAATGTGCACTTAAAAAATTTTTAATATTTTACTACATTTTTATTTGTATTCAGGTTTATTATGAACAGCAATGTGCGGTTAATAAAAGGAATTTTAACAAAAAAGTTAATAAACCATTATTTCGAAATGCAACCCTGAATTTTCAACAAGCAACTACAAAATCACTATTGTGAATAGCTATTAACGGAAATTTAGTTCCCATTTTTGCAACTACAAAATAGTAGGCAGCGATGCCAACTTAGCTATTTCGGTGCTAGATTTAGCTCTTTTTGATTGCTTCTAACTCGAAATTTTTCCCTTTAGTTCTTTTTTTAGAGTGCTAACACAGCTCTTTTCAATTGTGGAAACGGCACGTTTGGCACTTTTCGCATTTTAGAGTAAATTTTTCCGTTTTTACCCTATTGTTTCGTTTTCGAGACATTTAAAATTTTGGCGGACACCGAAGGGACCATTGAAATGTGTCCGCACAAGGGGACTGTCCGCTCAAGAGAAAACAATGCTTTGCTTATGGAGCTGACGGAACCTGTCAAAAGTGTCCCTCTAAAGGGGTGTCCGCCTATAAGAAGTGTCCGTTAAGGGAGATTCCACGGTATATAAGATATATTTATGATTTTATTCATCCTTATTCCAGTTGTCGACATCGACGTCGCCTTAACACAATATCAAAAAATTAGAGCTTTTGTACCCGTTGTTGAGAACAACTGACTCCTGTTGGCAGGTTTATGCTATTTTCTAGCGAGTAAACAAGCTCCAATTTTTGGTATTGTTTTAAAGTGACGTTGATGTCGACAACTGGAATAAAGGTAATTATAAACTGTGTGTTTCTGAATAATTAGAAAGTTTTTGACAAATTATTGAAATGGATTCTTACTGCCAAAAATATAGGAAAGCTTGGGAATCAAATTCCGCCTTTAAAAAATGGATTAAACCAACAAAAGATCCATCTAAAGCTTTGTGCAAATATGTCAATTCAATTATAAAAGCAAAACATTTTGATTTAGTACGCCATTCGCAGACTATTAATGTAAAAAAACCTTGAAGCACAACAAATTGAATAATAAATACACTCATAAATTTAAAACGGAAAAATCTTAAATTTTTAATTTTGGCTCTTTTTAGCTCATTTTGATTAATCGGTTGGCTTGTTTTGCCTCTGAATTGTTGGCATCACTGATAATAGGAGAAAATGTTCACCCCTATTGTGAATATTTATTTATTCCCTCGAAATATTTCCCTTTTCCCTAAAGCATGTTCAAAAAAAATATTGCATCGCTGATTTTTATTCCCGCGACTATTTCCCCAAAAAATATGTGTATTTTTCATAAACGTTTTGTTTGGGAATAAAAAAAAGAAGCACAATGTAAGTAAGTAGTTTTCTTGATATTTTTGAACTTGTTTGATTTCATTTTTAAAACGAGTGAAAATGCATGATGATAGTGGATTTGATGCACCTCTCAAATTTCGTCCCTTTATTTTTTTCAATAAAAATAACATAAATCGGATCAATGCTATTAATTTTGCTGAATAATAACAATTTATTAAGAAAATTATAAAAATAAACGTAAAAAGTAAAAACAATGCAATTACATCAATTCACTATAGTATAGTATAGTATATGACTCGCAACAGATGTTTAATTTATTCCCTAACAATTGGCGATGCCATCTTGCTGTTCATGGGAATAAAAACAAATATTCCCAAAAATTTATTTCCTTGACTTTCGCGATTAGGGTGATTCACTCGAAATGTAAGTAGTAAATAAATAGAAATATATACAAATACAAATAAGTATCGTTAAAAATTAATAAAATAATTGTTTTCATGCACTGGGCGCGTATTTTGTGCAACAAAAAGCTAATTGTAAGGTTTGTAAGCTCATTCACTGCATTTTATTTTTGTCATTTGTCATCAGCTGTTATTTTTCCCCTTCAAATGCATATTCACAATAGTGAATACCTGCTTACTCATTCATAAATTTATCAACTGGTTTTCGTAATAAGTATGTATTCGATGGCTTATTATAAAAAAGGCCTAACTCGAATTTTCGAGGGAAAAACTGAATAAAAACTAAAACATTTACATGCACGAATAATTTTTTTTTAATTAAATAAATCATTTATTTTTAATTGTTACTTACTTCGTTCTTGAAAGAGGATGTAATTATACTTTGGCTACCTAAAAACGTCAAAACGCATTTTGAAAAAAAAAATAAAAAAATCAGATACACCCTTTTTATATTAAGCCATCGATTTCAACCTTAGTTTACAAAGCTTTGCACTTTTCCACCAGGTGATGGTTGCTGTTTATAATAAACCTGATTATGTGTAAAATTGTAATGTTTTTTTTTATCAATTCATGTTTTATTGTATGAAGTTGCGAATTTTTTTTTATATTCTGTAATATAGAACTTACGTTGTGTGCATTTGTGTAAGGAATCCTACATATCTAGTTGATTATGGAAAGCTCAGGCCTTATTAGCATGCTATATTTTTTTTGCAAGCACTTGCACACTCAATTTTGTAGAAGTTATTCCTAGATTTCTGTAGCAAGTTTTACAGTGATAGTGAAAAATCAGTAATCAATCTAATATTGGGTTAGATAAGGTTTTATTAAACAGGCCCATTGTGATATTCCCAAACCCATTTAAATTTGATTTATTAACAGATACTTACTTCATGCAATTGCACTCAACCGTTTTGTACGAAATTTTGCACACATGCATATTAAGCTTCTGCTCTGATAAAAATTTGGGATCAGCCAAAGGGCAATATAGAATTATTATTTCAGCTATGAGTATTTTAAAAACTTTCTAAAATATATAAATGGATTTAAAAATTTACACTACAAGTAAAAAGCAAGAATAGAAAGTCAAAAGCAACACTGTATCAAAATCTATAAAGTCAAACTTTTTCTAAAAACAACAAGCTTCTACTTCTATTGTGACAGATGAAATTAAAATATAGATGAACTATATCGGCGCTTATGAAAGTTGCATCTGAACATATTTTAAAAGGGGATTGCACTTCTCCATATAACACATGGTTATAGAGAGCTACGAAATTCTTAGAATTTATATTAAGTAAAAGTAAGTGCAAGTATCATTTTTGTGAAATGTTTTAATTCTCTAGATCTAGAAAATTTACAAAAATATCAGCCACATAATTCTACTATTGTCTTATTCCACATTATGCATTTTTAATGAAATTTGTTGTAAATACAAACCCTTTTCTATTTGCTAATTGCAGCGCCCTGAAAGAGAGTGATATATAAATAAATTCAGTAAAGTGCGACTTTGAATCGCATACGAAGGGTTTCGTATGGCGCTTGTTTTTTTTACGACTTTTGTTAGTTTTTGGCGATTTTCTTAGAACTTACGCTTTTTTCACGCTTTTTTCGTTTTTGACAACTTTTTTTTAATTTCTGACGTTTTTTTCGCTTGGCGATTTTTTTTTTGGCTTTTGGCAATTTTTTTACTAAAGATATTTTAGTTTTAGCGATTGTTTTAGTTTTGGCGTTTTTAGTTTTGATGATTTTTTTCGGGTTTTAACAATTTTTTTACAAAACGTTTTTTTTGTTTTTTGTGTTTATGCAATTTTTTTCAGTTTTTTTGGACCTTTTTACTTTTGGTGTTTTTTGCATTTCAATAATTTACTAAATTTTTGATAATATTTTTCATTTAAGTGCTTTTTCATTTTACAATTTTTTCTTGAAAATTTTGAAAATTTCAAGAGTTTGCCTCTACGGCGTTGGCACACTCTTTTATAGAAAATATGGTTGACTATGATGCATGATTGTACAATCTTCCTACAGAAAAGATGGTTGACTATGTGATGCTATGCTCCTCTTATAAAAAATATGGTTGACTTACTTTTCCTGTAGAAAATATGGATGATTGTTTGAAAGCACAGTGTTCTTACAGAAAAAATTTTTGACTATGTGATGGCACACTCTCTTTATACAAAACATAGTTGGCTGGTTTTACAAAATATATTGGACTATGCTATGGATGACTCTTTTAATAGAAAAATGGTTGACTGGGTGATGAAACAGTCTTCTTATAAAAAATGGTTGATTATGTGATGATACACTCTTCTTATAGAAGAAATGATTGACTGTGTCGTCAAGTGTCTTCGTTTTAAATATTTTAAATTTCTTTTCTTGATTTTTTAATAAAATTATATATTTATATATACATATATATGTAAATTTGGACTTTGAACTCGTTTTTCTTAAATTTTACTGTTAAATACTCAGCTGTTGTATCTACACATGTTTTCCCTTACAATGTGTGATGAATCATTGCAAAAGTAATGAAATTATTTTGTTCTTCTTTAAGATCTGTACAAAAAAAAAAAAAATATTTCAAGTACACACATCCACGAGTTGCTGGTCTAAAAGAATCTAAGGAATGCGTGATACATTTGTACGAAGACGTACGTACAAATAAATACGTAGTCTACATACATAAATAAATTTTATTGTTTACCTTCAACTTGAAGAAAAACATTCGTTATAAGAACTTATTAAAACCAGTGAAGGAAATGAATTAAATGTTAAAGCGGCTTTCGCCAGATGAAGGATGAGAAATGTATTATAAATAAAATTATTATTTCTCTTATTCTATCTCACGAATTTTAGTATAAATTTCAATAAGTTTCGCAACAACATTTTCGATAGACTGAGTAAGCGTAAATTTTTGACTTGGTAATTAAAGTTGTATATAAATACGAAATTGTGTTTTTTTGTTTGTATATTTAAATAATACTTAAACAATATTTAAATGCACAATCTTGTGTATTTAAATCCAAGTCATATGCGCAATGTGCAAAATTTAAAAAAAAAGGTTTTGTATATCTCGGCACAAACAATGCCTGTTCTTACTTTGCAAAGAAACAAGAACAAATTTAAGAGCTTTCAAAGCTGTTTAGCTCATCATTGAGCCCTGTAGCAGTCATCATTTGTTTTCTTTTAAAAATTTTATTTATAACTTTTAGATACATTTATCTTCTATTTAAAATTTTGTAATTTTACTTTTTGTCTCAGCTGATAGCGGTGATCATCAAAGGCACTGTGAGCATATAAAAATATGGTTAAAAAGCTAGAAATTAAAAAAATGCGTTTAGAAAAGCACTAATCTAAATATTCTCTGTTGTTTATGTTTCTAGTCTATATATATTTTTTTAAACTATAACAAATGCAAAGTGCTTAAAACACCTTTTGTACGATTGATCATTACCCGTTTTTCTGAAACGGGTAGGATTTAGCAAAATTTCCAGTATTTAGAAAGAAAAAAATCAATAAAAAAATATCCGAAGAGCATCAAAACGGCAACGCTGACTGATACACTGCTTTGAACAATCACAGTGAATGCAATTCACAATAGCTATATTATTCGAAGTTAATAGCAAATGAAAATTCGTTAGATTAGGGGGCAAATTCGATTTAAATAGAATATTAATTAAATATAAATTAGAAAATTAAAATATTTCTATATAAATTCTATTAAAACGTTTTGAAATTTCGTTCGATATCGAATGCCGAAATTCGCCTCTCCAACCTCGAATACAGTTAAAGGTTGAAAGTTGCTTATAATAAGCTGCCGTTTGGCCCGCACCCAGAATTACATAATTTAAAGAGCGCCCACAATTAAAGCTAAAATTATATACATAAACGCAATTAAAATTAGAAAATTGATTTGGCTAAGTTTTGCTTTAAATTTCTATTAAATTAATGAAAAATAAGGGCCAATTTTTTACGTAGTTAAATTGAAATTTTTTTCAAGTTCTATTTACATACGATATTGTGTTTTTAATTGCATATTTAAATAATACTTAAATGTCCAACCTTGTGCATTTAAGTTTTACGAACATATAATGTTTTTGTGCTTGTTTTTACATAAATATATGACATATACAATATATAGTTTCTTATCGTGAAATAAATAGAAAAATGCATTCTGATGTTATTTTTTTTCCATTAAATCTGTTTTTATGTAATTTTAATTTTCTACACGTTGATAACCTAACTTTCTTGTTTATATTAAACAGCTGTTGTTTGAAAGGCTTTCCATAATATTTGGAAAATTTTTAGTGCTGCCGTATTTTCATTGTAATTTAATAAGAATTTTACTCAAGCAATGAAAAAAACTAAATCGTATTAAAAAACAACTTAAATTTATACAAAATTTAGCTAAATGCTTCCTTAAATATTAAGTTAAAAACTAGGTGTGAAAAAAGAGTTATTCTCATTTGAAAAAAGATTTCATCTTTTTCCAGCCTGCCTACATACTAATTACGCAAAAAATCTATTGACACCATCATATTGACGTCGTTTCACAGTCAATGTATTTTCCAAAACTACGAGTATATTTAAATTAAAAAAGTTTATAGTGCAGGCTTATAAAAACCAAAAGTATACAAGTATTTTTAGCTAAATTAATAATTCTAAATTGATTAGAAGACAAAATAAGAATTTTACTATAATAAAAAAAATGTAAAACTTCCCACGGATTTATTCACCCTTCCTTTTCAAGAACAACTGCCAGAATTGTAGTGAGGAAAACTAATTCTAAATAAAAAATATTATAACAAATTCTGTAAATACTAAAAAATTTGTTTAGGAGAGATTTCTATATTAATTTGCTACATTTTAATTATTTATGTGTTTTTCATTAAACAAATCGCTTTCTATGTCAATTTAATTTTTATAATTTAATTATTTAACACTTGTAAAAATTCATCAGACATTGTTTGTTATATGTTAAAACTATAATCAAATCATTAAAGTGAAGCCTTGAAAAAAATGATGAAATTCAAAATTTAGATCATATTTTTTCTATGGGACAACTACATAGATCGAGGCCAAGGCGAATTGATATCAAGAGGTCTCGATTTGTAGCTATACGTTTTCGCCTTGTATATTTGTTAATGTAAAATTTTCGAAGGTTTTGCTTTGATTTGACACAAGAGAAATTATCAGCTGATCACCATATGCTGAATCGAGATCACCTGGTGCCAATTCGCCTTGGTCGAGGCTGTTTAACCAGCTAGCACAGCACTGCGACCTGCAATTCTTACTGTAATTTTTCTTAATGAATTTTTACAAAATGTTGTCTCCAAATCACCCATAATTACTTTGCATATTTATGTACGTTTACGTACATAATAATTTTATTAAATTAAAATATTACACATATATTTTTTTCACTTTCATCTTATTAAGTTGTTCGCTCTTAAGTGTCATTTATTGCCATTTTTCACTTTAATATAAGGCTTGGTAGATGTTTTTTTTTGCCACTTTCAATATGTGGCACTTGTGTTAAATAAATTAATGAAAAACCACATTTTTAATAGAAAGACATTAATAATGCTACCGCTACAAAGCATACATACATTGTATGATACATACATACATGTTTACATATTCTTGAAGAATTGTTGAATGAAATCCAATAGATGTTCTTAATTAAAATAGAAAAAGAAATTCCTAAACAAGGAAGAAAAAAAATAATTTGTGCATATCTTGTAAATAAATTAAATATTTGAAGAGAATACACGTATGGCCGAGAACCTGTAACATCAGGGGGCAAATTACGGCATTCGATACGGTTCGAAATATTAAAATGTTTTCATTATAAACTCTATTGAAATATTTCGTAATTTCCTTCGATAACGAGTGCCCCCCAGATCGCCATAATATAATACACACTTTATTTCATTAACATAATTAATTGCAATGCTTATACATATATGTATGCATTTATATTATATTCAATTTCAAAAGAACAAAAAAAAAAAAAAATCAAAAAGTAAACTGGTTCATAACCGCTTCACTTGCTCAATAGCATGAACATATTACCGGTTTAATTAGAATAGCATGGAAAGTGCACGGTTTCAGCTAACCGTTTCACTTTTCATTCTTTTTAAGTGAATTGTTTTACTTACCATGCTTTTTAATGCTATTCTACGTGAACGCTATTCTAAGATAAGCGGTAAACTTTCACGCTATTCTCAATGAACAGTTTCGTTTTTCACATTGGCCTAGGTGAATCGGTTAACGTAACATACTACTGTTCTGGTTCACTTGCAAAAGAACTAAAACAGTTCACTTAAAATAGCTTGAAAAGCGAACCGGTTTGATTAGAATGCCATAAAAAGTGAACTGGTTCACTTATAATAGCATCAAGTGAACCGATTCGACCATAATATCCTGAAAAGTGAACCCATTCGTTAAGAATACCATGACAAGTAAACCGGTTCGCCCATAATATCCTGAAAAGCGAGCCGATTCATTTTGCTTAGTTATAATAGCATGGAAATTGAACCGGTTCGCTTATAAAATCACGAAAAGTAATAGCATTCGCTTAGAATACCATGAGCAGTCAACCCGTTTGCCTAGAACACTATGAGCAGTGAACCGGTTCTCCATAATATCCTGAAAATTGAATCAATTCGTTGAGAATATCATGAAAAGTGAACCGGTTCGCTTAGAATTGTATTAAAAGTGTACCTGTTTGCTTATAGTAGCATGAAAAGTTAAACGGTACGCGTAGAATACCATAATCAGTGAACCGGTTTGCTTTGAATACCATGATCAGTGAACTGGTTTGCTTATAATACCATGACCATTGAACCGGTTCGCTTAGAATATCATGAGCAGTGAACTGGTTCGAACATAATATCCTGAAAAGCGACCGATTTGTTAAGAATGCCGCGAAAAGTGAACTGGTTTGCTTAGAATTGCATTAAAAGTGGACCTATTTGCTTATAGTAGTATGAAAAGTGAACCGGTTCGCTTACAATACCATGACTAGTGAACCGGTTCGCTTACAATATCATGAAAAGTGAACCGGTTTGCTTAGATTTGCATAAAAAGTCAATCGGTCCAACCATAATCTCGTGAAAAGCTAACCGATTCGTTTAGAATATCATGAAACGTGAACCGGTTCGCTTATAGTAGCATTAAAAGTAAACCAGTGTGCTTACAATACCATGATTAGTGAACTGGTTCGCTTAAAATACTATGGGAAGTAAACTGTTTCACATATAATATCATGAAAACTGAACTGTTTCTTTTGGAATAGTATGAAAAGTTACTCTTTTCGCTTAGTACAGCATGACAAGTAAACCCATTCACTGACAATACCATAAAAAGTGAACAAGTTCGCTTAGTACGAACGAATAGTGCGAAAAGTGAACCGGTTCGCTTACAATAGCAATAAAAGTGTTGATATAGAATGATAATCAAACCGATTTTTCTACAATAGATTGCTAAGTGAAACGATTTATTTATTTAGAATAACATTACATATGAACCAGTTTATTTAAATGAAATTAAAAATCAACCTGTCAATTGGGAAAAGCAAGAACACTGAACTGGTTTATTGGGAATATGAAAAATATTTAATAAGATTTATTGAAGCATGCAAGAAAAAAAAACTTCTCTAAATACTACGCGTTTCAACTTCTTATTGTTCATCTACTTTTCTTGTGTTGAAATCTTATTAGCATGGACACAAACCTATAAATCTATGAACATTGTCTTTCGATATTGACGTAAAGAAGCAAATGTTTTTTTAATTTATTGGGATTGGTGCGGAAATATCATTTAGCATAAAAAAATTTTTTAAATAAAAAAAATATTACAATAAAATAATATAGAAATAGAACTACAAAAATTACGATGCATTGCAGATTTATGATAACACGACAGCAACTAAGAATTAAATAAGCTATACATTCATACGAGTATGTATGTATTCCCCGAATGTATTTAAATGCATAAGTGTGTGCAGTATATATAAAAATATATTACATATAAATTGCAATGCAATTTAATAAGTCACATAAAACATTAAAAGTTACATGTATAAGATGTAAAGAAGATCATTTCAACCAACAGTGTGTCTGTAAATAGTACGAGCAACTAATGCTTGTTGATTTTAAATGAAATTATTCCATGCTATTCTAAAGGCCGTGATACATCGCTGGTATGATGGAGTTTATGAAAATTTTCAAAAGACAATAACAATTCATCACACCAGGGTTGTATATTTTCGTAGATCGCACGACTTTGTATGATAGTGTATCATGGCCTTAAGTAAACCGATGCTTAATAAATGAAGCGGTTCACTTTTCAAGCTATTGTAAGCGAATCTGTTCACTTTTTATGATATTGCAATTGAACATGTTCTCTTTTCATGTTATTTAAGTAAACTGTGGCTCTGCTCTCTAATTCGAAACGAAAGAAACTGTTTTCGAATTTGTATGTTTATAATATGTAAATTCGAAAGCATTTCTTTTGTTTCGAATTACAGAGTAGACCCCCTGGTTTGCATAAAAGTTGACAAATTCGCTTACAATATTCACTTTCCACGTGTTTTCCAAGTCAATAGTTTCACTTTTCTTGATATTCTTAGTAAACCGCTTCAGTTTTCATACAATTCTAGTGAGCCAGTTCACGTTTTTTAGTGTTGTAAACGAACTAGCTCACTTTTCGTATTATTCCTAGTGAACCGATTCATTTTCCAGACTATTATAAGTGAACAATGATCCGTTCATTTGTAAGTTTTTGCATGAGAACTGATTTACTTTTCATGCTAATCTAAGAGAACCGATAAAATTTTCGTGCCATCCTTAAAAAATTAACCGGTTCGTTTTTCATTTTATTTCAAGTGCACTGATTACATTTCGTGCTATTCTCAGTAATTCGATTCACTCCTCAGTCAATTGACATGGATTTAAAGTCTTATCTGACACTTTCAGTTGATATAAGAAAATAATAAAATTAAATTATTTCCTGTTTGTCCAAATACTTCGTCGACATTCTGTATGCATAAATACCTTAAAAGATAACAAAATTTTTTGGCTAATATGTGATATATTAGATTTTTTTCTTATAAAAAATAATGTACATACATGCATATGTATGTATGTATATTTGCGATATTCTACAGTACTCATACAGTGGACTTTGGATATAACGAACTTCGCACATTCGGACGCATATTTTTTAGAGTGCGGTTTTGCTTTTTTTATTTCTAAATATGTTGATAAAATATATTTGATTCTTAAACTATATAGATTATAAATCTACAAGCAATTAAAAAAATTTCGCATGAACATTTTTAAGCGCTTTTTTCGTTTCACCGATTTTTTCTGTTTTGTTGGACGATTTTTTTAGTTTTGGCGCTTTTTCTTAGTTTTTGCCCTTTTAGTTAGTTTTTGCAATATTTTATGCAATTTTTTTAGTTTTGGGAATTTTTTTGTTTTGACCATTTTTTCGGTTTAGACGATTTTTTTTTGGGGTTTTTTGCAATACATATTTTTATTTTTAGCGATTTTCTAATTTTTGGCGTTTATTTTGTTTTGTCGTTTTTGTTTCGTTTTGGCGATTTTTCGGTTTTTTTTTTTTTTTTTTTTTTTTTTTTGTTTCAGCGAGTTTTTTCGCTTCGGCATTTTTTTAATTTTAAGATTTTTTAGTTTTAGCGCTTGTGAATATTTCAAAAGTTTAACTTTTTTTAAAGTTTCCAAGATATATCAAAATTACATTAACTGATAGAATACCCTTTAATTTTAATTTTTTTAAATTTCAGTGTTAATTGATGTACTCCACCTGCGGAAAAACACAATAACTTTGAAAATTTCAAGTGTCTTCTGTATATTAAAATAGGATTTCAACATTTTCGTTGCTCGTTTTAGAACACCCTTTAATTTTTAACCGTCATATATTTTTTGTTGCAGCGGCCAACAATTTAACTATTCTATGAAATTTTCAGGTCCTTAGCTCTTACGGTTCTCGAGAAAACAGCCTTTGACGGACAGACAAAAAGACAGGCCGGACAGATGGACATCGTAGCGAAAACAATATGGTGCCTTTTTCGCCTTTGGTGTACGGAACCCTAAAAATTAGCCCAAAAAACCAAATGCCTACTGAATTTTCGAATGAAAAGCTTACAATCTTTTGAAAAAAAAATCATTAAATTAAAGAAAGAGAGCATTCTTTGTTAATAAAAAATATTATAATAAAATAGTTGTTGCGAAAACTCTATAAACGAAGTTCCCTATAAACGTACCAATTTGTGTGAATTATTAATTCAAAACTATTGCGACCGGGGAAAGTGTTCGTTGTACGAGATAATCCCCGTTATTGTTATTGGCGACTTTGCGGCGAAAGTCAGGTGCTTTGTACTAGATTAAATCAAAATGTAGTTTAATTTCTTTAATCAACTACAAATAGTCGAAGTGAGAATAATTTATTTAAAACTGTGTTCGTTATAATCGAACTTCACTGTATTAAAATCGGATACGTTAGAAAGAATGAATTTGAATATATATATATATATATATATAGTATAGTATAGTATATATAGTATAGTATTGTTATGTCTGCATATCATGAAAATCATTCATTTATCATGTGCTAAAGTGTTTTTATAAACTTTTTTACATCAGTCAAAAAAAATTCATTCAACTTTTGTGGTTAATTAAATTAATTTACTTGTAGGGAATTTTTTTTCTCTGTGTGAAAAAAAGTACTACATGCAATCTCTGATATCGCACATTTACTTCAATAGTGGCACAACTCAAAAAAACCAGTTTTGCAGAAAACGCGTTTTAAGTTTTCAAATTGCATACAACTCAATGGAGAAATGAAAAAAATTCTTCTCTCAGGACGTGATGGTACAAGCTATTTATATGAAATTTTTACACAAGATAAAATACGAAATGACGCATCTTTCTGCATTATTAACTAAAAAAAAACTCATTTTTTGAGTTATGTCACTATTGAAGTAAATGTGCGATATGTACTTGTTGTTTTTGTTGCTGTTGTGATTTTAGCATATTTAAAATTGACCAACATTTTCATAATTGTTTTGTTGAAATTATTTTTGCTTCAGTGATTCATATTAATTGTTAAATACTGTTGAAACTGTCATATTCAATGTACATATGTACATACATACATACATACTTATGTAGGCACTTACATAATATGTGTGTGTATGTATGTATTTAAAAAAGAATATACACAATGTTTTAACAAAAAAAAATCTTATATTATATACGAAAATTTATGCAACTCGTGCGCTTACCTATCGTATTCATTATTTTCATAATGAAGGAATCAAGGAGACAGAAGAATCTCGCTACAACACATTGACAGTAAAATTAATTATAATTTTTGGCTCGACAGCACTCGTATGATTCACACAGTCTGAAAACCTTCAACACCGAAAGATTTTTTTTTTTTTTTGGACACCGGGATAATATGTACGTATGTATGTATGTATCTGTCCCAGGTACAACCACACGAAATATAGGGTATCTCAAAAAAAATTTATAAATGGGCTTCCAACAATGTCCTCAGAAATAACATGACAGTTGATAGAGGCTATATTTCTGTAGCTAATTGTATAGATGAGTCTTTATTTTTAGATAAGATAAGATTTTTTTTTAAGATTTTATTTTTTTAAGATTTTGTATTTTTTTTAAGATTTTATATATATTTCTATTTCTTGTTTGTTTAGTCTTTATTTTTTATGAAATTATCGACATGATTTTCGCATGTTATTGTGAATTAAAATTTCGAGAAATCACAATTATTTTTGGAAATTATCAAAATGGAAGTATTGAGCGCTATCGTGGTTGGCGCACGTCGTCGTAGTTAGTACAGTGAAACATTTGCTGCGAAACATTTTGATTTCTCTTTTGAAACTGCATTCGTGTCCAGACTGTGAAGTTTTTGTTTTGCAGCTCTATACATTTTCTCATATATTTTTCATGAGAAGTAGACGAGAATGACACGTACTCAACAAGAAACAAAGTACCCTTTTCCATTCCTCTTTCCCCGTTCATCGACAAACGCAAAACTTTTGCAGCAAATGCTTCAATGGACGGGGACTTAATAGCCCGTTCAGCGTGCCACGAAATAAAGCGATTTCAAGATGAAACTACGAACGATATTAAAAGTGTTCATGCTGGTGCTAAATAACATATGAGCATTATTTTCAGTTGAATAAGGTTTTATATATTTTTATATATACTGTTTTTCAATATAATGATTTTTACTCATATTTTTATTTTATATTAAATTAAAAAAAATCAATTTCTAACCAAATTACCGTTTAAATTTGTTTAATTCTCGTTGGTTGAAAAACTATACAAAAACACCTTTGCCCATTGTAATTCCATATTAATTTCGTTGAAATTAAGTAAAATGAGTTAATTTGGGATATGTCAAAATGTATGGGAAATTATTTAATTTCAACTTGATTTCGATAGAAATCATGAAATTACTTGATGTCGTGGCACGCTGAACTGGCTATAAAATCGAAATACGCCAACCACGATAAGGGGTATTGAGAAGAAAATGAGAGATAAACAATACTTGCTGATATTGTACTAAAATTAAAAAAAAGAAATCACGGGAAATTCACAATAGCATTTTTCCCTTGGCGAGAATACAATTTTCATGGGAACAAACATTGGACTTGTTATTCACAATAGTTGAGACTTCATATGTTTAAATTTCATATATGAAAAAATTTCCGAAAAAAAATTAACGAATTCTCTATACAAAAATGTGCACATGATATTTATATGGGCTCATCACTCATGGAAACCATTTTTCATGAATCCTTCATAAAATAAATAATACTAAAAATACAATGCATATTTTCTGAATGAAAATATTTATTCATTAAGAGTGTACATTCTTGCCCATAATTTGCGTCATTTCAATGTTTGTGTTTCATTTCAACGAATTGAAAATACGAAAAGAACTTTGCCAATCTTTTTCATTTTATTTTAGCTGTTCCCAGAAAAACAAGCGAGCCCAAGGGAAATATGTACTTATATCGTTATGGAAAATGAAAACCGTTCTATCCTTATCTTAGCCTTGCTGAATTTTATACTCTTATAAAAATGTCCTACCAACAAATATTGTTAGTTATCGACGAGGAATAACCTTCCTACTTTTGTAAAATTTTGGAAAATTTTATATAAGACGGTTTGCATTTTTAGTAGCGATATATGAGTATATAAGGCTGGTTTATATACCAAATTTTCATATCTTAATATATATAAATAAATTTGGTTCTTATTATTAACCCTAGACACATAACCTTCGTCGAAACGACGAACACCGGACAAAAAAATTGCTATTTCTTTTTAACACGTGCACCGATCGCCGCTAAATTTCTTGCCAACTTAGTTTTCGCTGAGCTTTTGCAGGAGACAACCAAACTCGGCGCGTGAGCACGTAATTATTGAGATATGATAAACTTGTTCGTCGCTTCGACGAGTGTTGGCGAGCATAAAGTTGATTTCTGCACACAATGCGCTTCAAAAAATTTATTTTATATATTTTTTTAAATGACAACAGTGTTATAGTTAAGTTTTGCCAAAGAGAAAAAGGCTTTTTTGTTTTGTTTGTTTAAATAAATTTTATAACAATGTGATCTCAAAAAAAAAATGCTTTTTGGAAAAATGGATTATAATAAATATCCTTGTAACAGAATAGAAATATATAGTTGTATTTACTAACAAAGTACTTGCTAAAGGTATGTATGTGTTGCAAATACAAAAATATATATGTTTAGAACCGATATTATACGCCCCAAAACGTGCTCGTCGAAACGACGAATGGTTAGGTTTAGAGGGATACGTTCGAGGGTTATGTGTGCAGGGTTAATAAGAAGAAAAATTGATTAATATTTTTTTATTGAAGCGGAATATTTGAGTGATTGAATGAATGGGAATAAAAATAAATAAACCAAATGAATGTTGACTGACGTTGTTCATTTGGCTCACAAGTGTATGAATATATGTAAATGTACATATAGATTTGAAAAAAGCATGGATAGAAAGAAGTACCCAGTGATAGTGTAAGAAGTATTTGAAAGAATGTGATCTTCTACCAATATCCACAGCCACCAGACTTAGAAGCAGTTTGCGATATTGCATTTTTATATCCCTACAAAATGTTAAAAAATCCATTTAGTACTTGCCGTTAAACTAACTGCGTGTATAATAGCAACTGATCACAACCAAGAAAGCCCCTTGTCTTAAAGTTTTGGATGCATTTGTAAATTTGAAAGTATCACGGCTAAGAAGCACCGCTGTTTCTATCTGGTTCTTATTTCTGTCATTAGATTCCAATAACGGTACAAGATCTTGCACATGTGCTCCTGCCACCACCCATGAAATCCTCGGAATTCCCGTTGGCTTTCCCTTATAAAACTAAGAGAATTTCCCTAAATCTCTAAATATGTTTGAATCCAGAGATATTTATCATTTACCTTTCCTCACAAATCTCCCAGTTTCTAATGTCTTTATATGGTTTCAGCTTCCTGAAAATGTTGAGGAAGAGTATGGCTTCATTATCCAAATTTATGAAGGGGTGTTTTGATTTTCAGCATTTGGTCAGATATTTACAGTTCTTGGGCAAGTTTTCTTTAGAGCATTCCATGATCTGCATGACTTTTGACCATTTTGCAACACACAGCGAATAATAAATAAGTGTATGAAAATTTAAATAATAAAAAAAATGTGCGAAAAACTTTTTTCGGAAAAAACAAAGGACCACTTTTATACGTGAAGCAATTACACTTACCATTATAAATAATGAAATTAGGGAATATAATCTGAAATTGTTGCAAGTGACTGATGATATTTAGACAATTTAGTCGTTAAAAAAAACACACGGTTGTGTATTCGTCAGGGAGGTAAATGGTTTTAGTTGCCTCTCTGATAAACAGGTACACTTGAATGAAGGGCAGGATGGGATAGCTGGATCACCGGTTATCAATTATCTTTCAATTCAGTACTTATATAGTTTGGTTTTATTAAATTAAAATTTGGTGAAATTATGTGTACTTACATATAGTCGGCTTAGAGTGTAAACCTGGTAAATCCACTTTCTATCAAATGTGACATTTTTAATACCATTCGAAAGAGAATGAGACTGCGCATCGACTGGCTAAAATATATATTTTATTTTAAAACTCTATAGGTCGAAAACACTTAATATGCTACGTTAATTTCTTAAGATATATGTATATAGAAAATGTTAACAGCATTTTGGTCAATCTAAGCCGACGATATGTATGTATATAAACAACGGGAATGCAGGAGCCGCGGTGTTAAAATTTGGAATGAACGACTGAATTCAAAAGAAATGTGTATAAAGCGAATAAACACGGCGAATTCAAGAGTTCAAAATTACGTATGCACAATGAATGCAGAGGCGGGAATACCCAATCATGAATTAACTTAACTGATTAGTTGTAATAAGCAAAAATTATAAAAACCTTTAAAAAAAGTAAAACTCGTTTGAACACATGAATTGGCTTCTTCTTTGAGAAATCCCTCATATTTTAAAACAAACTTCCGAAAATCACAAAATGAGAATTTCAAGTTTTGAATAATATACATATATTTTTTTATTTTTATCCCACAGTGCACAAAACAATTGGATTTTCTTTAAAGAAATAGCACAGTTTAAAAAAATTTTTGTAAAAATCCCAAATTTAGAATTTTTAGTTTATAAAATGCTTGAAATTCATTCAAAATTAATTTTTCCTTAATCATCCCACAGTGCACCGTCGAAGGTAGCAAGAATATAGAACTCACAATTAATTAGTCTGTCCCTGCGTTCCTAACTGCAACTGCAATCCCGTAATAGCTTCTTTATAACTCCCGCAGTGCAAAAGTTCCAATAATTTTTAAAAGGATTTCAGCCAATGTGTGCTCTGACTCAAATAAGATTCACGGGCTATTTAAAGAAAAAATTGTTTTTTGTTTGTTTGAGGAATTTCTTATTTTTTTGCACAGCAGTCGTCATACAAATTTTGTGCAAATATTTATATACGAGTATGTGTTTATCCATTTAGTAAAATGGATATGATAAATAAAAAATACCGAAATAAATGATTAACAAAAATGATCACACTCATGGTAATGAATAAATATATTGGTTAAAAGAAATAATTGTAATAAATCAGCTAAGGAAAAAAATAAAATTTCTAATAATTAACGAGGCATGAGCAGTTTCGCTTTATTTAAAAAGAAAAGAGATTTTTAGCGTGATTACACTACATGCCTCAAATTTACAAGGACAGGAGGCACTTCTCAAGAAGTGAGGCTATAACTGTTTTTGCCATATTTTTAGGATATATGTATGTACGTCACTTTTACTCTGTTGTCATTAAATTAAAATTGTATACGTGTGACTTTTATTTTATTTGCAATTACGAACTTCAATAAATTTAAACTTTATTATAGGTCGAAGTAAACTTTAACCCTTTATAAACTGCCGATTTATTTCAATTTTATTTTTATCATTATTATCCACTGTGCCCTGATTCACACACGTCAGGTCTGAGTCTTCAAGTCTTGAGTTTTTAGGAGATGTGCGATAGCTTTCCGTGAGCACCTGCCATTACGGCCTTATCTCACGGGTGCCAAAGCACCGGGTGTGGGTTAGACGCCAGACCAACGCCCCCATGCACCCTATTAGAATGAACCTATGGCCCACTCCATAAGACACATATGTTGCAATCTTTGAATATAGTTATCCCTGTACTATATTCAATTACCTTGCTGAGGTAATTTGAGCTATCTAAACTCTGCTGCTATGTCCGTGCCCATAGCAGCTTCTGTTGAATGGCAACAGCACCTAGAATAGTGTCTGGCTGACCGCGTCAGACCAACCACTAGTATTGATTTCACACTGGGAAGCCAAGACTATTCTCCCAGCGATTTTGGTAGCAACCACAGCCACCACGATAATTCTCCGGCTTCCACGCCAAGGTGTTGTGTATACACCCATAGCGAGGTCCCCATGAGAATTCCTCAACCATTGCCGGCACAGCTCAACCACTCATCCGAGATGAACCCATGCCTGTGTCGCCAAATAACCAGTGCCTACTCCACACATACCAAAATCATCCTTTTAACCTCGTGAGGTAGGACGAACTCGGCATTTTAGCAAAGGAAGCTGACGACCGCTACATGCACTCAACTCTAAGCAGCTCGGCTGTCGGGCCACCGGCACCCGTGGCACCAGAAGTAGCCTCTGGTTAGACCTCGAAGTTCCACCACAAAGGCTTCACCTCTATCGTCTTTTGAACTCAGGGGCAGTTCTAGGTGACGCTGCACCTAATTGACATCAACAGGACCTGTCTTCCTTTTGTTATAAATATGTGCACATCCTTTGCTCTGTTTATATCCAGAGATTGGGTAGTAACACATAAGTTCTATGGGTAATGTACCAAAGGTACGTCAATGGAAAAAGCCACATCACCCTAGCTGGGGCCCCGGGGTTGCCACACCCGTAGTCTATATAGACTCCCCTGGGGGAAGTTTCTAGGAGAGATGGGAAAAGAGAATGGAAAGGGGTACAGACCAGGGCTGTCAGATTTATTTTCACATTTTTCGCCAAATCCAATGTTAAAAATCGCCAAAGTCTAATTTTTTAGTTTTTGATAATGAAATATGTATTTTATAAATTATTAAAAATTTATTTTATAAATTATAAAAAAATAAATTGTTCTGAATCGCTAAAATTCGCCAAAAATGGGGAAAATATCGCTATTATATATATTTTGTTTATTTTTTATTTAGAACAATGCAAAAATGATTATGAAACTAAAACTCTATATACTTCATCGTCAAGACAATCCTCATTGTCTTCTTCTTTTGAATACATCGTATGGGAATTGAAGTTTTTCAAAGGTATAAAAGAAGTGCAACATGTGCTATTACATTCATATAATTTATAATTCATAATAACGCGTCAAGAAGTTCATATTGCATGCTATTTTCAACGCAGGCATTACTAGTTGGAATTACCAGCATGTAAAGTACAGCCAAAGCAAGTTCTTTAAAATGGTACATACCTGCCGTATCCTTATAATCATATACTTTTGGCCAAAAACTGTTTTAAGTTAGATGGAATATTACCATTAAAATAATAAAATAATCTTTCCAATCCACAAACGGCAATTTTGTCCATTGTGTTTCATAAACATCTAACGGTTTCAAATGCTGACCCAAAATCGATTGCATTTAGTGGGAGTAAAGTGTTTGGTATATCAAAAGCTATAATAACATTGGTTATCAATATTTTGCTATTATGAGTTTCATTCAAAATTGTTGGCTTGAAATTTTTTTAGGAAAATTATAGAAGAGTAGAATATAGATTCTGATGCATACTGCCTGCGTGCATGTTATCTGACTGAAATTCAAGATTTAAATGGTTAATTTCATTTACTGTTGGATTTATAAATATCTAAATAAAAGTCTTGTCTTTTCGTCACATAATTCTTTGTATATATTTAGGGCAGTCTTATCATTTTCGGCTTTCGAAATAAGTGAAAAATGATGTTTAAGCTCCACCCATTGCTCCAAAATTCGTCTTATAGCCGCTTCATAAGACAACCGACGAGTTGCAGAAATTTCCACAAGTTTTCTAAAACGGTTGCTGTTAATACCAGTATTAAATCTTCTTAGCACACCATCTACACGAGACAAATACCATAATAAAAATAATATTTAACGATTTTCAAGCTCATCAAAAATAGCCAAAAAAAAATCGCCAACTTTTTTATAAAACGCCAAAATATCGCCATGTCGCCAAATCGAATATTAGGACGCCAAACTAGTTTTAAAATCGCCACGTTTGGCGAGAAATCGCCACATTTGACAGCCCTGGTCCAGACTTGACCGTACCAGTCAAGTTTGCTTTTTCGTTTTGTTTTGTCATTCGTAATACTCTACTACAACACAAATTGATGAGACTTGATGAAACAAACTTGACGGTGTGTATGAACGCAAATGTAGGTTCAAAAGAAATTTGAACAAAAACTGATCAGGTAAACCTGATGTGTGTGAATCAGGACTTACGAGAACATTGAAAAAGATACGCAAAATCTTCATAAACATGTAGGAGCCCATATGGAAGCAGCATACGATTAGTACGTAAAACACAACAAGACAAAAGTGGAATATTCATGCTAATGGTATGCATTGTATGTATGTACTGACTAACATAATGAATCTTCCAATAGGGACTTGCAAACTTTGATAGCGGCCCTATGGTGGAAGCTATATCTGTCGAATTGGCTGTCATTTGTCATTAACAAATAGTCCCTCGAGTAGTTGGAAATTTACCTTAATTTTCGTCGAGAAATATAGTGCAATTATGAAAAGAATTCCACGTAAAATTTTTCCCGGGAAACAATTTCAAATATTGGCAAGTAATAGGGAAAACAAAAAAATTCTAATCGAAAAAGGGAGAAATTTCTCTTCTGTGATGGGGGGCGTGTTCGGAAATGCATCATCGCTCTGCATCATCGCTCTGCAACATACGACGAGTAAACTTTAATTTAAAATACAAGTTCGCTGATAATATTTAGTAGTAGTTATGTTTGTATCTCATATCTGATATTCACCCTTATTGGGAATAAAAGGCGAACATTTTGTTCACGTGAAATATTTCTCATGAACAAAAAATGGCGTACAATATTAGAAAATAGTTTTAAAAAAAAATTGGCGATTCCAATTTTAGGGAAAGGGAACACATTTCACATGAATTTTTATTCCCGGTAAGGGTGATTTATTTGTGCGTTATCTACTTCAGCGAAGTAGCTTAGGACATTTAACTTTCCATTTACAGCGCAGTGATGCATTTACGAACAGACCCGAGACCCATTACTATATAAAAGGGTACGTCAATAAACAAAATTTTAAAATTTGGGATGATATTAAGTGCCATAACCGCGAAAATAGCTTAAGCAACATAATTTTCAAACTTCAATTTTGGACCAAAATCGATCATTTGCGATTGTAAGTAGTCGATTTTCGTCAAAAAACGAAGTCGAAAAAATGTGTCGCTTAAGCTATTTTAGCGGTTATGGCTCGATTAATTCACATGAGTTTCAAAAGTGTCCAATGCATCACGAAAAGGTCACTGATTATGGGCCACATTTATCTGAGAACTACGTTGGCCAGGTTATCACTCACCATAAACGGCAAGAGCTGTAGGTTGATGATTAACTGCTTCTTGTGGCCAGAATTGGATGACGTGGACACCAATCACATGAACAGGACGGTACTATATAACGTACAGCTCATAATCTCACGTGATGTGAACTGGCCACCGAGATTGTCCGATTTTATACCATTAGACAGTTTCTAGTGGAGTTTTCTTAAGTTGCAGGCCTATGCGAATAAGCTACAAACCACAGGACACCTCATATAACACCTCACCATACCATTGCAAGATGTGTCCAAAAGCCGAAATTGCGACAAAAATTATTTCCAAATGAGCAAGCATCATAAAACTTCGTGTGGTCATCCCTGTTGTCAAAAAAAAAGCATTTTAAAAAGGTTGGAAATAACCTCCACACCTTTTGGTACTAACATGAACATTAACAGCTGTTTATATATAAACAGAGTTGCGAACTAGCACAAATTTTTGGCATTTATGTCGTCGAAGTATTAGTAATTGAATCGTGAATTTTTTTTCAAAAAGCGAAAGTTGAAAGTGCATCGGTTGAATACAGCCTGTTTTGTGGATAATTTGGATAGGCGCCACCCATGTATTTCATATACATATAAGGTGAATTTCCGACTGTTTTATGGATAATTTGGAAATGCGCCACCCGCATATTTCATATATGTATAAAGGCATCGGTAAGCCTTTCAAACGAATAAACAATTTCGCTTACACCCCACATACACTTTGTTTTACTTGAATTTTAATATATATGAAGCGCTTAATAAAATACCCTTTATAATACGACAAAAAAAGAAACAAGTAGATTTATAAGAAAACAAAAAAAAATATAGTATCTCAAAGATTCACAGATACAATTAAATACAGACATTCGCACACAGGAGCATAAAACTTACAAGAGAAAGGCGCATGCATACAAGTGCTGCGAGTATCTTAACGGAGCTAACAGAGCAAAAGAAACGGGCCAAAAATAAATTTACATACCAATTGATAATGTCAAGCATGGGAAGTGAAAACTATTAAGACTTTCAACTTCAAAGAAAACATTTTGTTTTCAATTTTATGCAATAAAAGTGTTGAAAAAATTTTAATTTTATATAAAATTTGATCTAAATGTTGCGAGAGATGGCGCTGAGTTTTTTTTATTTTTTAGGAATGGCCTGCAAGATCTATCATATTCCATATTTTTTATTTATAGATAAGCAAATCAGATATGAGTACGTTTTGCTTCAGATTTAAAAAGAAATGTTGTTGTTGGCAATTATACAAGACCTATTAAAACTCTTTGTATATCAGAAATGATCGGTTTAAAGGGTTATTTCTGTATGATCGCTTCAAAATTTATACTTCGTGACTTTTTCTTTGCGAAGTTAGGTTAGCCAGTTCAACAAAACTGATTGTTCTTCACGTTGACATAAATTTGCCAGGAAGTACAAAACAAAAAATTATTCATTACCATCAGAACTAATTTTCTGATTGCCAAATTTCATTATTCGCTTAAAAATCGCATTACATAAAATTAAAAAAAAAAAATGATGTAGAAGTTGATCGATGAGAAGAATAATTCTTTTAGTTTTAGTAAATTGCGTGAACATGTTGCCAAATAAATAAAGTAAGTAATTCTCAAGAATCGATTATTGGAGTCTCACGCCTTTTTTAAATCATTAAGTTGGCAATCTAGTAACGAAGAGCTTCCACCAAAAATTGTTAATTCCAAACCCGATTTTTTAAAATTTTTTGCTGGGTATGTATACTCAATCGTAAGATGTCTTTCCTGATATTCCATCATTTGAAGGAAACTAAAATAAATTCAGTAAACAGTTACTTTGACTTGCACACGAAGGGTTCCGCACTGACGCTACATATGTAATACTCTTACTATACGCACTTTAGCCTATATATTCGAATATTTTACCTGATGTAGAAATTTTTTTGTTTAAAGTTTAATTACCCCGTAAACTTTTTTCAGTTTTTGGCGATTGTTCTGTTTTTAATTTAGGCGAATTTCCTGTTTTTTTCGATATTTTGGTTTTGGCGATTTTTTCAGTTTTAGCGATATGTTAGTTTTGGCGCTTTTTTCGTTTTGGCGATTTTTTAAGTTCTTGGCGATTTTTTTTCGTTTTGGCGATTTTTTTGTTTTGGGGTTTTTTAGTTTTAGCATTTTTGAAAATTTCAATAGTTTGCCCTTAACGGTTTTCAAAATGCAGCAGGTTGTCTGTCATATACATATATAGTCTAAATTACATTAACTGATTTTTTAAATTTCAGTGTTAATTGGTGTACTCTGCATAAAAATATACAAACTTTAAAAATTTCAAATACGGATCCTTTTCACCTTTGGTGGAACCTACAAAACTAACTACTGAATTGCGAGTATCCATCCCTGATGTGATATACAAGTTAAAAATATGTGGCATAAACTTATTTATGGATGTGTATATGTACATATGTACATATGTACATGTAAGTATTTATAAACAACGTGCAAGATCTTTTCTTTTGCTTAGGAAAGAAAAAAAATTTTTTTAATTTTTTCTTTTGTTTTTTTCCTTTTTCATATAAAATGAAAAATATGATCAAAAAGTTGCTCACTTTTGTCCCGTCAATTCAACGGAAAAGAAGTGGTTATCTTACATTGAACCACAAAAATTGCAAACGTTAAAGTTTTTAAAAGACCAAGCAGCACGTGAATTTTTAATTAAGAAAAACAAAAACAAACAAAAAAAAATTATTGAAATTATTAAATACGTAGAAAAAAGAAAAGAAATTTTTTTTTGAATGAATTTGAATTTGTCTGAATCTAATACGCATATTTTTATTATTTGGCTATTTGATTTGTGCTGTAAAAAAAAGTCCAAAAGAATAATTAATAAAGACAAATTTCATTAATAAAAAGCGCAGAGATTCAAAAAGAAGAAAATATTTTCATTTAAAGCAGCAAAGTGCAAAGATATAAATTTTAAAGAAAATTGTTGTTATACCATAAACGAATTTAAAAAAGAATTTTATAAAAAGAAACAAATACATAATTAAAAAAATATATATCCACTATTTCTATAAAAAAACAGCAAAGAAATAAATAAATACTTTAAGATAAAAAACGCTACACATACATTATTTTGCTCAGTGTATGTGATCTGAAAGAAAAACCGTTAGTTTACATTTTGTTCCACAATCCACATTGGATTGATAACGTTTGATTGATTTTTTTTTTTGAAAGCCGTTAATTGCTTTTATCGTACTGATTGTTTGCTGTTTCTTGCTGGCAGTTTCATTTTAAGCATTAAATCGTAAAATATATAAAAGAAAAATAAAAATTAAAAAACAATTTCAATAAAAACTGCATTTATTTAACCATATTGTGTTAACAACATTTAAAACAAAAAGCAAAACAAAATAAAGCAACGTTTTATCGTTAATAGCTGATTTAATAAATACTCGCAATAAAAAGCCATGGATGTCTCACATGAATTGGGAGCATTACGTTTTGTTGTGGTAAGTTTTTCTAATTGGAAAACTTAACAATTTTTTTTTGGTTAAAAATAAAGCAAATTATACTTAATTTTTGCAAATATTGTGGATTAAAGTGATTTTTTTTTTAAATTAAACACAGGTTTTTTAATAAAAACTCATTTTATTTTGTATGCACTGTGTGCAAAGTTTCTTTAATTCTGTGGCCCTTCCAAAAAAAATCATTTATTATTTATTTATGTATTTACTTGATATTAAAATTATATATTACCCATCGGCTAAAAAAAAAAATTGTTGATATCATCAAAATAGTTACATATTTGTTTGTGAAATGGCTTCATCGTTGGAGTGAAATCTGTTTCTGCCTTTTCTTCTGTTTCATGTTTGGGAGCAAGAAAGAAATAGTTAATCGGGCGTAAATCTAGAGAATATAGTAATTAGTAGCCCCATACATGGATGTTTGCCATGGAAACTGAACAATAACATTTGCCCCGGTGGAAAAGGGCTTTTTTTCTTCGTCAAATACGGTTGTTTTTTTTTCAAATCCTTTTTAAATAACATAATAAGTTGGCCTAACATTTTCTATTGATGGTTTTACCCTTTTGAAAATAGTCAACATGAACTATACCCCGTGCATTCTAAAATTCTTTCACCAAGACTTCATTGGCTGACAAACCCACCTTGGCTTTCTTTGGAGCGGATTGATCGCGAGAAACCCACTGTTTTGACTGCTTTTTGGTCTCTGGTGTGTTGTGTTGGCATACAAGTTTCCTTCACGTTTATCAAACTGGGCAACATTTCGTCCATATTGAGGCTGCAAAGTTGTCAGACGATTGTAACAATTGTGGTCGTTTGTGAACATAAGGGGCTTCCACAGTCTCTCTCACTGTACAAGATTGGGCGCCCAGAACGTCCCGAACGTTCAGCATCTTCGTGCTTGTACGGCCACAACGAAATTCAGCAAACCAAATTTTTTAACCGACTTCAAAAAAGCTGGAGGTGGTCTGTATTTTTTTTACTATTAAATGTTGAAGAGTCTCCATAGTCTTTATCAAGCCTAGCCTTGTTTTTTTCCGCAAAAAATAATGCCTAACGAGCATTTAAAATTTATATTTACTTTTTTATATTTTATTCTCAAATCATGCCGTAATGTGCTATCAATGGCAGTCAAACATAAACTAAATCACTCCAACTGACAGTTGCCTTTTAATGGTAGCAGTGCTGCCCTTTCTGTTAAGAGTCGAAAAACTCTCGGACATAGGGATAAGTCCTCGTATTTCAATGATTTTCCAACAAAAAAAACCCATATATATTTTTCATGTAATTCTAATTAATTTTTTCCGAGGTGCTCCGCCCACCTAGTGATTAGTCTGCAAGTCCGGGTGTTTGAGGATTCGATTAACAAAAAAGATCCTGTAATTTAAATGGGTTTGATCATTAATTTGAGAAAAAGATTAGTAGAGCTGGGTCCAACTCCTTCAGTAGTTCATTTTACATACAAATCCTATGATCAAACCCATGTAATTTAAATATGTTTGATCACAGGTTTTGTCCAAAATGAACCTGCTGGACTCACGTCTAAAAATTGGATCTAGGTCTAGACCTGTGGCGAACTCATTATGTCGGTCCTTTTTGATACAAACTTGTGATCAATTCACTGTAATTTCAATGGGTTTGATCATAGGTTTGTGTCAAAAACGACAGCTCTATCAAAAAGTAACTAGTGAACGAGTTCGACCCGAGCCTGGTATATTCAGGTTTATCGTGAATAAAATTCCACGTGAAATTTTTCCGTGGAATTATTTCCAACTAATAGCAAGTAATAGGGAAAACCAAAAATTCTAATTGGAAAAGGGAAAAATTTCACATGGAATTTTATTCATAATAGTCCTGATTGTTTCTTTCAATTAGACTTGGATTGAACTCGTTCAGCCGGCCATCTTAGACACAAACCTTTGATCAAACTCATGTAATTTAAATGGGTTTTACACTTGGCTCAAAATCGTTCAATCGTTTATTTTACACATAAACCTGCGATCGGAACTATGTCATTTAAATGGATTTGATCAAAGGTTTGTGTCTAAAATGATGTACTGTGGAAAAATTTTTGTGCTTTCCTCTACTAATCTCAAATGAGTATTTTTTTTTTTTAATTTATTTTATTCAGCGCCGGTTTCCACAACCCAGACGGTCGATTTTTTGTGATTTCCATACAATTTTATAGATGATTCAACTGCCTTCCTTGCCTGTCTTGTGCAAACAATTTCATTTTTTTTTTGGTGCTTGCAAACATTGCTATTGACTGTACTTGTGCGTCATACAGTTAAATAAATAAGTGTCATAGTTAGAAACCAGTCCTTCTCTGTAGGCCCGTTTTTTCTTCTTCTTAACTGTAATTTTGTGACACAAATTCTTTGAGCTAAATATTGTAATAAATTTTAAAATGCTTTTAGGCCGCATGCAACACAAATAAATCTTACAATTTGTTGCAATGCAACTAGAACTTTTACTGGATTTGCAAGAATTTGCATTTAATACTTCGAAGATATCAAAGAATAAAAATAAAATATTGCACAACTTAAGATACGTGTTTGACGTCTGCTTGTTTGGGATGTTTGAAAGTAAGGAAGCATTGCATATGAATTAGTGTCGTTAAGAAAATATTTGTGTCATTAGAACTTGCATTTTTTTCAGAAATAAAACTTAAAAAAATTTTTACAGAATTTAAAAATAAGCCCAAAAAATTAAAAATTATGTATGTTCAGTTAATTAAAATATTTTTATATTATTTCAATTCCTAGTCCACAGAAAAAAGTATTCACCAATTGATATTTTCAATTAAGAATTTAATTGATTCAATTGAATTGTATTAATTAATTTGAGTGGAAAAATTTAATTGATATTATCAAATTGTTTATAGGTGAAAATTTAATTAATTTTTTAATTGATATTACAAATATTTTAATTGATTTTACAAAATTAATATGTATATTCCTTTTTTGTGCGTCAGTGCCAATCAGGTTAACAAATTGTATATTTACTTATTTATGCACTTATTATCATTGTTATATTCACCGACTTTGAATAACCTTAAAGGTAACACATACAAATATTTTATTTAACTGAAACTAAATTATTTTTACTTCTTAGTGCTTGTTTTTGTAGCTGGTTTAATTAAAAAAATTTGATTCTAGTTTTAAGGACCAATTTTATATTTCTAGGGCCATGGTCACACCTAATTTAAAAAATAAAAGTGTCCACTCCCTTTTCTAAATTCAACATCACGTTGCTTTCAGAGCTCAAGGTGTGTGCCAAATTTCGTACAAAATCCTCAAATAGAAACACGTGAAATATAATATTAATCTTTAATGGGCATAGCCCCGCCCACTTCTTTGAGCAAAAAATATAACATTCTAAGAGGCGAAACTGTTGGCCAAGTTTCTTTTGAGAATCGGATAAGTACATACATATAATTTAATACTAATCTTTCAGGGGCGCTACTCCGCCCACTTTTGGGAACACAAGATGAAGTCTTTTTCAGAGCTAAACGCGTGTGCCAAGTTTCGTAAAAATCGGTCAAATGGGGAGTGTGAAAAGTTTCGTAAAAATCGGTTAAGTTGAAGTACGTGAAATATAAAATGAAAATTTAATGGGCGTAGCCCCGCCCACTTTTTAAAGTGCAATATTGTGTCTTTTTAGAGTTTAGGGAGTGTGCAAAGCTTCGTAAAAATCGGTTAAGTTGAAGTACGTGAAATATAATATGAAAATTTAATGGGCGTAACCGTGCCCACTTTTTTAAATGTAAGATTGAGTCTTTTTAATAGCTCAAGGTGTGTGCCAAAGTTTTGCGAAAATCTCTTAGGAGCAAGCATAGCTCAAGGTGTATGCCAAGTTTTGTAAAAATCGGTCAAGTAGAAGCACGTGAAACATAATAAATTTTAATGGGCGTGATTCTGCCCATTTTTTCAACTTCAACATTATGTCGTTAAGAGAGCCTAATGTGTTTGCCCACATTTTTTACAATGGGACCAAATGGAAGCTATACACTCTCAGATAAAAATTAACTTTTAAAATCCGTCTAAACGGTACCGAGTTATGAAGTAACATAACCAAAAAAAGGGGCTGATACCCTTTAAATAAGACTTAGGCGTAAAATTTTAAAACACCGATGCACATTCATAATGTTTTTTTTTTTTGCTGTGCCCTAACACTTTTATAATAAACTATTAAAATAACTAAATTGAATTTAGATTTGAAATACATACTTTATGAGAAACTTATTAGCCCAATTCACAATCTTGTGCCAATCGTCTTGCATCGTAGCATGTGCAAAATGTTATAGTATGTTGATACTCACCACTTAACAATTCATAGTGGTGAGTATCATTTTGCACTTGCTACGATGAAAGACCATTTGTACAAGACTGTGAATTGGGCTAATGAATGTGCCACGAATATTTATTTATTTGTATTTAATAGCCAAATAAATCTTTCAACTAAAAAGAAATACCTATGTATAATGTTATACAAAACATACTGTGCGATCTAGTTTATTTTGAAATTAAAATATCTTCATTTCTCCTCATGAACTTTATCTGTGATTTTTTTTGTTTTTTTTTTTTGTACAAATGCTTTCCCATCGCTTTTAATTGTTATACATGTTCAAAGCTGTGTGAAATAAGTTTGTAAAGAAAATAATAGCAATTCTTCTATTGTATTTTTGAGCTAAAAAAAAAGTATATTATTGGCTTAAAGGTTTCTTTAATAATTAATTATGCACCCACATAGTGTTAATATAAACTTTCTCCTCAAAAACTTTAACTTTAAAATAATCAGAGATAGAGAAAAAAATATTTTTGCATAATTGCTGCTGTTAAACGCAAATACTCGTATCTTAAGCAAATGAGTCCAGTATAAATGTTATATTTTCATGCAATTTACATTATGACTTTTTTCCTTTTAAGTTGGAAAGCGAACGGTGTTTAGCATTTTTCATTTTCACTGGGATTTTTCTTTATACACTCGCGTTTCTATTAATTAAACATAAAAATAATTCTAGGAAAAATCACAATGTAACAAATAACCTTGTCTACAAAATTTAAAAGAGAATGTCCACAAAAAAAATCAGGCGAAAAAGGCAGCTTGAAAAGTATGACTTGAGTACAGATAATAAAACGTTCATATAGTTTAGCTCAGTTCAGAAGATCTGGCAGCACTTTTATTATTTGTGCTTAGTGCACACAATTGTTTTGACACTGTAATTGATGCTATGATGCCCTAGCAACAACAAAAAAAATTTAATGAAAAACAAATTTTTATTTTAAAATGAGTGTAAATACGTACAATACCATACATGTTAAAGCAATGAAAATTTTAAATACATGAAAGACATTAACTTGTCGCATTTATAGTCAGCAAGCGATGAAGGAATTTTTTTTTTCAAATACCGGCTAAAAGAAAGACGACGCCATTTCTGAGGCAACGAACGAGACAAAGCGTTTTCACCGCCGCACAATTTTAACCTCGTTGATGGTCAAAGCCAAGTGATTAGAACAGCAAACGAAAAAATCACAACCAACAACAAAAATTTATCTTACAAACGGAAATTGTAGCAAATCGCTACAGTCAGCGACATGAAAAGGGTCCAGGCAAAATAAGAAAGATATATTCGGGCCTGTTCTGAAAATCATAGTGATTTCAAATCACGTGATTTCTAAAGTAAACTACCAATCGCTGGCTTGATAGAAGGTTTTTGTTGTATTTTAAGTTTTTGTCATTTATAATAGAATATTTTATTGCAACTTCCAACGCTATAAATAGTGCAATTTACAAAAGCAATTATTTAGCTTTCATTAATTTTTTGAAATCACCGTGATTTGACATGTCGTGATTTGCAGAACAGGGCCCATAGTTCTCTTTTTTCTACAAGCAGCTGTGAATTTCGTGTTTGGCAAGCTAAACAATTTTTTTTTTAGTTTTCCCCCTTTTTCTCGGTTTTGGCGCTTTACTAGTTTTTGGGATTTTTTTAGTTTTGGAGTTATTTCCTTTTGGTGTTTTTTTTTCGTTTTTGACGATTTTTTTCCTCTTGACGATTTTTTCCTTTTAGGAATTTTTTAGTTTTGGCGTTTTTTTTCGTTTTGGCGATTTTGTTCGGCTTTTAGAGATTTTTTTGGTTTTAGGGATTTTTTTATTTTGGAATTTTTTAATTTAAAAGAAAACGCTATTACTTTTGAAACTTTTTTCTGGTGAGGACGACTATTTTTTTTATCACACACTGTTTAAAATTGATATGAAAACAATTTTTGTATCTTTAAAAAATTTACTGATTTTTACAGAAATACTTAAACATAAATAAAAACAAATATTTAGTATAAAGATAATAAAAACAGCAACTAGTGGCGACTTTATTCAAAAAGTATTTTCTTTATTTGATTTTTTACCCGATTTTCTTGGCAGCATACAACATATGGCGGTAAATTTGAAAATATTTCAATTCACCAAAACCAAAAAAAAAAAAAACGAGGTCTGAGAATATTTTTAATTTATTTCATCTTGACAATAAAAAATATACATACATATGTATGTATGGATGTATTTCTACATACATACATACATATGTCTGTTATGTATATAAATATTTTGATATGAAATGGCCAAGTGTTCGGGCAACAGCCGCAAGAAAAATTAAAAAAGAAATAATTAAGCACAAAAATAGTCACTCGATTTTTGCGTGTTTATATGAATAAATAGAAAATACGTATCTTGATTTTTTTTTGCTGAAAAATTTCAAATGTAAATTCCAATAAAGTGAAAAATTAAAATTAAATATAAGGCAATTAAATCGAGTTATATAAAAAGGCAAGATTTGTTGATCTGGCTTTTTTAATGAAAAAATAAGAGACAGAAAATAAGAATTTGGATTCGAAGTACCCATTTCACTTTAAGTAGATTGTTATGTTTTTAAATTTCTTTTGAGTAAATAATTAAAAAAACACGATTTTCTACAATTCTCCTTTTCATATATTTATTAGATAATAATAAATGGAGTTTTTTCATTCATTTGTCTGATACGTAGGACCATATATTTTGACATCTAAATTTATATTATTTAGTTTTATTCGAACTGTAATGAATATTTGATCAGATAATAATTTCCTTCTTACTGCCTGCTGAATCTTTGAAACGTAAATAAATAATTTCTGTCCGAAAATTTATATTGAAAACAAAAACAAATTTTTGTATCTTATTGTTTTTTTCAATATAAATTATGACATGGAAATTAATTTACATATCATATACAGTTAATTGGGGGCACAAGTTCACAATTTTTTAATGGACATTTTAATTAATCTGATTTTGTAAAGAAGACAAAAAAAATTAAATTTGGATAAAGGGAACCAAATTTTCCAGTTATGGCAATTTGGTCAGTTAGATGAAATTTCACCAATGAATCGGAATTTTGACAAGAAATTTATACCAGAAATTGAAATTTCTGCAAGAAATCAAAATATCGTCAAGCAATTAAAGTCTCGTCAAGAAATCGGAAAATAAATATAAAAGATAAAAGTTTCGTCAAGAAATCAAAATTTCGTCCAGAAATTAAGATTTCGTTAAGAAATCAAAATTTCGTCCAGAAATTAAAATTTCGTTAAGAAATGTAAATTTTTTTCCAGCAAAAAAAATTGATATTTAGACAAGAAATCGAAATTTTGGCAAGAAATTTAAATTTCATCAAGAAAATAAAGTTTCGTTAAATAATCGGAAAACAGATTAAAAAAATTTAAGTTTCACCTAGAAATTTAAATAATAGTTATCAAAGTATGAATTAATCAAAATTGCGTTAAGAAATTAACATTTCGTTAAAAAATCAAAATTTCGGCAAGAAATTAAAATTTCGTTAATAAATTTCTTAAGAAAAATGAAGTTCTCGAAAAAATATAAAATATGTTTAAACAAAACGAAATTTAGTCAAGAAATCGAAATTTTGGCAAGAAATTTAAACTTCATCACGAAAATAAAGTTTCAAGTAATCAGAAAATAGATTAAAAAAAATTAAAGTTTCGTCTAGAAATTTAAATTTGTTCAGACTATCAAATTATGAATTAATCAAAATTGCGTTAAAAAATTAACATTTTTATGAAGAAATTGAAATTTCCTCAAAGATTCAAAATTTAATAAATAAAAATATAATTTTTTTCCAGCAATCGAAATTTCTTCAAGAAAATGAAGTTTCAGAAAAAAATATAAAATTTCATTAAAAAAATCGAAATTTAATCAATATTTTTCTAAAATCGAAATTTTGGCGAGAAATTTTAATTTCATCAAAAAATTAAAAGTTAAATTTCGTCATGAAAGTTTTGGCAAGAAATCGAAAAATAGATTCAAGAGATTAAAGTTTCGTCGAGAAATCGGAAAATAGATTCAAGTAATCAAATTGTGTTAGAAAATCGAAATTGTGCTATAAAATTTAAATTTCACCAAAAAAAAATCATAATTTCGTCATTAAATTAATATCTCGTTAAGAAATGAAAATTTCGTTAAGAAATGAAAATTTCGTTAAGAAATATAAATTTTTTCAAGCAATCGGAATTTCGTCAATAAGTGAAAATATCGCTGAGAGATATACATTTCTTCCAGCAATATTCGTATCGCAATTTGGCTTAAAAAGCGATACGAACTTTAGCATGTTAAAATCATAAATATAGAAACAAATGGAGTTCGGATAATAATTAAAATTAACTAAAATCGGAATTTTTTTTAAGAAATTTAAACTTCTTGAAAAAATAGAAAGTTTTGTTAAGAAAACAAAATTTCGTAAATATATCGAAATTTGCTCAATGTTAAAATTTTTTATGAAATCAACATTTTCGTCAATTTCGTTAAGAAATCGGAAAATAGGAACAAGTAATCAAATTGTGTTAGAAAATCAAAATTTGGTGATAAAATTCAAATTTCGTCAAAAAATCGAAATTTCGCCAGAAATCAAAATTTTGTCAACAAGTGAAAATTCAGAAATATAATTATAAAATTGCTTTAAACAAATTGGAATTTTGTCAAGAAGTAATAAAATATCGCTAAGAGATATACATTTCTTCCAGCAATCGGTATTTTGCAAAATATTAAAACGTCTGAAAAAGATAGATAGATAGTTTTGTTAAGAAAACTAAATTTCGTCGAATGGGAAAATTTATTTTTGTATGAAATCAAAAGTTCGTCAAAAAATCGAAATTTTTGCAAAAGCCAAGAAATAGGAAAATGTATTCAAGTAATTAAAATTGCATCAAAGTTTTGGGAAAAAAATTTAATTTCCTTAAAAAATGGAAGTTTTGTTAAGAAATATAAATTTCTTCAAGACATTAAAATTTCGTTAAGAAATATAGATTTCGTTAAGAAATATAAATTTCTTCAAGAAATTAAAATTTCGTTAAAGAATATAGATTTCGTTAACAAGAATAAATTTCGTTAAGAAATATAAATTTCTTCAACCATTCGAAATATCTTCACGAAATTGAAAGATCGGAAAAATATTTAAAATTTCGTTAAGAAATAGAAATTTCGTCAATATATCGAAATTTGCTTAAGACATAAAATAAAATATTCTTGCTAAAATCATAATTTCGTTAAGGAATGGAAATTTTTTCAAGAATATAAGATTTTGTTTAATGAAAATCGAGTTGTTAAGAAATAAAAGTTTCTCTGAGAAATTAAAATGTTGCAAAGGAGTAAAAATTCCGTGAAAAACTAGATTTCGTTAGCTAATCGAATAGTCATCAAAAAATCTTTCTCTAAATTTTTTTCATCATAAAATCAAAATTTCGACAAAAAAAATCGAATCTTCGAAAAGTCCAATTTTATTTAAAAAAATTCTCTGCTAATCTGAGTCCACATATTTAATGAAATTTTGGCATAAAATCTTAATTTTTATAAGTAAAATTTTATTTAAAAAAAATTCTTAAAAATTTCAGAGAATGGCTCTTACAAAATATTTTTAAATTCAATAAAACGATTTTGAAAAAAATATACATATTTACCCCCTGTTTCTACAACCCAAACTCTTTAATATCAATAAAATCGAAAGTTTAAAGAAATTCAAGAAGTTGTTGTAGTAGTTGCAGTTTAGTAGTGTGGGCATACTTTAAATATTTTTTCAAACAAAATTGGAAAAAAGTAAAACAATAGGAAATTTTGAGAATAATACAAAATAGTGAATAAAAAAAAAATAAATATGCAAATTTGGCACAGCCATCTGCAAATTTTGTCTTCCATTAAGATTAAAATATTTTTATAAAATTTGTTTTTCTTACTCTCTTCTCTATTATGAATTTCGTTCGCATTTGATTTAATTTCTCCGAGTATTGTTTTTAAAATAAAAGTTTTCTTCCAATTTCAATTTCAGTCACAACAGAAATTAAAATGAGATTGGCTCTTTCAAAATGAACTAAAAAACAGCTGCATTTCAATTTAATTATAAATCTATGAGATTTACTATGTTGCACAGTGGGGCAGACTATTAATAAAATTAAAGGAATATGCATATAGTCGTTTGTTGAGAATTTTAAGCAGTTGGAAAAAGGCTATGCTTTCACGCTTTCAAGATCACAATAATCAAATGTAAATTAACATAAAAGAGCTGGTTAAAAAAATTAAAATAATAAAGAATGCTTTTGTATTTATTTTAATATGGAAAACAAATTCTCTTTAAGAAATTAAAGCATATTTTTTAGCTCCTTGATGTTCAGATTTCTGTCTAAATTTATAAAATTTTATATCCCATTTTGCCATTTTTCGCTGTGGCTGCACCACTGTGCAGTGTGTTGTTTATACTTAACCAAAAAGATAAAAGAATTGGGAACAGAAATATTCGAACAATTTGAAAACAAATTTTATCTGCGAATTACTTTGACAAGTTTCGTATATTTTAAGATTATTTCGTTAGTATCAGCAGTAATTTCAAAAGATAAAGAAGAAAGATTGTATAATAGATTTAGATACATATATTTTGAAAGAAAATTTTAAGTTATAAAAGAAATTTTTTTCCCGAAGAAACCCGGAACAATATAAACGTAGTTTAAGATTGTCGCCTCTGGCCATTGCAATAACACTTGAGCTTTTAAACGCTACAACATCAAAATCCGATTCGAAGGACCATAAACCAGTACTTTTAAAATCTTGTAAACTACACTCATTTACTATAATTAAAGCAAATAATATCTGCTCTATTTAAATGAAATAAAAGCATTCTTACATTAAAAACCAATTATTTATTCAGTTTATCAAAATTTATTATTAATTACCAAATACAATGTTTTAATGAGATTAATCTCTTTTAAAAAACATCTGTATTTAAAATCAAATAGATTTTATTTTCTTGCAAAAATAAAAAATAAAAATAAAACAATTTAAAAAAATTGCGTACTCAAAGCACATGTTTTATCATAAATTTTATTAAAAAAAACAAAATAGAAAATATGAAAAATAAAATGACTAAACAAAGAAAGAGACAAAAAGTCTTTTATGCTTTTTGACAGTTAAAGGACGCCAAATTAAAGCGTCAAACTGCAGGCGAAAAAGAAAATAAAACAAGTGCATTTAGTTGTGCAAAAAAGAATCATTACAAAAATAAATTGTTTTAGGTTTATTCATAAACACTTCCTGTTGCTTTCTCATGTTTTTTTTTTTTTTTTTTTGTTCAAAATCTTGACGGTAATCGCCCTTGAAGAAAATTGTCATATCTAAAATTTATAAAATCATATGCGAATGCTTGTGCCAGAGAGGAAATGATTTGAGAGAAAATGCTAAAGAGAAATAATCCTAAGAAGCAAATACCGAAATTGATTAGATATAATGAAAAACTATATTTTTGCAAGCAGGCATAACAACTGCTAATTATGAAATGTCATATCAGTTATAAAGCTTTTCTTCCTAATTTTGCAAATGAAATAAACATTTTCCTTTATTTATTATTTTTAATTTTTTTTTATTTTTTGTTGTTTTATACCTAAATTCTCCATCGAAAATGTTTAATTTCTTTACAAAAACAGCCAGTTAATTTCAATAATTAACTGGAAAATTCAAAAATTATGAATCTTATAATATCTATAATGTTCGAAATTTCGAAATTGATTTCACACAAAAAAATCATGTCTATTATACATACAATCTTTACAATCCATTGTATTGTTGATAATTGAATCAAAATTTGCAAAGATGATAAATTTTGTAACATGTTCGAAATTTCGAAATCAAAAAAGCATTCAAATTTATATTTTAAACTCTTTAAAATGCATTTAAATTTCGCTAGGGGGAAAAATGTGAAGTTGAATTTACATTCGAGCAGCAATTTTGAATTTCAAATGCATCTTAATTTCGAAGTATTAAAATAAAAAAAAAAATCTTAAAAAAATTTAATTTGAGAACTAAATGAAAATTGGCAAAATAAATTTAATCAATCAATAATCAATAAATTTTATTGATTTCAATAAAATTTCAAAATTGATGTTTATATTATAAATACAATAGAATAGCGGAATAAAAAAAGCAAAATGCTAAATTCTATAACATGTTCGAAATTGATTTCGAGTATGAAAAGTATGTAAATTAATATTACAAAATCTTCAAAATGCATTAAAAATCTAATAACAATGTGAAAATAGATACAAATATAAAGTTTTGATGTACATATTTATATTCGAAAATCTGAAAATTATGTTTTTTTTTCGAAGTTTTAAAAGACACTTTATTTTGAGAACTGAATGAAAATATATATATGAATGTGAATATGAATATGTTCGAAATTAATTTTAAACCCAAAAAAACTTTTAATTTCGAAGCGTTGATAGTATAAAATCATAAAAAGACAATTTATTTTGAGAACTGATTGAAAATATGCAAAAAAAAAAAAATTAAATGTTTGTAGTTAGTATGTCCGAAGTTTCGAAATTTATTTAAAACACAAAAAGTAGGTTAATTGCACATGTTTTTAATAATACAAAGCCTTGGCAATCGGTTTGACTTTTTAAATTTAATGCGAAATAGTAATGTAATATTTTCGAAATTATGTAGTTTCGAATAAAAATAATGTTAATTTCAAAGCATTAGTACTATAAATTTTATATGTAAATCTAATTTCGAAGCTTTAGCATTGCACAATTTTTGCAATTCTTTTAGTTTTGTGAGCTGAATGAAAATAGGTAAATTTTGTAATATGTTCGAAATTTCGAAATTAGTTTCAAAGCTATAAATATAAATAAAAAATAATTATGAAAAAAATTACAAATTATTAACCCCCTTATGCAAAAACGATTGTTAAACTTAAAGTTGGTTTAACAAACAAACTTAACTTTAACAAACGTTTTTGCATAAGGGGGTAAATCTTGTAAGGTGTTCGAAAGTTCGAACATATTTTCGAGTTGGAAAGATATGTTAATTTAAAAAAATTTACCAAAAAAAATTATGGTTTCATGCACAAAGTAAAAATTTTTAAAATTAATTACACTTGAAAATTCGAAGATGAATTCCTCTTTAACCAATTTGTGAATTGGTTGGCGTACCTTCTTTTGGGCATAGACTTTTCTTTTAATTAAAATATTTCTTAAAGAAATTTAACAAAAAAGCAATTAGACAAAATATGTATTTATGTATATGTGAAATAATTAATTGTGGGTGCGGTGTGCTGTAGTTGTTAAATTTTTTTTAAAAAGAACAAAAATGTCTGCATTTCTTTTCCTTAATTTAAAAACCTAGCATTGATTATGCAGAAAATTCAAATGATTCAAAATTAGAAGCAAGTGCTTTTATGACAAATTTATTCTAAAAAAATTGTAGTAAAAAGGCGAAACACCCTCTAATTATGATTTAAATAAATGATTTAAATGCTGTAATAATAATTACGAAAATACTAGAAGCAAATTTAATTACATATTTGCTTTGCTTTTCTTTTAAAATATTGAAATATAAAAATTCTCATAAAAATTTGTAATTAATTTATTCAAAATTTTCTTTTCTCTAAATTTTAAGTCAAAATTATTTAGCTAACAAAAAAAAAAATGAATCATGTAAAATATTTTTGGCAATTTAAAATTAATCTAAATTGATTTAAACTCGTCTGTCGTTACAGGACTCTCCGCTTTCCTCTAAAGTGGCCATGTTCAACCAACAAGTTAATCAACATAAGCAATCACAACTGTTGAATCCATTTTCCAATACAGATGGCCGGTCATCGCCCAAACCAACATTTTCCAAAGATGAATATGGCAAGTAAGTGTAAATTTAAGTCGCTCTATTTCTGCTCTTCTTGAATATTCATATTCACCCGTTTTTATCTTTGTTTGTAGACCTTTGGCTGGCAGCTTAACAGAAATGAGAGGGCAAAAAGCTAACATTCATGTGCTAAAGGAAATGTTAGAATTGTGCCAGATCATTGACTCGGAGGGCTATAATGTCAAAGATGAGCCAACTATGCGTGTTATACCATTCGGAGAGTTATTTAATGTGAGTACATGCATACATAACTACGTAAAGGATGTTTCTTTTCTAAGAACGATAGAACTGTAAAACTTGTAAAATAAAAATTAAATTTTAATTCATAAGACGAGCTGGAATAACACGAACAACGTTGGCCTGCAAAACGTCAATTCTTGCTGTTTTATCAGCACAACCCCGTGACTTGACTTGGGGCCCACAGAAAATAATCAATAGGAATCAAATCGCACGACCTTGGAGGCCAATTGTTGGCAGGCTTATTTCTCAAAATCGTCGTAGAAAGCAGTCGTGAGATAGAATCTATTCTGTTTTGACTGCGCTTTTTCTTATGATCTCACATATAGATACTCACTCTCAATTTTCTGGTATTGTATTGACGTGACATCGTTGTAATATCAGGAATAATAATAATATCATAGACAATTTAGAAAAGCCATTTATTTTAAGCTCGCAAATTCGAAATTAAGTTTGAATATTGAAAAAAAAACAATCTGTAATATACGACTAAAATTAATTGTTTGCTGTGTAGTGACAATAAATTAAAGTACATATTCAGAAAAAATACATATCGAGACTCGCTTAAGCGAGATATTTTTGAACTTCAATTTTCGTCAAAAAATGAAACTAGAAAACTATGTCGCTTAAGCTTTTTTGGCTGTTATGGCACGATATATATCAATATGGAAAACAAATTTGAATTTTTGATAAAACTCTCTCGAATTTTAAAATTTAGCTTTAAGTTATTGTGCTATAAATTATAAATTGAAATTTTAAACGCAATAACATTCAAACTAAATTTTTGTTAAAATCTTAAACGATCTATTCGTAATTTCGAAAGCAAAAATGAAATATGTTGTTGTAAAGTTACAGCCTTATTTATAAAAATTATTAAGGCTTTATAATAGGGTTGTTATAAAAAGGGGACAGCAGAGAGAAGAAACCCGGACATGTGCTTAAAAAAGTAGGATTTAAAAATAAAACGTAATTAATTTTTTCCAATAATATTGCTACCAATGAAATCTTTAATACATATCGATGGTGTTGCGTATAAAAGGTCAATATCGATACATTTTACATAGAATATTGAATTGCCCAAAACCATCGATTTGTTTACATTAAATTGTACCTACATAAATATGTACAGATTTGAGAATATTTGCATATATAAACGCATAGAAAGTCCACTTCAAATGTCATTTAAAATAATGGAAAAATTTTTGAACAAAAAAGGTTTATAACACTAGAATTCCTTAAAAAATAATTCTTCATCAACTGAGAACCCAAAATTAATTAAAGTTCAACCGATTACACATCAAATATTTCTAACGATAGGGCTCGATGAATAGGAAAGTGTAGAACATTTTCTGTGTCATTGTCTGGCACTTGCAAGAAAGAGAATGTCGCCAATAGGCGCTCTTGAGTTTAGGGAACTTTCTGACAGTGCTAGTGTTGAAATGCAACGTATTAGTAGCTTTATATTGTGCCCTGGTTGGTTCGACGGTAGGGACTCCGCATAAGCAGAGTCTCCGTGGTATCGCAATGGACCAAAACGGTGTAATTGAGTCCGGGATCCTGACTGCCACCCTTCTTATTATTGGACTGAAACTAAAATATGTGCAATCTGGCATCGAAAATTTGCAAAATGGTTTCAATTTTTGAGTGAAATTGAAAAAAAAAAATATTTGACCAAAAAACAAGCTGTGCTTGTCCTTAGAAGCTAGAATAAGTTTTAGAACAATTTTCATAAAATATTGCGAAACTAGCATAATGCAGAAATTTTTAAGTGATTTTCAAAATTAACGGCCTGTCTCACGATGTCGAAAGAAAACGTTCGTTGCATTGAAAACTACAATAAAAAATTGTTTTTGTTTTCAATGTAAGTAGTCGATCAAACGTTTTCTGTTGACATCGTGCGACGACGGCCTGTTAAATCTAGGGCAAAAAGAAAAATGTGAGATAAGTTGATTTTGATTTAATGGTACCTCCGTAATCTGCATATTCCAAAGTATCCCTGGTCAAAATACCAATTAATTTGTGTGATTTTTCAGAAATTTATAGCACTATGACTTGGAACTTAGATTTTTTTAGACTTCTAATCTCATTTGGAATAATAGTTTAATTTAGGTTATACTTTAGTACATTTCAACTTAAATGTATTACTTATAGTGTATAGAACGATATTTGTTAAAAAAAATAAATAAATGATAACAGAGAATTTCCCAGTTTAACTGCAAAAGAAATAAATTTATGAAAATCGACTTGAACGCTTAAAAGTGATCTCCTGCAAAACAGTAAAATATTACTTAAGCACTTTATCTTTATTGCCACAAAAATATTAAAAAAATAAATAAATAAAAATAGCTTCACAATTTTATTTTGTTGTAAAAAATATATCCTACTTTTATTCGAAATATATTTCTTCCAAAAAAACATAAAAATAAAACAACTGGAAACAAAACAGCTGACTTCGAAAATTGGAAGTTATCCGTTTTTAGGACAATAGGTTTTAATAGGTTTTATTTTTAGAAAAAAAAACTTAATTACATACGTGGAAATTTTTGTCCGGAGAATATTTAGAATTGCACTAAAAATTACTTACATTCATTCTAAAATTTTAATTTAAAAACGTTCATTTATTTTTTTAGATTTACAACTACATTTCTGACAAAGTGGTGGGCATTCTATTAAGAGCTCGCAAGCACAAACTTGTTGAATTTGAGGGCGAAATGTTATTCCAAAGACGCGACGACGATGTGCCCATTTTCTTAATCAAACCCATACATGAAATACGCCGTGAAACTGAGGATAAAATTGAAAGCATTAAAAGAGCTGGCAGTCCAGCACCGCAGTCCACCTCTGTACTTTTGGATAAAAAGACTCATGGCCTAGATATACCCAAGGGCGCCACGCCCAGATCTTCAGTATCCCGAACACCATCACCACAAACTTCGAAAGCGGGAACACCTGTACGTGATACCAAAGCCAAACCTGCAGCAGTCGAACCTACAATTACAGCTAATGCTGCTGAAAAACTTGACGGTCCTACAGAAGTTGTAGAAAATAAACCAAAGGAAAACAACACACCCTCCGTAGAAAGTCAAACCCACAAAGAAACGAAAGAAGCATCACAAACGGCAGAAATAAAAGAGCAAGCAATTTCAAATGGAGAAGTTGTGCCTCCAGAGCCACAATCCTCCATATTGGAGGCACAGGAAAATTCAATTGCCGCTACAGCTGAAGCCACAGAAGCGAAAACAGATGTCAACAATAATAGCAATAATGCAAACAATAGCTTGCCTACCATTGTTATAGAGTCGACAGCAGTTTGTGAAGGTCCTGCCAAAACAGAGGAAGCAACTGAGAAGCCTGACAACGCCAACTCTTTAACAAATGTTGCCGGTACGTCCGAAACTAAACTTGTTGAATCTAAATCTACCGTGGAATCACCACCAAATGCTTAATTTTAATATTCTGTATTAGTTTCACAAAAAGCAAACTGTAGCCTAAAATTAAGATAATTCATCAAAATAGTTTAATTTAGTGACAACAATACGAAGTGTAGTGTGTAATCTCCATTAAAACTCAATTTAAATAGTTCAAATCTAAAAAAAAACTAGCTAACTAACTATTTCACTAGGCTACAGTATTATAATGGTGTAAATAACTAATTAAGCTAAATTAAATTTCTGTAGCCTTAATTTATTTTATTATTTTTTATTTCATTCATCGTGGTTCATCCATAATTTATGCATAGTGATACAGTAAAAAAAATACCAATTATTATATTATAAATTAATAAAAAAAAACAACGAATATAAAAAATAACATTAGCTTCAAGATTTAAAGACTTCAAAACTCGTATTTAAATTCTTCATGGTATGTCGAAAATTTCTCTATTTATACCTACAAGTTTCAAATAAAATTTAAACGAATAAGCGATTTCCATTCCACAAAACTGCGAAGTTTCAATTCTCTACCTTTTATAAATTCGGGAATATTAAAAAGTTTCTGAAAAGTGTGGAAACCGGAAATGACCGAAAAATCTAGTTTTTTGCTAAAATTGTACCTCACATATCTCGAAAACTCCAAAAGTCTTTTATATAGAAGCTGCAGCTGTGGTCTTTCATTCAGAGAAAATTTCATTCAAATCTACCAAGCGGTTCTCGAGATACAAGACTTGCAACTTAAGGAAAAACAAGCATTTCCGGTAATTACACTTTGGTTTGCAGGTTGCGGAAAATTATCAATAACTCCGAAGATTGCAAAGATAGAGAAATGAAATTTTGCAGGTTTGTAGAGCGAAACTCTGTGCTTGGCATAGAGCTCAATTGTACTTTTCAGTTCAATTACTTTGACAGATATAAAAGTTATTAATTTAAAGTGCATTTTTTATCTACATGGGGGGCCACCAGGCGGGCCAACGTTTACCGATCTTGTAGACGAATATCTAATCTATCATTTGGTAAGACAATTATCCAAATTGGTTCACAGATTATCGAGTTATAGCGTTTTTAAAAAAATCAATTCCCGAAATCCACCTCCTACCAGTTTTGTTGACCTGGTGTTTCACAAAAAAAATTGCAAAAATTTTAAAATTTTTCGGGTCAAGAACAGTTTTAGTTTTCCTGCAATATCTCCGAAGTTTTTCGAGATAAATTCATGAAATTTTGTGGATTCCCGAAATCCACATCCTACCAGTTCTGAAGACCTGGTGTTTCACAAAAAAAATTGCAAAAATTTTAAAATTTTTCGGGTCAAGAACAGTTCTAGTTTTCCTGCAATATCTCCGAAGTTTTTCGAGATGAATTCATGAAATTTTGTGGGTTGATAGAAAACACAATGCGGAATGTTTTTTAGAAAATAAAATTGGGCCACGCCCACTTTGAAGTTGGAAAATGTGGGCGTAAAACGGAAATAGCATTTTCTTCGTGTCCTCTTTGGCGTTTCGGAAGTCCAAAAGCCATCCATATTGAAGCTGAAGTTGCGACCTTTCACCTAGAAAAAATTTCATCCAAATACACCCAGCGGTTCCCGAGATACGAGAGTTACAACTTGAGTAAAAACAAGTACTTCCGGTAATTTCGCTTTTGCTTACAGTTTTGGAAAATTATCAATAACTCCGAAGATTCTAAACATAGAGAAATGAAATTTTGCAGGTTTGTAGAGCGAAACTCCGCGCTTGACATAGAAGTCAATTCCACTTTTAACGTCAATTGCCTTGGGAGATATAAAAGTTATAAACTTAAAGTGCATTTTTTGACGTGCATGGGGGGCCACCAGGCGGGCCAACGTTTGCCCATCTTGTAGCCTAACATCCAAGCTATCATTTGGTGCAACAATTATCCAAATTGCTCCACCAATTATCGAGTTATAGCGTCTTGAAAAAAATCAATTCCCGAAATCCACCTCCTACCAGTTCTGTTGAGCTGGTGTTTCACAAAAAAAAAATTGCAAAAATTTTAAAATTTTTCGGGTCAAGAACAGTTTTAGTTTTCCTGCAATATCTCCGAAGTTTTTCGAGATAAATTCATGAAATTTTGTGGGTTGATAGAAAACACAATGTGGAATGTTTTTTAGAATATAAAATTGGGCCACGCCCACTTTGAAGTTGAAAAAAGTGGGCGTAAAACGGAAATAGCATTTTCTTCGTGTCTTCTTTGGCGTTTCGGAAGTCCAAAAGCCATTCATATTGAAGCTGAAGTTGCGACCTTTCATCTAGAAAAAATTTCATCCAAATACACCCAGCGGTTCCCGAGATACGAGAGTTACAACTTGAGTAAAAACAAGTACTTCCGGTAATTTCGCTTTTGCTTACAGTTTTGGAAAATTATCAATAACTCCGAAGATTCCAAAGATAGAGAAATAAAATTTTGCAGGTTTGTAGAGCGAAACTCCGCGCTTGACATAGAAGTCAATTCCACTTTTAACGTCAATTGCCTTGGGAGATATAAAACTTATAAACTTAAAGTGCATTTTTTGACGTGCATGGGGGGCCACCAGGCGGGCCAACGTTTGCCCATCTTGTAGCCTAACATCCAATCTATCATTTGGTGCAACAATTATCCGAATTGCTCCACCAATTATCGAGTTATAGCGTCTTGAAAAAAATCAATTCCCGAAATCCACCTCCTACCAGTTCTGTTGACCTGGTGTTTCACAAAAAAATTGCAAAAATTTTAAAATTTTTCGGGTCAAGAACAGTTTTAGTTTTCCTGCAATATCTCCGAAGTTTTTCGAGATAAATTCATGAAATTTTGTGGGTTGATAGGAAACACAATGTGGAATGTTTTTTAGAAAATAAAATTGGGCCACGCCCACTTTGAAGTTGAAAAAAGTGGGCGTAAAACGGAAATAGCGTTTTCTTCGTATCTTCTTTGGCGTTTCGGAAGTCCAAAAGCCATCCATATTGAAGCTGAAGTTGCGACCTTTCATCTAGAAAAAATTTCATCCAAATACACCCAGCGGTTCGCGAGATACGACAGTTACAACTTGAGTACTTCCGGCAATTTCGCTTTTGCTTACAGTTTTGGAAAATTATCAATAACTCCGAAGATTCCAAACATAGAGAAATGAAATTTTGCAGGTTTGTAGAGCGAAACTCCGCGCTTGACATACAAGTCAATTGCACTTTTCACGTCAATTGCCTTGGGAGATATAAAAGTTATAAACTTAAAGTGCATTTTTTGACGTGCATGGGGGGCCACCAGGCGGGCCAACGTTTGCCCATCTTGTAGCCTAACATCCAAGCTATCATTTGGTGCAACAATTATCCAAATTGCTCCACCAATTATCGAGTTATAGCGTCTTGAAAAAAATCAATTCCCGAAATCCACCTCCTACCAGTTCTGTTGACCTGGTGTTTCACAAAAAAAATTGCAAAAATTTTAAAATTTTTCGGGTCAAGAACAGTTTTAGTTTTCCTGCAATATCTCCGAAGTTTTTCGAGATAAATTCATGAAATTTTGTGGGTTGATAGAAAACACAATGTGGAATTTTTTTTAGAAAATAAAATTGGGCCACGCCCACTTTTAAGTTGCAAAAAAGTGGGCGTAAAACGGAAATAGCATTTTCTTCGTGTCTTCTTTGGCGTTTCGGAAGTCCAGAAGCCATCCATATTGAAGCTGAAGTTGCGACCTTTCACCTATAAAAAATTTCATCCAAATACACCCAGCGGTTCCCGAGATACGGCAGTTACAACTTGAGTACTTCCGGCAATTTCGCTTTTGCTTACAGTTTTGGAAAATTATCAATAACTCCGAAGATTCCAAACATAGAGAAATGAAATTTTGCAGGTTTGTAGAGCGAAACTCCGCGCTTGACATACAAGTCAATTGCACTTTTCACGTCAATTGCCTTGGGAGATATAAACGTTATAAACTTAAAGTGCATTTTTTCACGTGCATGGGGGCCACCAGGCGGGCCAACGTTTGCCCATCTTGTAGCCTAACATCCAAGCTATCATTTGGTGCAACAATTATCCAAATTGCTCCACCAATTATCGAGTTATAGCGTCTTGAAAAAAATCAATTCCCGAAATCCACCTCCTACCAGTTCTGTTGACCTGGTGTTTCACAAAAAAAATTGCAAAAATTTTACAATTTTTCGGGTCAAGAACAGTTTTAGTTTTCCTGCAATATCTCCGAAGTTTTTCGAGATAAATTCATGAAATTTTGTGGGTTGATAGAAAACACAATGTGGAATTTTTTTTAGAAAATAAAATTGGGCCACGCCCACTTTGAAGTTGAAAAAAGTGGGCGTAAAACGGAAATAGCATTTTCTTCGTGTCTTCTTTGGCGTTTCGGAAGTCCAAAAGCCATCCATATTGAAGCTGAAGTTGCGACCTTTCACCTAGAAAAAATTTCATCCAAATACACCCAGCGGTTCCCGAGATACGAGAGTTACAACTTGAGTAAAAACAAGTACTTCCGGTAATTTCGCTTTTGCTTACAGTTTTGGAAAATTATCAATAACTCCGAAGATTCCAAAGATAGAGAAATGAAATTTTGCAGGTTTGTAGAGCGAAACTCCGCGCTTGACATAGAAGTCAATTGCACTTTTCACGTGAATTGCCGTGGAAGATATAAAAGTTATAAACTTAAAGTGCATTTTTAGACTGCATGGGGGGCCACCAGGCGGGCCAACGTTTGCCCATCTTGTAGCCTACCATCCAATCTATCATTTGGTGCAACAATTATCCAAATTGCTCCACCAATTATCGAGTTATAGCGTCTTGAAAAAAATCAATTCCCGAAATCCACCTCCTACCAGTTCTGTTGACCTGGTGTTTCACAAAAAAAATTGCAAAAATTTTAAAATTTTTCGGGTCAAGAACAGTTTTAGTTTTCCTGCAATATCTCCGAAGTTTTTCGAGATAAATTCATGAAATTTTGTGGGTTGATAGAAAACACAATGTGGAATGTTTAAAAAAAAAATAAAATTGGGCCACGCCCACTTTGAAGTTGAAAAAAGTGGGCGTAAAACGGAAATAGCGTTTTCTTCGTATCTTCTTTGGCGTTTCGGAAGTCCAAAGGCCATCCATATTGAAGCTGAAGTTGCGACCTTTCACCTAGAAAAAATTTCATCCAAATACACCCAGCGGTTCCCGAGATACGAGAGTTACAACTTGAGTAAAAACAAGTACTTCCGGTAATTTCGCTTTTGCTTACAGTTTTGGAAAATTATCAATAACTCCGAAGATTCCAAACATAGAGAAATGAAATTTTGCAGGTTTGTGGAGCGAAACTCCGCGCTTGACATACAAGTCAATTGCACTTTTCACGTCAATTGCCTTGGGAGATATAAAAGTTATAAACTTAAAGCGCATTTTTTGACGTGCATGGGGGCCACCAGGCGGGCCAACGTTTGCCCATCTTGTAGCCTAACATCCAATCTATCATTTGGTGCAACAATTATCCAAATTGCTCCACCAATTATCGAGTTATAGCGTCTTGAAAAAAATCAATTCCCGAAATCCACCTCCTACCAGTGCTGTTGACCTGGTGTTTCACAAAAAAAATTGCAAAAATTTTAAAATTTTTCGGGTCAAGAACAGTTTTAGTTTTCCTGCAATATCTCCGAAGTTTTTCGAGATAAATTCATGAAATTTTGTGGGTTGATAGAAAACACAATGTGGAATGTTTTTTTGGAAAATAAAATTGGGCCACGCCCACTTTGAAGTTGAAAAAAGTGGGCGTAAAATGGAAATAGCATTTTCTTCGTATCTTCTTTGGCGTTTCGGAAGTCCAAAAGCCATCCATATTGAAGCTGAAGTTGCGACCTTTCACCTAGAAAAAATTTCATCCAAATACACCCAGCGGTTCCCGAGATACGAGAGTTACAACTTGAGTAAAAAGAAGTACTTCCGGTAATTTCGCTTTTGCTTACAGTTTTGGAAAATTATCAATAACTCCGAAGATTCCAAACATAGAGAAATGAAATTTTGCAGGTTTGTAGAGTGAAACTCCGCGCTTGACATACAAGTCAATTGCACTTTTCACGTCAATTACCTTGGGAGATATAAAAGTTATAAACTTAAAGTGCATTTTTTGACGTGCATGGGGGGCCACTAGGCGGGCCAACGTTTGCCCATCTTGTAGCCTAACATCCAATCTATCATTTGGTGCACAAACAGTTTTAGTTTTCCTGCAATATCTCCGAAGTTTTTCGAGATAAATTCATGAAATTTTGTGGGTTGATAGAAAACACAATGTGGAATGTTTTTTAGAATATAAAATTGGGCCACGCAAACTTTGAAGTTGAAAAAAGTGGGCGTAAAACGGAAATAGCATTTTCTTCGTGTCTTCTTTGGCGTTTCGAAAGTCCAAAAGCCATCCATATTGAAGCTGAAGTTGCGACCTTTCACCTAGAAAAAATTTCATCCAAATACACCCAGCGGTTCCCGAGATACGAGAGTTACAACTTGAGTAAAAACAAGTACTTCCGGTAATTTCACTTTTGCTTACAGTTTTGGAAAATTATCAATAACTCCGAAGATTCCAAACATAGAGAAATGAAATTTTGCAGGTTTGTAGAGCGAAACTCCGCGCTTGACATACAAGTCAATTGCACTTTTCACGTCAATTGCCTTGGGAGATATAAAAGTTATAAACTTAAAGTGCATTTTTTGACGTGCATGGGGGGCCACCAGGCGGGCCAACGTTTGCCCATCTTGTAGCCTAACATCCAAGCTATCATTTGGTGCAACAATTATCCAAATTGCTCTACCAATTATCGAGTTATAGCGTCTTGAAAAAAATCAATTCCCGAAATCCACCTCCTACCAGTTCTGTTGACCTGGTGTTTCACAAAAAAAATTGCAAAAATTTTAAAATTTTTCGGGTCAAGAACAGTTTTAGTTTTCCTGCAATATCTCCGAAGTTTTTCGAAATAAATTCATGAAATTTTGTGGGTTGATAGAAAACACAATGTGGAATGTTTTTTAGAATATAAAATTGGGCCACGCCCACTTTGAAGTTGAAAAAAGTGGGCGTAAAACGGAAATAGCATTTTCTTCGTGTCTTCTTTGGCGTTTCGGAAGTCCAAAAGCCATCCATATTGAAGCTGAAGTTGCGACCTTTCACCTAGAAAAAATTTCATCCAAATACACCCAGCGGTTCCCGAGATACGAGAGTTACAACTTGAGTAAAAACAAGTACTTCCGGTAATTTCGCTTTTGCTTACAGTTTTGGAAAATTATCAATAACTCCGAAGATTCCAAACATAGAGAAATGAAATTTTGCAGGTTTGTAGAGTGAAACTCCGCGCTTGACATACAAGTCAATTGCACTTTTCACGTCAATTACCTTGGGAGATATAAAAGTTATAAACTTAAAGTGCATTTTTTGACGTGCATGGGGGGCCACTAGGCGGGCCAACGTTTGCCCATCTTGTAGCCTAACATCCAATCTATCATTTGGTGCACAAACAGTTTTAGTTTTCCTGCAATATCTCCGAAGTTTTTCGAGATAAATTCATGAAATTTTGTGGGTTGATAGAAAACACAATGTGGAATGTTTTTTAGAATATAAAATTGGGCCACGCCCACTTTGAAGTTGAAAAAAGTGGGCGTAAAACGGAAATAGCATTTTCTTCGTGTCTTCTTTGGCGTTTCGAAAGTCCAAAAGCCATCCATATTGAAGCTGAAGTTGCGACCTTTCACCTGGAAAAAATTTCATCCAAATACACCCAGCGGTTCCCGAGATACGAGAGTTACAACTTGAGTAAAAACAAGTACTTCCGGTAATTTCACTTTTGCTTACAGTTTTGGAAAATTATCAATAACTCCGAAGATTCCAAACATAGAGAAATGAAATTTTGCAGGTTTGTAGAGCGAAACTCCGCGCTTGACATACAAGTCAATTGCACTTTTCACGTCAATTGCCTTGGGAGATATAAAAGTTATAAACTTAAAGTGCATTTTTTGACGTGCATGGGGGCCACCAGGCGGGCCAACGTTTGCCCATCTTGTAGCCTAACATCCAAGCTATCATTTGGTGCAACAATTATCCAAATTGCTCTACCAATTATCGAGTTATAGCGTCTTGAAAAAAATCAATTCCCGAAATCCACCTCCTACCAGTTCTGTTGACCTGGTGTTTCACAAAAAAAATTGCAAAAATTTTAAAATTTTTCGGGTCAAGAACAGTTTTAGTTTTCCTGCAATATCTCCGAAGTTTTTCGAAATAAATTCATGAAATTTTGTGGGTTGATAGAAAACACAATGTGGAATGTTTTTTAGAATATAAAATTGGGCCACGCCCACTTTGAAGTTGAAAAAAGTGGGCGTAAAACGGAAATAGCATTTTCTTCGTGTCTTCTTTGGCGTTTCGGAAGTCCAAAAGCCATCCATCCATATTGAAGCTGAAGTTGCGACCTTTCACCTAGAAAAAATTTCATCCAAATACACCCAGCGGTTCCCGAGATACGAGAGTTACAACTTGAGTAAAAACAAGTATTTCCGGTAATTTCGCTTTTGCTTACAGTTTTGGAAAATTATCAATAACTCCGAAGATTCCAAAGATAGAGAAATGAAATTTTGCAGGTTTGTAGAGCGAAACTCCGCGCTTGACATAGAAGTCAATTGCACTTTTCACGTCAATTACCTTGGGAGATATAAAAGTTATAAACTTAAAGTGCATTTTTTGACGTGCATGGGGGGCCACTAGGCGGGCCAACGTTTGCCCATCTTGTAGCCTAACATCCAATCTATCATTTGGTGCAACAATTACCCAAATTGCTCCACCAATTATCGAGTTATAGCGTCTTGAAAAAAATCAATTTCCGAAATCCACCTCCTACCAGTTCTGTTGACCTGGTGTTTCACAAAAAAAATTGCAAAAATTTTAAAATTTTTCGGGTCAAGAACAAACAGTTTTAGTTTTCCTGCAATATTTCCGAAGTTTTTCGAGATAAATTCATGAAATTTTGTGGGTTGATAGAAAACGCAATGTGGAATGTTTTTTAGAAAATAAAATTGGGCCACGCCCACTTTAAAGTTGAAAAAGGTGGGCGTAAAACGGAAATAGCGTTTTCTTCGTGTCTTCTTTGGCGTTTCGGAAGTCCAAAAGCCATCCATATTGAAGCTGAAGTTGCGACCTTTCACCTAAAAAAAATTTCATCCAAATACACCCAGCGGTTCCCGAGATACGAGAGTTACAACTTGAGTAAAAACAAGTACTTCCGGTAATTTCGCTTTTGCTTACAGTTTTGGAAAATTATCAATAACTCCGAAGATTCTAAACATAGAGAAATGAAATTTTGCAGGTTTGTAGAGCGAAACTCCGCGCTTGACATACAAGTCAATTGCACTTTTCACGTCAATTGCCTTGGGAGATATAAAAGTTATAAACTTAAAGTGCATTTTTTGACGTGCATGGGGGGCCACTAGGCGGGCCAACGTTTGCCCATCTTGTAGCCTAACATCCAATCTATCATTTGGTGCAACAATTATCCAAATTGCTCCACCAATTATCGAGTTATAGCGTCTTGAAAAAAATCAATTTCCGAAATCCACCTCCTACCAGTTCTGTTGACCTGGTGTTTCACAAAAAAAATTGCAAAAATTTTAAAATTTTTCGGGTCAAGAACAGTTTTAGTTTTCCTGCAATATCTCCGAAGTTTTTCGAGATAAATTCATGAAATTTTGTGGGTTGATAGAAAACACAATGTGGAATGTTTTTAGAATATAAAATTGGGCCACGCCCACTTTGAAGTTGAAAAAAGTGGGCGTAAAACGGAAATAGCATTTTCTTCGTGTCTTCTTTGGCGTTTCGGAAGTCCAAAAGCCATCCATCCATATTGAAGCTGAAGTTGCGACCTTTCACCTAGAAAAAATTTCATCCAAATACACCCAGCGGTTCCCGAGATACGAGAGTTACAACTTGAGTAAAAACAAGTATTTCCGGTAATTTCGCTTTTGCTTACAGTTTTGGAAAATTATCAATAACTCCGAAGATTCCAAAGATAGAGAAATGAAATTTTGCAGGTTTGTAGAGCGAAACTCCGCGCTTGACATAGAAGTCAATTGCACTTTTCACGTCAATTACCTTGGGAGATATAAAAGTTATAAACTTAAAGTGCATTTTTTGACGTGCATGGGGGGCCACTAGGCGGGCCAACGTTTGCCCATCTTGTAGCCTAACATCCAATCTATCATTTGGTGCAACAATTACCCAAATTGCTCCACCAATTATCGAGTTATAGCGTCTTGAAAAAAATCAATTTCCGAAATCCACCTCCTACCAGTTCTGTTGACCTGGTGTTTCACAAAAAAAATTGCAAAAATTTTAAAATTTTTCGGGTCAAGAACAGTTTTAGTTTTCCTGCAATATCTCCGAAGTTTTTCGAGATAAATTCATGAAATTTTGTGGGTTGATAGAAAACGCAATGTGGAATGTTTTTTAGAAAATAAAATTGGGCCACGCCCACTTTGAAGTTGAAAAAGGTGGGCGTAAAACGGAAATAGCATTTTCTTCGTGTCTTCTTTGGCGTTTCGGAAGTCCAAAAGCCATCCATATTGAAGCTGAAGTTGCGACCTTTCACCTAGAAAAAATTTCATCCAAATACACCCAGCGGTTCCCGAGATACGAGAGTTACAACTTGAGTAAAAACAAGTACTTCCGGTAATTTCGCTTTTGCTTACAGTTTTGGAAAATTATCAATAACTCCGAAGATTCCAAACATAGAGAAATGAAATTTTGCAGGTTTGTAGAGCGAAACTCCGCGCTTGACATACAAGTCAATTGCACTTTTCACGTCAATTGCCTTGGGAGATATAAAAGTTATAAACTTAAAGTGCATTTTTTGACGTGCATGGGGGGCCACCAGGCGGGCCAACGTTTGCCCATCTTGTAGCCTAACATCCAAGCTATCATTTGGTGCAACAATTATCCAAATTGCTCCACCAATTATCGAGTTATAGCGTCTTGAAAAAAATCAATTCCCGAAATCCACCTCCTACCAGTTCTGTTGACCTGGTGTTTCACAAAAAAAATTGCAAAAATTTTAAAATTTTTCGGGTCAAGAACAGTTTTAGTTTTCCTGCAATATCTCCGAAAACACAATGTGGAATGTTTTTTAGAATATAAAATTGGGCCACGCCCACTTTGAAGTTGAAAAAAGTGGGCGTAAAACGGAAATAGCGTTTTCTTCGTATCTTCTTTGGCGTTTCGGAAGTCCAAAAGCCATCCATATTGAAGCTGAAGTTGCGACCTTTCACCTAGAAAAAATTTCATCCAAATACACCCAGCGGTTCCCGAGATACGAGAGTTACAACTTGAGTAAAAACAAGTATTTCCGGTAATTTCGCTTTTGCTTACAGTTTTGGAAAATTATCAATAACTCCGAAGATTCCAAACATAGAGAAATGAAATTTTGCAGGTTTGTAGAGCGAAACTCCGCGCTTGACATAGAAGTCAATTGCACTTTTCACGTGAATTGCCGTGGAAGATATAAAAGTTATAAACTTAAAGTGCATTTTTAGACGTGCATGGGGGGCCACCAGGCGGGCCAACGTTTGCCCATCTTGTAGCCTAACATCCAATCTATCATTTGGTGCAACAATTATCCAAATTGCTCCACCAATTATCGAGTTATAGCGTCTTGAAAAAAATCAATTCCCGAAATCCACCTCCTACCAGTGCTGTTGACCTGGTGTTTCACAAAAAAAATTGCAAAAATTTTAAAATTTTTCGGGTCAAGAACAGTTTTAGTTTTCCTGCAATATCTCCGAAGTTTTTCGAGATAAATTCATGAAATTTTGTGGGTTGATAGAAAACACAATGTGGAATGTTTTTTAGAAAATAAAATTGGGCCACGCCCACTTTGAAGTTGAAAAAAGTGGGCGTAAAATGGAAATAGCATTTTCTTCGTATCTTCTTTGGCGTTTCGGAAGTCCAAAAGCCATCCATATTGAAGCTGAAGTTGCGACCTTTCATCTAGAAAAAATTTCATCCAAATACACCCAGCGGTTCCCGAGATACGAGAGTTACAACTTGAGTAAAAACAAGTACTTCCGGTAATTTCGCTTTTGCTTACAGTTTTGGAAAATTATCAATAACTCCGAAGATTCCAAACATAGAGAAATGAAATTTTGCAGGTTTGTAGAGCGAAACTCCGCGCTTGACATACAAGTCAATTGCACTTTTCACGTCAATTGCCTTGGGAGATATAAAAGTTATAAACTTAAAGTGCATTTTTTGACGTGCATGGGGGGCCACCAGGCGGGCCAACGTTTGCCCATCTTGTAGCCTAACATCCAAGCTATCATTTGGTGCAACAATTATCCAAATTGCTCCACCAATTATCGAGTTATAGCGTTTTGAAAAAAATCAATTCCCGAAATCCACCTCCTACCAGTTCTGTTGACCTGGTGTTTCACAAAAAAATTGCAAAACTTTTAAAATTTTTCGGGTCAAGAACAGTTTTAGTTTTCCTGCAATATCTCCGAAGTTTTTCGAGATAAATTCATGAAATTTTGTGGATTAATAGAAAACACAATGTGGAATGTTTTTTAGAAAATAAAATTGGGCCACGCCCACTTTGAAGTTGAAAAAAGTGGGCGTAAAACGGAAATAGCATTTTCTTCGTGTCTTCTTTGGCGTTTCGGAAGTCCAAAAGCCATCCATATTGAAGCTGAAGTTGCGACCTTTCACCTAGAAAAAATTTCATCCAAATACACCCAGCGGTTCCCGAGATACGAGAGTTACAACTTGAGTAAAAACAAGTACTTCCGGTAACCAAAAGCCATCCATATTGAAGCTGAAGTTGCGACCTTTCACCTAGAAAAAATTTCATCCAAATACACCCAGCGGTTCCCGAGATACGAGAGTTACAACTTGAGTAAAAACAAGTACTTCCGGTAATTTCGCTTTTGCTTACAGTTTTGGAAAATTATCAATAACTCCGAAGATTCCAAACATAGAGAAATGAAATTTTGCAGGTTTGTAGAGCGAAACTCCGCGCTTGACATACAAGTCAATTGCACTTTTCACGTCAATTGCCTTGGGAGATATAAAAGTTATAAACTTAAAGTGCATTTTTTGACGTGCATGGGGGGCCACCAGGCGGGCCAACGTTTGCCCATCTTGTAGCCTAACATCCAAGCTATCATTTGGTGCAACAATTATCCAAATTGCTCTACCAATTATCGAGTTATAGCGTCTTGAAAAAAATCAATTTCCGAAATCCACCTCCTACCAGTTCTGTTGACCTGGTGTTTCACAAAAAAAATTGCAAAAATTTTAAAATTTTTCGGGTCAAGAACAGTTTTAGTTTTCCTGCAATATCTCCGAAGTTTTTCGAGATAAATTCATGAAATTTTGTGGGTTGATAGAAAACACAATGTGGAATGTTTTTTAGAAAATAAAATTGGGCCACGCGCACTTTGAAGTTGAAAAAGGTGGGCGTAAAACGGAAATAGCGTTTTCTTCGTGTCTTCTTTGGCGTTTCGGAAGTCCAAAAGCCATCCATATTGAAGCTGAAGTTGCGACCTTTCACCTAAAAAAAATTTCATCCAAATACACCCAGCGGTTCCCGAGATACGAGAGTTACAACTTGAGTAAAAACAAGTACTTCCGGTAATTTCGCTTTTGCTTACAGTTTTGGAAAATTATCAATAACTCCGAAGATTCCAAACATAGAGAAATGAAATTTTGCAGGTTTGTAGAGCGAAACTCCGCGCTTGACATACAAGTCAATTGCACTTTTCACGTCAATTACCTTGGGAGATATAAAAGTTATAAACTTAAAGTGCATTTTTTGACGTGCATGGGGGGCCACTAGGCGGGCCAACGTTTGCCCATCTTGTAGCCTAACATCCAAGCTATCATTTGGTGCAACAATTATCCAAATTGCTCCACCAATTAACGAGTTAAAGCGTCTTGAAAAAAATCAATTTCCGAAATCCACCTCCTACCAGTTCTGTTGACCTGGTGTTTCACAAAAAAAATTGCAAAAATTTTAAAATTTTTCGGGTCAAGAACAGTTTTAGTTTTCCTGCAATATCTCCGAAGTTTTTCGAGATAAATTCATGAAATTTTGTGGGTTGATAGAAAACGCAATGTGGAATGTTTTAAAAAAAATAAAATTGGGCCACGCCCACTTTGAAGTTGAAAAAGGTGGGCGTAAAACGGAAATAGCGTTTTCTTCGTTTCTTCTTTGGCGTTTCGGAAGTCCAAAAGCCATCCATATTGAAGCTGAAGTTGCGACCTTTCACCTGGAAAAAATTTCATCCAAATACACCCAGCGGTTCCCGAGATACGAGAGTTACAACTTGAGTAAAAACAAGTACTTCCGGTAATTTCGCTTTTGCTTACAGTTTTGGAAAATTATCAATAACTCCGAAGATTCTAAACATAGAGAAATGAAATTTTGCAGGTTTGTAGAGCGAAACTCCGCGCTTGACATACAAGTCAATTGCACTTTTCACGTCAATTGCCTTGGGAGATATAAAAGTTATAAACTTAAAGTGCATTTTTGACGTGCATGGGGGGCCACCAGGCGGGCCAACGTTTGCCCATCTTGTAGCCTAACATCCAAGCTATCATTTGGTGCAACAATTATCCAAATTGCTCCACCAATTATCGAGTTATAGCGTCTTGAAAAAAATCAATTTCCGAAATCCACCTCCTACCAGTTCTGTTGACCTGGTGTTTCACAAAAAAAATTGCAAAAATTTTAAAATTTTTCGGGTCAAGAACAGTTTTAGTTTTCCTGCAATATCTCCGAAGTTTTTCGAGATAAATTCATGAAATTTTGTGGGTTGATAGAAAACACAATGTGGAATGTTTTTTAGAATATAAAATTGGGCCACGCCCACTTTGAAGTTGAAAAAAGTGGGCGTAAAACGGAAATAGCATTTTCTTCGTGTCTTCTTTGGCGTTTCGAAAGTCCAAAAGCCATCCATATTGAAGCTGAAGTTGCGACCCTTCACCTAGAAAAAATTTCATCCAAATACACCCAGCGGTTCCCGAGATACGAGAGTTACAACTTGAGTAAAAACAAGTACTTCCGGTAATTTCACTTTTGCTTACAGTTTTGGAAAATTATCAATAACTCCGAAGATTCCAAACATAGAGAAATGAAATTTTGCAGGTTTGTAGAGTGAAACTCCATGCTTGACATACAAGTCAATTGCACTTTTCACGTCAATTGCCTTGGGAGATATAAAAGTTATAAACTTAAAGTGCATTTTTTGACGTGCATGGGGGGCCACCAGGCGGGCCAACGTTTGCCCATCTTGTAGCCTAACATCCAAGCTATCATTTGGTGCAACAATTATCCAAATTGCTCTACCAATTATCGAGTTATAGTGTCTTGAAAAAAATCAATTCCCGAAATCCACCTCCTACTAGTTCTGTTGACCTGGTGTTTCACAAAAAAAATTGCAAAAATTTTAAAATTTTTCGGGTCAAGAACAGTTTTAGTTTTCCTGCAATATCTCCGAAGTTTTTCGAGATAAATTCATGGAATTTTGTGGGTTGATAGAAAACACAATGTGGAATGTTTTTAAAAAATAAAATTGGGCCACGCCCACTTTGAAGTTGCAAAAATTGGGCGTAAAACGGAAATAGCATTTTCTTCGTGTCTTCTTTGGCGTTTCGGAAGTCCAAAAGCCATCCATATTGAAGCTGAAGTTGCGACCTTTCACCTAAAAAAAATTTCATCCAAATACACCCAGCGGTTCCCGAGATACGAGAGTTACAACTTGAGTAAAAATAAGTACTTCCGGTAATTTCGCTTTTGCTTACAGTTTTGGAAAATTATCAATAACTCCGAAGATTCCAAACATAGAGAAATGAAATTTTGCAGGTTTGTAGAGCGAAACTCCGCGCTTGACATACAAGTCAATTGCACTTTTCACGTCAATTACCTTGGGAGATATAAAAGTTATAAACTTAAAGTGCATTTTTTGACGTGCATGGGGGGCCACTAGGCGGGCCAACGTTTGCCCATCTTTTAGCCTAACATCCAATCTATCATTTGGTGCAACAATTACCCAAATTGCTCCACCAATTATCGAGTTATAGCGTCTTGAAAAAAATCAATTTCCGAAATCCACCTCCTACCAGTTCTGTTGACCTGGTGTTTCACAAAAAAAATTGCAAAAATTTTAAAATTTTTCGGGTCAAGAACAGTTTTAGTTTTCCTGCAATATCTCCGAAGTTTTTCGAGATAAATTCATGAAATTTTGTGGGTTGATAGAAAACGCAATGTGGAATGTTTTTTAGAAAATAAAATTGGGCCACGCCCACTTTGAAGTTGAAAAAGGTGGGCGTAAAACGGAAATAGCGTTTTCTTCGTGTCTTCTTTGGCAAGTCAATTGCACTTTTCACGTCAATTGCTTTGGGAGATATAAAAGTTATAAACTTAAAGTGAATTTTTTGACGTGCATGGGGGGCCACCAGGCGGGCCAACGTTTGCCCATCTTGTAGCCTAACATCCAAGCTATCATTTGGTGCAACAATTATCCAAATTGCTCCACCAATTATCGAGTTATAGCGTCTTGAAAAAAATGAATTCCCGAAATCCACCTCATACCAGTTCTGCTGACCTGGTGTTTCACAAAAAAAATTGCAAAAATTTTAAAATATTTCGGGTCAAGAACAGTTTTAGTTTTCCTGCAATATCTCCGAAGTTTTTCGAGATAAATTCATGGAATTTTGTGGGTTGATAGAAAACACCATGTGGAATGTTTTTAAAAAAATAAAATTGGGCCACGCCCACTTTGAAGTTGCAAAAAGTGGGCGTAAAACGGAAATAGCATTTTCTTCGTGTCTTCTTTGGCGTTTCGGAAGTCCAAAAGCCATCCATATTGAAGCTGAAGTTGCGACCTTTCACCTAAAAAAAATTTCATCCAAATACACCCAGCGGTTCCCGAGATACGAGAGTTACAACTTGAGTAAAAATAAGTACTTCCGGTAATTTCGCTTTTGCTTACAGTTTTGGAAAATTATCAATAACTCCGAAGATTCCAAACATAGAGAAATGAAATTTTGCAGGTTTGTAGAGCGAAACTCCGCGCTTGACATACAAGTCAATTGCACTTTTCACGTCAATTACCTTGGGAGATATAAAAGTTATAAACTTAAAGTGCATTTTTTGACGTGCATGGGGGGCCACTAGGCGGGCCAACGTTTGCCCATCTTGTAGCCTAACATCCAATCTATCATTTGGTGCAACAATTACCCAAATTGCTCCACCAATTATCGAGTTATAGCGTCTTGAAAAAAATCAATTTCCGAAATCCACCTCCTACCAGTTCTGTTGACCTGGTGTTTCACAAAAAAAATTGCAAAAATTTTAAAATTTTTCGGGTCAAGAACAGTTTTAGTTTTCCTGCAATATCTCCGAAGTTTTTCGAGATAAATTCATGAAATTTTGTGGGTTGATAGAAAACGCAATGTGGAATGTTTTTTAGAAAATTAAATTGGGCCACGCCCACTTTGATGTTGAAAAAGGTGGGCGTAAAACGGAAATAGCGTTTTCTTCGTGTCTTCTTTGGCGTTTCGGAAGTCCAAAAGCCATCCATATTGAAGCTGAAGTTGCGACCTTTCACCTAAAAAAAATTTCATCCAAATACACCCAGCGGTTCCCGAGATACGAGAGTTACAACTTGAGTAAAAACAAGTACTTCCGGTAATTTCGCTTTTGCTTACAGTTTTGGAAAATTATCAATAACTCCGAAGATTCTAAACATAGAGAAATGAAATTTTGCAGGTTTGTAGAGCGAAACTCCGCGCTTGACATACAAGTCAATTGCACTTTTCACGTCAATTGCCTTGGGAGATATAAAAGTTATAAACTTAAAGTGCATTTTTGACGTGCATGGGGGGCCACCAGGCGGGCCAACGTTTGCCCATCTTGTAGCCTAACATCCAAGCTATCATTTGGTGCAACAATTATTCAAATTGCTCCACCAATTATCGAGTTATAGCGTCTTGAAAAAAATCAATTTCCGAAATCCACCTCCTACCAGTTCTGTTGACCTGGTGTTTCACAAAAAAAATTGCAAAAATTTTAAAATTTTTCGGGTCAAGAACAGTTTTAGTTTTCCTGCAATATCTCCGAAGTTTTTCGAGATAAATTCATGAAATTTTGTGGGTTGATAGAAAACACAATGTGGAATGTTTTTTAGAATATAAAATTGGGCCACGCCCACTTTGAAGTTGAAAAAAGTGGGCGTAAAACGGAAATAGCATTTTCTTCGTGTCTTCTTTGGCGTTTCGAAAGTCCAAAAGCCATCCATATTGAAGCTGAAGTTGCGACCCTTCACCTAGAATTTCATCCAAATACACCCAGCGGTTCCCGAGATACGAGAGTTACAACTTGAGTAAAAACAAGTACTTCCGGTAATTTCACTTTTGCTTACAGTTTTGGAAAATTATCAATAACTCCGAAGATTCCAAACATAGAGAAATGAAATTTTGCAGGTTTGTAGAGCGAAACTCCGCGCTTGACATACAAGTCAATTGCACTTTTCACGTCAATTGCCTTGGGAGATATAAAAGTTATAAACTTAAAGTGCATTTTTTGACGTGCATGGGGGGCCACCAGGCGGGCCAACGTTTGCCCATCTTGTAGCCTAACATCCAAGCTATCATTTGGTGCAACAATTATCCAAATTGCTCTACCAATTATCGAGTTATAGCGTCTTGAAAAAAATCAATTCCCGAAATCCACCTCCTACCAGTTCTGTTGACCTGGTGTTTCACAAAAAAAATTGCAAAAATTTTAAAATTTTTCGGGTCAAGAACAGTTTTAGTTTTCCTGCAATATCTCCGAAGTTTTTCGAGATAAATTCATGAAATTTTGTGGGTTGATAGAAAACGCAATGTGGAATGTTTTTAAAAAAATAAAATTGGGCCACGCCCACTTTGAAGTTGAAAAAGGTGGGCGTAAAACGGAAATAGCGTTTTCTTCGTGTCTTCTTTGGCGTTTCGGAAGTCCAAAAGCCATCCATATTGAAGCTGAAGTTGCGACCTTTCACCTAAAAAAAATTTCATCCAAATACACCCAGCGGTTCCCGAGATACGAGAGTTACAACTTGAGTAAAAACAAGTACTTCCGGTAATTTCGCTTTTGCTTACAGTTTTGGAAAATTATCAATAACTCCGAAGATTCTAAACATAGAGAAATGAAATTTTGCAGGTTTGTAGAGCGAAACTCCGCGCTTGACATACAAGTCAATTGCACTTTTCACGTCAATTGCCTTGGGAGATATAAAAGTTATAAACTTAAAGTGCATTTTTTGACGTGCATGGGGGGCCACCAGGCGGGCCAACGTTTGCCCATCTTGTAGCCTAACATCCAAGCTATCATTTGGTGCAACATTATCCAAATTGCTCCACCAATTATCGAGTTATAGCGTCTTGAAAAAAATCAATTCCCGAAATCGACCTCCTACCAGTTCTGTTGACCTGGTGTTTCACAAAAAAAATTGCAAAAATTTTAAAATTTTTCGGGTCAAGAACAAACAGTTTTAGTTTTCCTGCAATATCTCCGAAGTTTTTCGAGATAAATTCATGAAATTTTGTGGATTAATAGAAAACACAATGTGGAATGTTTTTTAGAAAATAAAATTGGGCCACGCCCACTTTGAAGTTGAAAAAAGTGGGCGTAAAACGGAAATAGCATTTTCTTCGTGTCTTCTTTGGCGTTTCGGAAGTCCAAAAGCCATCCATATTGAAGCTGAAGTTGCGACCTTTCACCTAAAAAAAATTTCATCCAAATACACCCAGCGGTTCCCGAGATACGAGAGTTACAACTTGAGTAAAAACAAGTACTTCCGGTAATTTCGCTTTTGCTTACAGTTTTGGAAAATTATCAATAACTCCGAAGATTCTAAACATAGAGAAATGAAATTTTGCAGGTTTGTAGAGCGAAACTCCGCGCTTGACATACAAGTCAATTGCACTTTTCACGTCAATTGCCTTGGGAGATATAAAAGTTATAAACTTAAAGTGCATTTTTGACGTGCATGGGGGGCCACCAGGCGGGCCAACGTTTGCCCATCTTGTAGCCTAACATCCAAGCTATCATTTGGTGCAACAATTATCCAAATTGCTCCACCAATTATCGAGTTATAGCGTTTTGAAAAAAATCAATTCCCGAAATCCATCTCCTACCAGTTCTGTTGACCTGGTGTTTCACAAAAAAATTGCAAAACTTTTAAAATTTTTCGGGTCAAGAACAGTTTTAGTTTTCCTGCAATATCTCCGAAGTTTTTCGAGATAAATTCATGAAATTTTGTGGATTAATAGAAAACACAATGTGGAATGTTTTTTAGAAAATAAAATTGGGCCACGCCCACTTTGAAGTTGAAAAAAGTGGGCGTAAAACGGAAATAGCATTTTCTTCGTGTCTTCTTTGGCGTTTCGGAAGTCCAAAAGCCATCCATATTGAAGCTGAAGTTGCGACCTTTCACCTAGAAAAAATTTCATCCAAATACACCCAGCGGTTCCCGAGATACGAGAGTTACAACTTGAGTAAAAACAAGTACTTCCGGTAACCAAAAGCCATCCATATTGAAGCTGAAGTTGCGACCTTTCACCTAGAAAAAATTTCATCCAAATACAGCCAGCGGTTCCCGAGATACGAGAGTTACAACTTGAGTAAAAACAAGTACTTCCGGTAATTTCGCTTTTGCTTACAGTTTTGGAAAATTATCAATAACTCCGAAGATTCCAAACATAGAGAAATGAAATTTTGCAGGTTTGTAGAGTGAAACTCCGCGCTTGACATACAAGTCAATTGCACTTTTCACGTCAATTGCTTTGGGAGATATAAAAGTTATAAACTTAAAGTGAATTTTTTGACGTGCATGGGGGGCCACCAGGCGGGCCAACGTTTGCCCATCTTGTAGGCTAACATCCAAGCTATCATTTGGTGCAACAATTATCCAAATTGCTCCACCAATTATCGAGTTATAGCGTCTTGAAAAAAATGAATTCCCGAAATCCACCTCCTACCAGTTCTGCTGACCTGGTGTTTCACAAAAAAAATTGCAAAAATTTTAAAATTTTTCGGGTCAAGAACAGTTTTAGTTTTCCTGCAATATCTCCGAAGTTTTTCGAGATAAATTCATGGAATTTTGTGGGTTGATAGAAAACACAATGTGGAATGTTTTTTAAAAAATAAAATTGGGCCACGCCCACTTTGAAGTTGCAAAAAGTGGGCGTAAAACGGAAATAGCATTTTCTTCGTGTCTTCTTTGGCGTTTCGGAAGTCCAAAAGCCATCCATATTGAAGCTGAAGTTGCGACCTTTCACCTAGAAAAAATTTCATCCAAATACACCCAGCGGTTCCCGAGATACGAGAGTTACAACTTGAGTAAAAACAAGTACTTCCGGTAATTTCGCTTTTGCTTACAGTTTTGGAAAATTATCAATAACTCCGAAGATTCCAAACATAGAGAAATGAAATTTTGCAGGTTTGTAGAGTGAAACTCCGCGCTTGACATACAAGTCAATTGCACTTTTCACGTCAATTGCTTTGGGAGATATAAAAGTTATAAACTTAAAGTGAATTTTTTGACGTGCATGGGGGGCCACCAGGCGGGCCAACGTTTGCCCATCTTGTAGCCTAACATCCAAGCTATCATTTGGTGCAACAATTATCCAAATTGCTCCACCAATTATCGAGTTATAGCGTCTTGAAAAAAATGAATTCCCGAAATCCACCTCCTACCAGTTCTGCTGACCTGGTGTTTCACAAAAAAAATTGCAAAAATTTTAAAATTTTTCGGGTCAAGAACAGTTTTAGTTTTCCTGCAATATCTCCGAAGTTTTTCGAGATAAATTCATGGAATTTTGTGGGTTGATAGAAAACACAATGTGGAATGTTTTTTAAAAAATAAAATTGGGCCACGCCCACTTTGAAGTTGAAAAAAGTGGGCGTAAAACGGAAATAGCATTTTCTTCGTGTCTTCTTTGGCGTTTCGGAAGTCCAAAAGCCATCCATATTGAAGCTGAAGTTGCGACCTTTCACCTAGAAAAAATTTCATCCAAATACACCCAGCGGTTCCCGAGATACGAGAGTTACAACTTGAGTAAAAACAAGTACTTCCGGTAATTTCGCTTTTGCTTACAGTTTTGGAAAATTATCAATAACTCCGAAGATTCCAAACATAGAGAAATGAAATTTTGCAGGTTTGTAGAGTGAAACTCCGCGCTTGACATACAAGTCAATTGCACTTTTCACGTCAATTGCCTTGGGAGATATAAAAGTTATAAACTTAAAGTGCATTTTTTGACGTGCATGGGGGGCCACCAGGCGGGCCAACGTTTGCCCATCTTGTAGCCTAACATCCAAGCTATCATTTGGTGCAACAATTATCCAAATTGCTCCACCAATTAACGAGTTAAAGCGTCTTGAAAAAAATCAATTTCCGAAATCCACCTCCTACCAGTTCTGTTGACCTGGTGTTTCACAAAAAAAATTGCAAAAATTTTAAAATTTTTCGGGTCAAGAACAGTTTTAGTTTTCCTGCAATATCTCCGAAGTTTTTCGAGATAAATTCATGAAATTTTGTGGGTTGATAGAAAACGCAATGTGGAATGTTTTAAAAAAAATAAAATTGGGCCACGCCCACTTTGAAGTTGAAAAAGGTGGGCGTAAAACGGAAATAGCGTTTTCTTCGTTTCTTCTTTGGCGTTTCGGAAGTCCAAAAGCCATCCATATTGAAGCTGAAGTTGCGACCTTTCACCTGGAAAAAATTTCATCCAAATACACCCAGCGGTTCCCGAGATACGAGAGTTACAACTTGAGTAAAAACAAGTACTTCCGGTAATTTCGCTTTTGCTTACAGTTTTGGAAAATTATCAATAACTCCGAAGATTCTAAACATAGAGAAATGAAATTTTGCAGGTTTGTAGAGCGAAACTCCGCGCTTGACATACAAGTCAATTGCACTTTTCACGTCAATTGCCTTGGGAGATATAAAAGTTATAAACTTAAAGTGCATTTTTGACGTGCATGGGGGGCCACCAGGCGGGCCAACGTTTGCCCATCTTGTAGCCTAACATCCAAGCTATCATTTGGTGCAACAATTATCCAAATTGCTCCACCAATTATCGAGTTATAGCGTCTTGAAAAAAATCAATTTCCGAAATCCACCTCCTACCAGTTCTGTTGACCTGGTGTTTCACAAAAAAAATTGCAAAAATTTTAAAATTTTTCGGGTCAAGAACAGTTTTAGTTTTCCTGCAATATCTCCGAAGTTTTTCGAGATAAATTCATGAAATTTTGTGGGTTGATAGAAAACACAATGTGGAATGTTTTTTAGAATATAAAATTGGGCCACGCCCACTTTGAAGTTGAAAAAAGTGGGCGTAAAACGGAAATAGCATTTTCTTCGTGTCTTCTTTGGCGTTTCGAAAGTCCAAAAGCCATCCATATTGAAGCTGAAGTTGCGACCCTTCACCTAGAAAAAATTTCATCCAAATACACCCAGCGGTTCCCGAGATACGAGAGTTACAACTTGAGTAAAAACAAGTACTTCCGGTAATTTCACTTTTGCTTACAGTTTTGGAAAATTATCAATAACTCCGAAGATTCCAAACATAGAGAAATGAAATTTTGCAGGTTTGTAGAGTGAAACTCCATGCTTGACATACAAGTCAATTGCACTTTTCACGTCAATTGCCTTGGGAGATATAAAAGTTATAAACTTAAAGTGCATTTTTTGACGTGCATGGGGGGCCACCAGGCGGGCCAACGTTTGCCCATCTTGTAGCCTAACATCCAAGCTATCATTTGGTGCAACAATTATCCAAATTGCTCTACCAATTATCGAGTTATAGTGTCTTGAAAAAAATCAATTCCCGAAATCCACCTCCTACTAGTTCTGTTGACCTGGTGTTTCACAAAAAAAATTGCAAAAATTTTAAAATTTTTCGGGTCAAGAACAGTTTTAGTTTTCCTGCAATATCTCCGAAGTTTTTCGAGATAAATTCATGGAATTTTGTGGGTTGATAGAAAACACAATGTGGAATGTTTTTAAAAAATAAAATTGGGCCACGCCCACTTTGAAGTTGCAAAAATTGGGCGTAAAACGGAAATAGCATTTTCTTCGTGTCTTCTTTGGCGTTTCGGAAGTCCAAAAGCCATCCATATTGAAGCTGAAGTTGCGACCTTTCACCTAAAAAAAATTTCATCCAAATACACCCAGCGGTTCCCGAGATACGAGAGTTACAACTTGAGTAAAAATAAGTACTTCCGGTAATTTCGCTTTTGCTTACAGTTTTGGAAAATTATCAATAACTCCGAAGATTCCAAACATAGAGAAATGAAATTTTGCAGGTTTGTAGAGCGAAACTCCGCGCTTGACATACAAGTCAATTGCACTTTTCACGTCAATTACCTTGGGAGATATAAAAGTTATAAACTTAAAGTGCATTTTTTGACGTGCATGGGGGGCCACTAGGCGGGCCAACGTTTGCCCATCTTTTAGCCTAACATCCAATCTATCATTTGGTGCAACAATTACCCAAATTGCTCCACCAATTATCGAGTTATAGCGTCTTGAAAAAAATCAATTTCCGAAATCCACCTCCTACCAGTTCTGTTGACCTGGTGTTTCACAAAAAAAATTGCAAAAATTTTAAAATTTTTCGGGTCAAGAACAGTTTTAGTTTTCCTGCAATATCTCCGAAGTTTTTCGAGATAAATTCATGAAATTTTGTGGGTTGATAGAAAACGCAATGTGGAATGTTTTTTAGAAAATAAAATTGGGCCACGCCCACTTTGAAGTTGAAAAAGGTGGGCGTAAAACGGAAATAGCGTTTTCTTCGTGTCTTCTTTGGCAAGTCAATTGCACTTTTCACGTCAATTGCTTTGGGAGATATAAAAGTTATAAACTTAAAGTGAATTTTTTGACGTGCATGGGGGGCCACCAGGCGGGCCAACGTTTGCCCATCTTGTAGCCTAACATCCAAGCTATCATTTGGTGCAACAATTATCCAAATTGCTCCACCAATTATCGAGTTATAGCGTCTTGAAAAAAATGAATTCCCGAAATCCACCTCATACCAGTTCTGCTGACCTGGTGTTTCACAAAAAAAATTGCAAAAATTTTAAAATATTTCGGGTCAAGAACAGTTTTAGTTTTCCTGCAATATCTCCGAAGTTTTTCGAGATAAATTCATGGAATTTTGTGGGTTGATAGAAAACACCATGTGGAATGTTTTTAAAAAAATAAAATTGGGCCACGCCCACTTTGAAGTTGCAAAAAGTGGGCGTAAAACGGAAATAGCATTTTCTTCGTGTCTTCTTTGGCGTTTCGGAAGTCCAAAAGCCATCCATATTGAAGCTGAAGTTGCGACCTTTCACCTAAAAAAAATTTCATCCAAATACACCCAGCGGTTCCCGAGATACGAGAGTTACAACTTGAGTAAAAATAAGTACTTCCGGTAATTTCGCTTTTGCTTACAGTTTTGGAAAATTATCAATAACTCCGAAGATTCCAAACATAGAGAAATGAAATTTTGCAGGTTTGTAGAGCGAAACTCCGCGCTTGACATACAAGTCAATTGCACTTTTCACGTCAATTACCTTGGGAGATATAAAAGTTATAAACTTAAAGTGCATTTTTTGACGTGCATGGGGGGCCACTAGGCGGGCCAACGTTTGCCCATCTTGTAGCCTAACATCCAATATATCATTTGGTGCAACAATTACCCAAATTGCTCCACCAATTATCGAGTTATAGCGTCTTGAAAAAAATCAATTTCCGAAATCCACCTCCTACCAGTTCTGTTGACCTGGTGTTTCACAAAAAAAATTGCAAAAATTTTAAAATTTTTCGGGTCAAGAACAGTTTTAGTTTTCCTGCAATATCTCCGAAGTTTTTCGAGATAAATTCATGAAATTTTGTGGGTTGATAGAAAACGCAATGTGGAATGTTTTTTAGAAAATTAAATTGGGCCACGCCCACTTTGATGTTGAAAAAGGTGGGCGTAAAACGGAAATAGCGTTTTCTTCGTGTCTTCTTTGGCGTTTCGGAAGTCCAAAAGCCATCCATATTGAAGCTGAAGTTGCGACCTTTCACCTAAAAAAAATTTCATCCAAATACACCCAGCGGTTCCCGAGATACGAGAGTTACAACTTGAGTAAAAACAAGTACTTCCGGTAATTTCGCTTTTGCTTACAGTTTTGGAAAATTATCAATAACTCCGAAGATTCTAAACATAGAGAAATGAAATTTTGCAGGTTTGTAGAGCGAAACTCCGCGCTTGACATACAAGTCAATTGCACTTTTCACGTCAATTGCCTTGGGAGATATAAAAGTTATAAACTTAAAGTGCATTTTTGACGTGCATGGGGGGCCACCAGGCGGGCCAACGTTTGCCCATCTTGTAGCCTAACATCCAAGCTATCATTTGGTGCAACAATTATTCAAATTGCTCCACCAATTATCGAGTTATAGCGTCTTGAAAAAAATCAATTTCCGAAATCCACCTCCTACCAGTTCTGTTGACCTGGTGTTTCACAAAAAAAATTGCAAAAATTTTAAAATTTTTCGGGTCAAGAACAGTTTTAGTTTTCCTGCAATATCTCCGAAGTTTTTCGAGATAAATTCATGAAATTTTGTGGGTTGATAGAAAACGCAATGTGGAATGTTTTTTAGAAAATTAAATTGGGCCACGCCCACTTTGATGTTGAAAAAGGTGGGCGTAAAACGGAAATAGCGTTTTCTTCGTGTCTTCTTTGGCGTTTCGGAAGTCCAAAAGCCATCCATATTGAAGCTGAAGTTGCGACCTTTCACCTAAAAAAAATTTCATCCAAATACACCCAGCGGTTCCCGAGATACGAGAGTTACAACTTGAGTAAAAACAAGTACTTCCGGTAATTTCGCTTTTGCTTACAGTTTTGGAAAATTATCAATAACTCCGAAGATTCTAAACATAGAGAAATGAAATTTTGCAGGTTTGTAGAGCGAAACTCCGCGCTTGACATACAAGTCAATTGCACTTTTCACGTCAATTGCCTTGGGAGATATAAAAGTTATAAACTTAAAGTGCATTTTTGACGTGCATGGGGGGCCACCAGGCGGGCCAACGTTTGCCCATCTTGTAGCCTAACATCCAAGCTATCATTTGGTGCAACAATTATTCAAATTGCTCCACCAATTATCGAGTTATAGCGTCTTGAAAAAAATCAATTTCCGAAATCCACCTCCTACCAGTTCTGTTGACCTGGTGTTTCACAAAAAAAATTGCAAAAATTTTAAAATTTTTCGGGTCAAGAACAGTTTTAGTTTTCCTGCAATATCTCCGAAGTTTTTCGAGATAAATTCATGAAATTTTGTGGGTTGATAGAAAACACAATGTGGAATGTTTTTTAGAATATAAAATTGGGCCACGCCCACTTTGAAGTTGAAAAAAGTGGGCGTAAAACGGAAATAGCATTTTCTTCGTGTCTTCTTTGGCGTTTCGAAAGTCCAAAAGCCATCCATATTGAAGCTGAAGTTGCGACCCTTCACCTAGAAAAAATTTCATCCAAATACACCCAGCGGTTCCCGAGATACGAGAGTTACAACTTGAGTAAAAACAAGTACTTCCGGTAATTTCACTTTTGCTTACAGTTTTGGAAAATTATCAATAACTCCGAAGATTCCAAACATAGAGAAATGAAATTTTGCAGGTTTGTAGAGCGAAACTCCGCGCTTGACATACAAGTCAATTGCACTTTTCACGTCAATTGCCTTGGGAGATATAAAAGTTATAAACTTAAAGTGCATTTTTTGACGTGCATGGGGGGCCACCAGGCGGGCCAACGTTTGCCCATCTTGTAGCCTAACATCCAAGCTATCATTTGGTGCAACAATTATCCAAATTGCTCTACCAATTATCGAGTTATAGCGTCTTGAAAAAAATCAATTCCCGAAATCCACCTCCTACCAGTTCTGTTGACCTGGTGTTTCACAAAAAAAATTGCAAAAATTTTAAAATTTTTCGGGTCAAGAACAAACAGTTTTAGTTTTCCTGCAATATCTCCGAAGTTTTTCGAGATAAATTCATGAAATTTTGTGGGTTGATAGAAAACACAATGTGGAATGTTTTTTAGAAAATAAAATTGGGCCACGCCCACTTTGAAGTTGAAAAAAGTGGGCGTAAAACGGAAATAGCATTTTCTTCGTGTCTTCTTTGGCGTTTCGGAAGTCCAAAAGCCATCCATATTGAAGCTGAAGTTGCGACCTTTCACCTAAAAAAAATTTCATCCAAATACACCCAGCGGTTCCCGAGATACGAGAGTTACAACTTGAGTAAAAACAAGTACTTCCGGTAATTTCGCTTTTGCTTACAGTTTTGGAAAATTATCAATAACTCCGAAGATTCTAAACATAGAGAAATGAAATTTTGCAGGTTTGTAGAGCGAAACTCCGCGCTTGACATACAAGTCAATTGCACTTTTCACGTCAATTGCCTTGGGAGATATAAAAGTTATAAACTTAAAGTGCATTTTTGACGTGCATGGGGGGCCACCAGGCGGGCCAACGTTTGCCCATCTTGTAGCCTAACATCCAAGCTATCATTTGGTGCAACAATTATCCAAATTGCTCCACCAATTATCGAGTTATAGCGTTTTGAAAAAAATCAATTCCCGAAATCCATCTCCTACCAGTTCTGTTGACCTGGTGTTTCACAAAAAAATTGCAAAACTTTTAAAATTTTTCGGGTCAAGAACAGTTTTAGTTTTCCTGCAATATCTCCGAAGTTTTTCGAGATAAATTCATGAAATTTTGTGGATTAATAGAAAACACAATGTGGAATGTTTTTTAGAAAATAAAATTGGGCCACGCCCACTTTGAAGTTGAAAAAAGTGGGCGTAAAACGGAAATAGCATTTTCTTCGTGTCTTCTTTGGCGTTTCGGAAGTCCAAAAGCCATCCATATTGAAGCTGAAGTTGCGACCTTTCACCTAGAAAAAATTTCATCCAAATACACCCAGCGGTTCCCGAGATACGAGAGTTACAACTTGAGTAAAAACAAGTACTTCCGGTAACCAAAAGCCATCCATATTGAAGCTGAAGTTGCGACCTTTCACCTAGAAAAAATTTCATCCAAATACAGCCAGCGGTTCCCGAGATACGAGAGTTACAACTTGAGTAAAAACAAGTACTTCCGGTAATTTCGCTTTTGCTTACAGTTTTGGAAAATTATCAATAACTCCGAAGATTCCAAACATAGAGAAATGAAATTTTGCAGGTTTGTAGAGTGAAACTCCGCGCTTGACATACAAGTCAATTGCACTTTTCACGTCAATTGCTTTGGGAGATATAAAAGTTATAAACTTAAAGTGAATTTTTTGACGTGCATGGGGGGCCACCAGGCGGGCCAACGTTTGCCCATCTTGTAGGCTAACATCCAAGCTATCATTTGGTGCAACAATTATCCAAATTGCTCCACCAATTATCGAGTTATAGCGTCTTGAAAAAAATGAATTCCCGAAATCCACCTCCTACCAGTTCTGCTGACCTGGTGTTTCACAAAAAAAATTGCAAAAATTTTAAAATTTTTCGGGTCAAGAACAGTTTTAGTTTTCCTGCAATATCTCCGAAGTTTTTCGAGATAGATTCATGGAATTTTGTGGGTTGATAGAAAACACAATGTGGAATGTTTTTTAAAAAATAAAATTGGGCCACGCCCACTTTGAAGTTGCAAAAAGTGGGCGTAAAACGGAAATAGCATTTTCTTCGTGTCTTCTTTGGCGTTTCGGAAGTCCAAAAGCCATCCATATTGAAGCTGAAGTTGCGACCTTTCACCTAGAAAAAATTTCATCCAAATACACCCAGCGGTTCCCGAGATACGAGAGTTACAACTTGAGTAAAAACAAGTACTTCCGGTAATTTCGCTTTTGCTTACAGTTTTGGAAAATTATCAATAACTCCGAAGATTCCAAACATAGAGAAATGAAATTTTGCAGGTTTGTAGAGTGAAACTCCGCGCTTGACATACAAGTCAATTGCACTTTTCACGTCAATTGCTTTGGGAGATATAAAAGTTATAAACTTAAAGTGAATTTTTTGACGTGCATGGGGGGCCACCAGGCGGGCCAACGTTTGCCCATCTTGTAGCCTAACATCCAAGCTATCATTTGGTGCAACAATTATCCAAATTGCTCCACCAATTATCGAGTTATAGCGTCTTGAAAAAAATGAATTCCCGAAATCCACCTCCTACCAGTTCTGCTGACCTGGTGTTTCACAAAAAAAATTGCAAAAATTTTAAAATTTTTCGGGTCAAGAACAGTTTTAGTTTTCCTGCAATATCTCCGAAGTTTTTCGAGATAAATTCATGGAATTTTGTGGGTTGATAGAAAACACAATGTGGAATGTTTTTTAAAAAATAAAATTGGGCCACGCCCACTTTGAAGTTGAAAAAAGTGGGCGTAAAACGGAAATAGCATTTTCTTCGTGTCTTCTTTGGCGTTTCGGAAGTCCAAAAGCCATCCATATTGAAGCTGAAGTTGCGACCTTTCACCTAGAAAAAATTTCATCCAAATACACCCAGCGGTTCCCGAGATACGAGAGTTACAACTTGAGTAAAAACAAGTACTTCCGGTAATTTCGCTTTTGCTTACAGTTTTGGAAAATTATCAATAACTCCGAAGATTCCAAACATAGAGAAATGAAATTTTGCAGGTTTGTAGAGTGAAACTCCGCGCTTGACATACAAGTCAATTGCACTTTTCACGTCAATTGCCTTGGGAGATATAAAAGTTATAAACTTAAAGTGCATTTTTTGACGTGCATGGGGGGCCACCAGGCGGGCCAACGTTTGCCCATCTTGTAGCCTAACATCCAAGCTATCATTTGGTGCAACAATTATCCAAATTGCTCCACCAATTATCGAGTTATAGCGTCTTGAAAAAAATCAATTTCCGAAATCCACCTCCTACCAGTTCTGTTGACCTGGTGTTTCACAAAAAAAATTGCAAAAATTTTAAAATTTTTCGGGTCAAGAACAAACAGTTTTAGTTTTCCTGCAATATCTCCGAAGTTTTTCGAGATAAATTCATGAAATTTTGTGGGTTGATAGAAAACACAATGTGGAATGTTTTTTAGAATATAAAATTGGGCCACGCCCACTTTGAAGTTGAAAAAAGTGGGCGTAAAACGGAAATAGCATTTTCTTCGTGTCTTCTTTGGCGTTTCGGAAGTCCAAAAGCCATCCATATTGAAGCTGAAGTTGCGACCTTTCACCTAGAAAAAATTTCATCCAAATACACCCAGCGGTTCCCGAGATACGAGAGTTACAACTTGAGTAAAAACAAGTACTTCCGGTAATTTCGCTTTTGCTTACAGTTTTGGAAAATTATCAATAACTCCGAAGATTCCAAACATAGAGAAATGAAATTTTGCAGGTTTGTAGAGCGAAACTCCGCGCTTGACATACAAGTCAATTGCACTTTTCACGTCAATTGCCTTGGGAGATATAAAAGTTATAAACTTAAAGTGCATTTTTTGACGTGCATGGGGGGCCACCAGGCGGGCCAACGTTTGCCCATCTTGTAGCCTAACATCCAAGCTATCATTTGGTGCAACAATTATCCAAATTGCTCCACCAATTATCGAGTTATAGCGTCTTGAAAAAAATCAATTCCCGAAATCCACCTCCTACCAGTTCTGCTGACCTGGTGTTTCACAAAAAAAATTGCAAAAATTTTAAAATTTTTCGGGTCAAGAACAGTTTTAGTTTTCCTGCAATATCTCCGAAGTTTTTCGAGATAAATTCATGGAATTTCGTGGGTTGATAGAAAACACAATGTGAAATGTTTTTTAAAAAATAAAATTGGGCCACGCCCACTTTGAAGTTGAAAAAAGTGGGCGTAAAACGGAAATAGCATTTTCTTCGTGTCTTCTTTGGCGTTTCGGAAGTCCAAAAGCCATCCATATTGAAGCTGAAGTTGCGACCTTTCACCTAGAAAAAATTTCATCCAAATACACCCAGCGGTTCCCGAGATACGAGAGTTACAACTTGAGTAAAAACAAGTACTTCCGGTAATTTCGCTTTTGCTTACAGTTTTGGAAAATTATCAATAACTCCGAATATTCCAAACATAGAGAAATGAAATTTTGCAGGTTTGTAGAGTGAAACTCCGCGCTTGACATACAAGTCAGGGTTGATAGAAAACACAATGTGGAATGTTTTTTAAAAAATAAAATTGGGCCACGCCCACTTTGAAGTTGAAAAAAGTGGGCGTAAAACGGAAATAGCATTTTCTTCGTGTCTTCTTTGGCGTTTCGGAAGTCCAAAAGCCATCCATATTGAAGCTGAAGTTGCGACCTTTCACCTAGAAAAAATTTCATCCAAATACACCCAGCGGTTCCCGAGATACGAGAGTTACAACTTGAGTAAAAACAAGTACTTCCGGTAATTTCGCTTTTGCTTACAGTTTTGGAAAATTATCAATAACTCCGAAGATTCCAAACATAGAGAAATGAAATTTTGCAGGTTTGTAGAGCGAAACTCCGCGCTTGACATACAAGTCAATTGCACTTTTCACGTCAATTGCCTTGGGAGATATAAAAGTTATAAACTTAAAGTGCATTTTTTGACGTGCATGGGGGGCCACCAGGCGGGCCAACGTTTGCCCATCTTGTAGCCTAACATCCAAGCTATCATTTGGTGCAACAATTATCCAAATTGCTCCACCAATTATCGAGTTATAGCGTTTTGAAAAAAATCAATTCCCGAAATCCATCTCCTACCAGTTCTGTTGACCTGGTGTTTCACAAAAAAATTGCAAAACTTTTAAAATTTTTCGGGTCAAGAACAGTTTTAGTTTTCCTGCAATATCTCCGAAGTTTTTCGAGATAAATTCATGAAATTTTGTGGATTAATAGAAAACACAATGTGGAATGTTTTTTAGAAAATAAAATTGGGCCACGCCCACTTTGAAGTTGAAAAAAGTGGGCGTAAAACGGAAATAGCATTTTCTTCGTGTCTTCTTTGGCGTTTCGGAAGTCCAAAAGCCATCCATATTGAAGCTGAAGTTGCGACCTTTCACCTAGAAAAAATTTCATCCAAATACACCCAGCGGTTCCCGAGATACGAGAGTTACAACTTGAGTAAAAACAAGTACTTCCGGTAATTTCGCTTTTGCTTACAGTTTTGGAAAATTATCAATAACTCCGAAGATTCCAAACATAGAGAAATGAAATTTTGCAGGTTTGTAGAGCGAAACTCCGCGCTTGACATACAAGTCAATTGCACTTTTCACGTCAATTGCCTTGGGAGATATAAAAGTTATAAACTTAAAGTGCATTTTTTGACGTGCATGGGGGGCCACCAGGCGGGCCAACGTTTGCCCATCTTGTAGCCTAACATCCAAGCTATCATTTGGTGCAACAATTATCCAAATTGCTCCACCAATTATCGAGTTATAGCGTCTTGAAAAAAATCAATTCCCGAAATCCAACTCCTACCAGTTCTGCTGACCTGGTGTTTCACAAAAAAAATTGCAAAAATTTTAAAATTTTTCGGGTCAAGAACAGTTTTAGTTTTCCTGCAATATCTCCGAAGTTTTTCGAGATAAATTCATGGAATTTCGTGGGTTGATAGAAAACACAATGTGGAATGTTTTTTAAAAAATAAAATTGGGCCACGCCCACTTTGAAGTTGAAAAAAGTGGGCGTAAAACGGAAATAGCATTTTCTTCGTGTCTTCTTTGGCGTTTCGGAAGTCCAAAAGCCATCCATATTGAAGCTGAAGTTGCGACCTTTCACCTAGAAAAAATTTCATCCAAATACACCCAGCGGTTCCCGAGATACGAGAGTTACAACTTGAGTAAAAACAAGTACTTCCGGTAACCAAAAGCCATCCATATTGAAGCTGAAGTTGCGACCTTTCACCTAGAAAAAATTTCATCCAAATACACCCAGCGGTTCCCGAGATACGAGAGTTACAACTTGAGTAAAAACAAGTACTTCCGGTAATTTCGCTTTTGCTTACAGTTTTGGAAAATTATCAATAACTCCGAAGATTCCAAACATAGAGAAATGAAATTTTGCAGGTTTGTAGAGTGAAACTCCGCGCTTGACATACAAGTCAATTGCACTTTTCACGTCAATTGCTTTGGGAGATATAAAAGTTATAAACTTAAAGTGAATTTTTTGACGTGCATGGGGGGCCACCAGGCGGGCCAACGTTTGCCCATCTTGTAGCCTAACATCCAAGCTATCATTTGGTGCAACAATTATCCAAATTGCTCCACCAATTATCGAGTTATAGCGTCTTGAAAAAAATGAATTCCCGAAATCCACCTCCTACCAGTTCTGCTGACCTGGTGTTTCACAAAAAAAATTGCAAAAATTTTAAAATTTTTCGGGTCAAGAACAGTTTTAGTTTTCCTGCAATATCTCCGAAGTTTTTCGAGATAAATTCATGGAATTTTGTGGGTTGATAGAAAACACAATGTGGAATGTTTTTTAAAAAATAAAATTGGGCCACGCCCACTTTGAAGTTGAAAAAAGTGGGCGTAAAACGGAAATAGCATTTTCTTCGTGTCTTCTTTGGCGTTTCGGAAGTCCAAAAGCCATCCATATTGAAGCTGAAGTTGCGACCTTTCACCTAGAAAAAATTTCATCCAAATACACCCAGCGGTTCCCGAGATACGAGAGTTACAACTTGAGTAAAAACAAGTACTTCCGGTAATTTCGCCTTTGCTTACAGTTTTGGAAAATTATCAATAACTCCGAAGATTCCAAACATAGAGAAATGAAATTTTGCAGGTTTGTAGAGTGAAACTCCGCGCTTGACATACAAGTCAATTGCACTTTTCACGTCAATTGCCTTGGGAGATATAAAAGTTATAAACTTAAAGTGCATTTTTTGACGTGCATGGGGGCCACCAGGCGGGCCAACGTTTGCCCATCTTGTAGCCTAACATCCAAGCTATCATTTGGTGCAACAATTATCCAAATTGCTCCACCAATTATCGAGTTATAGCGTCTTGAAAAAAATGAATTCCCGAAATCCACCTCCTACCAGTTCTGTTGACCTGGTGTTTCACAAAAAAAATTGCAAAAATTTTAAAATTTTTCGGGTCAAGAACAAACAGTTTTAGTTTTCCTGCAATATCTCCGAAGTTTTTCGAGATAAATTCATGAAATTTTGTGGGTTGATAGAAAACACAATGTCGAATTTTTTTTAGAATATAAAATTGGGCCACGCCCACTTTGAAGTTGAAAAAAGTGGGCGTAAAACGGAAATAGCATTTTCTTCGTGTCTTCTTTGGCGTTTCGGAAGTCCAAAAGCCATCCATATTGAAGCTGAAGTTGCGACCTTTCACCTAGAAAAAATTTCATCCAAATACACCCAGCGGTTCCCGAGATACGAGAGTTACAACTTGAGTAAAAACAAGTACTTCCGGTAATTTCGCTTTTGCTTACAGTTTTGGAAAATTATCAATAACTCCGAAGATTCCAAACATAGAGAAATGAAATTTTGCAGGTTTGTAGAGCGAAACTCCGCGCTTGACATACAAGTCAATTGCACTTTTCACGTCAATTGCCTTGGGAGATATAAAAATTATAAACTTAAAGTGCATTTTTTGACGTGCATGGGGGGCCACCAGGCGGGCCAACGTTTGCCCATCTTGTAGCCTAACATCCAAGCTATCATTTGGTGCAACAATTATCCAAATTGCTCCACCAATTATCGAGTTATAGCGTCTTGAAAAAAATCAATTCCCGAAATCCACCTCCTACCAGTTCTGCTGACCTGGTGTTTCACAAAAAAAATTGCAAAAATTTTAAAATTTTTCGGGTCAAGAACAGTTTTAGTTTTCCTGCAATATCTCCGAAGTTTTTCGAGATAAATTCATGGAATTTCGTGGGTTGATAGAAAACACAATGTGGAATGTTTTTTAAAAAATAAAATTGGGCCACGCCCACTTTGAAGTTGAAAAAAGTGGGCGTAAAACGGAAATAGCATTTTCTTCGTGTCTTCTTTGGCGTTTCGGAAGTCCAAAAGCCATCCATATTGAAGCTGAAGTTGCGACCTTTCACCTAGAAAAAATTTCATCCAAATACACCCAGCGGTTCCCGAGATACGAGAGTTACAACTTGAGTAAAAACAAGTACTTCCGGTAATTTCGCTTTTGCTTACAGTTTTGGAAAATTATCAATAACTCCGAATATTCCAAACATAGAGAAATGAAATTTTGCAGGTTTGTAGAGTGAAACTCCGCGCTTGACATACAAGTCAATTGCACTTTTCACGTCAATTGCCTTGGGAGATATAAAAGTTATAAGCTTAAAGTGCATTTTTTGACGTGCATGGGGGGCCACCAGGCGGGCCAACGTTTGCCCATCTTGTAGCCTAACATCCAAGCTATCATTTGGTGCAACAATTATCCAAATTGCTCCACCAATTATCGAGTTATAGCGTCTTGAAAAAAATCAATTCCCGAAATCCACCTCCTACCAGTTCTGTTGACCTGGTGTTTCACAAAAAAAATTGCAAAAATTTAAAAATTTTTCGGGTCAAGAACAAACAGTTTTAGTTTTCCTGCAATATCTCCGAAGTTTTTCGAGATAAATTCATGGAATTATGTGGGTTGATAGAAAACACAATGTGGAATGTTTTTTAAAAAATAAAATTGGGCCACGCCCACTTTGAAGTTGAAAAAAGTGGGCGTAAAACGGAAATAGCATTTTCTTCGTGTCTTCTTTGGCGTTTCGGAAGTCCAAAAGCCATCCATATTGAAGCTGAAGTTGCGACCTTTCACCTAGAAAAAATTTCATCCAAATACACCCAGCGGTTCCCGAGATACGAGAGTTACAACTTGAGTAAAAACAAGTACTTCCGGTAATTTCGCTTTTGCTTACAGTTTTGGAAAATTATCAATAACTCCGAAGATTCCAAACATAGAGAAATGAAATTTTGCAGGTTTGTAGAGCGAAACTCCGCGCTTGACATACAAGTCAATTGCACTTTTCACGTCAATTGCCTTGGGAGATATAAAAGTTATAAACTTAAAGTGCATTTTTTGACGTGCATGGGGGGCCACCAGGCGGGCCAACGTTTGCCCATCTTGTAGCCTAACATCCAAGCTATCATTTGGTGCAACAATTATCCAAATTGCTCCACCAATTATCGAGTTATAGCGTTTTGAAAAAAATCAATTCCCGAAATCCATCTCCTACCAGTTCTGTTGACCTGGTGTTTCACAAAAAAATTGCAAAACTTTTAAAATTTTTCGGGTCAAGAACAGTTTTAGTTTTCCTGCAATATCTCCGAAGTTTTTCGAGATAAATTCATGAAATTTTGTGGATTAATAGAAAACACAATGTGGAATGTTTTTTAGAAAATAAAATTGGGCCACGCCCACTTTGAAGTTGAAAAAAGTGGGCGTAAAACGGAAATAGCATTTTCTTCGTGTCTTCTTTGGCGTTTCGGAAGTCCAAAAGCCATCCATATTGAAGCTGAAGTTGCGACCTTTCACCTAGAAAAAATTTCATCCAAATACACCCAGCGGTTCCCGAGATACGAGAGTTACAACTTGAGTAAAAACAAGTACTTCCGGTAACCAAAAGCCATCCATATTGAAGCTGAAGTTGCGACCTTTCACCTAGAAAAAATTTCATCCAAATACACCCAGCGGTTCCCGAGATACGAGAGTTACAACTTGAGTAAAAACAAGTACTTCCGGTAATTTCGCTTTTGCTTACCGTTTTGGAAAATTATCAATAACTCCGAAGATTCCAAACATAGAGAAATGAAATTTTGCAGGTTTGTAGAGTGAAACTCCGCGCTTGACATACAAGTCAATTGCACTTTTCACGTCAATTGCTTTGGGAGATATAAAAGTTATAAACTTAAAGTGAATTTTTTGACGTGCATGGGGGGCCACCAGGCGGGCTAACGTTTGCCCATCTTGTAGCCTAACATCCAAGCTATCATTTGGTGCAACAATTATCCAAATTGCTCCACCAATTATCGAGTTATAGCGTCTTGAAAAAAATGAATTCCCGAAATCCACCTCCTACCAGTTCTGCTGACCTGGTGTTTCACAAAAAAAATTGCAAAAATTTTAAAATTTTTCGGGTCAAGAATAGTTTTAGTTTTCCTGCAATATCTTTGAAGTTTTTCGAGATAAATTCATGGAATTTTGTGGGTTGATAGAAAACACAATGTGGAATGTTTTTTAAAAAATAAAATTGGGCCACGCCCACTTTGAAGTTGAAAAAAGTGGGCGTAAAACGGAAATAGCATTTTCTTCGTGTCTTCTTTGGCGTTTCGGAAGTCCAAAAGCCATCCATATTGAAGCTGAAGTTGCGACCTTTCACCTAGAAAAAATTTCATCCAAATACACCCAACGGTTCCCGAGATACGAGAGTTACAACTTGAGTAAAAACAAGTACTTCCGGTATTTTCGCCTTTGCTTACAGTTTTGGAAAATTATCAATAACTCCGAAGATTCCAAACATAGAGAAATGAAATTTTGCAGGTTTGTAGAGTGAAACTCCGCGCTTGACATACAAGTCAATTGCACTTTTCACGTCAATTGCCTTGGGAGATATAAAAGTTATAAACTTAAAGTGCATTTTTTGACGTGCATGGGGGCCACCAGGCGGGCCAACGTTTGCCCATCTTGTAGCCTAACATCCAAGCTATCATTTGGTGCAACAATTATCCAAATTGCTCCACCAATTATCGAGTTATAGCGTCTTGAAAAAAATCAATTCCCGAAATCCACCTCCTACCAGTTCTGTTGACCTGGTGTTTCACAAAAAAAATTGCAAAAATTTTAAAATTTTTCGGGTCAAGAACAAACAGTTTTAGTTTTCCTGCAATATCTCCGAAGTTTTTCGAGATAAATTCATGAAATTTTGTGGGTTGATAGAAAACACAATGTCGAATGTTTTTTAGAATATAAAATTGGGCCACGCCCACTTTGAAGTTGAAAAAAGTGGGCGTAAAACGGAAATAGCATTTTCTTCGTGTCTTCTTTGGCGTTTCGGAAGTCCAAAAGCCATCCATATTGAAGCTGAAGTTGCGACCTTTCACCTAGAAAAAATTTCATCCAAATACACCCAGCGGTTCCCGAGATACGAGAGTTACAACTTGAGTAAAAACAAGTACTTCCGGTAATTTCGCTTTTGCTTACAGTTTTGGAAAATTATCAATAACTCCGAAGATTCCAAACATAGAGAAATGAAATTTTGCAGGTTTGTAGAGTGAAACTCCGCGCTTGACATACAAGTCAATTGCACTTTTCACGTCAATTGCCTTGGGAGATATAAAAGTTATAAACTTAAAGTGCATTTTTTGACGTGCATGGGGGGCCACCAGGCGGGCCAACGTTTGCCCATCTTGTAGCCTAACATCCAAGCTATCATTTGGTGCAACAATTATCCAAATTGCTCCACCAATTATCGAGTTATAGCGTCTTGAAAAAAATCGATTCCCGAAATCCACCTCCTACCAGTTCTGTTGACCTGGTGTTTCACAAAAAAAATTGCAAAAATTTTAAAATTTTTCGGGTCAAGAACAAACAGTTTTAGTTTTCCTGCAATATCTCCGAAGTTTTTCGAGATAAATTCATGAAATTTTGTGGGTTGATAGAAAACACAATGTGGAATGTTTTTTAGAATATAAAATTGGGCCACGCCCACTTTGAAGTTGAAAAAAGTGGGCGTAAAACGGAAATAGCATTTTCTTCGTGTCTTCTTTGGCGTTTCGGAAGTCCAAAAGCCATCCATATTGAAGCTGAAGTTGCGACCTTTCACCTAGAAAAAATTTCATCCAAATACACCCAGCGGTTCCCGAGATACGAGAGTTACAACTTGAGTAAAAACAAGTACTTCCGGTAATTTCGCTTTTGCTTACAGTTTTGGAAAATTATCAATAACTCCGAAGATTCCAAACATTGAGAAATGAAATTTTGCAGGTTTGTAGAGCGAAACTCCGCGCTTGACATACAAGTCAATTGCACTTTTCACGTCAATTGCCTTGGGAGATATAAAAGTTATAAACTTAAAGTGCATTTTTTGACGTGCATGGGGGGCCACCAGGCGGGCCAACGTTTGCCCATCTTGTAGCCTAACATCCAAGCTATCATTTGGTGCAACAATTATCCAAATTGCTCCACCAATTATCGAGTTATAGCGTCTTGAAAAAAATCAATTCCCGAAATCCACCTCCTACCAGTTCTGCTGACCTGGTGTTTCACAAAAAAAATTGCAAAAATTTTAAAATTTTTCGGGTCAAGAACAGTTTTAGTTTTCCTGCAATATCTCCGAAGTTTTTCGAGATAAATTCATGGAATTTCGTGGGTTGATAGAAAACACAATGTGGAATGTTTTTTAAAAAATAAAATTGGGCCACGCCCACTTTGAAGTTGAAAAAAGTGGGCGTAAAACGGAAATAGCATTTTCTTCGTGTCTTCTTTGGCGTTTCGGAAGTCCAAAAGCCATCCATATTGAAGCTGAAGTTGCGACCTTTCACCTAGAAAAAATTTCATCCAAATACACCCAGCGGTTCCCGAGATACGAGAGTTACAACTTGAGTAAAAACAAGTACTTCCGGTAATTTCGCTTTTGCTTACAGTTTTGGAAAATTATCAATAACTCCGAATATTCCAAACATAGAGAAATGAAATTTTGCAGGTTTGTAGAGTGAAACTCCGCGCTTGACATACAAGTCAATTGCACTTTTCACGTCAATTGCCTTGGGAGATATAAAAGTTATAAGCTTAAAGTGCATTTTTTGACGTGCATGGGGGGCCACCAGGCGGGCCAACGTTTGCCCATCTTGTAGCCTAACATCCAAGCTATCATTTGGTGCAACAATTATCCAAATTGCTCCACCAATTATCGAGTTATAGCGTCTTGAAAAAAATCAATTCCCGAAATCCACCTCCTACCAGTTCTGTTGACCTGGTGTTTCACAAAAAAAATTGCAAAAATTTTAAAATTTTTCGGGTCAAGAACAAACAGTTTTAGTTTTCCTGCAATATCTCCGAAGTTTTTCGAGATAAATTCATGGAATTATGTGGGTTGATAGAAAACACAATGTGGAATGTTTTTTAAAAAATAAAATTGGGCCACGCCCACTTTGAAGTTGAAAAAAGTGGGCGTAAAACGGAAATAGCATTTTCTTCGTGTCTTCTTTGGCGTTTCGGAAGTCCAAAAGCCATCCATATTGAAGCTGAAGTTGCGACCTTTCACCTAGAAAAAATTTCATCCAAATACACCCAGCGGTTCCCGAGATACGAGAGTTACAACTTGAGTAAAAACAAGTACTTCCGGTAATTTCGCTTTTGCTTACAGTTTTGGAAAATTATCAATAACTCCGAAGATTCCAAACATAGAGAAATGAAATTTTGCAGGTTTGTAGAGTGAAACTCCGCGCTTGACATACAAGTCAATTATTGCACTTTTCACGTCAATTGCCTTGGGAGATATAAAAGTTATAAACTTAAAGTGCATTTTTTGACGTGCATGGGGGGTCACCAGGCGGGCCAACGTTTGCCCATCTTGTAGCCTAACATCCAAGCTATCATTTGGTGCAACAATTATCCAAATTGCTCCACCAATTATCGAGTTATAGCGTCTTGAAAAAAATCAATTCCCGAAATCCACCTCCTACCAGTTCTGTTGACCTGGTGTTTCACAAAAAAAATTGCAAAAATTTTAAAATTTTTCGGGTCAAGAACAGTTTTAGTTTTCCTGCAATATCTCCGAAGTTTTTCGAGATAAATTCATGAAATTTTGTGGGTTGATGAAAACACAATGTGGAATGTTTTTTAGAAAATAAAATTGGGCCACGCCCACTTTGAAGTTGAAAAAAGTGGGCGTAAAACGGAAATAGCATTTTCTTAGTGTCTTCTTTGGCGTTTCGGAAGTCCAAAAGCCATCCATATTGAAGCTGAAGTTGCGACCTTTCACCTAGAAAAAATTTCATCCAAATACACCCAGCGGTTCCCGAGATACGAGAGTTACAACTTGAGTAAAAACAAGTACTTCCGGTAATTTCGCTTTTGCTTACAGTTTTGGAAAATTATCAATAACTCCGAAGATTCCAAACATAGAGAAATGAAATTTTGCAGGTTTGTAGAGCGAAACTCCGCGCTTGACATACATACAAGTCAATTGCACTTTTCACGTCAATTGCCTTGGGAGATATAAAAGTTATAAGCTTAAAGTGCATTTTTTGACGTGCATGGGGGGCCACCAGGCGGGCCAACGTTTGCCCATCTTGTAGCCTAACATCCAAGCTATCATTTGGTGCAACAATTATCCAAATTGCTCTACCAATTATCGAGTTATAGCGTCTTGAAAAAAATCAATTCCCGAAATCCACCTCCTACCAGTTCTGTTGACCTGGTGTTTCACAAAAAAAATTGCAAAAATTTTAAAATTTTTCGGGTCAAGAACAAACAGTTTTAGTTTTCCTGCAATATCTCCGAAGTTTTTCGAGATAAATTCATGAAATTTTGTGGGTTGATAGAAAACACAATGTGGAATGTTTTTTAAAAAATAAAATTGGGCCACGCCCACTTTGAAGTTGAAAAAAGTGGGCGTAAAACGGAAATAGCATTTTCTTCGTGTCTTCTTTGGCGTTTCGGAAGTCCAAAAGCCATCCATATTGAAGCTGAAGTTGCGACCTTTCACCTAGAAAAAATTTCATCCAAATACACCCAACGGTTCCCGAGATACGAGAGTTACAACTTGAGTAAAAACAAGTACTTCCGGTATTTTCGCCTTTGCTTACAGTTTTGGAAAATTATCAATAACTCCGAAGATTCCAAACATAGAGAAATGAAATTTTGCAGGTTTGTAGAGTGAAACTCCGCGCTTGACATACAAGTCAATTGCACTTTTCACGTCAATTGCCTTGGGAGATATAAAAGTTATAAACTTAAAGTGCATTTTTTGACGTGCATGGGGGCCACCAGGCGGGCCAACGTTTGCCCATCTTGTAGCCTAACATCCAAGCTATCATTTGGTGCAACAATTATCCAAATTGCTCCACCAATTATCGAGTTATAGCGTCTTGAAAAAAATCAATTCCCGAAATCCACCTCCTACCAGTTCTGCTGACCTGGTGTTTCACAAAAAAAATTGCAAAAATTTTAAAATTTTTCGGGTCAAGAACAAACAGTTTTAGTTTTCCTGCAATATCTCCGAAGTTTTTCGAGATAAATTCATGAAATTTTGTGGGTTGATAGAAAACACAATGTCGAATGTTTTTTAGAATATAAAATTGGGCCACGCCCACTTTGAAGTTGAAAAAAGTGGGCGTAAAACGGAAATAGCATTTTCTTCGTGTCTTCTTTGGCGTTTCGGAAGTCCAAAAGCCATCCATATTGAAGCTGAAGTTGCGACCTTTCACCTAGAAAAAATTTCATCCAAATACACCCAGCGGTTCCCGAGATACGAGAGTTACAACTTGAGTAAAAACAAGTACTTCCGGTAATTTCGCTTTTGCTTACAGTTTTGGAAAATTATCAATAACTCCGAAGATTCCAAACATAGAGAAATGAAATTTTGCAGGTTTGTAGAGTGAAACTCCGCGCTTGACATACAAGTCAATTGCACTTTTCACGTCAATTGCCTTGGGAGATATAAAAGTTATAAACTTAAAGTGCATTTTTTGACGTGCATGGGGGGCCACCAGGCGGGCCAACGTTTGCCCATCTTGTAGCCTAACATCCAAGCTATCATTTGGTGCAACAATTATCCAAATTGCTCCACCAATTATCGAGTTATAGCGTCTTGAAAAAAATCAATTCCCGAAATCCACCTCCTACCAGTTCTGTTGACCTGGTGTTTCACAAAAAAAAATTGCAAAAATTTTAAAATTTTTCGGGTCAAGAACAAACAGTTTTAGTTTTCCTGCAATATCTCCGAAGTTTTTCGAGATAAATTCATGAAATTTTGTGGGTTGATAGAAAACACAATGTGGAATGTTTTTTAGAATATAAAATTGGGCCACGCCCACTTTGAAGTTGAAAAAAGTGGGCGTAAAACGGAAATAGCATTTTCTTCGTGTCTTCTTTGGCGTTTCGGAAGTCCAAAAGCCATCCATATTGAAGCTGAAGTTGCGACCTTTCACCTAGAAAAAATTTCATCCAAATACACCCAGCGGTTCCCGAGATACGAGAGTTACAACTTGAGTAAAAACAAGTACTTCCGGTAATTTCGCTTTTGCTTACAGTTTTGGAAAATTATCAATAACTCCGAAGATTCCAAACATAGAGAAATGAAATTTTGCAGGTTTGTAGAGCGAAACTCCGCGCTTGACATACAAGTCAATTGCACTTTTCACGTCAATTGCCTTGGGAGATATAAAAGTTATAAACTTAAAGTGCATTTTTTGACGTGCATGGGGGGCCACCAGGCGGGCCAACGTTTGCCCATCTTGTAGCCTAACATCCAAGCTATCATTTGGTGCAACAATTATCCAAATTGCTCCACCAATTATCGAGTTATAGCGTCTTGAAAAAAATCAATTCCCGAAATCCACCTCCTACCAGTTCTGCTGACCTGGTGTTTCACAAAAAAAATTGCAAAAATTTTAAAATTTTTCGGGTCAAGAACAGTTTTAGTTTTCCTGCAATATCTCCGAAGTTTTTCGAGATAAATTCATGGAATTTCGTGGGTTGATAGAAAACACAATGTGGAATGTTTTTTAAAAAATAAAATTGGGCCACGCCCACTTTGAAGTTGAAAAAAGTGGGCGTAAAACGGAAATAGCATTTTCTTCGTGTCTTCTTTGGCGTTTCGGAAGTCCAAAAGCCATCCATATTGAAGCTGAAGTTGCGACCTTTCACCTAGAAAAAATTTCATCCAAATACACCCAGCGGTTCCCGAGATACGAGAGTTACAACTTGAGTAAAAACAAGTACTTCCGGTAATTTCGCTTTTGCTTACAGTTTTGGAAAATTATCAATAACTCCGAATATTCCAAACATAGAGAAATGAAATTTTGCAGGTTTGTAGAGTGAAACTCCGCGCTTGACATACAAGTCAATTGCACTTTTCACGTCAATTGCCTTGGGAGATATAAAAGTTATAAGCTTAAAGTGCATTTTTTGACGTGCATGGGGGGCCACCAGGCGGGCCAACGTTTGCCCATCTTGTAGCCTAACATCCAAGCTATCATTTGGTGCAACAATTATCCAAATTGCTCCACCAATTATCGAGTTATAGCGTCTTGAAAAAAATCAATTCCCGAAATCCACCTCCTACCAGTTCTGTTGACCTGGTGTTTCACAAAAAAAATTGCAAAAATTTTAAAATTTTTCGGGTCAAGAACAAACAGTTTTAGTTTTCCTGCAATATCTCCGAAGTTTTTCGAGATAAATTCATGGAATTATGTGGGTTGATAGAAAACACAATGTGGAATGTTTTTTAAAAAATAAAATTGGGCCACGCCCACTTTGAAGTTGAAAAAAGTGGGCGTAAAACGGAAATAGCATTTTCTTCGTGTCTTCTTTGGCGTTTCGGAAGTCCAAAAGCCATCCATATTGAAGCTGAAGTTGCGACCTTTCACCTAGAAAAAATTTCATCCAAATACACCCAGCGGTTCCCGAGATACGAGAGTTACAACTTGAGTAAAAACAAGTACTTCCGGTAATTTCGCTTTTGCTTACAGTTTTGGAAAATTATCAATAACTCCGAAGATTCCAAACATAGAGAAATGAAATTTTGCAGGTTTGTAGAGTGAAACTCCGCGCTTGACATACAAGTCAATTATTGCACTTTTCACGTCAATTGCCTTGGGAGATATAAAAGTTATAAACTTAAAGTGCATTTTTTGACGTGCATGGGGGGTCACCAGGCGGGCCAACGTTTGCCCATCTTGTAGCCTAACATCCAAGCTATCATTTGGTGCAACAATTATCCAAATTGCTCCACCAATTATCGAGTTATAGCGTCTTGAAAAAAATCAATTCCCGAAATCCACCTCCTACCAGTTCTGTTGACCTGGTGTTTCACAAAAACAATTGCAAAAATTTTAAAATTTTTCGGGTCAAGAACAGTTTTAGTTTTCCTGCAATATCTCCGAAGTTTTTCGAGATAAATTCATGAAATTTTGTGGGTTGATAGAAAACACAATGTGGAATGTTTTAAAAAAAATAAAACTGGGCCACGCCCACTTTGAAGTTGAAAAAATTGGGCGTAAAACGGAAATAGCATTTTCTTCGTATCTTCTTTGGCGTTTCGGAAGTCCAAAAGCCATCCATATTGAAGCTGAAGTTGCGACCTTTCACCTAGAAAAAATTTCATCCAAATACACCCAGCGGTTCCCGAGATACGAGAGTTACAACTTGAGTAAAAACAAGTACTTCCGGTAATTTCGCTTTTGCTTACAGTTTTGGAAAATTATCAATAACTCCGAAGATTCCAAACATAGAGAAATGAAATTTTGCAGGTTTGTAGAGTGAAACTCCGCGCTTGACATACAAGTCAATTGCACTTTTCACGTCAATTGCCTTGGGAGATATAAAAGTTATAAACTTAAAGTGCATTTTTTGACGTGCATGGGGGGCCACCAGGCGGGCCAACGTTTGCCCATCTTGTAGCCTAACATCCAAGCTATCATTTGGTGCAACAATTATCCAAATTGCTCCACCAATTATCGAGTTATAGCGTCTTGAAAAAAATCAATTCCCGAAATCCACCTCCTACCAGTTCTGTTGACCTGGTGTTTCACAAAAAAAATTGCAAAAATTTTAAAATTTTTCGGGTCAAGAACAAACAGTTTTAGTTTTCCTGCAATATCTCCGAAGTTTTTCGAGATAAATTCATGAAATTTTGTGGGTTGATAGAAAACACAATGTGGAATGTTTTTTAGAATATAAAATTGGGCCACGCCCACTTTGAAGTTGAAAAAAGTGGGCGTAAAACGGAAATAGCATTTTCTTCGTGTCTTCTTTGGCGTTTCGGAAGTCCAAAAGCCATCCATATTGAAGCTGAAGTTGCGACCTTTCACCTAGAAAAAATTTCATCCAAATACACCCAGCGGTTCCCGAGATACGAGAGTTACAACTTGAGTAAAAACAAGTACTTCCGGTAATTTCGCTTTTGCTTACAGTTTTGGAAAATTATCAATAACTCCGAAGATTCCAAACATAGAGAAATGAAATTTTGCAGGTTTGTAGAGCGAAACTCCGCGCTTGACATACAAGTCAATTGCACTTTTCACGTCAATTGCCTTGGGAGATATAAAAGTTATAAACTTAAAGTGCATTTTTTGACGTGCATGGGGGGCCACCAGGCGGGCCAACGTTTGCCCATCTTGTAGCCTAACATCCAAGCTATCATTTGGTGCAACAATTATCCAAATTGCTCCACCAATTATCGAGTTATAGCGTCTTGAAAAAAATGAATTCCCGAAATCCACCTCCTACCAGTTCTGCTGACCTGGTGTTTCACAAAAAAAATTGCAAAAATTTTAAAATTTTTCGGGTCAAGAACAGTTTTAGTTTTCCTGCAATATCTCCGAAGTTTTTCGAGATAAATTCATGGAATTTTGTGGGTTGATAGAAAACACAATGTGGAATGTTTTTTAAAAAATAAAATTGGGCCACGCCCACTTTGAAGTTGCAAAAAGTGGGCGTAAAACGGAAATAGCATTTTCTTCGTGTCTTCTTTGGCGTTTCGGAAGTCCAAAAGCCATCCATATTGAAGCTGAAGTTGCGACCTTTCACCTAGAAAAAATTTCATCCAAATACACCCAACGGTTCCCGAGATACGAGAGTTACAACTTGAGTAAAAACAAGTACTTCCGGTATTTTCGCCTTTGCTTACAGTTTTGGAAAATTATCAATAACTCCGAAGATTCCAAACATAGAGAAATGAAATTTTGCAGGTTTGTAGAGTGAAACTCCGCGCTTGACATACAAGTCAATTGCACTTTTCACGTCAATTGCCTTGGGAGATATAAAAGTTATAAACTTAAAGTGCATTTTTTGACGTGCATGGGGGCCACCAGGCGGGCCAACGTTTGCCCATCTTGTAGCCTAACATCCAAGCTATCATTTGGTGCAACAATTATCCAAATTGCTCCACCAATTATCGAGTTATAGCGTCTTGAAAAAAATCAATTCCCGAAATCCACCTCCTACCAGTTCTGTTGACCTGGTGTTTCACAAAAAAAATTGCAAAAATTTTAAAATTTTTCGGGTCAAGAACAAACAGTTTTAGTTTTCCTGCAATATCTCCGAAGTTTTTCGAGATAAATTCATGAAATTTTGTGGGTTGATAGAAAACACAATGTCGAATGTTTTTTAGAATATAAAATTGGGCCACGCCCACTTTGAAGTTGAAAAAAGTGGGCGTAAAACGGAAATAGCATTTTCTTCGTGTCTTCTTTGGCGTTTCGGAAGTCCAAAAGCCATCCATATTGAAGCTGAAGTTGCGACCTTTCACCTAGAAAAAATTTCATCCAAATACACCCAGCGGTTCCCGAGATACGAGAGTTACAACTTGAGTAAAAACAAGTACTTCCGGTAATTTCGCTTTTGCTTACAGTTTTGGAAAATTATCAATAACTCCGAAGATTCCAAACATAGAGAAATGAAATTTTGCAGGTTTGTAGAGTGAAACTCCGCGCTTGACATACAAGTCAATTGCACTTTTCACGTCAATTGCCTTGGGAGATATAAAAGTTATAAACTTAAAGTGCATTTTTTGACGTGCATGGGGGGCCACCAGGCGGGCCAACGTTTGCCCATCTTGTAGCCTAACATCCAAGCTATCATTTGGTGCAACAATTATCCAAATTGCTCCACCAATTATCGAGTTATAGCGTCTTGAAAAAAATCAATTCCCGAAATCCACCTCCTACCAGTTCTGTTGACCTGGTGTTTCACAAAAAAAAATTGCAAAAATTTTAAAATTTTTCGGGTCAAGAACAAACAAACAGTTTTAGTTTTCCTGCAATATCTCCGAAGTTTTTCGAGATAAATTCATGAAATTTTGTGGGTTGATAGAAAACACAATGTGGAATGTTTTTTAGAATATAAAATTGGGCCACGCCCACTTTGAAGTTGAAAAAAGTGGGCGTAAAACGGAAATAGCATTTTCTTCGTGTCTTCTTTGGCGTTTCGGAAGTCCAAAAGCCATCCATATTGAAGCTGAAGTTGCGACCTTTCACCTAGAAAAAATTTCATCCAAATACACCCAGCGGTTCCCGAGATACGAGAGTTACAACTTGAGTAAAAACAAGTACTTCCGGTAATTTCGCTTTTGCTTACAGTTTTGGAAAATTATCAATAACTCCGAAGATTCCAAACATAGAGAAATGAAATTTTGCAGGTTTGTAGAGCGAAACTCCGCGCTTGACATACAAGTCAATTGCACTTTTCACGTCAATTGCCTTGGGAGATATAAAAGTTATAAACTTAAAGTGCATTTTTTGACGTGCATGGGGGGCCACCAGGCGGGCCAACGTTTGCCCATCTTGTAGCCTAACATCCAAGCTATCATTTGGTGCAACAATTATCCAAATTGCTCCACCAATTATCGAGTTATAGCGTCTTGAAAAAAATCAATTCCCGAAATCCACCTCCTACCAGTTCTGCTGACCTGGTGTTTCACAAAAAAAATTGCAAAAATTTTAAAATTTTTCGGGTCAAGAACAGTTTTAGTTTTCCTGCAATATCTCCGAAGTTTTTCGAGATAAATTCATGGAATTTCGTGGGTTGATAGAAAACACAATGTGGAATGTTTTTTAAAAAATAAAATTGGGCCACGCCCACTTTGAAGTTGAAAAAAGTGGGCGTAAAACGGAAATAGCATTTTCTTCGTGTCTTCTTTGGCGTTTCGGAAGTCCAAAAGCCATCCATATTGAAGCTGAAGTTGCGACCTTTCACCTAGAAAAAATTTCATCCAAATACACCCAGCGGTTCCCGAGATACGAGAGTTACAACTTGAGTAAAAACAAGTACTTCCGGTAATTTCGCTTTTGCTTACAGTTTTGGAAAATTATCAATAACTCCGAATATTCCAAACATAGAGAAATGAAATTTTGCAGGTTTGTAGAGTGAAACTCCGCGCTTGACATACAAGTCAATTGCACTTTTCACGTCAATTGCCTTGGGAGATATAAAAGTTATAAGCTTAAAGTGCATTTTTTGACGTGCATGGGGGGCCACCAGGCGGGCCAACGTTTGCCCATCTTGTAGCCTAACATCCAAGCTATCATTTGGTGCAACAATTATCCAAATTGCTCCACCAATTATCGAGTTATAGCGTCTTGAAAAAAATCAATTCCCGAAATCCACCTCCTACCAGTTCTGTTGACCTGGTGTTTCACAAAAAAAATTGCAAAAATTTTAAAATTTTTCGGGTCAAGAACAAACAGTTTTAGTTTTCCTGCAATATCTCCGAAGTTTTTCGAGATAAATTCATGGAATTATGTGGGTTGATAGAAAACACAATGTGGAATGTTTTTTAAAAAATAAAATTGGGCCACGCCCACTTTGAAGTTGAAAAAAGTGGGCGTAAAACGGAAATAGCATTTTCTTCGTGTCTTCTTTGGCGTTTCGGAAGTCCAAAAGCCATCCATATTGAAGCTGAAGTTGCGACCTTTCACCTAGAAAAAATTTCATCCAAATACACCCAGCGGTTCCCGAGATACGAGAGTTACAACTTGAGTAAAAACAAGTACTTCCGGTAATTTCGCTTTTGCTTACAGTTTTGGAAAATTATCAATAACTCCGAAGATTCCAAACATAGAGAAATGAAATTTTGCAGGTTTGTAGAGTGAAACTCCGCGCTTGACATACAAGTCAATTATTGCACTTTTCACGTCAATTGCCTTGGGAGATATAAAAGTTATAAACTTAAAGTGCATTTTTTGACGTGCATGGGGGGTCACCAGGCGGGCCAACGTTTGCCCATCTTGTAGCCTAACATCCAAGCTATCATTTGGTGCAACAATTATCCAAATTGCTCCACCAATTATCGAGTTATAGCGTCTTGAAAAAAATCAATTCCCGAAATCCACCTCCTACCAGTTCTGTTGACCTGGTGTTTCACAAAAACAATTGCAAAAATTTTAAAATTTTTCGGGTCAAGAACAGTTTTAGTTTTCCTGCAATATCTCCGAAGTTTTTCGAGATAAATTCATGAAATTTTGTGGGTTGATAGAAAACACAATGTGGAATGTTTTAAAAAAAATAAAACTGGGCCACGCCCACTTTGAAGTTGAAAAAATTGGGCGTAAAACGGAAATAGCATTTTCTTCGTATCTTCTTTGGCGTTTCGGAAGTCCAAAAGCCATCCATATTGAAGCTGAAGTTGCGACCTTTCACCTAGAAAAAATTTCATCCAAATACACCCAGCGGTTCCCGAGATACGAGAGTTACAACTTGAGTAAAAACAAGTACTTCCGGTAATTTCGCTTTTGCTTACAGTTTTGGAAAATTATCAATAACTCCGAAGATTCCAAACATAGAGAAATGAAATTTTGCAGGTTTGTAGAGTGAAACTCCGCGCTTGACATACAAGTCAATTGCACTTTTCACGTCAATTGCCTTGGGAGATATAAAAGTTATAAACTTAAAGTGCATTTTTTGACGTGCATGGGGGGCCACCAGGCGGGCCAACGTTTGCCCATCTTGTAGCCTAACATCCAAGCTATCATTTGGTGCAACAATTATCCAAATTGCTCCACCAATTATCGAGTTATAGCGTCTTGAAAAAAATCAATTCCCGAAATCCACCTCCTACCAGTTCTGTTGACCTGGTGTTTCACAAAAAAAATTGCAAAAATTTTAAAATTTTTCGGGTCAAGAACAAACAGTTTTAGTTTTCCTGCAATATCTCCGAAGTTTTTCGAGATAAATTCATGAAATTTTGTGGGTTGATAGAAAACACAATGTGGAATGTTTTTTAGAATATAAAATTGGGCCACGCCCACTTTGAAGTTGAAAAAAGTGGGCGTAAAACGGAAATAGCATTTTCTTCGTGTCTTCTTTGGCGTTTCGGAAGTCCAAAAGCCATCCATATTGAAGCTGAAGTTGCGACCTTTCACCTAGAAAAAATTTCATCCAAATACACCCAGCGGTTCCCGAGATACGAGAGTTACAACTTGAGTAAAAACAAGTACTTCCGGTAATTTCGCTTTTGCTTACAGTTTTGGAAAATTATCAATAACTCCGAAGATTCCAAACATAGAGAAATGAAATTTTGCAGGTTTGTAGAGCGAAACTCCGCGCTTGACATACAAGTCAATTGCACTTTTCACGTCAATTGCCTTGGGAGATATAAAAGTTATAAACTTAAAGTGCATTTTTTGACGTGCATGGGGGGCCACCAGGCGGGCCAACGTTTGCCCATCTTGTAGCCTAACATCCAAGCTATCATTTGGTGCAACAATTATCCAAATTGCTCCACCAATTATCGAGTTATAGCGTCTTGAAAAAAATGAATTCCCGAAATCCACCTCCTACCAGTTCTGCTGACCTGGTGTTTCACAAAAAAAATTGCAAAAATTTTAAAATTTTTCGGGTCAAGAACAGTTTTAGTTTTCCTGCAATATCTCCGAAGTTTTTCGAGATAAATTCATGGAATTTTGTGGGTTGATAGAAAACACAATGTGGAATGTTTTTTAAAAAATAAAATTGGGCCACGCCCACTTTGAAGTTGCAAAAAGTGGGCGTAAAACGGAAATAGCATTTTCTTCGTGTCTTCTTTGGCGTTTCGGAAGTCCAAAAGCCATCCATATTGAAGCTGAAGTTGCGACCTTTCACCTAGAAAAAATTTCATCCAAATACACCCAGCGGTTCCCGAGATACGAGAGTTACAACTTGAGTAAAAACAAGTACTTCCGGTAATTTCGCTTTTGCTTACAGTTTTGGAAAATTATCAATAACTCCGAAGATTCCAAACATAGAGAAATGAAATTTTGCAGGTTTGTAGAGTGAAACTCCGCGCTTGACATACAAGTCAATTGCACTTTTCACGTCAATTGCCTTGGGAGATATAAAAGTTATAAACTTAAAGTGCATTTTTTGACGTGCATGGGGGGCCACCAGGCGGGCCAACGTTTGCCCATCTTGTAGCCTAACATCCAAGCTATCATTTGGTGCAACAATTATCCAAATTGCTCCACCAATTATCGAGTTATAGCGTCTTGAAAAAAATCAATTCCCGAAATCCACCTCCTACCAGTTCTGTTGACCTGGTGTTTCACAAAAAAAATTGCAAAAATTTTAAAATTTTTCGGGTCAAGAACAAACAGTTTTAGTTTTCCTGCAATATCTCCGAAGTTTTTCGAGATAAATTCATGAAATTTTGTGGGTTGATAGAAAACACAATGTGGAATGTTTTTTAGAATATAAAATTGGGCCACGCCCACTTTGAAGTTGAAAAAAGTGGGCGTAAAACGGAAATAGCATTTTCTTCGTGTCTTCTTTGGCGTTTCGGAAGTCCAAAAGCCATCCATATTGAAGCTGAAGTTGCGACCTTTCACCTAGAAAAAATTTCATCCAAATACACCCAGCGGTTCCCGAGATACGAGAGTTACAACTTGAGTAAAAACAAGTACTTCCGGTAATTTCGCTTTTGCTTACAGTTTTGGAAAATTATCAATAACTCCGAAGATTCCAAACATAGAGAAATGAAATTTTGCAGGTTTGTAGAGCGAAACTCCGCGCTTGACATACAAGTCAATTGCACTTTTCACGTCAATTGCCTTGGGAGATATAAAAGTTATAAACTTAAAGTGAATTTTTTGACGTGCATGGGGGGCCACCAGGCGGGCCAACGTTTGCCCATCTTGTAGCCTAACATCCAAGCTATCATTTGGTGCAACAATTATCCAAATTGCTCCACCAATTATCGAGTTATAGCGTCTTGAAAAAAATCAATTCCCGAAATCCACCTCCTACCAGTTCTGTTGACCTGGTGTTTCACAAAAAAAATTGCAAAAATTTTAAAATTTTTCGGGTCAAGAACAAACAGTTTTAGTTTTCCTGCAATATCTCCGAAGTTTTTCGAGATAAATTCATGAAATTTTGTGGGTTGATAGAAAACACAATGTGGAATGTTTTTTAGAAAATAAAATTGGGCCACGCCCACTTTGAAGTTGAAAAAAGTGGGCGTAAAACGGAAATAGCATTTTCTTCGTGTCTTCTTTGGCGTTTCGGAAGTCCAAAAGCCATCCATATTGAAGCTGAAGTTGCGACCTTTCACCTAGAAAAAATTTCATCCAAATACACCCAGCGGTTCCCGAGATACGAGAGTTACAACTTGAGTAAAAACAAGTACTTCCGGTAATTTCGCTTTTGCTTACAGTTTTGGAAAATTATCAATAAACCGTAGATTCCAAACATAGAGAAATGAAATTTTGCAGGTTTGTAGAGCGAAACTCCGCGCTTGACATACAAGTCATTGCACTTTTCACGTCAATTGCCTTGGGAGATATAAAAGTTATAAACTTAAAGTGCATTTTTTGACGTGCATGGGGGGCCACCAGGCGGGCCAACGTTTGCCCATCTTGTAGCCTAACATCCAAGCTATCATTTGGTGCAACAATTATCCAAATTGCTCCACCAATTATGGAATTATAGCGTCTTGAAAAAAATCAATTCCCGAAATCCACCTCCTACCAGTTCTGTTGACCTGGTGTTTCACAAAAAAAATTGCAAAAATTTTAAAATTTTTCGGGTCAAGAACAGTTTTAGTTTTCCTGCAATATCTCCGAAGTTTTTCGAGATAAATTCATGAAATTTTGTGGGTTGATAGAAAACGCAATGTGGAATGTTTTTTAGACAATAAAATTGGGCCACGCCCACTTTGAAGTTGAAAAAAGTGGGCGTAAAACGGAAATAGCATTTTCTTCGTGTCTTCTTTGGCGTTTCGGAAGTCCAAAAGCCATCCATATTGAAGCTGAAGTTGCGACCTTTCACCTAGAAAAAATTTCATCCAAATACACCCAGCGGTTCCCGAGATACGAGAGTTACAACTTGAGTAAAAACAAGTATTTCCGGTAATTTCCCTTTTTTGCACTTTTCACGTCAATTACCTTGGGAGATATAAAAGTTATAAACTTAAAGTGAATTTTTTGACGTGCATGGGGGGCCACTAGGCGGGCCAACGTTTGCCCATCTTGTAGCCTAACATCCAATCTATCATATTGAAGCTGAAGTTGCGACCTTTCACCTAGAAAAAATTTCATCCAAATACACCCAGCGGTTCCCGAGATACGAGAGTTACAACTTGAGTAAAAACAAGTACTTCCGGTAATTTCGCTTTTGCTTACAGTTTTGGAAAATTATCAACAACTCCGAAGATTCTAAACATAGAGAAATGAAATTTTGCAGGTTTGTAGAGCGAAACTCCGCGCTTGACATACAAGTCAATTGCACTTTTCACGTCAATTGCCTTGGGAGATATAAAAGTTATTAACTTAAAGTGCATTTTTGACGTGCATGGGGGGCCACCAGGCGGGCCAACGTTTGCCCATCTTGTAGCCTAACATCCAAGCTATCATTTGGTGCAACAATTATCCAAATTGCTCCACCAATTATCGAGTTATAGCGTCTTGAAAAAAATTAATTCCCGAAATCCACCTACTACAAGTTCTGTTGACCTGGTGTTTCACAAAAAAAATTGCAAAAATTTTAAAATTTTTCGGGTCAAGAACAAACAGTTTTAGTTTTCCTGCAATATCTCCGAAGTTTTTCGAGATAAATTCATGAAATTTTGTGGGTTGATAGAAAACACAATGTGGAATGTTTTTTAGAAAATAAAATTGGGCCACGACCACTTTGAAGTTGAAAAAAGTGGGCGTAAAACGGAAATAGCATTTTCTTCGTGTCTTCTTTGGCGTTTCGGAAGTCCAAAAGCCATCCATATTGAAGCTGAAGTTGCGACCTTTCACCTAGAAAAAATTTCATCCAAATACACCCAGCGGTTCCCGAGATACGAGAGTTACAACTTGAGTAAAAACAAGTACTTCCGGTAATTTCGCTTTTGCTTACAGTTTTGGAAAATTATCAATAACTCCGAAGATTCCAAACATAGAGAAATGAAATTTTGCAGGTTTGTAGAGCGAAACTCCGCGCTTGACATACAAGTCAATTGCACTTTTCACGTCAATTGCCTTGGGAGATATAAAAGTTATAAGCTTAAAGTGCATTTTTTGACGTGCATGGGGGGCCACCAGGCGGGCCAACGTTTGCCCATCTTGTAGCCTAACATCCAAGCTATCATTTGGTGCAACAATTATCCAAATTGCTCCACCAATTATCGAGTTATAGCGTCTTGAAAAAAATCAATTCCCGAAATCCACCTCCTACCAGTTCTGTTGACCTGGTGTTTCACAAAAAAAATTGCAAAAATTTTAAAATTTTTCGGGTCAAGAACAAACAGTTTTAGTTTTCCTGCAATATCTCCGAAGTTTTTCGAGATAAATTCATGAAATTTTGTGGGTTGATAGAAAACACAATGTGGAATGTTTTTAAAAAAAATAAAATTGGGCCACGCCCACTTTGAAGTTGAAAAAAGTGGGCGTAAAACGGAAATAGCATTTTCTTCGTGTCTTCTTTGGCGTTTCGGAAGTCCAAAAGCCATCCATATTGAAGCTGAAGTTGCGACCTTTCACCTAGAAAAAATTTCATCCAAATACACCCAGCGGTTCCCGAGATACGAGAGTTACAACTTGAGTAAAAACAAGTACTTCCGGTAATTTCGCTTTTGCTTACAGTTTTGGAAAATTATCAACAACTCCGAAGATTCTAAACATAGAGAAATGAAATTTTGCAGGTTTGTAGAGCGAAACTCCGCGCTTGACATACAAGTCAATTGCACTTTTCACGTCAATTGCCTTGGGAGATATAAAAGTTATTAACTTAAAGTGCATTTTTGACGTGCATGGGGGGCCACCAGGCGGGCCAACGTTTGCCCATCTTGTAGCCTAACATCCAAGCTATCATTTGGTGCAACAATTATCCAAATTGCTCCACCAATTATCGAGTTATAGCGTCTTGAAAAAAATTAATTCCCGAAATCCACCTACTACAAGTTCTGTTGACCTGGTGTTTCACAAAAAAAATTGCAAAAATTTTAAAATTTTTCGGGTCAAGAACAAACAGTTTTAGTTTTCCTGCAATATCTCCGAAGTTTTTCGAGATAAATTCATGAAATTTTGTGGGTTGATAGAAAACACAATGTGGAATGTTTTTTAGAAAATAAAATTGGGCCACGACCACTTTGAAGTTGAAAAAAGTGGGCGTAAAACGGAAATAGCATTTTCTTCGTGTCTTCTTTGGCGTTTCGGAAGTCCAAAAGCCATCCATATTGAAGCTGAAGTTGCGACCTTTCACCTAGAAAAAATTTCATCCAAATACACCCAGCGGTTCCCGAGATACGAGAGTTACAACTTGAGTAAAAACAAGTACTTCCGGTAATTTCGCTTTTGCTTACAGTTTTGGAAAATTATCAATAACTCCGAAGATTCCAAACATAGAGAAATGAAATTTTGCAGGTTTGTAGAGCGAAACTCCGCGCTTGACATACAAGTCAATTGCACTTTTCACGTCAATTGCCTTGGGAGATATAAAAGTTATAAGCTTAAAGTGCATTTTTTGACGTGCATGGGGGGCCACCAGGCGGGCCAACGTTTGCCCATCTTGTAGCCTAACATCCAAGCTATCATTTGGTGCAACAATTATCCAAATTGCTCCACCAATTATCGAGTTATAGCGTCTTGAAAAAAATCAATTCCCGAAATCCACCTCCTACCAGTTCTGTTGACCTGGTGTTTCACAAAAAAAATTGCAAAAATTTTAAAATTTTTCGGGTCAAGAACAAACAGTTTTAGTTTTCCTGCAATATCTCCGAAGTTTTTCGAGATAAATTCATGAAATTTTGTGGGTTGATAGAAAACACAATGTGGAATGTTTTTAAAAAAAATAAAATTGGGCCACGCCCACTTTGAAGTTGAAAAAAGTGGGCGTAAAACGGAAATAGCATTTTCTTCGTGTCTTCTTTGGCGTTTCGGAAGTCCAAAAGCCATCCATATTGAAGCTGAAGTTGCGACCTTTCACCTAGAAAAAATTTCATCCAAATACACCCAGCGGTTCCCGAGATACGAGAGTTACAACTTGAGTAAAAACAAGTACTTCCGGTAATTTCACTTTTGCTTACAGTTTTGGAAAATTATCAATAACTCCGAAGATTCCAAACATAGAGAAATGAAATTTTGCAGGTTTGTAGAGCGAAACTCCGCGCTTGACATACAAGTCAATTGCACTTTTCACGTCAATTGCCTTGGGAGATACAAAAGTTATAAACTTAAAGTGCATTTTTTGACGTGCATGGGGGGCCACCAGGCGGGCCAACGTTTGCCCATCTTGTAGCCTAACATCCAAGCTATCATTTGGTGCAACAATTATCCAAATTGCTCCACCAATTATCGAGTTATAGCGTCTTGAAAAAAATCAATTCCCGAAATCCACCTCCTACCAGTTCTGTTGACCTGGTGTTTCACAAAAAAAAATTGCAAAAATTTTAAAATTTTTCGGGTCAAGAACAAACAGTTTTAGTTTTCCTGCAATATCTCCGACGTTTTTCGAGATAAATTCATGAAATTTTGTGGGTTGATAGAAAACACAAAGTGGAATGTTTTTTAGAATATAAAATTGGGCCACGCCCACTTTGAAGTTGAAAAAAGTGGGCGTAAAACGGAAATAGCATTTTCTTAAGGTCTTCTTTGGCGTTTCGGAAGTCCAAAAGCCATCCATATTGAAGCAGAAGTTGCGACCTTTCACCTAGAAAAAATTTCATCCAAATACACCCAGCGGTTCCCGAGATACGAGAGTTACAACTTGAGTAAAAACAAGTACTTCCGGTAATTTCGCTTTTGCTTACATTTGGTGCAACAATTATCCAAATTGCTCCACCAATTATCGAGTTATAGCGTCTTGAAAAAAATCAATTCCCGAAATCCACCTCCTACCAGTTCTGTTGACCTGGTGTTTCACAAAAAAATTGCAAAAATTTTAAAATTTTTCGGGTCAAGAACAGTTTTAGTTTTCCTGCAATATCTCCGTAGTTTTTCGAGATAAATTCATGAAATTTTGTGGGTTGATAGAAAACACAATGGGGAATGTTTTTTAGAAAATAAAATTGGGCCACGCCCACTTTGAAGTTGAAAAAAGTGGGCGTAAAACGGAAATAGCATTTTCTTCGTGTCTTCTTTGGCGTTTCGGAAGTCCAAAAGCCATCCATATTGAAGCTGAAGTTGCGACCTTTCACCTAGAAAAAATTTCATCCAAATACACCCAGCGGTTCCCGAGATACGAGAGTTACAACTTGAGTAAAAACAAGTATTTCCGGTAATTTCCCTTTTTTGCACTTTTCACGTCAATTACCTTGGGAGATATAAAAGTTATAAACTTAAAGTGAATTTTTTGACGTGCATGGGGGGCCACTAGGCGGGCCAACGTTTGCCCATCTTGTAGCCTAACATCCAATCTATCATATTGAAGCTGAAGTTGCGACCTTTCACCTAGAAAAAATTTCATCCAAATACACCCAGCGGTTCCCGAGATACGAGAGTTACAACTTGAATAAAAACAAGTACTTCCGGTAATTTCACTTTTGCTTACAGTTTTGGAAAATTATCAATAACTCCGAAGATTCCAAACATAGAGAAATGAAATTTTGCAGGTTTGTAGAGCGAAACTCCGCGCTTGACATACAAGTCAATTGCACTTTTCACGTCAATTGCCTTGGGAGATATAAAAGTTATAAACTTAAAGTGCATTTTTTGACGTGCATGGGGGGCCACCAGGCGGGCCAACGTTTGCCCATCTTGTAGCCTAACATCCAAGCTATCATTTGGTGCAACAATTATCCAAATTGCTCCACCAATTATCGAGTTATAGCGTCTTGAAAAAAATCAATTCCCGAAATCCACCTCCTACCAGTTCTGTTGACCTGGTGTTTCACAAAAAAAAAATTGCAAAAATTTTAAAATTTTTCGGGTCAAGAACAAACAGTTTTAGTTTTCCTGCAATATCTCCGAAGTTTTTCGAGATAAATTCATGAAATTTTGTGGGTTGATAGAAAACACAATGTGGAATGTTTTTTAGAAAATAAAATTGGGCCACGCCCACTTTGAAGTTGAAAAAAGTGGGCGTAAAACGGAAATAGCATTTTCTTCGTCTTCTTTGGCGTTTCGGAAGTCCAAAAGCCATCCATATTGAAGCTGAAGTTGCGACCTTTCACCTAGAAAAAATTTCATCCAAATACACCCAGCGGTTCCCGAGATACGAGAGTTACAACTTGAGTAAAAACAAGTACTTCCGGTAATTTCGCTTTTGCTTACATTTCGTGCAACAATTATCCAAATTGCTCCACCAATTATCGAGTTATAGCGTCTTGAAAAAAATCAATTCCCGAAATCCACCTCCTACCAGTTCTGTTGACCTGGTGTTTCACAAAAAAATTGCAAAAATTTTAAAATTTTTCGGGTCAAGAACAGTTTTAGTTTTCCTGCAATATCTCCGAAGTTTTTCGAGATAAATTCATGAAATTTTGTGGGTTGATAGAAAACACAATGTGGAATGTTTGTTAGAAAATAAAATTGGGCCACGACCACTTTGAAGTTGAAAAAAGTGGGCGTAAAACGGAAATAGCATTTTCTTCGTGTCTTCTTTGGCGTTTCGGAAGTCCAAAAGCCATCCATATTGAAGCTGAAGTTGCGACCTTTCACCTAGAAAAAATTTCATCCAAATACACCCAGCGGTTCCCGAGATACGAGAGTTACAACTTGAGTAAAAACAAGTACTTCCGGTAATTTCGCTTTTGCTTACAGTTTTGGAAAATTATCAATAAACCGAAGATTCCAAACATAGAGAAATGAAATTTTGCAGGTTTGTAGAGCGAAACTCCGCGCTTGACATACAAGTCATTGCACTTTTCACGTCAATTGCCTTGGGAGATATAAAAGTTATAAACTTAAAGTGCATTTTTTGACGTGCATGGGGGGCCACCAGGCGGGCCAACGTTTGCCCATCTTGTAGCCTAACATCCAAGCTATCATTTGGTGCAACAATTATCCAAATTGCTCCACCAATTATCGAGTTATAGCGTCTTGAAAAAAATCAATTCCCGAAATCCACCTCCTACCAGTTCTGTTGACCTGGTGTTTCACAAAAAAAATTGCAAAAATTTTAAAATTTTTCGGGTCAAGAACAGTTTTAGTTTTCCTGCAATATCTCCGAAGTTTTTCGAGATAAATTCATGAAATTTTGTGGGTTGATAGAAAACGCAATGTGGAATGTTTTTTAGACAATAAAATTGGGCCACGCCCACTTTGAAGTTGAAAAAAGTGGGCGTAAAACGGAAATAGCATTTTCTTCGTGTCTTCTTTGGCGTTTCGGAAGTCCAAAAGCCATCCATATTGAAGCTGAAGTTGCGACCTTTCACCTAGAAAAAATTTCATCCAAATACACCCAGCGGTTCCCGAGATACGAGAGTTACAACTTGAGTAAAAACAAGTATTTCCGGTAATTTCCCTTTTTTGCACTTTTCACGTCAATTACCTTGGGAGATATAAAAGTTATAAACTTAAAGTGAATTTTTTGACGTGCATGGGGGGCCACTAGGCGGGCCAACGTTTGCCCATCTTGTAGCCTAACATCCAATCTATCATATTGAAGCTGAAGTTGCGACCTTTCACCTAGAAAAAATTTCATCCAAATACACCCAGCGGTTCCCGAGATACGAGAGTTACAACTTGAGTAAAAACAAGTACTTCCGGTAATTTCGCTTTTGCTTACAGTTTTGGAAAATTATCAACAACTCCGAAGATTCTAAACATAGAGAAATGAAATTTTGCAGGTTTGTAGAGCGAAACTCCGCGCTTGACATACAAGTCAATTGCACTTTTCACGTCAATTGCCTTGGGAGATATAAAAGTTATTAACTTAAAGTGCATTTTTGACGTGCATGGGGGGCCACCAGGCGGGCCAACGTTTGCCCATCTTGTAGCCTAACATCCAAGCTATCATTTGGTGCAACAATTATCCAAATTGCTCCACCAATTATCGAGTTATAGCGTCTTGAAAAAAATTAATTCCCGAAATCCACCTCCTACAAGTTCTGTTGACCTGGTGTTTCACAAAAAAAATTGCAAAAATTTTAAAATTTTTCGGGTCAAGAACAGTTTTAGTTTTCCTGCAATATCTCCGAAGTTTTTCGAGATAAATTCATGAAATTTTGTGGGTTGATAGAAAACACAATGTGGAATGTTTTTTATAAAATAAAATTGGGCCACGACCACTTTGAAGTTGAAAAAAGTGGGCGTAAAACGGAAATAGCATTTTCTTCGTGTCTTCTTTGGCGTTTCGGAAGTCCAAAAGCCATCCATATTGAAGCTGAAGTTGCGACCTTTCACCTAGAAAAAATTTCATCCAAATACACCCAGCGGTTCCCGAGATACGAGAGTTACAACTTGAGTAAAAACAAGTACTTCCGGTAATTTCGCTTTTGCTTACAGTTTTGGAAAATTATCAATAACTCCGAAGATTCCAAACATAGAGAAATGAAATTTTGCAGGTTTGTAGAGCGAAACTCCGCGCTTGACATACAAGTCAATTGCACTTTTCAGGTCAATTGCCTTGGGAGATATAAAAGTTATAAGCTTAAAGTGCATTTTTTGACGTGCATGGGGGGCCACCAGGCGGGCCAACGTTTGCCCATCTTGTAGCCTAACATCCAAGCTATCATTTGGTGCAACAATTATCCAAATTGCTCCACCAATTATCGAGTTATAGCGTCTTGAAAAAAATCAATTCCCGAAATCCACCTCCTACCAGTTCTGTTGACCTGGTGTTTCACAAAAAAAATTGCAAAAATTTTAAAATTTTGCGGGTCAAGAACAGTTTTAGTTTTCCTGCAATATCTCCGAAGTTTTTCGAGAAAAATTCATGAATTTTTGTGGGTTGATAGAAAACACAATGTGGAATGTTTTTTAGAAAATAAAATTGGGCCACGCCCACTTTGAAGTTGAAAAAAGTGGGCGTAAAACGGAAATAGCATTTTCTTCGTGTCTTCTTTGGCGTTTCGGAAGTCCAAAAGCCATCCATATTGAAGCTGAAGTTGCGACCTTTCACCTAGAAAAAATTTCATCCAAATACACCCAGCGGTTCCCGAGATACGAGAGTTACAACTTGAGTAAAAACAAGTACTTCCGGTAATTTCACTTTTGCTTACAGTTTTGGAAAATTATCAATAACTCCGAAGATTCCAAACATAGAGAAATGAAATTTTGCAGGTTTGTAGAGCGAAACTCCGCGCTTGACATACAAGTCAATTGCACTTTTCACGTCAATTGCCTTGGGAGATACAAAAGTTATAAACTTAAAGTGCATTTTTTGACGTGCATGGGGGGCCACCAGGCGGGCCAACGTTTCCCCATCTTGTAGCCTAACATCCAAGCTATCATTTGGTGCAACAATTATCCAAATTGCTCCACCAATTATCGAGTTATAGCGTCTTGAAAAAAATCAATTCCCGAAATCCACCTCCTACCAGTTCTGTTGACCTGGTGTTTCACAAAAAAAAATTGCAAAAATTTTAAAATTTTTCGGGTCAAGAACAAAGTTTTAGTTTTCCTGCAATATCTCCGAAGTTTTTCGAGATAAATTCATGAAATTTTGTGGGTTGATAGAAAACACAATGTGGAATGTTTTTTAGAATATAAAATTGGGCCACGCCCACTTTGAAGTTGAAAAAAGTGGGCGTAAAACGGAAATAGCATTTTCTTCGTGTCTTCTTTGGCGTTTCGGAAGTCCAAAAGCCATCCATATTGAAGCTGAAGTTGCGACCTTTCACCTAGAAAAAATTTCATCCAAATACACCCAGCGGTTCCCGAGATACGAGAGTTACAACTTGAATAAAAACAAGTACTTCCGGTAATTTCACTTTTGCTTACAGTTTTGGAAAATTATCAATAACTCCGAAGATTCCAAACATAGAGAAATGAAATTTTGCAGGTTTGTAGAGCGAAACTCCGCGCTTGACATACAAGTCAATTGCACTTTTCACGTCAATTGCCTTGGGAGATATAAAAGTTATAAACTTAAAGTGCATTTTTTGACGTGCATGGGGGGCCACCAGGCGGGCCAACGTTTGCCCATCTTGTAGCCTAACATCCAAGCTATCATTTGGTGCAACAATTATCCAAATTGCTCCACCAATTATCGAGTTATAGCGTCTTGAAAAAAATCAATTCCCGAAATCCACCTCCTACCAGTTCTGTTGACCTGGTGTTTCACAAAAAAAAAATTGCAAAAATTTTAAAATTTTTCGGGTCAAGAACAAACAGTTTTAGTTTTCCTGCAATATCTCCGAAGTTTTTCGAGATAAATTCATGAAATTTTGTGGGTTGATAGAAAACACAATGTGGAATGTTTTTTAGAAAATAAAATTGGACCACGCCCACTTTGAAGTTGAAAAAAGTGGGCGTAAAACGGAAATAGCATTTTCTTCGTGTCTTCTTTGGCGTTTCGGAAGTCCAAAAGCCATCCATATTGAAGCTGAAGTTGCGACCTTTCACCTAGAAAAAATTTCATCCAAATACACCCAGCGGTTCCCGAGATACGAGAGTTACAACTTGAGTAAAAACAAGTACTTCCGGTAATTTCGCTTTTGCTTACAGTTTTGGAAAATTATCAATAACTCCGAAGATTCCAAACATAGAGAAATGAAATTTTGCAGGTTTGTAGAGCGAAACTCCGCGCTTGACATACAAGTCAATTGCACTTTTCAGGTCAATTGCCTTGGGAGATATAAAAGTTATAAGCTTAAAGTGCATTTTTTGACGTGCATGGGGGGCCACCAGGCGGGCCAACGTTTGCCCATCTTGTAGCCTAACATCCAAGCTATCATTTGGTGCAACAATTATCCAAATTGCTCCACCAATTATCGAGTTATAGCGTCTTGAAAAAAATCAATTCCCGAAATCCACCTCCTACCAGTTCTGTTGACCTGGTGTTTCACAAAAAAAATTGCAAAAATTTTAAAATTTTGCGGGTCAAGAACAGTTTTAGTTTTCCTGCAATATCTCCGAAGTTTTTCGAGAAAAATTCATGAATTTTTGTGGGTTGATAGAAAACACAATGTGGAATGTTTTTTAGAAAATAAAATTGGGCCACGCCCACTTTGAAGTTGAAAAAAGTGGGCGTAAAACGGAAATAGCATTTTCTTCGTGTCTTCTTTGGCGTTTCGGAAGTCCAAAAGCCATCCATATTGAAGCTGAAGTTGCGACCTTTCACCTAGAAAAAATTTCATCCAAATACACCCAGCGGTTCCCGAGATACGAGAGTTACAACTTGAGTAAAAACAAGTACTTCCGGTAATTTCACTTTTGCTTACAGTTTTGGAAAATTATCAATAACTCCGAAGATTCCAAACATAGAGAAATGAAATTTTGCAGGTTTGTAGAGCGAAACTCCGCGCTTGACATACAAGTCAATTGCACTTTTCACGTCAATTGCCTTGGGAGATACAAAAGTTATAAACTTAAAGTGCATTTTTTGACGTGCATGGGGGGCCACCAGGCGGGCCAACGTTTGCCCATCTTGTAGCCTAACATCCAAGCTATCATTTGGTGCAACAATTATCCAAATTGCTCCACCAATTATCGAGTTATAGCGTCTTGAAAAAAATCAATTCCCGAAATCCACCTCCTACCAGTTCTGTTGACCTGGTGTTTCACAAAAAAAAATTGCAAAAATTTTAAAATTTTTCGGGTCAAGAACAAAGTTTTAGTTTTCCTGCAATATCTCCGAAGTTTTTCGAGATAAATTCATGAAATTTTGTGGGTTGATAGAAAACACAATGTGGAATGTTTTTTAGAATATAAAATTGGGCCACGCCCACTTTGAAGTTGAAAAAAGTGGGCGTAAAACGGAAATAGCATTTTCTTCGTGTCTTCTTTGGCGTTTCGGAAGTCCAAAAGCCATCCATATTGAAGCTGAAGTTGCGACCTTTCACCTAGAAAAAATTTCATCCAAATACACCCAGCGGTTCCCGAGATACGAGAGTTACAACTTGAATAAAAACAAGTACTTCCGGTAATTTCACTTTTGCTTACAGTTTTGGAAAATTATCAATAACTCCGAAGATTCCAAACATAGAGAAATGAAATTTTGCAGGTTTGTAGAGCGAAACTCCGCGCTTGACATACAAGTCAATTGCACTTTTCACGTCAATTGCCTTGGGAGATATAAAAGTTATAAACTTAAAGTGCATTTTTTGACGTGCATGGGGGGCCACCAGGCGGGCCAACGTTTGCCCATCTTGTAGCCTAACATCCAAGCTATCATTTGGTGCAACAATTATCCAAATTGCTCCACCAATTATCGAGTTATAGCGTCTTGAAAAAAATCAATTCCCGAAATCCACCTCCTACCAGTTCTGTTGACCTGGTGTTTCACAAAAAAAAAATTGCAAAAATTTTAAAATTTTTCGGGTCAAGAACAAACAGTTTTAGTTTTCCTGCAATATCTCCGAAGTTTTTCGAGATAAATTCATGAAATTTTGTGGGTTGATAGAAAACACAATGTGGAATGTTTTTTAGAAAATAAAATTGGACCACGCCCACTTTGAAGTTAAAAAAAGTGGGCGTAAAACGGAAATAGCATTTTCTTCGTGTCTTCTTTGGCGTTTCGGAAGTCCAAAAGCCATCCATATTGAAGCTGAAGTTGCGACCTTTCACCTAGAAAAAATTTTATCCAAATACACCTAGCGGTTCCCGAGATACGAGAGTTACAACTTGAGTAAAAACAAGTACTTCCGGTAATTTCGCTTTTGCTTACAGTTTTGGAAAATTATCAATAACTCCGAAGATTCCAAACATAGAGAAATGAACTTTTGCAGGTTTGTAGAGCGAAACTCCGCGCTTGACATACAAGTCAATTGCACTTTTCACGTCAATTGCCTTGGGAGATATAAAAGTTATAAACTTCAAGTGCATTTTTTGACGTGCATGGGGGCCACCAGGCGGGCCAACGTTTGCCCATCTTGTAGCCTAACATCCAATCTATCATTTGGTGCAACAATTATCCAAATTGCTCCACCAATTATCGAGTTATAGCGTCTTGAAAAAAATCAATTCCCGAAATCCACCTCCTACCAGTTCTGTTGACCTGGTGTTTCACAAAAAAAATTGCAAAAATTTTAAAATTTTTCGGGTCAAGAACAGTTTTAGTTTTCCTGCAATATCTCCGAAGTTTTTCGAGATAAATTCATGAAATTTTGTGGGTTGATGAAAACACAATGTGGAATGTTTTTTAGAAAATAAAATTGGGCCACGCCCACTTTGAAGTTGAAAAAAGTGGGCGTAAAACGGAAATAGCATTTTCTTAGTGTCTTCTTTGGCGTTTCGGAAGTCCAAAAGCCATCCATATTGAAGCTGAAGTTGCGACCTTTCACCTAGAAAAAATTTCATCCAAATACACCCAGCGGTTCCCGAGATACGAGAGTTACAACTTGAGTAAAAACAAGTACTTCCGGTAATTTCGCTTTTGCTTACAGTTTTGGAAAATTATCAATAACTCCGAAGATTCCAAACATAGAGAAATGAAATTTTGCAGGTTTGTAGAGCGAAACTCCGCGCTTGACATACATACAAGTCAATTGCACTTTTCACGTCAATTGCCTTGGGAGATATAAAAGTTATAAGCTTAAAGTGCATTTTTTGACGTGCATGGGGGGCCACCAGGCGGGCCAACGTTTGCCCATCTTGTAGCCTAACATCCAAGCTATCATTTGGTGCAACAATTATCCAAATTGCTCTACCAATTATCGAGTTATAGCGTCTTGAAAAAAATCAATTCCCGAAATCCACCTCCTACCAGTTCTGTTGACCTGGTGTTTCACAAAAAAAATTGCAAAAATTTTAAAATTTTTCGGGTCAAGAACAAACAGTTTTAGTTTTCCTGCAATATCTCCGAAGTTTTTCGAGATAAATTCATGAAATTTTGTGGGTTGATAGAAAACACAATGTGGAATGTTTTTTAGAAAATAAAATTGGGCCACGCCCACTTTGAAGTTGAAAAAAGTGGGCGTAAAACGGAAATAGCATTTTCTTCGTGTCTTCTTTGGCGTTTCGGAAGTCCAAAAGCCATCCATATTGAAGCTGAAGTTGCGACCTTTCACCTAGAAAAAATTTTATCCAAATACACCTAGCGGTTCCCGAGATACGAGAGTTACAACTTGAGTAAAAACAAGTACTTCCGGTAATTTCGCTTTTGCTTACAGTTTTGGAAAATTATCAATAACTCCGAAGATTCCAAACATAGAGAAATGAACTTTTGCAGGTTTGTAGAGCGAAACTCCGCGCTTGACATACAAGTCAATTGCACTTTTCACGTCAATTGCCTTGGGAGATATAAAAGTTATAAACTTCAAGTGCATTTTTTGACGTGCATGGGGGCCACCAGGCGGGCCAACGTTTGCCCATCTTGTAGCCTAACATCCAATCTATCATTTGGTGCAACAATTATCCAAATTGCTCCACCAATTATCGAGTTATAGCGTCTTGAAAAAAATCAATTCCCGAAATCCACCTCCTACCAGTTCTGTTGACTGGTGTTTCACAAAAAAAATTGCAAAAATTTTAAAATTTTTCGGGTCAAGAACAGTTTTAGTTTTCCTGCAATATCTCCGAAGTTTTTCGAGATAAATTCATGAAATTTTGTGGGTTGATAGAAAACACAATGTGGAATGTTTTTTAGAAAATAAAATTGGGCCACGCCCACTTTGAAGTTGAAAAAAGTGGGCGTAAAACGGAAATAGCATTTTCTTCGTGTCTTCTTTGGCGTTTCGGAAGTCCAAAAGCCATCCATATTGAAGCTGAAGTTGCGACCTTTCACCTAGAAAAAATTTCATCCAAATACACCCAGCGGTTCCCGAGATACGAGAGTTACAACTTGAGTAAAAACAAGTACTTCCGGTAATTTCGATTTTGCTTACATTTGGTGCAACAATTATCCAAATTGCTCCACCAATTATCGAGTTATAGCGTCTTGAAAAAAATCAATTCCCGAAATCCACCTCCTACCAGTTCTGTTGACCTGGTGTTTCACAAAAAAATTGCAAAAATTTTAAAATTTTTCGGGTCAAGAACAGTTTTAGTTTTCCTGCAATATCTCCGTAGTTTTTCGAGATAAATTCATGAAATTTTGTGGGTTGATAGAAAACACAATGGGGAATGTTTTTTAGAAAATAAAATTGGGCCACGCCCACTTTGAAGTTGAAAAAAGTGGGCGTAAAACGGAAATAGCATTTTCTTCGTGTCTTCTTTGGCGTTTCGGAAGTCCAAAAGCCATCCATATTGAAGCTGAAGTTGCGACCTTTCACCTAGAAAAAATTTCATTCAAATACACCCAGCGGTTCCCGAGATACGAGAGTTACAACTTGAATAAAAACAAGTACTTCCGGTAATTTCACTTTTGCTTACAGTTTTGGAAAATTATCAATAACTCCGAAGATTCCAAACATAGAGAAATGAAATTTTGCAGGTTTGTAGAGCGAAACTCCGCGCTTGACATACAAGTCAATTGCACTTTTCACGTCAATTGCCTTGGGAGATATAAAAGTTATAAACTTAAAGTGCATTTTTTGACGTGCATGGGGGGCCACCAGGCGGGCCAACGTTTGCCCATCTTGTAGCCTAACATCCAAGCTATCATTTGGTGCAACAATTATCCAAATTGCTCCACCAATTATCGAGTTATAGCGTCTTGAAAAAAATCAATTCCCGAAATCCACCTCCTACCAGTTCTGTTGACCTGGTGTTTCACAAAAAAAATTGCAAAAATTTTAAAATTTTTCGGGTCAAGAACAAACAGTTTTAGTTTTCCTGCAATATCTCCGAAGTTTTTCGAGATAAATTCATGAAATTTTGTGGGTTGATAGAAAACACAATGTGGAATGTTTTTTAGAAAATAAAATTGGGCCACGCCCACTTTGAAGTTGAAAAAAGTGGGCGTAAAACGGAAATAGCATTTTCTTAGTGTCTTCTTTGGCGTTTCGGAAGTCCAAAAGCCATCCATATTGAAGCTGAAGTTGCGACCTTTCACCTAGAAAAAATTTCATCCAAATACACCCAGCGGTTCCCGAGATACGAGAGTTACAACTGGAGTAAAAACAAGTACTTCCGGTAATTTCGCTTTTGCTTACAGTTTTGGAAAATTATCAATAACTCCGAAGATTCCAAACATAGAGAAATGAAATTTTGCAGGTTTGTAGAGCGAAACTCCGCGCTTGACATACATACAAGTCAATTGCACTTTTCACGTCAATTGCCTTGGGAGATATAAAAGTTATAAGCTTAAAGTGCATTTTTTGACGTGCATGGGGGGCCACCAGGCGGGCCAACGTTTGCCCATCTTGTAGCCTAACATCCAAGCTATCAGTTGGTGCAACAATTATCCAAATTGCTCTACCAATTATCGAGTTATAGCGTCTTGAAAAAAATCAATTCCCGAAATCCACCTCCTACCAGTTCTGTTGACCTGGTGTTTCACAAAAAAAATTGCAAAAATTTTAAAATTTTGCGGGTCAAGAACAGTTTTAGTTTTCCTGCAATATCTCCGAAGTTTTTCGAGAAAAATTCATGAATTTTTGTGGGTTGATAGAAAACACAATGTGGAATGTTTTTTAGAAAATAAAATTGGGCCACGCCCACTTTGAAGTTGAAAAAAGTGGGCGTAAAACGGAAATAGCATTTTCTTCGTGTCTTCTTTGGCGTTTCGGAAGTCCAAAAGCCATCCATATTGAAGCTGAAGTTGCGACCTTTCACCTAGAAAAAATTTCATCCAAATACACCCAGCGGTTCCCGAGATACGAGAGTTACAACTTGAGTAAAAACAAGTACTTCCGGTAATTTCGCTTTTGCTTACAGTTTTGGAAAATTATCAATAACTCCGAAGATTCCAAACATAGAGAAATGAACTTTTGCAGGTTTGTAGAGCGAAACTCCGCGCTTGACATACAAGTCAATTGCATTTTTCACGTCAATTGCCTTGGGAGATATAAAAGTTATAAACTTAAAGTGCATTTTTTGACGTGCATGGGGGGCCACCAGGCGGGCCAACGTTTGCCCATCTTGTAGCCTAACATCCAAGCTATCATTTGGTGCAACAATTATCCAAATTGCTCCACCAATTATCGAGTTATAGCGTCTTGAAAAAAATCAATTCCCGAAATCCACCTCCTACCAGTTCTGTTGACCTGGTGTTTCACAAAAAAATTGCAAAAATTTTAAAATTTTTCGGGTCAAGAACAGTTTTAGTTTTCCTGCAATATCTCCGTAGTTTTTCGAGATAAATTCATGAAATTTTGTGGGTTGATAGAAAACACAATGGGGAATGTTTTTTAGAAAATTAAATTGGGCCACGCCCACTTTGAAGTTGAAAAAAGTGGGCGTAAAACGGAAATAGCATTTTCTTCGTGTCTTCTTTGGCGTTTCGGAAGTCCAAAAGCCATCCATATTGAAGCTGAAGTTGCGACCTTTCACCTAGAAAAAATTTCATCCAAATACACCCAGCGGTTCCCGAGATACGAGAGTTACAACTTGAATAAAAACAAGTACTTCCGGTAATTTCGCTTTTGCTTACAGTTTTGGAAAATTATCAATAACTCCGAAGATTCCAAACATAGAGAAATGAAATTTTGCAGGTTTGTAGAGCGAAACTCCGCGCTTGACATACAAGTCAATTGCACTTTTCACGTCAATTGCCTTGGGAGATATAAAAGTTATAAACTTAAAGTGCATTTTTTGACGTGCATGGGGGGCCACCAGGCGGGCCAACGTTTGCCCATCTTGTAGCCTAACATCCAAGCTATCATTTGGTGCAACAATTATCCAAATTGCTCCACCAATTATCGAGTTATAGCGTCTTGAAAAAAATCAATTCCCGAATTCCACCTCCTACCAGTTCTGTTGACCTGGTGTTTCACAAAAAAAAATTGCAAAAATTTTAAAATTTTTCGGGTCAAGAACAAACAGTTTTAGTTTTCCTGCAATATCTCCGAAGTTTTTCGAGATAAATTCATGAAATTTTGTGGGTTGATAGAAAACACAATGTGGAATGTTTTTTAGAAAATAAAATTGGGCAACGCCCACTTTGAAGTTGAAAAAAGTGGGCGTAAAACGGAAATAGCATTTTCTTCGTGTCTTCTTTGGCGTTTCGGAAGTCCAAAAGCCATCCATATTGAAGCTGAAGTTGCGACCTTTCACCTAGAAAAAATTTTATCCAAATACACCTAGCGGTTCCCGAGATACGAGAGTTACAACTTGAGTAAAAACAAGTACTTCCGGTAATTTCGCTTTTGCTTACAGTTTTGGAAAATTATCAATAACTCCGAAGATTCCAAACATAGAGAAATGAACTTTTGCAGGTTTGTAGAGCGAAACTCCGCGCTTGACATACAAGTCAATTGCACTTTTCACGTCAATTGCCTTGGGAGATATAAAAGTTATAAACTTAAAGTGCATTTTTTGACGTGCATGGGGGGCCACCAGGCGGGCCAACGTTTGCCCATCTTGTAGCCTAACATCCAAGCTATCATTTGGTGCAACAATTATCCAAATTGCTCCACCAATTATCGAGTTATAGCGTCTTGAAAAAAATCAATTCCCGAAATCCACCTCCTACCAGTTCTGTTGACCTGGTGTTTCACAAAAAAAAAATTGCAAAAATTTTAAAATTTTTCGGGTCAAGAACAAACAGTTTTAGTTTTCCTGCAATATCTCCGAAGTTTTTCGAGATAAATTCATGAAATTTTGTGGGTTGATAGAAAACACAATGTGGAATGTTTTTTAGAAAATAAAATTGGGCCACGCCCACTTTGAAGTTGAAAAAAGTGGGCGTAAAACGGAAATAGCATTTTCTTCGTGTCTTCTTTGGCGTTTCGGAAGTCCAAAAGCCATCCATATTGAAGCTGAAGTTGCGACCTTTCACCTAGAAAAAATTTCATCCAAATACACCCAGCGGTTCCCGAGATACGAGAGTTACAACTTGAGTAAAAACAAGTACTTCCGGTAATTTCGATTTTGCTTACATTTGGTGCAACAATTATCCAAATTGCTCCACCAATTATCGAGTTATAGCGTCTTGAAAAAAATCAATTCCCGAAATCCACCTCCTACCAGTTCTGTTGACCTGGTGTTTCACAAAAAAATTGCAAAAATTTTAAAATTTTTCGGGTCAAGAACAGTTTTAGTTTTCCTGCAATATCTCCGTAGTTTTTCGAGATAAATTCATGAAATTTTGTGGGTTGATAGAAAACACAATGGGGAATGTTTTTTAGAAAATAAAATTGGGCCACGCCCACTTTGAAGTTGAAAAAAGTGGGCGTAAAACGGAAATAGCATTTTCTTCGTGTCTTCTTTGGCGTTTCGGAAGTCCAAAAGCCATCCATATTGAAGCTGAAGTTGCGACCTTTCACCTAGAAAAAATTTCATTCAAATACACCCAGCGGTTCCCGAGATACGAGAGTTACAACTTGAATAAAAACAAGTACTTCCGGTAATTTCACTTTTGCTTACAGTTTTGGAAAATTATCAATAACTCCGAAGATTCCAAACATAGAGAAATGAAATTTTGCAGGTTTGTAGAGCGAAACTCCGCGCTTGACATACAAGTCAATTGCACTTTTCACGTCAATTGCCTTGGGAGATATAAAAGTTATAAACTTAAAGTGCATTTTTTGACGTGCATGGGGGGCCACCAGGCGGGCCAACGTTTGCCCATCTTGTAGCCTAACATCCAAGCTATCATTTGGTGCAACAATTATCCAAATTGCTCCACCAATTATCGAGTTATAGCGTCTTGAAAAAAATCAATTCCCGAAATCCACCTCCTACCAGTTCTGTTGACCTGGTGTTTCACAAAAAAAATTGCAAAAATTTTAAAATTTTTCGGGTCAAGAACAAACAGTTTTAGTTTTCCTGCAATATCTCCGAAGTTTTTCGAGATAAATTCATGAAATTTTGTGGGTTGATAGAAAACACAATGTGGAATGTTTTTTAGAAAATAAAATTGGGCCACGCCCACTTTGAAGTTGAAAAAAGTGGGCGTAAAACGGAAATAGCATTTTCTTAGTGTCTTCTTTGGCGTTTCGGAAGTCCAAAAGCCATCCATATTGAAGCTGAAGTTGCGACCTTTCACCTAGAAAAAATTTCATCCAAATACACCCAGCGGTTCCCGAGATACGAGAGTTACAACTTGAGTAAAAACAAGTACTTCCGGTAATTTCGCTTTTGCTTACAGTTTTGGAAAATTATCAATAACTCCGAAGATTCCAAACATAGAGAAATGAAATTTTGCAGGTTTGTAGAGCGAAACTCCGCGCTTGACATACATACAAGTCAATTGCACTTTTCACGTCAATTGCCTTGGGAGATATAAAAGTTATAAGCTTAAAGTGCATTTTTTGACGTGCATGGGGGGCCACCAGGCGGGCCAACGTTTGCCCATCTTGTAGCCTAACATCCAAGCTATCAGTTGGTGCAACAATTATCCAAATTGCTCTACCAATTATCGAGTTATAGCGTCTTGAAAAAAATCAATTCCCGAAATCCACCTCCTACCAGTTCTGTTGACCTGGTGTTTCACAAAAAAAATTGCAAAAATTTTAAAATTTTGCGGGTCAAGAACAGTTTTAGTTTTCCTGCAATATCTCCGAAGTTTTTCGAGAAAAATTCATGAATTTTTGTGGGTTGATAGAAAACACAATGTGGAATGTTTTTTAGAAAATAAAATTGGGCCACGCCCACTTTGAAGTTGAAAAAAGTGGGCGTAAAACGGAAATAGCATTTTCTTCGTGTCTTCTTTGGCGTTTCGGAAGTCCAAAAGCCATCCATATTGAAGCTGAAGTTGCGACCTTTCACCTAGAAAAAATTTCATCCAAATACACCCAGCGGTTCCCGAGATACGAGAGTTACAACTTGAGTAAAAACAAGTACTTCCGGTAATTTCGCTTTTGCTTACAGTTTTGGAAAATTATCAATAACTCCGAAGATTCCAAACATAGAGAAATGAACTTTTGCAGGTTTGTAGAGCGAAACTCCGCGCTTGACATACAAGTCAATTGCATTTTTCACGTCAATTGCCTTGGGAGATATAAAAGTTATAAACTTAAAGTGCATTTTTTGACGTGCATGGGGGGCCACCAGGCGGGCCAACGTTTGCCCATCTTGTAGCCTAACATCCAAGCTATCATTTGGTGCAACAATTATCCAAATTGCTCCACCAATTATCGAGTTATAGCGTCTTGAAAAAAATCAATTCCCGAAATCCACCTCCTACCAGTTCTGTTGACCTGGTGTTTCACAAAAAAATTGCAAAAATTTTAAAATTTTTCGGGTCAAGAACAGTTTTAGTTTTCCTGCAATATCTCCGTAGTTTTTCGAGATAAATTCATGAAATTTTGTGGGTTGATAGAAAACACAATGGGGAATGTTTTTTAGAAAATTAAATTGGGCCACGCCCACTTTGAAGTTGAAAAAAGTGGGCGTAAAACGGAAATAGCATTTTCTTCGTGTCTTCTTTGGCGTTTCGGAAGTCCAAAAGCCATCCATATTGAAGCTGAAGTTGCGACCTTTCACCTAGAAAAAATTTCATCCAAATACACCCAGCGGTTCCCGAGATACGAGAGTTACAACTTGAATAAAAACAAGTACTTCCGGTAATTTCGCTTTTGCTTACAGTTTTGGAAAATTATCAATAACTCCGAAGATTCCAAACATAGAGAAATGAAATTTTGCAGGTTTGTAGAGCGAAACTCCGCGCTTGACATACAAGTCAATTGCACTTTTCACGTCAATTGCCTTGGGAGATATAAAAGTTATAAACTTAAAGTGCATTTTTTGACGTGCATGGGGGGCCACCAGGCGGGCCAACGTTTGCCCATCTTGTAGCCTAACATCCAAGCTATCATTTGGTGCAACAATTATCCAAATTGCTCCACCAATTATCGAGTTATAGCGTCTTGAAAAAAATCAATTCCCGAATTCCACCTCCTACCAGTTCTGTTGACCTGGTGTTTCACAAAAAAAAATTGCAAAAATTTTAAAATTTTTCGGGTCAAGAACAAACAGTTTTAGTTTTCCTGCAATATCTCCGAAGTTTTTCGAGATAAATTCATGAAATTTTGTGGGTTGATAGAAAACACAATGTGGAATGTTTTTTAGAAAATAAAATTGGGCAACGCCCACTTTGAAGTTGAAAAAAGTGGGCGTAAAACGGAAATAGCATTTTCTTCGTGTCTTCTTTGGCGTTTCGGAAGTCCAAAAGCCATCCATATTGAAGCTGAAGTTGCGACCTTTCACCTAGAAAAAATTTTATCCAAATACACCTAGCGGTTCCCGAGATACGAGAGTTACAACTTGAGTAAAAACAAGTACTTCCGGTAATTTCGCTTTTGCTTACAGTTTTGGAAAATTATCAATAACTCCGAAGATTCCAAACATAGAGAAATGAACTTTTGCAGGTTTGTAGAGCGAAACTCCGCGCTTGACATACAAGTCAATTGCACTTTTCACGTCAATTGCCTTGGGAGATATAAAAGTTATAAACTTCAAGTGCATTTTTTGACGTGCATGGGGGCCACCAGGCGGGCCAACGTTTGCCCATCTTGTAGCCTAACATCCAATCTATCATTTGGTGCAACAATTATCCAAATTGCTCCACCAATTATCGAGTTATAGCGTCTTGAAAAAAATCAATTCCCGAAATCCACCTCCTACCAGTTCTGTTGACCTGGTGTTTCACAAAAAAAATTGCAAAAATTTTAAAATTTTTCGGGTCAAGAACAGTTTTAGTTTTCCTGCAATATCTCCGAAGTTTTTCGAGATAAATTCATGAAATTTTGTGGGTTGATAGAAAACACAATGTGGAATGTTTTTTAGAAAATAAAATTGGGCCACGCCCACTTTGAAGTTGAAAAAAGTGGGCGTAAAACGGAAATAGCATTTTCTTAGTGTCTTCTTTGGCGTTTCGGAAGTCCAAAAGCCATCCATATTGAAGCTGAAGTTGCGACCTTTCACCTAGAAAAAATTTCATCCAAATACACCCAGCGGTTCCCGAGATACGAGAGTTACAACTTGAGTAAAAACAAGTACTTCCGGTAATTTCGCTTTTGCTTACAGTTTTGGAAAATTATCAATAACTCCGAAGATTCCAAACATAGAGAAATGAAATTTTGCAGGTTTGTAGAGCGAAACTCCGCGCTTGACATACATACAAGTCAATTGCACTTTTCACGTCAATTGCCTTGGGAGATATAAAAGTTATAAGCTTAAAGTGCATTTTTTGACGTGCATGGGGGGCCACCAGGCGGGCCAACGTTTGCCCATCTTGTAGCCTAACATCCAAGCTATCAGTTGGTGCAACAATTATCCAAATTGCTCTACCAATTATCGAGTTATAGCGTCTTGAAAAAAATCAATTCCCGAAATCCACCTCCTACCAGTTCTGTTGACCTGGTGTTTCACAAAAAAAATTGCAAAAATTTTAAAATTTTGCGGGTCAAGAACAGTTTTAGTTTTCCTGCAATATCTCCGAAGTTTTTCGAGAAAAATTCATGAATTTTTGTGGGTTGATAGAAAACACAATGTGGAATGTTTTTTAGAAAATAAAATTGGGCCACGCCCACTTTGAAGTTGAAAAAAGTGGGCGTAAAACGGAAATAGCATTTTCTTCGTGTCTTCTTTGGCGTTTCGGAAGTCCAAAAGCCATCCATATTGAAGCTGAAGTTGCGACCTTTCACCTAAAAAAAATTTCATCCAAATACACCCAGCGGTTCCCGAGATACGAGAGTTACAACTTGAGTAAAAACAAGTACTTCCGGTAATTTCGCTTTTGCTTACAGTTTTGGAAAATTATCAATAACTCCGAAGATTCCAAACATAGAGAAATGAACTTTTGCAGGTTTGTAGAGCGAAACTCCGCGCTTGACATACAAGTCAATTGCATTTTTCACGTCAATTGCCTTGGGAGATATAAAAGTTATAAACTTAAAGTGCATTTTTTGACGTGCATGGGGGGCCACCAGGCGGGCCAACGTTTGCCCATCTTGTAGCCTAACATCCAAGCTATCATTTGGTGCAACAATTATCCAAATTGCTCCACCAATTATCGAGTTATAGCGTCTTGAAAAAAATCAATTCCCGAAATCCACCTCCTACCAGTTCTGTTGACCTGGTGTTTCACAAAAAAAATTGCAAAAATTTTAAAATTTTTCGGGTCAAGAACAGTTTTAGTTTTCCTGCAATATCTCCGTAGTTTTTCGAGATAAATTCATGAAATTTTGTGGGTTGATAGAAAACACAATGGGGAATGTTTTTTTAGAAAATTAAATTGGGCCACGCCCACTTTGAAGTTGAAAAAAGTGGGCGTAAAACGGAAATAGCATTTTCTTCGTGTCTTCTTTGGCGTTTCGGAAGTCCAAAAGCCATCCATATTGAAGCTGAAGTTGCGACCTTTCACCTAGAAAAAATTTCATCCAAATACACCCAGCGGTTCCCGAGATACGAGAGTTACAACTTGAATAAAAACAAGTACTTCCGGTAATTTCACTTTTGCTTACAGTTTTGGAAAATTATCAATAACTCCGAAGATTCCAAACATAGAGAAATGAAATTTTGCAGGTTTGTAGAGCGAAACTCCGCGCTTGACATACAAGTCAATTGCACTTTTCACGTCAATTGCCTTGGGAGATATAAAAGTTATAAACTTAAAGTGCATTTTTTGACGTGCATGGGGGGCCACCAGGCGGGCCAACATTTGCCCATCTTGTAGCCTAACATCCAAGCTATCATTTGGTGCAACAATTATCCAAATTGCTCCACCAATTATCGAGTTATAGCGTCTTGAAAAAAATCAATTCCCGAAATCCACCTCCTACCAGTTCTGTTGACCTGGTGTTTCACAAAAAAAAATTGCAAAAATTTTAAAATTTTTCGGGTCAAGAACAAACAGTTTTAGTTTTCCTGCAATATCTCCGAAGTTTTTCGAGATAAATTCATGAAATTTTGTGGGTTGATAGAAAACACAATGTGGAATGTTTTTTAGAATATAAAATTGGGCCACGCCCACTTTGAAGTTGAAAAAAGTGGGCGTAAAACGGAAATAGCATTTTCTTCGTGTCTTCTTTGGCGTTTCGGAAGTCCAAAAGCCATCCATATTGAAGCTGAAGTTGCGACCTTTCACCTAGAAAAAATTTTATCCAAATACACCTAGCGGTTCCCGAGATACGAGAGTTACAACTTGAGTAAAAACAAGTACTTCCGGTAATTTCGCTTTTGCTTACAGTTTTGGAAAATTATCAATAACTCCGAAGATTCCAAACATAGAGAAATGAAATTTTGCAGGTTTGTAGAGTGAAACTCCGCGCTTGACATACAAGTCAATTGCACTTTTCACGTCAATTGCCTTGGGAGATATAAAAGTTATAAACTTAAAGTGCATTTTTTGACGTGCATGGGGGGCCACCAGGCGGGCCAACGTTTGCCCATCTTGTAGCCTAACATCCAAGCTATCATTTGGTGCAACAATTATCCAAATTGCTCCACCAATTATCGAGTTATAGCGTCTTGAAAAAAATCAATTTCCGAAATCCACCTCCTACCAGTTCTGTTGACCTGGTGTTTCACAAAAAAAATTGCAAAAATTTTAAAATTTTTCGGGTCAAGAACAGTTTTAGTTTTCCTGCAATATCTCCGAAGTTTTTCGAGATAAAGTCATGAAATTTTGTGGGTTGATAGAAAACACAATGTGGAATGTTTTTTAGAAAATAAAATTGGGCCACGCCCACTTTGAAGTTGAAAAAAGTGGGCGTAAAACGGAAATAGCATTTTCTTAGTGTCTTCTTTGGCGTTTCGGAAGTCCAAAAGCCATCCATATTGAAGCTGAAGTTGCGACCTTTCACCTAGAAAAAATTTCATCCAAATACACCCAGCGGTTCCCGAGATACGAGAGTTACAACTTGAGTAAAAACAAGTACTTCCGGTAATTTCGCTTTTGCTTACAGTTTTGGAAAATTATCAATAACTCCGAAGATTCCAAACATAGAGAAATGAAATTTTGCAGGTTTGTAGAGCGAAACTCCGCGCTTGACATACATACAAGTCAATTGCACTTTTCACGTCAATTGCCTTGGGAGATATAAAAGTTATAAGCTTAAAGTGCATTTTTTGACGTGCATGGGGGCCACCAGGCGGGCCAACGTTTGCCCATCTTGTAGCCTAACATCCAAGCTATCATTTGGTGCAACAATTATCCAAATTGCTCTACCAATTATCGAGTTATAGCGTCTTGAAAAAAATCAATTCCCGAAATCCACCTCCTACCAGTTCTGTTGACCTGGTGTTTCACAAAAAAAATTGCAAAAATTTTAAAATTTTTCGGGTCAAGAACAAACAGTTTTAGTTTTCCTGCAATATCTCCGAAGTTTTTCGAGATAAATTCATGAAATTTTGTGGGTTGATAGAAAACACAATGTGGAATGTTTTTTAGAAAATAAAATTGGGCCACGCCCACTTTGAAGTTGAAAAAAGTGGGCGTAAAACGGAAATAGCATTTTCTTCGTGTCTTCTTTGGCGTTTCGGAAGTCCAAAAGCCATCCATATTGAAGCTGAAGTTGCGACCTTTCACCTAGAAAAAATTTTATCCAAATACACCTAGCGGTTCCCGAGATACGAGAGTTACAACTTGAGTAAAAACAAGTACTTCCGGTAATTTCGCTTCTGCTTACAGTTTTGGAAAATTATCAATAACTCCGAAGATTCCAAACATAGAGAAATGAACTTTTGCAGGTTTGTAGAGCGAAACTCCGCGCTTGACATACAAGTCAATTGCATTTTTCACGTCAATTGCCTTGGGAGATATAAAAGTTATAAACTTAAAGTGCATTTTTTGACGTGCATGGGGGGCCACCAGGCGGGCCAACGTTTGCCCATCTTGTAGCCTAACATCCAAGCTATCATTTGGTGCAACAATTATCCAAATTGCTCCACCAATTATCGAGTTATAGCGTCTTGAAAAAAATCAATTCCCGAAATCCACCTCCTACCAGTTCTGTTGACCTGGTGTTTCACAAAAAAAATTGCAAAAATTTTAAAATTTTGCGGGTCAAGAACAGTTTTAGTTTTCCTGCAATATCTCCGAAGTTTTTCGAGAAAAATTCATGAATTTTTGTGGGTTGATAGAAAACACAATGTGGAATGTTTTTTAGAAAATAAAATTGGGCCACGCCCACTTTGAAGTTGAAAAAAGTGGGCGTAAAACGGAAATAGCATTTTCTTCGTGTCTTCTTTGGCGTTTCGGAAGTCCAAAAGCCATCCATATTGAAGCTGAAGTTGCGACCTTTCACCTAGAAAAAATTTCATCCAAATACACCCAGCGGTTCCCGAGATACGAGAGTTACAACTTGAGTAAAAACAAGTATTTCCGGTAATTTCGCTTTTGCTTACAGTTTTGGAAAATTATCAATAACTCCGAAGATTCCAAACATAGAGAAATGAAATTTTGCAGGTTTGTAGAGCGAAACTCCGCGCTTGACATACAAGTCAATTGCACTTTTCACGTCAATTGCCTTGGGAGATATAAAAGTTATAAACTTAAAGTGCATTTTTTGACGTGCATGGGGGGCCACCAGGCGGGCCAACGTTTGCCCATCTTGTAGCCTAACATCCAATCTATCATTTGGTGCAACAATTATCCAAATTGTTCCACCGATTATCGAGTTATAGCGTCTTGAAAAAAATCAATTCCCGAAATCCACCTCCTACCAGTTCTGTTAACCTGGTGTTTCACAAAAAAAATTTTAAAAATTTTCGGGTCAAGAAAAAAAAAAACAGTTTTAGTTTTCTTGCAATATCTTCGTGTTTTTAAAGATAAATTCATGAATTTCTGTGGGTTGATAGAGAAAACACAGTGGGGAATGTTTTGTAGATAATGAAATTGGGCCACGCCTACTTTAAAGTTGAAAAAAGTGGGCGTAAAACGGAAATAGCTTTTACCGTGTGTTTTCTTTGGAGTTTCGGAACTCCAAAAGCCATTTATATTGAAGCTGAAGTTGCGACCTTTCACCCACAAAAAATTTGATGCAAATACATCGAGCGGTTCCCGAGATACGAGAGTCACAACTTGAATAAAAACAATAATTTCCGGCCATTTCATTTTGGTTAGTGTTAGCTTCCTTGTAATATTTCCCTCGATTTTTGAGATAATCGCAAGCAATTTTTGGGGTTGATAGAAACAATAATAGTGAATGTTATGTGAAAAATAAGAATTTTCCACTCCCACTTTTAATAAGAAATAAGTGAGCTTTAAATAAATATCGCCGTTTTCGCAATGCTTTGTATATATAGTCCATTAAACTTTTTCATAAAAAATGGACGATGAGTATAGTCCATATAATTTTTTTCATAAAAAATTGATTAATTAAATTTAATTTAAATTTTTTCATAAAAAATATTTTTGTGTGAAAAATTTACGGCGTTTCGCGTTACTTTATTACCTGATACCAAAGAATCAAAGAAGATCTCTCAATGTATATGTGTGCGAAATTTCAATTTAAAAACTTCATAATCAACGGATTTATTACCACTTCATTAAAAAGTCCACAACCCACAACCTTGTGTGCGAAATTTCAATTTAAAAACTTCATAATCAACGAATTTATTACCACTTCATTTAAAAGTCCACAACCCACAACCTTGTTATTATTATACAAAAAGAAAATATCATTGCCTACCTTCAGGTGTTGCATTTCCTGTACTTTCAAGTTTGCAAAAATCAATGTTCAAATTCTTCAAATGACGGCATGTCACTTAACCCCCTTATGCAAAAAAATATTTTACTTTAGCTTTAAAGTTCATATTAGTTGCCAAGCACTTTAAGGCTAACATAGCTTTGTTAAGAAATCATATGCAAAAGACAACTTTAATTGTTTTGTTATCCAATAATGAATACTGGTAACACCACCGTGTTCAACAACCACTTCACAGCTTATGATGTACAAAATCGGATACAATTTCATTCGGGTATTCAAATAATTTTTTATTTTATTAAATAAATTTTCATTATCTTGAAGTAAAGCAACCTAATTTAAAAAATATGAACTTCTGACATGGTAATAAAACAGATAAACACAACTATGAAGTAAAAGTAAAAAAATGTGAAAAATTATCACAATTTGTTTTATTCCAATGAAACGAGTATTTGAATATCCAGCTTTTTCCGATTTGTTTTGATTGTATGTACATCACTAAAACATTTTTGTATAATTGTATTTATTTTAATATTTTTTTATGGATTTTGCTATGTATGTATTTCGAAGCAGTTGGATAATTTGGTGATGTTTCCCATTACATGACAGAAATAATAAATTTAAGATAAGAGCAGACACTTCTAGCTTCATTTTCAGATGTAACATGAATCAGTATGTGCTATATTAGTAAAAATATTTGAGGTACAAAATACACATTTTGGAAATATCAACTTAAAGTAATCTTAACAAACGTGGGTGCCTACTTTAGAATTTTTATACAATAATTTTTTTTAGAATACAACTTTACTTAACATTGCTTGGCAAAGCTTTATTAAGTTTTTTTGCATAAGACCCTAAGTCTTTTGTACAATTTTGTTCTCAGATATCGCAAAAGACTTAAGACACATGCACGAAAAATGTGAAAATTCGCTCGAATCCAATTCTAATAGTGATTTTCGGATTCAGCTGGTGCATTCCGTACGCATAGCGCTTTCCAGCCGTTTTCGGCCGCGCATTTCCGAGATAAACGCAAAAAACATGATTTTTTCAAAAATTCATTAATTGCCTGCTGCTGTGAAGTCGTTAGGTTGGCAAAAATCAATGTTCAAATTCTTCAAATGACGGCATGTCACTTAAGTCTTTCCCAAAAAATCGCATAGTGATGATATCTAAAGACTTAACACAGCAGCAGCCAATTAATGAATTTTTGAAAAAATCATGTTTTTTGCGTTTATCTCGGAAATGCGCGGCCGAAAACGGCTGGAAAACTCTATTCGTACGGAATGCACCAGCTGAATCCGAAAATCACCATTAGAATTGGATTCGAGCGAATTTTCACATTTTGACGATTTTCTGCATTTTTTTCTACCCTAAAATCCAGCGGTAGTCGCATTGATGATCTGAAAGAAAAGAATTTAAGAATAAGAATTATATGTTTGCAATTTAGGAAAGAAAAACATATTTTAGATTCCAATAAAATCTCTATAATAGAAGTTATGATATAAACATATATAAAATATGATAAATCTATATAATTAATAGGCGAACATGTTTTTTGTAATCCCTTTTACGCCGGTACCACTGCACCGATTTTAAAAAGATTTATATGGTTTTAAAGGATATTTTATTGAAATCGGTTCAGTATTTTGGGGGCTATAAGCGTTTAAAGTTGCTACTACTACATGCACACATATTATACAAGCACTTATTAGCTTACAACCCTGCAGAAAGTGCGAATAGTGAAATTGCGGTGATTTACTAGTGACGTTGTCAGTAGCACTAGTGACCAAGTGTACCCCAGCCAATGGTATCATCTATTGACATTTAACATTAGCTTGTCATTGAAAATCCACCACTAGACTATATCACTACTACCTTAGTAGTTCTTTCGGGACCACATGGAGACATTGGCACCAAAGATTCACTAGTAAATTTTAGGGGCTCTAGTCTACAATATCGATATATCCAATCTCGTTGTCAATAGTAAACTTATAGTGATTTTCTAGTGACATTGTCAATAGTGCTACTGACCCAGCCAATGCAAATGCCTATTGACAAATAACATAGGGTTGTTATTCAAAATCTATCAGTAGAATTTAGCACTGTTGAGAAGGTAGTTCTTTTACGACCATATGGAGATATTTGAACCGAAGATTCACTCGCAAATTTTAGTGACCCTCGTCTACATATGTGGCAGCGCATAGAGAAAGGGACCTAAGGGTAAAAAAAAGCAATTTTCACTTTTTTTTTGATATGGACAACATCTGAGCATCGAATGAGACCGATCCCATGCCCCAAAAGTGTTCCCTCCCAGAGATATGCGCGTTTTATGGTGTGATGGTACACCAAAGATACACGTATTTAAATCTTTAAAATGGCTCTCCTGAACAAAACCGGGTTTTACCCTTTCTATTTTGCGCGTCACATATATTTATTTAATATTATTGCACAACATAATAAAAAAGAAAAACAAACTATTGACGCGTTCATTGACAATATCACCAGAAATACACTAGAACTGTCGTCTCTAACGTATCTCGCGCATAAAAGGAAAGTTGTCGACATTTTAACTAGTGCAATTGTCGCTGGAGAAAGAGTATTGACATAGAGACATATGGTTCTAGGTTGACTACAGGGAAGTAAAAAAAGAAACAAAAGATGAGTGTGTGTATGTGTGTGGGTATGTAGTATTTCTCTTGATCTAACAATATTTTTCTCTCTTATTTGTTGTTGTATGAAAGCCATAATACTTAAAGGAAGAGATTTGAATAAATTGAATTAGCTTGGTTGAAGGGATTTTGTTTACGTTTTTTTAATTTCATGAATTATTTAATTTGTGTGTGGCTGTGTTTTAATGAATTTTTTATGAAGTTTAGATAAATTTTCTTTGAATCTTAAATTATTTACATTTTGATTCTAGAATACGGACAAGTGTGTCGTCCGTTTGGTATATCTAGTAATCAGAAAACGATAAATTTGAATCTGTATTTTGATAAAATTTCTGGATTTTGTTTAACAACTTCCTAAGAAGCAGTTAGTGATGATACTTTGGTAGCAATGCAAATGTTTTTTCATGGCCGAGGTAGTCAACTCTGAGTTCTATTATCGCATAACAAGTTTCAAATATACAGATTTATTACCCTTTTTTTATAAAAGGAACTACCCTGTGTATCGTTCCTTAAGAACAACTTCCTTCGAATATATAACAGCGGCGCACTATGGGGATTTTTTCTATCAAAACTAAGTTATAAATTTACAGATATTAAAACAACAATAATACCTATTTGTGTCAAATTTTTGCATTCGAATTGGAAACTGACGTCCCAATCTCAGATATAGAGTGGGCAACATGCTGTCTTCTGCATGTCATTTTTCGGACTTTAAAAAATTTATCCTTTTATTAATACATCCCATTTAATTTGTTTGGATGAAAAATAGACGATGTATATATAGTCCATTTAATTTTTTGCATAAGAAATTGACGATGGATAATAGTTCATTTAATTTTTTTAATGAAAAAATAGACGATGTATAGTCCATTTAATTTTTTGCATAAGAAATGGACGATATATAGCCCATTAAAATTTTTTTGCATGTAAAATTATAGTCAGTCTACATAGTTTTTTCCATGAAAAATGGACGATGTAGTCGATAGTAAATGATACACTACTAAAATACAAGTGTATGTTGCTTTTCATAAACAAAAATAACTGGATGACTTAAAACTCTCTATGCTGGCGGCCTATTCTTGTTCTGTGAAACTTTAAAATGAAGATCTTTTTCATATTTTCATAGTAGTTTTGATTCTCGCTTAATGAAACAATGAAAAGTAATGTCAATATTTTTTCATACGAAAAATATTGGGACGAAACAAAAGATTTCCACAATTACACAGCATGGCGATTCTTGTTTTGTGTAGCAATGAAAATAATTGTCAAAAACTTTTCATATGAACATTTATTTTACATAGAAAATTTCTAAGTGAAAAACAAATATTTCGAGAGTAGTAAGAGCAAATTACAATGGAACAAATATATTGTTTTTTATTATTTTATTTTTTACCAATTAAGGGATGATTTTGACCTTTCAAACGATAATGATTTAAATGTTACAAAACACAAGGATTTTATTTCAATAATAATAATCGTAGATGTAAATAAATAATCCATTACTATGGAGATGCTCAGAGGTCAAAAGAAAATAATGCACTATGGCGGTATTCGACGTTTGATGCAAATTGTTTTGTGTAAGTGCAAATGCAAAAAATGGAAGCTTGTGTGTATTTTGTTGTTGGATTTTAAAGAAAAGCTACGACATTTTGCATTCACACTGACGCAAGAGTATTTGCATCAAACATCGAATAACGCCTATGTATCATTTTAAATTTTTGCTATGAAAAAGTAAATAACACAAAAACTATTAGTAAAACATAACACTGTGTGTAATTTTTTAAGTCATGGAAATATAACTATATACGAACACCACTACGTGATAAAAGACCAAAAAAAAAAAAAACAACCGTGTCTCCCAGTTTTGCCCCAAGGCATGGACTTTTTTATGGGCCCGAAGATTTGTGGCCTCGGTGACATTTTTGCATTTTCTCAGGCTTATAACTTGCAAATTGTTCGGAATTTTGATTTATTCTCTGAGGCAAAGTTGTATGTAGCTCTTGTCATAAAGAAATTGTGATCATTAAAATTAAAAAACTTCATCTTCAAGATTAAAATCGCAAAAAATTAAAAAAAAATAATTTTTTTACCTTTTTTCTCCTGTTCAGGTCCATAGGTAGCACACCGTTCAAAATTCAAGGAAACAATCAACTACAAAAATGTACCTAAGATCTCAATAAACAACTTTCAAGAACATATGAACTTCCTAGGAATGATTCTTAACACCGTTTAGATAGCCGCAAAAGTGAAAAATTTCCAAACAAATGAAATTAAAAAATGTTCGGGAAAAGTAACATTGAAATTTAAAATAAAAACATTTTTGCATTACACATCAGAAGCCGAGATCTCACTTATTTTTCATACAATCAGCCATATCACAGAGCTCAATTCCATTCGGAAACGGAATTCAATCCCTATTTTGGTGCTTTAGAAAACGAAAAACGAAAAAAATTTTCGGAATGAAATCACTTTCCGCATGTTAAAATAAAAAAAAAATATGTTAAACAATGAAATACTGAAGTATATTTATTTGACATAATGTCTTTATTTGTTTGTATATTGTGATTCTCAATATAGTATTAAGAGTCTTACTATAGGCTTCATTAGTCTTTACTTTCTGTTGCTGTTCTGTGCTGTGATGTTCTGCTTCTAAATTTTAATACTTACTTTTTCTGTAGTAACTTATCCGCTATTTCGGACCAGAAGGGTCGCAGTTTTCCACTAAAGCGATGAGTTTTGCATCGTCCATTGTTATGTTTAAATATTATTTAATGTTTTTCTTGTCAAAATTCATATTTTTTAATTCAAAAAGCGCAACACAATTTATTTAAAAATGTTTTTATTTAATTTTTGGTGTCACTTAACATTTTTTTAATTTTCAGAAGTTGAACCGAAACAGAACAGAACGAAACAGAAAAATTAACGACTTGTATTAGATTTCTATAAACAAAAAAGAGTCAGCTGATTCGTAACAGAACAGAAAGTAAAAACTAATTCTGGCTTAAACATATGGAGTTTGTTAGCTAAATTCAAAAATTTTTTGGGTTGAAGCAAAGAATATAAATTGTATAGAATGCGCATCTGAGCTAAAAAATTAAACATTTTTTCCTTACGCTTTAGATGCGGGTGGAAAGTATAAAGCGCAAGCAAACACACACTGAGAGCATTATGTTCTTTGCTCTTATCACCAGCGTTGCCGTTGTGCTACTTAAGTCGCATTTTGCTACTTTTTCAACAGCAAAACATGCGGCCAATTGCAAAAAACTAAAAAAAATACCGATTTTCGGAGGAAATTTGCTGTTGCTGATATAAAGCTTGTTTTAAGGATGATAAGTTTTCAAATTCTGCAGTTGTAAAGTCAGTGAATTACACCTTATTTCTGCATCTTTATAAAATATAATTTACAAAAAAAAAAACATAAAGTACAAACATAAATTAGCGTTACTAAACAACTATCAAATAGACTTATAGTAGACACTTGTCAAAGATTAGATTCCAAGCGAAGTACTTATTAAGAAATACAGGATGTTCAGTTAAAAAAAATATGTATTTAAGAATTTTGCATAATACCTTGAAAGAATAGTATAACTGTATTATATATTATCCTCTTCAGAATCGAATTTTAAAATTTTCTACAAAACTTTAAATGGTTTTTCTTCCAAGTAAATTTTTTGAGTTATGCTGGTTTTTAAGTAAACAAGTGAGATTAACCATCTCCAATATATGTATTTATGTTTATACAATATCTAATTTTTTTTATAAATCTTAAGTAATTGGGTAAATTACGGCACTTGATATCGAACGACGGTAAGACTGTAAGATCGGTAAGACTGTTGTAAATATAGTGATGGTAAAATTGAGCTTACAATACAAAAAAGCTTTCAGCAAATTGAAATACGATGAATCAAAACAATTCACATATTCCATTTGCAATAAAATGCTAAGTATATAAAGCAGAAATCTACATCAACTGACACCACACACAGTGGACCAAACACAAAAGAACGCTGATGATGAAGGTTTAGTGGCCTTCGAAAACGGCTGGCTGTTCCGTTCAACTATGTGTTGTTAGTCAGAATATTTACAACAGACTTTGGTGTTATTTGTTCATTAATAATTATCACATGTAATTTGGCTTAAAAAGCGATACGAACTTTAGCCCGTTCAAATCACAAATATAGAAACAAATGGAGTTCGAATAATAATTAAAAATTAACTAAGAAATATGCATTTAATTTCGATTGGAATTTCATTCGATATGAAATGCCGCAACTTGACAACTCTTTTTTTAGACTTAATGATTTTTTTATATTTAGTAGCTAGCTATAATACGTTTATACTCGTCTTATTTGCAATTAAAAACTGCATTTGTAAATACTCTACTAGCCGGTATTATATAGGGTGTTTTTTTAAGAGGTATAGAACTTTGAATTGAAATAAAACACAAGAAAATCGTTTTAATGTCCATCAATTTGGCTTTATTGGAAGGATAATTTTATGCCATTAATGTTTAAATATGATTTTGGGCATGTGGCCGCCGCGGCTGGCTCGAATAATGCCAATTCTACAGGTCCAATTTTCAACCACTTTTTCGAGCATATGGGGCCGTATGTTGGCAATAACGCCACGAATGTTGGCTTCCAAGTCCCCTAACGTTTCTGGTTTGTTGGCGTACACGAGCGACTTCACATATCCCCAAAGAAAATAATCCAATGGTGTCAAATCACACGATCTTGGTGGCCAATTGACAGGTCCATTCCGCGAAATTATGCGCTCATCGAATGTTTCCTTCAATAAATCGATTGTGACGTGCGCTGTGTGGCATGTAGCGCCGTCTTGTTGGAACCACAACTCATCCACATTCATGCCATCCAATTCGGGAACAAAATAGTCGGTTAGTCGGCTCCAATTGCTGTGCACGGTGGCGAATCGATTCATTCGGGTCCTCTTCAACACTTTGCTCTACAGCGGCAATTGTTTCTTCGGTGCGCACTGTTCGACGTCTCTGCGGATGCGTATCATCACATAGAGTAAACGTAGTGCGAAAACGATCCATGGTTAACCGAATTAATTGCTCTGATGGACGATTATGTCGACCATAAAATGGACGGAGCTTGCGGTAAACTTCGCGAACTGAACCATTATTTTCGAAATAAATTTGCACGATTTGCAAGCGTTGTTCTTTTGTCAACCTGTTCATGATCAAATGGCAAACCAAACTAAATATTAATCACTTGACAGCTGACAAAATGGCCGCCAGTTAAAAAAGTGATGCCAACTTAAAGTTCTATACCCCAATAAAAAACACCCTTTAGAAATATGTTCGTAGTTAATTAATTAATTATTTGAACTATTTTTACTTTTTTCATTTATAAATGCAAAATTATAATAAAAAGAAAATGAATTAACTTCAGTTTTCCATCTATATTTTACTTTACTTTTTTTGATGCTGATCATTTATTTACATACATGTATACTTTAAAGCCCCAATTTTGCCTTCCAAATTTACTTCATTTGAACCTATTTTAACTTATATACATTTTATAAAAACTTGCTTTCTAACTTATGAAAAGTTTTATTAAGATTAAAGATGATGTAAGTTAAAATACATAATTTTTTAATTGTGATACTCCGAGAAATAATTTGCATTTGGAATCAAGGATTTGAGTGTCAAATTTTTTGCAATATTTTCACCATTTATTGCCTTTTCTATCGACCAAAACAATAAAATTATCGACATCATCGAGCCGAATATCGCGAACTAGACGAACAGCTCTTTTTCTAATACCTGATATGCTAAACTGTGTATATGATTGCCCTACGGCATACATTCTGTTAAAATGATACAAAGGATAAATTTCATTGGCACGAAAAAGGGTCAAAAGTGATACTTTAGTGTCACAACGGCAACGCTGCTCTCAGCAATGCGAGCGTAGCATACACTGAAGAAAGAAATGAGAGTGCGTACGCTGGACGGGTAGTACTGGTAATACCCGTCATAGAAAATTTTAGCTTGTATGAGATGCGCATTCTATATGATTTATATTCTTTGGTTGAAGTCTACTGACGAGTTCCACAAGCGGGAACGAAATTCATATATACAATTGCTTAACCATAAAAACAAGCCAATTTTTGATATTTTAAACAATTTTTTTCAATAAAGAATACTATTTTTCATTTATTTATTCAAATCTGGATTACAATTATTTAGTTTTTATTTATTTATTATGTAAATTTCTCAAGTCATTATTACAAAAATAAGATCAACAGAACAAAATGTACGGAATTTGTTTCTTTGGTATTGCCATACCATTTTTGTATGTACTTTATCAAAATCTTCATGTTGGCAGCACACAAAACAAAAAATACAAGGCAGAATTAAAATACGCATACAAAAAAAATTTAAAACGCCTAAAAGTATGCCACATTATGATTTAACACAAAATTATATTGCCACACTTGTAAGCAGTGTGACCATATTAGCTTATTTTGGGCTAAATGTAGCTCATTTCTTCTGGATTTAGCTTTAAAATTTTCATTTAGCTCTTAGCTTATTTTTTTTTAGCTTTTCTTCAACTGATTTAGCTTTTTTAGACTGTTTTTACTCTAAATTGCGTATTCTCTAAAAATATATTAAAGACATAAAATTGTTATAAAAATTATAATTTTTTAACATATCGAGCCATTACCGCCAAAGAAGCTTAACCAACATGATTTTCGAAATGCGTTTTTTTATAAAAATCATTAACTTGTCATCATTGCCATTATATATCAATATTTTACAACCATAGGATATGCCGTTTCAATTTCATAGCAAAAACAATTTAAGCTTAAGTACACATTATTTTTTGTTTACAGTTTTTGTAACAGCAACATGTTACTTAAGCTAAAATTTCCTTTTCAAAATAAAGCAAGTAAGGGTGCTATATTCGGATTATTCGAATATTATATACCATTCACCGTCATCGGACGACGTATATGCATACATACAATGTTAAATACATGCATATTTGTTTTGTAAAAGAAAAATAGTTTACTTATATTTTGGTCTTTTGCAATTTTTCGACTAACCAACTTGATTCAAATATTTTATTTTCGATATTAGCAATAGTTGAATAATTTACTTTGCATTTTTTGCATTGTTAATATTTATCTATTTTTAAAATAAATAACTAGAGACGACTTCAACATGGAACAGCCTATTGTGATGGCACACACACCCACATCTAAAAAACTTGAATACACATTAGACCACCCAAATTGCCCAAAGTATTTATATTATTCGCTCCACCGGCAGTTTCTGATAGACTGGCCATAAAAAATCACATGTGTCTAAAAATTGCACTGATATTTCGCCTATCTACCGGCCATGCGCATTGCACTTTTCACCTAAAAAATAACCTATCCTGGCTATAAACACTTTTGGCACCATAATTTTTAAATGCGGTGATTTTCAGAAAATTTTTATAACCATTTTTGTTTAGAATAAATACTGCAACATCTTTCTTCTACATAATTTTCCCCTAAATATGGCCTATCATAGCCCTTTAATGGGATGAAACTAAGTTTTTACGGACAGACTTTTTTCGAGGGCTCTCGCTAAAAATTGGAATGCGATAGCTATAATTCGTTTTCATTATTTTATAAGGTAAGATTTGTATATATAGACGATAGAGGAAAACATATTTTCGTGTAAGAAAACTTGCGTATATACTTATATACAAATATTATGTAAATCCACGAACATGTCATTCTTTCTACAAAAAAATAAAAGTAAATAAATAAAGTATTTTTTAATCTAGAACCAAATTTTTTTAGTCGAAGTCGAAATAAGCGAATCACGATAAAGTCCATTATTCAACTCTACACCTAATCAAAAAAATATGATTGTATTGAAGTGAGTTACCACTGTTTTAAAGGCTATGTTTCCCAACTTGAAAAGAAAAATCATCCATAAGTCTTAAATATGGTTATTTTGATAACTCTGAAACAGTTTATTATGATTTAAATTTGATTACGTGATCCAGGCAAAACAACTGAGATAATCGCCAGTTCAGTTTAGGTACGTAGCAATTTATTAAACATTTACTCACAGAGTACATATATGTACTTGGCAATTCTTTCCATCAGTAAAACTATACACAAAAAAATTAATAGCGAACTCTTTAATTTGAAAAATGATATAAGTCTGTAGAAGATTCACTACATGGTCCGATCAAAAAGCCAATAATTAAGCAATTTGGAGACAAGTTTACGTAAAAAACTGATATTTACTTCTACTTAAAAAATGTTTTTTTAGCTTAACCAACACAAAAATATACAAATTAGGTTGTCAGGGAGACAGCAAAAAAAGCTTAAGGGACAAAAATACCGTTATCATAGTAATATTTAATAATAACAGCTAAATACCAAAATTCAATGAATTAACTGAAATAACAGCGAAGATAATTAAAAAAAACCTTCTCCTGTAAAGTTTTGTTTTTGTTACTTAAGCTTTTTGTGCGGTTATGACTCGATATAAATATATATGTACATTTTTTTTAAATTGCAAAATGAAAATCGTACGACAATTTTATAACAAAAATGGAAAAATGGAAAAATAGAGGACAATGACAGAACGGTTAGAGTTACAACGGCCAGAAGACTTACGTTTCTTGAGTATACAATTCTTTGAGTTCAGCTGAATGTGCATTCAGCGGCATGAATTTACTTAAACAAAAATTAGAAATAGATTTACTTTAAATAGCATTGGGCGCATTCATAAGACGTAGCAGTTGAGCACAACAGTTTTGAAACTGTTGGCAACTGTTGGCGCCAACAGTTACGTCTTAGAAACGGCTTGATGGATATAATTTAATTTCATATCTTTATTTCGTTACTTCATCGCATTTGTAATATAAAATTTAACAAATACTTGCTCCTTTCACCTAACAAAGCATATATAAGGCAGAACTCTATTCGAGTAGCTGTTTAGGCTGAGCACAACACGTTGACTACAGGTAGCGAAAAAATTGTATGATGGAAAATTACTCAACTGTTGAGTGGAGCGGAATGACTCAACTAAGAGTTTCTAAGACAAACACTCAACGGTTGCGCAACAGCTCCGTCTTAAGTCACTTTTAAAAAGAGCTTTCTATTTTAGAATAAATGTTTTTACATTTTAAAAATAATCTTTAAACTTATTTTAGAAAGTGCTTAAGTCATATTTTGCAGTTTTGCAGGATAGCACTTTTAAGCGTTTAAGTCGATTTTCAGAAATTTATTTTACAGCTAAATTGGGAAATTTTCTGTTACCCCCTTTTTCTACAACCCAAACGAACGACTTGAGTGTAAAATTTATATAGAAAGCACTCATATTTTTGAGTGATTTTCATAAAAAATTTCTAGACGAGTCCTCTGCCTGACTTGTAGAAACTGCACATTAACCTTTGCTTTTTTCAGCAACCATCATTCTACACACTATAAGTAAAGTTGAAATATACCAAAGTATAACCTAAGTTAAGCTGTTGCGACTAGAAGTCTAAAAAATATAAGTTGCAAGTCATAGTGCTTTAACTTCCTTAGAAAAATTAATTGAGATTTTGACCAAGGGTACCTTCGAATATGTAGATTACGGAAACTCAAAATCAGCTTATCTCGACTTAAGCACTTTTCCTTTTTGCCACAGAAATAATTCCATTAAAGAATCAGGTATTCAATATTTTTTATTTCATATAATAAAAAAATATTTTTGTGAATGTATATGTATGTCTCTATATATTTAGCGTTATTTTAGCAATAAGAAACTATTAAAAAGTTTAGCTTAATGTTATTTTAAAATTTGGTCACACTACTTGTAAGATAAAAACGATTTAACCATTTTTTCGGATTGATGAAAACGATCGGAATCTGAAGCACCAAAATGAAATTCGAACGGAATCAAAACCATTCCGAACGGCTGAATAATTAATTACCTTAGTTTTGTTTTGTTTACAAATTATTTTTTTGTTTTGAATTTTTAGTGTATTTCAATGGAGTTTGTACGGAAATATTAAAAAATCCGATGGGCACCGAATGCCGTAATGTTCCAACTGATTTCCTTTCTTATTGAACAGGTGATTGATTACTCAGGGCTATCATGAATAAAATTCCGCGTGAAATTTTTCCCTGGGAACAAATCCAACTAATAGGCAAAACAAAAAATTCTAATTGGAAAAGGGAAAAACTTCACGCGGAATTTTATTCATGATAGCCCTGATTATTCTTGATAAATTTTCGTGCTTGTTAAATTATTTATTTATTCCTAAATGCAGTTTCATATATATGAGCCTTTTAACTATTTGTCAATGAACAAATAGTTGAGGCCAAAAATTCGTCCTTCGTGCCATTTGTGTTCCAAACATTAATTAGCGTTTACGCGAGAGAGTCCAAGTTCGAAAAACTCAATACACTCTAACTTATTTACTATCACACTTGGCACTTGCAGCTGCTAATCTGACATTTTTCTTGTGGAAATTTTCGTTGATAATACATACATGCATACAACTTTCAAGAAAGTACTTGCATGTCTTAATGCAGGTTTAAGCGTCTCATTTGTATTTAAAGCTGTTGTTTTAGATTTTGCCCCTGCTTTAGGTATATAAACCCAATAATTGCTTTGACTGGATTATTTGTCAGTCGTCATGGATAAAGGACATAAGTACACATATGGGCATTTCAATGAGAAAAGTCAGGTTTTTGTCGCGTGCGACAGACAGCAAGCAATTAAGCTGCCTACACAAATATTTAAAGAAATAAAAAAAAGTTTCATTATCTTTGAAAAAAAAAGAAACAATCATATTTGTTTGGTGTCGCACACTACAAAAAATTGACATTCCTGTGGAAATGCCAATATCTAAATAGTGATACACACAGAAAAATTTCTACTTAAAATCTATGTAAACAAGATTAATTTAACTTCTTTGTGCAATGATTTTATTTCATGTCAATCTAACATGATTTGCAGTAATTTTCAAAGAAAATGTTTCCTTTTGAAATAACTTCGTTTCATGTTGATTTAACATTCTCCTATTGTATCAAAATGAAGTATCATATTGAATCAAAGTTATTTCAAGTTGAAACAACATGATTTTAATTCAATGTAGCATTGTTTTTATTTATTATTTACTTACGTGTGTATATTGGCACAGGCATCAGAATAATGTTGGTATGTATGTATATAATTGGAATTCCCGGTCAGGCGGAAATTTGAACTCGGAACTCATCGCTTGGTAGTCAACTCGCTTACCGCTGCAGATGCAGGGGTGTTACATTTTATTTGTATACCTTTTTAGATATACTTATTATTTTCATCTTTATTTACTGTTTGCCTTTAAGACTACTGCAATAATTTGTGAAGTTTTATTACAAAAATGCGTTGTTTAAATGTGTTTGAATGCTACATACATATACAAACATATGTATTCTCTTGCTATTCATTAAGCAATTGCCCAGTGTTTGTTCAAAGTCTGAAAATAGTTATAAAAATCATAAATTAATCAATTAAATCCATTCAATATAAAAGATATATTGGTTTAACTGGGTTGTGAATTAATACGACATACATATATATGTGCAGCGACATTGAAAATTATCGAACTTGTTGTATTGATTGTTGATAAATATTTTCAGTGAAAAGTGTTATTGAACGAAAAAATTAGGAAAATATTAAAAATACTTTTTACAATCATAATAAAGATTTGTTACTAAATTTGGTTATTTGTGAAATTTACAAACTTTTTGTGAATTATTTTGTTATCAATAACAAAGCTTATAATAGAAAACAAATGCAATAAAATATTAATAACATGATATATTAGTTTCGTAGCAACATTTCTAGATTATTATCGAAAAAAAAAGTTAAAATTTATAACATCATTTAATTAGTCAATATACATATATTTGAATTATATCCATATACATACATACATTTAAGCAAATATACTAGGTCTAGAAAAAAATAAAAAAAAAAACAATCTGCATTTAGTGTATTTGCATTTTTTTTATCAAATATCTTTTAAATAACACATTTATTTTCAATAAATTTAGAGTTTAAGTCCTTCCTGAAAAATTAAAAAAAAAAACAGACTTAGCATATTTGCGGACTAAGACAACGATATGTATGTAGTAGTGATGCACGAATATTCGTATTCGTATTCGAATTGCCGAATATTCGGCAATTTTTAATGCGAATACGAAGCATTCGTATTCGTCAAATTCAGGCGAATACGAATACGAATATTTAAAAAAAAATTAAATAAATAAATGCATAAATCCTAACTAAATTTAAATAAATGGATAAAGATATTAGTTTGTACGAATCCATTAATTTTTTATAGAAATTTGTGCTTTGTATCATTTGCAAATAATATTTACTGACGATCTTTAAAATGTTGGGTAGTTTTTATTAACTTTAAAGTACGCCAACAGGAGTATTAAGTCCTTTTTCATAAAATTTTTTTAATATTTCATATTGTAGACGTAAATAGAAACCCAATTCAATGTCTATAAATTTCATATATTATATTCGTATTCGCATTCGTATTCGCGAATATCGTTTCAAATATTCGTATTCGTATTCGCGAATATCAAAAATTGACATTCGTTACATCACTAGTATGTAGTGTCCATACGGAACCCTTCGTGTGCAAGTCAAAGTCGCATTTTACTGAATGTATTTATTTTTAATCAATCCACCAGCTGCGTTTCTAGATCAAACTTACTATAATCGTTTTATTTGCAAAGAAATTACAAAATTGTATTTGACTTACCTCGTTTGCAAAATGAAAAATTTTTCACGTAAATTGCATCATACAGCAGATGTTGTCAAAAATAAACCCGTTTCTGGCGCCCATTTTGTTCATAATGTCTTTTATTTTTAAAACTACCGGAAAACTTTTCAGGTAAAACTACAAATGCCTGCGCACTAGAAATAAATAGGTTAAAAAATAACAAAAATAATTATAATATACATACATATAAACAAATAATAATTATAGACATTTAGTAGACGGACTTTGATAACAAAATAAAATATATATGTATTTATTTTTTCAATAATCAATTGATAATATGCCACACTAAATACATATGCCAAAATATTAATAATCTAATGAACATTTATTCTGTGGTCACAAGCGGTAACAGCGTAAGTCGAAAACCCACTTTTATGAGCGATTTTTTTTGCGCAAAAATCAAAATGTAATTTTGTCGTAAAGTAAAGGCCATTGTATTAACGTATGTAGTAGAGCTGCAAAATTATCGATAGTACTATCGATAGTATCGATAGTTTTGTTGTAAATGAAATACCGATAGTTTTTTTCCACTATCGATACTATCAGCAAAAAAAAACAAGTAATTAAAAGAGTAAAAATAATCGAAGTCAGTAAACAGTACCCGGCAGCTTTGAAGCAAATTATCCGTAGTTGATTTAAGCTTTTGTACAGCGATGGAAAAGTTGGTACAATTGTATAATTTTAGCGCTATTTGAATGCCAAAAGTACCGTAGCACCGCAATGACCCATTTAGCACTACTGTAATCTCTTTATATTATATTACATGCCAAAAATAGCATTAAAATATATTAACCCCCTTATGCAAAAAATAATGCGTGCTTGAAGTGTACATTAAAAAAATTTCCATAGAAAAACCGGTTTTAACGTTCACTTATTTTTTTGCACAAGGGGGTTAATCTTTAGCTCGTATTAGAAAATTAAGTAAATCAAACGATGTTTTCCGGTACTTAAAGAATTGCTGGAGGAATGTTATTTATTCCAAATTCATCTGCAAATGTGGAAATTTTATTTTCGTACCAAGCAGAGAAGCCGACTATTTGCATCGACTGTGAACAATCGAATAAAAAAAAGGTTATAAACGTAGTATATCGTAAATGTTACTTTTATATTCAGATTCCAGCAACTAATATTCTTTGTGCACCTTCTTGCGTTTTGTTAATTGATTTTTAGTTAATTAAAAAGTATGTAGTTATAAGTGTTAAAAAAATATAAATAAAGAATTAGGTACAATCGTACTGAAAAAATTAAATTTTTTTTTTGAAAGTTAGTACAATTTGTAAATATGACATCGCATCCCTGCTTCTGTATACATAAGTACTTAAATACATATGTATGTATATGAATTTATTTATAAATCCAATTGTTATTCGACAAATAGTAGTCACAAGTATCTTAATAAATTCAACATCGTCGATACAAAGATAAATTTTGGTGGTACTGATATCGCGACGGCCGCCAATCGTCTCTTACCATAAAACTTTACAGTTAGTGTCTTAAAAGTTATCAACAATTTTCTCATTTTGATAATTCTAAACCATGGGTAGGCCCATAAAATTTTAAGTTCAATAAAAAAGTATATTTTCGATAATGTGCCGCTTACGATAAAATCGAAAAAAGGCTTGATATATTTTTATATACTAATGAAAATGTTGAGGACTCTGGATTTTTTTTCGAGTCAAATGTAGTATCGATGGTTTTACATAAAACTATCGAAACTATCGAGTGGAGCGACTATCGATAGTTTTGCAGCTCTAGTATGTAGTAGAGATGGGCGCGTGTAGTGTTTTTTCGTGACACGAACAGGCAGGACTCAACACGACGAAGTGTTCGTGGCAAAAAGCCTGGGGCTCTACTATGTAATTCGGAACGAATGAAAATGCTTTCGAGTTTGTGTGTTTATAGCATGTAAATTCGAAAGCTTTTGCTTTCGTTTCGAATCAGACAGTTGTGATTTCGTGCGATGTCGGGTCATGTCGTGTTGAAGAAAATTAGGCCTGTTCTGCAAACCGAGTCCGAGTAAATTTCTCGTTTTCAAGAAATTAATAATGGCCCTGCAGATGTGTTTAAAATCACACACGATAACTTTCTTTCAGATGTGATATTTTTGTAATCTATATAATAAAAAAAAATTTTAAAAAATCTAAGCAAATATTTCTATTGTCGGAGTTTATTGTCTAAAATCGTGCGATTTCAAATTGATCGGTTTACAGAACCGACACGAAAAAAAAAAACAAAACGAATTTTCAGTAAAGAAAATAATTAATATTACGTATCGTAAAACACGCATCACCACCAAATGGAAATGTGTGTTGAGAAATTTTTCGCGTGCGTGTTTTGCACGTGTTGGAGACTCATGGTCGTGTAGTGTTGGAAAAATTCGACAAGTGCCCATCTCTAGTTTTTTTTAATAGAATTTGGCACTTATTACAAAATTAATTGGACTTTTTTTTAAGATTTAAGTCAATATTGTTTTTAACCCCCGACCAAAAAAAGGGTGTTATACGTTTGTAGCGTGTGTCTGTGCATCTGTGTATTTGTGTGTCTGTACGAGTCCACGTACAGACCAAACGGCTGAACCGATTTTGATTTAGTTTTTTAGCTTGATCGAGAGCATTCTTAGCTATGTTTGGTCCAGCCGTTTAGAAGATATCACATATTTTCTGAATATATCGGGGATTTTAAAATTTTTAATTTTTGTTATATTTTGCTTATACATATTTTCAACCCCCGACTAAAAAAAGGGGTGTTATATGTTTGTAGTGTGTGTCTGTGTATCTGTGTTTCTGTCCGTGTCCACGTACAGATCGATTTTCATTTAGTTTTTTTTCTGTTTGAAATAGACTTGGGTCGAACTCGTTCACTAGTTCATTTTTGCCACAAACCAATGATCAAACCCATTTAAATTACTTTTTTCAGAAAAGATGTTATATCTTCCAAACGCCTGGACCGATTTTCTTCAAACATAGCTAAGAACCCTCTCGATCAAGTCGTCTTTTAAACTAGACTTGGGTCGAACTCGTTCACTAGTTCATTTTTGCCACAAACCAATGATCAAACCCATTTAAATTACCCATTTAATTTTTACCTTTCGTGAATATCGAAAATTTTTTCACATAACCTTATTATGTTATTCGCGAAAATAATTTAAAACTAATAACATTCTTACTGACTGTTTTAGGATGAAATGGTGGACGAATTCGAAGAAGTAGGTTTACTTTATCGCTTCTCTGATGACGAGGATGATGACGATCACTTCTCAGAATTATCGGATAGTGACTCTGAAGATGATTCCGATAATATGTACCTTGATAAATCTGATCTTGATTTACGCGAAGAAGAGGTAGTTGCTCGGCTGTATGGTTCAAAAATACCTCCGTGTTGTTCAAATCAATGCAATGAAGTGATCCCTAAGAAGATGGCTGTGGATTTTCGTACGTCTGTCATGAATTTAGACCCCCAGGAGAGTCTATTTTTGACTACGGGTGTGGCAATCCCGGGGCCCCAGCTAGGGTAATGTAGCTTTTTCCGCTGACGGACCTTTGGCTCATTACCCGTAAAACTTATGTGTTACTACCCAATCTCTGAATATAAACAGAGTAACGGATGTGCACATATTTATAAAAGGAAAACAAATATTGTACGCCCGTTGTTGTCAGCTAGGTGCAGCGTCACCTAGGACTGCCCCTGAGTTCAAAAGACAATAGAGGTGAAGCCCTTGTGGTGGATCTTCGAGGTCTAACCAGAGGCTACTTCTGGTACCACGGGTGCCGGTTGCCCGACAGCTGGGCTGCTTAGAGATAAATGCATTGCGGTTGTCAAAAATTCTGTGCTAAAATGGATTTTCGTCCTGGATACGACCCCAGGACACTCTCACTTTTTAGTGTCGGGTCTTAGTAGGCGCAGAAATTTTGGTGGCTAGCTTGTGTTCTTCTCGCGTGAGTGGTCCTCGCTGCTCTGAAGTTTTGAGTGCATGTAGCGGTCGTCAGTTTCCTTTGCTAAAATGCCGAGTTCGTCCTACCCCAATGGGGTATACCCTACGGGGTTAAAGGGATGATTTTGGTAAATGTGGAGTAGGAACTGGTTATTTGGCGACACAGGCATGCGTTCATTATGGATGAGTGGTTAGCTGTGCCGGCAATGGTTGAGGAATTTTCTAGGGGACCTCGCTTAGGTGTATACACAACACCTAAGCGTGAAAGCCGGAGAATTATCGTGGTGGTTGTGGTTGCTACCAAAATCGCTGGGAGAATAGTCTTGGCTTCCCAGTGTTAAATCAATGCTAGTGGTTGGTGTGACGCGGTCAGCCAGACACTGTTCTAGGTGCTGTTGCCATTCAACAGAGCTGCTATGGGCACGGACATAGCAGCAGAGTTTAGATAGCTCAAATTACCTCAGCAAGGTAATTGAATATAATACAGGGATAACTTATTCAAAGATTGCAACCTATGTGCCTTATGGAGTGGGCCATAGGTTCATTCTAAAAGGGTGCATGGGGGCGTTGGTCTGGCGTCTGACGAATAAAATTAATCGTACAGATGTTTTAACTACTTTGGAAAAAAAAGAAATTGTTTCATTTAACTAAAGTTTTGCTGAAACTGTTGCTATCACTTTACCTGGACGTCAACCAAATCATCGTGATTATCGTTTATTGAAATTTCCAACTACTGAAAGTAAGACTTCTGTTTACACTAGATACACCCACAGCGTCGAACCGGGTGGTAAAATCGCAAAACTTCGCACTTTCGAAACGCTGTGGAAGAAATATTGTCCCTACATCGTCACTATGAAGCCGGCATACGATTTGTGCGAATTTTGTCGAAATCTTGCAAAAGATGCTGTTAATACAGTAAACGTTACTGAAGTTGAAAAAGAAGCAGCATTCTGATCATTTGCAATCTGCCAGCACTCAGCGAGAGTACTATAACGACTTGAGAACATTAGTCAAGCCTGATCCAGGTATTCCAGAGGAGGATTATCTAGTAATATCTATGGATTATGCTCAAAATGTTAGCTTTACGTCGGGTCCACAGCAAATAGGAACTGCATACTTTAAATCAGGTCACAAAATAGCAATTTTCGGAATTACAAACGAACGTCAAAATGTTCAACACATATTCTGTATTGACGAAAGCGATTCCATTGGAAAAGGTCCGAATTCAGTAATATCAATGTTTGATTACTACCTACGAGAAGTGCATTCAACTAAAAAATTAGTGATATTCGCTGATAACTGTGCTTCACAAAATAAAAACAATGCGATTATACGATATTTACAACACCTTGTCGATACTTCCAGATGTGAGTCAGTTGAATTGAAATTTTTGTTAAGCGGACATACAAAGTTTTCACCTGATCGTTTATTCGGAGTTTTCAAATCAAAATATGCCCAAACTACTGTCGACTGCTTGATGGATGTAGTTGATTGTGTTAGAAAATCATTTCGTAATGGATTTAATGTTCCTGTACTTATTCGACTTCCAAACTCAAGTGAGTGGAGAAAATGGGACGAATACTTCTCCACTAAATATAAAACTTTAATTGGAATATCGAAGTATCATCACTTTGTATTTATTGCTCAGCCACCAGTGCAATGTAAAATGTTTGTGAATTCAGCCAGCATAAATGAAAACATACATCTGAGTAACAATACCAGTTTCGATGACAAACCAATTATAATTACGTCACCAGGGTTATCGATGAAGCGGCAATGGTACTTGTATAAAGAGATCCGGGGTTTATGTGTTGACGATTCAAAAAAAGATTCGCTTGCTCCTCTTCCTTTGGTCTCTGGAAATGGAAACGAAGAGGAAGATTCGGTGGAAGTGGACAATCCCCAAGAAGTGGAGGCAGCAGACGTTAAAAAGAAATCGAAAAAAAATAAAGGGCCGGTACCGTTAAGTTCTGAGGAACCAATTCGCAAGAACCGTCGATTAAAATGATTTTTCTATTTTTTTAAATTGTTCATGAGGAAAAAAATAAATAAATAAATGAAAATACATAAATTTTACCGTTAGGTCCCTTTCTATTTGCGCTTAGAATCGTCGACTTCAATTTCATAAAACGCGCATATCTCTGGGAGGGAACACTTTTGGGGCATGGGATCGGTCTCATTCGATGCTCAGATGTTGTCCACATCAAAAAAAAAAAAAAAAAGTGAAAATTGATTTTTTTTACCCTTAGGTCCCTTTCTCTATGCGCTGTCACATATATAAATCGTCTTTGTGTCTTCAGTCGAGTTATGCTGTTTTAAGAATAGTTTTATTTCCTTTGTATAGACATGCATTTATTTTAACAACGTCATAAGTTATAAAAGCTGGCTGACTCTTTTCTCACGGCATAGATTTTCAGAAGAAAATAGCACTGGGAAATGTGATAAATTAGATGTAAAAAAAAAACATGTCGTTTATATGTATGTTTAGTTTAGGGCAGTTTAGGGCTACGAAAAAATGTTTTTCACCCAGTATGTGATTGTATGATGTTTTTTTATTCATGCATTAAGGACACATTTTTCGAGTTATGGCGTTGTTAAAGCAAACGATTATCAATGCAAGTATATATATATTTTTTAATTTGAACTTTAAACTGTTCAAACGTATATATAGTGAAGTAGGTTATGCGTGGCCAGGTGACTAAAGGAATGAATTCTTTTTTTAGTCTGGAAAATTCATCACTTTGACTTTGCAGTAAAAAGAATTAAGGAAAATGCTCTCAAGACAGTTGGGCATGTGGATTGCAATTCTTGCTGATATTATAAAGAATTTAGTTAAGTTATAAAAATTATAGCAATAATAATGGGCATAATCGTGTTAGGCGTATTTCGACTTCAACTTTGACTACGACAATTCGGTCATGGATTAAAGAAAATCTGTTGAAGTGTTTTTCAATATATTACAGGGGGATAAGAGGCATAATTATTTTCTCAATCGTGTTATTTCAAAATCGTGTAAAAAAAATACCGTTATGTTCCAATTGCGAATGTTTGATACGGAAAATTCAAAAAGTCGTTGTTCGTTCCACTTGTGTTCATATTAAGTGGGGGTATCTCAAAATCCCGAGTATGTAATAGTGTCACTATTTTTACCCACAAAATAACTTTATGTTAACATTACTTTTTCAAAAAGTACTTTATCTAAAAAGTGTTTTTTTCTAAAAGTACAATTTTCAAGAAGTACTTTTTGCAAAAATTAACCTTTTCATAAAGTGCTTTTAAAATAAAGAACGATTTTCAATAAAGTACCGTTTCAAAAAAGTATCTCACCTGAAAGGTACTTTAAAAAAATTCAAATATCTTTTCTTATAAATACTTTTTTTTGAAAGCGTACTCTATAAAAAAAAATAATGAGTTAGGGCCATTCTATATTAAGGTATCGATATACATATTGTGAAATTAAATAATTTTTATCTACAATTTTTATTTATTTTTTTAATTGGCCACCGAGTTATTTGATTACATTTTTGTGTTATTTTTGTATTACGTTTACCTCTTTATAGAAATGATACGTTTAATTATCTGCACAAAATCATAATCAGTAAATTTATATGTATGTAAAGGACGGTGGCGGTGAGTGAGGTGGGGGTAAAAAAAGCGCCTATCTTTCCATACATCTACAAAATGGTTGTAGTAGCTCTTAAGACATTAAAAACCATTGTAGTCGAGCCTCCAAATTCAGTTGTGCGCCTGCAATACTAGACATCGGTCAATGAACATGTTTGTAGAGTTGGTCTTGCTCTTAACAGGCTTTTTGCTAGTCTGGGATTATTTAAGTAAAAAACATCGCAACGATACCTTTGCTAAATTCAAAATACCAGGACCAAGGGCATTGCCCATATTGGGCAATGCCTTGGAAATTAAACATGTAACTACAGAAAGTGAGCGAGCGACAAAGCAGCAGCAGTTGTTGAAAATTAATACGAGAGATATATATGGATTTTTAAAACGTTTGTTTTATCTGTGCAATTTTTTTAGATTTGATGGATTTCGTGCAAGATTGTAAACGAAAATATGGTAAAATTTATCGTTTCTGGATGTTGCATCAACCGGCTGTTTTCATATTGGATGTGAAATATTTGGAAGTTGTTTTGGGCAGCCAACAGTTGATAAGGAAATCGCGTGTGTATGATTTTATTGAAGGATGGTTGGGCCGCGGTTTACTGATGAGTTGGGGCAAGAAATGGCATTCGAGGCGTAAGATTATTACGCCCACATTTCATTTTAAGATCCTGGAACAGTTCGTGGAGATTTTCGATCAACAAAGTACAGTTATGGTGAAGAAATTGTATGAGAAGGCGGATGCCAAAACGGAGATTGATATTTTCCCGGTGGTGTGCTTGTGTGCTTTGGATATTATTACAGGTAAGTTGGGATTTTTTTTTTATTTTATTTCCTGTTGTCCTTTTTTTGTGAAAACTTTTACTATTTAATAAAGGATTTGTGAAAGAGATTTGCATACAAAATTTTTCTTATCAGTCCTTTATAAAGCAATATATATTTTTTTTACAAATAAGGCAGTACTGATAGGTATAAATACAGTGGGGACTCGATTTGCTTAACAAAATAGCAGGGTATTTTTATTTTTTCATTACTGCTATATTTTTTTGTGTCTGTGTATCTGTCCGCGTCCACGTACAGCCCAAACAGCTGGACCGATTTTGATGTAGTTTTTTCTATTTGTAAGGTGACTTGATCGAGAGTGTTCTATGCTTGAAAAAAAAAATCGGTCCAGCCGTTTAGAAAATAACACATATTTTCTAGATATATCGGAGGTTTTTAAAATTCAAAATTTTTTATATACATATATTTTTTTATGAAACAAACACAAGCTGCAAAGCTAAGTTAGCTTGTCTGCAGAGACAGCTAGAGTCTCTGCAGAGACAGCTAGGGCCTTTCTATATTAAGGTAACGACATGTTGCGTAAACGGGATGTAAACTAAATTTTCTCTTTGTCTTTTAGAAACTGCCATGGGCGTTAAAGTTAATGCCCAAGAGAAACCCGGTTTGGAGTATGTACAAGCCATAGCGAAGTAAGTTTTTTATAATATTTGCCCAAAAATGAAAATATGAAAATTTTTGTTATTATTAAACTTTTCCCAGAATGTCTCGGATTTCAGCTGATCGTATATTTAATCCTCTACAAAGAACTGATTTTCTATTCCTGTTATCTTCTCCCAAATTGTATATGGAAACTAGAAAATTAATAGGCATCTTGCACAAATTTACCATAGATGTTATAGAACGACGCCGTAAAGCTCTGGAGGAATCCTTAAAACATGACAGTAAATTTTCAAGAGCAGTTAACAATTTCACAGAAGGTTTTACATTTTTTTTATTTTAGCACCAAAAGTTGAAGAATTGGATTTAAATACCAAAAAACGTATGGCTTTCTTAGATGTTCTATTGCAATCGACCATCAATGGAGCTCCTTTGACCAATGAAGATATACGTGAAGAGGTTGATACATTTATGTTTGAGGGCCATGACACCACCACCAGCGGCATATCGTTTGCTTTATATTTGATTGCTCGGCATCCAGCTGTGCAAGCCAGATTAGTGGAAGAAATCAAACAGGTATTGGGCACCGACAAGCATACGCCAGTGACTTTGAGAGACTTGCAAGATCTCAAATATATGGAGCTGGTGATAAAGGAAACCTTAAGATTATATCCCTCGGTACCAGTGATAGGTAGAGACACAAACGAGGATATAGCGCTCGGTGATATCATCATACCTGCTAACACTGGCGTTAACATGAATCTTTTTGCCATCATGCGTGATCCGGATTATTTCAGTGAGCCAAATGCCTTTAAGCCAGAACGCTTCTCGGATGAAAGCAGCGAAAAGGTTAATCCATTTGCCTATACACCCTTTTCTGCCGGCCCGCGTAACTGCATTGGCCAAAAGTTTGCTACTTTGGAAATGAAGAGTACCATATCCAAAGTTTTGAGACATTTTGAATTATTGCCATTGGGTCCCGACGCCCGGCCAATTATTAATCTTATATTACGCTCTGCAACTGGTGTTCATATTGGTCTAAGACCGAGAGACTTGTAAGGATTACTTTTAATTTTTAATACAATCAAAGCACTACTTTCAATTATATTTTTTTTTAATTGTATTCATAAATTAATTATTTTTTTTTTTATAAAATTAAGGCAAAATTATGTTTAATAAACATTTTCGAAATAAGTTTTTCAATTTAAAGGAAATTGATCAAAACCTTTTTTTATTAAATTTTAATATCTTTAGCGCGCGTTTTCCTAAAATTAATATTTTATCTGTTCTTTCCACCTGTCTGTGTGTCCCTCAAAGGCTGTTTTCTCGAAAACCGTTAGAGCTACGGACACAGAATAAGCTAAACTTTGGCAGTTACAGCAACACAAATATTTGACAAATTAAAAATTGAAGGGTGTTCTAAAGCGAGCAACGAAAAATTTTGAAATCCTAACGTTATATACCAAAAGTTGGTGTATTTTTATGCAGACTACAACAATTAACACTGAAGTTTAAAAACCAAAGGCTATTCCATCAGTTAATGTAATTTTGACTATGTAATTTTGACAACTTGCTGTATCTTGGAAACCGTAAGAGGCAAACTCTTGCAATTTAAAAATATCGCTAAAACAAACAAACAAATCACCAAAACGAAAAAACTCACATCTAAAGAAATCGCTAACGGGAAATAAATTGCAAAAAATCGCCAAATACGAAATAAACGCCAAAACTAAAAAAAAATTTGCTATAAACCGAAAAAAGTTTGTCGTGTACTTGATTGAAACTTATAAAAAACGCAAAAATTTTAAATTCCAAAATAAAAAAATCGCCTAAATTAAAAAAACGCCAAAACTAAGAAAACGCCAAAAACAGAAAAAATCGCCGAAACGCAAGAAGCGCCAAAACTAAAAAATAGTTAAAACTAAAATATATTTCAAAACAAAAAAATCGCCAAATTGGAAAAAACGCCGGAACTAAAAAATTTCTCAAACTATAATATATTTAAGAAATTTATTATTCGACATATTGTCAGAAGTTTATTTTAATTTGAAATTTATTTGCTGGTGGTTCAGCGTTGTCTATATATTTCATTGTTGCTGTAAAAAATCATCAGTAGACTTCAACCACAGATTTTGAATTCTCAAATAGTTCTTGAAAGTCTGCGCATAAGATAAGAGGTTTGTGACTATTCAAAATGTGTGGTTGAAGTCTACTGATGATTTGTTACAGCAACAATGAAATATATAGACAACGCTGAACCACCACCAAATAAATTTCAAACTATAATATATTGCAAAAAAATAAAGAAAAAAAGTCGCGAAATTCGAAAAAAATTGCCAAAAACTGAATAAAAGTTTACCATGTACTTAAGATTTTGCAAAAACGCTAAAAATAAAAAATTTCAAAGTAGAAAAATCGCCAAAGCTAAAAAATAAACAAAGCTAAAAAAAACTCCAAAAACCGAAAAAAATCGCAGCAACGAAAAAAGCGCCAAAACTAAACAAATTGCTAAAACTAAAATATACTGCAAAAAAATTTTAAAAAATCGCTAAATACGAAAAAAACGCCAAAACTGAAAAATTGCCAAAAAAAAAAACTGAGAAAAAAATTCTAAAATAAAAAACGCCAAAATTAAAAAAAATCGCCAAAACTAAAAAACCCGAAAATAAATTTCAAACGAAAAAAAAAACGCCAAAAACCAACAAAAAACGCTAAAACTGAAAGAAATGGGCAAAAGCCCCCAAAAAAACTTTACCGGGTACTTAATTTATTTTTTAATGTCTGCAGCAGGTAAGATATTCATATAGTATTACATATACAGTGTCCGTCCGGAAACCTTCGTGTGCGAGACAATTATATTTACACAATTTATTTTTAAATACATTGAAGTTGATTATTGAAATGCAATTCATCAGAGGGAACCTTTACCCAAAAATTTCTTAGAACTACTAGAGATATTATGTTGAATTATCATTTAAAAAAATGAGAAATTCAACTAATATCATAGTTGAATCAACATGATTTTTTTACTTTACCATTACTACATTGGCTGACTTTATATCAGCTCGAATTGTAGTTGTAAGAAGTATGTAAATGAAAATGAAAGAATACGCCAAAATTTTAGTGTTTTATGTCATCTCCAACAAATTTTTAATTTTGTATTTGTTCAGCATTTTAGCGAGCGATTTTAGTTTTAGCGAATTACAGAATAAGGAGGACAGAACTTTTTGTTAAGAGAAGTAACATTCAGCCATTGAAACAATGCCTACTACTATTACTAGGTGGTACCTTCTTTTAGGAAAGGGATAGTGATAGAGAAAACAGGTGGTGAAGGAATCTTATTAAAGAAGATTTAAAACAATCATACGAAGTTAAGAAATACAAAAAATAAATACTCAAAACGTACACGTTCCTTTTGGTGTGCAAATAATGTCCATGGACTTGGTGCAAATTCTATTACACAAAATGAAAATATCTTCTTTATAGACATTTTCGCTGAGGTGTTGCAATAACAACTTTATCATCTCCAATATTTTGTAGTATAAAAATACAAATGAATTTAAGACTTTACTCGATGTTTTAGCATTTTGGACCCTTATTATCAGTCAACATTATTCATATTATTTCTTATCGTTATTATTTATACTTTGATCACTCTCATTTTAGGGAAGTAGTGTTGGAAAACTGACAATGTATATTATTTAACTTAGTGCACCTGTTTTTTTTAAGAAATAAGAGCAAGAACATATCGCTCATTTACTCAAACAACGTCTTAACTCAAAAGAAAACTAGTTTGACAGAAAACGAATAAATAATATATTTAAATGAAATATTTTTAGACAATATGAAGAACGATATGAAAAATTCCATTTTTTGAGTTATGACGTTCTTTGAGTAAATGGGCGATATGTACATATATTATGCTTCAGATACTGGAAAGCTTAACTCCCCAACGTAACTCGAAACGAAAGGAAACGATTTCGTATTTCTATATTTATAACACTTTAATTTGAAAGCCTTTTCTTTCGTTTTGAATTACACAGTAGAGCCCCTGAGCTACAGGGATTGTCAATAAACAAAAAAATATTGGCGTCATGAGACCCAATCATAATTTGCTCTTTTACCCGAGATCTCTAAACGTATCATTTACGCTTTTATCCGAGGTTTTTTAAATGCGTCAATTGCTCATATATCACTTCAATGCGGTAAAAAAAAATTTTCAATTTAACATGCGCACTTAAGCAGGGTCCACTGTAAAACCTTAATTATACCATCATACCACTTTAGCAATCGGTATAACAAAATTTAAACTTGCAAACAATTTGTTTTATAGCGCTATTTACTGAAATGCTGAATCATGTTTTATTTTTGAACCTCTTGAAATCAATCGTTATTTATTTTTATTAAAGTGAAATAAATTTTCGTTTAAAAATGTAGATATAATTTTAATTTTTCATTGAGATGGGCAAAATTCATGCGATTGGTCTTAGTTATACATGCGTGAGCATGCATGGTTGCAAGTGAATTTTTGTTTCACTCACGAGAGCACAAATTAACGTGTAGAAAAAATGTATTTCAAAAATCTCTCTATTTTATTCCTACATTCTCGGAAACGCTTGCGGACAATGCGTTTGGCAATTTTGATTTTTTAATGCTTCCAGAAAAATTATAGATTTTTTATGTATGGATATCGAGTATACAGCTCTGATGCGCTATTCCCTTCTAACAATAATTTTTTTTACAAATATTACACTAAAAAAAGCCAATTCTTAATGGCCGTGATTGAAAACTTTGCAGGAATGTGTGATGATTACGAAAAATTTTTAAATTAACGTGAATGAAAAAAAGGATATCTACGCCCACATCTCTACTGATATCAGATGCATTTTTACACTGCATGAAAGTGATTTGTCTAGAAAACTTTTATAGGAATCACTTAAAATTTTAAATGTTTTTTATATATTTTTTTCTAGACAAGTCACTTGCTTATATTGTAAAAGCTACACAGATAATTGTGATAATCACCCATTTTAGTTAACACTCACGTGATGCCCGTAATTCGCGTATGACTTTGTGTATAATTGTGAATGAAAACTTATACACGATACCATCTCAAATTTATTATTTAACTTAGGCTGAGTTTACATCTGGCATTTCTTGTGTGTCATTAGCCCAAAAAAGCGTAACCAACTACTTAATAATAAAAAACTGTTTGATTCAGACATGTATTTATTGATTTAAACAGTTTGCAATCATGGTGGATTCTATAAAATTGTCTGTTAGTTATGTATGAAAATATTTAACTTAATAAATACTAGTGTTGTCATTCGAACAAAAATTGTTCGAATATTCGAACAACTTTTTATCATTTTTGTTCGAACGAACAAAAATATTCAATTTAGAATAAAAAATTATTCGAATAATTTTTGTCGAATATTCGAACATTCGAACAATTTCCTTAATTACTTTATATAAAAAGTATTTTACATTGCATTACTTTTTAATTTGTTAACAATATGATATTAAGTAATCAAATTACTCCAAATTATAAAAACTTGTGTAAGCTTTGTTTGTATGTACATATGTATGTATACATACATACATACATATGTTCGCTAAAGTCATCTCTTGTCTTTTTGGGAAAAGGTAATGCATCTTTCATGGAATTAGAATGTGTCTTACAATTTCTGAGAGAGATTAGAAAAAAACTGATTTTCTCTAATCAAAAGCGTTAAAAATCGAATTATTGAACGACGTAAAAAAAGCATTAAATACCAACTTTTTAAAATAAGTCACAAAAACAGAAAAAAATTTATAAATTTGTAGTGCGTGTCTGTGTATCGGTTTGTTTTTACGAGTCCATGTACAGACCAAATGGCAGGACCGATTTTGATTTAATTTTTTCTGTTTGAAAGGTGACTTGATCGAGTGTTTAAAGAAAATCGGTCCAGCCGCTTAGAAAGTATCACATCGTTTTTAGATATATTCTGTTAGATCTGTGTGTCTTTGACGCCGTAGCTCCCGAACGGCTTGACCGATTTTAATTTGCTTTGTTTTTGTTTGAAAGGTGACATGATCGTATATCTTCTTCTAATTTATACTTGAAGAAAATCGGTCTAGTCGATTGGAAGTTATCTTAAATTTTCTATATATTAATTTACTCTCTTCTTTTTTGCGATTCTGCTATTTCAATAGTATTAGTGTAGCATAGAGTTCTTAACTTATACTACAGCGTCAACTGCGGCAAAGGTTCTTAAAATTTTTAAGTTTTGTTATTAATATTTCTAAATCTGTTATTGAAATCATATGTTTTTCGTGTGTAATGAATAATTTTTCGTTTGTTAATAAAAAAAATTAAACTAATACACATACGTGTCGTTTTTTGCAATCTTTTTTAAGATTATCGAATATATATTTTTTTTTTTGGTCGTTCGAATATTCGAACAAAAGTACAAAATTATTCGTCTCTTCGAACAAGAAAAAAATCATGAAATTTTATTCGAACAAATATAAAAGACGAATAATTAACAACACTAATAAATACGTGTCTGAATCAAACTGTTTTTCATTAGTAATTAGTGGTTACGCTTTTTTTACGCTTGTGTGGCATTTGGCACACAGATGGAAACCCGGCCTTAGTTCCTCATAAATCTTATGAAGCAGGAAAACCCAGGTGACAGTTATCACAAAAAAAAATAAACATTTAATATGAAAAATAATATCTCTAATTGTTCTAAGAAATTTTTGGGTAAAGGTTCCCTGATTATCTGCATAGGAACCAGCTAATACGTCAATAATCAATTTCAATGTATTTTTATGAAACAATTGCCCAATTCACAAGTCATGTTGTAACGTGTAAAGTTTTAAGGCAGTTTAAAAAATCTCAAAATAAAAACATTATGTATAAATAATTTGCTATTGTTTAGAGAAATTTTTATTGAAGTTTCATTTTCAAAAAGACAGCTTTAACACCTAATTTACACGAAGACTTTTATGAAGTCTATTTTTCGACGTCACTTTTTGTTTGTTAGCGAACGGGGTAGAGAAGAAAGAGGGGTAGAAAAAATGACTCGATTTCTGTTTTCCATGGTTTTTTTCATATTTCTCTTTACATTGCTCTTGTTGTTATTGTTGTTACGTTTCAAAGTTACTCTTCTATCTTATTGTTATTTTTTATTGTTACTCTTCTAGCTTATTGGCTACATGAGTGAAGAGAAGTAAAATTAGACGTCCAAAAAAAAAACATCGTATGAATGCAAGGAATTTTTGGTAGCAACTTCAAAAGAGAATTAAGAAAAATAGACGTCATAAATTTCACCGTGTGAATTAGCACTAAGTAATACAACAAGGCTTGTGAATTGAGCATATATTTTTTTTACTGAATAAGTAAAATAATAATTGGGATAATTAGAAGAAACAAACTAAAAAAAAAATTCACATGGATTGTAAATTTATTCAATGTGTAGTTTCTTTAATTCAAACAAGCGACCTGTCTAGAAAAAATATGTAAAAAGCACTCAAACTTTTGAGTGATTCCTATACAAATTTTCTTGTCAAATCGCTTGCTTAGTCCTTAGTTTACACTATGCAAGTCTTATTGATAAGCTTATTAGTTTGAAGGAGAGAGAGAGAGAGAGAGACGAGGGGAACAGAAACTTTTCTTTTTCCCTCGACTCTCTCTCTCTTCTAACAAACTAATCAGCTTAGCAATAAGACTTGCATAGTGTAAACTAGGACTACATATTAGTTTCTAATCAAATCATAAACAATATATTATCTTTAATAGCAGCTAAGATTTTCAATTGATAACATGTTTTTCGTATGAGTGTTGAATTTGATTTCATAATATCGAGCCATAACCGCCAAAATAGCTTAAGCGACACAATTTTCGAACTTAATTTTTTGACTTACGATCGCAAATAATCGATTATCGTAAAAAAAATTAATCTAGAAGATTATGTCGCTTAAACTTTTTCTGGCGCTTATGACACGTTATGGGATTTGTGCATTAAGAATCAAAGTCATGAGATATTAAGAAAATGCTCGTCCATATGGCATATCGTGATTTTGGTCATGAATTTGTTAATCAACACAAAAAAACCAAATCAATTTATTTTAAAATTTATTAGAATCTTCAATATTTATATGATATGGACCACGTTGACAAACTAAACATTCTGGTTTGCCAAAATAAATTTCAGAAATTAACAATTTATTTAATCTTATCACACGTATTTTCTTAGTGCATTTTTAGGTAATAACAAAAAAGTAGGGACAAATTTTTGTCTGGCAACACTGACTCTTAATATTATGCGATACATACTACGTTTATACGCAGGGCTTATTTGCAAATAAAACTGTAAATTGTTGCCATATTATTGTTTTTATTGCGACTTACTAATTCAGAAAACTATTCACGTTTAACGCACTATTTGCAAATAAAATGCTTGAGGTTGCCACGCTTCAAATGTTTGATAACAAAAAATAATAAATGGATTAATATTGCACAAAAAACATTAACAGAAGCAAATAATGACAATTAAAACAAATAATTATTTGATATTTTGCACATTTACACTATTTTTTTTGTCAAAAAAGTAAATTTTCTATAGAAGTGCTACCAAGTTTGTGTACTTTTGCTATTCCATATAAACAGTGAGTTAATTTATTTGCCAATATTTTTATTTGCAAATAGTGCGTGTATAAACGTAGTAACACACAACCTGCATGTTTGAATGCCTACTGCTGACTACACACTATGGCATTTTGTTACATCGCAATAGCGTGTCCTAGTGGCAACGTTTGTCATTTTCAATATTTTTCGTTGTGTTGCATTGCTTTCCATATAAAAAAAACTTAATCGCTCTATTCAGAATCTTGAGAAAATGGTCTTGCATGTGCAAAATGGTAAAGTATATTGATACTCACCACTTAACAATTATTGATTTTTTTTTGACTAATTAATTCCAAACTAAATCATGCTAAGTGTACGAGTACTTAAAACTAGAGATGTGCAAATGTCGTGATTTTATCGTGTCACGCGTGAGTCACGTGATTCGTGATCAAATATGGTAACTAATCACGCGTGAGTGCGTGAGCGTGACTGAAAAAAATTTACTCGTGCGTGAGCTTTTTTTAATAATCACGCACGAATTCTCACGCTCTCACGAGATAACATTCCTGCATAGGTACATATGTAACTGTATTCAATCATTTAAAATAAATTATTTTATAATAATAAATGCATATATGTATAGTAGGGTTGTTATCCGTCCTCTTTTTCTCAGACACTGTCCTCTTTTTGAGATCTCTGTCCTCGAAAAAAATTAGCGTCCGGGAAAGTCCTACTTTTTAAGCCAATTTATTCGCTTTTGTATTGCTTGACAAATTGTATTTATTAAAAGCTAAACTAAAAAGGGAAATAATTGGTATTGGATATCCAGTTTATCTTATATTAAATAACAATGTTTATGAGGGTTGTGGTATGTTATTTTAAGAATTATTTAAAATATAGATGGAGTTGAGTAAAAATTTCCAGAAAAATATAGTGCATAGCTTTGAGCGAGAGTTCAAAATCATTATTTTATGAACAAACAAGATATTTTAACTTAACAATAAAAGTTTATTTAAACGTCGGCAGCCCCATCGATTGATGTGTAATCGGTTGCACTTTGATATTTGAAGTGCTATTTCTGTGCATTTATGTATGTAAATACATATTATTAAATGTGTAAATATTTATGTAGGTACAATTTAATTTAAACATATCGATAGTTTTGGGTAAAAAGATCCAATATTCTATGCAAAATGTGCGAGATTGACTCTTTTTACAGAACACCATCGATATGTATTTAAGATTTTAGTGGTACTAATCACTCCTATCATAAATAATATGTGAAATTTTCATTCCCCATGAAGAGAAATTTGCTACAGTAAACCTCGGTTAATTACCTCATCAAAAATGTCATGATTTTTTGGGTAATTATCCGAGAAAGGTACTAAAGCGAAGACGTTTAATTACCTCATAGAGATAATTATTAGAATACGCTTAAATACCTTTAGAAATGCATTTATCGGAACGCATTGTGATATGTAGCACTAATAACTTCAAATAAAATGTATGTACATGCATATGTATTTCTTCAAATAAAATATTTTATTAAATAAAAATTACAAAAAATAAATACATTAGGTTCATATTTTCGATTACAGAGTTGCATAAGTATGTACTTTTTTCATTAAGAAATTAATTGAAAGTCTGAAATCGTAAGAAATACACAAATTTTTTGTTTGAAATAATGTTTTTATGTTTTTAAATATTTTAGGTGACGTGATTTAATATACCATCACCACAAAATTTACTGCATGTAAACCAAAGAGTTTTATATTCAATGAAAAAGGTGTTGCAGGGAATTATCGTTATTAATCATGAAATTTATTTACTTGTAATATATAATTGGAAGTAAAATATTGAAATTACGCGATGTATTAAGTCATTTAGTCTTCAAACGTACACGGCAATTATGAATAAAATTGCTTCCTTTTCCAATTTGAATTTTTTCCCCTATTACTTGCTATATTTTGAAATTGTTCCCCGGGAAAAAATTTCTCACGGAATTTTTTTATAATTTCCCTCATCAAGTGAACAAAACCAAGGGAAAGTGAAAAAATCCACATGAAAAATATCATTCACGATAAGTGGAATTAAAATAGAGAACACATTTCTGGAAAAAACTTCCTCACGATTGCAATTTGGGGAAAAGGGGAAATATTTTGACGGAAAAACTGTTCACGATAGAGGTGAATATTATTGGAAAAATTCAATTTCGTTTTATTTTTAAGTCCTACTTTTTTAAGCAAATGTCCGGGTTTTTTCCCTCTGCTATCCTCTTTTTATAAATTAAACGATAACAACCCTATACAATGTATAGTAATATGTATGGTAGTATGAGCTTACAAATATAATGAATACCCCCAAACAAAATGTTTCGACTTTTTCTGAAGTCAGACTTGTCTGAACAGTTTTTTTTAAACATTAAAACTTTGATTTTTGAGTACATAAGTAAAAGTCTGTGAAAATTTTTTTTAAATAAATATGTATATGTTGATAAAAAAAAGGATTGTAACAAATATTAAAAAACGTGAGTATGTGCAAATTATTTCGACAATAGCAGCAACATAAGGGTGAAGCGGTACTCTGCTATAAAAGCAAAAAGAAATCGTACCTATGTACATGTCGTTACGAATTCGTACCGACTTATCGTAACGAATTCGTATCGACATATCGTTATGAAGTCGTGTCAACCATTTCATACAAAAATTTTTACGATTTCGGTAATATTTCGGTGCCGAAATCGAAAGATTATGTCGACCAATCGTTACGAATTCTTTACGAATTCGGAGCATTTTGTTCAGCGTTCTTTTGTGTTTTGGTCCACTGTGTATGGTGTCAGTTGATGTAGATTTCTGCTTTATATACGAAAGATTTCTGCTTTATGGACCAAAACACAAAAGAACGCTGATGATGAAGGTGTAGTGGCCTTTGAAAACGTCTAGCTGTTCCGTTCAACTATGTGTTGTCAGAATATTTACAACTAATAAAATATTTTGGCTTAAAAAGCGATACGAACTTTAGCCTGTTCAAATCATAAATATAGATATTAAATTAACTTTGCTTTATTTTAATTTACATTGTAAATTTTACAAAAACACGAGCATACATATAAACATAGATATGTAGTTATATATGTATATGTAAGAACCTATTTTTCAACCCAAAAAACATGAAAATTATATTGTACATATACTTTTTCGTGAGCGTGCGTGATCGTGAGTTGTAAGCCACTCGTGCGTGATTAAAAATATTTTATTCGTGAGCGTGCGTGATCGTGAAAATTTTCAAAATCATTCGTGCGTGAGTAAAATATTTTTCTGCGTGAGCGTGCAGTGAGCGTGTCGTGAGTCAGAAAACACTCACGTGCACATCTCTACTTAAAACATTTAAAAAGGGAGGTTTTTAAAATTGACAAATTATGCTAAGTACATTTTTGCTCATAACTTTTGATAGAATAGTCCAACCACTATCAAAATATTACAGAATCTAAGTTAATAAACGATGAATTCAGAAATGCTATTCCCAGCATAAAATGTTATGTCGACTTAGCATGTTTTGGAATGGGACCGTCGAATTAATCATATATTTTTCTCGGTGATATTATGCAAGCCGCTAAGTACAAAACAATAATGTACATATGTATGTGTGTCTATGGCAGTGTGTGATGTGGAGTAATTTTGATCTGATAGTAGAATGTTTTGCTTGTGGAAATGAAAATAAAATAAATATTTTTGTTGTTGCATTTTGGGCCTGCATTTTTTAAACGTCACTTTGAACTGCTCACTTATTGCGTACAGAATTTCAGTACGAAGTCTACTTTTGCGACCAACAACTGCTGAGGGTATAGCAGACGCTGAACTTGGACTGCTGAATTTATAATATGCAGTTAATTATTTTGTAATTAAATTTCAATAATAATGTACACGTGCGTATCTAAAATACAATAGTGTCCCGATAAAGGTCACCAAAAATTTTTTTTAATAAAAATAAAAACAAATACATATGTATGCAAATAGGAAATAGGTATCAAAATACAAAATATAAGGTTCTAACAACTGACTCTGGTAGAGGATATAAAAAATATATTTATGTGTTTTGCTAATTATAAATAAATAAAAATAAAATAATAAAAATTATAATTTTAAAGGAGAAGCAAAAAACTAAAATAAGAACTAAATAAACTTTTAGTGAAGTCCCCTTGTTTTTTGTTGATAAAAGCGTAATTACTCCTTTTTGCATTTTACCTAACGATCACATTTTTGTAGAACATTTTAACACTATAAACCTTTTCCGAATGGGTGGTTTTCGACGCTATATTAAAAATAATAAGCACCGTTACACACACTGGTGTTTAAGTTGAATTTCGAGCTTTACTGCACTTAGGGATTTACTATAACAACATTGTATGATGAATATTTTTGTACATGGTACAATTATACAAGGTACAACCACAAAAATAAAAAAATTTAAATAATTCTGCAGTTTCTAAACGAGACTTCCGATTGTTATGAAATACCGAACACAAAAATGATTCTCTCGCACAAGTCGAATTTTCGGAAAAAATTGAGTTTGCCGGCCGATTTTTTGTATTTTCTAAAGTCATGTTTTAGACTTGGCAGTTTTGCTTCTCTTCAATTCTCTTTTAAAACTGCTCGTTTGTTTACATTAGACGGTTTCCTATTTTCCTATTGTTTTAATGATGCGAATGAAATAACAAAAGAGAATGGAAGCAACTTTTCTGTACAAGCAAGTCAGTACCCCTCTTCTTTCTTCTTTCCTCTCTCTCCCATAAACTCAGACTTGCTTCAAGAAAAACTGCCGAGTCTAAAACATGAGTAACTTCAACAATAACCACGAATTCTTCTTCACTTTTGAAGAAACAATTTAAAAGAAACCACATAAAATTTTCTTTTGCGTTCCCGGCTGAGTTCCTTACATACAGCATGTATGAAATTTCATAACAATCGGACGGCTCGTTTAGAAACTACAGAATTATTTCCACTTTTTTTTCTAAATCCCCCACTGTGCATTACCAGCCCAGCCGGTTAAAAATTTCTGCCTCTCGAAATTATCTAACCGATTTTTATGAAATTCATAGATCGATCTGAGTCCAAGAGACATAGCCTATTTTTTTTTAAATAGGATCACGGGAGGAGGTAAGGGTAAATGTCTTCCTCTTTGAAACAATCTATGCGGTTTTTATTAAATTCAAAACATAAATAGATCTGCGTCTACAAGGAGACATAGGCTGTAATTTTTTTTTTTAAATAGGAGCACGTAGGGGAAAATATATATCCGATTTTTATGAATAAAGGGTAAGGGACAATTTCTGTCTCTTTGAAACTATCTAACCGCTTTTTATGAAATTCAAAACATGGATAGATCTGAGTCTGGAAGGACACAAACGCTATATATTTTCATCAAAACTAAGCCCACCGGGGGGTAAGGGGTAATTTCTAAGGTAAGTAAAACGTAAGGACCTAGACTAATAGAAAAATAACGATCTAATTTTAAGAACAAAAATCTGGAATTTAGATTGTAAAATTTTCAAATTTCAATCTTGAAATTTGTTCAGTAAGATTGACGTTCTCAAATTTAAGCGTAAATTCTTCATTTAAAGAATTAATTCTAAAAATCAAAAACGCATTCTTAAAATCAAGAGCATAATCTTAATTTTAAGATTATATTCTTAAATTTTTACGAAAATGATGTTAATTTAAAATTTTTATTAAGAACAAAATCTTGAATTCGATCTCAAAATGGGATTTTATTCAATACTAGCTGACTAGCAAACATTAGTGTTGTATTGGTGGTGCAATATGAAAATTGGATTTTGCCACGCCCCTCCGCTCGCAGACCGAAAATCAATAATCAGACTTCACAGTGTCACCCGCCTGAATGGCGTCCATACGTTACATACATACACACATCCTGTTTTATATATATAGAAGAAAGATGGAAGATAGAAGATTACAATCTTAAATGTGATCTTAAAAAATTAAGATTTTATTCTTGAATCAAGACTATTAAGATTGAAATGGTTTGATTTTAACACGTTTTCCCCATAGTGTACGTTTCCAACCGGTGTCCCATGACACCATGCGTTCTTTTTTATTCGAAAGATCAATATAATAATTTTTTTGTGTCCTCTACTAGCATCAGTCATTATCAATTCTTCTTTGTTGTTTTGAACATTGTTATTAATTGCCATTTCAAGTAGGTTAGATTTAGAAAAACATCAGTGGCTGACATTCGAAATTAAAATGGTGTCACAAAGTCTGACTTATAATCATTGCAATCTTAAATAGGCATTAGGGATGCCAAACGGAAAATCCCGAATCCCGGGATTTGTAAAATTTAATCCGGGGATTTCGTTTTCGGGATTTCTTAGCAATTTTTATATAAAAAACTATTTATAAATTCAAATTTTCCCGGGGAATAATTTCAAACAGTAGCAAATAATAGGGAAAACACAAATCCAACTGGAAAATGGAGAAATTCCTTGCGGTAATTTATTCATAATTGCAGTGTAAACTATCTATATGTCGACTCCTCAACGCTACAAAACAATTAGCACTTACTAACTATTTTTTGGTAACAATTGAGTACTATTGACAGCTTCTTACAATTGAAGTTGAATACATTACAAGGCAAGTGCAAACTTTTTGCTGCCGGGTTGACGTAAAAGCGAAAAATATTTAGAGAATAATGCCGGATATTTTGTCTAAGAAACTATTCGAGTTTGTATATATGTTTTTTACATTGCAGTCCAAAATTATTTTCGTTTTATTTAGACCGTTTAGGTCGCTTTTGACACAAGCCTATGATCAAACACATTTAAATTACACTTTGAATGTAAGTGCTTATAAAAATATGATAATCAGACTTAATTAATCGAATTTGATTAGCCAGTCTTTATCTTTGTCGTAGTCGTGACGAGATCGATAAAAAAAGAGGCAATGCTTGGTATAGGTAACGACCGTAAAGGCTACCTGTTGTTGGTCAATCGCAGTTAAAAAAAAAACGTTAATAGATACATATATGTATATAACAAAACAATAATGTTTTTGCAACTTATTTGTATGAAAGTGAATCTAAAAATTTTTGTAAATCAACTTAAGTGGTAGTGCCAAAAGTCCACAGATATGTACATTCGTTTTGGTTTAGATTATGGAAAAATATTTATATTGAAAACATAAACAAGTTTTTATATTTAGTTATTGTTTTCAGTATAAATTCTCTAACATCAAATGTAATTAATCAACTTAAAACTAGATGAGAAAAATTTTTTTGATTTTTATTTCATACTCGTATTAGAAAATTGTTAACTTTAAAGACAATTATTGTATTATGAACGTAAAACCTTTTAAAATGCACAAATAAAATAAAATTTGTTATTAAAGTAATAAAGGTATTCACAACAAGAAAAAAACTGATGTGAATACCTTTAATATATATTTAAAAAAATAATCAGGGCTAACATGAATAAAATTTCACGTGAAATATTTTCCCTTTCCAATTAGAATTTTTTGTTTTCCCTATTACTTGATATTAGTTGGAAATAATTCCACGGAAGAATTTCACGTGGAATTTTATTCACGATAGCCCTGAATTTATTTCACCAAAAATATTAGATCAAATTAGACAATTATTGTATTATGAACGTAAAACCTTTTAAAATGCACAAATAAAATAAAATGTGTTATTAAAGTAATATATATTTAAAAAATAATTTATTTTACAAAAAAAAAGTAGATCCCGAAATCTCGAAAATCCCGAAATCCCAAAAAATCCCGGGGTTTCAAAAATCGATCCCGATTGGCATCCCTAATAGGCATAGAAATAGATAACACTCAGTGTTGCCACATTTTTTTATTATCAAAAATTTTCTAAAATTTTTTGAAATTTAATTTTTATTATTAAATTATATTTTGGTGCTGTAAAATAAACTTAGATATAATATAAGAGAAACACAGGTTTTTTACATATATGGGGTAGTATTTAATGTATGGGGAATTTTTGCTTGTTTTTTTTTTTTTTTTTTTTGCTTAACCAATAAAAAAACACTTAAATGATTCTTTCAACTTCTGAAGGGTTAATATCAAAGTCGAAAAGTTAATTTCCCTGGGATTTGTTTAATTATATACTTTGTATTTTTATCTTTGCTCTATTTTTAGCTTTAACCAGTACAATATTTAAAATCGTTATTTATTAATTTCTTACTGCAAAAGACTCTATTTGACCTATAGTGCAATCAGAAAATAACGGCACCACTGATATCCCCATTTTATGTATTATACAATACAGTAGTTTTCTGATTTAACGAACATTCGATTTAGTGAACATCGCATTTAACGAACATCCAATTTTTTTCTACTGAGTACCTTATATAACGAACAAAAATTCTATTTTGTACTCGGTATAACGAACAAATGTAAAATTAAATAAGAAACATAATTGCTATCAGAAAGTTACTAAGAACCAATATACATAAATAAAAATGTATGTTAGTTATCTTCTTTTGATGGTTTTGTTTGATATCATATGAGAGTAAGTTGTGTGAAGTAATTTTTGCTGCGAACATCAAAATGGATAAAAGAAATTGATTGTTCTTAAGGGATAAAGTTAAAATTATCGATGATCATCGAAATGGTCTGCGGGTTACAGATTTATGTGAAAAATATGGGCTGCATAAATCCACCATTAGTACAATCCTAAAATCAAAGGAAAAATTTTTAAGTAATGTTGAAAACTGTCATTTTGGGTATCGCAATAGAAGTGCTGTAAAGCAAGGTGAGGTCCCGAGAATGGAAAACAAACTTTTTCAATGATTTCTCATGCAACGCAATTGCCATTTTGTAATACAAAGCCAAAGAAATTCACAACAAAATTTATGAAAGATAGTCTGTCTAATGCAAGCCATGGTTGGCTGACCAGATTTATAAAAAATTTAATTTAAATTTGAATAGATGGATTGAAAATAGCCCTTTATCCGATGAACAAAAGGAAAGTGAAGAAGAGCTGGATGGAACTGAAATTTAAGAGCCCAAAATATAACACGAAGATGTCATTAAGCATTTCGAAATTTGTATTAAATGGGTTCAACAAAACAAAATTAGTAGCTCAAATTTAATGCTTTGGAGATAGCTTCAAGAAGATGCCATTAAGAGAAAGATATCAATTCCAAAAAAACAGACCAGTTTTTTTAAATAAATTATTTTTGTATTATATTGCTTTGTGAATTTTTCTTTTACTGATATTTTAATAAAATACGTACATACGTTCATATATTCTTTCCCCCATATTCATAAAAAAATAAAATGAATTTGAAATTTATTTTAGGCAAATTTTGTATGGAAAATTTGAAATAAAATACATTTCAAATTCGTTTCGAATTTTATGAATATGGGGGTTTGAGTTTTGAATAAAACAGCAGGACACTTTTCCTTTTTAACTTAGTACTGGATATAACGAACAATTCACTTTAACGAACAGGCCTGACAACAATTAGGTTCGTTAACTCGGAAAACTACTGTACTTTCTATTTAAACTGTGTGTGCTAGTGAGAAGGAAATTTGTTATCGCTTCGAACAGTGATGGGATTTGAAAATGTTAATTTAGTACCCAAACAATATATTAAATACATATGTACATATCGTCGTTACCTTAATATAGAAACCCAATTACTTATTATTTTTCTGAAATCGAGATTTTTGTTCTTCTATGATTCTGATTGAAAATGGTGCTACAAATTTACAAAAAAAAAAAAGCGGTTCTGAAAAAAAATTAACTTTTTTTTAAAGAGAAGTAACATTCAGGCAATCAATGTATTCCTACTACTATTACCTAGTAATGCCTTCTTTTAGGAAAGGGAAAATGGATAGTGATATAGAAGACAGTTGGTGAATACAGCATTATTGTCACTTAAATTAAAACGTGTTTCAATATGTATACGTACAAAAAAAGAGGCCTAAGTAGACTAACCCATGCTCAATAAAATATCGCCAAGAATTTCCCTACAAATTGCATCACTGACTCATATTATTGTGCTCTTAATTAAATGCACTTTATACCTATTTGAATATTTAGTTACAGTTTGGTTCCGCAGCTAACAACATCACAAAAAGTTAGAACATGATATTAGAATTTGTGTTGGGCTTTCTAGGTTTTCTTTTCGTATGGGATTATTTCAATAAACGGAAGCGTAATGCTTTGTTGGAAAAATACAATATACCAGGCCCTAAAGCTTTGCCGGTTTTAGGCAATGCTCTCTTAATCAAAGATGTCAACAGTGATAGTAAATAAACAAATGCATATATGTATAAGAAAATATATAATAAAATTAAAACAACACTTTTAATTTTCCTTTGATAAGATTCCATTCAATATACGTGCGATTTGAAAAGAATATATGGCAAAATTTCTAGATTGTGGATTTTTCATCATTTGGTGGTTTATATAATGGATCCCAAATATTTGGAGGATGTTTTCAGCAGTCAAAAAATGAATACAAAAAGCCGTTTTTATGACTTTCTAGTGGACTGGTTAGGCCATGGTCTGCTTTTAAGTTGGGAAGCCAAATGGCATGCGAGACGTAAAATTTTAACATCTGCATTTCATTTTCAAGTTCTCGAACAATTCGTTGAAATATTTGATCAGCAAAATGATGTTTTGGTAAATAAATTGTATAAAAAGGCTGATGGTGAAACGGCCATTGATATATTTCCAGCGGTGTGCTTATGTGCTTTGGATATAATAGCGGGTAAGTGATATTTTTTTTTTCATATAAAATGTTACCAGAAGTAGGAGTGTCTTGCAAGAAGTTGTCCTAGTCGGGTCTTATTATGTAATTCAATTCGAAAAACAAAACCTTTCGAAAGCAATTTCCGATTTGAAAGTAAAATGCTGCTGTCTAATTCGTTCGTACTGTGATTGTTGTACAAATTAAAGAGCGGGTAAAATCGACTGATGTCAAATTTTATATATAAAAAAACTTGGTACATAATACTGGGGGGTTATTGTAATTCGATTCGAAACGGAAACTGCTCAAATTTGTATGTTATTAGCATTACAATTGGAACACATTTCCGTTCAATTCGGATTACATAATAACCCCCTGAAATTTTAATAAAAAAGTTGTCAGCATTTGCGCATAATCGTAAAAGTTCAATGCAAACATGTGTAACAACATTTTGAATTTTAAATATCGAAAAGTGTTGTATGTATATCGTCAGCTGAAATGCAAAACCACGTAATTAAGAAGAAAATTCACAACTGCATATTTAATTAATTATTAGATATTACATCGAAACACATGTCCCATGGTCATCTTGGTTGAAGTTTTGTTCAGTTTTAGTACATATTTTTGAAGTCGATTGAATTGTTTTATAAAAGTTATATCACTACATACAAATTGTTATTGTCTATTTTTAAGTGACTCAATTATGTTTAAAAAATTTTAATGATCAAACAGAATAAGTCTGCAACTTCAGGAAAAATCGCTGTCAAATTAACAAAGCCCATAATAAAATCTACGCCAGTAACTTCAAATGCTCTCTAATTTTTGTTTCATTTTCTATTGTGATTATTTTGCTTTGTAGGTTTGTTGACAAAATGTATAAAATTTATTGAAAGTATGGTAGAATTGTTGCGAGAATGAGTATTTATATGTGAGAGCATAAGAAAAAATGTTGTCAAAATAAAATAGATTCTACCTCTGGACTGCTTTCTGGGCCTACTTTTTGTGTCAATTTGTATAGAAAATGTGTTTATGCCGCAATTCTGTTTGATCATTTAATTGTTACGGAAAATTTTAATTTCAACTCAACTTGTTAAAATATGAGTAGTAGTCTGTCACAAGTTGTTTTCTTGAGAACCGTAAGAGCTACGCAACTGAAATTCGCACAGAATATGTAAAAATTTGGCCTCTACAACAGTTAAATATTAAAGAGTGTTCTAAAGCGAGCAACGAGATCGTATCTAATGCAATGTACAGACAATTATAAATAGACACTTTGAAATTTTTTAACTGTAATTTTATGCAGACTACTCCAATTAACACAGAAATTAAAAAAAAATATCACATTAAAGGGTATTCTGTCAGTTAATGTAATTTTGACTATATAATTTTGACAACTTGCTGTATCTTGGAAACCGTAAGAGACAAAGTCTTAAGATGTTCAAAAACTCTAGAGTTAAAAACCCTAAAATCCAAAAAAAAAAAAATCGCCAAAACGAAAAATTGCCAAAATGGAATAAGGACTTGAATGAAAAATATCACCAAAAATAAAATAAATCGCTTGCATGCAAAAAAAATATTCCCCAGAAGTAAAAAAGGTATCAAAAAAGCTAGAAAAATCGCCAAAAACTTGAAAAAAATCGCCAAAACGAAGAAAAAGCGCCAAAACTAAAAAAACGCTAAAAAGAAAATAAAAATATGTATTGGAAAAAAATGAGAAAACCCGAAAAAATTCCATAAGAAAAAAACCCCCAAAAAACAAAAATTACCGTTAATCCTAAGAAAATCGCCAAAAAATAAAAACTAAAAAAAATTGCAAAAAAAACCAAAAAAAAAAATCCCAAAACGAAGAAAAAGCGCCGAAACTAAAACATTGCTAAAACTAAAAAATTGCTAAAACTAAAAATATGTATTGTAAAAAATGAGAAAACTCGAAAAAATACTCAAAAAAAACTTCAAAAAAACTTAAAAAAAAAAACATTAATATTAAAAAATCGCCAAAAACTTGAAAAAAATCGCGAAAACGAAGAAAAAGCGTCAAAACTAAAAAAATGCTAAAAAAAAAATAAAAATATGTATTGGAAAAAAATGCGAAACCCCGAAAAAATCGCCAAAATGAAAAGCGCCAAAACTAAAGAAAGGTTAATCATAAAAAAAATCACCAAGTCCCCGAAACAAATCGCCAAAACTAAGAAAAAGCACCAAAACTAGAGAATCGCTTAAGAACAAAAATTTGTACACGCAAAGAAAAGATACTGTTGTAAAATGGTTGAGAAAACAATATTATGTTATCTGCAACAAATGTGTGGTCGTCGAAAACTAGTTATTGTTATTTTAAACATTTATTTCGTTACGATAAATAGAGTAATGTTTGGATTTAATAACTACATTATCACATCCAATAAAAGTGTGATATGGTTAGAGTTTAAAAGTATAGTTTTGCTGAAAATTTATGACAACAACATAATTTGTATTATTATTTAAAAATAATATGATGCAAATAACAATATAATGTTTTCCAAAACCATACTATTTTAAATTAAAAAAAAAAACAATCTTTTTCAGAAACATCTGTCAGTTCAGTATTTCGTTTGTAAGCTATCGGTAGTGTTAAACAAATGAATAAATAAATAAAGTATAAACAAAAGGGTAGATAAATAAAAATATATAAGCATTTGTGTATCTTTTTATACAGACATAGCTGTATGTCGTGTAAGTATACATTTCTATATATACAATTTATTTAAACAATATTAATTTATTTTTATTTCGAATTTAACGCACAGCTGTTTCTACAATAAATATATGATTAAAAAATAAAATAGTATTATTATATTAAATAATACTGTGGTCGTATTTAACAATATTAATATAATATTAGAACATGGTATGGTGAGTCTCAATTATATTTTAGTCACATCTAACAATAGTGTTGTCATATATACAATACTAAGATTATAATATAATTAACTCAGATAATATTATAATTAACTCAGATAATATTATAATTAACTCAGATAGTAATATTGTTAAAGTTTTTTTTCTATTAAAAATAATATGATTTGACTGCAACCATATAATTCAATCATAGTATGTTGCTGTTTGGTTATGGTTACCTCAACCATATCTTTTCTTTGCGTGTATTGTAAAAAAAAAATGCGAAAACCCGAAAAAATCGCCAAAACGAAGAAAATGCCAAAGCTAAAAAACGTTAATCCCAAAAAAATTGCCAAAAATCTCAACAAACAGGCTAGCTCGTTAAACTGGCACTTTATTTATTCACTCATCATGTGAATGCAAAAGCACAAGGTGTCAGTAAAGTTGCTCTGAAACTGGTAAGGTCGAAGTACATGATACAACGTTTTAAGTTCTAAACGCCGTAGTCCAAGATTACGTCATCCTGACAGATTAAGATATTTGCAAATCGGGTTGGATATAAGCAATAAATAATAAAACACTCAGCTCAATTATGAATAACAATTCCCCGAGTGTTTTTCCCCTTTTCCCATTCCTCCTATTATGAATTAAAATTTCCCCGGGAAAAATGTAGGTATTCTAAATATGAGGGAGAGGGAGAATTTGTTGAGAATTTTCTCACCAAACATTTTGAAGGAAACTAATGCAAAAATATAAAAATCATATCAATAAATGTTGTAAAACAATAGTATACGCATTTATTTAGAACAAAAACAGGGCTATCATGAATAAAATTCCATGTGAAATTTTTCCCGGGGAACAATTCCAATTAATGGCAAGTAATAAGGAAAAAAATTCTAATTGGAAAAGGGAGAAATTTCACGCGGAATTTTATTCATGATAGCCCTGAAAGTTTAAATAAATACCGGAATGTTATATTTCCCTTTTGTTTTAGGCATTTTTATCTAAACCCTCCGCATATGCACTCCAAAAACATGAACTACTTCTGTATTCAGAACATATGTTAAAACACTCAATTTGACACCCCCTCCTCTAAGTTCATATAATAGGTAAATGGAATATTTGTTTCCTTCTAATATTATCAAGATCGATAAGAAAAACTTTATAAAATTTACAATTTCTTTTGTACACACACACTATGGGAATTTAATCCATTTGCATCTGCACCTGGCTCAGTTACAGTGGCTACAGTGTTTATTTATATTTATATTAACACACAATCTTATTGGGAATGAAAATATAAAATTTTTATTAAATTTCTATTGCTGAACTCTTGCGTAGTGCAGAATAAAATGTAAACATTAAACAGCTGATTCAGATTTTACTCTTTCCTGTATTTGGTTATTCCCCGGCTGTTTAATATAGGAGGTTTTTCCCCGCCAACAAATGATAGGCAAGAGGAAAAACTCCACGGGAAAATTCATATTTGGGCTGACTAAGTTTTAATGGAAGTAACTTCGCCCACTTTTTAATGTAGCATTGTAACATCTTAAGTGAGCAGAGCAGGCGCCAAGTTTCTTAAAAATCGGTTAAAAGGAAAGTACGGGTAATATTAAAAAAAAATAAAATGTAATGGGCGTGAAGGCGCAAGATTGTGGTCATAAAAGAGCCTCACGGATGACACTGCCCATCTTTTTGAAAATGGGACCAATGGGCAGCTATACCTTTTCAGACAAAAGTAGTTTTTTAAATCGGTTAATATATGGCACAGTTATGAAGCAATATACTCGTGTATAAGTATATGAAATATACAACCGAACTGAGAATCTCTATTCTAGATGATTTCTTCTTCCAGAATTCAGTTTTTCAAGTAAATTTTTACAATCTTAAATTTTACTTTTTCGTATTTCCCTTACAGAAACTGCCATGGGCGTCAAAGTCAATGCCCAAGATCAACCCGGCCTACAGTATGTTCAAGCCATAGTCACGTAAGTTTTTGTGTTCCAACTTGAAAAGTAAGTATAAACATAAAAATAAAATAAAAAAAATAATCAATTTCAATGTATTTTTAATAAAAAGTATTTTACTGAATAAGTAAAATAATGATTTGGGATTATTAGCGCGTCAACAAATGTTAAACATAAATTGTAACTATTCCCAAAATAAAACACTAATTAATAATAAAAAATCTATTTTATAAAGTATTCAATTTATTAAGATTCAGAACAAACTAATGGAAAACCAAGAAATTTATAATTTATGTATTTTCATTTTAGTCTTTCGCGTATAACGGCCAATCGCTTTTTTAAACCTTTGCACACAATTAATTTTCTATTTCGTCTAACCGCCCCCAAGTATTATCAAGAATCTCAGCGTTGCATTAAAGTTTTACACAAATTTACCACAAATATAATAGAACAGAGACGCTTGGCTTTGGAACAATCGATTAAGAATGGTTCTTTTAAAAGTAACACAAACTTAAATAACTTTACATTACACAAATTCTAATAAATCATATTTTTTTTTGTTTACAGAAGAAACTGTTGATAGCGATTTAAACAGCAAAAAACGTATGGCTCTGCTGGACGTTTTATTGCAAGCGACCATCAATGGAGCTCCTTTGTCCAATGATGATATACGCGAGGAAGTTTATACATTTATGTTTGAGGGTCATGATACCACTACAAGTGGTATATGTTTTACCCTGTATTTGATTGCCCGCCATCCCGAGGTTCAAGCGAAATTGGTTGCGGAGATCAAACAAGCTCTTGGTAATGACAAAAATAGGCCAGTGAGTTATCGTGATTTGCAGGAATTGAAGTACATGGAATTGGTTATTAAAGAAAGTCTAAGATTATATCCCTCGGTTCCTCTTATTGCCAGAAGAATAGAAGAAGATGTAAAAGTGGGTAGGTTTATGCCAAAAAAAAAAAAAAAAAAAAAAGTTTAAGAATCGGGCCACGTTCGTAAACACGTTTTTGAATCATTTAAAATAACAGCCAATGTTTAAAACATCTATGTACGTGCAAGCACACAGACTCTGATATTTGCGTTTGAGGTAAACAGCTTGGAAAGTTCATAAATTTGTTGTTGTTTCTTTGCAAAGTAAAAGCAAGCATTGTTGTTGCCGTGATCTGATTGGCTGTTGTGCTCTCGTCGGTGTGAAAGCACATGGCTTGGATGTAGCTGGTTTTAAGCCATAAATTTAGTTTAAAAAATGCAGATACATGGGTTTTTAAAACGCTCATGCGGCCGGCCTCAGCCTGAAGATGATCACAAAGATCTACTTATAGTTGTATCGGTTGTATTTACATATGTATGTGCTAAAATTGATAACATTTGTATGAAAGACAACAGCCGATGTGTCTACAATTTATGAATACGAGCAGTTTTTATGCCCGAGTATAGTTAATTGAACACTGAAAATCTGTTGTGACAGTTATAGAATACGGGTGGTCATGACCATACACGTGCCTCTCGCTGAGGGGTGCTAGCCAATCTACTCGTTAGCTTCTTTTACTGTACATTACCACTTTGAGGCCGTATCTTCTCTAAAGAGACAAGCCTCACCAAAGAAACCTCACCAATAACACCGAAAAAAAAATGTTTTTTAATATTTACAATTAAGCTCATTTTACGGCCTATTTAAAGTGGCACCTTTGTATATTACAAAAAAAGAAAATCGTGTGATACTTAAGTTTTTGTTATATACGACCTGTCTCACGATGTCACCAGAAATCGTTCCATCGAATACTTATATTGAAAACAACAACAAATTTTCTAATGCTATTGTTGCTTGCAATACAAGTTGTCGATCGAACGATTTCTGATGACATCGTGGGACAGGCCGATAGTGTCTTTAGAACATTTATTCCGTACATTACAAGCAATATTTTGTTGATATACATTAGAGTCCTGCGTAAACACTCTTGAAATGTAAATATATCTTGCTTTTTAAATACATTGCTGTAATGTATCATACTAAACCAACAATAAATGCTATCGTATAATAAGCGAGGCACCATGGATGTAGTGATGTTCGTGTAACAAACACTCCAAATATTACAAGAAGTAGTGTCTTTAACTGGTTACAAATACTAGTAACAACTACATAACATGATGGTGATGCCACTGCGGATTTTTTAAATTTTATTTTCAGTGTTGTCGTAATTTTCCGGGGAAGTTCCGGGGAACGCGTGTTATTTTTAGTTTAGTTTTTGGGAATCTCCCATATAGTTTGTATCTTTGCTTAAAGGTTAGTGACTTGGATAAGTTATTCGTGGCAGTGATAGCTGAAATAGTCTCTGCTAAAATAATAAATCATGAAACACAACTCATGCTCTTTCGTCACGAAGTATTTGCTTCTTTTTATTTCTATACCTAAAATAACTGAAACAAATGTATTGCAAATAGTGTTGTTCAGTATTTGCTTTTGAAGACTTCGATACAGTAAAGCATTTGAAAGTCTTGAAAGTGCTTTTAAATTGTCTTATGCAGAGCTCTAATATACATATACAACTCTTCTGAAAATTTGTGTTTAAAAAAAATTTTTGAAAAAAGCCAAAACCCCCTTTAAAACAGGGATGTATGTTATTGAAATATACAGGGCAATTATGAATAAAATTCCGAGAGGAATATCTGCCTTTTCCAATTGGAATTTTTGTTTTCCCTATTACTTGCTATTAATTGGAATTGTTCCCAGGGAAAAATTTCCCGCGGAATTTTATTCATAATTGCCCTGATAATATTAAACTTTAATAGGCAACATTTTTACGGAACATCTCGTCCCCGTCCTTCCCGTTTTTAGGGGTGTTTTTAAGGAAAAGTAATAAAAGCAAAAATTATCGTTATGTGGGAGGGTAGGAGAGCGGATTCCACAAAAATTTTTGGTTTAATATTTTCTGCAAAGTTGCTGAATACACCCTATCTATACCTTAGATGGAAAAAACACGTACAGGGCTATCATGAATAAAATTACGCGTGAAATTTTTCCCGGGGCCTAATTCCAACTAATAGCAAGTAATAAGGAAAACAAAAAAATCTAATGGGAAAAGAGAGAAATTTCACGCGGAATTTTATTCATGATTATCCTGATAGTTTCATATACCGATATGCTTGCTGTACGAACAGACCCAAGGGGGGGAATTTTAACCAACCCCCCTCCCATCATGAACTCCATAATTTTTTTCTTGTTGTACTATTGTGTAATCACCCCCTGTTCGATATAAAAAGTAGGCATATTCTTCCTACGCCAATAGGCTGAAAATTAATTTTCACCGCCTAAACAGCTGCCACAAAAGAGATCATCACTTTTCAATCCGTACTAGGAATTTGTTTTGCGGGGCAACGGGCTGCCGACTTCCAAGTCCATTTCACTGAGAGATCGGACATTGAAGACGTTGATCTAAAACAAGATAATTAGTAAAAGAACAAAACGACATTGGTAAGACTGTTGTAAATATAGAGATGGTAAAATTGAGCTTACAATACAAAAAAGCTTTCAGCAAATTGAAATACGATGAATCAAAACAATTCACATATTCCATTTGCAATAATGCTAAGTATATAAAGCAGAAATCTACATCAACTGACACCACACACAATGGACCAAACACAAAAGAACGCTGATGATGAAGGTTTAGTGGCCTTCGAAAAAGGCTAGCTGTTCCGTTCAACTATGTGTTGTCAGAATATTTACAACTAACTTTGGTGTTATTTGTTCATTAATAATTATCACATGTAATTTGGCTTAAAAAGCGATACGAACTTTAGCCTGTTAAAAATCATAAATATAGGAACAAGATCTTTTTTTCACACAAATTTTATAGAGCAGATATGTATCACAATGGACCCAACTGGGTTTCCGAGTGGAGGTGCGTTATAGCACCACCCTTCCCAACCTATAGAGCAGATTATCCGCAGTTTAGTCACACCAGTTAACCTCCTTGAAGGATACTCCTGCATATATACAACCGACACAACACTCAGTACACTTTTGTGAAATTTTTTGCTCTAAATTATTAATACTTAAATCTATTCTCTTCTCTCTCTCTCTCTCTCTCTCTCTTTTAGGCGACATTGTATTACCGGCTAAAACTAATATCAATATACCCTTATTTATGGTGCTACGTGATCCTGATTATTTTGAGAGCCCGCATGACTTTAAGCCCGAACGTTTTGAGAGTGAAAGTGAACAGAAAATCGACCCGTTTGCCTATACTCCATTTTCTGCTGGGTCACGCAACTGTATTGGCCAAAAGTTTGCAATGCTGGAAATGAAAAGTACGATATCGAAAATGTTGCGTCATTTTGAATTGTTGCAACTGGGACCAGATGTCAAGCCGGTGGTAAATGTTATTTTACGCTCAACAACGGGCATTCACATTGGCTTAATACCACGGAAATTATGAATGAATAAATAGAAATAAAATAGAAATAATACATGCTTAAGCATGTTTGTAATTAATAAAATTTTCCGTGGAATGCATGTTGTTATGTTTATAAATATTAGAATTTGTTATCTCAATATAATATCGTTCCATAATATTCAAAAGAGCTTAAGCTCGATATACAATTATGTAACTATGTACATATCGCTTATTTACTGAAAGAACGTCATAACTCAAACAAATAGTTTGCCAAAAAAACGAGTTTAAAGTTTTCTATTACCATACAACTTAATGGAAAAAGGAAATTTTATTTTTCTCTCAAGAGTTAAGTAAAAAAGATATTTTTATGAAATTTTTAAGCAATATGAGTTATGATGTTCTTTGAGTAAATGAGCTATATGTAAAAAGTTACTTTATAATGGGTTAATCAAGTCTAGATGCATTTCGTTGCTTGACCCACAATAAATAAACCTTTTTGGATTCATAGTAATAAGGACTCGGAACTAAATATAAATATGACATTATAATATATGTATGTACGAGTACAAATGTTTTCAAAGGTAAAATCATGTGTTTTTGTTATTTATAATTTACTTTCGGTCAGCAGAATATGTACATATGTACAGTTACTCATTGCATATGTAAAACTCAATAAATTTACGAAAAGAATGCTACATAAAAATATCTCCTTTTAAAAATTCATGTTTATTTTTTTACATATTGAATAAGAAAAGCCTTAATTAACTGCAATTATTTTAATAAAAATTTAAAAACAAAGGAATATTTTATGAAATTTTTAAAAAATAATGAAAAATCGCTTATATATCAGGTCACAAAAGTATTTTGCTTTTTGAATTTTTTATACAGATTTTTCATTATTATAGCAGCAAACTATGTTTTAGGGCCATTATTACAAACTTAAAGATAGTTAAAAGTAGGATTTTGTCGGACCTATAAAAACTTTATCATTTGCTAAATTTTACTTTAACCTAAAGTGAGCGATAAATTATAGGCAAATTTATCCTACCTGGAAAGTTAAATCCAATTTGCAATAATGGAAAGCTTTTTATACGTCCGATAAAATCCTACTTTTAACTATCTTTAAGTTGTAATAATGGCCCTTAATGTTTTGTGTGATATACATTATTATAAATGATCATAGATTCTACTAAATTTCGGAAATTTCGAGGTATTTTTTTAAACGTTTCTTCTGCCAATACTAGTCCGTAAGTACACTTTTGATAAAATACTATTTTCTTGGATTTTTCTCTCGAAATAAGCCCAACGATTTTCTATACGACTCATGTCGAGAGTTTGTGGTTTTATTGGCAGATGTTTGTTATTATATAAGAGCCATAATTTAATGTCCAGGGCTATATGTTTTGGGTCGTTGTAATGTTGGAAGTAATATCCATTGATATATGGACCCATTTGTTCAGCACTGGCATGCAGATTTTCTCTAAGAATGGACAATTATAGATGTTTATCCATTGTGCTTTATATAAACACCAAAATTCCCACTCATATTGCCGACGTTCAGCCCCACACCATGAGACAACCACCACGATGTTTTACTGTTGGCCTTATATTCTTACCGTCTTGTTCATAAACGCTTCATAACAGCTTAATAAGCAAATATCGAAAAAAAAGACTATTCATAAATGCTTAATAGCCTATTAGACGTTTAATAAACGTTTCATAACTCAGAGACTTTTAATGTAGCCTCCATGCTACTTTAAGCGTTTGATAAGCAATTATAAGTAATATTTTCTTGATTTTTTTATCCCTTATGTGAGATTTTCTGTGGTTTCTCACTTTTATGTTTCATGTTTATTCTTATGCATGTCTCCTGAATAATGTTCTTGGACAAATGTATTAAATTATGTAAGTCGGTACATGTATGTATGTATGCATAATTGTACAAAAAGAAAAACACATACATATAAACATGGTTGAAAATTAAAGAAATACAATTCATTGCCAAAAAGAATAACAAAAATTAAAAATTTTAAAAACCCCCGACTTTTTTCAGAAAAGATGTTATATCTTCTAAACGGCTGGACCGATTTTCTTGAAACATAGCTAAGAACCCTCTCGATCAAGTCATCTTTCAAACAGAAAAATTTAAATGAAAATCGGTCCAGCCGTTTGGCCTGTACGTGGACACGGACAGACACACAGATACACAGACACACACTACAAACTTATAACACCCCTTTTTTTAGTCGGGGGTTAAAAATAGAAAAAAGGGCATATGTACCCTCTAGTCAACCTAGAACCATATGTCTCTATATCAATACTCTTTCTCCAGCGACAATTGCACTAGTTACAATGTCGACAACTTTACTTTTATGCGCGAGTAGAGATACGTTAGAGACGACAGTTCTAGTGTATTTCTGGTGATATTGTCAATGAAAACGTCAATAGTTTGTTTTTCTTTTTTATTATGTTGTGCAATATTATTAAATAAATATATGTAGACGAGGATCACTAAGATCTACGAGTGAATCTTCGGTTCAAATATCTCCATATGGTCGTAAAAGAACTACCTTCTCAATAGTGCTAGTCTACTGATAGATTTTGAATGACAACCCTGTGATATTTGTCAATAGGCATTTGCATTGGCTGGGGTACACCTAGTCAGTAGCACTATTGAAAATCCCTGCAGAAAGTGCGAATAGTGAAATTGTGGCGATTTACTAGTGACGTTGTCAGTAGCACTACTGACCAGGTGTACCCCAGCCAATGGTATCTTCTATTGACATTTAACATTAGCTTGTCATTGAAAATCCACCACTAGACTATAGCACTGCTCACTTAGTAGTTCTTTCGGGACCACATGGAGACATTGGCACCAAAGATTCACTAGTAAATTTTAGGGACTCTAGTCTACAATATCGATATTTCCTCGCTCGTTGTCAATAATAAACTTATATAGTGCTACTGACAACGTCACTAGTAAATCACCACAATTTCAATATTCGCACTTTCTGCAGGGTAAGTAATACAAGCATACGTGCATATGTTTGTATGGTACTGTATGCTTACATATGTATGTATGTATGTACAATAACATTTTAAAATTAAAACAAAATAGTGATGCATAATCGACCGCAATAAAATGGGTATTTGCCTACCTCTGTACTCAGCCGAATATAAATGTGTTTAAATACAATTTTTTGTAACATATAAATTTTTTTTGGTTTGTTTATTAATAAAAAGTGAACCGCCTACTTTTTAAATTATTTTTTAATAACATTTTGCGTAATGATTTACTTTTTTTTTCGACTCAAACAGACTACCTAGATAATCGATTCTTCGTTGTGTGCATCACTAAACATAAAATGAGAGCGAAAGTAGCATGATGTTGCCAACAAAAAATTACAAAAGAAGCAAAATCGTTTATTAGTTAATTCACTGATATTAATCAGTTATGAATACAAATGTTTATTAGAGCTTAATAAAGCAAAATCTGTTTCATAAGTAATGTACAGATTAAAGCTGAAATAAAGGAATTTTTATGAATAAGACCGTTAATATTTAGTGATTTATTTGGCTTGCGCCGCACCATACATTGTTTATATCACCCGAAAATTATGCACTTACTTTTGTCACTAAATATTATCGTTTTCCCGAAATCAAAAGTCTGAAATTTATGTAGTTCAGCAATTGACCAACGATTCTGTCTATTAGCTTCAGAAATCAATTTTTTTTTGTAGCTACGCTACCGTTAGTATTGTTGGCTTTTAGAATCCTACTGATGGACTTGCCACTTAGGTGTGTCCGTAGTATCCCCTTTAGCATTTTTTCAAGACTCGGCACATATAAATGGTGGTTTTCCCTATTTTCTTTAATAGTTTGTCGTGCGTTTCTTACCGTTAACAACTTTGCTCGACTTTTTCCCTGAATATTTTCAATGTAACTGCGCTCTTTTACACGTTTATTTGCATTTTCTATTGTTTTCTACATCGACCAAACATATCCCAAATATATTTGACTGATTTGCCCTATTATACAGATATAAAATGATCTTATTCGTAGATCAATTTAATTCCTTTACTTTTAACAATTTTTTTTTTACAAAAACTTCACGTGTTGCACTCAATAAGAAAATATTGGAACCAATTATAAACAAAAACGCATAATAATTACTATTGCAAACGAAAAGCAAAAAAAAAACAGATGTGACAACAGAAATATTTAAAAAATAACGGGAACGTTAAAAGAAGCAAAATACGTTTGTGAAGTTGAAATTTCGTAGTTGACACAAGAAAAAGCAACAAAAGTAAAACAGTTAAATTCAAAGTTGTTGATTTTTGAGTATTTTCTATTCTATAGGCTTTGCTTGCTCAGTTATAAAAGAAATAAATTTAACATGTTGCCTCAATTTCTTATTTTTAATAAATTTATTTAATCATTTTGCTAAAAAAAATGTATGCAAAATATTTCTGAGAGTAACTGTATGTATGTATGCATATGTAAATGTAAAATGTTCCAACAATTTGGAGAAATGGAAATACATACATACATACATACATATGTATGTAAGCAAGTCTATCCAATTCCGTACACTAAAGTTGAAAAGGGACCCTACTGTTTTTGCTACGATGCCCGTCTGTCCGCCACAGGCTGTTTTCTCGAGAACCGTAAGAGCTACGGACCTGAAATATTCACCGAATATGTTTAATTTGGCCGCTACAATAACAAAGATATCTCAGTTAAAAATTTAAGGGTGTTCTAAAGCGAGCAACGAAAAATGTTAAAATCTTAATACAATATACATACATACTACGTTTATACGCACACTATTTGCAAATATATTAATTCATTGTTTATACGGCATAGCAAAAGTGCACAAACTTGGTAGCACTTCTATAGAAAACTTAAAGGTAAATGTACAAAATATCAAATAATTATTTGTTTTAATTGTCATTATTTATTGTTTTTTGTTTTCAAACATTTGTAAGCGTGGCAACCTCAAGCATTTTATTTGCGAATAGTGCGTTAATTAGGAATTGTTTTTGTGAGTTAGCTATTTGCAAATAAAAAACTAATTCGCCGTTTATATTTGCATATTTGAAATATTATTATTTGCGAATAACTCACCCGTATAAACTTAGTATCAGACAATTATGTATATACCGATACTTGAAATGTTCTAAGTTAGTTTATTTTTAGGCAGTCTACACCAATGAACACTGAAATTTAAAAAATAAAAAATAAAGTGTAGTTAATGTAATTTTGACAACTTCTGCTGTTTCTTGGTAAGACGGAAACTTTTGAAATTTTGAAAAACGCAAAAAGTAAATAAACCCACAATAAAAAAAAAACGCCAAAACAAGGAAATCGCCAAAAGCAAAAAATATCCAAAACGAAAAAAGCGTCAAAACGAAAAAAAAGCGGCAGAATTAAAAAAATCGATGAAACAAAACAAAATCGGCGAAACGATAAAAACTGCTAAAACTAAGAAAAATCGCTATAACAAAAAAAAAAGGCATCGCCAAAAACGAAACAAACCATAGCTAAATAAAGCGTAAAAACTAAGAAAAATTGCCAAATACCGCCAAAAACTGGAAAAACACCAAAACTACAAAACACCGCTAAAGCGCCATACATATGTAGTGCCCGTACGGAATGAACCCTTCGTGTGCGAGTCAAAGTCGCACTTTACTGAATTCATCAAATTATAAAGGAAGTTTGTCATTCACTTGTCAGATCTCTCATTTGCACTCAGTTTGTTTGGACAATTAGTCATGAATAGAAGAACTGTTTGGAATATCGCGCTTCAAATTGCGTGTGCGGTTCAAGTATATTGCTAAAACCGCTCTAACATATAAACCACAAGTCAATCAACGACATGGTGGCCCTAAAACCACTAGGCTACATCAACTTATTAGTTGCGGTTGGTAACATAGTTTTTGCACCTTTGCTATCCATAAAAGAACCATAATTTTAATAAATTTGAAACAAAAAATGACGAGAAGAAAATTTTAACGCCATTTTTGCACATACCGAGCAAAAAGAAAATGCTGTTTTTATACGTTTGAAGATTTGCAATTCAATAATATAAAACACAAAGTGTACAACTTCTAGCAAATGAAAGCACTTTAGTTAAATAAATACTAATATTTACAGCTTTTGAGCACACAATGTTAAATTAATTCACTGCTCGAATACCATGATGTTAACTTCGATTTTCTGCATTGGCTTAGGTGTTCGTGTGGTTGTATATTGCTTAACAAGCAGACAGTATAACATAATAGTTGTCGTTATGTTATTTACTTGTGGTCATTAACATTGTCTTTTATGCTTGTGTATTACGAGTATGTTCTTTAGCTTATAAGATCTGGATCGTTCTTATTGTTTATAAATGTTTTTATGGAAAATAATAGTATTCGGTTTGTTCACTTACATTTTCGTAACAATGTCCTTGCGTCCACTCGTAAATGCTTTAGCAACTGAAGACGGTTGTGGACGAAATTCATAGAAGAACGATTTTAATTTTTTTTTTAGTTTTTCTTCCTCGAAATTTTTGTTTTTGACCTTTTTTGTTTTTTTTTTGTTGTTAATTTTTCATTTGAGCTATTTTTAATAGTTTTTTGTGCCATATTAAGCTTGCAAGCGTATTTCTATTACAAAATTTTTTTAAATGTAACTTAAAAATCATAAATGTTATTAATTTTAATTAATTAATCATTTATGTAAAGGGTGATTTTTTAGAAACTTTCCGTTTGTCAACACTGGTTTTTGGCAGCTCAGCTGTTTTCGTATAACATGTTACTGTTAAACATGCTCAGTTTGGTGTATAATTTACCCATGACTCGACTTACAAATGAATAACGCTGGCAGATTATTAAATTTTATTATCAAAATTCATGCTCGGTTTAAGAAAGTGCATCGTGCACTTCTTCCATTTTAAAGGCAGTTGGGGCGACCCTCTGAGGTGGCTATTCGGACTATTTGTGATTAAATTTCACACAAAAATAACATTATTGAACATCAAACCACCAACACGCATGCGTAGAGTGCGGAGAGAAGAAAATAGCGTAGCTGTATCCGCCAGTCATCTTGATGATATTGAACTATCGATTCGGCGCCATTCCCATTAATTGGGCCTCTGTTACTTTTTTATAGCTATGCTATTTATGGTGCGATACAGGAGTTAGGACTTGATTTTCGTAACAAAAATAATCGATACTATTTTTATATTATTTGATTTTGTTTTGTTTCTTTCTTTGATGTGAGTGAAATAAAAACAATGAGAACGATTGCTCAATTTTTTTTGTAATATTTTTGCACATGAGCACAAACCAGAGAACACAGCCGATTAGCTGTAAGCCGGCTAACAGCCGCCAATAGCCACAAACAATGCATTAATTTAATCGTACGCCGCTAGAAAAAAAAATGTTTTGAAATAATTGTGGCGAATTTGAGATCATCATATAATATAATTTTATTGTATTGTTATTTAATACATTAATTTCCTGTTTCACAATAACGAAGCGAAACTTTCGACTAACAATTTATGTTGAAAACAAAAACAAATTTTCATATTTTATTGTTGTTTTCAATATAAATTTTCAGTCGAAAGTTTCGTTTCAGTTTTCTTTCGTTATTGTGAAACAGGCCATAAGTTTGTTTTATATAGCTAAGCAGCATAGCTATAACTGGGTGTACTGTTGTCTTCTTTTTTTCCCCCAAAATGGAAGAGCTAAATTTGGCTGACATATGGTTTCAGCAAGACGGTGCCACATGCCACACACCACACGAAATAATGGCCCAATTGAGAGGCGAGTTCGGTGAATAGTTTATTTCACACGTTAGGGGCCGGTAAATTGCCCGCCTAGATCGTGCGATTTAACGCCTTTAGACTATTTTTTGTGGAACTATGTTAAGGGTCAGGTCTATAGGGACAAGTCCACAACGGTTATCGCACTGGAAGACAATACTGCAGAATTTATTCGTGAGATACCGAACGATATGTATGCCAATATTGGACCCAGCGTATGAACTATTTCCGACATATCCGCGGTCAAAATTTGCATGAAATCTTGAAACATTGAATTGAAATAAAGATTTCATACATTTCTCTAAATTGTATGTGTTTTTTTTTTCAATCAAATCCGAAAGCTCTTTAAAAAATCACCCTTTACATGCAATGCATAAAAGTGAATTTGTTGAATGAACTTGAGCGAGCGGTGTTATCTCTCATTCAATAACAAAAAGCGCATGCTATTGCAACTTTTAACTAAATTCAGATTCAGACAGGTTTTATTTTATGATTACAAATTTCAAACTTGATAATACAACTATAGTAGATAGTCAAGAAGCTGTAGAAATTATATTAAATATATATATGTATGTACATATTCTAATCAGCGGAAAATTAATTACAAGGTTTTATTAACAAGTCATTAACTACTCAAAAAAAAAAAATTAAAATATTAATAACAAATACATAAGTTTATAAAATTATTTTTAATTCAATTAATGCGTAGCTTTTGTTTATTGTTTATAATAACTTTGTTGTACTGAAACATTTCTTTACAAATTTTATAGAATTTAGTTTGAAAAACTCGTTTACCCAGACAACATAAAAATTATTATTAAAAGCGCTTAAAGTGAAAATAAGTTACGAGTACATACGTTGAAGGATATTAGACGTTATTATAAAATGTGGCTTTTATACGGTTTAGCATGTCTAGTGGCGATTTTAATATGGGATTATTTATTTAAAAGAAGACGTTATCGCATATTGAAATCTTCTCAAATAGCCGGTCCTTTTACGCTGCCTTTAATAGGAGACGTCATAGAAACCATAGGAAATACTACATTAAGTAAATATTTTTGAATAAAAAACAAATCTAAGTGAAAATCGGTACATTTTTCTTTTGGTCCCCATTTGCCATAATCAAAATAACGATTTTGGTGCACAGTGTTGTTCAAAATAGTACCAACTACAAATGATTTTTATTGCTCTGACTTTAAAAAAAGTTTTACTTCCACTTCCAGATATCTTCGATCTCTTCGAAAGCCTTTACGTAAGATATGGAAAAGTATCTCGTTTATGGTTATTTCACCGTCTACTTTTAATTGTCAGAGATCCCAAATATTTCGAAGTTATACTCAGCAGTCAGCAGTTAATTAAAAAGCCTTTCATTTACGACATGCTTTCATGTTGGCTGGGTGATGGACTTCTCCTCAGCTATGGACCAAAGTGGCATGCACGTCGAAAAATTCTCACACCAACGTATCACTTTAATATTTTAAAGGAGTTTGTCGAAGTTTTCGATCGCCAAAGTAAAGTGTTGGTTAAAAAGCTGGAGGCAAAAGCTGATGGCAAAACGACATTCGATATGTTTCCTATAGTGTGTCTAACGGCTTTGGATATTATAGCAGAAACGGCCATGGGCGTAAAAATCAATGCGCAAGAACATTCGGATTTCCCCTATGCGAAGGCGGTAAAAGCGTGAGTTGAAGCATTTTTTCTCTATAAATAATTTTTGTGACTGTACAGCTGGATATTAATCATTTTAGCATTACAAATATACTTGCCAGTCGTAACGTAAAGCCGGTACAATATTATGAGAGCAGCTTTTTATTAACAGCATTTCCCTCATATCTTGAACTAAGAAAAAATTTAAAAATTTTGCACGATTTCACCAATAAAGTCATAAATGAGCGCAGAGCTCAAATAATTGCGCAAAAAAATAAAGCAACAGACAGTAAGTTTTATTTTATGTAAAACTAAAATTGTAATATCAATTAAATAATTAATTAAATTTTGCTCTATTAAAAATTCATTCTCAAAAACGCAAAGGCGAGGTAATAAGAGTTCACAAACAAAACAAGAGATAAATATCAACAATATGTATCGCTTAATAATATTTAATATATGTATTCCCAGGGGCAGAGGGCCTCAATTTCCCCATCGATTTTCCATGAAAAAATATTTAGGACCAAAGTGGTAGAAAACTCTTTCAAAAAAAAAAAAAAAAAAATTGAAAAAATTGATATATGACAGAGTTATGCATAAGGGGAGCAAATTTCTACCTCCGAATTTCGAAAAAAAAATTAATGCACCAAACTACAGGCAACTTTTTCAGACACAAAATGAATTTTGAAAATCCGTTCAGAAATGAAAGAGTTATACACAAGGAGAGCAAATTTCCCCCTCCAAATTTCGAAAAAACAATTAAAGGACCAAACTACAGGCAACTTCTTTCAGACACAAAATAATTTTGAAAATCCGTTCCCAAATGAAACAGTTATACATAAGGGGAGAAAAATTTCCCCCTCCGAGTTTCGAAAAAAAATTAAAGGACAAGCAACTTTTTTCAGAAAAAAAAATTTTTTTTGAAAATCCGTTCACAAGTAAAAGTTATACAAAAGGGGCGCAAATTTTCCCCTCCAAATTCAGAGAAAAAATTAAAGGACCAAGGTACAGGCAACTTCTCTCAGACAAAAAAAAATTAATTTTGAAAATCAGTTGAAAATACAAAGAGTTATGCATAAAGGGAACAAATTTCCCCCTCTAAATTTCGAAAAAAAAAATAAAGCATCAAACTGCAGGCAAATTTTTTCAGACACAAAAAATGAGTTTTGAAAATCCGTTCCCAAATTAAAGAGTTATACACAAGGGGAGGAAATTTCCCCCTCCAAATTTCGAAAAAAAATAATGCAACAAACTACAGACAACTTCTCTCAGACACAAAAAAATTAATTTTTAAAATCCGTCCACAAATGAAATTATACACAAGGGAAGCAAATTTTCACCTCCCCAACAGCAGGCAAACCCATTCGGACAAAAAAAAATAGTTTTGAAAATCGGTTTACAAATGACAAAGTTATGAGTGTACAAATATAAAATAGTAAAAAAAAATTATGGTCGATGGTGGACTTTGTGGGTTCTGAGCCAGAGAATAACAAATGAATACTCCAAAAAAATATATGTACATAAATAGTCTTAATTTTAGTAACTGAGTATAATCATAATTGTAGCGTAAACAATTCGTATGCCCGCATATTTTCTTTCAAGCAACTATGACTATAGCCGATTCCAACATCAAAGAGCATATCTTCGTTTAAGCGAAAAACTAAAATACGCTAAAACTAAAAGTATGAGAGTATATGCTTATCCTCAGGCTATGGATACTTAATACGACAAAAAAAAAAGTATACAAGCATGATACTCGGGATATTTATTCATCATTCGCCACCGTATTCATACATACATTTGTGTACATATGTATACAAAATGGAATGGAAGATGTGTGAGTGTGTGTGTGTATGGCTGTTTGAAGACATGCTTTATATGTGTGTAAACAAAATAGCATTTGTAGCCAATTAATAGTCAGAGTATTTTTATACTTATGCGTATGATTGTATATAGCTCATACAGTCTATAAATTTTAGTTGCCGTTTGTGCAGTGTAATTTAAAAAATGTGTATAAAAATAGTTGTTGGATGTTTATATTTATACGTATTCGGATTAAAATTAATGCAGGTGTTTGCCTATGAGCGTGTTTTTATTTTTAGCTTTACACATTCATAGTTGCTTGGCGACCAATACTCTAAGAGTACTTAAAACGATACATTTTTCATTGTCTGGTCTGAGTCCCGGTTGTTATGGTCTTTGTTGCTGGTGTTGCCTTATCTGAGATTATTCTTTTTTGCAATTGCCTTGTTTACCATGCACATTAAAGTAATAACACGCCAATTATTGGAATTTTTAAGGTATATTTTTTCTAGAAATTTTTATTATTTGTGTTTTTTGTGGGGAATTGTTTCAATTAAGATCCAAGTTATTATTTTACTTATTCAGTAAAATATTTTTTTTTATTAAAAATAATTGAAAATGATTATTGATTATGCACATTTCACCATTTCAATCTTGCTAATGCAGATCATCAGAGGGAACATTAACCAAAAAATTTCTTAGAGAAACTAGAGATATTATGTTAAACTTTCATTTAAACAAATGAGAAGTTCAACTAATATCATAGTTGAATCAACATGCTTTTTATTTTCTTACTTTACCAAAGCTATTATATTTATCATTATTTAACTGTCAGTTCGTCGGGTCGTGGGATAATTTTCCCGGAAGATAGGAATGCAAGGGTGTATAATGTTAGCGCTGGTATATGATTGTTTTTAATTAAGACTTGATGAAGTTTATAATATCATCCAGAGTTGTACAAGTGGAAGGCGTATTTGGAAACGAGAGAAAAATTAACGCGATCCTTATTATTTGATTTTTGTAATGCAAGGGAAACCAAAAACACATTAAAAAAATGTTCGATATTTTATTGTTATTTTGCATGCGAATTATCACTTCGTTGTTGGGTTTTTTTTAGAAGAATTGGTCCCATTAATAATATGAAGTAAATTTTGTATACTTGAATTAATTGAAGTAATTAAAAATTTAATTGAATCAATTGAATTCTTTTAATTGAAATATTAACTAATGAAAATTTTTTCTGTGTACCTCAAATGCAAGAAAAAAAACTAATACCGTTTGCATATTCATATTAATTTAAGCAGCCCAAGATTTGGATGTCGGCCAAAAGAAACGTATGGCATTTCTCGATGTTCTTCTGCAGAGCACTATAGACGGTAAACCCTTGAGTCAGGAGGATATACGTGAAGAAGTTGATACGTTTATGTTTGAGGGACATGATACCACCAACAGTGCCATATCATTTTGTCTGTATCTATTGTCACGTCATGCGTCTGTACAGCAAAAAGCATTTGAGGAAACTGTACACATATTGGGGCCGGACGAAGACAGACCGATTAGCATGAGTGATTTGCAAGAACTTAAGTACTTAGAGGCTGTTATAAAAGAAAGTTTAAGAATGTATCCTTCGGTGCCCCTACTTGCTCGACAAACTTTGCAAGATATTAAAATCGGTAAGTTCATCAGGGGTGTAATCGTCGCTTTCGATAACGAGCGGATTCGGTACAGTTTTTTTTCTGTTTGAGATTATGGCATTCGGCATCGAACAATGTAATAATATTGTGCAATATCGAATGCCATAATATCAAACTGAAAAAAGTAATCGAATCAGCTCGTTATCGAAAGCGACGATTAGGCCCCAGTATTTTATAAAAGTTTTAAGTTTCCTTATGCATATTTTTGTATGCTTTATGCATGTACATAGGTGATCAAATTATACCAGCGAATACCAGCGTTGTATTACTCGTTTATGCCGCAGGAAGAGATGCTGACTATTTTAACGCACCCAACGATTTCAATCCTGATCGTTTTTATAACGAACCAGCCGACAGTATCAATCCATTTGCCTATGTGCCCTTTTCGGCTGGACCGCGTAATTGCATTGGTCAAAAATTTGCCATGCTCGAAATGAAAAGCACCATAAGTCGTGTATTACGTAACTTTGAGCTTTTACCACTGGGCGAGAATGTTATACCTCAGTCAAATATAATTTATCGTTCGGCTAATGGCATACAAATGGGTTTAAGGCAACGCAAAAAAATAAACTAATAAAGAAACTTTTGATACTCTTACAAAAAGAAGTTTAAATAAAGGAAAATGTATTATTTTTTTTTAAGATATGTGAAAGATTAAATTAAACAAAAACAAATTTTGTTGTTTCCAATGTAACTGTGCGATAAGTCGAACGTTGGTGACATCGTGGGACAGGCCCTATATCTTTGTGCCGCTCATAATTATGAAAGTGTTCTTAATCTGCTTCTATTTACCAAATAAATCTTAAAAATCTGCAATACATATTGAAAAAATATTAAGGGACAATTTCACCACCTCTATTTATGTAAATACGAGTATTAATTCATATTTAAAAGTTGTTTTCCATATATTTTATTTTATTTTTTTCAATGAAAAACAACTTTAAATATAATTTGGTGAAATTGGCCCTAAATGAGTTTTCATAGCTTTCAATTGGAAAAAAGGCGGGTGAGGACACGCCCACAATTTGTTTAATTAATTTTATGATATTCTACTTATTTGATTGCTGTGAAACCTATCAAACACCTTTGGTTCTTGTAATTAAACAATTTGAATATTGAAAATATGGGCGGGGTTACGCCCATTAAAATTTATTATCATATTTAATACTGTTCTACCTAACCGATTTTTACGAAACTTACCCAAACCTTGAGCTCTAAAAAAATGGGCGGAGTCACGCCCATTAATATTTAATATTTTATTTTAATTGGTTCTACTTTACCAATTTTTACTAAACTTGACACGCACCCTGAGCTCTGAAAAACACACAATCTTGTATTTAAAAAAAGGGGCGGAAGCACGCCCATTAAAATTGAATTCTATATTACATGTAATTCTTCTATCAGATTTTTGCACTAATGGGCGGGATTACGTCCATTAAAATTTAATTTTATATTTTATTTCAAAAACCTAATACTTTTTTTCACATACGTATGACTAAACTGTAACCAAAACGTAAACAAATAGTAAAAACCTCTAAATTTCCTATTATGTGATAAGAATATAATAGTAATACATATTAGGTAAATTGTATGGACCAGTCACTCGTTTGTATAGTGGTGGGTATAATAAAGCATTCATGCATATTCATAAATATATGTATTAATACACATACATATTTTGGAGGTTTTTACTTTAATTATATACTCAGTAAAGTAATAATAATATTCGGGTCAAACAGAGGCCGATACGGCTGTCTAATATATAAACCTACTTGGCAGTCGGGTAAAAAAATTTTTTTTAAATAAATTATTATTTACGGGGTAATATTAAAGTTAAAAATAAAATTTAATCGAAATAGCCAATAAAATTAATTTTAAAGAATACATAACTTTTATACCACCAACGCTAACTCTGCACAGTGGGACGAACCAAGAATATATGTAGCTGGACAAAATTATTTAATAGTCGGTCTATATGGTTTTGTGGCTGCTGAATGCGAAAAACTTAATAAGTTAAGTTAATAAATTCTCGCCCAATTTTTTGCTATTGCGAACTTAGCTAGTGCATATTAATTGTTCATATAAAGCTTAGTCTAGACGATATGTTGAACCAGCATATTTATGATGAAAAATTTGTTACCAGTGCCAAAATATCGTGTAGACACAAATTTTTTTCAATATACGTATGCTTAACTACATATGAAGGGCATTTGTTAAAGTTGTGAACAAACGTATGTTCAAGATTTTAGCATATCGTGTAGACACCGTATTTTTACTTTGTTATTTGTTGAAAGGCCTATGTAAGCTTTTCAGCATACGGTAAATTTGATAGCACATAGAATTGATATTTTAACTCTGCTCATGGATGAGCAGTGTTGACTTTATTTTTATTTTAAAAATATTATATATATTTAAAAAAAAAATACTGCAGAAATGTTAATGGTGGATCGGATGAGTAAAAAATTAAGGAAATACAATTTCATGAAAAAAAATTTCAGGCGATTCCGAAGAAGTCTTATTGTCTTATTCCAGCTTCCTTTCGATTTTGCAAACTTCGAAATAAAAGCGACTTTTTGCATGCTTACAGCCTCCTAAAAGTTTTGCCGGTTTTTAAAATATTATAGAATTTGTCATCATCCCGCTGTTAGTAAGTTTTTGCAAATTTACGTAATTTTCGCGATTTTTGCCGAATTTTTTGCATTTCTTACAGCTTCGGCGATTTTTAATCAATATTATGGCTTGTTCAAAATTTTGCCAATTTTCGCGATTTTTTGCAAAGTTTGCAGTTATGGGTGGTTCTGAGCAGTTTTAACAGCTTTGAAGAGTTAAAAACATTAGACTTTGTCGTTCACTGAACGCCATAATTGATATACATAAATTAATAATAAAGAGAATTGTCAAATTTATTTTATACCCTGCAGGAGAATAGGCGACAATTGTCTAAAAGCTACTAGTATAATTACTAGAATAGCAATAACTAGTGCAAAATGGGTTAAAGTTGTTGTGTAAAATTACTAGTGCTGATGAGTACTAGTATATGAAGTAGTTCCAAGGCACCACATTGCAAAATAAATTTTAACTGTCTAACAGAGCTCTTGCACTGTATGAAAATTGGTATCATATAATTACTAAAATTTTAGCTTGATCTAAAAATAATTATAATTAAATAATTATAATTACCCTTTTGTATTTCTAATTTTGATAAATAATTGCAAATTTTAACTAGCGTTGTCACTGGGTAACAAAGGAATAAAACCACAAATTTTATAGAACTTTTCTTTACAAGCGAACTGGTAATAAACTAGTCCTAAACTAGTATCAATGGTACTAGTAGTTTTCTAAACACACTCAATGCTAATTTGAGCATTAAGATAGTATAGGAAGGTATACAATTGGGAACTAGTGGTGGTGATTTCTGTACTACTAAAATACTAGTTGGACTCTAGTTCGTTCTCCTGCAGGGTATTTAAGCCAATGCTCACATGACTCAACATACATATGTATGTATGTATATATCAGAATACGAAATTCAACATATCGTGTAGACTCAAAAATTTTATATGTTTTATTTATATGTTGTATTATCATTTGCTGACATATGTTGACTTTAAAAAATTTGGTACTTTCAGCATACTGTGTAGACGCTAGTCTCCTGCACAAGACATCTTATAAGAACTTTCAAGACATGAGCGATTTTTCAAATGCTTTAGTACAGCGAAATCTTATAAAACAAACGTTAACAACATTGTTTGCAAGAAATTTGTTTGAGTATTGTAGGTATAAGAGTAAAGAAGAAAACACTTCGTGACGGAAGAATTTGTGATACTAGCTTCTTTCTACGCATAAGCGCGTGTACAAACGTCATGCATGTATGTGTATGATCTTTTATTTTTCTGCGCACATGCAAACGCACACACATGCATTAACATTAGTTGTATGCGGTTAATCACATAATACCCTATCGGAAATTTGGCTAACTTTAAACTAACTTTAAGCTAACTATTTCGCAACTAGTACTGACTACACTTGGATTACTTTGCAATGTAATCAACTGACTATTTTAACATTGCGATGTCCTAGGCGGTAGTCAATTGTCTCACTAGGCACTACTTTAAGCTAACTTAAAGTTGACTTTTTTAAATCACCTGGTAGTCAGTAAATTAAAAAAAAAATTCTGTGGCTCGAACATGGAACATCACACGTTGCGTACTCAACGCGCTACCACTCGGCTAAGCTGCCATCTAAAATAACAACAGCAAAATGTTAATATAAAACTGAAATGAGTTTTAAAGTAGCTGAGAATAAATTTGTTGGCTCTCATCAAATTCGATTACGTACTCAACTTTAGAATTAATTTTGGGTTTGTTCTGGATGACTTTGCAGCTAGCTTTTAGTCAGTCTAAGAAAAGTTAACTATAAATTAACTATTTTTGTAGTCAACCACACATTCTCCGACAGGGTAGCTTACCATCTACATATTACACACACACTCAAACGTACAATATGAAAAATAACAAGCATACACTAATCAACAGTACTTCTTTTGAGTGTTTGTTACAAACAAGCTGTCTTGCGACATCGCTTGTTACAACTGATATACACATACACCAATACATCCATCGTGCTTCGCTTATAGTACGACAGCATTTATTATTGGTTTAGTACAGTAACCCGCAAGCCATAGCACAATTGTGCGGATGAAAATCACATACATGCTTATGCTCTTTCATTTAGTCGTCACTGAGCAAGCGACGAATTAAGTTGTGCACGCATGTATTAATTTTTTCCTGGTTTTTTGTTTAGTTTTTTTGAGCACACGGAACGAAATTAAAGTTCAAATTCAATAAATTTCTACAGACAAAAAATGGATAATATAATTATGGAAGCTGGGAAATATTTCGTGATTAAAAATGCTTTTGGCAATATGCAATGCATTTTATGTTATGAAACATTAAAAAATAATAGAGAAAATAGATTAAAATGCATTTTAATAGTATCCACAGATCTGTGAATAAATTTAATTTTGAATTTATACACTAAATTGTTGAATGGTTATTAAATTTTTACTTTTTATTTAAGTTTTTATTAAATTGCTTATTTACAAAAAAAAAAAAAAAATAAAAATTCAAACAACTAATAACCACATCATGTATTTTATATTACAAAAGTTTTCTTCAAGTGCAAGTTTATTTTACTCTCATTTTTCTCACCAATACAAACATATTTTATTTTGCGGGACACTGGTTTAGTATAATACATGCGACGTGAATACATTTAAAAATCATGACGTTTTTACATTTCAAGACTGTTTACGCAGCTCTCTAGTAGACGCCTAACATACATATACATATATGTATATGCTGACAGCAGGATTTGTTGTTATTTTAAAGCATATTAATATAAGTATATGTATGTATATGTATTTGCTGATTCAACATATCGTCTAGACTTAGCTTAATAAAGGGTGTTTTTTATTGAGGTATAGAACTTTAAGTTGGCATCACTTTTTTAACTGGCGGCCATTTTGTCAGCTGTCAAGTGATTAATATTTAGTTTGGTTTGCCATTTCATCATGAACAGGTTGACAAAAGAACAACGCTTGCAAATCGTGCAAATTTATTTCGAAAATAATGGTTCAGTTCGCGAAGTTTACCGCAAGCTCCGTCCATTTTATGGTCGACATAATCGTGCATCAGAGCAATTAATTCGGTTAACCATGGATCGTTTTCGCACTACGTTTACTCTATGTGATAATACGCATCCGCAGAGACGTCGAACAGTGCGCACCGAAGAAACAATTGCCGCTGTAGAGCAAAGTGTTGAAGAGGACCCGAATGAATCGATTCGCCACCATGCACAGCAATTGGAGCCGACTAACTAACTATTTTGTTCCCGAATTGGATGGCATGAATGTGGATGAGTTGTGGTTTCAACAAGACGGCGCTACATGCCACACAGCGCACGTCACAATCGATTTATTGAAGGAAACATTCGATGAGCGCATAATTTCGCGGAATGGACCTGTCAATTGGCCACCAAGATCGTGTGATTTGACACCATTGGATTATTTTCTTTGGGGATATGTGAAGTCGCTCGTCTACGCCAACAAACCAGAAACGTTAGGGGACTTGGAAGCCAACATCCGTGGCGTTATTGCCAACATACGGCCCCATATGCTCGAAAAAGTGGTTGAAAATTGGACCTGTAGAATTGGATTTATTCGAGCCAGCCGCGGCGGCCACATGCCAGAAATCATATTTAAACATAAATGGCATAAAATTATCCTTCCAATAAAGCCAAATTAATGGACATTAAAACGATTTTCTTGTGTTTTATTTCAATTCGAAGTTCTATACCTCTTAAAAAAAACACCCTATATTAATAAAGTCGTATTAGCTTTTAATGTTTTAGCGATTTGTGAATTTGGTAAATTATGAATTTAAAAATGTCTATATCATTTAAAAAAACATTGCGAACTTTATATTCGAGATTTTTTCTTTGTAAGTCCCTGTCCTGACTTGCAATTTTTGTTGCAGCAATTCTTGAGTTTATTGGTGAGAGAGGTGAGAAGATTGGGGAGGGGTACACAGTTTCATGTGCTCGGCAATTCTCTTTTGATTTGAAATTCGTACTTTCAAGTTGTTAATTGTATTTGACGTTTTTTATAATTTTATTTCTTCAGTTGTATGCAAAATAAAAAATATAGCAAAATTTAAATAGAATTGTTAATTCTTCAGGGAAATTTGTGTTGCAAGAGAATTTCTTTAATTCATAATTGCAAAATTACAATTTCATAATAGCCCAATTCACAATCTTGTGCAAATGGTCTTGCATCGTTGCATGTGCAAAATGGTATAGTATATTGATACTCACCGCTTAACAATTCTTAGTGGTGAGTATCAATACTCACAAATTTGTGAATTGGGCTCATGTGTGACACTAATGCAATTTCAAACGACCAGACTACTAGGTACATTGTTATTTACAGTAATGTTTTTATTTATTTTTCATTATCAAAGACAACAACCATTTTCGAAAAAAAAATGTATAGCCTTCAAAAACAAAGACTCAAAAATATTTTCAAACAAAAACTCCTAAATCTTCTTACTCAATTCGAACATAAGTAAGTGATCAATTTAATTTTTCGTTTTCATTAATGTATAACAGAAATCTTTTAAAGTATGTATAACAGCATGTTTGTATAAGACGTTGACGATGGAAAACTTGACGTTTCTATAATAGATTAAAGAAAATTGTATCAAGTTTCTGACGTCAACTGCATTTTCTATCAAAACTTTAAAGACCAATAAGTCGGGAAACATGGGCCAAAGCCAATTTGTTTATTTAATTTATTTTTTTTCCTTATTTGTCAATTTTCTATCAAATAAGCTATTTAATTTTTTTTTTAGATTCTTCGCCGTTTCCTATGAAAAGTTCAGAACCCTATAACTTGGAAAATATAGTACGCTGTTGGCTTTTTTTATTTAAATATTTTTTTCTTGTTTTTTAATTTTCTATCACGTAGGCTCCTTTTTTAGTTTTTATATTTAGAGCTGCTTCACTAAACTGAATTTGCTTACAATATTTATTTTGTCTGTGTACTTCAGATACGAAAGAGACAAATTTTGTCACACAAACAACTATAGTTTTATTTATTTATTTATGTTATAAATAATTTAATTTTAAAGCTCGCTGTATAGCAGTGTTACCATAGTATAAAAATAGAATATATTTCCCTTCTTTCTTTGCTTTCAAAAAATAAGTATTTTTGAAACTTATCTGTATATGATTATTAGGTCTGCGAAAGCACGAGCCGAATCACTAGCCAACGTCGTCAATCTTATCAACATCAGAGATTTTTTTAAGGTAAATTTGGTTATGTTCGTAAGAGGTAATCTCCTGAACCACACCGGTCCGATTTCTGCCAACGGACATAAGATATTTATTGTCACGTTAAAAAACTTAACATAGCGTCATGAGGCGGTAAGCTCCCATTTTAAGACCCAAGGGGGGCAGGTGACAAGGTTCCGTACACCAAAGGTGAAAAGAAACCCTATTGTTTTCGTTACAGTGTCCGTCTGTCCGTCAAAGGCTGTTTTCTCGAGAACCGTAAGAGTTACAGATCTGAACTTTTTACGGAATATGTAAAGCTTTGGCCGCCACAACAACAAACATATGACAGTTAAAAATTAAAGGGTGTTATGCATTAAACACATTCACAGCAAGCTACCGACTACCAAATGTCAAGGATAGAATACACATGTTTATAGGAGAATGATTCTTTTGAAGACAGCAAGGCAACAGGACGACAGGTTGTTGTATATGCTGATTTTGTCGTTGTAGTCCAATTAAACTAATTTCTATTTCTTTGGCTACAATGAGAAAATTCGGTGTTGCCAGTATAATACAAAATGTTGAATGAATGATTTTGTACAATCATTTCATATTACATATTAAAGAATAAATTGATTCATTTTTGCACTTTTACGTGAAATAAGTATAGGGTGTTTTTTTGAGGGGTATAGAACTTCGAATTGAAATAAAACACAAGAAAATCGTTTTAATGTCCAAAAATTTGGCTTTATTGGAAGGATAATTTTATGCCATTAATGTTTAAATATGATTTCGGGCATGTGGCCGCCGCGGCTGGCTCGAATAAAGCTAATTCTACAGGTCCAATTTTCAACCACTTTTTCGAGCATATGGGGCCGTATGTTGGCAATAACGCCACGAATGTTGGCTTCCAAGTCCCCTAACGTTTCTGGTTTGTTGGCGTAGACGAGCGACTTCACATATCCCCAAAGAAAATAATCCAATGGTGTCAAATCACACGATCTTGGTGGCCAATTGACAGGTCCATTCCGCGAAATTATGCGCTCATCGAATGTTTCCTTCAATAAATCGATTGTGATGTGCGCTGTGTGGCATGTAGCGCCGTCTTGTTGGAACCACAACTCGTCCACATTCATGCCATCCAATTCGGGAACAAAATAGTCGGTTAGTCGGCTCCAATTGCTGTGCACGGTGGCGAATCGATTCATTCGGGTCCTCTTCAACACTTTGCTCTACAGCGGCAATTGTTTCTTCGGTGCGCACTGTTCGACGTCTCTGCGGATGCGTATTATCACATAGAGTAAACGTAGTGCGAAAACGATCCATGGTTAACCGAATTAATTGCTCTGATGGACGATTATGTCGACCATAAAATGGACGGAGCTTGCGGTAAACTTCGCGAACTGAACCATTATTTTCGAAATAAATTTGCACGATTTGCAAGCGTTGTTCTTTTGTCAACCTGTTCATGATGAAATGGCAAACCAAACTAAATATTAATCACTTGACAGCTGACAAAATGGCCGCCAGTTAAAAAAGTGATGCCAACTTAAAGTTCTATACCTCAATAAAAAACACCCTTTACATTTTAAAAGAGTAATTAATTTTTATAAATGCAAAATACTTATAAAGGGTGTCCCAGCAAGAACTCAAGATTTAAATTTTAAATAAAACACAGATATTTAAAAAAAAAAGCGTGAAACTTTATTATATCGTAAAGTAGACAAAATGAGGTTATGTGTGGAACAATAAATCGGGCAGATGGCCGCCGCGGCTTTGCTGGCACACACGCGATCTTTTAATGAAATTTTCAATGGCCGTTTTGCATAAATGCTGCGGTATTTTATTAATGCAGCGTCCAATTTCCTCTTTTAAGGCTTGAGTCGTCGTCGGCTTATTTCGCACGATCTGCGACATTTTCGGTCAATCGACCTGGTCGAAGGCGCGTTGTTGTCTTTACATCACTAACAGACCCAGTTTCGGCAAATTTATCCATTAATGTCTTTACAGTTGACTCTTTTGGAGCATTATTGTGACCCCAAATTGATCGCAAATTTGCGAACTGTAGCCGCAAAACTTTCACCATTTTGGTAAAACAATTTCACAATGAGAATGCGTTGTTCATTCGTGTAGCGCTCCATTTTTACTAACCTCGTACCTTCTACTAGCAAACAATAACAATTGTTCAAATGTCAAACAATGACACTTCGAATGGCGCCAAATTTAAATATTGCTTTCTTGTTGGGACACCCTTTATAAAAGTGGTAATACTGAACTATGTATTTGAAGTTGAATATCAGCGAAAAATGCTGCTAGCGGCATTTGAAGCCGTGTGTTCGTGTAGCCTGGGGGCAAATTACGGCATCCGATACGGCTCGTAATTTAAAAATATTTCAATAGAGTTTATATAGAAATATTTTTAAATTACGAGTCGTATCGAATGCCGTGATTTGCCCCCTGCTGTGGTGAATGTGTTTAATGTATTAGTATCTTTTTATGCAGACTACAATAAAAAAAACTAAAACTAAAAATTAAAAAAAAAAAATCTAAATTAAAGGGTGTTCTACCAGACAATCAAAAACAATGATAACGATTGTTCAGTTTGGTTTTGTATTGTTTTTGCACATGAGCACAAATCGGAGAACGAAGCCATCGATCGATTACCATTGTTTTTGTTCCACTCACTTCAGAGAACGAAACAAAACAAAATCAAACATTTTGTTTTCGTTTACTTTCGTACTCTACTTTTAAGTAACAAAAATAAATTTATAACTGTAATAGCGTCGATTATTTTTGTTACGAAAATCACGTCCCAACTCCTGTATCGCGCCATAAAGAGCATAGCTCCGAAAATCCACTTGCAAAAAAAAAAACCTTTTTATTTCATTAACCCGAGGTGGACCACTTTGGGGTTTTGTGGCTATGCTCTCTTTCAAGATATATAAAGTAAAAATTTTATACTTAAGCTCTGTAACACCTCCTCAAATGGGACGGCAAATTTGGAAACTGCAGAATTATTTCCATTTTTTTTTCCAAAATCCAAAATTGTAAGACGGTGGGAATATGGTTACATTAAAGATTAACTCCCTTATGCAAAAAAAACGTTTGTTAAACTTAAAGCATGTGTTAAAACCGGGTTTGCCATACAAAATTCGTTTTTTAAACCAACTTTAAGTTTAATAATCGTTTTTGCATAAGGGAGTAACATAATATCTCTCGTCGTCCTAAGAAATTTTTGGGTGAAAGTTTCCCTGATGATCTGCATTAGCAACAGTGAAATGCCCATAGGATCCAGTTAACTCCTGAATTATCAATTTCAATGTATTTTAAAAAAAAAGTTAAATTAAAAATTAATATTTTACTTAACAAATCAAACAAGGCTGTCTGTCGCACACTTACATTCAAACAAACATACAAACAAATTTTAATATTTTGTTGTTGTTTCAAATGTACGTGTGCGACAAGTCGAACTTTGGCGATATGGTGGGTCAGGCTTTATTTTTTAAATGCAACTTAAGCCTTTTTTGAATTTATATAGAGATATGTATGTATGTATGTGTATTTATTTGTTCTTTCTCTCTATCTCTCGCACGTTATCACAATGCTCGTGGCGCGATGCAAAGATTTACTTAAATATAAACAATAGTTATTCGAAGGTGATAAGATTAACCAAATTTTAGTTTTGATTAACCAAATTTTTAATAGTAAAAACGATAAGAATTAAATATTTGGAATTATTATATAAAACAAAAATTCTAAAATTACAAAATCATTTAGCCGTTACTTGCGACCACAGAATGATCGTGGAATTATTATTTGGTTTTCTTACTTTCCTCGTAGCGTTGGACTATTTTAAGAAAAAACGTAGCGAGGACTTATTTGTAAGAGCTGGAATTAAAGGTCCCAGGCCTTTGCCTTTACTGGGTAATATCTTGATAGCCATAGGCAACAGCACCTCGCGTAAGTTTTCACATTATTATATATTATCAAAACAAAAAAAGTGCCTACTTATTTCTATTATAAAAAAAATGTTGCTCTTATTTTGAGAAATAAACTTAAACTTAAACTTAAAGGGCCATAACCATAGTCGTAGAATAAAGTCGGTTCGTTTTAGAAACAACTTAAAATTAATAACCTGTTCTTAAATATTTTTCTACTATAGTCAAAAACAAAGTGTGTGTTAAGTTGAACCGACTTTAACTGGGTGCCACAGTAAATATTGGAAATTTTTCATATGATAGAAAACAAAATATAAGGAAGTGGCATCTCTGTCTCTCAACTCTCTCATCTCTCTCTCATCGGACATTGTGTTATGAAAAAGGGTTGAGTTTAAGAAAAAGATAAAATAAAACAACCGAACATAAAAATAAGTTAACAAATAATTAATACAGAGAAAATTAAAAAGGTGTTTGTATTTTGTATTATTTTAATAGCATAAACTGTTCAATGATTGGATTATAAATTGTTTATAGGAAAAAAGAAGCCAAGATATAGAAAGTCATGCAGACATACATACATTCATACATACATATGTATGTATGTGTTCTCTTTTATTTTAATGTGTTTTGTGTTGAACTAAAGAGCCAGAGTCGATGCTAATCTAGTTAAAAACAACTTCAGCATGTTTTAACTTTAGAACCGACTTTTTCCTTTAAAGTGCAGTTTTTCTCGTCTATGGTAGGTCAAAAGTACATGTTTTAAAAAAGTGCATTCTAAAACTAAAAAAGTAGACTTTTTTTGTTAACTATGGTTATGGCCCAAAATATTTAATATTTTTTTTTTAGAAATTTTCAAACTTTTTGCGGACTTAGCGGATAAACATGGTAAAGTTTTTCGTTTTTGGCTCTTCGATGAATGTTTTCTTGTAGTACAAGACGCAAAATATATTGAAAGTATACTTAGCAGCCAACTTGTGATAAGAAAAAACATTATATATGATCTCCTAAGATGTTGGCTGTATGACGGTCTACTATTGAGTTTTGGTGCCAAATGGCATAGTCGTCGTAAAGTTATAACACCTTCTTATCATTTCAAAATCTTGGATCAATTTGTGCAAGTGTTCGATCAACAAAGTTCTATTATGGTGCAAGGATTAAAAGACAAAGCAGACGGCAAAACGGTTCTGAACATATTCCCTATTGTTTGTTTGACTGCCTTGGATATTATAGCGGAAACGGCCATGGGTGTTAAAATTAATGCCCAGAAAAATCCCAATTTTCCCTATGCTAAGGCGGTAACTGAGTAAGTTTTTTTTTTTTGTTCGTATTCAAAACACATATGTACATTTATATATATATATATATAAATTTTTTTTCAGTATATCTGATATTATTGCCACTCGTTTTTTAAAGCCAATCTTTCGTTACGAATTTATATTCAAAGTATTTGATTACAAAAAATATCGTCAGATGAAGAAGAGCATAGAGATTATGCACAACTTTACGGATAAAGTTATAAAAGAAAGACGTGAAATCTTGGAGAAGTCAATTAAGGAAGGCACTTTTAAAGCAACGAGTATGTAAGCTGTTAAAATTTAAAAAAAAAAACTTTTTCACCTTGTTCACAGCAAGCCAAGTTTTTTTTTACTCAAGTTTTGATTGTATGTTAATACGGGATTTACACTATGACTTTTTACCGTGACTTTTATAGAGTTTATTGACAAAAGGGGAACAAAGGTGATCAAACGGGTAGCAAGATAAAAGAGAATTCAAGAAAAATGCAGGGGAAAAAGTAATCGTGTAAATCCCGTATAAGAAAAAAAAAGTGGAAGAGAGATATAGACCTAGTTTTCCGAATGACATCAATCATTTCAGATCATTAACCAATATTGCTCTGAGATTTTTTTTATTATGAAAAAGATCAATTGTCTTACCTGGAAGTACGTTTAATTCAATAGCGTCCCAACTCAAAAAAACTAGATTATGCAAAAAAGAAAATACGTTTAAAGTTTTCAATTTACACACAACTCAATGAAGACATGAAAATATATTATTCGCTCAGGAAGTTGTATTACAAGCTATTTATGTATGTTTTTTTATGATATTTTTACACAAGATAAAATACAAAATGGATTTTTTTTAAGTTATGACACTTGAAGTAAAGGGGAGATATGTGTATTTGTGTGTGTTTGTAAAAATCTCATAACTTAATGCGGCCCCTACACGTTGCAAACTAATTGTACAATTGAGTTGTATATACCAGCTGATCACTCGCTGCACAGACTGCAGTTTTTCAATCAAATTTTCATCAAACTTCATTCAAAAATTATTTTTTGACAGTCAACATGAGTTCTGATTTTTTAGCTCTAAAGTCCATAAATAAAATTTTGATGAAGGAAAAAGATAAAAAAAAAATAAAAAAATGCTTTTATATTCTTCAATAAAATTGCGCATTCGCATTTTTCTTCTTTTTTCACACTTATTGTTTACTTCACACGATGTTGCTCACAAAACGTCTCAATGAAAATCACAAACCAATCATACCTCTAACGTAACAATTGGTTGTACAACTTAATCAAATTGTACAACAACTCGCAACGTGTAGGGCCGCATGAAAACGGATCAATGGATTGAAACCAAATTTACTGCATTCGAAAGCTCTTTAGCTCACTTAGATATCGTAAGACAGTGAAACGATTCAGTTCGATAGAATTCGAAAATAAAATTTTCACAAAACTGTTGTTTTTTTAAACAAATTTTAAACTACTAAATTAAAAATTAAAGAGTGTTCTAAAGCGAACAACGAAACATGTGGAAATTCTAATGTTATATAAGACAGTTATTTATAAACATTTAACACTGAAGTTTAAAAAAATCAAAATTAAATTAAATTCTATCAGTTAATGTTGTTCTATTTAATTCTGATAACTTGCTGTATCTTGGAAACTGTAAGAGACAAACTCTTGAAATTTTCAAAAACGCTAAAAACGATAAAAAAAAAACTAAAGAAATTGCAAAAACTAAAATAAATCGCCAAAAACTGAAAAAAACTCGCCAAAAACCGAAAATAAGCGCCAAAAACACACAAAAAACGCCAAACGCCGAAAAGATCACAAAAACAAAAAAAAGCGTCAAAACTAAAAAAATCGCTTAGCTAAAAAATCCGCCAAAAACCGAAAAATCCCAAAAATAAAAAAGCGCCAAAACTTAAGAAAATCGCTAAAGCTAAAATAAATCACCAAAACCGAAAAAAACGCCAAAACTTACATCAACCCAAGAACGAAAATATCATCAAAACTAAGAAAAAGCGCCAAAACTAAAAAAAATCTCCCAAAAAAACCGAAAAAAGATTACTCTTTTCCTTTACTTTAGTGAATTTTTTTTTTTTCTAATATGTAACTTCAAAACTCTTCGTCAAATGAATTCAATGCAACCATGATTAAAATTCTGCTAGAAATTTCTCCCATTTCCAATTAGAATTTCTTTGCTGTACCTATTACTGGGTATTGTTTGAAATTGTTCCCTGGGAAAAATTCCCCGCAGAATTTTATTCATGACTGGCTCGATTATGGATGGCAACCGAACTTTGGTTGTGTTGCTACTGGCAACTAAAAGCTGGTAATTTCAGTTGCCATATTAGCGCCCACAAATTTGTGTTTGCTGCATAGTTTTAAAAGCCAAAAATTGGAAAACTTATAAATTAATTGCAATATTATTTTTTAGCTTAGCGGAAAGTTTTAGGCATTTCCTGCAAGGCAAACTGATTCCCGTATTATTTATACTTGCATTACTGATGAATTTAATAAATATGTATGTAAATAAAGTCAAATATATATTTCCTTCTATCTCTCCCATAGAAAATCACAACTCGAGCAAGAGAACTTGATGTCTTAAAGTGCAGAAAATATCTAACCAGCAGAAAACGAACAAGAATTATCATTGGTCTGTTCTGGGTGCAAATTACGGCATTCGATATTGATCGAAATTTTCCATAATTCCCATATGAGCTAAATTGTAATATGTATGTATTTTGAAATTTCGTTCGATATCGAGTGCCATAATTTGACTTCTGGGGGCAAATTACGGCACTCGTTATCGAACGAAATTACGAAATATTTCAATTGAGTTTATATGGAAATACGAACCGTATCGAATGCCGTAATTTGCCCCCTGGTCTATGATGCAAATCGATCGATTTAAAATCGAAAGATTTCACAAAACTAATAATAGCCAAATAGGTAAGAAGGTGTGAAGTCGAATTTAAGTTCGTACTTCGAATAAAGTATTCTGAGCCTCGTAAACAATAAAAAATGGGATCTACTCTGTAATTCGAAACGAAAGGAAATGCTTTCAAATTTACATGTTATAAATAAGCATACAAATTCGAAAGCATTTTCTTTCGATTCGAATTACACAGTAGACCCCAAGGTCGCAATAAGTGGCTGTTTTGAAATGCATCACTGGTTTGCATCGTACTTGCAATACAATTTTGCTACACAACACAATTTTTTTATTGGTAACCATGTTTGTACCTCATATTTGACATTTATTTGTGTGTTATTTATTTCAATGAAGCACTTTAGGACATTTAAATATCCCTTTTGTAGCGTAGTGATGCATTTACGAAAAGGTCCTAAGTCATCTTTCAGTGGAATTGGTTTTTTGAAATCGTCACGATTTGAAATCGATCGATTTCCATCGCATACCAGATTGTTTTTTGTGCTCTTATGTAAGTGCATAAATAGGCAAAGGAAAATTCTTATTCGACCGTTGATACGTTTCCTTTATGTACTTAGCAATATTTAATTTAATATTTTCCAGCGAATGAAAATGATGATTTGTGCATTAAGCCACGCTTAGCTTTCCTGGACGTATTGCTGCAATCCTCGATTGCTGATAAACCACTCAGCGACGATGATATACGTGAAGAGGTTAATACCTTTATGTTTGAGGGTCACGACACTACCACCAGTAGCATTTCACATACTCTGTACCTATTGGCACGCCATCCTGAGGTGCAGCAAAAAGTTTTTGCAGAAATTTTACAAGTAATTGGCAATGATAAAGATAAAGAAATAACTATGAGAGATCTGCAAGAGTTAAAATATTTGGATGCGGTGATTAAAGAAAGTCTGCGCATGTACCCGCCAGTGCCCATGATTGGACGCATAACGGAGCAAGAAGTGGAAATAAGTGATTGATATAAATTTGAAAATACATAATTAAAAAAATCCTTTCAATATTTATTTGTTTTTTTCTTTTTTGCAGATGGACAAATTTTACCAGCCAATGTAAACGTAGGTATACTTATTTATGCCGCCGGGCGAGATCCTGAAAATTTTGCCAGTCCTGATGATTTTATGCCCGAACGTTTTATCGACTCTAGTTTGGCCAACGTTAATACCTTCGCCTATGTGCCCTTTTCGGCGGGACCACGCAATTGTATTGGGCAAAAGTTTGCGATTTTGGAACTAAAAAGCACAGTTAGCAAAATGATTAGACACTATGAGTTGTTAGCTTTGGGTGAGGATGTTGTGCCCGTAATGAATTTGATTTTACGCTCAGCCACGGGTATTAATTTGGGTTTGAGAAACAGAGTTTATTAGGAAAATTTTTCCATATGCATTTATACAGTTGTAATATTTTGGATAATAAAAAAACATATGAATAAAACGCAAAAATTTCATGTTAAAAAAAAGGTAAGAAACACATTCTTGGATAGTTGCCTGGACAACAATCAAACAACATGAAAATACTTTAGAGAATACACTGGAAGAAAAACACTTTGTAACTTTGAACCCCTTTCATTAAAACAAATTTCCATGTTCAATTTTGTCACTTATGCTAACTTCATGCTAGGTTTTTTTATTGCGCATAGGGCCGTAGGTTCCTAACCTGAGTTACTCAGTACTTTTCATTTATCTTTTTACACCAAAGGTGAAAAGTAATCTTATAGAACCTACCTAAGACGTACGGAACTGAAATTTTCACAGAATATGTAAAACTTTGTAAACTTTTAAAAACAACAGAGTATTCTATCAGTTGATGTAATTTTGACCACTTGCTTCCAAGTGCTACAATCCCTGTATTTCTACTACCTATATAACGCCATCGATTAGAATGTTTAGATGTTTAGCTTTAGAGAATTACGAATCCAACACTGTCGCTGTGGTTAGAAGCACATTCCGTTCAAATATTTAGCCGTTGTTACCAATCTTCCTGGCAAAGAAATTAAAAAAGGCTGAATAACATATTCTATCGTATTCCTGGCACATACTTCACACACATATCGCTCTTGATCAACAAGAGGCTATTAATTCGAATTTTAAAATTTTCATAAGACTGTTTGTCGTTATATTTTAAGTGAGTTTGAAAATCCAAACATATCATGGCAAGCAAACTGCATCACAAAATATCCGGCCTAGTCCGTAAATCGAGTCGATTTAAAAACGCTCGATTTAGAAAAATTTAATCGAGCGAATTAATAGCGAATTTTTTTCAGACTTTTTTGCAGCTTGAAATATCATATCTGAAATTAATCTAGTATGCATGGTTTAAAACACATCAATGGGGCGGGGCCATTATTTATTTTTGGAAAAGGAGAAATTTCTTCAGATTCGGTTTACAGAACATCGCCGTATATTTAACTAGTTTTCCTATTAAATATATTCAGTTAATGTAAAAAAAAACTACTCTTTTTGAGTTACTACCTTTTTTTCCTGAACTTTTTGCATTATTTAGAGCTGTGTTGTAATTTTAATAAAATTGTTAAATACAATTTATCTATAATCAAATTTTCTTTCCATATTCCCGAAGTACTATTTCTTCCTGAAGATCATTATTTCTCCCTCTTAATGAAATCTTATTTATGTTTATCTAAGAAAGACAACAATCTCTTCGGAAAAGATTTGAATTTGATTTCTCAATGGAATGGAATGGAATGGGTTATAGACAAATTTGCGTTATAGGTATCTACCCACATATATGTAAATTTAAATTAAGGGAAAATATTTTCTTTCGTATTTAAATTTAATATTTGTGCTCGAATTTGTTTTTATTGGCCAATGGTAAATAATTTTTCAAATAATATGTGGAAAGAAGCTTCTCTTCTAATGGTTTAGAGGTACACGTTTAATCTTAAAAATATATCAAAACTACAAAATCAAGTGATTCAATTACCTCTGGATCTGGAAAATGATAAAGTGACTGACTGATATTTTCAGGATTCTGCCATCTGTTTCACACTAATTTTATTCTGCTTTCTAATAAAACATAATTAACTTGCTTCAAATCTCTTTTTTATGTTTGTACACTTTGCTAACACATTTACTTTTAAATTCACTATTAGTAACTCTAATGAATTCCTCTAAGGAAAAAAAACACTTCGTGAAAGTTCAACATTTAATAACAGCTTTTAATAAGTTTCTGTTTATTTCTAATCCCACATGTAAACTTGACCCGGTGTGGGTAATTTAGCTGGAGCTTTATGGTCGGTCAAAAGTTTTTGTTGAACCAAATCAATTGGTGGCTCGACCAGGCGACGCGGGTCGCGTAAGCAATAATAATTGGCTGATAGCACATGGGCCGGACCACCGGGTATATCTGGAGGTGGCTGTGTACGATCGGCTAAACCGTCTTCGAAACGCAGAGCCAGTGTATGTTCACGCTAAAAGCATAAAATATACAAATTTAAAAAATCATTTGATGCTGCAACCTTACATAATCGGAACCCGTTATATTTTGTTAATTGCAAACAACACTTACACCTAATAAAAATGCCCTGATGCGCTGAAGTAAAGGCGATATATCACGCCGTGCGGCCATAATTTCTATGTTTTTAAACAAATACTTCTTTGAAAAATTTAATATTACTAGGAAAATTTTTAGATAGGAATTCACCAAACCAAACTTCCAACAGCTGCAATAAGATAATAGCAAATCACAATAGAACCACTTTGCAATTCACAATATAAACTAAATTCCAGCTGCTACTAGCAGCCTGCTAGTCGTTTATATACTTGGTACCACTAACGCTGATTTTACACGTTTCTCACGCCATTACAGATTTCTAACTCGTAGCAACTTTAAAATTTAAACGTCTATTAAAATAGCAAGTTTGAGAATTTGTAATATTTGCTATCAAAAGAATATGCTTAATGCCACTAAACGCAACTTCTTTCTAGATTGTTTACTAATACACAAACTCACACTCAAAACTTGTGTTTTTAAATTACAGAACTTTTTCGAGCAAGATGTAACCAACTCCGATTCCTCGTAAAGGCCACAAGAATTTTAAGCTCTAAGGTATTCTGCAAAACGGTGCAGGTTACATGGACACCATGTTTCCAAACGTTTTTATATGATACAGTTAACTTTTCTTTAAGTTGAGGAATTTATTTTATTTGGAAGTGCCTCAGCAAACCATATTTAAGCCAGTTTTTGTGAAAACCTTTTTTGTTATGTATAGAAAAAAATTGGTTTTAAATTTTCAATGCTGTGCTATACTTTTAACAAACCGAACACCCACCCTTGTGTTTACTGTGGTTAATTTTTAAGTACAATTGGCAGCACTTTCTTCAAACAGCTGGGCACAAGGTGCATTTATCAGTTGGCAGCACTACACCAGGTGACTAATATCATTATACCAATCTAAATGTCAAATTTAATTTGTGTGGGTATAAGCCTAAGAGCATGCTTTTTTTTGGGTATCCATAAACACCTCTCGAATATTCAGTTTTGTATGGCGTTTGATATTTCCTATAAGAAAATTGCAATCTGACGATGCTACCCTGTTTTGAAAAGAAGGTAAACAACAAAGTACATGTGGTTGTTGCTGTTGTAATATTTGTTGTAGAAATGCGGTACGCATCCATTTTTGTTTATACAAAAAAAAAAATTTTTTTTTCAAAGAAAATGACTTCAAATCGCTCTATAACACAATCTAAAGAAGCTTTACTGAAATCTTATCAAGTGCGCCTCAAAGATGATGTCAAAAGCATGCTGGAAAATTTCGAAGGTAAGAGTATACTTCAGCAAGGTTCCTTTCGTGTTAAAAGCTAAAGCGCATCGTCCCCGCATCATCCAAAGAAAATTTAAACTTTTGTTTGTCTTTATTACATATTTTGGTTAATGGTTAATTAAAATTTAACAAAAATTTGCCTATCAGTCGTTCTACAACGTGCATGGTTATGACACTTCCAATTTTAATTAAATATCCTTAAGACAAGATGCTCCTTCTCGTGTAAAAATCAAGCTGTACTTCTAATTAAGCCATTTATTCCCGGAATATACGTATGTATATATTTTCAATCCTGAAGTTTAGTTTTGAGTCGTAAACAGAATAACACATGTATGTTAGTAATATCCAGTGCATACGTTTATATGTATTTTAAAATAGTATGTAAGTTATTTCTTATTCTTCTTCATCCGCAGCAATTGTCTCACATGGTCCAGACCTTCGTAAATACCTTCATTATTGACCGCACTGGTTGCTTGTATATGCCACATTTGCTTTAAACTGGACAAATTCAATTGTTTGGCCAAATCATTGACATTTAAAGCATTAGGCATGTCCTGTTTATTTGCAAATACCACCAGTATAGCATTTAATAATTCATAATGTGACATAATTTCATGCAGTTCATCCTTTACCGTTTCAATGCGCTCCACATCAGACGAGTCAACGACGAAAATTATAGCAGAGGTATTAGGAAAATAGTGATACCATAGTGTGCGTATGGCTTTTTGACCGCCAATATCCCAAACGGTGAAATTTAGATTTTTATATTCCACAGTTTCAACATTGAATCCAATAGTGGGCATAGTTGAAATAATTTCTCCCAGCTTTAGTTTAAATAAAATTGTAGTTTTGCCAGCACCATCTAAGCCCAGCATTAACATGCGTATGTTTTCTTTGCCCAGAAAACTATCAAAGAGCTTTGATATTGTTAAACCCATGTTTTCCAAGGAATTTATTAATTTAATATTTATTTATTTGTAATAATTTTGAACTTGTCAATTATTTAAGTGTTTACACTGTAATTATCTTGACTGCACTGTTATGTGTTTTATGCATTTACACAACTTGTTATTAAGAGATGACGTGGTCTTTAAAATCTTAGCGAAAGCTCTGAATGATGAAATTTTATTGAACTTCAAAGAAATTTATTAATCATTTTCTTTTGTATTTTTAGAAATAATTAAATTGGCTCGTGGTGAAGGTGATTCACAAATATCTAAAACAACTCAATGTGAGCAGGACACTTATGAGATGCAAGTTCGTGCAGCAAATATCGGTAAGTATATTTTTACTTAAAAATTCAATATAAAAGGCTTGCACGCACCTCTTGGAATAAAAAAGTTTTCAATATATGTATATACATAATTATTAGAATTAGAGAATATTAAACAAAAAGTTACTTTTATTTAAATATTAGATTTTATAAAAAAAAAATTTTGTAGAAAAATTTGTTTTAAAAATCCTTTACAAAGCCTTAATAAGTTTTATAAATAAGGCTGTTAAAATTTGCTAATTATTTTTTTTAATATATTCTTTCTTAATTTTAGTAAGAGCTGGAGAGTCTTTAATGAAATTGGTTTCGGATATAAAACAGTATTTGATTTTGAATGATTTTCATTCGGTAAATGAAGCTATTGCAAATAATTCTCAACTATTTCGCGCCACGCAGAGAGATTGCGATAAAAAACTAACGAAATTAAGAGATGAAATGGCCATGGATCTGTATGACTTGGAAGAAGAATATTATACCAGTATATTTAAATAGTTTTTGGTTTTTTTTTAATAAATTATTATTTACAAATTTAATTTTGTGTTGTTTTCTTGTTATTGGATGTTTAATTGCATTGTTCAAATTTTCCAGCAATTTTTTTAATTTAATTTTTGTGATTTAGGCCTAATAAAAAAATTACGTTAACAGTTTTCTATTTCAAACTCAAAGCGGGCGTTTTTGAGTTGAATTTGTTGTTGGAAAAACCCCTAATGAAATAGTTTGTGAATATGAAAGAAAAAAAAAAACAATAATGTTCTTGCCATAATTTTTATTCATGAGAACATTGAAGTATTAAAAATTTGTCATAAATTTAAATGCTTTATTAAGTATCGCTATAATCATCATTATCGTCATCACTTTCCGTATCACTTATATAAGGTCCTGATTTTTTAAACATCTCATTTGGAAGTACACCCAAAATAATGGTTGTTGGCTGTTGCTTGCTGCTGCCATCAGGTACGCTTGTATAATCATCAATTAAATAACAGATATAAACAAAAAACAAACTTTAATTTACCTTAATTTTCTATCTTGTTTTTTTAATATTCTTTCTTTGGCTCCCACACAAAGCTCGTACAGATATTTCGGTACAATTGATTTATTATTAAAAGTATCTACTATGCCGAATATAAGTTTTGGTTTGACCAGCATGCATAATAACTTTAACTGAAATGGTGAGGGTTCAGGACTGTAAAATAGCTCATAGTAACCACGGTCGCTATTTATCTCATAATTATTACAATTGGCGGCATCATCGTATATGTTGATTGTAATATCTTTTGTTCTTTTAAAGTTACTTGAAATTTAATTTACAGCATTTTAATATTAATTATAGTTTTTTAAGAGAAATTTATATGATTTACCCATTAGCTTCAGATGAACTGCATGATCCGGATAATAAAACAATTTTTTCATCTGTATCGTTATCGTTTATAAAATGAGTTTCTATTTGTGCATCGTCACAATTCGCAAAATTCATGTAAAATTTATTAAGACATGATAATTTTATGCGATTGGGTAAATGTTGGGCTAATTTTAATATGAAACGCTCAAAACCAAATAATGGCAAATATATATGTATTTTGGCATTCCGATGGCATCTGTAAATTTGAAATAAATTATGTTTATGACTCTTATTTTTTATATATTCAACACTCACTTCATAATATTTTCTATGCTTTGCAGAACTTTTTGCATTTGATCCACTTCATTAAATATATGATTTTCATCCATTCTCTTTAAATTAACATATAATTTCTCCACGCCATGTGTCATCCAAGAAGCAAATGTATCATTTAATACTGCCGATCGTATATCAGTATAATTGCCTCCATATATGAAATTCAATTTCCCATCTACAGAAAGAAGCCAATAAGATATTTGTAGTATGCGATAATGAAAAAATTTTAGAACTATTTGCACTTACTCTGTCTTATTAACACTATCACATTATATGATTCTGCTTCTTCGGAAGTACAAAATAAAATTTGCAAAGTAAGACGACGATCAATTAATATATCAATAAATTCATAGGGTTTAACAATAACTATATTGCTTTTATTGATGCACTGAAAGTATACATATGTGTGAACACATTTTCACATTTAATAAAAAAAAAACTTGAAAATATCTAAGGTTCTTTATCTCTACATTATAGAACAGTTTACTTGTTTAACAAATTGATTTTTTTTTTAAGTTTTCAAACAAATTTTTTGTTGTTTTTATTTCCAAACTGAATACACACATTAACTATGTATGTAATTCTTTTTGAGAAGATAACTTTTTTTAATTTGTTCATGAAGAAATGGATTTAAGTCGTTTCGTTTGTTACATATTGTCCATGTAACAAACAAGACTCTTTATTTTTTGTTTCGAAAATTTTAGTTCAATTGGAATAAGGTCTACTAGCTTTTCCAATTTCTAAAATATTGCAACTTTAAAAAAAGTCTATTAAAAGGAGGGAGCACAAGTTTAAAATGCCTTACTGTTGTAGCCTGCTAAGAAAATTTCAAAGGCCAGTTTTTTGGAATATATTTAATGCTGAAGTAACTATCTATGTACCTACATAAATGTGTCTATATCATGGTTGAACAAGCTAATGAGACAAACACAAATATTCTGTTTTGTAAGTTAAGAAACTTAATAATAAAACCTTTGTGAATTCTAATAAACAAATCGCACATATACTTCAATAGTGGCATAACTCAAAAAATCCAGTTTTGCAGAAAACGCGTTTCAATTTGCATACAACTCAATGGAGATTTGAAAAAAAAAATTCTTCTCTCAGGAGGTGATGGTACAAGCTATTTATATGAAATTTTTACACAAGATAAAATACGAAATTCCGCATCTTTCTGCATTATTAACTCAAAAACCACATTTTTTGAGTTATGCCACTATTGAAGTATATGTGCGAAATATTAAATAAATCCTTTCAGGATTGTTAAAAAAAGATATACCGATATATATACATATGTAGTAGGTGGACTTTCATTGCCTTACAGACTATGGCCGGGTTTCCATCTGTGTGCCATGCGTCACACAAGCGTAAAAAAAGCGTCACCACTAATTACTAATGAAAAACAGTTTGATTCAGACACGCATTTATTAAGTTAAACAGTTTCATACATAACTAATAGACAATTTTATAGAATCTAACATGATTGGAAACTGTTTAAATCAATAAATATATGTCTGTATCAGAGTTTTTCATTAGTAATTAGTTGGTTACGCTTTTTTGGACAAATGACACACAAGAAATGCCAGATGTAAACTCAGCCTATGGCTCATTGGATTACTATGGAAACTTCTTACCTTATGATTATTATTTGCACAATACTTTTTCAACTGGTCTGCCAGATTTTGTGTAGTGAATATCATGGGTAATTTCTCCGGTAACGTTTGTTTTTCCAAATGCAGTAAGTGTGTTAAAATAATTTTTTGTTTGGGCTGAATCAGAAGAGATTGATACAAAATATGTTTATTGCACATGCTTAAAAAGCTATTCATTATGCAAAAGCTTACCTCAAATAGAAGAGGGAATTCATCGAATACTACTAAATTACCTATATCTTTTAGCTTCATGGCCTTTTTTAATTTTTTTTTCTTGTATATATATCTCCATTAAATTATACAAAAAATAGCGCTAAAATTACGCGTAATCAATTGCCAAACTTTTGGGAAGAAAACTTGGCATTACTGCTATTATCAACAAACAGCTGTTTAATCTTCTTTTTATTTCCATAGACTGCATGTTTACATTTTTGTGGTCTTGGTTAAAAATAACAAATTGTGCTAAAATTAATTTGCATTGAAAGAAAACTTATACAGAAATTAATAATATAAATTAACTGATTTATTTATTTACTGAAAAATTAAGGTTTGCTTTTCCGGCGCCATGAATTTCCTAAGGCAAACATTCAGCATTACGAAACAATTGACAGCTCAGGGTAAGTTGGAAGTAGGGATTAGTTTTTCCGCTAACAAGGAAAAATTGTGTTTAAGGTGACATAAGCTTAAGTTGAGATAATTTTCTAAATTAAAAGTACTACTGAAAGAAATTTCCAACAGATTCAGGCGATTTTTCAGAAGAAAATTTTCTGCTAATCTTGTTCGAATATGTACCTATGCCACAGTCATTAAAATAACAACACAACACCACGCATTTTTCTGATGTGCATTAGTGTCCTTTGTATCAGTTGTTGTGGGAAAAGTTCAAGTGATGCAGGCATAAGGCACTGGGTCACTAAAACTACACCGGATTCTGCAGATGCTAATCCTAATGTAACATCAGAGCGTCCTCCTTCGTTGTGTACCAGAATCATCGCCGAAGTAAAATAACCAATGGCTACTAAACACAGCTTCAAAATTTAATACGCCTCATTCGACAACGGAAGGCGCTGCAACACTGCCTTATTAAAAAAAGCGTGCAAAAAATCAGAGTTGTAAAAGAATGAAGCTTTCCTATCTCTCTTCCTTCATCTTCATACTTCACTATCACTATCCTTTCCCTATCATCCTCTCTCACTAACTTATCTTCAACACACAGGTATAACAAAGGGATCATTGTATTGCAACCAAGTGAGCTGGACTCTAAATTCCCCTTCCTTACCAGCAGCCTGCTAACCTAACCTAACCTAACGTATGCCATCCAGAATAATAACTTAATAATAAGTCAATTGACTTTCAATCTGAAGTAAAAAAATTATATTTAAGATTCCTCATAAATTTGAAGATATGTATGTATAATCAATAATCACATAATCGTTTCTTCTTTGTTGAATCAGAATTATACTATTTAATGCAATATGCTATTGAAAGTGAGCACCCACTCACCATATTTTTTACTTTCCGCTGTAAAAATATGAACTTACTGATTTTTAAGAAATAAATAACTCCAAAGATAATTGTAAATACTCTACTAAACAACTAGCAGAACGAAACAACATGCTTTTACGAAGGTCACTAAGCTAGAATTTTCTGAAAACTTTATTTGATTTTATTTGATCCATAAAAATTATCACATGTAATTCGCTTCCTGAAAACATGATTTTTATCCTAAATAAAAGGAAACAAAAAATCAGATAAAAGTACGAACAGAAGTTAACTAAAAATTCTTCTTATTAATATATAATATAGGTACATGCTTAAAGGTGTGATTTTTTATTGGTGAAGTAAATCCAATATACATATTTGTGGTTTATCAACCACTCTTCCAAAGCAGTTTAATTTCTGATTTAGGAAGTGGTGCTTATTCAGTGATAGTATGTATATATTTATTTATTTATTTAGCAAATTTGCTACTTGGAAATCTTTTTAGTTCCGAAAAATTATTTAAACTAAAAGGAATTAATTCATTTAATTTTTATATTAAGGCAGCAGCCTTGTTCTTGTTTATGCTCATTTTTAAAGTTGAAGAATTTGTGCTTTTAAATATTTTTTTTATTGAATTATTTTATTTGTTTAACTAAAATTCAGTTCTAATATTTCGATTTTTAAGAAGTTATAAATAAAATATAATTATAAACTTAAAGGAGTTAATTAAGTCAATTCCTTTAAGAACATCAGTGTGGCATCGACACTCGTGTTTTAAAAACATACGTTTCATCTTTTTTTTAATTAAATTTGAAACTCAAATTTAATAAAAGCAGAAAAAAGTCATGAAATTGGTGAAAACAAATACTACGTGATAAAGTACTCATTTAATTTTTTGCTGGGATACTTTGGTACTTTTTCTGTTTTTGCTAAACTTATATACAGTTATGTATAGGAAAATTTCAGTTTCAGATGCGAACGAAATCGCGGCAAAATGATAGTATGTAATATATAATTTTTGTTTAGTCTGAAACTGATTTTTTAAACACTGCCAACTCTCGAACGGTTGGCGCTAGACCCTCAATATATTTAGTTAAGTCCACTTGATTTTTGTTAATAACAGTGACATTTTTGATTGCAGAATAGTAAAATTTGGTCAAGACATGTAGTTTAATGGCATTCATAATAATCAATAGAAAACACAATTTTGAAATTTTTTGTTAGTTACGCCTTTTTGCATTTTAGCTAACGACACATACAAATGTATGTACATATGTATATAGATTGTGGGCATCTTCATATGGAATATTTATAAAGTATTAACAAATAAAAGTGGCAAACACGTGCAAAAATAAGGGTAGATGCTCGTGATGTTAAAGATTTCTGTTAACCCGCCACAGATGCCACATTTGGTAAATAACTCTTAGTTAGTCCCAATTTACACTACGCAAGTCTTATTGCTAAGCTGATTAGTTTGTTAGGAGAGAGAGACGGGGGGAAAAGAAACGTTTCTTTTCCCCTCGTCTCTCTCTCCCTAAAACTAATCAGCTTAGCAATAAGACTTGCATAGTGTGATTTGGGACTTATAAATTAATAAACACGTAACACATTTGAAGATATTAAATAAAAACATATACAAATGTACCAACAACACAATCACAAATAAATTCTCTTTCATGTATTTTTGAAATTTTATTTCGCCAATATGATCGTACGTACAATGGGCAAAAGACAGTGAACAAAAAATAAATAAATATTTATATGTGAAAAAACCAACATTTTCGTTTATCATGAATAGTTTTGCGTTTTCAGCCAATCTCTGTGAAAAATCTTTAAACAATGGTCGGAAAAGAATATGTACTCATAAGTATCTAACTGCTGCAAATATGTAGTATGTATGTATGCATCTCTGCATCTAATTTTAATTAATTTTTATTTTTATAATAACAGCCAAATCACAATGTTTGTATAAAACCAACACACTTTTAATTCTGTGTTTTTGGTCTTTGACTGTTGATTTATAGTTATTATGTCTAGAGTTATGATAAACCCTTTTTTAACTGACCCTTAATTTTCAAGGGCTTGCGAAAAATTATTTCAAAAAATATATATTTTTACACGTTTTTATAGCAATTGCTTGGAAATTATAATTTGAGAATTGAATTTTATTTAAATCAACAATAAAAATTAAGGATTGTGTTAAAAAAAAATTAGCTAAAACCAACTTGAATTACCACAAGCAAAAAAAAAAAAAGGAAAACAGGAAAAGTTTGTGTAAAGCTTAAATTAGACGTGACATAGCCATAATGCCATAGCCATAACCAAACCAAAATTCAATTGGTTTCTATGGTGAGACTTATGGTTATGGCGTTATGGCGAGTCACCTATAATCAAATACAGTGCTGCCCATTAGTTTGGTTCGAACGGCTGTTTTCATGTCTGATTGAACCTTAAGATGTGTGCACAACAACTTTATATAACATCCCAAGAGAAACATTTTTCTGGGACATTTCAACTTTCCAACTTTTCTCTATGCGTATCTCTTTTATCCCTTTCGAAAAATAAAGCAAAAAAAATTCCCATAAACGGGAATATGAAGGGTTTACATGTTGCCATAAAATTTTACTATAATATTTAGTATAGCAAAGCTCAAAATTTAACTTAAACACCAGAGCAGGGTTACCGCTGAGAATTTTTGAAAAGTCGTTTTATAAAAAGGTCGTTTTATAAAAATAAAGTCGCACAAAAAAGTCGCGTGAGAAAATAAAAGTTGCACATCTTTTTAAACGATGTTTTATTAAAAAAGATTATTGAATCAAAACAAAAAGCTTATTGCATACTCGTATTCCATAACACATACAGTTGCATTATTGTATGTGCTTCAATACATATTTTCTTGTATGTAAACTGAAAAAATCTGCATAAGTTTAATAAAATTGGCTATCGTATGCTGCCTAGGTCAAAAGAGTAGGACTTAAAAAAACAAGCTAAAAAAAATTAAAGATAAGATATTTTTTTACAAAATTCTAACATTTCGAACCAAAACCCCGTGAGCTTTTTACTTCAATTCTATTTGTTTGATCTTGGCGCCATATATCATATTTTTTGGGCGAATGTATTTATACTTTAACATACATAAATATTACTTTTTTGGAATCCAGTCTTCTATATGTTTGTCTTTTAAATTTAAAGCTGACAGCATTGAGTTCAATTTTTTACTTTTAATTTATTTTTAAGCAAACATAATTTCAAAAGGTTAATATTTTGGTACACACCTGCATGTTTTACGACAAATTTTTCTTTCATTGACCCGACAGCTAAAAATAATTTTGTAAAATAAGCACTGCAAAACCACAATTTTTATTTTAAAAAGCTTTTTTAATAAAACTATTTTTTGAAACGTCTACTGAAAATTTGGGAGAAAGGTTGCCAAAAAATAATATAATATGTTATTTATTTATTAATTTTTATTTATTAATAACAAATAAATTTACAGAAATAGCTGCAGTCGCCCTCGTCCTTACTAAAGCCCCGTTCAGACTATTATACAAGTATTAATACTTTCATCACATTTTACGATACAGAAATCTAAATACATTCGTTGCGACTGTCAAAAAATCTAACGTAAAATCACACATTGTGTTCAGACCATCACACTTCAAATAAAATGTGTAATACAAGCAGAAAACAAAACAGCTGTTCAATGAAAATGTCTGTGCTATTCATTGACTAGCGGCGGCAAAGCGGTTTCGTGTAGGCGGGGACGTGCCGGCACTTGAAAAAATTCAGCACTTAAAAATATTCTATGTAAATAACAAAAAAAATTTAAGAAAAGATATTACAAAAACGTTAAAAAATTACGTCAAAGAAAAATATACTTCCATACGATTCACCAATTCAAAATTTAGAGCCGATATAAATATGACAAAACATTACATCAATGACGACAGTCTATCGGCGGCGAAATAGCCGACTTGGAAATTTGGTTTGTGTGAAAATGCAACCCTGATCTATTATCGTTTAGAAAATTTTCTAAAAACTAAAAAGTCTTATGGGATTTCAAAATTTTTATCGTATTATTTGCCACTTTGATGACATTTTGCGTTCAGACTTGCACGTATTATTTGAATTTTTGACAAGTATAAATACAAAGTATAATAGTCTGAACGCGGCTTAAGTTATAATTATAGAATACAAAAAGTCGCAGACCGCTTTAGTCGGATTACCGTTCGTAACCCTGCACCAGAGATTAGTTAAAGGCGTTTAAAGATTTATAATTCAATAATTATTACTAGTGATGTAACGAATGACAATTGTTGATATTCGCTAATACGAATGCGAATACGAATATTTCATATGAAATTTATAGACATTAAATTAGGGCTCTATTTACGCTTGTAATATAAAATATTAAAAAATTGTTAAAAAAAAGAACTTCATATTCTTGTTGGCGTACTTTAAAGTTAATAAAAACTACCCAAAATTTTAATCATCGTCAGTAAATAATATTTGAAAATGATACAAAGCTAAAACTAATATTTTTAGCCATTTATTTAAATTTCATTTCTGATTTATGAATTTATTTATTTATTTATTTATTTTTTTTTTTTGGAAAAATATTCGTATTTGTACCCGCCTGAATTTGACGAACACGAATGCTTCGTATTCGCATTGTAAATGACCGAATATTCGGCAATTCGAATACGAATATACTAATTATTACATATAATTTGGTTTACAGAGAGATACGAACTTTAGCCTAATCAAATAATAAATATGTATAGTAACAAATGAAGTACGAACAATAATAACTAAACCAACTAAAATTAATTCCAGTTTAAAATTTTTTAACGCACTAATAATCCCAAATGACTATTTTACTTATTAATAAAATAATAAAAATTTCCACCACGACATATCACAAAAATCATTTTCGGGGCACCAGAATTTCAATTTGTTTATTTTTTACGGCCTTATTTATAAAAATTAATTATAAAGGGGTTTTAAAACAAATTTTCACACAAAATTTTTGTTATTAAGCCTTTATAAAGCTTTAATAATTTTCATAAATAAGGCTAATAGTTTTTCAAGGTTGTTTTTAGTAGATAATAAAAAAAACCTGCCTGATTAATTTTTTTATAAAGGGTGTTTTTTATTGAGGTATAGAACTTTAAGTTGGCATCACTTTTTTAACTGGCGGCCATTTTGTCAGCTGTCAAGTGATTAATATTTAGTTTGGTTTGCCATTTCATCATGAACAGGTTGACAAAAGAACAACGCTTGCAAATCGTGCAAATTTATTTCGAAAATAATGGTTCAGTTCGCGAAGTTTACCGCAAGCTCCGTCCATTTTATGGTCGACATAATCGTCCATCACAGCAATTAATTCGGTTAACCATGGATCGTTTTTGCACTACGTTTGCTCTATGTGATAATACGCATCCGCAGAGACGTCGAACAGTGCGCACCGAAGAAACAATTGCCGCTGTAGAGCAAAGTGTTGAAGAGGACCCGAATGAATCGATTCGCCACCGTGCACAGCAATTGGAGCCGACTAACCGACTATTTTGTTCCCGAATTGGATGGCATGAATGTGGATGAGTTGTGGTTCCAACAAGACGGCGCTACATGCCACACAGCGCACGTCACAATCGATTTATTGAAGGAAACATTCGATGAGCGCATAATTTCGCGGAATGGACCTGTCAATTGGCCACCAAGATCGTGTGATTTGACACCATTGGATTATTTTCTTTGGGGATATGTGAAGTCGCTCGTCTACGCCAACAAACCAGAAACGTTAGGGGACTTGGAAGCCAAAATTCGTGGCGTTATTGCCAACATACGGCCCCATATGCTCGAAAAAGTGGTTGAAAATTGGACCTGTAGAATTGGCTTTATTCGAGCCAGCCGCGGCGGCCACATGCCCGAAATCATATTTAAACATTAATGGCATAAAATTATCCTTCCAATAAAGCCAAATTGATGGACATTAAAACGATTTTCTTGTGTTTTATTTCAATTCGAAGTTCTATACCTCTCAAAAAAACACCCTATATAAGCATATAAATAAATTTTTTTGTTGTGGGTGGGGGCAATAATTTAATATCATGCAAAATAATTATGTATTTTAAATTTAATTGCGCTATGGAAGGAATCTGCATATTATTTGAGAGACCGAAAAAACTTCTACTGAGAACGTTCGTATCTTAAGTCTTTCGTTTTAAACTGTTAAAAAAAAATAAAATATTCGAGTGTTGCTCTTAAAAAAATTGAAATGCTGGCGACTCGAAAATAATTTTTTGATATGTCGTAGTGGAACCTTTTCTTCCTCATGCTAAAAGCTATCGAAAAATCGATGGCACTATATCGATTGCAAAAGCGACCCACCCTAATATACACACATACATATGTACATATTTGCTTAATTCACAACAATCTTTATCGTGTATTTGTGTATCAAATACACTTTTGGTTTTTTAATTGTGAACACCCTCTGTGTTGTGTAGTAATGTATTTCGTATTTTTAATGAAAAAAGAAGAACAAGCTACATACAAATTCTCTCAGAGAGCCTCTCTTTGAATACAACATTTTAAAAACATATGAAATAAAATTGTAATAGTGTATTTAATTTTTATATGAAAATTTCATACAACAAATGTTACACTCTTGTATTTAATACGATAATACAATCGATACAGAGATACAAGAGGTTTTGTGAATTAAGCAATTGTAAATTTTGAATTTAATATTCCAATATTAAAAATTCAAAAAACAAATGCACATGTTTGGCAATTATTATAACAATAATAAATTCAAAATGACCACCCATTGTGTAAATGAATTTGGAAAATATTTGTGCGAATACCAACAATAATAATTTTAATCCATGCTGCACTTTTTTCTTTTGTTGCCTTTCAATTACCAAAATGACCAAAAATGAACTTGGTAAACAAAAGAAAAGAGAAAAGAAAAATATGTGAAAACTGTGTGAATTTTTTTTTTTTGACAACTTAAATAACTGCACAGAGATTAATGAAGTATTTGCATGTGTGATTGAAAAGTGAAAAGGGGAAAAAAAGAATATCACAACTAATCTAAATCAATATGCATAAAAAATAAATAAAGGATGGCTTGAAATGGTCAATTTCTAAAATACAATGCTTATTGTTTTATGTTGAATAAAAAAAAAGACAAACAATTTTGTTATTTAGCAACACCTGAGTTTAATTGTATTTATTTATATTTATTGAGTTTGAGATCTGGTTTTTTATGTCATTGACATTAGGATGTCAGATTTCTGTGGTCGAGGAAACTAAAAGGTGTAATTTTTACCTCTGATATTTATGTATATGTAATGTGTGCTAAGAGTACAGAAAAGTTGAGCTTCCATGCTGCCTAAAGATCTCTTAAAAAGATCAATTGAATAATGCTTTTACGTGTAGTACAAATTATGTAGATATGTATGTACGTGTGATGAGTTTTTACACAAAATAAAAATTAATTTGTGTCAATATTTGATTTGTAAATATGGCTGTCATCCAAATCATCATGTCAAATCATCTTAAGAGCTACATACATATCAGCCAGCTGTATTTTCTACCACTTAAACATTGTACTTCAGAAGCACGTTTGGCAAAAGCCAATCAATTTCCAGCATTTTAATATACTTATGTAGAAGAAACGTATTTAAAAAAGAAGATAATAATAATAATAATAATAATAATAATAATTTGGGACATGCGACAAATAAAATGTACCGTTTTTGGAAAACGATACGAACTCCGCCATAGGCAGGTGTTTTAATTTGAGAATGAAATGGCAAATTTTTATTTAAAAAGATTCAAACAAATCAACCCTTCTGTGTCTAAATAAAGGGGGCAAATGCGGTTTTATAAAAAAAAATATTACAAAACAAAAAAATGCATTTAAAATATTTTTAAGCGTGTCGAGCACGATTTTTGATTTTTCTTTTTTCCTAAGATACTGGACCTGAAAAGAATATCTAAAACTTTTGTAGCGGCTACAATAACAAATGTATGACAGTTAAAATTTAAAGGGTATTCTAAATAGAGCAACAAAAAATTTTGAAATCCTAATGTAATATATACAGAACATTTAATATATAGAACTCGAAATTTTCAAAGTTAGTGTATTTTTATGCAGAGTACACCAATCAACACTAAACTTTAAAAAATCAAAATTAAAGGGTATTCTATCAGTTAATGTAATTTTTACTATGTAATTTGGACAACTTGCTGTGTCATGGAAAAGAGGCAAACTCTTGGAATTCTCAAAAACGCCAAAACTAAAAAATCCCAAAATTAAAAAATCGTCAAAAACCGAAAAAATCGCCAAACGAGAGAAAAACAAACTAAAAATACAGCTAAAATTAAAATAAATTGACAAAAACCGAAAAATCGCCAAACACCGAAAAAACTTCAAAACTAAAAAAAAGTAAACAAACGAAAAAAAAATCCCAAATAAAAGGGCCAAAACTAAAAAAAATCGCCAAAAACTGAAAAAAAATTTATCGTGTATTTAAGATTTTTAAAAAAATTTCTACCACGTTCGCATGGTATTACACTTGTAGTGTCCGTACGGAACCCTTTGGGCGGGGAGTCAAAGACGCACTGTACTGAATTTATTTTTTATTAAAAAAAACATGTGTTTTTTAGAAAATGAAGTTTTTTATAAAAATTTAATTTAATTACACCTAATTCACACGAAGACTTTTATGAAGTTTATTTTTCGTCACTTTTTGTTTGTTAGCGAACGGGGTAGAGAAGAAAGAGGGGTAGAAAAAATGACTCGATTTCTGTTTTCCATTGTTTTTTTCATATTTCTCTTTACATTGCTCTTGTTGTTATACTCTTCTAGCTTATTGGCTATATGAGTGGAGAGATGTAAAATTAGACGTCCTAAAAAAAACATCGTATGAATGCAAGGAATTTTTGGTAGCAACTTCACAAGAGAATTAAGAAAAATAGACGTCATAAATTTCACGGTGTGAATTAGCACTTAATTAATTAAATTTAGGTGACGATATGTACACATGAGTATTTCTTGTGTTGAAATATTTAGTAGTTTACATTTGAACAAATAAAAAAAGTATCCCCTTATTGTGAATGGCGTCGTCGACGTCACATCAAGACAACACTAAATAGTCAGCCTTATTTCATTTGTCGCCATCGACGTCACTTTAACACAATACCAAAAAAAATTGGGACTTGTATACCTATTGTCGAAAACAAATTACCCCTGTTGGCAGGTTTACGCTATTTTCTAGACCTTAGGGAATGGAAATATATTTTTAGTAGCACAAAATTGTTCTCGAGAGCGAGTAAGCAAGCCCCAATTTTTTGGTATTGTGTTAAAGTGACGTCGATGTCGACAACTGGAATAAGGGTGATTGTCAATTGTCTACTATTGATTGGCAACAATTGGATCTTATTGACAGTCTCTTACTAATGAATGGAGCATGTTAATACTAGTCAATTATTGTCGACAAACAGTAGACAACTGACAATTTTTACTGCCATCTTGATGCAACGTCGACGACGCCACTCATAATAAGATTTTAATTGAGAGTATTAATATAAATTTATTAAAATTTAAATTTATTTGCTGGTGGTTAAGCATTTCATCATCAGACTTCAACCACATATTTTGAGCAATCTCTTATCTTATGCGCAGACTTTCAATAACTAATTGAGAATTCTCAAATAATAATATTTCTTAAATGATACTCGTAATATCGTCGGGTGGTTACTGCTTTGCCGCAGTAATAATGTATTGTTAATACACCCGATGGTATGTATGCTATACAAATTATTAGCAAATTAAGTTTTTACAAAAAATTCCATCTGTTCAACTAGCAAAAAACTAGTCTTTGCTTAATGCCATATTTAAGATATATATATATATTTTTTTTTTACTTTCAGTTATCAACAATTCTTTGCAACAAATGCGTGAAATGGCCTCACTTAATCAAATGCATCGCACCGGGCCACACATTAAAAAACGTCCACCACGTCAGCCTTTAGATGGCAAACCCTTCGCCAAAGGTGTTGTGCTTAAGACGCTGATCAAGAAACCCAAAAAGCCCAATTCAGCTAATCGTAAGTGTGTACTGGTGCGTCTATCAACTGGCAAAGAAATGGTGGCCTACGTGCCCGGCATAGGTCATAATTTACAGGAACACAATATAGTATTGTGTCGTGTGGGACGTGTGCAGGATACGCCCGGTGTTAAGCTTAAATGTGTTCGTGGTGTATATGATTTAAATCATGTAGTTAAGAAATAAATACATACATAATAAATATGGATAAAATATTTATAAACATATATATTTAAAAAAAAAAAAAAACCGATTTATGCTCATTTGCAAGATTACAAATTGATTTTGGCCTTGTTGCATCTTGGCTCTACACATTTACATGCACATAAGTCATTTTGATTGTTTGTTGTCTGTTTGGTTGCACTTGCCACTGGTTCTTGTTTTCTTTTTCTTCTTTTTCTTTTGTTAGGGATTAAGTATTTTTTATTTTGTGTTTTTGCTTGAGTTTTCGTAATCTTAAGTCAACAACTTCATTTTTAGCAAATAATTGTCTCTTTTTGTGTAAATTGCAAATTTACCTTTAAATCCTAATTTCTTCTTTTTATAATATTATCATTTTCTCTTCATTTGGTTTGTGTCGTTTGTGTTTTATTTTATTTTTTTCTTCTTTACACAATGCCATTATAAACAAACAGGATTTGAAAAGTATTTTTACGCTTTAGGTATCTTTTTGTATAGTCTTAATCTTAACGAGAATGTCTTAATCTCTAATGTGGTTTTATTGATAGTTTTTTCTTTTCATTTATTCCTTTTTTTTGCATGCTCATTATTCGCATAACTATATTGTTTTGCTTTAAGGATAGTTTTTGTCTCGCCCCTACGCCCTTTTTCACAGCCACAACGATTACGTCTTGCATTACATGTCATTTCTAAGGAATATTAACGAGCAAAAAATAAAAGAGATTTGCTGTGTGTTTTGACTCAGCAAGTAAAAATGACTGAGGCAAGTTTTGAGCCAAACGTCTCTTCATACATAGATGCCAAGATAGTTTTTGTAAACAGGATTTTTTTATCACATTTTGCCATAGAAATAATCAATTAATGTTAAGTCGTCTAATGACAATGAGTTCAATTAATGACACATAATCATTAAAATTATTTCTTGATATACATATGTATGTATGCAAGAAATTTTGTGGGTCCATAATTATGAAAATGGTCTAAGTAATATGGATTTTCCCAAAGAAGGAAAGGCATCACATAGGTTTAACTCCTTCTAAAAACCCTTGTGAGAGAGTGATGGATGTTCATATTAGAAAAATCATAGATAGACTTTTACTCTGAGAGTCTCAACACGCTCATACCAAGACTAAATCGGTTGAGATCGCCTTAAATTCGCTTGTAGGATATATAGAGAAGTCACTCGAGCACAAAAACTATACCATGAAGGTGCCTGTAATAATCCGACGGCAATCATTAAGTCTCTTAGAGAGAGCTGAGGGTTGACCGAGAGATTTATCAGCTCATTGAAAATATGCTACTACGCAGAATCACCACTTCCAACACAGGAACAGTTACCATCACCAAGCGGGCCCACAGAGGTACACCTCAGAGTGGTGAGCTATCACCTCTGTTGTGAAATTTGACGGTCAACAGTCTGCTCAAACAAATTGGAATCCATGAATATTAAAATCGTTGCATACGTAGATGATGTAGTGAAACGGAACCGGTACGCTTTTCCAGGAGTTACAAAGTCCCCCACTTCAACCAACCAAAACGTAAATGGAATTTCCCTAACCCTGTCGGATAATACCAAATATCTGGGTGTTACGTCCGCAATAGTAAGCTTTCTTGGAGAGAAAATCTTCAGGCAAGAGTAGTGAAAGCTATAATGGCAATCTACGTCTGTAGGAACCCAATCGGCCCTACTTATAAAACCTACATATATTATTTTATAAAATTTCAGTCTGGTGAAAATTACCAGACTCAGCGTGTAATCAGTCCCGTCTGGGGGGAATTCTCTACAAAATGGCACTTATGATAAAAGGTGCTCAGACATCCACGCCGACAAAAGCGCTGTTGTTGAATTGGTTTCCAGTGGACTTAAAGGTTAGCAAGGTAGATCTACCTACCGCCATCAGACTAAATGCAATAGTCGCATGCCAGCACCGATGCCCAACATGGGTGCTTGCTCATGCTTTTAAATATAGTAGATCTTATTGAGTACTGCACTTGAAAATCCTACTTCAATAGGAATTTTCAAATTTCATTGACAGAAGGGGTTTTCCCCATTGAATGGGCCCGTATAAGTGTTCACGGACGGACGTCTCCAAAAAACGGGTGGCGTATATATTCCGTTGTGGTGGCGTATATATTCCGCAATATGGAATTGAAATATCCTTAAAAGGGTGATGCATGTATGCAAAATTTCTATGTTCGAAATTTCGAACATAGTCTCAAACTCTGATGGTTAAGCATAAAATAAGAACAACATGGCAACAATTTTAAAAAAGCATATGTTCGAAATCTCATAAACCAAAATTACAAAAGTTCGGTTTTCGAAATTTCAAACTCTGCAATTTAAGCAGAAAATTTTTCTTAATATGAATGCATAAATTAATTCTTACATATGTGTATCAAAATTTCTATTTTCGAAAATGATTTCAAACTCTGTCGACATCAACGTCACGTTAACACAACACCAAAAAATTGGGGTTTTGCTTACGCGTTGACATTAGGGAACGGAAATATATTTTTATATATCTCTATAGAATGTCAGTAGCACAAAATTGTTCTCGAGAGCGAGTAATATATGTATATACATATATGTTCCTTTAACTCCCACTGGAGCATAGGGCGCGAAAGAGAGCGAGTAAACAAGCCCAAATTTTTTGGTATTGTGTTAAAATGACATCGATGTCGACAACTGGAATGAGGTTGACTAACTAATTAGCACTTCCGTGAGAAAATGAAAATCTGCTTTGTTCGAAATTTCGAACAAAATTTCAACCACTTTTGTGAGGAACAACTTTTATTTTAATTTTAATTTTTAATACGGTATTGTAATAGAGTATTGAAGCGGAAAATTAAAATATAGTTAGCCATTCAATGAATATTATTAAAATAAAATGTCTGTACATTTCCTTCTTAATTAAAAAAAAATCTTTGACAAAATTGCACTTGACGCCATGTTTTACTCGTATTTAAAATAAATGGCTTTCATATTTAATTCTAGACACGTGACTCGCAGTTTGTATTCCGGAAAAAAAATTTATGTTTAATAAAAGATTTTCCCCCCATTTTACGATTGCTAATACTGACACACTGTTATAATAATTAAGTAACAACCCTATCATCACATGCCAACCATTATATGTACATATGTAAAAACATAATAAAGGGGCTGACACACAAATATTCATCACTTTTAAACATTATGAAAGAAACTCGTAATAGGGGTGGTGGTTTTATAATAAATTACTATTCTAAGGGAAGTTAAAGTTGGAAGTTGGATTTCAATATACATACATATATATTTAAGTTTTATATTCCAAAATGTCGCAATTTACTTATGTACGTTCATTTTCTTCAACAACGTCACAACTCAAAAAATTGAATTTTTGAGTTAATGACGCATAATTAATCCTCATATTGTTATACATCTTGTTTACTCAACTCTTGAAATCAAAATAATATTTTCTTCTTCCATTAAGTTGTTTGTAAATTGAAAACTTTAAATTCTTTTTATACAAAACTATTTTTGGGAGTTATGATGTTGCCGAAGTAAATGAGTGATGTGTACATAAAAAAATGTACAAGAATGACCACCATTAGATGGATATTTTCCAGCAAAAATTTTAGGTATGTATTTAAATTTCATCATTGTGGTTTGAATTTAAAAGCCGCAGCATAAAATTGTTTAACTATTGCAAAAAAAAAACAAAGACAATTTTTGTGTGAAAATTTTATGCTTTTGATTAAATACAATGTAATAATTTTCTAACTTATGCATGGTGATCCGCCCACAATTTTACACATGTGCAAACTGAATAAAGAAAAATCTCAAGGGACTCTTTTCCCGATTGTTTGAATGATATTGACTCAGCAGAAAATATGCAAAAAATAAGAAAACATTTTCTCACTCTTTCTTTTTTAAATGTTTGTTCAATACAATTCCCATTTATTTTGCAGCAGCAAATGCGGCAGGCATTTCGATCTTAAGATCTTTTTGTCAGCTCATAATGTCTCAATCATATGCCGTTAGACATTTAATGTCGCCCATTGTTGATTTAAACATTTGTGGTCATTTGTTTGTTGGCGGCAACTTTAAGTACATACATACAAACATACATACGACATACTTATATACATACATATGTGTGTATGTGTTTTCAAATTTCCCTCTAGTCAGCCTAGAACCATATGTCTCTATGTCAATACTATTTCTCCAGCGACAATTGCACTACTTAAAATGTCGACGACTTTCCTTTTATGCGCGAGTAGAGATACGTTAGAGACCACAGTTCTAGTGTATTTCTGGTGATATTGTCAATGAACGCGTCAATAGTTTGCTTTTCTTTTTTATTATGTTGTGCAATAATATTAAATAAATATATGCAGACGAGGGTCACTAAAATCTACTAGTGAATCTTTGGTTCAAATATCTCCATATGGTCGTAAAAGAACTACCTTCTCAATAGCGCTAAAGTCTACTGGTAGATTTTCAATGACAACCCCATGCTATAAGTATGTCAATAGGCGATTACATTGGCTGGGGTACACCTAGTCAGTAGCACTATTGACAATGTCACTAGAAAATCACTATAATTTGACTATTGACAACGAGCGAGGAAATATTTATATTGTAGACCAGAGCCCCTAAAATTTACTAGTGAATATTTGGTGCCAATGTCACCATGTGGTCCTAAAATAACTACTTAGTTAGTAGTGCTACAGTCTAGTGGTGGATTTTCAATGACAAGCTAATGTTAAATGTCAATAGATGATTACATTGGCTGGGGTACACCTGGTCAGTAGTACTACTGACAATGTCACAAGTAAATCACTATTCGCACTTTCTGCAGGGTTTCTTTTAGTTGTTTTTTTTTTTGCAAAAGTGGTCATCGTATTTGTATTTAATGTTAAAAAAATATGTTCACATGTATGTATGTATGTATGTCTTCTTTTGTTTTCTGCTTGTGCATTTGCCATTAATTATGAAAGAGCTAACGGTAAATTTTGTACTTGAAGAACGGAATTGTGTATGACATTTTCCACATTTTGAGAAAAATATTTCAATTTCATAACTCTTTGATGTAAGCGTTAGGGAATATCTCTTTTTAAAAATTTCAATTTAATGGAATTATGACTTTGTATTAACTAAAGGGATTATACATTTTAAAGGTAATTTCTTTTGTTAATGAACATGATATTTTCTTAAATATATATATATAGTCAGTCGTAAAAGAAAAAAAATTTTGGTGTGAAAATGCTTTCCAAAACATCAGTCTCAAACTACATATTTGTATGCAATATATCGAGTTTTTTAAATTACACTGTTCTGCAAAAAAAAATTTATCTTATATAAAAATATGTATGTGTAATATAGGGAAATTAGTGCCCCGAATTTAAAACCGTTTTCAGTTTTTATCTTTCACGTACACATTTTTTTAATGGGCGTGGCTAATATAACCCCCTAAACAAAGCTGTCACGCTGACTTATTTCAATATAACTCGATAACATTTTGTTCGCATTTAATAAATTAAACACTGGAAGATGCGAAATAAAATTATCTTTAAGTCAAACATATAAAAAAAGTAATCACCAATTAATGTTTTCAATTAAGAATTTAACTGATTCAATTAAATTTTTAATTGTATTAATTAATTTGAGTAGAAAAAGTTAATTGATATTATCAAATTGTTTATAGGTGAAAATTTAATTGATTTTTGAATCGATATTACAAAATTATTCATATTACTTTTTTGTGTGAACTTATATAATTTTTTTTTTCGATTTTCAACGGTTCTTTTCAGAAATTTGTGGCGAGAAGAAATATGTTGATTATTGAGTTCTTGTCTCAACTTTGATATTAGTTGTACTTCTCATATGTTTGAATGGAAGTTTAATTTAATATGTCTAGATGTTTTAAGAAATTTTTGGGTAGATGTTACTTGATGATCTGCATTAGTAACATCCATTATAAAACATTGAATATATTGTTGTACATATTATTGCCGTTTTGACCTACACTATGCAATAAATGGCACAATATTTTCAAAGAAAATATTGCCCAATTTTCCTGGCAGTAATAAGAGTAAAAACAGCATTGAACAATATTGCCATCACATTACACAATTGTCTTGATTGCACAATAAAAATCAAGTCTTTTGATATTTGCCAATATATTGTGCCAACTTCGAATATGCATACACATTGGCAATATTATTGTACAAAACGAAAAATTGCACAATTATATTGCAAGTGGGTCGGTGGGCCGCTTTACAAATATATATTGAAAGAAAAATTGCGCCATATATTTTTTTTAATATTATGCAATTTATTTAATAGTGTGGAGCAAAATGACAATAATAATAGCAATAATGTACTCAATAATATTGCATAGTTTATGGCCACTTTAAAACTTATTATGCCACAGTTGTTCAAACTGATCACTTCCAGATTTCGATTTAAAAAGAAACGTAATCTTAATTCTATTTAATAAACAAAAACTTAAACATTGAAGAATTTTTACTACATCGGAAAAACCCGGTTAGCTGATTAAACGTAAGATACAAAAAAAAAAGTAATATGCATATCGTTACCTTAATATGGAAAGGCCCTAAATCATTATTTTTATTTTTTATTTTTAAATCTAGTTTTATGTATATTAGATAGAAAAACATCTAATGTAGAGAAACATTAAAAAACTTCAATTTATAAATAATAAAGACTTAGGGCCTTTCTATATTAAGGTAACAATATGTTTAGATTAAAATTAAATTTTCTCTTTGATACATTCATTGTAAATACAGGAAACGAACATCGTCTGCTTAGTAGAGCTGCAAAACTATCGATAGTACTATCGATAGTATCGATAGTTTTGTTGTAAATGAAATATCGATAGTTTTTTCCACTATCGATACTATCGGCAAAAAAAACAAGTAATTAAAAGAGTAAAAATAATCGAAGTCAGTAAACAGTAGACGGCAGCTTTGAAGCAAATTATCCGTAGTTGATTTAAGGTTTTTTACAGCGATGGAAAAGTTGGTACATTTGTATAATTTTAGCGCTATTTGAATGCCAAAAGTACCGTAGCACCGCAATGACCCATTTAGCACTACTGGAATCTCTTTATATTATATTACATGCCAAAATTGCATTAAAATATATTAACCCCCTTATGCAAAAAATAATGCGTGCTTGAAGTGTACATTAAAAAAAATTTCCATAGAAAAACCGGTTTTAACGTTCACTAATTTTTTTGCACAAGGGGGTTAATCTTTAGCTCGAAGGTATTAGAAAATTAAGTAAATCAAACGATGTTTTCCGGTACTTAAAGAATTGCTGGAGGAATGTTATTTATTCCAAATGCATCTGCAAATGTGGAAATTTTATTTTCGTACCAAGCAGAGAAGCCGACTATTTGCATCGACTGCGAACAATCGAATAAAAAAAAGGTTATAAACGTAGTATATCGTAAATGTTACTTTTATATTCAGATCCCAGCAACTAATATTCTTTGTGCACCTTCTGGCGTTTTGTTAATTGATTTTTAGTTAATTAAAAAGTACAAGTATTAAAAAAATATAAATAAAGAATTAGGTACAACGTCCTGAAAAAATTAAAATTTTAATCTTAATTAATTAATTTGAACCTTAATAAATTCAACATAGTCGACACAAAGATAAATTTTGGTGGTGCTGATATCGCGACGGCCGCCAATCGTCTCTTACGATAAAACTTTACAGTTAGTGTCTTAAAAGTTATCAACAATTTTCGCATTTTGATAATGCTAAGCCATGGGTAGGCCCATAAAATTTTAAGTTCAATAAAAAAGTATATTTTCGATAATATGCCGCTTACGATAAAATCGAAAAAAAGGCTTGATATATTTTTATATACTAATGAAAATGTTGAGGATTCTGAATTTTTTTCGAGTCACATGTAGTTTATGTGGCAACTTTTATAAAACTATTCGATACTATCGATAGTATCGATAGTTTTACATAAAACTATCGAAACTATCGAGTGGAGCGACTATCGATAGTTTTGCAGCTCTACTGCTTAGTTTAAGTCCATCTTTGATTAATTTTAACTGTCGCGCTTTAATCTTTGCATGCCCTCGCTGAAACATTTCCTAAATCCTTTATAGTCCCTAATCCCCTCTGTGAGCCTTCAATAATACGGGTGCATACGTAATTTTTGAAAAATTCTTACTACTCGTATTTTACGATAGATATTACCTGGCTGATTAACCTGATTAAATTTGTTTTTCCCAAAATGATGGGTATAAGTTCCGTTCAAGTTCCTTTAACTCGTTTAAGCTACTGGATTTAGTTTAAAACCAAGATGAAATGAAATGCTCTAAGTATGCATGCAGGTAGACGATATTCGTAAATAATATTGTGTGAGAGCTAAGGCTTTAATTAGTACAATTTTGTTTGCAAAAATTTACCTTTCATTACGTACTTATTTATGTATTTACTTATGTACTTGCATAAACTGAATACAACAATTGTATAGTTAGTTTAAGCACTTAAGGACTAGAGTGATAATGTCATAAAGGAACAATTGGTCGCGCACTGCACACGCCTACCAAAGTTCAGTATTGAGCAGACAAAACATGTGGGCATGTGCATTTTGTCCCTTTAAATCCAGGTATACAAATTTAAATTCCATTTAAAAATTAGTCTAATCATGGATCAATGAAAATCTTAATACAAGGATTAAAATTAGCAAGTATAAATGTTGTTGTATGCACAACATTCTTAAATATGTAGAACACATACACATACATACATACTCGCATATGTGTATATGGGTAAGTGTATCTATATATGTGTTTCTGTTCAAATAAATACCCTGTAGTCAACCTAGAACCATATGTCTCTATGTCAATACTCTTTCTCCAGCGACAATTGCACTAGTTAAAATGTCGACAACTTTCCTTTTATGCGCGAGTAGAGATACGTTAGAGACGACAGTTCTAGTGTATTTCTGGTGATATTGTCAATGAACGCGTCAATAGTTTGTTTTTCTTTTTTATTATGTTGTGCAATAATATTAAATAAATATATGTGACGCGCAAAATAGAAAGGGTAAAAACCGGTTTTGTTCAGGGGAGCCATTTTAAAGATTTAAATACGTGTATCTTTGGTGTACCATCACATCATAGAACGCGCATATCTCTGGGAGGGAACACTTTTGGGGCATGGGATCGGTCTCATTCGATGCTCAGATGTTGTCCACATCAAAAAAAAAAAAAAAAAGTGAAAATTGCTTTTTTACCCTTAGGTCCCTTTCTCTATGCGCTGTCACATATGTAGACGAGGGTCACTAAAATTTGCAAATGAATCTTCGGTTCAAATATCTCCATATGGTCGTAAAAGAACTACGTTCTCAACAGTGCTAAAGTCTACTGATAGGTTTTGAATAACAACTCAATGTTATTTGTCAATAGGCATTTGCATTGACTGGGGTACACCTAGTCAGTAGCACTATTGACAATGTCACTAGAAAATCACTATAAGTTTACTATTGACAACGAGATTGGATATATCGATATTGTAGACTAGAGCCCCTAAAATTTACTAGTGAATCTTTGGTGCCAATGTCTCCATGTGGTCCCGAAAGAACTACTAAGCTAGTAGTGCTATAGTCTAGTGGTGGATTTTCAATGACAAGCTAATGTTAAATGTCAATAGATGATACCATTGGCTGGGGTACACCTGGTCAGTAGTGCTACTGACAACGTCACTAGTAAATCACCACAATTTCACTATTCGCACTTTCTGCAGGGTACTAACGTTAATTTAATGTATTTTAAAGGACGTTTGATTAGACAATTATACGAGAAGCAAGAAAACAATTTTGCTCGAAGGACCATAATGATGATAGCAAGATAAAAAGACTTTTACTAAAGCTAAACTAAACTAATCTTTCCAAAATCAAATGTTTTCTTTCGAACACTGAAATTTAAAAAAAAAATCTAAATTAAAGGGTATTCTATCAGATAATGTAATTTTGACTGTTTAATTTTGTTAACTTGCTCTATTTCAGAAACCGTAGGAGGCAAACTCTTGAAATTTTCAAGAACGCTAAAACTAAAAAAAAATTCCAATATTACAAAAATGCCGAAACAAAAAAATTGCCAAAATAAAAAAATCTAAAAAAATCGCCAAAACAAAAAAAACCCAAACTAAGATAATCGCTAAAACTAAAAATACGAGTATGTATTGTAAAAAAAAAACTAAATTGCCGAAAACCGAAAAAATTGTCAATACAGAAAAAACCGAACAAAAATCGCCGAAACCGAAAAAATTGCTTTTTCGTGTGAGAGCCAAAGTCGCAGTTTACTGAATTGATTTTAAAATAGGAGGATTTTTATCTCAGATTAAAATGAGTTTCCGTTCGTATATTGGTGACATTTCAACTCGAAAGCTTTTTCCTTGCAAGTAATTTACTTGGTATTAAAGATTTACTTTGAATTAAACTTAATTTAATAAATTATTAGTAAACCCTTATACATAAAATGGTAAAGGATGTATGTATGTATATAGGTTTGTCATTCTGTGTGTAATGTCCACAATATTAATATGCGACCCATAAAGTATATATATTCTGGGTCCTTATGAATAGGGAAGACGAATAAGCGATGTCCGTCCATCTGTCTGTACGTGAAATCGGCTTTCCGAAGCTCCAAGAAAAGCAAGAGACTTCGGTCTGGGGCTGGTGTATCAGAAATGGTCCAAAATAGATTGATATTGAAAATCAGCAAAATCAAAAGGACGGTTTCAGAGCTGGAAAATTTAAAAAATTTAAAAGGCATTACACCTGCACAAAATCTAGTAAATTTTAATTAAAATCTTCAGGAAAATCTATACTATTTATATCATGTTTTTTTGACATTTATCAAGATTTTCTTATTCAAAACAAAACCCAAACTAAAACCAAACAACTGCAATATAGCCAATTCACACACCTTTTTAAACAAGCCGTAGCTAATTCAATCATCTCTTAAATAAATATGTTGAACAGGGTAGTAAAGATAAAATAAAAATATTAGATTTTGTGTAGATTTCCTACAAATCTACTCACAGACCAGATTTTGTTTTATATGGGAAATCTAGTACAAAGCAGCTAGATTTAGTTTGAAATTTCGTAAGTACTAGATTTTGAGATAATGTAAATGCCCTATAAAACTAATTTTTTTGTTTGTTAAATAACCCTATTTTATATTTCAGTAAGAATTAAAATGACATTCAAAATATCAAATAAAAATAAAATGCCGATTCCAGGGTTGGAAAATATGAACTATTTTTGGTACATAAAAATAGCCTACTAAAATAAATTTTTCTTTTCTCTATAAATTATAACTATTTTATATTTTTGAAAGAATTGAATCTAAAAAGATGATTTCAGGGTTGGAAAACTTGAAATTTTTTTGTTATACAAAAGTAATCAGGTGAAACTATTTCTTTCTTTTTCCTTACAAATGAAACATGTTTTATATTTTTATAGCTAATTTAGAAAGAAATGGATTGGCAGTGAAAATCAAAAAAAAAATACAAAACACAGCTCCAGAGCTGGTAAATTAAACTGGTAAATTAACTAAATAAAACTTATTTTTTAATTAAATATATTTAAAATTTTTAGAAAGAAAAAAATTAGAAGCAAAAATCAGAAAAATCAAAGATGTGCTTACAGGGTTGGAAAATTTAAGATTTTTTTTGGTATATAAAGTAACTAAATATAAATACTATGTGTTGTCAGAATATTTACAACTAACTTTGGTGTTATTTGTTCATTAATAATTATCACATGTAATTTGGCTTAAAAAGCGATACGAACTTTAGCCTATTCAAATCATAAATATAGAAACAAATGAAGTTCGAAAAATAATGGTGGCTATTCGAGAAAACGCGTCGAGGAAGTGAAACATTACATTAAAGCAAAAACAAAGTTTCAAAAATTGTTTTTGTTTTCCATACAATTCTAAAATGAAATAAACGTGAGAATTTCAGCGCGTTGCTCTCTTTTTTAAAAATTCTGAATTTTATATATATATATATATTTTATACATTTTTTAAGAAAAATTTTATATGAAAATTTGTTTTAAAAAACCTTTATAAAGACTTTTTAAGTTTTATAAATTAGACTGTAATTAAATATATTTTAAATAAGAAATAAATTAAAAATCAGAAAAATCATAAATGTGGCTACAGGGTTGGAAAATTTAAATTTTTTTTGGTATATAAAACTATTTTTTTTTTCTTTTAATTAAATATATTTTATATTTTAAAAAGACCTTTATTCAAGAGTTTTTTGTATTTGGTCAATATGGGCACTCAGCTATGTGATTCAATTCAATTCTTTATTTGCATATATCATATGTGGTTATGAAATTACAACAGTTTTCTTAAAGAGTTTAGGATGAATTATCCTTTTCTACTTAAATATTAAATAAAAATCATTTTATATTCAGGTGGATGGAAATTATATCAAATGGAAGGAGAAAATTTTCAAAAAACCTTTATGAACATTTTTTTAGGGGGTTTTAGTTAAAATTCTTAATACTAAGGATAAAATTACGATGAGATGATCTCATTGATGTGGTTAAGCTATGTGATATATTGCTTATTATGCTCACAACAATATTCTGTTTCAAATCGATGGTCATACGTTGACAGCTTGTAACGAGTAAATGGAGATAAAATAAAATACATATATATATATATATATATATCGTTAAAGAACCGTCCTAACTACAAAATAAATAAAATGACATGTTCTATTTCATTTCCGTGAAACTGTTCCTTTCTGCTGAGCAAAATCGTAATATTCTTTGGGAATAAGGTGTTCACATAATATGGCGATATAAGTGAACGTGCAATACTGGCAAAGGGCTGTTTGATTTTAGACACTAAACACTTTTGTAATGCATTAAACACATTCAGGCTACACGAACACACGACTTCAAATGCCGCTAGCAGAATTTTTCGGCTCGTAGCCAGCTACTTAATTATTTTCGAGGCGGTAGCAGCACCATCTGCACCTCATATTTAAGTATGAATACATAGTTCATTATTAGCACCTTCAAATATTTCGCATTTATAAAAATTAAATTACTCATTCGATATATACTTATATGACGTAAAAGTATAAAAATGAATCAATTTATGCTTTTAATCAATTTTTGGATATTGTTTCTATTAATTAATATGAAATAATTGTACAAAATCATTCATTCAACATTTTATATTATAATGGCAACACTGAATTTTCTCATTGTAGCCAAAGAAATAGAAATTAGTTTAATTGGACTACAACGACAAAATCAGCATAGACAACAACCTATCGCCCTGTTGCCTTGCTGTCTTCAAAAGAATCATTCTCCTATAAACATGTGTATTCTATCCTTGACATTTGGTAGTCGGTATTATTAAGTATATTAAGTTTTATTAAATACCGCAAAACATGAAATAAGTTTTATTAGTTGGTATGGAGTTACAGTACAAAAAGCACTCGCACTTATTTAATTTGCTTTTTTTAATTGCGAAAAATTCCAGTAGTTGGCCCATTTTAAGGTGATGATCCTCCAAATTATTGCATAAGGTTCGATGTAGTATTTATGCATGTAAGAGATCTTATAGCCGCCTTTATATCGATTAGAATCTACATATCTCTGCTGGATATCTGGTAGGACCTTAGAAAGTTTGCTGGTGTCTTGATTGCAGATATTTCTCCCTATAGAGCAGTTCATTTTTTCGGGAGACGAATGAGCATTTTGGTCCTGAAGTCTCCTCTAACCTCTAGCGTGTGGCGAAATTTCCTTTCAAGGATAAATTGTGTAGTGCAAAGTTAAAACTACTCCGACTAATTTCTCTAATTTTTCATTAATGAAACTAGTTTTATGAAACTTTCTTCATTAGTCAATAGCAGTTGTGCGAAAGCAAATCATTTAAAAAAATACATATTGCTAAAAATTTATTAAAGATTCATTCTACTACATTTTTCTATGTGACTCTCTTCTCTACATGGAAATCATTATTATTGAATCATTATTATTTTGAAAACTACAAGAAACGATTGCAAACACAAAACAAATTTCTTCAATGCAATCATTTAATAAAATATTTATTTAACTCAAATAACCCCTTGACTATTATACAAACAATATTCGTCTAAGAAATAAAATATGTATGTGCATAAGTGTTCAACGAAATAGTATATCTGCAAGTAAAAATATTATTAACACGTGTCCTTTGTGACTGCAAGCAAAATAAACAGGACACTACAGAGAAAACAATTTCGGTTGCCAAATACAAAATTAGGAGAAGAGAAAAAAAAGTGAAACTGTCATTAAATAAATATTTATTTTATATCTAACATTGAATTTTGAATATGTTTTTACACTGGTTTGAAGAATTATTAAGAGGACAAAAGAGCTCGGGCGAAAGCGTTTCTATAAACATAAGAAATTCGAAGAAAATATACACATGTATGTATGTATGTATGTATCTATGTAGGTATGTATATACATATGCATGTAAAATTTTAACTAAAATTTAGTTTAAATCTTTTGAGAGAATTTTATGCATGTGTCTTAAAAGGATTAACACAAAACGAAGAATGAACGATTTCTTACTGAGTTAACGTTGCAACTCCCTGTTTCTGTGTTCTGTTGCAACTGCTAATGACTTTCGGTTCCGGTTACTTTAGATTTGAGATTTGAAAATGATTTGTAACCATTTAAAAAAAATATGTATGTATAAGCAGTATGTAATTTTTTGTCATGTGATTAATGATGTTTGTATTAAAATTGGAAATTATATACGAGTATGTACATATACTCTGCTCTCCATGTGATGGTTGGGCATTTGCATGTTAATTGTCGCCAGAGATAATTTTTTCTTTCCTCATTTAGTGCAACTTAAGATGTACGTAAAACCATTAACAATTTATTTTCTACCTAAAAAATAATTGTGACTTTATGTCAAAGTCTTTTGTTATAGAATTTACTGAGTTTTGGAAAATTCTCCCTTTTCATTGGGCTTCCAATGGCGTTAAATGATCCTAATTGGGTAATGATTAGCAAATGTTATTTATGTTTTGGCAATTTAAGGAACTTAAGAGAAAAAAGAAAACATTTGAAGGCTTTGTTACCTATCTAAAAATTTTCGTTAAAGAATTTCAAATTGTAAAACATTTCTATGTATATTTATTAGCCAAGAAAACTTTATGAAGCAGAAAATCTTTATTAGGCTGCGTCGTGTCAAAAAGTACCATAGTGGAGGCAATCCTTAAGCCTGGTCGAAGGTCCTTAATGGGGAAAAAACATTATTAGGCAAGGCAGAAAATTTTTATTAGGCTGCGCTGTGTCCGGAGACACCATGGTTCAGAAAATTCTTAAGTCCGGCCGAAAGGCGGCGATTATAGCATTTTTTGGGGATTTTGGCGATTTGGAGAATTTGAGTGATTTTTGACATGAAAGATCACCCAAAATTTGTGTGAAAAAATTTTTGTGCTATTTTTCTCTTTTATTTTTGAGCAATTTGGTTTTGGGCGGAGAAGAAGAAATAGAATTTCTTTTAAGATTAAACGATTATGAAATATGGAGAAAATTCTTAAGGAATTGTTAATTAAAATCGGGTTGAATATATTGAAATATATATATTTTATGTTAACAGATATGAATACAAATTTCCTTTTTTTTTTTTTGTTCCTAAAAAGTATCTTCTATAATTTTTTTTAATAAAAACTAATTCTTAAGTTTTAGTGTTATCGCCCCACTGTGCCTTAATTTGTCTTCATAAAAACCTCACTTATTTTAGTTTCGTCGATACAGCAATGAGACTATTTAAGCATTTTTCAATGCAAGCTTGAACTGATAAGAACGGATTATAATCATGGCAAGTGTTTTTCTAAAATTCTACTTAATTTTGTTTATAATAATAATTGCAAGCGGTCAACATGAGTATCTGGAGCAAATAACTGCCACTGTGTCGGAAGGTAAATGCTAAAAAATATTTATTAAAAATTACTTTTATTAATGTTTCCAAAACATTCAGTCTTTCTGGGAGAGCCTTTGGGAAAATCATTTCAGAAAGTGGGCAATAAAGCTTATTATTTTGGTCAAAATAAGGTGGGATTATAAATATATAATCTCTTACAAAATTATTTATTTATTTATTTATTTTTTCTTTTAGGTTTCCTGGTACAGGGCCACCCTGATATGTCGTTCTTAAGGCTCTAATCTAATGATCTTAGAGATCTGTCGGCATTTTTAATAAGCTCGTATGGCATTGGACGTTTATGGTGGCTATCCGGTTCTGACCTTGATTCCGAGTGTGATTACTTTTGGTATTCAACTGGCCGACGCTTAGGGTATGCTGATTGGTCGACTGGTCAACCAGACAACAATAAGGGTGAAGAAAATTGTGTTTATTTGGAAAACCGACGTCCCACTTATCAAATGTTTGATGGCAAATGCGATCAAAAAATGTATTATATTTGTGAAAGTATTGCGAAAACAATTATTTTAAATGTTTCGTAAAAAACTTTAGCATACATACATACATACATACATACATACATACATACATACATACATACATACATATGTATGTATATGTGTGGCAATAAGAAGAAAAAAGGCTTAAGTCGTATTTTACAGTTTTTTAGCAGAGCTTTTTTAAGCTTTCAAGTCGATTTTCAGAAATTTGTTTCTTTTACAGTTAAATTAGAAATTTCGATTTTCACTTTTATCCTTACTATATATTCGAGTATATACTATATATTTATATACAAACAAAAACTAGTTTTATCCGGTACGGAACCGGTTTTCTTATATTTGGTATGGATTTTCAAACCGCTGCAGCGATTTTGATAGTTCTTTCACTAATAGAAAGCTACATTAACAGCGTCAGACAAATACTATTTTTACCCGGTTCGGAACCGGTTTTCTTATATTTGGTATGGATTTGCAAACCGCTGCAGCGATTTTTAAAACTCTTTCGCCAATGGAAAGCTATATTACAAGCGTCAAAGAAATAATACTTTTTTACCCGGTTCGGAACCGGTTTTCTTATATTTGGTATGGATTTTCAAGCCGACACAGCGATTTTCAAAACTCTTTCACCAATGGAAAGCTACATTACCAGCGGCAAACAAAGCCTATTTGTATCCGGTTCGGAACAGTTTTTTATATTTAGTTCGGTTTTTTTCGAAAAACACATTTTTGGGCTGATTTGGGCAATTTTCGTTTCGGGTTTGATTGTTTAAACAGTTTTAAAACCGGTTTTTATTCTGTTTTTTATTTTTTATCCCCTTTTTGTAGGTTTTTAGCGTTTTTTTAACATAATCAGTGAGTAACAAATAACAATAAGACCAACGCGAGCGGAGCCGCTGGTAAAAGCTATTTTTTTTTTCATAAAAATATCGTTCTACATACTATAAATAATACATTAAATTTCAAATATACCAAAGTATAAGCTAAATTCAATTACTATTCCATAAGAGATTATAAGTCGAAAAAATAGAAGCAACAAGTCATTGCGTTATAATTTCACGAAAAATCGCATAAAATAATTGAGATTTTGTCCAGGAGTATTTTTAAATATGAAGATTTCAGAATTAGCTTATCTCGACTTAAGCACTTTTTCCTTTTTGCCAAAGAGAATACTGCCTTATTCATAAAAAAATAATTTTGCTTTATAAAAGGTTTATAAAACAAATTTTTTATGGAAAACTAATTTATAAATCTCTTATAAATCAAAAATATTTTTTATGAATAAGGCATAAGTATAGATTGCTAATATAATTTACTTCAGCCCAATTATTTCAAATGCACAAAAGTGCATATTTTTTTTTAGTAATTTTTAATAAAACTTCAAAATGCCACAACAATTTTCAATATTTTCCTAATTCTTTAAATAAGTTTCATGATCGATTACTTTAGTTTTTTTAAAACCTTTGCTATCTCTTGATTACAAATTTATTATGAATTATTTTTATTTTTAAAACAATATGCTTATTGTTAAATCATTAATAATCGCACATTGTTTTGGTGTGAAGATTTCTATAAAATTGATTATTCAAAACTATGACACCTTAAGGATAATAATTCATATGTTTTGTTAACCATAATATTGCTTATCGTAGGTATTCTTTTGTTTTTATGTTCTAATAAGGGTAGTGTTCTTTTTGTTTTTTTTTTTTTGTTTCTATCTTCTTCAAATAAAATAGTATCTACTTGAGAAATAGGCGCTTCATGGGCGGTAACATGTTTTTAACCTTGTTCACGTGTGCCAGAAAAAAAATTAAGCAAGTATGAGAATGAAATGGCCAGGTTAAAAGAAAAACAGCAGGTGTGAATTTGAAAGAAGGATCTGTTTTTTGTCATAGTGACTTGATTATAATATTTTTGCATTATTATATTTTTGCATTGATTGATTTGTTTTCTAGTTTATATTAGGATAATTATTGCAAGTCAAACAATCACAAAGATTAAAGAAGTTATCAATAGTTTTTTTATATTTTCTTAATTTTTTGTTATAAGGACTAGTAATCAGGGAATGATTCCTACTCAGTTAAAATGATATTCGATTTATTTCACATACACATAAAAGAGTAAAAATAAGTTTCAACAACAAAAAACGAACATTCAATTAAAAAATTAATTAGTTTTCAATCAATCACGGAAATTGTAGTATTAAACACAAAAAAGTAATATGAATGTTTCTGTAATATTAATTAAGTATTTGTAATATCAATTAAAAAATTTATTAAATTTGCACTTATAAACAATTTGATAATATTAATTAATTTTTTCCACTCAAATTAATTAATACAATTAAAAATTTAATTGAATCAATTAAATTCTTAATTGAAAGCATCAATTGGTGAATACTTTTTTCTTTGTAACTCAACCATTTTGATTAAAAATATTTTGATTTTTTTAATTAAAAAATTATTACAATTAAGAAATTTATTATTCGACATATTGGCAGAAGATTATTTTAATTTGAAATTTTTTTGCTGGTGGTTCAGCATTGTCTATATGCATTTCATTGTTGCTGTAACAAATCATCAGTAGACTTCAACCAAACATTTTGAATAGTCACAAACCTCTTATCTTATGCACAGACTTTCAAGAATTATTTGAGAATTCACAAATAATAATATTTTTGAAAATAACAAAAGAAAAATAAGCGTAGTAGGCTTAGAAACTAATACAAAAAAACCCAGCAAATAATTTATATTCGATTTGAATCTATTTTATTTTTCTACACCTTTATACAATTAGAAATCCATTGGATAACAATAAAAGTAATCATAAGGCAAATTCATTAAAATCTAAATTTAACATTTAAGAAATATATTATTCGACATATTGTCGTAAGTTTATTTTAATTTGGGAAAGGGACGTAAGGGTAAAAACCTGTTTTATTCAGGAGAGCCATTCTAAAGATTTAAATACGTGTATCTTTAACTGAATAAAACGCGCATTACTCTGGGAGGGAACACTTTTGGGGCATGGGATCGCTCTCATTCGATGCTCAGATGTTGTCCACATAAAAAAAAAAGTGAATATTGATTTTTTTACCCTTAGGTCCCTTTCTCTATGCGCTGTCACATATAGACAATGCTGAACCACCAGCAAATAAATTTCAAATTAAAAAATTATTACATTAACTAAAAATTTAATTGATGTTTTTTAAAGAATCAACTAAAAAATTAAATTCATTTAAAAATTAAAAAATTTATTAAAAATTTTAAAAAAGTTCAATTAAAATATTAATTAAAATATTTATTGAAAAGAATACAATTATATAAAAATATAAAATGTATATAGCAAAGGAGATGTCATATGACATTTCCCAAAATGGAAGCATTTGTCTGCTGTACCAAAAATGGTATACAAAAGTACAGTTGCGGTATTCGCTATTTGATGCAAATGGTCTTGCGTAAGTGTAAATGTAAAACCAGGCACAAAATATGCACACAACCTGAATAAAGTACAAAGGTTTTGTTGTATAGAAGCAAAAGAAATGAAGTTATATTTTTTTACTTTATTTTTATTCATCGCACGTCAAAATTAATACGATTAACACATTAGAGAGAGAAATCGTTTTTTAACTGTACAGGCAAGTACACAGGAAAAATTACTATTGAGTATTTTTCAATTGATTGATTGCTTAGAAAAAATAATATTCTTGATTACAATTTTAATTAAATCTATGATTATTTTAATTCCATTTACTGCTCTATCAAAAAAATTTTATCAACAGGCTTTAACTCAGAATATTATGAAATGATAAATAATTATTACACATTGATCTCGTGAGAGTGTCCTCTTGGCTAGAAATCCTCCTACCAACTTAGTAGTCGGAGGGTCGCAGGTTCGATTCCTGCCTGAAACTTTAGGTGTTTATGCAGACAAGCTCAGATAGCTTTGCAAGCTTTGCAGTTTGGCTTTGTTTATAAAACAAACAAAAATTACTGGCCAATCGACAATGAATGTGATCTTAGTGAAGAATGTGTTGTGCGTGTTGTGTTATCTAATGGATTTCACTAAACCCTAATACAGGGTGGCGCAGAATGAGCTGTATGGTTTGAATTCTTTACAACTTTTTTAATTATTATTCTTTCTTTGTTTTTTTCAGCATTTTGTGAAGAAGACTTGGGGAATTAATTATGAATCATTACACTATCGAACAACGTACAAAAAATATTGAATTTTATTTTTCAAACCAACAGTATATTGTGTTGACACAGCGTGCATATCGTCGTCATTTTAATTTGTTCACCAGATTTAACAGCTCCTGATAGTTTTCTTTGGGGATATTTGTAAGAAAGAGTGTACGTTCGAAATGAAATCATGGCCATTACACCCGAAATTTTCCGAAAAGTTATGGAAAATATGTTTAAAAAAAAGAGCGCGTATGTGCGAAGCAGGAAGTGGACATCACTTACAGGATATAATTTTTCCAAGCTAATTGCAAAAAAATTCCCCAATAATATACTGTATTTAAAAAAAAATATAATCGCAAAATAAATTAAACCATATAACTGAATCTGGTTTCGTCAATAGATTTAAGCAAAATCCGGTTCGAAGGACCATAAACAATCTCTAAAAGGTCATCGCAATTGTTGTTAATATCTTTCAGAAATTTAGTTAAAAAAATTATACATACATATATCCTGAGTTTTTTCGGAATTAAACGTAACCATGTCATATGTGCTTACAAATCTACATATCGCCACCTAAAATCCAAAAAGCCGTAACAACAACAAAATTCAAAACAGACTTGTTGATTGATTATGATATTTTGGTAATTAACCAAAATATGTACATATTTCCTTCAAATGTTACTCCCATGTATTCAAAAATATCAATTTTATTCATTATTCAATTTGGGGTCTAACAAATAAATAGTCTTAAATTTATAAGATATTTTGCTTCTCCTGTAAAAAAAAGGAAAAAGTGTGCTTACGGCCCTTTGGATTTTAGGTGACGATATGTATGTACATATTTAAATTCATAAATATGTCTGTAAGGGATTCCAAACTTTCATTGCATTTAAATGCACAACATGCCTCACTTATTACCGCACACGTGCCTTTATTTTTGTCACTTTACTTAAGCACGACTTTTAATAATATTTTTATAAAGTTTTAAGCCCAGATTGGAAAAATATATACATACATACAAAAATTTCCCAATATGTTGTGCATTAAATGAGACCTTTGAACACAATATTCTTAACATATGACAGGGATCTAATTGCAAATCATTTTCAAATTTCCCAAAAAGAAAAATTAATAACAATTGTCATAGTTGCATTCAAAACAATTTTAAATGCATAAGCATGCGAGCGACGCGTGTAAACGCCCCTCGAGATCAATAATCCATCAAAGGAGAAACGCATATGAATTGTTAAAAAAAAAATATTTTTGCCTTAAGAGTAGAGGAGTTGTGCACGAAAAATACAAACAGATCCTGTGTTTGTTTATTTTAATTTTATGTTCGCCACTATAAGAATCCTTTTTTATAATTTTGATTTTGGTTGGAAAACAATTTTCAGCTGCATATAATGACCAAACCTTAAAGGGTAAGACGGAGAGAGAGAGAGAGAGAGAGAGAAAGTTAAATAGGTTCTTTACAAACCGTTGTTTTTATTAGGCACACTTACGTACAAATGTATGTACGCACATCACATCACATACATACATATGTACATACATACGGTACGTACTTTCTCCAATGGAATGACCAATTTAATTGGGAAAATATAATAATACTTGGTTTTGTATGAATTGCTAATGATTTTTGCTCAATGGCCATGTGCCAAATGTTGTTTTTGTTCTTTCGATTCTATGCATTCATGTAGATAAAATTTTCTTGCTGACTAATGAATTTTGGTTCCGGTTTTCCAACATTCCTTAAAATTTCTCAAAACTCACGAAAAGAATGTTTGTTTCAAGAAGTAAAAGAAACCACACGATTATATTTTCATTAAAAACTCTGGAATGACCAAAATCCTACTGTTTTTAAGTTCATGATTAATGAATAATTTTAACAAACAAAATGATGTTATGAATAAATTACAAAAGACCAATAGAATGGTGTGTTTAGCAGACAAATTCTAACTTCTGATATTTAAATCAGTTGGGAGTTTCAATTGTTTCATTTTACAACTCCTTAGACTTAAGTAACATATAAGTAATTTTATATGTTATTCGCTAAGATATTCAGAACTCATTTTTAAAACAAAATTTATAACTTATTTGAAATTTCACCTAAAACTGCCGAATACATCATCTTATACGAAAATTTCTAGTGTGAAAGAGTACAAAATTAATACTTAAAGGCATTTTTAGTTTGGATTTACTTTGAATTTTAGCTTTAGACTTGTAAAAATATAATCAAGAATAATTTCTTAAGCGGGCATAGGTTCAGTATTTTGAATTGATATGTAATGAAATGTTTTTATTAATTAACTGATTTTTTAAAGACAAGAAAAATGAAACTAGGCTTTAGCTGCAAAGAAACGCTGGCATTTTTCTGCGCCGCCACGCATTTCATCTGTAGCCATGTCTATCAACTAACCACAGCTAATTAACATGAATTTTTAATAAAGTGGAATATGGGAAATGATTATATTGTGTAAAAAATTATTGGCTTACCATCGGTAAACACATTTGTCTGTTCATATAACTATTCCTTTTCCGTTTTTGCTTTTTAGTGTTCCGTACACGAAAGGGGAAAAGGAACGTTATTGTTTTCGCTACAATGTCCGGCTATCTGTCACAATCTGTTTTCTCGAGAACCGTAAGAGCTACGAAATTTTCAAATTATACGTATATGAAAAACTTCGGCTGCTACAACAACAAATATATGACAGTTAAAAATTAAAGGGGGTTCTAAAGCGACCAATTTTCAAAGTTAGTGTATTTTTATGCAGACTACAAAAAATAAAAGTGAAATTTAAAAAATTAAATTCAAAGGGTATTCTATCAGTAGTTTTGACAAACTGAAATTTTCAAAAACGCTCAACTAAAAAATTTCAAAATTAAAAAAATACCAAAACGAAAAAATTGCCAAAAGTCGAAAAAGCGCTTAAATGAAAAATATCACCAAAAATTAAATAAATCGCTAAAATGCAAAAAAATCACCAAAAATTAAATAAACCGCTAAAATGCAAAAAAATCACCAAAAATTAAATAAATCGCTAATATGCTAAAAAATCACAAAAACTAAAAGCGTCGCCAAAATTTAAAAAAAAACGCCAACATTAAAAAATTGCTAAAACTAAGAAAATCAATAAATCTAAAAATAAAAAAGTATTGTAAAAGAACAAAACCAAATCACCCAAACAAAAAAATTAAAAAAATAAAAAACGCAAATACCAAAAAAAAAAAAAATCGCCAAAAACCGAACAAATATCTATAAAAATTAATTGCTGTAACTAAAAATATCGTCAAAAAACCCCGAGACTAAAAGTCCAAAGACTAAAAAAACAACGAAACGGCCAAAACTAAGAAAAAGTGGCAAAACTAAAAAATCGCCAAAAAAACTAAAAAGTCGCCAAAAAAAAAAAAAAAACTAAAACAAAGCCAAAAATCTAAAAAAATCCCAAAAACGCAAAAAGCTCCAAAAAAAAACAGAGCAGCGTAGAAATGTAAAACTCATGAAAAATTTACGGGCTTGGGCCACGATGTCAACAATAATGTTTTATCGCTTACATTAAAAACAAAAACACATTTTCTTCTTTTTGACACTTGTAATTTCAAAATTAGTGCATTTTTAATTAGACTGCACCAATTAACACTGAGATTAAAAAAAATCAAAATATAAGGTAATTTTGACTATTTAATGTGGACAAGCTTCTGTATCTTGAAATTTTCAAAAACGCTAAGAGTAAAAAATCCCAAAATTAAAAAAATCACCAAAACGAAAAAATCGCCAAAAGCCGAAAAAAGCGCCTGCATGAAAAATATCAACAAAAATAAAATAAATGCGTAAAATTCTAAAAAAAATCACTAAAAGTAAAGGGGTTGCCAAAAAAAGCTAAAATAAAATCGCCAAAATTAAAAAAACGCCAACATTAAAAAATCGCTAAATATTGTAGAAAAACAAAAACAAATCACCAAAAGCCGAGAAAATCACCAAATCGAAAAAACGAAAAAAACCAAAGCTTAAAAAGCGTGAATACTAAAAAATCGCCAAAATCTAAAAAAATCGGCAAAACCAGCGAATTTGCCTAAACCAAATCGCTTAATATTGTAGAAAAATAAAAACAAATCGCCAAACTCAGAAAAGAATCGCCTAAAACCCAGAAATCGCCAAATCAAAAAAAAAACGAAAATTAATGCCAAATCTAAAATAGCGTAAATCTAAAAAAAAATCGCCAAAAATTAAAAAATTGCCAAAAAAGGAACAAGCGCCGTACGGAACCCTTCCTATGCGAGTCGAAGTCGTAATTTACTGATTTTTTTATTACTTCAATTAAATTTAAATATTAACCTGCCTTATTCATAAAAAAAAATCAGGTTTATTAAGCACTTATTTGATATTGAAAATTTGTCAAATAAAACTGTAATAAATCTAAAATATTTTTTATGAATTAGACTGTAAGAGCCTATTTCACCAACTTATTTAAATATATATTCATATTTCAAAGTAATTTTCCCATACAAAAATTAATGAAAATCGGCATTTAAATATGAATTGATACTTAAATAGAGTTGGCAAAATTCGCCCTAAATATATTAAAAAATATTTTACTGAATATATTAAATATTAATTTGGGATTATTTGTGCGTTAATAAATGTTAAACTTAAATTTAAATATCGTTGCCTTAATATAGGAAGGTCCTAATTCATTATTTGTTTGAAATCGAGTTTTTTGTATATTTTTCGATAGAAGAATATCTAATGTATCGAAAAATTCAAAAATCTCGACTTCAAACAAATAATGAGTTAGGGTTTTTCTATATTAAGGTAACGATATGTATGTATCTCATAGTAAAATTTTATGATAAATATTTTTGTAAAATATTCCAATCCATATAAGAAATACCGAAGCATATTTATTTGATATAACCCTTATTATGAGTTGCATTCGATTTTCGATCTTCGCTGGCTATCGGACATCGAAAATCGAATGTTCAATTCATATTATGAGCATCGAAATTTTCGTTCAGCAACGAATTTTCTATCGAACAGTATTAAGCTTTTGATATTTCGATAGTATTTTGGTATAAAAAATTATTATAAGCGATTGTTTTTTTTTTTATTTTTAGGCAAAGTTGTTGCAAATTTTAAAAATAACTTGGAGCAGGGACCGAAAATAATTATTATTCTTGAATTTTTAAAGAAAAAAAAAATCAAGTACAAGGAAATATCGTAGAGGCTAGGCAATCACACCATTTTGATTGTTTTCAATTAGATTTTTCAAAACATAAAATAATTTATGGGGGGAGCCCCTTCCCGCGGTCCTATTCTACCAATATTTTGAATTATTTCGTACCTTGCTCTCAAAAGAGTCCATACAAAATTTGAATACCTTGATTTTTATAGCTTTCAAGATATAAGATATTTCGTTTGTGAGGGCGTGGCTCATCCCACTTAGAGGTATGAAAAATAAATTACGACCTATTCTCAGACCTAGCGAATACACATACAAATATTTCATAAAAATCGCTGAAGCCTTTACGGAGAAGTTCAATTACAAACACCGTGACACGAAAGTTGTATATGTATGTGTATACAGATCCATATAAAAAAGACACCTTTGTACTTTTATTCTAATAAAAGTATTCTTGATGATATCAATGCCATTGTTATTTTTAACAAAATAAAACCTCAAGTGATTTAAAAATATTTGTGGCAAAATAAATACAACAGTTTCAAACTATTTGTATCAAAGTAGCCAGAGTATTACATTTCCTCTGCCAAATCTTGAATCCCATTTGAATTGTCAAAAAAAAAAAAGAAAATAATAATACTTGCCTTCTTGTGGCTTTGAAAACTACACAACACTATGTACTTCCGCTTGTAAAGACTAAAATACAATATAAAAATTCTTTATACAAAATACTACTTAATATTAAATGTAATTTTGAGATTATTAAATTTTCTACAACACAACAATATGAAAGATCAATAATATGAATAATATGGTCAGCGAAGTGCAAAAAAGAGTAAAAGAAAGAAGATTTATTTTGACATTATATTATTATATTTTTTTTAAGAAAAAGTTAAAGTCCTTTGTCATCCATATTCAAAGATTTTTTATGTTGTTTCTATTAAATTCGATCCTATGACATTATACATATGCATCTCTCTTCTTCTAAAAATTACTAATTAAATTCCCTGCCTCATACTCTTGAGTACAAAAAATTGTTAGACATGTCTATAAGAAACACAAAAAAATCGATTTCATATTTAATTGAAGTAATAACCAGAAACTCACAATAAATATGTCAACAGTATTACGAAAAGGAAGGGAGTAAGAAAAAGTGTGATATGTATCCACAAATTGCAAAACCCAGGAGAAAGTGTGAAAAACATGCTTAAGCAGGCTAAGCAGTTATAACATAAAATGAGACCACAATTGCTAATATATCGTCAATAAATACTTAAATGTAAAGGGAAAAACTAACTCCAAAATAACTTAGGAAAAATAAAACAAAAGTGAAAGTAAGAGTAAAATCATCCCCATTGAATTAAATAAAAAGAAATAATCAAGGGCAGAGAAGGATTAGCAGAACCCTTTCGTTTAGAAATAGAACAAAATATAAACACACAAGTACATACATACATACATACATACATACATACATATATGTATGTACAATGTAAATTTATATGTATATATGTATGCACATATGTATGTATATGTAAGTACAAACGAGTGTATGTGATTATATTATCCAAAAAAACTGGCCACAAAGATGACCAAACATTCATTAATAATGCCAAACTTCTCATATGCACATACATACACACATACATATGCATGTATGCTTAAGCATACATACACTACGCACTATAATTAAACCACCAACCAACCCTTTTACATTATTTTATATGTATGTATACCCCATATGAGTTCTATCACTCTATCTCTTGCAATTGTTTATTGTTTTTTTTTTCATAAATGAATCTTTTTTTTGTGTAAAATTTAATAATGAAATAAGCAAAAAAAAAAATTATCTTTGCCATCAGCTGTGGTCAGACGTGAGATACATGAACAGATGGCATTTGGAAGTTTTCGCCTTTATTTACGATTTCTCATTATGCAGCGCAGGATTTAATAATTAATGACAGTATGAAAATAAAAATGGAAAAAATATGTATTGATTTCAAGATTTTACAACTACATATGTATGTATTTACTTACACATAAAGTGTACAAAAAAAAAAAAAAAAAAAAAAGATTTATATAAATTTTTATTTAAAAAAAATATTTAATAAGTGCGGCTTAAAAATTAAAATGAAGTTTAATATAACAAATATCTATCAGAACCCAGTTAAAGAAATTTGGGAGTAATTATTCAGGAACTAGTTTTTCTCTACTATCAAAATTTCAATATGTGTGTATTTTTTACTTTTCAGGAATGGATTATTAACAATATTCATTTAATTAATTAAAAGGCTATTTCACTTGCCTTGCGGCTACACATTCAATAAATTGCTTTAAATTTGCTAAAGCTGTGACGTAGGCTGCAAGCAATTTGATTTCCAATTTTATGTTCAAAATGCCGTCGTCGAGGAAAGAATTAAACATTTTTTTATACATATTTTATTTCAGCAAAGAAAATTACTTCTGTTTTAAATTTTTTTACAAACACAAAAATTATTTTAAAACAGCTGTTAAATTGAAAGAAGCGTTGAAAGAAAAATTGAAGTACACCTGGTATTCAATTCCCAAATGTAGAAGTGTGGTAGTAAAAAAGTGTGAATGTTATGCGAAAAAATACGATATATCTTCATTTTGTCGGGAAATTAAATTAATGTCTTGAAGTATTAAATTTTATTTTAAAAAATATATTGATTAAAAAAAGTTTAGAACAAAAACATGATCATGACCCTGGTAAGATTTTTTCCCACCAAAATTCGATTTTAAAAATCGCCAAAATCAATTTGATGTAGTTTTTCTTAATATATATTCATAATAAATTTTTTTTTTATACAAAAAAATGTTTAATATATATTTTCATAAAATATTCACATAAAAAAATTTAGCAGAAAATCGCCGAAAGTAGAAATAAAATCGCCAAAAATTATTTCGTGTACATTTTTCTCAGCCAAATTCAAAACGCATTAATTATTATAGGAAAAATCATCAAAATGGAAATGTTTTAATTCCTTGCAGACAAGTTTTGTTAAGATTTCTTTTTGCAACCACTTCTAAAACGAAATTTTCCTAAATTAAAAAAAACTTTTGAAGTTCAATTTGTTAAAAAAAAAATCGCCAAAAAAAATTATTTATCGCCATTGTCGCCAAATTAAAAACTTAGACGTCAAACAAGTTGAATGATCATCATATCTGACAATCCTGAACATGACTTCGGATTAGAGATGGGAGCGTGTCGTGTTTATTTTTCGTGACACGAACACGCACAACTCAACACGAAGTGTTTGTGACAAAAAATTTGATTTCGTGCGTGTTCGGTTCGTTTCGTGTTGATCAAAATTGACACGAAAAGTATGAAACGATTTTAGATGTAAAATATGTATGAAAGAATTTCCCGTAGATAAAAAAATTTAATATTTTTTACCGTCAAACACACAACGCCAGCATATTTGTTGATATTGTATGGGCATCTGAAGCTTAAATTTCTGTAGTATCAGCTGTGGTGGCAGATATTAGCACCTGGAAGTGCGAATATAAGTGAAATATTGTGAAAAGCGACTCTTGAACAGAATCAATTAAATTTTCTGATTTTCAATACCATACCAATAATATTTTATCGTGTTGATGAAATTTTTCGCGTGCGTGTTTTGTACGTGTTGAGCATCTTGTTATTCGTGTTCGTGTCGTGTGGTGTGGGAAAAATTTTACACGCGCCCATCTCTACATCGGATTAAATGAATATGGATCAAAAGAGAAAACTTTTTGTAATGACAAGCCTGTGTAAAAATCATTAGAAATTATCCCTACTTCCGGATCACAAGTTCAGGTATCTTACTAATTTTTTTGGAGGCTCTTTTCTTACTGGGAATGAGCAACAATAACATTTCAATCCACATGTTTTTTTATATAAAAATTTGGGTCTCAGGCTTATAAGTTCATCAACTTGAAATAAATAAAAATACATCCAGTTAAGTGACAATAATTATATTCCATTTGATCCGAAACACAATTACACAGTTTTATTTTAAACAACTGCTTTGATCCAATAATATCCTTTGCTATTCCACAGCGATTGTTTTTAACCTCCGTCGTTTACTTTCAAAGTGACGAATATATGTATATGTATGTGCCCTTAATTATGAAAGTGGTCTAAGTCATATGTATATTTCTTTGGTCGAGATACTTAGTAGAATACATTTAAACAAATAAAAATATATTTTTATATTATGCAAAATTTTAATTTACAGTTGTACTTGTCTCGATTAATATAAATTCATTTAATATTTATTAAATATTTATCGAAGTTTTTTATAAGATTTATTTAATATTTTGATGCAAGAATGCATATGTCTTAGACCACTTTCATAATTAAGGGTAGATATGTAATTTATTTTTAATATAATTTACAACAAATTTCTGTGCCGCAGAGATAAGAAAATTAATAAATTTTGTGTAAGGAATACTTCCTCTCATCTCCTAGTATCGCAGATCTGTTTAATGGTCTCTGAAGACAATCAAATAAAAGCTTCAATCAATGGTGTGTATTAGAGTCGTTTGAAGGACAATTTTTCGGAGACGTTCAAATAAAATCGTCAATCAGCATTTTAATTTTGTGTTCATTGTGTGTGGTTGCATGTACATATGTACGTCTTCGTTAGATGATGATTTTTTGTTATCAGTGGTAAGTGCAGTTTTGTTAACAGGAAAATCCTGGTATAAAAAAGAACATTTAAAAATATTATACAGAGTTAAATGATAATTTTTTTCTCCAACTTTAATTTTTTTCTTCTTTTGTGCGTTTACCACCCCCTCCCCCTTGTGTTCTTAACACTACGTTAACTTAAGTATTCACCACCGCCCTCATACGCACCAAGAAAGCACAAAATGTGATTTGTAATGTGCAATCTCAGAACATATTTATAGCTGACTCTGAGCAAGCAACTTTCTGAAACGCTCCTAATCTGGCAACACAGAGAAATGTGTACGGTTGAACCCGTCCGGCCAACCACAAGCAATCGTGGGACAGTAGACATTCAAGGTCCTTCTTCCAGCGATTTTGGTAGCAAATGTAGTCATTATGTTTGCTCCTGCGAGACTACACGCAGCCAATATGGTTGCTTACAGCCACTACGTGTTCTCTTGAAGAAGACCTCGCCAATCAAAGGATACAGCATCAGTAATCTTATGGGGATTGGAACGAACGAAGTCCACATTCAGACACCATTCAAGACTTACTTTTGGTCACTAGAACGATGCCACCACGTTAATATCCATTTAAACCCCCAGAGGCTTGTCATTTGTTGTACTACTAGTGCCCGTAGTACCAGTAATAAGCCACTGCACAGTTGGAAATAAATCAACCAATTCTACAAACGGATAGTCCTATCTGAATAAAATTTCGCATGGACATCGCAGAGAAGTATTTCCTTTTATATCTTATATACCAGCTGTCCCAATTGCTGGAGTAAGAAAGTATCAAGGTATTTCAAAAATGTTTTGCTACATTATAATCCTTTATAATATCTAACCGCATTTATAGTTAATTAGAAAACTTGTACGAAAAAAGCTTTTTATTTACCATGACAATTATCATGGCCACCGAGGCGTATACTTAATATTTAGTATTAAATGTACGTCAAGTATTAACTGTAGTCCCCGGCCCATTTAACGCTTTGGAAAATAAATGCACACACATATTCCCAGCTTTGTGATTTAAGTGTTTTATTTTCCCGGACTTTATCATTTCCCGGGAAAGTGGGAACGATTTTTCAATTTCCCGGGAATTCCAGGGAATTCATTAGCATTTAGTGCTGACCGTACCTTTACTCTACCATTTTAGAGATTGGTTGATAATATATTTATAAGTTAAAGGTAATGCCTGAAAAATGCACTGAAAGAAAAAGAGTGGTATGCGAAAATTTTTCTATGCTCAGCAATGATTTTTGCGATATTCAATGTATTTTATGTTACAAAACTTTCAAGGATAGTAATGAATATGTCTTGAAAATACATTTTGATTTTTTTCTGAACTAATTCACTAAACTGTATTTTCTATGAAAACTGTAAAGGACAATAATTCGAGAAATATGGGTCGCAGCCTAATTTTTATATAATTTTTAGAGCTATGCTCTTTATGCCACAACTCCTGTGTGGACGTAACAAAAATAATAATAATACTTAAAATTAGAGTACAAAGATAAATGAAACAAAATGTTTGAATTTGTTTTGTTTTTTTTTAAGAGAATGAAAAAAAAACAAAAACAATGAGAAAGATTGCTCAATTTGTTTTTGTATTGTTTTTGCACATGAGCACAAACAATACATTAATTTAGCTAGAAAAAAAATAATGGGAAATAAATGGAAACGTTTTGAAATATTTGCGGCAAATTTGAAATCATCATATAATATAATTTTCTTTAATTTAATTTAATATTTAACACATGAAATTTGTTTTATATACAAAGCTAAGGAGCATAGCTCTGACCTGGTGTCCTAAGACACCTCTCTATTTTTTTTTCTTTTTTATTGTATATCAGAAAAGGTACTCGTATTTAAATTTTTTTTTTGAGATTCTTTACAGTCGCCTATGGAAAGTTCAGAAAATATGGCTCATTTTTTTCTAGCTGCTTTAGACTAGAATGATACAACTTTTCTCACACATACCACTATAGTTTTATTTTTGACATCACATTTTTAATTTTTAAAAAACTTCTAATTCTAATTTTTCCCCGTTCGCGATACCAGGTTTATTCTTTATATGTATGTATGTATATTAGAAATAACAAATCAATAAAATCTTAACTTTGTGCTAATTGTACTCATAGTATTATTAACGTACTATAAAAAAATGGTAACATGCAAAAAAAAATATTTACGATTTATATTATATTAATTCCAAGGTGAGCAAGTGTCCCGTTGTAGGTCCTGGAAATGCCTATAAGAGGTTTTTTTACCAAGTTTTTTAAAATTATTCGAATAAAATTTCTTTATTCTTTATTAATTTAAATATTCGAATAAAATTTCAAAATTATTAGTTTATTCGAACAGAAAATAAATCATGAAATTTTATTCGAACACATATAAAACACGAATAATTGATAACACTAGCAGAAAAAAAAAGAATTTCTTTAAGTGTGCTTTGGTCAAAATTTGTATGGCAATTTTTTTAACGTGCACTTCAAGCTCAAATGATTTTTTTTTTCTTTTGATAATGCAGTAATTCTTTATTTAAACAATAATTTTTACAAACACATAACATTAGATATACTGGTATACTTTTGCCCTAATAATTTTTTGTTCTACATAACACGATCTCTCCCTTAATCTCCTACCCCTCTTGGAAATATTATTTGCTGATTGGTTTACTTCATTATGTATTATATACATAAGTGCATACATATGTATGTATATGCTATAGCGACAGTGTTCTTCATATTACCAGTAAGAATGTGTGTACATATTTTCTTCAATTTACTTTGTGTATTTGTATGCCTGCATGTATGAATAGAAGCAAGGACTTTGTTTTTACATAAATATTTATAAAGTCCTTAAAGGCTCTCTTAGTCGAATTGCAAGACTCTCATTCATTGTTGTTGTACAAGATTATATTGATATTTACTCTGTCCTTTCTCTGAGTACTCGTAGTATGTTTGTTTATTTATTTTATATTTTTGTTATTGTTGTTATTGCAATCTTGTATATTTGTCTTTGTTTTTTTCTTGTTATTCATAAAAAAAAAATTTATTTAGGGGTTGATATTCAATTAAGAGGGGATGCAGCTAAGAAAAGAAGCCCATTTATATTACGGAGTATGTTAGTGAAATAAAAAATATTGTACGTGCTATATAAATTAGTTGTAATATTTACGCAAAAATGGCGTAAGTATTAAATCAATGCAGTTCTTGGCTATAAAAAATAGCACGAGAAAGAAATTGGAACGACTTGAATAATAGGCAGTAAAAAGTTCAAAATAATTTAAATTGAGTTAAAAAAAAAGTTATTATATGGCACTTGTTCCTCTAAGGGCCATTATTACAACTTAAAGTTTGCTAAAAGTAGGATTTTACCGGACGTATAAAAAGCTTTCCATTAAATTGGATTTAACTTACCAGGTGCAATAAACTTGCCTGTAATTTATCCCTCACTTTAGGTTAAAGTAAAATTTTTTTACTAACTTTAAGTTGTAATAATGGCGCTAAAGGGATTAAAGTCAAGGTTTAAAAATTTTCAGTAAAGGCAAGTAACTGTTTTTTTTAATATACTCTTCATTACTCGCATTGTTATTTTTGCGTATTCTTTCGTAAGAAAGCATTTAAGTTTTTAAAAAATCTGCTAAAAAAAAACCTATTTAAAATCTAGTGTTTAATTTTTGCTCATAAAAATGCATTCAAAGCATCATAATTTTCTGGCAGCACTGATACTCTTAGATAACAAAGAGGGATGCAACTGTATTCTTACAATGTATGTATGTATGTTTGTGTGGAGACTTCCCCTAATACACTTTAGTTGAATTATAAAATTTTTAACATAGTTTTTTATGAAAATATTGTATTCTAATTTTGAGTTATTAAAAACCATTAATTTTAAAAAAAAGGATAAAAAAAATATCTTTTAATTTTTTATATATAATATTATTTAATAGTATATAAATTGAGAAACTACAATTGGTGACCCCGAAGCAAGAATGCCCAAAACAATTACTAATTTAACTTCCGAAGAACTTACCATTTTATTAAGGAAATGGAATTTACCACTTAGTGGACGGAAACCTGAAAAAATTTTAAGAGTAGAGACCTATCTACAAGATCTCTCTATAAGTGATATTTCAAACTATGATTTGGAAAGAGAGCTAGCTGAATCAGACAACACAGCATCTGGCTCTAATAGCGACACAAATATAATATTGGAGCATATTCAAGATTTTGTACGAGACATGGAAAAGCGATTTGAGGAATTCACAAAAAAAAATTCGCAAACATAATGTGGAGACTTCCCCTAATACACTTTAGTTGAATTATAAAATTTTTAACATAGTTTTTTATGAAAATATTGTATTCTAATTTTGAGTTATTAAAAAGCATTAATTTTAAAAAAAGGATAAAAAAAATAAAAAAAATATCTTTTCATTTTTTATATATAATATTATTTAATAGTATATAAATTGAGAAACTACATGTTTGTATGTATGTATGTATGTATGTGTGTTCCTTTGCGGCACTATATAAACCGAACGCGTGGACCGATTTTGAGGATTCTTGATGGCAGTGTCACTAAAGATACGACAGTAAGCAAAACTCAATATATCGGCCAACCGACGCCATTTTGTAAATACGTAAAAAATAAAAAGTCGGCGAACTTTGTTAAAATGGGTATCATTCGACAGGTATTTTAAAATCATCTTTAGGTTTCTATTATGATTTTTCATTTCCAATGACCATGTGGGATATTTAGCGGTTCAAAGTTGGTCGCAGTCGTGTTTTTGGAATTTTTAACTACTATTTTTTTTTGCAAAAGAGTAGAGACCACTGCATATAGTTTTTTTTTTGCAGAAATTGAACATTTTAGAATTTTGAGTTGGCCCACTTTAGAGGCAAAAGTCCGATATGTCTTACAAGCTCAGAGCACTCGAAAGTTCAAAAGTTTGAAACTCAACATAAACCGCTAAAATCTGTTTTATGGTACTTTTTAGTATCAATTACAAAATTAACCCTGGAACGAATCTTAAACTTGGACATACACCTGTTGTTTGACTACTTTGAATCCTTAGTTTTGGTGTTGTTCAGTAGAATTGTTTAGCAAATATTTTTGCAGAGAGATGTTGCAGCTGAGGATATTTTTTCACCCCTTTTTCGATGCGGACAGATATATTTAAGATTTACATGAGTACGTGCCATCACGGTCTTACTCCGCGGACTAAGTAGTAGTGAGATTCTGTATCAACTCAAAAAGGACTTCAATGCTGTTTAGTTTTCAGCGAGCATAGATACGGTACATATATAAGTGATAGTGATCACAGGACACAGCCCTTTCGGTATCCATTCTAACAGTTTAGAACTTACATATAACGACTAGTATTCAGTACATTTAGATGAGGAAGAGGAAGAGACAATGGGCCTGATTACGAATGTCACATTTTGACTTCGACTACGACGATTTTTTAAAAGATTAAAGAAAAAATGCTGCAATATTCTTTAGTGCAAAATCATCGTAGTCGAAGTCAAAATACGACACTCATAATAAGGCCCAATAACTCATCTCTTGTGTATCTATAATGCACTTAAAAACCAACACCATCACGCTTTAGGAAGAAAGGTTTTCGGTGGCCTTTTGGGATTATCAACGATTGATCTTAAGGATCTGCAATAATTTATTAGGAGCAGTAAATTATTCAACAGCTTACTCTATCTGCAAAGAATTTTAGGACACTTAAAACAAATCCCCTCAATTTCTCTCTTTCGTACTTCTTTTTATCAATATCTCTCTTCTTCTGCAGGTACCACAAAAGACACCTAATTAACTAGACCCAAATGTGTCGAAGTACTTTTCTTTTCTCGGCAACCTGTTAACCTAACCTACCCCATGATGTTCCTAACACTGGGCGATCAAAAAGAAATCACTATGTGACTTGTTAGGTCCACGTGTGACTATAAGCAAGACTCTTGCTGAGGTGCTTTCAGTCATCTAACCTTGCACTAGTTCGAAGGATTAGTCAAACCAGAGGAATTATATGCTCTGTAAGGCATCCCCCATTAAATGGGTCATGAACGTCCGATCAAACACTCATAGACATCCAAGACTGTTCTCCCAGCGGTTCTGGTAGCAAACAGAGATCACAGCAGTTGAAAATTCTCTCGCAGAGAACCTCAACCAATCGCCGCGTAAGGCGTCAGTGCTCTTAAGCAGATTGGAATGAAGTCCACAGGCAGACACCGTTCAAAACTTACTTGCCGATTGTAGTTATCAAAATGCATCAACGGCTTTTGTTCACTGGTAGCGCATGAGCTACTCTACCACCGGTGCCCGTAGTATCGTTAATAAGCCAGAACTCGAAGTTTTACCATGAAAGGATTTTGAATTCAAAAGCAATTCAAGGTGATGCTGCAACCTTAACATCCATTTCTCTGCTTTTTCAGAGATTGTATAGTAACACATAGTTTTTTTTTTTGGTAACTGGCTTAAGGTAACGTCTGAAAATCCCGAATTCCTTAGATAAGGGTCCTCGGGATTTTCCAAAACGTTATCTTAGAAAGATGGCCTTACGAGATTTCGAAAGGGGCCAAAAAAACTTAAACAGAGAAAAGTTAGAGAGTTAAAATGTTTCATAGAAATGTTCCTCGCAAAATTTTACATAAAATTTATACATAAATCCGTAACCTTCACAAATTTCTGGCCTCTTTAGTTAAAGGACAACAGTGCTCCTGTCAACAGGCAACTTTCAGTTGACTCTGTCAAACTTTGTATAACCTGCATCATTTAGTTTGTGTTTGACAGCAGACTACCGAGTGATTTGGGAAGAAAATGAAAAAAATTCATATCGTGTGCTCATTAAGCATTATTTTTTGCTGAAGAAAGCCTTAATTCAAAGCTAGGTTAAGCTTGATAAATACTATGGCAACACTTGATCATCAATTTTAATGACAAAAAATGGTTTACTGGTTTGGGAAGATGACAAACGTTCTGGACGCCCATTGGAGGTCTCCACACAAAAATACACGATATGGTGTTGGCCTTTTATCAGTTTAAATCGATCGGAATTGTACAATCCATAGGAACCCCACATGGCTCTGTGGTTCTAATTTTGAATCATAACTTGGGTATGGGAAAGTTTTTCGCATTTGCTCGAAATCGACCACTTCTCAGAAATATTTGGCCTTGTTAAGCAACAATATCGATGAGTTTTGCAATGTTTCGTAACCGTGGACAAAACATGGAAACCAAACAGGAGTCAAGAGAGTGGGTTTATTATGCCCACTTATTGGGTCAATTAAATAAGAATTTGAAAAATACGACAGTATTTGGCCAAGTTAAAAGTTTTTTTTCACCAGGACAATGCAAGGAGTGCAGGCATATGCAGTTTCCATGGCAAACCCTGAATAAATGGCTTGGGCCATTGGACACCAACGATGATGACCTCGACAGATCTTATTTTCTTAAAGGGATAAAAGAAATTTGAGAAACGTTTTTCAAACGAAACTACGTCAAAAAAATAATATATTTTTTTATCCAAAAACCTGAATCAGCCGTTAGATTTTTATTTTCCAAAAAAAATTTAATTTTGTTGTGCACTGTAATTTTAATTTTATACATTTCATTAAATTTTGAGTTTATTTATTTAAATTCCTATCTAAAAATTTAGTTATTCATAAACGTAGTTGAATTAATTTTTCAAATGCTAAAAATAATTTTAAAAAAATATTCTTTTTTTTTCTTTGTACTTAAAGATTAATTTGAATTTTTATGATATATAGAGAAAACAAAATATTTCGTGACTTACCACTAAAGAGATGCGATCACATTAATAATGCTAAAAATATAAAAAGTAAAATAATTTAATTTAAATAATTTTTAAAACAAAAAAAAAATTTCGATTTACAAAATTTTACACAAAAAAAAATTACATTGAAAATAATTTTGTATGCATAAGGTCCTTAAAAACATATTAAATATATATAAATTCCTAAAAACTATGATTTTTAATACAAGCTGTTAAGTGAAACGAACGAATCGAATAGCCAATACTCAAGGGTATATTTTATAAACACAATAGTTACAAGCAAAATACCCAAAGGTTTCTCCATGAGCATAAAGGACATACCAATAACATTTCTGCCACACAAATACAGGATGTAATATTTTATATTTCATGCATAAATTTTTTTGTATTCACTGACAAACAAAAGCAATTTTAAGGATCTTTACAAAAAGTTTGCTACTTCCTTACGCCCAAAGAAATCAGAGAGTGATAAGGAGAGCAAGGATAAATAGCAAAATCATAAAGATAAATAATGCCTACAAAAACAGTGAAGAAGCCTTTATATAAAAAAATAATGTTTGTATGTACATATGTACATTGTATATAAAAAGAATTGATCTATTGAAATATGACAGCAAATGTCATTTTCCATGGATCATCCATTATAATGGACCTGTCAACATTTTCAATTTAAAGTGCATAAAAATTGTGAGAATTTTCAATTCCGTTAATATTGCTCTTATTGGTTCTCTCAATTAGCTGTCACATATGTAGGTGTACGTATGTATGTATGTACATATGTAAATATTCTTTGCTGTATTACAAAATCGCCTTAAATATTTATTGTCTCATTTTAAATGGAAAACATCATCATTAACTGTCATCATTTCAACCGTTTAAATAAATTCACACTTCATTAAAAATTTTGCTTATATTTTATAGCAAAAAAAAAGAAAAAAAAACTTTAATGAAAACTGACAGCATAAATCAATAACGGAAGATGGAAGAATAAGTTGAAAGGGCCTCTTTCAACAATTGTTTAACTCAATCCTTTTCATTTTTCATTTTAAGTTGATGTTTGTTTAGTGAATACAATTCTCAAAGATTGAATGTCACTTATTGTCACCACATACAAATATGGTAGAACAGTTATTTAAGTGTACAGTTTTTAATTATTTCGATACACTGAAAAAAATCTTTACAGCACATATGTATATTAAATTAAAATTGAATTTTTTAAATTTTAATTGAAATTTAAAGGTGATATTATCTTATTTCAAAACCTTGGGAACTGACACCATCTGGTGGCCAATTTTCATTGGCCAAAACCTAAATCTTTTGTTCATATAAATTCTTAAAATTTTTACGCCATCAGAAAGTAAACATATATAAACTAATATAGCCAAAAAATTAGATCAAAATAATCGCAATAGTGGGCATGCTGCTAAAAACAAATCATTTATGTTAGAGCCTTTTTCCACACGCACAGTTTACTTTGCAAAGTCTTAATTCAGCTTGGAGAAAGACAAAAAAACTGAACAACTATTTCTCACCTTGTATTTCACTCAGCTGAATTAAGACTTTGCAAAGTAAATTTTGCTTGTAGAAAAGGGGTCTTAGTCAAACAGAAACAAAATTTAGTCATATTTTATCGGAAATAAATTATGATTCTTGGAAAACTGTTATCTATACCGGACTGCGATTTTTTTTAAGATCAAAATGGATCGAAAAAACGCAGCCATCCAGAGAAATATGAAAGTGTCTTATTTAAGCCTCTACACACTTTTGCACCCGCCACGACCCGCCTGTTGAGCACTTTTTTATTTTAATGAAAATATGCACAGGGGGAAATTTCTCTCCATCCCCCCCCCAATCCTTCCATAACTCCTTAGGTCCCATAGTTATTATTTTTTGGAAACTAAGGGGGGGAAATTTTCTCCCCTTATGCAAAACTATAGCATTTTTAAAGCGATTTCCAAAATTCTTTTTTTTTTTAATGGGGTTTGTCCGCAGTTAGGTCCTTAATTTTTTTTCCAAATAACATCGGTAAATTTGATCCCCCATGCATAACTCTGTACTTTGTCAACCGATTTTCAAAATTATTTTCTACAACAACAAATCCGAGTAATTTTCTCGTTTTCAAAAAAAAAAAATAATGGCCCAATTGATGTGTTTTAAATCATACATACTAAATTAATTTCAAGCTCTAAAAAATAGAAAACTACAAAAAGTCTAAAAAAATTCCCTATTAGTAGATTTAATTTTTCTAAATCCAGCGTTTTTAAATCGGCTCGATTTACAGAACCGGCAGGATTTTTTTTTTTTTTTGTTTGAAACGATTTGCTTCTGCTTGGACCCATAAGCTTTTCGAAAATTATTTTAAATTTTCCAACCCTGAGAGCATATTTTTGCTTTTTCTGGTTTTGAATATTAATTTATTCAATTCTAATATAAATGTTATACATTAAAATATTTTTAAATTAACAAAGCAAGAAACAAAATTGTTTTATTTAGTTAATTTAATTTTCCAAAAAAAAATTAAAATTTTCCAGCTCTGGAGCAGTGTTTCTTATATTTCTGATTTTTTAATATGTATTTAATTTTTTCTTTCTAAGACATTTAATTTATTAAGGAAAAAAAATTAATTCGACAGAAAAGATTAAATTTTCCAACCCTGGAATCATGCTTTTAGATTTTTCTGATTTCTTATACCAATATAGTGCTTTCTGCTCGTAAATCCGCCCACCCACTTGCAATATAATTGTGCAATTTTTCGTATTGCACAATAATATCGCCAATGTGTATGTCATATTCGAATCTGGCACAATATATTGGCAAATATCAAAAGACTTTTGATTTTTATTGTACAATCAAGACATTTGTGTAATGTGATGGCAACATTGTTCAATGCTGTTTTTACTCTTATTACTGCCAGGAAAATTGGAAAATATTTTCTTTAAAAATATTGTTCTATTTATTGCATAGTGTAGATCAAAACGGCAATAATATGTGCAACAACATTTGAGAATTTCTCCAAGAAATTCCAATTTTTGTCGCGTGTGACAACGAGCAGTTAAGCTTATATATCTGAACAACGTGACTCGATTTTTCTTAAAATTTTACCTAATTTAGAGCTGCTGACGGCCTAACCAAATATATAAAGAAGTAAATAAGAAGTTTCGTTTTCTTTGAAAAAAAAACAAGCATATTTGCTGAGTGTCGCACGCTACAAAAAGTTGACATTCTTGTGGAAATGCCTATGCAATAATATTGTATAATGGATGGACGGCTTAAAATACAAAATTGTTTAAATTTTAGAGAAAAAAGAAACTTTAGTTTTATTATGTTACTTTATATAGCAAAAAAAGTTTACATTTTCCAACCTTGGAAACGTCTTTTTGATATATTTTTTGAAATTTAATAAAAATTTGGTTCTTACTGAAATTCAAAATAGGTTTAATCAACAAAAAACAAACAAAAATTAGTTTTAGCTAGTTGCTTTTATATGCCAAAAAAAGTTTAAATTTTCCAGTTCTGAAAGCATATTTTCGCCTGTCGAAGGCCGAAGTCTCTGGCTTTTTGTTTTGTTTTTGTTCAAAACAACTTATTTTATTCATAATGGAAACGTAACTTTCTGCTAAAAATTTTTCTAAGTGTTGCTCACTTTTTCCCCTCTATATCTCTCTCTCTCTCTCTCTCTCTCTCTCTCTCTCTCTGTACTGCTTTTTTGTAATTTAACTCTTTTTCCCACCTTATTTGGTTTAAATACCGTTCTATTATTTTCTTAATAATCTCCACAATATTTCGCCAGTAGTTTTTGATGAAATGAATGATGCTTACATATTTATATGCCGTTATGTGAAATTGATGATGATGATGATGGTTAGAAAGGTGTTTCCAAAAAAATATTTCCACAATTGTTCTTTTGAGTGATAAAATCGAGACTCTTTTTCCTATTTTTAAGGAAGTTTCCATAATCTTTTTCACACATTTCTGGATTATTTTATATTATTTTTTTTAAATAATTTTTTGTCAATTTTATTTAACATAAAGAATGCAAGCAAGCAAGTATTTGCTCATTTGTTCCGTTTCTGGCCACAATAACGGTTTAGTCGGATTAATGTCCGTAATATGAACTCCATACAGAATCCTTTATTTACACCTTTTACTTTCTGCTGCTGGCTGGGTCTGTATATGCATTTAGTAGCCAAAATACTTTTCATTTGAATGTTAATCGCTTAAATCTTCTCGAGATTTGTTTTGTCGCTTAAACCTTTCTTTGAATGAAAAGGTCTGGCTGCCTGTATGTCTGTCTGTCTGTATTGAGTACTTTTCATTTCCTTGTGTCCCTTTTAAAAGTAAAAAGCGAGCAAAATGATAGTAATTGTTTTGTGGGAGTTAGTTATCATAAGTCAAACGAAGTATGTACATACATGTGAGTTTATTTTTTTAGGAACTAGAATTTTTATTTATAAAGGAACGTGTTATTCTTTTGAAGCATATTTATGAAATATTAAACATTGTTATAAGAGGATCATATTTTTGTGTAAAACTATGAAACTACTGTACATACTCGTAGATATTTTGCGCTTATTTGTTGAGATAAATGTCATGAACGGGCAAGGGTAGAATAAGACTTTCTCAGAAAGTATAATGAGTTAGAAAGCAAACACCTGCATTCTTTAAGTTAAATAGTGAGAGAAATTTCTTATTTTCATTCTCACTAAAATTACTCAATTGTTTTGTTAATAAAATTCTTAAAACAATCGTAGAGTTTTCGATTTAAAAAAAGGCAAACCAATCCCAGACAAAACTTTACACTCCTATCTACTTCGCCATGAACGGTTGGTCCTGCTATCCACCCATTTACTGAGTTCCCTGTAGTAATGACCTATCGGTAATTTCACCAATCTGTCACACATTCCTTCAGCTAATGCCAAACCTATTCTTGTCTGCTCACCGGTAATTTCATTTCCCTAAACACCGCTGTGGCCAGGACCCAACATAGTCTGACACTATATACATATGTTCATAACCAAGTTGAAAGCTGTCCTATCTACGAACTACGAATGTTCCTTCCCACGATACAGACACCAGCTCATATAACTGATCAGATTTAACATAATAGCCCCTATCCGGAATTACTAGTGAGGATGTTCTACTAAAATCAATTTCAACAAACTTAAACTGATCTCATTCACACCGAAAATTTTCAACTTAAAATCTACGTAAACAAGGTTTTGCTTCATATGTGTTTTTGAGGTTAATATAACATGACTTGCAGTAATTTAAAAAAAAATTTCCTTTGAAAATAACTTTACTTTATGTTGATGTAACATTCCCGTACTGTTAAATAAAAATGAAGAATCATGTTGAATGAAAGTTATTTCAAGTTGGAACAACGTAAATTCGCTACTGAAATAACACAAAAAACCATATTGAATCAAAGTGCAAGATCTCTGGAACTATAAGAGCTATGAAGCTGGTTCAGGTTAATACCGGGTTTTGTTGTTTACCCAACAAGTGACGACTGTGTGGAGTAATTTGTAGTTAAAAATAAATAAAATGATTGAGGATACAGCAACGTTTATTGGGCTCAGCTAATTTTATACATTATTATATATTAGATATATTAAAAAGTCGTTTGGACTTTACCCTACGTCTCCACTAGCCATCGACTTGGACATGACATGGACATTACGCCGGCAGAGCAAGTGTGAAAAAGTCATAAACTTCTTTGTTGTGGTGAATACGTGCGATGTCCATGCTCAAGCATATCAAAGTATTTTGCGTTAGTGAAATAGACATGAAATATTTACCAATTTTGTTCTGTCTCTTTTCTTTATATTGCAAATGGTTGCGAATTGCGAATCTCATGATGAACATTGTTGCTCAGACATAACTATGTTCGGGCCTGCTTAAACAGTCTTGAAATGTCTTTTTTTTTAATATATTCTCGTGGCATCTATTATACTAAACCAATAACAAATGCTCTCTTTTTTTTAGTTAATGCGCAGAAAAATAACAGATCATTAATACAACGCGTGTGTGTAAGTACATGCAGGTTTGTGTACGCACCCATGCGTATTTTCTTATTATTATTAGAGTAGTATTTTCTTCTTTACTTTTAAACCTGCAATAACTGAAACAAATGTGTTGCCAACAATGTTGTTTAGTGCTTTTTTAAGAAGATTTCGCTGTAGTAAAGCATTTGAAAAATCCCTCATGTCTTAAAAGTTCTTGTAAGTGGTCTTTTGCAGGGGTATAATATCTATGCATGTACGTAAATACACTTAGGGTCATTTTCACAACTTGCCGTTAACTAAAGGTAGGATTACAAAACTTTCATTTATTATACTTTTATCCGTTAAACATTATTATTATTGATAATAATAAAAACAAAAAATTTAAGTTATAATAATACAAAGCTTTTTATCGGGCAGACTAAATCCTACCTTTAGTTAACGGCAAGTTGTGAAAACGGCCCTTATACTTTGAAATTTACTTTTAATTTTATTTTAAGAAATACTTTAAGATTTACCTAATACAATTTTTAAATAAAATAAATCACTAAAAAATAGAATTTTCTCTTAAAAAATATATATACGATTACATATATACTTATGTATGTTTGTATAAGCGCAAGCAACCAAATGCCACTTGCTATTGGGAAAGCATTTTGCTCATTTGTTCATGATTATTTTAGGAAATAAAGAACAACATACTTCCGAAAGAATCACTACTCGTCAGTATAAAAGACTTCGTTCATAAAAATCTATTTGAATATGTAAATTAGTAATAATAATCTTACATCCTTCGGAAGTACCTGTAGCCAAAGAAAATTCTAAAGAAAGTACAAAACAAGTAAATGAATAAACAAGCAAAAAAAAAAACAAAGTGGTCCTTGCAAGGATTAAACTAAAACAAATACTCGCACTGTTTTAAGTAAATACTCAAGTGGAAAGAAAAAAAAAGGATTTTTTTTTAAGGAAATGCTTATTAACATAGATTTGACATGCCAGTAGTACTCGTACATTTGCAAGATATAAACACATGTACGAGTATGTATGTAAGTATGTTTGTGGTATTATACGCATTTTTTTTTTTTTTTTTTTGCTTTAACAGCTTTTGTAGTCCTGAGCATCCTTTAGAAAATCCTTTTGCTAATTGTTATCCTATAGTTATGCTTTCTTAATCTGATCTTTTGAGAATGCTGTAATTAAGTATCAGTAACCTAAAGAATTTTTTTTAAGCAAAAAAAAAATATCAAATTTGTTGCTTTTTACTTTTACATACAGACATACATGCAGACATTTATTTAATAAACCGGAAATTTAAACCAAAATTTATTGTACCGCAAAGATTGTCCAATACAGATTTGTTTCATTATTTTGCCAAACAAATATTGATGATCCTTCTTTATATAGCAACAGACAAATAAATGATTGTTCAATTAGTGCGGTTTTTGTATTTGACAATATTGTAATTAAGGCATTTTTTTTATTAAACAGTACAAATATTTAAAAGCAAAAATTTAACAAATATTTATGAAGTATGTAGTATGTAATGGGGTTTGTTTCCAATGGAAATTTAAGAAGAAAAAATGAGCAAAAATTGATTTGCATCTTCTCATTTTTCTCAAAAAAAAAAAAAAAAAAAAATTTTAATAGCCATAAGCACAGGTGCGATCCCTAAGAGCCTCATGTAAAGGGTTCTGCAATAGATACTCGTATGTTGCCCTATTTCGACAGTTTATGACAGTCAGTAAAAATGAGACGTTAAATATATTGTACTTAAAATGAGCATAAAAATCTCTTAAAACATTAAACCAGTGTTGATTGATAGGCGTAGCTGTATAATTACATATGTACATACATGAATATTACACCAATCAATACAGCTACCAGCAACAATAAAAAAATTATTAAGTATTAATTCTTATAAAAATTAATTTTTTCTAATTACCTGCATCTGCTTACAACATATAAAGAGTTTTGCCAGAATACAGAGGTCTTACACGAAGGAATGCTATAAAATTCGCATTTATCAATATTTTTTGCTCAAAATTCTCACTTAGGTGAAAAATTATGCAATTAATACACAAAAAGTAAAATCAAATAGATTTTTTTTAGTTCCCGGCAATTCCCAAAAAGATTTCACAAAATCCCCAAAATGGGATTTTTGGTATTTTTGCTGTATTTTGCTTATCTTTCGACGGGCGCAGAAAATATTTTAGGAAATATTTAAAAACATACCATGTCGTAAGGTGAAATGACAAATGTTTTGTTTTGAGAAAAAAAAAGGCTTTACATTTGATATTTATAACAGAAATGGTTCAATTTCGAAACTATCTGGCACCTTTAATAACCAAAATTTTGAATAAATAAAAATATGGGGTTGACCACCTCGCAAAATTTTTAAATAATAGCGAAATAATTAACCCACTTTTTTGCAAAAAATGGCAAAAAAATCTACTTTTTTCAAATATTTAATTTAACTTTTTAACTTTTGAGTTAGTAGTGCTTTTGATATCAATTTTTTTTAATGTTAAAAATATTGTTCTTAACCCATACTAAGTTTTTATTTTAAAATCGAACAAGATTTGACTTCTCCATTAGCAGAACAGTTGACCAAGGTTGATAAAAAACCCAAAATTTAAATTTTTTTCTCGAATATTTCCTAAGCTTTTTTTATCTTTTGGATACAGAAATCCACTTGCAAAAAATCTTTTTTATCAGATCAAAAAACATCAGCTTGGCATCGGTTTGAATATTTCATTAACCCGAGGTTGCCTACTTTGGGGCTTTGTGGCTCCGCATCCTTTAAAGATATACAATTCAAATTCCAAACTTAAACTCCTCAAATGCTGTATGAAATTTCATACGGCTCGTTTAGAAACTGTAGAATTATTTCCACTTTTTCTTTAAAATCCCCCACTGTGCGATGTCACCAGAAATCGTTCGATCGACAATTTGTATTGAAAACAACAACAAATTTTCTAATGTTATTGTTTTTGTAATAGTATTGTTGTCGATCGAACGATTTCTGGTGACATCGCATAGTGGGACAGGTCGTTAATTGGTTTCTAAATCAAATTAATACATATATACAAATACATTTTTTTCGGTGGCCTGCACTGGAATAAACTAAATACAAAAGTTGAAGTAGCCAGGGTTTTCAGATATGGCGATTTTTCAACTTGCTTGGCATCTAAATTTTTGAATTAGCGACATGGCGATTTTTCTGGCGATAAATAAATTTGTTGGCCATTTTTATAGCTATTTTATTTTAACAAAATTGAACTTCAAAATTTTTTTTTAATTCAAAAAAATTAGTTTTGAAGTTTCAAAAATAAATCATACCAAAACTTGGGGTCTGCTCTGTAATTCGAAACGAAGGAAAGTGCTTTCGAATTCGTATGCTTATAACATGTAAATTCGAAATCATTTTCTTTCCTTTCGCATTACAGAGTAGGCCCCCTTGTCTGTAAGAAATTAAAATAAATTGATTTTGATGATTTTTCTTGTATTAATTATAGTAATTCAGCCCAATTATGAATAGCAATTCCCCGGGAGTTTTTTCCCTTTTCCCATTCCTCCTATTATGAATTAAAATTTCCCCGGGAAAAAACTCCCTGGGAAAAAAGTAGGTATTCTAAATATGAGGGAGAGGGAGAATTTGTTGAGAGTTTTCTCCCCAAACATTTTGAAGGGAACTAATGCAAAAACTTAAAAATCATATTAATAAATGTTGAAAAACAATAGTATAAGCATTTATTTAGAACAAAAAGTTTAAATAAATACCGAATTATTATATTTCCCTTTTGTATTTTGTATTTTTGCATTTTTACCTAAACACTGCACACATGCACTTCAAAAACATAAACTACTTCTGTATTTAGAACATATACTAAAACAATCAATTTTGCAGTTCACATAATAGGTAAATGGAAGATTTATTTCCTTCTAATATTACCAAGACCGATAAGAAAAACTTTATAAAATTTACAGTCCACTGGACCTGACTCAGTTTTCACTTCACTTTCTCAGCACAAAGTTATTCCGCATGTCTGAATGGATACACTGTTTATTTAATTTTTATTTAAACAAAAACAAATATTATATTAACACGAAATCTTATTGACAATGAAAACATAACATTTTTAATAAATTTATTTTGCTGAACTTTGCGTTAGTGCAGAAAAATATGTAAACATTAAACAGCTGATCCAGGTTTTACTCTCTTCCGTATTTGCTTATTCCCCGGCTATTTAGAATAGGAGGATTATTCCCTGGGAAAAAATGATAGGGAAGGGAAAAAACTCCCCGGGAATATTCATAATTGGGCTGATTAATGCGTTTTTAATTTGGATGGGAAAAATTTACAAGAAATAATTTTTGGCGATTTTATTTCTGCAAACCTTTTATACGACTATTTTATAAAAATTTGTACTAAAAAAAGTTTTGTATAAAAACAAATTTATTATCAAATATATATGTACATATTAAGAAAAACTACATAAAATTGATTTTGGCGATTTTTAAAATCATTTTGGCAAAATTGGTCGAAAAAATCGGATAACCCTAGAAGTAGCATAAAATTGATGGCGTTTTCTTTTCTAGAAAAATTGCAAAACTTTTTAACTTTTTATTAAGAAAAATTAAAATTAACGTTCGTTTAAAACAAAAATTTAGGCTCCTAAGGGATGATACAATAATTTGTAATAATCTCTCTATTTGAAAAAAACCATTTTATTGCGAACTTTCATAGAAAAATTTAACATATGTATGTAACATTTTCTTTCAGAAAAGAAAATGCCATTAAATAAATTCAGTAAAGTGCTAAGGGTTCCTTCCGTACGGACACTACAGGCCTTATTTTGTAAAACGCAAAGCTGGGTGTTGAACAATATATATAATGTATATGTATACGAACTTTACTCTATATAATCGAATATTTAACCTAATGTATAATTATTTTTTTTAATTTAAAACCTTTTTTCGGTTTTTTTAATTTTTTTTTAGTTTTGGTGCTTCTTCTTAGTTTTTGCATTTTTATTTTTGTTTTTAGGAGTTTTTCCGGTTTTTGGCGATTTTTTGTTTTTGGCTTTTTTAGTTTTGGAGATTTTTTAGTTTTGGAGTTTTATTGCGTTTTGGCGTTTTTTCCGTTTTTCGGGATTTATTTTAGTTTTACCGATTTTTTTAGTTTTAGTTTTTAGTTTTTTTTTTTTAATTTAAAACCTTTTCTTTGGTTTTTTAGTTTTGGTGATTTTTCCTAGTTTTGGCATTTTTTTCGTTTTTAGGACTTTTTTCGGTTTTTGGCGATTTTTTAGTTTTGGCTTTTTTAGTTTTGGAAATTTTTTAGCTTTGGCGTTTTTTTTTTCTTTTTGCCGTTTTCTCCGTTTTTCGCGATTTATTTTAGTTTTAGCGATTTTTTTAGTTTTAGTTTTTAGTTTTTTTTTAATTTAATTTAAAACCTTTTTTTCGGTTTTTTAGTTTTGGTGATTTTTCCTAGTTTTGGCACTTTTTTTTTGTTTTTAGGACTTTTTTCGGTTTTTGGCGATTTTTTAGTTTTGGCTTTTTTAGTTTTGGAAATTTTTAAGCTTTGGCGTTTTTTCGTTTTTCCGTTTTCTCCGTTTTTCGCGATTTATTTTAGTTTTAGCGATTTTTTTAGTTTTTGCGATTTTCTTAGTTTTAGCGATTTTTTAGTTTTGGCGCTTTTTTCTTTTCGGTGATTTTTCCGGTTTTTGTTTTGTTCAGTTGTTTTTAGTTTTGGCGAATTTTTTTTATTTTTTTTGCTTTTGTCATTTTTTCTGTTTTTTTTGCATTTTTTTGCGATTTTTTTTTTAGTTTTAGCGCTTTTTTCGTTTTGATTATTTTTTTCGGTTTTTGACGATTCTTTCGGTTTGGCGATTTTTTTTAATTTTGAGATTTTCTAGTTTTAGCGTTTTTTTGTCAAAATTGCATACAAATATAGACAAAAATTACGTTAATTTCGGTGTGAATTGGTCTATTCTGCATAAAAATACACCAACTTTGCAAATTTCAAGTGTCTATATATAATTGTCTGAATGTTGCATTACGATATCCGCATTTCTTGTTGCTCGCTTTAGAACTACCTTTAATTTTTAACTATCATATACTTGCTTGCTGTTGTAGCGACATTTTACATATTCTGTGAAAATTTCTGGTCCGTAGCTCTTACGTTTCTTCAAAAAAAAAAAAAAAAAAAAAAAAAAAAAAAAAAAAAACAGCCTGTGACGGACAGATGAACAGTCAGACATCATAGTGAGAACAATAGAGTTTCTTTTCACCTTTAGTGCACGGGACCCTAAAAATCGCTTAAACGACTAAATAAATAAAAAACAAATTTTTGTTGCTATGTGACACCAAATTGCTTTTGTAAAAAAGATGGCCCGTTGCTCTTATAGAAAAGATGGCTGAATGTGTGAAAATATACTGATATTGTAGAAAAAATGGTTGACTACGTGGCAACATATAAGAAAATATGGTTCTCAAAGAAAATATGGTTGACTATGTGACAGCACATTGCTCTTCTCACACAGTCAGTCAGCCATCTTTAAGAAGAACTCACTATCATTCTGTAAACAATTAAAATTGCATAACTTCGTTTTAGTCCACGAGAAAATTTAAAATTTTTGTTGTGATATTGCAAATCAAAAATGTAAACCCGTTCCAAATTGTGTATGAATACTTTTTCCCTGGCTTGGTGGACGTAACTTATGCATAACGAATTTCAATTGGTATTTCCCACTAATCTGCTATTTAACTTGTCTTTATTGCTGCTGCTTTACTCCTTTTTTCTTTCTTTTTTGCTTGCATACAATTTTAAAAATTTATTTTAAAATCTTACAGCGACAACGAACGCATCTCGTTAATTTCTCAAATGGTTTTTTTTTTGAAGCAAGGTCGAGTGAGCATAGTCAAATTTTGACATGTTTTGTAAACGCCCATATATTTTTGGTCAAATCGTACAATGTAAGGAAAAAGGCTTATTAACACTATTGTTGTTTTGCCAAAGATAAAGATCTTGCAGGAAATGTATGTACTCGTGGAAGGCATCGTTCGTACATGAATACATGCAATGCCAGGTTGAGAGTAAAGGATTTTGTAATTTTTATTGTTGTAGCTTCTAATGAAAAGGATTAAGAAAGGATGTTGAAAATGGATTACATATTTTTGAAGCGTATTTAAGCAAGACAGTAGAAGGCTATAGTTTTAATTTTGTTGAAGCATTTTCTTATATTATTTATTTATTTTTTTTTTTTTTGTTTGTTTGTTCAATTTTGCAAAATTTAATAATTGAGAGAAACTCTTTTTATAGATTTCAGGTTTTTATTATTTTTTGTTTTACAATATTTCAATATCGTTTTATATATCAAAATTTGACAACTTTAATGGGATTAAAGCGAGTTTTTTTTCGATTCCGCTGTTTTTATTATTTTTACGGTTCCGTACACCAAAAGTGAAAAGGAACCCTATTGTTTTCGATACGATGTCCGTCTATATGTCAAATGCTATTTTCTCGAGAACCTGAAATTTCGTCAGAAAAACTTTTTGTAAAACTTTGACCTCTACAACAACAAATATATGACAGTTAAAAATTAAAAGCTGTTATAAAGAGAGCAATGAAAGTTGAAGTTAACACTGAAATTTAAAAAACCCAAATTAAAGGGCATTCTGTCAGTTAATGTAATTTTGACTATGTAATTTTGACCGGAAACCGTCAGATACAAACTCTTGAAATTTTCAAAAATTCTAAAACTAAAAAATCCCACAGAAAAAAATCGCCAAAACAAAAAATTCCAAAAAAACCAAAAAAAAACCAAAAAAAAAACCAAGAAAATAAATAAATAAATCGCCAGAACTAAAAAAAGTCGTTAAAACTGAAATAAATCGTCAAAACCGAAAAAATCGTCAAAACGACAAAAAGCGCAAATACTAAAAAAAGCCCAAAACCGAAAAAATACCAAAAAGGAAAAAAAATTACCGTAAGAGACAAACTCCAGAGATTTTCGAAAGCGCCAAAACTAAAAAAATTGCCAAAACGAAAAAATCGGGGAAAAGTAAAACAGATCTAATACTAAAAATAATCGCTAAAACAAAAAAATAAAAATATAAAAACAAATAAAGTTCGAACAATAATAAAATAAAATACCAAAACGAAAAAGTCGCCAAAAATCAAAAAAGCGTTAATACTAAAAAAAACGCTAAAACTAAAGTAAATAAATAAAATAAATAAAAAATCACTAAAAATAAAATATAACGCCAATAACCGAAAAAATTCCCAAAAACAGAAAATCGCTAAAACTAGAAAAATCGTTAGACCTAAAACAAATGGCAACAACCCGAAAAAAGCGCCAAAAGTAAAAATCTTGGAATTTTCCAAAACTAAAAAATACAAAAACTAGAAAATCGCCAAAGCGAAAAAAATAGCCAACAACCGAAAAAATCCCCAAAAAAGAAAAAATTGCTTAGACAAAAAAATCCCTGAAACTAAAATAAATAAATAAAATAAACATAGAAACAAATAAAGTTCGAACAATAATAAAATAAATCGCCAAGATCTGAAAAAAGTCCCAAAAATAAAAGCGTGCCAAAACTAAAAAATCACTAAAAAATAAAATATATCCCCAATAACCAAAAAATCCCTAAAAACAAAAAATCGCCAAGACTAGAAAAATCGCTAAAACTAAAGTAAATTGCCAAAAACAGAAAAAAGCGTCAAAATTAACAAATCGCTTAAACTAAAATAAATCGCCAAAACTCGAAAAAAGTTCCAAGAAAAGAAAAAAGTTTACCGTAAGAGGCAAAGTCTTGAAATTTTTAAAAACGCCAAAATTAAAGAATTCAAAAAATACAAAATAGCCAAAACAAAAAAACGCGCTAAAACGAAAAAATCGCTGAAACTAAAATAAATAAATTAAATAAATAGAGAAACAAATAAAATTCGAACAATAATAAAATAAATCGTCAAAACGAAAAAAAGCGCCAAAAACCGAAAAAATCCCAAAAAGAAAAAATGTGAGAGCCCACCTTACGTTAGTGCTTTTTAGAAGCATTTATCGAAGCTTTTGTTATCAAATAAGCAATACATTGCTTCGCTCAGTTATTAGTGCTTCCAAATCAGAAATTTTTTTTGCTGGGTACGTAAGATATTCGATTATATAGGCTAAAGCTATTATGGTATTACACATGTATTTAGTGTCCGTAGTTAACTTTTGTGTGCAAGTCAAAGTTGCACTTTACTGAATTTATTTATTTTTTTTTTCATTTGAGTTGAATGTGTTCCCTTTTAAAAAGTAATAAACTAATAAAAAAAAATAATGCGAACTTCATTTTCAATATTAACACAGCTATAATTTCATACTCATAATTACAATAATTTTTTTCTACACTTTACTATTCCCTCTCCTAAAAAAAATTATCTTATTATGCTATTTTTAACACGCAAAACATATTTTAAGCATCACCATAACAGAAGTACAACTCCTCTTTTAAAATATATTCAGACATAAACTTTCAGCAGCTTCTTTCGATTCACTCATTTAGTTCATGTTCAGGGCAAATGTATTACAGAAGGTTTGTCACATTTAATTGTGAATAAAATCAAAATTTTTGCACCGATTTTCATTACTTATGGCTTAATTTATTTCCAGTGTATCTAGACTTTCGAACAATAACAAAGATGTAAAATTTTTGACGTTTTAATTTGTTTTTAAGAAAAAGTTTAATTTTTCATTAAAAATATTTTTTATCGCCGCTAATTTCTGAATAACTGCGAAACCGTTGAAAATCTAAAAAAAATATGGCAATTTGACTTAAGGGGAATTTTATCTTGAATTTTTTAGTGTTATCGAGTTATATTGAAATAAATTAGCGTGAGCGTCTGTTCGTTTTAGATAAAAAGTGAAAACGTATTTGAATTTAGCTAATTAAGATCCATATATTGCACATATTTTTATTGCACATAAACTTTTTCATTGTTACTTTCTGCCTTCTGGAAACCGAGAGACTTTTAGCTTCTTTTGAATTTGAGTGAGCGTAGTTTAGTACGAAATTTAATAACGTCTATGCTCAGCATTATAGACCCATGAGTTATTAATGACATACAATTTTTATCTCTATAGCGAATAACATTAATAATAAGTGAAAAATCGCATGTATGTAGTATCTTCAGCATGATTTTACATTTTCCGAATAACAATTTCTTAAAATTTACCATTAATGACTTTCTACATCCCAAATGAAATCCCTGCTTCTCTAAATAAACAAAATTAATGCACAAAATAAATAATAAAATACCTGTTGTTTTAAAAATATCAAATTAACACTTGTAACGCTGATTCTAAATCTCCCTTTTTAGCAACAAAATCCAAAACACATAGTACATACATATGTATGCATGTTCACATGTATGCAAGTACATACATATGTATGTACATATGTATGTGTGTATGTGCATATAAATCTATACCAAATTTTCTTAATCTCTTGCATAATCTTTCACAACGTTGTGAAATTTTAACAGCTAATGTTTTTATGTAGAATCCAACGATTACTGAGAAGTAATCAATGATTTTTTGATCCGCTCGGTGGATTATGTTTAAGTTTTCTAGGTTTTCAAGAATACAGTGAACTAAGAAAAGACTTTGACACGCACACGAAGGCTTCCGTACGGACACCTATGTATATAATACATATATTTATTTTATTTATTTTATTTATTTATAGTACATATTCTACAAAGTAAATTTGCAGAATATGGTTGCACAAAAATGGACGGGTGACTAAGACCATATGTCCATGATGTTATTAACAGTATTCTTAAAAATGTTTTTGTGACTGACTGTACACGACCTATGCCTTCGCATAGGAAGTAGCAACGTGGTTGTTAAGGAAATTCCACAAAAGAACCGCAAGATTATACGGTAGTGCGTGGCAGATCAGTCAACCAGTGCGAGTGAGACGCAAAACTCTCGAAGGCCAATAAACAACAGTGGCCTGGTTGCATTTAAGAAATAATTGCCAACGACGCGTGATGTTGACTCGCCCAGAGCTGCTTTACGACTGTATATAATATATAGTTTTGGAACTTTTTTCGTTTTTGTGATTTTGGTGTTTTTTTTAGTTTTTGGCGTTTTTCATTTTGGCGATTTTTTTCATTATGGCGATTTTTTTTTCATTTTTGCGATTTTTTCGGTTTTTTGGGATTTATTTTAGTTTTTTTTTAATTAGCGCTTTTTTCGTTTTCGCGATTTTTTGTTTTTGATTTTAGGCGATTTTTTTCGGTTTGGTGATTTTATAATTTGGGGTTTTTTTTATTTTTACCGTCTTTTTTTTAAATTTCAAGAGTTTGTCTCTTACGGTTTCAAAGATACAGCAAGTTTTCTTCTCAGCAAACATGTTAAACCTAACGTAGACCTTCTACACTGCACTATGTATCCAAAAGCCGAAATTGCGGCAAAAATTATTTCCAAATGAGCAAGCACCATAAAACTTGGTATAGAGACCACTGTTGCTAAAATAAGTATTTTAAAAAAGTTGGCAATAACCCCTTTTTGGTAACACCATAGAAGACAAAAAACTAATATGAACCAAATGCTAAAATATTAGGGCCATTTTCACAACTTACCTTTAGCTAAAGGTAGGATTTTGACTGCCCGATAAATGGCTGTGCATTATAATAACTTCATTTATTATTTCTGTATCCGTTAAATATTATTATTATTGATAATAATACCAATAAAAAGTTTAAGTTGTAATAATGTAAAAATATTTATCGGGCAGACAAAATCCTACCTTTAGCTAAAGGTAAGTTCTGAAAATGGCCCTTAATCTCTTTTTTTAAAGTACACACCTCCAGTTTTGTAATCCATTTTGGTAAAAATGTATATATAACTAATTTAAAAAAAATCACTTTCTCCTTATTGTAATTTTTTACTCGAGTTTGAAAACTTAATTAAAAAAAAAATGTAAACATTTACAGCTGTTTACATTTAAACAGAGTTGCCAAATAGCACAGTTTTTTTGCATTTATTTCGTCGAATTGTTAGGAATCGCAATGTGAATTTTTCTTTTTTTTTCAAAAAGCGAAAAGCTAAAATTGAAATTGGAGACATAGTGCACTGTCCGGCTCTAAACCGTTAAAGATATAACTGTCTTGGTGCTCGCACTTTTCGGAGTCTTCAACTTGTATCGAGAGTGGTCTATGAGAAGTTTTTTGATCCCCAGATTAACATAACCTAAGCTATTATATTTTGTTTTCGCTACGATTTCCGACTGTTCGTCACAGGGTGTTTTATAGAGAACCTTAGGAGCTACGGACCTGAAAATTTCACAGAATATAGGGTGTTCTAAGGCGAGCAACGTAACATGATGAAATCCTAATGTAATATACATACACTTGAAATTTTCAAAGTTAGTGTATTTTTATGAAAACTACACTAATTAACACTGAAATTTAAAAAAATAAAAATTAAAGGGTGTTCCATCAGTTAATGTAATTTTGACAACTTTCATGTAATCTTGGAAACCGTAAGAGGCAAAATCTTGAAATATTCAAAAACACTAAAACTAAAAAATCTCAAAATAAAAAATCGCCAAAACTAAAAAACCGTTAAAAATAAAATAAATCGTCAAAAACCGGAAAAAATCGCCAAAACTTAAAAAAATCGTTAAAAATAAAATAAATCGTCAAAAACCGGAAAAAATCGTCATAACTAAAAAATCGTTAAAAATAAAATAAATTGTCAAAAACCGGAAAAATCGCCAAAACAAGAAAATGCCAAAACTTACAAAAAGCGCCAAAACAAAACAAAATATCTAAAAACGGAAAAAAGGTTTTTTATGTTGTACTTAAATTTTTTTATATATCGAGCCTTATTTTCGATTTTATCGTGAGCGACAAAAATTAAATTGTTCAGGAGAAGGCTTTTTTAAAATATTCAAATATGTTTTTGTACATAAAATGTCGCTTACGATAAAATTTCACAGCCTGTATCTTAAAAGTTATCAACAATTTTGGCATTTTGATAATTCTAAACTATGGGTAGGACCATTAAATTTTAATTGCAATAAAAAAGTCTATTTTTGATAACAAGTCGCTTACGATAAAATCGAAAATAAGGCTCGATATCAACATAAGGTTAAATATTCGATAACTTTGAATAGTTTCTGTTCAAAAAACAATATTTCTTTTTTTTTTTATTTTTAAAAGGTTTGAAAAATTTTAATACCATAAGAAATTAGAAGAAACTCAATTCTTATCTCTTAAGCAAGTATAAGTACATAAGAGTATTATTAATAACATTTAATTATTGCTGCGATATTGTTTTAAATACAAACATTACATTACAAATAAAGCATAAATAATTTATCTGTTTTTGACGTTAAAGTAAACTACAATGACAGACAGTTGGACGTCTTTTATTTACACACTTGAATATTGAAAAAGTTCAAAGACCTTTTTCATTTACATACAATATAATATTAAAATTAGAAAATGTTTGCATTGATTTAACACAATATAAATATTTATATTATCAAAATTTTAATACTTATGTATGAATGAAATGAATTTTTCTATTTACATACATATGTAAATATTAAATGTCATTAATGATTCATAAAACTTTCTCATCAGCGAGAGGTCTGCAGCTGCAGCTAAGTTATGATCTTATCTTTGATGTAAGAATGTGGTCAGCTCTTTAGCAAATATCTAGGTTATGTTAGATAAGTGTGACAGTCAGAATTGTGGACTGACTTAGACTTTTCTGTTCCATTGTGATGCCACGAAGACTCTGCTTAAATGAAGTGCCCACGTAGGGACCGAAGGCGGTGATATCGCGAATTAATTTAAGAAAAAAAATTCAAGTACTGTAAAAACTGAAAGTACTCGCTTCTACATCAATATGCAAAAAAATAAGCAAAAAAAGCTAATAACTTTGCGTAATTAAATCTTATTTAATTCAAGTTATTCCTTCAAATGATTTGATTAAATTTGCAACATTAAGGGCGACTTTTTGAGCTCAAGATTAAAGATTAAATTAACCTTAATCTTCATTTGTGATTTTTGTGTAGTCGATTATGTTGCTAGTTTAAGCGGCCAATCGTGGTGATTTAATCTTATAAATCTTATTATAAATCTACGATTTATATTATTATTTTATAATATATAAGACTAGTCTTTATATATCATACATTTTATGTTCATTTAAAATCTTGCAGCCTTAATTATAAAACTTAAAGAGTCTTTATAAAGATTTTTTAAAACAAATTTGCATACAAAATTTTTCTTAAAACACCTTTATAAAGCCATTTTATGTTTTATAAATAAGGCCATTAAATTTTAATATCTCTTACAAAATGTTAAGAAATTTTTCTCAGTGTCAGTCATCATCATAAAAAAGGGTTTATCTGCGTAAATATTTTTTAACGCAATAATTTAAAAGACATACAGATATATTTTTATTGCATCACTTTTTAGCATTTCTATTTTTTCCATAGAATATGTTATTCTACAATTTCTGGGAAAAAAAATTTATTTGCTAGAGGTAGACGACACAGAAAACAAAACCTGCTCATCTTTTTTAGAAAAGTTTTATGGCAGCCAAGGGACGTAAAACATAAAGGCTTTAAGTTTTTTTTTAAGAAAACTAAACTAAAAATTTATGTAGGTATTCTAACGTAAAATTGTCACTTGTAATTAAATTTTAGCGGCCGACTGATGTTAAAGGGGTTTTATGATACAATTTGCAATAGTTGGTACAATGTCAAAGGGTTGCTTCATACAAACTATATTTTCACTTTCCTAGAAGTTTTTTAAAAAAAATTAAAGAGAAATTTATATAAAGCGATTTTTTTCACTGACCCAAAGAATAATAATAATAAGATTTTTTTTACATGACATATTTAGGTATGTTTGTACCTCTTTTTTAACGGTCATTTGGCTGAAGAAATAACATACAGATAATTATGTATGCAAAAAGGAAAAATTGCTTAAGTCGAGTTAGGCTAATTTTGAGTTAACGGCACTTTTGTAATCTTAATATTCAAAAGTAGCCCTTGGAGAAAATTTCAATTATTTTATGTGATTTTTTTTGCTGCTTATATTTTTTCCGACCTAAAATCTCATATCGAATAATAGGTTAATTTAACTTATACTTTAGTGTTGGTATTTATATGTATATGTATATATGTACATATGTATATACTACCAAAATGTACACCAATTATATTGGAAACCTAACTGTTTGGGCTGCATTTAGAATTCCGGGACTACCTCTCCTTGATGTATGTGATCAATTTAATATTTGGCTAAAAGGGTCAACACTTTCTTTACTAAAAATTCCACTCAAAAAGTATATTTTTAAAATAGAATATTTCAAATTTCAAAAATTACTAGTACACACTTCAAAAGCGTGACCACTTGGGTCACAATTAACACCCTTTGGTTTCAATATTCAATCGTATATAATTTTTTTTTTTTAAATCGGTTATTATATCCCAGTTTCTAAGAATTATTTCAGAAGCGCAACCAAAATTATCAAAAGTTTTCTCTAGGAAATGGTGTTTTCTTAGAACTTATTTATTGGGTTTAGTAAATATACGAATATTTCCCACATCTTAGATATGTAATATTTTTTTGTGAATATCGACATGCTTAAAAATTATTCACAAGATGTATTCTGGGACATGCTCATTAAGGTCTAGTTTTAGGACGGGTTACTCTGGAAAACCATAACTGAGACTGGTAATAAGGAAACCATCACAGGACAAGTACCTTAAGTTTAGGTCCAGAATCTAGGACAACGCGATATAGAAGTAACCGGTCCCTCTCATAGTTATATAGTTCTGGAACTCAAACCGGTTGCTAGTCTTTGAGAACCATACACGTGACGTGCCCTGTGACACGTTCTATGACACTTCCTGTGACAGTTTATTTTCCCTGTAGCGATTATTAAATAACTGTTAGAGCTTTTTACCCATTAAATTAATTAATTTAAGCACTCCGTGCGAGTAACAAGATTTACAATATTAAACATTATGGTTTGTGTCTCTGCTAAATTTAATTATTTTAATATGAAAATTTCATTTACAGCCCAATAAAAAACTATAATAAATTCCTTTGGAATAAGAAAAGAGTTATAAGTGGCATCACTGCATTACGAAGCTCGTTGTTTTGCTTTGTTATTGGCATTTTGTTTTCTCTTTTTATGCGTGCTTGCAAAATTATTGAAATCAAATAACTTCAAAAATATAAAAAAAATGCTTACAAAATAATAAGTTTGACCATTGTTTGTGTTTTTCGAAATACAAGAACTATAAAATACTATTTAATTTATATAATTTTGGTTTTAATGGAATATTAACTGTATTTTTATGTAAAAACCTTCTGTTTTGCAAGGGAAGGAATTTAAAAGAAAAGTACTTTTTCCCCGGGGATTTTTTTATTCCCGTGTTTGGTAAAAAAGGGGGAAAACAAATTCATAATAGGAGAAAAGGGAAAAGTGATAAAACTAGCGCATAATTTTTGTTCATGACTGGTCTGTTAATTAATATAAATCAATAACTATTGAAATTATCTAAAATCTGGAACTTTTTTAAACATTGTATAAAAAGAAAAAATTTGTGATTTCAACAGTTTCTATACATTATTTTTCTACTCTCCATTTCTTGACTTAGAGGTCTTTAGAAAAAAATTAATATGTATCATTTTTCTATGTGTATAATTTTTTGTTTTACACTTTCATAATTCTTATCACTTTCACAGCTACCTAAAATATATTTCATATCATACAAGGTTGGTCATAAAGTAATTTAGCTGTTCGTTTTACTTTTTTTAAAGAAAATAATAAAAAAGGACAACATCAAGGGAAAGGATTGCACAAAAATTGCATGTTAAAAAGCATCTAGAACTCTTATCCTTTTTGACCTTATGTGTGTGTCTCAAATATATTACACACAAATATTTATAGGGAAATTCCTTTGTAAAACTGTAATTTTAGTTGAACTCTTTTTTATGACACTCCGTTTTGCAAACGAGTGTGTGCATTGCCATTAAGCGCTACTACATATGTATGTAAGTATATAATGTTTGGGCATTTGTGCGAAATTTCTAAAGACAGGTAGAAATTTTATTTTTTTAATCCTGAAGTTACTAACTATGTTTTTAGCTAGTGACTAATTTTTTTTTTTTCAATAACACAAACGGCTTAGTTCCTTGGATTTAGTTAATTCCTGTGGTTTTTTATGGTTCTAATTCCGAGATTAGATATTTTTTTAAATTATAAATGCGCAAGCGCGCTTTAGACATCTGTTAAAAAAAAAGTTCAAATAGAGTTTTTTCACACAAGTTACAAACAAAACTTTTTTAGGCAATTGCGCATAAAGTTGGCTAACTTAGAACTTTTTAACGCATTGTGTAGTTTTTACCACTAATCAGCTGATTAAGTTGTGCACTAACACCTGTTTAATTTCAGTTGCGGTATGGTAAGGTATTTTAACTAGCTGTCGTCTATAAAATTTCTGATCTCTTTTGTCATCTAAGAGGACTATGTCATTTTAATATTAAATTTTTTTTAATTATATGGATGTGTCAGACGATAAAAGACCTAACTCCACTTTTCCAAAATTTCTCAATTTTGTTATACTACTATCTAATTAGTTGTGAACTGTATGGAAATTATTTTGTTCTTCTATTATTTAGATATTTTCCATTCAAAACATGAAAAATCGGCTTGAATCTTATTTGAATTTTTTCAAAAGCTACTCTAATTAACTTCATTTAATTAATCAAGCGAAATTTCCATGTTTTATGAAATTTTATAAAACTAGTCAATGTATCTGTTAAGATAAAAATATTTTGTACCTTTCATAATTTTCATAAATTTTGGAAATATATTTGCCAAACAGTAAAGTGAGACTTCAACTCGCACACAAAGGGTTCCATGCAAATTTAGATTTTTTTTTCGTTTTTGGGATTTTCCGGATTTTTGGCGTTTTTTTTCTTAATTTTGGTGTTTTTTAGTTTTAGCGTTTTTTTTTTTTTGTCTTTTTTACATTTTTTCTGTTTTGGCGATTTATTTTAGTATTACCGATTTTTGTTAGTTTTAGCGATTTTTTTTTTGTTTTGGCGATTTTTTTCGGTTTTTGGCATTTTTTCATTTTGGCGTTTTGTTTAATTTTTTTAAGCGATTTATTTTATTTAGTTCTAGAGATATTTTTAGTTTTTCGCTTTTTTTCGTTTTGGCGTTTTTTAAGCGATTTTTTTCATTTTGGCGATTTTATAATTTAAAAATTTTTTAGTTTGAGCGTTTTTGAAAATTTCAAGAGTTAGCCTCTTACTATTTCCAAGATACAGCAAGTTGTTAAAATACTATTAACCGATAGAACACCCTTTAATTTAGATTTTTTTAATTTTAGTGTTGTAGTCTGTATAAAAACACACTAACTTTGCACATTTCAAGTGTCTGTATATAATTGTGTGGGATTTTTAAATTTTTCGTTGCTCGTTTTGGAACACCCTCTAATATTTTAGCTGTCATGTATTTGTTGTTGTAGCGGCCAAACCTCTTTCCCGAGAAAACACCCTGTGACGGACAGATGGGCAGCGTAGCGAAAACAGCAGGGTTCCTTTTCCCTTTTAGTGTACGGAACCCTAAAAATTATATTGTACTAACTTTTAATTTATCCACATTTTTGCTATAATAACTATGCAGCGAATAAAAATTTTAAATTACTAACTGTTAATTGGGAGACCAATGGAAAAGTGATGCGAATACAAAATTTGACTTGCCGATTTGTGAACACACCCTATCCTTTTCAATTGTCAACCTCAACCACTGTCCATAAAGGACTTGGTGTCTTCTGCTTTCACAAGCGACCGATCTTAGGCGGTATAACCTTCAGAACTGCACAGAGGAAACTCTGTCGCAAACCCCGAGTCCGTAAAGAAGGAGTGACGGTGAACTCTGAATGGCCTAAGAGCGTCTCAGGAACTATGAGGAATGCTATTGCGCTCCAAAATTACAGCACGTTTGGGTGCTCAGATAGCAGCCCTACACCAAACTTGGGAATGAAGGCTAGCAACCTACGTTACATGAAATAAAATTGCTACCGAATCGCTAACAAATTTTCATGGCGCCCTATGCTCCAGTGGGAGTTAAAGGAACATTTTGGCATCCATAATCGAGCCATAAATATTCCAAAATTGATTTGAAAAATACGTGTCATATACAAGTATAATAAAATATTTTGTTAAGATCATGTGAGCGCTTTATTTTCTAAATATTTCATAAAAAAAAACTTTTTCCCATTGCTTTTATGCTACATACATAGTTTTTCATATTTTTTTAATTAAACACCTCTCCAATGTATCAAGAAAAAATCTCTCACGATGTCACTCACTCATTTCAATTAACTGTGTTTTGTTTACATTACGTCTTTGTTCTAACAGAAAATAAATAAATAAATATATACAAAAATACATACATATGTATGTGCTCTTACTTCCGTCTGTCGCGCCAATATGACAAACAAAAACTCTTTAGGTCAATAGATTAAAATACATATCGAAATAAAAACGAGCATACTGGCCAAAATAAAAACTTAATAAAAGGTACCGAAACAACAAAAAGAATAAGGGAATCCAAAAACAGCAACATTTTAGTTACGGTATCGCCCACAAAATTAACGGTAACATACATACATGCATACATACATACATACATATTTTCATGCGACAACTACCTTCGTTCAAACAAACGAAACAGTTACGAAAATATTTGCATAAAAGAGAAGAATGGTTGCAACTGAAAGTATGTAAATAATAAAAAAAATTAAGGAGATGAAAATGAATTCGTCCCTTTTAATAAATATACGAAAGAGTAAAAACTAGAGAGTAAAACAATTTTAGGTTATTTTTAAATAACGCGAAAATACATTATGGTTTTGCTCCGCTATAAAAAAGAGGATGTTACCGATATCATCCCGATTTTCGAAAATCAAGATCAGCCTTATTCTGAATAACATCTCCCCGGGAGCTTATTTCCTATTAATTCGTCACCCATATTAAAGTCAAGCTTTCAGTTAAAATAAAACAACTGGAAACAAAATAACAACAGCTGACTTCGAAAAATCGAAGTTCTCCAACAAATTTTAGTTTTTAGCTCAATCTGTTTGGGATACGTGGATTTTGTTTTTAGAAAGAAAATTAATGCCGTGGGAATTACATATTTCCCGGGGAATATTTAGAATTGTATATCGACGATTTTAAGTTACGGGTATTCTTACATTCTGACTATTTTTACGACGATTCCGTATGGACAGCTTAAAAGATAGGATTCCAATTTGCTGTATTTTGAAAACAATGATCTTTTTATCGTAGACGTACTGAAATAATGAGCCAATTGGATTTCGAAAATTTTGAAAGGCTTCCAAAACAAAACTTAAAAAAAATTTAAAAAAAATCGTCAGACTAATCAGCTGACTGGGACAAAAAATTAACTTCGACTTTATAAATTTCATTAAAATATATTGATTCCTTCGCGAGATAGTATTGACGAAAATTAAAGTAAAAAAGTACTTTTATTTGAATAACTGCAAAAGTGCTTATAATTTTACAGCCCTGCATGGGTGAACAAGCTAGAACAAGCCACATCGTTACTTAGTAGAAAATCTGGAAAATATATGAGAACCAGTGCCAAAATGTTCAAACCTGCAAGCAAAGTTGGCTGCACTTCATATAATCGTTTTTCTATAGCAAATGGTATGATCGTCAGTATTTAAAGTTGAAAGGTCATTTTGTGTACGTACGATCGTGGTATTGAACAATAAATAAATTTTCTCGATTCATTTAATTTTTTAACTTGAAAAAGTCGAATATGTTAAAAGTTGGTTTAATGCTTTCAGATATATATATATCGTTTTCGAAGAATTTCGAATAAATTTTCTTTTTTTTAATTCAAAAATTCATAAATTTTTTTTTGTTTTTTTTTTGACTCGAAAGACTGCATTGAAACTCCACGAATTATTCAAGCTTATCATAAATAAAATTTCACATAGAAATTTCGTGTAATTAATATAAAATGTGTTGTGAAAATCTACGAATGTTTAAATTTTTGAACTCCGAAAAAAATTATTTGTGAATTTGCTTGCTTTCAAAAAAAAACTTTATTCGATTGTAAAATATTTTGACAATTTCTGAAGAAAATTATTCACAAAAGTTTTGTGTCGGAAAAAGTGAATATACATATATAAGTTTTTAATTTTCATGGAATTGATGATAAGAAATTAGAATACATGTGAAAGAAAAATTTTATTCGCAAAAGATAAGGCTGATCATCTAAATAAGTTTAATGGTTCGAGGAAGATCATTTCCTAGAATTTGCTTTATTTTAATGACTCCAAAATGTCTTGTGAGGTCGTTTTTCCCGTTTTTTAAAAAGCTAGTGCTTTTGAAAATGTTCGACTATTTTGCGTTGAGTTTTGTCGTACATGTATGTATGTATGTATATTATTGTTCAACAATATTGTTGAAATATAGATGCATACATATGTACATATATGTTTTAAAACGTATTTTCATCTAGATACAAACAATATATTTTTTTCCTAAAAATATCCGAAATATCAGAAGCGCCCAGAAAATCACGGCAACACTCAAAACGTACAAATACAATAATATACAAACACAACAACAATATTGAGCCAAAAGTACCGCTAGTTTTCAAATATTTGACGAAACTCTGGCAAAAATTAAATTACTGTTAAAGATTCAGCATTGCCGTTGTGGTATTTTCACACTGTCTGTGTTGTCGTGGTGTTGGTGTTCGAGCAAATTGTAGGATTTTGTGCTCTTTTAGGCAAAAAAAAATATATGTTGTGCATAATTAAAGAAAAATACCCTTTAAAACATATACATATGTAAATACATACATACATATGTATGTTTCATCAATATTGAAACAAAAGAATGTGTGTCCTATTTATACAATAAAATTGCAGAATTTCGACCACCGGGCGATACTAGTTGTTTTAAATGCAAATATGGCCCTCTAAAATTGCGTCAGAGGAAAACGTACTGATTGATGAGCTATTTCTTAAGCCCAAGCACAAGCTTGCTTTCATTAAAACAAAATTTTTGTAGAATCAATACCTTGATAGATCTGTTGCTCTAATTACTTGCAAGTGTTTCTCATTATCAAAGGCAATTAAAAACATCTTTATACATACATACATATGTACATATGTATATACATCTATAAATAAATAAATAGAAAAGGATTAGATATTTATCCTTCAAAAAAATTAAATTTATTTGGCAATTAAAACAATAATCAAAGAATAGTATTGACCTCTTTTAGGTCACCAAAATTAAACAACAAAACAAGTTGTCAAGGAAAACTAGTCCTAATGCAAAGTTAATTCTCAGAATATTAAACTAATGCCTGATCAGTGTTCCGAAAACATTTTATGTAAATGAAAATTTCGCAAAATGTAGTCAAAATAAAATGAAAACTTGTAATATTTGCGTATCTATGCATTTTGGCAAATTTTATTTAAAGAAAAGGATTTATTACATATTAAGTAAAGGATTTAAGCGCAGAACGGATTAAAATTTAAACAATGTTAGGTACATTGTTTAAAATGCATACATACATATCGCACATTTACTTCAATAGCGGCATAACTCAAAAAATTTTTTTTTTGAGTTAATAATGCAGAAAGATGCGACATTTTGTATTTTATCTTGTGTAAAAATTTCATATAAATAGCTTGTACCATCACCTCCTGAGAGAAGCATTTTTTTCATTTCTCCATTGAGTTGTATGCAAATTGAAAACTTAAAACGCGTTTTCTGCAAAACTGGTTTTTTTGAGTTATGCCACTATTGAAGTAAATGTGCGATATGTACATACATTCTGAGACATGCATAACGTGAATCTTGGTGCTGGGACGGCAAATTGCTTGTATTCTCCGTTTAAAACGCAAATTAACCCAGGTCGTCTACAATGTCAATAACAACAACAGCAACTACTACGTGCATACATACATATGTACATACATACATAGGTACTACAACTACTGATGGCCATATTTCACAGTACGAAGGGCTTAAAATAATGTTGTTACAGCGCAAGCGCGTGTGATTTAATCCTCGTACTTAAAAACGTGCTAGTCCTTTCATTTAAAATTTAACTCTTGTGTTATTAATTGCTGTCGGACTGGAATTTGGCTGCATTTATGTAAGTGCGAATGTATGTATGTGTGTTTGTCCTTATTGTGGATTTGTAGGACTTTAATAAACAAACAATGCCGCTAATCACAACAATAAAACAAGTTTTCAAAGTTTTAAGAAAGGATTTTGTTTATTTTTATAAGATTCTTAAATTTACTAGCATCTGCCCGCGACTTTTATGCGCGTCAAGGCAGAATCGTAAATCGCCTAAGTAATTAAGTGTAGAGTTTGATATGAATTGGGGTTAAGCAGAAGAGCTTGAAAAACAATATTAATATGAAAAACGATAGGATTGTATAATAGACGGAGTATAAAAAGAATTTGCAAGGTTTTGTAAGAACCGACTTAAAAATACTAAATTATTTTTATATTTATATGCTGCCTATTTTTATCTAATTATAAAATTCTAAGACAGGAAGATGCCAGTGGGTGTAGAAAGTTTCAAAAAAAAGAGGTTGCGTGGAAAAAAACAAACGAACAAAATCACCGAAAAGAAAAAAAATCGCCAAAACGAAAAAAATCGCCAATGTTAAAAAAAATTTCTAGCACTAAAATAAATCGCCAAATCCGAAAAAATCGCCAAAATGAAAAAAAATCGCCAAAACGCGAAAAAGTCGCCAAAACTAAAAAATCGCCTATATGAAAAAAAAGTCGCCAAAATGAAACAATCGCCGAAATAAAAAAAATCTCCAAAATGAAAAACGTCAAAAACCGCAAAAAAAATCGCCAAAACGGCAAAAAATTCCAAAACTAAAAAAAGCGCCAAAACGGAAAAACACAAAAACCACTAAAACTAAAAAAACGCCCAAAACCGAAAAAAAATGCCAAAACTATATTTTGTATAGGCTAAAGTTCGTATTGAATTACATATCTAATGTCCGTACGAAGCCCTTCGTGCGCGGGTCAAAGTCGCAGTTCACTGAATTTATTTTTAAAATGTCTACATCAGGTAAGATATTCGATTATGTAGGCTAAAGTTCTCATAATATTACATATGTACATATGTAGAAGAATAAACAATACATTGAAACCGTGAAAGTTCACGCCCGTTAATTCGGAAACCTCAACATTTCTTTAATTCGCATAAATTCCATAGATTTTGGTCCCCTCGTTTTTTTTATTGAAAGTCTGAGTAGACGTACTTAACCTCAAACAAACTCTTATAATTCGTAATAAAAACAAATATGTTTTGAAAAAAAAAATAACAAAGCAATGTTTGTTTTATAAGTTTTTTTAAAATGGCCGTTAGTTTTCGTTCGGCAATTTTTTCTGTTTCATAAAATTAGTTTCTTTCTAGTTTTTTTTTTCTGAAGATTGTAAATTAGAAATGTCAAGAAAAACATACCTCATTAAATTCAAAGCCCTATAACCTTTTTTTTATTTTTATTTTCACCTCGATGGAGCGAAATCTTTTTATTTCGAAAACTTCTCTAATTCGTAAAAATCAGTTCAATTACGAATTACGGGGACTCTACTGTATTATATTATTTTTGTAAGGCTTTCAAAGTCCTAAAAACCGTTTTTATTTTTATTTTAACCTCGATTAAGCGAAATCTCTTTATTTCGAAAACTTCTCTAGTTTGTAAAAAGCAGTCGGTCCCTTCAATTTGAATATCGGGATTCTACTGCGTTATTTTTGCATTCAAAGCCCTATAAACCATTTTTATTTTGACCTCGATAAATCGAAATCTCTTTGTTTCGAAGACTTCTCTAATTCGTTAAAAGCAGCTCAATTACAAATTAAAAGGGTTATACTGTATTGTTTTTGAAACAAGTTGAGTGAGATGTTTCATAAGAATTGGCCGTGTAAAAGTGGGAAACCAATATTAATTTTCTGAGCTCGTGGCGCTGCCCACTTTTGTTATTGCAAAATTGTACTATAGCAGCAGCCCAACGAGTGTACAAAGTTTCATAAGAAACAAAATTATTGAAAAACGTAGTTGCAAAGCAATATTAATTTTTTGGTGGGGGTGGCTCTGCCCACTTTTTAATAAACTTCAAAAAAAGTTGAAGGAGGATATCAATTCGTCTGTTTTTTTCTCTGTGTTTGTTACTTAATAACTCAGCACCTTCTAGACCGATTAAAAAAACTGACTGCGCCATACGCTTCTATTTGGGTGGGCGGGGACACGCCCCCAATAAGTTTTTTCTTGGATTTTATGATTTTTTTACTTATCCGATTGCTATGACACTTACTCAACACATTGGGCTTTCGTAATGACACAATATCGAAGTTGAAAAAATGGGCGGAGCCACGCCCAAAAAGCTTAATATTATATTTCAGGTGCTTCTATTTGACCGATTTTTACGAAAGTTGGCGCACACTCTTTTCTCTAAGAATGGAACATTCTTGCATTGAAAAAAGTGGACGGCACCAGGCCCCTTAATTTTTAGTACAAGCACGTGAAGTGCTTGTACTTAACTGGATTTTACGAAACTTGGCACACATCTTGAACTTTTAAAAAGACAGAATCTTGCATTCAAAAAGTGGGTGGGACTATGCCCATTAAAACTTAATATTACACTTCACGTGCTTTTACTTAACCGGTTTTAACGAAACCTGCTACACATTTTTAGCTCTTAGAAAGGCACAATTTTGCATTAAAAAAATGGACGGAGTCCCACCCATTTAATTTTCACATTATATTTCAAGTACTGGTTAATCGATATTTGCGAAACTTGGCACTTAATATTGTGGTTAAAAAAGAGGGCGGGGACACGCTCATTTAAATTGAATAAAACATTTCATGTGCTTCTTCTTTACCAAATTTTTTCAAAACTTTGCACACAACTTTAGCTCTGAAAAATACTTAATCTTGTGGTCAAAAAAGTGGGCGGGGCCATTCCAATAAAAGGTTAGTATTAAATTATATGTACTTCTAATTATTCAATTTCCACGAAACCTTGTCAAGATTTTCGCCTCTTAGAATGACATAAATCAGTTCTTAAAGAAGTGGGCTTGGACATGCCCATTAAAGCTTAATATTATGTTTCATGTACTTCTACTTAAGCGATTTTTACAAAACTTGGCACATACCTCACCTTAGGGTGGAGTTGGCTGAAGTAGTTAGCTCGTTGAGTTCGAGCCCGGTTTCCGACAGTCATTATGTAACAACACCACACATTTTTCTTATTTGCATTTGTGTCCCCTTGTATCTGTTGTTGTAAGAAAGTGATGAAGACATAGGCACTGGTCACTGAACTACACTGGCTTCAGGTAATCCTAATGTAACATCAGAACGTCAAAGGAGGTCAGTATTGTGTATCAAAATCATCGGTGAAGTAAAATAACCAATAAAATGACTACTAAGCACACCTACGAAAATTTAATACACCTCATTGACACCAGAGGCGCTGCAGCACTGCATTATTAAAAAAACTGCAAGAAAGCAGAGTTGTAAAAGAATGAAGCTTTCCTCTATCTCTTCCTTCAACATATGTCTTCTCTATCACTATTCATTTCCTAAAAAAATGTAACACCTGTTAAATTTAACAAAAAAAAACCTTGAGCTGTATAATTGGCGCGATGTTGAATTTAGAAAATTGGGCGTGACCACGCCTCTGAAAGTATAAAATTTCAAACCAAATCTGCGCAAACAAAAATAGAGATTTAATTTATTTTATAACATTTGAAAAATTTTCATTGAACAGCTCAATATTTTCCTTTCTTTCTAAAATTAAATTAATTTATAATTCAATTTGTAAAATTATGAAAATGTTGGTTAGTTTGTTTTGCTTTTCAGGTAACGATAAATTTTTCGCTTAGCTACTTAGCAACATAATCCCAATTAAATTTCGGAAAAATTGCTTTAAAATTATATCCAAGGTATTTAATACTAGTCGTCCTTGCTTTATTGCCCAATACATTTATAAACCCTTTTATCATATTTTTCCAGGGAATTTCATTAAACTATTATTAAACACCATGATGAAATTTTACTTGACATCGAGTAAAATTCTTAAGAACAAACACCAAAATAAAAACTCATTTTACACAATCAGCAAAATTAACTTGCCTTTAACTCTTTAGCAGAAAAGTTAAATTCAAGCATTTCCCAAAACCCTTTCACTCAATACCAAGAAAACGCGAAGTCCTTACAGAAACTGCAGGAAGGAATAAAAAGAAAAACATTAAGCAAAACAGTCATAAAACCGTAAAAAAAATTGGAATTCTTGGAAATACATAAACATAAGATTTTTGGTAAAAAAAAGCTGCAAAAAACAAAATTTTACACAAAAATTTTGACAATATTATCGAGAGTTGGAAATAAAGTTTTGATTTTTTTATTACATACATACATACGAGTACATATGTATGTACATGGTTACATACATGGTTACATACATTATTATAAGATAATATTATATGCAACAAACTTAGTAAATATGTATAACTCTGCTTTAATTTCAATGTATTATTTTTTGTGCCCAAAACTACCCCTATTTTTTGTTGAAATAACGAAGAAATAATCACCCTTTTGTTTCATTGAAATTGTCACACACTGTATTGTATTTGGGTGTAACTACCTGCTCCTTGAATTGAATTTCTTTTTTGGGAAAAGAAAAATTTTATCATAAAGAGTAAAAAGTAGGGTGAGAGAGAGAGAGTAAATAATTATTTTAAAGAGTTGCAAAAAGGGTGTCTAAAACTATCCCTTTCTTCTTTTTATTTTCTGTGCAAAATGCAAGATAAGAATGAGAAGGCCGATTTTATGATTTTATTTTAAGGGTGATGGACTGTCAATGAAATTACAACGCAGGCGTAGGTGTGCATTAGAAGAAATATACTATTTATGTATGTAGATAAATGCAACAGGCCTGCATATATAAGCTAAACCAGATTGCATTTCAAAATCAGTACACCACGAACATTGTTCAATACGACATCATCATAATAGTCGTCGTAGCTGAGAAAAGTAATTGATTACTTTAATTTTTTTTTCACTCAAAATACAAATAGCAATCTGGAGTTAGAGGATTAAAGGTTCTGCCTAAACATTTTGGATAAATTTAAATATATAGTTGCAGCAAGTTGTCAATATGATGATACACGAAAAGCTAATGTCCGGTCAATTTTTGCTAGACTTTAAAAATGGTTAGTGGGAACAGCTCTATTTTTAAAAATTTAGTTAGTGGAGGAAGTTTTACTTTCTTTTGTCTTCCTGTTCTAATTTGGAACTCTCACTTTTTTTTATTTAATTTCAGATCGTGCTGGCTTATTACATACTGCTAACGTCAATCATCAGCAGCAACCTTTGCGCCACTTACAACCACCATCTCCACCAATGCCTACTTTGGATATTTACTCCGCCTATGCCTATCAACAGCAATTGCAACAACAACTATTGAACTCGCATATTCCAGCAGCCAATCCCGTTCAACCAGCCACCAGCTCCGAAGTGCTTGATCTCTCCCGCCGTGATTCGGTAGAAATATCACTGAAAACACCTTCTCCCTATCACACGAACTCTAGCTTGGGTTCTGGCTCGCCCAGCGGCTCACCCAACAGTTTGTTAGCTCAGCCGTCACAGCTATTACCCACCAATCTTCTATATAGTAACCAAGCCCAACAACAAGTGCAAAAAGCCAACAACTTGCATATACCAGCCAATTTGGTGGCATTATATCCCAGTCTCTACTATCCAGCTGCTGTTAAAAAAGAATCAGTATCCAACACACCATCACCACCAACTCCAACAGCAGCAGTATCACAGACACCTGCTGCAAGTGCTACTGCCACTGCTACAGCTAACAATAATCTGTTGCAAAATTTTGCTGCTGCTGCTGCTGCCACTTCCCTAAAGCATGATCTCAACCCTGAGCCTCATTCTCCACAACAAGCTCCACAACTTATTGCGGCCACCACGCCTACCAGTAGTAGCACCAGCAATTTGTCTTCTGCAGATCCCAAAAATACCCGTCCTTTCAAGGCTTTCCCCAGGGATCCCCTAGTCATTGCTGCCAATTTTGCCGCCACCGATGTTTTGCTTGATAATCCACGCGTGGAACGTTACACTGAATACCGCAAACGTGTGCTAGAGCAAATACGCAGCTCTAATGGCGGCAGCCGTACAGTTACCAATCCCAAAATGCGCCGCACCAATTCCGTCAGCGGCAGCATTCAAGAGGGCTCCTCCAGCAATACTAGTGAAAATGATGAACGCCATCATGAAGAGTCCAGTGATTGCGAGTCGAATTCCGGTCATGACCCTCAAACGACTTCAAACTCCAAGTCCCAGGAAAACTTCAATGGAAGCAACAACTCCTCCGCCTGTGCTGGCATAATCAAAGATGCTGCCTACTATGAGCGTCGTCGCAAAAATAATGCCGCCGCCAAGAAGTCCCGTGACCGTCGACGCATCAAGGAAGATGAAATTGCCATACGTGCTGCCTATTTGGAGAGACAAAATATAGAACTCTTGTGTCAAATTGATGCCCTGAAAGCCCAATTGGCTGCCTTGACTTCGAAAATGGCTTAACCATTTCTTTGCCATACTCTCTATCTATCTCTCTCACTCTCTTCTACCTTCCAGTGCGTTGAACGCTGTTAAAGCTTATCTGTGACTTAATAATTATACATATAGACTAGCGCCTAGGCCACATACTACATACTTTAATTTATTTTGTGTACATAGAAATGTATAAATAACAAATTCTTTTAGCTGTAGAGCGGTATACTGAGTAAGACAATTTTGCTAAAAACAACTAACTTTTGTACAAAACTAGTTTTAAGTTTTAATTGTTTTAAAATATTTTTATAGAAATCAATAAAATCTGAAAATATATACACACACATGTGAAGGAAAAAATCTGAACGGGGCCGTGGGAGTATGGTCGATTTCAATATGCAATGCCATTAATGTTGTTCCATTCAAATTATTTTTTAACAAACACAACCCCGCAAAGCGTTTAGCTTGTTTGCGGAAAACATGGGAATCGAACCCATGACCTTTTGATTGACAGGCTAGCGTCACAAATGCAGAGGGGTTGTGTAAATATAAGGGAAGCAGAAGATCTTGTATTTTTGATGTTCTTGTGTGGAAAATTCAGTGGGTCCTCCAAATTCCTTGATTTTGTCAAATGATGTAATTGATACGTCACTTCATCTGACCTCCTTACTATTTATATAACTTAGATCCAAGCGAAAATGGATTACAACTCCCATGTGTAGGACGGCCATTTAGAGTATACTTCGCTACTGGGTCTACTACTCTGTAATTTGAAACGAAGGAAAATGCTTTCGAGTTTGTATGCTATTAACATACAAATTCGAAAGCATTTTCTAGTAGACCCCCTGTTTCATCCCCTACTACAATACAATGAAATGTGTTCTAGTTAAATCATAAACCCGCCTATTTTCACTCTCAACATGTTCTTCGTTAAGAGCTCACACATTTGTGGTGGTCCATTGACCAGTAAATCACACTACGCATTACAGAGAATATTTGTTTTTATACGCACGATTCATATGTGAAATAAACTATGTACCTGTAGAGGTATTTCCTGATGTTACATCCAAGTATCTACAAAACACTACTCTCTGTAACCTCCTCCGCAAAAACCTATTTTCCTAGTAATAACGCAATGTATATATTTTTTTAAGAGAACTAAGACTCACTCAATGAATTCCTACTACTACTTTTACTAGGTGTTACCTTCTTTAGAAAAGGGATAGTGACGAAGAAGACAAGTGGTGAAGGAAGAAATAGAGGAAAGCTTCAATCTTTTAAAACTCTGATTTTGCACGTTTTTAATAAGGCAGTGTTACAGCGCCTCTAGTGTCAATGAGACGTATTAATTTTTCAAATCTGTGTTTAGTAGCCATTTTATTTATTATTTTAATTCAAAGATGATTCTACTACAATAATGACGAAGGAGGGCGCTGGACGTTACTTTAGGATTAGTATCCGCTGAAGCCGATACAGTTTAGTGACCAGTTTATATGCCTTTATCACTTGAACTTTTCTAGAAAAACTGACACAAAGGGACACTAATGTACCTGAGAAAAATGCGTAGTGTTGTTATTTAATGATTGTCACAGACCGATCTTGAACCCAGGACGTTCGCTTTTGTAGTCAATGTGCTAACTACTTCAGCCAACGTCACCCTCAATGCATGATTCTACTTTTGTGCGCTTTCTTTCTTTGCATAATAAGTCATGCAGCATAATAAATCAAAATTTACTTAAGCCAACTTGTGCGATTATACCACTTTGCCACAGATATGCATACATATGTACATATTTACATACATATATGTACGTATATGGCACTAGTTCCTCTAAAGACCGTCAACTCAATATTTTGCAATATTCACTTTTTACACTATAAAAATTTTAAATCATATCCTCTACAGATTCGCCAAAGAAAAAATACAGTTTTATACCTCTTTTTAATTAAAATAATATACATACATACATATTTAAAAAATAGTTACATATGTATTAGCCTCTGAGGAGTGAACTAGTACGATATGTTGTTTTGGAACAACTATAAAAAAAATTTTTTTAAACAGCAAGGTAAGATATTATTATACGGGATTTGCGCTGACTTTTTCCCCTGAATTTTTCTTGAATTCTCTTTTGTGTTGCTACCCCTTTGATCGCCTTTGTACCCCGTTTGTCAATAAACTTTAGAAAAGTCACAATAAAAAGTCAGTGTGAATCCCGTATTATAGCAAAATATATGTGTGCATGCATAAAAAATTTCTGAAAATTAGTCCTAACAAACACATACCTTTTAAATTTTCCAGCCATGAATTTCACTTTGTGTCTGGTTTAATTTATATTTTATTTTAATTTTGATTTTTAACTACTCTTTTCAATTTATAATACAGAAATAGCATTATCAATTTTAAATTTAAATCAATCAATTACATACTCTTCTTTTTTTTCTTTAATTCAAAAGCATACATATGTATGTATGTATATATGTATATGGATCAGTACATACATACATATGTACATATGTGTGTATGTACATATGTATACATGCAGGTAAGCAATTGCTTTTCAAAATTGAACAGCTTTTTCTAACAGTACTAATCGATTACACACCACTCTATATAAACAAAAATTTCACATCTCTGGTGCCAATAAGATTTCTGGCCATTTTATTTTTCACAAATTTTTTCTGCAACTTTGCACAGAATTTTCTTTATTGCCTTCATTCATACTGAAAAACTTTTTTAATCTTCATAAACTAGAGACTTTTATGAATTAATTTATACACTTTTATTAAATAACAAAACGCTTTTTACCACTTTGATTACAATTTTCGTGCAGCCACGCACAAACACGGCCACACGCAAGAGATCAAAAGTATGTACTAAATAGCAAAAGGCACTTAATCGTTGATGTTGCTTTTTTCGGTTATCGATTAGTGAGTTGTTATTGACTAGTTGGTTGTTATCGTAGACAATTTTAGTTATGACACTAACCAAGTTCATACAAAACAAATATATTGGAAATAAAATTAACTTTATTTTGTTATTTGATATTTGAAACAATTTAAAAGTGTAAATTCTTTTTTGTGTTAGAAATTATTGAATTATCGAATTTAATTTTAATGAAAACAATCATTCTAAAAGTACTTTCAATACATACTTTTACTCTGATTTCCACTTAAATACTTATTTAAACTAACAATGTATTTTTTTTCTCATATACATATAATAAAAATAAAAAATGAAAAATTTTATTCATATATAAATGTATGATTTTTTAAATTAGAAGTGCTTCTTTCTATATTGTTTAACAAATTTGATTTTAAGTGATCTTTAAAAGTTGATAAAACGGTTAGATTTTTAAATCTGACGGGTAAACTATTGTATTCTTTTGGTCCAGCAAAAGTAATTCGTTGTTTAGTCAAATCAATATACATACATATCGAGCCACAACCGCTAAAATAGCTTAGGCGACACACTTTTTTACTTCGTTTTTTCCTGACGAAAATCGTTTAATAAAATCGCAAATAATCGATTTTGATCAAAAAATATAGTTCGAAAATTATGTTGCGGTTATGGCACGATATGTATGTATGAGGACGTAAGTCGTTTTAGTTTTTTTTAAATGGACTTTTTCATTTTAATCGATAATTTGTGAAAATATTAAGGAGTTGTGTCAAACAGCTTAAAATCCATATTGAATTAATAAGAAACATTAACAAAAGTCTAGTAATGTTTTTTTATTTCAATATGAAAATATATTAATTTAATTTACACTATTATTAATTTTATTTATTTTTAGCTATTTTAATATGCATTTTCTATTATATTGAAAATGATTGAATTAATGTGACGCGTTGTTATTTTTAAGTTGTAGCTTTCCCCTGAGTGTATGTATGTATTTATAAGATAATATAGAGGAATAAAAATTGGGGTTTCTAGGCAAAATAACTTTTGCAATACACAGCAAACGTTTCTAGTAAAAGTTGTATCCCGCGAGATTGCACCTATCTTTTTTATATACATAAAAGCATGTATGTATGTACATGAAATTAAAAAACAGTTACATACATATTTTCACTACTGCAAATTTTTAAATTTGGAGTTGAAGATTTTTAGAGCAACTAGTTGCCTTTTAAAAAACATACTACTAATTGTTTAAAACAGCAAGATACGATATTATTGCAACAAAATATTTGCATGAGTAAAAATCTTCTTAAAATTCGTCTTAACACATACCTTTTAAAATTTCCAGCGACGAGTTGAACTTTGCTTTTTGTTTAATTTATGTATTTATATTTTATCTACTCTTTTAAATTTATAAAACATAATTATCATTATCGAATTCAAATTATAATTAAATTTAAATCAACACTTACATGCATATTTATTCCCTTTTTCTTTAATTATTTTATATATAACATACATATGTATATAGTATAAACATATGCATGTATGCAATTGCTTTTCAATATTTTATCTTTAGTACAATTTTACTTGATTTTTATTTTCTTAATAATTTTTGTATTTATTTTATTATTATGTTCTTCGATATCTCATGCACATTTATTTTATTAATTTATTGAATTTCCTATTTAAATAGTAATTTCTAACAGTACTAATCGATTACACACTATTCTATGTAAACAAAAATTTAACATCTCTAATTGCAATAAGACTTCTTGCCATTTCTTTTTTCACAAATTTGCTACCCAACTTTACACATAATTTTCTTTATTGCATTCATTCATACTAAAAAACTTTTTTAATCTTCATACACTAGACACTTTTATGAATGAATTTACACACTTTTATTAAAAAACAAAACACTTTTTACCACTTTAATTACAATTTTTTTGCAGCTACTCACAAACACGGCCGCACGCAAGAAAACAAAAGTATGTACTAAATATCAGAAGGTGTGTATGTACTTGCTTAATTGTTGATGTTTCTTTTTTCGGTTATCGATTAGTGGGAGTAGTAGTTGTTTGTTATCGTAGACAATTTTAGTTATGCCACTAACCAAGTTCATGCAAAACAAGTAATTATATTGGAGATACAATTAATTTTACATATTTTGGTATTTGATATTTGAAAAAATTTAAATTTTACATATGTAAATTCTGTTTTTTGTTTTAAAAATTATTAAATTATCAAATTTTATTTTAATGAAAACAATCATTCTAAAAGTACTTACAGTGCATACTTTTACTCAGATTTTCGCTTAAATACTTATTTAAACTATCAACTGTCTATTCAGTATATGAGGACGTAACTTGTTTTTTTGTTTTCTTATCATGAACTTTTTCATTAAAATTTTTTAAGTAAATGGAAAACTAAAATTTAGGATAGACTTGCAGCCGTGAAATTTTTGGTTCCTGTATTGTTCCTGTTTTGTATTGTATATTGCGATCCGGAAGTCAATGTGACACGATATGGGTTACGATGTATGCAAAGAATATTTTTATTCGCATTTAAATAAAAAATGAAAAAGGGGCAATTATATCAAAATCGAATTCAAAATAGCATTCGCAACGCGCAGAAATGTATGTAAGTGAAAAACTATATATTACATATTTATTTCTTCATATATTAATTCTTAAAATTACAAAATAATTTATTCAATTATAATTGAATTGAATCTAATTAGCGGAGCGCTCGTATTTAATCCTTCGCCAATGTCTGCCACAAAGCATTTGTCGAGGGACAAGCATTTGTTGATTTCAAATGGTATCACAGCTTCATTAAAATTTACGTTAAACAGCTAATGTTAATAATAATCTCTACCCAAGTAGATAGACGAGGGTGCTAATGAAATGCGTGGCTGCACAGAAAAATATCGGTATTTCCCCCAGCTAATAAAAATTTGTTTAAAAAAAAATACCTTTTAAGATCTCCAGCGGTGAATGGAACTTTGCATTTGGTTTAATTTAAATTTTTATTTTTAGTTTTCATTTACTCTTTTCAATTTTTAATACACAAATATCATTCTCAATTTTAAATTATATTTAAATTTAAATCAGCACATAGATGTTTTTTCCTTTTTTCTTTGATTATTTTATATATGTGCATGCCCCATATTTACAAATAAATAAAATGTGTTTGAAAGAAAATTTTGCATGAAAAATTTTGAATAAAATACATTTCAAACTCATTTTAAATTTTATGAATATGGGAGACATTATGTATTCAAATACATACATATGTATGTATGTATATATGTATGTAGATCAGTGGTGAGAAAAATTAGAGTAAAATAAAGTTACACTCAAAGAAAAGTTTTGTCAATTAAAATACATGCTGTGGTTATTAGTTGTTTGAATATTTTTTGTAAATAAGCAATTTAATAAAAACTTAAGTAAGAAGTAAAAAATCTAATAACCCATTCAACAATATAGTGTATAAATTCAAAATTAAATTTATTCACAGCGCTGTGAAAAGTATTAAAATGCCTTTTTATACTATCTTCCTATTCTTTTTAGCTTAAAATGCATTGCATATTGCCAAAAGCATTTTTTTATCACGAAATATTTCTTAGCTTCCATAATTATTTTTTTGCCGTACAAATTTATAAAATTTGAACTTTAATTTCGTTCCGTGTGCTCAAAAAACTAAGCGAAAATCCAGGAAAAAATTCACGCATGCGTGTACAACTTCATTCGTAGCTTTTTCAGTAACGACTAAATGAAATAACATAACAACAATTGTGGTATGGCTTGCGGGTTACTGATATAGATACTAATGCATGGTACAATTATACTAGGTACATGCACGACTACAACAAAATTACAACACCAAAAAACACATTAATTTTGTTGGTATAAACAAACGAATAATTGTCAGAAACACATGCCTTTTGTTTTTAAAAATAACAATTACAGGGTAACTAAAGTACAATTACAGACGCGGCATTCAGGAATGATTATAGTCATTCAGTGTTGCCAATAGGTGTGTAATTACACAGGGTGTGCAATTACTCTCATTTGTAGGCCATGTAATTACATTCATGTATAATCTGTGTGTAATTCTACTTTGGCTTGTATTTTTATTTATTTTTGTTTTAATTTTAACCTATACAAAAGATGTGTAGTGTAATTTTCTTCAACATATAATTGGAAACATAGCCATGTGTAATTTCATTGGCAACACTGTAATCATTTTATGCACACACATACACTAACATTTTTGCAGCTTGTAAACAAAGTTTGACAACTGTAGGTATTGCATACATTAACAGGCTGGGCTTGTGCATGTACCTGTTATAATTGTATCATGTACTAATGTATGCATATATGCAATTGCTTTTCAAAATTTTTTCTTTAATACACTTTTAATTGATTTTTATTTTTTTATTCACTTGTGTATTTCTTTTATTATTATTTGCATCGATATCTCATGCACGTTTATTGCATTTGCTATTTAAATATTAATATCTAACAGTAGTAATCGATTGCACACCATTCTATGTAAACAAAAATTTCCCATCTCTGATGGCAAAAAGACTTCTTGCTATTTTCTTTTTCACAAATTTGCTCCCCAACTTTACACATAATTTTCTTTATTGCCTTCATTCAACTAAAAAACTTTTTTAATCTTCATACACTAGACACTTTTATGAATGAATTTATACACTTTTATTAAAAAACAACACTTTTTACCCCTTTAATTACAATTTTTGTGCAGCTACTCACAAACACGGCCGCACGCAAGAAAACAAAAGTATGTACTAAATATCAGAAGGTGTGTATGTACTAGCTTAATTGTTGATGTTGCTTTTTTCGGTTATCGATTAGTGGGAGTAGTAGTTGTTTGTTATCGTAGACAATTTTAGTTATGCCATGAACCAAATTCATACAAATGTATTTAGTGTTGTCAGATGCGGCGATTTGTCGATAAAAATTTATTTTTAGCGATGAAAATTTTGAAATGGCAATTGGCGACTTGTCGATATTTGAACTCCTTGACGATATTTTTGGCTATATTTTTGTAATTTCAATAATTTAGAACAATGTTAAAAATATGTATGGCATTTTTTATGTAAGAAATTTTTTCTGCAACATAAACGATTTTTTGTCTCTATTTACAGAAGTTGCTATCAGAAATGCTTGATCGACTTCCAGAAAATATGTATGTATGTATGTATGTCACCGATGCCAACTCTACAACTTTTGTGGTAGATCTACGTTCTTTTGGGTATCTCACTCAACTCTACAACTTTCCGAGAAAAATCTACCATTTTTTCAGTTTTTCAATAATAATGCTAAGGTGAAGTTACCCTAGTTTTTTACCTAATCCAAGCTAAAAGTTCAACTGAAATATATTTTCAGCAAATGCATGTAAGCAACGCTGAGATGACTACACAATTTAAAATGCCCAAATTTTTCCTTTACTGAAGGGCCATTTTTTGAATTGGTAATTAATTTCAAATTACTTTTAAGTTATATCGAGACTTTTGTTCGATTTTATCGTAAGCGATATGTTATTGAAAATAGACTTTTTTTAATGAAATTAAAATTTTATGTGCCTACCCATGGTTTGGAATTATCAAAATGTCAAAATTGTTGATAACTTTTAAGATAAGGGCTGTAAAATTTTATCGTAATCGACAATTTTCTATTTTCGATAACATATGGGTTACGATAAAACCGAAAATAAGGCTCGATATGAGGATTAATTCTGTAGTATTAAAAAGAATTTCATATCATGGAATAAATAAATAGAAAACTGAGTTTTGTTGCTATTTTTATTTCATAAAATGTGTTTTATGCAATTTTAATTTTCTACACGTTGATTATCTTACTTTCTTATTTAAGTTAAACAGCTGTTGTTTGAAAAACTTTCAGTAATATTTGGACATTTTTTAGTGCTGCCGTACTTTCAGAGTAGAGTAATGAGAACTTTAATTAAACACTGAAAAAAGAAGCCGTATTTAGATACAATTTAAATGATACATACAAATTTAAATTTTATATATTAATAATCTAGGGATTAAAAGAAATAAAAAGTTGTATACCTCTTTTTAATATAAGAAAGAGTATGTATGTATGTATATGAAATTAAATAAATTCAGTGAAGTGCGACTTTGACCCGCGCACGAAAGGCTCCGTACGGACACTAGATATGTAATTCAATACAAACTTTAGCCTATATAATAAATAGTTTTGGCTTTTTTCGTTTTTGGGGTTTTTCGGTTTTGAGCGTTTTTTGGTTTTGGCGCTTTTTTAGTTTTGGCACTTTTTCCCGTTTTGTCGATTTTTTCGGTTTTTGCGTTTTTTTCATTTTGGCGATTTTTTTCATTTTGGCGATTTTTGAGTTTTTGTGCCTTTTTCGCATTTTGGCAATTTTTTCGGTTTTCAGCGTTTTTTCAATTTGGCAATTTTTTTTTTCTTTTTGGTGATTTTTTTTTCATTTTGGCGATTTTTATTCATTTAGGCGATTTTTTTTAGTTTTGGCACCTTTTTCGCGTTTTGGCAATTTTTTTTACTTTTGGCTTTTTTTTCATTTTGGCGATGTTTCATTTTGTCGATTTATTCGGTTTTGCCGATTTATTTTAGTGTTAGAAATTTTTTTTATTTGATGCTTTTTTCGTTTTAGCGATTTTTTTTTTGGTTTTTGGCGATTTTTTTTTTTTTGGTTTGGCGACTTAATAATTTTCGGATTTTTTTAGTTGTACCGTTTTTGAAAATTTCAAGAGTTTGCCTTTTACGATTTCCAAGATATAGAAAGTTGTCAAAATTACATAGTCAAAATTGCATTAACTGATGGACCACCCTTCAATATATTTTTTTTTAAATTTTAGTATAAAAATACACTAATTTTACAAATTTCGAGTGTCAGTATACATATGTACATACAATTGTATGTATATTACATTGGATTTTAACATTTTTCGATGCTCGTTTTGGAACAGCCTTTAATTTTTAACTCTCATGTATTTGTTGTTTTAGCGGCCAAGGTTCTACATACTCGTTCCAGATTTCAGGTCTGTAGCTCTTACGGTTCCTGAGAAAATAGCGTGTGACGGACAGACGGACAGCGTAGCGAAAACAATCCTTTTCACCTTTGGTGTACGGAACCCTAAAAACAGTAACATATTTGCTCTACTGCAAATTTGTAAATTTTGAGTAGACGCTCTTTAGAGGAAATACTACATGTTGTTAAACAAAAATACCACTAATTGTTTTAAGCAGCAAGGTACGATATTATTACAACAAAATATATGCATGACTAAAAAACTTCTGAAAATTCGTCTTAACAAACACATACCTTTTAAAATTTCCAGCGCTGAATTCAACTTTGCATTTGGTTTAATTTATATTTTTATTTTATCTACTCTTTTCAAATTAAAACACAAAAACATATCAGTATTAATTTTATATTTAAATCAATTGCATACTTTTTCCTTTTTAACCCCCGACTAAAATAACAAAAATTAAAAATTTTAAAAACCCCGACTTTTTTCAGAAAAGATGTTATATCTTCTAAACGGCTGGACCGATTTTCTTTAAACATAGCTAAGAACACTCTCGATCAAGTCATCTTTCAAACAGAAAAAACTAAATGAAAACTTTTTAGTCGGGGGTTAAAAAGGGGTGTTATAAGTTTTTAGTGTGTGTCTGTGTATCTGTGTGTCTGTCCGTGTCCAAGTACAGGCCAAACGGCTGGACCGATTTTCATTTAGTTTTTCTGTTTGAAAGATGACTTGATCGAGAGTGTTCTTAGCTATGTTTAAAGAAAATCGGTCCAGCCGTTTAGAAGATATAACATCTTTTCTGAAAAAAGTCGGGGGTTTTTAAAATTTTTAATTTTTTTATTTCAAATAAACATGTACATACATGCATATGTACATGTGTGCATACATATGTAATCAAAGCATACATACATATGTCATGTATGCAATTATTTTTAAATTTTTTTATCTTTAGTACACTTAATTGATTTTTATTGTCCTATTCACTTGTGTATTTATTTTATTATTATTTTATTCGATATCTCGTGCATGTTTATTTTATCAATTTATTGCATTTGCTATTTAAATAGTAATTTCTAACAATGGTAATCGATTACACAAAATTCTATGTAAACAAAAATTTCACATCTCTGATGGCAATAAGACTTCTTGATATTTTCTTTTTCACAAATTTGTTCTGCAACTTTACACTTAATTTTCTTTATTGCCTTCATTCATACTAAAAAACGTTTTTAATCTTCATAAACAAGACACTTTTATGAATGAATTTATACACTTTTATTAAAAAACAAACCACTTTTTACCACTTTAATTACAATTTTTGTGCAGCTACTCATAAACACGGCCGCACGCAAGAAAACAAAAGTATGTACTAAATATCAGAATGTGTGTATGTACTTCTTCCTTAATTGTTGATGTTGCTTTTTTCGGTTATCGATTAGTGGGAGTTGGTTGTTATCGTAGACAATTTTAGTTATGCCATGAACCAAGTTCATACAAAACAAATATATTGGAGATAGAATTAATTTTATTTTGGGATATATTTGAAAAAATTTAAATTATACATATGTATGTATGTAAAATCCGTTTGTATTGTTTTTGATATGGACTTCTCCATCAAATTTTTTTAAATATGTAAATAGGAAAATAAAATTTAGGCTATAGACAGGAAGCGGATTTTTTTATTTCTTAATATCCTGTCAATCGATAATTTGTGAAACGATTAATTGGTTATGTGTCATTTAGCCTCTTAATCGAGGATAGCAAAATAATTTCAATCAGGCAAAAAATTCTCGGATGCCGGAAGCAACTGAAACACACAGGCAATTAATATGCCCACCAACCAAACAATGTCATAACTCAAAAAAAGAACCAAGCCCCCCCCCCCCCCCCCCCCCGTATACTCTGTAATTCGAATCGAAAGAAAAAAGGCTTTGGAATTTACATGTTATTAAGATACAAATTCGAAAGTAGTTTCTTTCCAAAAAAAAACGAGTTTGAAGTTTTCAATTTACACACAACTTAATGGAAAAATAAATTTTATTTTTCTCTAAAAAGCTGAGTAAACCAGATATTTGTATGAAATTTTTACACTATAAATATAACGCGATACGAGGATCAATTATGCGTCGTGAACTCAAAAATTGCATATTTTTTTAACCTAAAACTAAAAGCTTTAACCAATGAAAAAAAACTGTTTGTGTTTGTTTATAATTTAATTCAAATTTTATATATATTTTTTGTGGTTCTTGTAGGTTTCATTTTTTTTACTATAATTATGGATGGTTATGATAGAATAAGTTTAGGTTTATTTAATTTATTTAATTTTTTTTATTTTTCTCTTTTATTACAACATTGTTTTTCATTCAACTATGGGAAGGTTTTTAATTTTTAATGACAGTTTTATTTTTAATGGAGAGAGAAGAACTTTACAATTAACGGATTTGTTTAATTTTTCTTCTTTGTTGATTCCTTTTTCTTTTTAATCGTTTACACTTTCTAATTTCTGTTTAATAAATCTTACGTTATTCTTTATTGGTGTTTTCTTTATTTTTTATTTTTTTGTAGTATTATTTATTTTATAGTTAAGAAATAATAAAACATTTAAATTTGTTTATACTACATTTTCTTTGTGATTGGTAGTGGAGTTTTTCTTCACATAAGAAAGTTTAACATATTTGATTTATATTTAAATGAAATTTCTTTACCCATGAAAAATAATACAAACTAATTATTATAGTAATGATAAAGGTAAAATTATAAAAGAAAAAATAAACAGAGAAAACCAAGCTTATTTATTTCGTGAGTAAATTGTGTTTAATAGTTTATGTTCAAAAGGTGCGCGTCAATATGATAAGGCAAGTTATTTTATGCTGTGTTTAATCAGAAATATAATCAATATCGCACATGTATGTTTTACATCACTTGACCAGTGCGTTCTCGTGTCAAATACGAACATGAAAATTATAAATTTATCACGTGTGCCGATATTAGACACGTCAGAAGAAAAAAAAATCAAACCCATAATGTCCATCGCATGCAGTACATTCATTGATGAATTTACAAACAGACTGCATGTCTTGCAAGTTTTAGTAATTTTAGTTTATACAACTCCGATTTAATTTTTTTCTGACTAAACACGTTGTAGAAAACGCCAAACATTCCGCCATTTCAAATCTCAAGCCAACAAAGTTTATTTACTACCACTACAACTGTTTACAATTCAAGAAAGCAGCTGTTTTATGCCGAGTTGAAAAAACATGTTGCCAGATTTTAAGACTGCAAACGTGGAAACTCTAGCACACTCTTGACGACGTGTAAATGTGTAAGACAGATTTAATAAAAATAAAATAACATTTTTAAAATTAGTTCGATTTAGTATTTTATTGGTATTTTTCGAATTTAAGAAGAATAGCAATTGTGAAGCCCAAAAAGTAAATATCACAATATTAAATGTCAGTACTAAAAACAAATTACTTCAGTTGAACTTTGAATTATCTAAATAGTTTAAAAAAAATAAGTAACTCCTCATCATTTTGTACGAGCACCTTAGAAAATGTATATGTATATTTATGTGTATGTTGTGTATACGATTTTTGCTTTAAATATATTCATATATTTATATTTTAATTATATAAGTATATAATATGTAGTAAGAAATAGATATTTTGATGTTGTTATTATTATGGTTATGCTTCTATATAATCTATATTAATAATAATTACAAGTTTTTTTTATTGGTTGTTTTATTATATTTTAAATTTTATAATATTACAATAAAAGTAGTTTACTACTAATACATATTTGTTGTATCATGTTGTGTTTTTTATGCGGTATTGAAAAAACAATAAATTATTTAAAAAAAATATTAAAGTATTACAAGACAATTATATAAAAATATTTATTTATTTAACTTAGCAAAAAGAATTAAGATAAAAGAATTAATAATAAAAAAGGAAAATATGCCATTTTCTTTAAATAATAATAATAATAATAATAATAATAATAATAATAATAATAATAATAATAATAATAATAATAATAATAATAATAATAATAATAATAATAATAATAATAATAATAATAATAATAATAATAATAATAATAATAATGTGTTTCTATATTTTATATTGTTAATCTGTAAAATGACTTTACAATTAAATAACGATTATATAATAATAAAAAAAAATATTTAAATAATAAACAGAATTAAATATTCTGGGAAATTAGAGAATTGTTAACTCCATAAATAAGTTTGCTTCTCTGGTAGTATTTAACTCCTGTGAAACTGTAAATAACAATTATTTTCGGTTTAAATTTTTTCTTCGTTGACATCTATTTTTCTTGCTTCTTTATCTGTTCTAAAAATTTTTCTCTTGTCGCCTGATTGCTTAAATTTTAGTTTTATTTCTTTTAATTTAGTGTTGATTGTTTTTCACTGTGTAAGCACATTATTTATCAAATAATAATGTTTTCCTCTTTAAATTAAATTTATAATATTTTTTATTATAAATAGTTGTTTACTTTCTGTGTAAATTTTTCTTAAATTTTTACCATAAGTTTTTGTTTCTTTTCGTCTATTATTTATTTATAAACTTATTACAATAAGATGTTCTTTTTTTATTATTAGTTGCTTTAATAAATTTTTAAGTTTTATAATAATATATTTTTATATGTGTATAGTTGTATGTTTAAAATGACAAGAGATATTTTAACAATTTTCCACATGAAAGTTATTTAGCCATATATTAAAGTGATTCTTCAAAGGCTGCCATTAGATCACTTTGCATGTTCATATCAATCTGACCGGCTCTCTGTAAAAAAGGAAATAATAAATAAATAAATTGAAAAAGAAAAGAAAAAATAGTCTAAATAACCCAGGTCCAAATTTTCCACAACATATATACCACATACTGTCAGATGTGGCAACTACAATCTGAATGTTTACCCCAATATGAGGCATCAACAAATTGAGTTTCTAAAGGTAGAAGTACATAACAAAGTATCATGCGTTTGAAAACTTTACCGCATGAAAAATGGCAAGTTACACAACACGCGTTATAAAAGTGTTTTCTATCAGCTTTTTTACTTAGTTTTACATTGAAAAATGTACTTGGACATTTTCAAATCATTTTTTATCCAATACTGTATGCTTTTCAAACTCTTCAATAAGTTTTTACTGCATGATTTTAGTTTTTTTAATTTTTTTTTTTTTTATTTATTGTCGGCTGATTAATTGCCAAAACAATACAACGCGTTAAAAAGTTGAAAGTTAACCAAATTTCTGCGGCAAACGCGTCAAAGAGTTTCGTATGTAACTTTTTGTATGCAAAAAAACGATTTCAACTTTTTTGAGATGCCTACAGGTCGCACGCGCACTAACGCGTGTTATGTACTTTCAGCTTAAAGGAAACCTTTACTTTTCGAAATTGTTCAATAAATTTTCATTTGATTTAAATATCCCCTCTTATTGTGTTAGGCGTTTTTCGACTTCCAATTCGACTATTTGTAGTTGATTAAAGAAATAAACTACATTTTTCTTTAATCTAGTACAAAACGCCTGACTTTCACCGCAAAATCGCCAATCATAATAAGGGGGATTTTCTCTGGATTTACGATTTTTTTTAACTTGATGACAAAGCCCAGATGCAGCCACAAATTATTTAAAAATTTAAGGCCAAACCCACGATGTCGACAACGTTCGACTTGTCGCACACTTACATTTGAAACAACAACAAAATCTTCAAATTTGTTTTTGTTTTGAATGTAAGTGTGCTAAACGACTATGGCTTTAAATTAGCTAATCTGGCCATCAACGTAAAATAAGCATATAAATAAAAGGCGCATTATAAAAATCCAAGATATTGAAAACCTCAACTTACCGCTTCTCGTCTTCTACGTTCTTGTTCCATGCGTCTTAGTTCAGCTCGTTTAGCAGCAGCACGATCTTGAGGTGACTGTTGGGCAGCATTAGCTGGCGAACCACTGCCTTGTGGTGAAGCTTTTATATCATCAACCACTCGTGACAAGGAGGGTTGTATGTCATGTACACTTTTCCTAAAACAATATTTTTATATACAAAAAATTAATTGTTCTTAAAATATTCTGAATGAAAGTATGTATGTACCTCCCACTTTCCATAACATCCATTATAGATGCTGCCAGATGTGCAGCACTACTACTGCCAGTATGTGCATGTGGGGGTTGAACACCAGCTGACACAGCTGTTACTGACTGATGATGCGCAGCACTGAGGGCTGAGACTAAGCTATTAGCACCAGAGCTACCGTTACCGTTGCCACCGCTACTGCTTGAATTCGAACTGCCGCCAACAACCATATGCGAGGATTTCGAATGATGTTGTTTGCGTTGCTGTTCTTTTTCGGCCGCTTCTTTTTGGCGTTTTTGCTCTTTTTCCTTTTCGGCGGCCTCCAGCTGCTTTTGGCGATCGGCCTTTTCTTTGGCTTTATTACGGAATTGCTGGAATGAGTCCATGGCAGGTTTGGTTTTGTTCGAAGTGGGCGTATTTTGGGGGGAACCAGCCGATGCAAGTATGGACCACGAGCTGGCATTTTTAACGTTCTGTTCGTGTGTCTTGAATGCTTGTGCAAAATTGGCTTGATTACTGCCGCCGCCCGAGACAATTCCACCCGAGGGTATTTTCAAGTCGGAGGGCGATTGTTGCGGTGGCGGCACTCCAACTCCCGCCATCTGTTGTTGTTGTAATTGTTGCGGCCTTTTGTCTGGCGGGCTGGGCATCATAGATTCTATAGGTTTGGGCGTAATGAGAAGTTTGCTCGTTTGCTGAGTTTGTTCCAAATGACCAAGTACAGAGCTCGAACTACAATCTTTCTTGGGGCCTACACCGGAACTAGGTCCGCCTCCAGTGGGGCCCAGTGATAAGTTTCCCGGTAAACCAGCTGCTCCGCTACTCATCATCATGGCCAGCAAATGATTATCACTACGACCGGGCAACTGATCAAATATTGAAGATCCTCCTGCCCCACCGCCATGGGGTAGACCCAGACCTAAGCCCAAACTATCTAACGCATTCGAAGCGGCTACATCCGTCATATTGTAACCATTATTGTGCGCATGCTGATGTTGCACAGCCTGTTGCAATTGCTGATGCATCATTGAGTTAAGACCCTCCATTAAACCAAACTGCATAAAGGGGAGATGATTGCCATTCATGCCGGGGACATTTTCAGCCGCCGCTGCTCCCTTAGACAATAATTCATTCATAAATTCGACGTGATGATGTTGGCTGTTGACGCCGCTATGCGGATGATTTGATTGCGTTTGCTGGCTGCTCTCAAAGACCTGCTGTTGTTGCTGTTGCGTGGATTGCTGTTGCATTAAATGGGCGGCGTTAATGCCAGCAGCAGCTATTAGGAAATTGTCAGCAGCACTTTTACTGGTTGGCGGCAGAGTCAGAAGAGACGGCTGTTCCAATGAAGCAAGCGACTGTTCAACAGGGTCATCAAATTGTGGAATTTGTTTAAGTCCTGCAGCCAATGAGGCTGTTGTCGTAACCTGAGATGTGGCTGCTGCCCCACCGATACTGGCGGGCGTGTCAGCTACATTGACAGGCAATTTATGTAAATTACTAGCGATGCGTATGCCACCGCCACCGCCACCGCTACTAACACCTGCACTTTGGCTGCTGCTCGTGCTTGTTGTAGCACTGGCCCCACCAGCGGTGCTCGCCACAGTCGAGACTGATATACCGCCACCACCAATAACACCGCCCACTCCACCGCTACTCAAGGCAGTTGTGAGCGCTGTAGCAACGGCGGTAGCATTAACACCGACAGCAGAATTTGGTGGCATTGTCAAGTCACTTGGTCCATTAGTGCTGTCACCAGTACCAGCAGCTCCACCAGCAACACCAACACCACTTCCAATCATCGCGCCTGCTGCACTGCTAAACACTGTTAGCGGAGTGCCGCCTACAGTTGCTGCAATTGAAACGGTTGGCGTTGCCACTGAAGTAGGCGTTGCTGAAGGTGTTTTATTTGGATTGTTTATGTTATTATTATTTAAAGCTGCTGCTGCTTCTAAAGTATTGCTGTTATTCATTGCTGACGTAGGTGTTACAACTCTTACTACAAACGGCCACAAAAACAATGGACAATTCATTGAGGGGAGAGCGAGCAAATTGGAGGATGTTTAGAAATGAAAACATAATGAAATGTAAACAGAAAAGTAAGAAAGAAAAAAGTCATTAGTCACTTATTGTTTGGTGTAGGACAAATGTCTTACTTTGTACATAAGTATGTAAAAATAACTTAATTTTTACTCATTTTCGTTTCTTTTCTTTTCTTTTTTTATCTAACTTACACATTTCAGTTACTTGTTGCAATGATCTTGAATGGCTTCTTGATAGTGATCTTGCTGTTGTTGTCGTCGTCGTTAGAGGTTCAATTGTTATGCTACTAGTATTAGTATTTGTGTTATTGCCACCTAGAGTTCCTAGTAAATCACTTGTCGATGGCTGACTATTTACACCTGCCAGCTGCTGCTGCTGTTGTTGTTGTGAGGTTAAGGTCGGTGGTATAGTTGTTGCTGTTGCCGCTGCTGATGAAATTGCTGGCACAACAGCACCAGCTAAATTTAGTGATGCTACAGTATTTATTGTTGTTGCTGCTGCGGTTGTTGTAGTCAAACCACCACTCGTTACACTTGTAGGCGTTGTTATTAAATTATTTACCTATAAAAATTTTGTATACGTGATATTTTGAGACATTTTAATGTATTAATGTCATGAAAGGGAACTGGACATACACAATTATACAAAAATAAAAACAATCTCAAGATACAACACACTTATTAACAAATATACCCATAAAAAATATTAAAATCTTCCATTTGGATTCAATTCTACATATTGAGATATTTACATTAGGTTGTCCCAAAAAAAAAAAAAAGAAATTCTTTGTGGCTCAAACATAATTTGAAAGCTTATAGATAGGGGCTAGCATTTTTGAGATTTTTCTCAGATTATTCGGAAAAAGGTTTGTATAAAGGTCCCAAGTCGAATTTTTGCCAAAAATTGAGTTTGCCTGCCTTTTTAGGGTTCCGTACACCAAAGGTGAAAAGGGACCCTATTGTTTTCGCTACGCTGTCCGTCACACGGTATTTTTTCAGGAACCGTAAGAGCTACGGACCTGAAATTCGGACAGAGTATGTAGAACCTTGGCCGCTACAACAACAAATACATGAGAATTAAAAATTAAAGGGTGTTCCGAAAGGAGCAACGAAAAATGTTAAAATCCCATGTAATATACATACAATTGTATGAACATATGTATATTGAAACTTGAAATTTGTAAAATTAGTGTATTTTTATACAGACTACAACAATTAACACTAAAATTTAAAAAAAATTTAATTAAAGGGTGGTCCATCAGTTAATGAATTTTGACCATGTAATTTTGACAACTTGCTATATCTTGGAAACCGTAACAAACGGTAAAACTAAAATAAGCGAAAATTATAAAATCGCCAAACCAAAAAACAAAATCGGCAAAAATTAAAAAAAAATACGAAAAACGAAAAAAATTAAAAAAAAAATTCTAACACTAAAATAAATCGCCAAATTCGAAAAAATCGCCAAAATGAAAAAAAACGCCTAAAGATCGAAAAAAAACCCCAAAACGCGAAAATGTAGCCAAAACTAAAAAAAAAATTTATATAAAAAAAAATCGCAAAAATGAAAAAAAATCGCCAAAATAAAAACACGCCAAAAACCGAAAAAAATCGCCAAAACGAGAAAATAAAGTGTCAAAACTAAAAAGACAGCCAAAACTTAAAAAAATCGCCAAAACCGAAAAAATGCAAAAAACGCCAAAACAAAAAAAAACCCGAAAAAACCCCAAAAACGAAAAAAATGCCAAAACTATATATTATATAGGATGAAGTTTGTATTAAATCACATATCTAGTGTTCGTACGGAACCCTTCGTGAGCGAGTCAGAGTCGCACTTTACTAATTTTTTTTTCTCTTCATAACCTTGTCAAAATCCACGATGTTCTTCACTTTTGAGAAAGCAATTTGACAGAAAAATGTCCAAACTTTATTTATTTTATTTTTTATTAAAGAAAAAAACTAATGATGTATTTTGAAAGAATCTGCAGAAGGAAAAGTAGACCATCCTGATGGAACACTGACATAGCCAAAGCACGAACAGACTCTCGGAAACTTTTTAATATGAAAAGAGACTTAGGGCCATTATTACAACTTAAAGATAGTTAAAAGTAGGATTTTATCGGACCTATAAAAACTTTATCATTTGCAAAATTTTACTTTAACCTAAAGTGAGCGATAAATTATAGGCAAATTTATCCTACCTGGTAAGTTAAATCCAATATGTAACAATTGAAAGCTTTTTATGCATCCGATAAAATCCTACTTTCAACTATCTTTGAGTTGTAATAATGGCCCTTAGGGGCAATTTTTGACTTGGCAATTAAATTCTAATTATTTTTAAGTTCAATTTAAAAACGAAATTGTGATTTCAAGGCATATTTAAATAGTGTTTAAATTCGATTTAAGTTTTATAAGCGTACCATATGTTTTTGTGCGTGTGTGTTGATTGAAAACATGCTGGCTGTTAAACGTTGAAAACAAGAAAAATAGGACAAAGGAGAAAAAGTACCCCTCATAGGAATTAGTTCCACCTCTGAAAAATTGAATTTTTTTCTAACTTTTTCATACTTTTGTTTAGCAAATGGAACTTTTAACGTCTTATTTTTGAGCTCATATTTTGTATGCATAGTTTTGCCCTCGTCCCTCTCGCCAATAACAAGCTTAGTCCTAGTTTACACTACACAAGTGTTATTGCTAAGCTGATTATTTTGTAGGGAGAGAGGGAGAGAGACGAGGAGAAAAGAAACGTTTCTGTTCCTCTCGTCTCTCTCACACAAAAAATAAACAGCTTAGCAACAAGGCCGGGTTTCCATCTGTGCGCCATGTGCCACACAAGCGTAAAAAAAGCGTAACCACTAATTACTAATGAAAAACAATTTAATTCCGACACGTATTTATTAAGTTAAACAGTTTCATACATAACTAATAGACAATTTTATAGAATCCAACATGATTGGAAATGTCTGGATCAAACAGTTTTTCATTAGTGATTAGTTGGTTACGCTTTTTTGGGCATTTGACACACAAAAAATGACAGATGTAAACTCAGCCTAATACTTGAATACTGTAAACTAGGCCTTAGAATTGAGAAGCCTTTTCAAATAACTTAGGCCTGGTTTTCATCTGTGTGCCATGTGCCCACAAGCGGAAAAAAGCGTAACCACTAATTACTAATAAAAAAACTTTTAGATTTAGACATGTATTTATTAAGTTAAATAGTTTCATACTCAACTAATAGACAATTTTATAGAATACAGCATGATTGCAAACTGTTTAAATCAATAAATACATGTCTGAATCAAACAGTATTTCATTAGTAATTAGTTGGATACACTTTTTTGGGGCAAATGACACACAAGAAATGCAAGATGTAAACTCAGCCTCAGTTTTATTCTATTAAAAGAACGCTATAGGCCATAGTTAGAGAAAAATTATGTACAGGAAATATGGTTACATAAAATGTTTCCGAAAAAACCTGCCTGCATTTAAAAGTTATGGTGCCAAAGGTCTTTATAGTATAGTCGCGGTTTGCACTCTATGAGTGCAATTTTTACACACATGTGATTTCTATGGCCAGTCTATCAGAAACTAACAGTGGAGCGAATAAAATAAATACTTTAGGCAATTTGAGTGGTGTAATGTATATAACTAATTGGCAAACACAAGTACAACTAGCATGTTGTTCCGTTCTGCTAGTGTTTGTCATAATAATTTACAATTGTCTTTGGTTCAATTTATTCATTGAAAATTATCACATGTATTTAATTTGCCTTACAGAGCGATACGAATTTTAACCTAATCAACTCATAAACAGAGAAATAAAACTAACTAAACAGACAATTTCGCGTTAGTTCACACAACACACATCAACATAAATAATTTGTTAAGATTTTTTTTTTATTCATAAAAATTAATTTTAACGATATTTTACTACTCACATTGCTACCATTTGTGTCGCGGGTTTTTTTCTTTTTCGGTGGACCCTCAGCGTCGCCTAAAAGTATAAGTTTATAGAAAAAAGAGAAACAAAAAGCAACAATTATATTTGTGGTTTAAAAAAATATTTAAATTAAAATTACAACGAAATACCTGACACAAACACTTGAAGGAAATCATTCTAAGTCTTAACCTGAAAAAAGGAAAAAACGCAAGCAATTGGTTTAAGTGTATTTTTTTTCTTGATCCCCTTTTTTGTTAACAGAGAGCAGCTTTTTGTAAATTGAAAACACGTTTATTTTTTGTATAATTTCGGTTTTTTACTTTAATTATTATCAATAATTAAACTTAAGTTTATAATTTATTTAGTATTTAATTAAACTTATGGATTCATTGTGGTTTATCTTTTTTTAGAATACCACCATAAATATATTTATATGAGTGTTTTTATTTGTTTTTGTTTAAATTTATTTCATATTTTATTTGTTAAATGTTTAATGACGTACTTTGTTTTTTTATGAATTGTTCGTGTTATTATTTTTTTTTTGAGGTTGGTTATTATTATTATTATTATTTTTTTTTTTTTAATTTAATTTCCTTTTAGTAATTATATATTTTCATATTATTAAGTTGCATTGAAAGAACATATATATATTTTGATATAAAATTAAAAAATACTTATTAAAATTAATATTTATAATTTATTTTATCGAATGAAAATGTTTCATATTCTTTTTTTTTTTAATCTCCCTAATGCTAAACAACAATTAAAATTAAGAAAAATTATTACTTATAAAATAATAACTTTAAATTAAAATGTAATAAAAGTATGTATATATTACCCCTTTATTCTGAACTTTGTGACAAATAACAATAGCGGAATTCACGGTTGGCCTTGTAGATCTTTTACATTTTGTAGTTTTGATAAATTGTTGTTGCTTTGCTTTAAATTTAACAAAATTTACCAAAGATACAATATGTAAAAGATCTACAAGGTCAACCGTGAATTCCGCTTATATTATAACAAATGACAATTTTTATATTTTAAGCAATGTAAAAATTTTAATTTGTTATAATTTTTATTTTGTCACAGAGCTTAGAATACGGGTGTTAGAAAAAAAATTAAAAATGTTTTTTAGCCTTGCTTTTCAGTTTCAAACAAGATTTTTTTCTTTTCTTTTGAATTAATAACACCTAAATATAATTACATACATTTGATTGAAGAAATAAATAATGAATTTTATAAATTGAAATTTTAAAGAAAATATGCAATAGATAGATAACTATTTTAAAAATTATTCTGGAAAGAAAGTGCATAAAATTGAAAGTACTTGAAATGTCTTATGATAAAGCAAAACTATGATACCGACTTTAAACAATTTATTTTGTTCGATCATTAGGACAGTTAAAGCATTTATCCATATTTTCTAGAACGAGTGAAAGAACGAAGTCAAATCACGTATTTAATAATAATGGGTCTGTTCACAGAATTTTTGTTATCAACGAGTAGAGGGTGTGCTTGAAACAAACAAACAAAATATGCTTTTATTGAACATGTTTCCGCTTTTGTGGGAATTGGATAAATTTTGTGAAAAAATTTAATACAAAATAAACAAACATGAATGTGAAAACGTTCGCACAAAAATCTACAAGATACTCTCGCACTTAAGCGGCTCTCTGTCTATCCGTCTCTCTCATCCGTTGGTTCAAAGATCCAGGTTCAAAGATTCAGTTGTAAAAGAGATCGTTTGGATATTTTAATATTAAAATATGAAAATACATAACTTCAAATGCTCTCTAATTTTCTTTTCTGTTTATTTTTCTTTATAGTTTTGTTTACAAAATGTATGAAATTGATTGAAAATGTGGTAACGCATTATTGAGAGAATGAGTGTTTATATGTGAGATCATAAGAAAAAAACGCTCGCAAAATAAAATAGATTATATCTCTCGAAGTTTTACCCCTTTTTAGACACGGAAAGTTTACTTTGCAAAGTCTTAATTCAGCAGTGTGAAAGACAGAGGAAGGAATACTATCTCTTTCTGTCTTTCTCCCAGCTGAATTAAGACTTTGCAAAGTAAACTTTCCGTGTCTGAAAGGGGTATTTTCTTGTATGATGCAGAGCAGTGATGCATTTGCGATCGTCGACAACAATTGACTACTTAGTCCCGGTTCATACACGTCAACTTTTGCTGAACAACTTTTAATTCAGCTGGTAGAAAAAAAGAGATATTTTTATGTCCTTTTCCGTCTTTCTTGCAGCTGAATTACGAGTTAATCAACAAAAGTTGACGTGTGTGAAGCGGGACTTATTGTTCTGCAAAGTTCAAAGAATTCTAAGTACTTGCGCGTACTTAAATAAAAAAAAAAAATTTCTAAGACGTGTTATGAAATAGTATGCAGAGGACCTTAAAATACAGTCTTCGGTCGTCCTTTTAAAATTAATCTTATTTCTCTCTAGTGCACATTTTCTTTGTTTTTTTTTTATTTCATAGATCACGGCGGTAATAAAATAAAATTATAGTTTGAAATGTAAACTAAATTATTGAAAAATTGTATTAATACATATTTTTATAGTTCTATTCTATTCTGTGATCTTCACGAATAAACGCGTATGTCCTCAAATCGTTTTATTTGAAATGAGTAAACAGACTTTCTGTTTGAAACTCTTAGGAACGTTTTGAAATTTTGAAACTTTCACTTGCAAAAAATTCACTACAAAAATGCACTAAATAGTTTATAAAAAAAAACACTTGCATTAACATGGCTGGTTTTGTTAAGAAAAGTATTAATAAAAAATATTAATAAAATTTATTAATAAAAATTATGTTAAAAAGTATAATCAAGTAAGTAATAATTATAAGCCAGCAATTGTTTCTGACAAATAACATTTGACAGAAAGAGAATTTAACTCAAATTCCGCATATAAATGGACTTAATCGCTTATGCATGAAAACCACAGTTAAGGTTTCTTAATTTGTATTTTTTTTTTGCATTTTTTTAATAAGTTTAAATGTGGTTGCTTTTATACTCGTATATGATTTTTTTTTTTAATTTTTGCTGTTAACTAATTTTTAATATTTTATAATTATTTCCCTTAGAATTTTCCATTTTCAATATTTAATAAAAATTTTTCTTTTCATTTGAATGAAAGAAAAATATGTATGTATGTATGTGATTAGCTAAGTGTGTGGGCGTGTGGTGAGTTTCTTCTTTTCACCCATAATTCCAACTGTTTTGCTCATAATTGATACTTTTTTTAATACTTATTTATCGAAATTGCATCACTGCTCTGATGCCTGGGCAATGTTCCGTAATTACTAATAAGATATAAATGAGGATTACAACTCAGTAGTGGTGATATCATTTGCCAAAATATTAATTTTTTATGAACTAGTCCTTTTTTATTCATTTTATTTTTTTGATTAAATACAACAGAGCATATTAATTTTACAAGGTAGCCACTCGTTCTAAAACTAGATACAACTTCATGTATGTACATAAATATTTACGTCGATTTTTTTTTTTTTTTCTAAGAACTCAATCTACATATTTACATATTTCCTTAATCACCTTTAGGCAACAGAAATTGACTGCCAGTAGCACAAAATAGTTTTCGGAAGCGAGTAGACAAGCCCCATTTTTATCGTATTGCATTGACGTGATGTCAATGTTGACAACTGAAATAAGGGTGAATATAGTCCTAGTTTACACTATGCAAGTCTTATTGCTAAGCTGAATAGTTTGTTAGGAGAGACGAGGGGAAAATAAACTTTTTTTCCCCCCCCGGTTTCTCTCTCCAACAAACTAATCAGCTTAGCAATAAGACTTGCATAGTGTAAACTAGAACATAACCTAGATAGATCAGCTGCTTTTCGCCAATTAAACAAAGTTCTAGTCGTTCAAAGACGTTGTCATTTTCAAGAATTTATGCACTTTTTACATCTTTAACATTTTAATAAGTTCTTCTAATGGAAATTGACATTTATGAAAACTATTTCATCTTTTAATAATTTTTAAAATTATATTAAAATAATGGCGGTATGTTCAGCAATATATCGAGCCATAACGACTAAAAAAGCTTAAGCGACACAGTTTTTGGACTTCGTTTTTTTTTTAATCGATTTTGGTCAATAAAAATTAAGTCCGAAAATGATGTCGCTTAAGCTTTTTTGGAGGTTATGGCTCGATATCATTTTTGTTTCGCACATTTAGTTAAAGGTAATCAGAAAAATAAAATGCTGTCGAGCAGAGTTGGTAAATTCTTATAAACTTTATATTTATTAACAATCAAGAAAAAAAATTGAGGATCTCACTACAGACCGTTCGAGCATTTTGTCTTTTCTAAGCCGGATTGTCTAAAAGTCAACAAAACTTACACATTGGCATTGCCATTCACAACTTCAATTACGATTGAGTTTGTTGTTGTCTTTATTAAGTAAAAATTTGTTGTGATTTATAATACCGAAGACCAAACTGAGTTAAGTTGAGACTGCCCCCTATTCCAATTCTGGTTAATATGGCAACATCACTTTTAGGAAACTGAATGAGGGCAATTATGATTAAAATTTCGCGAGAAATTTGTTCCTTTTGTTCGTTTTTTCAAACAATAGCAATAGGGAAAACAAAAAAATTCTAATTGGAAATTAGAGAAATTTCTCGCGGAATTTTATTCATAATTGACCTGAGCAAAAACAGCTGTTGTTCGCTTTTAAAAAATATGCTGTATTTTTTTTTTAATAACTTGAAAGAAAAACACCCAAAATTTTTTTTGGTACTACATTATTTTGAATTCAATTCGAAATAACAGGATTGCGTAAAGCTCATTTTGCGAAAATTCTCAAATCGTAATTTCAGTTGAAAGATTAGTTGAAAATATGTACTATAATCAGGACAATTGTGAATAAAATTCCTTGTGAGCTTTCCCACGTGATATCTATCATGGAATTTTATTCATAATTGACCTGAATATTATTATTACTTTGCTTATTAGCAAAAATTTACGATTAATTTAAAAAATATATCTCAAGCCTTATTGAAATTAATCACACACTTTTAAAACCTACGGTTTGAAATCAATGGATTTTCATCACACACCTAATTTAGGCCAGTCGGTTGGTAAGAAACTCCAATAAACTCGTGAAACTACATTAAATATTGAAAAACATAGGCGAAATGCGCCTGCCTGTTAATTTTCGACTTACTGGCATTGAACGGATTATTTTTTTGTTTTTTTTTACACTGTATGTATGAAATGGGAATTTCGAGGGTATTTTATGTATCAACTTATCAGGATTGCACTACACAGCTCATGCAGAACAGTGATGCCAATTCAATGTGTTGCCTTATTTGTTTAATTTTATAACTCCGATAAAACAAAAATACTTAAGTTTTTATGTGTTTCACAATTTTTAACTAAAATGTGGGGAGTTTTGTTTTATAAATTGGTCAAATTGTTATTATATTTTTTTCAGATTTTTTTTCACTTAGTAATATTTCGAGCAAAAAGGACGCTTTCTTTTTCTTTTTTAATTGTTGTTTAACGTATAAGCTACAACATACTATATATAATATATTAAACATTTGTTTTGTGTATTTTAATTTTATTTTTATAATTTAATACAAACTTTATTACTTTGTTTTTGTTTTTTTTTTTCATTCGCATTATTTAATTATATATTGTATAATTATTTAAAACAAAATCAATTTAAGCTGCAAAATATTAAAAGAAAAAATCAATAATTATAAAAATACAAAAAATAGTACGCTTAATTTTAAATAAAACAGTTAGCAATGTTTTACTTTTTTTTTGTAATTATTAAAAATTAATTTTAATAATGCTTTTTATTATTTAGTAATTTCAATAAATTTATGTATAATTTACAATTTCAAAATTGTACGTTGAATTAATTAAAAAGTTTGATCAAGTTCATTTACCAAAAAAAAATATGTTTATTACTATTTTTTATGGTTAGAAAAAAAAACGTGCAAACAATGTGTAAAGGGGAAAGCCGACAGCCGAAAAATAAATCAAACGCGTTTTTAAACAAAATTACTACAAAAAAATTATTGCAGTTTTATAGCTTTATACTGGGTATGGTTTCTTTTTCTAGTTTTCTTTATTTTTTCTAGAATTTGTTTCTTATAACGTGTCTTAAACATAAAAAAGAACAACAAATATGTTTTTTAACTTTTTTTATTGGTATTATTATTAAAGAATTATTGCATTTTTTTTTAATTAAATTGTTTCAAATAATTTTTAAAATACGATAAAAACAAAAATTTCCTACGTAGTAGAGAATATTTTATGAAATAAAAACATCATGTGCTTTCTTTTAATGAAAGAATAAAATAAATTAAATAAAAGTGTGTGTACGTACGCTCTTTTCACAACTAATCAAATGTTTTACAAATTAAAACCATATTTATTTATCACCTATTATAGAGAAAATTCCTTTAAGAATTTTTTATCTGACAACCTGCGAAAATTATAAATATTTTTTTGTTTAATTGGCATCTAAATATTATCTCAATTGATTTTCAAAGGGCATTTTTTATTTAAAAAAATACATCTCCATACTTATTCTATATAATACGGTCATATTTCAGGAATTATAACCGTTATAATTATTTTCGCCCACATAACAAACACATTAGTGAGTGTATTTGTTGTGTTTATTTTTCAAAGAGTAGATAATGAATGGCAGTCAGTGTTGCTAGAAAGCAACGGAATGTTTTTTTTTTTTTTTTGTATTGAAATTCATTGAATTTTAATTTCTATATTTATGAACTCATTTTAATTATCTGGAAAGTGTAACAAAAAATATATTTGTCTGAAACGCGTTGATATAAAATATTAAGTTCAAACTGAAAATTGTCATTTGTTCTAGGGAAAAAAATACCAAAGCACTCAACTCAAACGCTGGACATTTAAAATAAAAAAGTTTGGTTTCCAGAATTTTCCCCACTTGAGATCAAAAAAAAAAAAAAACAAAAGATTCTCGAGAAAAAGATTTTAAGAATTTTGAAATAATATTGTAAATGTGAAAGTTTGGATGTTTATTCCACTTTAACGCGAAAACGGAGTAATTGATTTGGATGAAATTTTATAGACGGATAGATAGCATATGGTCCAATTTAAAATAAAGGTTACTTTTTTTGGTGAATTTTGAACTTTTCCATTTTTGCTAAGCTTGGTATAAATAAAGTTTGGACAATTTTAGGTTCATTCTGGATGTGAACGAAGTCTCATAAATTAAAAATTAACTTTCAAACTCTGCGATTCATGTCACGAATTTCAATTTATTTTTCGTCTGCATTTCTCTTACATTGCATAGTAATTTTAAACATTACTTGAGAAATTAAAAGAAGTTCATTAACAATTAGGGAAAACAGAAAAGTGCAGTAACTAACAAAATTATGTTCGGAAAAAAACTGCCATCCAATGAAACAAATAAAACATCTCGTTTGTAAGATATTCAGCGAACAAATTTTACAACTTGACAAAATGAATATGTGAACTTATCCTGCTGTAAACGCATTTCTTCTTAATAGTTATGAGTATTTTGAAATATTGTCAGATGTAATGTCATAATGTTGTGTAACACCTTGAATGCTATCACTTAATACATAAGTATCTCAACGCGTTGAAAATTATACACATGATTGATTATATATTTTCTTGCCAAATCAAACCTAATTTTACACACACACTTTTTTTAACAGTTAACGGAACATAAAAAAAATGTTTATAAAATAATAATTTTTTAGCATTATGACATGTTTATATATTTAATAATTACTTATTATATTCATTTTAATAAAGTTTAACTTTACACACTTTTTACACATTGTCTGCAAGTGTACTAATTAAAACTATTTTTCTTTTTATCTTAAAAAAAAATATTATTTTAAAATTAAATTGTAAAGATATTTTACAATTTTGAATTTGTAAATATGAAATTTATTTAGTTTAGAAAAAAACGCGTACCTTAACTTTATTGTTTGAATTTTTTATATACATATAAAAAAATAATAAATTAAGATTTAAAACACTTTGTTGGTAATGAATTGGATTTTTTTAAGCCACGTTTTATTTATTTGATTATTTTTATATATTTATTTATTTTTATTATAAGTCCAGCTAACTATTTTCGCCGCTTGTAATTGGAATATATTTTTTTGACATCCTAAGCACGAATTTTTCAAAGCGAATTAAGGCGAGTCTTCGTCATATGAATATCCCAGTTTTGAAATATGTACGCTTATAACAAAAAAAAATTCAGTATGAATTTTTGTAATCCTTAACAAATCCTTAAACACCCCCGTAGTCGAAGTCGAAATACGACACTCGTAATTAGGCTAATTATATTTTTTCTTGACATAGAATGTGATAATCAGAATTTTATACTTTGAAATATTTTTAATACTTTTATTGAGAATTCGGCTATTTTCTAAACTATACAGAGTAATTCCAAATTGAATTCACTTTACACAATTCGTCTAAAATTGTTGTTGTTCAAATTTTTACTTTTAAATTTCCATTTATGTTGCTAAACTTTTCACGGAAAAATTATCAGGCAGACTCTCTAGGTATCAATCGTGGGTCGTTACTATCATGATTTAAAATTATTTAACCATTAAACATTGAGTTTTTGATAATAAGATCATAAGAGTGTAAGAGAATATTCTTCAATAAATAACGAGAATATATTTGTATTTGTTCTTACACTTTGTTTTGTACTCTTTAGTCCATATTAGACGTCTGAAATTTATATTACTATATTCTTTCAGAATGTTGTCAGAAATAGTTTAAGCATTGGATTGGAAAATAAATATCTGGCCTTTTTCACACGTTGCTCTGAAAATCGAATCTGAATTTTGTTTCGTGAGCTGGCAACGCTGACAAAATGTTCACCATATTCTACTCTCAGAGTGTTTTTTTTTTCTAAAAAAAAAAATCATGAAGGCCTTGCAATTTACGACCCTTATAAATCGACAATGTAGTTATTGCCATATAAATTAGTTGACTTTTGTTTGTGCATAGTGTTGCCAGACAATGATTGGGAAAAATCGCTTCGAATCAGGATATCAAAAGAGAATAATTTTTTAATTTATATTTACATATATATTTTTTTAAATAAGTTTTCATGCTTGTTGTTGGAAATATATATGTATTTAGAAAAACAATGTTACGGGAATTAACATTGTTGTTCTAAATACATATATATTTCCAACAACAATTATAAGGCAATTCCACACGTTTTAATTTCACTTGGAATACGGAACATACCCGATTGTTAATGCTAGATTGTTAGCGACATAAAATTCAATTGGTTTCTGTGTAATAAAATCGTCTTAAAAAAAAGTTTCATATAAATAGATAAATCGGCAATATGGCAACTTACTTGTCTGGTAACCTTATGCATAGATAACTGTTTTACAGTACAATGACAACACTATCGATTTATACGAGTGTTGTTAGAACAAAACACACTACTCTTTTAGAGAGCAAACATTTTTTAAGAAACATGAAGTTGCATATTTTAAGACGGAAATGTATATATATACACATGGGCATTTCCACGAGAATGTTCACTGTTTTGTCGCGTGCGACAGCATGCAATTAATAAAGCTTATATTTCAGAAAAATGTTGCTCGATTTTGCTTAAAATTTTACCTAATAGTTCAAAATACATTATGACTGCAGCAAACCAATAACCAACCGACGCTACAAAAAGTTAACTTCTTTTGGAAATGCCAATATGTATTTTTTGAAGAAAAGAAAACATCTTTAGTGATCACTTTGCTGTTGGACTTGTGAATTGCAACAGCCAACGTTTTTTGCCATACCGAACTTCAATCTACGTACTTTGTAACTTCAAGTTCGTATTGTTAATGGACTCGGGCTGTAGATAGACTTTTTTTGAACCGATAGGTGGCACTGTTGTGAAGTATTTTTTTTAAGATTTTTTCAAGATTTTTTCAGATATTTCTATGTGCATGATAGTGTAGTTATTCGTATCCAGCTGTTAGTTATTTTTGAAGGATTTGTTTTGGTAATGTTAATTTATTTTTTTTTTGTCTGCCTAATTATACTATAAAATAAATTAAAAATTTGCCCTTTTCATATTTTATATGATTGTTACAAAAGTTCGAGTGAAGACTATAAGTACCTACACACAAAACTTTGAATGTATTATTTTTCAGATTCTGTTCTTCAAGCTTTAAATTTATTTTTTTTTTATTATTATGAATTTAATTTTATTAATTTATTACAACATAATCTTAATTTTATTATATCATTATTTTTTATTATTAATTTTTTTTAAAGTTTATTATAAAACGTGGCTTCGTTTTTTTTTTCGCTGATGATGATGGGAGTTAGGGTTTTTCAACCAAATGTATGTATGTTTATAATTTTGTTTTAGTTTAAATAAACGTGTTGATTCAATTTATTTTTTGTTTTAGCTGCTCTATATATAAAATGTGTTTTTTTCTTTTTTTTCATATTAAAGTTATAAAAATGGAATGATTGGCTGCCCCCAATACACAATTGCTTCACGATTTCTTTTTTTTAGGTTTATATGTAACTAACATTGGTACATCTTGTAGTATTTATTTTTTATTTTTTTTTTTTTGAACAAAAAATTTGTTTTATTTTGTTACTAAGATGGTGGTTTATCAACTACTTGAAAAACACAAGTAAAAAAAAACTTAATAATGTATTTTAATTAAATTGAAAAAAAAAACAAATATCTACTTAAAAAGAAGTGTAATGATTCAAGCATTAATACAAAAGGAGGAGAGTTGAAAGAATTAGACATATGAACTACTACAGAAAATAAATATAAGCAAAATACTTCAAGTTTTCAAAACAAAAACAAAAACTATTAAGGGGAAATTTCCGTGTACTTAATAAAGTAAAGTTAGAAATAGAGTTTAGAGGAAATTTGCAGTTTACTAGCAAAGTTTTACATTCTGCTTGTTATATTTAAAACAAACAAACGTTTACCTTAAAAACAATTCGTTAAACAAATTGTTTTGCTGTGCCTTAAACTTATAAGAGTTTCTTGTTTTTTTAATTATTTTAAATAAATTAATTTGGAAATAATTTTGTTTAACAAAATCTCATTATCAGCCTGGTTGGCGAATGGTAGTTAGTAGCCTTGTTTCAATAAATATAATATTACAAACAAATTATGTATTATTAAAAAAATAATAATATGTAATTATAAAACAAAATATTATATATTGCACTTAAATATTAGAACTTAGTTCTAGAGTTTAAAAAATTAAACAAAAACAACCTATTTACTTTTATTCATCTTGCTTTTTTTAACTTCAATGAATAAATACTTCAATGCAAACATAATTGTTTCAATGTGTTGCAAATTTTTTTTTGTAATAAATGCAAAAATATTAAAAAACAAAGAGAATTGTAAAACTTTACTTGTAAGAGCAGTAGGAGGAAGAAAGAGAGGGTAAGAATATAGAAAAGGAGTTATTCAAACTTAAGTATTAAAAACTACAATTATGTATATATGTATATTTTTAAATTATAATATGTATATAATTTAATTAATTTAAATTTGTATCCAAACAAGAGATTTTGTCCTTTAGACTTTTTTAGTCCTGACATGAAATTTTATATTTTTTTTTTGGTTTTTTTTTGAATACTTATATAATTACAAGGGTTTGCATGACTTTATTTTACTTCGTTTGCACTACAAAAAAACCTTTCGAGTAAAAATAGTAGTGCAATATTTGCTCAATTGCAAATAATAGAAGTAAACAACAACTTTTGACATTTCGATCGCCACTTTTAATTATATTTATTTTCTCATTTTCGCTGCCTTTAGGCATTTTTATTTAATAATTTATTGATAATATTGTTTATTTTTGTAGTATATTATCAAGCAAATAAATAACTTTTGACAGATGAGGACAGTGCTGCCAGAATTTTTGATGAGTTGCGGCCAGATTTATTTTAAGATACTCGGGTATGTTCTGCATTCCACGTTCGGATATGTTCTGCATTCCACGTGAAATTAAATCGAGTGGAATTGCCATAGCATTGTTATTATAATTATATATTTCCAACAACAATTTTATGACAATTCCACTCCTTCTAAATTCACGTGGAATGTAAAACATACCCGACTATTATATCTTAAACTACAATTATATTTCAAAAGTATGCTCACTAGTGGTTTTCATTAATAATAACGTATATTCAGCCCAATCATGAATATTCCCCCGGAATTCTTTTCTCACGGAAAATAATTTTCTCGAGAAAAAATTCCTCCAATCATAAATTCCTTGGGAACAAAAAAGAGTAATATGTGGCATCACCGCATTACGAAGCTCGTTGTTTTGCTTGTTTGTTGACATTTTTTCTCCCTTTTTTTGAGTGAGAGAGTAAACAAAATTATTAAAATTCACCAACTTGAAAAAATAAGTAAAAATAAGTTTATAAACGATTTTTTGGGCATAATTTCTGTTATCCCAAATAAAAGAACTATAAAATAAAAGTTTATGTATAAACATTTTGTTTTAACTGAGTATTAAATATGTTTTTATGTAAACTCCCTTCTGTTTTGCCAGGGAAAAATTTTTAGTGAAAAACGCAAATTCAATTGCGTTCATAATACCTACTTTTTCCCCCGGGAGTTTTTTTTTTTTTTGTTATTCCCGCATTTGGTAAAAACAGGAGAAAACATATTCAAAATAGGAGAAAAGGGAAAAGTGAAAAAACTCACGCGGAATTTTTGTTCATGATTGGGCTGATTATGTATTTCTCCTTTCGAGTTTATGATATCAAATTGTTATATTTTAAATGCTTCTTAGAAAGTTCTAAGAAATTTTTTAAAAATATGTACGCATGTACATCATATTTTTCTAAAACAACAGCACAACTTCTACATTTCTTTTAAAATAAGCTTGCAATTAGTTTTTCTGGCTCTGCTGAAGAAATTTGATTTTTGGACATAAGCTGTTGTTAATGAAAACTACAGAATTAACGTATGTATCGTTGGTGGAATGTAAAATGACGTAACTACACTTTTTAATATTTTAAAGCAGAGAGGAAAAAATTAAACAAAATTATTCAAGTGGCTGAATTAAAAAAGTTTCTTTAAGTCTAATACTCACTATTGTGCACATTCGCACGACTTACGAAAAAATGCAACCCTGATCTAATGAATTGTTGTTGTCTTTTGCAAATTTGCATAAAATACATCTTGCCAGGGTTGTATTTTCTCAAAAGCCGCACGATTGTCCTTTTTGTCACTTTTTAATTCGGCTGATTTTTGTTATAAAGGTTTCAAAATTTCTAGAAACATGAATTTCGATATAATAATAATAATAATTTATTGCTGTTACGCCAAATTATGGGCGCATAGTGCCAAAATATAATACCCAACATTTAATTAAAAATGCGATCTTTTCATATATTTTTTTTTTTTTGTTAGTTACGTGGTTTTGCATTTCAACTGACGATATGTACACGTGAATATAAATACAAGAGCATTTTACTTTTTTAGCGACATTGTCATTTTTCGAAAAATGTTTTTCCACATTTTTTATTAGTTATGATTCCTATTGGGACGGATTGCTTTTATAACGGTAATTTTTTAAATCAATGCATTAAGTTCCCTCAAAGGGATGCATTTTTTTTTTGGATACTAATTTCATTATATTACACATATCAGTTAAAGTTTGAAACTATAATTATTTGTTTCATTTGGGGAAAAAAAGTTATCGATTTATCGGAATGTCAAACTTTCGAAATTCGTTCATAGATTTACGAAAACGCACCCCATTTTTTGAGTTATGATATTGCTTCAGTAAATGAGCGATATACATATATGTATGTAATAATTCCCTTTTGTCATTATTAACATATCGCTCATTTGATAAAACAACGCCAGAAATCCCATTTTTTTTTTTGTAAATAAGCGATATGCATTTCAATATTTAAGTTTTATTTAACGCATGTCTTGCTTAGCAGCAACAAAATGCATTTAGACTTGCTAAACCAACAAATACATTTTTTAAATGAGCGATATATATATTGTAAATAAGCGATATATATTTCAATATTTAAGTTTTATTTAACGCATGTCATGCTTAGCAGCAACGAAATGCATTTAGACTTGCTAAACCAACAAATACATTTTTTAAATGAGCGATATATACATATGTACATAACTCAACTTATAATAAATATTTGTAAGGCGATCGTCACAAAGGAAACAATGTTTGTTCATAATTCTTTCCCAGCCAATCTCAAATCCCGTTACAAATTACTTAACGCTCAGGATTCCGAAAAAAATATCGCTTAAAAACAGGTGTTCTGATAAAAAAAAACTCATAAGTTTGGCGTATTAAAATCGCTAGTGCATACTGAGACGATCTATTTTTAATTTGAACTACGCTCTAAAGAGGAAATTAAATTATGTACAATTTAAAGTTAATCACCCCAAACCATTCGATATTGAAAAAAATTTAAAAATATTTCAATAGAATTATGGAAAAAAAAGCGATTTGAAAACGTCGAAATTTCCAGAAGATGAGCGCATGACATTCGATATGGAACATATTTCAATAGAATTTAAAAAAAAGTCTTTCAAATTTCGTTCGATATCGTATTTTGAGCACAGTTTTTATTCATTATCAAAACATTTTCAACTAGATTGCAGTTTTTACAAAAATTACGAATAACTCCTTTTGAAATATTTTAAGAAAGAAATTCAGTTAGGAAATTTACTTGGTGAATAAAAACAACTAAATATGCATACATATAACTAAAAGAATAACTTATAATTATTAACCTACATAGTTTTTTTTATACTTAATGAGAGAGAACTTACTAAAACTGAGGAGGGATAAATGTGGCAGAGCTAAATTCCTAATATGTAGACGATGAAGTTTTTTTTTTCAAATAAGATATATGAAAGGAAAACTTCTTTAACTATTGCTACTTTTACATTTCGACAAGTTCGAAATAATAATACATAATAATAATTAACTTCCTTTTTTTAAAAGACAAAAAAAAAGCGAAAACCTTAAATGGAAATAGTAAAAATGAGTTTTTTCTTTTTTTTTTTTTGTAAACATAAACATTGTTTTAATTCTCCATTTCTTTTTCAGTTGGTAATATATATTTTTGTTATATATTTTCTTACATTTAAAAATTTAATATTATTTATGAAGTTATTTTAAGAATTTAAAAATCTACCTTCAATTGCTATTGTTTTATGTATGTATATAATGCTTGTAATCAATATAAAAGAAAAATATTGAGAAAATAACTGAAGAAATAATATGTAACACTAATTGTTAATAAGAGTTTGCGCAATAAAAATAAAATTGAAATGATGCTTTATGGTAGAAAAAAAATAATAATTAATGAATGAAAAATTGATGATTTTTAAGTTTTCCTCTCTTTTTTTTCTTTTGTAGTGTAATAGGGTAAATAGTTGTAGTAATAATAGGGAAGTTGGTTTAGTTTGATAATAATCATATGTATTTATAAAACAAAATTATATTAAATAAATAAACGCGTCCTAACCTGCTTCACTGTCACTTGAGTCGCTAGAACTACTATCGCTTGAACTGGACGAGGATGAATCGCTAGAACTAGAGCTTGATGATGGGCGATTTGCGGGTTGAACAGCTTCAACTTTATTCGATGATTCGTCTGAAACAAAAAAAAAAAGGAAATTCATATATGTATGTATGTATGAATTTAAACAAATATTCAAATTCATAGTCTGTAGATAACTAACACGCGTAGTTTAACTAACGATTTTTCTTATCAAGTTCATTAGGTAAACCACGTTCATTAGTTAACTAAATATTGCGAATTTGAACCTCAGGGGGGTCATTATTATAACTTGACGATAATAAAGTTCCGGATAGTTAGTCATAAGTTTAGCAAAACTGAATGGCAACATTGGAGTGGACAACGACTTAGTGGCAGCGACTTGGTTATTTGCTTCGATTAAATGTAGTTTACTCATGTTTTAGACTCGGAAGGAAGTCTGAGTTTATGGGAGAGAGAGAGAGAGAGAGAGAGAGAGAGAGAGGAAAGAAGAGGGGTCCTGACTTGCTTGTACAGAAAAGTTACTTCAATTCTCTTTTGTTATTTCATTCGCAGCATTAAAACAATAGGAAAATTGAACATGAAACCATCTGAGTGTAAACAAACGAGCAGTTTTAAAAGAGAATTGAAGATAACTGCTTCAAGAAAAACTGCCAAGTCTAAAACATGACTTATAGTTTATACAATGGTGTCATGGTGTCATTTTCATTTACTTTTTACTCTAAAATTAAATTTAATTTAATTTGGTTTTTTGCACTCCAGCAATTTTGGATAAATTTGGCACATTCAGAGAGTAATTTTGTTTTACTCTAATTAGTCGAAACTTGCACGAAGTCGTTTGGAACTCACACCGAGTTGCCATATTTCTATTTTACAAATTTCCAAGTCACAGACACAGTGTGTGCCTGTGTGTCTGTTTATCTATACATCTGTGTGTCTGTCCGTGTCCACGTACAGGCCAAACGGCTGGACCGATTTTCATTTAGTTTTTTTCTGTTTGAAAGATGACTTGATCGAGAGGGTTCTTAGCTATGTTTGAAGAAAATCGGTCCAGCCGTTTAGAAGATATAACATCTTTTCTGAAAAAAGTCGGGGGTTTTTTAAATTTTTAATTTTTGTTATTAGTGAATTTATTGAAAGTTTGTTAACACAACTTGATTTTTACAGAATTCAAATTCAGTTCAAATTTCGCACAGTCGCAAGGTTTGACGTGAATATCTTTAATATTATTATTGAAATAAATTATTTTCGGTTTTTTATATTCATTCCACTGAACCTTTTCAGGAAATTGTTAATGTTCGACAAGGTAGAAATCAATAATTTACTTGTATTTCTGCTCGAAAAAATAAAAATAAAAAAAACTTTTATCTTTTGACTTTTATTATAAAAGTCATAGCACAATTGCGACCCCAGTTGTAAACATTTTTATAAATCAAAAATATTATCTGAGGAAGTTAAAAACTTACCTTTTTTGGCTGTCTTCTTGCTCGTACCTAATTGGCCGGTTACATCTTGCAGACGTTTCTCCAGTTCTTGTTTCTTTTCGGCCATTTGTTCATCTTTTGATTTACCAGATGGCTTTTTATCTAAAGTAAAAAATTAGAAGCAAAAAAAAACTCATTTTTCTTTGTAAAATAAAATTACACATTTTATATTAAATAAATCTATGTCTTCCTTATAGATTTTAATATTAGATAAATCGAAGGTTAAGATTTGTTAAGATTTTATAACAAATGAAAAAGCCAATTAAAACTAAAAATTTAGAACATGCTCATTAAAAATATAAAATAATAGGGAGAAATAAAAAAACCAGCACCAAAATAAATTTTAAATTTTTTATAAAGTTTATTAACTTTTATTTTTTTATAAAGTTTAACTTTTATTTTATTTTTTAATCTAAAGTTTTTGCTACAAATTCATGCCGATAATAATTATTAGCAATATTTTAGAGAATTTCACGTTAAATAGAAAACTTATAACAAAATTTATTTTTATTAGAATTAAGTTATACACTTTCTTTTAATGTTTTCATTATTATTTATAAGAGCAATAATATTCAATTAGAAAACCATAAAGAGATAATTAAAAATCAATATATATGTGATATTTAGTTCATCCAATTAACACGTTCACTACTTTTTCATTATTTTTAATCACCTGCGATTTAAAAAAAAATAATAATAAATAATTATATTGATTGGTGTATAATTTTTTTATTTATTTTCTGGTTTTACAAAGTAATTGTAGGAGAAGGAAGGCAGCAAATTGAGTTACATACACATATGAAAGAAAGGTTACTTGGTATTATTGTTGTCCAACTTATGTAAAATTTCCATGAGTTGCTGGTTTGGTTTAAAGCCTTAAGTTTTTAGTAAACGTAAACGATTTTTGGGAAAACTATTTAAAAATAAAGTACGAACGAACAGCAGCATTGTTTAAAGAAAACTAAACTTATGAAATGGAATTGAATTGAATGACTTTTTATGCAAATTTTAAGTCAACCAAAATAGAGAGAGAGAGAGAGACATAGATATATATACATATATACATCTCAAATGTGCCATTGCTCTGCTCTTGGCGATCTCTGCTCTAATCTTATTCATATGTGATCAAAACAGAATAAAAAAAAATCACTGACAAAATCATAATAAAATCTACTTCAGTAACTTCAAATGCTCTCTTATTTTCGTTTTATTTTCTTTGCGTTTATTTTTCTTTGTAGTTTTGTTTACAAAATGTATGAAATTTATTGAAAGAATAACAGCCTTATTTAAAAAAATTATGAAGACTTTATAAAGGATTTTTAAGAAAAATTATGATATAAAATTTTTCTTATTAAGCCTTTATGAAGCCTTAATAAGTTTTATAAATAAGGCTGTAAGTATTTATGTATACATATGCTAGAGCATAAGAAAAAACGTTTTCAAAATAAAATAGATTATATCTCTCGACTGCTTTCTGAGACTACTTTTTTATGTCAATTTGTATGTGAAAATGAGAAGAAAACTTGACATGCGGAAATGAGTTCATTCGCCTTTTTTATTTCTAATGTGTGTGTTGCATTAAAAGAAAACAACAAAAATTACACAAGTAAAATTGTGTAGATCACTGCTGGCCAGAGAAGCGCCAGAGTACCGAACATCAATCGGCTTTTTGTACAAATGAATGCACATACGCTTATACATTACTCTCGGTTTTCTCTCTGTAGGCAGCAGGAGAAAGTTAACAAGAGAGTTAAAGAAAACCTGCTGTGTATAAATGAATTATTAGTGAATGCTTAAGATAAAATGAATTGAAACTTCGATCAGAATAACCAAACATAAAATAATATATCTGAAGCCTTCCGAAGAAGGTTAAAAAAAGTGAAAATTAGTCACTTGCATTCGCATATCAGACAGTTAAACAACAATAAAAAAAATTATATATTCATGGAAATTGGTTTTTGTTAAGATTTATAAACTTTTAGCAAGTAAAAAAAAATTAAATTAACATTTTTTTTAAATCTAATGTGTGAATAATGATTTACTTCAAATTCGAAACAAACAACAAAAATAAAACCAGATGTGTTATGTGTGAAAGTGTGTTTAAATGGCTAACAACGTGTGATAATTTTTCTTTTTGTTTAATGAAAAATGTGCTTTAATTATATACATTGGAAATACAATGTAAATCTGACAAAAAAAAAAGAAGTTAATAAAACAAAATAGTATAATAGAAAAACAAAAAATCATCACAGAAAAAATGATGTAAAAAAGGAATGAAGCTGCACTTTTTGATTTTAATTTATTTTGTTTTTTTTTATTAGAGGAGTCCACAAGAGACGGAAGCGATAAACGTATAAATTTTTGTTAAATCTTTGTTATAAAACAATAGACAACTAGATTTTGGCAAAAAAAAAAATGGTCAACCTCTTTGAAGTTTTTAACGTTACAGTTGTTGTTCTTTTGTTCATGTATTTTTCTTGAGTAGTGCGTGTCATTGGGATAAACTTACAGTAAGGCTTACGGGTTTTTTTGCGCAGACATGACGCCACATAGCTTTCAAGTTCACGCAACGTTGAGGGTTTCAAAGTTTCGAAATCAATTTCAATTTCATCCGGATTAGAGTCGCGCAGCGATGGTTCTCGATTTTGTATAATGTGTACAACGCGTCCTAATTTATCACCTGTTAAATAAAAAAATAAAAATATGTGTATATGTAGTAGCAAAATTTAAAATTGAAAACTTCGTCTATGTTTCATTAAAAACATAATCAGGTATGTGATGGAAAACGATTTAGACACAAAAACAATTTGAAAACGATAAAAGGTGTGATATGTTTCTTATAGTCGTTTTTCAATAATTTTAAAACTTCTTTTTAATAGTCTTTCCAGACATTTTTGATTAATTTCTTTTCACAGCTCCAATAAGTGATTTATGTTTTATCTCTAGTGTGCTTTTTAGAAGTCAGGAGTTTAAGATAAGCTCAAAAACCATACTCAAAATCTATCGAAATTCATCACACCTTTTCAAAACGATTGTTTTGAAATCGTTTTGACAACGATCGTTTTCCATCACATACCTGAATATTGATTTGGGTAAATAATGTAGACCTAAATGTAAATAATTTTCAACGCAGTTCTCATATTTATATTTTTTACAGCTAATATTTTTCCATTTTTAAATCGAATTTTTTCATGTGTTGCAGATCGCAGGTTTTGCTTAGTCCCAATTTACACTATGCAAGTCTAATTGCTAAGCTGATTAGTTTGTTAGGGGAGAGAGACGGGGGAAAAGAAACGTTGCTGTTCCCCTCGTCTCTCTCTCCCTGGAACGAATCAGCTTAGCAATAAGACTTGCATAGTGTGATTTGGGACTTAGCGCAAATATATGTATGTGTAGTCTGGTAATACTTTTTTCGTATGGAAATAAATACAGCTGTGCACTAGCACACCCATGAAAATTGCTGTAAAGACTGAGTCTGGCAATACTTTTATGAGAATAAAAAAATTACAAATTTTAGAGTAACCCCCCGTCTAGACTGGCAATAAATATGTTGGCAATACAGCAATAACGCCGGCAGAATAGCGGAACAATATTGCTTATTGCTTTACTTATGTTAAGGGTATGGGAAATCGTAGCCACAATATGGAAAAACTCAACAGGGAAGGTGCAGAATAAAAATATAATTCACTTGTAAATATCTGGTTAATCGAAACAATTTTTATTTTTAAAACTTATAATAATACAAATTATTTCACTACACACGCTTTTAAGAGACTGTTTTCCTTTTTTAATATACATACATATGTATATTTTATGAATTTCAATAATATTATCGAAATGCCAAACGCAATACAGAAAAGTCGAATATAAATTAACACCGAGTTTGACGTTTTACGTTCGCAATAATTGTCAACGAAAAACTGTTGCAATTATTGCTACAATTATTGCAAGTACTGGCAATGAGCTGTCTCCATTGGCAATATCAATAATTTGACATTTGCTGCAATATATGTTACTTGGGGGCCACACGTTCAATTTTTGACTTTCAATTCCATTCAATTTGCAATACACTCACACTTTTTTAACTAACACAATCAAACTTTTTAAATTGAAAACTAGATTGATTTCAAATTCACCTATCCATTTAAATGGCAATTTAGTTTTCAATTTGAACGGATTTTGACACACAATATGTGTAATGAAATTGAAAGCCATTTATTGAACGTGTGGCTGCAGAGTTAATGATTTTATTGCCAGTCTAGACGGGGGGTAAACTAATTTTTTATTAAAACTGATCAAAACAATGTACATATTTTTTAAAGATAATAAATAAAAACACATTAAATTTTATTTATACGATGTAATTTTTTATACTCAGTTATTGCAATATATAAAAGTTTTTTTGTGGGATTGCATTTTCCATCACACTAATTCTGTGACTTCAAATCGCAATCGCATTTTTTTTGCGAAATGTGAATTTCAGGACATGGTTGAACATTTCGTTTAAAATCTCTAAATTCATTAGAATAAAACATTTCATTGTGAATATTACTGAAAAAATTTAAAAAAGAAAAAAATAGAAGCGAAAACTTTGAAATATGTATGTACTAGTGATGCACGAATATTCGTATTCGTATTCGAATTGTCGAATATTCGGCCATTTTCAGGCGAATACGAATGTATTCGTATTCGTCAAATTCAGGCGAATACGAATACGAATATTTTTCCAAAGAAATTAAATAAATAAATGCATAAATCCCAAACGAAATTTAAATAAATGACTAAAAATTTTAGTTTGTACAAATACATTAATTTTTTATAGAAATTTGTGCTTGTATCATTTTCAAATATTATTTAATGATGATCATTCAAATTTTGGGTAGTTTTTATTAACTTTAAAGTACGCCAACAAGAGTGTGAAGTCCTTTTTCATAACAATTTTTTAATATTTCATATTGCATATAATATTCGTATTCGTATTCGCGAATATCGTTTCAAATATTCGTATTCGTATTCGCGAATATCAAAAATTGACATTCGTTACATCACTAGTATGTACAATATCGTCCCTACCTCGTCAAACTATCCAATAAGCATTCGAACTTTTCAGAAGAGTGCGAAGACCCGTCAATTGTGAATTTAAAGTCACCGCATTCCTAAAAATGCGAGGCTTAAAATAGTTCTTATTGAGTTACCTATCGTCCGTGAGAATTTCAGCATTTTGAAACGAGACATATCGTAAAAAATAGGGTACCAAGATAACGAATCTAAAAAACCAATTTTGCATATTGGATAGTTTGACGTGGTAGGGACGATATGTATTTCAAATCTCTTTAGTTCGGTAGAAAATTTTTTGAAGTGATTTAACTAAACCCAGTTGTTTTTCAGGTAAATCGAAACATATCAAGGGATTTCATTATTAAGCAAATTGGTATTTAGTGAATTTTCTGGGCATATTGAGAGCGAACTTTTAAAATATTTATTGCGTTTTATAAAAAGCAAGCAAAAAATCTGGTACCACTTTTCCTTAGCTGCCAAAAGTTCTTTAATTAGTTCTACATTTGCATTGATCGCAACTTTTTTCCCTTCTTACGAATAAAAATATAGCCGTTAACATGTGAAAAACTTATTTAGTTTTATTTGCAACTTATAAAATATGCATTGCAATTTTTACTAAATTTTTTTAATGCAAACGCAGTGAAATTAAGAAAATTGCAATTATGTTTGACCCAGTAAAAGTTGCACTTACCCGGCAGTTTATTTATGTCTAAGGATAACTGTCTCTTTTCGTCGTATGACATTGGCTTGGCGGTATCTTCCTCCTCCGAATCGAAGACTACAGCTTGGCTGGTGGGTTTCTTTTTGTTGGCACCTCTGGCACCAGTTCCCGCACCAGCTCCACCGCCTCCAGCAGATGTTGCACTGCCTTTGGTACGTTTCGTTTGCGCTGCTGTTGCTGTTTGACCGACACCACCAGCGTTAGCCGTTTTTGGACCACGTTGACCCTTGTTTTTAGCACCTTTTCCAGCTGTCGTTGCAGCCGGACCCGCTATACTGCCCGGACCCATGGCAGCACCCTTGCCACCGGTACTTATTTGACCCATTGACATAGCCGATGCAATCTCGTGCGCATGCATAGTGTTGGCAATTCCTGAGGCGACGCCGGCGCCGCCAGGTGCCAATGAACCCATTATTGCCGTCGGTACAACGCCACCGGATCCTAATGTACCGCCGCTGGCTGTAGATTTTTTCTTCTCTTTCATTTTCTTCTTAGCCTTCTTCTTATTTGATGCTTCTTCCATTAGCTTGCGCATTTCTTCCTGCAAATCGAGCAATTTTGCTTCTAGCATTTTCAGTTTTGCGTTGCGCTCTTCATCCGAATTTGATTCATTTTCACTGTCCGACGATTCGTCGGAAGATGAATCGGAACCATCATGTTTGCCGTAGCCGTGATGGGCAGCCGCCGCTGCCACAGCAGCTGCATGTGCATTAGCTACTGGTTCATCGGGTATATTCGCATAACGCATTTCAAAAACGTCCTGTAATTTGCGGCCCATGGCAACAACATCATGATCTGGCGGGTTGTATTTGTAACAGTTGGTGAATATTAATCGCACATCAGCAGCGAACTCGGGTGCGCTTTTATATTCTCGATTGTCCATTTTCCGTTTGACGGTACCCAAGTCCATGGGCTTCTTAATGATGTCATGATAATCATGTAAGCCCAGCAGTTCGGCATCGACTGGTTTATAAAAGGGCCAAGCATAGCCTGAATGTTTTTTGGAGAAAAGTTCTTTCAGTATTTCATTGCATGATTTCAAGGCATCCGATAGTTTTTCCTTGGACTTTACTGAGCCCGGTACACCACCAGGACCACCAGCTGCACCAGGCACTCCGCCAACACCCATGGGTGATAATGGATAGCCCGTGTCCTAAAGCAAATAAAATTAAAATTTAAGCTAAATATACTTTTAAAATAACTTCTAACATTTTTAATGTTTTTCTTTTACAGTTGTGCATAAATATATAAATGTATTATTAATTATTACAATGTATTTAGAGGTGTTTAAGAAACATAATAAAATATAGGTGAGGATTGGGGATATAGTTTAGTCTTAAAGGTATTACACAGCGTGTTTTGTGAAAGCATGATGATGTTTACGTTTGATTTGTACAAAGGCTAAGGAAATTTTAGTATGACGGGGCATGGTGGGGGAAAGAAAAAAAACTAATGTGAATTTCAAGTAGAATGACTGTGAAAAATTTGCAGGTGTTTTTCATTTAAAGTCAACTAAGTTAAGAGGTTGCCGAAAAAAACAAGTGTTGGGCTCAATTGGCTACATTTAAAATAGGCCCCTTTGTGTGTTAAATTACATAATTTATGGCTCGATTATGGATGACAAAAGAGCCATTAGTTACTTTAACACATTGTGTTAAAAAAATCATGTTCTTAAAATGCAATTCTCCTACAGATATTAAGAAAGTTTGTGCTCTTTAATTTAATATTTTTAGTTTGGGAACATCCTATCGAAATATAAAGTTCAGTGAGGGAGCGAGCCGATGTTAGGTAGACTTGTGTCCAACAGTTCTTTTTGAACTAGTTTGAGACTGTTTGAATCAAAAGTTGTTTCAAACCCATTTAATTTACATCGATGTTTTTGACCGGACTTGTGTCCAACTGAACGAACTATTTCAAAAAGAACTGTTGGACACAAGTCTAATGTTCAGCGTTGTCAACTTGGTGCGTTTCGCACCATTTTGGGTGCTTTTTGAAATTTTTTGTGCGAAAAATTCCTTAGTTGGTGCGTGGTGCGCTTTTTTTAATTTTGGTGCGTTTTTTTATTTTTGGTGGCACCAACGCAAATTTAACACAACAATGGGTTAAAACTGGAAAATTTTTTGTTGTGAAACTTACTAACTTCCTGATAGTGTTAATTACCATATTAATAGTAATGAAGTTTACAACAGTGAACTGTATGAGTTGATTCACTTTCGCTCTCCACTCGCTTTTACAATGCTTTTGTTTTGTTTTTTAACATCAATATGTACTAGTGATATTGCTTGCAGTCTCTCTAGCAACTGACTGTCTTTAACTCACTTCCTTTTTTAGGTGTTGTCAGTAAACATAAATAAAAAATTAGTACTGTTGTTTGATTGTTTTGTATAGTAATCAAATAACTCACAAAAGCACGTTGAATAGATGAAGTCTTCAGTTTACAAAACATTGAATAAATATTTCCACACATAAATAAATAGCGTTAAGAAACTATTAAAAAGTGTTTTTAGAAAATTTAACAGAATGTATTCAGAAATAATAAAAAATTTCGAAAATGGAGTTATTCGTGTAACAAAAAAATTAAACAAAATGAAAAAATCTATCTCTTCATATTGTGTTAATTGATAGTTTTTCTCATATTAAAATAATTTATAAAAAAGAATGGGCCTAGCTATTTTATTTTATAATATTACATAAAACTATATTTGTCAGAAGTGGTTAAGAAGTATTCAAAACAATCATACTGATTCATTGCTTTAGTGAGTCATATGAATGAATCTAAATTGCAAGCAATGACAGGCATTTATTAACAACAGTCTCATTGATATGAATCATGCAATAGCATCATTCATTTTGTTAATGTTAAGTGCTAGCTCAATATTCATTTTAGAAAATGCAAAATTATGCCGTTTGAATCGTAACCATGCAGATCACTGGTTTACAAGATATCTCAATTTGAAATGAAATCTGTTGTATGATAACAATAATGATGAAAATATTAGCTTTTTTAGATTTAGTTGAACTACAGTGAATTTTAATCAGAAATAATTTCTTAGTCGGGCTGAAGTCTAGTGATGATTTGTTACAGCAACAATGAAATGCATATAGACAAAGCTGAACCAACAGCAAATAAATTTCAAATTAATAAATATACTTAATACAATATATCGAATAATGAATTTCTAAAATTTTTTTGGTCGTTTTTTCTTTAATGTGCATATATTGTAAAAGGCTGTTTGTTTTTATTGTAAGTTTGTTGTATCTGTGTGTCTGTACGAGTCCACGTACAGCCAAACGGCTGGACCGATTTGGATTTAGTTTTTTCTGTTTGAAAGGTGACTTGATCGATAAGGTTGTTAGCTATGTTTTAATAAAATCGGTCCAGCCGCTTAGAAGATATCACATGTTTTCTAGAAATATTCGGGGGTTTTTAAAATTTTTAATTTTTGTTATTAATATGGATTAATATTAATATTAAGCTTCTGATAATTTTTTTATTTTAACATTTCATTATAATGATAAATAATGAAATTTTATTAGTTTTAATCCTTTCTATTAATCGTTGATCTATTTAAAAAGTTTTGTAGAGAAATTATGAAATTAAAGAAAAAATATTATCTATGTAGTACAAATGAATTTATAGTAAAAAATTTGCCAAGTCTGTTTAGGTTTTATTTTTTTAACTCTGAACTGTAAAAGCCTATTTTAGTGTTAAATTTTTAACACAAAAAAAATTTACTTTTTATGCAAAATTAATATAATAAACATTTTAAACTAAAAAAAGAAATTCTAAGCTTGGTGCGTTTTTTTTTTTTTGCAAATGGCGCGTTTTTTCTCCATTTTGGTGCGTTTTGAAATTTCAAAGTTGACAACGATGCTTATGTTTGGCTTAATGGCCAATTATTATATTTTATATTGAAAAGTGGGTTATGTCGCGCACTCATAATATAAAAAAATAGTTGTTTGTGGCTGACACTCATTTATTTATTTATTTATTTATTTATTTATTTATTTCTTAAAGTTGCAGTGGCAAACAACTGTTTTACAACAAAAAAAAAATTGACTATGCCGACCATCATTTTATATGTAAAACAAGGAGGTACGCTACTGTTGTGGTTTTTATTTAAGCTGCATTTACACTTGCCACTTTGACAGTTAAAATGTATGTATATTGCGTATCAGATGAAAATGTAATAGGTTATAGATATCAATTAAGTTCATATTGTGAAGATAGCTTTTCTTAAGAGACATGATTATCAATTATTAGGGCTCTCAATAAAATGGGATCCTTACTGAGAATATGTGTATATTTTGATGGTGCAAGCAACAGCCGAGAAGTTGAAATGCCAGATATCATGTTCAAACACTAACAGAAAAATATATCATTCTAATATAGATGTTTTTTTTTATAAAAATTACGTAACATCAGTCTATCAATACAATTCGGAGTAGGTCAACTTAAAAAAGCCCAATGAATTATAAAAAATTTTGCGTTTTTTATACAAAAACATCCTACAATTTTTTCAAAAGTTTAATTTCATTCAATATTTTTTGTTTGTTTTCGTGTTAAGTCGTTAAAAACCATTTGCTGTGTGTGTGTGTGTAATTTTCAAAGCAAAAAAAACCGTTATAAATGAAAACGATACAAAAATGTAAGGTACATACATACATACATGCATACATATGTACATATGTATATATGTATATATTTTTCACACATCATGCCCAACACGTTGGCCTACCTTTTTGCCTACCTGTCGATTAGACGACTCACGCCTCGTTGCGATTTTAGCACTCTTTGAGTCCATTTGTGCATAAGGTGATTCAAATGCATTTGCGGTTGGGGTTGTTGTGTCAGCCTTTCTTTTCACACCTTTTTTCATTTTAGCCGGTTGCTGAGGAGGTATTACGGCGTCCACTCCGGCCGCTGTGCTATTAACATGATACGCAGGTACGGTAGCCGCTGTAGTTGCCAAAGCAGCAGGATTGGCTCCCGCAGCAGTCACACCGCTATCGAGCAGCGTTGAATTGACTCCGGCAGTTCCAACACCAGTTGAAGCACTCGCAGCAGAGCCTACCAAAGACACATGAGAAGCCACGCCGCCTGCTGGCACGATGCCGGCTCCAGGAAGTAAGTTATTCGCAGCTCCAGTTACTAACGCCGTTGTCGTCGTATTCGTGCTGCCGGGTACTGTTTGCGGCGCTACTGTTGCTATCGGTGGTATACCAGGCGTAGAAGCGGGTGTGCCGCCAGATGACGAAACTGTACCGCCCATTGCCGACAACGGTCTTGCAGCACTAGCTGTACCGGCGCCTCCACGGCCGCCGCCCGAGCTAGCGGGTGTTGTTGGTGCACTTAATAGTGATGCGTTAGCCGAAGCAGGCGGTTTGGGACCAGAACGCGGTTTCTTTTTGTTGCCACCTTTCGGCGTCACCGGTTCCAATTCGATTTCCTCCTTGGGCATGGCTTCCAACTTTTGCAAAAACACCTTTTCCAATGTTTGAGCCATAACAACCACATCTTCGCCCGGCTTATTGTACACATAACAGTTGGAGAACATTATATTCAAGTCCTGAATGGCCTCCTTGGCCGTCCAATAGTAATTGTTCTCTAAACGCTTTTTCACCGTACCCAGATCCATGGGCTGTTTGATGATCTTGTGGTAATCGGGCAGGTTAAGTTTTTTGGCATCGACCGGTTGCTGAAATGGCCAAGAGAAGTGATGCTTCCACACGGCTTTCATTACCGTTTTGATGAGATACTGCAGTTGATTTGTATTGCGACCTAATCGATCTGGAGGTGGTACAGTTGGTGGCTGAACAATGCCATTAACTGGCTCCACATATGGTTCATTACGTGGCGGTGGATCTTGCGACATTTTGGGGTTTATTTGTTATATTCCTCCCTTCCCCAGATACTCCTCAAATATGCACTTTCTGTGTGTTTCTGTTTTGAATCTTAGCAAAGTCGTACCAACCTTGAGGTATATTTATAAAAAAAAAGGAATTCTTTTGGAATTATACATATACAAAAGATAGTTGTGCTTTTTTTCTTCTTTATTTGCCAGTAGCTGCTTTTTGCAGGAATGGGGGAGAGGAACTAACCAATATAGTTTGAGATTTTTTTCTGGCTTCCTTCAACTACGTTTACTGTTGTATCTTTTTTCAAGTTAATTCTGTAGTTTTTGTTTTTATGCTCCAATATCTTTATGTATTTCAAAGAAAGAAAGAGAAATATTTTAAAACTGAAGAAAACTCTCAGAAGAGTTTGGAATTCTTTTTCTTCCTTCCACAATCGATCTGGTTGGGTCACTGTCTTTGTTATTTAGTGTAAATATTTGTTAGCAATTTTTTAACAATAAAAAATAAATTAATAATATTAATAACGATGCTTTGAAGGAATTGACAAGTGATTTTTGTTATTTTCAAATCCTTTTCTGTAGTCTGGAGTTTTGATAGAGTAGCTTATATATAATGCTGTACATAACCGTAGTTTGATCATTTGTGGCCATATACTGCTGCTGTAGTTGTTTAACGGTTGCTGATGTCGGCCGCATTTTATGGCAAATTTTCTAAAGGAAAAATTAAAAATAAAACAAATTAATAAAGAATTTTCAAATTTATTGGTTAGTAGACAAAATTTGTGGAGTGAATAGGAACTATAAAATAACAATTCTCTGAAATCAAAAATAATCTTAGTATATTTTTCAACTTACCTTACATTTACAGCCAAAAAGTATTTAAAGTCAGCTTAAATTAGTTAACATTTTTCTCGTAATTGTAACAAGCAATTAACTGCAAAATATTTAAGCCAAATATATTTTACGTTTTGATGAATGTTACAATTTACAAAACTTTAGATGTCTTTTTAATTTATTTATATGTACTATATTCTTCTGAAGCATTTACTCTGGAGACGTCAATATTAAAAAGGGTAGTTCTATGCTGTAGCAGTCAGTCATTCTTGCAAATATAACAACTGTTATACTGGAAAAAAATCAAATAAAAGAAATATTTAGTAGTCAAATTAAAGGATAGTAGTCAAATTAAAGGATATGAAGTTTGAGGAAAAATTAAGGGAAAATAGAAATTTAAAAAAACAGAGTTAAAATTAATTTAATGGTTTGTTAATTTTAAATTCACTTGTGAATTTTATCGGAACTTACAGTTGAGTTTTTAATGCTTTCTTAAGAAATTTCTTGCAAAGGAACTTCATTTTAAAGAGCTTATTTAGCAGAGTAAAGCAGTTTCCAACACAATTGGTTAGAACCTTGTGTCAAAAACCGTAGTATTGTGGACGGCTTTACTTTATTGGAAATAAATGTTAAACTTTATCTTCATATCTTTATTCCAGCTTTGATATTATTAGATAAAGCGTTGATTAGTTGTAAAGCCTTATAGAACAGTGATCGTTGCATTGTACTGGTTGATACCCTTTTGATCCTGAAGTGCTCAGCATTTCATTTCATTTCGTTTCATTTATTTACAAAATATGTAATATAAAGCCAAAGATGCCAACTAAAAATATTATATAACAGGCGTTTCGCCTTTTCTTATTCTTTTGTATAAACGTTCAAATGTTTAGATCAAGTATTTGTTTTATATTTAGCCATTATGCAAATTTTGTTGGGCCTGTGGAAGATTTTGTGCCGTCAGTTAAAGATTTGTCACACTTTCAGATACATACATAAGTGTTTGACTTTACTAATTCTGCGAAACATCCAATTCTTGTTTTACACAATGTATTTAATAGAAATGACACACAAAATACCTACTTGCTGGTAATATGCTTAGTGAATGAATGAATTAGTTCCTCTGATATTTTATCAGTACTGATTATCTAGTGATACTAGTTTCCATTTGAAATTGTTAAGTTATGCTAAGGTTCGTATCCTGAACATATCTAGGATTTTTAAAGAAAAACGGAACAACATGCTCATTGTGTTTGACCTGACGTGGGTGGTGGCTCTTGATGTAAATTTAAGTTATATACTTTGTTACAGAAAAAATTACCCTTGGCCTTATCAGCATACGAACCTGAACTAACTCAACAATTTCAAATAGAAACCTACGGCATAATGAAAAATGGCATTGATGTTAGCATGAGTGATGAAATTGAAATAGGCGTTAGCATGTTGTTCCATGGCAATGCCATGGCAAATCTCGTTCAAACCAACAAAGCTTTTAAAAATCAGCGCAGTTTTTGAAAGATCCTTTGCACTCAATAAATGGTGAATCGGCACTGCCGTGTACCATACGTGTGAAGATCTCTCGCTCAGAGTACACGTGAATACATTTTCACCGAAGAATCATATGATAGAAGGTAATGAATGAATTGCAAAAACAAAATGGACAAATATATACATTTATTAACAAAACTTTCTCTTTTCTCTTTTTTCGCATAATAAATATACATATTAATGTCTGCAAGTATGTACATACATATGTATGTATGTATATACAAAATACTTTAAGTTTTTATTTAAATTAAACAGATTTGTGTGCGTGTGTGTGTGTTCTATAGTTACCTGTTGTAGGTATCTACAAGATTTTTTACAAAAAAAAAAACATAATTTTAAGGAGAAACTTTTTCAAAAATAATAAATTATAATTATAATAGCAACCATAATCAATACGAGGACATACAAATATATTTGAATGTAAAAATTAAAATTAAATCCAACTCAGATTTTAAGCCGGCTTTTACACCAAGAGACTTGCAAATAACAAGTTGCTAACTTCTATAACAACTTCATTCCCATTCGAAATTGTTGAACTTGTAAACAATAAAATGATTGTTTGTTTTGCTTTTTATATTTAATTATTACTTTAAATTTTACTAGTTTTGCAAATTATATCCTAAAGACAATAAAAGAAATACCAGTACCTAACTATACATCCTTGCTTACTGCTATGAAACAAAAATATTTTCAGTATTTACACATACTTGTCCTTTTCTTACAACTTGAACTTAATAGACACGGTACGCCGACAGCGACTGCACTGCCGACGACACAAATAGCATATATAGTACAGTAGACTATTTGAATGGTTACTCTTGCTAATAATCGGCTTTTTATTTTTTCCACAATTCGTTGTACTTCTTTCTGTATATGAATGACGACGTAGACGTCTACCAACCATTCGCTGCTACTGCAGCCGCATGAGTAGATAAAGCAACAAAGAACCACAAAGTCACAGCCGTCGACTGCAGCAAAAAATAACAATAATGCAAAATGTTGATTGCACAAAAATCAAGGCAATACACCAAACAAGCAAAAAGCATACATACTTATAACAACAGCACAACTAGGAATGTGTTCACGTACTATATAATTTTGTATATGTAAGTACATAATTTTTTCCTTTATTCTTCGTATTTCTCATATAGAAAATCTTTAACTTATCCTTAGTTTATTATTCAAATAAAAAATAAATTTCAATTAAAAGTTTGCAAACAACACTTCTATCAATTTAAAGCATATATGTATATTTTAAAAAATTTTAATATTTTAAACATATATTTTTTACACTACACACATTGGTAAAAACGAACAGCGGACGTAAGTACAAGAAAATGAAAATATGCGAAGAAACCAAATAATTTTTGACATACATATGAGTGAGCATGTCAGCAGTCTAGTAAGTAATCAAAAACTTTACAATTTATCTCTTTTACACTCAGCTAATTGTATAGCCAAAACTCTCTCGGAAATGGCGGTAGAAAATATTTAGTACACAAATGAAAATGGTAACAGAGACAAATATACAGTTATAATAATGAACAGGCAATTGCACTCTTTTTGTTGTAGACACTCAAATACCTTGCAGTGTTGTATTTAATGGGTCAGAATTATTTTTACAAAGAGAATTTTTTTGTTTACATGTTTTTTTTCGGTTTTTGTTGTTTATGTTATCTCTCTTCAGATAAATCTTTTAAGAAAACCATATTTTATGTAAAAACATACTCGCAAAAATTTTACATATTTAAAGAAATACTTCGGATATAAATTATACACTTTACGATTTTAGAAAATAAAGTTTATAAAATTGTCAACTGGGGGATGGTTGAACCTATTCAAGGTCTATTCATGAGGTCAATGCAATTCCTCCTGATGGTTTGTTGTGTTTGCATGGTTAAACTGCCAAAATGTATTTACATTTCTGAGCTCCATACAGGTTAGTTCATGTTTGTGTTTGTTTCTGACAACTTAAACAGTTTATAGACCTAATAGACCTTGAATCTATCCAAAAATCGATTTCCGATCAGAGAACGAAACTGACAAAACGAAAGTCGTCGACGGCATTTGAGCACAAAATTAACCGCCGGCAGCAAATAATCTTCTTTAGACGACTTGAGTAGTATTATGTAGGTACAATAGAATGAATAAATGAAAATTAAATGAAATATCATTGAATACGAAAAAAATATATACATATGTACAAAGATACATGTGCATGTATTATAAAAAGTTTTAATTCAATGTACTAAAATATATATCATATTATTTAATATATTTTGAAGAAGTTATTTTAAATTGAAATATTAGAGAAATTGTTTTTTATATTCTTTTCAGACATGTTCACAATTTATATTTGCTTTAAAATTTAGAGAAATTGTTTTTTATATTCTTTTCAGACATGTTCACAATTTATATTTGCTTTAAAATCGTGTTAATTTTTTTTTTATCTGATTGACACCACTTCTTTGAACGACGCGTGTACCACATGTAATACATGTACAAGTAGTAGTAATATTTACTATGAAACAGTGATACCATCCTTTATCAATGTACTCCTTTCAGCACTGGTTTTATAGTAGGTGCACATTTTGCGACAGGTTTGTAGATTGCTCTGTGCGTGTCAAAATATGTAACATGAAAACGTGTTGCTTAAACACATTGCAAAGTGTGTACCTAACATATGGGCTTTTAAAAATTTCACGTTTCGTTTTTTTAAGTCAAGCCTTGACCTTAAGGACCGCGAAACCAATTATTGAAGCTTTAAGCCCATCAGTCACATTTTTAGCCACTAATTCTGTGAAAAAAAAAAATTTTTCTTAGTTCGAAGTAGGATCAGCTGAGTTTAAAATATTGAAGCAACTTAACTTTTTTGTATCATATCTGAATAAAGAGTATGCTAATTTAATACAAAAAGTTAAAATCCCCGGAAAAGCATATTTTGAGAGTTACGGTTTCACAATGTGTTATGGATTCTTTGGCATTTTCTTGGTAAATTTTTACTAAAGTGTAGCAATATGGGTGTCATATGAAACATTATCAAGAGTACTATGTACATATGTATATGATAAACATATGTACATATGTATTTAAAAAAAAATATTTTTGAAGATTTTTTATTTCAACTAGGATCGCCCTGTGGTCTATATTAGACCACTTGACACTAGGGATTGGTAAATATCTTCAAAAATCGATTTTCGATTTTTCGATCAACTTTTTTAATTTCGATTTTTGAAATCGATTTTAAAATCGTTTAAGACAAATTGGCTAGTTTATAAACAAAATAGTCTTTATTTATAAAAATTCAAATAACAAACAAAAACAAAAGTTAACATATTTATGTACATTAAAAACACACACAAAGTTAATTTAGCGAAACACTATAAACTCAGTAAGGTACATATGTATGTATGTATATGCATACTAGATATTAATGCTGAATTTTTAAATTAAAATTATACGTAAACTTGCTTTAGTTTAGCAATTTTTTATATTACATAAAATAAATTTCAGAAATTACTTCTAAGGATTATTAGTTTAAATGTTTTAAACTAATCACCTTTACTTGTTCTTGTTAACATCAACATCATGCAATGTCAAAATAGGGTACTTAAGTACTATTTTTTCTTAGTAATTGATTATTTTTAACCGACTCTTGCTATTTTCTAGCCCTTAGAGAAAGTAAGTGTCCTTTTTTCGATATTGTCTTGCCATTGATGTCGATAAAAAGTTACGGAATAAAGATGAATAATATTAGTTATCAAACCAATGTTCTTCTCAGTAATACGTAAAAAATTGCCAAAAATTTTGATAACAATAAAAAAATCGATTTTTATAGCCCAATAATCCAGAAAAAATTCAATTCAAAATTTATATTTGACTTTTAGGAGCGATAAAATATTATATATAAAAAAAATAATAACTTAATGCGAAAAATAATATCTGCGGCCTTGAGCCAATTCTTAAAAGTTTGGGTCACGCGGGGAACGATATTTGTTTTTTAAAAAAATTTATGTAGCCAAGATATCTATTTTTTGTACTTTTTATATTTGATTTGAATTTTACACCCGCTGGTTAAATGCTTTCCATGATTTAAGACAGTTTCCCATCTCTGCAAAGTCTTCGAAGCTAGCAGCAAATTCCTTCCCAAAACTTGATACAAATTTTATAAACACTTTAATGTCTCCTTCAGGAATATTTTTAGAATCTATAAAATATTTACCCAATTCACATTAAACATTTGTTTTTTCATGAAATTAGTTTCATGAAAACTTTTCATTTGTCAATAATAGGTCTGGAAGAGCGAAACTCATATCAGAAAAGTTGCCAAAAATGCATCATAGATTCAATCTACGAACTTTTTTGTATAAAATTCTCTTATAGCGCAGTATGCAATTAGCAAATAGAAAAAGTTTCGTGCAACAAATTTCATAAAATTTCATTATAAGATGCTTAATGTAAATTACGTAATTGTTGGAAAAGAAGAAATTCTTGACTTCCATTTTATCATTATTTAAGCGATTGCAGCTAGCTAAAAAGTATTGGTTTAACAGAAGTAGAAGCAAACTATTTAGCGTCACCTTTTATTTAAAAGTAAAGAGGGGAGACATTCAAGTAGTCGTCAAATTTAGCCGCCGTCAAATTTATTCATGTATCAAAGCCGTTGGTATATAATAATTGTATTTTTATGCAATTTGCATCTAGTAGATAAAAACTGACATCTTATGTTGAAACAAATCAAAGCTAATTGTTTTGTTTTCACATTTACATATGTAATGATAACCATTATTATAAAGGTTTACAGGCGGCGAAATTTGAATGTTGCATTTTTTATTCCACAGTCTCCATCATTACATTTTTATTGGCTTTAATTTTTTCTCTTTTAGTAGCGTGTTTTGTCGATAGTGTCGCTATCGAAAAAAAATATCGATAGTCCACTTAAAATAAAACTATCGATAGTACCACAGATAGTTTTGCAGCTCTACTATGGGCCATAGTTGGAAAAAAAAGACAAGAGTACCGAAATTCAATCCGTTAAGAAGTGCTTTTTATGCACCGTCTTCGTTCTCTCTACCTAAACGAAAAGAAATTTCTGTAAAACATAGTTTTCAATTTTCTATTCACATAATTATAGGTTATTTAAGTCCTATTCGAAGGTTTATTAGTTTGAATCAAGGTGTATCTAACTAGGTGGCAGCGCTACTTCAGCTGATAATTTTTTGCTGTGTGCTTTGGAGCTGTAGAATGTCAAAAACTTCGATTTGTTTTGGTTTTAGTACAATTATTTTTGTGCTTTTGACATTGTTCGGTTCTTTACACAGATATGGTTGCCGTTTTTGTATAACAAATCCTTACGCAGTCACATAATTACACCATGGTTTGAATTATTTTATTTTCTTTTTTTAATTCGGTAGCATGTAATATCTTTCTAATATGATTATGGATAAGCCGCCGATATCCCTATTAATATATAGGGATATCGGCGGCCAATTGTCCAGTTATGTCTAATAATAGAAAGGTATTCATGCAGGTTCCATCTTGCATTATGTGCAAATACTTGAACAAATAACCATTTGCTTTCAACATGTAGTAGGATCACAGAACAAAGCCGATCGAAATATAGCAGCAGCCGACGATTTTGGTAACTACTTAGACGCAGCTAAACAGTGTTGCTATGATCGGCTCGTGGCTACTAAACCGATCTTACACACCGACCTAGCCGACTTTACAATTTTTTATGTTAACAAGTATTCGGCTTAGAGTGTAAACTTGTTAAACCCTTTTTTATAACATGACATTTTATAGCCCTTCAAAAAAGAGCAAGAGACGCTTCATCGGATAAATAAATTTATTTTAATATTTATTATTTATTTTAATTTGAAGATCTTTATGACGAAGACACTTATAGCGATTTCTTTTCTGACAAATATGTTGCATATATGCTTCATGTATTACATTTCTGTGTTCGTTTGTACAAAAAATACATGAGGGAAAAATTTTAAATTTCTTTTCTGAATATGTTGCATGAAAAACATGTAAATAAATATGTTACATATTTTACCCGCACTTTATTCAAGGTGTACATACTGCTTGTTTTTGCCAAATATAGCAAGGAAGGTTTTATTTATTTATTACATGTTCTACAAAGTAAATTTAGTAGAATATAATTGCACAAATATGGGCGTAGTAACAAGACCATATATATGCCCAAGATGTTATTAACAGAATTTTAAAAAGTTTTTGTGACTGACTATACACGACCTATGCCTTCACATAGGAAGAAACTTTCTGAACGAAGGTTTTATTTTGCATATCATGTTTATAATTTCGAGAGAAGGTTTCTTAATACAGTACATTAATGATAAAATGTAACCGTTCTATATAAAAGTAACTAATTTTGTTTGATTGTAGTAACAAATATGTAGCACTTTGAGGGATTCTAGGTAACATTTAAAAATGTTACGCCGTACATCTCTATGTCATGTGCCACACAAGCGTAAAAAAGCTTAAATTAGACGTGACATAACCATAATGCCATAGCCATAACCAATCCAAAATTAAATTGGTTTCTATGGTGAGAGTTATGGCGTTATAGCGAGTCACCTATAATCTAATACAGTGTTGCCCATTAGTTTGGTTCGAACGGCTGTTCTCTATGGCTATGGTTATGTCACGTCTGATTGAGCCTTAACCACTAATTACTAATGAAAAATAGTTTGACTCAGACACGTATTTATTAAGTTAAACGGTTTCATACATAACTAATTGACAATTTTATAGAATCTAACATGTTTGGAAACAGTTTAAATCAATAAATACATGTTTGAATCAAACAGTTTTTCATTAATAATTAGTGGTTGCGTTTTTTCGGCTCATGGCACAAGAGAAATGCCAGATGTAAACTCAGCCTTACATATGCATGTACAGTGTAACATATTTTTTTTAGAAAAGAAATCGCCATTAATGTATTAGGCTAATTTCTTAAACTTTGTTTAACTCCTGTAAAAGTGAATTAGCAGGTTTACACTCTAAGCCGACGAAGTTCTAATGTTATAAAACAAAACAGAATACTAAATAAAAATAAAGAAAATTTATTATTTGACATATTGCAAAAACTTGAGTTTAATAAGAATAAGAAAGTATAAATTATTACAAAAATAATTACCATTTAAATGTATATTGCTATTTTGTCTAATCCAACTATCCATCCAGTTTCTGCCGATAGTTTGGTTAGGTCAGGTTGGTTAATCCTTAAAGCTTTTTCTCTATATATTATAGGAAATATTTAATACTAATTTTTATGGAAATATTTTTTTTATTTTTTTATACAAGTATATTACAGCATCAAGGCGTCAAGTAATGAATTATGTTATTTATGTTTGCTATATTTATAATAAAAGCAAATATGTACCACTTTGGGTTTATTGAAATTTACTTATTTTATTTTGTTATGAATTTTTTTTATTTTTTTATTTTTTTTTAAGTTAGATACACACATACACACACAAGATTTAAAACTACTTCCATATACCTATGACTAAAACTCTAAAATCAAGTACAAATTTATTTATTATTTATTTTAATTATAAATTTTTTTATGCAATGGGACTCCCGGGCAACAACAATTTTAAAACCGCGATCGTAGGGGAAAGCAACTTTAGAAATAAACATGAAAACACACGCACACACAGATATGGTATATATCATACGCTCAGTCGATCGTACACGCACACACACATTGGCAATTTCTGGTGCCAATCTCATGTATGTTACATGGGAATATTCGTTTAACATACACCACATAATTCCGTTCGCTACTCACGCGACTATATAACGACAAGGTTTAGCAAATTTCTTTTTTCTTTTGGAATCTCGTATTTTCCCCCGATTTTTATGAGTTTTTTAGTTCAGAAAATATTTTTGGTGAAAAGGAAAAAAGTTATATTGTTTCTACTTTTTCCCGAAAACGTCCATTCGTACGGTTTCTACAATCATTTTTTATTCTCATTGTTTGTTCGCGTATTTTCTCTAGATATGCTGCTGTTGCCCAGCGGAGTTCCTTTTTTCACACACTTTTTTTACACATTCAGTTTATAAATATTCATTCTATTTTATTATAATACACTAGAGTTTTCATTAAAGTATTGATTTCTATAAAATTTGTATTTATTTAGTTTATTTTTACACTATTATTATTAAATTTTCTTTTCAACGAACGCGCACCCGACCGAAAGAACGCGGGTTTTCATCAAATATACATTTTATTTTTCGAAATTACTCACGAGTAAAATAACTTGTAAAAAAACCAATACACCATTTATCCTTTTCTAGTTGCTGTACTAAGTTAATGCCAACTTCGAAAGAGTGAAAGAAACAACTATATGAAAACAAATGAACTAGGAGATACAATGAGGACTACGTGTTTGTACTAAAATAAGTATTAATAATGAAACAAAATGGCTGTCGAAGCATTACTGAAAAAACATGAAATTTTATCAAAATTAAATTTATATTAGTTTCAGGGGAAAAAAATTGTTTCAAATTTTTCATTATTCCTTAAACTTTTACAGCCACAAAGTGAAAGCTGTGTATATAAATTCAAGGCGTTTTTGATTTTTTCATTGCTTGTTCGGGGCAGAAAAACCACCATTTTTATTTGCTTAACAATTTCATCACATTTTAAAGCATCATCAATTGTAGTTTCTTACATTTTCTTATGTTTTACAATTTTAAACACTCTATTCTTTTTATGGTTGTAATATTTTGTTTAATAAACGTTCATGTTTTACAAAATAATGCAAATGTTTTCAATAACTAAAATGTGAATTTTTTAACGAAATCTTTGTGGTATCCACCATTTTCGAACTCCACAAATCTTCAATGTATTTCGAAAAAGTCATACAGTAACTGCAGCGTTGCCATACTTATACCAGGGTACAAGATTTCGTAGAATAATTTTAATATACGTATGTATTTAGTTTTTAACAGTTCTTGTAAATAAAATAAGTTTAATTTCCTAAATACACATAAGAATATTTGATTAATATAGTGGAATAATAGAATTTGTAATGAAATATATATGTGCATACTAAACACTGTAATGACACTGCCAGGTAAAAAACGCTGCCATAACAAGTCGGAAAACATAATATAAATATCGTACATGTATAAAATCAGTATCGTGTAATGAATTATACGAAAATTATTTTTTATTATTGTTGGTGGAGGTAAGTACGCAATTTAGTAACAACTATATTCATCATAACATTTTGTTAAGTGTATTTCTGTAGTGTTATAGCAACTCTGCTTTCGTAGCTGTCATTGGATGTCGGTGTGTGTATGCGTGAGTGATGATATATGTGTGTGTGTTTTCTTTTTTCTGTCAACTCGTACAAAAAGTGTGAACGCAATAAATTTTGCAAAATTGAAATAAAAAAGCATTCAAGAAATATTTTTAAGTAATAAAAAAAAATTTAAATAAAAATGCCACGTGGTAAATATGTAAATCATAAAGGACGTAGCCGACACTTTACCTCCCCTGAAGAATTGCAGCAGGAAAGCGAAGAGGCAAGCAGTAGTGAAGAATCGTCAAGTGGGGAAGACGATCGACCAGGTGTCAGCGGCAGTAAAGCACGCGGTTCAAAACCAAAATCGGCTCCAGCGGGTAAAATGCCCACAAGCAGTGAAGAGTCTGAAGAAGAATCTGAAGATGATCGTGGTGCTAAGAAAGGTGTAGCTGGTCTTATAGAGATCGAAAATCCTAATCGAGTTGTTAAGAAGGCCACACAAAGCGTGGCCAAATTAAATTTAGATGATGAGGCTGAAGAGCCAGCTCCAAAGCCGGAATTGTCTCGGAGGGATCGCGAACAACTTGCAAAACAAAAGGCTCGCCAGCGTTATGAAAAATTGCATGCTGAAGGAAAAACCGCTCAAGCTAAAGCAGATCTAGCCCGCCTGGCTCTTATTAAACAACAACGTGCTGATGCTGCAGCTAAAAGGGAAGCCGAATTGAAAAAGAAAACAACCGATGATAAGAAAACTAGTGGAAAGGCATAGTCAGGGAAAGCACCGCAAGAATATTAGCATCCATTTTCAATATTTCGTAATATTTTAAATACTATTAAACAAATATTTTTTCTATATAATTAAAATAACTAAACAATTGCAATGTTTTATATTTATCAAGAATAATATATGTATATTAAAATGTCTCGTCTTTAAAAAGTTTCCATTGATTTTGTATTCTGAAGTACTAAATGAAAAAATAATCCCCCAAAATTCGTTCTGTCGCCTGAGTAGTTCCATAATTTGCAAAATATATCCTTTTGTTTGAATGACATTAACAAACAGCGGCAAAGAAATAGATATATCATATAAAAACAAAGGAATGTCGGAAGTATTCCTTTAATAATAATTTTAATTGTATTTATCGGTATTTCCGTATTTTGATCATGTTTTTATATGAAATACTTCTTTGAAGCTGTTCTTGTAAGCCGATACCTTTTTAATAACCTGTCTGGGAGTTTCAAATATTTTACAGCATATATTTGCTTATATCATTCACCTAATATAAAATGTATAGTTTTGCTGGAAAATCAAGTAATATAATTGCAATATTATTCTGCTATAATTCGCCATTTAATTTCAGTTGTGTTGCACCATCTTTTATTCCATATATTTTGTGTAATATATACATAGTATGTAACACTTCTGTGCAAATGTATGAAATAAATACTTCGATAGTAGTACCATTTGCAAGTATAAACTTCGAATGGAAAGTTTTTTGGTTTTGATTGAGGAATCGAATAATCAGTATATCAAGCGATTATAATCAAATTATCAAGCGATTTAAAGATATTTTTAGGATGTTTTATTTGTGTACAATTTGATTAATATCAACATTAGTTATTTCTACCAAACTTATAAAATTAGTAATCAAACAACTCCCCATACTTCTTCAAAAGCACTGCACAATTTTGAGCAGGCTATAGCTCCCGATAGAGGATAGTTACTTATTGAAAACAATCCCTCAGTATAATCACACTTCAAGACACCGTGAGCAAAAGCGCCAACCACCAAAACTATTGGTTCTTCCTCCTCGTCATCATTCGACTTATTTGGCACTAGATCTTTAATATTTGTCATTAGCTTACCAGAAAATGACATCGCATATTTTTTACAACCTACTGGCAAATGATCCGTTATAGGATTTTTAATTACTTTCATAAGTTTAGTTGAAGTGTCATTGGCTCTCACAGAAAATTTGTGCAACAGTTGGACCATTAAGCCGGCAAAACGTTTAAATGTACGAGGTATTCTTGTCTGGGGATTAATTTCAATCAGAACATTGCGTTCGGTGCGTATATAAACTTGTAAAAGCCCAGCTCTGTTAAGGGGTGAGTCGAACAACATAAGTAGACACTGGTGAGTGATATCGGGCCGACAGGAACCAGGATCTCGATTATTTTTACGCATTATATTCGTATGATCATCACAATTAAGCAATTCAAATGTGTTTCCCACCTGTATGGTCAAATAAAAGTTAGTACATTTTTATACATTTTATTTAGTTTAGTTTTCCTTACTTTCACCGTTTCCAGTTGAGCTCCCTCTAGCACAATGATCAGTCTTTTTTCCATTGCCCGCAAGTGACTAGTCTTTAAATGTTTTTTTGTCAAGTCGAACTCGGGATCATCTTCTTTATGGCCTTGAAATTTTCGTTTTTTATTAATAATTTTGCCTTTACCGCCCATTTTTTTACAAATTTAAATATTTTTCTTTAACAGGTCTTTATTTTGATTTTGTTGTTGTTTACACGTGCACGTCAAAAAAAATTTCTGATGTCAAAGTATATTCATTATATCAGGATGCCATATCAACCAATTTTATTTAATACATTATTACTGCGGCAAAACAGAAACCATCCGACGACATATCAAAATCATTTCAGAAAACGCAAGTGCCCAACTGATTTTTTTTCATGTATTTTGTTGTACGTTTTTTGACAACTGTAAAGCACATATTTCACACAAAAATATATCTGCTTGTTTTCTATTATTGTGGAGTTGCATGCACATACATTATGTAAATGAAGTTTGTGTACTTTTTATATAAAATTTTTCACAAACTAAGTGCTAATTCACACGGTGAAATTTATGACCTCTATTTTTCTTAATTCTCTTTTGAAGTTGCTACCAAAAATTCCTTGCATTCATACGATGTTTTTTTTTTGGACGTCTAATTTTACTTCTCTCCACTCATATAGCCAATAAGCTAGAAGAGTAACAATAAAAAATAACAATAAGATAAAAGAGTAACCATGATACAATTATAACAGGTACATGAACAAGCCCAGCCTGTTAATGTATACAATACCTACAGTTGTCAAACTTTGTTTACAAGCTGCAAAAATGTTAGTGTATGTGTGTGCATAAAATGATTACAGTGTTGCCAATGAAATTACACATGGCTGTGTTTCCAATTATATGTTGAAGAAAATTACACTACACATCTTTTGTGTAGGTTAAAATTAAAACAAAAATAAATAAAAATACAAGCCAAAGTAGAATTACACACAGATTATACATGAATGTAATTCCATGGCCTACAAATGAGAGTAATTGCACACTCTGTGTAATTACACACCTATTGGCAACACTGAATGACTATAATCATTCATGAATACCGCGTCTGCAATTGTACTTTAGTTACCCTGTAATTGTTATTTTTAAAAACAAAAGGCATGTGTTTCTGACAATTATTCGTTTGTTTATACCAACAAAATGAATGTGTTTTTTGGTGTTGTAATTTTGTTGTAGTTGTGCATGTACCTAGTATAATTGTACCATGAGAGTAACATTGAAACGTAACAACAAGAGCAATGTAAAGAGAAATATGAAAAAAACCATGGAAAACAGAAATCGATACATTTTTTCTACTCCTCTTTCTTCTCTACCCTGTTCGCTAACAAACAAAAAGTGACGTCGATAAATAGACTTCATAAAAGTCTTCGTGTGAATTAGGTGTATGAAAAAAACCATGGAAAACAGAAATTGAGTCATTTTTTCTACCCCTCTTTCTTCTCTACTCCGTTCGCTAACAAACAAAAAGTGACGTCGAAAACTAGACTTCATAAAAGTCTTCGTGTGAATTAGGTGTAAAACGATATATTTTACTCAGTACGCCTCTGACAGTAATAATAATAATTTTGACAATACTGATGCAGTGTTGTATGTTAAGGAATATTCATCCCAAGGCACATCAATCAGGTACCCGCATTTCTACAATAAATATTACAACAGCAATAACCACATGTTCGTTGTTAGTATAAATTACCTTCTTACTTTTCAAAATAGGGTAGCATCTTCAGATTGTATGTTTCTCATAGGAAATGTCAAACACCATACAAAACTGAATTTTCAAAAGGTGTTTATGGATACCCAATTAAAAGCATGCTTTTAGGCTTATACCCACACAATCCAAATTTGACATTTAGATTGGTATAATGTCATTAGTCACCTGGTGTACTGCTGCCACCTAATAAATGCGCCTTGAATCATCCGCTGATGTGCTAGCACTTTGTAAGAATATACTTTGTGATTCGAGTATATGCATGTATAAAACGGGCTGCATAGTATGCATGTTATTATTCTGTGGGTTCAATAATAAATAATTGAAATTGCATTATAAAAATTATCAGCATCAAGTTTACAAAATTTTAAATATATACGGATTAAAAATTTGTGTTTCAATGTTGTTTGTGTGCGAAATGTGTTTTGTTTTCCTGCTTTGTGCTTTGTTTCATCTTAATGACGCCGCAGTTCGTGACAAAGAAGATTTTAATAGCAATGATAATGCAAGTTTGAATTTGGTCTATTATCAACCCGAGCAAGTTCATCTATCATTTGGAGGTAAGTTACAATGTGCAATCATTTCTGCAATATGTGTATTTAAGTTTAGTCTGCACTAAATTAAAGTAACTCCGTGCATATTTTTTACTGGTAACAAATAACGCGGACAAATACAAGGAAATATTTTCCTTCTTACCAAAGCCTGTTCCTTTTTTTTTTTTGTGATTATTCTATATAAACAATATCGCTGTCGACTTAGAACACACCCCCTTATCGTGGTTGGTCTTTTTCGACTTCGACTATAACGTTTTTTTATTGGCCTTGTAGGCTTACTATTTATTACAAAACTAAATAAAATAAATAAATAGATTTTGTTATCTAGTACATACACAATAAGGCCAACCACAATAAGGCCCACATATTTTCAAATTCTATTTGCTATTGAGGAGGGATTCTCTGAGGGCACAACATTTCCGATAGAAAACTAAAAAAATAAGACGACAAAAATTTAATAAAAAATTTTGAGAAGATCTTTCAGGAATTACTGAAGATTCTTTGTTCTTGTGTTTGAAAATCTCAACACAATTTAAGCCAATGCTTCATTATCCACTGAACTGCAACTAACATCCTTTTGTTGTAAATTTATCACATCACGTCATTTCCTCAAGTTTTAATTAAACTTTGACATTAAAAAAATAAGGACATTATACCCAACTGCTATTACTTAACAATTTGATGAACGAATCTCTTTCTGGTGTAAAATAAAACAAAATATAGGAACTGAGAACCAAATTTACTGAAATCAAGAAATTCATGCTCCGATTCTTTATTATTAAAGCTCATACTATATAATTTATTATTTACATAGGTACCTAAAACCGAAGTAAAGTTGCTTTATTTTCTTTTTTAATCCGGCTTATTATTATTATGATAAAGGATTGAAAATTTGTAGGGGCATTTGTTCCGATGTTATACCCAACAATTAATTAAAAATGCAATTTTGATTTTTTTGTTGGCTATGTACGTGGTTTGAATTTCAGCTGCACATGTATAAACGTCTTAAACAATAAATTCACGGGCTATAGTGGAAAGCAGTTTAAAGGCCTGACCCACGATATCGACAACGTTCGACTTGTCGCACACTTACATTTGAAACAACAACAAAATGTTAAAATTTGTTTTTGTTTTGAATGTAAGTGTGCGACAAGTCGAACGTTGTCGATATCGTGGGTTTGGCCATTAGTTTAAATAACGTCCATTAATGAGTCTTATCGTAAAATAAATAAGCATATCGTTAGCCAAAATGCAAACCGGCCTAACTAACAAAATACAATTTTACAGGAGAAGCAAAAAACTAAACAAACTTGTAGTTAAGTCCCCTTGTTTTTTGTTAATGCCACTATTGCAGGTTTTTGAACGATTCAAATATTTTAAGAGTTTTTTGTTAGTATTCTAAGAAAACAATTTGAGTTTAAAAAAGAAGTTTAACACAGAAATATGGCTGAAGAAGTTGTTAGTGTGTTCACTACAAAGCAAATTATAGTTTTTCTAGAGCCCTGGCTAAGACCCAGTCATGCATCGACATCTTGTATTTTCTGATATGCATTAGTGTCTTTGCTAATGCATTCCTCAGCGACCTCCTTTGTCGATACTTGAGCAATGAATCGTCGACGAAGTAAAATAACTAATAAAACGACTGCATAGTGGTCCTAGTTAACACCAGAGGCGCCGCAACGATCCCATAAAAATTAAATATAGAAACAATTGCAATAAAATTTATAAAGTACATTTAAACGGACTTGCAACACTTTTTTTAATCTTAATTTCCTATATCAATTGGATATTTTGTTTTTATTTTTTTTTCTAATTTTTTGTTTTGATCACGCAGTTTAAGAATTAAAACATGTTTCAAATAATCTTACAAAAATATTTGTTGAATTGCAGAAAAGCCTCATGACATTGTTATAACATGGTCAACGCGTAATGACACTGGTGAAACACTAGTTGAATATGGCGATAACAATAAGTTTGCGCACCAGGCGACAGGCACTAGGCAAGAATTTATCGATGGTGGGGAAAAAGAAAAAACACAATTTATACACAGAGTAATTTGAGAAATTCTAGTTAACTATTACTAATTAGTTTTGGGTAATAAACCACACTTATCTTTATCAGGTCAGCTTAAGAGATTTAAAGCCAGCTACAAAATATATTTACCATTGCGGTAGTGATTTGGGTTGGTCTGCAAAATTTGAATTTCGAACTGTGCCCGATGGTGATAAATGGTCACCAAGTATTGCCTTATTTGGTGATATGGGCAATGAAAATGCCCAATCTTTAGCACGTTTGCAGCAAGATACGCAAAACAGCATGTATGATACCATCATACACGTTGGAGACTTTGCTTACGATATGAATACTGATAATGCTCGGGTAGGTGATGAATTTATGCGCCAAATCGAAAGTGTAGCAGCTTATTTGCCATATATGGTAGTGCCTGGTAATCATGAAGAAAAGTAGTAAGTACAGGGATATCTATTGCATAAATAAATTTTTGTTAATGTTTCTAACTATGAATTTTCCTAGTAACTTTTCTAATTATAGAGCACGTTTTAGCATGCCTGGTGGCAGTGAAAATTTATTTTATAGTTTTAATTTGGGACCCGTTCACTTTATAGGGATTTCAACAGAAATGTATTATTTTCTTAATTATGGCTTAAAACCACTAGTATTCCAATACAGTTGGCTTGAGAAAGATTTAACAGAAGCCACTAAGCCAGAAAATCGTGCCATACGTCCTTGGATTATAGTTTATGGACATCGTCCCATGTATTGTAGTAATAAAAATGATAACGATTGCACTCACTCACAGACTCTAACTCGTGTTGGTTGGCCTTTTGTACACATGTTTGGTTTGGAGGAGTTGTTCTATAGATTTGGCGTTGATGTTGAAATATGGGCACATGAACACTCTTATGAACGCTTATGGCCCATTTATGACTATAAAGTGTTAAATGGGTCGTATGAAAAACCCTATAATAATCCGAAAGCACCAGTACACATTGTCACTGGGTCTGCTGGGTGTAAAGAGGGAAGAGAACCGTTTCTTTCAGACATACCAGAATGGAGCGCTTTTCATAGCCAAGTTAGTATTTATATATGTATTGAATAGAGTGATTTTTTCAAATTCGTTCTGTTTTCTTTTCTTTATAAAGGATTACGGCTATACACGTCTTAAGGCTTTTAATACGACGCATTTATATTTCGAACAACTTTCAGATGATAAAATGGGCGCGATAATAGATTCATTTTGGATTATTAAGGATCGACATGGAGCCTATAACTGAGATTATAGCTTATTTCCATAACTAAAAAAGAACACAAACAAGTATTATATTAGCTATATAAGTTTATTTTAGTATATATAGACATTCCTCAATGTATGTATGTATATTGCGTTTTACAAGCACAAGAAAAATATTTTAAGGCAGCACAATGTATTTGGCTTTAACGTTCAAAGTAATTTTGAATGTATTGATGATTGAAACTTCTTTTAAATTGAATATAATTTAAATATTAATAAAAAAAAAAATACCGAGCACTTTAATCGTGGAAGCCATAATGTCAGAAGCAATCACAAATAAATAATGACGATTAATTTTGAATTATTCACCCATATTGTGTATGTCGTGTCGAATATTCGTCTGAGAATTTCGTACTAGATTAAAGGAAACGAATATTGAGTTAGAGCCGACATGTATATGTATGCACATAATTAAAATTGTTTTTTTAGTGAAACTTTTTGATACACTGCCAAAAAAAAATTCCCTAAAACTTCTTTGTGTACATCTCTCAATAGCAAATAGAACAGGTTTATAATTTTTATTTTATGATTTTTACATAGTGTTGCAGCTTTTCTTTTTTTATTTGTTTTTATTTTAATATTTTTATTTCTTATTTCAAATCAAATATATTTAAATTTTTTGCAAAGAAAACATACTTGATGTTACTGTGACATGGTCTACTCGTAATAACACTAATATTTCTATATGTAAATACGGCACTAAATCCTTGACAAATTTGCAAGAGAACAAAAATAGTCCTACTAAATTTGTAGATGGTGGTAATGCAAAAAAGGCTCAATTCATACATCGAGTAAGTTCATTTTTAAATAATTTTCAATAGAACAAGCAAAAAAAATTCTTTCCATAAAAGGTGATTCTGAAAAATTTAACTGAAAACACCCGCTACTTATACCACTGTGGTAGTGATTTGGGTTGGTCTGCTGTATATTGGTTCGATACTCTGTCTACAAAAGAGAATTGGTCACCTAGATTGGCTATATATGGAGATCTGGGCAATGAAAATGCCCAGTCTTTGCCTAGGTTGCAAGAAGAAACTCAATTGGGCATGTATGATGTTATTTTACATGTAGGAGATTTCGCTTACGATATGCATACGAATGATGCCACAGTGGGTGATGAGTTTATGCGTCAAATTTCTACCATAGCCGCTTATGTTCCCTATATGGTAATACCAGGCAATCATGAAGTAGCTTAGTAAGTTTTGCGTTTGTTATAAAACTGAATTTGTAAAAATGTTTATTAACTTTTTACTTGTAGCAACTTTTCTAACTATAAAGCCCGATTTAGTATGCCCGGTGGTTGGGAAAATTTATTTTATAGCTTTGACTTGGGTCCTGTACATTTTATAGGATTTTCTACAGAAGTTTATTATTTCTTAAATTTGGGTTTAAAACCTTTAGTATTTCAGTATAAATGGCTGGTGAACGAATTATTAGAAGCTAACAAACCGGAAAATCGTGCTAAGCATCCATGGGTTATTACTTTTGGTCATCGCCCCATGTACTGCAGTAATGATAATGGTGATGACTGTTCACATCATAATACTGTGGTTAGGCAAGGTTTACCTTTATTGGGTTTTGGCTTGGAAGAGTTATTCTATAAATATGGGGTTGATGTTGAGATATGGGCTCACGAACATTGTTATGAACGTTTGTGGCCTATATACAATTACACTGTGTATAATGGTTCTCTGGCCGAACCTTATCGCAATCCCAAAGCTCCCGTACATATAATAACTGGTTCAGCTGGTAATAAAGAAGGTCGTGAACGTTTCCTAAAAGAAATACCCAAATGGAGTGCTTTTCATAGCCAGGTGCGTTGGTTTCAACATCTTTCTGAAGTTGAACTTATTGAATTATAATTTGAAATTTTTAAAGGATTTTGGTTATACACGCTTCAAGGCCTATAATTCTACCCATTTATATTTCGAACAAGTTTCAGATGACAAAAATGGCGATATTATTGACAAATTTTTTATTATTAAAGATGAGCACAGAAATTACAAATACGAAATGAATTAAGAAAAATAAATATTATTTTATATGAATATAATATATTACATAAATAGCATTATGAATTCGAGACCCATTAAATTTTATATACAATAACATGCATTTTTAATTAATTCAATTTAAAAAATTTATTCGTTGTGGTTAATTAACCACATCTAGATGCATTTCGTTGCTGCTCAAGCAAATCATCAGTAGATTGAAATCTACTGATGATCGACAATGTATAGATTATTTTATATAACAGAAATTTTCGTTTTTTTTAAGTATTTTAAATACTAATAATATTATTAAATAAAAAAAGTGATTTGCTTGAGCAGCAACGAATTGCATTTCGAAATGCTCAACCACAACAAATGAATTTTTTAAAATTGTATTCATTTTGACATGGGTTAAATAGAAATAAAATATATAAATAATATCATGTATAATATCATAAAATTATATTTAAGTTATATTAAAGAAGATCGTTTAATTAAAGTATTCGACAAAAGTCGACTATAGTCTATATTCTTGAAAACCGATGAAATTTAATGCCTGTTAATGTTTACAGCTTGGAGTTTGTTGTAGTTATCCAACTAATTCAAATTAGTCGTACATGTAGTTTTCCACTAGAAAAGCATTGCAAATTATCGAAAGCAGGTCTATCTTAAATTTATTAAATAATAATAAATAATTTTAACATTTGATTTTCAAAAATATTATTATTTGTAAATTCTCAAATGGCTTTTGAAAGTCTGTGCATAAGATGGGAGGTTTTGTGGCTTTTCAAAATGTGTGGTTAAAGTCTACTGACGATTTGTTAAATCAACAATGGACAGTGCTTAACCACCAGCAAATAAATTTCGATAAATAATCTAATATAGAATACCAGAACAGCATAAAGTGGCATCAAAAAGGAAACCATGGCTTAACCCGAAATCTTTAAGTAAATTTTTATTTTCAACAACAAAATTACATTTTAGTGTGATTAAGAGCAACTTTTCAGTTTATGGTCCTGAGAGGACTCTCAGGACCATGATGTAAAGAGTTCGTGAACTAAAATTGCCGTGTGTAAACCTAAACCACTATTGAAAATATACTACGAGCACTGGGAATTTGTTTATTAACTTCTTTCATTAATACTTTTTAACAGAAAACTTAAATGATTTTGTGGTTACTTGGTCCACACGCTATGCCACCAATCAATCATTAGTAGTCTATGGAGAAAATTTTAATAACCATCAAACTTTGCAAAAAGTATCTGGTGTATCACAAAGTTTTGTAGATGGCGGCCCCAAAAGGGCAACACAATTTATTCATACTGTTAAACTGAAAAATCTGAAGTGGAAAACACGTTATGAATATGCGTGCGGCAGTGATTTTGGTTGGTCGGCCATATTTTTCTTTGAAACCCCACCAGAGGGCAATAACTGGTCACCAAGGTTGGCTATATACGGTGATATGGGCAACGAAAATGCCCAATCATTGGCACGCCTGCAACAAGATACGCAGCGCGGTATGTACGATGCTATAATACATGTTGGCGACTTTGCCTATGATATGGACACCGATGATGCTGAAGTAGGAGATGCCTTCATGAAACAAATTGAGACAATAGCTGCTTATGTGCCTTATATGACTTGTCCAGGAAATCATGAAGAAAAATAGTAAGTATTGAGTTTTAACACAACATAATGATTGCATCGTGTATTAAATGTTATATATATATACATATATACATGTATATAGGCATGTAATAAATAAATTATTAAAAATACATAATTTGCAGCAATTTTTCCAACTACAAAACACGCTTTAACATGCCAGGTGATCACGACAGCTTGTGGTATAGCTTTAATATGGGTCCAATACATTTCGTATCTTTTTCCACGGAAGTCTATTATTTTGTCAACTATGGTTACAAGCTATTAACGAAACAATTTGAGTGGTTAGAGAACGATTTGAAAGAAGCCAATAAACCTGAAAATCGTGCTGTTCGTCCTTGGATTATAACATATGGGCATCGTCCCATGTATTGCAGTGATGATAAGGAATATGATTGCAATACAAATTTGGAAACATACATACGACAGGGCTTACCCATTTTCAAACTATTTGGCTTAGAAGATTTATTTTATAAATATGGTGTCGATGTGGAAATTTTTGCTCATGAACATTTCTATACACGTCTATGGCCCATATATGATTTCAAAGTCTACAATGGTTCTGACCAAGCTCCATACACCAACGCGAAGGCGCCTATACAAATTATAACTGGATCAGCTGGCTGTAATGAAAATCGAGAACCATTTTCAAAAGTTTTGCCGGAATGGAATGCTTTTCACAGTAATGTAAGTGTCAAAGGAACTCTATCACAATAGAAATTCAAAACATAATTTTTTATATGTTTGCGTTGCAGGATTATGGTTATACTCGTTTGAATGCTCATAATCACACCCATTTGTATTTCGAACAAGTGTCTGATGACAAAGATGGCGATATTGTTGACAAATTTTGGATAATAAAAGACAAACATGGCTCATATAAAGACAAGTGATTGGTATATCTCGTAATTTAATTAAAAACTAACTTAGTGTGAATACTTAAAAAATTTTATCAATAAAAAAGGCTAATAAGAGTTGAGAAATCATGATTTTTAACATGCCTAAGAAGTATAAATAAAGTTAAAAGAAAGTAATTTTGAAAAAATATGAGCTTAGGAAGGAGAGCAAGTTCAAAAAATCTATTATCTAGGGCGTATATTATTATAAGTTTATAGTGTGTGTCTGTGTATATATGTGTCTGTGCGTGTTCAGGTACAGACCAAACGGCTGGAGCGATTTTGATTTAGTTTTTATTTATTTATTTTAACAGCTAATACATGGGGCAATGAAATAGTTTATATATTCGGGTCGAATCCCTCACCCTAATTATGTGTAAGTATATACCGTCATAGGCCTGGGGTCTACTCTGTAATTCGAAACGAAAGAAAGCGTTTTCGAATTTGCATGTATATAACATACAAATTCGAAAGTATTTTCTTTCGTTTCGAATTACAGAGTAGACCCCAGGCCTATGACCCCCTGAGAAGAAAAATGTTTCAGTGGAGCAAGTTATCATTTCACTCCTGTTTCAAATTATGTTTAATTTTTCTAATCGCTTCAGAATGCGCCAAAAGTGCCTCAGATGGAATACACTTTCTCATTAAAAAAATTCCATTCATGTGCTGAATGTCATAAAAAATATAATCCTGTTACAGAATAAAGAAGTACCATGTACGAGTAATAAAAACAAACAAACGAGTAAAGCCTTTGCATTAAGCAACGGTAAAAATTTTTTTTGATATGTTAGTAATTCAAATTTAACGCACTTTCGTTGTTCTATTACATTTGAGTAGCAATTCTGTTCTATTACAAATTTAACACAATGAAGCTATGACCTTTATCCTTGTGTATTGTATCCATATGGGTCGAAAGCTACATATTCTGCTTATATGATAAGCAAAAGATTTTCAATGAAATAAGCATTTTTTATTAGTAAGAATTTAATTTAATTAAATAAATAAATAAAAATCACATTTTATAAATATCGTCTGAAGATAATTTTTCTTTTGGCTGAGTTGAAAAAAGAAAGTTGTAAGCACTGTTACCCACCCCACTAAACAGCTGTTGCTTCTTGCTGTTTTTTGTTTTATTGGAAGCTGTATCACAGAATTGTGGCTGTATCAAAAACAAATATTTAATACAAATAAAATAATTAAATAATCAAGAAAATTGAGTGTGGAAATGGTTAAATAGCCTTTTATATGTTTCTAATCTAATTAGTTGAATTCAAAACAAACAAATCTGATTATGCTTTCTGCTTCTCCCTTCAGAGCTACATTCATACATACATATGTATGTATGTAGTATGCGTGCATGTGTATGGCAAAAAAAATAAAATTTGATACGAAATAAAATTTGTGGGAAAAGAACAACTATAAAAAGGATAACAACTTTGTTTTAATTTTATTAATCGATTTTTGTATAAATTTTTTGTTTGTTAATTTAACGAAATGAAAATGCATGACTTGGAATCGAATAAGGACAGTGTTAATTATCTTGTTAACAAATTGTGTTTAAATATTTTGCAAGAAAACGATACCTTAAATGCAGATAAAATACAAGCAGCTTTGCCTAAGCTAAAGGCGTTGTCATATCAGATATTGTTGAAGAAATCCCCAAGACCACAAAATAAGAACAGATTGGAGGAGAATGACGATTTTGAACCACAGCGTGCATTGGATGTACAAATTTTTGCGGCTAAATTAAATTCTCGCGCCAACCCAGAAGTGTGTGCAAAATTTATTGCATTTGAAGAACAGTTGGAGGCCATTAAAAACGAAAGATATTTTAGCGATGGAGCCGGCAAGGGTGTTCTGCAATTGTTACTAGCACTACAAGGCAATGTGCATGAAGAATATAACGTGGTAAGGAATGCAAAAATTGCATACACTAAAATCAAGTTACTTCAAAATAAATTAAAAATGAAAATTATTTTTTTTAGCCTAACATGCAACCACTTGAGCTACTGATACCCGGACCATTTACTCTTCATGCCAACTACAAAGATAATCGTTATTATCCTGCACTCAACGATTACGACATTATGAACCCATCACCAAAATTCTTCAAAAGCCCAAAATCCCTAAAGTCAACCGATAATCCTTATTTACCTAAATTCGTATTTGAAGGTGAAACTAATCACTTGATGGCTATAGAAAATAAATTTTCCTCAAAAGGACTTGTTAGGAACACTGGCAATGAATGCACTTTTACCGGTATGACAAAACGCTTATTAGGACCTTCCGTGCGCGTCAATATCAATGATTTTCCGGAAACATTTACGCAACCGGTTAAGTCTTTCAAATTGGGTAACTTGAGTCCTCGCAAACCTGAAGTCCCAACTAAACAAGATGAAAGCTATATTAAAGAAATCAAGAAAGTTTTTTCTTGGAATTGGGAAGGTTTAGGATGTTTTGGCATAACTTGCCCAAAGCCGTTTGCTGGCGAAGCCAGCATATCTTTACTATTACAAAGTCATGTGAATTATGAGAAAAAGGAACCCTTTGAGGCGAAGATTTTGAAATTGCAAGATTTTTTAAACGATTTAAAATCTTTAACAGGTATTTAAATATTTTATGCATTTTCATAGTTTTTTCCAAACCAATTTTCTAAATAATTTTATTAGTGGGCATACAATCAGACACTTTTTACCATGATGAATTTATTGTATTTGCCATGAAACCTAATGTTACAATAGAAGGTGTTTTGCCTGGAACTATAGAATATTTCGTAGAAGATTTCTTAGAATGTGGCACCTGTTATAAACGTATGCAAACCATGATAATGAAAAGAGACTACAAACTTATGTTTGAAGGATTTATGTTTAAAGTAAGTAATTGTACTATTGTAGAAGAAGTTTATGTTAAATATATTATATATGTTTGTTAAATATATTTTAGGCTTTATGCAGTGCTATTGATGAATATTTATTAACATTTCGACAATTTGTATATGCAAAAAACGATACACATTTAATGGGTTTTTATAAACGTATGAAAAAGATGATGAAACAAATAACAAATCTATCATTTACATTAGCTATCCATCCTAAGGGTATGTATAAATATGAATTATTATATAAATATCATATAAACTGCATCTACTGAGTAGCTTTTCTAATCGATATTCAGAATTGTTTTAATTCTAAATTTTCAAATAAATGTAACCAAAATATTTTTGTAAATTTTTTTTTAATTTTGTGTGTATTTGCATATGTATATTTTCAAAATGTGAAACTCACAATTGTATATGTGCTTATAGAATTTTTCAAATTTCTCATCAGAAAAATGTGATATAAAATATAGTGGAACTACATTTTTTGAATTCTTCAACGTTTTAAATTTTTACAGTTAATGCTAATGTTAAGCCGCCAATGGGTTCTCAATTTTTGGGCTATTTATATCGGGAAATTATGCGCTTGACAGAAAAAGATTACATCACATTATTAGTTTTTATTTTGAAAAGATGCTGTCATGTATATTTCAAGTAAGTGGTTGAAACTTGCATTCAGTCTTATTACGTGTATCAATTTCGACTTCGTATTCTATATTACATTATTAATTAAATAAATAATATCACAAGCATATTATCTTCAAGCTAGGAAAAAAAAACTATCGAAGTCAAAATCGTCACTCGTTATAGGATTTTATGCAAGTACCTTTTGCATGCAAATTAGCCACTAATTTTATATATTTTAGACATTTACACAAATGGATTTATTATGGTCTACTAGATGATCCTTGTAATGAGCTTTTCGTGGGCTTTGTAGATCACTACAGAGAAAATACAAAATATTTCTATGACAAAGCCTATTTTGTGCGCAAAGAATCAGTGCCAGGGTTTTTTCAAAATTTTGAAGATCAAATATTGCAGTGCGGCAAATATACGATGTTATTAAAAGCTCACAAACCTACTGTAAATAACATAAATTTAATGAAAAAAATATAATAATAATAGTCAAACTTAAATTTTCCAGCATCCTATATTCGATTTAAATTATCCCTCTATATCAGTGTGTCTATCTTTTGAAGAAATTGAAAATCTTAATGTTTGCTGTCAGCTGTACTTTGAAAACGCTAAGAAGGTATGCGTTAAGCCCATAACGATACGAAAAGTGTTTGAGACCAGATCAGAAAAGAAGCGACAATTTTTCCAACGAATGGTGGAGAGGTCAAGAGCCAATCTAGAACGTTGGACGGATGAACAACATGAGCTGGCTCTCATAGCATCCGAGCAAAAGAAAAGACGCTTGGAAGAATTGTCCATGCAGCTTAAAGATGCGAAAGAACGTAAAATACGGGAGCGCAAGGCAAGTGTTGAAATGGAATTAAAGTATCTAAGAGAAGCAGAGAAAATGGAAGAACAACGCATGATTAAAGATAATATTAACTTGAGAAAACGTATCGAATACTATCAGGAATTAAGCGATATGATAAATGAAAATGACAAAAACAAAAACAAATTAACTTTAAATATACTGCCGACAACAGGCCATCCAACCACTCCCGTGCAAACAGGTCAAGTTCAAACACCAGCCAGTGCAGCTGGCACAGACTTCGAATCTTGTTTCGGTGATGAAGACGACCGATCATCTGAATATGAAGAATGCATATCGGAGGACTTCGTAGAAAAGTTTGCCGAAAATGAAAAAGAATTAAAAGCATTTTATTTTTCATGTGAAGAAGCTAAAGATAAAGAAAATCTTACAGAAACTCCAACAGAAGAAAATGCTAACGTTATAACATCGTGTCTTAAACGTAGTGATTCAGATTTTATAAACTGCAATGAAGCTGAAAGTATCAGTGTACTACAGGAAAATCGGCAAAAAGCGATGTCAGGCACAAATGTAAATCAATGTGTTAAAACTATAGAAGTAAATGTTAAAAAGTCATATACTATGGATTGTGCAAAAGAAGAAACTAAAGGTATTCTTTTAAAATTTTAAATTAGAAAAATGCAATTTTACTTCAGGGCCATAATTATATATTATCACGTTTCCATTTTAATCAAGCATGTATGCATCTATGTATCGTCACCTTAAATGCAAACGGACGTAACTACACAAATATTCGAAATCGAGTTTTTGATTGATTATGGTTTTTTATCAAACTACATGTTCACACCAATATTTTTACCTCTGCGATCAAAAATGACGACTTTATTAAAGAAATTCAAACGGACGTAGTTACGAATGCATCTATTTTTTATTGCAAAAAAACATAACTAACATAAAATCTTAAATATACAAAAAAGGGAATAAATGGTTAAAAACATAAGTATCCACACTACAAGTAAATTTCGAAGAAATTTTTCAAAAAATTTTATTATTATTTATTTTGAATTTTGATTTATTTTGTTTCTCCTGTAAAATACATAAAAGTGTAGTTACGTCCGTTTGCATTTAAGGTGACGGTATGTATTTCTAAATACAATCACTTTTTATAGTCAGGGCCATAATTCCATATTATCACGTTTAAATTTTAAATAAAATGCAATTAAAATTTATAATCAAGCATGTATGAGGTAGAGGCCGTATCCTCTGCTCTTAATAATTACAAAAAATAAATAAAAAATTAATTTAAAGAAGGAGGTCTTTGTTTAAACCTAGTTATGTTGTTATTAAACCCATATTGAACTCGCTTTGTTCTTATGTTTTAGCGAACTACGAAACCCTGTTATGTGAAGCTAAGCGCAACAAAATGCGGGTCCTTACTGAGGACTTTACTTTTCATAACCAGAATATTCACACAAAATCCATGCCTGATATAAACTTAAACACTTTGCCCGATTCTGAATTAACAGATTTGCAGCGCAATCGCAGACGTATGATGCAGAATGATTTATTTTGTGAATATAACAAAGATCATGTATCGGCAAGATCTTCATTGTATCTAAATTTGGATACCGAACGTGCTCGTAATCGCCAAAGAGTTTTAGAAAGTGAATTTAATATATTAACGGGAAAACTAGAAACTAAAACGATTCCGAGAAACAGCTGTGTAACGCTAGATACTCCTGCAACCCCGATGTCAACCTCTTCAGATAATACTCCCTTAATAGAAACTCACAATGAAAAGCTAGACGACAAAGAAAACGGCAATATCGATGTTAAAGAAAATATCGGCAACAATAAAGAAACCCAGATTGATTTAAAGCTTGATATTGGTTTAGCGGAGAATTTGCAAGGAGGCCTTACGGCGCCAACAACCAGTTTTGTTGAATCTACACCAGACTGTGCCCTTAACACGGCTGGCATAATGTCTAAACAAGGTTTTTCTTTTCCCAATGAGAAAAAATTAAAAAAATATCTTCAAGATGTCGCTACTGAAGCTGCTGTTCTTAATGAATATGTGCAAGAAGATGATGCCTGCCCACAACCCGACTATCAAAATCCCTATAAACGCTGTTGTGAATTAATTTCCACGAATTTCACCTGCAACACTACCAGTCCTTATATACGTCTCAATAATGCCACTAAAAAAACTGCTCCTTTAGAAAATGCAAAACTAGACATCAATACAATGAGCGTTATTACGCTGACAGAATTTCTACAAAAATCTGTTATTATACCCATGAGTACCCATTTGGAATTGGTTAACAATGAAGTTATGCGTATGTTTTTAAAAGATTTAAACATACTCGACCATTTTCGCAGTTTGCGTAATTATTATTTTATGATGGATGGTGAATTTGGTTCTATAATATGTGATGGCATTATTCGGAATTTAGAGGATGGCGCAACACCCGAGAAGTTGTTAAATTATCAAATCTTACATTCGATTTTAGATACCGCTCTGGGATCGAGCATAACAGGTTAGTGAATTGTTTAAGGAAATTTATAAAATTTATTATATTGAAAGTATGTACATACATATGTATATATGTATATATATAAATACATACATCAGTCGTAAAGCAGCTCTGGGCGAGTCAACATCGCGCGTCGTTGGCAATTATTTCTTAAATGCAACCAGGCCACTGTTGTTTATTGGCCTTCCAGAGTTTTGCGTCTCACTCGCACTGGTTGACTGATCTGCCACGGATTACCGCTTAATCTTGCGGTTCTTTTGTGGAATTTCCTTAACAACCACGTTGGTGCTTCCTATGTGAAGGCATAGGTCGTGTACAGTCAGTCACAAAAACATTTTTAAGAATACTGTTAACAACATCATGGACATATGGTTTTAGTCCATTTTTGTGCAACCATATTCTGCAAATTTACTTTGCAGAATATGTACTAAATAAATAAATAAATACATACATGTATGTATGTATTTATTTACAAATGTGTAACAATTGGCGAATATTTTGTAACTTAGATTTCACCGGCTTCTCATAATGCCGTAATTTGCCGTTGAACACTTTGCTTGCACAACACTGATATTAAGAACTTTTAAACACATAATGTTAAATTATTGATTGTGGGAATACCACGAAATTAACTACGCTGTTCTCTTGCACAAGACTCGACTGAATGTTTAGCGAATGCATTGCTCTTTCATTATTCTAAATGAATAATGTTAGCAATATTCAGAAACAACAGACTATCCGATAAATTTAACACCAATTCTGGGGTAAGTCAAGTCATTCAGCCCTTACTATTCCTCATAGATCTAGGCGATGTTTTAACACGGGCTATCGATGATAATGAAAAAATTGAAATCTAGTTGTATTCAAGTTACAGTGACATGCAAAGGAAAATCGGTGACATCATTACTGAGTCACAAGCAGCTGGTTTGAAGATAAATTCTAAGAAGACGAAAGCAGTGAAAATAAATTCGCTCGATCCAAATATCAATTTTGAAGCCGGCGATGGTTTTTAATTGAAAATGTCAACTCTTTCAATTACCTTGAAATTGCAATTTCAGCAGGATATCTCTTGCTCAAGGTGCCATTTCACAGCTCTGGAAAATCTAGAGATCATCTTCTATATCTACTTATACAAAAGTGCGTTTATTCAATTCTAACGTAAACATAGGCGTAGAAAGGCAAATTGGGGGAATTTTGAATTGCTTTTGCCTCCTCTTGAATCATTAAAAATTTGCATATAACTACATACATATTTCAATTTTAATCATGAAAGTCACCCTCCCCCCCCCCCCCCCTCTTCCAAATGAACGTAAAATCATGGGCCTGAGTACGTATTTTCAGTACATTCAAATGATATTTAAGTTTGAATGTACGGAAAATACGTACCGTGCTGCTAACGTATCGCTTGACGCTCTAATTTAGATTGGCCTCTTATGGAAGCATACTTTAGAAAAAGATATACTAACACTTGGTTATTCTTTCATCGAAGTGAAAAATATAGGAAATGATCGGAGTAGATTGAGAAGTTTTGCTTCAGCGGAAGCCAGAGGGCATAAAAAGGCGATCCAAAAAGACTTAGCACATTCAACAGCCTCTCAATTTTAGCTTTCGAACACGTCAATAGTTCGTGTTATAAAAAAAATGTTTTTTTTAGTTGTTTTATTACACGGTTTTGAATGAATTTTAATGCCGTTACTTGAAGTTGCTCGGTTTTCATGTAACGGGAACGTACATATGTACCGTTCGTTTTTGCCTTAAATAAATAACGAAAACTGACTTTTCCTTGCTAGTCTTTATCTATGTACTAGTGTTGTCATTCGAACAAAAATTGTTCGAATATTCGAAAAACTTTTTATCATTTTTGTTTGAACGAACAAAAATATTCAATTTAGAATAAATTTCCTTATTACTTTATATAATAACAAAAATTAAAAATTTTAAAAACACCCGACTTTTTTCAGAAAAGATGTTATATCTTCTAAACGGCTGGACCGATTTTGGACTGGACTGGACATAGCTAAGAACCCTCTCGATCAAGTCATGTTTCAAACAGAAAAAACTAAATGAAAATCGGTCCATCCGTTTGGCCTGTACGTGGACACAGATACACAGACACACACTACAAACTTATAACACCCCTTTTTTTAGTCGGAGGTTAAAAAGTATTTTACATTGCATTACTTTTATACATACATATGTTCGCTAAACTCTTTTTTTTTTCTTTTTGGGATAGGTAATGCTTCTTTCATGGAATTAGAAGGTGTTTACAATTTCTGATAAAGAGATTAGAAAAAAACTGATTTTCTCTAATCAAAAGCGTTAAAAATCGAATTATTGAACGACGTAAAATACCAAAAAGAGAAAAAAATTTATAAGTACAGAGCAAACGGCTGGACCGATTTTGATTTAGTTTTTTCCGTTTGAAAGGTGACTTGATCGAGAGGATTCTTAGCTATGTTTAAAGAAAATCGGTCCAGCCGCTTAGAAGGTATCACATCGTTTTTAGATATATTATGTTAGATCTGTGTGTCTTTGCCGCCGTAGCTCCCGAACGGCTTGACCGATTTTAATTTGCTTTGTTTTCGTTTGAAAGGTGACATGATCGTATATCTTCTTCTAATTTATACTTGAAGAAAATCGGTCTAGTCGATTGGAAGTTATCTTAAATTTTCTATATATTAATTTACCCTCTTCTTTTTTGCGATTATGCTACTTCAATGGTATTAGTGGAACATAGAGTTATTAACTTATACTACAGCGTCAACTGCAAAGGTTCGTAAAATTTTTAAGTTTTGTTATTAATATTTCTAAATCTGTTATTGAAATCATATGTTTTTCGTTTGTAATGAATAATTTTTCATTTGTTAATAAAAAAATTTAACTAATACACACACTTGTCGTTTTTTGCAAACTTTTTTAAGATTATTCGAATATATTTTTTTATTCTTTGTTCGTTCGAATATTCGAACAAAAGTACAAAATTATTCCTCTGTTCGAACAAGAAAAAAATCATGAAACTTTATTCGAACAAATATAAAAGACGAATAATTAACAACACTACTATGTACCTATAGATAGTTCAGTTATTTGCCTCTTCTGTTAACGGGACTAGTCTGGTGAAATTTTGTATGTTTGTGAGTTTGGATGAAAATTTATAGACGAATACTATATGGTTCAAATTAGAATTTAAGGTACATTTTTTGGGGAGTAAAACGGGTAAAAATTTGCACTCTTGGTACTTTTTAATTTTTATAAATACATTTTATAGTTCAATTTCAGTTTCTTTCTGGATGCAAACGAAGAGGCGGGAAGATGTTAGTATAAGTATATGCATATTTCATTCACTTTTGCAAATTTTCTGTCTTTTTTGCATTTTCAAAACAAACATCTAAAAAATTAAAATGATAAAAGAAAAATAACTCATAATAATGAATGGTAATTCAAGAAATATATTTTGTACTTATAGGTAAAGATAAAAATGCGGAAAACCTTTCCTTTATTGTCAACGATGTACCTGAAAAGTTCGAATTGAGCTCCCCCGATGTACTCAATAATCTCAGTCTTAGTTATCGCATCACTTGGCCCCTGAATCTGATACTAAATCCCGAAACTCTCGAACAATATGCGAATATTTTTAAATATCTTATAAGAGTACGACGCATTAGTTGGATATTGGAAAGGGCCTATCAAATGCTAAAAGAAGCGGTTAAAAAACATGGCAATACTATACTCAAATCGCCCCAATATAGACATGTCCAATTGATACGCCATAAGTTTTATCATTTTGTACACGCTTTACAAAATCATATAACAGCGAATGCTCTGCAAGCGTCATGGAAAACATTCAAGGACGAACTGATGACCGCAAAGACTATAGAAGATATATATAGGAAGCATGCCAACTATATAAAACGTATATTGTTTTTATGTATGCTAAACAAGAGAAGTGCCGAATTTTATAATACCATAGAAAATGTATTTAAAATATCAATACGTTTTTACAAGTGAGTAGAATTTAGTGACATTATTATCTAATTTATTTTCAAAATTTCTTTTAATGATATGGTGCACGAATTTAGTAAGCAAGGCTAAATTTATTTTAAAATATATGTGCATATACGTATGAACATATTTATACATACATAAGTACGTAGTTGTATATTTAATGATATGTAGTAATATATGTATGTATTTTTCTTTTAGCAATTTAAAGTCACGGGAATTCAAATTAAAATTTGGCAGTGAACATTTCACACACTCTCGCTACGAAAAGTTGGTCAATGCTGAACTAGAATTTGATAAATTCATTAAATATACAATTTATTTGGGCAATAAAATTGTACGTCATGGTTATCAGGCAGAGATTGGCGAATTCATAAGCTTAATTAACTACAATCTTTACTATATGAAAAATGCATTTTAAAATTGCTTGTATGTATGTATTTAACACTAAAATGTTGGTTTGGTATAAATGAAATTTTAGCTGGGCATAAAATGCTTTAAAACAAATGATATTAATATTAGATATGGCCTTTGCTCGCATAGTGTTAAGAGTTTAATATTCATGCTGTGCTTTAATGATTTTTATTTTTCTTTGATTTTTCCTTCAAAGTCTGTTTTTAATTTCATGTTGTCTTTAACAATCTCGTCACTTTTCTCCAAATAAAAGTGCGATGATTAAAATTAAAATTTTATTAATTATTAAAAAGATTTGTGACCAGAATTGAATAATGATGTTTGTTGCGAATTTTGTTTGTGTTCGCAATTCTCAATAATATTTTGAGAGTTTTTCCCAAGAATTTTTTACCTGAAGTCTTCTCATGAGTTTCTTAAACACAAACGAAATTCATACATACAGTACAGACTTAACGTCAGATAAATAATATACATACTTCGTTATTTTTTTAAATTAATTTTTAAAGTTTTTCTTTTCTTAAAAATATATAAAAATAATTACTTTGTTTGAGACGCAATGTCACACCACGAAAAATATCGGAAATTACAAACGTTGCCACTAGTACACACAATTGCGATGTCACAAAAAATTCCATAATGTTTACTCGGCATAATTCGAAAGGAAAAATAAATGCATTCGAATTTGCATGTTATTAACATACAAATTCGAAATTATTTACTTGCATTTCGAATTGAGCAGAGTATACCACCAGTAGTTTTGCGGTGCACCAAAAGTGTAGAGGTCTGGTAAAATATTTTTAATATAACGGTGGGAATTACATATCTATGTAGAATGTACATTATTTGTAATGTAAAATGTTTATTGAACAAAATGTGTTCATCATGGTTGGAGTATTTCGACTGTGACTACGACGTTTTTGTAATATGTAGGTTAAAGAACATGTAGTACAAAAATGTCAAAGTCGAAATACGCAGACCTATTGTAAATACATATGTATGTACATGTGCATATGCATACATATGTATGTATGTATGTATGTACCATTTTTTTAACTATTACACGCTATAGTCGCCGAATCACGTTTTATTTATTTTGATGAAAATACATATGTACGTTTTTAAAATTTATTTTCTTTTTAAAAGAGATTTTCATGTGACTAAAAAAGATAAATTATGTATTTATAACAAATTTACGTACTATGTGCATATGTATGTATGTACATACATACATATGTATGTATGTACCTATGCATAAATTAAGAAAAACGCAAAAATACTAAGAATATACATATGTATGTAGGTATATAGGCCATGTACATACATACGTACATAAGTATGTACAAACGTATATGATTTATTTATTATGTATTATAATATTATTTACACAGAAAAAAATACCAATGTAAAATCAACATAAAAAAATTTTGATTTTAAAATCATATACATACATACCTATGTAACTATAAATAAATTTTGTGTGAAGTCATAAATTAAATCAGGTTGAGTTAAAATTTAATTCATATGTATATATGTAAATTTATTAATTTGTTTCTTAATTAATTTATTTCGAGTGCATCTAAAGAATATTTAAGATTGGTGTGGCTGCAGCGGTTAAGCGTATTGGCCAACACGCGATGAGTTCTAGTTCAAATATTGGCTGGTAGACCAACTAACTATGTAGGTATGTACATAAGTATGTAAAACACACATTTTCCTGATGTGCCTAGTGCCAATACACATCACGTAAGTTAACCAATTGATTAAATAAAATGACTACTTTATATTAAATGCTTCATTTTGTTTCAACTTCAAATAACTTTGTTCAACATGATTTTTCATTTTGATTTAACATTACTGGAATATTCAATAAACATGAAATAAAGTTACTTCAAGAGGTAAAAAATTCTTTGAAGATTATTGTAATCATGTTGAATTAACAATAAACACAAACATACATATGAAGCAAAATCATTACCGAAAATGTTCAAATTAACCTTGTTTTCGACGACCGTAATATGAAAATTTTCTGTATGTTTTAAAGAAGTGTGTCTTTTAAACTGAAAAGTTACAAACAAATTAAATGATTATTATTATCAGAAAAGAGCTCAAAAACACCTAATAAGACGACTCTTCTATAAAACAAAGTTTACTTTGAAAAGTCTCGAGGTCCCACGCCCTTTTCCTCTTCTACAAACTCAAGACTTTGCAAAGTAAACTATGCTTGTTTAAAAGCCTTCTATAAGGATATTATTAAGACCCATTTCGTACACACAAAACTTCCTTTGACAAAGTTTTGAACTTTGTTTCAAGTTTTCACTAGGACCACGATGAAACTATATGTAGGTACATTGTACGTAACCAAGGAAGAAACGAACGAAGACCAAAGGTATGTACATACATACATAAATTTATATTTATTTACTTTGTATACATACATGTGTATGTATTTACATACAAAAACTAGAACATGTGTGAGACCTTTGTTTTCTTATGGAACAACGTAGATTTAATTATTAAATTTTAATATCATTAAACGCGCCCTGTTATGGAACGTGTTTGTTGTTGGCAGCGATTCAGACTAAAGGTTATTTACTTTTGTGCGGAATTTTGAAATGTCTATATGTATGTATGTATCTAGGTACTATGTACATATAGTAGTATATGTATATGTACATGCATACATATGTAGATTAAAACATATACATATTTATATATAAGTACATAAGTATGTATGTATCTACACAGGTACATACATACATACAGATATGTATGTAGTATGTATGTAAGTACATACATATGTATATACATACATATGTAACTCATGTTTTAGACTCGGCAGTTTTTCTTGAAGCAAGTCTGAGTTTATGGAAGAGAGAGGAGAGAAGAAAGAAGAGGGGTACTGACTTGCTTGTACAGAAAAGTTACTTCATTCTCTTTTGTTATTTCATTCGTAGCATTAAAATAATAGGAAAATTGAACAAGAAACTGTCTGAGTGTAAACAAGCGAACAGTTTTAAAAGAGAATTGAAGATAACTGCTTCAAGAAAAATTGCCAAGTGTAAAACATGACTAAGTACAATTGTTTCTTCAAAAGGGAAATAGGTACATATGTACATAAATACATACATACATACATGCGCATATATACATACATATGTGCATACATATATATGTAGGTAAATGAATCATTTGTAATCACTCCCTTTGTGATGGCATTACTGAGTTTGAATTGAGTAAATTGAATTTTTTGCCATTTTATTCTTGAGTAGGGAATGTTGAATAACAAAAATCAATTTCGTGTTTTTAAAGCCAGTTAATGGCAAGCTATGTACATATTTTCGTAGAAGATGTGCAAGATGAATCTTTTTGAGTTATGACACTATTGAAGTAAAAGAAGTCTGTCGTAAAAGAGTGATATGTATGTATGTAAATACATATGTCTGTACATATGTATTTACAAATTTTTTAAATGGAACAACGCAGAATATTCCATTTTTATTATTTATTGTGAAAATTAATGTGTAAGATTATTTACGCATACATACACACTTATATACTTATAAGAAAACACAGCTGCTTATACAAATTGGAAGTATATATTTCATATAGTTACGTACCTATACATAGCAAAAAATATTTCCCCACATCGACTGATTAAAAGAGCACTTGCTCTTTGTTATACTTATTCGCTCATTTTAGTGTTGGGTAACGGTCAAATATGAGCCCGTGTCATAACAATGTGCGTGGCCATATTAGCTTTTTTTTACAACTATGCAAATATACCTAGCTATTTTTTATTTATCTTCATATATGCAATCCTGATTAAGAAGACAATTGAGCTGACGGTGCATGTAAGATTTTGTTCCTGCATTTGTGAAAAATAGATCTGGATTGACTTTTGTAAAATCTCTGTAGCAACACGTACTGGTTTTTCACACAGAATTGTCAAAATACATGTGAATTGGAAGCTGTAATGTACATGCAGGCTTAAACAGCTGTTTTCTTGATTAAATTAATACACCAACTGGATAAAAAAAATTTTAACTCAAACTTGAAAGGAAAACCTTGACCATGTAACTTTCAAGTAAAGGGGACCATACACACATACTGCTCACATGCCGACCACACGAGCAATAATCTTGGCAATTATTGCCGTGGCAACTGTCAAATTCGATTGCCGACACAAGATATTAGGTTTTAACTACATAAAACCAATTAAAGTTCAATTTAAAATTAGAAAATGATAAAATTATTGACAATTTAAGTATTTATGTGAATAAAAAGCAAATACATTTGAATATACGTGTTCACCACCTCCAAAAACATTGTTGAACACAAGCAATCGGACGTCATCATTCTGCCGGCGTTATTGCTTGTGTTAAGACACATCAAATTGCTGGTGTGGTCGTAGTGTCATGCTCATGCGATAAGCATGTATTGGTAAATTTTCAATTTTTGTTAATGTATTTATCACACAAACAATGCCAAGGTGTATCTAACTAGGTGGCAGCGCTACTTCAGCTGATAATTTTTTGCTCTATGTGCTTTGTAGCTGAAGAATGCCAAAAACTTCGATTTTGTTTTGGTTTTAGTACAATTATTTGTCTGCTTTTGACATTCTTCGGTTCTTTACACAGATATGGTTGCCGTAATTTTGTATAACAAATCCTTACGCAGTCACCTGTATAATTACACCATGGACAATGCAGTATGAAAAATCAAAACAGTTTTGATTTTGAAATGAACTCATACTGCTGACAGTTTTTCAAATGAACAAAAAATTAATTTATTCATTTTTTTCTGATATGTATTTCTTTTAAATTTCAAGTTTTACTGAAAAAAAAGAAAGTAAAACAAACGTAAAAGGAAATAAAACAAACAAAAAATAAGTTTGGAAAAAAAATTTATAAAGAAAAAACGTTTTTTCTTAATTTCTTGAATTCTACCAATAATTTTTTTTGTTCTCAAGGGCATGTTTATTTTATAAATTTTTATTTTAAATGATTGATAAGTTTCTGTTAAAATATCAATCACACACGTATACCAAAGGTTCATCGGCAGTAGCTGCAAGCAGTATGTGTGTATGGGCTCCTTAAAAGTATCCATATCAACTTAGGACTTTTGTGATAATTAACTCTACTTTTTTAAATACAAATGATCCGTTATAGATTTTCCTAATTTCAATATTTAATACTAATTAAGAAACGAATACAAAATTTTACGTGATTTTGAAATTTTATTTATGCCAAAAACTATTTGTATGCAATATTACAATTTTTTTATTTTACATCACTGAATTATTGTAAAACATCCTACCAACACTGCAAGAGTCCAAATTTTCTCTCAGCAGACAAAGACAAGAAATTTAATTTATGCAAATGTATACTAACAAACTATATATAAACTTGATTTTATACTCGAATTTTATGAGGTTCCACAAATTTTTAGAAAATTCTGACGAAATATCTCCAGAATTTGTTATATATTAATTTAAAAGGTAAATATTTTAACAATTCTAAGCAAAAAAACATTAAAATCGTATTTTATTAAAGGGAGATAGCAATATCTTATATACAAAATCTTTCCAATAATTATGTACAATACTTAGGAAATTTCCCCTTTTTAAAGCGATGGTATAAAAGCAAGTGCAGAGAACATTGCTTATTCAGTTGATAACAGACAATTGTGAACAGCGTTCTTTACAATTAAAAGAGACCAATCATTTACTCCGAAAGTAAATTCTTGATAAGAGTAATATATTTGTGAAATAAGTAGACTTTGGAAAATAAATTAGTGTGACGTCATATAAAAAGTTTTTGTGTAATAAATACTTAAAAGGTAGATGATTATTAATTTTTATTAAAAATAATTTAATGAAAACAATAGGCGTTTATTTTCGCCTAATTAAAATGAAAATTAATTGTATCATTTAACTGTCTTACATTTAAGTATAGAAATTATAAAAGCTTAAAGAGTTTATTAAACCTTTGCTACATACATATAATTTATTTTTGCAAATGAGTATAAATGTAGAATTTCCAACCCTCGGTTAAATTAACAGCAGCAGCCATCTTGTTGATAAAATCAATATGGCGACTATTCGTGAATTGTGTTCAAGGCGAATTGATATAAGGTGGTCTTGATTTGCAACTGCGTATTCACCTTGTATATTTGTTTGTGTAAAATTTCCTGCTGTCAAAATATTTCTTAACGTTTTGGTTCATTTGACAGCAGGGAATTTATGTCAGCTGGCGAATTAAGATCACTTTATGTGAATTCGCCTTGATTGTGTTTCTGTAAATAATTTCAAGTGTTGGTAAAAGATAGAAATTAATTTCGCAATGTCTAGTAATGTGAAGTAATTAATGGTTATTGTAGCTCAATTAAGTTTTAAATTTGAAAAAAAAGAAACACAAATTACTACTCATTGAATTAATAAAATAATTTTGGATCAAGTCGTTCTAATTATGTAATAAAAAAAATACATAAAACCTAAAGCTGAATTTTCCTATTTTTCGTTTACAGATACTCGAAAATGCAAATCTTCGTGAAGACTTTAACTGGCAAGACCATCACTTTGGAGGTCGAACCTTCTGATACCATCGAAAATGTTAAGGCAAAAATCCAGGATAAAGAGGGAATTCCTCCAGATCAACAACGTTTGATTTTTGCTGGTAAACAACTTGAAGACGGACGCACTTTGTCCGATTACAACATTCAGAAAGAATCTACCCTTCATTTGGTTCTTCGTCTTCGTGGTGGTATGCAAATTTTTGTCAAGACATTGACTGGTAAAACCATCACCTTGGAGGTTGAGCCTTCCGATACTATTGAAAATGTTAAAGCGAAAATTCAGGATAAGGAAGGAATCCCTCCAGATCAACAACGTTTGATTTTTGCTGGCAAGCAGTTGGAAGACGGGCGAACATTGTCTGATTACAATATTCAAAAAGAATCTACATTGCATTTGGTATTACGTTTACGTGGTGGCATGCAAATATTCGTTAAAACTTTAACGGGAAAAACTATAACATTAGAGGTTGAACCTTCAGATACTATCGAAAATGTTAAAGCCAAAATCCAAGATAAAGAAGGTATTCCCCCAGACCAGCAACGTTTGATTTTTGCTGGTAAGCAGTTGGAAGATGGCCGTACATTGTCTGATTACAATATTCAGAAAGAATCTACCCTACATCTGGTATTGCGTCTTCGCGGTGGTATGCAGATTTTTGTTAAGACACTAACTGGCAAAACTATTACTCTAGAAGTTGAGCCTTCTGATACCATCGAGAACGTCAAGGCTAAAATTCAAGACAAAGAAGGTATTCCTCCAGATCAACAACGTTTAATCTTCGCTGGTAAACAATTGGAGGATGGTCGTACCTTGTCCGATTATAACATTCAAAAAGAGTCTACATTGCATTTGGTATTGCGTTTACGTGGTGGTATGCAAATCTTTGTAAAAACCTTGACTGGTAAAACCATCACCTTGGAAGTCGAGCCATCCGATACAATCGAGAACGTGAAAGCCAAAATTCAAGACAAAGAAGGAATTCCTCCAGACCAACAACGTTTGATTTTTGCTGGTAAGCAGTTGGAAGATGGTCGCACTTTGTCCGATTACAACATACAAAAAGAGTCAACATTGCATTTGGTATTGCGTCTTCGTGGTGGTATGCAAATTTTTGTAAAGACATTGACTGGTAAGACCATCACCTTGGAAGTAGAGCCATCCGATACCATCGAAAATGTTAAGGCAAAGATTCAAGACAAAGAAGGTATCCCCCCAGACCAACAGCGTTTGATCTTCGCTGGTAAGCAGTTGGAAGACGGCCGTACTCTATCGGACTACAACATTCAAAAAGAGTCAACTCTTCACTTGGTTTTGCGTCTACGTGGTGGTATGCAAATCTTCGTAAAAACTTTGACTGGTAAAACCATCACCTTGGAAGTCGAGCCATCCGATACAATCGAGAACGTGAAAGCTAAAATTCAAGACAAAGAAGGCATCCCCCCAGACCAACAGCGTTTAATCTTCGCTGGTAAGCAGTTGGAAGATGGTCGCACTTTGTCCGATTATAACATTCAAAAAGAGTCTACATTGCATTTGGTATTGCGTCTTCGTGGTGGTATGCAGATCTTTGTTAAGACCCTAACTGGAAAAACTATCACTCTTGAAGTGGAACCCTCTGATACTATTGAAAATGTAAAAGCAAAAATTCAGGATAAGGAAGGTATCCCCCCAGACCAACAACGTTTGATATTTGCTGGTAAGCAGTTGGAGGATGGTCGTACATTATCTGATTACAACATACAAAAAGAGTCGACTCTTCATTTGGTATTGCGTCTTCGTGGTGGTATGCAGATCTTTGTTAAGACCCTAACTGGAAAAACTATCACTCTTGAAGTGGAACCCTCTGATACTATTGAAAATGTAAAAGCAAAAATTCAGGATAAGGAAGGTATCCCCCCAGACCAACAACGTTTGATCTTTGCTGGTAAGCAGTTGGAGGATGGTCGTACATTATCTGACTACAACATTCAGAAGGAGTCTACCTTGCACTTGGTATTGCGTCTCCGTGGTGGTATGCAAATATTTGTCAAAACCTTGACTGGCAAAACTATTACCTTAGAGGTGGAGCCATCCGATACTATTGAAAACGTGAAAGCTAAGATTCAAGATAAGGAGGGTATTCCTCCAGACCAACAGCGTTTGATATTTGCTGGTAAACAGTTGGAGGATGGTCGTACCTTGTCCGACTATAACATCCAAAAAGAATCTACTTTACATTTGGTATTGCGTCTACGTGGCGGTATGCAAATCTTCGTTAAGACTCTAACTGGAAAAACCATCACTCTTGAAGTCGAACCGTCTGACACTATTGAAAACGTTAAAGCTAAAATTCAAGATAAGGAAGGTATTCCTCCAGACCAACAACGTTTGATTTTCGCAGGAAAACAGTTGGAAGACGGTCGTACGTTGTCCGACTATAACATCCAGAAAGAATCTACTCTCCACTTGGTGCTACGTCTTCGCGGAGGCGCATACTAAATTTTGGGTCGAAATAAAAAAAATTATTCGTATTGCAAATGTATCTCGTTAATTTAAATAAAATCTATTTTCTATTCGATTACTAAAAATTCAACATTATTATTTTTTAATTTAATATTCCCGTTGTGTTGAAAAGATATACAATTTAATAAAATATGCAATAATTAAAAGGAGCGTGTAAACACAATCTAAAAATTTTATTCAAAGAATCTTATTTTCAGGTGTTGCAAGCAATTTAATTTTTCTGAAGTCTAGTAACTTTAAAAAGCTTTTGATTGTTAGTTTTTTGTCCCTATTTGGATGCCAAATAGAATAAGGGTTATTTCTGGGAACTTAATGCACAAAATCGTTAATAAATAGGACACGATACCTTTCGAATGTGGAGAACGCACATTTTAAAATCGTACGTTTTCCAGCACATCCTCGATTAATGGGATACATGAGTAGGCTAGAGTCCTTTCTGTCATTCTCAAATCGAGTTTGGCTGTGTGAGAGTCAAACAAACTTTACACATTGGTATTGTGGATTACAACTTGAATTGGTAGTTATCTTGTGCCATAACATTCTCCAAGTATGTAAATATTAGTTGTGAATCGCAATACTAAAATATAATTGTTTTGAGTTAAAGATGGGTTGATTCTCAGACATGGGAAGAGAAAGACCATTCTGGGAGTGCATCCACAAAAAAGAAATGCTGTTGCACCCCCTAGAATTATTAAAAATTTTATGTGATTATTTTAGTAACTCATGTTTTTGATTCTGCAGTTTTTCTTGAAGCAAGTCTGAGTTTATTGGAGAGTGTGGAAAGAAGAAAGAAGAGGGGTACTGACTTGCTTGTACAGAAAAGTTATTTCAATTCTCTTTTGTTCTTTCATTCGCAGCAATAGGAAAATTGAACAAAAAACCGTCTGAGTGTAAACAAACGAGCAGTTTTAAAAGATAATTGCTTCAGGAAAAATTGCCAAGTCTAAAACATGACTAATACTCATGAAAATCACCAGTATAAAAAATTTATAGCTACGCCAATACTCTCAGACAACTAAAGTGAGTTAGATTACCAACGCCAATAGGGGCGTAAATTTAAAATCTAGTAAATACTTAAAAAATTACTAAGTTCGGCAGTGATTTATATATGTATTTTGCCCGGTATAGATCTGAATAGGTATTCACGATTGTACTGGAAATCGCTTGATTTGAAATTCCTATATTTCCATTAACAAAACAAATCTTGCTTGAAATGTGGTTTTTCCAAAATTCTGTACAAATATAGGTGTATTTTTGTCATGATAAAATTATTTTTAAACATCTCAATGTAGTTATTAAAAAATTTTCTTTGAAGAAATGAGTTAATAAACCACAGGATAAAATTCGATACGATGAATTTATTGTACATTAATAAATCCAAAAATGTATTTTTTAGATATGACAGTGTTGCAGTAAAAGGGAGATATGATCTGGCAACTACGCAGCTTACCAATAAAAACAATTCAATCTCAAATTAGCACATTTTGCTCATTTACTTTAACATCACAACTCCAAAAAAAATAGTTTTACAGAAAACAGTGTAAAGTTTTCAATTTACATAAATTTAATGGAAAAAGAAAGTTATTTTTTTGAGTATACAAGATATTTGTATGCAATTTTTAAGCAATACGAATAACGATATGAAGACTGATTCTGCATCATTAACTCAAAAATCGAATTTTTTGAGTTATGTTGCTATTGAAGTAAATGAGTAATATAATAATCTTCATTTCACCATCATCATTCATGTCATTACGGTTTTCTTTTCGAACATTATTCATCATTTCCAAGCAGATCTTGATTCATATTAATAATCACAATTGAATAGTATTATCCACCGGATAGAGAAAAAAATGGTGGAAATTAGTTTGGAAGCGGTGAAACAGCATAATAAATCCACTGATTTGTGGGTAATAATAGAAAAAAAAGTTTATGATTTAACAAAATTCCGAAGTGAGGTTAGTTTGGGTTGCACTATTTGAAGTTTTTGTTGAGAAGAACATACACACTTAGTCGGAAAAATTTTAATTTGTTACAGCACCCAGGAGGTGAAGATAGTTTAGATGAAGTTGCTGGCAGAGATGGTACTAAAGATTTTATTGATGTTGGCCACAGCGAGGAAGCCAGGTATGTAATTATGTACATATGTATGTATGTAAATTCATACATAATTATATACATACTTATGTATGTATGTACCTAAGTGTAAGTACTAATGCATACATAATATACTACATACATATGTATTTATGAACATGTAAGTATGTAAAGTAAGGATGATTCCAGTCATTCTTATCTCAACATTTTTTTAAGTTCGTCAAATTATTGGCATTAAAATTGCAAAATTTATGTAGAATTTGTAGTAGGTAGTATAAGTATGTAAGTGAAACCAATTTGGGAGTAGTTTTTTTTCTATCTTGGATGAAAAATTGATAACGTGCTGTGAAAAAGCAAGTTAGATTTCGTTAAATTTTTTATCTGCATCGGCTTAATGCGTGGCTTTAAAAACAAGTGTAGCACATTAAACTTGTTTAAATATTTTTACACAGAAAATTAAAGGTCGTATTTGAATATTTGTCAAGAAATCCACTTCTCTGTAAAGGCTGATAAAAAGTTATTGCAGAAGACCTTTTTGTTGTGGGTCATAATTGGTGCAAATGTCAAAAAACTGGGCCGGCTTTCTGCTAAAATTGTAAATCATTTTAGAGTAGCCAAAAAACTCATTTTGTTATCCTTCTGCAGAAAGAATGCAGATCAATGCAGATTTTAAATAAACCTTTTCATAAAAACGTACATAACAATTTTTTTTAAATGGGAACAAGAAGTTACATATGTTTATTTGAAACTTTAAAACAGACATATACATACATAGTATATGTACATATCTACATAAAAAAGAATTAAATGTCGAATAACAAGAAATCTTAAAACCACCCAGCAAAAAAAGTGATGAAAAAAGTAGAAAAAGCACCACAACTACTAATACGAAGCACTTCAAACTCCGAGCAAAAAGTAGTGAATTTTACATTACATTAGCGTGTTATTGGAGCGAAGTAGTTTGTTTTTACCAATCCGTGAGTGAATAAGATTTACTGTTTATTTGCTATAAAAACTCTACAATAAGGTGTGGTGAAGTAAATCCAATATATTTTACATTTATAATGTGGTTATTAACCACTTTTCCAAAGCACTTAAATCTAGGGATGTAACAAATACCAGTTTAGCGAATGAGAATGCGAAAACGAATAATGCATTTGGATTTTTGCGAATGCGAATGCAAATACTTACAATATGGTAAAAAAATCACATGAAACTAAATTTGTTTAAGAACAAGAAGTTGTATTATATACATAGATGTACTACATATAGCATTTTATTTAAATTGAGTCTTGAATTGAGTAAATATTTACTAATTTATTAAATTTTTAAACCAGAAATTATAATTATTAAAATAAGTATAGATAATAAAAAATAAATTTATAAAATTTTAGGCAACTAATTCATTTGTACTTTTTCCTTAAATCCTAGTACTCTGTTCAACATTTCATGTGAAATGCTGCCAAAATACATTTTAAGAAAAATTGGCATGAATTCATTAAAATTTTTTGGAGAAGTCGTACTTTGTTCATCTTGGGAAAAACATATGAAATACATATATCTTCAACATATTAAGTTTTCATGCGAAATAATATGAGTGGCACTTGTTTCGCATAGAATTTACAACAAACAATGGCTAGTTAAAGTTGTATGAATTTAAAAATTTCTGTACGAAGTAATGAATGGTGATCAGTTTTTCATATCCCCTGTTGGTACCTTGCATTTTTGAAACACAAAATTTCGTTCCATAATACGTCAGTTATTCACTCGTGTATTATCAACTGGAAACAAGATCATAATTTTTTATTTTTTTTTGCTAATACATGAAGCTTTAAGTAATGTGATCATAAGTTTCCATCTACATACTTACGTTCATACATGTTATATTTTCAGAGAAATTATGAAGAAATACTATATTGGAGATCTAGCTGCCACAGATTGCAAAAATAAACTACCACTCAGGTAATTTTATTCAATAGAAATTTTGTTTATTTGCCTGTAAATACTTTTTTGCTATATTAAATACTTATTCCCTAAATTAGGCAATTTTGTAATATTATTATCTTATAAATCTTACTACAATACTAGCGCATGAATATAAACATACGTACATATCCTTACCTTAATATAGAAAGGCCGTAACACATTATTTTTTTGAGATCGATTGTTTTGTATACATATTTCGATAGAACAACATATAATGAATCGAAAAATGCAGGGTCTTTCTATATCTGTGACCATAAGGAAAAAGTGCTTAAGTCATATTTTACTGTTTTGCAGGAGAGCACATTTAAGAGTTCAAGTCGATTTTCAGAAGTTTATTTCTTTTACAGTTAAATTGGGAAATTGTCTGTCAACCTTTATTTTTTTAAGCAAACACCGTTCTACAAACATACATACTATAAGTAATACATTTAAGATGAAATATACCAAAGTATAACCTTAATTAAGCTATTATTCCAAATGAGATTAGAGGTCTAAAAAAGATAAGCCGCAATTCATTTTGCTATAACTTCCTGAAAAATTACACAAATTAATTGAGATTTTGACCAGGAGTATTTTCGAGTTGGCAAATTACGTACCATTAACTAAAAATCAGCTTATCTCGACGTAAGCTCTTTTTCCTTTCCCACAGATAAAATTATAAATTAAAATTAGGTAGCTTAGTAACTGAACTATTTAGTAGTTTTCCGATAGTCAACATCAAAAAGTCGTGTGCTTGCAGATATCATAATTTAGCTTATAACCAACTCATACATATTTTCAATCATCATATATTCAATTATTCATATATTAGAAACCGGTCGATATACATATGTAAATCGATTTGAGAATGACAATTTGTAAAAATGTGAGAAATTCATATATATAGGGTTTTTACAAAGCTGATTTAGAACTATACTAAACTATTTTAAAAATGTAGAAATGCAGAAATAATTTTGCAACAATTTCGTTACGAAAATCGCTATCCATAACGTCTTCAAATCGAAAAAGAATTAAGTTTTAGGTTTCATCAAAATCGATTTAAGGCTTTCTTAAAAGCCCTTTTTCATATAAACTGAATCTATGTTTTTAAATTCATAAAAATCTATTGCAGTTGAAGAGAAAAAAATTACCTCACAAGTCAACTCTACCCAAGCAAACGATTCTTCTCGGTCCTAGTTGAAAAAAAAAATATGAAGCCGGTGTGTCGTTTGACACGCTGAAGTATCTATGTATTGACTTTTATAGCATAGTTTCGAAGAGGCAATTTTCATCAAAATCGGATAAGGAATTTAGGCGATAGCGTAACAAACAAACAAAATTAGTTTTGAATTCGGTCCACGCATACTCACCTTACAAGGGCTCTGTTTTTCTTTTCAGTACCGAACCCTAAAAACACTTGCCTTAATATATTTCTACTAAAACGATAGTAATGTTTTTTTCTGAATGCTTTTTTTTTAACAAACCCACAATATCTTGTTAAGTTTTATATTAATTTTCAAATGTTTTTAGCTGTACATATTTCTATTCTACTAAAAAAATTAAATACTACAAATCAAATTTTTGAAACAAACCTATAATATCGAGAAATATTGTAAGTTCAAATTTAAATGCTTTTCCACTCAAAATCACCATATCATCTGTTTGTCGTTTAATTATTTCGTTAACTTTTTAAGTTTGTAGCAAAATTTTACTTTTAATTTTTTCTTGCCACATTTTTACAGTCCCATATCCGTTAATACTACCGCAAATCACGAATCGCTTAATGCTAAAAAACAATGTTGTACTATTAGCTAATTGTTTCCTTTTGTATGTATAATCCTTATTTTTTATTGGTTTGGTTAAAATTTATGAAAATTATAAAAAAAACTTGCAAAAATAATTTATAAACATGAAATACAAATATCTACAGGGAAATTGGTATCGCTGTTGGTGCTGTCGTAATTGGAGTAGCTGCCGTATTTTTAATTAGAAAAGCATTGTCCAAGAATTAGTTTAAACAGAAACATATACGATATTTATGTATGTATGTACATATAAAAAAATATGTGATGTGATGTCATTCCTTTTGTTAAAATTTTTTATTGTTCTTGTTGGATATTGAAAGATCAAAATAATAATTTAAGAAGTGTACATAAGTGTTTTTTTATATTTATTTGTATTTCAATAAAATTAATTGTTGTTTACATTTGGCTTATTTGTTTAAAGAGGTTAGCAATATATTATCCTTTTCTACTTCGACATTTTGAATTTATTATGATAGTTTGAAAATATTTTAACTTGTTACATAGATTGAAGGAAAAATTAGAAATCAGAAACCTTTAGAGAATTTTGACATTTTCTCAGGTAGTTTTCGTTCAGTATAATTATTTTTTCGTTGACAGTGGGAAATTCAGCAAACGTATGTTTTAAAAAACTTTAAATACATGTATGTGCGTATCTAAAGGACATATTTACATATACATACACATATGTATAGCGTAATATTTTAATAAGTATCATATTGTCCTAGAGAACTTATTCTGCCTGTTCATAGAATTCATTGCGCGGTTAGATGGGAATTGAAATTTTAATCAAATTTTTATTGCTAAAAGCGCTACTTTGCTTCCTAAAAAACTGCCTTATAGGATTCTATGGAAAGTCTGGAGTTTCGACTCGCTAAATTCGTAAAATTCCTCACACATTTAATGAGTATAGTTATCTTGTCTGGTGCGAACTCATTTATTATAAATGCATTGCCTTTTGTTTTCAATAAAATAAATAAATGCAAATAAACACTGGAACCAGAGGACAAATTACTATACTCTTTACTCAACGAAGTTTCAAAAGATTTTAATATATAGTTTAAATGGAAACGTTTTGAAATTTCGTTCTAATTGAAATGTATAATTTCTTCCAGTGTTTCGTTTCTGTAACTTGCCAAAAATTTTTCGCATCATGAAAAATTAAATAATTATATTGGTTGTCGGTATTTTGCACATATAAAAACTTAAATAAACTTCCAAAAAATATGAACTTATCCCGCGTTTCACATGGTGACAACATGTTTTTCGACTTGAAAAGTTCTCACGTTCGTTACAGAAACGAGGCACAGTTTGCGTATTACCTGAGTTACATTAAGCTTTTTTTCATGAAATTAGTTGCATGAAAATTTTTCATATGTCAATAGAAGGCCTGGAGGAGCAACTCATATCCAAAAAGTTGCCAAAAATGCATGAGAGATTCGTTCTACATCCTTTTTTGTATAACATTTTCTTATATAGCGATGCAATTAGCAAATAGAAAAAGTTTCGTTCAAAAAATTAATGAAATTTCATTAAAAAACGCTTAATGTGAATTAGGTCTATGTCGAATTAAATAATTGTTATTTTCAATTACAATACTTTTTTTACATTTGAATGTACTTTAAATAAATGTATGTGTGTATCTAATACTTAGAAAAATAAAAAGGACATATTTATATATGTGACAGCGCATAGACAAAGTGACTTAAGGGTAAAAAAAATCAATTTCACTTTTTTTTTTTTTTGATGTGGACAACATCTGAGCATCGAATGAGACCGATCCCATGCCCCAAAAGTGTTCCCTCCCAGAGATATGCACGTTTTATTCAGTGATGGTACACCAAAGATACACGTATTTAAATTTTTAAAATGGCTCTCCTGAACAAAACAGGTTTTTACCCTTAGGTCCCTTTCTATTTTGCGAGTCACATATACATACACATATGTATAGCGTAATATTTTAATAAGTATCATATTCTCCTAAATGCTATAAAATTTAACGGCCAGTTTATCCGCCTATTTATATTGAAAACAAAAACAAAGCACTCAAATTTATCGAAGATAATTAACTCCCAGTTTATAGAAGACAAGTAAAAATTATCGTCTAGAAACTGGCAGTTAATTATCTTCGATAAACTGGCATTAACTATCGTTTCAGTATTACTCAATACATATATATTAGTGTCCTGCACAAGAGTATTTATAAGACTTTTCAAGACATGAGAGATTTTCAAATGCTTTACTACAGCGAAATATTCTAAAAGAATCGCTAAACAACACTGTTGGCGAGACAAACCACCGAAAAAAAATTACTTGCCAGCAATGTTGCTTAGCGATTCTTTTAGACTATTTCGCTGTAGTAAAGCATTTGAAAAAATCTCATGTCTTGAAAGGTCTTATAAATAGTCTTGTACAGGACACTAATATATATTGCTGGGTACATATGTACATATACATTGTATATTATACAAACACACATATATTGTATTATTCACAGTTACGTTCTTTTATACATTTTCTTTATAGCTACACCTTCATATAAAAATTTATTATATATAATCCCCCTTATTGTGAATGGCGTCGTCGACGTCACATCAAGACGACAGCAAATTTTGTCACTTGTATACTCTTTACCGGGAAAAATTGGATCTTATTGACAATCTCTCAATAATCTCGAAGGCTTTGTAAATTAATGGAGCAGGTTAATAGTAGTCAATTTTTGTCAACAAAGAGTAGACAAGTGACAATTTTTAGTGTCGTCTTGATGTGACGACGACGACGCCATTCGAAATAAGGGGAAATGTATGAATATTATATACATACATATGTACTTAATAACTCCCATACACCATAATTAAAAGACAAATTTTTAAGTTTTCAATCTTTAAAAGCTTCATTCAAAGCAGCCAAATTACGATCGGTTATGTAACCTTGCAAATCGTTACGACCCATTAGAGAAATCACCATTTTCAATGTATTCCATATAGACTCTGACATTTGTTTTTTACCCTCTGCAAATGACCCATTTGGCAGTTCATTATTGAATGCTGCTTCAGACTGCATGCTTAAGGCCGTCAATAAATGCTCCACAGATTGCTTATATGCCTTCAAGTTTAAACAACATACTCCAACATTATATCTCACACGTATAAAACCTGGTTCCAATTCCAATGCACGCTGATAGGCTTCCACTGCCTCCACGGAACGTGACCCATTTGCCAAACTGGCTCCTAGCCGATTCCAAACTTTGGCGTTTTTTGGGTTGGCTTGCAATGCCGCTTGAAAACAGTCTACTGCCTTGTCATATTCCGAAGAAAGGTTATAAAGCACTCCTAAAGCCTCCTGCAGCTCAGGATAAATCGTTTGAGGATCCATTCGTACGGCTTGCAAGAACATATTCTGCACCTCCTGTAATTTATTACCACGTATCAAAGATGATGCCATAGTAGTAGCACTATTTATTGCAGTTTCAGTATCAGAGGGCACTAGATGGTTATATTTAGGATGAATTCGCAACCAATTGGTTAACATTTTCACCGCCTGTGACTGAAGGCTTTCATTGGTGTAGCACACCGCCAATGCCATTAAAACATTCAGATTATCTGGCCTTAAATCTAAGGATCTCTTTAGAGCTGCTATACCCTGGGGATCCATTTCATTTTCGGCTTGTGAAATACCCAACAGTTCCCAGGCTTCAGCATTTCCCGGATCCTTACTTGCAGCTGCTTCAAAACATAATACGGCACTTGGAATGTCACCTTTTGCCAAGTATTCTTTGCCTTTCTCTAAAGCATTATCTATATTATTCATGGGGTTTTCCTCCACAAACTTGTACTCTTTGTAGGGATCATAATTTTCGTCAAATTCTGACAACCAGGGATGCTCCGATTCATCTGATAGTTTTGCCCATTCGTCTTGCAAACGTTGCCAAAATTTTTCGTTGTAATTTGCAGCAGCCTGCTCGTTATTCTCATTAGTAGATTGATAATCGTTTACCCAATCTTCGCCTTGAAGTGACTCAGGTAATTCGGTCGTTTTATCCAAGCAACTAGCTTCTTCAAAAAATTCATTAGTTAGGCCGGTATGCAATTGTTGATCTATTATAGCACTGGGATGTGGAGGGCATATGGCCAAGTAAGGAGGTGGTTTACTAAGAAAAGACGAAGTTTCAGGAACTTCCTCGAAAAATTCGCGCACGTGCGTCATTTGTTGTTTTTGTGGTCGCACATGTATCATGTGAGGTTCTATTGATGGCTGTAAGTGCCTTTCGCTCCCGAACTCCCTAGACCATTGGCCAGCAACTTCATCTATTACACTGGGAGCATGTTGTAGTTGTGTTAGACCCATTTGTGATTTCTCGATTTCGCGCATTTCCTGTAGTAACGTTTCCATCTGAAATGACTGTGGTGGACCGGCAACTTGCCCCAAGAACTCATTTACCATGCTCTCATCTTGATGCATAGAATGCTCATATTGAGCTTGAATAAAACCTTCATCTTTATGACCAGCATCACGAGTAATTTGACCACCTAATTGCATCAGAGGATTCACGCCACCACAATCACCTTCAATTAATTGCCTAATAGACATTTTCACGAATATTTCATTAAGTTTTGCTAGAAATCAGAACAAAACAATTGTGAACTAAAAAAATTGTTTTAAATGTAAATATGGGTCCAATGTTCACAGTAATGTTGTTTTCATCAGCAAGATAGATGTGTTTTGTGGGTATGAGATCAGCTGTTTACAGATGACTGTGTTTATTTAGAATTTAAATTCATTTGATGGTGCAGAAATCCGATACCTTTTCAACATCGATAAATTACTCAAAGAACGTCTTAACTCAAAAAATTTAATTTTTGACAATGATGCTGAATTAATCCTAATATCTTTCTAAATGTTGTGTTAAAATTTCATACAAGTATTATGTTTACTTTTGGAAGCAAAATGAAATTTTCTTTTTTCCATTGTGTGTAAATTTGAAAACTTTTAAACTCGTTTAGGGCAAATTATTTTTTCGACTTATGACGTTGTTTGAGTAAATGAGCGATATGTTAATTAACCAGCACTATTCTTAAAAAATTAGCTTTATTTCAATTTCCAAATAAGCAAATTATTATTTTTACTTATTTTTGTTGTCCTCCATCATCTGCTTTTCTTCAATCCTGATGGTGCATTCCTCTGCAACAGATTCAGGATTTTCCAACCAAAATCTGTAATCTTCGTTCAAATTAAAATTTCTTTGATGCCCACAAAGTTTACAAGATATTTGCATTTGAGAATCCAAGTCCAGTTCTATAGTTTCCTGATGTTTTATTTTCTTTCGTAATTGTTTAACATGCAGGTCGCTAGTAATTCCCGGCTTCTGTGCTAGAGAGCACCGTTTACAGAAATCACGTTTAACGTTGGGATCGCTGAAATAAATCAAAATTTTAATAAAGATTTCAACGTTTTTTTAACTTTACATACATTCTTAAAACAGCCTTCTTACCAATATTTTTGCACAGTTTGCCGTAATACGAGGATAACGTATTGTTTTTGCCTGCCATTAGCAAGGAGGCTTGGTATAGGAAATTCATGCGGCTAAAGCACTCTTTTCCTTGGAAATTATATTTTGTTCTCTTTTGAGACATTTATCATTAATTGTTATTGAAGTGTGTTCTATTCGATCCAAATTGGCTTTATTTAAAATAAATTTAGCCACAGCTAGCAACAAATTATGCATACTTTGTTGCCTTTTCAGACTAGAGATGAGCGCGTGTCGAATTTTTCCAACACGACACGAACACGATTACCAAGACGCTCAACACGTACGAAACACGCACGCGAAAAATTTCTTAAACACGATACTGCACAACACGCACGAAATATTATAGGTATGGTATTGAAAATTTAATTGATTTTATTCAAGAGTCGCTTTTCAAAATATGGCACCGGGTTGGCACTGCCAGCTGATACTATCTGCCACCACAGCTGATACTATCGGATTACGTACAAAACTTTAAGCTTCAGAGTCCCATACAATATCAACAAATATGCTGGTGTTGTGTGTTTGACGGAACAAAATATTAACTGCCTTATTCATAAAAAATATTTCAGGTTTATTAAAGGTCGTGATACACTATCATACAAAGTCGTGCGATCTACGAAAAATTACAATGCTGGTATGATGAAGTTTATGAAAATTTTCAAAAGACAATAACAATTCATCATACCAGGGTTGTATATTTTCGTAGATCGCACGACTTTGTATGATAGTGTATCACGGCCTTAAGCGGTTATTTGACATATTTCTATGGGAAATTTGTCAAATAAACCAGTAATAAACCTACAATATTTTCTCTACTGGAAATTCGATCATACACATTTGACATCTAAAATCGTTTTGCGTTTTTCGTGTCAATTTTGCTCAACACGTAACGAACCGAACACTCATGAAATCAGATTTTTTGTCACGAACACTTCGTGTTGAGCCGTGCGTGTTCGTGTCACGGAAAAAAAGGACACATCTCTATTTGAGATATTAATTGTTTTGAAGTCAAGGCTGCCAGAAGATCTTGCTGAAAAATTGCACTTATATGGAAAATCATCGATCGGTATTTTCGGCCACTTTTCGGCATATTAATTTAAAAAATCGGCATGAGTTTTTCATTAATTTTTATTAATTAGACAAAAATAAATATTTAAAATATATTTAGCCACAGCTGTTGAATTGAGTATAACACTTTCGGCATTTACTTTAACTTTTCTAAATTTGTATGATGCTATAAATTTATGTCTGCCTATTAAACACAGCTTATAAATAAAAATTTCAACTCTGCGTACCATAAATTAATTTGTGAAAAGTAGAAAATTTTTGTTTGCCCATGTGAAATAATTAAAAGAATTAAATGCATTTAAGTTCATAAGTTTTTAATAAATAAAATATGCCCTTCAATACGCGTCATACTTATGTTAACAGTAACAATATCGCTGGAACTGGTAGCAGCGTCAATACTGTAAATGGAATTTTACGTAAAACTAGTGGGTCCACTGCGCCTTCATCGGCCCTGTCTAGCGTAGCCAATGTGCACGAAGTACGTCATGTTGACTTGCTGGTATTTGGTTATGCCTGCAAAGTGTTTCGCGATGACTCCAAGGCACGTGAAATCGACCAAGGCAAACATTTAATACCTTGGATGGGGGACAATAACCTTAAAATTGACAGGTTAATATTTGTTTTTTAGATACACATGTATGTATGTATGAAGTGCTATTACATACTTAATATTGTCTAACAATTGTTTTAAAAGAACTCGCACTATTTTCTATAATATCTAAGATATTTTAATATATTTTTTAATTTGTAACTTACATATGTACTACATATCTACTATACTTACATATATACATACGTACAGATGGTAAATCCTAGAGTGATTTTTAAGATCACATTTAATTTTGCCACTTATCCTAACTTCGTGCAAGTTTTTTCTTATACATAAGGCCTTATATCTTTCGGTTTCTGCTGATGCAGCACTACTCTCCCTAAACTAGGAACGGACTACTAAATTAATTAACTCTTTTATTTTTAATATTTTTATTATTATATACACATTCAAACGCATTCTAATTTAGGTTTTGCATTGAGTAGCATTTACCGCCCATATCAGGCGAAATAAAGTCGACCGTCTGGGTAGTAGAAACGGGGGGTAAAAGTTTTGAGAAACATTTTTTTGATAGTTCATAAAAACATAAAGTTTATTACAGTGTAATTGCCAGGAATGAAAAAAAATTCACTCAGGGAGTAGAAATTATTTGTATCAAACTTTTAGCAAAACAAGATTTTTTCAAAATAAGCCGTCTTATTAATAAAATTGCAAACTATTGTGTCATTATAAATTTGAATGAAGTATGTATGTATATTTATTTGTCTTTTGTTTCGTCACTGTTTCATCCGGTTTGAATACCAGCTTGCTACATTCCACACTATTCTGCGTAAATATCATGTATTAATTTTTAATTAATATACGATATAAAATACGTTTTGAAATGTTTACCATACATATGTGCATTTGCATGATGTCGAACGCGACCGTGTTACAACTCCGTTTTAAATTTCTTAAAATTCCGTTTTATTTTGACTAGAAGCGTAACTTGTAACTTTAAATTAGTCCGAAAAACAGATTTTTATTTATTATTTTTATATGCTACATCTATACAACACATAGTAAAATAAAACTATTTTTCGTTTTCAAGATAATTACCAAGGCATTTGCATGCGATAAAAACAAGTTGTTTTTGCGGCCAACGATTAAAACGCTGATTTCAGCGAAATCTGAAGCAATATTTTGATGTGAACAATTTTAGAATATTGTGCTATGATGTCTCTTTAAAATGGTCTTGTTTTATGATATTTTTTAAATGAAATTTTAACCACAGTCGCACGTGACATATTTTTTCCATCATTATATTTATATTGTTTATGTTGCTCTTTTTACAAAATTATAAATGAACCTGGGTAAAAATGTTTTAAAATTAAGAAATAACAACGATAATAACAAAAAGCTTAGCAAAAATATGTAGTATGAATAAAATAAAGAAGTATGAGTAACAAACTAAAACAAATTTAAATGGCTGCTTTTACTTCTTGACCATCGCAGTAAAAGATGAGCAAATGCTAAACACATTTTAAGTGCTACTCGTTAAGCAAAACGACTCCAGTTTGCACGATATAACAAGGCTTATAAAAATGAATGACACCGTATAGTTTTTTTCAGATAAAAAAAGTTTAACTTGGAAGGTTCAGGTGGATACAATTATTATTTCCGTGATATACGTAAAGAAGAACGTTATCTTAGTCGTTTACAAAGCTGCGAAAGAAGTGTGCTGTTTTTTTTTTGGGCGATTGCCTGCTATGGTACAAGCGAGATTGAATTTCTGACATCTAAAATGAACGCGTATAGTCACAAAGCTGTACTTGAAATGCTGTTTCAACAAGATAATGCCCCGATCCACACTTCAGGGGTTGAAAAAGAGGGGATTCGAAACCAGAGTCAATATTTTGGAGTGGCAACAAAAATCCCTTAATCTGAATATTATACAACATGCGCGGAGATTGCTTTCTCGCAAAGTGTACGAGTCCGGCAGACAATATGAAACAAAATAAGCCTTAATTGAAGGAATTAAAAAAGCTTGGGCTGACATTTCATTATCAAGAATTGAAAACCTTTACAACTTCCTTTCAAACCGTATTTTTGAAGTCATGTCAAATAAAGGAGAATATACTCTCATTAATAAATCTTTACGAAAACATTTTAAAGAGCCTTAAAAATAAAAATAACTTTTTTTTAACCCCCGACTAAAAAAAGGGGTGTTATAAGTTTGTAGTGTGTGTCTGTGTGTCCACGTACAGGCCAAACGGCTGGACCGATTTTCATTTAGTTTTTTCTGTTTGAAAGATGACTTAATCGAGAGGGTTCTTAGCTATGTTTGAAGAAAATCGGTCCAGCCGTTTAGAAGATATAACATCTTTTCTGAAAAAAGTCGGGGGTTTTTAAAATTTTTAATTTTTGTTATTTTAAATTTTCTTGTTGAGCATTTGAATTAATGGCGTTGATTACTGTTTTTTTGTAAACAGATAGGAAAGCGTTGCCACACACATATAATGGCAACTTTTATTTAGGAATGCTTCTTGAAATGTGTAATTTGAGTTTAGAAATTGTAGTTAAACACGTATTTTTTTGAATGTTATTTGAACATGAAAATAACGAAATCTGTGTGTAATAAGACCTACAAAAGCAAATATTTGATTAATTACACGGTGTTACAGTGAAAAACAACTTGGAAAACGACCTAGCGTGAGTTGTAGATCTTGTTGAGTACATTACAAATTGTGTCAAAAAATTTCAGAAACACCCTCAAATTCAGAAGTTATTCTGAAAATACCATTTTCGGTGATGTTCGTCAACTTATCGAACTGTAACTAAGTCAGTTTTTGTTAGATCTAAAATTGTTTAATACTTTTAGAAAGAAAACTGATTACTCTTTACAACGATGTGTATATTTTGATATATTTGTAAATTTTGAGTATTGTTTTTGTTAAGAATATTCAAAAAAATAATAAAATTTATCAACTTTTTTGATTTGCGTAGCTTTTCATTGCTTATTTTGATATGAAAGCTTATAAAAATTTATACTAATATATAAAGCAAATTTAGTTTTTAGCAAAATATCGTTTTAATGATTCAAATCGGATAAAAATTGTGAAAGTTATTAAACTTTTCATTAACACCCTTTAACGAAACGAAAGAAACAAATTCATCAACTTAATTATGCAAATTTTTTTGTTTTTTTTTTTGTAATCTTACAGTTATTTTTTTTGTATATACTTAAAGCCTTATACATAACAAAAACCTTCATGCCAGTTAGCACAAGTAGCAAAATTGACTATATGTCTTAACGAGTTTCAAACTATTTGACATTAGAAATCGGAGCATGATTTTTAACCCACTATTAAATCCTAGCCTGAATTGTAATGTAAAATTGTCTGGCAAAACTTGTTGGGACCATGTTCAGTTTCTCGTTATGTACATATAAGGCTGTTAATAAGTAAAGTTATTATATTCGGTGATGCAGAAATAAACTAGAAAAAATTAAACTGGAAGATAGTACAGATGAATGGGGGGTATTTTGTCCTATTTTTTTTAATTATTAAAAAAGTTTAGAATGTTTTTATAAGTAAATTTCTGCTATATATATTTGGATAAACACATAAAATAAACGAATTTAATACGAGTACCAACACAATGTGATGAAGGTTATTGTTTTTAGAAAAGAGTAAAAAATTGTAACTAGATTAATATTTATTTTAATTAAAATAAGTAAGTTTGTAGATTTTGGTATCATCATGCAGTGTGTGATAAGCATAATATTTTTTTTATGTTTGCGGTTTGAATTCTACTGGAATACCTGCGCGAAGCGGACAGCCACGCAAAAGATGCCTTCAAAATAGATTTTGACTGCTCATATAGTTCTAGGAAATTGTATGAACCCGAAAGTACTTGTATAAGCTCTTCCAGTGTACTTAAGAAAATTAAGTCTGAAGAGTTTATAAGCCCCTCATTATCATTATATTTCTCAATGATTTGGCATCATCAAATATTCCATAAGGCAGAGGACTGTAATTTGTGTGAAGTGGCTTACCAAAAAAAGCCTGCAATCGCAATATTTGTACTTTAGAAAAAGTTTAATAACTTTTACAAATATTAATCGATTCTAACAAATGATATCTCATTATTTTGTATATAAAAATTCCTTTAAAGTTCTATGCAAAAAAGATAGGTCTTCATAGAAAAAAATTAAAATAACAATTGTTTATTTTCAAAAATTACGCAAAAAAAAAAAATGGAAATGTCGGATAAAAACTTACCCAATTTCTTTAAACATACAATTAATGCATACATTTTTTAAAAACCAAATTCGTTGCCTTTCCAAAACTGTTTAGAATTTTAAAATTGGTCAAAACATGAGCGAGCTAGAGGATTGGACTAGAAACATGTAATTATCACATTTCTCCTTAAAATGGACCAAGTGGTCTAATAATATCCGTAAGGATGCTACAACCCGTCAACAATTTCATCCGAATAATGTAAGGCAGCTACGTCTAAGCACACATACTCTAATAATATGTATTTCAGTTAAACAGCTTTGTTATTATTTCTTTGCAAAGACCAAAGATGTCGCCGAGATCTGGGGGCAAATCGCGGCACCCGGTATCGAATTACGAAATATTTCCACATAAATTCTATTGAAATATTTCGTAATTACTTAATTTGCCCCCTCCTTGGATGTTGTGCTCACGTCAGTGTGAAAACACAAAAGGTCTTTTGTAAAACTTTGCACATAGTGCGTATAACTTGGACGCAGTTGATGTAAGGCAATACACCAGAGAGTATAAAGACAAAGTTCCGCCTTGATTCATTTGGAAATTTCCTTCCTGTTGTATCTTGCTTGCTGCCGTTGTTTGTGCTGCTGTAACTTTTTTGCTGTTTATTTTTTATAAATTTATGAAATAATTTAAGAAATTTATTATTCGACATATTGTCAGAAGTTTATTTTAATTTGAAATTTATTTGCTGGTGGTTCAGCGTTGTCTATATATAGAAAAAGAGGTTTGTGACTATTCAAAATGTGTGGTTGAAGTTTACTGATGATTTGTTACAGCAACAATGAAATATATAGACAACGCTGAACCGCCAGCAAATAAATTTCAAATTTATGAAATAATTAAAATATTTTCCATTATTTTTAATTTAATAAACAAGAACGTCAAAAAAAAAAACTCGGATTTCATAAATTAATAAGGTAGCATTAATTTTGAGAGTAAAAAATAATCGGGATAAACGTCAGAAGGTTAATATGGCGAAGAAAAGAGAGAACGGTTTTACCTTTATATTATTGTATCATGGTTTTACCTTTATATTATTGTATCGTGGTTGAACCCAGTGATGCCAACAATTCAGAGGCAAAACGGGCCAACCGAGTAGTCAAAAAGAGCTCAAAAGAGCTAAATTTAAAAATTTAAGATTTTTTCAATTTGTACTTCAAGATTTTTTTAATTAATGGCATACTAAATCAAAATGTTTCGCTTTTATAATTGAATCGCAATATTTGCACAAAAAGTTATATGGACCTTTTGTTGGTTTAATCCATTTTTTAAACGCGGGATTTGATTCCCAAGGTTTCCTATATGTTTTGCAGCAAGAATCATTTAAATAATTTGTAAAAAATTTTCTAAGTATTCAGAAACGAACAATAAAAACGTGGGTTTACAATTTGAAATTGTCACCTTCTCCGAGAAAAGGGACCTAGTGTGTGAAAATGAAGTTTTGAGAAAAACTCATTTCATCTTATTTTACATCCTTTTAGGTACAAGAATCCACTCTTAAGTTCAAACTCGTTTTTTGACACACTAGATTCCTTTTCTCGGAGAAGGTCACATATATGTATATCTTACATAGTTGCAAAAAAGTATCTGCATTTGCAAAAAACATGGTTGAAAAAAATTTAAATGTCTCAAAGACCAAACAATAGGATAAAAACAGGAAAATTTACTATAAAAGTGCCAAACGTGCCGTTTGCACAATTGAAAAGAGCTGTAATAGCACTTTTTTTTTTAAAAGAGCTAAAGGGAAAAATTTCGAGTTAGAAGCAATTAAAAAGAGCTGAATCTAGCTCCAAAATAGCTAAGTTGGCATCGCTGGTTGAACCTATTCAAGTAAGCAAAAAAAAAAATTAAACTGTTCAAAAACATATTTGCTTAATTCACAAAACCTCTTGTATCTCTGTATCGATTGTATTATCATAGTAAATACAACAGTGTAACATTTGTTGTTTGAAATTTTCATATAAAAATGAAATACACTATTACACTTTTATTTCATATTTTTTTAAAATGTATTCAGAGAGAGGCTCTGAGAGAATTTGTATGTAGCTTGTTCTTCTTTTTTCATTAAAAATACAAAATACATTAATACACTACAAAGAGGGTGTTCACAATTAAAAAACAAAAAGTGTATTTGATATACAAATACACAATAAATATTGTTGGGAATTAAGCAATTAATTATATGTATTTTTTAAATCAGTTATTAGTTATTATTAAAAATTTATTCTTTTTAATCATATGTTGTGCAAGATTTTATCATTTAAAAGTCTAATATAATTATAAGCTTTATTATTTTTTTATAAAAAATTAGTTTGAATGTAAAGAAAATTGTGAACCTATTCCAAGTGAGTGGCAATGTATATGTATAAATCGAGTATGTTCTATATTCTGCGTAAGGTATCGCCATACAATTGTTGCTGGAAATATGTATTTATAAAAGCAATTATATGGCAATTCCGAATGATTTAATTTCACGAGGAATACAGAATATACCCGATATATATACATACATACATATATTGTTATACTATATTAAATTTTTTCCTTCAGGCAACGCCATCGACTTTTTCCTAGCATACCACATTCTTTTCTTTGTTTTTTTTTTGTTTTTGCTCATGTAAGTTGTTTATGTACAATTTTTTGTTTTAATTTACACTTACAGTGTCGCACGTGACCAACTTTATATATATGTATGTAGGTGTCACAAATATTTATATTTTTCAGCAAGGTTTTTTATTTTAATTGTTAACTTTCTGTCTGTATTTTCGACGCAGTGATAACAAATACTGTTTTTCAATGTCGCACGTGACATCGAAACGGGTTATGTATAAATGTTTTGATTGTTTCTCTATGAAAATATGAGTGTGATACAACAAAGTGGTTTCAAGAAATTCCCCCTGCTAATGAGTGGGCGTCAGACTACATGGAATAGTTTAGAATGTGTCCAGATTTTTTCTCTATTAGTGCCGAAAAAAAACGATTAAATAAAGACAATGAATTACATAATGGGGGCTATTTTCTAATGTCCAAAATCAAAGTTAATTCCTTTCCACGACTTTAGAAAATCTTTCATCACCATTTTATAAGATTTAAGTAATGACTTTAGAAGTCTCTGTATTGGCCTAGATTTATCCACTATCTATGGCTGTTCAATCTAGTTTAATTACTGTTAAACGAACGAACAACAAACTTTCTATATCTTATGTATAGATATCTAAAAAAATTCTACACAACAAAAAAACGCAAATATTAATTTAGACATTTGTTTTGGATTTACTCGAGTATGAACTGTAAAATCTAATGATTCTTCAAAATGGTATGTATGTGTATTTTTAATTTAAATTAATTCCAAAAAGTAACCGATATTTAGGTTAATTAAAAAAATATTTAATACAAAACTAGGAAATTTCATATGTTTTAATTTATTTGTGTGTTCTTGTTTTGACTATGATTTTAATTTTATGTTGTAAACTATTATTTCTTTTTTCCATACGTGTTAAAACGAACGCCCTTTACTCAAAATACAAAATTACAAACCAATCAAAATAACTTGTTAAAAAAATAACTTCTCGAAAATTATAAAACGACAAACCAAAACTTCCACATACTCACTCGTTCGCGTACGAGGAAATACAGATATGATGTGCGTGGTGCTTTATATGATTTAACACCTTATGAACCACCACCGGGAGGTTATGGGAATCGCTTAGAGTATTTGACAGCCGAAGAGCAAAGAGCCGAGCAGTTGTGCGAAGAAGAACGATATTTATTTTTATACAACAATGAGGAAGATGTCATCACAAAACAAGGTAAGTTGGAAAAAATTTCACAAATTCATATTTTCTATATGATAAAAGAAATTAAGAAAATTTAAAACAATTTATTAAGGAGCTTTTCTTAAAACTCTTAAATGTTTATTTAATACATACAAACCAATATACATACATACATAATTTTTGTAATATAAATAAAATATTTAGCATTTATAAAAAGTGATAAAAATTTATAAAACGAAAGTGCTTACACGTAAGTAAAATACTTAATTGCATCGATGGGAGTTATTTTTAACATCAGCGTGTAAAACTGAACTTGTTAAAAAACAAAAAAAAAAAACTCTTTAAGCTCAAATTGTGTGATTTTGGGGATAAAACGAACGTTACATACATATCGCAACAGGTAAATATCTAAACAATCTTTTAATTATACTAATATTTAATTACAGGTTTATGCGACAGAACGAAGTCTGCTAAAGGGCGAAGAGCTTCTAACAAAAAAGATCAATCATTAATGGCCTCTTCAGCATCTATTAATAATCTCTTCTATTTCGAAAATATATACTGTATACAATTACAAAATTTTAAGCTTTTTTACAACATAATTTTTAGATTTTTTTTCTCGCTGACAACAATTTTGTTGTGCTTTTATCTATTGGTGAATTGCTGGAAAACTTATTTTAGTTCTTTTATCTTTCTTCTAATACTTTTTTTGGGTTTATTTTGGCTTTGGTTTAATTGGTGCACGACACGTAGAGGAGGAACTCAAACGCCTGCAACAGGAAACTAACGGCACTAGTTACAGTCAAGTTGGTTTTTTTTATGATCAATCACAACCGATTGGTCCCAATCGTGAAGAGTTTACAAATTCTCCCACATGTGAAGATGCTGAACAAGCTTTTCAATTACCGTACAATTTTCAAGTGCCTGTAGGAATGCAATTGGTAAGTTAATGATTATAATTTTTTTTTTTGCAAAACGCATTTTCGCATTTTGAATCTTTTATTACATTAGCTGGGTTCGCTTACGCAAAAGTTTTTACAAATTTTTACTGAACTTTACTGCATTTTACTAATTTGCAATCGTTTACCCAAAATACAATAAATGAGAACATAAATTGGTAGAGTAAAGTGAACGTTCTGAGAATGAGTATTTTGCAAATTTTTACTGCAGAAATTTTTCGTGCTAAAGTTTAGTAAGATAAAAACTTATGATCTAAAATGTAAACAAACAAAAATAAGCAAATTAAAAGTAAATATTTTAGAAAAGGTCAAATAAAAATTGTTTAAAAAACTTCACAAGCATATGTACTAGAGTTGGGCATAGTTGTTCCTTTTGCGGATTGTTCCTTTTTGTTCCTAACATCAAAAAGAACTAGTTCGTTCTTTTCGTTCAGTTGTTCTTTTTCGGTCAGTTGTTCAGTGAACAACAGAAAAAATTAATAATAATAAAATAAAAAAAAAAATTAAAAGAAAAAATTAAAAAAAAATTAAAAGAAAAAATTAAAAAAAAAATTAAAAAAAAAAATTAAAAACAATAAAAAAAATAAAAAAAAAATAAAAAAAAAAATAAAAAAAAATAAAAAAAATTAAAAAATTAAAAAATTAAAAAAAAAATAAAAAATTAAAAAAAAAAATAATAATATCTATGTATAGTACAACTTCGATAGTCCGGACTTGCGCCAGTCCGGTCACTCCAACAATTCGGACGCTTCTACATTTCGGACAATTTAAAATTTTTACCTCCACAATCCGGAAAAAAATTTTTTATGCAAGAACAAAAACTAAAATCCAAGCAAAACATGCGAGTTAACGGGAATTTTTGTTTTGTTTTGTTATTCGTAATTTGATTTACATTTTTCACTGTTATTGCTTCAGTTTCGGTTTATTATTTCGCAAGCGTGTTTGTTTAATTCCATTCGAAGTGCCATATTTTTCAATAATAAACGCAAACATAAAATACTAACCTTACATTAGAAGTGTGATATTTTAAAATGTCTTGATGAGGGAAAAACTATTAGGCAGGTTGACGATTTATGACATTAAAAAAAGTAGAAATGGATGCAAAAACAAAGATCTCTAATGCAGATGCAAAGAAAGCATTTCCAATTTGCATTCAGTGGGCTAAGGAGAATAAGAGAGACTAGAGCAAAAGGCACAAATCAACCACCTCAACAAAGTTAGTCAGCACAAAATAACTTCGTCTTTTTATATATCATAGTATGTATGTTTATATATATATATGTATGTATGTATTTAAATCACTTAGATTATTTTAATATTTTCAACTGCTATAGTCCGGACAACTCGTTAATCCGAACGAGCCTAAAACTATATGTGTCCGGATTGTCGAAGTTGTACTGTATATATATATTTTTTTAATTTTTTTTTGGCTGGACCAATACACCACATTCCTTTATTTTTGTTTGTTATTGTATGGAGAGGAAGAATATGAAAGAACAAAATTAAGAAAGTTGCACGGAACAGGGTAAAACGGGAAAAATTTGTGCGGATGGTATTTTTTCTGTTTTTGATCAAATTGGTATAAATTCAGTTTCTTCCTGGATGCGAACGAAGTCGCGGAGAAATTCGAGTATTAAATAAAAAAATTAAAAAAATCTACACACATATATTAGCGGTATTCACGGTTGGCTATTGTAGATCTTTTACATATTGTAGCTTTGATAAATCGTGGTAAATTTAAACACGGCAACAACAAAATGCATACATTTTTAATTAACTATGCCTACACCATCTACTATACTAAAAACTGTAGTAGATGTTGTAGCTGAATAGTAGGATAAAAATATTAAAGTGCAAAAAACCAAAATATGCATAAAAACTTGTTTACAAAATATATTTTTATAAAACTGCCAGCTTCAGTTTAAGATTTAAGATTTTTATAGCATCAAAACAAAGACTTATAGAACAAATTTTAGGAGTCATAGTCCAGTTTTTTATCAATGGGTTAACAAATGAAGGAGTTACTTTTCAACATATAAAAAATACAACCCAATTCGGAAACTTTTCTTCTTTCTTGAAGTGGCTTAGGAATAACAATAAAATAAATATTTGTTTGTTTGTTTTTAGATTAGAGAGATAGCAATGTATAGTTGTTTTTTCATATACGAAAACTCAAAACTAAATATAAAACTAATAAATTAAACGAGAACAAATAGATAAATATAGTTCGGTAAAATTTTTTGACGTGAAAAGTATATTTGCCTCTTTCTAATTTAGAATTTTTTATTGTTTCAGCCTGAAACAATGAAGCAACATGCTATAATCGAGAAAACTGCTCGCTTTATAGCTTCTCAAGGTGTACAAATGGAAATTCTATTAAAAGCTAAACAATCTAATAACGTACAATTCGAGTTCTTATCGCAAAACTCAACACTTAATCCCTACTATAAATATGTAACAACAGCCATAAAGGATGGCACTTACCCTCAGCATACTGTTGAAGCCACAGAAAAAGATAGTAAGGAAAGTGATAATGCTAATGAAAACTCAAGTGCAAGTGCCGAAAGTGTTGTAGTTAAATCGGTAGTAACAGTACCCACAATAAAATACAAACCTTCAGCAGATTGCGCCTACACGCAATTGATAAGTAAAATTAAGGGTGTACCGCTGTCCGAACTGCACGACGATAGTTCAAGGCAAAGTTCGGCTTCACAACAAGAGAGTGCCAATAATTCGCCTTCCTTAACACCTGTCCTACTGCAGTACAATGGTGCCACATTTATAACGGAACACGATGACAATTCCAATTCGAATTTGGCTGGTACACAAAATACATTAAATGACACACAGCCAAAAGTGGAAATACTAAAAAATTCTAGTGCCTTGGCCTTGGCACAAAATTATTCCTCAGCTTCGGAATCAGAAGATGAAACGCCTGCTGAGGATGTAAAAGAGAAAACACCACCAAAATTAGAATTTCCTTTGCCACCGGAGACTTTGCAAAATATAATAGATAAAACTGCTGTATATGTTATAAAAAATGGGCGACAATTTGAGGAAACCTTGCGCAGCAAATCTGTTGAACGTTTTACATTTCTGCAACCCGACAATGAATATTATCCATATTATATGTACAAAATAACAGGAGATCCAAATGCTGCTTCCAAGGAACAAAAGAAACGCAAAGCCAAAGAAGTTGCAGAGGCCCTTTTAAGCAAAAAGGGTTTAAGTGGAGACAAAACAGCATTAGCAACAAGTAAGTATTCTTCTTGTTCAAGAGAAAAGTGTAAGTGATAATAAAACTTCTTTTATATATGTTAAAGATCCAGTTTCATTTTCCATTAAAACAAAAGATGAAACGGCTGGAAATGTGTCTTTACAACAACCTGCCTTACCTCAGGAGCACAGCGATGAAGAGGACAAACCAAATACAAATTCTGCCAACTCCAGCGGCCAGCGTTATGTACCTGAACATGTGCAAAAGGCCATACAATTGGTAGAGTCTCAGCTAATGGCTAGAAATGCTCAATTAGCGGCAACTTTAGCTTTACGGCAAAAACCGCTCGTTAGCATTAGCAACGCCATTAACAGCATTAAATCTTTGGTAATGAAACCTGAAATAGATAAAATGCCAAATAAAGTAACACTCACTGCGACGGCTGCAATCACCCCTGTTGCGACAATCGCTTCAAAAGCCGAAGCGGAACGTAACGCTCTGTTTGAACATCAGCAGCAGCAAAAGCATAAGGAACTGAAAAAAGGTATTGTCTTATTTATTTTTTTTTCAATTCACTTTTTATTTATAATTTTCGTTTGGTTGGTTGCAGCTGAAGAAAAAGTTAAAGATAAATTAGCTCAAATTGCACGTGAAAAATTGGGCGGACTTATAACAAAAGAGAAACAATTGCAATTGGAGCGCAAGCGAAAAGCTATGGCATTTCTAAATCAAATAAAAGGTAAGGAGAATTTTTTTTATCACTTGAAGAATTGTTGCCCAAAAATTTCTTAGAACAACTAGTGTTTAAATGAAAGTTTTAGATAATAACTCTAGTTGTTCTAAACAATTTTTAGGTAAAGGTAATCAGGAGATAAAAACACATAAGGATCAGCTATTTTTATTTAAAGAACACAAAAATTTTTTTTTGTGCTGTATTATTTACTATTTTTATTAATTTTTGAATATTTTTTTATATTCTATTCTATTAAGAAATACAAAACAGCAATTTTTCATCTCTGATTAATTAGATAAACAAACAAAATTCTTTGACCATCATAAAATTGTATTTACGTAGCTTAATTAACAAAAAATTCAACAACAATAAATTGTGAAACATCCCAGGTAGAAATTGTGATTTTGTGCAAAAAATTTATACCACCACAACATTTTAAATACAAAATTACAAATCTTCCAAAATTTAATTTTTCAATTAAACTATATTTTTATTTTGAGAAAATTGTAAAGCATTTGAGTCTGAACACAATGTAACGATTATTTATTGCGGTGCGGTTTTTCATACGATTTTGAAGTAAAAAAACCGCACTGTGGAACGGAATAAAATTATAATCTATTTTATTTTCATTGCGGACAACATTATTGTAAACAAAAACATGATTCTGAAGTTAAAAAATTTTTGTCATAAAATATAACGGTCTAATTCATAAAAAATATTTTAGGTTTATTACAGTTTTATATTTCCCATAGAAATATGTCAAATAAGCGCTTAATAAACCTGAAATATTTTTTGTGAATAAGGCAGTAAGAGTTTAAAAAATATATCAAATATATCTGCGAATGTAAGTATAAAATGTTAATCATTTTTTGTTTTTAGTTACTGCCATCACAAAATATTTAAAACAAAGATTAAATTTTTTATAAAGCTGGGGTCACACGATTGGCACAATGTACCAATTTTCGTCGGCTCACTGAAATAAATTCATAAGTAACAAAATAAATTTGTCTTATTTCTCAACTAATTGAAATATAACTACATAACTGCACCACACTGCATTAGTAATAAAGCCATATAGACTATAGAGTTGCATGAACAATTCCATCCATGAAACTACTGAAATGTTTGTTTACTAAAGCCCAACTTCGAATAAATATGTTGCTTTTATCATACTGTGAGTGAGAACGTTTCGTTTCATACTGTTAACTCAAAGAGATTGTTCATTGAAACGACTTTTGTTCATGCTGCTTTCTCTCATCTCATCTTTTGTTATTAATTCGCAACAGCAATGTTGCCAGTATAGTGAAATCATGGAATTTTTTGTATGGGTCGCACATGTGTAATAGGTTTCACTTTTATATTAAAGTTTTAACTTTTACACATACATACATAACTAAGTACATATGTACATACCATGCATATTAGTAATACATATTTTAATTTGTCATTTGCATTTTTAAATAATATAAATCTTTAAACTATTTTAATATATTATATATTCTTGTAATGAACTGCCCACAACCCTGAAATGAAATGCTATTGAAAGAAACACACACTTTTAGATGAAAAATGAAAAAAGGAATTGGTTTATGAGAAATGAATATATTCTTAAGCAAATTTGATTATTAATTAGTTGTGTAGGTGTCTAACGATTTTGGTCACGTGCTTGTTTTTTTTTTAATTTCATATGATATAAAAAAAATTTAAATTGACAAAAATTAAACAAAACACAACAAAAGTACTCGTTTCCAAGTGAAAATAACTATTTATATTCTTCCAAGCAAAAATATAACTAACAATTATTTTTGAAATTAATAACTATTTGTAATAAATCTCAAAAAATTTGATTATCATCACCCTATGTAAAAATACGAAATTTTAAACAACAATAATATTGCATTGAAAAGAAAGATAATTATGTGTAATTTTTTAACTTCCTTTTCGGCGATTATTCTTATATTTCCTTTTCCTACAACTGGCAACACTGAGCTTTAAAAGCATATTGTTTTTGCATGAACTTAATCGAGATTTACTCAACATGTTCTGTTTCACATTTGTAAATGTTAGTATGCTCTTGTATAAGTAAACAAATCAACATCATTTTACTGCGTTCTTAACTATTTTGAGTATTCATTGCTCTTGTTTCATAGTTATTTATCTGTATGAAATAGAAATGTAACGAATAAAAAATTATAGCGAAAGTTTCATAAACATCATTATTTAGTTTCATGCAGATGTTAATATATAGACTTATTCAATAATTAATTAAGTAATAATGTTTGGCTTATTACTTATGACTCTATCGCAGTGAGCCGACGAAAATTGGTACATTGTGCCAATCGTGTGACCTCAGCTTAAAAATTTATGAACAATAAAATGAATAAACAAACAATGACAAGTATTGCCGTCGCCGTCTTCCGTTGTATTATGTTTATTTTTCTCTTCTGCAACGAGAAATCGCATCGCACCGCAAACATTGTGTTTAGACTCTGTAAAATGACGATCGTAAAAGAGAACTTATGAGTATCAAAAACAATACGAATTATGGGAAATCAATAGTTATATACAACACTGTAAATACAAAAATTTTACTTTAGTTGCCCAAATAGCGCGTTCACAATAATCCTATACTTCTACAATACCGTAAATACAAAAATTTGACTTTAGTTTGGAAATTTTCATTTTGACGACCTTATAAATTTGTATGTATTTAGAGTATTGTGACAACATTGAAAACAAGAGTCGTCGGAGGACGGTCATTCTGCGTTATTTATCATTTTAATGTTATGAGTAAATTCAAATTTTGCTAATCGAATGTTGTACTGATGTTAGTTATACCCGTAGACCATCGTAGCAACGTCGTACTGATTGTCTTTTTCTGTCTGCGATGCTATCTTTTTACATATGTAATCAAGACATGCATATTTTTGAGTTTTCCTTTTTCCTATATTTTACAAATAATTAATTTGAGAACAAAACACAGAACAGCTGTTTGAATAATTCCGGCAAGTAAAAATTTTACTATGCCTTTTCCAGTTGTAATTCAGAAAGCGTCAATTGTAATTTAGATTTAACGATTTAAATTCAGAAAGCTTAATTGTAATTTCGATTTATCATTTTAAATTCAGAAAGCGTCAATTGTAATTTAGTAAGTGTCCATTGAAATTCAGAAACCGTAAATTGTATTTCAGAAAGTGTCAATTGTAATTCAGAAACCGTCAATTGTAATTCAGAAAATAATAAATATTATAAAGAAAAATCCCTACATAAAAATAATTCTTCTAATTTTTTTGATTTCTTAAATCTTAATTACAATTGACGCTTTCTGAATTATAATTGACGCTTTCTTAGTTACAACTGGAAAAGGTGTAATAATGGATCTAATAATTCATTCCGTTCCGCGATTGCGGAAAGCATTTTGTTTGCGGAAGCAAAATTTGCAATTATTCATTCGGAAAGAACAAAATTTTAAGGAAAATATACAAATTAGCAAAATTAAAGCTAATTTTAATTTAATTTGTTTGATTTATTTTTATAAGAATATAAAAAAATAAAATAGAAGCAATTATTAATTTAATTTAACTTATGTATATTAAAATTTCTTTATTCCAACTTACTCTCTATGATTAATATGTAACTCTTCTTTCTATATTTTGTTGTTTTTGCGTTTCAAAAATACTGACATATTTTCGTACATATGTACATATGTATTTCCATATGTGTGTGTGTATAATAATACCACCCCATAATTTGTTAGAATATTTTTGTCTCTCAATTTTTTCTCTCTTTTGACGCTCTCTCCTTGAAAAGTTTTTCAGTTAATTGAGCACTTACACTCCTATTGTTACAAATTCGTAAAAATTTTTAGTAAATGAACCCACCTAATACAAAAAATATCTTTCAATTTAGGAGTTTCAAAATGTGACAACATTGCTGAAACTGACGTATTTACAAAAAGCAAATCAAACAATGACGATGATGCTAATAACAGTGACGATTCTGATGTATCAGTGCATTCTATACCTATTACATCATATGGGCCCAATAGCGATGATGAATTCGATGAGAATATGGAAAGTGAATTAATACATCCTGAAGCTCCGCCACCTCCGCATATATCGGTAAAAGCTGATAAAGAGCTGACAAACTATAGAAACGCTACCGTAACAGTGTCCGAAGATGATGATGTGGAGTTAATAAGTGAAATTAAACCCAGAGAAGTATATAGCAAATGCCGCTCCCGCTCAAGATCAAGATCCAGAGAAGTCTTAATGATGTGTACAAAAAAGCGCCGTCATTACAGAAAACATGATAAACTTACACCTTCCACAGACTCCATGCTATCATCAAACAATGAAGATGAGGAGGAAGATGAAGAGCGAAACGTGGAAGCACATCGAATTCGTAGATCTAAATCAAAATCGAAAAAATCGAAGAGCAAAAAATCCTCCAAACATAAAAAGAAATCGAAAAAACGCCCAATATCAAAATCACGTACACGTTCGCGATCTCGTTCTCCTCGAAGTTATCATCGACAACACCTGGACAAATATCGCCACAGAAGCAGATCTCATACCCCAGATGATTACCATATACAAGCCATCAGAGAACGGAAAAAGGATAGAGAACAACGCAAGAGACCTTCTCACACGCCCAGTCGCAGCGATTACAGCAGTTATAGTCGTTCACATAAAGATAAGAGATATAGATATGAATAAAATGCTTTAGAGCTATACTTTATATGTAAATAAATAGTATTTCCATTTAACCATATCACAAATTTTTTTTATAACATATATACAGTTTGTTGTAAGTTTTAATAATTAAAACTTTTTTATATAAAAAAAACTTGAATATTGGAATACACGTAAAATGTTGTTTAAGTTGTTTAGGCAGTTAAATAATTATGTAAATATAAATAAGGCATTATTAATAAAATAGATTAAAACAAGTTGCGGTTGTAGTTTCTTTTTTTTCTTTAAATTTCATTATGTTATTTTTTATTTGTAATATCTATGAGGTTTTATTTGTATTTTAGTATGTTTATATTTTGTAAAACGGAAGTGAATTTTTTTTCTTAGTGCTTTATGTGTTTTTTTATATGTAAATGTTCAAACGAAAATTCAGTTTTGTTTTACGGAAAACTGGCGCTAAGTTCTATAATATTTTTTTTTTTTTGAAATGTACTTATGTTATTTTGTAATAATAAGTGTTATAAAATGTTACAATAATCAAATAAGTTTTCAAACTAAAACTCCAATTTGCCGGGCAAATACTTATCAATTAAGGATTGATAGTAGGGCCATAATGCTTCAATGTCGGGTATTTTCTCACTTTTTGTGTATAAATCATAGCGGCTGGAAAAATAAAACAACATGGGGAAACATATAAAATTATATTTAAAATTTAGATAAAATTAATTTAAATAGATAAAATTATATATAAATTACTATAAACATGTATATTTTTAAAATTGTACATAAATTAAAAAGCACGGAAGTTCCAATGGAATCTAAAAGTACCCAAGCACTCAGAAGTTTGTTAATCATCTAATATAAACCAACCAGCATCAGTGTTCCAGAACAATACAGGCAAGTTCTATGATTTGAAATTATTTTAGAAGCTTTGAATTTACCCAAGTATTTTCTTTATTTACAAGTCTCACAACAATTCAACCTTACAGACGGTTAAAAGGAATTGGGATTTTTTTTCTGCAAAATAATGTTTTTAAAATTAAAAATAAAAGAAGTTAGTAACCATATCTTGAAATAATAAGTTATCATTTCATTATTGAATTAATCTTTAATTCGATTTGAAAAGAAAACTGGCGAAACTTGTGTGTTGTTAGCATTGCGAAACCACCCCGAGGTCCGGCACAATAACAGTAATCGATAAGACAAGGCGAATTCAATGAGTCGAACTCATTTTGAAATGAAGTGCAGTGTATGTTAGAGTAAAATTTTCTGCTGTCAAAAAATGTTCGAACATTTTGCTCAATTTGACACCAGAGACATAAGCACCTGATCATCAACAGCTGAAAGATCACCTGATATGAAATCGCCTTGGGACAAGCTAACTTGGTTTTTATCCAAAAATAAAGCTCAACATCTAAATTGAAGAAGGTAAGCAGTTCATAAACTTTTTATAAACGTTATAATAGATTTCAATAGATATGTGTCTACGTGGATGGGTGATTCTCATTTGCTAATATCAAATTTATATCCTGCAATTTTTCATGACTTTTCATGAAATTTGTTGCAAGAAACTTTTCTATTTGCTAATAGGAGCGATAGAGAAGAAAGTTGCAGATTTGGTACTCCACGCCATCTAGGGATAAATAAAAAAAAAATGCATGCCATAAATTCGATGTGTAAATTCAGTCTTAAGTTTATTTTGTGTGTGAGTACAAAAATTACTTATTTATAATTACCAGGGACCACAAATAACGATTATTTTCCAAACTTAAATTAAAAAAAATCAAACTAAAAGCAAGAATAGTTAAACATACGTAGGTAGAGTAATATAACTTCGTGCTAACCTAAATAGAAAAATGAAAAAAATGGAAAAACAGGGGAAATAAATAGTGATACTTAAATATGTATTTACCAAAGGTAAATCAATAATTGTACACAACAATCATTTCTCACATTCCGTTTCATTAGAATTTACGTTAAATAGCTGATGTTAATAACAATCTCTACCCAAGTAGATAGACTAGGGTGCTGATGAAGTGCGTTGCTGCACAGAAAAATATCGGTATTTCCCCCAGCTTAAAAGTCTAATTTAATTTTTCTTCTCTTCTTTAGAAAGTCACATTAATTAATAAAATATTTCATTCAATAAAAAGAATTGAAATTACTGAACTCAAGCCTGACTAAAAAAATTATTTCTGATTAAAGAAAAGTAATACGTGCACAAGGAATATACCAAGATAATCCTTCTTACATGGATTACCTTTAAGGGCCATTATTACAACTTAAAGTTAGTTAAAAGTAGGATTTTATCGGACGTATAAAAAGCTTTCCATTATTGCAAATTGGATTTAACTTACCAGGTAAGATAAACCTGCCTGTAATTTATCGCTCACGTTAAAGTAAAATTTTGCAAATGATAAAGCTTTTATACGTCCGATAAAATCCTACTTTTAACTAACTTTAAGTTGTAATAATGGCCCTAAATGTATTAATTTTTATTTGTTTAATACTTGTTCCTACACCCCAGGCAGGCGACTCGTCTAGCAAATTTATATGAATATCACTCAAAATTATGAGTGATTTTCATATAAATTTTTTACTCAAGTCGACCGTTCGCGTTGTGGATACAAGTGGTACGTTTTATTAAAACACTAAACTGCACCTATTGTTTTCTGAGTTTTATATATTCCACAGAAAATAAAATTTATTTCTTGATTTTTATTAAAATAAAATAATAAAATAAAAATTAAAAAAAGAATTAAAATAAATAAATTATCTTAAATCGGTTGATACTAATTTTAAAGCAGAAAATGCTCTTTCTACAGTTTAAAAATTAACATTTTTCTAAGCGAAATAATTAAATTCAAAAAGTAATAGATATTTTCTAAGCGAAAAATAAAATAAAAAATTTTTTATTGTTTAATTAAAAAAATAAAACTCAAAAAACTTTAAAAATTTACGTACTTATTTATAAAAATTATTATCGCGTGATTCTTAGCTGATTAGCCTTTCATATAAACATTGAAAAATTTTTTATTGGTGTTAATTTCCATTTTTTTTATTTTTTTTATTGAAGCCGAAACAACTCCAATTTCTTCCTTTCACACCACTTTTTTTTTACAACCACAACCCGCGAAGCGATTAGCTTGTATGCGGAAAGCACCCAGGGTATATGGCGGGAATCGAACCCACGACCTCTGGACTGGGAGGCTAGCATCGCTACCACTCAGCCACAGGGGCACCCATTCTATAGACGCGTAGACTGTTTGTAAAATAGAAAGACGGCTTTTCAACACGTATAATTTACTTTGCAAAGTTTTGAGTTTGAGAGAATGTGAGCTTTTTCTCTTCTCTCCTACAAACTCAAGACTTTGCAAAGTAAAGTTTGCGTGTTGAAAAACCGTCAAACTACATACAAATTTAGGTCATAGGTGTAATTTCCACGTTACAAACTGTCAAATTCTCTAGAAATTTTGTAGAAATGTACATTCGATATGAGAATCACCCACATATTGCTCATTTACTCAAACAACGTCATAACTAAAAAAAAAAAAAATGATGCAGAATTAATCCTCCTATCGTTCTTTATATCATTTAAAAATTTAATACAAATATCTTGATTATTCAACTCTTGAAAGCAAAATAAAATTTTTTTTCCATTAAGTTGTGTGTAAATTAAAAACTTTCAACTCCTTTTTAAGCATTTTTTTTGACTTATGACGTTGTTTGAGTACATGAGCGATATGTACATACATATATTCAAACATAAAAAAATAACACTCACTTGAATATTAAAACCCATTTTTTAGTCTCTTCATCTTCCGACTTGGTCAAATGTTGATAATCGCCACCATTGTGCCAAGGATAAAATGAATGAAAACGTATAATTTTACAGGCAATATCGGGTAGTTTTGTTTTATTATGCTTCAGCACCTGGTACATGTATTCATCGTGACCCCAAGACATCAATAAATTATCGATACCACAATGTGGCTTGTACATGCCATATTTAGTATTATAGCGCTTATTCTCACCATCAGGATTACCCTCAAAACTATCCTTGCGATAAACAATACTATCACCCCAATTGCAGCCCACGGGAAAAGTATCTCCCACTACACACCACTGAGGCTCATCGTAGAAAGCCATTATTTTACCTAAATCGTGTATTAGAGCTGTTAAATGCAGCCAATCGTATTGGGGAAACTCTTCACGTGCCCTTTCGGCTGCTTGAAAAGCATGTACAATATTGGGCAAATCAATGTCAGGATCAGATTCATCGACCAAATCGTTTAATTTTTCAAGAGCTTCACGCACAGTGGCTTTCAAAGCATTAAACTGCAGCCATTTTGCACGGCGTTCTTTAACAAAATCCACCGTTTGATTTAAGTGCATTAAGCGATAAGTTTGGCGAACACGTTCTTTCAAAGGATCACTGGTATCCACACTATAATCGCGAAACTTGGAAAGGCATTTATCGGCATAAGTGGGCTCCGGACGCAATAATTCCGAGGGATCAATAAAATCAATTTGATGCTAAGGGGTATGTAAAATTTATTTATTTTCTTTTAACTTTCTTTTTTAGCACTTGAACATTTTAGTTACCTCTTGCAATAAACGCATTTTTAATTTAGTTTAACTATTCTATTTTTTGCTATTAAAAGTAACACTATTTTTTTTATTTATTTATACTACAATTTGTGGTGAATTTCTGTATTTAAAAATTATTGCAACGTTGTTAATTGTTACACATTTAATTTACTTTTGAAATGGTCACGACGGAAATGCGATACTTTTATAAGGCAATCAATCTTTAATTGAAAACACTGCACAAATCGTTGTCATCTTTGTACTCATTTGATTTCTATTACACGAATTAAAATACAATATAACAACAATGGTTCTAAACATTAAAACGCAAAATCATTTAAAATTTAAAAAGAGAGACACCTCTGCTCACAGCAAAATAAGTATGTACACTAAAAAAAAATTAATATTTACAAATAAGAAAAGCATGATCTGAAATACTGAATATAATATATAAAATGCAAAAAGCAGATATGAAAGTTTTTATATAAAAAATATCACACGTTGTACATGTATGTTCTATGTGACATTGAAACTGAAAAGTTTTACTTCGGACACTTTTTTTATTGATAAAAACAATTCTTTTTTAATATTAAAACATTATTAATTTTCTTTTATGGTAGTTTGAGGATGTTAAATGAATTTTTTTTTATTGATTATCAGTTGTTTTCTGTATATATCTCTGAGATTTGAAATCACCATTATTCTAATATCGAACTCTTTAAAAACAGGCTACATATTGTTTAGGGAAAAACATTTATTTGTTTATAATTTTGTATTAATATTATTTGTCTACATTTACAAGTCTTATAAGCACTGTTATGAGATTTTATTTAAAAGTAGTGCAACAATTAAATCTAATAATTGAATTAAGACACATATTAGTGACACAGACTTAAGGAACATTTTTCACAAAAACCTATTGGGTTAGGTTAGGTTAGGTTGAAAGAGTAAGCTTACTTGTGTCCACATAATAGGTCCCTTTGTATTACCGGAGCGTAGGAAACGAATAGTGCAATTACCGATGGTGAAGAGACAAGAGCAGCTTAATTTATTTTTTATTTTCCTTTTGGCAACTCAGCTTTTGTGCGTTTTGTCAAGTTTTATGGCATCGTTGGAATTTAGTTTACTTCGCCGACGATTCATTCTCGAAGAATATCATTTGGTTTGAAGTCAATGCACTAACAACTTCAGAAAGCAACAGCCCCCAAAAATCCTCTCTCTCAGGAAGCAAATTATAGCATTCGATATCGAATGAAATTTTAATATATTTCCATTTGAACACTATTTAAGTTTCGCTACAAAAAATTTTTTGTTGATATTTTTAATTTTTTCAGTCGTTCTTTCAATGCATAAAATCGTACAATAAATATTGTAGTGTTTTCGATTTCGCAAATCGTGCATTTTTAAATCGCCAAGATTTCCAAAACTTTTTCGAAGTTCAAACAAGTCTTAAATTTTCAATTATACCTTAAAATATTTATACATTTTTATTAATAAGTATATTTGGGACGTAAAATTTAATTTTTTAAAATTTTGAAATTAAATTTTAATTTCGATTAAAAAAAAACTTTAAAAATTTTGTACTGCAAATTTTCGAACATAAATTATGGCTTATACATTTTTATTAGTAAGCGTATTTGAGCTTTAAAAATCAGTTTTTGTACAATTTCTAAATTAAAAAAAAACTGCATATTTTTGGTTAAAAAAATTAATTCTAAGTTCGAAGCATATTTTATCGATTAAATATTTTCAATATACAAAAAAAAAAAAACTTAAATATTCGAACATACTTTATGATTTCAATAAATTGCATTAACAAGGATTATCTGTACCATGTAATTTAAGTTTATAACATTCTCTAAAAAATCAAAATAAAAAATATGTTTTTTTTGTCTGATTTTTAAAAGTTAATAGTGTGGAATTAGCCTAAAAATGAGAAATTTATTTTATACCAAGACATTTCAAGTGGTTTTTTGGTACTGTAATACTTTATTGATGTGCCTTGAATGAATGATAAAAATTAAAAAAAAAATGTACTGAAAAATGTGTGTTCACATCCTCAATTCGCTTCCGATCTGTTTTTTTTAATTCAATAATCTCCACTTGGCTCAAATATGAGACTCGAAATCATTCGATTTTAATTTTATTTCAGAAATATCTATTGCATTTTTCATTTAAGAAAATTGAGGGCGGCGTTGGCTGAAGTAGTTAGCACGTTGACTACAAAACCGAAGGTCCTGTATCCGGTATCCAACAGTCATTAAATAACAACACCATGCATTTTTCTGATGTACATTAGTGTCCCTTTGTATCAGTTGTAGGAAAGCTCAAGTGATGAAGGCATAGTCACTGGTCACTGGTCACTGGTCACTGAACTATACCGACTTCAGCCGATACTAATCCTAATCTAACATCCCACCTTCGTTATGTAGCGGAATCATCGGCGAAGTAAAATAACCACTAAAATTGCTACTAAACACATCTTCAAAAAAAAAAATTAATACGCTTCATTTAACACCAGAGGCGCTGCGACACTGCATTCTTAAAAACGCGCATAAAGCAGAATTGTAAAAGAATGAGGCTTTCCTCTATCTCTTCCTTCGCCATCTGGCTTCTCCATCACTATCCCTTTCCTAAAAGAAGGTAACACCTAGTAATAGCAATAGGCATTCATTGCGTGAGTGTTACTTCTCTTTAAAAAAAATCAGCTAAACTGCGTAAATTTCGAAAAGAGCAGCATTATAAATGCAAAAAATATTACATACATACATATGTATGTATATGTATATTGATATATCGTGCCATAACCGCCAAAATAGCTTAACCGACATAATTTTCGAACTTCAATTTTTGACCAAATCGCGGTTATGGCTCGATATTTTCCCTATTGAATGTCTATATTTTTCCAATTCTTTAAAGCAAATTTGTTAACGTGTAAAAATCATCATAAAAAATCATATAATAAAAAAAATTTAAACGAAAGTTAGCTCAGTATTAAGGTGTTTATTTTGCTTATCTCTTATCAGGAGCTTAAATACAAATTTATTTTCAGTTAATTCATTCATTAGTTTTGCTACAGATTCTTTTATATAAATGCGTATGTATGTATATATGTATGTATACAATTGTAATTACTTACGTAAGTAGTATACGCCAGTAATAAATTTTGACGTCTTTTGTAATAATTTTAGTTTAATCAAATGTGTTTGTTATTTATAAACTACTTTATAGTGCTCCGGAAAATCAGGGATGGGATGGAACTAAACAGATGTGTACACGAGTGTCGTTATAAACTGTTTTTACTTGAGTAAGCTCCAATGCGTAAAATTATCGCATGATGGTTTGTGGTGATTTAATATTTCTGAGATATCATATGGTGATATTTTTCCTTACTCACGCCATCGAGCATGACGACGTGCTCGGTCGTGGCTGAAAAATAAATCACTCACCTATCTCAAGTTTAAATTAATGACACCAATGTGTCCTCAACGGAAATGGTGTCAAGAATAATAATGCAAATTTTCAATTAATGACAAGAAGTTTAGTTTCGTTGCCAAAATTTTATTACGTAGGGCAACTGACAAGTAACAGCTGTTAATTTTATCAGCTTTAAAACTAAATAAAACTTAAAATAAAAATTAAAACGACTTCAAAAATAAGCACTAAAAAGTTAAAAATAATTTAGATGCAGTTAAATAAAACATTTTTATATGTGTTACCTATTCGAAATCGGTTTCAATCAGGGGGTCTATTCTGTATTTCGAAACTAAAGAAAATGCTTTCAAATTTGCATGTTATTTACATTGCAATTCGAATTGGAAAGTAGACTCCCAGGTTAGCAAATTATATATTTACTTATACAAACGTTGTTGTCATTATTGTTATTTGTCTTATGGACAAAAATAATAATCCTTTGCCTCGTTTCTGTAAGGAATGTGAGAACTTTTCGAGGCGAGAAAATTGTTATCATCCTGTGAAACACAGGGTAGTAAGAAAAAAACTGTATTTGTTGATATATTTTGTAAGTTTGTATAAGGTTTTATGTGAGTAACCCTGTGTAAAATAGGACAGCCAATATAATTATTTAATTTATCTCGATGCGAGAACTTCTCACAAGTTACAGAAATGGGGTACTTATCACGAAATCAATTTGTAATATAAATTAACGAAATATTTTTTTATACCAAATTTTATTTAAAAAAAGCGTTTAATCGTGACTTACCGCATCAAATACACTATTTCCATTTGTGCGTTGACATGGGATTATTTCAGGAAACATAGTGTTGCGGTTGACCTGGCAAAAAGGGGACCCCTACTAAGAGAAGTCGATATTGACAATTTCTGTGGTCTCCCACTCTCATGCTGCTGGAGAATTTTCGATGTTACCTTTCTTAGATTAGCTCGAAACAGATGGCGCAATGAGCCCACCTGTGCAATAGCGAGAACCCTCTGGCCACGCCTAAATTCCCATAGAACGAAAAATCTCATGAACTTCAATAGGAAGCAGTTGAGGAACCTCGTGACCACGTTGACCGGTCACTGTGCCTTCGGAACCCGTGCTTAACGTATGGGTCTTCCATATAATGACTACTGCTATCCTGCATCTCCTGTGTCTTTGTCCTGCTCTGAAGGATCTCCGTCTGCAACTCCTTCGTACAGGTAGCACAAAGGGATCATTGTAATGGACCAAGTGAGCTGGAATCTAATTTTTTGCTTTTCCTTGCCTTTTAGAATTTCTGAGTATTCCAAATGTAGGAATTTACGTATTTCAGAACGTTCCGTTCGATATAAATGTGAGAAATTTAAAATGAACATTTCACAGGCTACTTAATATTTTTTTTTCCGACGGAGGAACGAACTGTCAAACTGACATTTAGCTTCCCCATCAGCTGGCCTCTGGACGTTTCTAAATAAAATTTTTGATTTACGGATAAAGTAGGATACTGATTATGTACAAAAAATGTGCAGTTTAACTTTTAGAAACGCTTAGATTCAATCGTGAAAGTTTCGAGATTTTTAAAAATATTTTTTAGCTTTAGTAATGTTTTGTTAGAATAGCGTCAGCATATGTGAGTAAAGTATAGTGATTTTTGTGTGTGATTGTTTCGTGATTTATAGCCCAGTACATTAAAAAATTCTAAAAAGTGAATTTAATCGATAACCCACGAAACACTTACTAAAATGTTCTACTGTTGTATGCTTCTGCATTTGAAACTAAAAGATTATGACCGAGGTGCGCTTATCTCATATCATAACATTGCATTGTTTTATATAACTGTCCGAAAAGTAAATTTTCCGTAGTATTTTTCTTAACTTTCTCGTTGAAATTTCAAAAAAAAATGCAAATTTTTTTTATATGTATTTTCCTATCACATTTGAAACGCAAACAACGCCATAAAATTATCAATATATTAAATAATAATCAAGAGATAATTTTCCAATATAAATTATAACATACATACATACTAGAGACCTGCGTAAAAGGTCTTTAAATGTAAATACGTCATTATTTTTAAATGTATTCACGTCGCATAATAATAAATAATAATAAATGCTGTCGTACTATAAGCGAAGCACGATGGATGTATTGGTGTACGTGTATATCAGTGTTAACAAGCGATGTCGCAAGACAGCTTGTTTGTAACAAACCGCATACAACTAATGTTAATGCATGTGTGTGCCTTTGCATGTGCGCAGAAAAATAAAAAATCATACACACATACATACATACATGACGTTTGTACACGCGCTCATGCGTAGAAAGAAGCAAGTATCACAAATTCTTCCGTCACGAAGTGTTTTCTTCTTTACTCTTATACCTACAATACTTAAAGAAATTTCTTACAAACCGTGTTGTTATCGTTTGTTTTATAAGATTTCGCTGTAGTAAAGCATTTGAAAAATCCCTCCTTGAAAGTTCTTATTATTATTATATTATTAAGATGTCTTATGTAGGAGACTAATACATACATATTTATATAAAAATGCACAAACACCAAGCCTTTAATGGAAACGAATAATATACATATTTAATGTTGTGTAATAAATTTTCTTATCAATTATTATTTATTCGACTTCATAACCGATTGCCCCTGCACGTGCTATAATATATAATAGTTGTGTTTAACATGAATTTGAACTCAATATGAAGCAATGTTTGATATTTTAATTTGTTGTATGTAGTACGGAATACATAAATATATTTTTGTTTTTGTTTTCACAAGCTATTGTGAAATGATAAGACGAATTTTGAGATAAAGATGCAGTACAAAGAATTTTAAATTGTTTGCGAATATTAATGCTTTGATATACATATGTATGTATTTATTGTTCCTTATGAAGGCTTGTCGAATATAAAAAATTTTAAATCAGCAAATATTCTTGACATTGATTTTGCAAAAAATGAGTGCATTTGCAAGCGATAGTCGCCATTGGTTCAAAAAATATAAAAAAACCTTGGAAAAAATTTCGACCAAAAGTGATAATTTTCTTTGGAGGTATCGAATAAATTTTTGTGGTAATTTAAATGTCCTCCTCTTCGCACGCGCAGAAATCCGTACGGCGCTGGTTTCTTTTTGGCTTTTTTTTTGGGTTTTGGCGATCTTTTTTAGAATTGACCCTGTTTTTAGTTTGGCGTTTTTTTTCGTTTTGGCGATTTTTTTTTGGGTTTTGGCAATTTTTTTGTTTTTTACAACTCTTTTTTTTGTTTTAGCGATTTTTTCAGTTTTGGTGTTTTTTTGGCGATTTTTTATCGGTTTTTGACGTTTTTTTTGCATTTTAAGCGGCTCACTCACTTGCAACATAATTGCGCAATTTTTCGTAATGTACAGTAATATCGCCAATGTGTATGTCATATTCGAAGGTTGCACAATATATTGGCAAATATCGAAATCCTTTTGATTTTTATTGTACAATCAAGACAATTGTGTAATGTGGTGGGAACATTGTTCAATGTTGTTTACTTTTTCACTGTCAGGAAACTTGGGCAATATTTTCTTTGAAAATATTTCACCATTTATTGCATAGTATAGGTCAAAACGGTAATAATAATATTGTTTATAATAATATAATATCGTCAATGTTTATGTCATATTCGAAGGTTAATAAGGAAGGAAGTAATATCGCGAATGTGTATGTCATATTTGAAGGTTACACATTATATTGGCAAATATCAAAATCCTTTTGATTTTTATTGTACAATCAAGACAATTGTGTTGTTTACTTTTCCACTGTCAGGAAAATTGGGCAATATTTTCTTTAAAAATATTGCGCCATTTATTGCATAGTATAGGTCAAAACAGTAATAATAATATTGTTTAATGGATGGGCAGCTTAGCGATTTATTTTATTTTTGTTGATACATATTTTTCATTTAAGCGCTTTTTTCTTTTTGGTGATTTTTTTAAATTAATTTTGTGATTTTTTTGGTTTTAGCGTTTCCAATATATGTATATACATCAATTTGTCAAAATTAAATTAACTAAAAATTACATTAACTAATAATAATAGTTTAATTGTTAAACATTTTTGAGCTGTTGGGAAAAATAAATCATGCAAAAAATCGAACTCGTAGTCCCCTCTACTAGTTGCCCTAGTATTTTGGAAAAAACCTAGGTTTGCCGATTTCTCGTCCTCCTTCAGAATTGGGCATTCCACAAACGGCATTATACCGCTGTATTTTGTCTAGAGACTTGGATCTTAAGGCTTTTAAAGTTCAGTTAACACAAAAACTTTCGCCTAGCGACTATCAAGCACATCGTGCTTCAAACTAATCCAGAATTGTATCGAAAAATCATGGTGAGTGATAGAGTCCATTTCACCTCACAGTCTGCGTTAACAATCAGAATTGTTGCATTTAGGGTTCGGAAAACTCGAGAATTATTATTGGCAAGAATCTCCGTCCTCAAAGTGTAACTTTTTGGTGCGGTCTTTTGAAAATGAATCTGGAGCAATTGTTACGGTAATGGATTGGGTTTTGGATGGTGATTAATGATGTTGTATGAGCGGAATTGAAACATATTAATTGATATGGACGATATTATTTTTTTTTGTGTGAAAAGTTTACTGCAAGTGACTTAACGCCTTTAAACTTTTTTATTTCGGGCAATGTGAAAGATAAGTTCTACTATGCCAAGGGTTCACAATCGATTAAAATCCTCAAAGATGGAACTCGTGGAGTTATCGAAACATTAGCAAATGTGCGAATAGGTGATGGCACATTACATCAAATGATGGAATTTCGATGAAAATTTCGCTTAAAAATATCGTTTTTTACACACCAAAATGACACGATTTTTTAAGGACTGACTTTCGAAATTCTTGGAGGTCCGAACAAAAAATTGGTAGTACAATCGAACCTCTATTGTCAACACTGTGTGTAATTTTCACCGTTGCACAGTGTAATTGTTAAAATTCATTTAAAACTTATTTCTTAAATATAATTTTAAGTTATTATAAGTTTAAAATTTAATAATTTATTTTGTTTTCGAAACATCTAACACAATTTGGGACTTTCGAAATATAGTAGAAAATACGATTTGAAGGCTAATTGATATATGTACATATACAAATATTTTGTCATAAAATAGAAAAATATACAGAATTTATTTCTCGAGAAAAAATTCCTTCAATCATAAATTCCTTGGGAACAAAAAAGAGTAATCAGTGGCATCATCGTTCTTTTGGTTGTTTGTTGACATTTTGTTTTCCCTTTTCTTTTGCGTACAAGTATACACAAAATTAATAAACTTCAGCAATTTGAAAAAAAAAAAATTACAAATTATGTATTTGAGCATTATTTGTGTTCTTCGAGATACAAAAACTATAAAATACTTTTCTTTTTATATAAACTTTGTTTTAATGGAGTATTAACTGTATTTTTATTTCAACTCCCTTCTGTTTTGCAAGGGAACGATTTTTAGTAAAAAAGAGCAAGTTCAACTGCGTTCATAATACCTAGTTTTTTGTCCCCGCGGAGTGTTTTTAATTCCGCATTTAGAAAAAAGGAAAAAACTAATTCATAATAGGAATTTTTGTTCATGATTGATTGGGCTGTTAAAGAAACTCCCTATATTCGAAATTTCTAAATTAAGTAAAGCAATTCTTAAGCAAATCATATTAAAAGTATACTAGTACATTCTTAAGGTACGGTCACACTTGTCAAACATTTACCCCAAAAAAGCGTAACCAACAAACACTAATGAAAAAAGTTTTGATCCAGACACTTGTTTATTATATTAAACAGTTTCGAACACAATTAACGCACAATGTAATAGAATCCAACAATATTGGATACTCTTTAAGTTGATAAACTTTTGTCTGAATTGAAGGATTTTTCATTAGAATTTAGTGGTTACGCTTTTTTGGGCAAATGTTTGACAAGTGTAACCGTAGCTTTAGTTTAAAATCTTATTTATTTTATAAAAGTATGGAATCCAAATATTGCACAGTAATGATATAGGTTTTTTTTTTCATGTGTTCTACTACATGCATATATGTATGTATATTTCTGATTTTTATAAACTAAAAAAAATTATAAGTTTTAAGCGTATTTAACCTTTGTTGAACTATCCAAAAATATTCACTTATTAAAATTTATGGTTTGTTTTTATTAATTGTTATTGCTTCTTAATTTTAATTGCTCGTCCCATCGTTCAAAATTGAAATTTGATAAGGCCTCTTGTGTTTTAAACTTTTTGATTATAGTCTTCGTCAAGTGGAAAAGTACTTTCCGTTTAGTCGTTTGAGCTTTAATTTAAATAGCTAAATTTATATATTATTATTTTGTAGAAAATGTAAGACTCCTGTACATGATTTTTGAATAAATGTATTCACCCCTATTCTGCGTTTCGATTACGTTCCCGCATTCATTTACGCACGGATCGAAAAGAGGTATTCTGCCAAAAAACTGAATCGAAAGAAAAAGAAGAAGATAATAGTATGTTTAAACTTGATGCTTTGCTATGAAACGGGTGAAATAGGAACAGAAAAATTAAGCAATTTTGCAAAATTTTTAGCTAAAATTTAGTGCAAAAAATCAGTGATTTAACATTAAAACAAAAAATAATTAAATATTGTGAAAATTTTCATTAAATAAACTCTTGTAAATTTAAGTACAGAGAGGTAAAAAAACGAGATAAGCTAGAGGTATTTGTGGCCAATCTTTTCCAATGTGAAGAATCCTGTCGCGTCGGAGGTGATATTTTACTTTTTTACACATATTGTAACACAAAAATAAAGTTTATTTGTTTAAATTTAATTAAATCCGTAGAGAATATCGTTTTTCGTTGCCATAAAATAGGTATGTATGTCAACTTTTTATACTGTTCTACCTGTAATAAACGAAATAAAAAACGCATTTAAGTACAGAAAATCAAAACAAACTGTTTAGTTCATTAATTAAACCTTCTTTCATTTAATACTTGCATTATTTATTGAATTAATCACTTTTTAAAGCTAAACAAACAAAAATTGAAAACGCTCCGCCACTAAAATCACCCCTATTCTGCGTTTCGATTACGTTCCCGCATTCAGTTACGCAAGGATCGAAAAGAGCTATTCTGCCAAAAAACTGAATCGAAAGAAAAAGAAGAAGAGAAGAGTATGTTTAAACCTGCTGTTTTGCTTTGAAACGGGTGAAATAGGAACAGTAAAACTAAGCAATTTTGCAAAATTTTTTGCAAAAAGTTAAATTTAGTGCAAAAAACAGTGATTTAACAATTAAAACAAATAATAATTAAATATTGTGAAAATTTTCATTAAATAAACTCTTGCAAATTTAAGTACAGAAAGTTAAAAAGAAAACGGGATAAGCAAGAGGTATTTGTGGCCAAACTTTTCCAGTCTGAAGAATCCTGTCGTGCCGGAGGTGATATTTTAATTTTTTACACATAATTGTAACACAAAAATAAAGTTTATTTGTTTAAATTTAATTAAATCCGTAGACAAAATCGTTTTTCGTTGCCATTAAATAGGTATGCCAACTGTTCTACCTGTAATAAACTAAATAAAAATCGCATTTCAGTACAGAAAAACAAAACAAACTGTTTAGTTCATTAATTAAACCTTCTTTCATTTAATACTTGCATTATTTTTTGCATTAATCACTTTTTAAAGCTAAACAAACAAAAATTTAAAACGCTCCGCCACTAAAATAACCACCCCTATTCTGCGTTTCGATTCGAATCGAAAGTTTCTCCGTTTGTCAACTTTGGTATTCTGCGTTCCGTTCTTCGATTTTTCTTTCGATTCTATGTATTCTGCATTTCGATCGTAACTACGTTTTTGTAAGTTGTTCACCCCTATTCTGCGTTTCGATTCGAATCGAAAGTTTCTCCGTTTGTCAACTTTGGTATTCTGCGTTCCGTTCTTCGATTTTTCTTTCGATTCTATGTATTCTGCATTTCGATCGTAACTACGTTTTTGTAAGTTGTTCACCCCTATTCTGCGTTTCGATTCGAATCGAAAGTTTCTCCGTTTGGCAACTTTGGTATTCTGCGTTCCGTTCTTCGATTTTTCTTTCGATTCTATGTATTCTGCATTTCGATCGTAACTACGTTTTTGTAAGTTGTTATTTTAGTGGCGGAGCGTTTTCAATTTTTGATTGTTTAGCTTCAAAAAGTGATTAATTAAAAAAATAATGCAAGCATTAAATGCAAAAGAAGGTTTAATTAATGAACTATACACTTTGTTTTGTTTTTCTGTATTGAAATGCGATTTTTATTCAATTTATTACAGGTAAAACAGTATAAAAAGTTGACATACCTATTTAATGACAACGAAGAACGATATTGTCTACGGATTTAATTAAATTTAAACAAATTGGGGCATACTCATAGTCAAAACAAAGTATACTTTAAGAATTTAAAACCAGTATTTTGTATGGTAATACTGGTTTTAAATACATAAAAGTATACTTTGTTTTGACTATGAGTATGCGCCATTGACTTTATTTTTGTGTTGCAATTATGTGTAAAAAATTAAAATATCACCTCCGGCGCGACAGGATTCTTCAGACTGGAAAAGTTTGGCCACAAATACCTCTTGCTTATCTCGTTTTTTTTAACTCTCTGTATTTAAATTTGCAAAAGTTTATGTAATGCAAATTTTCACAATATTTAATTATTATTTGTTTTAATTGTTAAATCACTGTTTTTTGCACTAAATTTAACTTTTTGCAAAAAATTTTGCAAAATTGCTTAGTTTTACTGTTCCTATTTCACCCGTTTCAAAGCAAAACAGCAGGTTTAAACATACTCTTCTCTTCTTCTTTTTCTTTCGATTCAGTTTTTTTGGCAGAATAGCTCTTTTCGATCCTTGCGTAACTGAATGCGGGAACGTAATCCAAACGCAGAATAGGGGTGATTATAAATTCATAAATTTTTTTTTTTGACGATGGAGATCTTCCCGAAACCGAAACACCACTCGACAACGGCTGGACCGAGTTAAATGATTCTTTCACTATATGATAGAGAAAAACGTTGGCTATAAGATAGCCAACCTTTGGCCCGCCAGATGGAACTGCATGTAAGAGAAAAAATTCAATGCATTCTTATAAACGTTATATCTCGCTTGATAATAGAAAAAACAGTCTTAAGAATGCTTTTAAATGAATCAGCGAGTTCCATTCTATAAACCTGTAAAATTTGAATTCTCTGCCTTTTGCAAATTCGGAGATATTAACAACTTCCTGAAAAGCGCGTAATTCGGAAATGACCGAAAAAATAAAGTTTTTACTTAATTAAGTTGCGCCTTCCATGCTCGGGAATCGCTCCGAATATTTCTATGAACTTTTTTTTTTTTTTTGGCGATGGAGATGTTCCCAAAACCGAAACACCAGGTCAACAGAACCTGGTAGTAGGTTAAGAATGCTTTTAAATGAATCAGCGAGTTCCATTCTATAAACCTGTAAAAAAACTTTCTGAAAAGCGCGTAAATCGGAAATGACCGAAAAAATAAAGTTTTTACTTAATTAAGTTGCGCCTTCCATGCTCGGGAATCGCTCCGAATATTTTTAAGAACTTTTTTTTGACGATGGAGATGTTCCCAAAACCGAAACACCAGGTCAACAGAACCTGGTAGTAGGTGGATTTCTGGAAAGCATTTTTTTCAAAACGTTATAACTACAACGGCTGGACCGAGTGAAATGCTTTTTTCAGCATATGATAGATAAAAACGTTGGCTTTAAGATGGCCAACCTTTGGCCCGCCAGATGGAACTGCATGTAAGAGAAAAAATTCAATGCATTCTTATAAACGTTATATCTCGCTTGATAATAGAAAAAACAGGCTTAAGAATGCTTTTAAATGAATCAGCGAGTTCCATTCTATAAACCTGTAAAATTTGAATTCTCTGCCTTTTGCAAATTCGGAGATATTAAAAACTTTCTGAAAAGCGCGTAAATCGGAAATGACCGAAAAAATTAAGTTTTTACTTAATTAAGTTTCGCCCTCCATGCTCGGGAATCGCTCCGAATATTTTTATGAACTTTTTTTTGACGACGGAGATGTTCCCAAAACCGAAACACCAGGTCAACAGAACTTGGTAGTAGGTGGATTTTTGGAAAGCATTTTTTTCAAAACGTTATAACTCTACAACGGCTGGACCCAGTGAAATGATTTTTTCACCATATGATAGATAAAAACGTTGGCTTTAAGATGGCCAACCTTTGCCCCGCCAGATGGAACTGCATGTAAGAGAAAAAATTCAATGCATTCTTATAAACGTTATATCTCGCTTGATAATAGAAAAAACAGGCATAAGAATGTTTTTAAATCAATCAGCGAGTTCCATTCTATAAGCCTGTAAAATTTGAATTCTCTGCCTTTTGCAAATTCGGAGATATTAACAACTTTCTGAAAAGCGCGTAAATCGGAAATGACCGAAAAAATTAAGTTTTTACTTAATTAAGTTGCGCCCTCCATGCTCGGGAATCGCTCCGAATATTTTTATGAACTTTTTTTTGACGATGGAGATGTTCCCAAAACCGAAACACCAGGTCAACAGAACCTGGTAGTAGGTGGATTTCTGGAAAGCATTTTTTTTCAAAACGTTATAACTCTACAACGGCTGGACCGAGTTAAATGATTCTTTCACTATTTGATAGATAAAAACGTTGGCTTTAAGATGGCCAACCTTTGGCCCGCCAGATGGAACTGCATGTAAGAGAAAAAATTCAATGCATTCTTATAAACGTTATATCTCGCTTGATAATAGAAAAAACAAGCTTAAGAATGCTTTTAAATGAATCAGCGAGTTCCATTCTATAAACCTGTAAAATTTGAATTCTCTGCCTTTTGCAAATTCGGAGATATTAACAACTTTCTGAAAAGCGCGTAAATCGGAAATGACCGAAAAAATTAAGTTTTTACTTAATTAAGTTGCGCCCTCCATGCTCGGGAATCGCTCCGAATATTTTTATGAACTTTTTTTGACGACGGAGATGTTCCCAAAACCGAAACACCAGGTCAACAGAACCTGGTAGTAGGTGGATTTCTGGAAAGCATTTTTTTTTCAAAATTATAACTCTACAACGGCTGGACCGAGTGAAAGGATTCTTTCACTATTTGATAGATAAAAACGTTGGCTTTAAGATGGGCAACCTTTGGCCCGCCAGATGGAACTGCATGTAAGAGAAAAAATTCAATGCATTCTTATAAACGTTATATCTCGCCTGATAATAGAAAAAACAGGCTTAAGAATGCTTTTAAATGAATCAGCGAGTTCCATTCTATAAACCTGTAAAATTTGAATTCTCTGCCTTTTGAAAATTCGGAGACATTAACAACTTTCTGAAAAGCGCGTAAATCGAAAATGACCGAAAAAATTAAGTTTTTACTTAATTAAGTTGCGCCCTCCATGCTCGGGATTCGCTCCGAATATTTTTATTAACTTTTTTTTTGGCGATGGAGATGTTCCCAAAACCGAAACACCAGGTCAACAAAACCTGGTAGTAGGTGGATTTCTGGAAAGCATTTTTTTCAAACGTTATAACTCTACAACGGCTGGACCGAGTTAAATGATTTTTTCACCATATGATAGATAAAAACGTTGGCTTTAAGATGGCCAACCTTTGGCCCACCAGATGGAACTGCATGTAAGAGAAAAAATTCAATGCATTCTTATAAACGTTATATCTCGCTTGATAATAGAAAAAACAGGCTTAAGAATGCTTTTAAATGAATCAGCGAGTTCCATTCTATAAACCTGTAAAATTTGAATTCTCTGCCTTTTGAAAATTCGGAGATATTAACAACTTTCTGAAAAGCGCGTAAATCGGAAATGACCGAAAAAATTAAGTTTTTATTTAATTAAGTTGCGCCCTCCATGCTCGGGAATCGCTCCGAATATTTTTATGAACTTTTTTTTGACGATGGAGATGTTCCCAAAACCGAAACACCAGGTCAACAGAACCTGGTAGTTGGTGGATTTCTGGAAAGCATTTTTTTCAAAACGTTATAACTCTACAACGGCTGGACCGAGTGAAATGATTTTGTCACCATATGATAGATAAAAACGTTGGCTTTAAGATGGCCAACCTTTGGCCCGCCAGATGGAACTGCATGTAAGAGAAAAAATTCAATGCTTTCTTATAAACGTTATATCTCGCTTGATAATAGAAAAAACAGGCTTAAGAATGCTTTTAAATGAATCAGCGAGTTCCATTCTATAAACCTGTAAAATTTGAATTCTCTGCCTTTTGAAAATTCGGAGATATTAACAACTTTCTGAAAAGCGCGTAAATCGGAAATGACCGAAAAAATTAAGTTTTTACTTAATTAAGTTGCGCCCTCCATGCTCGGGAATCGCTCCGAATATTTTTATGAACTTTTTTTTTGACGATGGAGATCTTCCCAAAACCGAAACACCAGGTCAACAGAACCTGGTAGTAGGTGGATTTCTGGAAAGCATTTTTTTCAAAACGTTATAACTCTACAACGGCTGGACCGAGTGAAATGATTTTTTCACCATATGATAGATAAAAACGTTGGCTTTAAGATGGCCAACCTTTGGCCCGCCAGATGGAACTGCATGCAAGAGAAAAATTCAATGCATTCTTATAAACGTTATATCTCGCTTGATAATAGAAAAAACAGTCTTAATAATGCTTTTAAATGAATCAGCGAGTTCCATTCTATAAACCTGTAAAATTTGAATTCTCTGCCTTTTGCAAATTCGGAGATATTAACAACTTTCTGAAAAACGGGTAAATCGGAAATGACCGAAAAAATAAAGTTTTTACTTAATTAAGTTGCGCCTTCCATGCTCGGGAATCGCTCCGAATATTTTTATGAACTTTTTTTGACGACGGAGATGTTCCCAAAACCGAAGCACCAGGTCAACAGAACCTGGTAGTAGGTGGATTTCTGGAAAGCATTTTTTTTTCAAAATTATAACTCTACAACGGTTGGACCGAGTGAAATGATTTTTTCACCATATGATAGATAAAAACGTTGGCTTTAAGATGGCCAACCTTTGGCCCGCCAGATGGAACTGAATGTAAGAGAAAAAATTCAATGCATTCTTATAAACGTTATATCTCGCTTGATAATAGAAAAAACAGGCTCAAGAATGCTTTTAAATGAATCAGCGAGTTCTATTCTATAAACCTGTAAAATTTGAATTCTCTGCCTTTTGCAAATTCGGAGATATTAACAACTTTCTGAAAAGCGGGTAAATCGGAAATGACCGAAAAAATAAAGTTTTTACTTAATTAAGTTGCGCCTTCCATGCTCGGGAATCGCTCCGAATATTTTTATGAACTTTTTTTGACGACGGAGATGTTCCCAAAACCGAAGCACCAGGTCAACAGAACCTGGTAGTAGGTGGATTTCTGGAAAGCATTTTTTTTTTCAAAATTATAACTCTACAACGGCTGGACCGAGTGAAATGATTTTTTCACCATATGATAGATAAAAACGTTGGCTTTAAGATGGCCAACCTTTGGCCCACCAGATGGAACTGCATGTAAGAGAAAAAATTCAATGCATTCTTATAAACGTTATATCTCGCTTGATAATAGAAAAAACAGGCTCAAGAATGCTTTTAAATGAATCAGCGAGTTCCATTCTATAAACCTGTAAAATTTGAATTCTCTGCCTTTTGCAAATTCGGAGATATTAACAACTTCCTGAAAAGCGCGTAAATCGGAAATGACCGAAAAAATTAAGTTTTTACTTAATTAAGTTGTGCTGGCCAACCTTTGGCCCGCCAGATGGAACTGCATGTAAGAGAGAAAGTTCAATGCATTCCTATAAACGTTATATCTCGCTTGATAATAGAAAAAACAGGCATAAGAATGTTTTTAAATGAATCAGCGAGTTCCATTCTATAAACCTGTAAAATTTGAATTCTCTGCCTTTTGCAAATTCGGAGATATTAACAACTTTCTGAAAAGCGCGTAAATCGGAAATGACCGAAAAAATAAAGTTTTTACTTAATTAAGTTGCGCCTTCCATGCTCGGGAATCGCTCCGAATATTTTTATGAACTTTTTTTTTTTGACGATGGAGATGTTCCCAAACCGAAACACCAGGTCAACAGAACCTGGTAGTAGGTGGATTTCTGGAAAGCATTTTTTTTTTAAATTATAACTCTACAACGGCTGGACCGAGTGAAATGATTTTTTCACCATATGATAGATAAAAACGTTGGCTTTAAGATGGCCAACCTTTGGCCCACCAGATGGAACTGCATGTAAGAGAAAAAATTCAATGCATTCTTATAAACGTTATATCTCGCTTGATAATAGAAAAAACAGGCATAAGAATGTTTTTAAATGAATCAGCGAGTTCCATTCTATAAACCTGTAAAATTTGAATTCTCTGCCTTTTGCAAATTCGGAGATATTAACAACTTTCCGAAAAGCGCGTGAATCGGAAATGACCGAAAAAATTAAGTTTTTACTTAATTAAGTTGCGCCTTCCATGCTCGGGAATCGCTCCGAATATTTTTATGAACGTTTTTTTTTGACGATGGAGATGTTCCCAAAACCGAAACACCAGGTCAACAGAACCTGGTAGTAGGTGGATTTCTGGAAAGCATTTTTTTCAAAACGTTATAACTCTACAACGGCTGGACCCAGTGAAATGATTTTTTCACCATATGATAGATAAAAACGTTGGCTTTAAGATGGCCAACCTTTGGCCCGCCAGATGGAACTGCATGTAAGAGAAAAAATTCAATGCATTCTTATAAACGTTATATCTCGCTTGATAATAGAAAAAACAGGCATAAGAATGTTTTTAAATGAATCAGCGAGTTCCATTCTATAAACCTGTAAAATTTGAATTCTCTGCCTTTTGAAAATTCGGAGATATTAACAACTTTCTGAAAAGCGGGTAAATCGGAAATGACCGAAAAAATAAAGTTTTTACTTAATTAAGTTGCCCTTCCATGCTCGGGAATCGCTCCGAATATTTTTATGAACTTTTTTTGACGACGGAGATGTTCCCAAAACCGAAGCACCAGGTCAACAGAACCTGGTAGTAGGTGGATTTCTGGAAAGCATTTTTTTTTCAAAATTATAACTCTACAACGGCTGGACCGAGTGAAATGATTTTTTCACCATATGATAGATAAAAACGTTGGCTTTAAGATGGCCAACCTTTGGCCCGCCAGATGGAACTGCATGTAAGAGAAAAAATTCAATGCATTCTTATAAACGTTATATCTCGCTTGATAATAGAAAAAATAGGCATAAGAATATTTTTAAATGAATCAGCGAGTTCCATTCTATAAACCTGTAAAATTTGAATTCTCTGCCTTTTGCAAATTCGGAGATATTAACAACTTTCTGAAAAGCGCGTGAATCGGAAATGACCGAAAAAATTAAGTTTTTACTTAATTAAGTTGCGCCTTCCATGCTCGGGAATCGCTCCGAATATTTTTATGAACTTTTTTTGGCCCGCCAGATGGAACTGCATGTAAGAGAAAAAATTCAATGCATTCTTATAAACGTTATATCTCGCTTGATAATAGAAAAAACAGGCATAAGAATGTTTTTAAATGAATCAGCGAGTTCCATTCTATAAACCTGTAAAATTTGAATTCTCTGCCTTTTGAAAATTCGGAGATATTAACAACTTTCTGAAAAGCGCGTGAATCGGAAATGACCGAAAAAATTAAGTTTTTACTTAATTAAGTTGCGCCTTCCATGCTCGGGAATCGCTCCGAATATTTTTATGAACTTTTTTTGACGACGGAGATGTTCCCAAAACCGAAACACCAGGTCAACAGAACCTGGTAGTAGGTGGATTTCTGGAAAGCATTTTTTTCAAAACGTTATAACTCTACAACGGCTGGACCGAGTGAAATGATTTTTTCACCATATGATAGATAAAAACGTTGGCTTTAAGATGGCCAACCTTTGGCCCGCCAGATGGAACTGCATGTAAGAGAGAAAGTTCAATGCATTCTTATAAACGTTATATCTCGCTTGATAATAGAAAAAACAGGCTTAAGAATGCTTTTAAATGAATCAGCGAGTTCCATTCTATAAACCTGTAAAATTTGAATTCTCTGCCTTTTGCAAATTCGGAGATATTAACAACTTTCTGAAAAGCTCGTAAATCGGAAATGACCGAAAAAATTAAGTTTTTACTTAATTAAGTTGCGCCTTCCATGCTCGGGAATCGCTCCGAATATTTTTATGAACTTTTTTTTTTGACGATGGAGATGTTCCCAAACCGAAACACCAGGTCAACAGAACCTGGTAGTAGGTGGATTTCTGGAAAGCATTTTTTTTTTAAATTATAACTCTACAACGGCTGGACCAAGTGAAATGATTTTTTCACCATATGATAGATAAAAACGTTGGCTTTAAGATGGCCAACCTTTGGCCCACCAGATGGAACTGCATGTAAGAGAAAAAATTCAATGCATTCTTATAAACGTTATATCTCGCTTGATAATAGAAAAAACAGGCTTAAGAATGCTTTTAAATGAATCAGCAAGTTCCATTCTATAAACCTGTAAAATTTGAATTCTCTGCCTTTTGAAAATTCGGAGATATTAACAACTTTCTGAAAAGCGCGTAAATCGGAAATGACCGAAAAAATTAAGTTTTTACTTAATTAAGTTGCGCCCTCCATGCTCAGGATTCGCTCCGAATATTTTTATGAACTTTTTTTTGACGATGGAGATGTTCCCAAAACCGAAACACCAGGTCAACAGAACCTGGTAGTAGGTGGATTTCTGGAAAGCATTTTTTTCAAAACGTTATAACTCTACAACGGCTGGACCCAGTGAAATGATTTTTTCACCATATGATAGATAAAAACGTTGGCTTTAAGATGGCCAACATTTGGCCCGCCAGATGGAACTGCATGTAAGAGAAAAATTCAATGCATTCTTATAAACGTTATATCTCGCTTGATAATAGAAAAAACAGGCTTAAGAATGCTTTTAAATGAATCAGCGAGTTCCATTCTATAAACCTGTAAAATTTGAATTCTCTGCCTTTTGAAAATTCGGAGATATTAACAACTTTCTGAAAAGCGCGTAAATCGGAAATGACCGAAAAAATTAAGTGTTTACTTAATTAAGTTGCGCCTTCCATGCTCGGGAATCGCTCCGAATATTTTTATGAACTTTTTTTGACGACGGAGATGTTCTTCCCAAAACCGAAACACCAGGTCAACAAAACCTGGTAGTAGGTGGATTTCTGGAAAGCATTTTTTTTTCAAAATTATAACTCTACAACGGCTGGACCGAGTTAAATGATTTTTTCACCATATGATAGATAAAAACGTTGGCTTTAAGATGGCCAACCTTTGGCCCGCCAGATGGAACTGCATGTAAGAGAAAAAATTCAATGCATTCTTATAAACGTTATATCTCGCTTGATAATAGAAAAAACAGGCTTAAGAATGCTTTTAAATGAATCAGCGAGTTCCATTCTATAAACCTGTAAAATTTGAATTCTCTGCCTTTTCAAAATTCGGAGATATTAACAACTTTCTGAAAAGCGCGTAAATCGGAAATGACCGAAAAAATTAAGTTTTTACTTAATTAAGTTGCGCCTTCCATGCTCGGGAATCGCTCCGAATATTTTTATGAACTTTTTTTGACGACGGAGATGTTCTTCCCAAAACCGAAACACCAGGTCAACAAAACCTGGTAGTAGGTGGATTTCTGGAAAGCATTTTTTTTTCAAAATTATAACTCTACAACGGCTGGACCGAGTTAAATGATTTTTTCACCATATGATAGATAAAAACGTTGGCTTTAAGATGGCCAACCTTTGGCCCGCCAGATGGAACTGCATGTAAGAGAAAAAATTCAATGCATTCTTATAAACGTTATATCTCGCTTGATAATAGAAAAAACAGGCTTAAGAATGCTTTTAAATGAATCAGCGAGTTCCATTCTATAAACCTGTAAAATTTGAATTCTCTGCCTTTTGAAAATTCGGAGATATTAACAACTTTCTGAAAAGCGCGTAAATCGGAAATGGCCGAAAAAATTAAGTTTTTACTTAATTAAGTTGCGCCCTCCATGCTCGGGAATCGCTCCGAATATTTTTATGAACTTTTTTTTGACGATGGAGATGTTCCCAAAACCGAAACACCAGGTCAACAGAACCTGGTAGTAGGTGGATTTCTGGAAAGCATTTTTTTCAAAACGTTATAACTCTACAACGGCTGGACCGAGTGAAATGATTTTTTCACCATATGATAGATAAAAACGTTGGCTTTAAGATGGCCAACCTTTGGCCCGCCAGATGGAACTGCATGTAAGAGAAAAAATTCAATGCATTCTTATAAACGTTATATCTCGCTTGATAATAGAAAAAACAGGCTTAAGAATGCTTTTAAATGAATCAGCGAGTTCCATTCTATAAACCTGTAAAATTTGAATTCTCTGCCTTTTGCAAATTAGGAGATATTAACAACTTTCTGAAAAGCGCGTAAATCGGAAATGACCGAAAAAATTAAGTTTTTACTTAATTAAGTTGCGCCCTCCATGCTCGGGAATCGCTCCGAATATTTTTATGAACTTTTTTTTGACGATGGAGATGTTCCCAAAACCGAAACACCAGATCAACAGAACCTGGTAGTATAGGGTGTTTTTTTGAGGGGTATATAACTTCGAATTGAAATAAAACACAAGAAAATCGTTTTAATGTCCATCAATTTGGCTTTATTGGAAGGATAATTTTATGCCATTAATGTTTAAATATGATTCCGGGCATATGGCCGCCGCGGCTGGCTCGAATAAAGCCAATTCTACAGGTCCAATTTTCAACCACTTTTTCGAGCATATGGGGCCGTATGTTGGCAATAACGCCACGAATGTTGGCTTCCAAGTCCCCTAACGTTTCTGGTTTGTTGGCGTAGACGAGCGACTTCACATATCCCCAAAGAAAATAATCCAATGGTGTCAAATCACACGATCTTGGTGGCCAATTGACAGGTCCATTCCGCGAAATTATGCGCTCATCGAATGTTTCCTTCAATAAATCGATTGTGACGTGCGCTGTGTGGCATGTAGCGCCGTCTTGTTGGAACCACAACTCATCCACATTCATGCCATCCAATTCGGGAACAAAATAGTCGGTTAGTCGGCTCCAATTGCTGTGCACGGTGGCGAATCGATTCATTCGGGTCCTCTTCAACACTTTGCTCTACAGCGGCAATTGTTTCTTCGGTGCGCACTGTTCGACGTCTCTGCGGATGCGTATTATCACATAGAGTAAACGTAGTGCGAAAACGATCCATGGTTAACCGAATTAATTGCTCTGATGGACGATTATGTCGACCATAAAATGGACGGAGCTTGCGGTAAACTTCGCGAACTGAACCATTATTTTCGAAATAAATTTGCACGATTTGCAAGCGTTGTTCTTTTGTCAACCTTTTCATGATAAAATGGCAAACCAAACTAAATATTAATCACTTGACAGCTGACAAAATGGCCGCCAGTTAAAAAAGTGATGCCAACTTAAAGTTCTATACCTCAATAAAAAACACCCTTTAGGTGGATTTCTGGAAAGCATTTTTTTCAAAACGTTATAACTCTACAACGAAACAACCGAAACACCAGGTCAACAGAACCTGGTAGTAGGTGGATTTCTGGAAAGCATTTTTTTCAAAACGTTATAACTCTACGACGGCTGGACCGAGTGAAATGATTTTTTCACCATATGATAGATAAAAACGTTAACTTTAAGATGGCCAACCTTTGGCCCGCCAGATGGAACTGCATGTAAGAGAAAAAATTCAATGCATTCTTATAAACGTTATATCTCGCTTGATAATAGAAAAAACAGGCTTAAGAATGCTTTTAAATGAATCAGCGAGTTCCATTCTATAAACCTGTAAAATTTGAATTCTCTGCCTTTTGAAAATTCGGAGATATTAACAACTTTCTGAAAAGCGCGTAAATCGGAAATGACCGAAAAAATTAAGTTTTTACTTAATTAAGTTGCGCCCTCCATGCTCGGGAATCGCTCCGAATATTTTTATGAACTTTTTTTTGACGATGGAGATGTTCCCAAAACCGAAACACCAACCTTTGGCCCCGCCAGATGGAACTGCATGTAAGAGAAAAAATTCAATGCATTCTTATAAACGTTATATCTCGCTTGATAATAGAAAAAACAGGCTTAAGAATGCTTTTAAATGAATCAGCGAGTTCCATTCTATAAACCTGTAAAATTTGAATTCTCTGCCTTTTGCAAATTCGGAGATAAATATTAACAACTTCCTGAAAAGCGCGTAAATCGGAAATGACCGAAAAAATTAAGTTTTTACTTAATTAAGTTGTCGATGGAGATGTTCCCAAAACCGAAACACCAGGTCAACAGAACCTGGTAGTAGGTGGATTTCTGGAAAGCATTTTTTTCAAAACGTTATAACTCTACAACAGCTGGACCGAGTGAAATGATTTTTTCACCATATGATAGATAAAAACGTTGGCTTTAAGATGGCCAACATTTGGCCCGCCAGATGGAACTGCATGTAAGAGAAAAATTCAATGCATTCTTATAAACGTTATATCTCGCTTGATAATAGAAAAAACAGGCTTAAGAATGCTTTTAAATGAATCAGCGAGTTCCATTCTATAAACCTGTAAAATTTGAATTCTCTGCCTTTTCAAAATTCGGAGATATTAACAACTTTCTGAAAAGCGCGTAAATCGGAAATGACCGAAAAAATTAAGTTTTTACTTAATTAAGTTGCGCCTTCCATGCTCGGGAATCGCTCCGAATATTTTTATGAACTTTTTTTGACGACGGAGATGTTCTTCCCAAAACCGAAACACCAGGTCAACAAAACCTGGTAGTAGGTGGATTTCTGGAAAGCATTTTTTTTTCAAAATTATAACTCTACAACGGCTGGACCGAGTTAAATGATTTTTTCACCATATGATAGATAAAAACGTTGGCTTTAAGATGGCCAACCTTTGGCCCGCCAGATGGAACTGCATGTAAGAGAAAAAATTCAATGCATTCTTATAAACGTTATATCTCGCTTGATAATAGAAAAAACAGGCTTAAGAATGCTTTTAAATGAATCAGCGAGTTCCATTCTATAAACCTGTAAAATTTGAATTCTCTGCCTTTTGAAAATTCGGAGATATTAACAACTTTCTGAAAAGCGCGTAAATCGGAAATGGCCGAAAAAATTAAGTTTTTACTTAATTAAGTTGCGCCCTCCATGCTCGGGAATCGCTCCGAATATTTTTATGAACTTTTTTTTGACGATGGAGATGTTCCCAAAACCGAAACACCAGGTCAACAGAACCTGGTAGTAGGTGGATTTCTGGAAAGCATTTTTTTCAAAACGTTATAACTCTACAACGGCTGGACCGAGTGAAATGATTTTTTCACCATATGATAGATAAAAACGTTGGCTTTAAGATGGCCAACCTTTGGCCCGCCAGATGGAACTGCATGTAAGAGAAAAAATTCAATGCATTCTTATAAACGTTATATCTCGCTTGATAATAGAAAAAACAGGCTTAAGAATGCTTTTAAATGAATCAGCGAGTTCCATTCTATAAACCTGTAAAATTTGAATTCTCTGCCTTTTGCAAATTCGGAGATATTAACAACTTTCTGAAAAGCGCGTAAATCGGAAATGACCGAAAAAATTAAGTTTTTACTTAATTAAGTTGCGCCCTCCATGCTCGGGAATCGCTCCGAATATTTTTATGAACTTTTTTTGACGATGGAGATGTTCCCAAAACCGAAACACCAGATCAACAGAACCTGGTAGTATAGGGTGTTTTTTTGAGGGGTATATAACTTCGAATTGAAATAAAACACAAGAAAATCGTTTTAATGTCCATCAATTTGGCTTTATTGGAAGGATAATTTTATGCCATTAATGTTTAAATATGATTCCGGGCATATGGCCGCCGCGGCTGGCTCGAATAAAGCTAATTCTACAGGTCCAATTTTCAACCACTTTTTCGAGCATATGGGGCCGTATGTTGGCAATAACGCCACGAATGTTGGCTTCCAAGTCCCCTAACGTTTCTGGTTTGTTGGCGTAGACGAGCGACTTCACATATCCCCAAAGAAAATAATCCAATGGTGTCAAATCACACGATCTTGGTGGCCAATTGACAGGTCCATTCCGCGAAATTATGCGCTCATCGAATGTTTCCTTCAATAAATCGATTGTGACGTGCGCTGTGTGGCATGTAGCGCCGTCTTGTTGGAACCACAACTCATCCACATTCATGCCATCCAATTCGGGAACAAAATAGTCGGTTAGTCGGCTCCAATTGCTGTGCACGGTGGCGAATCGATTCATTCGGGTCCTCTTCAACACTTTGCTCTACAGCGGCAATTGTTTCTTCGGTGCGCACTGTTCGACGTCTCTGCGGATGCGTATTATCACATAGAGTAAACGTAGTGCGAAAACGATCCATGGTTAACCGAATTAATTGCTCTGATGGACGATTATGTCGACCATAAAATGGACGGAGCTTGCGGTAAACTTCGCGAACTGAACCATTATTTTCGAAATAAATTTGCACGATTTGCAAGCGTTGTTCTTTTGTCAACCTTTTCATGATAAAATGGCAAACCAAACTAAATATTAATCACTTGACAGCTGACAAAATGGCCGCCAGTTAAAAAGTGATGCCAACTTAAAGTTCTATACCTCAATAAAAAACACCCTTTAGGTGGATTTCTGGAAAGCATTTTTTTCAAAACGTTATAACTCTACAACGAAACAACCGAAACACCAGGTCAACAGAACCTGGTAGTAGGTGGATTTCTGGAAAGCATTTTTTTCAAAACGTTATAACTCTACAACGGCTGGACCCAGTGAAATGATTTTTTCACCATATGATAGATAAAACGTTGGCTTTAAGATGGCCAACCTTTGGCCCGCCAGATGGAACTGCATGTAAGAGAAAAAATTCAAAGCATTCCTATAAACGTTATATCTCGCTTGATAATAGAAAAAACAAGCTTAAGAATGCTTTTAAATGAATCAGCAAGTTCCATTCTATAAACCTGTAAAATTTGAATTCTCTGCCTTTTGCAAATTCGGAGATATTAACAACTTTCTGAAAAGCTCGTAAATCGGAAATGACCGAAAAAATTAAGTTTTTACTTAATTAAGTTGCGCCTTCCATGCTCGGGAATCGCTCCGAATATTTTTATGAACTTTTTTTTTGACGATGGAGATGTTCCCAAAACCGAAACACCAGGTCATCAGAACCTGGTAGTAGGTGGATTTCTGGAAAGCGTTTTTTTTTCAAAACTTTATAACTCTACAACGGCTGGACCGAGTGAAATGATTTTGTCACCATATGATAGATAAAAACGTTGGCTTTAAGATGTGTAACCTTTGGCCCGCGAGATGGAACTGCATGTAAGAGAAAAAATTCAATGCATTCTTATAAACGTTATATCTCGCTTGATAATCGAAAAAACAGGCTTAAGAATGCTTTTAAATGAATCAGCGAGTTCCATTCTATATACCTGTAAAATTTGAATTCTCTGCCTTTTGAAAATTCGGAGATATTAACAACTTTCTGAAAAGCGCGTAAATCGGAAATGACCGAAAAAATTAAGTTTTTACTTAATTAAGTTGCGCCTTCCATGCTCGGGAATCGCTCCGAATATTTTTCTGAACGTTTTTTTTTTGACGATGGAGATGTTCCCAAAACCGAAACACCAGGTCAACAGAACCTGGTAGTAGGTAGATTTCTGGAAAGCATTTTTTTCAAAACGTTATAACTCTACAACGGCTGGACCGAGTGAAATGATTTTTTCACCATATGATAGATAAAAACGTTGGCTTTAAGATGGCCAACCTTTGGCCCGCCAGATGGAACTGCATGTAAGAGAAAAAATTCAATGCATTCTTAAAAACGTTATATCTCGCTTGATAATAGAAAAAACAGGCTTAAGAATGCTTTTAAATGAATCAGCGAGTTCCATTCTATAAACCTGTAAAATTTGAATTCTCTGCCTTTTGCAAATTCGGAGATATTAACAACTTCCTGAAAAGCGCGTAAATCGGAAATGGCCGAAAAAATAAAGTTTTTACTTAATTAAGTTGCGCCTTCCATGCTCGGGAATCGCTCCGAATATTTTTATGAACTTTTTTTTGACGATGGAGATGTTCCCAAAACCGAAACACCAGGTCATCAGAACCTGGTAGTAGGTGGATTTCTGGAAAGCGTTTTTTTTTCAAAACTTTATAACTCTACAACGGCTGGACCGAGTGAAATGATTTTGTCACCATATGATAGATAAAAACGTTGGCTTTAAGATGTGTAATCTTTGGCCCGCCAGATGGAACTGCATGTAAGAGAAAAAATTCAATGCATTCTTATAAACGTTATATATCGCTTGATAATAGAAAAAACAGGCTTAAGAATGCTTTTAAATAAATCAGCGAGTTCCATTCTATAAACCTGTAAAATTTGAATTCTCTGCCTTTTGAAAATTCGGAGACATTAACAACTTTCTGAAAAGCGCGTAAATCGAAAATGACCGAAAAAATTAAGTTTTTACTTAATTAAGTTGCGCCCTCCATGCTCGGGATTCGCTCCGAATATTTTTATTAACTTTTTTTTTGGCGATGGAGATGTTCCCAAAACCGAAACACCAGGTCAACAAAACCTGGTAGTAGGTGGATTTCTGGAAAGCATTTTTTTCAAACGTTATAACTCTACAACGGCTGGACCGAGTTAAATGATTTTTTCACCATATGATAGATAAAAACGTTGGCTTTAAGATGGCCAACCTTTGGCCCACCAGATGGAACTGCATGTAAGAGAAAAAATTCAATGCATTCTTATAAACGTTATATCTCGCTTGATAATAGAAAAAACAGGCTTAAGAATGCTTTTAAATGAATCAGCGAGTTCCATTCTATAAACCTGTAAAATTTGAATTCTCTGCCTTTTGAAAATTCGGAGATATTAACAACTTTCTGAAAAGCGCGTAAATCGGAAATGACCGAAAAAATTAAGTTTTTATTTAATTAAGTTGCGCCCTCCATGCTCGGGAATCGCTCCGAATATTTTTATGAACTTTTTTTTGACGATGGAGATGTTCCCAAAACCGAAACACCAGGTCAACAGAACCTGGTAGTTGGTGGATTTCTGGAAAGCATTTTTTTCAAAACGTTATAACTCTACAACGGCTGGACCGAGTGAAATGATTTTGTCACCATATGATAGATAAAAACGTTGGCTTTAAGATGGCCAACCTTTGGCCCGCCAGATGGAACTGCATGTAAGAGAAAAAATTCAATGCATTCTTATAAACGTTATATCTCGCTTGATAATAGAAAAAACAGGCTTAAGAATGCTTTTAAATGAATCAGCGAGTTCCATTCTATAAACCTGTAAAATTTGAATTCTCTGCCTTTTGAAAATTCGGAGATATTAACAACTTTCTGAAAAGCGCGTAAATCGGAAATGACCGAAAAAATTAAGTTTTTACTTAATTAAGTTGCGCCTTCCATGCTCGGGAATCGCTCCGAATATTTTTATGAACTTTTTTTTTGACGATGGAGATCTTCCCAAAACCGAAACACCAGGTCAACAGAACCTGGTAGTAGGTGGATTTCTGGAAAGCATTTTTTTCAAAACGTTATAACTCTACAACGGCTGGACCGAGTGAAATGATTTTTTCACCATATGATAGATAAAAACGTTGGCTTTAAGATGGCCAACCTTTGGCCCTCCAGATGGAACTGCATGCAAGAGAAAAATTCAATGCATTCTTATAAACGTTATATCTCGCTTGATAATAGAAAAAACAGTCTTAATAATGCTTTTAAATGAATCAGCGAGTTCCATTCTATAAACCTGTAAAATTTGAATTCTCTGCCTTTTGCAAATTCGGAGATATTAACAACTTTCTGAAAAGCGCGTAAATCGGAAATGACCGAAAAAATAAAGTTTTTACTTAATTAAGTTGCGCCTTCCATGCTCGGGAATCGCTCCGAATATTTTTATGAACTTTTTTTTGACGATGGAGATGTTCCCAAAACCGAAACACCAGGTCAACAGAACCTGGTAGTAGGAGGATTTCTGGAAAGCATTTTTTTCAAAACGTTATAACTCTACAACGGCTGGACCGAGTGAAATGATTTTTTCACCATATGATAGATAAAAACGTTGGCTTTAAGATGGCCAACCTTTGGCCCGCCTTATGGAACTGCATGTAAGAGAAAAAATTCAATGCATTCTTATAAACGTTATATCTCGCTTGATAATAGAAAAAACAGGCTTAAGAATGTTTTTAAATGAATCAGCGAGTTCCATTCTACAAACCTGTAAAATTTGAATTCTCTGCCTTTTGCAAATTCGGAGATATTAACAACTTTCCGAAAAGCGCGTGAATAGGAAATGACCGAAAAAATTAAGTTTTTACTTAATTAAGTTGCGCCTTCCATGCTCGGGAATCGCTCCGAATATTTTTCTGAACGTTTTTTTTTTGACGATGGAGATGTTCCCAAAACCGAAACACCAGGTCAACAGAACCTGGTAGTAGGTGGATTTCTGGAAAGCATTTTTTTCAAAACGTTATAACTCTACAACGGCTGGACCCAGTGAAATGATTTTTTCACCATATGATAGATAAAAACGTTGGCTTTAAGATGGCCAACCTTTGGCCCGCCAGATGGAACTGCATGTAAGAGAAAAAATTCAATGCATTCTTATAAACGTTATGTCTCGCTTGATAATAGAAAAAACAGTCTTAAGAATGCTTTTAAATGAATCAGCTAGTTCTATTCTATAAACCTGTAAAATTTGAATTCTCTGCCTTTTGCAAATTCGGAGATATTAACAACTTTCTGAAAAGCGCGTAAATCGGAAATGACCGAAAAAATTAAGTTTTTACTTAATTAAGTTGCGCCTTCCATGCTCGGGAATCGCTCCGAATATTTTTATGAACTTTTTTTTTGACGACGGAGATGTTCCCAAAACCGAAACACCAGGTCAACAGAACCTGGTAGTAGGTGGATTTCTGGAAAGCATTTTTTTCAAAACGTTATAACTCTACAACGGCTGGACCGAGTGAAATGATTTTTTCACCATATGATAGATAAAACCGTTGGCTTTAAGATGTGTAACCTTTGGCCCGCGAGATGGAACTGCATGTAAGAGAAAAAATTCAATGCATTCTTATAAACGTTATATCTCGCTTGATAATAGAAAAAACAGGCATAAGAATGTTTTTAAATGAATCAGCGAGTTCCATTCTATAAACCTGTAAAATTTGAATTCTCTGCCTTTTGCAAATTCGGAGATATTAACAACTTTCCGAAAAGCGCGTGAATAGGAAATGACCGAAAAAATTAAGTTTTTACTTAATTAAGTTGCGCCTTCCATGCTCGGGAATCGCTCCGAATATTTTTCTGAACGTTTTTTTTTTGACGATGGAGATGTTCCCAAAACCGAAACACCAGGTCAACAGAACCTGGTAGTAGGTGGATTTCTGGAAAGCATTTTTTTCAAAACGTTATAACTCTACAACGGCTGGACCCAGTGAAATGATTTTTTCACCATATGATAGATAAAAACGTTGGCTTTAAGATGGCCAACCTTTGGCCCGCCAGATGGAACTGCATGTAAGAGAAAAAATTCAATGCATTCCTATAAACGTTATATCTCGCTTGATAATAGAAAAAACAAGCTTAAGAATGCTTTTAAATGAATCAGCAAGTTCCATTCTATAAACCTGTAAAATTTGAATTCTCTGCCTTTTGCAAATTCGGAGATATTAACAACTTTCCGAAAAGCGCGTGAATAGGAAATGACCGAAAAAATTAAGTTTTTACTTAATTAAGTTGCGCCTTCCTTGCTCGGGAATCGCTCCGAATATTTTTCTGAACGTTTTTTTTTTGACGATGGAGATGTTCCCAAAACCGAAACACCAGGTCAACAGAACCTGGTAGTAGGTGGATTTCTGGAAAGCATTTTTTTCAAAACGTTATAACTCTACAACGGCTGGACCCAGTGAAATGATTTTTTCACCATATGATAGATAAAAACGTTGGCTTTAAGATGGCCAACCTTTGGCCCGCCAGATGGAACTGCATGTAAGAGAAAAAATTCAATGCATTCCTATAAACGTTATATCTCGCTTGATAATAGAAAAAACAAGCTTAAGAATGCTTTTAAATGAATCAGCAAGTTCCATTCTATAAACCTGTAAAATTTGAATTCTCTGCCTTTTGCAAATTCGGAGATATTAACAACTTTCTGAAAAGCTCGTAAATCGGAAATGACCGAAAAAATTAAGTTTTTACTTAATTAAGTTGCGCCTTCCATGCTCGGGAATCGCTCCGAATATTTTTATGAACTTTTTTTGACGATGGAGATGTTCCCAAAACCGAAACACCAGGTCATCAGAACCTGGTAGTAGGTGGATTTCTGGAAAGCGTTTTTTTTTTCAAAACTTTATAACTCTACAACGGCTGGACCGAGTGAAATGATTTTGTCACCATATGATAGATAAAAACGTTGGCTTTAAGATGTGTAATCTTTGGCCCGCGAGATGGAACTGCATGTAAGAGAAAAAATTCAATGCATTCTTATAAACGTTATATCTCGCTTGATAATCGAAAAAACAGGCTTAAGAATGCTTTTAAATGAATCAGCGAGTTCCATTCTATATACCTGTAAAATTTGAATTCTCTGCCTTTTGAAAATTCGGAGATATTAACAACTTTCTGAAAAGCGCGTAAATCGGAAATGACCGAAAAAATTAAGTTTTTACTTAATTAAGTTGCGCCTTCCATGCTCGGGAATCGCTCCGAATATTTTTCTGAACGTTTTTTTTTTTGACGATGGAGATGTTCCCAAAACCGAAACACCAGGTCAACAGAACCTGGTAGTAGGTAGATTTCTGGAAAGCATTTTTTTCAAAACGTTATAACTCTACAACGGCTGGACCGAGTGAAATGATTTTTTCACCATATGATAGATAAAAACGTTGGCTTTAAGATGGCCAACCTTTGGCCCGCCAGATGGAACTGCATGTAAGAGAAAAAATTCAATGCATTCTTAAAAACGTTATATCTCGCTTGATAATAGAAAAAACAGGCTTAAGAATGCTTTTAAATGAATCAGCGAGTTCCATTCTATAAACCTGTAAAATTTGAATTCTCTGCCTTTTGCAAATTCGGAGATATTAACAACTTCCTGAAAAGCGCGTAAATCGGAAATGGCCGAAAAAATAAAGTTTTTACTTAATTAAGTTGCGCCTTCCATGCTCGGGAATCGCTCCGAATATTTTTATGAACTTTTTTTTGACGATGGAGATGTTCCCAAAACCGAAACACCAGGTCATCAGAACCTGGTAGTAGGTGGATTTCTGGAAAGCGTTTTTTTTTCAAAACGTTATAACTCTACAACGGCTGGACCGAGTGAAATGATTTTGTCACCATATGATAGATAAAACCGTTGGCTTTAAGATGTGTAATCTTTGGCCCGCCAGATGGAACTGCATGTAAGAGAAAAAATTCAATGCATTCTTATAAACGTTATATCTCGCTTGATAATAGAAAAAACAGGCATAAGAATGTTTTTAAATGAATCAGCGAGTTCCATTCTATAAACCTGTAAAATTTGAATTCTCTGCCTTTTGCAAATTCGGAGATATTAACAACTTTCCGAAAAGCGCGTGAATAGGAAATGACCGAAAAAATTAAGTTTTTACTTAATTAAGTTGCGCCTTCCATGCTCGGGAATCGCTCCGAATATTTTTCTGAACGTTTTTTTTTTGACGATGGAGATGTTCCCAAAACCGAAACACCAGGTCAACAGAACCTGGTAGTAGGTGGATTTCTGGAAAGCATTTTTTTCAAAACGTTATAACTCTACAACGGCTGGACCCAGTGAAATGATTTTTTCACCATATGATAGATAAAAACGTTGGCTTTAAGATGGCCAACCTTTGGCCCGCCAGATGGAACTGCATGTAAGAGAAAAAATTCAATGCATTCCTATAAACGTTATATCTCGCTTGATAATAGAAAAAACAAGCTTAAGAATGCTTTTAAATGAATCAGCAAGTTCCATTCTATAAACCTGTAAAATTTGAATTCTCTGCCTTTTGCAAATTCGGAGATATTAACAACTTTCCGAAAAGCGCGTGAATAGGAAATGACCGAAAAAATTAAGTTTTTACTTAATTAAGTTGCGCCTTCCTTGCTCGGGAATCGCTCCGAATATTTTTCTGAACGTTTTTTTTTTGACGATGGAGATGTTCCCAAAACCGAAACACCAGGTCAACAGAACCTGGTAGTAGGTGGATTTCTGGAAAGCATTTTTTTCAAAACGTTATAACTCTACAACGGCTGGACCCAGTGAAATGATTTTTTCACCATATGATAGATAAAAACGTTGGCTTTAAGATGGCCAACCTTTGGCCCGCCAGATGGAACTGCATGTAAGAGAAAAAATTCAATGCATTCCTATAAACGTTATATCTCGCTTGATAATAGAAAAAACAAGCTTAAGAATGCTTTTAAATGAATCAGCAAGTTCCATTCTATAAACCTGTAAAATTTGAATTCTCTGCCTTTTGCAAATTCGGAGATATTAACAACTTTCTGAAAAGCTCGTAAATCGGAAATGACCGAAAAAATTAAGTTTTTACTTAATTAAGTTGCGCCTTCCATGCTCGGGAATCGCTCCGAATATTTTTATGAACTTTTTTTGACGATGGAGATGTTCCCAAAACCGAAACACCAGGTCATCAGAACCTGGTAGTAGGTGGATTTCTGGAAAGCGTTTTTTTTTTCAAAACTTTATAACTCTACAACGGCTGGACCGAGTGAAATGATTTTGTCACCATATGATAGATAAAAACGTTGGCTTTAAGATGTGTAATCTTTGGCCCGCGAGATGGAACTGCATGTAAGAGAAAAAATTCAATGCATTCTTATAAACGTTATATCTCGCTTGATAATCGAAAAAAACAGGCTTAAGAATGCTTTTAAATGAATCAGCGAGTTCCATTCTATATACCTGTAAAATTTGAATTCTCTGCCTTTTGAAAATTCGGAGATATTAACAACTTTCTGAAAAGCGCGTAAATCGGAAATGACCGAAAAAATTAAGTTTTTACTTAATTAAGTTGCGCCTTCCATGCTCGGGAATCGCTCCGAATATTTTTCTGAACGTTTTTTTTTTTGACGATGGAGATGTTCCCAAAACCGAAACACCAGGTCAACAGAACCTGGTAGTAGGTAGATTTCTGGAAAGCATTTTTTTCAAAACGTTATAACTCTACAACGGCTGGACCGAGTGAAATGATTTTTTCACCATATGATAGATAAAAACGTTGGCTTTAAGATGGCCAACCTTTGGCCCGCCAGATGGAACTGCATGTAAGAGAAAAAATTCAATGCATTCTTAAAAACGTTATATCTCGCTTGATAATAGAAAAAACAGGCTTAAGAATGCTTTTAAATGAATCAGCGAGTTCCATTCTATAAACCTGTAAAATTTGAATTCTCTGCCTTTTGCAAATTCGGAGATATTAACAACTTCCTGAAAAGCGCGTAAATCGGAAATGGCCGAAAAAATAAAGTTTTTACTTAATTAAGTTGCGCCTTCCATGCTCGGGAATCGCTCCGAATATTTTTATGAACTTTTTTTTGACGATGGAGATGTTCCCAAAACCGAAACACCAGGTCATCAGAACCTGGTAGTAGGTGGATTTCTGGAAAGCGTTTTTTTTTCAAAACGTTATAACTCTACAACGGCTGGACCGAGTGAAATGATTTTGTCACCATATGATAGATAAAACCGTTGGCTTTAAGATGTGTAATCTTTGGCCCGCCAGATGGAACTGCATGTAAGAGAAAAAATTCAATGCATTCTTATAAACGTTATATCTCGCTTGATAATAGAAAAAACAGGCATAAGAATGTTTTTAAATGAATCAGCGAGTTCCATTCTATAAACCTGTAAAATTTGAATTCTCTGCCTTTTGCAAATTCGGAGATATTAACAACTTTCCGAAAAGCGCGTGAATAGGAAATGACCGAAAAAATTAAGTTTTTACTTAATTAAGTTGCGCCTTCCATGCTCGGGAATCGCTCCGAATATTTTTCTGAACGTTTTTTTTTTGACGATGGAGATGTTCCCAAAACCGAAACACCAGGTCAACAGAACCTGGTAGTAGGTGGATTTCTGGAAAGCATTTTTTTCAAAACGTTATAACTCTACAACGGCTGGACCCAGTGAAATGATTTTTTCACCATATGATAGATAAAAACGTTGGCTTTAAGATGGCCAACCTTTGGCCCGCCAGATGGAACTGCATGTAAGAGAAAAAATTCAATGCATTCCTATAAACGTTATATCTCGCTTGATAATAGAAAAAACAAGCTTAAGAATGCTTTTAAATGAATCAGCAAGTTCCATTCTATAAACCTGTAAAATTTGAATTCTCTGCCTTTTGCAAATTCGGAGATATTAACAACTTTCCGAAAAGCGCGTGAATAGGAAATGACCGAAAAAATTAAGTTTTTACTTAATTAAGTTGCGCCTTCCTTGCTCGGGAATCGCTCCGAATATTTTTCTGAACGTTTTTTTTTTGACGATGGAGATGTTCCCAAAACCGAAACACCAGGTCAACAGAACCTGGTAGTAGGTGGATTTCTGGAAAGCATTTTTTTCAAAACGTTATAACTCTACAACGGCTGGACCCAGTGAAATGATTTTTTCACCATATGATAGATAAAAACGTTGGCTTTAAGATGGCCAACCTTTGGCCCGCCAGATGGAACTGCATGTAAGAGAAAAAATTCAATGCATTCCTATAAACGTTATATCTCGCTTGATAATAGAAAAAACAAGCTTAAGAATGCTTTTAAATGAATCAGCAAGTTCCATTCTATAAACCTGTAAAATTTGAATTCTCTGCCTTTTGCAAATTCGGAGATATTAACAACTTTCTGAAAAGCTCGTAAATCGGAAATGACCGAAAAAATTAAGTTTTTACTTAATTAAGTTGCGCCTTCCATGCTCGGGAATCGCTCCGAATATTTTTATGAACTTTTTTTTGACGATGGAGATGTTCCCAAAACCGAAACACCAGGTCATCAGAACCTGGTAGTAGGTGGATTTCTGGAAAGCGTTTTTTTTTCAAAACTTTATAACTCTACAACGGCTGGACCGAGTGAAATGATTTTGTCACCATATGATAGATAAAAACGTTGGCTTTAAGATGTGTAACCTTTGGCCCGCGAGATGGAACTGCATGTAAGAGAAAAAATTCAATGCATTCTTATAAACGTTATATCTCGCTTGATAATCGAAAAAACAGGCTTAAGAATGCTTTTAAATGAATCAGCGAGTTCCATTCTATATACCTGTAAAATTTGAATTCTCTGCCTTTTGAAAATTCGGAGATATTAACAACTTTCTGAAAAGCGCGTAAATCGGAAATGACCGAAAAAATTAAGTTTTTACTTAATTAAGTTGCGCCTTCCTTGCTCGGGAATCGCTCCGAATATTTTTCTGAACGTTTTTTTTTTGACGATGGAGATGTTCCCAAAACCGAAACACCAGGTCAACAGAACCTGGTAGTAGGTAGATTTCTGGAAAGCATTTTTTTCAAAACGTTATAACTCTACAACGGCTGGACCGAGTGAAATGATTTTTTCACCATATGATAGATAAAAACGTTGGCTTTAAGATGGCCAACCTTTGGCCCGCCAGATGGAACTGCATGTAAGAGAAAAAATTCAATGCATTCTTAAAAACGTTATATCTCGCTTGATAATAGAAAAAACAGGCTTAAGAATGCTTTTAAATGAATCAGCGAGTTCCATTCTATAAACCTGTAAAATTTGAATTCTCTGCCTTTTGCAAATTCGGAGATATTAACAACTTCCTGAAAAGCGCGTAAATCGGAAATGGCCGAAAAAATAAAGTTTTTACTTAATTAAGTTGCGCCTTCCATGCTCGGGAATCGCTCCGAATATTTTTATGAACTTTTTTTTGACGATGGAGATGTTCCCAAAACCGAAACACCAGGTCATCAGAACCTGGTAGTAGGTGGATTTCTGGAAAGCGTTTTTTTTTCAAAACTTTATAACTCTACAACGGCTGGACCGAGTGAAATGATTTTGTCACCATATGATAGATAAAAACGTTGGCTTTAAGATGTGTAATCTTTGGCCCGCCAGATGGAACTGCATGTAAGAGAAAAAATTCAATGCATTCTTATAAACGTTATATCTCGCTTGATAATCGAAAAAACAGGCTTAAGAATGCTTTTAAATGAATCAGCGAGTTCCATTCTATATACCTGTAAAATTTGAATTCTCTGCCTTTTGAAAATTCGGAGATATTAACAACTTTCTGAAAAGCGCGTAAATCGGAAATGACCGAAAAAATTAAGTTTTTACTTAATTAAGTTGCGCCTTCCATGCTCGGGAATCGCTCCGAATATTTTTATGAACTTTTTTTTTGACGACGGAGATGTTCCCAAAACCGAAACACCAGGTCAACAGAACCTGGTAGTAGGTTGATTTCTGGAAAGCATTTTTTTCAAAACGTTATAACTTTACAACGGCTGGACCCAGTGAAATGATTTTTTCACCATATGATAGATAAAAACGTTGGCTTTAAGATGGCCAACCTTTGGCCCGCCAGATGGAACTGCATGTAAGAGAAAAAATTCAATGCATTCCTATAAACGTTATATCTCGCTTGATAATAGAAAAAACAAGCTTAAGAATGCTTTTAAATGAATCAGCAAGTTCCATTCTATAAACCTGTAAAATTTGAATTCTCTGCCTTTTGCAAATTCGGAGATATTAACAACTTTCTGAAAAGCTCGTAAATCGGAAATGACCGAAAAAATTAAGTTTTTACTTAATTAAGTTGCGCCTTCCATGCTCGGGAATCGCTCCGAATATTTTTATGAACTTTTTTTTGGCGATGGAGATGTTCCCAAAACCGAAACACCAGGTTAACAGAACCTGGTAGTAGGTGGATTTCTGGAAAACATTTTGTTCAAAACGTTATAACTCTACAACGGCTGGACCGAGTGAAATGATTTTTTCACCATATGATAGATAAAAACGTTGGCTTTAAGATGGCCAACCTTTGGCCCGCCTTATGGAACTGCATGTAAGAGAAAAAATTCAATGCATTCTTATAAATGTTATATCTCGATTGATAATAGAAAAAACAGGCTTAAGAATGCTTTTAAATGAATCAGCGAGTTCCATTCTATAAACCTGTAAAATTTGAATTCTCTGCCTTTTGCAAATTCGGAGATATTAACAACTTTCTGAAAAGCGCGTAAATCGGAAATGACCGAAAAAATAAAGTTTTTACTTAATTAAGTTGCACCTTCCATGCTCGGGAATCGCTCCGAATATTTTTATGAACCTTTTTTTGACGATGGAGATGTTCCCAAAACCGAAACACCAGGTCAACAGAACCTGGTAGTAGGAGGATTTCTGGAAAGCATTTTTTTCAAAACGTTATAACTCTACAACGGCTGGACCGAGTGAAATGATTTTTTCACCATATGATAGATAAAAACGTTGGCTTTAAGATGGCCAACCTTTGGCCCGCCAGATGGAACTGCATGTAAGAGAAAAAATTCAATGCATTCTTATAAACGTTATATCTCGCTTGAGTTGCGCCTTCCATGTTCGGGAATCGCTCCGAATATTTTTATGAACTTTTTTTTTGGCGATGGAGATGTTCCCAAAACCGAAACACCAGGTTAACAGAACCTGGTAGTAGGTGGATTTCTGGAAAGCATTTTTTTCAAAACGTTATAACTCTACAACGGCTGGACCGAGTGAAATGATTTTTTCACCATATGATAGATAAAAACGTTGGCTTTAAGATGGCCAACCTTTGGACCGCCAGATGGAACTGCATGTAAGAGAAAAAATTCAATGCATTCTTATAAACATTATATCTCGCTTGATAATAGAAAAAGCAGGCCAACCTTTGGCCCGCCAGATGGAACTGCATGTAAGAGAAAAAATTCAATGCATTCTTATAAACGTTATATCTCGCTTGAGTTGCGCATTCCATGCTCGGGAATCGCTCCGAATATTTTTATGAACTTTTTTTTGGCGATGGAGATGTTCCCAAAACCGAAACACCAGGTTAACAGAACCTGGTAGTAGGTGGATTTCTGGAAAACATTTTTTTCAAAACGTTATAACTCTACAACGGCTGGACCGAGTGAAATGATTTTTTCACCATATGATAGATAAAAACGTTGGCTTTAAGATGGCCAACCTTTGGCCCGCCTTATGGAACTGCATGTAAGAGAAAAAATTCAATGCATTCTTATAAACGTTATATCTCGATTGATAATAGAAAAAACAGGCTTAAGAATGCTTTTAAATGAATCAGCGAGTTCCATTCTATAAACCTGTAAAATTTGAATTCTCTGCCTTTTGCAAATTCGGAGATATTAACAACTTTCTGAAAAGCGCGTAAATCGGAAATGACCGAAAAAATAAAGTTTTTACTTAATTAAGTTGCGCCTTCCATGCTCGGGAATCGCTCCGAATATTTTTATGAACCTTTTTTTGACGATGGAGATGTTCCCAAAACCGAAACACCAGGTCAACAGAACCTGGTAGTAGGAGGATTTCTGGAAAGCATTTTTTTCAAAACGTTATAACTCTACAACGGCTGGACCGAGTGAAATGATTTTTTCACCATATGATAGATAAAAACGTTGGCTTTAAGATGGCCAACCTTTGGCCCGCCAGATGGAACTGCATGTAAGAGAAAAAATTCAATGCATTCTTATAAACGTTATATCTCGCTTGAGTTGCGCCTTCCATGCTCGGGAATCGCTCCGAATATTTTTATGAACTTTTTTTTTTGGCGATGGAGATGTTCCCAAAACCGAAACACCAGGTTAACAGAACCTGGTAGTAGGTGGATTTCTGGAAAGCATTTTTTTCAAAACGTTATAACTCTACAACGGCTGGACCGAGTGAAATGATTTTTTTCACCATATGATAGATAAAAACGTTGGCTTTAAGATGGCCAACCTTTGGCCCGCCTTATGGAACTGCATGTAAGAGAAAAAATTCAATGCATTCTTATAAAAGTTATATCTCGATTGATAATAGAAAAAACAGGCTTAAGAATGCTTTTAAATGAATCAGCGAGTTCCATTCTATAAACCTGTAAAATTTGAATTCTCTGCCTTTTGCAAATTCGGAGATATTAACAACTTTCTGAAAAGCGCGTAAATCGGAAATGACCGAAAAAATAAAGTTTTTACTTAATTAAGTTGCGCCTTCCATGCTCGGGAATCGCTCCGAATATTTTTATGAACTTTTTTTTGACGATGGAGATGTTCCCAAAACCGAAACACCAGGTCAACAGAACCTGGTAGTAGGTGGATTTCTGGAAAGCATTTTTTTCATCATATGATAGATAAAAACGTTGGCTTTAAGATGGCCAACCTTTGGCCCGCCAGATGGAACTGCATGTAAGAGAAAAAATTCAATGCATTCTTATAAACGTTATATCTCGCTTGATAATAGAAAAAACAGGCTTAAGAATGTTTTTAAATGAATCAGCGAGTTCCATTCTACAAACCTGTAAAATTTGAATTCTCTGCCTTTTGCAAATTCGGAGATATAACAACTTTCTGAAAAGCTCGTAAATCGGAAATGACCGAAAAAATAAAGTTTTTACTTAATTAAGTTGCGCCTTCCATGCTCGGGAATCGCTCCGAATATTTTTATGAACTTTTTTTTGACGATGGAGATGTTCCCAAAACCGAAACACCAGGTCAACAGAACCTGGTAGTAGGAGGATTTCTGGAAAGCATTTTTTTCAAAACGTTATAACTCTACAACGGCTGGACCGAGTGAAATGATTTTTTCACCATATGATAGATAAAAACGTTGGCTTTAAGATGGCCAACCTTTGGCCCGCCAGATGGAACTGCATGTAAGAGAAAAAATTCAATGCATTCTTATAAACGTTATATCTCGCTTGATAATAGAAAAAACAGGCTTAAGAATGTTTTTAAATGAATCAGCGAGTTCCATTCTACAAACCTGTAAAATTTGAATTCTCTGCCTTTTGCAAATTCGGAGATATAACAACTTTCTGAAAAGCTCGTAAATCGGAAATGACCGAAAAAATAAAGTTTTTACTTAATTAAGTTGCGCCTTCCATGCTCGGGAATCGCTCCGAATATTTTTATGAACTTTTTTTGACGACGGAGATGTTCCCAAAACCGAAACACCAGGTCAGCAGAACCTGGTAGTAGGTGGATTTCTGGAAAGCATTTTTTTCAAAACGTTATAACTCTACAACGGCTGGACCGAGTGAAATGATTTTTCCACCATATGATAGATAAAACCGTTGGCTTTAAGATGGCCAACCTTTGGCCCGCCTTATGGAACTGCATGTAAGAGAAAAAATTCAATGCATTCTTATAAACGTTATATCTCGCTTGAGTTGCGCCTTCCATGCTCGGGAATCGCTCCGAATATTTTTATGAACTTTTTTTTTGGCGATGGAGATGTTCCCAAAACCGAAACACCAGGTCAACAGAACCTGGTAGTAGGAGGATTTCTGGAAAGCATTTTTTTCAAAACGTTATAACTCTACAACGGCTGGACCGAGTGAAATGATTTTTTCACCATATGATAGATAAAAACGTTGGCTTTAAGATGGCCAACCTTTGGCCCGCCAGATGGAACTGCATGTAAGAGAAAAAATTCAATGCGAACAAATAAAGTTTTTACTTTATTAAGTTGCGCCTTCCATGCTCGGGAATCGCTCCGAATATTTTTATGAACTTTTTTTTTGACGATGGAGATGTTCCTAAAACCGAAACACCAGGTCAACAGAACCTGGTAGTAGGAGGATTTCTGGAAAGCATTTTTTTCAAAACGTTATAACTCTACAACGGCTGGACCGAGTGAAATGATTTTTTCACCATATGATAGATAAAAACGTTGGCTTTAAGATGGCCAACCTTTGGCCCGCCAGATGGAACTGCATGTAAGAGAAAAAATTCAATGCATTCTTATAAACGTTATATCTCGCTTGATAATAGAAAAAGCAGGCTTAAGAATGCCTTTAAATGAATCAGCGAGTTCCATTCTATAAACCTGTAAAATTTGAATTCTCTGCCTTTTGCAAATTCGGAGATATTAACAACTTTCTGAAAAGCGCGTAAATCGGAAATGACCGAACAAATAAAGTTTTTACTTTATTAAGTTGCGCCTTCCATGCTCGGGAATCGCTCCGAATATTTTTATGAACCTTTTTTTGACGATGGAGATGTTCCCAAAACCGAAACACCAGGTCAACAGAACCTGGTAGTAGGAGGATTTCTGGAAAGCATTTTTTTCAAAACTTTATAACTCTACAACGGCTGGACCGAGTGAAATGATTTTTTCACCATATGATAGATAAAAACGTTGGCTTTAAGATGGCCAACCTTTGGCCCGCCAGATGGAACTGCATGTAAGAGAAAAAATTCAATGCATTCTTATAAACGTTATATCTCGCTTGAGTTGCGCATTCCATGCTCGGGAATCGCTCCGAATATTTTTATGAACTTTTTTTTGGCGATGGAGATGTTCCCAAAACCGAAACACCAGGTTAACAGAACCTGGTAGTAGGTGGATTTCTGGAAAACATTTTTTTCAAAACGTTATAACTCTACAACGGCTGGACCGAGTGAAATGATTTTTTCACCATATGATAGATAAAAACGTTGGCTTTAAGATGGCCAACCTTTGGCCCGCCTTATGGAACTGCATGTAAGAGAAAAAATTCAATGCATTCTTATAAACGTTATATCTCGATTGATAATAGAAAAAACAGGCTTAAGAATGCTTTTAAATGAATCAGCGAGTTCCATTCTATAAACCTGTAAAATTTGAATTCTCTGCCTTTTGCAAATTCGGAGATATTAACAACTTTCTGAAAAGCGCGTAAATCGGAAATGACCGAAAAAATAAAGTTTTTACTCAATTAAGTTGCGCCTTCCATGCTCGGGAATCGCTCCGAATATTTTTATGAACCTTTTGTTGACGATGGAGATGTTCCCAAAACCGAAACACCAGGTCAACAGAACCTGGTAGTAGGAGGATTTCTGGAAAGCATTTTTTTCAAAACGTTATAACTCTACAACGGCTGGACCGAGTGAAATGATTTTTTCACCATATGATAGATAAAAACGTTGGCTTTAAGATGGCCAACCTTTGGCCCGCCAGATGGAACTGCATGTAAGAGAAAAAATTCAATGCATTCTTATAAACGTTATATCTCGCTTGAGTTGCGCCTTCCATGCTCGGGAATCGCTCCGAATATTTTTATGAACTTTTTTTTTGGCGATGGAGATGTTCCCAAAACCGAAACACCAGGTTAACAGAACCTGGTAGTAGGTGGATTTCTGGAAAGCATTTTTTTCAAAACGTTATAACTCTACAACGGCTGGACCGAGTGAAATGATTTTTTTCACCATATGATAGATAAAAACGTTGGCTTTAAGATGGCCAACCTTTGGCCCGCCTTATGGAACTGCATGTAAGAGAAAAAATTCAATGCATTCTTATAAAAGTTATATCTCGATTGATAATAGAAAAAACAGGCTTAAGAATGCTTTTAAATGAATCAGCGAGTTCCATTCTATAAACCTGTAAAATTTGAATTCTCTGCCTTTTGCAAATTCGGAGATATTAACAACTTTCTGAAAAGCGCGTAAATCGGAAATGACCGAAAAAATAAAGTTTTTACTTAATTAAGTTGCGCCTTCCATGCTCGGGAATCGCTCCGAATATTTTTATGAACTTTTTTTTGACGATGGAGATGTTCCCAAAACCGAAACACCAGGTCAACAGAACCTGGTAGTAGGTGGATTTCTGGAAAGCATTTTTTTCATCATATGATAGATAAAAACGTTGGCTTTAAGATGGCCAACCTTTGGCCCGCCAGATGGAACTGCATGTAAGAGAAAAAATTCAATGCATTCTTATAAACGTTATATCTCGCTTGATAATAGAAAAAACAGGCTTAAGAATGTTTTTAAATGAATCAGCGAGTTCCATTCTACAAACCTGTAAAATTTGAATTCTCTGCCTTTTGCAAATTCGGAGATATAACAACTTTCTGAAAAGCTCGTAAATCGGAAATGACCGAAAAAATAAAGTTTTTACTTAATTAAGTTGCGCCTTCCATGCTCGGGAATCGCTCCGAATATTTTTATGAACTTTTTTTTGACGATGGAGATGTTCCCAAAACCGAAACACCAGGTCAACAGAACCTGGTAGTAGGAGGATTTCTGGAAAGCATTTTTTTCAAAACGTTATAACTCTACAACGGCTGGACCGAGTGAAATGATTTTTTCACCATATGATAGATAAAAACGTTGGCTTTAAGATGGCCAACCTTTGGCCCGCCAGATGGAACTGCATGTAAGAGAAAAAATTCAATGCATTCTTATAAACGTTATATCTCGCTTGATAATAGAAAAAACAGGCTTAAGAATGTTTTTAAATGAATCAGCGAGTTCCATTCTACAAACCTGTAAAATTTGAATTCTCTGCCTTTTGCAAATTCGGAGATATAACAACTTTCTGAAAAGCTCGTAAATCGGAAATGACCGAAAAAATAAAGTTTTTACTTAATTAAGTTGCGCCTTCCATGCTCGGGAATCGCTCCGAATATTTTTATGAACTTTTTTTGACGACGGAGATGTTCCCAAAACCGAAACACCAGGTCAGCAGAACCTGGTAGTAGGTGGATTTCTGGAAAGCATTTTTTTCAAAACGTTATAACTCTACAACGGCTGGACCGAGTGAAATGATTTTTCCACCATATGATAGATAAAACCGTTGGCTTTAAGATGGCCAACCTTTGGCCCGCCTTATGGAACTGCATGTAAGAGAAAAAATTCAATGCATTCTTATAAACGTTATATCTCGCTTGAGTTGCGCCTTCCATGCTCGGGAATCGCTCCGAATATTTTTATGAACTTTTTTTTTGGCGATGGAGATGTTCCCAAAACCGAAACACCAGGTTAACAGAACCTGGTAGTAGGTGGATTTCTGGAAAACATTTTTTTCAAAACGTTATAACTCTACAACGGCTGGACCGAGTGAAATGATTTTTTCACCATATGATAGATAAAAACGTTGGCTTTAAGATGGCCAACCTTTGGCCCGCCTTATGGAACTGCATGTAAGAGAAAAAATTCAATGCATTCTTATAAACGTTATATCTCGATTGATAATAGAAAAAACAGGCTTAAGAATGCTTTTAAATGAATCAGCGAGTTCCATTCTATAAACCTGTAAAATTTGAATTCTCTGCCTTTTGCAAATTCGGAGATATTAACAACTTTCTGAAAAGCGCGTAAATCGGAAATGACCGAAAAAATAAAGTTTTTACTTAATTAAGTTGCGCCTTCCATGCTCGGGAATCGCTCCGAATATTTTTATGAACTTTTTTTTTGACGATGGAGATGTTCCCAAAACCGAAACACCAGGTCAACAGAACCTGGTAGTAGGAGGATTTCTGGAAAGCATTTTTTTCAAAACGTTATAACTCTACAACGGCTGGACCGAGTGAAATGATTTTTTCACCATATGATAGATAAAAACGTTGGCTTTAAGATGGCCAACCTTTGGCCCGCCAGATGGAACTGCATGTAAGAGAAAAAATTCAATGCGAACAAATAAAGTTTTTACTTTATTAAGTTGCGCCTTCCATGCTCGGGAATCGCTCCGAATATTTTTATGAACTTTTTTTTTGACGATGGAGATGTTCCTAAAACCGAAACACCAGGTCAACAGAACCTGGTAGTAGGAGGATTTCTGGAAAGCATTTTTTTCAAAACGTTATAACTCTACAACGGCTGGACCGAGTGAAATGATTTTTTCACCATATGATAGATAAAAACGTTGGCTTTAAGATGGCCAACCTTTGGCCCGCCAGATGGAACTGCATGTAAGAGAAAAAATTCAATGCATTCTTATAAACGTTATATCTCGCTTGATAATAGAAAAAGCAGGCTTAAGAATGCCTTTAAATGAATCAGCGAGTTCCATTCTATAAACCTGTAAAATTTGAATTCTCTGCCTTTTGCAAATTCGGAGATATTAACAACTTTCTGAAAAGCGCGTAAATCGGAAATGACCGAACAAATAAAGTTTTTACTTTATTAAGTTGCGCCTTCCATGCTCGGGAATCGCTCCGAATATTTTTATGAACCTTTTTTTGACGATGGAGATGTTCCCAAAACCGAAACACCAGGTCAACAGAACCTGGTAGTAGGAGGATTTCTGGAAAGCATTTTTTTCAAAACGTTATAACTCTACAACGGCTGGACCGAGTGAAATGATTTTTTCACCATATGATAGATAAAACCGTTGGCTTTAAGATGGCCAACCTTTGGCCCGCCTTATGGAACTGCATGTAAGAGAAAAAATTCAATGCATTCTTATAAACGTTATATCTCGATTGATAATAGAAAAAACAGGCTTAAGAATGCTTTTAAATGAATCAGCGAGTTCCATTCTATAAACCTGTAAAATTTGAATTCTCTGCCTTTTGCAAATTCGGAGATATTAACAACTTTCTGAAAAGCGCGTAAATCGGAAATGACCGAAAAAATAAAGTTTTTACTTAATTAAGTTGCGCCTTCCATGCTCGGGAATCGCTCCGAATATTTTTATGAACTTTTTTTTGACGATGGAGATGTTCCCAAAACCGAAACACCAGGTCAACAGAACCTGGTAGTAGGAGGATTTCTGGAAAGCATTTTTTTTCAAAACGTTATAACTCTACAACGGCTGGACCGAGTGAAATGATTTTTTCACCATATGATAGATAAAAACGTTGGCTTTAAGATGGCCAACCTTTGGCCCGCCAGATGGAACTGCATGTAAGAGAAAAAATTCAATGCGAACAAATAAAGTTTTTACTTTATTAAGTTGCGCCTTCCATGCTCGGGAATCGCTCCGAATATTTTTATGAACTTTTTTTTTTGACGATGGAGATGTTCCTAAAACCGAAACACCAGGTCAACAGAACCTGGTAGTAGGTGGATTTCTGGAAAGCATTTTTTTCAAAACGTTATAACTCTACAACGGCTGGACCGAGTGAAATGATTTTTTCACCATATGATAGATAAAAACGTTGGCTTTAAGATTGGCAACCTTTGGCCCGCCTTATGGAACTGCATGTAAGAGAAAAAATTCAATGCATTCTTATAAACGTTATATCTCGATTGATAATAGAAAAAGCAGGCTTAATAATGCTTTTAAATGAATCAGCGAGTTCCATTCTATAAACCTGTAAAATTTGAATTCTCTGCCTTTTGCAAATTCGGAGATATTAACAACTTTCTGAAAAGCGCGTAAATCGGAAATGACCGAAAAAATAAAGTTTTTACTTAATTAAGTTGCGCCTTCCATGCTCGGGAATCGCTCCGAATATTTTTATGAACTTTTTTTTGACGATGGAGATGTTCCCAAAACCGAAACACCAGGTCAACAGAACCTGGTAGTAGGAGGATTTCTGGAAAGCATTTTTTTCAAAACGTTATAACTCTACAACGGCTGGACCGAGTGAAATGATTTTTTCACCATATGATAGATAAAAACGTTGGCTTTAAGATGGCCAACCTTTGGCCCGCCAGATGGAACTGCATGTAAGAGAAAAAATTCAATGCATTCTTATAAACGTTATATCTCGCTTGATAATAGAAAAAGCAGGCTTAAGAATGCTTTTAAATGAATCAGCGAGTTCCATTCTATAAACCTGTAAAATTTGAATTCTCTGCCTTTTGCAAATTCGGAGATATTAACAACTTTCTGAAAAGCGCGTAAATTGGAAATGACCGAACAAATAAAGTTTTTACTTTATTAAGTTGCGCCTTCCATGCTCGGGAATCGCTCCGAATATTTTTATGAACTTTTTTTTTGACGATGGAGATGTTCCTAAAACCGAAACACCAGGTCAACAGAACCTGGTAGGAGGTGGATTTCTGGAAAGCATTTTTTTCAAAACGTTATAACTCTACAACGGCTGGACCGAGTGAAATGATTTTTTCATCATATGATAGATAAAAACGTTGGCTTTAAGATGGCCAACCTTTGGCCCGCCAGATGGAACTGCATGTAAGAGAAAAAATTCAATGCATTCTTATAAACGTTATATCTCGCTTGATAATAGAAAAAGCAGGCTTAAGAATGCTTTTAAATTAATCAGCGAGTTCCATTCTATAAACCTGTAAAATTTGAATTCTCTGCCTTTTGCAAATTCGGAGATATTAACAACTTTCTGAAAAGCGCGTAAATCGGAAATGACCGAAAAAATAAAGTTTTTACTTAATTAAGTTGCGCCTTCCATGCTCGGGAATCGCTCCGAATATTTTTATGAACCTTTTTTTGACGATGGAGATGTTTCCAAAACCGAAACACCAGGTCAACAGAACCTGGTAGTAGGTGGATTTCTGGAAAGCATTTTTTTCACCATATGATAGATAAAAACGTTGGCTTTAAGATGGCCAACCTTTGGCCCGCCAGATGGAACTGCATGTAAGAGAAAAAACTCAATGTTATATCTCGCTTGATAATCGAAAAAAACAGGCTTAAGAATGCTTTTAAATGAATCAGCGAGTTCCATTCTATATACCTGTAAAATTTGAATTCTCTGCCTTTTGAAAATTCGGAGATATTAACAACTTTCTGAAAAGCGCGTAAATCGGAAATGACCGAAAAAATAAAGTTTTTACTTAATTAAGTTGCGCTCCATGCTCGGTTATCGCTCCGAATATTTTTATGAACTTTTTTTTTTGACGATGGAGATGTTCCCAAAACTGAAACACCAGGACAACAGAACCTGTTAGTAGGTGGATTTCTGGAAAGCATTTTTTTTTTAAAACGTTATAACTCTACAACGGCTGGACCGAGTGAAATGATTTTTAAACCATATGATAGATAAAAACGTTGGCTTTAAGATGGCCAACCTTTGGCCCGCCTGATGGAACTGCATGTAAGAGAAAAAATTCAATGCATTTTCATAAACGTTATAGCTCGCTTGATAATAGAAAAAACAGGCTTAAGAATGCTTGTAAATGAATCAGCGAGTTCCATTCTATAAACCAGTAAAATTTGAATTCTCTGCCTTTTGCAAATTCGGAGATATTAACAACTTTCTGAAAACCACGTAAATCGGAAATGACCGAAAAAATAAAGTTTTTACTTAAGTTGCGCCTTCCATGCTCGGGAATCGCTCGGAATATTTTTATGAACTTTTTTTTGACGATGGAGATGTTCCCAAAACCGAAACACCAGGTCACAGAACCTTGTAGCAGGTGGATTTCTAGAAAGCATGTTTTTCAAAACGCTATAACTCCACAACGGCTGGACGGAGTTAAATGATTTTTTCACCATATGATAGATAAAAACTTTGCCTTTAAGATGGCTAACCTTTGGTTCAATGCATTCTTATAAACGTTATATCTCGCTTGATAATAGAAAAAACAAGCTTAAGAATGCTTGTAAATGAATCAGCGAGTTCCATTCTATAAACCAGTAAAATTTTAATTCTCTGCCTTTTGCAAATTCGGAGATATTAACAACTTTCTGAAAAGCGTGGAAATCGGAAATGAGCGAAAAAGTCAAATTTTTATTACTTAAGTTGCGCCTCCCATACTCGGAAACCGTTTGGAATATTTTTATGAATTTTTTTTTTTTTGACGATGGAGATGTTACCCAAACCGAAACACCAGTTCAACAGAACCTGGTAGTAGGTGGATTTCTGGATAGCATTATTTTCAAAACGTTATAATTCTACAACGGCTGGAGGACCGAATGAACTGATTTTTTAACCACATGATAGATAAAAACGTTGGCTTAAAGATGACCGACCTTTGGCTGGTCAGATGGCTCTGCATGTCAGCGAAAAAATATAATGCATTCTTATAAACGTTATATCTCGCTTGGTAATAGACATACATGCTTAAGATAATTTTAAAATGCATCAGCGAGTTCCATTCTATAAACCTGTAAAATTTGAATTTGGCTCTGCATGTCAGCGAAAAAATTTAATGCATTCTTATAAACGTTATATCTCGCTTGGTAATAGACATACAAGCTTAAGATAGCTTTAAAATAAATCAGCGAGTTCCTTTCTATAAACCAGTAAAATTTTAATTCTCTGCCTTTTGCAAATTCGGAGATATTAACAACTTTCTGAAAAGCGCGTAAATCGGAAATGACCGAAAAAATTAAGTTTTTCCTTAATTAAGTTGCGCCTCCCATGCTCGGGAATCGCTCGGAATATTTTTATGAATTTTCTTTGACGATGGAGATGGCATCGGGGCCACCAGGCGGGCCAAACTTTGCCCATCTTGTAGCCGAACATCCAATCTATCATTTGGTGGAACAATTACCCAAATCGCTCCGACGATGATCGAGTTATAGCGTTTTGAAAAAAGTCAATTTCCGAAATCCACCTCCTACCAGTTCTGTTGACCTGGTGTTTAATAAAAAAAATTGCAAAAATGTAAAAATTTTTCGAGTCAAGAACAATTTTAGTTTTCTTGCAATATATCCGCAGTTTTTCGAGATAAATTCATGAAATTTTGTGGGTTGACAGAAAACACAATGGGGAATTTTTAAGAAAATAAAATTGGGACACGCCCAATTTGAAGTTGAAAAAAGAGGGCGTAAAACGGGAATAGCTTTTTCTTCGTGTTTTCTTTGGCGTTTCGAAAGTCCAAAAGCCATCCATATTGAAGCTGAAGTTGCGACCTTTCACCTACAAAAAATTTCATCCAAATACACCCAGAGGTTCCCGAGATAAGAGAGTTACAACTTGAGTAAAAACAAGTATTTCCGGTAATTTCGCTTTTGCTTGCAGTTTTGGAAAATTATCAATAACTCCGAAGATTGCAAAGATAGAGAAATGAAATTTTGTACGTTTGTAGAGCAAAACTCTGCGCTTATCATAAAAGTCAATTCCACTTTTTACGTCCATTGCTTTTGGAGATATAAAAGTTATAAACGTAAAGTACATTTTTTGACGTGCCAGGGGGCCACCAGGCGGGCCAACCTTTGCCCATCTTGTAGACGAGCATCCAATATATCATTTGGTGGAACAATTACCCAAATCGCTCCACCGATGATCGAGTTATAGCGTTTTGAAAAAAAAAAAATCAATTTCCGACATCCACCTCCTACCAGTTCTGTTGACCTGGTGTTTCACAAAAAAAATTGCAAAAATTTAAAAATTTTTCGAGTCAAGAACAATTTTAGTAGTTGTCTTGCAATATCTCCGCAGTTTTACGAGATATATTCATGAAATTTTGTGGGTTGATAGAAAACACAATGGGGAATATTTTTTAGAAAATAAAATTGGGACACGCCCAATTTGAAGTTGAAAAAAGAGGGCGTAAAACGGGAATAGCTTTTTCTTCGTGTTTTCTTTGGCGTTTCGAAAGTCCAAAAGCCATCCATATTGAAGCTGAAGTTGCGACCTTTCACCTAGAAAAAATTTCATCCAAATACACCCAGAGCTTCCCGAGATACGAGAGTTACAACTTGAGTAAAAACAAGTATTTCCGGTAATTTCGCTTTTGCTTACAGTTTTGGAAAATTATCAATAACTCCGAAGATTGCAAAGATAGAGAAATGAAATTTTGTACGTTTGTAGAGCGAAACTCTGCGCTTGGCATAAAAGTCAATTCCACTTTTTACGTCAATTGCTTTTGGAGATATAAAAGTTATAAACGTAAAGTGCATTTTTTGACATGCCAGGGGGGCCACCAGGCGGGCCAACCTTTGCCCATCTTGTAGACGAACATCCAATCTATCATTTGGTGGAACAATTACCCAAATCGCTCCACCGATGATCGAGTTATAGCGTTTTGAAAAAAATCAATTTCCGAAATCCACCTCCTACCAGTTCTGTTGACCTGGTGTTTCACAAAAAAAATTGCAAAAATTTAAAAATTTTTCGAGTCAAGAACAATTTTAGTTTTCTTGCAATATCTCCGCAGTTTTTCGAGATAAATTCATGAAATTTTGTGGGTTGATAGAAAACACAATGGGGAATATTTTTTAGAAAATAAAATTGGGACACGCCCAATTTGAAGTTGAAAAAAGAGGGCGTAAAACGGGAATAGCTTTTTCTTCGTGTTTTCTTTGGCGTTTCGAAAGTCCAAAAGCCATCCATATTGAAGCTGAAGTTGCGACCTTTCACCTAGAAAAAATTTCATCCAAATACACCCAGAGGTTCCCGAGATACGAGAGTTACAACTTGAGTAAAAACAAGTATTTCCGGTAATTTCGCTTTTGCTTGCAGTTTTGGAAAATTATCAATAACTCCGAAGATTGCAAAGATAGAGAAATGAAATTTTGTACGTTTGTAGAGCGAAACTCTGCGCTTATCATAAAGGTCAATTCCACTTTTTACGTCCATTGCTTTTGGAGATATAAAAGTTATAAACGTAAAGTACATTTTTTGACATGCCAGGGGGGCCACCAGGCGGGCCAACCTTTGCCCATCTTGTAGACGAACATCCAATCTATCATTTGGTGGAACAATTACCCAAATCGCTCCACCGATAATCGAGTTATAGCGGTTTGAAAAAAATCAATTCCCGAAATCCACCTCCTACCAGTTCTGTTGACCTGGTGTTTCACAAAAAAAATTGCAAAAATTTAAAAATTTTTCGAGTCAAGAACAATTTTAGTTTTCTTGCAATATCTCCGCAGTTTTTCGAGATAAATTCATGAAATTTTGTGAGTTGATAGAAAACACATTGGGGAATATTTTGTAGAAAATAAAATTGGGACACGCCCAATTTGAAGTTGAAAAAAGAGGGCGTAAAACGGGAATAGCTTTTTCTTCGTATTTTCCTTGGCGTTTCGAAAGTCCAAAAGCCATCCATATTGAAGCTGAAGTTGCGACCTTTCACCTAGAAGAAATTTCATGCAAATACACCCAGAGGTTTCCGAGATACGAGAGTTACAACTTGAGTAAAAACAAGTATTTCCGATAATTTCGCTTTTGCTTGCAGTTTTGGAAAATTATCAATAACTCCGGAGATTGCAAAGATAGAGAAATGAAATTTTGTACGTTTGTAGAGCAAAACTCTGCGCTTGACATAAGAGTCAATTCCACTTTTTACGTCAATTGCTTTTGGAGATATAAAAGTTATAAACGTAAAGTGCATTTTTTGACATGCCAGGGGGGCCACCAGGCGGGCCAACCTTTGCCCATCTTGTAGACGAACATCCAATCTATCATTTGGTGGAACAATTACCCAAATCGCTCCACCGATGATCGAGTTATAGCGTTTTGAAAAAAATCAATTTCCGAAATCCACCTCCTACCAGTTCTGTTGACCTGGTGTTTCACAAAAAAAATTGCAAAAATTTAAAAATTTTTCGAGTCAAGAACAATTTTAGTTTTCTTGCAATATCTCCGCAGTTTTTCGAGATAAATTCATGAAATTTTGTGGGTTGATAGAAAACACAATGGGGAATATTTTTTAGAAAATAAAATTGGGACACGCCCAATTTGAAGTTGAAAAAAGAGGGCGTAAAACGGGAATAGCTTTTTCTTCGTGTTTTCTTTGGCGTTTCGAAAGTCCAAAAGCCATCCATATTGAAGCTGAAGTTGCGACCTTTCACCTAGAAGAAATTTCATGCAAATACACCCAGAGGTTCCCGAGATACGAGAGTTACAACTTGAGTAAAAACACGTATTTCCGGTAATTTCGCTTTTGCTTGCAGTTTTGGAAAATTATCAATAACTCCGAAGATTGCAAAGATAGAGAAATGAAATTTTGTACGTTTGTGGAGCAAAACTCTGCGCTTATCATAAAGGTCAATTCCACTTTTTACGTCCATTGCTTTTGGAGATATAAAAGTTATAAACGTAAAGTACATTTTTTGACATGCCAGGGGGCCACCAGGCGGGCCAACCTTTGCCCATCTTGTAGACGAACATCCAATCTATCATTTGGTGGAACAATTACCCAAATCGCTCCACCGATAATCGAGTTATAGCGGTTTGAAAAAAATCAATTCCCGAAATCCACCTCCTACCAGTTCTGTTGACCTGGTGTTTCACAAAAAAAATTGCAAAAATTTAAAAATTTTTCGAGTCAAGAACAATTTTAGTTTTCTTGCAATATCTCCGCAGTTTTTCGAGATAAATTCATGAAATTTTGTGAGTTGATAGAAAACACATTGGGGAATATTTTGTAGAAAATAAAATTGGGACACGCCCAATTTGAAGTTGAAAAAAGAGGGCGTAAAACGGGAATAGCTTTTTCTTCGTATTTTCTTTGGCGTTTCGAAAGTCCAAAAGCCATCCATATTGAAGCTGAAGTTGCGACCTTTCACCTAGAAAAAATTTCATGCAAATACACCCAGAGGTTTCCGAGATACGAGAGTTACAACTTGAGTAAAAACAAGTATTTCCGGTAATTTCGCTTTTGCTTTCAGTTTTGGAAAATTATCAATAACTCCGAAGATTGCAAAGATAGAGAAATGAAATTTTGTACGTTTGTAGAGCAAAACTCTGCGCTTGACATAAGAGTCAATTCCACTTTTTACGTCAATTGCTTTTGGAGATATAAAAGTTATAAACGTAAAGTGCATTTTTTGACATGCCAGGGGGCCACCAGGCGGGCCAACCTTTGCCCATCTTGTAGACGAACATCCAATCTATCATTTGGTGGAACAATTACCCAAATCGCTCCACCGATGATCGAGTTATAGCGTTTTGAAAAAAATCAATTTCCGAAATCCACCTCCTACCAGTTCTGTTGACCTGGTGTTTCACAAAAAAAATTGCAAAAATTTAAAAATTTTTCTAGTCAAGAACAATTTTAGTTTTCTTGCAATATCTCCGCAGTTTTTCGAGATAAATTCATGAAATTTTGTGGGTTGATAGAAAACACAATGGGAAATATTTTTTAGAAAATAAAATTGGGACACGCCCAATTTGAAGTTGAAAAAAGAGGGCGTAAAACGGGAATAGCTTTTTCTTCGTGTTTTCGTTGGCGTTTCGAAAGTCCAAAAGCCATCCATATTGAAGCTGAAGTTGCGACCTTTCACCTAGAAAAAATTTCATCCAAATACACCCAGAGGTTCCCGAGATACGAGAGTTACAACTTGAGTAAAAACAAGTATTTCCGGTAATTTCGCTTTTGCTTTCAGTTTTGGAAAATTATCAATAACTCCGAAGATTGCAAAGATAGAGAAATGAAATTTTGTACGTTTGTAGAGCAAAACTCTGCGCTTGGCATAAAAGTCAATTCCACTTTTTACGTCAATTGCTTTTGGAGATATAAAAGTTATAAACGTAAAGTGCATTTTTTGACATGCCAGGGGGGCCACCAGGCGGGCCAACCTTTGCCCATCTTGTAGACGAACATCCAATCTATCATTTGGTGGAACAATTACCCAAATCGCTCCACCGATGATCGAGTTATAGCGTTTTGAAAAAAATCAATTTCCGAAATCCACCTCCTACCAGTTCTGTTGACCTGGTGTTTCACAAAAAAAATTGCAAAAATTTAAAAATTTTTCGAGTCAAGAACAATTTTAGTTTTCTTGCAATATCTCCGCAGTTTTTCGAGATAAATTCATGAAATTTTGTGGGTTGATAGAAAACACAATGGGGAATATTTTTTAGAAAATAAAATTGGGACACGCCCAATTTGAAGTTGAAAAAAGAGGGCGTAAAACGGGAATAGCTTTTTCTTCGTGTTTTTTTCGGCGTTTCGAAAGTCCAAAAGCCATCCATATTGAAGCTGAAGTTGCGACCTTTCACCTAGAAAAAATTTTATCCAAATACACCCAGAGGTTCCCGAGATACGAGAGTTACAACTTGAGTAAAAACAAGTATTTCCGGTAATTTCGCTTTTGCTTACAGTTTTGGAAAATTATCAATAACTCCGAAGATTGCAAAGATAGAGAAATGAAATTTTGTACGTTTGTAGAGCAAAACTCTGCGCTTATCATAAAAGTCAATTCCACTTTTTACGTCCATTGCTTTTGGAGATATAAAAGTTATAAACGTAAAGTGCATTTTTTGACATGCCAGGGGGGCCACCAGGCGGGCCAACCTTTGCCCATCTTGTAGACGAACATCCAATCTATCATTTGGTGGAACAATTACCTAAATCGCTCCACCGATTATCGAGTTATAGCGTTTTGAAAAAAATCAATTTCCGAAATCCACCTCCTACCAGTTCTGTTGACCTGGTGTTTCACAAAAAAAATTGCAAAAATTTAAAAATTTTTCTAGTCAAGAACAATTTTAGTTTTCTTGCAATATCTCCGCAGTTTTTCGAGATAAATTCATGAAATTTTGTGGGTTGATAGAAAACACAATGGGAAATATTTTTTAGAAAATAAAATTGGGACACGCCCAATTTGAAGTTGAAAAAAGAGGGCGTAAAACGGGAATAGCTTTTTCTTCGTGTTTTCGTTGGCGTTTCGAAAGTCCAAAAGCCATCCATATTGAAGCTGAAGTTGCGACCTTTCACCTAGAAAAAATTTCATCCAAATACACCCAGAGGTTCCCAAGATACGAGAGTTACAACTTGAGTAAAAACAAGTATTTCCGGTAATTTCGCTTTTGCTTACAGTTTTGGAAAATTATCAATAACTCCGAAGATTGCAAAGATAGAGAAATGAAATTTTGTACGTTTGTAGAGCGAAACTCTGCGCTTGGCATAAAAGTCAATTCCACTTTTTACGTCAATTGCTTTTGGAGATATAAAAGTTATAAACGTAAAGTGCATTTTTTGACATGCCAGGGGGGCCACCAGGCGGGCCAACCTTTGCCCATCTTGTAGACGAACATCCAATCTATCATTTGGTGGAGCAATTACCCAAATCGCTCCACCGATGATCGAGTTATAGCGTTTTGAAAAAAATCAATTTCCGAAATCCACCTCCTACCAGTTCTGTTGACCTGGTGTTTCACAAAAAAAATTGCAAAAATTTAAAAGTTTTTCGAGTCAAGAACAATTTTAGTTTTCTTGCAATATCTCCGCAGTTTTTCGAGATAAATTCATGAAATTTTGTGAGTTGATAGAAAACACATTGGGGAATATTTTGTAGAAAATAAAATTGGGACACGCCCAATTTGAAGTTGAAAAAAGAGGGCGTAAAACGGGAATAGCTTTTTCTTCGTATTTTCTTTGGCGTTTCGAAAGTCCAAAAGCCATCCATATTGAAGCTGAAAGTTGCGACCTTTCACCTAGAAGAAATTTCATGCAAATACACCCAGAGGTTTCCGAGATACGAGAGTTACAACTTGAGTAAAAACAAGTATTTCCGGTAATTTCGCTTTTGCTTTCAGTTTTTGAAAATTATCAATAACTCCGAAGATTGCAAAGATAGAGAAATGAAATTTTGTACGTTTGTAGAGCAAAACTCTGCGCTTGACATAAGAGTCAATTCCACTTTTTACGTCAATTGCTTTTGGAGATATAAAAGTTATAAACGTAAAGTGCATTTTTTGACATGCCAGGGGGGCCACCAGGCGGGCCAACCTTTGCCCATCTTGTAGACGAACATCCAATCTATCATTTGGTGGAACAATTACCCAAATCGCTCCACCGATGATCGAGTTATAGCGTTTTGAAAAAAATCAATTTCCGAAATCCACCTCCTACCAGTTCTGTTGACCTGGTGTTTCACAAAAAAAATTGCAAAAATTTAAAAATTTTTCGAGTCAAGAACAATTTTAGTTTTCTTGCAATATCTCCGCAGTTTTTCGAGATAAATTCATGAAATTTTGTGGGTTGATAGAAAACACAATGGGGAATATTTTTTAGAAAATAAAATTGGGACACGCCCAATTTGAAGTTGAAAAAAGAGGGCGTAAAACGGGAATAGCTTTTTCTTCGTGTTTTTTTCGGCGTTTCGAAAGTCCAAAAGCCATCCATATTGAAGCTGAAGTTGCGACCTTTCACCTAGAAAAAATTTCATCCAAATACACCCAGAGGTTCCCGAGATACGAGAGTTACAACTTGAGTAAAAACAAGTATTTCCGGTAATTTCGCTTTTGCTTACAGTTTTGGAAAATTATCAATAACTCCGAAGATTGCAAAGATAGAGAAATGAAATTTTGTACGTTTGTAGAGCAAAACTCTGCGCTTATCATAAAAGTCAATTCCACGTTTTACGTCCATTGCTTTTGGAGATATAAAAGTTATAAACGTAAAGTGCATTTTTTGACATGCCAGGGGGGCCACCAGGCGGGCCAACCGTTGCCCATCTTGTAGACGAACATCCAATCTATCATTTGGTGGAACAATTACCCAAATCGCTCCACCGATTATCGAGTTATAGCGTTTTGAAAAAAATCAATTTCCGAAATCCACCTCCTACCAGTTCTGTTGACCTGGTGTTTCACAAAAAAATTGCAAAAATTTAAAAATTTTTCGAGTCAAGAACAATTTTAGTTTTCTTGCAATATCTCCGCAGTTTTTCGAGATAAATTCATGAAATTTTGTGGGTTGATAGAAAACACAATGGGAAATATTTTTTAGAAAATAAAATTGGGACACGCCCAATTTGAAGTTGAAAAAAGAGGGCGTAAAACGGGAATAGCTTTTTCTTCGTGTTTTCTTTGGCGTTTCGAAAGTCCAAAAGCCATCCATATTGAAGCTGAAGTTGCGACCTTTCACCTAGAAAAAATTTCATCCAAATACACCCAGAGGTTCCCGAGATACGAGAGTTACAACTTGAGTAAAAACAAGTATTTCCGGTAATTTCGCTTTTGCTTGCAGTTTTGGAAAATTATCAATAACTCCGAAGATTGCAAAGATAGAGAAATGAAATTTTGTACGTTTGTAGAGCAAAACTCTGCGCTTGACATAAGAGTCAATTCCACTTTTTACGTCAATTGCTTTTGGAGATATAAAAGTTATAAACGTAAAGTGCATTTTTTGACATGCCAGGGGGCCACCAGGCGGGCCAACCTTTGCCCATCTTGTAGACGAACATCCAATCTATCATTTGGTGGAACAATTACCCAAATCGCTCCACCGATGATCGAGTTATAGCGTTTTGAAAAAAATCAATTTCCGAAATCCACCTCCTACCAGTTCTGTTGACCTGGTGTTTCACAAAAAAAATTGCAAAAATTTAAAAATTTTTCGAGTCAAGAACAATTTTAGTTTTCTTGCAATATCTCCGCAGTTTTTCGAGATAAATTCATGAAATTTTGTGGGTTGATAGAAAACACAATGGGGAATATTTTTTAGAAAATAAAATTGGGACACGCCCAATTTGAAGTTGAAAAAAGAGGGCGTAAAACGGGAATAGCTTTTTCTTCGTGTTTTTTTCGGCGTTTCGAAAGTCCAAAAGCCATCCATATTGAAGCTGAAGATGCGACCTTTCACCTAGAAAAAATTTCATCCAAATACACCCAGAGGTTCCCGAGATACGAGAGTTACAACTTGAGTAAAAACAAGTATTTCCGGTAATTTCGCTTTTGCTTGCAGTTTTGGAAAATTATCAATAACTCCGAAGATTGCAAAGATAGAGAAATGAAATTTTGTACGTTTGTAGAGCGAAACTCTGCGCTTGGCATAAAAGTCAATTCCACTTTTTACGTCAATTGCTTTTGGAGATATAAAAGTTATAAACGTAAAGTGCATTTTTTGACATGCCAGGGGGGCCACCAGGCGGGCCAACCTTTGCCCATCTTGTAGACGAACATCCAATCTATCATTTGGTGGAACAATTACCCAAATCGCTCCACCGATGATCGAGTTATAGCGTTTTGAAAAAAATCAATTTCCGAAATCCACCTCCTACCAGTTCTGTTGACCTGGTGTTTCACAAAAAAAATTGCAAAAATTTAAAAATTTTTCGAGTCAAGAACAATTTTAGTTTTCTTGCAATATCTCCGCAGTTTTTCGAGATAAATTCATGAAATTTTGTGGGTTGATAGAAAACACAATGGGGAATATTTTTTAGAAAATAAAATTGGGACACGCCCAATTTGAAGTTGAAAAAAGAGGGCGTAAAACGGGAATAGCTTTTTCTTCGTGTTTTTTTCGGCGTTTCGAAAGTCCAAAAGCCATCCATATTGAAGCTGAAGTTGCGACCTTTCACCTAGAAAAAATTTTATCCAAATACACCCAGAGGTTCCCGAGATACGAGAGTTACAACTTGAGTAAAAACAAGTATTTCCGGTAATTTCGCTTTTGCTTACAGTTTTGGAAAATTATCAATAACTCCGAAGATTGCAAAGATAGAGAAATGAAATTTTGTACGTTTGTAGAGCAAAACTCTGCGCTTATCATAAAAGTCAATTCCACTTTTTACGTCCATTGCTTTTGGAGATATAAAAGTTATAAACGTAAAGTGCATTTTTTGACATGCCAGGGGGGCCACCAGGCGGGCCAACCTTTGCCCATCTTGTAGACGAACATCCAATCTATCATTTGGTGGAACAATTACCCAAATCGCTCCACCGATTATCGAGTTATAGCGTTTTGAAAAAAATCAATTTCCGAAATCCACCTCCTACCAGTTCTGTTGACCTGGTGTTTCACAAAAAAAATTGCAAAAATTTAAAAATTTTTCGAGTCAAGAACAATTTTAGTTTTCTTGCAATATCTCCGCAGTTTTTCGAGATAAATTCATGAAATTTTGTGGGTTGATAGAAAACACAATGGGGAATATTTTTTAGAAAATAAATTTGGGACACGCCCAATTTGAAGTTGAAAAAAGAGGGCGTAAAACGGGAATAGCTTTTTCTTCGTGTTTTCTTTGGCGTTTCGAAAGTCCAAAAGCCATCCATATTGAAGCTGAAGTTGCGACCTTTCACCTAGAAAAAATTTCATCCAAATACACCCAGAGGTTCCCGAGATACGAGAGTTACAACTTGAGTAAAAACAAGTATTTCCGGTAATTTCGCTTTTGCTTGCAGTTTTGGAAAATTATCAATAACTCCGAAGATTGCAAAGATAGAGAAATGAAATTTTGTACGTTTGTAGAGCAAAACTCTGCGCTTGACATAAGAGTCAATTCCACTTTTTACGTCAATTGCTTTTGGAGATATAAAAGTTATAAACGTAAAGTGCATTTTTTGACATGCCAGGGGGGCCACCAGGCGGACCAACCGTTGCCCATCTTGTAGACGAACATCCAATCTATCATTTGGTGGAACAATTACCCAAATCGCTCCACCGATTATCGAGTTATAGCGTTTTGAAAAAAATCAATTTCCGAAATCCACCTCCTACCAGTTCTGTTGACCTGGTGTTTCACAAAAAAATTGCAAAAATTTAAAAATTTTTCGAGTCAAGAACAATTTTAGTTTTCTTGCAATATCTCCGCAGTTTTTCGAGATAAATTCATGAAATTTTGTGGGTTGATAGAAAACACAATGGGAAATATTTTTTAGAAAATAAAATTGGGACACGCCCAATTTGAAGTTGAAAAAAGAGGGCGTAAAACGGGAATAGCTTTTTCTTCGTGTTTTCTTTGGCGTTTCGAAAGTCCAAAAGCCATCCATATTGAAGCTGAAGTTGCGACCTTTCACCTAGAAAAAATTTCATCCAAATACACCCAGAGGTTCCCGAGATACGAGAGTTACAACTTGAGTAAAAACAAGTATTTCCGGTAATTTCGCTTTTGCTTGCAGTTTTGGAAAATTATCAATAACTCCGAAGATTGCAAAGATAGAGAAATGAAATTTTGTACGTTTGTAGAGCAAAACTCTGCGCTTGACATAAGAGTCAATTCCACTTTTTACGTCAATTGCTTTTGGAGATATAAAAGTTATAAACGTAAAGTGCATTTTTTGACATGCCAGGGGGCCACCAGGCGGGCCAACCTTTGCCCATCTTGTAGACGAACATCCAATCTATCATTTGGTGGAACAATTACCCAAATCGCTCCACCGATGATCGAGTTATAGCGTTTTGAAAAAAATCAATTTCCGAAATCCACCTCCTACCAGTTCTGTTGACCTGGTGTTTCACAAAAAAAATTGCAAAAATTTAAAAATTTTTCGAGTCAAGAACAATTTTAGTTTTCTTGCAATATCTCCGCAGTTTTTCGAGATAAATTCATGAAATTTTGTGGGTTGATAGAAAACACAATGGGGAATATTTTTTAGAAAATAAAATTGGGACACGCCCAATTTGAAGTTGAAAAAAGAGGGCGTAAAACGGGAATAGCTTTTTCTTCGTGTTTTTTTCGGCGTTTCGAAAGTCCAAAAGCCATCCATATTGAAGCTGAAGATGCGACCTTTCACCTAGAAAAAATTTCATCCAAATACACCCAGAGGTTCCCGAGATACGAGAGTTACAACTTGAGTAAAAACAAGTATTTCCGGTAATTTCGCTTTTGCTTGCAGTTTTGGAAAATTATCAATAACTCCGAAGATTGCAAAGATAGAGAAATGAAATTTTGTACGTTTGTAGAGCGAAACTCTGCGCTTGGCATAAAAGTCAATTCCACTTTTTACGTCAATTGCTTTTGGAGATATAAAAGTTATAAACGTAAAGTGCATTTTTTGACATGCCAGGGGGGCCACCAGGCGGGCCAACCTTTGCCCATCTTGTAGACGAACATCCAATCTATCATTTGGTGGAACAATTACCCAAATCGCTCCACCGATGATCGAGTTATAGCGTTTTGAAAAAAATCAATTTCCGAAATCCACCTCCTACCAGTTCTGTTGACCTGGTGTTTCACAAAAAAAATTGCAAAAATTTAAAAATTTTTCGAGTCAAGAACAATTTTAGTTTTCTTGCAATATCTCCGCAGTTTTTCGAGATAAATTCATGAAATTTTGTGGGTTGATAGAAAACACAATGGGGAATATTTTTTAGAAAATAAAATTGGGACACGCCCAATTTGAAGTTGAAAAAAGAGGGCGTAAAACGGGAATAGCTTTTTCTTCGTGTTTTTTTCGGCGTTTCGAAAGTCCAAAAGCCATCCATATTGAAGCTGAAGTTGCGACCTTTCACCTAGAAAAAATTTTATCCAAATACACCCAGAGGTTCCCGAGATACGAGAGTTACAACTTGAGTAAAAACAAGTATTTCCGGTAATTTCGCTTTTGCTTACAGTTTTGGAAAATTATCAATAACTCCGAAGATTGCAAAGATAGAGAAATGAAATTTTGTACGTTTGTAGAGCAAAACTCTGCGCTTATCATAAAAGTCAATTCCACTTTTTACGTCCATTGCTTTTGGAGATATAAAAGTTATAAACGTAAAGTGCATTTTTTGACATGCCAGGGGGGCCACCAGGCGGGCCAACCTTTGCCCATCTTGTAGACGAACATCCAATCTATCATTTGGTGGAACAATTACCCAAATCGCTCCACCGATTATCGAGTTATAGCGTTTTGAAAAAAATCAATTTCCGAAATCCACCTCCTACCAGTTCTGTTGACCTGGTGTTTCACAAAAAAAATTGCAAAAATTTAAAAATTTTTCGAGTCAAGAACAATTTTAGTTTTCTTGCAATATCTCCGCAGTTTTTCGAGATAAATTCATGAAATTTTGTGGGTTGATAGAAAACACAATGGGGAATATTTTTTAGAAAATAAATTTGGGACACGCCCAATTTGAAGTTGAAAAAAGAGGGCGTAAAACGGGAATAGCTTTTTCTTCGTGTTTTCTTTGGCGTTTCGAAAGTCCAAAAGCCATCCATATTGAAGCTGAAGTTGCGACCTTTCACCTAGAAAAAATTTCATCCAAATACACCCAGAGGTTCCCGAGATACGAGAGTTACAACTTGAGTAAAAACAAGTATTTCCGGTAATTTCGCTTTTGCTTGCAGTTTTGGAAAATTATCAATAACTCCGAAGATTGCAAAGATAGAGAAATGAAATTTTGTACGTTTGTAGAGCAAAACTCTGCGCTTGACATAAGAGTCAATTCCACTTTTTACGTCAATTGCTTTTGGAGATATAAAAGTTATAAACGTAAAGTGCATTTTTTGACATGCCAGGGGGGCCACCAGGCGGGCCAACCTTTGCCCATCTTGTAGACGAACATCCAATCTATCATTTCGTGGAACAATTACCCAAATCGCTCCACCGATAATCGAGTTATAGCGGTTTGAAAAAAATCAATTCCCGAAATCCACCTCCTACCAGTTCTGTTGACCTGGTGTTTCACAAAAAAAATTGCAAAAAATTAAAAATTTTTCGAGTCAAGAACAATTTTAGTTTTCTTGCAATATCTCCGCAGTTTTTCGAGATAAATTCATGAAATTTTGTGGGTTGATAGAAAACACAATGGAGAAAAAATTTCATCCAAATACACCCAGAATATCTCCGTGGTTTTTTGAGATAGATTCATGAAACTTTGTGGGTTGATAGAAAGCATAATGGGGAATGTTTTGTGGAAAATAAAATTCTGTCACTCCCACTTTGAATCAGAAATAGGTGGGCGTTAAATAAAAATCACCGTTTTCGCAATGCTTTGCTTACGATTTGTAGTCCATCAAACTTTTTTCATGAAAAAATGGACGATATATATAGTCCATATAATTTTTTTATAAAAATTTTTTAAACTAAATTTAATTTAAATTTTTTCATAAAAATTTTGTTTGCATGAAAAATGGACGATTTAATTTTTTGTAAGAGCGATTCAATTTTTGATATATACACATCGTCTATTTTTGGCGGAAAAAATGAAATGGGCTACTCATCGTCCATTTTTCGTGCAAAGGTTAACAGCCTTGAATAACGTTATTTGATTTTGAAAATAATATTATTTTTTGCGCTACACAGCGTTGCTGTTTTGGTTACTTTTACTTAAAGCAAAACATATTTGAAACTAAATTTAAATATTTATTTTTCTCCTTTCATATGACAGTTTTCGCTGCTATGTTCTCGGAACCTTTGCAGTAATTCCTGGCTACTTCCAATACCTTTTATGATAATATCTTTCTGCAACATTTTCAAACACCGTAAAGCCACTATAAAACAGTTTTTCGAAGACAGAAGCCCAGACATGAAAGACAGTATCAGCACTTTGATATAAACTACCATCATATATATACTGATATATTTCTTCCAGGAAAACAAAACAACTTTATAAGGAGAAAGAAATACATCATACATTAAATAAATTGGGAAGTAAGTAATTGTATCAGCAGCAAAAGAAAATTTACAAAATTAGAATTATTTTATGTTTCAGTTACAACTGGCAGTGAAGACGTTATACTAGGCACCATAAATTCGGATACTTTATTCCATATTTACAATTGCTCAACATTCCAACTAGCAGTGAAATGATATTTAAACCAACTCCTATATAATCTATTTGCTAAATTTTATAAAAGTTTGCAAAATAAATGTAGACTAACATCTGTTGTTAATTATTGAAATAAAAAACAAAAGTTGTCCCACATAGTCAAAAAGAGAATATAAACAAAGGTAATTATGATTTAAATAAACCGTGTAAGCGCCCAATTGTGTAAGGCGTTCGCATTTACGCTTAAGTCGTTCTTTATAGTAGATTACAGGTTACGTGTTACTTTACATGATAACAAAGAATTTTTCCTTTACCATTAAAATCTTCCACACCGCAACAAATTCAAAAACTGGTTACCCATAATCAAAGACGAGCTCTCAATGTATATGTGTGCGAAATTTCAATTTAAAAACTTCATAAACAACGGATTTACCACTTCATTAAAAGTCCACAAGCCAAAACCTTGTTATCATTATACACGAAGAAAATATCATTGCCTACTTTCAGGTGTTGCATTTCCTATGCTTTCAAGTTGGCAAAAATAAATGTACAAATTCTTCAAATGACGGCATGTCACTTAAGTCGTTCCCAAAAAATTCCATAATGACGATACCTTAAGACTTAAGACAGCAGCAGCCAATTAATGGATTTCTGAAAAATTCATGTTTTTTGCGTTTATCTCGGAAATGCGCGGCCGAAAATGGCTGGAAAACGCTACACGTGCGGATTCACCAGCTGAATCCGAAAATCACCATTAGAATTGGATTCAAGCGAATTTTCACATTTTTCGTGCATGTGTCTTAAGTCTTTTGCGGTATCTGAGAGCAAAATTGTACAAAAGACTTAAGACACAAACGTAATTTTCAAACATGAAAATTTTCAAGTTCGTGTCTTAAGTCTTTCATTCAATTTTACTCTCAAATATGCCAAAAGACTTAAGACACGAACTTGAAATTTTTCCAACTTGTACCTAATTTACATTAAGCATTTTTTTCATGAAATTAGTTGCATGAAAAATTTTTATTTGCCAATAGGAGGCCTGGAGGAGCAACTAATATAAGTATATGCTGCAAGTAGCAAATAGAAAAAGTTTCGTGCAACAAAATTCATAAAATTTCATGAAGAAATGCTTAATGTAAATCAGCTATTGGAAGCTAGGTTCGTGCCTTAAGTCTTTTGTGCTATTTTGTTCTCAGATACCGCAAAAGACTTCGAACACATGCACGAAAAATGTGAAAATTCGCTCGAATCCAATTCTAATGGTGATTTTCGGATTCAGCTGGTGCATTCCGAACATATGGCGTTTTCCAGCCATTTTCGGCCGCGCATTTCCGAGATAAACGCAAAAAACATGAATTTTTCAAAAATTCATTAATTGGCTGCTGCTGTCTTAAGTCTTTAGGTATCGTCATTATGGGATTTTTTGGGAAAGACTTAACTGACATGCCGTCTTTTGAAAAATTTGTACATTGATTTCTGCCTACTTGAAGGTCAAGTTCGTGTTGTTAAGTCTTTCGTTCAATTTTGCTCTCAGATATGCCAAAAGACTTCAGACACGAACCTGGAAATTTTCCAACTTGAAAGTTAGGTTCGTGCCTTAATTCTTTTGTAAAATTTTGCTCTCAGATAGCGCAAAAGACTTAAGACACATGCACGAAAAATTTGAAAATTCGCTCGAATCCAATTCTAATGGTGATTTTCGGATTCAGCTGGTGCATTCCGTACATATAGCGTTTCCAGCCGCTTTCAGCAGCGCATTTCCGAAAACACAGTGGGGAATATTTTTTAGAAAATAAAATTGGAACACTCCCAATTTGAAGTTGAAAAAAGAGGGCGTAAAACGGGAATAGCTTTTTCTTCGTGTTTTCTTTGGCGTTTCGAAAGTCCAAAAGCCATCCATATTGAAGCTGAAGTTTCGACCTTTCACCTAGAAGAAATTTCATCCAAATACACCCAGAGGTTCCCGAGATACGAGAGTTACAACTTGAGTAAAAACAAGTATTTCCGGTAATTTCGCTTTTGCTTACAGTTTTGGAAAATTATCAATAACTCCGAAGATTGCAAAGATAGAGAAATGAAATTTTGTGCGTTTGTAGAGCGAAACTCTGCGCTTGGCATAAAAGTCAATTCCACTTTTTACGTCAATTGCTTTTGGAGATATAAAAGTTATAAACTTAAAGTGAATTTTTTGACATGCCAGGGGGGCCACCAAGCGGGCCAACCTTTTCCCATCTTGTAGACGAACATCCAATCTATCATTTGGTGGAACAATTACCCAAATCGCTCCACCGATGATCGAGTTATAGCGTTTTGAAAAAAATCAATTTCCGAAATCCACCTCCTACCAGTTCTGTTGACCTGGTGTTTCACAAAAAAAATTGCAAAAATTTAAAAATTTTTCGAGTCAAGAACAATTTTAGTTTTCTTGCAATATCTCCGCAGTTTTTCGAGATAAATTCATGAAATTTTGTGGGTTGATAGAAAACATAATGGGGAATATTTTTTAGAAAATAAAATTGAGACATGCCCAATTCGAAGTTGAAAAAAGAGGGCGTAAAACGGGAATAGCTTTTTCTTCGTGCTTTCTTTGGCGTTTCGAAAGTCCAAAAGCCATCCATATTGAAGCTGAAGCTGCGACCTTTCACCTAGAAAAAATTTCATCCAAATACACCCAGAGGTTCCCGAGATACGAGAGTTACAACTTGAGTAAAAACAAGTATTTCCGGTAATTTCGCTTTTGCTTACAGTTTTGGAAAATTATCAATAACTCCGAAGATTGCGTTTGTAGAGCGAAACTCTGTGCTTGGCATAAAAGTCAATTCCACTTTTTACGTCAATTGCTTTTGGAGATATAAAAGTTATAAACGTAAAGTCAATATCTCCCCAGTTTCTCGAGATAAATTCATGAAATTTTGTGGGTTGATAGAAAACACAATGGGGAATATTTTTTAGAAAAACTCTGCGCTTGGCATAAAAGTCAATTCCACTTTTTACGTCAATTGCTTTTGGAGATATAAAAGTTATAAACGTAAAGTGCATTTTTTGACATGCCAGGGGGGCCACCAAGCGGGCCAACCTTTGCCCCTCTTGTAGACGAACATCCAATCTATCATTTGGTGGAACAATTACCCAAATCGCTCCACCGATGATCGAGTTATAGCGTTTTGAAAAAAATCAATTTCCGAAATCCACCTCCTACCAGTTCTGTTGACCTGGTGTTTCACAAAAAAATTGCAAAAATTTAAAAATTTTTCGAGTCAAGAACAATTTTAGTTTTCTTGCAAATATCTCCGCAGTTTTTCGAGATAAATTCATGAAATTTTGTGGGTTGATAGAAAACATAATGGGGAATATTTTTTAGAAAAAAGAATTGGGACACGCCCAATTTGAAGTTGAAAAAAGAGGGCGTAAAACGGGAATAGCTTTTTCTTCGTGTTTTCTTTGGCGTTTCGAAAGTCCAAAAGCCATCCATATTGAAGCTGAAGTTGCGACCTTTCACCTAGAAATAATTTCATCCAAATACACCCAGAGGTTCCCGAGATACGAGAGTTACAACTTGAGTAAAAACAAGTATTTCCGGTAATTTCGCTTTTGCTTACAGTTTTGGAAAATTATCAATAACTCCGAAGATTGCAAAGATAGAGAAATGAAATTTTGTACGTTTGTAGAGCGAAACTCTGCGCTTGGCATACAAGTCAATTCCGCTTTTTACGTCAATTGCTTTTGGAGATATAAAAGTTATAAATTTAAAGTGCATTTTTTGACATGCCAGGGGGGCTACCAGGCGGGCCAACCTTTGCCCATCTTGTAGACGAACATCCAATCTATCATTTGGTGAAACAATTACCCAAATCGCTCCACCGATAATCGAGTTATAGCGTTTTGAAAAAAATCAATTTCCGAAATCCACCTCCTACCAGTTCTGTTGACCTGGTGTTTCACAAAAAAATTGCAAAAATTTAAAAATTTTTCGAGTCAAGAACAATTTTAGTTTTCTTGCAATATCTCCGCAGTTTTTCGAGATAAATTCATGAAATTTTGTGGGTTGATAGAAAACACAATGGGGAATATTTTTTAGAAAAAAGAATTGGGACACGCCCAATTTAAAGTTGAAAAAAGAGGGCGTAAAACGGGAATAGCTTTTTCTTCGTGTTTTCTTCGGCGTTTCGAAAGTCCAAAAGCCATCCATATTGAAGCTGAAGTTGCGACCTTTCACCTAGAAAAAATTTCATCCAAATACACCCAGAGGTTCCCGAGATACGAGAGTTACAACTTGAGTAAAAACAAGTATTTCCGGTAATTTCGCTTTTGCTTACAGTTTTGGAAAATTATCAATAACTACGAAGATTGCAAAGATAGAGAAATGAAATTTTGTACGTTTGTAGAGCGAAACTCTGCGCTTGGCATACAAGTCAATTCCGCTTTTTACGTCAATTGCTTTTGGAGATATAAAAGTTATAAATTTAAAGTGCATTTTTTGACATGCCAGGGGCGCTACCAGGCGGGCCAACCTTTGCCCATCTTGTAGACGAACATCCAATCTATCATTTGGTGAAACAATTACCCAAATCGCTCCACCGATAATCGAGTTATAGCGTTTTGAAAAAAATCAATTTCCGAAATCCACCTCCTACCAGTTCTGTTGACCTGGTGTTTCACAAAAAAATTGCAAAAATTTAAAAATTTTTCGAGTCAAGAACAATTTTAGTTTTCTTGCAATATCTCCGCAGTTTTTCGAGATAAATTCATGAAATTTTGTGGGTTGATAGAAAACATAATGGGGAATATTTTTTAGAAAAAAGAATTGGGACACGCCCAATTTGAAGTTGAAAAAAGAGGGCGTAAAACGGGAATAGCTTTTTCTTCGTGTTTTCTTTGGCGTTTCGAAAGTCCAAAAGCCATCCATATTGAAGCTGAAGTTGCGACCTTTCACCTAGAAAAAACTTCATCCAAATACACCCAGAGGTTCCGGAGATACGAGAGTTCCGACTTGAGTAAAAACAAGTATTTCCGGTAATTTCGCTTTTGCTTACAGTTTTGGAAAATTATCAATAACTCCGAAGATTGCAAAGATAGAGAAATGAAATTTTGTACGTTTGTAGAGTGAAACTCTGCGCTTGACATAAGAGTCAATTCCACTTTTTACGTCCATTGCTTTTGGAGATATAAAAGTTATAAATTTAAAGTGCATTTTTTGACATGCCAGGGGGGCTACCAGGCGGGCCAACCTTTGCCCATCTTGTAGACGAACATCCAATCTATCATTTGGTGCAACAATTATCCAAATCGCTCCACCGATGATCGAGTTATAGCGTTTTGAAAAAAATCAATTTCCGAAATCCACCTCCTACCAGTTCTGTTGACCTGGTGTTTCACAAAAAAATTGCAAAAATTTAAAAATTTTTCGAGTCAAGAACAATTTTAGTTTTCTTGCAATATCTCCGCAGTTTTTCGAGATAAATTCATGAAATTTTGTGGGTTGATAGAAAACATAATGGGGAATATTTTTTAGAAAATAAAATTGGGACGCGCCCAATTTGAAGTTGAAAAAAGAGGGCGTAAAACGGGAATAGCTTTTTCTTCGTGTTTTCTTTGGCGTTTCGAAAGTCCAAAAGCCATCCATATTGAAGCTGAAGTTGCGACCTTTCACCTAGAAAGAACTTCATCCAAATACACCCAGAGGTTCCCGAGATACGAGAGTTACGACTTGAGTAAAAACAAGTATTTCCGGTAATTTCGCTTTTGCTTACAGTTTTGGAAAATTATCAATAACTCCGAAGATTGCAAGGATACAGAAATGAAATATTGTACGTTTGTAGAGCGAAACTCTGCGCTTGGCATAAAAGTCAATTCCACTTTTTACGTCAATTGCTTTTGGAGATATAAAAGTTATAAACTTAAAGTGCATTTTTTGACATGCCAGGGGGCCACCAGGCGGGCCAACCTTTTCCCATCTTGTAGACGAACATCCAATCTATCATTTGGTGGAACAATTACCCAAATCGCTCCACCGATGATCGAGTTATAGCATTTTGAAAAAAATCAATTTCCGAAATCCACCTCCTACCAGTTCTGTTGACCTGGTGTTTCACAAAAAAAATTGCAAAAATTTAAAAATTTTTCGAGTCAAGAACAATTTTAGTTTTCTTGCAATATCTCCGCAGTTTTTCGAGATAAATTCATGAAATTTTGTGGGTTGATAGAAAACGCAATGGGGAATATTTTTTAGAAAATAAAATTGGGACACGCCCAATTCGAAGTTGAAAAAAGAGGGCGTAAAACGGGAATAGCTTTTTCTTCGTGTTTTCTTTGGCGTTTCGAAAGTCCAAAAGCCATCCATATTGAAGCTGAAGTTGCGACCTTTCACCTAGAAATAATTTCATCCAAATACACCCAGAGGTTCCGGAGATACGAGAGTTCCGACTTGAGTAAAAACAAGTATTTCCGGTAATTTCGCTTTTGCTTACAGTTTTGGAAAATTATCAATAACTCCGAAGATTGCAAAGATACAGAAATGAAATATTGTACGTTTGTAGAGCGAAACTCTGCGCTTGGCATAAAAGTCAATTCCACTTTTTACGTCAATTGCTTTTGGAGATATAAAAGTTATAAACTTAAAGTGCATTTTTTGACATGTCAGGGGGGCCACTAAGCGGGCCAACCTTTTCCCATCTTGTATACGAACATCCAATCTTTCATTTGGTGAAACAATTACCCAAATCGCTCCACCGATGATCGAGTTATAGCGTTTTGAAAAAAATCAATTTCCGAAATCCACCTCCTACCAGTTCTGTTGACCTGGTGTTTCACAAAAAAAATTACAAAAATTTAAATATTTTTCGAGTCAAGAACAATTTTAGTTTTCTTACAATATCTCCGCAGTTTTTCGAGATAAATTCATGAAATTTTGTGGGTTGATAGAAAACGCAATGGGGAATATTTTTTAGAAAAAAGAATTAGGACACGCCCAATTTAAAGTTGAAAAAAGAGGGCGTAAAATGGGAATAGCTTTTTCTTCGTGTTTTCTTTGGCGTTTCGAAAGTCCAAAAGCCATCCATATTGAAGCTGAAGTTGCGACCTTTCACCTAGAAAAAATTTCATCCAAATACACCCAGAGGTTCCCGAGATACGAGAGTTACGACTTGAGTAAAAACAAGTATTTCCGGTAATTTCGCTTTTGCTTACAGTTTTGGAAAATTATCAATAACTCCGAAGATTGCAAAGATAGAGAAATGAAATTTTGTACGTTTGTATAGCGAAACTCTGCGCTTGACATAAAAGTCAATTCCACTTTTTACGTCAATTGCTTTTATAGATATAAAAGTTATAAACTTAAAGTGCATTTTTTGACATGCCGGGGGGGCCATCAGGCGGGACAACCTTTTGCCATCTTGTAGACGAACATCCAATCTATCATTTGGTGGAGCAATTACCCAAATCGCTCCACCGATGATCGAGTTATAGCGTTTTGAAAAAAATCAATTTCCGAAATCCACCTCCTACCAGTTCTGTTGACCTGGTGTTTCACAAAAAAAATTGCAAAAATTTAAAAATTTTTCGAGTCAAGAACAATTTTAGTTTTCTTGCAATATCTCCGCAGTTTTCGAGATAAATTCATGAAATTTTGTGGGTTGATAGAAAACATAATGGGGAATATTTTTTAAAAAATAAAATTGGGACGCGCCTAATTTGAAGTTGAAAAAAGAGGGCGTAAAACGGGAATAGCTTTTTCTTCGTGTTTTCTTTGGCGTTTCGAAAGTCCAAAAGCTATCCATATTGAAGCTGAAGTTGCGACCTTTCACCTAGAAAAAATTTCATCCAAATACACCCAGAGGTTCCCGAGATACGAGAGTTACAACTTGAGTAAAAACAAGTATTTCCGGTAATTTCGCTTTTGCTTACAGTTTTGGAAAATTATCAATAACTCCGAAGATTGCAAAGATAGAGAAATGAAATTTTGTACGCTTGTAGATCGAAACTCTGCGCTTGGCATAAAAGTCAATTCCACTTTTTACGTCAATTGCTTTTAAGTTATAAACTTAAAGTGCATTTTTTGACATGCCAGGGGGGCCACTAAGCTGGCCAACCTTTTCCCATCTTGTAGACGAACATCCAATCTATCATTTGGTGGAACAATTACCCAAATCGCTCCACCGATGATCGAGTTATAGCGTTTTGAAAAAAATCAATTTCCGAAATCCACCTCCTACCATTTTAGTTTTCTTGCAATATCTCCGCAGTTTTTCGAGATAAAGTCATGAAATTTTGTGAGTTGATAGAAAACACAATGGGGAATATTTTTTAGAAAATAAAATTGGGACGCGCCCAATTTGAAGTTGAAAAAAGAGGGCGTAAAACGGGAATAGCTTTTTCTTCGTGTTTTCTTTGGCGTTTCGAAAGTCCAAAAGCTATCCATATTGAAGCTGAAGTTGCGACCTTTCACCTAGAAAAAATTTCATCCAAATACACCCAGAGGTTCCCGAGATACGAGAGTTACGACTTGAGTAAAAACAAGTATTTCCGGTAATTTCGCTTTTGCTTACAGTTTTGGAAAATTATCAATTACTCCGAAGATTGCAAAGATAGAGAAATGAAATTTTGTACGTTTGTAGAGCGAAACTCTGCGCTTGGCATAAAAGTCAATTCCACTTTTTACGTCAATTGCTTTTGGAGATATAAAAGTTATAAACGTAAAGTGCATTTTTTGACATACCAGGGGAGCTACCAGGCGGACCAACCTTTGCCCATCTTGTAGACGAACATCCAATCTATCATTTGGTGGAACAATTACCCAAATCGCTCCACCGATGATCGAGTTATAGCGTTTTGAAAAAAATCAATTTCCGAAATCCACCTCCTACCAGTTCTGTTGACCTGGTGTTTCACAAAAAAATTTAAAAATGTTTCGAGTCAAGAACAATTTTAGTTTTCTTGCAATATCTCCGCAGTTTTTCGAGATAAATTCATGAAATTATGTGGGTTGATAGAAAACACAATGGGGAATATTTTTTTGAAAATAAAATTGGGACACGCCCAATTTGAAGTTGAAAAAAGAGGGCGTAAAACGGGAATAGCTTTTTCTTCGTGTTTTCTTTGGCGTTTCGAAAGTCCAAAATCTATCCATATTGAAGCAGAAGTTGCGACCTTTCACCTAGAAAAAATTTCATCCAAATACACCCAGACGTTCCCGAGATACGAGAGTTACAACTTAAGTAAAAACAAGTATTTCCGGTAATTTCGCTTTTGCTTACAGTTTTGGAAAATTATCAATAACTCCGAAGATTGCAAAGATAGAGAAATGAAATTTTGTGCGTTTGTAGAGCGAAACTCTGCGCTTGGCATAAAAGTCAATTCCACTTTTTACGTCAATTGCTTTTGGAGATATAAAAGTTATAAACGTAAAGTGCATTTTTTGACATGCCAGGGGGGCCACCAGGCGGGCCAACCTTTGCCCAACTTGTAGACGAACATCCAATCTATCATTTGGTGGAACAATTACCCAAATCGCTCCACCGATGATCGAGTTATAGCGTTTTGAAAAAAATCAATTTCCGAAATCCACCTCCTACCAGTTCTGTTGACCTGGTGTTTCACAAAAAAATTACAAAAATTTAAAAATGTTTCGAGTCAAGAACAATTTTAGTTTTCTTGCAATATCTCCGCAGTTTTTCGAGATAAATTCATGAAATTTTGTGAGTTGATAGAAAACACAATGGGGAATATTTTTTAGAAAATAAAATTGGGACGCGCCCAATTTGAAGTTGAAAAAAGAGGGCGTAAAACGGGAATAGCTTTTTCTTCGTGTTTTCTTTGGCGTTTCGAAAGTCCAAAAGCTATCCATATTGAAGCTGAAGTTGCGACCTTTCACCTAGAAAAAATTTCATCCAAATACACCCAGAGGTTCCCGAGATACGAGAGTTACAACTTGAGTAAAAACAAGTATTTCCGGTAATTTCGCTTTTGCTTACAGTTTTGGAACATTATCAATAACTCCGAAGATTGCAAAGATAGAGAAATGAAATTTTGTACGTTTGTAGAGCAAAACTCTGCGCTTGGCATAAAAGTCAATTCCACTTTTTACGTCAATTGCTTTTGGAGATATAAAAGTTATAAACGTAAAGTGCATTTTTCGACATGCCAGGGGGGCCACCAGGCGGGCCAACCTTTGCCCATCTTGTAGACGAACATCCAATCTATCATTTGGTGGAACAATTACCCTTTCCTTGCAATATCTCCGCAGTTTTTCGAGATAAATTCATGAAATTTTGTGGGTTGATAGAAAACACAATGGGGAATATTTTTTAGAAAATAAAATTGGGACACGCCCAATTTGAAGTTGAAAAAAGAGGGCGTAAAACGGGAATAGCTTTTTCTTCGTGTTTTCTTTGGCGTTTCGAAAGTCCAAAAGCTATCCATATTGAAGCTGAAGTTGCGACCTTTCACCTAGAAGAAATTTCATCCAAATACACCCAGACGTTCCCGAGATACGAGAGTTACGACTTGAGTAAAAACAAGTATTTCCGGTAATTTCGCTTTTGCTTACAGTTTTGGAAAATTATCAATAACTCCGAAGATTGCAAAGATAGAGAAATGAAATTTTGTACGTTTGTAGAGCAAAACTCTGCGCTTGGCATAAAAGTCAATTCCACTTTTTACGTCAATTGCTTTTGGAGATATAAAAGTTATAAACGTAAAGTGCATTTTTTGACATACCAGGGGGGCTACCAGGCGGACCAACCTTTGCCCATCTTGTAGACGAACATCCAATCTATCATTTGGTGGAACAATTACCCAAATCGCTCCACCGATGATCGAGTTATAGCGTTTTGAAAAAAATCAATTTCCGAAATCCACCTCCTACCAGTTCTGTTGACCTGGTGTTTCACAAAAAAATTACAAAAATTTAAAAATGTTTCGAGTCAAGAACAATTTTAGTTTTCTTGCAATATCTCCGCAGTTTTTCGAGATGAATTCATGAAATTTTGTGGGTTGATAGAAAACACAATGGGGAATATTTTTTTGAAAATAAAATTGGGACACGCCCAATTTGAAGTTGAAAAAAGAGGGCGTAAAACGGGAATAGCTTTTTCTTCGTGTTTTCTTTGGCGTTTCGAAAGTCCAAAAGCCATCCATATTGAAGCTGAAGTTGCGACCTTTCACCTAGAAGAAATTTCATCCAAATACACCCAGAGGTTCCCGAGATACGAGAGTTACAACTTGAGTAAAAACAAGTATTTCGCTATTGCTTACAGTTTTGGAAAATTATCAATAACTCCGAAGATTGCAAAGATAGAGAAATGAAATTTTGTACGTTTGTAGAGCGAAACTCTGCGCTTGGCATAAAAGTCAATTCCACTTTTTACGTCAATTGCTTTTGGAGATATAAAAGTTATAAACGTAAAGTGCATTTTTTGACATGCCAGGGGGGCCACCAGGCGGGCCAACCTTTTCCCATCTTGTAGACGAACATCCAATCTATCATTTGGTGGAACAATTACCCAAATCGCTCCACCGATGATCGAGTTATAGCATTTTGAAAAAAATCAATTTCCGAAATCCACCTCCTACCAGTTCTGTTGACCTGGTGTTGCACAAAAAAAAATTGCAAAAATTTAAAAATTTTTCGAGTCAAGAATAATTAATTTTAGTTTTCTTGCGATATTTCCGCAGTTTTTCGAGATAAATTCATGAAATTTTGTGGGTTGATAGAAAACACAATGGGAAATATTTTTTAGAAAAAAGAATTGGGACGCGCCCAATTTGAAGTTGAAAAAAGAGGGCGTAAAACGGGAATAGCTTTTTCTTCGTGTTTTCTTTGGCGTTTCGAAAGTCCAAAATCTATCCATATTGAAGCTGAAGTTGCGACCTTTCACCTAGAAGAAATTTCATCCAACTACACCCAGAGGTTCCCGAGATACGAGAGTTACAACTTGAGTAAAAACAAGTATTTCCGGTAATTTCGCTATTGCTTACAGTTTTGGAAAATTATCAATAACTCCGAAGATTGCAAAGATAGAGAAATGAAATTTTGTACGTTTGTAGAGCGAAACTCTGCGCTTGGCATAAAAGTCAATTCCACTTTTTACGTCAATTGCTTTTGGAGATATAAAAGTTATAAACGTAAAGTGCATTTTTTGACATGCCAGGGGGGCCACCAGGCGGGCCAACCTTTGCCCAACTTGTAGACGAACATCCAGTCTATCATTTGGTGGAACAATTACCCAAATCGATCCACCGATGATCGAGTTATAGCGTTTTGAAAAAAATCAATTTCCGAAATCCACCTCCTACCAGTTCTGTTGACCTGGTGTTTCACAAAAAAATTTAAAAATGTTTCGAGTCAAGAACAATTTTAGTTTTCTTGCAATATCTCCGCAGTTTTTCGAGATAAATTCATGAAATTTTGTGGGTTGATAGAAAACACAATGGGGAATATTTTTTTGAAAATAAAATTGGGACACGCCCAATGTGAAGTTGAAAAAAGAGGGCGTAAAACGGGAATAGCTTTTTCTTCGTGTTTTCTTTGGCGTTTCGAAAGTCCAAAAGCCATCCATATTGAAGCTGAAGTTGCGACCTTTCACCTAGAAGAAATTTCATCCAAATACACCCAGAGGTTCCCGAGATACGAGAGTTACGACTTGAGTAAAAACAAGTATTTCCGGTAATTTCGCTTTTGATTACAGTTTTGGAAAATTATCAATAACTCCGAAGATTGCAAAGATAGAGAAATTAAATTTTGTACGTTTGTAGAGCGGAACTCTGCGCTTGGCATTGAAGTCAATTCCACTTTTTACGTCAATTGCTTTTGGAGATACAAAAGTTATAAACGTAAAGTGCATTTTTTGACATGCCAGGGGGCCCACCAGGCGGGCCAACCTTTGCCCAACTTGTAGACGAACATCCAATCTATCATTTGGTGCAACAAGTACCCAAATCGCTCCACCGATGATCGAGTTATAGCGTTTTGAAAAAAATCAATTTCCGAAATCCACCTCCTACCAGTTCTGTTGACCTGGTGTTTCACAAAAAAATTACAAAAATTTAAAAATGTTTCGAGTCAAGAACAATTTTAGTTTTCTTGCAATATCTCCGCAGTTTTTCGAGATAAATTCATGAAATTTTGTGAGTTGATAGAAAACACAATGGGGAATATTTTTTAGAAAATAAAATTGGGACGCGCCCAATTTGAAGTTGAAAAAAGAGGGCGTAAAACGGGAATAGCTTTTTCTTCGTGTTTTCTTTGGCGTTTCGAAAGTCCAAAAGCTATCCATATTGAAGCTGAAGTTACGACCTTTCACCTAGAAAAAATTTCATCCAAATACACCCAGAGGTTCCCGAGATACGAGAGTTACAACTTGAGTAAAAACAAGTATTTCCGGTAATTTCGCTTTTGCTTACAGTTTTGGAACATTATCAATAACTCCGAAGATTGCAAAGATAGAGAAATGAAATTTTGTGCGTTTGTAGAGCGAAACTCTGCGCTTGGCATAAAAGTCAATTCCACTTTTTACGTCAATTGCTTTTGGAGATATAAAAGTTATAAACGTAAAGTGCATTTTTCGACATGCCAGGGGGGCCACCAGGCGGGCCAACCTTTGCCCATCTTGTAGACGAACATCCAATCTATCATTTGGTGGAACAATTACCCTTTCCTTGCAATATCTCCGCAGTTTTTCGAGATAAAGTCATGAAATTTTGTGGGTTGATAGAAAACACAATGGGGAATATTTTTTAGAAAATAAAATTGGGACACGCCCAATTTGAAGTTGAAAAAAGAGGGCGTAAAACGGGAATAGCTTTTTCTTCGTGTTTTCTTTGGCGTTTCGAAAGTCCAAAAGCTATCCATATTGAAGCTGAAGTTGCGACCTTTCACCTAGAAGAAATTTCATCCAAATACACCCAGACGTTCCCGAGATACGAGAGTTACGACTTGAGTAAAAACAAGTATTTCCGGTAATTTCGCTTTTGCTTACAGTTTTGGAAAATTATCAATAACTCCGAAGATTGCAAAGATAGAGAAATGAAATTTTGTACGTTTGTAGAGCAAAACTCTGCGCTTGGCATAAAGGTCAATTCCACTTTTTACGTCAATTGCTTTTGGAGATATAAAAGTTATAAACGTAAAGTGCATTTTTTGACATGCCAGGGGGCCCACCAGGCGGGCCAACCTTTGCCCAACTTGTAGACGAACATCCAATCTATCATTTGGTGGAACAATTACCCAAATCGCTCCACCGATGATCGAGTTATAGCGTTTTGAAAAAAATCAATTTCCGAAATCCACCTCCTACCAGTTCTGTTGACCTGGTGTTTCACAAAAAAATTACAAAAATTTAAAAATGTTTCGAGTCAAGAACAATTTTAGTTTTCTTGCAATATCTCCGCAGTTTTTCGAGATAAATTCATGAAATTTTGTGAGTTGATAGAAAACACAATGGGGAATATTTTTTAGAAAATAAAATTGGGACGCGCCCAATTTGAAGTTGAAAAAAGAGGGCGTAAAACGGGAATAGCTTTTTCTTCGTGTTTTCTTTGGCGTTTCGAAAGTCCAAAAGCTATCCATATTGAAGCTGAAGTTGCGACCTTTCAGCTAGAAAAAATTTCATCCAAATACACCCAGAGGTTCCCGAGATACGAGAGTTACGACTTGAGTAAAAACAAGTATTTCCGGTAATTTCGCTTTTGCTTACAGTTTTGGAAAATTATCAATTACTCCGAAGATTGCAAAGATAGAGAAATGAAATTTTGTACGTTTGTAGAGCGAAACTCTGCGCTTGGCATAAAAGTCAATTCCACTTTTTACGTCAATTGCTTTTGGAGATATAAAAGTTATAAACGTAAAGTGCATTTTTTGACATACCAGGGGAGCTACCAGGCGGACCAACCTTTGCCCATCTTGTAGACGAACATCCAGTCTATCATTTGGTGGAACAATTACCCAAATCGCTCCACCGATGATCGAGTTATAGCGTTTTGAAAAAAATCAATTTCCGAAATCCACCTCCTACCAGTTCTGTTGACCTGGTGTTTCACAAAAAAATTTAAAAATGTTTCGAGTCAAGAACAATTTTAGTTTTCTTGCAATATCTCCGCAGTTTTTCGAGATAAATTCATGAAATTTTGTGGGTTGATAGAAAACACAATGGGGAATATTTTTTTGAAAATAAAATTGGGACACGCCCAATGTGAAGTTGAAAAAAGAGGGCGTAAAACGGGAATAGCTTTTTCTTCGTGTTTTCTTTGGCGTTTCGAAAGTCCAAAAGCCATCCATATTGAAGCTGAAGTTGCGACCTTTCACCTAGAAGAAATTTCATCCAAATACACCCAGAGGTTCCCGAGATACGAGAGTTACGACTTGAGTAAAAACAAGTATTTCCGGTAATTTCGCTTTTGATTACAGTTTTGGAAAATTATCAATAACTCCGAAGATTGCAAAGATAGAGAAATTAAATTTTGTACGTTTGTAGAGCGGAACTCTGCGCTTGGCATTGAAGTCAATTCCACTTTTTACGTCAATTGCTTTTGGAGATACAAAAGTTATAAACGTAAAGTGCATTTTTTGACATGCCAGGGGGCCCACCAGGCGGGCCAACCTTTGCCCAACTTGTAGACGAACATCCAATCTATCATTTGGTGGAACAAGTACCCAAATCGCTCCACCGATGATCGAGTTATAGCGTTTTGAAAAAAATCAATTTCCGAAATCCACCTCCTACCAGTTCTGTTGACCTGGTGTTTCACAAAAAAATTACAAAAATTTGAAAATGTTTCGAGTCAAGAACAATTTTAGTTTTCTTGCAATATCTCCGCAGTTTTTCGAGATAAATTCATGAAATTTTGTGAGTTGATAGAAAACACAATGGGGAATATTTTTTAGAAAATAAAATTGGGACGCGCCCAATTTGAAGTTGAAAAAAGAGGGCGTAAAACGGGAATAGCTTTTTCTTCGTGTTTTCTTTGGCGTTTCGAAAGTCCAAAAGCTATCCATATTGAAGCTGAAGTTGCGACCTTTCACCTAGAAAAAATTTCATCCAAATACACCCAGAGGTTCCCGAGATACGAGAGTTACAACTTGAGTAAAAACAAGTATTTCCGGTAATTTCGCTTTTGCTTACAGTTTTGGAACATTATCAATAACTCCGAAGATTGCAAAGATAGAGAAATGAAATTTTGTGCGTTTGTAGAGCGAAACTCTGCGCTTGGCATAAAAGTCAATTCCACTTTTTACGTCAATTGCTTTTGGAGATATAAAAGTTATAAACGTAAAGTGCATTTTTCGACATGCCAGGGGGGCCACCAGGCGGGCCAACCTTTGCCCATCTTGTAGACGAACATCCAATCTATCATTTGGTGGAACAATTACCCTTTCCTTGCAATATCTCCGCAGTTTTTCGAGATAAATTCATGAAATTTTGTGGGTTGATAGAAAACACAATGGGGAATATTTTTTAGAAAATAAAATTGGGACACGCCCAATTTGAAGTTGAAAAAAGAGGGCGTAAAACGGGAATAGCTTTTTCTTCGTGTTTTCTTTGGCGTTTCGAAAGTCCAAAAGCTATCCATATTGAAGCTGAAGTTGCGACCTTTCACCTAGAAGAAATTTCATCCAAATACACCCAGACGTTCCCGAGATACGAGAGTTACGACTTGAGTAAAAACAAGTATTTCCGGTAATTTCGCTTTTGCTTACAGTTTTGGAAAATTATCAATAACTCCGAAGATTGCAAAGATAGAGAAATGAAATTTTGTACGTTTGTAGAGCAAAACTCTGCGCTTGGCATAAAAGTCAATTCCACTTTTTACGTCAATTGCTTTTGGAGATATAAAAGTTATAAACGTAAAGTGCATTTTTTGACATACCAGGGGGGCTACCAGGCGGACCAACCTTTGCCCATCTTGTAGACGAACATCCAATCTATCATTTGGTGGAACAATTACCCAAATCGCTCCACCGATGATCGAGTTATAGCGTTTTGAAAAAAATCAATAACCGAAATCCACCTCCTACCAGTTCTGTTGACCTGGTGTTTCACAAAAAAATTACAAAAATTTAAAAATGTTTCGAGTCAAGAACAATTTTAGTTTTCTTGCAATATCTCCGCAGTTTTTCGAGATAAATTCATGAAATTTTGTGGGTTGATAGAAAACACAATGGGGAATATTTTTTGGAAAATAAAATTGGGACACGCCCAATTTGAAGTTGAAAAAAGAGGGCGTAAAACGGGAATAGCTTTTTCTTCGTGTTTTCTTTGGCGTTTCGAAAGTCCAAAATCTATCCATATTGAAGCAGAAGTTGCGACCTTTCACCTAGAAAAAATTTCATCCAAATACACCCAGAGGTTCCCGAGATACGAGAGTTACAACTTAAGTAAAAACAAGTATTTCCGGTAATTTCGCTTTTGCTTACAGTTTTGGAAAATTATCAATAACTCCGAAGATTGCAAAGATAGAGAAATGAAATTTTGTGCGTTTGTAGAGCGAAACTCTGCGCTTGGCATAAAAGTCAATTCCACTTTTTACGTCAATTGCTTTTGGAGATATAAAAGTTATAAACGTAAAGTGCATTTTTTGACATGCCAGGGGGGCCACCAGGCGGGCCAACCTTTGCCCAACTTGTTGACGAACATCCAATCTATCACTTGGTGGAACAATTACCCAAATCGCTCCACCGATGATCGAGTTATAGCGTTTTGAAAAAAATCAATTTCCGAAATCCACCTCCTACCAGTTCTGTTGACCTGGTGTTTCACAAAAAAATTACAAAAATTTAAAAATGTTTCGAGTCAAGAACAATTTTATCTTTCTTGCAATATCTCCTCAGTTTTTCGAGATAAATTCATGAAATTTTGTGGGTTGATAGAAAACACAATGGGGAATATTTTTTTGAAAATAAAATTGGGACACGCCCAATTTGAAGTTGAAAAAAGAGGGCGTAAAACGGGAATAGCTTTATCTTCGTGTTTTCTTTGGCGTTTCGAAAGTCCAAAAGCCATCCATATTGAAGCTGAAGTTGCGACCTTTCACCTAGAAAAAACTTCATCCAAATACACCCAGAGGTTCCGGAGATACGAGAGTTCCGACTTGAGTAAAAACAAGTATTTCCGGTAATTTCGCTTTTGCTTACAGTTTTGGAAAATTATCAATAACTCCGAAGATTGCAAAGATAGAGAAATGAAATTTTGTACGTTTGTAGAGCGAAACTCTGCGCTTGGCATAAAAGTCAATTCCACTTTTTACGTCAATTGCTTTTAGAGATATAAAAGTTATAAGCGTGAGGTGCATTTTTTGACATGCCAGGGGGGCCACCAGGCGGGCCAACCTTTGCCCATCTTGTAGACGAACATCCAATCTATCATTTGGTGGAACAATTACCCAAATCGCTCCACCGATGATCGAGTTATGGCGTTTTGAAAAAAATCAATTTCCGAAATCCACCTCCTACCAGTTCTGTTGACCTGGTGTTTCACAAAAAAAATTGCAAAAATATAAAAATTTTTCGAGTCAAGAACAATGTTAGTTTTCTTGCAATATCTCCGCAGTTTTTCGAGATAAATTCATGAAATTTTGTGGGTTGATAGAAAACATAATGGGGAATATTTTTTAGATAATAGAATTGGGACACGCCTAATTTGAAGTTGAAAAAAGAGGGCGTAAATCGGGAATAGCTTTTTCTTCGTATTTTCTTTGGCGTTTCGAAAGTCCAAAAGCCATCCATATTGAAGCTGAAGTTGTGACCTTTCACCTAGAAGAAATTTCATCCAAATACACCCAGACGTTCCCGAGATACGAGAGTTACAACTTGAGTAAAAACAAGTATTTCCGATAATTTCGCTTTTGCTTACAGTTTTGGAAAATTATCAATAACTCCGAAGATTGCAAAGATAGAGAAATGAAATTTTGTACGTTTGTAGAGCGAAACTCTGCGCTAGGCATAAAAGTCAATTCCACTTTTTACGTCAATTGCTTTTGGAGATATAAAAGTTATAAACGTAAGGTGCATTTTTTGACATGCCAGGGGGGCCACCAGGCGGGCCAACCTTTGCCCATCTTGTAGACGAACATCCAATCTATCATTTGGTGGAACAATTACCCAAATCGCTCCACCGATGATCGAGTTATAGCGTTTTGAAAAAAATCAATTTCCGAAATCCTTCTCCTACCAGTTCTGTTGACCTGGTGTTTCACAAAAAAAATTGCAAAAATTTAAAAATTTTTCGAGTCAAGAACAATTTTAGTTTTCTTGCAATATCTCCGCAGTTTTTCGAGATAAATTCATGAAATTTTGTGGGTTGATAGAAAACACAATGGGGAATATTTTTTGGAAAATAAAATTGGGACACGCCCAATTTGAAGTTGAAAAAAGAGGGCGTAAAACGGGAATAGCTTTTTCTTCGTGTTTTCTTTGGCGTTTCGAAAGTCCAAAATCTATCCATATTGAAGCAGAAGTTGCGACCTTTCACCTAGAAAAAATTTCATCCAAATACACCCAGAGGTTCCCGAGATACGAGAGTTACAACTTAAGTAAAAACAAGTATTTCCGGTAATTTCGCTTTTGCTTACAGTTTTGGAAAATTATCAATAACTCCGAAGATTGCAAGGATAGAGAAATGAAATTTTGTGCGTTTGTAGAGCGAAACTCTGCGCTTGGCATAAAAGTCAATTCCACTTTTTACGTCAATTGCTTTTGGAGATATAAAAGTTATAAACGTAAAGTGCATTTTTTGACATGCCAGGGGGGCCACCAGGCGGGCCAACCTTTGCCCAACTTGTTGACGAACATCCAATCTATCACTTGGTGGAACAATTACCCAAATCGCTCCACCGATGATCGAGTTATAGCGTTTTGAAAAAAATCAATTTCCGAAATCCACCTCCTACCAGTTCTGTTGACCTGGTGTTTCACAAAAAAATTACAAAAATTTAAAAATGTTTCGAGTCAAGAACAATTTTATCTTTCTTGCAATATCTCCTCAGTTTTTCGAGATAAATTCATGAAATTTTGTGGGTTGATAGAAAACACAATGGGGAATATTTTTTTGAAAATAAAATTGGGACACGCCCAATTTGAAGTTGAAAAAAGAGGGCGTAAAACGGGAATAGCTTTTTCTTCGTGTTTTCTTTGGCGTTTCGAAAGTCCAAAAGCCATCCATATTGAAGCTGAAGTTGCGACCTTTCACCTAGAAAAAACTTCATCCAAATACACCCAGAGGTTCCGGAGATACGAGAGTTCCGACTTGAGTAAAAACAAGTATTTCCGGTAATTTCGCTTTTGCTTACAGTTTTGGAAAATTATCAATAACTCCGAAGATTGCAAAGATAGAGAAATGAAATTTTGTGCGTTTGTAGAGCGAAACTCTGCGCTTGGCATAAAAGTCAATTCCACTTTTTACGTCAATTGCTTTTAGAGATATAAAAGTTATAAGCGTGAGGTGCATTTTTTGACATGCCAGGGGGGCCACCAGGCGGGCCAACCTTTGCCCATCTTGTAGACGAACATCCAATCTATCATTTGGTGGAACAATTACCCAAATCGCTCCACCGATGATCGAGTTATGGCGTTTTGAAAAAAATCAATTTCCGAAATCCACCTCCTACCAGTTCTGTTGACCTGGTGTTTCACAAAAAAAAATGCAAAAATATAAAAATTTTTCGAGTCAAGAACAATTTTAGTTTTCTTGCAATATCTCCGCAGTTTTTCGAGATAAATTCATGAAATTTTGTGGGTTGATAGAAAACATAATGGGGAATATTTTTTAGATAATAGAATTGGGACACGCCTAATTTGAAGTTGAAAAAAGAGGGCGTAAATCGGGAATAGCTTTTTCTTCGTATTTTCTTTGGCGTTTCGAAAGTCCAAAAGCCATCCATATTGAAGCTGAAGTTGCGACCTTTCACCTAGAAGAAATTTCATCCAAATACACCCAGACGTTCCCGAGATACGAGAGTTACAACTTGAGTAAAAACAAGTATTTCCGATAATTTCGCTTTTGCTTACAGTTTTGGAAAATTATCAATAACTCCGAAGATTGCAAAGATAGAGAAATGAAATTTTGTACGTTTGTAGAGCGAAACTCTGCGCTAGGCATAAAAGTCAATTCCACTTTTTACGTCAATTGCTTTTGGAGATATAAAAGTTATAAACGTAAGGTGCATTTTTTGACATGCCAGGGGGGCCACCAGGCGGGCCAACCTTTGCCCATCTTGTAGACGAACATCCAATCTATCATTTGGTGGAACAATTACCCAAATCGCTCCACCGATGATCGAGTTATAGCGTTTTGAAAAAAATCAATTTCCGAAATCCTTCTCCTACCAGTTCTGTTGACCTGGTGTTTCACAAAAAAAATTGCAAAAATTTAAAAATTTTTCGAGTCAAGAACAATTTTAGTTTTCTTGCAATATCTCCGCAGTTTTTCGAGATAAATTCATGAAATTTTGTGGGTTGATAGAAAATACAATGGGGAATAATTTTTAGAAAATAAAATTGGGACGCGCCCAATTTGAAGTTGAAAAAAGAGGGCGTAAAACGGGAATAGCTTTTACTTCGTGTTTTCTTTGGCGTTTCGAAAGTTCAAAAGCCATCCATATTGAAGCTGAAGTGTCGACCTTTCACCTAGAAAAAATTTCATCCAAATACACCTAGAGGTTCCCGAGATACGAGAGTTACAACTTGAGCAAAAACAAGTATTTCCGGTAATTTCGCTTTTGCTTACAGTTTTGGAAAATTATCAATAACTCCGAAGATTGCAAAGATAGAGAAATGAAATTTTGTACGTTTGTAGAGCGAAACTCTGCGCTTGGCATAAAAGTCAATTCCACGTTTTACGTCAATTGCTTTTGGAGATATAAAAGTTATAAACGTGAGGTGCATTTTTTGAAATGCCAGGGGGGCCACCAGGCGGGCCAACCTTTGCCCATCTTGTAGACGAACATCCAATCTATCATTTGGTGGAGCAATTACCCAAATTGCTCCACCGATGATCGAGTTATAGCGTTTTGAAAAAACTCAATTCCCGAAATCCACCTCCTACCAGTTCTGTTGACCTGGTGTTTCACAAAAAAAATTGCAAAAATTTAAAAATTTTTCGAGTCAAGAACAATTTAGCGTTTTGAAAAAAATCAATTTCCGAAATCCACCTCCTACCAGTTCTGTTGACCTGGTGTTTCACAAAAAAAATTGCAAAAATTTAAAAATTTTTCGAGTCAAGAACAATTTTAGTTTTCTTGCAATATCTTCGCAGTTTTTCGAGATAAATTCATGAAATTTTGTGGGTTGATAGAAAACACAATGGGGAATATTTTTAGAAAATAGAATTGGGACACGCCTAATTTGAAGTTGAAAAAAGAGGGCGTAAATCGGGAATAGCTTTTTCTTCGTATTTTCTTTGGCGTTTCGAAAGTCCAAAAGCCATCCATATTGAAGCTGAAGTTGCGACCTTTCACCTAGAAAAAATTTCATCCAAATAAACCCAGAGGTTCCCGAGATACAAAAGTTACAACTTGAGTAAAAACAAGTATTTCCGGTAATTTCGCTTTTGCTTACAGTTTTGGAAAATTATCAATAACTCCGAAGATTGCAAGGATAGAGAAATGAAATTTTGTACGTTTGTAGAGCGAAACTCTGCGCTTGGCATAAAAGTCAATTCCACTTTTTACGTCAATTGCTTTTGGAGATATAAAAGTTATAAGCTTAAAGTGCATTTTTTGACATGCCAGGGGGGCCACCAGGCGGGCCAACCTTTGCCCATCTTGTAGACGAACATCCAATCTATCATTTGGTGGAACAATTACCCAAATCGCTCCACCGATGATCGAGTTATAGCGTTTTGAAAAAAATCAATTTCCGAAATCCACCTCCTACCAGCTCTGTTGACCTGGTGTTTCACAAAAAAAATTGCAAAAATTTAAAAATTTTTCGAGTCAAGAACAATTTTAGTTTTCTTGCAATATCTCCGCAGTTTTTCGAGATAAATTCATGAAATTTTGTGGGTTGATAGAAAACACAATGGGGAATATTTTTTAGAAAATAGAATTGGGACACGCTCAATTTGAAGTTGAAAAAAGAGGGCGTAAAACGGTAATAGCTTTTTCTTCGTGTTTTCTTTGGAGTTTCGAAAGTCCAAAAGCCATCCATATTGAAGCTGAAGTTGCGACCTTTCACCTAGAAGAAATTTCATCCAAATACACCCAGACGTTCCGAGATACGAGAGTTACAACTTGAGTAAAAACAAGTATTTCCGGTAATTTCGCTTTTGCTTACAGTTTTGGAAAATTATCAATAACTCCGAAGATTGCAAAGATAGAGAAATGAAATTTTGTACGTTTGAAGAGCGAAACTCTGCGCTTGGCATAAAAGTCAATTCCACTTTTTACGTCAATTGCTTTTGGAGATATAAAAGTTATAAGCTTAAAGTGCATTTTTTGACATGCCAGGGGGGCCACCAAGCGGGCCAACCTTTTCCCATCTTGTAGACGAACATCCAATCTATCATTTGGTGGAACAATTACCCAAATCGCTCCACCGATGATCGAGTTATAGCGTTTTGAAAAAAATCAATTTCCGAAATCCACCTCCTACCAGTTCTGCTGACCTGGTGTTTCACAAAAAAATTACAAAAATTTAAAAATTTTTCGAGTCAAGTTTTAGTTTTCTTGCAATATCTCCGCAGTTTTTCGAAGTAAATTCATGAAATTTTGTGAGTTGATAGAAAACACAATGGGGAATATTTTTTAGAAAATAAAATTGGCACACGCACAATTTGAAGTTGAAAAAAGAGGGCGTAAATCGGGAATAGCTTTTTCTTCGTGTTTTCTTCGGCGTTTCGAAAGTCCAAAAGCCATCCATATTAAAGCTGAAGTTGCGACCTTTCACCTAGAAAAAATTTCATCCAAATACACCCAGAGGTTCCCGAGATACGAGAGTTACAACTTGAGTAAAAACAAGTATTTCCGGTAATTTCGCTTTTGCTTACAGTTTTGGAAAATTATCAATAACTCCGAAGATTGCAAAGATAGAGAAATGAAATTTAGTGCGTTTGTAGAGCGAAACTCTGCGTTTGGCATTAAAGTCAATTCCGCTTTTTACGTCAATTGCTTTTGGAGATATAAAAGTTATAAACGTAAGGTGCATTTTTTGACATGCCAGGGGGGCCACCAGGCGGGCCAACCTTTGCCCATCTTGTAGACGAACATCCAATCTATCATTTGGTGGAACAATTACCCAAATCGCTCCACCGATGATCGAGTTATAGCGTTTTGAAAAAAATCAATTTCCGAAATCCACCTCCTACCAGTTCTGTTGACCTGGTGTTTCACAAATAAAATTGCAAAAATTTAAAAATTTTTCGAGTCAAGAACAATTTTAGTTTTCTTGCAATATCTCCGCAGTTTTTCGAGATAAATTCATGAAATTTTGTGGGTTGATAGAAAACACAATGGGGAATAATTTTTAGAAAATAAAATTGGGACGCGCCCAATTTGAAGTTGAAAAAAGAGGGCGTAAAACGGGAATAGCTTTTACTTCGTGTTTTCTTTGGCGTTTCGAAAGTTCAAAAGCCATCCATATTGAAGCTGAAGTGTCGACCTTTCACCTAGAAAAAATTTCATCCAAATACACCTAGAGGTTCCCGAGATACGAGAGTTACAACTTGAGCAAAAACAAGTATTTCCGGTAATTTCGCTTTTGCTTACAGTTTTGGAAAATTATCAATAACTCCGAAGATTGCAAAGATAGAGAAATGAAATTTTGTACGTTTGTAGAGCGAAACTCTGCGCTTGGCATAAAAGTCAATTCCACGTTTTACGTCAATTGCTTTTGGAGATATAAAAGTTATAAACGTGAGGTGCATTTTTTGAAATGCCAGGGGGGCCACCAGGCGGGCCAACCTTTGCCCATCTTGTAGACGAACATCCAATCTATCATTTGGTGGAGCAATTACCCAAATTGCTCCACCGATGATCGAGTTATAGCGTTTTGAAAAAACTCAATTCCCGAAATCCACCTCCTACCAGTTCTGTTGACCTGGTGTTTCACAAAAAAAATTGCAAAAATTTAAAAATTTTTCGAGTCAAGAACAATTTAGCGTTTTGAAAAAAATCAATTTCCGAAATCCACCTCCTACCAGTTCTGTTGACCTGGTGTTTCACAAAAAAAATTGCAAAAATTTAAAAATTTTTCGAGTCAAGAACAATTTTAGTTTTCTTGCAATATCTTCGCAGTTTTTCGAGATAAATTCATGAAATTTTGTGGGTTGATAGAAAACACAATGGGGAATATTTTTAGAAAATAGAATTGGGACACGCCTAATTTGAAGTTGAAAAAAGAGGGCGTAAATCGGGAATAGCTTTTTCTTCGTATTTTCTTTGGCGTTTCGAAAGTCCAAAAGCCATCCATATTGAAGCTGAAGTTGCGACCTTTCACCTAGAAAAAATTTCATCCAAATAAACCCAGAGGTTCCCGAGATACAAAAGTTACAACTTGAGTAAAAACAAGTATTTCCGGTAATTTCGCTTTTGCTTACAGTTTTGGAAAATTATCAATAACTCCGAAGATTGCAAGGATAGAGAAATGAAATTTTGTACGTTTGTAGAGCGAAACTCTGCGCTTGGCATAAAAGTCAATTCCACTTTTTACGTCAATTGCTTTTGGAGATATAAAAGTTATAAGCTTAAAGTGCATTTTTTGACATGCCAGGGGGGCCACCAGGCGGGCCAACCTTTGCCCATCTTGTAGACGAACATCCAATCTATCATTTGGTGGAACAATTACCCAAATCGCTCCACCGATGATCGAGTTATAGCGTTTTGAAAAAAATCAATTTCCGAAATCCACCTCCTACCAGCTCTGTTGACCTGGTGTTTCACAAAAAAAATTGCAAAAATTTAAAAATTTTTCGAGTCAAGAACAATTTTAGTTTTCTTGCAATATCTCCGCAGTTTTTCGAGATAAATTCATGAAATTTTGTGGGTTGATAGAAAACACAATGGGGAATATTTTTTAGAAAATAGAATTGGGACACGCTCAATTTGAAGTTGAAAAAAGAGGGCGTAAAACGGTAATAGCTTTTTCTTCGTGTTTTCTTTGGAGTTTCGAAAGTCCAAAAGCCATCCATATTGAAGCTGAAGTTGCGACCTTTCACCTAGAAGAAATTTCATCCAAATACACCCAGACGTTCCGAGATACGAGAGTTACAACTTGAGTAAAAACAAGTATTTCCGGTAATTTCGCTTTTGCTTACAGTTTTGGAAAATTATCAATAACTCCGAAGATTGCAAAGATAGAGAAATGAAATTTTGTACGTTTGAAGAGCGAAACTCTGCGCTTGGCATAAAAGTCAATTCCACTTTTTACGTCAATTGCTTTTGGAGATATAAAAGTTATAAGCTTAAAGTGCATTTTTTGACATGCCAGGGGGGCCACCAAGCGGGCCAACCTTTTCCCATCTTGTAGACGAACATCCAATCTATCATTTGGTGGAACAATTACCCAAATCGCTCCACCGATGATCGAGTTATAGCGTTTTGAAAAAAATCAATTTCCGAAATCCACCTCCTACCAGTTCTGCTGACCTGGTGTTTCACAAAAAAATTACAAAAATTTAAAAATTTTTCGCGTCAAGTTTTAGTTTTCTTGCAATATCTCCGCAGTTTTTCGAAGTAAATTCATGAAATTTTGTGAGTTGATAGAAAACACAATGGGGAATATTTTTTAGAAAATAAAATTGGCACACGCACAATTTGAAGTTGAAAAAAGAGGGCGTAAATCGGGAATAGCTTTTTCTTCGTGTTTTCTTCGGCGTTTCGAAAGTCCAAAAGCCATCCATATTAAAGCTGAAGTTGCGACCTTTCACCTAGAAAAAATTTCATCCAAATACACCCAGAGGTTCCCGAGATACGAGAGTTACAACTTGAGTAAAAACAAGTATTTCCGGTAATTTCGCTTTTGCTTACAGTTTTGGAAAATTATCAATAACTCCGAAGATTGCAAAGATAGAGAAATGAAATTTAGTGCGTTTGTAGAGCGAAACTCTGCGTTTGGCATTAAAGTCAATTCCGCTTTTTACGTCAATTGCTTTTGGAGATATAAAAGTTATAAACGTAAGGTGCATTTTTTGACATGCCAGGGGGGCCACCAGGCGGGCCAACCTTTGCCCATCTTGTAGACGAACATCCAATCTATCATTTGGTGGAACAATTACCCAAATCGCTCCACCGATGATCGAGTTATAGCGTTTTGAAAAAAATCAATTTCCGAAATCCACCTCCTACCAGTTCTGTTGACCTGGTGTTTCACAAATAAAATTGCAAAAATTTAAAAATTTTTCGAGTCAAGAACAATTTTAGTTTTCTTGCAATATCTCCGCAGTTTTTCGAGATAAATTCATGAAATTTTGTGGGTTGATAGAAAACACAATGGGGAATATTTTTTAGAAAATAGAATTGGGACACACCCAATTTGAAGTTGAAAAAAGAGGGCGTAAAACGGGAATAGCTTTTTCTTCGTGTTTTCTTTGGCGTTTCGAAAGTCCAAAAGCCATCCATATTGAAGCTGAAGTTGCGACCTTTCACCTAGAAGAAATTTCATCCAAATACACCCAGAGGTTCTCGAGATACGAGAGTTACAACTTAAGTAAAAACAAGTATTTCCGGTAATTTTGCTTTTGCTTACAGTTTTGGAAAACTATCAATAACTCCGAAGATTGCAAAGATAGAGAAATGAAATTTTGTACGTTTGTAGAGCGAAACTCTGCGCTTGGCATAAAAGTCAATTCCACTTTTTACGTCAATTGCTTTTGGAGATATAAAAGTTATAAACTTAAAGTGCATTTTTTGACATGCCAGGGGGGCCACCAGGCGGGCCAACCTTTGCCCATCTTGTAGACGAACATCCAATCTATCATTTGGTGGAACAATTACCCAAATCGCTCCACCGATGATCGAGTTATAGCGTTTTGAAAAAAATCAATTTCCGAAATCCACCTCCTACCAGTTCTGTTGACCTGGTGTTTCACAAAAAAAATTGCAAAAATTTAAAAATTTTTCTAGTCAAGAACAATTTTAGTTTTCTTGCAATATCTCCGCAGTTTTTTGAGGTAAATTCATGAAATTTTGTGGGTTGATAGAAAACACAATGGGAAATATTTTTTAGAAAATAAAATTGGCACACGCCCAATTTGAAGTTGAAAAAAGAGGGCGTAAATCGGGAATAGCTTTTTCTTCGTATTTTCTTTGGCGTTTCGAAAGTCCAAAAGCCATCCATATTGAAGCTGAAGTTGCGACCTTTCACCTAGAAGAAATTTCATCCAAATACACCCAGAGGTTCCCGAGATACGAGAGTTACAACTTGAGTAAAAACAAGTATTTCCGGTAATTTCGCTTTTGCTTACAGTTTTGGAAAATTATCAATAACTCCGAAGATTGCAAAGATAGAGAAATGAAATTTTGTACGTTTGTAGAGCGAAACTCTGCGCTTGGCATAAAAGTCAATTCCACTTTTTACGTCAATTGCTTTTGGAGATATAAAAGTTATAAACGTAAGGTGCATTTTTTGACATGCCAGGGGGGCCACCAGGCGGGCCAACCTTTGCCCATCTTGTAGACGAACATCCAATCTATCATTTGGTGGAACAATTACCCAAATCGCTCCACCGATGATCGAGTTATAGCGTTTTGAAAAAAATCAATTTCCGAAATCCACCTCCTACCAGTTCTGTTGACCTGGTGTTTCACAAAAAAAATTGCAAAAATTTAAAAATTTTTCGAGTCAAGAACAATTTTAGTTTTCTTACAATATCTCCGCAGTTTTTCGAGATAAATTCATGAAATTTTGTGGGTTGATAGAAAACACAATGGGGATTAGTTTTTAGAAAATAAAATTGGGACACGCCCAATTTGAAGTTGAAAAAAGAGGGCGTAAAAGGGGAATAGCTTTTTCTTCGTGTTTTCTTTAGCGTTTCGAAAGTCCAAAAGCCATCCATATTGAAGCTGAAGTTGCGACCTTTCACCTGGAAAAAATTTCATCCAAATACACCCAGAGGTTCCCGAGATACGAGAGTTACAACTTGAGTAAAAACAAGTATTTCCGGTAATTTCGCTTTTGCTTACAGTTTTGGAAAATTATCAATAACTCCGAAGATTGCAAAGATAGAGAAATGAAATTTTGTACGTTTGTAGAGCGAAACTCTGCGTTTGGCATAAAAGTCAATTCCATTTTTTACGTCAATTGCTTTTGGAGATATAAAAGTTATAAACGTAAAGTGCATTTTTTGACATGCCACGGGGGCCACCAGGCGGGCCAACCTTTGCCCATCTTGTAGACGAACATCCAATCTATCATTTGGTGGAGCAATTACCCAAATCGCTCCACCGATGATCGAGTTATAGCGTTTTGAAAAAAATCAATTTCCGAAATCCACCTCCTACCAGTTCTGTTGACCTGGTGTTTCACAAAAAAAATTGCAAAAATTTAAAAATTTTTCGAGTCAAGAACAATTTTTTTAGTTTTCTTGCAATATCTCCGCAGTTTTTCGAGATAAATTCATGAAATTTTGTGGGTTGATAGAAAACACAATGGGGACTAGTTTTTAGAAAATAAAATTGGGACACGCCCAATTTGAAGTTGAAAAAAGAGGGCGTACAACGGGAATAGTTTTTTCTTCGTGTTTTCTTTGGCGTTTCGAAAGTCCAAAAGCCATCCATATTGAAGCTGAAGTTGCGACCTTTCACCTAGAAGAAATTTCATCCAAATACACCCAGACGTTCCCGAGATACGAGAGTTACAACTTGAGTAAAAACAAGTATTTCCGGTAATTTCGCTTTTGCTTACAGTTTTGGAAAATTATCAATAACTCCGAAGATTGCAAAGATAGAGAAATGAAATTTTGTACGTTTGTAGAGCGAAACTCTGCGCTTGGCATAAAAGTCAATTCCACTTTTTACGTCAATTGCTTTTGGAGATATAAAAGTTATAAACGTAAAGTGCATTTTTTGACATGCCAGGGGGGCCACCAGGCGGGCCAACCTTTGCCCATCTCGTAGACGAACATCCAATCTATCATTTGGTGGAACAATTACCCAAATCGCTCCACCGATGATCGAGTTATAGCGTTTTGAAAAAAATCAATTTTCGAAATCCACCTCCTACCAGTTCTGTTGACCTGGTGTTTCACAAAAAAAATTGCAAAAATATAAAAATTTTTCAAGTCAAGAACAATTTTAGTTTTCTTGCAATATCTCCGCAGTTTTTCGAGATAAATTCATGAAATTTTGTGGGTTGATAGAAAACAAAATGGGGAATATTTTTTAGAAAATAAAATTGGGACACACCCAATTTGAAGTTGAAAAAAGAGGGCGTAAAACGGGAATAGCTTTTTCTTCGTGTTTTCTTTGGCGTTTCGAAAGTCCAAAAGCCATCCATATTGAAGCTGAAGTTGCGACCTTTCACCTAGAAAAAATTTCATCCAAATACAGCCAGAGGTTCCCGAGATACGAGAGTTACGACTTGAGTAAAAACAAGTATTTCCGGTAATTTCGCTTTTGCTTACAGTTTTGGAAAATTATCAATAACTCCGAAGATTGCAAAGATAGAGAAATGAAATTTTGTACGTTTGTAGAGCAAAACTCTGCGCTTGGCATAAAAGTCAATTCCACTTTTTACGTCAATTGCTTTTGGAGATATAAAAGTTATAAACTTAAAGTGCATTTTTTGACATGCCAGGGGGCACCAGGCGGGCCAACCTTTTCCCATCTTGTAGACGAACATCCAATCTATCATTTGGTGGAACAATTACCCAAATCGCTCCACCGATGATCGAGTTATAACGTGTTGAAAAAAATCAATTTCCGAAATCCACCTCCTACCAGTTCTGTTGACCTGGTGTTTCACAAAAAAAATTGCAAAAATTTAAAAATTTTTCGAGTCAAGAACAATTTTAGTTTTCTTGCAAGATCTCCGCAGTTTTTCGAGATAAATGCATGAAATTTTGTGGGTTGATAGAAAACATAATGGGGAATATTTTTAGAAAAAAAAAATTTGGAGACGCCCAATTTGAAGTTGAAAAAAGAGGGCGTAAAACGGGAATAGCTTTTTCTTCGTGTTTTCTTTGGCGTTTCGAAATTCCAAAAGCCATCCATATTGAAGCTGAATTTGCGACCTTTCACCTAGAAGAAATTTCATCCAAATACACCCAGAGGTTCCCGAGATACGAGAGTTACAACTTGAGTAAAAACAAGTATTTCCGGTAATTTCGCTTTTGCTTACAGTTTTGGAAAATTATCAATAACTCCGAAGATTGCAAAGATAGAGAAATTAAATTTTGTACGTTTGTAGAGCGGAACTCTGCGCTTGGCATTGAAGTCAATTCCACTTTTTACGTCAATTGCTTTTGGAGATACAAAAGTTATAAACGTAAAGTGCATTTTTTGACATGCCAGGGGGCCCACCAGGCGGGCCAACCTTTGCCCATCTTGTAGACGAACATCCAATCTATCATTTGGTGGAACAATTACCCAAATCGCTCCACCGATGATCGAGTTATAGCGTTTTGAAAAAAATCAATAACCGAAATCCACCTCCTACCAGTTCTTATAGAAAACACAATGGGGAATATTTTTTTGAAAATAAAATTGGGACACGCCCAATTTGAAGTTGAAAAGAGAGGGCGTAAAACGGGAATAGCTTTTTCTTCGTGTTTTCTTTGGCGTTTCGAAAGTCCAAAAGCCATCCATATTGAAGCTGAAGTTGCGACCTTTCACCTAGAAAAAATTTCATCCAAATACACCCAGAGGTTCCCGAGATACGAGAGTTACAACTTGAGTAAAAACAAGTATTTCGCTATTGCTTACAGTTTTGGAAAATTATCAATAACTCCGAAGATTGCAAAGATAGAGAAATGAAATTTTGTACGCTTGTAGATCGAAACTCTGCGCTTGGCATAAAAGTCAATTCCACTTTTTACGTCAGTTGCTTTTAAGTTATAAACTTAAAGTGCATTTTTTGACATGCCAGGGGGGCCACCAGGCGGGCCAACCTTTGCCCATCTCGTAGACGAACATCCAATCTATCATTTGGTGGAACAATTACCCAAATCGCTCCACCGATGATCGAGTTATAGCGTTTTGAAAAAAATCAATTTTCGAAATCCACCTCCTACCAGTTCTGTTGACCTGGTGTTTCACAAAAAAAATTGCAAAAATATAAAAATTTTTCGAGTCAAGAACAATTTTAGTTTTCTTGCAATATCTCCGCAGTTTTTCGAGATAAATTCATGAAATTTTGTGAGTTGATAGAAAACACAATGGGGAATATTTTTGAGAAAATAAAATTGGGACACGCCCAATTTGAAATTGAAAAAAGAGGGCGTAAAACGGGAATAGCTTTTTCTTCGTGTTTTCTTTGGCGTTTCGAAATTCCAAAAGCCATCCATATTGAAGCTGAAGTTGCGACCTTTCACCTAGAAAAAATTTCATCCAAATACAGCCAGAGGTTCCAGAGATACGAGAGTTACAACTTAAGTAAAAACAAGTATTTCTGGTAATTTCGCTTTTGCTTACAGTTTTGGAAAATTATCTATAACTCCGAAGATTGCAAAGATAGAGAAATGAAATTTTGTACGTTTGTAGAGCGAAACTCTGCGCTAGGCATAAAAGTCAATTCCACAGTTTACGTCAATTGCTTTTGGAGATATAAAAGTTATAAACTTAAAGTGCATTTTTTGACATGCCAGGGGGGCCGCCAAGCGGGCCAACCTTTTCTCATCTTGTAGACGAACATCCAATCTATCATTTGGTGGAACAATTACCCAAATCGTTCCACCGATGATCGAGTTATAGCGTTTTGAAAAAAATCAATTTCCGAAATCCACCTCCTACCAGTTCTGTTGACCTGGTGTTTCACAAAAAAAATTGCAAAAATTTAAAAATTTTTCGAGTCAAGAACAATTTTAGTTTTCTTGCAATATCTCCGCAGTTTTTCGAGATAAATTCATGAAATTGTGTGGGTTGATAGAAAACATAATGGAAAATATTTTTAGAAAATAAAATTGGGACACGCCCAATTTGAAGTTGAAAAAAGAGGGCGTACAACGGGAATAGCTTTTTCTTCGTGTTTTCTTTGGCGTTTCGAAAGTCCAAAAGCCATCCATATTGAAGCTGAAGTTGCGACCTTTCACCTAGAAAAAATTTCATCCAAATACAACCAGAGGTTCCCGAGATACGAGAGTTACTTACAACTTGAGTAAAAACAAGTATTTCCGGTAATTTCGCTTTTGCTTACAGTTTTGGAAAATTATCAATAACTCCGAAGATTGCAAAGATAGAGAAATTAAATTTTGTACGTTTGTAGAGCGAAACTCTGCGCTTGGCATAAAAGTCAATTCCACTTTTTATGTCAATTGCTTTTGGAGATATAAAAGTTATAAACGTAAAGTGCATTTTTTGACATGCCAGGGGGGCCACCAGGCTGGCCAACCTTTGCCCATCTTGTAGACGAACATCCAATCTATCATTTGGTGGAGCAATTACCCAAATTGCTCCACCGATGATCGAGTTATAGCGTTTTGAAAAAACTCAATTCCCGAAATCCACCTCCTACCAGTTCTGTTGACCTGGTGTTTCACAAAAAAAATTGCAAAAATTTAAAAATTTTTCGAGTCAAGAACAATTTTAGTTTTCTTGCAATATCTCCGCAGTTTTTCGAGATAAATTCATGAAATTTTGTGGGTTGATAGAAAACGCAATGGGGAATATTTTTTAGAAAATAAAATTGGGACACGCCCAATTTGAAGTTGAAAAAAGAGGGCGTAAAACGGTAATAGCTTTTTCTTCGTGCTTTCTTTGGCGTTTCGAAAGTCGAGAAGCCATCCATATTGAAGCTGAAGTTGCGACCTTTCACTTAGAAAAAATTTCATCCAAATACACCCAGAGGTTCCCGAGATACGAGAGTTACGACTTGAGTAAAAACAAGTATTTCCGGTAATTTCGCTTTTGCTTACAGTTTTGGAAAATTATCAATAACTCCGAAGATTGCAAAGATAGAGAAATGAAATTTTGTACGCTTGTAGATCGAAACTCTGCGCTTGGCATAAAAGTCAATTCCACTTTTTACGTCAGTTGCTTTTAAGTTATAAACTTAAAGTGCATTTTTTGACATGCCAGGGGGGCCACCAGGCGGGCCAACCTTTGCCCATCTCGTAGACGAACATCCAATCTATCATTTGGTGGAACAATTACCCAAATCGCTCCACCGATGATCGAGTTATAGCGTTTTGAAAAAAATCAATTTTCGAAATCCACCTCCTACCAGTTCTGTTGACCTGGTGTTTCACAAAAAAAATTGCAAAAATATAAAAATTTTTCGAGTCAAGAACAATTTTAGTTTTCTTGCAATATCTCCGCAGTTTTTCGAGATAAATTCATGAAATTTTGTGAGTTGATAGAAAACACAATGGGGAATATTTTTTAGAAAATAAAATTGGGACACGCCCAATTTGAAGTTGAAAAAAGAGGGCGTAAAACGGGAATAGCTTTTTCTTCGTGTTTTCTTTGGCGTTTCGAAAGTCCAAAAGCCATCCATATTGAAGCTGAAGTTGCGACCTTTCACTTAGAAAAAATTTCATCCAAATACACCCAGAGGTTCCCGAGATACGAGAGTTACGACTTGAGTAAAAACAAGTATTTCCGGTAATTTCGCTTTTGCTTACAGTTTTGGAAAATTATCAATAACTCCGAAGATTGCAAAGATAGAGAAATGAAATTTTGTACGTTTGTAGAGCAAAACTCTGCGCTTGGCATAAAAGTCAATTCCACTTTTTACGTCAATTGCTTTTGGATATATAAAAGTTATAAACTTAAAGTGCATTTTTTGACATGCCAGGGGGGCCACCAAGCGGGCCAACCTTTTCCCATCTTGTAGACGAACATCCAATCTATCATTTGGTGAAGCAATTACCCAAATCGCTCCACCGATGATCGAGTTAAAGCGTTTTGAAAAAATCAATTTCCGAAATCCACCTCCTACCAGTTCTGTTGACCTGGTGTTTCACAAAAAAAATTGCAAAAATTTAAAAATTTTCGAGTCAAGAACAATTTTAGTTTTCTTGCAATATCTCCGCAGTTTTTCGAGATAAATTCATGAAATTTTGTGAGTTGATAGAAAACACAATGGGGAATATTTTTTACAAAATAAAATTGGGACACGCTCAATTTGAAGTTGAAAAAAGAGGGCGTAAAACGGTAATAGCTTTTTCTTCGTGCTTTCTTTGGCGTTTCGAAAATCGAGAAGCCATCCATATTGAAGCTGAAGTTGCGACCTTTCACTTAGAAAAAATTTCATCCAAATACACCCAGAGGTTCCCGAGATACGAGAGTTACGACTTGAGTAAAAACAAGTATTTCCGGTAATTTCGCTTTTGCTTACAGTTTTGGAAAATTATCAATAACTCCGAAGATTGCAAAGATAGAGAAATGAAATTTTGTACGTTTGTATAGCGAAACTCTGCGCTTGGCATAAAAGTCAATTCCACTTTTTACGTCAATTGCTTTTAAGTTATAAACTTAAAGTGCATTTTTTGACATGCCAGGGGGGCCACCAGGCGGGCCAACCTTTGCCCATCTTGTAGACGAACATCCAATCTATCATTTGGTGGAACAATTACCCAAATCGCTCCACCGATGATCGAGTTATAGCGTTTTGAAAAAAATCAATTTCCGAAATCCACCTCCTACCAGTTCTGTTGACCTGGTGTTTCACAAAAAAAATTGCAAAAATATAAAAATTTTTCGAGTCAAGAACAATTTTAGTTTTCTTGCAATATCTCCGCAGTTTTTCGAGATAAATGCAGGAAATTTTGTGAGTTGATAGAAAACACAATGGGGAATATTTTTTAGAAAATAAAATTGGGACACGCCCAATTTGAAGTTGAAAAAAGAGGGCGTAAAACGGGAATAGCTTTTTCTTCGTGTTTTCTTTGGCGTTTCGAAAGTCCAAAAGCCATCCATATTGAAGCTGAAGTTGCGACCTTTCACCTAGAAAAAATTTCATCCAAATACACCCAGAGGTTCCCGAGATACGAGAGTTACAACTTGAGTAAAAACAAGTATTCCGGTAATTTCGCTTTTGCTTACAGTTTTGGAAAATTATCAATAACTCCGAAGATTGCAAAGATAGAGAAATGAAATTTTGTACGTTTGTAGAGCGAAACTCTGCGCTAGGCATAAAAGTCAATTCCACATTTTACGTCAATTGCTTTTGGAGATATAAAAGTTATAAACTTAAAGTGCATTTTTTGACATGCCAGGGGGGCCGCCAAGCGGGCCAACCTTTTCCCATCTTGTAGACGAACATCCAATCTATCATTTGGTGGAACAATTACCCAAATCGTTCCACCGATGATCGAGTTATAGCGTTTTGAAAAAAATCACTTTCCGAAATCCACCTCCTACCAGTTCTGTTGACCTGGTGTTTCACAAAAAAAAAATTGCAAAAATTTAAAAATTTTTCGAGTCAGGAACAATTTTAGTTTTCTTGCAATATCTCCGCAGTTTTTCGAGATAAATTCATGAAATTTTGTGGGTTGATAGAAAACACAATGGGGAATATTTTTTACAAAATAAAATTGGGACACGCTCAATTTGAAGTTGAAAAAAGAGGGCGTAAAACGGTAATAGCTTTTTCTTCGTGCTTTCTTTGGCGTTTCGAAAGTCGAGAAGCCATCCATATTGAAGCTGAAGTTGCGACCTTTCACTTAGAAAAAATTTCATCCAAATACAGCCAGAGGTTCCCGAGATACGAGAGTTACGACTTGAGTAAAAACAAGTATTTCCGGTAATTTCACTTTTGCTTACAGTTTTGGAAAATTATCAATAACTCCGAAGATTGCAAAGATAGAGAAATGAAATTTTGTACGTTTGTATAGCGAAACTCTGCGCTTGGCATAAAAGTCAATTCCACTTTTTACGTCAATTGCTTTTATTGATATAAAAGTTATAAACGTAAAGTGCATTTTTTGACATGCCGGGGGGGCCATCAGGCGGGACAACCTTTTGCCATCTTGTAGACGAACATCCAATCTATCATTTGGTGGAGCAATTACCCAAATCGCTCCACCGATGATCGAGTTATAGCGTTTTGAAAAAAATCAATTTCCGAAATCCACCTCCTACCAGTTCTGTTGACCTGGTGTTTCACAAAAAAAATTGCAAAAATTTAAAAATTTTTCGAGTCAAGAACAATTTTAGTTTTCTTGCAATATCTCCGGAGTTTTTCGAGATAAATTCATGAAAATTCTTTAAGTTGATAGAAAACACAATGGGGAATATTTTTTAGAAAATAAAATTGGGACACGCCCAATTTGAAGTTGAAAAAAGAGGGCGTAAAACGGGAATAGCTTTTTCTTCGTGTTTTCTTTGGCGTTTCGAAATTCCAAAAGCCATCCATATTGAAGCTGAAGTTGCGACCTTTCACCTAGAAAAAATTTCATCCAAATACACCCAGAGGTTCCCGAGATACGAGAGTTACAACTTGAGTAAAAACAAGTATTCCGGTAATTTCGCTTTTGCTTACAGTTTTGGAAAATTATCAATAACTCCGAAGATTGCAAAGATAGAGAAATGAAATTTTGTACGTTTGTAGAGCGAAACTCTGCGCTAGGCATAAAAGTCAATTCCACATTTTACGTCAATTGCTTTTGGAGATATAAAAGTTATAAGCTTAAAGTGCATTTTTTGACATGCCAGGGGGGCCGCCAAGCGGGCCAACCTTTTCCCATCTTGTAGACGAACATCCAATCTATCATTTGGTGGAACAATTACCCAAATCGTTCCACCGATGATCGAGTTATAGCGTTTTGAAAAAAATCACTTTCCGAAATCCACCTCCTACCAGTTCTGTTGACCTGGTGTTTCACAAAAAAAAATTGCAAAAATTTAAAAATTTTTCGAGTCAGGAACAATTTTAGTTTTCTTGCAATATCTCCGCAGTTTTTCGAGATAAATGCAGGAAATTTTGTGAGTTGATAGAAAACACAATGGGGAATATTTTTTACAAAATAAAATTGGGACACGCTCAATTTGAAGTTGAAAAAAGAGGGCGTAAAACGGTAATAGCTTTTTCTTCGTGCTTTCTTTGGCGTTTCGAAAATCGAGAAGCCATCCATATTGAAGCTGAAGTTGCGACCTTTCACTTAGAAAAAATTTCATCCAAATACACCCAGAGGTTCCCGAGATACGAGAGTTACGACTTGAGTAAAAACAAGTATTTCCGGTAATTTCGCTTTTGCTTACAGTTTTGGAAAATTATCAATAACTCCGAAGATTGCAAAGATAGAGAAATGAAATTTTGTACGTTTGTAGAGCAAAACTCTGCGCTTGGCATAAAAGTCAATTTCACTTTTTACGTCAATTGCTTTTGGAGATATAAAAGTTATAAACTTAAAGTGCATTTTTTGACATGCCAGGGGGGCCACCAAGCGGGCCAACCTTTTCCCATCTTGTAGACGAACATCCAATCTATCATTTGGTGGAACAATTACCCAAATCGCTCCACCGATGATCGAGTTAAAGCGTTTTGAAAAAAATCAATTTCCGAAATCCACCTCCTACCAGTTCTGTTGACCTGGTGTTTCACAAAAAAATTGCAAAAATTTAAAAATTTTTCGAGTCAAGAACAATTTTAGTTTTCTTGCAATATCTCCGCAGTTTTTCGAGATAAATTCATGAAATTTTGTGGGTTGATAGAAAACATAATGGGGAATATTTTTTAGAAAAAAGAATTGGGACACGCCCAATTTGAAGTTGAAAAAAGAGGGCGTAAAACGGGAATAGCTTTTTCTTCGTGTTTTCTTTGGCGTTTCGAAAGTCCAAAAGCCATCCATATTGAAGCTGAAGTTGCGACCTTTCACTTAGAAAAAATTTCATCCAAATACACCCAGAGGTTCCCGAGATACGAGAGTTACGACTTGAGTAAAAACAAGTATTTCCGGTAATTTCGCTTTTGCTTACAGTTTTGGAAAATTATCAATAACTCCGAAGATTGCAAAGATAGAGAAATGAAATTTTGTACGTTTGTAGAGCAAAACTCTGCGCTTGGCATAAAAGTCAATTCCACTTTTTACGTCAATTGCTTTTGGATATATAAAAGTTATAAACTTAAAGTGCATTTTTTGACATGCCAGGGGGGCCACCAAGCGGGCCAACCTTTTCCCATCTTGTAGACGAACATCCAATCTATCATTTGGTGAAGCAATTACCCAAATCGCTCCACCGATGATCGAGTTAAAGCGTTTTGAAAAAAATCAATTTCCGAAATCCACCTCCTACCAGTTCTGTTGACCTGGTGTTTCACAAAAAAAATTGCAAAAATTTAAAAATTTTCGAGTCAAGAACAATTTTAGTTTTCTTGCAATATCTCCGCAGTTTTTCGAGATAAATTCATGAAATTTTGTGAGTTGATAGAAAACACAATGGGGAATATTTTTTACAAAATAAAATTGGGACACGCTCAATTTGAAGTTGAAAAAAGAGGGCGTAAAACGGTAATAGCTTTTTCTTCGTGCTTTCTTTGGCGTTTCGAAAATCGAGAAGCCATCCATATTGAAGCTGAAGTTGCGACCTTTCACTTAGAAAAAATTTCATCCAAATACACCCAGAGGTTCCCGAGATACGAGAGTTACGACTTGAGTAAAAACAAGTATTTCCGGTAATTTCGCTTTTGCTTACAGTTTTGGAAAATTATCAATAACTCCGAAGATTGCAAAGATAGAGAAATGAAATTTTGTACGTTTGTAGAGCAAAACTCTGCGCTTGGCATAAAAGTCAATTCCACTTTTTACGTCAATTGCTTTTGGAGATATAAAAGTTATAAACTTAAAGTGCATTTTTTGACATGCCAGGGGGGCCACCAAGCGGGCCAACCTTTTCCCATCTTGTAGACGAACATCCAATCTATCATTTGGTGGAAAAATTACCCAAATCGCTCCACCGATGATCGAGTTATAACGTGTTGAAAAAAATCAATTTCCGAAATCCACCTCCTACCAGTTCTGTTGACCTGGTGTTTCACAAAAAAAATTGCAAAAATTTAAAAATTTTTCAAGTCAAGAACAATTTTAGTTTTCTTGCAATATCTCCGCAGTTTTTCGAGATAAATTCATGAAATTCTGTGAGTTGATAGAAAACAGAATGGGAAATATTTTTTACAAAATAGAATTGGGACACGCCCAATTTGAAGTTGAAAAAAGAGGGCGTAAAACGGTAATAGCTTTTTCTTCGTGCTTTCTTTGGCGTTTCGAAAATCGAGAAGCCATCCATATTGAAGCTGAAGTTGCGACCTTTCACTTAGAAAAAATTTCATCCAAATACACCCAGAGGTTCCCGAGATACGAGAGTTACGACTTGAGTAAAAACAAGTATTTCCGGTAATTTCGCTTTTGCTTACAGTTTTGGAAAATTATCAATAACTCCGAAGATTGCAAAGATAGAGAAATGAAATTTTGTACGTTTGTAGAGCAAAACTCTGCGCTTGGCATAAAAGTCAATTCCACTTTTTACGTCAATTGCTTTTGGAGATATAAAAGTTATAAACTTAAAGTGCATTTTTTGACATGCCAGGGGGGCCACCAAGCGGGCCAACCTTTTCCCATCTTGTAGACGAACATCCAATCTATCATTTGGTGGAGCAATTACCCAAATCGCTCCACCGATGATCGAGTTAAAGCGTTTTGAAAAAAATCAATTTCCGAAATCCACCTCCTACCAGTTCTGTTGACCTGGTGTTTCACAAAAAAAATTGCAAAAATTTTAAAATTTTTCGAGTCAAGAACAATTTTAGTTTTCTTGCAATATCTCCGCAGTTTTTCGAGATAAATTCATGAAATTTTGTGAGTTGATAGAAAACACAATGGGGAATATTTTTTACAAAATAAAATTGGGAACGCTCAAAGATAGAGAAATGAAATTTTGTACGTTTATAGAGCGAAACTCTGCGCTTGGCATAAAAGTCAATTCCACTTTTTACGTCAATTGCTTTTGGAGATATAAAAGTTATAAACTTAAAGTGCATTTTTTGACATGCCAGGGGGCACCAGGCGGGCCAACCTTTTCCCATCTTGTAGACGAACATCCAATCTATCATTTGGTGGAACAATTACCCAAATCGCTCCACCGATGATCGAGTTATAACGTTTTGAAAAAAATCAATTTCCGAAATCCACCTCCTACCAGTTCTGTTGACCTGGTGTTTCACAAAAAAAATTGCAAAAATTTAAAAATTTTTCAAGTCAAGAACAATTTTAGTTTTCTTGCAATATCTCCGCAGTTTTTCGAGATAATTCATGAAATTTTGTGGGTTAATAGAAAACAGAATGGGAAATATTTTTTAGAAAATAGAATTAGGACACGCCCAATTTGAAGTTGAAAAAAGAGGGCGTAAAACGGTAATAGCTTTTTCTTCGTGCTTTCTTTGGCGTTTCGAAAATCGAGAAGCCATCCATATTGAAGCTGAAGTTGCGACCTTTCACCTAGAAAAAATTTCATCCAAATAAACCCAGAGGTTCCCGAGATACGAGAGCTACAACTTGACTAAAAACAAGTATTTCCGGTAATTTCGCTTTTGCTTACAGTTTTGGAAAATTATCAATAACTCCGAAGATTGCAAAGATAGAGAAATGAAATTTTGCACGTTTGTAGAGCGAAACTCTGCGCTTGGCATAAAAGTCAATTCCACTTTTTACGTCAATTGCTTTTGGAGATATAAAAGTTATAAACGTAAAGTGCATTTTTTGACATGCCAGGGGGCCGCCAAGCGGGCCAACCTTTTCCCATCTTGTAGACGAACATCCAATCTATCATTTGGTGGAACAATTACCCAAATCGTTCAACCGATGATCGAGTTATAGCGTTTTGAAAAAAATCACTTTCCGAAATCCACCTCCTACCAGTTCTGTTGACCTGGTGTTTCACAAAAAAAAATTGCAAAAATTTAAAAACTTTTCGAGTCAGGAACAATTTTAGTTTTCTTGCAATATCTCCGCAGTTTTTCGAGATAAATTCATGAAATTTTGTGGGTTGATAGAAAACACAATGGGAAATATTTTTTACAAAATAAAATTGGGACACGCTCAATTTGAAGTTGAAAAAAGAGGGCGTAAAACGGTAATAGCTTTTTCTTCGTGCTTTCTTTGGCGTTTCGAAAATCGAGAAGCCATCCATATTGAAGCTGAAGTTGCGACCTTTCACCTAGAAAAAATTTCATCCAAATTAACCAGAGGTTCCCGAGATACGAGAGTTACAACTTGAGTAAAAACAAGTATTTCCGGTAATTTCGCTTTTGCTTACAGTTTTGGAAAATTATCAATAACTCCGAAGATTGCAAAGATAGAGAAATGAAATTTTGTACGTTTGTAGAGCGAAACTCTGCGCTTGGCATAAAAGTCAATTCCACTTTTTACGTCAATTGCTTTTGGAGATATAAAAGTTATAAACTTAAAGTGCATTTTTTGACATGCCAGGGGGCACCAGGCGGGCCAACCTTTTCCCATCTTGTAGACGAACATCCAATCTATCATTTGGTGGAACAATTACCCAAATCGCTCCACCGATGATCGAGTTATAACGTTTTGAAAAAAATCAATTTCCGAAATCCACCTCCTACCAGTTCTGTTGACCTGGTGTTTCACAAAAAAAATTGCAAAAATTTAAAAATTTTTCAAGTCAAGAACAATTTTAGTTTTCTTGCAATATCTCCGCAGTTTTTCGAGATAATTCATGAAATTTTGTGGGTTAATAGAAAACAGAATGGGAAATATTTTTTAGAAAATAGAATTGGGACACGCCCAATTTGAAGTTGAAAAAAGAGGGCATAAAACGGGAATAGCTTTTTCTTCGTGTTTTCTTTGGCGTTTCGAAAGTCCAAAAGCCATTCATATTGAAGCTGAAGTTGCGACCTTTCACCTAGAAAAAATTTCATCCAAATAAACCCAGAGGTTCCCGAGATACGAGAGCTACAACTTGAGTAAAAACAAGTATTTCCGGTAATTTCGCTTTTGCTTACAGTTTTGGAAAATTATCAATAACTCCGAAGATTGCAAAGATAGAGAAATGAAATTTTGTACGTTTGTAGAGCGAAACTCTGCGCTTGGCATAAAAGTCAATTCCACTTTTTACGTCAATTGCTTTTGGAGATATAAAAGTTATAAACTTAAAGTGCATTTTTTGACATGCCAGGGGGGCCACCAAGCGGGCCAACCTTTTCCCATCTTGTAGACGAACATCCAATCTATCATTTGGTGGAACAATTACCCAAATCGCTCCACCGATGATCGAGTTATAACGTTTTGAAAAAAATCAATTTCCGAAATCCACCTCCTACCAGTTCTGTGGACCTGGTGTTTCACAAAAAAAATTGCAAAAATTTAAAAATTTTTCGAGTCAAGAACAATTTTAGTTTTCTTGCAATATCTCCGCAGTTTTTCGAGATAAATTCATGAAATTTTGTGGGTTGATAGAAAACATAAAGGGGAATATTTTTTAGAAAATAGAATTGGGACACGCCCAATTTGAAGTTGAAAAAAGAGGGCGTAAAACGGGAATAGCTTTTTCTTCGTGTTTTTTTTGGCGTTTCGAAAGTCGAGAACCCATCCATATTGAAGCTGAAGTTGCGACCTTTCACTTAGAAAAAATTTCATCCAAATACACCCAGAGGTTCCCGAGATACGAGAGTTACAACTTGAGTAAAAACAAGTATTTCCGGTAATTTCGCTTTTGCTTACAGTTTTGGAAAATTATCAATAACTTCGAAGATTGCAAAGATAGAGAAATGAAATTTTGTACGTTTGTAGAGCGAAACTCTGCGCTTGGCATTAAAGTCAATTCCACTTTTTACGTCAATTGCTTTTGGAGATATAAAAGTTATAAACTTAAAGTGCATTTTTTGACATGCCAGGGGGGCCACCAGGCGGGACAACCTTTTCCCATCTTGTAGACGAACAGCCAATCTATCATTTGGTGGAGCAATTACCCAAATCGCTCCACCGATCATCGAGTTAAAGCGTTTTGAAAAAAATCAATTTCCGAAATCCACCTCCTACCAGTTCTGTTGACCTGGTGTTTCACAAAAAAAATTGCAAAAATTTAAAAATTTTTCAAGTCAAGAACAATTTTAGTTTTCTTGCAATATCTCCGCAGTTTTTCGAGATAATTCATGAAATTTTGTGGGTTAATAGAAAACAGAATGGGAAATATTTTTTAGAAAATAGAATTGGGACACGCCCAATTTGAAGTTGAAAAAAGAGGGCGTAAAACGGTAATAGCTTTTTCTTCGTGCTTTCTTTGGCGTTTCGAAAATCGAGAAGCCATCCATATTGAAGCTGAAGTTGCGACCTTTCACCTAGAAAAAATTTCATCCAAATAAACCCAGAGGTTCCCGAGATACGAGAGCTACAACTTGACTAAAAACAAGTATTTCCGGTAATTTCGCTTTTGCTTACAGTTTTGGAAAATTATCAATAACTCCGAAGATTGCAAAGATAGAGAAATGAAATTTTGCACGTTTGTAGAGCGAAACTCTGCGCTTGGCATAAAAGTCAATTCCACTTTTTACGTCAATTGCTTTTGGAGATATAAAAGTTATAAACGTAAAGTGAATTTTTTGACATGCCAGGGGGCCGCCAAGCGGGCCAACCTTTTCCCATCTTGTAGACGAACATCCAATCTATCATTTGGTGGAACAATTACCCAAATCGTTCAACCGATGATCGAGTTATAGCGTTTTGAAAAAAATCACTTTCCGAAATCCACCTCCTACCAGTTCTGTTGACCTGGTGTTTCACAAAAAAAAATTGCAAAAATTTAAAAACTTTTCGAGTCAGGAACAATTTTAGTTTTCTTGCAATATCTCCGCAGTTTTTCGAGATAAATTCATGAAATTTTGTGGGTTGATAGAAAACACAATGGGAAATATTTTTTACAAAATAAAATTGGGACACGCTCAATTTGAAGTTGAAAAAAGAGGGCGTAAAACGGTAATAGCTTTTTCTTCGTGCTTTCTTTGGCGTTTCGAAAATCGAGAAGCCATCCATATTGAAGCTGAAGTTGCGACCTTTCACCTAGAAAAAATTTCATCCAAATACACCCAGAGGTTCCCGAGATACGAGAGTTACAACTTGAGTAAAAACAAGTATTTCCGGTAATTTCGCTTTTGCTTACAGTTTTGGAAAATTATCAATAACTCCGAAGATTGCAAAGATAGAGAAATGAAATTTTGTACGTTTGTAGAGCGAAACTCTGCGCTTGGCATAAAGGTCAATTCCACTTTTTACGTCAATTGCTTTTGGAGATATAAAAGTTATAAACTTAAAGTGCATTTTTTGACATGCCAGGGAGCACCAGGCGGGCCAACCTTTTCCCATCTTGTAGACGAACATCCAATCTATCATTTGGTGGAACAATTACCCAAATCGCTCCACCGATGCTCGAGTTATAACGTTTTGAAAAAAATCAATTTCCGAAATCCACCTCCTACCAGTTCTGTTGACCTGGTGTTTCACAAAAAAAATTGCAAAAATTTAAAAATTTTTCAAGTCAAGAACAATTTTAGTTTTCTTGCAATATCTCCGCAGTTTTTCGAGATAATTCATGAAATTTTGTGGGTTAATAGAAAACAGAATGGGAAATATTTTTTAGAAAATAGAATTGGGACACGCCCAATTTGAAGTTGAAAAAAGAGGGCATAAAACGGGAATAGCTTTTTCTTCGTGTTTTCTTTGGCGTTTCGAAAGTCCAAAAGCCATTCATATTGAAGCTGAAGTTGCGACCTTTCACCTAGAAAAAATTTCATCCAAATAAACCCAGAGGTTCCCGAGATACGAGAGCTACAACTTGAGTAAAAACAAGTATTTCCGGTAATTTCGCTTTTGCTTACAGTTTTGGAAAATTATCAATAACTCCGAAGATTGCAAAGATAGAGAAATGAAATTTTGTACGTTTGTAGAGCGAAACTCTGCGCTTGGCATAAAAGTCAATTCCACTTTTTACGTCAATTGCTTTTGGAGATATAAAAGTTATAAACTTAAAGTGCATTTTTTGACATGCCAGGGGGGCCACCAAGCGGGCCAACCTTTCCCATCTTGTAGACGAACATCCAATCTATCATTTGGTGGAACAATTACCCAAATCGCTCCACCGATGATCGAGTTATAACGTTTTGAAAAAAATCAATTTCCGAAATCCACCTCCTACCAGTTCTGTTGACCTGGTGTTTCACAAAAAAAATTGCAAAAATTTAAAAATTTTTCAAGTCAAGAACAATTTTAGTTTTCTTGCAATATCTCCGCAGTTTTTCGAGATAATTCATGAAATTTTGTGGGTTGATAGAAAACACAATGGGAAATATTTTTTAGAAAATAGAATTGGGACACGCCCAATTTGAAGTTGAAAAAAGAGGGCATAAAACGGGAATAGCTTTTTCTTCGTGTTTTCTTTGGCGTTTCGAAAGTCCAAAAGCCATTCATATTGAAGCTGAAGTTGCGACCTTTCACCTAGAAAAAATTTCATCCAAATAAACCCAGAGGTTCCCGAGATACGAGAGCTACAACTTGAGTAAAAACAAGTATTTCCGGTAATTTCGCTTTTGCTTACAGTTTTGGAAAATTATCAATAACTCCGAAGATTGCAAAGATAGAGAAATGAAATTTTGTACGTTTGTAGAGCGAAACTCTGCGCTTGGCATAAAAGTCAATTCCACTTTTTACGTCAATTGCTTTTGGAGATATAAAAGTTATAAACTTAAAGTGCATTTTCTGACATGCCAGGGGGGCCACCAAGCGGGCCAACCTTTTCCCATCTTGTAGACGAACATCCAATCTATCATTTGGTGGAACAATTACCCAAATCGCTCCACCGATGATCGAGTTATAACGTTTTGAAAAAAATCAATTTCCGAAATCCACCTCCTACCAGTTCTGTTGACCTGGTGTTTCACAAAAAAAATTGCAAAAATTTAAAAATTTTTCGAGTCAAGAACAATTTTAGTTTTCTTGCAATATCTCCGCAGTTTTTCGAGATAAATTCATGAAATTTTGTGGGTTGATAGAAAACATAAAGGGGAATATTTTTTAGAAAATAGAATTGGGACACGCCCAATTTGAAGTTGAAAAAAGAGGGCGTAAAACGGGAATAGCTTTTTCTTCGTGTTTTTTTTTGGCGTTTCGAAAGTCCAAAAGCCATCCGTACGTTTGTAGAGCGAAACTCTGCGCTTGGCATAAAAGTCAATTCCACTTTTTACGTCAATTGCTTTTGGAGATATAAAAGTTATAAACTTAAAGTGCATTTTTTGACATGCCAGGGGGCACCAGGCGGGCCAACCTTTGCCCATCTTGTAGACGAACATCCAATCTATCATTTGGTGGAACAATTACCCAAATCGCTCCACCGATGATCGAGTTATAGCGTTTTGAAAAAAATCAATTTCCGAAATCCACCTCCTACCAGTTCTGTTGACCTGGTGTTTCACAAAAAAAATTGCAAAAATTTAAAAATTTTTCGAGTCAAGAACACGCGTTTCGAAAGTCGAGAACCCATCCATATTGAAGCTGAAGTTGCGACCTTTCACTTAGAAAAAATTTCATCCAAATACACCCAGAGGTTCCCGAGATACGAGAGTTACAACTTGAGTAAAAACAAGTATTTCCGGTAATTTCGCTTTTGCTTACAGTTTTGGAAAATTATCAATAACTCCGAAGATTGCAAAGATAGAGAAATGAAATTTTGCACGTTTGTAGAGCGAAACTCTGCGCTTGGCATTAAAGTCAATTCCACTTTTTACGTCAATTGCTTTTGGAGATATAAAAGTTATAAACTTAAAGTGCATTTTTTGACATGCCAGGGGGGCCACCAGGCGGGACAACCTTTTCCCATCTTGTAGACGAACAGCCAATCTATCATTTGGTGGAGCAATTACCCAAATCGCTCCACCGATGATCGAGTTAAAGCGTTTTGAAAAAAATCAATTTCCGAAATCCACCTCCTACCAGTTCTGTTGACCTGGTGTTTCACAAAAAAAATTGCAAAAATTTAAAAATTTTTCGAGTCAAGAACACGCGTTTCGAAAGTCGAGAACCCATCCATATTGAAGCTGAAGTTGCGACCTTTCACTTAGAATAAATTTCATCCAAATACACCCAGAGGTTCCCGAGATACGAGAGTTACAACTTGAGTAAAAACAAGTATTTCCGGTAATTTCGCTTTTGCTTACAGTTTTGGAAAATTATCAATAACTCCGAAGATTGCAAAGATAGAGAAATGAAATTTTGTACGTTTGTAGAGCGAAACTCTGCGCTTGGCATTAAAGTCAATTCCACTTTTTACGTCAATTGCTTTTGGAGATATAAAAGTTATAAACTTAAAGTGCATTTTTTGACATGCCAGGGGGCACCAGGCGGGCCAACCTTTGCCCATCTTGTAGACGAACATCCAATCTATCATTTGGTGGAACAATTACCCAAATCGCTCCACCGATGATCGAGTTATAGCGTTTTGAAAAAAATCAATTTCCGAAATCCACCTCCTACCAGTTCTGTTGACCTGGTGTTTCACAAAAAAAATTGCAAAAATTTAAAAATTTTTCGAGTCAAGAACACGCGTTTCGAAAGTCGAGAACCCATCCATATTGAAGCTGAAGTTGCGACCTTTCACTTAGAAAAAATTTCATCCAAATACACCCAGAGGTTCCCGAGATACGAGAGTTACAACTTGAGTAAAAACAAGTATTTCCGGTAATTTCGCTTTTGCTTACAGTTTTGGAAAATTATCAATAACTCCGAAGATTGCAAAGATAGAGAAATGAAATTTTGTACGTTTGTAGAGCGAAACTCTGCGCTTGGCATTAAAGTCAATTCCACTTTTTACGTCAATTGTTTTTGGAGATATAAAAGTTATAAACTTAAAGTGCATTTTTTGACATGCCAGGGGGGCCACCAGGCGGGACAACCTTTTCCCATCTTGTAGACGAACAGCCAATCTATCATTTGGTGGAGCAATTACCCAAATCGCTCCACCGATCACCGAGTTAAAGCGTTTTGAAAAAAATCAATTTCCGAAATCCACCTCCTACCAGTTCTGTTGACCTGGTGTTTCACAAAAAAAATTGCAAAAATTTAAAAATTTTTCAAGTCAAGAACAATTTTAGTTTTCTTGCAATATCTCCGCAGTTTTTCGAGATAATTCATGAAATTTTGTGGGTTAATAGAAAACAGAATGGGAAATATTTTTTAGAAAATAGAATTGGGACACGCCCAATTTGAAGTTGAAAAAAGAGGGCGTAAAACGGTAATAGCTTTTTCTTCGTGCTTTCTTTGGCGTTTCGAAAATCGAGAAGCCATCCATATTGAAGCTGAAGTTGCGACCTTTCACCTAGAAAAAATTTCATCCAAATAAACCCAGAGGTTCCCGAGATACGAGAGCTACAACTTGACTAAAAACAAGTATTTCCGGTAATTTCGCTTTTGCTTACAGTTTTGGAAAATTATCAATAACTCCGAAGATTGCAAAGATAGAGAAATGAAATTTTGTACGTTTGTAGAGCGAAACTCTGCGCTTGGCATTAAAGTCAATTCCACTTTTTACGTCAATTGCTTTTGGAGATATAAAAGTTATACACGTAAAGTGCATTTTTTGACATGCCAGGGGGCCGCCAAGCGGGCCAACCTTTTCCCATCTTGTAGACGAACATCCAATCTATCATTTGGTGGAACAATTACCCAAATCGTTCCACCGATGATCGAGTTATAGCGTTTTGAAAAAAATCACTTTCCGAAATCCACCTCCTACCAGTTCTGTTGACCTGGTGTTTCACAAAAAAAAATTGCAAAAATTTAAAAATTTTTCGAGTCAGGAACAATTTTAGTTTTCTTGCAATATCTCCGCAGTTTTTCGAGATAAATTCATGAAATTTTGTGGGTTGATAGAAAACATAATGGAAAATATTTTTAGAAAATAAAATTGGGACACGCCCAATTTGAAGTTGAAAAAAGAGGGCGTACAACGGGAATAGCTTTTTCTTCGTGTTTTCTTTGGCGTTTCGAAAGTCCAAAAGCCATCCATATTGAAGCTGAAGTTGCGACCTTTCACCTAGAAAAAATTTCATCCAAACACAACCAGAGGTTCCCGAGATACGAGAGTTACAACTTGAGTAAAAACAAGTATTTCCGGTAATTTCGCTTTTGCTTACAGTTTTGGAAAATTATCAATAACTCCGAAGATTGCAAAGATAGAGAAATGAAATTTTGTACGCTTGTAGATCGAAACTCTGCGCTTGGCATAAAAGTCAATTCCACTTTTTACGTCAATTGCTTTTAAGTTATAAACTTAAAGTGCATTTTTTGACATGCCAGGGGGGCCGCCAAGCGGGCCAACCTTTTCCCATCTTGTAGACGAACATCCAATCTATCATTTGGTGGAACAATTACCCAAATCGTTCCACCGATGATCGAGTTATAGCGTTTTGAAAAAAATCACTTTCCGAAATCCACCTCCTACCAGTTCTGTTGACCTGGTGTTTCACAAAAAAAATTGCAAAAATTTAAAAATTTTTCGAGTCAAGAACAATTTTAGTTTTCTTGCAATATCTCCGCAGTTTTTCGAGATAAATTCATGAAATTTTGTGGGTTGATAGAAAACACAATGGGAAATATTTTTTACAAAATAAAATTGGGACACGCTCAATTTGAAGTTGAAAAAAGAGGGCGTAAAACGGTAATAGCTTTTTCTTCGTGCTTTCTTTGGCGTTTCGAAAGTCGAGAAGCCATCCATATTGAAGCTGAAGTTGCGACCTTTCACCTAGAAAAAATTTCATCCAAATTAACCCAGAGGTTCCCGAGATACGAGAGTTACAACTTGAGTAAAAACAAGTATTTCCGGTAATTTCGCTTTTGCTTACAGTTTTGGAAAATTATCAATAACTCCGAAGATTGCAAAGATAGAGAAATGAAATTTTGTACGTTTGTAGAGCGAAACTCTGCGCTTGGCATAAAAGTCAATTCCACTTTTTACGTCAATTGCTTTTGGAGATATAAAAGTTATAAACTTAAAGTGCATTTTTTGACATGCCAGGGGGGCCACCAAGCGGGCCAACCTTTTCCCATCTTGTAGACGAACATCCAATCTATCATTTGGTGGAACAATTACCCAAATCGCTCCACCGATGATCGAGTTATAACGTTTTGAAAAAAATCAGTTTCCGAAATCCACCTCCTACCAGTTCTGTTGACCTGGTGTTTCACAAAAAAAATTGCAAAAATTTAAAAATTTTTCGAGTCAAGAACAATTTTAGTTTTCTTGCAATATCTCCGCAGTTTTTCGAGATAAATTCATGAAATTTTGTGGGTTGATAGAAAACATAAAGGGGAATATTTTTTAGAAAATAGAATTGGGACACGCCCAATTTGAAGTTGAAAAAAGAGGGCGTAAAACGGGAATAGCTTTTTCTTCGTGTTTTCTTTGGCGTTTCGAAAGTCCAAAAGCCATCCATATTGAAGCTGAAGTTGCGACCTTTCACCTAGAAAAAATTTCATCCAAATAAACCCAGAGGTTCCCGAGATACAAGAGTTACAACTTGAGTAAAACAAGTATTTCCGGTAATTTCGCTTTTGCTTACAGTTTTGGAAAATTATCAATAACTCCGAAGATTGCAAGGATAGAGAAATGAAATTTTGTACGTTTGTAGAGCGAAACTCTGCGCTTGGCATAAAAGTCAATTCCACTTTTTACGTCAATTGCTTTTGGAGATATAAAAATTATAAGCTTAAAGTTCATTTTTTGACATGCCAGGGGGGCACCAGGCGGGCCAACCTTTTCCCATCTTGTAGACGAACATCCAATCTATCATTTGGTGGAACAATTACCCAAATCGCTCCACCGATGATCGAGTTATAGCGTTTTGAAAAAAATCAATTTCCGAAATCCTCCTCCTACCAGTTCTGTTGACCTGGTGTTTCACAAAAAAAAATTGCAAAAATTTAAAAATTTTTCGAGTCAAGAACAATTTTAGTTTTCTTGCAATATCTCCGCAGTTTTTCGAGATAAATTCATGAAATTTTGCGGGTTGATAGAAAACACAATGGGGAATATTTTTTAGAAAATAGAATTGGGACACGCCCAATTTGAAGTTGAAAAAAGAGGGCGTAAAACGGGAATAGCTTTTTCATCGTGTTTTCTTTCGCGTTTCGAAAGTCCAAACAAAAGCCATCCATATTGAAGCTGAAGTTGCGACCTTTCACCTAGAAAAAATTTCATCCAAATACACCCAGAAGTTCCCGAGATACGAGAGTTACAACTTGAGTAAAAACAAGCATTTCCGGTCATTTCGCTTTTGCTTACATTTTTAGCCTTCTTGTAATATCTCCGTGGTTTTTCGAGATAGATTCATGAAACTTTGTGGGTTGATAGAAAGCATAATGGGGAATGTTTTGTGGAAAATAAAATTTTGTCACTCCCACTTTGAATCAGAAATAGGTGGGCGTTAAATAAAAATCACCGTTTTGGCAATGCTTTGCTTACGATTTATAGTCCATCAAACTTTTTTCATGAAAAAATGGACGATATATATAGTCCATATAATTTTTTTATAAAAATTTTTTAAACAAAATTTAATTTAAATTTTTTCATAAAAATTTTGTTTGCATGAAAAATGGACGATTTAATTTTTTGTAAGAGAGATTCAATTTTTGATATATACACATCGTCTATTTTTGGCGGAAAAAATTAAATGGGCTACTCATCGTCCATTTTTCGTGCAAAGGTTAACAGCCTTGAATAACGTTATTTGATTTTGAAAATAATAGTATTTTTTGCGCTACACAGCGTTGCTGTTTTGGTTACTTTTACTTAAAGCAAAACATATTTGAAACTAAATTTAAATATTTATTTTTCTCCTTTCATATGACAGTTTTCGCTGCTATGTTCTCGGAACCTTTGCAGTAATTCCTGGCTACTTCCAATACCTTTTATGATAATATCTTTCTGCAACATTTTCAAACACCGTAAAGCCACTATAATACAGTTTTTCGAAGACAGAACCCCAGACATGAAAGACAGTATCAGCACTTTGATATAAACTACCATCATATATATACTGAGATATTTCTTCCAGGAATACAAAACAACTTTATAAGGAGAAAGAAATACATCATACATTAAATAAATTATTGGGAAGTAAGTAATTGTATCAGCAGCAAAAGAAAATTTACAAAATTAGAATTATTTTATGTTTCAGTTACAACTGGCAGTGAAGACGTTATACTAGGCACCATAAATTCGGATACTTTATTCCATATTTACAATTGCTCAACATTCCAACTAGCAGTGAAATGATATTTAAACCAACTCCTATATAACCTATTTGCTAAATTTTATAAAAGTTTGCAAAATAAATGTAGACTAATAACATCTGTTGTTAATTATTGAAATAAAAAACAAAAGTTGTCCCACATAGTCAAAAAGAGAATATAAACAAAGCTAATTATGATTTAAATAAACCGTGTAAGCGCCCAATTGTGTAAGGCGTTCGCATTTACGCTTAAGTCGTTCTTTATAGTAGATTACAGGTTACGTGTTACTTTACATGACAACAAAGAATTTTTCCTTTACCATTAAAATCTTCCACACCGCAACAAATTCAAAAACTGGTTACCCATAATCAAAGAGGAGCTCTCAATGTATATGTGTGCGAAATTTCAATTTAAAAACTTCATAAACAACGGATTTACCACTTCATTAAAAGTCCACAAGCCAAAACCTTGTTATCATTATACACGAAGAAAATATCATTGCCTACTTTCAGGTGTTGCATTTCCTATGCTTTCAAGTTGGCAAAAATAAATGTACAAATTCTTCAAATGACGGCATGTCACTTAAGTCTTTCCCAAAAAATTCCATAATGACGATACCTCAAGACTTAAGACAGCAGCCAATTAATGGATTTCTGAAAAATTCATGTTTTTTGCGTTTATCTCGGAAATGCGTGGCCGAAAATGGCTGGAAAACGCTACACGTACGGAATGCACCAGCTGAATCCGAAAATCACCATTAGAATTGGATTCGAGCGAATTTTCACATTTTTCGTGCATGTGTCTTAAGTCTTTTGCGGTATCTGAGAGCAAAATTGTACAAAAGACTTAAGGCACAAACCTAATTTTCAAACATGAAAATTTTCAAGTTCGTGTCTTAAGTCTTTCTTTCAATTTTACTCTCAAATATGCCAAAAGACTTAAGACACGAACTTGAAATTTTTCCAACTTGTACCTAATTTACATTAAGCATTTTTTTCATGAAATTAGTTGCATGAAAAATTTTTATTTGCCAATAGGAGGCCTGGAGGAGCAACTTATATAAAAAAGTTGCCAAAAATTCATCAGAGATTCATTATACGTCCTTTTTTATATAACATTCTCTTTTATAGTGCTGCAAGTAGCAAATAGAAAAAGTTTCGTACAACAAAATTCATAAAATTTCATGAAGAAATGCTTAATGTAAATCAGGTATTGGAAGCTAGGTTCGTGCCTTAAGTCTTTTGTGCTATTTTGTTCTCAGATACCGCAAAAGACTTAGGACACATGCACGAAAAATGTGAAAATTCGCTCGAATCCAATTCTAATGATGATTTTCGGATTCAGCTGGTGCATTCCGAACGTATGGCGTTTTCCAGCCATTTTCGGCCGCGCATTTCCGAGATAAACGCAAAAAACATGAATTTTTCAAAAATTCATTAATTGGCTGCTGCTGTCTTAAGTCTTTAGGTATCGTCATTATGGGATTTTTTGGAAAAGACTTAAGTGACATGCCGTCATTTGCAAAATTTGTACATTGATTTTTGCCAACTTGAAGGACAAGTTCGTGTCTTAAATCTTTTGCTCAGTTTTGCTCTTAGATATCCCGAAATACTTGAGACACGAACTTGAAATTTTCCAACTTGAAAGTTAGGTTCGTGCCTTAAGTCTTTTGTCCCATTTTGCTCTCAGATATCCCAAAAGACTTAAGACACATGCACGAAAAATGTGAAAATTCGCTCGAATCCAATTATAATGGTGATTTTCAGATTCAGCTGGTGCATTCCGTACGTATAGCGTTTTCCAGCCGCTTTCGGCAGCGCATTTCCGAGATTAACGCAAAAGAACATAAATCGCAAATCGTTTCTTTTTCGTGTTTGCTTTAGCGTTTCGGTAGTCCAAAGCCATCCATATTGAAGCTGAGGTTGCGACCTTCCCCCAGAAAATATTTCATTCCCACCCCGAGATACGGGAGTTACAACTTGAACAAAAACAAGCATTTCCGTTGATTTCGCTTTTGGTTACAGTGTTAGTTTTCTTGTAATATCTTCGTTGTTTTTTTAGATAATTGCATGCAACTTTGTGGGTTCATAGAGAACTTAATGAGGAAAGTTTTGGGGAAAATAAAATTTTGCCACGGCCACTTTGAAGTTGACTTAGGTGGTCCTAAGCTGCAACTTCCTTATTTTGCGTGTTTTGTTTTGCGTTTCATTTCGGTAGTGTAAAAGCGATCAAATTGAAGCTGAAACTATGATCTTTCATCCGGAAAATTTTTATATACATAAATACACCCAGCGGTTCCCGAGATACAAGAGTTACAACATGAGTAAAAAAAAACAAGCATTTGCGGTCGTTTCGCTTTTGGTTACAGTTTTAGCTTTCTTGCAATATCTCCGTGGTTTTTCCAGATAAATTCATGGAACTTTGTAGGTTGATTGAAAGCATATTGTGCGAGAACTGCTTATAATATTTTGATGACTTTTTTTGTAATGAAGGGTGGCAGAAAGTGGTACTTAAATATATTTCTAATGAAAGTCAAACGGCCCACAACATTCTTTATTTCAAAAGTGTTTTTCGTTAATTTTTTTATTATAATAATTGCAGTTACAAGGGAGTATAAAAAGTATTAGAAATAAGTTTACATCTAAAAATAATCAGTTCTGGTTTTTTTATTTTAATAATCGAAGGGAATAATAAACGAAAAGACATACTTATGTATGCTAAAATATAATACATTAAAATACACGAATAAACAAAATGATAACGTAAATATTGCATTGATATCTTATAATAAGGGAAACAAAATAAATATTTGTCTTATTCTAATTTTTAACTAAAGGAAGGCAATATAAAATATAATAATAATAAAAATAAAGTTTACTTACATTTCAAAGAATATACTATACACATATTAATTACGAGTACTAAATATATATATAATATATTATGCACATTGAAGTTATTATTGTTTAATATTTTGAAAGTTTATGTGAATGAAATTTTCTTTATTCCAAAATATTTTTAGTTAGAGCCAAAACTTCAAAACATGCTACATTAATTTATATTATTTATCTGCTGTCGTTTATTGATGACAATAATATCGTCCGTACCACGTCAAACTATCCAATATGCAAATTTGAACTTTTGAGAAGAGCGCGAAGGCCCGTCAATTATGAATTTAAAGTCATCGTATTCTTAAAAGTGCCAGGCTTAAAATATTTCTTATTGAGTTATCTATCGTCCTTAAGAATTCCAGCATTTTGAAACGAGGAATATCGTTAAAATTAGGGTACCAAGATAACGAATCTAAAAAATAAATTTTGCATATTGGATAATTTGACGTGGTAGGGACGATATATAAATTTAACGCTGTTAATGTAAATGTTTAATAAATAACTAAATAAACTACAAAAACTAATTTTTATTATGGGAACTTTTTTATATGTTAAATTTTAGCTTATTTTTTGTTTTGTTTGCTTACAAAGTTTGAAAAAAGTTCCAAAGCAGTTCACCTGCTATTTTTTATGACTTCCTATTCGTTCCATTGTTTACATTCGTTGCATCGTTCTTTAACGCAGCTATATTCTTATAATTACTACTGCACTGGGAATCTGCCACTGAACGTCCATCACCCTCGTCACGCCGCAAAAATTCATTAAAAGGACTGGGCGCCCTTTTCAAATTTGTTAAAGTGCTGGTGACACCGGTGCGAATTTTATGTTGGCGCTCCAAATTATCGGCTGTTGTTAGATCACTAGCCTTAACAATACTAGAAGGCACATTACTAAGCCAGGGCTTCGGATTTGATTTCTTTTGCACAGTAGCTGCTTTGCAGCGGCATATAACATCAGCAGGTTCGCCACAAATTGAGCAGACTTCTTTGGGTGTCGGATTGCAGCTGGAACTTTGAGTGCTTAGAGTTTTGGTATTGGCTGTGCTAACCGAGGAGCTGGAAGATGCACAGCTTAGCTCCATTTCGCCGACGGCATCTGCCAAACTTTTCAGAGCACTGCTGCTGGCCATTGTTGTGGTCTTACAACTTTCTGTTTCATCATAGTTTTTGCTTAATAACAGTTTAGATAAAGGTGGCGCCAGTCCCAAGCCTAAGTTGCGTTCGTGATATACCTCGGAGATGGTAGGAGTCATTTCTCTATTCATATGGCGCATTATGGAATCTTGTATGGTTTTTTGATTAGTCTTGACCACTTCCTTGGCCACGGCTCCTTGAGTGCTTATACTGCTGGTGGTATTTGTGCCGTTGGAATTAGTTGAGCTCAAATCATTTTTAGCTTCCTGCAATAAATCATTGTCGGCCTGAGAAAAGTACAAATTCGAAGCGTTAAACACTAAAGCATTATCTTCGTCTTCGGGCAAGTTGATGGGTTTTCGGCTGCCCGCTGTGTTATTTGCTGTTGCTGCTGAAGCAGCCACTACCGTGTTGCTTGCGACTAGTGTGTTGACTTCGGTTCTTACACTCAAACGATCCATGAATAAAGCATGTTCTTTGTTTACCCTGGCGGCCACGGAAGTTTGGGCACTGCCCAATTTGATTTTAGGCTTTAAACGGAAATGAGACATCTGTCCTGTTTTCAAAGTTCTTTCGAAGTCTGATTCACTGCTGTTGGAGTCCAGTGTTCCTGTGTTGGAAGTAGTTAGCGTGGGAGCTACTGATTGTCCTAAGTTATTATAGACTGGTGCCATGGGCGCTAAAGGTCTTAAACTGTCCACCAATGGCATATTTTGTCTTGGAGGTGGTAGGGGAGGCATAAGGCCTCCTCTTCGTAATACTGTTGCGTGACCTGAACCCTCCCAGTCTGTGGTTGAGCTGGCCGAACTGCTGCTATCCGGTCGACGGCTGTTACTGCTACTGGGTACTGCCGACAGTTCGGGTATTACATTGTCACCTAAGTAGCCCAAACCGTTGCCGGAGTACAAATTGCGTATGCGGGTCTGGTGCGCCAAAGCCAATGAAACATTAGGGTCTACGGGATTTTGGTTTGTTACTGGAGGACTGGGTGTAAAAGCAGCATCACTTTCTCCCCCACCACCAGGACGAGAAACTCTTATGGGGCCTCTTAGTGCAGCAGGCGCCAGACGGCAGTTATTGGTTTTCGTTATATGCGACTGGGATATGTAACCATCCGACAGTTCGCTGTCAGTGGTATTGTTCATGCTAGAGTCCAAAGTGGGATACAACACGGTCGAACTGTTAGCAGCAGCGCTGGTGGGTGCAGTTTCATTATCAGTTCTGCCACCATCCGGCTCTCCACGTCGTCTTACATAAGATATAAATGCCCCACTGCCATTGCTTATCAAACGAGATCGATTTATGGGCAGGGGAGGTAAACTTAGTCCCATATTTAGATTTTTCGTGTTATCCAAATTTAAATTCTGATGAGCTGTTGAACTCAGGGCTGTTATAGCTGCTGAAGAAGCAGTTGTTAATGTTATATCGGCTGCGGTTTCTTCTATTAGCGATTCACAACTGCTAGAAGAGTCTAAACCTAAAGTTTTTGGTGCCTCTTGGGTGTCTGTAAAATTAAGTGAGTATATAGTAAATATCTGTATTTTTTATAGAAAATTCTACACAAATTTACCAAATAAAGCTAACAAGGCCTGCAAAACAAACTGGCAGGTCCTTCGGTTGGCCTGTTTGCCCGTCCTCAATGTCACCTGGTCTTGACCCACTTCTGTGAGGTCGAAACCCATGGAAGCTAATAGTTCATGGCATCCCGCTACACGCCACAACCTCACCGATAAAGGTATCTCAATTGAGACTTCTATCTCAGGGCTTCCTTTGGGTGGATATTGTGCCAAGACATTGCGTATAACTGCTATAATGTCATCTGCCACTTCCGAGCTGTTTACAAGCTTAGCTAGAGCTTGCAAGGTCAGGGGAGTTAAAGCCAATAAAGCCTGCAAGCTGGCTGAGCATTGTGAGAGACGATCTTCGGGATCGGCTTGTGGAAAAAACACACTAGAGGGTATGCCATTGGCAGCTGGTTCAAAGCGGAAACCTACCGCCATCAGCAAGTCCTTCCAACCAGCCACAGGACCTGCCTTATTCTCTATACTTTTTTGGGTCGTATACATGGCATTCTTTTGACCTCGATGTATTCTTTGCAAACTCTTTTCAACCAAATGCAAACAAACACGCAAAGCATCGCGGCATTTATCAGGAGTACGCATGAGTTCGCACAAAGCGTGACCCATTAAAGCCACCTTATTGGAAAGACGCACATTGCCACCAATAAGCAAAAAGCCAGCCCAGTTAGCAGGATGAGCAAAATGTTTGGTATGTTGCACTGTTTGCATGGCCTCAGCTAAAGCCCTGAAAAGAAATTGTTTTGTCAGATTAAAAACGGGAATTTATTTACTAATAACAAACCTGGCTGCTCGTACGCCCTGTAAAAGTGCAGAGTAGAAGGCTCTTAACAAAATCTTAGCTGCTGTCTCTGGTACCGGCCATAGAGATATTAACACTGCACCTGCTCCTGCGCCAAGCCAACTGCCCGCCAAATTGGCTACTCCTGTACCTGTTATAGGTTCTATTGAATGATAGGAACTTAAGACCACCAATTTAGCATTGAGCTTCATATTCAACACATCCATGGACGATAGTATAAAATCTGACAGTTGCGGCAATTCCATATTACCACCGGATAGCTCGGGTGCATCATCTTGCCCCGAAGCGTTTTCTCCATTCGAAGACTGATAGAAACGCTTTTGAGACTGAGAATCGACTACATCTCCAGGACTCAAAACTACGGCTCCCATTTTCCAACTAAGATTTGCTGCAAAGTGTACGCATTCCGCAGAAAGCAACTCTGACATAACTGCCTCTTTAGTGGCATTACAGCCAGCTAATGTTTTGGCCTGCAGCATGTCAGCTACCATGGCTGCTTCCTGCAAAGAAGCAGGAGATTCTGACCAACCCCAAGTCTCTGATAACGTAGAGGGTATGCGTGGTCCTCCCACCACTAAGGCGGTATTAAGGTTTTCCGCCAACTCACGAGAACGTAATACTTTACTCTTCAATCTTAAAGATTGCAGAGAAGGTACAGTAATCAAAGAGCACCTCTCAGACAAATATTCCCCATCTTCTTTGCTGCTCCTTAAAATAGCAAAAGGAGCCAAATAAAGTTCATTTTCCAAAACCAATATCAATTCCTTGCGTCCTTGTCTTGAGACAGCTCCCCCAGTTGGCAGTAAATCATCAAAAGGTTGCAATAGAACATTAAACAGTGTATGCAAGCAAGAGGGACCCTGCCAGGCAGGCAACATGGGAGCTCTGCGAGAGCGTGAAGAACCTTGCAGACTGCCTATAGATCTTGTAGAGCCTTGCAAACTGGCTACCGAGCCACCCACAGAACCCAAGCTGAACAGCGAACTCAATGAATAATTGGAGGAATTCATTAAATGATTACGATTAACCATTCGCAAAAAGCCGGATCTTTCATTGGAGAAATCATCTAGAAGATTCTCTGTACTAGAACGCCAGCCACTGCCGTCTCCTTCATGCAGAACTGAATCAGAATTAACACCCAAATTATCGCGCACCATATTTATATAACGCTCCAAAAGACTCTCCTTGTCCTCCGTATCCTTAGCATGTTCGGCCAACTTTTCAGTGGACATTTTTAAGGACTCCTCACTAATTTTAACGGCATGGAAACGTACTATACCCTTCTGGGGTTGAAGGAACCAAGCATATAGCTCATCTCCCGCCAAACTGTAGTACAAAACATTCGTTTTAGTACGATTCACAATATCGTAGATACTTTCACTGCAAGTCATCATGGTTTTGCGGGAAATACTATTAGTGTCTGGCATAGAACGAGCCTTGCAGCGCTCGGCTGCCACTAGGCCATCTTCGTTGCGTTGCATGCCCACAAAAATTTGCTGTAAAATGTGAAAGCATGAGGTTTGCAAATCGAAAAGATTGCTGCGAGCCTCAGGGCTGCGTTGATCGAAGCGTACAGATTCCAACAGCTGGGCAGCAGTTTCCATTTGAAGCTTAGCACCTTCATTATCACCGGAAGCTCTCAAAGCAAGACCTGGAAGAGTGAAATCATGTTAATTTCTATGGCTTGGAATTTAAAAAAAACTTTTGAAACTTACCCAATTGATGTCTTATTTTGGCCTCCTCTTCCGATTTGTTAATCGACTGTGCTATAGTCAAGCCCTGTTTCAAAAAGTTAATGGCTTGCGAATGCTGGCCCATCTGATGAAATACTCGTCCTGAACCAAACAAACAAAAGATCTTATCATCTCTGAAAATAATATATTTTTTTCAACTCACCTAATGAACCACAAGCGTACGTTTTGCTCAATCTGTCGGTGGTTAGCGCTAGTTGTTTTTCATAAAACTTTACTGCATCAACATACGAGCGTATAGCTTCATATACCGCCCCCAAATTGCCACAAGCTCGTGCTTGCATGAATGTATTTCCTAAGTGATCACCCATTTCCAAGTCCATTTTATGCAATTTTAATGCACCATCGTTATCACCCATACGTTGATAGACATTACCCAAGGCGCTAGTGGCATCGGAAACCAGTATTCTATCACCCAATTCTCTGGCTATTTCCTGTTGATGTTCCAAACAGTTGACCGCTTGCTCATGATTGCCCAGAGCACAGTGTATATTACCCAAATCGCCGTAGGAAACAGCTTTTACTTCTGGAGTGCCTAATTCATGGGCCACTACCAAACGTTTTTCCAAGCAAACCAAGGCTTTTTGAAGATTTCCCAAAGCTCGATGACTGTGCCCTAAACCCCGATAAGCTCTTTCCTGATCACGAAAACTTTGCAAAGAGCTGGCCAATTGCAAATGACGTTCATGACATTTAACTCCCTCTTCATAGTCCCCCAAGGCATCATAGCAATCGCCCAAATGGCCCAAGGCTCGAGCACGATCATGCTGTGTGGTGGGTAAATTTACTCTCTCCAAAGTACCCAGCTGCTGTTCTAAATATCCTATGGCATCTTCGTAATGGCCCATGTTAAGTTTGGCTATGCCCAAGTTACCATATGCCTGAGCTTCTATGGCAGAGTCCTGCAGTTCTTGGGCTCTTTCCAATTGCTCTTGATAACACTTAACGGCATGCGTATAGTTACACAAGGCCATGTGCACGGCTCCCAAATGACCATGTGCTTTACATTCTCCCTTCAAGTCGGACATTTCTTGTCTTAAAGTCAATTCTTGAGTGTGATAGCCCAAAGCTTTGTCATACTTCTTAATCAAACGATGTGCCAGTCCCAAAGCACCACAAGCAGCTGCTTCCATAGCTCGTTCTCGTGACTGACGGGCCAGAGTCAGTTGACGTTGGTACATTTTGGCCGCCTCTTCGATTTCTCCCGTTCTGATAAGTATATCGCCTATATTGCCCAGAGCTCGGAACTTGCCCGACAAATGATTCGTCATATGGGCCACAGCCAAAAAGTACTTCTGACATTCCAATGCGGCCTGGTTGTTGCCCAAAGCTAAGTGGGCCAAACCTAGATTACAGTAAGCTCTGCCCATATTCATTTTATCCTGCAAATCTTTGGCCAATGCTAAATCTTGATCGTAATATCTAACGGCTTCTCGGTAGTTGCCAATACAATAGTGGGCATAACCCAAAAAGTGACAAGCTTTGCCCTCAGCAGCTACATCACCCAGCTCTTGCGATAGCATTAAATACTGTTCGTAATAGGGCACAGCCTGCGCGAATTCCTGCCTGGAACTTAAACAATTGCCCAAGTTTAATAGAGCACAAGCCTCACCTTGGGCATCCTTTAGTTCACGAGCTATATTTAAATGAGCTCTGTAATGTATCAAGGCCATGTCATGGGCCCCCAAAGCCTGATAAGCCACAGCCAAATTACCGTGAGTGGAAGCCTCAGCACTGCGATCATTTACCTCTTTGCTAATAGTCAACTCCTGTTTGTGATATTTAATGGCAGCCTCGTATAAACCAGCCGAGGAATAGGCATTTCCTATATTGCCATAAGCCCGGCCCATGCCAGCCCTGTCGTGCAGCTGCCTGGCTATGGTTAAATGTGCCTGATGTAATTTCAAAGCAGCATCATGTTCTCCCAAAAGCTGATACACTATACCCAAATTAGAGCAAGCGCGCCCTTCTCCTATCTTATCGCGGGCAGCCAAAGCCATTTCCAATTGTTTTTCATGCCACTTTTTGGCCTGCACAAAATCGCCAGCACAACGGGCTGCATGACCCAAGCCGGCATATGCTCGAGCCTCAATATTGCGATCTCCCAGTTGCTGTGAGATTCTCAGTACTTGTTCGTGAAATGTCATGGCTTGCGTGAAATTACGACGGTAGTGATAACTAGAGCCCAAGTTTGAATAAGCCCTCGCTTCCTCAACTTGATTGCCCAGTTTGCGTGCAAGCCTTAAATGTTGCGTATGGCAATCCACGGCCGAGTCAAACTCTCCCATCGCCAAATAAACCGCTCCAACATTCCCTATTTCACGGGCCTCTTGCAAGCGATCACCAATTTGTTTCACCAGCTGTACACACTGTTTGTGACTGGCCAAGGCATTAGGATAGTCTCCAATGGCCGTATAGACATGACCCAAAGAAGTGAGAGCTGCCGCTGCGGCCTGAGTGTCTTTGCATTTCATGGCCAAGACCAGTTGGTAGCGATGGGCGGTTAAAGCCTCTTTAAACGAACCTTGGCTGAAGTAGGCTGAACCCAAATTGCCATGTGCTCGACATTCACCAGCAGTATCGCCCAAACTTTTGGCCACCGCCAAGTCCTGTTGCATATAACCAATAGCCTTGTCCAGCTGATTAAGAGCCCAGTGAGCCGAACTTAGGGCTGAGAATACCGAACCTCTGAGCTTCAAGGAACAGGAACCAATACGCAAAGCTGCCTCTAGTACCGTAACGGCTGAGTGATACTGACCAGCCTGCAACAGCTCTTGGCCCACCACAGATATAACTACAAAGGGCGATTGATCCAGGTTCATGGCACGCAATTGCTGCAATGTAGGCTCGAGAGCATGTTTTAAAGGGCTTTTGATGGAGGCTTCTAAAAGACCTGCTAGCAATTGTTTATTTTGTGGATCTTGGCCCAAACCAGCAGCAAATGAGGCCAAAGCTTCGCCATAACGGCCTAAGCATTGCAAAGCTACACCTTGCCTAAAGTAAGCTTTAGGCCATTGAGGACACAGCTCGCGAGCTTTAGTAGCATCCTGAAGGGCCAAAGCAAACTGCCCATGTTTCAAACGAGCCGCTGAACGGTTACTGTATAGTATATAATTTCCAGGATCTAGCTGCAAGGCATCTGTGTATAGTAAAACGGCGGTGCCAAAGTCACCACTCTGACAGGCGGCATTTGATTGGCGGACTTTTTCCAAAAACAAAGCACGGTTAGCTGCCGTGAGTTCAGGATTGCACTCGGGTTCATTCTGCAAGATAGAAAGATGAGAAGGAAAGTTTTGTAATAAATCTTAATTTATGAAAAGGGAAAATTAATTTTTAAACACTTGCTCTTATAATATAATTTTTCGAGATTTATATATCATTCTAAGAGTAATAGCTTAACAAATGCGGAAATCGTTGTTTTATTACGCTTAGTATTTTGTAATGAAGAGTACTGTTAACTTGTCTTGTTTAATAAAACCTACAATAAAAATAAAAGAGGGAAATAAAATCGCTAGATTGAACTAAAAATGCCTAAATTGTCGTTACTTTTTAACAACAACAAAAGCAAAAACATTTTTTTTGCAGCCAACTTCACTGCTTAACACTGTAAAAATTTAATTTTCCAATTGCAATGCATTGGCGCCGAATTTTTTCGTTTTGCTTGTGTGGGCATGCGAATTTTTTCAAAGCTTAACAGCACTTGCAACTTTTGTTTAGGCATTACTGTAAGAAATTCCATTGATGCTCTCCATGTACTTATTGTACAATGACTTAAAAACTAATTAATTAGACAAAAACTTAAAGGCATGTGCAACTATATTAAATAGCCTTTAAATAAATTACTTTTCTATAAATATTTTTTTGTCTAGCATAAAATATCTGAGTAATCAATCTAGTGCTTTAATTGCACCATAACAACACTACAATTATTCCAAGAGCTTATCTTTGAAGACATTTCAATCTAAATCAAAAATATTTTTTCTTATAGCTTCTTTTCTTTGCATTTAAGTTGCGCTCTCGTCACCACCCAATTGAAGTTATTTCTTTCATAAATAGAGAAAATTTTAAGTAGAAAAAAAAATTGTAATAATGAGTGCAAATAACAGGTTTGATTAGCTTTTCTTGGCATATTAATGCTTGTTTTTCAAAAAATTTAAAAGCTTGTTTCACGATGTCGAAAGAAAACGTTCGTTCCAAAATTTACAATGACTTATAAAATTAGATGGTCCTCATTTATGCACTACTGTTAAATCACTATCCCTAGCATAACGAATTAATATAACAACAACTCTTACAAAGTATTAAATAAAAAAAATTAGATGACACTAAACAAAACGTGTTGCTGCCAATAATATTGCTTGCTTGCCTCGTATGTTTTGCGAGTTTGTACAACATTTAAGCTACTCGTACTAAAATGTATGTTAAGTTTAAATTATTATAATGGGAAAATGTAATTTTGCTTTAATAAACAATGCTCGTGATATAAACAACATTCCAAAGTTAAATGCAGTTGTTGTTTGTATGTTGTTTTCATTTTCCATTTTGTGTGTTTCTTGGCAAACGTTTGTATAGTCATCAATGCTTATCAAATGAAGGGGGGGGATATAAATTGAATGATAGGAATTGAGAAAATGGTTGCCACAAATGTTTTTTAAATTACAGTTTTATTGTTGTTGAGAATTGCTCAACTGTTGTTGAGAAACTGGCGATGTTTGAGGTTAGGAGACATAAAGGGTGTTCTTTTTATAGATATATACAAGTTGGCAACACTGTTTTAACTGGCGGCCATTTTGTCAGCTGTTAAGTGATTTATGTTTAGTTTGGTTTGACATTTCAACATGAATAGACTGACGCCTTAACACCGCTTCCAAATTGCGCAAATTATTTTTGAAAATCATGGTTCTGTTCGAAATGTAGTATTGCGCACTACGTCCATTTTACGGTCAACATAATCGTCCATCAGAGCAATTAATTGGTATAACTATGGAACGTTTTTCGCACAACGTTTACTCTAAATGATAATACGCGTTAACAGAGACATCGTACAGTGGGTACAGAAGAAGTCATTGCTGCTGTAGAACGTAGCGTAGATGAAGACGTTACAGGCAATGGTGACCGCTATAGAGCCATGATTACTGACTTTTTCGTTCATCAATTGAACAGCTATGATGTGCAGGAGCTATGGTTTCAACAAAGCGGCGCTACACATGACACAGCTCGTGCCACAATTGATTTATTGAGGAACGTTTGGTAGCTGCGTAAACTCACGGTTCGAACCGGTGATTTGTCCTTCAAGATCGTGCGATTTAATGCCGCTAAAGTATTTTCTGTGGGGATATGTGAAGTCGCTCGTCTACGACAATAAGCCCGCAGCGTTACTGCCGATAGTGGCGTTGACTACAAAACCAAAGGTACTGTGTTCAATCCCTGTATCCAACAGTCGTTAAATAACAACCCCACGCATTTTTCTTATGTGCGCTAGTGCCCCTTTGTGTCAGTTGCTGTAGGAAAGCAACTACTAAAGCCCCGTTCAGACTATTATACAAGTATTAATACTTTCATCACATTTTACGATACAGAAATCTAAATACATTCGTTGCGACTGTCAAAAAAATCTAACGTAAAATCATATACTGTGTTCAGACCATCACACTTCAAATCAAATGTGTAATACAAGTAGAAAACAAAACAGCTGTTCAATGAAAATGTCTGCGCTATTCACTTACTAGCGGCGGCAAAACGGTTTCATGCAGGCGGGGACGTGCCGACACTTGAAAAAATTCAGCAGTTAAAAATATTCTATGTAAATAACAGAAAAAATTTAAGAAAATATATTACAAAAACGTTAAAAAATTACGTCAACGAAATATACTTCCAAACGATTCACTTATTCAAAATTTTGAGCCGATATACATATAACAAAACATTACATCAATGACGACACGCTATCGGCGGCGAAACAGCCGACTTGGAAGTTTGGTTTGTGTGAAAATGCAACCCTGATCTAATGAAAAGTATTATCGTTTAGAAAATTTTCTAAAAACGAAAAAGTCTTATGGGATGTCAAAATTTGTATCGTATTATTTGCCACTTTGATGACATTTTGCGTTCAGACTATCACACTTGCACGTATTATTTGAATTTTTGACAAGTATAAATACAAAGTATAATAGTCTGAACGCGGCTTAAGCAGATACTAATCCTACTGTAACATCAGAGCGCCCTCCTTCGTTGTGTAGCAGAATAATGGGCGAAGTAAAATAACCTATAAAATGGCTACTAACCACAGCTTTAAAATATTCAATATACCCCATTTAACATCAGAGGCACTGCAACACTGCATTATTAAAAAAACGTGCAAAAAGCAGTTTTAAAAAAAGAATGAAGTATTCCTCTATCTCTTCCTTCACCGCCTGTCTTCTCTATCACTATCCCTTTCCTAAAGAAGGCAACACCTAGTAATAGTAGTAGGCATTCATTGGCTGAGTGTTACTTCTCTTAAAAAAATATACGGTCTCAAATGTTGGAAAAAATTATCGAAAATTGAACCTCCAGAATAGACTACGTCTGAGCCACCCGTGGCGGTCATATGCCAGAAGTCATCTTTAAATTATAATGCCAGAAAATTATCTTTCGAATAAAGTAAATTTCATGTCAATTTAAAAGATTCATCTTTGTTTTATTTCATTTGAAAGTTCTATACTTCTGTACAAAAAAAAAACACCCTTTATTTACTCCTTTCATTTCCAAGAGGAACATAGGAACATAGGAATTTCTCCCCTTACACCAAAAAATTTATTTTGCCCCACTGCAATTATTAAAAATTTCCAGTAATTATCTATTTTAATATTACTCAAAAATCAAGAGTCAAATCAAGAGTCGTAGTGCGAATTTTTTTATCTATGTCAATGGCTACGAGCCACACAGTCATACAGCAAATACTGATTACGGAAACCGAAAGAATGAAAGGCCATACGAATTTTTAGAACAAAATTTAGTGGATGAGCTATGACAGCTTTTACATTAATCCCAGTGTAGCTGATAATACGCAAGTCAAAGGGCATTTTTTTGCAGAGACCATTAAGGATTGTTATAGGCTCACTTTGCCAATCAGCAGATGATAATCCTCATGTAACATCAGAGCAGCCTCTTTCATCGGTATTGTGTAGCTGAAACATCCACGAAGTAAAATAACCAATAAAATAGCAACTAAGCACAGCTTAAAAATTTAATACGCTTTATTGACAACAGAGGCGCTGCAACACTGCATAATTAGAAACTATAAAAAAGCAGAGTTGTAAAAAGAAATGAAATATCACTATCCATTTCCTAAAGAAGGTAACACTTAATAATACTAGTAGGCCTTCATTGCGTGAATGTTACTTCTCTTCAAAAAAATGATTAATGGTTTTTTAGTTCTCTTATAAACTGCCACCAAGTTCAAACAGTTCTTCTGCTTTTAATAAGAGCCTTTCTATCATTTTTTTATTAGGACAGATTTTGGCATCAGGATAGAGGGGGTAGTGTTTCTGAGCATTATATTTAATTTTTTAGACATTGAAAGCGACCACCAAAATTTTTGCATACAGCTTGTTCCACGCGCCGTTGCAACGGTTGTATAGAGTTTGCATTTGCTGCAACACCACTTAATTAAATGCTGCTAAAATGGCCATGCTTATATTGCAATAACCTGGCAACCTTGTACTGGCAATGAAACACACTCAAGCATATATAATAATAATAAAAAAGAACCCAAGCACTGGACGATCGCTACAATTATTACAAATCTAGAGCAAATCTAACAGAAGAAAGAGAACAAAAAGCGTTCACATCTGTTTTACGCATTCCTTAAGGGCATCAGAATACTAATGGACAAAGATTTGTTTTCATTTAAAAATCCTCTTTTATTGTAATTTTTTTCTGTTTTAACGAAAGAAAGAAAGAAAGAAGCAATGCTTTGTGTTTCTTGTTTTTATTTTTTGTTAATTCAAATTTATGAACCTTTAGCTTTATAGGTTGCCCTGCACAGCGAGCGAGTACGAAGTAGTTAGTGTGTTGTTGTGCTTTGCTAACTTGGCAGATTTGTATGTTGAAGCTGGTAATTATGTTAAATGCAGTCATGTTGTAAAAATTGCTATTTTATTTCGATTTTGTGTGGTTTTATTGTTGTAAGCCTTTTCTTTTTTTTTTTCTTTGCCTGGAATTTATGTGTAAATTTATGTTTATATGTTTAACTGCTCTGCGCTGCGCTGCGCTGCGCTGCGCTGCTTAGCAGGGCAGCATTATAATTTAAATTTGCTGCTTGGAAGTGCGCTTGTTTTATGCAGTCTTCTGTAGCTAGAATGTTGCAATCATGTTTGTTGCAAGTTTTTCTTGGCAGCAAAGAAACGCATAGTGTTGTTGGTAACGCAGTCATTGAAGGTTGAGTCACGTTTGGGTTGAATAAATTGTTGCCGATTTAAAAAAAAATCAACTAAAAAAAGTCAGAATTATTGTTGCAAAAGCACTGTTTCCTGTTTCAAAAATTCTTAACGAATAAATGAGTAAAGGAATAGGGAAAGAAAAATGTTATCAAAATAGATTTTTTAATCTAACTAAATTAAGAAAATAAAACCCCAATACCAAGACATATTTTGCAAGCTTAAATTTTTCTTGCTTCTAGTTTGAGTTTATATGAGAGAGGAGAAAGATGATAAAGAAGAAGGGTACATATCGTTACCTTAATATAGAAAGGCCCTAACTCATTATTTTTTTGAAATCGAGATTTTTTCACTTTTAATTATTCAATACTATCAAAATAAACAAAAAAAAAACTCGATTTAAAAAAAATAATGAGTTAGGGCATTTTTATATTAAGGCAACGATATGCAATTGTTTTTATATTGAACGTTGCTTTTTTAGGGTACCGTACACCAAACGTGAAAAGGAACCCTACTGTTGTCACTACGATGTCCGTCTGTCCGTCATAGGCTGTTTCCTCTAGAACTGTAAGAGCTACGGACCTGCACAGAATATGTAAAAATATGGCCTCACATAAAAACAAACAAAAAATTACACTTAAAAATTAAAGGGTGTTCTAAAACGACCAACGAGAAATTTTTAAATCCTAATGAGATATACAGACAATTATATTTAGACACTTGAAATTTGCAACGTTAATGAAATTTAAAAAATCTAAATTAAAGGGCATTCTATCAGTTAATGTAGTTTTTACAACTTGCTGTATGTTGAAAACCAAACTCTGGAAATTTTCATAAATGCTAAAACTAAAAAATTCAAAAATAAAAAAATAGCCAAAACGAAAACATCGCCAAGGGCCAGTAAAAATCGCCAAAACTAAAAAAATCTCTAAAACTATTATAAATCGCCAAAAACCAAAAACTCACCTTAAACGAAAAAACGCCAAAACTAAAACAATGCCAAGAACCAAAAAAAAAAATCCTAAAAACCAAAAAGCACCAAACTACAAAAAAGTACCAAAACTAAAATATATATAAAAATTGAAAAAAATCGCCTGAAGCGAAAAAAGTGCAATAACTAAAAAATCTCTAAAACCAGAATAAAAAACGTCTAAACTAAAACAACTCCCAAAACCGAACAAAATAAATCAAAAAAACGTAAAAAGCACCAAAATAAAAATAGCGGCAAGCTAAAAAAACAGCCAAAACCCGAAAAAATCGCTTAAACAAAACAAACCGCCAAACTTAAAAAATCTCTAAGACTAGAATAAATCGTCAAAAACAGAAAACGCCTAAAAGGAAAAAAAACGAAATATATCTCTAAAACCAGAATAAGTCGCCAAAAAACCAAAAAATTGCTTAAACCAAAAAAAAAACGCCAAAAACCGAACAAAAAAAAATCACAAAAACGAAACAAACACCAAAACTAAAAAAATCTATAAGGGTAAAATAAATCGCTAAAAAGCGAAAAAATCGCCAAAATTAAAAAAATGCCAAAAACCGAAATAAATCATAAAAAACCAAAACTAAGAAAATTTGCCGTTTACTTGAGGGTTACACGATCAAGTTTTGCCTTTCAAATTTAAATACATTCACAATTTTTCACCAATACATTCATACTTTTAGAATTTGATTCTACTTTGACTACAAATTTTCTTTCCAATTTTGTGTTCAATTTATAGGCAAAAAACAACTGACAGCAATTTCAGTAAGCATACTTTTCGTTTTTATTTTCAAAATTTCTGCCGACATAGTATTTTTCTGTTCTTTTATTACAAATAACGTTATATTCCACCGAAAAATTTTAATTACACTTAAATAAATATGTTTAGGAACAAAAATAAAAAGTATAATGATGTGTTGCGATTTATAGATCTATATGGAAGCCATGAAGTTTTGTTGTCTTAAGCTGTTTTTTTTTATCAATGGCATATTGAAAATAAATTTGATTGGAAATTGGGTGCAGCCTACGTCACAGCTTTCAATTTAAACGACTTTTGACAACCAGTATGTGTGAAAAACTTGAAAGCAAATATTGGTCGTGTAATTGTAGCGTTACTTAAAATTTTTTAATCGGGTAATATATTGGGTTATATAGGCTAAAGTTCGTATAGTATTATATATGTAGTAGCCGTAACGTACCCTTCGTGTACGAGTCAAAGTTGCACTTTACTGAATTTATTTTATTATTAGACAATAATAAAATTTATCCAAGAGACTATTTGTATGTAAATGAACGACCATTTTTAAAAGAGAACTGAAGGAAGTAGAAGCATACAGGCTGGATGTACCGAACGTTACTTTAAGTCTCCATTGTCTGAAGTATAAACAATAGAAAAGCAGAAATTTTGAAAGATAATCAAGGTAAATTTGCTTTAAGAAAAATTTCCCATTGAAAATGGTGTAAATATCACTTCAGCTATTTTAAGTAAATTTTCATTCTCTTTAAACTTTGTAGTTACATATAGATACGTTCATTCATATGTAGTCGTTTCTCCCTATTTTCCTTCTGTACATGTATTTTAAATAATTTTTGCAATTTTATTTTTTTTTACCACCATTTTGTTTATCATATAGTTGTTTTTGTTTCTGTTGTCTTGAGTCTTATTATTATTATTATTATTATTATTATTATTGTTAGGCCGGGTTTCCATCTGTGTGCCATGTGCCACACAAGCGTAAAAAAAGCGTAACCACTAATTACTAATGAAAAACTTTTAGATTAAGACATATATTTATTAAGTTAAATAGTTTCATACATAACTAATAGACAATTTTATAGAATACAGCATGATTGCAAACTGTTTAAATCAATAAATACATGTCTGAATCAAACAGTTTTTCATTAGTAACTAGCGAACCACTGCACACTTCGTAGTGCAAAAAAGAAAATAAAAATAGCGACATCATCCATTGTGGGCGCATTAAATCGTCTGACATGTTGCCCAGGAGGCGTTTATCAGCTCGAATCACAATTGCATATTCATCAGATGGCATTTGATTGAGAGCAGTTTGAAAAAGTAGCACTAATTCATTTTCAGCATGCAACATATTCTGCAAACGCTCAATAATATCCCTCCGCAAATTTGATAAAATATCACAACCACAATCAATTTCCAAATTTGCTTACCCACAAAGTATACTTGCAAAAATTGATAGCTTTGATCAGGAAAGGGTAACAAAGAACCAAGTCGATGGTAAACTTGGCCTTGAATCTATTGAAGATTGAAATTTTCACAATAGTACTTTTCGCGATTATCTAAATCAACATCAAAACAAACAAAAATAGCTTTAACTTTGGCAAAAAATTTCCGAATAATATTTGTCGCTCCAAATGAAGTCATTTGAAATGCGAAGTTATACGCTTGTATGTTTGCCAGAAAATGCTTTGAAATTGCTTATCAAATTATCAAGTTATCAAATTATTGTGCCACCAGTTATTATTCGGTGGTGGATTCAATTCTGGTAATTTAACTTGTCCGTTCGAACAACACAATCCAGATACCTCATGTTTAAACTTAAATGCCTTGCAATGACTGCAAACAGTAGTCATTGGTCCAATTGAAACCTTGCCATGAGAAAAGTAATCAAAGTTTGCATTATAATTGAATACAGCAAGCTCCAAAGTACGTCGCACTTACGGAAGTAGAGCTGGATTTCGCAGAGCCATGGAATTTCGAGCAGCCAAAGTATTATTTACACGCTGTTCGTCACTTTGAGATGCTCTATATGCTGCAACATTTCTAGCATTACGTGATGACGCCCCAAATTACTGCGCGTAAGTACCATATTGTATTAAAAAATATGGCTGCACCAATTAAATATGAAGTAATTGAAATTTTATTTATTCGCGAAATACAAAAATTGAGATACATACATATCGCTCATTTACTTCAATAGTGGCATAACTCAAAAAATGAGTTTATTGAGTTAATAATGCAGAAAGATGCGGCATTTCGTATTTTATCTTGTGTAAAAATTTCATATAAATAGCTTGTACCATCACCTCCTGAGAGAAGAATTTTTTTTCATTTCTCCATTGAGTTGTATGCAAATTGAAAACTTAAAACGCGTTTTGTGCAAAACTGGTTTTTTGAGTTGTGCCACTATTGAAGCAAATGAGCGATATGTTAGTTGAATAATGCAATTATTAAGAATATAAATAGATCATCTGATCATTAAATGTCAATCATAGCATGCACTCAAAAGCTAGCGACCTTGGAGAAAAAGTCCGTTACAGCATTACATGTATATATAAGCTGTTTGATTTAATTTTTGGAATATCCGTTAAGTTAACATATAAGAAAGCTCATTGCTGTGCATAATGTATTTAAATATTTAAGTTTTTAGTGGTGTGTTTACATGTAATTTATTTCATAGATCCCCGAACTTGTGATTTACAATAGCTAAGTATATAAATATTTCGAAATGAATGCAGTGTTCACTAAAATATAACTCATGAACCAATAAACATACAGAGACTGTTTGTACATAAAAACCTTGGTATTGACGTCATCTTTCATATAAACTTTGCAGAGTCAAAATCGGTTCACGCATTTCAGAGAACATCAATTACTAACACAATGCAACTTATTTTTATATACATATATAGATTAGTTGGTTACGCTTGTTTGAGCAAATGACATACAAGAAATGCCCAATGTAAACTCGGCATTACTGTGTGTAAGCATAACCCCGACTGGCATTATGGCTGACTGGCTGGGTGGATTTAAAAAGAAAAATGTTACATTCATCCGCTTATACTTACATATGTATGTATGTGTGTATATTTATTTTTTTATAAAAAGAAAAGTCGACAGATTGCAAATTACTTTGTTCAAAATTGCCATAATTTCTTTATACAGAGAAAGAAAAAAAAATTAAATAAAATTACAACACAACGTTCTTGAGGTTACCAGACGTTATATACAGTATTAACAATCACAAAAGGCCTTGACAGATGGCATTGCCTGTTCCATTGCAGTGGCATTACTGATTTAAAGCAAATTGAAAATCAGAACATATTTAGCTTCTTTTCTTTACAATATTTTCGTTGAGTTAATGGAATTGTAACATAATACAAACAAATTTTAAAAATTTTCTACACATATCTATGTTTTCAGCTGCATACTAGACAACGGAAAGAAGATACCAAAAAAATATTAAATATATTTATTAGCGTTTGGAAAGTTTACATCTGAGTGTTATTTAAAAAACAGCTTGAGCTGTCAAACAGTGTGCTCATACTAGAAGCCTACAGTCGCTTTTGATTAGCGATAAACGGTATTTAGACGATTTGGTTGTAAGAGCTCCACAAGTTTTTATTTCGAGTCAAACTTTACCCACTTCGTCATCTATCTACCTTCGAGTCTAAGTTTCCTTTAAGATGTTGAGTTAATATACGGCCCAGCAGTGTTTTTCCCCCAGCCAGTTGGTTAATTTTTTTGATCAGTACATCAGCCATTTTAATAGTAAGCCTATTAAGCATTTTAGATTACATGCGTTTGCTGATGATTAAGACTATTCAGATGGTCAACTCGTCAGTAGATTTGAAGCATATTTTTTTCATTTTCATTCTTAGTGAATCAATAAATCTATTCACCTAAAATTATTTCCTTAAGTAACATCGAGGTCACAATCTTTATTTTAGCGATAAGAACTATCAAAAAAAAAAAAATTACGCTTTTTTCCCTGAACTTACTTGTATGTTTAATCACTAAATATGGATCATTTAATCATAAATTAAATGCAATTTATTGGCTGGTGGTTAAGCAACCACACATTTTGAACAGTCACAAACCTCTAATCTTATGCACATACTTTCAAAAACCATTCGAGAGTCCACAAATAATAATATTCTTAAAAATCACAAAATAAAAATAAGCGTAGTAGGCTTAAAAATATATACAAAACCCAAATTCATATCGACTTTAAATTATTTGCTGAGTTTTGTATAAATTTCTAAGCCTACTACGCTTATTTTTATTTTGTGATTTTTAAGAATATTATTATTTGTGGACTCTCGAATGGTTTTTGAAAGTATGTGCATAAGATTAGAGGTTTGTGACTGTTCAAAATGTGTGGTTGCTTAACCACCAGCCAATAAATTGCATTTAATTTATGATTAAATCATCCATACTTAGTGATTAAACATACAAGTAAGTTCAGGGAAAAAAGCGTAATTTTTTTTAGAAACTTATACAAAACTCAGCAAATAATTTAAAGTCGATATGAATTTGGGTTTTGTATATATTTTTAAGCCTACCACGCTTATTTTTCTTTTGAGATTGTGGATTCTCGAATGGTTTTTGAAAGTCTGTGTATAAGATAAGAGGTTTGTAACTGTTCAAAATATGTGGTTGAAGTCTACTGATGATTTTGCAAAGCACCAATGAAATGCTTATAGACTATCCTTAACCACCTGCAAATAAATTTCAATTAAAATAAACTTATGACAATTAATGTAAAATACAAATTAAAAGTTTTATAAATTTTAATATCAACAAAGAAAAAATTTACTTATTTATTGCGAATTTCCTTGCAACAAAGGAGAAGTCGTTGTTCTCATTTGTTTGGAATCTGGATGGGATTGGCCAAAATTTTGAGATTATATTGATCTAATAGAAATAATCTTATAAACAGAAGAATTGTAGTTGAAGTTTTAAAACTATTTCGTCTTTTGCATTATTTTTGAAAAAAAAATTAAGAAAAATTTGCTAAACTCTTAAGCAAAATTTAATAATAATTTTTTATACACTGTTAAATACATTTGACTATTATGTAAAAGAAATCTTTAAATTTAATTGAATTTTTTTTTATTTTTTATTTAGCAACATAAGCCATGATATATTGCAGAGATCCATTTTGTAGTTTAACACCATATAGAAGACATTGATTGAAACCGACAAGTTTGAATTGCAAGCGTTTTGAAAACTATTCTAAACATGAAATCATGAACCAAAATATTTTTCCAGTTTTAATGTAAAAAAAAACGTAAAACAAAACACCTCCGAACAACATGAAATTAATAATCACATAAAACAACTTTTAATAACAGTTGATGAAAAAAATAAAAAAAAATTAAAGAAAAACTGGCTGCAAATGAAATGATATTTACAACAAAAATAATAAATAAATGAAAATAATATTGTGAATGAAGCCAGAAACACTTGTTAAGAAAAACGTCCTCGTGATGTCAGTTTCTATGAAAATGCAGTCATGAGTAAATAGTATAAATGCGTTTAAACAAGCGTATGGTTACAAGCTGCACTCAAGTTCACTAAAAAGAAATAAATATGAGAGGAAAAAAGAAGAAAAAAAAAGCTAAATAATAAGATAGACAGACAGACGGACAGACAGATATGTATAAGCAAAATAGTAAGATAGACAGCAAGACAGAGATATACCTTTGGACGGACATATTAACAGATAGTTGAAGAAATGGACAGACAAACGGAAGGACTCAAATGCAGGCAAGTCGAAATGCAACAACGTCAAGCTGATGATGTTCAAAGTTGAAATGAAAATCATAAAAAAAGTCAAGTTTAATGTTTAGAATATAATACAATAATGCTATAGAAGAAACTATTTTTAAAGCTGTGGTTATATGAGAAAAAAAAAACGTTTACTATGGGTCAAAGTTTATTTAACAAAAGGGCTTACATATTAAGCTACATATGAACAAAACAAAAGAAATGGCGCCAAGCTACGTTATTTACTTAATTTTCTTTTGTGATGTAGGAAATTAGGATTTCAACAATGCAAGTCCAAATAACAATCTCGGTCATCCATCAATTGAAGTAGACACTGATTGGCTCGAGTTATCACCTCCGTAGTTATCTCCAGCGCTCATTGGAGGAGTGAACAAAAACGTTAAACACGGAAAAATTGCTTATTGAAAATCAATGATTTTGCTTCATATCTGTTGCAAGTTAATTCAACATGATTTTTGCAATAATCACCTAACAAATTTTTTACTATTGAAATAACTTTATTTCATGTTGATTTAACTTACCCGTACTTTGCAATCAAAATGAAAAATCATTTTATACCAAAGTTATTTCAATTTGAAACAACATAAATTTTATACAAAAATAAAACGATGAACCATATCGAATCAAAGTTATTTCTTCACGTTGAAAGAACATGAATTTAACTTAATAATACCATGTGAATCCTACTTTTGAAATTCCAATTTCAATAACTGCCAGCTTTAATTCATATTCATATTCATATTCTTTCTAGTTCGATTCTTTTTCACTTCCCTTTTTGTTTTCACCTGCCCAGTGTGTTGTATAGAACATTAATTTAACACACAAAGTTTTTCTACAGCATTTTATTACAACATTAAAGCGTAAAAGGGTATAAAGACCACAATAACAACAAAAGCAACAACAACAAGTACCACGAAACATATAACATGTTTGTTGTAATAATAATAATAAAAAAGGTGTATATTACATGTTGTATTTGTTCTCTGCTCCAGCTATTTTTTTTTTTCAATAATTTATAAAGTTGATAATGACTACTTAGTGAAGTGTTTTTATATGTACAGTATATTTTTTTTGTTTGTTTTTTAATGAATAAAATAATTTAAGCAATCTTATGCTGGCATTTTGCTTATGCTATTATTTATTACAAATCCTTGGTGTTAAAAAAAAAAATTTTTAAAGTATATTTTTTCAGACTGCAAACAAAAGAAAAAAATAATAAAAAAAAATCCTTGTCAATGTCATGTCATGTTTATTAGTTTTAAATACAAATAAATATGTATGTATGTATTTTTGTTCTTATTCGTAAATAAAAAAAAATTGAAGAAGATTGCTTGAATTGGGAAATTTTCATTGTCGTTCAATTAAAAAAAAAACAGTTTGTGAAGAAGTTACAATAAGAAAATATATATGTATAAGAATAAATAAAAACTCAACCTTAATGTTTAACAAATTTTTATATCTTTTAGAAAAGCAGCAAATTTATTGCTAAAAATTTTAAATTGTTCGTTATTTCGCGTTATTTAACAATTTAAAAAAAAAATTCAAAATATCAGTTTCCACCTAAACCAACCCACTGTTTGTAGGCTACTGTGAATAAAACGAAAGACTTAGACAACAAACTTGCACATTGATGGGTAGTTTTGTTTTGGCTTTTAGTTCTGTAAATGTTTGTTATTGTTGTTGAAATCCTACGTTTGAATAACAATAGCAATATTTACCGTTGTACTATACAAAGTTGCCAGATGGAATGCATAAAAACTTTTACAACACACTGTAAAACGAAATTGTGATTTTTAGGAATTGTGAGATTAAAGTTTAATATTTCTGTATTCAAAAGCGATTACAGCGTAAGTCAAAAAATATAGTTTTGAGAAAAAACCACTTTTAATGTATGAATTTATTTTTGAAAAAATCAAGAAATCAAAATATTTGATCAAAACATACGAGTAGTTTTCATTATTATTTGGAGCTTATTAAAAATTAAATTGGACTTTTGTTAAGACTTAGGTCACTTGTATCTTTATAATAAACTTCGTTAGAGATATGGTAATTTCATAAAAATATGAAGCTTCGTTGTGTAATATATATGTATAACTCGATCTTGTCTTAAGTTGACTTATACTATTATGGCTTTGAAGCACGTATTTTACTGATCTTTTTTCCAAAACTTATACAATTTTACTCGCTCATAAAAATATAATTTTTTTCAATCAAACAATTTTTTAAGCTTCATTTTTATTTCAATATTTCGTTAACATTCGGTGAACTTCTTCAAGAAATTTTTTCTATTTTGTTATTTAATTTTTTTTGCCGATTGGAAGCAAAAAAAGAAAAATTAAATAAATAAAATATTTTTGTAATTGAAAGCAAAAAAAAAAATTAAATAACAAAAAATAAGAAATTTCCTGCAGAAACTAACCGAAAGTTAACGAAATATCGAAATAAAAATATATGAAGACCTAAAACAATAATTTATATATAATAATTCTTTCTGTCAAAAAAAAACGACTTCAATGCAAAGGTCTGATAGAAGAAGAGAAGCAGAAGTACGTGATATATAAAATTAAATTTTAATGGGCGTGCCTGCGACCATTTTTTAAATGCAAGATTGTGTTTTTCAGAACTCATTTTAATGGGCGTGACGCGCCCATTTTTTAAAATGAAGGATTGTGTCTATTTTAGAACTTAAGGTGTGTTTTAAGTTTTGTAAAAATCGGTTAAGTAGAACCGCGTGAAATATTATAATAAATTTTAATGGGAATAACCACGACCATTTTTTCAACTTTCAAATTGTGCAAATACAAGAACCAAATGTGTTTTATATGTTTCGCAGCAACCAAATGGGCGTGTCCCCACCCACTTTTTTACAATGGAAGCAATGGGAAGCTATACCCTCTCAGACAAAAAAAAAAGAACTTTTACAATCGGTCTAAAATGTACCGATTCATGAAGTAACATCAAAAAAAAAAAAAAAATTGAAACGAATTGCTAACATCCTCCTTTTTTTTGAAGTCGGTTAAAAAGAGGTCAAAAAGTAAATAAAATATATTTTTTTTTCTAAAAAATACATTGAAATTTATTATGGATTTTGGGAAAATTTAGTTTTTTTTATAAAATAACAAGGTTCGAAGAAATGATTTTAATAGTCCTATTTAGTGGAAATGGTGGAAGTGCCATTCTTTTTACATATTAAAATGGTGAATCGGCATATGAAATCATGTTAACTTTACTCTTTAGGTATGAGGTATGTTCAGCAGTTTTACGTAAAATACCACAAGGAAAATTTTTGTACAACATTTTGCTACTTTAATTCAATTACATACGGGTCTTTTTTGCAAATTGATTTGATTCGTATCGCTCTCTAAGCCAAATTACATGTTTTAAGGAACAAATAGAGTCGAAGTTAATTGTAAATATTCTGACAAACACTAGCAAAAGGTCATCACACCTTCATCATCAGCCTTTTTTGTGTTTTGTACACTGAGTGTGGTGTCGGTTGATGCAGATTTCTGCTTTATATACTCAGTTTTCAGTGCAAATGGAATATGTGAATTATTTCGAAGCTTTTTTTGTAATGAAAGCTTAATTTTACCATCACTAAATTTGCAACAGTCTTGCCATTGTCGTTTGTTCTTTACTAATTATGCATACATATGTCACATAATTTGCTTATTTTTATTTATTTTCTACTTTTTATATTTAAAATTGTCTTTAATTTATCAATTTGAATTTTTTTAATTAATTAATTATTTAACACATTAAAAATATATTTCTGTAATGTTGCCAACTTCATCGAAATTTCTCATAAAATAAAAAATATGGCATCGATATGGCAATCTCATAACCACTTATTCTCTTTAGCGTCAGTGTTGCCAGAACATTTGAAAGGAAATAACAGCATAAAATATTTTTTTACAAACATCTGATTGATTTTTAATAAAAAAAATAATACTTTCTTATGCCTAAGTGCTAGTTTCGATTTGGATCATTTTTTGTTCTGCCTCAGTGTTGCAATACTTGCTAAATTTAATAATTTTAAAACTCCAGCGCTCCTTTACAGTAAAAACATCTCCAAATAATCCAAAGCAAAACAGCCATTTTTGATTACACTGTTCATTATCTAATGGTTTTTATTTTCCCTCTGACTCTCTCTTGCGTCACGTATGTATGAACATAAAAACTCATAAACAGAATACAGCAACTATTTTCCATACAACATGCAAATTTTTGCAAGCAAACATATTTCTGCCATTAGCTGTAGTTTCTTTTAAATATTGTTGTTGTTATTATTGTTGGCTGTTTGTTGTTTATGTTTTTTTTGTGGTCATTGTTGTTGTTGTTTGCTGATGTTACTGTCATTGCTGCATTATTTGCAATTCAATTTATACAAATATTTACAATCAACAGTAAAATAACTTAAAACTTCGTTTAAGAATAACAAAAAAAAAATCAATATTGGTTTTTGAAATTTCGAATACATTTTTTTTATGACCATTTTCTTCAACAACGTCATAACTCCAAAAAATAGGAATTTTTAAGTTAATTGTGAGGGATTACTCCTCATGTCATTATTCACATTATGTAAAAGTTTCATAAAAATTTCTTGTACAATGGCATTGGGATAGATTATACATACGTACATTTATAGAAACTAGAAATTTTCAAAGTTAGTGTATTTTTAGGCAGACTACATCAATTAACACTGAAGTTAAAAAAAATCAAAATTAAAGGGCATTCTATGAGTTGATGTAATTTTGGCAACTTGCTGTATCTTAGAAATCGTAAGAGTCAAACTCTGGAAATTTTCTAAAACGCTAAAACTAAAAAATCGGAAAATTAAAAATGTCGAAAGGATAAATAGCTAAAATGATAAAAACCGCTTAAATGAAAAATATCACCAAAAATCGCTAAAATTAAAAAAATCGACAAAAAATCGTGAAAACTCGCCAAAGCGAAAAAGCTGAATAAAATCGCTAAAAATAAAAAACAACCGAAAAAATCGCAAAAAACCACAATAAAGAATCAAAATTAAAAATATTGTTAAAACTAAAAAAATCGCCAAAACAAAAAAAAAAATCGCCAAAACAAAAAAAAAATCGGCAAAATGGAAAATTGCTTAAAGAAAAAATAAAACGCCAAAACAAACAATTTTTTTTTTAATTTTTACATCAGATGAGACATTCGATTATATCGTGCCATAAACTACCAAAAAAGCTTAAGTGACATAATTTTTGAACTTCAATTTTTGACCAAAATCGATTCTTTGCGAACCCCAAAATATATGTCGCTTTAGCTTAGCGGTTATGGCTCGATATAGGCTATAGACAAAGTCGGATTTTATTGAACGAGTAGTTATTGGCTGTGTTTGAATATTTAATTTTTTTTTTTTGCAGAGTAAGTTTTAAAGAAATTTGCATCGTATGCGAAAATGAAAAATATTATTCGCCAATCGAGAGAGTCAAGTCTGTACATTCATATGCACATAGACCGCAAACCCCATAATATTAAACCTTAAATATATCATGTTAAACCATAATGATAATGCTATTCATACAAACATACATATAAATCGTTAGAGTTTATTTTTGAAATCCTTTCAAACCCTGCTTATGTATGTATATGCTGTGTAATTGTTCCATTAGCCAACTGACTGAAACTTCAAGCAAGGATTTAGATTAAGATGAAATTAAGCAGAAAAATGCTGCTTTTATAAATCATAAAGACCGATTGTTTAAAGCAAACCTACAAGAACACAAAAAAAGAAGACAAAGCATATAAAAAAATAAACAGAATAAAAACAGAAACAACAACAAACAACAACAACAACAACAACAACAACAACAAACAACAACAACAACAATAATAATAATGATAATGACAACCCAGCAACGAGAAGAAAAAAAACTATAGGAAACAATTCTGTGCACCAAAGAATAGCATATACAGAAAAAAGGCAAACAAACAAAACATACAATAAGGAATCCTTTCATTATGTACCGCTGTCATGTCACATAAATCGCTGTCTGTAAATGTCTTTTCGGACAGGATTGTTGCTTGTAGTTCGTTTTATTGTGGCTGTATGTACAAGTAAGTACTAGCTAGTTGTTGGTACCTTTTTAGATGATGCCAATTGTAGTTGTTGTTATTGTTGTTGCTATCTCTAGTTATTGTGCTGTTGTTCCTTTTTGGTGTTTGTTGTAATTGCTAAAGCAGACACACTACAAAAAAATATACATTTGTACATATATACTGGTATAGACAAATATGTTTGAGCTTGTATACAAAAGGGAATAGGAATATGTACTAAAACAAATTATCATTTCCCTGAGTAACTTTTCGCTCAATAATTTAATATTATTCATTATGAAAGAGCATACGGGAAGTGCAAGCTTTTGGATAGCTTTGAAATATTTCTAACAGAAAGTAAAAATTATTTTATTTATTATACAAGCACTTTGACAAAATAAAATGTTATTAAAGAATCTTGCTAAATGCTCCTAATTGGAGCGGTATTAATAAAATGGCAAATAAAAACAAATAAAGAAATCTGACAGTATTTAAATTTTCTTTAAAAATCAGTTATAAATGTTATAATCCGAGGGTGGGTCAATAAACCTGCAAATAATGCGCCCAGTCCATACATGCATGTAAAGACTAGTCCAAAGAGGAGTAGGAGTACCACAAATCTACTCCAAATATATGAAAAAAGGTGGTCGATTTAACATTGCGATGTCCTATGGTTGGACCACATGGGCCAACTTTGCATTACATCGGACTAACCCCAAAACTACTCCATATGGAATAGTTATAGACTACTCGCATACAAGTTGTGAGTGCCTAAGAAGAACGATCATATTCGTTTAAACACGAACACTTATCGTACAGCATTGAATAATTGTATGAAAACGACATGATCCATGACTGCATTACATGGGACCATGAAGTAACTAGTCTGTTTCATCTAGATTGGACCAAGTCCTTGATTTTTTAACGGAACATAGGACTGTAATTGTTCAATATACAGGCAAAACTCGGTATAACGAATATCGCTTTAAGGAAAATCCGATATAACGAACTTCCAAATTTTTTACATTAAAACCCTTATAACGCCAATACTATATCCATTTTATACTGGATAGAATAAATGATAAAAAAAAACACCACAAAAAAACCAAAACTTGCAAAATTTAAAAAAAAAATATCTAACATTCACTACCTTATGTAGCGAATATTTTTATAAATGTAAGCTCTGTATAACGAAAGGCAAGAAAAAATTAAACAAAATCTACAGCAGCAATGTATGTAAATGCAAAAAAGTGTGAGCCGGGAAAAAAATGTTGATTTTTCCAAACCTGTAATCTTGAAAGATATTCTGGCCTTGGCTGAAGTAGTTAGCACGTTGATTACAAAACCGAAGGTCCTGGGTTTTGGCCCGGTATCCGACAGTCATTAAATAACAACAACACGCATTTCTCTGATGTGCATTAGTGTCAGTTTGTATCAGTTGTTGTAGGAAAGTTCAAGTGATGAAATCATAGTCATTGGTCACTGAACTATAACTATATCAGCAGATACTAATCCTAATGTAACATCAGGGCTCTCTCCTTCGTCGGTATTGTGTAGCAGAATCATCGGCGAAGTAAAATAACCAATAAAAAATGGCTGCTAAACACAGTTTCAAAAATTTAATACGCCTCATTGACACCAGAGTTGCAGCGAAACGCAGAGTTGTGAAAGAATGAAGCGTTCCTCTTCACCACCTGTCTTCTCTATCACTGTCCCTTTCCTAAAGAAGGTAACACTTATAAGAATAACACTCATTGCCTGAGTGTTACTTCGCTTAAAAAGGAAGACAAAAATAAACATCAATCAGAGATTTTTTCCAACATCTTTAAAAAAGAGCTTAAGCGACATAATTTTCAAAATAATTTTTTTTACAAAAATAGATTATTTGCGATCGTAAATAATCGATTCTCGTAAAAAAACGAAGTTAAAAATATATATCGGTTAAGCTTTTTTTTGGCGATTATGTCTCGATATTTTTATATACATACTTTTAATATTAAAACTATAAATATTATTTTTATAATATTTATGAATGAATATTAATGGTAATAAAAATAACAATTAAAAAAACTTTGGGATATAACGAATTTTTCGTTATAACGAATGGTTCTGATATTATATCGTTCGTTATAACGGGATTTGCCTGTAGTCTTTTTTGAGCTCTATACACTTTGTTCAAATTATTTTTATACCTTCCAAACAATAAGATTTGTCGAGGTAATCAAAATAGCTATTTGATTCATTGTTGGGAACAAGATACTCGAGATTAAATTCGGAGAATCGGACATTTATATAGAACAAAAATATTTTTAAAGATTTTAAGTTTTCTTTAAATGATATGCTAACATAAATATTTATGTTTCCAGACACGTACACAACATACTCCTTTTCCTTTGGAAATAATTTCAAAGTTAAAATTTTCTATAGCAGAACAATTGGTGCATTACCTTTTTTAGCACTGTAAGGGAAAAGTGCCGTAAAATTCTTAAGCATACTGAATAAATTTTCGTGCTAAAAATAATATTATTTTTATATTAATAAAAATTTTGTGCGCCTTTTTTATTTATGTATTACATACTAGTAGCAAAATTGGCATTATTTTTTCATTTGAGCTTATGATTTGATATTTCGTTTTTGTTTTTTCTTTTTTTTTTCTTTTTGTTCTTCTGTGGCAGCTGAGCTTGTGTATTTTCTTAACTTAACAAAAAGCATAAGAAACACAAAATATGTCTGAACATTTTTATGTCATTTTAAAAATTGGCGCCCTACGGCAAAAAAAAAATGAGAACAGAAGAAATACACCAAAAAATAAATGAGAGAAAGAGAGAAATAAAAAAATCCGGCAGCAAGCAATAAACAGGTAAAACGATGGTTAAAAGCACAACTTTCAAATAAGCTACAGAACATTAAAAATGTTCTAAGTTAGATTGATGAAAAAAATGCTGTTGGATTTCTGAACGACAGTTTCTGAGAACAGTCGAAAAATTTGGCCAACATTAAAATCGCATACATGCTCTAGCATAAAGTTTGTGACAAGGCAAGTTCACATAAGGTATACTCAGCTGAATTCGATTTGAGATACTTATACTCTAAATGTCAAAAAAAATGTAGTGAAAATTGTGTGTTGACATCCAACGTATATTCAAATTACAAGCGGCGAAAATATTCACCTGATCCCTTGCGACCACCTACACTGAAAAAACAGTTTTACATAAATTCAATGAGCTCGCATTCATTGATTTAAATCAATGGTCACCAAGAAGAGAAAATTCTTAAAAGCAGAACAGAACTAATACATGTTTAGTGCTGTTCCACTGAAAAAAATCGCTCTTGTAAATATTTAATTGGGTATATGAAAAATATTTTTATGGGTTAATTTTATATGAATGAACGTTTATATGTAGTGGCGCCTAAGACTGTATGTACTAGTTTTTTTTTTCAATTTCTGAGTACATACTCGACACTCAGCATCTACAAAAATTTTTAAGCCAAATAAAAACTTATTTTTTAACTCTATATTCCACGTATTTTGCCTATTTTGTATAGCAATAAAAAGTAGTGTTGTAAAAAAATTTAAATTAGATAATTTATTTACATAAATAATATAGAAAAAAGAAATTAAATCATTTTGGTGGTATTTGTACATTCTCGGTGTATTTTTTTTTTTTCATAAAAAATGCGACAGAAATCTGCTCTTTTTGTGTGTTTTATGCTCTTGCTTTAGATTTTTGTTAGTAGTTGTGCTGTGTACGTATGCAAAGCAGAATGCTAGCAGAGCCCTCAGGGCAATGGGATCGTGGACTATGATTTAAATTCATTGAAATTCAACGTACTATACGTTGGTTCAAAAAAAAAATATTCCTTGAAATTCAACGTAAAATTTTATGTAGATATGAACTGAACGTTGAAACCATTCCTTGATATTATTCGTTGAATTTAACAACGAACTAAATTATTGATTTAACGTATCTATAATACGTTCAATTTGAGGAACACGTTCTTTCTTTTAAAAATAAAAGAAAAAAGTTTAATAATTTTCAAGAAAGTGTACTTTGATTCGAGGAACCCGTTCATTGATTTTAAGTAATGTACGTTGAATTTGACTTCAAGAGCAAGAAGAAGATGTTTTATTCAATGAACGAGTACTTTGATTCAAGGAACCACCATTTGAATTTTTGTTATACTTGGCTCAATTCAACGTACAAGTTCCTTGTTTTATAACAGGGAAAAACGTACTAAAAAGAAAAAATAAACACAAACCAATCAGATGTTGTTCTTCGTTTAACAAATAAGTTTGTGTGCAAATTAAAGAAGAAAGTTTGAAATAAAAAAGTGCCAAAAAGTAAGTTAATAGTTAAGAAGTGATTGTAATTAATTTTCATTGCAAAAAGAAATATAGTTATATAATATCCCGAATATCAAGAACACATGCTTCTGATATTATTGGTTCCAATTCTCAAGTTTTATGTAAGTAATTATTTTGGATGCTATTTAGATATTATACTTTTATACATATACATACTATACATATTTATTTATGTTAATTTTGAAGATTCGGAACCAAGGCAGTGATTTGCATTAGAAGCCTCAGATATGACAATTCGAGTGCAGAGGAATTCAATAGAACTTGGAAGGTATGCAGCAATTCCAGAATTAAAGAAGTAAACCAAGCTTCCACATTAGCCGAAGTTTTTAAAAGATGGCCCGGCCCGGGTAATAAGAAACAGAGTAGATTGCGATATGTGAGTATAAAAATCTGTAGTGTTTTATACTTTAGTATTTATTGCAAAATAAATATTTATAACTATATTTTAGATTAACAAGGACTTTGGCGTTGATTTTGGGAAACGTGAAGGAGTTTTCTTTAACTGGCCAGAACGGTTCGATATTAACCCTTTATAAACCTTTAATAATTTTTATAAATAAGGCAGTAATAATTTAGTAGACTATGATACTATCATAAGCAAATTTTTTTATGTAAATACATACTTACATATATACATATACAAATGTAAATTATTTCTTATTATAGGAAATTTTAAATAAAACACTCAATTTAATATGAACTTGTCTATTATTATATTTATTAAAATGAAATTTTGAATGTATAGGTGCATTGGGTCAAGGAATGAATTCATGTCAATGAATAGGTTCCTTAAATTCAAGGAACTATTTCATTAAATTCAAAGTATTTGTACGTTAATTCAAGGAATATATTCATAAAAATCAATGAATGCATTCATTGGGTCAAGGAATAGGTTCCTTAAATTCAAGGAACTATTTCATTAAATTCAAAGTATAAATATATAGTTTTAATGAATTTACGTAATATTTCAACGTATGGATTCTTAACTTCAACGAACTGGTACGTTGAATTCAACAAGCCAATGATTGGCATACGTTGAATTCAATGAACATGTCCCTTAAGTGAAAAATAAGGAATAAATTCGTTGAATTTATGTACCTTTTTGGTTCAGTGTAGTATGGATTCGCCTTGGTTTGTGACTAAAGGCTCAGTTAGCCGGCTGTAATGCAATAAAACTGCAATTCTAATATATAGCTGATCAATGTTGTTATGTGAAAAGTAATGCAAATAGTTAAAGAGATGTAAACGGAATGTAAAGACTCAGTTAGCCCACTGCAATGGCATGTAACTGCAACGGTAGGGAATAGCTGATCGATATTGCTATGCAATTATAGCAAAAAAGTTTTTAATATTCGAACTATCAACCTCCGGCATGACAGGCTTGTACACCACCCACTCGATCACAAGGGCACCATATTTCAAAAGTATGCACCAGTTAAGATTAGGTTAATATGTAAGTATAGTTACGCAACTGGTTGCAGAGTGACTTGGCAGTCTATTTATATCGATTCATCTTCACCGATGAACATATTCATAATGAACAGATGACCCAGCGGAATCATTCTTATATATGCATACTAACCCAAAAAAAAAAAAAATATTCGCAATACAAAATATTCCTAATACATACACGCATAATATTCATAATAGTACGCTATTGAATTATAGAGGAAATTTCGACACCCGCAGTTTCGCACTTTGAGGCTTTTTGGAACCACCCTCTCTTACAACAGGGTGCGCCTACATACACTTTCTCAAAAGTTCAACACTTTTTCTTTCCAAAACAGTTGGTTTCATCGAAATCGGTTCAATAGTTCACCAATTTTTTATTTCACGCCACTGTGCATAGTGAACAGATGTCCCACCGGAGTCTTTCTTATATATCCATACTAACCCAAAAAAAAAAAAAAATATTCGCAATACAAAATATTCCTAATACATACACGCATAATATTCATAATAGTACGCTATTGAATTATAGAGGAAATTTCGACACCCGCAGTTTCGCACTTTGAGGCTTTTTGGAACCACCCTCTCTTACAACAGGGTGCGCCTACGTGCACTTTCTCAAAAGTTCCACACTTCTTCTTTCCAAAACAGTTGGTTTCATCGAAACCGGTTCAATAGTTCACCACTTTTTTATTTCACGCCACTGTGCATAGTGAACAGATGTCCCACCGGAGTCTTTCTTATATATCCATACTAACCCAAAAAAAGAAAAAAATATTCGCAATACAAAATATTCCTAATACATACACGCATAATATTCATAATAGTACGCTATTGAATTATAGAGGAAATTTCGACACCCGCAGTTTCGCACTTTGAGGCTTTTTGGAACCACCCTCTCTTACAACAGGGTGCGCCTACGTGCACTTTCTCAAAAGTTCCACACTTCTTCTTTCCAAAACAGTTGGTTTCATCGAAATCGGTTCAATAGTTCACCACTTTTTTATTTCACGCCACTGTGCATAGTGAACAGATGTCCCACCGGAGTCTTTCTTATATATCCATACTAACCCAAAAAAAAAAAAAAAAATCGTAATACAAAATATTCGTAATACATACACGCATAGTATTCGTAATACTACGCTATTGAACTATAGAGGAAATTTCGACACCTGCAGTTTCCCTTTTCGAGGCTTTTTGGAGCTACTCTCTCTTACAACAGGGTGCGCCTACGTGCACTTTCTCAAAAGTTCAACACTTCTTCTTTACAAAGCAGTTGGTTTCATCGTAATCGGTCCACCAGCGCACCACTTTTTATCACTTTTTTTTGTTTCACGTCCCAACAAGAACGCAAGATTTAAATTTTAAATAAAACACAGATATTTAAAAAAAATCGTGAAACTTGATTATATCGTAAAGTAGACAAAATAAGGTTATGTGTGGAACAACAAATCGGGCAGATGGCCGCCGCGGCTTTGCTGCCAAACACGCGATCTTTTAATGAAATTTTCAGTGGCCGTTTTGCATAAATGCTGCGGTATTTTATTAATGCAGCGTCCAATTTCCTCTTTTAAGGCTTGAGTCGTCGTCGGCTTATTCGCGTAAACCATCGACTTGAAAAAACCCCAAAGAAAAAAGTCTAATGGTGTTAAATCGCACGAACTAGGCGGCCAATTCTGGTCTCCAAAACGCGAAACAACACGACCGGGAAATGACTGATGTAGCAATTGAATTGTTTCTCCGGCTGTATGACATGTGGCGCCGTCTTGTTGAAACCACATGCCCTCCACATTCATTTCTTCAATTCTAGGCACGAAAAAACTGGTTATCATTTCACGATACCGAACACCATTGACTGTTTGCGCTTGACCTGCGTTTGAGCGACATCATCACGTACAGCTGCGACATTTTCCGTCAATCGACCTGGTCGAAGACGCGCTGTTGTCTTTACATCACTAACAGACCCAGTTTCGGCAAATTTATCCATTAATGTCTTTACAGTTGACTCTTTTGGAGCATTATTGTGACCCCAAATTGATCGCAAATTTGCGAACTGTAGCCGCAAAACTTTCGCCATTTTGGTAAAACAATTTCACAATGAGAATGCGTTGTTCATTCGTGTAGCGCTTCATTTTTACTAACCTCGTACCTTCTACTAGCAAACAATAACAATTGTTCAAATGTCAAACAATGACACTTCGAATGACGCCAAATTTAAATTTTGCGTTCTTGTTGGGACACCCTTTACATATACCAACCAAAAAAAAATATATATATATATTCCTAATACATAATACACGCGAAATATTCGTAATAGTACGCTATTGAACTATAGATGAACTAATGGAACGACGGCTTATATAGAAATACTACATTGATTCTAAGCAAACAGAAATGAAACTTAAATTAATGGCTTGATTATGGATGGCAACCAAACTTTGGTTGCGTTGCTAGTTGCCGAAATGATATTACGGATGGCAACTGGCAACTAACAGCTGCAACCACACATTTATAGTTGCTGTATAGTTTTAAAAGCAAAATTTGGAAAAATTAAAAAGTAATTGACAATATTATTATTGTTTTTGAATTCACTCTATGCATATTTAAAGAAAATATGCTTTATAGCTAAAAATGAGATTGTTAAAACTTATTTTAGGCAATAACATATACTCATCACAGTAGAAACGGTAATTCTAAAGAGCCGTCTAATAGATTCAGCCTCTTGTATTTCCTTCTCTTTTATCAAAAATTAGTTCTACTTAATTAATCATTTTTGTTATCAGTAACGTTTTAAGCACTTTTACTTAATAACTTTCTTTTTGGCACTTGTATTTCTTATGCTTTGAATTTTTGTTTACATTATTTTTGGTAGCCAATCTGTCATAATCATTTTTCGATAATTTTTTGGCAACTGGAGGAAGTTGTCATACATAATACCAATTTTAATTTCAGCCATCCATAATCGAGCCACAACTCACACTAGATTGTAAACTTTTAATATACTTTTGAAAGCTTTATGGTGCTACGGAATTCAGCTATGGGTTACCTGCCAAGACATACCACTTTAAGCGGGATTATTCCCTTTTCATAGGTCGATCCAGCCACCAATTTCTATAACACTTTTTAGAGTTTTGAAAATTTCAATCTCTCTAAAAAAAGGGGTGTTATAAGTTTGTAGTGTGTGTCTGTGTGTCTGTGTATCTGTGTGTCTGTCCGTGTCCACGTACAGGCCAAACGGCTGGACCGATTTTCATTTAGTTTTTTCTTTGTTTGAAAGATGACTTGATCAAGAGGGTTCTTAGCTATGTTTGAAGAAAATCGGTCCAGCCGTTTAGAAGATATAACATCTTTTCTGAAAAAAGTCGGGGGGTTTTTAAAATATTTAATTTTTGTTATTATTAAAATGTAATTGATAAAAATTCTATCCAAATATTTTTTTAAGTGTAGTTATTGCTTAACTTTCCAACACCCCCTGTGTGCTTCGTTACATCTGTTTTGAGATGAAAATAATTTTTTTTTTATTACAAGTGTCACGCTTGTAGTTAAGCTAATTTGTACAATACAATTTTAATTAATAACATTTTCAAAATTATCACTGCATTATTTTCTATCAGAATCAGGGGAATTTTAATTCTGTATTTGTATAAATTTATAACCCTTGGCACAAACTTAATGCTTTAACAGAGCTCTAGTAGTGTCTTAACACAGCTCTGTTAAGCTATAATGCATTTCGAAAGGACTTTTCCAGCAACGGCAACCGAGACGGAAAAGAGTAACGCAAATTTATAGACAAGGTGTTCCCACCATGAAGAGCATGAATTTGAATCCGATATTGCCATGTTTTTTTAACTTTTCATTTTCTGAAGGATATGCACTTTTTTGTGAGTCAATGCTGCACAGTGGGGTATTTTGAAAAAAAAAATGGAAATAATTCTGCAGTTTCTAAACGAGACGTCCCATTGTTATGAAATTTCATACATACAGCCGTATCACAGAGCTCAATTCCATTCGGAAACGGAATTCAATCCGTATTTTGGTGCTTTAGAAAACGAAAAACGAATAAGATTTTCGAAATGAAATCGCTTTTAAATTCATGGACGAAATTAACATTTTCTGCATGTTAAATTAAAAAAAAATATTTAAAAAAAAATAATTTTTTTTTTTCAATAAAGAATACTATTTTCATTTATTTATTCAAAGCTGGATTACAATTAATTAGTTTTTATTTATTTATTATGCAAATTTCTCAAGTCATTACAAAATAAAATCAACAGAACAAAATGTACGGAATTGGTTTCTTTGGTATTGCCATACCATTTTTGTATGTTGTACTTTATCAAAATCTTCATATTGGCAGCACACAAAATAAGAAAATGCAAGGCAGAATTATAATATGCACACAAAAAAAATTTAAAACGCCTAAACATATGCCACATTGTCATTTATTACAAAAATATATTGCCACACTTGTAAGATTTATCATTTTTTTTCGGATTGATGAAAACGATGGGAATCTGAAGCACCAAAATAAAATTTGAACGGAATGGTTAATACGGAATCAAAACCATTCCGAATGGAATCTGTGACACGGCTGTATATATCCCCAAAGGGGGCGGAGCCACAAACCCCCAAAGTGAGCAACCTCGGGTTAATGAAAAAATTCAAACCGATGCACGATGGTCCCAATACCAAATTTAGCGCGAAAAAATTAGTTTTTTTTTAAGTGGTTCAAAAGTGAAAATTTTGGATGGTTTTTCAATGACAAGCCCCAACGTGCACAACAGTATAATTTTTTTTTTGTATATTTGCAATATTATAACTGCTGTATTGTTTTAAACAGAAGCAATTGCTTCGTTTTGTTTTTAATGAGAAATAGTGTTCTGCACAAGACATCTTATAAGAACTTTCAAGACACACACATGCATTAACATTAATCACATAATAGCTTACCATCTACATATTACACACACTGAAACGTTCAATATGAAAAATAACAAGCATACACTAATCAACAGTACTTCTTTTGAGTGTTTGTTACAAACAAGCAGTCTCAGCGACATCGCTTGTTAACACTGATATAAACGTACACCAATACATCCATCGTGCTTCGCTTATAGTACGACAGCATTTATAATTGGTTTAGTATAATACATGCGACGTGAATACATTTAAAAATCATGTCGTATTTACATTTAAAGACTGTTTACGCAGGTCTCTAATAAGAAACCAGTCGATAATTGTGTGTGGTTTGGAGAGCTTATAATATCAAGCGGAAACATTTTCTGTACTATTTGTTGGTTTTATATATACAATAGAGGTGTGTATTTTTTTTTTTGATTCTCAATGTCCATTTGATTTATCATTCCGTTTAGAAAAATATGTATGAAAAATAAAATGTATTTTTTAATTATGCAAATGTATCTGTATTCAAAATTTGCGTTGGATTTGCTATCGCTCCAATTTTTGTGTCCTCATATTCTATAACACGTGAATTGTTAAATATTTAAGAAATCAGCTGACGATATTTGCCTAAACACTTTTTTTAGCACTTGTATTTCTTATATTTAGAATTTTTGTTTACATTATTTTCAATTGCCAATCTGTCATAATCATTTTTCATATCGAATCTTTATATTGCAAAGTCTAGCACCAAAAGGGATTTGTTCAATGTTTGGTATGCGGAAATGGATCAAAAGAAAAATAATAATGCTGATATATTTTACATTTTCATCAAAACTTGTATACAAAATGATGAAAAATGATTAGTGTACAAATAAAGTAAAGCAATCGTATCGAAATTTCCTTAGCAAGCTGTCGAAGAAGTGGATGAAAGCACAATAAACAAAGAAGGTGTTCGAGTATACTTATAAATGTTGGTTGGATGATATTTTTCCATTTCCTAGTAAAGCGTCGTGAATTTTTTTTGGATGAAGACACGGTGGACGGACTCTCAACATAGAAATACAGCCGATCTTGCAGACTGAAGGGGGCAAGGATCAAAACAATAAAAATTTATTTAGCTTTCATTAATTTCTTCAAATCACCGTGATTTGACATGTCGTGATTTACAGAACATGCCCGTATTTATTGTTTATTGTGTCTTATTTTTTGTGTTTGCAGTGAATGTTTACATATTTTGACTACACAAAACATAGAAATCAATTTATAGTAATTTAAGTGATTATGAATTGATTTTGCACTTTTTATGTCAGTTAATTGTTTTATGAAAAGTGCCACACCCACTAAATAGAATTCACCAATTTTTGGCGTGAGATGGTGCCATGCTAAGTAATTTGTTTATACAAATTTTTATGCTTATAGTTACAGTAGTTTTCCGATTTAACGAACCTAATTGTTGTCAGGCCTGTTCGTTAAAGTGAATTGTTCGTTATATGCAGTACTAAGTTAAAAAAGAAAAGAGTCCTGCTGTTTTATTCAAAACTCAAAGAATATGTACTCATAGTATTTTTAATATTTTATTAAAAGAACATATGTACGTATTTTATTAAAATATCAGTAAAAGAAAAATTTAAAAAACAATATAATACAAAAATAATTTATTTAAAAAAACTGGTCTGTTTTTTTTTTGGAATTGATATCTTTCTCTTAATGGTATCTTCTTGAAGCTCTCCCCAAAGCATTAAATTTGAGCTACTAATTTTGTTTTGTTGGACCCATTTAATACAAATTTCGGATGCTTAATGACATCTTTGTGTTTTATTTTGGGCTCTGGAATTTCAGTTCCATCCAGCTCTTCTTCACTTTCCTTTTGTTCATCGGGTAAAGGGATATTTTCAATCCATCTATTTGAATTTAAATTTAATTTTTTATAAATCTGGTCAGCCGACCATGGCTTGCATTAACTATCTTCCATAAATTTTGTTGTGAATTTCTTTGGCTTTGTATTACAAAATGGCAATTGCGTTGCATGAGGAATCGAATCATTGAAAAAGTTTGTTTTCCATTCTCGGGACCTCACCTTGCTTTACTGCACTTCTATTGCGATACCCAAAATGACTGTTTTCAACATTCCTTAAAAAATGTTCCTTTGATTTTAGGATTGTACCAATGGTGAATTTATGCAGCCCATACTTTTCACCTAAATCTGTAACCCGCAGACAATTTCGATGATCATCGATAATTTTAACTTCATCCCTTAAGAACAATCAATTTCTTTTATCCATTTTGATGTTCGTCATCATCAAAAGAAGATAACTAACGGTAAATTTTTATTTATATTCGTTCTTGTTTAATTTTACATTTGTTCGTTATACCGAGCACGAAATAGAACTTTTATATAAGGTACTCAGTAGAAAAAAATTGTATGTTCGTTAAATGCGATGTTCACTAAATCGAATGTTCGTTAAATCGGAAAACTACTGTACTTCTAAAAGAGAGTTACGACTTTTTCGCGCTAAATTTGTCATTGGGACCAATGTGCTATGTCAAGCTGATATTTTTGATCTGATAAAAAAATTTTTTCCAAGTGAATTTCTCTATCCAAAGTCTGCTGCATTATGCAGTATGGGTTAAGAATAAAATTATCAAAATTTAGAAAAAAAAATTGGTATCAAAAGCACAACTAAGTCAAAAGTTATACGCAATTTAAACTAAATATTAGAAAAAAAAATCGATTTTCTGCCGTTTTTTGCAAAAAAAAAGTGGGTTATATATTTTGCTATTATTTAAAATTTTTGCAAGCATACCAACCCCATATTTTTTATTAATTCAAAAGGTATTACTATAAGAAACACTACAAAGACATTTTTTGTTCAAAATTTGCTTTATTAAAGGTGCCAGATCGTTTCGAAATTGACCTATTTTTGTTATAAATATCAAATGTAAAGCTGCAACCAAAAAAAATACGTCATTCCACCTTAAGACATGATATGTTTTTAAATATTTCCTGAAATAATCACCCCTATCGTGAACATTTTTCCCACGAAATATTTCCAATTTTCCCCAAATTGCAATCGTGAATAATATTCCCCTTATCGTGAATAATATTTTACACGTGAATTTTTCCACTTTTCCTTTGGTTTCTTCACTTTATTTTTACAGGCGAACTGAATTAATACATGGAATAAATTCGATATTTTCCTTCGAATTGTATATTAAAAGTTATAATTTATTTTTAGGGCAAGATTTGTAATTAACCTTAATTGTTTACGATTGTTAACAATAATTGCCTACAACACCTTTTTTCATGAAGTATGAATCTCTTTGGTACACACACAGTAAATTGCATGGCAGTGCACCGCGGTGGTATACTAAAGAATTTTTTTCCACTTGCACCTAGAATATATAAAAACACAACTTTAAAGTTAAAAAAAATTTCATTTGGAACCTAAATTTTTTTTCTTTTTATTAAACTGAAATTTATCTGATTTTCAATTAATTTCTAAGCTTTACAAATCTTCTTCCCTTTTTGACATTCACTGGAACTAATAGCGGGGAAAAAATTTTACGGGAGATTCCCGATAGCATTTTTCCCTTCGAGAGGAATGAAAATTTCACGTGAACAAAAATTCCACTTGTTATGCACGATAGGAGTGATTATCTGCGCCCGGCGAAAGATAAGAAAAATACAGCAGAAATGCTTAAAAAACCCATTTTTGGGATTTTATGAAATCTTTTTGGGAATTGGGGGAACTCAAAAGGAAATTATATTTTACTTTTTGTCTATTAATTGCATAATTTTCAACCTAAGTGAGAATTTTCAGTCGAAAATATTGATAAGTGCGAATTTTATAGCATTCCTTTGCGTAAGACCTCTCTCTGTCTTCTCGGAAAACTCTTTATATCTTGTTAGCAGATGCAGGTAATTAGAAAAAAAAATAAGTACAAATTTATGTTTATAAGAAAATTAATACTTATTTATTTATTTTTTTTTATTGACAAAAATGCGTAGGGATTTTTGTAGGGGAAATTTTATCAACGTGTGGGGAAAATTCGGTTTTTTTTAGCATGTACAGGTATTTTTTCGAGAAGTCTGCTGGCAACACTGTTTAACACACACTTTTTTTAGCCACACTGTAGTTAAAAATAAACATACAAACATATTTGTTTGGTAATTTCTAGCTCATTGTTGTTGTTATACATTTACGTTGCATGTGTGTGTGTGTGTGTGTGTGCGTTAAAAAATCTTCTCTGGGATTTTTCATAGACACACATTTCAGTATTTTAGCCGCAAATTGCTTGTTGTCCGAATGACTAAAACGGCTTATAAAATTCTTCGTTAAATATTCTAAGAATTTTTGTTTAAATGTTTACACATATGAACTGCTTAGTTCCGTGCTTGTTGAATTTTTTAATTTAAGCTTTCGCTGGTAATTGTTCGATGGTTTTGTGGTTAAAAAACGTTTTATATCCCATAAAATAATTAGCCACTGTTTGTTTGTTGTGTGTTGAGTAAATAAAAGTTAAAAGAAAAGATAGAAAACTAAACAAACTTTATTTGATTAGCAAAGATTTTAAACATATTTTCCCCACAGGAATTAGAATGAAAAAAAAAAATATATTTATATAAAATAAAAAATAAATAAAGAGGAAAAAGAAGCAGTAAAGAGCACAACAACAAAAAAACATTCCCATTGTGTGTTTGTTGTCTAAGTCTTTTGTTTTAAGTAAGGTATTTATTGGCCGGCCAGGCCAGCAGGGTTTATTGTTTTCTTGACTTGTTTTTTTTTATTTTTTATTTTTTTGCTTGGAGACAATCTTAAATTTCTGTTTTAAAAGGATAAAAGTTTGTGCTTGTTGTCTCGTATCTAATGTTTCTATTACATAATGAAAAATATTTTAATTACTTTTCCTAGAGTTTTTATCTTTGGGTTTTTTTTTAGTTTCGGTGGCATATGCACTTTTGAGAAGCACATTAAAACACATCTCTATTAACGGCAAAATATATGAAACTTTTAAGTTTGGTATTGAAAATTTTCAAGTTTATCTTTTAAGGTGAAGTATATTTTTTTAGACATTCTAACAAACGAAATAATGAAATTCTAAAGAATTTGCATTTATTAAAAATGTTTGTTAAGTTTAGAGAATTTGCAAAAGATCAGACAAACAGCTATTACAATTTTATTGCACAAGAAGATTAAAGTTGTTTTAAATTATTTTTACAGTATGCATTTATTTCACTTGGCTTTAGATAATAATCTGGAAGCCTAAACCCATGATACAATAATATAAAGGTACAACCACATTTGACGTATAAAATTAAAGGCCCAACTATAATATGAATAAGCTAGCTTAAGCAACTGTGCGGTTACATATAAAACGAATGTGGCAAACTATAATGTACTTAACAAACTTTTCGTCAAGTTTCGTCAAATGTCATTTGCTTAAGTAAAGTGCCAAACTGAACGCACATTCCGTAAGGAAACGACTGTTTGTGCATTTTTTTAACTCAAACAAGCAGCAGCAGAAGATATTCATTGATTTTAAATATTTTTTTATTGTTTCTTATTTTAAACTCAGAAAATAAAGCAAAACTTTTATTTTCATTGTTTGTTTTATAATACACATATACACACATACTTATGTATATTCACTGTTGTACTTTTTAGTAGGCAAAACAAATAAAACAAGTAATAAGGTGATGGATATATTTATACAGGGTGGCTGATGAAAGCCGCTACCAAGTGAAAACTTAATTGTGTTTTCATGTCTGATGAGGCTCAGTTTGATCTGAACGGTAATGTAAACCAACGAAATTCTCGCATATGGAGTGGTTTCAACAGCATGAGAGGGAATTTCATCCAATTCGCGTCACAGTGTTGTGTGCAGTTACTTCACGCTGTATTGTGGATCTATACTTTTTTGAACAGAACGGACGGTTTATGGAGACCGTTACTTGATCATGCTAAAAGAATTTTTAACAGGAACTACGCCGAAAGAGAATTCCTTTCAACTCTGTATGTTTTCAACAAGATGGTTCAACTGCGAAAATAGGTGCAATTCCGACATCAACTTTGCGGGCAGTGATGGACAACGTTTTGTTATGATGCCGCAACTGCATCAACGAGCAGGGCGGGCATTTAAATTCAATTGTCTTTAAAGCACCCCATACACTATTCAATTCAATTTTCAATTGAGTCGGTTGTTGTTCAAATCAAAGCGTGTATGGCTTTGTCAATTGATTAGTTTGGCAGTTGTCGAGTTGGTTGAAGAAAAATCAAAAGATTTTGATTTTTCATGTTGACTAGTAAATCGTTCAATTCGATTGTGCTGTGTGTGCTCGAGTTTCGTGATTAGGTGTCAAAATTTATGTTTTTAGCTTTATTTTGTATAGAAAAAGTTATGTATTTTTAAAATTGTATTTTATTTCATTGAAATTTAGATAAAAAATTTAAAAAGTGATGAATGAATGCAATAGAAGTTTTAAATTTTTAAATTTGTAATTGTGAAAAAAATATAAATTTGGCAGTTGAATGAAAATCTTTCAATTCAGTTTATGAAGTGTGTGGCCAAGAACCAATTCAATCGAAAGACTCAATTTACAATTGAATTGAAACGTGTATGGGGTGCTTAAGAGTAATTCAATTACTTTTAATACAATTCAGTGGGCTTTGAAATGAAAAAACACTGAATTAATTCCATGCATTACAAAAAAAGTTATGTCAGTTTCTTAATGTAGCAAAATTCATCAGCCACCCTGTATGTGAATTTCTAATAGATTAGGTCATTCTTTCAAGTTAGTTTGATTGAATTGCGTTCATTTAGGAGTTATGAGAAGAAACAAAATTGCTACAAAATTATTGACAATACCTAGATGTGCAGCTGTGGCTAAAGAATACTTAAGTGCATGTAAGTACATTGTGGCCACCTAAAAGTCACATCTAAATTGTTTAAGCATTTGACAGACTTATCGTTCAATTCTGACATTACCTTAAGCCAGCTTATTCATATTATAGTTGGGCCTTAATTCTGACTTTTGTCCCAATTATTTGATTACTGTTTTTTTGTAAACAGAGAGGAAAGCGTTGCCACACACATATAATGGTAAGTTTTATTTAGGAATGCTTTTTGAAATGTGTAATTTGAGTTTAGAAATTGTAGTTAAACACATATTTTTTTAATGTTAATTGAACATAAGAATAACGAAATCTGTGTGTAATAAGACCTACAAAAGCAAATATTTGATTAATTATTTAATTCAATAGATAACAAAAAACAGCCTCACGGCTTGGGATGCAATTTCGTTCTTAAAAACATCGATATAAAGATACGGCGTTTCTTAGAAGCGATACATCGATGTTTTATTAGCGGAATTCACGGTTGTTTCATACATATAATACACATTCGCATATACATACTTCGTGTGCAAATTTATTGCTGGTTTACATCAAGCACAACACACATCCTGCGACATTTGCATTTAAGGTAAACATCTTTCAAAGCTCTTAAATTTGTTCTTGTTTCTTTGCAAAGTAACAGCAAGCATTGTTGTCGCCAAGATCTGGTTGGCTTTTCTGCTCTCGTCGGTGTGAAAGTACAAAAAGCTCTTTATAAAAGTTTGCACATTGTGCATATGGCTTGGACGTAGCTGAATAAGAGTTAATGCTTTGTTGATATATACAACAAACACTGTACTTCTTTTTTGTTTGCTAAGGACATGGCCTATGATTGGAATAGGAACATGTAATTATCATATTTCTCCTTAAAATGGACCACGTGGTCTAATAATATCCGTAAGGATGCTACATCCGAATAATGTAAGGCAGCTACGTCTAAACTCACATACTCTAATATAGAGCTTTGTTATTGTTTTTTTGCAAAGACCAAAGATGTCGCCGAGATCTGGGGGCAAATCGCGGCACTCGTTATCGAATTACGAAATATTTCCATATAAATTCTATTGAAATATTTCGTAACTACGTTCGATAGCGATTGCCGCGATTTTGGCCCCTACTTGGATATTGTGCTCTCGTCAGTGTGAAAACACAAAAGGTCTTTTGTAAAACTTTGCACATAGTGCGTATAGCTTGGACGCAGTTGATGTAAGGCAGTACACCAGAGAGTATAAAGACAAAGTTCCGCCTTGATTCAGTTGGAAATTTCTTTTCTGTTGTATCTTGCTTGCTGCCGTTGTTGGTGCTGCTGTAACTTTTTTGCTGTTTATTTTTTTAAATTTATGAAATAATTAAAATATATTCCATTATTTTTAATTTAATAAACAAGAACATCAAAAAAATAAAAAAAAACTCGGATTCCATAAATTAATAAGGCAGCATTAATTTTGAGAGTAAAAAATAATCGGGACAAACGTCAGAAGGTTAATATGGCGACGAAAAGAGAGAACGGTTTTACCTTTATATTATTGTATCATGCCTAAACCCTTTTCACTTGACTTTGATAAATAATCTGTGCTTCACTGTGTTTAAGATTTTGTTTCATTTTCCTTTAGTATTTTTATGCAATTCATTTGCAATCTATAGCCCTCATCTAGTTTTGCTTCCTGTTCATTCCTTATTTGATGTTAATTTGTTCTTTCACAGACATTCTGCTATAACGAATTTTAAGTATCCTGCTCTGAGAAGGAATTAATTTTAAATTTTTTTAAATCTAAAAATGTATAAAGTGACACTTGACATATTATAACATACTATTTTAGATCACAGCTACATATATAAATATATATCGTTACCTAAAATGCAAAACACCCTTTCATACAAAAATTTAAAAATGTTCAAATTTACTTTTTTATAAATTCCGTGGTATTTCATCACTATAAACGATATAAAATAAAACTTAAAAAAGGATTAAACCGACTCTAAAGTAAGCACCAAATAGTTAAAAATAATTTAGATTCAGTGAAGTACAAAAAAAAAACATTTTTATATGTGCACCCAGAGAAAAATCAGATTAAAATCAATAGAAACCATATTGAATTAATAAGAAATATTAACGGAAGTCTAGTAATGTTGAAATTTCTTATTTTAATATGGAAAAATATTCATTTACAGCATTTTTTTTTTATTAACTTTATTTATTTTTAAGTACTTCATTATACATTTTCTATTGTATTGAAAATTATTTAATTATTGTGTGTGCGTTCTTATTTTTAAGTTGCAGCTTTTCCCTGAGTGCAATATCCATAATGCTATAATTTAATACTAAACATTCATGGGCGCAGCCCCACCTACTTTTTTGAACACAAGATTAAGTATTCTTCAGACCTCAAGGTGTGTGCCAAGCTTCGTAAAAAATAGATAAAGTAGAAGCACGTTAGCTCTAGTATGACATTTTAGAGGGCGTGGACCCACCCATTTTTTAACGCAAGATTGTGTATTTTAAAGAGTTAAATGTGTGTGCCAAGTTTCGTGCAAATTGGTTAAGCACAAGCACGTGAAATATAGAATTAAAAGTTAATAGGAGTGGCTACGCCCATTTTTTAATGGAAGAATGCGTATTTTTAATAGCTCAGAAAGTGTGCCAAGTTTCGTGAAAACTGCTTAAGCACAAGCATGTGAAATATAATATTAAAATTTAATGAGCGTGGCCTCGCCCCCTTTTTTAATTTAAGATTGTGTCATTTTAAAAGCTCAGAGTGTGTGCCAAGTTTCGAAAAAATCGGTCAAATAGGAGCGCGTGAAATAAAATATTAAGTTTTATCAGGCGTGGCTCTGCCATTTTTTTTAACTTCCAGATTAAGTCGTTTCGAAAGCCCAATGTGTTGTGCAAGTTTCATAGTAATTTAATAATATCACAAAATCAAATAAATAAAAATTGTGGGCGTGTCCCCACCCACTTTTTCACAATGCGACGAAATGGAAGCTATACCCTTTCAGACAAAAAATAATAATTTTTACAATCGGTTTAAAATGTACTGAATTATGAAATGACAGTGCAAAAAAAAAACACGGACGAATAGAAAACCTACTCCTTCTTTTTAACCGACTTAAAAAAAAAAAGGAGGACACGCCCAAAATTTTTTTATTTGATTTTATGATATTCTAGCAAACGCCTTTTGTTCTTGCGAATTGCACAATTTTAAAGTTGAAAAAAGAGGGCGGGGGTCTACGCCCATTAAAATCTATTATTATCAGAGATGACAAAAAATGCTCGACCAAATTTCTCTGTGCGGTCTTGTCACTCAAAAGACCTAAAAAAATGAGACAGAATCACTCAGTGCCTGAACAGCAACCCTCTTTTGTTTTCCTTTCAATCGTGTTCTCGCTCCCGCGTTATGGGTTGAGCGTAACACACGAATCGGTCTTACTGACAGCGATGCCAACTATTTATAATCCAAACACGCTACTACCCTTCTTAAAACGCGCTAGAACTCGCTAAGTTACAGCATTGTCAAATATTTATAGCGAAAACGCGCTATTTTCTACGCGCTAAATTAAATTTAAATAAAAGTCGATGTATGTATTAGTACCAGCGTGACCGTTTGACCGACTAAAGTGGCAAATTGCCACTTTTTCGACTGCCTTTTCCCTTTTTCGACTGCCTTGCCACTTTTTGTCCCAACTTTTTTTAGGGTGCGTTATATGAAAATACATTAAAAATAAAAAGTTTAGTGTAGTTTTCTCGTTTTTTTTTTGTTAATTCCACATAACTGGAAACTGGCCAAGATCAAAATGATTCCAAAGGCGGGCAAAGATCTTACCAAGACTGAGTCATATAGGCCTATAAGCTTACTATCTACAATCTCAAAGCTTTTCGAAAAGCTGCTCATGACTAAATTGTCCAAAATTTTAACTGATAATGGGTGCATCCCGGACCATCAATTTGGCCTTAGAAGTCAGCACAGCACGATTGAACAAACGCATAGACTGGTCCAAGTTGTAAGAAGAACATTTGAAGAAAAGAAGTATTGTTCTGCTCTCTTTATTGATGTTTCTCAGGCGTTTGATAAAGTATGGCACGAAGGCCTAGTTTTAAAATTGATGACATATCTGCCAATAAACATTAAAAAGCTTTTGGAAAGTTATATTATTGATAGGAAGTTCACTGTTGTGGAAGGAGAGTTCACGAGTGTGCCCGAAACTATATCTTCTGGTGTGCCCCAGGGTAGTATTCTGGGTCCTGTCTTGTATTTAATATATACTTGTGATATGCCTGTGAGCAATAATATCCATATTTCTACTTTTGCCGATGATACAGCCTGTATGAGTGTGCACGAAAACCCTTATGAGGCATCCCGCAATCTCCAGGAACATATCACTCAGCTGGAAATATGGTTGAACTTATGGAGAATTAAAGTCAATGAACAAAAGTGTGTCCATATAACGTTCACCCTAAGAAGAGATACTTGCTCCCCCATTCGAATCAACAATCAAAATATTCCTCAACATTCCCAAGTGAAATACCTTGGTATACACCTTGATCGAAGACTTACATGGAAACATCATATTGACTCTAAGTTAACTCAGATGAAACTTAAGTTAACTCAAATATATTGGTTGATTGGCACAAACTCAACACTCAGCCTAGACTGCTAACTTTTATTATACAAGTCGCTTTTGAAGCCAATATGGCGCTACGGAATTCAGTTATGGGGCACTGCTTCAGCTTCCAATGTCGAGAGAATCCAACGAAGGCAAAACAAAATTTTACGGTTAATAACATCGGCTCCATGGTACATCCAAAATTCTATTATACATCGTGATTTAAATATGCCACTAGTGACTGAAGAAATTGCAAAATACGCAGGAAAATATTTAACAAAAATCGATTCACATCCTAATCCGCTTGCTCGTAATATTTTGAACTTTACTGGACACGTCCGCTTAAAAAAGAGGGACACACGGGCTCTTATACCTAACACTCCAGATGGGACTACTTGAAAATACTTTCCCCCCCCCCCCCTTTTTTTAATTATCACTACTAATGTATTATTTATAACTACCACTAAGTTTATGTCCGACACTGGTCGGGCCTAATATTTTTTTTATAGATTTAAGATTTGAATACTTATTGTTAGTTCATATATGAAGATACAATAAATAAATACATGCATTACAAAAAAAAAATCCCCTATTTGGTGCCACTTTTTGAAAGATGTCATCGGTCACCCTGATTAGTACTCGTATCACAATTAATTTTTCAGATTTTGCAATATTGCTTCCTCGACATTATGTTTTGATAAACTAAAATCATTTAATACAGAATCAGAATCGCCTCCCAAATAATCGAAATCCTTCGTTTTTACTTTTAATTTATTTGTAAAGCTTTGTAACAACATATAAATTGTGGAATAGTTTTGCGATTCAAATGCTTTTTGTACTTCAGCTAGTTAGTTGTGAAATTTCAAAATATTTGCCATTACAGTATTAAAATGCGTTTTTAATTCTAACCAAGGTCAAGCAAGTTTTGTTTGCGACAGCTGAATCATTAACTAATTTAAAAAAATTTTATCAGAGTTTTTGATATTATTTATACAAATTTATACAAAAAAAGTTAAAAAATATTGAGCTGAAATGGTATTATTGACTTTATTCAAAACGCGCTAATTTAGCGCTTTTTTATTAAACGCGCTAAGACGGAAAAAAGCGCGCTTAGCATAACTATGCTAAACGCGCTAAATTGGCATCGCTGCTTACTGACCGCATGTTACGAACAGAATCGTTCGTTGCTCAGCTACTGAGGGTCAGTTAGTGGGCAAAACAAGCAAAGTGTTCGCAAAAAAGGTCTTTATTTTTGTTGTTGCGTTTGTTTTATGTTGTCGCCTTAGATATTTTGGCACAGGCAAAGCATTAAATAGAAACGGAGAAGATAATAATAAATAACAATAAAAATATCTGTAAGTCAAACTAAACTCGCAACACACATACATGTTCAAAAGACCGTTTGCCAAGATTTTATGAAATAAAGGGTCTCGAGTGAACACATGAGCCGAGCGATCGAACAAAAACGGTCGTTGGTTGAGCGAAGAGCAAATAAAAGAAGAACGAATTTTGAGGGTTTTTTTGCGACAGTGTCTTATCGTGTCAGTGGACGAGTGATTTTTTTCTGACAACAAGCACGAGAGAGACCAATTATTGCGAGCTCTGATTATTATATTTCACGTGGTTCTACTCAACTGATTATTAAGAAACATAGCACACACCTTGAGCTCAAAAATAGACTGGAAGATTGCATTTGAAAAAATTTGTTGGAGTCACGCCCATTAATATTTAATATTTCATTTATAAAAAATGGGCGGAGGCACGTCCACTAAAATTTAATTTTATATCACATAAATGTTTTTCGAAAATGGTCTATGAGATCTTTGCAGTGAAGTCGGTTTTTTTTTGACAGAATTATTTTGAAGTCAATTAAAAAATATCATAACTGCTTAAACAAAAAGAGCGATTTAATTTGTTTTATTACATTGCACAAATTCCTATTAAATTCCTTAATATTTCAAATTTTAAAATATATTTTCCTCCTCCTGTAAAATTATCAAAATGTTAGTTAGGGCATTTTGCGTTTTTGGCAACAATACATCTATATTTCAGATTTATTAAGCCATTATGCTAATTTGCAATAGTAAGTATGTACTAAGAATTTTTGTTTCTAAATAATCAGGGGCCTTCGAAAATTCTAGAGCCAATTCATACAAATCTACAGACGGAAATTATTAAATTAGTTTTTTCTTTCTTTAAGAAATCAGAGCATATCTACTTAAATAAATAAATATTTATATCCTTTACACTTGTAGTTGTATAGAATAAAATATTAACCCATACGCCGCAATACGCTATACTATTGCGTATTATAAGAATACATTTCCTATAGTGGTGATAATCAAATATATAATTATATAAATAAATAATTTTAATTTGACTATTTGTTTTTATTTTAAATTTACTATGATGAATAAATTTTAACCAAAAAAAAAAAACCAAAAACAAGTATAGTTGTTTTGCTGTTTGTTTGCCTCAATATTTATTTTTTTCTTCTTCTCGTCTTCATCTGAATAAATTACCAGTCATTATCCCAAATCTAGTGGGCAATACAATGTTGCGACAAAACAACATTTGCAGAGAATACATACAATGTTGTATGTACGAATGCGAATGTGAATTAATGTACTTGTTCATATGAGCAGGTAATAGTTTGATACACAGCGAGAAAATAAATGATAGAAAAGCAAACAATTTGTAGAGATCTCTTTAAAGTTTTCTGTCATATACATATTTTGGTCTTTTATTTTGTTAAGCATAAAAGATAATCCCGATTGCACAATTTCTTGTTACATTTGTCAGCAAACGAATTTGTTGTTCATAAAAGGACGGTAGGTATAAAAGATAGAGACAATTGTCATATCTATAGCTGCATTCAGGAAAGTTTAGCTTGGTAAAGAGCGGTAACCCTTGTTATCCTCATTACGGTAATACGCTTATGCCCATTTAAAAAAAATTTGCCGTCTGATCCGACCATATTTCTTCCACATCTGCAGGCCAAGGCACTGCGAGGGTCCTCAACTCGCTTAAAAACAGGTATATTTGTTTGGCAGTCTCCTGAGTAGTGATTTTTGTATCTCCTTTCTCTTCCAACAGCAGGCGAGGTCCTTGTTTTAAAGGAATTCAAAAACACGGGGAATTTATTAATTGTAGGCATCAGCACAGAAGTGGTGCAACGCACATTATCAACTATCCAAAAAAAAAAAAAAAAAAATAGGAAATGGAGCTGAAAAATCGTTCTTGTACAGATCATAATGTTGGAAAGTAATAAAGCAATTAAATAATTAAAAAGATCGCTTGTGTTTAAATAAATTGATATGAGTTACACCACTTCGGCGCTGATGGCCTAAATTAGTCTGTATTTTTATAATTTTTTGTTTGCTATGTTTCTTCACAACACGGTAACTTTTAGACAGATTTTAAAAATTAATTAGCTTCCATTTGGTCCCATTATCAAAAAAAGTGGGCGGGTATGCGACCACTAATTTTTTTCTTTGATTTTATGATATATTACTGATCTAATTGTAGCAATAAAAAAAAGCTTATAAAACACATTAGGATCTTAGGTTACAGCACAATTTCGAAGTTGAAAAAATGGGCGGTGCCACGCCCATTAAAACTTCATGTTAAATTTTACATGCATTTTTACGAAACTTGGCGCGCACCTTGAGCTCAAAAAAGACACCATCTTGCCATTAAAAAAGTGGGTGGGGCCACACCTTACATTTTAGTATTATATTTTTCGTGCTTGTACTTAGCCGATTTTTTACAAAACCTGGCACACACCTTGACTTTTTAAGAAGACACAGTTTTGCATTCAAAAAAGTGGGCGCGGCCATACCCATTAAAATTTAATATTATATTTCACGTGCTTCTATTATATTTCACGTGCTTCTATTGTAAAACTTTGAGCACATCTTTAAGCTCTGAAAACTACTTAATGTTGCGTTTAAAAAAAGTGGGCGGGGCTACGCTCATTGAAGATTAATTTTGAATTATATTAACTTCTACTCATTCAATTCCCACGAAACTTGACAAGGATTTTGTGCCATGCCCATTAAATATTATTATTATTTTTCACGAGCTTCTAACTGACCGATTTTTAAGAAACTTGGAACACATCTTGAGCTCTGAAGGTGACAAGATGTTGAATTTAGAAAAGGGTGCGAACACTTATATTTACCAAATTGGGCGTAACCACGCCCCTAGAAATATAAAATCTGCACTAACAATTTAAAAAATAAGCACCAGAAAGCTAAAAATAATTTAGATTCAGTTAAACAAAGTATTTTTATATGTGTTACGCATTAGACCCCTGCAAAAGACCATTTAAAAGAACTTTCAAGACATGAGGGATTTTTCAAATGCTTTACTACAGCGAAGTCTTCTTAAAAATATACTAAAAGCACTGTTTGCAAGGCATTTGTTTCAGTTGTTACAGGTATAGAAGTAAAGAAGAAAATACTTCGTGGCGAAATAATTTGTAATGCTTGCTTCTTTCTGAACATGGGCGCGTATACAAACGGCATGCATGTACATACACACACACGTTTTATGTATGTTTTTTTTTATTTGTCTGCGCACATATAAACGCACACATGCTTTCACATTAGTTGTGTACTCTGCTTTAAAAAAAACTCCCTTAAACACAAACATAATAGCTTACCATCTACATCTGAAGACACTACTTCTTTACATTGCTTGTAAACACTCATATACACGAACACCGATGCATCCATCGTGCTTCGCTTATTATACTACAGCATTTATTATTGTTTTAGTATAATACATTCCACGAGAATACATTTAAAAAACAAGACGTATTTACATTTCAAGACTGTTTACGCAGGCCTCCATTATCCATAATGTTATTGCCGAGTCAAAAACTCAAACTGAAAACGCAAATTAAAGTTCTTAGAACTTATAATTTTGTTTTTTTTTAACCCCCGACTAAAAAAAGGGGTGTTATAAGTTTGTAGTGTGTGTCTGTGTGTCTGTGCATCTGTGTATCCGTGTATCTGTGTGTCTGTCCGTGTCCACGTACAGGCCAAACGGCTGGACCGATTTTCATTTAGTTTTCTCTGTTTGAAAGATGACTTGATCAAGAGGGTTCTTAGCTATGTTTGAAGAAAATCGGTCCAGCCGATCTTTTCTCAAAAAAGTCGGGGTTTTTAAAATTTTTAATTTTTGTTATTAGATTATACTGTTTGGGCTTTTGTAATCTTTTAGCGCCCAATAGTGAAAATTCGTATTGCTTTCATATAGAAAATTTTTCTCAGCATATTATGTAATGCATTGAAACTTGCATGCAGACATTTACAAGACCAAAAGCAAACTGTATGTAAGTATCATTAATTTTTTGCTGTTCTTAGTATTGCTTTGCAGTCAAAAAGAAAAAATAATATTAATAAGACTTATAAGCAAAAAAAATATATATATATATATATATATATATATATATATATATATATATATATATATATATATATATATATATATATACAGGGTGGGCCAAAAGAAACCAAGGGGTGTAAAAGTTTAATAACTTTTTTGTTTATTAACTTTTTTTATTTTTTCTTTCAGATTATATAATATACAAAATAGAAATTTTTTTACACTAAGTATGAAAAATGATGTCTCTTAAATGACCACCGTTTTCAGCTTCGCACTGATGGGCTCTTTTTAGAGCATTTTCCATAACATCTTTCAAAACTTGTGGCTGTAGCGTTCGAATTTCTGCAACAATGTTTGCCTTGAGTTCAAGAATTGTCTCTGGCTTGTTCACATACACTCGCTCCTTCAAAAATCCCCAAAGAAAATAGTCGGGTGCTGTCAAATCTGGCGATCGCGCTGGCCAAATAATTTCCGAATTTCGAGAAATTATTCGCTCTCCAAAAATTTGACTTAAAAGTGCCATTGTGTCTCGGGCAGTATGGACAGTGGCTCCGTCCTGCTGAAATCACATACCAAGTCTGTTTTCAAGATCAGGACGTAAAAAATTTTCTATCATAAACCGATACCGCTCTCCATTTACGGTTACAGCACTTCCATCTTCATTCTCGAAGAAGTAGGGCCCAATGACATTTTCAGATGTGATCCCACACCATACTGTACACCTGATGGGGTGCAATTGGTGTTGATGAATGGCTCTTGGATTTTGAGAACCCCAGAACCTACAGTTCTGCTTATTAACAAAGCCATTCAAATGAAAATGACCTTCATCACTCATAATCAAATTTTCAATAAAGTTGATTTCATTTCTGGCCAACTCTTGAAATTTGACTGCAAAATTTAGACGTTGCCGATGATCTGCGGGTTTTAATTCTTGGACCAATTGCACCTTATATGGGTATAACTGTAAATCTTTTTTTAAAATGTGCCGTAGTGACGTACGAGACATTTCTAGCTGAGCAGAACGCCTTCTGCCAGATGTTTCTGGTGCTTCGTTAACACTTTGCTGTACTCGTTCAATATTTTCCGCAGTGCGACTTAAACGTGGTCTACCGGTTCGAGGCAAATCTCTTACGCTGCCATGTTGGTGATGACGATTAACTAAGCAACGAATCATCGCTTCAGATGGCGAAATTCTGACGCTAAAATGTCGACGATATGCTCTTTGCGTTAAAATAATTGATCTCTGGTTTAAATAATAAAATTCTATTGTTCTGGTTCTCTGTTCAGTTGTGAACCTCTCCATTATAAATTCTCCAAGTGTTGTCTATATAATCTGAAAGAAAATATAAAAAAAAAATTAATAAACAAAAAAGTTATTAAACTTTTACACCCCTTGGTTTCTTTTGGCCCACCCTGTATATCCAAAATCTTATACAAAAAACACTTGAAGTTTACGTAGTTCCTTTATTTGTAAACTTCGGGTAGGTAATAAAAAAAATAATTCAATCAAGTTAAAAATTGCAGAAAAAATGCAACAACAACAACACACTAATAAAAGCAACAAGAACAATGAAAAATTAATACACAAAATAAAACGTTCGGAAAAATTCCAATCAACACATACCGATCGTCACTGATCGCATTCCAGATGCACTGCGATGGCGCACACAGCCACTTGCACATGGTGCACACAATTTTCAACTTGCCTGATCGTTATTGTTTTTGCCTTTGTAACTACTGGGTTATTTTTGGTTGGAATGAGTTGCAAAGTGGTAGCGGAGGCAATAAATATACAAAAATATTTGTATTATCTTTTTTTTTTGTATTTACGTAAAAATACTCTTAGAAAATATGAGTATATGCGTTTCTTTGATTTAAGGCATTATGACCACTTCGTATTTTGTTAACAATTTTAACTATAATTTTCATTATATTCATTACATTCAAACTTAAGCTGGGAGTATGTACAACCGATTTGTCAGGTCTTACAATATTGTCAGATCTGGCAACGACAATCAAGAATTGCCAGCACAAGATGATATTTTGACAGTTCACACATGGTTGCATCAAATTTGTCAGAAAATCTTACAATTTATAGCCAGACGGCCGGTATGACAACAATTTATAGCCAGACGATGGTATGACAATAAATTTATCTGGCAATACCGTAAGTCAAAAAATTGTCCGTTCACACGGTTGTCATATGCAAAAACTCTCAGTTCAGTTGTTATGCGTTACCAGACTCAAAGCGAATTATCAATCATTTGTGTTTGTGTTAAAGGTAATAAATTCAGTGAAGTGCGACTTTGACCCGCTCACGAAGGGTTCCGTACGGATACTAGATATGTAATTCAATATGAACTTTAAAATATAGTTTTGACATTTTTTTTCAGTTCAGGCGTTTTTTCGGTTTTGGCGTTTTTTTTAATTTTTTCGTTTTGTTTTAGTTTTGACACTTTTTTCTCGTTTTGGCAACTTTTTTCGGTTTTTGGCGTTTTTCATTTCGGCGTTTTTTTCATTTTTGCGATTTTTTTTCATATAGGCGATTTTTTAGTTTGGAGCCTTTTTCGCGTTTTGGCAATTTTTCGGTTTTTGGGGATTTTTTTTCATTTGGGCGATTTATTCGGATTTGGCGATTTATTTTAGTGTTAGATTTTTTTTTAATTTTGGCGATTTTTTCGTTTTGGCGATTTTCTTAAAATTTTTATCGATTTTTTTCGGTTTTTCGATTTTATATTTTTGGGATTTTTTAGTTTTACCGTTTTTGAAAATTTCAGGAGTTTGCCTCTTACGGTTTCCAACATAAAGCAAGTTGTCAAAATTACATAGTCAAAATTGCATTAACTGATAGAACACCTTTTAATTTAAATTTTTTGAATATTAGTGTTAATTATTTTTGTCTGTAGAAAAATATATACACTAATTTTACAAATTTCAAGTGCCAATATACAATTGTATATAAAGGGTGTTTTTTATTGAGGTATAGAACTTTAAGTTGGCATCACTTTTTTAACTGGCGGCCATTTTATCAGCTGTCAAGTGATTAATATTTAGTTTGGTTTGCCATTTCATCATGAACAGGTTGACAAAAGAACAACGCTTGCAAATCGTGGAAATTTATTTCGAAAATAATGGTTCAGTTCGCGAAGTTTACCGCAAGCTCCGTCCATTTTATGGTCGACATAATCGTCCATCAGAGCAAATTAATTCGGTTAACCATGGATAGTTTTCGCACTATGTTTACTCTATGTGATAATACGCATCCGCAGAGACGTCGAACAGTGCGCACCGAAGAAACAATTGCCGCTGTAGAGCAAAGTGTTGAAGAGGACCCGAATGAATCGATTCGCCACCGTGCACAGCAATTGGAGCTTTGTCCATCAACTTTATGGAAGATTTTGCGCAAAGATCTTGGCTTGCGATCTTACAAGATCCAGCTTGTGCAAGAATTAAAGCCGCGAGACCATGCAATGCGTCGTGATTTTGGTGTATGGGCCGAAAATGAGATTGATCTCGATGCTGATTTTCATCGCAAAATTTTGTTCAGTGATGAGGCTCATTTTTGGTTGAATGACTACGTCAACAAGCAAAATTGCCGCATTTGGAGTGAAGAGAATCCACATGAGACCCTTGAGACGCCATTACATCCACAAAAACTGACTGTTTGGTGTGCTCTATGGGCTGGTGGAGTCATTGGGCCATACTTCTTCCGAAATAATGCTGGAGAGTCAGTTACCGTTAATGGAGACCGGTATAGAGCCATGATAACCGACTATTTTGTTCCCGAATTGGATGGCATGAATGTGGATGAGTTGTGGTTCCAACAAGACGGCGCTACATGCCACACAGCGCACGTCACAATCGATTTATTGAAGGAAACATTTGATGAGCGCATAATTTCGCGGAATGGACCTGTCAATTGGCCACCAAGATCGTGTGATTTGACACCATTGGATTATTTTCTTTGGGGATATGTGAAGTCGCTCGTCTACGCCAACAAACCAGAAACGTTAGGGGACTTGGAAGCCAACATTCGTGGCGTTATTGCCAACATACGGCCCCATATGCTCGAAAAAGTGGTTGAAAATTGGACCTGTAGAATTGGCTTTATTCGAGCCAGCCGCGGCGGCCACATGCCCAAAATCATATTTAAACATTAATGGCATAAAATTATCCTTCCAATAAAGCCAAATTGATGGACATTAAAATGATTTTTTTGTGTTTTATTTCAATTCGAAGTTCTATACCTCTAAAAAAAACACCCTTTACAATTGCATGTATATTACATGGGAATTTGACATTTTTCGTTGCTCGTTTTGGAACACCCTTTAATTTTTAATTCTCATGTATTTGTTGTTGTAGCGGCCAAGGTTCTACATACTGTGTCCAAATTTCAGATCCGTAGCTCTTACGGTTCCTGAGAAAATAGCCTGTGACGGACAGACGGAGAGCGTAGCGAAAACAATAGGGTTCCTTTTCACCTTTGGTGTACCATGGACCATAAAGAAGCAATTTTATTATGTTTTTGAACTTTCCTTTTTCTTCAAAATGAAGTGTGTGTGTGTGTGTCTGTGCAGTGTTAAAAGAATTATCTTACAATGATGCCATATTCAGCTGCATAATCTTGGCACATCTGACAATATTAAATTTGTCTGGCAAATATCTGGCAATAATTTTAAAATGGCACCGAAATGTGTTCACACGAATATTAGATGTCCTGGAAATTTGTTGTCAGCAGCTGATTATGCAATGGAGGGACAATGATTTTTTTTGGCAACGATGTCACATAAAAAATTACCACTAACAAAATATGTCGGTCTTCTTAAAAAAATATATGTTCTGACCACATTAAAATAAAGTTTGCCTTAGGAGATTTAAAATTTTCAATTAGGGAAGTGAGTCGAAATTTTACTGGTAACACCGATTTGTGGTGAGAGTATAATTCACACAATCGAAAAATGTAATAGTATAAGTTGTCTATCGCTGGTTTAAAATTACTTATTGTTACCTCTTGGGCTTTGGTGAACACCATGTGTACGATGATCCACTGTACCGTGCCAATTGTCAATAAACTATGAATGGAATTGTCAGATGATAATGCAATATTTCGGTGACTATTTTCAATGTACAGCATCACTACTGAATTGTGTTTTTAAGTCAATCAATTCCCAGATTTCAAAGTTTTTAAATATATTGCCACATGGCCATGAAAAACGGCTTTTCCTAGACTTATGGCCGAAAAACTCTGTCAAACATATACAAAAAACAAACGCTGTAAGTACACGGACTTAATTGCATAAAAAATTGCTAATCTTAATAAATAAAATTGCATTTGTAAACCAAAATCATTAGAGCGACTTTATAGATTTTTTTAAATGAAGTTTTAGCTCTAGAGAATTACAGAACATTGAAGAATGAGGCATTTCAAAAAATTTTAGCAATACAGATTTTGAGTTTGTTTTTCTTTTATTTTTCAAATATATCAGTGTGTTCCAGTGTTACACGAAGTTGTCATGTAGTTTTACATTCCAATAAATTTAAGCACCAGAGATTTTAAGCTCTAAAAAGTTTTTTTCTTTTCTTTAGTATGTTCCACTATTGCACGAAGTTGCCATATTGCTTTACACTCTAGTAAATTTTAGTAACAGAGATTTTGAGCTTTAAGAAGTTTGTTTTTTCTTTCTTCAAATTTATCAGTCGGTTCCACTGTTACATCTTGTTTTACATTCGAGTAAATTTTAGCAATAGAGATTTTGAGCTTTAAGAAGTTTGTTTTTTTCTTTCTTCAAATTTATCAGTCGGTTCCATTATTACACGAAGCTGCCATATTGTTTTACATTCTAGCAAGCTTTAGTAATAGAGATTTTGAGCTTTAAGAAGTTCGTTTTTCTTTTCTCTATATATATATATCAATCTGTTCCACTGTTACACGAAGTTGCCATATTGTTTTCTTCTTAATATGAACTTGTGTTTCGTTATTAATGTGCGGATGTATAATACAATGGATGTAGTTTTTGGCTTTTGTTGTTGTTACTTTCGTTGTTGTTGTTTAAATTTGTTGCTACAATATGATTGCTAAGGAATAACTTTCAAGCAGAAATGGGCAAACTTGCTGGCACGTAATAAACTGTTAAGTGGGAATTCCAAAACTCATTAAAAGAACTTTCACAACGAATATATTTCACTCATTTACTCAAAAACCACGTCAAGGGGGAACTTCGATCTCCTTTCAAAACGTTATTGAAATTTTAATGTAATACTCGTATACAGACAATTATATATAGACACTTGAAATTTTCAAAGTTAGTGTATTTTTATGCAGGCTACACCAATTAACACTGAAGTTTAAAAAAATCAAAATTAAAAGCTTTTCTATCAGGCAAGTTGCTGTATTTTGTAAACCGTAAAAGGCAAACTCTTGATATTTTCAAAAACGCTAAAGCTAAAAAATCAGAAAATTAAAAAATCGCTAAAACGAAAAAATCACAAGAATCGAAAAAACGCCAAAAAGGAAAAAAGACCTAAACTAAAACACGTCATAACTTAAAAAAAAACGCAACCGAAAAACCCCAAAAGCGAAAAAACTAAATAAATCAAAAACCCAAAATATAAAAAAACGCTATAACAAAAAATCGCCAAAACGAAAAATCGCAAAAGCAAAAAAAAACGCTTAAACTAAAATAATCGCCAAACCCGAAAAATGCAAAAAACGCTTGAACTAAATCCCATAAATTAAAAAATCGCCAAAAACCGAAAAAAAAATCCCAAAAAGGGGGAAAAATCAAATAAACTAAAAAATCGCTAAAACTAAACACGTCAAAATTAAAAAACTCGCCAATCCGAAAAAAAATCTCCGGAACCGAAAAAAAAACTCACAAGGAAAAAATCGCAAAAACTAAAAAATTCGCTAGAAGTAAAATAAATCGCAAAAAAACCGAAAAATCGCAAAAATAAAACAACGCCAAAAACCTAAAAAGGCCCAAAACCGAAAAAAACCAAGAAAATAAAAAGCGCCAAAGCTAGGAAAAAGCTATAAACTAAACAAAATCGCCAAAAAAAAAAAACCGTAAAATATTAGATTTAGTATTACACATGCAGTGTCGCTAGCCAACGTCGCACTCTGCTGAATTTATTTATATAGGGTGTTTCTTTTTGGCGACACTGTGTTTGGTAACTCAGCTGCTTTCGTGTATCATATTACTGTTAAACATATTAAGCTTGGTCTATAATTTAACCATGAATCGACTTACAAATGAACCACAGATTATTAAATTTTATTATCAAAATTCAGGCTCGGTTAAGAAAGTGCATCCGTGCACTTCTATTTTACGGTCAGTTTGGACTACCTTTTGATGCGGCTATTCGGAATATTATAATTAAATTTCGCAACAAAATTACATTATTGAACATTAAATTACCAACACGTATACGTAGAGTTCGTACAGAGGAAAATATCACAACTGTATCCGCCAGTTTTTTTGTTGACCATGAATTATCGATTCGGCGCCATTAGCAGCAATTGGAACTCGGTTACTTTTTTTTTGTACAAAATGGAAGAGCTGGACTTGGCTGACAAGTGGTTTCAGCAAGACAGTGCCAAATGCGATATACAACGCGAAACAATGGCCCAATTGAGAGGCGAGTTCGGTAAAGAGTTCATTTCACGTTTGAGGCCGGTCAATTGGTCGCCTAGATCGTGTGATTTAACGCCTTTAGACTATTTTTTGTGAGTCTATGTTAAGGTTCGTGTATATAGGGACAATCCCGCAACGTTTGACGCACTGGAAGATAATATTGATGAATTTATTCGTGCGATCCCGGCGATATGATGTAGAAATTATGCCACAGTTGGACCCAGCGTATGAACCATTTAAGACATATCCGCTGTCAAAATTTACATGAAATCATCTTTAAACATTGAATTATATCAATTGTTCTACCGACTCAAATAAAGATTTCATACATTTCTCTAAATTTAATGTTTTTTTTAATCAAATCCGAAATTTCCGACAAAATATCAACCTATATAAACATATACAAAATTTTTTACTAAGTGAGTTTTATTTAAGGGAATAGCAATATGGAGCCATTAAAGGAGTTGCCACATTTGTGTACTTTTTCCCCACAATTTCAGCAGAATAAAATGCATGTGTTTTATTTACAGATCTAAGCATTTTTTTCCATATTCAAAGAAAAGGAAATATTAAATGGACCCTAAGTGATCCAACTCTGTTAAAATACATACAGTCTATAAAACGTATTTAGCCTTTGTTAGGCCTTATAGTGGTTTTAATATTATTTTGCCCTGCACAGGCTTAAACTCAATTTCAAACTGATGCGTATCTTGTGGAAGCTGTTTGTTGCCACACATACACACACATACTTTACTACTACAAAAAAAAATAAAAATAATTGCAACAACCGCATTCAGACAAATCTTAACCAGCATAAAATACGAGCACAAAAACCACAAAATTACAAAAAGAATTCTGCTAGAATGTTTTTTAAGCCAGTTTCAGCTCATACAAATACAATCGATATGAAACTTAGCAAAAAAAAAAATTAACAACTCAAGTCTGAAATAAAAAGCACAGGTGGTAGAAGAAACTAAATAAGTTTAGTCGAAACAATTGTATGTATGTATGAGATAAAGGAAATATTTATATGTTTGCTTCGCGATACTCTATTGTATCAGGCAAGCGTCGGCTAAATATTTATACTCACAAATAAGCATACAGTTGAAAAATGGCTGGATTTAATATACCTCAAATATTTAAAATGGAAATTTAAGAAAGTCATTTTTTGAAGTAGATTTTTTTAGATATGTAAGTGGAACTTTCTGTGAGTATTACCACAAAATAAAGGGTTTACTTGAAACAAAAAGCAATAATACTTTGCAAAAAGTTCTAAAATTACGAAGTTGAAATTGTATTTGTAAAATAGCTGAAAGCCAAAAAATTACACTAAACCGCAAATAGAGTGCAAGAGATATTGAAAATTTATAAAATAATAATTTAAAGATTTCTTTCTTATCAAGTTTTCCCAAAATCGATGTTTAAATTATTTAGCAGAATAATAATTATTTTTTAATACATTAAAAGTGATGATTTTATCAATAAGTAGTTAAAATATTATTTGAAAAACACCATACAGTAAGAAAACCAAAGCTGAAGGTATTATTTTGTGAGTATTTAATATTATTTTAGTAAAATCAATATTTTTTTTTAAATTCGAAAATTCGAAATTAAGTTCGATTTTTCGGATGTGTTTCAAAATTTAATATTTAATTTTTTTATTTTTAGACATTTTGAAATGTGATTTTGTCATTTCCACTGCACTTGAAATAAAATAATAATTTTTCGACTATTTTTTTTTTTTTTTTTGTATCAATAAGTGAAACTTTATTTTAGAAAACACACACTAAAAAAAAGAGAACTAAAGCCTCTAGAATAATTATTTTGTAAGTATTTGATATTATTTGAGTAAAATCACTATTTTTTCAAATTCGAAAATTCGAAATTAAGTTAGATTTTTCGAACATGTTTCGAAATTTAATATTTTTCATTTGTAGACATTTTGAAATGAGATTTTATTATTTGAACTGCACTTGAAACACGTATTTCTTATGTACTTTAAGTTTTCGAAATTAAGTTCGAATTTAAAAGAAAAACGATTTAACAAAAAAGATTTTTTCATAATTAGTGTTTTTTATGGGAATTGTTACAATTTAAGTTTAAAATTTTTAAACTCACTAATAATCCCAAATTAATATTTTACTTATTAAGTAAAATATTTTTTTATTAAAAATACATTGAAATTGATTATTGAGGGGTTTAGCTGGATCCTATGCGAACTTCACTGTTGCTAATGCAGATCATCAGGGAACCTTAACCCAAGCTTCTTAGAAAAACTAGAGTTATTATATATATTATAAACTTTTATTTAAACAAATGAGAAGCTCAATAACAAATAACAAATAACAAAGTTGAATAAAAGAATATTTTACTTAATAAGTAAAATATTAATTTGGGATTATTAGTGCGTATAAAAATTTTAAACTTAAATTGTAACAATTCCCATAAAAAAAACACTAATTATTAACTTGACTGCACCCGGTCAAAAAAATACTTGTGTGGCAACACTCTATTCTTAAATATAGGGTGTTTTTTATTGAGGTATAGAACTTTAAGTTGGCATCACTTTTTTAACTGGCGGCCATTTTGTCAGCTGTCAAGTGATTAATATTTATTTTGGTTTGCCATTTCATCATGAACAGGTTGACAAAAGAACAACGCTTGCAAATCGTGCAAATTTATTTCGAAAATAATGGTTCAGTTCGCGAAGTTTACCGCAAGCTCCGTCCATTTTATGGTCGACATAATCGTCCATCAGAGCAATTAATTAGGTTAACCATGGATCGTTTTCGCACTACGTTTACTCTATGTGATAATACGCATCCGCAGAGACGTCGAACAGTGCGCACCGAAGAAACAATTGCCGCTGTAGAGCAAAGTGTTGAAGAGGACCCGAATGAATCGATTCGCCACCGTGCACAGCAATTGGAGCTTTGTCCATCAAATTTTGTTCCAGAATTGGATGGCATGAATGTGGATGAGTTGTGGTTCCAACAAGACGGCGCTACATGCCACACAGCGCACGTCACAATCGATTTATTGAAGGAAACATTCGATGAGCGCATAATTTCGCGGAATGGACCTGTCAATTGGCCACCAAGATCGTGTGATTTGACACCATTGGATTATTTTCTTTGGGGATATGTGAAGTCGCTCGTCTACGCCAACAAACCAGAAACGTTAGGGGACTTGGAAGCCAACATTCGTGGCGTTATTGCCAACATACGGACCCATATGCTCGAAAAAGTGGTTGAAAATTGGACCTGTAGAATTGGCTTTATTCGAGCCAGCCGCGGCGGCCACATGCCCGAAATCATATTTAAACATTAATGGCATAAAATTATCCTTCTAATAAAGCCAAATTGATGGACATTAAAACGATTTTCTTGTGTTTTATTTCAATTCGAAGTTCTATACCCCTAAAAAAACACCCGTTAGCTGTTGTTGTTATTTACATTTATTTTCTTTGACATACTCTTACGACTACAATTTGAAGCTGAAAAAAAGTCAGCCAATGTAGCAATGGTAAAGTAAAGCCTACAGTACACGGCATGTAAAAAACCACATACGCATGTTATTCTGACGTAATTTTGACGTCATAACGATGCTACATTTGCTACATGCCGTGTACTAGCAACATATGTACATGTAGAAATTAACATGCTTACAGATGAGATGCCCAAGAAAATGTCTTCGATTCGGCTACATGTGCCAGATATCTATTTTTGAACAAAAAAAAACTATAAAAATTTGACGGCATCTAGCCAGTACTAGTAATTTTAAAAAATGCAACGAACATGCTGAAAATTATCGTGACGTCATCGCCACATACACATGTGGCTTTTTACATGCCGTGTACTGTAGGCTTAAGAAAATAAAAAACATGATTATTGAGTTCTTGTTTCAACTTTGTTATTTGTTATTGAACTTCTCATTTGTTTAAATGAAAGTTTATAATATAATAACTCCAGTTTTTCTAAGAAGCTTTGGGTAAAGGTTCCCTGATGATCTGCATTAGCAACAGTGAAGTTCGCATAGGATCCAGCTAAACCCCTCAATAATCAATTTCAATGTATTTTTAATAAAAAAATATTTTACTTAATAAGTAAAATATTAATTTGGGATTATTAGTGCGTTTAAAAATTTTAAACTTAAAGATTTTTTCATGTTCATGTGAATTCTAAAATTTAACAATTTAATAACTCATTTCTAATTTAAAAGCAGACCTTAATAGCATTTGTTTTAAACTCGAACCTTATTTCGAAAGCTTAAAATATATAAAATACTCATTCCTTTCAAAAGCAACTCAATCAAGAGCTTTAAGTATTTATTTCAAAATTTAAAAATATTAAATTGCGTAATATAAACAAATTTTAAGCCAGTACCGAATTTTCGAACTCAAAGAAATTTTAAAAACATGTATTCTAAAAACCTGCACGATTTTATTAAAAAATTTACAAGTCTGAAACTTCAAAATACACCTGTTGGATAAATTGAAATTAATTTCGAATTTTCGATAACAAAGAAAAGTTTTCAAAAACCGTTTTGCGAGAGAAGGCAAACTTAAAGCCTCAAGTTTCTATTTAGAGGCTTAAATACAACAAACTTTAGCAATACATTTGCATGTTCGAAAAATTTAACTCAGTTTTAAGATCGAAGGAAAATTTAAAAACATACATTTACATGCGTTCAACATAATATAAAGCTTGACGTTTTTATATAGATATGTTCATTAAATTTTGAAATACACCTACAAATTTTTTTTTACAAATTTGGTACATTCGAATCAAGTTTCAGGTTTTCGATTTACAAGGGAATATTGAAAAGCAGGTTTATAAAATTCCAGCGAACTAAAAGTACAACTTTATATTAAAAATTGCTAAATAAGCAACTTTTGGAGCATGTTCGAAAATTCGAACACATTTTGAAATTCTTTAATTTAACATACATATATATTACTTTTTTTAATCTTATATAAAAGTGTATATTTTCGTTAAGATTTTCAATTTAAAACGAGTTCAAATGCTCGAAATTAGTTTCATGGCATTTTCGAAGAATCAAAATAAATTTTAAGTTTTCGAATTCAAAGGGAATATTGAAAATCATGTTTTTAAAATGCCAGCGAACTAAAAATCAAAATTTATATTGAAAATTTGCTAAACAAGAAAATTTTGCAGTTTGTGCGAAAATTCGAAAACTATTTCGAATTTTTGAATTTAAGTTAGATATTAATTTGAAATTAAGACTATAAAAGTATTGTGTTTTCGTTAAACTTTTCAATTTATAACGAGTTCGAGTGTTCGAAATTAGTTTCGAAATTTTAAAATCTTTTTAGAAAGAAATGTTTTTAGGTAAATTTTCTTTGAAATGAAACTTTAAGGCACATTTAGTAAATATTTGTTCATTAAAAAATGAAGCTTATGAAATAGTTTCGAAGTTTCGGCATACCAGAAATTTATTGTGAATTACTAAATACATATATTGCCGACCATTCACAATACTTTATCGATAATTAGGTTTTTTTTTCTTATAAAGCTTTTTAGATTTTAGTCCAAACATATAATTTGCTTTTCATTTAAAAATATTTTAAACAGAATAAAAAAAGCTTTGAAAGCACCCCCTCCCCTCCTTCTGTTGTTTGCATGTGCAAAGGCTTATGATTTTTTCATAGATTTTTTTCTTCTACACAATATTACTTTAATAATTTTATAATTTATATACTTTTTCTGCTGTTTATAAAATAAAGTATTTTTTTTCTTCCGTTCAAGGCTTGTTAACGCCCCACATATTTTTGCTCGGTTGGCTGGCAAATGATGTCTGTGAATTGTTTTGCGTTAAGAGTGCAACATTTGTAAGTATGTTTAACTAAAATTTATCCATTTTTTACGTCTTGGCATTTCAATTCACAGAAGGCTTTAAACATAAAAACTTAGCGATAGTAGTTGACCACCGCTAGGTGAGATAACATCTGCCATTATTGGCTGCTATAAAATAATAAAAAAAAGTCAGCCAGAGAAACAGCGAAAGCAAAATAGCGAAAAGCAAAAAAAAAAAAGAAGAATAAAGTAAAGCAGCACTAGTAAGTGGAAAACCTAACAAATATATTGGCTGCAATAAGACACACAGTTGGAAAAGAAACCCCATCATCGACCACATCATGATCATTGTATGATCAGTGCCACCACTTTGCCAACACATTTATGTCTTCTTTCTTCGCCGACTAGACTTTTGGAGTTTTATACAATATTTTTGTGTTATGAATGCTAGTTAATAATTTGCAACAAAAAAAAAAATTGAAAGGAATTTTATCCATAAAATATTATTTCAGTTTCTTTTATTACATTTTCATGATGTTAGTCTTGTAATAATAATAATAATAATAAAAAAAACAAGATATGAGCTGCTTTTATAAGAAATATTTAAACAAATATTAGGGACATTAAAAAGTATTTAAGAAAAAAAAAAACTAAAAAGTTTTAGTAACTAAATTAAGCAAAACTGCTGTAAGCATTAAGATTAAAATACTCCAAGCCAAATGTTGTAAAAAGAATTAAATCCATATTTCTGAACTTCCCTAATACTTTTCCTTAAGAGTTTATCTCCTTAGTTATTAGCGCTCTCATTTCTTTTAGCTTAAATAGTTTTCGCTATGGCAAACGGATAGTTTAACTACTTTATATCTGCATTTATTTTGTGCGCGATTATTGCATAACTTTTTATTTTTAAATATGTACTTTAAAGTACGTAATTCTGTGACATTTTTAATCTCTCTTAAAAGTATTTGCAATAAAAAAAAAGTTTACCTCTATACTAGTCTCTTATAGGTATTCATTTTAATCATAACAAATATAAATGCTAATTTCGAAAAGTTTATTTTAATTGGTTGTTAACATTTAATGTTTTTTTTTATGATTTTATCATTAATTTTTTATACCACTTTATTTGAATAAATTATTTTTTATAGAAATTAATTTGAAATGGCTGTGCTTTAAGCAGCGCTTTTAAAGCTTTTGCATAATTTATGTAAAGGTTTCTGTTAGCTCAACATAAAATTGGTGACATGTCGTGGCAGGTTTATGGCATGACTGACGATCATTGAAGGTGTCAACTATAAATATTAAATTAAACTGAAGTTTCAATGTATAATACTTCTTTTAATTTAGCAGCAAAGTAACACTGTACAAAGAAATTAAACTTTTTTTGAACATAATATAATAATGATCTTTTAAAAGTCTACGATAAGCTGTTATTTACAGAAGGGTTACAGTCCTTGGCGCTATGATATAAGACCCAAGGAAATAATAACCAAATATGAAATGAAATTAAGCCCCAATAAAATAAAACCCAGAAAGAATGAAATAAGAAGCAAGAGAAAATTTATGAAAAAACAAACAATGTAAATGAAATAAGGCCTAATTAAAAACACCCAATGAAACAAAACTTAAGATGAAAAAAGCTCAAAATAAATGAAACAAAGTCAACCTAACTCAAGATGAAAAATAATATATTTTTTTTATTGTCAATTATTATAAAAACATATATTCTCTGAAGACTTTACCCATATGTGGCAACGAAATATTGGAATAAAAATAAAATTAACTAATTATTTTTATAAAAAACAAGATTTCGAGCTTAATAAATATAAAAACAAGATTAAAAACCAAAAGATCGAATAAATTTCAATAAATAATAAAACAAATATATAAAATCAAATTCAAAATTCCTTAATTTTATTGGGCCTTAGTTATTTCATTTTCTTATTTGGGTTCTTAGGCCTTGTTTCGAAGCGCAAAATTCCTTTCCTGTCCTGGCATATTTTCGAAATGAGTTGGCCACGACACATATATATTTTAGCTGTAAAATGTGCACAATGCTTTTATGTAAAACCTTACGTAGAAAACTTTAACCCTCTAACTCTTCTCCTTCTTCTCTTGCGTCTTTTTCTAAAAAAGGGGAAAAAGTTCCCTTAAACGAAACAAAATATGCTACAAAAATATTTGCCATAAAATTCTACTCTAGGTCTCTGAACAACTCAAAGCTCTAAATTAAACTTTAACACGACGAACTAGTGAAAACTTTAAATCCGTTTAAGGGATAATTTCTTTTTTTGATATTGACAATTGTATTTATAGATAAGACATACATATAAAAATATTTTATTTAACTGAATCTCAATTGTTTTTAACTTTTTACCCCCATATTCATAAAAAAAAATTAAATTAATTCGAAATCCATATTAGGAAAATTTTATATGATAAATTTGAAATAAAATACATTTAAAATTCATTTGAAATTTTATGAATATGGGGGGTTAGTGTTTATTTTTGAAGTCGATTTATGCCCTAATTCTGTTCGACGATTTTGCCGTCTTGTCTGTGGACGGAGAAAAACCGCAGTGTTGTGATGCTTTAAAACAATTATTATTTATTGTCTATGCTAGAAGGTTCGTGTATTTGCTTTATGAACTATTTTTAATACTTTAAATTAATTTTTATGTTTTAAGAATATGGCAATAATATTATTATTTTGCATTATCAAAGACAACAACTATTTTTGAAGAAAATAATTTAGAGAATTCAAATACAAGAACTCAAAAGTATTTTCAAACAAAAACGTCCTAAATCTTCTTACTGAATTAGGACATTAATTTTTTGTTTGTTTTATTTTAAAATTTTAAGTGCCACGTTTATATTTTTATTGACGTAGTCATGCCCAATTTGGCATATATATGTAAGTGTTCGCCCACTTTTCCAAATTCAACATCGCACCACTTTCACAGCTCAAGGTAAATGCTAACTTTCGTACAAATGAGTCAGGTAGAAGAAGCAAGTGAAATACGAGTAATATAGGGATTTTTAGTGGGCACGACCCAGCCTAATTTTTCAAAAAGAATATTAAGTCATTCTTCACAGAGAAAAAACTGCCTAATAGAATCAATAAGATTTTCTCTATGAAACGTTTTTAGGCTAAGGGGTATATCAGCAGAAAGAAGCGAAGATTTTTTCATAGAGATTCCTGATTGTTTTTATGTGTTAAATCTTATTAATTTTATCAAGAAGAAAACCACATAAAATCAAGAAGAAATCTTATTATTCACAACTTTTTTTACTCAATTTCCGTTATTTTTGCCACCAAAAAAACATTACATAGAGAAAAACTTCTTGATTCTATTAGGTTTTCTTATAAATTGTAAACTATAGGGATTTCTAATTGATTTTATTAGGTTTCCTTATTGATTTTTTTAAAAAGATTTTCTTCTTGATTTTATTAGGCTATCTTATTGATTTTTTCAATAAGGTTTTCTTCTTGAATTTATTAGGTTCCTATATGATTATGTGTACAGCATCTTATTGATTTTTTTTAATAAGAAAATCTTCTTGATTTTATTAGGTTTCTTGTTATTTGATTTATGTATGTACGTACATTTATGTATGTATGCATGTATATAAATAAACATAGAGACAATTTTTTAATGATCTTTTTCGTTTTTGTTCCGTAATATCTCTGCTGCAGAGACTTCAATATTCATACCCAGTTAGCCAAATCGTCGCTTTTTACTTAAAAATTTGTTTAAATATACAAAAAAACATACACATATTTGGGGTTTTTAAACAAATTTTTAAGTAGAAGGCAAATACTTTTTTTTATTCATATTACCCATTGTCTTCTACGATTAATGTACGACATGTCACAATTTAAAGGAAATCGTCGACAATGTCACATGTTTTGTCATCAATTAAACTTTTTTGAGGACAATCTGAACGACAATGTCCCCCGTTTTGTCTTCAATAAAGGCGTGTTGACGATAATCTGAGCGAAATTGTCGCTCATCTCGTCTTGTGTAACCTCGCCTCCATTTGTATGAAAAATTCGTCGACGATTTGTATGGCGCTGTCTTCAATATGTCTTGTACGACTTACCATTGTCTTGTACCCGTCGTCGAAGATGTTTTAAAGACGTGGCTAACTGGGTATTTATGTATTTTTGTATATGTGTTGCCGCTCATAACTTTACTTTTTTACTTTACATACATACATATGTACACATGTATTAAAATTAAACTTTTAGTTGAAAGTGAACTAGTGCGAAGTGAACAAGTCGAAAGAACAATTGAATATTTTTCCACTAACATAAAATATAAACTAAATTAAAATAAAACTAATTATAAATAGTGCGTACCTATATCTATATTATTATTATATTTATGTACATATATAATCGTAGTATGTTTTTTGGTAAGGAATAATCTCTGGAAGTACAAGAGCCTTGGAGTGGAGATTTTCAATACAGGTTGGGTGACCAGTGTGTTGATTAATTTTTAATTAATTTTAATTATATGAAATTTTTAAATATATGAAAATTATAATATATTAAGGGCCGTTATTACTACTTGTCTGATTTTGTCTGCCCGATAAATAGCTTTGCATTGCTACAATTTTAATTTTTTTATTGATGTCATTATTAATAATAATAATACTTAATGGACAAAAAAATATTAAATGAAGGTTTTATAATGCAAAGTCATTTATATATCTGATAATATCATGCCTTTAACTAACGACAAGTTGCAATAATGACCCTAAGTACGTATAAATGGGTAATGTGAATACAAAAAAGGCATTTGCTTTTTACTTTAAAATTGGTTGTAAAGTCTTAAATGTATATGTACTTTTTGTTTGTTTCAAACAAATTTCTAAGTAAAAAGCAAATGCTTTTTTTATTCACACTACCCAATATTTATAAGCAAATATGTAATTAAAAAATTCAAAAAGATACTGCTAACAAAACTTACTTATTATTACTATATTGTGTGTATTCCTAAGTAAATACATATGTAAATGAAAATAATTAAAATTTACAAATAAAATCAATAAGTATTGTGTTTTATTTTTGAAAAAATCAATAAGATAGCCTAATAAAATCAAGAAGAAACCCTTATTGAAAAAATCAATAAGATAGCCTAATAAAATCAAGAAGAAAACCTTATTGAAAAAATCAATAAGATAGCCGAATAAAATCAAGAAGAAAACCTTATTGAAAAAATCAATAAGATAGCCTAATAAAATCAAGAAGAAAACCTTATTGAAAAAATCAATAAGATAACCTCATAAAAACTACAAGATTTCTTCTTGATTTTTTTAAAAAGGGTTTCTCTATGAAATTAATAAGATTTCCTTATTGAAAAAAAAACCATAGAGATTTCTTATTAATTTTGTTCTATTTTATGAGGTATTTATTAGGCACTGTTTTCTCTGTGTTAGGGCCAATTTCACCAACTCTATTTAAATATCAATTCATATTTAAATGTCGATTTTGATTAATTTTTGTATGGAAAAATTATTTTTAAATATGAATTGATATTTAAATAAGTTGGTGAAATTGGCCCTTAGAGTAGAATATCTTTGCCAATTTTCGTGGGAGTCGGGGCCATTTTTGTAATCAAACCTAATGTAAATATGTCGTGGTATACGTAATGTAAGGAGCTATTTGATGAAAAAAAAGCGAAATCACAGAAAAAATTATTCCCACAAAATACAAATATTTGTTTGAAATCAAGCTTAGTTTCAGTAATTATTCTGTACTGTTCCACTAAATTAATTTCTACCAAAAAACTGTGTAGAGAAGAAACAGGCCACGACGTTTGTCGGCTACTTTTCGGAATTTACATGTATACAACACGATCAATCAAAATAAACAACAACAACGGCAAAATAGCACGTTGTTCCTATCAACAAGCAAGATAAACACCAACACACTCAAATAACATTTTCTCTCAGCCAAACTATGATTAATTTAAATTTTTACAAAATTTTTATCAGAATTTACAAAATTATTTGTAGGACCGCATTCAAATAAAATATTTACTGATTCAACGAATTTGGTTACTGAAAATGAAATTTATTTTTTTCTGTGTATATTTGAATGGCTAGATTTATTGGCAGCGCTGGTATGCTGGCGTATTCCCTTGCTGGGGCTCGCCGTATTGCTTGGAGTTCTTGCCAGCCAATCTGGTGGTGACTGCTAAGTACGAAAAAAAATAATCATCATCATTTAGAAATAAAATTTTAAAACAAAAAAAATATGAGGCCCGAAGCAAACAATCTACCTATGGTTTCACTTTATTATCCCGTCATTTTGGCTGATGTTATGCCAGGCTCTATTACCCAGCCTTCCAAGACATCTCATATTTGTGCTTGGATGTCCCAAACATCTGTCCATTGCCGCAAATTCCCCCTTACTCACCTCCTCTCTTTAGGTTAGTACATAGTAACCTGGGTCCGCCAGATAACTTTTTTTTTGAAAATGCTATAAAAAAAACTAATGAATATTTTCTCAAATTTCTTTTTTTATTTCAAAGTACAATCCTTCCGGTTAATAATGAAAAATAATTTCATTCAAATGGCTGCCTCGGCTGGCCATGCAGTAGCCTACACGATCGGTCAAATTTTTAAGCACTTTATCGATTGTGTGCAGCTGTATTTCACCAATGGCTTCACGAATATTGTCCTTTAAAGCGTCAGTTGTCTCTGGCTTGTCGGCGTAACACTTATCTTTGACGGCACCCCACAAATAGTAGTCCAACGGTGTCAAATCGCAGCTCCGAGGTGGCCAAACGACATCAGCTCTGCGGCTGATAATGCGATCTTCAAAAACAGGACGCAAAACATCGAGTGTAGCTTCGGCTGTGTGGCACGTAGCGCCGTCCTGTTGAAACCAAATGTTGCCAATATACTCCTCTTCAATTTTTGTAAACAAAAATTCGTTCAACATGGCCCGATAACGATCGCCATTGACTGTAACGGCCACTCCTTGCTTATTTTCGAAAAAAAAATGGCCCAATTATGCCTCTGGACCAAAACGCGCACCAAACAGTGACTCTTTTTTGGTGCGTCGGCTTTTCAATGTATGCGTGCGGGTTTTCTGTGCCCCAAATGCGACAATTTTGCTTGTTTACATACTCGCCAAGATCAAAATGAGCTTCATCTGAAATGATGATTTTTTTTTGTAAAATCGGCATCTTCTATATCGCAGGCCCACTTGCTCAAGCGTATACACAACCATATTCGTTCAGCGGTAGGATAAAACTAATTATCTGTCAAATCAGACATGAGCTAAGTGTTACCATTCATGAAATAAGCACTAGTTGAAAGAAAAAAACGTTAGATGGCGGACCCTGTATTTTTCAGAGCTTAAGGTGCGCTTCACTTTCTAAGAATCGATAATAGAATAGTGTCTCTTTATGAGGTCAAAGTGTGTACCAAGTTTCGTAAAAATTTAACAAATAGAAGCACGTGAAATATAATGAAATTTAATAGGCGTTGCCCCGTCCACTTTTTTAAATTTTAAGATTGTGTCTTCTTTTTAAGCTCAGGGTGTGTGTCAAGTCTCGTAAAAATGTATCAAATAGAAGCACGTGATATATAATATTACATTTTGATGGGCAAGTGGGCGGGGCACTTTTTAGCACAAGATTAATTTTTTTAGAGCTCAAGGTGTGTGCCAAGCTTTGTAAAAATTGGTTAAGTACAAGGACATGAAATATAATATTAAAATTTAATAGGCTTAACCCCGCCCTCTTTTTTTAATGCAAGATTGTGTTTTTTCGGAGTTCATTGTGTGTACGAAGATTCGTTAAAATCTTTCAAATAGAAGTGCGTGAAATATAGTATTAAAATTTAATAGGCGTTGCCCGGTCCACTTTTTTTTAGTTTTAAGATTGTGTCTTTTTTTGAGCTCAAGACGTGTGCAAAATTTCGTAAAAATCGATCAAGTAGAAGCATGTTAAATATAATATTATATATAATGGGCGTGGCTCCACTTTTTTGATTGCAAGATTGTGCTTTTTGCAGAGCTCAAAGTTTTTGCCAAGTTTGATAAAAATTGGTGAAATAGAAGCGCGTGAAATATAATATTAAGTTTTATTGGGCGTGACTCCGCCCACTTTTTAACTTTGAGCTTGTGTCGTTACGAGAGCCTGATGCGATTGCTAAGTTTCGTAGCAATCGAATAAGTAAAATGTCATAGACTGAAATAAAAAAGTATGGGCGTGACCCCGCCCACTTTTTGGAATGGGAACCTTTGCAATCTTTCTAAATTATATGTACCGAGTTAGTGAGTGCTAAAAAAAATACAGACGAATTGAGAACCTCCTGCTTTTTTTTGAAACCGGTTAAAAAGCCTAAAGGCCATTATTAATTACATTACAACATAATGACACTATGCCCAGAGAATTGAAACTGCTTTAAAAAATTTTGAAACAACCCATCATCATAAGATTAGTGTGACTAATCATACTAATTTCATGTCACATCTCCTTTCCTGACAGACACAGACATTCCAATTTTCCCATTAAGTTGCCTTTACATCTCCCTCAGCTCCCTTGAAATTTATTCCATGTTTTTTCTTTACTTTTATTCTCATGTATTTGGTTACATTTTTATTACCATAACAAAAAAGCTGAACGTACATACATTTCCTTCGATAATTAAACAAAACTAAATGATCAAAATCTCTTGTATAAAATGCAAATGCATTTGGGATATAAATTTTTTGTTTTTCTTTTCGTTAACTTGTTATATGTACTTCTTTTTTGTTTGTTTTTTTCAACAAGAAATAATCTTAAATACTTAATCAGTTCCAAGTGTGTTTATTTGGTAGAGTATTTAAACGGTTTAAATAAACACCATTTAAGAAATGAAAATGTTTTTATATATGTACTCATGTTAAGGAAAGGACAACCCACGCTTCTTGCCGCAACTATGGCCACAAATACTTATACGGGCTAAAGCAAGAAAAAAAAAAGAAATTACAAAAAAAAAAGTTCTCCATAGATAAACAAAAGCAACAGTGGTTAAATACCAGCTAACCAGCAGATTACATAATTTTATTTTATTTTTTTAAGGAAATTGAGTCATCAATAACTGCAGATTGTTTGAAAAATACTAAATATTTTTTTTTATAACTATTTCCATTGCTTTGTATATAAAATGAAAAGTTATCGATAGCACATAATTGGAAAGCTTATCAATAGCTTTCATTACACTGTGTGTAATTTTTTAAGTCATGGAAATATAACCCTATACGGATATCACTACGTGATAAAAGAGCAAAAAAAAGAGACCCGTATTTCCCAGTTTTGCCCCAAGTCATCTACTTTTTTTTATGGGCCCCCAAAGATTTGGAGCCTCGGTGAAATTTTTGTCATTTTTTGATTTACTTTCTGAGGCAAAGTTGTAGCTTTTATCATAAAAAACAAAAATTGTGAACATATAAAATCAAAAAAACTTCATCTTCAAGATCAAAATCGCAAAAATTGTTTAAAAAAATTTCGATTTTTTAACCTTTTTTCCCTGTTGAGGTCCATACGTAGCAAACCGTTCAAAATTTAGAGAAACAATACACTACAAAAATGTACCCTAGATCTCAATAAACAACTTTTTAGAACATATGAACTCCCTAGGAATGATTCTTAGCAACGTTCAGGTAGCGCCTAGGTAGCCGCAAAAAAAGGAAAAATTTTCAAATGAAATTAAAAAATTTTCGGGAAATTTTTTACTTTTCCGGCTAAATAAATTACCAAAACCATTAAAAAATTTCATCACCACAAGAGGAAAAAAATGTCACTACAGCCGCTCACACAATTGACGAGTAAATGTGCTTTTAAAACTGTCATTTAAAATCGAATAATATATGTAAAAAAAAATGTGCAAAATTTTCTACCAAGCTTTTAATCCTTAAAACATTCCCTGAAAACAATAAGCAAAAAACATTTATTGCCATTGCCATACGTTTTGGGTTTCCATCTAATGTTAGCTCCGCCACAACAAACAATTGAAGACATTTAAATTTTTGCTGAATGTTAAACAAAAAACATTTAAAAATATAAGAATGTGCCAAATTCTTAAGAATTAAAATTTCGAAATGCATTCTAAAGTTTTAACTGCATGAAAAGGAGTACAAAAAAAAAACAAAATTAAAAAACGAACCACAAACAAATGTGGCAATTTCAGAAAACGAATCGGCCACATCCAAAAGGCTGTTTGGAAACCATCAAATAAAAAACAAAGCAAGAAAAAAAAAACAAACGAAATCTTTACGATCAACTCACGTCTGGCACGTCTTTCAGTAGTGACAAACAAAAGGTATATAATAAAACATACTGTTTAGGGTAAAAAAATAAAATACAAAAAAAGGCAAAAGAAAAAAAGGACTTGAAAGAAAATAGATGGCCTAAGAAATTGTCTCAAAAAATAAAAAAATAAATAAATAAAAATAAAGCTACACTGTCTCCTAATGCAGATCGAACAACAGAAAAGTTCAACATTCGATTTGGAACAGAAAAATTGAACACTTGATTTGAGAAAAAAAAAAATAATTAAATTATCGATAACTTTGCTCTAAAAATAACACAAAAGAAAAACTTTAAAAGACTTCAAAAACAAACACTAAAAGGTTAAAAAAAAATAGTTCATTCATTAATGTAAAATATATTGTAAGTAAATTTCGAAAAAAGATTCAGTTGTATAGAAGATTTGTATATGTGTTTCTTCCCATAGTGTTGTTTGCCGTCCATGTGAAGCATACTAGAAAATTCTACATTTGGACTAATACTGCAAAAAAAAATTATCGATAATTTTTTTGCTTTTTAAAAAGTTAATGACAACTTTCTGATTTTTACAAAATTATTGGCATGATTTTGCTTATGGAACAATTAATATTTTATCGATAACTTGCTGGAACTACAGCGATAACTTTATTATTTTTGTTTTTGAAAAGTTATCGATAACTTTTTACACAGCTATAAAAAATTATTAGCACAAACTGTTTATGCAAAGAAAAAGAGAGAAATACCAATTTAGCAGAAAAATGTTATCGATGACTTTTTATTTATTAATCGACTTAAACTCGTCTGTAATTTTTTAATTTCTTTTCTTCAAAAGGAATACAAATTTGTCACTACACCCTTAAAGTTCCAAAAGGAAAATGTTTTATTGCTTTTAGAATTTTTAAATTTTTATTTTTTTCTTAAGAAAAGAAATTAACGATTAATTGTTGATATTACGTTAAGAAGTTATCGATAACTTTTTATATATTTATTACAGTTTTAAAAAATTTTCCTTCTGCAACTGTAAAGCAGTTAGTTAGTGATAAATTTTATAAGAAAATATATTAGCGATAAATTTATCATTTTACATAAAAAAAATTATCGATAACTTTTTATATGTTTAGAACGGTTGTTATTTTGAAGATAGTTTTAAAATATATCTTCTTAAGCTGTAAACCAGGTTGGCGTTAAATTTTTATTTCTTAAAAAAAAAATAACGATAAATTGTTGATTTTGCATAACAAAGTTATCGATAACTTTTTATATATTTGGAAAGGTTGTTATTTTGAAGATAGTTTTAAAACGTTTTCTTTCTTAAGCAATAAGTTTTTATTTCTTTTTAAGAAAATAAATTAACGATATATTATTTTGATTTACATAAAAAATGTTATCGATAACTTTTTATATATTTATGAAGATAATTTTACAACATTTTCCTTCTCGAACTGTAGAGCCAGCAGTAGCAAATTTTTATTTTTTTTTATGAACAGAAATTAACGATAAATTATTGATTTTACATTAAAAAAGTTATCGATAACTTTTTATGTATTCATTACAGTTGATAAGTTAAGGGTACTTTTAAGACATTTTCCTTCTGGAACTGTAGCGATAAGTTTTAATTTCTAAAAAAAATATATTAACGGTAAATTGTTGATTTTGCATAAAAAGTTATCGATCAAATTTCATAAAATTATAACGGTTGATATGTTTAAGATAGTTTTAAAACATTTTCCCTCCGAAATTTTTATTATTTGAAAAAAAAATTAACGATAAATTATTCTTGATATTACATAAAATAGTTATCGATAACTTTTTATATATTTATAACGGTTGTTATTTTGAAGATTGGTTTACAACATTTTCTTTCTCGAGCTGTAAATCAGGTTGGCGATAAATTTTAATTTCTTTTTTTTCTTTTTAAGAAAATAAATTAGCGATAAATTGTTAATTTTCTAGAAAAAAGTTATCGATAACTTTTTATAAATTCATTACAGTTGATAAATTGAAGACAGTTTTAAAACATTTTACTTCTGGAACTGTAAAGCAGGTTGGCCATAAATGTTTGTGTCTTTTTAAGAAAATAAATTAGCGATAAATTGTTGAATTTATATAAAAATTGTTATCGATAACTTTTTATATATTTATAACAGTTTATGAGTTGAAGATAGTTTTAAAACATTTTCCTCTGGAATTTTTATATTTTTTTTAAGAAAAGAAGTGAATGATAGATTGCTAATTTTTCATAAAAAGTTATCGATAACTTTTTATATATTTATAACGGTTGACATGCTGAAACTAGTTCTAAAGCATTTTCCTTCTGGATTTTTTATTATTTTTAAGAAAAGTAGTTGCTAGTTTTACATGAAAAAATTTATCCATAACTTTTTTTTTTAATTTTTGGAAACATTGTAGTTTTTCCCTGATTTTCTTTAAACTCTCTTATGGCGCAAAACTTTTTCTGGGTGATCAAAGTGAGTAAAACTTGGCGAGAACAAAAATTTTGCCACCAATTCAAAAAACAAAAAATAAACAAACGAACTTAAAAAAAGTCCGTATGTCACGTTTGTCAAATCAGTTTTACCGAATGAACAAACAATCAGGCAGTGTTTTAAAAAAAAAGTGAAAATTTTGCCTTGGAGATTGTTGCCATTTGTAAGCAAAGAGTTGTTTTGGTATAGTTTTTTTTAACTTTTCAATGTAAAAATGTGATTTAATTAAGCAAAGTTTTCGAAAAATTGTGATATACAAAATCACTACTCTTTCATCACTAGTAAGATAAGAAGACTGTTTCCTTAAGAAATGAAATCTCTGAGACTTTATATTAGAGAATTTCCAACAAGTTTGGAAAGTGACTTGTTTTGTGTAACAATTTTGGCATAAAGCTCTTATAATTATATTCTTAATCTCTTCACAACACAATTAACATCTCTAAGCTTGCAATTTTTTTCTCATTATTTCAAATAAAAACATTCATCGCCTCTTTTTTCTTTACAGCCAGAGTTATATTAAAGCAATTATCAATTCCCATCAATCTATCAGTATTGATTAACGCCTACTCATAAAATTTATGTTGATGATGGCCTTCACAAAAAAAAACATTTAAAGTGTATCTCGTTTTAAGTTCAATGAAGTTGAAAACACACATTTCTGCTCTAATTCTCAAAAAAAAAAAAATATTAAGTAAATTTTTTTTTAATATATAAAAGGTCTGAAATATGAACAAAACGCGTTACTGGTAGATAAAAAACTAAATTAAAAAGAAAACAAAACTATAAAATAAAACAAGTTCCAGTCAAGCCGTATAAACATCAAACTTTAAAAACCAAAAAATACAAAAGATGAATGTTGGCAAAAATCGATTAAAATCCAAAGAAATTAAAAGCAAAATGCGAAAAGATAAAAATAAATTTGTTGTGCAAAAACTGACAAATAAAACCAAAAAAAAAAAAAAAAGTTACGACTTTAAATATTATGAAGGTCACTTATAGAAGCAATCCAACAAACATAACAAATATGTTTTTTTTTTTGCCAGGACTTCAAACGGACCCTTTTGGCTGTGTGCTGCTCCACTGCCTGCCTTTTCTTTCGCAACAAATTAGTTATTGTACATTTTATGTAGACGTATTTCACTTTTGAAAGGTAGAGAACTAAGCAACGTATATAAAAAATACAACACCGAACCCTTGCCTTTTTTTCTCTCTTTTGTATTTAACCATCTTGATATGCTGTCGTCTTCGGCTGTGGTCTGTCTGTCTGTCTTTCTTTGCGAATTTTAATTTGTTTTAAAAATTAGATAAAGATAAAAATGAAATGAAACGAAAAAAATCACCGATAAGCCAAAACTACTACAATAAGTAACTATAAAAAAGCGAAATAATTCCATTGCCAATAAGTAAAGAGGATTAACAAACTAAATTAGAATAAAAAGAATAATTCTGTAGAATAAACTTTATCCTAAAAAGCATTTAGATTTTTATCTTACTTAGCCACAGCTAATACAAAATCCAGACTGGAGTCTAAACTTAAGACACGGCTCAAATAAAGTCCAGCAAAAAGAGGCTAGTCTCAACAAGGGTTCAGCTAAAATTTATTTAACTAAAAAGTATATTTTGCTATACCTATAAGCAACAGTTCAAGTAAGAATTTGAACCAGTGAAAAAGAGGTCCCGAAGCAGAAAAACCAAATCAAATGACACTGATTTGAATATGATCTTGTCTTTGCAAGAAATTCGTTTTTATGATACATATTTGGCAGATGTAAAGCAAAGTGCAATGTTTTATATAAAAAAAATACAAAAATATCGATAACTTATTTTTTATGGAAAAGTTTTCGGGAGCTTTTCTTCTTAACCAAAATTTTATCCTTTTATTAGACATATTGGGCAGATACAAGAAAAAGTGCAATGTTTTGTATAAAATAAAAATAAAAAAATTATCGATAACTTATTTTTTATAGAAAAGTTATCGAGAGTTTTTTCTTTTAACAAACTTTTTTAGACATATTTGGCAGATGTAAGACAAAGTGTAATGTTTTATATAAAATAAAAATAAGAAAATTTAGTTATCGCTAACAAATCTTTTTATAGAAAAGTTATCGATAGCTTTTCTTCTTATCATAAAACTTCGCATTTATGATACGTATTCGGCACATGTGAGACAAAGTGTAATTTTTTGTTAAAAAAAAATTTAATTATCGATAACTTATTTTTTATAGAAAAGTTATCGATAGCTTTTCTTTTTGCCTAAAAAATTCAGTTTCATGATACGTATTTGGCAAAAGCAAGGCCAAGTACAATGCTTTGTATAAAAAAATAGGAAAAGTATGTATACATTATCGATAACTTATTTTTTATAGAGAAGTTATCGAGAGCTTTCCTTCTTACCGAAAAACTTCCCTTTTATGATGCATATTTGGCAGCAGTAAAGCCAAGTACAATGCTTTGCATAAAAAATATAAAAATAATAAAAATAAATAAATTATCGATAACTTATTTTTTTTTTTCAAAAAAGTTATGGATAGCTTTTCTTCTTACCGAAAAACTTCACTTTTATACTGCATATTTGATATGTGCAAAGCCATGTGCAATGTTTTGTTTAAAAATCAAAATAAAAATATATTATCGATAACTGATTTTTTACAGAAAAGTTATCGATAGCTTTCCTTTTTTGCTTTTTATTATGCATATTTGGCATATGCAAAGCCATGTGCAATGTTAAATCTACAAAAAAATAATAAAATATCGATAATTTATTTTTTTTATATAAATAAGTTATCGATAGCTGTTCTTTTTACCAAAAAACTTCACTTTTATTATACATATTTGGCAGTTGCAAAACCATGTGCAATGTTTTATTCTAAAAAAAATATCGTTAAATTTTTCATATAAAAAAAGTTAAAGTTATCGATAGCATTTTTTTCATACCCAGAGACTTTCAGTGACTCTTTTCAAGTTATAACAAAATTTTTGTTATTTGTATTTTGATAACAGTTATTCTTGCACAATAGTTATCGATAAATTATGCTTTTTTATAAAAAAAAATTGGACCTTTTTTTTGGGATAAATAAGATACTCAAGGAAGGGAAAAATAGAGAGTATGTTAAATCACCTATAAGTTAGCTGTGAGTGATACTGCTGTATTTTAATGAAAAGTTCCTTTTTTTTAACTAAAAGTCATATTTGTAAGACTTAAAATGGCTTTATAAAGGCTTTTTAATAAAAATTTTGTAGGAAAATTTGTTTGAGTTTTATAAAGACTTTTTAAGTTTTATAAATAAGGCTGTAATTAATTTAAAAAAAAACTTTTTTCAAAAGGTACTTTTTTAAACGATGCTTTTACTGTTTAATGAGGTAGTTTTTGTAAAGGTACTTTTTTGCAAGGAATTTTTGTTAAAAGTTGGTTTTCTTAAAAAACCTTTTAGTTCTTTCTTCAAAATTTTGCTATCCCCTAAAAAATTCTTTTATCTAAAATTACTTTGGAAAAGCTTATGGGACAGATAACATTGCGTTCGCTTAATTGTTTATATAAATTTAAATTAAGTTTATTTTTACATTTGACTAAATTTGTATAAATTTTTTCATTATTATTATTATTTTTTTTTAATCAAACTCACCTCCGAGAAATCTCTTTGGGACATTTTTACAGCTTCATGTTGCGTTGCCAGATTGGAATTATTTAAATCAGCACTCAATTCGTTGCCACTAAAATTCATTGGCAAATTTAATAAGTTTTCATAGTTTGTCATCGCTTATTTAAACACAAGATAAACTTTTGCTTGTTTTATTTCCAATAATTGTGCAGGCATATTTTTTTTCATTTAAAAATAATTTGCTGTAAATAGAAAAAGTAAAAAAAAGATTATGAGAAATTTGTTAAAAAATACTTTATATAAAATAGCAAAATAAATATATTTGGGAGTAATTTTGAGTTTCGTTATTAAGCCGGATTATTTAAGGAAAATAACTTAAAGAATTATTGTGGTAAACTTTTTATAATATTCTTCATATCATTAGCTGAAATGCAAAATAAAAAAATAAAAAAATCATGAGAAACTTGTTAAAAAATAGTTTATATAAAATAACAAAATAAATATAGTTTTTAGTTTTTGGGAGCAATTTAAAGTTTCGTTATTAAGCCGGATTATTTAAGGAAAATAATTTAAAGAATTATTGTGGTAAATGTTTTGTAACATTCTTCATATCATTAGCTGAAATGCAAAATCATGTAACAAAAGTTTTTTAAATTATATAGATTAAAGGAAAAAACTTAATAAAATTACATATTTATTCCAGTGACTGAATTAGAAGTTGCTTTATTTAAATTTTTTTGATGAAGCTTTGAAAATGCCGATTTAATATGCAATAATTAATTAAAATTAAATTTTGAATTTTTTGTTAATTTTTTGCATTTCAGCTGACGATGTACTTTATGGCTGTTGGTAGGCAGTTGTTGTTGTTATTGTTCTCCGTTTTTTAACAAATCGAACATTTCCACCGTTCAAACAAAAGACTTAAGACACATACATATATTTGTATTTTCCTACGGTGCATCTTCTTCTTATTATTCTTCTTCTTTATATAAAAAAAAAAAACAATTTGATTTCTTTTTTTAAGACTTATTAAAAGTTTTGATAAATGAGTTTAACACTTATTTTTTCTTTTTTTTTGCAATATTTTTTTAAAGCCAACTTAATACAGATTTGGCTTTTGGTGTGGGGATTTTGCAACATTGTTGCAAAAACTCTTACACTTCGTACACAAAGTTCTCCAAAAATTTTGCATAGCTTCCGCTATTAAATAAATGACTCTTACATTCGTTTTGGCCTTTGTTTTGGTAACAATTCTTTGTTGTTATGAGTGTAATAAATTAAAGTATATTTTCGCTTAAAAGCTAATTTTTGAAAATTTATTTCTCTCTATGGCTGAAGGAATTTTTATTTTAGTAAAATTTTGGGGTTTAAGTGAAGGCAAGTGAAAAAAGTATGCATGATTAAAAGTTAAAAATGTTTAATATAATAGCAAGCTTGCAAATAAAATTGTGAGTGCTAGCCGAGGCCCTAAAATAATGGAAGATTTTGACTTCACAATTTTATGGAATAAGTTTGGCTAAAATTTTATAAAACAAGGCAACCATATCTCATTTATGTTCAAAACTCAAAATTGTAGCTGTTTGGCCGTGATGGCGGTTGCAAATACCAGAAAGTATGGAATCATGGATCAAAGTTAATAGCTGAGATAGCTGAGTTTGTAAGTAAAATGTCAGCGTCTGCAACTTGAACGGGTTTGAAGGACCATAAAAAATTAAAGCATAAATTACATTTGGCGTCTTTGGTATTCTTCTACTCTTTTATAATGGAATTCCTTGAAGCTTACAGGTGATATGATGTTTTAAGCACGTTGACTACAAAACCAAAGGGTCTATATTCGAATCGCAGAAATCGTGAAATCATAAGTAGCTTTTGATTGGCTGAACCAAGGTAAAACAGCATCAGCATATCCTCTGGCAATTACCGTGAGTTTTATGATGAACCTAAGCAAAATGCGAGATGAAAATAAAACCTGTTATATTATATATAATTAAGGCTTTCTTTGAGACTAGAATTGTATTAAAAACTATGCAAAGCACAAGATTTTTAAATTCATAAGAGCTTTTCTTAATTTCCAGCATTTGCCAGTTTTGCATTACAGCCAACTTAAGTTCAACTTGTTTTGTAGCTTTTTTTTTTTTTTTTTTTTTTTTTTGTTTAGGGCGTAACGGTAACACATTTATCTTTTAGTTTCAAAAGTTGTTGAAACTGCAAAAAACAAAGCAAACTTAAAATTTAAACTGATAAAAAAGAAAAGTTGAAAATATTAAAAAGAACACAGACAAATTTTTAATTTTGTTTTCGGCTAAACTAAAATTGAGTCATAAAAATTTATTATGTAAAACGAATTATGTTATAAAGAAATATTTATTTCCTTACAAAAAAAAAAAAAAAAAAAAAAAAAAAAAAAAAGTGGCCGCAAAAAAATTTTTTTCTTAACATGTAGAAAATGTAATGGAACCAAATTAACCATAAGATTTGGGTTTGTGTGTTTTTTTTTTTTTTTTTTTGGTTTGAAGTAATAAAGATGAAGTATTTATTTTTTTATAAAAGTTTTAGAGGCACAATTTTGTTAAGGTTGTCTGATTTATTACTTTGAAGAATGTTTATGTTAATTCTGGAAATATTTTCTCATTAACAAAAAAAAAAAAAAAAACATTTATATATGGAGAAGATTTCTCTTCTTATTAGGGTTTATTGAACCTTTAATAATTTCTTCCATTGAGTATTTTCATTAATTTTTAAAATGAAATTAATTTGAAAAAAAAAATATGTTAAAGCTATGTACAGTAATTTAGTGAAAAGCAAAATAGAAGTTAATTTGGGACTTACATTATTTTTTTTTTCAAATAATTTTGGTTTGAGTGTCTTAATAATGAACACCGTACAGCATGAAATATATAACAATGGAGTTTGGTAGAAAAATAAAGACAATATCTATAAAGGTGCTTAATTTTTTTTTATAATTTGAAAGTTTACGTCTCACAGGGCGCTGAGGTTTTCTCACCTTTTACTCATTATTAGCATAGAAAATTATGGGAACTTTAATTTCAACTTTACCAAGTGCTTGGCAATTTTAAATAAAATATAAAAATCATGTTAGCTTGCTGGTTAAGCGACATCGATATGCATTTCAATTCTGTTCAAGAATCTCATCAATAGACTTTAACCAAAAGATTTTTGAAATACACAAATAAAAAACTTTACAAAACAAACATCTTTATTTGATTTTGAGCACATTTTTAGGGTTCCGTGCACCAAAGGTGAAAAGGAAAAACTTGGCCGCTACAACAACAAATATATGACAGTAAAAAATTAAAGGGGGTTCCAAAACAAGCAACGAAACATGTCGAAATCTTAAAGTAATATACTGACAATTACATGAAGACACTTTAAATTTTCAAAGCTAGCGTATTTTTATGCAAACTATAACAATTAAAATTTAAATTAAAAAAAAAATATAAAAATTAAAGGGTATTCTAACAGTTAATGTAATTTTGACCACTTGCCATGTCTTGGATACCGTAAGAGGCAAACGCTTGAAATTTTCAAAAACGCTAAAACTAAAAATAATCAATATTAAAAAAGTCGCCGAAAACAGCGGAAAAATAGCAAAAAAAAAATCCCCAAAAACTAAAAAAAATCGCTAAAACTATAAAAAATTCTAAAACTAAAAAAACCGAAAAAATCGCCTTAACAAAAAAAAGGATGCTAAGAAAACAAAAATATTCGAAAAAATATCCCAAAATCAAAAATTGCTCATAAATATGGAAGAGCCAAAACTAAAAAAATTGTCAAAAACCAAACAAAAATTTCGCCAGGTACTTAATTTTTTTTAAATGTCTACACCAGGCAAAATATTAGATAGATTATATATGCTAAAGTTTTACACATGTAGTGTCCATACGGAACCCTTCGTGTGCGAGTCAAAGTCGAACTTTACTGAATTTATTCATCTTTCACAACATATCGAAAATAAGTTGCCTCAGTGATTAGCAAACAAAAAAAGTATTTAAAAGCAAAAAAGAACAACAACATATTCACTTCCAAACCAAATTATAAAGGGTGTTTTTTAGAGGTATAGATCTTCGCATTGAAATAAAACACAAGAAAATCGTTTTAATGTCCATCAATTTGGCTTTATTGGAAGGATAATTTTATGCCATTAATGTTTAAATATGATTTCGGGCATGTGGCCGCCGCGGCTGGCTCGAATAAAGCCAATTCTACAGGTCCAATTTTCAACCACTTTTTCGAGCATATGGGGCCGTATGTTGGCAATAACGCCACGAATGTTGGCTTCCAAGTCCCCTAACGTTTCTGGTTTGTTGGCGTAGACGAGCGACTTCACATATCCCCAAAGAAAATAATCCAATGGTGTCAAATCACACGATCTTGGTGGCCAATTGACAGGTCCATTCCGCGAAATTATGCGCTCATCGAATGTTTCCTTCAATAAATCGATTGTGACGTGCGCTGTGTGGCATGTAGCACCGTCTTGTTGGAACCACAACTCATCCACATTCATGCCATCCAATTCGGGAACAAAATAGTCGGTTATCATGGCTCTATACCGGTCTCCATTAACGGTAACTGACTCTCCAGCATTATTTCGGAAGAAGTATAGCCCAATGACTCCACCAGCCCATAGAGCACACCAAACAGTCAGTTTTTGTGGATGTAATGGCGTCTCAAGGGTCTCATGTGGATTCTCTTCACTCCAAATGCGGCAATTTTGCTTGTTGACGTAGCCATTCAACCAAAAATGAGCCTCATCACTGAACAAAATTTTGCGATGAAAATCAGCATCGAGATCAATCTCATTTTCGGCCCATACACCAAAATCACGACGCATTGCATGGTCTCGCGGCTTTAATTCTTGCACAAGCTGGATCTTGTAAGATCGCAAGCCAAGATCTTTGCGCAAAATCTTCCATAAAGTTGATGGACAAAGCTCCAATTGCTGTGCACGGTGGCGAATCGATTCATTCGGGTCCTCTTCAACACTTTGCTCTACAGCGGCAATTGTTTCTTCGGTGCGCACTGTTCGACGTCTCTGCGGATGCGTATTATCACATAGAGTAAACGTGGTGCGAAAACGATCCATGGTTAACCGAATTAATTGCTCTGATGGACGATTATGTCGACCATAAAATGGACGGAGCTTGCGGTAAACTTCGCGAACTGAACCATTATTTTCGAAATAAATTTGCACGATTTGCAAGCGTTGTTCTTTTGTCAACCTGTTCATGATGAAATGGCAAACCAAACTAAATATTAATCACTTGACAGCTGACAAAATGGCCGCCAGTTAAAAAAGTGATGCCAACTTAAAGTTCTATACCTCAATAAAAAACAAACGCATATCCAGCAAAAAATTAACATACAAATCATTAGTTACAATATTGATGAACTCAGCTCCAACTTTTATCTATTTCTGATGAAACATCAATGAATTTAACAGATGGTTGTGTCCTAGGACGGAAGTGATCTACTGTATCTGGAATAATTTTAGATATAAACACCAGTCTTAAAACCATTATTACAACTTAAAGTTAGTTAAAAGTAGAATTTTATCGGACGTATAAAAAGCTTTCCATTATTGCAAATCGGATTTAACTTACCAGGTAGGATAAGCTTGCCTGTAATTTATCGCTCACTTTAGGTTAAAGTAAAATTTGGCAACCGATGAAGTTTTTATACGTCCGATAAAATCCTACTTTTAACTAACTTTAAGTTGTAATAATGGCCCTTACAATATTAAATTCAGCACCTGTAGTGATTGGTAAGCAATGATTGTTACGACTTTTTTTTTTTTGCTGGGTATAGACGTTGCTTAACTAACAAAACAAAATAAATTATTAATAATAAATGTATTTGAAGAGTATTTTAAGAAAGTTTTATATTTAAAATTTTAAATAAAACCCATTTTAAACTAATTTAAAATTGTATAAATATGGAGGTAAATATCAAAAAAAAATACACTTCGGTATGTTTCTATAAAATATTAAGAGGGAAATTTTTGTTGGACATATTTGCCATTTAACTTTTCTGCAAATGGGTCTTTTTTGTCTCTTTCAAAAAAAAGGGGAAAGAAACAATTATTCTTGATTTTTTTAACTGCTTAACGTTAGTTAGTTTAACCAATTTCTTTCGTTTTTTAACTATTAGAATTGGTTAAATATACTAATGACTCTTTTTATCATGCGAGCATGCTATTTGTAAAATTTACAAAGATGTTATAATTTTTTTATAACTGCTGCACATTAGTTAGTTCAACCAATTTCGTTGATTGGTTAAATTTTAACTATTAAAATTGGTTCAATTTACTTGTGACTTTTTTCTCGTGCGGGCATGGTTATTTGTAAAATGACCAAAGGTATTGCTAGTTTTTTTAACTGCTTTTGATTAGTTAGTTAAACCAAATTTGTTGGTTGATTAAATTTTAACTGTTAAAATTGGTTAAATTTACTAATTTCTTTCTTCCTGCGCGAGCATGCTTGTTTGTAAACTTTACAAATATATTTAAATTTTTTTAACAGCTGCACATTAGTTAGTTTAACCAATTTCGTTGGTTTATTAAATTTTAGCTGTTAAAATTGGTTGAATTTACTAATGACTTTTTTCTCATGCGAGCATGCTTATTTGTCAAACTAACGAAGATATTATATTTTTTTAACTGCTGCACACTAATTTAGCCAATTTTGTTGGTTGCGCATTAGTTAGTTTTTAACTAATTTCGTTGGTTGGTTAAATTTTAACTCTTACAGTTGGTTAAATTTACTAATGTCTTTCCTCTCGTGCGAGCATGCTTATTTGTAAAATTTAAGAAGATATTGTATTTTTTTTTAACTGCTACACATTAGTTATCTTAAGAAATTTCGTTGGTTGATGCAATTATAACTGTTGAAATTGGTTAAATTTACTTATGACTATTTTCCAGTGCGAGCCTGCTTATTTGTAAAATTTAAAAAGATATTGTAATTTTTTTTAACTGCTACACATTAGTTGGTTTAACCAATTTCGCTGGTTGGTTAAATTTTAACTGTTGAAATTGGTTGAATTTACCTATGACTTTTCTGGGCATGCTTGATCGTAAATTTTTTTTATTATTTAATATATCTTTCAAATGAAATTTCAAATTACAGAATAATTTATTTTGAAGAGCGTAATAATAAAGACTTTCACTTGTAATAATTGAAACAGACTAGAGTCTTTGTTAGGAATTTAACCATGAATCCCGCTTAGCAAAACATTACACACTGGGTTCCGAGCCAACCATATAAATATTAAATTACGCTAATTTAAAGTAGCTTTTGCAGCTCAAATAATTTCAGTTTCAATTCATAAATTTAATTTAGCAGCAAACTTTAACTTTTCAACAAAATAAAATCATAGCCAGTGATTTTGCTAAAGGAGTTCAAATAAATAAAACATATGCACGTATCTCAGCCTTTTAATTTACCTGCAATAAGCCTACCATAACATCTTCATACCATACAGATCTTAAGTGTAATGTTTTTGACACTATTTTCTTATTAAAGTTTTATAAATTTGCCGAAAGTTTTTGTGAATTAGAACGTAAATATTGTTAACGAAATATATTATTTAGTGTTTTTTTATGGGAATTGTTAATAATTGTTAATTGAAATATATTATTATTATTAATAAAAGAAAATATATTTACACAGAGAAAACAGTGCCTAATAAATACCTCATAAAATAGAACAAAATTAATAAGAAATCTCTATGGTTTTTTTTTCAATAAGGAAATCTTATTAATTTCATAGAGAAAACCTTTTTAAAAAAATCAAGAAGAAATCTTGTAGTTTTTATGAGGTTATCTTATTGATTTTTTCAATAAGGTTTTCTTCTTGATTTTATTAGGCTATCTTATTGATTTTTTTCAATAAGGTTTTCTTCTTGATTTTATTAGGCTATCTTATTGATTTTTTCAATAAGGTTTTCTTCTTGATTTTATTATTATTATTATTTATCGGGCAGATAAAATCAGACAAGTAGTAATAACGGCCCTTAATATATTATAATTTTCATATGTTTAAAAATTTTATATAATTAAAATTAATTAAAAATTAATCAACACACTGGTCACCCAACCTGTATTGAAAATCTCCACTCCAAGGCTCTTGTATTTCCAGAGATTATTCCTTACCAAAAAACATACTACGATTATATATGTACATAAATATAATAATAATATAGATATAGGTACGCACTATTTATAATTAGTTTTATTTTAATTTAGTTTATATTTTATGTTAGTGGAAAAATATTCAATTGTTCTTTCGACTTGTTCACTTCTCACTGGTTCACTTTCAACTAAAAGTTTAATTTTAATACATATGTACATATGTATGTATGTAAAGTAAAGAAGTAAAGTTATGAGGGGCAACACATATACAAAAATACATAAATACCCAGTTAGCCACGTCTTTAAAACATCTTCGACGACGGGTACAAGACAATGGTGAGTCGTACAAGACATATTGAAGACAGCGCCATACACAAATCGTCGACGAATTTTTCATACAAATGGAGGCGAGGTTACACAAGACGAGATGAGCGACAATGTCGCTCAGATTGTCGTCAACACGGCTTTATTGAAGACAAAACGGGGGACATTGTCGTTCAGATTGTCCTCAAAAAAGTTTAATTGATGACAAAACATGTGACATTGTCGACGATTTCCTTTAAATTGTGACATGTCGTACATTAATCGTAGAAGACAATGGGTAATATGAATAAAAAAAAGTATTAGCCTTCTACTTAAAAATTTGTTTAAAAACCCCAAATATGTGTATATTTTTTTTGTATATTTAAACAAATTTTTAAGTAAAAAAGCAAATACTTTTTTTTATTCGTACTACACAATGTCGTCTGCGACGATTTGGCTAACTGGGTATGAATGTTGAAGTCTCTGCAGCAGAGATATTACGGAACAAAAACGAAAAAGATCATTAAAAAATTGTCTCTATGTTTATTTATGTACATGCATACATACATAAATGTACGTACATACATAAATGAAATAATAAGAAACCTAATAAAATCAAGAAGATATCCTTATTAAAAAAAATCAATAAGATGCTTTACACATAACCATATAGGAACCTAATAAATTCAAGAAGAAAACCTTATTGAAAAAATCAAGAAGAAAATCTTTTTAAAAAAATCAATAAGGCAATCTAATAAAATCAATAAGAAATTCCTATAGTTTACAATTTATAAGAAAACCTAATAGAATCAAGAAGTTTATCTCTATGCAATATTTTTTTGGTGCCAAAAATAACGAAAATTGAGTAAAAAAAGTTGTGAATAATAAGATTTCTTCTTGATTTTATGTGGTTTTCTTCTTGATAAAATTAATAAGATTTACCACATAAAAACAATAAGGAATCTCTATGAAAAAATCTTCGCCTCTTTCTGCTGGAATACCCTTAGCCTAAACACGTTTCATAGAGAAAATCTTATTGATTCTACGAGGCAGTTTTTTCTCTGTGTATAATTAAAAAACATTCCTTCACTTTGTGTTTATACAAACTAAATATAATTGGATTTCTCTTAGCAATTTTTAATTTATTTTTTTTTCTTCTCATAAATCTGATAGAAAACCTTTTTTGGCAGAAAACATAAATGTATGGCATTTAATGGTTGTATGTGTCATAATTTTAAGGCAAAAAAAGGTGCCTGTGTTGATGCGGCAAAAATAAAGAAAAAATATATTTCTTTTTGTTTTTCATAAATTAAGCAAAAAAAATTTAATTATTTCTTATCGTTAAAAACTACTTAAACAAGCTGAGGAAGAAAAAAAACAAAACACAATGCAGGTGTAAACATAAAAATGATTATTTTTACTTCGTTTTTATTTACTAAAATTAAAAAATATACTAATTTTGAAAAAGATTTAAGTATTATTATTCATACATATATGTATGTAGTAAAAAATATTTTTAGACATGCATTCTTTACATGTTTGCTTTGAACTCAATGGGAAACATGATAAAATGTGCAAAAGTTGAAGAGCTCTAAATGAACCGAGACTTGCATTATGGGGAAATAAAAATAAAGAAAACATAAAATCTTTTGTTATTAGGCGCCACTTGTTTTTTTTTTCTTCTCAATGCAAAGGAATGTAAAAGGAAATAGAGTTTTAAGAAATACACTATTGCAACGAGGAAACGGAAAATCAAGGAATATTTAAATTGTCTATTGCCAGTTAAACTTAAATTCTGATAAGGTTTTTCTTTAAATATTATTGCGATTTAAGTAAAAAAATCTCATATATTTCGACTTCACTTCAACAAATAATATTAATTATCCTTATTTTGGTTTCTAATGGAAATAGTGTTATTGTTTTTCATGCAAAATATTACTGCCCTTCATAGTAATAAAGCAGAAGAATCGGTAATTCCTTTTAATTTTTTGTTATAATTTCCTTTTATTTTTTTAATGGTTTTTTTTAGCAAATCTGAAACGGAAATGAAATAATAATAAGTGTTTGTGTGGGAGGAGCGACTTCAATACAATTAAAATAATATTCTAAGAAATTTAACATGATATATAAAAAAGGCCAGCTCCACGACGCCTACCTAAATTCTTAATGTTTTCAAAATATATATAAAATATTATGCACACATTAAACTTTTCATATGATCAAATTTTACAACATAAAAAAAATTAAAAAAACATATTTAAAATATTTTTACTCAAACAAATCCTAGGGGCATTTGCCTAAAAAATGCTAATAAATTTTCTGATCAATTGATGCGATGTCAAGACACTGTGCGTCAAAAATTTTTAAAAGAGAGCCTAAACAGAATTTTTTTTGTCCAGTTAACATCTTTAATTGAAAAAACAAAATCCAAATACTTGAATTAAAAATTTAATTAAATCAATTAAACTTTTGTTTAAAAATTTAATTTAATTAAACTGTTTAGAAATTTAATTGATTAAAAGTTCAAATTAAAAATTTACTCAATTAAACTTTTGTTTAGAAAACCAATTAAATTAAAATTCAATTAAACTGTTTGAAAATTTAATTGATTAAAAGTATAATTAAGAATTCATTTGAGTCAAGTAAACTATTGTTTAATAATTTCATTCAATTAAAAATTTTATTGATTCAATTAAGCGTTTGTTTAAAAATTGAATTAAAGTTAAATGCAATTATACTGTTTACAAAATTAATTCATTAAAAGTTTAATTAAAAATTAAGTCGAGTCAGTTAAACATTTGTTTAAAAATTCAATTAAACTGCTTAAAAATTTATTTGATTAAAAGTTTAATTAAAAAAAATTTCTTGAGTCAATTATACCACAAAATACGAGTATTAAAATTGGTTTTTGTTTTGAATGTAATTAATTGTGCGACAAGTCGAATGTTGTCGACATCGTGAGATTGGCCCTTAATTTTTTTTTGGTGTTGCTGGAAATGCCCATATTTAACATTAGGACGACTATTCCACACACAAAATTTACTTTGCAAAGTCTTGGAAGACAATGGGAGCTCCCATTTGCTTTCTCTCCTACAAACTCAAGACTTTGCAAAGTAAACTTTGACTATGGAAAAGCCGTCTAAGAAACTATTGGAATTTGTTGTAATTTATAAACTTATATATATGCATACACATGTAGTTATGTACGAGGAGTAGGAAGGTCCTTTGGGGGAGCTTTGCCCCGAAGAATTGCTTTTGCCACCCCTATAGAATTATTAAAAATTGCCTGTAAGTATATATTTTAATATTACTCATGAAGATCAGATCAGCAGTCATAATCCGCCCCCCCCCCCTTCCCCTCCAGAAATTTTTTTTTGGCTCCACCAAGACCGAGTATGTACACCTACATATCGTTACCTTAATATAGAAAGGCCCTAACTCATTACTTTTTTTTTAATTGAGTTTTTTGTATATTTCGATAGAGGAAGATGCAAAAGCTCGATTTACAAACTGTAATGAGTTATGGCCTTTCTATATTAAAGTAACGATATGTACATCTATCTACATACATTTTTTATAACTTTATTAATAAAAATTTTGTTAAAGAAAGCTTTTTGATTTAGAAAAAAAACTGTTAAAACTAAACAAAATATTTATGACTTTTGTGTCTAAAAAATAACACCCTTATTTATAAAACTTAAAAAGTCTTTATAAAGATTTTTTAAACCAAATTTTCATAAAAAATTTTTCTTAAAAAGACTTTATAAAGCCTTTTTAAGTTTTATAAATAAGGCCATAAGATTCTGAAGGTGCTGCCTTTAAGACAACTTAATTCGCTTGCTCAAAAATTTCATTACCTGTCAATTGAACACGCCGTAAATATTTGAAATGGCTTAAAAGTTGATTTTCTCTATTTTGAGAGACAGTCTGTCTACAAAGTGTGTTTTATACATTAGGAAAACAAAAACATTAAAACTTGTAAAAAAAAGAAACTTTATTTAATAACTTACGGCCTGAATTAACTAAGTTTGACTATGTTTTAGGCTGTAAATTATATATTGTAGTTTATAACTGACAAAAAAGATGTAATAAAATTTTATAACTTAACTTACTGTCTGTTTGTGTTTTAAGTATTTTTAACTTTTTCTTTTATTATTAGCCTTAAAAATATTTGCCATAATGTTGCTGCATTTTTAGATCTTATAGTACTCGTATATATAACACATTTTCTTTCTTGAAAACGTTTTTTATTATGAGTTAAAGTGAAACTTTATTAGGCTTGTTCAACAATGTCGAAAGAATGCGTTCGTTTTATAATTTATATTGAAGACAACAAAAATTTTGTGTTTATTATCAACGTAAATTATATGGGCTTTATGTACGTTATACTAATCCTAGTCACTCAAAAAAATGAGTGCTATTCATATGAAATTTCTGTTCGCTCAAGACGATCGATCGCGTTGTAGGAAGAAAGGGTAATTAATATATGGGGTTCTTGACTTCGTTATAGAAACAAAGAGTACTTATAGACCTTGCTATGTTGTAATACATTTTCTCACTTGTGGCGAACGGAACCCTATTGTTTTCGCTACGATGTCTGTCTGTCCGTAGCAGGCCGTTTTCTCGAGAACCGTAAGAGCTACGAACCTGAAACTTTCACTGCATTTTTAATTTGGTCGCTACAATAACAAATATGTGACAGCTAAAAATCAGAGAGTGTTCTAAAGCGAGCAACAAACAAATTCTAAAATTCAAATGATACAGACAATTATAGCTGAAAAAAAAATCCTAAAATAAAAAAATGCCGAAACGAAAAATCTTCAAAATAAAAAAGCGCTTAAATGAAAAATATCATTAAAATTAAAATCAGTCTAATGCAAAAAAATCCTCAAATGTAAGGAACTCGCTAAAAAAACTAAAAAATTGCCAAAACCGAAAAAAATCGCTAAAAAGGAAAAAAGTCGCCAAAACTAAAAAAAACAACCGAAAAATCGCCAAAACGAAAAAACATCACCAAAGCTAAAAAAGCGAAAAACTAAAAAATATCGCCACAACCGGAAAAAATCGCCAAGACCAAAAATAAAAACACTAAAACTAAAAAAACCTAAAGCCGAAAAAGCATCAAACGAAAAAAAGGCCGAAGCTAAGAAAATCGTCCAAACGAAGAAAGGCACCAAAACTATAAAAAAAGTCGCCAAAGCAAAAACTAAAAAGGAGCCAAAAAAAAAACCCGAAAAATTCCATAAACGAGAAAAAGCGCCAAAACTAAAAATATTTTGGCGAAAGAAAAATCGCAAAACACCAAAAAAATCGCCCAAATGAAAAAGTCGGCAAAACTAAAAAAAAATCGGTATAACTAAACTAAAACGCCAAAAACAACCGGAAAAATCGTCAAGACCAAATAAAACGCTAAAACTAAAAAATACCTAAAGCCGAAAAAAATCATCAAACGAAAAAAAGGCCGAAGCTAAGAAAATCGCTCAAACAAAAAATTCGCAAAAACTAAAAAAAATCGCCAAGACTAAAACTAAAAAAGCCAAAAAACCGAAAAATCCCATAAACAAAAGAAAAAGCGCCGAAACTGAAAAAGTCGCCAAAGTTAAAAAAAGTCTCTAAGACTAAACTAAGTCGACAAAAAACCGAAACAAATCGCTAAAACTAAAACAAACAAAAAATAACCGAAAAATCGCCAAAACGAAAAAAATCATCCAAGTTAAAAAAGCGCCAAACCAAAAAACGCTACAATCCGAAAAATCGCCAAATTAAATAAAACCGAAAAAAAGCATTAAACGAAAATAAGGTCGAAGCTAAGAAAATCGCCCAAAACGAAAAAAGGCTCATAAACGAAAAAAGTCGCCAAATCTAAAACTAAAAAAATCCCATAAACAAAAAATAAGCGCCGAAACTAAAAAAATTGTCAAAATGAAAAAATCCCCAATATGGAAAAGTCGTCAAAAAGAAAAAGTCGCCAAAACTAAAAGAATTAGCTAAAAATAAACTAAATCGCCTAAAACCGAGAAAAATCAGCAAAATTAAAAAGTCGCCAAAACTAAAAAAAGCCGTAAACAAAAAAAGAACAACCGAAAAATCGTCAAAACGCAAGATATCGCCAAAGCTAAAAAAGCGTCAACATTAAAAACGCCAAGACCAAAAAAACGCTAAAAGTAAAAAACGCAACAAAACCGAAAAAAACGTTAAACGAAAAAAAGGTCGAGGCTAAGAAAATCACCCAAACCGAAAAAAATCGCCAAAACTAAAAAAGTCACCAAAATTAAAAAAGTCGCTAGAACAAAAAAGCAAAAAAAAAAAAAAAAAAAGCGAAGCAATTAAAAAAACGCCAAAACGAAAAAATCGCGAAAAATTAAAAATTCGCCAAAACTAAACTAAAACGCCAAAACCCGAAAAATCGGCAAAATTAAAAAGTCGCCAAAACTAAAAAAAAACCCTTAAACAAAGAAAAAAAATAACCGACAAATCGCCAAAACAAAAAAAATCACCAAAGCTAAAAAAGCGACAAAACTAAAAAAAATGCTACGTTCCAAAAAATTTCCAAGACCAAAAATTATACTAAAAGTAAAAAATCGTTAAAATCCGAAAAAATGTTTACCCGGGTACTCATTTTTTTTTTTAATTTCTACATCAGGTAAGAGATTCGATTATATAGTCTAAAGTTCTTATAGTATGGCTGAGTTTACATCTGGCATTTCTTGTGTGTCATTTGCCCAAAAAAGTGTAACCAACTAATTTCTAATGAAAAACTGTTTGAATCAGATATATATTTATTGATTTAAACAGTTTCAAATCATGTTGGATTCTATAAAATTGTCGAATACTTATGTATGAAACTGTTTAACTTAATAAATACATGTCTGAATGAAACTGTTATTCATTAGTAATTAGTTGGTTGCGCTTTTTTTACGCTTGTGTCGCACATGGCACACAGATGGAAACCCGGACTATTACACATGTAGTGGCCGTACGGAACTCTTCATGTGCGATTTGACATTTGGGATTAATACTCCAATTAAGCAGTTTCTCTGGCGAATTGTAAAAAAAGTATTCAGTATAGAGTCCACTTGTCAAGCCACCACAATCATTTTTACTAATCGATTAAATCAAAGCCGCCAACTCGAGGAGTTAAATTTGGAGGAGTTTTTTTTTTAATAAATAAATTCTAACAGCCTTATTTATTAAAATTATTAAGGCTTTATGGAACAGATTTACATAAAAAAAATTTCTCATTTATCCTTTACAAAGCCTTAATAATTTTTATAAATAAGGCTGTCAAATTGTGCATTTAAATAAGAAATAAAAATTATTTAGATAACCGATCTACTAATTATAAACTTACTTTCGGGACACCCATTACATTCAACACTGCTTGACATGGTTTTCTGCCGTAACCACTTGGCTTTCAAGCAACATTGTTAAATTTCCTCTAATGCTTGCCCCAAACTTTCCTCTAGAGCATCAAAATATTTAAATAAATATGTTCTTATTATCATAAGAAGAAGCTATACAGCAACATGTTGCTGTGGTAAACGAAAAAAATATCGTTATCTTAATATAGAAAGGCCCTAACTCATTATTTTTTGGAAATCGATTTTTTTTGTATATTTCGGTAGAAGAAAGAACATCTAATGTATCGAAAAATGCAAAGCTCTCGATTTTAAAAATATAATGAGTTAGGTCCTTTTTTTATTTAAATAACGATATAGATTTTAGCTGATTAGCTTTGGGGTATTTCTGTACAGTTAAATAAAAACTATTGGTTTTTATTTGTTCAGGCATATCTATGCTCGAGTTTTGTCTTGTCTGTTCTCTGTGTGTTCATGGCTGATTTGAATAGTTTGATAAATAAAATTATAAATATAGAACAAAAATAATAATAATAATAATAATAATAATTGTGCAAGAGAGAATGCTCATTTATGTAGTTATTGATTTATATCAAATGAAGACATAATAATGTGACATTTTTATGTTATCAAGTGGAAATAAATGGAAATGAAATGTTTGGATGGCAAGATTAAATGCATTAGAAGTGGCAGGATGTAAGCTAACGGCAAGCCCGGCTTAGTAATATGATAATTAACATATATATGCAAATGTTAAATGTTGCTGTAAGATTAACAACATCAAAGGAATTTAGGCCAAAAATAAGCAAGCAGAGAGGGCTGCCCGCTCTCTGCCCCCCCCCCAACCTCTTCTAATCATGAGAATAGGTTCTTTATACAAAAAAATTTTTTTTACCAAATTAATAGTTTTTATTTACAATAAATTAAATGCTTCATCATGCTTTTTGTCGCTACAGCTAACAATGGGTTGCAAGTTCTTTTTTTTTTTTGTTTTTTTTTTTTGTTTTATTTCATCACATTCATCATTTACGATTTGGCGCCGGAACAATGACACCTTCTTAAAGCTGCTTTTAAATACCAGCTTCGTAGTACAATGAACGAACGATTAAATCATGACAAAGATAATGACGCAAAAATTTAGACAATGTTTTGAAAACTAAACAAGAAAACACTATTTACCCAGCTAAATGATGTTGTTCGGCTTATGCACTTTACTTACTTCTTATTGACGTTTGTGTGTACATACACTTATGTAGACAGCAATTATGTTTTTAGCTAAATTGTTTTTCGCTTGAATTTTACTCCTTTTTTTTGTCGTTTTCTTTATAAATCAAGCAAATAAATGTAGAACATTTTTGAAATATTTCAATACAAAACATGTGATACATAGAAAATTTTATAAGCAGGATTTTAGTGCACTGTAGGCAATCTTTAAAAAATCCATTTATGGTGGTAAAAAGCTAAACAAGATCATTACTGGTTTTAAATTTATATCAGAGCAAATACATATAGTTTTGAGTTCAAAGGAATTTTTTTTTTCGCTTTAATTGAAAAATATTTAATTCTATCGGACAATACAAGTACAGTGGAATCTCTCTTGAGCGGACACCAAAGGGACCTTTGAAATGTGTCCACACAACGGTACTGTCCGCTCAAGAGAAAGCAATGCTTTGCTTATGGAGCTGTCGGGACCTTTCAAAAGTGTCCGTCTAAAGGGGGTGTCCGCCTATAAGAACTGTCCTTTAACGGAGATCCCACTGTATATACAATATGTACATAGAATATACTTACTATAGCCCATATTCTTGCATTAAATTAAAGTAAACAGGTTTCAAAAGGGAATTCCCAGTTCATATAGAATGTACTTTACTTTGTATGTATGTGCATCGGCGTTTTGAAGCTTTCCATCCAAACCAATTATATAAAAGGGAGATAGATTAAAGTTCGTCCTCAAATTTTTTCATATGGTAAATCAATATCACAGGCGAAAAAGTATTTTGAAATTTTTTTTCTATATCGAATGCCGCAATTTGCCCCCAGAAGACGAACAAGAATGTTCCCAAATTTTTTCACAGTTTTCAAATATTTATGAAAATACGAGTACTATTTTGTTTGTGTTTAGGCTACAAATGAATGTATTCATGCAGTGCTTTATTTAGCTACAAATTGTTAAATAAATAAACAATCGAAAGACTTAAGACACAAGCATAAGTTTGTCATAGGAAATTTGTCCCTACAGTAATGGGAAAACTGCATGTAATTAATTATTAACACAAAAGACTTAAGCTACAAACGCCAAAGTAACTGCGAGAGTGAGAGATATTTCTCACACGTCATACCATAACAAAAGACTTAAGACATAAGCATTATTTTATGAAATGGAATTTTTTTGAGATCAGCGTTGCCAAGTGCAATGAATTTTTTTAGAGCTAATAATCACTTATACTTATCAGGGTTGTCAGATATGGCGATTTCAAGCCAAAAGTGGTGATATTTCAACTTGTTTGGCGTCTAAATTTTTGATTTGGCGACATGGCGATTTTTCTAGCGATAAATAAATTGGTTGGCGATTCTTATGGCTATTTTTTATAAACAAAATTTAACTTCAAAATTTTTGATATTCAAGAAAATTAGTTTGTGGAAGCAGTAGTTTCAAAAATAAACCCTACCAAAACTCGCCTGCTAGAAATTAATACAATTTGCATATGATGATTTTTCTCTCATTAATTTTATAGCAATTAGTGCATTTTGAACTTGCATGAGATAAATTTACAAAAAAATTATTTTTGGCGATTTTATTTATACTTTGTGCGATTTTGTGCAAAATTTGTTTACAATTATCTTATAAAAATTTATACATATTAATAAAAGTGTTACATAAAAAAATTATTATCCAATCACATAAAATTTATTTTGGTGACTTTTGGCGATTTCTAAAATCAATTTGGCGAAATGGGTTGGAAAATATCTAACAACCATGGTATGAACACATATTTAAAACAAAAGACTTTAGACAAAAACATTAGTTTATTAAAATGGAATCTTGTTAAGAACAGCGTTGCCAAACACAATTAATTTTTTTAGACCAAGTGCGGTTCAAGTCAGATGTGTTTATTTGTCTAAGATATAATAAATAAATTAATATATATTTCTGATACATAAAAGGTTTACAAAACAGATTTCCATACAAAAATTAGCTGCCAGTTTATATAAGCCATGTAAAAATTCTCGGCTGTCTATTTATAATGAAAACAAAAACAAATTTTGAGTGCTTTGTTTTTGTTTTCAAAAGCTTTGTTTTGTTTGTTTTCACATGGCTTCTATGAACTGGCAGTTAATAATATAATAAAATAATATAATATATGCAATAAAATTTAAAATTATTTTAAATTTTTATTTTTATTTTTGAAAAACAAAATGCTCAAAACTTTGAGTTACAAATCTCCTACATATCTCAAATATCTTAAAAAAACTATCGGTTTTTTAATATTATTTGTAGACTTTCAACTCGCAGTTTTGAGAAATAAAATAATAAATAAACCAAATTAAAAGAAAAGAGATATTCTATTTCATTGGGTGTTTTAAAATGTCATCATTAAACTTCATTAAAAACTAGAACACAACTTAGTTTGAATATATTTAATTTTTTTATTACTAAAATAACTAATTAATAAGCATTTACATATATTACTTAATGATTATATGCAAATGTGATAAAGACAAAGTGAAAATATTGAACATTTTGGGTACAGTAAAAACATTATAAAACAAATAAATTAAGAACAGCGATATAAAATGAATGTATACAATTCTCAAACTCGCCATTCGAATTGAATTTTATTTATAAGCATTGATCAGGGTGTAGTGGAGATATAGGCTCTATACATCTGAAAAAATTGCAAAGGAAACTTTTTTATAAAATAGTTTTTTCCTGACATTCTGATTTATTCACATCTATGTATGGTCCTTCGAACAGAATGTTTTTTACGGGCTCTGAGCAGAATTCTGTGTAAACCAAGATTACTGAAATGGCTTAATATTAAATAAACAGGCAAATGGATCCTAAATTTAATTTTTAATTATTTCCTAAAACATTTCTAAATTTTTTTAATGGTCTTTCGAACCACATTCTGCAGTATAAAACGAGAGTGGTGAATAATCTTATTGTTATTAGGGAAAATTTACAGACTTCAAAATTACTATAAGTAACTTGATTCTGGAATTCTCTCCTAACTTTTTGTATGGCCCTTAGGAGCTAACTCCGTATATAACGCTGTGATTTTAAGAAATAATCTTAATCATAATATAACTTTAATAAGTTTATGAAGCGTAAATAAAAGTAATTTTTTAGAATTCTTTTATGTTTGTATATTACAGCCTCTGTCTGCATTGTATGTGAGAGTGCTGAGTTAGGTTGATATTCCTTCTTATCGGGAAAATAAACGTGAAATTCACGTGAAACTTTTCTATTTTCCATACAAAATACCACATTTTCACATATCCTAACAATTGGCCTTTTATTCCCGACAAGGGATATTATTTTATGGCTTTTCAAAGTATAAAATTATTTTCTATGGTCCTCCAGAACTGACTTTTTTACGGGCTTGGTGATATATAAAAAGGATTATATGTCCGCCTTAATATGGATGCTAAAAATAAAATTTTTTAAATGCTCTTAAAATATGTTTGTATAGTCCTTCGAACTGAATTTTGTTTGCTTGCTATGGTATAAAAAGAGTACAATGAATAGTTTTAATATTACTGGAAGAAGTAAATGAAACTTGAAAACAACTATCATTCTTGAATTTGGGATTCTTTGTTTGATTGTTATATGGTCCTTCGAACCAAATTTTTGACACGCTGATGAAAAGAGACAAATGAATTAATTAAATATCACTTTGTGCCTAAGCCAGAAATTATTTTATATATTTTCTATGGTCATCCGAGCCAATTTGTTTGCGTACACTGGCCGTACTGTTATTTAAGGAAGGAGTACTGAATTGGCTTAATAAGAAGCTTGTGGGGCCTAAAAACTCCATTTTTTTCTCTACGCGTATGGTCCTTCGAACCGAACTCCTTTCTGTTACAAAGTACGTGCAATGAATAGGCTTAAAACTACTGGCAAAAGTTTACGGAGCTTGTGTTAAGCTATCTTTCTTGATTCTGGAATTCTTTGTTAACTTTTTGTATGGTCCTTCGAACCGACTCTTTTACAGTGTGATGTACACAAAGTACTGAATTGGCCTAATATGACTTTAAGAAGTTAATGGACAGTAAAAGAGATCTTTTATAATTTTTTATGCTCCTTTGAATTGATATTTTTAAAAGTCGTTGTATAAAATGAAAAATTCTGCATTGGTTTAATATTATTGGCGATAATAGAAACAATTTTTCTTAATATACCAGGCATTTATTTTATTTACTTTTTATGGTTTTTCGAATCGAATTTCATTGGCAGAGATGGACCGCGCTGTAATGTAAATAGTAAAATAACTGGGTAGGCTTTATTTATGAGCTTGAAGGTGGCTATTTTTACTTTCTGGTGTTTATGGTCTTTTAAGTCCAGTTCTGTTTCAAGAATTTAACCAACATATATTGTTAAGAGCATTTACGGAAATAACTAAGTATATCAAGCCATATTTTCGATTTTATCGTAAGCGACAAAAATTAAATTTTTGAGAAGCTTTTTTTTAAATATTCAAACATTTTTTTGTACGTAAATTATCGCTTATCTTAAAATTTATCAACAATTTTGGCATTTTGATAATTCTAAGCATTGGGTAGGCCCATAGAATTTCAATTTCAATAAAAAAAAGTCGATTTTTGATAACATGTCGCTTACGATAAAATCGAAAATAAGGCTCGATATTATAAAACTTTTATATGCAGGGTGGGCCAAAAGAAACCAAGGGGTGTAAAAGTTTAATAACTTTTTTGTTTATTAACTTTTTTTTATTTTTTCTTTCAGATTATATAATATACAAAATGAAAATTTTTTTACACTAAGTATGAAAAATGATGTCTCTTAAATGACCACCGTTTTCAGCTTCGCACTGATGGGCTCTTTTTAGAGCATTTTCCATAACATCTTTCAAAACTTGTGGCTGTAGCGTTCGAATTTCTGCAACAATGTTTGCCTTGAGTTCAAGGATTGTCTCTGGCTTGTTCACATACACTCGCTCCTTCAAAAAACCCCAAAGAAAATAGTCGGGTGCTGTCAAATCTGGCGATCGCGCTGGCCAAATAATTTCCGAATTTCGAGAAATTATTCGCTCTCCAAAAATTTGACTTAAAAGTGCCATTGTATCTCGGGCAGTATGGGCAGTGGCTCCGTCCTGCTGAAACCACATACCAGGTCTGTTTTCAAGAGCAGGACGTAAAAAATTTTCTATCATAAACCGATACCGCTCTCCATTTACGGTTACAGCACTTCCATCTTCATTCTCGAAGAAGTAGGGCCCAATGACATTTTCAGATGTGATCCCACACCATACTGTACACCTGATGGGGTGCAATTGGCGTTGATGAATGGCTCTTGGATTTTGAGAACCCCAGAACCTACAGTTCTGCTTATTAACAAAGCCATTCAAATGAAAATGAGCTTCATCACTCATAATCAAATTTTCAATAAAGTTGATTTCATTTCTGGCCAACTCTTGAAATTTAACTGCAAAATTTAGACGTTGCCGATGATCTGCGGGTTTTAATTCTTGGACCAATTGCACCTTATATGGGTATAACTGTAAATCTTTTTTTAAAATGCGCCGTAGTGACGTACGAGACATTTCTAGCTGAGCAGAACGCCTTCTGCCAGATGTTTCTGGTGCTTCGTTAACACTTTGCTGTACTCGTTCAATATTTTCCGCAGTGCGACTTAAACGTGGTCTACCGGTTCGAGGCAAATCTCTTACGCTGCCATGTTGGTGATGACGATTAACTAAGCAACGAATCATCGCTTCAGAGGGCGAAATTCTGACGTTAAAATGTCGACGATATGCTCTTTGCGTTAAAATAATTGATCTCTGGTTTAAATAATAAAATTCTATTGTTCTGGTTCTATCTTCAGTTGTGAACCTCTCCATTATAAATTCTCCAAGTGTTGACTATATAATCGGAAAGAAAAAATAAAAAAAATTAATAAACAAAAAAGTTATTAAACTTTTACACCCCTTGGTTTCTTTTGGCCCACCCTGTACATACATATATATCGTTGACTTAATACGAAAAGGCCCTAACTCATGTTTTTCACCGTTTACAGGAGGAGGGAAAAACTAAATAAAAAAAGATGCAATATTGATACAAAATTTTTTTAAGCACAATTTTTATTAAAAATACTTTACATAAGCACATAATATTGCGTTTAAAAAAATTTTGTATCAATATTGCATCTTTTTTTATTTAGTTTTTTGCTCCTCCTATAAACTATGAAAAACATGAGTTGGGGCCTTTTCGTATTAAGTTAATGATATGTATATTCACTATTACAACACTTCTTCAACTATGTTATAGTTTATATAAAATATTTTTACTAAAGTTCATAGAGTTTTGTTGTCTCTCTCTCTCGATCTCTGAAATTAACTTCTAAAACATTTAACTTATTGTAAAAAAAAAGTTATTTTTATTTTCGTTACACGAAATTAATTAATTGGACAATGACTTTTATGGGAAACAGATTATTATAGTATATAAAAGCCAATATGTAAGAATTTTTGCACTGGGTGTTTTTTTATGGCAAATTAACGCATTCAATAGAGAATTTTATTGATTATGCAAATCAAAAAGACAAAAAGAATTTACTATAGAGAATGGCCAAAAATCGCCATAAAAACTCAAATTAAAAATTGATATGTGAACAAAAGCATTTTAGAATGGACATAAGTTTATGTTTAAACATTTTAACTTGGTTTTGGATTATTTTTTTTCCTAAACCGCCAACTCTTAGGTCATGTTTTTAGCCATAAACATTTATGACTTTAAAATTGACTACAAATAAAATTTAAGAGATTTAATTTATTACATAATTTATGATATTATGCGATTGTAATAGAGTGACAAATTTTTAATTAGAAGGAACACACGATTTTTATTGAAAGAAGAAAAATGTAAAATTTACATTTAACATATTTAAGGTTTACCACATATTTTCGTATTTAATATAAGCCAGTTAAGAAAAGCAAGCCCTGATATGAATATATGGCAAATTTGTTAATTTTTTCCTATTTTTTTAAGTACACAAAAGATTTTCATTTTTTTATTTAATTTATTTTTTTTTTGTTTTTGTATCTGTCACGCCCCGTTAACATTAATTTGCTACAAATGTAGGCTTCTAATGTATTCTAATAATTATAGTCAGACCATGAATCATCATCATCTGCACCATCGTCATTAACATGATTTGACACAATGAACTGTAGAAAATATTAAAAAAAATATATACATATATTATGCAAATGAACTTGAATGGAAAACCAAAACTAATCAATATGCAATTACTGATTGACAGACATTCTAATTTAGAAATATCGAAGGGTTTGAGGGGAAGATAAGAAAGCCAACGACGACGTTGTTGAACTTACTAGGGTTTCTTTTTGCTGTCAGTCAGTTCTTTCAAAATTAAAAAAAAAAAAAAAAAGTTAAAAAAATTAAATTACAATAAAACCGCATTTGTTACATTTATGTTAATTAGTTGTTATGCACGTGTATTTGTTGCTTTTCGAATTTATTACAAAAACATTTTAAAATATAAATATTTATTTAACAGAGATAAATTAAGAACATTTAAATTTTTATATGTATATGAATTTTATAATAAAAAATTAAGCAAAAAGAGTACAATGTAAAGTCTGAGACGAATTTTTAATGGAATTTTAATATCAAACAATAAACAAATTCAAGATAAAATATTTATTTAAAAGTTATATGATATTATTTTACATTAGAACAGAAACTTAATTGTTTTTTTTTAAACAGGTTTTGAAAGACAACATGTATATACAACGTAACCTTAATCTAGAAAGGCCCTAACTCATTATTTTTTTTAAATCAGGTTTTTTGTATATTTCGATACCAGAACATCTAATGTATCAAAAAATGCAAAAATTTCGATTTCCATAAAATCATGAGTTAGGGCCTTTCTATATTAAGCTAGCGATATACATATAAGTACGCTCTCTCGCACCATGTGCTGATGAATCGGCTTAAGAAACCCTGAAACTCTGCCATTTAAACTATAAATGTGTACCGAAGTTTTATGTCTTACAAGAAATATTTTTGTGAAACATTTTAAACCCTCTAACTCCTCTTTATGGGGGTCTTTATTGTCGCTTTCAAAAAAAAAGCACCAAATACTACTATTAAATGGGAATATCCCACAAAATTCATCTATAACTCCATGAATACAATAAACCTTAAAATTTAACTTCATTTCCAAAAAATTCGTAATAACTAAAAATACGTCTTAGGGTTAAATACATCCTTAATGAAATTTGCATATTAGTTAAAGCATGTCTCTTCAGTGGTTTTATATAAAATACTACGACGAACATTTTTGTAGAACATTTTAACTCTCTTTTATACGAAGGGGTCAAATGTTACACAAAATTTATTTGCAAAAACAATTCTGCAAACAGTATGTGAATCACCCTTATTCCAGTTGTCGACATCGACGTCACTTTAACACAATACCAAAAAATTGGGGCTTGTGTACCCGTTGTTGAAAACAACTGACTGACTCCTTTTGGCAGGTCTATGCTTTTTTCTAGACCTTAGGGAACGGAAGAAGATTGTCAGTTGCACAAAATTGTTTTAGAGAGCGAGTTAACAAGCCCCAATTTTTTTGGTATTTTGTTAAAGTGACGTCGATGTCGACAACTGGAAGAAGGGTGAATATACCAAAGCTGGAAATTCAACTTTAATACTAAAAAAAAGAAAAAAAAATTTAAAAATGCGCTTGAGGCTTAATTTCCTGCTTATTCACATTTTTATATTTTAGTTGTAAAATAAGGTTGGCGCTTTTGTGTTAAATCTCATGTAAAATCTCAAGATTAAAAATCGTCTAATTTCTAGCCGAAGGGGTCCTTTTTATCTCTTTTGTAAAAGGGGGTCAATAAAGTACCCTTAAAGGGCCTTCAAGCGGGTTAAAATGTCCTACAAAAATATTTATCATAAAATTCTGCCATAAGTTTAAGTCATGATAGTGTCCAAACTTTAGGAATTATTCAAACTTAAAAAGCGTTTAAGGGTTAATTTTATTAAATCTCATGTAAAATCTCAAGATTAAAAATTGCTTAATTTCTAGCCGAAAGGGTCCTTTTTATCTCTTTTGTAAAAGGGGTCAATAAAGTACCCTTAAAGGGCCTTCAAACGGGTTAAAATGTTCTACAAAAATATTTATCATAAAATTCTGCCATAAGTTTAAGTCATGATAGTGTCCAAACTTTAGGAATTATTCAAACTTAAAAAGCGTTTAAGGGTTAATTTTGTACTTATTCTAAATTCATGCTAAAAATAGGCCTTCAAAGCTAAAATATGCAAAAAATATGTACATTAAAATATTTGGTAGCAAATCGATGCCAAGACTTGTTCTAATAAATATATCGTTCCATAAACGCCAAAAAAAGGTTAAGCGGAATAATTTTCGGACTAAATTTTTTTTGCGAAAATCTGATATTTGTGTTTGTAAATAATCGATTTTCATTTAAAAAAAAAAATTAAGTTAAAAAATATGTCGCTTAAGCTTCTTTTGCAGTTGTGGCTCGATATAAATACCTCATCCCCGCACAATGGGACTTTGGTGTCAAAAACCTAGTAATTCGTTTACTCAATTTCAAAAATCGAATGATGCAGTTTTCTAGAGAAATCATTAAATATGAAATATGCAGTTAGTGTTTCATAGAAAAAATTTATTTTATTTTTAAAAACTTGAATCTAAAAGTGCCAAAAAATTAACATATTTTTATCTCCAATTTTTTTTTTTTTTTTTTGCATGTATTTATTTATTGTATCTTCATATGTGAACTAACAATAAGTATTCAAATCTTAAATCTATAAAAAAAAATTATTAGGCCCGACCAGTGTCGGACATAAACTTAGTGGTAGTTATAAATAATACATTAGTAGTGATAATTAAAAAAAAAAAAGGGGGGGGGGAAAGTATTTTCAAGTAGTCCCATCTGGAGTGTTAGGTATAAGAGCCCGTGTGTCCCTCTTTTTTAAGCGGACGTGTCCAGTAAAGTTCAAAATATTACGAGCAAGCGGATTAGGATGTGATTCGAGTTTTGTTAAATATTTGCCTGCGTATTTTGCAATTTCTTCAGTCACTAGTGGCATATTTAAATCACGATGTATAATAGAATTTTGGATATACCATGGAGCCGATGTTATTAACCGTAAAATTTTGTTTTGCCTTCGTTGGATTCTCTCGACATTGGAAGCTGAAGCAGTGCCCCATAACTGAATTCCGTAGCACCATATTGGCTTCAAAAGCGACTTGTAGAGTAAAAGTTTGCAGTCTAAGCTGAGTGTTGAGTTTCTGCCAATCAACCAATATATTTGAGTTAACTTAAGTTTCATCTGAGTTAACTTAGAGTCAATATGATGTTTCCATGTAAGTCTTCGATCAAGGTGTATACCAATGTATTTCACTTGGGAATGTTGAGGAATATTATGATTTTTGATTCGAATGGGGGAGCAAGTATCTCTTCTTAGGGTGAACGTTATATGGACACACTTTTGTTCATTGACTTTAATTCTCCATAAGTTCAACCATATTTCCAGCTGAGTGATATGTTCCTGGAGATTGCGGGATGCCTCATAAGGGTTTTCGTGCACACTCATACAGGCTGTATCATCGGCAAAAGTAGAAATATGGATATTATTGCTCACAGGCATATCACAAGTATATATTAAATACAAGACAGGACCCAGAATACTACCCTGGGGCACACCAGAAGATATAGATTCGGGCACACTCGTGAACTCTCCTTCCACAACAGTGAACTTCCTATCAATAATATAACTTTCCAAAAGCTTTTGAATATTTATTGGCAGATATGTCATCAATTTTAAAACTAGGCCTTCGTGCCATACTTTATCAAACGCCTGAGAAACATCAATAAAGAGAGCAGAACAATACTTCTTTTCTTCAAATGTTCTTCTTACAACTTGGACCAGTCTATGCGTTTGTTCAATCGTGCTGTGCTGACTTCTAAAGCCAAATTGATGGTCCGGGATGCACCCATTATCAGTTAAAATTTTGGACAATTTAGTCATGAGCAGCTTTTCGAAAAGCTTTGAGATTGTAGATAGTAAGCTTATAGGCCTATATGACTCAGTCTTGGTAAGATCTTTGCCCGCCTTTGGAATCATTTTGATCTTGGCCAGTTTCCAGTTATGTGGAAAATACTGCATTCTCAAAATAGCATTAAAAGTAAATAGCAGGATTCTTATTGCAATATGAGGCAAGTTCATGAGCATTTTGTTACTAATGCCATCAATACCTGGAGCTTTCTTCGGGTTGAGTTCAGCAATTACTTTTTGTACTTCACGCATCTTAAACCTTAAGGGACGAGGGGGTAGAGAAACTACACATGGTAAATCAGCAGCACCCGTACATGAATTGGGAGTGAATACAGATTTTAAATGCTCAGAAAATAAGTTACCTTTCTCACTATCACTTCTTGCCCAGCCTCCGGTCGCAGTACGCAATGGTGATTTAAGATCAACGGGTCGTTTAAGATTTCTAGTAGCGAGCCATAAAGAGTAATTAGATGCGGACGTTACATCAAGACCTTCTAAATACTTTTCCAGTAGTGCAGTTTTTTCCGATGATAGCAGCTCTTTGAGTCGTTTAGTACATTCTTTAAGTCTGATTTTATTTAGGGGTGATCTGTGTTGTTGCCATTCTCTTCTAGCTCTCCTTTTTTCACATACAAGACGTTCAATTTCCGTAGAATAAATTCTGTTAAAGCCGGTCTGCGGATAGGAGGTAGTGGCGTGTTCAGCAGCCTGTTTAATATTTTCGTTAAGATTGGCAATGTTAAATTCAATATCATCGCATGATCTAAGCTGAATGTTTTCTACGCAGTGACTACTAAGATATTTTTTGAATACCAGCCAGTTGATTCCACTAATCATCTTCACATATGAGTTAGTTAAATCACTCCTTAGTGGGTTGAAAATTGTAACTATTGTTGGAGAGTGATCGGAGGACAGATCTAGAGAGGCCTCTACATGAATTAAGTCCCTATGAATATTTTTCGTGACGGCAAAATCTATAACATCTGGAATTTTTCTTACGTCAGTAGGCCAGTAAGTAGGCTCCCCACTCGAAATGACATCTAAGCCCATTTTTGAAATTGTATTGAACAAGGCTCGACCTCTAGGTGTAACAAGACGCGATCCCCAGTACGTATGTTTTGCATTGTAGTCACCAGCTGCCACGAAACAAGATCCAAGCGATTTGTAGAACTTCTCATACTGATCTTCGGTAACTGAAAATCTGGGAGGTGAGTAAATTGATGATATCACGAAATTCGCACAAAAATTTTCTACGAAAATATTCGTTGCTTGCAAATATTCTTCACTAACGTTGTCAAGGACATAGTGCTTGAGTCTTGACTTAATCAGAATTGCTGATCCACCACATGCTCTCTCTCGGGTCCTTTGTATCATATAAAGTGTAACCATTTATTTTAAATAAGCTTCTTGAGGTCAAATGAGTCTCAGAAACCAACATTATATCAATATTTTTTTCCATGAGGAAGTGCTCAAGTTCATTTTTATGTTGGCGAATGCCGTTTGCGTTCAATCTCCAATTGAAAAAAAATTATATAGAGTTTCTTTCAATTCTTCTTCATTCGATTAAAGAAAAAAATAACTCTCGAAAATTTCTGGCAGTATAGTTTAATATTTTCTGGGAAATGCAATAGATTTCGATCAATTACTGCAATTTTGGCCCGCTTACTAGTTTTAACAGATCTCAACAGACCAGCTCGAGGACTGCACCATCCAAACAGGATTCGAAATAATACAGAGAGAATAAATAAAGTTTTTTGTCGAATGATAAGCCAAATATTAAAAAATATATATAATGTATATTTTATATGGGCTTCATGGGCGGTGGGCTTGGCCGATTTTGAAATAACTCGTAATGCATCTTTTTTATTCTAAAATGTGTATGTACCAAATTTGAAGACCTCTGCTCTTATAGGAAAAATGTCATAGGAAAAAATCTATTTTTCTAGCGCGAACGGTAGGCGGAGGACGTGACCAAGGTTTAGAAAATTTAATTTATTTTTCTTAATTTAGTTAATATAATGATAGATGTCAACTTTCAGTGATCTAGCAACGCTCTTTATATTTTTTGCACAAAAAAGTATGAAGCCATCCAACCCACTGTGCATCGCATAGAAAAATATAAGAGAAACCATATTTCTGGGATGTAATTCTTCTCAGTTTTATAACTATGCTTCCTGGGCATAATTTCAAATTCGCAAAATATGCTTTTAAGAGTAAAATATGCAAAAATATGCCTTATAAGCTAATATATGCAAAAATATGCCAAAACATGCACTAAAAAGGCGATTCTAAAATTAAATAAAAACGAAGACACATGAACATTTTATACACGCCCTAACAGGCCACAGCATATTTTTAATTTCACTGTTAACAAGCCAAATCTTTATTAGTTGTTTTTTTTTTTTAAGAGAGAAACTAAAAGCAAATATTATTAAATCTTTTAATTTATTTAATCAGCTTGCACCTGGTCCCTTTCGTAGTGTCATACTGCATTCCAAGAATGACTTTGAAACCAAACTACAAAATACTTTAAGGGCTTATTCTTATATTCACCGCTTTTGTTTTGCTTTTTTGTAACTTCTTAATTGTGTTAATTGTTTCTTTAAAGAAATTGAGTTATTTTTATTATTAATCTTTTTCAAGTGGCCGGTTAGTTTTTGTTGATTTATTTTCGAAACACACAAATTTAAATGTTGAAAAATCAACAGCTTTAATAAATTGCCCTGAACTTTATATGTATTTTTGTTTAATAAGTAGTTCTGTCGTCAATGATTTAACTTTTTGTTCATAATTTTTTTTAATTATGTACATATTAAAAAACAGCTTGTGGGCGGGATATCAAAGCAGACCACTACTGTATAGTTTCATAAATATTCTAAAAAAAAAAGCGCTTGTCATTATTTATTTTTTTGTGGACATTCAAAAAGCAATTTACAACCAGATCTAGAAAAGTTAATTCAGTTTTAGTTTTATTAATTAAGTTCCTAGACTTCTGCATATTAAATTGTTATTGATGTTTAGCATTTATTCAAAATTTTTAATAAAAGTTTCTCAGTCATAATAAATTTTGGCTAAATGTTGCAAAGCTTAAAAATTGTAAATTATAGATTTAAAAGAATTTGTTTGTACTTGGAGAAATTAAACTAAAATTTATTCTAGAGCTAAACTTTATTATTTTAGGAATGATTATCAAATTTTTCATACCTTCTGATCATAATTGTGGCAAGATTTCAGTTTTTCCCAATAAAGGATATATATATGGAAGATACCCAAGTCCTTGCATCAATTGACACAAAATTCACCACAAGTCTTGAGTGAATAATTTACAAAATAGTTACAGCTTTTCATCACCTTTTCATGATTATAAGTACACCAGAAATTAAATATTTAATATTAAGGATATATGGAAGGAGGACTATATTTGCCCAGATTGCAGGGAAATTTCAATAGAGAGTTTAGCAACATATTCGTAAATATAATAACAAATTTTTGTTGCATTTTGATCATAATTGCAAAGAAAAATTTAATTTTCTATATCAAGGATATATTGGAAAGTTGTCCTATTCCTGCAGCAATTAACATGAAATTCAATGAAAAGTTTAGCTAACTAATTTAATAAGTATTTATAGATTTTTACTGCATTGGAATTCATCATAATTGTGCTCTCAATGCAATTTTTTAAATTAAGGATATATGAAAGGAGAGCATTTTAGAGAGAGAGAGAGAGAGAGAGCATTGAATAATTTGATAATTGCCAGAAAATGGTTCATAAACAATTCCTTTAATAGTTTTGATCATAGTTATAGCTGAAATTAAATTTTTGAAAATAAAGGACATGTGGGAGGTGGTCCTATACTTGCACCGATTCAAGTAAAATTCAGCACAGAATTTAACTACATGATTTCACAACTTGTTACATATTTTTGATGTATTTTCTATGTCAAGGATATATGAGAGGTTGTCCTATTCTTGCAGCAATTCACATCAAATTCAATTAAAAGTTTAGCTAACTTCCTTAATAAGTATTTATAGATTTTTGCTGCATTGTGATTATCATAATTTTGATTTCAATGCAATTTTTTATATTAAGGATATATGAAAGGAAGTCATGTTATTGCACTGAATAATTTCATAATTGCCAGAAATTGTCCATACTTAGTTATTTTAAAAATCCTGGTCATAGTTGTAGCTGAAATTTAATTTTGAAAATAAAGGACATGTGGGAGGTAGGCGTATACTTGCAGCGATTCAAGTAAAATTCAGCACATAGCTTAACTGCATGATTTCAAGAGTTGTTACATATTTTTGCATAAATTTTTTTAAATTTAGGACATTTGCTTTTATGTTAAATCTTTGCCCCGTTTAAAATTTATATTTTTTAGGAGCCTTGCTGTACGGTTCTAGAAATAGTTAGGTATTTTTTGATTCATTTCTTGATAATTGTAACTGAAATTGATTTTTATTAATTAGGGATGTACATCCTTAAACTTGTTGAAATGAAAGTCTGCAGAATGTTTTAGCTTGTGATTCTGCAAATAGTTTGCTGTTTTCTGTGCATAAATGCATTTAAAATAATTTTTTTAATTAAGGACATGTGGGACATAATCATGTCCTTGCAGCAAGTGAAATTAACTCCAACCGAAAAATAACTTAAATAGTTCTAGAAGTTCTAGTTGTAACTTTGCACGTAAATTTTAGAGAATTTTTGCCAATTATAAATTTTTATATTTATGATTTTAACAGGCTAAAGGTCGTATCGCTTTTTAAGCCAAATTACATGTGATAATTATTAATGAACAAATAACACCAAAGTTAGTTGTAAATATACTGACAACACATAGTTGAACGGAACAGCCAGCCGTTTTCGAAGGCCACTAAACCTTCATCATCAGCGTTATTTTGTGTTTGGTCCACTGTGTGTGGTGTCAGTTGATGTAGATTTCTGCTTTATATACTTAGAATTATTGCAAATGGAATATGTGAATTGTTTGATTCATCGTATTTCAATTTGCTGAAAGCTTTTTTGTATTGTAAGCTTAAGTTTACCATCTCTATATTAACAACAGGAGCATATTTTTAGGAGTTTATAAAGACATAAATATAAATTTCCCATGCGTTCTGGTGGTAATCCGGCAAAATTTTAATTTTCAAAATAAATGATATATGGGGCACAGCCATGTCCTTGCACTGATTTAACTGAATCTTTTTCATAAGCTTTCCTTGCATAATTCTACGAGTTTTTATCATACACATTCTAATTATAATTACAGCTGACTTCTCTAAAACTAATTTTTCTTAGTTTTAGTATGCAAAAAATTTTTTTCCAAAAATCAGTTATTATAGTAAAAATCTCCATAATTTCAATAATAAAAGCACATATAAATTGTTAAAGTTATGATATGCTTAAAAGTAATTATGCCAACGAGGAAAGAAAGGTTTACTTTTCTTTGTTTGTATATAATTTTTTATGTTTTTTTTTTTTGCTCTCTAACAAAGTTATTAAAAAGCCATTAACAAAACGCTCGTATGTTTTAAATAATTGCTTTGATTTTTAAATACACTCAATTTTTCATTCGAATTAACTTCAAAAAATTATTTGTACACAAACCGAAAAAATTTATTTGATATAAAAAATCATGAACAAAAAAAATTCATACATTTTATTATTAAAACAAAACTGTAAAAAAAAATCAAAAGACTTAAGCAACAAACTTGTTTTCATTTAAAAGCAAATAAATGAAACAAAAATAAAAGAAAAAGAAACCACAAACACAAACAAATACAACAAAATAACATTTAATTGAAAAAACATGTACAACATTAGCAAGATGTTGCTGGCATTGCTGTTATGAGATTGATTTTTTTTTTTTATAAAAAAAAAGTTACGTAAATTAATATTTATTTTTAAATTTACTCCACAAGAAAATAAATATCACCAAAAACTAACATTTATAATTACAGGTGAATGCACATGTTTGGAAAATTAAAAGCAAAAAAAAACAAACATTTACAAAAAAAAAAGATTAAAAAGTACATGCAATAAAACACAGTAGAGAAAAAAAACCAAAACAAGAAAAAAAAACATTTTTAATTTTTCAAACACACACACATACATGAACATATACAAAGCCAAACTGTTAATTTATATAAGTGAGCAGATGAAGTATGCGTGTGCGTGTATGTGTAGAAGTAGAATAATAAATAAAAAGTAAATAAAAATATTTGAGTGTAGCATGTTACTTAACAGTGTTGACAATTGAAAGTTTTTAAAGACCAGAGAAATAATGAAAAAAATAATGCTCTCTATCTTGGGGGCCACACGTTCAATTTTTGCCTTTCAATTACATTCAATTTGCAACACACTCACACTTTTTGTTACTAACGCAATCAAACTATTTAAATTGAAAACTAGATTGCTTTCAAATTCACCTATTCATTTATATGGCAATTTTGTTTTCAATTTGAACAGCTGGTCACAGCACACATTGATTGAAGCTACAAATTTGAGTTGTTTCCTTGTTAGTGGCATTTAAAAAATTAAATTGATTATCAATTTGTGTCAGAGGTATTAATTTCAAGGAATTTTGATACACAGTATGTGTGATGAAATTGAAAGCGATTTATTGAGCGTGTGGCTGCAGCAGTTAAGTAGTAGAACTATGGGAGTTCTCAGAGTCGCAATGAATATTTAAAATTTTCAAAATATTAGAATGAACATTTTAGTTTAATTTTATTAGAGGTTATGCTGATGAAATATGACTTGACTACTTCGTCAAATAAAGCGTTTGCAAAATATTTATTTAGGACGATCGCTTGATACGTTAAATGGCACGTGGCATATTGGAAAATATGTTTTCCATAAAACTCTGATCCAACTGGTAGTAAGAATAAAGTATATATAATCAAGCAAAATTTTTCTTAAGGTTGCTGCTGTTGGCTGAAGTACAAAGTTAGTACGTTGACTACCGACCAAACGAAGGCCTTCGAGAGCGCGAGTTCAATCGCTGGACAGACTCTGTCATATCAACATCATCTATTTTTCTATGCTAATGTTTATTAAAGCGTTCTACTTCATGGATTATATATATTTAGCGATTAATCGCCAGCTACATAGCTTAAAGTAATATGCCTACTTAACACCAGAGGCGTTGTAACGATTGCATAAAAATTAACAAATTGCACCATAGCAGAGCTGTAAAACCAGTTAAGTTTAATAATTTACTCTCTTCACCATAGCTTTCCCATGTCTTTACAAAAAAAACAACATTCTTGTCGCACACAAAGAAATTTTCTGCCATTAACACCTTTAATTTAAACAGAAATACAAATAATCAATAAAAAATTTAATTATATATTTGTTCCATTTACTACCATAAGGAACATATGGCCTTACCAAAAATCAATTAAAAGTTTTATTTAGTTTGAAAATTTAAATGATTAAAAACTTAATTAAAAATTCAAATTGAGCCAATTAAACTTTAAAAATTTAATTGCTTAAAAAATTAATTGAAAATTTAAATTAAGTTGATTGGAGAATTTTTTTTCTGCCCGATTTGTGTTTTTTTTTTTTCAATTAGAGGCGTTGAGTGAATATATTTTTTACTGCGCTGCCCTTAAAGAAGCATTGATGAGGCAAACAGTAATTTTTCATTCATTTAGCGAGTCCTGGAAAATATGTCGGGTACTTTTCTCACTCTAAATGACTATTTACATATCCACAATTGACGCTCAGCACTAGTGTCTTCAATTTCGGTTAACCGGTTAACCGAAAACCCGGTTTTTGGGCATATTTCCGGTTTTCAGGAAACCGGGGTTTCCTACCCAGTTAACCGGTTTTTATATCTGCAAAAATAAATATTCCTTATTTTATTGTTGTTTGTACCTCACTGTTATCAGCTGTTGTTATTATTTCGCAGTTAGCAATTTTAAAATTTGTGTTCAACACAATTGGAAAATCATATAGGAGTCTCGCACAAATTCTACTACTTTGTCTACGTGAGAGGATTTCCCAATGAAAAAATATGACCCTAAGTACACTATTCTTATGTTTACATAATGGCTGTTTTCCGAAATATTGCGAATATATACAATATTCGTCAAAGTCTACCACTAAAGACTAAAGCTATGCAGCTCTACAAGAGACTATTTTTTTTGTAGAAAATGAAATAATTGCAAGTGAATTAGACTCTGAAAATTTTGAAATTGTATGAAATTCCGAAAGTTTACAAGAACAACTAAACTTGACGTTAAAATCTATTCAATACTTAAGTAATTAATGTAAGTGTGTTAATCCTTACTATTAATCCGACATCAACTCTTAGTAAATAATCTTCTCTTCTCTTTAATAAAAACTAAGTTGATAAACAGAATGTCTTCTAAACATTTGGATTGTGTTTTGTTATTGAAATAACTTTTAAAAAACTTGATAAAATTCACATTTGGTCTTTATAAATTCTTCTAGTCACTATTATCGTTTTTCTTACAACAAATTACAAATTTTGTGTAACAAATACTATTTTTAAGTTATTTCTGTTGCTTTTTAAATTAAAATTAATTCTTTTTTTGCCTTTAATTTATTTTTATTATATAATGGTCGGTTAATCGATTAACCGGTTTTTTTTATTTCGGGTAACCGAAAACCCGGTTTTTTAAAAAAAGCCGGTTTTTTGATAAAACTTTTCTGCACTGAACAGAAGATTTAAATATTAATGTGTCATATTACCTTCTTATTTAAAACAGATTTATTTATTTTTCTCTCCAAACCCATTAATTAAAAAAATAACAAATCAATTAAAAATTTAATTAATTAAATTTTGTAATTTTTAAAGAGTAATTAAACTCAATTAAATTTTTACTTCAAGTTTTCAATTAAATTTGTTGAATTGTGTCAATTAAAATTTTAATTGATTATTTGTATTGTTTTTAATTAACGGTTTTCATTGGAAAAATTTTTTTGCCCCTCAAAAGAAATTGTTGTTGCTTCCCTAGATATATTAAAAATTGCCTGTAATTATCTATTGAAAAACTAGTCATGAAAATCACAAATCTTAGTGATAACAGAGAATGAAAAAAGTCTGGTTTTGAGTACTATTTTGATTATTGGCCGTTAAACAGCTATGAATGCGTACAGCTAAAAATAAAAACACGCTCGGATTCGTATAATTATAAACATCCAACAGCTATATTAATACACATTTTTAAAAAGTACGCAGCACAAACAACTATAACTAGAATTTAAAAACTGTGTGAGCTACAATCATACGCATGAGTATAAAAATACTCTGACTATTAATCGGGTACACATGCGCATATACAGGGCTATATTATTTACACATGCGCACATAGTCACACACCCACACATTTTGCATTGCATTTTAAATGGACAAATAAACAAAAACGAATGTATGTATACGGTGGCGAATGATTAATAAATATCCCGAGTATCATGCGTATATTTTTTACCGCCTATATATTTGTGCTCTGAGTATAAGCATACTACGACTATAAGTCTGACAGAGAGACAATACGCTTGATACGCATGTGCCTTTTTATTTTTTGTTATAGCATATTTTAGTTTTTCGCATAAACGAAGTAAAAATGATCTTGTATGTTGGAATCGGTTATAGTTATAGTTGCTTGAGAGAAAATATGTGAGGTAGAATGTAAAACTAAGTTCACAAGGCCACATTCTTCCCCAAAGAGGGCGCCGTGTGCCCCTAAAGATGACGAAAGTGCCTCTTCATGCTTGGCATGGACGTTATGCACTTTAGTGGAACGAAATTTCATTGAAAACACTCTTTAGCCAAATAGGCACATAAACTCTCTTGTGTTGAGTTCTCCTTTTCTACACTCAAAAACATTAAACATAAAACATCAACAGGAACAACAACATCAACAATAAAAACAAATAATACAGGCATCAGCAAGTACAACATGCAAACAAGTCAAACAACTTTTATGCTGCTGCTAACGTTTGAGGAATGTAATGGGAACAACAACAACAATAAAGATACAATATGAAGACAAATAAAAAACAAAGATCAAACACGAAATGAGGTTTGCACACACACACACACACACACACACATAAACACATGCACACTTACAAATCCATTCACACACAAACCCATGCTACCAGCTCTTTTACATGTACTTACACGCTCACGCACACTTTTGCATGTTTTCAACTTTCATGCACAGTGCAAAAAATTTTTATTTTATAATTACTATGGAAAATTGTATTACTTCTTTTTTGCTTCTTTAATAAATAAATAAAACAATTAAACAATGGTTTTTTTTTGTTTTTATGCCACTACATATTATTTTTCTTTTAAATTTCCATTTTATTATTTGTCATTTCAACACATTCAAAATTTTCCCATTAATTTTTCTCTTTCTTTTTTTTTTCCTTTAAGAAATTTTCATTTATACACACGAAATTTTAATTTTTTCCTTTTTCCATTTCATACATAATTTGTAGGTAATTTCTTAACTTTTATATGTAATAAAAACTTTTTCTTTCGCTATATTTTATATTTTTGGCTTAATTATTCATATTTTTAAATTAAAAATTTCTTGCTTATATTTCTTAAATGAAAAATTTTTCTTTAATAATCTTTTCTTTTTTTTCTTCTATATATAAGCCATTTTATTTTACTGAAAGCCAGTTGAATTTATGCTTTTATCCGTTTTGTATGTTGTTACTCGCTCGCTAAACGTTGAAAACTGTTCGCTGCAGTTTCAGCTTAAAAGAGTTAAAGCTGTGTCACATGAGCGGAACGATTCTCTATATTTCTAGTTTGTTTTGCTCACGAAAATTCAACATCCCAAATAATGTCGATAATCCAGTAAAATAATATATTTACTGCAGTATTTATAGAAAATAGTTTTGATTAGCAAAAAAAAAAATTTGTATTTTAAACGTTTATCAATAAGTCTTAGTGGGTCCATTATCTATCGTTTTTTTTTTTAATTTTTTTTCCACTTTTATAATTTTTCATTTGCATTACAAATTATTTTAATATAAAATGAATCCAATTAGAAAATAGCCATTAAGATGTTCTTGGATACAACGGTTTTTCAGCCACATAAATATATTTGCATATCTTAAGGCTGGGCAATGAATGATCACGTTGCCACCTAAAATTAACCCAAAAATTTCATACAGCTTGGCAAAAATCTTCAAGGCCAGTAAGTAATTGAATTTTTCCAAAAGTTAAGACTTTTTATTGCTAGCAAATACTGTTTAAATTTTCTTAAATAAGACTCAAAATTTAAAAAAAAAATCATATAGTTTAAAGACCTTTTACGCGAACATAGTAGGTTAGGTTAGGTTATGAAAAGTTGGTAGTAAGAGTCCCGGAGTCACTTAGACACTTCAAAAAACCCGTAGTTGTCTTATTTAGGTGAATCAAAAAAAAAAAAAACACACACAAAAAATTATAATAATAAAATAAAAAATAAAATAAAATTATAAAAAAAATTGTTAAAAAAATTTTGTAAAAAAAATTATATTTATAAGATGATATTAAATTAATAAAAAAATTATAGTAAAACTATAAAATAAAATAAAATTATTAAAAAAAATAAAATAAAGAAAAATTCATTAACAAAAATTAAGAGATAAAATATATTATAAATAAATTTAATATTAACTAAAATAAAATAATATAAAATACAGTAAAATAACTTAAAATAATAAAGATAATATAATAAAACAAAAAAATAAAATTAAATAAAAAAATTTAAATACTATATTAAAAAAAAAATAAATAAAAAAATAAAAAAAATTAAATAAAAAAATAAAAAAATAAATAAAATTAAATAAAATAAAAAAACAAAAATTATATAAAATTAAATTAAATTAAATATAATAGTAAAACAACATAAAATAAAATAAAGTAAAATAAAAACAAATAAAATAGAGTGAGAAAAAAATTAAATAATATTAAATATAATAAAATAAAATAAAATAAACTAAAACAAAAAAAAAATAAGATAAACTAATATAAAATAATATATAAAAATTAAAAATAAAATAAACTAAAATAAAATAAAAATTAAAAAAAAAATAAATAAAATAAACTACAACAAAATAAAATATAAAAATTAAAATAATTAATATAAAGCATAATTTAATAAAAAATTAAAAGATAAAATATTTAATAATAACAAAAATTCAAAGTTTTAAAAACCCCCGACTTTTTTCAGAAAAGATGTTATATCTTCTAAACGGCTGGACCCTCTCGATCAAGTCATCTTTCAAACAGAAAAAACTAAATGAAAATCGGTCCAGCCGTTTGGCCTGTACGTGGACACGGACAGACAAACACATACACAGATACACAGACACACAGACAAACACTACAAACTTATAACACCCCTTTTTTTAGTCGGGGGTTAAAAATATTTGAGATTAAAAAAATATAATAAAATAATTTTAAGTAACACAAAATATAATAAAATAATGTAAAGTAAAATAACTGAATATTACAAAGAAAATATAATAAGAATTTTATATTAAATATAATTAAATGAAATAAAATAAGAAATAAAACAAAATAAGATTAAATATAAATATTATAAAAGATATTTTAATTAAAAACAATTTTCCAAGAAACGTCACAAACAATTTAATCCACAAAGTAACAAACAACATAAACACACGGGATAATCAAACAAAAAATTCATCTGGTAACACCAAATACTACGGTATGCCATTTATTCCAAAACTAAGTCCCAAATCACACTGTGCAAGTCTTATTGCTAAGCTGATTAGTTTCATTGGAGAGAGAGACGAGGGGAACAGCAACGTTTCTTTTCCCCCCGTCTCTCTCCCCTAATAAACTAATCAGCTTAGCAATAAGACTTGCATAGTGTAAATAGGGACTTACAGACAACAACAAACTTTAAAGATATAATTAAAGACGAAAATATAACAACTGCACACAAACCCAATAAAACAATAAAACACATTTTTACACAAACAAAAACTAAAATTGAGAAAAGAGATCAAAGTAATGTGGTTTATGAAATTAAATGCATTGGAAATGATGAGGAGGAGTGCGGTAAAGTATACGTTGGTACAACTAAGAGAAATTTAGGAGTAAGAATAGATGAACACAAATCGGACATAAGAAAAGTAAAACAATCAAGTGCCCTCGCGCAGCATTGTGTTGATAATGGACATAAACCAAATTTTGAAGAAGTGAAGATATTGGACAAAGAGAAAAAAGTTAATAAGAGATACACATTAGAGAGTCTACGGATACAACAAAGATTATCAGATGCAATAAACACCAAAGAAGACAAAGACAATGCTAGTTCTAGCTACAGTATAATATTAGTTTAATAACGACGATTTAAAGAACAATAAAACTGCTGTGATATTTTTTAGTTTGCAAGTCCCTATTTACACTGTGCAAGTCTTATTGCTAAGCTGATTAGTTTATTAGGAAAGAGAGAGACGGGGGGGAAAAGAAACGTTGCTGTTCCCCTCGTCTCTCTCTCCCTGAAACTAATCAGCTTAGCAATAAGACTTGCACAGTGTGATTTGGGAGTAATTTTACATTTTTTAATTATTAAATTTTTTGTTTGTGATTCGTACCCTTTACATATATAAATTCGGTGATAGTTTAAAAATGTAATATTTTTTATAAAGATTATTCATATATAAGTTAACTATTACAAAAAGTAAGGTTGCAGTATTACTTATATGTAATTTATTATAGTTTTATACGTTTGTGGTTGCCAGATTTTAATAAAGAATCCCTGAAGAAGTTGGAAAATACCAACGAAACGTAGGATTTAAAAATGAATCAATAATCTTTTATTTACATGGAAAAAGACCCAAATAACCTTGAAAGCCTGAAAATTAAATAGGAAAAAGGAAAATACGAATTTTACATAAATAAAGAAGGTCTCCTTAGTAACAAAATTTTACAAAAATAAGATTAAATAAAATAAAAAAAAATTAAATTAAATAAAATAACATTAAACTAAATAAAATAACATTAAATAAAATAAAGTAAAATAAAATAATATACAATAAAATAAAATAAAACAAAATAAAATACAAAAAAATAAAATAAAATAAAATAAAATAATATATAAAAAAAAAATATATAAAAAAAATAATATATAAAAAAATAAAATAAAACAAAAAAATTAAATAAAAAATTAAATTAAATTAAATAATAAAAAATATATATAAAAAAAGTAAAATAAAGAAAAAATTTAGTAAAAAATATTAAGATAGAATATATAATAAATAAATTTGAATTTGAAATAAAATAAATAATTTAAAATAAAATAAAATAAAATAATATAATATAAATTACAGTAAAACTACTTAAAATTATAAAGAAAATATAATAAGAACAAAATAAAACATAATTAAATTAAATTAAATAAAATAAAAACAAATAATAATAATATAATATAAAACAAAATTAAATCAAATAAAAAACTATGTAATAAAATATAAAATAAGAAAAATTTAGTAAAAAATAAATAAATAGAAAATATATAATAATAAATTAATTTGAAATTAACTAAAAATAAAATTAAATAAATTTAAATAATATAAAATAATTAAAAAATAAAATAAGAAAAATTTATTACAAAACAAAAAAAAATTAAAGATTAACCCCCATATTCATAAAAAAGTAAATTAATATGAAATCCATTTTAGGAAAATTTTGTATGAAAAATTTCAAATAAAATACATTTCAAATTAATTTTAAATTTTATGAAAATGGGGGAAAATATATAATAAATAAACTTGAAATAAAATAAAATAATAATGAAAAATAAAATAAAAACAATTTAGTAAAAACAAAATATAAAGATAATGGGTCGTATTCAAAAAAAACTTAACAAAGCTTTGAAAAGCAATGTTAAGTAAAGTTGTATTAAAAAAAAAAAATTTATATCAAAATTCTAAAGTAGGCACCTAGGTTTGTTAAGGCTACTTTAAGTTGATATTTCCAAAATGTGTATTTTGTACCTCAAATATTTTTGTTAATATACCACATATTGATTCATGATACATCTGAAAATGAATCTAGAAGTGCTAGCTTTTAACTTAAATTTATTATTTCTGTCATGTGATGGAAAATATCACTAAATTATCCAACTGATTCGAAATACATAGCAAAATCCATAAAAAAAATATTAAAATAAATACAATTATACAAAAATGTTTTAGTGATGTACATTCAAACAAAACTAATAGAAAAAAGCTGGATATTCAAATATTAATTTCGTTCGAATAAAATAAATTGAAATAATTTTGCTAAATAAAATAAAAATGTTTATCTGTTTTGCTTCCATGTCAGAAGCTAATATTCTATAAATTAGGTTGCTTAACTTCAAGATAATAAAAATGTATTTAATAAAATAAAAAATTAGTTGAATACTCGAATGAAGTTGTACATCATAATGGATTAAACACATTCTCCACAGCAAGCTACCGACTACCAAATGTCAAGGATAGAATATACATGTTTATATGAGAATGATTCTTTTGAAGACGGCAAGCCAACAGGGCGATAGGTTGTTGTCTATGCTGATTTTGTCGATGTAGTCCAATTAGACTAATTTTATATTTTTATAATACTTAAATCATAAATCATTTTATATTTTTATAATACTTGGTCATAAATCAAAACTTAAAGTAATTTCTATTTCTTTGGCTACAATGAGAAAATTCAGTGTTGCCAGTATAATACAAAATGTTGAATGAATGATTTTGTGCAATTATTTCATATTATTTAACAGAAACAATATTCAAAAATTGATGTAAAGAATAAATTGATTCGTTCTTGTACTTTTACGTGAAATAAGTACATTTTATAAATACAAAATATATGAAAGTGGCAATACTGAACTATGTATTTGTACTTGAATATCAGGTGCAGATGGTGCTGCTGCCTTCTCCAAAACAATTAAGTAGCCGGCTGCGAGGCGACAAATGCTGCTTGCGGCATTTGAAGTCGTGTGTTCGTGTAGCCTGCTGTGGTGAATGTGTTTAATGCATAAGCTGTGAAATGGTTGTTGAACATGGTGGTGTTACCAGAATTTATTATTAAATCACAAAATAATTAAAGTTGTCTTTTGAATACAATTTCTTAACAAAGCAATGTTAGCCTTAAATTGCTTGTTAGCTACTATGAACTTTAAAGCTCAGATAAAATATTTTTTTTGAATAAGGCTGAATGTATATAATACTTAAATTTGAAATTAATTAAAATAAGACAAACAAAATAATTAATAATTCATAACAAAAATTAAAAATTTTAAAAACCCCAGACTTTTTTCAGAAAAGATGTTATATCTTATAAACGTCTGGACCGATTTTCTTCAAACATAGCTAAGAACCATCTCGATCAAGTCATCTTTCAAATAGAAAAAACTAAGTGAAAATCGGTCCAGCCGTTTGGTCTGTACGTATCCACGTACAGACACGCAGATACACAGACACACACTACAAACTTATAACACCCCTTTTTTTAGTCGGGTGTTAAAAACTGTAAAATAACATAAAATAAAATAATTAAAAAAGTAAAATAGAGATAAATTTATAAAAAAAAAATATGGAGACAAAATATATGTAACAAATAAATTTACATTTCAGAATCTCTGATTTGTTTGGTATTTTTTTTTCAGAAATTTAGGATCTAATTATATAAATCACGTAACCAACTTGAAATATCGTACATATTAGAGGCCTGCGTAAACAGTCTTGAAATATAAATACGTTGTAAACAAATAATTAATGCTGTCGTTTAATAAACGAAGCTGTATGTATACAGTGGTGTTCGTGTATATGAGTGTTAACAAGCGATGTCGCGAAGACTTCTTGTTCGTAACAAACAAACAAAAGAAGTAGTGTTGATGCGTGTATGCTTGTTATTTTGCATATTGAACGTTTGAGTGTGTGTGTGTTTGTGTAAGATGCAGATGGTAAGCTATTATTTCCCAGCGGTAAAACTCAGAAGACTTTCTTGGTGCAGGCCTTATTAAAGGACTCTTTCGCATAAAATATACGATACACATTCCACACTCGCTTCTTTGAGAAGGGAGAAGAGAAGGAGTAACATGTTTTGTTTTGTTTTTTTACCAAAACAAAAACAAAAACAAAATCTATTAGTTTGAAGGCCTTCCAGAATCTCTGGCGAAGGAAGCAAGAACAGAAGGACTGCTCCGCAATGACAACGCGTGCAAAAAAGACATGAGTATGGAATGCAGCGAACAGGCCTTCTACATCCAAAAGAAGGCATACAGAGGCCTTCTAGAAGGCATCCCTACTCCTTCTAGTTCCCGCTGGGTTCTTCCGTCACAAAGTGTTTTTTTCTTTACTCCTTCCTATACCTGCAATAACTGAAACATATGACTTGTCAACAGCGTTGTTTAGCGTTTGTTTTAGAAGATTTTGCTGTATTTGAGGCATACGAAAAATGCCTCATGTCTTAAAAGTTCTTGTAAGTGGTCTTTTGCAGGGGTATAATACATATTTAAAGAATGTTATTTTTATTTTTCATACAAATTTTAAAAATTCTGGCAAAGCCAGATTTTTTTGGTTTACATCGGTGGTGAACAATTTGTACGAAAAACAATAACAACATTTTTGTAAATATGTTTCTCAAGTTTTGTTTTGGCTTTCATTATATATATGGAGATAATCGTTATGTAGGTAAAATCCGACAACAATTAAAACTAGAGATGTGCACGTGAGTGTTTTCTGACTCACGACACGCACGCTCACGCTGAAAAATATTTTACTCGCGCACTTTCACGCACGAATGATTCTGAACATTTGCACGATCACGCACGCTCACGAACAAAATATTTTTAATCACGTACGAGTGGTTTACAACTTATCACGATCACGCACGCTCACGAAAAAGTAAATGTATAATATAATTTTCATGTTTTTTGGGTTCAAAAATAGGTTCTTACATATACATATATACATATCTATGTATATATGTATGCTCGTGTTTTTGTAAAATTTACAATGTAAATTAAAATAAAGCAAAGTTAATTTAATATCGTTTTAAATATTCGTGTTCGCGGATATCATTTTAAATATTCGAATTCGAATTCTCGTATATCAAAAATTGACATTCCGCATATGTATGTATGTATACATACATAATATAAATGTGAAGGTAAGACGTATGATCAATTAAATAAATGATAATCAAATAAATGAGAAAAGCATGTTATATGAAAAAAAAATACAAATTACTAAAACTTTTCTGTTACGTAACATTTTCAAAGACCCCCACCATAACAAATCATAACAAAACTCGAACCCCACCGCTCCCCCCCTACAGCGTTACGTAATATGTGGACGGCCCCTAAAGCAAAAAACATTTTCTGCGGTACAATTCGTCAGTAGTATTGTTAACAAAGGCACTGTTGAATCAGTAGTGTTTCTCAATTGATACTTCCTACAGGGTATCTAAGAAACATACATACATACATACTTAAAAAGCTGTATGTATACAAAAACAAAATGCTCCGAATTCGTTAAGAATTCGTAACGATTGGTCGACAAAATCTTCCGATTTCGGCACCGAAATATTACCGAAATCGTAACAATTGTTGTATATAATGGTTGACACGACTTCGTAACGATATGTCGGTACGAATTCATTACGATAAGTCGGTACAAATTCGTAACGACATCTAGGTACGTTTTTTTTTGTGCTTTTATAGCAGACCACCGCTTCACCGTTATGTTACTGCTATTGTCGAAATAATTTGCACATACTCACATTTTTTAATATTTGTTACAATCCTTTTTAGGGTTCCGTACACCAAAGGTGAAAAGGAACCCTATTGTTTTCGCTACGCTGTCCGACTGTCCGTCACACGGTATTTTCTCAGGAACCGTAAGAGCTACGGACCTGAAATTTGGACAGAATATGTAGAACCTTGGCCGCTACAACAACAAATACATGAGAATTAAAAATTAAAGGGTGTCCCAAAACGAGCAACGAAAAATGTTAAAATCCCATGTAATATACATACATACAATTGTATGTACATATGTATATTGAAACTTGAAATTTGTAAAATTAGTGTATTTTTATACAGACTACCTACAACAATTAACACTAAAATTTAAAAAAAATTTAAATTAAAGGGTGGTCCATCAGTTAATGCAATTTTGACTATGTAATTTTGACAATTTGCTATATCTTGAAAACCGTAAGAGGCAAACACTTGAAATTTTCAAAAACGGTAAAACTAAAAAAACCGAAAATTATAAAATCGCCAAACTAAAAAAAATCGCCAAAAATTAAAAAAAATCGCCAAAACGAAAAAAATCGCCAAAATTAAAAAAAAATTTCTAACACTAAAATAAATCGCCAAATTCGAAAACATCGCCAAAATGAAAAAAATCGAAAAAATGAAAAAAAACGCCAAAAATCGAACAAAATCGCCAAGACGCGAAAATGTCGCCAAAACTAAAAAAAAAAATATATTAAAAAAAATCGTAGAAATGAAAAAAATCGCCAAAAATAAAAAAATCGCCAAAATGAAAAAACGCCAAAAACCGAAAAAATCGCCAAAACGAGAAAATAAAGTGTAAAAACTAAAAAAAATAGCCAAAACTTAAAGAAATCGTCAAAACCGAAAAAAATGCAAAAAACGCCAAAACAAAAAAACCGAAAAGACCCCAAAAACGAAAAAAAATGCCAAAACTATACATTATATAGGATGAAGTTTGTATTAAATTACATATCTAGTGTTCGTACGGAACCCTTCGTGCGCGAGTCAGAGTCGCACTTTACTGAATTTATTTTATCAACATATACATATTTATTTAAAAAAAATGTTCACAGACTTTTACTTATGTACTCAAAAATCAAAGTTTTACCCCATGTTTGTGTAAAACGTTTGAGTTACACAAACGGGGGGTTAATGTTTAAAACAAATTGTTCAGAGAAACTACCGAAATGTCTTAACGAGTTCGGTACGACAAGTCTGACTTCAGAAAAAGTCGAAACATTTTGTTTGGGGGTATTCATTATGTTTGTAAGCTCATACTACCATACATATTACTATACAAATATGCATTTATTATTATAAAATAATTAATTTCAAATTATTGAATACACTTACATATGTACCTATGCAGGAATGTTATCTCGTGATAGCGTGAGAATTCGTGCGTGATTATTAAAAAAAGCTCACGCACGATTACGCACGAGTAAATTTTTTTCAGTCACGCTCACGCACTCACGCGTGATTAGTTATAATATTTGATCACGAATCACGTGAATCACGCGTGACACGATAAAATCACGACATTTACACATCTCTAATTAAAACTACATCTATATGTGAACAGTTTTGTTCACTACTGTACATCAATATCACTATGGTGCAGTGATTGTGGTAATTAAGGCCTTCAAGTCCTTAGCTGTAGTGAAGTCTAGTGACGTTCTCATATGCTGTTGTACTGAGAAAACATGATTTTAACTGGGCGAGCTGGAGGAAGCTCCCTTAGGACGGCTGTAGTGTGATCCGTGTTTGGTATTTGATTTAACTCAGAACATAAGTACAGAAAAGACTATTGCGCGCTATTCCAAACTTAGCAGAAGGTTGCAATCGATTCGACTTAAATGTTAAGTTTCACACTGAATTCCATCATAATAAAAATATTTGTGTTTGCTTTAAAAATATGGTTGTATAAAAAAAAACAAATTACCTTGATTTTTTATTATTATAGCCAAAAATAAACCATAAATATGAGCAGCACACACACACACACACGCACACACAAAACACATGAGCTAATATCACTTAATATTTTATAACTTTAACTAATAATTCTTTACTAACGTACGAACTGTTTATTTTATAAGAAACACCTTAAAGTTAAAGATTAAATTTTAAAAATAAAAAATGTTAAAAATACGTTTCACAAGCTTCAGTTTGTGCCTGCTAATGATTGCCGCCATCCGCTGCAATCAAATTGGAAAAGGTAATTGATTTTTGTTTTGCTTTGTTCATTTTTTTTTTTTCATATTTGTTTACTTGTTTTTGCATTCAGCTGAAAACCACACTTGCCCTGCGCACGAATTCTATGCGGGTTGCGGAGAAAATTGTCAAAGAGAATGCGCTACTCTAAATAAACCCTGTGAAATAAATTATGTCGTATGCCCAAGTGGTTGTTATTGTAATAAAGGCTTCGCACGCGATTCTTGTGGGAAATGTATACCAATTAAGAACTGTCCTAATAGAAATCATTAAGTGAAATACGAGTATCAATCGTAATTATTTAAATTTTGAATAAAATACAAACAAACGAAAAATAAACTATTTGTGCTATGCATAAAAATGGTGTTCAGATAATTTTGTTTTGGCAATACTTTAAATGAAAATTTTACAATCATGAATAAAATTCCATGTGAAATTTTTCCATTTTCCAATTAGATTTTTTTGTTTTCCCTATTACTTCCTATTAGTTAGAAATAATTCCATGGAAAAATTTCACGTGGAATTTTATTCACGATAGCCCTGAATATTTATAAATTTTTTTTTTCCAAAACAAAACCCATTAAAAGGGCATTTACATTGTCGCGAAATTTAGTACCTACGAGAGTTCGTTGTAAATCTTGCTGCTTTTTACTAGATTTCCCATACAAAACAAAATCTATTTTGTCAGTAGATTTGTAGGAAATCTAATCAAAATCGAATATGTAGTTTTATTTATTTTTTACTGCCCTTTTCAATATGTTTATGAAAGAGAAGAGCAAATTAAAAAGGTAAGTGAATTGGTTACATTGCAGTTGATTGGTTGTAGTTTTGGAAAATTGTCAGTTAATGGGTTTTCTGTTGGATAAAAAAAATTTGATAAATATCAAAAAAAAAAAAAAATTGGTGTAAACGGTATAGATTTTCAGACAGATTTTAATTAAAATCTGCTAGATTTTGAGCAGGTGTAAATGCCCTATTAAATATTTGCCCTTTAAACTTTACTTTTTATGCAAGTTCGATATTGTAAATAAAATAAAATTCGCGTATACATGTACAGTTTTAAAGGGAACCGAAACCAGAGTTGATATTTATCTAACTTTGTCCTAACTCTTTTTTCAATTCTTTATTATGCCATAATTCAGTAAGATTTCGAGATTTGGAGCAAAATCTAGTAGAACTTAGTGATGCAACTATCGGTTTTTTTAATTTGCACTAAAAAGTCAGCCTGTCTACTTTAAAAGGTGTGTGAATTGGCTAAATTGCAGTTGCTTGGTTGAAGTTTTGGAAAATTTTAGATTTAGCTTGAAATCTCGTAAGTACTAGATTTCGAGACAATGCATATGCCTTATTAATAAGTGTAAAAGGTATAGATTTGCATAAAGATTTTAATTAAAATCTGCTAGTTTTTGTGCAGATGTAAATGCCCTATAAATCCTTTTTTATAATCTAGCAGATTTATATTGAAAAAGCGCTTATGAAAATCTATATAGTTCACATTATTTTTTTTACATTTATCAAGATTTGGAACATATATACGGTGGACAAATTTAAGGTTAGCAAGTAATTTTTTTTTTTTTTTTAGAAAAAAAACATTCAGGCAATTATTGCCTACTACTATTACTAGCTGTTACCTCCTTTAGGAAAGGGATAGTGATAGAGAAGACAGTTAGTTGTTGAAGTAAGAGATAGAGGAAAGCTTCATTATTTTACAACTCTGCTTTTTTTACACGTTTTTTAATAATGCAGTGTTGCAGCGCCTCTGGTGTTAAATGCGGCGTATTAATTTTTTTTAAGCTGTTTTTAGTAGCCATTGCTTTTGGTTATATTACTTCGCCGATGATTCTGCTACACAACGAAGGAGGGCGCTCCGATGTTACATTAGGATTAGTATCTGCTTAAGTCGGTATAGTTCTATGCCTTCATCACTTGAACTTTTCTACTGATACAAAGGGACACTAATGCACATCAGAAAAATGAGTGGTATTGTTATTTTAATGACTGTCGTATACCGGGCTCGAAACCAGGACCTTCGGTTTTGTAGTCAACAGCAGACGTCCGCTCATTTCACAAAATTCTTAACTACATTTTGCAACAATGCTTCGCTTATCTCATCAATGCAGTGCACAATTTCATATTTCAAAGCGTAAGTTGTTGCTGGTTTGTTCACGTAAATTCAGTCTTTCAAAAATTAGAATTCACAAATTTCACAATTAAAATTCATTGTTCAATTTTGTCCTTCCGTAACAATTATATGGTCATAATAAATTCCTAACAACGCAATTATTACATACTCTAGAAAAATTTTTAAATATTTGCCTTACTCTCTTAATATAAAATGTACTTTTATTTATTATCCAAAAAAAAAATTGGAATGAATGCAAATAAATAAAAGAAATCGCCTTGAAAAGCTATATTTATAACCAAAAATAAACTACAACTATAAAAATTCCAGACATATTTTTAAACAGTCAATATATTTAGCTAATTCAAATTCTAAATCTATATTAAAAATTCATGTCAATTAATTAATTATTATTAAAACTAAAATGTTAAGAATACGTTTAACGTTTTTCAGTTTATGGTTGCTAATTATTGCTGTGATCTTATTCGTTGAACTGGGAAAAGGTGATTGGTTTGATTTTAGTTATCTTATGTTGTGTTCTTAATTCATTATCTTTTAATTTTTATTCAGCTGTTGAACATACTTGTCCGAAAAATGAATTCTATGCAGAATGTGGCGCTAATTGTCAAACAGAATGTGCTACTCTAAACCAGACCTGTGACAAAGTGTATAAAAAATGTCCGGAAGGTTGTTATTGCAATAAAGGCTATGCACGCAAGGCTTGTGGAAAATGTGTGCCAATTGATATGTGTTGAAAAAAAAATACATGTATTGTGAAATCTTCAAACACGAACAGCCAAAATATTAGTGGCAACTTTTACTACACACTGCTTAATATAAAGTACACCAGACTGTACAGTGATTGTTATTGTCATTACTACTCGTATCAAAAACAGCTGGTACTGTTTTTATTGTCATTTTATTTAGTTTGAGATATATTCCTGCAATCAATATTTTTAATTGAAAATAAAACCAAATAACAACTAAAAATATATTTAAGTCAATTAAACTTTTGTTTAAAAATTTAATTAATTATAAAATTTAATTGACTAAATTACAGCTGCACAAAATCTAGCAGATTTTAATATGAAAATCTATAAAGTCTACACCAAATTAGTTCTGACATTTATCAAGATTTTTTATCCAAAACAAAACCCATTAACTAAAATGTTTCCAAAATTACAACCAAACAATTGCATTGCAGCCAATCCACACACCTTTTTATGCAGACTGTAGCTAATTCAATCATCTTTTATAAAAAAAAAAAATAAAAATGGGAGATTTTGAGTAATTTCCTACGAATCATTTTTGTTTATTTGTTTGTTGAGGAATCTAGTAAAAAGCAGATAGATCAAGTTCGAAATCTTGTAAGTACTAGATTTCGAGACCATGTAAATGCCCTACTAGCCAAAAATATTTTTTATGAATAATAGTTTAATCTTATTTATAAGTTTTTTTTTAAATATAATTTATCTATTATATTTACTTTGAAGGCCTAGAATTTCATAACTTTCATACGAGCAAAACTTCGCTATTTTATTTTAACAGAACAATTATTCAACAAATTTAACAAATTTCATAATTTCAATATAATTCAACGAATTGGTAACATTGAATTTGAATTTTGATATAACACTGCCTTATCTTCTACTGGAAACTGTGATATCGACCGTGAGTATTGCCAGTTAAACTACAACTAACTATCAACTATTATTCGCTGGGCGAATACACAAGCGTAGTTAGTTCAACAACCCAAGCGAATGGCTTACAGCAAGAATAAATTTTACAGCAGAGCTATAAACCCAAAAAATAAGGTGCCTGTTTAAAAGTTTAGCATAGTTCCGAGTCTTTTGTGGAAAACTTTACATTTTTTGTTGGTTTAGAAATCGCTCGTTAACTTTAAGAATGACATAACTCAAAAATAGAGCAATTTTTTGTGTTAATAATGAGGATAATAATGCCAGTTTATAGAAGACAAACAAAAATTCTCGCCAGCCTATTTATGTATATTGAAAACAAAAATAATTTTTTAGTGCGTTTTGTTTTTCTTTGCAATGTATGTAAATAGGCTGTAATTGTAATATCAAGCATGTGCTTCAATAGAGCCTGCTTATATTTCCTCAATATGCATGCATTTCTGTTTATTTTAATAAATAATATTAAAAAAATCACCATAAAAAATTTCATTATATTTAACCTAAAAAAATCCCATAAATATGAGAATAATAAACAAAACATGAATCAGTCAATATTCAACAATTGAATTGAAATTCTTTATAACAGAACGTGCTGTTTGTTGATTTAATTGCAAACGTATTAAAATTTTAGAATAATTAAAAATGCTAAAATTACAATTTATAAACTGCAGTTTGTGGCTGGTGATCTTTGTTTTCGTCTCAGTCATATACAGTGGAGAAGGTGATTTTTTTTTTCAATTTGTGTGCTTTGATCAAAGTAATCTGTTATTATTATTTATATTACTATTAATTTTTTTTCTTTCAGCTGCCCAACACACTTGTCCCACGAATGAATTCTATACTGATTGCGGTGGAGATTGTCAAACAGAATGTGCTACTCTGAACCAACCCTGTCTAATACGTCATATCAGATGTCCAGACGGTTGTTATTGTAATGAAGGATTCGCTCGTGATTCTACGGGAAAATGTATACCGATTGAAGACTGTGTTCCAAAATATTATTATAAGTAATTCTTATTTGGCACTCTAATGTTGATGCTTTAAACATCTTTAAAATTTTAAGGACTTGAAATTGAAATATTTTTTTATCTTATTTTATTTTAGCCAATTTAAATAAACCATTAATTTCGTAATTATTTCCTCTAGCATTTTATTAAAAGGTATTTTAAAATAACTAAGACAGTTATGTGAAACATTTTAATTCCTACACAAAATCTAGCAGATTCTAATTAAATATTTATGATAATCTAAAACATTTACATCAAGTTTTTTCGACATTTATCAAGACTATTTTATTCAAAACAAAACCCATTAACCGAAAAATTTCCAAAACTAAAACCAAACAACTGCAATGTAGCCAATTCACACACCTTTTTAAGCAGATCGTAGCTAGTTCAATAATCTGTTATATAAATGTGTTGTGCAGAATAGTAAAAATCTACTCACAAATTTGATTTAACTCGAAATCTCGTAAGAACTAAATTTTGCGATAATGTTAATGCCCTAGAAAAGATGATTTCACCAGACTATTTCAAACTTTAGTAGATTTGATTTGAGGTCTTTGTCGAAATCTATATTGTTTGCACTAAGCTTTTCTCACATTTTTCAAGATTTGGTATCCAAGACAAAATCCCTTTTATCTAAAATTGTAAACCAAAAAGTACCGACTTAGCTCATTCAAACACCTTCAATAGAAAATTTTGTATAGAGTAGATAATTCACTAACCTTTTATATAAATATGTTATACAGGGTAGTACAAAATTAATAAAAAGATAAAATTTTGATTAGATTTCGTACAAATCTACTGACAAAGTAGATTTTTTAAAGAGGGATTTTGTCCACAAAAAAAAAATGTAAATAGTTCTGCAGTTTCTAAACGGAACGTCCGATGGTTACAAAATTTAATACAGCATTTTCAGAGCTTTTACAGAGCTTCAGTTTACAATTTTGGGTTTTATATATTAAAAAGCGACGGAGCCACAAAGCCCCTAAGTGGGCCCACCTCGGGCTAATGAACACATGTCAGACTGATATTTTTGATCTGATAAAAAAAAAAGATTTCTTGCAAGTAGAATTTCCTAACTTAAAGATAGATAAAAGAGAAGTAACATTCAGGCAGGCAGTGAGATAAAGGAAAGCTTCATTCTTTTTTTACAACTCTGCTTTTTAAACGTTTTTTATTAATGCAATATTGCAGCGCCTCTGGTGTCAATTACGAGTATTAAATTTTTTGAATCTGTATTTACTAGCCATCATTTTAGTTCTTTGGTTACAGTTTAAGAAATATATGAGCATAAGAATACATTTTTAATTTTTTACCAACCTTGGCCCACTGTTTTGCTAATGGAGAAATCACATCTTGTCCCATTTTTATAGATTAAGAACAAAGTTTCTGAAACTATAAAAAAATTAAATTTAATTAAAAAGCACGATTTAGTCAAAAGTTAAATGGTTTTAAGAAATAAAAATAAAAAGTAGATTTTGCGAGGTTTCTTAGTTATTTTGCAATTGTAAAAAAACTTTCAGGAAAACCAACTCCATATTTAAACTTATTTAAAAAATTATACTATAAAATATATATCAGAAAAGGTTTTTTCTCCAAATTTTCCTTATTGAAGAAATCCGAACGTTTCGAAATATATATAAAATATCGATTCGATCTCAAATTCCAAAGCTGGAACCAAAAATTTATCATGACACCTTAAGACATGATATATGATTTCAAATATTTCCAAAAATATCAACAAATACAGCAAAAATACTGAAAAATCCCAATTTCTGGGATTTTGCCAAATTGTTGTGGGAATTGCCGGGAACACAAAAGCAAATCTGATTTGTTTTTATTTTCATTAATTATAGCATTTTAAAAGCAAGTGAGAATTTTCAAACGAAAATATTGTTAAATAAAATTTTTACTTTTTTATCAACCTAGAATCAATTTTGTACAATTTCCAAAACTAAACTTTTTATTGATTAAGAACAAAATTTCTAAAACTAATAAAAAAAATTGTTTGGTTTGAAAAGCACGATTACACAATTTAAATTAAGATTATGGAAAAAAAGATTTTTCGCCTTTTTTGCTAGAAAAAGTCTGTTAATTATTTTAAAATTATAAAAAAAAAAATGTCCAGGGAATACCAACCCCATATTCATACTTATTTAAAAGTTTATACCATCAGCCTTATTCTGTACATCTCTCCGAGAGTTTATTCCATATTCATTATCCCGCCAATTTTAAAAAGTCATTTGCAAAATTTCAATTAAAATAAAACAACAGTAAGTAAATAAAATAAGCTGACTTCGAAATTTCGAAGTACACTCTAAAATTTTAAGTTTAAGCTCAATCTGTTAAGGGGGATTTTATTTTTGGGAAAAACTTAATTCCGTGGGAATTATTTCCCGGGAAATGTTAAGAATTGAACTACATAAAAGATATTACCAGGAAATTAGTTTTGCTCAACATTTTCGTTATCCAAGGAACCCGATCGTTTCGAAATAGACTTCTTTGTGTTATAAATATTAGACCCCTGCAAAATACCACTTACAAGAACTTTTAAGACATGCGGAATTTTTCAAATGCTTTACTACAGCGAAATCTTCAAAACAAACGCTAAACAACACTGTTGGTAAGACATTTGTTTCAGTTATTGCATGTATGGGAGTAAAGAAGAAAATAATTCGTGACGGAAAAATTTTAATGCATGTACACGTTATGTGTATGATCTTTTGTTTTTCTGCGCACATACAAACGCGCACACATGCATTGACATTAGTTGTGTACGCTTGCTTTAAAAAACCACCCTTAAACATATAATAGCTTACCATCTACATCTTACACATACACTCAATTGCGCAATATGAAAAATAATTAGCATATATGCATTAAGACTACTTCTTTTGAGTGTTGGTTACGAACAAGAAGTCTTCGAGACATCGCTTGTCATATACACGAGCATCAATACATCCATAGTGCTTCGCTTATTAAACGACAGTAATTATTATTGGTTTAGTATAATATATGCATCGAGAATACGTACATTTAAAAAGCAAGACGTACATATTTACATTTCAAGACCGTTTACGCAGGCCTCTAATAAATATCAAATTTCTGAGCTTTTATTCTCAAATTCCAAAAAATTTATCATGCCACTTTAAGAAATGATATGTTTTTAAAAATATTTCTGCGTTCGCAAAAAAATAAGACAAATACGGAAAAAGTTTTGCTAAATCCCATTTTTGGGATTTTGCGATTTTTTTTGGGAATTGCCGGGAACTCAGAACCTGATTTGTTTTTGTTCATTTTACGAGTAATTGAGAATTTTTAGCCGAAAATATTGTTAAATAAAACTTTTATATCATATTATATTATATTATATTGTTTTCGCCAACCATAATTCACAGCTTTAGCCACCACTCTCAATTTACCAAATTACGGAATGTACACATTTAGAACAATTGATGCATATTTTTCTGTATTGAATGTGTCTTTTAAATCTTACAGCAACGAATCACTTGCCATTTATGAATTTTTTTTGAACATCCTAAACTATCCCTACTTCAATCAAGTTTTTCGTTTATTCTTTTCTTTTCAAATATTTACACTTTTCCACTATCTCAAGATTAAAGAAGCTAAATAGCATTATGACAAAAACATAGTTACAATAAAAAAAAACCAACACTTAAAATATAATAATACTCGTATAAACCCAATAAAGAGCGCCAGCGAGAGTAATAAAAACAATTTTAAACAAGTGCAAGGAAATGTAAACATAATAAGCGTTTAAAACTTATTAAATGTCAACTTAATAACAATTTTCAAAATGCAAGGAACGTTAAAATTCTTAGTGCTTGTAAAATAGTTAAGGGTTTTATTTTTCTTCTTTATTTTAATTCAATTTCGCAGGGTTTGCACAGTGGGGTGAATTTGTCCGAGTTACAAGAACGATTTGTTTGTATTTTTTTCTAGTTTTGTATTGTAGTAAACAATTTGTAAACTTTCTCTCTCTCTCTTTGTCTATCTTATTACCTATTTCTCCCGTTCTGTCTCTTATCACGGCTTTCTCACTATTTTTCTCATCAACATCTCTTAATCAGCGTTGCCATATTTTTTTCTCACAAACCTTCAAGTCGAACAATAAAAATCTTTTTTTCTCATTAAATTTTTTTTTAGTGATTTTACTCAAAATATATTAATATGCATTGATTTTACGGAATTCAAATTCAGGAAAAATTATATTGTTTCAAGTGAACTAACAAACACAAAGGTAAATAACACAAAATATTTACTGAATAGAACATGTATAAGATAAATATATGTATGTATGTACATAATAATTTATACTTTTGATGAAGGAAAGAACATCCCGAAAAACTTCGAAAATAAATAAATAAATCTTCACATATGGTAACGCTGGATCTAATGGAACTCGTTGTACTAACTTTTACTCCTGTATAACTTCTACCCCAACTCATGGTCTAAAGTTTAGATTCTAAACCATATCAATTTTCCAACAGTCCGAAATACTGCCCATTGTGTTAAAAGCTTGGGGATAGTATAATCAGTTTTATCTTTATTACTTACGCCAGTAAGTTAAAGTGAGATTAGGTACTTTTTCATGGAGTGTGTGTAATGACCCAGCGGGAAATTACGCGAATTACTTCGATAATAATCACTGACATCAGTATGACATCGTAATCTGATATACGAGTATCATGAGTTACTAATAACTTCGATTACGATGTAAACAGGGATTCCGATATTGTTTAAAACAAATAGGTTGTTATAAAACAAAATTAAAATACTGGCACAATTTTAGGGTAAATTTATTATCATGCTCGTTCACAACTCCGCTGTCGATGAAAGTGCAATGTTAGTGACACGTACTGACATTGTGTCTTACTTTGTAAGCGAGCGCGCACCACTTATGCGTACTATGACACTTTTATATTAAATCTAAATAGCAAAATAAGCGAACGAATCACCACTGACTGCTACTAAGTAATACTGATATCACCGATTACGTAATGTATATTTTTACCACTGGGTATTGCTATATGTTCGCTCTCTCCTTCTAGCTTTCTCTCTATCTCTCTCTCTCGTCTCCCAGCAACTCAAAGTGGCATTCGTACCACTATCTGCTTACCTATTGCTTTCGCTACAATGTCCGTCAGTCTGCTCGTTTGTCCGTTCGTATGTCCGTCTGTTTGTTTGTCTGTCTCTGTGTCTGTAACAGGTTGTTTTCTCGAGAACCGTAAGAGCCTGGGATCTGAAAATTTTACAGAATACTTGGCCGGTACAACAACAAATATATGACAGTGAAGAATTAGAGGGTATTCTAAAACGACCAATGAAACATGTGGAAATGTTAAGGTAATATACAGACAATTATATACAGAAACTTGAAGTTTTCTATCAGTTAATGTAATTTTGGCAGCAAGTACCTTAGAAACCGTAAGATGGAAACTCTTGAAATTTTAAAAAACGCTAAAACTAAAAAAATCACAAATGAAAAGGAACGCAGAAACAAAAAAAAAAGCGCCAAAACTAAAAATATCGCTAAAACTACAATAAATCTCAAAAAAATTTAAAAATCGCCGTAACTTAAATAAATCGCAAAAAACCCAAGGAAAAAATCGCCAAAACTAAAAAATCGCTGAACTAAAACAAATCACCAGATAACCGAAAATCATTGCCAAAACTAAAAAGTCGCTAAAATTAAAATATTTTTCCAAAAATGAAAAAAATTACCAAAACCCAAAAACAAAATCTTCAAAAGAGAAAAAAATCGCCAAAAACCCGAAAAAATCGTCAAAACGAAAAAAGCGCCAAAAATAAAAAATCGCTAAAACTTAAATTAAATAAATCGCCAAAAACGAAATAAAGCTCCAAAACTAAAAAATCGCTAAAACTAAAATTAAGATAGATCCCCAAACCCGAAAAAATTGTCATAACGAAAAAAGCGCCAAAAATAAAAAATCTCTAAAACTAAAATTAAAGAAATCACTAAAAACGAAAAACGCCCAAAACTTTAAAAAATTGTTAAAACTAAAATAAATCGCCAAGCATAAAAAAATCACCGAAACGAAAAAAATCCCCAAACCCCGAAAAAATCGCCAAAACGAAAAAAGCTCCAAAACTCAAAAATCGCTAAAACTTAAATTAAATAAATCACCAAAAACGAAATAAAGCTACAAAACTAAAAAAATCGCAAAAACTAAAATTAGATAAATCCCCAAACCCGAAAAAATCGTCAAAACGAAAAAAGCGCCAAAAATAAAAAATCGCTAAAACTAAAATTAAATAAATCACCAAAAACGAAATAAAGCTACAAAATTACAAAATCGCTAACTAATATTGAAAAAAATTGCCAAAACGAAAAAAATCGCTGAAACTTAAAAAATCGCTAAAACTAAAATAAATTTCCATAAACGAAAAAATCGTCGAAACCCAAAAAATCGCCATAAACGAAAAAGCGTCAAAACTAAAAAATCGCTTGGACTAAAATAAATCACCAAAGCGAAAAAAATTTCAAAACCCGAAGAAAATCGCCAAAAGCAAAAAAGTTGCTAAAACTAAAAAATCGCTTAAACTGAAATATATCGATAAAAACCAAAAAAAAAAAATCGCCACAACTAAAATAAATTTCCAAAAACAAAAAAATCGCCAAAAACTAAAAAAGCACCGAAGGTAAAAATTCGCTAAAACTAAAATAAATCGCCAAAAACAAAAAAAAAACGCCAAAGCTAAGAAATCGCTTAAACTAAAACTAAAGGAAAAAGCGGCACAACTAAGAAAAAGCGCTCCAAAGCTAAAAACTGAAAAAAAGTTTACCGGGTGTTTAAAATGTCTACATCAGGCAAAATATGAGATTATATAGGCTAAAGTTAAAATAATATTACATATTTATGTAGAGTCCGTACTTTACTAAATTTTTTATGTTTATTGTTTTTATTTTTTTTTTTTTTTTTGGTCACTTGGCACTCAGGCATTCTTTGTAATAATGACAGAACTTGCGGGGCTCTAATAGGAACCAGCAGGAAGTATATAATTAAGACGCTTGACCTCTGGAAACCGATTGCTGGAACGTTTCTTATAGGAATCATACTATGATCCTAATTAACTTATTAGTTGCTCTGATTGGCTGCAATATTTTTTTTAATTAGAAAAGGATTAACTTTAAACCTGCTAGGGCATAACAATTGATTTAAGCCCACTTCATCAGAACAGCACGGTGATACTTGCAAGTTCTGTTCTACTTACATACTGCTACAGCGTTTCTTTTTTTTTTTTTTTTGCTCTCCTCTCTGTCTGCCTGTTTGGCTGTCTTTCTTATTATGTTTTTAGTATCTGTTGTGGTAGTGTAATTGAATTTACACAGCATTTTACATAATTAAGTGCAACAAGGATACATTAAGCATTTAACAATAACAGAGACAGACACTTTCTAAGCATAGAAATGAATAAGAAAAAATATTTTATATACATAAGTCTCTAATGGTAATAATAACAAACTATAATAGCATACATAGAGATGATTATTTTATAATGTTGATGATGCTGTCTTTAAAAATCTAGGATAAGATTTTAATGCAAACTTTGTCAGGATTAAAATGTTTTGTTGTTTAATAGTTGGGGAAATTATGGAATTAAAATATATGTATGCATAGAAACAACATATTTATAGAACAATATTCATTGCAATATGGTATTATATTATAATAATATTTAGAATAGAATGGTTTCAGTTAGTGGATGGATAAGCATGAGTTTTTATAGCTATGCTATTTATTGTGCGATACAGGAGTTAGCACGTGATTTTCGTAACAAAAATAATCGACGCTATTACAGTTATAATTTTATTTTTGTTTTGACTTCTTTGTATTTAAAAGCAAAGTACAAAAATAAACGAAACAAATTGTTTGATTTTATTTTTTAGGGTTCCGTAAACCAAAGGTAAAAAGGAACCCTATTGTTTTCGCTACGCTGTCCGTCTGTCCGTCTGTCCGTCACACGGTATTTTCTCAGGAACCGTAAGAGCTACGGACCTGAAATTTGGACACAGTATGTAGAATCTTGACCGCTACAACAACAAATACATGAGAATTAAAAATTAAAGGGTTTTCCAAAACGAGCAACGGAATATTTTAAAATCCCATGTAATATAAGTACAATTGTATGTACATAGGTATATTGACACTTGAAATTTTGAAAATTAGTGTATTTTTATACAGACTACAACAATTAACACTAAAATTTAAAAAATTTTAATCAAAGGGTGTTCCATCAGTTAATGCAATTTTGACTTTGTAATTTAGAGAACGTGCTATATCTTGGAAACGGTAAGAGGTAATTTCTTAAAATTTTCCAAAACTGTAAAACTAAAAAAACCGAAAATTATAAAATCGCCAAACCAAAAAAAAAAAAATCGCCAAAAACCCAAACAAAAATCGCCAAAACAAAAAAAATCTAAATTAAAAAAAATTTTAACACTAAAATAAATCGGAAAACCCGAAAAAATCGACAAACTAAAAAAATCGCCAAAATGAATAAAACGCCAAAAACTGAAAAAAATCGCCAAAACGCTAAAAAGGCGCCAAAACTAAAAAAATCTCCCAAATGAAAAAAAAATCGCCGAAATGAAAAAAATCGCCAAAAACCGAAAAAATAACCAAAACGCGAAAAAGGCGCCAAAGCTAAAAAAAAAATCGCCTAAATAAAAAAAAAATCGAAAAAAAAACGCCAAAAACCGAAAAAATCGCCAAATTTAAAAACACCAAAAACCGAAAAAAATCCTCAAAATTAAAATAAAATCGCCAAAAGGAAAAAACGCCAGAAACCGAAAAAAATCGACAAAACAGTGGAAAAAAGTGCCAAAACAAAAAAAAAGCGCCAAAAACTGAAAAAATGCAAAAAACGACAAAAATTTAAAAACGCTTAAAACCGAAAGAAACCTAAAAACTAAAAAAAGCCAAAACTATTTATTATATAGGCTGAAGTTCGTATTGAAATACATATCTAGTGTCCGTAGGAACCTTTCGTGCGCGGGTCAAAGTCGCACTTCACTGAATTTATTTTTTTTTTTTTTTGTTCTTTGAAGTTAGAGAAACAAAAACAAAAGAACGCCAATGACGTTCTCATTGCTCAATTTGTTTTTGCACATAAGCACAAAAAAAGAAAATACAGCCCATCGGCTAAAAGCCGCCACCGGCCATAAAAAATACATTAATTTAATCGTACGCCGCTAGAGAAGAAAATAAATGGAAACGTTTTGAAATATTTGCAGAGAATTTGACATCATCATATAATATAATTTTATTGCATTGTTATTTCAAACATGAAATTTGTTTTATATAACTAAGCAGCATAGCTATAACCGTGTGTCCTAAGATATCTATCTTTTTTTTATTTAAAAAGGGCTCTTAGCAAAAATGAATATAAAAAATGCCCAGTTTGTTTCTTAAGAGGCAAGAGGAGGAAGAGGAATTAAAACAAAAATTTAAAATTTAGCCCAACTCACAATCATATGCAAATGGTGTTGCATCGTCGCATCGGTAAAATGCTATAGTATATTGATACTCACCACTTAACAATTCCTAGTGGTGAGTATCAATATATTGTGAATTGGGATATTATCTTTTTAAATACATTTAAACATTTATGAACGAATTCATAAACGATTATTAAACTTAACGATGGTTTAAAGTACGAATTTTGTATAAGAAGTAAAGTATACTTTAATTTTAACAATCGTTTATGAATACTAGTGTTACAGTGATATTAAGCAGTTTTCTTACGCAAAATTTTCATACTAAGCCAACATTAACTTTAACAATAGTTTATGAACACGGCCGTTAAAATTATTGAAAAAAATCATATCAAAGTTCTAGCAAGGTATGTGTGCAATAATAGAAAAACTCTTCTTGGAATTAATATAGTCCAACCATTATGTGCCACATGAAACCCTAATACTCTTGATTGATTTTTATGTATAAAATAATAATCCTTTATTACCATTTTCGATCTTTAAATGGTTTCTAATGCTTTTAGGATTTCAAATACAATTCAAACAGTAAAAGTTAATATTTATTTAATACTTGCTTTAGAATTTTCAGTTATAACAAATTTACTTCAACAGAATTCATTATAACAAAAAATTCCTGCTTCTACAATTCGGAATCTCATTTCAAACCTGCCAAGATTAAGTAATTTTTATTATTACCAAAAAAAAAAATACGTTTCTTTGTTATGCTTTAGAACAACATAAGAAGGCATGAGGAAAAGTGTTTGTAGGCTTCAAAAGTAAAAAGTAAAATATTGTATTTTGCTACAACAAAAGAATTACAATAAGCATTTTTTTCTGCTTGATATTGTAGCCAATATGTCGATTAAAATAAAAAAAATGAACTAAATTTTTTTTGCCATATTCCTAACACAATATTTACATTTCAATACAAGGATTTTCTTTTTGCAACAAAGTATTTTTGTTAAAAAAATCTACAAGAAATGTACTCTCTCTCTCTCTCCCCCACTCTCTCTCTCTCTCTCTCTCTCTCTCGTATCTTGTACTTCACACACAATTAACATTTGGTTCGATTTACAAATACTTAAATGTAGAAAGAGCAACAGCAAAATACAAAAATAAACTCTTTAAGTTTATATTAAAATTTTGAACAAGATAATCTGTTTTTGGTTTATACTTTTGCTCAGGCAGAAACTTTGTTCAACAAAACCAACAAAATTCATTGAATTTATAGAATTTGTTTATGTGTCGTCTCACTTCTGTACATACTCTAACAGAGTCTTAAGGTCCATCATACCCAGTAGTTTTGAAAACACCTAAAGTTCCTTTCAAACTTCTCTACTTAAAAATGTTTTTTTAACTACATTTCTTTTGGCACCAAAACTATCAAATATATATTAAGTGCACCAGAACTGCAGGGCAAGTATGTAACACATTTTAACAAAAATCAAACCTAAATACATGTATATAGACAGCCTTCCTTACTTGGAAGTTGAAATGTATTTCAGGTATGTGTGACAGATATTTCCGGAATCCCAAGTTGAAGTCAATGTTGAATTTACAATTCAATGGCAAAAGTTTGCTGCTAAAGAAATAAAACTAATAGACAAAAAGGTATTGCCAGAGATAGAATAGAAAGTGACTAAGTAAAATGTTATCGCAAATCTTTCAATGGGTGTCAATAAAAAAAAAACAAATCCCTGAAAAGATTTATTTAATATTACAAACGTTTATTTTACTGCAAGCTTAACAAAAGTTTAACAAGTACACGATTTATGCAGTCAGTATTATTGAAATATAGTTTATTGAAAGCAAAATTTAATTTTAAGTTCTTCAACTTTACACATCACTTTATTAGAAATAATAATTCAGCTCAATTTTGTTGTCAAATTACTAAATTTTGCTTTGTAGCTAGCTAGTATTAGTTTATTATTTTGTTATTCAGCTAAGCTATACCTGATTCAGCAAGAATTTTTTTCAATTCAGCTACCAAATTTTAAATAATTATAATAAATTAGGAGTATGCATTAGCTACAACAAATACTTCATTTATTCAGTCACAAAATATATTATTCAGCTAAAGATTTACCCCCTTATGCAAAAAAATATTTTACTTTAGCTTTAAAGTTCATAGTAGTTGATAAGCACTTTAAGGCTAACATAGCTTTATTAAAAAATCATATGCAAAAGACAACTTTAAATATTTTGTGATTTAATAATAAATACTGGTAACACCACCGTGTTCAACAACCACTTCACAGCTTATGATGTACAAAATTGAATACAATTTTATTCGGGTATTCAAATACTTTTTTTATTTTATTAAATAAATTTTTATTATCTTGAAGTAAAGCAACCTAATTTAAAAAAAAATGAGCATCTGACTTAATAGGAAAACAGATAAACACAACCATGAAGTAAAAGTAAAAAAATGTGAAAAATTATCACAATTTGTTTTATTCGAATGAAACGTGTATTTGAATATCCAGCTTTTTTCGATTTGTTTTGATTGTATGTACATCACTAAAACATTTTTGTATAATTGTATTTATTTTAATATTTTTTTATGGATTTTGCTATGTATTTCGAAGCAGTTGGATAATTTGGTGATGTTTCCCATTACATTGACAGAAATAATAAATTTAAGATAAGAGCAGGCACTTCTAGCTTCATTTTCAGATGTAACATGAAACAGTATGTGCTATATTATTAAAAATATTTGAGGTACAAAATACACATTTTGGAAATATCAACTTAAAGTAGTCTTAACAAACGTGGGTGCCTACTTTAGAATTTTTATACAATAATTTTTTTTGAATACAACTTTACTTAACATTGCTTGGCAAAGCTTTATTAAGTTTTTTTGCATAAGACCCTTATTCAATAACACAAACGTTATTTTACTGCAAGCTTAAAAAAGATTAATCTAGAAGATTTATGTCGTCAGTATTATTAAAATAGAGTTAATTAACAGCAAAATTTAATTTTAAATTTTAATTCAGCCTTTACACATCACTTCATTAGAAATAATAATTTAGCTGAATTTTTTTTGTCAAATTTGATGATTAAATTTGCTTTGGAGATAGTATTAGTTTATTATTTTGTTATTCAGCTAATCTACACCTGATTCAGCTGAATTTTTTTTTAATTCAGCTGCTAAAATTTCAATAATTTTAACAAATTAGGAGTATGCATTAGCTACAACAAATATTTCATTTATTCAGCTACAAAATACATTATTCAGCTAAAGTGAAGGATTTCTAAGCTGAAAAAAACATTCAACATTTATTAAGCATTTGATATACGAGTACATAAAAATATATCATCTGTAGCATAATTCAGGTCAAAACTGAAAAAATTATAAAAATATTTATGTTGTACTTATTTGGCTTTGAAAGTCATTATTCAGCTAAATTAAAAACTCTCAGCAACCAAACACTTAAAATTGTTATTCAACGAAAACAAAAAGTCCAATAAATCAAGCTGAAATATCGAATATGTGAAAAAGAATCCCTTGCCTAGCAAGTAAATCTCAAAATGTTGTATTCAGCTAAGAAAAATATTTTAAGGCAAGCTAGAAATGTTATTCATTTGAATAAATTTCATCTACATAATGCTAATTGGAATTCAGCTAAGCAAAAATTTAATTTTCTCTCTATAAGATTATGACAGCTTATTCAGATTCATTTCAATATTTATTTATAAGGTAAAATGTCAGCTGAATGTTCGCTGTTTAGGCATTATAAGATATTTTAAAAATTAAATTTAAAAAAAATTCATGTGTATTTCAGCTGAGCTGAATTGCAAAATATGTCCACAAAAATAATTTTTTTTTTTAAGAAAACCATAAAATTTTTCTTTAAGTTGGCTGAATAAATTATGGGAGCTTATAATGAATTTCTAAAAAAAATCCTTACCTTATAAAACTCAATAGCTCTTTAATTTACATTATTGTTGCAATTTAGTATATAAAAAATTGTATATACATACTTATTTAAGTTATATTCTGTTCGATCTTATTTTTGTTTTTTTTTATTTTAGGCTTGAGTCCGTATTTTGAGAAACTCAAATTATGTAAAATTTTTTAAATATTAATTTAATTCAGATAATTTAGCTATATTTTATTTAATTGTTTTGCATTTAAATTCAACTCAACTGAAAATATATTTTATTCGGCTAACATAATAATAATTCAGCAAATGTTAAGCAAAATTTTATGTGAAAGTCTATAAAAAAAAATTAATTTACTTTATGAAAAAGGCTGTTAACCTGTTATTCAGCTATTTATTTTGTAATTCAGCAAGCAAAACTTCATAGAAAAATCAAAAAAAAATTATTACCCGTATTTAAACTAAAAGACAGTAAACTCGTTATTCAGCTATGAAATCAAATTTCATTAGAAAATTTACCAAAAAAAAAGTTGCTAAGTAATTTTGAAATAAATTAAGCCAATCAGCTATTTAAAAATTAGCTTTACAAACCGTCTCTTTATTATTTAATTTCCATCACTGGCAACCTTTTTTTTAGCTTGAAAAAATATGCAAATTCCAAGTCATTTACAATTTTATTTAAATAAAATTTTTACATTAAGTTTGCAAAATAATAATAATAAAAAATATGCTGTGCGACTGTATTGCATTTCAATAAAAGGCAAATGTTTACACAGGTTTTATTTAACTTCCTTTTTTATTATTTTATTTTTTTTTTATTTTTTGTAAATGTTCTTCATCCGTTTTCCTCAAATGTGTACATATTTGGGGAAGGTACAACTATGCAGTAAGAAAATGAATAAAATTTGTTGAATGAATTGTAATGGAGAACACATTGAACTTTTTCTTTTAAGTTTAATTTTGAAAATGTCAATTCAAATCTGCGATAAGGTAAATTTAATAATATCCTTGGAAAAACTTATTAAAAACGTGGCTGAATGGAAAGTAAAAGAAAAAATAAGGTGACCTTTTCTATAAAAGCGTAAAGTTATAGACAACTCTTCTATAAGAACATAATTTATCTACATATATATTTTTTACAGAAAATTAATTTTATTGACAACTTTTCTATATGTATAACTAAAAGTAAGGATATTTATCTTTTCAATAGAAAAGTAAGGTTACCTACATGTATATTTTCAAAACAAAATTTTAGTTATCGACAATATTTCGATATAAAAGTAAAGTTATTGATTATATTTCGATAAAAAAAAAATTTTTGATAATTTTTCTACAGAAAACCGAGGTTATCGATAATTTATTTGTAGAAAAGTTAAGTTATCGATAACTCTTGTATAAAAAAGTAAAGTAAAATCGATCATTTTTCTTTGGAAAAGTTAAGGTATCGATAATTTTTCTACGAAAAAGTTAATTTATCGACAACTGTTATATATAAAAGCAACTTTGCTTTCGATATTTTTATACAAAAAACTGTAATATATAATTTTTCTTAATAAAATAGTTATCGATAACTTTTGTATAAAAAAGTATTGTTATCTATAGCTTTTTGTACAAAAAACTAAAGTTATCCATCATTTTTCCATGGAAAAGTTAAGTTATCGATAACTTTTGTATACAAAAGAAAAGTTATCAATATGAAAAATTTTTGTGAAAATAATTAAAGATATCGATAACTTTTGTATACAAAAAGTAAAGTTATCGATAAAAATTCTATATAAAAGTAAAAATATCTATATTTCTATGGAAAAATAAAATTTTGTGATAATTTTTCTAAAGAAAACCGAGGATATCGATAATTTATTTGTATAAAAGTTAAGTTATCGATAACTCTTGTGTAAAAAAGTAAAGTTATCGATCATTTTTCTTTGGAAAAGTTAAGTTATCGACAACTTTTGTGCATAAAAGCAAAGTTATCGATATTTTTTTTTTACACAAAACAGTTATTATAATTTTTCTTAATAAAATAGTTATCGATAACTTTTGTATAAAAAAGTAATGTTATCGATAGCTTTTGTATAAAAAAACTAGTTATCGAATATTTTTCCATGGAAAAGTTAAGTTATCGATAACTTTTGTACAGAAAAGCAAGGTTATCGATATAAAAAAAGTTATTTGTAATTTTTCTTAAAATAATTAAAGTTATCGATAATTTTTTTATACAAAAGTAAGGTTATCGATAACAATTCAATATAAAAGTAAAACTATCCATGATTTTTCTATAGAAAAATAAAGCTACGTCATAATTTGTCTATAGACAAGTAACATTATCGATAGTTTTTTCTTTTGGCATGTTCTGTATATGTGACGGCAGCTCGAATAACATTGTCCAAAAACATCTTTGGTACATCACTTATTTTTTCGTAGATTAGACCAGAGATACGTTTTACACACAACCAGTGAAAAGAAAAGTTATCGATAACTTTTTTATTGATAAGAAAAATTATTGATAATTTTTTTTTAAGGAAAGTAAAGTTATCAATAACTTTTGTATAGAAAATTAAGGTTATCGACAGTTTGTATGCAAAAAAGTAAAGTTATTAAGAATTATTCTACAGAAAAGTGAATTTATCGATAGCTTTTGTATACAAAAGTAAAGTTATCGGCAAAAGAAAATCAAAGTTATCGATAACTTTTCAATAGTATATTAGTGTGCACACATATTCTGCCAGAATTTTGTTATCGTTGGTTTTTTCCAATCATTTTAACGTCGGTATTCACAAATGCACCCCAGAATGGCCTATGAGATGACAAGATATTTATATGAAATTTTTATATAACATGAATAACGATATGAGGATTAATTCTGCATCGCTAAAAATTTTAATTTTTTGAGTTATGACGTTGTTTTGATAAACGAGCATTAGGCTGATAAGATATGAAATTAAGAAGAAACATCGGAGCTTAATTGTATAAACAAAACTCTGCAATGTGATTAAATTATATGGGAAACAAAAACAAAAGTTTCTGACAATCTAACTGATAAAAAAATTTACTCCTCTTAAGGTAGTTTTTCCCTCATAAATATAATAATAAAACCGAATTATTTAGGAGGAGTCCGCATTTCCGATACCTTAAAATCAACTTTAGTCTACGCTAATTTAATTCAGTCCAGTCAAATCTGGTCTACAAATTATTCTAAGATTTTTATTGTTTGCACTTCACAACAACAATATATAACAAATTATTTTCTATAGAGATAAAGCCAGAATCCAAAAAAAAGTCAAAACTGTATTTTCAAAAATCGACTACAAAAGTATTTTTCATATTTTTCTCATATTTAATTAGTTATTGCCTGCCTTGCGGTGTAATTATTTCCATTTCTAGCATTTCTTCGTATAACACCTTTCCTATGGCAGTGGGATCGTAGGTCACTACCACATTGGCATCTTTTAAGGCGTCTATTTTCTCTTTAGCGCCTCCCTTGCCACCCGATATTATAGCACCTGCATGTCCCATACGTCTGCCTGGCGGAGCGGTTAAGCCAGCTATAAAGGACGCTACAGGCTTCGGAGGATCACCACAGTTATTCTCATTCAAATAAGCGGCAGCCTTTTCCTCTGCATCTCCACCGATTTCGCCAATCATTACGATGCCTTTGCAATTGTCATCGTTAAGAAATATTTTCAAACAATCAATAAAGTTGGTGCCATTAAAGGGATCCCCACCCAAGCCCACACACAGCGTCTGACCCAAGCCGTACTTTGTAGTTTGATTTACAGCCTCGTAAGTTAAAGTACCCGAACGAGAAACAATACCAATCATGCCACGTTTGTGTATGTGACCGGGCATTATGCCAATCTTACATTGCTCAGGCGCTATTATACCCGGTCCGTTAGGGCCCACTAAACGTGAGCGGTCTTGCGACAGCAGAGCGTGTCTTATTTTTACCATTTCCAGTTGGGGAATGCCCTCGGTAATGCAAACTATCAAAGGAATTTCCGCTGTAATAGCCTCCATTATGGCTGCCGAGGCCGTGGGAGGTGGCACATATATGACCGTGGCATGAGGATCAAAAGCTGTTTTTGCCTCTTCAACGGTCTTAAAGACTGGTAAATTTAAATGTTGAGTGCCTCCCTTTTTAGGTGATACACCACCCAATATCTTAGTGCCATAGTTCAAGGCTTCTTGGCAATGGAAGGTTGCTTGTTTGCCAGTAAAGCCTTGACATATAACTTTAGTTTCCTTCGAGATGCAGAGATTCTTCAGAGTCTTATTATAGCAGTCTACGCTGGAGAAACATGGCTTGATGATATTTACGTTTGAAAGAGATTTCAACAGTTGCGATTTTAGGGCCAAGCCTAAATTTGATGCGCCAATCATGACGTTAATAATATTTTTCTTTTAAATTTGTTTCCTTTTTTCAGAATATTTTTTATAATTGTCAGTAGTCTGTTTGACAGTGAGAGAAAAACTTTTTGAAATTCAAGGGGAATTCATATATGAAATGGCAAGCCAAGGCGAATCCAAGCCTTGTGAAATGGCTTTGTCTACACAAGGCAAATTCATAAAATTTATATAAATTCGCCTTGGTATACGGTAATTTCCAGGGCGAATCGCAACCGATCTGGTTTTCGCAAGTAATTTGGAATATACGTTGGATGTTAACACAAATTTTCAGTAAATTTTTCAAAGCGGATTGAGACGAGAGTATACCAAGTCGAATTCGTACTAGGTGGCCACAAGGGCTCAGGTGACTATTTTCGCCGCTTGTAATTTGAATATACGTTGGATGTCAAAACACATTTTTCAGTACATTTTTCTGACATTTCAAGTACAAATTTCTCAAAGCGAATTGAGCTGAGTATACCTTATATGAATTTGCCTTGGATTATACCAAGCCAAATTTATATGTATAAGGTAAATCCAGACTAGGTGGTCGCAAGCGATTAGGTGACTATTTTCGCCGATTGTAATTTGAATATAATAATGACGTACCAACGCCAACCTCAGATTGACAATTTTCTGCTAAATTGTTTGACTACGAGTATTATTTTATAAAAATGTATACAAAAAAGTATTATATAAAAACAAATTTATTATCCAATATACGTATTTATATTAAGAAAAACTTTTGGCGATTTTTTAAAGCAATTTGGCGAAATAGGTCGAAAAAAAAACTGACAACCCTGATCAGCACCCTCATGGAGATCGACCAAAGAGTAATTTCAGTTTAATAATGATTCTCAATAAATAATTTTTTAACTTATTATCAATTTAATTTTTAATTTAAATTAATCAAGTTCTCTTATAAAAGTTTCAATTTTATACTAGGATTGTAGTACCACGCAATCGGTATAAGTATGTTTTTGTTATTTTGTTTACGATGAAAACTGCACGAAATGTACAAATTTCTGTGGCCAAATTGACTTCTCCAACAGGACTATAAAGTCTAAAAAGAAAACTGATAACATCTTTATAGTTTTTATAATTTTATTTATCTTAACTGAGCATACTGTATGTAGTAGCTTAACGCAAAAAAAGTAAACAGCGTAATAAAACATGATATATATATATATATATATATATATATATATATATATATATATATATATATATATATATAATCGTTTTGCTTATTAAGATTTTATATATGTAGATAAATAAAAAAAAATTAGATAGTCACCTATCTTTATAAAGTATGGGTGATACCATTTGAGTTCAATATTTTTGTATTATTTAATGTGGAAGATTCACATTGCATGATATTTAGTAGATTTCAATTCAAAAATATTTATCTATGGGCAAAATTTTGTAAATACAAATGATTTTTTTGTTTTGAAATTTGTATGGAAAAAATATTTTTTTTTAACGAATTTTCGTTATTTTTCATACAAATTTGAAAAGGTTAGAAACTAAAATTTTTACAAAATCTGCCTATAAATCTATGCTGCTTAAACCAAGTTTTTTTAACTTTTATCAATATATCGTATCCAAAAGAAAAACCATTAACTGGAAATTTTACTAAAGTGCAATTTAGCCAATTCACACACCTTTGTCAGTAAAGCGACTTAACGCTCCGTTACCCGACTGTAGAAATCGCAGATGTAAGGTAAATGTAAATGTAATGTAAATGTAAACGTTTGAACGTTTATAGAATACTTAAAAACGTGTCATGTGTTTTCGAGACACAAAAAAAAACTTCTTTGTGCACACACACATACATACATACTAATTGTATTGTGCCCAGCAAACACGCATTTTTGATTTTAAATTGCGAGTTATTTGAAGTCAAACGCGAAAGTTCATATACTTATGTATAATATTTAAATTCATGAAATTCATTTTGATTGATTTTAATTTCCAAAAATGTGTATGCTTGCAGTAGCACCTCAATAAAATCTTTACTTTCTCGTTTTATCCTTTTCTTATTAATGTTCGTACCTACTCATAATAATTTAGTTTTATTTACAAACAATATAGATATATATATTTTTTAACAAAAATACATACATATGTACATATACAGGACTTTTTGTTTGCTGGGTGTTTATCAGTATAAAAAAATCATATAAAATGGAAAACAGCTGTTCCAAACATTGATGAGAGCTCAACATCTTCACATTATTTTTGATTGCATGGAAAAAGTACCAAAATTATTTAAATGGTATCAAATCATTATTTTATACTTACAAACATTGTAATGACTTTGACATTTAGTGAAATTACAATTTAAGCTTCATATTTACATTACAACGTATTATAATTATAAAAAATATTTATATTTTTATTATCATTATAATTATTATGATTATACGTACCTATTTTTATTTATATTGGTATTATTTTTAAATAAAAATAGTTTTTTGTACGCTTGAATGTATGTTTGTACGCACATAAGTATGTATATTTTACAAATTCATACATATGTATGTACATATACATATGTGTATGTATGTATATTAACAAAAAAATAAACACATACGATTGGCAAACTCTGGTTCGATTTTAAAAAAAAAAAAAAACTTTTTTAGAAAACTAAATTTATGAAATATGCCATTTACGTATACAAATTAACCACTCAAAAGCTTAAATTATTAAAAGAAACAAAAGTACCAAATCAGGGCTATTGTGCCACACTCTCATTCAATATACATACATCCCATCACTGTTTACAAATGTCACGTAACGTCGTCATGAAATTCTATTTACTGCAGGTTCAGACGTTACATTTACGTGCCATTTCAGTCAGGTAAGCGTTTTCATAGCTTTTCATGCAACAGATTCGATCAGCTGACACATTTACATTTACAGTTCTACATTTACAGTCGGGTAATACTGCCTTTAACCCTTTGACACCGGAATTAATTCTGCTCATTGAAAAATTTTATACATGTATGGTTTTAATGGGTTAAAGAGGCTTCAAAAAACACGTGTAAAAAATTTTGAGCAAAAATTTTTATTGCAAAGTGAGTTTTTAGGATGTACATTTTAATGTCAAATCCGCTTCAATACGTACGTACACTTTTTCACTTTATTTTATTTTTTTGTTGTTGGTTTAGTTTAGTATATTTGCATTTAATTTAGTATATGTGCATTGAAAAATTCATTAAAAGAAAGCTAGTAAATTTATTGAAAGGTGATATATACATAAAAAATAGGATAGCACACAAGACACAAAATATCCAAAACTGAAACGTTGTTTCGAAATTTTACAGCCTCTTAAATATTTAAACAACAAAAAACAAAGAACCGATAACGGCAAATTAATTGAATATATGCTAAAATTCAAATCAGTGACGGTTTGATAAAGTCAACGTACATTAGAATGTACACCACGCGTCAAAAGGCAAATTTTGAGTATAATTTTAAAAAAATTCCCCATCACTCAGTTCTGCTAGATTTTAAGTAGATTTTTACAAAATCTAGTGACAAATTATATTTTATTTTGTATAGGAAATCTTCTAGAGTTTGCTCGAAATATCGTGGTCTAGAATCATCATAAACATACTACTCGTAAGCACTAAATTTTGTTAAGATGTAAACGCATTGTTATGCGAGTAAGAATTGCAAATGTTTTTTATTACTTAATGTGATATTCCGAATGAGAGAAGGCGAAAGGAGAAATGCTGAATTATGCCACAACACACTTCACACAGCAGCACACATGTGTATCTACCTGGCCACCGAACGAATATGAACTTCCGCTATTTAGTATTAAACAAGTATTTATACAAAAAAAAATCAAAAAACCCGACTGTGACCAACTTTGAACCATTAAATATCCTAAATGGTCATTTCAAATGAAAAGCCTTAAGAGAAACCTGATTTTAAAATACCTATCGAATGATACCCATTTTGATATAGTTCGCCGACTGTTTATTTTTTTTTTTCGTATTAAGAAAATGGCGTCTGTTGGCCGCCATATTGAATTTTGAGAACTGACATGATTAAGACAAATCGATTGACGTAAGTGTGCCGCAATGTGCCACACAATACCCTTCTTTTCTTTGCGCAGTCGGGTAAAAAGAATATGAGAAGTATTGATGAATCATTATATCTCAGGTGAATTGTTTTCAGGCGAAAATAGTATTTTTCTGCTTGGAATTTTAATATCACAGACGTACAGTTTTCTTTAATTAATTTTTTTAATTAAAAATATAAAGGTCCTATTTTGCAAAACGCAACGCTAAGTGTTGACAAATTTTATATGGAAAAAAAATTTAATTACAAAAAAATAAGTACAAAATTTGTCAATAGTACGTTCCCACTATGAGCAAAACAAGTCGTTTTTCTCAAAACACTTTGAAGTATTTCCATTATGCCTTTTTGTGTTTTGGGTATATGAATTTTGGAAATCAATTTGATTTTATTATTAATTATAATATATATAATTATAATACAGCTAATGTTGTTTGTGCAATTGCTTAACGAATTGAATATTTTTTATTACTGCCATTTTTTGTTAGAATATTGCGCCTAGTAAGGCAGTGTCGCACTGACAGCTTTCGACATAATTTTGAGCAAATCAAGTCATTTGAGATAATTTGCTCATACATATTAAAAATGTAAGGGAAATCAATTCACAAATTACTTAATTTGCTAAACCCAAATGGTTTAACATAAATCACCTAAAGCAAATAGAGCCGACTACAACAACAATCTGTTGCCGTGTGGCTTTGCTGTCATAAAAATAATCGCTCTCATATAAACAAATGTTTGAATTTCAAAAGTATGTTTTTTAAGTTAAATATTTCGAGATATTAGCTAAGATCTTCTAATGGAAAGACCCATATTTAAAATATTAATACGCCATAAAATTTTGGTGCTTTTTTCTTGAGAAAAAAAAACACCATAACTCTAGTTAATATAGTGTTATATTATTATAGTGCAAAACAAACATTTAAATAATTCTTAAATTTACTATAAATACAGCAGAAAATTTTAATGTTTATTTAGTTTTTTATTTTAACCGTTCCAGAGCAAAAAGAAGAAAAAAAATATTAAAAATGTGGCAAAAAATTTTTAAATTAAATTTAATTTTGTGCATTACTAGCACAACTTTGGGCGAAGTTCCAACCAAAATGATTGCTTCTTTCTCACAAGGTAGGAAAGTTTTTATTTAATTACTTTCAAAGGCTAAACAGTTAAATAAAATTTTAATTTTAAAAGGCAATGTGGCAGGATTTGATACTAATCCATTTGTACAAGTGGGAGACAAATTGTACTATTTTGGGCAAGAAAAGGCAAAGAACATTTAATTTTTTTCATTGTCCTCATTTTTTTTTTTCATTATTAAGCTTATTCCTCTTTATAGGTTTCTTGGTTTAGGGCGGATTTAATTTGTGCTGCCAAGGGCGGCTCTCTGGCCTCTCCCGAAACTTCCAAGCAATTAGTTGCATTATCCAATTTTTTGATTAACATATATCCTTTAGATCGTTGGTGGTGGCTATCTGGCTCTGACCTTGAAACAGAAGGTAAATTCTCGTGGCATGGAACTGGCAAAGCATTTGACCAAGTTGACTGGTCTGCTGGCCAACCGGACAATGCCGGTGGCAACGAAAATTGCGTACATTTATGGTATCAGAAAGCACAGAATAAATATCAAATGAACGATTGGCAGTGTAAGCAAGCGGCATATTATATTTGTGAAAAAGAAATTCCTAAAACTATATCAGTGACTTTCTTCTAAGCTGATGAAATAAAAGCAAAAAAAAAAATTCGAGTTTAAATATAAAATATTTGATATTCTTTCATGGATAGTGGGTGGTACTTCCTTAAATATATTTGCAAATGTATTTATAAACGAGAATTTAGTATTTTTTCTTTCAATTAAATATTTTCTTTTTCAATTATTCTTAGCGTCTTGAATTCATTACTCTTACAGTGTTTGCTTTTTTTTTGCAAAATTTTAAAAACTCGTAAAAGAAGTAAATTTTTTACGCTACCTAATAAACATGAAATTTATTTCCCGCTCCTAAAAAGCGCAAAAATTTTAGCTGTATATTTGAAAAAAAAAATGTTATTAGTTTAGTGCATTTATGTGTAATGAAATTGTATATACAGCTCTGCTAAGTAAAACAATTGCATATTTATATTTGTTCTTAAAATCACACAATTTATTGCCTACTTTCAGGCTTTTTATAATAAAAAAAAATCAACAACTGTCAATATTAGAGAAATCGTAATTCTTATTATAATAAATTACTTAAATATTGAATTTAAAATTTACACAATATTTTCTTGCATACATTTAAGTTAGTTTAAATTTTCTGGAATTTTTGTAAGTATGTGTGCACTTAAATGTCATCAAATATTTATAAATTCATGTACATGAATGCATATAACATATTCGTAATTATAAACTCACAAGGAAAATTTCATGTATTATTTTGCAAATACAGTGAACTCTCGCTGGTATAAACTAATAAAAATCAGTTTGATTTTCTAATCAAATCCAGCAAACGGTCCTTTTCGCAAGGTATGATTAAAAAATTCACACACCTTTTTAACTAAATCCGTTTATATTTCACCGACTTCAAAAAGAGGAGGAAGTTATGAATTCACATCTATTTTTTTGCGGTGTTACTTCACAACTCGGTACATTTTAGACCGGTTGTAAAAATTCTTTTTTTTCTGAGAGGGTATAGCTTTCCATTGAACCCATTCTCAAAAAAGTTGAAGGGGACACGCCCACATTTTTTTATTTAATTTTATGATATTTTACTTATTTTATTGCTGCAACACCCATCAAACTCCTTGGGTTTTGTAATTACACTTTTTGGAAGTTGAAAAAATGGGCAGGATTACGCCCATTTCAAAATTATTATAATATTTCACGCCGTTCTACTTATCATTTCCTACGAAACTTACCACATACCTTGAACTCTTAAAAAGACACAATTCTCCATTTAAAAAAATGAGCGGAATTACGGCCATTGAATTGTAATATTTTATTTTAAGTGGTTCTACTTTACTGATTTTTGCAAGACTTAGCACGCACCCAGAGCTCTGAAAAACACACAAACTTGCATTTAAAAAATGGGCGGAAGTAAGCCCATTAAAATTTAATTTTATATTTCACGTACTTTTTCTAATCTTCTTCTATCAGATCTTTGCATGGAAGTCGGTTTTTTTTTGCAGGAAAAAATTCATAGTTGCAGCACCAAGTTCTACTAGTTTTTAAGTAGATTTTGACAATATCTAGTAACGAAGTCGATTTTGTTTTGCATGAGATATCCAGTCTATTTTGTTCGAAATCTCGTAAAAACTAGATTTTGTTTAGATTGGATGAAGGAAAGCATTTGGAAGCCGGGAAATTAATTCCCACCACTATTACTAGGTGTTACCTTCTTTGGGAAAAGGATAGTGATAGATAAGACAGGTGGTGAAGGAAGAGATAGAGGATAGCTTCATTATTTTACAACTCTGCTTTATGCACGTTTCTAATAATGCAGAGTTGCAGCGCCTCTGGTGTTAATGAGGCGTATTAAAATTTTAAAAGCTGCGTTTAGTAGCCGTTTTATTGGTTATTTTACTTCGCCGATGATTTTGCTACACAATATCGACGAAAGAGGGCGCTCTGATGTTACATTAGGATTGGTATCCCCTGAAGCAGGAGTACTCCAGTGACCAGTGTCTATGTCTTCATCACTAGAACTTTCCCACAACAACTGATACAGAGGCACTCTAATGCACATCAGAAAAATGAGTGGTATTGCTATTTTTTAAGGACTTTTGGAGACCGGACTTGAACCCAGGACCTTCGGTATTGTAGTCAACGTGCGCTAACTACTTCAGCTAACGCCACCTTCATACATTTTTGTGGAAAATGGGCATTATATTAGCTTAATTAAGGAAGAAGAAAATTCAATTTAATCAAAATCGCCCACGCCTAACGCCCACTGCCCTGCAATCAAAATCGGGCTTTTTTTTTGTCTAAAATGTCTCCTATATAAGCAGAAGTTTTCAAATTTGGTGAATAGATTTTCTAGAATAAGAAAAGACGCACGCAGAGCTTCATTTAAAATTGGCCACGCCCATTACAAGTTAGAACTTGTGATTTTAACGTACTGAATCTTTCCTATACTATTTTTTTAAGTTCGTTATTTTTTATTTGTATATTGAAGTAATTGCTGAAAAGTAGTGTGGAAAAATAAACCACAAAAGTCTTTTTCACTTCCGATGATAAATGTTCATTGCAAAGTGAATAATTTCAGAAATTGCAAATTGAAAGTTCACTATAAGGCAAGTAAGGTCACATTAGCGAGAGTTAACTGTAAGCTAACACAAATTTGTAAATACGATTTTAATTTACACATGTATGCCAAACTCCTAAAAGTATACAAAGTTGATAAATGTTCTAATGAAAGTGCAGGGTGAATTCTTTTCGTATTTATAGAAATATCTCTGTTCTTTTGTTGGTTGGGTGTTGGGTAAATTGGCATGCTATATGAATTTGGTATTGTAAAACTAGAAATATGTTTAAAAAACTTTAATAAAGCAATTCTGAATGAGTGTGTGGGTACAAACCATATAAATATCTAACAAAAAAACAAGTAAATACTTAAAAAGTGTGGCTTTAATAAGTTTGCACTATTTATAGAATAAATAGAGTTATAATAAATACATACACATATGCATAAACAAATACACAGACAAACTCACTCCTGGCAAGGAGTTCACATTTTGACCGGGGCCAGCAAGCTATACATACAACACATAATTTTCCTGATGCCACAACAATAACGTAAGTTAAATTATTATTAACATTAAATTAAGTTCGTGTTGCTTCAGCATGAAATAGCTTTGATTCAGCATGGTTCTTCACGTTGTTTCAGCTGGAAATAATTTTGATTCAACATGATTCTTCATTTCATGAAATAAAGTTATTTCAAAAGGATTTTTAATTTTTTTCTAAAGAGAAGTAACACTCAGGCAATGAATGCCTACTACTATTATATTACTTACTAGGTGTCACTTTCTTTAGGAAATGGATAGTGATAGAGAACACAGGTGGCGAAGGAGGAGATAGAGGCAAGCTTCATTCTTTTACAACTCTGCTTTTTGTAAATTTTTGTTTAATAATGCAGTGTTGCAGCGCCTCTGGTGTCAGCGAGGCGTATTAAATTGTCTAAGCTGTGTTATGTAGCCATTTGATTGGCTATTTTACTTCATCGATGATTCTGCTACACTATATCGACGAAGGAGGGCGCTCAGATTTTACATTAGGATTATTATCCGCTCAAGATTCCTGTAAGTCGTGTGGAATTTACATGAAACACATATGAAACAAAATCGTTGTAGAAAAATTCTTAACTTAACCTGTGTGTAAAATGCATCAACCCTTAAATGCACTTCAAGCTTTGACTGATTTTTAACCGACTCTAAAAAAAAGGAGGAGGTTAACAATTCGTCTCTATTTTTGGCGACATCGTGGGACAGGCCGTTAGTCGTGAACTTAAGGATTCTATAAAATATTTTTATTTTGGAAAAAGTTTGACATTTTTTGACAATATCAATTATGCAAGTTCCATATGCATCTTTATTCCTAAGGTGAGATACTAAAAATTTTATTTAATGATTATTTTATTTAATGATTATTTTAAAGAGAAATTCTTAGAGTTGTTCCATTTAAACAAGAATAAATTTATTTTTCAGACCCTAGACAATCAGCATGGCAAAACTAAGTACGAGCATGTATGTAAGTATGTAATACTTTTTATTAATATTATTTCTATTATTTTCCCCCACATTTACAAAATCTGCTTATGACACACCATTCATTCGACTGCTGCTTGTCTTGTTAAGAACTGTTGTTTGCTGTTGATGGTGTAAATTCCTTTGATTACATTGTAACGTTCTAATAATAGCATACATATATGTATGTAAATAGTTTTATTACTTTGCTCTTCCCTCTTTTTCTCATGGTTGATTGTTACCTTTTAAGTACAACCGCAATATGTAAATGTTAGTTGGTGGGTAAAATCGTTGGTGATAAAATTTGAAACCACATGTTTCTCTAAACTAAAATGTTTGCAATAACCAAAGACAATGTCAAAAGAAATTCTAAGTTGAAAACCTCATGATATAAATGACAATGACAACAGTGTCGTCTAAATGTCGTCTGCATTTGGAATATTGAAATAAAACAGAGCAACAGCAAATTTGTTAGTGAGACGGACGGCGGAAAGGTCCTTTCTTCAGCAAAGATAAACATAAATTGAAGTCTAATGTGTACGAATATATGCAAGCGAAGAGGGAAAACTATTTAGCAGACCCTTAAGAATGTTTTTTCTAGGTAAATGAATACTGTGAAATTAAAAAAATAGAGAAAATAAAATAAATTGAATAAATATTAATTAGGATGCTAGGAAAATAATTTTCGAACTAAAAAGTAACAGCCTTATTTTTAAATATTATTAAGGCTTCATAAAGACTCAACAAGCAAAATTTTGTATGGAAATCTGTTTTGAAATGCCTTTATAAAGCCTTAATAATTTTTATAAATAAGGCGTTAGAAATATAAAAAGGGTCGAAAAATAAAAATTTTAAAATAATTTTCTCTTTAATTTCATACCACAAGCCTCAATTATATGAATTCACAGTATTTTTTAACGTCTTATATACTCCCGGCTTGACGTTGCAAAGTCATCTCTTTGTGCAATAGTGAATCTCTTCACTTTGACAATGGTCATTCGAGCTCATCTCGCAATAAAAGCATTTTATTTTATTTGTGACCTTTTTTGAAACAAAACCAGATAACGAGTAGATTCAAAATTGAACGAATTTTGTACTTTTTAATGACCATAGACATTGGTATTGTAGTTTAAGTAATGGTCCTTCGAGCCCACTTCTTTATGAAAGCATGATATTTGTATTAGTTCCAAAATTTTATTTGTAATCATACTTTAGACCAATCGGATCGAAAGATGGTAGGAGTTTTGTACCTACGACTGGCCAGAGAACTTTATTAGAGCAAATTTTGTAATGGTCCTTGGAGCTTATCTTCTTATTTTATTTATAATAGACCATGAAGATCTATACTTGAAAGGAGTTATGGTACCATGATGGACCAAAAACCTTAGTAGAGCAACTTTAGTAATGGTCCTTCGAGCTCACTTCCCCATCAAGGCACGTTATTTGCATAAGTTAAAATAGCAGAGCGTAAGTAGACCCAAAATTTCAGGATTTTTCTACGTGCGATTGACCAGATCTTTAGTAGAGCAAATATAGGGAATGGTCCTTCTTGCTCATTTTAATTTTTAATTTTTAATGTTTATTGTAATAATACCAGAGACCATGGGGATCGCAAACTGACAAGAATGACAATAATCTTCTAGGACTATATCAGGCGTTGAACGGATTATTGGTGAGTGAGGCGATTTGTTTAAACTTTATTTACTTGAAAAATATCTTAAATTTGTTTATAATTTTTTTTAAGAGAAGTAATACTCAGACAACGTATGCCTACTAATATTATTAGACGTTCTTCTTTAGGAAAGCGATAGTCATGGTTGGTAGGTTGGTTGATTTACGTCCTTGCCAGAGAACGACAAAAGTATCGTTTTCATTACTCTTTGAGTATTGGCCGTCAAACAACTATGAAAGCGTACAGCTAAAAATAAGAAACATGCTCATATGCAAACGCACGCGTTCATTTTAAACACAATACGTATAACTATAAGCATGCAACAACTATGTTCATACACGTTTCTTAAATTGCGCAGCACAAACGACTTTAGCTATAATCTATACACTGCATGGCTACTGTCCAACGCGTGATTATGAAAATACTCTAACTATTAATCAGCTACACATGCGTATAAACAGGGCTATTTTATTTACATATTTAAAAATATTATAAATCATATTTGCAAACAGCTAAAAAGACATTTCCTAGTCCATTTTATAAGCACAAATGTATGTATGTATACGGCGGCGAATGATGAATAAATATCCCGAGTATTATGGATATATTTTTTTGTCCGCCTAAATATCCATACTCTGAGTATAAGTATTTTTCGACTATGAGTATGACAGATAGGCAATACGCTTGATACAAATGCGCCTCCGTTTTATTTATGCTTGTAGCGTATTTTAATTTTTTGCATAAGCAAAGCACAGATGCTCTTGTATGTTGGAATAGGCTATAGTTTGCGTTATAATTCTGATTATATGCAGTTACTAAAATTAATTATTGTCATGCTCTGGTGGCTGCCCGCTTCAGGCAGGCATTCAATAGAAGTTTAGATGATTCCATTTTGAAAGAGCACTCCACTGGTTGGTGTCAAACCTATGTAGAACCGTATTCAAGCACTCGGATATGGTGATTGGTACTTGAAACAACAATTCGCATTGAGATATCTGATAAGTTTACTCAAACCAATCGCTGATAATTCTGAAATGTCGTCTATTAGATACATAACTGCCTACAAACTTGTATCTAGAGAAATGCAAAGAAAATGGAAGACTGTCTCGTATTTTCTTTCTTAACGACAACTACGGCAGAACTCATTATAGGACATGCCTAACCTACTAGCATGTCTGCCGATCGTCCAGTGTACCGTCACGACTGCGACAAGACTCGATATTTCCCTACGGGTTCGACTTGTTAATTGTAAGGCCACATTTTCTTAGCAACTACACCTTCTACTTCCTTCGCAGTTTCATATAAAATCCTACAATACATATATATTTTTGTGAATATTTTTGTATGATTTTATCTATTTTTTCTGTTGTTAAAAATCATTGCATACTTTATGGAGCTTTTTATAGATTAATTTTTGCTGGAGTAATTAGAAAATTATATTAAATAAATTTCACACAACTTTGTGTTGTTACGTTTTTTTTCCTATTATTTTACATACTTCTGTATTATAATGTTATACCTTGTTTTTCCGCTTTTTTTTTGGTTATAAATACATATAAGTTATTTAAAGTTTTGTTTGTAGCTGCATATGTTGCCTTTCACAGACATTAACAATTAGTTTTGTTTAATATTTAATTACATAAAAACAACAACAACATTTTACACATAGCTACAAACTTTCGCAAAATAATTTATATTACGTTTAATAAAATAAACACAAAAATAGTTAAGTTTTATTTTATAGTTAAAGCAGTTTCCCGTTTGCTAACTCATTTACATGAATAACAGGAAATATAAATGTATGTATGTGTGAGTGTAATTGAATATGTAGCAGTGATAGCAAGGATAGTGCTTGCATGTATGTATGAAACTTCCGTTTTCCTAAATTTATTCCCGGCTTCCCTAAGCACTTAAAGAATGCTTGTTATAGTATGTTGTTTTTCTATTTGTGGTTGTGTGTGTGTGTGGTTGTGTGTGTGTGTGTGTGTATGTATGTGTGTGTGTGTGTATATGTGTATATATATATATATATATATGTGTGTGTGTGTGTGTGTGTGTGTATGTGTGTGTGTGTGTGTGTGTGTATGTGTGTGTGTGTGTATGTGTGTGCGCTCGTCTTTACATGTACAACTATGCTTACATTTATAGCACTTTTTTTTTAAATAAAGCTTTCACGTTTTACATACATACATATCTGTGATTTTCATTAATAACAACCTGTGTTATATATTTCTTATTTCGAGTTTATGATATGAGAATGTTATATTTTAAATGCTTTTTAAAAATGTCTAAGAAATTTTTAAAAAGCATTTAAATAAGCGATGTCCGTCTGTCTGTACATGAAATCGGTTTTCCGAAGCTCGCAGAAAAGCTAGAGACTTCGGTCTGGGACTGGTGTGTCAGAAATAGTCTGAAAAATATTGGCATTGAAAATCAGCAAAATCGAGCAGACGATTTCAGAGTTGGAAAACTCAAACTTTATTTTGCCATACTACAGTAACTACCGAAAACTAATTTTTATTAATTTTTTTATTCAATAAACTTATTTTATACTTCAGTATAAATAAAATTGATATTTCTCAACAAAAAAAAAATAAATAAAAAGACTTATTCAGGGCTGGAAAACTTTAAATTTTTTTATACAAAATTAACTTACTAAAACAAATTTTTTCTTTTTCTCTTTAAATTAAACATATCTTATATTCTTAAAAGAAAGAGATTGCTGTAAGAAATCAGAAAAATCAAAAAGGATGATTCCAGGATTGGGCAACTTAAAATTTTTGTGACATAAAAAATTAACTAACGAAAACTAATTTTTATTTTTTATTAAATAAACTTATTTTATGCTTCAAAAAAAAAAAAAAAAATAAAAAATAAAAAGACGTTGGAAAACTTTAACTTTTTTATACAAAAATAACTTACTGAAACCAATTTTTCCTCTTTTTTCTATAAACTAAACATAAATTGTATTCTTAAGAAATCAGAAAAATCAAAAAGTATAATTCCAGGTTTGGGAAACTTACACTTTCTGTGGTATTTTATCTACCATATAACTAGGTCTAATTAATTTTTTTCTCTTTCTTTATAAATTATATATATTTTACGTTTTGTAAAGAAAAGTTTGGTGTAGAAAATTAAAATTATAAAAATTTAAACCACAGCTCCAGAGCTGGAAACTTTGAACTTTTTTTTCTGGATATTAAAGTTACTAAATAAAACATTTTTTTTTTCATTTGATTTTTTGATATAGTATGACGCGAAGTCATTTTTGACAACTGGAATAAGGGTGAATGTAAAATATTTCTTAAATACAGAGTGCAGAATAAAATATTCAACTTATTGCTAATATCAAAAAAAAAAAAAAAAAAAAAATATTTAATCGAAAAATACCGAGAGGTCACTTACTAAAAATTGCATTAGAGCAAAAAATTATAAATTTTTTCACAAAACATATGCATATGTATGGATGGTCTTATGAATGTATCTCTATACACTATATACGCACTTTGGTAAAGGGTATATAAGATTCGGCACAGCCGAATATAGCACTCTTACTTGTTTTAAATAAGCTTAGAAAAAAAATTTTGGTTCTACAGAAAAAATTTAATTTTTGGCCATTTTTTTAGGGAGTGTTACTTCTCTGGCCATGAATGCCTAATACTATTAGTAGGCGTTACCTTCTTCAACGAGGTACTACTTACTACTATTACTAGGTGTTACCTGCTTTAGGAAAGGGATAGTGGTGAAGGAAGAGCTAGAGGAAAGCTTCATTCTTTTTGCAACTATGTTGCAGCGCTTCTGGTGTCAATGAGGCGTATTAAATTCTTCGAAGCTATGTTTAGTAGCCATTTTATTGGTTATTTTACTTCGCCGATGATTCCGCTACACAATATAGACGAAGGAGGGCGGGTGCTCTTATTTTACATTAGGGTTAGTATCCGCTAAAGCAGTAGTAGTAGTTCAGTGACCGGTGTCAATGTATTCATCACTTGAACTTTTCCTGCAACAACTGAGACACTACTGCGCATCAGAAAAATGCGATGTGCTGTTATTTTAATGACTTTCAGAACCGGGCTAGAAGTCAGGACCTTTGATTTTATTGTCAATGTGCTAACTACTTCAGCCAACGCCACAACAGATTTATTTTCAAATGAGGTGTGGCTTCTTTAGAAAAAAAAATATATATGTATATATATATTTTTTTTCTATTCTATTCTATTTTCAGTGTAGATTCGGTTAACGCAACCAATAAAAATTTTTGGGATTCAAGTTAGCTGCTTCTTGCGCAATGAGCAACCAGCAAAACCAAACCTAAAAAGTTTCCTTAACTCCTAGCGAAAATTTTCCAAATTCTGTTTAATGAATTACTGCTATATTTTGTGCAGCAACTATGTTTGCTTCCTATTACTCACAAGTTCATACATATCTATTTACCAAGTCACTTCAATCTGTAACACCCTCTCTAATCAACCGTTTATTTTTGAAGCTTAACACGCCCTATCGATTTCATTCCAGAACCAAGAAAACTACTTAAGTTGTGTTAATCTCATTGTCTGTTCTCTTAAGCGGTAAGTATATTAGAGTTGTATAACAATTGCTTAGGGATTTCGCTGGTTTAATGATTATTAACACATACATACATACCCAGCAAAAAATTAGACATTACCATCTGAACTACTTGCCATATAATGACTTACTTTTTAGATTGCCAAATTGAAGTACTCGCTTGCAAAACACATTACGCAAAATTTTAAAAATAGGAAGCAGAAGTTGAACATATTCTTTGGGTTTTAAAAGAAGACGTGAAAATATTGCCAAAATAAGTAGTTATTTTAAATAAATTATAAATATTTCTAAATTGCATCAATGAAAGCAATTGAAATTTTTCTAAATATAGTATTTATAAGTAACAATAGAGGAACTGATACGAATAAAATATAGCCCACTTCAATTGAGTTTATAAAAGACATTTTACAAAATGGTTTATTTCGTAGTAAAACAATAGGTCTTTTAAATTTATTTAAATTTTATATATAATATATATTATATATTTAATCAAACTGAGTTTTTAACCAAGACCTTCAATTTACTCAAACAACGGCATATTTACAAAAAAGTAGTTCGTTCAATCAAGAAAAAAATAACTATTTCCCACAACGGAAAATATAATTAATTCCTACAATAAACAACATAACTACTTCTAAAGAATCGATTATTTTAGTCTCACGCCTTGTTAAAATCATTAAGTTGGTAATCCAGTAAGGAACAGCTTCCAACAAAAATGCTTAATTCCAAACTCGATTACCTTTTTTGAAATTTTTTGCTGGGTATAATCATAAAATTCTTATAACAAAACGCTTTAACTCTATTATCAATTTACGCAAGAAAAATTATAATTTTTGGCATAAAATTTAAAGCTGTAAGATAAGGATAGAAAATATCTCCTACATAATATTATGCCTTCAGTGTTAAGTCAATCTAGGATCTAAATAAATTAGCTTAGCTTTTTTATGACATATTCCGATAATCTTGCCATATTGTTTAGGGTTGGTATGTGCTTGAAAAGCTGTTTTTATTGGTGAAATCAGATTACTGAAAGAGCAGATATGCAATAGTTCTCTCCAGCTGCTCGCAAACTAAATTTGGCATCACACATGCACCCAGCAGCCCTTCCATCGTTATATATTCGAATATCTTTGTTGTACACGCTTTGCCACTTAACAGCCTGCTTGTCACTTCTGAGCCCTCAAATACCACTTGTCTAGCTTTAAACTAGTCTGCTGCTGAAGTCCAGGGGTTTGCAAATATTTTTGAAATTTTTATTAATATAATATTTAAACTTTTCCCGAAGACTTAATACTTTAATTATAACTCCATCTAGCACTCACTTCTTTCTATATTTATTATTTATTGAATTTGTTGCGGAATTTTTTTTTTTTTGGCAAATTTTTATCATTCCTTCAGTCCACTTCCCTTGGAATAATTTTTTACCTACTTCCACATTATTATTGCACAAAAAGCAAACATGAAAACTTATTCAACTTTTCAAATGTATGTATGTAAATTAAACCTCTCCCCTTACATAACAAAATAATAATTAAAAACTTCTACGGCAGCGTTTGAAAATTCAACCAAATTTTATTTTTTTTTTGCTGCAATATTTGGTAGTGTGTGCTTTTCATATGTCTGTCTGTCTGTTTGTCTATCTGTACAATACAATAGTTCACTATTCCCCAATGAGTAGTTTGTCTAAGGAATTTTAAGTGAAGTTAAATTTAACACGAGTCTCGTATGTACATATTTAAAATATAGAGTTCATGTAGCGACCGCAAATTATAAACATTTTGTGGTCTAATTTGTGGTTTCTGTCTGTCAAGGCTTTATTTAAATGCAGGAGCAATAAGTTGCCGCAAAAGCCATCGCTGTCACGCCACTGCCACATACATTTTTTATGCAAACAAATACAATAACTTGGCTACAGCTACAGGATTCCAAACACTTCATGTGGTTGCAAGGAAACTTCTTAACTATAAAATAAATTTTAGAATTTCTAGAAATTAATTTATTTGCAATGTTAAATATCATCAGTAGAGCAAGTTAAATAAGTTTTAAATTTGGTTGTTTAGGGTGAGCAGATAAGTAAACGAGTCAAACGGTTTCCCAGCGCGAAATGTAAAAGAAAACTCGGCAGGTTTTTAAGGGATATTGCTGCGAGTCTGCTCTGAAAGTTTGATATATTTGAAAACTTCAGTCACGAACATTTGGCACTTATCTAAACAATAGATGGTGCCAGAATCGTCGTAGGATACATAATGCTATTTAGGTTAGGTTATGTAGCACAAGCTGTCAGCTTTAAGGGAATTGATTCACTGGGGTCCAGATAGGCGCCATTGAGCTGCCCGGGCATGTGAGAGGGACATTTGCTGGGTGTGCTGAGCCAGTTGAGTGGATTGTGATTCCCGTCTTTTGGTGCCCATCAATACAAATTTTAAGCCCCAAATTATATATATGTGTTCTCATGATGAAGCCCCTGATATCCTCCAGTTTGCACTTTGCAATACCTCTAATGCTCTCAAGGAAACGTCTGCCATCTAAGCATATGGCCTTGCAGTTTCGTGCAATGGCTGATAATATATTCAATATTTTGTGGTTCCTCTTCAACCCCGCACATCCTAGAGAAATCTGGAGTGCCAGTATCTCAAATGCTGGATCTTGCTCTGGCCGAATAGGGACCCGTCAACCTTCCAATCAAGACTCACATCGCCTTCCTATTCATATCCTGTATCAGTTGGGATCTCAGATTTCCTCATCTAAAGCCGACTTTATTCTTTCCACTGGTGTAGCCAGGAACACAACATAGTCTTACGCTATATTTGTCCATAGGAAAATTGGGTGCTCTCCTACGGTCACTAACAAGGTTTAATTTGACATTATGTCCCTTCCCTATCGCCTTCAGCCACACTTCTGGCCACTGTTCGGTATTAAACAAACTTGACTTTTTTTTAACAAAGAGAATTAAAGAGAAGTAACACTTAGGTCCAAATTCACAGTCTATAGTTAACTAACGCCCGTGGTTTAGCTAACGATTTTCCTTATCAATTTCATTGGTTACGCCACCTTCATTAGTGTGAATTTGAGTCTTAGGCAATGAATCCCTACTACTATTACTAGGTGTTGCCTTAGTTTAGGATTGGTATAGTGAGAGAGAAAACAGGTGGCGAAGCAACAGATAGAAGTAAACTTCATTCGTTTACAACTCCTTTTTGCACGTTTTAAATAATACAGTATTACAGCGCCTCTGGTGTCAATGAGGCGTATTAAATTTTCAAAGCTGTGTTTAGTAGCCATTTTATTGGTTATTTTATTTCGCTGATGATTCTGCTACACAATACTGTCGAAGGAGGACACTCTGATGTTACATTAGGATTAGTATCTGCTGAAGTTGGTATAGTTCAGTGAACAACACTTGAACTTTCCTACAACAACTGATACAAATGGACACTAATGCACATGCTTATTTAATGACTGTCGGAGATCGGACTCGAGCCCAGAACCTTCGGTTTTGTAGTCAACGTGCTAACTACTTCAGCCAATGCCACCCTCAACTGCCAGCTAAGCAACAGAATGCATTCGTCAAATGTTCGGTGCACAAGTTGATAATTTTATAAACTTCGAAAGTGACTCAAACTCGAATTGACTGAGCCGCCACGTTTGTCTGCAGATGCAATACTAGCTAGAAGCATTACAATTTTTCAACCAAAAAATCGCATTACCAGGTTAGCGCAAGGAAAATACTCTAATTTGATATTTTTATTTGCGTACCCAAACCATTCTCAAAACATCGAGCTTTTTGTTCATGTAGTAGTTAGTACATAAATCTGCCATGCTGGTCACATGGGCCACAATTTGTCTACACTCGAAAGCAGTCAAAAATGTTGGCAACTTGGATCAAGTCAATATATGATCGAATAAAACTTTCATTATTTTATTTTATCTTAATTTTTGTTGTATAAGTTGACATATGATGAGTAGATAGTAGAAGAGGATAGATAGAATAGATAGTCCATGACTTTTGAAGCAAAAAATTTATCTCCTCGAAACAAAAACATTCATATATTATATTTCAAGCTTCTACTGTAAATAAGGAATATATAACAACAAATTTAAAAAGGCGTCCAATACTTTCGGCCTAAAAGAAAATTTAAAATTGTTCTTCTACAATTAAGGCTCCGTTACCCGACTGTAGAAATCGCAGATGTAAGGAATGTAAATGTAAACGTTTGAGCGCTTATAGAATACTTAAAAACGTGTCATGTGTTTTCGACACACAAAAAAAAATTATTTGTGCACACACACACATACATAATAATTGCATTGTGCCCAGCAAACAGGCATTTTTGATTTTAAATTGCGAGTTATTTGAAGTCAAACGCGAAAGTTCATATACTTATGTATAATATTTAAATTCATGAAATTCATTTTGATTGAAATTTACATACATATGTATACGGACATACACACGAGTATGTATATATTAGGGTGATCGACTCGGTTTTTTAACCGGTTTTAAAACCCGGTTTTTTTACAATACGGTTGTCGGTTTCTACAAAATGTTAATTTTTCGAATGTCGAATAGTCCGGTTTTTTTACAATTTAAAAACCGGCTGAGTCGAATACTTTTCGATTTGTATATTTTGCAATAAAATTAGTTTTTACTATGTTAAAACTTAGACCAACGTGTTCTATTGATTTTCCTAAGTAGTTTTTTTGAGTGTAAAAGTTCTAAGCGTTTTTTGAGCATAACAACACTTACTAAAAATTATTTTATGAGGTGGTAGCAGAGGCGAATTAAATTAAAATATGGTGTGCAATCGATGTCAAAATCCATTTGCAAAAACAGTTGTTTAGTTTTGTTGATATCTATTTTGCTTCATATTTTATATAGATGTAGATATCCACTTTGTCCATTCATTCATATTTATATATATATATATTATATATCGAGAGCCTATATTCAAAATAAGTCAAATTAAAAAGGCTAACATTTGAATATATTTATTTTTAATTAATTTGTGAAATATAATATAAGAATTGAAGAGCTACAAGAAAAAACCTTAAATACCATACAAAAAATAACTTAAGCCTGAGTGAAAGCCTCTTCCATCTCGAGGTGGTCAGCTTTAGCACTCCCTAACTCAATCTCTAGTGTAACAGGGTCACACCAAATCATCAATTTCGAAAGATTATGTCATTGACTAAAATCGGTCCATACATAATGTTTCAATTCGATTAACAGTTTAAAAGTTATACATACATTACCATTTTTTTGTGTTCAGCATTCCACATGCAACAAGATATGAGGTAGATTTATAATAAATTACTAATTTTTTTAAAATATTGGAAATTTACATGGGAGTTAGCATTTATTTTCACCAAAAAATTTATACTTTGAGTAAGCAGAATAAGAAAAATTGATATAAACGAGAAAAAAAATTTTTGATTCGAAATTTATACTACAGATGAATATTGCATAGGGGAGCTATTTGCCATCGGAAAATCATTTTGATCAAATTTCAGTTGACGTATTTTGAATATAGGTGTATTTACATGAAGTGTTAAAACTCTTTTTTTATAAATCAATTTAAAATCAAAATTTTCGTATAATAATTTTCTTACTTAAAAAAACCGGTTGACCGGTTTTTCCTGAATTGTAAAAACCGAAACCGGGTTTTTCATAATTTCAAATATTATAACTATTCGAAAACCGGTTTCTGGAAAAAGTCGAATAATCGATCACCCTAGTATGTATGTATTAGAACTTATAAGTAAATAATATATAAAATAGTAATGTTTTAATTAATCCAAGATTTTTTAATAATTTCGCTGAAACTATTTTAATTTACTTTCTTTTGATGGCAAGATTTAGCCTGTTGGAAAAAACTAATTGAGTTTTTGAAATAACACCTTTTAGAACGAAAATGCGCCTAGAGGTTTTGAAAATTATTCACCCCTATCGTGAATAAAATGTGAAATTTTTGTTCCCATGAAATTTTCATTCCCCATGAAGGGAAATTTGCAATCGTGAATTTCATGGGAACGTTTGTTCCCGCTATCAATGCGTAGTGCATGTAAAAAACGGGAAGAAGACTTTTAAAGCTTCAAAATTAATTGAAAATCAAACAAATTAAGTTTAATAATAAGAAATACACATATTTTGGGTTTCGAATGAAATGTTATAGAGTGCTTAGTTGTATTTTTAATTGTTTTTGGCGCCGTGCAAAAATTTTTTTTAGTATACCACAGTCATAAAATTTACGGCATGTGAGCCAAAGAGATTCATGTTCAATGAAAAAATGTGTTCCAAGGAATTGTTGTTATTAATCGTGGACATTATTTATTGACCTTGCCCTAAAAATAATTATTTATAAGTTTTAATATATAATTGCAAGTGTAATATTGAAATTACGCAGTATATTCACTCAGTTCGCCTGCAAAAATAAAGTGAACAAAACGAAGGGAAAAGTGAAAAAATCCATGTGAAAAATATTATTGACGATAAGGGGGGAATCAAGAAAGGGAACATATTTCAGGGGAAAAATTATTCACGATTGCAATTTGTGGAATAGGGAAAATATTTCGAGGGAAAAACTGTTCACGATAGGGGTGATTATTATTATTTTATGTAAATGAACTCAATTATAATAATTTTAATAGCAGCTGTAACGCTCAACCGTAATATTTGTCATTGTACATTACCAGAACAGATTTTGAGCAACTTCATCGGAAAGACGAAGTATTTAGCTCTTTAATTTCCAAAAATGTGTATGCTTGCAGTAGCACCTCAATAAAATCTTTACTTTCTCGTTTTATCCTTTTCTTATTAATGTTCGTACCTACTCATAATAATTTAGTTTTATTTACAAACAATATAAATTATATATTTTTTAACAAAAATACATACATATGTACATATACAGGACTTTTTGTTTGCTGGGTGTTTATCAGTATAAAAAAATCATATAAAATGGAAAACAGCTGTTCCAAACATTGATGAGAGCTCAACATCTTCACATTATTTTTGATTGCATGGAAAAAGTACGAAAATTATTTAAATGGTATCAAATCATTATTTTATACTTACAAACATTGTAATGACTTTGACATTTAGTGAAATTACAATTTAAGCTTCATACCCGTATATACATATTTACATTACAACGTATTATAATTATAAAAAATATTTATATTTTTATTATCATTATAATTATTATGATTATACGTACCTATTTTTATTTTTATTGGTATTATTTTTAAATAAAAATAGTTTTTTGTACGCTTGAATGTATGTTTGTACGCACATAAGTATGTATATTTTACAAATTCATACATATGTATGTACATATACATATGTGTATGTATGTATATTAACAAAAAAATAAACACATACGATTGGCAAACTCTGGTTCGATTTTAAAAAAAAAAAAAAACTTTTTTAGAAAACTAAATTTATGAAATATGCCATTTACGTATACAAATTAACCACTCAAAAGCTTAAATTATTAAAAGAAACAAAAGTACCAAATCAGGGCTATTGTGCCACACTCTCATTCAATATACATACATCCCATCACTGTCTACAAATGTCACGTAACGTCGTCATGAAATTCTATTTTCTGCAGCTACAGACGTTACATTTACGTGCCATTTCAGTCAGGTAAGCGTTTGCATAGCTTTTCATGCAACAGATTCGATCAGCTGACACATTTACATTTACAGTTCTACATTTACAGTCGGGTAATTCTGCCTTTATGAAAATATGTACGTCCTTAGCAAAAGTTTAGTGGGTTTAATTTTCTGACATTAGAGTGGTATATTAGGGTGTTTGGAACTGAGATCTAGTGGGTCAATACTACAACGAGATATCTGAGCATTAGTCCTCTCGAGACAAAAACAACGATATACTATAAGATAATATCAAACAGTAAATGCCGAAGATATAACAAAAACTTAAAAAAGACGGTACCACGTATAAAAAAAATCGAATTTGCCTCGTGGGAGCGCCTTTTTAAAGTTTTCATTAATTCTCTCTCATTCACTGCAATTCATATTCAAAGGTTTACAGAGTAGATTTTTTGTGGTAGGACTAGCAAAAAATATCCTGTTCGGGTGGTGGTGAAAGCAAGACTTTATTTACTGATGAAGAGAATAAACTTAATAAAAATTTTTCTTATTGAAATTTTTTTTTTTTCAAAAATTACTTTCTTAAATTTAATTACACTCACCTGCTAATCTTCACGTATGTGTGTATGTATGCATGGGTGTTTGTTAGACAAAAACACTGTGTGTATTTTAAGAACTTTTACACTCACATCACCGGGCTACGCCAGCGGGAAACAACATATAAAGCCACCAACAAATATATAACAGTTAATAATTAAAGAGTGTTCTAAGGCGAGCAGCGAAAAATTATGAAATCTTAATATAATATACATATATAGACAATTATATATACAGTCGACTCTGCTTTACTGGAAATAACCAAAACCCAATTTTTTTTCAGTTATCCGATTTTTTCTCTAAAACGTAGTTCGGATTACTGAAATTTGTTAGAGTTAAGCGTACTGCCTAAAATCAGTAAATGTCAACCCACTTGCATTGACAATATAATAAAAAAAAATCAATAAAGTACATAAGAGCGGAAAGGACAAATACATTTTGCCATTTAATTTTTTAACGGACAAAACATGCAAAATTTTTTCAGGGTTACATAATGCAATCCATTTATAATAAATAAATTTGTCATTGTTTATTTTTTCACTAAATCGAATTAAGTTTCATAAGAAACTTGTTGTGGGCTTAGTTTTGCTTTCCAGTAATACGATATTTTCAGTAAAGCGATGTTTCGCTAAGGTGAAGTGAATAAGACTAGCTGCGCTTAAAATCAGTGCGGGATTTGTATAGCTTTCATTAATCCGATTTTTTTCAATAAAACGTGTTGCGCTAAAGCGGATTCGACTGTAGAGACTTGAAATTTTCAAAGTCAGTGTATTCAATTAAAACTGAACTTTAAAAAAAAATCAAATGGTATTCTATCAGTTAATGTAATTTTGACAACTTGCTGTATCTTGCAAACCGCAAGAGGCAAACTCTTTAAAATTTCAAAAACGCTAAAACTAAAAAATCCAAATATTAAAAAAGTTCCGTAACGAAAAATAGGCAAAATGAAAAAAGCGCTTAAATGAAAAATATCACCAAAAACTAAATAAATCGCTAAAATGAAAAAAAAACCTCAAAAGCAAAAAAAGGCGCCAAAAAAATTAAAAAAAATCGCTAAAATTAAAAAAAAATCCTCAAATCGCCAAATCTAAAAAATTGCTGAATGAAAAAAATGTATTGTAAAAAAAAAACAAACTAAAATCACCAAAAACCGAAAAAAATCGCTGAAATGATATAGCACTAAAATTAAAAATATCATTAAAACTAAAAGCATAAATTTTATAAAAACAAATACAAATCGCCAAAAACGAAAAAAACGTAAAAAACCATAAAAAATCGCCTAAAACCAATAAGAAAACGCCAAAACCGAAAAAACAACTGCCCAATATAGAGTAAATCGCTAAAATACAAGACAATCACCAAGAATAAAAACTTTGCCAAAAAAAATTTAAAAAAATCATAACGGAAAAATCGGCAAAAAGAAAAAAAATTTAGAAGTGAAAGGCCGCTGAAACTATAAAAATGTATTTTTAAAAAAAATCGTCAAAAACCGAAAAAAATGGCAAAAACTAATAAAAAAAATTTGCCAAAAAAAAACTTAAAAAATCGCCAAAACAAAAAATGGGCAAAATTAAAAACAAAATTCTAAAACTAAAAATATAAAAATAAAAAAATCTTCAAAAACCCAATATATAAACAAAACAAAAAAAGAGTCAAAAACTAAAAAAATCACCAAAACTTAAAATATGCATTGTAAAATAACAAAAAATTCTCAAACACCGAAAAAATCGACAAAAAAACTAAAAAACTATCGTCAAATAAATCGCTAAAATGCAAGAAAATCATCCAAGTCCGCCAAAAAACTAAAAAATCTCCAAAAACCGAAAACATCGCCAAAACAAAAAAAAATGGGTCAAAAAAAATTCTAAAACTAAAAATATGTGATGTGAAAAAAATCCTCGAAAACCGAAAAAAAAATCGCCAAAACAAATAAAGAAACTAAAAAAAAAGCTAAAACTAAAAACATATATACAAAACCGAAAAAAATCGCCAAAAACGAAAAAAAACATAAAAACCATAAAAAATCGCCTAAAACCAATAAGAAAACGCCAAAACCGAAAAAACAACTGCCCAATATAGAGTAAATCGCTAAAATACAAAACAATTACCAAGAATAAAAACTTTGCCAAAAAAAATTAAAAAAAATCATAACAGAAAAATCGGCAAAAAGAAAAAAAAATTTAGAAGTGAAAGGCCGCTGAAACTATAAAAATGTATTTTTAAAAAAAATCGTCAAAAACCGAAAAAAATGGCAAAAACTAATAAAAAATTTGCCAAAAAAAAACTTAAAAAATCGCCAAAACAAAAAATGGGCAAAATTAAAAACAAAATTCTAAAACTAAAAATATAAAAATAAAAAAATCTTCAAAAACCGAAAATATAGACATAACAAAAAAAGAGTCAAAAACTAAAAAAAAATCACCAAAACTTAAAAAAAACTTAAACACCGAAAAAAATCGACAAAAAACTAAAAAACTATCGTCAAAACCAAAAATATCCCCAAAAAGAATATAGAATAAATCACTAAAATGCAAGAAAATCATCCAAGTCCGCCAAAAAACTAAAAAATCTCCAAAAACAGAAAACATCGCCAAAACAAAAAAATGGGTCAAAAAAAATTCTAAAACTAAAAATATGTGATGTGAAAAAAAATCCTCGAAAACCGAAAAAAATCGCCAAAAAACCACCTCAATACGTTACAGAAATGCTATAGACAATGCTACAGCAATAAATCACCAAGGAGCCAAAAAAATCGCCAAAAACGAAAAAATTCGCCAAAATTGAAAAAATCACTAAAATTAAAAATATATATTGTAAAAAAACCAAAATAAAATCGCCAAAACTTATACAAGCGTCAATAATAAAAAAATTGCCTAAAACCGAATTTTCATAAACAGAAAAATCGCCAAAAAGAAACAAGCGTATACGAAACACTTTGTGTGCGAGTTAAAGTCCCACTTTACTAAATTTTTTTATAAATTATTTCTGTCGTATTCAAAAAAAGAAAAGTAATTTTGATATACAAAATGTTTACAAAACAATTTTTTGTAAGGAAATTTGTTTGTTAAACGTTTTGTAAACCCAAACTATTTTTTTCTGAATAAAGCAGACGACGCACAGTGGGGTGAATGGTAGGGAAAGTGGCGATTAATTCATAAAAGAGTCGTAATTTTAAAGTGTTGTTATTTTTTTATTGATGAATATTAATAAACACATAAAAAAGCAGCATTTAAAATAAATTTTTTTTTAATTTTTAACCTTTTATGGGCTTTTTTGTATTTTGGAGAAAATGGACTTATTTGACCATTTTTGTTGTAACTTTGGAATGAAAAAGATAAATTAGTAAATTAAATTGTAAATTAGAGCATACTTATTGTGCCTTTAAAAAAATATTTTTTTTGTTTAAATAAAAAAAATATATATATTTAGTAAAGGGTGTCCCAACAAGAACGCAAGATTTAAATTTTAAATAAAACACAGATATTTAAAAAAAAAATCGTGAAACTTTATTATATCGTAAAGTAGACAAAATGAGGTTATCTGTGGAACAACAAATCGGGCAGATGGCCGTCGCGGCTTTGCTGGCACACACGCGATCTTTTAATGAAATTTTCAATGGCCGTTTTGCATAAATGCTGCGGTATTTCATTAATGCAGCGTCCAATTTCCTCTTTTAAGGCTTGAGTCGTCGTCGGCTTATTCGCGTAAACCATCGACTTGAAAAAACCCCAAAGAAAAAAGTCTAATGGTGTTAAATCGCACGAACTAGGCGGCCAATTCTGGTCTCCAAAACGCGAAACAACACGACCGGGAAATGACTGATGTAGCAATTGAATTGTTTCTCTGGCTGTATGACATGTGGCGCCGTCTTGTTGAAAGCACATGCCCTCCACATTCATTTCTTCAATTCTAGGCACGAAAAAACTGGTTATCATTTCACGATACCGAATACCATTGACTGTTTGCGCTTGACCTGCGTTTGAGCGAAATCATCACGTACAGCTGCGACATTTTTGGTCGATCGACCTGGTCGAAGGCGCGTTGTTGTCTTTACATCACTAACAGACCCAGTTTCGGCAAATTCATCCATTAATCTCTTTACAGTTGACTCTTTTGGAGCATTATTGTGACCCCAAATTGATCGCAAATTTGCGAACTGTAGCCGCAAAACTTTCACAATGAGAATGCGTTGTTCATTCGTGTAGCGCTCCATTTTTACTAACCTCGTACCTTCTACTAGCAAACAATAACAATTGTTCAAATGTCAAACAATGACACTTCGAATGGCGCCAAATTTAAATCCTGCATTCTTGCTGGGACACCCTTTATGTATTTTTCACATTGAATTTTAGCAACTGGAATTCTCTCACAAAAACCTTCATAACTCAAAAGTCGCACAAATGCGCAAATCGGTATTCTAGGATTTATTACCTAAAATCTTATATTTTAAGATCATAAAAGCATTTTTCCCTGCACTCATACCCAAAGTTGTTGAAACTCAATGTATATGTGTGTCAAAAATACCACATTTTTAGAGCAATTTAATTTTTTTTTATATTTCTAAAACATTTATCTAAACGAAAAATCATTTTTTAAATGCTCATATACCTAAAGTTGACGATTGCATTACAAAACTTTTACTTATAGAAAGAAGTGTTAACAAAAACTATAATCACTTGAAATATTAAAATTTTCTCTTTTAATCAATGCGCGCAAAAATAACTAAAATTATTGAACTTTGAACACACACTACAAATAAAGTAAACTACCAAGAACTTTTAGTTTTGCAGTTAGTGCTGTAGAATTTTATCTACTTTCATATGGTACCAAATACGGTTGTGAAAGTTAAAATTCATCTTTTGAATTAATCGCCACTTGTGAAGGCTTTCACCCCACAGCGCGACGTTAAAATATTTTTGGGTATTAAATTTTTAATATAATTTATTTGGTGCGTGTTGTATAAGTTTCAAGGCCTACTAGGTTAATTTTTTTTTTCAAAGTCTGTGCATACAATAAGAGGTTTGTGACTGTTCGAAATGTGTGGTTGAAGTCTAGTGATGATTTGGCGAAGCACCAATAAAATGCATATAGACAATGCTTAACCACCAGCAAATAAAGTTCAATCATAATAAACTTATGACAATATGTCAAATAATCAATTTCTTAAATGTTATATAATTGTATTATATTATTGATTATATTTAAGCATTCTGTAAGCAATTTTTCCATTTTACTTAAATCAAATATGGAAAAAAATCGAGTGAAACTGAAACTGAGTGAAAGTATTCTGTTCAAAATTAATTGCCAGTTTATAGAAGCCATGTAAAAATTCTCGGCTGTCTATTTATAATGAAAACAAAAACAAATTTTGAGTGCTTTGTTTTTGTTTTCTATATAAATAGACAGACGAGAATTTTCACATGGCTTCTATGAACTGGCAGTACATGTGTCACTAATTTTTGATAATTATGGGTATTAAAAATAAAAAAACAAACCTTGAAGAAGGAAATAGATAAAATTAACTTTGAACTGCTTGCACTCATACTCATGCACTCACTCTTCAGCTATTGAGGGAATACATTATCTACAAAAATGCATTATCTAAACGTATGATTAGTTTAATTTAATTTTTATATTGTATGCGAAAAGGTTTATCTAAATACTTCAAAAGTTAAATATTATGGCAAAAATATTCATACACATATGATAAATTAATAGATTTTGTTTTCAAATTCCATAGATAATTGCTTAGCACATTATTAGATATTTCTTGATTAATTTTTTTTACCCATTGGCATACTTTGCTTTCAAGATAACTCATTCTAATTCATTTATACATTCGTTAAGCGAACACTACCCATTTACTTATGTCTCATAAAATGGGCCAAAGGCTGAAAGTGCTTTAACACCTTAAGCGCAAATCATCTCAGACATCAGTATATGCAAATGGTTAAAATTTAATCAGCTTTAGTTTTAGTTTTTTTTTTTTTTTTTTATACACATGTTGTAGTTTCACTTGTAGTTTTTTTTGTTGCTGACATTACTTACAAATTACAAACAGTAACTGTAACAACTAAATAAAAAATTTAAATATTAAGAGCATTAAGAGCAAAAGTAACAACTTGTATAGTTTTGTTGAACAAAAATAACACCCATACCAAAACATTACATGCTACAAAAACAAGGAAGGCAATTAGTTTACAGCTGCAGGGCTAGAGGCCAAAGAATGAAGAAGGGGATTAAACAACAAACTGTAATATATATAAATTTGCAGCAGTAGAGAGAAAATATATATATATATATATATATATATATATATATATATATATATATATATATATATATATATATATATATATTTTTATTTTTTATTTTTTATATATTTTTTAGTTAAGAAATTATCTTTAATTTTCAACTCATAATAGAGCCCAGCCATAGTGCAGTCTTGGCTTAGTCTGTTCTAGTCTAGTCCAGGGTAATTTGATTCTATTCTACTCCAGCCTAGTCTATTCTAGTCTTGTGTAGTATATATTAGTGTATCCGAGTTTATCCCTGTATATCATAACATAGACTAACATAGTCTAGTCTATCTTAGTCGATTGTAGTCCAGTCTAATCCAGCCTACTCCAGTCTAACTTGGTATAGCATAGTAAAGGCTAGTTTAGTCTAGTCTAGCCTAGTATAGTTTATAATGCACAAGAATAGTCTATGTAGTATAATATACCGTAGCCTGGACTAGCTTAGTCTAGGCTAGTCTAGCTTAGTCTAGTCTAGCATAGTCTAGCTTAGTCTAGCTTAGTCTAGCCTAGTCTAGCTTAGTCTAGCCTAGTCTAGCTTAGTCTAGCCTAGTCTAGCATACTCTAGCCTAGTCTAGCTTAATCTAGCCTAGTCTAGCTTAGTCTAGCCTAGTCTAGCTTAGTCTAGCTTAGTGTAGCCTAGTCTAGCCTAGTCTAGCTTGGTCTAGCCTAGTCTAGTCTAGCCTAGTTTAGTCTAGCCTAGTCTAGCTTAGTGTAGCCTAGTCTAGCCTAGTCTAGCTTAGTGTAGCCTAGTCTAGCCTAGTCTAGCTTAGTCCAGCCTAGTCTAGCTTAGTCTAGCTTAGTCTAGCCTAGTCTAGCTTAGTCTAGCCTAGTCTAGCTTAGTCTAGCCTAGTCTAGCTTAGTCTAGCCTAGTCTAGCTTAGTCTAGCCTAGTCTAGCTTAGTCTAGCCTAGTCTAGCTTAGTCTAGCCTAGTCTAGCTTGGTATAGCCTAGTCTAGCTTAGTCTAGCCTAGTCTAGCTAAGTCTAGCCTAGTCTAGCTTGGTCTAGCCTAGTCTAGCTAAGTCTAGCCTAGCCTAGCTTGGTCTAGCCTAGTCTAGCTAAGTCTAGCTAAGTCTAGCCTAGCCTAGCTTGGTCTAGCCTAGTCTAGTCTCTACTCTAGTATAGCCTAGTCTTTTAGTGTAGTCTAGTGTACAGTGTAGTCTAGCCTACTCTGGTCTACATCAAGTCTATTCTAGTACACTGCAGTCTAACCTAGTCTAATCTAGTCTAGTTTATAGTCTAAATATAGTCTAGCATGTTCTATCTAGTATTTCATAGTCTAGCGTATCGTAGTCTAGCTTAGTATAGTCTAGTCTGTTCTAGCCTTATCTAGTCTAGTGCAATCTAATCTAGTTAAATATAGCCTAATCTAGCCTAGCATACTCTGTATTCTATAGTCTAGTCTAGATATGTGCAAATTTTATGATTTTATCGTGTCACGCGTGATTCACGTGATTCGTGATCAAATATTATAACTAATCACGCGTGAGTGCGTGAGCGTGATTGAAAAAAATTTACTCGTGCGTGAGCTTTTTTTAATAATCACGCACGAATTCTCACGCTCTCACGAGATAACATTCCTGCATAGGTACATATGTAACTGTATTCCATCATTTGAAATAAATTATTTTATAATAAAAAATGCATATATGTATGTATAGTAATATGTATGGTAGTATGAGCTTATAAACATAATGAATACCCCCAAACAAAATGTTTCGACTTTTTCTGCAGTCAGACTTGTACCGAATTCGTTAAGTCATTTCGGTAGTTTCTCTGAACAATTTTTTTTAAACATTAAAACTTTGATTTTTGAGTACATAAGTAATAGTATGTGAACATTTTTTTTAAATAAATATGTATATGTTGATAAAAAAAAGGATTGTAACAAATATTAAAAAACGTGAGTATGTGCAAATTATTTCGACAATAGCAGCAACATAACGGTGAAGCGGTACTCTGCTATAAAAGCAAAAAGAAATCGTACCTACATGTCGTTAGGAATTCGTACCGACTTATCGTTACGAATTCGTACCGACTTATCGTTACGAATTCGTACCGACTTATCGTTACGAATTCGTACCGACTTATCGTTACGAATTCGTACCGACTTATCGTTACGAATTCGTACCGACATATCGTTACGAAGTCGTAATAATATTTCGGTACCGAAATCGGAAGATTTTGTCCACCAATCGTTACGAATTCGGAGCATATATATATATATATATATATATGTATATATATATATATATGTATATATATATATATGTATATATATATATATATATATATATATATATATATATATATATATATATATATATATATATATATATATATACAATTGAGAAACACTACTGATTCAACAGTGCATTTGCCAACAATACTACTGACGAATTGTACCGCAGAAAATGTTTTTTGCTTTAGGGGCCGTCCATATATTACGTAACGCTGTAAGGGGGAGGGGTGGGGTTCGAGTTTTGTTATGATTTGTTATGGCGGTGGTGGGGGGAGTCTTTGAAAATGTTACGTAACATACGTCTTACCTTCACATTTATGTTATGTATGTATACATACATTGATGTGCGGAATGTCAATTTTTGATATACGAGAATTCGAATTCGAATATTTAAAATGATATCCGCGAATACGAAATTAACTTTGCTTTATTTTAATTTACATTATAAATTTTACAAAAACACGTGCGTGATCGTGATAAGTTGTAAACCACTCGTGCGTGATTAAAAATATTTTATTCGTGAGCGTGCGTGATCGTGAAAATTTTCAAAATCATTCGTGCGTGAAAGTGCGTGAGTAAAATATTTTTTCTGCGTGAGCGTGCGTGTCGTGAGTCAGAAAACACTCACGTGCACATTTCTAGTCTAGTCCACCCTAGTATAGTCTCGCCGAGCTTACCCTACATTTTTGTTTGAGCTTGTCACCTGAACTTCTTGCCATTGCCTCTGCAATAGAGCCCTGCACAAGATCACTTACAAAAACTTTTAAGTCATGAGGGATTTTTCAAATGATTTAATACAGCGAAATCTTCTAAAACAAACGCTAAACAACACTGTTCGAAAGTTTCAGTTATTGCAGGTATAGGAGTAAATAAAAAAATATTTCGTGACGGAAAAATTTGTGATGCTTGCTTCTTCACGTCCATTGACATTAGTTGTGCGCGCTTGCTTTATAAAACCACCCTTAAGCACATAACAGCTTACTATCTACATCTTACACACACACACACACTCAAACGTACAATATGAAAAATAAGAAGCATACACGCATCAACACTACTTCTTTTGTTTGTTTGTTAAGAACAAGAAGTCTTCGCGACATCGTTTAAAAACACTCGTATACATGTACATCAATACATTCATCGTGATGCGCTGATTAAACAACATCATTTATTATTGGTTTAGTATAATACATGCTACGGCAATACATTTAAAAAACAAGACGTATTTACATTTACGCAGCCCTCTGCTTTGCAAAGACCAACGTTTAAACATAAGTCTGCTAATGAAGTGATAAAATGTTAATTTCTAATTGTTTTCTCCGTTGATAAAACATACATAGAGACAACAAATTATAAAATGTGCTTGTTCTTTTGTTTTGCACAAAATTGATAAAACTGACAATGGAACTCTTGAAGAACTCTAAGTGTATTAAAGTTCATTACTAATAAGAAAAATTAGTCTAACTCAATTGCACTTCACGATACTTCTAAATTCTTCATTTGTCATGTGGAATAGCTTAAAATATTTAAAAGCCATTTTTATTTTGGCCATCCTGTTAATATTGGCTTCTTTGTATACATCAAGTTTAGGCCTGAGAAATTTCACAGGCACTTTTCAACGAACTATAAAACTAGATAGAAGTAAAGGTATAATTAAAGGAAAATTGTTTAAATTATTTTAAAAAAAGCATATAACTAAATAAATGCAAAAAAATACAAAACAGAAAAATTTCTTATCTGTCGAAATAAAAATTGTGCAAAAAATTAATTTTGTTAAATTTGGACTTTTATCAATAACACAAAATAATAAAATAAATAAAAACTTGTCCATGGAAGAAAGAGTAGTAGAAACATACATACATATGTACATATAATATATATTGTATGTTTATACTTATGTATGTGCAAACGAATATCATCAGTAATATTAAAAAAACCTTGTTCAATGTTGTCTCACAGATTTCGAAGATAACTTTTATCTCGTCAAAAAATGAAAGTGCAAACTCTAACATGTTAAAGAATTGAATTCTTTTATATTCTAAATACATTCATTGTGGTGTAGTGACTTATTTTGGGCAAATATCATGCGGAAAGGTGTTAAAGCTTTAAAAATTTTGTTTCTTTTCGCCATCGTATTTACTTTAATGTGTTTGTTTTGTCTGAATTATAAATTTAGAAGATATAATGAAAAAATTGCACTGCAATTGAAATTGGATAAAAGAAAAGGTAAAGTTGCATTTAAATTTAAAATCAGAGAGAGAGAGAGACAGAGAATGCATTACGTTTACACAGGTCAATTGTGTGCACTGTAGGCTGTTGTAGGCTACTTTTATGCTAAGCCAAAAAATATTATCGCTTAGGTCGCCTTATTATGCTGTATTATGTCCGAGTTGAAAGTTTCAGTGGTCACAATACTAATAAAATAATAAATTCAATGGATTTAGATGGACTAGATATGTAATGGACTAGATATGTAATTCAATACGACCCTTAGCCTATATAAAATATAGTTTTAACGTTTTTTTTTTTTGTTTTTGGTTTTTTTCGGTTTTGAGCGTTTTTTGCCTTTTTCGGTTTTGGCAATTTATTTTTAATTTTTGGCGCTTTTTTAGTTTTAACACCTTTTTTCTCGTTTTGGCAATTTTTTTCGGTTTTTGGTGTTTTTTCATTTTGGCGATTTTTTTCATTTTGGCGATTTTTTTTCATATAGATTTTTTTAGTTTTGGCGCCTTTTCGCGTTCTGACGTTTTTTTTCGGTTCTTGGCGTTTTTTTTCTTTTTGGCGATTTTTTCATTTTGGCGATTTTTTCGTATTTGGCGATTTATTTTAGTGTTAGAATTTTTTTAATTTTGGCGATTTATTTCGTTTTGGCGAATTTTTTCGGATAGACGATTTTAAAATTTTTGGGATTTTTTTGGTTTACCGTTTTTGAAAATTTCAAGAGTTTGCCTCTTACGGTTTGGTGATGTAGCGGCCAAGGTTCTACATACTCTGTCCAAATTTCAGGTCCGTAGCTCTTACGGTTCCTGAGAAAATAGCCTGTGACGCACAGACGGACAGCGCAGCGAAAACAATAGGGTTCCTTTTCACCTTTGGTGTTCCTAATTATGAAAGAGTAGAAAGAAAGAATTATGGGAGAGTAGAATCATGATTTAAGACACTACAGCAGCTTTAAAATTTCCCAAGAACACTGCTTTTCTTAATTCCAGCGATTATTACTCCCACATATTTGCACAGATATTATTTAATCATTTTTATGCGAAACATCTACGAAGATTAAAGTTGGCTGCAGAGCTTTACTAACCCTACACTTTTAACATTTGGTCTTATAGAAAAAATCTTAGCTCAGCCTAGAGTTATTTGCAAAAATTATTTTAAAAAATCTCTTTTCTGTTTGTTAAAAGCTTTTAAAGGAAGAAAAAATATTTTAACGATTCCATTTGGCATTTTTTAGAACCCAATATCTAATACTACTGCAAACAAAATCAGGTTCGAAGGACCATAAGGAACAACTTTAATTTTGATAGTGTTCTTTATGGCAACATAGTTATAATTCAAAAAAATCTACTTATACTGAAAATGAGTTAGAAATTTTAAGTTATATTTTCTAAAGAAGTGAGTGGGTGTTGGAATAAAGGAGTTAATGAACGGAAACAATACAATACTAAATATTAATAGGCGTGGTGCGCCCACTTATCCAAAATGCTAAATAGCACCATTTAAAAGAGATTAAAGTGAATAAAATGCTTCGTAGGATACTGCTAAATGGAAGTACATTTAATACAATGTAAAGGAGTGCGTTAAAGTTCATAGAAATATTTTGACTAGAAATATGTCAAAGTATAGATTAACTTTTAGTAGGCGTTGTACTGCCCACTTGTTTGCAACTAGATCATACAGAAGCTAAAATATCGAAGATAATAATAAAAGAGATAAAAATTGTAAAAAAAAAATCCAACATCATTAGCAGCCTCCCTCTTTTTTTTAATCGATGAAAAGTTATCTGATTTCAGCACACAAACTTTCTTTAAAAATACAACTACTAATTACTAATAAGAAATTTCATAACAAATTTAATACATTTCCTTTATTTTGTTTCGCAGCATCAGATGATAAAACTTTCATAGAGAATATCGCTCAAGACATTCCCTACTTACCCATCGAAGATCTCACTAATCCGCTGTACGTGCAACGCAATTTAAATAAAACCTGTGCCTGGTATCCCTCATTGCTCGATGTCAAAATACACAATGACTATTGGCAAGAGTTCAACAATCGTAACTTTTCTTACTACATCTTTGGAGCGTACTTTGACAATCGGCCCACGGTGGTGCATACGGAGCCTGTGGTCCGAGTTTTAACCATGATAAATTATTTGGGCAAAAAATACAATGAATATCCCCTGACCTATTGCCAGTTGTGGTATGAGGAGCAGTCGCAACCAATTATTACGTCTATGAAAGAGATGCATAAAATCTGGTATTACGAATGGGGTCACAATGAGGATCATCACTTTGCCCATTTTATATCGTGTCCGGTGCCGCAAGAGCACAAACACTGGATACCACATACCGTATCACTGGTGGCCAAGCCCTGTGACAAGGCCACAAATAATGTGAGGGTAACCTATCAGCCCTTGTTTTCAAACGAGTCACAAAAGGAATTCGCCGTGTGCATCAAGGGCCTGGACTATCCCGGAGTAGATATGTCGCATCGCATGGTGGAATACATTGAAACATTGCGTGCTTTGGGAGCGCAAAAGATTACCATGTATCAGCTGCAGGTGCACCCTAACACCACTAAAGTACTGGAATATTATCAAGACACGGGATATCTCGAATATCGGCCCATGAGTCTATCAACGGCGGTAAGTAATTTGCCAGCTTATCGTCATTTAGAGATAAACAAAAATGGCTGGTCCTACATGTTGCACGAGGTGATACCCTACAATGATTGTTTGTATCGCAACATGTATCGCTATAAATATGTGGCTGTTGTCGATACAGACGAGGTACTCATGCCTTTGGGTAATATCACAAACTGGCACGATTTAATGATTTTTGCTGAGGGCATAAAAATAAATAATTGCAATAAATTTGCTAGTTTTTGTTTTCGTTGTGCCTATTTTCCACGTTACGCGGAAAAGCCTCGTTACACCGCCGACATACCGGAGTATTTTTATATGTTGCAGCATGTTGCAAGAGTTAGGAAGCATATACGTCCCGATTGGAATACTAAATGCTTGCATAGTACGGACAGTGTTATAGCTACGCACAATCATTTCTCCATGCATCAAGCGTGGAATGTGTGCCCACACTATTCCTTTGAAGCAAATATGGCTCAACTGCAGCATTATCGGGAGCCGCTAATTAAAGAGACGTTAAATGACTCGGTGATAGATTTAAGTTTGTGGCGTTTTAAGGACGAAATAGTTCAACGCTCCACGCAAGTATTTGAAGAGTTGGGATTTCTCACATATGATTAAGAAATACTAAAGGGAATATTTTATATATATTTATTGGTAGTTACCTTATAGACATGTTTCTAAACAAATGTTTGTATACAATGTATTATATACAACATGCAACTAACAATATATAAGACTTATTGCAGATTTTTTTTATTATTATTATTTCTTTAATTTAGTTTCAAAACAACGCATGCTATTTTTCAACAGTGAACTGCAATGAAATAAATTTTTTTACTATTAAAAACCGAACACCTCTCGTATTCATTTTCAACATAATATTACGCTAAATATATGAAGCCGATAAATAGGCTCGAAGTATATTAACATAGATATGTTTAATTAAACGTTAAAGATTTTCAAATTCGCTTGAATTTGAAAAACAAAATTGAAAATTTCACTTAAATTTTAGTTGCAATCATCTTTATGCGAATTAAGATATGAATTCAATACAATTTTATGAATTGAATTTAGAGATTAATTGAAATGATTTTTATATAATTATGTAATTAAAAAAAGTTAAATAAAATATTTTTGAAAAAAAATTCAAAATTTTTTTTAATTGTAATATTTTTAATGAATTACAAATTGATATAAAAAAAATAATTTTTAATTTTTAAAAATTCTATAAAATTATCTAAAAAATTTTAATATTCTTAAATTCTATAAAAAGAATTATTTGCAATATTTTCAAAGAATTAAAAATTTTAGTTAACTGAATTAAAATATTTATTTAAAAAAATTCCCTAAAAATAACTAAAAAAAAATTAATATTCAAGATTTCAACAAAAAAATAATTGATATATTTTTTATAAAAACTAAAAATTTCATTAAACTGACTGAACTAAAAACGCAATTGAAAAAAAAATATGAAAAAAATATTTTTAAAGCTAATTAAAAAATTAATTGTAATATTTTTAATGAATTAAAAATCGAATTTTGAAACTAATTTTTAATATATAAAAATTAATATCAAAAAAAAATTAATTATAATATATATTTTTAATGCATTAAAAACTGTATTTAACTTAATTAAAATATTTTTAAAAATTCCATAAAAATAATTTAAAAAAATTTATACGAATTTTATACGAATTAAAAATTACATTAAACTGAGTAAAAAAATTTATTGATAAATATATATTTTATGTAATAAATTAAAAAAGTTAATTTTAATAGTTTAAAAAATTCTATTAAAATCAAAAAAAAAATAATTGGTTTATTTTTTGTGAATTAAAAATTTTTATTAATCTTAATTAAAAAACAGTCATTGATATATTTTTATGCAATAAATTAAAAAAAATTTTAAATACTTTTAAAAATCCTATAAAAATAGATCAATTAAAAAATTAATTGGTTTTTTTTTATATGAATTAAAAATTAAAAAATAATTGAACTGAATTAAAAGATCTATTAATATACATATTTTTATATGATAAATTAAAAAATTAATGAAAATATTTGTAACAATTCTATAAAAATAACTGCATAATTAATTTCCAAAGATTAAATTAAAAAATTAATCGGTTTATTTTTTATATGACTTAGAAATTTAATTAAACCGAATTAAAAAATTAATTTATGTATTTTTATGTGATAAATTAAAAAAGTTAATTTAAATATTTAAAAACTGAAACATTTTAAATTTAATTGAACTAGAATGAATTTTAATCGGGAAAAAAATTTTAATCGGGCTCAAGTGCAGTATTTTCAATTCTTATTGAATAAAATATTTTTATTAATTAATGTGAGTTTCTAAAGAAAAGAAGAAAAATATTTCATTCAATAAGAATTGAAAATACTGAACTTAAGCTCGATTAATATATATAAAAAATTTGAAAAAATTTTATAAAAATAACAACAAAATTTTATATGTATTGAAAAATTCAACTAAAAAAATTAATTGGTTTAAATTAATAAATTAAAAAAATTAGTTGACATATTTTTGTGTAATAAATTTAAAAAAAAAAATATTTAAAATATTTTTAAAAATTCTATAAAAATTACTATAAAATATTTATTCGAAATTTCAATTAAAAAATTAATTGGTTTATTTTTATATGTATTAAAAATTTACTGCCAGTTCATAGAAGCCATGTGAAAATTCTCGTCTGCCTATTTATATTGAAAACAAAAACAAAGCACTCAAAATTTGTTTTTGTTTTCATTATAATCCATTTCATTAATCCCATTTAAAACATTAAACCATATTTATTTTTATAAACTAAATTTAAAAAAAATAATTTAAATGTTTTTACAAATTCTTTAAAAATAACTAATTAATAAGTTTTCAAAAATTCAATTAAAACATTAATTGCATTATTTCTTTAGATGAATTAAAAATTTAATCAAGCCTAATTGAAACATTGATTGGAAAAATTTTAAAGATTAGGAAAATTAACTCCCCCCTCCCCCCCCCCCTTTTCCACAACATACACACACGATCGATTAGAGTAAAAATTTATATGAAAAGTAAATTTTCTAGACGAGTCGACGACTGTCGTCTAACTTGTGGAAAAAAGTGTAAATATATTTTTAATTCAAACAAAAATTTTTTAAAAATTCAATTCAAATAATTATCGAAAAAAAATTTAAATAATAAAAAATGGAATTTAATGAAAAAAATTAATTAAAAAATTTTATATAAATATAAAAAATTTTATATAAAGTTAAACAATTTTATATGAATTTAAAAAAATTTTATATAAATTTTAACAATTTTATATGAATTTAAAAAATTTTATAAAAATTTATAAAATATATTTATTGTTGGCTTAGCACGTCTATTGAATTCGTATTTATTTTGACAGGCGTAATTGAAAAAATAATTTAATTTATTTCAAATTCAAATTCTATTGAATTAATAACAATCAAACAGTTTTTATTTAAATTAACTGAAAAATTAATATAAAAAAAAATAATAGAGTAAAATTTTCTTATCATGTCCGGCAAAGTCCCTTATGTTTGCATATGTGTATGTTTTTTAATTAATTTTTTCCTTACAATCAATTAAATTTTCTGTTAATTTTCAAAGATTTATCTACTACATTTTTTTAATTTTTTATATTTGCTTCTCAGAAATTTAGCAATTTATTATATTATTTATTAATGTTTCCTTTATCTTACACGGAAGTCTTGTTATATTCTTTGTATTTTAAACCCTCTTAAGTTTACTCTTTTATTTAAACAAAAGGGGAAAGAATAGAAATTTGTTTCCTACTTGCAACAAATATATATGAAGCAGATACTTATTTTAATAGAAAGTGCAGAAGTATGAAATATTTTAAATTGAAGTAGTGGATCAGCCCTTGCGAATATCTGTTATGACATTACGAATTAATATATGCATTTCTACAACTCTCATTTAGTTTATATTAAAATAAACATATAAGTAAGATATGTATAAAAAAAATTTAAACTGAAAATTAATTCTTTATAAAGATTGAAAGATTTATTATTTTATATTATTATAACTCTAATTTGCAGTCAGATTTTGTCGCTTTAAATTAATATCAACTCTTTTTTTTTTTTTTTTTTTTTTGCTCCAGGGAAAAGTACAATTTTAACTTTGTCATGCCACCTGTTTCTGTTCTTCTTCACTTTTTATTATCTAACTGAAGGATAATGCTTTTCATTTTTCTTATCTTTTTTTTGCAGCAATTGTTGCAACTTCAATGGAAAAGCTTTCCTTTTGTAATCGGCTAAGGAAAATGTTATAAATTCGCTAAAAAAAATCGCTTGCTTGTCCTTTCTCATATTTCGTTTAGATTTTAATTTTTTTTTTTTTTTTTTTTTTGTAGCATTAAAGGACAAAAAAAATCCAACATACTTTTTTAACTAAGTAAAGCTCAAAGGAAAGGAGTAATTGTTTTTCTCTCTCTCTCTCTCTCTCTCTCTCCAGATAAGTGTGTAAAAATGGCAAAAGCTATACTGGAAAATATTAAAACTTTTTTTTTGATTTAAAGCAATATAAATTAATGAAATATTTTAGCAAGTGCATGCTGCTGAAGACAATTATTATTAGTAAGAAGATAAAGAAGTACTTGCATCAACATTTAAGCGTTTTCTTGCAGAGCAAATTACAATTTGTACATTTATTTTATAATACAAAATCCTGAGGGAGTATTGCAAGTGTAGACTGCTGGTGCCTTTTACAACTCCTTACTTGCTTCTAGTCGAAATTGCTATTTTTATCAGCTAAATTTTACATGGTGTGACGTAAAATCGTTGCAAATTAGAGCAAGCCGAATCCAAATTAAAGCAAGTTTAAAAATACCTCACTCTTCTTTTAATCTCTTAAAATATTATTCTGTCAATCTTTCAAAAATACTAGGCTTCTTGCAAATCTTTCCGAACCAAGCTTACTTGAACCTTCTTTCAATTTTCTTTAAGCTTGTTTTTTATCTTCTAAGGGAGTCTACTTTATATCTTCCAGAAGTGCTTGGCTTTCTTTCAAATGAGTGAACTAAGCCTAACTCAGCTTTATTTCAAGCTTCTCCAAGCTCATTTTTAGGATTCCGTACACCAAAGGTGTTTTCGCTACGCTGTCCGTATGTCTGTCTGTCCGTCACAGGCTATTTTCTCAGGAACCGAAAGAGCTACGGAACAGAAATTTGGACAGAGTATGTAGAACCTTGGCCGCTACAACAACAAACCGTAAGAGGCAAACTCTTGAAATTTTCAAAAACGGTAAAACTAAAAAAACCGAAAATTACAAAATCGCCAAACCAAAAAAAAAAAAAAAAATCGACAAAAACCAAAAAAAAAAAATCGCCAAAACGAAAAAAAGCACCACATTAAAAAAAATTTCAAACACTAGCAGCCTGTTTGTAGAACACGACTCGTCAATAAAAAGCGCTAAAATGTTAGCATTATTTATTTTTTGGGGTTTTAGAACACGAGTGTTGACGATTTTTGTTAAAAAACGTAACTGATGTCAGTTTATTTGGGTTTGTACAAAGCGATTTGACTCACAATAAACATCAAGAAGGACGACTAAGAAATTGTAGTCGTTTCAAAACAAAATTCAAAAATAAACAAAACACTCAAAAAGTGTAAATAACTAATAAAATTATAAAAAAATAAAAAATTGGATTTCCAACAAGAAAAAGGTAAGCAAACTGTTATACTAAATTTTTCTTGTTTTGATTGATTAAATTTTTAGCATCAAAATGACAAGAAGACTGCAGTTTAACAAGATTTTCATGTACGTTTTTGCTGTGTAATTGTGATACTCCAGGTAGCATGCTTTGGAAAATTGTTACTTGGCTTTACATCAATGCACAAACATGTAAGTATGTATGTGTTGGTTGGCGCTCGTTTGATTTGTCATGGTTGGAAGTAAAGTTAATGGTTACGGAACCCTCCAGTATAAACTGGAAGCTAGCGGAAAAAGGTATTCTGAAATAGATTATTTCATACATAAATTTGTATGGTGGTGCACCTTGCCGCGTTAGCAGAGTGACAGGGCTAAACCAGTGAAGAGAAACATACCAATGTTTTTTAAATAATAAATTTTTGTTTTTTTTTTATAACAATTATCCTAATGATTTGTTCGTGAATTTACATAATATATGCAATTATGTACGCAGATTTTTTAAAGAAAAATATACTTTCCATTATCGTCTATATTTGTGTCTAGTTTTGTTGAGATATATTCAATGGATCACGAGCTGTAGGATAGTTTCCGAATATATAACAAAGCTTATAATAAACTGGTATTTAATGTTGTGATCCTTATATTATTAAATGATGCATACATACATCTACAGATCTTAGTTTAGAAAATAATGAAAATGGATTATAGTTATCGCTATCCACTTTTTAGCGAGAGTCGTTGAAAAAAAGTCTTCCCAAAGAACCAAATCATATAATAACCCCCCAGGAAATCCGCCTGGATTTATTCAAAACAAACTCTATCGTTTTTTCTGTCTATAACATGCAAGTAATAAAAATAGTAGCATTTATTTCTCGTATTTCCAGTTAATAATTAATTAGTATAAAGCATTTAAACTCTAAAACCGCTTCCTCCTATATCCACACAAGTGAGTAATTGATGGCCTTCACGCTCCAGCTCTTCATATTCCAAATATTTTACCTCGTCTAGTTGACCCTTATTTGAGTTTTCATCCACTACTGCATTGACATCTTCATCATTATTAACAGCTTTATTAGCATACGTAGAAATGGAAATATATTCAGCCAGAAAGTCTTCGGTGTCAAATATTTTTTCCATAACCTCATCACAAACATTGTCCATCGTTAGATCGTTGTATACATCTACTTCGGAATCTTCCTCTTGTAAATGAATTTTCAGAGTATTAGATGAGGCCGCAGAATTGCCTGCAGGAAGTTGAGTAAACTATACTATACTTTACTATAATTGTATCACTTATATGTTTTGTTTTTTTCATATGCGTTAAAAGTAGAGGTTTGCGCATAAAGCCCGCACCGCATTCCAAGCATTCATAAGTCTTCTTATCGCTGTGCACGAAACGATGGGCATTGCGTTTGTTTGCCACAAACGTCGCAGGTGTGTGGCGTTCATGATCTTGAATTTCTGGTCGGCGAGCAAATGAATGCACCACTTTGTGAACTTGCAAGCTATGCTGTGTGGCAAAGGCCTTGTGGCACACAACACATTCGAAGGCTCTCACCGATACGATATGCAGTTTTTTGTGTTAAGGTTTTGCTGATTCAAGAATCATTTCTGGCACTGATTGCATTTGTATGGCCGCGATCTGTCGTTATGTATTTTCACATGTGTATACAGTGTATATTTCGAAGCAAAATCTTTGGAACATTCAAAACTCAATTATTAATATAAATCTCACAACTTTAATTCAAATTTTTTAAAACAAAATAAAAAATTCTTGCACAAAATTTGTTTACTTTTTTTAATTCAGCCCAATCATGAACAAAAATTCCGCGTGAGTTTTTTCACTTTTCCCTTTTCTCCTATTTTGAATATGTTTTCTCCTGTTTTTACCAAATGCGGGAATAATAAAAAAACTCCCGGGGGAAAAAGTAGGTATTATGAACGCAATTGAATTTGCGTTTTTCACTAAAAATTTTTGCCTGGCAAAACAGAAGGGAGTTTACATAAAAACATATTTAATACTCAATTAAAACAAAATGTTTATACATAAACTTCTATTTTATAGTTCTTTTATTTGGGATAACAGAAATAATGCCCAAGAAAATCGTTTATAAACTTAATTTTACATATTTTTTCAAGTTGGTGAATTTTAATAATTTTGTTTACTCTCTCACTCAAAAAAAGGGAGAAAAAAAATGTCAACAAACAAGCAAAACGACGAGCTTCGTAATGCAGTGATGCCACATATTACTCTTTTTTGTTCCCAAGGAATTTATGATTGGAGGAATTTTTTCTCGAGAAAATTATTTTCCGTGAGAAATGAATTCCGGGGGAATATTCATGATTGGGCTGATTATGTATTTATGTAGATGTCAAAATAGGGTTGTTATTTTTTAAGCTAAAAACACAATTTCGTGTAAAAAAATATAAACTAAAACTACTTTTTAACATATTGGCAATAGTGCGATTTAGTACATATATGACATATGGGCGAATTAACGTAAGCTGCACGACAAAGTCAAGTCGCGTTACACAAACGCTTCTCATTACTTATACGTCCATGAAATGGCTCGTCGTGAGTCGCCTTTTTCGCGTTCTACAAACACGCTGTAAAATAAATCGGAAAAACCGAAAAAATCGACAAAATGAAAAAATCGCCAAAATGAAAAAAACGCCAAAAATCGAAAAAAATCGCCAAAACGCGAAAAAGGCGCCATAGCAAAAAAAAATCGCCTAAATGAAAAAAAAATTGCCAGAATGAAAAAAAGTCTCCAAAATGAAAAAAAAACGTCATAAACCGAAAAAATCGACGAAACCAGAAAAAAAATTTAAAAAACTAAAAAAAAGCACCAAAACTTAAAAAAATCGCCAAAAACCGAAAAACTATTTATTATATAGGCTAAAGTTCGTATTGAATTATGTACATGTCTAGTGACCCTACGGAACCCTTCGTGCGCGGGTCAAAGTCGCACTTCACTGATATTTATTTCAATATTCTAGGAGAGTCTACATTTTATTTTGCAGAAGAGTCTCCCACAATCCTTACCAAACTTCTTCCTTCAGTCTTTAAATCTTCTTGTTACTAATCTTAAAATAAAGTCTTTCAATCCTCTAGCAAAATTGTTCTTTAAAATTTTCCAAAAGGTTTCTTTGATTTTTTTTTTTTTTTTTTTGCAAAATTTGGAAAATCTCCCCTCAAGCTTTCAGAGGAGATAATTTTGTACATTAGAAGATTATTTGTCTATCTCCTCTAAGCATCTCTAACTTATTATGTAAGGATTTTCAAGAAAATAAGTCACTAAATTCATCTTAAGTTGGTTGCATAGATTAATGGACCTCTGGCAGACTCAGAGAAAGTTATTCAAAGGCGTTAAATCGTAAAAAAACTTAATGGCTAATTGACCAAATCAGTTTGAGAAATAAAATTCTTGGATAGTACAAGGTCTCGCAACAGAAAGTTTATCGGGAATGTTACTGAAAATTTATATTATAACATGCGAAGTTGCATGAATCTACGATAAATGATCAGAAAAAATAGTAGGTAAACATAGAAAGAGAATCTCGCAACACATGCTAGACAACCTATCCGAAGTATCACAGATTGTTATAGAAGACCTCATAAGTTACCTCAAGGCAAAGGGGTGGATTTAATTCTACTGATCACTATATGCAGATTTGTATGCAGACCTTTTTTATATATTGACTATTGTTCAGTATGTCTAGATGTAGAAGAGGAGGAGACAATAACTCACTACCTATTTATCTTGTACTTAAAAACCATCAGGATGTCTAGATAAAGAAGAGGAGGAGCAAATAACTCACTTCCTATGCATCTGCCTTGTACTTGAAAACCAACGCTTTTGCGCTCTAGAAAGTGGAGTTTTCAGTAGCCTCTCGGAATTATCAGGGATTGACCTTAAACACCTACTTTTGCTGTGTGAGCCACTATGAGCAGTGGGATTTTTAACCGCTAACTACAGCTGGAAAAATGTTAATTTATTCCCAGGGTTGGAATATTCCTTTTAGTTTCCTCTTCTCAAAAACGTCCTCTCTTTTCTTTCTCTAGCCTGTTAACCTAACCTATCCTCTTTCTTAAGTTACGACTGTGAAGAGTAAAGTGGTATCTATCTAAACGGAATTTCATATCATATTTGATTGCTCTCAGATAGCAAGCAGCCATTAATCAATCTATTCCTGACGATCCTAATCTTTCAATCCGGAAGTATCCCCAGAAACTTCACCTATAATTATGGACGTTTTCCTGTGGGGTTGTCTCTAAACTAAAAATTAATCCAATAAACTGATTCTATAAAGCAATAACAGCTATTAGGAACTCCATATAAACTATATGTAAAATTAAGAACCATTAAGAGAAAGTGAGGTATTTAAGAGATGACTGCTTTACAAACTGTTAGCCTAATCCTTGGGCAGATTACTGCGATAAACTAATTTCAAGCTGAGCTACGATTTTTTCTAACAATGGCTCTCTGCTTAAAAACTCTACAAATCTATTGTATCTTTTTTAATATTTTTCTTAGTCTCGATTATTACAATCCTCATTAAATATTCACACGCAATAATCATAAAACGTTCAAATCTCCATTTAGACCAGCACACACACAAAAAAAATGATTTATGGCTTTTGTGGCTCATGAAAATAAAGTGTAAAAGAAAGTCTCAGTAAATCTTTTCAACCACCTTCAAAAAGAAAAGAAATAGCAGAAAATTTCATCTCACTTAGTCGGTGGTTGAGATGATGACGAAGATGATTTAGAAAGTTGAACTCATAAATAAAATTTTAATAAAGCATTTGTGATTTATGTGTTGAAGTTTCCTGGATATGCAGGACTTTGCAAGAAAAAAAATTATGGTTGCCTAGCAAAAAGATTATCCTGGTTTAAATTAAGCAATTGAATTTTTTTTATAGTTTAAAAGAATTTTCATTAAGTTTAATATTTCCCAAAAAAAAAAACACTAAGGATTTTTATTAAGTTTAAGCGAAAATTGTAAATCTTCGGAGGAAAAGTCATCTGAATATTCAAAATAAGTCATAGAAATCGCCACATATAAAAATTTTAATATATAACACTTTTTTAAGCAAATGATTAATTTTTATTAGGGAAGCATTTACTAAAGGTGAGAGGCACTGTAAAAAAGCGCTAGGACTAAAAAATAATCGCTAAAACTAAACTAAGTCGCCAATAACCGAAAAACTCGCCAAAAACGGAAATATGACAAAAAGCAACAAAAAAATGCCATAAACTGAACAAAATACCACAAACGGAAAAAAGTGTCACAACTAACAAAAATCTCCAAAAAAAAAAAAAAAAAACGCCAGAGCTAAAAAACACCAAAAACCGAAAAAAATTTAAAAACAAAAAAGCTCCAAACCTAAGAAAACGTTTGAAAAATAATAAAAAAAACCTAAACGAAAAATCGCCAAGAAAAAACTAAAAAAGCTTTTAAATGAAAAATATCACCAAAATAAATCGCTAAAATGCAAACAAAATCGGCAAAAGTAAGAAAGTCGAAAAAAAAACAAAAAAAAAACCGAAAAACAATCGCCAAAACGAAAAAAACGTCAGAGCTAAAAAAATATCGCTAAAACTAAATTAAATCGCCAAAAATCGAAAAACTCCCCAAAAACCGAAAAAGTCGCCAAAAACAAAAAGAAAGCCGACAAACAGAAAAAATGCCAAAAACGAAAAAGCTACAAGACTAAGAACATTCTGAAAATGAAGAAAAAACTAATCGAAAAATCGCCAAAACAAAAAGTCGATTAAATGAAAATTATCACCAAAAATAAATTAAATCGCCCATATGCAAAAAAAAAAAATCAGCGAAGGTGAAAAGGTAGCCAAAAAAAATTTTCAAAATAGCCAAGAACAGAAAAAATCGCAAACACGAAAAAAATCGCCAAAAGCAAAAATAGAAACATCAGAAATAAATAAGTCGCCAAAAACTGTAAAAAAGCGCCAAAACGAAAAAAAGCTCCAATACTAAAAAACGCACCAAAGCTAAAAAAAATGCTACACTGAAAAAAATCGCCAAAAAACCAATAAAAAATAGGCAAACCGAAAAGAAAGCTTAGCCGCTAAAAAGAGCCAAAACAAAACAAAAAATTAAAAAAAAAATTAACATCAGGTAAGACCTTCGATTATATGGAATAATGTTCGTATAGTATTAGACATGTAAGACGGATATATGTGGAAAAACATGCTTTAAAGGGTAAAATATGCACTAATAAATCGATGCCAAAATTCATAAAAAGTTTTGAAACTGATAAATATCTTTCTTGTCCTCGCATTAATACGTCACACAAGAAAAAACATTCAATAATATTTTATTATACATATATTAAAAAATGTGAATTTTTTTAACTAAAACTTAAATGGCTTGAAAAATGTATTAAAAAATTTGGTCAATTTTTAATTTCTCTAACTCGTAAATAAAAAGAATTAAAAGAAATAATATTTTCAAAAACTGATGTAATATGAGTTTAAATTTCTGGTCCTTAATCGAATGAGAGCCGACACAGTGGGGCAGGCCAATCAGATATGACAACAACTCCGAGAATTAACTGGAAGCAAAAGCAATGAAATGACTTTGGTCGTGGAACGGACTTGAACTTTCATTAAAAGCTTTTCTTAATATCTAAATTACTGGCCAGCATCGACCCTTGTTTTGAGTCTTCCTAGTGCATAGCCGCTTAAACTGGAACCAGAGTGCCGTACGTCAAGCGACAAGGATCTTCAAAGATATTTGATATCGAGCCTTGTTGCTAAAATTTACGCCATTTTTAGCATTAAAAATTTAAAAAATTAAAACTAATGGCATATGTATATCACTTTCATAAATATTTATTTCAGTGTATAATCAAACTTTTTAACATTTGTTTTATTTAAATCTACAAATTTCACATTTCCTATATGATGAAATATATATTTGGTTTGCATATGAAAAAGCAATTTATATCTAATTTTTTTTTGTCATTCCTAAAACCACTTTTATTCTATATAAATTCAAACATATCTGCATAAATATTTATCTAAATATGTATGTACATGCAATATATATTTCCAGTATGTATTTACAAACTAATATTTATTTCAACAAAATAGTTTGTGAAGAATTGCAGGTTTTTCTTCATACTTTTTTGCCAGCATTTTTGCTCTATTTGTTTTAAAACATTTAAATGTATATTTATGTATGTGTGTAAGTATATAGATAGTACTATAAAGCCAAATACTCTTGCTACTGCAGCTTACTAAAAGTTGCTTTTTGAAAAATGCCAAGATTTCAGTATGAAGTTAAAAAAAAAATATCCAAACGAACTAAACTAAACTAATGTTGCACCAGGTGTTTGTTTCAAAAAAACACTTAATAGTTTTTTTTATTTTTTGCTACAACTTTTTACTCGAGAGTTGCAGTCTTAAGCTTGAAAAAAAGGATAAGATTTTTTTTGCAATTTATGTTTTCAAGATAAAATTTTATTTTGTCACCTCACAGCTGGGAAAAAAGGAGGAGTAACGGACATAAAGTGCTTTTTTTGTGTCTGATATTACTTAGAAAAATTGCAATTGCAGCTGATGCTTTTTGTGTTGAATTTATTAAACTAAATGCTTTGCTGGAAATTGCTTAAATCTTTGCTAAAATTTTTAACACAACAAAATTTAATAATAAGGCTAATAATGCACATCCTTACATCCATAAGAGATAAAGTGAGTGAGTGAAGTTGGCTGCAGTTAGATTATTGGACTAATTTCAAAATGTTATTTTTTGTGCAATAATTTTTAATATCTTTGAAAAAAATATATTTCATAAGTTCAATGAATGGAATTCATTGACGAAGATTCATTAATTATAAAAATTATAAGATGAACTCAACTTGGTCAAAATATCGGCTAAAATCGAAATGGTGGCGTCATACCTCTAGTTGGCGTCGAAAGCTAAGTCTTCAAATACTCGTATTTCAGAACGACATAGATTGTATTCAGTAATAATATAGTTTTTTAGCTGTAAGACTTACAAACGCTGAATACAATCTATGTTGTTTAGAAATATTCGAAGCCTTAGCTTTCAAACTCAATTGCCGGTATGGTCCTACCATTTTGATTTTGACCGAAATTTTGACCACCAAAAAAAATTTCTGGTACTCCAATAATCAGGCGCAGGGAATTTGGCATATTTATTACCCTGCAATTGAATCTTTCGAACAATTATTTTCTAACCACTTAAATAGCTTGATTGTATACATTTGTAAAAAAAAAGTTTTAATTTTTTTCTTTCATTTTTATGGTCAATATTAAATGCTAGCAATTACCAAAGTTTATTTAAGTTTGCAAAACTTTACTTTTGAAGTACATTTAGCCCTTTTGTGTTTATTTAGAAATACATCTACTATTTTAAAACAAGAAATGAAAAAGTTTTAATTATAAAATAAAATGTATGTATGTTAGTTAGCAAAGCAATTCATATGCAGCATGTACAAGCACCTAAAGCCTGCCACATACGACATGGTTTTTACATTCGACATGTCAACTCATATGTCAATATTGTTGTTTAACGATTTATAATAGGTCTGTTCCAGCTGGAAACAATACGAACTTATATAATGTTACGCAGAAGCGATCCAGAGAGCAAATTTTTTTGTGCAATTTCGAGAGAGAATAAGAAGAGAGTAATTTTTTTAAGTTATTTATGTAAGAGTTCGAAAAATAATTAAATAATCAGCTGTTTTTTGCTGGCATATGAAAATGAAGAATTAATTAGAAAATTTGCAAATAAAGGAAACAATTTTTTATTAAAAAGCAACATGGAAACAGACGACATGTCAATTCATAGGTTTATACAAACGAAATGCTTAACCAAAAAAAAAAGAAATCATAAAAAATATTAAAAAAAAAGTACCAAAAATAGGGATAAATTTTGTTCCTTACACTTTCAAATTTGCAATAACTGCCAAAATCTGTTTCAATTGTTTTTTAAAAGACTACAATTTCATTTAAATTTAATTTCCTAGCTTATTGCTTACAACGATAAATGAGATAGAAAAAAGTACCAAAACTCAAGTTTAACCTGTTTAATCCCCTTATTTATTTATTTTTATTTTTATTAATTCAGATTAAGTTAGATTTTTGGTGCTATCTTCATTAGCTCCAGAGATGTAGAGATACCGATTTTAGCCATTTTTATTTAACCCCTTAAATGTGCGAATTTCGGAAAATCCCTTTTTATTAGATTTACACATGGGGAGAGGTGCCTAGATACAAAATTATAAGAAACAAAAATTTTCAAATGTTTTAACCCTTTATCACTCCGTGTTACAGATATGTTACAAACCATTAAATTTCTATACAAAATATTAATTAAATGTAATTATTAATTTTATTTCAACTCAATATCTTTTGTACAATATCTACTTTTAAATCGTAAAGGCATTTTCTATAAAAAAAATTGACTCTGCTACAGCAGAACAGATTTAATGTAACCCTACGCTTTTACTAAATCAATGTTGCCGTTGTGCAGTTTTTTTAAAAGTTACATTTTCTTCGTTCTACTTCGTTAAATTTTGTAAATGTGCAAGTCAATTATTCTTTTGATTTCTAAAACATTGTGAGTAAAATTACTTTTTTAATTTAAAGCTCTTATCGCCAATATATTTAACGTTCTTTACATTTCCTTCTTAACCCATTTTCGCCACAAAAAATAAAATTTAAAAAATTTTTACAACAATTTTTTTTTACTTATGCTACGAGCTCTTAAAATTTTTTAAATAAAAGGGTTAAATTTAAATTTTTCCAAAAAAAAAATCGAAAATTGACTTAAGGTATCTAAGACGATCTTCACAGAATTTCCTTCCTAATGAAACTGTTTTATAAAACATCGGTAGAATGGCCTATAGAGCACATAGGTAAATAAGCAGAATCATTTTTTGTGCATTGTGTATGGGCCTTTCCATAGAAAAGTCCACCTTTTGTCATGTTACATTGCTTGGTAACGTAGCCTGATTTTTTTTTAAAGAAAATCTTATGTTTTATATAAATTTTTGGATATTGCTTTAGAGCGTAAATGTGCCTCTACATTTGTTTAAAGATAGAAAAAAAATCAAACAGCAGGGCTCTTAAATATAAGCTTAACTGTTTGGTGACTTATCGTGACAAAAGGTGGTCTATTCTGGGAAATGCTCATATATACAATTAAATATTTTTTTATATTAAAGTTATTCTCTTTAGGAAGACTAGAATTTAGCCTGGTTGGGAAAATACTGATTTTTTTTGTGTCTGCTAAACTGCAGTCTTATGAATATACTTGGGCAGAGATCAGTTATTATTACCAGCCATTTAACATGAAATTTTTAATAAAATAGAATACGAGAATTGTTTGTTTACTGTTTACGCAAAATTAAATTACAGTCGTCGGTAACTGCACTTTTATATGTAGTTATTCATTTCTGCTTCCATTTTCATTTTTCTTTTTTTATCTTCAAAAAAGTTTCCTTTTTTGTTGTCAATGTGTGACCATCAACGAATGCCAAAATCATTTGTGATAAGAAAAAAATAAAAAACTTATTCTTAACTAAACGAGTTGCAAATAAAACAATTCTGCAAAGAATATGACATGATAAGAATTTCAAAAAGCAATTAAAAAGTAATCCAAGCATTAAATTGAGAATTTGGAATATAAAAATATTATGCCAAAAATTAAATGATGCTTTTTTACAGAAACTAGAACTTAATTAATGTGAACGAAAAAAACTTTTTGAAGAGAAAATCAAATTTTCGTTTCCCCTAAAAAAAATTATAATAATAAATATTCACAAGATATTTATTGTCAATCGTTAACAGAATTTAAAGAAAAATGTATTTAAGGAAATTATTCTATAGTCTTTTAAACTGTTAATTCCTTCGTAATATGATACGAAGGTGGTTTCAAAATTACTCTATTTTTTTTTTTTTTTTTTGTAAAGCGAATGTCTACTACTATTACCAGGTGTTATATTCTTTAGGAAAGGGATAGTGATCGAGAAGACATGCGGTGAAGGAAGAGATCGGAGAAAGTTTCATTATTTTACAACTCTGCTGTTTCAACGATTTTTTAATAATGCAGTGTTGCAGCGCCTCTGGTGTTAAACGAGGCGTATTAAATTTTTTGAAGCTGTGTTAAGTCCTCACTTTATTGGTTATTTTACTTCGCCGATGATTCTCCTATCCAACGAAAGAGGGCGCTCCGATGTTACATTAGGATTAGTATCTCCTGAAGTCGGTATAGTTCAGTGATCTGTGAATATGCCTTCATCACTTGAACTTTTTTTTTTGAGCAACTAAGACAAAGGGACACTAACGCACATCAGAAAAATACGTAGTGTTGTTATTTAATGATTGTTGGATATCGAGTTCGAACCCAGGGCCTTCGGTTTTGTAGCCTAGCCACCCACTACCTGATGATCTAAACAGCTCTATCAAAATAAAAATTGCCGTCACCATTTTATATGGGCTTTTAAGCTGTTATATTCCCTCGTGGTATGATACGAAGGTGGTTTCAAAATTACTTGATGTTCTAAACAGCTCTATGAAAACCAAAATGCCCGTCATAATTTTATACTCCAAAAGCTTAATTATTGGGTTTATTTGTTAATTACAATTAATTCAGTTTTATATATTTTACTAAAAGACAAAGCAATCTACCGGCCGTATTTAGACTCAATTATTGAACAATCATCATTATAATTTTATTTCTCTATCTCTCTCTCTCTATCTCTCTCTAAAGTCTTAAGCAGTAAGTCATAAATTCTTCATTGATATTCTTGTTATTATCCTTTTTTTCAAACAGGACACAGGCCAATTCAGAAAGTTTATGGCATTTGTTTAAAGTGGATTTAAAGTAGATAAAAACAAAACGATAAGCTGTAAAATATTGACATTTCTATTTTATATGGCAGTTAAAATCCCAAGGAAGTGAGAGAAAAAAATCACAAACTTTTGCAACTACCATTGGTATTCCAATGGCCAACTTTAGCTAATAAATAAAACTTTTTGATTGAATTGTCTAAACTGTTAATGAAAAGAATTATTTTTATTTTTTTTTTTTAAATCAAAGGAAATAAGAAAGTAAATGAGTAGAACTGTAGCAGCAAAAACCATGTGAGCGAAAATGATGTTTTTTGTCTTGGCATTTTATCATTGAGCAAAGTAATCGAAGAAAAATGAAACGTTAATATTCAGATGTTTAACAAAAATTTATAAAAAAAAACAAAAGGGAAAGAAGTTTGTCAAACAGCATAGAGAATTATATACAGTAGTTTCCTCTTAATTGATTTGCCCCCTTATTATTTCAAAATGCATGCAAATGCATGCAATCAATCAAATAACAGAGTGTCGTCGAACGCACAACTGCTTTACCCGCTTATTTGCATAAAACACCATGCATTTCTTGCAAATAATATAAGTGGAAATTACTGTACATTTACTCAAAGAACGGCATAACTTAAAAAATTTAATTTTTGAATTAATGATGCAGAATCAATCCCCATATCGTTCTTAATATTTTATACAAATTTCATACAAATATCTTGTTTACTCAACTCTTGCAGGCAAAATAATATTTTCTTTTTCCATAACAATGTGTGGAAATTAAAAATTTTAAAGTAGTTTTCTGACAAACTAATTTTGTGAGTTATAACGTTTGTTAAGTAAATGATTTTCGAAAAACTAAGAGGTCCCAATATTAAAAAAATGCGGAAACGAAAAATCGTCAAAATAAAAAAAGCGCTTGGATTAAAAAATATAAAAAAAAATCCCTCAAAAGCAAAAAAACTAAAAAAAAATGCCAAAAACCGAAAAAAGTCGCCAAAATGACAAAAAGCGACAAAACTGAAAAAACCTCCAAAACAAAAAAAGAACGCCAAAACTAAAAAAAAAACGCGGAAAACTAAATAAAAGCGCAAAAGCGGAAAAATCGTCAAAAACCGAAGAAAAGTTTAGAGGGTACTTAAAATTTTTTAAAAAATGTCTACACCTAGTAAGATATTGGAGCTCATCGTGGTTGGCGTATTTCGACTTCGACTACGAAAATTTGGTAATAGATTAAAGAAAGTTTTTTGCTGATTTCTTTAATCTACTCGTATTACAAAAACTTCTTAGTCGAAGTCGAAATACGCCAACCACGACAAGTGGGATTAATTATGTACTATTATATAGGCTAAATAAAGTTCTTATAGTATTAGCTCGCCAAAAAGGATAAAAGCGGCAAAACGAAAATAAGTCGCCAGAACGAAAAAAAAAACAGCAAAATTAAAAAAAGTAATTGAAACTAAAAAAAACAACCGAAAAAAACCCTAAAAAAAAATCAAAATATAGTCGAAACGAAAAAACAACACCGAAACTAAAAAAAACGATAAAATTACAAAAATCGCCAAAAGCCGAAACAATTTACAAAACGAAAGAAAAAAACGCTAAAACAAAAAAAGCTGTATCTTGAAAACCGTAAGAGGCAAAATCCTGAAAGTTTCAAAAACGCTAAAACTAAGAGATTCCAAAATTAATTAAATGTCGAAAAGAAAAATCGCCGAAATAGAAAAAGCGCTTAGATGAAAAATATCACCAAAAGTTAAAAGGTCTCCAGAAAACTAAAAACTTTTGGAAAATCGAGAAAAAAAATCGCTAAAACGAAAAAGGTACCAAAACTAAAAAAACGCGAAAAATTTAAAAAATCGCCAAAAATCTAAGAAAAACGCAAAAAAATCTAAAAAAACGCCCAAAATCTAAAAAATCCCCAAACACTGAAAAAATTGCCGTAACGAAAACAGCAGCATAACTTAAAGAAATCGCTAAAGCTAAAATAAATAGCCAAAAAAAACAAAAAAATCGCTTAAAGGCTAAAAGAGTCAAAACTAAAAAAAAAACGTCAAAAACCAAAAAAAATCCCAGAAACGACAAAAACGCCAAAAACTAAGACAAATAGCTAAAAGTGAAAAAACATCGCTACAATTACAAAAAATCGCCTAAAGCAAAAAAAAAAACAAAAAAAAAACAAAACTAACCCCCGTCGCCACATGCAAGTGCAAGTGAAAAAAAAACTCAATACACTCACATTTTTTTACTAACACAGTCCAACTTTTGCCACTTGCGAGCAGAGTAGCAAGCCCCGACCAAAATGTCGGCGGCGGCTGAAAGACAAATATTTTCGGCGGCGGCTGCTGAACGGCTTAGCGCCGATTTTTTTAAGCATATAAAAAATCTTTGAACCCAGTCTGTTTCTAGAAAAGTACGTGAACTATTGAATCACCACGTTGTAACATTAATTATTTTGCAATAGTTTGAATGTTGCAGTAATTGATGTCCTAAATGCCAATAAAAATAACTTCGTAAATAATCTGTTAAACCATAGAAACTAGACTATACATAAATTTCATTTAAGCTTCCTGATTGAATTAAAAATTAGTTACTTTATTGCAACACTGATACGGATGAACTAATAAAAAGCTTCCCAATAAGCAATTTTGCTTGAAATGAAGTGTAAAATTTTACTCACCTTTGTTTTCCAAATTCACTTTTATTTATTTATTTTTCATATTTTCACCACAATTTCAGTTTTAGTAACAAATAAATTACGTATTTGACAAGGTTTGAACATATACATATGTAACGGGTGCTTTTTTTTAGAGGTATAGAACTTCGAATTGAAATAAAACACAAGAAAATCGTTTTAATGTCCATCAATTTGGCTTTATTGGAAGGATAATTTTATGCCATTAATGTTTAAATATGATTTCGGGCATGTGGCCGCCGCGGCTGGCTCGAATAAAGCCAATTCTATTGGTCCAATTTTCAACCACTTTTTCGAGCATATGGGGCCGTATGTTGGCAATAACGCCACGAATGTTGGCTTCCAAGTCCCCTAACGTTTCTGGTTTGTTGGCGTAGACGAGCGACTTCACATATCCCCAAAGAAAATAATCCAATGGTGTCAAATCACACGATCTTGGTGGCCAATTGACAGGTCCATTCCGCGAAATTATGCGCTCATCGAATGTTTCCTTCAATAAATCGATTGTGACGTGCGCTGTGTGTGGCATGTAGCGCCGGCTTGTTGGAACCACAACTCATCCACATTCATGCCATCCAATTCGGGAACAAAATAGTCGGTTATCATGGCTCTATACCGGTCTCCATTAACGGTAACTGACTCTCCAGCATTATTTCGGAAGAAGTATGGCCCAATGACTCCACCAGCCCATAGAGCACACCAAACAGTCATTTTTTGTGGATGTAATGGCGTCTCAAGGGTCTCATGTGGATTCTCTTCACTCCAAATGCGGCAATTTTGCTTGTTGACGTAGCCATTCAACCAAAAATGAGCCTCATCACTGAACAAAATTTTGCGATGAAAATCAGTATCGAGATCAATCTCATTTTCGGCCCATACACCAAAATCACGACGCATTGCATGGTCTCGCGGCTTTAATTCTTGCACAAGCTGGATCTTGTAAGGTCGCAAGCCAAGATCTTTGCGCAAAATCTTCCATAAAGTTGATGGACAAAGCTCCAATTGCTGTGCACGGTGGCGAATCGATTCATTCGGGTCCTCTTCAACACTTTGCTCTACAGCGGCAATTGTTTCTTCGGTGCGCACTGTTCGACGTCTCTGCGGATGCGTATTATCACATAGAGTAAACGTAGTGCGAAAACGATCCATGGTTAACCGAATTAATTGCTCTGATGGACGATTATGTCGACCATAAAATGGACGGAGCTTGCGGTAAACTTCGCGAACTGAACCATTATTTTCGAAATAAATTTGCACGATTTGCAAGCGTTGTTCTTTTGTCAACCTGTTCATGATGAAATGGCAAACCAAACTAAATATTAATCACTTGACAGCTGACAAAATGGCCGCCAGTTAAAAAAGTGATGCCAACTTAAAATTCTATACCTTAATAAAAAACACCCATTACATATGTTGTTTGATTTTTTATTTAAAAATATTTTCAAACTTGAAAATTACTTGAAAAAATGCTTGAATTCAACTTTTTTTCCAGTTAAATTTATAGTGCTTGAATTTTAATTTTTTGAGTGCTTATTGGGTTTGATCAAATAATTATAAAAAGTCACCTGACTGCTGCAACAAAAAGTCTATGTAAACGTGCATGGATTAAAGAAGGTACTCCAATAGAGAACGTAAGTTTTGTCGCAGCTACGCTAGTACCGGTTCACACACTTCAACTTATGTTAATCAACTCGTAATTCAGCTGTAAGAAAAAAGAGACATTTGTACTCCGTCTCTCTTACAACTGAATTATGAGTTGATCAACAAAAGTTGAAGTGTGTGAACCAGGACTTACCGTTCATATACACATTTTCTCTCTATGTGGAAGCAAAATCAACTATTTTTCAGGGACGCTCGCTATCATATTAATACGAAATATAAATAAAAACTATAAACAAGTTGAGTAGACATATTATTAAACATAATTCAAAACGTATTTAAAAAAAAAGACAGATGTGCAATTGCTTTACGTGAGTACCTGCCGTTATGGCCTTATCTCACGTGTGCCAAAGCACCGGGTCTGGGTTAGACGCCAGACCAACGCCCCCATGCACCCTTCTAGAATGAACCTATGACCCACTCCATAAGGCACATAGGTTGCAATCTTTGAATATAGTTATCCCTGTTCTATATTCAAGTACCTTGCTGAGGTACTTTGAACTATCGAAACTCTGCTGCTATGTCCGTGCCCATAGCAGCTTCTGTTGAATGGCAGCAGCACCTAGAATAGTGTCTGGCTGACCGCGTCAGACCAACCACTAGCATTGATTTAACACTGGGAAGCCAAGACTATTCTCCCAGCGATTTTGGTAGCAACCACAACCACCACGATAATTCTCCGGCTTCCACGCTAAGGTGTTGTGTATACACCTCAGCGAGGTCCCCAAGAAAATTCCTTCACCATTGCCGGCACAGCTAACCACTCATCCATAATGAACGCATGCCTGTGTCGCCAAATAACCAGTGCCTACTCCACACCTACCAAAATCGTCCCTTTAACCCCGTGGGGTATACCCCATTGGGGTAGGACGAACTCGGCATTTTAGCAAAGGAAACTGACGACCGCTACATGCACTCAGAACTTCAGAGCAGCGAGGACCACTTACACGATAAGAACGCAAGCTCGCCACCAAAATTTCTGTGCCTACTAAGACCCGACACTAAAAAGTGTAAGAGTCCTGGGGTCGTATCCAGGACAAAAGCCATTGCAGATCAGAAATTTTTGACAACCGCAATGCATTTATCTCTAAGCAGCCCAGCTGTCGGGCAACCGGCACCCCCCGTGGTACCAGAAGTAGCCTCTGGTTAGACCTCGAAGTTCCACCACAAGGACTTCACCTCTATCGTCTTTTGAACTCAGGGGCAGTTCTAGGTGACGCTGCACCTAAAGCGATGATTCATTGCTTAGTTAATCGTCATCACCAACATGGCAGCGTAAGAGATTTGCCTCGAACCGGTAGACCACGTTTAAGTCGCACTGCGGAAAATATTGAGCGAGTACAGCAAAGTGTTAACGAAGCACCAGAAACATCTGGCAGAAGGCGTTCTGCTCAGCTAGAAATGTCTCGTACGTCACTACGGCGCATTTTAAAAAAAGATTTACAGTTATACCCATATAAGGTGCAATTGGTCCAAAAATTAAAACCCGCAGATCATCGGCAACGTCTAAATTTTGCAGTTAAATTTCAAGAGTGGCCAGAAATGAAATCAATTTTATTGAAAATTTGATTATGAGTGATGAAGCTCATTTTCATTTGAATGGCTTTGTTAATAAGCAGAACTGTAGGTTCTGGGGTTCTCAAAATCCAAGAGCCATTCATGAACGCCAATTGCACCCCATCAGGTGTACAGTATGGTGTGGGATCACATCTGAAAATGTCATTGGGCCCTACTTCTTCGAGAATGAAGATGGAAGTGCTGTAACCGTAAATGGAGAGCGGTATCGGTTTATGATAGAAAATTTTTTACGTCCTGCTCTTGAAAACAGACCTGGTATGTGGTTTCAGCAGGACGGAGCCACTGCCCATACTGCCCGAGACACAATGGCACTTTTAAGTCAAATTTTTGGAGAGCGAATAATTTCTCGAAATTCGGAAATTATTTGGCCAGCGCGATCGCCAGATTTGACAGCACCCGACTATTTTCTTTGGGGTTTTTTGAAGGAGCGAGTGTATGTGAACAAGCCAGAGACAATCCTTGAACTCAAGGCAAACATTGTTGCAGAAATTCGAACGCCACAGCCACAAGTTTTGAAAGATGTTATGGAAAATGCTCTAAAAAGAGCCCATCAGTGCGAAACTGAAAACGGTGGTCATTTACGAGACATCATTTTTCATACTTAGTGTAAAAAAATTTCCATTTTGTATATTATATAATCTGAAAGAAAAAATAAAAAAAAGTTAATAAACAAAAAAGTTATTAAACTTTTACACCCCTTGGTTTCTTTTGGCCCACCCTGTATAACCTAAATTAAGCTATTATTCCAAATGAGATTTGAAGTCTATAAAAGATAAGTCACAAGTCATAGTGATATAACTTGCTGAAAAATCACACAAATTAATTGAGATTTTTACCAGGGGGGTCCGCCAGATAACTTTTTTTTTGAAAATGCTATAAAAAAAACTACTGAAGCTTCGGCTGTGTGGCAGGTAGCGCCGTCCTGTTGAAACCAAATGTTGCCAATATCCTCCTCTTCAATTTTTGTGAACAAAAATTTGTTCAACATGGCCCGATAACGATCGCCATTGACTGTAACAGCCACTTCTTGCTCAATGGCCCAATTATGCCTCTGGACCAAAATGAGCACCAAACAGTGACTCGTTTTGGGTGCGTCGGCTTTTCAATGTATGCGTGCGGGCTTTCTGTGCCCCAAATGCGACAATTTTGCTTGTTTACATACCCGCCAAGATCACAATGAGCTTCATCTGAAAAGATGATTTTTTTTTTGGCAAAATCGGCATCTTCTGTAAGTCGATCGCAGGCCCACTTAGCGAAGCGAAAACGCATTGGATGGTCAGTTGGCTCGTTCAGCGGAAGGATAAAACTAATTATCTGTCAAATCAGACATAAGCTAAGTGTTACCATTCACAAAATAAGCACTAGTTGAAAAAAAACGTTAGATGGCGGACCCTTTATAAAAAGGATATTGAGAAGTGACATAAAAGCTCATTTTAGAGCTAAGTTTGAACATAGATTTCATGTTTTAATAAAAGAAATATATTAACAATACAATTAAAGTTCAATATTGACTACTTGGCAACACTGCACTAACAATTGAAGTAAAGCGGCCCATTCATTATACAATATAATTGCAAATGTTGTTATACATATTATTGTCTTTTTGAACTGTACTATGCAATAAATGGCACAATATTTTCAAAGAAAATATTGCTCAATTTTCCTGAAAGTGAAAAAGTAAACAACATTGAATAATGTTGCCGCCTAATTACACAATTGTCCTGATTGTACAATAAAAATCAAAAGTCTTTTGATATTTGCCAATATATTGTGCCACCTTCGAATATGACATGCACATTGGACGATATTATTGTACAATACGAAGAATTGCACAATTGTATTGCAAGTGGGTGGACCCTACGAGTCAAAGTCGCACTTTACTGAATTTATTCTACTATTTCGTGTGACTTGCATCCAACAAATAAAATATATAATGTAATTGTGGCAAAAGTTAATGCTTTATTTTACATATGTATATATATATAAATATTTTGTCGCTTTATTAACATTTATGATTGTTTAATTGTAAACAATTTTCTTTTTATTTTTGCCAGATAAAAAAACAAACTTTTTTATGCTAATAAAATACTTAAATGCATTGTCATTTGTGCAGTTATGTTTCCATTTACAAATTTATTTTGACAAAAGTTTTGGCTACTCAGTACCTATTTGCTGCAACAATAAACGTAGTGCTGCAAACAAGGTTGCCAGAAATGCAGATTTATCTGGATTTTGCAGATTTTTACCCTCCAAAAACACGAAATGCAGATTTGAAGATTTTTGGCCTAAAAACGCAGATTTTTCAACTCCAATTATAGTGAATTTTTTCCATTTTTCCAAATTCTGCTACTACTTCTTGATCTGATATAAAACGAACTTATTCTAATTACGATTTTGCAGCCCTAAATTTATTCAAAATGTAATGTCTTTACCACATTCCTTTGCAAATGTCGAAAGAATTTTCAGTTAAGTGAACTTGAATAAAACAAAGCTTCGAAGTCCTTTGGATATTTATGCAACAAATTAAATAACTTTTTGTGTAATTTTTTATATATCCGATTTCTTTTCTCAATCATTTTATATTATTTGCGCATATATGTATCTATAAAGAATTTTTATTTGTTTGTTTGTTAAAAGCATTTCGTTTCTCCTGAAGAAAGATGGGTTTTCATACGCAAAGTTTACTTTGCAAAGTCTTGAGTTTGTTGGACAGAAGAGAAAAGACGTATTATTCTATAATCTTTTTTCTTCAACAAACTCAAGACTTTGCAAAGCAAACTTTGCGTGTAAAAAGCCAAACTCATTAGTAGACTTCAACCAATGTGGCAATTAATTGTAAAAAGGTAACTTGTAAAGATTTTTGCTTGAAGCTTTTAAGCTTATTCTGCCATATTCATAAAAAATAGTTTTGGTTTACAAAAGGTTTACAAGATAAACTTTGCATGGAAATTTGTTTGTTAAACGTTTTGTAAACCAAAATAATTTTTATGAATATTACCTATTATGGTTGTGTACGTAATTCTTAATAACATATTGATAGTCGTTCTATAAACGTTTGAAGTTTTTTACCTTATTTCAAACATTTTTTGGCTGAAGTCTGCTGATGAGTTTCTTAAGCAGAAACGAAATGCAAATTTTTCATACATTAAAGGTTTATATTCATAAAAAAAATAAAATGTGCTTGAAAGTTATTTTAAGAACATTTTTCCTAAAAACTTTAAATAAAATACATTTTAGGCCGGTTTTAAATTTTATAAATATGGGTTAATGAAAAAATATTTATATTACAAATGTACATCCATATTTATATACATTTTTTTAAATAAAATAGAAAAAAGTTGTTTTAAAAAATTCTTTGAAGATTTTAAAAATAAAATGCAGATTTTGAAGATTTATTCGTTAAAAAATGTTAAATTTTGCAGATTTTATGCTTAGAAATTCTGGCAACACTGGTTGCAAAGTTAAATTTTAACCCTAAGAAGAGGAATTGAAGTTTTAAAACGCCGCACAACGAATAACATTAAAATTTTTTAAAGCAAACATAGTCACACTGAAACTAACGAGACAATTTTATTGCTTACATATGCTTTTGAGAACCTCCAATTTAGGGTTAAATAGACAAACACATTTCATAAAAAAAAAAAAATTCAAAAAACACAAGTTTTTAATGAGTAACTAACTTTAGCCATCCTGTTAGTTTTCCTACATCTTTCTCTGTGTTTTTATTTCTTATTTTTTCTTTTCTTTGAGCATCCACTTTCCAGCAAATGTTGTGACAAAATGTTTTGTTTAGCTTTTCATTTCTCGTTCAAAAAAAAAAAAAAATAAAATAAATAAATAAAAACTGAAAAATATGTATGACATACAAAAAATTTCCGGGCAAAACATCTAGTGTTATAAAAATAAAAGCTTTATTGCACAGCTTGTGAAGAAAAAACGTACTATTTTAACGCAATTTTTTTATGATTTTATATTGCTGTCCGTCCAGCTTCCTAAAGGATACTGACTGGTTGGCTGGTAGTGGTGTTTTAATTAGATCAACTTTGTTTTTCATAAAGTTTTCTTTTTATATTTTTAACAGTCAGCACCTAGAATTTTTTTTGCTACACCCAAATTAAGTTTAAATTAGTTTTGAAAGCAGTTTTTATGATTAAACTTAATTGTTTGTAAAACTTTTTAAATATGTTGTTTTTTACAACACACACACCCTGGCCTCCTGCACTGCCCAGCATTTTTGGTTATATAAAATTGCCTTAAGTTAAGTTTTGTTGCACAAAGTAAACAAAATAAAAAAGTAACTTCCAACTAATGGGCAACATTAACAGTTTGCTGGCACAACAGATAATTGGCAGAAAAGGGTTTAAGAAACTCAGCTAAAAGTAAAATTTGCTAAATTGTTTAAGGCCGTGATACACTATCATACAAAGTCGTGCGATCTACGAAAAAGTACAACGCTGGTATGATGGAGTTTATGAAAATTTTCAAAAGACAATAATAATTCATAACACCAGTGTTGTATATTTTCGTAGATCGCACGACTTTGTATGATAGTGTATCGCGTCCTTTAGTAACACAAAGGTATTATTAATTTTGACTTTTTAGTGCCAATTTGTTCAACTCGGCTAAGATTATTGTAAAAAGCTTCATTTTTATATTTTTTGTGTTCGTTTGCGGTACCAAAATTCAGATTTTCAATGAACTTGTTAAAGCAGCTAAAAGAAAATGAGTGACCAAATAGTTTACGTCCCTGCAAGCAATCAAATACAATCGTGAGATTCCCTTTTGATTTTGAATGAGATCACATACTTTTCCCTTGCCCTCTTCCCGCATGCCAAATTTTTATTATAGCACGAGAGCAGGGAACGAAGCCGATACTGATTTGTCGGCGGCGGCGGCTGATCAAAAATATTATCGGCGGCAGCTAAAAGTCGACTTGCGCCGAAGAAATCTCGGCGGCGGCGGCTAAAAAATAAAACCGTCGGCGGCTAGTACAAATCGGCTGAGAGTCCGAAAAAATATATTTTAAGTTATAATTAGGCATTTCATGATAGGTCTAGGGTTGTAAGAATTATTTTTACGTTTTTCTTGAAATTCAATCTAAAAAATCGTTAACAAAAATTTTTTTATAAATCTGTACGTCACATTTTTTCAAAATAATTTAATATTGTTGGTATCAGCATTTTTTCCTCTATCGATAGCTGAAATCCAGTAAGTCCTATGTTTCAAGGAACATTATTACTGATCAAAACTATCTGGAATGTAAAGAACACGAAGTCCATCTTAATAAGTAACGGTAATATTATATTACGTAATTTTATTACCGAAATATTAGATATAAAAAAGTCAAACTGTTAATCCTACCGAGATTGAACCATTAAGAGACCCAGCCACTTGCAATATAATTTAGAAATTTTTCGTATTGTACATTAATATCGCCAAGGTGACACAATATATTGGCAAATATCAAAAGACTTGATTTATAAAGCCTATAGTACACGGCATGTAAAAAACCACATGCGCATGTGATTCTGACGTAATTTTGACGTCATCACAAAGCTACATTTGCTATATGCCGTGTACTAGCAACATATGTACATGCAAATATTCACATGATTACAGATTTTCTGCTTCAGAAAATGTGTTCAATTCGGTTAAAAATGGAAATGTATTTTGGAAAAAAATTTTGTATCAAAATTTTACAGCATATAGCCACTACTAGTAATTTAAAAAAATGCAACCAACATGCTGAAAATTTCCGTGACGTCATCGCCACATATGCATGTGGGTTTTTACATGCCGTGTACTATAGGCTTAACACATGCATCAATTTTGTATAATGGATGAGCCGCTTTAGCTATTTTCCAAATGTTTTAGCTGTCTCCAGCAAAATTTTCAAGATGTGAATTGGTGACAACATAGAAATAATAAAAAGTAAATTTCATCCGAATCATTAAAATTTTCCAAAATATATGTGTACTTCATTTAATTCATTTAATAGAAAATGGCAAAATGTGTTATAAAATATTTAATATAGGGTGTTTTTTTAGAGGTATAGAACTTCGAATTGAAATAAAACACAAGAAAATCGTTTTAATGTCCATCAATTTGGCTTTATTGGAAGGATAATTTTATGCCATTAATGTTTAAATATGATTTCGGGCATGTGGCCGCCGCGGCTGGCTCGAATAAAGCCAATTCTACAGGTCCAATTTTCAACCACTTTTTCGAGCATATGGGGCCGTATGTTGGCAATAACGCCACGAATGTTGGCTTCCAAGTCCCCTAACGTTTCTGGTTTGTTGGCGTAGACGAGCGACTTCACATATCCCCAAAGAAAATAATCCAATGGTGTCAATCACACGATCTTGGTGGCCAATTGACAGGTCTATTCCGCGAAATTATGCACTCATCGAATGTTTCCTTCAATAAATCGATTGTGACGTGCTCTGTGTGGCATGTAGCGCCGTCTTGTTGGAACCACAGCTCATCCACATTCATGCCATCCAATTCGGGAACAAAATAGTCGGTTATCATGGCTCTATACCGGTCTCCATTAACGGTAACTGACTCTCCAGCATTATTTCGGAAGAAGTATGGCCCAATGACTCCACCAGCACATAGAGCACACCAAACAGTCAGTTTTTGTGGATGTAATGGCGTCTCAAGGGTCTCATGTGGATTCTCTTCACTCCAAATGCGGCAATTTTGCTTGTTGACGTAGTCATTCAACCAAAAATGAGCCTCATCACTGAACAAAATTTTGCGATGAAAATCAGCATCGAGATCAATCTCATTTTCGGCCCATACACCAAAATCACGACGCATTGCATGGTCTCGCGGCTTTAATTCTTGCACAAGCTGGATCTTGTAAGGTCGCAAGCCAAGATCTTTGCGCAAAATCTTCCATAAAGTTGATGGACAAAGCTCCAATTGCTGTGCACGGTGGCGAATCGATTCATTCGGGTCCTCTTCAACACTTTGCTCTACAGCGGCAATTGTTTCTTCGGTGCGCACTGTTCGACGTCTCTGCGGATGCGTATTATCACATAGAGTAAACGTAGTGCGAAAACGATCCATGGTTAACCGAATTAATTGCTCTGATGGACGATTATGTCGACCATAAAATGGACGGAGCTTGCGGTAAACTTCGCGAACTGAACCATTATTTTCGAAATAAATTTGCACGATTTGCAAGCGTTGTTCTTTTGTCAACCTGTTCATGATGAAATGGCAAACCAAACTAAATATTAATCACTTGACAGCTGACAAAATGGCCGCTAGTTAAAAAATTGATGCTAACTTAAAGTTCTATACCACAATAAAAAACACCCTTTAGATTTTTATATAAACATCTAGTTATAAGAGATGTGGCGTGATATCGCCACATCTGGCAGCCCTCCTTCATTTTTCAATGGTGCTAAAAAATGCTTTATTTTTCAGTGATATCAAATTGTTTATGATAAAAATCACTTTTTTTCAAAACACAATTAGTTAGTTATCATTACTGACAGAAGCTAACACATAATTTGCAAAAAAAATTCTGATTAACAGAATGGCTAAGCCGAAGCCGAAAATGAGCCGCATAAGTCGGCGGCAGCTGAGGATCTTTGAAAATTACCGGCGGCGGCTGTTAGCCAACTCACAGCCGATCGGCTTCGTTCCCTGCACGAGAGAAATGCTGTGTTATTAAACTTTTATTTAAAATGCAATGTAGTAATCATGTTTGTACACCATATTTGACATTTATTTGTGTGTTATTTACTTCAGTGAACCAGTTTAAAACATTTAAATTTCCATTTGGATCCCAGTGATGCACTCACGAACAGACCCAAATTTATCGAGCCATAACCGCCAAAAATGCATATAAGACACATTTTTTTATCTCGTTTTTTTATTTTTACAAAAATCTATTGTTTACGAGTTTGGTCTAAGAAATCAAGCTTTTTTGGCGGTCATGGCACGATATTGTGTTTATACTAGAGATGTGCAAATGTCGTGATTTTACCGTGTCACGCGTGAGTCACGCGTGATTCGTGATCAAATATTATAACTAATCACGCGTGAGTGCGTGAGCGTGACTTAAAAAAATTTACTCGTGCGTGATCGTGCGTGAGTTTTTGTTAATAATCACGCACGAATTCTCACGCTCTCACGAGATAACATTCCTGCATTTATTAGTATTTTATAATAATAAATGCATATATGTATAGTAATATGTATGGTAGTATGAGCTTACAAACATAATGAATACCCCCCAAACAAAATGTTTCGAATTTTTCTGAAGTCAGACTTGTCGTGCCGAATTCGTTAAGACATTTCGGTAGTTTCTCTGAACAATTTGTTTTAAACATTAAAACTTTGATTTTTGAGTACATAAGTAAAAGTCTGTAAACATTTTTTTTTAAATAAATATGTATATGTTGATAAAAAAAAAAGGATTGTAATATATATTAAAAAACTTGAGTATGTGCAAATTATTTCGACAATAGCAGCAACATAACGGTGAAGCGGTACTCTGCTATAAAAGCAAAAAAAAAAATCGTACCTACATGTCGTTACGAAGTCGTGTCAACCATTTCATACAAAAATTGTTACGATTTCGGTAATATTTCGGTGCCGAAATCGGAAGATTTTGTCTACCAATCGTTACGAATTCTTTACGAATTCGGAGCATTTTGTTTGATGGGTACATACAGCTTTTCTCATTTATTTGATTATCATTTATTTAATTTATCATACGTCTTACCTTCGCATTTATACTACATATGTATACATACATACATGTGCGGAATGTCAATTTATGATATACGAGAATTCGAATTCGAATATTTAAAATGGTATCCGCGAATACGAATATTTAAAACGATATTAAATTAACTTTGCTTTATTTTAATTTACATTGTAAATTTTACAAAAACACGAGCATACATATATACATCGATATGTATATATGTATGTATATATAAGAACCTATTTTTCAACCCAAAAACCATGCAAATTTTATTATAAATATACTTTTTCGTGAGCGTGCGTGATCGTGATAAGTTGTAAACCACTCGTGCGTGATTAAAAATATTTTATTCGTGAGCGTGCGTGATCGTGAAAATGTTCAAAATCATTCGTGCGTGAAAGTGCGTGAGTAAAATATTTTTCTGCGTGAGCGTGCGTGTCGTGAGTCAGAAAACACTCACGTGCACATCTCTAGTTTATACATAGCTTTTCTTTTGAAAAACCATTGAAAATTTTAGTTTTCCAGTCTAGTGCATACCTACATACATATATGCCTATTAGAGTTTTTCTTTTCCCGGACTTTTTTTATTTCCCCGCAAAGCGAGAAGGGATTTTTCAGTTTCCGCAATGGAGGGAGTACACCATGGGTGAACATCATGTAGCAAATTTTTGCTAATCGAATTCACACGTATTCTTATTCTCTTTCATTTAGTGTTATCTGAGATAAATTTTTGCTTATCTTTTTACTAATTTTTCTCAAACGCACTGCGAGAAATTTATTGTGTATGCTGTTTATGTTAAAAAATGCTTTTGCTTACGTGAAAATTAAAAATTATTTTCTCTTACAAATTGGTTTTTAGTAGTTTTAAACTCAGAATTTAAGTGAATAATAATGTTTATTTATTACCTTTTTTTGAAACGGTTTTCTAGAAAAAAAAATTCTTTCATAAAAAAAATCATATAAGAATTACTTTTATTAATTGTTTCTGCCTGTGTGTTTATCTTTTTCGCTCACTTACACAACCTTAAATTTATCTTGGTCACCCATGGAGTACACCCAATGATAAATTGAAAATCAAAAAAAATTTATACCTATTTCTTGAAAAGTTTTGTAGGTATGTATGTATGTATATACATATTTATAAGGAAAAATATACTTGAACTTTGATAATTTTAACATAACAACACTCGTATTCTAACCTCTGTGACAAAATAAAAATTATAACAAATGACAATTTTTACATTGCTTAAAATATAAAAATTGTTATAATACATACTGTTATTTGCCAAAAATTTCAGTATGCGTATCGATATTTCTTTTTGGTTATCGGTATTCGCAAAAAGGCGTATCGCTACTTCCCTAATTCTCACCCATTTGGTTGTCAACCGCTCAATTATGTTTTTATTTTTATGAAAAAACTCAAAACAGTTACTTTCCCGTTTAAAAAACTAAAATTATTCACAAATCCATATGCAAGCATACATATGTATGTATGCATATATGTGCGTATGTGTTTAAAAACATTCTCTTATAAACTGATTTTTTTACTATCAACGACAAAAATAATCTTCTTATTAGAACTACAAAAACAAATTACCTTTTGTTCAATTTGCATGCGGATATTGCCCACACAACCCTTTTCCAAGTTACTCGTACATATGTATGTACATTGTTGTTGAGACGGCAATTACAAAAACAAACCACCGTTATGCAAAACGAATACACGTTTAAAAAAAAACACTAATAATTTGGGGCACAGTTCTTTTCACACAAATTCTAGTATTTTTCCAAGAACTTTACACGACTTTAATAGGAAAATATACTTCTTTTATTAACGATTTTTTATCATACACATTAAATACCACCTTAGTAATTGATTTATTTAATTAATTAATTAATTATGTATAAATATGATGATTGCTTTTTATTAACATAATTCATTCTATAGAAACAAACTGATGCACACGCGACCCGTATCAACCAACATCAATCAAAAATCCGACAATAACTAAATAAGTGATCAAAAGAATTATGAAGGAGATGCTTTGAGTTTATTTTATTGTTAATGTTTTTCTAACTGGAGTAAATAAATAAAAAGGCTCGTGCTCAGCGTTACCGTTGAGGCGTCAAGCTTTTAACACTTTTTAAGAGCCTTCTTTTATTATTTTTGGGGATTTGAATGAAATTTGGTAGGTGGAAAGCATACGGTCAAAATTAAAATACAAGCCGAGTACAATTGCAAAAGTTGTGCTGTATAACTTTGCTCTTCTGATAAGATTGGTATAAATACATTTTACAATCTACTCATTTCTTTCTGGATGCGTACGAAGTCGCTGGAATATGATAGTAATGTATAAGTCTATAAGTCAATCAAGTTTTATCACATGATTAAATGTTTAAAATAATTTTTCAGAAAAATACGCTATGAATATATAAAATAGAGAACATTGACTTTGAAAATGTTTTAAGTGCACAATTTGAATTGGATATCATCATTTGAATTGGCTGCCTTTTTTCCAAATGATGCTGTACTTTGACAGTTATGATAAATAAATATATATCTACAGCATTGGTTGGTTAGCAACAAGCCAAGGAACGATACACAATCCAAACTAAATTTTTATGAAAGCAGGTCTCTTTTTTCACTGATCACAAAATGGATGTCATACAATACAAATTATGACACTACTTTTGCTCCGCCTTGTACAAATTAAAGCCAATATTTTATACTTTTATAAATGCCATGAAATCAATTCAAAAATTGATATATATTAAAGATAAGAAATTCTTAAATTTTGTATTTTTAAAATCACATAAAGATATAAAATATTTTCAACATTTTCCGAATTAAAAAAAAATATACATGCATATGTATATGAGTTAAATATATTATATTATTATATAAAGTAAAAGTCAAAACTTATGGAGAGATATTTAAAATATCTAATGCAGCAATGTTTTGGTATGAAATCGGCAGCTTAAAAGATAAATTAAAAAAACATCTATAGCATTTTATTTACTGCCTGGCCCACGATATCCACAAGAAAGTTTCTTATATTGAAAACAAAAGCAAATTAAGAAATTTTCTTTTTCTTTTCAATGTACATAAATAAGCGATAGAAACTTTCTTGTCAGGCCAGGCCGTTATATTTGTTACCGATGTAAATTTACTTTCCCTTACAGTAGTGCATCTATGGCACGGGGTTTTTTTTAAATTAGGACGGCTTAGAAAAAGAAGTTTCAAATATACCTAATAGAGATATTTGATTGAACTCGAGTGGAGATTTAATTAAAAAATATTCAGGGTTATCATGAATAAAATTCCGCGTGAAATTTCTCCCTTTTCCAATTAGAATTTTTTGTTTTCCATATTACTTGCTATTAATTGGAATTGTTCCTCGAGAAAAATTTCACGCGGAATTTTATTCATGATAGCCCCGATTAAGAAATATCTAATAAATATTTGTTTTTGTATTGGAGTTTTCAGCTAGTCATGCTTGTGTACGAAATTCTCAATATGTATTATTTTGAAAGTTTTCTATAAACATGAAAAGCTTTTTTTCAAGAACTTTTTGGTAGAAGTCTACTGCCCACTTTCTTAAACGGAAACGAAATACATATGTATGTATGCATATAAGCATGCTTAACCTAGAACAAATAAAAATTTTTAATGTAATATTTTTTGATATTATTAATGTATTATTTGCTTTCTTTATATTTTGTACTGAAAAGGAAAAAAGTTTTGGTATTTAATCAACATGGCTCTTTTTATCTAAAATATTTTTTAAATCCCTTGTTGGTAAAATTCCCCTTTTGCGACACTTTCGAAATCTTACAACGGTAACTCTGCTTATGCTTATAACGATTAATCTCATAATTGCAATTTGAGTTATTTTTAAGGCATTAATTTTTTTCTGCCCATACAAGCATACAATGCAAAAACACATACATACATATGCATTCATTTCTTTAGTAATGTGAATATTTTATTTGATTTAGCAAGTCAGCAAATTCTACATTTGCATACATATGTAGTTATATATGTGTATGTACATACATATGTATGTGTAGTATGTAAATATGTAGGCATTAACTTGGTTTATTTAACTAAACAATTTTTAAATTCGTCCTGCTTTAATATTCGCCGTATGAAGGTACATATGTACAGGAATACACATGTATGTAACTATGTATGTACATACATAGGTATGTAGTTAAGAAATCGTTGTTTTTTAACAAAAATCTTTTAAATTATTACAATCTTATATATTAATTATCTTTGACAATGTAATTTTGTACATTAAAAAAATTTCTTTACTTGAGTTTTGTTAATTTTAACTTCAAATAAAATTCAATACGCGTATCGGTATCGATAACGCCGATAACATCTATTTTTGAGTATCGGTATCGGCAAAAATGCGTATCGCTACTTGCCTACTTTATACCGTTTTAGTTGCCAATTGTTACTTTCCCATTTGAAAAACTAAAATTATTCACGAATCCATATGCATTTATGCATACTCACATACATACATACATAGGTACATCCATGTGTAGATATGTATGCATCTGTGTAAAAAGAATATATGTATTGTTAATACCTACTACAAACACAAATTATCTTTTATTTAATATGTATCCGGATATTGCCCCCACATCCCTTTGCAAGGTATGAGTACAAGTAATTATGTATATATGTATGTATGTGTGTATGTATGTCTAAATGGCTATAACAAAAACAAACATTATGCAAAACGAATGTGTACACACTTTAAAAAAACAACACTAACAATATGGGGCACAGTTCTTTTCACACAAATTCTATAATTTGTCGAAGACTTTACACGACTTTTAATTGAAAAAAACGCTTATCTTTTAATCTTTTTTTCACAACACATTAAATAAACACCTTAGTAATTGATTTGTTTAATTATTTACCAATATGATTGCTTCTTATTAACATGATTAATTGTATTAACCCTGGATGGTTACTGTTCGTTTAATCGACGAGTCTCATTTGCTCTTTTCTGCATAACTTTTTCATATGTGTTCTAATTATGCTCTTTTTGTAAACAACGTCAGTTAATTACTAAAGCTTGAAGTGAGTGGGCGTATAATGCATACTTATTTTGTTTAAGTTGAAATTCACAGGTTTGTACTCGTCGTAACGTCGAATAGTAACTTTAGTGTGACTTTTTACGTTAACAGTGTAATAAATTTGTTGTTTTATTTTGCGGTTTTGTTTAATTGTTTTGTATTAGTATTATTAACAAAATATTTAATTTCAAACAATTTATCATTTTTATGTTAAATATACACATTAAAATTGTTTTTAAGAGTAAAAAATGAGCTCTAAGAAATTACTATCAGACGCTGATATCGAAAGATTTTGCAAAATTTTGAGGACAACGATTTCAATTTCTTGGATACTTCAGAGGAAGAAGATGACGAAGGCGTAGAAAACAGTGACTTAGAAGCAGAGCAGGCACCAGTCGCTGGAGATAACGTACCACTGTCGTGTGAGTTTTCCGATTAAGAACCTTCAGATGAAGATGAGATTTCGCTCAATATCCTTCGCTCAAGAACGAATATAATTGACTTTTCAAACACACTTTTCTAAACAGCTACGTCATATATACCCATAATATATTCTTTAGAAATTAAAAACCAGAGACAGTACCTGAAAGATCTTCATGAATCTCTAATGGCTCCCTTTTTAAGAGGCATACTTGAGACACCTACCTTGCAGACCTCAATTAAGGAAAACATTCAAAATATAATACATAATCCACAGGTAGGAGTTGGCAACGTTGATAAAGGACTAAAAACATTTAAAATTTGTCAACCTCTGTCCGAGTAGCCAACGAAGAATGACAAAAGATTCATGTTATATATGCATGAAAAGCATCTGTGAACACAAACTTGAACTATGTGTCTCATGTGTAAATAAGTTTATTAAGTAAAATTATTTTTACCTATTATATTATTTGATCGATTTTCTGCAAAAGTTGTGAATGAAACAAGCCATGTTTATTTTTATTTGTTAAGTCCTTGTTGTTTTATTTTAAAAAGTTATTTATTTTTAAATGGCCAAATAAAAAGAGTTCAAATTCGTATCGAGTTTTAAGAGAGAAAAAGACTATTTATTTTTGTAACTTGTTTTTTTCTTTATTTTTTAATAAAATATGTCACCAAAAAAATGTTTTGTTTATTTTTAAATTTAAAAAGTGTTCTTCTAGAATTTTTATAAAAAATAGTTCGCCGATTCGACGAAGAGTAACCTTAGTGTACTAAAATGAAGAGTAACTTTCCAGGGTTAAATAAAACTGATTCACCCACACGCGACCCGTGACAACATCAATCAAAAAGCCGACAACAACTAAATGGGCGATCAAAAGAATTATGAAAGAGAGGCTATGAGTTTATTTTTTGTTAATGTTTTTCTAACTGGAGTAAATAAATAAAAGGGCTTGTGTTCAGCGTTACCGTTGTGGTACTAAAGTATCGATTAGAGGCGTCAAGCCTTTGTGACACTTTTTATTAGCCATTTTAAATGAACTAGCTCTTAGAACACTAAAGAAATTGTCAGTATTACAAAATGTTTTTATTCGAGCACAATTTCAAGAAATAATGTGCATCCAATATGGAATAAAAAGGCAATAGGTATACAGAAGCCAATATATTTTTTCATTTCAGGTCCAAATTCTCGAATTTATATTTCCTACTAATATTATATGTATGTATATATGAAAGTTGGTGAGTTTGGATTTTGGTATTTGTTTTTTCCACTTTAACCCAAAAACCGCTTAATGGGTATTGATGCGATTTGATTGAAAATTGTACTGTTTTTATTTTTCACCCGAATGCGTGACGCAAAGAAAAATATTCTGTTTATCAGCCTATGTAAGTATGTATGTATGTAAGTGAATTTCTTTGTGGCTCTATAGAAATCAAATGCGTGAACCAATCTTTATGATTCTTACATCAATCGATTTGCCTAAATCCTGGGATGTGTCACCATTGGATAATTTATTTTTTAAGATTTTAAATTCCAGTAATTTTCTCTATACTTGCACGCAAAACTAAAATTTGCAAACAAAATGTCAAAAAAAAAACAAGCAAACACAGATCGTCTTAATGTATTATTAGATGAATTTTTTTCGTAAAAATTATTATACGTGAGAAATAAATTCCGAAGGATTATTAGACCCATTCTAGACACGCAAATTTGTCTTTGTACAGTCTTAATTCAGTTCAATAAAAGACAAAGCGAGAAATACTTTTCATATCACAGTGTGAAAAAATGGCTCATAGTCTCGGCAGATAATACGAAAACATGCAAAAACATACCACAAAAGTAAATCTTAAGCTACTTATTGCATTAAGTGCTTTTTATTCCTTTTTTTGTGACCGAACAGTGCTTTTTGCTCTGAAAAAGTTAGAATCACTGCATCTGACCTGGTGAATATATAAATATATAAAAAAAAATTTGTCTTTGACAGAATTTATATTACTTTATACAAATCTTATCAAGGATAACAAGAAGTATATCCTAAATGGTCATTTGAAATGAAAAATCTTAAGAGAAACTTAAAGATGATCTTAAAATAAAAATAGAATGATACACATTTTGATATAGTTGGCCGACTTTTTGCTTTAAAATGGCGTCTATTTGCCACCGTATTGAGTTTTGATTACTGTCCTATCTGTAATGACACATACCAGGATTTAGACAAATCGATTGATGTAAGAATCATAAAGATTGGTTCACGCATTTGATTTCTATAGAGCCACAAAGAAATTCACTTACATACATACATACTTACATAGGCTGATAAACAGAATATTTTTCTTTGCGTCACGCATTCGGGTGAAAAATAAAAACAATACAATTTTCAATCAAATCGCATCAATACCCATTAAGCGGTTTTTGGGTTAAAGTGGAAAAAACAAATATCAAAATCCAAACTCACCAACTTTCATATATACATACATATAATATTAGTAGGAAATATAAATTCGAGAATTTGGACCTGAAATGAAAAAATATATTGGCTTCTGTATACCTATTGCCTTTTTATTCCATATTGGATGCACATTATTTCTTGAAATTGTGCTCGAATAAAAACATTTTGTAATACTGACAATTTCTTTAGTGTTCTAAGAGCTAGTTCATTTAAAATGGCTAATAAAAAGTGTCACAAAGGCTTGACGCCTCTAATCGATACTTTAGTACCACAACGGTAACGCTGAACACAAGCCCTTTTATTTATTTACTCCAGTTAAAAAAACATTAACAAAAAATAAACTCATAGCCTCTCTTTCATAATTCTTTTGATCGCCCATTCAGTTGTTGTCGGCTTTTTGATTGATGTTGTCACGGGTCGCGTGTGGGTGAATCAGTTTTATTTAATAGGATTAATCATGTTAATAAGAAGCAATCATATTGGTAAATAATTAAACAAATCAATTACTAAGGTGTTTATTTAATGTGTTGTGAAAAAAAGATTAAAAGATAAGCGTTTTTTTCAATTAAAAGTCGTGTAAAGTCTTCGACAAATTATAGAATTTGTGTGAAAAGAACTGTGCCCCATATTGTTAGTGTTGTTTTTTTAAAGTGTGTACACATTCGTTTTGCATAATGTTTGTTTTTGTTATAGCCATTTAGACATACATACACACATACATACATATATACATAATTACTTGTACTCATACCTTGCAAAGGGATGTGGGGGCAATATCCGGATACATATTAAATAAAAGATAATTTGTGTTTGTAGTAGGTATTAACAATACATATATTCTTTTTACACAGATGCATACATATCTACACATGGATGTACCTATGTATGTATGTATGTGAGTATGCATAAATGCATATGGATTCGTGAATAATTTTAGTTTTTCAAATGGGAAAGTAACAATTGGCAACTAAAACGGTATAAAGTAGGCAAGTAGCGATACGCATTTTTGCCGATACCGATACTCAAAAATAGATGTTATCGGCGTTATCGATACCGATACGCGTATTGAATTTTATTTGAAGTTAAAATTAACAAAACTCAAGTAAAGAAATTTTTTTAATGTACAAAATTACATTGTCAAAGATAATTAATATATAAGATTGTAATAATTTAAAAGATTTTTGTTAAAAAACAACGATTTCTTAACTACATACCTATGTATGTACATACATAGTTACATACATGTGTATTCCTGTACATATGTACCTTCATACGGCGAATATTAAAGCAGGACGAATTTAAAAATTGTTTAGTTAAATAAACCAAGTTAATGCCTACATATTTACATACTACACATACATATGTATGTACATACACATATATAACTACATATGTATGCAAATGTAGAATTTGCTGACTTGCTAAATCAAATAAAATATTCACATTACTAAAGAAATGAATGCATATGTATGTATGTGTTTTTGCATTGTATGCTTGTATGGGCAGAAAAAAATTAATGCCTTAAAAATAACTCAAATTGCAATTATGAGATTAATCGTTATAAGCATAAGCAGAGTTACCGTTGTAAGATTTCGAAAGTGTCGCAAAAGGGGAATTTTACCAACAAGGGATTTAAAAAATATTTTAGATAAAAAGAGCCATGTTGATTAAATACCAAAACTTTTTTCCTTTTCAGTACAAAATATAAAGAAAGCAAATAATACATTAATAATATCAAAAAATATTACATTAAAAATTTTTATTTGTTCTAGGTTAAGCATGCTTATATGCATACATACATATGTATTTCGTTTCCGTTTAAGAAAGTGGGCAGTAGACTTCTACCAAAAAGTTCTTGAAAAAAAGCTTTTCATGTTTATAGAAAACTTTCAAAATAATACATATTGAGAATTTCGTACACAAGCATGACTAGCTGAAAACTCCAATACAAAAACAAATATTTATTAGATATTTCTTAATCGGGGCTATCATGAATAAAATTCCGCGTGAAATTTTTCTCGAGGAACAATTCCAATTAATAGCAAGTAATATGGAAAACAAAAAATTCTAATTGGAAAAGGGAGAAATTTCACGCGGAATTTTATTCATGATAACCCTGAATATTTTTTAATTAAATCTCCACTCGAGTTCAATCAAATATCTCTATTAGGTATATTTGAAACTTCTTTTTCTAAGCAGTCCTAATTTAAAAAAAAACCCCGTGCCATAGATGCACTACTGTAAGGGAAAGTAAATTTACATCGGTAACAAATATAACGGCCTGGCCTGACAAGAAAGTTTCTATCGCTTATTTATGTACATTGAAAAGAAAAAGAAAATTTCTTAATTTGCTTTTGTTTTCAATATAAGAAACTTTCTTGTGGATATCGTGGGCCAGGCAGTAAATAAAATGCTATAGATGTTTTTTTAATTTATCTTTTAAGCTGCCGATTTCATACCAAAACATTGCTGCATTAGATATTTTAAATATCTCTTCATAAGTTTTGACTTTTACTTTATATAATAATATAATATATTTAACTCATATACATATGCATGTATATTTTTTTTTAATTCGGAAAATGTTGAAAATATTTTATATCTTTATGTGATTTTAAAAATACAAAATCTAAGAATTTCTTATCTTTAATATATATCAATTTTTGAATTGATTTCATGGCATTTATAAAAGTATAAAATATTGGCTTTAATTTGTACAAGGCGGAGCAAAAGTAGTGTCATAATTTGTATTGGATGGCATCCATTTTGTAATCAGTGAAAAAAGAGACCTGCTTTCATAAAAATTTTGTTTGCAGTGTGTATCGTTTCTTGGCTTGTTGATAACCAATTCTGTATATATTTATTTATCATAACTGTCAAAGTACAGCATCATTTAGAAAAAAGGCAGCCAATACAAATGATGACATCCAATTCAAATTATGCACTTCAACCATTTTCAAAGTCAATATTCTCTATTTTATATTTTCATGTCGTATTTATCCTTAAAATGTTTTTAAACATTTTAAATCTTGTGATAAAACTTGATTAACTTTCACATAACTAGCAGTTTTCAGCGACTTCGTACGCATCCAGAAAGAAATGAGTAAATTGTAAAATGTATTTATACCAATCTTATCAGAGGAGCAAAATTACACAGCACAAATTTTGCCGTTTTACCCAGTTTGTATTTTAATTTTGACCATATGCTTTCCACCTACCAAATTTCATTCAAATCCCCAAATATAATAAAAAAAGGCTCTTAAAAAGTGTTAAAAGCTTGAAGCCTCAACGGTAACGCTGAACACGAGCCCTTTTATTTATTTACTCCAGTTAGAAAAACATTAACAAAAAAATAAAATCAAAGCATCTCCTTCATAATTCTTTTGATCACTCATTTAGTTCTTGTCGGATTTTTGATTGATGTTGGTTGATACGGGTCGCGTGTGCATCAGTTTGTTTTTTTTTTATAGAATATTATGTTACTAAAAAGCAATCATCATATTTATACATATGTACATAATTGATTAATTATGTAAATAAATGAATTACTAAAGTGTTATTTAATGTGTTATGATAGAAATTCGTTAATAAGAGAAGTGTTTTTGTACAGTAAAAGTCCCGTAAAGTTCTTGGAAAAATATGTACTAGAATTTGTGTGAAAAGAACTGTGCCCCAAATTATTAGTGTTTTTTTTTAAACGTGTATTCGTTTTGCATAACGGTTGTTTGTTTTTGTAATTGCCGTCTGAACAACAATGTACATATGTATGTACGAGTAACTTGGAAAAGGCTTGTGTGGGCAATATCCGCATGCAAATTGAACAAAAGGTAATTTGTTTTTGTAGTTCTAATAAGAAGATTATTTTTGTCGTTGATAGTAAAAGAATCAGTTTATAAGAGAATGTTTTTTAAACACATACGCACATATATGCATACATACATATGTATGTATGCTTGCATATGGATTTGTGAATAATTTTAGTTTTTTAAACGGGAAAGTAACTGTTTTGAGTTTTTTCATAAAAATAAAAACATAATTGAGCGGTTGACAACCAAATGGTTGCAAATTAGGGAAGTAACGATACTTCTTTTTGCCGATAGCGATAATTAAAAAAGAAATATTGGTATCGATAACGAAAATTAAGAAAACTCAAGTAGAGTGATTTGTTCATTATACAAAATTACAGTGCCTACCTATACATAACTACATAATTATGTACTTACACACATACATACATACATTCAAATGTATGTACATAACTACATACATATTTAAAATTGTTATTTACAAAATTTAAAAACGACAAATTGAATTTGAATTGATGGTAAAATTAACAAAATGTAGGTATATGTATAATTTTTTATACTACAAAATAAACAGTGTAGCTCATTATTGATACCTACCTACATACATATTTAAAATTGATATCGAAAAAGATTTTGTTTAAAAACAAAGTACATACATACATACATATGTATGTAGGTACATATGTACATATTAGTGATGTATCGAATGTCAATTTTTGATATTCGCGAATACGAATACGAATATTTGAAATGATATTCGCGAATACGAATACGAATATTTCATGTGAAATTTATAGATATTAAATTAGTGCTCTATTTACGCCTTAAATATGAAATATTAAAAATTGTTATGAAAAAAACTTCATACTCCTGTTGGCGTACTTTAAAGTTAATAAAAACTACCCAAAATCTTAATGATCGTCAGTAAATAATATTTGAAAACGATACAAAGCACAAACTTTTATAAATATTTAATGGATTTGTACAAACTAATATTTTTATCCATTTATGTACTTAAATTTAGTTTAGGATTTATGCATTTATTTATTTAATTTTTTTTTTTTTTTGGCAAAATATTCGTATTCGTATTCGCTTGAATTTGACGAATACGAATGCTTCGTATTCGCATTAAAAATGGCCGAATATTCGGCGATTCGAATACGAATATTCGTGCATCACTAGTACATATTTATGTATTTATACATTTTCATTACAGAATTTATGTCTGTTAAAACAGAACATGTTCTAGGAAAGTACTGACTTAAATCATTAGCCCAATTCACAATCTTGTGCAAATGGTCTTGCATCGTTGCATTTGCAAAGTGGTATGGTATGTTGATACTCACCACTAAGAATTGTTAAGTGGTGAGTATCAATATACTATACCATTTTTCACATGCAACGATGCAAGACCATTTGCACAAGATTGTGAACTAGGCTAATAATTTTGTATGCATTCATAAGCAATTACAGTGGAATCTCTCTTGAGCGGACACCGAAGGGACCATTGAAATGTGTCCGCACAAGGGGACTGTCGCACAAGAGAAAGCAATTTCTTTGCTTATGGAGCTGTCGGAACCTATAGGAAGTGTCCGTTAAGGGAGATTCCACTGCATACATATAATTAATTATTTATTAATTAATGAACAGAATAAATTGTGGGGATTCAAATTTCAAATTCATTTATGTACATTTAACGGATATGGATATTACTCATAATATTTATATTCTACAAATAAAATAGAAAAACTTAAAATAGTGAGTTCAACTTCCAAATTTTATTGTATACCTATGTATGTATATCAAGCGAAAGTTGAAAATGTTCATTGTCGTTCCTTTGAATACATTTTTAACCGACTTCAAAAAAAAGGAGGAGGTTACATACATACATACATACATAGGGCGCATTCATAAGACGTAGCTGTTGAGCTCAACAGTTGTGCAAATGCTAGCAACTGTTGGCTCCAACATCTACGTCTTAGAAACGGCTTGATGTATATAATTTAATTTTATATCTTTATTTCGCTACTTCATCGCATTTGTAATATAAAATTTAACAAATATTTGCTACTGCCACATAACAAAGCATATAAATGGCAAAGCTCTATTCGATCAGCTGAGCAAAACATGTTGACTACAGGTAGCGAAAAAATTTAGTGATGGAAAATTACTCAACTGTTGAGTGGAGCGGAATTACGCAACTGTGCGTTTCTAAGACAAATACTCAACGGTTGCGCAACAGCTACGTCTTATGAATGCACCCATAGTATGTGTGCATATGATATAAAAAATTTTGAAGCCAAATGCATACTTGGGCTCAAGCAACGCATCGCATCTGTTTCAATCGAAACGGTTTTATGAAATCAATCAAAATTTAAAAAGAAAAGATTCCAGAAGAAATTATTTTAATGAAAATGTTTGACAGTAAAATACAATTTATTTTTTTAAAGCTTTTCGAAAATACGGGCTTGTTCACTGCTGTGCTAGCAAAGTCTAATACTAGCAAAGTTGAATTTAAAATGTCATGCAAGTTTGCCGATAAACTTTTTTAGTAGTAACCATCTTTGTACCACATATTTTACATATATTTTTGCGTTGTCTGCTTAAGCAAAGAACTTTAAGCTTAAATTAGACGTGACATAGCCATAAGAAAACCAAAATTCAATTGGTTTCTATGGTGAGAGTTATGGCGTTATGGCGAGTCACCTATAATTAAATGCAGTGTTGCCCCATTAGTTTGGTTCGAACGGCTGTTCTCTATGGCTATGGTTATGTCACGTCTGATTGAGCCTTTAGGACATTTAAATTTCTATTTGCAGCGCAGTGATGCGTTTCCGAACAGGCCCCACATCTCATACGTTTTACAGTTTATTTGAAGCACAAAAGATAACTTTGTTCGAATTAACGGCCTTTCCAACGATGTCAACAGAAATCGTTCGATCGACATTTTATATTGAAATCAACAACAATTTGCAGATCGAACGAATTCTGGTGACATCGTCGGACAGGCCGTAAATGCAAAGATTTCTTTCAGCTTATTTTTGGGATTTTCTTTGAATCTAAAGCCTTAAATTATGCTAAGTTTTTTTTTTGTTTTGCCAAATTTATTTCTTGTTAATTTTCTACATAAATTGCAAATCATCTACGATTTGTTGTTCATTAATCAAAATCACCAGCAGGGATTTACATTACATACAAAAAAAAAAAGAACAATGATTTTATATATTTTCTTTTGCAAACATTTTGTTACAAAATCCCTTTTTTACTTTGCTACCTTCGTACCACTAGCAAGACAAGTTAAAAATCATGATAAAATATTCTTTCCACTTACCTTTTGTTATTATACAAAAATACTTTATCATTATCATCAACCAACAATAAAGCAATAGAATAAGGAAAACCAAAAAAAAAACGTCTTATCCGCATTTTAAATTCTGCTTAAGTTTGCTTTTAGCTAGTCAAAATCTTTTTATTAAACATTCATAAGATTTAAGAAAAAAATCAAGAGAAATAGAAATTTTAAAAAAATTTACTCGATTTTCAGAGGAAAACAAGACGAATGTCTTCTCATTAGTCTTCTCATTAGGGGAACTGGAAATATATAAAAATGGAATACATATATTCTCTAGGCTGCTGCAAATCATAACAGTAATGCCAAATAGCAGAGACCAAAACCATGAGTTTTAACACAAATGATTGTGAATTTAACAGGGCGCTGTTAATTCCATCAGCCGCTTCCAGATTCAGTACGGAATGGTTTTTGATTCATTTGGTGCTTAAAATTCCTATCGTTTACATCACCCCAAAACAAAATGGTTACAGTCCAATTCGCTTTAGCGCAGCACGCTTTACTGAAAAAAATCGGAAAAGCGGGGAGTGGCCCCGCACTGATTTTAAACGCAGCTAGTCTTATTCACTTCGCTTTATTGAAAATATCGTATTGCTGAAAACCAAAAGCAAGCCCACAACTACGTTTTGTATGAAACTTACTTCGCTTTAGTGAAAAAATAAACAATGACAAATCTATTAGAAATCGATTGCATAACTTAAGCCTGAAAAAATTGTGCATGTTTTGTCCGTTAAAAAATTTAATGGCAAAATGTATTTGTCTTTTTTGCTCTCACGTACTTTATGGTATTTTTCTATTATATTGTCAATGCAAGTGGCTAGACAATTACTGATTTTAAGCAGTACGCTTAACTGTAACAAATTTCAGTAATCCGAACTACGTTTTAGAGAAAAAATCGGGTAATTGAAAAAAAATTGGGTTTTGGTTATTTGCAGTAAAGCGGAGTCGACTGTAAAAGGTTTTTATGAGCCATGTTACAGAGCTCAATATCGGCTGATAATAATATTAGGCTGAAACGCCACACAATGTACATTATAAGAATATCACACCTCACAAGTATTCTGCGATTTTCTGCGTTTCAAGAATGAAACTTGAACTTGGCATCACTGATCATAGAAATCAGCTGATTTGTTGTTCGGTACTTACAAAAGTAGAAAGCGGAAAGTTCATACCAGGCGTTCATACCATGCGTTCTACGCGTCCTCGCAACCGAAACCAACACTAGCCAAACTTTCTTGCAATTTCTTCATTTTGTACTCCCATGTAATTCAAGCGACCACTGGCAAATTACAGCATTCGATACGATTCGAAATTTTAAAATATTTCCACATAAATTCTATTAAAATATTTTGTAATTTCGTTCGATAACGAGTGCCGTAATTTGTCCCCTGGTCTTTAATTTGACTTACCTATATGACGTTCGGTTTTTGTTTTCGTATATAAGATATAAGTGTCATTTTGTAGTATTTTATCACATTAAAAAGACACATATTATTGTTAACCGACTTCAAAACAAGGAGGAGGTTTACAATTCGTCTCAGTTTTTTTTTTAGTTGTGTATCTTCATAACTCGGTACATTTTAGACCGATTGTAGTTTTTTTTTTTGCTGTCCGAGAGGGTATAGCCTCCCATTGGTACCATTGTAAAAAAAAGTTGGCGTGGACACGCCCACAATTTTTTATATAATTTTATGATATTGTGCTTATGTATTTGATTTGCTGCGAAACCTATAAAACACCTTTGGTTCTGGTAATTACACAATTTGAAATTTAAAAAAATGGGCGGAGTCACGCCCATTAAAATTTAATATTATATTTCACAAATCTTCTATTTCACCGATTTTTACAAAACTTGGCGCACACCCTAAGCTTAAATAAAGGCACAATCTTGCTTTAAAAAAAGTGGGCGGGTCACGCCTATTAAATTTTAGGATAATATTTCACGTGCTTGTACTTAACCAATATTAACGAAACTTGGCACACACCTTGAACTCTTAAAAATACACCATCTTGTTGAAAAAAAATTGGGCATAGCCCCGCCCATGAAATTTAACTTTTTAGTGCTTATTTTTGAAGTCGCTTAAATTTTTTTTAAAAAAGTTTTATGAGTTTTATTGGTCTCATTTCTGTTACACTTCCTTTTTAAACGAGTATGCATACATACATACATACATGTACGATATATTATTATTATATTCATTTCCTTTACTCTTTTCAACTTTTTGCGTAAGTTATCTAAATAATTCAGTCATAAATCATATAGTTTTTTTTCTCTTTGTTGCAAAGTAATGCATTTGTAATGAAAGTAAATTTTTTATTATTCCTTAAATAGTCAGAGTATAGAGCACTACACATATACAGTGGCTCTGATGGGGAAATAATATCTGTCATATAGATTTAAATATCACGTAGCACTTTCAAATGAGAGAGTTTAGCAAAAGGATAAAAATATTAAATATAAAACTCTGCAGCGGCACAAATTTATTATTTGTATTATTTTATTGAAAAGCTACTTCGTCAGTTGAAATTGTGCTGCATTGAAAGGAAGAATACAGATTTGTTAAAATAAAACCAACAGGTGTAACAAACAATCAAAAGAAGTAGTGTTGATGCGTGTACGCTTGTGTGTGTAAGATGTAGACAGTAAGCTATTATGTATTTAAGGGTGGTTTTTTAAAGCCAGCGAACACAATTAATGTCAATGCATGTGTGTGCGTTTGTATGTGCGCAGAAAAATAAAAGATTATACACACACATTGTATATGCGCCCATGCGTAGGAAGAAGCAAGCATCACAAATTCTTTCGTCATGAAGTATTTTCTTCTTTACTCCCATACCTGCAATAACTAAAACAAATGTCTTGCCAACAGTGTTGTTTAGCGTTTGTTTTAGAAGATTTCGTTGTAGTAAAGCATTTGAATTATTTCTCATGTCTTAAAAGTACTTGTAAGTGGTCATGTGCAGGAGTCTAGTGTAACCCGAACTATCACTGTAGATAGTAAAGAGCTGCACGCGACATTCACTTAGCACTAAAGAGCTCTAAGCATCTTAAATAAAAGAACGAGATGGATGGGTATAGTAATTATATAAAACTAAATACAAAATTCAACTTAATTGTGTGTACTTAGAATGAATTTTATTTAAAACAAAATATTTCTGTATTTAACACATTTGATTCAGTTTGAGTGACTTGAGCGCTGGAGTAAAATTTTTACTTCGTTTCTAGTTCATTTGAGATTAAGTAAAATTAAACGATTTAACTGAAATTACACTTGATCACAAGTTACAGTTTAATTTAATAAAAAAAAAACTTACCAAAAAGAAAAATACAAAAAATTCATTTAAGGGAGATAAACTATTTAGATTCACAAAAATAATAAACTAAATTAACAAATAAATAATAATAAGAATACTTTAAATAATGAGTCTTACTTTCAAATTTGCTGACAAATTTCACGACAATTTTTTAATTTCATTTATGTATTTGGAAATTTTTCACTTTTGCGACTACCTAAGCGCTACCTAAACGGTGTTAAAAATCATTCCTAGAAAGTTCAGATATTCTAAAACGTTGTTTATTGATATCTTAGGTACATTTTTGTAGTTGATTGTTTCCTTGAATTTTGAACGGTTTGCTACCTATGGACCTAAACAGGGGAAAAAAGGTAAAAAAAATCGGATTTTTTTTTTAATTTTTTGCGATTTTGATCTCGAAGATGAAGTTTTTTTTTTTGGTTTTATAAGTTAAAAATTTTTGTTCTTTATGACAAGAGCTAAAACTTTGCCTAAAAGAGTAACTCAAAATTCCGAACGGTTTGCAAGATATGAACCTGATAAAATGAAAAAATGACTCCGAGGCCCCAAATCTTTGAGGGCCCATAAAAAGTGCTTGACTTGGGGCAAAACTAGTAGTGGTTATATTTTTTCGTGTTGCACTGTGTTATGAAAACCTTTAATACACTCAATGGTTAATTGAAATTTCACACACAGCATTTGGTAAAGTGGCAGTAAATCAAAATTGTCGAAAATTTTTAAAAAAAGTTGCTTCTTTTTCTTATGCTCCAATATAAGCATAAAAATAATTTTCCACTCACGCTCACGCCTTATCACGCGTGCCAATTTTTAAATATACGTTTTTTTGGACCTTTTAATTTGGTTAGGAGCTGTTCACATATTACGTAATGCTCCAAGGGAGCGTAAAAAGTTTTACTAAGAGAAGGGGTATAAAAACTCCGAAAACAGCTTCACGTAATATGTGAATGGCCCCTTAACCATATATTAAAAGACTTCTTTTAAACTGTATTTAAGAAAAAATAGATTTTCGATTTCTTCCCCGTACAATGAATATTTCGTTTGAGTGATGGTGATTTTTCCATCATTTGCTATAATTTTTTTTAAACATACATACATCCAAAAGAGTTACCAGAACTTTGAACTTTTTCACTTTCGAAACTGTTTCAATAAACTTTTATTGAAACATTTATAGATTAAAAAAAAGCAACATTTTGCTTATTCGTACACACAAAAGATAAGATAAATTAATAATCTCAATGTTCCTTTTTTTCTGATTATCGTTAAATGAATAATTTAGCGTTAGGCTTAACCTCGATATGGTTTTTGTTCGCTATTACTCATATTAAACGACATACAATTATAAAAGTAAATTAGGATTTTTTTTGTTAAATATCGTTTATTTATAATATAAACTTTATATGCATTTCCTTCCTGCTTAAGGAATTCTTTAGTAGACTTCAATCAGACCAACATATTTAAAAGAAATCAAAATAACTTCAAATAAATATAACCTTAATGATGAACCTGGTCTAAGTCATATAAATTTTTGCTTCAAAATACTAAATAAATCTTAAAAAACCCACAATAAATATTTATTATTAAATCAATTTATATTAATACAGACTATTATAAATATGTAAATTAAAATGTTGCAAAAATACAAAAATAATTTTTTTTGGTTAGTTCAATTGTAATCTACTAAATGTCTCGACCAAAGAAATTTATGACTTAGATCACTTTGATAATTATTGGCACAAATATACTTTGGTATTTCTTACATAAAAATATAAAAATAAGTTTAAATAAAATATAAAAGTACTAGACAAATTTTTAAAATTTCGCCGACTTAAAAAAAAAGAGTAGGATATCAATTCGTCTTTATTTTTTTTTTTTTTTTTAGTAAATGGTATTAATACAAGTCTTACTGCCTGCTTGTGTAAGACGTGGAAGTTAGAAATAGATTAAAGAAAACTTATAAAATTCTTCTTTAAATTATTACAGAAACGTCAATATTTTTATCGTCAACGTCTTACATAAACAGCCTGTTAGAATTTCTGTAAAGCTGTAGCAATCAAAATACTGTTCGTAACTCCATTAATATTTTTTATATATATAAAAATAAATATATATTGCATGCTATAACACAAAGTAAATAATTTTCATATTAAAATAAATTATTTACGACACAGAAAATAATATTTTGTAAATATAATTAATTTTTTTTCTCAATAAATTAAATAATTAATTGTAACTGACTGAACCCACTACGATTTTTGTCCATACAATCATTAATATTTGCCCCTTATTTCAGTTTCCAACATCGATGTCACGTCAAGACAATATCAAAAAATTCCTTACGGTCTAGAAAATAGCAAGAGCTTGTATATAGCAGTCAGTTGTTTTCGACAACGACTAGACAAGCCCCATTTTTATTTGATATTGTATTGATGTGACGTCATTGTTGAGAACTGGAATAAGGTTAATTGTCAGATGTAAGCGAAAAATGTTCAATTAAATGTTTTGTTACATCAAAATTTTTTTTGGTTGACTAAAATTTTCTTTTTAATTAAATTTTTTGTTACATTTACAATAGTTGGGGAAAAACTTTTTTATATGCAGTTACCACAAGTCACGCAGAAGACTCGTCTAGATAATTTGGGTGAAAATCACTCCAAAAAAAAAATTAGTGCTTTCCATATAAATTTTATACTAAAGTTGACCGTCTGGGTTGTGGAAACAGAGGATTAATTAAACTTTTTGTTGTATCAACAATTATTGTATTGTTGAAGATAGAAATTTTTTAATAATTTTTTTTTTATTATATAGGGTGTTTTTTTCAGAGGTATAGAACTTCGAATTGAAATAAAACACAAGAAAATCGTTTTAATGTCCATCAATTTGGCTTTATTGGAAGGATAATTTTATGCCATTAATGTTTAAATATGATTTCGGGCATGTGGCCACCGCGGCTGGCTCGAATAAAGCCAATTCTACAGGTCCAATTTTCAACCACTTTTTCGAGCATATGGGGCCGTATGTTGGCAATAACGCCACGAATGTTGGCTTCCAAGTCCCCTAACGTTTCTGGTTTGTTGGCGTAGACGAGCGACTTCACATATCCCCAAAGAAAATAATCCAATGGTGTCAAATCACACGATCTTGGTGGCCAATTGACAGGTCCATTCCGCGAAATTATGCGCTCATCGAATGTTTCCTTCAATAAATCGATTGTGACGTGCGCTGTGTGGCATGTAGCGCCGTCTTGTTGGAACCACAACTCATCCACATTCATGCCATCCAATTCGGGAACAAAATAGTCGGTTAGTCGGCTCCAATTGCTGTGCACGGTGGCGAATCGATTCATTCGGGTCCTCTTCAACACTTTGCTCTACAGCGGCAATTGTTTCTTCGGTGCGCACTGTTCGACATCTCTGCGGATGCGTATTATCACATAGAGTAAACGTAGTGCGAAAACGATCCATGGTTAACCGAATTAATTGCTCTGATGGACGATTATGTCGACCATAAAATGGACGGAGCTTGCAGTAAACTTCGCGAACTGAACCATTATTTTCGAAATAAATTTGCACGATTTGCAAGCGTTGTTCTTTTGTCAACCTGTTCATGATGAAATGGCAAACCAAACTAAATATTAATCACTTGACAGCTGACAAAATGGCCGCCAGTTAAAAAAGTGATGCCAACTAAAGTTCTATACCTCAATAAAAAACACCCTTTATTAAAGATTTTGATTGTAAAAATTTTATATAATTTTTTAATATTGAGTCCTATTTTCGAATTAATCGTGTAAGCGAGGGAGAAGGATTTTTTTTATAATATTCAAAACAGCGATGCCAACTTGGTGCTTTTGGCACTATTTTTAGTGATGTTTGAAGACTCAATTTTGAGTGTTAGTGTCAAACTAAGAAAATGCCCTGAGTAGTGCTTTTAAATAATATGTGTATTTCTTAAAATTACTTTAATAAAAACTTGGCATATTTAGTTTTTCAGTGTAAATCATACCTTTTTCGTCTGATAGACATATTTCATTAAATAGAGAATAGGTATCGGTACAGACTTACAATTTTTGTTGCAGCAATTCGTAAATATGTGGGAGAGTGTTGCAATAGAAACACATATATACATTTTGTATTCCTAACTCACTCTTTCTCATTAAAAAATAAAAAGTTGCTGCAACTAAAATTGCAAGTCTGAACCGCAGGACTAGCTTAGAAAATACCAAACTTTATTTAACTTCACTGGTTTTTCATGTTAGTGCTTTTTACGCTGTTTAGATCTCAAAATTTTGATGTGCTTTTAGTGCAATTGGCATCACTGATTAAAATATTTCTTACATACATAAATGGTCGCTTAATATAAAATTTTACAAACCTATTTTAAAAATTATCAATAATTTTGGTATTTTGATAATTCTTAACTCAAAAAATTTAATTTCAATCAAAAAGTCTATTTATGCCCACTTACGATTAAATTGAGAATAGGTTACGTAATTTTTTTTTTACTTTTTCCCAAAATTATTATTTAAATATCATTTCGCATTTCATTGTTGCTAATGCAGTTCATTAGGGAATCTTTAATCTCTTTAAGTAAATGAGAAGTTCAAGGAATATTATTGTTGAAACAAGAACTCAATATTCAATATGAATTTTATTTCTTACTTAACTCTTGGCTAACCTTACTTCAAATCGAAGAAGAAGCAGGAAAAAGTTCATTTTTTATATATTACCAGGCTACTTAGTTTACAATATGAAATTAAAATAAATTCAGTAAAGTGCGACTCTGACTCGCGCACGAAGGGTTCCGTACGAACACTAGATATGTAAATTAATACAAACTTCAGCTATATAATAATATAGTTTTAGCCATTTTTTTCGGTTTTTGGCGTTTTTTTCAATTTGGCGATTTTTTTCATATAAGTAATTATTTTGGTTTTGGCGCCTTTTTCGCGTTTTGGCTATTTTTTTTAATTTTTGGCGATTTTATAATTTTCGGATTTTTTAGTTTTACCGTTTTTGAAAATTTCAAGTGTTTGCCTCTTACGGTTTCCAAGATATAGCAGATTGTCAAAATTACATAGTCAAAATTGCATTAACTGATGGACCACCCTTTAATTTAAATTTTTTTAAATTTTAGTGTTATTTGTTTTAGTCTGTATAAAAATACGCTAATTTTACAAAATTCAAGTTTCAATATACATATGTACACACAATTGTATGTATGTATATTACATGGGATTTTAACAGTTTTCGTTGCTCGTTTTGGAACACCCTTAAATTTTTAATTCTCATGTAATTGTTGTTGTAGCGGCCAAGGTTCTACATACTCTGTCGAAATTTCAGGTCCGTAGCTCTTACGGTTCCTGAGAAAATACCGTGTGACGGACAGCGTAGCGAAAACAATAGGGACCCTTTTCACCTTTGGTGTACGGAACCCTAAAAAATTTGAGGCACAAAAGTCTTGATTTTAATTGAGTCAGTTTGTTGAAAAAATTCTGTGTTTCTTATATCGACAAACTTAAGTTGCTATAATGGGTGTTTTTTATTGAGGTATAGAACTTTAAGTTGGCATCACTTTTTTAACTGGCGGCCATTTTGTCAGCTGTGATTAATATTTAGTTTGGTTTACCATTTCATCATGAACAGGTTGACAAAAGAACAACGCTTGCAAATCGTGCAAATTTATTTCGAAAATAATGGTTCAGTTCGCGAAGTTTACCGCAAGCTCCGTCCATTTTATGGTCGACATAATCGTCCATCAGAGCAATTAATTCGGTTAACCATGGATCGTTTTCGCACTACGTTTACTCTATGTGATAATACGCATCCGCAGAGACGTCGAACAGTGCGCACCGAAGAAACAATTGCCGCTGTAGAGCAAAGTGTTGAAGAGGACCCGAATGAATCGATTCGCCACCGTGCACAGCAATTGGAGCTTTGTCCATCAACTTTATGGAAGATTTTGCGCAAAGATCTTGGCTTGCGACCTTACAAGATCCAGCTTGTGCAAGAATTAAAGCCACGAGACCATGCAATACGTCGTGATTTTGGTATATGGGCCGAAAATGAGATTGATCTCGATGCTGATTTTCATCGCAATATTTTGTTCAGTGATGAGGCTCATTTTTGGTTGAATGGCTACGTCAACAAGCAAAATTGCCGCATTTGGAGTGAAAAGAATCCACATGAGACCCTTGAGACGCCATTACATCCACAAAAACTGACTGTTTGGTGTGCTCTATGGGCTGGTGGAGTCATTGGGCCATACTTCTTCCGAAATAATGCTGGAGAGTCAGTTACCGTTAATGGAGACCGGTATAGAGCCATGATAACCGACTATTTTGTTCCCGAATTGGATGGCATGAATGTGGATGAATTGTGGTTCCAACAAGACGGCGCTACATGCCACACAGCGCACGTCACAATCGATTTATTGAAGGAAACATTCGATGAGCGCATAATTTCGCGGAATGGACCTGTCAATTGGCCACCAAGATCGTGTGATTTGACACCATTGGATTATTTTCTTTGGGGATATGTGAAGTCGCTCGTCTACGCCAACAAACCAGAAACGTTAGGGGACTTGGAAGCCAACATTCGTGGCGTTATTGCCAACATACGGCCCCATATGCTCGAAAAAGTGGTTGAAAATTGGACCTGTAGAATTGGCTTTATTCGAGCCAGCCGCGGCGGCCACATGCCCGAAGTCATATTTAAACATTAATGGCATAAAATTATCCTTCCAATAAAGCCAAATTGATGGACATTAAAACGATTTTCTTGTGTTTTATTTCAATTCGAAGTTCTATACCTCTAAAAAAACACCCGATATTAATTATTGAATTGAATTTAAATTAAATATTAACAATTAGTTTTTTGCAGATTGCATTTTAATGATATTTGTTTCTGTGTTATATGGAAATTAAATACATATAAAATTTTAAACTTGCATTTTTTTTACGAATTCCCAAATTTTGAAATTTATAATCCTAGACACAAGCCGTTGTAATTAACAGAGCTCTGTTAACAAAAAAATAAATCTCTGTTAAATAATGGACTCGATACCCGATTTTTTTAAGCAAAATGAACCAGAAAATAATAAATAAATAATATTTAATAACTCCAGGGTTATAAATTTTAAAATTTACTACACGTATTAAGTAAAAAACTTAGAAAATAATGCCACACATGAGCTTATTAGACAAACGATAACACTGACTTGAGCCACCATATTGGCAGAAGATGGTTTCCTTAAAATGGATCTCTCGTTGGTCTTTCCGTGGAGCCAACTATTGCAGGTCGTTTCGTTTTTCACAAATTTAAATACAGCTTCTGCCACATTCGCTGGAGTAATTTCCTGGCACTGCTCCAAATGATGCAGAGTGCAGGTCTCAAACTTCACCAGATCTATGCAGTGCTCTGGATCTATCACAAAATCGGGCAAATTAAAGAGATCGGGCATTGTATTGTCTTTGGGCACAAATTCACTAAACGATCTATTGGCACAGTGCATTATGGCATCCTTATTGGCTTCCAGACATTCCGGCCCATCTTCGGCCACAAATACGGCAAGCTGATCGCCACCGCGGGCGCACATGAAACCCAAAAGGCCCGTAGAAATGCGCATCATAATGGCATTTTGTTGTTTTTCTTTCTTGCTGAGACAAGGTTGTATGGCAGTATTGAAATTGTTCAAGCACTGTTGTACTTGAGGTGCCTTGAGACAGTAATCATGAAAGACTGTATCCAGTTCGCCAATGGGTCGTGCTATTTCGATTTCTTGCTGCAATGCAGTCAAGTTGACCATGCCGGATATGCATTGGGTAAAATTAACAGCTTCTTTTTCAACTTCCTGGTAGAGCGTGGAATTATCAACGCCAGTGGCTTTTTTGCATTTCGCCTTAAAAACACGTCTCATATCATCTAAGGAAAGAAAAAAGGAGAAGAATAAGTCATACATAGCTCTAAAAGGCTTTTCCCTTCATTTACCCAAAGTGAAATTTGTATTTCTGTATTCAGCTGGTAAAAATTGATTTTTCAAAGTATCCATCTGGCTGATATTAATGGCCTGGGTTTGTGTCATTATTAGCATAACTACAACAGCTAACAGCAGCACAAAACATTTGTAAAGTTGCTGCAACATGATTTACAATAATTAAAACAAAAATTAAAAAATTCCTTAAAAATTTAAAAGACCGTCCAGTTATGCCCGTAAGAAAAGAAGTACTAAAGTTCATGTTAGTTTTTTTTTTTAAAGAAAACCGCACTATACATTTTAAATTCTTATCAAAATTATCGATGAAATAATAAATAAAAGTAGGGGAAAAAATATTTTTTAACGACCGCGATTCTGACGACAAGACAATCTTATCAGCAGAAAAGCAATTGAATATGAGCAAACAAGTAGATAAAAAATATATGTATATACAAATCTATAAAGAATTGTATTTGCCACCTGGCAACGTTTTATGAGAATTCGTTTTTGATGTGAAGCTATACTTATATGTTACATTAAGGTGGATCAACAAAAAAAAAATGTATGTGCCAGTTGCCCTCTAAGAATGAACGATATGTCAATGAAGATTCTAAAACCGGAAAAATATTTTGCCACGCCTTAAAAATACAACACTTTTTATTTATTTTTTTTTTTTTTTGCATAGCGCTGCCATTTTAATTCTGGGAGCAAATTACGGCATCCGATACGACTCGTAATTTAAAAATATTTCAATAGAGTTTATATGGAAATATTTTTAAATTACGAGTCGTATCGAATGGCGTGATTTGCCCCCCTGATCTCCACATGTTACATATCGTTCTCCATGGCTTCATTTCTGCCTTTGCAAAGAAGCTCTGGTAACTTTTTATTCCGACATCAAATTCTGCACGCCATTTATGCCTTCTCGCATTCTTCCCCCTAATATAAGTTTTTTTTTTTTTTTTTTTGTACGTACCAAGAAAGTACTGCTAAATCTTATTGTGTCACTTCTATGTAGGGTTGCCAGATACCAAAAGTCAAATAACTGGACAATGGAAAAAATTCACCTGGATTTTGAAAAAATAACTGGACAATTTAAAAATAAGCTTATAAAGCAAAGTGTTGATTTTTTTTGAAAATATTGTTTTGGTTGTAAATTGCCAGTGATGTACAGAATAGAGGATCTAATCAGTTTTAGGGAAAATTACAACTGGTTGTATACATTTGCAAGCACTATTGTTTCTTTTTATTTATTTTAAAAATTTTTCCTTAGAAGATATAAAAACACAACCAGAAAACAGAGATTTTTGTCTTGTTTTAATAAGAAAAGCTAATCCTTATGTATTTTTATCTCCTGATTAGTTTTAATCTATAAAACAATTAATTTTATTTGGATAGCTTTACATTGATGAGCATAGTTTAGTCCATAAAACTTTTTTATTATATTTTTTACCTAAATAAACTGATCGTTATAAATTTTTGTCCGCTAATTCCGAAAAAAAATTCTTGTGTTCTTATACCCTCTAGTTTCAGAGATTTGTGCATTATATTTTAAAAATAATATCTCGAATTTTTCTTTACTTACGCCACTAAAAAATATTCAGGTCTATTCGGGAAGTCACTTTCACCACAAATACGCGCATCTTTCACTTTTTGCTATTCTAAAATACTACGTTGGAGATGAGTGATAGAAAACAGATGTTTTCTTTCACTTTGGAGGTATTCAAAAATACTTCATCACCATGATCAATGTCATATTCGTTCGACGCCAATTTTAGCGCGTTAAGTTTAAATAAATAAAGAAAAAAGAGATACGAAGTGTTTATATGGTGTCTACCACTGTTAATTAAGCTTTAATGGCGTTCGGCCAGGCTCTACAAGACAAGTTTCCTTTAAGTTCTTCAAAGATGTAAACACGTCTTTAAAACAAATAAAAGAAGTAACTAATTTCACTTTTACTGTTTATTGTTTCTTTTTATGTTGCTTAGCACATGTACTGTTAAGTTTTTTTTATTAATTATTTCTTTAAATTACTTCTTAAATCCCTTTTTGTTTTCAACTTTTTCTGCATACAAGTCAGCTGTTTTCAATGTTGATGACGTTTTTATAAGAGATAACATAATATCGATTACTGAAAACGATATGTCTTCGCACGTGTTTTAGAATCTGCCGACGTCGACCTGTCGAAAGTGAACGTTCGACGACGAAGAAATGAAGCGCGTATTCTCGAATAGACCTGATTATTTCTAATAATATGACATCGATGATTTTGAATGTAGCCTCTATATTTTGATAAGTTGTGATTATTTTAGTGAGCCTAATTAAGAGTGTCCTATTTCGAATACGACGAGTTTAAAAGCAATATTCTTTAGTCTTGTACAAAATAGTCGTAGTCGAAGTCGAAATACCACACACGTGATTAGGCCCAATAATTTTGCATTAAAAATTAAAATTTTTCCTTAAAATTGTTTTTTTTTTTTTTTTTTTTTTTTGGTAAAAGCTGCAAATTTTGATATAATAACTAAAAATAAAACAAAAATTTTCTGGTCTGGTCAATACAAAATTTATTATATGTAATAATTGCATTGATCAGAAATGTGATACAAAAAACAAATTTTTTTGGAAGGCATGAGAGCAAAAATTTTAGTATTTTTTTTTTGTGAGACTAGAGGTGAGAGATAAATAATAAAACTATATTCGTAATCAGCGGACAAAAATACATAAGCACCAGTTATTTTAATTTCAAAAATTTAAATAAAAGAAATTTAAGAACTAAACCAAAGACACGATTTTTAACATCCATGTAATAAGAGTAAGATATCATGATATACTCAATGTTCATCTACTCAAAGAGAATTTAATGAAATTTAATAATCCAGAAAGTATTTTTAAGTTTGGGGGACCATTCGTGATATACAGGGACAAGGACTTCATGCATTTAAAACAGGTATTTTAGGCGCCTAAGATATGACATCAAAAACGCAAAATATGCACTAAAAACAATAAAATATGCACATATCTTTAAAAAAAATTATTCAAAAGTAAAGTTCTCAATCTACATATCACTAAATAAAGATATAAAAATATTTTCTTTTCTCAAGAGGTGCGTGTACAAGCCTTTAATATTAAATCTTTGCACAAGATTAAATATGGTATAATAATTCTTTCTGCATTATTAACTCCAAACTCGCATTTTCGAGATATTGTTACGAAAATGGCCGTCGACAAGATTAAGCAGCATTACACAAAAATATTCCAACAGGGTTAATGTAAATGCTACGCGAAAATATTCCTACAGGGTCAAAGCAAAGAATAGTCTAGAATAGTAGCCAACAACTAAAGGTAGAATTAGTAAAATCGTATCATTCTACTTTACAGCTTGCCGTATCGTTCAACTTTGTGCACAAGTTATAGAAAATGTAACAGTTTGCACAGCACATTTTTTTTTGTCTGGCATTAAATGCGGCGTTTTTGACATTCGCTACAGAAAAATCTGTTTTCTGCAGATTCCTACGTCAGCAGTGCTACCACCACATATTTTATAACTAGTAACATGCACTGTATATCGTACGGTTTTTGTCAGCTGACACGCAACATCACGATACGATTTTACTAATTCTACCTTAAATAAGCATGCCTAGCTTGATTAAACGTAAACAAGCAAAATCAACAACAACAAAAAAAGCGTCTGCTTATTAAGAAGATTCACATATTTACACACATACATACATGCCAATTCAAACGAAAAGCAAAAGATAAACAACCACCGTGTGTTGCTTAGTTAATGATGTACACACGTACGCATATACACATGTTTGTACATAGTTACCACATGAACTTAATTAGGCAGCATATAAGATGATAATGATCGTCTAGACATTGCTTGAAACTTCTGGTGATATTTGTGTGGAGTATAAAAAGCGGTGACGCAGCCAATGAGTTAGTTAGTTGCAGTTGTGAGTCAGTTACGAACAAGTCAGTCGCGAACAAGTCAGTCATTTGCAAGTAAACAAGTCAGTTGATAATTAAGTTGTGAATTAATAATAGTCTGTCGTGGAATTGAGATTATTGTGGAGTCTATCGTGTCGACTGGAGTAAAGGGAACAGCGCAGCGAATAGACGTGTATAAGGGTGTAAGTAAAGCCAGTGAGTCTTTATTGGTGTATCAACTCTGAGTGACGGCAGAGAGAGTCTCGTAAGTGACGGCAGCAGACAGAGAGGTGTCACGTGAATACTTGCGCAGCCAGATAAGAGACGTGTGTAAACTACAGCCAGGAAGGCGTAGTGGTAACCAGTTGTGAATATTTGTGTGTAATTTATTAGTTTAAGTTGTATTAGTGTATTTAAGCTCTTGAGTAATTTAGCATAAGTGTATTTTTAAATAAAACTTGTATCATTTTTCACCCTAATTACTACACTCGGCTCTTGTATGCATTTGCAAATCTTCGGATCTACGGAAAGGCGTTTTTATAGAGAGAAAAATGTAACAATGTGTATGTTTATATTAAGGCTCAGTTAGCCGACTGTAATGTAAAGTAACTGCAACAGTAGGAAACAGTTGATCGATATTGTTATGTGAAAAGTAATGAAAATGGTTATAGAGATGTAATGTAACGTAACCTACTTTTCATATAAAATTCTCGATCAGCTGCTTCCTACGTTACAGTTACTTTACATTACAGTCGGCTAACTGAGCCTTTACACCAAAGGAGCGATACGTAAATAGAAAAAGAAAAGTGTTGTTATTTATTTATTTTCGTTAAAAATCTTTTTATTATTCATACATGTGTATTAACGAATGTGAAGTCCAATCAATTTGTTCTTAGAAAGCTTTGTGCATTGAAAAAGGCCTTGTAACGTCTGTGGATGTAATCGGCTCAAACTTAAATGATTCTTTTTATATAATGTTGTATATTTATTTAACTAAACCATTACAATGGATTGAATACTAGCTAATAGATTTGGTTTTTGAATCCGTTATAATTTTTAAAAACAATATCAAGTTTAAGCATAATTGTTTCACTACTTTCGGCTTTAATAGCAGACAATTTGAAATTATCAAAATTACAATTTCCATTAAATTTGGTAGGTGTGTGCTTGTACAATCGTTCCACAATTCTATAACAATGCAAGTGAATACAGTTGCCAAAAATAGTTTTGAAATATTTTTGAAAATTTGAATTTTTGAGAAAATATGACACAAAATCAGCATTTATATCAAAATATGAGACAAAAATATGCATTTATGACTAAATTATGCAAAAATATGAATTTTCAGCAAAATATGCAAAAATATGCAGTAACAAATCGATGCCATTTTTACGCAAATTCATTGTTTCGTAAAGATATTTCGTTCCAGCCATTATCAGAGTTAAGGGAAAAACATGCATTTGCATAAAACCCCTGTCCCTGGTGATATACTAAGCGAATTATAAAAAAGTGGCATAAATTATGCATATGCTAAATGTCACTATATCTTTAAAACTAGAGCTGCTGGAGAAAAACTAATGATGCCATCGTAATCAGCAGATAAAAATACGTAATCGGTTATTTTTAATGAAGCAATAAAACCACTGTTACGCTGTGTAATTAATTAAAAAATATAATTGATAAAGAAATTATTTTCCAAAATTAAAGAAATAATTTTTTAACTGGATAAATTCTATTTTAGCTGGTAACTGGACAAGGCTCTAAAAAACTGGTAAATCCAGGCCATTCCAGGCCGTCTGGCAACCCTACTTCTATGGCATTCCTTAAAATTTACCCCATTCTTTCATTTTCACATACATGCTACATTAAATCAGGTCAATTCCAATATAAAACAAAAAAATCTCCATCAGTTAGCCCCCAAAAATGAAAGATATGTCAATGAAGTTTCTGAAGCACGAAAAAAATTTTTCCACTTTTTACCTGACTGCTCAATGCAAAGAAGATTACTTTAGCCACTATATAAAACGAAACGTCAATCGCTTTGTTTTAACCCCCGGAGTGTCAATATGGCGCTTAACAGACGCCATTTTGTGAATGCGAAAAAAATAACAAGTTGGCGAACTGTTTCAAGATGGGTATCATTCGTCAGGTATTTGAAAATCATCTTTAAGTTTCTTTTATAATATTTCATTTGGAATGACCATTTAGAATCTTTAACGATTTAAAGTTGGACGCAGGCGGATTAATTTAGTAAATTTTTGCTTGTCTTACGCTGTAATGAATATTTTTTTTGTAATTAAGTTTTTATTAAATAGATAACATCTTCAGCTTTTATCCAGTTTTTGTTTAATTAAAATCAGCCAAGGTGTAGGAGAGATATTTAAGTTTAAACTTGAATTTAATTTTTTTTTTAATTTTGCATAGAAATGAACGATTTTTTTTATTATTATTTTTGTTAAAAAGGCGTTATAATGTAGCTTAAGTAATCTTTATAAAAATAACTAAGCAGGTTTTTGAAAATTTAATACATAAGTTTAGTTTTATATATGTACATATTACATACATATGTAAGACATTCCCATATATAAATAACTGAACCATTTCTATCGGATGGATACCTGCCACACACTGAATTAAAATAATTCAGAAGACTAGAACACTAGCTGAGCCCGCCAAACGATATCTTACCCTCAATTACTTTTTTAACTGCAAATTACTTCACACATTAGTCATTTGTTGGTTAAAAAAAGAAAACGAAAATATACCGGAACCTGTGTTCAAAATTTTAGCTCCACAGCTCTTATAGTCCCAGAGATCATGTGTTACGAACAAACACACACTACAATTTTATATATGTGACAGCGCATAGAGAAAGGCACTTTTTTTTGATGTGGACAACTACTGAGCATCGAATGAGACCGATCCCATGCCCCAAAAGTGTTTCCTCCCAGAGATATGCGCGTTTTATGATGTGATGGTACACCAAAGATACACGTATTTAAATCTTTAAATCTCCGATTAAAAAAAAAAATTAACGGACCAAACTCTTTCACACCAAAACATAAGTTTGATAATCGATTCACCAAAGACAGAGTTATGCATAAGGGGAGAAAAATTTAACCTTCCGAATTCGAAAATAATATACATATGTAATTCGAAACTTTAGGAGAAGCCTTTAAAAAAAAATTTTTTTTAACGGTTGAGAAATGGCCAAATCGTTTGGTTGCCTTAGTTTCGATATATTTCCTTTCTGATGGCGTAAAAATTTTAAGAATCTATTTCAAAAATTATATTAATAAAAATTGATTCTGATTCAGTTTAAAATTATTATGTGTGCAGCTGTTTTTTATTAAAAAAAACTCTAAACCCACATCAGTTCTCTTTAATTTTAAAATGCATAACCCCAGACACAAACCGTCGTGTTTAGCAGAGCTCTGTTAAATAATAAAAATAATTTTTTTAACAAAGTGGTGGTTCTCGTCATGATGTTATGACTTTCGGCTATTAGACTTTAATCTAGAGACGTTCAGAAGTCTCCTCCAATATTATTACCTCCACCTTTCTCATACAAAAACAAGTAAGAGTGCTATATTCGCCTGTGCCGAATCTTATAAACCCTTTACCAAAGTGCTTTTATGTAGTATAGAGATACATACATAAGCACATACATAAAGTATAAACAAAAAGAAAAAAATAGTTTGACCTAGTTACTTTTATGTACAAAAAAAAAACTAATTTTCAACCCTAAAATCATCATTTTAGATTTTTCTGATTCCTTCTACCAATCTAGTAGTTCTTAAAAAATTATAGAAAGTGTGTTAAGTGCAAAAAGAAAAAAATGTTTTATTTATTTACTTTAATATCCAGAAAAAAGTTCAAAGTTTCCAGCTCTGGAGCTGTGGTTTTTGTATAATTTATAAAGGCAAATATAAAAATTACTTGGACTTAGTTACTTTTATATATCACAAAAAGTGTAACTTTTTCAACCCTGAAATCATCCTTTTTAATTTTTCTGATTTCTTGCACCAATATTTTTCTTTTAAGAATATAAGATATGTTTAATTTATAAAGAAGGGGAAAAATTTGTTTTAGAAAGTTACTTTTGTCCAAAAAAAAAATAAAGTTTTCCAACCCTGGAATCGTGTTTTTAATTTTTTAATTGCTTTCTTTATTTGAAATACTAATTTTATTCGTACTCAATCATAAAGTAATTTTATTTAATAAAAAAAAAAAAAAATTAGTTTTCGGTAGTTAATTTTTTATATCACAAAGAGTGTAAGTTTCCCAACGCTGGAATTCTCCTTTTTGATTTTTCTGATTTCTTATACCAATCTTTTTTTAAGAATGAAAGATGTGTTTAATTTATAGTAAAAAAGGAAAAATTTGCTTTAGTAAGTTACTTATGTATAAAAAAAGTAAAGTTTTCCAACCCCTGAAAACTTGTTTTAAATTTTTTTTAAATTGAAATACCAATTTAATTCGTACTATAGCATAAAATAAGTTTATTTATTTAAAAAAAAACTAAAATTAGTTTTCGCTAGTTAATTTTTTATATCACAAAAAGCTTCAGTTTCACAACCCTGGAATCATCCTTTTTAATTTTTCTGATTTCTTACACCAATCTTTTTCTTTTAAGAATATAAGATATGTTAAATTTATAGAAACAAAGGATAATTTTGTCTTAGTAAGTTGCTTTTGTATAAGAAAAAAAGTTAAAGTTTTCCAACCCTGGAGACGTCTTTAAATTTTTTATTTTTTTATTATTTGAAAACCCAATTTTATTCGTGGTGAAGTATAAAATAAGTTCATTTAATAAAAATAAATAAGAAATTAGTTTACGGTAGTTAAAATTAATCTTCACAAAAATAGGATAATTTTGTTTAGTAAGTTGCTTTTGTATAAGAAAAATAGTTAAAGTTTTCCAACCCTGGAATCATCCTTTTTGTTTTTCTGATCTCTGACATCAATCTCTTTCTTTTAAGAACATAAGATATGTTTAATTTATAGAAAAAAAGGAAAAATTTGTTTTAGTAAATTACTTTTGTATAAGAAAAAAATTTAAAGTTTTCCAACCCTGGAAACGTCTTTTTAATTTTTTTTTTATTAGAAATACTAATTTTATTCATACTGAAGTATAAAATGAGTTTATTTACTAAAAAAATAATAATAACTACTTTTCGGTAGTTATTTTGTATGGCAAAATGAAGTTTCAGCTTCCCAGCTCTGAAACCGTCTGCTCGATTTTGCTGATTTTCAATACCAATCTTATTTAGACTATTTCTGACACACCAGTCCAAGAACGAAGTCTCTAGCTTTTGTGGGAGCTTCGGAAAACCGATTTCACGTACAGACAGACGGACATCGCTTATTCGTCTTCCCTATGCATAAGGATCCAGAATATAAGTATATACTTTATGGCTCGCTTATTAATATTCTAGAAATTACAAACGGAATGACAAACCTATATATATCCCTTTACCATTTTTTTGGTAAAGGGTATAAAAATAACCAGGAAAAAAAAACAATTTTTATTATTTAACAGAGTTCTGCTTGTTTTTGGTTAACAGAGCTCTGTGAAACACTGTTGTGTCTAGGGTTAAACATTTCAAAATGTATTACTTTTATTAAATTTCTGTCAATTTATAAACTTTAAGTCTCTCAAAACCTTGGCACATCTCTTCTTTAACGACTTCTCAAATCGTTGTAGATTTGCAACTCTTATGATTTGATGATCTTTTCCCCTTTCTTCTTTAGTGTTTTCTAAGAGATAGTATTGCAATTGCGCTTGAGTGATGGATAAATCTAAAGATGGGCAATTGTTATTCAAATAAGACGAGGAATAATGATTGCGCAGAGTAAGTGCTAGCTGAGTATTGTGTAGACATTTGACATAATGATGTTTGGTTGTATAATCTTCGAAACGATATGCATGATTGAGCATGTACATATACAAAGGATTATTGCCAACTGGCAAGTGCTGATCCAACAATTTGCCAGGAAAATAAACATTTTTAGCAAATTGTTTAACTTTTCATAAGACTGGGTGTTTCTCTGCAGCAATTGCTGCCAATTTCGTAAATCATTTTTAGGCATTATGACTTCATCTATATCCAATAGTGCTATAAAATCATATTTATACATGTTGCGATAAAAGCAATCGTTATGGGATATTATTTCATTAAGGCGCTTATTCAAAGGATATTGCTTTATAAGCCAATGCTGCAGGTGGGGCTCTCCCACTACTCCTCCCACTAGGGTAATATCTTGCACTTCTACAAAACCTTTGTCCCCATAATAGTCTAAGACTTTTTTTATTTGCGTGAACTTGCAAACGATATATATACACTTTATGCACACCCAAAATGCTTAACAATTCCAACCACTCCACTAAACGAGCACTTAAGTCGTCGTAAGGATAATCCAAACCCTTGACACATACCGCAAATTCATGCTTTTTTTCGCTGGGAGCTGGTTTTTGGTAAATGATTTGCAAACTATTTTTGGCCGTATCACATTGATGTTTCACCAGATTTACCACTTTGGGTAAAGGAACTCCTGTTATGTTGATATTCTTTGGTATTTCGCATGTCAACAGATAAGGATAATAAACATCTGCATTAATATCCCACTTTGGATCCCATATAAGTCTATACTCTTGGACAATAGTCGAAACTGGTCGGTTATCATTTTCAAACCAGAGTTGACAATAAATTTTGGGATCCTCATTCTTTTGATACAAGCTCATGACCAGAATACGTAATACTGGTGCCTTTCGGGGCCTGTCATCGTAATAGGCACCGTACAGCTGATATATACGATTGTCAACATAAAGCGTTTGCCAATAAGTATTATAGAAATTCAAGCCTTGTAGGGCGGGGTATTAAGCACAATTTTTAAATTTTTGCATGACTTTGTTTGTATGGCGATAAAAGTATTCGAGGGGTAGACTGTGGATTTTCTGCCGCATTTCCACCACCAGCTCGTAGGTTAGAGGTTCTTAGAAAAAGAAAATAAATATATATTGTTAAGCAATGATTATGTTGGATTAAAGATAACAAGTATAAAAAAGCCTTTTGAAAAAATTTAACGGACCCTAAAAAGTTCAAAATTATTTCGATTAGATTTAATAAATTTAATTGAACTCTAGTGAATTTTAATCAGAAATAATTTCTTATTCGGGCTTAAGTTCAGTAATTTCAATTCTTATTGAATGAAATATTTTTATTAATTAATGTGAGTTTCTAAAGAAAAGAAGAAGATGAAATACCGATATTTTTCTGTGCAGCCACTCACAAGTGGATAGACTGGCTATACAGAAAAATATCGTTATTTCCCCCAGCTAATAAAAAGACTAGTTTAATTTTTCTTCTCTTCTTTAGAAACTCACATTAATTAATAAAAATATTTTATTCAATGAGAATTGAAATTACTGAACTAAAGCCCGAATAAGAAATTATTTCTGATTAAAATAAAACATTTTTTATAAATCTTACCTTATCGACTTCGAAAACGACTATATGCGTTTTACTTAACTGCGTAAAAATTTATTATTTATTTATGTGTCTAATCTTAAGGAATATAATTTTAAGACTAGATTTAATTAGAGAGCGCTAGCAACATTTGTCATCGGCTCTGGAGTCTACATTATTTTTACTTTTTAATGTTTAATTTTTAAGCCGTTTGGATTTTTTTTAGAAGCTTTATTTTTTACTTTTTAGAGCCAATTTTAAAAATGTTCAAGGACGTGTTTACGCCCACTTTTCGCAATGCAAGATAGCTCCACTTTCATAGCTCAAGGTGTGTTTATCAAATCTCGTAAGAATCGGCTATGTAGAAACACGAAAAATATAATATTAAATTTGAATGGGCATGGTACCGCCCACTTTTTTAAGCACAAGACTGGCGTTCCAAGAGGTCAAACTGTTTGCAAACTTTCTTGGCTATCGTATAAGTAGAAGTACATAAATCTAATAATAAACTTCAATGGGTGTGGCCCGCCCTCTTGTTAAGCACACGATAATAACATTCTAGGATCTGAATAATAAAATTTATTGTTAAAATTTAATGGGCGTGGCTCCGCCCAGTTTTTAAGCACAAGATTATGGCATTTGAAGAGGCCAAACTATTTGCTAACTTTCGTTGGTATCGTATAAGTAGAAGTACATAGAATTTAATACTAAAATATAATGGGTGTGGCTACGCCCCCTTTTTTAAATTTAAGATTAAGTCATTTCAAGAGCCCAAACTGTTTGCCAAATTTCATGGGTATCGGATAAGTAGAATTGCACATAATTAAATACTGAAGTTTAATGGGCGTGACGCCGCCCACTTTTTTAAGCACACGATAATATCATTTCAGGATGTCAAACTCTGTCTACTTTCGTAGGGATTAGATAAGTAGAATTACATATAATTTAACGATAAAATTTAATGGGCGTGGTGCCGCCCACTTTTTTAAATGTAAGATTGAGTCATTTCAAGAGTGCAAACTGTTTGCTAAGTTTCGTGGGCATCGGATGATTGGAAGTGCATATATAACTTAACTTAATACTAAAACTTAATGGGCGTGGTTGCGCCAATTTTTTCAAATGCAAGATTAAATATTTTTTTGAGCTCGGGTGGTGTGTCAAGTTTCGTAATAAATGCTGAAGTTAAAGCACATGAAATATAATATTAAATTTTAATAGGCGTGGTTCCCCCCCCCCTTATTTTTAAATTCAAGATTGTGTTTTGAATAAAGACCAAAATGTGCGCTAAGTTTTAGAGGCATTCGATAAGTAAAAATATGTAAAATTAAAATAAAAAATTTAATGGGCGTGCTGCCGCCCATTTTGTTGTTGTTGCAATGAGACCAAATGGCAGCTATACTCTTTTAAACAAAAAAAGAATTTTTGAAATCGGTATTAAAAAGCTAGAGTTATGAAAAAATGTATCGTTACCTTAATATAAAAAGGTCCTAACTCGTAATTTTTTTTGAAATCGAGTTTTTTGTATATTTAGATAGAAGCACATCTAATGCATTGAAAAATGCAAAAATTGCGATTTCAAAAAATAATAAGTTAACGCCTACTCCTTACATGAAGTCTGTTAAAAATGAATCCTCTACTATTGACGTTTATACGATCGATGTTGACAACACAAAATCAAACTCCAAAAGGAAGGTTGATGAGTCATCAATCATTTTTATTATTATTTTATTTATTTTATTTTTTTTTGGCTTTTATTTATTATTTATTATTTTGGCTACTTTTGAAACAAAATTGAACTTCAAAATTACTCTAATTCAAGAAAATTAGTCTGTTGAAGGAGTAGTTTCAAAAATAAATCCTACCAAAACTCGTCTGCAAGAACTTAAAACAATTTGATTTTGATGATTTTTCTTATATTAATTATAGTCATTGAATTTGAATGAGAAAAATTTACAAGAAATAGTTTTTGGCTATTTGATTTCTAATTTTGGCGATTTTCTGATAAATTTTGATACGATCATTTTATAAAAATTTATATTAAAAAAGTGTTATATAAAATCAAATTTATTATCATATATATACTAAGAAAAACTACAGAAAACTGATTTTTGGCGAATTTTTGGCGATTTTTAAAATCAATTTGTCGAAATAGGTCTTAAAAAATCTGACAACACTGCTGGTAGCAATAAATATTATACGAAAGAGTGTTTCTTTATAAATGTGGTTTTCGTGAATTTTAGGTGCTTACTGTCCTACATTTTATTTTATTTTGTCATTAAATAAACATTAATAAAAAGATTTTATTGATAAGACTGCACTAATTAATAAAAAGATTTTATTGGTAAGACTGCACTACACAAAAAGGCTGAAGTTTGCGCTTAATCTTCTATAAAATAGTGTTTGGGTTTGAAGGCCCCCTTTGGCCTCATTATGATGGTATCGGCATAAGAAAGCAAGAAACTTTTGCATTTAGTTTGTTTGTGTGTGTTCAGCAATTTTATGTAGAATTTTGCGATAAACATTTTTTTGCAATATTTTAACCCTCTAACTTTTCTAACTGTATTTTAATCAAAGTCGCACGTGACATTTTTTTCCATCATGATATTTTTACTGCTCTTTTTGCGAAATTTATTAATAAACCAGCTTAGTAAAAATGTTTTCAAATTAACGGAAGTATTCAAACTTATTTATTTCAATATGATAACAACAAAACAACAAAATCAAAAATATCGTTACCGTAATATAGAAAGGCTCTGACTCTTTATTTTTTTTTTTTGAAATTGAGATGTTTGCATTTTTCGATGCATTCTAATGTTATTCTATCGAAATGTACAAAAAACTCGATTGCAAAAAAATATTAAAAATATATCGTTACTTTGAAGTATTATGAATAAAATAGTGAGTCTTTCTTTGTTTTTTAGTTTATGATTTTATAATAACATTTCATTCCCACCGTTTGTGATTCTCTTTATGGTTTCGTCATTTTTGTGATCTGAATTTAAATAATTTAAAAATACTCATGTGTAAAAATTTTTCTATTAATTTTTTTGTTGTTAATTTTACACTTATAATGTTGCACGTGACCAGCTTTATATGAGTGCCATGATAAGAAATCTTTATATATTCCAGCAAGTTTTTTAATTTTCTCTGTATTAAATATTTTTAAATTAAAATGTCGCACGTGACCTACGCTATATAGATATCATTTTATACTTACTTTCCATATTAATTAATTAATTAATTTAATTAATTAATTAATTTAATTAATTAATTAATTTGATTGTATTAATTATCGTTTAATTATAATGTCGCACGTGTCCAACTTTTTTTTATTTTAAATATCTTTGAAGATTTGAAAGGCTTTCTGAATGTACTTTCGACGAATTGATCAGAAATGTTGTTTCTCAATGTCTCACGTGAATTCGAAATATGCCATTTTGTAGAGCAAACATTTACACTTGCTTGCAATCGCACAGTTTCTTTTTTATGTAACTTTATATGCAAGGTTTTTTTATTATAAATATGTTTGTTGGTACTGAAGATTTTATAAGCTTTCTGTGTGTGCTTTCTACGCACTGCTACCAAATGTTGTTTCTCTATGTCAAACGTGACATTGAAATATGAGATTTTCCAAAGAAAGAATTTAAAGTTACTTGCAAGTCGCTTAGTTTCTTGTGCATTTTTTATTGACTTAATTTATTGTTTTATAATAATATCTCATCTTTCTTAAATTTTTCTCCCAACCTTCAGCAACTTTTTGTTTTTTTGCCCTTTCTTCGTATGTAAATTCAAATAATTTAAGAGTATGCACACTTTTTTTAGTTATTTTTTTTTGTCAACAATTTTCACTTGCGATGTCGCACGTGACCAACGTTGTATATGAGTACCACGATCACAAATCTTTATTTTTCAGCATATTTTTTTTATATTTTAATTGCATTAAATATCTTTTAATTAAAACGTCGCACGTGACCAATTTTATATGGGTACCACAATTATAAATCTTTATATTTTTTAGAAAGGTTTTTTTAATTTAAATTATACTAAATATCTCTGTTTGCTATGAGCTAGGTTTTTTGTAATTAATAAAATGTCGCACGTGACAACTTTATATAGGTACCACGATCACAAATCTATATATTTTTTTTACCGAATATTTGTTGAACTTTCTGTATGCACTTCTGAGACGCACTAATAAGAAATGTTGTTCTTCAATGTTGCACGTGACATTGAAGTAGGCGTTTTTTGCAAAGCAAAAATTTACAGTTATTTGCTATCGCATAGTTTCTTGTGCATTATTTTTTTGAATCTTTAAGAACGTTATCAAAAACAACACGTACAAATGAAAGATCAAAATGAAGTAAGTTGCGCTTTTATGACTTTGAATTTGAATATCTTGAAATGGGTTATGTATAAATGGAAATTTTTTTTACAGCAGTTAAATTTGATTGCATCCATATGAAAATAAGATTAAGCAAAGTGTTTTGAAAAACTTTTAATTTGTTGGCGTCGATGGACATATGGGTGGAAATGGTTCCAACAGAGAAAAAAGTCGACGCCGCACCGCCGCCGGCTAATTTTTTTATTCATCCCGCCGACGCCGATTGCATCGGCTCCAAAAAAAATTATGAAAATCGATTTTCAATTTCAATTTTTAATTTTCTCCTTCTCCGACTTGACTCTCTGGGTTCCAAGCCCTACTCAACGAAAGATCTATATTAGAAATTTTAAAAAAGGATTAGAAAATTAATGTCTTTAAAAACTCCCAACATATAATTGAGAATTCCTTAAATCTAAACACAACAAGCTTAAAACCTTGAAAAAAAATAACAAATATTTCTTGCTAATTAATCGAATAATAGAATCAATTAATAATTTGATTGAATATTACTTAAAAATTTATTGATTTAAAATAATAATAATTTTTCTATTTATCAATTATTAAGGTAAAAAAATTTATAAAAATTTTTTTCCGGGTACTTACATTCATTTGTAATGTATATATATTTTATAATTATATTTACATATACATATGCACTTCTAACACGGATGCAGGGATTTCTGCTTAAATGTTGGCAACTGAAGCTGAAACTTGAAATACATGAAAGCCCGTTTCGTTTACAACTAAATACACTTGACAACTATAAAACAAGCAGAGTGTAACACTTGTCCTTGTTTTTTCAGCAAATTGTAAAATTTAGCATGAATCGTTTGTGGTGGAAACAGCACAAGTCTGTAATGAAATTCCAAAATTAATTAACTTTAACATAAAACCTTTAAAATTATACTTAAAATAAAGAAAAATTTTAATAAAAATATTTCAAAAAATATACATATGTATCTATGTATATGGCTGCATATATCTAAAACGGACTTATAGCTTTCTTTAAACAAATGGCTTTCATATGAGTGCATATGTACTTATATGGGTTAGTGTCGTAGTAGTTTTAGACTAATTGATATATCCAGTGACATCAACGAACAGCAACAAAAGCATCAAAAATATACAATTACGCAAAAAGGCGAAATGTTGCACACAAACGTTTACAGATTTCATTTATACGAGTATGTTACAGCGTTTCGTCAGTGTTTATGACAGTTTGTGTACTGCTGCTGCTGTTGCTGCTGCTGCTGCTGCTGCTGCTGCTGCCGGTTGTCTATTAGTGAACTAACTTTTTGTTTCTTCTGCTTTTGACATTTTCTAAATTTTATGTCCTCATATTTTGTCAGAATTGAGCATAAAATAAAATGTTGGCATTACAAGGACTTTATAACATACAAGTAAGAGCGCTACATTTGGCTATATCGAACCTACCGATTGTAAACCGATTTCCAAAATTATTTTTTTTTTGTCTGAACGTTTGCTGGGGTTTTCTGCCAAATTTTTTTTTCGAAAATCGTTGGGGAAAATTCCATCCCCTTGTGCATAACTCTGCCCCCTTATGTAAACCGATTTTTAAAATTCATTTTTGTCTCAAAGAAGTTCCCTGCAGTTGGGTCCTATAATTTTTTTTCGGAAATCGGTGGGGAAATTTTCTCTCCTTATGCATAACTCTGTCTTATGTTAAGCAATTTGCAAAATTCTTCTTTTGTTTGAAAGGGTTTATCTGCGTTTGGGTCCAATAATTTTTTTCGGAAATCGGAAGGGCATTTTTCCCCCTCTCACACAAATTTATCCTTTGTAAGCCGATTATCAAATAATTTTTGTTTTGTTTGATAGGGTTTATCTACAGTTGGGTCTCATAATTTTTTGTTCTGAAATTGGAGGGGGAAATTTTCTATCCTTATGCATAAATCTGTCATTTGTAAAGCAAGTTGCAAAAAAATTTTCTTTTGTTTCATAGGGTTTATCTGCATTTGGGTCTCATAATTTTTTGATTATAAATAGGAGGCTGAAATTTTCTTCCTTCCGCCTCCCCCCCCCCCCTTAAAAACATAACTTTAACATTTGTAAGCCGATTTGCAAAATATTTTTTTTTTTGTTTGAAAGATTTTGTTTGCAGTTGGGTTTCGTAATTTTTTTTTCAAAATTAGAGGAGAAATTTTCTTCTACCCCCTCCCCATTTCACATCTCACATCTAACATTATCATTTTTAAGCCGATTTAAAAAATAATTGTTTTTGATTGAAAAGGTTTTGCCTACAGATGGGGATAGTGGCCGTAACCCACCTCCTCCCCTCCCCCCCAGCTAAAAGCATAACTCATGTGTGGCATTTTAAAATAGGGTTAAGTATGAACTTTTCGAAAACCTACTTGATTATTTATAAAGATGATTTAATTTTCATTATAAAACCTTTTTAACAAAAAAAAAAAAGCAATATGAGTCCGATCACAGAGGAGATGTGTAAACATCTAGTAATGAAAAATGTTTTTTTAGTTGGAAGTAGTTATGCTTTTAGTATATTTTTTTAAATTAATCAATTAAAAGTATCAAAACTTTCAATATTGTAAATACATAGGAATTTGTTGGTTTTTGTTTGTTTTATTAAACTTATTTGGTTAGTAAATGGGCATACTTCGTATATGTACTGCATTAAAAATTGCAGTAAGCAGTAAATTTACTGATTACTAAAAAAAAATTCAGTAAATTTTTACTGCTAATGAAATTTAATTTGTATTACCAGTAAAATCGTAGGGCCGTAATCATAATAAAATTTTAGCAAGTGGCAGAGTTTTTTCATTCAAATCTTAAAACTTTTGTATGAAAAACATTTAGCCACTTGGTAGAATTTCATTATGAATACGGGCATTACTGATTACTGAAAATTCAATGCACCTCATCATATAACAAATCATTAGGCAATTTATAAAAATTGTAGAAAAAAATTTTAGTAATCATTAAAAATTTACTTGTTAAAAATTTTTTATTATTTTTAATGAAACTTTAGTGGTACTGCAGTGCTCATCTATGGTAAATGCCCTTACTTTTAACGGGTATTTTTTTTAGAGGTATAGAACTTCGAATTGAAATAAAACACAAGAAAATCGTTTTAATGTCCATCAATTTGGCTTTATTGGAAGGATAATTTTATGCCATTAATGTTTAAATATGATTTCGGGCATGTGTCCGCCGCGGCTGGCTCGAATAAAGCCAATTCTACAGGTCCAATTTTCAACCACTTTTTCGAGCATATGGGGCCGTGTGTTGGCAATAACGCCACGAATGTTGGCTTCCAAGTCCTCTAACGTTTCTGGTTTGTTGGCGTAGACGAGCGACTTTACATATCCCCAAAGAAAATAATCCAATGGTGTCAAATGACACGATCTTGGTGGCCAATTGACAGGTCCATTCCGCGAAATTATGCGCTCATCGAATGTTTCCTTCAATAAATCGATTGTGACGTGCGCTGTGTGGCATGTAGCGCCGTCTTGTTGGAACCACAACTCATCCACATTCATGCCATCCAATTCGGGAACAAAATAGTCGGTTATCATGGCTCTATACCGGTCTCCATTAACGGTAACTGACTCTCCAGCATTATTTCGGAAGAAGTATGGCCCAATGACTCCACCAGCCCATAGAGCACACCAAACAGTCAGTTTTTGTGGATGTAATGGCGTCTCAAGGGTCTCATGTGGATTCTCTTCACTCCAAATGCGGCAATTTTGCTTGTTGACGTAGTCATTCAACCAAAAATGAGCCTCATCACTGAACAAAATTTTGCGATTAAAATCAGCATCGAGATCAATCTCATTTTCGGCCCATACACCAAAATCACGACGCATTGCATGGTCTCGCGGCTTTAATTCTTGCACAAGCTGGATCTTGTAAGGTCGCAAGCCAAGATCTTTGCGCAAAATCTTCCATAAAGTTGATGGACAAAGCTCCAATTGCTGTGCACGGTGGCGAATCGATTCATTCGGGTCCTCTTCAACACTTTGCTCTACAGCGGCAATTGTTTCTTCGGTGCGCACTGTTCGACGTCTCTGCGGATGCGTATTATCACATAGAGTAAACGTAGTGCGAAAACGATCCATGGTTAACCGAATTAATTGCTCTGATGGACGATTATGTCGACCATAAAATGGACGGAGCTTGCGGTAAACTTCGCGAACTGAACCATTATTTTCGAAATAAATTTGCACGATTTGCAAGCGTTGTTCTTTTGTCAACCTGTTCATGATGAAATGGCAAACCAAACTAAATATTAATGACTTGACTTACTTTTTAATTTTTAATTCCTGTTGTTCATCGTTTAGTTGTTGCTGTTCTTGTTGTTGTGTACGCATTGCAATTAAAATAAATTCAGTAAAGTGCGACTTTGACTCGCGCATATTCGGTTTTGAGCATTTTTTTGGTTTAGCTTTCTTCCTTTTTTAAGTTTTTTCAGTTTAAACGATTTTTTCAGTTTTATCACTTTTTTCTCGTCTTGGCGTTTTTTTTCTCTTTGAATTTTTTTAATTTTCGCAATTTTTTCTCATTTTGGCGATTTTTTCATTTTGGCGATTATTTTCCGTTTTTGGGCTTTTTTCATTTTGGCGATTTTTTCTGTTTTTGGGGTTTTTTTATTTAGGCGATTTTTTTGTTTAATGGTTTTTTTCATTTTTGCGATTTTTCCGGTTTTTCGCGATTTAGTTTAGTCCTAGAAATTATTTTTAATTTGGTGCTTTTTTTTCGTTTTGGCGATTTTTTTGTTCTTGGAGATTTTTTTAGATTTGGCGATTTTATATATTTTTGATTTTTTAGTTTTACCGTTTTTGAAAATTTCAAGAGTTTTGCTCTTACGGTTTCCAAGATACAGCAAGTTGTCAAAATTACAATGTCAAAATTACAAAGTCAAAATTGCATTAACTGATGGAACACCCATTGATTTCAAATTTTTAAATTTAGTGTTAATTGTTGTAGTCTGTATAAAAATACACTAATTTTTAAAATTTCAAGTGTATATATATATGTACATACATTACATGGGATTTTTCCTTGCTCGTTTTGGAATACCCTTTAATTTTTAACTCTGATGTATTTGTTGTTGTAGTAGCTAAATGTCTGTACACTGTGTCCAAATTTCAGGTCCGTAGCTCTTACGGTTCATTTTCACCTTTGGTGTACGGAACCCTAATAAAGCAATTATCAAGTTAAATAAAACAAACAAAAACCAGCAAAGTCCTATGTATTTACAATATTTTAAATAAGTTTGTATTGCTTCCTTCAAACACTAATACACCCATACATATGTAGCTCACACCGATTTTACAACGCGTTGCGAATCTCAGCAAAATTTGTGCTTGTATTGTGAAAAAGAATTTTACCTCCTAGCGTATAGATGTTTACACATAAAAAAAAACAAAAAAACCCGCATTTCTATGCACTGGCGTTGGCTGAAGTAATTAGCGCGTTGACTATAAAACTGAAGGACCTGGGTTCAATCCTGGTCTCCGACAGTCATTATATAACAAAAGAAGGAATTTTTCTAATGCGCATTAATGTCTATTTGTATCAGTTGTTGTAGGAAAGTTCAAGTGATGAAGGCATAGACAATGCTCGCTGCACTACTCCTGTTTCAGCGGATACTAATCCTAATGTAAAATCAGAGCAATAAATAAAAAATATGCAATACAATGTCTATTAAATTCAGCTTTATAAATTTAATACGCCTCATTGACGCCAGAGGCGCTGCAACACTGTATTATTAAAAATGTGCAAAAAGCACATTTCATCTTCTCTATTACAATCCATTTCCAAGAGAAAGGAACATCTAGTAATAGTAGTAGGCATTCATTGCCTAAGTGTTGACTCTCTTACAAAAAAAAAAAAACGAAAGTTCAACTTTAACTTTAAATTTTTTATTAACCACATTACTGAATCTAATGAAACTAAATTCGGATAAGAATTTAAGAATTAAGATGCCATCTATTCACTTAAAACAATGACAAAAAATTTTAATTAGTTTAAAAATTTAGATTCTGAACCATTGCGGGTCGTTTAAATCCAACCAAAGAGGCGTATGAAGCTGACATTGACTAAAATCTTCTGCTCTTAATAAAGAAAGAAAAAAGATTCTTCATTAATTTTTTCACATTCTGCCATATTTCGAATGTAAAATTTTTATTATAATTTTAAGCCATAACATGCCTTGTAAGGAATAATTCACATCATATGTACTCCAAATCTAACTAATCTATAATTAAGCCTTTTTGCTAGTCCACATACTATATATATTTCACTTGTGCATTTAATGCCGCTCTTACCACTTCCATACATTATTTCATCAAACATCTTGCTTTCATTAGAAAAGCAACTCATTGATGTTTGAAGAGTGATAAGGATATTATTTTTTATATCCTTAACTTATTTGTTTAAATGCAAATTTTCATTTGTGCTTTAATTCACTTTATATTTTTACCTTTCGAGTCCTTATAATTAAATTTATATGTATCATGAATAAGCAATGAAAATTAAATTCTTGTCGTTTAGTTGGTCTGTTGTATTAAATATATATTTAATAATATTTTTTTTATGTTTTATTTAAGTGTTTGTGTTAACATAACGATAAGCAAAAGTAAACTTTAAGCTGGTAATTAAATTTGAATTCATGTGGACAAAGTTAGTTTATATTTGTTATTTATGTTTAAATACAGAAAATCATACAAAAGTATGATTTTTACGACAATTGAATAATTTATGTATATATGTATTACATATTTGTTAAATAATATAGTTAAACATTCCAAAGGTAAAATAATTGGCAGCCTCTTACTTAATTATGCTGAAAGATTATGGGAATTAGAAAATTTTATTTTCAAATGTTTCAGAATTTGAACATGCAAAATTAATTGAGTTATACATAAATAGTTGTTTAATTCAATTATGATATATAATTTATTGGAATTAAATTTCCTTTATGCCTCTCAAAAATCACTTAAATAAAACAAAAGGATGAAATTATGTATATTGCAATGAACTTGAATGGTAATTTGGGGTTTTCTCTAAATCATCTCCTTAACAACAAATAAACAAGTATAATTTTACTTAGTGTAGGTTAGGTTGAAAAATATGTAGGCGCAATCAACAATGTTGACCCAATACCATTACAAGATTACACTTATGCTATTTAAGCATATTTTAAGCCTACTAAATATAAGAAAAGCGAGGAAAGAGACTCCTTCATAAACTATAAATTTTTTTTTTTAAAGAGAAGTAACACTTAGGCAATAAATGCCTATTACTATTACAAAATGTTACCTTCTTTAGGAAAGGGATAGTGATAGAGAATAGTAAAGACAAGTGGTGAAGAAAGAGATAGAGGAAAGCTTCCTACTTTGAAAACTCTGAGTTTTTGCATGTTTTTAATAATGCAGTGTTGCAGCGCCTCTGGTGTCAATGAGGCGTATTAAATTTTCAAAGCTGTGTTTAGTAGACATTTTATTCCTTATTTTATAATTCGCTGATGATTCTGCTACACAATACCGATGAACAAGGCTGCTCTGATTTTAAATTAGGATTAGTATCCGCTGCAACAGGAGTAGTGAGTATGCTCACTGAACTACTGCGCCGATGATTATGCTACACGTTACCGATCGTTGTGAGATAGTTTTTTTTTCGCACATTTCGTCGGTTGGTATGTCGGCGAAAACTTGACGAATATTTGTTTTCAAATGTTCCAACGTTAGGGAATTATCCGCGCAGAGGCAGTCTTTGGCATAGCCTCACAAAAAAGGCTAACCGCGTTAAATCACACGATCTTGGTGGCCAATTCACGTCGCCAAATGCAAAATAACTATGCAAAACTTTTTTTCTGCAAATCATGTTAAATTTAGTAGAAATAATATATTGTTTACGTGTGTTGGTGTTTATTTGCTTTGCTCATAGCTAAAATGCTCTGATATGCTCAGCTTTGTAACTTGTTCTTATTTGTTTTGAGGTTCGTAAATAGCCGACAAGCTTCGCATTACCAGCGCAAACTTCCTGCTGCTGGTTAGCAGGCAGTGTACTATTCTTATCAAAGGGTAGCAGTTTCGAATCCTGCTTTAAATTAATATTATGGTAGATGATCAATCAAATATTGTTGAACTAAAATTTAATTCATGATGATATTGAATAATCTTGGGATTATTAATAAGGTGAAGAGGGAGCTATGATATATTTCCTTGAGCACTTTAAAAAAGGGATATTTTTTAATTATAATCACTCGAAGGGAGATGATTATAATTACCGGGTATAAGGGAAAATAAAAGAAACGAATTAGTGACTTTTATTTTATTTGATATGAGTTTGGTTGAGATTGGTGATCACCTTGAATTCCCTTTGTAATGATGACACTAAGTAAGTAAATTTTTTGCAATGATTTATTTACAATTTTGATTAGGTTGTTTTAAGTTCAAAGGTAGAAAAGCAAGTAAGTAATTTAAATTTCAAAAGGGTTGACACAAGTCCTCGTACGTTTTATTTTATAACCGATTCGTATATAAAGCTACAAAAGTATCTTTTTGTCGCGTCAACACTAATAAGACAATTAAAATTTTTACAATTCGACATTTAATTGCAAAAAGGGTAATAATAATAATAAAAATAATAAATTCAAAGTTGATATAAAAAAATATGAAATTTAAATATACTTATTTTGTTCAAACTAGTTTGTACAGATATTTATTTACTGGTATTTATTGACTAACACAATGATGAATTCTTGTCCTGGGAAGCCCACCCTACAAACAACACACAAACATTTTTCTGATGCCTGTGTCAATACTTGCAATCGCATGAGTTAAATAATTAATAAAATTCAGTGACTATATTAAATAAAATTCATGTTGTTTCAACTTCAAATAACTTTGATTCAACATGATTCTTCATTTTGATTTAACAGAACTGGAATGTTAAATCAACATGAACTAATGCACATCAGAAAAATGCGTCGTGTTGTTATTTAATGACTGTTGGATACATAGATTGAACCCAGTACCTTTGGTTTTGTTTGAAAATTACTGTAAATCATGTTGAATTAACATGAAACACATGTGAAGCAAACTCATTGCCAAAAAAAAACCATAAATTAACCATGTTTTAGCTAGATTTTAATATGAAATTTTCGTTTTCTTGCTTTGTCATTGCCCAGCTTTCACTCAGCCAAGATCTCACTTTTTTGCGGATAATATCTGACCAGACATTACCCACCTTAAAGGTATTAACTGGAGAATATTGAGAGACTATGTTAATTGATATTAAATTTAAATTAACCTTCTTTTCGTAGATTTTAATGTGAAATTTTTCTGTGTGCAGTGTTGTTCAGGGCTCAATATATTCATGATGATTTGCTAGTGTATACTGATCATATAATTACATATGACAGTTCGTTTGACAGTTGGCCCTTACGTAAGTTATAGTGGGCTTAAAAAGAAACATTCTCTGCAACTACAAAAAAAAAAATCAAATATTTGCTTTATCTATGACAAAAGAGTAAAAGTTATGCATTCCACCATATCTCGTTATTATATCCTTACAAAAATATTACTTAAAGTGTTTGTTTAATACTACAATAGAAATAATATGCAGCAGAATTTTTTCCTCTCTTTCTCTCTCTCCCTCTTCATTCATCTAGCAAACACTTACCTTTGAGGCATCTGCAACAAAAATCTAAAAGAAAAATTTTAACAAGTAGTTTTATTGAATGTATGCATAACTTTTGAATAGTTTAGTTTAGTTGCTTTGATGCATAAGTGCAGTAGTAGTGCTTGTTCATAAATAGTATTTCCATTTTTGACTTTATAATGAAATGGTTTTTGTTTCCTCTTTATTTCTATGCCAACAGTAAAAGAAAGCATTACATTATTGAACCTTATAAACGTCCTTGGTGATGAAGAAGATGAGCTTATGTGCCTGTGTATGTGCTTCAGCAAAATGTTTGTTTAGTTATTGAAGATAAAATAACAGAAAGTGAGAATATGCATTGCATTAAAAGGAAAGTGCTTCAAAAACAGGGTCTGCATTTTGAACAGAAGAGCAGGTTAAGTTGGGTAAGATTGATGATGCGCTTATATCAAAAAGACACACTTAAGCCTGTATACACCTATCCAAGTGAATTAAAGGAATCTTTAACTTTATAGGAGCTCATCATCGTTAACATAGTCCCTCCATATGCTCCAGTTAATATATGTAAGGTGGGTAATATCTTTTAAGGTATTGTCCTTAAACAAAACGAGATCTCGCCTGAGTGAAAGCTGAGAAATGACAAGGAAAGAAAACGAAAATTTCATATTAAAATCTACCTAAAACAAGGTTAATTTTACGTTTTTTTTTGCAATAATTTTGGTTCATACTGTTTCATGTTAATTCAAAATGATTTGCAGTAATCTTCAAAGAAATTATTTTCTTTTGAAATAACTTGATTTCATGTTGATTTAAAATTCTAGTACTGTTAAATCTAAATGAAAAATTATGTTTATTCAAAGTTATTTCAAGTTGAAACAACGTGAATTTAATACAGAAATAACATGAAAAACCATGTTAAATCAAAGTTATCTCCAGTGTAATCAACATAAATCTAATTTAATATTAACATTTTATTTTTTATTAATTATTTAAATAATGTGATTGTGTGCATTGGCATCAGTCATCAGAAAAATATATGTGTTGCTATGTTTGGCTTTCCTGGCCAAGATTTTAACTCGAGGACATGGTGTGGTAGTTAACGCGCCTAACGCTGCAGCTCAGAATCTCCTCCAGGAACCGAAACTGCACCCCTCCGTCTACAAGACTAGCAGCTACTAGCCAGCTGTAGGAAATTTTCGCAGGTAATGCGAAGTTTGCCGGCTATTTACACAAAAAACAAAACAAGTACAATTCGCACAACTAATAACATAAAAACACCAATATACTCGTACTTAAACAATTGGGGTATTCAAACGGTAGTGTTAAAATCATAACGTCATAATGTTCTAAACTTTTAAACTAGTTTAAATACGAATGCTGTGAGCAACCCCTCATATTTTAGTGTGTTAGTTGGAACATAAACAATATGATACAAAACAAATGAGAAAAAATATTACAAATATTAAATAATATTTGGTACGAATATGCCAAATTATGAGAAAATTATTTAACGGCTTCTATCTATTTCCGAAAATTATTTGCGAATTTTTGCAATATGTAAAACAAAATTTTTTTTCGAGAATTTGACCTTTTAAAATTTTAAGGCTTTGGAATTTATTTGCAAATTTTCTTAAGTTTTGCGATCAGGTAACTTTTGATAAAACTTATTGCTCTTGTGTGTAATTTTAACAAATCAGGATTGAATCAAGCCACATCATTGTCTGATTGAAGTATTTTTGTTGTTGCAGTTTTTGCCTTTTTTACACATTTGGCGACTTTTATTTTATATCACACTTCTATCATTTTGATATTAGCAAGTTTTTGCAAATTGTCATTTTCGCGAATTTTTCCGATTTTTTGGAATTTCTTATATCTTTAGGTATTTATGTGTTATTTTAGGGCTTGCCATTTTATTTGGAATTTCTTAGATTTTTAGGTATTTGTAAGTAATTTTGGAGCTTGTTTGCAATTTTGCAATTTGTTGAAAAATTTTGCAATAAAAGTGATTGTTCCCAATTCTTTGTTTTTTTTAACAGTTTTAAACTTTTTTTTTAATAAGTATCAGACTTTAATATATTTTTGATGTTACCAAGTTTTTGCGGATTTTTAAAAGCTTTTTGCATTCCTTACAATTTAAGCATTTTTTTTTAAATAAATTGTAAGTTTTTTTCAATTAAAAATTATTCGCGAATTTTCGCAAATTTTTTGCACGTGAGATAATTTTTGATTCATAAATCTACTGAGTTTGCTCGTTTACAGTGTTTGAGGCTTTGGAAATTTTATGAAGATATTCGCATTTTTGCAAGTTTTCGCGATTTATATGCTGTAAGTCTATACTCGAGTTATTACTTTTTTTTCGGTCTATATAATCAGCTTTGGGAGATTGTTTCCATTATTTTAATCCCTTGCGAATTTTTATATTTTTTGCAATATATAATGATTTGAGTAGAAATTTTCTAAAGAAAAATGCCACGTATTTAAACGTAAATGGACATTTTGTCGAAAAAGAAAATTAAAAAGCAAAAGAATTAGTTATGATAGTAACAAATACATAGAGTGAAGAATTGTATTAATATAGTACTTCTTTTATATGAAAGAAAATAAAAATAATTTTAAACTGGTTTAAAATGTTAGGACTTTATGACACTTAGGATACCCTTGTGAATACCCCAAATATATAGTGTATTTTAACACATTTACGTCCATTTTCACAACGTATGACTAAGTGTTAACGTGAATTTTAACTGCGAGATCTTCATACAAAACTTGCCGTTAAAGTCTCTGTTAACTTTTAATTGTAAATTGTGAAAAGGGCCGTTAATATGATTTCCAATAAAAATTTTTGTGTGTTGATTTAGCATTGGTATTTTTTTTCTGTGTGAAAGTTCCCTACTGATTCAATGTCCTTTCCGCATGGCCTGCATTCATTTTCGTTTGTTGCTCCAAACCGCTACAAATACCCTCGTAAGTCAGAAAGCCCCGTTAAGATGCCTATAATTTTTCAGTTCAGGCATAGATAGCCATGGTGGTTCTCACTACTCACAGTATCACCGTTCTATCGTGAACGGCAGAGTAAAAAAAATATATGAAATGTTAATGTATGTTTATTAGAGCGGTTGTTATTACTCCTCTGAGGTTATTTTATGTAGTGAAATAGACATTTTTGAAATGCAGTTCAGGCAGTCAGTCCAGCTCACGAACAAACGGTTATCGCAAGATCCCTAAAATGATTTGTCGATAATCACAAAACAATCCCGTCTTTAATTTGAGAGGGAGGATTAACAAAAAAAAAAGGTTTGGGAATCAAACCCATCCTCAATTTGGTAGGAATAACAAACACCAATTTTTTATGTTCACAAGCAATTCTGTCATTATAAACCATTGCAATATTTTATTAAAACATTTAAAAAAATAATTAAACTGTTGGACCCAAGTATCATTGTCCGTTTATTATATGTACATATATATTTCTTCAGCCATTAATGTGTTTACCTACCACAACTTCTCTTTATATGACGCTTTTCTCATTTGTTATAATTTTTTTTTCATCACTCTACATCTAATTTCCTTTTGGGAAAAAAGAACACTCTTCCATTTACATATATTTAAAACAACACGGGAAAGGAAAATTTAAATAATTAATAAAATATTTTAAGCAACAATAACACAATTTCCTATTAAAAATTTTGCTCAGCAAAACCCATTCATTCATTCACCCTCCACCCACCCTCACTCACTCTATTCTTTCATTTATTCATTCCTGCAGTCGTTATTTTACCATTATGCTTCCTGCCCAACACTATTAATGCTTATTTGTTCGTTTTTCCTTAAAATCATCATGACGTTTTGTGGAGCTTATAAAGAGTCTGTTGTTAATTTTAAAATTTCATATTTGTTTAACGATAACCCTAAACGAAATGATTGCGATAAGAAGGGAGGAGGGTATACAAACACTGCAGGCACGTTTGACGGCTGGATCAATCATCATAGAAAAGAGATTAACGCCGCGTTGCCTTGCTGTCGTCAAAATAATCATTCTCATATAAATATTTCTATGTATTTTCATACTTTAACGTGATATTATTAATGCCCTAATTTAGTAAGAAGATTTAGGACGTTTTTGTTTGAAAATACTTTTGAGTTCTTGTGTTTGAATTCTCTAAATTATTTTCTTCAAAAATGGTTGTTGTCTTTGTTAATGAAATATAAAAATAATATTACCAAGTTTTTAAAACATAAAAATTAAATTAAAGTATTAAATAAATTAAAGTATTATACAATAGTTTGAAAAATATATGAAAAATTATGTGTTGGATATAATGTTTGGAATAAAATCATATAGCAAATACATGAACCTTCTAGCATAGACAATAAGTAATAATTGTTTTAAATAATCACAACTACGGCTTTGTTTTTCGTCCATAGGCAAGACGATACAATCGTCGAACAAAATTAGGGCATAAAACATTTTAAAAGTGTAATTTTACTTTTATAAATGTGAAATATTTGAAGGTGGCAACATTGAAAATGTGTTTATACTTGGACATGCCACTCAGCAGAACAGGCTTTAATTAATATTTTTAACACACAAATTTAATATTCTTTAGTTTACTTGTTTTTTCCATTTCACTTAAATTATTGACTAACTTGGCTGTGATTCGAACTGACTCTGCATGTTTATGAATTTTCGCGCTTACCACTTAAAACTTTGTCAACAAGAGGCCAGCATTTTCATGTGTTCGATTGAATACAAAACTCAGGACTTTTCGATGAGATTCTCATCAATAAAATTAAAAGTCTGATTGAGGATAACTAAACTAAATAAAAGAGTATAATGCCAGGAACACAATTGGGACGAACGACGAATTTCGTCCACGTCGACGAATTCGCTGCGTAAATTCGTCGTGTGAAGCACAATAACGACGAATTTACTCAGCGAATTCAGCTCTTATTATTGATAAAGTTGGTTATTGTCAGTGTGACCATATTAGTAATTATGTGCTAAATTTAGCTTATTTCTTCTAGATTTAGCTTTAAAATTTTTATTAAGCTCTTAGCTTCTTTTTTTTTTGCTTTTTTAAAAACGGATTTAGCTTTTTTAAACTTTTTTAATCCAAATTGCGTATTCTCTAAAAATATATTAAAGACATACGTGATTTAGCTTAATTTTGTTTTAAAATCTGATCACATTGTTTATTGTGTATGTAAAGAGAGTGAGAGAAATTTGTTTTTTGTCGTCGTTCGTCGGCGTACAAAATATAAATATATCTATCTCAGAGTTCGTCACGCACGACGAATTTCGTTCTACGGCGGTGTTATGTTCATTTTCATATGAACAAATGTGTTTTATTTTTTATGACGAAAGTTCGCACCGAAAAATTCGTCGTTCGTCCCAGTTGTGTTTGTAGCATAAGACTTACAAGAATAATACACGACCATGTCGTGCCAGGCAATTTGGCCAACTGAGTAATTAAGTAGCTGGTTACAAAGCAACAAATGCAGCTAGCGGCATTTGTAGTCGTGTGTTCGTGTAGGGTGCTGTGGTGAATGTATTTCATGCATTAGTGAGTGTGGGAGAGAGAGAAATGTACAATTGGAAATATTTAAGGCTCAGTTAGCCGACTGTAATGTAACGTAACTGTAACGTAGAAAACAGCTGATCGATATTTTTGTATGAAAAGTAGGTTACGTTACATTACATCTCTATAACCATTTTCCTTACTTTTCACATAACAAAATCGATCAGCTGTTTCTTACTGTTGCAGTTACATTACATTACAGTCGGCTAACTGAGCCTTTATGGAATGTAACTGCAACAGTGGGAAACAGCTGATCGATTTTGTTATGTGAAAATTAATACACAGAGCTTACATTCCGGTTACATCTCTGTAACCATTTTCATTTATTATTATATGTATTATTTTCACATAACAATATCGATCAGCTGTTTCCTACTATTGCAGTTACATTCCAGTACAGTTGGCTAACTGAGCCTTTAGTCCCGTCAAAATATTTTGTTCGCAAAAAATCACTTAATTCGGTTTTAAGACGAAATTTTACACTCAGGTGTAGTTTTTATTTTTAACATATAATACTCGTTCATTCATATTTTTTAAATCATACATATGTACATATATATATTTGCTTAGCAAACTTTTAAATAATGATAATGTTAACTGTCCCTTTACTCTTAGTCCGAATAAGGTAAGGGCGGGTAAGAATTGTGTGTAATGATGATGCATTTTTAATGGCCATTTGTATTTTTACCTTTTCGCAGTATGACTACACTAATATAATACATACATACATATGTATATATGTGTATGTAAACATATGTATATTTTGAAATATAACCTTTTTCTAATAAAAAAAAGGAAAATGTTTTTTTTTTTGGGTCTTGTAGAAAATTGAAAATATGTATATAAAAGAAAGGTTTTGGGCTAAAATGTTGCGTTAAATTTTTTTTTATCTTTTTGTGCTTAGGTTGTGTGAGGAGAAGTAAAATAAACATTTTCCTAAAAGAAATTAAAATGGCAGTTTATAGCACATATTTAGGCAAAACTTAATTTCTTGTTGCCATTCATACTAAAACCCGCGGAAGCCATTATGCATACATTTTTTGTTAAAGTTAGAATATAATTACCAAACATAAATTAAATGTTTGAAAATAATTGCAAGCATAATTTCGTGAATTAAAATAGTTATATATGTCTCTTAAATTTATGGCATATTATTTAAAATTTGATTTTAAATGTAATACACAATATTTTATTCGACATTTTCTTTTTTTAATTAATAGCTTTTGCCGGTGGCTCCGCTCGCGTTGATCTAATATTTTAGAAATTATACTTAAAATTTATGAATGTTTTGTTATTTGTTACTTAAAAAAACAATAAAAACCGGCAAAAAGGCGACAAAAAATTTAAAAAAACAGATTAAAAACCGGTTTAAAACCGGTTATACAATCAAATCCGAAACTTAAATAGATTTAACCAGCCCAAAAATATGTTTTTCGGAAAAAATTCGAACTAATATAAAAACCGGTTCCGTACCGTAAAATAGGCGATATTTGCCACTGGTATGTAGCTTTCTATTGGTGGAAGAATTTTCAAAATCGGTTTAGTGGTTTGAAAATCCGTACCAAATATTCAAAAAAACGGCTCCGAACCGGCCTATGTTTGCCACTTTTAATGTAGCTTTCTATTCTTGAAAGAATTTTAAAAATCGGTTTAGCGGTTGAAAACCCGTACCAACTATTTAAAAACGGGCTCCTAACCAGCCTGTGTTTGCCACTGGTAATGTAGCTTTCTATTGGTGAAAGAACTTTCCAAATCGGTTTAGCAGAAAGTAACACCTTGGAATTCATTGCCTGAGTGTTATTTCTCTTTAAAAAAATATTTTAGAGAATTCTTGAGATCACAACTAAGTCTTCTTTAAAGTAAGTGAAATTTTATTTTAAGTATGCCATAAGTTCAACTTTATGTATTATGTAAAATCTAAAGAAACTTTTTAAGCCTTTAACTTTTCCATGTATAAGCCTTTCATGTCATAATTTCATCTCTCTCAGAAAAAAAATCACCAAATTTAAGTCAAATTGACTGATTTAGTATTTTGAAAGTTGTTTAAGAAAAAAAAGTTTGTAAAGCTATTCTTTTAGAAAATTTTCGAATTGATTCGCAAAATCAGCCAAATGTCCAAATATAAATAAATGTATTTTTGAAATGAAATATTTGCGGCTATATGTCCCTGATAAGTTCACGAATTCTTACATTGAATTTATTTTTTGCATTGTCCACAAATGAAAAACAATTCGAGAATTGTGAGAATTCACACGGTCAGGAAACTTTTCACGCAAAAGAGCAATAATATCGTTACTTAGGTGACACTTAGCGCCGTCTTAATGAAAATAAATGTCGTTCACATCAGTATCTTTCGATACTGAGTTGGGTTTGGCCTTTCTATATTAAGGTAACGATATATAATTGTCTGTACATTCCATCAGGATTTCAACATTTTTCTTTGCTCGCTTTAGAACACCCCTTATTTCTTAACTGTCATATATTTGTTGTTGTAGCGGCCAAAGTTTAACATATTCTGTGAAAATTTCTGGTTCGTAGTGAAAACAATAGGTCTCCTTTTCACCTTTGGTGTACGGAACGCTAAGAAAAAGCAGCGTAACAATGTCTTAAGTGTGAATTGAAAAGAAAACTCAAATAAGTATAAAAATAGTTTTATCTTGGTTCTTTGCCATTAACGCAAAAATTAATTCCCCCTTCCCCTTCCCCCTCAATGTTTATTACTACAGTTCCTGGAGTGAAGAATAAACTAAAGCTGGCCAACAATATTCCCAATGTCTAATAATTCAGTAATATTAAATGTTTTTTTTTTTTTATTTTCCCTTAAATTTATTTATTTATAATAAAAAAAAAACAGCTTAACTAAGAGTTGTAATGAAGGTTTTTTAGTTTCACAAATATAATTTGCCAATTCTTCTCGGCACGGTGAGATTGTCATATTAAAGATTTTAGCTTTATACTCCAGGTTTACACAATGCTTCGCGCCTTTATAATTTTGTACTTGAGCGGTAGTCCAGTCGGGGAAATTCATAGGATTCCCAGTGCCATACCAAACAAAATTACCTCTCTCATGAATGTCGGCAGCTGACAACCACCAGCTGCCATTTAAACCGGGTTTAGCAACCAAATAATTTGTTAGTTCCGCCAACTCAGCAGGATTTTCAAGAGAAGCCAGTATGCCACCACTGTCGCGGCACCTCAACATTGCCAAATACCAAGAAACCTAAAATAAAATGAAAGCAGTAAATATATAAAATTATCTTTTAAAATCTTTTGAAAATTGGTTAGCTTACCTGCTCCTTCTAGAAACTATACAATTTATGGTCCACTTTTGTGAATTTTGTAGTAGAAATACTTCTTTAAACTCCTTATTAAATTGATCACATTGAAATAATTGAGAACGTGTAAATATCTACTTTGTGTTATAAAAACTTACCATCCCTGAAGGCTTGTGCCAAAAGCAAACGAGACTCGACCAGGATTATTGTTGAACAGGCGCTTATTAAATTAAACTTATTTTTAAAATATTTAACATTATAACGAAACGTATGACGATGCTGATGATTTGGTTTTGGTTTTTAACAAACTTTTAATATAAGCAACAATTGTGGATTTCTTTTATAAGAAATTTTAGCATTTGTTGATGCTTATCAGCCTTTAATAATAACAAAAATTCATTACCTCATTAATTGCTTCTTAAGAATTGAAAGTTCTTTTTAAGAGAACCTGATATTATATCTGAAGCAAAGGTGATTTAAATAATAAAAAAAAACTATTTTGAAACATAATCTTAATAGTTTATGGAAGTTTTATTAAAGATGCGTAGCAATAAATTTGATTTAAAATTGAATTGAAAATGTTAGAAGGCAAAACCGTGAAGTCTTTAATTTAATTTTATATTACTTTTAGTTGATTTCTTCTTAACGTGTAACTCATAGTGCGTATACATTTCAGCAAAATCTAGTACTTACGATAGTAGATTTCGCATGTAAAACAAACTCTACTACGTCACTAGATTTTATCGAAATCTACTTAACCTTTATAGGGTCTTTAAAATCGTTGACGTTAACGATCTTCGGGTCAAATTTGACCCAAATTGAAAATTATGTATTGGTTTCATTTATTTGTGATTCATTTATTGCCAATGAACGAAAACATTATTTCATAGATTTAATACGATTAATACATGATACATAAAAACGTAATATTAAATCGATATTAATATTAATTGTACATAAAGCAATTGTTTCAGAGTGCAGTTTTCATATAAAGTTTTTGCAAGTTATAATAGTATCTAATAATGTTTTATTTTCTGTGTTGAGGAATAATTGGCAATGACTTTTTTGGCTCTGTTTTTACCCTGTTCAAGTATTTTTCTTTGGATTTAGTTGAAGTTTATGGCTACTCATTTACCTCACGTAGTTTTAGTGCACCTTTCTGTGAAAATACTGACATTAATAACGTCTTTTGGTGCTTTATATATAGAAGTGTCTACGTTTTGCAAAACAGTTTATTTCCAGCCGATATTAGCTGATGTAAATATCACAAAAGCATTGTGAGCTTATATATCTAGCATGTTACTCACCACCACTTGACAACATTGATTAGTCTTTCTTTTGCAAGTAAAACATGATCTAACTTTGTCCAGCAAATAAACCCTTCCCTTTTATTTATTGTAATCTAATAATATTTGCAGTTTTTTGTCTTGGCGATTACTAACTTTAGAGATATGATGCAAAGTACTAAGAAGGTTAGGTTAGGTTAGGAAGGGTGGTGCTTTACCGCACCTCCACTTGGAGACTCAATTGGGTCCATTGTGATTCCCTTCTGTTGCCCAAAAAAGTAATATTTATCCTCCCATTTGCAGCCAGAAGTGACCATATTATACTAAGAAGATTGACAGACTTTTTTTTACCGGAATATATATAAGAAGGGTACGAGTACAACAAAACAAAACAAAAATAATGATAAACACGTGTGATAATAACACATGTGCTATCTCTGGTAGTAACTCATTTATATTTTTAGGTGTAGTTTGAACTAAAATGATTTGTGATCTCAGTATTTATTGTTCCAACCGATAAGATGTAAAAAAATTATCTGCAGTCGTGTTAGATTTTTGAAATCGTCTGATAATGTATGCAGGCCATTTTCTATTTCATTATCTTTCATTATTTTACAAAAAATACCAGACACAACACTTCCAAACTTTAAAACGGGTCAAATTTGACCCGAAGATCTCTAGTGTAAAATCTTGCATACAATTTTCTTTGGCAAGTTTGCGGATATATAAACCTACTATATCTGTTAAGATATAAAATTAAATAAAAGTCAGAAAATATGACATAGATCAATCACTTATTTTCAGAAAAAATCAAAGTTTTTTCCTGAAATGGGTCAAAATTGACCCAAAGACCCTATGAAGGTTAAAATCAAGTAGAATTTAGTAAGGAAACTATAGAGGTTTTTTTTCCAAATTTCCCATATTGTTGTTGGCTGAAGTTGACTACAAAACTGAAGAAGATCCTGGGCTTGAGCCCGGTCTATCACAGTCATTAAATAACAACACCACGCATTTTGTTGATGTGAATTGTATCGAAAGGGTTTGGGTTCGAGCCCGGTCACCTACAAAGTCATTTACAACAACACGGACCATGTTTCTGATGTGCATAAAGGCTGCGATACACTATCATACAAAGTCGTGCCATCTGCGAAAATATACAACCCTGGTGTGATGAATTGTTATTGTCTTTTGAAAATTTTCATAAACTCCATCATACCAGCGTTGTACTTTTTCGTAGATCGCACACTTTGTATGATATTGTATCACGGCCTTTAGTAATGTTAGTTGTTTTTCGGAAAATTTTCAAGTGATGAAGGCATAGACACTGGTCACTGCACTACACCGGCTTCAGTGGATATTAATGCTAGTGTAACATCAGAGCGCCGTCCTTCGTCGGTATGGTGTAGCAGTAAAATAACTAATTAAATGGCTACTAAACACGGCTTCTAAAATGTAATACGTCTCATTGACACCAGAGGCGCTGCAACACTGTATTATTAAAAAAAAAAGTGTTAAAAGCAGAGTTGTAAAAGAATGAAGCTTTGCTATATTGCTTCCTTAACCACTTATCTTCGCTAGCACTATTCCTTTCCTAAAGAAAGTAACAGCTAGTAATAGTAGTAGGCATTCATTGCCAGAGTGTTACTTCTCTAAAACATAACGTGCGCTTGAAGTGTGCATTAAAATATATTTAGCAAAGTGCGACTTTAACTCGCACACGAACGATTTTTTATTTTTAGTGTTTTTTTCGTTTTGGCGATTTTTTTTGGTTTTTGGTGATTTTTTTATTTTTGGTGTTTTTTCCGTTTTTGGATTTTTTTTTGGGGTTCTTGACGTTTTAGTTTCAGCGATTTTTTCGTTTGAAATTTGATCGGTTTTTTGTTTACTAAGCAGCAATAAAATGCATCTAGATGTGTTAAACCAACAACAAAAAAATGATTATAAAATTTTATTTGTTTTTTATACCCTGTTTCCACAAGCCAGGCAGGCGATTCGTCTAGAAAATTTGTATGAAAAGCATTCAAAAAAATTAGTGCTTTTCATATAAATTTTCTACTCAAGTCAACCGTCCGTGTTGTGGAAACAGGGGGTAAGTTTTTCTTTTTTAAATTTTTATTTTCAGCTGAAATTTATCAAGCTTCAGTTAAATAACTAAAAACTATATTTTTATACATATGTGGTACCCAGCGAGAAGATAATATTTCTCTGAAGTCTGACAACAATTCTGCTTTGTGTTTTTGCATATAATTTTCGTATCTCCCTCGTAAATATGTTTATAAATCTCTTTAATTTTTTTTTTGTGATAAAGTAGTTTTTATAATTTTATAACAATTATATATTTTATATATGTCGTTTAATAAAACTAAAATATTTTTTTTTTTCAACATAATCGCTGTCCCACTCCATATAAAAGATACGCACTTTTTAGCTAAGAATTCAGTATTAAATAGAGCCAAACACACAAACTTCATTATGTTGAGCAATATTTTGAAAATAAGTGTCGTATTAAGTATAACTTCACCTGCCTTCAGTGGCCCTTCAGTCCACTTCAGTTATGATATTTTGAAAGGTAAGTTAAAGTAAATGTTATATTAAAATTACATTATTTACCCAGAATCATTTCATCACTCATTGACAACAGCTGATCAAACTGATGAAAACCTTTTAACACTGGGCGATAACTCGTATTTTTTTTGGCCAAGAAGATGTAAGGATTTAGTGAAATATATTATTATATTTTTGCCCTCTTTTTTGATATGGCTTTCTTTCATTGTTTTTAGCTTTCCTTGTCTCAAGCATATTTGAAATGCGTTTCCAGAGGCAGTCTATTGGTTACACCCACTCGTAATATGGAGCCAGTGAAAACATTTATGGCTGAAAAAAATTATTCGAATACTCGTTGGTGGTCGTCGGGGGCTGATCTACATGATGACAATCATTTTATGTGGTACTCTAATTTCTTAGATTTAATACCAAGGCAAAATTTGGCCCTTCAGACGAATAGTAATCGAGGCAATAATTGCATAACTTTATCTTTTAAAGAGTCGGAGCCTGAACTGAAAGTTTTAAGCTGTAACCATACAGCCTATTATACTTGTGAATCTGAAAAGCCTGCTGCAGCTGTAGTAATAGTTTCTGTTTAAATAAATAACAATAAATTTAAAAAAAGTTTTATTTTATTTTTATTATATTTTAATTAATTGAGAAGCATGAGCTCAATATTGTATAAAATAATTCTTTCTGCCAAAAAAACCCGACTTCAATGCAAATATCTGATAGAAGAAGATAAGAAGAAGTATGTAAAATATAAAAATAAATTTTAATGGGCGTGACTCCGCCCATTACAAGAACCAAAGGTGTTTTATGGGTTTCGCAGCAATCAATTAAATAGATCATCATAAAATTAAATGAAAAAAATTGTGGGCGTATCCCAGCCTCTTTTTTACAATGGGACCAATGGGAATCTATGCCCTCTCAGACAAAAAAAAATTTTACAATCGGTCTAAAATGTATCGAGCAACACCAAAAAAAAAAAAAAATAGGGACGAATTGTTAACCTCCTTCTTTTTTTGAAGTCGGTTAAAATTGACTTCGTGCTTAATGAATTAATTGTTAAAACACACAAATTCAAGAAATTTTAATTTTTAATTCGTCTGATTATTATGGTAAAGGGTTAAAAATTTTTAGGCACATGTGAATCGATGTAATACCTAGTAATTCATTAAAAATCCGGTTTTGATTTTTTTTTTTTAATATTTTCCTGATGGCATTGCATTTCAGCTGACGATATGTAGGACAAATAAAATGATTTATTTCAGTATTATGAATATGTTAATAATAATGTTGGTATTTATTGATTTATTTCATATAATGTCTCTTGGCCAATTAACATTTAAAATAACCTTTTGTATTTCAAATCGGCTTTAGTAAAAAGTTCTCTATGGCTTTTAATTTTCTGGAAAATTTAAAAAGTTTCAAACAAGATTTTGTTTCTTCTATTTTATTTAGTATATAATTTTTCTTTTTTTTTCTTCTATTTTTAGTTTATCTCCTTGAGACTGCAGCTGTATATAGATGGCTTATGTTTTCCTTTCTCTTTAACAAACAAACCAAATTAGATTTTCCACTTGAGCTAATTTAATCTAAAACCGATTGTATTTTCTCTAATACAATTCCATTCATAGTAAAAATAAGGAAAATGAGGAATAATAAAACAAAGGTACAAGATATGATTAGCTTAAACTGGAATAATGTTTATACTTGAAAAAATTTTAAGAAAATGAAAATATAAAAAAAACGCCGGGAAAAGATAAAATGTGTTAGTTGAAGAAAAATTAATGTTCCAGAATCAAGAGTTACATTAAAGGACTTAAGCTGTGGAACGAGTGTTATTTAAGGTAAGAAATATTTAATTTTATTATTCAAAATAAATTACAGTAGATATTTATAAATAAAATAAAAATAAAATTATATTTTCATGTGTTTGTTAAGCTCGAGCTCGTTTTTATAAAATTTTAATTGATTTTATTTATTTTCGATATTTCGTTAACAGTTGGTTAACATTGTCAGGATGTCAATCACAATTTTTTAAAAATTAGCTCGAGTTTATGTTTTTTTAAGAAAATAAACTAAAAAGGTCAATAAAATATAGTTAAAAAAAATTATATTTAAGGATAAAACATTCAACTCATCTGGCAGATAATTTTGGTTTTCAAAGAGAGACTTTTCGTAAATATACATACATATATAGAAGTAAGTTAGTGACACACAGGCAACTAATATGCCTATCAAAAAAAAAAAAAAAAAAAAAAAAAAAAAAAAAAAAAAAAATAGTACGCCCACCCAAAAAAAAATATATTGTCTTGTACCTGAGTGCCTTTGATTCCCGCCATATACCCCGGGTGTTTTCCGCAGACAAGGTAGTCACATCGCGGGTTGTGTTTGTTTTCTTAAAAAAAAAATTGATTTCAGTTAAAAAATGAAGTTCGAAAATTATGTTGCTTAAGCCTTATTGCCGCTTAAGATGCGATATGTTTGTATGTATATGTGTGTAATACACATCCTTTGGAAACGTATATAAAAGAGGGGACAAATAGTGAAGTATTAAATTATTAAGCTTAACTCATTTTAAAAACTCTGCTATGGTGCGTTGTGTTAATTTGTATAGCATCATTGCAGCGCCTCTGGTGTTAAATGGGCGCATAACTTTACGTCTGTATTAGAGGCCTGCGTAAACAGTCTTGAAATGTAAAAACGTCATGATTTTTAAATGTATTCACGTCGCATGTATTATACTAAACCAATAATAAATGCTGTCGTACTATAAGCGAAGCACGATGGATGTATTGGTGTATGTGTATACCAGTGTTAACAAGCGATGACGTCAAGACAGCTTGTCTGTAACAAACACTCAAAAGAATTACTGTTAATTAGAGTATGCTTGCTATTTTTCATATTGTACGTTTGAGTGTGATTAACCGCATACAACTAATGTTAATGCATGTGTGTGCCTTTGCATGTGCGCAGAAAAACAAAATATCATACACACATACATGCATGACGTTTGTACACGCGCTTATGCGTAGAAAGAAGCTAGTATCACAAATTCTTCCGTCACGAAGTGTTTTCTTCTTTACTCTTATACCTACAATACTCAAATAAATTTCTTGCAAACAGTGTTGTTAACGTTTGTTTTATAAGATTTCGCTGTAGCAAAGCATTTGAAAAATCCCTCATGTCTTAAAAGTTCTTATAAGATATCTTGTGCAGGAGACTAGTCTGTATTTTCTTTGCTCTGCGTTTTATTGCTAAAAATATCGATTAACAAAGGCGCTTTAATATCAATTATCAGTGTGCCCTCTTGGCTAGTAGGCAGCATACCAGTCTAGTAGTCGGAGGGTCGCATGTTCGATTCCTCTCGAATACATTGAGTGTTTCTGCAGCCAAGCCAAGTGGATTTGCAGTTTGTGTTTGTTAAAAAAATATATACGTATATATATATACGTATATATGTATATTATGTTGATATGTTACACTCTGGCCAGGTATTTAAGTCGGTATCGAATGTCCTGGGAATTGGGATCATGTGAATTGATTAAGACTATTTTTCTATGTATAAATGTGTAAGTTTATGTTTGTAAATATCCTTTAGGTTGTAAAGGCGATCTTACATTAAGGATGAAATTGATACGACAAAACAACTGGCGATTTGTTTGCTCTTGTACTGTAGATAATATTCGTAGTATGAAAATTGAGGCCTTGAAGTCTTTTCACTTTTATATTCTAGTCATGTTATGTATGAGCAGTGTTAACAGTTCCTTTACATTTTTACGGCGGCAAATTAATTAATGGCAGGCCTTCACACAATAAAACTACAATTATTTAAAACATACACTCCGTTAAAAGTCAGAAAATTTATATATACATATGTATACTATATATAGAATTATATCATACAAAAGTAAAAAAAGCAATGTGAGTCCGATCACAGGGGAGATGTGTAAACATCTAGTAATGAAAAATGTTCTTAAGTTGGAAGTACTATGCTTTTAGTAATATTTTTTAATTAATCAATTAAAAGTATCAAAACTTTCAATATTGTAAATACATAGGAATTTGCTGGTTTTTGTTTGTTTTATTTAACTCATTTGGTTAGTAAATGGACACACTGCTTGCTGTTTAATGAAATGTAATACATGTAGTTGTTTTACAGCAATGGTTTTCGAACTATACAGCGCACAATTATATGTTAGTGAAAATTAGTAGCTACTATTGCACACAAGATGGTGTTTATATGAAGCTGTTAAGTTTCTCTGTACTTCTTGTTATCCGTATGAATGACAATCTCAAAGACGATGACGACTTTTAGTTTGACAAGTTCAGGTTTTTGTTTTCCTTATTTTGCTTTGTTTTAGTAAATTTCTTATTAAAAGTGCAAAAAATCTTTTTAAAAGTTATTAAAATTAAATGTTTTTGTATTTTATTTATTTGTTTTTATTTGCCTATGATAACTTAATGTACGACAATTAGTAATAAATTCAGTAAAGTGCGACTTTGAACCGCGAACGAAGGGTTCCGTGGGGACACTTTAGCCTATATAACAAATAGTTTTGAATTTTTTTTTTTTCTTTATTGCCTTTTTTCGGGTTTTGGCGCTTTTTTTTATTATTTGAAATTTTAGTGGTACTGCAGTGCTCATCTATGGTAAATGCCTTTACCTTTTAATTTTTAATTCCTGTTGTTCATCGTTTAGTTGTTACTGTTCTTGTTGTTGTGTACGCATTGCAATTAAAATAAGTTCAGTAAAGTGCGACTTTGACTCGCGCACGAAGGGTTCCGTACATTCGGTTTTGAGCATTTTTTGATGTGGCTTTTTCCTTTTTAAGTTTTTCCAGTTTAAACGATTTTTTCAGCTTTGTCGCTTTTTCTCTTTTTGGTGGTTTTTTTTCTCTTTTTTCTTTTTGGGTTCTATTAATTTTCGAAATTTTTTTCATTTTGGCGATTTTTTCCATTTTGGCGACTTTTTTCTGTTTTTGGGGTTTTTGTTCATTTTGGCGTTTTTTTTTTTTGTTTTTGGGGATTTTTTTTATTTAGGCGATTGTTTCATTTTGACAATTTTTTTGTTTAAGGGTTTTTTTTAATTTTTGCGATTTTTTTATTTTGGCGATTAGTTTTCTGTTTTTGGATTTTTTTTCATTTTGACGATTTTTGCGGTTTTTCGCGATTTATTTTAGTCCTAGAATTTTTTTTTAATTTGGTGCTTTTTTCGGTCTTTTTTTAGATTTGGCGATTTTGTAATTTTTTGATTTTTTAGTTTTACCGTTTTTGAAAATTTTAGGAGTTTTGCTCTTACGGTTTCCAAGATACAGCAAGTTGTCAAGTTACAAAGTCAAAATTGCATTAACTGATGGAACATCCTTTAATTTAAATTTTTTAAATTTACTGTTAATTGTTGTAGTCTGTATAAAAATACACTAACTTTACAAAATTCAAGTGTATGTATATTACATGGGATTTTAACATTTTATGTTGCTCGTTTTGGAACAGCCTTTTATATTCAACTCTCATATATTTGCTGTTGTAGCGGCCAAATGTCTACACACTGTGTCCGAATTTCAGGTCCGTAGCTCTTACGGTTCTCGAGGAAACACCCTGTAACAGAGGAACGGACAGCGTTGCGAAAACAATAGGGTTCATTTTCACCTTTGGTGTTCGGAACCCTAATAAAACAATTATTATTTTCACCTTTGGTGTACGGAACCCTAATAAAGCAATAAACCTAACAACCCTAACAAACAAAAACCAGCAAATTCCTATGTATTTACAATATTTTAAATAAGTTTGTATTGCTTCTTTCAAACACTAATACACTCATACATAGCTCACACCGATTTGACAACGCTGTGTGCATCTCAGCAAAGAAATCTCCGTGAAAAAGATTTTTACCCCCTAGCGTATAGATGTTTACACATCAAAAAACTTTAAATATAAACCAACTGAGAATTATATCATACAAAAGTAAAAAAAAAACTTTTTAAAGATATTACTTATTTCAATTTAAACCTAATGAGAATTATTTCATAGAAAGTAAAAAAAAAATTTTTAAAGATACATACATATATGCTTATTTCAATATAAACCAAATGAGATTTATATCATACAAAAGTAAAAAAAAAACTTTTTAAAGATATATATTTATTTCAATACAAAATCAAATGGGAATTATGGCAATGAGTGTGCCATAAGCCAGCGAATGAACTTTCCTCGCAATAAGCCAATAAATGAATTTTCCTCTTATTTAGACATTTGAAAATTGTAAATATGACTTCTTGATAATCTAAAATTATTCATACATACATCGTTTGAAAATCATGAATAACATCCATTTATTTGTTGCTGTAATTCTATTAAACGAAACAAAACCCATAAATATTTTCTAACGGTCAAACAAAATATTTTTTTTTTATATCTTTTTAAACAATAAACAAACTGCCCCATAAATTTTATACAGGCCAACGAACAAATGGGTAGAATTGTTCATAAAATAAATATTTAATAAACATTAGCAACAAATTTAACTATTATTTTTAATAATTCCATTAAAGAGAAACAAATTTACATTTTCATATTGCAATTTTTGTCAGTAGGTCATTAAGCATGAGCGATTCATTAAGATATTAAAATATCAACAGCATTTGTTTGGGCGTGTGGTTTAATTTTAGAAAATACTATAATTTGAAGTAAAACTGTGTAGTATAAAATAATAGGTTTGGTTAAAAAAAAAAAAAGAAATATCTTTTATATGTCGCTTGTTTCTTTAGACGACCGAAAAACGTCATGTGATGTTCCCAGAACGTCGAAAAAAAACATTAGCATTCCATATGGGGCTTGAGACTCTTCTCGGAGTTGGAAAGTTACTGATAGTCAGTCACTTGGGATTTCTTTGTTGAATTGTCCAAGCAGCTAATTACTTCCCTTCTTTGACCAAGTATCCCTTGGTCAATAGCTTTAAGGCAATTGTTTTAAATCTAGCTAGAGTTATAAGGCGCCACAACCATGTATCCTGAGTGTCTGAGATAGGAAGTAAGCGATAAACCGCTGAAACGTGGTTGCATCGTGGGATTGGACGCAAAGATAGCAGCCCTATCACCAACCTAGGGGACGAGGATTAGCAACACACGTCTTCCGTACCCCCAAATTTGCTAACGAAACGCTATAAGGAAACCTATGTGCCAATATGAGTTAAAGGAACATATATAGTATATTGCATACGCATAAAATATCTTTTTTTTAATAAATTTTTATCTCCTCTTGGGAGCATATAGCTTCCACAAAGCATCTCCATGTTACACGGGTTACTACTGTTATTTTTGCGTTTTCCCATATAAGATTTCCCTGTCCTAGTTCTTAGAGTATCGTGCATCTTCAGGTGTTTTTTTTTTGTTTGTTTCAGCCACGGCTATTTGATACTTGAAGACTCCATTCTAGCGCCATCCTTATGATACCATCAAAACTGGCCGTTCCACCTCCATTTTCTACGTTTTATTTGTATGGGTATGAGTTTTTCGTTCGTTAGGTTCCAGAGATCTATGTTGCTGATGTTGTTTGGCCAAAATATCCTGCATATGATTATATAGTTGATGAATACCTTCAGCTGTTGCGTGATGCTGTTCAATACTAACCAGCTTCATTAAAATGGAGGATATTAGGTACTCTGTCATGTGAATTCAGTGGCTTAATGATATATGTATAATTTGGGTTCTTCTGGGTACAGTTGGAGGTTAAATTTTTATTAATGGGTATTAAGGTGTGTTTTAGCACTATCCTTCCTATAATAGAGTTGACCTTACATAAGAATTGAATATTCTAAGCTTGTTTTGTCGGGATATTTGTGAGCTTCTCCATACTATTTGTAGTTGTCTGAATTATGCTGCTTGCTTTATCGATAATTATTCCGAATCAGGGTTTATTATCCCAAGGAATCTAAGTTGAATAAGTAGTGATCGACGGTATTGATGTATTTCGTATGTCATTATGGAAAAATATTGTGCATTTCAGGCCAAATTAGGGTGCCCTTGTGGCTGAATGGTACCCTCTCAGTCCAGAGGTCGTGGGTTGGATTCCCGCCACAGACCCTGGGAGTTTTCTGCAGACAAGCTAATCGCCTCGCGGGTTGCGTTTGTTTATCAAAAAAATTAACTTGATTAGATAAGGTTAAATTAAGTTTGGTAAGCTAAGAATATGTTAGATGAGGTTAGGTTAAGTGGACTTAGGTTAGACCAGTTCATCTTAGATTATGTAACACAGAGTTAGGATGCTCCAGGTCGTATTGTCCAGTAAAAATATTCGTCTAGTTAGAAGCAGGTTGGTAAGGGAGAGAGCACAACTCTCGCTTACCAACCTGTATCGGTATCACATGATTTTTATTCGTGATGTCCAACTTGGTAGCTCTCTAGGTATGAGTTTCTGAACTAATATAGAACGTGCAAAAAGAAGCCCATACTTCATGCCTTTTTCATATGCATATCTGAAAATTTTGCTCTTTAGATCAGAATTTTATATCTATTCTTAGATTAACTTCCAATACTTTATTTTGTTTTTATATTTATTATATTTTAAATACAATATCAAATCATATACTGTTTGTTCGTGCGTTGAATCAGTAGTCGATACCAGGATCTCCGTATGTATACTAGAACACTACCCACTGAGCTACATAGTTCAATTAAAAAATTAAAAATCAAAACTCGAAATAAAAATTTCACTCGCTTTTCCGCACTTCCAAAGCGATTATTTTTGTCTTAGATTGTGTTAAGTTAGGTTAGATAAGGTTAGGCAAGGTTATGCTATGTTGTGTTAAGTTAGTTCGATTAGATAAGGTTAGGTCAGATTATGTTAGGTGCTAGGTCAAGTTAGGTTGGTTTGGTCCAAATTAGTTTAGGTTAAGTTGTGTTAGCTTAGCAATTATAATGTTAAGGCTATCACTGCTGTACAATACGTTAAGGCAAGAACAAGCAGTTTTCCGCGAAAACAGATCATGCTTAGATCACGTGTCAATATTGCGAATTATAGTATGAGTACAACTCGCCCATTTATAGGTTCTTCGTGGATTTTGAGAGGGCATTCGACGCAATAGTGGAGACTAGCATTTGAAGAGCCCAGAGGCATGCCAGCAACTAATATAGGCCTTATATAACTTATGTACTCCAACTGCCAGAGCCAGGTGTTATACAAGGATCAAACGTCTAAACCATTTACTATCGATTTGGGGTACGCCAGTATCGCAGCTCCTTTTCCTGCTTGTCCTAGGTGATGCCATGTCTAGAACAAACTTTGAAGCATCAGACGGTATTCAGTGGACGCCCTTCTCAAAACTAAACGATCTTCACTATGACAACACTATGAGAACAAACTAAAAAGCTCTCCATAACAACGCTCTTAGAGTTGAGTTGCGAATAAAGCACCAATACCACCGTCTGACTCTCAACAACAACACCATAGAAGATGGACAATCTTTCTGTTACCTAGGCTGTACAATCACAATGAACAGCGGTGGAAACGAAGGCATTTCTGCGCGCATTAACAAGGCCCGTCATGTCATGCATTGTTAAAAAAAAAGTATGGCTATCATCCGAATAATCAACACAATTGAAGACTAAGGTATTGGTTTGTGAAACCAATACTTCTATACTTGGGTTCTATGCGAAAATGATATACGACGACTGCAAGCGTATACTAACCTTTGCTTACTAAGGATTAATCAATGTTATTGGACCAACGAAATAACTAACACTGAGCTGCTGCGAAGCACGAAGCAACAACTAATTCTGTACAACAGCCTGAAAAAGAAATTTGAATGGATTGGTCACACACTTAGATCCGGTAAAGAGGTAGCAAAATTAGCGCTGCAATACAACCCTCAAGGTTCTCTTCACCGTGGAAGTACAAGAACAGCTTGGCGCATCGCAGGCGCCCGTACACTGGCTACTGCAAGGTTTTCATGGAAAGAGGCAATAAGAACAGCCCACAAAAGAGTCCATTGGAAGTCATTAATTGAGACCGTTTGCTTTACTGTTGGAGAAGATCGGTACATCATCATCATGTTGGCTTAGGTTAAGTTATGGTAAATTAGGTTGTGTCGGGTTGGTTTTGGTTAGGTGCAAATAAATACCCCTTTTAGACACGGAAAGTTTACTTTGCAAAGACTTAATTCAGCTGGGAGAAACAGAGAAAGAGATAGTATTTCTACTTCTGTCTTTCACTCAGCTGAATTAAGACTTTGCAAAGTAAATTTTGCGTGTCTAAGAGAGGTCAAAGTTAGGTTAGGTTAGGCTCTTTTACAGGCAAGGTTGAGTTAGATTATGCTATTTAAGTTTAGGTTATGTTACGTTAGGTAAGATGATGTAATTTGAAATTAGGTTAGGTTAAGTTAGGTTAGATCAGTTTAGTTTAGTGTGTTAGTTAGTTAGTTCGGCTTAGTTTAGGTTAGTTAGGTTAAATTAAGCTAGGCTAGGTTAACTTGGAATAAGTTAGGTTGAAGAGAAGTGGCAACTTATATCAGCTCTAGTTCTGTTACGGGAGTACACTTCCTAAAGGGCATAGCGCATGCTGATATAGGCTACTTTGCAACACATCTCCAAGTGACAGGCTATCTGTTTCTGGTTTTATTGGAGTGGATGTTAAATTCAAACATCGAAACGGAGGAATGGAGTGTTATTTATCAAAACATCAGCTCTTAGTTCCACCTAATTTCCTGAGTGTAGCCAGCAGAAATACCAACCAATTTTTCGGAGAATGTTTTAGTGTGCTAAAACAATAGCCTTGGGAGTGGCATTTAATAGGATTTATGTTTAACTTAAAATTTTTAACGAATAGTCACCGAAACTATAGGGCTTTCTCCCTCTAGCAACGCTAAAATTATATGCCTTGCAACAACCCCACAACGGAAACAACTAAAGAAACAACTGCTATATAACAACAGCAACATTTTATATAAGAATATAACTGCGTAATCATACTTATGCTTGTACCTGCACGTGACTAATAAAATAAATCTTACACATACTTTAAAGCATATAAAAAAAATGAGTTCTGATCCTGACACTAATGTTAGAAAATTGCGTAAAGGTGAAACAAGCACTTGTGTATTTGATAGTGTCAAAAGGGGGGAAAGACTAAAAATATAATGAGTTTAATACTAAGAAATAAAATTTTCAACTTAAATTATATTTTCTCTAGCACAAGCAAATGTGCGAAAATGGCAGCAACATACGTACCTTACACTCCTAGAAAAAATGTTCGTATAAATGCATCCGCAAGTGATGAAATGAAAATTTAAAACTTAACTTCATAAAATTATCCCCTAGATAACTATTACAGCATTTTTCGTCGAGTGTTATGCTAACGTTCAACATAAAGTTAAGGCAATTTGCTGCAAGTGTTTTCAATGTGTAACAATTCACGCAAGAAAAGTTAACAAGAAAAAAGTTCATGAAATTGTTTGAGTATTGTTGAGTGTTGTATCGTAATTTGTATAATAAATTATATATTTAATAAGCTGTGTATGTTTGTCTATAAGGAAATGTGCTTATTATGCTTGTTTCTTGTAATAGAATTTAATGGCATATTTAATTGCTCATGATGTTGAAGGGATTTCGTCGTTGGAATATGTACTTTTTAGAGAAGAATTTAATTTAAGCTAGCAAATTAAGTTACACACACATAAGCATACACGCATACATGCATATGCATGTATATTCAGCTACTTGTGATTAAGGGTTAATTAATTTAGTATATTATTTTCTTAACGAGCATTTAAAATCAGCAGAAGATTTAAAAGTCAAGATCTCGGCTTAGATTGCATTTAAAGGCTCAGTGTATTTTATATAAAAAATTCTTTTAATTTAAATTAAATTAAAATTATTAAATATTATTGAGTTTTAACAATATACCAATGGTTATTGAAAAACAAACAATTACTTGTACTATTCAGCCACATGAAATTCAATTCAGCTAGCTGAATTGTTTAAATTCATTTTACTATCAAAAACGGTAAAGGTCACAAATTCAGCTTAAATTTATATTAATGCAGATTTATAACTATTTGCAAACATATTTTCCCTTCAATAAAACATCATGAGTTATACTTAAAAACTAATTCAGCATGCATTTTAAGGCTTGCTAGCATATACGATTAATAATAATTATATTATGCACATTTAAAATCATTTTCGTTATTCAGCTGGACAAAATGTCAATGCAGCAACTTTTTTTTTATATACCCCTTTTCCACACGCAAGATTTGCTTTCCAAAGTCTTAATTCAGCTAGGAGAAAGACAGAAAGAGAAAGTACCTCTCTCCCCGTCTCTCACCCAGCTGAATCAAAATTTTAAAAAGTAAACTTATTATTATTTTAGATTTAGACCTTATAAAAATATAATATTAATTAAGCATATAAATTAGAGGGCTTTTAGTTAATGACAGGTGAGCATATACCAATAATAATAAGTAGCTTATGCACATTTAAAAACGTTTGTGTAATTCAGCTGGACAAAATGTCAATTCAGCTAACTTTTATATTTATTCCAAATAAAATATTCTTTTAATAAAACATTTTGAATTTTGCTTAAGACCTAATTCAGCATGTGTCTTTGAGCATTTAGTTAAAGACTTGTGAGCAAATACGAATAGTCATTAGTAGATTATGAACATTTAGAATCATTTATGTAATTCAGCTGGGCAAAATGTCAATTCAGCTAGTCAAATTTATTCAAACCCTTTTATTTACTCAATTCAGCAGGGCTAAATCGAATTCAGCTAAGCATATATGAAATATAATAAGTAGGTTACACATATTTAGAATCATTTATATAATTCATCTGGGAAAAGTAAACTCAGCTAACCTTTACCTTAATTTATATTATTTTAATAAAATGTTATGAATTTTGCTTAAAACCTAATTCAGCATACAATTTTCGACTTTTAGTTAAGGGTATGTGAGTATATACGATTAATAACAAATAGCTTATGAAAATGTAGAATAATTTATGTAAAATCAATTCAGCTAGTCAAATTTACTCAAAACTATTTAGTAACAGCGATGCCAACTTGGTGCTTTTGGCACTATATTTAGTGCTTTTTGAAGACTCAAAACGCCAAATTTTGAGCGTTAGTGCCAAACTAAGAAAAAGCACTAAGTAGTGCTTTTAATAAATTTGCGTATTTCTTAAAATTACTTTGATAAAAACTTGTTGTATTTATTTGTTTAGGGTAAAGTATACCTTTTTCGTCTGATATAGTTCATTAAAAATGTTGATAATATTGCCGAAATAGAGAATAGCTTAGAAAACATTTTGTAATCTCACTCGTTTTTCACGTTAGTGCTTTTTACGCTTTGTAGATTTCAAAATTACGCTTTTTAGTGCATTTTTAAAATTCTGATGTTCTTTTAGAGCCAAAAAAAAGTTGGCATCACTGTTTAGTAACCCAATTCAGCTGAGCAAAATCGAATTCAGCTGGCCAAACTTTTTAAATATGTTGATTTAAATACATTATGGGTAATTTTCTGCAAAAGAGACGAATTATCATTTACGAAGAATAATTATAGAGTTAAAAAAATGACTTTTGCTGCATTCAAAAATATAGAGGAATATTGGTTAAAAATATTTAGACATTTGTAAATTTTTAATTCTAAATATGTAAGTATATAATCTATTTTTGCAATAAACATCTGTGGGTACCCTTAAGGTACCATGTAAACGTAAGGCGCTTTGAGGTATATCCATCATATGTTCTATATTAACTAGATGTATACCTGTAAAAAATTATACATATTAGTTTTTGCATAAAATCCAATTAAAATTTTAGCCAACATATGTGTATTATATTTAAACATTTAGTTGATTAAACTTATTTCAAATGAACTTTGCGCTGCAAGTGTGCGATAGCTGTTGTCTTGCCATGTTATGCAAATAAATATCATATAACTTTCCCGTAAACGTCATATACATATCCACATGCAAGCGTTATATAAAGTCTTCATAAATTTTATTTGCCAAAAGTCAAAAACTTTCTTTCTTATTTACATAATTAGGCAAATGAATTTATGTATTCAAATATGAAATTTTTAATTAAAAATATATGCACATCACTTAAAAAGTTATATTAAATTTGGCAAAGGCAAAAGTCTACAGAGAAATATTTGTAATTAAGACAACGAGAATGGAATTGCCGGGAAAGGGGCTTTGAAGAGGCAAATAAAATTTAACGGAGAATAAAATTAAATTAAGTAGCATAAGTTAGTCTTAAAGATTTTGGAAATGAACTGAAAAAAGTTATGCTAGTTTGGAAATAAATTACTAACACTAAACTGCTACTAGCATATCAAGGCTGTGTGTCCTTGGTATGCTTCTAGTTGGTTTGGTATTATTGTGACTGCAGCCATAATTATCTAGCTTTCTCAGAAATAGTTGAGTTTTCCTGAATTTGAAATAAAAGAGCTATTCAGCTGAGTAAAACAAATTCAGCTAAATTCAGCGGCTTACAGAAAATCATATATTTTGCCACTATTCAGCCAAAGAAAATTCAATTCAGCTGATAAAATTTGCACTCGTAATTACTAGATTTTCCTTAAATGTAAACGCACTATTATTTAATTCAGCCCAGGGAAATTTCAATTCAGATTGAAAATTTCAATTCATCCTAGCAACTTAAATCGACTAGGTAAAGTTCAGTTCAGCTGTCTAAACTGTTGTCAAAGTTTACTTTTAAGAGTAATAATAATTGTAAATGCAGAAAAGATTTTATGTTTAAATATATTTCGAAGTATTTATGCTATTCAGCTAAAGAAAATTTTAATTCAGCTGGGCAATTTTACTCAAAACCAATTCAGTTTATTAAAATATAATTCAGCTGTGCCAGATTTTTAAAAATTCTTGTTTTTTTATTTTTCTAAACTATTCAGCTTTTCTATATCCAGCTCAATTTCTTTTTCAAATGTTAAATGAACATGCTGTTTGATTTAAACTATTTCTTCAAATATTTTTTGCATACCATTTTAGTTTTAAAGTTTGATAGTATTTTATTGATTTAGAAAAATAAAATTTCAATTCAGCTAAGCAAATTTACTCAAAACCATTTAATTATGCAATTCAGCTAATTAAATTGGAATTCAGCTGTGCGAATTCTTCAGCTTAATGATTTTTCTTGTAAAGAACGAATGAGCGTGGTGCTTTATTTAAATTATGTCTTCCAATATTTTTTGCATAACATTTTAGCTTTAAGGTTTTTTTTATTATTTCGAAGCATTTATGTAATTCAGCTGGGGAAAATTTCAGTTCAGCTTAGCAAATTTACTCAAAATCATTTAGTTATGCAATTCAGCTAATTAAATTAGAATTCAGTTGGGCAAGATTTTTAAATTTTGGTAGTTTTCCTGCTATATAAGAATGCTTAGGAATTTTACATTAAGCTTAGTTTTTAAATTATTGAGCTTTAATATACATACATATATATGAAGCTTCATTAAACGTTTTAAAATTTCTGTATAATATTTTAGCTTCAAGGGTTGATAATATTTTTAAGCATTTGTCAAATTCAGCTGGGGGAAATTTCAATTCAGCTAAGCAAATTTACTCAAAATCATTTAGTTATGCAATTCAGCTAACTAAATTAGAATTCAGCTGGGTAAAATGTTAAAATTTTCATAGTTTTTATGCTTAAAGAATTTTACACTTAGCTTAGTTTTTAAACTATTCAGCTTTATTATCTCACAGCTTAATGATTTTGTTTTTGAGTATCAAATGAACGTGGGGTTTTATTTTCATATTTTTTTCATGTTTTAGCTTTATTTACTTAAGATTTTTATTGTTTAAGTTTGATTCATATTTCTTAAATGTAATTTTCTTTGTGAAAAACCAGTATTTTTTATTTACGAAACTAAAAAAAAAATTACCTTGCTTAAGAGTTCAGTAATTTACTGGGAAGTCCCTACTCAAAACAGATAAGGCAGAGCAGAAATGAATATTCTTTCTTATCTGCAATAAAATTATGAACTTTTTTAAGATGAGTTTATTGGCTAGATTAGAGCAACAGCGAATTTTGAAATCAGCTACAGTTTATACATTTGTGCATATTAAATAAGTCTCGTGTAGTAATGAAATACATAGAATAGAATAGGGGAAAGATTTGGACCAAAGACCGGCACTACGACACTTAATGGATCTTTTGTGCAATAATGAAATACATAAATAAATATTTTTTGCAATATCATACTTTTTTTAAACTCGAAATGCATATAAATTTTTAATAATTATTTTGTATTGGTTTTTGTTTAGTTATAAACGATTGAAATAAAATATGCAAGCTTTTTTATTAAGCTTTTTTTTTGGCGGTTATGGCCCGATATTTTAACAAAGTTTGAATAAAAATATTTTAGACTTTCGTTTAATACAGAAAGCTTTAATTTGCCCCCTGATATTTCCGAGAAAGTTTCTTATCAGCTGACATGTTTTAATTCCCAGCCGTAGCATGCATAATATTTAATTATAAAAGTTATTTATACAGCTTGCATGACATATGGGTGAATGCAAACAAGTATAAATATTTTATAAAATTTTTGTAACTTATTATTAATATTTTAGAAGGGATGGACTCATACGTATTGGTTGGTTAAAAATATTCAATATTTTCCAAAGCGTATTTATTTTTAGAATTAAATATGGAAGCTCCCATATACCATATTATTGCCTTTTCTTCAGTCTATATAAGTAAACATCGCTTTCCATTGCATTTTATATTTATTGCAAAATCAATACAGTTCAGACGTTTGGTTTTTTTTTAAATTTAAAATGTGGCGAAATATTTTTAAAATTTGCTTAATTTTAACATTATTTTCAATAGTTCTAAGCGTTCGTTCAACACAAGTGTCTACCAGCATTTTAGATGGTAAGGAAAAAATAAGAAAAATAATTTAAAAAAAATGCAAACTCTGCTAAGAAAATTTCTTCCAAGGTTTCGCTGATGATCTCAATATTCATCCATATGTTAAAGTGGGCAATAAATTATACTATTTTGGACAAAACAAGGTATGTCTTAGTGAAATTTTCTAGCCTAGATAAATTTCTCTAGAAGTGATGAATGATTTTGTGTGCTCACCATGCAGGTAACTTGGTTTAAAGCATTTTTAATATGCCGCTCTATGGGTGGCTTCTTAGCTTCTTTCGATTCTCAGCCAGAATTGGCTGCTGTATCGGATTACCTGGTGGGCAAATATCCGCTAGATCGTTGGTGGTGGCTGTCGGGCAGTGATTTGGATGCTGAAGGTGATTTCTATTGGTATCGCACGGGTGAGCGTATAAGTTTTGCCGATTGGTCGCCCGGCCAACCGGACAATGCCGGCGGCCATGAGAATTGTGTACACTTGTGGTATCAAAAGCCGAAATTTCAAATGAATGATTGGATGTGCAATCAGCCAGCATATTATATATGCGAAGCTGATAAACCTAAAACTATAGTTTTAAGTGTGTTTTAAAGGAAAAATTAAAGTTATAGCAGATTGTTTTATTTATTTTTTTTAACTTTCTGGCTAACATTTTTTTAGTCAACGGGCCACTTTTAACAAATATTGTAGCACGTTGACCACAAAACCGAAGGTCCTTGCTTGGCTCGAGCCCGGTTCTGAGAGTCATTAAATAACGACACCTCGCATTTTTCTGTATCACTTGTTGTAGGAAACTTCAAGTGCGCCGTTCTGCACCGGCGAAGTAAAATAACCAATAAAATGGCTAATAAACACAGCTTCAAAAACTTGATATGCCTTATTGACACCAGAGGCGCTGCAATACAACATGATTAAAAACGTGCAAAAAGCAGAGTTGTAAAAAAATGAAGTTTTCCTTTATTTCTTCCTCAACCACCTGTCTTATCTGTCACTATCCGTTTCCTAAAGAAGATTACACCTAGTAATAGAGGGTGGCGTTGGCTGAAGTAGTTAGCACATTGCCTACAAAATCGAAGGTCCTGGGTTCGAGCCCACTTTCTAACATTCATTAAATAGCAGCACTACGCATTTTTCTGATGTACATTAGTGTCCCTTTTTATCGGTTGTTGTAGGAAAGTTCAAGTGATGAAGGCATAGTCACTGATCACTGATACTAATTCTAATGTAACATCAGAGCGCCCTTCTTCATCAGTGTTGCGTAGCAGAATCATCGGCGAATTAAAATAATAAATAAAATGGCTAATAGCTTCAAAAGAAATTAATACGTCTCATTGACACCAGAGGCGCTGCGGTACTTCATTTTTAAAAAAGTGCAAAAAGCAGAGTTATAAAAGAATGCAGCTTTCCTCTATCTCTTCCTTCACTACCTGTCTTATCTATCACTATCCGTTTTCTAAAGATGTTAACACCTAGTTGCCTGAGTGTTACATCTCTTTAAAAAAAAAGTTATTTACGCAACAGTCTAGACAACACTTTAAAACATCACCCTGGTATTGTTGTTTTCTTATCTGCAACTGACATTCGTTACAGTTCAAAAGCACTTAAATGTCAAGTAATGAACTTTAAAACGAATTTACGTTTATGCCGATAACTATTCTTGTTTTTTTTTTTTGAGTTTCTAATGCTTTAACAAGACATTGACACCATTTTTAGATCACAAAAAAACGATAATAATAATTTTAATAACAAAAAAAAATAAAGAAACTCTAAATAAAATACGTTGAATTTGGCAAAATCACTAAAAAAAAGTTGTTTTTGCGTTTTGTGTATACAAAACTCTTTTTTTTAATGCATTCATACATTTCAAACAAAGTAATTATTTATTTTTTTCTTTTTTTATGACAGCTGTCAACAGCATTGACATTTGTCAATTTAGCTAAAGAGCTAAAATAGCTTGTAAAATATTTTGTTTAAGGCGGCACGAGACAGTTTGATGATCATCAGCAGCTCCGTAATATGGAAAATAGAATATGTACATATGTATGTATATACCAGCCTCTGCCAGCGTCTTTGACTAACATGGCGCAACATAAAAAAAGCTTAATAATCGTGTCTGTCACGACTTTCGAACGTTTTCAATTAGAATGAAAATTTCCGAATAGCAAAAAAAAGATTTGGTGTCTGCATACTTCCGAATATTTTTGCAAAATTGGTTGCTATTTGGGCATGTTTTTCATGACTCCTTTTCTATGTATTAAAACCAAATATATAATGGTTTAAATTTCCGAATTAGCTAGATGAGATATCAAGCCTAATTTTAAAAAAGGTTTCGTTTAAATTAAATTAATTTTAATATGGAAAAAAGGCGATTCTATTTACTTTCACATTGCTTGGTGCAGCAGAAAGTAAAACGAAAAAATTATTCGGAAGTGAATGTCAGGACACCAAAATATGCGGAAAAGATCACTTTCACACTGATGTGAAAGTCATGACAGACACGAATATTGAAGTTTTAATGACTGGTAGTGGCAGAGAATATCAAGACACATGCATCGATAAGGGCATTTAGGTTATTTTGAACGGGCGGGGGGGGGGGGCTGGGTGAGGAGGTTGTGGAAGTTCCCCTTGCCCCTACCTTTTCCGACATAATCAGCCTTATTCCAGTTGTCGGCATCGACGTCACTTTAACACAATGTAAAATAATTTGGGCTTGTATAGCCATTATTGGAAACAACTGACTCCTGTTGGCAGGCTTATGCCATTTTCTAGACCTTAGGGAACGGAAATAGATTGTCAGTTGCACAAAATAGTTCCCTAGGGCGAGTAAACAAGCCCCATTTTTTTGGTATTGTATTAAAGTGACGTCGATGCCGACAACTGGAATAAGGGTGAATTATTATGTTGAATCGGAATAGGTTACCTCAAAGCCCTTGTATTTGAGGTACCAAAAGTGTCATTTTTTTATGCAAAATCAGTCAAAAAGAAATTTTGTATTTCAACCCTTTAACTCTGCTCCTCATACGACGTTTTGTCTCTTCCACAAAAAGTAGTCGATAAAGCCTTAGAAAATATCCGTCAGATATTTTTACTATGAAGAGTTAATTTAGTTGGTCCTTATCGATATTCTAACTTCTTAGTTAAATTTCGGTTCTTTTGGTTTATTCAAGGAATTATAATAAAAATTTGTAACGAATATTTTCCTATAGCATTTTAATCCGTCTTATCACCGCCTGAGGGCACTTTTTGACCCCTGTTTATGAAAGGTGCAAAAAGGACCCATATGAAGATGAGAGTGTTAAAATGTTTTAAAAAATTTTAACTCATGCGATTTTACACAAACTTGCGAATTGTTGGGAAAACATCCTTTTTGCGAAACTTTCATCACATAACATCAATATTATTTACCCTTGTGAACAAACACACTTACCAACTAGTGCCAATAGACAAGGATCTATACTAGATATTTTCTTGACTAGCGTGCCAAATATAATCTCTCCACCAGTTGTTTTTAACAACCTTAGCTCTTATCATCTACCAGTCCAAATTAATGTCAGTAGTGACTTCACCAGGTCTACCTTAGTACTGCATGACTACAAAAATGCAAATTGGTTGGCTTTTCAAAGATACCTTTCTAGAAATACAAACATACCTGGTAGTAGGGATATTATTTCAGCAAGCGATAGCGATTCGGAGATTATACAATTTAAAAAACCTTATAAAAGAAGCTATCGAAATAGGAATAGCAAAAAAAGTGCCTTCTTTTAAACAAAAACCCCTACCTATGTATTTGAAAATTTACATACAGCAAAGAAATAGACTTCGACGAAATTGGCAACGGTATCATAGTCTGATTGACTTTTATAGTATGAAACTCCTCAGTAGAAAAATCAGTAAGGAAATGGAAAAACTAAAAAATAAACATTGGTCTTACTTACTGACATCTTTAGACAAAGGCTCAGCTCCGTTCTGGAATCTTACAAAAATTATTAGGAAAAAGGGAACCCCAATGCCAATTCTAAAACACAACGATTCTAGATATTTTACTAATGCAGAAAAATGCAATATTATGGCTCAAACTTTTATAACTAATCACACAGTATCGCACAACCTAGGGGAGACCGAAACAAACTCGCTAGTAAGCGATACTCTTCAATCTTTTCGATTACATAGTTCTAATATCCCTGTTGATATGTTAATAACTAAGTCCCAAATAAGTGACGTTATAAAAAAGTTGAAAGCAAAAAAGGCTCCAGGAACAGACGGAATTAATAATAAATGTCTAAAACATATGCCAAAAAAATCAATTGAATTTCTAACCGTAATTTTTAATTCATGTCTAAAGCACAGCTACTTTCCACTCGATTTTAAGAAAGCAAAAATTATACCAATACGAAAGCCAAACGAACCTGCAGACAGCCCAAATTCCTACCGACCAATTAGTCTGTTGTCATCTATAGGAAAAGTTTTTGAGACAATTCTGAAAGACAAATTGTTGTTCTTCATCGAATCCAAAGGAATTTTTCCGAATTATCAATTCGGCTTCCGGAAGGAACATAACGCAGTAAGAATCAGAAATTTGGTCACTAAAAATTTTGAACTTCAAAAATCAACGGCAATGGTATTATTAGACGTCAAAGCGGCACGATGGCCTTATCTATAAAATGATACAAAATGAAGTCCCTATTTTTTTAATAAAAATAATTGAAAGCTTTCTGCCGATGCGCTCTTTTAAAGTTTATATCTGATCATCATGCTCCGAGAGTTACAATATAACCGCAGGATGCCCCCAGGGCTCTTGTCTCTCCCCAAATTTATATAACTTGTACACCTCTGATTTACCCCATCTTGAAAGTTGCATCATGTCAGTATTTGCAGACGATACGACAATATTGTGTTCCGATATACTCTCTGAAAACATAATTTCAAACTTACAAAGACAACTGGAAGAATTAACAAGATATTTTAATAAATGGAAAAAAAACATTAAACGCAGATAAAACTCGGGCTATATACTTTACAAGGAAAAGAAAACCTTGTTATATTCCCCAAAGATGCATTGTTTTTTTAAATACAGAAATACAATGGGAGCAAAAAGTTAAATATTTAGGAATAGTTCTCGATGCAAAAATGAAATTTAAAGAGCATGTACAATACGCAATAAATAAAGTGAATATTATAAAACGTACTCTCTACCCTTTTATAAACCGAAATTCTTCTCTTAGTATTGAAACTGATTTTCCAGGCTGTAATATTTTATGCTGCCCCTATGTGGGCTACAAGTGCAACATGCCATATTAGAAAACTTCAAATCGCTCAGAACAAAATATTAAAACTTTTATATAATCTCCTTCTATTCAACACCCAGGCTTCATTCTATTTCGAATACAGACACTGTCGTTGTTAGGCTAAATAAATTAACTAGAATTTTCTACTCCGGATGCTCTTGGTCAGAACACACCCATATCAATGATTTGATGTCAGCTTAGGTAGAATGTAGGCTTTAAGTTAAGTAGTTTTAATTAAAATATCGAAAAAAAATGTTCAAATAGGTCTTTTTAAAATTTTGCCTCCAATAAAATTATAATATAAATATGTATATAATTTTTTAAATTACTGTGAATTATTAAGAAGAAAAAGTGCAAAGCTTGAACTATTTAAATATAATTCTAAGATGTAAATGCAAATGTAAATATCATATGAAAGACAATAAATCGAAATTGAAATCGAACTTGCTCAGCACATTATAGAACTAAATATTTTTCTACAGCATTTTAATCCATTTTATTACCGCCTAAGGGTATTTTTTGACCCCTCTTTACGAAGTGTGCAAAAAGAACCCATATGGAGATGAGTTAGAGGGTTAAAATGTTTTGAAAACTCATGCGATTTTACACAAATTTGTTATAGAACTAAAATGAAAGTGCTTTTAAGTACGAAATTAACCCTTAAACGAAACAAATTTTTCATAGATCATTTTAAACCTTTAACGCTGCTATTTATTCCCCTCTAAGGGTAACGTGTGTGTGTGGCTTAAGCTAACTTGCTTAGGCTTGTTAAAATATCTGTTTTTATATAATTCATATCCGAAATCATTCAATGGCAGGCAAGTCATCAGTAGATTGCGGGAATAAGACGGAAATCATGAAATTATTCTATTGGTTGAGCACCGTTTATACACATTTCGTTGCTGCTGCGGTATTTTGATATAAAAAAATTATATTTATTAGTTCATTATTTATGGGAGTACAATTCTACCCACCCCCTCCCTGCCCTTCTATTCCCACCACAATATTTTGGTGAGACATGTATTTTGTCATAGGAGTGGTTCATATCAATTTTAGTGTGGCTCATTATTGTAGTTCAACATATTTTGGAAAAAATTTAATTACTTTGGAATGGGTGGGGGGGAGGGTATACATCACCCCTTTCCTATACTCCCAAGATTTTGATGGAACATGTAGTTTATTCTAACAGTTTTCCACATTAAATTTAGTGTGTCTCACTATTGCAGTTCTAAGGAAAACTAAGAGTTCCTTTGTATGGGTGTACCTATCTCCCCGCTCCTGTACCGCCATAATTGTTATGGAACATGCAGCTTGTTTTAAGAGTTATCCACATCAAATTTAGTGTGTCTCACTATTGTAGTTATGAAGATATGGGAAAATTAATAATTCTTTTGATTATGTGGTATCCGCTTCCCCCTCCCATATCACCAAGATTTTGTTGGAACATGCAGTTTGTTCTAAGAGCTACCATTATCAAATCTAGTGATCTTCACTATTCTAGTTGCGGAGTTATGAATGGATCCGCGCATAAAGAGTTTTTAGCGCCATTGTGCGGTGGTGTCAACGCTGATCTTATCGTTGTAGTCCAATTAAACTAATTTCTGTTTTTGTTGGTGACATTGGGCAAATATAGTGCTGCCAATATAAAAAACACATGTATAAAGAAAAATAGCTGTCAATTATTTCATATTATTTATTATATATAAAGAAATAAATATTAAATAATTTACTTAAGTAATAAATAATTTAATTAATTAATCAATTAAAAGCGATATAAGTTCATATTAAAACCGTGATTTTATTTATATATATCCGAAATTTTGAAAGGTGGCATCACTGTATGTATGTATTTATACTTGCATATCAGATACTTATGATGCTGTTACGTTTCCCAAATAATTAAGTAGTTAACGACAAGGCGACAAATGCAGCTGGCGGCATTTGCAGTCGTGTATTTGTGCAGCCTGCTGTGGTCAATGTGTTCAATGCATTAACTTTGATAATAAATGATCTTCATTATATTTAATTTGCAAAATTACATACGAGTATTTCACATAAAAAATTTATGCGAATATTAATCTTTAATTATTTGAAAATTATTTATTTAGTTGTTTATTTTTTATTTTTGCTAGCAATTCTTAACAAAGTGTTAATTTATGCGAAAATTGCTAATAATAATCGTTTATCTATATATTTAGTTAAAGTGTGTTTGGTGTGTGGCAATAAAATCACGATTTCTGGGCATAAGTGAGTTAAAAATTAATGTATGTTTCAAACCATAACATTGCTTGTATAATATATTTACATAATATATTCAAATTTCATATCGCTTGAATCATTGACAATTATATTTTAGTAAGTACAAAAAATAAATTCACATGCATGATTTTTAAGCCCTGGGGGCCAATTTGAACAAATATTTAATGCCAAATTGTAATAAATTTTTATTATATGTATTTCTTATTTGATTTTTAACCCAAGTTTTTAGCCTTTTTATGTTTTTTTTGCCTTCTAAGGGAGACCTTGAGGTTGTTAAATATTCTCATATCATTTTTTTCTTTTGCCTTACAAAAGAAATTAACATTTCACCAAGTTGTTTTTTTCTTTCTTTCCCCTTCCCAGTAGTTCTATTTGTTGTGAGCTTGAATAGACCAAAAGTTATTTTCATTTGTTTCTATTCTTTCTTGAATTTATTTTTTATTTTAGTTGGCAAGATAACAATAGTTGGAATAATTTTGTAAACAAAATTTTTGCGCTTTGAAATTTTTGCATCGCTTTTTGTTGTAGTTGTGCAACGAAAATTCGAAGAAAATAGTTGCTTTTAAAATAACTATAAGGAATTTTTTTTGTGGTTTGTTATTTTCATAAAAGAAAAACTTTGCATAGAGTTAGAAATAGGGTGTTCAATATCATCTTTAGGTTTTTTATACCCTTTACCAAAAAATGGTAAAGGGGTATATATAGGGTGTTTTTTTGAGGGGTATAGAACTTCGAATTGAAATAAAACACAAGAAAATCGTTTTAATGTCCATCAATTTGGCTTTATTGGAAGGATAATTTTGTGCCATTAATGTTTAAATATAATTTCGGGCATGTGGCCGCCACGGCTGGCTCGAATAAAGCTAATTCTACAGGTCCAATTTTCAACCACTTTTTCGAGCATATGGGGCCGTATGTTGGCAATAACGCCACGAATGTTGGCTTCCAAGTCCCCTAACGTTTCTGGTTTGTTGGCGTAGACGAGCGACTTCACATATCCCTAAAGAAAATAATCCAATGGTGTCAAATCACACGATCTTGGTGGCCAATTGACAGGTCCATTCCGCGAAATTATGCGCTCATCGAATGTTTCCTTCAATAAATCGATTGTGACGTGCGCTGTGTGTGGCATGTAGCGGCGTCTTGTTGGAACCACAACTCATCCACATTCATGCCATCCAATTCGGGAACAAAATAGTCGGTTAGTCGGCTCCAATTGCTGTGCACGGTGACGAATCGATTCATTCGGGTCCTCTTCAACACTTTGCTCTACAGCGGCAATTGTTTCTTCGGTGCGCACTGTTCGACGTCTCTGCGGATGCGTATTATCACATAGAGTAAACGTAGTGCGAAAACGATCCATGGTTAACCGAATTAATTGCTCTGATGGACGATTATGTCGACCATAAAATGGACGGAGCTTGCGGTAAACTTCGCGAACTGAACCATTATTTTCGAAATAAATTTGCACGATTTGCAAGCGTTGTTCTTTTGTCAACCTGTTCATGATGAAATGGCAAACCAAACTAAATATTAATCACTTGACAGCTGACAAAATGGCCGCCAGTTAAAAAAGTGATGCCAACTTAAAGTTATATACCTCAATAAAAAACACCTTTATAGGTTTGTCATTCCATTTGTAATTTCCAGAATATTAATAAGCGAGCCATAAAGCATATATATTCTGGATCCTTATGTATAGGGAAGACGAATAAGCGATGTCCGTCTGTCCGTCTGTCTGTACGTGAAATCGGTTTTCCGAAGCTCCCAGAAAAGCTAGAGACTTCGTTCTTGGACTGGTGTGTCAAAAATGGTCTAAATAAGATTGGCATTGAAAATCAGCAAAATCGAGCAAACGGTTTCAGAGCTGGGAAACTTAAACTTCATTTTGCCATACAAAATAACTACCGAAAAGTTGTTATTATTTTTTTTTATTAATAAATAAACTCATTTTATACTTCATTCAAAATTAAAAAGACGTTTCCAGGGTTGGAAAACTTTAAGCTTTTTTCTTATACAAAAGTAATTTACTAAAACAAATTTTTCCTTTTTTTCTATAAATTAAACATATCTTATGTTCTTAAAAGAAAGAGATTGATGTCAAAAATCAGAAAAAACAAAAAGGATGATTCCAGGGTTGGAAAACCTAAAATTTTTGTGAACTTTAAAATTAACTAGCGTAAACTAATTTTTTATTTATTTTTATTAAATGAAATTATTTTATACTTCACGATGAATAAAATTGGGCTTTCAAATAAAAAAAAAAATTAAAAAATTTAAAAAGACGTTTCCAGGGTTGGAAAACTTTAACTTTTTTCTAATACAAAAGCAACTTACTAAAACAAAATTATCCTTTGTTTCTATAAATTAAACATATCTTATATTCTTAAAAGAAAGAGATTGGTGTAAGAAATCAGAAAAATCAAAAAGGATGATTCCAGGGTTGGGAAACTTACTCTTTTTGTGATATAAAAAATTAACTAGCGAAAACTATTTTTTTTTTTTTTATTAAATAAAATTGTTTTATGATTGAGTACGAATAAAGTTAGTATTTCAAATAAAAAAAGCAATTAAAAAATTAAAAACACGATTCCAGGATTGGAAAACTTTAATTTTTTTTTGACAAAAGTAACTTACTAAAACAAATTTTCCCCTTTCTTTATGAATTAAACATATCTTATATTCTTAAAAGAAAAATATTGGTGCAAGAAATCAGAAAAATCAAAAAGGATGATTTCAGGGTTGGAAAAGTTACACTTTTTGTGATATATAAATGTAACTAATACCTAATTTACATTAAGCATTTTTTTCATGAAATTAGTTGCATGAAAATTATTTATTTTTGAATAGGAGGCCTGGAGGGTCAACTTATATCAAAAAAGTTGTCAAAAATGAATCAAAGATTCATTATACGCTCTTTTTTATATAAAATTATCTTCCATTGCGCTGCAATTAGCAAATAGAAAAAGTTGCGTGCAACAAAATTCATGAAATTTCATGAAAAAATTCTTAATGTAAATCAGGTATAAGTCTAAGTAAATTTTATACTTGCCTTTATAAATTATATATATTTTACGTTTTGGAAATAAAAGTTTTTTGTAGAAGACTATAAAAATAAAAACCACAGCTCCAGAGCTGGAAACTTTGAACTTTTTTTTCTGGATATTAAAGTAAATAAATAAAACATTTTTTTAATTTTCTTTTTTCACTTAACACACTTTTTATATTTTTTTAAGAACTACTAGATTGGTATAAGGAATCAGAAAAATCTAAAATGATGATTTTAGGGTTTGAAAATTAGTTTTTTTTTTGTACATAAAAGTAACTAGGTAAAATTATTTTTATCTTTTTGTTTATACTTTATGTATGTGCTTATGTATGTATCTCTATACTACATAAAAGCACTTTGGTAAAGGGTATATAAGATTCGGCACAGCCGAATATAGCACTCTTACTTGTTTTTAATGAAAAATATTATATATTGACTCATACGTGACTAATTCGTGACTCATACGTAACTAATGCATGACTCATATATGAGTAATTCCTTACAAATACGTCACTAATTTATGACTCACTTGTGACTAATGAGTGACTCATACGTAACTAATACATGACACACACGTGAATATGTGACTAATTCGTGACTCACACGTGACTAATGCGTAACAAATCATGACAAAAACACAAGCAATGAAAGAGTTATCCGAAGTAGTTTAGCGCTTATTGTTGGTAAATACATTGTATGAGCACTGCTAAAATTTTACTTAAATAACTTTCATTTGTATAACTTTTAAAATTAAATTTAAATCCTTGCTTAATTCATTCCAATGAATAACTTTATGTCCACTTAAACTGAGAAAATCCATTTAATTTTTGCACTTCCAATATAAACATTAAAAACAAAAGCACTTCCACAAATAATTTTGATAACAAAGTTGAGCAAAACATTTTAATAGATATCCGAACTTGATGCTTTCATTGTTAGATTTATTACCTTTAGAAAATTATTTGAAATACTAAAATTTAATTACGCAAAGTTTTTACCTCTTTTGCTTATTTTTTTAGTTTTCTCTCACAATGTTAAATTTTAATGCGTCTTTATAAAAGCATCAATAACCTATTTAACATTTATTTCTTGCCTACTGATGTAGAATTTTATGGACTTTAAGGAATTCATTTCAGTTTTCACGGCACTTGAACTTTTTTATTTATTGAATATGTGAAATTACCGCCCTCGGTCCCACTGTGCGGTGCTTAAACGGCTGACTAATTTTTAAAAAAATTATTCGTCATTAATTAATTTATTATTAAGGTAGAGAAAAATCAAATTTTTTAATAACTTATTTAGTAGGGATCCAAAAAAGGGGGGGGGGCTAAATTCCCCCTTTTGGCGATTTATTTAAGAATAAGAAGGGATGTGCTCGTATATGTTGCTTAAAGCAACAAATTTTCTTTTTCCAACAAAAAATCATTTAAAATATTCTTATACGTAATCTTTAACAAACGCTTAACCTCAAATCTGGTTTAAAATATGTTCGTGCTTGATGAGCAAACACAAGAGAAACACATCAAAATGTCACATCAAGCATGCCAATTTTTTTTTTGGATTTTTCATTAATTATAGCCGATATAGCAAATAGAAACTCATTTCCACAAATACTAACATAATGATTGATGAGTAGTTTTGATAGTGTCTAGATTGCTTAAAACAGTATTCTTCTTCGAGCAGTTCTCAATTTGACATTAAATTTAGAAGTGCTCAAGAGAGCCCTGTTACAAATTACTGTTTTATTTATTTAAGAAATTCTTCAAATAAAAACCGCTGAAAAAACTGGCTTAATATCTAATGAACTTTTTATTTTTTTATTTTCTTGACTTAATACTTCGGCCTTCAAGGAAGGACTTTGTTTGGCCATGACCATTTAAATTCGCTGAAGCAAGAGCAAAAGCTTAGTGCGTTAAAGAAAATTTTGGAAAAAAGTGTCTAAACTAAAAAACCTAAAGTTAAGGCATAAAGTTGCCATAGTTTCTCTCCTTTTTCCCCCTCAATTTATTTGTGCTTGGCCTTTCTCTAGAAAACTGCAGCAGTAGAATAACAAACAAAATTTTTTGTTTGTTTTAAAACTTTAGTTATTTTTTTGGGTGCTTTCAAGAGTAAATTTTTAGTTTTTTTTTTTTTTTTTGCTTTCTGTTACTTCTTTATATATTTTTTTTAAACATTATTGTTGTTAGTTTTCAAATATTTATTTTAGTTTTTTAAGTTTAGACAGAAAGAAGTCTTTGTCACGCCAGTTGGCTGAAAGTTATTGAAATGGAATTTATTTATATGACAATGCCAGTGATAATAGTAAAATTAAGAAAATAATCCGACTGCTCTATTTTTTTTTTTTTTTTGGGCAAAATGCTCAAAGTTTGCGTTTTAAATAGAAATGATGTCATGGATTTTTTGATATGAAATTCTTATGCAGAGGCTTAAAAACAAATTTAATTCCCAAAAATTAGTGCGTTTTTTTTTATAAATTGTCCACCAAATTTTTTTCCTGCGTGTAAATTTATGATCTTGTTTTGTTGATGAACAATAAGGTAAAAAAAAAAAGAAAATTTAATGAAAATTTATGACCTTAATAAATTAAATTGTAAAAAAAAGTCGCATATGCTAATGATCAACGATCACGCTATAGAGTTTAGCGGTTGGAAAATTTTAATCAACCAACCCTAATTGTGTTCAAATTGAGGGTGTGCAAAGGGTCATTATAATCGTATGTTTTGCATTGTTAAATAAAGTATCTAATGTTGTAAAGATAATTTGAAAAACAAAATAAGATTGAAGAATATAGTCGGTACTTTGTTGGACAATGATAGAAGAACTTCTCTTGATAACCCCCCGTCACCAGATTTTCGACATTAAATCAATAAGACCAAACCCTGATGACGAAAAAAGTTCTAATACACTTTTGCTACGTTTTGTAAGCAGTCACATTGAAATGTATTTTTATTAACAAAAGCATTACGAAAACCAATTAAGATTATAATCACTTAGTGCTTTATTGACCTTAGATCATATGAAATGAAGTGATCATGAAATCAAAAAAAAAAACAAAAACAAAAACTATTAAAATTAAGATTCTTCCATCATTCATACCTTCAGAATTTTTATGACTTTGAAGCTTAAACCGCCAATCATGTCTTTGATGAAAACCACTTTTCTTATTAAATCTTTCAAAACTATTCGAAAATTTTACGCTTCCACTAATATTTCGCTTTAAATAAATTTCAATGTGAGTGTCAAGTTTGTGGTGTCTTTGTCAATATAATGAGTTGTTGAGTCAATAAACGCAACGAAGGCAAAATATATTTTATAATCTATAATAATCACAATAATAATGATGAACAGCCATATATGAGTAAGTGCTTGACTTGAGCTTAAATGCTTTTAAGCCAATTGTAAAATATTTTTTTTAAATTCTTCATTACTAAAACAATTCAATGCAAGTAAAATTAATTAACCACAAACTCAAGATTATTTTTAATATTAATACCAAAACAAATTTTTGCTAACATTCGTAAAGTAAATAAACTCAGGGCTATTGCTCTATTCTATTCACCTGCACTATGGGACCAACAAAAAGTCAAAAACCCTAAGCATACAAAAAAAAAGATAATTTGCACTATGGGCCTTCTATCAAAAAAAAAAATATTATTCAAAATATTAAAGAAAATGCATTACAAAAAATCTTAAATCAATAATCAATTTCAATGTATTTTTAATAAAAAAAAATATTTTACTTAATAAGTAAAATATTAATTTGGGATTATTAGTGAGTTTAAAAAATTTTAAACTTAAATTTTAACAATTCCCATAAAAAACACTAATTAAAAAATCTAAAAATTAGCAAGTTATTTTGTTAAAAAAAATACATACATATATACATAAATATAATTAATATAAAAAGCACTATGGCTGTAATACCGCAAAAATTCGGTAAAAACCTATATAAATTTTTAAAGAATCTGCATAAAGCTTTTCTTGCAACTATCATGTTTTTTTCGTTAAGCAACAAAATTTTATACTAATTTAAAAAGTATAAAATCTACTATGGGTCCAATAGCACAAAAAAATATATATATATAAAACAGATCCTAAAATTAATAAATTATTTTAAATGTCCAAAAAACATCCATTAATTAAAAAATAACTATTTGCACTATGGGACCTATTGAAATTCATTTCCTAGATATCAAATTATATACAAAACAGCTGATAAAGCTTATAAATAACTTTAAAGCTCCTAAAGTTATTTTCATTAATTTAAAAAACTATTTGCACTGTGGGACGAATTGAAACATATTTTTCTAGATACATCTTAAACTATATGTCTATATATATGCATATAAAACATCTCCGAAAATTTGTAAATTATTTTAAAGCTCCAAAAGTTTTTTTTTACACTATAGGACTAACTGAAAAATATTTGGTAGATCTCAAATCAAATCATACGTAAAATATTTCCTCAAATAAATACTCAACTCTTTAAGTTTTTCTGAGAAATATAAATAATTAAAAGAAATGTAGATGCACTATGGGCCCAAAATTATAAATCATAAATTTTGCAGCCAATACATGAACAAGCTTATTAAATTAATTAATTAATATAATTAATTAAAATTAATTATATGTATATGTGTAACATACAAACGTGCACTATGGGCTCTATAGAACTGAAATATTATAAATATTATTCCAAGTAACTAAAGTAATTTTTGAAACTAAAAAATATCCACTTTAAAAAGAAAATATAGTCAGCGATAAAAATTTTAATATTCACTATGGGACTAATAAAGAAAAATTTTTATACATAAATTAATGTGTTTATACGTATATGTGTGTATGTATGTATGTGTAGTCGTAATCTCTATAATTTTAAAAATTCTCGAAGTAATATGCACATAAACAAAAAATTATTTTCCACAATGGCCGCGCATAAAAATATGTTATATATATTTACATACATACATGCATATGTACATATGTATGTGAAAACATTTAACAAAATATCTTCTAAAATTTACAAAACTATTCTATTCGTGGAAGAAATACATATGTATAAAGGCATTGTGGGACTTTTAAAATGCACTATGGGCCCATAAGCAACAAATTTTATAAAATTAATGGAATAAATGCCTAAAAAAGCACTAAAAACTGATAAATTTAGTTGTTGAATAAAAAGGATACTTATGAATATAAGTTTAAGAATACTATGGGCCTAATAGCAATCAATATATGTGTGTACATACATATATGCATATTATAGATAATAAAATATATTAGTTATATATGATATGTATATATGTATCTTAACATTATTAAATTAACTATTTTTTTAAAGCAATCTATTAGCATGCACTATGGGCTTAGTTGTAAAAAAATAAATATATGATTTACTTAAAATTAATTAGTTTATTTTAAATACATATGTATGTAGGAAATCTATACGTGCATATATAAAAAATATTTGATTGCACTATGGGCCCAATAACAATTAAATGTTTCTTGAAGTTATAGAAATAGGTATATTAAATGCGACTTTACATTGAGGATGGAAATCATCATATCTGCATAAATGTTTAAATAAATAAAACAAAATATATGTACAGGCAAATCCCGGTATAACGAATCTCGCTTTAACGAAAATCCGATCACGTCCAAATTTTTTACATTAACAACCTTATATAGCGAATATTAGCCTAATTTTATACTGGATATAACGAATGATGAAGAAAAAATCTCAAAATAAAAAACAAAAACTTCCTAGGAACATATTTCTAAGATTTTGTTTTATTTTGTATAGAGAATATTTTGACAAATGAGTGTTCTGTATAACGAACCGCAAAAATATTAAACAAAATCTACAGCAGCAATGTAAATGCAAAAAAAATGTGATTCCGTTAGTTTGTGTTTGGTAGCTTATTTGAAAATAAATTACCCTAGTTCTTTTTATTGTTTTGTATCATGTGTACAATAATAGCAATTAAAATAACACTTGAAAAAAATCTTTGCGATATAACGAATTTTTCGGTATAACTAATGGGCCTGATATTATATCGTTCGTTATACCGGGATTTGCCTGTATATGCAATATGGTACTATTAGCAAAGAAGTTAAGCTCAAACAAAAATACATACATATATACAAATAATTTATGAAATATCTCCTAAAACTAGTGTGCTAATTAATTTCTTAAATCAATACATAAATTAATATAAAATGGACATGCACTATGGGTATGATATTTAAAGAAAAATTTTTTTTTAGCAAATATATAAAAGGGTTCTAGTGTTTTTAAGTTATTAAACCACTTACAAATTTGCGATTAAAAGGTAATGCACTCCGTGCACTATGGGTATGATATTAAAAATATATAATTTTGTTTTTGCAAATATATAAAAATGTCCTATTATTTTTAAATTATTAAAGTACTCACAACAAATGCGATTAATGCCCACTATGGGCCTAATAGATTTAAGATGTGATAATTGTTGAAAGAAAATTATAATATTCTTGATAAATATATAAAGGGTTTTAAGATTATTATGTTCGTAAGACACACAATTAAAAATTCGCACGCACTATGGGTCGAATTGATAAAAATGTCTTTTTATGTATTTAAAAAATTTATATTTTATGGCGAATTTTTCTACATAAAAAAATTATGAATGGCCCTCTGCTGACCGGAGAATTTCATTTCGTTAAAGGTTTTGGGTTAACAGAATTCCAGAGGGCGGCCCTTCCTAGAAAAATTTAATAGATGTCATCTTTATATTATGTACCTTAAAACTCATGACTTAAGTTATTTTTTTTTAATACTGAGCAATTCACTATATGTGTGTTTCTATTATTGACCCAATAGCCTCCTGCTTGAAATTTTACACCTCAATTTTCTTTAATGAATCTATGTATAATTAATTTCACACTATATTTAACTAATTACTGTGGACAACATTCAGCAATTTAGTCTCAGACCACCTACCAGATATTTTATTCGCTGATGGGGGGAGTAATTTTTTTTTTTTAGCTTGATAGCAAGTTTTAAGAAAATAAATATTGTTTTTGTAATGGAAAAAGACACATACTCATGCATATTAAATTATATTGATAATGGGATCTTAACCGCAATTACTACCTAAATTGAAAAACTAAGCTTGTGTGCATTGTCTTGTACAACAGAGTAGCAGCAGAGCACTGATGACCCATTTAGAAAAAAAAGCAATAAAGAAAGTTAGAAAATAAAGTTATTAAAAGGGAAATAAAATAAAATCATAAATCTGTAGGTGGATTTTTTTGTGTGTTTTTCCTTAGATTTTTGAAAAAATTAAATTTAAATATAGAGATTTTTCTTACCTTTTTTTTAAACAAAAATCTTACTGCCTAATTTAGAAAAATTATTAAGCCTTTATAAAGGGTTTTTTTAAAACAGATTTTTTTTACAAAATGTATTAACCCTTTAAAAGCCTTAATAATTTGTATAAATAAGACTTAATTCATAGATATTTTCTTTTAAAATTTCAACGAAAAATAATACAATTGCTTCATCTAAGACACGTTCAACACATTTTAACAATTAGAATGACATTAGTGTGTTATTAAGATTCTTAAGAAACTGAAAGCAGCAACACGAAGTAATCGTTTTAAGCTTGATTTTTTTTTAAACTTTAAAAACACCATCAATCATCAAAAAAAAAGAAAAAAAAGTTTTTTTTTTACAAACGAATATGGACATCAAATGTGTGTGCTTAAGTTAACAAAAAAAAATATATATTTAATAAATTTTATTACATTATTTTATTTTCAGTGTTTTTGTCACAATTTATTATGACTGGCACACGTTTCAAGTTAAACTCTCATACTTTAACTGCAGTTTAGTTTGACATTTACTGTAGCATACACAGTGTGCGTTTGTGTGTGTGTGTGTGTGTGTGTCACCATGATTACGGTGTCACGTACTTGTTAGAAGTGTTCGTTTAACATGTGTTTTATGGTTGTACTGTATGTGCGTACATACTGCGAAGACAAAAGAACAAAAATTTATTTATTTTAATTTTTTTGTTATGTTATTAGTGTTTGGAAAAGAGGGCTGAGGTTTGTTTTGCTTAAATTTTGTACAATGTTTGCTTATGAAGCAAAGCTTGTCATCATAAACATAGCAAACGTTTAGATATATTTTTGTTTCTTCTCTAATATTTGATAAATTACTGTTGTCTTAAAAAATATACTATGTATACAAAAAGAAGTTTGGTGGCATTTGACATCAACAACATGATTAACGAAAATAAATAATGTGTCGATGTCAGCAAGTATAAAAAAAAACAAATGCTCAACAACATAAAAGTCAAGTGAGTGCTGAAGCCGTAGCTTAATTATCCTGCCAAGGCGTGATGCTTATAATGTTCGTAAATAGAGTTTTTTCTTAATTTTTTTTTATTTAATTTTTGGTTTGATTTGTTTCATGTTTCCCATTAAAACTCGTGGTCTCTTTATGCTTTCTCAACTATTAAAATTTTTTGTTGTTTTATATTTCCAAACACAATGTTCCCTCGTCTGTATCGATGTTCACCATTTCTTTCGTTGAGAGCATAGGCGAAGAAAGGCCACTCTAAGGGTGCATTTCCCACCCAAGAAAAATTAAAAATTGCATGTAATTATATTCTTCATTATTACTCGTGAAAATCATCAGTCAAAATGCCCCCCTAGAACTTTTTTTAGATACGCCAATGGTTGAGAACACTCGTGCGTGTGCTTATATTTGTTAAGTAGTGTAAAGTGGATTGGGTTTCGTTTTTGGTTCCATGATCTATGGTATATTGAAAATGAAACATTAGCATTAACCTATCCCTCGTCTGTAGGCAGCATAAGGCAATAATTTTAAATTTCAAAGGTTTGGTATGACTCTAGTACCTTAATATCATTTCTGTACAAAAATTGTCGTTTTAAAACGATAATGAAACGAGAATAGGCGCGATTTTCTTAATGTTCTGAAAGCTTTACTATATAGTTCTATTTTTGACTTTTAACCGATTTCAAAAAAAGGAAGAGGTTTTCAATTCGTCCGGGTTCTAATCGTCACTTTCGATAACGAGCTGATTCGATCACGTTTTTGAGTTTGAGATTATGCCATTTGTTATCGAACAATGTAAGAATATGGTTCGATATCGAATGCCATAATCTCAAACTGAAAAAATGTGATCGAATCAGCTTGTTATCGAAAGCGACGATTTGAACCCCGGTATTTTTATTTAAATTTTTTTTTTACATTGTTACCTTATAACTCGATACATTGTAGAACGTTTTTAAAGATTCTTGTCTGAGACGCAATAGCTTCTCATTGGTTCCATTTAAAAAACAATTTTTTATTCGATTTTTATAATATTCTATTTATTTGATTGCGGCAAAACCTAGCAAACACCTTTGGTTCTTGTGATTTTACACAATTTTAAAGTTAAAAAAATTGGCGGGTCTACACCCATTAAAATATTTATTAGTATATTTCACGTAATTTTACTCAACCGATTTTTACGAAACTTACCACACACCTTGAGCTCTAAAATAGACACAATCTGGCATTAAAAAAAATGGGCTGGGTTACGCCCATTAAAATTTAATATGTATTTGATTTAAAGTGGTTCTACTTTAGCGATTTTTACAAAACTTAACATACACCCTGAGCTCTGAAAAATACACAATCTTGCATTAAAAAAAAATGGGCGGAGGCGCGCACGCTAAATATTAACTCTATTAGGTCAATCAGGCAATTTTCCAATCAGAATTTTTTTGTTTTTTCTATTACTTTTTTAAATTGTTCCCCGGGAAAATTTTCTCACGGAATTGTATTCATGATTGCCCTCTATATTTATATATTATAACCAACAGATTTTAATTTTTTTTCATACGAGTTTACTTCCAGTTTGGTCCTATATATTTTGAAGTCGATTTTTTTGACCGAATTATTTGTTAAAGTTTTGATTTGTTGGTGAAGTGTTCGTTGTGCAATGAATACTGGTAATATACAAAATTTTGAAGCCATTCGCTTTTTTTTTTTTTTTTTTTTTTTTTTTGAGAAAACTTAATTTGTGGCTTAAGTCTTGATTCTTTCGATTCTTTCGTGAAGTAAAAATTTTTATTATTTATTTATTTATTTTAAGTCTTGATTTACTGATAAATTTTTGATTTTTATACCCTAAAGGGTATATATATATATATATATATATATATATATATATATATGTATATATATATATATATATATATATATATATATGTATATATATATATATATATGTATATATATATATATATATATATATATATGTATATATATATATATATATATATATATATATATATATATATATATATACCCCTTTACCAAAAAATGGTAGAGGGGTATATATAGGTTTGTCATTCCGTTTGTAATTTCCAGAATATTAATAAGCGAGCCATAAAGCATATATATTCTGGATCCTTATGTATAGGGAAGACGAATAAGCGATGTCCGTCTGTCTGTACGTGAAATCGGTTTTCCGAAGCTCCCAGAAAAGCTAGAGACTTCGTTCTTGGAATGGTCTAAATAAAATTGGTATTGAAAATCAGTAAAATCGAGCAGACGGTTTCAGAGCTGGGAAACTTAAACTTCATTTTGCCATACAAAATAACTACCGAAAAGTAGTTATTATTATTTTTTTATTAAATAAACTCATTTTATCCTTCAGTATGAATAAAATTAGTATTTCTAATTAAAAAAAATTTAAAAAAATTAAAAAGACGTTTCCAGGGTTGGAAAACTTTAACTTTTTTTCTTATACAAAAGTAATTTACTAAAACAAATTTTTCCTTTTTTTCTATAAATTAAACGTATCTTATGTTCTTAAAAGAAAGAGATTGATGTCAGAAATCAGAAAAACAAAAAGGATGATTCCAGGGTTGGAAAACCTAAAATTTTTGTGAAGTTTAAAATTAACTACCGTAAACTAATTTTTTATTTATTTTTATTAAATGAAATTATTTTATACTTCACCACGAATAAAATTGAGTTTTCAAATCAAAAAAAAATTAAAAAATTTAAAAAGGCGTTTCCAGGGTTGGAAAACTTTAACTTTTTTTCTTATACAAAAGCAACTTACTAAAACAAAATTATCCTTTGTTTCTATAAATTAAACATATCTTATATTCTTAAAAGAAAAAGATTGGTGTAAGAAATCAGAAAAATTAAAAAGGATGATTCCAGGGTTGGGAAACTTAAACTTTTTGTGATATAAAAAATTAACTAGCGAAAACTAATTTTAATTTTTTTTTAAATAAATAAACTTATTTTATGCTATATTACGAATTAAATTGGTATTTCAATTTAAAAAAATTTAAAACACTTTTTCAGGGTTGGAAAACTTTACTTTTTTTATACAAAAGTATCTTACTAAAGCAAATTTTTCCTTTTTTACTATAAATTAAACACATCTTACATTCTTAAAAAAAGATTGGTATAAGAAATCAGAAAAATCGAAAAGGAAAATTCCAGCGTTGGGAAACTTACACTCTGTGATATAAAAAATTAACTACCGAAAACTAATTTTTATTTTTTTTATTAAATAAAATTACTTTATGATTGAGTACTAATAAAATTAGTATTTCAAATAAAGAAAGCAATTAAAAAATTAAAAACACGATTCCATGGTTGGAAAACTTTAATTTTTTTGGACAAAAGTAACTTACTAAAACAAATTTTTCCCTTTCTTTATGAATTAAACATATCTTATATACTCAAAAGAAAAATATTGGTGCAAGAAATCAGGCAAATCAAAAAGGATGATTTCAGGGTTGGAAAAGTTACACTTTTTGTGATATATAAAAGTAACTAAGTCTAAGTAATTCTTATATTTGCCTTTATAAAATATACAAAAACCACAGCTCCAAAGCTGGAAACTGAACTTTTTTTCTGGATATTAAAGTAAATAAATAAAACATTTTTTTTTTAATTTTCTTTTTTCACTTAACACACTTTCTATATTTTTTTAAGAACTACTATATTGGTATAAGGAATCAGAAAAATCTAAAATGATGATTTTAGGGTTTCAAAATTAGTTTGTTTTTTGTACATAAAAGTAACTAGGTCAAATTATTTTTTTCTTTTTGTTTATACTTTATGTATGTGCTTATGTATGTATCTCTATATTACATAAAAGCACTTTGGTAAAGGGTTTATAAGATTCGGCACAGCCGCATATAGCACTCTTACTTTTTTTTTTTTTTTTGAGAAAACTTAATTTGTTGCTGAAGTCTGGATTCTTTTGTGAAGTAAAAATTTTTGATATTAATTTATTCATTTTAAGTCTTGACTTAATGATAAAGTTTTGATTTTTTTCCGGTGAAGTTTTGGATTATTTTTTAAGTATATATTTATTTTTTGGTGGCCTTTATTTTTTTTTTTTTTTTTTTAAGAAAACTTATTTCCTGAAGTCTTAATTCCTTCGTGAAGTAAAAATTTTGATTAATTATTTTAAGTCTGGATTTATTGATAACGTTTTGATTTTTTTTCCAGTGAAGTGTTGGATTATTTTTGAAATATTTATTTTTTGGTCTTTTTTTATTTTCATTGATTGATTTTTTTTTTTTTTTTTTTTTTTTTTTGTGAAATCTCGTTTATTTTTGGGAAAATTATTTTTTTTAGCTCCCTACTGCAATCTGAGAGTTAAAATCTGGCGTATGGAATAACAAAAATAAAACGAAAACTGAAATTAAATGAAAATGTGAAGCCTTAATGTTTTTGTGACATTTCGAATTTTTTCCCGTATCATTATTATTGTTTTAATCGTGATTACATAAATATAAGATATAAAGCTCAGAGGAGACTATGTTGATAAATAAAATGATTTTATTAATCTTAAACCTGCAAATCATGCAAAAAGTTACGGATTCGTATTACGATTATTTAATAGATTCTATTAGTTTCTTCTAACAGTTATCGAAAATCTTCACTGAAACCCAGAAATAATCTATAATTTATAAGCATATACGAGTACTTTTCACAATAAGTATTATAACCTTTCAAAAAGGATTTTAGTAATTAATAACAAATTTTTAAGTCCTTAGAAAAATTTATTAAATTTGCATATCAATTTTTTCCTCGAAAATTCCCATACAACTAAACAAAGATACACACATATGTATGTATATCTTTAACCTCCCTCCACTTAATTGTGGTTGAGGCAGGTTATGGTTGACTGACTGTCGTTGAAAATTGGAAACTCATGCCAGTGATTAATTTCAAATGAATGAAAAACAACACCAGCCAGCACCACCAACCAACAACCCCAAAACTTTGAAGAGACAACTGCAAACATATAAAAACAATAATGCCAAATGATAACAACATTCAGATAATAATATAGATAAGAGTTGAAAGCGGAAAGAAGGGAAGTTTAGTTGGTAAAAAAAAAATGCTCCAGCTGTATTTATATATTCCTTCATTCTGGTCTTGCAGTTGCCAATTAACATAAGAAAATTCTGTTAACTCTACAGTGAAAAAAAAAATAAATGCTTAACAGAGCTTAGCCTCACACAACAGAGTTTTATTTAACACTTCCGCTTAACAGTTGTGGATTGTATGTTATTCTTTAGCATAGAGACGACTGTTAGAAACAGTTTTATGTTAGTGGAATAATTTTTCCCGTCAGTTACAAACCGGCTTTTGGAAATAAAATATTTAGTGGGCGCTTGGCAATTTCTTGTTGGCCATATTTTTTAACGCACACACATCAAAACATAAATTTTGCAAAATACGTCTAATGCAATGATTAAACGAAATAAAATAAGAAGTTGATATAAAAATATTCTAAAATTAACAGGGCAATTATGAATAAAATTCCGCGAGGAATATCTCCCTTTTCCAATTAGAATTTTTTGTTTTCGCTATTACTTTCTATTAATTTGAATTGTTCCCAGGGAAAAATTTCCCGCGGAATTTTATTCATAATTGCCTGTAAGGGAATTTTCTTCAATTATTATTCACAACATTTAGGAAAATGAGGGCATTTGTGAATAAAATTCCGTGGGAAATTTTTCACGGCGAACAATTCCAACTAATAGCAAGTAGTAATATGGAAAACAATAAATTCTAATTGGAAAAGGGAGAAATTTCTCGCGGAATTTTAGTCATAATTGCCCTGAATGTATTCGATTATTCAGGGCTATCATGAATAAAATTCCGCGTGATTTTTTTTTCCCGGGGAAGAATTCTAACTAATAGCAAGTAATAGGGAAAACAAAACATTCTAATTGGAAAAGGGAGAAATTTCACGTGGAATTTTATTCATGATAGCCCTGATTGTGTTATAAATATTTAGTAATATTTTAAAATTATCCGAGTAATATGGATATTATTCGAATCAATATATTAATCGAATGATAATGTTTTTGCAAAAAATATACATATTTACTCAAATAAATATTTTTTTTTTAAATGTATTCTGGAATTAATCGAATAATCGGAATTCTGAAAAATCATTAGATTATTGTGTAATAGTACATGCTAAAAATTACTCGATTATTCCTAAGTTTTCTGTGGGAAGTCAATTATGTTAATTAATATTTTTCTTATGAAAATCATCAATTATTCGAATAAAATTTTGCAGAAAAAAAATTTATTTTTTCGAATAAAATTTTCTAAATGAAAAATTTTATTTTGAAAATTAATCGACTAATCGAAAGTCACGAAAATCATTGGATTATTGTGTTATAATTTTTTTAAATTACTCGCTTAATCGTAAGTTTTCTGTGGAAAGTAAATTGTGTAAATTAATACATATATGTATTTCTTCATCATCAATTATTCGAATAAATTTTTATTCGAATCAGATGTTTATCGATAATAACTTTATGCAGAAAATAAATATATTCAAATGAATTTTTCTTACTACAAAATTTTTATTCGAAAATTAATCGAATAATCGAAATTCACCAAAACTATTCAATTACATTGTGTAATAATACTTTTTTGAAATTGATCGATTATTCGTACATTTTCTGTGGAAAGTCAATTCCTGTAAACGAATATATTTCTTCATCATCAATTATTCGAATAAAATATTTCTCGTATCAATACATTATACGAAAAATAATTTTCTGTGAAAATTAAATCTATTTGCTCGAATAAATTTATCTTGATAAAATATTTTTATTCGTCGACAATTAATCGAGTAATCGAAATTCTCCAAAATTATTCAATTATTGTGTAATAGTAAATTTTGGAAATTACTCGATTACTCGCAAATTTTCTGAGAAAAGTCAATCGTATAAGTGAATATTTTTCTTCATCAATTTTTCGAATAAAATATTATTCGAATCAATATTTAAACAAATATGTTTTTTGCTAAAAAACTAAATCTATTTAATCGAATAAATTTTTCTTAATATAACATTTTTATTCGAAAATCAATCGAATAATCGAAATTCTCCAAAATTATTCAATTACATTGCGTAATCATAATTTTTTGAAGTTACTCAATTATTCGCACATTTTTTGTGGAAAGTCAAACGTATAAATTAATATATTGCTTCATTATCAATTGTTCGAATAAAATATTATTCGAATAAATATATTATTCGAATAATATCTTAATGCAGAAAATAAATATATTTATACGACTTAATTTTTCTTAAAACATTTTTATTCGAAAATTAATGGAATAATTGAAATTCACCAAAATTATGCGATTATTGTGTGATGTGTAGTAATATTACGAAATTACTCGATTATTCGAAAATTTTCTGTGGAAAGCCAATCGTTTAATCGAATATTATTCTTAGAAAATTCATCAATTATACGTTAAGTATGTCATCAAAAAAAAAATCTAATCTATTTACTTGCATACATATTTCTTAAAAAATATTTTTATTCTAGAATCAATTGAATAATCGAAACTCTCGAAAATTATTATGTAATTATAATATGCATTTAATAATTACTCGATTATTCATTCGTAAATGTTCGAATAATAATAATAAAATAATATTAAATATTTGGTTATCACTCGTTTAATCGTAAATTTTCTGTTGAATAATCAATCGACTTATTAAATATTCACTCTTACCGTGGTTGGCGTATTTCGATTTCGACTACGACGTTTTGGTAATATACATGCATAAACAACACCGCAATATTTTCTCTTTAATCTAAGACCAAGAGGCTGTAGTCAAAAGTCGAAATACACCAATCATGATAAGGCCAATTATATTCAGGTAATTCATCAATTATTCTATTAATATAATCTTCGAATAATAATTTTTTGCAGTAAATAAATCTATTACCTCGAATAAATATATTTGATAAACATTTTTTTTTTGTACATTAAAATATAAAGTGGATGCATTACTGACGGATTTAGTGATATCTTTGGAAAATTATTCGATTATCGGGTAATGCTAATTTTTGGAAATTAATCGATTGTTCATAAATTTTATGTGGAAAAACAATGGAACAATTGAATATTATTCTTAAAAAATTCATCATCATCATTCATCTTTTAAATTTCTATTGGAAAATTAATTGAATAAACGACAATAAGTTTATTACTTTGTTATTGGACTATAATTTTTTAAGAATAATTGATTAATCGAATAATATATTTTAAAAAAAAATCCATGTTGTTAGTATAATTTCCTTAAATTAATTTAATTAATCATTATTCGAATATTTTATTTGAATAAACTAATACATAATAATATTTTCTTGAAAAAAAAAAATTAATAAAAAATATTACACTTTAAAATAATTTTTCATGTCCCTTAATTTTGTTTATATTTTTTTTAGTTGGTTTACAAAAACAAAATAAAAATCTCTCGGCAATTTATATTGAAAATAATAATAAAGTAAAAGAAACTAGTCTTTATCTTACTGAACTTAAATTATCTTTCGTTTTATAGAAACAGGCAGTAAATGAAGAAAAATAGATCCTCATCATCATCTGTTTTCTGTACTTTCATTTTCCTTATATTAATGAGTTCTTAACGAACATTATTATCATGCTTTTTTTTAAAGAAATTATTAAGATAATCTAGCCAGAACCTTTTAAGTGAAAGAATACAGATTTGTGCGTATGTAGGAAAGTAGCTTCGGAAATAGCAGGACATTAATGGATAGTGTTTCATCAGCTGCTGCTTCAGTATTGCAAGTAAGTATGTACATATGTATGCATTAATCATGTTCTTAAACATGTGTGTGAATGAGTGTGTGGGAGTGTGTGTGCAAATTATCCCTGCAAATCAAATGCATATAACTTGTAGCTACTCCATAATGGATTGGGAGTATGGAGAAGCGCTTCTCTGGGCAGCCCAACACTACATGGAATATTGAAACAGAGATTTAGATGGCGAAAAAATATTTGACCAACCTTTTAACTTGTACGCATATTTACCGAGATAGCACCTTATTTTTTTTTTAATTTTAAATTTTATTTCGAAAATGAAATTTTAATAAGTTTAAAAAAAATTGTATAATTTTTTTTTTTTTTTTTGGAATGGGTTGTAAAATAAAAAATTCTATAAAGTGTCAAAATATGCCCGAAAGGCGTAAATTGTGCTCTAAAAATTAGAAAATATGCTAAAAATATGCGTGTAAGACTGATATATCCAAAAACATGCCTTAAAGGGAAAATATGCAAAAATATGCACTAACAAATCGATGCCAGAATTCATAAAAAGTTCTGAAACGGATAAATATATTGTCCCCGCATTAATACGTCAGACAAGAAAAAACATGCAATTGAATATTTGCGGTTTCCCTGGTGATGAAAAACGATTAAGACACAAAAGCAATTTGAAAACGATAAAAGGTGGGATGAGTTGTCTATAGTCGTTTTGTCAATAATTTTAAAAATTGTTTTTAATGGTTTTTCCAAAACATTTTGATATACTTCTCGAAGCTCTATATGTAATGGGTGTTTTTTATTGAGGTATAGAACTTTAAGTTGGCATCACTTTTTTAACTGGCGGCCATTTTGTCAGCTATCAAGTGATTAATATTTAGTTTCGTTTGCCATTTCATCATGAACAGGTTGACAAAAGAACAACGCTTGCAAATCGTGCAAATTTATTTCGAAAATAATGGTTCAGTTCGCGAAGTTTACCGCAAGCTCCGTCCATTTTATGGTCGACATAATCGTCCATCAGAGCAATTAATTCGGTTAACCATGGATCGTTTTCGCACTACGCTTACTCTATGTGATAATACGCATCCGCAGAGACGTCGAACAGTGCGCACCGAAGAAACAATTGCCGCTGTAGAGCAAAGTGTTGAAGAGGACCCGAATGAATCGATTCGCCACCGTGCACAGCAATTGGAGCTTTGTCCATCAACTTTATGGAAGATTTTGCGCAAAGATCTTGGCTTGCGACCTTACAAGATCCAGCTTGTGCAAGAATTAAAGCCGCGAGACCATGCAATGCGTCGTGATTTTGGTGTATGGGCCGAAAATGAGATTAATCTCGATGCTGATTTTCATCGCAAAATTTTGTTCAGTGATGAGGCTCATTTTTGGTTGAATGGCTACGTCAACAAGCAAAATTGCCGCATTTGGAGTGAAAAGAATCCACATGAGACCCTTGAGACGCCATTACATCCACAAAAACTGACTGTTTGGTGTGCTCTATGGGCTGGTGGAGTCATTGGGCCATACTTCTTCCGAAATAATGCTGGAGAGTCAGTTACCGTTAATGGAGACCGGTATAGAGCCATGATAACCGACTATTTTGTTCCCGAATTGGATGGCATGAATGTGGATGAGTTGTGGTTCCAACAAAGTGATAATGCGTTATGAAACTTTAAAGGCGTTTTTCTCAAAACTTCATTTTCACACACTAGGTCCCTTTTCTCGGAGAAGGTCACATTTATATTTTCTGTTGTTAATGGTTTCAGATCTTCCATATCAGCCAGTGCTCTATACAAGTATTGGTTGTTAATAGCTTAAAAATTTTTCTTTCCACTAGGAAACATTTTAATTAAAAGTGGTATAATGCTGTTGGTTTTACCAGATAAAATATTTCCAGGGTATTCTTCTTTCTGTCACACAGCTGAATTAAGACTAAATTTCTCGTACCTAAAAGGGGTATTACTAAACCAAACATAAATTTCATTGTCAAAGTCCACATTTGCCTTTAGAACTTGACAGAATTTAATATAAAACTTTTTACAATTTTCTTTAAACTGATTTCAAACAGTTGTTTCAGCATGATTTGTGTTTTTATATAGATCAACTTCTGTGCCACAGAAAATATCATTGGTTTTCGTTTATATTGAATTTTGAAAGATTACACTTTTCTAAAACAGCTTTACTAATAAAGTTTCGTGCCATTTGCCGAAAAAGAAATTTAATTCTTGGCAAAAATATATGCATATGCAAGACATTTGAATGCATTTCTAAGTTGACCGTGAGAGTATCAAATGTGTTGGGGGAGTACTACAGTACTTTTTCATGTTAAATAGTATCAAAAAAAGTACGATAGTACCAACTTTCCCATCACTGTACCCAATTAAACATTTACAAGAGCGATTTTTTTCAGTGGAACAGCACTAAACATGTATTAGTGCTGTTCTGCTTTTAAGAACCCTGCAGGAAATGTCAATAGTAAAATTATACTGATTACCTATTGGCAATGTCACCAGTACTACTGACAAATTGTACCCCAACTAATGCTATCTACTATTGACATTTAACACAGGCTTGTCCTACGAAATCTACCAATACTGACTAAGTTGTTCTTGTGGGACCATACGCCGAAAATGTCAATAGTAAGATTGTACTGATTTACTATTGACGATATCACCACACTGTGGCAAATAACAGAAGTAAAACTACTTATTAATTTAAATTGTATGTTTCGCTGAATTTAAAAAGTCAAACACTTACGTATGGATCTGAAAGTGTGACAAATCTTTAACTGATGGCACAAAATCTTCCACAGAGTAAAAAAAAATCCATGATTGTATAATTTCACTAAAATTGTTTAATTTTCACATTTTTTATTTTTATACAATATGAATATGAATTGTTCCATACATTTACAGGTATTAACCTTTTAATTTGATTTCTTTAACAAATTTTTATAAACACTTAAATTTTGCATGAAGCCACTTTTATTTTCAACAACCCAATAAAACATTAAGAAGAAGCATAGTTGTGTGTATCTGAAAAAATATTTCCTATGCATCGAAAATAATATTAATATGTAGACGCTCCATTGACAATGTCACCAAAATGGTCGACAAAAGTGGTGACTTGGGGACACTTAACCCCACGTTTCCTTGAGGGAATTTTCTCTTCTTGGTGACCATTGCACTAGACTCTAGTGAGTAGAGTGGCCGTTAATATTTTTTTTTTTTTATTTCTTATAGGTATTCTCTCTCCCCAAATCGGTTCAGTTTTATGTAAAAAAATACAAAAAAATTTCTTAGCAATAAGTTGCGTTTTAGGGGGTGCGTCCGTCCCTCAAAGTAAGCCTTCAAGCCCATTTTTCAATTGTAATTTTTTGCACATGATTATATTTAAAAAAAATCATTTTAAAAGAATATGAAATATTATATTATATTATAGCTCCTTGAGTCAACAACATTAGTCTAAAATAAAGTTTTTTTGCTAAAATTAATATTTTAGAAAATAATGAAGAAAATAATCAACAAAATAACAAAACTTATATGTACATACATACATATATACCAAAATTATATTTATATGAAAATTATTTGTATTAAGCATGTACAATAAGAGCTTATAACTATAAAATTATTTCATAAATACATACATATATGTAACATTCTCCGAGAAAAGAGACCTAGTGTGTGAAAATGAAGTTTTGAGAAAAACGCATTTAAAGTTTCATAACGCATTATCACTTTGAACACACAAGTTCGTTTTGTACGTTTTTATGGGGTAAATAAATTTTTATCAGAAATCTAACTCATTTCATCTTATTCTACACCCTTTTAGGTATCAGAATCCACTCTTAAGTCCAAACCCGTTTTTTGACACACTAGGTTCCTTTTCTCGGAAAAAGAAAACTAAAAAAAGAAAAAAAAAACAAAATTTACACGGAATAAATGGTCTTAATTTAGGGCGGGGGGCACATCCCCTAGAACATGACTTATCGATATGAAATTTTGAACCGATTTGGGGGAGAGAATATAAAAAAAATCTCCATACAACTAATGGCCACTCTAATATACATATGAATGTACATACATATAAGTATTTACATATATGTATTGTAGTGCGATTCACTAACTTTTTTTTTTGAGAATAATCGCATCGTTAAAATAATTATTACGAAAATATATCGAATTTGCTATTCAGTAACATTTTTAACGATATTCGCTGTAGGTTAATGTCAGCTGTGTCGTTAATTTTATCTACAAAAATCAACAGAAAATATCACCTGCGTCCTATCGTTAAAAAGAAGTTACAGAATCACACAATCGTTATTGCAACCGACAAAATGTATAGACAAAAGTTACGCTTATCGGATCGTTAAAAGTTACTGAATCGCAGTACTGTACTTATACCAATCTTATCAAAAGCGGAAAAACCAATAGCACAAGTTTTTCCGGTTTAACTCATTGAAAAAGTATTTTGCTTGTATTTTAATTTTGACCATATGCTTTCCGCCCACCAAATTTCATCCGAAACCATTAATCCGTTTTGGCGTTAAAGTTGAAAAAACAAATACAAAAATTTTAAACTCACAAACACACAAACTTTTATATTTATAATACTGGTGTTAGTAGGTAATATGAATTCAAAATATAGATCAAATGTCCAAAAAAAAAAAAATACTAATTTGTTACCTCTTTTGTATAGCAATTGCTTAATTATAAAGGGCTTTGGACACGATCAAAATGCTTGCTGTCAAGTTCGCGTACGTGTGCTTGTCGGCTTGATGTTACCATGCTTGATGCCCCACCAAGCATTCATTTTTATTTTGATTTTGTGCTGTTCGTTTGGATAAAAAAAAATTTATAAAAATGTCTTAATAAAGAAATTTAATAACAATAATGGCAGCATTGCTTACAAAAAAGAACAAAGCAAAATAAGAAAATTGCAACACTTCTTTTTTCTTCACCAGTCAAATTTATGATTTTTAATTCCGATATTTTTGGGCAACCGTTCATAATAGAAATATAATTATAATGAAAATTTGTACGCGCTTGATGGCGTAACAATATACACACATTGACAAGTGACAGCAAGCATGCCGAAAATCAAAATTTTTTGATTTTCCATCAAGCATCGTTGGTGTCACACATACTAACAAATTTTTACTCATACTATAACCAATCTCAGCAAGCATTTTGACCGTGTCTAAACCCCTTAAAAAAGGCTCATAAAATGTCAAAAGCTTGACGTCCCAACTAGAGATGCTAAACGGGAAATCCCGAGCCCGGAAATCCCGGGATTTTCGGGATTTTTTAATTTTAAAGCCCGGGATTTTCGGGATTTTCTGAATCCCGTTTTTGCATAAATAATATTTTTTACTGTCATCTTCTATATTAAAAATTATAATATAATTATAATTATATTATAATTATAATAAATTTCTTAAATGTTAAATTTAGATTTTATTTTTCATTTTACCTTATAATTACTTTTATTGTTATGCAATGGATTTCTAATTGTATAAAGGTGTAGAAAAATAAAATAGATTCAAATCGAATATAAATTATTTGCTGGGTTTTTTGTATTAGTTTCAAAGCCTACTACGCTTATTTTTCTTTTGTGATTTTCAAAAATATTATTATTTGTGAATTCTCAAATAGTTCTTGAAAGCCTGTGCATAAGATAAGAGGTTTGTGACTATTCAAAATGTGTGGTTGAAGTCTACTGATGATTTGTTACAGCAACAATGAAATATGTAGACAACGCTGAACCACCAGCAAATAAATTTCAAATTATTAAAAAACTCCCTGTTATAACAAATTAAAATAAAAAAATTTGCTTTGAATAAATATTTTAGTAGATAATTTTATATTGTGTATACGAGTACATAATATCGGTCTAATTCATAAAAAATATTTTATGTTTATTACAGGTTTATTTGAGAAACTTCCCATAAAAATATGTCAAATAAGCGCTTAATAAACCTGAAATATTTTTTATGAATAAGTCAGTATATGTATATCTGTGGCAAAAAGACAAAAGTGCTTAAGTTATATTTTACTGTTTTGCAGGAGAGAACTTTTGGACTTTCACGTCGATTTTCAGAAATTTGTTTCTTTTACAATTAAATCGGGAAATTCTCTGTTAATCGTTAGTTTTTAAGCAAATATCGTTGTACACACTATAAGTAATATATTTAAGTTGAAATAAACTAAAGTATAATCTAAATTAAGCTATTGTTCCAAATTAGATTAGAAGTCTAAAAAAGATAAGTCGCAAGGCATAGCGCTATAACTTCCTGAAAAATCACACAAATTGATTGAGATTTTAACCAGGGATACGGAGGTACCATTAACTCAAAATCAGCTTATCTCCACTTAAGCACTTTTTTGTTTTTGCCGCAGAAAAGAAAACGCCATCTTTTCTAGGAAAAAGTATTACATGAAATGAAAATTTGCAATAAAAAGGTTTTTTTGAAACAGAGAGTTTATTAGAAATTATTGTATCACATGAACGCCAAATTTTATAGCAAAAAAATAAAAAATGTGAAACTTTTTCTGGAAACGAAAACGGCATTAGTGTTTAATATTTTAATTAAAAGTCTGAATTATATAAGAACTGTAGCGACACGTTTTCCGCTCTTATGCTGGGGTATGCTCAGCGGTGTCCAGGGTCGTTACCAGATTTTGATTATATCGTAGTAAAAAAAAGTCAATCCGTTTCTTAAGGTAGAATTAGTAAAATCGTATCGTGATGTTGCGTGTCAGCTGACAAAAACCGTACCATATACAATGCATGTTACTAGTTATAAAATATGTGGTGGTAGCACTGCTGACGTAGGAATCTGCAGAAAACAGATTTTTCTGTAGCGAATGTCAAAAACGCCGCATTTAATGCCAGACAAAAAAAAATGTGCTGTGCAAACTGTTACATTTTCTATAACTTGTGCACAAAGTTGAACGATACGGCAAGCTGTAAAGTAGAATGATACGATTTTACTAATTCTACCTTTACTCGTTATAATACGTACAGCTCTTTATTTACCAATGGTTCTCTTAATTTTACATGAGCTAGCAGCTAACTCCACTGTAAAAATAATCTCTTATGTTAGTTACTATTCATAGGAAAGTTGAATTGTACTGGATTCGCACTGTACAATTCAATTTCCTACTCTTCGATGGGTAATTCCTATTATTATTATTGTTAACTCGCCAATTAATAATAATCGACCTTACACACCATGAGCTAGCAGCTCATGGTGTATGCACCTTTTAAATATGCAAAAACATAAATTGTTAAATAAAAATATTTTTTTTAATATAAAGACGCACATTTGTTCACAATTATTTCGGGATTTTATTAGTCCCGAAAATCCCGGGGTCCCGGTTCGGGATTTCGAGACACCATAACTAAATCCCGAAGCCCGGGATTTCTAAAAACCTGTCCCGATTAGCATCTCTAGTCCCAACGGTAACGCTGGAAACGAGCCCTTTTATTTATTTACTCCAGTTCAGTGTTGCCATATTTAGTTGTTCAAAAATCTTCAAGTCGAGCAAAAAAAAACTTTTTTTATGACCAAAAATCTTTCTTGTTATTTTATTAAATGAAAATGAGTTAAAATTTATTTTGTTTCTTGTGAACTATTAAAAATAAGGCAAAATAACACAAAATATTTAATTAATGTATAGAATATGTGTAAGATCATTATGAAGCAAATCAGAAAATTTTTAAGTGGTTTGGTCAAAAAATCCCTCAATAATATATTAAAAGTTCTAAAAGTAAAATTTTTAAAAATCTTATATGAAGATAAAAAATCTTTTTTGTCTTTTTAACATGTCTAAAAACTTCAAAAATAAAATAAATCTTTACATATGGTAACACTGCTCCAGTTAGAAAAAGATTGACCAAAAAAAAAAAACTCATTGCCAGCGTTGCCACGACCAAAAAAATTTTGTAACCACAATACAAAAAAAAAGTAACCAAATGCTGAAAAAAGTAACCAAAATTTTTATGTATTTAAAATACTGTTTTATTTGTACTTCAGTTGAAAAATATACATACATATATTAATATATGAAATGGTATAATATAAATGGGCCATTACATTTAAATTTGTACTTCACGTATGTATGTATGTATGTATGTATTTATATATAGTTTATTAACTTAATGTAGTTAATAACACATGTGATATTTTTTTTTGCTTGAATTATTGAATTTGCTAAATATTGTAAAATAGATTGCAAATAAAAGTGGAACAAAAAAACAAGTTTTAAAAGTATATCTTATTATAATTAACAATCAATAAAATCAATTTTGTAAAAAAAATACTTCAGGTAAATTATTAGATGTTTCAAAAATTGGCTTGTTTTTATGGTTAAGCAATTGTCTATATGCATTTTGTTCCCGCTTGTAGAACTCGCCAGTAGACTTCAACCCAAAAAAATTTTTGAATTTAGTTAACAAACTCCGTATGTTTATTTATAGTAAGACTCTTAATACTATATTGAGAATCACAATATACAAACATAATAAGTTTAAAAACCTCAAACAAAAATCTTTACAAAACAAGCATCTTTATTCAACTATGCATCTATTTTATTTATTAGAAATTCCAAACCAAAATATTTTTAGTAACAACAAAGAATATGTAACTTAATCACATTCATTATCAAAACACAAGACTGTATAGATAAAGTATTAAGCAGCAGCCGAACTGTGTGGCAGTGACATTAAATTTTACATTAAATTAATTAAATCATAAACACATTTTTCGTTCAATCCATTTGTATGTTTTGAAACCGCGTCCCAAAATTCAACTATGTCCATATCATCACTTACTTCTAATTTAGAAATTTTGCCAGCGGCGGGTGTTAGCCGACTCACAGATCGGTCGGCTTCGTTCCCTGCTTGTTATTCTCTCAAATAAAAAAATTCGCTTTTAACTTTTTACATAGTGTTTGACGTTTAATGATTTCGCAACCATGAATGCATCTGATTTTTGAAACCAGGCTTGTTATGTTCAGAGACAGACATGTATTTTTTTAAAAGCTATGTTGATTATCCAGTGTTGTCTTTACAACGTAGTAAAAACGCTTAAATTGTGATCTTTTATCAAGATAATTAGTTATGTGCAAATTTAGCATACCACATATGTACATATATGCATAAAAATGATTATTTTTGTGTTGAAAAAAAGTAACCAAAATGGAAAAAAAGTACACAAGTACACATTGGAAAAAAAAGTAACCAATTTTGGTTACAAGTAACCAAAACGGCAACGCTGCTCATTGCCTCTCCTTCATAATTCTTTTGATCCCTTATTTAGTTCTTGTCGGCTTTTTGATTGATGTTGTTGTGGGTCGTGTGTGCATCAGTTTGTTTTTTATAGAATAAATAATGTTAATAAAAATTAATCCATATTAATAAATAATTAATTAAAGAAATCAATTACTAAGGTGTTATGAAAAAATTCATTAATAAGATAAGTGTTTTTTTTTCATTAAAATCGTGTAAAGTTATTGGACAAATGATAGTATTTGAGTGCCAAAGAACTGTGCCCCATATTGTTAGTGTTTTTTTTAAGTGTATATTCGTTTTGCATAATGGTTGTTTGTCCATAATTACTCGTACTAGTGTCTTGCAAAGGGTTGGGGTGGCATTATCCGGATACATATTAAATAAAAGGTAATTTGTTTTTGTAGTATTAACAAGATGATAACACTGCACAACAAAATAAAGGTTTTTTTATGATGTTTAAATAAAAATAGCCGATCCTATTGTATTTTTGTCTCCTGATTACGATGGTGTCATTAGTTTTTCTCTATCAGCTCTAGTTTTGAAGATATAGTGTCATTTAGGATTTGCATAATTTGCATCTCTTTTGTATTATACCGTTAGTATATTACGAATGGTACTCCAAACTTAAAAATACTTTCTAGATTATTTATCTACACAAAAATCCCTTTCATTTAAGTAGATTCACATTGATGAGTATATCAGGGTATCTGACTATTATTGCAAGGATGTCAAAAATCGTGTGTTTTTAGTTCAGTACTTTTAAAATTTTTTGATTATAATTTTTTTGACCAAATATAACTAATTCTTATGTATTTTTGTTCGCTAATTACAAAAATAGTTTTATTGATTTTCTAGCACCTCTAGTTTAAGAGATATTTTGTGTTACATAAAAAAAATTCTTGAAATTTTTTTTCCAAAGCCATCCAAAAAATTTTTTTTTATATTACATTTGTCCATTTACAAGTTATTAGTGCAATTATTACGCAAAAAAAAATGTTGTATGGACCAGTCCAGAAAATTTTTATGCTATTTGTAGTTAATATACAGGGGGGCCAAAAGACACCAGGGGGTGTAAAAGTTTAATAACTTTTTTGTTTATTAATTTTTTTTTATTTTTTCTTTCAGATTATATAGACAACACTTGGAGAATTTATAATGGAGAGGTTCACAACTGAACAGAGAACCAGAAGAATAGAATTTTATTATTTAAACCAGAGATTAATTATTTTAACGCAAAGAGCATATCATCGACATTTTAACGTCATTTGAATGGCTTTGTTAATAAGCAGAACTGTAGGTTCTGGGGTTCTCAAAATCCAAGAGCCATTCATCAGCGCCAATTGCACCCCATCAGGTGTACAGTATGGTGTGGGATCACATCTGAAAATGTTATTGGGCCCTACTTCTTCGAGAATGAAGATGGAAGTGCTGTAACCGTAAATGGAGAGCGGTATCGGTTTATGATAGAAAATTTTTTACGTCCTGCTCTTGAAAACAGACCTGGTATATGGTTTCAGCAGGACGGAACCACTGCCCATACTGCTGGAGACACAATGGCACTTTTAAGTCAAATTTTTGGAGAGCGAATAATTTCTCGAAATTGGGAAATTATTTGGCCAGCGCGATCGCCAGATTTGACAGCACCCGACTATTTTCTTTGGGGTTTTTTGAAGGAGCGAGTGTATGTGAACAAGCCAGAGACAATCCTTGAACTCAAGGCAAACATTGTTGCAGAAATTCGAACGCTACAGCCACAAGTTTTGAAAGATGTTATGGAAAATGCTCTAAAAAGAGTCCATCAGTGCGAAGCTGAAAACGGTGGTCATTTAAGAGACATCATTTTTCATACTTAGTGTAAAAAAATTTCCATTTTGTATATTATATAATCTGAAGGAAAAAATAAAAAAAAGTTAATAAACAAAAAAGTTATTAAACTTTTAAGCCCCTTGGTTTCTTTTGGCCCACCGTGTATCACATATTTTAAATTTCCAGCTTTTACGAAATAAAGAAAAAATATATGTGATATATTAAATACAAATAGCATAAAAATTTTCTGGACTGGTCCATACAACATTTTTTTTTTGCGTAATAATTGCACTAATAACTTGTAAATGGACAAATGTAATATAAAAAAAATTTTTTTGGATGGCTTTGGAAAAAAAATTTCAAGAATTTTTTTTATGTAACACAAAATATCTCTTAAACTAGAGGTGCTAGAAAATCAATAAAACTATTTTTGTAATCAGCGAACAAAAATACATAAGAATTAGTTATATTTGGTCAAAAAAATTATAATCAAAAAATTTTAAAAGTACTGTACTAAAAACACACGATTTTTGACATCCTTGCAATAATAGTCAGATACCCTGATATACTCATCAATGTGAATCTATTTAAATGAAAGGGATTTTTGTGTAGATAAATAATCCAGAAAGTATTTTTAAGTTTGGAGTACCATTCGTAATATATTAACGGTATAATACAAAAAGAGATGCAAATTATGCGAATCCTAAATGACACTATATCTTCAAAACTAGAGCTGATAGAGAAAAACTAATGACACTATCGTAATCAGGAGGCAAAAATACAGTAGGATCGGCTTTTTTTATTTAAACATCCAAATCACTGTTGTGCAGTGTAATTTTTGTTTTTGCTAGTAAAAGAATCAGTTTATAAGAGAATGTTTTTTACACACAGGCATACCTACCTACACATGTATGTAATGTAAGTATGCACTTACATATGCATATGGATTTGTGAATAATAATTTTAGATTCGGGAAAGTAAAAATAAAAATGAAAAAATTATGACTGGTTGGCAACCCAAAGGGTATAAACCAGGGAAGCAGCGATACGTCTTATTGCCGATACCGATACTCGAAAATGGATGTTATCGGCGATATCGATACCGATACGCATATTGAATTTGATTTCAAGTTAAAATTAACAAAACTCAAGTAAAGAAATTTTTGTATTGTACGAAATTATATTGTAAAAGATAATTATTGTATAAAATTGTAATCTACAAGACTTTTGTTTAAAAAAAATAACGTTTTCTTAACACATACATACATACATACATATGTGTGTATCTACTCGTGTGTACATACTTATGTATGTTCATTCATATGGCGAACATTAAAGCAGGTCAAAATTTAAAAATTGTTTAGTTAAATAAAACAATTTAATACATAGTATGTATGTATGTATGTACATATGCAAATGTAGAATTTGCTTGCTAACTTGCTAAATTAAATAAAATATTCACAATACTAAAGAAATGAATATATACATATGTGTGTATGTATGTGTTTTTGCATTGTATGCTCGTATGGGCAGAAAAAAATAACTCAAATATTGCAATTATGAGATTAATCGTTATAAGCACAAGCAGAGTTACCGTTAATGACAGATTTCGAAGGGAATTTTACAAAAAGGGATTTAAAAAGTATTCAAGAAAAAAATTAGCCAAGTTGATTAAATACTAAAACTTTTTTTCTTTTCAGTAGGTATAAAATATAAAGAAAGCAAATTTTACATTAAGAACATTAAAAAATATTATCAGGTGTGTGATGGAAATCGCTTCGATTTGAAATGAAATCGCAAGCTCAAAACGTAGAAAATTGTTTTTGGTGTGACAGAAAACGCATCGATTTCATATTTCAACTTTGTTTCATTTTCAGTTGGTTACAAAAAAATCAATCTGTTCCTTTATATCTTTTGCTGCTAACTGAAATTGAAGCCAATAATGCAGAAGCCGGCTGCAGGTTGCCAAAGATATTTTCGGCGACGGCGAAACGAAAATCGTTGGATCGTGATTTGCTAAAGCAATTGTTGTAAGGAATGGCAAATTTTTTCTTCATTTCAAACACCGCGTTTTATAATGAAAAACTTTTATTTTAAAACCATAGAAAAGTCTTGGACGGCGGCTAAGTGTTTTCAATACATGTCGGCGGCAGATTTTTACTGATCGGCTTCAACATATGTACATACAATTAAATTGTTTCACACAAAAATAAATTTAAATAAAAAATTCCTTTTATTGTACACTCAAAAAAAGACATATACTATTATTAAGGAAAAAATTTTCTAAATTAAAGTAAAAAAAATTTCTAAGTTTAAGTAATTTTTTCTAAGTTTAAGTAAATTTTTACAAAAATCTAGTAAAAATTACTTAATATGAGTAAAAAATAAAAAGTTCATATTCTCAAAAGTAATTCATAAAAATACACACAAAAATTCTCACATTCAAGGTCAAGTTTACTGGTTTAAAGGAAATATTTACCAAAAATTGGAAAATGGTTTAAAAGTTTAGGGAAATTGTATCCTAAAAACTAGTCAATCTCGTTATAAATCAAAAAATAAATTTTAGGACATGACTTACTTCTAATTAGTTCATCAAATTTGACTAACTTGAAAGATATAAAAAGTTATTCCAAATTTTAGAAATATATTTACCAGTTTTAAGTATTTTTTCTTTAAATTATAGAATATATTTTTTATTTGCCTTAAGCAAAAAATTCAAGTACATTTTTCATATATCCGACGCATATTTGAACTTGAAATAAATTTTTTTGAAAATTAAATAAAATTTTAAAACACAAAAATTTCAATGCTTATTCAGGCTGCCTGTTAGGCAATTGGTTAGAGTGCTTGCCTATCAGTCAGAAGGTTGTTGGTTCAATACTTGCCCCCTCTCAAGGAATTAATACGTATGTATGGTGAATTAATTAAGAATATAATATGAAGATATAATAAAAAACATACCACGTGGTATAGAATTTAATTAAAAACAAAAAAGTACCAAAATTAAAGACAAAAAAAAAAAACTTTGAAAAATTTACTAAATTAGAAATAAACGATGAAAAACCTTTTTTGCAATTCTCCGAATTTTTTGGAGAAATTTGACTTAATTTTAGAAAAATTTTATTTAAATATAAAAATATAATTACTATAAACTAGTTCATTAATGAACTAAAAATTTAGTAAATATTTTACTGGTTTCGAGTAAAAAACAGCTTTGGCGCCATACGACAACTTTTTTTTACTCAAATTTAGAAAATTTTCCAAAGTTTTAGTTAGTTTTTTTTGAGTGTAATATCATCTGCCTTTAATTATTTTAAAGCATTTTACTTACATTTTCACACAAGTTATTGCAGGAAAATTTTGTTTAGATATAAAATAATTTCTAAATCGTCAACTCATGCTTGCTTGATTTAATAACGCAAAAACAACACAAATTTCGTTTTCCATCACATCTTTTTTTTTTACTAATATTTTCATAGAACAAGATGGGAAATGAAATCGATTTCGATTTAAAATATAACCAGAATGAAATCGAAATAAATGTGTGCATCACAACTTTTTACGTTTTTCAGTCGATTTTAAATCGAAAACGATTTCTATCACATACCTGTATATGCATTTTTTTTTATTCTAGGTTAGTCATGCTTATATGCATACATATGTATGCATTTCGTTTCTTTTTAAGAAACTGAGCAATATATTTCTAAAAAAAAGTTCTTGAAAAAAACTTTTTATGTTTATAGAAAACTTTCAAAATAATACATATTGAGAATTTCGTACACAAGCATGACTAGATGAAAACCCTCACACAAAAACAAATATTTATTAGACAGGTATTTCTTCATATTTTTTAATTAAATCTCCACTCTAGTCCAAACTTCTTATAGAAGAAAGCATGTATTCAAAAATATCTTCATTAAGTCTATTTGAAACTTTATTTTTCAGTAGTCCTAATTTTGAAAAAAAAATCCGTGCCATGGATGCACTACATCGGTATATGTTACAAATTTAATGGCCTGGCCCACGACGTTGACAAGAAAGTTTCTATCGCTTATTTATGTATATTGACAAGAAAAACAAATTTTCTTAATTTGCTTTTTTTCAATACAACACAACTTTCTTGTGGACATCGTGGGCCAGGTATGTAAATAAAATGCTATAGATGTTTCTATCTTTTAAGCTGCCGATTTTAAACCAAAACATTTCTGCATTAGATATATTAAATATCTCTTCATAAGTTTTGACTTTTACTTTATATAATAATATAATATCTTTAATTCATATACATATGTACATACGTATATTTATAGATTCGGAAAATGTTCAAAATATTTTATATATTTGTCTGATTTTAAAAATACAGGGTGGGCCAAAAGAAACCAAGGGGTGTAAAAGTTTAATAACTTTTATGTTTATTAATTTTTTTTATTTTTTCTTTCAGATTATATAGACAACACTTGGAGAATTTATAATGGAGAGGTTCACAACTGAACAGAGAACCAGAACAATAGAATTTTATTATTTAAACCAGAGATCAATTATTTTAACGCAAAGAGCATATCGTCGACATTTTAACGTCAGAATTTCGCCCTCTGAAGCGATGATTCGTTGCTTAGTTAATCGTCATCACCAACATGGCAGCGTAAGAGATTTGCCTCGAACCGGTAGACCACGTTTAAGTCGCACTGCGGAAAATATTGAACGACTACAGCAAAGTGTTAACGAAGCACCAGAAACATCTGGCAGAAGGCGTTCTGCTCAGCAAGAAATGTCTCGTGCGTCACTACGGCGCATTTTAAAAAAAAGATTTACAGTTATACCCATATAAGGTGCAATTGGTCCAAGAATTAAAACCCGCAGATCATCGGCAACGTCTAAATTTTGCAGTTAAATTTCAAGAGTTGGCCAGAAATGAAATCAACTCGAAATTCGGAAATTATTTGGCCAGCGCGATCGCCAGATTTGGCAGCACCCGACTATTTTCTTTGGGGTTTTTTGAAGGAGCGAGTGTATGTGAACAAGCCAGAGACAATCCTTGAACTCAAGGCAAACATTGTTGCAGAAATTCGAACGCTACAGCCACAAGTTTTGAAAGATGTTATGGAAAATGCTCTAAAAAGAGCCCATCAGTGCGAAGCTGAAAACGGTGGTCATTTAAGAGACATCATTTTTCATACTTAGTGTAAAAAAATTTCCATTTTGCATATTATATAATCTGAAAGAAAAAATAAAAAAAGTTAATAAACAAAAAAGTTATTAAACTTTTACACCCCTTGGTTTCTTTTGGCCCACCCTGTACAAAATGTAAGAATTTCTTATCTTTAATATCGAGTTTTGATTTGATATCTTGGCATTTATAAAAGTTTATGTAATTGGCTTTAATTTGTACAAGGCGGAGCAAAAGTAATGTCATAATTTGTATTGGGTGCCATCTTGTTATCAGTGAAAAAAGAGACCTTCTTTCATAAAAATTTTGTTTGTAGTGTGTATCGTGTCGTGGCTTGTTGATAACCAATTCTGTATATATTTATTTATCATAACTGCCAAAGTACAGCATCATTTAGAAAAAAGGCAGCCAATACAAATGATGGCATCCAATTCAAATTATGCACTTAAACCATTTTCAAAGTCAATATTCTCAATTTTTTATTTTCATGTCGTATTTATCCTTAAAATGTTTTTAAACATTTTAAATCCTGTGATAAAACTTGATTAACTTTCACATAACTAGTAGTTTTCAGCGACTTCGTACGCATCCAGAAAGAAACTGAGTAGATTGTAAAATGTATTTATACCAATCTTATCAGAGGAGCGAAATTACGCAGCACAAATTTTGCCGTTTTACCCAGTTTGTATTTTAATTTTAACCATATGCTTTCCACCTACCAAATTTCATTCAAATCCCCAAATAGTTATAATAAAAAAGGCTCTTAAAAAGTTTTAAAATATTGAAGCCTCAACGGTAACGCTGAACACGAGCCCTTTTATTTATTTACTCCAGTTAGAAAAACATTAACAACAAAATAAACTCAAAGCATCTCCTTCATAATTCTTTTGATCAGTTATTTAGTTCTTTTCGGATTTTTGATTGATGTTGGTTGATACGGTGCGCGTGTGCATCAGTTTGTTTTTTTTATAGGATAAATTATGTTAATAAAAGTCAATCATCATATATATACATAATTAATTAAATAAATGAATTACTAAAGTGTTATTTAATGTGTTATAATAGAAATTCGTTAATAAGAGAAGTATTTTTTTTCCAATAAAAGTTGTGTAAAGTTCTTGGACAAATAGTAATTACTAGAATTTGTGTGAAAAGAACTGGGCCCCATATTGTTAGTGTTGTTTTTTTTTTTAATGTGTATTCGTTTTGCATAACGGTTGTTTGTTTTTGTAATTGCTGTCTCATCAACAATACAAGTCTGTGCATTTGGTAAATGGTTGCGGGGGGCAATATCCGCATTCAAATTGAACAAAAGGTAATTTGTTTTTGTAATACATATTAATAAGAAGATGATTTTTGTCGTTGATAGTAAAAGAATCAGTTTATAAGAGAATGTTTTTTAAGACACATACGCACATACATATGCATGTACATATGTATGTATGGTTGCACATGGATTTGGAAATAATTTTAGTTTTTCAAACGGGAAAGCAACAGTTATGAGTTTTTTCATAAAAATAAAAACAAAACTGAGTGGTTGACAACCAAATGGGTGAAATTTAGTGAAGTAGCGAAACTACTTTTTGCCGATAACGAACCTACTCAAAAAAGAATTATTATCGGTGATATCGATACCGATAAGTATGCATATTAAATTTACATTCAATTTAAAATTAACAAAACTAAAGTAGAGTAATTTTTTTTTTTATAAAAAATTACACTGTAAAATATTGTTAGTAGCATGATACAATAATAAAGGGTGTTTTTTATTGAGGTATAAAACTTTAAGTTGGCATCACTTTTTTAACTGGCGGCCATTTTATCAGCTGTCAAGTGATTAATATTTAGTTTGGTTTGCCATTTCATCATGAACAGGTTGACAAAAGAACAACGCTTGCAAATCGTGCAAATTTATTTCGAAAATAATGGTTCAGTTCGCGAAGTTTACCGCAAGCTCCGTCCATTTTATGGTCGACATAATCGTCCATCAGAGCAATTAATTCGGTTAACCATGGATCGTTTTCGCACTACGTTTACTCTATGTGATAATACGCATCCGCAGAGACGTCGAACAGTGCGCACCGAAGAAACAATTGCCGCTGTAGAGCAAAGTGTTGAAGAGGACCCGAATGAATCGATTCGCCACCGTGCACAGCAATTGGAGCCGACTGACCGACTATTTTGTTCCCGAATTGGATGGCATGAATGTGGATGAGTTGTGGTTCCAACAAGACGGCGCTACATGCCACACAGCGCACGTCACAATCGATTTATTGAAGGAAACATTCGATGAGCGCATAATTTCGCGGAATGGACCTGTCAATTGGCCACCAAGATCGTGTGATTTGACACCATTGGATTATTTTCTTTGGGGATATGTGAAGTCGCTCGTCTACGCCAACAAACCAGAAACGTTAGGGGACTTGGAAGCCAACATTCGTGGCGTTATTGCCAACATACGGCCCCATATGCTCGAAAAAGTGGTTGAAAATTGGACCTGTAGAATTGGCTTTATTCGAGCCAGCCGCGGCGGCCACATGCCCGAAATCATATTTAAACATTAATGGCATAAAATTATCCTTCCAATAAAGCCAAATTGATGGACATTAAAACGATTTTCTTGTGTTTTATTTCAATTCGAAGTTCTATACCCCTGAAAAAACACCCTATATAAAGGTACAACCACATTTGACGTATAAAATTAATTCTGACTTTTTCCCCGATTATTTGATTACTGTTTTTTTGTAAACGGAGAGGAAAGCGTCGCCACACACATATAATGGCAACTTTTATATTAAGAATGCTTTTTGAAATGTGTAATTTGAGTTTAGAAATTGTAGTTAAACACACATTTTTTAATGTTAATTGAACATGAGAATAACGAAATCTGTGTGTAATAAGACTTACAAAAGCAAATATTTGATTAATTATTTAATTCAATAGATAACAAAAAAAAGCCTCACGGTTTGGGCTGAAACGTCGTTCTTAAAAACATCGATATAAAGAAACGCCGTAAATAGAAGCGATACATCGATGTTTTATTAGCAGAATTCACGGTTGTTTCATACATATAATACACATTCGCATATATGTACTTCGTGTGGCTTGGACGTAGCTGAATAAGAGTTAATATATACAACAAACACTGTTCTTCTTTTTTGTTTGCTAAGGACATGGCCTATGATTGGACTAGGAACATGTAATTATCACATTTCTCCTTAAAATGGACCACGTGGTCTTATAGTGTCCTTAAGAATGCTACAACCCGTTAACAATTTCATCCGAATAATGTAAGGCAGCTACATACGTCCATACACACATACTCTAATATACATATGTATTTCAGATAACAGCTTTGTTATTGTTTCTTTGCAAAGACCAAAGATGTCGCCGAGATCTGGAGGCAGATCGCGGCACTCATCGAATTACGAAATATATCCATATAAATTCTATTGAAATATTTCGTAATTACGTTCGATAACGATTGCCGGGATTTGTCCCCTGCTTGGATGTTGTGCTCTCGTCAGTGTGAAAACATAAAAGGTCTTTTGTAGAACTTTGCACATAGTGCGTATAGCTTGGACGCAGTTAATGTAAGGCAATACACCAGAGAGTATAAAGACAAAGTTCCGCCTTGATTCAGTTGGAAATTTCATTCTTGTTTTATCTTGCTTGCTGCCGTTGTTGGTGCTCCTGTTTTTGCTGTTTATTTTTTATAAATTTATGAAATAATTAAAATATTTTCCATTATTTTTAAGAACGTCAAAAAAATAATTAAAAAAAACTCGGATTTCACAAATTAATAAGGTAGCATTAATTTTGAGAGTAAAAAATAATCGGGACAAACGTCAGAAGGTTAATATGGCGACGAAAAGAGAGAACGGTTTTACCTTTATATTATTGTATCATGGTTAGTAGGTACTAGTTATGCACGAATATTCGTATTCGAATTGCCGAATATTCGGCCATTTTTAAATGTTCGTATTAGCAGTCGTATTCGTCAAATTCTGGCGAATACGAATATTTTTCCAAAAAATAAAAAATAAATAAATAAATAAATGCATTAATCCCAAACGAAATTTGAGTAAATGGATAAAAATATTAGTTTGAACGAATCCATTAAATTTTTTATAGAAATTTGTGCTTTGTATCATTTTCAAATATTATTTATTAAAATTTTTTAATATTACATATTGCATGCGTGAATAGAACTCTAATTTAATGTCTATAAATTTCACGTTAAATATTCGCATTCGTTTTCGCGAATACAAAAAAATTGACATTCGTTGCATCACCGAAATTTGATACAAACTTGTATTGATAACGGAGTATAAAAATTTCCTGTTCAATTCACTGGACATTCAACATCTTAATTCGAAGTCAATTAATTTGTCTGCTGCATATGCACACATAAATATTTGCTGCAAGAGTAGACATTTGGTTCTATTGTACTTATGTACATATTTATGTAAGTATGTAGAATCTGCATTTTAGATGTATTACAAAATAAGGAAAGCCATTCCTAATCAACAGTAGCCGAAGCGAATAACGAGCAAGTAGGCACTTGCTTTTTTACTTCATTAAATTTTATTAGAATTTCATAAAAAAGTGTTGCTACAGAAGTTGAAATGAGAAACATTGCTTAGTCCCAAATCACACTATACAAGTCTTATTGCTAAGCTGATTCGTTTCAGGGAGAGAGAGACGAGGGCAACAGCAACGTTTCTTCCCCCCCCCCCCCCCCGTCTCTCTTCACTAACAAACTAATCAGCTTAGCAATAAGACTTGCATAGTGTAAATTGGGACTTAGCATTTCTTTTCCCTTTGTGCTTGTACTGTACCTCACAAACTCTCTATAAACTGTATAAACTTATTTAAATGTCTATAAAACTTGGTTATGTAGCAGTTACAAAAACATGCTGCAGTTTTCCATTTAACATTTGCAGATGTATGTATTTCACAAGTTTTCCTTTTAACAACAATCAGGTACAGGTTTTGCTGTAGGGTCTTTTCATTTATGCACACATACTAGGTATACAAATGAAAATATGTATGTATGTGTGCCTGTATTGTAAATGGAGTTATTAATCAAATTAATATTGTTATAGAAAGGCATACAAACAAATTTCTTCAATTGTATTCAGAAATAAAAGTTTTATAAATTAACTTAAGTTATAACTGCTGACGTTTTAATTGCAATGTGGCAACGGAACGGCGCTAAGCTAAAGCTAGTATGTACAGACGGTTGTCAGATCTTACAATGGGTGCATTCATAAGACGTAGCTGTTGCGACACCGTTGAGCGTTTGTCTTAGAAACGCATAGTTGAGTAATTCCGCTCCACTCAACAGTTGAGTAATTTTCCATCATAAAATTTTTTTGCTACCTGTAGTCAACGTGTTGTGCTCAGCCTAAACAGCTGCTCGAATAGAGTTATGCCTGTTATATGCTTTGTTAGGTGGAAGGAGCAAGTATTTGTTAAATTTTATATTACAAATGCGATGAAGTAACAAAATAAAGATATAAAATTAAATTATATCCATCAAGCCGTTTCTAAGACGTAACTGTTGGGGCCAACAGTTGCCAACAGTTTCACAACTGTTGTGCTCAACTGCTACGTCTTATGAATGCGCCCAATATTGTTAGTAAAATGTGCCAAAAGAAAATTTATTACAACCGTGTGAACTGGCAATTTTTGTCTGACTTCGCTGCCAGAAAAATCATTGTCAGTCAGTCCATTGCAAGACTAGCAGTTGACAATAAATTGTCAGACATCGTGTGAACACATTGTAAAATTATTGCCAGATATTTGTCAGACATTTTAATATTGTCAAATGCAAAGTTAATGCATCTGATAATCGCGTCATTACAAGAGATTTTTTTTATGGGCAACACTGAACACGCTTAATTTTAAAGAAAAAATATGTAAACGTTCATCAGGCGGAACTTTTGGTTAGTTAAGATAGTAAAATAAGTTCCAAAAAAATAGAATCCACTGAAAGTATGGATATGTCCATAAATTCAGTAAATTTATTAATCGATGCAGTAGTTCTGCCAAGTTTAACTGCTTATGCATGATCAGCTGTTGCAAATGCTTGGCAACTGCTTAACATCTGTGCACAGTTTAAATTTTTAAAGGCTCTCAAAAAAAGAAATGCTTAAGGTGGCAATTTATTTTATTTCAGAAGGTCCTGGTAACAAAAGTGAAAATTGTTTAATTTTTAGGGTTCCGTACAAAAAATGTGAAAAGGACCCCTATTGTTTATTTTACAATAATTTTTGATAAAATTGTTTTTTTTTTTTTATAAATACATTTACCAAAGAATGATTAATGCGATCTTAATCTTATCGAACCAGAAAATAAATAATTACTGGGCATTAAAAGACTTTTGACATTAAACAGTGCTGCCAAGTTATACATTTTTAAATGTTAATTGTTCCCAATGCTGCAGAGGTGCACTACTAATTAGTGATGAGCGATAAGGTGATTTTTAATAATGTTGCTCCTTGTGAACGTGATTTCTAAATCGCTGTTCTTTTAAACTGTGACTGTGATCACAGTTTAGCAGTATTTTGTTTGTAGCAGTTCTGTTATTTTGAGAAAATCTAATAAGAAGAGCAGCAGTGAAAATAAACAGTGACTGTGATCACGGTTTAACACATTTCAGCTCTTCTGCCTTAAAAGTATTCATTAGTATTGGTGTCTTGATAAATACAAATAAGAAGAGCGAGAAGAAAAAACAATTAGCAATCAACCCCATCCATACATTCATGGCAATTATGTAAAAAAATTCCGCAGGGAATTTCTCCCTTTTCCAATTAGAATTTTTTGTTTTCCCTATCATTTGCTATTAGTTGGAATTGTTCCCTGGGAGAAATTCCCTGCGGAATTTTTTACATAATTGTCCTGATTGAGAATTGTCGTATAACAGGCAGAGAGACAATAAAAAACAGACAAAAGCTGAATGTGTAAAAAAAATTAATGTGATAGCTTTATTTACTGTAAAGTTAGCATACAAGAACATTCACAGTTTGTATGAAAGAACTATATTTCCAAAACCTGTTACTTGATAAATTCAGTCACAGTTGTGATATGTGATTTTTCAATCGCTGTGAAAAAGTAACAGGTTTCGAAAAATCGCTCAACTCTACTAGTAATGCTTCTACGTACCTTATCTCTGTGCCACATGTATTAGCATCTATTACTTAATTTAACTACTGAACCAAAAAATTTCACAGCTTGTGAATCTTTATAATGTCACTATTATTTTGTAAAATAAACTTCTTCTTTACGAATCATAACTATAACCTATTACATCATTACATTTGACCATATTTATATAAATTGTTGCATTAATATTGATGCACTTAACTTCTCTTACAGTAACACGTAATTGCAAATTTCAATTTAGGAAAACTATTTATATATACATATGTACATACTCGTATATATTTCTCTCCTCAAATCTAATGCTACATACACACTTCTATAAAAAAGAAAACCCAACACTCCTTAATTTCATGTTGGGAAAACTGGTAATAAATTGTTTATACTACAAGGGTGAAACAAAAGAAAGTTTTCAATTGTTTAACTTACTGTGCGAACACAACAAAATTGTGGGTCGTGCCAGGTATGTTGAAGGTCCCACATTCATACGTATTTTTTAATCGCTCCAGTAAATATAAATTTTTGTTTTGCGACACCCTGTATTGCCTGTATTGTGTAGGATAGTCAAAGTCTTCAATTATATATTGTTTTTTAATGATGTTAAAGTTAAATAACAGAAATGAAGCAAAAAAAAAAAAACAATGAAATGATGATGAAAAAGCCTCTTCATTGGTTGTGGATGCCATATAACCTGTTGAACGCAGGGTTGTCAGATTATTTCTTACCTATTTCGCCAAATTGATTTTAAAAATCGCCAAAAGTCGCCAAAATCAATTTTATGTTGTTTGTTTTTTAAATAAATAATTGATAATAAATTTGATTTTATATAACACTTTTTTTAATATAATTTTTTTTTATAAAATAATCATATGGAAATATAGTAGAAAATCGCCAATAGTAGAAATAAAGTCGCCGAAAATTGTTCCTTGTAAAGTTTTCTCATCCAAATTTAAAATTAATTAATTAAAATAATTAATATAAGAAAAATCATCAAAATAAAGTTGTTTTATGGCATTTTCTTTTCTGGAAAAAAATGTTACACTTGTTACACTTTTTAATGAAAATTCGCAATAAAATGATTTTCTGAAATATACATTTTATTAGAAATTATTGTATCAATCCTTGCGAGCTTAAATTTTTTCTTTCAACGAACGCTAAATTGTATTTTTTTTTTAAATAAAAAGTAAAAAAATGTTGCATTTTTTTCAGAAAAGAAAACGCCATTAATTTCTTGCAGACGAGTTTTGGTAGGATTTATTTATTTTAGACTATGTACTCCTTCAACAAACTGATTTCCCTGAATTACAAAAATTTTTAATATAAATTTTGTTAAAAAATAGCCAAAAAAAAATCGCCAGCAAATTTATTTATAGCCAGAAAAATCGCCATGTCGCCAAACCAAAAATTTAGACGCCAAACAAGTTGAAAAATCGCCACGTTTGGCGAGCAATCGCCACATGTGCCAGCCCTGGTTGAACGTTTGAGACAGTAATGAGCAGCGATGTCAACTCAGTGCTTTTCGCACCGTTTTTAGTGCTTTTTGAAATTTTCGAAGCGACAAATTTTGAAGTTAGTGCTCAGTGCTTTTTTAATTCATTTTCAGTGCTTTTTGTTTCGAGGCGGTGGCACTAAACCAAAAACTCAATGGAAAACTTCCTTACCTATTTTTTTTTTCGAGGAAGTCTTTCATTCAAAAACATATGCTCTGAAATTAAATGGAGCATCTCAAAAAAACCTATTAAGATTTTAAAATGTGCCATATTACCAGCAAACTTTAACATTTTAAGCATAATTAACCCTCCGATGTTCGGTGCCATATGATACCCTAAGTGTAGCATAAGGGTCTGCCCAGACCCATGAAAATAACATTAGAAATATTGTTTTAGAAATAATTTTATTTATTAATTTAATTCATTTAATATATGTACATTACAAAGAGCAATTGGGTTTGCAATTATGTAATTGCATAGAATGTTCGTTGAGGCATATAGGTCGATTACATCTGTTGCAGTTATATCGAGTTTTACGTCGTTTTTTTGAAGAAGAAGCGCAAAGATAGCATGATGAACGTTTTGAGGCTACTTGAGCATATATTTGTGGCTGTGCTGAACCTGATGTAGGAGGGGAAGAGTCCATTACCTAAAAATAGTGAAATAATTATGTATAAATTAGTATGTATGGAAACATACATACACATATCTATATAGATAGATTTTTGCACATACGTATATATATATATATATATATATATATGCATTTTTATACATTTATGTAAAGTATACTCACATCGATATTAAAAAGATTCATTGCTTGCTTTATGTGAGCAAACCTCCATACTAATGGGTTAGTCGCCCGTTCCGTCATATGTGGAATAACCAGCTGCCGAGCCAATTCGATAACAAATGAGCGTCGTTTGTCACTTTGCTTTGCTGGACTCAACTCGTCGTAGATGATGAATGAGGCCAAACCGGCGACATCCAGCATATTGTAAAACATTGCCAGTGGCCAACGCTTACAAGAATATCCAGTCAACATCTGATCCATTGTGTCTACGCCCGCTTTAAACTTATTGTAGTCCAAAATTTGATCGGGCTTGAATCTTTTTAATGGATCGGTGTCATGACGGTAATGAACGGTGGACAAGATGAGCACTGGCTTTTTCGGCTTTGCCATATAAGAACACAGAGCGATATTATTATTGTGGTAACAAAATATAGTGCTATTAACATCACGTTTATGGTCCAGCAATTCAGGGGGAATGAAGGTCTTGTTCTTCCTTACGGTACCCACGAACGCCACATTACGATGCATCAACATTTCTGCCAGGTTATATGTTGAAAAAAAGTTGTCAGCATAAACTGTCCTACCGCTGTGCATGTATTTTTGCATCAATTTCATGACGACTCGTTCGCCTTGATTCGTTTCTCGCTGGCCACCTGGTGGTTTTCCCGTATACATTATGAATTTCAAAGTGTAATTTGAAACTGAGTCGCAAATCCACCAAATTTTTATGCCATATTTTGCGGGCTTACTCGGAATATATTGAGTAAACCGAGTACGCCCACGATATGGAAATAACTGCTCATCGATATTTACTTGGCAATCGGGTGTGTACGCTTTTTCTAAGTTCCCCATCAGCATTAGCCATACATCGTATACGGCTGCAGATTTCCTTTGTTTTGACCTCTCTGTACGAGTGCTACCGTTATCGAAGCGGATGAAAGTAGTCAAGTGCTTAAATCGATTTAATGACATGGTGGCCTTATAAATTGGCATGTTATAGCTCGCCCACAATTCTTTTGCTGGCTGAGAATTTGCGTGAAACACACCAGCAAATAGAAGCATCCCAAAAAATGCATACATTTCGTTCTCGTTGGTCATTATCCAAGCTCTCTGTTTGTTATTAGGATGCGTTTCGGTCCATACTCTAAAAGCTTCAAGGGCTTTTCTATTAGTTTCCCGCACAATAATACTAACGATTTCGGGGGACAATAACGACTTCAAGATAGCTCCATGATTCTTTGATGTCCCTCGAAATGGCCTTTACGGGTAAAAGTTGGCACATTATGAGAGCGAGGCCTCGCAGATGATGGTGTATTTGAATTCCATATCTTACCGTCTTTTGAGCGATACGTATGATCCTGAATGCTGGATGTGCTGGCTGATGAAGTTGTGGATGGAGCTTGAAGTGAAACGGCGGCCACAGTTGCTGTATACAAACCCTCAACGTCATCATGCCTATCATCAACGAACTCTAGTTCAATTTCCTCTTCAATGTCGGATGCCTCATCAAAATTTTCATCATTTTCTGGAAGATAGTCATCATCTCCTAATAAGTCATCACCAGTCTCGAATGGATCGAGCTCCTGTCCCATAAGTTGCTCAACTTGTGCCTCAAGTCGCTTCCGGTCTTCAGGACTAACATTTCCTGCACTTAATTTATGAAGCAAACGAATCATCATATCATCTTCATAGATGCCTTCTTGCTCCATTTTACTGAAATAATAACTCGCACTAAAGACTTTAAAAACACGTGTTCACTCTGAATTCTAAGCATCAACTAAAATATGTGATCTCTCCCTCTGCCGTTGTAAAAGTTTTATTGTTTTCTTATATAACGGTGATACAAATAACATGAAATTTTTTTTTTGGGTCTGCTCAGACCCATGTGTGCTTAACTGGCGAAAGTACTTAAAATTGGGTTTTTCACCACAAATACAATAAAATTTTTAATTTTACCGTTTCATTGTGTTTGGCACAATATATTTGAGGAAGTCGTGGACTGGGGTAGCTCAACAATTAAAAAAAAACATAACGCATGCATTTTAAAATCGATTTGGTCTGGCCAGACCCATATGAACATCGAAGGGTTAATGTAAACAGTGTTTCGCCATACAACAAAGAAGACATAATACAAGTATTTACTCAAATATAGTAGCGAAATTTTGTCTAGTATAGACAATGGCTGGAGAAAGATTGATTCACTTAATGCCATGGAAAAATATTGAGTCCACTATTGAAAGATTTAGTTAAACTTCTGTTACTTACTTCCATATTGAAACACAGAAGTCACCATTTTTATTACGATCAAAATTCATTATCTTTGTCACATAGCAGCCGAGAGAATGTTTCCACAGAATGATTTAATAAAAACAAAATTTTGTAAGCTTTGATTTTAAAATATTTTCAACTGCTAAGCCCATCGAGCGCAAAATATGCGAGTAATCGACTCTTAACCTCAGAAAGACTTGTGGATTACTGCCAATTTGACTAAACTCGAGAGATTCGTTTGTTCGTTGACGAAAAAAAAATTAAATTTTTTTTTTATAATAACTTGAAAATGCTTCGTCAAATTGATTTAAGTTTTCACTTGTTCTTATAGAAATAAAATGTGTACCGGATGCTTCGGATTTGAAATCTTAGGAATGGAATGCAAGGTTAACCGATTCCTATATTTTTTATGTACATGTCGTCGGTTGGTTATTGGTTTGCGGAACAGTATATTCAAAATACATTATGTCTGCAGCAAACCAATAACCAATCGACGATGTGCAAAATTTTTTTAAGTAAAATAATAAAATTTTAAATTTAGTGCCTTTTTACTTAAATTACGCGCTTTTTTCCTGGGGGCAAATTACGGCACTCGTTATCGAACAAAATTACGAAGTATTTCAATAGAGTTTATATGGAAATATTTCGTAATTTCGTTCGATAACGAGTGCCGTAATTTGCCCCCAGGTTTCGGTGCTTTTTGAAATTTAAAAGTTGACAACGCTGGTAATGAGCATCTTCATATTCGTAAATTTAACCACATCATTTTGTGTGTGTGTTTTTTAAGAGTTAGGCAACAGGTTTTCCTTCGTTAAATAATAAATTGCAATCTACAGACATAACTAACTAGTGACCAAATATGAGTGTGATTTTTTTTTATTATTATTATTATTTTTTTTTTTTTTTGAAAGATATTTGCAAATAAGTTTTAGGTCAAGACAACTAATATTCTGCGAAAAAGCAACGGATTCTGGCCCTCTGTTGTGGAGTGTACACGATTTTTGAGCTTCTCTGGTCAGCACACATCGAGTATCGTATTATTAAACTCGTAGTTTAAGCTGGCAACTCCATCAACTTTTTTTTTCGGGCAACCAGCTTTAATACATAATTAGTTTGTAAGATCCTCGAGCATAAAATCTTATAATACTTAGAATCTAATTCACAATAGTGACAGTCGTAGGCGTAACAAGTAAGAGTGCTATATTCGGCTGTGCCGATTCTTATATACCTTTTACCAAAAAGTGTTTATGTAGTATAGAGATACATACATAAGCACATAAATAAAGTATAAACAAAAAGAAAAAATAATTTGTCCTAGTTACTTTTATGTACAAAAAAATAAATTTACAAACCCTAGAATCATTATATTAGATTTTTCTGATTCCTTATATCAATCTAGTAGTTCTTAAAAAAATATAGAAAGTGTGTTAAGTAATAAAAGAAAAAAGGAAATTAAAAAAAAATGTTTTATTTAGTTACTTTAATATCCAGAAAAAAAGGTCAAAGTTTCCAGCTCTGGAGCTGTGGTTTTTATTTTTATAATTTTTTACACCAAAATTTTCTTTCCAAAACGCAAAATATATATAATTTATAAAGGAAAAGATAAAAATTAATTAGACTTAGTTACTTTTATATATCACAAAAAGTGTAATTTTCCCAACCCTGAGATCATTCTTTATGATTTTTCTGATTTCTTACACCAATCTCTTTCTTTTAAGAATTTAAGATATGTTTAATTTATAGAAAAAAGGAAAAATTTGTTTTAGTAAGTTACTTTTGTACAAAAAATAATGTTTTCCAACCCTGGAAACTTTTTTTAATTTTTTTTTTAATTTGAAATACGAAATTCATACGTACTGAAGTATAACATAAGTCTATTTTAAAAAAAAAAAAATAAAAATTAGTTTTCGGTAGTTAATTTTATATATCACAAAAAGTGTAAGTTTTCCAGCCCTGGAACCATTCTTTTTGATTTTTCAGATTTCGTACACCAATATGTTCCTTTAATCAATATAAGCTATGTTTAATATATAGAGAAAAAGAAAAAATTTGTTTTAGTAAGTTATTTTTGTATAAGAAAAAAGTTTTCCAACTCTAAAAATGTCTTTTTCACTTTTTTTTAATTTTTAATATCAATTTAATGTGTACTGCAGTATAAAATTCAATAAAAAAATAAAAAAATAGTAAGACCTAGTTACTTTTATATATTACAAAAAGTGTAAGTTTCTTAACCCTGGAATGATCCTTTTTGATTTTTCTGATTTGTTACACCAATCTCTTTCCTTTAAGAGTCTAAGATATGTTTAATTTATAGAGAAAAAGAAAAAAATTTGTTTTAGTAAGTCACTTTGTATATGAAAAAAAATTAAAGTTTTCCAACCCTGGAAACGTCTTTTTAATATTTTTAACTTTCTTTTTTAATTTGAAATACTAATCTAATTTGTACTGAAGTATAAAATAAGTTAATTTAATAAAAAAAAAAATAAAAATTAGTTTACGGTAGTTAATTTTTTATATCACAAAAATTTTATGTTTTCCAACCCTGGAAGTATCCTTTTTGATATTTCTGATTTTTTAACCCAATCTCTTTCTTCTTAGAATATAAGACATATTTAATTTATAGAAAAAAAAAGGAAAATTTTGTTTAGTAAATTAATTTTGTATAATTTTGTATAAAAAAGTTAAAGTTTTCCAACCCTGGAAACGTCTATTTAATTTTTTTAATTTTTTTATTTATTTTTTTATTAAGAAATATTAATTTTATTAATTCTGAAGTATAAAATAAGTTTATTTAATAAAAAAAATAATATAACTAGTTTTCGGTAGTTATTTTGTATGACAAAATGAAGTTTAAGCTTCCCAGCTGTGAAACCGTCTGCTCGATTTTGCTGATTTTCAATACCAATCTTATTTCGACCATTTCTGACACACCAGTCCAAGAACGAAGTCTCTAGCTTTTCTGGGAGCTTCGGAAAACCGATTTCACGTACAGACAGACGGACAGACATACAGATGTACATCGCTTATTTGTCTTCCCTATGCATAAGGATCCAGAATATATATACTTTATGGCTCGCTTATTAATATTCTAGAAATTACAAACGGAATGACAAACCGTCATTTTTTGGTAAAGGGTATAAAAAAGCCATTCTGTGGAGGGCATTGCCACAAATGAAAATAATTCAAATAATACGTGCAAGTGTGATAGTCTGAACACAAAATGTCATCAAAGTGGCAAATAATACGATAAATATTTTGACATCCCATAAGACTTTTTCGTTTTTAGAAAAATTTCTAAACGATAATACATTTCATTAGACCAGGGTTGCATTTTCACACAAACCAAATTTCCAAGTCGGCTGTTTCGCCGCCGATAACGTGTCGTCATTGATGTAATGTTTTGTCATATTTATATCGGCTCAAAATTTTGAATAAGTGAATCGTATGGAAGTATATTTTTCTTTGACGTAATTTTTTAACGTTTTTGTAATATCTTTTCTTAATTTTTTTTTTTGCTATTTACATAGAATATTTTTAACTGCCGAATTTTCTCAAGTGCCGGCACGTCCTCGCCTACATGAAACCGCTTTGCCGCCGCTAGTCAATGAATAGCACAGACATTTTCATTGAACGAACAGCTGTTTTGTTTTCTGCTTGTATTACACATTTTATTTGAAGTGTGATGGTCTGAACACAATATGTGATTTTACGTTAGATTTTTTGACAGTCGCAAAGAATGTATTTAGATTTCTGTATCGTAAAATGTGATGAAAGTATTAATACTTGTATAATAGTCTGAACGGGGCTTAAATGGCGTTAAGGTCATTCAATTCCTTAAAATGGTATCCAAAGAGGAAGTCTCTAAGAAATTTTCTAAGAATTATGAACAACTGGACAGTTAGAAAATTTTCAGTCCATCTACGAAAAGTGAAAATGACAATGGACCCAATAGCAACAACCTTCCTGACCTAGGAAAAGTGAAAGCTCTTACTGACTACCAAAATGTCAATTGCTTTGTCTTCGAACAAAATGTAGTGTTACAAAACGTTGACAATGCACAAGCATACATCGCATCGGTTTCAAAGTTGATGCTTATGATTGCAGTGATTCGAAGCATTGCATCTGTACATAGTATAAATGTCGCATGGCAAATGTATACAAACTTTGTATTCATACGTTTTGGAAATCAACCCTTATATTAATCTACATATGTTTGTTGTCACTCTAAGATTAGTAAATTTTTCCTGCATATTTCAACTTTGATTCAGGGACCAAAATCTTCAAAGTCTTCAATAAATCTATCTCGTTTTTCTGGAAAAAACCAAAATGTTTTATAAAAATATCGTTTAGGAATGAAATTGAATTGAATGAAACTAATTTAATTTCGTTATTTAGAAACGTTGGCTAAAGTAGTTAGCACGTTGACTAGAAAGCCGAAGGTGCTGGTTTTGAGCCTGGTCACCGACAAAGTCAAAGTTCAAGTAATGAAGACATAATTACTAATCCTAATTTATATTCAGAGTGCCCTCCTTTGTCGGCATTGTGTGTAGCAGAATAATCGGCGAAGTAAAATAACCAATAATAAATTCAGTAAAGTGCGACTCTGACTCGCGCACGAAGGGTTCCTTACGAACACTAGATATGTAATTTAATACAAACTTCATCCTATATAATATATAGTTTTGGCATTTTTTTCGTTTTTGGGGTCTTTTAGGTTTTTTTGTTTTAGCGTTTTTTGCGTTTTTTCGGTTATGGCGATTTTTCCAAGTTTTGGCTTTTTCTTACTTTTGACACTTTATTTTCTTGTTTTGGCGATTTTTTTTTCGATTTTTGGCGTTTTTTCATTTTGGCGATTTTTTTTATTTTTGGCGATTTTTTTCATTTTTGCATTTTTTTTTAATTAAAAATTTTTTTTTAGTTTTGGCGACATTTTCGCGTTTTGGCGATTTTTTTAGATTTTTGGCGTGTTTTTCATTTTGGCGTTTTTTTTTTCATTTTGGCGATTTTTTCGAATTCGGCGATTTATTTTAGTGTTAGAAATTTTTTTTAATTTTGGCAATTTTTTTTCGTTTTGGCGATTTTTTTTTTTAATTTTTGGCGATTTTTTTTTGGTTTGGCGATTTTATAATTTTCGGTTTTTTTAGTTTTACCGTTTTTGAAAATTAAGTGTTTGCTTCTTACGGTTTCCAAGATATAGCAAATTGTCAAAATTACATAGTCAAAATTGCATTAACTGATGGACCACCCTTTAATTTAGTTTTTTTTAAATTTTAGTGTTAATTGTTGTAGTCTGTATAAAAATACACTAATTTTACAAATTTCAAGTTTCAATATGCATATGTTCATACAATTGTATGTATGTATATTACATGGGATTTTAACATATTTCATTGCTCGTTTTGGAACACCCTTTAATTTTTAATTCTCATGTATTTGTTGTTGTAGCGGCCAAGGTTCTACATACTGTGTCCAAATTTCAGGTCCGTAGCTCTTACGATTCCTGAGAAAATACCGTGTGACGGACAGACGGACAGCGTAGCGAAAACAATAGGGTTTCTTTTCACCTTTGGTGTACGGAACCCTAAAAAGGCTACTAAATACTGCTTGGAAAATTTAATACTCCTCACTGACACCAGAGGCGCTGCAAAACTGCGTTATTAAAAAAATTGCAAAAGTCAGAGTTGTAAGAGAATGAAGCTTTCTTCCATCTCTTCCCTCACCACATTCATTGCCGGAGTGTTACTTAAAAAAAAATATATATATATATATATATATATATATATATATATATATATGTGTGTGTATGTATATATATATTCCGTGGATGATCTCGTTATTTGAGAGTATTTTTGCTCAATCGTTTCTTAATAATATTATGCATTACCGATGCTAGCGTTGCTGAGCAAATTGTTGTTAATCTTGGCGCAGCGTTTCTCTCCTAACGTAACCGCTGTTTTAACTAACCGACCTTAGCGTTTTTTTTTCTTTTTTTTTTTTTGTAAAAAATGATTTAAGTCCACTGCTCGACTTTATAAGTCCTAACACACATTGCCTTCAATTTTTATGATTGTAAGCATTTCAAACTTGTCCACAAGAATGAATTCATAAATTAATCATTAAATTTGCTCTCCTGTAAAATTTTAAAAATGTTAGTTAGGTCATTTAGTTAAAACAGCGATGATATGTCATATCATATCTTAAAATTCAATTTATCGATTTTCGGCTATGAATTCAATTTTCAAACGTAAATTGATAAATCAGGCATTGGCTTAAAAATGTAATTATCAGACATTTTAGTGTTTTATATCATTTTCAATTTTTTACTTGTTCAGCATTTTAGCGATTGAATTTAGCTTGAACTTTATCGAGTTACGGAATACGGGGGCAGTTCAGCATTGCTTTCAGACTTTCAGGATGTTGCAATTATTCTTCTGGTAGCTTTATGTTAAGTAAACAAATGAGTAACACGAAATTTAACATCGTAGTATTCTAGCAGTGAATAAGTTAACATTCTAGTTTAAAGATCTTAAAAACAGTGTTAGCTACGTAAAGCGTTACAATTAAATAAAAATTTTATACTTGCGGCCAGTCTTGCCATATACGTTTGAGGAAAAATCTGCTTGCATCCGTAAAAAAACTATTAAATCTCTTAGACACTCTTCAATATCAATTGTTTTTAACACTGCAGCTACACATTCAATAAATCGCTTTCAGTTTCACCACACATACTGTGTGTCCAAATTCCTTGAAATTGATAGCTGTGACAAAAATTGATAATCAATTTCATTTTTCAAATGCCACCGACAAAGAAACAACTAAAATTTGAAATTTGTAGTTTCAATCAATTTGTGCTGTGACCATCCGTTCAAAATTGAAAATTAAATAGCCATATATATAGGTTGTTTTTTTAGAGGTATAGAACTTTGAATTGAAATAAAACACAAGAAAATCGTTTTAATGTCCATCAATTTGGCTTTATTGGAAGGATAATTATATGCCATTAATGTTTAAATATGATTTCGGGCATGTGGCCGCCGCGGCTGGCTCGAATAAAGCCAATTCTACAGGTCCAATTTTCAACCACTTTTTCGAGCATATGGGGCCGTATGTTGGCAATAACGCCACGAATGTTGGCTTCCAAGTCCCCTAACGTTTCTGGTTTGTTGGCGTAGACGAGCGACTTCACATATCCCCAAAGAAAATAATCCAATGGTGTCAAATCACACGATCTTGGTGGCCAATTGACAGGTCCATTCCACGAAATTATGCGCTCATCGAATGTTTCCTTCAATAAATCGATTGTGACGTGCGCTGTGTGGCATGTAGCGCCGTCTTGTTGGAACCACAACTCATCCACATTCATGCCACATTCAAATCTTCCATAAAGTTGATGGACAAAGCTCCAATTGCTGTGCACGGTGGCGAATCGATTCATTCGGGTCCTCTTCAACACTTTGCTCTACAGCGGCAATTGTTTCTTCGGTGCGCACTGTTCGACGTCTCTGCGGATGCGTATTATCACATAGAGTAAACGTAGTGCGAAAACGATCCATGGTTAAGCGAATTAATTGCTCTGATGGACGATTATGTCGACCATAAAATGGACGGAGCTTGCGGCAAACTTCGCGAACTGAACCATTATTTTCGAAATAAATTTGCACGATTTGCAAGCGTTGTTCTTTTGTCAACTTGTTCATGATGAAATGGCAAACCAAACTAAATATTAATCACTTGACAGCTGACAAAATGGCCGCCAGTTAAAAAAGTGATGCCAACTTAAAGTTCTATACCTCAATAAAAAACACCCTTTATATATATATATATATATATATATATATATATATATATATATATATATATATATATATATATATATATGAATAGGTGAATTTGAAAGCAATCTAGTTTTCAATTTAAAAAGTTTGATTGTGTTATTAAAAAAAGTGTGAGTGTATTGCGAATTGAATGGCAAATTGAAATTGCTTTCACCTCCCAATATTTATTCTAAAGTATTACCTTATGCTTGCAAATTGCATTTGTTGGGATAGGGAGTCTGAATAATCACAATATTTTCTTCACAAAAATTTCCTAAATTAAATAAGAACTTGATTTTAATGCATTTAAATTTCTTTTCGGATTATATTATCAATGATGCAAAACATTAGTGTAAAAATTCATCACAAAGTGAAATTTTTAAAAAGTTTTTTAAACATTGTTTATACAAGTTCTTCAACGAAGAGAAACTCAGACGTTTCTTATTCCTTCATATTTTTTGAACTTGTATGAAAAATATTAAAAAAGTTAATATATTTGACTCTTTTTTTGTATGCCATATAAATTTCATTTTGATGGGATATTTTATACGATTGGAGCATGAATAATCTAGATACTGTTATGAAAGTGGATTAAAAAGTAATTAATAATTACTGAAGGTCTAAAATATGTATAGAAATTAAAATTTTTGCTGGAAAAAAAATAATTAAAAGAAATAAACTGATAGTTTTAAAGAAAAATTGATTTTTCGTAATAAAAAATTGGAAAACTGTTCAAGAGCTAAAAAAAAACTGCGAAATACAGATAAATCTGCACGTTTGGCAACACTGCTTGTGACTTCTATTTGATTGCAATTTCGAACTTATAAAAATAATGATTATAAAAGGCAAAAACCTGGTAAAATATTTTCTTCCTAAAAGTAATGAATTATGATGTAAGTGAAGAGGTCTTCACAAAAAAAAATATATTTCTTTCTTTTGATATAAAAAAAAAATGTTTTCCAAGTACTAAGTGCTTCTAATTACAAGGATATGTGCAGTTCCAGCGATTTGAGGATAAAAAGCGCAATGGACCATGTGAAAAGGAGAGGTCTCAAAAAAAAAAGTATCTTGCAGACCATATAAATTATTTCTTTTTTGTTCTGATATAAATGATATTAATATTTCCAAGAGCTTAGTGATTCTAATATAATACAGGGTGGGCCAAAAGAAACCAAGGGGTGTAAAAGTTTAATAACTTTTTTGTTTATTAACTTTTTTTTATTTTTTCTTTCAGATTATATAATATACAAAATGGAAATTTTTTTACACTAAGTATGAAAAATGATGTCTCTTAAATGACCACCGTTTTCAGCTTCGCACTGATGGGCTCTTTTTAGAGCATTTTCTATAACATCTTTCAAAACTTGTGGCTGTAGCGTTCGAATTTCTGCAACAATGTTTGCCTTGAGTTCAAGGATTGTCTCTGGCTTGTTCACATACACTCGCTCCTTCAAAAAACCCCAAAGAAAATAGTCGGGTGCTGTCAAATCTGGCGATCGCGCTGGCCAAATAATTTCCCAATTTCGAGAAATTATTCGCTCTCCAAAAATTTGACTTAAAAGTGCCATTGTGTCTCGGGCAGTATGGGCAGTGGCTCCGTCCTGCTGAAACCACATACCAGGTCTGTTTTCAAGAGCAGGACGTAAAAAATTTTCTATCATAAACCGATACCGCTCTCCATTCATTTACTGTTACAGCACTTCCATCTTCATTCTCGAAGAAGTAGGGCCCAATGACATTTTCAGATGTGATCCCACACCATACTGTACACCTGATGGGGTGCAATTGGCGTTGATGAATGGCTCTTGGATTTTGAGAACCCCAGAACCTACAGTTCTGCTTATTAACAAAGCCATTCAAATGAAAATGAGCTTCATCACTCATAATCAAATTTTCAATAAAGTTGATTTCATTTCTGGCCAACTCTTGAAATTTAACTGCAAAATTTAGACGTTGCCGATGATCTGCGGGTTTTAATTCTTGGACCAATTGCACCTTATATGGGTATAACTGTAAATCTTTTTTTAAAATGCGCCGTAGTGACGTACGAGACATTTCTAGCTGAGCAGAACGCCTTCTGCCAGATGTTTCTGGTGCTTCGTTAACACTTTGCTGTACTCGTTCAATATTTTCCGCAGTGCGACTTAAACGTGGTCTACCGGTTCGAGGCAAATCTCTTACGCTGCCATGTTGGTGATGACGATTAACTAAGCAACGAATCATCGCTTCAGAGGGCGAAATTCTGACGTTAAAATGTCGACGATATGCTCTTTGCGTTAAAATAATTGATCTCTGGTTTAAATAATAAAATTCTATTGTTCTGGTTCTCTGTTCAGTTGTGAACCTCTCCATTATAAATTCTCCAAGTGTTGTCTATATAATCTGAAAGAAAAAATAAAAAAAAAATTAATAAACAAAAAAGTTATTAAACTTTTACACCCCTTGGTTTCTTTTGGCCCACCCTGTATAAGGATATGTTCAGTTTAGGCGAGTTCAAAATAAACTTCGTAATTTTAGTAAAAAGGTCTCATAAAAAAAACTACCTGTTATAATTCTTCTTGATGCCAATTATAAGGATATGTGCAGTTCCGGTTGAGGATAAAAAAATTTATCTTTCATTCCTGTTTTGATGTAAATGTTTTCAAAATGCTTAGTGATTCTAGTTATGAAAATATGAAGATATCTGTATTTCCGTATATTGTGCCATAACCACCAAAATAGCTTAAGCGACATAATTTTCGAACTTGATTTTTTGACCAAAATCGTTTATTTGCGATCGTATTTCGTCAAAAAAAAAAAGGAACGAAGTCCAAAAAATGTGTCGCTTAAGCTATTTTAGCGGTTATGGCTCGATATATATTTTAAGTATAATTTTTTGTTGAAAATAACCTTTTTGATTTTTAAAATTTTATACCAATTTTAGAAGACTAAATGTTATACTAGTTTTTAATTTTTTTTTCTGCTTGAAGTACTTAAATTTTTTACTCTTTAAACTATCAATTCAAATTATAAATAAAATGAATTTTGTTTAACCTTAAGTTTTTTTTTCCTTTCAACGAACTCTACTTACTCACATTTATTATGCAGCAATTTTTTGCCTCATTTAAGCTTAAATCACATTTTTTTCCACATTTAGCATTTTGAGTTGTACTTTGCGTTGCTTTTATTTGATCATAATTCATAAAAATTTTGAAATATTTCACATTTTATTTTTGCAACACACATATCTACATATTATTTTCGAGTGCAGTCATACATTACTTTTCTACGCCAAGGATCTTATAGATTTGTCACAATAAAATTTAAAAAAAAAAAAAATTATTCGATGTTCCACAAGTAAGTAATTCATGATACGTTTTTCAATCTCTTCTTTTTTTTTTTGCATTCACAAAAGCAATAGCTGAATTTTTTTAAGAATATCTTTGTATTATGTTTCTTTTTTTGCACAAGGACAGGATTTGTAGGAAATGGTGCCAAGATAAATTTGTTAGTAGATTTAGAGAAGAAAGAAAAACTTGAATAGAAATTTATGACTTGCAGCTAAAACAAATGACAGTTTAAGTTTAAAGGACAGAATTGTTTTAAAATGAAAATAGAAAATGTGCGGAAAAGACAAGTTATAGCAAAGGTAAGCAGAAGAATAGGCTAGAATAGAAAATATGGCAGTAGACAATAAAAAGGTGAATTTTGAAGTAAAAAGAAAAATACATTGAAATATAAATAAGGGTCGAACAAATGTTTCTTGGATAGCTTGAGTAAGCCGGGTCCAAAGTTTTTTTACGAATGCGATAAACATCTTTTAATTTATTTTCATTCCCTTAAGTTTCATATATTGTCTTAAAGGAAAAAAATCCGCCTTAAAAGCTTAACATATATTAGAGCGCTGTTTCACTTTTTTTTTTTCAAAGCATCTAACAAAATGAGAAAACATTTATTTTCAAGCTCCTAAAAGTATGCTACAAATGATTTCTTCTTTATGCAAAGTATTTTGAAATTGAATTGCAAGCATCCAATAAGACTTTACATTCAATCTCCTTACATTTAGCCTTAACCTTAAACAATTAAAAGCCCACTAAAATTTTTACTCCAATGAAAGCCTTTTCCTTGCCAATGGCAACTAAACTGTTTTCAAACGCATTATTTTCCTTGTGCATGCACTCAAGTGTTGAAATTGTTTGCAAAGTAGAAAGAAAAAAAAAATTTATCATCCAAGATTGCAACATTTATTGATACGTACGTAACGTATCGAATCGTTAACAAATTTAAGACAATTATTAACGATTTTCTTGCTTTTCCTTTATACTCTTCCACTCTCACTACGTGTACTCGTAAAATGAAAGTGCTGTCCTTCATTGGTTTACACTTATTTTCTTTTTTTACATCAGCAAATCTTGTCATTATGCTGCAGTATTTTATATTTTTGTGATTTTCTTTAGTGCATAAATTATTTATTTCATTGGAGTTGAGAACCAAAAAAAAAAATAAAAAAAAACAATATATAAATGTATTTCTTAAATTTAATTTCATTTGGGTTTATTGTCATGGACAGTAACATGTTTAATACCATATAAAATGCAGATATAATGGTCTCTGGTTTATAACAAACACTTAAAGAAATTTTGTAGTGAAAACAGCCTGCTTGAACTATATTTCATATTTTGTCTTCATCTCATTTTTTAACTTAAATATGGAGCTTAGGGACTTTTATAAATTTTATGGCCAATATTTATATAGAAAATTTCAAAGAAGTGTATCCTGGCGTAAAGATAATTATTGCATTCTTTTTAACGAGAGGTTAAGCCAATTCTCACACGAAGAGGAGTTAGAGTTAGAAAATATTCCACTCAAAAATTCCTCGTGCTAATATTTGGTGTGTGATAAATTTTAAAAATCTTATTAATTACGTGTCGAAGTGTCTTAATAAACTAATCACCGCATCCAAATTTGTTGAATTATTTTTGTGGTAGGCAAAAGATAACGTTGCCACATGGCAACACCATGCATTAGTCTTACTTGTGAAATGTTAAAAGTTATTTAAATTTTTCATTTTAATTTATTTATTTATGAGGACTTTGGAAATTAATAAATACATTTTATTACAGTTTTGTGTGGTAAGTGTTGGCTTTTGAGTTAAGAAAAAGAGCAATTAAAAAAACACGCCCTAATTGAACCCCATAGTCCACAAATTTGTTTCTCATAAAATATTACACCGAAGTGCTGAACATGATTCATAACAAAAATGCAAGAATTGCATGGTTCACTATGCAAGGGGGGGTGGGGGAGTTTAACTCCCTTTTTAAAATAGCTTCACACTTAAACTTCCAAAACTCCGTATAAAAATTTTTGGTTTCCTAGTTGTCCTTCTAAACTTGTAATATTTTATATTGTACATTTCTATAAAAATATATGGACCTGAAAAGTTGATCGTGTCACCATCTCTGGATTCATTTTCTTCATTTCATATGTCTGGCATCCCTTCTGGCTGCTGTGGTCAGAATGGTCAAAATGGTCTTTTCGCAGTTCAGTTCTCTTTGAATACGCGCCGGCATCAGATCAATTAATAAATACCAATACACGTTTGCATTTACACATTAATACATTTTTATTGATACTTAAATAAATAACTATTACTTCCTAATTTCGGTTTCCTTTATTATTTCTTGGAACAGTTAGGTAAGTTACTCTCCCACTCGGCCATCCGGTGACAATCGGATGTCACATAGAAAAAATCGTTTTAACTACGAATCGTAGTGCCTTCATAAACTAATCAGCGCATCTAAATTTGTTATCCTATTGCTGTGATAGCCAAAAATTAATGTTGCCATATGGCAACACCATGCAGTAATCATACTTTTGATATTTTAAAAGTTCTTTAAATTTTTTATTTCATATTATTTATTTATAAGAACTATATAAACTAATAAATATATTTTCTAGCAAGTTTTTATGGCAAATTTTGGCTTTTCAGAAAAAACAAAAAGTGATTTTCAAAAAGCCACACCCTAATAGGTCCCCATACTTCGCAAATTTGTTGGTCATAAAATATTACAACGAATTTTTAAATCTGATTCATACCAAACATGCAATAATTGCCTGGTTCCCTATGCCGACTTATCACAACAAAGAGCGATAGGGGCAAGTTTAATTCCCTTTTTAAAATAGCTTCACACTTAAACTCAATAAAATTTTTTGATTTTTACATGTCCTTGGAAACTTGTACTTTTTCATATTATAAATTCTTTATAAAAAAAAATTATGGAGTTTAAAAGTTTATCGGATGACGCATAGGAAAAAATCGTTTTAACTACGAATCGAAGTGTCTTCATAAAGTAATCACCGCATCCAAATTTGTTATCCTACTGCTGTCCTATTGATAGTCAAAAATGAACGTTGCCATATGGCAACACCATGCATTAATCATACCTTCGGAATATAAGAAGTTCCTTAAAATTTGTAATCTATTTAATTTATTTATGAGGACTATGGAAATAAATAAATATATTTTCTTCCCACTTAGTATGGCAAGTGTTGGCCTTGCGGGGTGGGGGGGGGAGTTGAGAGTTTAATTCCTTTTCTAAAATAGCTTCACACTCAAGCTTTTGTAACTCCGTATGAAAATTTTGGTTTTTTAGATGTCATTAGATAGTTGTATTTCTTCATGTTGCACATTCTTTATAAGAAAAAATTATGGACCTAACGAGTTTATCGGATGCCGCGTAAAAAATAGTATTAACTGCTAATAGAGGTGTGTTCATAAACTAATCAACGCATCCCAATTTGTTATCGCATTTCGGTGATAGCCAAAAATGAATGTTGCCAAATGGCAACACAATGCATTAATCATGTTTTTAAAATATTTTATTTTAATTTATTTATTTATAAGGACTATGGAAATTAATAAATATTTTTTCTTACATTTCATTTGCTTAGTAGGGTTTTGCCTTTCAGTTAAGAAGAAGAGAAATTCAAAAAACCACGCCCTTAAATTCAAGCTGCACACTTGAACTTTTAAAACCCCATACAAAAGTTTTTGCTTTTCTATGTAGTTGTCCTTAGAAACTGGTAATTTGTTCTGTTGCACATTTTTATACAAAAATATAGACCTAAAAAGCTTGTGGGATGCCTCACATTTGACCAAAATCAGTAGCTTAGCCGGAAAAGTCAGGGACGGCCTGCAAGGTCAACTGATACAGTAAGATATTCTTAACCGATTTCATTGTTTATCTTTCGAAATGTTACATGAACTATGTCCCTCGAACAAATCGACGTGTCTTTTTAAGGTTACACACTGTATTTTGAACTCGATCGCTTTGGCAGTTTAAAATTTGTTTAAAAAACAGTTTTGTTAAAATTTTATTTTTTAAAAATTTAAAAATATCAAAAAACGGAATTGTTTGTGTGAGCGCAAGTTCGAGAACGAATCGATTTTTTATCGTATAATGAGCTGATTTGATTACGTTTTTTCAGTTTGAGATTGTGGCATTTGATATCGAATCATATTATTAAATTTTTCGTTAGCGAATGTCATAATCCTAAACTCAAAAACGCAATCGTTATCAAAAGCGACGATTAGAACCCTGATGTTAAGATCTGTTTAAATTTTGAACTTGAAAAAAAAAACAGTTGTGAAAACTTTATTTTCGAAAATATTCAAAATCCTACTGAATCGAATCGATTTACTATCTAAGGACATGTAAAGGAAAGCAATATCGAATCGATGTTGAAATTTTGTACTTAGTAGTTTAAAATTTACTAAAATAGTTTTGAGAAAATTTTATTTTCTAAAGTTTTCGAAACCTATCGGACCGAGCAACTTTCGTGTGCTGCAAATTTGTTTCCGATCTGGTGGTCTGCTCTCTAAGTCGTATCGGAAGCAAATGCATTCGAATTGTAATGCTAATAACTAGGGCTAATTAAAATATGCAAAAAAAAAAAATCAAAATATGCGCCAGAAATAGCACGAAAAAAATTTCAAAATATGCACGGTTATATGCACAAATATGCAAAATATGCAAGAATAAAATCAACAATTTTGTTACCTTAAAGTATTTTTATTCAAAGAGATCGTTATCATAATGAACACTCATTTGTTTTTTTAAATTTTCAAAAAGAAATGATCTTCTAGTTATTGTCACATAAAACAAATGAATACATGGAAAATATGCGTTCAACATCAGTAGATGTAACAGGAGCGTATTTAAATGCGAGTATTTCAGATGGTGACACATTTTCAATATATTCATCGGTTTCGGTTTTATTGAAATATATATAATTTTTAATTTTGATTAAGGTCTTCAGACCTGTGCTTCTGTTCAAAACTTTGTTGAATTTATCAATGAATACATTTTGGTTTGTATTTTCAATACTTTCCTTCACACGTTCTCTAACAGCTAAAATTTCACTAATAGGAAGTTGGGTAGTTTCTAGTTGGGTAGTTTCTAGTTGGGTAGTTTCTAGTTGGGTGATGCTTGAGCAGAGGCATTAAAAATTATGCTTTATATAAACTAAGTCAGATTTCTAGTTAATTTTTAATTATTATTCGAACTACGTTTCTATATTTGTGATTTGAACGGGCTAAAGTTCGTATCGCTTTTTAAGCCAAATTACATGTGATAATTATTAATGAACAAATAACACGAAAGTCTGTTGTAAATATTCTGACTAACAACACATAGTTGAACGGAACAGCCAGCCGTTTTCGAAGGCCACTAAACCTTCATCATCAGCGTTATTTTGTGTTTGGTCCACTGTGTGTGGTGTCAGTTGATGTAGATTTCTGCTTTATATACTTAGCATTTTATTGCAAATAGAATATGTGAATTGTTTTGATTCATCGTATTTCAATTTGCTGAAAGCTTTTTTGTATTGTAAGCTCAATTTTACCATCACTATATTTACAACAGTCTTACCATTGTCGTTTTTTGTTCTTTTTACTAATTATACACATGTTACTTAATTTGCTTATTTTTTGTTCTACTTAAGACAAACTTTTTTGGTTTGTTACTATTAAGTATATTTTTATTTAATTTTTGCCACAGGCCCATGGCTATTAATTTTTAGTTAATTTTTAATTATTATTCGAACTCCGTTTCTATATTTGTGATTTGAACGGGCTAAAGTTCGTATCGCTTTTTAAGCCAAATTATATGTGATAATTATTAATGAACAAATAACACCAAAGTCTGTTGTAAATATTCTGACTAACAACACATAGGTGAACGGAACAGCCAGCCGTTTTCGAAGGCCACAGATTTCATTGACGCTTTTTGAAACAATAATTTTGTATTGCGTATAGATTCTGCCTCATCGTCATCAAGTTCATGTAAAACGTCACAAAAAAGAGGAAAGAAATATATTTCATGTGAATTTCTTTTACACCAGTTTGAGTTATATGAGTCGTTATATATTAATCGCGTTGCCAGAGTGAAAAATAAACTTTTTTATGCAAGGTGATCCAAAATAAGCATTTTTCTACAAAAAAATTAAAATATGCAAAAAAATGTTTTTTCTGGCAAAAAGCCAGAAAAATTAGCCCTGCCAATAACATACCAATTCGATATCATTTTATTTCATTTCGAAATACTGGGTAGACCCCCTGTTGATCCGTTACGAAGTTGAGAGATGTTTACATACACACACACACACAAATCCATATGATGTCCATCGGGAAAATAGTATCAAAAATCAACTTCCAGCACCTCAAAACGTAAAAATATAACGAAGACTAGATGCTCGAAAATTGTTGTGAAAGCAAGTTAAGAATATTTATAAATTACACTTGGTTTATTAAAAATTGCCCATGTTGTATGTAAATATGTAATAAAATTTCTTTGAGTGTCAAACAATTCACATCTAAAGCGGAAGCCAAAAATACCAAAATGCCACTACACTAGAGGTTTTAATGGATTTAAATATTCTGCTGGCTATTTTCATTTTGCAATACCCCTTGCCCGCAGTAAAGGCACTCCAGCAAAGGACTAATCTAGGCAATGTTACAGTTTAGATTGGTTGTATATTATTATTGTTGTTGTTTTTGGCGGCAGCGCATGTGTGTGTGTGTGTGTGTTGCAATGTGTCTATGTATTAGAGAATATGGTGGAAATTATATTGTCGCAATTCGGTTGTAGTTGTTATAGCTTATGTAGCTGTTGTATTTTTTTTTTTTTGGCTATTGCTATTGCTACTGATGCTGCTGTTGCTGTTGCTGTCGACGATGATGATGTTGTGATGTCGTTGTTGCAGTGGAATAGAATGTTAAAACTATTCAGGCGTCAAATGCCATCGAGACGATGTCAACATAGGTTAAACTAACCAACCGTAATGTAATCTCAAGCCACAACTGTTCTATACCAACGAAACTTATAAACACTCGCACACACACGCACAGACACACTTGCTATTTATCGTCCAGTGGTGTGGGAGTGTATTGTGCCAGTGCATGAGTGTTTGTGTGCAAAGGATATAATATCTCTATTGTTTGTGTCTGCCCCTGTGTGTGTGTGTGTGTGTGTGTGTGTAATCGCTTAAGGGTTTTTGGGTTTTTGTCTGTACACATTTGCCACTTGCCCGCCAGACATTTTCTAAACAAACTCAAGCTTAAGAGGTAATGCTTTAAAGTTCGTTGAAGAAATCATTGAATTGGCCGATAAATACAAGTATTAATTTCATAAAAGTTATTCTTACTTAGCGGAATTACACGCTTACACACAGAAAAATTTCATATTAAAAGCTGCGTAAACAAGGTTAATTTAAAAATTTTCTGCAATGAAATTTGCTTTATAAGTGTTTCATGTTAATTCATTATGATTTACCGTAATCTTCCACAAAAATTTTTCATATTGAAATAACTTTATTTCATGTTGATTTAATATTTCATTAGTGTTAAATCAAAATGAAGAATCATGTTGAATCAAAGTTATTTCAAGTTGAAACAATGTAAATTTGTTACTGAAATAACACGAAAAACCGTGTTGACTCAAAGTTGCTTTAAATAGAAACAACATGAATTTAATTTATTGTTATAATTTTATTTTATTAATTACACTGTGCAACAGTGAAAAATTCACACTGTGCTGATAGTATGGGTTCGATAGTTTGACAATTTCGGTAAAAAAAAAATTTTTAATATGCCTACAAAGATTTCGGAAATCGGTGCTCCGATTCTGATGGTGTATTTTGAGGTCGCCTTGCCGAGTGATATGCAGGTACAGATGATTCCAAGAAGTCTTTTCCGCTTGTTCTCGTACTTTCATACCTACATATTTGCGTTATCGCTATATCGCACTGTATCTAACTAAACATTTTGCAGTTTAAATCCCATGATTGATAATCGACTACAGCAGACCAATTTATCCATACACAAATTAAGTTGTACACATCATGTGTAAATAGATGTGAGTGAAAATCCATGTCCTCTAAATAAACTCGCACACATACAGACTTATAAATTACAGCTGCTCATTTTGTTGTTGGCTCTTTCCAAGTTAATTTTGGGTAATTATACTTGAGAGGAGTGCAAGGCGGTATTTTAAAGGCTTTTCGCTGATATTAATTAGTTTTTTTGATGGTTGTAAAAGTCAGAAAAATCAACATTTATATATTTTTTTTTTTTTGCAAAGAACAATGTACTTCCCTTGTTTATTTTACAATTATAGAATATTAAAGAATCCTTAGGCGTTACAATTTGATGCATTTAGATAACATAATTTGATCTCGGTACTTTTCCTACAATATCTTCTTTTGTATTTAAAGCTCCATTAATTTGAATTGATTTCGTTTTTATGGTAATTTTGAGACTCATTTGCAAATACAATTTCTAATTGATTTATAAAACAAGTTATTTGCTATTTTTAGCTTGAAGTTTTGCTCGAGTTTATGTTTTTTATATAATTCAGTGCAATAATTCTCAATCTCTTTGAATATACTAATTTTTGCCTGCTATTGCTTCCAATTTAATTTAATCTTTAAAACTTTGGCCTTTCTATCGCATATTTAAAATCTTGTGCTATTTCGAGACACCTTAAATAATTGAATTTTCAACATTTACCCATTAAAAAAGTTTTTAGTATAAAAACGAAGTCATAAAAAGTCGATGACTTTTTTCTTCTTTTAATTTGATGCTATTGCTGCTCAAAAAGTCTTTAATCGTTCCAAGTATAATCCATAAAATTTTCCAATTATCCTTAAGTGCAAATCATTTTCTATTTTTTTTTGCTGCCTTTAACAATAGCAAAAATAAAACACACCAGCAAACACTTTTTCATTATTAATTTTGCTTCCTTCTTTCTCAATAAAAACCCTTTCGTTTACTTAAGCGTTTTTATTTGCACTTAAAATATTGGGGAATTTCATAACAGGATTTAATAAGTAAATCTCTTTTTTGTAAGCCAAAGGATGCTGTATATATGTAAATATTTTTTTTGGGGTAGGGCCCTACACATTCTCTGCGACTGTATCATCTGGTGTAACAGTAGAAGGTGTGTTTTTCATACTAAATTTCTGTGTTCAGAGGCGGAGGCTTCTTCAATCTCTGTGCTGACCTTCATAAGTAGAGTCATAGAGAGCTTGATTTAATTTATAGATCTATGACACAACAGATCTAATAGGTTTTGCAGGGCTGGTTTTTGGATTAGATCTTTCCTTATTCTATTCTATGATCCTACAAATCACCACATGTCAGTCGTGAAACTAAATTACTAAACGTTTTTGGTTTTCGCTTCTGTAAAGCTATTTCATATTGTTTTCTCATGGCAATGGTACGTGTGAATCATGTTTAGTTCTTGGTCCTACGAACCGGACAATGATTGATAGCATTTACTCTGCTGAAACCTAAAAACTGCGCGATTGGGAAAGTAACTGCTTTAAACCAATTCCAACTTAGAAGTTTGGGGCTGTAAAATGTATGAAACTTTTAGTTATGAGGTCGTTATTAATGGTCCTACGAACCGCACTATGTAGCGACTTACACTATATACAAAACTACAAAAGATCTTAACAAATGTACTGTGGTATGGCGCGGTATTAAGCAATAAATTGGGTGAGGTTTTCATTTCGATCTGGTGTAAGAGGATTATGCCCCAGCAGCTTTAGTTTTTCCAGCGAAGTGCAGTAGAATTTAATGGCAATTATTTTTGTAGAACATTTCAACTCATTACACTCGTATTAAGGGCAATTTTCTTACACTTATTCAATAGATGTGAAAAAGACCCTTTTAAAGAGTTAAACAATATTCTACAAAAATGTTTCTCTTTCCATTTTACGTCAAATTGTTGAACACTTGCTTTACCTAAAATAAAAAGAATTCACAGTATTGAAACCAAAATACTAAACGCTTATGTTTTTCGTTAATTTAAACCTATTTAGGTTCGTTACCTCATGTTGAGTTTATGGTCCTACGAACCGGACTTTGATTGACAGCACTCACTATGCTAAAACCTAAAAAATGCGCTATTTTAATTATAAGTCCTCTAAAACATTTTAAACTTGGTCATTTATGGCAGTGATATATATATATATATATATATATATATATATATATATATATATATATATATATATATATATATAAAATTTTTAGCTGTGAAGTTATTATTAATGGTCTTACGAACCGCGCTTATACTCCATAAGAAACTAGAAAAGATCAACACAAATGTGCTGCGGCATTGCGGTAGAAATGGGACGGGGTCTTTGTTTCGATAAAGTAAAAGAGAATCACGTCCCTGCTGTAATAGAATTCCAATTTGAATTACGAGTTTTCAAAGGCTTAAATTAGAATTTAATGTCAAATATTTTTGTAGAACATTCCAAATCATTAAATTTTTTCAAGATAAGTAAACTAACTAATACCCATACAGAGCAGACTTGAAGTGTTAACATATTCTACAAAAATTTTCCTCCTTGCATTTTATCTCAAAATGTTGAACACTTAATTGCTTTGCTTGCAAAGATTCCCAGTGTTGAAACCAAAATACTAAATACTTATGTTTTTTTTTACTATTTTCAATCCATTAAAAATCGTTTTATTATGACTGTGACATGACAGTCGTCATGTCTGGGTTGTGGTCCTACGAACCGCATTGTTATTGACAGCGTTTACGATGCTGAAACCTAAACACTGCGCACTTTTGATAATAACTCTCCTAACCCATTTTAAACCTCGAAGCTTATGGCAGTGAAATTTTTATATATATATTTTTTTGCTATGAACTCATTATTAATGGTCCTACGAACCATAGAAAATTGTAGAACATTTCAACTTAATGCAATCGCATTAAGTAAATTTTTTGGCCTTTTTTCAAGAAAGGTAGAAAAGGTCCTTTCCGGGCAGAGTTGAAAAGTTAAACTGTTCCCTCCTCACTTTTTGCACATGATACAACTAAAATGGAGAATTTGTTTTGGTTTTATACTGATCTTTTATCATCAGTAGTTATTGAGAACCTTGCTTTTTTATTCAAAAAGTTTTACTTTGTTGTACATCTTTTCTATGGAACTCTCCACAAATTACAATAAAAATCTTTAATTAGAATTTCAGTTCATAACAATGAAATTCAATTCGGTTTTAATTGATGCACTTTTATTTTTTAATTATCGGGAAAATTCAAATGAAAACATTTTCTTTGGCCTCTTTTGCCGTTGCGTTCTGCTTCTTTTTGCGCTCATTATTAAGGAAATGCCGTCGAAAAGGGATTCGAGGTTACTTGAACATTTTAACCGCTCTTGCCTTCCTGTTGTTCATTTATTTTTTGCCATGAAAACGAGAGTGAAGCATGAATTGAAGAATATTTAAAAAAAAAGGAAATATAAAAATAATTTATTTTTGCAAATTTTTATAATTCTATTATTATTATTCTGTTATGATGCCTCGTTCCTTTGCAGTTTCCTGCAATAATTGAAATGTAAAAGGTAAAATAATAAGGGCTTTAATTAGTTTTAGATAAGTATAAAGAAAATAAACAGAAAGTTTGAATCTTTAATTAAAATAATTAAAATTAAAACACAATTTAAGATTTCTAAGATTTTAAGGCTCGAAGGACCATGTGGCAAGAGTGTAGCTTTAACCTTCTACCCTTCAAATCTATTAAGTACCATACAAAATGTTTTGAATAATTTTTTTTAAATTTATTTTGCATTTCATTCCAATCCCTTGTTATCAATAAGTTATGTGTTCTTAAATATTTAATTTTTAAGCCTTTACTTAGTTATTTAAATATTCTTTTTTTTATTTACTCTCTGCTGCATGCATTTCTTTATTAATTTATTCTTACAAAATTCTTAAATGAAATACTCAAAGGGATTTCTGCACAAATTGTTTTCGATTTTCTTTTTTTTTTTAATAATTCTTGTACCACAAATATTCTTTGTGTCCACAAAGAAGTAATATTTCCTTGAAGAAAGTGTGGTGAAGTGGTATGATGAAATGAAAGTAAAATACTTGTATGAATTTATTATTCACAATAAGGGTCAACATACATGTATTTATGCAAGAAAAAGTATATTAAAATAATAAAGGGTTTCTTAAAAAGAACACAAAACTTAGCACAAGTTAAAGAAAAAAAGGCAAAAGAAATGTGTTTCTTGGGGAAAAACACATACAATTATTGGGAATTTCCAACGAAGTTATGAGTCCTTCGAAAATAGAAAAAAGAGCCGAGTTTTAAGGGGGGAACTTTTATAAAAATATTTTATAAAAATATTGTACTGACTAATTTCATCGTTTCCAACCAGTTCAATAATTCTAAGCGGTTGTTCATTTCAAGTGCAAAACCTTCTTAAATATTGGGCAAAAAAATAACAAAAGGAAATAAATGCACCTATTGGTATCCTCTTTTCTTTTATATTTTAAAGAGGAGGAACCAAAACAAATCACATTGAACAGAAAATTGTCCTACATATGTATGTAAATCAATTGGGAAAAAGAGATGTGAATAGAGTTAACAATAATAGCATGCATTTTCTAATGATGGCACACTAAAAAGCCGAAGGTACTCGGTTCAAGCCCGGCCTCCAACAGTCATTAAATAACAATACCACGCATTTTTCTGATATGCATTAGTGTCTCTTTATATCAGTTGTAGGCAACTTCAAGTGAAGAAAGTATAGACACTGGTCACTGAACTATACCGGCTTCAGCAGATGCAAATCCTAATGTAACATCAGAGCGCCCTCCTTCATCGGTATTGTAAAACAGAATCATCGACGCAGTAACATAACCAATAAAATAGCTACTGAACACAGCTTCAAAAATTTAATACGCCTCATTGACACCAGAGGCGCTGCAGTACTGCATTATTAAAAAAAATTAAAAAAAATCAGAGTTGAAAAAGAATGAAGCTTTCCTCTCTCTATCTTCCTTCACCAACTGTCTACTCTATCACTATTCCTTTCATAAAGAAGGAAGGTAACAAAAATTAATAGTAGTATGCATTCATTGCCTGAGTGTTACTTCTCTTTATTAAAAAAATTGCTAACTTTATTTTTACTTAGTTAAACCCTAGTAATTGCTTCCGTTTCTTTTAAGATAAGGTTAACCTTGGCAGCTGTTATCGTCAAATATTTTACTCGGGGATTTTCGTGTATGTTCTGCATTCCACGTGAAATTAAAACGAGTGAAATTGCCATGAAATTGTTGTTGGAAATATGTAATTATAACAACAATGCTATGGCAATTCCACTCGTTTTAACTTCACGTGGAATGCAGAACATACCCGTTTAACTTTTGGCAAAAGATTTTTTAAATGGGAAACGTTTTTTGCGGAATCAATGAAAGCTTTTTTGAAAACCATTAGATTTATATGAGTTTCTTGCTTCTTTGTGAGAAATCACGTTCTCAACCTCTTTCAACGAAGGTTCAGGATCAAGCTTTTGAACTTATGCTGGCATACTTGTGCTGTGCACATGTGAGTAGTTAATGTCAGCCAATGCAGTCCGAAGGACCATAAGTATACATTCCTATCTCCATTTGGATAAACAAAAAGAACGTCTATTAGACAAGGACCACTACCTGGATGAAGTGCACATTTCTTTTAACCCTTGGTGTTTGTGTTTCAAAAAGTTTTACTTTAGAAAACCGTGCTATCTTTTTGCACACAACTAAATATTTGATCTCCAGCTTATGCATGCATGTTTATAGGATAATGGATATATTTGATTTTAATGTATGCTATTTCTTTTTTTTTTCTACTGCTCTTTTAGACATGAGGATTTATTTTTTCAAACTATCATCAGTATGAATATTTTCTTAATATTGTCTTTATAACCATAAATGTACAGGGTGGCAAAAAAAAATTAAACACTTAAATGAATTTGATTTTGAAAGCAGTGGTGGTGTTACAGTACATTTACGATGGGCGCATTGTTGCAGTAGGCAGTAAATTTAATTTAGGCCACCGCACAGTGGGGTGAATGATAGAGAAAGTGGCGATTAATTCATAGAAGTCGTAATTTTAAAGTGTTGTTAATTTTTAGTAATGAATATTAATTAATACATAAAAAACCAGCATATAAAAATTTTTTTTTGAAAAAAAAAACAAATTTTAAGCTTTTATGGGATTTTTTGTATTTTGGAGAAAATGGTCTTATTTGACTATTTTTGCTGTAAATTTGGAATGAAAAAAGATAAATTATGTACCTTTAAACAATTTTTTTTTTGTTTAAATAAAAAAAAATAAATATTTAATATATATTTTTCACATTGATTTTTTTTTTTAATGCATGTATTTATTTATTGTATCTTCATATAAAGGGTGTTTTTTATTGAGGTATAGAACTTTAAGTTGGCATCACTTTTTTAACTGGCGGCCATTTTGTCAGCTGTCAAGTGATTAATATTTAGTTTGGTTTGCCATTTCATCATGAACAGGTTGACAAAAGAACAACGCTTGCAAATCGTGCAAATTTATTTCGAAAATAATGGTTCAGTTCGCGAAGTTTACCGTAAGCTCCGTCCATTTTATGGTCGACATAATCGTCCATCAGAGCAATTAATTCGGTTAACCATGGATCGTTTTCGCACTACGTTTACTCTATGTACACAGCAATTGGAGCCGACTAACCGACTATTTTGTTCCCGAATTGGATGGCATGAATGTGGATGAGTTGTGGTTCCAACAAGACGGCGCTACATGCCACACAGCGCACGTCACAATCGATTTATTGAAGGAAACATTCGATGAGCGCATAATTTCGCGGAATGGACCTGTCAATTGGCCACCAAGATCGTGTGATTTGACACCATTGGATTATTTTCTTTGGGGATATGTGAAGTCGCTCGTCTACGCCAACAAACCAGAAACGTTAGGGGACTTGGAAGCCAACATTCGTGGCGTTATTGCCAACATACGGCCCCATATGCTCGAAAAAGTGGTTGAAAATTGGACCTGTAGAATTGGCTTTATTCGAGCCAGCCGCGGTGGCCACATGCCCGAAATCATATTTAAACATTAATGGCATAAAATTATCCTTCCAATAAAGCCAAATTGATGGACATTAAAACGATTTTCTTGTGTTTTATTTCAATTCGAAGTTCTATACCCCTGAAAAAAACACCCTATATTTTAGGAGTATAAAAGCATTTTTCCCTGCACTCATCCGTATAGTTGTTGAAACTCAATACCTACATAAAATTACCACATTTTTAGAGTAATTTAATTTTATTTTTTTAATATTTCTAAAACATTTATCTAAAAAAATTATTTTTTTAAGTGCTCATATATTTACTTAAAGTTGACGGTTCCATTATGAAACTTTTACTTATAGAAGTCTTAACAAAAACTATAATCACTTGAAATATCAAAATGTTTTCTTTTTTTCAATGCGCGCAAAAATAACTAAAATTATTGAACTTTGAACACACACTGCAAATAAAGTAAACTAGCAAGAACTTTTATGTTTGCAGTTAGTGATGTAGAATTTTATCTACTTTCATATGGTAGGAAATACGCTTATGAAAGTTAAAGTTCATCTTTTGAATTAATCGCCACTTGTGAAGGCTTTCATCCCACAGTGCGCCGCCTGCATCGCTGAAGTTAAGTGTTGCCAATTTTTTCTTTGTATTTGTATGCGTGAATAACCAACTAAAAAATAATATCTGGGAAGAGAGGCTCTGAAAATCTTTAAAGTGGGAGAGAGAGACAACTATACACCAGTTAATAACGGACGGCTATTAAGCGGCTTTAAAAATTATTTTCCTTAAATTCATTCATGAAGTATAAACGAGTATAAATAAAAAAGTGCATTTATTTCGGGCCACCCTGCTGCTGAAATATTTATGCAAATAGCTGAAATAGAAAACTCTCTTTTAGTTATTAAATTTTTTCAATGAATGTTTGAAAATGGTCTCTCTAGACCAGTTGGAGTTTAAGCAACAAATATTTATGCTACAACTGATTTTGGAAAGGAAAAAAATAGGAAGCAAATTAAGAGACTATAAAAAGCAAATATACCGGTAATACCAAAGAGAATTACTTACTGTGGTTTTTGGAAATTATTTAATAACATTCTCTAAATTTTATTGCAAATAAAATGGCTCAGACTAGAGGAAATATGAGTGGTGACATAAATGACAAGGATAACAAAAAGTTATACATTTCTTTTATTTATTTAAAAAATAACGAATGATTTGTTTTTATACAATATGTCAAAATTGAATATATACGTTTATATGAGAATAATTATTTTGACAACAGAAGGGCAACACAGCGCTCCCATATCAGCTGTTGCAGTCTGTAAAGTAGTTAAGCAGCTGGCTACAAGGCGACAAATTCAACTAGCGAGATTTGAAGTTGTAAGTTCGTGTAGTCTGCTGTAGTCAATGTGTTTAATGCATAATGTATTAATATAAAGAATCCTTGTTCTTTATCAGCTAAGCAACGTTTATATGAATTTTCATTTCTGCTTAAGACACTGAAAAGTAGACTTAAAAAAAATAAGAAAACGGATTTTGTTGCAAAATTTTTTAATACATATTTTATCAGGGTTCCGTACACCAAAGATGAAAAGAAACCCTATTGTTTTCGCTACGCTGTCCGTCTGTCCGTCACACACTATTTTCTCAGGAACCGTAAGAGCTACAAACCTGAAATTTGGACAGAGTATGTAGAACCTTGGTCGCTACAACAACAAATGCATGAGAGTTAAAAATTAAAGGGTGTTCCAAAACGAGCAACGAAATATGTTAAAATACAATGTAATATACATACAATTGTATGTATGTAATTACAATGTACATATGTATGTATATTGACTCTTGAAATTTTTAAAATTAGTGTATTTTTATACAGAATACAACAATTAAAAAAACTTAAATTAAAGGGTGTTGTATCAGTTAATGAAATTTTGAAAACTTGTATCTTGGAAACCGGCAGAGGCAAACTCTTGAAATTTTCAAAAACGGTAAAACTAAAAAATCCCAAATTCTAAAAGTGCCAAATCTAAAAAAAATCGCCAAACCGAAAAAAATCGCCAAAAATTAAAAAAAAATTGCCAAAACGAAAAAAATCACCAAAATTAAAAAAAAAACACCAAAAACCGAAAAAATTCACCAAAACGAGAAAAAGGCAACAAAACTAAAAAAATTGTTTAAATGAAAAAATAAAATCGCCAAAATGAAAAAATCGCCAAAATTAAGAAAAAAAAAATCAAAATTAAAAAACGCCAAGAAACAAAAAAAAAATCTAAAAAAGCGAAAAAACTTTAAAAAAATCGTCAAAACTTAAACAACGCCAAAAATAAAAAAAATCGCTCAAAACCGAAAGAAAACCCAAAAACGAAAAAATGCCAAAACTATATTTTATATAGGCTAAAGTTCGTATTGAATTACATATCTACTGTCCGCACGAACCCTTCGTGCGCGGGTCAAAGTCGCACTTCACTGAATTTGTTTTTATTTACCAACGCCTGACAAAATGAATGCGAAAATTTTAAATATTTCTTTGTTGTGATTAGATGCACAAGAAATAATTTGTTTTTAATCTGCTGATGAGCAGCAACGAAATTCATTTGCATGTATAATTCCCAATAACATTTTCAGATTCTTTCTATAGACATAAGGATTTTGAAAGCTTTTCTCGAACAATTTTTTGGCTGCAGTCTAGGGACCATTTACATATTACGCGAAATGCACCTGGAGGGGGAGGGGGTTAAAGATTTGTTTAGAAAATTTATACTAGAAATGTTGTAAAAAGCGATTACGAAGGAGGGGCGGAGTGAATAAAATCTTCTAAAATAGCGTTACGTAATATGTGAATAGCCAGCCCCCTACTGACGAGTTTCTTAAGCATAAACGAAATGCACATTAACTTTGGTTAAGCGATAACGAACAAAGATTTTTAATTAATTTTTTTGGATCCAAATTTTTTTACTTAATGCTTTTTTTCCAAAGGTAAAAAACCACAAAAATAAGAATAATTAAGAATAATCTGCAATTTTTTTATTATTATTTTTGTGTATATTCAGGCGATTGTGCTATTGACCCAATACCAAGTCATTGGGAAAATTTTGAGCTTTAAACTGAGTTAATTCAAGGAATTTTGTAAAGTTTGCTTAAATAACAAAAAAAATTCCACCCTGCACTTGGAGGTACCATGAAATAAGTCCCAAATGAAATAACTCCCAAGAAAAAAAGGAATTAACTCCCAATGATTTTTCCATACAAAATTGGGACTTATTTCATTATGAAATAAGTCCCAATGCATTGGGAGTTATTTCCATTTTTCTGGTTGGGATTTATTTCATATGAAATAACTCCCAAATAAAATAACTCCCAACGAAAAATCGGTTGGGACTTATTTCATTTTCGTTTGCCATTGGAAATTATTTCATTTATCAATTGGGAGTTCTTTCCTTTTTGAGTGGGAGTTATTTCATTTTTATTTAGGAGTTATTTAATTTTTATTTAGGAGTTATTTCATTTATCTTATTATTGCTTTTTTTGAATATTATACATACATGTAAATTACAATAAAATTTACAATAAAAACTAAAAAAAATCATTCATTAGTTTTCTTCTTGATTTGAAACAGTCAACTGGATGAGTAACTCCTGCTTACAACAGGCCTTGAGTTGGGGTTAAGGATTTTTCCTCTGTGATATTTCCAATAACAGCGCTGTCAAATTAATATTTTTCGACTTTCAGCTGGGCTCAAAGATTTTCTCCACTCTGGTGGAGAAAGCGGCACCGCTTTCTAAAAGTTTCTTGCATAGCCGGCATTCAGCCGGACTTAGGGATTTTCTCCACTGTGATTTTTCCCGACACGGCGCGGCTTACCAAAGGTTGCTTGTATAGTGAGCCTTTGGCCCGGCTCAGGGGCCCAAGGCCGGCTATTCAAGCAACCTTTGGTAAGCCGCGCCGTGTCGGAAAAAACCATGGTGGAGAAAATCTCGTAAGTCCGGCCGAAGGCCGGCTATGCAAGAAACCTTTAGTATGCGGTGCCGTGTCGGGAAATGTTATGGTGGAGAAAATCGCTGAGTCCGACCAAAGGCCGGCTATGCAAGAAACCTTAAGTAACCGGTCACCGTGTCGGGAAAAACCATGGTGGAGAAAATCGAAGGCCGTCTATGCAAGCAGCTTTTAGTAAGCGGCACCAAATTGGGAAATTCCATGGTAGAGAAAATGCTTAAGGCCGACTGAAGCCGATTATGTAAGAAACCTATAGGAGTTATTTAATTTTTCTTAGGTCTTATTTCATTAAAGGCTACTTAATTTTTATTGTTTCTAGTTCTATTGGGACTTATTTAATTTTTTGAGAAATATTTAATTTTTTTTGGGACTTATTTCATGCGGAGTTATTTCGCTTTTAATGAAATAAGTTACAATTATTGGGAGTTATTTCATTTGAACAATTGGCAGTTATTTCTTTTTTTTTCTGATTGGGACTTATATCATTTTAGTTGGAAGTTATTTCGTTGGGAGTTATTTCATTTGGGACTTATTTCATGGTACCGCACTTGGACGGTCAACCCATTTAATTACTCTCAGCATGATTTTCAAATAATAAACAAACAAAGGTTCAATGAATACTGAATCTTGTATTTATCTTGTAAAAATATCTCTATTTTTATATATATGTGACGCGCAAAATAGAAAGGGACCAAAAAAAACCCGGTTTTGTTCAGGAGAGTCATTTTAAAGATTTAACTACGTGTATCTTTGGTGTACCATCACATCATAAAACGCGTATATCTCTAGGAGGGAACACTTTTGGGGCATGGGATCGGTCTCATTCGATGCTCAGATGTTGTCCACATCAAAAAAAAAAAAAAAAAAAAAAAAAAAAAATTTAAAATTGATTTTTTTTACCCTTAGGTCATATATATATATATATATATATATATATATATATATATATATATATATATATTTTTTTTTTTTTTTTTTCGTTTTTATAAAATCTTTTAAACTTTAGTATTCTTAATATTTTGTGCGCTTTGGAAAAGTATTTTATTTATTTATTTATGCACTTGGCATGCTTTATTTTTCTTCATCAATTTCATCTAGTTGCTACAAATATATACAAGCACAAACACAAACTTTTATGCTGGTAGTTAAGAAGGAAACAAAACAAAAAAAAAATGAACCGGGTTAAAAAAATATTTGAACTATGTGCTGTTTACACGCATGAAAAACAAGCGAACGAAAGAATGTAACGAATTGAAAAAAACGGAATGTTTTTGTTTTATTTCAAAATCAGTGGAAAAAGTTAAAGGAATAAATAAATAACTTTGCTCGAAGAGCCAGTGTTGGCAACAGGAGGTGAAAATACAGTGGAAAATAAATCCTTTTGAAAATGCAGCTTAGTTAAAAAAAGACTTGCACTTGCAACTTTTAAATCTTCCTAAAAAATTCATGATTGGAAAATGTTTAAAAAACTAAATTTAAAATTTAAAAAATCAAAATCGTTGCACCATGGGTTTACACAGGGCAACTTTTGAGATTATATGGCGTGAAAGAAAATAAAATGGCTCCCTTGACCCCTTTTAGGCAAGCAAAGTTTACTTTGCAAAGTCTTGATGTAGCTGGGTGAAAGACAAAAGGAGGAATACATACTTTCTCTTTCTATTTTTTTGTTTTGGCGATTTTTATCAACGATTTTCGTGTTGGTTTTTAGGGTTCCGTACACCAAAGGTGAAAAGGAATCCTATTGATTTCGCTACGCTGTCCGTCTGTCCGTCACACTCTATTTTCTCAGGAACCGTAAGAGCTACGGATCTGAAGTTGGGACAGAGTATGTAAACCTTTGCCGAGAGAGAGAGAGAGAGAGAGAGAGAGAGAGAGTTAAAAATTAAAGGGTGTTGTATGTACATAAATATGTATATTGACACTTGAAATTTGTAAAATTATTGTATTTTTATACAGACTACAATCATAAACACTAAAATTAAAAAAAAAAATTAAATTAAAGGGTGATCCATCAGTTAATGCAATTTTGACTATATAATTTTGACAACTTGCTGTATGTTGGAAACCGTAAGAGGCAAACTCCTGAAATTTTCAAAAACGGTAAAACTAAAAAAAAATATAAAAATCGAAAATTATAAAATCGCCAAACCAAAAAAAAAATCGCCAAAAATTTAAAAAAAAAATCGCCAAAATGAAAAAATCACCAAGATTAAAAAAAAATTCTGACACTAATATAAATCGCCGAATCCGAAAAAATCGGCAAAATGAAAAAAAAACGCCAAAAACCGAAAAAAAATCTCCAAACCGCGAAAAAGGTGCAAAAACTAAAAAATCGGCAAAATGAAAAAAATCGCCAAACTGTAAAAACGCTAAAAACCGAAAAAAATCGCCAAAACGAGAAAAAAATGCAAAAATAAAATGAAATGCCAAAACTTAAAAAAAATCGCCAAAAGTAAAAAAGTCAAAAAGTAAAAAAAACCCTCAAAACCGAAAAAACTCAAAAACGAAAAAAATTTCAAAACTATATAAAGGGTGTTTTTTATTGAGGTATAGAACTTTAAGTTGGCATCACTTTTTTAACTGGCGGCCATTTTGTCAGCTGTCAAGTGATTAATATTTAGTTTGGTTTGCCATTTCATCATGAACAGGTTGACAAAAGAACAACGCTTGTAAATCGTGCAAATTTATTTCGAAAATAATGGTTCAGTTCGCGAAGTTTACCGCAAGCTCCGTCCATTTTATGGTCGACATAATCGTCCATCAGAGCAATTAATTCGGTTAACCATGGATCGTTTTCGCACTACGTTTACTCTATGTGATAATACGCATCCGCAGAGACGTCGAACAGTGCGCACCGAAGAAACAATTGCCGCTGTAGAGCAAAGTGTTGAAGAGGACCCGAATGAATCGATTCGCCACCGTGCACAGCAATTGGAGCTTTGTCCATCAAATTTTGTTCCCGAATTGGATGGCATGAATGTGGATGAGTTTTGGTTCCAACAAGACGGCGCTACATGCCACACAGCGCACGTCACAATCGATTTATTGAAGGAAACATTCGATGAGCGCATAATTTCGCGGAATGGACCTGTCAATTGGCCACCAAGATCGTGTGATTTGACACCATTGGATTATTTTCTTTGGGGATATGTGAAGTCGCTCGTCTACGCCAACAAACCAGAAACGTTAGGGGACTTGGAAGCCAACATTCGTGGCGTTATTGCCAACATACGGCCCCATATGCTCGAAAAAGTGGTTGAAAATTGGACCTGTAGAATTGGCTTTATTCGAGCCAGCCGCGGCGGCCACATGCCCGAAATCATATTTAAACATTAATGGCATAAAATTATCCTTCCAATAAAGCCAAATTGATGGACATTAAAACGATTTTCTTGTGTTTTATTTCAATTCGAAGTTCTATACCTCTAAAAAAACACCCTTTATTATATAGGCTAAAGTTTGCATTGAATTACATATCTAGCGTCCGTACGGAACCTTTCGTGCGCGGGTCAAAGTCACATTCCACTGAATTTATTTTATGTATCCAAGATTTCTTTTGTGTTGACGATTTTTCTTTCGATTTACCAGAATTTCAATTCAAGTCTTATTTATTGATTTTTTTTTTGTTTTGTTGTTTAATTGTGATTTTTCTATTTTTGGCGTTTTTATGTTTTCGGCGTTTTCTATTCTGTTTTTGCGGTCTTTTGTGCCAGCTGACATCTTTGCAACCAAAACAAAGTAAGAAAAAAGATACTTTAATAAAAAAAAAAAAACGATTTATTGAAGCACACGTAAAACGCTTCAGCACTTTAAGTTTAAAGAATATTAAATTCAACTCTACTCAAAGTTGTTGAAAGTGTATGAGCGTGTGTTTCTACGCGTGCATTTTTTTTTTTGTGCAACTTATACGCATACACTATTAAATCTGCTCATATATGGATGAGTAAATGGTAAAAACAAGTACTATCATTTTAAATATTTACGATATTATCCAAGAAATACTTCGATACTCATAACAGCAAGTAAAAGCAAACATTAGAATGAAGTTATGAAGGGTTAGATTTTTTCCACTTTTTTTCTATATAATATTTTTTTGTGTGCTCCAACTAACATTTATTATATCTTATGTAAATTGTTATAGATCTATTTGATGGGATGGAAAATAAATATTTACTTATATGCTTACTTTGAGTTTTATTATATGTACGTACTTACATATAAGTAAAATAAAAGTATTCAAATTACTCGTACAAAAAGTTTGAGAAAAAATATTATTGATTGACCAAATAAAATGATTGTTAAAAAAGGAAGTTTATTTACATTATTTAAAAGCTATACAAGTTTGTAAAGAATAAGCCAGTATGTTTAACAAATAGTTAGCTACCGATTTTTTATTGCTTTAAAGAAAAACACTGGTATTCATAAACGATTGTTAAAGTTAAAGCATTCTTCAAACCAGTACTGGCCACCGAGAAGAATATATGTACATGTGTATTGGCGATAGAAGTTCGGGACTCTGTTGAGCGACTATGCTTTAATCGGATTTTCTCATACGTAATAATTGTATTACGTTAAATCAACATTAACTTTAATAATCGTTTATGAATATTGTAGAATTATTACAATTTAATTAAAATATTGCGTCAAATTTGGGCTTATTAAAAAATATAGGCGGCGTTGCTTAAAATAGTTAATATGTTGACTAAATAAACCGAAGGTCGTGGGTTCGAGCCCGGTGTCTGACAGTCATTAAAATAACAATATCATATCAATATCATTTTGCTGATGTGCATTACATAGGGTCTACACCTAACATAATATGTAAAATTAGTGTTATCTCAATCTTATAAGATTTTTTAAAAGAGCGTTGTTATAAGAAATCCTATAACAACAATCCTATGAGATGAAGTGTCAAAAAACACACGTATTTGAAAGTAAATTAGTATGCATGTGTGAGTGTTTATTAAAATAAATTAAAAACAATGATTTGGACAACATTTCTTGGATTTTGTATGTTTAAATGTGCTTTAATTGATTCATGAATTAAATTTTGTGTGAAAATGTGAAAACAAAATAACTAATTATACAAAAATAAAACATGTTAACTCGATGAGAATTTGCATTAAATGAAATGTTATAAGAAAACTGAAATTACGTGTTCCTGTTGTATGAGATGAAGAGAAATATCGGCATTTTATTTTTGTTATTCTGCCGATGTTCTCTCAAATATTATGTCAGAGTTAATCGCAGTTGTAGACGGTATGTTAGTATCCCTTTTTATCAGTTGCGATGAAGGTATAGACACTGGTTATTGAACTATCAGAGCGTCCTCCTTGTTCGGTATTGTGTAGCAGAAGCATCGGCAAAGTAAAATAACCAATAAAATGTTTGCTAAACACTGCTTCGAAAAATTTAATATGCCTCATTGACACCAGAGGCGCTGCAACACTGCATTATTTAAGAACAAAAAGGAAGAAAAAACGTGCAAAAACAGAGATGTAAAGATAATAGAGCTTTAATGTATCTTTTCCTTCAATACCTGTCTTCTCTATCACTATACCTTTCCAAAGGAATGTAAGACAAAGGATATGAAAAGGAAGGCATTAATTTCCTGAGTGCTGCTTTTCTAAAAAAATGCGATTTTGATGGATATTAATCAGATCTCGAATTAAAAGAACATTTTATTGCGTTGGATTAAATCAAATTTGTGTTTCTTTCTAATAACAAAAAAGTTTCTGCATTCTTTACTACATTTATAAAGGTCTTGAAATCTTAGTGAAATATTTTTCGGCCGAAATTAAATGGAATTTAACAATGAAGAAAAAATTTAATTACAATTTTGCCAGCTTAAATTTGTATAAGTTTTATTTGCTGCTGATTTTCCTAAACAACTGCATTACAAGGACTATTTCCTCTTAATTCATTTTTAATTTTATTCTTTTATAAGCTTTTGTTTTGTTGTTCTTATTTAAACACAACTCATTTCCTTTCCTCTATCTCTACCCTTCCCCTACTAACATTATCTCTTTTTGTTAACAATATCTCTGTTTTTTTTTGTTGTTATACAAAGTAATACAAAAATTAACAAAGAAATATACAACAAATAAAAAACGATATTAAATAAAAAGGATTTCCCAACAAACCACCTGAATTGTAGTGTCCTCTTTTCATAGTTTTTCTTGTGCTGATTGTTGGCTTTATGGTAATTTTTTTTTCTGTTTTAGCATGTTATAAAGCAAATAAAATAGAAAGAAATAAAATAAAAAAAGGATTAGATTGTAAAAATGCCATAATAATTACATAGATATTTCATAAGAAAATATAACGGGCCTTTAAGTAAGAATAATGACTCAAGCTTACAACTCGCTTGCTCTCTTTGCTTGTGAGTAAGCTTTAAAACCAAATTTAGGCTGCCGGACATATAGCGAGCCGACCCGATGGTCCATGGGGATAACCAGGGAAACGTCCGATATTGCGAATTATATTTCTTAAAACTTCACCAAAAGCTAATTAATCTAAAACTAACCGCTAAATTAAGATAGCAAATAGCTGGGTGGTACTTCGAATCCGATTGCAGTAAATGGAATTTGACTTTATTTTCAACATTTATAGGGTGTTTTTTTCAGAGGTATAGAACTTCGAATTGAAATAAAACAGAAGAAAATCGTTTTAATGTCCATCAATTTGGCTTTATTGGAAGGATAATTTTATGCCATTAATTTTTAAATATGATTTCGGGCATGTGGCCGCCGCGGCTGGCTCGAATAAAGCCAATTCTACAGGTCCAATTTTCAACCACTTTTTCGAGCATATGCGGCCGTATGTTGGCAATAACGCCACGAATGTTGGCTTCCAAGTCCCCTAACGTTTCTGGTTTGTTGGCGTAGACGAGCGACTTTACATATCCCCAAAGAAAATAATCCAATGGTGTCAAATCACACGATCTTGGTGGCCAATTGACAGGTCCATTACGCGAAATTATGCGCTCATCGAATGTTTCCTTCAATAAATCGATTGTAACGTGCGCTGTGTGGCATGTAGCGCCGTCTTGTTGGAACCACAACTCATCCACATTCATGCCATCCAATTCGGGAACAAAATAGTCGGTTAGTCGGCTCCAATTGCTGTGCACGGTGGCGAATCGATTCATTCGGGTCCTCTTCAACACTTTGCTCTACAGCGGCAATTGTTTCTTCGGTGCGCACTGTTCGACGTCTCTGCGGATGCGTATTATCACATAGAGTAAACGTAGTACGAAAACGATCCATGGTTAACCGAATTAATTGCTCTGATGGACGATTATGTTGACCATAAAATGGACGGAGCTTGCGGTAAACTTCGCGAACTGAACCATTATTTTCGAAATAAATTTGCACGATTTGCAAGCGTTGTTCTTTTGTCAACCTGTTCATGATGAAATGGCAAACCAAACTAAATATTAATCACTTGACAGCTGACAAAATGGCCGCCAGTTAAAAAAGTGATGCCAACTTAAAGTTCTATACCTCAATAAAAAACACCCTTTACTTACACGAAATTTTCTGCTAACACTAATTACATTTCTTAAAGCTTCTCCAGAAGCTATTTTATTTACAAGCCACCGCTAAATTAAAATGTAACGCTGTTTTCATCTTTGTGGTGCCCAGTTAAGCTGTAATTTAGATTTACTAGAAACAAAAAGATAGTAAATAGTTGGTGGCGCTTCGAGCTCCATTGTAGCAAATTAAATTCAAACTCATCTAATATCATAAGGCAATTGCTGACTAAATCAGTGACCATTATACTGAAATAAAAGCACCTCTTACTTAAAATTGTGCCTCACAGAACTGCGGTGTGATTAGATTTCTCTCCCCCTTCCCCTCTCTCTCGTAAAACCGATTGTATTTTTTATATAGAACTCTCATTAGTTTGTCTTTTGTAAAATTTGGAATAAAAACTTCCAAAAATCTAAATTAAGATTCTAATAAAAAAAACGTATTATTTATTTCCTTATATCAAAATACTTTCAATATTTATTGCTTGCATTGACATTGCATGAGTTTAAGTTATATTTCATTCCCGTTTTACGTTAATACGTAAATACGTAAATACGTTATTGCTGATATTTTTATGGCTTCTACAGCACACATTGCCTGCGTATTTTCCTGATACATTTTCCAGGTAACATTACCCATAAGGTAAATTATTGAATTTACATCTTACAAACGCCATCAGTGTTTGTGGAAAGTAACAGGCAACAAAAAATAAAATAAAATAAAATAAAAGGAAAATGTATGACAACTAGACGCAAGCAATACCATTTATTGTTAGCGATTTACATGAAATTGAAAACCAAGTGCTTAAAGGATAATAAAACCAACTACAAACATACATACATACACACATACATACATATATTCAAGGCGTTACATGTCCGCCATTTTACTCGAGTCAAGGCGTAAGCTAAGACGTACGTATGTAAGTATGTCCGTCTTTATTTATGTATGAAACAGCAAGACACCTCAACGACACGTTGTGATTTTAACATTAAGCTCAATTCTATTGCTCCCTTATCATCTTGCCTTTGTAATATGTACGTAAGTTACTGGAAAAAATATAAGAAAATTAATCTGCAAAATATATTTATATAAACACATTTGTTAACATGTCTCACACGTTTCTAGTTACAAAATTTTATATTGAATCTAAAAAGGAAGAATAAAAAAACCAAAATTTCCAACAATGAAAGGTAAAGTTTTACATTTTCTTTCTCTGCCAGGGCATCGGCAGGGGGTAAAGTTTATAAATCACAATGAAAAATCAGCCACTTAACAGCTAGAACCTTATGCAATATTTTTTCTTAACTACTTAAGCAACTGTTTGAATAAGTTTTAGCTTCAAAAGCAGCGTTGAGTCGTTTTGCAATTTTAATTTCTAACAGTTTTGCCAAAATCCTTAAAAAATGGAAGAAGAAATACAAAAAGCAAAATTTTCTTTGCATTGTTGAATCACTTAGAATGTAAGTGCCCTATACAAGACTTTTAGATAATGCAACAGTTTTATGTTAAGTCAAATTGCAAACTTAAATTGCTTGAACATGATTAAGATTTATCGTTAATTTTTCTTAACATTTCAAATCTTGCGAAAGGCATTGTTTTTCTAACGCGAAGTAGGGGGAAATAAATAGATAATATAACGACTAAGTTTTCTAGAATAATAGTTTTTGTATATCGTAAAAATTATGCAAATTCGTAAATTTGTATCGGAAAATATTTCTTGTGTAAATAAAAATGGGGAAAATTTAATTGGTATTGTAGTGGGTTTCTAATATCTACATATATATTTAATAAAATTTTTTTTTCACATTATTAACAATAATTTTAGTCAATTAGAGAGAATTATATCAGAATTATATTGCATATCTTCATTTCTGATATCGTAAACATTTGTTTCATATTATGACTTCGAAATTATAAACAAATATTTGTTTTTTCAATTCATATTTTTTTCAGTATTCCAAATTACTTTTGTAATATCATATAAAATTTCTAATATCGTAACTTTCTTTTAAGTATATATGTAGTTACTTTTTACGAATACATTGTTAAATTTCGAGGAATTTTAAATTAGCGACTTTCTTTATATAAAACGAGCTAAATTTTCGCATTTGTGTATAACGTTTCTAATATCGTAAATTGAATTTGAAGTAATCTTTAAGGTTCTGAACACGGATTGGTTGATATTCAAATATCATATCGAAACTCTGTTGTAAATTAGAATCCTAAGTAATACCGTATTTCATTTTTAATATAGCAAATTTTTGTAATGACTTTGGTATTATTAATACGGATATGATATGTATTCCAAATGAATTTTGCAAATTTATTTCAAGTACATAGTCTTTTTTTTCAATATGAATAAAGATTTATTTCTTTACTTTCATTAGAAATACTTATTGTTAGTTCATATTTGAAGATACAATAAATAAAAAAAGCATGCATTAAAAAAAACTTTCATAAGATTTTATATTTGCGAGTTTGTTTACATAAAACGAGCAAGATTTTGGCTAGGGTGTGTTACGATTCTAATATCGTAAATTGAAGTTCATCAAGATTCTGAACAACGTTCAACAAAAAAAATTTATCTGAAATATATTGTACGTATACAAAACTAGAATTTAAGATAATATCGTATTTTATTTCTAATACCGTAATTTTTTCAGGAAGTAACTGATATTATGAGCATGGGTCTTGTCTCTTTTTAAATTCATAACTTTTTTGATGCATTTAAAATCACTTATGTAATATCGTATAACATTTTTAATATCGTAACTTTATTTCAAGTACATATGTAATTTTTTTTGCAGTGCGAAGATGTTTTTAGTTTCATCTAAACGACTTTGTGTCTATAAAACTAGAAATATTTTGTCAATTTCGAACAACATTTCTAATATCGTAAATCGAATTTGATGTTTTCAACGTTCTGAAAATGAAAATTTGGTTTTAAAAATCTTATCGAAATAATGTTGTAAATTTACAAAAATAAGGTTATATCGTATTTTTTCTAATATCGAATTTTTTGCTTCAGACTGGATCTTTTGTCAAATTTTAATTTTTATATACTAGAAACTAGTTTTGTAATATCCTATAACATTTTTTATATCGTAACTTTAATTAAAGTAGTTATTTTTGTGAAATGTACATAATTTTAATTTACTTTCGAGAAACTTCATCTAAACGACTTAATGTACATAACACGAGCAAAATTTTTCAATTTCTAATAACCCTTCTAATATCGTAAATTGCGTTTGATTTTTTTTTAAGAATTTGAACATAAAGTGTTGCTTAAAAAATATTATCCAATAGGTATTGTGCATGTACTGAATGACAATTTCAAAGTAATATCGTATTTAATTTCTAATATCGTAAATATTTTTTTTGTTAATGATTTTGAATATGACTTTTTATGAGAATGGATTTGGCTCTTTTTTAATTTATGAAAATTTAAATATCACTTGGATATGTAATATCGTATACAATTTTTTGTATCGGAACTTTACTTCAAATAGTTTTTTTTTGCAATATGAAGATATTTTGAATTTACTTTCAAGAAACTTCATCTAAACGACTCAAATTTAACAAAACCTGCAAAATTTCGGCAATTTCTAATAACATTCGTAATATCGTAAATCGATTTTAATATAATTTATCAATTATCTGAACATAAATTGGTTCATTAAAAAAATTATTTTCTAATAGGTATTGTACATATACAAAATAATTTCAAAGTAATATAATATTTAATTTTTAATGCCGAAAATTTTATCAAGTTATCGTTTAAAATATGTTTTTCATTTACAAAATAACAGCCTTATTTATAAAACTTATTAGGGCTTTATAAAGACTTTTTAAGAAAAATTTTGTATGAAAATTTATTTTAAAAAAGCCTTTACAGAGCCTCAATAAGTTTCATAAATAAGGCTGTAAGAAATTTAGGTAATATTGATTTACTTTTGTAATATCGTACAGTTTTCTATTGATTTTTTAATATGGATAATATGTATGAAAAAAACATATTGCCATTATGAGTTATTTATTAAATCATAGGAAATAATAAAAAAATTCCTAGGTGCACTATTCTGGGCTGAGGACCTACGAGTCTTATTAACTGTTCTTGATGCTGCAAGTTTTGGTATTTATTATTTTAACAAGAAAATAGGAAATAAGGGTGATTGTTATGTAATTCAATTCGAAACGGAATTGTGTTCGAATGTAATGTTAATAAAATACCGATTCGAACAGTTTCCGTTTCGAATCGAATTACATAATAACCCCCAAGATTTTTAGATTTTTTTTTTAAATTTGTTGTGGCAGTGACAAAGTGATACCTTAGATAGAAAGTCATGTATATGGTTAATCCAATTCTCATTAGCTTTATGTTAAAATTAATTTAAGTACATAAATATTTTAGAGCTAGAAAGAATTGTTAAAGATTGGCAGGAGATATGGTAATTTCAGGTCACATTTTATAATGAAATTTTTAGGCTTTTTTGGGACTTCAATGATTTTGTAGCTCATTTGATGTTCGTTTCATAACCATTCTTTTTATATAAATGTACATATATGTTGCATGTTTTTGTATACTCCACTTACATTTGTGCTTCCTTGCATTGCATTAAAAGTAAACTAAAAATGATATAAATTTATAAAAATAAAACCTTTATAAACATAAATTTTAAGTTATTCAAGGATTTAAAAATAGCAGTTTCACACAAATATCCCTCCTCAAGAGCAAGCATGTTTGTATGCGTATGCAAACATCAGCACCCTTTAGTTCTGAGTATGACAAGTATATGAAAAAAAATATATCACTTATTTAGCTAAGACTGGTACTCACTATCCTACATAATTGTTCGACTTTTGAGAAAATGCTTATGAAAACTTTCAAAACACGAGTTATTCATTAGATCAGGGTTGCATTTTCTCAAAAGCCGAAATAGTATGTAGAATAGTGAGTACTAGCTCTTAATCACGTGATATCTCCTTGGAAAGCTCAAGTGATAATTTTATGTTGTGTATGTGGTAAATTAGATCAGTGTCTCAAGTTTGGGGGTGAGTAAATAACTGCTTCCAGGTAAGCGATTTGTCTTCATTTCATATTAAACATGAATCATGGCGCCTGAAACTTTAAACTTCAGAAACGACTGGTTTTATTTTGGAGTGTTTGAATGTGTATGCAAATGAATAAGTGTCGTAAAGTATTATTAGAGTGCAAAAGAGTATGTACATATATGTGCTAAACTCTCTGTGGCTGAGTGTGAGTGTTTCCTGCGCTTAGCACCGCTAAGCTGATGACATGAATAATGTCATTCTCAGCGTAGTAACAAACTGACTATGTTGTTTTTTTCTATATTTATTTTCTCTTTTAGTTTTCTTATTTTTTTTTATGCAAATTTACATATATATTTTTTTTAGTTTAAAGCTGTAAATTATGCAAAATTTTAAATTATAAATAATAAATTAACTCAAGTTTTTTTCTTTGCATTTAAACTTATTTTTATAAAAAATTCAAGCACAGGGATTTAATATCCTAAATTTAAGAGAGCATAAGTACTTCAGACTTGAGTTTCTGCCGTTTATATGGGTCATAAGTAATAGCAAAATGTTTCCTTGTTTTAAATATTTGCCTTCTTAAATAGTTGTGCCAAAAAACCTTTTAAAATGTTTGCTAAATTGAAACAGAAAGCTTAAGTGTTAGCTAAAGGATCTAGCGTTGTTATGCGTTTTACGAAACAGTGCCTTTAAAGTAGTTGGCATATAATCAAGAAAAGTATTTTACTTTTAATTAAAAAAAAAAATATTTTACAAAAATTACTTAAGCATAAGATTTGGAGTAAAATACAAATTAATAAAAATTAAGGCATAAATAATTTTAAATTTCTTTCCTTGGGTTTTTTGTGAGAACATTGGGAAAGTATATTATGATTTAGGCAATAAGGAAAAAATCCTTAAGTCATATTTTATTGTTTTGCAGGAGAGGACTTTTAAGCTTTCAAGTCGATTTTCAGAAATTCATTTCTTTTACAGTTAAATTGGTAAATTCTCTGTTAACCTTTATTTTTCTAAGCAAATATTTTTCTACACACTGTAATTTATACATTCAAGTTTAAATATACCAAATTATAACCTAAGTTAAGCTATTATTCCAAATGATATTACAAGTCTATACTTGTCTATACTTGATACTTTCGAGTATGCAGATGACGGAGGTACCATTTTCTCAAAATCAGCTTATCTCGACTTAAGCGCTTTTTCCTTTTTGCCATAGATGTATTTTCTTATATACATATGGGCGCATATTCAGAAATCGTAACCAAAGTCGAAACTAATAAAACAGAAACTAAAATATAGTTCATAGATAGTTATAGTTCTTATTCACAATTCATAACTAGTGCAGCAACTGCTTTCAGCTGGTAAACGAAATTCAACCTTGCATATTGTTATATGAGAGCATAAAATGTCGATAATATTTTGAACGATAAATTCTGTAATTAATTAAAAAGCTTATGAATCTATTAAAAAACAGTTTAATTTCCTTAAAAAAAAATTTACAAAATCTATAAAAGTAATTTTGGTTATAGTCCTATACAAATCAATTAAAATATGGGCCTGTAAAAATAAAAATATTCAATAGAATTTTGTTGACCAAAAACACATCTCTAATTTATTTTATTGCTTTATATGGATATTGTTTTGGACGCAATAGAAATAAATGCAAGAAGTAAAGATAAAAAGGAAAGCTTATTATATAGAAAAATTTTAGAAAATAAAAAGTATTTTTTGTTTTGTGCATTTTAAAGAGCCACACATTGATTTTACTTTTCAAATAAATTGTAAATGAAATCAGTCAGCTGTTCTTTGAATGTATTAGTTAGTTGGCATTTAGTTACAGCTTTACCCATAATTAAGTGTAATCAACTATGAATAACTTAAATAGGTACTTGAAAAAGTTAACACTTAGTGATAATTTGTGAATATGCGCCATGTATTTTAATACTTCCAAAAAAATATAATATATTTAACTAATTTTTTGTTCTTAATTTTTTTTCTTTTCAGGTAAGTGTTTGCTATTTAATATATCAACTCAATATGTAAGTTTTCCATTACAAACTAATGTTGCTACTGATAAGCCCTAAAGTGTTTAAAAATTAATTCAATTTCAATCCACTTAACCTTAATAATTATTGTTAATATTTCTTCCAAAATACAAAATAAAGTTTTTAGTGCCAAAAAAAAAAGAGATTGTCTAAAGAAAAATAGCCATCATTTTTTTTTTGTTTTTGTAAAAGCAATCAATGCATTGAAAACTTCATACCACAATTTGTTTTTTAAAATTAAAAAAAATCTACTCAGCCAGCCACTTCATTCTATGCATATGAATTTGTTCACTAACCAACAATCAAGTCAAATTTAAAATATCATGCAAATTGTAAAAAAAACAGTGAAATTCGGTTTTAACGAACAGTTAAAAATTTGTCTTACATCTACCAAATTAATAAAATTTGCCAAAAGCGTAGAAATCACTACAAAAAATATATATTCTGCCTTATCGTGGTTGGCATAACTCAAATAAGACTACGACTGTTAATACATTAAGGAAAAAAGGTTGAAGTCTTCTTTAATCTACTATTACCAAACAGTCGTAGTCGTGTTTGAAATACGTCAACCACGATAAGGCAGATTATTTAAGGGTCCTTGCTTCTGGTTCGCTTTATCTGTGTTCTACTGTATACCCATACAGATAGATACTCATTGCAGTAATCACGCTGTGTGGGGATATTGAGAATTGTTGCCAAAATGAATTTGATTTCAATTCAATTGGAATTTTGTAAATGTAAAAGGGACTAGTTAAAAAAAAATATAAAAAAGTGTTGCCATTGTCTAGCCATAAATAATATAAAGAAATTTTCTTAAGAAGTAGATAGGATTGTAAAGTCTCCAGGCCAAAACTGAGCTAAGGAAGATCCAAAGTGTATATGAGTAGGAAGGCGATGAGAGCTTGATAGGCACCCGGTCATAGCAAGCACCACTAGTTAGGAAACTGGTACTCCAGATTTCTGTAAGATGTGCGGGTATAAAGAGGAACCATGCAACATTGAACATATTCCCCCTTATTCCAATGGTCAACATCGACGTCACGTCAATACATACCACAAAATTAGGGCTTGTCTATTCGCCCTCGAGAAAAATTTCAAGCTATTGGCAGGCTATTTCTGGTTCCTAAGATCTAGAAAATAGCATGAGACTTTCAATAGCAGTCAGTTGTTTGCGACAACGGATAGACAAGCCCCAATTTTTTGGTATTGTATTGACGTGACGTCGACGTTGAGAACTGGAATAAGGGTGAATATCTGCCATTGCCAGACGGCAGATGAGCAGCCGTTTACTTGAAAGCATTAGTCATATCGCTAAGTATAAACTGGAGGTTATCAGGGGCTTCATCATTTAAATTCAGTGGCTTAGTGACAGCTGACTGGAGCTCTTCGGGGTAAAAATAGGGGTTAACGTTGTTATTAATGGGTAGCAACAGAAGGGAATCTTAATGAACCGAACTGGGTGTCCGACTGGAGATGTGTTTTAGCTTCACTCTGCCCAACCTAACCTAACCTAGAAGACATACAAAATGCCTCACTAGAATTGCAGTATACTGGAATGCACAAGGGGCCACAAGAAGGGGACGCTCATTTCATACAAGGAGGACACACATTGAGGCTTTAAAAAACTACAGCCGCAAGAGTTGGGAAAAAGTGAAAGCGTTGGCACAAGAATCAAGAAATTTATTTAGGGTCCTTTGCTTACTTCACCATCTGTGCTCCCTCTTCCTTATATCTTTCCCAAGAAAGATAACCACTTCGCTTAATGATTTGCATCACTTGCCTGAAAGTTACATCTCTTTATGAGGGTGGCGTTGGTTGAAGTAGTTGATTACAAAACGGAAGATCCTCGTTTGTAGCCTGATTCTGACAGTCATTAAAAAAAATAACACCACCCATTTTTCTGATGGGCATTAGTGTCCCTTTGTATCAGTTTTTAAAAGTTATAGTGACGAAGGCACTCTCTGGACTACTCCTGCATCAGCGAATACTTATTCTAATGTAACATCAAAGCGCCCTCCTTCATCGGTATTGTGTAGCAGAATCATCGGCGAAGTAAAATAACCTATAAAATTGCTACTAAACATAGCTTTCAAAATTTAATACACCTTATTGACACCAGGGGCGCTGCAACACTGCTTTATTTAAAAGAAAACGTGCAAAAAGCAGAGTTGCAAAGCAATGAAGCTTTCCTCTATTTCTGCCTTCACCAACTGTCTTCTCTATCACTATACCTTTCCTAAAGGTATAGTGATACCTTTATATTCATGGCCTGAGTGTTACTTCTCTTTCTAAAAAAAACAAAATCATTAAATTCAAATGAGCCCAATTATATTTATACCACTCAAGAAAGCAACAGCCTAGGAATTCAATTTCAACAATTATTTGATATCCTTTTACTACCAAAATACTTAAAATTCATATTCTCTTTTACACCGATATTCCAAGAAATATTATAACTTAAACTTTATTAAGTCCTCTGATAGAAAAAAAAACAAACCATTCACAGTGTGGCCTTTCTGTAAATGCACTTTCCAATTACTCTTTGGCTTTGAGTTTTCCAAAAAATTATTTCACACTGCAGCAAACACAGAAGAAGAGTTTGCCATTGGAATTTTTATTTCCCCAAAGTTGCAAATATTCTCCAATTCGAAATGAAAAACATAATAACAATAATAACGAGAGGCAATGAAATTCAAATGAAACAACAAAATAAACAGCACACAAGTGACACATGACATGTTGCAAGAAAAAAAAAAAAAAAAACCGAAACAAACTTGACTTGTAAACTAAATTTTTTTGTATTCTGTTTTTGACATTTATACAGAGAAAGCTGATGTCACAGTAACAAAGTGCTGAATTATAATTGTATGTACGTATGTGTGTGTGCTGCTGGCGAAATGTTATGCAACAGAATTAAAGCTGAGAAGTGACGAAAAAAAAGTAACCAAAGATAATTTAATTTAAAAAACATACTCGTATCAGTCATGTTTTAGAACAAAATGTGTGTTGTCTCCCTTATCAATCGAGTGAATTGCCAGGACATGATGCCAATGAATAAAATTTATTTTTTGGGTTTTAAAATGGCTGCAATTTCATAGTAGAAATTAATAACTGACTCAAAGTCATACCAATATACATATCTTACCCCGAATTTCGTTCAAGCAAAAATTAAAAAGTAGCAGATGATTGGGGATTCAGAATCATGTAAGATTAACAATTGAGAATCGTGAAATTTTCGTGCCTAATGTGGGACTCTCAATGAAGTAATGATATTTAAGCTTAAATTAGACGTGACATGGCCATAATGCCGTAGCCATAACTAAACCAAAATTCAATTGGTTTCTATGGTGAGAGTTATGGCGTTATGGCGAGTCACCTATAATCAAATACAGTGTGGCCCATTAGTTTGGTTCGAACGGCTGTTCTCTATGGCTATCGTTATGAAACGTCTGATTGAAGCTTTAACAACTCTCAGAGGAAGCAGTTAAAAACCTTAGTTTTTTGAGGAGCTGGAAGGAATCTCTATTTCTTATCGATGCATCTGTCCGTGAGTCTGAGATATCACATATTAGTGAATACGCCATCTTATGATTTATAAACTATTTAAAAGCACTAGGGAAAGATAGGATAAAATTGTCTGATAAAACAATTTGGATTTTTGCTGCTGCCTTGCTTCGAGTTCTTTCCAAGTATTAGCGGGATTTTGGAAAATCAGAATTTAGCAGAAGATCGCTATGGACTGACTACTCCAAGATGCTCAGTTATACTCTCAGTTATATGCTTACACAGTTTGAGTTTCAGACTTTGGTTCTTAATGAGTAAAACAAAAAGTATTTGAAGAGTACTAATGATAAAGGAAGAGGTGCTTTCAGGGCTTTTTTGGAAGTCGAAACCCTTGTCTAATGTGTAAGTCCTTGTAGAGACTTAGGTTAGGTTAGGTTAGTCTGGCTGGTGAAGGACCTCGCATAGACCAGGATTGATTCTTAAATATGACAGCCTAGTTCGTGATGCATGTATCGAATGACTCCAACATAGATTTAATAAATCTTGGTAATCTACACATTTCCATTCTCGATACAAGTTCAAGACTACGAAAAGTGTGATCACCAAGACAGTAATGTCTAGTGCAGCTTAGAGCCGGACGATGGCACAGTAGATGATCTACTGTCTCAATTACCCCAAGATCCTTACATTTCCTGCAGGTACCGTCAAGTATTTGGCCTATTTTGACGGCATACGAAACTTCTGGTTTGTGATAAAAGGAATTTAGTCAATTGAGGATCATGATTCTAGAAGTTTTACAAGTTTTCGTTGTACGCCTTCGCTTCTTCCTTCATCTTAGAGTCTATGATTTATTTCAGGTGTTGAATTGATTTCAGCACATATAGCGTTTCTTCCATCGGTAATTGGATTCTCCTTTTGGCCAGTGTATCGGCCATTTCGTTTCCCTCAAACCCCCTGCGTATTCGGCCCCAAAATACATGTACTTGTCTGCCAGTAGATAAAATATTTAGGGCATTCCTACACATGAGCACAACCGAGGAATAGTTGCAGTCTGCTGAAATTAATTGAAATTAATATATTGCTACTTGACTGTCTATATATTCACACGCGCATTCATGGTTTGAGGGGGGAAAGCTAATTCTGCAGTCATTTTGGCTGCATAGATATCCGCCTGGAAGATGCTACAGTAATCAGAAGGCTTATAAGATTCCTCTCCGGCAGTAAATTGCATCCATCCATCTTTGAACCATCAGTTGAAAAGAAGACTTAATAATGAAGGAGGAGAGACCTTCCTACCTATTTGGGAGTCAAAGGTATTGCGAGTCCTTATCTAATTTGTAACTCCATAAATCCTTCCAGAACCCTTAGAATTAGAATTAGAATAGGGGGCAGATGTGGTCCAAAGACCGGCACTGCGACACCTGATGGATCTTTTGTACCATAGATCTGTGTATTAGATTAAATCAATCTCTGTATGACTCTCCTTATGAAAGTCAGTACAGATATTGGAGACGCCCGCCTAATATTATCTGAACACAGAAACTCAGAATGAAAAACACGCCTTCTACTGTCACATAATACGATACACTCACAAAGAATGTGTGTCATCGTCTCTTCATCTGCCAAGCATAAACGACAGAAAGTTGAACGAACTCGGTTACTTTTCCACAGAGGATAGTTCAGTCCAAAGTGAATAGAAAGAAAACCAGTAACAAGCCGTAAATTATTCCTGTTGAGGTTCAGGATGCCATTATATGTAAATGGCTGCATCAAAGCTTTTACCTGCCTTAAACCAGAAGAAGATAGCCACATTTCCTTTCAGAACCTTAATAATGCGAAATGAGAGGCTGAAACAATTTAACAAAAGAGATCTGTTTAACCGCATGTCTGTTTATTCTGTCCATTAATATATCTATCCCTCCCGCTGTCAATCTCCATGTAGAAATTTCCAAATTTTTTAGAGTATACATGAATGAATTAAAATGGATAAAACTGTTCAAATAATCGTATTATGGTATTACGGTACTTCCTTAATATTCTTTATCCTTACTTAAAATATTTTATTTGAAGAACTTAGAAACCTTTAATTAATTTGACCAATAAATTTAAGCTTACGGTATAATATGCCTTGTTCATTCTTCCTTCTTACATGCATTAAGGTTCTTCCCTACTTCTTTTTAGTACTTTCTCAAATTAAGGGCTCTTAATAAAAAATGTGTACATAAATCAATCAATGACTAAACTGTCCCTAACATAAAATATATTTCATCGAAATGGCTTATAAAGAAATAAAACAACTGTAAATAAGGCTCATTTAAGATGTCAAAAAAATAAAGCATACAAATGTGTAAGTAGAAATAAAGCTCAACACAATGGTGAAGTGTGATTTCAAATGACAGAAGGAAACAATGCACGCACACGAACACACACACACATACATACATACATTCTCAAAGAAATAACCCTGAAGGAAATGTCGATTGTGAAAATGTACTGAGTCGCTTTTGACTTTGTCACCAGTACTACTCTACAATTATTCCCCATACAATACTTTGTAATATAGACATTTAGCATGTGCTTGTCATTGAAAATCTACTAGTAACACTAAAAGAATTGACTAGGTAGTGAATTCATAGTTCTTATGGGAACATGGAGACATACCACCCAGACATTTACTGGTACATTTCTATACCTTACGTACATACAAATTTATGTATATTGACAAGTTGTTGCAAAATACACCAGAAATACACCACATCTGTTTTCTCTCTTTCTTTTATACTGACGAATAGAAGAGAAATTGTAGACAATGTAACTACTACTAGAATTTTAGTGTTGACATAGAGACACTTGTCCCCAGTCTGACTGCAGGGAAATATCCACTCTACATACACACATTTTGTGACATTTGCTTCATGTGTCTAAATGTTTAATATCCGGCAGAAGTGTTCAACAACAATAGAAAAGTGAAAGAAACAATTGAAATCCAAACAAACGGTGATTTATTGACCAACGATATTTGGTTTTCTTCGTGTTTTATACTTGTTTGCTTTTCACTGCCCCACGAAGTTTGTTGTGTTTTCTTATTCATGTGCGTTTGGGCTAAAATACTCTTACATACTTGTATCAAAAACAAGAAGAAAAAAGTCCGTAAATAGGCTGCTTTTCCATTGAAAGCCGTGACACTGCTTAGCATTGCTAAGTGAAATCAGCTGACCCAGTGAATGCTAGTAAAATTAATGTTAACGTAAATATGAGCCTGTTGTTTTTTTTTCTTTATAGAAATCCCTATTGAAAAAAAAACCTGTAACGAAAATGTATCGTAATGTTTCACTTGAGTGACTTACAATTGTTCCATACAAACTAGAGGGCTGCGTAAGCAGTCTTGAAATGTAAATACGTCTTGTTTTTCTAAACGTATTGTCATAGTATGTATTATACTAAACCAATAATAAATGACGCCGTTTAATAAGCGAAGCACGATGGATTTATTGATGTTCGTGTATATGAGTGTTTACTGACGGGAAGACTTTTTGTTCGTAACAAACAATCAAAAGAAGCAGTGTTGATGCCTGTATGCTTGTTTTTTTGCGTATTGTACGTTTGAGTGTGTGTGTAAGATGTATATTGTAAGCTGTTATGTGTTTAAGGGTGGTTTTTAAAAGCAAGCTCAAACAACTAATGACAATGCATGTGTGCGTTTGTATGCGCGCAGAAAAATAAAAGATCATACACACAAAATGTGTGCGTATGTACATGCATGACATTTGTATACGCGCCCATGCGTATGACGAAACAAGCATCACAAATTCTTTCGTCACAAAGTATTTTCTTCTTTACTGAAACAAATTTTTTGCAAACAGTGTTTAGCGTTTGTTTTAGAAGATTTCGCTGTAGTAAAGCATTTGAAAAATCCCTCATGTCTTAAAAGTTCTTGTAAGTGGTCTTGTGCAGGGGTCTCATACAAATAGCATAAATTTTATGAAACTTGTTAACGAACGACTACTTACGACAGCAATAATAAGTTTTTGGAAAAAAATACTGTACGCTCTCAAACCTAATTTAGACGCTTTGGCAGCATGTGTTTTTTTTTTTTTTTGGCGGTGGGAGGGGAATTCCATAGCATATTTTTATTTGATTTATGGCATTTCATTGGATTTTATTACCGAGCAATTTAGAGCCATTTCATTCTGTTTGAGCAGAAATTGATGTACTTTTTAAGGCAATAAGTACTTAAAACACTGATGACAATTGTATTTAATTTCTCTTACTACTACTTCAGCTATTTTGTTATATTCTGTCCCCCCCCCTTCCCTTTTTAAAAGCTTGAGTTATGAAAGCTCAATTAAATCTGTTATTTCGAAAAAGAATAAAAATTTCTTTAAACCTTTAATGATAAAAAATGCCTCTTGTATATTTCATGTTCTGTAATTGAAATGGCTTTCCGCTTTTCGTAATAATACGAGTACAAGCAACCAGAAATATGGGAAATAATTAAGTTAAAAAAAAAAAGAAAAGGAAAGCATTTAAGCAATAAGAGCCTTCGTTGTGAAGTCAATGAGATGTTAAAATAACTGCAATACTCTGATCCCAAAACATAAAATAAAAAACAAGCAAATAGTTTGATAAGGAGTCTGGAAAACAGCAGTGCAGCCAGTTAGTGCCGTATGAGTTGAAATTTCATAAATGAAAAACCAGCGAAATATATTCCCTTAGCATGCAAAGACATGCACAAAGACAAAAACATACATCGATTTATGTATTTTATTCAGATATAACATAAAAAATGCTTGTCTGGTTGTTTATCATTGGTCTGGACTTGTTATTCACCGTTATCGGGAATAAAACGAGAACATTTTGTTTTCGTGAAATATTTCACGTAAAGAAAAAATAGCACACAAAATTAGAGAATGATGTATTAAAGCAACAACAACGCAGTCATTGGTGATCACAATTTTTTTTTAAGGAAAGGGAACACATTTCACGAGAACTTTTTTTGTTCCACATAAGTGTGATTCAGTAACATTTTTCATAGAGGTTGATTAAAATAGCTAGTGAATCGACTACGGAACAAATTACGGCCTTTGAGAATATTATTATTATTAGAATATTATCGATAACAAAAATTTTTATTAGAATAATTTCGATAGCAAAAATTTTAATTAGAATTTTTCGATAAAATATATTTTTATTAGAAAATTTACGATAACAAATATTTTATTACAAAATTTTCGATAACAGAAATATTTATAGGAAATTTTTGATATAATGAAAATTTTTATTAAAGTCTTACGATGACAAAATTTATCTAAAAATTTTTGATAGCAAAATTTTCATTTGAATATTTCTGATAACAAAAATTTATTGGAATATTGTCGATAAAAAAAATATTTTATTTGAAAATTTTCAATAACAAATATTTATTATATTTTGATTAAAAAAAATATTTATTAGAAAATTTCCGATGATAAAATTTCATTAGAATATATTTTATAACGGAAATTTTTATTGGAAAATTTACGATAAAAAAATTTTTATTGAAAAATTTACGATAACAAAAATTTTTATTGAAAAATTTACGATAACAAATATTTTTATTGGAAAATTTTCGATAGCAAAGATATTTGACATATTCGATAACAAAAATATTTATTAGAAATTATTTGATAACAAAAATTTTTATTAAAATTTATCGATAATAAAAATTTGTGTTAGAAAATTTTTGATAGTACAAATTTTATTATATTTTTGATGACAAAAATTTTTATCAGAAAATTTTCGATAGTAAAAATTTCATTATATTAATTTTGATGACGAAAAATTTTAATAAAATTTTCCGATAACAAAAATATTTTTTTTAAAAAGTTTCGCTAAAATATTTATTTGAAAATGTTCGAAAACATAAATTTTTATAGCAAAGATATTTGACATTATTCGATAACAAAAATATTTATTAGTAAATATTCGATAACAAAAATTTTTATTAAAATTTATCGATAATAAAAATTTGTAATTATTAGAAAATTTTTGATAGTACAAATTTTATTATATTTATGATGACAAAAATTTTTATCAGAAAATTTTCGATAGTAAAAATTTCATTATATTAATTTTGATGACGAAAAATTTTAATAAAATATTAATAAAATTTTTCGATAACATAAATAGTTTTTTTTAAAAAGTTTCGCTAAAATATTTATTTGAAAATATTCGAAAACAAAAATTTTTATAATAAAATTTTAGATAGCAAATATTTTATTAGAAAATGTTCTATAACAAATTAGAAAAATTAGAAAATTTTCAATAACAAAAATATTTGTTGAAAGATTTTATATTAAAAATATATTTATGTGTTTGAAAATGTTCGATAACAAAAATTTTTATTTTAAACATTTCGACAAAAATATGTATCTTAGAAAATTTTCGCTAACAAAAATATTTATTGAAAAATTTTATATTAAAAATATATTTATGTACTATATGAAAATCTTCGATAACAAAAATTTTTTATTAGTTTAATTTCGATAACAAGAGTTTTTATTAGACAATTTTCCATAACGAAATTGTCCTGAAAATATATTAATAAAATTTTGTTTAAAAAAGTATTCAGAAAATTTTCATTACTCTAATTTTATGGTCTTGAAAATTTTTGATAGTAAATGTTTGCTATATAAAAGTTTTAAAAATTCTTAGGGCCTAATTTTGTAAAACGCATTGATAAATTTTGTATGTATTTTGTTTTTGTAATTTAAATTTTGTCCATATAAAATTTGACGACGCTTGGCATTGCGTTTTACACAATTAGGCCCTTATTTTCAATATAAATAAAAGTTTTTCGTACCTTGACTTCTCGATAACAAACATTTTGCCTAATAAATTAGTAGTTAACAACAACTAATGCCATAATTCAGTAAGAAGATTAAGGACGTTTGTTTTTGTTTGAAAATTCCTTTGAGTTCAATAAATTGTTTTCTTCAAAAATGGTTGTTGTCTTTGATCATGAAAAATTAAAAATATTATTATTATTATTATTATGCCATGTTTTTAAAACATAAACATTACGAGTAAATGAACGTATTATACATATAGGAAAAAATATGTTTTGGAAATAATGTTTAGAACAAAATCATAAAGCAAATACACGAACCTTCTAGCATAGACAATAAATAATAATTGTTTTAAAGAATCATAACAGCGGCTTTTTTTCGCCCATAAACAAGACGATACAATCGTCGAACAGAATTAGGGCATAAGTCTCTTAAGAAAATTTTTCAATAATATTTTTTTAAAGTATGTGTGTTAATGATAAGATTTTCGCAAAAAAAATTTTGTTTCAGCATAACATAAGTTTTAACATAGCTTTTTTTTCGAAAAAAGTAATTTTCTAAGAAAAAACAATTTTCTTAAAAAAAAAATGTCGGTAACAAACCAAAATTAATTTTGTTTTAAATGAGCAAAAAATTAAATTTTTACTATTAATTTTCTAAAAACTATAGTTTTTAAATAAACCTCTCTCTCGCTGTAGGGTGTAATGAAATAAACATGAAAAAGCAGCAGCAGCCAAAAGAGTTGTAAGTGAAAATCGAAATGAAAGGAAATTTACATATCACGTAAAGCCATTTCAGTTGTAAATATATTCACTATTATTTGTTCATTTTTGCTACGCAAAAATTGTTTTTAAATGTCCCGTCGAGTGTATTACAAACGAAACTGTATCCTGTTCCTTTTTTTTTTTTTTTTTTTTTTTTTTTTTTTTTTGTTTGTTTGCATTAAATGCTTGTTTTACATTTTTTTTTTTCATTAAAAGCCGAAACAAGCAACGAGCAAATAAAGCAAAAGAGATTAATATTTCCGCATAAAGCCATAAGCTTTTATAGCATTGTAGTGGAATAATTGAGTAAAATTTTTTGTTGCTGCAGCATGAAAACAAGGAAAGCAGTCAGAAACTATTAAACAATATCAAGGATTATATTTTTTTTTCGTTAAAACAAAAATATACATTAATGAAATCCATGTTGCAATATTTCTACTTATTAAGGGAGGTTAACAATGAAAAGAAAAACAAGTGAAAAAAAACCTAAAAATAATTTATAATTGAATTTCATTGAACAAATATTTACTGGCATTACTAAAAGTAATCAGACAAAACTTGTAACATTATTATCAGTTTCCAGGACACGTTGTGTTGTGGTTAAGGCTACTTTTATTATGTCTGTTAGTTATTTTTTTCCTTAGCTCTATATTAAATTAATTGCTGTCAGATAATGAGTTGTGTCATGACGTGCTACTGAGCTTGTAACTTTATGGCGTTTGCTAGTTAATTTTTTATTTGTTTTCATAAAACTATTATTGCAGATCTTGAATTCTAGTGAAATATCCTTAGACATTTAGTCAGCTTTAATTGTAAAATTCTTAAGATTCATCATTGAAGTTGATACAAAAATTATTCATAGACAATTATGAAATACGGTTTGAAGAGAGCTTTAACTTTAACAATCGTTTGTGAATGACGCTGTTAGCATTTCAAGTTATCCCATACTTCTTCTCAGCTTTAAAATGTGCTTTAGCTGCTTATCTTGTCCTGTTGATTTGCTGGCGTATTTAGCCGGGCGGAAACAAAGTGCATTGTTACAAGCTTAAGACTTTTTGTCTACAGCCTGTCACATCAAAATGAATCCCAAATCCAAAAGACACAAAACATCATTAATTTTCATTGCAAAATAAAGATATTTCATTTTTTTTCATGTTTCCTATTACTTACAAATCATGATGCTGCATCCTTTTTTTTACTTCCTTTTCCATAAATGCAAGACATTTTTTGTTCGCCCGTTTTGGTATTATATTCCACTTCTTCTTTAACTGCTTTGTTTCTTTTACTTGAAATCTACAATTTTTCTTTTAGCAATGATGAATTTTTTCTTCATTGTCTGTACTAGAGGCCTGCATAAACAGTCTTGAAATGTAAATATGTACGTCTTGTTTTTTAAATGTAGTCTCGTGACATGTATTATACTAAACCAATAAGAAATGATGGCGTTTAATAAGCGAAGCACGATGAATGTATTGATGTTCATGTATATGAGTGTGAATAAGCCATGTCGCGAAGACTTCTTGTTCGTAACCAACAATCAAAAGAAGTAGTGTTGATGCGTGTATGCTTGTAATTCTGCATATTTTACGTTTGAGTGTGTGTGTGTGTGTGTGTGTAAGATGTAGATGGTAAGCTGTTATGTGTTTAAGGCAGAGCCAGCCACGACATAAAATGAGGTTGTGTTAGTGAGAAAACACCCTGCAACCCAACAAACATTATGCATTATTAGGGAATAATTAATGAATTGCGAACTCATGATTTTTGTATTCACTGTGTAAATCGTAACTACGAATACGGAACAGATCACATTTTAAAGTTTTGCAGTAGGATTTTCGGTGTTAATACTCTTGTGGCAATTCCTTATCATTAAAATATGCTTCAAATGCGAAGAACTTAGGCTATTGCGTTGCTTTGAACAAATTAGTTTGAGGTCAGAAAAAATTTGCTCACACAACTAAGTAGATGGAAAAAACGATAAACATTTCATAGCATTTTTTTTTTGAGTTCGGGATATACTAATGTATCCAAATTTTTCCAGAACTCTGTAACATTCGTTTTCTCTGCCGCATTTAATTCACTTCGAAGTATAATCAGTTCGCTTTGTATATCAAAATTGTAGTTGGTTACGTCACAAGTGAATGGACTTTCAAAAATTTCAAGCAATGGTTGTATTTTTTCGAAGTCTTTAAACCTGTCTTAAAAGTTATATAAAAGTGTTTCAAATAGTGTTATGTATTCAAATTTAGTTACGTTCTTCTGTTTTTCATATATGAGATAAGTTTTTGGAAAACTAGAAAAATCATTTGATTGAATTTCGGAAAGGAGTAAAAATATCTTTGTCTTAAAGTTAAAAAGAATTCGATACAAATCGCACAAATTCTTTTCCTTACCTTGCAGCTCTAAATTGAATTCATTTAAAAAACTAGTGGTATCGGCCAAAAAAGCTAGATCCAAAATAAATTCTTTGTCTTGTAAGGCCTGCACTCCACAATCATCTATCTTTTCCTTTTCTAAAAACTGTAGCACTTCTTCTTTTAAATCAAACAATCTATTTAAGCAATCACCACGGCTTAGCCAACGAACTTCCGTGAACATTTTTAGATCATTATATGCTGCGTTTTTGTTTTTCAAAAAGTTTACAAACTTTTCTATGTGTGAGGGCGTGATGCCCTCCTCGTATTTTATTAATAATGTGTTCCGCAGTTTTCATGGCAGGATAATTAGTGATAAATTTGGATGCAAGAGCGGCCTGATGAATGATGCAATGAAAGCTATGAATTGAAATTCCATTTTTATTCATTTGCGCAATGAAACCTTCACATTTGCCTGCCATTACATTTGCTCCAAAAATTTTTTTTGTATCTGTAACAGAAAAAAGCTTATCGCTAACTACATCGAATAAAAGTTTGCCAGTTACGTTTCCGTGAAATGTTTCCAAGGAAAACATAGTTTCAAAATTTTCGTAGTTGCGACTTACACAGCGAATACATATAACGAGTTGACAAAGGTCATTTATGTCTGTGCTTTCATCCAGACAAAAGCACTTGAATTCGCAATTCATTAATTTTTCCCTAATAATAGATTCTAATGAATTTCCTATTTGGGAAATACGCCGTACCACTGTCTGAGGAGACAAGGGAAGAGATTGTATTAACGTAGTTTTGTAATTAAGTCTTTGTAAAACTTTATCAAACATATTTTTTACAAATATACCATCAGAAAATGGCCTTCCATGTTTGACAATGTCCAAGCTTATTAAGTTCGATATCTCCACGAGGAGTTTTTTTATTTTCAAAATGTGCTTCATTTTGCTCCACTGCAAGCAACCATTCTTTCATTTTTTTAATGTAAATGCCTTTGTTTTTATTAAAAAGCATTTCTTTTTCTGTACTTTCAAAAACATTCATTTCGCTTTGAAACGTCTCATAATGTCTTTTAATAACATATTCAGTGTCGTTCTTAAATGTTTTATAACATAATATACATTGCACGTTACCAAATGCACTTTGAATAGCGAAATATTTTTCGCATGCCATTATTTATACAAAATGTTTGCTGGTTACCTAAAAAAATAAAAGCCCAACAAAAACAACAAAAGCATCAACAAAAACTGTAAGCATCCGCGCATGTGTAATCGTCGCTTGTTCATTGACGACTAAATTAATGAGCATAAAGGCTCAGTTAGCCGACTGTAATGTAATGTAACTGCAACAGTAAGAAACAGCTGATCGATTTTGTTATGTTAAAAGTAATGAAAATGGTTATAGAGATGTAATGTAGCGTAACCTACTTTTCACATAAAAATATCAATCAGCTGTTTTCTACGTTACAGTTACATTACATTGCCGTCGGCTAACTGAGCCTTAAGAATATGTGCGAAGTGCTCTCTGCACAATTGTTGTATGAAATGGTTGGCCCTGGTTTGAGGGTGATTTTTTAAAGCTAGCTCAAACAACTAATGTCAATGCATGTGTGCGTTTGTTTGTGCGCAGAAAGATCATACACCAGTGATGGGAAATGAGATTTGCATTTCGGTATCAATAAAATTTTTTTGAGTACTTTTTTGGTCCCGAGAGTACCAACAACTATTATTTGTTTTATTTAAATTTGATTAGCAAAAAATTATATTCATATATTCATTCAGCTATCACACACGAGAACAATTGTGCTGGCATAACATGGCAGTTTGTAGATGAGAGAGGCAAATAGAGTGGTATTGTGTTTGGCATAATTTTTCAACCAGGCACAATACCGCATCATCGGCACAAAACCAATACATAGACAACTTAAAAAACAGCAAATGTTAAAATAATACAAAAAACACCAATACACACAAAGCTATGTGTATGTATACATGTTTATGGCAGATTAATTAGTCTCGTGTGTTCTAAAAATAAAAGTTGTGCCGGCATAAAAATTACTCCCGTGTGTGATACCCAATTTACAAATAAAATAAGGAACACATAGCATATACGTATGTTCATCAGAGATGGGAATTGGAAATCTTACCAAAGTCACTTGAATAGTGCAAACCACTTTTTATTTAATTTAAAATGCTTCAATAATAATTAATTTAATAATTTCCAAAATTAGTTGTTTACAAAAAGACATATACATATGTATGTATATGTATAATTTATTAATTCTTAGTACTTATTTACAAGAAATACAAATACCTGTGATCTGTTTACTTATTATTGGAATAAGAAAAATTTCCATATTAATACGAGCCATAACCGCCAAAGAGCTTAAGCAACATAATTTTCGGGCTTAATTTTTTGATGAAAATCATTTAGTTACGATCGCAGATAATCGATTTTCGTTAAAAAATGAAGTTAAAAATATATGCCGCTTAAAGTTTTTTTGCGGTTATGGCTCGAATGGACAAAAAAGTGCCTGTGCCATCTAACATCCAATAGTGCCATAAATGGCACAAGTGCGCCACATTTCTCATCATTGAATTTCATAGGTACAAATGTTAAAGTTATAACAAGAAGAGTTTTTAGACTTATATACATTTTTGTCCTGAATAAGACTTGATACTGTCGGAACATAAAGTCTGTTCCTTTGTTTTGTTTTCATGAGATTTTGGTAAGAAAAAATCCTTTCGACATTTGCAGAGAAGTGAGGTATAGACAAAATTCCGTAAGCTACTTTCGATATATCAGGAATCATGTACGCATCTAATGCGTTTTTAGTTTTAGACACTCTAGACCAGAAACTGCATATATTATTTTGTTAATGGTTTCATTTCTTCCATATTAGCCAATGATCTATATTGGTTGTTAATATTTTCAAAATTTAGCCTTTCGCTGGGAGACATTTTAATTAAAAGTGGTATAATGCTGTTGGTTTTACCAGATAAAACATTTTCAGAGGAAATCTTATTAATCCAAACTAACATTTTATTGCCAAAGTCCACTTTAGAACTTGACAGTATTTAATATATAACTTTTTACAATTTACAAAAATATATGCAAACGCGCGTCTTCTAACTGCATTTCTAAGTAGACCGTGAGAGTATTAAATACGCTGTGGGAGTACTGCGGTACTTTTTCATGTCAAATGGTATCAAAAAAAGTACGATCGTACCAACTTTCCCATCACTGTCATACACACAAATGATCATACACACAAAATGTGTGCGTATGTCAGTGATGGAAAATGAGATTTGCATTTCGGTACCAAAAAAATTTTTTTTGAGTACTTTTTTGATCCCGAGAGTACCAAAAACTATTTTTTTATTTAAATTTTATTAACAAAAAATTATATAAAATTTATTACAAATAAATAAGAAAATGAACACAAAGCATATACATATACATATGTACATAACCAGACAGAAATTGTGATTTTGCGCAAAAATTATGTGCCTCCACAACACTGTAAATACAAAATTACGACTCTTCCAAAAATTTTGTACCACCAAAGTACTACAAACACAAACATTTTACTTTGTGTTTACAAATACCGTGTTCTCAGTGATCCTATACCACTACAACACCGTAAATACAAAAAGTTGACTTAAGTTTGAAAAATTCCATTGTGACGACCTTATAAATTTGTATTTAGAGTATTGCACCAACATTAAAAACAAGAGTTGGAGGATGGTCATTCGGCGTTAGAATTTTAATGTTATGAGTTCCTTAAAATTAAACAGATGTTATACTGATATAGATATATAGATGTTATACATCGTGCTGATTGTCTTTTTCTGTCTCCCCAGGGGAGTCTATTATAGACTACGGGTGTGGCAACCCCGGGGCCCCAGCTGGGGTGATGTGGCTTTTTCCATTGACGTACCTTTGGTACATTACCCATAGAACTTATGTGTTACTACCCGATCTCTGAACACAAACAGAGCAAAGGATGTGCACATATTTATAACAAAAGGAAGACAGGTCCTGTTGATGTCAATTAGGTGCAGCGTCACTGCCCCTGAGTTCAAAAGATGATAGAGGTGAAGCCCTTGTGGTGGAACTTCGAGGTCTAACCAGAGGCTACTTCTGGTGCCACGGGTGCCGGTGGCCCGACAGCCGAGCTGCTTAGAGTTGAGTGCATGTAGCGGTCGTCAGTTTCCTTTGCTAAAATGCCGAGTTCGTCCTACCTCACGGGGTTAAAAGGATGATTTTGGTATGTGTGGAGTAGGCAATGGTGATTTGGCGACACAGGCATGGGTTCATCTCGGATGAGTGGTTGAGCTGTGCCGGCAATGGTTGAGGAATTCTCATGGGGACCTCGCTATGGGTGTATACACAACACCTTGGCGTGGAAGCCGGAGAATTATCGTGGTGGCTGTGGTTGCTACCAAAATCGCTGGGAGAATAGTCTTGGCTTCCCAGTGTGAAATCAATACTAGTGGTTGGTCTGACGCGGTCAGCCAGACACTATTCTAGGTGCTGTTGCCATTCAACAGAAGCTGCTATGGGCACGGACATAGCAGCAGAGTTTAGATAATTCAAATTACCTCAGCAAGGTAATTGAATATAGTACAGGGATAACTATATTCAAAGATTGCAACCTATGTGCCTTATGGAGTGGGCCATAGGTTCATTCTAATAGGGTGCATGGTGGCGTTGGTCTGGCGTCTAACCCACACCCAGTGCTTGGCACACGTGAGATTAGGCCGTAATGGCAGGTACTCACGTAAAGCAATCGCACATCTGTCTTTTTCTGTCTGGGTGGGTATAATATTAAAGTTATAACAAAAACAGTTTTTAGACTTCAATAAATCTTTGGCCTGGCTAAGACTATACTGTTGGAATATAAAGCCTGTTCCTTTGTTTTGTTTTCATGAGATTGTGGTAAGAGAAAATCCTTTCGATATTAACAGAGGAGTGAGGTATGGACAAAATTCCGTAAGCTACTCTCGATTTACCAGGAAACATGTATTCGTCCAATGCGTTTTTAGTTATAGCAACGGAAGTCCAGAAACTGCATACATATGTATATTTTCAGTTGTTAATGGCCTTAGTTCTGCCATAATATGATCTATATTGGTTGTTGATATTTTAAAAATTTAGCTTTTCGCTGGGAAACACTTTAATTAAAAGTAGTATAATTACCAAATGAAACATTTTCAAAGGGATACTTACTAAACCAAACTGTCAAAGTCCTTTTTTGCTCTAAGAACTTGACAGAATGTAATATAAACTTTTTACAATTTTTTTTTTTTAAACTGAAACAGTTGTTTCAACATGATTTCTGTTTACATAGAGACCAACTTCTGTGCCACAGAAAATATCATTGAATCAAATATAGTTTTCATTTATATTTAATTGTGATTGGTTTGGTACACTTTTCTAAAATGTCTTTACTAATAAAGTTTCGTGCCAGTTGTCGAAAAAGAAATTTTATTCTTTGCAAAAATATATGCATACGCACGTCTTCCGACTATATTTCTAAGTAGGCCATGATAGTATCAAACGTGTTGCGGGAGTACTACGGTACTTTTTCATGTCAAATAGTATTAAACAAAGTACGATCTTACCAACTTTCCCATCACTGGCGTATGTACATGCATGACGTTTGCATACGCGCCCATGCGTATCAAGAAAGAAGCAAGCTTCACACATTTTTCAGTCACGAAGTATTTTCTTCTTTACTCCCATACCTGCAATAACTGAAATAAATGTATTGCCAATAGTGTTGTTTAGCGTTTGGTTGAGAAGATTTCGCTGTAGTAAAGCATTTGAAAAATCTGGAAATTTTTTGTAAGTGGTCTTTTGCAGGACTTTAGTATGTACTTATTTTTTCTGTAATATTTTCATTATAAAAAAAAATGATAAATGATTTTTTTTTTGCAGAAAAAAGCTTCATTTAACGAATAGAACAAGTTAAAAAGATTTTAAATTCTTTTGCTGTAAATACTTAAATAAAAGATGAATTTATGATTTATACTATATTGTGTGGCAGTGGCAGAAAGAAGAAAAAAAAATCTCTTTGTTCCTGCGTCATGATTACAAAATGTACTTTTTTTTTTTTTGAAAAATGTAACAAAATGTGGTTTGTGAATGGTGCAAAGATATTATTACTTGAATAAGTTTGTTTTCTTTTTGTATGTGTGTTTTATTTTAAAGAAAAAATAGTCGTGATTTTGCAACATTGTCATAACTCGAGAAAGCTGGTTTTACAAAAAACGAGCTTAAAGCTTTGTACTTATAACATTTTGTAGCCTGTTGCTAAAATAAATAGAATCTTAACAGATTTGTTAAAGCTTAGCTAGTTTCGTAGAGAAGTCTAAGTAAGCTTTACTCATTTTTGCAAGCATTCTAAACAGCCTGACCGTTTGACTGACTAAATTGCCACTTTTTTGTTTGCCTTGTCCCCTTTTTTTTTAGAGTGAATTATATAATAATACATTAAAAATAAAAAGTTTAGGGTAGTTGTCTTGTTTTTTTTTTAATACTACCCCCTTTTTTTTGATAAATCCCTATTTGGTGCCACTTTTTGAAAAATGTCATCGGTCACCCTGATTCTAAAAGCTGAAATAACGTAAGTCTATATATGTAAAATCGCAGAATTAAAAACAGGTATTTTTAAGTCTAGAAAGCATTTACATATATGCGAATCCGATTGCCAACTAAAGTTTACCTGGTTAAATACAAGACTTTGCGTTTAGCACCCCAGCTTCAAAGCCAATAATTCTCGTATGCTAATTTTTAACAATCATAGAAAAAAAAAATTTAAAAGCTTTTTGTACCATTAAATTTTATAAAATTCTTTATTAAATCCTTGAAAACAAATTTGTACTCGACCTTGATTTTAAGTTACTTATTTTCTTTGTTTTCTTTAACCATTAAATTTCATAAAATTCCTAATGAAATGTTTTGTCATGTTCAAATCATAAATCAACCACAATCAATAAAACCCCAGCAAAAAATTTCAAAAAAGGTAATCGAGTTTGGAATTAAGCATTTTTGTTGGAAGCTATTCCTTACTGGATTACCAACTTAATGATTTTAACAAGGCGTGAGACTAAAATAATCGATTCTTGAGAAGTACTTACTTTTTTTTATTTGTCAACATTTCACGTAATCTATTTCATCTAAAAAAATCATTCTCTTCATTTAGCAACTTGCACGTAATTTTTTTTTTAAATTTTAGGTAATGTGATTTGTAAGCGAGTAATGAAAATTGGCAATCAGAAAAGTAAGTCATTATATGGCAACTAGTTCTAATGGTAATGTGTAATTTTAATTTGAAAATTATTTGCTGTTGTTTCAGCGTTGCCTATATGCATTTCATTGTTGCTGTAACAAATCATCAGTAGACTTCAACCACACATTTTGAGTAGTCACAAACCTCTTATCTTATGCACAGACTTTCAAGAACTATTTGAGAATTCACAAATAATAATATTTTTGAAAATCACAAGAAAAATAAGCGTAGTAGGCTTAGAAACTAACACAAAAAAGCCAGCAAATAATTTGTATTCGATTTGAATCTATTTTATTTTTCTACACCTTTAATTTCTTAAATGGTAATGTGTAATTTTTTGCTGGGACATTTATGTGTTTTTATTTCCTAACAAAAATCCTTACAAATAATTCCTATACAATTTGATATAATGACAGTTTACAAATCAGTAACTATTCAATATTTGCAAAACAATAGAAAATTAAAATATCTAATAACAAATATTTTTATGTATTCAGCTGCAACGAATGTTATGTTTCATACACCCAAGAAGCTTTAAATAATTTACTCATAAATACATTTTTGTCTAAGGTTTTACGCAGCCCCTCTCTCTTCTAAACCGGGTGTAGATTTTATAGCTGAAATTTTTGCACGGTTCTGGATATAAATTTATAATTTATTAGATAGTAAGTCTGGTAAACTCTCTTAAAATAACATTAATTAAAATTTGGAATTTTTTCTCTGTCTGAAGTAGTTGGCACGTTGACTACAAAACCGAAGCCCAGCACCTTCGAGCCCTGTACCGACAGTCATTAAAAAAATAACAATACCAGTAATTCTTCTGATATGCATTAGTGTCCCTTTGTATCAGTTGTTGTAGGAAAGTTCAAGTGATGCAGGTATAGACACTGGCCACTGAACTACACCGGCTTCAGCGGATTCCAATCCTAATGTAACATCAGAGTGCCTTTCTCCATCGGCATTGTGTAGCAGAATCATCAACGAAGTAAAACAACCAATAAAATGGCTACTAAACACAGTTTTGACAATTTAATACACCTCATTGACACCAGAGGCGCTGAAACACTGCATTATTAAAAAGGTGCAAAAAAGCAGCAATGTAAAACAATTCTCCTCCTTCACCACATGTCTTCTCTATCACTATAACATTTCAGAATGTAACCTCTAATAATAACTAGATATATGTAGAAGTGATTCATTGCCTAATTGTTACTTCTCTTTCTAAAAAAAATTAAATAGCTCGTCCCTTGAGAAAAGCTCTTTAATTTGCAAAAATTCCATACACTTTGGTCCCTCGTTTTCAAAAACTATTCGTAATACAGTAGATGCCCAAAAATTAGAATTCTCAATAATTCGAATTTCTACAAAAATTAGAATGTGTAGTTTTTCAATACAATAAACGCACTGCAAGAAGATATAAGATGTTATTGTTGGAAACATTAAAATTTCTATAGTTTCTATAGTTATTTAAAATCAAGATTAAAATTAAGGAGTAGATTTTGTAAATGCAAACGATTTTTTCGTTTTGAAATATTTTTTTTTTGAAACGAATTTTCGTTATTTTTAAACGTCTACAAAATAAGGAGGAGGTTATCAATTCTCTCAATTTTTTTTACATTGTTACTTCATAACTCGATAAATTTTAACATTTTAGACCGATTGTAAAAATTCTCCTTTTCTCCGAGAGTGTATAGTTTCCAATTCGTCTCATTGAAACAAAAATAGGCGAAGACACGCCCACTTATTTTTTTATTGGATTTTATGACATCCTACTTACTTGATTGCTGCGAAACCTAGCAAAGACCTTTGGTTCTTGTGATTACACAATTTTAAAGTTGGAAAAACGGGTGGGGCTACGCCCATTACAAAATATTAATATATTTGACTTGGTTATACTAAAGCCATTTTTACGAAACTGACCACACATCTTGAGCTCTTAAATAGACACAGTCTTTCATTAAAAAAAGGCGTCACGCCCATTAAAATTTAATATTTTATTTTAAATAGTTCCACTTTAACGATTTCTAAAAACACACACAATCTCGCATTTAAAAATATGGGCGGAGTCACGCCCATTAAAATTTAATTTTATAATTCACGTACTTCTTAACCAATAGATTTAATTTTTTTTTTTGAGAGTTTATTTCCAGTTTGGTTCCATATTTTTTTTTTTTTTTTGAAAATGCATTGAAGTCGGTTTTTTTTGGCAGAAAATGTGAAAATTTTAGAAAGGGAGTTTTTTTTTACAAAATCTGCCCACAAAATGGTTTTATTAACTTTTTATGATGAGATTCACCTTTAGTTTTTCATAATTTTTTTTTTCAAAATAAGAAATTTTCCGAAATAAGAATTTTCGAGAGTCTACTGTAAAAACCAATATGTTAAAAAAAAATACAAAGTCAATGTTTTCTACAAGTTTTTACTTTTGCGGGTAGTTATCTTTCTGGAAAATTTTTGTGTTTCTTAAGATTAGTTTGTTTCTAGTTTTTTGTCAAGTGTAAAACTGTCGGAAAAAAATTACACCTCATTAAATTTAAAACCTTTATAAATAGTTTCTTTTAGCTCAAACTCGTTAAATAGAAATCTCTTAATTTCTAAAACTTCTCTTGTTCATAGAAAGCAGTCGGTTACTTCGATTACGAATTATCGAGGTTCTACTGTAATTAATAAAATAAATTTATATAGAATCTAATAAAGATATTTGTTGTGAAATGTTTTTTGTTGGATGCTTTTGTTTTCGTTGGCAACTCTTAATAACATTTTGAGTTTTTTTCTGTAAACACACAGAGTTTTTTATTTAGCTTTTCTCGGGAGTTTTTTGGTTGAAGTCTACTGACGAGTCTCTTAAGCAAAAACGAAATGCTTTTAGGCGTCGCTTAAGCAATAACAAACAAAAATTCTTTTTTTTAATTTAGAATCTTAATGGGTGTGGTCTTCCCCGCCCCTTGGACAGCAAATGTTTTTTTTTATGTATGCAGTCATTCAGGGATATCATGAAAAAAATTCCACGTGAAATTTTTCACGGACAACAATTCTAACTAAGCAAGTAATAAGGAAAACAAAAAATTCTAATTGGAAAAGGGAGAATTTTTACACGGAATTTTATTCATAATAGCCCTGATTATGTTTTACTTAAAAAGCAGTGGGTGTCTTTGACTAGGAAGTATTGAGATTCTACTGTAGTTAAAAGCAGGTCAATCGTGCGATTCAGTAACTTTTAACGATCCGACAATCGTAATTTTTGTCTATACATTTTGTCGCTTAAAAAAACGATTGTGTGATTCTGAAACTTCTTTTTAACGATAGGACTCAGCTGATATTTTCTGTTGATTTTTGCCGATAAAATTAACAGCACATAAATTATTGTCGCTTAAATAACGACACAGCTGACATTAACTTACAGCGAATATCGTCAAAAATGTTACTGAATAGCAAATTCGATAAAATTTTGTTATAAATATTTTAACGATGCGATTATCGTTAAAAAAAAAGTTAGTGAATTATTAATTAATATAATTCTTATTCTTTATGCAGCTTCTCCATGTGATTGTGTCTTATAGCTACTTCATCGAATTAATTACCGCTAGTAGAGTAAAAATATTAACAGAATTTACTCTAAATAAAAAAGAAATTTGGCACTTTAAATTCAGTTTCCAGTTGCAGCATGCTACTAACGAATTTGCTGGTACGACAAGAGAAAATAATTATGAACAGCATTGTTATAAATATTTGCAATCCTCCAAAGTCATAAATTAAAATTTGAAATGTCCATAAAGTATATTTATAATTGCTCAATTCACAACCTCTTGTGGGAGTCATTCGAGTAGTTCGTAATAAAATGTTGATCATTTCAATAAAAACATTGTTTATAAACAAATGTTTGTATCAGTGGTGGGCAAACATACACTATCCTCTTCTTTGTTTGTGTATGTGCTTCGCTTCTGAATAGATATGTATGTGTTAGTCTTACAAATGATCCCTGTCGGAAATTAAGTTAACTTTAAACTAACTTTAAGCTATTAATTTCCCAATTAGTACTGACTGACACTTGGAGTAATTTCCAATGGAAAAAATTAACTATTTTAACATTGCGGAGGTAGTCAAATGTCCCACTATGCACTACTTTTAAACTAACTTAAAATTGACTTTATTTAAATCAGCTGGTAGTTAGTAAATTTACAATAAATAAATATGTTACTGATACCAATGGGTACTAATGTTCATCAGAAAACTGCTTGGTAATGTTATTTAATGACTGTCGAAGACCGGACTGAAACCCAGGACCTTCGGTTTTGTAGTCAACCTGCTAACAACTTCAGCCAACGCCAGCTCCAGCTTCAGGGAATACTGATCCTAGTGTAACATCTGAGCCTTCTCTTTTGTCGATATTTCGTAGCAGAATCATTGGCGAAGTAAAATAACCAATAAAATGGCTACTAAGCACAAAATAAAATTTAATACGCCTCATTGACACTAGAGGAGCTGCAAAAATGCATTATTAAAATCGTGCAAAAAAGCAGAGTTGTAAAATAATGAAGCTTCCTTCCTCTATTTTCTCTTCCACCAGCTGTCTTCTCTATCACTATCCCTTTAGGTAACACCTAGTAATAGTAGTAGTCATTCATTGCCTGAGTGTTACTTCTCTTTAAAAAAAAGAGATGGCATCTCTTGGCCGCCATATTGGGTTTTGATTGCTGTCATATCTTTAATAACCCTCCCAGGATTAAGACAAATCGACACATATAAACATATGTACATACATAGGCTGATAAGCACCAATACCCTTCTTTGTATCGCGCAGTCGGGTAAAAAAAGCGTTATTCACTGTAATCGAAACACTTTTAAGTCTGTTAATCATTTCGAAATTCTAAGCTTTTCACTTTTCGGCTTTTTTCCTTCCTTTTTTTTCATGACCCAATTTTGAGCTATAGAAATTTTTTCCTCTCTACTGCAATAAATTAAATTCCTTTTCATAACCTTTCAATTGCCAAAAAGAAAAAAAAAATATATTCACAGCAATTCCATATTCACTTGTAGCAGCTGCACATTGACTAACGAAATCTTATCACCACTTTATTTTGCAGCTAAAAAGACTCGAAGAACAAAAAGAATTCCAAATTAAAATTAAATCAACAGCAATAAAAAAATCCCCAAAAAATTAAGCTAATTTTCCAACAGTTTTAACCTGAATTTCGCTGCGACGAATGCGCCAGTTACCAAGTGTTTTAACAGCATCAAGATGTAGATGAGATTACAAGTGACTTTTTTTTAACACATGGTAACAAAAGATATACAATTTTATCATCTAGCAATTCATTTAGATATACTCTCATGAGGAATTTCAATACGAGTATTACCAGCAGTTCTAGTGCTGGCAGTTCCCGATCCTTCAATAAGTGTTTGCGCAATTGGACATTTCTTCTGTGGTATAAAGCTTCACAGTCAGTCCTTCAGAAATGCCCTGGAGTTTCTTCCTCATCATAATCACAGAATCTGCACAATACTAATACTCGCAAAGAAGCCAAATCTGTTCAGTTGTTTTCTTAGTCTGCAAATGCCCTGTAGTGAAACCTGTGAGTATTCGTATTCGTATTCTTATGCCGAGTATACACTATGGCATTTTGCGACATCGCAATAGTGTATACTGATGGCAAAGTTTATCATTTCCGATATTTTTCGTTGTGTGGCATTGATTTTCATATAAAAAACATAATGAGAGCGACACTACAAATGACATCATAAAATGACAGCACAAGAAATGCCAGATGTGTATTCGGCCTTAGAGGCATGAGAGCTATGAGACGATTTTTGATACTATGTGGAGATTGAACCAGAAATCTACCCAATTACTCTTGATCGCCGTTAATATATCTTCCCGGATTTTATCCAATTCAATTCCACAAAACGGTTCCAGTCCCACAACGGATGTACAACCACCCCTCCTGGCCAGTTTATTTGAATTTTTTGGATTTCTAGAAAATGTAAAAAGGCACTCAAATGAAAAACATCACCAAAAATAAAACAAATCGCTAAAACGCAAAAAACCCTTAAAGTAAAATTGTCGTCAAAAAACCGAAAAAAATTGCCAAAACGAAAAAAATCAGCAAAACTAAAACAAATCGCTAAAACTAAAAAACAATAGAGAAAAATTGCAAAATACCAAAAACAAAATCCCCAAAACGAAAAAAAAACTTGTCAAAACTAAAAAAACCGGCGCAACTAAAAAAACGCTTAAACTAAAAAACAATAAAAAAATCGCGAAAAGGAAAATATCACCGAATCAAAATAAATTGCAAAAATAAACCGAAAAAATAGCCAAAAAAATCCCCAAAACTAAAAAAACCTCCAAAAACCGAAAAATTTCGTCGAAATAAAAAACCAGAAAAAATAAAAAAATCGCTAAAAATAAAAAAAAAATATAAAATCGCCTTAAATTGAAAAAATCGCCAAAACCAAAAAAATCCTAAAACTAATTAAATAAATCGCTAATCTAAAAGCAAATCACCAAAACCGCACCAAAACTAAAGAAAGATTTCTAAAACTAAAAAACAACAGAAAATAGCAAAAAACTGAAAAAACGCCAAAACGAAAAAAGCACCAAAACTAAAAAAAACATCGCTTAAATTAAAAAAAGTCGACAAAGACGGAAAAAAATCGGCAAAAAGAAAAAAATGCTAAAACTAAATAAACGATATTTCAAAAAAAAAAAAAATCCCCAAAAACAGAAAAAAATTACCAAAATTAAAACAAAAAGTACCGCTAAAACTAAAAACCAATCGAAAAAACCGACAAAATCGCAAAACTAAAAAAGTTGCTAAAACTAAAAAATCGCAAAAATAATCGAAAAATTAAAAAAGTCGCCAGAAACCGAAAAAACAGCAAAACAAAAAAAAAATTAAAAAAAAACGCTAAATAAAAAAACCCGAAAGCCGAATAAATTACCAAAATTAAAAAAGCGTCAAAAGTAAAACTATCGCTAAAATTAAAAAAAAAAACCAAGAAATCGAAAAATCGCCAAAACGAAAAAAGCACCAAAACTAAAAAAAGTTGCTAAAACTAAAAAAATCGCTGAAATTGAAAAAAGTCACCAAAGACCGAAAAAAATCGGCAAAACGATAAAAAAACGGTAAAATTAAAAGAAACGCTAAATAAAATTCACCAAAATTAAAAAAGCGTCCAAACTAAACATATCGCTAACACTAAAATACAACCGAAAAAAATCGCAAAAAACCGAAAAAATTCCTAAAACTAAAAAAAGCGCAAAAACTAGAAAAAAATTGCTAAAACTAAAAAAAAAATCGCTAAAATTAAAATAAGTCGCCAAAGACCGAAAAAACAGCAAAATGATAAATTTTAAAGAAACCCTAAATAAAAAAAATCTCCCAAAAAGTGAAAAAATCTCCAAAATTAAAAAATCGCTAAAACTAAAAAAAAACGCCAAAAACCGAAAAATTTGGCAAAACAAAAAAAAAACGTAAAATTAAGGCACTGCAAAACAAAATTAAAAAAAAATTTGATTATATGGGCTAAAGTTGGTTTAGTATTACATATGTACATATCGCTCATTTACTCAAAGAACGTCATAACTCAAAAATAATAATTTTTTCATGTAGTGATACGGAATTAATCCTCATATTGTTCTTCATATTGTGTAAAAATTTCATACAAAAATATCTTGTTTACTCGAGTCTTGAGAGAAAAATAAAATTTTCTTGGTTTCCATTAAGTTGTGTGTAAATTAAAAACTTCAAACTCGTTTTCTGGCAAATTGGTTTTTTTTTTTTTTTAATTATGACGTTGTTTGAGTAAATGAGCGATGTGTAGTAGTACAGGTATGGAACCCTGAACTGAATTTATTTATATTTACATATTCATTCAAGAGTAAAATTTTTTCCTTGGGAGGACTCTTACCATCTTGTTACCAGTGATTATGACGAGTGCTCTAGTTAAATGTGCCGCAGGATATTATAAAATGGTAAAATAAGAATATCGTAGATTTTAAGTTTAAGTTTGCTAATATTTGTGCTGGTTAAGTTGTTGTTTTTAGGGCCACGGTTTCTCACAACTTGTTTTGCCAAGCAGACGTTATAAAAATGATTTGCTATAAAAAATGTATATAATATGGCGGCTGTTATCTATATTAAATTGATTTCTTTTTTCTTTTTGTCAAAACTATTTTTTTGTGGTAACTGTGGAAGCTGTCGGCAGGATTGAAGCTTACATTACATATGTTCAAACACACACATGAGTGTCTGGGTTTAATTTGAAACTTTTAGCTTAGAGTTTGTGCGTATAGTTTTCTTTTAAACTACGAGTATCAATAGGTTTTATTTTTTTTTTTTTTAGCTACCACTACATATAAACTGTATGTAGATATGTTTGCAGTACAGTACGTGCAAGTCTTTATGTAAATGGCTTAAATGCTAGTATTACACAATTTTACATGTTTATAAAAAAAATGTTTTCTCAACATGTTTGCACAAGTTACAAGCAATATATCAAATTGTCACTTTGTGTTTTGTTAAAATGTCGTATGAGAGAATATACAGTTGTGGCCAAGTAAATGTGAGTGTGTTTGTGTGAATGTATGTTTTGGCATAACTGTTTGCTTGGCAATCCCTTGAAGTATGCAATGCATTTGCTATGTATGTGTTTGTGTGTGTGTGTGTGTGTGTGTGCATTGTTAATTCATGCAAAAATACAACATTTTCGTTTGCCTTTCATAGGATTTAACTTTACTCTCTGTATATGAAATGTTTTTTTTTTTTTTAAATTTCATTTAAGCAGAGATATTTCTGCTTTGTATTTATATTTTTTTTTATTTAGGATTCTTTTCTGAGTTAGACCTACAACTAAATTGAAATTTGTGTTGAAAGCCAAGCCGCCAAAAAAGAAAAAATTGATAAAAAGGAACACAAGAATCTATTTGAATGTCTAAATAAATTGAAGAAGTGTGAAAGGAATTTACAACAATATTTTTATTTTTTTTTTTTGTAATTGATTAACGTTATTTTGCATATAGATATGCAGTAAGAAGGTGAAAATAAAATATGCATTTCCAAGAAAGACTTGCATTTCTACATTTAAGCTTTTGTGTTCGTCTTTACCAAAGCAATTTATAATCTAAAGATTCAAAGTGTTCAAATTGCCTTCCAAGGTAAAATTAATGCTCAATATTTGTTTTAAATATCTGATTTAAAATCTGTACAATAAAATTAAAAATGTTTTTTAACCTCTACGTACTAAACGTTTTTTTATTTTATTTTCAAAACAATGTTATTGCCTTCATACAGTTGCTGACATATAATTATATCAAACACCTTAAGGCTGCCACCTCCTTCTTTTCATTTCAAATTAATTAAATTTTTTCCCCTTTTCAGCAAAATCAATATTTTGTGATAAGTCACGTCTAAGTAGTTAAAGTTTTTTTTCTCTCATTTTTTTTAATTTAATAAAAGCCCCCACAACTGCTACCGCTTGACAAAATAAATGCTAATTTTTGTGCAACCAAAAAGACTAAATAAAACCCCAAGATTCTTAAGCAACTAAGTAGAAGTACTCAACCTAATCGTAAAATTGCTATTAACCCACAAAAGAATAAAATACAAACTTAAAAAAATAAAAATCTTTTCATACCTTGAAGCCCACTAAAATTAAATGGCAAGATGATGTTGTAAGGTAAAAAAATAACATAAACTTTTTAGTTAATTTTATTTAAGGTTTAGCTATTGCTTGCAACACTTGATGTGTGTGTGTGTGTGCATCTTTGAAGACATCTAGTAAATTAATATTATTATTATTGTTAGCTGCAGCGTTTATTTTTTCAAGGTGCTGGCTGATTAATGTTGCAATGTCTATGCCATTCTTGTCAAACTTTGTATACGCTTGTGCAACGCTTTAGTGTAATAAATGCTCCAAACAAAAAGCCACCAGCCATTAAGTTGCTGGAGTGACATGTTAAGTAATTTTCTTTGAAATTCATTTAACAATTGACAATAATTATAATTAACTCTTAGTTTGAAGAATAACGATTTTTTTCAAATATTTATTTGTTAGCACCCAGAAATTTAGGTTGGATAAGCAGTTCAATGCCAAGCTAGGCTAAAAAAAATAGAAAAGTATTTTATGCAGCTAGCTGAATTGGCAAATTAAGACCCTTAAAGTAGTTTTATAAGTAAACGTATAGTTTTCCGCTAACTAAATTTTTAAATTGTAAAAAAGTAGAGTTAAATACTGTAGATTTTTAACGTTAATAAAACACTGCACTGAAACTTAGCAGAAAAGAAAAGCTTTATAAGCCAACTTATGCTACTACTTCAGCTGAATAAGCTAAAATATTCACATTTTGCTATCTTGGGCTCTTAAGCAAAAAAAAAAAACAAGCTCGCCAAAATATAAAATAAAAAAGCTAAATGTAATATTCAGCTAGCTGAATTAGCAAACTAGAATTTAGCTGAATAAGCCATTCATAAAAGGGGCTATTGTGTGATCTTAGGCGTTCATAAAAGAATAGTGCATACAATTTAGATACTCATCTGGATCAATAAACTTTTAGACAAGGAAACATTCAATAAAATAAAGTTCAGCTGGTAAAATAAGCTAATTTGTGATATTCAGCTAGCTGAATTAGCAAACCAAAATCTCTCGCTTAATTTGAGAAGCAAACGAATACTATTACGCTAGCTGAATAAACATATTAAAAACTACAAGAGAAGATAATTACCTAATATGTGATCTAAAGCGTTAATAAAACAATAGTAGACATAATTTTGGCATTCAGTTCAATAAATTAAGATTTAGATAACATCCAAAAAATGCCATAAAATAAAATTCAGCTAGCCAAATAAATGAAATTGTGACATTCAGCTAGCTGAATCAACAAACTAGAACTTCTTAATTAATCTTATAAACAAACAGGCACTATTAAGCTAGCTGAATAAGCAATTTATTAAATGAAAGAAAATTGAATTAACTGTTATAGGATCTTCGCCGTTAAGAAAATTTTTACTAACTAACAGAATAACCAAAAATAGAATTAGCTATTGTGAAGAGGAAATTTTAATATTCAGCTGGATAAATCAGCTTTTAGACAACAAACAAAAAAAGTAATTAAATACAGTTAAAGTAACGAAATTGTGATATTCAGCTAGCTGAATTAGCAAACTAGAACTTCTCGCTTAGTTTTGATACGCTAGCTGAACAAGAATTTATTAAATGTAAGAAGAGAGGATTAGCTAAACAACGAGATAACAAAATAAGCAAACATTTAATATTCAGCTGAATAAATCAACTTTTACACCAAAAACTGTTCGAAAGTTCAATAAATAAAAAATTCAGCTGTACAAAATGCTCTAGTTTGCAATATTCAGCTGGCTGAATTAGTAAACTTAGGCTATTATCGTAGGCTTGAAAAACCCGGTTCACACATTTCAACTTTTGTTGATCAATTCGTAATTCAGCTGCTAGAAAGACGGAGAAGGAAATACAAAATTTCTTATCTTACTTGTGACTTGTAAATAAATCACTGGCCGTTTGATATTATAGTATATTAAGTTAGCTGAATAAACAAATAATAAGTTAGAAATTTTTCTAAGTCCTGTATAAATGAGTTTAAGTAACACTGCAATGAAACAATGAAAATTTTGTGTTTTGTTAGCCGGAAAATTTCCTTATGTAGATTCCTGTGACCTTTCTGCAGTCATTCAGCAAAATTTTTGATACCTATAAAATTATTCCTAAAAAAAAATTTATTGATTCTTGTATCCAATCAAATTTTTTATAACATAATATTTTAAATTGAAAATATCCTGCCAACACTACTTACCCATACCTTCCACCAAGTAGATATTCATTGCATTATACGATATAGTTGCAATTTGCAACTCCTCTTTCAGGATAATAATGAAACTTTGTTCTAATAAAAATGAAGTAATTATGAAAATGTGTGGAAATAAATAGTAAATTAAATTAAAACTTTAATAAGTGTAAATATTTAGATATTTTTCAAAGTTTTGTTTTATTTTAAATACAAACAATATTTTGGAAGTCATGTGTGTTGTGGCAGATGGTACACAAGTTAAAAACAATCATGATTATATGCAGATTTTTTTGTCGCGCTTACATTAAATGGATGTGTGAAGTGAAGCAAATGCAGCTAAAGCAGGAAAAAGATTTGACAAGCAAGACTGATTGGCTGTAAGGAATTTAATATGCCCTACACCTTGGAATATCAAAATTTCTGGGTGTGTTTAATGTTTTGAATTTGTTTTTACAGAAAATAATCAAACTGAAGGAAAGAGGGAGCTCATCATTTGACCTTAGGATGATGGATGGCGAGGCAAGCATGGATAGTAGGATGTAAAATCACGCTAAGTGGTGTCAGCCTGCCTTGTTTCAACTTAATTTCCAACAACCAACCAATCACTGATCAAGAAGAAGGTTAAAAATTTTCAAACCTCGGATAACGATTAATATCTTCTGAGATAACTCAGTAATTAATGTACAGTTCCTCAAACCTTAAATAATTGCTTAGTGATTTACCTCTATAGTATTTAAATCTTTCATAAGTTCAGTGATAAAACGCTTGATATCAGTTTACTAATAGTTAAGATCAAGATGGGACCTACTAATTGGTTATGGTATCTACTTATAAATGTTACTGTCAAGTGCGACGGTGATGGAACACTTAGTATTAATCTTCACCTCTCAATATATTTATTTATAATGGAAGCTGCTAACATGCACCTCTGGATAATTACACGTCAAAGACGAATACATACCGAAGTATTGAGGAGGAAATGCAGATGGATTGACCACGCATTACGAAGAGCATCCCAAGATGTCACCCGCAATGCCGTTGACTGGAATCCGCAAGGTAGTAGGAGAGCACGGCCTGTTCACACTTAGTGAAGAAAACTAGAGGCAGAGGCTTCACGAGCAGGAAAAAGCCTGAATGAAATAAAGAACCTAGCATAAAACAGAAACGATTTTTTAGGCCCTATGCTCATTATAAGAACTAAATAATTTAATATCTGTATATCGCTCATTTGCTTCAATAGTGGCATAACTCAAAAAATGAGTTTTTTGAGTTAATAATGCGGAAAGATGCCGCATTTTGTATTTTACCTTGTGTAAAAATTTCATATAAATAGCGTACCATCACATCCTGAGAGAAAAATTTTTTTTTATTTCTCCATTGAGTTGTATGCAAATTAAAAACTTAAAACGCGTTTTCTGCAAAACTGTTTTTTTTTGAGTTGTGCCACTACTGAAGTAAATGAGCGATATATATAACCATGATAGTGAGAAATAGTCGGAGAAATTTGGGATGTATACGACTGCAGCTACAGGTTTAAGGAGATATAATCAGTTACAGTATGTAAATTACAATATGTAAACAGTCAGCCGAAGTCGCTTTGGAAATAGCCAATAGAAGTCGCCGTGGAGATCACTTGGTCAAAGCTGCTTTAGAAGCAATCAGCCATAGCCAGACTGGACACAGTTAACCGTGGACCGCTGAATACCCAGTGAAAATAGCCGAAGCATTTGTTGAACTAGTCAATCGAAGTCTTTGTAAGAAAACGGCATACAAAGTCCATATGGCAAATAGTAAGCCGATGCTGCTGGAAACAGTTAAATGAAGACGTGGTAGGATGCCTCTGTGACTAAGTGGAAGCGATGCTAGCCAGTCGGTCCAGATGTTGAGGGTTTACGATTCCCGCCAGAAACCCTGCAAAAGATGTCGCTTAAGGAGTCCGTCAAAGCGGACACTCAACCTAAGTCGCCGTGGAAATATCCAACAGAACAGATTCTGGAAGCATCCGGTCACCCAAAATATTGTGGAAAATACTCAATCGATGTTCCATTGCAAACAGCCCAATATGTGCATTACTGTCCATTTCTACCAGTTGTTCAAGTGATGCAGGCATAGACACTGGTCACTGAACTACGCAGGCTTTAGCGGATACTAATACTAATGTAACACCAACACTCCCTCCTTCATCAGTATTATGTAGCAGGATCAACGGCGAAGTAAAATAATCAATAAAATGTTACTAAACACAGCTTTGATAATTTAATACGCCTCATTGACACCAGAGGCGTTGCGACACTATTATTAAAAACGTGTAAAAAGCACGTGATGATTAATAAATATGTGCACAGTCGCTCCTCTGTTATTTCAGAGATGGGAAAGTAGCACATAAGTTGTATGGGTAACCAGCCAAAGGTAATGTCTGTGAAAGCTGAATTACCCACCCGAATTATTACACCTGTATCTCAGCGAGGTACCTGTGCGGGAAAGCTGTAGGAACATTCAACTAGTATGGAAGAAGTCAGCCGACTTCTTAGTTGTAACAGTCAGCTGAAACCGTACAGGAAATCATTTAGTAAAAACTACAATGAAAACCGGCAGCCAAATACGTTGTGAAAAAAGTCAACGAAAGACTTCATGAAAATAATCAGATGAAGCCGTTGTAGGAAACAACCAACACAGCTTCTGGAAACAGCCAAAGACGCTGTTGAAATAGTTGGTCGTCCAAATCAGTGTGAAGGCATCTAGCAAGAGTCCATGTGTAAAACAGTCAGCCAGCACTTTGCGAAAGTCGCTGCGGAAAAGTCTATGAGTTCGTTGTGGAAAGACTCAGCCGAAGCTTCTGTGGCTCATTGTTTCTACAATGACTTCGGTTGACTGTTTTCCTGGGCTTAAATTTCTCGTTCAGAAGACTCCTGCGCGATTTTGTTGCCAAACCTTTATCTCAGTCTTTATTACCAGGATGTAGCTCACATTCCTGCTCCCACCGCTGGCTCATGCTGTTCGTTATGATATGATGATTTAGCAGCAAATTATTTTTTTTTTGTGTAACATGTGTTTTTGCTGCTTAGTTTTCTCTGATTTGCTGATGCGAAGATGATGGTAAACTTTTTTTTTTTTTTGTTTGAGCTGCTATTCAACTTTGTTGCATACATAATTAAGTTGTTTGTTAAACCAACTAAGACCGCTAAAGTTTAAAAAACTGAATTAATAAAAAAAAAAATAATAAAATAAAAACTTTTTAAGCACATATTCGGAGATTTGTAAGCACTTCAGCTTAAACGCTTAAATATGCACATATTGTGATTCTGTGAGAATAGAGTCAAAGAAGCCTAAACAATTTAATAATTTTTATCAAAAAGGTGTCAATTAATTTGTCATAAAGTATTTTTTTTTTATCACATACAAAGTTTAACGAAGTCAAATGTGCGTTGTGTGTTTCTTTACACTTCATTTGTCTCTTTATTTACATTTCACGGTTAACATTAGGAACCTGCGAAGTCCTATGGCTTGTCTGCTGGAATTCGAACCAAATCCTTGTCTTCTATTCTAAAATTTTACTAAGAATTTGTGGTGTTTTTGAAATATTTCTGTTTACAAATTTATAACCACTTTATTTAGGAAACAAAAAAAAAACTTTAAGCATAAATAAAAATAGTTAAAGTTTTGCTGCCAAATGGGATAAAAAAAAATTCCCAAGCAACTCATGCTGTTTCCCAAAGCTGGTATACTAAGCGTTGCATGTATACGAAGGAGTCTTTATAAATGCACGAGCTAGGACAGGAAGTTATAAACAAATTTCTTCGCTCACTCCTTTGTGGAACTTGTAGACATCTGTGAAGTACTCAAGTACTTCGATCTGATATTGGTATATGCAAGATCGAATATTAAATTTTATATCTGACAAAGATATTTATTGGCGTTAGTCCATATCTTTCCTTTCAACTGTTCCATTATCACAGCAAAGCCACTCATCGAATGCTTGTAATCTAGTAGAAGATTTCATGTTCTACTCCTCAGCCGTGCGATCAGCTATCAGCCAGCTGATCATTTGGAAGAGTTTCTTGGAAGGAATGACGCATGGGGCAATTGTCCTTTAGTCAGCGCTGCGAAGTATTCTCTCTTCCTCTTCTATAAGCTGAACTCCTATGTTAGCATAGGGCCTCTACAAAGTTTCTCTAGTTTATTGTGTCGGATGACTTCTCCCTCAGGGGAATCTCTTAGGAGATTACGGCTGTGGTAACCCAACCCGGGGACCCCAGCCGAGGTAATTTGGCCATTTTCCTCGGCGTATCTTTGGCTTTTTTTCTCTGGCAACAGAGGAACGCATGTGCTCATATTTATAGAAGGAAGTAGGTTTGCTATGTTGACTTGAAGGTACAGCGTCACCTGGAACTGCCCTGAGTTCAAAAGACCCTCTATCGTCTTTTGCAGCATTTTTGAGGTGAAACTTCCAGGTTTAACCAGTGGCTTAAAACTGGTACTACGGGTAACGATGGCCCAACAGCCGAGCTGCTCTACTAGTTGCATGAATGTAAAAGGTCGACTTCGTCTAACCCCCACGTGGTTAAACAAAAGATGTGGATCTGTGTGGAGTAGGTAATGGATTGTGTCGGCTCGGGCATTCGTCTGGCTCTAGATGAGTGGTTAATATGTACCGGTAAATGGTGATGGTAGACCTCTCTGTATGTGTGAGCAGTAACACTTACTATCCGTGTGATCACGGAGAATCGTACGTGGTGGCTGTGGTTGCTACCAAAAATGCTGGGAGAATAGTCTTGGCTTCCCGGTGTTAAATGAGTGGTGGTGATTGGCGTGACGTGGTCAGCCAAACACAGAAGGTGCTCTAACAATGAATGCACAAGTTTATCTAGCTCTAGTTACCGCAGCAAGGTACTTTTTCATAGTACAGGGATACTTGTGTTCAAAGATTGCAACTTATGTGTTCTTATCACAATGGACCCAATTGGGTTTCCGAGTGTAGGTGCGGTATAGCACTACCCTTCCTAATCTACATATGTGTTCTTGGGAAGCCACATGGTGCTTTATAAGGGTGCATGGAGCGATGGTTATACGCTCACCTTCACCCGGTCTTTACACCATCGTGAGCCAAGGCCATAAAAGCAGCTGCTCACGCTAATCTCAAACACATCTGTCGGAAGACTTCACTTTAATCTTGTTCCAGTACATATAACTCTTCTTTATATCTTTTTATCTTTGTATCATTATTCCCTCTCTGATCTGAAAATGTAGACTTTGTCATCAATGTGTTGAGGAGTCTTCTGGAACTCTTGGAGTTTATTCGTCGGATTTTTAGTTTAACTGTTTGGCAAGTATAGAAATTAACGACAAACTGTGGAAAAATGGCGTCTTATACTCTTGCGTAGTCACTGGATTAACGGTCAGGTTATAGTCAGCTCTCCATTTTCAGTGAATAATGAATTAACGATGTTTGAAACCTTTGCGACGCAGTATCCATATGCAAAAGAGAGAGAGAGAGAGAGAGAGAGAGAGAGAGAGTCCAAATCAGGGTTCCAGGGGAAATAAAACACATCCCTGTGAGTCTTATCTCTTAATTGTACCTAAAAGCAAATTAGATGTAATGGTTCTATTAGTTAGAAGTCTCAACAGTAGCTCCCGGAGACCATATAATAGTTTTTGGTTTCAAATTTTTGTAGGTATGCTCCTTAAATATAGAGAAATGCCACTAACGCATAGTTTTTGTCTAAAGTTAGATTAAAATTTCCAGCTTACTGGATCTTAAGGTATTACTTAATTACAAAAGGGAAATAATTTTGTTCAATCAAATCAAAAGATTACCCATTCTAGTATCGTGCATTGGCTTCCTCTAGATCATGAACATGATCTTCTTTGATAGCTGTGATCAAGCTATAATTCCTTAATATGGTCGATTATAGAGAAGAAGCAATCGTGAACTCTAATCAAAGCTTGGGTCTCACTTTACTGAAGTCACTGACTCTAAACCTTATGAAATTTCCAATTGACTTTGTGTTTAGAAAACAACACTTCTGATGAAAATATAATTCTATAGTGTTAGCTAAAGTAGTTAGCACGTTGACTATAAAAACCGAAGGTTCGGTATCCAACAGTCATCCCGGTATCCAAAAGTCATTAAATAATAACACCACGCATTTTTCTGATGTGTCTCTTTATATCAATTGTTGTAGGAAAGCTCCAGTGATAAAGGCATAGTCACTGGTCACTGAATTACACCGACTTCAGTGGATACTAATTCTAATGTAACAACAGAGCGCCATCCTTCAACGGTATTGTATAGCAAAATCATCGGCGAAGTAAAATAACCAATAAAATGGCTACTAAACACAGATTTGAAAATTTAATACAGCTCATTGAAACCAGAGGCGCCGCAACACTGCCTTAGTAAAAACAAAACGTGCAAAAAGCAGGGTTTTAAAAAGAATAAAGCTTTCCTCCATCTCTTCCTTCCTCACATGTCTTTTTATATCACTATCCCTATGCATTAATTGCATGAGAGTTAATTCTCTTTAAAAAAAATATCAATGCAAATAATTTTTAAACCAGCATCGTACAATATTTATAAAAAAATTTATAACAGGTAAACAAATTCTTTTTAGAACTTGGGTTGTTATTGAGCTTTTGTAAAAAACATACACAACAACTTGGAGCAAAAAAAAAACACTCACAATCCATGAAGAGTTATCAAAAAACAAAAATATACAAATAAAAAACTTTGCCGTCACCTCTAAGGACACAACATTCATTCATTCAACTTGAATTTTTTTTTTAACAACCAGGCATTTTTTGCTTAAGCAAATTCCTCCCTAACTCTGCCATAAAACTAAAACTAAACTCCCAAAGTATTTTCTCCTAAAAGTATGCTTCAAAACAAGCTATTGAGCAACAAAAAAAAAACTGTAAAACAAGTGAAATGCTGTGATGTGCTTGTACTGGTATTTTAGGGGTTCGATAAATTGAAAAGTTGTTGATGCACCTGGCGGAAATGTTGCAAAATATTTGCACATGTAGTTGTGACTAGGAGTTTCGTTATTTGTTAATTTTTTTTCTCTCTCAAAAGCGACAATGAACGAAAAACAAATACAACATGTTTGAGTTAAAGCATTTCCTTTTCGTTGCATACTTTTATGAAAAAGCAAAAATAAAAATTTGGAAAAACTACATAAAGACTAAAAATAGTTAGTGAAAAATTATAAAAAATAAATTCAGTAAAGTGCGACTCTGACTCGCGCACGAAGGGTTCCTTCCGTACGAACAGTAGATATGTAATTTAATACAAACTTCATCCTATATAATATATAGTTTTGGCATTTTTTTTTCGTTTTTAGGGTCTTTTCGGTTTTTGCGTTTTTTCGGTTTTGGCGATTTTTTTTTTAGTTTTGATACTTTATTTTCTTGTTTTGGCGATTTTTTTATTTTTGGCGATCTTTTTCATTTTTGCGATTTTTTTTTATTTAAAATTTTTTTTCAGTTTTGGCTACATTTTCGAGTTTTGGCGATTTTTTTTTTAGATTTTTGGCGTTTTTTTTCATTTTGGCGATTTTTTTTTTGGTTTGGCGATTTTATAATTTTCGGTTTTTTAGTTTTACCGTTTTTGAAAATTTCAAGTGTTTGCCTCTTACGGTTTCCAAGATATAGCAAATTGTCAAAATTACATAGTCAAAATTGCATTAACTGATGGACCACCCTTCTTTAACTTTAATTTTTTTTAAATTTTAGTGTTAATTGTTGTAGTCTGTATAAAAATACACTAATTTTACAAATTTCAAGTTTCAATATACATATGTTCATACAATTGTATGTATATTACATGGGATTTTAACATTTTTCGTTGCTCGTTTTGGAACACCCTTTAATTTTTAATTCTCATGTATTTGTTGTTGTAGCGGCCAAGGTTCTACATACTGTAGAACCGTAGCTCTTACGGTTCCTGAGAAAATACCGTGTAACGGACAGCGTAGCGAAAACAATAGGGTTCCTTTTCACCTTTGGTGTACGGAACCCTAATAAGGGTACCATTATTACGATAAAAAACCTCAGGAAGTGAAAATAAAATTGTTTAGCTGCGGTCTTGGTGATACAAAATGGCGAAACATAGTTGTAAAAAATTTTGTAGTAACTATACAAATAGTTGTAGGTCAAAGGAGTTGATAGGGGGAAGCCATACAAATAGCGAATTCAGTCAAAAACTAATTTGAGAAACATTATGCTCGTGTAAATCCTCCGATGAGCAGTTAGAGAACATAGTTTCTAATAATCATGTAGGACAGAATATAAAGTTAGGTTAGTTTAGATTAGGTTCAAAAGAGGGGTAATGAATATTGACCCGCATCCAATTCGGAGAACACCTTTGATTTAGTAGCATGTTGTGCGTTCGTTTGTATATTATTTTTAATATATTATTTTAAAAAATTTAAAAGTATTTTCGTAATAAATAGCCTTTAGCATATGTGGATATGCTTAAATAAGCAAAATAAGCTTTTTTTATGTCTTTCAAAATTTAAAAAGCTGCCGGGTATTTGGCCAACTGACCACGTTTGTATCAGCTCATGCATATATTTTTCTTTGATTAACCCCCTTTAAATAACAATCCTCAATGCTTATAAACAGCATTCATTCATGATTCGTTTTTTTTTCTTTTGCATATTTGAAAAAAAAAACAACCAATTTGTATTATTCCTCTATCAGCTAGCTCTGTTGTTTTTACTGGTAAACAAGAGAAGAAAAAAATAAAATATAACATTCGTTGAATTTCATTCCATTTGGATGAATGAGCTTTTAGTAGTTTTGTGCAGAGCAGATAAATTATCGTGTTGCCTATACCCGTCTACTCCGGGCTGTTTGTGTACGAGTACGATGATTTTCTTTTCCTGCTGGTATTTTTTTTTTAAATGAAAAAGTTTAGAGTGATGAATTTATGGCATTTTATAAAACAGGTATGGCTAACAGAGCTAAAAGGAGAGATTGAGAATAAACAAAAAGGGGTTAAATAAATAGAAAAAAAATAAAAGAAATGTGCTTGCAAATTCCTTAATGAATTTGAAAAGTTTGAAAAAATAGGAAATATTTTAATGGAAATTTAAAAGAAATAATGGAAACTGAATTGAAAAGTGTCGGTTAAACAAATTTTAAAATTTAAATAAAACGAACGAAAAAGCCAAAAAATTTAAATAGTGCCTTTAACAAAAAAAAAAAAAAAAAAAAAAAAAAAAAAAAAAAAAAAAAAAAAAAAAAATGGAGAGTTGTCAAAAAACTTGTTGCTCTATTCTTCTTCATCACGTGTATTTTCTATGATTATCCCTTTCCTCAAGAGGGTAACAGCTAGTATTAGTTTTAATCATTCATTGCTTGAATGTTACTTCTCTTAAAAAAAAAAAAAAAAAACATCAGCGCCACCCTAGTATAATGGCCAGGGGAAGCATGCAAGCACTTTCAATACGAAAATATAGACAAAGGCTTACAAAATTTAAATTAATACAATCCTAAGAAAATTTATTCCATTAAATATAAACCTTCTGTGGACCTATCCGTACTATATAAAAAAAAAAAAAAAAAAAAAAAAAAAAAAAAAAAAAAAAATGCTTAATAGATGTTTAGGAAGTGTTAGAGCGGTGCATCAACCTATTTTTAAGCTTGTTGAAAATTAGCGAAAAAATATTAAAATATACAAATAACGAATGCGAGAAAAAATTTCTTTTAAAAGCGTTCCCTCTCTCTTCGTTTCCTTGTGCATCTTCGATGTTTTCAAAGAAGCGCAGTCTTATTTCAAAAACAAGAGCTCCCAAGTCTCAGATTTCGAACTAAAATCAACCAGCTTTTCTCGCTAACAAACCTGCTTCGGCCGAAGCAGTACTTTTTTCTGGGATGTCTGTGTACAATAGCTGCTTGATACATTTCATCTGCATGTTATAAAATCAAATCATTATCAAGTTTTCTATTAACACCATGCCAAAAGATGCAAAGAGACTAAAACTATAGCCTACTTTAAATACAAAAGGTAAAATAATTCCTTGTATACAAAAAACTAATTTCTTTAACCTTAAGATGAGAAAATTTTAAAGTAAACTAAACTAACGTAAGAACATACACGATTTAGAAAGTCTTAGCTTTGTACAGTTTTGCTATTATTCTATCCTTCATTTGCCTTCTTATATTCAAAATATGTTTGCTAGTTATTGTTCAACAAACTTCTCTGGTATCTATTGACACATAAACCAGATGTTAGATAAGAATCACAAACACTTCATTCGCTCCCATCTCCCAACTCTTCATCTCGCGCGCTTTTGCAATTCCTGGCCAAAAGCCTTAAGGAAACGTGCACAATTGTTAAGTCACGTTTTAGCTTGCATTTCTATATGAAAAGTAGAGAAAATTTTATAAATCTTTCGAGTCACACACACACACACACTCAAATTTATTGACTGCATTTAGCAACACAATGGCCGTTGAGAAAATAAGATTAATTAATATGGAAAATAGAGGAAACTTTAATCATAAAGTTAAAAGGTTTTTGTCATGGTTGATTAAGTGAAATGAAAAAGACTGGAACTGCATTTGAGTAATTAAGAATTCTAAAGCCATTTTGCAGGTACTGAAAGTCAGGCAAGTTTATGGATTTCCAAAAAGAAGTTTTTAATGCTTCCTTCAAACTTATCTCATCATCTAATACAAATAAGGCATGCCAGATATCAGATTTGGTAGGCTTTTAGTAGAACAAAATGTTTGATTAGAACGCAGGATCAAATTCATGCATATTTCCTTACTTAAATTGGCAAATGAGGAGAGAAGGCCACTCAAGAGGAAAACATTACCCTTTTATAGGTTAGACAAGGCTCTTTGGTGCTTACAGAAAGCATGCTTGCCAGGAAACCTTTTGCACGCATGGCTGGCCTCATTACTAAATATATCATGCTCGAAAAAATGCGTGCTAGCCTACATTTGCCCGTAATGATCACTGGAGGGATTCTTTGTCCAAAGGGGAATAGTAACAAGAAGAGCATGCGGTTCAATACTTTCGCTGAAACTTCAATTCACTGAGTGAGGGCAAATTTAAGCTTTGTGGTTATAGTTTTCTTTTTCAGATCTTAAAAAACACGTCAGTACCTCATGATTGGATTCATCATAAGACTCTTAAAGATCACCAGCTTGGAATATATACGGTATAAAAAAATGTCACTAACCTCGTGGTTGGCTTCACTAAACACTGCTTGATCGGCAACATAATGGAAGATGATGTTCACTGCAGGAATTATTTACAAAATGATGTAGAATAAGAGTACTTAGCTCAGCACTTACCTTGCGACTTCAATTGCCTAAAGGAATACTCGTACAGATTAATATACCTCAATAATCTTTTTTTTTTTGAGGAAAATGATGTTAACTTCGTGGTTTGCATCTTTAGCAGAAACTCCACATTTTACTCATAGGTTGAGTACAGAAGATGAGGGCAAATCTGTTGTTGGCAACTCTACATTTTACTCACAGGTTCAGTACAGAAGATGAGGGCAAATTCGTAAAAAAAAAAATTGTTTACTACTGCTGGCAGCTGCCTTAAGAAAGATTGGCAGTTCTGTTGCACTTTGTTTAAATTTCGGGGAGGTCCTAAATACGTATTTGCTGATTAGGATCTAATACATCCTCTTTGCACCACAATGAGCTAAACTTTATCCTCGTAGCAATGCTTTTAACTTTGTGAGGGTGTCAACTGATGACATTTTCAAGAGAACTTTTGGCAAAAATGAAAATTTTAAATTATTAATTTGCATAATTGTATAATTGAAAAAAGGCTAATCTAATAGGTTATTATTTCTTATGTAACTCTTCAAACCTATCCAGCAATATAATGAAAAATTTTAATAATTAATTCAATCACTCTTATTCCGATTAATTGGACTTTGTTTACCTGTTTTCGAAAAGAAATGAACAAGGGAACATAAATAGACTGTCAATAATACAAAATTATTCTCAAAAGAGAGTAAACCAGCTCCAAGTTGTTGGTATTGTATTGACGTGATGTCGATGTTGACAACTGGAATAAGAATGAATATCATATTAAAATATAAGCTAATAATAAGTGAGGTAAGAGAGAAAAGCTAAAGATCCTTAAAACTAGCTATTATTTGAAAACTTAACGAGGAGATTAAAATATCTATTCTCCCAGAGTTAAAGTCAGTTCCTTTCAGGTTTCCGGTAACTAGGCAACAATATCTCTATCATTTCCTCGTCTTCCCCTTCCAAACAACTTATACAATGAATCTTGGTGTATGATTCTTCTAAGTCCTGTTAACCGCTGCATATATGTATGGTGCAGTGATAGGGAAAAAGACAACCATAGGAAAGAGTTGTTTCTACTAGTCGGAAATTTGAGAATCTGGAGAGGCATATACCATCTTGGACTCACTTTCAGATGTGTTACATCATCTATTCAATTCGAGAGTTTTTAATGCAGTTTATTTCCCAGCTAAGGTAGTTGCCAGCTATTCCAGGTTCCTCTCAAAGGTATGTTTCATTTGTAAATAAAATCACGGAGATGTCTGATGTTTTATGATTTAATTAACACTGTAACCATTCTTTATTTACGAAACGAAACCAGCTTAAATTTTTTGTACCAAATATATTATATCGAACTCGCTGGAGTTACCACTCGGCTGCTGCTGTTGTCGGGATGCAAGAATGAAAAGCCTCCTATCTAAAGGTTGATAAACACCATGCATATAACTACTTCGGAACAAGAGACATTCCTACGATATAATGTCTTGCTTGCGGACTGAGTTCAATACTTGACGGCTTATACCGTTACACTTACTAACTGAATGAGAATTCTAAAGTACACTCGACAGCATAAGTGTAAATCACAAATGTAAACAAAAACATAATGATGTACCTTACATTAAGTGAATTGGTATGCACCCTTTAGCCATGGTGTATGGTAACCCATACACCTGAAGTAGTTAGCACGTTGACTACAAAACCGAAGGTACTGGGTTCAATCCCTGCATCCAACAGTCATTAAATAACAACACCACCCATTTTTCTGATGTGCATAAGTCTCCTTTTGTATCAGTTGTTATAGGAAAGTTCAAGTGATGAAAGCATAGTCACTGTTCACTGAACTATAATGACTTCAGCAGATACTAATCCTAATGTAACATCAGAGCGCCCTCTTTCGTTGTGTAGCAGAATCATTGGCGAAGTAAAACAATCAATAAAATGGCTACTAACCACAGCTTTAAAAAAAATAATATGCCTTATTTAACACCAGAGGCGCTGCAACACTACACTATTAAAAAAACAACTTGCAAAAAAAAGCAGAGTTGTAAAAGAATGAGCTTTTCTCTGTGTCTCCCTTTCCTAGTAATAGTTCCAGCAAAAAATTTCAAAAAAGGTAATCGAGTTTGGAATTAAGCATTTTTGGTGGAAGCACTTCCCTACTGGATTACCAACTTAATGATTTTAACAAGGCGTGAGACTAAAATAATCGATTCTTGAGAAGTACTTACATTTTTTTTATTTATCAACATTTCTCGTAATCTATTTCGTCTAAAAAAATCATTCTCTTCATTTAGCAACTTGCATGTCATTTTTTTAAATTTTAGCTAATGTGATTTGTAAGCGAGTAATGAAAATTGGCAATCAGCAAAGTAAGTCATTATATGGCAAGTAGTTCTAATGGTAATGTGTAATTTTTTGCTGGGGTAGTAGGCCTTCACTGCCTTAATAATACACTTCTCTTAAAAAAAATGGAAATGTTTGTAACGTCACGTTAAAAGTTGGAGGAATGTCTCAGGTATGTTGGAGATTTTGAGGGTGCCGTCAGTTTCAGAGACGCAGTATGATCACGTGCTTTTTTTTCTTTCTAAATATACAGCGAGCTACTGCTGCTCTATCTAAGCCAATATCGTGCTCATGGGTATGGGTTTGAGCAAATATTCATATCTAGGCTCATAGTGAACTAATTTTGTTTGTTTTTACAATCAAAAGCTTTCACACTCACGTATATTTCGCCTCTTAAGTTGTTGCTAAAGGCCGTGATACACTATCATACAAAGTCGTGCGATCTACGAAAAATTACAACGCTGGTGTGATGGAGTTTATGAAAATTTTCAAAAGACAATACCAATTCATCACACCAGGGTTGTATATTTTCGTAGATCGCACGACTTTGTATGATAGTGTATCTATGCCTTAACTACAAATTAGATTTGTGCTAAATTTAATAATCCTACTGATTTTCCAAATGGCTGCTAAACACAGCTTCGAAAAGTTTAATACGCCTCATTGACACCAGAGGCGCTGCAACACTGCATTACTAGAAACTTGCAAAAAAAAAACAAAGTTGCAATATAATTGAATTGATATTAGGCATTCATTGCCTGAGTGTTATTTATATATTAAAAAATAAATATAAAATAAATTTTCTATGATCAAACTTACGGTACACTATATATGTATATAGTTCAAAAACAATATTTAACGAACGAACTTATTTCCAAATAACAATTTTCTTCCTTCCAAACTTTAAGCGAATAACAAACTTGCAAAGCCCAAACCTCATCATCCTTTTACTCATTGCTGTAAAAACAAAAAGGATTTAATTAATTTAAGTTTGCAACTCAAATACTTGTGTCCATAAAAGTTTCAAACTGAAATAACAAACCAATTTAGTCGAGAGTTGGTTATAAAAACACACGGAGAAGGTAATAGAGATAAGGAGGATGAAACAAAAAAGAATCTTCCATAAAAAGTCAAGTGTTCATTTAAATCTATTTGCCGTCAATCACTAGTAAAACGATATGGCGTCTTTTCTTGTTGTTGTTTACCATGAAAATTTCCATTATTGAAATAAAATTTGAAGTATGTAAATATTTCTTTAGTAATCTTTTTTAATAGCAAACTAAACTGACATTCATTATCTAATTATTAATAAATTTATATCATCTTTTCATTTAAAGACCTTTTCTCCTTTTTCATTATTTATCTTAATGTTTTTCAATTGAGAGTAAAATTTTTTTTGTCTTTTTTTTCGTTTTCATTAACAACAGCAATAATGATACATTAATGACAGCTTTTTTTTACAAACTTTATTTCATAAAATATTTTTCTTCATTGTTTGTTTTGCAGAAATGCTTGCAAATGAAAGCAAACGGAAAGCAAAGTGTTGAGAATTCTTGGGCTTTGTTGCAAAAGTTGTACATGGTACGAGCGAGTATCGTATTTTTTTTTTTCTTTCTTCTTAATTATAAAACTTTTGTAAAGAAGTGGAAAGTTTTATTTGTAAAATTTTTTAATTGAAGAAATTTTGTGCACTCAAACTAATTTCATGTCTAAGGGTAATTAAGATGATAAACATTGTGTACATAAGTATTAAATGCAAGTAGAAGACAGTGAATCAGAACGAAATATTTTTAGCTTTATAAATTATATTCCAGGGTGGGCCTGGGGGACTTATTATGGCTTCGATTGAGGCAATGCCTAGTAATAGTCTAGTCATAGTTTGTTAATAGTGTGGCTATAGCTTGGTCATAGTCTAGTCAGAGCCTACACGCAGAAAAATTTCAACTTGAAATCTACTAAAGCAAGGTCAATCTAATATTTTTCGGCAATGATTATGCTTCATATGTGTTCCATGTTAATTTAACATGATATATAGTAATTGTCAAAACAAAAAAAAATTTCTTTTAAAAAACTTTATTTCACGTTGAATTGAAATTTACGTGCTGTTAAAATCAAAATGAAGAATCATGTTGAATCTAAGCTATTTTAAGTTAGATCAACATGAATTTAATTTAATGTAGTAATTGTATTTTATTAATTATTTAACTTACGTGTGGTTGACCATAGACATCAGAAAAACTTTTGTAACTATATAAATTAAATTGGCTTCTCCGGTCAAGATTTTAACTCGGAACTCATCGCGTGGTAATCAACGTGCTTACCCCTGCAGCCACAACGACTTTAAATATTCTTAAGATACACACTAAATATGTACCATCTTGAATTATATTATAATTTAACATTATTTCTTATCATTCAACATACTATTTATTTGAAAAGTTTTCGTTTTAGTTAAAAAAAACAATGCTTTCACTTGAAAAGTTTTAGTAAAAAAAAAAAAAAATACAAAATACTTTGACTGGACTCCATGATTCGAACCTGCGATGCTCCGAATGCAAGACTAGTACACTGCCTACCAGCCAGCAGCAGTTTGTCGGCTGTTTACAAATATAAAAAAACAACAACAATACAAAAACAACCTACACAACTAAGCACAAAAGTGTATTGCAGCTATGAACAAAGCAAATAAACACCAACACACTCAAACAACATATTATTTCTTGTAAAATTAATGTGATTTGAATGAATTTGAATCAACCTTTTGGCATGGTTATTTTACACTGGTATTTTTTTCTGTGTGTAGTCATAGTCTGATCGTAGTCGAGTCATAGTCGAGTCATAGTCTAGTTATCTTCTACTCACAGTAATTTTCACAGTCCAGATATTTTCATAGTCATAGTCCATACCGCTACCTTAATATAGAAAGGACCTGACTCATTATTTTTTTAAAATCGAGTTTTTTGTATATTTCAATAGAAGAACATCTAATGTATCGATAAATGCAAAATTTCAATTTAAAAAAAAAATAAGTTAGGTCCTTTCTATATTAAGCTACCGATATATAGTCCAGTCATAATCTGGTCATAGTATTTGCATAGGCTGATCATAGTGAAGTCATAGACAGGCTCGTAATTAATTCATTTTCTTCTCATAATCTGGTGATAGTTTAGTGTGATCATAATTTAGCCATAGTTTAGTTATTGCCTAGTTATAGTTTAATCATAGTCTGCTTATAGTTAGATTATAGCCTTTTCACAGTCCTGCCACACTTTAGTGTTGTCCTGGTACATAAATAATTTTATTCTTTTTTCCAGTAATCTTACCCACGGTTCTCCAGAAATTTTGTTCAGTTGATTTACAAACATACAAATATATATATCGTTAGCTTAATATAGAAAGGCCCTGAGTCATTATTTTTTGAAATTGAACTTTTTTGCAATTTTCAGTGTGATTCACTAACTTTTTTTTAACGATAATCGCATAGTTAAAATAATTATAACGAAAATTTATCGAGTTTGCTATTCAGTAACATTTTTAATGATATTCGCTGTAGTTTAATGTCAGCTGTGTCGTTATTTGAGCGACAATAATTTATGTACTGTTAATTTTATCGACAAAAGTCAACAGAAAATATCAGCTGAGTCCTATCGTTAAAAAGAAGTTTCAGAATCACACAATCGTTATTTAGAGCAACAAAATGTATAGACAAATATTACGATTGTCGAATCGTTAAAAGTTACTGAATCGCACTACAGAAACTCGATATAAAAAAATAAAGAGTTAGGACCTTTCTATATTAAGGTAACGATATGTATGTATTAGTGATGTAACGAATGTCAATTTTTGATATTCGCGAATACGAATGCGAATACGAATATTTGGAACGATATTCGCGAATACGAATACGAATACGAATATTATATGCAATATGAAATATTAAAAAATTGTTATGAAAAAGGACTTCATACTCTTGTTGGCGTACTTTAAAGTTAATAAACAGTACCCAAAATTTTAATGATCGTCATTAAATAATATTTGAAAATGATACAAGGCACAAATTTCTATAAAAAATTAATGTATTTGTACAAATTAAAATTTTTAGCCATTTATTTAAATTTCGTATTCGTATTCGCCTGAAAATGTCCGAATATTCGACAATTCGAATACGAATACGAATATTCGTGCATCACTAGTATGTATGTACATATGTATATTCTTTTCTACTACAGTTCGTAAAGAGCCTCAAAAAAAATTCACTCGTATGCTAAATTTTAGAATAAAACTTATTTACAAAAAAATGGTTTGCTATGAAATAATCTAAAATTTAAGGATAGGCATTGTTTTCGAATTATATTTTTTTGATTATTTATTCAAGCAAAACTTTTTTCGCTTTATTTTTTTTTTTTAATTGTAGAGTTGCATTCATTAGGATTTTATACTGTAATCAAAACCTTTATGCCAGCCTTCTGTTTAAACCTGAGAAATGATATAAGAAAATTTTTATTTTATTTTTGCTTCTGAAAAAAAATCTCAATGTGTGTAACCAAGTTAAGTTAAGTTGTAAGTTCGAAAGCAGATTATGTGCCAATGATTTTAAGATTGCAATTTTTCGTTTATACTTCATTGAAATCTTGAGTTCTGTTTGTCTTGTGTCTATTATCCTGTTGCTGCCATTGACATATGTACATATATGTCGTGAGTTTAAGGATAAATATGTCTGTCATACATAAAAATGAAAAGATTTTTACTAATCTATCATGCAAATGAAATAAATACTAGAAAAGAAGATAATCTAAAACAAACAGGCATACATGTACACAGAAAAAATAACAATGTTGAATCAAAATGAAAAAATTATGATTCAAAGTCATATGAAATTTATTAAAAATAATTTGGTATGTTCTGTATTACACGTGAAATTAAAACGTTCGGAATTTACCATAGAATTGTTGTTGGAAATATGTATTCACAGCAACAGCGGTGTGGCAATTCCGAACGATTTAATTTCACATGGAATATATTCCCACTTGACCTGAGATTCGATATAAACGACTGCAAAGAAATTTCGAAACAAAATTGTTCGATATTTCATCGCAAATCTAAAAAAAATTCGAATGTTCGCTAAAGCTTCGAACTTGTCTCGATAGTTTCTCAAATGTATGACAGTAGCCGAGTAGATGTGTGCTAGTCTGTTAGAATAAAGGTAAGTAAAGGAATAAGGAAATAAATAATATAAGTTAAAATAAATAAATTAAAAAATAATATTACTTCTTTACTTCACTGATGAACTTCTGCGATATTAAAATTAGTTCGATATTCTCTCACTTTTGTTATTGGTAGGGAACCCACTATAACGAATATTTTTTTGAAAAAAAAAAAACAGCGTCATATGAATTTTTTTCGATTCATTTTTGAGTGTCATTATCGATAGTTTTACAAGATAAATGTTCGAGATATATTCGAAATCGATATATTTAACGAAAGTCTTGGTCAATTGGGATAACCGAATATGCTGTTTAAATGTGTTGTAGTTTATTTGCAGGGAAACCGGAAATATGCAATTGCATCTTTTTTCTTGTGTGACATATTAATGCGGAGATAAGATATTTATCCGTTTCAGACCTTTTAATGAATTTTAGCATCAATTTGTTAGTGCATATTCTTGCATTTTTTACCATTTAAAGCATAATTTTGCATATTTCAGTCTTACACGCATATTTTTAGCATTTTTCGAACTTTGAGAGCATATTTGACGCTTTTAGGTCATATTTTGATACTGTATAGAATTTTTTATTTTAATATGCTACAAGCCATTTATTTATCTGTTGTTCAATTTATTTTTTTCACCCAACTAAATGTCATACATATAAATTATAAATTTTTATAATTTTTTGCGCCGTTATTACGGACGTTAGTTTCAATAAAAACTTGGTTCTGCTATTTGTGCCGGACTCTGTCCAGATTACATCAATAGACGTTGAAGGAATATTGTCAGTCTATAAAAGTTTATTAAGATGTGACAAGCAGCGATTTTTAATTGAAAATATAGGTCAGTATTTTATTGTTTATTCCAATAAAAATTATAAATAAAAATCTTGTCTTATTTATCAAAAATATAGTTCTAAAGTTTTAAGTCGAATATCGTAATCTCTTTTGAAGTTGAAGTTAAATTTTTACGGTCGTATACATTAAAAATTTATTTTTTATTATTTGCTTTAGTCAAAATTTGTATGATAATTTGGTTTTACCGTACACTTCAACCCCAAATTATTTCTTTAATATGGAGGTTATTCCTTGTTAATTTTTTTCTTGTTTGCTTTTTTTGGTTTATTTTATTTTTCTCTTATTTTATATGCAAATATTGATGAATTGTTGAATTAAAAATATATTTTCATTTACAAATAAGCCAATTCATGTTGTTTTGAAGTGCATATTTTCAAGTTTTTAGAGCATATTTTCAAGTTTTTAGTGCATATTGAATGCGCATAAAACACATTTCTAGAGCATATTTCTGGTTCCCCTGTTAATTTGCTTTATTCATAGATACAATGTACTCTTGTGTTAGTTAGTTGTATGACTTTTTATTGTTTTATTATTGTTTGTTTTTATGTTCGCAAATAACCGACAAACTTCACATTACCAGCGAAAACTTTCGGCTGCTGGCTAGTAGTCAGTGTACTAGTCTTGTAGCCGCTGTCTCTCGCAGGTTCGAATCTTATAGACATGCTTAAGTAGCTTCTTATTTTGTGCTTTTTTCTATCATTTTAATTTCCAATAAATTTTATGTTAAAAATCAATTCAATCATGTTGAATTAAAATGTAATTCATGTTTTTTTATTTAGTGCGCAGCTAAAGAATATTTAAGGTTGTTGTGGAAGAGGCGGTCGGTCAGTGTTCAAATCTTTGGCTTCAGGGGAAGCCAACTATATATACAACACACAAAGATACACACTTTAAATAACTTTGATTTAACTTGTTTCAAGGTAATATTTAAGTACCAAGTTCAGATTGATTCAACGTTGATATAAAATTGATTCAACATGATTCATCATTTTTATTTAACATTACTGCAGTAACTTTTATTACAATAATCGTATCGCTATAATAAATATAATGAAAATTTATTGACTTTTGCTATCCAGTAACATATTTTGACGATATTCGCTGTCGTTTGAAGTAAAAAAAAGTACCATAACAAGCTCAAATTCATTTAGTTTTGCTTTAATTCTGTCTTATTCTTTTAGCTTATTTTGACAGTTTGTATGCAGGTATGTCACATGATATACAATTAAATGGCGAGTAAAAGATAGAAGTATACTCGTACTATCGTGAAAAAGAATTACAGAATCAAATTATCATTACCGCAAACGAATAAACACATCGATTAATCTTAAGCCTACAGTACACGGCATGTAAAAAGTTACATGCGTATGTAGCGATGACGTCACGAGAATTTTCAGCATGTATGTTGCATTTTCTAAAATTACTAGTAGTGGCTAGATGCCGTAAAATTTTTATAGTATTTTTGTTCCAAAATACATATGTGGCACATGTACCCGAATCGAAGACATTTTCTGTGGCAGCTCGTCTGTAAGCATGTTAATATATACATGTACATATTTTGCTAGTACACGGCATGTAGCAAATGTAGCATCGTGATGACGTCAAAATTACGCAGGCTGTACTGTAGGCTTTACGGTTTTTGGGTGCGCAAAAAGTTATTGAATTCAGGTGCAGATGAAATCAACATGAATTAAAGTTATATATATATATATATGTAAATCATGTTGAATTAACATGAAACACATATGAATATGAAACTCATTGCCCAAAAAATTTTAAATTTATTTTGTTTTCGTAGATTTTAATATGAAACTTTTCCTTGTGTGTGTGGGATATTTCATCAAGGAGAATGTGAGTAATCTAAAATACTGCTCCTTTCTTTTCATAGTAATTTTCATACCTGTTTTTAAAATGTATTTATAAGATTTTTTATCTTTCCCACATAAAAGGTTTTAAATGTAGATTCAAGTGCAAACACACATATTGTATCTCTGTGTAATCCTGTATATTAAAAATATTTACACTCGTGCATAGATTTCTTGCTCTACATTTCTTTGCTTTAAAATATATACCAACCACAAAACAATTTAAAAATGAAATATTAATTTTTTATAAATATTAAAAGTTTTGTTAAACCAAAGTTTCTTTTAAATGGAAAACAAAAATACATTTTCTTAATGTTGTGATTCTTGCCCCTTTACTCTTTTACGTTTTCTTTTTTAGTAATTTAGAGTATGAGATTTAATGCAAGAATAACAGCAGCCAATCTAAAAAAAAGGTAAAATTCAATAACAAATAAGCTCACAAAATTTGATTTTCCACTTGAGCAAATATAATCCCCAAAAAGAAAAGACCTGGAGCAGGAATTTTATTCCAGCACGAATCAGCCATCAAAATCTCGTTTTCGTACTCAATGAAAAGTGTTATGGATCCTCCAACCAAAGCTTTTTTCATGATTTAATTTTATAGATTTTTTATTTTTTTTTTCAAATAAAAAATTAAGCAAGCAAACGCACAGAAAACGAATGAATATGATAAGCAGAAAATGTATTTGCTCTTTTCTATTTTTAATGTAAGAAAAATCTTTATTCATATAAGTAAATAGAGTTTTGAAAAATGTTACCTTTTTCCAGCCCTAAACGAGGGAATCGAAAGATATCTTCTAGAAAAAGTATAAAATTTTTGTGGTGCCATTGAAATATCACCTAAAAAAGGATTTTGTTGAGTGATGGAAAGCGCTACAGAAGGGTAGGGAAATATTGCCTTTGAATGTGACAGTATGCGTTAACGTTGCCTTAACACATGACTTCAGTCTTTCGTGTAGTTCGAAACCGTGGCGTTGACTGAGGTAGTTAGCGCGTTGACCACAAAACCGAAGGTCCCGGGTTTGAGGCCAGTCTCCGTCAGTCATTAGTAGGGAAAGGATTTTCATGTAAATACTTGTTTTCTGTCGTTGGTCATAGATCAACGTAAATAAATTATCTTTGCGAATCAACAAATTTGCAACAAAATGGCTTCGATTTGTTAGTGCATATTTTTGCATATTTTATAATAAATGCATATTTTTGCATATTTAATTATAAATGTATATTTTTAATACATTTTTTTTAGTCTTTTCATGCTATGGGCGTGTGCCAAACGGTAGAAAAGTACTATGGTAAAAAAAATTTTGCCTGTTGGGGAAAAAATTTCATTTTTCTGCTGTGCCAAATGATATCTTTTTTGACAAATTAAAATTTTAACAAATTCGCTTGAGCATAGAAAGAAGCTGATGAAACAATTGCTGCGGCGGTGGTTTTGCTTCGCCTGACTACAAGCCGCCGGCTACCAACAAATTTTTAAGAGGACATTTTTATATAAAACAATATTCTTGTAGCAATAAATTATATCTATATATGTACTTATATAAAAGAGGATGTGTGTATGTATGTATGTACCGTATGGACTCCGAAACGGCTAGGCCGATTTTGTTGAGATTTTCAGGGAATCTTCAGAATATTCAGGCGGCTGACACTGTGAAATCTGATTTTTGATTTTCGGTCTGCCGGCGGAGGGGTGTGGCAAAATCCAATTTTCATATTGCAACACCAATACGCAACTCTTTCAAATCAATATAACTAAAATTGAAAAGACAATGGGGGTAGCAAAGCACACCGGGTGTAGCTAGTAATATTATTTATATTAAACTAAAATTAACAATGATTTTGTCACAGTCTAATTAAACTTAAAAGACGTAAAAATCTTTGTATTGGGCGACGGCTCGAAGCGACGGCGGTGGATTTAAATTTTATGATACCATGTTTTTTATTGCAGCTTGTCAAAAATTTACCTGTTGTGTCAAAGTTTCTACTAGGCCCGGGGTTAGTGAAATTTTATTCACCTCAGAAGTGTCAAAAATTTACTTACACTAGTACTTTGCTACCGTTTGGCACAGGCCCTATAAATCAAATTTTGGTTTTTGATTAGTTGTAAAGTATTTAAAAGCTGCAGTTTTTACGACTGTGTAGTGTAAGAACAAAAAAGGGGAAAACGAGAAAAATGTACGATCGCATTTTTGGTGATACTATTCGATATTGAAAAACACCGTATGATTCTTCAACTCATTTGAAAAGCTCAGTCAGACTTAAGTCAAGAATACCAATACCATTGAAAATTAAAAAAAAAAAATAGCATGGGATAGTAGCCCTTTAAAGCCCAAGGTTTTTGACTTTCTTTATTTTTATTAATACATAGAAATATAGTATCCGAAAGCCTTCTCCCTAATTGATATTTGGGCACACATAGTATTGCTTTCTTGTTCACACTATATGCCAATTAGAGGCTTTCGTTACTTTAACACCTCAAGTTAAATTAACTGAAGATGCGATAAAAAAAGCAATGTGAGTCCGATCACAGAGGAGATGTGTAAACATCTAGTAATGAAAATTTTTTTTTTTAAGTTGGAAGTACTTATGCTTTTAGTATCTTTTTTTAAATTAATTAATTAAAAGTATCAAAACTTTCAATATTGTAAATACATAGGAATTTGTTGGTTTTTGTTTGTTTTATTAAACTTATTTGGTTAGTAAATGGGCACACTGCAGTATATGTACAGGGTGGGCCAAAAGAAACCAAGGGGTGTAAAAGTTTAATAACTTTTTTGTTTATTAACTTTTTTTTATTTTTTCTTTCAGATTATATAATATACAAAATGGAAATTCTTTTACACTAAGTATGAAAAATGATGTCTCTTAAATGACTACCGTTTTCAGCTTCGCACTGATGGGCTCTTTTTAGAGCATTTTCCATAACATCTTTCAAAACTTGTGGCTGTAGCGTTCGAATTTCTGCAACAATGTTTGCCTTGAGTTCAAGGATTGTCTCTGGCTTGTTCACATACACTCGCTCCTTCAAAAAACCCCAAAGAAAATAGTCGGGTGCTGTCAAATCTGGCGATCGCGCTGGCCAAATAATTTCCGAATTTCGAGAAATTATTCGCTCTCCAAAAATTTGACTTAAAAGTGCCGTTGTGTCTCGGGCAGTATGGGCAGTGGCTCCGTCCTGCTGAAACCACATACCAGGTCTGTTTTCAAGAGCAGGACGTAAAAAATTTTCTATCATAAACCGATACCGCTCTCCATTTACGGTTACAGCACTTCCATCTTCATTCTCGAAGAAGTAGGGCCCAATGATATTTTCAGATGTGATCCCACACCATACTGTACACCTGATGGGGTGCAATTGGCGTTGATGAATGGCTCTTGGATTTTGAGAACCCCAGAACCTACAGTTCTGCTTATTAACAAAGCCATTCAAATGAAAATGAGCTTCATCACTCATAATCAAATTTTCATCTCTGGTTTAAATAATAAAATTCTATTGTTCTGGTTCTCTGTTCAGTTGTGAACCTCTCCATTATAAATTCTCCAAGTGTTGTCTATATAATCTGAAAGAAAAAATAAAAAAAATTAATAAACAAAAAAGTTATTAAACTTTTACACCCCTTGGTTTCTTTTGGTCCACCCTGTATATGTACTGCATTCAAAATTGCAGTAAGCAGTAAATTTACTGATTACTAAAAAAATTCAGTAAATTTTTACTGCTAATGAAATTTAATTTGTATTACCGTAATCATAATAAAATTGTAGCAAGTGGCAAAGGTTTTTCATTCAAATTTTGAAACTTTTGTATGAAAAACATTTAGCCATTTGGTAGAATTTCATTATGAATACGGGCATTACTGATTACTGAAAATTCAATGCACCTCATCATATAACAAATCATTTAGGCAATTTATAAAAATTGTAGAAAGAAATTTTAGTAATCAGTAAAAATTTACTTGTTAAAAATTTTTTATTGTTTTTACTGAAACTTTAGTGGTACTGCAGTGCTCATCTATGGTAAATGCCTTTACTTTTACTTTTTAATTTTTAATTCCTGTTGTTCATCGTTTAGTTGTTGCTGTTCTTGTTGTTGTGTACGCATTGCAATTAAAATAAATTCAGTAAAGTGCGACTTTGGCTCGCGCGCATTCGGTATTGATCATTTTTTTTGTTTGATTTAGCTTTCTTCCTTTTTTAAGTTTTTTCAGTTTAAACGATTTTTTTTCAGTTTTATCGCTTTTTTCTCGTTTTGGCGTTTTTTCTCTTTGGGTTTTTTTAATTTTCGCAATTTTTTCCATTTTGGCGATTTTTTCACTTTGGCGATTTTTTTCTGTTTTTTTGAGGTTTTTTTCATTTTGGCGTTTTTTCTGTTTTTGGGTTTTTTTTATTTAGGCGATTTTTTCATTTTGGCGATTTTTTCATATTGGCGATTTTTTTGTTTAAGGATTTTTTTCATTTTGGCGATTTTCTCATATTGGCGATTTTTTTGTTTAAGGATTTTTTTCATTTTGGCGATTTTTTCATATTGGCGATTTTTTTGTTTAAGGATTTTTTTTCATTTTGGCGATTTTTCCGGTTTTTCGCGATTTATTTTAGTCCTAGAGATTTTTTTTAATTTGGTGCTTTTTTTCGTTTTGGCGATCTTTTTTGGTTTTTGGCGATTTTTTTATATGGCGATTTTATATTTTTTTGATGTTTTAGTTTTACCGTTTTTGAAAATTTCAAGAGTTTTTCTCTTACGGTTTCCAAGATACAGCAAGTTGTCAAAATTGCATTAACTGATTTAAATTTTTTAAATTTAGTGTTAATTGTTGTAGTCTGTACAAAAATACACTAACTTTTAAAATTTCAAGTGTATATATGTACATACAATTGTATGTATATTACATGGGATTTTGACATTTTTCGTTGCTCGTTTTGGAACACCCTTTAGTTTTTAACTCTCATGTATTTGTTGTTGTAGTGGCCAAATAATGTCTACACATTGTGTCCAAATTTCAAGTCCGTAGCTCTTACGGTTCATATTCACCTTTGGTGTACGGAAATATACAGAAAAATAACCGGCGGCGGCGCACCGTCGGCTTCGAGCCGGTCGACTTGTTTCTCTGCTTGGTATTGCTTCTTTCAAACACTAATACACTCATACATAGCTCACACCGATTTGACAATGCAAAGCAAAAATAAAAGCAAAGAAATCTCAGCAAAGAAATCAAAGTCAAAAGATTTTTACCCCCTAGCGTATAGATGTTTACACATCAAAACTTATGGACTTAAAATACATATATGCAACAAATTGGATCAATAGTTTATAGTTCTAAGAACGAAAATTTAGAAACTGTATATTCAACAAACGAAATAGCATAACGTTAAATGTTCATTTTTATTACATAAAATTTTTTTCAGAAAAAATCGTCAAAGATTTTCCTTTGGCATTTAAAAAAAAACATTTCGCATATCCAGTTCAAAAGTCTCATAACTCAAAAAAACTAATTTTGCAGAAAACACGTTTAAAGTTTTCAATTTACGTACAACTCAATGAAGGCATGAACAAATATTCTTCTCTCAGGAGGTGATAGTAAAAGCTATTTATGTATATGAAATTTGTATGCAAGATAAAATACGAAATGCATTATAATTCAGCATTATTAACTCAAAAAACGAATTTTTTGAGTTATGTCACTATTGAACTGAATGTGCGATTTATTCATTCATGTATGTAAATAATAGTTCGACTGAACTTTATTTTGTATTTCATATGATTTGACAAGATATTTATCAAGAAGGCATTGAAGCTGAGCTTTTTATGTTTTTTAAGTTTTTAATGACAAAATGTTTGTTAAGAGAGGAATGAAGATAATTTTTTAAGTTTTTAATGTTATTAAATGTAGAAAAAAAGAGTTGATAAATGCATATTTTATTAGTTTTAAATACATATTTTTATATTTTTACTGCATATTTTATGTACATAAAACGTGATTTTAAATGCATGAAAATCCTTTCTCTAGTCATTAGTATAACAACACCACGCATTTTTCTGATGCGCATTAGTGTCCCTTTGTATCGGTTGTTGCAGGAAAATTCAAGTGATGAAGTCACTGGCCACTGATTGAACTATACCAACTTCAGCCGATGCTAATCCTAATGTAATATCAGAGCGCCCTCCTTCGTCGGTATGGCGTAGCAGAATTATCGCCGGAGTAAAATAACCAATAAAATGGCTACTAAACATAACTTTGAAAATTTAACGCGCCTTATTGACACCAGAGGCGCTGCAACACTGCTTTATTAAAAGATGCAAAAACTCGTTTTCTATCTTCTCTAGCACTATTCCTTTCCTAAAGAAGGTAACACCTAGTAATAGTAGTAGACATTCATTGCTGAGTGTTACTTTTTAAAAAAAAAATCTGTTTGGCGCCTAGACCCACTAAATTCCCTACCCTTCCCTTATCCTTATGCAATCCCTTCTGATTATGGTTATGTTAACACTTCATCAGTAAGTAGGGTTTTTCTTTCTTTCTGTAGTCGGATTTCGCAATGATGAATTTTGAAGTATTCATCAATTTCAGTGTGCAATTGTTGGCTTTTACGTCCGCAATTCTTGTGACAGTTATAGTGGACACTAGAGTCAAAATTTTTCTTCGGAAAAAGTGCTGTGAATCGTAAGCCCTGAAGCTGGTGAACACATCAAAAACCGTCGTTGCGGAATCCGGTGCCTGGTTTTCTACTGTTTAACGACATGTCCAATGCATGTCTTACCTCACTAATAAAATTCTCCGCTGCTTCTTCTTTTGGCGATCCTGCTATTACCTTATTTTCTAAGTAAGTTACAAACCTTTCGCGCTCAGACTATGACTTGACTATGTCTTTAAAATGACGAATATGTCTTTAAAATGACTTGACGATGACATGACTATAACTTGACTACGACATGACTATAACTTGACTATGACTTGACTATGGCTTGACTATGACTTGAGTATGACTTGACTATAACTTGACTATAACTTGACTATGACTTGACTATGACATGACTATAACTTGACTATGACTTGACTATGACTTGACTATAACTTGACTATAACTTGACTTTGACTTGACTATGACTTGACTATGGCTTGACTATGACTTGAGTATGACTTGACTATGACATGACTATAACTTGACTATAACTTGACTATGACTTGACTATGACATGACTATAACTTGACTATGACTTGACTATGACTTGGCTATAACTTGACTATGACTTGACTATGACTTGACTATGACATGACTATAACTTGGCTATGACTTGACTATGACTTGGCTATAACTTGACTATGACTTGACTATGACTTGACTACGAATACGACTAGAGAGCTGTAGTAAATTAATACAATACCTAAATCGATAACATCGTGTGAAATGGTAGTGAGTTGAATATTGTTGTTATTCTGTGATTTCTTCTAAAGCTTTTATGGCCATTTCATTTAAAAGTTTTTTAAATGTTTTTTTTTATTGTTGAACAAAAGCATTTATTTCCTTGAGTTCGTTGTGTTCCTTTCGTTTGTCACGTTTAAACATTTTTCCAAAAAAAAATCTAAAAACTTCCATTTTACACTTAAATGCCAACGTGAAAAATGCATTGTGAATAAAAATTTTTTCTACCTTTTTCCCTAACTATATTTCATAGTTTTTTTATATACAAGTATTCGCAGGAATCCTAATATTACTGCTAGCTATTTTCGTCTTATTTTTTATTGTTATTTTTGGAAACATTTAGTTTTTTCTTAGATTTTTTTCGCTTTTCTTTTTGTGCTTTTGTTTCCCCTTTTTCTCTTTCATTAGCCAAAATGATATACATCTTCTTTAATTTCAATGACAGTCACGAATTTTTTTCCTTCTTCTTCTAAATTGTGAGCTGGCTTTTAAGTCTTCTCTATGTATGTCTGTGTGTGTGTGATAACTGGTTATCTTTGTCGGTAACACTTCATTCGTTCTTACATTTTATTTTGTTTCCATAGTTTGCATATTGTCTATTTGATTTAGCAACTCTGACTCTGGAGATCAACATCTATGCAAATAAGAATCCCTATAAGAACGTTATACATAGGTATATTTTCTTTTTATCTTTTTCTTTTCTTTACTATATTTCTGTTTAGGATGTAAAATTTCTTTTTGGTTCTGTAGGCAGCAGGGGTTGTCAATTTGAAATAAATCATGATAAGTCATTATAGCATCATAATAGGGTAATTCAAGCTAGAAATCCCGGATTAAATATAAAGTTTCCGAAACGTATATGTCTCACAAATATTTCCGTGCATAATACCAAGATGCACTTCAACTAGGTTTGTTAAATTTATGTTAACGAAATCCCTAAAACTATTGCAAAAATCGCCAATTGACAATTAAGGAAAATTATTTGTATAATGTAATAAAAACATGCATAAGCATGCCTATATTTCATTTTTATAGAAAATATTTAAGTTGATCAAATTCCCATTTCTCTCAACAAAATCCCCAATCAGGATTTTATTTTCTTTCATGGTTTCGACATTGATTAAGTCATTTGAGTTGCAGTGCAAGATGTAGTTAAAAAAAAGGACGAAAAATTGGGAACTAGATATTCAGTTTGGGAACGGCACACAGTGTTACCTGCGGGCAACTTTTTGACCCCCGATCAAGTATCTTCGTAGTCACGTAGGGTGGCGTTGGCTGAAGTAGTTAGCACGTCGACTACAAAACTGAAGATCCTAGGTTCAATTCCTGTATCCGACAGTCGTTCAAATAACAACACCACGCATTTTTCTGATTTGCATTAGAGTCCCTTTGCATCAGCTGTTGTTGGAAAGTTCAAGTGATGAAGGCATAGTCACTGGTCACTGAACTATACCGACTTCAGCATATGCTAATCCTAATGTTATATCAGAGCGCCCTCCTTCGTCGGTATTGTGTAGCAAAATCATCGGCGAAGTAAAATAACCAATAAAATGGTTATTAAAAACACAGCTTCAACCTTTAATACGCCTCATTTAACATCAGAAGGCGCTGTAACACTGCATTATTAAAAAGCGTGCAAAAAGCAGTTGTAAAAAGAATGAAGCTTTCTTCTATCTCTTCCTTCACCACCTGTCTTCTATCACTATCCCTTTCCTAAAGAAGGTTACTTACTTCTCTTAAAAAAATAAAAATAAAAAAAAAATAAAAAAAAAATTCCTCAACGTGTCGTAAGGCCAAAAAATATATTTTTGCAATATGCAAATCACGTCATATTTACATTCGTGCTAAGTGGCCACATTTTTGATTCGCGTCTCATTGTCACGGTACCCAAACGAAATAATTTGAGGAGTAGATGCCAAAAATGGTATAGAACTACCGATATTTTATAAGAATTTGTAATTCCTAAATATGGAGATGAATATTCCAATTTGGGTATTTCGAAATAATTTTTGGGAATTTAAAAAAATACTCTGAGGGTATTACAAACATGATTTTCCAATAGCTTAGCTTTGATTGAATTTGGAAGAATTTATGTTAACGAATTCCCAAAAGCTATTGCTAAAATCGCCAATTGGTAATTAAGGAAATTTAGTTGCACAATGGAATAAAAACTTGCATAAACATTTCATAAATTGATTTTTATAAAAAATATTTAAATTGATCAAATTCCCATTTCCTTTCAACAAAATCACCAATCGAGGATTTTTTGAATTTTTCCATGCATGCATTATAACTAATTTCCATTAAGACTAGCTCATGTTTTAAGAAATATTTCGAACATGTATATGAATTTTGGCTACTTGAGGAAGAAAGAATGTGGGCAATAAGTTACTATCTTGGGCTTACCTTGGCTAATATTTGGATTCCTTTCCAGAGTTATTATTTTATTGGAAATATAATTTTTTCCCCCGACTTAAAACATTTTTATTATTTTGCGATTTTTATTGATAGCAGTCTGTGCTCTTTAGTGTTTCTTTTCGTTGCTTTTATATTTGTTCATTTATTTTCATTTGACAATGTAAACTTGTAGTTGTGGAAGAACGTATTTCTTCCAGAAGTTGTTCCGTTTTATTTTATTTTTTTATGGAAAGAGCTTGGTATGAAATAGTTTGCTGTTATTCACAGGTGTCTGACATTTATTAAAAATTAACCGGACATGGATGGAATGGAATGTGTGGCAAGAGTATGAAAGATATAACATAATTTACTATGCGGTTTTCATGAATTATTGCAACTGCAGCAAAGAATGTTATATTAAAAGTAAAAGGATATTTTATGAAATTAAACATTTTTATGGTATGAAGAAAAGTAAAAAAAAAATGCTTTTAATATATGCTAAATAAAGCAATGTAATTAAGGAAATTTAATGTCAATTTGGGTCACTCTCGACTTTTTAAAAGCTGCTGTCTTTGAAGTACGGGTACTAAGAAAAGCAAGATATTTTCTGCTGTTTCCTTTTATGACCTAACGATGTTGCAGTTACTACTCTAAGTTGGCTATTAATATGATGAACAACTTGCATGCTTTAAAAATATTTAGTTCCATATAAAACCGAAAACAAACTTAACTTTCAAATTAAAGGGAATAAATTGCAAACAAAAATGAACTAGAAATTCAGTTGAAATTGAATGAAAACCAAATTGAAAAGAAAATTAATTTGAAATAATTACGTTACTGCTTGCGTTTAAGAAATCATTTGCTCTTGAAAATTACAATTTAATGCTTTTGTTTTATAAATCACTGGCCAGATAATGTTGAAAACTAAAATTAATTTTAAATACACTTGTGTTCCAACAATCTCATTAAATCGAAGCCAATTGCAAGACAACTTTGAACTTTGCTGCGTTACACATATGTATAAGACATCAATTGATGTGTTGTGTCAAATTTTTTGTAATCCTCTTCTTAAATGCATGCCTCTCCCCTCTCTTCATTCCAAATATCAAATCTTACATATCGAGCCATAACCGCTAAAATAGATTAAGCGACACATTTTTTAGACTTGGTTTTTTTTTTTTTTTTTTTTTTTTTTTTTTTTTATGAAAATCGACTATTTACGATCGCAAATGATCGATTTTGGTAAAAAATGGAAGTTTGAAAATTATGTCGCTTAAGCTATTTTCGCGGTTATGGCACGATATGTGTTTGACATTTAACCTATTTGCAATTTCTGACTCGAGCTGGCACAAGTTTAAATTGTCATTCAATAGAAATTAATACGAATTTCCAACCCAAAATGTGCCATTATAAATCGTCATGACAGTGGAAGTATGTAAATTTAGAATGGTTACTTTGTCAATGTTTTAGCTTTTAGCTAGAAATCAAGCTTACTCATATATTAGAGACAACATACAAATAGATAGATGTTCGTGCTTTCCATTTTGGGTATTAAAAGACAATGGCCTACAAATTACAAGCTGCAATATTTGGAAAATAGTAGAATTAAAAAATAAAATCATAAAAGTTGCCTTTTAAAATAGTTTCTAACAAGTCTCGGTCCAGAGTTGCAATTTTTGTTGCAGCAATTCTTGAGAGTGTTGAAATAGAAATATGTATATGTGATTTGTATACCCCTCTCGCTCTTTTTGGTTAGAAAATAAAAAGTTTTTGTCTTGGCGGAGAGTAACGAAAATTAAAGCTGTGCTCCTAAAAGTATGCAAATTTTTAACTGAATTAAAAAAAGGTTGAGATTGGAAGAATTAATTAATGAATGAAAATATATATATGTATACATTTTGTATTCCCTTTTCGCTCTTTTTCATTAGACAATAAAAAGTTGCAGCAACACAGATGGCAAGTGTGCACGGGGAGTATTGGAAATTCAAGCTGAAAATATTTATTTGTCGCTCCTAAAACTATGCTAATTTTTCCACCAAATTCAAAAAAGTAGGAGGAGGTTGTCCCTCAAAAAAAAAAAAAAAGGAGGAGATTATATCAATTCGAATGTATTTTTTTTTCTTAGTTATGTTACTTCATAACTTGGTACCTTTTAGACTGATTTTAAAATTGTTTTCTTTTTGTCTGATAGGCTATAGTGGGGCGGGACACGCCCTCCATTTTTTACATTTGATTTTATGATATTCTACTTATTTTATCCTACGAAATTTACTCAACACATTGGCCTCTCAAGATAGTGTCGTTATATCTCGAACTTGAAAAATGGGTTGAGCCACGCCCCATAAATTTTAATGTTATGTATCGCATGCTTCTATTTGACCACATCTTAAGAGAACTGGCACAAACTTTCAGCTCAAAAAAAGACACAACCTTGAGTACAAAAATTGGGTGGGCCACGATCATTAAATTTAATATTATATTTTCCGTATTTCTACCTGATCGATTTTTTCAAAACTTGACACACACTTTGAGCACTTAAAGAGACTCAATCTTATATGCAAAAAAGTGGGTGGAGCCACTCCCATTAAAATTTAATCTTATATTTCACATGCTTCTACTTGATCGATTTTTACAAAACTTGACACACATCTCGAGCTCTGAAAAACACTCAATCTATTGTTCAAAATGGTGGGCGGGGCCACAGCCATTAAAATTTAATATTATATTTTACACGCTTTTATTTGAAAATTATTTAAGAAACTTGGCACACACCCTGAGCTAAAGAAACACCCAATATTTTATTCAAAAAAGTTGGCGGGGCCACGCCCATCAAAACAATAACATATATTACGTACTCTGAAAAATAATCAGGCTTGTGTTCAAGAAAATGGGCCGGGCTACTCCCATGAGATGTTATTGTTTAATTATATATACTTCTACTTATCCGATTCCCATGAAACTGGGCAAAGAGTTTCGGCTCTTAGAATGACATAATTTTGTGCTTTAAGGAGTGGGCAGGATCATGCCCTTTAAAGATTAATATTATTGCTCATGTGCTTCTACCTGAACCATTTTTATGAATGATATGATTTTACATTTAAAAAAGTGTCCGGGCCACTCCCATAATTTTTTAGTCAAATATGTAATTCTACTAATACTAATAGTTCAGCCAACAGTTTGGGCACCAGGAATGTTACAATATTGTGCTTAAAAAGTGGAACGTTCCATCCCCATTAAAGCTCAATACTATATTTCACGTGCTTCTAAGTGATAGAATCCTACGAAAAGTGGTACACATCCTGAGCTCAGAGAATGACATGAAAAAAGTGGGCGGGATCACGCCTATTAAAGCTAAGACTTAAATTGAATATATGTAATTCTACTTATTGGATTCACACACAAGTTGGGATAAAATTTGGCCTCTTGGAATGTTATGATTTTGTGCTGAAAAAATGGGCGGGCCATGCCCATTAAAGCAACTCAATATTATATTTCACGTGCTTCTACTTGACCGATGCTTACTTGAAACTTGACTCATGAGCTCTGTAAGTGGCGATATCATCTTGCATTTAGAAAAGTGTATGGGAAACTACTAATATATGCAGAAGGGGGCGTGGCGTGACTTCTTTGCTGATCTTAAAAAGTCACTTAAATTTTATTAGATCAGCTTTCTGTGTTATAAATTATTACAATGAACTGCATTGCAATTCAATTGTATGATGATACAGTGCATAATAGCAAGTGATGTACACACTAAAAAACCCATAGAGACAGTGAAATTGCGTGAGATATTTGAAGCTGTTGGTAGCTCCACTTAGTGCGCGATGGCGAACATTAATGAAAAATATCTACAGAAATTGATATTGGAATCTTTGAATTTGTAAAATTTTGAACTTTACAGTACCTTTAATTTTGTACAGGAGTGTTAAATGTCTTGGCCATAACCGTAACAGTAGCGTAATAAGCGCTATTTAAGTACAATGTCAATGATGGTGCTTTTAATAGTATATTACCACTCAAAGAAATGATTAAGCATCAATTAATAAGTTTAGTGGATCATGGCTAAAGCCTCTCGGCATTTTAGGGCTGATATTCACTCAGATTGCCCTGAAAAGTGTGAAGAAAGTAACGAGGAACATTGTCGAATATACATATGTACTAGTGTCCTGCAAAAGAGTATTTATAAGACTTTTCAAGACATAGAGATTTTTTCCAATGCTTTACTACAGCAAAATATTCTAAAAGAATCGCTAAAGAACACTGTTGGCAAGACAAACCACCGAAAAAAAATTACTTGCCAACAGTGTTGCTTAGCGATTCTTTTAGAATATTTCGCTGTAGTAAAGCATTTGAAAAAATCTCTCATGTCTTGAAAGGTCTTATACACAGAAAAAATTATTCCCAAAAAATTTTTAAACAAATATTTGTTTGAAATCAAACTTAGTTTCATAAATATTCTGTACTGTTCCACTAAATTAATTTGTACCAAAACACTGTGTAGAGAAGAAACATGCCACGACGTTTGTCGGCTACTTTTCGGCATTTACATGTATACAACACGACCAATCAAAATAAACAACAACAACCGCACAACAGCACGTTGTTCCTATCAACAAGCAAGATAAACACCAACACACTCAAATAACATTTTCTCTCAGCTGAACTGTGATTAATTTAAATTTTTACAAAATTTTTATCAGAATTTACAAAATTTTTTATAGAACCGCATTCAAATAAAATATTTATTGATTCAACGAATTTGGTTACTGAAAATGAAATTTAGTTTTTTTTGTGTAGTCTTGTGCAGGACACTAATATGTACATTACCTTTACAACTTACCTTGACCTAATAGTTATTCTTAAGGGAGGAAAAGGAGTCTCACAATTCCTCGTCCTTAAATCACGAGTCTCCAGCTGCTTCAGGTATACCAGATTTTCAAGTTGAAGGAGAATTGGAAGGATGAGAATATTTAGCTTTTAAAGAGGAATGTCTCTTAGGAGGGGAGTTTTTCGGCGAGGTTTCCATCGGGAGTAGACATGATGGCTAATGAATAAAACCTGAATCGCATGAAATGGCGATTGAAGCTTTAAGAGGAAATGACCCTCATGGGAGGTCTCGCGCAATCCTTCTAAAACTTGCACCTTCATATGTGCCTCACGAACCTCATAGAGGGTAAAAAGTTATAATCAAGTGCACTTGGCGGATGCTTCAGTAAGTAGTAGACACAATTTCAACTAAGTCCTTGTTAATCGCAGCAGCCCCTGTTATTTATGATTGCTTACAAATATGCGAAGTTGTATGAATGTATGAGTGTAATCGCAATGCAATGAAATCGCTGTAGAGAAACTTGTGGTATTGCCAAATAGTTTTATGTGACAATAAAGTAACAACTAATATAACGGCGGGTAGCGTCCGTTTACATAAACATAAAATTAAAATGCATGCCGCAAATTTTGGTATTCATCAGTTTTTGCTGCAACTACTGACCTAATTAAGAGGAACCGAAGACAAAGCAAGGATTTGGGTTTCAATTTTAAATATACTTGGATGGACTTAAAAAGGAATTTTCAAATGTATGTATGTATGTATGTACTAAAAAATATGTCAAGGGTGTACCGCTATAAGCTTTAAATTTAATATTTTGAAACTATATAAGGTCACCTAAAACGCAAAACGGCCTAACTAACATTTTCCTAATATAACATAAGCAGGAAATAAATGCAGTAAAGTGCGACTTTTGCCCGTATACGAAGGGTTCCGTACGGGCTCTAAATATCTAATAATATACGAACTTTAGCCTATATAATCGAATATCCTGCCTGATGTACACATTTTTTAAAAGTGTTTTTTTTTTGTTTTGGCGTTTTTTTTAGTTTGAGTGCTTTTTTCAGTTTGCCGATTTTTTTTTTTTTTTGGTATTTGTCGTTTTTGTTTAGTTATAGCGATTTTTTTAATCTTTGGCGCGTTTTCGGCTGTTTTTTAGTATTAACGTTTTTTTTTTTAGTTTGATGCCCTAGTTTTCGTTTTTAACGATTCATTTCTTTTCGAAAATTTTGTAACTTTTTTTTGGCGACCTTGAAATTTTTGGTGATTTTTTTACATTTGAGTGCCTTATTTTATTTCTAAAATTTTTTGTTAAGAAGATCGTTTTGCGTTTTAAAAGAAGATATGTGTATTTTTTAAGGTCTTTATATAAAACAACTTATCTGTCAAACCCGAGCGTTCACTATTTTTTTTAACATAATTCGCGTGATAAATTGCATTATATTTTTTTTATAATTTTAGCGTAAGCATCAGTTAAAGCTAAATGGAATATTGTTGAAATTTCAGAGGAAATCCAAAACATTGCCATGAACCAAATTTTACATTCCTTTAAATTTTCTCTACCCTCCTGATTTAAATTTTCATGCCCTTTTCTCAAATGTTTTTATACTTGTTGACCTCCTTTGGCAATTTCTTAATGCATCTTAGTGCTCGCCTGCCAATTTAAAATATTTATTTATTTTTTTTTACATGGTTTAAGATTACTTTCATTGTAAATGTTGTATGTACTTCATAATTTAAATTAATTACTTTGCTTGCCTTCTCTATGGTTGCTGTTAATCCTTTTGCTGTGTTTTAAATCATGACTTCGCCACATTAATTAGTGATATCGTAGCGAAAGTATACAAACATCCACATAATAGACTTCGAAGTATAAAGGGGCGAAAATGGGAAAATTACTTTTAATTTTTTTCTCCCATAATTATAAATTAATACAGGCGAATATAAAGCTTTATATTAAAAAAAAATATAGTATATAAATATGTTAATACGAGTAATGAAAGGGGATTATGTTGGATATTTTAATCTTCGACGACATTAAAATACTTTAATTGAATCCATGAACTCTGTTTATAATTAATGAGCCAGTAGCATGTAAAACTGGAAAATAGATTAAACAAATAAATAAATGAAAAGCAATACATGCATAGAGGTCGCACTAAGAACACCTTAATTCCATGGTTAAGCATTTAATATTAAATTGTTCTCAGATAGTAAGAAATAAAAGCAATTAACACGTTGTCAGGGAAATTTCATTTCTTTAAGTAACATTTAGTCGTTTTACTGAATTGAGTTAAATTTTCTCCTCAAGGGGATTTTATACCAGCTTCTGGGAATTATTCCTTAAGTATATATACACAATACACAAAGCTTTATTTTCTTTAAAATCATGTGACATTAAAATCTTAATTACAAAAAAAAATCTACTTTTGGGAATTATTAAAAAGTTTTTGAGAATCAGCTTAATATGCCTGTAAATTTATCTTTCTAAGTTGTTATAAGCTTAAAAATGTATCTGCTGTTGTATAAGTTTATAATTTCTAATTCCCAAAAATTTAAAATAAATCCCCATCTTGGGATGTAAGTTAATTTTGTTATCCAAATTTGCTTAATTTTTTTTTAAATCTTTGAAAACTCAACTATTTCTTAATTTTTTTTTTTTAAATAAGTTTTCTCCATCTCTGGGAGTAGTTACAGAAAAATCTACTTTTGGGTAATAATAAAAATTTGTGGGAATCTGCTTAATATGTTTTTAAAGATATATTTTATGGTTTTTATTTGCTCTAAATAAATGTTTGCTATTGTATAATATCCGAATTCTTAATTCCCAAAATTCCAAAATAAATCCCCACTTGGGGACTGTAGTAAATTTTACATATCCTTATATTTTTATTTTATTATTAAAATTACTTAATTTTTTATTTAAGGTTTTACTATATACCAAATAAAAGAAGCACAATAAATAATACACAGTATAATCTACTTTTGGGGATTGTTAAAAACTTTTGGGAATCAGCCTAAAATGCGTTTAAACATAACTGTTATAGTTCTTGTTAGCTTAAAAAATATTTACTTTTGTATAAATTGCTAATTCTTAATTCCGAAAATTTATAAATAAATCTTCACTTTGGGACTTAAAAACATTTTGTTTTTTCTAAATATATTTTATTTTTATTTTTACAACTTTAAAATCTCTCAAGAATTTTTTAATTTTTTTGTTATAAATTTCTTCGTTATAGCAGATAAAATTAGGAGTCTCCTCTGGGATTAATTACAATAACTATAATTTTGGGGATTATGAAATTTCTTTCTGGGAATCAATTTAATATGTGTTTGAACGTAACAGTTGTAGTTCTTCTAAGCTTAAAAAAATATTTGGTGTTGTATAAATTTGTTATTTTCAATTTCCAAAACTCTAAAATAAATCCCCACTCAGTAATTTAGCCAAATTTTGTATATCTAATATATATTTTTTAACTTTTAAAATCATTAAAAACTCTTACGAGTTTTGATTTTATTTTTATACATTGTTGTTTTGGTATGCCAGAAAAAATAAACTCTAAGGGATTATTTTAAAAAAGGGCAGGATTTTAATATTTGAGGAAATAAATGCATATATGGAATTCCCAAAATTGGCAAAGCTAATTCCCGCTGAGGAGCTTACGAACATTTTTGGGATAACCAAATGTGTCCTATTTCATTTCTGAAAGTTTGAAAAAAGCCATAAAATTTAAAATTTTTTATTAAGTAATTTTTATTTGCCACAAAAAATAAACCACATTTTCTTTGAGATTATTAAAAAAAGTTTCGGGGATCGGAAAAAAGCGCTGGGAACTTTAATATGTAAAAATCCATGTTGAAAACATCTGAATATATTTAAATTTTAACTTAAAACTTGAATTCCGAAATCACCAAAGAATATTTCAAATTAGGGTTTCTATGAAATTTCTAGGTGTAGTTCAAAGTATGAGCGTGTAGACTTAAAATAGTCAATCTACTCTTGGGTATTGTTAAAATATATTATAGAAATTTAATTAAAATAAAAATTTAAATTAAAAATGCACTGAAAATGCTCATACTGATGGATAATATTATTATTTCAATTTAAAAAATTTTAATATCCAGCATTTGAAATAAAATTCCCTCTGGGATTTTGGTAAATTTTGTATGTAGTCGTGAGTAGGAAATTTAAGGCAACAAAAGCCATTTATTTAATATTTAAGAAGATTTTTCAAGACTCTTAAATCTTAATAATAATGGACTACAAGTGTTAATTCCCAAAATTTTAAGGAAAACTCCCACGTGGGGATTATGAAGAGTCTGTGCGGGAATTTAGTTTTAATTTAAATAACACTACAGATTGAGCATGTCAACTTGTTTTTTAAATCTTAAAGATAATGGACTACAAATTTTAATTCCCAGCATTTTGGAGAAAATTCCCACTCAGAGATTATGAAGAATCTGTGTGGGAACTAGATTTCAAGTAAAAAATAAACTCAAAATGAGCATTAAAACTGCTTTTAAAATCTTAATAATAATAGATTACAATTTTTGATTCCTAAAATTGTAAAAAAAATCCCCCACTTGGGGATTATGAAGAATATGTGTGGGAATTAATCTTAAATTAAAAATAAAACCTTAACAGTTTTCTTAAATCTTAATAATAATGCACTTCAAATTTTTATTCCCAAAAATTTTAAAGCAAACTCCTACTTGGGGATTATGAAGAATATGTGTGGGAATTAAGTTTTATTTAAAAATTAAACTAATTGTTTATACTAAAACGAAATTTCGCCCCTTCCCTTCAAACCACTTTTTATTTCATTACCAGTGTAGCGCAATTGTGTGGCATAAAATTTACGAAAATTTATTACTTCTGTGTTGCGCTGCATATTTTTATGGGTGTTAACTTGCATTATTTAACTGCCTCGAGCAGATAAAAAAAATACAAACAAACAAAATAAAATGCTGGAATTTCTCATATAACTTTAGTTGAATGTGTACAAAACTCGGATGACCGGCCAGCGTGGCTTCTTCTCGCTTTTGCCGTTGAGTGCATAAATTGTTGCGTTGATAGTTGTGGGTGGCTTTTCTGGTTTTTAACGCAAATGAAGCTGTTATTTATTAAACTGCTAGCTTTTGTCCATAAAACTGGATTTTATTTAAAAAAAAGACTAAAAAAATATGTACTTAAAAAGGGTGTTTGTTGTATTAAACTATAAATATGTTTTGTTGAAATACTAACGAAACGCGGGCACTTAATTTTATAAAGGCTATTTTCTTTAATTTTGTTTTTATTATTAATGTCATGCAATTTAAATTACATATTTTTATTATACTTCATCATTCTCAGAACTCTGAAGCGAAATGTTTATTTGAAATTAAATATAAATATTTATTTCTTAATAAACATAAATTTTAATTATTGTTTTTTTTATATGCCACAATACCACAAATGAACAGTATTGAAAAAAAAATTCAGTAGCTTAGCGCGTATGATTAAAGCAGACTTTCAACACGCAACGCGAAGTATATGCGAGCGTGCACATACATGCACTGAGAGAAAAAAATTAATTACAGATAAATTTTGAGAAACACAAGATATGAGTTAAATTAAGATCTCCCAAAAAACAATAGATTCTCCCAAAAAACAATATAAGGAAATGAATTTTGCATAGAATTGTGTTAAAATTATTTGAGAAAATATTTTCAGCAAAATCATATTAATTCATAAATATATTTCATTATATAAAAATTAAAAACACTGACGGCCCGTTTATGAAATTATTTTTAATAAAAATTCCTTATATATGCATACATTTTGAAGAATCCGGAGTATGTGTGAAAATCCCCCAAGTGGGGATATTATTGCATACAAATTTAGAATTTACCCTGCATGGCTAATATTTATAAAGAAAAAATAAAGAAGTTTTATATACCCGCCTTAGTGTAAAACAGTTCCTTTAAACTGTTTTTATAATCTAATACTTCAGTTCTTCTTTGAGTTTTATTTGCAATTAAACTCCGATTTAGGGTTTCCTTTCATGATTATCTTAATATATATTTTTTTTAATTTAATAAAACAAATGAACTAAACATGAGGTATAAATCGAATTTAAATTCAAATATTATTTGTTAAAAAGTTAAAATTTTTTAAAACTTCTACTAATTTTTTTCCTACTTAATTATTACACTTACATTGCTTGGATTTGGAAACTGTTTTATAAATGTATGTTTAAACTGTTTATCCTGTTTCGATATTAGCAATTTGTTTAACGTATGTACATATATAATTTTTCTATACATAGTATTATAAATAATATGCACACAAATAGTGGTTGAATATTTGCCTACTCATTTACAATTATTCACTAAGAAGGTCCAAAAATTACCTTAAAAAATTGGTGTTTATATTTTTAAGTAAAAACATTTTCAGAGTTTCTGTAACGTCTCATGACATGGATTTTTTTAAGACTCGGTTTTGTGATTGTGTAGGATATAGTGAATTAATAAGCTGTTCTCTGTTATTAAATTAGGACATAAAAAAGTTTAAAAAAAGTGCAGAAAACTCAAAAATATTTCCATTCGATACGGATTGCACAATAATCCCCCAATTGGTTTAAATTTCACTGATTCCCATCAAGTCGAGGAAGTAGGGGAGAACGCTGAAGAAATTCACAATAAACCTAAAAGTCTTAGTATAGAAAGGCCTAGGCACCACTCTTCCCAAATCTAACCCAACCTAACCTTGGAAAGTCGTCAAAAGAGTGAATAAATGTAAATCCCCACATAACAATTAAAAATCCCCATAACCGTATTTCGTTAAAGTGTGGAATCAGTTGTGATTTTTTTAACATGTACATAGAAATTCAACAGCTAAATGTTCATAATAAGCAATATTTTAACACACAAAAATATTCCCAAAAAATATTTAAAAATCCCCTATTTGCGTGTGTATCTCATAATACAATACAAAAAAAAAATATATACAAAAAGTTTAAATTTAATATAAATATTCTAAATTCCAATTTGGTAAATTCCTTAGTATGAGAGTAAAAATCCCCATTGGGGTATTTCGGTATATATTTTGGGAATTGAGCTATATATGGAAAAATAGTTGAAAATATCTAAAAAATATATTATATTATCTGTCTAATCTTAAGGAAAAATTCTAACATTAGATTTAATTTGAGAGCACTAGCAACATTGGCCTATCGGCTCAGTAGAACATAAAAATATATATATATAAATATATTTTATAATAATAAAAGTATTAAAAAATCGTCATTTAGCTATTTAAAAAATTACCTCTATGATAATATGAAAAATAGATAAAAAGAAGGATTAGGCAGCACTCTTCCAAACCCAGCCTAAACTAATCTGGGGAACTCGTTAAAACAATTAAAAATGCCCTTAACCGTATTGCGTTATAGTAAATAATGTTTTGTAAAATTTTTCTAAATACACATAAATAAAAAACCCAGAGATTTCTGTATTAAAAAAATATTTTGGCATAAGAGACTATTCCCCCAAAAAATATTTAAAAATTCCCGATTTGGGCGCATATTACAAAAACACTCAGTAAATACAAAAAACTATATATATTTTTATATTGTAAAAATCTTATGAATTATAAATTGTTTAACTCTCAAATACGGATTGAAAATCCCCATTTGGGTATTTTTAATTATTTCTGGGAATTTTGCTAGTGTCAAAAATTTAATTTCATTTAAAACAAAAGCTTTTTATACTACTATACAAATATGGATGTATAAATTTTGTGTATGTTTGTTTGCCTTGGAAACTTGCCAAAAATTGTAAATGAGAATTCCATCCAAACAATTAAAAATCCCCATGCCGGCATTTCGTCGAAGTAAATAATGAGTTGTGAAATTTTTCTAAATACACATAAAAAAAAATATTCCTGTATTGAGAAAATATTTTAGCATAAAGGGCTCTCCCCAAAAAAATACTGTAATAGTGAAAACAAAAAATTCTAATTGGAAAAGGGAGAAATTTCCCGCGGAATTTTATTCATAATTGCCCTGTAAACAAATAAAAAATAAATATTGTAAAGTTTTTATGAATTCTGAATTGCTTAATTCCTAAATACGAAAGTGAAAATCTCGACTTGATGATTTAATTAATTTTTGGGAATTGTGTTATGTATCAAAAAATACTTGAAAATATTAAAAAAATTATTTGAATTTATATTTTAAAAATGTATGTACGCACAGTATAGAAATTCCCAAAAAGTATTTAAAAGATCGCCACTTTTCAATTTAAAAAATATATTTTAATAATGGTATACAAATATCTATATATTTTGTATACTTTTGTTTAAAATATTAATAAAGAATTCCCACAAAAATTTAAAAATACCCATACCGGTATTTCGTCGAAGTAAATAATGAGTGGTGGAATTTTTGAAAATGTATATAAATAAAAGATTACCGAGATACATATGCAATGTTTCGAAGCCAATATTTTGGCCTAAAATAAAATACCAAAAAAATATTTAAAAATTCCCCATTGGGGTGTTTATTATATAAACACGCTGAAGTACAAAAGAAAGTTTAAAAATCATTTTAGGAATGCAAAATTGCCTAATTCTGAAATATGGAATATGGAGGTGAAAATTTCCATTTGGGTATTTCAAAATAGTTTTTGGGAATTGTGTTATATATCAAAAAATATGAAATTAAGAAATTTTATAAAAAATTCCCAAATAGAATTGAAAAAATCCCCACATTAGCAAGTAGTTTTATAATAATATAAAAAATATGTCAGAACAAAATTTAAATTTACTTAGGATAAGACAAACTCAGCCTAGCATAATCTAGGAAACTCGTAAAAAAAGTAATAATGAATTCTTACAAAACAATTAAAAATCCCCATTTTGGAAAAGTAGACAATATGTTGTGGAATTTTTATAAATACTTATACATAAAAAACAGTGAGACACAGTTGCAATATTTAATTTGACAACCATATTTTGGTCTAAAAGAATATCACAAAAAAAATATTTAAAAATCACCTATTGGGATGTATATAGCATAAGGGGCCATTCAAATATTACGTAAAACTATTTTTTTTTTGGTGTTTTTATGCCCTTCCCCATTCAGCAAGACTTTTTACAAAATTTTTAGTATCAATTTTGTAAACCGTAACAAATTCTTAATCACATTCCCAAAAATTATTAAAAAAATCGCCACTTGGATATTTAAATAATCTACACATTTGTATAATAATATGAAAATATGTTTAAACAAATTTAATTTTACTATTTCATTAGAGAATGTAAGTTGAACACATTCCTATTTCTTTCCACAAAATCCCCAAAAATCGAGGAGTTTCTAACACTTATTCGGGGAGTTTTTTTTAAATCATTTTCACATCGCCCTCATATCATTACTTAATAAATATTCATATTGTGAATACTTTGTGTCATTTATGGTTTTTGTTGTCTTAATTACAGTTGGCTTACACTACCTGCCACCCTTAATCCTTTAGTTTGCAGGGTGCCATAACCAATTTTCATTTAGACCAACATACATATATTTTATATTTTCATCATGTACATAAGCTTTTGTCCAACATATCTATCGCTTTGTGGCTTTCTGGTTAAAGGTATTTACAGAAATTTCATATTAAATGGTTTCGCAGCAGCATTATGCTTAAGTGCCTGCTGCAATTTGATCAAATATGCAATATAATTTAGTTCCTGTTGATGCTGATGTTGCCGTTTGCAATTTGCATAAATTACGACCAACTAACTAGAAACGACTTTAAATATGTATAAACTTTTGTTATTGAGAGTTTGGCATCAGTTAATTTTTAATGAAACATCTATACACAAAATTCATTCGCATTAAAATTTGTGTTCTCGGTTACAGCTGTTGTTACTGAGCTTTATGCCAAAAAATTTGGGTTTTTTTGTTGCCTTTCGTTGTTGCAACGGGTCAGTTGTGTGGCATGCCAAAAGTTATTCAAAGTGTTGATTAGTTTTGTAATGGAATTTTATAATAAACGTATTGTAATTATAGGGAAACTAATGTTATTAAAGTTTGATACCTTAGAACTAATAAGTAAACAGTTCTTATATATACCAGTATTTAATGAATGAAATATGCCGATAACAGTAATATTCTTTTTCAAACTTATCGATAACAACATTATTATTGAAAGCTTAAAGGCAATCTTAAAGAAAGTTTTGAATAAATTTTAACACCAAAAATTATGTTTAGCAAATTGTTCCATGATAAAGATTTCTAAAAATTTTTATCGGAATTAAAAATGTCCTATAAAAAAATTTATCGATAAGGAAAACGTTTGTAAAAAATTTGCTGGTAATAATTATTTTATTTTTAATTTAAAAATTTAATGAAAGTAATTTTTGCTTTGAATAATAAATCGATAACGAAAATTGTTTTTTTAATTGATCAATATAATTTTTTTGTAGAAAGTTTAACGATTAAAAAAAAATCAATTGCCGTATTAGATAAATTTCAATATCGATAAAAAAATTTATACAAAATTTATTAAACAAAATATTTTTTGGATGATAAAAAAATTTTCCAATAACAAATTTATCGCTAAGAAAAATGTTCTTTAGAAAATTTATAAAAAACATTTTTGGTTATAATTTTTTTTTATAGCAAATGTATGAAAAATTATCGAGAACAAAGATTTTTAATTAAAAGCTTATCGCTAAAAAATTTTTCTCAAAAATTTTTCAGTAAAATTTTTTTTCTCAAATATATTTCGAATTTTTTTTTCGATAAACATTCTTACTAGCATAAATAAAAATGGTAATGTTAAATAAATTTTTGAGAAACAATTTTTGTCTATAATTTTTTGATAAAAATTTTTTCTCAAACTTTTCTCAATAAAAATTTTTTCTCAAATTTTTCTCAATAAAAATTTTTTCTCAAATTTTTCTCAATAAAAATTTTTTCTCGAATTTTTCTCAATAAAAATTTCTCAAAAGTTTATCGGTACAAATTTTTTCTCAAAAATTTATCGATACAAATTTTTTCTCATAAATGTATTGAACAGCAGCTAAAAGTTTCAATCGGTACAAATTTTTAAAAATATAATAAAATATGTTTCACAAAGGCTTCACAATAATATTAATCGATAAGAAAAATGTTTGGTATAAAATTCGTGGACAACAAAAATGTTTGATTAAAAATTATTATAATATGATTCTAATAAAAATTAAAAAATTAATATTTCACTTGCTCTCAATATTGAATTTAGTTCACATGATACGTGTAAATTATTCGACAATAAACATTTTCCGTAATAAATTTATTGATTATAAAAATGTTCTTATGTAAAACTTATTAATTTACTTTTAGAAAAATTGTCAATAATAATATTTTTCTAAGAAAAATTTATACAAACATTTTGTAAGAAAATTTTATTTTTTATAGAAAATGGATCTAAACAAAATTTTGATAGCAACTGAAATTTAGTAAAAAAATTTTATAAAAAAATGGTAAAAAATATAAACATTTTTTCACAAAACTTAATAAAACATTTTTACAGAAAATTTGGTAAAAAATTTGTATAGAAAATTTAATAAAAAATGTTATAAAAAATATAAAAAAATTTAATAAAAAAAATTTATAGAAAGTTTAATAAACAATTTTTATAGAAAATTTTGTAAAAAAATATTTATAGAAAATTTAATAAAAAATAATATAGAAAGTTTAATTAAAAACTTGTATAGAAAATTTAGTAAAAAAAATTTTATAGGCATTTTTTTTCAAAATATTTATAGAAAAGTAGTAAAAAATTTTATATAGAAAATTAAATAAAAAATGTTTAAGAAAATTTTTTAAAAAATATTGAAAAAAATTAAGTAGAAAATTTTTACAGAAAATTTAGTAAAAAAATTTTTAGAGAAAATTATAAAAATATATTTATAGAAAATGTAGTAAACAAATATTTATATTAATTTAAGTAAAAAATATTTATAGAAAATTAAGTAGAACATTTTGATAGAAAATTTAGTAAAAAAAAATATTTATAGAAAATTAAAAAAAAATTATTTCTAGAAAATTTAAAATTTTATAGGAAATTTAGTAGAAACATTTTTTAGAAAATTTATTTGAAAATTTTATAGTAAATTTTTTAAAACATTTTTATGAAAAATTTAATAAAGAATTCTTTACAGAAAATTTAATAAAAAAATTGTATAGAAAATTTAATTAAAAATATTTATAGAAAATATAGTAAAAAATATTTGTAGAAAATTAAGTACAAAATTTTAATAGAAAATTTAGTAAACAGTTTTTAAAGAAAATTGAATAAAAAAATTTTATAGAAAACTTAGTACACAATTTAAACAAAAAATTTTATAAAAAATTAAATAAAAAATTTATAAAAAATTGTTATAAAAAATTTAATAAAAATTTTTTATAGAAAATTAAATTTGTTGATTAACTTATAACCCTACAAAAAAATTTTTCAAATTTATGCTTGAGTTTTTTTTTGGAAATTTAATTTTAAATATCCACTTTTATAAGTGCATAAATATATTTACTAAATTTCTGCACTAAATTTTTATTCCTTATTCCATAGAAATTTCTTTTACTCAATAAATTTAAATCTAAACAAGTGATGAATAAATAACAAACAGAAATTTTTTTCCTGCAAACCAAAAATCTATCAACATCTCTAAAATCAGACGATGCCCCACATTTTAGAATTCAGGCGCACACAGAATGCAAAAAAAAAAACATTTATTTTGCTGTAATAATTTAACCAATATTATTGTATTCTAAACATTTTTGTTGTTGTTGTTGTTGTTGTGGTTGCATTCACCACTAGCTGTATTTTTTCAATAAGGAAAAAATACTTTTGGCCACAAATCCGCCATACACAAAAACAAAATAAAACCAATGCAAATTCAAATATACGAGTACATACTAAAAGCTTAAACACTATTTTGTGTCGTTGGAAATGACACTCAATAACCGCAGATTTCAAAAAGCTCTTAAAATATATAGAGCTAAAAGAAAAAAAAAACACAGAAAGTAAAAACTAACGACAACTGTTACAAAGAGGAAATAAAATCTATGTAATGGTTAAAAGGGAGGAAATAAAACTAGCAGTGGTATTATATACCAGATAGATGCACGAGGAATGTAACAGTATTTTTTTCTAAAGCAATTTTATCGATAAATTAAAAAGTATATAGAAAACTTATATTGATTAAAAAATTATTTCAGTAAAATTGAAAAAAGGCTGCCAAAAGCAGATATAATAAATTCTTTATCAATCCTTAAAAAATTTTCTAAAGTTAAGCAAGACTTTTACGACCTATCGATAACAAAAAAATTTTAAATTCAAAATTTACCAATGGAAAATGGAAACTTTTGGAAATTTTAATTTATCGAAAACAACATTTGTTTGCAATAAGCTTATCGATAACCAAAACTTTTAGCACATTATTTATCTAGTATAGGGTGTTTTTTATTGAGGTATAGAACTTTGAATTGAAATAAAACACAAGAAAATCGTTTTAATGTCCATCAATTTGGCTTTATTGGAAGGATAATTTTATGCCATTAATGTTTAAATATGATTTCGGGCATGTGGCCGTCGCGGCTGGCTCGAATAAAGCCAATTCTACAGGTCCAATTTTCAACCACTTTTTCGAGCATATGGGGCCGTATGTTGGCAATAACGCCACAAATGTTGGCTTCCAAGTCCCCTAACGTTTCTGGTTTGTTGGCGTAGACGAGCGACTTCACATATCCCTAAAGAAAATAATCCAATGGTGTCAAATCACACGATCTTGGTGGCCAATTGACAGGTCCATTCCGCGAAATTATGCGCTCATCGAATGTTTCCTTCAATAAATCGATTGTGACGTGCGCTGTGTGGCATGTAGCGCCGTCTTGTTGGAACCACAACTCATCCACATTCATGCCATCCAATTCGGGAACAAAATAGTCGGTTATCATGGCTCTATGGCTGTGCACGGTGGCGAATCGATTCATTCGGGTCCTCTTCAACACTTTGCTCTACAGCGGCAATTGTTTCTTCGGTGCGTACTGTTCGACGCCTCTGCGGATGCGTATTATCACATAGAGTAAACGTAGTGCGAAAACGATCCATGGTTAACCGAATTTATTGCTCTGATGGACGATTATGTCGACCATAAAATGGACGGAGCTTGCGGTAAACTTCGCGAACTGAACCATTATTTTCGAAATAAATTTGCACGATTTGCAAGCGTTGTTCTTTTGTCAACCTGTTCATGATAAAATGGCAAACCAAACTAAATATTAATCACTTGACAGCTGACAAAATGGCCGCCAGTTAAAAAAGTGATGCCAACTTAAAGTTCTATACCTCAATAAAAAACACCCTTTATAATAAAAATTTTCAAATCCAAATTTACTTATAATATTTTTTTAAAATAAAATCGATAATAAAAGTTTTGTAAAATCAAATAAAAATTTCTAGCAGAAAATTTATCCGAAATAAAAATATTCTGTAAAATTTATTTTCGTTTTCATAAGAAGGAAACTTGTTAAAAAATCAAAAGAAAAATTAATCAATAACAAAAGTTTGATAAAAAAAACTTTTTTTTAGGAAAATTTATCGGAATCAAAAATTTTCTGTGTGTGGAAAGTTTATTACTTAATTTTTTTACAAGAAACTTATCAATAGAAAAAATTTCATTATTAAAATTTTATTTAAAATTCTTAATACAAAATTTAAATTAATTGCAAAAAATTTATCGATAAAAAATTATTTTGACATTGAACTTATCGATAATAAAAATTGCTAATGCCAATTTTATCGATTATAAAAATTTATAATACAAAATTTGCTGGTTGTAAAAAAAATATAAAAAATTTATCCATAAGTTTAATAAAAAAATTAAAATTTTCTGTAAAAAATTTATCGAATACAAAAATTTTAGTTATAAAATTTATTGATAAAAAAATTGGTTATGAAAAATTTATCAACAAAAAATTTTTTATTGAAAATTTACCAACACAGATTTCTCTATTAAATATTTATGATGGATGACAAAAATTTTTTGACGAACATTATTACATATTAGTTGTATAAAGTTCAAAAAATATTACTAGTGAAATAATAAAGTTTTTTATAGAGAAGTAATACAACTCTTAATATTATTAGTAGGCGTTACCTTCTTTAGAAAAGGGATAGTGTTAGAGAAGACAGGTGGTGAAGGAAGACATAGACGAAAGCTTCATTCTTTTACAGCTCTGCTTTTTTGCTCGTTTTATTTTAATAATGCAGTGTTGCAGCGCCTCTAGTGTCAATCATGCGTATTATATTTTCAAAACTTTCTTAAGTAGCCATTTTATTGGTTATTTTACTTTGCCGATGACTTTGCTACACAATACCGATGAAGGAGGGGCGCTTTGATGTTACAATAGCATTAGTTTTTGTTGAAGCAGGAGTAGTTCAGTGACCGTTGTCCATGCCTTCATCACTTAATTTTTCCTACATCAACTGATACAAAGGGACACTAATGCACATGAGAAAAACGCTTGGTGTAGCTATTTAATGACTGTAGGACACCGGGCTCGAACTCAAAGCCTTCGGTTTTGTAGTAAACGTTCTGACTACTTTAGCCCACACCAGGCTAAAGTTGATATAGATCTGTAGGCCAAATTACATATGATAAATTTGAAGGAGCAAATAACACCAAAGTTTATTGTAAATATTCTGACAAAGACGTAGTAGAACGGAACAACTAGCTGCTTTCGAAGGTCTTACACCTTCATTATCAGCCTTGTTATTGTGTTTAGTCCACTGCGTGTCGTGTCAGTTGTTGTAGATTTTTGCTTTCAGTACAAATGGAACATGTGAATTGTTTTTGATTAATCGTATTACAAGAAGTTTTGTTTGTTGCTGCTTAAGAACGTCTCTATGCATTTTGCTTGATTTTAAAAACTATTAAGTAAATTCCAACCAAAAAAATTCTTCAAAAAGCTAAAAAAAAAATTCGCATGTTTATAAAAAAACATTTCTTAAAATGCTATTGAAAATTACATATCCAAACATAATTAACAAGAACTTAAAACAAAATCTTCTATATTCATAAAAAAAAATTATTTGATTTTTTTCCTGGAACCTTTTTTTTCAAATATTTTTAATGGACTCTACTGATGCACTTAATGGAATGCATATAGACATGCTTAACCTCATGTTAATACATTACAGAATTTATATATAATAAATACACGGCAGTATTTTTATTAAAAAAAATATACTTCAGTATATTTATTTAAAAATAATATGTATAAAAATTTTTTTTATGAGAAATTCATGGATAATACATTTTTTGAAATCTCATTTGCAGTATCACGCTCGTATGTATGTGATACTTCACCAAATATCCTTTTAAATCCTGTGCTTCTAACATAAACTTTTTACGCTGGTCATTAAATTAAAGTTCTTCATGCAATAAATATTTGGTCGTTTTCAAGGCGTAGTGTGCCTCGGTTATCATTTAAGCCGACCGGCAGTACATGGAAACATCATCTGCATAACAGGTTACACTGCTACACGTTTTAAAATCGGCATTTGACACTAAGGGCTAATAAATCAGTGCAAGTTAATCTCCATTTTTGGTTTAAAATGTGATTAAACTAGCAAACCTATAAATCAATACAGTATTTAAACCATCTGTAAACGCATAAAATTGGGCGTTTAAACTACCAATACAGGCCATATGATTTTATTACTTACAGACCATATTTTTTGCATTGAACGAACTTTCAACTTTTTTCCCAGCCTCCACTTTTTCTTCAGATCTTGTTCGACCTGTTTTCTTACACTCTAGCATTCTTTTATACTATTCTACTTCGCCAATCGTAAACATAATTTCTTTCTTGGTACAATTTGGCGAAATATAATTGAAATTTTCTTAACTTTTTTCTCTTTTTGATTGTACAAAGAATTGATAGCCTGCTGCAAAACAGCTGTTTTTTTGACATTTATTCTAGTGCTGCCACAATATTATTTTTTTAACTACACATAAAGCATGGTTCACTGATTTACTCCTGTTTAGTTTAAACTACAAATAAATTAGGGTTTAGTTTAATTAAACCAGCGTTTAAACTTTGACTGATTTATTAGGCCTAAGAATACCATTTGTAATATCAGAAAAATTTTAAAAAATATATAAATTTCTTTGAAATGTAATATTTGGGTATAATAACACAATTGTTGTTTTAATACGAGTATTTAATAGTTTTTATAATTTTTTTTTTTTTTTTTTTAACAAAATTTGTACAAAGCGATTAGTAATGGCTGCAAATTATTCATTATGCCGTTTAGCTCACTAATCCCATCACCCAAGCTCTTTATTTGAAAACTCTTTAGAAAACTTCAGTTGGGAAAATTTTTTACTGAAGCAACCAACACTGCATTGTTGTTTAAAAAAAAACATAAACACAAAAGTAAAAGGGGGGAAATACTAAATAGCAGCAACGACGACGTCAACATGCTCAAACTGTCATTAGCATTTAAAAGCATTGACAGTTTTAGCATTTGCCACATACCAGTACAAAGTGTTATTATTGGTCCCACACACACACACACACAAGGTAAGAGTGAAACTACAACACAATGCAATTACCACACCAGGCAACGACCAGCGTTGTCAACTTGGTGCGTTTCGCACCATTTTGGGTGCTTTTTGAAATTTTTTGTGCGAAAAATTCCTTAGTTGGTGCGTGGTGCACTTTTTTTTAAAATTCGGTGCGTTCTTTAATTTTTGGTGGCACCAACACAAATTTAACACCGGAAAATTCTTGTGAAACTTGCCAACTTCCTGATGGTGTTAATTACCATATTAACAGTAATGATGTTTATAAAACATCACAATTTGAAATGAAATCTGTCTAATGTCCCGATGATAACAATAATGATGAAAATATTAGCTTTATATATTTGGAATAATTGATTTTTGATCTCTTTTTAAAAAGTTTTCAACAGAATTTATAAAATTATGAATTTATAATTATGAAAGTTGTATAATTCATATATTTCTTTGGTCGAGATATTTAGTAAATAGATTACATTTGAACAAATTCAAAATTATTTTTTAGTATGCCACAGTTTAATTTAGACTTGTACTAGTCTCGATTAATATAAATTTATATATATGTACTTACATCGAAACAAAAATGCGCATGTATACTATATAAGAACGAATTGGTTTAGCTTTTTTTTTGTTAAGTTTTTTTTAATTATGTACATATATTGTAAAAGGCTGTTTGTTTTTATTTTTATTTTTATATTTTTAATATGGGTAAATGTATTAACCCATAGAGCATAAAATATTGCTAGAATTTTGCAGGAATATTGTTTCCTAACGTTGTAATGTCACAGACAATATTCCAGCAATATTGCTAAGTCCGCTTTTTTGTCTTGCCAGGAAGATTGAGGAATAATGCACGCCAACATTGCAAAGATATTGCAAAAATTTCTATTGTATCAGCCGGGAACCATAAGGACTTATAATTTTTTTTTTTTTTTTGGAATTAACAAACTTTCGCCTGAAAAATCCAGAATTGCAAAAAAAAGTTTCTCAAAATTACATTTTTTTTAGAGAAAAAATTGAATCTATGGAAATTTTTATTTTTCCTGAAACTTAAAGAAAAAAAAAATGTTTCCCCCATTATACGCTCTTAGGCCTCTTCATCGGTAATTTTGCCGGGTATATGGACTTACGGCATCTGTAACGCGATATATTAAATTAACAAAAATGATTTTGCTAGATATAATAGCTAATAATTTTTGGTAATATTATAATAATATTGGTACAGTGTTGCAAATGTAATATTGCCAAAAACTATTCCGGCAATATTTCTGCAATATTACCTGCAACTTAATAACATTCCAGCAAAATTCCAGCAATATTTTGTGCTTTATGGGAAGCTTCTGATAATTTTTTTTTTAAATATTTTAATAAAATGATAAATACTATTTTTTTTATTAGTTTTGAATGCTTACTATTAATCGTTGATCTCTTTAAAAAGAATTTATGAAATTAAAAAAAAAAAATTATTATCTACATATAGTATAATAAAAATGAATATAAACAAGTTTGTTAAATTTTTCTAGGTTCTATTTTTTTTTTAACGCTGAACTGTAAAAGCCTGTTTAAGTGTTAAATTTTTAACACAAAAAAATAATATTATATCTACTGGCTAGGGCACTTATGATGCGGTTAGTGCTTTATGGCTTGGAGGTCTATTCGGGGACCACCCTAACAAACTTAATGAAGCTTAGGCGAGTTGCTAATTCTATTGTTAGTTTTGTCTACAATATTCGCAGACATGTCTCTGATTATGTTGCTAAATTCTTGGGTTGCTCATTTCATGATTTTGTTCAGTTACGAAATTTATTCTTCTTTTACAGGACGTTTAAGGGTGGTATTATCACTCAACTGTGTAATCGTTTTCCTTTTTTCCCGCTCTACTAAGAGTAAGCAGATATTGGTACCCAGGATTATTTGCTGCTTTTTAGTTAGATCATATCTTGTTAGAATAGCTCGTCGGTGGAACTCCCTACCGGTTGAATTTGCTCTCATTGTAATAATGTTTTCCGCCTAAAACTTATTCGATAACTAAAGTTTAGTTTAGTAACTTAGTAAGACTTACTGTATAATTTTTATGTTTATCTCATTTTATGAGACAGGATGGGGAGCCAGGATGCTTAGAACATTTAAATAATAATATAAAATCTAAAATACAAAAATATAAGATTTTATTGGAAATTGAATTTCTATTAATACATATTGTTGTTATTATTAATTATTGTTATAATTAATATTAGTTCTTTAATTATAATTAATTAACTGAGTTTAGTTTACTCAGACATTACAATAATAATATTACTATGTAATATGCGTTTTTGGCCTTAAAGGCTTTTGTATTACATTAAGGATGAAATAAAGCGCGTTGTGCTCTCCAATTTGGTGCGTTTTGAAAGTTCAAAGTTGACAACGCTGGCAACGACAAATCTTTTTCAACGTGTCCCTTTCAGTTATGGTTTCAAATATTGTTTGTTCATTCTCCCACTTTCTTCCCCTCTATATTGTATTGGTTTTCTCAATTAAAATATTTTTCTGTTATATATTGTGCGACATTGCATGCCACAATTTTTTCTAGCTTACCACAGGACTAAGCACAACCGCACTTTTGAACACTGGCAAGAAAATAGTTGAAAGAAAAATACTTATTTACATGTTTAAAAGAAAAAAAAAAAAAGAATATTTGCAAAGAGAATAGAATATGAACATAAATATGGTTAACTTGCCACACAGAAAATAAATGAAAAGCTGCAAAGAAAATTGGGTTAATTAGAGAAAAATAATGTTAACGAATACTTTGTGCAACAGTTAACTTCCTTTTTGCTATTTCTGTTCTCTCTTTTCACATGTTCTAATTTTCCAAACAGTTTTTTTTTAATACAATTTTAACCGGAATTATAAATCGCAAGCTAAATCGGGTCAATAGAATTTTTTTCAAAGAATATTTGTAAAATATTGTAAAAGAACACTAAAAATCCATTAGGCATGGTAGTGCCGTAATTTAAATCAGCTCTTTTCATATCCAGTGTAAAGTCTTACAAACTGATCATAAGGCCGGGTTTCCACCTGTGTGCCATATGCCACACAAACGTAAAAAAAGCGTAACCACTAATTACTAACTAATGAAAAACAGTTTGATTCAAACACGTATTTATTAAGTTAAACAGTTTTATACATAACTAATAGACCATTTTATAGGATCCAACATGATTGGAAACTGTTTAAATCAATAAATATATGTCTGAATCAAACAGTTTTTCATTAGTAATTAGTTGGTTACGCTTTTTTGGGCAAATGACACATAAGAAATGCCAGATGTAAACTCAGCCTAAGACAGGTTGTCAAGACATGACATGTCTTGGCCGATTTTATTAAAAGGACTTAAAAGAGGAAAAATAATCAGCTGATGCCGGCTGCGTCGACTGGTAGCCGCTCCACATTGGGTTTCATTTTCTGTACTCATTTAAAGTACATATGTATCTATACACATTGTTGCTATTGCTAGCATATGTTGCAAGTTTGTTACATTAATGTAAATTTTTTTTTTTTTCTTATACAAACAAATTTTATTTATTTAACTCATTTCCTAACCCCGGGAAACACAATAAATGCTAAAAGCAGTCATAAAATATATAAAACTCTAACATATATACGTTTGAGAACACTCACACACACACATATACACTCGTGTAAATAATACACAGGGTAAAAATAGAAAGGATCATCATAAATATTACAAGGACAACGTATGTAGTTGCAAACAACAAGACGTTCCAGTCGTTCTTCTTGTTGGGGTAGTCTAATAGAAGTATAAACCAAAGTAGTAAAGAAAAATGATTGACTTAAATCGTATAATTATCATAAAACAAGCAGTTTAGAAATACAAGAAAAAAATATTATGCACCAACTGCCATTGCACTATTTAAAAAGCAAGAAAAAAAAATGATACAGCATCCTGGTTTATTTTCTTATATTCACAATAAACATTTTGTATTAAAGATACTTTTCGATCAAAAGTAGTTTTCATGAAAGATTCCTTGCTATAAAAAGTACATAGTCATTAAAAGTATGTTGTTACGAAAATTACTAATAAAAAGTACCTTTTTAACAATAAGTACCTTTTTAAAAAAAGTACATTTTTTGGCAAAGCAGTAGCTTTTTGTCAAAACAGTAGCTTTTTGACAAAAAGTATATTTTTGACAAAAAGTACCTTTTTAACAAAAAATACCTTTCTAGCAAAAATACCTTTCTAGCAAAAATACCTTTTTTTTAAAAAAAAAAGTACGTTTTTGATAAAAAGTAGTTTTTTGACAAAAAGTACTCATGTGATAAAAAGTACCTTTACTATAAAAAGTACCATTTTGACATAAAGTACATTTATGACAAAAAGTACCCTTTTGACAAAAAGTACCGTTTTTATCAAAAGAAATTTTCCAACAAAAAGTACCTTTTTGATAAAAAAAAGTAATTTTCTAATAAAAAGGTTATTTTGGCTAAAAACAATTTTTTTCTAATAAAAAGTAGGTTTAAGAAAAAAAACTTTCTAATAAAAAATACCTCTTTGATAAAAAGTAATTTTCGACTAATGCTCTAATAAAAAGTATCTTCTTGATAAATAGCAATGTTTTAATAAAAAGTACCTTTTTGATAAAAATAAATTTTTTATTGAAAAGTAGCTTTTTGATAAAAAAAATAGTTTTCTAATAAAAAAATACCTCTTAGATGAAAAGTAATTTTCTAATAAAAATTAACTTCTTGATAAAAAGTAATTTGCCAATAAAAAGTACAATTTTGATGAAAAGTAATTTTCTAATAGAAAGTGCCTTTTTAATATAAAAGACACTTCTTTATAAAAGTACCTTTTTGATTTAAAACAAACAAATTTTTGATTGAAAAAGTACCTTCGTGATAAAAAAGTGCTTTTTTTTTAAAGATTACCTGTTGATAAAAAGTACCTTTTTTTTGACAAAAAGCACCTTTCTGAGAAAAAGTACGTTTTTTGATAAAAAGTAATTTGCCAATAAAAAAAATACATTTTTGAGAAAAATCAATTTCCTACTAAAAATTATCTTTTTGATAAAAATTAACTTCATAGTAAAAAAATACCTTTTTGAATTTAATTTTCTAATAAAAAGTTCCTTGTTGATAAAAAGTAACTTTCTAATAAAAAGTAAATTTTTGATAAAAAACTAATTTTACCAATAAAAAGTAGATACATATTTGATAAAAAAAAAATTTTTTTTTTCTAAATTTTTTCTATTTTTGAGAAAAAGTAATTTTCTAATAAAAAGTACCTTTTTGATAAAAATAAATTTTTTAATAAGAAGTAATTTTCTAATAATAAGTTCCTTTTTGATAAAAAGTATTTTTAAGGTAAAAAGTGCATTTTTTTTGCTTTTTGATCAAAAACAATTTTGTAATAAAAAGTGCCTTTTTAATTAAAAGTACCTTATTGATAAAAAGTACCTCACTAATTAGAATTAATTTTCTAATGAAAAGTACATTTGTAAGTAGCTTTTTGATGAAAAAAGTATCTTTTTGATTGAAAACTTATATCGAGCATAGCATATATCGTATCAAATAAAATTTTGACACGTAGGGAATGCATGGATAACTGCATTCGATAGCTTTCATGTCGATTAAGAAGTGTGTCAAATTTCTTTTACATTGAGCGTTGAATCGACTAGACAGTTTGTATTAAATTAAAGTCCCAGTTCACTCACGTTAAATTTTTAGTGATCAACTTTTAATGCAGCTGGTAGAAAAAAACAAAATGCATTTACTTCCTTCTCCATTTAAATTACGAGTTGACGTGTGTAAAGCGGGACAAAGAAAAATTTTGTGTTTATTTCAGCTAGTAAAACAACCGAAGTCGACTCGAATAATAAAAGAGAATAATATTTTTCACGTTTTATTTCGTTCTATTGTACTTTTTTTAATGGGAAAATTAACTTTTTGATGAAAAGCACCTTTTTAATAAAGAAAAGTGCCAGTTGGAAAATAAGTACTTCTTTGATAAAAAAACCGTTTTTGCTAAAAAAAAAGTTCGTTATCATAGAAATTTTGTTTACCTAAATTTCCTTGCTATAAAATTAATCGATCTATAAAATTAGCATTTTAAAGAATTTTTGCTTATTAAGTACCGTCTTCATGCATTTCGTTCCTGCTTAAGGAACTATTAAGTATACATACATGCACATATGTACTTCAAATAAATATACGTAGTTCGGTATTTCCTTTTAGCATTTTCGTAAAACGTACCTTCCCATAAGTATTGCTTCACCATAAGAAGTCCTCTTTTATAAAAGGTACCTTTTCATTAAAAGTATCTTTTTATATGGCACCTTTTCATAAAGGGTACCTTTTAATAAAAAGCAACTTTTCACTTAAAGTATTTTTTCATAAAAAGTACTTTTTCATAAAAAGTACTATTTCGAATAAGGTATCTTTTCATAGACAGTACCTTTTTATAAAGATTAGCTATCACAAAAAGTACATTTTCATAAAGAGTTCCTTTTCATAAAAAGTTGAGTTTCATAAAAAATATAAAGCGTACCTTCTTATAAAAAACATTATTTCATTAAAAGAACCTTTTCATAAAAAGTACCTTTTTCTAAAAATACATTTTCATAAAAAGTACCCTTTTGTAAAAAGTTTCTTTTTTTTAATAAAAAGTACCCTTGAATAAAGAAAAAGGACATTTTCATTAAAAGTACGTTGTCATAAAAAGTACCTTATAAAAAGTACCTTTTTATAAGAAGCTCCTTTTCATAAAAAGTACCTTTTTATAAGAAGCTCCTTTTCATAAAAAGTACCTTTTCATAAAAAGTACCTTTGAATAAAAAGTACCTTTTGATGAAAAGTTCCTTTTAATAAAAAGTACGTTTTCATAAAATGGACGTTATAATAAAATGTATTTTTTCACAAAAAGTTCTGATGGACAAAAAGTACGTTCGCTTAAAAATTGCCTTCTAAGAAAAAGAATTGTTCTTTCTTAAAGTTTCGTTTAAAAAAATGCATTTTAATTTAGGATTTATGTGATTATTTACCGCAATATTCGCCGTCAGATTTAAAAAGTAAAAAAAAAATCTAACACGTTCTGACAGCAAATAAAACTGTCCCTCTAATTCCCCAAGAAACATGAGCAGCAACAAAGTATAATTTAATATTATTGACGTGATTGTAGTGAAATAAAAGGATCTCTGAAATACGTTCAAACAATGAAGATGATATAAATGATATCGATAGCAAGGATACTTTTTTAACACACTTATGGTCATTCATATAAAATTCTTCACAAACAACTAAGCCAGAAGATAAACAAAAAAAAAAAAAGCTTCAGCAACTGCAAAATCAGCATTTATTCAGTCCGTTTGCTGTACTAAAGACCGGATACAGCTATTGTTATTGATATTGAGTTTATAAATCGTGAGGGATTTAGCAACTAGATTTTATTTCAATTTAATAAATTTTTTATTATTATTATTGACCAGCAGAAGTAACAGCCAACAGGCAAAACAGCAACAAATTTAAGCAAAAGAAACCTTAAGTAAACAGAAACAATGAGCGAGCAGATACAAAGAATTAAATATGAACAAAACAAGATTAGATGTTTGCCAAAAGTAACCGACAAGGGAAGGAAAGAAGAAAGTCGATAAAGAAAATGTTAAATCATTTTTTAAAGTCTCACTGTTTAAAAAAAAAACATAATTATCAGATTAAAACGCAAAGGTCGGGCGCAAATAAAATGTTGAAAAACTGCGTAGGCCTTATTCCCAATACAAGTTATCGATAGCTTTCTAAAGCTTACATAATTGCCTATGAATAATTTGCATGTATTTACATACGAATATATATACATTTGTGGAGTTACATCTTGTTATCAGTATCCTCATTTCACAATATATTTACAGCACATTTGCCTCAGGTTTGTGTGTCTTTTTTTCCCCCTTTTTCATTTTGCTAAAGAAGATTTTCTTTTCCTCCTTAAGGGAGTTTTGTTTTCCACATTACACGAATATAGCAAACATTAAAATATTTACGAAAGAGAATAATTTAAAGTTACATACTCGTATATTTTGGCCAACAAAATGCTCACAGCCACCAAAAGTATTTGAAGCGCAACTAACTAATGTGTGCCAAGAAATGTAAATTTCAGTATTTCAACAAAAATCTTTTAAAAATATTTCATAGCTGCTGCTTATGTAAATTGAATAAAATCAAAGCAGGTGTGAGAGTGAATATTTAAGTGTTAACAAGGAAATAATATTTACATAAGTAGGGAAAAATATCTGCAGCTACTTGTTATCGCTGTTGGAAATGTGGTGGAATTCGTTTTTATTAAATATGTATATATCTGTGGCTCAAATTAAAAAGTCAAAGCGTAGCTTATTTTCAAACCCTAGCTTTTTATAAGAAAGCACATTTTTATAAAAAAGTACCTTTTTAAAAAAGCAAATTTTTATAAAAAAAGTACCTTTTTAAAAAAGAACCTTTTTAAAAAAGAACCTTTTTAAAAATGTACCTTTTTATAACAAAGTCCTTTTCATGAAAAAGTACATTTTTTAAAAAGAAACTTTTCATAAAATAGTACCTTTTCATAAAAAAGTACCTTTTTTAAAAAAGTACCTTTTTTAAAAAAGTACCTTTTCTAAAAAAGTATCCTTTTATAAAAAATTAAATTTTATGAAAAATTAATCTTTTACAAAAAAAGTACCTTACATAAAAAAGTATCTTTTATAAAAATTTTCTTTGTATAAAAAACTACAAACTTTTTTATAAAAAGGACCTTTTGTAAAAAATTATATTTTATAAAAACTACCTTTTTATAAAAAAATTACCTTTTTATAAAAACTTACTAAAAGTACCTTTTTAAAAAGAATACTTTTTTATAATAAATAATTTTTTATAAAAAAGTTCCTTTTTATAAAAAAGTATCTTTATATAAAAAAAATACCTTTTTATAAAAAATACCTCTTTATAAACAAGTACTTTTGTATAAAAAACTACTTTTTACAAAGGAGTACCTCTTAATAAAAAGGACCTTTTATAAACAAATATATATTATAAAAAGTACCTTTTTATAAAAAAGTACATTTTTATAAAAAGTACTTTGTTATAAAAACTACCTTTTATAAAAATGTATCTTCTATAAAAAGTACGTTTACATAAAAAGTAACTTTTAATAAAAAAGTAACTTTTGATAAAAAAATTATTATTTTTTAAAAAAGTACCTTTTTATAAAAAAAATACCTTTTTACAAAAAAGTACCTTTGTTTAAAAAAATACCTTTTCATAAAGAAAGTACCTTTACATAAAAAAGTGCCTTTTATAAAAAATTACCTCTTATAAAAAGTACCATTTTATTAAATGTACCTTTTAGTAAGAAAAGTACTTTTTTCTTATAAAAATTACCTTATATAAAAATTACCTCTTATAAAAAATTACCATTTATAAAAATTTACCTTTTTTATAAAACAGTACCTTTTTATAAAAAAATTACCTTTTATAAAAAAGTTCCTTACATAAAAAAGTATCTTTTATAGAAAATTTCTTTATATGTATGAAAAACTAGCTTTCATAAAGGAGTACCTTTTTATAAAAAGTACCTTAAAACAGTACCTTTTAATAAAAAAATTACCTTTTTATAAAAATTGCCTTTTTTAAAGTACCTTTTTATAAAAAAGTATCTTTTTATAAAAAGTTATCTTTTTATAAAAAAGTACCCCTGAATAAAAAAGTACTTTTTTATAAAAATTATTGCCATTTGCTGCTATATTAGTATATGTATACTTGTTTAAGTTTGGAATCATTTGTTTCTATGTTTCGCTCTGAAAGAACAAACTCCCCCTATGGTGAGCAGCAAAATTTACATTATATGTATGTATTTGGAGTGGGAATATAAAATTATTGTTTAGTTTCGGTTGTATGTACTAATAACTATCTACAAATGTATTAAAGTATACGTACATATGTAAATACTTACATATATATGTATGTATATGTAAATGTTTTATGTAAATGTTGCTTCTAACAGTTATCTACGCAATTTCTTTGTGTTTTAACAGTTACGACTGTGGAAAAGGAAACACTTAAATTAACATGGACACGTAGTTAGAGAACAAGCATAACTTTGGGAATTGGTGCTAAAATACTCGTATGTAGTTAGTCAATTTATTGATTTTCAGTTGGACTTAGTTTAGTTTTCAATTAAACTGGCATAATCTTTTAAATCTTATTATAAGATTTATTTGTAGTTTTAATCTCGGTAAAACATCTTTTCAATGCATATGATATAATTTATATAATTCAATTGTTCAATGCTTTGTTTATTTGGACTTGAGTTTTGTTACGAAATTTGACTCTATGAGTAAATGTGGCTTTTATTATATGTAACCCTGTGAACATTTACTGTCTATAAATATTTACATACATATAAATTCCATTTAAATTGATATTAAAATTGCTTATAAGGCTTCGCCTAAAAGCATTTAATTAAAGTGTATTGCAAACGGCGTGAAAAGTACAGAGTTTTTAAAACAAAATAAATGTAACCAAAAATTTGTTAAACAATTCATAAAAATAGTTATGACTGGAAGTGGAAATACTATTTTCATTTATGGAAAAATTTCGTTGAAGTAATAAGACCTGCCGAGATATTAAATTATTGGTCATGATATTTTCAATTTGTATTTATTTTTATTTTGCCCTTGAGAATAAATTTTTCCTTCAGCTGCCCATTAACCATTAATGATAATTAAAAATAATTTAAAACTAAAGAGTATCATCCTTTTTTATTTATTTATTAGGATATTTTCCACATAATATCAAAGTATTCGTAGTGTGTAGTAAAAAAATCATTTAAAATTCTAGATAAAAAATTATCCATAAAGCAGAATAAAAGGAAGTCATGCATAATTTACGCCAAGTTGCACTAAAAAATTAAAACAAATGCTTCTGTGTGTATACACACATATATTTAAAGCAACATACTCATAAATTATTTTTTTTCGCAACTTTTTTTTATTATAAATAAATTAAAAAAAATGTTTTTTGATTTAAATATGGATGTTAATGAACGAAAATTGTTTTTACAATTTATGTAATATTTACAAAGTTAACATTCACATACATGAGTAATTTATAGTTTAAAAATAATGAGACAGGTTCTAAAGGAATAATAAATACATTGATTAACATATTATTCAGCAAGCAAAGGACAGCCTGAAGTAATTTTTTTAACATACCCTAAGATTATTTCTGAAGTGTTGCTCTAATCTTTCAAAACAATTTTTTTTGGGAAATATTTTTTTTTTTCAAAAAGTACTTTTTTCAAATTGTATATATTTCAAAGACAATTTTGTACATGATATATTTGCAATAGTACTTTTTAAAAACATACTTTTGTACAGTGTACTTATTGTAAATGGTCTTTTTACCAAATATTACTTATTAAAAAGGTATTTTTTCCAAAAAGTACTTTTTAAAAAGGTACTTTTTCCAAAAAGTACTTTTTCCAAAAAGTACTTTTAAAAGAGGTCTTTTTTCAAAAATTACTAAAAAAAGGTATTTTTTACCAAAAAGTACTTTTTAGAAATGGTACTTTTGCCAAATAGTACTTTTAAAAAAGGTAAATACCAAAAACTAATTTTTAAAAAGGTAACTTTTCCAAAATGTAATATTAATAAAGATACTTTTTCAAAAAACAACTTCTTAAAAAGGTACTTTTTCCAAAAATTACTTTTTAAAAAGGTACACTTTCCAAAAATTACTTCTAAAAAAGGTTCTTTTTGGCAAAAAGTACTTTTTAAAACCTACTACTACTAAAGGCCGTGATACACTATCATACAAAGTCGTGCGATCTACGAAAAATTACAATGCTGGTATGATGGAGTTTATAAAAATTTTCAAAAGACAATAACAATTCATCACACCAAGGTTGTATATTTTCGTAGATCGCACGACTTTGTATGATAGTGTATCACGGCCTTAAATATTACTTTTTGAAAAGGTCCTTGTTCCAAAAAGTACTTTTAGAAAAGTACTTTTACCAACAAGTACTTTTTAAAACCTACTATCATTAAATATTTAGTACTTTTTTAAAGGTACTTTTACCAATAGTACTTTTTAAAAACGTACTTCTTCCAAAAAGTGCTTTTTAAAAAGATGCTTTTTCCAAAATGTACTTTAAAAAAGGTTCTTTTATCAAAAAGTACTCTTTAAAACCTACTATCATTAATAGTATTTTTTTAAAAGGTACTTTTACCAAATAGTACTTTTTAATACCTATCCTTATTAATTAGTACCTTTTAAAAAGGATCTTTTGTAAATGGTACATGCGTAAAGGTACTTCTTTAATCGGTACTTTTTGTCAAAGATGCTTATATTTAAAAATTATATATAATATGAACTTTCTTATGAGGTACTTTTTTTAAAAATCGCTTTTAGTAAACGCATTTTTTAACTACAGTTTTACAGTAATTTTTTAATGGTACTTTATTGAAAATGTTCTCTTACTAAAAAGTTCTTGGTATTGATTGAAAAGCATTTTTTAATAATTTCTTGAAATTATCTTTTTTGTATCTAATTTTTTTCTTTTTATAAAACTATTTTCTTTTCTATAAAAAGCTACGGTTTTTAAGTGTAGTTTTTAAGAAGTATTTGCTTAAAAGGGTACTATTTAAATACGTTTTTTATTAAAAGATACTTTTTTTAAAAGTCTTTTTTTTTAAACTTACTTTTTTTAAAAGGTATTTTTTTAAAAGGTACTTTCTTAAAAAGGTACATTTTGAAAATTTTAGTTTTTAAAAAGTCCTTTTTTAAAGCAGTATTTGCTTAAAAAGTTACTTTTTAGAAACGAACTTTTTAAAAGAAATTTTTCGGATGGTGAGTTTTCTTAAAAGGTATTTTGTTAAAAGGTCCTTTTTATCAAGGTACTTTTTTAAAAGGTACTTTTTTTTTAAGTTACTTATTTTTAAAAGGTACTTAATTTTAAAAGGTCTTAATTTTTAAAAGGTACTTTAAAAAAATTATAAGGTTCCTTTTTTAAAATCTACTTTTTTTAAAAAGTACTTTATCTAAAAGGTACTTGTTTTAAATATTCAAAATGTACTTTTTTAAAGGAAATTGTCTTAAACAAATTTTTCAAAAGGTATTTATTTAAAATATACTTCTATTAAAGGAACTTTTTATAAAAAGTACTTTATTTTTTAAAGGTACTCTCTTAAAGCTTAATCTTAGAAGGTTTATTTTTTGATTTAAAAAATAGCTATTTTATTGAGCTTGAGGTCTTTTTAATAAAACTTAACAGCTTTTATTTAACAATATTTCGACACGCCTTTGTGTGTCTTCTTCAGGTAAAAATTTTTTTTACAAAAGGTCAAATAAATTTTCGGAAATTATTTTTGGATTTGTTAGAAAGTACTTTTTTAAAAAAGGTTTTATTTTAAACGATACTGTTTTAGAAAGTACTACACCTCTTTTAATAAATGCTTTTGATTAAATATATTTTTTTAAAGTTACTTATAATAAGCGTTTTTTTTTTTTTTTTTTTTTTTTTTGATAAAATGACTTACATATATTAAAAGGACATTTTTTCAAAAGCTGTTATATTTAAAGTCTCTTTTTATTGAAGTAAGTTGTCAAAAACTACTTTGTTAAAAATAGTTAATGCTTATTCCTAAATGTTGGGAAAATTCTTATACATGTCTGTGCTACAAGTCTCTTTAAATATGCTTTACATTAATTCGATATTAAATATTTCTAAAGTACACTGCAACTTTGTTGTTTTAATTTAATTTAATAAACGTTTTATTATTTATTATAGGTATATGATAAAGAATTTAATATTAAAATTCATACGCCTATATCATTCATTGACTTTTTATATATACTACATATTATATTTAATAGAATTTTTAATTTTCCTATGAAACAAAAAAAAAATTAAACAATTAAACAATTTTAACAATAGGCAGCTACTTGATTAATATAAAGCAGATGGATTTCATAGTGATTGTTATATTAAATGCCAGTAATTAATTTTTTTCACTAATCAGTTATTAAAAAAAATAACGTAAAATAATTAAATCATTCTACATAGTTGATAATTACAAAAAAAAAAAAAAAAAAAAAAAAATTTTTTTCAACAACTGGCAAAAAGTTTAATATAATTATGACATTAACAAGATAATTGCAAAAGAGATATAATTAAAGTATAATTTACGGCTGTGAGTTTGTGATAAATATAAGAGCATAGTTTTAGGTTTAATTTTTGTTTTATGATTAAAAAATTATTTAACTTTGTTTTTTTTTTTCTTAAATAATTATTTAATATTTTTAATTATTTATTTTTGTTTCATTAAACAAGTGTCAGAAATATTTAGCTTAAATTAAAAAAAAAAAGTTTCACTCTTCTGTTTTTGGTTTGTTTCATGTTGCTAACTTAATGAAATTTAATCCAATTTAATTAAGTTTTATGTTAAAAAAAAATAAAATACAATTTCCATGCATTTTCATATGATGACATTATTTTTATATGCTACAATTTGTCATGTACTCGTATAAATAAATATTATTTTGTTTAAGTGACCACAGAAATCATGTTAGCAAAAATTTACAAATTGCAGTCGGGTAAATAAAATGCAAATAAAACATGAAAACATGAAAAAAAATTAAACTATTGTATTAAATAAATTATCCAAAGCAATGCGAAACAAGCGGAATAGTAACGGGTGCCCATAGTTTAAAATACGCGCAATACAAGAAGGTTAATCGAAACTCTGTAGAAACTCTTTCGCAAGTCCTCTCTCTCTCTCTCTATTGTGCCATCCATTAATTGTGAATGCTTATGCATTAAATACATTCAGCACAGCAAGCTACCGACTACTAAATGTCAAGGATAGAATACACATGTTTATTAGAGCTTGTATGGAAGAGAAAAAAGTGATTTTGTTACCCCTCTGAAAATAAAGCTTGATATGTTTTATGATGATTCCCAAAATATTTTGGTTCTAGCGTTGACCATTCCTGAGCTGGACCATTTTTAAAAAAGGTATTTTTTTTTCAGTTTTTCAAATTTTTTTGTACTTTGCTCCAAGACGACATAAATAAAATTTGGTATCATCGAAAAGAGTTTTTGAAGCAGCATCCAATGGTGTCTAAAACTTGCGCATTTGCGACCTACTAATTAAGATATTTAACTAAATACATATTTTCGTTTCGGGTTTTCATACAAATTCTAAGTATTTGTAAACAAGGTTTTGCTTTTCAAATTGAATCTGTTTTAAAATAATGTTATTTTATTATATTTTTGTAATTATTCGCATAAAACGAGAAAATCGCGATATATTTTATCTTTATTTAATATAAGCAATATGGGTATCGAATTTTTTCATTTTTCAATTATAATAATCTGGTGATAAGCAAAAGACCTGTTTTTAAATTTAGGATACTGTGAGATATATTTAAGTTTTCAAATATTAATTTTTTTAATTAAAAACATATTAATCTATTAGTTAATGAGAGGTGTACCATAAATTTATATCAACAGACAAGGAGAAAGAAGTTCGCTCGTAGGCACTAAAAATTATTCTCGAAGCACGTGATAGTAATATTGATGATATTAAAAAATTCAATATTCCAAAATATTGTTCGAGTTCGAATCCTTAAAATATTTGAAAAATTGCAATAAAATTGGTTGCATTACTGAACCACCTTGTATACAATTTTATTCCCATAAGTATTTAAAAGATCTTTGTGATTGTGAAGAAATTATTGAAATACTAGGTAAAGTCACAATTTTTTTAATTTTTAGTTCAGTTAACTAGTTTAATTTGTTCTGTTAGTAACTATTTTTCTTGTTTCATACATCTATTCAACTAAAAAATTCATATTTGAAAACTTAAATATATCTCACAGCATCCTGGGAAAATTCAGTGTTGCCAGTATAATAAAAAAAATTGAGTGAATGATTTTGTACAATTATTTCATATTATTTAACAGAAACTATATCCAAAAATTGATGTAAAGCATAAATTGATTAATTAGGGTTCCGTACACCAAAGGTGAAAAGAAACCCTATTGTTTTCGCTACGCTGTCCGTCTGTCCGTCACACGGTATTTTCTCAGGAATCGTAAGAGCTACGGACCTGAAATTTGGACACAGTATGTAGAACCTTGGCCGCTACAGCAACAAATACATGAGAATTAAAAATTAAAGGGTGTTCCAAAACGAGCAACGAAAAATGTTAAAATCCCAGATAATATACATACATACAATTGTATATTGAAACTTGAAATTTATAAAATTAGTGTATTTTTATACAGACTACAACAATTAACACTAAAATTTAAAAGAATTAAAATTATAGGGTGGTCTATCAGTTAATGCAATTTTGATTATGTAATTTTGACAATTTGCAAACACTTGAAATTTTCAAAAACGGTAAAACTAAAAAAACCGAAAATTATAAAATCGCCAAACCAAAAAAAAGTTGCCAAAAATTAAAGAAAATCACCAAAAACGAAAAAAATCGCCAAAATTAAGAAAAAATTTCTAACACTAAAATAAATCGCCAAATTCCAAAAAATCGCCAAACTGAAAAAAACGCCAAAAATCGAAAAAATCGCCAAAACGCGAAAATGTCGCCAAAACTAAAAAAAAATTTGAATAAAAAAATCGCAAAAATGAAAAAAAAACGCCAAAAATAAAAAAATCGCCAAAATGAAAAAACGCAAAAAACCGAAAAATATCGCCAAAACAAGAAAATAAAGTGTCAAAACTAAAAAAGGAGCCAAAACTTAAAAAAAAATCGCAAAAAACTTGAAATTTTCAAAAACGGTAAAACTAAAAAAAACCGAAAATTATAAAATCGCCAAACCAAAAAAAAAATAGCCAAAAATTAAAAAAAAAATCGCCAAAACGAAAAAAAATCGCCAAAATTAAAAAAAAATCTAGCACTAAAGTAAATCGCCAAATTCGAAAAAATCGCCAAAATAAAAAAACGCCAAAATGAAAAAAAAAACGCCAAAATGCGAAAATGTCACCAAAGCTAAAAAAAAAATTTAAATAAAAAAATCGCAAAAATTAAAAAAATCGCCAGAACTAAAAAAATCGCCAAAATGAAAAAACGCCAAAAACCGAAAAAATTCGCCAAAACAAGAAAATAAGGTGTCAAAACTAAAACAAAGAGCCAAAATTAAAAAAAATCGCCAAAACCGAAAAAACGCAAAAACCACCAAAATAAAAACTCCGAAAAGGCCCCAAAAACGAAAAAAATGCCAAAACTATATATTATATAGGATGAAAATTGTATTAAATTACATATCTAGTGTTCGTACGGAACCCTTCGTGCGCGAGTCAGAGTCGCACTTTACTGAATTTATTTTTGTACTTTTACGTAAAATAAGTATATTTTAAAAGAGTAATTAATTTTTATAAATGCAAAATATATAAAAGTGGCAATACTGAACTATGTATTTGTACTGGAATATCAGCTGCAGATGGTGCTGCTGGCGTCTCCAAAATAATTAAGTAGCTGGCTACGAGGCGACAAATGCTGCTAGCGGGATTTGAAGTCGTGTGTTCTTGTAGCCTGCTATGGTGAATGTGTTTAATGCTTTAAATAGCACGATTCTGATTAAAGCATCAATAGTTGGGAGCGAAAGACAGTAGTTTTGAGGAAAAACCAGACACTCAATAACTTGTATAATAAGGAAATAATATGGAATGTATTTTCTACTTAATAAAAGTTTCGAGAATTCCATAAACGTAAAATTACTGTATTATGTTCAGTTTACGCCTTTCATATAATTGTGTCACTTCTTTTATTTTGTCTGGCCCAATGTTCACCATCACAAAAAATATATTACAAACTAAACTAAATACGTTAAGTTGGTAAAACTCAACAAGATTTAAAACAAATATATTAATTGACCTTTTAGTGGTTTCAGAAAGAAAAGAAAAATTTAAAAAGTTATCATTTATTTAAATTAAAAAAAAAAAATTATAAAAATTTTGTCACAAAAATATTTTTAAAATTAAATTAAATTACTATATTTATACTATATTTGTGATTTGAACGGGCTAAGAAGGTTCGTATTGCTTTTTAAGCCAAATTACAAATTATGAATGAACAAATAACACCAAAGTTAGTTGTAAATATTCTGACAACACATAGTTGAACGGAACAGCCAGCCGTTTTCGAAGGCCACTAAACCTTCATCATCAGCGTTCTTTTGTGTTTGGTCCACTGTGTGTGGTGTCAGTTGATGTAGATTTCTGCTTTATATACTTAGCATTATTGCAAAATGGAATGTGTGAATTGTTTTGATTCATCTTATTTCAATTTGCTGAAAGCTGTTTTGTAATGAAAGCTCAATTTTACCATCTCTATATTTACAACAGTCTTACCATTGTCGTTTGTTTTTTACTAATTATGCACATGTTAGTTAAATTGCTTAAACGAAAAATAGTCAAATTTGAGTAAAATCACATTAGAAATAAAATAATTATGTAATAACTTTGAAAGCTTCTTTTTAAAAGCACATTTGAAAAGTTTGTCAAAAAGTACCTCTTATGGAAGGGTACTTTTTATAAAAGGATATTCTTATGAAGAGGTAGTTTTTATAAAAGTGTAATTTTCATAAAAGTTCGCTTTTATGGTACCTTTTATGAAAAGGTACTTTTTAATAAAAGTTACTTTCTAATAAAAATTACTTTCTAATAAAAGGTACTCTTTTATAAAGGGGTACTTTTTCATAAAACGTACTTTAAAAAATGATACTTTTTCATAAAACTTACTTTAAAAAATTATACTTTTTCATACAACATACTTAAAAAAAGGAACTTTTCAAAAAAGGTACCTTTAAGAAAATATACTTTTTATGAAAAGGTACTTTAAAATAAGTACTTTTTATTAAAAGGTGCTAAAGGTACTTTTTATTAAAATATACTTTTTATTTAAAGGTACTTTTTGCTAAAAGGCACCTTCCATTAAAAGGTGCTTTGTAATAAAAGTTAATTTTAAATAAAAGGTACTTTTTAATAAACTAAGTCTTTTTAGAAGGCACTGTTCATGAAAAGGTACCTTTTATGTTTGAATAATTTTTTATAAAAACGTACATTTATAAAAAAAAACACTTTCATGAAAAGGTACTTTTTATGAAAAGGGACGAGTATCTCTGTAATAAAAACCGCTTTTTATAAAAAATTCCTTATGATGAGTTATTTTTTATGAAATAATACTTTTGATGAAAAGGTACTTTTGATGAAAAGATACTTTAAAAAAAGTTACTTTTAAAAAATTGTACTTTATGTATAAAAACAACCTTTTTATGAAAATGTACTTTTTATGAAAACGTACTTGATATGAAATAGTACTTTTTAAGGAGAGGTACTTTTTATTAAAAGATATGTTTGATGAAAAAGTACTTTTATGAAAAGTAAAGAAGTACTTTTTATGCAAAGGTACTTTCCATGAAATAGTACTTTTTATGAATTAGTACTTTTTATGAAATAATACTTTTTAAGGAGACGTACTTTTTATTAAAAGATACTTTTGATGAAAAAGTACTTTTATAAAAAGGTACTTTCTATGAAAAGGTGCTTTTATAGAAAGGTACTTTTTTTTGAAAAGGTACTTTCTATGAAAAGGTACTTTTTATAGAAAGGTACTTTTTATAGAAAGGTACTTTTTATGAAAGTGTACTTTTTATGAAAAGGTACTATTTATGAAAAGGTACTTTTTATGAAAATGTACCTTTTATGAAAAGGCCCTTTTAATGTAAAGGTGCTTCTTATAATATGAAATATTAGTTTTCATAAGAAGAAGAACTTTTTATTAAAGGGTACTTTTGATCTCAAGAAAAGACGTTTTAAAAAATAAACTCCATTCCATAATAAAAGAACACTATGGAAATTGAATTCTTATGAGAAGGATTTTTTGACAATACTTTTATTTAAAGATACTACTCCCCGGAAAAGTCCTCTTTACCAGACTGCGCGACGCAAAGATGGGTATTGTGTTTATCAGCCAATTTTGGAGTGCCACTAAAGATATGACAGTAGTCAAAATTCAATATGGCGGCCAACAAATGCCATTTAGTGAATACGAAAAAAAAGTCGGCCAATTCGCATCAAAATTGGTATTTGAAAACCAAGTTTGGATATTTCTTATGATTTTTCATTTCGAATGAGCATTTAGGATATTTTTTAATTACTATTCGTTAAATAACCTAGTGTTTGAGAAACAAATATGCCATTTATGACATGTTTTTAACTTCCCGATACGGGAAGCTACTGAATGGTCTTACCCTAATTTTCGAAAATCGGGTTTTCGTCATATTTCAACGTTTTGAAGTGCTGTGAGTCCATTCTGTGTATTTGCGCTGTGATGACCGTATGGAAATATGTTTTTTTTTTTTTTTGTTTTTGTTTATGTGAGTGTGTATTTTAATGAAAGTACTTTTACTAGATTTCCCTTGTATTAAAATTTCATTTATATCCTAATTAAATACTAAATGTAATGAAGTAAAATGTTCTGGTTCACTTTGCCTCGTCTAATTTTTTTCAATTATTCATACACTTAAATATTCATTAAGGAATGTTATGCCTGTAGCCATTGCAGGCAGGATTTGTTGATTGTATATCCTTTGTATTACTACACGAAAGGATGCACATTCTCTGTTTAGTACAAGCAATGAAATAAATAAATGTGTATGTGATATGTACATAATTTAAATCCTTAACTTCATTATAACACCAGCTCATTTATGTTGTTGGCATTGAAATTTTTTTCTTTGCTATTTTAGTAATCAAGCAGTAGCAGGAAAAAATAATAATATTAGGGTGGCTCGAAAATTCACTTTTTCCTTGGTAATATAAGTTTGTTTTTAATAGATAATTTATAAGTGTGTTCCACATGACTAGAAACCTAAATATATTTTTATTTTGTACTCTATCTTAATTTAAATTGATAGCATAATAAATTTATACATAACTAAAGTTCAGCAAAAGCAGCAATAGCACTAGCAACAAAGTTACCTCTACTCACGTTGCTGGTAAAATTGGAAAATCTGACCACCAGTGTCTGGTCAAAAGCCACAATCAAATAAAATGTAATATGAAAATGTGAAATTTAAAAAACATTAAATTATCCATGGGAACAAAGTGCACATGGCAAAAGTGTTAATCCTTTGGGATTGTACGCACTCCTGCTTTTGCCAAAAATCAAATTTTTCTACCAACTAAATATTAATTGAAAAATTATCTCTTGAGTAATATGATTTCGTAGAAGCAATCCAATTTTCCATTCAAATATTTTACAAAGCAGAACTTTAAAATGAATAATATTAAAGAAAATATTTTACTATTTACAGGCTTTTGTGCAAATTGTAACCAGTATCCATGTAGTCTTTCTTCAATTGAACATGTTCAAGGCAGATTATTGATTTGCATTACATTTTGCAATGCAAAAGCCAGCAAGATTGTAAAAATTTTGTTTTAATCTCTGATGTCTGAAAAGCAAATAAAAAAATTTTATATCATAAATTTCAATGATTCTTAGATTTAACAAAAAGTATTGATGATAATTATATCTAAATACCTTGACTGTAAGGTGTAGTCAGGCAATAGTAAAAAATTTAATTAAGCTCTCAAAAGTATGCTATAAATAATATAATTTTAACTTTTAAGCCAGTTTAAAATTCTATAGCATATATATGGGCTATTTTTTTTTTAGTAATATCGGGGCAATGGAATGATGTTTTACAAAACATTTATGCTTTCATTAGAAAATTTAATAAAATACTCTCAAATGCTGCAACATGATGTTTCCAAGCATTTTGTTGCCAAAAACACCAAAATACTTGTAACGGTATATGACCTCAACGCTGAATGGCTTTTATATACTACCACAAAAAATATATACATACATATTTATTATATATATACTAGATATCACTTCCCCTCCCCCTCCCCCACCAAAAAAAAAAAAAAACAAGAGTGTTGGCCCAATATGCTTATTAAACTTAAAATATAATAAAAATACAGTTTACTTTAATAGAAAATGCATGGATGGATGAGATTGGGGCCTGCAGTAAGTCATGTGTCCTTAAAAAAAACTAAACACAATTCCTATCACAATTTCGCTTAAATGTTGCAAAATTTAATATCCTCTTTTAATGCCCATATAAAATTTTTGGCCGCAAACAATTCCACTGAAAAGCATTTCACGAGGTTAAGTTGCATCATCTGAGGGCCCATTTGCAATCAGCGCAACAAAAAGCATTGACAGCAATACAACCACTGCATTTTAGGCTCATGATGTGTTAAAAATTTGTATGTAAAATCTTATGCGAAAGATTTTTGCTGAACACTTTAACACTCTAACTTTTCTCCGTATGGGCCTTTTTAACTGACTGCGACTGTTGATTTTTACGTCAATCGATTTGTCCTAATCCCGGAATATGACAGTAGTCAAAATTCAATATGGCGTTAAAAGACGCCATTTTTGAATACGAGAAAAATAAAAATTCGGCGAACTATATCATTTATCATTCGATAGGCATTTGAAAATCATCTTGAGGTTGTTCATATAATTTTTTATTTCGAAGGACCATTTAGAATCTTCAACGGTTTAAAGTTGGTGGAATTAGGGCGACCAGACGCCATTTTGTGAATACGAAAATAATAAAACTTTTGGAGAAGTATATAGAAATAGGTACAATTCGACAAGCATTTGAAAATCATATTAAGATTTCTCTTTTTATGATTTTTTATTTCGAAGGACCATTTATAATCTTCAACAGTATAAAGAATTTGGTCGCATTAGGGCGAAAAGAGCCATTTTGTGAATACGAAAAAAATAAAAATTCGGCGAACTATATTAAAATGGCGACAGGCATTTAAAAATCATCTTTAGGTTTTTCTTTGGTCGCAGTCAGGATATTTAGGCGCTTATGCAAAAATGTTTGTTAAAGTTAAAGCATGTATTAAAACCGGTTTTGCCATACAAAATTCATTTCTTAAACCAACTTTAAGTTTAACAATCGTTTTTGCATAAGGGGGTTAATTATTTAAATTGTTGCTAGTTTATACTTTACCTCTTGCGAAATCCGGCCAGATAATATGGACGGACACAAAAAAATATTTAACATTAAATTCTTGTAAAAATCTCTTTAAGTACATAACATATTTTACATTAAACTGTGCTAAGCACTAGCTCCACCTTATAGGTAAGTGTGACTGGTGATGAAATTAACCCTTAAACGCTCAGTGAAAAAAATTGGAAGTAATTCAACTTTTTATCTACTTTCAGAGTATCAATAAATGCGTAGCTTTAATATTCAGAACATAAATTTAGAAGTTATTTCATGATATGGTGGCGGGTTACTCCTAACTCTATAGAAGTAATAAAAAACTAGTTCCTTTCCACTCATTAAAAAGAAGTCACACAAAAAATCGGATTTGCATCATAAAAATGACTTCGTATTCACTGAGTAGGTATCAAAATAATTCTGTAAAAAAACCCGACTTCAATGCAAAGATCTGATGGAAGAAGTTAAGAAGTACGTGATATATAAAATTAAACTTTAATGGGTGTGCCTCCGCCTACTATTTTAAATGCAAGATTACATTTTTTTCAGAACTCAGGGTATCTGTTAAATTTAGTAAAAAACGGTTAAGTAGAAAACCACTTAAAATAAAATATTAAATTCTAATGGGCGTGACTACGCCCATTTTTTTAAATGGTGGACTTTGTCTATTTTAGAACTTAATGTGTGTGGTAAATTTCGTAAAAATCACTTAAGTAGAACGACGTGAAATATAATAATAAATTTTAATGGGCGTAACCCCGCCTATTTTTTTAACTTTAAAATTGTGTAATTACATGATCAAAAGGTGTTTGCTATGGTTCGCAGCAATCAAATAAGTATAATATCATAAAATTAAATTTAAAAAATGTGTAGGTGTGTCCCCGCCCATTTTTTTACAATGGGACCAAAGCTATAGCCTCTCAGACAAATAAGAATTTTAAAAGTGGGTCTAAAATGTACCGAGCTATGAAGTAAGAATGTCGAAAAAAATGCAGACGAATTGATAGCCTCCTTCTTTTTTTTGAAGTCGGTTAAAAAATATATATGTGACGTTCTCCGAGAAAAGGGACCTAGTGTGTGAAAATTAAGTTTTGAAAAAAATTCATTTCATCTTATTCTACACCCTTTTAGGTACCAGAATCCACTCTTAAGTCCAAACCCGTTTTTTGACACACTAGGTCCCTTTTCTCCGAGAAGGTCACATATATGTTTTGTATGGATATCATGGACGGTGGGCATGAACGATTTTTTTATTCCACAAACTGTATGTACCAAATTTAAAGACTTCTGCTTGGATAGAAAAAAATTTTAAGCAAAAATATCGATTTGCATGGACGGTGCAAAGTGGGCGTGGCTGATTTTAATGAAACTTAGCATGCATTTTTTTATTCTACAAAGTCTATGTACCAAATTTGAAGACATGGTTTGATAGGAAACATTTTATAAAAAAAAACAAATAGATTTACATGGGTGTTGGGAGGTGGGCGTGGGCTATTTTATTGAAATTTTATTTCATTCTTAATTTAGTCAACATAAGATTCGCTGCCAACGTATACATAGTTTTGCAAAAAAATGTATCAAGCCATCCCGCTGTGCGGCGTTCTAAAATATCTTCAGATGTAAAATAAACGTTTAAATATTTTTATCTCATCTTCCAGAATAAGTCAATTAAAGCTTGTGTAAATAATTTCAATATCATATACAAGATTTTCGATACGTTCCTTTATTTACCTTTTCTAAAGGCCTCAATAATATTATCTTTTTATGGACTTTCCTTCCCTTTTGCGAAAATGGCTATCAAATTTTTTTTTATTTATTTTTATTTTACTATAGTCATGTTGAAAGCATTAATTTTATTATTATCCTTATTGTTATTTATAATTATAAAATGTTACTACAATAGAAACCAAAGCTGTAAGCCTAAAACTCCCACAAACTGACCGACAGCAAAAAAAAAATTATTGAAACATAAATGTTGGTTGGTATAAATTTGCTAGTATAATTTTTGGTCATTTTATTTATGTGCACGCGAATTCATTTTATCCAGAGGCTATCCTTTTAATTTTTGATACACATGAGTTTTATTTCACTATTCTACGTACTTCACATTCAAGCGGTCGGCGCGTTCGTGATAATAATACTCTTATGACTATGGAAACCAATTATTAAATTTTATGTCCAGGATTACGATAAGATTTAATTAGTTAATTATTTCCTAATTATAAATAGAAATTTCCTATCGGGGGAACATTTCAAATACAAAAAATAAATGCTTACTAATAATGAATATAATAAGGCCTTAATGAAGAGTATTTAAATGAAAACTACTCCAGGGAATTAAATTGAGGACATTAAATTTAGTTAAATAAGTAATTAAAAAAAAGAAATTATTTTAAAGGATTTTGAGAGGATATAAATGGAAATCTTACTGCCTTCTAAAAAATTAAAGAAATAAAACTGAAGTATTTCGTTTTTTTGGATTTTTTTTTTGAAGAATATTTGATTTTAAGTAGTTTTTTTTTTTAAATTCCCGTTCTAGGGAAGAGTGACGATTTTTTTTTGTAATTGAAAGACAGTATTCACAGTGGAAAGAACTTATCACTCACTCACCTTCCAAATCAAGCACTATTTATAAGTAAGTAATAGATACATACTCTTATTAAATAATATTTTTGGTACTGTGAATTTTGTTACATTTTAAATGTTTTAGTAATTTCAAGAAATAGAGACGTGACCAACTTTTTATTCACGTTTAAGTAATCCAGCAAGCAAAAAATAATTTTCAATTAATAATTTTTTTGGCTTACGGCATTTTGCCAACTCTACGAAGCTATACTGACATATTTCCTCTCATGCTTACTCACTTCAAATATTTCTATACTCACGCATCCATGCTATCTTAGTATAAGGAAGAATAATTTACTTTCACAAAATTCTCCCGCAATTAATAAAACTAAGACATAAATCAATTAAATTTTATTTTACAAATTAAGCAAAAGTGCGTTCTTGGCTTCAAAAATATATAGTCACCCAAATATTACACTCACTCATGCTCACTAACGCCGATATATTTTTCTTCATGTTCATATGAGTTCATTTAAGAGAAAAATAAAATTTTTAATTGTCACGTTCAGTCACTCGTGACTGTCACGTGAATGAATTTCACCTGTAACATTAATATGTGTATGTATGTAAATTTCGTGTAAGAAAAAAAATAAAATTTTTCATTGTCACGCTCAGTCACGTGTGACTGTCACGTGATTGAATTTCACATGTAACAGTAATAGTCAAGCTTTTCATTTGTGAAATATTACCTTTTTCATGAAATGGCTTGAGCATACCTCTCACCCTATTCCTCGTCAACGTTTCTGTAATAATAATAGAAAAATAAAATATTTCACTGTCACGCGTGACTGTCACGTGAGTGAATTTCACTTGTAATAGTAATTTTCAAGTAGTAGTTTGGTACTTAATGTATTCATCTTTACTTTTCTATGAAATTGCTTGTTTATACCCCTCACCCTCACCCTCACTCTCCTGGACTACCACTTCGGTAACATCGTTAGCGTTAATCGTCGTCATGTATGTATGTATGCCACCACTAAAGTCTTTCATTTTAAGTGAAAAATGTATTCAGCTTTTATGTATGTATTTTACAAGAAAAAATTTTATGCAAGATCTCATTAACCTTCTAGCATTTTTCCCTGTGGATCTTTTTCGTCCCTTACGTAAAAAGTGCTTGAATAAATATGTACCTTTAAAAACCTTTAAATGCTCCACAAAAAAATTCTTAATAAAATTCTACGACAAGACTCTGAATACTATACAGTTCGAAATTCAATCCAAACATCAGCAATGAGTGAAATCTTTAAATTTATTCAAGGATTAATTTTTATATTTCTATTTTAAATATCTTGCGAAATATCTGCCTTACTCTCTGGTTAGATCCAGTTTGTCATTTTGTTAAAAAGTGAAAAAATAAGTATCCTTAACAGAAATAGCACGAATTGAAATGTTCGAGAGCAAAAATAAATTTCTTCTTTAAATGCAACAAAACTGAAAATTCTACTTAAACGCTGGAAATAATTAATTTAATTAATTTCGTGTTTTTTTTAACTAAAAAGAATCCGCCGAAGGTTAGGGTTGGTAATGCAGTGAAATCAGAGGGTCTACTCTGTAATTCCAAACGAAAGCAAATGCTTTCGAATTGTAATTTTAATAACACGAATTGGAAAAAAATTTCTTTTGTTTCGAAATACAGAGTACAGCCCCAGTTTCGTAGGACCATAAATTAGATAACCTAGTTTTAAGAAGCTCAATGTGATGTAACGACTGTCTAGGGTAACTTAGAAGGAAGCCCGAATTTAGAGCTGTAACTGTTAAAATCAAGTTCGTAGGACCATATATAAAGCTGCAATCAAAAATTTCGCCTGTTGTCGGTGATGAGCTGAGGATGAGGTGATGAGTTGATGTCTAAAATAATGTGTAGTTGGTGTATCTGGTTGAATCTAGTTGCCAAATTTTATATGTTATTTTATACGCTTATCGCTTAGCGTTTTACAAAATGTGGGCCTAAATTTTAAAGTGCGTAGTTCTGGGTTTAGTTAATTTTTTTGACTGTCGTTAGGTAGTTCTATATTTTAAAATAAATACGAGTACTGCTAAACATTTTATGGCTGCATGAATTCTCCTTAATTACATCCTAATCAATGAAAAAGTAGATTTTTAATTTTTTTTTTTTTGCAATTTACGTCCCTTTTTTATTTCATATGACGAAATGTATACATTATTCAGCTGTTTTTCGTTTGCAAAGCATTTAAAAACCCGCAGATCGTTTTCATAGCCCCTTTCAATTTATTTTGTGAACACTTTTTTGTGGAATTAAATCTTAATCCTCTTCAAAAATTATAAGTATTGCAGTCAAAAATCCAATTATGTTGTCTGCAGGTTCTTAATTTTTTATTTTTTTTTTTTGTCTTACACTTGTAATTCTGTTTAGTCAGCAAAAAATTGCCATCGTTATTCATAATAAATTACATTTTTCCACTCGCTTCAAAGACAAATATGTATGTATAAAAAAACGGAAATAAAAAAATTTCTTTGTTTTATACACTTTTCCTACGATTAAAAAAAAAGCAAGTTGTTGCCCACCTTGCTTAGTCACCCCTAAAATATGCTACATTTTTTTTTATTGAAAGCTGAAAAACATGATGATTGCTATTGTAAATGACAAAGAGAGTGGAACAAAGAAAACAAATGACAAGAACAATTTTTCAAATCTGCTCGAAAAAGGGAAATGAAAAATTACATTTACAACAGGCGCATTTTTTTGGAAATCAAAATTTATACAATAAAAGGCCTTAAAATTTTAAAACCCAAATTTACTCCTAAACAAACAAAAAAAATTATGTTCGAAAATTCGGTGTTATGTTCGACGATGAAAAAAAAAACTTTTCGAGAAAAGTTGTCAGAAAATGCTCCATTCGTGGAAATCAGCATGTTTCCAATATAGATATTTACATATACATATTTTCAATTAATTTTATTTTCGAATTTGATAATTTTAAAAATGAAAAAAAATTATATTCGAATTTTAAACGTTTCCTCAATTATGTCGAATTTCAACACTTATCTAACATATTCGAAAAATATTTGTTAAAATTAGGCTCTGAACACTGCGCCCAATTTTAGTTCGAAAATTCGAACATAACATAACTTTTGGAAATCTCTTCCTCTTTTAAAGCCAAAAATAACTCAAAATCTTATATATTAATTTTTTTAGATTTTCGAACTTGAGGAATTTAATCGTTATTTTTTAATTTAAGTTTATTTCTTATAAATGTACATACATATGTTGGTATATTATTTAAATTGAAATTTTAGAAGCGTGTAAAAACATTTTTTTTAATTGAGTACGAAGATTCATGACAATCTTTTTTAATTTCGAATATTATGATATTAATAAATAAATTTTGCATATTCGAAAATTAAACGTGTCCTGAATTATGCAAAATTGCATCATTCCGGTTAGACGAATGAAATATTTTCAAAAATTTGCTCCAGATATAAGTTCGAAAATTCGAACATATTTTCGAACATAAAAATATCATAACTTTTGGAAATTTCTTTGTCTCCCATAGTCAAAAATAATTAAAAAATCTTATATTTTATGTGATAGTAGTGAAAATGTCAGATTTTCGAACTTAATTTAATTAACATTTATTTTGTATATAAATATTTTTTCATTGAAATTTTAAATGTGTGGAGAATATATTTTTAAATTAGTTCGAAAATTATAGGAAAATTTTCGATGATGTTCAAACTACCAGTTTTTGTATTAATTTTTAAATAATGATTACATAATCGCTTTTCAACAGTGCTATTTCAATAGTATTAATGGTATGTGAGAATATAATTATTTTTTTTTGCTCAAATAGTATCTTAATACTGGTAAACACAGAAATGGTATAAATTCAGGGACCTAAATTTTTTCTTTAATCAATCACATGATTTTCGAACAATTAATATTTTGTAATTTCATACTGATTCCTTCTTTGTACTTGGAAACTTAAAAATTGTACCAACTTTAACAAAAGTTAATAATTTTCGAAGTTTAAATTTTTAATAAAAACTTATATTTTTAGTTAATTTTCCATTACATTTTGTTTAAAAAGGAGAAAAAAATATTTTTTTTATGTTCGAAAATTCGAAGTTGTTTTTGAACTCAAAAAAAATTAATTCAAATGGGTTTTTAAATTATCTTAACATGAAAAGTTCATCTTTTGGTATGTTCGAAAATTCGAACTTCTGTACGAACTCAAAAAATGTAAGTTCAAGTGACTTTTGAAATCTTTCAAAGATGAAAAGTGTACCCATTTAAGAAATTCAATCGATTTATACTGACATTTTGATTTTCGAACAGTAAATGATTGAGTAAAATTTTCGACTTTAATTTTTTTTGCTATTTTGGAAAATGCGAAGTTTTTCTAACACAAAAAAATAAGTTTAAATGGTTTTTTAACTTATCTTAACATGAAAAGTGTATCTTTGGTATGTTCGAAAATTCGAAGATTTTTTTAGAACTCAAAAAAATTAAGCTCAAATGGCTTTTGATATCTTGTGAACATAAAAACTAATTAAATCCATTTATAGTGATATTTTGATTTTCGAACATTAAATTATTGATTAATATTTTTGAGTTTCAGAAATTTTATAGCAGAATCTTAAGAAACTAGTTTAAGGATATTTTTTAATATACATTCTCGTTATCTAAACATGAAAAGTGCTATGTTCGAAAATTCGAAAACATTTTCGAACTCAAATAAATTACATTCAAATGGCTTTTGAAATCTTCTGAATATGAAAATTGTATAAATTTAAGTATTTGAAACCATTTTTTTTATTTTTTTTATTTTCGAACATTATGTTTATAGAGTAAAATGTTTGTTTTTTATTAAAAAACTAATTTTGGCATATTCTTTAACTTATATTTTCCTTTAACTATTTTCATTTGCTTGTGTGCTGTAAGAAATTTTAATTTAACTTATTCCATTCCTTTTCCTGCTTTCTTTATTACTTCAATAATTAGTTTTTGCCTTTTTTTCCCCTTCTAAGCTATTTGCGCCATAATTTGTAATTCTTTTGTTCGTGATTTATTGTATTTTGCAAATCATTCATTTAAGTAGCAACGTAATGTATAGAAGAGTTCCAACTGCTTAGTTTCTATGAGAGAAATGTTTTTAATTACCACACTTATTTTTTCATCACCTACAAAACAATTGGAAGCTTTTCGGTTCCTTCATAAGTTCTGTTCATAATAAGTAAAAAACTATAGTTTTCTTTTTAATCTAAAACCACGACTATTGCAATTACGTGTAGTATTCTGGAGGCAAATAAAATCAGACATGATATATAGTGGACTTGAAGCCCTCCTAATGTTCTCAAGTGACTGCTTAACTGATGTGAATATAATACCTTTCACTTTGCTAAAGTGTATTTCAAATTCTGTGTGGTCGCTTGTAGCCCTGTTACTAAAATTGCTTTTATCGTTTAATGTATTTCATTACTTTTATTTAATAGTCAGCGTATTTATATTATACTGCCACATGCATGCTACCATTTTCATCGCTGCTTTACAAAATTTAATTGGATTCCTTTTTTACAACATAACTATTATATTCTAGCCTGATGTGTTTTATTAGCTGGATGAAAATAGAAATGGCAAAGCTTTAACTTTTAGACAAAAGCAAATTATTTATTTTATTTTTTATCAAGCAAAAAATCATTATTATTTAGTGCACAATGGGGTTAATATAAAAAATGTTACTGCCGCATAAAAATAAACCTCGTATATGAAGGACAAGCGAAAGAGGAATATCTATTGTGAATCTTCGGTTCTGTGATTAATATTTTTTATTATACTTCGCCTCTTGACCATTCATACCTCATAACCTTTCCTGGAATTCATACTATGGCTGTTGCATTAGCCGTAGCAAAAAAGGCTTCCCAGGTTTATTAAAAAAAAAAGATTAAATTCCTTCACTTTAATTTTAACATTTTCACACTCCACACTTTTAAGCCAAAAAATAAAACAATTTAATACTAAAAAATTAGCTAATTTATAAACAGCTTCCTCAAAAAAAAGAGAAACGAAAGCAAAGGAAGCTGCACCACACAAAAAATTAAGGTTTTTTATCATTCATTTATACTCTTCCCTTTTAAACAAATGGGATATCAGCACGACTAACTTGCAGACCAAATCCCGAGATTAATTTAACAAATGCTGGTTTTTCTGCTCCACAATCTAAATGGTATTAAGTCTGAAAGTAGAAGAAACACTAACATCAGCAGGAAACCCAAAACAAAGCTACAAAAATAATTGGCATTATTGTCAAACTGAGAAAAGGAGTGAGAGAAATGAAATAATGTTGGACAAGTAGCAGTTGTGATGGTTATTAAAAAGATAAATATTTGTAGCATTAATTTGCATGAGCTAAATAAATTAATAACTATTTATCAGCACAAAGACTCACAAATGTGTATGTACATATTTAAATACATAATTACGAATTCACCCAAAACTCATTAAGTAAGAAAGAGATTTTACACTCAAGAGAAATTTAAGGTATAAATAAAATAAAATTTAGAACCACAATTGTTTTTAGTAAGATATGCAAATGTATTCTACGGGTATATATAGCATACGAATTAATAAACTTACTTGCTGTCTTAACAAATGGCAATCTATTTCTTTAGCTTTGTCTTAAATATTTATGTTAATGTTATATTTAATGTTAAGGCGTCCAGGAGTCTCCTCCAATATTCTTTTTTCCCCTTCTACCATTTTTGAAAAAAATTACCAAAATTATTTTCCAAATTTAAACAAACTTTTTTAGAAATTGTGTTGTAATTTTTACAAAAACAGGCTGTTATGACTTTTGACTATTGGACATTGATCTAGAGGTGTCCAGGAGTCTCCTCCAATACTCTTTTTTCCCCATCTCCTACCATTTTTGAAAAAAATTACCAAAATTATTTTTCAAATTTAAACAAACTTTTTTAGAAATTGTGTTGTAATTTTTACAAAAACAGGCTGTTATGACTTTTGACTATTGGACATTGATCTAGAGGCGTCCAGGAGTCTTCTCCAATATTCTTTTTTTCCCCATCTCCTACCATTTTTGAAAAAAATTACCAAAATTATTTTTCAAATTTAAACAAACTTTTTTAGAAATTGTGTTGTAATTTTTACAAAAACAGGCTGTTATGACTTTTGACTATTGGACATTGATCTAGAGGTGTCCAGGAGTCTCCTCCAATACTCTTTTTTCCCCATCTCCTACCATTTTTGAAAAAAATTACCAAAATTATTTTTCAAATTTAAACAAACTTTTTTAGAAATTGTGTTGTAATTTTTACAAAAACAGGCTGTTATGACTTTTGACTATTGGACATTGATCTAGAGGCGTCCAGGAGTCTCCTCCAATATTCTTTTTTTCCCCATCTCCTACCATTTTTGAAAAAAATTACCAAAATTATTTTTCAAATTTAAACAAACTTTTTTAGAAATTGTGTTGTACTTTTTACAAAAACAGGCTGTTATGATTTTTGACTATTGGACATTGATCTAGAGGTGTCCAGGAGTCTCCTCCAATACTCTTTTTTCCCCATCTCCTACCATTTTTGAAAAAAATTACCAAAATTATTTTTCAAATTTAAACAAACTTTTTTAGAAATTGTGTTGTAATTTTTACAAAAACAGGCTGTTATGACTTTTGACTATTGGACATTGATCTAGAGGCGTCCAGTAGTCTTCTCCAATATTCTTTTTTCCCCCATCTCCTACCATTTTTGAAAAAAAATTACCAAAATTATTTTTCAAATTTAAACAAACTTTTTTAGAAATTGTGTTGTAATTTTTACAAAAACAGGCTGTTATGATTTTTGACTATTGGACATTGATCTAGAGGTGTCCAGGAGTCTCCTCCAATACTCTTTTTTCCCCATCTCCTACCATTTTTGAAAAAAATTACCAAAATTATTTTTCAAATTTAAACAAACTTTTTTAGAAATTGTGTTGTAATTTTTACAAAAACAGGCTGTTATGACTTTTGACTATTGGACATTGATCTAGAGGCGTCCAGGAGTCTTCTCCAATATTCTTTTTTTCCCCATCTCCTACCATTTTTGAAAAAAAATTACCAAAATTATTTTTCAAATTTAAACAAACTTTTTTAGAAATTGTGTTGTAATTTTTACAAAAACAGGCTGTTATGACTTTTGACTATTGGACATTGATCTAGAGGCGTCCAGGAGTCTTCTCCAATATTCTTTTTTTCCCCATCTCCTACCATTTTTGAAAAAAATTACCAAAATTATTTTTCAAATTTAAACAAACTTTTTTAGAAATTGTGTTGTAATTTTTACAAAAACAGGCTGTTATGACTTTTGACTATTGGACATTGATCTAGAGGCGTCCAGGAGTCTCCTCCAATATTCTTTTTTCCCCCATCTCCTACCATTTTTGAAAAAAATTACTAAAAACCATATTTTGACTGTGGGTTACGACATGGATTTTTCATGTTGTTGGATGTACTAAATGTTTTATGTATATAAGGGAGGCATAGAGGAGGCCTTTCGTTTATATTTTCTGATTGATTTTACTTGAAAAATTGGGAATCAAGTCCATTTTGTGGGTAAAAACTAATTATTATTATTTAACAGAGGTGTGTTATTTTGTTAACAGAGCTCTGTTAAACAAGTCGGTTTGTGTCTAGGGTTATAAATTTTAAAATTTATCTTCACGCACATATCCCTGTATTATATTCAATTACCTTGCTGAGGTAATTTGAGCTATCTAAACTCTGCTGCTATGTCCGTGCCCATAGCAGCTTCTGTTGAATGGCAACAGCACCTAGAATAGTGTCTGGCTGACCGCGTCAGACCAACCACTAGTATTGATTTCACACTGGGAAGCCAAGACTATTCTCCCAGCGATTTTGGTAGCAACCACAGCCACCACGATAATTCTCCGGCTTCCACGCCAAGGTGTTGCGTATACACCCATAGCGAGGTCCCCATGAGAATTCCTCAACCATTGCCGGCACAGCTCAACCACTCGTCCGAGATGAACCCATGCCTTTGTCGCCAAATAACCAGTGCCTACTCCACACATACCAAAATCATCCTTTTAACCTCGTGAGGTAGGACGAACTCGGCATTTTAGCAAAGGAAACTGACGACCGCTACATGCACTCAACTCTAAGCAGCTCGGCTGTCGGGCCACCGGCACCCGTGGCACCAGAAGTAGCCTCTGGTTTTACCTCGAAGTGCCACCACAAGGGCTTCACCTCTATCGTCTTTTGAACTCAGTGGCAGTTCTAGGTGACGCTGCACCTAATTGACATCAACAGGACCTGTTTTCCTTTTGTTATAAATATGTGCACATCCTTTGCTCTGTTTATATTCAGAGATTGGGTAGTAACACATAAGTTCTATGGGTAATGTACCAAAGGTACGTCAATGGAAAAAGCCACATCACCCCAGCTGGGGCCCCGGGGTTGCCACACCCGTAGTCCATAACAGACTCCCCTGGGGGACATATGCTCTGACATTTGTATTTGAAGTAAACAGCTTTCAAAGCTCTTACAATTTGTACTTGTTGGTTTGCAAAGTAAAAAAAGAAAGCATTTTGGTCGCCGAGATCCGATAGGCTGTTGTGCTGCTCTTGTCGGTGTGAAAGCACAAAGCTCATATGTCTACATACATACTCGTATATATTCAAATTTATATTTATGATTTGATAAGGCTAAAATTCGTATCGCTATGTGAGCCAAATTATTTATAAATAGTAATTGTAAATTAATTATAAATATTCTGACAAACTCAAGCAGAACGGAACAACTAGCTGTTTTCAAAGTTTATTACACCTTCATCATCAGCGTTCTTTGTGTTTGGTGCGTTGTTTGTGGTGTCAATTGATGTATGTGTATTTGTGCTTTACATATTCCGCTTTTCGTTGCAAATGGAATATGTGAATTGTTTTGATTCATTATATTACAATTTGGAAATTTATGTTTATCTTTGCGTAGATGTTCGAACATATGTATGTCCATGTTCTTATACCCATGTCCATGTTCATGGGTATGCTTGCTCTCATATTAATGTCTCTTTTTCACATTTATGTCCATATAATTGTTCATGTCCCTTCTATGTTTTGTATATGTTTGTTCTATGTTATATCTATGTATGTCTTGTCTTCTATATGACTTTGTTGCGTCTTTTATAGGTATTGTCTACGTTTTGTTTATGTCGTCTCAATTTCTTTTACTCCTTTTGTTAATGTCTTTTATATGTCTTGGTTATGTCATATATTTGTCTTGACTATGGCTTTTGCATGTCTTAACTATGCCTTGTATTGTCTATTAGTGTCTTGCACAAGACTATTTATAAGACCTTTCAAAACATGAGAGATTCTTTCAAATGCTTTACTACAGCGAAATATTCTAAAAGAATCGCTAAACAGCACTGTTGGCAAGACAAACAACCGAAAAAAAATGTCTTGCCAACAGTGTTGCTCTCATGTCTCTTATAAATAGTCTTGTGCAGGACACTATTGTCTATATGCTCCCTTTGTCTCATTTTGTCTGTCTTTTGATATCTTGTCTATCTATGTCTTGCCTTTTCATTTTCGGTGTCTTGTCTATGTCTTCTATACTTTTTTTATATTTTTCTCATGTTTTTTCTGCTCTATATCCTATATCTATGTATTGTCTTTGTCTTTTTTATGTCTCGTCTATTTGTTGTTGAAACTTGCCTATGTCTTGTCTTTATCTTGTCTATGGGTTGTCTATATTATTTATATATCTTATCTCTGTATTTTCTATGTCTTTTCTATATATTGCTTATGTCTTATTTGAGTCTTGTCTACGTCTTGTTTTGTTTATGGCTTGTCTCTTTCTTGTCTATGTCATGTCTATTTTCTTTCTTTATCTTGTCTATGCCTTGTCTGTATCTTGTTTTTTGTTAATGGCTTGTCTATGTCTTTCCTACGTCTTGTCTATGTCTTGTCTATATTTTTTCTATATATTGTCTACATACTGTATATGTCTTGTCTGTGTGTTGTTTTGTTTATGGCTTGTCTATGTCTTGTCTATATTTTTTTCTATATCTTGTCTACATCTTCTCTATGTATTGTCTGTGTGTTGTTTTGTTTATGGCTTGTCTATGCCTTTCCTATGTCTTATCTATGTCATGTCTATGTCTTTTCTCTATCTTTTCTACATCTTGTCCGTGTCTTGTCTATGTCTTATCTCTGTATTTTTTATGTATTTTTTCTGCCTTTTCTATGTCTTGTCAATGTCTTCTCTGTGCCCTATTTTGTTTATGGCTTGTCTATGTCTTGCCTATGTCTAGTCTATGTCATGTCTATTTTCTTTCTATATCTTGTCTATATATTGTCAACATTTTTTCTATGCCTTATCTGTGTCGTGTTGTTTCGTTTATGGCTTGCTTATGTCTTGTCTATGTCATGTCTATATTTTTTCTATATCTTGTCTATGTCTTGCCAAAATTTTGTCTATGGGTTGTCTATATTATGGCTATGTCTTATCTCTGTATTTTCTCTCTCTTTTCTATATTTTGTGTATGTTTTATCTATGTCTTGTCTACTCTATGACTTCTCTATGTCTTGTATATGCCTTATATATGTCTTGTTTATGTCTTGTCCATGCCTTACCTATGTCTCGTCTATTTCTTGTCTATGTCTGATATTTGTCTTGTCTATGTTTTGTTTATTTCTTGTATATGTTTTGTTTATTTCTTGTAATGGGTGTTTTTTATTGAGGTATAGAACTTTAAGTTGGCATCACTTTTTTAACTGGCGGCCATTTTATCAGCTGTCAAGTGATTAATATTTAGTTTGGTTTGCCATTTCATCATGAACAGGTTCACAAAAGAACAACGCTTGCAAATCGTGCAAATTTATTTCGAAAATAATGGTTCAGTTCGCGAAGTTTACCGCAAGCTCCGTCCATTTTATGGTCGACATAATCGTCCATCAGAGCAATTAATTCGGTTAACCATGGATCGTTTTCGCACTACGTTTACTCTATGTGATAATACGCATCCGCAGAGACGTCGAACAGTGCGCACCGAAGAAACAATTGCCGCTGTAGAGCAAAGTGTTGAAGAGGACCTGAATGAATCGATTCGCCACCGTGCACAGCAATTGGAGCTTTGTCCATCAACTTTATGGAAGATTTTGCGCAAAGATCTTGGCTTGCGACCTTACAAGATCCAGCTTGTGCAAGAATTAAAGCCGCGAGACCATGCAATGCGTCGTGATTTTGGTGTATGGGCCGAAAATGAGATTGATCTCGATGCTGATTTTCATCGCAAAATTTTGTTCAGTGATGAGGCTCATTTTTGGTTGAATGGCTACGTCAACAAGCAAAATTGCCGCATTTGGAGTGAAGAGCATCCACATGAGACCCTTGAGACGCCATTACATCCACAAAAACTGACTGTTTGGTGTGCTCTATGGGCTGGTGGAGTCATTGGGCCATACTTCTTCCGAAATAATGCTGGAGAGTCAGTTACCGTTAATGGAGACCGGTATAGAGCCATGATAACCGACTATTTTGTTCCCGAATTGGATGGCATGAATGTGGATGAGTTGTGGTTCCAACAAGACGGCGCTACATGCCACACAGCGCACGTCACAATCGATTTATTGAAGGAAACATTCGATGAGCGCATAATTTCGCGGAATGGACCTGTCAATTGGCCACCAAGATCGTGTGATTTGACACCATTGGATTATTTTCTTTGGGGATATGTGAAGTCGCTCGTCTACGCCAACAAACCAGAAACGTTAGGGGACTTGGAAGCCAACATTCGTGGCGTTATTGCCAACATACGGCCCCATATGCTCGAAAAAGTGGTTGAAAATTGGACCTGTAGAATTGGCTTTATTCGAGCCAGCCGCGGCGGCGACATGCCCGAAATCATATTTAAACATTAATGGCATAAAATTATCCTTCCAATAAAGCCAAATTGATGGACATTAAAACGATTTTCTTGTGTTTTATTTCAATTTGAAGTTCTATACCTCTAAAAAAAACACCCGTTATATGTTTTGTTTATTTCTTGTATATGTTTTGTTTATGTCTTTGCTATGCCTTGTCCAAGTCTTGGTTATGTCTTGTCTATGTCTTGTCTATGTCTTGGCTATGTCCTGTCTACATCTTGTCTATGTCCTCTCTATGTTATACCTAAGTCTTAACCATATCTGATATGAGTGTTTTTAAGTCTTATTTACATATTTGTTCTCTATGTTTTGCCTTTGTCTTGTTTATATCTGGTTTATGTCTTATAAACATCTTCTCAATGTAATGCCTTTGTTTTGTCTATATCTTCTATATATCTTTCATATATGTATCTGCATATATTAATTAAGTTTTATAACCTGTGTATATGCCTTCTGAGTTATGTTATTTTCATTATAAATATATCTAATGCAACGTGTCGAGTAGTATGCCAGTGGGTGCATACCATAAGCGTCTGTATTCGCATCACACACTTTTACAACTTTGCTGATGTGTAATGAAGTCTTGCATGAACTTTTGCACTTCATTCATACACTTTTAAGCTTCTCACTAAATAAAAAAGCATTAAAATTTGAACGTTTTTCAGGCGTGACTTGTGTTGCGTTAAACATGCATGAAGAAAAATTACATTAGTTTTCTCATAGAAAATTTAATATAAAAGCAAAATATGCAATAAAAATCATGTTCATAATTTTTTTTTATATTCAATTTGATTTTAATTTGATTACCGTGCTAGAAAAAAAGAAAAAGAGTTTACTTTTGTTTTTCTTGGGCATTTTTTTGCATATTTGCTGCTCTGAACGAAAACCATCTTTTAATTAAGTTGTTTACCATTTGTTTTTTTCTTCTTTTTTTTAACTTTCAGTTTCATTAATATTATTTTTTTATCATGCTGCTCTTTCTTTGCTTTGCATATTGTTGCAAAAAATAAAAATAAAATAAAAAAAATATAAAACGTTTCTGTGAAAATTTAAAAATTTTCTATTTTATTAACCCACAACATTGTTGTTTAGGTTTGTGGGAAATTTCATTTACTTTTTTTTTAAATTTATTTCTGGGCAAATAAATTTTAATTAAGAAAGTTAAAAGCCAAACCAATTTGTTTAAATAGAATATGGATCATTTATGTATGTATGTATATAGTGAATAAAATGGAAAATTTGAGATTTTTACGCAATTTTGGAATGACTGTCTGAGCTACAATATTGATGTATATTTTAACTGAAGTCAAGATATTGATAGTATTTAATGGGATAAGAGAAAAATGGCTCATGTTCTTAATATTAAAAAAAGTAACTTGGCATGTTTTTTTTTTTTTTTTTGAAATTTTTTAGAGTTGCAAAATTCAGAAGAAGTCTAAACGGATCCATTAGTACGACTTGGCAGTTAGCATAGTAGTGCTATTTTTTTTTAGGGAAGTTGAATTTACTTTATTTTGCATTATATTGATATGAATTGAAATCGTTAATAGCAAAATATTGCAATATATTTTACCATTCACTTACTTTTAGCTTGGCTTTAATTATATTGTTATCAAGCTTTGCAAGTTCCCTTTATAATTATTTTTCCAATAGAAAATAAAACAATTTTTTTTTCATAATAGTTTTTCCTTCTTTAAATTTGAATATGGCTCCCTCCGCACACAAAACTTCGTGACAAATGTATGTTTTTATTTGCCTCTTTTTTTTTTTTGCTGAAAGATAAATAAATTAAAAAAACTACTGAAACGTGTTACATGGCAATTTGAAATTAGAAACTAACTACAAAAATAATAATGAGCAAAAATTGCTTAAAACCAAAAATTAATCAAGTAACCCAGAGTTTAGCAGCAGCAACCCCGCCAACTAACTAACTATCCAATCGTTTCGTCAGCGCTTGAACAACATTGGCTAACAGAGCAGAAGGGTATACTTTACCTTGAGTTGAAACGTGCATGTTTTGAAGATATAAAAAAATAAGTTGAGATAAAAATTATGCTAAAAATACGTTTTTACAAGCATAATTATATGATAAGATTTTGTTCCAACAAAACATAAAAAAAGTTGTAATGGAAAATGTTAAATAAGATTTTATTACACAATTGACATGATTGAAAGCGTAACTTGTCATTTGAGGAGGAGGAGATAAGCATATACTTAATTTACATTAATGTTAATTGCTTAAGATAAAAAGAGTATGTATTTAAATTTTCGAATGAACAGCCCAATTATTCAGGGCTTAAGCTTATTATAAACAATTGCAAAACAAAATTTTTTTGCTGTTGTTTTTTTAAACTCAATTTGCCTTAAGGATAATGTAACTAAGCCAAACCATCGTATACTCCCTAGTTATAATTTGATTTTAACATTTACATATTAAAAATATGCCACAAGACTAATACACTACCCTACTAGCCAGTAGAGTTGAATCGAACTCATACAGTAGCTCATTTTGACGCAAACCTATGGTCAAACTCATTTTAATTACAAAAAAAAAATATTTAAAGTTTGGTATGACATGTCGCACTTAATATAGACTTATCAACCTAGAAAAAAGAAAAATGTTAAATTAACATGAAAAATATGTTGATTTTAAATCATATAATAATATGTTGTTTAAGTGTGTTAGTGCTTACAGGCTTTCTTCACAGTTGCAATGCGGTGTCGTATGCTCAGTTCTGGGACTTTAAGTTTTGTCATGTCATGTTTTGTTGTTTCGTGTTGTGTAAACAACAACAAACTTCGCTTGAGCATTAAAAACTTCCCATTGATGGCTAGTAGAGTTGAATCGAACTCATACAGTAGCTCGTTTTGACACAAACCTATGGTCAATCAAACCCATTTTAATTACAAAAAAAAAAATATATTTAATTATTATTTAATATTTCAATGTATTTTTAATAAAACAATATTTTACTTAATAAGTAAAATATTAATTTGGGATTATTAGTGCGTTTAAAAATTTTAAACTTAAATTGTAACAATTCCCATAAAAAACACTAAAAATATTTAAAGTTTGGTATGACATGTCGCACTTAATATAGACTTATCAACTTAGAAAAAAGAAAAATGTTAAATCAACATGAAAGAAATGTTGATTGTAAGTCATATCAAAATATGTTCTTTAAGTGAGTTGGTGTTTACGTGCTTTCTTCACAGTTGCAATGCGGTGTCGTATGTTCAGTTGTGGGACTTTAAGTTTCGTCATTCTTTGTTTTGAAGTTCGTGCTGTGTTGAACAACAACAACAAACTTCGCTTTAGCAGCAAATACTTGCCGTTGCTGGCTAGTAGACTTGGATCGAATTCATTATTCATTCAGTAGCTCGTTTTTGACACAACCTTATGATTAAACCCATTTAAATTAGAAAAAAAAATACCAATGTTAAATTAACATGAAAAATATGTTGATTTTAAATCATATAATAATATGTTGTTTAAGTGTGTTAGTGTTTACAGGCTTTCTTCACAGTTGAAATGCGGTGTCGTATGCTCAGTTCTGGGACTTTAAATTTTGTCATGTCATGTTTTGTTGTTTCGTGTTGTGTAAACAACAACAAACTTCGCTTGAGCATTAAAAACTTTCGATTGCTGGCTAGTAGACTTGGATCGAATTCATTCAGTAGCTGGTTTTTTGACACAACCTTATGATCAAACCATTTTAAATTACATGGATTTGAGCTCTGGAAGTTTTTGTTGCTAAAGCGGAGGTTTTTTGTTGTTGTTGTTGTTCACACAACACGAGCTTCAAAACAAACAACATCACTAACAGAAGTCACATAGCTAAGCTTGCGACAACACCGCATTGTAGCTGTGAACAAAGCAAATAAAAACCAATACACTCAAACGAAATATTAGTTTATGATTTACAATCAACATCTTTTTCATGTTGATTTAACATTGGCATTTTTTACTAAGTGGTTAAGTCTATATTAAATGCAAAATGTTATATCAAACCTAAAACAATTTTTTGTTTTATTTTTTTTTTTTTTTTGCTTAATCAAAGTTGACCTTGCCTGATCCTTTGTATCCTTATTGCTTTCTTATCAACTTGCCTCGAAATATTAAATTCGATTATTGCCTGTATTGTTTTTCTAATACCAGATTTCCATTATTTCTTATTTTTTTTTTTTTTTTTTTTTTTGTTATACCTGGCCTTCATATATCGTTATTGTTAATGGGTTTTAAACAACATGTTATTTCTTTTCATTCTTTCTACACAACCCCTTTCTGTTGTTCGAAAGTCTTTCTTCCATTTCATTTAGTTCTTTCATACTATTTTTTCCTGGTTCCTTAAGAGATATTTTCTTTTTTGTTTTTCATATTGTTTTTTTTTTTTGGCCTACAGCATTAACGTAATGTCTTGTAAATAGAAAAAGAAATCCATATAACTCATATGAATGAGTTTTTATATAAGTTTACAGGGAAAGCATAACATGAAATGAATGTTTGTGTTCTCTCTCTCTCTATTGTACTTGTAGACTATACTAGGTTGTAAGTCCCAAATCACACTGTGCAAGTCTTATTGCTAAGCTGATTAGTTTCAGGGAGAGAGAGACGAGGGGAACATCAACGTTTCTTTTCCCCCGTCTCTCTCTCCTAATAAACTAATCAGCTTAGCAATAAGACTTGCATAGTGCAAATAGGGACTAATGAAAATATTGTTATAATAACTTGAAGCAAAAAAAAAAAAAAGAGATTGTTTTAGGTTTAAGGTGGTAAAGTAGAGTGGGATTTTGCTACAATATTGAAAAGGAGCAAAAGACAGGTACAAACTTAGAGGCAATTGTTTAAGTGTTTTGGGCCATCAAAAGCCTTAAGGTATTGTAAGCAAATATTGGCGGGAAAGTTATTGGGAAAGCATGCTAAAGATTTTAGTGGCTGCAGTCTTCACTCTTTCAGATTAGCTTCTAAAGCATTAAACTCATTTACCACACAGTAGACTACACAAGCACAAGACTTCAAATGCCGCTAGCTGCATTTGTCGCCTTGTAGCCAGCCACTTTATTATTTGGGAAAATGGCAGCAGCATCATCAATATTTGATATTCAAGTATAAATAATTGTTTAAATGGTGTCACTTTAAAATATTTCACCTTTTTAAAAATAAAACTACTCTTTTAAAATGTCACATAAAAGTATAATAAATTCAGTAAAGTGCGACTTTGATTTGCACACGAAGAGTTTTTCGCTACTTCGTTTTTTTTTTAATTTTTTTTAATTTAAGCGTTTTTAGTTTGGTGCTTTTTCCGTTTAAGCGATTTTTTAGTTATCTTGCGACCTTTTTACTTTTGGTAATTTTTTTTGTTAGCGTTTTAGCGATTTATTTTATTTATGGTGATTTTTTTCATTAAGTGCTTTATTCCTTTTGATGATTTTCGTTTCAGCTTATTGCGATTTTTTCTATTTTTTTATTATAAGTAAGTTTTTAGTTGCGGGCTTTTTTCGGTTTTCGGCGATTGTAAGACCTTTTTTCTTTTTGGCACTTTTTTCGGTTTTTTGCAATATTTTCAATTGTTTTTTTTTATTTTTAGTAAGTTTTTAGTTGCGGCTTTTCTCGGTTTTCGGCGATTTTTTTAGTTTTTCCCCACTTTTTTATTTTAGGTAATTTTTATTTTTGCTTTTTAGCGATTTATTTTATTTTTGGTTACATTTTTCCATTAGGTGTTTTTTTTCGTTTTGGCGATTTTTTGGGAATTTTATTTAATGTTTTTTTTAGTTTAAGCGTTTTTTTAGTTTTGACGTCTTTCGGTTTTTGGCGATTTTTTTTTTTTTTGGTTTCTTGGGCACCTTTTTACTTTATGTAATTTTTAGTTTTGCGTCTTAGCGACTTATTTTATTTATGGTTACATTTTTCATTTGAGTCTTATTTTCGTTTTGGCGATTTTTTTTTTTTTGAATTTTATTTAATGTTTTTTTTTACTTTTAGCGGTTTTTTAGTTTTGGCGTTTTTCGGTTTTTGGCGATTTTTTTTTTTTGGTTTCTTGGGCTGGTCACCTTTTTACTTTATGTAATTTTTATTTTTGAGTCGTAGCGATTTATTTTATTTTATATTTTTGGTGATATTTTTGATTTAAGTGTTTTTTTTTCGTATTGGCGAATTTTTCGGTTATTTTGGAATTTATTTTTATTTTTTTGATGATCTTTTTAATATTCATGATTTTTTTAAAGTTAAACTATTTATTTTGGTTCTCGTGATTTAAACGCTTTTCTTATTTTGGCGATTTTTTTTATATATATTTTTTTGGTGATATTTTTATGATTTTTTTGAGCGATTTATTTCAGTTTTAGTGATATATGTATGTCATTTAAACGCTTTTACATTTTGGAAATTTTTTTTTTTTTTTGGTTTTTTGGGATTTTTTCTAGTTTACCCAGTTTTTATTTTTGGCGCTTTTTCCGTGTGGGCGATTTTTATCGGTTTTTGGCGATTTTTTTTTATTTTTTAGGTGATATATTACTTTTCATGATTTTTTTTTGCTGATATATGTGCATTTGTGATTTAAGCGCATTTATATTTTGGCGATTTTTCATTTTGCCGATTTTTCGGTTTTTCGTGATTTCTTCGATTGTTTTTTTTTGACAAGTTTTTAATTTTGTCGTCTTCTTCATTCCGACGTTTTTTTTGTTTTTTATTTTTTTGGTGATATTTTTAATTTGCATAATTTTTTATGCAGTTGAGTGATTTAAATTAAATTAAAGCTGTTTTATATTTTGGCGATTTTATCGGTTTTTTGGGATTTTTTCGATTGTTGTTTTAGTTTAACAAGTTTTTAATTTTGACGCCTTTTTCATTTGGGCGATTTTTTCGGTTTTTGGCGTTCTTTTTACTTTTCAAGATTTTTTTTTATTTCCAGCGATTTATCTTATTTTTGGTTACATGTGTCATTTAAGGGCTCTTTTCATTATGGCGAGTTTTCGTTTCGTCTCGTCATTTTCATTAGTTTCGTTAGGATTTTTTGGCTGCAACGTTTCTGAAAATGTCAATAGTTTGCCTCTTACGGTTTCCAAGATACAGCAATGTGTCAAAATTACATTAACAAATAGAATACCCGTTAATTTTAATTTTCTTTTTATTTGAGTGTGAATTGGTGTAGTCTGCATAAAAATACACTAACTTTGAAAATTGCAAGTCTCTTTATATATATGTCTGTATGTAACATTAGGATTGCAACATTTTTCGTTGCTCGCTTTAGAACAGCCTTTAATTTTTTACTGTCATATATTTGTTGTTGTAGCGACCAAAGTTTTACATATGTTGTGAAAATTTCAGGTCCGTAGCTTACTACAACGGTTGTCGATAAAACAGAATGTGCCAAACAATCAGACGGACATCGCCTTTGATGTAGGGAACTTTAGAAATAATTAAATTCATTTATTTCTTGACATTAATTTCTCGATTTTTTTCTTCTTCTCTGAAATAATATTAAATAATTGTAAGATATCTGTCATTCAACATTTTGAAGCATACTGGCAACACTTTATTTGATCATTGTCGTGAACAGAAATAGAAACACATAACCCGTTTATACGCACTTCTTATTTGCAAATAAAACTGGAAATCGTTGCCGTATAACTTTTTTATTGTAAGTTAATAACTCACGAAAACTATTTGCAAATAAAGTGTAAAATGTTGCCAATTATTTTTATTTTGTAAGAAATTTAATACAAATTTCACAATGTGTGGCAATGTCGTTCACAGATAGTAATGTATTCTATCTACGTATAAACGGTGAGTTCAGTATTTGTAAATAGTTTTATTTGCAAATAAGATTTGCGTATAAACGCGATAACAGTGCAAAAAAAATATAATCATATAGGGACACCACTACGTAATGAAAGACCAAAAAAAAACTCCTGTCTCCCAGTTTTGGCCCAAGTCATCTACTTTTTTTAATGGTCCCCAAAGATTTAGGGCCTCAATGTCATATTTTCATTTTCTCAGGCTCATATCTTGCAAACCGTTCGGAATTTTGATTTACTCTGTGAGGCAAAGTTGTAGCTTTTGTCATAAAGAACAAAAATTGTGAACATATAAAATCAAGAAAAAAAAACTTCATCTTCAAAATCAAAATCACAAAGAATTTTAAAAAATTCGATATTTTTAACCCTTTTTCCCCTGTTCAGGTCCATAGGTAGCAACCCGTTCAAAATTCAAGGAAACAATCAAATATAAAAAATGTACCTAAGATGTCAATAAACAACTTTCTAGAACATATGAACTTCCTAGGAATGATACTTAGCACCGTTCAGGTAGCGCTTAGTTAGCCGCAAAAGTGAAAAATTTCCCGAAAATTTTTCAATTGCATTTGTTTGGAAATTTTTAAAATCTCAAAAATCATAATGTCGTATTCTAATTATGTCGCCTCTGAGTGGCCTCTTGGCCGGTAGGCAGTATACTAGTCTAGTAGTTGGAGGAGGGCTACAGGTGCGATACCTGCCAGAACCTCTGAGTGTTTCTGCTGTATAAAGGGCGACAATTGCAGCTAGCGACAGTTGAAGTCGTGTGGTCGTGTAGCCTGCTGTGATCAATGTGATTAATGCATTACTTATTCCTAGAAAATCAGTAAATGTATTGGAAATTACATACAAGTATGCACACAAACACACACACACACACCCAAAGAAATGTATGTAATTACCAGGGACAAATGCATATTTTTTCCCTCAAACCTGATAATGGCAAGAACGAAATATCTTTACGAAACATTGAATTTGAGTGAAAATGGCATCGATTTGTTAGTGCATATTTTTGCATATTTTGCTGAAAATTCATATTTTTGCATAATTTGGTCATAAATGCATATTTTTGTCTCATATTTTGGTATAATTACAATTTGTGTGTCATATTTAGTAAAAAATTAAAATTTCAAATTAATTCGCTTTCATTGTTGTAGAATTGTAGAAGGATTGTACAATCACACACACCTAACAAACTTAATAAAAATTGTCATTTGGTAGATAATTTCAAGAGGACATTTTCTGCTATTGAAGCCGAAAGTAGTGAAACAATTCTGCGGAAAACTAATAGCTTTTTTTCAATTCATTTGTAATGGTTGAGTTAAATGAATATATATATATATATAACATTATATAAAAATAGTTATTTCAATTACGTCTATAGACGTTACACCAGGCCTTTTCAATGCCAAAAATCTTTCTAAAAACAAATTGATAGAACTTCACGTTCGAAAATTTTTAAATGAAAATAAATAAATAACACTTTTCTTTTTCAATTTGCATATTGCTGCTTCTCTGCAATATAAACATATTAGCCCAATTCACAATCTTGTGCAAATGGTCTTGCATCGTTGCATGTGCAAAATGGTATAGTATATTGATACTCACCACTTAACAATTGTTAGTGGTGAGTATCAATATACTATACCACTTTGCACATGCAACGATGCAAGACCATTTGCACAAGATTGTGAATTGGGCTATTGCATATTTGGAGTAAATATTGCAGAAAAAATCGTTATATCATATTTAAAATCTTGTGTACAAATTTAATATAAAAGGTTTGTATTCGCACCTCTTAAGAAAATAAAATATTTTTACATCTTTAATTAGTTGAATGTAAGCTTACAACTTTTTTTGAACAAAAAAATTTTTAAAATATGTGCATATTTTATTGTTTTTAGTGCATATCTTGCGTTTTTAATGTCATATTTTAGGCGCCTAAAATACCTTTTTTAAATGCATGAAGTCCTTGTCCCTGGTAATTACCCAACAAACTTCAGATTGCGAATTTGAGATGAAGGGTAATTTTTCTTTGAGTCTTAAGCAAATCGTTTTAAAATTTTTGAAAAAGAAAAACAGTCTTTGATGTGAAATTACTCTGAATGGGCATGCTGAAGCTAAAATTTGCTGTATACCTGCGCGTACACACACACACACACACATATATATTAAAAGGTGGCTAAAAGGTTTCAAGTACATTTGTGTTGTAAATGTCCCTGCAGTCTGCTTTGCCCTATACGTTTCTTTTTCTTATTTGTATAGTTCTTGTTGTTATAATTTTTACTTGGTTGCTGTTGTCTGTCATGTTTTTGTGACTATTTTTATTATATAACTAAAGTAAACTGCATACATATGTATATGAATATGGCCTAAAGGTTTTGACCTATTGACAGGCAAGTGACAAGTGCCATATACTTTTGTTTTATGATGCCACTTTTACTCTCTGTTTCTGGCTTTAACATTTTATTGTTGTTGCGTGTGTGTGTGTGTGTTTTTTTTTTTTTTTTTTTTTTTGCTGAAGGGTAATAAGAGGCTTGTTAAAATAACCCACATGGCCAGTGACACGGTTTAAATATATTAAATATTTATTAAAAGCAAGTCGAAAAAAAAAATAGAACTTGAAACAAAATACATATTGTGAAAATGTTCAAGGACCTTAAGCACGTTAAGCATTTAAATACAAACAAATAAATAGAGTAGAAAAACCAATGCTTAACAGATTTTTTTTTCTTTCCACCGACAGTCAAAATATAAACAGATAAGCGTTATGACATATCGAGCTTTATTTTCGATTTTATCGCAAGCGGCAAAATTTTAATTTTTCTGTAGATTTTTTTTTTATAATATTCAAATTATTTTTACATATGTACGTAAATTATCGCTTACGATAAAATTTTCCAGCCCGTACCTTTTTTATTAAATTTTCTATAAACATGTTTTACTAAATTTTCCATAAATATTTTTCACTAAATTTTGTATTAATATTTTTTACTAAATTTTCTATAAAAAATTTTTTATTGCATTTTCTATTAAAACTTTTTACAAAATTTTCTATATTTTTTTTTAAATTTTCTACAAAATTTTTTTTTATTAACTTTTCTATACAAATTTTTTGTTAAATTTTTTCAAAAAGATTTATTATTAAATTTTTTATGTTTTTTACTAATTTTTTTATAATTTTTTTTTACTCAATTTCATTTTCTATAAAAATTTTGTTTTTATGTATTTTCTATAGCAAATTAATTTTCTCTACAAATGTTTCTATTATAAACTACATTTTAAAATCAATTTTTTTTTATTAATAAATTTTCTATAGAAAATTTTCCTTATGGATAATTTTTTCTACAGAAATGTTTTTTATTACTTGCAATAAATTTTGCATAGAAACATTTTGTTATTGACAACAAATTTATTACAGATAAATTTTATTGTCGAACAACTTTTCATATATAATGTGAACTCAGTTTAATGAAGAAAAAAGCTGATGAAATATGCTTAAAAATATTTATTTTTGTAAATTTTATTAGAATCAAAAAATTTGTAATAAAAAATTTTTGTTGTCCATGTATTTTATACTAAACATTTTTCTTATTGATAAATTTTATTGTGAAACCTTTGTAAAAAATATTTTATTATATTTTTAAAAAACTTGTACTGACAGAAACTTCTAGCTGATATTCAATACATTTTACAGAAAAAAATTTTATCGATAAATTTTTGAGAAAAAATTTTTATTGATAAAAATTTGAGAAAAAAATTTTTATCAAAAATTTACCGATAAAAATTTTTTCTCAAAAATGTATTGAACATTGCTAGAAAAAATGTTAAAATTGAAAAAAAAAAATTATAGGTGAATTTTTGGAAAAAATTTTTATCAATAAATTTTGGAAAACAACAATTTTAGCGGTAAATTTTTAATAAAAAAATTTTGTTAGCGATAATTTTTCGAAAAAAAAAATATTTTTTATACATTTGCTATAAAAAAAATTATAACCAAAAATTTTTTTTTTATAAAATTTCTAGAGAAAGTTTTTATTAGCGGTAAATTTTTTATTGGAAATTTTTTTACCTCTACAAAATATCGAGCCATTTTTTCGATTTTATCATAAGTGACAAAAATTAAAATTTCCAGGAGAAGCTTTTTTTTATATCCAAACATGGTTTTGTACGTAAATTGTCGCTTACAATGATATATTCCAGCGCGTGTCTTAAAAGTTATTAACAATTTTTTCATTTTAAACTATGGGTAGGATCATAAAATTTAAATTTCAATAAAAAATGTCGCTTACGATAAATTCGAAAATATTATTTTTCTTTTAATGATTTGGTTTTTCGATGAAATTTTTACCCATACATTTTTTTAATATTATTTTTTTGATAGATTTTCGATTAATGACTGCACATATTGTTTATCGAAATTTATTTTTTTGGGAAAAAACTAAATTTTCGCAAAATTAAGCTAAAATTTGCATCACTTTTTTATCACACACGATAACCGATAAATTTTCGTTAAACTTGTTTAGAAGTTCTGTTATCGATAATATAAAAAAAACTTAATTTAATGGAGTATGTTAATTTTTCTGAGCAATCATATTTTTTACGAACTTTTATTACCGATATCTTTTGACTGTTAATGCCTTTAAAAACCTTCAAAATAAATAAATATCCAAACAAATAAATTTTGTTTAAATATTTTTTTTTAATACTTTTTTTCAATAATATCAAACAATTCCTTAAGAATTTTTTTAATATTCTTATCAATAAACTTTCAGCACAAGATTTTGTTAATTGTAAATGTTAATAAAAATATATAAAAACTTCCTTGTGCCATCAAAATTTTTGTTATTCAAGTACATATACTCGTACATAATAAATATTCTTAGAATAAAAGAGAAATGTTTTCTTAACCAATCCTTTTATTTACCAATAAAATTTTTGCTCTATAAAATTTTATTACAAAATGTGTAAACAAATTCCAATAACATAATTCTTTACTTAACTGGCTTCTTCCATTCATTTTTAAAGTTGTTGAAGTGAAATAATTAAAATATCAACAATATAAAATCAGTAATAAGGTAATTTTTTCAATAAAAAGCATAAATGAAAAAGCATTTTCATGCATGCAGTTTCATTTTCAATTAGTAAAAATGAAGAAAATTCTTTTCAATAACGTGCAAGACACAAGCGGTGCAAGTGAATTCAGGTACAAATTTCGCACACAGCCAGGAAACAGGAAATGCAGGAATATATACGAGTATATGTGAACAAACAGCAAATAATTGAATAAATAGGGAAACAAACCACAACAGAAACTGATTCTACTAAATATGAAATCAAGAAAATACACACAAGCCCTCGCACACATTTGTATGAGACATGCAACCACTTGGTTACCTGCTAATGTAAATAAACATTACGCACACACATAAACACGCCTTCATACACACACACGCACACACAAACACACATACACACAATTATGAAAACCACACAAAAAAGTATTTTTTTCTCTTAGGATTTGAAATTTTAAAGGATCTGAAGGAAAAGTGGGTCAAACATACCACACGAAATAAGAAAACAGGAACAAAAACAGTGGCTCGGAGTGTTTGTTTTTACAACAAAGTATTATTTAAATTTTCCGTAGAAATTTAGAAATAGAAATTTAGAAATTTTCTCTAAATATAAATTTTACGATAACACAAATCTTTTATAGAAAATTATTTCATAACACATATTTTCTTAAGAAAATTTAACAGCAAAATTTTTATAAAAAAAAAAATAGTTAAAAGCAAAAATATATTGCAAAAAAATAATGTTTAGATAATAAAATGTTCCTACCATTTTCTCTAAAAATCTTGCCGATATTAAAAAATTTTTTTGTAAAACTTTTCGATAGCTTAACTTTTTCGACGACATAAATTTTTTAAAGAAAAATTTTTGACGCTGAAAGTTAAACAAAAGAATTCGATAACATAAATTTGGTGGTTGAAATATTTCGATGACATAAATTTTTTAGAGAAAGTTTATTGATAACATACATTTTGTGTGAAAACTTTTTCGATAACATAAGCTATCTGCGCAAATATATTATTTCATTCATTTTAGTTCAATTGGGAAAATTTATTTAAAACAGATTTTCTAGAGATAATTTTTCGATTATGTTAATTTTCTGTGCAAAGTTTTTTGATAATAGAATTATATTGAAAATTTTCTAGCGAATTTCTATCGAATAAACATTTTAAATCAAAAATATCGGTAGTAAAAGTTTTTGCAGGAAATTAAAATTTTATCGATAATTAAAATTTTCTTTAGAAAATTTATTGATATTAAAAAATTCTTATAGAACTCATGTCGATAGTAATAATTTTTCTCATAAGCCTTTTCGTTGACATACATATTCTATAAAAAACAAAACTTATCGAAGGCAAAAATTTTGTATAGAAAAATTTCACAAGAAATTCGATATCCTAAATTTTGTAGAGAAAATCTTTCGATAACAAAAATTTTGGGTTAAAACTTTTTGGATTACATAAACTGGCTACACATATATTTTTCATAACATAATTTTTCTTTAGAATATTTTTCGATTACAATAATTTTCTCTGCAAAATTTTTCGATTTGGTATTAAGAATTTTATAACGAATTTCTATTATTACTAGTACTAGTAGTAAAAGTTTTTATAGGAAAGCATTTCATAGTTAAAATTTTCGTTAGAAAATTTATCGATAATAAAAGTTTTCTGTAGAAAATCTTTCCATGGTAAATATTTTCTTTAGGAAATTTAGCGGTAGTAAAAAATTTTTGCAGAAAATTTATCGATATTAATTTTTTTATAGAAATCATGCCGATAGTAATATTTCGAGCTTTATTTTCGATTTAATCATAAGCGGCAAAAATTAAATTGTTCGTATCTGAAAAGTTATCAACAATTTTTCATTTTGATCATTCTAAACAGGCAAATAAAATTTTAATTTCAATAAAAAGTATATTTTCGATTACATGCCGTTTACGATAACATCAAAAATAAGGCTCGATTTTCTAAAAAGTGTTTCGAACATAACGAGGCTTATCCCCGATTTAGTCGTAAGCGACATGTAGTAAAAAAGCTAGGTTTTTAATTGAAATTAAAATTTGAAGGGCCTATCCAAAGCTTAGAATCATCAAAATGCCAAAATTATTGATAACTTTTAAAATAAAGGCTCGAAATTTTTATCGTAATCGATAATTTAAGTGTATGTTAACCAAAATTTTAATATAATAAGAAACCTTCTCCTGAAAATTTCAATTAATATAGCTTACGAATAAATCGAATATAAGGCTCGATAATTTTTCTTCAGAAAATTTGTTAATAAAAAAGATTTCTATAAAAATTCTATCGATAACAGATTTTAAAAATTTGTGAATTTTTTTTTTAGAAAATTAACGGACAGTCAAAATTTTCCACAGAAAATTGATGAATAAAAATTTATTTCTAAAGAAAATTTATCGATGTAATAAATTCTTTTTAATGATATCGATGGTAAAAGTTTTCTATAGAAAATATATCGATAGTAAAAATTAATTTTTTATGAAAAATGAAATAAAAATAAAATAATTTTTATATAGAAAACATAGATATAAATAGTATGAAAAATATTTCAATAATGTAATGTTTCTATAGAAAATTTTTCGTAATCATAAATTTTCTGACGAAAATTATTGATAACAAACATTTTCTTTGAAAACTCGGTCGATAATAAACGTTTTTTATTTTATAAAATTTTTTAAAAAAATTATTGATAAGAATTTCTTACAGAAAATATTTTCGATATTTTTATTTTTTTTATTTATTAACTCTTTTAATTCTTTTGTATATGTCATCTGTTTAAAATAAAAAATATATATTTATAAAAAAAGAATGAATGAATGAATTATATGAATTTCGTATAGAAAAATGTTCGATAACATTAATTTTCTATGGAATTGTTTTCGATAACGTGGATTTTAAATATGATTTTTTTAACAAGAAAAATAAGGAAAAAATTTGAGGCATACTTTTGTCCCACTGTGGCTCCAAATATGTATGTGTGCTTCTAACTATGTTTGCTTGCATTTGATTGCGAGTTTTGTAACCATTTGTTTACATGCATGTGTGCTACACGAATGAAAGGAAAATGTGCACTTGTTAGCATTTCGTTTATATATATATATATATATATTTTTTTTTTTGGCCAACAGGAGAAGAAAGTAATGCAGAAAAATAGTTTAAATTGAAGTGGCTATACTCTCTATACATTGATAACTAACTCGTGCTGTCATGTGCTGGGTAAATGGAGTGTTGTAGAGAATATTTAGGAGACTTGCAATATGGAGTTTAATTTTTTTTGGGTTTTGTGCAACATTTATGGACATGACTGAAGAAAGTGCTACATTCTGCATGTGCAATTGCCAAGATTTCTTTTTTTAATTTTTTAGCATTTTTTTTCAACGAACAATTTCTGTTTTGGTGTTGAAAAGTGTTTTAAAGTTTTTACCGGTATTTTGCTAAGAGGAGGAGGAAAGTTAGTTACAAGAATTTTGCTACATTTAATTTAGAAACACACATTTAGTACTCGTATACATCTTTTTTTTCGTGTTTCCTGATTCTTGTTGTTGCAATTATTTTAAAACATTTTCCAGGTAAAAGAAAACAAATACTTGAATTTCTAACTTGCATTTTTCAAGTGGTTTCTACATAACTTTTTTTTACAAGAAATGAAAATTTTGATAAGAATATTTGTTAAAAAAAAACAAGAAAACAACCAGTTAAATGTTGTTGACAATAACAATAATTGCATTAGCAATTTATGTTAACAGAAGAGGTAAAAAATATAGTTCAGCCAATCATTTTGGAAGTGGATTTTTACAGTTGAAAGCTGTGGTCTTGTTTGACCTTAAGCTTAAGACCTCTCTGCATAATTAACGAGTAGAAAAATTAAGTGCGTTCCACACCAGTATAAGCAACCCGACGAAGTAAAATGTGTCTTAAGAAATCTATAGTTGAAAATATTATTTATTTTTCATGCAGCTAAGAGTGAAGGTGACTTCCTGAGAAGTAAGCAAATTTTTAAATTCTGAATAAATTTCAAAGTTGTTGTATTTTCCTTAACAACTAATTTCATACCATAAATACTTTATAAAACTATGAACTATTTTTATTTCTTACATCAAGCAAACAATATAATCCAGCTCTACTGGTTCTGAATTACCTTTAAATTTAAGGCCAGTAAAAAAAAAACTAGAAAAAATAGTTATATTTTAAAATTTTACCTAGTGTAAAATATGTACAGAATTGAGTGACACGAGTAATTTACACCAATAAATAAGAAACATTTTAAGTAAATTCAAAGAAAATTATTATTTTTTTTTTTGTAAATTTCACCATATTTTTCAATAATTGCATAGGGGTAAACAATGTAAATAATACTATATTTTACACAAAAAAGTGGTGTGTAAAAATGTGAAAGCGAAATCATAAAAAGAGATTTGAGTAAAATTTTTTTAAATTTTTGGTAATAAATAATAAAGAGGAATTCTTTACATTGAGGTTTATTGCTAAGAAAATTCATCTAGAAAAATATTTAACTCTTCATTTCATTATATTTATTTATTCAAGTGATAGAACTATAACAAAATAAACAAAATTTTTCGATTTTTCTTAACTGATGTTTGGGAAATTCTAATTTGAAATTTATTTGCTAGTGGTTCAGCGTTGTCTATATATTTCATTGAGTAATTCTACAAACAAATTAACCCGCAATTGTCAATATTATCTCAAATATGTACAAAGTTACATAAAATGTAAAAATAATGAAAATTAATTATAATAAACTAATTTTTACATATACCTATATAATTTAATATTCAACTGTTTACATAGTGTAAATAAGGTAATCAATGTAAGAACATAAGTAATTTTAAATTATTTTTTTGATGCTCAAATAATTTTACCACCAAATTTTTTTTTAATAGTTTACAGGATGTCAAATATGTGAAAATTCGATATGTTGTAAAATAAATAAAAACTAGTAATTTTTCAATGTCCTTTATAACTGATTTTTACACAAACGAAATATTGTTTAATTGTTTACATAATGTAAACAATGCAGAAAATGTCAAAATAAACGAACTTTCTATTTTTTTTAATTATGTTTAAGTAATTCTAAAAAATTAAAATTTACTATTCTTGACATAATGTCAAATATGTGCAAAATGTTAAAGAACACAGGCCTTGATATTTCATAAGCCTTTAATAAATTACTTAAATTTTGATTAACCCTCATTTAGTTAATACATATTTTATATAATTTTTTACATAGTGTAGATAACGTAAAAAATTTTGAAAAACGTGAAATTTGTAAAAAAAAATTATGTATGTTAAAGTAGATCTACGAAATATCGTGTTAACAATTCTTGTCATGGTGTCAAATACATATGTAAAAAAATTAATAATTTTGTGTAAATAATTAAAACAAGCCTTGATGTTTTATAAGCCTTGAAAAATTTCATAAAATTTCAATTAATTCTTGCAAAGTATATTTTAGAAAGTTATTTACATGTTGTATATAACGTAAATAATTTCGAAATACGCGAAATATAAAAAAAAAAAATTTGGATGTTAAAGTGGTAATACGAATGGTTTATTTTCAATTGTTGACATGATGTCAAATATGTAAAAAATTAATATTTTTTTTTTAAATAAATAAAAGAAGCCTTGATATTTAATCACTCAATAATAATTTTTATTTGGTTAACATTTTACATAATAATTTCTAAATATGAGAAACTTGTAAAAAATTGCATCAATGTTAAAACTCTTCTACAAAAAGTTAAATTTACTATTGTTAACATGATGTCAAATATGTAAACAACTAATGAAAAAAAAATATGTTTATTGTTCTACGAAATGTTTAATTTAAAATTTTTAACATGACATCAAACATATAAACAACTTATCATATTGTGTAAATAATTAAAAAAAAAATCGTGAAATTTACAATCCTTTAATGAATAACTAAAATTTTAATTAAATTTTATTTGGTGAATATTTTATATAATTGTTTACATTTTGTGTATAATGTAAATAATTTCGCAATTCGCGTAATTTGTACAAAAAATATGGATGTTAAAGTTGTAATACAGAAGGTCTATTTTACAATTGTTGATATGTTCTTAAATATGAAAAAATTAATCATATTGTGTAAATAATTAAAAAAGGCTTGATATTTTATAAGCCTTCAATAAATTTCCATAAATTTTTATTTGGTGAATATTTTCTATAATTACATATTTACATGGTGTACATAATCTAAATAATTTCCAAATACGTGAAATTTGTAAAAAAAAAAGATTATGGATTTCAAAGCAGTTCTACGAAAGGTCTATTTTACAATTGTTGACATGATGTCAAATATGTAAAAAATTAAATATATTTAATGTAAATGATTAAAAAAATGCTAGATATTTTATAAGCCTTCAATAAATTCCCAACATTTCAATAAATTTTTATTTGGTGAATATATTCTATAATTGCATATTTACATGGTGTAAATAATCACCCTTATTGCGAATGGCGTCGTCGACGTCACATCAAGACGACAGTAAATTTTGTCCCTTGTATACTCTTTATCGGCAAAAAGTGGATCTTATTGACAATCTCTTACTAATCTCTAAGACTTTGTAAATTAATGGAGCATGTTAATAGTGGTCAATTTTTTGTTGACAGAGAGTAGGCGAGTGAAATTTTTTAGTGTCGTCTTAATGTGACGTCGACGACGCCATTCACAATAACGGAGAATGTAAATAATTTTCAAATACGTGAAATTTGTAAAAAAAAAAATTATGAATGTTAAAGTAGTTCTACGAAAGGTCTATTTTACAATTGTTGACATAATGTCAAATTTGTAAAAAATTAAATATATTTAATGTAAATAATTACAAAAAGGCCAGATATTTTATAAGCCTTCATTAAATTTCCAAAATTTCATTTAAATTATAATTAATATTTTATATAATTATTTACACAATGTAAATAACGTCAACAGTGTCGAAATATCCAAAATTAAAAAAAATGCGTTAATGTGAAAAATATTCTACATACATTTATATTAGCAATTTTGACGTCATGTCAAACATGTAAAAAAATGTTTAATATTGTGTAACTTATGAAAGAAATACAATAACTATGTATTTGTTTAAATTAAATTAAGATTAATTCATTCCATATGTAATTATTTACATTGTGTAAATTTTTTCAACTTTTTTTTTACTTTAAATATATATTTAATTTACAATTAATTTTTATTGGTTTTGAATATGAAGAAAATAATATATTTTCAATTGTTTAAATAATGTCAAAAATTTAAAAAAATTTAATCAAAATGTCAGATATGTAAACAATTGCTCGTATTGTGTAATTAATGAAAAAATTTATATTATATGTATATATCGAACCGTAACCGCAAAGAAAGCTTAAAGGACAAATATTTTGGACTTGGTTTTTTTTCGGCAAAAGTTTAAATAATCGATGTTGGTAAAATATATTTCAGCTTAAAAAAGCTTAAGATTATGACATGATATACGTACATATGTATGTAAATTACATTAATTCATTCTACTTGTAATTATTTACATTGTGTTAACTTTTTCAACTCTGCTTTTTTAACTGTATATTGACAGTTACTTTTTATGGGTTTTAAATTCTAGGAAATATGTAATTTTTTCATTTTTGACATAATGTCAAGAATGTTCATATTTCAAATATTGTGTTCAAAACTTGTGGGAAATAATATTATTAAGCTTCAAGATTCTTGTACAAACACTTTTTCGTAGACTTTCTTCCCTCTTTGCTTGTGTATCCTTGCCATTTTTAGATTGTCTAGTTTATTTGATTGTTCGGTTTATTTGATTGTTTACTTGTTTGGTTAAACGCTAAGGGAATTGACTTATTATATTAGCAGCTCATGATGATGCCAACATTTCTTTTTTCTATGCAAACACCAAGCAGAAGGAATACTAATAAAAAAAAGTAAACGCTAAATAAAATGAAAAAAGTTGTTAGAAGAATATTCAACAACAGCTAAAAAAAACATACACAGATGACTTATTTTAACAAGTTATTTACAGACTTGCAACCACAGAACGTACATGGAAGCGAAGCTTATTTCCAAAAACGCAAATAAAATGTATGATTTTTCTTCTTCTAAGGCTCATTTCCATTTAAAAAAAAAAATACCAAGACTTTTAACATTTCAAATGATTTAGATTGCATGTCATGCTGTTTGTATAGCTCGGGCTACATTCAAACACACGAGTATTGAAGTGAAGGAAAAGTTAATTTTAAATACAGATAAAAATGTAAGCAATTAAAAATTTAAATATTTTTAAAATTAATTAAACTTTACATAAATTTTGATGTGGGTGAGGAGGGCATACATATGTAAAATTAATTGTTAAAAAAGCCAGCTACTGACATGACGTTAGATGTTTATAAGCATAAAAAGCTTTAAGATTTATATTTAACCCATGCAAAATTATCATAAACTTTTTTATATTTATATGCTTGTGTAAGAGGAAACTATCAGGTTATAAATATCAAAAAGTTATAGTTGTATGAAAAATAGCAAAAAACGATACTAAATTTTACAAAAAAAAGAACATCAGGTTCATTAAGTTGAACAATGTCATAACTCAAAAAAATTGTTTTGCTAAAAACGAGTTTTAAAGATTTGAATTTACACACAACTCAATGGAAAACAACAATAAAATCTTAAAAAACAACAATATAATGATTAATTCCGTATTATTAACACGAAAATCGCATTTCTGGATTTATGACGTTGTTTAGGCAAATTTATACCCTTTGTGTCTTAAACTTAAACTAGAATTTCTCGTAGCTTTGATTTTTAATATTTTTCATTTATTAGTTTTTTTTCATCCATACAGTCTGAACAACTCTAGTAATCAAACTGACTTAAATTGTTCTGCTGAATTGATAAAACTTGCATCTGAATTAAGTTTTTGATAAATATATTTTAGCTGAACTAAAAAAAAACTGTAACTGAATGAAGTTTTTAACCTGAAATAAAACACGCTAAGAAATGCTAAACCTATTATTCAAATAGAAACACCACGCTGAATAACAGATTTATGTTGATAATTTCGCTAATAAGTTAATTTAAAGTTATATTTCACTTAAATTGTTTAGCTGAATTGGAAGAAATTGCAGCTGAATTATATTTTGTTTAAAAATTTTTAGGCTGAATTAAAAATACCGCAGCTGAATGAAATTAAATTACAATGCTAAGAATTCCCAAACTCAATTTAAAATAGAAATACCACGTTGATTGAAAAATTTCCTTTGATAAATTAAAAAAAAGTAATTTAATGTCATATGTGCCTTAAATTGTTTAGCTGAATTGAAAAAAATTGCATCTGAATTATATTTTTGCTTAAATTTTTTAGCTGAATTAAAAATACCGCAGCTGAATGAAGGTTTTAGCTTGAATAAAAGCAGCAAGAATTACAAAACGAAATTTCAAATAAAAATAATAAATAATAAAATAAATTTTTTTTACCTGAATTAAAAGTAACTCAGCTGAATGAAGTTTTTAACTTGACTTAAAACGCTAAGAATTACAAAACTCAATTTCAAATAGAAATACCACGCTGAATAACAAGGTTGTTTTGCTGAATTCAAAAGGCAGTACTCTTCCCAATGGTTGTTGCGCTAAAAGTACACAAATATCATGTTTAATAAAAATATTCTTGACCAGATAAAAAAAATGAAAGCTGAATTTAGGTTCATACTTCATTTTCTTAAAGTTGATTAATCTGAATTCGAAATGCTAACAAAATGCTTTGCTGAATAGCAATATTTTTGCATGCATACAGTTTGACGTAATATATGACTTAATTTTTATAGTAAGAATTAAAGAAAATCGCAGCTGAATTGAGTTTTTGATAAAATTTTTAGCGGAATTTGAAAAAAATCGTAGCTGAATAAAGTTTTTAATCTTCTGTTAGCACGCTAAAAAATTGTAAACTAGAATTCAAACATGAATAGCGAGCTGAATAACAAATTTTTATGCTGAATTAAAAAATCGTAGCTGAATAAAGTTTTTAACCCTATATTAGCACGCTTTGAAATGCTTAACTAAAATACAAATAACAACAGTGCGCTGAATAACAAATGTTTTATGCTGAATTAGAAAAGAATTACTCGTCCAAAAAAAAAATATACAAATATCTTCTTGAATAACAAAAAGTCTTAGCTATACTTTAAAAAATTACAGCTAAGTTGAGGCCTCGTTAAACCAGCTTAATTCAAACTGGCAACAAAAATTCTGGGCTGAATAGCAATATTATTCCATGCACGCAATTTGACCTGATCTACTCCACATGTACAAGTTCTGATAAAGTAATAGATTTTAAATATTCAGTTAAAATGAAAAAAAAATGTAGCTGAATTAAGTTTAAAAATGAGGATCTAAAATGCAAACAAAAAATACCTTGCTGAATAAAACAGTTTCTTTTGCTGTTTTATCCAAAATATTAAGTTGATTAAAAAAAAAATTAAAATTGTACTCGAGTTCATTAAGCTGAAGTATGCTGAATTCAAATTTAAAGAAAAAAACTTGAATGAATAACAATATAACTCGCAGACTTAAATTTATTAAATTCCATTTGATACAAAGAAAAATGTTCAAATTAATTATTTTAAAATTGAATTTTAAAATATTTCTTTAACAAAAAATAATGCTGAGTGAAATAGTTATTCTTAACTTTGCAACTGAATTGGCTTTATTTAGTTGTAAAAAAAATTATCTGTATTACAAAATAATTTGGGGGAAATTTATTTTATATTGCTTTTCTTTTGCTGAATGTATGAGAATGTGGCTGAATAGCGTGTTTCTCAATAATTTTGATATAAATATGTAGCTTTAGTTATTTTTATTTTAGAGTAGTAATGAATTTAGTCATATTTATATACTAATTTAGTATTGACTTATTAGATTAGTTAGCTGAATTAAATTTTTTTAGCTGAATAAAACAATTACCCTGCTGAATAGGGGCGTTATGATTTCTTATTATATAAAAATATTGTTATATTAATTAATTTCAATTAATATTAATAGTGAATTTAGATCAAGTTAAATACTTAGTAGTTATGAGATTCATTAGCTTAATTTAGCTGAATAAAACAAATACTCAGCTGAATTGGGGCTTTATGTTTTTATTAACTAATTTCACATTAATTTTTATATACTAAGCATTAATTAGATCATTCGGCTTAGTTAAATTTTTTAGCTGAATAAAACAAATACTCAGCTGAATAGGGGCGTTGTGATATATTATTACAAAAATTATGAATTTTTGAAAGTTGTGCCTAATATTAATCGGAATTTCAAACCTTATGAAATAAAACAGCATAATTTTCAATGAAGCGCTGAAAACTTTAACAATTTCTGGCTACAAAAATGTCCTTAAAATAGGCTAAAAAAAAAACATCAAAGAAAATACTCGTAAACAAAACTAATACAAAACTGAGCATATTAAAGTCACAAGCCAAATAAAAAATTTTTTAGCAAAAATTTGTTGTACTATAAATAATTTTTGTTGTAACAACAATAGTAGTAACACACATAAAATAAAGCGTCAAGAAAAAATCGACAATTTAAGTCAATTGTGCCATTGGCAGGCAAACCATATTCGTTTTATTCAGTACAGCATGTCCCTTTTGGTTTTTATTGTTGCTGTTGCTATTTGTTTGTGATTGGTGGTCGTTATTGCTGCTGCTGTTATTGTAGCTGTGTTGTAAATGCTTTTTTCAATATCCTTGCCAACAAATATCGGTAACGGTGTTACTTGAACTGAAAGTGAAATATGTTGTATGTTTGCATCAAAAATTGTATGCCGTATGCAAAGTGTATGTACGTCCATTGAAATATTGCAAAATTAAAAAGAAGATGACCAGTAGGCGAATTACGCGAAGTTTGTGGTTTAGAATTAAAAAAAATTTATACGGAAAAATTTTGCTTTTCAAATGGAATATTTCCGGACTTTTGTTTTTTTTTTTTTTTTTTTTTTTGTATTTTGCTATTATTAATGTAAATTATTTTAAGACAGTTTGTTATTTTGCCTGCCATGTATCTGGCCACCTTTTTTATGTTTGTACATATATGCGTTTTTTTTTTACAAATTTTTTAGACCAATTTTTATTGAGTTGGTAATAATTTGTTTATGAAACAAACAACAATAACAGCAACAAAAATACACTTGCCTGTAGCTGTCAGGCTGCCAATGTTCTACAAAAGAAAAAAAAAGGAAAAAAATATATACATACAACTTTTTCGTTATATGTACCTAGTTTGTTGTTATTATTGAAAACATATTTTATTATTAACACAATCGTGCATTGTTTTTAATTAAGGTATAAAAAATGTATGACACAGCAGTTTGTACAAAAATGTATGAACTCCAAAATAAAATATATTAAAAAATAAAAATGGACATTAATTCAAGAAATGCTGCAGTAATTAGCTGCCAAACTGAAATTGAAAAAGTGTGGTAACTGACCATTTGTTATTTGTTAAAAACTAAAAATTAACAGCATTAAACTGTAGATAAAATCAAAATTAAATTAAAAAAATTAATGGAAATATTATTTGATAAATAAAATTGTTTTTAACTTGTGTGCAAATTTCGCATGATTTGTGTTTACTTTCGTATGGGAAACTTGAAAGAAAAACTTGAACGTGTGGCTGTCAAATAATATAGAAGCATGTGAAATAGTATGTTAAATTTCCAGGAGCGTGACTCCGCCACTTTAACATCTGCTAGACTGTGTCATTTCAAGAGCTCTAGACATATAGAAAGTTGCTTAAAAGTTTTTTTAATTATAAATACGCAAAGTACTGGGTTAGATTTGAATGGGCGTAACCCCGCCCACTTTATGAAACGCAATATTTTGGCGTTAAAAAAGTTTAAGATGTATGCCATATCTCGTAGATGCCATCTAGGACAATTTGCATAAAATAAGGCCTTAAAATTTTAAGGACGTGGACCAGCCTACTTTAAAAAAGCAGAATTTCGCCATTACAAAAGCCTAATACGTTTAAGAAACCCATTATACGGCATATTGTCATAAGTTTATTTAAATTGAAATTTATTTGCGGGAGGTTAAGTATTAACTATATGCATTTCATTGGCGCTTAGGCAAATCATCAGTAGACTTCAACCACATATTTCAAATAGTCATAAACCTATAGTCATATCGAATATAATTTATTTGCTGGGTTTTGTTAAAGTTTTTAAGCCTAGTAAGCTTATTTTTCTTTTGTCATTTTCAAAAATATTATTATTTGTTAATTCTCAAATATTTTTTGAAAGTCTGTGCATAAGATAAGAGTTTTGTGACTGTTCAAAATATGTGGTTGAAGTCTACTAATGATTTGGCTAACCACCAAGATATAGACATAAAGACAATGCTTAACCACCAGCAAATAAATTTCAATTAAAGTCCAATAAGTTTAATAAGTTTCCTAAGATTCGTTAGCTTAGAAATACAAAAAATATTAGTTGAACTTTTAATAAGCATGGCCCCGCACATTTTTTCAAACGCAAGATTTGGTCCTTACGAGAGCTTAAGATGTTCACAAGATTTTTTTTTATGAATCACTTGAAACAAAGTGCATTAAATAAGAAATTAAAATTTATGGGCATGTCCCGCCCACTTTCTCAAACGCAAGATTTGGTTGTTACAAGAGCTTACAGTATATACAAAGTTTTCTAAGAAAGACTTAGGTTAAGCTGCATAAGATAAGGGTTTAAGATTTGTGGGCGTGGCCTCATCCATATAAAAAAATATAAAATTGTGTCGTGAGTGGAAAGATACGTAAAAATATCTTAGCCAATACTACATAAAATAAATGTTTAAGATTTCATTTTTTATATCGCAAATTACAGCAACACATAGAGAAATGTGCGTGCACGTTGCAATAAAATCCCTTTTGTTGAAAATTTTAAATTTTAATGGGCCTAATTCCGCCCACTTTTTCAAGTGCAAAATTTTGTAATTTTATGAGCTTAAAATTTGTATCGAATTTTGTAGATATCAAGTAAAACAATGTACTTGTGTACTTACATAAGTAAGTATTCAATATTTAAGGGGCGTGCACCCGCCCACTTTGAAGAATGCAATATTATATCATTACAGACCCAAGATGATTTTAAAATTTCGAAATACTTAGTAAAGCAGAAGTACATAAAACAAGAGTTAAAAATTTGATGGGCGTGGCAGCACCCACTTTAAAAAAAGTGTAGGTTTGTGCTATTACAAAGGCTCCAGATGTTTAAGATGCTTTAAAATGCTTAGTTTGACAGAAAGTCATGAAACAAGGGTTTGAAAGTTGATGGGAGTGGCCACGCCCACTTAAAAAATACACAACTGTCATGCCACTAGCGTAATGTAGGCTCAAAGCTTCCCAGTTGGTCAGTGCTACATTAAATAGAAGCTTAAAGTTTCATGGAAGTGGCCACGCCCACTTTTAGAAACACAAATTACAGCAATAAATATAAGTGAAACAATGATATAAACTACCATCTTATACATATATACTAAGATATTACATTAAACAAATGAAAAAAACATTATAGTCGCTTATGTTGAATTTTAATATTTAATTATAAAATTTAGTGGGCGTGGCCCCTTCATATTGCCAAAAAAAAAATCTGGTGTTAGTATATATCCTTCTTATGTATCAAATTTCAGCATAAATGCCCCGTAATATTGATGGCACTCATCTTATCTTAAAATATGTATTCACTTTCATATCTCAAACATCTTTTATGAGGAAGGAGTGGTAGTGTCCTCATTTTTATAAGTGTTTTACTAGCCTCATAAAATAATTACTGCTAGTTCATCTAAGGCAATCAAAAATACTGGCCCTTCTATTTATTTTGAAAAACAAAACAAGACACTCAAATCTTTTTTGTTTTCAATATAAATAGCCAGACGAAAATGTTTGATTATCTTCGATTAACTGGCAGTAATTATTTTATGAGGCTAGTGAAACATCAAGGCCTTGTTTCTGTAAGTTGTGAAAAGTTTTCGCATCAAGAAAAATTAAATAATTATATATGGGTTCTCCTATTTTTCACAGGGCTATTTATATAAAAACTTATATAAACTTACAAATATTAGTAACAAGTAGAGTTTTTCTTACTCATCATGAGTGTGTCACAAATAGACAAAAAAAACAATTTTATCCACTCGAAAAGTTCTCACGATGTGTACTGAAATGAGACACAGGATGAAGGGTTTTGGCATGGGCCGAACTTGCCCTGGCGCACTAGCATGTATCTACACAGATAATAAATTTCCATGAGCTTCTTTTTCTTTCGCATATTTATATACAAACAAAGTTATTTTACTACTCCCTCATGTATGTCAAAAAATTTATATACACAAATGTATGTATGTCTTCAAATACAAACAAAACCACATTAATACTCACAAGCCATCACACTTCCTACTTTCAAAAAGAGGCGCGCGGTTTGTTTTTCCACACTTCAGATTTTCTTAAACAAATTTATGGCCCATTGCTGCAGCCAGCATCTTCATTTTTGCTTTCGTTAAACTGTTATTTTTGCCAATATTATATTGTTTAATTTGAAAATTACCCAAACTGCTAAAAAAAATTAAAAATAAAAAAAGTTATGTAAATTTTCAACAATCATGGTTTTGTGGCTGCTAATCAATACAATTTACACAAAATATTCAAACAAAGAAATATAAAAAAATTTAAAGCCAACTGCCAACAGTAGTTAGTTAAAAAAAATCAAAGAAACAAAAAAAATTATTTGCATGATTTTACACCAAGCAGCCAGTCAGTAAAAAAATACAAATAAAAATCTATAACAAACACCAAATGCGAGACAGTAAAAAATTAAAATTACTCCTCTCAAACATCAACAATAACTTTCAAACAATACAAGCGCTTTTTGCCTTTAAATACAAACATAAATATTTTCCGTATTTGCAGAAAATTGTAGGGGAAAGTGAATAAAAATTACAGTTTGCATAAAATACTCGTATAATACTTTTAAGCCAACAAGTGGCACAATTGGCAAAAACAGACACATTGACCTATAGTTATATGACAGTGTTTCTAAACCAGTTTGGGCTTCTGCAAGTTTGCCAGATTGAGTGTAGTTTTGAGCCTGAGTTAGTTAGGCCCTTAAAAAGCATGAGTTGATTATGAGTTGAATGTGACTTGACTGAGACTTGACTATGAATTGACTGTTGCTTGATTGTGACTTGAAGAAGGGGAGGGGAATGGGTGAACGGCTACCCCATGCAAAGTAATTATTATTTTTCCTATATATTCAGAACTATAGTAGTGAGACACTCTAAATTTGATGTGGACAACTTTGAAAAAAACTTTATGTTCCACCAATACCTGAGTAATATATGAGTGGGGAGACGGGAACACCACACACAGTTTTTATTAATTCATTAATAAACTTTTTTTTTATATTTTTTACCCAAAGCAGCAACAAAATGCATACAAACGATGCTTCTTCACCAACAAAACCAGCAAAAATTCATGTTATTTTAATTCACGCACTCTGCTGATGAATTGCCTGCCATGGAGTGACTTGGGATACAAATTATCCAAAAAATTGTTTTTTCTTTAACAAGCCTAAGATAAGAAAGTAAGCTAATATCACACGTAATTTTTGAAATAATTATTGTGTATAAATACAACCACGAATCACGCGTGACTAATTAGTGATGTCCGTACGTCCATCTGCCTGTACATGAAATCCTTTTTCTGTAGCTCCCAGAAAAGCTAGAGACTTCGATATTGGAGTGGTATGTCAGAAATGGTCCAAACTAAATTAGTATTGAAAATCTGTTAAATCGAAAAGACGCTTTCAAAAGTGGAAAATTTTTACTTTTTTTGGTATTTAAAAGTAGCCTTCCAAAATTTTTTTTATTTGCTTAAATAATAAATAAAACTAATTTAATTGTTATTCAAAATAAATCCAGGGTTGGACATTTTTATTTATTTTATTTTTTTGTATAAAAAATTAACCTTCTTAAAACCTAATTTTTGTTTTATTTTTTTAAATAAACCATTTTGTATTTCAGCAAAATTAAATTATTATTTAAAATTAAAAAAATAATAAAAACTCGTTACCAGTTTTAAATTTTTTTGTACATAAATGTAACCTTCTAAAACTTATTTTCTTCTTCTTTTTTTTCTATAATTTTACATATTTTGTATTTTTAAAAGAAATGGAAGAAGGATGATTGCAGAGTTGAAAAACTTAAATTTTTCGTATATAACAGTAACTGGATCAAATTAATTTGTTTCTTTTTCCTTGCACTCCCAATTAACTTGGATTGGTTTCCAGGACTGGTAACTTTTTTGGGTATATATTGTTAACACAAACTGGAAATCAGTAATATGCTTACAGGGCTGGAAAATTGCATGGTAGTAAAATTGGCACTTTTGTCAATATATTTTAATTCTCTTTCTTTGTAAATTAAATATATCTTATGTTTTAAAAATAAGTAGTTTGGTATTAAAATTAAATTAAACTTTTTTTGGGTATATAAAATAAACGTAATAAAACTATAAAGAAAAAATTAGTATTAAAAATGGGTAAAATCGAAAATATGGAGCAGGGTTGGAAAACTTACATTGTTTTTGGTCTATAAAATCACTAGGTCAAACTAATTTTTTCCTTTTTCTTTTTCAAATTAAATACATATATCTTATGTTTTAGAAATAAATAGTTTGGTATAAAAAATTGGAAAAATTAAAAAATCCATGGTCCAGGGCTGGAAAATTAAAATTTTTTTGGTATATAAAAGTATGACTGAGTTAATTTTCTTTCTTAATTTTTCTGAATTCTTTTCTTTTTCTTTTTTAAATTAAATATATTTTATTGTTTAGAAATAAATAGTTTGTTAAAAAAAAAGTTAGAAATATTAAAATAAATAATGTAGTTTAAAAAATTTTAAAAATAAAAAATATGTTTTCAGGGTTACAAAATTGCAGGGTTGGAAAATTTACATTGTTTTTGGTCTATAAAAGTAAATCGAGTCAAATAATTTTTTTCTTTCTCTTTTTTAAATTAAATATATTTTATTGTTTAGAAATAAATAGTTAAAATAAAAAAATTAGAAAAGTTAAACAAACAAAGGGTCCAGGACTGGAAAACTAAACTTTTTCAAAGTATGTAAAAGTAAATAAATAAAAATATTTTTTTTGTTTTGTTGATTAAAGATATTTTATATTTTAGAAATGAATAAATTAGTATTAAAAATCGGAAAAGTTAGAAATATGGTTCCAGGGTTGGAAAATTTAAACTTTTTTGAACAGTATGTAAGATTCGGCATAGCCGAATATAGCACTTTTATTTGTTTAACACTAATGTAATTTGCATCTTTTTTTACACAATACAACATTAATTCAATTTATTTAAAATTACTGCAAATAGTTGTTCACCGCTAGTCTTTGCTAAAAAAAAATGCAGCAAAAGAGTTGCACTATCAGCACTTCACTTAATGGTGTCTTTGTACAATTTTATTTCATTTACCCCCAAATGATTGTTGCACCGACTGCCTGATAATTTGGAGGCGCGTTGGCTAATAGCATGTTATTTAATGTTTTTTTTTTTTTTTTTTTTGTAGTAGTTTGAAATGTTTGCGCTAAAATTTGCTTTCGCACTTAAATAGTACAGGCAAAGTGTTGGTGTTTGAAGTCTAAGTTAAATATTTAATATGGGCATACTTCTTTTTGAGCAAATAAAATAAATAACTAATAACTTAAAATAAATGTATTTATTTAAGTGCTCAATATTGCTTAACTACACTTCACTGTAATAAGAATGGAAATAAAAAATTAAATAAATTTTAATAGTTCGTGTATTATGAGTGTAATGTAATTTCTTTTAAAGAAAATCTATTCTAAAGAGATAATTGCACTTAATTCAACTTTAATAATAATCAGTGTATGTTTAGGGTTTGTTTAAGCTTTGAATTGCTTATAATTACATTAAGACTAGAATAGACTAGCCAGACTTTAGATTGATTGCTACTGTGACAACTTTTTGATTTTAGTTGTTAATTGTTAACTAACCAACAATTTTCCACTCCACACAGTTTTGTAATACATATTGCCTTTTGTATTATTTACAGCATTTAATTTATCATTATTATACCTTAATTACGATTAAATAACATCATTTTCAATTTCAACAAACGTTTTGCTGCGATAGATCTATCTTTTCACACATAATCACCATAATTACCGAAACGTTTGTATCTATGTTCATGTAACTGGCTGAAAGCGGAAAACAATTATATTTGTTGCAAGTACACACACACATATACACACTTAAATTAATGGCCAACTGAAATATTGGTTGTGCATTAATTTGTAGATTAATTGATTTACAACTGCATTCACTCATTTAGATTAATGAATGAAGAAGATAGAAATGTATAGCAGTGATCAAAATGGCCGCAGAGCTAATCCTTAATGTTGGCAATTTCGAAGTGATAAAAATGATGAAGGAAGGTAAAGTAATCGCTTTTGGTCAGCATTAAGCTAAAAATTTAATATCAATAGGCCATAACGTTGCTTTGATTAAAATTATTAAATTATTTAAATCATTACATTTTCGTCCAGTCCCACGATGTCACTAGAAATCGTTCGATCGACAACTTGTATTGCAAACAACAATAACATTAGAAAATTTGTTGTTGTTTTCAATATATGTAAGTCCCGGTTCACACGTTTCAACTTTTGTTGCTCAACTCGTAATTCAGCTGTAAGAGAGACGGAGACGGAAGTACAAATATCTCTTTTTTCCTTACAGCTGAATTACGAGTTGAGCAACAAAAGCTGAAACGTGTGAACCGGGACTAAGTATTCGATCGAACGATTTCTGGTGACATCGTGCGACAGGCCGTATATTACAACAAGGCTATAGCTAGTTATCATATGGCATATTTTTAGGCTGCTGCAGATCTTAAACTATCCCCATTCCAACAGCAACTAATTGAAATGCAACCGTTTGAAGAGATTTTTAATTTTTGTTTAGTTTGTTCATAATTAAGTCAGCACTAAAACCACAAACTCATTAACTTTTTAATATGGATTATTAGCCAAACTTACCCAACTTAAATACCAAATAAACGTTTTACCAACCACTTTATGATTGTGCTCCAATAAATTTAAACTAAATTTGTATTTGTTTTAGTTTTTAATGAAATAAAAACCACTAAACAAACGCAGTTCATTTAACAAAATTATAGGCTGTAAAGTTTAAGTGAATAAGAGAGAAATAAAAAAAACAACATAAATTTCCCAGGCAACATTGAAAAGGCCACTGCCATTGCAAAACGAATTAAAATATTTTCGAAATAAGAAATGATTTGTTACCATAATTTATAGCAAGAAAAAAGAGAAAATATCTTCAATTATTTATTGCTAACATTTGAAGTGGTAAAGATATGTATTCAACTGCACTCACGTTCACGAAGATTACTCACAAGCAAAATGAAAGCTATCAGGGTGAAAGATGGCATTTTTCAAAAAGTGGCACCAAATAGGGTATTTACCAAAAAAAGGGGCAAAATTAAAAAAAAAAACGAGGAAACTGCACTAAACTTTTTATTTTTAATGTATTTTCATATAACTCACCCTAAATAAAGGGGGTCAAAAAGTGGCAAGGCAATTGAAAAACGGGAAACGCAGTCGAAAAAGTGGCAAATTGCCACTTTAGTCGGTCAAACGGTCACGCTGAAAGCTATACTCAAGCTGCTCTCATTTACACTCATTTGATTTGAGTGTCTTGGATTTAAAAAAAAACTCATAGTTCTCACGCTTTCATTACATTGTTCATGTCACCATATCAAATTGTAAACTAAAATAAAACCAAAACATCTGAAGACATAATTGCTGATTTGTTTGGACGTTTAATGTGACATTTTATAAATAAAATCAAATAATTATTTTAAATGCAATAAAAAGCAAAACAGCGTAAAATTTAAAGCCACTATTGCGACTAGTTTTTTTTCCTAGCCAATGGCCGTTAAGTTGCGCAACTTTTTGGCGGCAATGACTTATAAAGCAAAAAAGTGTCTTTGATGTTAAGGCAGCTGCTAATTTTCTATCACTGGCAGTGAACTTCAGTTAAAAAAAAAATATAAAATTTTGTATCCAAAAATTAAAAAATAAAAAAAAGACAAGGGGCCTGTCCCGCGATGTCGACAAGGTTCGACTTGTCACATTGAAACAAATAAAAAATTTTAAAATTTAAATTACGCCCTTATTCTAAATTCTGTGACAAATAGCAAAATTATAACAAATGACAATTTTTATATTTTAGGGAATGTGAAAAATTGTCATTTGTTATAATTAAAAATTTGTTTTGTTTGCGACAAATCGAACGTTGTCGACATCGTGGGACAGACAGGCCCTAAATGATTATTTCTGAAAACTAAATTTTGTTAATTTTTTGCGGTAAATTATTTTTAGCATAAAGTTATTAAATGAAGAGTAGCATAGACTAGCCTGTTCTAGACCTACACCTAGACCATATCATACTAAACTGAATAATATTAGACTAGACTCCATCAGACTAGTAAGGACTCGACAAATCTAGACTTGTCGTGGCGAGACTAGGCTAGATTAAATTAAACTAAACTATACTATACTAGACCAACTTAAACTATACGTACTCGGTAAGGCTATACAGCACTACAATAGGCTAGATTAGGCAATACTACATAGGATAAGGCTATGCTAGGATAAAGTAGTGTAAAGTGGGCTAGACTTGACTAGGGTAGACTGCTACAAACTACACTAGGTTGTAGTAGACAAAACTGCACTAGAGAAGGCTAGACTAGACTGGCTCTGGCTAGACTAGAATAGACCTCACTACACTAGACTAGACTACACTGGACTAGACTACACTACACTGGACTAGACTACACTACACTGACTAGACTAGACTACACTGGACTAGACTAGACTACACTTGACTAGACTGCACTAGACTACACTAGACTAGACTGCACTAGACTATACTACACTAGACTAGAAAAGACTAGGCTAGACTAGACAAGACTAGGCTAGGTTAGACTAGACTAGACTAGACAATACTATACTAGACTAGACTAGACTAGACTAGACAAGACTAGACTAGACTAGACAAGACTAGACTAGACTAGATTAAACAGGACTAGACTAGGCTAGACTAGGCTAGAGCAGACTAGACCAGACCGCGCTAGACTACACTAGACTAGACTGCAGTAGACTATACTACACTAGACTAGAAAAGACTAGGCTAGACTAGACAAGACTAGGCTAGGTTAGACTAGGCTAGACTATACAACACTAGGCTAGGTTAGACTAGACTAGACTAGACAATACTATACTAGACTAGGCTAGAGCAGACTAGACCAGACTAGGCTAGGTTATACTGGTATAGACTACACCAGACTTATCTACATTATTAGAGTCTCGAGGGATTTTTGGCCAAAACTAAACTCAGGAAGATCTAAACTACTACTGAACATGAATAGGAAGGCGATGCGAATCATAATAGGCGTGTTGACAGGTCACTGCTCGTCATAGTCCGGTAAGAGCAAGAACCAGCATTTGGGAGACTGGCACTCCCGATTTTTGTAGGATGTACGGGGATGAAGACGAACCAGCAACCATTGAACATATTATCTGTCACTGCCCGATGCTGCAACGTCATGGGCTTAGATGGCTGAACAGACGTTTCCATCAAAGTATTATTGATGTCGGGAAGTGTAAACTAGAGGTCATCAGGGGCTTTATTATGGGAATTCGGTGACTAAGTGATGGATAATAGCGTCACTTCTGGCTGCAAATGGGAGGGTGAATATTACTTTTTATGGGCAACAAAGGGAATCACAATGGACCCAATTCGGTCTCCGAGTGGAGGTGCGGTAAAGCACCACCCTTCCTAACCTAACCTAACCTAACCTACCCTAACCTTATCTACATTATGCAGTCTTCTCAAAGAATCTGATTAATTTACGTTATTGCTAATTGGTTTGGCAAAATTCTATTCAGAGTTGTTATATAATCAATTTTATGCTGGTAATACTGTATGCAGAGTTCATTTTACGATTTTGTATTTGTGTTGTTGATAAAATAATTTTTTTTTTCATTTGAAAATTATTTGCTGGTGGTGCAGCATTGTGGAATAATCAATTTCTTAAATGTTAAATATATTTTCAATATTTTAATTTCGTAATAATACTGTTCTATTAAATTATTCACTTTGTTGGTGTAATGTATATACCTATTTTTGTCTAATTCTAGTGTATTACTATTATACGCGTACTAAAGAATATTATGGCTTTCACTAGTATTCGGAAAGCACAAAGAATTGCCACTCAATAATGATTTTGCTCCAGCTGAAAAAGACTTAACAGCATTGATGAGAAAATGTGCATAATTGCTAAAAGCGAGGTGCAATGAAATAAGTTGTCAATAAAGGCACTGTCAATAAAAAATTAAAATCTTCTCGTTAGCGGACTGGTCGCTTGTAAGAAAACATTTCCCAACATTCAAGTGTAAGATAAGACAGACAGAGCTCTAATAAATAATAAAGAATAGCTTAACAGCTGGTGAAAATATATAACACTGCTGCTGTCAACATTCAGCTGCCAGATGACTCCTGTCAAAATTTGAAAAAGATGTGCGTTCTTTAGTTTGTGTTTGACAGCTATTGATAACAGATTAGCGCGTGATTTGAGAAGAAGATTGGTAAAAAGTTAATTTCTTGAAGAAGCCACACAAAGGAGTGGCGAAATATCGAAATATTAAATTTAATTACAAAATCAAGAGACCTTAAGCTTAATAAAATTAGAGAAAATTATTACAAAAATGAGGTCAAAAAGTTAGAAGAATTATTGTTAATTTCGTATGCTAATTAAGCGTTAGTTTTTGCTAAACGAAAGCCAAGACTAAGTCTGAAAACTGTTCGTCTTCAATTTCATTGGCAAAACATTGGTTTACTGAATTTTGTTGTGGCCCTACAGATACGAATGATGGCGAATCTTCTGAATGCCCATTTGAGGTCTCTACTCCCCAAGCAATTGAAAAAAATTTCCGATATGATGTTGGCCGATCGGAGACTGAAAGTGAGAGACGGACAGAGAGAGATGATGGAAAACATAAATCTCTTACATGGTTCATTAGTTTAAATTTTGAATGATTACTTGGGTATGAGAGAGCTTTAGGCAAGATGGCTGCCGTATTTGCTCACAATTGACCACAAAAGCAATAGTGTGGCAACTTCGTAACCGTGTAGGAAACGTAATACCCCACCACAATACTCCAGAGATCAAAACACAGTCAAAACTGTGAATTTCTCGGGGTAAATGGGAACCGAGAAAGGCAAATATGGGTTTATATATAATCCTTAAAATTCCTATGAGGAACATAAGGGCTCCGATGTGGTTTTGTCACCCAATAAAGTCAAGGATTCCGTTTTTAGGGGAAAAAGGGTAAAACTATCTCAATGGCGAAGATATCCACAAATTATTATGTTGATTTAATAGGGATTTGAAATGTAAAATGTAAATGGCTCTCATCCAAATACTCGGCGAAGAGAGGAAAACAATTGGATAAACATTGGACAGAGTTTAAAGAGTTCAAAGGAGACTACATAAGACCTGCGTGAAGAGCATTTTTCTTTATAAGTCTCAGATACATTAATCGAAAATTATATGAAATATAAAATAAAATATTTTTCAAATATGTAAATGCCTGAAAATATATTAAAAAGACGGACGCATCACAAGTAAACGATACTAATCCTAATATAACATCAGAGTGCCATCCTTTGTCAGTATTGTATTGCAATGCTACTAAAACACAGCTTCGAAAAATTTAATACGCCTCATTGACACCAGAGGCGCTGCAATACAGCCATAAAAAAATAAACTTATTCAAATTGTCGGTGAAAGCAATATGAAGTAAAAATAAAAAATACAGAGGCGCTGGGATACAGGCTTAGCAAAAGCCACACAATTGAAATCGCAACAAGACCTTAAGAGTGGAACTCCCAAGTTACAAGAAAACGAGGCAGACCTTGAATTACCGGGAAATTGTTCAGTGAAGTGGCACAGACAGTGTGGCAAACGAAGAAACAATCATGGCGTTTCTACATCATAATGGCAATTACTTAATATTTTATCTGCAATTCGTAGTGACGGTAAGTGTTAACTTTAAGCAAATTTATTGTACAAACATTTAACAATCTTTTCCACGTTTGTTTAAAATTTTCATTTTACATTATTTTATACTTTTTTTTGTTTGTTATATGAGCACATTATTCTTGACATATTTTTATTTTATTTTGAATGCTGCCCCTGCCTTACTGTTACTCCATATTAATTCAATATTTTCAATTTGCTTTAGTATTCAATTACTTTACAAACTAAGTTAGTTGCCTTAATCGCAAATACGTGTTTAAGTTGTTATTAAATTAACGCAAACAAGTTTTGCAATTGCATTCGTGTTGCATTTCTTTGAATATGCAACATATAGCACGAGTATTTAATTTTGTTCAATGAAATAATGAACTCTAAAAAAATGATGACTGCAATCAAAATAAACAAGATTTTCAATAATTTTTTTTTAATCTTAAACACTTCAAAATATTATTTGGTTAAATCCCGTACTTTCAAATCTCTGCTCGAGTTTAACAAGATGTCCCTCCCTCCCCATCTTCATCGCCAAGCAGTCACTGGCAATTGCAAGCAATTTCATAGGAAAATTTAAGCATAATAAATTACCCCTGCCATTTAAAGATTTTTGGCTGTTGCTCTTTGTTTTTTGTATCTTTTCATCTTGATGTTATCTTTATGTTCATTTGCTTTTCACTTTCAAAAATATTTACATATATTTTTTCCCCAACAACTACATATTACCACAAATACATAATAAATAAATTTTTAATTGCCAGACACTAAAATGTTACACATTTTAAAGCTGCTTTAAATAACAGATTATGTTTAAGACTATTGACAGTCATAGCGATAGAGAGATATGGAAACTGAGAGAGAGAGAGAGAGAGAATTGTGATTGTTTGTTTGCTATATTTTCCTGTACGTTTCAAATGTTGTGTTTGCATGCTACTATACATATTCTACAAGTTGTTAATCAAATCAGTTGTTTGGGCTCATATATTTACTCAATTAAATTATTAATTTGTTATGTTTATGTTTAAGACATTTATAGAATGATAGAGAGAAAGGGGGAGAGGTAGAGAGAAAGAGAGAGAATTATTTGATGTGCATATATGTATTTTCCTGTATGTTTGAAATGTTGTGTTTGCACGCTACTGCGCAAACTCTACAACAACTTGTTAATCAAATCATTTCTTTGAGTTCATATTTGCAAGTCAATTAAACTATTAATTGGTTTACTTAAACTTTCATCTAAATTCCGTATGTCGAGTCAAATATTCGTCTACAAGAATTTTGTCCTAGATTAAAGAAAACTTGTACACATTTCCTTTGGTCTGAAAGAAAATTTTTGTAGACTGATATTCGCCTCGAAATACGTAATACGGGTGATTACTCGTATATTTGATTTTTAACGGACTTGAGAAAAGGAAAAGGTTATCAATTCGCTTCTATTTGTTTAATGTTCGTTACTTCATAACTCAGTAGCATTTAGACTGCTTTCTATAGGAAAAAAGTGGGCGGGGAGGGGATCACGTTCACTAAGTTTTTTCTTTGATTTTAGGATCTTTTACTTTTCGATTGCTGCGAAAATTAGTACACACCTTGGGTTCTCTTAGCGACACAATATCGAGTTGAAAGAATGGGCTGAGCAATGCCCATTAAAATTTATTACTAGATTTTACATGCTACTACTCAACCGATTCTTCAAAAACTTAACACTTATTAAAAGCTTTGAAATTTATGCGATTTTGCTTTTAAAAAAGTGGGGGTGGGTCAATTTTAGTATTATGTATATGATATTTTCTTTTACTTATCCGCTTTCCAGTAAAACAAAGGCAAACAGCTTAAGCTTTTAGAATGACATAATCAGCCTTATTCCAGTTGTCGACATCGACGTCACTTTAACACAATACCAAAAATTTGGAGCTTGTTTACTCGCTCTCGAAAGCAATTTTGTGCTACTGCAAAAAGTTCAAGAGTTACACGATCTTGCATTTGGAAAAATGGGCGGATGCACGGCCATTAGAACTTCATATAATATCATTCAGCTTCAAAAAGTGGGCGAAACTACGCCCATTATAAATTACTACTTTTTTCACGTGTTTCCACTTTACTCATTCTTAAGAAACTTGGCAAATACTTTGAGCTCCGAAATAAACACGATCTCTTATTTATGAAGTCAGTTTAACTTTTTCAAAATGTTTTTATAATTTTTTCTATGTTTTTATATTTTTTCTATGTTTTTATAATTATTTCTATGTTTTAACAACATATTCTACGTTTTTCAAAATAGTGTCTATTTTTGACAATGTTTTCTTCGTTTTTATAATCTTTATAAAATTTTATAATAATTTTCTACATTTTATAATATTTTCTACGTTTAATATTCTGTGATTTAATTTAACATATTTTCTACGTTTGAAAAAATTGTTACAAAATATTTCACGTTTGACAACGTTTTAACAATAGTTTCTACGTTTGACCATATATTCTTTGATCTTATGATATTTTCTACGTTTGAAGTTATTTTCTACGTTTTTATCATATTTAGTACGATAACGAAAACGTTTTCTACGTTTTTACAATAGTTTCAACGTTTGACCAGATATTCTATGATATTGCAATATTTTCTATGTTTGCAAATATTTTCTATATTTATACAATATTTTTCGCATATGGCAACGTTATCTACGTTTGATAATGTTATCTACGTTTCAAAATATTTTCTATGTTTTTACAATATTTTCTACGTTTTTGTAATTTCTTTAACGTTTTTATAATAAGTGAGACATTTTTTTAGATTTTAATATATTTTTATAATATTTTCTACGCTTGACAATATATTCTACGTTTTTATCATATTTTCGACGTTTGACATTATTTTAATTATTTTCTAAAATTTTTCAATAGTTTTCAGATATTCTATGATTTTACAATATATTTTAAGTTTGAAAATATTTTCTACATTTTTACAATATTTTTTCATATTTTATAATGCTTTCTACGTTTGACAATGTCATCTACATTTTTGCAATATTTTCTATATTTTCACAATATTTTCTACGTTTTTGTAATATGTTCTACGCTTAACAATATATATCAATTTTTTATAATATTTTCTACGTTTGAAATTATTTGCTACATACATTCTTACAATATATTACAGGTTTTACAACGTTTTCGATGTTTTTACAATATTTGCCACGTTCGACGTGTTTTACGTATTTAAAATGTTCTCTGCGTTCTTACCATATTTTGTGCAATATTTTCCACTTTTGACAATATTTTCTTGGTTTATATATATATATATTTTTATAATATTTTCTATGATTTTACAATATTTTCTACGTTTGACAATATTTACTACATTTTAACAACATTTTCCATTGTTTGAAAAAATGTTTTTATTTTAAATTGTTTATAACATGTTCCATCCACATTTGACATATTTCTACGTCTTTGCAAAATTTTCAATTCTTCTGTATTTTCTTCGGTTTTATAATTTTTCTACGTTTTTACATATTTTCTGCGTTTTTAGACTATATTCTATGTTTGACAATATATGCTACGTTTGAGATGGTTTTCTACCTTTTAACAATATATTCTATGTTTTTACAACATTAACCCCGTTTGAAAATATTTTCTGCATTTTTACATTTTTTACAATTAACAATTTATTCTATGTTCTTATAATATTTTTATTGCTTTTACCATATTTTCTACGTTTTTATATTTCCTGCGGTTTTATATTTTTGTTCACGTTTTAACATATTTCCACGTTTTTAGATTATATTCTATGTTTGACAATATATTCTATGTTTGACAACGTTTTCTACGTTTTAACAATATATTCTATGTTTTTACAACATTAACCCCGTTTGAAAAAATATTTTCTACGTTTTAACAACATTTTCTAAGTTTTTTATAATTAGCAATTTATTCTACGTTTTTATAATATTTTCAATGTTTTTTATTATATTTTCTACGTTTTTCCAGTATTTTGAGGTCTTATTTTTCTAATATAAAATAATAAAGAATAAAGTCAAAATTCCTTTGGAGAGTAAACGAATTTTTCAACTTTAAAAAATATTTCCTTAATATCTTTTATAATGTATAACTTTCTTCTTCGCTGCCATTGGCCGGCTGGCGAGAGTGTTCTCTTAAATATTTGTTCATTTTACAAATCACATGTTTTCAACAAGAGCACATTCATGATACATTTGACAGAATTCAAAGGCTATTTTATTTAACGGAAAATATCTATTTTACATTAAAATAAATCGCCTTTCAACGCATAGATTTATGTTTATGCAATAAACTACATGTTTGTCTGCTATAATGGCATGCTTGCAATTTAAATGATTGCTCTATATAACATAACAAAATCTCCTTAACTGCCACATATACATACATACATGCATAGATATATGTATATAAATTTATTTCGACTGACAATGACCGCCAATTTTTTAAAATTGTGAAAACTAAAAGTAGTTATTTTGCCATCATCGAGTTTCATGTTTGGCTGGCTGGTGTGTAATTTCAAATTATAACTTGTACTTGTTTAATATGTTAAGTTTTCAGTTTACACTCAACCGTTATGGGTGAATGCATTAAAAGTAGCCAAATTAGAGAAAGGATAAAAGTTTATTTGGGGCTTGATTCACGCAATAAAAGCAAATAGAAAAAAAACATAAGCGCACTGGAAAAAATTGTTATAGGGCTTCAAAGATTGCTAAGAAATAATTGTCAAATAAGACAATACGAAGGATCAAAGTCATCAATATAATTCCGTTTTATCCTGTTGCATTTTTTTTAGCTAAAAATTATATTTTTCGAACTAAGACAGAACTAAGACAGGAGCTGTTTTCATTTCAGTTAAAATTAACTGCATAGCCTGTTAAATAACTATGTATGATTTGTCTCTACATTTTAAATTCAATGGTGAGTGAAATTAAATTTCCAAAATTAAGGACATACTGCAGCTAGACGTGTCCTGGCTTCAATCAAAATTAAATTTCTATATAATTCTTCTGTATTCTGATTGAAATTGCGAACGAGATAAAATTTTTAAATTTAAACATATGTATATGAAAGCTAATAATGCCCTTGTACCTCGTATAATCAAGTTAATCAGGACGCTTCGCTATTCCATTCTAATTATATATTATTTGCATTCTCATAATTGTGAGCAAAATTATATTTTTTAAATTAAGGTAATGTGAGCGATAATCATGTCCTGCCAGCGATTAAATTGTAAGTCACCATGAATTTTTCCAACGTTATTCATAAATACGTATGTGCTTGCCTCCTAATTTCAGTTAAAATAAAATTTTCAAAAAAAAAAAAGGATATATGGAAGATAGTCGCATCCTTGGACTGATTGAAATAAAGTTAACCACATAGCCTAAATGTGTAATTCTGTAAATAGTTATGAGGTTTCACTAATAAAATTTAATATTTCAAATTAAGGATATATAAGAACTATCCACATCCTTGCATCATTTGAACTTAAATTTAATATAGTGCTTAACCGTTTAACTCTTGAAATAGTTTTTAGCTTGTGTTGAATTTTTCAACATAAAAAAAGACTAAAAATCTAATTTTCAAAATAAAGGACATGTGAGAGGAAGACGTAACCTTAAACCTTATGAACTTAAATTAATTAAACAGCCTTATTATGCAATTACACAAACAGTTATTCATGTTTTTGGTCAAAAATTCAATATTTAAGGTCAAGGATATATTTATATCCTTGTACAGATTGAACCCAAATAATTTCTGAAGGTTACCTACCTGTATAATTCTTGAACTAGTTTTAAGCTTGTGCTGAAGTTTCACCACAGTTATGGCTAAAAATTCAGTTTTTGAAATAAAGGACATATGGAAGGGAGCCGTATCCTTAAACCGTAGTGGCTTAAAATCACCAAAGAGCCTTAGTGTGCAATTGTACAAATAGTTATTAAAATTTTGTTGAAAAAAAAATTATTTAAGATCAAGGACATGTGAGAGCTATTCATATCCTGGTATCGATTGCACCTAAATAACCTATGAAGCTTAACTGTGCCACTCTTGAACTACTTGTAAGCTTGTGCTGCAGTTTCATTACAATTGTGACTAAAACTGAAGTTTTTGAAATAAAGGATATATGTGAGAAATTCGTATCCTGAAGCCGAAGGAGTTACATCTGATTAAAGAGCCTTATTATGCATTCATACAAGTAGTTTTAAAGTTTCACTGCAAAAATTCAATATCTGAGTTCAAGGATACATATACGGGAGCTATTCATATTCTCTCTAGATTGAACCTAAATAAATTATAAATATTGACTTTATAGCATTTGAAATATATATTTAGCTGTAAGATAGCGCTGAATTTTCATTTTATTTAAGGCTAAAAATCTAATTTTCAAAATAAAGGATATATGGGAGTAAGTCGTATCCTTTAACCAAAGAAGCTGATATTTAACAAAGAGCCTTGTTATACAATTACACAAATAGTTATTAAAGTTTTACTGAAAAGATACAATATTTAAGCTCAAGGATACATATATGGGAGCTATTTATATCCTTATCTAAATTGAAATTAAATAAATTAATTAGCTTAACTATATAGATTATGAAATAGTTTTAAGCTTGTGCTGTATTGTCAACATAATTGTGTCTTAAAATATAATTTTCAAAATAAAGGATATATGGGCAGAAGTGATAGCCTTAAATACAAGATGCTAAAATTCATCAAAGAGCCGTATTATGCCTTTATACAAGTAGTAATTCAAGAGTCACTAAAAAAATTCAAAATTTAAGGTCAAGGATATATGAGAGCTATTCATATCCTTGTTAAGATTGAACTTTAATAAATTATGAAGCTTAACTGTATAACTTTGGAAATAGTTTTAAGCTTTTGCTGCATTTTCAGCATAATTGAGGATTAAAATATAATTTTCAAAATAAAGGATATATGGGAGTCAAACGCATCCTTACACCGATTGAGCTAAAATTTAGCATAAAGCTTAACTATATGATTCTAGAAGTTGTTATGAAGTTTCACTACAATCTGATGATAATTACGTCTGAAATTAATAAAAGTCGCATTCTAGAAGAGACTGAACTTATATTTACCAGGAAAATGGAATGAATAATTCTTCAAATAGTTAAATTTTTTAGCTGTATTTTCATTACAACTGGGAAAGTAGCTTAACTTCAAATATTAAGGATTTATGAATAGTTGGAAGGTGAGTTTAACTGCAAAACTTAAAAAAAATTTGTTGACTGTTTGTGCAAACGCAATATAATTTTATTTTAAATTGAATTTTCTGAATTAAGGGTGCAGGCTGGTGGATCCTTGAACCGATTAAATCCAAATTCTCCCGTAACTACTTTTTGCATTATTCTGAAGATAACTAAAGATTTACGTTGCATTTAAGGAATAAAGGATATATGGGAGGCTATCATATCCTTGCACCGATCGAACTAAAGCTTTCCAAGAACGCAAAAACGCTTATTTGTCAAGCTCTGAAAACTTTCACAACTTCTCGCTGGTTTTCCTTCACAATTGGGGCTTAAAATTAGTTTTAAAAATAAAGGATATATAGACGGTAGGCACCGTTTAAGCTGAAGCTTACAAGAATGCTTATATGTTCAATTTTACAATCATTTACAAATTTTTGCTTCATTCTGATCATAATTGTGGCTAACATTTATTATTTTTAAATTAAGGATATATTTATTAATGGTCAGGCGTGTCCTAGCACCTTTTTGCTTAAAATTTAATTTTTTTAAATAATGATATCTTGCACAAGCCTATTCAATTTATGTCATTTACAACAATTTTTCTAAATATATCGATGCACTATTGTGGATCCTTATAACAATGTTTAGGGTTGAATATGACTTCCTAGTATCAAAAAAAGTACAAGTATGTAATTTCACTAATTACAAACCAAACAGCAACGTTGAGGTATGAATCAAGAGCTCACTGCCGGAATAGATATTAATAAATTGGAAGTTATGTAACCAATAGTCAGTCAGTCAGTGCATTGCTGCCAATTCAAACAAATTGTTTGATTATTATATGTACACTAGCCAATGATCTTGTATTTGCCTTTTATCGCTCAGAACAAATTTGAACAAGTCAATTACCAAAAGCACATAACATAAGGCAGCAGCAATAAGGCAAATATTATTATTATTAATTTTATGATGACACAATGATGATGATGATGTCGATGCTGACGACAACGTCTGTATAAGTTGTGTTTATTTGTTTTAGTAATTATTGAAAAAAAAAACAAAGTTTGTATAACACAAGAACACAAAATGTGTATGGCAATGCAAAAGTAAAATTATAAAATTATGCAAGTTAAATTTTTGCTCAAAATAAGTTGTTTTTTTACTTAAATTTTTGCAATTTATTTTCCTTGGCTGTTTGTTGATTTAGTTGGTCACGTTTTCCATGTAATAAATATTAATAAAAATTGTGCTGTCGTTATAACGTTTCATTTTATTTTTTTTTTTTTTCTAAACAAAATTTGTTTTCGTTTTTTTTTTTTGTATATTCACACTAAAAGGGTTGTTAAATTTAATTATTTTAAATGACCTGTTAACATTAAAGCACTTCAATTTATTTAATAATAATAATAATTGTTTAAACAAAAAGATAAAAACATTTAGTGAAAAAAAGAGAAAAATTCACATCTATAAATACACTTTTTACAACAGGGAAGTAGTTGAAAAAAGACATACAAATTTAATTTAGAAATGAGCAAAAACAAAACTCTTCACTTTAAGATGTTCATAGAAAAAAATTTATAATTACAAAGGGTGTGCCGTGCCGAAATTCACACGACCACTATTTGATATATTTTATTTTAAATAAAAACACATCAAACAATGATAAATAATTTTTAATCGCATTTAACAAAAACTCTTTAATTTTTATCGAATTTAATTGATTACAAAGAAATAAATAAATAGGTAACGTTCAATACACTTTTTTTTAAATAAAATAGCGTATTTTGATGTCACGTGTGACATTGAAGAACAATATTTTTCATCAGTGCCTCGAAATTACATGCAGAAAGTTTATAAAATATTCGATACATACAGAAATATTTAATACAAGATTTGTGATCGTGGTAACTATATAAAGTTGGTCTGGTGCGACATCGTAAGTGTAAAATTAAAAAAATTTTTAAACTTTTAAATTATTTAAATTTAAATAAGTAAAAACGACGAAAAAATTTTAAAAAGTTGCAAACGGGGGAGAGAAGACGATATATATGTAATAACAAAATTATAAATTAACAAGCAGGGAGAGAAAGCGAAAGGCAATGGAAAAAGTGAAAAGCGTAGCCTGAAGGAAAATATTGAATGATTGAAAAGAAAACGTAGAATACGTGAGAGACAAAATCGACAAAAGCCCACAAAAAAGCAAAATTCCGAACTACCACAAAACCACACTTAATAACAAAAATTAAAAATTTTAAAAACCCCCGACTTTTTTCAGAAAAGATGTTATATCTTCTAAACAGCTGGACCGATTTTCTTCAAACATAGCTAGTCATCAAGTCATCAAGTCATCTTTCCAACAGATAAAACTAAATGAAAATCGGTCCAGCCGTTTGGCCTGTACGTGGACACGGACAGACACACAGATACACAGATACACAGACACACAGACACAAACTACAAACTTATAACACCCCTTTTTTTAGTCGGGGGTTAAAACATTAAGAAAAAACATTAAGAAAAAATTAAAAGTGCTTAAATACTTCTGCTAATTTAAAAACATTTCTACAAAAAATCAGAAAAATTTCAATGGAAAAACTATAAATATTATGACGGAAGAAATGTCACGTGCGACACTGCAATTAAAATTTAATTAAATAATATATATTAACAATTTTTGATAAAAATGAAAAGAATTAAAAAAATATAAACAAAAACAATATAAATATTTTGATGGAAAAATGTCACGTGTGACACTGCAATTAAAATTTAATACTAAATCTATATAAATCACTTTTGAGTGAAATAAAAACAACTTAAAAAAGCAATAAAAGCAATAATATTATGGGGGAAAAATGTCACGTGCGACTGTGGTTGATATCTAATTAAAAAAAAAAAAATACATATATATGTATGTAAAAATAATTTTCTGGTAAAATGAAAACAATTTAAAAAAGTAGTATGTATCAAAAACAATATAAATATTAGGATGGAAAAATGTCACGTGCGACTGCAATTAAAATTTAATTAAATAAATATATTAATATATTTTCGGGTAAAATAAAAAAATATAGCATCTAAAACAATACATATATTATGATAAAAAAAAAAATGTCACGTGCAACTGGGCTTCAAATCTAATTTAAAAAAATATATATTTATGTAAATAAATAAAAATGAATAAAATGAACGCAATTTTAAAAAATAGCAACCAAAACAATGTAAATATTATGATGTGAAAAAATGTCACGGGCGACTGCAATTTATATTTGAAAAAAAGACACAAACATATATAAATATTTTTTTCGGTTAAATGAAAAAAACTTTAAAAAACAGCAACAAAACCAATATAAATATTATGATGGGGAAAAATGTCGCGTGCGACTGCAATTCAAATTTAATAAAAAAAACACACATATAAATAATTTTTCTCGGTAAAATGAAAATAATTTAACAAAATAGTAACAAAAACAATGTAAATATTATGATTAAAAAAACGTCACGTGCGAATAATTAATTAAAAAATATACAAATATGATTAAATAATTTTTGAGCACAATCAAAAGCCTTTTAAAAAGATATCAGTGCAAAGCACTAAAATATTGCTTTAAGTTTCGCTGAATTCAGCATCTTAATCGTTGGCCGCTAAAGCAACTTTTGTATGTGTCACGTGCGAATGCTTTGGATTTTTGCTATTATTTTTAAAACAAAAAAAATTTTAAGGTCAAACTTGGCAGCAGCTATAGGGCTAATTTAGAGCTATAAGTTACGCTTACTCTCAAAATAAAAATCTATTTTATTTTTTCTTTTTTCTCACTTTAAGGGCCTTATATTGTAAAACGCAACGCTGTGCGTTGATAAATTTTGTATATCTTTTTTGTTTTTCTAATGTAAATTTTTCCATATAAAATGTGTCAACGCTTGGCGTTGCGTTTTACACATTTAGCCGCTAAATGTGTACGAAGGCCACGTGCGACATTGTGATGGGTAACGTTCACTACACTGTTTTCAGTATAAGAATATTTTATTTTAATGTGCAAAAGTATGCCAAATCATATTTAAAGTTTTAACCAGGTAACGTTTAATACATTTAATAATTCGTGTGAATTTCAAATTATTTCCAAATTATTCAAAATCATGTGTTCTTAAGTCATTTGTTCGACAAATGTAAATATAAAAACTTGCTCTCCCTGTATATACAGAATTCTACATACTTTTGCATGTGTCCCACAAAATTTATGATTCATTAAGATATACAATAATAAAACAACTAGCGTTTCTTTTTTTTAAATCTGCCATAAGTATTATTGCAATAAATTGTAAACATTAATATTGTCGTCTTGAACAGCCACAAAAGCCAGTTCTTATCGTGCATAAAATTAATAAATGAATGATAAATAAATATTTAATTGAGTTAAATTACAATAAATAATAAAGTTGTATATGTAAATGAAATTTGGAATTTAATTTAATTTAGTAAAGATTTTTAAATGAAAATGTTTTAGTTTGTGCGGCAACAAAGAGACAGAGGGAGAGAGAGAGAGAGAGTTTTGATTATCAATTATCCCAAAAAAAAAATCTCAAAAATAAAAGGCTTTATTATTATATATAAGAAAGCGATGCTAACTTAATTGTAAAGAAGAGTTTGTGCCAAAGATAATGGAGAAAAATATCCGCTAAATGGCTTCCAAGACCAGGCTCGAAGGACCATTTTTTTAAAAGCATTTTTGTATCTCAAATTTGCATTTTTTTGTTTGTTTGTTTTTTTTTTTGTTTTTTTTTTTTTTTTGTTTTTTTTGTTTACTGGTATGTCTTCTATAGCTTTAACAATTCCATATTTGAGATCTGAAATAGATTGTGGTCCATTGTCGTGGGTCTTATCTTTCACATAGCTGTACAGAAAAAAGTCTAAAGCCGTTAAATAACAAAATCTCCGTGATCACCTCTTCGAGAAATCACAGTGCCAGTAAAGCTTTCACACTAAGTAGCACAAATAAGAAAAATACTAACGTAAGCGGTGCTTTGAGCCACAGTCGAGGCCATTTTAGCATTCTCTATTTTGCTTTAGCAGTAAATTTTGTATAAGCATTATTTTTAGCATTTCTGAATTACTTTTGTAGCATATTCGTAGCATTATTTAAAACAGAATATTGTAAAAGTTTTGATTGTACAAAATGTTTAAAAACATCTGTCATAACTTATGCGATTAAATAGTCACTACATTGAAAAAAATAAACTTCATTACTATGAATAAAGACTACAGAAAAAATATTAAAAACTTATTATTTCATTTTAGACACATTTTGCAGCTAGTTGCTCAAGCAACTCATCAAAATATTTCAACCGTAATTCAATAAAGATTACAATACTCTAATGTTTATAGACAAACTCTCAATAAATTATTGAGAATTACAAAACTACAATTACAAGCTAAAAAACTTTTTCAAACAAAAAATTATAGAATTTCGAAATGATGAGGCAATTAAGATGAAATGTAAAAGGGAATTTCCGGAACAGGCTACGAGCAAACTATTTCTCTTTATTTGGAAATTATTTCAAAGAAGCCCACAAAAATTTTACTACATGTTTTTTAAGAATTTTCGCCCACCTTAAAGACAAAAAAAAAATTAACTCGTTTCCATTAGCATGTATACAGTAGCGAAACTTATTAAATAATAAATTTTGTAAAAATTTAAAAATATCACACAAATATGTTACAATACCTACAGAAAGTAAATATGCAAAATATAAAAATCTTTTTTTTTTAAGATGAAAGCAGGGAACGAAGTCATATCAATATAATTAAAGCTGTTAAGCTTATAAGATTGACCCAAATTAAAAAAGACATAATAATAAGACCATAAATTTTTGCTTTGCATAAATATTATTTGCTTTACTTTTCATGCACAATGTTCCAAGCTTTAGGACGTGATCTTAGAACGTAATTTTTTTCTTTTACATTTTTTCTTAAATAACTAAATTTTTTTATTTCAAGCAAATTGCACGTTTTTTTTAATAATTTATTAACAATTAAATTCACGTTTAGGTATTTAAAGATAAGAGATAAAAGCGGGTTAAAAATGCCACCAGCCTGCTTAGTCATTGCAGCAGCACTGAAAGCGTCAATAATTAATTTAATTTAACACACTTCGTGCCACTGTGACAGCTACTGGGACAACTTTGCCTTATGAGAAACTTTTATCTAGCTCTCTTACGCACGGATCCTTTTATCCCTTTAGAAAAGAGGGTCACTAAAAACCCCTTACAAGAGGATGTTGCTGCTAACATTTTTGCTATTTGAGGACGACGTTGGCTGAAGTAGTTAGTTCGTTATCTACACAATCGAAGGTCCTGGGTTCGAACCCGGTATCCGACAGTCATTAAGTAACAACACTATGCAATTTTCTGATGTGCATTAGTGCATCTTTGTATCAGGTGTTGTAGGACAGTTCAAATGATGAAGGTATAGACACTGGCCACTGAACTACATCGACTTCAGCAGAAAGTAATCATAATAAAACATCAGAGCGCCCTCCTTCGCCAGTACTGTGTAGCAGAATCATCGACGAAGTAAAGGGTGTTTTTTATTGGGGTATAGAACTTTAACTTGGCATCACTTTTTTAACTGGCGGCCATTTTGTCAGCTGTCAAGTGATTAATATTTAGTTTGGTTTGCCATTTCATCATGAACAGGTTGACAAAAGAACAACGCTTGCAAATCGTGCAAATTTATTTCGAAAATAATGGTTCAGTTCGCGAAGTTTACCGCAAGCTCCGTCCATTTTATGGTCGACATAATCGTCCATCAGAGCAATTAATTCGGCTAACCATGGATCGTTTTCGCACTACGTTTACTCTATGTGATGATACGCATCCGCAGAGACGTCGAACAGTGCGCACCGAAGAAACAATTGCCGCTGTAGAGCAAAGTGTTGAATAGGACCCGAATGAATCGATTCGCCACCGTGCACAGCAATTGGAGCCATGATAACCGACTATTTTGTTCCCGAATTGGATGGCATGAATGTGGATGAGTTGTGGTTCCAACAAGACGGCGCTACATGCCACACAGCGCACGTCACAATCGATTTATTGAAGGAAACATTCGATGAGCGCATAATTTCGCGGAATGGACCTGTCAATTGGCCACCAAGATCGTGTGATTTGACACCATTGGATTATTTTCTTTGGGGATATGTGAAGTCGCTCGTCTACGCCAACAAACCAGAAACGTTAGGGGACTTGGAAGCCAACATTCGTGGCGTTATTGCCAACATACGGCCCCATATGCTCGAAAAAGTGGTTGAAAATTGGACCTGTAGAATTGGCTTTATTCGAGCCAGCCGCGGTGGCCACATGCCCGAAATCATATTTAAACATTAATGGCATAAAAATATCCTTCCAATAAAGCCAAATTGATGGACATTAAAATGATTTTCTTGTGTTTTATTTCAATTCAAAGTTCTATACCTCTTAAAAAAAACACCCTATAAAATAACCAATAAAATGGCTACTTAACACGGTTTTGAAAATTTAATGCGGCTCATTGACACCAGAGGCGCTGCAACTATGCATTATTAAAAAAAAAACGTGCAAATACGCAGAGCTGTAAAGGAATGAAGCTTTCCTCTAACTCTTCCTTCACCACCTGTCTTCATTATTATCATTATCGCTTTCGTAAATAAGGTAACACCTGAGTGTTACTTCTTTTCAAAAAAAAAAAAAAAAAATTGTGCTGAGGTGTATACAAAGCATCAACGCAGCCCTAGGCCATCCCCATATAAAGGTGTCATGCACGTTTAATATGAAGTGTTAGAACTCCGACTGGTCCCCATCACTTGGGGACCGGTGACGAGACTAATCTGATATCAGTTGCACTTACTGCAGCAGGATAATTTCTAAGTTATTTTTATCTAAGTTGGCTGATGCTCTTGTTGGACGACAGTTGGCGCCACTTACGAATAAAATCTATTGCTTGTGTACCCTTTTATAAACTTGTCTACTTGCCACACAGTAATGTAAGTTCCAGTTTACATAACGAAACTTTTCTTGCAGCAATTTTCCATATTTTGTGCCATAAACTTGCATTTGCTTTGGTTATGCTACTTTATAACTCAGTATATTTCATACCGATTGTAAAAATAATTTTTTTGTTTGAGAGGTAAAAGCTCCCATTTGATTTCATTGTCAAAAAGTGGGCGGGATAAGCCCACTAAATTTTTCTTCGATTTTTTCATATACTTATCCAATGAGTACGAAACTTTAGCAAACACTTTAAGCTCTCGTAGCGTCATAATATTGAAGTTGAAAAAATGGACGGATAAAACTTGATATTATATTTCACGTGCTTCCTGTTTTTGCGAATCTTGGCGCACACGCTTTACTCTAAAGAAGACACAATCTTGCATTCAAAAAATTAGATGGGCCACGCCTATTAAAATCTAATATTATATATCACGTAACACACAACTTGACCTTCTAAAAAGATATACAGGGCAATTATGAATAAAACTCCGCGAGAAATATCTCCCTTTCCCAATTAGAATTTTTTGCTTTACCTATTACTTGCTATTAATTGGAATTGTTCCCAGGGAAAAATTTCCCGCGGAATTTTATTCATAATTGCCCTGATAATCTTGCATTAAAAGAAGTGGGTGGTGCCATGCCCATTACAATATATTATATTGTATACCTCGTGCTTCTACTCTAACGATTTTTGTGAAACCTGGGACACATCTTAAGCTCTGAGAATCATTTAAACTTGCACTTAAAAATGTGGGCAGGGTCACGCCCATGAACATTTAATATTATATTCTACTTTACCGATTTTTACCAAACTGTGATCACGTCGTTGAGCTCTTAAAAATATTTAATCTTGCATTAAAAGAGGTGGGCGGTGGAGGACGCCCATTAATATTTAATATTATATATCACGAGCTTGTACATAACAGATTTTTGCTAAACTTGGCACACAACTTGAATTTTTGTAAAGTTACAATTATGCATTCAAAAAAGTGGGCGGGGCAACGCCCTTTGAAATTAAATATTATAGTTTACGTGCTTGTACTTATTTGATTTTTATTAAACCTTGCACAAACCTTGAGCATCTCAAAAGACACAGTATTGCATTCAAAAACGTGGGCGGGACCATTACCATTAAAATTTAATATTGCATTTCTCTTACTTCTACATTAACGATTTTTACGAAACTTGGCACAAACCTTGAGCTCTAAGAAAACTTGTTTTAAAGAAAGTGGGCGGGACACGCCCATAAAATTATATGTACTTCTATTTATTCGACTCCCACGAAACTTGGCTTAAAATTACACAATTTTGTACTGACAGAAGTGGGCGGGGCATTCTCAATTAATATTAATATTGCTTTTAACTTGCTTCTACTTGAGCCTTTTTTACGAAACTTGGCACACACTTTAAGCTGTAAAAGTGACGCATTATTGAATTTAGAAAAGTGGGCGGACACTAATATTCCCAAAATTGGGCATAACCACGCCCCTAAAAATATAAAATTGTTGCTAAAATAAAAAAAATAAGAAAAAAATTAGACTCTTTTTCAAAAACAAGCTTTCAATAAAACTTTTTTTTACCTTCAAATACAGCTTGTTGTTCCGTTCTACTAGTGTTTGTCAGAATATTTTTAATTAAACTTTGGTGTTATTTGTTCATTAGTAGGGCTAATTAAAATATGCAAAAAAAATAAATTCAAAATATGCGCCAGAAATAGCACGAAAAAAATTTCAAAATATGCACGGTTATATGCACAAATATGCAAAATATGCAAGAATAAAATCAACAATTTTGTTACCTTAAAGTATTTTTATTCAAAGAGATCGTTATTATAATGAACACTCATTTGTTTTTTTTTTAATTTTCAAAAAGAAATGATCTTCTAGTTATTGTCACATAAAACAAATGAATACATGGAAAATATGCGTTCAACATCAGTAGATGTAACAGGAGCGTATTTAAATGCGAGTATTTCAGATGGTGACACATTTTCAATATATTCATCGGTTTCGGTTTTATTGAAATATATATAATTTTTAATTTTGATTAAGGTCTTCAGACCTGTGCTTCTGTTCAAAACTTTGTTGAATTTATCAATGAATACATTTTGGTTTGTATTTTCAATACTTTCTTTCACACGTTCTATAACAGCTAAAATTTCACTAATAGGAAGTTGGGTAGTTTCTAGTTGGGTGATGCTTGAGCAGATGCATTCAAAATTATGCTTTATATAAACTAAGTCAGATTTCATTGACGCTTTTTGCAACAATAAGTTTGCATTGCGTATAGACTCTGCCTCATCGTCAGCAAGTTCATCTAAAACGTCACAAAAAAGAGGAAAGAAATATATTTCATGTGAATTTCTTTTACACCAGTTTGAGTTATATGAGTCGTTATATATTAATCGCTTTGCCAGAGTGAAAAATAAGCTTTTTTATGCAAGGTGATCCAAAATAAGCATTTTTCTACAAAAAAATTAAAATATGCAAAAAAATGCCTTTTCTGGCAAAAAGCCAGAAAAATTAGCCCTGTTCATTAGTAATTATCACATAAATAAATAAAAGTTCGAACAATAATAATAATAACATTTTTATATAAGTCAATATCTTAGGAAGGGTGCTGCTATAACACACCTCCACTCAGAGACCCAGTTGGTTCCATTGTGATGTATAAGTAAATAAGTAAATATAGAATTTGCTAAGTTAAATTTTATTTGGAATTTCATATTCTTCAATCCATTCCTCCTTTTCTTTAGTTTTTGTTACATTTAAATGTTCTTTTTTTGTGGCTGTCATTCTGACACGTTATTTAAATAAATTATATGAGATTAAATATTGTCTTTGCTTAATTTTGTTTTCTTTGTTACTTTGCTTTGGCGTGGTTTATGAGAGTGTGTGTATGTGTTAACATTACACAGTTTTTTCTCTGGCTCTAGCAAAGCACACATTGTGAAGCCGGTAAATATACCCAAGTCCTCAAAAAAAAAAAAAAAACAGCATACAAACGCACCACACCTCAGCTGACCACAATGTTGGCGCAGCGTATTATGAGGAAAAGCAATTCTTAGTTGTTTTCACCATTTGTGCCCTCCTCTTACAATTACACCTCGACTCCTTTAAACCCCCGCGCTAAAGCCAGAAATGTCTGTGTGCATCACATGAAACATGTTTGAATATGTTTGCATGTTTGGTCATGTCTCTGTGCATGGTTTCTTGCACAACCACAATGTGTCACGTATTGTTGGAATGGATAATTGTAAGTAACACGGTGTGTTGTGGGTCAGTTTAAGATAAAACAGGAAATATGTTCTATAAATTTTTTTTCTCTCTCTCTGCTAAGCTGGCTGTGGTGACCGCCGTCCATCCGTCCGTCTGTCTGCCCGTTCGTGTTCTATTTGCTTTTTGCTTTCAGCATTAACGACACAACAAAAAAAAAAAAAAAAAACAAACAATAAATGTTACACAACCATAAGTTAATATGTTTTTGGCTTTTGGAATAGGAACCCAGGGATTTGTTTTTCTTTTCTACATGTGTATTCTCTCATGTATGTTTCCGCTGTCATACGAACATGTACAATAAAATGCTGAGATTTATCATATAAACACAAAATACTCATTTCTTTTATTATAGTTTTATTTCCATTATTATTTGTTTTATCGTTTTATCTTTCTTTCTTGCTTCAGTCATGATGACCTTCTTTTTTTGGGCTTAAAACATGAAAAAGATTTTATCATAGAAGAGGAGACTTAATTGGGAAGGGATTAAAATGACAGCAATGTGCTCAAACGTATTAGAAAGAGTTTAATCTATAATATGTATGACAGTTAAAATTGTTCACTATTAGTTAAGCCTAATTTTATTATAGTCTAACATTATTCTAGTCTAATGCAGAACATTACAGTCCAGTGTTAAACTAGACTAGAGTAGGTATTACCTTCTTTAGGAAAGGGATAGTGAGAGAGAAGAGAAATGGTGAAGCAAAAGATAGAGGAAAGCTTCATTCTTTTACCAATCTGCTTTTTGCACATTTTTAATAGTGTTGCAGCGCTTCTGGTGTTAAATAAGGCGTATTAATTTTTTTTTTTTTTGAAGCTGTGTAGTAGCTATTTTATTGGTTACTTTACTTCGCTAATGATTCTACTGTACAATACTGACGCAGGAGGGCGCTCTGATGTGACATTAGCATAAGTATCCGCTGAAGCAGGAGTAGTTCAGTGATCGGTGTCTATGCCTTCATCACTTGAACTTTCCTACAACAACTGATACAAAGTTACACTAATGCACATGAGAAAAATGCTTGGATTGTTGGATACTGGGCTCGAACCCAGGACCTTCGGTTTTGTAATCAACCTGCTAACTACTTCAGCCAACGCCAGCCTGAAAGAAGAGTTAGTCTAATATAGTCTAGCTTAGAATAATCTACTCTAGTTTAGACTAGTGAAGTCTAGTCTAATTTAGTTCAGTCTACTCTAGTTTAGTCTACTACAGTCTAGTCTAATTTAGTTTATTCTTGTTCAATATAGTCTAGTCTAGTTTAGCTAAGCATAGTCTACCATAGTTTACTCTAGTCTAGTTTAATCTAGTCTAGCATAGTTTGACCAATTCTAGTCTAGTTAAGTCTAGTCTAGCATCACTTAGTCAGGTCTTGTGTAATCTAATCTACTCTAGTTTAGTCCAATATGTTCTAGTTCTGGTATATTAGGTCTTGTAAATTCTATAGCTTAGTCTAGGATATTCTAGTCTAAAACAGTAGAGTCTAGTGTAACATAATCTAGTCTTGTCTATTTGAGTCGAATCAACTTTAGTATATTCTAGTATAATTAAGTCTAGTTTAACGTAGTTTAGGCTAGCTTAGTTTAGCCTAGTCTAGCTTAATCTAGTCTAGTATAGTTTTGTCTTTAGTTTATTCAAGCCTAGTTTAGTATAGTCTAGCTTAGTATTGTCTAGCTTAGTACAGTCTAGTTTAATCTAGCCTAGTATAGTTTGTTCTTCTTTTGTTTATTCAAGTCTAGTTTGGTATAGTCTAGCTTAGTATTATCTAGCTTAGTATAGTCTAGCTTAGTATAGTCTAGCTTAGTATAGTCTAGGTTAGTATTGTCTAGCTTAGTATTTCTAGCTTAGTATAGTCTAGTCTAAGTTAGCTTAGTCTAGTCTCTTCTAGCCTACTCTAGACTGGTATAATTTAGTCTTATCTAATCTAGTCTAATACAATCTAGTCTGATGTAATCAAGTCTTGTCATTTCTAGTTTAGTGATAGTCTAGCCAAGTCTACCTTAGTCTTGTATAGTCTATTCAAGCCTAGTCTAGTCTATGCTAGCGTAGTCTTGTTCATTTTTAGTCTATTCTAGTCTAGTGTAATGTATTCCAGTGTAGTGTAATCTAGTCTAGTGTAGTGTAATCTAGTTTAGTCTAGTATTAGTCTATTCTAATCTGTTGTAGTCGGATGTAGTATACTTTTTTATTGTCTCTTCTAGCCTAGTATAGAGTAATATAGTGTAGTTTAGTGTGATCTATTTTGGTCTAGTGTAACCCAGTCAAGTGTAGTGTAGTCTATTCTATTCTACTGTAATCTAGTTTAGTCTAGAACAGTATATTCTAACATAGTATTGTCTGTTATAGTCTAGTCTAGTAAAATTCTATATAGTCTCTTCTAGTGCAACGTGGTCTAATCTAGTTTTGTCTAGTCTGTTCTAGTCTGGTATTGTCTGTTCTATTCTAGTTTAATATAATTTTTTCTATACTCTTCTAATCTAGTCTAGTGTAATCTAGTCTATTCTAGTGTGATATAGAATAGTCTAGTGTAATCTAGTCTATTATAAGTGTTATATAGAATAGTCTAGTGTAATCTAGTATAGTCTAGTCTATATCGAATGTAACCTAGTTAAGTCCAGTGTATTCTAGCCTAGTTTTTTTTATAGTCTAATCGAGTGTAATTTGTCTAGTCTCGTCTAGTGTACTCGTAGTATAATCTAGTAAAGTCAAGTGTAATCTAAAATGGTTTGGTATAATCTAGTCTATTCAAGTCTACACAAACTAGTCTAGTCTACGTTAACCTCGTCTAATGTAGTCTAGTCTGCAGTTATTTAGTTCAGTCTAGTCGAGCTAGTTCTAGGCCCTTTAAGTCTAGCGTTATGTAATCTCAAATGGCCTAGTGTAATCTGGTCAAGTGTCATCTTGTCTAGTCTAGTGCTATATTCTAGATTGGTCTAGTGTAATCTAGTGTAGTATATTTTAATGTAGTCTAATCTAGTGTTATCTAATATAGAATAACTTTAAGTGGTTGCATTTAGTCAGTTATTGTCTAGTCAATTCTAGTCAAGTCCTATTCAAGTCTATGCTAGTTATAGATGGCTAGACCAATTTTGTTGTGATACAAGTTACAATAAGAGGATTATTGTCATTGTCATCTTGTCCTAGTGAAAGTGCAGTCACAATCTGATGACAAAATACCATGAGTTATTCTCTGCAACCGAATAGTTAACATAATTAACATAAATAATAACAACAACATCAACTTATTGCCCTTGCAAAATTTTTCATAGCATTTATTTTTCTAAAATTATGTTCAATATTATTTAATGATTTTGTAACATTAGTTTTATGTCATCAATATTGTCATCAGCTGTGTCATCCGTCATCCATCATCAGCAGCATTAAAATATTTAAAGTGCAAAATAAATATTTAATGCATTAAATTTAAACCTCTAATGTCCTTGGTTTACTTGCACTTATGCCAGGTAATGGGAATAAATAATGAGTATAATAAAGCAAATAAATATATTTATATACATATGTAAAGGGTGTTTTTTATTGAGGTATAGAACTTTAAGGTGGCATCACTTTTTTAACTGGCGGCCATTTTGTCAGCTGTCAAGTGATTAATATTTAGTTTGGTTTGCCATTTCATCATGAACAGGTTGACAAAAGAACAACGCTTGCAAATCGTGCAAATTTATTTCGAAAATAATGGTTCAGTTCGCGAAGTTTACCGCAAGCTCCGTCCATTTTATGGTCGACATAATCGTCCATCAGAGCAATTAATTCGGTTAACCATGGATCGTTTTCGCACTACGTTTACTCTATGTGATAATACGCATCCGCAGAGACGTCGAACAGTGCGCACCGAAGAAACAATTGCCGCTGTAGAGCAAAGTGTTGAAGAGGACCCGAATGAATCGATTCGCCACCGTGCACAGCAATTGGAGCTTTGTCCATCAACTTTATGGAAGATTTGAATGTGGCATGAATGTGGATGAGTTGTGGTTCCAACAAGACGGCGCTACATGCCACACAGCGCACGTCACAATCGATTTATTGAAGGAAACATTCGACGAGCGCATAATTTCGCGGAATGGACCTGTCAATTGGCCACCAAGATCGTGTGATTTGACACCATCGGATTATTTTCTTTGGGGATATGTGAAGTCGCTCGTCTACGCCAACAAACCAGAAACGTTAGGGGACTTGGAAGCCAACATTCGTGGCGTTATTGCCAACATACGGCCCCATATGCTCGAAAAAGTGGTTGAAAATTGGACCTGTAGAATTGGCTTTATTCGAGCCAGCCGCGGCGGCCACATGCCCGAAATCATATTTAAACATTAATGGCATAAAATTATCCTTCCAATAAAGCCAAATTCATGGACATTAAAACGATTTTCTTGTGTTTTATTTCAATTCGAAGTTCTATACCTCTAAAAAAAACACCCTATATGTATGTATGTATGCATATAAATATGTGCATATATTTCGTAATTTTTTCATTAAATTACTTAATGATCTGTATGATGACGAAGTTCATCTATGGCAGGTCAAATGCATTAAATAAATTGGCACGTTCTTTTATGCTTTAAAATCTAAAAGTCTTTGTGATAATTTAAGAATGTGCAATATATTTACATGTACATACATATGTAAAGGGTGTCCCAACAAGAACGCAAGATTTAAATTTTAAATAAAACACAGATATTTAAAAAAAAATCGTGAAACTTTATTATATCGTAAAGTAGACAAAATGAGGTTATGTGTGGAACAGCAAATCGGGCAGATGGCCGCCGTGGCTTTGCTGGTACACACGCAATCTTTTAATGAAATTTTCAATGGCCGTTTTGCATAAATGCTGCGGTATTTCATTAATGCAGCGTCCAATTTCCTCTTTTAAGGCTTGAGTCGTCGTCGGCTTATTCGCGTAAACCATCGACTTCAAAAAACCCCAAAGAAAAAAAGTCTAATGGTGTTAAATCGCACGATCTAGGCGGCCAATTCGTCTTGTTGAAACCACATGCCCTCCACATTCATTTCTTCAATTCTAGGCACGAAAAAACTGGTTATCATTTCACGATACCGAACACCATTGACTGTTTGCGCTTGACCTGCGTTTGAGCGACATCATCACGTACAGCTGCGACATTTTCGGTCGATCGACCTGGTCGAAGGCGTGTTGTTGTCTTTACATCACACACAGACCCAGTTTCGGCAAATTTATCCATTAATCTCTTTACAGTTGACTCTTTTGGAGCATTATTGTGACCCCAAATTGATCGCAAATTTGCGAACTGTAGCCGCAAAACTTTCACCATTTTGGTAAAACAATTTCACAATGAGAATGCCTTGTTCATTCGTGTAGCGCTCCAGTTTTACTAACATCGTACCTTCTACTAGCAAACAATAACAATAGTTCAAATGTCAAACAATGACACTTCGAATGGCGCCAAATTCAAATCTTGCGTTCTTGTTGGGACACCCTTTATATACATTTTGACATTACAATACATATGTACATACATTTAAATAAGTATGCCAGGGTCTTAACTGTTTGCTCAACACAAGCAAAATATATATTAACTTATAAAATAGCAAAAATAATTTATTAAATATGCATCATTTTTGATAAGTTTCCAAAAGTCAATGAACTGTTGCAAGCAACATTTTATCTGTGGGAATACTTGCAGCACCAGCTGTAAAGTTGTAAAGTGTTTTTAAGCAAATATTTAGATGCATAGTTTTTGTAATATAAATTGATATATAATTCATTTGCAGGAAAAATAGTTAATTGCTTTTAAATGTTAATATAAATAATTATTTATGTGTAAGCATACTGATAATTTTACTTTAGTTAAATTAATTAAATAATTTTTGTGACATATAAAATAAAAAAAAAAAATATTTAACAATGAGAAGAGAAATACTAAACTATGACAGAACTATTACAAGATTATAGCAAGCTTATAACTAAACTACTGAAGCATGGCTAAACTATGATTTGACTATGAATTACCTGTGACTTGACTGTGAGTTCACTAGGACTTGACTATGACTTGGCACAATGATTTGGATATGAATTGACTATGACTTGACTATGACTTTACTATGATTTTACTACGACTTAACTACAGCTTGACTATGACTTGACTACAACTTGACTAAGACTTGACTATAACTTGTCTACGATTCGGCTATGACGTTACAACTTGACTATGACTTGGCTATGGCTTGACTGTGACTTGACTATTACTTGACTACGACTTGACTACAACTTGACTAAGACTTAACTATAACTTGTGTATGATTTGAATACAATTAGTACAGAAATACCAAACCATGACTAGACTATAACAGAACTATTACAAGATTATAACTAGAGTACTGAATCATGACTAAACTAGGACTTGACTATGATTCCACTATGAATTACCTGTGACGACCATGAGTTGACTAAGACTTGACTATGACTTCACTATGCCTTGCCAATGATTTAGATATAAATTTGCTATGACTTGACTAAGATTTTAATATGACTTGACTACAACCTGACTATCTTATCTGTTCTGTAAATCGAGTCGATTTAAAAACGCGCGATGTAGAAAAATTAAATCCACTAATAGAGAATTTTTTCAGACTTTATTGTAGTCTTAGAACTTGAAATATCATATTTGAAATAAATTTGGTATATACATATGATTTAAAACTATTAATTGAAAATTACTTGAATATGACTTGACAACGACTTGCCCTTGACTGGACTATAACTTGACCATGGCTTAACTATGACTTGACTAACACCTGACTATAACTCGACTATGGCTTGACTATAACTTGACTATAATCTGTCTATGACTTGACTAAGACTTGACTACGACTTGACTATGACTTGACGATGGCTTGACTATTACTTTACTGTGACTTGATTATAACTTGACTATAGTTAGACTATGGCTTGACTGTGACTTGTCTGTGATTTGACTTCAACTTGACTATGACTTGACTACAACCTGGCTATTACTGGACTATGGCTTGACTATGACTTGCCTATAACTTGACTATGATTTTCCTATGAATTGACTACAACTTGACTATGACTTGACTATGTCTTGAATATGACTTGACTATGATTTGAGTATGACTTGACTGCGACTTGACTATGACTTGACTATGACTTGACTATGGCTTGGATATGACTTGACTATAATTTGAGCATGACTTGGGAACAACTTGACTATAACTTGCCTATGACTTGACTATGACTATATTATAATTTCTTGACTACGGCTTGACTATGACTGCATTATAATTTAATTATGGCTTGACTATGACTTGCCTATGACTTGAAAATTACTCAACTATGAATTGACTACGACTTGACTATGCCTTTAAAATGACTCCTCTTATGACTTGGTGAATATTTGATTTTGACTTAACTATATTCTACGACTTAACTAGACCAACAAAATAATAATAATAAAAATACTGTTATAAAGCTTCCCGTTCCACAATATCTTCTCTACAATAAGAACATAAAGAAAAAAAATTAGGCCAATCGTGTTTAATTCACGTCTGCAGTTATCTTTTTCAAAATAACTTGCATATATTTATGTATGTATGCCTTTTGTGTAAAACTTTCACCGCAACTGTGTTTTTGAAGAATTCTCAGCAGGAAATTCGTATTACGCTGTTATTGTTTCATTATCTCCTTTACAAAGCTCTCTACTTTCATTTGCAAAATTCTTGCGAACTTTACAAACATGCAAATGTTCCTTTTACCCTGCTTGAGTGTTTTATTTATTTGCTTTTAAGTTTATATGGTTCTTAAGAGCTTCATTTCTGGCATTGCACACCAACGGAAACTCACTGAACTGACAAACAAGTTTAAATCTTATAAAAAAAAAAGAACCCGAAAGACAAGAAGTCAATTTAGTGGCAGCGCGAAGCATCCTGTTTTAAGTATATAGAAACGACTATCTTGCTTCTCAGCTAAAGCAGTTGCGGTTTGCTGCAACTGTTTGTTCTTATTCGCTTGATTATCTGTCTTTATATAAATAGTTTTCGAGGAATATTAAAATTTTTTGTTTTCTGTAGTGAAAAGATTTCCTTCCATATCTCTCTCGTTGTTGCATGCGAAAACTTAACTAGTATAATTTTATTATTTTCCATAAAACTTGCCTAAATTGGTTTGTGTGTCTGTGAGTGTGGGATTAAACATATTTTTCTAGTAAATTAAGCCAATTGAATACAAATAATAGTTCTATTTTTATTTTGCAGTAAAATTAAGTTACTACAATTAAATAGTTGCTTTTGCAGCTGCAAAAAGTCTGACAAGTGATGTCTTCTGTGACATTAAATCAGACAAGGACGTTTCATGGCTTAATGGTATTGAGAAAATTCACACGTATGCTTACCAGAGAATGACAAAAGTAAGGTTTTAAGTACTCTGTGTACCCTATGACAACTATGTTTATATACATTTTCTAAATTAAGCAGCACAAACAATAAAAACTAAAATTTATAGACTGTATGAGCTGCAATAATGCGCATGAGTATAAAAATACTCTTACTATTAATCGACTACACATGCGTATATACAGGGCTATTTTATTTAAACACACAAACACACACAAATAATGTTTTCCAACAGCCACACACACCCACATATTTTCCCTTTAATTTTATATACAGAAATATACATATGTATATGGTGGCGAATGATAAATGAATATCCCGAGTATCATGCGTATATTTTTTTTGGTCCGATTTAATATCCATAATCTGAGTATAGGCATACACCGACTATAAGTCTGACAGAGAGTCAATACGCCTGATACGCATCCTAAAAAAATTACATATGGACCCGTTGTATAACTAAATAAGGAAGGCAGCATTATATTTCAAACGCTTGTCCTTGTGTTTGGTAGGCAGCTCGCAAACTCAATTCATTTACAGCGCCCGCCACTGAATTAAACATAATTAGTTTAATATTATGAGAGAGAGAGAGAGAGTTGTAAAATTGATGCATGCATTTTTCATCGCAAAATTTTCTTTATTTTTACTTATTTGTGTGTGTGAAATGTTTTACGATATTATTAAAGTTTTAATTATATGAACTTAATACTCAAGTTCGGGGTTATTATATTGAGTAAAAGCTTAAAGTTTCATGGGTGCAAAAATTTAGCTGTGTTGCTTTGGGAAGACCCCACTGAAAGAGCTCTTAAGAGAGCTGTTAAATTGCTTTATATATTTCTGTGGTAAAAAAGATAAAACGCTTAAGTCAACTTAAGCTGAAATTGAGGTAATGACGCCATCATAGTTTTTTTTTAATTTTAAACTATAACTGCAAAATTGGAAGTTTATCTATATGATTTAAAAAAAAACTTATTATTTTATTTTGATATGCGACTTTATGAAGTATAAGCTTAACTTTAACTATAATTTGACTATAACTTGACTACAACTTGATTATAAATTGACTACAACTTCACTATGACTTGAATATGGCTTCGCTGTAATTTGACTATGACTTGACTATGATTTGACTATAACTTGACTGTGACTTGACTATAACTTGACTATGGCTTGACTATGATTTGATTGTAGCTTGACTACAACTTGACTATGACTTGACTACATCTTGACTATGACTTGACTATGATTTGACTATGACTTACTTGACTATGATTTGAACATGATTTGCCTATGAGTTGACTATGTCCTGACTATGATTTAAACATAACTTGACTATGACTTGTGAATGATTTGACTACGACTTGACTTCAACTTGACTATGGCTTGGCTAGGATTTGACTTTAACTTGACTATGATTTGGCTACAACTTCACTTTGTCTTGTATATGATTTTTCTATGACTTGACTATAAATTGACTATGACTTGACTATGGCTTTTCTATGATTGGACTATAACTTGACAATATTTTGACTACGATTTGACTATGATTTGGCTTTAACTTGACTAAGACTTGACTTTGACTTGTGTACGATTTGGCTATCACAACTTCACTTTGTCTTTTGTATGATTTGACTATGACTTGACTACAACTTGACTATGACTTGACTATGGCTTTTCTATGATTTGACTATAACTTGACCATGACTTGACTACAACTTGACAATGACTTGTCTATGATTTTGCTATTATTTTGACTATAACTTGAATACAACTTGACTATTGCTTGACTATGATTTGATTATAACTTGACTATGCATTGACAATAACTTGACTATGATTGGACTATGATTTGACTTTAATTTGACTATAGCTTGACTACGACTTGACGATGACTTGACTATGACTTGGCTATAACTTGACTATGATTTGTCTATGATTTGACTATAACTTGACTACAACTTGACTATAACTTGACTACAACTTGACTATGACTTGACTATGGCTTCACGATGATTTAACCATGATTTGACTAAGACTTGGCCATGAATTGTGTGTGATTTGACTATGACTTGGCTACAACTTGACTAAGACTTGACTTTAACTTGTGTATGATTTAGCTATCACTTGACTGTTTCTATAAGATCTATAAGTGACAATTTTAAGTTTAAAAATCTTAAAAATCTCTTAAAGTTTAAAAGTGATCTCTTGCTAAACTGCTAAATTAAACTTAAGCTTTTTTTCTTTATTGCCACAGAATTTATGATGTTTATAACGATCACTTAAATTATGTACTTTTAGAGAATTTCTTTTATAAATTGGAATGTACATACATATGTAGGTCTGCTGTTTTATGAATAAAAAATAAAAAAATAATAATAATAATAATAACTTCATGTTTAGAAAAATATGTGCTAGAAATTAAAGTTGACCTTTTATATCATTATTAATTCATAGTCATAATGTAAAGAAGTTAAAAAAATATATATATATATATATAAGTACTATGTACTTAAAATATTATTTTTTGGATTAAAATTAAACAATGTTAAGGGGACAAACAATTAAAACTGTTAAGATTTCACCTGCCCAACAATTATGTAGAGTGAGTCAGTAACAGACACTGTCGTTTTATAAGCAACACCTTCAATAACACTGCAATTAGATCATAGACGCTAGATATATCCAACATGTCTTGGATTTCAAAATAACTCTCATGCGTACACATTCATTCATTCATACATACATATGTATGTACGTATTTGCTCTTTTCAATGTTAATGTCAAGTGCAAGGTATACAAATGTTACTTGTATGGTTTGGCCGCAAAGCTTACAAAGACGACTGGTAAGTTTTGAGGAAATAACACACACAGTCTCGCACTCGCACGATGGTGAAGCCAGCTAAAAAGTCAGCCAGCAATGAATGCGGTGCGTAATTTGTTCGTATGTTGTTGTGTATGAAATGAAGGGGCGAAATAGAAAAATAAACAAGAAAGACGTTGTTATACGTTATGAATTAAAAACAAAGTATAAGAGCCAGCAAAATGTAACATACAGTTAGAACTTCTCCGACGGCCTTAAAACTTAATGCCAAAAATTAAGCTATGAACCACGTGTTGATGTCGGACTATAAGTGGCGGCGATATATGTACACCCAGAAAAAAGATTGATTGGAAAACGGTTAGTCCAATAAAATATCATTTGCATTAACTATATTTCAGTTCACGCTATCAATTTTCTGTTAATCCAAAAAACAATCCATGTTCATTGCCATAAGGGCATAATTGTAACAAAGATATGATTGTGACAATATTTAAATTGATTGCATCAACCGAGCGTATGCTTTTTTCATGACTAATTAACTGATTGGTTAACCCAACCGAATAAAATATTACAAATTGGATTTTACTACAAACTTTTGGTATTAGCAACTAAAAAATTGTCGTTTTATATTAAAATTAAAATAAAAAACTTTCAATCAGTTGCTGCAACTAACTAGAGGTTGTGTTTACTATGATAGTTTATAGCAGCAAATTAAAAAATTTGCTTTTGTGACTTTCAAAGACATTATGATTTTTGAATTCTCAAATGGTTTTTGCAAGTCTGTGCATAAGATAACAGGTTTGTGGCTTTTCAAAATGTGTGGTTGAAGAAATGTATATAGACATGCTTCGTCGCCATTAGGAAATAAATTTCAATTAAAGTAAACTTATGACAATATGTATGTCAAATAATAAATTTCTTAAATTGTGTATTTTTATTTGCGTTTATTGTGTATTTTTATTTCAGCAAGGAAGGCCAATTTTTCTTTTACAGGTACCAATTATGATATTGTTTTAATTATAATAAATAAAATTTATTTAAAATTCCATACTGTCAACCAATTTTTTCTGTTGCAGCAACTGTTGGGTTGAGGGTTATAATTAAAATATAGTGGTACCACTAGACTTGGGTCGAACTCGTTCACTAGTTCATTTTTTTTGCCACAAACCACTGATCAAACCTATTTAAATTACATGGGTTTGATCATTGGTTTGTGGCAAAAATGAACTAGTGAACGAGTTCGACCCAAGTCTAGGTACCACAAGAAAATTTTAGTCGCTATAGCAGAATTCTATGATAGTTGCTGCAACCGCCAAAATTCAATTGTCAACAAATTCGGTTGTCACAACGAATCTGTTTTCTCTGTGTATATAATAAACAAAAAGTTATGTATTTATGATTTGATTAGGCTAAAGTTCTTATCGCTTTATAAGTCAAATTACATGTGATAATTATTAATAAGCAAATAACACCAAAGTTATTGTAAATCGTCTGACAAGCACATAGTAGAACGGAACAACTAGAATAACAATACTGTTGTAAATTTAGAGATGGTAAAATTGAGCTTTCATTAAAAAAAAGCTTTCAGCAAATTGTAATACGATGGATCAAATCAATTCACATATTCCATTTGTAATAACGGCTGAGTATATAAAGCAGAAATCTACATTAACTGATACCACAACAGTTGACCAAATGATAATGAAGATTAGAGCTGCAAAACTATCGATAGTACTATCGATAGTATCGATAGTTTTGTTGTAAATGAAATATCAATAGTTTTTTCCACTATCGATACTATCGGCAAAATAAAACAAGTAATTAAAAGAGTAAAAATAATCGAAGTCATTAAACAGTAGCCGGCAGCTTTGAAGCAAATTATCCGTAGTTGATTTATGCTTTTGTACAGCGATGGAAAAGTTGGTACAATTGTATATTTTTAGCGCTATTTGAATGCCAAAAGTACCGTAGCACCGCAATGACCCATTTAGCACTACTGGAATCTCTTTATATTATATTACATGCCAAAAATGGCATTAAAATATATTAACCCCCTTATGCAAAAAATAATGAGTGCTTGAAGTGTACATTAAAAAAAATTTCCATAGAAAAAACCGGTTTTAACGTTCACTTATTTTTTTGCACAAGGGGGTTAATCTTTAGCTCGAAGGTGTTAGAAAATTAAGTAAATCAACTTACTTAAAGAATTGCTGGAGGAATGTTATTTATTCCAAATTCATCTGCAAATGTGGAAATTTAATTTTTCTACCAAGGAGAGAAGCCGACTATTTGCATCGACTGTGAACAATCGAATAAAAAAAGGTTGTAAATGTAGTATATCGTAAATGTTACTTTTATATTCAGATCCCAGCAACTAATATTCTTTGAGCTAGTTTTTCACATAAAGATAAACTATACTTGTCAGTTAACTGCAGTTTAAACTTAAAACTTTGTTTTTCAGATAAAGATTATCTAGTTAAAAATCTAGGTTTAACCGGGCAACATTGCGCAGTTAAACTCAAGTTAGAACTATCAAATGATAAATATACTACGCAATTGAAAAAAACAGTTTTACTGAAAAGTTCAATAAATAAATAAAATGGATGCTTCTTATGACGACGAAGATTTTAGCGATTATTAAACCTATAATAACTTGGATAGGACAATTGTCAGAAATATAAAGGAGATACGAACACGCCAAAATGATTTTTATGTGTGTAATGAATTGGAATTCTTTCAAATATTTCGTTGGATTTAAAATTTTATGTTCTTTTGTAGTTTTTTTTTTTGGAGCGATACTATTTTTAAGTCCATATTACTTATTTTTAAATTCTTAAAAATTTCAAAAAACTTATAGAAGTTTTTTAATATAAATTTAAAGAATTGTCATATCGCTTTTTAAGTGTTGCCCTATTTATATAAAATATTTTCAAGAATGCCATGTCTATATTGAAAGCAAAGTATGTCATTTCTAGCTAAATTGACAAATTTAAACCATCACTGAAAAACAGAATGGGCGGTTAAAACCCGTTTAACTTTGTTTCTTGGTTAACTCAAACGTATGTTAAACTAGGTTTAACTAATTAGTAAAAAACTAACCCTTTGTGCACCTTCTGGCGTTTTGTTAATTGATTTTTAGTTAATTAAAAAGTACAAGTATTAAAAAAATATAAATAAAGAATTAGGTACAATCGTACTGAAAAAATTAAAATTTTTTTTGTAAGTTAGTACAATTTGTAAATATGACATTGCATCCCTGCTTCTGTATACATATATGTATAATATATAATAAATTCATATACATACATATGTATGTATATGAATTTATTTATAAATCCAAGTGTTATTCGACAAATAGTAGTCACAAGTATCTTAATGAAATCAACATCGTTGACACAAAGATACATTTTCGTGGTACTGATATCGCGACGGCCGCCAATCGTCTCTTACGATAAAACTTTACAGTTAGTGTCTTAAAAGTTATCAACAATTTTCGCGTTTTGATAATTCTAAATCATGGGTAGGCCCATAAAATTTTAAGTTCAATAAAAAAGTATATTTTCGATAATATGCCGCTTACGATAAAATCGAAAAAAAGGCTTTATGTATTTTTATATACTAATGAAAATGTTGAGGACTCTGGATTTTTTTTCGAGTCAAATGTAGTTTATGTGGCAACTTTTATAAAACTATTCGATACTATCGATAGTATCGATAGTTTTACATAAAACTATCGAAACTATCGAGTGGAGCGACTATCGATACTTTTGCAGCTCTAATGAAGATGTAGTGGCCTTCGAAAACAGCTGGTTGTTTCGTTCTATGTGCTATTTGTTCATTAACAATTATGAATTTAGCCTAATCAAATCATAAATATAGAAACAAATGAAGTTGGGATAAAAATAATAAAACTAATTAAGAAGTTCTGAATTTTTGGGCGTGGCAAAATAAATCCCGTTTTATATATCTTTCATTTTAGGAGGTTAGTGGTACATTGTTTTTTTGTATGCAGGCCAAGCCAAAAGAATTGAAATAAATACAGTAAAGTGCGACTTTGACTCGTACACAAAGGGTTCCGTACGGACACTACATATGCAATAGTATACGAACTTTAGCCTATTAATCCAATACCCTACGTGATGTAGACATTTTTGTAAAAATTTGGAGTACACGCTAATTTTTTTTCGTTCTCTGTATTTTTTTTTTAGTTTTGGCGCTTTTTCGGGTTTTTCGATTTTTTTCTTAGTTTGTTAGTTTTTTGTTCGTTTTGCCAAGTTTTTTCCGTGTTTGCCGATTATTTTAGTTTTAGTGATTTATTTTTTTAGTTTAGTGCCTTGACGTTTTTTTTCGTTTGTGGTATTTTGTTCGGTTTCGGCGATTTTTTAGTTTTGGCATTTTTTTCCTTCTTGGCGAATTTTTCGGTTTTTGGTTGATTAGTGCAGTTTTAGCGATATTTTTTAGTTTTGGCGCTTTTTTCGTTTGTTGGCATTTTTTTAGTTTTATTGGCGACTTTTCCACTTTTGGTGATTTTTTGCATTTGAGCGATTTATTTTATTTTTGGTGATATTTTTCATTTAATAGATTTTTTTAATTTTTTTTGGGCTTTTGGTGATGTTTTCGTTTTTTTTTGGGACTTATTTTAGTTTTGGCCATTCTTTTTAGTTTTTGCTCTTTTTTTGGAGTTTTGGCAATTTTTTATTATGAAGATTTTTTTATTTATCGATTTTTTTATTTTGCCGATATTTTTTGTATTGGGATTTTTTTAGTCCAACCTTTTTTAACCCCCGACTAAAAAAGGGGTGTTATAAGTTTGTAGTGTGTGTCTGTGTGTCTGTCCGTGTCCACGTACAGGCCAAACGGCTGAACCGATTTTCATTTAGTTTTTTCTGTTTGAAAGTTGACTTGATCGAGAGGGTTCTTAGCTATGTTTGAAGAAAATCGGTCCAGCCGTTTAGAAGATATAACATCTTTTCTGAAAAAAGTCGGGGGTTTTTAAAATTTTTAATTTTTGTTATTATAATTTCATTTCTTACGGTTGCCAAGATACATCAAATTGTCAAAATGACATACTTAAAGTTAAATAAAATGATAGAATACTCTTTTATTTTAATTTTGTTTTTCTTAAGTGTTAATTGGTGTAATCTGCTTAAAAATATACACTAACTTTGCAAATTTTAAGTGTCTGTATATAATTGTCTCTATATATATTATATAGGATTTTAATATTTCGTCTAGGTGCTCGTATTAGAAAATCCTTTATAATTTTTAACTGTCATATACGGGTTTTTGTAGTGGCCAAAGTTCTACATATTCTGTGAAAATTTCTCGAGAAAACAGGCTGTAACGGACAGACAGACAAACGGACAGACGGGCATCGTAGTGCATGCAATAGAGTTCCTTTTCACCTTTGGTGAAGAACAGCTTAGTTAACATCGTGGTATTCCAGCATTGAATAATTTAACATTGTGTATTGAAAAGCTCTTAGTATCAGTGTGGAATAAAAAAAGTGTTCTGTTGTAATAGAAATTGTACACTTCTAAATTTTTATTTAAATGAAAATATTTGAAAAACTATTCCACTAAATGGTGAAGTAAACTTCTTTTTAAATTAAAATAAAAATAAGTTATTAAGTGGCCATGAAAATGCATGTGAAATAGTGCAATTTGTCATCAAAGAATTAAATTAAAATTAACTTCGGTTAGGTTATTCGTGAAAACCTTAGAAAAGTCTTTAAAAAAAATTCCACTGAACTGAAATGAAAAACTATAAACAAAAAGTGTTTAAAACATAATTCGAAGTAAAAACGTAGTATGTGCTTTTATAGATGCAATAAATCGAAAGCGGGTAGACTTTAGTGACCCACAAAGCATGAGTATAAGAAATAAATTTTTATTTAAGATGCTTTGAAAGAAAAAATGAAATTAAAAATTTTCCATAAATAACTCAAAATTAAAAAAAAATATATATATATACTTAAACAATTGTCTAAACAGGTGTTTATTTACATCATCCAAAGTGTCTTAGACTTGTCACATATTGGCTATACAAAGTATTTTTAACACTTACTGCCGCCTTTCAAGGCTTCAGTGTAAAGTTGAAGTAGAAAAATACACTTGTTTGTTGGAACAAAAAAATAAAAAATACTAAACAGATTTGTAGTTGTTTTCAAAGTACGCACGTACACGTACATTTATGCTTATTTACTTGTGGCGATTTGTAGGCAAATCACTGATATGTACGCGTTAAGGTTTTTGTAAAACATCAACCAGGTGAATGCGAATGAATTATAAGGGAAATAGTTTTTGAATGAAATTTTTGTACATTTTATAAATTTATTAACAAATTTCTTTGTTTTTGCCAATATCTTTTGTTCTCGAGAAATTTTTATGTAAAAAATCTGCTTTCCTCTTCCTTTTGCCAGCTTCAATTAATCTTTTTTTATGCTGCTCGCAATTCTCAAGTTGTTCTTGTTTCTTTTTTTCTTCATATTTTCTTATTAAGTTTTAATTAAATTGAGTGCTTTATGCAAAAAGTCTTTAGAAAATATATAATACTTTTTATTCCTCTAGCAGGAAGAAAGCAAAAGTTTTCTTAAAAAAAAAATTAACCAAAAAGTAAAAAAAAAGTTGTAAGGCATTCTTATCGTTACCTTAATATCGAAAGAACCTAACTCATTATTTTTTTTAATCGAGTTTTTAGCGTTTTTCGATACATTACATGTTCTTCTATCGTAACATACAAAAAATTGATATAAAAAAAAGTAGTGAGTTAGGGCCTTTCTACATATAGGTATTAAGGTAACGATATATAGGGAAACACTAGGTACACCGTATTTTTTGTAACCGGTTTTGAGGCACAAGGCTTGAACAAAAATTTAATGGCTCTGTACGAAACTTAATTTACGTGCCCATGTTTGGCTATCGCAGGCAAAAAGCACCTTTCGAAATTCTCTTTAACACAATAGGAACATAAAAAGAACAATAAAATCACCACAAGTCAAAGCACCTTAAATGGATTAAGTAACAAGAAAATATAAGAGCAACAATAAACCTTAACTACCGGACGACTCTCGATAATATTGGGTGTGTTCGTAAATGCATCACTGATCTGTATCATACGTGCAAACTTTTATTTAAAATGCAATACAAGTTCGCTGATAATCTGTTTTAGTAGTAATCATGTTTTTACACCATATTTCACATTTATTTGTTCGTTATCTACTTCCTTGCACCTGTTTAGATAATTTAACTTGCCATTTTCAGTGCAGTGATGCATTTACGAAGAGACCCATTATTAAATAAAATCAAACTTTTTCGCATTTTTTTTTAATTTCCAAAGAAATCTTTATGTCAACCGAGTGCATTTTTTATGTTTTTATAATTCAGTTATTTTTAGACTGATTTTAGAAAAGATTTTCCTTTATTTTTTGTCTGAGAGGATACAACTTCCATTTGGTCGGATTGTTTAAAAATTGGGCGGAAATACGCCCAGTAATATTTTTCATTGATCTATTGAACTTATAGCTCATGACCTCAAGTTTAGTATTTTTAATTCTTTTACAATAAAATATTTTATTTTAAATTTAATTGAACTGCAATGAATTTTAATCAGGAATAATTTTTTAATCGGGCTTAAGTTCAGTATATGGGCATTTCCACGAGAAAGTCTACTTCTTTGTCGCGTGCGACAGCAAGCAATTAAGCTTGTATTTCAGAACAATTTGACTCGATTTTTCTTAAAATTTACCTAATGTAGAGCTGCTGACGGTCTACACAAATATATAAAGAAATAAAAAAAACTCATTTTCTTTGAAAAAAAAGAAACAAACATATATTTTTTTATTTCGCACGTGACAAAAAGTGGACATTTCTGTGGAAGTGCCTTTATTTAATTCTTATAGCATAAAATATTTTTTATTAATTAATATGGTTTTTGTATGGAAGACAAAAAAAATTAAACTATAGTTTAACTGGGGGAGATGCCGTTATTTTTCTGCGCAGCCACCCACGCACTTCATCAGCATCTATACCCAGCAAAGAATTACACATTACCATTTGAACTACTTGCCATATAATTTACTTACTTTTCTGATTGCCAATTTTCATTACTCGCTTACAAATCACATTACCTAAAATTTAAAAAAATGACGTGCAAGTTGCTAAATGAAGAGAATAATTTTTTAGACGAAATAGATTACGTGAAATGTTGACAAATAAAAAAATGTAAGTACTTCTCAAGAATCGATTATTTTAGTCTCACGCCTTGTTAAAATCATTAAGTTGGTAATCCAGTAGGGAAGTGCTTCCACCAAAAATGCTTAATTCCAAACTCGATTACCTTTTTTGACATTTTTTGCTGGGTAGCTATGTAATTGTCTAGAGATTGGCTATTTAATATGCTTTTTCAATGAAATGGAATATGAGACTTCTTTCTAATATCATTACAAGTTCCTATTCCACGATGTCGACAATGTTTAGCTTGTCGCACCCTTACATGCAAAATAAAAACAAAACTTAAAAATTTGTTTTTGTTTTAGTGCAAGAGCGCAACAAGTCGAACGGTTCGGACATCGGGGGACATGCCCTAAAATTTAATGAAGAATATTTTTCTATAGGAAATATTTGTTAACGAAATTTTTTTAAACAAAATATTTGTTGTTAAAAAATTATGTGTTTGTTTTATTGAAGCATTTGCAAGGCAATTTTGTTATGGAAAAGTTTCGCATAAACATTGTTGTTATCGAAAAATTTTTAATAAAAATTTAATCCAAAAGAAAAAATTTCTATAGAAAATATTTCTTAAGGAAAAATTTTTTAACAAAATTTTTGTTGTTAAAAAATTATGTGTTTGTTTTATTGAAGCATTTTTCAGAGAATTTCTCATAAACATTTTCGTTATCGAAAATTTTCTAACAAAAACTTTATCGCAAATTTTCCGATAACAATTTTTGTTATCGAAAATATTGTAAAAAAAAATTCAACATATTGAAGGACAGGCCCCAAATGATACATATAAATAAAATATTTTATTTAACTGAATTATTTTTAACTTTTTAGTGCTTATTTTTGAAGTCGGTTAATTTTTTTTTCAGTTCCATATCACATTGTTACAGTGAGTCGGCATAGGGAAGTACTGGATTTTTTTTTAGTTAGTTTAATCAGTAAAGTCAGCAAATACTTACAGTAAATTTTATAAATGGACCTACTAAGCCACTTTTAAAGTCATCGCCTTTTATAGCATTAGTACCAGCTGGAGTCTACTCGTATATTAGCAATTTTTCTATTTTTTTTAATTTTTTTTTAATGATACTTGATTTTAATATAGTTCGAAAAAATTGCAATTAAAAACCTAATTGAGCGACCGAGGAGGAAAAATAAAATTTTTAATTTTCAATTAAACTTGGTTTCAGCTTAAGTCTCGGAATGAAAAAAAAAATACACACACACTCGCACACGCTTGTTTGAAGTCATCAAATTGGCTTTTATTTTATGTAATTTTCTTTAATAAAAAACTAAAATCTTGTTTTAATTTTTAATGTTCCCTTTTTTCCAGCCAGACTTCTTTTCTAACTTGGTCTCAAGTTCTTGAGGCATTCGTATGAACGTATTTTGTGGTTGCATGCATTTTAATGTTTTAATGAATAAAAGAAAAGAAACAACATGAATTTTTATTCTGCATTTTAATATTCAGTTCATGTATGAGCAGCTCTTTCTTTATCGCTTAGATTTGATCGAAGTCATTTCGAAAGAAAGAAAAACAAGAACAAATTATGAAACATTATTGTAAATGCATATTTAATAGTTTTTTTTTTTCATCTTTTATTTTTAAAATTTATAAGCTTAAAAGAATATTCTGTTAATTTGTTATTTAAAGCGTTTCGGGGCTTAGGAATTTCTTTGATAGTGATAAAAAAATATTTAAAATTATTTGTAGTGAATATTAAAGCAGACTTTTTCCATATCTTTATTACAAGTTTTAGTGTTTTACTATAAAAAAGCTTTAAGTTTATTCAATTCTACATTTTCCTTATTCTTGGCTTGTTTTACAGGTCGAAAAGCGATAGTGTGGTAGCATATACTGGTGGACACGCCATGAGACTGTTCGCAAGAGTTTTGAAATTTCAACAGTTCTTAAGATCCCTTTGGAAACTGCTCAATTAGATTCAATCTGATTCAACAGAGCCAGAAATATGAAAAATATCCATACTTATTCCTTAAATCAGGCTTTATGGTAGCGGACATTATATAACATTTTCGAAATCGAAAAGCTTTGAATATTGGATAACGACGAATACGAATTTAATGAACAACAAAACTTCAAATAATGCGAACGCGAGACAAAATGATTTTGCTGTGCTTATCCAGGCACTAAAGTGTTCAGTTATTGCATTATATACTTGGAAGAGATCGAAATCGTTAATGACTTTGCGAACTTTAATGTATAACATTCATAGAAGCAAAATATTCCACTTACCTCGAAAATGTGTTTAAGGAACTAAAATTTCTGAACGTTAATTGAAGGTATGTTTTAAGCTTAATTCATCACTACGACATTTACTCTAAAAGCATTAAAAGATTTTAAGAAAAACCATGTCGAGCTCTTAATGGAAACTCGATTTTTGAAAATCGAAATCTTAAAATCTTTCCACTTAAAAAGTACTTTAAACGAAAATTAAAAAAACTGCTAATGAAATATTTTTCTACTTTCCCTTACCTTAAGCGAAAGCTTATTTCATTTCGCTAAATAAAAAAATACCCTAAATAAGTCCCAAAAATAGTAGAAGTACATATCAATAATTAATTGTAGGAAAAGGGTATCACTGTTGCTCGCTTAATAACATTTTGTTTAACTTTTCCCAACAGCAAAAGAGAAACCGAAGAAGAGGGCAGCAAAATGTTTTTTGCTGGCAGTGCTGCCGAGTACTTTAAAAAAATATATAATCATTTGACACAAACAAATCATTTCTTAAATCATCAATACACATTAACATTAAAAAAATGAACAAAAAAAAATATATGATAAATCATCAACTTAGGCAACGCAGTCTAGTGCTAGATAACAGTGATGGGAATTGGAAATCTTCATTTCGTGCCGAATCTGTTTCAAAATAGTGCCAAAATCACTTGAATAGTGCCAAACCACTTTTTATAAAAATATTTTTAATGTTGCTACTTGATGTTTATCTATACTATGGTTCTTGAATGATACTTTCTTTATTGTGTTTAAAATTGATAATTTCTATGGCAAGTTTTATAAATTTGTAAATGCTAAAAATATCAATAATTGTTAGCTATTTATTTTAATCCAACAAGTATTCTGTCGTTATAGCAGAATTTGTTTTTTTTTATTTTTTTTTATTTAGCATTTTATATACATATATTTCTATTATAGCAATACATATTGTTAGAATTCAAAAAGTCTTTACCATGTATTAAAAGATTGCAGTCTATTTAACATTTAACTTTTTATCAAATTTCGAACTGTTGTCACCATCGTCACGTCAATACAATACCAAAAAATTTCGCCTTTTCTACTCAATATCGAGAACAATTATTTGCTATTGACAGTCTTTTCCTATTCCTACAGGTTTAGAAAATAGCGTAAGTTTCTCAATAGTAGTAAGTTGTTATCGACAACTTGTAGAAAAACCTCAATTTTTTTAGTGTTGTATTGACGTGACGTTGATGTTGGCAAATGTGATTTTTTCCACACTTAATAAAGAATGGAGAATAGCAGGATTACCTTGATCGATTCTATAATATTAATTAAAAATTTTTGATTGCAACTATTTTCTAGTCCCCGATATCTTTCTAAAACTCACACTCAAGCTTGTGAACTTTTTTAAATTTGTATTCCCTTTTAATTTTTTCAGCGTATTTGGTATCGTTTGGATACATTTGTGTAACAAAAGGAACCGTACTATTTGCGTCTCCACTTAGAACATGTTCTGCTGTAAATTTTGCAAACCAATTCAATTAATATTCCTTTAAGTTATACTTAGTTTTCAAATATGACACAAAAGAAATGTAAAAAGACTTTATTCTATTTTTGAATTCTACAACTTTATGCTGGGAAGCTGAGTTTTTGGTTATTAATAGTTCAATTCCTGGGACGCAATAAATTTCTTCTCTTGGAAGATGGTGAAAATTTGGATCTATATTATTTATCAACAATCTTCTTTTTTTTTTCAAAACATATCGACATAAATGATGAGATGAAAGCAGAAAGCCTCTTCAGATTGCATTTCGACATTAATATCATTTATTATTTTAAGGACACAAGATAAAAATACATACACATTTTGCTTATACTCGTATCACCCGTCAAACTATTTAATATGAATTAAGTTCTATCACTGCATTATGACTGAAAATTTGATATTATAAAGGAATATTTGGAGAGTTCCCGTTATTCAAGGACTATATTTACATCAGCTCGACGAGACAACCAACGGTTTGGGTAATGCATAAGAATTTCATGAACTTCAGAGTTGAAATATTTCTGAAAATGTATAAAATCCTCCCTACAACATGACCTGTTGCAAACAAATTTATTTCATTTAATAGATCGTCAATGTCTCTGGTCAAAGAGCTTCTTTTCCTCATTAGATCCGAACAGTTGTCAGTCTCAAATCTGTGCTCAAATCCTGCTACGTTTTCAATAGAAACGTTAGCATTACAAGAAGAGTACTTACTATTGCAAGAAAAAATTTTAATTTTAAAGAACAAAAAGTGCCAGAAAAGAAACGAGAGTGCCACAGTGCCAGCCAACATCCAATAGTGCCAAAAATGGCACAATTGTGCCACATTTCCCATCACTGCTAGATAATAAAGACTGTAAACAATTCAGTTAACAGAACCACACATATGGTTAAAGTTAACATAACATTACGGTAATAAAAACAATGTTTAAAATGAGCTGTTAAGTAAGATAAACCAGTTACTGAGTATGAATGTGATAAAGAGAGACGGAGTAACAGGTATTATTAAACGCTTTAATGTGACCAGCTGCTTTGTTGATATATTTTCATAGATGTTCATATATTTTTTTTTATTAATTTTACACTTTCTGATACAATAATACCGTAGACAGACGGCAACGTTAATTTTCATTAAAATTAACTTGTGCATTATCCCCATTCCAGTGTGTATTAGATTTCACGTAAATGCACTAAATCAGAGTGAATTAATCAGGGATGATAAATGAGAAAACCAATTTCGTACCAATTAGCTTTTTAAAACGTACTTTTTCGAACCCAATAGTACTAAAATCGGTATTTTTTTTGCATTTGTAACTTTTTTTTTATTATATTTTTGGAACATGTCGCTCATTTACTCAAATAACGTCATAACTGAAAAAAAGTATTTTGTCAGATCACAAATTTCAAGTTTTCAATCTACACACGTCTTAATGAGAAATGAAAGCTTTGTGCTTGTTAAAAAAAAGAACTATATGAGGATTAATCTGCATCATTAACTGAAATTTTATTCATATCGTTGGTCTCAAGTAAAAAGGCCCTAACTCAAATAATTGCTATTTTACAGGAGAAGGTAGAAACACAATAGAAACTAATATTCTTTTTGTAATATTTTTGTACAACTGATTGTAAAAGCGTTAGTTTTCAAACTATTTTAAATATATTGGAATCACTGAAAAACTCAATTTCGTAAAAAAATATGAGTTAGCTCCTCTCAATAAGTCCTTTGTTTGTATTAGACTTTCAAGTCTTCGTTTTGATTATGAAAATACTCTTTCCACATTCGCGGATGAGTGAAGAATTGATAATTTTCTCCTGATAATTTTTGAAAGCTCATTAGCTCATCCAATTAATTTTTTAAAGCTCGAAACTCGTTGTTTATAGTATTGTTAGCGGCCCGCTCCGGCTTCGCACGGGTATAAAATATATAACGTATGTCATTCACTGAAAAAATGATTAAAATCTATCCAGTTGTTTTTATCTATTCATTACTGCCCGTGGCCCGCACGCGTTAAATTTAGAGTAAAACAATTCTTCGCTCCCAAAACCATGAAGATTTCCTGCTATCTTTGGAATATCTAAATTCATACACTACATTTTTACTTATTTCCTTTTTTACATTTACTGCAATCAAGCCCTTTTTAAGCAAAAAAAATTAAAACGATTTTAATTTTAACTGATTTATATATGACGTAGTATTTTTTTGGGGGGAGGGGGGGGCAGCAAAGTCTCCCACCGATTAAAAAAACATTATGGAACTAAACTGCAGGCGAACTCGTTAAACAAAATATCAATTTTGAAAATTGGTTCATAAATGAGTTATGATGCATAAGGGGAGAAAATTTCCCCCTCCGATTTTCGTAAAAAATTATAAGTTCTAACTTAAGGGAAAACCTTTTCAGACGAAAAAAGAATTTTGAAAATCAGTTCATAAATGACCGAGTTATACCAGAGGGGAGCAAATTTCCCCTTCCGATTTTCGAACAAAAATTATGGGACCCAACTGCAGGCAAACCCTTTGAAACAAAAAAAAAATTCGAAAATCGGTTTAAAAATGACCGAGTTATGCGTGTACAAATATAAAAAAGAAAGAAAATAAAAAATACACACGAATTGATAACCTCCTTCTTTTTTGAAGTCGGTTATAAATGTCATTAAAATCACTATTTCTGAAAGGGGCGTGGCACTTACCGGGGTAGAATATATATAAAAACACGCGCCGGTCTTTTAGAAATATTTTGTGGGGTGGAAGGCGAAAATCTGTTGGGGCATTGAAGAGTTCACCCCTAACAAATAAACGTGTTTTTGATTTTTATATTATTTATAGTATTATAATTTCCATGTTCTTTTGGGAATATTTTTTAATAAGAGACCCAGGCGAAATTGTGACTTTGCCCAAAAAATATGTACCACCACAACACTGTAAATACAAAATTACGACTCTTCCAAAATTTGTGTACCACCACAGTACTCTAAACACAAAAATATGACATAACGTTTATGTTACCGCGTTCTTAGTAATGCTATACCACAACAACACTGTGTATACAACAATTCTACGATAATTTCCCAATACCCCGTTTACAATAATTCTATACCGCTACAACGCCATAAATACAAAACTTTGACTTTAGTTCACCAAATACCCCATTTACAATAATACTTTACCGCTGCAACACCGTAAATACAAAAATTTGACTTAATTTGGGAAATTTCCATTGTAACGACCTTATAAATATGTATTTAGAGTATTGTGACAACATTGAAAACAAGAGTCGGAGGATGGTCATTCGGCATTATCATTTTAATGTTATGAGTACATTAAAATCTTGGTAAACGAATGTTGTACTGATGTTAGTTGTACCCGGAGACAATCGTAGCAACGTCATGCCGATTGCCTTTTTCTGCCTGGGGAGATACTATACTACTAACATATTCGGGAGTGAATTTTGTTAGCCAGGTTAAAATTTCGTCATGAAAAGTAAATTTATATATCTAGAAATAAAATTATTTTCATCATTATTTTCATTTAATTTCATCACTTAAACGATTGATATGATAATAATATAGCAAGTTTTTTATTTTATTTTTTTTTTAAATTATATATTAATGCAATAGATAAAATAAATGAAGACAGCGCTATCATATTGAAAACGAAACACCGGTGAAGTTAGATGTAGTTCTTTATAATAAACCAATCAAGTTTAATGCACATCTAAGAAGGTAGTCGCTCTCAACAACAAATCAAATTCGCCACTTTTCTCCCAAATTGATTATACTTTAAATGATCGCGATTAATTATTTTTGTGAAAATAAAGCAAGGGATAGTCTCTCGCAAATTTTTCAAATAGTACCAAATGAGTCACGGGTGTATCAACGTACTTTTAGGGTTTGAATAGTACCAAGAAAAGTACAATTGTACCAACTTTATCATCCCTGGAATTAATACTGAATTTAGGTATTTAAATATGGTAACACCGTCAACAATTAATCAGATGTTGGCGAATTGTTTTCTGTTGCAAATTGTTTTTAGCAAAATAAAATAGAAATATTAAAATCAAAGCACATTTTTTTCATTTTGAGATTTCCAAGAAAAATAAGCGAAGTGTGTGGTACGAAAAGAGTGCATAGATTCTGTTAACTGTTTACTAAATGCAAATACTGTCGTCTGTCAGGGTAAATTTTTAATTCACATTAGTGAGATTTTAATGCAAATTAACGATGTCGTCTGAAAGTGAATCAAATCAAAAAGATTGCACAGTGGTGCAGAATTAAATTATTTTTTAAATAAGTCAGCCATTTCAGCCTATCGATATAAAATTTCACGGACACATAGCAGCACGGTTGTAAATACCAGCTGGTAAAACTGCTCAGGAGTCCAGCTATAAAATAAATTTTTTTACTGGTTAGCCTTTTTTGTTTCTCATCTGATTTAAATTTTTTTCGAATGCCTCTGAAATTATTTTGAATTAATGAATACAACATTGTACACATTGTTAACTTGAGTGTGCTGGTGTGTCGTCAAAATGACGTATAAATTGAAATGTAAACAACATTTCTCTATACCAAATACACGTGTTTGTCTGATTGTGCGTAGGTTTGTTGGGTGACGTGACGTGGATGCACAGAAAAAAATATGGCCAAAAGCTGAATGCGTAATCCTGTATTCAAGGGAAATTAGAACTAACGTTTTTATTACATTGCATGCTCTAGCTTTTAGAGCCTTAAATTAGAACGATCAGTTCTATTTTCAGAGAATTTTTATGTTTTGTTTCTTTTTAATACTGAAAAATGATCCTTATAGTTTTTATTTGGCTGCCACTTTCTTTAAACTATGGGGAATTTTAACGAAATGTTTTGTGTTCGTTTTATACTCATATAAACAAAATTAGTTTAATAAATATGGATATATAATTTCCCAATAGTTCTTAAGCGTAACATATGACCTTAATAAAATAATTCCATGTAATTCTATTTTTTTTTATTTCATTAAATGTATGGGGATGAAGAAACTGCCTCGCTAGTGAATTTGACGGGGATTATCAATATTGTAATGAAAAATACACTTGTTTCATAAAAAATAATTTATTTAAATTCCTAAATAAATAAAAATAATTAGTAATAGTAAAATTAAGATATAATTTTGGTACATACATGCTTTTTGGTATGGAAACCACTAGAAACTTTAATATAAATTTTAAATAAAGAATCTTTTGAGCCAGCTCTTGATCTAACTTTTACCATGTGCAGCTTGCAAGTAATTATAAAATTGTGATGTCTTGATCAACAATATGGCTAAGCAATTTTTTCTTTCAGTTTGAAATTCTTTAAACGCACTAACCCTGCGTTTACACATGCAAGTACCTTGCATGCAAGCTCTGTGTACGTATTATCAACGAAAATTTCATACAAATTCCCGACTGTCTTGCAACTTGCATGTTTGCCTTTTATTGCAGAGTTGTCCATAACATAAAAAAGTTTAATTTTGAGGGAACCAGATATTATTGAACTTAATTCGTGTTATTTTAATGTTATTTATGTCTAAAAAATTCATTAACCGCTTGATTTATGAATATTTAAGAAAATAAATATTAAATTAGCTTTTAAATGTATTTAAAATTAGTAAAAACTCATATAACATTACACAGAGATCCAGTTAATTTCTACTAAAGTGTTAATAGGGCAACACTGTTAGCTAACTTTCCATTTACTTGCTGCAAGTGAAACAAGTCACTGTCTTGTAAAATTCCTTGGCAGTTGAGTTGGAAGTAGACTTCAAGTGCCGAAAGTGTAGTTGTGTTAGTAAAAGAGTTTTAGTGTATTGAGTTTTTCGAACTTGCACTTGCACGTGTAAACCCTAGGTAATAATCCCAAATTAATATTTTACTTATTAATTAAAATATTTTTTAAATTAAAAATACATTGAAATTGATTATTGAGGTTTAGCTGAAAATATTAATTTGGGATTATTAGTGCGTTTAGAAATTTTAAACTGAAAGACAAAATTTCTTAGCCATATTATTGATTAAATGCGTTTACAAAGCAAGTTGTAGATCCTTTACAGTAAGCAATTAAAATTCTTAAAAATTGAGCAAAGCTATAGAGTCCAAAACTCTACTAATGCTCAAAGTTTGTCAAAGAAAAACGTTAGAAAGATAAACATGGTCCTTCTTATCGAAAGTGTTAATTCAGTTCCTTTGCAAAAATTAAGCGCACAAAACCTAAGTAATATTAAAAAATCTTCATGTAAAATATTATTCATGATAAGTGAAAATATTTCTAAGAAAAATTTATTCACAATAGCAATTTTGGGAAGAAAAAAATATTTAAAAGGAAAATATGTATGTTCACGTATGTGAATCCTTTTCTGTAGTAAAAGGTAAAAAAATATGGGAAAAGCCACTAAAACTTCTTGAAAGAAAATTAAAGTTTGCTAGAAATAATTTTTTATAATGAGCTAAATTTTGCTGCTTTTTACTAGATATCCCATACAAAACAAAATCTATTTTATCAGTAGATTTGTAGGAAATCTAATAAAAATCTAATAGTTTTATTTATTTTGTACTACCCTGTATAATATATTTATAAAAAAGATACGTGAATTAGCTACGTTCTGCTTAAAAAGGTGTGTGACTTAGCTACATTGTAATTAGTTTTGAAATTTTTTTTAGTTATTGGGTTTTGTTTTGGATAAAAAACCTTGATAAATGACAAAAAAAGTTAGTCTAAACGGCATAGATTTTCATAAAGATTTTAATTAAAATCTGCTAGATTTTGTCTAATCTTAAAAATGTATGGATTATCTGATATCACTGTGAAAATCATATTCCCCTTTATTGTGAATGGCGTCGTCGACGTCACATCAAGACGACAGCAAATTTTGTCACTTGTATACTCTTTACCGGCAAAAATTGGATATTATTGATAATCTCTTACTAATTTTTAAAGCTTTGTAAATTAATGGAGCATGTTAATATTAGCCAATTTTTGTCGACAAAGAGTAGACAAGTGACAATTTTTAGTGTCGTCTTAATGCGACGTCGACGACGCCATTTACAATAAAGGGGGTTTAAAGATTATGTACATTTATGTAATTACGTAATATAATTAACGTAATTTATTAGAATTGCATTTTGCGAAATTAATATGCATAGTGAATATGAAAATATATGAATTGTGTGGAAAGAAAGTCTTTAGAATTCATGTCCTTCAAAAATCTTTTTAAGTTGTAGGAAAAAATGCTCAAAATATAAATGAACGATTTTGTACTTTTGTGACATCTGGTCACACTGATGTCTCTTGATTGCAATAAAAAAAAATTACTGGATTAGTTAACATTTGGCTATTGCTGTTAACATTAACATGTTTGTGGACTGCAATAGTTTAACAGATGCCATATATTAACATCAATAGCGCTTGTGATGGTGTTAAAGTGATAGATTTTATGTAAAAAGAGCTAATGACATGTTAATGCTACGTTAGTTGAACGCCGGCATTTAAAGTTGAAACAACGTGTGACGCGAGTTAAGTGTGTCGCGTATTAAATTTGATTCTTTTTAAAAATTCCAAAGAAAAATTGTGTAGAAAACTTTTCATAAAAGAAATTTATTCGCTATTGAAAGCTGACTTAAATCGTTTAAGCGAAAAATAATAATTAAAATAAAAAGGTAACAGATTAAGTAGGAAATACTTAAACAATAATATTCGGTTGTGGCAATATTCTGCCATTTTAGTTTTTCTTTTAAGAATGTGAACAAATATATTACCTGTTTGTTGGTTGCTGCATACATTTTTGTTTATAAAATTCTATTTTAAAAGGTTTCTTGGGAGTTGTACTCCCTACCGTATAGGTATACAATTTTTGTTCTTTGTATGTACATACATATGTACATGTTCGTTTTTTTTTCAATGCACATTTAAAACCGGATTTTATACAAAAGGAATTATTCAACAGCTTAAATATCATCATTATCGTATTCATTTTCGTCATCATCATGTATGGTTTAAGGCATGCAGAGCAACAAGAAATCAGACAACAACAGCATTAATATTAACTATAGCAGCACCATTAAAGTGCGACAGTGAAAAAACAAAGCAAAAAACGTGCAATACCAAACATAACCAAAAAAAGAAAAGAGAGTCAGTCATGTGAAAGATAGAATTTGTTTGCAATTTCGTATGTGTGTGTGTGTGTGTATGCGCGTTTGTGTTCAAAAGAAATTTTGAATATAAAACAGAATAAAACAGTAACAACAGTAAAGCGCTTTGCTTTGGGTAAATACAAGGCCTAGTTATCAGGTCAACGCAATCGTCCTGATGATATTCTGTGTTTTCGTGTTTTAACTGTCAAAAGCTGTTTGCGCATACACTTTAGTTCATGTTTGTGTGTCTTTCTGACAACTAAAACACAAAGTTGTTTTTTGTTTTGCTGTGTTTTTGTAGAGTTGCATAGACCTAATAAATAGGCTTTGGGTAAATACAAATCAATAAGTTGTAATCGTTATAATTAACAACAACAAAAACTAAAGAATAATTTTAGAAATAGCGTCGAGTGTGCCAAACGCAACAACAGCCATCCATTAAACAGTTGCATTAAAGAAAATAAAAATTAACGGGTGAATAAAATCCCTAAAAGAAAGAGAAAATAAAAATATAAATGAATGAAAACAATTGCCCAAATAAAACAAACACAATTTTGGTTAAAACAAAAACCATTTACAAAGGCAGAAAAAACAGTTAATTTTTTTATTAAATTTTTAACAATCTTTATTAAATTTAAACATAATAAAGAAATGCATAAAAAATTATAATTAATGATGAAAAATAAATTTTTAAAATATATAAATAAAAAAGTGCGACTCTGACTCGCACACGAAGGGTTCCGTACGAACACTAGATATGCATGTATGTAATTTAATACAAACTTCATCCAATATAATATATGTATATTTTTGGCATTTTTTTTTCGTTTTTGTGATCTTTTCGGTTTTTTTGTTTTGGCGGTTTTTGCGTTTTTTTCAGTTTTGGCGATTTTTTTAAGTTTTGTCTCTTTTTTTAGTTTTAACACTTTATTTTCTTGTTTTGGCGATTTTTTTCGGTTTTTGGCGTTTTCCATTAAGCTTAAATTAGACGTGCCATAGTCATAAAAAATAATTCTTTAATTTGTATAGTTTTTAAGTTTAAAATTTTTTAAACGCACTAATAATCCCAAATTAGTAGTTTACTTATTATAACTAGTTGTTCTAAGAAACTTTGGGTAAAGGTTCCTTGATGATCTTCATTAGCAACAGTGAAATGCGCATAGGATCCAGCTAAACCCCTCAATAATCAATTTCAATGTATTTTTAATAAATAAAAATATATATTCTACTTAATAAGTAAAATATTAATTTGGGATTATTAGTGCATTTAAAAAATGTTAAACTTAAATTTTAACAATTCCCATAAAAAACAACTAATTGTATAGTTTTTAGGGTTCCGTACACCAAAGGTGAAAAGGAACCCTATTGTTTTCGCTATGCTGTCCGTCTGTCCGTCTTTCCGTCTGTCCGTCACACGGTATTTTCTCAGGAACCGTAAGAGCTACGGACCTGAAATTTGGACACAGTATGTAGAATCTTGGCCGCTACAACAACAAATACATGAGAATTAAAAATTAAAGGCTGTTCCAAAACGGGCAACGAAAAATGTTAAAATCAAATGTAATATAAAGGGTGTTTTTTATTGAGGCATAGAACTTTAAGTTGGCATCACTTTTTTAACTGGCGGCCATTTTGTCAGCTGTCAAGTGATTAATATTTAGTTTGGTTTGCCATTTCATCATGAATTGGTTGACAAAAGAACAACGCTTGCAAATCGTGCAAATTTATTTCGAAAATAATGGTTCAGTACGCGAAGTTTACCGCAAGCTCCGTCCATTTTATGGTCGACATAATTGTCCATCAGAGCAATTAATTCGGTTAACCATGGATCGTTTTCGCACCACGTTTACTCTATGTGATGATACGCATCCGCAGAGACGTCGAACAGTGCGCACCGAAGAAACAATTGCCGCTGTAGAGCAAAGTGTTGAAGAGGACCCGAATGAATCGATTCGCCACCGTGCACAGCAATTGGAGCCGACTAACCGACTATTTTGTTCCCAAATTGGATGGCATGAATGTGGATGAGTTGTGGTTCCAACAAGACGGCGCTACATGCCACACAGCGCACGTCACAATCGATTTATTGAAGGAAACATACGATGAGCGCATAATTTCGCGGAATGGACCTGTCAATTGGCCACCAAGATCGTGTGATTTGACACCATTGGATTATTTTCTTTGGGGATATGTGAAGTCGCTCGTCTACGCCAATAAACCAGAAACGTTAGGGGACTTGGAAGCCAACATTCGTGGCGTTATTGCCAACATACGGCCTCATATGCTCGAAAAAGTGGTTAAAAATTGGACCTGTAGAATTGGCTTTATTCGAGCCAGCCGCGGCGGCCACATGCCCGAAATCATATTTAAACATTAATGGCATAAAATTATCCTTCCAATAAAGCCAAATTGATGGACATTAAGACGATTTTCTTGCGTTTTATTTCAATCCAAAGTTCTATACCTCTTAAAAAAACACCCTATACATACAATTGTATGAACATATGTATGTATATTGAAACTTGAAATTTGTAAAATTAGTGTATTTCTATACAGACTACAACAATTAACACTAAAATTTAAAAAAATTAAAATTAAAGGACCACATCAGTTAATGCAATTTTGACTATGTAATTTTGACAATTTGCTATATCTTGGAAACCGTCAGAGCAAACACTTGAAATTTTCAAAAACGGTAAAACTAAAAAAACCGAAAATTATAAAATTGCCAAACCAAAAAAAAAAATTGCCAAAACGAAAAAAATCGCCAAAATTAAAAAAAATTTCTAACACTAAAATAAATCGACAAATTCGAAAAAATCGCCAAAATGAAAGAAAAACGCCAAAATGAAAAAAAACGCCAAAAACCGAAAAAAATCGCCAAAACGTGAAAATGTCGCCAAAACTAAAAAACAAATTTAAATAAAAAAAATCGCAAAAATGAAAAAAATCGCCAAAAAATAAAAAAAAATTGTCAAAATGAAAAAAACGCCAAAACCGGAAAAAATCGCCAAAACAAGAAAATAAATTGTCAAAACTAAAAAAGAGCCAAAACTTAAAAAAATCGCCAAAACCGAAAAAACGCAAAAACCGCCAAAACAAAAAAAACCGAAAATACCCCAAAAACCGAAAAAAATGGCAAAACTATATATTATATAGGATGAAGTTTGTATTAAATTACATATCTAATGTTCGTACGGAACCCTTCGTGCGCCAGTCAGAGTCGCACTTACTGATTTTTTTTTTAAATATTTTGGATGCCTAAAATAGTTTCTGCGAAACTAAATTTCTAGTACTTTCGAATTCGGAAATTGCACTTTTTCGAATAGCAATGACCCCGCTAGACCAAAGGCCGCACCAAGCAGCCACACCTTGAGTTTGGAGAGGCATTTCAAATATAACTCTGCTCTTTTGACGCAGCCTAAGAACAGTGTGCACAGTTAATTTTTTTTTAAATTCGGTAGAATCGACAAAATAAATCGGTAGATTTGAATGAAATTCGGTAGAAATTTTTTTATTCAGAGAAACATAAAAGATAACAATTAAAAGAAGCATAAAAAAATAACAAAATATATGTAGTTATATATAAAGGGTATCAAACTAAACAGGTTCCAAAAGCGCATTTAAAACTTTACATGTGATTGGATATTAAACTGCCATAAACAATGAAGCATTTCCAATAAAAAAAGTATCATCCCCAGTTATTTACCCTTACCCTTTATATAGATATGCTATGCGTACATAAAATAACATACATAAATAATAGGAATTCAGTTTTTGTACATAGGTTTTATAAAGCTACTAAAATAACTTTTATTTGACAAACATTTGTAACTACAAAGATAATATGTAAGATCCATTTATGAACTTAAACTTTTGTGCAAAAATTATTAAATCATGGGTAGGAATAAATATTACATCCCCAAGGCACAATTCTTTGGCAAATATGTTTTCAACCGGTTTCTTTGTTCTGTTTTAATGATTTTCATGACAGAAAATGACCGCTCTGCGGCAGCACTGCTATGTGGCAAAATAGGCAATTTACACATATGTAGTTATATCGACTTAAATTACTAAATAACAATATCCGCTAGATTTCAGGCCTTGTTCGGTAGAATTGGTAGATTGTTAAATTCACAAACTATTCGGTAGATTCTACCGAATATCGGTAGAAGTGTGCACACTGCCTAAGAGGTGAAAATAAGCCTCATTATTCAACATGATTTTTCGATGAAATTCCGTATTAGTTTGATGAAATTCAAGGAGCCAATTAGCAAAGATGGGGGGGGCTTTGTTGATGGTCGGTAGGCGTGAGTTCTTGTACTTACTCTAAACTTTAAAAGCCTTTATATAAAATACGATATAATGCCAACAGCAATATTCTCAAGTGTTCATGAGAAGCTGTTGTTTTAGTTTTGCCAACTGTAGACTAGAAAATTTTCACCATTTTTATGTATTAAATTTTAATAATTTCAATGCTTTGTTGAAGCGGATATCGTTCCATTTTGATTGCCTGTCGTTTGTCAAGCCGTAAGACTTAGCTCACAAATGGAAATTTTAGTTAAGGAAGTTTTTAGTTCAGGGCCAGAGAGAGGGAAATATGATGGCTTACGTCTTCAATATCTACTCATCTCTCAAAAGTTGCTTAAATTTACGAGTACTAGTTGTGTGGGAACCCAGTCTTGTGGCTTAAGTCATGACAACTGTTATAATGGCGGTTAATTAAAAACGTCAAACGTCTTGTTGAAAGAAGGATCTCTTTCATTAAAAAAGTGTTTAAATCATATTTTACTCTTAAATTTAAAGCTTAAATTTGAATTTAAAATTTACATATATATATTAATTTTGATTCTGTTTTGCAGGCACACGAATTTTTCGAATCCTCTTCAATCACAAAATTACAAAAATATAAAATTCTTTTATATTTGCTATTATTAAAAAAATACAAAAAAAAAAACTAATAATAACTAAAAATATTAATATTATAAAATAAAGTTTAACGAAAAAAAGTGTTAAACTTTCTACATAAAAATTTGAACATTTGAACTGAAACTGCTAACTAATATTTAACTGAAAAATATTAAAAGTTATAAAGTGATTAAATAAAACACATTTCAGTTCGAAACTTGTTAAAAAGTAAATTTTTTTTTAAGTGAATGAATATAAATAATCTGTAAATAACGCAAAAAAACAAACTAAATCCTTAAACGTATTAAAAAAAATATATAAAATAAAAAAGTACTAGAAAAATTATAATTTAATGTTTTTAGAGAAAAAAAAAACGAAAACGTAGTGAAGTTTTAATAAAACAACAGTCCCAAAAAATACGTCAGTTATAAGATATTTTACTTCATCTGCTATTTATTCAATAAAAAGGTAAATCATTATTTTATTATATTACTAAAATTAGTATAAAATTAGTATAATTTAATTTAAAATTTCTATGCCACATTTATTTAAAGAAATATTATTTTAGTACCAAAGAATAAATTATTAAAATAAAAAAAAATCTCATATAAAATTAAAATTTGGCTGAGTGCCAATATTCGCAAAATATGTAGAAAAAAATAAAATAAAATTTAGATTAAAAACTTTGTAAGTAGAGACAATTTATTAAACAATAATTGAAGGAAAATTCTTTAAAAAAAACGACATAATCACCCTTATTCCAGTTGTCGACATTGACGTCACTTTAAGACATTGTCAAAAAATTGGGGCTTGTTTTCTCGCTCTCGAGAACAATTTTGTGATACTGACAATCTATTTCCGTTCCCTAAGGTCTAGAAAATAGCATAAGCCTGCCAACAGGAGACAGTTGTTTTCGACAACGGCTGCACAAGCCTCAATTTTTTGACATTGAGGGCAATTATGAATAAAATTCCGCGAGAAATTTTTCCCGGGGAAAAATTCCAACTAATGGCAAGTAATAGGGAAAACAAAAAATTCTAATTGGAAAAGGGAGAAATTTCTCACGGAATTTTATTCATAATTGCCCTGATTGTGTTAAAGTGACGTCGATGTCGACAACTGAAATAAGGGTGGATAAAAAAACTTTGTATGTAATTAATTTCCTATACATTTTTTATCGCACGAGTTTTTGTATCAGGCGAAATTCACAGTTAAGATTTAATATGTTTGATAAATCCAATCGTTATTTGTTTCTATGCTGCCTAAACAAGTTTGCTTTCATTCTATTTTGGGTATTTTCCAGAAATGCTTAGGAATTTATAAGTTTCAGTTCAAGCTAAATTTTATATTTTTAGCCATATTCCTTAGACAATTTTTCATAATGGGATTTTGGGTATTTCATAGAAATTTTTAGGAATTAATATTTTTATGTATGAATGTATGTACATAAAAATTGCGATGGATATTTTAACGAACATTTTATATGTAAATATTTTCCTAAACAAACGTATGCACAATTCCTCAGGCAATTTTCTATAATGTGATTTTGGGTATTTCATAGAAGTTTTTGGGAATTGATATTATTATATCTGTATGTATGCACATACAAAATGTGATTGATATTTAAAAAAAATATATCTATTTCCCTAAAAATTCTTCCACAATTCCTCTCAGAATTTTGCATAATGTGATTTTGGGTATTTCATACAAATTTTTGGGAATTTATATTTTTATGTTGTATGTATGTACATAGGGTCTTATGCAAAAAACTTAATAAATCTTTGCCAATCAATGTTAAGTAAAGTTGTATTCTAAAAAAATTATTGTATAAAAATTCTAAAGTAGGCACCCACGTTTGTTAAGACTATTTTAAGATGATATTTCCAAAATGTGTGTTTTGTACCTCAAATATTTTTATTAATATAGAACATACTGATTTATGTTACATCTGAAAATGAAGCTAGAAGTGCCTGCTCTTATCTAAGATTTATTATTTCTGTCATGTAATGGGAAACATCACCAAATTATCCAACTGATTCGAAATACATAGCAAAATCCATAAAAAAATATTAAAATAAATACAATTATACAAAAATGTTTTAGTGATGTACATACAATCAAAACAAATCGAAAAAAGCTGGATATTCAAATACTCGTTTCATTCGAATAAAACAAATTGTGATAATTTTTCTCATTTTTTTACTTTTGCTTCATAGTTGTGTTTATCTGTTTTATTACCATGTCAGTAGCTCATATTTTTTAAATTAGGCTGCTTTACTTAAAGATAATGAAAATTTATTTAATAAAATAAAAAATTATTTGAATACCCGAATGAAATTGTAATCGATTTTGTACATCATAAGCTGTGAAGTGGTTGTTGAACACGGTGGTGTTACCAGTATTCATTATTAGATAACAAAATAATTAAAGTTGTCTTTTGCATATGATTTCTTAACAAAGCTATGTTAGCCTTAAAGTGCTTGGCAACTAATATGAACTTTAAAGCTAAAGTAAAATATTTTTTTGCATAAGGGGGATACTCTTGATGTTTTATATCTTTTTCCCTACAAAAAAATTTGTGGGTGTTTTCTTAAAATTTTTGGGAATTGATAACCTTTTAGAAATTTTACAAAATATATATATATATATATATATATATATATATATATATATATATATATATATATATATATATTTGACTTCCTTGTAGTAGAAGAAAATCGTGTAACGGGTTTTCTTTGGTATTTCCTTAAAGCTTTTAGGAATTTTAATATAATAAAAAATTTTTGCACCATGGAATTGTGGGCATTTTCTAGAAATTTTTGGGAATTGATTATATTTTGGTTATTTAAGAATTCTTATTAAAAAAAATTATATTGTGCTTCCTTGTGGCAGAAGAAAATCGTGTAAAGGATTTTTTTTGGTATTTTCTTAAAGCTGGCCCACGATGTCGACAGAAAACGTTGGATGGACTTATATTGGAAACAACAGTAAAATAATTTTTTTTCTTGGTTTTCAATATAAATAAAGGACTGAACCTTTTCTGTCCACAACGTGGCTCAAATAAATTTTGAATTTCTTGCGACCTTTAAGAATATCTAAAAACATAAATATCCTTAGGAAACAATTAATATTTTTTGTTAATGTTAAATTTAATGCAGTTTTGTTTTCTAGAAAAAGTGCAAACTTTTTAACTTTTTGTTAAGAAAAATTCAATTTAGCGTTCGTTTAAAGCAAAATGTTAATTTGTAATTGTTGTGGTCCAACCAGAGAAAACACTACACGTCAGGTTGGGTGTATATAATTCAAATTGTTTATTTCAATATTTCAAATGTAAAAACAATAAAATTTTAAAGACAAGTACAATTCTTGTTAAGTAGTAAAGTAAAGAAAGAATAATAATAGTGATATACAACGTTGTTATATCAGCACGTGGAAACCATAGTTGTAGTTTTTAGTAACAACTTTTGACAGTCCCACAACAGTAATAAACTCTCCTATTCGAAAAAAAAATTATCGCGAATTTTCATTGAAAAGTGCAATAAATGCAACATTTTTTTTTTTTCTAGAAAAGAAAAGGCCATAAGTTTGCTATTTTTATTGCACCTTTTTCAAAAATTTTATTTTACCTTTTCAATGTGTTTAAAAAATAAAAAAAAAATATTTAACTAAATAAATAAAATATTTATTTTGGAAATAAGTACGATAAAAATATTATCCTCAAAATATTTAATTTTGTTTTACTTTAACCGCAAAATGATGACAATTTCTTGTAATGTTGTTGTAGTATATTTTTTATACAAAGGACTTTTTGTTTATTTTCTGAAAGTTTTTTTAGGAATCACTCTTTTGTTTTCAAATACTTAAAAATATCAATTTAAATAGAAATTTCGTGACATGGAATTTTGGACATTTCTCAGAATTTTTCAGTAGTTTGTTTTCTTGTTAAAATGTTAAAATTTTATATAGATGTTGCCGGAAAATATTTTTATTTGGGTAATTTGGGACTTAATTTTTTGTTGTAATAAAAATAAACAAACTTAATTAAAAGACAAATTTTGTAAATAGAAACGTTTTTTTTTCGTTTCGAAATTTGTATGGGAAAAATATTTTTTGAAACGAATTTTCGTTATTTTTCATACAAATTTGAAACGTTTAGAAACGAAATTTTTTACAAAATCTGCCTATTAAACTTTAACAAAGAATTAGTATTTTGCTAATGTTTGCGGGATTGGGCATTCTTAACAAATTCTTAGGAGTAAGTTTTTTTTTATAAAAAAATTTAAAAAAATCTATTTTATATGTTTGGAAAAATTTTGTATTGGGGTATCTTGGGCATTCTTCATAAGTTCCTAGGAGTTAATTTTTTTGTTGAATAAATGTCAATTTAAATTAAAACTTGAGTAAAATAATTTTCGGTTTTTTATTATTGTTCTTTTACACCAAAGGTGAAAAGGAACCCTATTGTTTTCGCTACGCTGTCCGTCTGGCCGTCTGTCCGTCTTACAGGAACCGTAAGAGCTACAGACCTGAAATTTGGGCAGAGGATGTAGAACCTTGGCTGCTACAACAACACATACATGAGAGTTAAAAATTAAAGGGTGTTCCAAAACGAGCAACGAAAAATGTTAAAATCCCATGTAATATACATACAATTGTATGTACATATGTATATTGACACTTGAAATTTCTAAAATTAGTGTATTTTTATACAGACTACAACAATAAACACTAACAGCCTTATTTATAAAACTTAAAAAGTCTTTATAAAGATTTTTTAAAACAAATTTTCATACAAAATTTTTCTTAAAAAGCCTTTATTAGGCCTTCTTATTTTTTATAAATAAGGCCGTAAAATTAAAAAAAAAAATTAAATTAAAGGGTGTTCTATCAGTTAATGTAATTTTGACTATGTAATTTTGGCAACTTGCTATATCTTGGAAACCGTAAGAGGCAAACTCTTGAAATTTTCATAAACGGTAAAATTAAAAAATCCGAAAATTTTAAAATTGCCAAACTAAAAAAAAAATCGCCGAGCACCAAAAAACGAAAAAAATCAACAAAATTAAAAAAAAATATCTTACACTAAAATAAATCGGCAAAACCGAAAAAAATCAACAAAATTAAAAAAATCAACAAAATAACAAAACGCCAAAAACCGAAAAAAACACCAAAATGAAAAAAAATCGCCAAAATGAAAAAACGCCAAAAACCAAAAAAATCGCTAAAACGCGAAAAAGGCGCCAAAACTAAAAAAATCGCCTAAATGAAAATAAAATCGCCAAAAACCGAAAAAATCGACAAAACGAAAAAAAGTGCCAAAACTTAAAAAAAAAATCGCCAAAACCAAAAAAAAAACCAAAAAACGACAAAACTAAAAAACGCTCAAAACAGAAAAAACCCAAAAACGAAAAAAGCCAAAACTATATATTATATAGGCTAAAGTTCGTATTGACTCGTGTGCGAGTCAAAGTCGTACTTCACTGAATTTATTTTTAATTCGAATGACACAATTTTAAGAAACATTTTGAAATTTTACACGAGTATTGAATCATTGAAGCTCACCAACATATTAAAATAATCTTTTTTTAATTTTACTAAAGTTATAACATGTTATGTTATTTATTACGTCAGAATACTTTAGTTTAACACGCCCCAAAAACATTTTCATTTACCCAACTTCATTTGAATTCAATATATTTAATAAATTAAACATAAAAATTCCACCTATATTTTGTTTGTAGAAATATTTCAGTTGAAAAGATATTTATTATTATTACCATATTTTTTTTTTTTTTTGAGAAATTATAAATGTGTTAATTTAATTAACAAATTATTATTTTTCTCTCTCTTTGTTTTTATAGAATTGAACTCCAGGCAACAGAAAAACAAGACATAACATAGCAAATTACTGGCATGCAATATAATAAGCCTCAGCACACCAAATTTAATTACCCAGCATAATAATCAAACAATCAATTGGATTACTAAACATTGAATTTGCAACATTTGCTGTTGCTAGCAGCCACAAAAATAAAACAGAGAAAAATAAATCGGAAAAATAACCGTATTAAGGTAAGTTTATTTCGTCAATTATAATTTAATTGGAATATATTTTTGAGTGCTTAAAATAATAGTTTTGAATGACGTTAGATTGGGTTAAGCGAACAGTTAAATGTGGCCAGACCGAAAGTTTAAGTACTATGCTAAAAGTTGCCAGGGCTTATGTGGCATTTAGGATCGAGTTCTTAAGCTGGCAATGCTGCCAGATATAAATTGAGTGTTACCGGACTTTCTATTGCGTTCAGGGTTTAATGCTTGAACTGGGGTGTACTAGTTGCTTTCGATAACGATCTGATTCGATCACGTTTTTTAAGTTTGAGATTATAGCATTCGATATCGAGCCACATTATTACATTGTTCGTTAGCGAATGCCATGATCGCAAACCTAAAAAACGTGATCAAATTAGCTCATTATCGAAAGCGACAATTATATCCCTGTTTTCTGAATGTTTTCAGACTGTTTATTGCCATAAAGATTAAATGCTTCAATAGTTTGCTCGGCCGTGGTTTGGGCGGGGGGGGGGGGGGAAATAAGGCTACCCTTTATATTTAGAGTTATCAAAATTTGTTGTAGGTTATTTTGAAAATAATGTGCAAAGCCAAGAACAGGGCTGGAGAACTATTCATTGCTATATTCAACTGGGACGAAGTCGCGGGTAATATATGTAGATAGTCTCATATATCGAGCCATAACCGCTAAAATAGCTTAAGCGACACATTTTTTGGACCTCGTTTTTTTTTTTTTTTTTTTGACGAAAATCGACTATTTACGATCGCAAATAAACGATTTTGGTCAAAAATTGAGGTTCGAGAATTATGTCGCTTAAGCTATTTTGGCGGTTATGGCACGATATATTGATAGACTGAAGAAAAAATTCATTATTTTTGGGGATTTTTTTTGCACACTTGTGTGATTTTAAGCGCAAAATTTCGCAACAAATATTTTAGCAAATATATATTTTTTCTTTTTGCATTCAAATAATAACTTGAAATAATAATGAAATGAATTGTTTTTACTACCATAAAAATTAAAATAAACATTTTTTTTCTAATTTAAATAATTGCTTAGCAAATAGATACATACATCTTCTATTTCTTTAAAATAAATCATAAGCAATTTAGTTTTTAATTATTTTTTGTGCAATAAACAAGGTTTCTTGCTTTCAGTTATTTTTATTTTTTAATATGACAAAAAACTATATAATTTTCAAAGTCTCTCTTCTGGTTTATAAACATATTAATTTGGATTGTATTAATATGTGTGTGGCAATAAAAAAGACTTTGCCTTACAAAATGTTGGTTATTTTAATAGAATTATGTCACAAATGTAATTAAAGATTGCAAAAAAAAAAATAATGCATTTAGTTTTTTTTTTCAAACAAGCGGGTTTGTTTTAAAGCTTCTTAAAGATTGTTAAATAAGTTTAAAGTTCAATTTTTTAATTATAAAAAATTTTTGTGATTTTTTCAAGTACTATATCTGTACATTCCTTTTTCAATATTTCTTCTTTAAAACTGAAGCCTTACAAGGAATTATGTTTTTGTTTTAACAAAAAAAAATTTTTTTTAATAAAGTAACTGGCTGTCAGCAAGACTGAATTATTCACTATTTGACTGACAGACAGGCTAACAGACTGAAGTCACTCAACCAATTCAGCTATTTCAAGATTGCTTTAAAAAGTAAACTTAATCTTTATAAAACGTTTTGCAACAGCAAAGAGAAAATTTTCCATAAATATATGGTTCATATAAAATGGGGGGCTGGTGCAAACATGTTGTCAAGGTTCATGGTTTACTTACATATTTTTTAAGAGATTTTTTTTAGGGGGCGTTTTCATTTTTGTAATGTAAATTATGTTTCGTAATTTTGAAAAATAATGTAATTTTATTAAACCTTTTATTGTGAAGTAAGTGATTTGTTTTTTAGCGCTGAAGTTTTTTTTTTTATAAAACGGTGTAATGGCGAATGCGTTTCTAGTTTACAGGGTTATACTGAGTTCAAGTGAGGCAACTTTAGCTGAACAGCTTTTGAGTTTATGGAATAGAGAGAGAGAGAGAAAGAGTGGAGAAGATAGTTCGAGGGTAGCAATTATATTTTCCTACCTCGCCCATGAACTAAAAAGTTACTTTACTTAAATTGCCGTATGTAAACCCAGTCTTAGAGAAAGAAAAACATTAATAAACTCCCAGCCTTGTAAAAAATGGTATGTCCGTAAAGTAGCAAAAAAAAAAAAAAATTAAAAATTATGACATTGCATTACATACAATCATAGGCATCCTGAGGGTCTACTCTGTATTTCGAAACGAAAGAAAATGAACTCAACAAATTTGTATGTTATTAACATTGCAATTCGAAAGCAAATGCAAATTCGAATCGAATTAGAGAGCAGACCCCGGTCTCTAACAGATATTAGAATAACAACAACACATATTTTTCTGATGTGCATTAATGTCCCTTTGTGTGAGATTTTGTTGGAAAGTTCAAGTGATGAAGGCATAGTCAATGGTCACTCAACTATACTGACTTCAGCAGAGGCTAATCCTAATGCAACATCAGAGCTACCTTCTTCGTCGATGTTGTATATATCAGAATCAATGGCGAAGTAAAAATTTTATTTTTTTTGCATGAATTTATTTATTGTATCTTCATATATGAACTAACAATAAGTATTCAAATCTTAAATCTATAAAAAAAAAAAATTATTAGGCCAGACCAGTGTCGCACATAAACTTAGTGGTAGTTATAAATAATACATTAGTAGTGATAATCAAAAAAAGGGGGGGGGGGGAAGTATTTTCAAGTAGTCCCATCTGGAGTGTTAGGTATAAGAGCCTGTGTGTCCCTCTTTTTTAAGCGGATGTGTCCAGTAAAGTTCAAAATATTACGAGCAAGCGGATTAGGATGTGATTCGAGTTTTGTTAAATATTTGCCTGCGTATTTTGCAATTTCTTCAGTCACTAGTGGCATATTTAAATCACGATGTATAATAGAATTTTGGATGTACCATGGAGCCGATGTTATTAACCGTAAAATTTTGTTTTGCCTTCGTTGGATTCTCTCGACATTGGAAGCTGAAGCAGTGCCCCATAACTGAATTCCGTAGCGCCATATTGGCTTCAAAAGCGACTTGTATAATAAAAGTTTGCAGTCTAGGCTGAGTGTTGAGTTTCTGCCAATCAACCAATATATTTGAGTTAACTTAAGTTTCATCTGAGTTAACTTAGAGTCAATATGATGTTTCCATGTAAGTCTTCGATCAAGGTGTATACCAAGGTATTTCACTTGGGAATGTTGAGGAATATTTTGATTGTTGATTCGAATGGGGGAGCAAGTATCTCTTCTTAGGGTGAACGTTATATGGATACACTTTTGTTCATTGACTTTAATTCTCCATAAGTTCAACCATATTTCCAGCTGAGTGATATGTTCCTGGAGATTGCGGGATGCCTCATAAGGGTTTTCGTGCACACTCATACAGGCTGTATCATCGGCAAAAGTAGAAATATGGATATTATTGCTCACAGGCATATCACAAGTATATATTAAATACAAGACAGGACCCAGAATACTACCCTGTGGCACACCAGAAGATATAGATTCGGGCACACTCGCGAACTCTCCTTCCACAACAGTGAACTTCCTATCAATAATATAACTTTCCAAAAGCTTTTGAATGTTTATTGGCAGATATGTCTTCAATTTTAAAACTAGGCCTTCGTGTCATACTTTATCAAACGCCTGAGAAACATCAATAAAGAGAGCAGAACAATACTTCTTTTCTTCAAATGTTCTTCTTACAACTTGGACCAGTCTATGCGTTTGTTCAATCGTGCTGTGCTGACTTCTAAAGCCAAATTGATGGTCCGGGATGCACCCATTATCAGTTAAAATTCTGGACAATTTAGTCATGAGCAGCTTTTCGAAAAGCTTTGAGATTGTAGATAGTAAGCTTATATGCCTATATGACTCAGTCAGGTAAGATCTTTGTCCGCCTTTGGAATCATTTTGATCTTGGCCAGTTTCCAGTTATGTGGAAAATACGAAAATGCGAAGTAAAATAAACAATAAAATGGCTACTAAATACAGCATCAAGAATTTCATACGGTTCATTAACACCAGAGGCGCTGGAACTCTGCATTATTAAGAAAAACGTGCAAAAACGTATAATGAAGCTTTTCTATCTCATCCTTAACCAACTGTCTTCTCAATCACTATCCCTTTCCTAAAGGAAGTAACAGTAGAAGGCATTCATTGCCTAAGTGTTATTTCTTCTTACAAAAAAAAACTTGACAGATGGTCCTTCGAAACGCAAAGTACATTTTAAGTCAAAATTCCTTGCCTTGCTCTTTTTCTTTAGAAAACTTAATATCGCTCATTTACTTCAATAGTGGCACAACTCAAAAAAACCAGTTTTGCAGAAAACGCGTTTTAAGTTTTCAATTTGCATACAACTCAATGGAAAATTAAAAAAAAATTCTTCTCTCAGGAGGTGATGGTACAAGCTATTTATATGAAATTTTTACACAAGATAAAATACGAAATTCCGCATCTTTCTGCATTATTAACTCAAAAAACTCATTTTTTGAGTTATGCCACTATTGAAGTAAATGAGCGATATATAATATTTTTTTATTTAATATATAATATTTTCTTTTGTTCGCTTTAATACAGGTTTAGTTTGAAAAGAAAAATGTCAGGAACAAATTTAAAGCATTGCAAAGAAATAACATAGAATCATTATAGCAATTTTTAAGTAAAAACGAACGCTATACTCGTATTTCGCGTCGCAACTATTCAAACTATAAATACGTCTGCTTCTAAAATATCGCTTACGCTCTATATACTTAGTTTTGAAGCTATGACCAATAGAGGGACGGGGAGAAATTTCTGCCCCTACGTTCCACACAAACTTAATATATTTTGTGAATTAAAACTAGGATCAAGAAAGGGTCAAGGGCAATTGCTGCCCTGCAAGCGATTTTTATGAAATTCATATTTAAAAGACATATCTATTATTTTAAAAGACATTCAGGCTTCTTATAAATTTAAAACTAGGACCAAGAAGGGGACAGTGGAGTAATTTCTATTTCTCCAAAATTATGGAAGCAATTTTTTTTAAATTCAAAACATAGATACATCTTCGTCTAAAAGTAAACATTCGCTTTATATATTTTTAAAATTAAAACTAAGACCCAGATAGGAGAAGGGGGCGATTTCGGCTTCTCCGATACTATGAAAGAAATTTTAATGAAATTCAAAATATAGATAAATCTGGGTCCAAAAGAACACACATGCTCTATGCAATTTTAAAATGAAGAGTTGGACTGAAAGAGGAGCAGAGGGCATTTTATGCCTCTCCTGAACTATTCGAACGAGTTAAATGAAACTTAATATCTTTTTATTTTATATTAGTTTTCATGACTTTTGGTAATTTTTACTATTTCGTTTAATTTTACGGTTTTTGGTCACTTTGACGATTTTGTACAATTTGAGGGTTTCTGCCACAAATCCTTGACGTTTGGTTTGGTTTTAATTTAATTAATTTTTAATCGACAAATAATATTAAAGTTAATTGTAAATATTCTGCCAAACATTAGCAGAACGGAACAACATGCTGTTTTCGAAGGACGCCATACCTTTATCATCATCGGTCCCCATCCATACCGCAAAAGATTTGCTGCGAAACATTTTTAAATTCTCCTTTGAAACTGCATTCGTGTCCACACATTAAACATTTTCCATTCCTCTTTCCCCCCCTTCACCCACAAACTCGAAAATTTTGCAGCAAGTAGATGAGAACTCAGTGTTCTTGTGGTTGGTCCACTGTGTGTGGTGATAGTTGATTCAAATTTCACTTTATATAATAATTTTTCATTGCAAATGAAATATGTGAACTTTTTTGATTCTTCGGGAGTGTGTTTTTAACGGTAGCAAAGTACTATGGTAAAAAAATATTTGCCTGTGGGGAAAAACTTTTATTTTTCTGCTGTGCCAAATGATATCTTTTTTGACAATGTAAAATTTTAACAAATTCGCTTGAGCATAGAAAGAAGCTGATGTAGCAATTGCTGCGGCGGCGGTTTTGCTTCGCCTGACTACAAGCCGCCGGCTACCAACAAATTTTTAAGAGAACATTTTATATAAAACAATATTCTTGTAAGAATAAATTATATAATATTATACATTTGATGCAACATTTTTCGCAAACTAAAATAAACAATGATTTTTTTCACAGTCTAATTAAACTTAAAAGACGTAAAAATCTTTGTATTGGGCGACGGCTCGAAGCGACGGCGGTGGATTTAAATTTTATGATACCATGCTTTTTATTGCAGCTTGTCAAAAATTTACCTGTTGTGTCAAAATTTCTACTAGCCCTCAGGGCTAGTAAAATTTTATTCACCTCAGAAGTATCAAAAATTTACTTACACTAGTACCGTTTGGCACAGGCCCTTCGTATTATAATTTACTGAAAGCTGGACAGCGGTACGAAAGTGTATGTGTACGAGTCTGACTTGCAGGTTGGGGAACTTACTTTTACTCTGTTGTTAGTCAAATTCTAAGCGGGCAACGCTAGCTTTTAAATTCTTCTAACAGTCATCCCTAAACAAAAGCGGCAAGCGTTTTTTTAGCTGTCAAAAGTTCTCATGTCCATACATTTTGTATGGAGCATACCGAAATAACGCGACGGCAACGCTTTGCTATTGGAAAATCCGATTTTGACATCGCGTTTCACAATGAAGTTAGTTGCAAAAGAAAACAATTGCCTTTTATTTGCCATCATCAGCGTTACCATATGTGAAGATTTTTCTTATTTTCGAAGTTTTTTCGCGATGTTAAGAAGACTAAAAGATTTCTTTGTTAAAAATTAGATTTTTATGGATATGATATTTGGAACTCTTAGTATATTATTTAGTATATTATTTAGTGTTAACGTGAACTTTAACTGACAGTTCTTCATATAAAACTTGCCGTTAAAGTCCCTGTTAGCTTTAAATTGTACATTGTGAAAAGGGTCGTCATTCTGTCTGTGAAAATTAAAATTTATAAGTGTTGAAAAAGATAAGTAAAAACAATAGTGAATAAAAGAAATTTACAAAATTTAATTTAATATATACATATTTCTTTTCAAAGTTGTAGATATTTGTAAAAAGCAAGATGCGTTGGCCGTGAAAATGTGTGAAGAGGGATAGATACCTCCTAGGTTAATCTGTTTTTGCTTATTTATTTTGCTATTTTATTTACTTGTGTATTTTGAATGCACTTTTTTTAATAAAAAAAAAACAAAAATTATATTTATATATACATATATACTAGCTGAACCCGGCAAACGTTGTCGTACCCTCAATAATTTATTTTTTAACTCTATCACATTTTTCATTTGGCCCTTAATAATGTTATAGAAACTTTGTTTTACGCAATGATGAATATATCCTGCATGACTTTAGATCAAATGACCGGTAAATTGACTGATACTATTCTTGTAGGGTTAGTTCATTTGAAACAAAATAAATTTTTCCTGAATTTGAATTCAGTAAAATCAATGCATATTAATATAAAAAAAAACTCAAAACAATTTTGATTAAAATCACTAAAAAAGATTTTTAATGAGAAAGAGATTTTTTGTTCGACTTGAAGGTTTTTGAGAGAAAAAAATATGGCAACGCTGACCATCATCCTTAACGCAAGCAAGTTTTCCAAATCTTCTAAATAACTAATCATTTGAAAATTATTTATTATTTTATTTTAATTTAAATAACAAAGTTTATTTAACCAAATATTAATAACAAAATCACAAACAACAATGTCGTCCGTCCGGCTGTTAAAATAATCAGGGTTGTTTTATTTATTTGTTTCATAACCCTGTTTTTATCGTTTTGAAATAACGTTGCCGCTTTTGTTTAGGTATGGCATTTCAGCGTTAAAGCTCGGCGGAAAAAAACGTTCCGTTTTCCGTCCTTGTTTAGGGATGGCTGTAATTCTAAATTTTCTCTCTCCCTCTCTGTCTCTCTCTTATTATTTTCATTTTCGCAGAATATCATAGGAGAATTTTATTCTTGAAATAAATTAATCCTTTCTAAGGGATAATTAGAATTTGCCTGAATACCAGATCTGTCAGATATGGCGATTTATCGCCAAACGTGGCGATTTTTCAACTTATTTGGCGACCAAATTTTTGGTTTGGCAACATGGAGATTTTTCTGGCGATAAATAAATTTCTTGGCGATTTTACTGGCGATAAATAAATTTGTTGGCGATTATTATGGATATTTTTTTTAAACAAAATTCAACTTAAAAATTTTTCTAATTCAGGAAAATTAGTTTGTTGAAGGAGTTAGTTTCAAAACTAAATCCTGCCAAAACTCGCCTGCAAGAAATTAAAACAATTTGATTTTGATGATTTTTCTTATATTAATTATAATCATTAATGAATTTTGAATTTGGATGAGAAAACTTTACAAGAAATAATTTTTGGCGATTTTATTTTTAATTTTTGGCGATTTTCTGATAAGTTTTGATACGATAATTTTATAAAATTTTTATTAAAAAAGTGTTATATAAAAACAAATTTATTATGAAATATTTACTAAGAAAAACCACATAAAACTGAATTTTGGCGACTTTTAAAAATCAATTTGGCGAAATAGTTCGTAAAAATCTGACAACCCTGCTGAATACCAGCAACATCGAATTTGAACTCTCCCGAATTGTTTTATTGTGAGACGGTCGTGAGATTTTCGCAGTCATTTATACCATCATCTCTAGAACACCGCATACGGGAACAGCTGTTCTAATAGTTCTCAATTTTACGTATATATTGTAAGAAAAATTTAGAACTAGCCAAAGGGTATGAAGAGTTTTGGAGATGGCTGTTTTAAAAAAAAATTTCGCCAAGTTTGTTTTTTAACTTTTTTTTAATTGCCAAGCCAGAGATAATTGCACTACACACCGCACATGCAAATACAAATTGGAATATGTTTTTTATTTTTAATTTGAGACATATTGATTTTAAAAAGGCAACGAACGTCTGACTTTTAAGATGTCTTTGCCTCTTTTCTTTTAAAATTATGAATTATGCCACGTACCTGCTGTCTGCATTAGCGTCTGTTGTGTTGTAATTTTTTTTTTAATTTTGTTTTTTTTATACATAAATACATTTGTACAGTGGTGTTCAATAAAACAGTGCCACCCTAAATCAAGTTTTTAGTGTTAAAATAAGTTTGAAATGTATTTTATTATACATTTTTCATATAAAATTTTCTTAAAATGGATTTCAAACACATTTACTGCCTCCCCCACGATGTCGAAAGAAAACTTAGGAGAACGAAAGTAAGTCACTCATTTTCTTCTATAAAAGTGTTCCACTATATTTCGACTTATCGTTCGATTGGCTTTACGTTTCTAACGTAAGCCGTATACCCGTTGTCAAATATCTATATTGCCACATCCACAATTTCACACATGCATCGACAACTGGGAATAAAAAATCGTTCAAATGTGTAAATTGTGCTTTAAAAAATGAAACTATGTTCTAATTTAACTTGCAACAAGTGGCGCCCCAAAATAAATTAAAATAAACTTGACAACAAACAAACAATTTTTGTAAATGATAAAAAGTGTACATACATAATTACTCAAGGGTTTTTATTTATGATAAATAAAGACATAAAAAACCACAAGCTATGCAAAATTTTGTGAAGAATCACCCAAAAGGAAAAATGACCAATAGCCCATTTATTTAGGTCATTATTCATTGTCATTTGGGTGATTGTCATTATCTTTAAAATACCAACAGACCCAGAAAAAGTGTTCTACTTTGTCGGCCTTTGTACGGGTGCAATAATTTTCTCTCTCTCCTCTGTGTATGTAGAACAACTGCTTATATGAATAAATACATCCTAATGTACAAGAAAAAACTGGCATAAAGTAAGTGACGACATTGAAATAGGTGCTAAGGAGTTCCTTCATACATTTTGACAATAAAAATCGGCGCATAATGTAGTTTTAGCCCACTATTAAGTCCCAGCGTGATTTATCTAACTTCTTAACCGTTTTTTCTTACACATAAGACCGATAGTTTCTAACCAACCTTCACTATAACTAGCGGAAGTGGTGGTAGGCAGAAAATATCTACTCACTGAAGCTGTTGTCGAACACACATACATACATACCGAGAGAAGAGCATCACCAGCCCAGGACGCAAAACCGCTTACTTATAAGCTCAGACGTGAGGATATTGCCAACGACGGGTTAAGCAATGAACCCATTGCCAGCGAAGCCGGTATTATATTTGCTCATTGGCAAAGCAAAATATTTTATTCATGTAAATAAAAATAATTTGTTGTATTTTGTCTCAGTCGCCAGTAAAAATACAAGTGCCTTCTTTTGGCATTTGAGTTCGAACAAATGACTGAAAAAATTTTATTGGGGCTCATATTTGTATTGAAATGCTTACGTTATCGTTCGCTTTAATTTTCTTTCGACTTGTCGTGCTAAAGGCTTTTAGTGGAACGCAAAACAGCTGTTTGTCGTTTAAAAGGCTTGCGAACGAAAATGAGTGACATCCTGGAACAGGCAGTTAATTTTGTTTTTTTTTATAAATACGGGGGTTTATATGGAACTTCTTATTTTTTTTATAAAATCAGTTTCAAGACAGACTAAATATAAAAACTGAACGTATTGCTTAAAAAAATTTCTTTTATAATTTAAACTCAATTATTTTAGATAACGACAAAGCTCCTCTTGGTATCGAGTCGACACGTTTTTTACCCGACTGCGCAGCGCATGTATGCATGCATTTATGTATGTATGTATGTGTGTGTGTACATTTGCGGCACTATATAAACCGAATGCCTGGGCCGATTTTGATGATTCGTACGTCAATAGATTTACCTTAATCCCGGGAGTGTCACTAGAATTATGTCATTTGTCAAAATTCAATATGGCGGCCAACAGACACCATTTTGTAAATACGAAACAAATAAAAAGTCGGCGAACTATATCAAAATTCGACAGATATTTTAAAAACATTTTTAGGTTTCTTTTATGATATTTCACTTCGAATGGCCATTTATGATATTTAACGTTTCAAAGCTGGTCGCAGTCGGGGGTTTTTTTTTTCTTTTTATAAATACTTATTTTTTTTACACGTTTCTACAAGAATGTTCTCCCACGCATGTTTAATCAACGTCCATAGCTGAACTCTATTAAGCATATTTTTTCCAAGAGGACGTGTTGGCTCTATTTTATCGAACATCACTGTATATATTTTGCTCACTGTCTGTTTATGCTGTTGGTAGATATTTCTATTTTTATAAATGTTGTTGCTCATGGTTGTTGTTGCTAATTTAATTTTGGCCTGTTTGCAGTAAGCAAAAAGTGTAGAAGTAATAAGAAATGTAAAGTTATATGTATTCTTAACACATGCATATACATATCGTTATCTTAATATACAAAGGCCCTAACTCATTATTTATTTGAAATCGAGTTTTTTGTTTTATATATTTCGCTAGAAGAACATCCAATAAATTCAATAAAAATTCCAAAAATTCACAAATTTCGATTTAAAAAAAATAGAGTTTTTGGCGTTTCTATATTAAGGTAACGATATGGACATTAGCGTGGCCGTTTTTAGGGGTCCGTACACCAAAGGTGAAAAGGACCCTCCCTATTGCTTTCGCTACGCTGTCGATCTGTCCGTCACACGGTATTTTCTCAGGAACCGTAAGAGCTAAGGACCTGAAATTTGGACAGAGCATGTAGAACATTGGCCGCTACAACAACAAATACATGAGAATTAAAAATTAAAGGGTGTTCCAAAACGAGCAACGAAAAATGTTAAAATCCCATGTAATATACATACAATTGTATGTACATACATATGTATATTGAAACTTGAAATTTGTAAAATTAGTGTATTTTTATACAGACTACAACAATTAACACTAAAATTTAAAAAAATTAAAATTAAAGGGTGGTCCGTCAGTTAATGCAATTTTGACTATGTAATTTTGACAACTTGCTATATCTTGGAAACCGTAGGAAGCAAACACTTGAAATTTTCAAAAACGGTAAAACTAAAAAATCCGAAAATTATAAAATCGCCAAACCAAAAAAAAAATCGCCAAAAATTAAAAAAAATTGCCAAAAACGAAAAAAAATCGCCAAAATTAAAAAAAATTATAACACTAAAATAAATCGCCAAATTCGAAAAAATCGTCAAAATAAAAAATCGCCAAAATGAAAAAAAAAAACGCCAAAAACCGAAAAAGATCGCCAAAACGCGAAAATGTCGCCAAAACTACAAAAAATGAAAAAAAAAATCGCAAAAATGAAAAAATCGCCAAAAAAAATAGAAAAAAATCGCCATAATGAAAAAACCCCAAAAAACCGAACAAAATCGCCAAAACGAGAAAAAAAGTGTCAAAACTAAAAAAAGAGCCAAAAATTAAAAAACTTAAAACCAAAAAAAAAACGCAAAAACAAAAAAAAAACGGAAAAACCCCAAAAACGAAAAAAATTTCAAAACTATATATTATATAGGCTGAAGTTTGTATTAAATTACATATCTAGTGTTCGTACGGAACCCTTCGGAGTCTCACTTTACTGAATTTATTTTTTTTGATTTCTTATATTCTCTCCCCAAATCGGTAAAGTTTTGTGCAAAAAATTACAAAAAAAAATTCATAGCGTTAAGTTGTGTTTTAGGAGAAGCGTCCGCTCCTCAAAATTGGCTTTCAAGCCCATATATATATATTTTTAAAGTTTTTTTTATATGTAAATATGTTTGAAATAATTTAATAGATATAAACTCTTATTGTAAACGCTTAGTAAAATAATTTCCATATAAATGCAATTTTGGTATATATAATTTTTGGTATTTTGTTGGTCATTTTCTTCACTATTTCCTAAAATATTAATTTTAGCAAAAAACTTTCTTTGAGAGTAATGGTGTAGACTAGAAGAGCTAAAATATTGTCATATATCATATTCTTGTGAAATGATGTTTTAAAAAGATAGTCATATCCAAAAAATTACATTGAATAAATGGGCTTGATGGCCAACTTTGAGGGGCGGACGCACCCCCTAAAACACAACTTATCGCTATGACATTTTTTTGTATTTTTTTTTACATAAAACTTAGCCGATTTGGGGGGTGAGAATAAAAGAAATAAAAAAATAAATAAATAACGGACACTAATGTACATGCTTGCATAAGATTAATATACATATATACATAGATACATCAGCACAATGCAGCAGTTGGGAGCGGTACTTATCTGTGACTGGAAATTTGTTGCAATGTTGCTTGATAGCTTTTAAACAGGAAAGATATGGAAATCGAACGGTTCCATTCCATATTAACATTCAAGCAGCAGACTAGGGTTTAAAATGCAAAATTTATAAAATAGATTGCAAAAAATTTTTAACAAAAAATTAAAAAAAAAAACTATTAAAAGACAACTATAAAACTTTTTTGCTGTTTCTTTAAATCGATGCGCTTTTAAAATAGATTTTTTCAAACGCCTAAAGATTATTGACGCGGAAGTTCTGATCAGAGTCCAGAAAACGTTCCTAGCTAAAAGGTCCAGAAGTGTGGAATTGATTGATTGTTTTGTACGAGTATTAAGGCCATGACTCACTATCATATACAATCGCACGATCTGCGAAAAAATACAACCCTGATCTGATGAATTGGTATTACTTTTTGTAAATTTTCATAGACTCCATCAATAAAGGATTGTATTTTTTCAAAAATCTCACGATTCTGTAGGATACACAAAAAAAATATTCCTGCAATAAACAACTTTAATTGAAAATAAAACCAAAAATCAATTAAAAATTTATTTAAGTCAATTAATATTTTGTTTAAAAATGTAATTAACTACAAAATTTAATAGACTGAATTAAATTTTTCATTGATTTTTGGTTTTATTTTCAATTAAACTTGTTTATTGCAGGAATATTTTTTTATCTGTGTAGTGTATCACGGCCTTTACTAGGCCTTCCAAGCTGTTTTCAAAATAGATATATCACCTTGCGTATTAGAGGAGACGTACCCTACAAAACATTTGAACAAGAAAAAATTTGTTTGCTTATGAAATTTACAGTTTTATTAAACAAAGGAATGGTGCATGTCCGAAATATGTAAAAATTTGTTGTATTCACATTACCACGAATTTCGGTTATAACGAACTCCCAGGGTTTGATTTCGTTATGGTCGTTATAATCGGAGTAAATAATTTCTAAAACCCAAACAAACTGACAAAACATTAAGAAATTATATATTTTATCTATAGAAAATGTATATTTATATATGTATGTAATTGACTCCTCTCTTTCATACTTTCAGTCTGAGTATGTTTCTACTGAGCTTATGAATATTTAAACAAACAAATTAAAATATACGCATAATACTCGGGATATTTATTCATCATTCACCACCGTATACATACATTAGTGTAAAATGGAATGGAAAATTTATGGTGTGTGTTTAATGTGTGTGCGTAAATAAAATAGCCCTGTATATACGAACCTGTAGCCGATTAATAGTCAGAGTATTTTTTTTTACTATTGTTTCAAATGTGGTATTAGTTGATCTTCTCATTTGTTTAAATGAAATTTTAAAATAATATAACTAATTATTATACATAAAAAAATTGTTGGGTGAAGTGCACATATGAATGAGCTAAGCTGTACCCCTCAATAATTAGTTCCAAACGTATATATAAATGGAATAAGAGTGGACTCTTGGCTAGGAGACGGTATACTAGTCTAGTAGTTGGGGGGACGCAGCTTCGATTTCTGTAAAAATTATCAGGCACCTTGCAACACTGATTTTAATATAACAATTTTTGAAATAAGAGAACAGCTGTTTAAAAAATAGCAGACAATAGCTTCTGATTTTATTTTGTTTCAAGCAGTTTTATATAAAAACAAAGTTTTGTACCGTTAAGCGAAAATTTGCTATAACCGGACTGCATTAACTTTTATGAAATATTAACGAACTATAATTCGTTCGTCATAGTTGAATTCCACTGTACATTGTGTGTAGTTGTGGCATATTCTTCTTTTTTGTCACGAATGCTTACCCCAAATTCGTAGAGATGCTTTAAAATGCGTTTTTTCTTGCCCTGCTCCCTGCCTCGAAACTGTGGTGGTGCCTCAGCCAATACAGTTGAGACTGTATAGTCTTTGTTAAGCTGGAAAAAAAATTTTTTTGCTGTTCTCTTACAACTTGTGGCATTTAATGTGTGTTGTTTGTTTGTTTGTTTGTTTTTAGCATATCATGCCAAAAATTTTAGTTAGTTTTTGAATTATTTTTTTTTTCAAACTACCTTACCCATAAATACATAAATACACACAATTTTTTTTTTTATTTTCCTTCAACAACATGTTTTAACATTTCATTAATATATTTTTTTCTTCTTTGCTTTTTCGCCGGTTTTTTTAATTTTCTTACAATTTTAATTTATGTATACTGTTGACTTTAATTAGTGGGTGTATAATAATCATTTTAGAAGCCTATTAGAGTTAGGTGTTTGAATAATATTTAAAAATTATATATATATATATATGTATATATATATATATATATATATGTATATATATATATATATATATATATGTATATATATATATATATGTAGGTATCTGCCTCAAGTAAAATTATTTAAATGTGAAAGAAACATTTTATAAATAACATTTATTATGTTTGTTTTTCACTTATTTCACAACTGTTGAAAAAGACTTAAAATATTTCATGATTTTCTATTTTATGCATGAAGTCGTTTAAATGTTATATTATTATCTGGTAAATAAATTTTTTAGGTTATTAGAAAAATAAATATTTACATGTTTAAGCATTAAAATTATTATGCATGTAGTTTTCAAATTAAACAAATAGTAAACATTTGAAGAAAATTTTTATTAAGGTAATAAATTTTGAAAACTAAATATAAATAATAGATAAGAATATATTATTTTAAATTAGATATAAGCTATGCGATTGTCAGTAAAATGTGCTAAAAAAAAAATTCCATACAAACTTGTGAAATGTTGTCAGAAAAAAAATTGTTGGTAAATGACAAGAATACTAACTGACAACAAATTGCCAGATATTTAAAAATCGTGTGAACACATTTTAGTGCCATTGGCAAATTATTGCCAGATACTTTATTATTATCCCACACAGTCAGAATAAAAGTTATATTAGTATAAATATATCGTTAACTTAATACGAAAAGGCCCTAACTCATTTGTTAATATTGTACAGGAGGAGGAAAAAACTAAATAAAAAAAGATGCAATATTAATACAAAATTTTTTTAAACGCAATATTATGTGCTTATGTAAAGTGCTTTAAATAAAAATTGCGTTTAAAAAAAATTTGTATCAATATTACATCTTTTTTTACTTAGTTTTTTCCTCCTCCTGTAAAATATTAAAAAATGAGTTAGGGCCTTTTCGTATTAAGTTAACGATATATACCAGCGTTTACCAGCGGTTTGGTTCGCGTTCTTAAAGTTTATGAATGTTTTCTTATTTGATACTCACTGATAATATTTAAAAAAAGATAAAACCCGACAAGAAGGCGATTAAAACGGAAAAACAGAATAAAAACCGGTTTCAAAACTGGCCAAAACAGCCAAACCCCAAACGAAAATCACACTAATTAGCCTAAAAATGTGTTTTTTGCACAAAATCCTTCGAAAATAAAAAAAAACCGGTTCCGAACCGGTTAACAAATATTCTATATTTAAGGCTGGTAATATATATAGGTTTCCATTAGTGAGAGAATTTTCGAAATCGGTTTAACAAACTCACTTTCACATTTATAATATTAGTAAGGATATTATATTTTATATTGCTTCATATGTGATGCATGTTAATTCAACATGATTTAAAGTAATTTTCAAAGAAATTTTTTTCTTTTTAAATAACTTTTATTTCATGTCATATGGTATCAAAGTAATTTCAAGTGGAATAAAAGTTATTTTCTGAAACAACATAAAGAATAACATGTTGAATCAAATTTACTTCAAGTTTTTTTTAATAAATTTAATATAATTTGAAATCAACATTTTTGCATTTGTGATTTCACCTTGTTATTTTTCTTTTCTGTATGAGGATATTAGTAGTTTTGTCATGATAATCAGGTGCGGCTTAATAAAAGTTAATAGATACCTAAATTTTCATCTCGCTTTTAGGGAAATTAATTCATAATAGGCCTAAAGTTATATGAGTGGAAGTTGGAAGTACTTGGGCGCAAGCCCTCAAAACTTGTTCTTTCTGATCGTCAAGAAGTTGTTTCTAAAGTTATCATTCGAAAAACGTATTTCAACACATGATATACGATACGAATATATTGGTGTGTGTGTGTGTGTGTGTGTGTGTGTGTGTGTGTGTGAATTGGAATTATATGTATGTATGTATGTATTATGCGTTTATTTTGTCGAAGTTATTCCTAAAGTAGCAGTTCTGCCAATAAAACGGGTTTTTTTTTCAAAGTTCTATAAATGAACTTGTTCTTTTTTCATGCTAAAGACACGATTTTCAAGGCTTTAATTGAAAATATAATAATTCTAAATACACTGAGCCAAATGTCCTAGATAATATTGAGTAAGAGGAGTTTAGTGTAGCATTTTAACGAAGAAAATAGTCAAAGCAATTTGGGTTTTTATTCAAATCTACAAAAAGTTTCTTCAAATGAACTATTTATTAAGACCGACAGAAGCAGTAAATCATTCAAAATTAAGAGAAATGATCACAAGTGTACATACATGTGATGATATTCAAGGAATCTATTAAGCTGTCCTTGCACTATCTGTGAGTTATCGCCTGATTTTAATATCAAAAAGTGAAATATTGTCTGTAATATATTTTGCGTTTGAGTTAAGTCAAATTTTATTTCAGCGAAATAATTTTCAAGTCTTTTAAATTAAATTATTTTTAGTATTAACAATACCTCCTTCAACCACAATATTTAGTATTAATAATATGATTACCAATTATTATATTCGAATAAGAAGGCGGAAAATTAACAAAATGTATTGTCAAATTGTAGAATAATAATTGAAAATATAGTTTTTTATTTGTTATATGTTTTGAAAAATACCTCAGTTGTCTTAAATAAATACTTTTTTAAATTGCAAATTAATTTAACAACTTTGTTGTAAAGTAAAAATATTTTTTCTGTGTAAATACACGTGCCTTCACATTTTCATCAACATTAATTTTTGATAATTAAAAATTCTATGAATTTACGCACTTTGTTTTTCAGCTATTTAAACTACTCTCACAGTTTATTTAGTTATTTATGTTTTTTCTTTCAAAATGTGAAAAATAAGTAGATACGATCTGGGCAACTTTTCGATGTCTATAATTTTTAGGGATTAAAACTGAATTTTGGTGCTTTGTTCGTACCCAATTTATTTTTTAAGACACTGAAGAAAAGACATAGAAGAAAAAAAATATTTCATCATCTAATGCTTGAAAGAATCTAGAATACGATTTGGCAGTTTTGGAAAAATTTTCATAAGTTTCATCATGAAATGTTAACTAATGTCCATAGACAAATAATAATAATAATAAATAATACTAGGGGACTAATTGTTGCTTTCGATAACGAGCTGTCTCGATCACGTTTTTTCAGTTTGAAATTATGGCATTCGTTATCGACCATATTATTACATAGTTCGATAGCGAATTTCATAAACTCAAACTGAAAAAACATGATAAAATCAGCTCGTTATCGAAAGCGATGATTAGACCCCACGATTGTAAAGGGTGTCCCAACAAGAACGCAAGATTTAAATTTTAAATAAAACACAGATATTACAAAAAAAAAATCGTGAAACTTTATTATATCGTAAAGTAGACAAAATGAGGTTATGTGTGGAACAACAAATCGGGCAGGTGGCCGCCGCGGCTTTGCTGGCACACGTGATCTTTTAATGAAATTTTCAATGGCCGTTTTGCATAAATGCTGCGGTATTTCATTAATGCAGCGTCCAATTTCCTCTTTTAAGGCTTGAGTCGTCGTCGGCTTATTCGCGTAAACCATCGACTTCAAAAAACCCCAAAGAAAAAAAGTCTAATGGTGTTAAATCGCACGATCTAGGCGGCCAATTCGTCTTGTTGAAACCACATGCCCTCCACATTCATTTCTTCAATTCTAGGCACGAAAAAACTGGTTATCATTTCACGATACCGAACACCATTGACTGTTTGTGTTCGACCTGCGTTTGAGCGACATCATCACGTACAGTTGCGACATTTTCGATCGATCGACCTGGTCGAAGGCGCGTTGTTGTCTTTACATCACTAACATTCCCAGTTTCGGTAAATTTATCCATTAATCTCTTTACAGTTGACTATTTTGGAGCATTATTGTGACCCCAAATCTATCGCAAATTTGCGAACTGTAGCCGCAAAACTTTCACCATTTTGTTAAAACAACTTCACAATGAGAATGCGTTGTTCATTCGTGTAGCGCTCCATTTTTACTAACCTCGTACCTTCTACTAGCAAACAATAACAATTGTTCAAATGTCAAACAATGACACTTCGAATGGCGCCAAATTTAAATCTTGCGTTCTTGTTGGGACACCCTTTACTTTCTCAAAAGTCGTACGATTTTATAACATAGTAAATCGTAACTAGTGTTGTTAATTATTCGTCTTTTATATTTTTCGAATGGAATTTCATGATTTTTTTCTTGTTCGAACAGACAAATAATTTTTAACTTTTGTTCGAATATTCGAACGAACAAAGAGGGAAAAAATCTATTCGAATAGTTTTAAAAAATTTGAATATTACGACACTTTTGTTTATTTATTTTTTATTAAAAAACCAGTCCACGTACAGACCAAATGGCTGGATCGATTTTAATTCATTCATTTTTTTTTTTTTTTTTGTTTGTGAAAATTGACGATCAAAAGTGTTATTAGCTTTGTTTGAAGAAAACTGGTCCAGCAGTTTAAAAGACATCACATCTTTTCTAAATGTATTCTTGTAAAGATTTGTGTCTTTGACGCCCTAGCTCCGAAACGGATTGACCGATCTTAATTTGGTTTTTGTCGTTTGAAAAGTGACTTGATCTAATATCTTTCCACCTGTATTTAAATAAAAATCGTTACAGTTGTTTGGTTAGTACATTGGGGCTTCTTAAAATGTTTAATTTTTTTTATTTAACTTTTAATAAAAGAAGAAATTAATGTTGGTTATATAGTTAAAATAGCTTTAAAAAGTGTATACAGTTTGTGTAATCCTTTCTTAGATATTTCGAAATAATTTAAATCACTTTCTTACTTTATTCATAGAATTTTTTTAGATCAATTAATAAAACATTACCAGTGACTTCAAAAATGTCATCTAATGCTTCATCGTACTTGAGATTATTTACGATATTTTGGTTGCAAGATAATTATGAAAACCAATTATTTTCATACTCTTTTTTTCGGTTTTATGTGACGTATTTTAAAAAGTTAGTCCCCCTTCTCGTGATTGGCGTATTTCGGCTTCGACTACGACGATTTTGTAATAGATTAACGAAAACTAGAACAGTTTTTCTTTAATCTAATCTATTACCAAACTGTCGTACTCGTATTTGAAATACTCCAACCACGATAAGGCAGAGTATTGGATAGGAAAGCTGATAAATAATAATAGGCATTTAATGATTTTTTACGTCGTTCAATAGTTCGATTCTCAAGGTTTTTGATTGGATTTGTAGAAAAGGAGTTATTTTTTCTAAACTCTATCAGAAATTGTAACACACCTTCTTCCATGGTGTAATTATACAGGTGACTGCGTAAGGATTTTTTATATAAAAATACGGCAACCATAGCTGTGTAAAGAACCGAATAATGTCAAAAGCACAAAAATAATTGTACTAAATCCAAAACAAAATCGAAGTTTTGACATTCTTCAGCTACAAAGCACACAGAGCAAAAAATTATCAGCTGAAGTAGCGCTGCCACCTAGTTAGATACACCTTGCCTTCTTCCATTACCCTACGTCTACACCTGATATATTTTTTATCATAACAAAAGTCAAACTTTATATTGAAAAATAAATTTTTTTATGTTAGCTCTTTTTTCTATATGGAATTCGACATTTGTCATGATAAAAATATATCAGGTGTAGACGTAGGGTTAAAGAAGAATTTTCTTTTTCCAGCAAGAAAACAAAAGATGCGTTTAGCAAACATATACAAACATATTTACACAAGTATTTATAACTTGGAGCATTTTGAATCACACTTTACATCCTATTTTTAATAAATTAAAAAGTTATGAAATGAAATATATTTTTATACAAAGTAATTAAGGAAATTTTTCGAATATTCGAATATTCGACAAAACTGATTCGAATAATTCTTTATTCTAAATTGAAAATTTTTGTTCGTTCGAACAAAAATGAAAAAAAGTTGTTCGAATATTCGAATAATTCTTGTTCGAATGACAACACTAATCGTAACTTTAAAGAAGACCTTATTTTCTATGGAAAACAAAACGAGGGCGTGTCAGTATGTCCGTGACTTTTTGCAGGAAGATCTGGTTTTCGAATAAAAAACTTATTTTACTTTTCAACGTAGTCTCTATTAGAGAAGGGCGCGTGCCGTGCACGACTCAACACGAAGTGGTCGTGACAAAAAAATATGATTTCGTGCGTGTTCGGGTCCTTTCGTGTTGAGCAAAATTGACACGAAAAACACCAAACGATTTTAGATGTAAAATATGTATAAATGAATTTTCCGTGGAGAAAAAATTTAATATTTTGTATCGTCAAACAAACAACACCAGCATATTTGTTGATATTGTATAGGCCTCTGAAGCTTAAAGTTCTGTACGTAAACCGATAGTATCAGCTGTTGTGGCAGGTAGTATCAGCTGGCAGCATTTTGAAAAGCGACTCTTGAAAATAAAATCAATTAAATTTGCTAATCTTCAACACATTACCAATAATATTTCGTGCGTGTTGTGCAGTATCGTGTTGAGCGTCTTGGTATTCGTGTTCGTGTCGTGTTGTAAAAATTCGACACGCGCCCATCTCTAGTCTCTATACACTTTGTCCAACGTTTCTTAAATTTTTTCATCCAAATAGGCACAGGTTTGTGAGATGATTTCATTGTTGCAGTGAAATCTCTTTCCTCCGAACTATTTCTTTAAATTTGGGAACAAAAATAGTCACTCAGGTCTGGACTGAATCATGGATTTTTGCTATGGCAACTGCAGATGTATGCATCCTTACGATTTCTTAGTGGGAAAATCTTCTATCTTCAATCTATCATTATCAAACCTCATTATTGCCTTAATAAGGTGGTATAATATTCGCTATTAAGATTGTTTTACGCTTTTGAAGAGGTAGTTAATGTGGATTATATCGTGTGCATCCTAAAAACTGGTTGCCATGATTTGACAGTCAATAAGTCAAACCCAACTTGGCTTTCTTTCGCCCTTTTTGGTGTCTGATATATTGTGGTGGGATTTACGTTTCATCTGCGATTACAAACCGGCGCAAAAACTCCTCTATATTGCGTTTGAACAATGCCAAACACTCCTGAGAAGTTATCATACGGTTGCGTTTGTGGTAGATTGTGACCAAACACGCCAGCCATATTGACGATAGCTTTGTCATATCCAAGTTAATATTCAAAATTTAAATTCCTGAACTATGTAAAATGCCTATGACTTCCACAATCTCTTTCACTTTCAATCTCCGATCGGTCAACACAATGTGAATTTTATTTCTGTAATTAATTTGGCTATAGAGACCAGAGAAGGACAATGGGTACTCAAAAAATAAAATTATAAATAAGTAAATAGTCTTAATTTTAGTGACTGTGCATAATTATAATTCTAGCACAAACAATTCGTGAGTTCACATATTTTCTCTGAAACAATTATAGCCGATTCCAACATACAAAAGCATCTCTACTTCGTTTGTGCGAAAAACTTAAAAATGCTATAACTATAAATAAAAAGGCACATGCGTATCAAGCGTATTTACTCACACACTCTCTCTCTCTCTCTCTCTCTCTCTCTCTGTCTCTCTCATACTTATAGTCTGAGTATGCTTAAACTGAGGCTATAGATATTTAATTGAAAAAAGTATATGCATGATACTAGGGATATTTATTCATCATTCGCCACTTCATAAATACATTTGTGTTTATAAAATGGAATGGAAATGTGTGGGTGTGTATAGCTGTTTGAAAACGTGCTTCATTTGTTTGTGTGTGTAATTAAAATAGCTCTGAATATACCCATGTGTAGCCGATTAATAGCCAGAGTATTTTTATGCTCATAAATATGATTGTAGCTCAGACAATCTATAACATTTAAAATATTTGTTGGATATTTATAGTAATATGTATCCGTTTAATTTAAAACGAAAGAAAGTACGCAAATTCGAAAGCATTTTCTTTCGTTTCGAACTACAGGGTAAATCCTTTGATCTGGGTGTCCAGAACGTTCGGCTTCTTCCATGCCACAACGAATTTAAGTAAAAGCATTGAAGTTGATGGTGAAGACTCCCCAAACTTGATAGTTCTTTTCTGCAAAAAATAATGCTTAATGGGCACACGAAATTAAATTTTTTCACGCGGTTGTCTGCTATCAATAGCTGTCAAACACAAATTGCATGACGCAGTTGGTTCAAATTTTGACAAGAGTCAATTGACAGTGTTACCCTTTCAGTTAATAGGCGGGAAATTCAAAAAGTCACGGGATTATTGTACGAAAAACATGTTGGGAATTGCAATATTTTTCAATCTATAATTTAAATTTTTTTTAACTCTATTATAGATTTTAATGCTGTAGTTAACCGTGCTAAGTTCGAGAACTTCTTTGTGTATATGCTTTAACCCTCTTTCCATTAAAAACTTTAATAAGTTACATACCTAAATAATTAAAAATTCCACAGCTTCATTAAACTATAGTTTGTGTTTATATTGTATATGTATATATTTCAAAACTTATATTATTTTGCTTTTCTTAAGTCAACAAGTTTTTTTTTACAAAATTATAGTAAATGAAAGTGAATTCAAGGGATTTTATAATAATGAATAGTGTTTTAACACACATACACACGCAAAAAAATGCTACAATATAAATAAAATAAAATATTTATGTATTTATTTAAAAAAAATAATACTGAAAAGGAAGAAGAAAAAGAAGCAACAACAAGTTAAACACAAACTCAATATGTTGTTTCATCATTATGAGCACATGTTGCACATGTTCATAATATACATGTACGTACATATGTTGCAGAAATGAACCAACTAAGATGAGCATGAGTGTACCAGCAAAGACAACAGATAGAAGAGACAGAGTTTTAAAGTAGTAAAATCCAAAATATTTGTGATATAAAACAGCTGAATTGAAATTAAGCTAGCTGAATTGAAACTATGCTAGCTGAATTGAAATTAAGCTAGCTGAATTGTTAATAGAGACCTAGTTTAACTCAATATTTTTCAATTTAAAGTGCAATAATAACGACAAAACGAAAAAAGCTAAAAAAATAATAAAATTTACCAATAACTTTGTACTTAAAATAAATTTAGTATTATTCAACTGTATAAAGCTGAATTCAGCCCAGATATTCAATATAATATTCGAACTATCTTGTTGTGTTAATAAAAATTAGACAAAAATTAGCCATTCACTTCAATAGAATTTAATTTAAATTTATTTAAAATATGTTAAACTAAAATTCAGCTAGCTGAATTTATAATATTTTGAATTTGTAATTAAAATAAATTTAGTATTACTCAGCTGCATAAAACTCAAATCAGGCGACAAAGTCAATATAATTTAATAACTTTCAATGCAGCTTGTCTTTAAACAAAAATAAAAACAATTTTCCAATCAGCTATTCATTTTAATAAAATTTAATTCAAAAAATTTTGAAATGCTGTAAACCAAAATTCAGCTAGCTGAATTTATAATATTTTATGTTAAATTTTGAGTTTAAATTAATTAAGTATTATTCAGCTGCATAAAAATAAATTCAGCCGAGAGAAATAATATAAATTGCACAGTATCTTTTGCCTTTCAGTCATTAATTTTAATCAAATTTAATTTAAATTTGTTTAAAATGTGTTAAACTGAAATTCAGCTACCTGAATTTATCATATTTTTTTTAATATAAATTTGTAATAAAAAGAATTTTAGTATTATTCAGCTGCACTAAACTAAATTCAGCTGAGGTAGTCAATTAAACTTTCCAACTTATTTGTTGCATTAACAATTTGGCAAGGTCTAATTCATCTTCTTTTTAGCAGAAAAATAAATGAAATTTTTCCATTTAGCCATAAAATTGACTAAAATTTTATTTAAACTTATTTAAAATAAGGGAAACTGAAATTCAACTAATTAATTTTATCAAATCTTATGTTAAGTTTGTAATTCAAGCAAATTTACTACTATTCAGCTTCATAAAACTAAATTCAGCCTAGGTACTCAATACAATTTGGGAAGTGTCTTGTTCTGTGAACACAAATATTTAATAAAATTCAATGAGGCTTGTTTTTAAAGAAAAAGTAGATAAAATTTTACCATTAAGAAATTCATTTGAATAAAGTATTATTAAATTTGGTTTAAAATGTGTTTAACCGAAATTCAGCTAGCTGAATTTATCATATTTTATATTAAATTTGTAATAAGAATAAATTTAGTATTATTCAGCTGCATAAAATTTAATTCAGCCGAGATAGTCAACATAGTTTTCGAAGTGTCTTGCTCTCTTAATAATAAAATTTAATGCAGCTAGTTTTTAGAAGAAAAAGGAAAAAGTAGATACAATTTTGCCATTCAGCCATTAATTTTTAAAAAAACTTATTAAATTTTTTTTAAAATGTATCACACCGAAATTCAGCTAGCTGAATTGATCATATTTTATGTTAAATTTTTAACTAAAATAACTTTAGTATTATTCAGCTGCATTAAACTATATTAAGCCGAGGTAGTGAATACAATTTGGGAAGTGTGTTGTTCTGCGAACAATAGTTTTTAAAAATTTTAATGCAGCTTTGTTTTTAGAAGATAAATATATAGAATTATGCCATTCAGAAATTTATTTGAATTAAGTATTATTAAATTTGATTAAAATGTGTTAAACCGAAATTCAGCTAGCTGAATTTATGATATTTTGTATTAAATTTGTAATTAGAATAAATTTAGTATTATTCAGCTGTGTAAAACTTAACTCAGCCGAGATAATCAGTTTAATTTTCGAAGTGTCTAGCTCTCTTAATAATAAAATTTAATGCAGCTTTTTCTAGAAGAAAAAGTTAGCTACAATTTTGTCAATAAAAATATTTAATAAAATTTAATGCAGCTTTGTTTTTTGACAAAGAAAATTAATAAAATTTTACCATTCAGCAAACCAAATAAACCAAAATTTAGCTAGATGATTTTATTATATATTATGCTAAATTTGTAATTAAATTAAATTAATTATTATTCAGCTGCATAAAACTAAATTCAGCCTAGATAGTCGATATAATTTTCATATTTTTTGGTTCTATTAATAAAAATATTTAGTATTTTGCACGGATAGCATTCATTTTCTAAGATTTGTTTGATATCCGAATTTATCTGAGCGTTCACTTGTTTTTAAGAGTTAATTCCTTAACATATAATTTTTTAATAAAATATAATGTCTATGCCGTAGTTGTTGAAATGTTTATTTTTTTACGAAAAAGAAAAAAATACAAAAAATATACTAAAGTAACTTTATAGCACTGTGAATGTCTTGTATTTTTGCCTTCTGAAACATTGAACATGTTTAACATTTTAGAAATAAGAAAAAATACTTTATGTATGCGTCTTTGCATGTATAGTTGTGTATCTATGTATCTGTATGTATGTATGCATGGATTTTTTTTAACATTCTACATGAGTTGCATACTTGCACATTTATTGGCATTTGTACATAGATACGGCTGACTGTACTGTTGTATAAATTTATTTTTTCATTGTTTTTTTTTTTTGTATTTCTCATTTTATAAATGCACTTTTTTTTGCTGTGCCTGGTCTGAACTCTTGAGTTATTTGAAATGACTGTGGTGCATTCAAAGCAGAATGCATGTGTTACAATTCAATTTAAGTGTTAAGTGTTCTGTATATATTTCACATTTTATTTTATGTTTTTTTTAAGTAATTGTTGGCTAGAATTCTTAAGAAAAGAAAAGGGCAATAAAAGAGAAAGAATACGAGTACATACATACAAAACATTTATAAGTCCTAGTTTACACTATGCAACTCTTATTGTTAAGCTGATTAATTTGTTAAAAGAGAAGCGTTTCTGTTCCCCTCGTCTCTCTTTCCCTCAAACTAATCAGCTTAGCAATAAGACTTGCATAGTGTAAACTAGGACTAACTAAAAAAATAAAATCCATACAATCATGTGAATGAACATTTCAATAAGTAAAAGTATTTTAAATGTTGCAAGACAATAAATAAATACCCTTTCAGTTTAATACATATGTATAAAGAAAAAATTAAGTATTTACATTGTTGGTTTGAAATTCTTTTTCTTCATTTGAAATAGAAATTCTTTAGTTTGCGAACAGTTGCAGATATTTCTTAAAGTAATTCCATCTAATCTATTGCTTAAAAATAAAGTTGTTAAACAACAATGTGACATTTGATTAAATATTTTTAGTTTCCTATTAAAAAAAAAAAATTGCAAATAATTTGATAGTGTACTAGTGTAGTGTAGCCTAGGCAAATATTTGAAGTGTTGATAAAACTTGGTAATATTTATTTAGGACTCAAAAAACAAATTTTAAAGTGTTTAATTTTTCCCTTATCTAAATTTCACAAAAATGAATTCAGTTAAATTTTTTTTAAACCAAAAATTCAAATATTTTTATATAAATTCAAAGAGTTTGCAAAAACAACAACGGATGTCACTAAAATATACTTGTTTACAAATTATTTTGAATGCTGGGCTATTCCGTTCTCATATCTAAAATTATACTTTGTGGTTTTCATTGAAAACCGCCTAAGTCATTTTACACACAGTTAAAATATATTGCGCCAAATTCCTTTAGTTCGTAAGCTCTCTAAATGATTATTTTTAATAAAAACAATAAAACTTTAAAACATGCCCATATACTCGTATGTGTGCCAGAAGTTAATATTTAATATTTTCTAAACACAACTTCTCACATAAGCTGTTATTGCTAAACACCTTTTGGCCTAGCTTTATATATATATGTGTTAGATTTGCCTCTTAGCTAGACTAGTCTGCTTTTTGTAAATATGTACGAGTTCATATGGCCCAGTTACTTGAACAACATCATAACTCAAAAATGTAGTTTTACAAAAAATAATTCGAAGAAATTAATGGAACAAAATTTTTGTTTCCTCACAAGAATTGAGTAATACCAGATATTTGTATGAAATCTTTATGCAATGTTAATAACGACATAAAAAATTATTCTGCATTATTAACTCAAAAATCACATTTATTGAGTTATACGGTATTTGAAGTAAATGAGCCATATGTGTACAAATTTTATCTAAATTTAGTTCTATAAAGTTGTATAATCAATTGGAGCTACACAACTAATGCTATTTAATATTTAATTTACCATGTTTGCTTATTTAGCAGATAGATTGCAAATAAAGAAAAAATTTAAATATACATATATGACCTTATCTGAGAAAAGGACCTAGTGTGTGATACGGTCATCAACAACACTAAAGGTAGAATTAGTAAAATCGTATCGTGATGTTGCGTGTCAGCTGACAAAAACCGTACCATATACAATGCATGTTACTAGTTATAAAATATGTGGTGGTAGCACTGCTGACGTAGGAATCTGCAGTAAACAGATTTTTCTGTAGCGAATGTCAAAAACGCCGCATTTAATGCCAGACAAAAAAAAATGTGCTGTGCAAACTGTTACATTTTCTATAACTTGTGCACAAAGTTGAACGATACGGCAAGCTGTAAAGTAGAATGATACGATTTTACTAATTCTACCTTAACAGATACAGTTGCGATATTTTCCTCTGTGCAATTTTAGTGCGAAATTTAATAGTAAGATTCCGAATAGCCGAATAAAAGAAGTGCACGAATGCACGGAATTTAATAATCTTAACGGGTTTTTCATTTGAAAGACGATTCATGGTTACATTATAGACAAAACTGAATATATTTAACAGTAATAATACGAAAACAGCTGAGTTGCCAAAAACAGTGTTGCCAAAAAGAAAATTGCTAAAAAATCACCCTTTATGTATACTTTTTTTTTACCAAGTTTTAAGATATACTATATATATATATATCATGCATAGCAAATTTTTATACTAAATTGATTAAATTTCTATACCTATAGTCTATATTTTCACAAAAGCGATTTTTAGACATATACGCTTGTTCGTGTAAACCACAGATTTTCTTATTTATTTTAACAAATTCTTGGTTTTCCTATACAGACGCCAGAAATCGTGGAATGCTAAATATTTCACAACTTTCAAAAATTTTTCATACATTTTTACATTATTTTCTAATTTATTTGTTTAACAAGTTGTCACAGTTCTTACCACTCTCCCGCACTCTCGCTCTTTCTCATTTTAACGAAATCATCATTATGTCAACACTTCAATTATTTACATGCATATGCCTGTGTGTATGTGTGGTGACATTTCTCCAAAAAAAAAATCAATTCCTAAGTCATGTTTTAGACTTGGCAGTTTTTCTTGAAGCAGTTATCTTCAATTCTCTTTTAAAACTGCTCGTTTGTTTAGACTCAGACGGTTTCTTGTTCAATTTTCCTATTATTTTAATGCTGCGAATGAAACAACAAAAGAGAATTGAAGTAACTTTTCTATACAAACAAGTCAGTACCCCTCTTCTTTCTACTTTCCTCTCTCTCCCATAAACTCAGACTTGCTTCAAGAAAAACTGCCGAGTCTAAAACATGAGTAAAATATGTTGTTTAACAAGATGTCAATTGATTTTTCTGCTCAAACTCTTTTTAACTTTTATTATATAGTGTTGGCATGTAGAAGAAGTATTATAGATATTAAAACCTGCCCATAGTTTGGTATTTTTATGTAAATTTTAATACTTTTTTCTACTTTTCTTTCTTACATTTTTTACTTTGTTAAAACTATGATTTTGTGTGCGGCAATAATAAATCTATAGAAAAGCATCTTTTTCATCATCATCAGCATTAACATTAAACTGAAAATAGTATTCATTTACGTACATTTACTCCGCTACGTAAATAGAAAAAAAAACTCAACACATGACAGAGTTGCCACCTTGTGAATAATTATATAAATATTTAAAGAAAAATAACTGGTGATTTTAAAATATTAGAAGCATGTAAGAAAATAAATTAAAATAATAACAAACAATTTTATTTATACGCAGAACTCATATTTGTTAATGGTTAAGTTTGCCAGAGATCTGGGGATGTACTCTGTAATTCGAAACAAAATAAAATGCTTTCGAATTTACATGTTAAAAGCATACAAATTCGAAAACGATTTCTTTCGTTTCGAATTACGCTGTAGACCCCCTAGCATCTTAAAAAAAAGGCAAAAGGGAAACTTGCTCTTTATATTTATAATTTGCACGTAAAATTGAGAACTAGTGATAGAGTTTGAGGTGTCTTGAACATGCAGATGCAATTCAATGCTTCTTAGGCAATTCATTAATAGACTGAGACCAAAAAAAAAAAATTATTGCAAAAGCTAAACAATAATTTAATTGTTTATACACAATTTCCCAAAACATCATTGAGAATTACTAAATGTACAAAATAGCAAGCTAAAAAGTTTTTACAAATATATAAAAAAAAATCATAATAGAAATTTTTTTAATTTAATTTTTAATCGGTTTGAAAATTATTTTTAAAACAATTTCTAAAAAAGAAAATTTAATAACACTTGTTTTTCAATAATTTTTAATGTTATAATATTTTCCCCATCTGGTAACGCTGTGTGCCCAAAACACACAAACGCACTCGTCCAACTTGTTTTCTTCATGTTGTGGTTTTATGTTTATTTGTTTTTTGCTGTTGCTGTTAATAATAATAATAATGATGATGAGCAATGAATAATAACAACAACAATTATATCTCTCTGGCACTCACACATTCATTCACTTCCCACCCAAAACACCCAAATGAACTACTACAGTAACCCCAAACAAATACATCACACACACACATCCATTCATACATACATTCATATGCACATTCATACATATAGACAGAGCCAGCACAATTTTAATGGGTGGCTGCATAACATGTTTGGTTAAATATTTCTTTTATTGTTGCTTTTGTTTGTTGTATGTACTTGCTTATGGTTGGCTTACCATATTTTTTTAATCTTGCATACGCACAGTTGTGCGCGCCCAGCTAGCAGGCTTTAAATTTGCTATTGAGAGAAGTAATTAAAGTGAATTAGAAGTGATTAAAATTATGAAGTAAAATCTCAAGCAAGGTATTTTTTCAACTGGTAACCAACATGCTAAACTTGCGGGAATTCTGGGTATTTCTCAACCGTGTATAGGAATTAGTTTTATCGTACAGTAAGTTATACTTCCATCGCTGTAGCAGCGATTATTACTGCCTTGTTATAATTAGAAAGTGTAATATTTGTTAACAAGGCTTACTTAAAGTTCGAAAAGAATGATAGAGTTATACCAGCCGTTAGACAATTTTAGGAATTTCTAAGGATATAATTTGGAGTTAACTTTTTATATATTGTGACCAGCTGATGTAATTTCATCAAACTTAAATTAAATGTGACTCAAACTGAGCAGCTTATTTTTTGTAACCAAAGACGGAGCAGCGACTGCGAGCACGTTAAAATTTACATCTCTTAGAGCGTGTGGGGCAGTGATGGTATTTTGGTGCGTTTCGGGTATTTTTTGGTGCTTTTTGCCTGTTCTTAAACGCGAAATTTTGCCAATACCCTTTTTTTAAAAACGGGTTTTTACAGTGCTTTTTACAATTTCTTACAGTACTTTTGGTGCTTTTTTGTTAAATAAAAATATTTTTAATTTATAAAACTAAATTACTTTTATGCGCTAATAGCAGCATTTTTGATTGAGCTTTCTTAAACTGTTTTTAATGACAATAACGGAAACTATGTTAAAAACAATGTAGAAAAATTTTCATAATTGGGATTAAAAAATTATTTTTTATTTTTTTTGCAAAATAGAAAACGGACTGGAGAGTTCCAAATAAATCTTTGCATAATAATTGATTGAAAGTAGTATGCAATAAGCATTTGTTAAGGCTTACACAAATATTTAATCATACTAGAACAATTGAAATCATTAGATTATCAATAGCAGTCAGTTGTTTTAGACAACGGGTAGACAACTGGAATAGGGGTGAATATTAGAGCTGTGCCAAATCGTTCTTTTCAGTGACCGGTCATTTTCGTTCAATTAGCAAAAAATTGACCCGTTCGTTCAATCGTTCACTTTTGAACGACAGTATGAAACAATGCTATTTTGTATATATATACGAGTATTTAAATAATGCGAATGAATGAATTGAAGAATTTATTAAAAAAAAGTTGCATTATTTATTTAAAAAACTATATTTAAATATATTTTATAAATAATTTCTTGTTCTTTTGACTAGAATATTGTACATTTTATTTTGGCTTAATATTTAGTTTAATATTAAGATTAAGAAAGGTACTTTTGTTTGGTTTTACTATTAATTTTTTCTTCTGATAATTAATAAAAGCATTGTAACTCTTTTATCGTTATTTATATATCAAAAGCGCATCAATGTTTGAATGTTACTTCTCAAAGTTTAAGTTAAAATTGTGTTGTCAAAAATATTTTACCGGAAACAAAAAAAAAATATCTCAAGCACTATAAATTCATTTTAGATTGAGGTAATGAAATGTATGTATAAACATATATACAGTTAAGGTCTAACATCTTTACTTTGTAAAAACACTTTATAAAAAACACTAGTAAAAATACTTCTTGTAAAAAGACTATTAAATCAAATTATAAAAGTAATGATGGCAGTGCCACAGCGATGCTAAATAGAATTTAGTATACACGTACCTAAACCTTTTAAAACACAAAAACTCAACTCAAACAAAACGACATAACATAAATAGCAAACATGAACGAAAGCAAATTTGACATAAAAGACTTGAAACACAAACTGAATGAACGAAAACATCGAGCGGTACACTACTGATCCAAAAGCGTTCAGTAAAATCACCGGATCAGTTCGTTCAATTAAGTGATTCGTTCAATTTAACCCGTTCGTTCATGAGCTACACAGCTCTAGTGAATATCACAAAAACAAAACATTTAAGTTACGAGTACTTAAGAAAGAAGTGTAAATGATTTTTCAGTAACATATATATCTTACGGGCAGTTTATAAATATAAGCCATGTAAAAATTCTCGGCTGTCTATTTATAATGAAAACAAAAACAAATTTTGAGTGCTTTGTTTTTGTTTTCAATATAAATAGGCAGACGAGAATTTTCACATGGCTTCTATGAACTGGCAGTTAATCTAAGCTTTAGCTTCACCTACTATTGTATGTATGTATGTGTGTAAGAGTTTATTACTTATTACTTGACTCCTAGTTTTTTTATTATTTGTTTTTACATACTTATTTTTTATTAAATTAATCATGATTAAATCAAGTTTAGGGGCACCTCCCAAAAATCTAAAAACAGTATCCTATCCTATAGAAAGTTAAAAAATAAGAAAAACAAATTAAATAAAAAATTGGCGGCGAGGCTTAGTTTCCGAGTTATGGGCCTCTGAAATTCTAATAAAATATTGTGATTATACAAAACAACAACGAATCTGACCAATATTGATATCATCTTAAAGCTTTTGAGAATACCTTTCATGAAATGGTAAAAATAGACTCTTTGTCGGCCATGCAGAAAAACGCTATTCAGCAGGAAACCTTTGCAAGGTAATAAATCTTTGCGCCGTCTCGGGAAACACCATGGTGGAGAAAATCCTTAACCCGGCCGAAGGCCGGCAATGTAAAAAATCGTTATTAGTCAAGAAAACTTTGCAAGGCAGAAAATCTTTGCTAGGCTGGGCCGTCTAGGGAAACACCATAATTATATATTAAATTATAATTTTAATTACAGTTTCAGAGGCCCATAACTCGGAAATTAAGCCTCGCCGCCAGTGTTTTTGTTGAATTTTTTCTTCTTATTTTTCAAATTTCTATAAGATACGGTACTTTTTTTAAATTTTTGGGATACCAATATTGGTCATATTGGTATAGGATAGGATACTGTTTTTAAGTTTGTGGGAGGTGCCCCTAAACTTGATTTGTTCTATTTGAAATTATACATTCAGCTTTTACACTCTAAACTCTCCTCTTGAAATGGCTTAATGTATTAAAATCAAAAAAAAAAAAAAAATATTTTCGTGCTTTTTTACCCGCTTTTTCGTATTTTTTTGTGCTTTTTACCCTTTTTGCAACAGCTTAATGTGCTTTTGCTCTTCGTAGAGATACCAATACTGGTGTGGGGACTTATGGTAGAATTAGTCGAATCGTATCCTGTTACTTTTGAAGTGGTCGTATCTCTCAATTCTGGATGTTAGTTGGTAAAAACGTGAGGTTGCGAGCGAATGTGTTCTCTGTTATTGTATTTCTCTTCGCTTTATACATTTTTGTGAATGTATGTAAGAGAGAAAGAAGTTGACGTAGAAATCTATTTTCTGTAGATTTCTACCTCACATACAATTACAATACATATTAAATAAACAGCAACATGTTTTATTAATGTTACAGATTTTGTTAGCTGATCCGTCAACTCACGATACGATTCTACTAATTCTACCATTAGCCCTATTGCGACACACTGACGCTATAGGAGTGTGATCATACCAATTCTAACATACGTCTGGGTACAGTGGTTGAGGAGGTCAACAGGTAGGAAGTGCAACACTAAAATTTTGGAGTAGGTTCAACGAATTTGCTGCCTAAGGTATAAGTGGTGCTATGAGAACTACATTCACCAGCGCAATTGAGACCATTCTTTATGTCCAACCTATAGACATTGGTAAAGGGTGTTTTTTATTGAGGTATAGAACTTTAAGTTGGCATCACTTTTTTAACTGGCGGCCATTTTGTCAGCTGTCAAGTGATTAATATTTAGTTTGGTTTGCCATTTCATCATGAACAGGTTGACAAAAGAACAACGCTTGCAAATCGTGCAAAATTTATTTCGAAAATAATGGTTCAGTTCGCGAAGTTTACCGCAAGCTCCGTCCATTTTATGGTCGACATAATCGTCCATCAGAGCAATTAATTCGGTTAACCATGGATCGTTTTCGCACTACGTTTACTGTATGTGGTAATACGCATCCGCAGAGACGTCGTACAGTGCGCACCGAAGAAACAATTGCCGCTGTAGAGCAAAGTGTTGAAGAGGACCCGAATGAATCGATTCGCCACCGTGCACAGCAATTGGAGCCGACTAACCGACTATTTTGTTCCCGAATTGGATGGCATGAATGTGGATGAGTTGTGGTTCCAACAAGACGGCGCTACATGCCACACAGCGCACGTCACAATCGATTTATTGAAGGAAACATTCGATGAGCGCATAATTTCGCGGAATGGACCTGTCAATTGGCCACCAAGATCGTGTGATTTGACACCATTAGATTATTTTCTTTGGGGATATGTGAAGTCGCTCGTCTACGCCAACAAACCAGAAACGTTAGGGGACTTGGAAGCCAACATTCGTGGCGTTATTGCCAACATACGGCCCCATATGCTCGAAAAAGTGGTTGAAAATTGGACCTGTAGAATTGGCTTTATTCGAGCCAGCCGCGGCGGCCACATGCCCGAAATCATATTTAAACATTAATGGCATAAAATTATCCTTCCAATAAAGCCAAATTGATGGACATTAAAACGATTTTCTTGTGTTTTATTTCAATTCAAAGTTCTATACCCCTGAAAAAAACACCCTATATTAGATACGAAGCAGCTTTTGCTACAAAACATCTAATTACAAGTGAAGGGGGAATGGATCGGACAAGAAAACACACCATACCATCAGAACATATGGACGTCACTGAATGGATACAACCAGACTTTGGAAATGTCCGAACGGGTACGTGAGACTAGGTTTATCACAGAATGCGCGACATTGATACTAGGTTCAATCGAACCCTAGAATAAATAGCCGTGGGAGTGTGCTGCGACACGGGTGGTTCGAATATAGGGGAAAGAACGGGCTTAGGTTTATTCATAGAAGAACCGGAGATCGAGATTTACTTCCGCCTGCCTGGCCACAATACAGTCTTCCAGGCGGAGGTGCGTGCAATTGCGAAAGTTTTAAAAGGGATCAGTGTAAATATTATGCCCACAGAGGTCTATTTATTTACCGACAGCAAGTCGGCAATTAAGGCAATCACAACCGAAAGAGTAAACTCCTGGATAGTTTTGGATTGCAAGAACATGATAAACGATTACGCACTACATGGCAACATTCGTCTTGTATGAGTGCCTGGGTGCCGGCCCACTACGGCATAACCGGAAATGAACTGGCGAAAAGGGCCAGAACTTTACGAACTCTAATTTATACAAAACCTTTCAAGGCAGCGAATATTGAGTTACCAAATTGGGCGTAGATGGCCCACAGGACACGTTGGACTTGTGATACTGTGGGTGTGTGTGTGCGGTACTCTAACCAAGGTTCTATGGGGCGACCCGGGCAAAGATAAAATAAGGGAACTCTTGAAACTAAACAAGCCAGAGCTAGGAAACTTGATTGGCATCTTAACGGGGCTCTCTAGTCTACGAGGGCTTTTGTAGCGGATCCACGAATGACAATGAATGCAGGGCATGCATGAAGGACATGGAGACAATGGAGCACCTCATTTGTCATTGTCCAGGTTTTACCCACCCGAGATCCCGCTATTTTAGGGATGACAACTTAATGTATTTTTTTATAAAATATAAAACATGATTTTAAATGCATGAAAATCCTATACCTAGTAAAAAGTATCAATTGTGCTAACTTTGTGTCCGCTACTGTATCTCCATGCATATTTCATATGTATGCATAAAGGAGTGCGAGCATGTTTTATGAATAGTAAAAAAGTTAAAAGTTTTTTTTTCGTTTATATTGTGAAAGATAATCTTACATTTTTATTATAAATAAGATGAAAAGGATAATGGTAGAGAAAAATTAATGAAAAAAAAATAACTGTTAATGAAGTACATACTAGAGCTGCAAAACTATCGATAGTGGCTCCATTCGATAGTTTCGATAGTATTTTTTGATGCCATCGATACTATCGATAGTTTTTGATTCTTAGAAACTTATCAATTGTGTATTTTTTTAATATAAAATCTTGAATTTTTTAATCATTCCATAAAGTAAAAAGAAACTTGATTTTTTTTTAATTTTTAGTTCCAATGTTTTTAATACACATATTCACAGTTCTATAAAAAATAAACGAAAAAGCAAACAGATAGATAGATGGATCAATAAAAAATTAATTAAAAAGGAATGAAATAAAAGAAATCTTTCATCATTACTTAAACTATTGCAGTTAGCTAAAAAGTATTGGTTTAACAGAAGGAGAAGCAAACTATTTAGCGTCACCTGTTATTTAAAAGTAAAGAGCAGAGACAGTCCAGTAGCCGTCAAATTTCTTCATGTATCAAAGCTGTTGGTATATAATTGTATTTTTATGCAATTTGCATCTAGTAGATAAAAACTGGCATCTTATGTTGAAACAAATCAAAACTAATTAATTTGCTTTCACATTTATATATCGATGGTCTCAAGTAGAAAGGCCCTAACTCGTATTTTTTTTACGAAATTGAGGTTTTTACTGATTCCAATATATTTCACACAAATACACCTTGTCGCAAAAATTTATTGCAATAGTGTAAAAATTATCGTTTTTACAAGCAGTTGATCAAAGCAGTTGTACTGTGCATTATTACGTTTTTACCTTCTCCTGTAAAGTTACAATTATTTGAGTTACGGCCTTTCTACTTGAGACCAACATATTATGTAATGATAACCATTATTATAAAGGTTTACAGGCGGCGAAATTTGAATGTTGCATTTTTTATTACACAGTCGCCATCATTCCGTTTTTATTGACTTTGATTTTTTCTCTTTTAGTAGTGTGTTCTTGTCGATAGTATCACTATCGAAAAAAATATATCGATAGTCTCACTTAATATAAAACTATCGATACTATCGATAGTACCATCGATAGTTTTGCAGCTCTAGTACATACATATGTATCTATGTATGTATTAGTGAAGTAACGAATGCAATTTTTTTATATTCGCGAATACGAATGCGAATACGAATATTTGAAACGATATTCGCGAATACGAATACGAATATTTCATGCGAAATTTATAGACATTAAATTAGGGTTCTATTTACGCCTACAATATGAAATATTAAAAAATTGTTATGAAAAAGAACTTCATACTCCTGCTGGCGTACTTTAAAGTTAATAAAAACTACCAAAAATTTTAATGATCGTCAGTAAATAATATTTGAAAATGATACAAAGCACAAATTTCTATAAAAAATTTAATGATTTTGTACAAACTAATATTTGTATCCATTTATTAAAATTTAGTTTAGGATTTATGCATTTATTTATTTAATTTTTTTTTTTTTTTAAATATTCGTATTCGTATTTGCCTGAATTTGACGAATACGAATGCTTCGTATTCGCATTAAAAATGGCCGAATATTTGGCAATTCGAATACGAATATTCGTGCATCACTAGTATGTATATATGTATATATGTTTGTATGTGCATGTGTTTACTTGGTAAATGGTGTTGGTGTTGGTTAGAAAATGTTGAAGTTAAACACCAAAAAAGGCACCTTGCTGGTTTTTTTTCGCACAAGAATGAGATGAAAAGCCACATTTCTGAAAATGTTGATAGTTGAAAGGCATGAAAACTTAACAAAGCAAAAAAAAAAAAAAAGAAAGGAGACAATAAAACTGGCTTAAACACAACGAGCTTGTTATCAAGCACAATATTCTTTTGAAATATTTGCCAGCGGACTGTAATGCATTAAACACATAAACGACAGCGTGCTACACAACAGCACGACTACAAATGCTGTTTGCTGTCAATTTAATTTTCAGTTAATGGTTTTAGTTTTTGATAAGAAATCGTGATAAATATAAAAAAAACACTTGGTGTAAACGCTGTAGATTTACGTCCAAGCCATATGCACAATGTGCAAAGTTTTATAAAAAGAGCTTTTTGTGCTTACACACCGAACGAGACCACAACAGCCAACCAGAACTCGGCGACAACAATGCTTGCTCTTATTTTGCAAAGAAAAAATAACAATTTTAATAACTTTCAAAGCTGTTTACCTCAAATGCAAATAACACAGTATGTGTGTTTGGACATAAATGATTTAAATAAAGATGTAAATTGGAATCTGGTAGATTTCGTGCAGCTGTAAATCCATGCTGCCCACAGAGAGAAAACCGAGAGAAATGTATAAGCGTGTGTGCATTCATTTGTACAAAAAGCCGATTGATGTTCGGCACTTTGGCGCTTCTCTGGCCAGCCTGGCTGTAAATTCCCTTATGAACATTTTATAATTTTTAACCAATTTCGCGGGTTTAACTTTGAATTTCGTGATTTGGTTAATTTTTTATTGATATATTTTTTTTTTTGTCGAAAACAGTCTCATTTGCATACAACTAATTAAAATTATACATAAGTACATACATATGGATATCTTGCTTTTTCTTTGTAATAAATTTTTTTCTGTGGTTTTTTCCCTTTTTTTTTGTAACTTGATTTTTATTTTCTATTTTTTTTTCTCAGGAGAAGAGTAGCATTGTAGGTTTGTTTGGATTGTTTTTATTATTATTATTTTTTAATAAAGGTTTATCAAAAAAAAAAAGCCTCTTATCTAATTTGTTATAGTGTTTTCACACTGCAAGTTAAAACCTGGTTTTAACGTTAAGACCATAAACAGCTGATTTTGCTTTCACACTGCAAGTTTGTTAAATTCAGTTTTTAACTCACAGGCTGTCTAATAATTTTGCTCAAAATAAAATAAATCTCCTGCCGAAATGCTTATATTTGTTGTTGCATTTTTTCTGCTTTTTAATAACACTTGTTGGACATACTGTTCAACTGTTTTTGTTTGTATGAAAAACTGAGATATTTCACAATGCGCTCTAAAATGAAAATTATTTTATATTTTGTAAATAAATTTTTTTTAAATTATGGAACTTCTTATACAGAATGAAGAAGTGCTTGGAAATATTGTTAACAATATAAAAATGCACAAATACATTATAAGATAAACCTTTTTTATAGGCAGATGAATGTCAGTCATATTGTCTATTTTCACTTTCCACAGTTCAATTTAAAATATTTTCGTTGTTTTCCTTCCAAAAAACTCTTTTCTTCCATAATTTTTTGATTATTGTTGCTGCTGCATTAATTTTTAAGTTGAAAATTTTTCAGGCGCCATCTATTGTTATTCACTGGCATACCATTACCAGCTGCTGTCGGTCATTTCAACTTGGCAGCACTGAATTTATCACAGCGAAAACAAGGTTGCATTTCATAAAACCAACTTAAAACCAATTCAAAAATGGTTTAATTTGGTTTTAACAAAAACAATTTGTATGGTAAAACCAGGTTTTAACAGTTGGTTTTAACGTTAAAATCAACTTTTATTAAAACCATGTCAGTGTGAAAACACTATTGGTTAATATTCATTTAGTGATTAAAATAAGCGGCCTTTTCCTTAGTGTGCCATAAAAATTGTAAAAGTAGTTTTTATTATTCGCTTTAATTAAGCTAAACTGGTTTTTCCGGGTATATTTTTAATTTTTTTATTTTTTAGTTTTTTGTTTCAAGTCTAGTCATAGTTATAAATTCAAATTTGCTTGAATACTGTATAATTATTCTAAATCGAATAGGAAATGAAATTGGTTTTTTTTAGATAAAAAAAGTTAATTTTTTTTAAATACTTAACCCCTTATGGAAAAAATATTGCATTTCAAGAAAGCTTTAGTCGAAATTTTGTTATTAAATTATTATAATTTTTTGTTTGTTTTTGCATAAGGAGTTTGTTGTTTGCACTTGTGCTTAGAGGACATAAAAAAACGAGCCTTAAACTGTTTTTTATCGTGACAGAAATTAACCGAATTCAAAAAAAGAATTTTTACAATCGGTCTACACTGTATCGAGTTATGAAGTAACACCAAAAAAAAACGAATTGTTAACCTCCTCATTTTTTCGAAGTCGGTTAATAAAGAGCAGGAGGTTATCAATTCGTCTCTATTTTTTTTTTGGCACTGTTACTTCATAACTCGGTTCATTTTAGACCGATTGTAGAAATTCTTTTGTTGTCTGAAAGGGTATAACTTCCCATTGGTCCCATTGAGAAAAAAAATTGACCGGGGATACGCCCACTAATTTTTCTTATTTGATTTTATGATATTCTACTTATTTGATTGCTGCGAAACCTATCAAACACCTTTAGGTTCTTGTAATTACACAATTTCAGAGTTGAAAAAATAGGCGGGGTCACGCCCATTACAATTCATTATTATATATCGCGTGCTTCTACTTAAACGATTTTTACGAAACTTACACACACATCTTGAGCTCAAAAATATACACAATCCTTAATTTGAAAAAATGGGCGTAGTCATGCCCATGAAAATTTAATATCGTATTTTAAGTGGTTCTACTGCACCGATTTTTACAAAACTCAACACACACCCTGAGTTCTGAAACATACAAAATCTTGCATTAAAACAATGGGCGGAGTCACGCCCATTAAAATTTAATTTTATATCCCAAATTTTTTTTCCAAAATGTTCTATCAGATCTCGGTTTTTTTGGGCAGCATTATTTTGTTTGCTGTTATCCTAAAGCTTTAAGGCTCAGTTAGCCGACTGTAATGTAATGTAACTGCAACAGTAGGACACAGTAATGAAAAGTAATGAAAATGGTTATAGAGATGTAATGTAACGTAACCCAATTTTCATACAAAAATGTCAATCAGCTGGTTCCTACGTTGCAGTTACTTTACATTACAGTCGACTAACTGAGCCTTTAATTAAAACATTGCTGTTGTTAAAATTTCACATTTGCCAACATCTTAAATATGTAACTGAATACTTTTATATTAATTACATATATAATTTTTTTACTCTATATTCCCGACACTCCCTGTTTAACTAGCGTATAGGACACTCCCAACATTTTACCTACATAAATACGAGTAATAATTATTTCAACTGTTGGTCTTTAGGTTCTGCTACACTTTTTCATTAAATATATTGATAATAAAATTCTTTTTTTTTTTCCTTTTGTTTTAACTTTACCAGCCTTTTCCATTCGCAGTAATTTTATGCTTCTAGTTATTTATTTATTATCTATGCTTTGCAATAATATATTTTATTAAAATATTTTTTGTTTGCTTAGAAATCTGGCGAAACAAAAAAAAAAAAAAATTCTATTCTCACTTTTGTAACCTTGAGTAAAAGTTTACTTTGGCCATTAACTAACTTTGTTGTTGTTGCTGCTGGCAATGTTGGCCTCTACAATTTGAGCTGAAATGAAAGAAAGTAAAATAAATATTACGTTTTATACAAGGTCATTAAAAATGAAAGCAAAAAAAAAAAACAACAAACAAAAACAGCAACAAAATCAGCAAAAAGAAAACAAAGTTATTGAAAACAAGTTTGTATGTACGAGTATGTATGCTAAAATTTAGGTTTAGAAATTTTAACAACATTTATGATTGTTGTGGGCCACAAAACCAAAAACCCAAAAACCAGCATTAGCAAATACTAGACCACATACCACACAAAGTTGGCGCAATAAATTTTTAAAATTCTAGTGTAATTAAATGCTTAAAAATTAAACTTTAATCCGTTAAAAATTTTGCGACAAATTTATTTTTCAAACGTGCTCACATTTACAATTTAAAGATTCCGAAAAGTTAAAACGAATATTCAAGATAGAAATAAATATACATATGTGACAGCGCATAGAGAAAGGGACTTGAGGGTAAAAAAAATCAATTTTCACTTTTTTTTTTGATGTGGACAACATCTGAGCATCGAATGAGACCGATTCCATGCCCCAAAAGTGTTCCCTCCCAGAGATATGCGCGTTTTATTCAGTGATGGTACACCAAAAATACACATATTTAAATCTTTAAAAGGGCTCTCCTGAACAAAACAGTTTTTTACCCTTAGGTCCCTTTCTATTTTTCGCGTCACATATATAGGTTTTTAGGCCAATTAAAAAAAATAGCTGTTGGAGAAAGGAGATGAGTTAAAAAATAATCATGGGTCTATTCGTTGCTTGCGCTAACGAGCTTGCATGGCATTTGATATCCAACCATATTATTACATTGTTCGATGTCGAATCAGCTCGTTATCGAAAGTGACGATTATACCCCAGGCTTGTGCTAAAAGTAAAAAATAAATATGCTTTAAAGTAACGAACCAAAAAAATTTGTCTTAAGTGGAACAAAAATAAGAAAATTAACTGACATGTACATAATTAGGAAATAACAGTCGAGAATGGTAAGACTGTTGTAAATTTAGAGATGGTTAAATTGAGCTTTCATTACACAAAAAGCTTTCGGCAAATTGTAATATGATGAATCAAAACAATTTACATATTCCCTTTGCACTGACGCCACACACAGTGGACCTAACATAAAGAACGCTGGTGATGAAGGTGTGCCGAAATTCGAAGACAGCTAGTTGTTCCATTATGCTAGTATTTGTCAAAATATTTACCATTAACTTTTATGTTATTTGTTCCTTAAAAATTATCGCATGTAATTTAGCTTACAGAGCGATACGAACTTTAGCCTAAACAAATTATAAATTTAAAAAACAAATAAAGTTCGAACAAAACTAATTAAACTTAATAATCAGGATTGTTTTAGTAATCATAATGTTGAATATTTATTTAATAAAAAGTTTACCTAATTAAAATTTAATAAAATAACCTAATAAATGTTTTGGCTTCTAGTTAAGAATATTTTTAACTTCCTGCTATAAAAAAATGTTTTCATCACATCTCGCTCGCCGTTTAGACTTCATAGGAAAATATCGTGACTATTTTTTTTTTAGAAAATGAGGTTTCCACTATTTGGAAACAAAGTAATGTAAAATTAATAAAATCATGAAATAAAATATTAAAGAATACTGAACAAGTTAAATATTAATTTTGGAAAAAATATAAATAAAAATATTGAAAGTTAATAGAAAATGAAAAATTCTCACGAAATAGAACTTTTTTGTTTATTGTTGGTTAAGCAACGTCGTTTCTGCTTAAGATCTTTAGCAGAACGAAAAATATATTCGAGAAAAGCTAAAACACTTTATAATAATATTTAGAGAAATTGTCATAAAAAGTTATAGAAAAACTATCTCAAATAAAAACTTCAAACACCTTTATTCGATAAAAAATTCGTTAAACATTTTTAGCACTTCTTAAGAGAAATATACTTTGGTATTTTTCGAACCTACTATAAAAAATTTAAATTTGTTTAAACTTATGTATGTAAGTGCAAATATAGATATTTTTTTAACAAACTATAAGACATCAAAAAATTGGGTTCGTTGTAGAAGCACTAAATACGTTTATATTCTACAATTCAAACAAAGTAACACCAACGATATAAAATAAAAAATTAGTTCAGAATAAAATTAAAAAAAAAAGTAAATAAGCTCACAAAACAAAAGATCGCGTGTGCCAAATCTCGCAATAATCGGTTAAGCAAAAAAAAAATTAAATTATTACTAATTTAAAATTTAAACTAAACTAATTCCCTCGATCACTTTTTGAAAAACTAAATTGTGTCAATCCAAGACCGCAAAGTGATTGCCAAGTTTTGTGTCAACACATGCAATATTATACTAAACTTTAATGGGGAAAATAGCAACAAATTAAAAAATAAAACTAGAAGGTGGTGTTGGCTGCTGTACTTAGAACAAAACAGAAGGTCCTGAGTTGGAGCCCAGTCTCCGATAGTCGTTAAATATTAACACCACGCATTTTTCTGACGTGCATTAGTGTCCCTTTGTAACATCAAAGCGCCCTCCTACGTCCGCATTGATTAGCAGAATCATCAGAGATGTAAAATAACCAATAAAATGGCTACTAAACATATTTTTAAAAATTTAATTCGCCTCAATGACACCAGAGGCGCTGCAACTTTGCATTATTACAAAAAAACGTTTAAAAAGCAGAGTTGTAAAAGAATGAAGCTTTCATCAGTCTCATTTCCTAAAGAAGTTTACACCCAGTAATAGTAGTAGGTATTCATTGCATACTGCCCCTTAAAAAAATGGGCGTGACCTTCGTGGATCACTTTTTGAAAAATAAAGTTATGCCAATGCAAGAGCCTTAAGTGCTTGCCAAGTTTCGTGGTTATCGGATGAGTACAAGCACATTCAATATTATACTGAATTTAAATGGAAAATAGCAACAAATTAAAACATTAAATTCACAAAAAAGTAGCAAAATATACTAAACAAATGTTTATTTTCATAAAAGTATAAAGTTAAAGAATTTTAAAAATTTTTGAAGCAATTTCGATTTATTTTTTGCAATTTGTTTTTTTTTTGTCAAGAAAAAAATAATAAAATGTTAATAAGCAAAATTTTCAAAAACTTATGCTACTAAAAGAATATGGTAATTTTATATTAATTTAAAAACATTTGTTTTAATGTTATCTAAAAAATAGCAAAAAAGTTTTAAGTTGCTATTAACTAACAAATTTTTTTTTATAAATATATTAATATAGAAAAATTTGTATAAGGATAATTTTACATTCATAGAAAGAATAGCAAAACATTCGAAAAATTTAAAATGTTTCGAAACATTAAAACAAAGTTATGGGCAATATATACTTAAGGCAACCGAGCAACTTTTTCACGTTTGAAATAAGTAGCAAAATTATATTGAGAGAATAGCAAAAAATTCGAAGAGTTCAAAAAACATTAAACAAAGTATGTAATTAAAAATATATCTCTAATGTCACTACAGCGGTTTTTAATGTTTGAAATAAATAGCAAAAAGTCATTGAAAGAATAGCAAAGAATTCAAAAAGTTTAAAAAACATGAAAACTAAGTAATTGACAGTACGTACTTAATGGAACTAAGGAATTTTCTAATATTTGAAATAAATAATAATAAAAAAATTTTATGCATAGAATAGCAAAATATATATATGTAGCAATATCATATTGAACGAATGGCGAAAAATTCAGAAAACATGAAACCAAAGTAATGGCAAATATATCCTTGATATATTTACTGAGCTATCTAGCATTTGAAGTAAGTAGAAATAGAGAGAAAAGCAAAAAATTCGAAAAAAAACGAAAAAATCAAAAATCAAATCCTTAAAGACGTTTCTAACATTTGAAATAAGTAGCAAACATTATATTGAAAGAATAGCAAAAAAGTTTAAAATCTAACTAATAATATTTATGTTTATACTCGTAGCAAAAAAATTGGGTAGTATTGCAGAAAAAAGCAACAAATTTAGAAAATATTAAACCAAAATAATTGGTTATATATCATTAATGCAAAAAACTCTGTATTTTTAACGTTTTAAATAAGTAGCAAAGTTTTATTGGAAAAATAGCAAAAATTTGAAAAATTTCTGAAAACATTTTAAATATATTTTTATCCTTAATGCATTTACAGAGCTTTATAACGTTTGAAATAAGTAGCAAAATCATATTAAAAGAAAAGCAAAACAAATTTTAAATTTTATTTACTAATATTTATGAGATAGCAAAAAAAAAATTAGAAAGAAGTGGTTCTTTTTTGCAAAATTAAAATTTTTTTGTCCTTTTCACACAGTAACAAACAATTTTCTCATGTGATGTTATGTTCTTAAAAAGTAAAAATTTCTCAGCAATCTGCTGGTTTGATTTATTTATTTTGCAAAACAAAGCAAAAAAAAAAAAAATAGCAAAAAAATCTCTAAAATATTTTTTATTCGAAATATCAATTTTTATAGGAAACTCATTTTGTTTTTATGGCACCAAAAATCATAAAAATGGCGAAAATTCAGCAAATCTGGCAGCCTTGTAGCTAAAATATTGAAAAGAAAGCTAAACAAATTTTAAACTTATTTTTTTTAATTTTTTGTAGAAATTTGTTTTTTTTTTTTTTTTTTTTTTGCAAAATCTTATTTCGGAAAATAGCAAATAATTTTCTTTTGTGCAATTTTGTGCTAAAAAATTGGAAATTTCGCTGTTTGGTTTGGCTTTTTTTTTTTTTTTTTTTTTTTTTTTTTTTTTTTTTTTGAAAACAACGCTTTCTATGACATTTTAAAAATAGCAAAAAAAAATATTTTATTTGGAAATATCAATTTGCGATAAGAAATGTCAAAAAAATTTTATTTTAAATTATATTCTTTGAAATGTTGTACTACACATTTGTTACCCTTATTTCATTTCCGCTCCTTTGAGTTGTTTTGCTCCCTGTAATTTCATATTTTATATTATTTCTTTGAAATTTTTCCTGTTTTTGAACTTAAATTTTAATGTTATATTTAATTAAGTTAGCTTTTTTATTATTTCTAACAATAATAAAATTTATTATTTCCTTTTTCAGGCTTGATTAAAGCAATAAATACAAGATGAATTCTCAACATCATTAAAGGTAAGTTAGTTAACTTTTGCCAATTAGTTGCTTTAATTTTGTTTGCTTAAATAAAAATTTTGTGTTGTGCGATGTTAAGATAGAAATATAATTCGTAGTAAAATGATAATCGAATATAAAATGGGAAGAGAAAGGATGTTCAAGGAAAAAAATTCTTGGATTTTTCAATTAAATTAAATTAATATTAATCTAGAAACGCATTAAGTCATTATTTATTTTCAAATCGAATTTTTTGCATACTTCGATAGATAGATAGAGGCAAAAAAAAAATCGATTAAAAAAAAATAATTAGTTACGGCGTTTCCATACTAACTAAGGTAACGATATGTTCATATGTATAGTATATTTAACCTGACCAGGGGCCAAATCACGCCGTTCGATACGACTCGTAATTTAAAAATATTTCAATAGAGTTTATATGGAAATATTTTCAAATTACGAGTCGTATCGAATGCCGTGATTTGGCCCCAGACATCGTGCTTTGTCCAAAATCACACTGTGCAAGTCTTATTGCTAAGCTGATTAGTTTCAGGGAGAGAGAGACGAGAGGAACAGAAACGTTTCTTTTCCCCCCGTCTCTCTCTCTCTCACTCTCCTAATAAACTAATCAGCTTAGCAATAAGACTTGCATAGTGTAAATAGGGACTTTAGGCGGGATTATCCCGCTTTTCACAAGTCGCTTTTAAGAGTTTTCAAGAATTCAATCTCTTGTTCGATTTTTATTAAAATGTAGCTAATAAAAAATTCATTCTAAATATTTTTTAAGTTCGGTTATTTATTAACTACTAGCCAAAACCCTGCGTGCGTCGCTACATCACATAAACAATTTAATATGAAGAAGTGCCATTCTTGCGGCTAAATCTTCACTATTGTGTACAATAGAATCCTCATTATCAACATAAATAGTCACGAAGAGTTTCAAAATTCCACTGTATTAGTTTTCAAGATATTTTTTAGGTAAACATATTGTTACGTTTTTCTCTCTATAAAAACGATTTTCCGTGGACCCGAAGATTTGCAAATGAATACAAGAGTCGAGTGTAGTAATTAGGGTTAAGAATCATACAAGTTTTATTTACAAAGACACTTAAACTAAATTAATCAACAGCTTATATAAACTAATACAACTTAATACACAAATATTCACAACTGGTTACCACTACGCCTTCCTGACTGTGGTTTACGCACGTCTCTTAGCTGGCTGCCCAAGTATTCACGTGACACCTCTTTGTCTGCTGCTCGTCACTTACAAGACTCACTCTGCCGTCACTCACAGTTGATACCGCAATACCTCTTTGTTTGCTGCTTGTCACACACGGCACTCACTCTGCCGACACTCACAGTTGATACACCATTAAAGACTCACTGGCTTTACTTACACCCTTACACACGTCTATTCGCTGCGCTGTTCCCTTTACTCCAGTCGACACGATAGACTCCACAATGATCTCAATTCCACGACAGACTTTGCTGTCACTATAGACTGTCCTATAGTTTCTCCTCTACTCCAACTCACGTGTAAAGCACAGACTGCTCTCAACTATCAACTCACCACTGTATCGCAGACTATTTTTAATTCACAACTTAATTATCAACTGACTTGTTTACTCGCAACTGACTTGTTCGCAACTGACTCACAACTGCAACTAACTAACTCATTGGCTGCGTCACCTCTTTTTATATTCCACACAAATACCACTAGAAGTTTCAAGCAATGCCTAGACGATCATTATCATCTTAAATGTTGTTTACAAAGTGCCTAATTAAGTTCATGTGGTAATTATGTACATACATGTTAGACTTGGGTCGAACTCGTTCACTAGTTCATTTTTGCCACAAACCACTGATCAAACCCATTTAAATTACATGGGTTTGATCATTGGTTTGTGGCAAAAATGAACTAGTGAACGAGTTCGACCCAAGTCTAATACATGTGTATATGCATACGTGTGTATAGCATTAACTAAGCAATACACGGTGGTTGTTTATCTTTTGCTTTTCGTTTGAATTAGCATGTATGTAAATATATGAATCTTCTTAATAAGCAGACGCTTTTTGTTGTTGCTTTCAGTGATGCCAACTTTTTTGGCTCTAAAAGCATATCAAATTTAAAAAAAAGCACTAAAAAGCGTAATTTTGATATCTAAAAAGCGTAAAAAGCACTTACGTGAAAATCGAGTGAAGATCCATAACGTCAATTAATGTGAAGTTTAGTAATGTTTAAAATTTTCTAAGCTATTCTCTAATTATTGAAATATATCAGACAAAAAAGGTATGCTTTACACTGAAAAAATAAATACGCCAAGTTTTTATTAAAATAATTTTAAGAAATTCACAAATTTCTTAAAAGCACTGCTTGGTGCTTTTCCTTAGTTTGGCACTAACGTTCAAAATTTGGCGTTTTGAATCTTCAAAAAGCACTAAAAATAGTGCCAAAAGCAGCAAGTTGGCATCGCTGGTTGCTTTTGCTTGTTTACGTTTAATGCTGCGCATGCTTATTTAGTTGTTTGCTACTATTCTAGACTATTCTTTGCTTTGACCCTGTAGGAATATTTTCGCGTAACACTTACATTAACCCTGTTGAAATATTTTTGTGTAGTGCTGCTTAACCTTGTCGACGGCCATTTTCGTAACAATATTCACTATTTGAGAACATATCATTTTCAGAATCAGCGGAATTTCAAGTTTGTGTTTTTGTAGCAGATAGCAAGATATTATAAAAATTTATATTTAATTTTCTTAGGAGGTGACGCACTGTTTGGTCTCTCTCTTTATAGGCGTTACTGCCTATGTAAAAAAAAAAGAATAAAAATTTAGACTATTTTGGCTTCCAAGATATTTTGAAGTAATAGCCTCATGTTCCTTCTAGACCATCAATAATAGTCTGTAAGCAAAGCAGCAAGATCGGTAGTCTGGTATTATTTTTGAAGACAAACAAAAATTTGCACTATATATGAGAGTAGTAAACATACAATTTGTGAGGTACCACGCCTATTTGTTTCCAGAGACCAATGCACAATATCAGCAGAGTTATTTCAACGCAATATTTCAAGGTTCTCACTATATTAGTTTTTCAGGTATATCTCGCTCTTAATTGATGCGATTACCAACGAACGACATTTGATTTTTATTATTTATATAGATAAATAATTTTTTCATAAATACTTTTTTTTGTTTAAAAGCGTTTCTTTTGAGTTGAGAAATTTGTTTCCTAAGTAAATACAAAACTGTGTGTGCATATTGCACATCCCGCTTTCTAAAAGATATTTATCTTGAAATCCAGCTTTTTGGCTGTATTTTCTTCAAAATCCCGCTTTGTTTATCGATTATGTCCCGCTTTTTGCAAAAACCATCTGGTCACGTTAAGTATATTCCATACAAACTTCCTGATGAAAGTATTGCCTCAAGTTATTTATATTCATTAAAATGCTAAATATATTCATTTCCTTCAAGCGTTATTTATCTTAACAGTTCTTGTGTGATAAATTTCTTTTAATGATCTATTGTTGCCTTTGGAAAAAGTAACTAATATCGGATAATTTACCAAGTTACAAATTTAATTATACACACACACACATTTATTTCTATGCTTTAATAAGTTCTGTCATAATTAGAGTTAAAAAAGAAAAGAAAAGAAAAGCGAAACGCCGCACACTCTAATTGCACAAGAAAGTCAAATATTTAATTACAAATTACATGAGCTTAAAAATGAAAAAGTATTTGTGTTAAATATATATAATAATTATAAAAAAGGTGAACAAAAACTCACTTTGGAATAAATAATGCAGATGTTGACAATTTCCACATGAACCACATGCTCAGGGCATAAAACTGAATTTCATTGTCGAAGGGTTAAATACATATCTGTGGTTTTCATTAATAACAACGTAAGTTAGATATATATTTCTTATTTCAAGTTTATGATATTATGAAATTGTTATGGTTATGAAATTGTTATATTTGAAATGCTTTTTTTTAGAAAGTTCTGAGAACTTTTTAAAGAATATGGACGCATGTACATAATTTTTTTTCTAAAACAACAACACAATTTCTACCTTTTTTGAAATAAGTTTCAAATTTAACTTTTTTTGGCCCTACTGAAAAAATTTGATATTTGGACACCACAGATATAATCACCCTTATTATAAATTGGGGCTTGTCTACTCGCTTTCAAGAACAATTTTTTGCAACCGACAATCTATTTCCGTTCCTTAAGGTCTAGAAAATAGCATAAACCTGTCAACAAGAGTCAGTTGTTTTCCACAACGGGTACACTAACCCCAATTTTTTGGTATTGTGTTAAAGTGACGTCGATGCCGACAACTGGAATAAGGGTGAATCATCTTTAATGGCATGTTGTATGCAAATTGCATAGTTGCCAGATTGTTGCTAGAACTTCTGAGATTTGGGGTATTGATTTGGAGAATTTCAGTTTCAGTTTTGAGACGTTTTTTAAATTTTTGGAAATTAAATCAACTTCAAGAGAAATATTGATAACAAAGTTTGCCAGATTGTTGCAAAAATGTTTGAGATTTTGGATAATATAGTTTTTTTTGGCGATTTAGATATATGTATTTATTAAAAAAAAAAATAAATGCTAGAGAAATATTGATTTGAAGGTTGTCAGGCTGTTGTTGAAATTACTGAGATTTTGCATATTTGAAATTTTATCTTTGGGAATTTTTTTTATTTCTAAAAATTAAATAAATTTAAGAAAAATATTGACAACAAAGTTGCCAGATTGTTGCAAACATTTCTGAGTTTCAGGGTATTTCAATTTACCTTTGACAGTTGCTTTTATTTTTGAATACCAAATAACTTCAAGAGAAATTGAAATTGATAACAAAGTTCCCAGATTGTTGCTAAAACTTATGAGATTTTTGTGTATTTCAGTTTCAGCTTTAAGAGTTGTTTCTATATTTAAAGATTGGATAGATTCAAGAGAAATATTGACAACAAAGTTGCCAGATTGTTGCCAAAAATTTTTAATATATTTGTTATTTCAATTTGAGCTTTGAGCGTTACTTTTGTTTTTAAAGATTTAATTAAATTCTAGAGAAATTGAAATTGATAACAAAGTTGCCAGATTGTTGCTAAAACTTATGAGATCTTGGGTATTTCCCTTTTAGCTTTGGGAGTTGTTTTAATTTTTAAAAACTAAGAAAATTCAAGAGACATATTGATTCCAAAGTAGGCAGATTGTTGTTGAAATTTCTGAAAATTTGTCGGCTTTGTTTTTCGAATTTTGTGGCATATAAATATAAATCGATTTTGTCCAAGTTTAAGTCAGATTTAAAAAAAGGGGCAATAAACCTAATTTTGTCTCAAGTGAATTTTACAACTTTGTTAAACATATCCGTTTATCTAATGAGGGCAATTATGAATAAATCTCCGCGGAAAATTTTTCCCGTTGAACTTTTTCAAACAATAGCAAGTAATAAGGAAAATCAAAGAATTTTGATTGGAAAAGGGAGACATTTTTGGTTGAATTTTATCATAACTGCAGCTAATATTGGGTACTTTTCATTAAAACTAGAGAAAACAATTTGTAATCAGGAATTATTTCTTAATCGGGTTTAAGTTTGGAGATAAAAAAATTAGGTTGGGGAACTGTTTTGTTTTGTTGTTTCTTTTTTCTTTTACATTTTGGGCAGCTTAATAAATCAAATAAGAATAATTATTAATATTTTTTTATTCAAAACTAAAAATAAGTCTTTAAATTAAAATACAGCCTACTTCCTAGAGAAGTAAATGATTTAGGAATTATGGGTATTTTTGAAAATATAATAGGAATTAATGCTCTTTCTTTAAAATTGATAAATAGGTTATATTAGAGAGTTATTTAAAGCCTTTTGGCCACAAAATACTTTGTATATAGTTTATTTTAATGTTAACAATAAATTTTGGAAATTTTGGGAATTTTTTTAAATGCATTGGGAATTATTTTTTTTTTTAAGAAAAAATTTATGTTATAATCTAGACATTGTTAGTGTACTACTTTTTCCATAGCTTTTGTTATGCGAGTACATAACACTTGGGAAATTTTGAAAATTTTTAGAAATGTCAGCAATTATTTTTTTTTTTTTTTTCGGAAAATGTAGAAAATTTTGTCTAAAAGTTACCTCCTGTTTGCACAAGTCAAATTTCGTCTAGAAAATTTATATGAAAAACACTAATTTTTTTAATTTTACTCAAGTCAACCGTTAAGGTTTAGGAAACCGGGGGTTAGTTAGGCTTTAATCAAGACTAGATATACCAAACGGACGACACACTCGTCCGTATTCTAGAATCGAAATGTAAATAATTTAAGATTCAAAGAAAATGTATCTAAACTTCATAAAAAAATTCATTAAAACACAGCCACACACACACTTACATACATATGCAAGCATAATTAAATAATACATGAAATTAAAAAACATCAAATCCCTTTAACCAAGTTAATTCAATTTATTCAACTCTCTTCCTTTAAGTATTATGGCTTTCATACACAGCAAATAAGAGAAAAAAATTGTTAGATCAAGAGAAATACTACAAACCCACACACACACTCATGTTTTGTTTCTTTTTTACTTGTAAGCTAATAAATGCGTGTGTAATATGTTTGCATGTAGTAGTAGCAACTTTAAACGCTTATAGCTCCCAAAATACTAAACCGATTTCAATAAAATATAGATTCTGCACATCTGTATAAAAAATCCTTTAAAACCATATAAATCTTTTTAAAATCGGTGCAGTGGTACCAGCGTAAAAGGGATTACAAAAAACATGTTTGCCTATTAATTATATAGATAGATATGATATATTCTAGCATTTTTTTTATACTTGAAACCTTTATCTTAATATAGGGTGTTTTTTTAGAGGTATAGAACTTCGAATTGAAATAAAACACAAGAAAATCGTTCAAATGTCCATCAATTTAACTTTATTGGAAGGATAATTTTATGCCATTTATGTTTAAATATGATTTGGGGCATGTGGCCGCCGCGGCTGGCTCGAATAAAGCCAATTCGACAGGTCCAATTTTCAACCACTTTTTCGAGCATATGGGGCCGTATGTTGGCAATAACGCCACGAATGTTGGCTTCCAAGTCCCCTAACGTTTCTGGTTTGTTGGCGTAGACGAGCGACTTCACATATCCCCAAAGAAAATAATCCAATGGTGTCAAATCGCACGATCTTGGTGGCCAATTGACAGGTCCATTCCGCGAAATTATGCGATGGACGATTATGTCGACCATAAAATGGACGGAGCTTGCGGTAAACTTCGCGAACTGAACCATTATTTTCGAAATAAATTTGCACGATTTGCAAGCGTTGTTCTTTTGTCAACCTGTTCATGATGAAATGGCAAACCAAACTAAATATTAATCACTTGACAGCTGACAAAATGGCCGCCAGTTAAAAAAGTGATGCCAACTTAAAGTTCTATACCTCAAAAAAAATATGAAAATAAGTGCACAAGTTCAAGAAACATTTGCTAAGTGTTTTTTTTTTTATCAAAACAAGGAAACAAGTGTGGAGTTGTGCAAAAGTATCTCTAAGAGGGCGGTAAGGGGATTAATATAAATTTTGGCGAATCTCCATTTAATTTAAAACAGATAGATAAGCTTCTAGAAGTCGACATACATAACTACATATGTAATGTTTCTTTTTCAAACTGGAATAAGTGGTGAGAGGGGGTGATTCGTGCACTTCCGAAACTTTTAAACCAATTTTTAAACGAAATGAAGTCTGTAGGGTCAGCTAGTTGTTATATTTTTATATTTATTCCTTTTACACCTGCAAGGAGTATGGGGCTTGTTGTTGCTGTGAATCATAATAAAACTTAGCCTTAATCCTTGATGTCAAAGAAATTCTAAAAAATCCGTTTTCGAAATTGTTGAAATAATATTTAGCATTGGAAACACCTGAACATCTGGCCACCCTTTACATAATCATATGACTTTACTTCAACAAATCACTTGCATATTGCCAAACAAAATATATATGTACATTTTTTTTGTAATCAGGTTCAAGTTCGCTTAAAAATTTTCTCTGCAGAAAAAAAAAACCTGAAGATTTGCACTTGCTGCTGTGAAAAGTTTGCAAAAGATGGGAAAAGTTAAATTAGACCTTTAGCTGGGGAAATGCATTTTCTAAAACGCCACATGCACACGTCATCAGCCGCTGTTATTTTCTATTTGCTTAGCCGTAAACATTATCTAGCTACATTTGCTTTAGAAAATTACACGACGCAAACAAAAAAAATCTTTATACTCCGTTAAGTTTACCTTGTGTTCAAAACAATCTCACATTTCATAGATTGTTTTAAAAGAGTTTCTACAGTATGATAAAAATCTCTTTTTGTTGTTGTTGTTGCTGTTGTTGTATACTTAAATGCAAAAAGTCAGCCCGTCAGCCCGTCAGCCCGTCAGTCAGTCATTCAGTCATCTGACTGTTAAAGTTTTTGATGTATTACCATTTCTTTTCGAAGTAATGAAAGTGATAATGCTATTGTTGTAAATGCAACCATATTGCACTTGACAGAAGCAAAAAGATAGAGATAGAGACAGAAAAATTGCTCAATAGGTTGAAAAAAAAAATATGTATGGCGGAGGAATTTAATTTAAAATTTGTACTTGAAAACTATGGTATAACATAGTTTAATAAATTACACAGATTAGTAAAATTTATTTATTTTATTTTAATGTAAAGTTATTGCTCGTGTCATTAATTACAAATTATTTACCATTAAGTTGTAAAATAAAATTCTTTTTAATAAATTTTTTATTTTTTTTTTAATATAAACATTCAAGCAATAGAATAAAGCATTTCTTAATGAATTGTTTGTTTCCTTTGTATGTACTTCTAAACAGCAATTTAAGCACAGCTTGTCTATTGCCAAATATAATTATGATTCAAATCATTCATTGTTAGACAGACATCAACGTATTCATTATTGTTTGTAAATAAAATTATTCAGCAACAACAATGGCAAAATCAAGATACATAAATATAAAATATTATTTATAAACAACCTTGCATTGACGCATGCCATTAACAAATAAATAATAATAATAATAATAATAATAATTACACAGTTTAAAAATACTTGTAGCATCATCAAGGGAATTTTTACAACAAGAATTAGGGAAGTACGGTTTATAGTTTCGTTTTAATGTATGCAAAAGCTGCATATAATTCCCCTTATGCAAAAAACATTGTTAAAGTTAAAGCATTCATTAAAACCGGTTTTGCCATAAAAATTTCGTTTGTTAAACCAGCTTTAAGCTTTTGCTTGAAAGTGATTCCTTTAATACAATATTGACATTGGGAATGTTCCTTGGCACCAAGGCAAATTCATACCAGCTGTTACCTATTTGAAACTGTGCATATTCGCCTTGAATATTTGTTAGTGTAAAATTTTCTGCAGTCATACAATTTCCGCACGTTTTGCTTTGATTTGACACAAGAAAAATTAACAGCTGATGACCATAGGCTGAATCGAAATCAGCTGGTGCCAATTCGCCTTGATTGGCAGCATGTTTTTTTTTCAACTTTTTGAAATATTTACAAAAGCTTTATAACTTTAATATTAATAATAAATCCCAAAAATTCCAGACTGCCGCGAAATATTTTGGGATTTTGATCATAAATTTATATTTAATGGAAATAATTAATACATACATATATTGTTTTAAAAAATCAATGTTGCCATACCAATTAGAAATATTTGATTTTTTTCAGGGTTGGGACTTAAAAAGCTGTAGTGCGAGACCCATTTGAATTAAACAATTCTTACTGCCTTCCCACTTTTTACGGGGTTTTTTAAATCAGTTTGCCAGTTTTTAAGTAATTAATCTCTTCTGAAACCTCTTGGCTCAAGTACATTATTGGAAAAGCTAAGTTCGTTAATTTTTACTTCAGCTCAAAAATATGCTTGTATTTGTTTAAATGTTATAATATAGTCAAGAAAAATTACATTTGTTAATCCAGCGGAATCTAAACAAATCACTTGGAAATCTTGGGAATTTTTGCAAATAATTTAGGAATTAAATTTTAAAACCAATTTTAAACAATAAGCTTGCCGCTATAAAGAAAAATATTAAATATGGGCTTTAAACTAAAAATTAAAACTTTGGTTATAAAACCTTTTTTTTTAAATAAAAATAAACCTTTTTTTGTGCAGAAATTTCTTTAATAACTAATAAATTTATAAATATATAAATGTATTTCGTTTTATTACAGTAAAAATTAAAAAAAAACTTACTGCGGGATCTATAGAAAGCAATTCAGGATTTTTTGGTATTTTCCAAAATATTTTGGGAATAATAAATATATCTTTTTTTTGGTATATAACAATAAAAATTTAAAAAAAATTCAACTGCTGGAATTATAGAAAGCAATTGGGAATTTTGGGCATCATTTAAAATATTATGGTAATGATAAATTTGCCTTTTTGTTTTGATATATAATACTAAAAATCCTGTAAAAAATTTTATTGTCGGATTTATAACAAGCAATTGGGGATTTTGGGCATTTTCCAAAATATTTTGGGAATGATAAATTTATCTATTTGCTAAAAATTTTTTTAAAAATTTTGCTGCTGGATTTATGACAAGCAATTGGGGATTTTGGGCATTTTCCATAATATTTTCGGAATGATAAATTTTCGTTCTTTGTTATTTTGTGTATAAATACTTGTTTATATGTATTTTTTTTTTTTATCAAAAAAAGTTTTTAATGCATCTGAAGAAAAATTCATTTTAACCTAATATCATATTAAATTTTATGTTATTGCAAGACTTCTGGGAAAAACAAGCACATTGGAATTTTGGGTATTGTTGAAAATATTGTGGGAATAAGCTTTTTTGACAAATTTGGGGGAAAAAATTATATTCAATTACTGACAGCATTATTAAGTAATACTTTTCCACAAAAAATTAGCTGTTCTTATAAAAACAAAATAATTTAATAAATTTTGTGGTATTCTTGAAATTTGTTTAGGAATGAACTTTTAAAATAAATTAAGGTGCGGCTTGTCAATGTCCAACATGTTCGACTTATCGCACACAAAATATTTTAATTTTGTGTTTGTTTCAAATGTAAGTGTGATATTGATAAACCGGGCTTCCGTTAACAGAAATTCAAAATTTTTATTGCAAAACAGATTTGTTTATATGACAACAAAAAAAAAGCAAAATTGCTCTAAAAAATTCTATTATTTTGCTATGTTCGAGCGGAGCTTATAAAAAGCAATTGAAGAATTTAGGCATTTTACAAAGTTTTTTGGGAATAATTATTATTTTTTAAATTTTCAAGAAAAAAATCCAATTCCAGTTTTAGAATACCATATTAAATATTGTGCTATAAAAAAAGAATAATTTTCATAAAAAAAATTGTAAACAAAGCCTAATCTTATTTAATAATTGCCGAAATACCTACTTAAGATGTGTAATAAGCTCACAAAGTGCTAGACCAAAGAGATTTTTTGGTCGAAAATTTCATTGGACGCCGTAAAGCATGCTTTTGGGGATTTTCGGCATTCTTGCAAATATTTTGGGAATCATTTTTTTTTTGGATAAATTTGTTTAAAGCCCTCCTTAAATTATAGAGTGCAGCATCTAGTTGTATGTTTCAACAAAAAATTAAGAATTTCCATTAAAAACCGATTTTGAAAAATTTTCGTGCAATTTTAAGCTTGTAATTCTTAGTTACAGAATAAAAGTTGCTAAAAATACACTTGGATAACAACTCATTTCTCGTTTTGTGTATATGAGTAGTTTTCATTTCTCATTTCATATTCAAATAAAAATTTTGTAAAAAATTTCACCTCCGAGCTTATAAAAAGTAATTGGAAATTTTGGAAATTTTTCAAAATGTTTTGGGAATATTTATTTTTTTTTATATTTTAAGAAAAAATTTACCAATTCAGTTTTAGAATGTAATATAAAATTTTCATATTTAAAAAAAACCAATTTTAAGCAAAGACTAATCTTTCCATGTACATGTATGTATGTATGTACATGTTAAATGATTTTCGAAATACTAACTTAAAGAAAGTAATATGCTCACATATTGCTAGGCAAAAAAGAAAAGTTGGTGAAAAATTTCATTGCAAGGCTTATAGCACGCTTTCGGGAATTTTGGGTATTCTTGAAAATATTTTGGGAGTAATTTTTTTTTTTTTTGATAAATTTGTTAAAAGCTCTCCTAAAATTATTGAGAGCAGCATCAAGTTTTATTTTTTAACGAAAAATCAGGAGTTTTAGTAAAAAAAGATTTGCAATTTTTCCCCCACATATGCATATATCAAGCCATAGCCGCTAAAATAGCTTAAGGGACACATTTTTTGGACTTCGTTTTTTTTTTTTTTTTGACGAAAATCGACTATTTACGATCGCGAATCATCAATTTTGGTTAAAAGTTGAAGTTTGAAAATTATGACGCTTAAGCTATTGTCGCGGTTATGGCACGATATGATTTTCCCCTGCATATGATTTTTGGAAAAATTAATTTTAATACATAAATGATCATGGTTTTATTTTATTGCTATGTTTAACAAAAATTTTGTAAAATTTTCTAGAAGGAAAAGGAACTGGGAATTTTAGGTATTTTGGGAAATATATTGGGAATGAGCTTGCTTCTGAAAATTTAAAAATGGTTTTAGCAAACAAATTTAATAAATTAACTTTAAAACTTATGTTTTATGAAAAATTTTGGGTATTTTGGGGAAATTTGTTGCTTATAATTATAAAAATTGGTTTAAAAAAATTTTATAAATTATTTATAAAATTCACTCTTTAGCCTTGGACCACGCATTTTACCTGCCCTTATTTTAGAAAATTAAGAAAAGTGCGCATTTGCTGGAAGCCAACGGCATTTCCAAATTTTTTTTATTTGTCTTTTATTGTGCATAATGTAAAAGAAGAAAAAAATTTACAGAATTGAGGGTATATTTCGTTCATTGTTCTTTTTAAGTATTGAATTTTAAGAAGAAAAATACAAAAGGTTAAAAAAAGAAACCTTACAAAATAAATTGTAAATAGTATTGCACCACTTGCAACAAAAGAAATGGTGCAGCATACACCTTTACTTCTTCGCCAAGAGCTTAACTATGTTTTTTTTTGTTTTAATGTACGTAATTGTATTGCTTTTGGCTTTTGGTTGTTGCAAAGACCGGCGAATGACTGTGTGCTCTGACATAAACTGCTGCACACAATATATTTAGTTGGGTTTCTTTTTGTTGTATGTAAGAAACCTTATAATAATGTTGCAGTTAATGTTAAGTTGGTTTAAGTAAATTGTTTTATGTTTTAGTTAAGGGCACTGTGCTCCCTTTATTTGATAATATCATACCATATTTGTTGCAACATTTTATCAGATTCTCCTTTTAAAGTACTTTTTAGTTTTTACGTTTGCATTAAGCCAATTATATTATTTGTTGTATTAATTCTTGAGGGGATTTTTGTAAAAAAGGAAATAAAAGGTATCATCAGTATATATTGAAAGCAATATATTTTTGATAAAGTGTTTGTCGAGATAGTTTGTTAATTAAAATTAAATATCACGAAGATAGTTTTGTAATATAAAAAATTTGTATGCGTGATTATTCAAATACCAAATATAATTTGGTTAGATTAATCAGAGTTCGATTTCAAATATGGGAAAACGATCATAACTTGTTTGTTGCAATCACACTACTTTTATCCTAATCATCATAAAAAACTACTGAAAACTCGAACTTCCAAAAATTCTGAGTATACATGTTTTTAGAGTAAAATGTGGTTCATAACAGGTCACCACTTTTGTCTGCCCGCATCGTCTTCTTCCCAAAAAAAAGGCTTACCCCTCAGAAAATGCCAAATATATATTTTTCGTAAATAAATTCATGGTCAATACTAAAGGAACACCTTGTCTATAAATTTGTATTATTTTTTTCCGTCTCGGTTGTCTCATTTAATGAAAAAGTCCTTTCGAAAGGTATTAATCGAATTTTTATAGCTTAACAGAGCGTGTTGACAAGGTTTGTGTCAAGGGTTATACATTTTAAAACTTAACTTCACACACATATATATATCCAATTCTCAATTGATTGGGGGGCGTAAATTGCGATAGGAAGACATGCTGAGCGGTATGTGTGTGTTACTGTGAGTGTTCATGTGTGTTTTTGTATGTAAATATGTCATAACATCCCGGGGTGGGAAACTAAATTAACTTTAAACTAACTTTAAGCTAACTATTTCGCAACTAGTGCTAACTGACGCTTGAATTACTTTCCAATAGAAACAGCTAACTATTTTATCCTAAGAGATATTCAATTGTTCCACTATGTGCTACTTTTCCACTAATTTAAAGTTGACTTTATTAAAGTCAGATGGTAGTCAGTAAATTAAAATAAATTCATTTGTTTCTATATTTATGATTTTAACAGGCTAAAGTTCGTATCGCTTTTTAAGCCAAATTACATGTGATAATTATGAATGAACAAATAACACCAAAGTTAGTTGTAAATATTCTGACAACACATAGTTGAACGGAACAGCCAGCTGTTTTCGAAGGCTACTAAACCTTCATCATCAGCGTTCTTTTGTGTTTGGTCCACTGTGTGTGGTGTCAGTTGATGTAGATTTCTGCTTTATATACTTAGCATTATTGCAAATGGAATATCTGAATTGTTTGATTCATCGTATTTCAATTTGCTGAAAGCTTTTTTGTATTGTAAGCTCAATTTTACCATCTCTATACTTACAACAGTCTTACCATTGTCGTTTTGTTTTTTTTACTAATTATAGACATGTTAGTTAATTTGCTTATTTTTTGTTCTACTTAAGACAAACTTTTTTGGTTTGTTACTATTAAGTATATTTTTATTTAATTTTTGCCACAGGCCCATGGCTATTAATTTTAGTTAATTTTAATTATTATTCGAACTCCATTTGTTTCTATATTTATGATTTTAACAGGCTAAAGTTCGTATCGCTTTTTAAGCCAAATTACATGTGATAATTATGAATGAACAAATAACACCAAAGTTTTTTGTAAATATAAATTCAGTAAAGTGCGACTCTGACTCGCGCACGAAGGGTTCCGTACGAACACTAGATATGTAATTTAGTACCAACTTCATCCTATATAATATATAGTTTTGCCATTTTTTTCGTTTTTGGGGTTTTTTCGGTTTTTTTTTGCTTTGGCGTTTTTTCGGTTTTGGCGATTTTTTTAAGTTTTGGCTCTTTTTTTAATTTTGACACTTTATTTTCTCGTTTTATCTATTTTTTTCGGTTTTTGGCGTTTTTTCAATTTGGCGATTTTTTTCATTTTGGCGATTTTTTTCATTTTGGTGATTTTTTTTTTCATATAAAAAATTATTTTGGTTTTGGCGCCTTTTTCGCGTTTTGGCAATTTTTTTAGATTTTTGTGGTTTTTTTTCATTTTGACGATTTTTTTCATTTGAGCGATTTTTTCGAATTTGGCGATTTATTTTAGTGTTAGAAATTTTTTTTAATTTTGGCGTTTTTTTTCATTTTGGCGTTTTTTTTTCATTTTGGCGATTTTTTTTTTAATTTTTGGCGATTTTTTTTTTGGTTTGGCGATTTTATAAGTTTTGGATTTTTTAGTTTTACCGTTTTTGAAAATTTCAAGTGTTTGCCTCTTACGGTTTCCAAGATATAGCAAGTTGTCAAAATTACATAGTCAAAATTTCATTAACTGATGGACCGACCACCCTTTAATTTAAATTTTTTTAAATTTTAGTGATTTGTTTTAGTCTGTATAAAAATACACTAATTTTACAAAATTCAAGTTCCAATATACATATGTACATACAATTGTATGTATATTACATGGGATTTTAACATTTTTTGTTGCTCGTTTTTGAACACCCTTTAATTTTTAATTCTCATGTATTTGTTGTTGTAGCGGCCAAGGTTCTACATACTCTGTTTAAATTTCAGGTCCGTAGCTCTTGCGGTTCCTGAGAAAATACCGTGTGACGGACTGACGGACAGCGTAGCGAAAACAATAGGGTTCCTTTTCACCTTTGGTGTACGGAACCTTAAAAAAGATGTTTCTGAATTTCGCTACCACACAGCTAAGGTATTATCTAAAACAACAACAGCAAAATATTAATAATTTTGAAATAACTAATAATAATGAGTAAGTTCCCTTAATTTTTAATTCTCTATTGTTAATAAATTTTTTTCTCTTATAAATAGTGAGGAAATTTTCAGCTATGCTTGAAACTTGGTCTCTCTAAAGGGGTGTTTTTTTTTAAATTGGGAAAATATTTACAAAATTAAGCATCAAACAACTGAAATCTATTCATGGAATTTTGGGTATTTTAATATAGTTTTCCGGAAATAGCTATTTGCATATTAATTTTTTTTTATTTGCATAAGTTTTAAAAACAAATTTCAAAATGAAATTTCGAAAATTTTACTCTAAATGTTGAAGGAGGTAATTTGGGTGTTTTTGCTAAAACTTTTCGGTGTATTTTTTTTTTAATTTCCTGGCCTGTCGCCAAAACTGCAATAAAAAAAAGACATAGGATTAAATATTGAAAAATTATTCCCCTGTTGCAAGAAAGGAATTTTGGGTATTTGTAAAAATTTTTTAGGAATAATATTATTTTGAAAAAAAAGGCATAAAGTAAACCTTTTAAAAAATAATTTTTCTTTGTGTTTTGCACCAAATGATGCTGTAAGTTTATAAAGGAAATTTAAACTAAATTTTATTTGTTAACAAGAACTAAGAGCACAAAAGCTCTTTACTTGAATGGTGACTCATATGTTAACTATTTCCTTATCTGATTAATAAATATGCATATTTTTTATAGTCGTTGGTTTTATCTAATAAAAAGCTTAACTTTCAACTAATGTAGGCATTGAGCATATATTTATATTTCTAATTTTTTTATATCTTTTATTTTGCTCACAATAAAATGCAACGCTCAGCAATCTGTCAAACACCCTAGCTAATTTGTTATCAAATTTGAAATAATAAATATTTAAGTCTAGAATTATTATTGCAGCAATAATTTCTTTTGTTTATTTGCTATTATTGATAACCGTCAAATGTTCTTGTACGCAAAATACCATAAAACTTACAAATAATATTTTTAGCCCTAATGTTGGGGTGATTTTCCCTTATCTTTTATATGAAATAAAATCGAATTCATAGCGGATTAGTTTATAGTTTCGCAGGTTTAGAGAAAACATACAAATGCACTAGAACTTTCTCTTCCTTATAATTGATTAATTATTTCATATGTACATATGTATGACAAGATTTTCGCACATTTAATTGATTAATTTTATCATGTCATGTCATGATTCGAGCTACTTTTATATTTTGTTCTTATGATTAAATGATTTTAAGAATCAACTATTCACTGAAATTTCATTGTAAGAAAAAAACAAGAAAATATGCTTATCATCTTAATTAATATGTGTCTTTTAATTGATATTTATTCCTATTATTATTATGATTACACTTGTTTAAATTAGTCGTAACATAGGCCGGGTTTCCATCTGTGTGCCATGTGACACACAAGCGTAAAAAAGCGTAACCAACTAATTACTAATGAAAAACAGTTTCACTCATACACGTATTTATTAAGTGAAACAGTTTCATACATAACTAATAGATAATTTTATAGAATCCAAAATGATTGGAAACTGTTTAAATCAATAAATATATATCTGAATCAAATAGTTTTTCATTAGTAATTAGTTGGTTACGCTTTTTTGGGCAAATGACACACAAGAAATGCCAGATGTAACCTCAGCCATAGAGTCAGACTAGCTAGACACATTAGCGTCACTATTCATTAAGTAAAATACACTGAAAATATTTTATTACATTTTACGCTATAAAAAATTTTCGTTACGAAAAGTTTGCTCATAAATAAAAAAATCCTAAAATAGCAAATAATTTCTTTCAAATATTTTCAAATTAATAATTTAGTTTACTAACGTATCTTTTCACAATGTATGGTTAAAAGATAACAGGGACTTTAACGGCAAGTTTTGTATGAAGAACTTGCAGTTAAAGTTCATGTTAACTCTTAACCATACATTATGAAATGGGACGTAAGAGTCTAATATCTCAGTTATTATCCGGGAAGCAAAAATTAAACTCTAGCAGAATTTCTGTAAAAACAAGGAAATAATCTACCCCTACTTTCAGATGAGATTTTTAAAAATATATAAAAATTCCTAGTGATTTATATTTTTCTTAATTTTGTCATTACATAAAACCTCCAAAATACTGCTGCAAACTGAAAATTGCAAAAAATTATTTGAAATATTGTCATAGGGAATTCTGGACATTTAAAAAAGTATTTCCAGGAATTAAAATTTTGAAGCAAAATAATCTTAGCCAGTTGTAATACTTAACAAGCAAATTTCCCTTAGCAAAAATTTGACTTATAACATGCCATAAAGGATTATTCCAAAATATTCTAAAAATTTTGCCGCAAAAAATAACTATCACACACTAAAGAATAACCCCCTAAAGCAAAAATAAAAAAAAAATTAACGTGTGCTTCAAGTGTGCGTTATAACCGCTTTTTGAATGGAAATTTTGTTTTAACGTACACTTCAAGCATACGTTATTTTTTGCATTTGGGGTAAGAAAATACGGAAACTCACACTTGAGGAATTTTGGGAATTAAATTTTTTCTTTTTGGTTTTGGAATAGTAAATTTTTAGCAGACTTTTCTCAAACTATTATTTTCTTCGCCTTAAAAATAACTAATCATATGTATATAAACAAAAAACACGAAAATCTCACTTAAAGGAATTTTGGCTATTTGAAATTATTTTTAGGAATCAAATTTTTAGCAACTTCAGCATTAAAAATCTTTTCAAAAACTAAAAATACGCCATATTAAATTAAAAAATTAGGTTTTCCTAAATCCCTAAGTTTGATTAAAAAAAAAGGATTTCTCTTACCCCTAAAAAACTGAATTAATTACAAAATCTTAAATTTTTCACCACCTGAGACTTCAAAAAAAAAAAAAAAAAAAACTTATCAAAATATAATTTAAAAAAAAAAATCAATTAGCAATTATTATTAAGGATTTTGGGCATTTGTACAAATATTTCTAGGAGTTGGTAAATTTTATCACAATAAACTTAAAAAGTTGTAAAAATAAAAGAGCAAATGGTGTCAATTAAAAATCTGAATTATAAAACTTTTACCAATTCTGTAAGGGAATTTGGGAAAGTTTTTGGGGAAATTCATGTTATAAAGACTTTTCTTGAACTATTGTTATCTTAAATTTAAAAATCACTATTGATAAACTAAGAAAATATCACAGAAAACACCAAAAGGAATTCAGGGCATTTAAACAGTTTTTTTTAGGAATCACTAATATTCTCCAAACACCAGAGAAGCAGAGCTTAAGGAATTTTGGGCATATACATTTTTTTAGGAATGACAAATTTTCAGCAAAGTGAATCTCAAAATTGTTAGCAAAATTCTTGAAAAATTGGGAATTTTGGGAAATATGTACTTTAATATTTTGGTAATCAAGGCTTTTTTCAAAATTTCGTTATCTTAACCTTTGAAATAAATGATTTAATTATATTTCTTAAAAAAAATAACGCTGGAAACTCGAAAATCTCATAAAAAGAAATTTTGGCTATTTGAATAAATATTAGTTGGTACCGGTTCACACACACGTCAACTTTTGTTGACTTGTTTTGATCAACTCGCAATACAGCTGTAAGAAAGACGGGGAAGAAAATACAAATATCTCTTTTTGTTCTACCAGCTGAATTTAAAGTTGAACAACAAAAGTTGACTTGTGTGATTCGGGACATTTAGCAAACTAGTGTCAATAATCTCTAAAAAAAAAGGCATTAGCATATCTTTGCTGAATTTGAAATTTGAAAAATTTTAATAATCAAAACATTTCTAAAAATATTACCCCCATATTCATGAAATTTGAAACGAATTTGAAATGTATTTTAGTTAAAATTTTCCATACAAAATTTTCCTAAAATGAATTTCAAATTCATTTTATTTTTTATACATAAAATGGGGGTTAGTATTCAAATATAAAAATAAGTAACAAAAAAAAAAAAAAAAAATTAGTATAAAAAAAATCATTGAAAAAACATAATGCTCATAATTAGGAATTTGTGGGTATTTGGAAAAAATGTATGGAAATCAGTAATTTTCTGTTTACAAAAGTTTCAACAATCTGCAAATGAGATATATTCGACATTTTAGTTCCAATTAAAACAATGAGATTTTGGAAAAAAAAATATATTAAAATTTTGGTATTCAAAATTGTAATTCGTAACTATCACTAAAAATAACTGATCAAAATATAGTTAGAGTAAAAAAATAGAGGATAACACAAAAAGTTCACTTTAGGGAATTTTGGTTACTTGAAAAGAGCATTTGGGAATCATTTAGTTTTAATAAAATGTATTACGAAAATACACGACAATTTAAAGCGAAACCAGTCATGAGCAAAATCGAGCTCATTCAAAGTACATCATGTTCATAAGGAGATTTTGGAAATTTTCGAAAAATTGTGGAAATCAAGACTTTTTTTTCTCATGTTATCTTCCAAAATAACATAGTGTCCATACCTGACGAATGTATATCATGCTGAATGTCAAAGTGATATCATGATGAAAATTCATCACGTATAGACTGAATTTATTAACATTATGGCAGCGACGTGATATGAGAGCTCACGGCCTGATAAATACATCTTGATATCAAATGTCATTTTATGTGTCACTGTATACTTGATGTTTATTTATTACACACTTTCGTTTATGAAAGGCCGCACAACAATTATTTGTGACCAAAAAATTAAACAACACGCAAATTAGATATTTTTGGCAAGCATTTTGCAAATATTTGTTTGTTTCATCATGATATAAAATCATTAACGTCTACCCCCTTGTGTTGATATTAATGAAAATCTTACAGTTGCTCTGCCGGCGTTATATGACGAGTTATGATATAAAAACGTCATGTGTAGACACTATGTAACTGAGCAAATCCAATAAATAAAAAAAAATAATAGAAAAAAATTGGCTTGTTGTTATGATTAAGCAATTGTCTATATGCATTTCGTTCCCACTTACGGAACTCGTCAGTAGACTTCAACCCAAAAAATTTTTGGATTCAGTTAACAAACTCCGTATGTTTGCAGTAAGACTCTTAATACTATATTGAGAATCACAATATACAAACATGATAAGTTTGAAAACCGCTAACAAAAAAGAAAATAATTACATTAAAAATAAGAAATTTTTTCAGCAACTTGAAAAAAAAACAAAAAATTAAAATCTAAATAAAAAATGTTGATTGGAAGATGTTGTTTCAGAAAATGAAAATATACAATGAAGTTATGTCTGCTTAACTTAATTTTGGAGTTATGGATTTTTGGGTATTTTTGAATTTTTTTTGGGAATTCAGTTTTTTTATGGTTTTAAACGTGGGGTATTCTTGTCCACTTAAAGCAGTAAAGAGAAATCAGAAATTATTAAAATTGGGCTCATAAAATGTACATTATTGTTAATAATATATTTAACATAATATAATAATTATATATGTGACAGCGCATAGAGAAAGGGACCTAAGGGTAAAAATAAATCAATTTTCATTTTTTTTTTGTTGATGTGGACAACATCTGAGCATGGAATGAGACCGATCCCATGCCCCAAAAGTGTTCCCTCCCAGAGATATGCGCGTTTTATTCTGTGATGGTACACCAAAGATACACGTATTTAAATCTTTAAAATGGCTCTCCTGAACAAAACAGGTTTTTACCCTTAGGTCCCTTTCTATTTTGCGCGTCACATATATAAAAGAGGATGTGTATGTATGTAACGTATGGACTTGAAAACGGCTGAGCCGATTTTGATGAAATTTTCAGGAAATCTTCAGAATATTCAGGCGGGTGACACTGTGAAGTCTGATTTTTGATTTTCGGTGTGCGGGCGTAGGGTCGTGGCAAAATCCAATTTTCATATTACACCAATGCCATATGTATATATTTGTTTATTTTTTGTTTTTTTTATGTTATTTCATTTTTTTTTTTTTTTTTGAAAGCTGTTGTCATTTTTATCAAAACGAGATATCAATCCCTAACAAGCCTCTCGCTCAAGTCACCTTTCAAACAGAAAAAACTAAATGAAAATCGGTCCAGCCGTTTGGCCTGTACGTGGACACGGACAGACACACAGATACACAGACACACAGACACACACTACAAACTTATAATAACACCCCTTTTTTAGTCGGAGGTTAAAAATAGAAAAAAGTTGCTTAATTAATCATTTTGGGATTAAAAATTTTATAAAATTATAAATATAAAGTGCTTAGTAGCAAAAATAGTTTTGGAAAATAACAAAATATGTTGCTAGACTTAAAAAAGCCCTTTGGAATTTTTGGGTATTTCTGATTTTTTTTTGGGAATTCAGTTTTTTTTTTTAAATCTACTTAAGCGTGGATTTTACTAGTACCCCAATAGTAGTATAATAGAAAATTTCTTACTTTTACAATGCAAAACTATATATATATAATAGGATCGTCCAGTGGTCTAAATTAGACCACTTGACACCTAGTATGTCTTTATTTATTATAAATTTGTACAAAACAAAAACAAAGAAGAAAGTTGTATTTTTTCGAGCAAATACAAATCGCTTTTTACAACTTTTGAGCCAAGAAATATGAAAAAAAAAAACAATTATATTGTGCAATTCTTTACAAAAATACATTTTAAACCATATATGTTTCGCCAATATTGGTGGACGATAAGAGACTTAATGTGTGCCGTATTTATTAGTGTTGTTAATTATTCGTCTTTTATATTTGTTCGAATGGAATTTCATGATTTTTTTCTTGTTCGAACAGACGAATAATTTTTAACTTTTGTTGGAATATTCGAACGAACAAAGAGGGGAAAATCTATTCGAATAATTTTAAAAAAAATTTGAATATTACCACACGTATGTTTATTAGTTTATTTTTTTTTATTAAAAAACCAGTCCACGGACAGACCAAATGGCTGGACCGATTTTGATAATTTTTTTTTTTTTGAAAATTGACGATCAAAAGTGTTATTAGCTTTGTTTGAAGAAAACTGGTCCAGCAGTTTAAAAGACATCACATCTTTTCTAAATGTATTCTTGTGAAGATTTGTGTCTTTGACGCCCTAGCTCCGGAACGGATTGACCGATTTTAATTTGGTTTTTGTCGTTTGAAAAGTGACTTGATCTATAATATCTTTCCACCTGTACTTAAATAAAAATCGGTACAGTTGTTTGGTTAGTACGTTGGGGCTTCTTAAAATGTTTAATTTTTGTTATTTTACTTTTAATAAAAGAAGAAATTAATGTTGGTTATATAGTTAAAATAGCTTTAAAAGTGTATACAGTTTGTGTAATCCTTTCTTAGATATTTCGAAATAATTTAAATCACTTTCTTACTTTATTCATAGAATTTTTTTAGATCAATTAATAAAACATTACCAGTGACTTCAAAAATGTCATCTAATGCTTCATCGTACTTGAGATTATTTACGATATTTTGGTTGCAAGATAATTATGAAAACCAATTATTTTCATACTCTTTCTTTCGGTTTTATGTGACGTATTTTAAAAAGTTAGTCCCCCTTCTCGTGATTGGCGTATTTCGGCTTCGACTACGACGATTTTGTAATAGATTAACGCAAACAAGAACAGTTTTTCTTTAATCTAATCTATTACCAAACTGTCGTACTCGTATTTGAAATACTCCAACCACGATAAGGCAGAGTATTGGATAGGAAAGCTGATAAATAATAATAAGGCATTTAATGATTTTTTACGTCGTTCAATAATTCGATTCTCAAGGTTTTTGATTGGATTTGTAGAAAAGGAGTTATTTTTTCTAAACTCTATCAGAAATTGTAACACACCTTCTTCCATGGTGTAATTATACAGGTGACTGCGTAAGGATTTTTTATATAAAAATACGGCAACCATAGCTGTGTAAAGAACCGAAGAATGTCAAAAGCACAAAAATAATTGTACTAAATCCAAAACAAAATCGAAGTTTTGACATTCTTCAGCTACAAAGCACACAGAGCAAAAAATTATCAGCTGAAGTAGCGCTGCCACCTAGTTACATACACCTTGCCTTCTTCCATTACCCTACGTCTACACCTGATATATTTTTATCATAACAAAAGTCAAACTTTATATTGAAAAATAAATTTTTTTATGTTAGGGTTAAAGAAGAATTTTCTTTTTCCAGCAAGAAAACAAAAGATGCGTTTAGCAAACATATACAAACATATTTACACAAGTATTTATAACTTGGAGCATTTTGAAGCACACTTTACATCCTATTTTTAATAAATTAAAAAGTTATGAAATGAAATATATTTTTATACAAAGTAATTAAGGAAATTGTTCGAATATTCGACAAAACTGATTCGAATAATTCTTTATTCTAAATTGAAAATTTTTGTTCGTTCGAACAAAAATGAAAAAAAGTTGTTCGAATATTCGAATAATTCTTGTTCGAATGATAACACTAGCATTTATACATTAAGAGTTTTAAGAGAGAAATTGCAAAATACGCAGGCAAATATTTAACAAAACTCGAATCACATCCTAATCCGCTTGCTCGTAATATTTTGAACTTTACTGGACACATCCGCTTAAAAAAGAGGGACACACGGGCTCTTATACCTAACACTCCAGATGGGACTTGTTGAAAATACTTTCCCCCCCCCCTTTTTTTTTTTGATTATCACTACTAATGTATTATTTATAACTACCACACATTAGGTCCGACACTGGTCGGGCCTAATAATTTTTTTTTATAGATTTAAGATTTGAATACTTATTGTTAGTTCACATATGAAGATACAATAAATAAATACATGCATTATAAAAAAAAAATTAAGAGTTCTCTTTTGGGCTCTAACACGGCTTAAAGATTTCATAAATACAATTACAAGTCCATGTGTCTTCATATGTTTAAAAAAATTTCACTTTAATTTAGATGATATAAAGACATGTTAGGTATGTTTGAAAAAAAACATGTTTATATATTTTGGAAAATTCATTTCCTAGATTTTATTTGTTTTATTTGTTCTCTTAAAAACACTCAAAAAAAAACGATTAAATACTGCATCATCTTTCTGCAAAGAATGTTCAATTTAACTTCATCTACATACATATGTACATATATAAAATTCTATAGAACTGCACTTTATATTTTTAGTCTTGAACTTTTAGATAAATTAAAGAAGTTGTAGCATTTTTCAAACTTTTAATTTACAAATAAACAAATTCTGTAAAGTTTAATTTAGAATAAGAAACCAGAAACCACAAGTACTTTGAACTTTTTGGACCACTTTTTCTGGTTTTTTTTGCTATAAAATAAAGTTAAATTTTCACCAACTCCCCCTCCGCCTCCACCAAAACCCACTTTGCAATTACAAATTCATCAATTCTATTGTAATTAAAATTCAACTATGTTTAAACAATAAAGTTGGCCAAAACAGCCTTGCAACAATAAGTTGCAAAAACAAAAACAAAATCCAATGTTTCTGCTCTAAATAAATTTTGCTCACACACCACACCAGTCAGTAATGCTTTTAAATGTGTATGTGTGTGTGTGTGAGTGAGAGTGTGTGCTGTTGTCCCAACAAACCACTCCATAAGCTAAATATAACTGCAATGGAGAATAAGCTTATCATAAACACTTTTTTGTAAGTGGTGGCACTGTTTGCAAGTTTTTTTTGTTGTTTATTATGTCCAGTTATTTTGAACGCGTGAATTTTATATAATTTGTTAAAGTCGTAATATTTTGTCTTGTTTAATTAGTTCAGTGTCCTAAAGTTCAGTGGTGTTTCTACATAAATTTACATTTAAAAAATAGTAATTATTATATTAGAATATACATTTCAATTTTAAATATGCCCACGATAATAGTGTTGTAAAAAGCGGCTACTTTTGAATACTCAGTACTACTTGATACTTTTTCAATTGGGTACTCGATACTACTCAATACTTTATATATGTATGTATATGGGAAGTTAAAAATTATTATTTATATTATTTTATTGATAAATACAACTAATTTATTTGTGAATATAAATAAAATATTATTTAAAAAGGCATCTACAACGATTTTTGTAAATAGAAACACACATTTGTAACATAAGAAAACAAAATCAACTCAATTATTTCCAATTAAAATTATTGTGTTATTCACAATTGATAAATACAATATTCAAGTTAATGACAAATATTATTGAAATTAAAAATTTTATTCAACAACATGGTTTTGTTGAACATAAATCTTGTATATTTTTTTCTGTGCAATTTAATATGGAAAAACAAAGATTAAATACAAGTATATTTAAATAAATTTATAACAAATGAAAATAAATTGGTTTGAAGATTAGTTTTTGTACATAAAATTTTTTTAACGTACTCTTAACACCTCTAGTGCATTAATCTCTTAAATTATCTTCTAAATATTTTTAATAAACATTTTTTTTCTCACAATTGATGTTATTACGTAGTCATTGTGTAAATGTAGAAATAAAATTTTACCGACATTGAAAGAATTTAAAATATTTTTCATGTTTGTGAGGACCTGACTTGCTGGTTATATTGTATCACGTGCCTTCCTTCCACTATTCTAAAGGGTCACTTTTTCTGTCCACTAGTATTTGTTAATGACTGAAGTAGTTTAATAATGCATTTTGTAGTACTTTTTTAGTGGCTGTTTGTTACACAAACTTCATGAGGTTCAGAGTCATATTTATTTGTATCAAGCTCACAGAGTTGTATAATTCTAATATATTTTAAAGGAAGACTTTCGCTTGAATACTACAAAATGCAACCCTGAAAGTATTGAGTAGTAACTTTTGTGTATTGAGTACCGGGAAAAACTCACGGTATTGAGTACTCAGTACTCAAATACTCAATACTTTTACAACACTACACGATAATCATGTTTAGAAAACTATTTTCCTGGAAGCATATTCTATAATTAAAACTATAAGCTTGTTCTACACCGAAAAAAATGATTTGTAAATACAATTAATTTTTTTGTTATATCAATTAAATAATTAATTGATTTTGAACCTACAACGATTTTTGTAAATACAATTAACGAATTTGTAAGTTAAAGGAAAATCTTAAAAATATTTTCAATTAAATATATCAACAAATAATTTATTGAATTTTATTTATTTTTTCAATATTTATTTTTGTTAGATTTCAAAGTTATTTCAATTAAAATTGTTGTTATATTAACAATCTGAATTGTAGAATTATCATATCATATTTGTCATATTAACAAGCTTTTTATACACAATCACAATCCTCGAAACGATTTTTGCTTGTCTACGAAAAACACTAAAAGTCTTTAGGCGGAGTTGAAGCGGCAACCTCAGGACTAATAAACTAACTCGCTTACATCTCAGCTGAAGAGCAAAACTTTGTTAGATATGCAAATAATGAATACATACAAAAAATGATGTCTTGTTTTTTCTATATGTGCGCATTTCGTTATGATATAGTTTAACAAATAAATTTGTTGAGTGATTTAATTGACTACAAAAATATTAATTTGTTATTGATAATTGTTAATTTTTAAATTAAATTTTAACAATTTGTTTTGTTGGTTGCATTTCGATGATATTTTTTTCTGTGTATACTATAGGCTAGCAATATTATCGCAAGGGTTCAATTTTCTTTACAGAATAATTGTTAATAAACCTTTCACAATAGTATTCACAACACTTTTCTAAGCTTGAGCTTTATGGTAGTAAGTTTGTTATAAACTATTTCCATAGCGTTTTGGTTTGTTGGGGTGTATGCGTTTGCAAGTTTGGGTGTTAGTCTTAGTGTTTTTTTCTTCTGCCACAACAAGTTTTCACTGGAAAATAGTAATAGTAAATATCTTTTCGTTTGAAATGAAAATGGAAAAATCTTCAACAAATGGTCGGCATGTTGCACGCACGCACAAACACACACACACGAACACACACAAATACACTTACACACGTTTGAAAAAAAAAGTGAAAATTGCAGTTTAAAATTGTAAATTAAAGGTACTCATTTGGAAAATAGAAAAATTGTACTCGCGCAGTCAGTATAGAGTAATTAATCTATTGTTAAAACGAATAAGCAGTTGGAATACATGCTAGCAAACTGCAGCAGGCAAATGAAATTGAAAATGAAAATGAAAGATCTGATTAAAAAATTGTAATCAGATTTGTGAGAGTGTATCAATTAGTGTAATGAAAGCGATATGTATTTTCTGCTCAAAAATATATATGTATTTACAAATTGTAGAGAAAAGCAAGCGAAAAGCTGCTTAAAAAATTACTGGCTTAATTTGAGGACAAAGAAAAATTGTATGCCTTTTGTAAAACGTAGTAGAAATACAATGGGGACGGGGCATATTCATAGTCGAAACAAAGTATACTTTAAGAATTTAAAACGAATATTTTGTATGGTAAGAATTACGATCACGCACGCTCACGAACAAAATATTCTTAATCACGCACGAGTGGTTTACAACTTATCACGATCACGCACGCTCACGAAAAAGTATGTAATCCAATTTGTATTTTTTTTTTTTTGGTGGAAAAATAGGTTTTTACACATACATACATATGTATGTACATATGTATGCAAGTGTATATGTATGTAAAATTTACATTGCACAGTGGGGACTTTTATAAAGTAAATGGCAATAAATCTGGAACTTCTAAACAACTGAGTGGATTTATATGAAATTCCTAACATCCGTAGGGGAGGACTTAGGCTTTATAACACATCTCATGACCGTCTTCTGGCTTGAGCTGTACAGGAGTTACAGTGGACCAAAGTTGAGTACATGGGACTCAGAAAAAAAAACTTCTGAGGCTTGTAACTTTTTTAAAAATCATCTTATTTTTACCGGATAAAGCATTTAGAGTTAAAATTGAAATTCTTTAGAAATAATTTCCCAAGATGTGCTTCCGTATCTCTCATATAAGATATGTTACTTAAAATTTATTCGCCTTGACTCTTTTTAGTTTATTATTGGGTTTTAAAAAAATATTTAAATTTTTGACAAAATTTTAAATAAAATTGGAGAAAAAATTTATTAATACTCATTTCGTGAAATCGGCAAAAGGCTAAAAAACCAAAATTTTAAAATTTCCCTGAAAAAGGCATTTGTTTTTTTAAGTATCTGCATTATTTTCAGTTTTGTAAAAAAAACTTTGTTTAATACATGCACTTTTTAATTACATAGCGCTAAAGACAGTGCATTAAGAATTGTGCTTAGAGGCAATTTTTTTGTATTTTGGACATGTACCCTACATTCAGCAATGTCATGAAAGAGTAAATTTTAAAAATATTTTTTTGTTTAAGCGCTTAGAAAAAGTTGTGACCGTATATTTTGAAAATTTTAACTATAACATTTAAACTATAACATTGAACTGAAATTTTAGGGAGCATTTTCATAAATGTAGACATACGCGCAGTCTACTCCGCTTTACTGAAAATAACGAAAACACAATTTTTTTTCAATTATCCAATTTTTTCTCTAAAACGTAGTTCGGATTACTGAAATTTGTTACAATTAAGCGTACTGCTTAAAATCAGTAAATGTCTAGCCACTTTCATTGACAATATAATGGAAAAATACAATAAAGTATGTAAGAGCGAAAATACATTTTGCCATTTAATTTTTAACGGACAAAACATGCACAATTTTTTCAGCCTTAAGTTATGCAATCGATTTCTAATAAATAAATTTTTCATTGTTTAGTTTTTCACTAAAGCGAAGTAAGTTTCATATAAAACGTAGTTGTGTGCTTGCTTTTGGTTTTCAGTAATACGATATTTACAGTAAAGCGATGGTTCGCTAAAGCGAAGTGAATAAGACTAGCTGCGTTTAAAATCAGTGTGGGGATTTGTATCGCTTTCAGTAATCCGATTTTTTTTCAGTAAAGCGTGTTGCGCTAAAGCGGATTCGACAAGTAGTTGTGTACCCATAAAAAATATATTAAAATAATTTTGTTTTTCTTCTGTATTGGTATTTTTGAATTTCATATTAGCCTGAAAAAATTATAACAATATCCCAATTCACAATCTTGTGGAAGTAGTCTCCCATTGTAGCATGTGCAAAATGACACTCACCTATGCAGGAATGATATCTCGTAAAAGGTTGAGAATTCGTGCGTGATTATTAAAAATAGCTCACGCACGAGTAATTTTCTTTAAGTTTCGCTCACACACTCTTGCGTGATTAATTATAAATTTGATTACGCGTGAGTGCGTGCTTCACGCGTGACTCGATAAAATCACGACATTTGCACATCTACACATAATAATGTAGTAGAAAAAGTAGTTTTTTTTATTAAATCTTGTAGTTTATTTTTTTATAGAAATTAATTTCCTGTTTTCAGTACTTTTTAATAGAATTAAATTTTCTAATTGATTTTGGTTTACAATTTTTATACATTTGGAATGTGAAAAAATATACGAATAGTAGTAGAAAAAACTACTACTATTTTTTGTACCACTGAATATTTTTTTTAATTTACTTTCACCTGTTTTTCAGCATTAGTAAGCCGCACCACATAAACTCATTTCCTCTTAATTAAGGTCACATATTTGTCAAACATTTCAATCTTTATATTCTTAAACAACTTGGCCATCACACATTAACAAGAAGAAGAACTATGTCACCTAGTCTTTTTTTTTGCTTATATTTTTTTTTTCATTTTCATTGAAATGTTCTACGCTCTAAGGCTGTGACAGCCTACATTTGTGTTTATAATTAAAGAAAAAGAAAACAAAAAGCAGAAATAATAGACAGAAGAATTACTTTTATTTACTTTTGCTTTTTGCTGCAAATGTTGTTTTTTTTACCTATTCTTTCGTTTAGTTTTTGTTTAATCTTTGTTACCATTAAAATATTTTACAGCAGTTAAGAGACTTGGTGTACAACTTTGTCTCTAGTGTAGCAGTAGGTCTTTGCTTTGCACCCTGTTAACAATCAAAGCCATAAAGCATTTATCATAGAAAACCTAGACAGACAGATATTTAATGTGCAACAAGAAGAAAAAGTTCATTAAGGTTGAGTTGACAAAGACGCTGAAGAAGGAAAAACAGGCCTTGAAGTACCAGGTCATTGAATGAAATCGAAAGAAAAAGACTAAAGTGTAAAGCTAAAGAAAAACAAATGTGTTTATTTGCTCTAGATTTTCCTAAAAAAAAAATTACAACAATTGATTGACTTTCGAAAATTTATTTTTTTTTAACTTGACTTAGCCTGCTTTACCTGGAATGGCTGTAGGGCTTTAGGGCCTTTGAATTCCAGTGCATGATGGTTCTTTTGGGATTCGTTTTAAGCATTCTATAAATTTAGCAAGTTTAGCAATTGCAAATTAATGCTAATTTCTTTTAGCACATATGCATGTATGTATGTAAGTATGTGTGTATGTAATTGTAATTGCTTTCATTTCCGCTTGTTCCCATTTAGCAACTACTGTGCAACTACTTGCAGCCTTTGGCGTCAAAGCCAGCAATGATGTTGCAACTATTTGTAAATTAATGGTGTCGCCACAACATTCCTTTTGCCTTTTCCTTTGATTTTTTAAATCTTAAACCCAAAAAAAAATCAATTTAAAGCCATCAACTTTGTAAATGACTTGACATAAAATGTTAACGTTGGAGAGAAAAAAAACACATACACAATGAACTTTTAATGCTTGCAATTGCAACATAAGCCAGACTAAAGGCAGCCGAAAAGTTGCACACTCACACACACACACACTTACCAGGAGACTTAAACCATTTTTTTTTGTGTTAACATCAAAATGCATTTTAAAAGTTTAACAAAGGAGTAGCTACATACAGTTTGTGCAAAAAAAAAATAATGAATGCAAATAAAAGCAGCTAAAATTCTCTCTTAAAAAATTCCCTACATGTGTCATACCACAACTCAGGGAAGCAGGCAAGCAAGCTAGCAGTCTCACATGACAGCTACGCTTAATTTAACTAAGAGTTTTTGTAGGCAATAAATCGAAGGAAATTGTTAAAAAAAAGAACTAAATTGATAAAGTTACCAAATAACATAAAATGATACACAAACAAATGCTACTCTATAAAATTGAAAAAAAAGCAAATCTAAAATGTATTTTCTTTGATAAAATGAAATCACTAACCACTTTGAAATTAATTTGCTAAGAAACCTTAGAAACGTTAGTAGAAAAAATTATTTTTTCTTGCCTTTAGTGCGTTAAAATGTCTGATTAGAAGCTCGTATATGGTAACACAAAAGCCGGCTTCAAATTTAAATTAAAATATTTCTGCATGTACTTAATTAAGCTTAATAACTGTTTGCAAAATAGAAAAACAAACTCTAAATGAAAGAAAATTTTAATTATAAAGTTATAAAAAAGTGATAATTAAATGCTAATGAAATGCTAAAAATATTAAAGATATTGCTAAAATTAAACTTAACTTAAAAATAAACAGCAGAAAATGGCTAACAACGAAACGAAGTGAAAATTAGGAAAATAATTTTTAAATGCTAATAAAATGCTGAAAATAAACTTGACTTTAAAATAAACACAAAACAAAGCTACAAATAAAAACATTCGAAATATCAAACTAATTTTCAAATGCTAATGAAATGCTAAAAATAAACTTAACTTAAAAATATGAAAATAATTTTTAAATGCTAAAAATTAAAAAAATGCAAAAAATAAACATAACATTTCTGTAAATAAAAAACAAGTCAAAATTAATATTAGGAAATTAATTTTTAAATGCTAATAAAATGCTAAAAATGTTAAAGGAATGCTAGAAACAAGCTCAACTTAAAAAATAAACAGCGGAATATAAATGCAAATGAAATACAAGTGAAAGTTAAATATATCAGAATAATTTTTAAATGCTAATAAAATGCTAAAGAAATGCTAAAAATAAACTTGACTTAAAAATAAACAGCAGAACAAAGCTACAAATGAAAAACAAGTGAAATATCAAAATAAATTTTTCAATGTTAAAAATTCTAAAAAAAATAAACTAACTTAAAAATATAAAGTAATTTTAAATGCTAATAAAATGCTAAAAATGTCGAAGAAGTGCTAAAAATAATCTTAACTTAAAAATTAGCAACAGAACATGGCTACGAAAAAAAATTCAGTGAAAACTTCGAAATAATTTTAGATGCTAATAAAATGCTGAAAATTAAAACAAAATGCTAAAACTAAACTTTACTTAAAAATAAACAGCAGAACATACATAACTATAAACAAAAGGCAAGTGAAAACTAATAATCTAAAAATAATTTTTAAATTCAAATAAAAAAATGCTAAAATTAAACTTATCTAAAAAATAAACAGCACAACAAAGCTACAAACGAAAAACAAGTGAAAATTAAATATATCAGAATAATTTTAAAATGCTAATAAAATGCCTAAAAAGGTTAAAAAACTGCTAAAAAAAATAAACTTAACCCAAAACTAAACACCAGTGCATGGCTCTACAAGCGAAACACGAGTTGAAAATTTGGAAATAGTTTTTAGATGCTAATAGAATGCTAAAGAAATGCTTTAAAAAATTAAATTAACTTAAAAGTAAACAGCAGAAACAAGTGAAATATCAAAATAATTTTTCAATGTTAAAAATGCTAAAAAAAATTAATTTAACTTAAAAATATAAAGTACTTTTAAATGGTAACAAAATTCTAAAAATGCCAATGAAATGTTAAAAGTAATCTTAACTTAAAAATTAGCAACAGAACATGGCTGCGAAAAAAATTAAGTGAAAATTTGGCAATAATCTCAGATGCTAATAAAATGCTAAAAATTCTAAAACAAAGTGCTAATCTAAACTTTACTTAAAAATAAACAGCAGAACATAACTATAAACAAAAAGCAAGTGAAAATTAATAATCTGAAAATAATTTTTAAATGCAAATAAAATGCTAAAAAGCTAAAGAAATCCCATAATTAAACTTATCTAAAAAGTAAACAGCAGAACAAAGCTGCAAACGAAAAACAAGTGAATCAAATATATGAAAATAATTTTAAAATGCTAATAAAATGCTACAAATGCTAAAGAAATGCTAATAAATAAACTTAATGTAAAACTAAACAGCAGTACATGGCTCTACAAGCGAAACACAAGTTCAAAATTGAAAATTTGGCAATAATTTTTAAATGCTAATAAAATGCTAAAAATGCTAACGAAATACTAAAAATAAACTTAACCCAAAACTTAACAGCAGTACATGGTTCTACAAGCGAAAACCAAGTGAAAATTAATGTTAGAAAAATAATTTTTAAATGCTAATAAAATGCTAAAAATTCTAGCGAAATTCTAAAAATAAATTCAACCAAAAACTAAACAGCAGTACATAGCTTCAAACGAAAAATAAATGAAAATTTAAAATTTTGAAATAATTTTCATATGCTAATAAAATGCTAAAAATAAACTTTGCTTAAAAATAAACAGCAGAACATGAGTACACCACCAAGAACAAGTGAAAATTTAAAAAATCAAAATAATTTTTAAATGCTAATAAAATGCTAAAAAAAATTAACTAAACTTAAAAACAAACAGCACGACAAAGCTACACAAGAAAAACAAGCGAAAAGTAATATGAGAAAAATAACTTTTAAATGATAATAAAATTACAAAAATGAATTTAAAAAACAGGAGAACATATGTAACTACAAAAAAATTAAAAATATGAAAAGAATTTTCTAGTTGTGACTTAAGTTATAAGATATGAGAAACATTTTTGTGGGACATTTTAATCCTATAACTCCAACGTATATGTAATTTTGTGGCTTTTCAAATTTAGCGAAAAATACCTTTAAAGTTTATTTTAAATTTTTTTTTTGTTGTTTAATATATTCGGAAACTATAAATCTCTGAATACGCCGAAGGTAGCAGTTAGGCAAAAATATTAGAAAAAAGTAAAAATTTAAATGCGTTTTAAGGTTAAGTTAATGATTTTTCACAATTATAATTTGGTTTAGCATTTTTATGTTAAATTCTAGGAACAGTGGGTCACAGCTTCATCATCAGCGTTTTTGTTTTTGATCCACTGTGTGTGGTGGTGTCATTTGGTGTAAACTTCCGCTCTATATAAATAATTTTCAAAGCACATGGAATATGTGAACTGTTTTGTTTCATCGTACTATAAATTGTTCAATGTTCAAATTTACCGTCCCTAATTTACAATAATTTTATGCTTTCTTTCGAGTTTTTGTGTTTTCACGAACGTATAGAAGAATTTTGTGGCCTGTTAATTTTTTATTCCCTTTTGCATTAAGTACAAAAATTTTCCATAAAACAGATGGACTTAGAGGTTTAAAATTTTCTATAAAACTCTTTTTGGGAGATATTTCTATAATTTATATGTATTATGAAACTAAACTAAACTCTAGAGTGGTTCGAAAAAAAAATTGTGTCAGTCACCGCCTAGGATTAAAGATAATGTAAAAACAATTCCAAAAATATTTACTTTTATTTTTTTGGCACGCCTACAAATGCCGCCCTTTTAGTATCTTGTTCACTGTGTCGCAATTTTTAACTTTTTTTGTTTATGAATAGAAATAAATAGCTTCAACGCAAAAGTTTCATCAAAATAACACGGCTTTATTTTCGTTCAAAAATATTTAGCATTAGGGTGGGTACGTACCGAGTTTTTAAAATTCATGACAAGAATGTGACGTGGTATTAAAAAACTATTAAAGACAGAAATGTAGCCCTTCCAGAGCCATAAACATCGGTATACAAAATGTTATGATCGGACTAAAAATGGCGACACACTGAACAAAATACTAAAAGGGCGGCATTTGTAGGCGTGGCAAAAAAATAAAAAAAATATTTTTGGAATTTTTTTTACATTATCTTTAATCCTAGGGGGTGACTGGCACAATTTTTTTTTTTTTATGGAAGGCGAATCAATCTACTAGAGTGTACTCCAATGGGAGTTAAAGGAAACTTAAATATTGGGGAGGGATCTTTCTTAAAATTTAGAATATTTTTTTTCAGTAAATATGAGATTTGCTGAAAAAAATATTGTTTTAGGGGATCATACACACCCCAAAAATATAGTTTTTTTACCAGAAAACATGTAAAGGAAAAAATTACCATTTTTATTAATTTTTTTTTGTAATTTTAAAATACATTTTATGATTTTAATGTTTATCTTAAAGAATTTGTTAATGTTTCTGATAAACGTCTTGTAGGTTTCAAGTACTTGGCTAGCGATTTGATAAAAATGTGCTAAGACAAAAAAAAAATATATATTCAAGTGCTTTTAGCCATAAAAGTATTTTGCGCAAAGAATAAACAGCAACGAATATTAATGATTTTGTGTATTGTTTGTTATTCATGACATGCGATAATTTATTTTTATTAATTTATATTTTTTTTCAAATTTTAATATAAATTACAAAGAAAAAATGTGCAAACGTTTTAGTTATTTTTGTTTTTTTTTTTCATTATTTTATATACTTATAAACCAGAAGCAATTGGCTTTTTGCATATTAATTTGTCATTTTATTTTGGTTTGTATTAATATAAAAAAAATATAAGTGACCTTGAATTATTATTAAAGTACGAGTACTTTGATATATTTTTTTTTAGCAATTAATCAAGGTTAAATATTGAATTTAAGCTGCAAAAGTTTCTGGTAACGCGTAATACTTATCAATGAAAAGAAAGATATCTTCCAAAGAACTTAAAAAGGTCTAGACGGTTTTTGCTTATGATATTTTTTCGTATTTATAATCACAAAAAAAAACATAAGTTGTAAAAAAAAATTTCACTAAATAAGTGTGCTAAAAATCATTAAACATTAACCCCATATTTATTCGCATAAAATTTAAAATGCTTTTGAAATTTATTTGATATAAAATTTTTTATACAAAATTTTCTCCAAATGGATTTCAAATACATGTTATTGCAGAAACATTTTAGAAAAAATTTCAAGTTAGTTTCCAGTAAAAAAATATACATTGCCCAAGAGTCATGAAAATGTAGAATTTCCGATACGGAAGAAGTAGAAATTGAGATCATCTTTAATGATTTTTACAGAGGCTTGTCATTGCAGGAAGTTTCTTTTTAACGATTAAGTACTATAATGATATCTTCCTTTTTTACAAACGTACTTTCTTTAAAATACTTATTTTAAATAGTAATTGTTTAAAAAGGTACTTTTTTTAAAGGGGTACTTGTTACAAAAAAGGTACGCTTCTAATAATATCATATGTAAAAAATTTCAGTTTTAAAAAGGTATGTTATTAAAAAGGTATTTAAAAAAGGTACTTTTCAAAAAGGTACTTCAAAAAGGTAGTTTTTAAAAATATGCTTTGAAATGGTACTTTTTAATAGGATATGATTTTAAAGATGTACTTTAATTTTAAAAGTTCATTTTAACAAAGCTACTTTTTTAGTACTTTTTTTTAAAAGTACGTTTCTAAAAAGATCCTTATAAAAAATCTACTTTTTTGAATGCCTTATGTTCCTTGAAAGGTAGTTTCAAAAAGGTACTTTTTAAAAAAGTTACTTTAAAAAGGTACTTTTTAAAAATATGCTTTTAATTGGTATTTTTAAAAAGCATACAATTTAAAAATGTACTTTTATTTAAAAGGTGCAAAAGGTACTTTTGAGAAATGTACTTTTTAAAAAAGGTACGTTTCTGAAAATATGATATTTTAAATATATATTTTTTGAAGGGTCCTTTCTTGAAAAGGTATGTGTTTAAAAATTTACTTTTTAGAAAAGGTACTTTTTGAAATTTTTTTTAAAAGGTAATTTTCAAAAAGAACTTTTTTTTCGAAATATACCTTAAAAATTTACTTTCTTTAAAATACGCTTTTTTCAAAAAGTACTTTTAAAAAGTTTCGTTTTGAATCAGGAGCTTTTTTATAAATGCACCTTTTAAAACAGATAATTTATTGTAAAGGTACTTTTTGATAGCTAGTTTTTTTAAAAGATACTTTTCAAAAAAGTACTATTAAAAAGAAGTAACATTTCGGGAAGCTTAAATTCAAAATGGTACTTTTTATAAAAGTACTTTCTGATAGGTATTTTTTAAGAGGTACTTTTCAAAAAGATACTATTGAAAGAAAAGTAACTTTTTAAAAAGTTTATATTCGAAATTGTACTTTTTATAAACGTATTTTTGTGTGTAAGGAAAAAGTGCTTCTTTAAGTGGGTATTTACCTAAAAAAGTACTTTGTAAAAAAGTACTTTTTTAAAAAGTGTTTATATGACAAGGCTGTGTCTTTTGAACCGTAATAAACGCATACTTGAAATTTTAACAAAGAGTATGTGTTACTTTAATTTATAAATGAAACAATAAATAATAATGAAAATAAATAAAGGTGAAGTCTGTCCGTCCGTATGTCGATTCATTTGCCCACGGCTTTGTAACTTTTTAAGCGTAACAGGTTAATAGTAAAAATATTCAAATTAAGGAAAATTAAAAAAAAAAAAACCGTGTTAAATATTATAAACATTTTGTTTTGTTAAGCTTTTGCATTTTTATTTTTAACTTGAAAATAACTAAATCTTTTTTTTCTCTTTATTTAATTGAATTTATTATATGTACGAGTATGTTTGCCTTGCAAACCTTCATTGAATGAATGATTTTATTGGCGTTTTCAATTTTTCTAACAACCAATTACTCTTTTAAGATCTGCTGTTAAAATAAAAACTAACTTGTTAAAATATTCCCCAATTAATATGCTATACAGTGTTTGTTCAATGTTTTATAGAATTATAAAAATAAATAAAAATAAAAAAGTAGTTTGTATTAAAACACGTTTTATTTTTAACAAACACACCAACCACACCGTCATATTTCATGGAAAATTGCGCAATGACAATATGTTTAGTATGACAGTTGAAAAAAAAAACGCTGACAACTTTTACAGAAAATTGTTCTATCTGGCTTAGCACCAGCCAGGCAGGGAGGCTAACAGGCAATGCTGCCAGGCAGACAGTCAAGTACGAGCATACACCACCTTCTTTCCCATAACCAGCTACACAGCCCAGTCTACCTTTCACACATTTTTGCACATTCTTCCATATTTTTGCAATTTTGTACAATTTGCTACATTTATTTTTACCTCACGTTACATGTGTGACAATCAGCTAAATTTTATATAGAAAAAAGTCTGTAGCTGAAAGCATATTATTGTCTGGTGGCCTTTTTTTCTGCTTGCATTTCTACAACAGCTGAAAATCTATGATAACAAGTCGATTGTAGTATTAATATGATGGCACGGCAGTCTGAAAAGCTTTATTTTTTCTGTTGTAAGATTTTTCGCAGGATCGTATTGTGACTGATTTAGTGTTGCTTTTACTTTGAACACCCTTTACCTCATACATTCTCTTAATAATGATTTTTTTTGGGTCATATATCACCGTCAAAAAAACAAGCTGAATGACGGAATTTTTTATTAGGGTGTACCACCATCACGCTTCTAGAAAACATCTTAGGAATTATTTGAGATTAATGAAAGTAGGTAAAATTATGATTCCTTCTCCTTTTCCTTCCATTCCTCTTCCTCATAGTGCCCTTCTTCCTTCTCTTTCTCGTCTTCCTATATCACCGTCAAAAGAAGCTGAATGACTGAATTTTTATTAAGGTGGTACCATGACGCTTCTAGAAAGCATCTTAGGAATTATTTGAGAAAAAGTAAGTAAAGTTAAGATTCCTCTTCCTTCCTTCTATTCATCTTCCTCGTAATCCTCCTCTTCCTCCTTTGCTTCCTAATGCTAATTTTTTTGAGTAGGTAAAGTTATAATTCTTCTCTTCCTCCTCTTTAGCCTTTTATTTCTCTTCCTCCTAGTCCTCCTCTTCCTCCTGTTTCTCCTGCTATTCTTCCTAGGTAAAATTATGATTCATTTCCTCGTCGTCCTCCTTTTCCTTCCATTCCTCTTCCTTATAGTGATCTTCCGCCTCTTTCTCGTATTCGCTCGTTCTCGTCCGCCCCTTCCTCCTATTTTTGAGTAGGTAAAAATATAATTCCTCTTTTCGTCCTTCTTCTTCTGGCCCTTTTTCTCCTCCTGCTAATATTATTGAGTAGGTAAAATTAAGATTTATCTCCTTGTTCTCCTCCTTTTATCCATCTTCCTCCTCCTTTTACTCCTCTTCCTTCTCCTTTGCTTCCTCTTGCTGATATATTTGAGTAGGTAAAATTATGATTCCTCTTGTCGGCCACCTCCTCGTTCTCATTTTCCTGCTACTCTTACTGTTTCAGTAGGTAAAAGTATGATTCCTCTCCTCGTCCTCCTCTTTTTGCCTTTATTCCTACTAGTCTTTTTCCTTCTCTTTCTCCTCCTACCTACCACCTGGTCCTCTTGCTAATACACTTGAGTAGGTAAAATTATGATTCCTCTTTTCGACATCCTCCTCTTCCCCATTCTCCTGCTCCTCTTACTGTTTGAGTAGGTAAAAGTATGATTTCTCCCTTCCTTCACCTTTTGCTTCTATTCCTACTAGCCTTCTTCGTCATCTTTCCCCTTCTATTTACTACCTGCTCCTAATGCAAATATTTTTGAGTAGATAAAATTATGATTTCTCTTATTATCCTCGTCCTCTTCCTTCTGTTCCTCCTCCTCCTCCTCTTTCTCATTCTCCTTCTAATAGTTTTGATTCCTCTCCTCATCGTCCTTCTATTCCTATTTCTACTCCTGCTCTTGCTAATGTTTTTGAATAGGTAAAATTATGATTCTTCTTCTCGCCTTCCTCCTCTTCCTCATTTTCCGGTGGCTCTAACTGTTTGAGTACGTAAAAGTATGATTCCTCTCTTCGTCCTCGTCGTATTTCTTCTATTCCTTTTTCTCTTAGTCGTCTTCTTTTTTCCGCTCTTTTTAATCCTAAACCTTTAACAGGTAGCACCCTATTTTCGAGACAATGGAATATAAAAGTATTTTTCCAATAACATTAAAATTCACTTGATTTAAAGGTTTTTCGTGAAAAAAAACAACCAACACTGCAGAATATAATAATGAAGCTGAATTCATGTTAAAAAAAAATACTAAAATGATTTACGATGGCAGTTTAAAATCGCAAGTGTTGCAATTGAAACCATTAATTGATGGCACTTAATAAAAATAATATTAAATTTAAATACTTTAACTGTATATTTATTAAGCAAATAAAAGGTTCATTGCTTAAGGGTAATGAGAAATATTAATGAATTCTCACTCATCCATTTCAATAGGAGTAATTAAATATGAATGTTAAACCCATGGCAGCAAAAAGCTAAAAAATTAGTGTTACAAGAAATCGGTTTGGACTAAATAAAAATACAGTCATTTCTTAGTGCCCGTAGGCGGGTAGATCGAGATCGTTAATGCTTTACTTTGTTATTTTAGTAACTAACGCCATCGCACGCTTTTATATTAGTTAAGAGGCTAAATCAATGAAGCGGATATCAATTAAATGGAAACTACTACATAATAAATATGTTTGTAAAAATTACGAATAATATTTAAAAAATTACTAGGCCCTGGAGTATGACTGGTGCGCTGATTTTTAGCTTTGAAAGTTGTATAGAGAGAACCAAGTTCGAAATTCCGACACTCGTTATCTAACGAAATTTTAAAATATTTTTGGATGCATATTATATGCAAATATTCTAAAATTTCCTTTGATATCGAACCATTGCTACACCCAGCACTGATAAATACTGAAAATTAAAAAATCGCTGAAATTTTTTTTGACTATATAAATTTTTAAAGAAAAACTTGCAAACACAGAAAAGTTATTTTTTATTACTAATATTTTAGTTTTGCAATTTTATGGCTTTTAACTGCAGGAGAATGATTGCTAAAATGTTTAACAAACTTAATACGAGGCAAATAATAGGAATAAATAAAAATAAAAAATTTATTGCTAAAAAAAAAAATTAAAAAAAAAACATAGCCTGGGTGGAATGTAATTATGAATCTACCTAAGTCTTATTGTTAAGTAGCTCACGTACAATATTGAGAGAGAAAAAAAAAAAGAAATGCTCAAAACATCCGGTTACATTTGATAAATAATATCATAACATCATGTTGGATAATTTTTAAAAATAATAAGTTTCATTCAAATAAATGTTATTGGAATAATATTCGAATAATGGATAATCAAATAAACCGATAAACTTTTTCTAATTTTTTTACGCATAATTCCACTCGAATAATTTTATACCAAAAATTTTATTCGATTATTATTATGTGAATAAATTTATTCGAATAATTCTGTAATATACGAGTACATATATGTATACATTATTCATATAAATTTTATTAGAATAATTTTCATTCCAATCTGTTTTTAACCCCCGACTAAAAAAAGGGGTGTTATAAGTTTGTAGTGTGTTCTGTGTATCTGTGTGTCTGTGCGTGTCACAGGCCAAACAGCTGGACCGATTTTCATTTAGATTTTTCTGTTTGAAAGATGACTTGATCGAGAGGGTTCTTAGCTATGTTTGAAGAAAATCGGTCCAGCCGTTTAGAAGATATAAACATCTTTTCTAAAAAGAAGTCGGGGGTTTTTAAAATTTTTAATTTTTGTTATTAAATATGTTCTTGTTTCGGAAACAAGTTTCTAGTACTCCCACATTCATTGTCCACATGTTTTTGTCTTAAGTCTCTTATATATAACATTAGTTTCATTCGCATTTTATTCGATTAATTTTATTTGAATAACTTTATTCGAATAATTCTATAATATATACATATACATATGTATATATATTATTCATATACATTTTATGAGAATAATTTTCATTCGAATCGGTTTTTTATAACATTAGTTTCATTTGCATATTTATTTATTTGAAGAATTTTATTCGATTTTTTGTGATTTTTTTTTTATGAATCGGCCTTGTTTTGTAATTTGATCGATTTGAAATCGCATAATTTTATAAAACTAACTCCGATAATAGAAATATATTTTCAGAAATTTTTTAATTTTTCTATAGTTTTTTAGAGCCTTTCCAAAAAGGGGCTAAAAGTGCCCTTAAAGAAGGATATAAAGGGTTAAAATGTTCTACAAAATTTATTGCCATCAAATTCTACATTAAATCTGTGAATACAGAATAACTTTTAAGGCTTAATTTTAAACTAATATAGACTTGCACTCTAGCTCAAGGATGAGTTTAAATTTTCATCTAAAGTCTTAGTAAAAAAATTTTTGTAGAACATATTAATCCTCTAACTCCCCTCAATGTGGGTCTTCTTGTTCCTTTCCCAAAAATTGGTGCAATAAGTATCCCTAAACGCAGATATACAGTGCTATCATGAATACAATTCCGCGAGAAATTTCTCCCTTTTTGCAATTAGAATTTTTTGTTGTCCCTATTACTTGCTATTAGTTGGAATTGTTCCCCGGGGAAAAATTTCTCGTGGAATTTTTTTTCATAGATTCTCAAATATATCTGAAAGAAAATTATCGTGTATGATTTTAAACACGTCTGCAAGACCATTAATATTTTTTTTTAAAACAAGAAATTTACTCGGATTCGGTTTACAGAATAGGGCCGAATATTTTCTAGTTATCTAAACGAATAATGTCCAATGGAATTTCACTTATTACAATAGTTAATAAAAATAAATAAAGAATAGTTTAGGAAATGGTTTCTATGCATTTGGAATATTAAGAATTCATATTGATTTGCTCATTAATTTTTTAAATTTCATTGGTTAGAAAAATAATTTCAAATCCCTTACTTTAAACTACTGCTCGGTTATATGGGCGTTTCCACTGACAGGTTCACCGTCTCTAAAAAAGAGAAGTTTCTTAAAAAAAAAATTTTTTTATACAATTTTCATAGAGAAACAATCAAACTGAGTTAATGTAAAAAAATTTACATTTATTCATAATCTATTGCGAAATATTCGAATGCAAAGTCCAAAAAGGGGATATTTTTTTATTTGGATATTTCTTTTACTTGTTTAGTTTTGACAAAAGTTCTTAAATACAGACATTATCCATTGACTTTTGCTCTTTTAAGATATTTCTCAGTGTACAAAGAGTAAAAGTAGAATGTTTAAGAATCTATGGGATTGCAAATAATTTTAAATATTTGCTTTGCACGATCACATATTTCGATGGTATCAGGGAATAGAAAGCTCATCAAATGTTCAGAACAAACATAGATACACTTAACTCTTTTTTTACACGGTCTTTTTTACACGGTCTTTTTTACACGATTTTAAAATAACATGGTTCAAAAATAGGACAAATTTTTTTATTGCAAGAATATTTGGAATTTGAACAAAAATTTTTTTGTTTTAATTTTTATATTTTGAATCCGCTTTTTATCCGAAACTGACGAGCAACTGTAAAGTTAACTTTTAATTTTAATCTTTCAAGCTTGGAATAAACTTTATTTTATTTTTCTTGTGCAAACTAATTGTTTTCGTTATTTAATATAATTTATTTAATAAAACTTTGATATTCACTTTTTTGCGCTTGTCTTTTTTCATTAAATGTTTAAACTTTTTTAATTTCCCCTTTTTTTAGAACATGGAACGTATCACTTAATTTTCTATATGTTCGATATATTTTTTTCCACGCTTTTTGTTGCACGATTTCTTTAGGAACGTATTCACCATGTAAAAAAAGAATTGGGTGTATGTAAAACATTTACAGCCTTATTTATAAAACTTAGAAAGTCTTTATAAAGGTTTTTTCAAACAAATTTTCATAAAAAATTGTTCTTAAAAAGCCTTTATAAAGGCTGAGTAATGACTGCCTATGTAAGAAATAAGACGGCAGAAGGTCAAAATATATAATTTCGTAAAAAGATAAACAGAAACAATTTAAATATCATGATTGAAAAAAATGTCACGTGCGAAATGTCAAGTGTTAAAATTCAAAATAAAAAAACGTTAAGAATTTTTGGCTGAAACAAAACCATTTTAAGGAGAAATCACTGCACAAAATTCTAAAATTATTCACATTAAAATATTGCTTCAGGTTTCACCGAAATCTGCGTTTTATTCGCTGGCCGCAAAAATAACATTTGGGGATCGTTCTACTTAAAAAAAGGCATCTTGTGACATCGCCATAGTGTAAACTGGTGCCAATTTGTCATTTCCGATGTTTTCCGTTGTGTGGCATTGCTTTCCATACAAAAAAACCTAATGGGAACGTCGTTGCACTTATTTTGAAAAGGACAACACAGGAAATGCCAGATGTGTACTCGACATAACTCGAAACAAAAAAAAACGCTTTCGAATTTGCACCTTAATAACATGTAGACTTGAAAACATTTCTTTCATTTATAATTACAGTGTATACGTCCTGTTTTTGTCACATGCGAATGAATGAATGTCTTGGTGTTTTGCAATTATCTTGGAAATGAAACTTAACACCAATTGTAGGGCTAATTTAGAGTTATAGGTTACGCTTTTTGTCAAAATATTGACTAATTTTATTTTGACTTTTTTGACTTGAAATAAGCACAAAGGTCACGTTCGACATCATGGAAATGCCCATATGTGTATATGTAATTTGAATTTCATAAATATTTTTTTTTCTCTTTGAAGTAATATTAGTTTCCTTCCTGGTTGAATAACCCTTGATTAAGTACATGTTGTTAAGCCATCAATTAAATGTTTAAACTTTATTACACAACTTTTTACCATGTACTTTTATTTGTTCTTTTTCTATATTTTATTTTATTTTTATTTTTTTTGTTCAAGTGAGGTTATACTTTTTGATTATTTATAGAAAAAAATTTAGCTTAATTTTTCACGCTTGAGTTCTCATAATGCTCACACACAAAGTGTAATAAAATCATTTTGTTCTTCGTTCTATGAAACCAGACACCAACTATGCACAAATTTGTTTAAAGAAAGAAAAAAAAATAGAATATTCAATTCCTCCTCGTCTACAAAGTAGTCAGTCGGTCGTTAAAACTAATTATGATTATCATAAAAGTTTGGTGAGCTAAATAAACAAAGTAAAATACTACAGCGCGAAACTGCTTATCATTATGATGCCATCATTATTATTATTATTATGTTGGCTTCTATGTTTTGGCCATAAAAATATTAAGATAACAATCTTGGTGGCACGCTTGCCGCAAGCTAAGAAAAGTTCCCAGAGTGTATTATTACTCAGTTTATGTCGCAAGTGATATATGAGGTTCTACTCGCAGGATTGTTAACAAAAAAAATAAAGAATAAATTCAGTAAAGTGCGACTCTGACTCGCGCACGAAGGGTTCCGTACGAACACTAGATATGTAATTTAATACAAACTTCATCCTATATAATATATAGTTTTGGCATTTTTTTCGTTTCTGGGGTCTTTTCGGTTTTTGCGTTTTTTTCGGCTGTTTTTGCGTTTTTGCGGTTTTGGCGATTTTTTTAAGTTTTGGCTCCTTTTTTAGTTTTGACACTTTATTTTCTTGTTTTGGCAATTTTTTTTCGGTTTTTGGCGTTTTTTCATTTTGGCGATTTTTTTCATTTTTTGCGATTTTTTTTATTTAAATTTTTTTTTTAGTTTTGGCGACATTTTGCGTTTTGGCGATTTTTTTCGATTTTTGGGCTTTTTTTTCATTTTGGCGTTTTTTTCATTTCGGCGATTTTTTCGAATTTGGCGATTTATTTTAGTGTTAGAAATTTTTTTTTAAATTTTGGCGATTTTTTTCGTTTTGGCGATTTTTTTTTTAATTTTTGGCGATTTTTTTTTTTTTTTTTTGGTTTGGCGATTTTATAATTTTCGGTTTTTTTAGTTTTACCGTTTTTGAAAATTTCAAGTATTTGCCTCTTACGGTTTCCAAGATATAGCAAATTGTCAAAATTAAATAGTCAAAATTGTATTAACTGATGGACCACCCTTTAATTTTAATTTTTTTAAATTTTAGTGTTAATTGTTGTAGTCTGTATAAAAAGACACTAATTTTACAAATTTCAAGTTTCAATATACATACATATGTTCATATAATTGTATGTATATTACATGGGATTTTAACATTTTTCGTTGCTCGTTTTGGAACACTCTTTAATTTTTAATTCTCATGTATTTGTTGTTGTAGCGGCCAAGATTCTACATACTGTGTCCAAATTTCAGGTCCGTAGCTCTTACGGTTCCTGAGAAAATACCGTGTGACGGACAGACGGAAAGACGGACAGACGGACAGACGGACAGCGTAGCGAAAACAATAGGGTTCCTTTTCACCTTTGTTGTACGGAACCCTAAAAAAGATAACCCGCCTCAGCCCACCAAATGTCTTTTCTAAGTTAGTATATTTATTAGTATAATATTTGGTAGAAATATTAAGTACTAAAGTTTAGTATTAAAATATTTTTTTCGAGCTTTAAACTTTTGTTAGACGAGTATTTAAATTTAAAAGCATTAATTTTATAATTCTTGCTTGTTTTTCATTTCTCATTAAGCAGCGTTTAAAAAAAATGTTTAAACTATTGTTTAATGATTTAAACAAATTGAAATTTAATCACACAAATGTGATTAGTTGGACTGATGTTAAGACTTAGCAAGCTTTAGCTTTTAGCCAACGTCTGATGCTTTTGTTTGGCGTATTGGCTTAACAATTATTGGAGTTTTTTTTTATTTGTAATTATCTGTTAATGAATAATTTAAAATTTTCCAACACGTTCATACAACCAGCCATGTAATTAATGCTGATTAGTTAATTACATTTGTAAATACATATATTAAGAAGTTAGAATTATTTATTATTTTTTATACCAAAAAAAAAACTGCTACAAAATTTTCATATTTATTTTTAGATATTAATAAACATGTTTAAAAAAAGAACAATCGTCTGTAATTAGAAACCCCATCTTTCATCTAATTGAAGTTTCAGGAAATATTTTTATATGTATGACATGCTAATACACATTTACATTTTAGTTTATTTTGGTATAAAACAAAGAAAACTTGTTCTTAGTACTTAGTTTTTTTTATAAAGATCTATGGATTTAGTTATTCGTTTTGCTACAAACCCTTCTAAGGCCTTGATTTTAGCAGTTTCAGTGATAATTTAAAAAAACACAAAACATGTGTATTACACATGAAACTGCTAAAATATAGAACCACATTAAAAATAAAATGCCGTAACTTATTTATTTTAATTTTTTTTATATAATATTTTTATAACTTATTAATGACATTTATATTTAATCTTATCTTTTAAGGTTGGAATAAATCATAACTACCCGCTTCTCTTTTCGAATCTAAAACAGGTAAGTTCAGAAACTTTCTAAGAAATCCTATAATTTACATAACAAGAAAAAAAAATCTAAATTTTTTTTTATATAATATTGTGTGTTTAGGGTTCCGTACACCAAAGGTGAAATGGAACCCTATTGTTTTCGCTACGCTGTCCGTCTGTCAGTCACACGGTATTTTCTCAGGAACCGTAAGAGCTACGGACCTGAAATTTGGACAAATTATGTAGAACCTAGGCCGCTACAACAACAAATACATGAGAATTAAAAATTAAAGGATGTTCTAAAACGAGCAACGAAAAATGTTAAAATCCCATGTAATATAGATACAATTGTATGAACATATGTAACTATATTGAAACTTGAAATTTTGTAAAATAAGTGTATTTTTATACAGACTACAACAATTAACACTAAAATTTAATAAAATTAAAGGGTGGTCCATCAGTTAATGCAATTTTGACTATGTAATTTTGACAATTTGCTATATCTTGGAAACCGTCAGAGGCAAACACTTGAAATTTTCAAAAACGGTAAAACTAAAAAAAACCGAAAATTATAAAATCGCCAAACTAAAAAAAAAATCCCCAAAAATTAAAAAAAAATCGCCAAAACGAAAAAAATCGCCAAAATTAAAAAAAAAATTCTAACACTAAAATAAATCGACAAATTCGAAAAAATCGGGAAAGTGAAAAAAACCCCAAAATGAAAAAAGAAACGTCAAAAATCGAAAAAAAGCCAAAACGCGAAAACGTCGCCAAAACTAAAAAAAAAAATTTAAATAAAAAAAAATCGCAAAAATGAAAAAAATCGCCAAAAATAAAAAAATCGCCAAAATGAAAAAACGCCAAAAACCGAAAAAAATAGCCAAAACAAGAAAATAAAGTGTCAAAACTAAAAAAGGACCCAAAACTTAAAAAATCGCCAAAACCGCAAAGTCGTAAAAACCGCCGAAAAAAAAACGCAAAAACCGAAAAGACCCCAAAAACGAAAAAAATGCCAAAACGATATATTATATAGGATGAAGTTTGTATTAAATTACATATCTAGTGTTCGTACGGAAATTCTACTTCCAATACTTTCGAACAAGACAGGTACCTATCGTGAATAACAAGTGAAATAATTTTTTCATGTGAAATTTTGATTCCCTTCGAAGGTAAAAATGCTATCGTGAATCTTCCTTGAAAATTTTCCCCACCCTCACTCCCATTGAATGTAAAAAGCGAAGAAGATTTGTAATGCTAAAAAATTAATTGAAAATGACACAAATTTGAGTAAAATAAATAGAAATACACAAATTTTAGGATCAATGTTGATTTTTTTTTTGATTTTGTGTTTTTAAATATTCTAGGTGGAGTTATGAAAAATTGTTGAATATACCACCGCGGTGCACCATCATAAAATTGAGAAAAAAGAGATTCATACTCCATGAAAAAAGGTGCTACAGGAAATTATTATGAAGAATAATGAACTTTATTTACTAATCTTGAATTAAAAATAAATATTTATAACTTTTAATATATACACGAGTAATTCAAAGGAAAATATCGAAATTATTCAATGCAATAATTTAGTTCGCCTGCAAAAATAAAGCAAAAAAAAAAAAACTAAGAGGGTAAAAGCGAAAAAATTCACGTGAAAAACAAGGGAAAAAAGTTCAAGGGAAAAATGATTCACGATTGCAATTTGGTGAAAAGTGGAAATATTTCAAGGGAAAAATATTCACGATAGGGGTGAAGATTTCTACAACTTAAAGAAAAGTAATATATCTACTACTTTTTAGGAAATTAGTATGTAGTTATAACTACTGATTTTAAAAATGTAGTATATCTGCTACTTTTAAAAAGTAGTATACCTGATACTTTATCTGCTACTTTTAAAAAGTAGTATGTCTGCTACCTTTAAAAAAGTAGTATATCTGCTACCTTTAAAAAAGTAGTATATCTGCTACTTCTAAAAGCAGTATGTTTATTTGCTACTTTTGAAAAGTAGTATATCTACTACTTTAAAAACGAAGTACATCTGCTCTTTTAAAAAAAGTATTATATCTGCTACTTATGAAAAATGTAGTATATCTGCTACTTTTAAAAAATAGTATTTCTGCTACTTTAAAAAAAAGTAGTATATCTGTTACTTTAAAAAGTAGTATATCTGCTTCTTTTAAAAAGAGTAATATATTTGCTACTTTTAAAAAAGTAGTATATCCTCTACTTTATAAAAGTAGTATATCTGGCACTTAAAAAGCAGTACATATGCTGCTTCAAAAAAAGTAGTACATCTATTAATTTAAAAAAAAGTAGTATGTATACAAGTTTTAAAAAAGTGGCACATCTGCTACTTCTAAAAAGTAGTATATCTGCTACTTAAAAAAAAGTAGTATATCTGCTACTTAAAAAAGTAGTATATCTGCTACTTTAAAAAAGTAGCATATCTGCTTCTTTTAAAAAGAGTAGTATATTTGCTACTTTTAAAAAAGTAGTATATCTGCTACTTTAAAAATGTAGTATATCTGCTACTCAAAAAGTAGTATATATGCTACTTAAAAAGTAGTATATATGCTGCTTCAAAAAAAGTAGTACATCTATTAATTTAAAAAAAGTGGTACATCTGCTACTTTTAAAAAGTAGTATATCTGCTGCTTAGAAAAAAGTAGTATATCTGCTATTTTTTTAAAAAGTTGTATCTATATCTGCTACTTTTTAAAAAAGTAGTATATCTGCTACTTAAAAAAAAGTAGTACATCAGCTTCTTTCAAAATAGTAGTATTTCAACTACTTTTGAAGAATGCACTACTGCAAACCTGCCACTTTAAACTTCTTTCACTAAAATCAAACAAATTTAGTAATTCTATTTACATTGTGCTTGTGATGTGAAAATTTTCTCAACTTTTTCAGCTTTAAATAACTACATGCTGCTCACATACATATCTTTCTTAATAGAAACTCTTAAATAAATATTGAAAACATTTACGTATGTACTACACAAACGTTAACAAAAAAAGATTTGAAAAACTGTTTAGACAGCAACGCTTCACTGAAAGAATGTTGAATGACGAAGTCTTAACAAACAATACGCTAATTTAAATATTCAGCCAGATAATCACAGCCTAAGTTTTTCTTATAGATACCCAATAAAGGTACAACTAAAAATGAGCACGTAAATTTGTTATTTTTTTTTTCAAACGAATTTTTAATATTTGAATGATGCTTTTGATTTTAAATTCTATTGGAGACAAAACTCATGATACAAGAAAAAGCGGTAGAGGCTTTTGAATTAAATCTGATTTGAATAATTTGCCTTAAGTATGTGATAATTTACGCCTCAAATAAAGATATTTAATGGGTATGTGTTCTGGTTAATAAATCAACTGCTTGCTGCAGCTACTCTTTTTCAATAAGCTGCTGGTGGTTCAAAAAGTAGCATTTTTGTTTTATGATGTAAATATATGTAAATTATTTTAAAAAATAAGATAAATATTTAAAAATCATTTTTTGATATGTAGGACATGTTTGGTTATAATTATAATGGCTTTTTAAACTCTTTTAAAAAAGTACTAGAAATACTACTATTTTTACATATAATTTTTTTTTTGTAAATACATGTGCTATTTCTGGTGAATGTCTACATTGGCTTTTCTCTTTTTATATTATAAATATTGTTAATTATTTTATCTTTAAATTTATTTTCTTAAAAAAAGGTAGTATTTTACTACTTTTTTTCAAAAATGTAATTCTTGGTCACCTGTATATCTTTTTATTGAGTCTTACAAATTTTATTTCTAAAAAGCTTTTGTGCTCGAAACTCCTTTTTGGGTAAAGGTAGTATTTTTACTACCTTTTTTAATTATGAAAACTTTGGTAAAATTTTAATTATTTTATATACAATATTTTTTTTTAAATGAATCCCAGCAATTTTATAAAATATTGAATTTTTAAGTTCTTTACCGCAAAAGGTAATATATCCGTTACTTTTTTTTATAGATATACAGGTTTGAGGAAATATTGGCATTTATTTTGTAATAGTTAGTTCATTAGATTTTAGTTTTTATAAAAGATAGTATTTCACTACCTTTTTAAACTACTTTTTTATAGATACTAAATTTAAGCATACTTATGCTTTTTTTTAATACGCTTTAGTTCATTCCATATTATAAATTTTTTAACTCTTTTTCCTTAAGTTCATTTTGGAAAAAGGTAGTATTTTACTACTCTTTTTTAAATATGTTATTTTGGGCCTCATATGTTTTTTTATTTGGTTAAGAACACATTTCGTTTTATTCGATTCTTTTATTTGCAAAATTTTTTGCTAAAATCTATACTAAAAAAGCAGTTTTTTTACTACCTTTTTTTAACTATAAATTTTTTTGTTATCTCTTAATTTTTTAGTAGCAGCATATCTCCTTTTATTCGATTTCATAATTAAAAAAAAAAAATTTCTTAGCAAACTGTTCTTTAAATAAAGGTAGTATTTTTGCTACTTTTTACAAAATAAGCTTTTTAGTTACTTTGCTTAATTTTAAATTCTGTTATTTAATGAAAAGTTGAACTCAATGTAAGAAATACTAAGAAGTAATATTTCCTACTACCTTTTTCAATATATGGAAGTTTTAGTTCTATTTACCTTTTTTTTACGAATAATATATTTCATATTATTTAACTTCACAGTTTTTACAAAGTTATTATTATAGTGTTTTTTGAAAAATATAGTATTTTTGCTACTTTTATTCAAAATGAAGTTTGCACACACATTTGTCTCAAATAAAAATTTAACTCGTAGCTTTGCTTAATTTTAAAAACTATTTTGTTTGAATTTCTGTTAATTAATGAAAAGTTGGGCTCACAGTAAGAAATACTACTTTTCTGTACCTACAAAAAATACTATTTTTACTACCTTTTTTAACATATGGAATTTTTAGTTATATTTACCTTTTTTAAGAGGAATGTTTTCCATTTTAGTTAATATCATAATTTCTTACCTTTTTTAAAGAAGGTAGAATTTTTACTACTTTTTTAGAAAACGAAGTTTTTAGTGTCACATTTGCCTCAAGTGACAATTTGACTCGTCGTGACTTTGCTTAATTTTAAAAATTATTTTGCTTAGAATTGCATGTGTGTGAAGATAAATATGCCGAGTTAAATATGTTTCGACGTAAAGACTTACGTTACAACATTATTAGGTGTGAAGATAAATATGTTATGACGTAACAACATGGGAGTTAGTTAACTAGTTATATGAAAAACACACATTTAAAAGGTTTTCGCTCATTTTTATGTTGAATTCTGTCGGAATGTAATTATATTTAATATACCTACCATTCTGAAAGTAGTTTTCTGAAAAGTTTTAGGAAAAGTCGCCTTCGGTCATAGGAATGACATATGAGGGATTTTGGCCAAAGTAGCCAAATGAAGGGTTGGCATGCAATACCACCTAATGGGAATTAACTACTAGGACACTAACTACAATACGTATTGATTACAATTCCTGAATTGAGTTTGTACAAAAAGTTACAGCTCTTATAAAGTCACCTTTGGTAAAAAACTCTCTGAGGGATTTTGGCCAAAGTAGCCAAATGAAGGGTTGGCATGCAATGCCACCTAATGGGAATTAACTACTAGGACACTAACTACAATACGTATTGATTACAATTCCATAATTGAGTTTGTAAAAAAAGTTACAGCTGATATGAAGTCGCTCTTCGTAAAAAAACTCTCTGAGGGATTTTGGCCAAAGTGGCCAACTCTTTTTCCTTGAGTTCATTTTTGAAAAAGGTAGCATTTTACTATTATTTTTAAATATGTTATTTTGGGACTCATATGTTTTTTTATTTGGTTAAGAACAAATCTCATTTTATTCGATTGTTTTATTTCCAAAATTTTTTACTAAAATTTTTTTTTACAAAAAGTAGTTTTTTACTACGTTTTTTAAAATATAAATTTTTTTGTTATCAAGTAAGACATAATCAAAAAAGTTATATTTTATTTTATTTTATTTGTGAAAAGTATATCTACTTTTATTCGATCTCATAATTTTTACAAAAATTTTCTAAGCAAACTGTTCTTTAAATAAATCAAGTATTTTTGCTACTTTTTTACAAAATAAAGTTTTTAGTTACATTTGTTTCAAGTGACAATTTAATTCGTTACTTTGCTTAATTCTAAATTCTGTTGTTTATTGAAAAGTTGAGCTCAAAGTAAGAAATACTACTTTTTCTATACCTACAAAAAGTACTATTTTTACTACTTTTTTAATGTATGTAAGTTTTAGTTATATTTACCTTTTTTACGAAGATCGTATTTCATTTTATGTAAATTCCTAATACGAAAATTTGCTTAGTAAACTCCTCTTTAAAAAATTATGTATATTTGCTACTTTTTTACAAAATGTAGTTTTAAGTCACATTTGTCTCAAGTGACAATTTAACTCGTCGTAACTTTGCTTAACTTTAAAAACTATTTTGCTTAGAATTTCTGTTATTTAATGAAAAGTTGAGCACAAAGCAAAAAAAATGCTACCTTTTCTGTACGTACAAAAAGTACCATTTTTTTTGCTACCTTTTATATTTTATTTACCTTTTTATTATTGCTCAGCTTTACTTGTTAGTACATACTTCTTTTGCTGGTACCAAAACTTATTTCCACATTGTTTTAATATGCCAGCAGTTTTTTTTTTCTTTAATTAAAATTTTTGCAGAATAGTAGTATTTTTAGTACTTTTTTTTTAAATAAAGTTAATTTGTCTAAATAGTTTTTCTAAAATTCTTTGGTTAAATTTTTTTAATTTTAAACCATTTGTTATTTTTACAAGTTCTGCTTTTCCTTTAATATTTTTTAATGGTTTTTGCAAAAGTATTTTCTTTTTTGTCTGTTTGTAAAAATGTCGTTTATCATGTCTCACATACAATAATGAGTTTTATAATGAACTTTTATGTATTTTTAATGTATTTTTTCATGTGTCTGATAATGATCTTTTGTTTATCAATTTTTGTGTAGATATTTGTTTTTTTTTGGGTTTTAAGTCAATTTTAATGGACTTTGTTTTGTTTTTGTTTTTGGTACAACAATCAAATGTGGGTCAAATCATGTACTAGTTTTTTTTCTCTAAATTACCGGCTTTTTTCCCCCATAAAACCACACTCAAGTGTTTATAAGAATTTTAGTCATGATTAAAACAAAAATTGGGTAAGACAGACACACATACCACAAATTCCAATGATAGAAAGATGTATCATGGGACTTTTTGTGAGTTGTACTCGTAATTCTAAATGATTTAGAAAGTTTTTCAAATTTCGTTAGTTGAGAGTTTTTTTTTCATTATTTTTAACGAGTTTGGAATAACAATTGCAGGTACGTACATACATTTGTACATATTTTTAATAGTTTATGTTGTTAGTTTTTTCTCCTTTTGTTTCTTATTGAATGTTACGGTTTTTCTATTGTTAGTGGAATATTATAAACAAACTTTTTAAAGTTCATTAAACTCTTGCGAAGTACATACGTTGCTATATGTAGGTTGAAATAAATCTTTAATAAATAAAAAGATTTAAAGAAGTTATGGCTTAAACTTATATAAAACGCTGTGTTTTATAAAAAATTTAAATTAACTAATGTAACCCTTTTTTTTAAAAGGATGAAATCTGCTACGTTTTGCCCAAGAGTTTTCCTGATATTTATCTATTTGTTCTTTTAAAAAGGATTGTCAAGTTTCCTTAAAAAAATAATAATAATTTAAAAAAAAAACACCAGAACTTAAATAAACTAAAATAAACTTTTTTTTAAAAAATAGCAGCAGATCTACTACTTTTTTATAGGATTCTATTTTAAAACAAAAAGTTATGTATCATAAAAGAAGTTCAAAAATCCTTTACACAAAAATTATCAATTAAAAAATTATGTTTAAATATTTTTTTTTTTTTTTTATAAAAGAGAAGTAACACTCAGGCAATTAATGCCTACTACTATTACTAGGTGTTACCTTCTTTAGGAAAGGGATAGTGATAGAAGACAGGTGGTGAAGGAAGAGATAGAAGAAAGCTTCATTCTTTTTGCAACTGCTTTTTGCACGCTTTTTAATAATGCAGTGTTGCAGCGCCTTCTGGTGTTAAATGAGGCGTATTAAATTTTGAAGCTGTGTTTTTAGTAGCCATTTTATTGGTTATTTTACTTCGCCGATGATTTTGCTACACAATACCGACGAAGGAGGGCGCTTTGATGTAACATTAGGATTAGCATCTGCTGAAGTCGGTATAGTTCAGTGACCAGTGACTATGCCTTCATCACTTGAACTTTCCAACAACAGCTGATGCAAAGGAACTCTAATGCACATCAGAAAAATGCGTGGTGCTGTTATTTGAATGACTGTCGGATACAGGGATTGAACCTAGGATCTTCAGTTTTTGTAGTCGACGTGCTAACTACTTCAGCCAACGCCACCCTCAAATATAAAATAAGGTTGAAAAGTACCTGATCTACTACTATTCTTCAATAAAGTATGTATATATTCTATAGAAAAAAAATTTCAAAAAGTAATAAAAACAAACACTTTGGACTAAAAAAACTGAAAGAACCTAAAATAAAAATGTTTTTAAAAATAGTAGTAGATCTACTACTTTTTGGTTTAATGTCATTTTAGATTAATTAATGTAACAAAAAATTAATAGCATTTTTTAATGACTAGTAAAATAATATTTCGATATTAAACATAAAATGACTGTTGAAAATTTAGTTTGAAAAAAGTAGCAAATCTAGTACTATTCTTGAAAGAAGTGTCTGTGTTCTGTAAAAAGTTTTAAAAATCTTAAAAATATAGCTTAAAATTTAGAAAAACTAAAATAACCTAAAATAAAACATTTTTTAACCCTTATGTGATTGACAAAAAAACTACTTGTTTTGTACGACAAGGTACCCGCGTACCTTCATACAAATCTTATGAAAAATAAAAAGATTTTGCAACAAAATTTTAAATGTTACAAACGTTTAAATACACTGATTTTTTAATGTTATAGCCGTGTCTACATAAGGGCGAAATGTAAATTATCAGCGAAAAATAAATTGACCTACATAGGTGATTCCCTTTAAAAGCAAAAATATTGGCGTTGGCAGAATATTTCTTGATTACATCCATTTTACTTTTGTATCTACATAGAGAAGTTTGTTTTGCAGAAAAAATTGTATTATTGCTGTGAAAGTTTTCAAATAAGTAATAAAATGAGCTCCAATACAGAGATATGTAATATAAGATTTAGCTCTACATAAGTAAATAATTTATTACGTGAAAGTAAATCGAGTGACGAAGATTTTATTTGTTCAGATGAGGAGGCTGATTACATTGCAGTAAATAGCAAAATAGAAATTGAAGCTTCAGATGCTGAACCTACAGGGATTATAGAAACAGATGTGGACTCCGACGACTCAGATGAAACCAATGGTACTGATGAAATGGAAAGCGGAAATGCATTTTTTGGCAAAGATGGTTCGTGTTAGTTACTGGAGCCATTTCCTCAAACACAGACTCCGAATAAAAACGTTTTAAGACAATGCGGTGGAGCAGCCCAAATATATAAATTGTGCAACCCCAAAACAAATATTCGAAAGTATTTTGTCACCTAAAATGTGTGACATTATATTACGAGAAACAAATCGAAAAATGAGAAAAATTGCCGTAAGCTACAATACACATATGTGCAGAAAAAGTATAACCGCTAAAAATAATATATTTAAACCTTTTGTCGCAGACGAACTAAATGCTTTCTTTAGTCTTTTGATACATGCTGGTGTTCATCAGTCAAATAGAGATCATATTTCAGAGTTATGGAAACCCATTAATTTGCCATTGTTTCGGGCTGCAATGTCCTTATCCAGGTTTAAGTTGTTGTTACGATGCATACGTTTTGATAACGATGAAACTCGTAATGCACACTTCTCTTCTACTGACCGCCGTAGAAATTTTTAAAAGATCTCAGTGCGCAATTGTCTACTGAAAACATAATAAAGCAGCGTGCTAAAAATCCTAAGGTGGCAAAAACTCACACACGAACAGCAATAGATATTATACTTGGAAAAGAATTTGATACTACTGTGCATCCAGATACCTCAAAAGTGCAAAGAGATAAAAGTGGACGTATCGTAGTAGCAGGAAGTTGCAAAACCTGTTCGAAACTTCGTCTAAAGTAGAGGAAAACACGCAAAACTTGTAGCAATTGCTACAATATACCAATTTGCAACTCGCATTCGGTAAATCGACCAGTATTCACAAACTGTTTACAGGACAATCAACCTAAATAAATTTATAATCATACATAAATATTTACATGAATTATATATTCACATGAATGTAAATATTAACATATGTATGTGTATATTTATTAATTTTTTTTGTAAACATGAAAATATGTAACTGAATTTTTATTATTTTTTGTCAATATAATTTACAATATAAAATATAAAAAAATTTACAGTGCATTTATTCATAGAATCGTATAAAGGTACCTGGTTACCTTGTCGAACAGTTAAGGGTGTGTGAAGAAAGTTGGAGTGCTACGCTTATCTGAATTTACTAATTTTTTTCAAAGCTTTGAAAATGAATAAAATATCAAAAGTTAGCAGCTCTCAAGAAGTTTCAGGTACAATGGTTTCAAATTTCTAAAAAAACAAAATAATTTCAAAACGCAAAAGGTACCCGGGTACCTTGTCAGTCACATAAGAGTTAAGTGTAGTAGATCTACTACTTTTTTGGAAGATGTTATATCATAACAAATAAATAAAAGTAATGCATCCAAACAGCAGCAGCGATTTTTTTTAAACTAAAATTACTGCAAAAAAATCAATACAGCTGAAAATGCTGTTTGAAAAAAAATAGTAAATCTACTACTATTCCTAAAACAAATACTTTTTGCAAAAAATTTTTAAAAAAATATAAGGTAAACTTTCTAATATAAAAGGAGCTTAATGTAATAACTTTTCTGAAATAGTAGCAGATCTACTCCTTTTTTGGTAAAATGTTATTTCATGACAAATTGAAAGTAATGTAACAAAAAAGTAGTACTAAGTTTTTTTTAACAAAAATGGCGAATAGTAAAATCTATACATTAATATAAGAAATAAATATACCATTGAAAAAGCCTTGTGAGAAAAGTAGTAAGTATACTACTATTTCTGAAAAAAGTAATTTTGTAAAAAAAAAATTTAAAAAATTAACAAAAATCTTCCGAACATAAAAAAAGCTGAATATACGAATTTTTTTAAAATAGTAGCAGATCTACTACTTTTTTGGAAAATGTAATTTCATAACAATTTGAAAGTATGTAGTGTATCAAAAAAGTAGTAGAAATTTTTTTTAAACAAAAATTGAGAATAAAAAAATTTATATATTAATATAAAACATAAAAATACCATTGAGAAAGCTGTTTAAGAAGAGTAGTAAATTTACTACTATTTGTGAAATAAGTACTTTTTGTAGGCAATTGTTAATTAAATCGATTAAAACACAAGAATTTATCAATATTAAACATAAACCCCCTTATACAAAAACGATTATCAAACTTAAAGTTGGTTTAAAAAACGAATTTTGTATGGAAAAACCGGTTTTAACACATGATTTAACTTTAACAAACGTTTTTGCATAAGGGGGAAAATAACTGTTGAAAATTTAGTTTAAAAAAGCAACAAATCTACTACTATTCCTGAAAGAATTGTGTTCTAGAAAAAGTTCTAGAAGTTAAATTATTTAAGATTCTAGTTTTTTTTTTTGTTGATTTTTTAAAAATTGCCTACAAATATTAAAAATAGTACTAGACTTATTACTTTTTTGTAAAATACAAATTAAAAGTAAGATATCGAGGGCAATTATGAATAAAATTCCGCAAGAAATTTTTACCGGTGAACAATTCCAACTAATAGCAAGTAATAGGGAAAGCAAAAAATTCTAATTGGAAAAGGGAGAAATTTCTCGCGGAATTTTGTTCATAATTGCCCTGATTAAAAAAAGAGTATACACATTTATTTAAAAAAAAATTACTACTAAAAAATCTATATTTTAATATACAAACATAAAAATACAGCTGAGAATGCTGTTGAAAAATAGTAGTAGTAATCTACTACTTTTTTTAAAATAAGTACTTTATATAAATAATTTTCAAATCTCCATTTAATAAAAGTTAGAACTGAGAAAATATAAAGTTACCTAAAATAAAAATGTTTTTGAAAATCGTAGCAAATCTACTACCATTTTTGTAAAATTTTACTTAACAAGAATTTAAATAGTAAGTAATTTTTCCCCAAAAATCAATAACAAACTTTTAGTTTGAGAAAAAAACTATGAAATCAGTATTAAAAGAGTTGCCTAAAAAAAGTAGTAAATCTGCTACTATTTCAAGCAGCTATAAATACAATATGAAAAACATATATTTTATATATATTCGTTTTCTTGCGAAAGAAAACAAATTTTTAAAAGTATAGCTGTTCAATAATTTATGAATATGCCTTAAAAGAACATAAAACATAAAGGCCATGGCTTATTGTCCTACAACCCTGATCTGAAGAATTGTTATTGTCTTTTGAAAATTTTCATAGACTTCTTCATACCAGGGGCAAATTACGGCATCCGATACGACTAGTAATTTAAAAATATTTCCATAGAATTTATATGGAAATATTTTTAAATTACAAGTCGAATCGAATGCCGTGATTTGCCCCCAGGTTCTTTTTAGTAAATCGTGCGATTGTGTAGGATAGTTATCACGGCCTTAAATAATAAAAAATAGTTTAATTAGAATATTTTTCTAGTGTCAATATTTAAATTTCAATTATAGAGTTGAGACTTAAATAACCCTGCTATCTCTCTGCCTGCCAATGTGAAATTAGAATTCCCTTAACATTATGAAACAGTAGACGAAATTTTTGTTGACAAAACTCGTGTGAGATATTATATGACATTATTCACATACTACTCTGCTGCTCACTATGCAGCACCAAAACAAAAAAAAATCAGAACCAAGAAGCAAGCAATTCAAGAGCCAACAGCAGCAGCACTTGGAACGTGAGATTCATTTTAAAACCAAAGCGAGTATTTCATTTAAAAAAAAAGTGGAAAAAATCCAAGCTTTTTTTCTATTCCTCTTACACTCTGTGTTTGATTTCTGTACAATTCCATAAATGGTTTGGCTTGACATATTCGTTCTAATGCTTCCTGGTTCAATAATCAATGAAATATGATTATCGATGTGACAGAAAAAGCAATTGATAGGATTTGTGCAAACAAAAAAGAAGAGAGAACAGGAGAAGAAAAAAAGTATTCAAAATGAATTTTAAAAAGCAGACATACATACATACATATTTTGAAAAGGCTGCTTATGTAGAATTTTAGATAATTCTACACAAATAATAGCAATTTTTAAAATTATTATAATATGCTAATGCATTGTTATTTTTTATTTTTTTTTTTTTGCTATTATAAGGAGATTATTGTTACTTTTTCTTATGAAAGAGTATTAAAGCAGATTAAGTTGGTGGGTAATGATTTAAAAAGAAATGTGACCAACATAATAATAAAGTTTTTAAGCAGGTAAAATTTCTGTGTAAAAAAAAAATATTGAATTATGAAACGCTTAATTTGTCAGAAAAAGTCCCTAATCCTAAAACTGGCTAAAGTATGAATAAGCTAGCTTAAGTAACTGTGCGGTTACATGTAAAACGTATGTGGCAAACTATAATGTACTTAACTAACTTTTCGTCAAGTTTCGTCAAATGTCATTTGGTTAAGTAAAGTGCCAAACTGAACGCACATTCCGTAAGGAAACAACTGTTTGTGCATTTTTTTTAACTCAAACAAGCAGCAGCAGAAAATATTCATTGATTTTAAATATTTTTTTAAATAAATAAGGAAAATAAAGCAAAACTTTTATTTTCATTGTTTGTTTTACAATACACATATCCACACATGCACATGTATTTACTTATGTATATTCACTGTTGTACTTTTTAGTAGGCAAAACAAATAAAACAAGTAATAAGGTGACGGATATATTTATATGTGAATTTTTAATAGATAAGGGCATTCTTTCAAGTTAGTTTGATTGAATTGCATTCATTTATGAGTTATGAGAAGAAACAAAATTAATACAAAATTATTGACAATACCTAGATGTGCAGCTGTGGCTAAAGAATACTTAAGTGCATGTAAGTACATTATGGCCACCTAAAATTCACATCTGAATTGTTTAAGCATTTGACAGACTTATCGTTCAATTCTGACATTAGCTTAAGCCAGCTTATTCATATTATAGTTGGGCCTTTATTCTTGCTAAAAAAAAGCAATGTGAGTCCGATCACAGAGGAGATGTGTAAACATCTAGTAATGAAAATTTTTTTTTAAGTTGGAAGTACTTATGCTTTTAGTATCTTTTTTTAAATTAATTAATTAAAAGTATCAAAACTTTCAATATTGTAAATACATATTAATTTGTTGGTTTTTGTTTGTTTTATTAAACTTATTTGGTTAGTAAATGGGCACACTGCAGTATATGTACATATATGTACTGCATTCAAAATTGCAGTAAGCAGTAAATTTACTGATTACTAAAAAAAATTCAGTAAATTTTTACTGCTAATGAAATTTAATTTGCATTACCAGTAAAATCGTAGGGCCGTAATCATAATAAAATTGTATCAAGTGGCAAAGTTTATTCATTAAAATTTTTAAACTTTTGTATGAAAAACATTTAGCCATTTGGTAGAATTTCATTATGAATACGGGCATTACTGATTACTGAAAATTCAATGCACCTCATCATATAACAAATCATTTAGGCAATTTATAAAAATTGTAGAAAAAATTTTTAGTAATCAGTAAAAATTTACTTGTTAAACATTTTTTATTGTTTTTACTGAAACTTTAGTGGCACTGCAGTGCTCATCTATGGTAAATGCCTTTACGTTTTCTTTTTAATTTTTAATTCCTGGGGCCTAATTCCCGCATTCGATTGCGAGCGAGTTATTACTCGAATGTGCGAGTTTTTTAACTTTTGGGATTTTCGCATTCGGTTTCGAATAACACATATCGAAATTTCTAATGACAGCATTCGATAACGTGCATACACTCGAATGCAACCGTTCGTTGTTCATCGTTTAGTTGTTGCTGATCTTGTTGTTGTGTACGCATTGCAATTAAAAAGTAAAGTGCGACTGTGACTCGCGCACATTCGGTTTTAATAATTTTTTTATTATTTAGCTTTCTTCCTTTTTTAAGTTTTTTCAGTTTAAACGATTTTTTTTAGTTTTATCGCTTTTTTCTCGTTTTGGCGTTTTTTTTTCTCTTTTTGGGCTTTTTTTTAATTTTCGCAATTTTTTTTATTTTGGCGATTTTTTCATTTTGGCGAATTTTTTCTGTTCTTTTGGGGTTTTTTCATTTTGGCGATTTTTTTTTCTGTTTTTGGGGTTTTTTTATTTAGGCGATTTTTTCATTTTGGAGATTTTTTTGTTTAAGGATTTTTTTCAATTTGGTGCTTTTTTCGTTTTGGCGATTTTTCTTTTGTTTTTGGCGATTTTTTTATATTTGGCGATTTTATATTTTATTGATTTTTTAGTTTTACCGTTTTTGAAAATTTCAATAGTTTTGCTCTTACGGTTTCCAAGATACAGCAAGTTGTCAAAATTTCAAAGTCAAAATTGCATTAACTGATGGAACAGCCATTGACTTAAATTTTTTAAATTTAGTGTTAATTATTGTAGTCTGTATAAAAATACACTAACTTTTAAAATTTCAAGTATATATATGTACATATAATTGTATGTATATTACATGGGATTTTAATATTTTTCGTTGCTCGTTTTGGAACACCCTTTAGTTTCTAACTCTCATGTATTTGTTGTTGTAGTGGCCAAATGTCTACACATTGTGTCCAAATTTCAAGTCCGTAGCTCTTACGGTTCATTTTCACCTTTGGTGTACGGAAATATACAGAAAAATAACCGGCGGCGGCGCACCGTCGGCTTCGATCGACTTGTTTCTCTGCTTGGTATTGCTTCTTTCAAACACTAATACACTCATACATAGCTCACACCGATTTGACAATGCTGTGAAAGAAAAGCAAAGAAATCTCAGCAAAGAAATCAAAGTCAAAAGATTTTTACCCCCTAGCCTATAGATGTTTACACATCAAAAACTTAATTTTATGAACTGAATCCTTTAAGCATAAATCAAATAAGGTCTTGCTATGTTCTAAGGCTTCGAAAAAGGAAAAAAAAACTCCCAAGAATAGTCAATTAATTCTTGACGACAAGTATACTACGTAACACGAAAAAGCAAAATGAAAAGGTTCCAATGACTGATCCTGGCAGAGGAGACAAGAAAAGTAGCTCTTATATCGACTTAGCAAAGATTGAAAATTATGCACATTAGGTGACGGAAGTGTTCTAAACTTTTATGTAAAGTCTCACCAGGAATATTTCTGTGGAATTTTTTAACTCTCTAACTCCTCTTCGTATGTGTCTTTTTTGTACACTTCTGTAAAGGGGTGCAAAAACTACCCTTAAACGGTTATATAAAAGGTTAAAATGTTTTACAAAAATATTTGCCATAAAATTAAACTAATAGTCTATAAATACACCAATGCTCTAAGTTAAACTTAAACAACGTAAATTTGGCAAATCTTTGAAAAACGTTTTATGGTTAATTTCGTACTAATTCCATTTTGCATTTTTTGGTTCAGCAAGTACGAAACTTTTGTAAGTAAAATCTTACTCGGAATATTTTTGTGGAACATTTTAACCCTCTAACTCTGCGTACGGGTCTTTTTTGTCCCCTTTTGTAAAAGTAAGCAAAAAATACCCTTAAACGGGCATATAATAGATTAAAATGTTTAAAAAAATTAATTGCCATAATATTTCACTAAAAGTCTAAATAACACTTAAACATCGCAAATTTGGCAAATCACGAAATGCGTCGGAGGCTTAATTTCGTATTTACTATCTTTTGCATTTTGGGTTTAACAAGTGATGAGCTTTTTTAAATAAAATCTTGCTAGGAACACTTTTGTGGAATTTTTAACCCTTTTTTGTCCCCTTCTGTAAAAGGGTGCAAAAAGTAACCTTAAACGGTTATATAAAGGGTTAAAATTACAAAGTCACAAAATTATTTGCCATAAAATTTCACTAAAAATCTCTAAATACACCAATGCTCTAAATAAAACTTAAACATGGAAAATTTGGCAAACTTCGATATGCGTTTTAGGGTTAATTTCATACTTATTCACACTTACGTTTAAGATTAGGCAAGTGGATAGAATTTTCTAACACTTTTCCGTTTACGTTTTATGTAAAATATTTTTTTTTTGCAAAATCGTAAAGTACGGTCACATTGAGGAAACATTTGACAAAAAACTACAAATATTTCTTTGTTCTAGTGTGACCATAAACTATTTTTTAAGGGCAAACATCAAAACAGCTGATGTCAGCCAAACAAAATTATTTGCCACCAAACAAAAATGTTTCTAATGTGAACAAAGTGTGACCACTCAGCGGAAAATATTTTTCTCTGTTTTGGGCTAATAATTATTTGATCTTGCAAACTTTTTGTAAGAGCAAACTGCAGGAAATAATAGCTGTTCCAATTAGTGTTGTCAAAAATTCTAAAAGATTAAATTCATGAAGTATGAATTAAAATCACTAGATATCAACAAAATATTTGTATATATTTACATATATTTTTAAGGAATTATTTTAAATTTTCAATGCCAAATTGTTTTATTTTAAATGATTTTCCGATGATTATTTTCCTACTTGATGTTATACAATATTATTGAATACATAAAATATACTCGTATGAATATATAAAAGATTAAATATGGATACAAACAAGGAAGATTATCGAAAAAATTACTCTAACACCTACTGAAAATACCACGCATAACTTAAGAAAATGTAAGTTTTTCTAAAGAGATGGAGTTTCCGATTGTAGCTCCATTAGCAGTTTTGCACAGAAACCTTCCTCTTTCCGCCGCTGCACCCATTTACGAACCCATTCTCTTTTTCTCTTTCCATAAAGGTTTTCCTCTTCATCTAAATTTAAAATCGATGCTGCTCCACAACTCAACAAAGCAAAATTTTCAATTTCTTTATATTATATTTTTTGTGTGATTTCAAAGAAAAACAAATTTATTTGGTTTGTCTGTTATGTAGATAAAATATTTTCTAAAGTCAAATATTTATTTAAGTGTGACCACAGGAAAAATAAGTTTTCTGATGTTTGCGCTTGATGCTATCTGACAGCTGTTTGCACAAGCAAAAGTTAACAAATAAATGCCTTCAGTGTGACCACCAAACAAATTTTACATAGATTTGAATAAAATTGAAATCAAATATGTGCAAACATATTTGTGGCAAATTGTTTCCCAATGTGAACCTACCTTTATGAAGGAAATTATTGTGTGAAACATATTTCAGGATTTGAATAATTTCTAGCGGTTTAAATTTCGTTTCCAGCCTTGGCGTATTCAGTTGAATATATATGTAGAACTTTTTAACTCGCTATATCCCCTCCCCGCTCAAATGTACTTTTTTGTCCCTTTTTTTTAGAAAAAAAGAACGAGACGCATACAGTGAATAGTTAAAGGGCTAAAATGTTTTACAAAAATTTTGAGCGCAAGTATTTACATACATGAAAGTGCAAGAGTTTCATCATGGTTTTCTATGACGTTTTGAACACAACAACTGAGAGAAGGGAAGAGTTTCAAACCTTTTTTTGAATAGCTTCAGACGATTTTAATAACACCGATACCCGAATATTTTTGTGTTTTGTCATCTGCCAAAATCAGTCATTGGAATCTCGTTAAAGTTTAATTTTGAAGCTTATATGTCAGTTTTAACTTTGTGAAACTGAAGAGAGATTTATCCATAGGTTTTATACAAAATTTTAGTCCGACAAAATGTTTCTTATGTTTAGAGATATCAAAATATATACATATACATATAACAAATTTTATCCCGAATTTTTTTGTATTATATTGTTAAGTTTTTACCCTTTTTAAAACGTCTTTCTCTGGACTCGAAGATTTACAAAGAATAAGGGCTAATAAATCAGTCAAAGTTTAAACGCTGGTTTAGTTAAACTAAACTCAAATTTATATGTGGTTTAAACGCAACAGGAGTAAATCAGTGAACCATACCTTATATGTAGTTTAAAAAATAATATTGTGGCAGCACTATAATAAATACCAAAAAGCAGCTGTTTTGCAGCAGCCTATCAATTCTTTGTAAAATCAAAAAGGCAAACAAGTTAAAAAAAATTCAATTAAATGTCGCCAAATTGTACTGAGAGAGGAATTATGTTTATGCTTGGCGAAGTAGAATAGTATAAAAGAATAATAGAGTGTAAGCAAACAGGTCGAACAAGATCTGAGGAAAATTACAGGCTTGGAAAAAAGTTGAGTGCTCTTTCAATACAAAACATATGGTCTGTAATTAACAAAATCATATGGCCTGTATTGGTAGTTTAAACGCCCAATTTTATGCGTTTACAAATGGTTTAAATACTATATTGATTTATAGGTTTGCTAATTTAAACACATTTTAAACCAAAAATGGAGATTAACTTGCACTGATTTATTAGCCCTAAGAATGACACTTTATTTACTAAGTGGACTTATACTAATTTAATCAAGAGCTTAAATGCACACACACAACTTAAATTACTTGAACGATTCACAACTGGTTGCCACGACGTCTACTCCGCTTTTATATATACACGTCTCACAAAACTATCTGCGATGGGTTTGAAGCAATACTACCTCTCTGCTGTTATTATTCATACAGGACACACTCTGCCGAAGCTCACTGACCTTACTTTTACACACTTTTGGAGGACTATCAACTTATTTCCAGTGAGATTTACTCTTTATTCACAATAATGAACTGAACTCTTAACAGACAACTCTGCACAATAAACAGCGAAACTTCAGACTGACTTTATGACCGACTAAACTGCCAGCAGATGCGTTGCCCTTTTTATACTTCACACAAGGTTTCCAGAATGTGACAACAACATCTAGACAATGTCAGCAGCATCTCCAATGCTTGCTTTTGGTCGCTTCATTAGTTAGTGTATTAACTATATATGTTCGGTTAAATTTTTTAACAAATCTTTAATTCAAGGAATAATTTGTTTTAACCGGCCATCATTTTAAATTCTGTTTTCTTTATAAATAAAAATATGAATAGATAGAAATATTTTTAAGATGATTTTTTTTAGAATGACTAGAAAATGTCATTTAAACTGGCACTTTATCAGCAGCCATATCCATCATCTATTTGGGCGGATATTAGGTTAATGTGACTTTTTGTTTAATGGAATAGGAGAATTTTCGCTTTTCTTATTAATTAGCCGTCGGTAAATGAATTTTCAAGTATAATTATTTATTTCTGCTTCCATCTTCATTTAATTAATATTCTGCTTAGCACGAAATAAAAACATTTTTATTTGCCATAACATTTATTTATTTATATGATTAAATAGGTATTCAAAAAATAATAGAGTATTTCCTTTCTATTTAAATTTTATATTTTCAAACTTCATTTTACTACAAAAATTTTGTTCTTTTAACTTTTGCAATTTAAGTTAGAAAAAGCAAAAACAACAACATTTTAATAGTATTCGTGGCAATCCCTGTAATTATAAAATCATTTGAATAATATATTCAAAAATGTTAAAATAATTAAGACAAAGGCAACAAAACAATTCAAGAACGCAAAGGGGAAGAAAAATGCCAACTCCTCTTCTATACTCCAGAGTCATAAATTAAAATGGAAAAATTTGTGTTTATTTAAGACAAAAAAAATACTGCTGCAAAATAAGAGAAAATATTAAAATGTGCAAAAAACAGGAGGGTAAAGTTTTTGCACCAGCAATTAGTATTTAAAAAAAAATAAAAATAAAATAATATAAGGGTTTCTCTAAAGGAAACAATATTCCAGTATAAATTCGCATTAATTGTTTAACATTTGAGTTGTTAAATCAAATGGCGAAAGGCTAGTAGACATAAAATTGCTACAATTTCCTGTTGTCCTTTTACTCATCCTGTTACAGCTGATGATGCAGTGCTACTGCTGCTGCCACCGCTCAGGATGTCATGTCGTGTTGCGTTTTTACTTTTGTTGCAGACACGAGACCAAATGAAATGAAACAACAGTCTTGATAATGATGATTAAAAATAAAAACAATTGTGTCTGTGAAATTTTTATTATTTTTTTTTTTTTTGCAACATCAACCCCAATTTAAATCTTTATTTTCGTCTCTCACTGCCAACTGCCGCAGAATAATTCTTGTAAAGACAATTGGGAAACAATGAACATGTTTGAGTACCAAGTTGCGTTAGCGAAAGTGTGGGCATTATTGTAACTTTGTCATTGTCCTGCTCGTCATTATTATCCTAAAGATAAATGACAAACGGTAAGAACACTCGTGATATTCATTCACCCTTATGAAAAGGAATAAAAGTAAAAAATTAAATAAAATATTCTATCGAAATTACGCACTTCAGTATTGAATAAATAGCCCAGACGAGACACAGTGGGATGACTTCATACATTTTTGCGTAAAACTAATGATAGGCCCTAGATCATTGAAAGTTGCCACCGGATATTAGACTGATTAAATCCAGGGAAAAAAAATTTAATTTTATCCAAATAAGCCATACCCACCTCCCATGCAATCCAAATCAATTTTTTCGCCTAAAATTTTTTATATCCAAGTCTTAAAATTTGGTATATACACTTTCCAGAACAAAACAAACACACATGTCGAGTTTCATGAAAATCGGCCACACCCACCGCCCATGGAATCTAAATCGATTTTTTCGATTAAACTATTTCCTATCCAAGCAGAAGTCTTCGAATTTGGTGCAAGCACTTTATATAATAAAAACAAGATTCATCTGAGCTTCATTAAAATCGACCACACCCGCCGCCCACTGGCCATGCAATCCAAATGGATTTATTTGCATAAAATTTTTTCTATCCAAGCAGAGAGAAGTCTTCTAAAATAAAAAAAAATAAAAATCGGCCATGAAATCCAAATCGATTTTTTGACATGAAATGAAACTTGTTACAGAAACTTCCCAGAATAAAAAAGACTCATTCCGAGTTTCATCAAAATTCTTTTTCATATTCTCTTATTTAGAGTGCAATAATTCTTTTTTTTTTATTTATTTATTTACAAATTTATTATAATTAAAATTACAATAAATTAAAAGCTAAAAGCACTAGCAGCAATGGCAATAATACTTAATATTTTGACTTGGTAACTGACGTTCAATACATATTTTTTAAAATATCATACACAGAATAAAGCATTCATCAATTAATATTTTCCATTAACAATTTAATTGATTCAATTAAATTTTTAATTGTATGAATTAATTCGAGCGAAAAAACTTAATTGGTATTATCAAATTGTTTATAGGTGAAAATTTAATTAATTTTTTAATTGATAAACTTTTTTTATTTGAATATCCTTTGAATTCCAAACTAAATAGGCCCAGAGCCGTTTTGTGGCGTCAGTCTGTCGTCTGTAACATCTCTGATTAAAGGAGATGACACTTTGACCGCTAAGGAAATGTGCTGACTTCTTCTGGTTCAAGACAGGCCGAGCATTGATGCAGCCATTTACATATAATGGCGTCCTGAACCTCAACAGGAATAATTTACGGCTTGTTACTGGTTTTCTTTCTGGTAATTTTGGACTGCACTATCATCTGTGGAAAAGTCATCAAGTTCGTTCACGCATTCTTTGTGAGTGTATCGTATTAAGTGACAATAGAAGGCGCGTTTTTCATTCTGAGTTTCTGGTCTTTGGACCAGATCTTCCCCCTATTCTATTCTATCATCTGTGGAAAAGTAACCAAGGTTGTTCACCTTTGTGTCGTTTATGCTTGGAAGATGATAAGACAACGGCACACATTTTTTTGTGAGTGTATCGTCTTATGTAACAGTAGAAGGCGTGTTTTTCTGAGTTTCTGTGTTCAGATGATATTAGGCAGGCTTGTCCAATATCTGTGCTGTCTTGCATAAGGAGAGTCATACACAGATTTATTTAATTTAATTTGCAGAGCTATGGCAAAAAAGATCCATCAGGTGTCGCCGTGCCGGTCTTTGGATCAGATCTTCCCCCTATTTTTTTCTCTACTCTAACCAAAGGATATACAAAAATATTGATAATACATTATTACATATACATATTGATACATAATAGAGGCCTGCGTAAACAGTCTTTAAATGTAAATACATCTTATTTTTTAAATGTATTCTCGTCGCATGTATTACACTAAACCAATAAGCCAGTCGGATTTTTATTAGCTAGCTCAAAATATGGGTGAATTTTTGATAACTTATTTACAACTAGCTTCTGAACTAATTCATAAATAATACAGATATGAGTCAGTTGTTTTTTGCACAACTGTCTTCTTCCCGATAAGTATTGAACTAACTTTAAGCTAACTCAAAACTGATGCAGAGATTAGTTAGTTGTTTTTGTACAACTAACTTCTGCCATAAGTATTGAACTAACTTTTAGCTAACTCAAAGCTGATACAGTCAAAGTTCAGAGAGAAGATGTCAGCATAAAATTCATATTTATAATGGCAAAGTCTTAAGTATGATGGCTGACAAACAAAGTGATCACGGTACGATACCCGTTCTCGTTTCTTAAAAAATAATTTAAAATTGTTTAAACCTTAAGCTGACTAAAAAATTTTAATAAATAATAAGCTAAATCATAATTAACTAATAAATAACACCTTTTTTTATTTATTTTTTATTTGGCACAAGCTAACTCATAATGAGTTAACTCATGGTTAGTTCAAAACTGATGCACTCGTCCTGCGGCCACTCCATGTTAAATCTGATCACTTTTAACATGCAGAATGAGTGCTAATTTTAACCACCTCTGACTAATTTTTGGCTGATAATTTAATAGCTTTGAGTTAACTCAAATTCCCACATGCATGACGTTTGTATGCGCGCCCATGCCTATGAAGAAGCAAACATCACAAATTCTTCCGTCACGAAGTATTTTCTTCATTACTCCTATACCTACAATACTGAAACAAATTTTTTGCAAACAGTGTTGTTAACGTTTGTTTTAGAAGATTTCGCTGTAGTAAAGCATTTGAAAAATTCCTCATGTCTTAAAAGCTCTTATAAGGGGTCTTCTGCAGGACACTAATACATAATACAAAAATTTCATATCTTTCAATTAAAAGTCTAATCATATCTAAGTATTTGGAGAAAGTAACGTTCAATACATAATCTGCGCTGCAAATGCGAATAGCACGAAATCACACTACAAATTAATGCTTGATGTGTCATCAAGCATGATAATTTCAAAACAACAAGCACTCGTACAAGAACTTGTGAGCAAGCATTTTGATCCTGTCTAAAGCCCTTAAAAATTTTAAAATTTTATATTTGTTTTCTTGTAAAAATCGCTTGGATGACGTGATTTAGAAAATTAGAGCCTTAACAGCTCAGGCCATAATTTTGTATAACCCAAGCCGGGCGCTAGAATTTTTATGAACATTTAAAACAAATTTTAAATACATACATAGTTTTGGTTCCCCTGGATCACAGTCGGCTTAATATATATGTACTTCTGCCATGCAATTAGTTAAAAGAAAATATAAAAAATAATATTTAATTGATTTAAAACTTGTTCTCGTTTGTAATTAAACAAACATTAGATGCACAACTTTGGCTAATGCTGTGTCAGCTTTATAAAATTTTCCATTAAAAACTTCAAAAACAAGGAAAGGAAACATATAATTTCTGCCAAGTAATCTAATGGAAAGCATTAAATTAATTACCAGCATATAACATACAACTAAACATTCAGCCACAAGCAACCGACACTGCAACATCAGCGACTAAAGATGGTTTTTGTGTTGGCACGAAATGATGGATAAGTATAAGGAGTTTCTAATTGGCGCAAGTTGCCAGCCAGCCAGCCAGCCAGCTAGCTACAGCTACAGCTGCCTTGTTCTCAAGAAATTATGATTTAATAATTATACCTTACCTAAGCCCAGAACACTTGGACTGGACTTAAAATTTCCTTTTTTGCCTACACTTAAAAAGGGAGTAGTGTAATTTGAAGAGCCTTCAAACCAGTGATGGGAATTGGAAATCTTGATTTCGTGCCAAATCTGCTTTTAAATAGTGCCAAATAGTTGTATATCCACATTAATACATTTCGAGCCCTATTTTCGATATAATTGTGAGCGACATATATATAAGAAATTAACTTTTTTAAATTGTTTATCTAATTTTTCGACCTTTTTAATATGTTCAATGAAACTATTTTTTAAGCTTTAGGTCACTAAGGTCCAAATTCACAGTCTATAGTTAACTAACGCTCGTGGTTTAACTTAAGATTTTCCCTATCAATTTCATTGGTTAAACCATCTTGGTTAGTTAACTAAAGACTGTGAATTTGAGCCTAAATGTTATATATTTTTAGTTTTTTATCGATATTTCGTTAACCTTTGGTTAACTTCTTCAGGATTATTCTTATTTTATTTTTTGGTAATTAGTTTTTGTCTTTTTTCTTTTTCATCAGAAAAAAAAATTTTTTTCTGAAAAAAAAGAAAAAAAAATTCTTTTCTGAAAAAAAGAAAAAAACAATTTTTTTCTGATTAAAAAGAAAAAAGACAAAAACTAATTACCAAAAAATAAAATAAGAATAATCCTGAAAAAGTTAACCAAAGGTTAACGAAATATCGATAAAAAAAAACTAAAAATATATAACATTTACTGACCTAAAGCTTAAAAAATAGTTTCATTGATTAACTTTTTTATTATCAAAGTTGCAAACTTGTTGCTAACCTTTAAAATAAAGTAAAATTTATCGTGAGCGACAATTTACTTATGTACTGGTCCAGTTGACGACATCGACGTCACAATATCAAAAAATTGGGATTTGTTTACTCGCTCTTGAGAACAGCAGTCAGTTGTTTTCGACAACGGGTACACAAGCCCCAATTTGTTGGTATTGTATTAAAGTGACGTCGATGTCGCCAACTGGAATAAGGCTTAAAGACTATAATAAGCCTAAACTAATTTAAATGATAAAATAACTTTTTCTAATTAGATGTATCACAGAAAAAAATATCGTCGAAATGCAACCAACAAAACAAATTGTTAATATTTAATTTAAATATTAACAATCATCATTGTTGATATAACAAATTAAAGTTTTTATTGTCAATTAAATTACTCAACAAAATTATTTGTTAAATTATATCATAACGGAATGCGCACATGTAGAAAAAAAATAAGAAATCATGTTTTGTATGTATTCATTATTTGTGTATCTAATAAAGTGTTGCTCTTTAGCTGAGAGGTAAGTATGTTGGTTTATTAGTCCTGAGGTTGCCGGTTCAACTCCGCCTAAAGACATTTACTGTTTTTCGCAGACAAGAAAAATATCGTTTCGAGGATTGTGATTGTGTATAAACAGCATTGTTAACATAACAATTATGATAATCAAAATTTGTATGGAAATTCAACAATTCGCATTGTCAATATAACAATAATTTTAATTGAAATAACTTTGAAATCTAACAAAAATTAATGTTGAAAAAATAAGTTAATTTCAACAAATTATTTGTTGATATATTTAATTGAAAATATTTTTCAGATTTTCCTTTAACCTACAATTTCATTAATTGTATTTACAAAAATCGTTGTAGGTTCAAAATCAATTAATTATTTAATTGATATAACAAAAAAATTAATTGTATTTACAAATCATTTTTTTTTCTGTGATATACTAAGTGACAATTATAGTTTGTGCTTTTTTATGGTTGTAAAAATTCGTGCACGTTAAAAATAATAATAATTGTTAGCTATTTATTTTAATCAAACAAAGATTCGGGCGGTGTAGTAGAATTTGTTTTTTTTTTGGTTCATCATTTTATATGTAATACTATTATAACAAGATATATTGTTATGCTTAAAAAATCTTTACCATGTATTAAAGATGCTAAAGTTTATAATTGCAGTCCATTTAACATTTTACTTTTGATCAAATTTCGAACTTAAATATACTTTCCACGCTTGATGAAGAGTAGATAATAAAAATCATACCTTCAACGATTCGATAAATATTTCTTAAAAATTGTTCATTGAAACTATTGTTTACGTCTCCATGTCTTCAAAAAACTCACTCACATTTAAGTTCTTGAATTGTTTCAATCTTCAAAGTCTAATATGGATCTGTATTCACCTTTAATTTTATCCCGTATTTTATTTCGTTTATAAGCATTTTTTTTATCAAAAGGAACAGTATTATAGGTGTATCCACTTAGAACATATTCTGGTACATGTTAACATGAAGATATTAATATATTTTTTGTTCAAAAAATTGCGACACAAATGACGAAATAAAAAAGCTTCTTTAAAATTAAATGTAGTTCCACATTTTTAGATTGCATTTGGATAATTTACCATTTCAAGGCAAGATAAAAATATAATAAATATATTTTGCTTATAAAGGGTGTTTTTTATTGAGGTATAGAACTTAAAGTTGGCATCACTTTTTTAACTGGCGGCCATTTTGTCAGCTGTCAAGTGATTAATATTTAGTTTGGTTTGCCATTTCATCATGAACAGGTTGACAAAAGAACAACGCTTGCAAATCGTGCAAATTTATTTCGAAAATAATGGTTCAGTTCGCGAAGTTTACCGCAAGCTCCGTCCATTTTATGGTCGACATAATCGTCCATCAGAGCAATTAATTCGGTTAACCATGGATCGTTTTCGCACTACGTTTACTCTATGTGATAATACGCATCCGCAGAGACGTCGAACAGTGCGCACCGAAGAAACAATTGCCGCTGTAGAGCAAAGTGTTGAAGAGGACCCGAATGAATCGATTCGCCACCGTGCACAGCAATTGGAGCCGACTAACCGACTATTTTGTTCCCGAATTGGATGGCATGAATGTGGATGAGTTGTGGTTCCAACAAGACGGCGCTACATGCCACACAGCGCACGTCACAATCGATTTATTGAAGGAAACATTCGATGAGCGCATAATTTCGCGGAATGGACCTGTCAATTGGCCACCAAGATCGTGTGATTTGACACCATTGGATTATTTTCTTTGGGGATATGTGAAGTTGCTCGTCTACGCCAACAAACCAGAAACGTTAGGGGACTTGGAAGCCAACATTCGTGGCGTTATTGCCAACATACGGCCCCATATGCTCGAAAAAAGTGGTTGAAAATTGGACCTGTAGAATTGGCTTTATTCGAGCCAGCCGCGGCGGCCACATGCCCGAAATCATATTTAAACATTAATGGCATAAAATTATCCTTCCAATAAAGCCAAATTGATGGAGATTAAAACGATTTTCTTGTGTTTTATTTCAATTCGAAGTTCTACACCTCTAAAAAAAACACCGTTATCCGTTAAACTTTTTAATACGAATAAAGTTTTATCATTGCATTTTGACTGAAAATTTTACAATGTGAAAAAATATTTCAAGGGCTCGTACTGTTCAAAGACTCTATCTGCAACACCTTGACGAGACAACCAACGGTTTGGGGAATACTTAAGAATTTCATAAATTTATAAAATCATCTCTATGACATGAGCTGTTATAAACAAATTTATATATTCATTTTAAATAGATCGTCAATGTCTCTGGACAAACCGTTACTTTTAACTATCAGAACCGAACAGTTGTCAGCCTCAAATCCTAGTTTTCATTACTCAAAAGCGTAAAAAACACAAGAAATGTACTTATTATTGCAATAAGAAAAGTTTCCATATTTAATGGGCAAAAAGTGCCAGAAAAGGAGCGAGAGTGCCACAGTGCCAGGCAACATCCAATAGTGCCGAAAATGGCACAATTGTGCCACATTTCCCATCACTGCTTCAAACCATAAAATACAATTCACGTAGAATGTAATTTAGGAATAGTGCTTGCTAACAAAAGCCAACTATAGTCCTTATGACAGTTTGATATCCTTTTGTTAGGCAAAAACAAAAAATATAAAGAACATATAAGCATTGAAACACATGCTGCGTGTCTGCAACATTTTAATCATTTCGATATCAAGTTCTTGTGTCTTTGGGTTTATTATTTTTTTTTTGTTTTTGTTGTTGTTGTAAAGGTAAAACGCAAAACAATAGAAAACAATGAATGCTTAACTCAAAAAGGATGTTTGACAAACAGGATGAAAAATTTATGAAAATGAAGCAATTTGTTTGTATTTTGTTACTGTAGGCATAAAACAAGAGGGGTTACAAAATTACAACAAAAGCAAAGAAAATTACAGAAAGCTGCATTTCGCATAAATTGATGTCGTCGTTGTGTTCGACAATAAAATATTGTGACATGGATTTATGTGTTATGAAACACCTTCAAATGATACTTAAAAAAAATTGAAAATTGAAATAGAAAAAGAAATATTAGGGGGGAACTGGAAACTAAAGTTTGAAATCAAAACAAATTGTGGCAAGAATTTTTCTATTAAAAATAAATTATATACTGCAAAAGAAGTCAGAATTAAATATAATATGGATACTTCTCAATAATTTTGCTTGGCAGTAAGTTGGGGTTGCCAGTCGGGCTTGTTTTGGCTGGATTGTCCCGCTTTTTAAGTACCTGTTCAGTTTCAAGCTAAAATAAAATTTGTCCAGCTAAAACAATTTTCTACAATATGTTCTTAATATTTATTGCCTTAAATTTGTAACGATAAACTATACATCGACTATTGCTGTCGATGATTTTTAATGAAAACTGAAAGCAATGAATTAGTAAATTTACGAAAAGTTGTATGTTTCGTCCTTTCAATACCAGTTAGTAATGCATTTTGTGAAAGAGTGTTTAGTAGAAAAAATAAAATTGCGAGCATTCATAAGATGTAGCTCTTGAGCTCAACAGTTGTGAAACTGTTGGCAACCGTTGGCCTCAATAGTTACGTCTGAGAAACGGCTTGATGGATATAATTTAATTTTATATGTTTATTTCGTTACTTTGTCACATTTGTAATATAAAATTTAACAAATATTTGCTCTTGCCATCTAACAAAGCATATAAACGACATAACTCTATTCGATCAGCTGTTCAGGCTGAGCACAACATGTTGTCTATAGGTAGCGAAAAAAATTTAAGATGGAGAATTACTCAGCTGTTGAGTGGAGCGGAACTACTCAAATATGCATTTCTAAGACAAACACTCTACGGTTGCGCAACAGCTACTTCTTATGAATGCACCCATTTTTATTAATTTTTAGGGTTCCGTACACCAAAGGTGAAAAGGAACCCTATTGTTTTCGCTACGCTGTCCGTCTGTCCATCACACGGTTTTTTCGCAGGAACCGTAAGAGTTACAGACCTGAAATTTGGACACAGTATGTAGAACCTTGGCTGCTGCAACAACAAATACATGATAATTAAAAATTAAAGGTTGTTCCAAAACGAGCAACGAAAAATGTTAAAATCCCATGTAATATACATACAATTGTATGAACATATGTATGTATATTGAAACTTGAAATTTGTAAAATTAGTGTATTTTTATACACTACAACAATTAACACTAAAATTTAAAAAAAATTAAAATTCACCCTTATTCTATTTGGCGTCGGCAACATAACACGACGTCGTTTTTAATGTTGTTTAGCAAATCGGTATTCCCGTAGATAGTATTGCCATTTATCGGTGACTGTCAGCATATGTTTGGTATTCTGAAAGAAACATTGATGTTGATGTTGCCGTTCATTTTGTCGTCAGTGTTTTTGATGTCGTGTTCTGTTGTGTGCATGCCTCAACGAATTTGAAAAATAATTTAAATGGTAAAAAAGTGAAATAAAAGTAGATATAAAAATGTACATATTTATTTGAAAAAAGTTCTTAAAAAAAGTGAAAAATATAATATGGACAAAATTAAAATTACCAACCCCAACCAATTTGAAAAGCTTGTGGAAGAGTTGGAAAAGTCCTACTTTTGCTAGAGGATTCCGCAGGGGCAGTATTCCTAATAATTTCAAGGTGCAGTGGGAAAGTGAGACTGCACTAAATTCCCTCGGTCCACCAATTAGAACTAGTGGTGGATGGCAAAATGTAAGGTAAATAGTGTGTTGGGAAAGTATACTGTATGATAAAATTTGAGTACCTTTGGAGGAAGCTCCAAGCTCCAATAAACGTTGATCTGATCCCTTTGTTTCAAAAGTTAGGCTCTATTGTATCCAATACATTCCTAAATGATGTTTTGTTCATCCTAAAATATTTGTAAAATATTAAAAGGATGAACATTACCCATTATTTTACAAAAACATGAGAGAACTTATCACTTACTTTTCTCGGTGGGTAACTGGCAAATGCATGACTTTTGTCTGAGAAATCTTATTTTCACTATTAATTTTTTTTTTATTTTCATCGTCTCAATAGGAAAGAAAAACATTTTATTTTAATTTATTTACAAAGCTTTTACTTATACAAAAATACTTTTACCAAAAATAGTAAACAAAATGAACCAGCTGACTCAAATATTAGATATGTGTATTGTATTTATCGATAAACAGGCAACGTCGTCATAACACTGTTAGGGAATACAAAGTTAGCATTGATGTTGTATTATATTGATGTTGTTTTAAAATTGATGACGATGTTGCCGACGCCAAATAGAATAAGGGTGATTAAAGGGTGGTCCCTCAGTTAATGCAAATTTGACTATGTAATTTTGACAATTTGCTATATCTTGGAAACCGTAAGAGGCAAACACTTGAAATTTTCAAAAACGGTAAAACTAAAAAAACCGAAAATTATGAAATCGCCAAACCAAAAAAAAAAAAAACGCCAAAAATTAAAAAAAAAATCGCCAAAACAAAAAAAAATTGCCAAAATTAAAAAAAAAATTCTAAAACCAAAAGAAATCGTCAAATTCGAAAAAATCGCCAAAATGAAAAAAAACGCCAAAAATCGAAAAAAAATCGCCAAAACTCGAAAATGTCGCCAAAACTGAAAAAAAACTTTAAATAAAAAAAAAAATCGCAAAAATGAAAAAGATCGCCAAAAATAAAAAAAAAATCGCCAAAACAAGAAAATAAAGTGTCAAAACTAAAAAAAATCGCCAAAACCGAAAAAACGCAAAAACCGAAAAGACCCTAAAAACGAAAAAAATGCCAAAACCATATATTATATAGGATGAAGTTTGTATTAAATTACATATCTAGTGTTCGTACGGAACCCTTCGTGCGCGAGTCAGAGTCGCACTTTACTGAATTTTTTATAATTGGATACCTAAAGTTAAAATTCAAAAAGGCTTAGCTTTAAAACTAAAACGAACATTACTAAAAATAAATTGTTTTGTAGAAAATTTATGTAGTTTATACTATCATCTTTTCTATAATAGATTATAAAATTAATGAATATGCTACGATGGTCGAACTGGAAAATCAAATTATCTTAATACTTTTTTAAATAAATAATTATGTATTTTTAGTACTAATCTATTAGTACTAATCTATTTTTCAGTCTTTTTAATTTTTGACCTTCAATTTTATATTAGCTAAGGAAATATTTTTTTGCTTATGTTTTTTATTACGCTAAACAAAGATATAACAAAATTAATAAACAATAAAATACTTCCTTAGTTATCAAAAATGTTGAAGGTCAAAATTAAAAGGACTGAAAATCGGGTTTTTCTAACAACACAAATCTGGTTGTACAATCTGTTTTATATAGACGAAATCAAAAACTAGATATATTCTCTACAAAAATCTTTTTATTTTTCCGTAATGTTCGAATTCGATGCCCATATTATTTTGTGTTACTATTATTTTGATCGTAGCTGTACATAAGTATATTTATATGGATAAATGAACTGAAAAAATTTAAGTTTAGTTATATTTGGCTATGTTAATAGTGTGTTAGAGTATTACATATGTAAAAAATTTAAAAAGCAATGCAAACATATATTTTTTAATAAAATTGTTTGTACAACAATAAAGTAATTATTCTCTCGTAGAGATGTGCACGTGAGTGTTTTTTGACTCACGACACGCACGCTCACGCAGAAAAATATTTTACTCACGCACTTTCACGCACGAATGATTTTGAAAATTTTCACGATCACGCACGCTCACGAAGAAAATATTTTTAATCACGCACGAGTGGTTTACAAATTATCACGATCACGCATGCTCACGAAAAAGTATATGTATTATATAATTTTCATGTTTTTTGGGTTGAAAACCAGGTTATTACATATATATATACATATATATATATATATATATATATATATATATATATATATATATATATATATATATATATATATATATATATATATATATATATATATATATATATATATATATATATATATATATATATATATATATATATATATATATATATATATATATATATATATATATATATATATATATATATATATATATATATCTATGAATATATGTGTGCTCGTGTTTTTGTAAAATTTACAGTGTAAATTAAAATAAAGCAAAGTTAATTTAATATCTATATTTATGATTTGAACAGGCTAAAGTTCGTATCTCTTTTCAAGCCAAATTACATGTGATAATTATTAATGAACAAATAACACCAAAGTTAGTTGTAAATATTCTGACAACACATAGTTGAACGGAACAGCTAGCCGTTTTCGAAGGGCCACTAAACCTTCATCATCAGCGTTCTTCTGTGTTTGGTCCATAAAGCAGAAATCTTTCGTATATAAAGCAGAAATCTACATCAACTGACACCACATGATAAGGTTTAGTTAGTGGCCTTCGAAAACTGCTAGCTGTTCCGTTCAACTATGTGTTTTCAGAATATATACAACTGACTTTGGTGTTATTTGTTCATTAATAATTATCACAATTAAATTAACTTAATTTAATATAGTTTTAAATATTCGTATTCGCGGATATCATTTTAAATATTAGAATTCGAATTCTCGTATATCAAAAATTGACATTCCGCACATGTATATATATATATATATATATATATATATATATATATATATATATATATATATATATATATACATATATATATGCTTAAGCATATTAAATGAGAAAACATACAAATGACTAAAATTTTTCTGTTACGTAACATTTTCAAAGACCACCCACCCCCACCATAACAAATCATAACAAAACTCGAACCCCACCCCTACCCCCTACAGCGTTACGTAATATATGGTCGGCCCCTAAAGCAAAAAACATTTTCTGCGATACAATTCGTCAGTAGTATTGTTGACAAAGGCACTGTTGAATCAGTAGTGTTTCTCAATTGATACTTAATACAGGGTATCTAAGAAACATACATACATACTTACAAAGGTGTATGTACCCATCAAACAAAATGCTCCGAATTCGTAAAGAATTCGTAACGATTGGTCGACAAAATCTTCCGATTTCGGCACAGAAATATTAGCGATATCGTAACAATTTTTGTATGAAATTGTTGACACGACTTCGTTACGATAAGTCGGTACGAATTCGTAACGACATGTAGGTACGATTTTTTTTTTGCTTTTATAGCAGGCTACCGCTTCACCGTTATGTTGCTGCTATTGTCGAAATAATTTGCACATACTCACGTTTTTTAATATTTGTTACAATCCTTTTTTTTTTATCAACATATACATATTTATTTAAAATAAATTTTTACACACTTTCGGGCCTGTTCTGCAAATCACGACAATGCAAATCACGGTGATTTCAATAAATCAATATATCCTAAATCATTGCTTTTGTAAATTTGACAATTTTTAGCGATGGAAGTTGCATTAAAATATTCTATTATACATGACAAAAACTTAAAATACAACAACAAGTCAGTTATTAATAGTTTACTTTTGAAATCACCGTGATTTTCAGAACAGGCCCGTTTTACTTATGTACTCAAAAATCAAAGTTTTAATGTTTAAAAAAATTGTTTAGAGAAACTACCGAAATGTCTTAACGAATTCGGTACGACAAGTCTGACTTCAGAAAAAGTCGAAACATTTTGTTTGAGGGTATTCATTATGTTTGTAAGCTCATACTACCATACATATTACTATACAAATATGCATTTATTATTATGAAATAATTTATTTCAAATGATTGAATACAGTTACATATGTGCCTATGCAAGAATGTTATCTCGTGAGAGCGTGAGAATTCGTGTGTGATTATTAAAAAAAGCTCACGCACGATCACGCACGAGTAAATTTTTTTCAGTCACGCTCACGCACTCACGCGTGATTAGTTATAATATTTGATCACGAATCACGTGAATCACGCGTGTCTCACGCGTGACATGATAAAATCACGACATTGGCACATCTCTATTCTTTCGTGAAAATTTTATTTCAAAATGTCCGCTTTTTGTTAACTCTTTATTAAATTCAAATTAATATTGCTATCTTAGAGTTCTTTATGATCAATGCAAATAATTACTGCATTCATAGAAAACAATGTTTATATGAAAATTTGCATGATAAACCTTAAAAAAACAAATTATTTTTAATTACTTCTTTGTAGTTGAAATTAATTAAATATAATTGACAGTTTTTTAACTTCTAGTCTTGTACAATCTCAAATACTTATAATAATTTTAATACAAACCATATGCGAATTCTAATAATAAGCACATGCTATAGCATATCATTTTGGCGGAGGACACCAGCTAAATGCAAGTTCACACTTCAAATGTCTAGTACACATTTGAAGTCTGTGCTTTGTTTCACACTAATTCTCTATTGATGCTAAAAATCACGAAAATCCACCTTTTATCGGTTTTAGTCGAATATCGAGATTTTGTGACTTATAACGAAAAACCTATGTTGAACACAGTTGTAGAATATTTTAACTCACTATGAACGCTTTTTAAGGTATTTATGAGTATAAAGTTCTTGCACAGTGAGGCAGCAGCATTACTTAAGAAATTTTACTTTCTGAAAAAATAAGACTTTAAATAGCAGCAGCAACTTTCCGTATTATGATATGGACGGTATTGAGTTATCGTAATTTTTTTTTAAAACCAAAAACGAAATTTGTTTAAATTTTGGTTTTGACGCAAACATTTTCATAGCAAAGTACATATAACCGGTTGCACAGTGGCTCTGCAAAAATTTAACATAACTTAGAATAAGCCAAGCTTAAAAAACACTTTTCAGGCAATTATGAATAAAATTCCCCGAGACATTTTTCCCGGGGAACAGTTCCAACTAATAGCAAGTAATAGCGTCAGCCAAAAATTCTAATTGGGAAAGGGCAAAATTTCTCGCGGAATTTTAATTGAAAAAGCAAATTTTAATTAAATAGTCGTTACAATTATGGCAAAAGCAAAAAACCCCTTTTGCACTATGCTGCAGTATTGACTTTATAGAGTCCTTAACCTGAGCAAGGAAAACGATTCAAGTTGAATTTATTGATGTATAGTGAATGGTTTATAATAATTCGAAAAGTAGAAAAGTCTGCATGCACTGTGGGTCATAGTTTGCAAATATTACATTTTTTTTATAAAATGACCAAATTTAAATAAAAATTTTATGTTTTAAATATTTCAAGCTGTGCAAGCAATATATTCAAGCTTGCACAGTGGGTTTTAACTTAATTTGGCTTGATTATTTTCAAAACAGACAAATATTCAAATCGAAAAAATAATACAAAATATTTAATGCAATATAAAAATGCACTAACTGATTATTGTTTTTTTTATTTATTTTGAAAGCGATTTTTTTTCTTTACATTTCGATAGAAGAACTTCCAATGCATCGAAAAATTTAACAATTCCGATTTCAAAAAACTAATGAGTTATGGCCCTTCTATATTCAGGTAACGATATGTATTTAATGTGTTTAAGTTGAATTTCAAGCTTTGCTGTATTCAGAGACTTATGATAACAAACTTTGTATTGAACATATTTGTAAAATATTTTAACACATTATACACCCTTTTTGGGTATTTTATGGATATGACCCGAAAATTATAGAAGCCAAATTATGGCATTCGATGTCGTACTAATTTCCATACAAATTTAGAAATTTAGTTGTGTTTGTATAGAAATTTCGAACGATATCGAATTCAGTTATTTGTCCCCAGAAAAAAACCTATAGACAGTTGAATTATTCCACAAGATTTTTCCATAAAAGAATTTAGCATACAACCTCCCAACTTAATATTAACCCTCAAACATATTTCAAGTTTTGCTTATTTTCTAAATTTTAAAGTTCAATTTGGATCTTTAGTGAATTCGTGAAAAAATTTATAGTAGAATTTCTTGTGCAAATATTTTTGTAAAACATTTAACCTATTATATGTCCTTTTGAGAGCACTTGTAGCACCCTTTTTCAGAATGGCAAGATAATACCCATACACAATAGAGCTAGATTAAATTGCTAGGTTAAATTGTTTCACCAAAATTTTCCTCGTAAGATTTTGCACACAACTTTTTGACACTGTGAATAAATACGAAATTAACTCTAAAACGCATATGAATATTTGCCCGCTTCGCTGTGCTTACGTTTAATTTAAATCCTTGGTGTATTTAGAGACTTATAGTAAGATTTTTTGGTAAATATTTTTATAGAATAGTTTAACCCATTATATGCCGGCTTAATAGTACTTTTCGTGCCCCCCTTTTGAGAAAGTGACAAAAAACCGATCAATGCGCAGAAGAATTTCAGGATTAAAATATTTCACAAAAATATTTATCACAGAGTTTTATATAAAAATTCCGAACGCGTCGTATATCAAAAATGCAAGCATGAATACTTACGAAATTAACCCTTAAACTTACTTAATTTTTTTTGCTTATTTACGGTGCTTAAGTTTAATTTCGTTTGGTATAGTGTTCAGGCAATCATAGTGAAATTTTATGGCAAATAAATTTGCAAAACATTTAAAGCTATCGTATCTCTGTTTTTAGGAATTTTTAACCCTTTTGCGAAAAGGGTAAAAATTACTGACTGCAAAACCGTTAATTGCCTTGCCCCATAACCCTACAGTGCAAAGCAAAAAATTGACAGTGCAAATCGTTTCAAAACGCTGTAGGGAAGTATGAAGATTGCCGCTAACAAGCAATCAGCTCATCAAAGTTTCAAAGTTGATGCTCATGGTTACAGTAGCCCAATTCGCAATCTTGAGCAAATGGTCTTGTATGGTAGCATGTGCAAAATTTTTAGTGTTGAGTATCAATATATATCTGTACAAGATATATGTAAATACCGCATCCAAAGAAGTCATCCTACTGTGGCAGTAATCACGGCAATATTATTCACAATGCCACGCAAATTTCTAATTCAGTTAAATTTTAGAATTTAAAATTAATAAAGTAATTTTTTTTTTTTGTTTTTTTTTTTTTTTTTTTTTTTTGAAAACCCAGTTCTGTAATCACAATAAACATGTCAACTTCTGTTGTCGAAATAAATATTGATTTGAGTGTGTGTGACAAAAATGTGTATCAATTTATTTTGGATAAAGAAAAGGTGCGAATGAAGTGTTCACACACTCCTTGTCATAATATATCATACAAGCAAAAAACTATCGCACATTTACTTCAATAACGTCATAACTAAAAAAAATTAAAGTTTTGAATTAATAATGCAGAATTAAAAATCATATCATTATTAATGTTGTGTACAAAATTTCATACAAATATCTTGTATATACTCACTCAATTCTTTTTATATTCAGCTCTATTCGGCAAGTCACATTCATCACACTTTCATCACTTTTTGTTATTTTCGAAAGTCTTGGAAATGCGACTGCTACAATATGTTTTCTTTTTCATTTACATATGTACATACATATGTGCCTTTTATTATAAAAGTGGTCTAAGTCATGTGCATTTTTGTTTCGATATATCAAATAAATCTTAAAAAAACTTCCATAAATATTTAAAAAATATTAAATAAATTTATATAAATCGAGACTAGTGAAGGGTCCGCCATCTAACGTTTTTTTTTCAACTAGTGCTTATTTCGTGAATGGTAACACTTACCTTATGTCTGATTTGACAGATAATTAGTTTTATCCTTCTGCTGAACGAGCCAACTGACCATCCAATGCGTTTTCGCTTCGCTAAGTGGGCCTGCGATCGACTTACAGAAAATACCGATTTTGCCAAAAAAAAAATCATCTTTTCAGATGAACCTCATTTTGATCTTGGCGGGTATGTAAGCAAGCAAAATTGTCGCATTTGGGGCACAGAAAACCCGCACGCATACATTGAAAAGCCGAAGCACCCAAAACGAGTCACTGTTTGGTGTGGATTTTGATCCAGAGGCATAATTGGGCCATTGAGCAAGGAGTGGCCGTTACAGTCAATGGCGATCGTTATCGGGCCATGTTGAACGAATTTTTGTTCACAAAAATTGAAGAGGAGGATATTGGCAACATTTGGTTTCAACAGGACGGCGCTACGTGCCACACAACCGAAGCTTCAGTAGTTTTTTTTATAGCATTTTCAAAAAAAAAAAAAGTTATCTGGCGGACCCTTTACAACTCTTAATTAAAATGTTGCACAATATACAAATGGTCTTCGATTTGTTCAAATGTAATCTACTAAATATCTCGACCAGAGAAATATATGACTTAATGGTCTAATATAATAATCATAATTAAGGGCACATATATATTCTAAAATACGTGTTAACCACCTTTCAGTATCATTTAATAAAATAATTAAAGAAAAAATAAATACGAAGTATTTTCTAAAATGTTATATATGAATAACAAAAATTAAAAATTTGTGGTTAAAGTCTACTGATGATTTGGTTCAAGTGCCAATGAAATACGTATATAGACATGCTAAACTACCAGCAAATAAATTTCAATTATTTTATGTACACTTCTGACAATATGTCAAATAATAAATTTTTTTTTAAAAATTAAAAATGTTAAAAACCCCCGACTTTTTTCAGAAAAGATGTTATATATTCTAAACGGCTGTATCGATTTTCTTCAAACATAGCTAAGAACCCTCTCGATCAAGTCATCTTTCAAACAGAAAAAACTAAATGAAAATCGGTCCAGCCGTTTGGCCTGTACGTGGACACGGACAGACACACAGATACACAGATCCACAGACACACACTACAAACTTATAACACCCCTTTTTTTAGTCGGGGGTTAAAAAAAGAATATTTCGATAGTAAATGCTATAATCTCAAACTGAAAAAACGTGATCGAATCAGCTCCTTCTCGAACCCTGGCTTTTTCAAGGAGGAAGAATTTGATTGTTGATTCGAATGAGGGAACAAGTGAGATACGTCGTAGGGTAAATGTTGCCTGAACACACTTTCGTTCGTTTACTTTTATTATCTATTAATTCATCCATAGTGCAATAGCGTACTATTACGAATATTATGCGTATATGTATTACGCATATTATGTGTGTGTATTATGTATTACGAATATTTTGTTTTGCTTGGTGGACATCTGTTCACTGTGAAGGTTCAACGATGAATCGATATATGTAAATAGACCGCCAAGTCACTCTGGAATCAGTTCCGTAACTATACTTAGATATTAAACTGAGCTTAACTGGTACATATTTATACTTTTGAAATATGAGTGCCCCTGTGATTGAGTGGGTGGGGTTCAAGCCTGCCATGCCGGAGGTTAATAGATCGAACATAAAAAAATGCCAAAACTCGAAAAAATATCCCAAAACGATAAATAAAGCGCCAAATAAAAAAAAAATTTAGAAAAGTTTACCGAGCACTTAAACTTTTTAAAAAAATTTAGGTATCCGATTATATAGACTAATATTCGTATAGTATAACATATCGATGGCTTAATATAAAAAGGGCCTAACTCAATTTTTTTCGAAATCGTGTTTTTAAGGTTTTCTGGGCGACAACGTATAATTGCATCCTCCTTGAAGATCTTAGTACGTTGCAGTTCAAAATCAAGGACTTATGGCAACTGTAAAAACTATTCCTGCATGTAAATGCTTTATTTTTTCTTCAGTTTTTTGCTTCTCCTGTAAAATGTCGAAAATTCGAGTTAGGCCTTTTTTATATTAAGCCATCGATATTTATGTAGTGTTCGTACGGAACCTTTCGTGTTCGAGTCAAAGTCGCACATTGCTGAATTTATTTAAGTTACTTAGCACTTACACTGTTTAGTTTTTCATTAATTTATTTCTTTAGTTCTTTATTTTGTGTTGTAACATGTTCGATATCAGTTGTTTTCAATGTTTTTTATTCTTTTTATAAAAGTTTGCAACAAATTGATTACTGAAAACGATATTTCTTCTCAAATAGCCCTGATTAAAAAGTTGTGGGCAAATCGAAAACTTTAAACACGTTTCCTGTAAAACATTTTTTTTTTGAGTTATGTCTTTTTTATAGTAAATGAGCGACTTGTACTCCTATCTATGGATGTTAGTAGATACATACATATGTATGTATGCGCACCTACACTTGCATGCATAAATTGTAAATAAAAAAAGCACACTGAGCAAATGAGTGGGATTGCGGGTGTTCAGATTACATACATACATACATATAAAATGTTACCGTTGCTCTCTGAAGGTAGAAACTGTTTACATTTCGCAAACTCTATGCAAATATGTTAAAAAAAACTTTGACGCCATATTTGTGTTAATATTGCTAAATTATGTTGTTCAAAACACGTGTCAAAATAACATTGTTTTTCATATGCACACACATAAAAAGAAAAAAAAATATTTACATAAAATTAAATGAATATGTGTAGAAGTACACACATACATACCCTGCAGAAAGTGGGAATAGTGAAATTGTGATGATTTACTAGTGACGTTGTCAGTAGTACTACTGACCAGGTGCACCCCAAATATTAACTAGTAAATTTTAGGGGCTCTAGTATACAATATCGATATTTTCTCGCTCGTTGTCAATAGTAAAATTATGGTGATTTTGTAGTGACATAGTCAATAGTGCTACTGATTAGGTGTATCCCAGCCAATGTAATCGCCTATTGACATATAACATAGGGTTGTCATTGAAAATCTACCAGTAGACCTTAGCACTATTGAGAAGGTAGTTCTTTTACGACCATATGGAGATATTTGAACCAAAGATTCACTAGTAGATTTTAGTGACCCTCGTCTACTCGCGCATAAAAGGAAAGTTGTCGACATTTTAACTAGTGCAATTGTCGCTGGAGAAAGAGTATTGACATAGAGACATATGGTTCTAGGCTGACTAGAGGGTTGCTACATTTGCACATATGTATATATTATGTATGTATGTATGTGTATTCTTTTGTACGTGGTGCATTCCACGCCAAATAGGACGGATTGGATTTTTTTTATTTTCCGAATTTTATGGTCGTTTTCAGTTGCCCTCTAAACAGCCTTTCCTGGTAGATTTTGAGATTTTTTTTATTAGCCGCCAAAAGATACTAAGGTCCCCATTTTGTTAAGCGCTACAGTAAGCGTTGACAAATTTTATATGGAAAAAGTTTAACTTACAAAAACAAAATACATATGTATGTACATGGAAAATAAGGGAATGGAATGGAAATAAGCCCCTAAATTAAAAAAAAACATAACTTGGTTGAAATTGGGAATTTTTGCGAAATTAGCTTTTTTCGCGTTTTTGGTATAGGCGTGGAAAAGGTATTCTGTGGGGTTTATTGCCCTCCCCCAAGATTTGCTGTTTCCTCCCCCCGCCCAAATAATTAAAATTGCATGCAATTATTTATTTTAATTTTAATATAACGAATGAAAATCCCCAGCAATTATACCCCTCTATAAAAAAATGTAAAGCTAATGTCAATGGATTTTGTATGTAATTGGATACGATTTTTTTTTTTTTTTTTTTTTTTTTTTTTGAAAATTTTAATTTCTATAATTTTGAGCTTTTATCCACGCCATAAGTTTTAAGCCCAAAAGTCGCAAAATTGGGAAAAACAAAAAAATTTCCAACCGTTCGATTTGGCGTGGAACGCCCCATGTACATATGTGACGCGCAAAATAAAAAGGGACCCAAGGGTAAAAACCTGTTTTGCTCAGGAGAGCCATTTTAAAGATTTAAATACGTGTATCTTTGGTGTACCATCACTGAATAAAACGCGCATATCTCTGGGAAGGAACACTTTTGGGGCATGGGATCGGTCTCATTCGATGCTCAGATGTTGTCTACATAAAAAAAAAGTGAAAATTGATTTTTTTTACCCTTAGGTCCCTTTCTCTATGCGCTGTCACATATGTACACATACATATATGTATGTATACTGCAGAATGTCACTGCACAATTTGCACTAACAACTTTTAAATGAGTTTAAAAATTTATAGAAAAATATGTATGTAGTAGAAATTTGATGAACTAAATTAAAACATTTTGTTTATTAAACGATTTTGAAAGCAGGATTTATATTTCAGTAGGCAGAATTAATTAAAGTTTATACTTTTGTATGCATTTACTTGAAAATTCCAAAAATCTTGAATGAATGGGTAAAAATAAAATAAAATGTACTGACACACATACATAAATACATACATATATATATGCACATAAATATATACAGTAGTTTTCCGATTTAACGAACCTAATTGTTGTCAGGCCTGTTCGTTAAAGTGAATTGTTCGTTATATGCAGTACTAAGTTAAAAAGGAAAAGTGTCCTGCTGTTTTATTGAAAACTCAAGGAATATGTATGTACTCGTAGTATTTTTAATATTTTATTAGAAGAACAAATGTACGTATTTTATTAAAATATCAGTAAAAGAAAAATTCTTAAAGCAATATAATACAAAAATAATTTATTTAAAAAAACTGGTCTGTTTTTTTTTGAATTGATATCTTTCTTTTAATGGCATCTTCTTGAAGCTCTCTCCAAAGCATTAAATTTGAGCTACTAATTTTGTTTTGTTGAGCCCATTGAATACAAATTTCGAAATGCTTAATGACATCTTTGTGTTTTATTTTGGGCTCTTGAATTTCAGTTCCATCCAGCTCTTCTTCACTTTCCTTTTGTTCATCGGATAAAGGGCTATTTTAAATCCATCTATTCAAACCAAAAAAGTTTGTCTTAAGTAGAACAAAAAATAAGCAAATTAACTAACATGTGTATAATTAGTAAAGAACAAACGACAATGGTAAGACTGTTGTAAATTTAGAGATGGTAAGGTGAGCTTTCATTACAAAACATCTTTCCGCAAATTGAAATACGATGAATCAAAACCATTCACATATGCCATTTGCAATAATGCTAAGTATATGAAGCAGAAATCTACATCTACTGACACCACACACAGTGGACCAAACACAAAAGAACGCTGATGATGAAGATTTAGTGGCCTTCGAAAACGGCTGGCTATTCCGTTCAACTATGTGTTGTCAGAATATTTACAACTAACTTTGGTGTTATTTGTTCATTAGTAATTACCACATGTAATTTGGCTTAAAAAGCGATACGAACTTTAGGCTATTCAAATCATAAATACAGAAACAAATGAAGTTCGAAAATTAATAATTAAATTAACTATATTCAAATTTAAATTAAATTTTTTATAAATCTGGTCAGCCAACCATGGCTTGCATTAGCCCATCTTCCATAAATTTTCTTGTGAATTTCTCTGGCTTTGTATTACAAAATGGCAATTGCGTTGCATTACAAATCATTGAAAAAGTTTGTTTTCTATTCTCGGGACCTCACCTTGCTTTACAGCACTTCTATTGCGATACCCAAAATTACTGTTTTCAACATTCCTTAAAAAATTTCCCTTTGATTTTAGGATTGTACTAATGGTGGATTTATTTAGTCCATAATTTTCACATAAATCTGTAACCCTATTAAGGACAATCGATTTCTGTTATCCATTTTGATGTTCGTGGCAAATTACTTCATAGAACTTACTCTCTTATGATATCAAACAAAACTATCAAAAGAAGATAACTAACGGTACATTTTTATTTATATTCGTTCTTAGTAACTTTCTGATAGCAATTATGTTTCTTATTTAATTTTACATTTGTTCGTTATACCGAGCACAAAATATAATTTTTGTTCGTTATATAAGGTACTCAGTAGAAAAAAATTGGATGTTCGTTAAATCGGAAAACTACTGTATGTACATTTAAAGTTTAAAAATTTATAAATGTTTTTGTTTCTTATTTTTATCAACCTCACATTTTAAATCGAAAAAACCAAAATAAATCAAGTGTTAAAATATTCCCGACATACATAACTATTTTCATTAAACCAATGAAACAAAAAGGCTCGCATCAAAAAAAAAAAATTACTTTAAATCTTTAAAAATAAAAAATACACTTTGCACAATGGTTCAGTATCGATTTCACACAATTTTTGTGAGCAAAACAAAAAAGAAAAGCGTAAAAATAAAAATTCTGCTATTTAATATTTCAAAAACAGAAATACTTTTCGCTCAATGGGCGAGCACACACTTTTTACAAACAAAAGAGACCCTCAACCGATCTGCTTAAATAAAAAATTATAATAAAAAAAATTCTGCTATAAAAATCTTAAAAGTACTCACTGCACAGTGGGACAGTATCATCATAAAAGTTAACTTTTAAAATATGAACTATAAAAAAAACTAATTTTTATGATTTCTTGTGTAATTGCTGATCTCCATTTATTGCATTCAGTTATATAAATATTTCAGTCCGAAAATAATTAGATTTTCTAGTCTGTCTACAAGTTCACTCGTTTAAAAATTTACTCACCCTTAATCCAGTTGTCGACATCGACGTCAAAATACCCAAAAATTGGGACTTGCTTACTCGATCTCGATAACAATTTTGTGATACTGACAGTCTATTTCTTTTCCCTAAGGTCTAGAAAATTTCATAAACCTGCCAACAGGAGTCAGTTGTTTTCGACAACGCAACACAAGCCACACGTTTTCGGTATTGTGTTAAATTGACGTCGATGTCGACAACTGGAAGAAGAAGAGTGACTGTTCTTATCTTTAAATGTCTTTATTTTTTATCAAATTTATATATTTTAATTTATTTTTCTGCTTGTTTATTGCAAACCAAAAATGTAATTAAAGTGTCTGCTCCGCGATGTCGCCAGAAAACGTTCCTTCGGCAACTTATATTAAAACAACAATAAAATAAGAAAACTTGTTTTAAATATCAGTAATCTTTCGAACTCTTTCTTCGCGCGACAGGCTGAAAATTTTCAAGCCAAAAAATACTGCTTGCACAGTGAAACGATTGTGACTTATCTATTATGTATATGGTAAAAGTTAGAAATAACATTATGAAATAAAGGGTTAAATAGCGCAAAATGTCGTCTGCACGGTGGGCCTGTTTTAATTAAACATACATACTTATTTGTTTTAATATTATCTAAAAAAAACTTCAAATAACTACAAATTAAATAATATGATAAAATTTTAAAAGTGAAGTATGCATCGTGCACAATGGGGCAATATTGATTTAAAATATATATTTTTTAAAGTATAACAACTTGTAAAAAGTGAAAAAGAGAACATTTTTGTCTTAAAATATGAAAGAGAAGAAAAGACTTGGAACGAGATATCTACATACATTTTGTAAGAGAAAAAAATCTTGAATAAAAACTCAATTTAAAATTATCTTATAAAGGCCTGAAAAGCGGAATTTACATATTGCACAGTGGTACTCTACAGTTTTATCTTAATTTATTTAACATGAAAAAAAAAATTAAATAAACAATTTAATAATATATTTTTTATAACCTTTTTCAAATTATAAAACGTTCCTGGCACAGTGGAGAGTTGTCGGTTTAAGATATGTAACTGATTTAGTCAGGAAAAGCCTAAAAAACTCTTAAATTTAATAAGATTTTCATACAGAAATTTTAAATGGAGAATAGATATCTTGCACTGTGAGGCAGCAGCATCGATTGTAACATATTTTACTTTGAGAGGTATACACACATCTGCATAAAAACATTTACGTTGTGTTGCACTATGTCGGCTGTAAACGTTCGATCAATTACTTATATGTGACCTTCTCCGAGAAAAGGAACCTAGTGTGTCAAAAAACGGGTTTTGACTTAAGAGTGGATTCGAATAAGATGAAATGAGTTATATTTCTGATAAAAATTTATTAGCCCCATAAAAACGTACAAAACAAACTTGGAAAAATCGATGAAATGAGAAAAACAATACAATTTTATTTTTTTTATTTCATTTTCACACACTAGGTCCTTTTTCTCGGATAAGGTCACATATATTGAAAAAAAAAAAATAATAGTATTATATTACTGTTGTTCTCAATACAATAAGTCGATCGCACGTTTTCTGTCGACGTTATTTTCAAAAAACATGACTTGAAATATTTGTGATGTAATTTTCAACAACAAAAAGAATTTTTTGCACTATGCAGCAATATTGATTTGTCATATCGAGCCATAGCCGCCAAAAAAAAGCTTAAGGGACATATTCTTTAGAAATATAATTTTTAAGTCGCACAAGAAAAAATTTATATAATAAAAAAAAACCAACAAAAATTGCTTAAATTTACCAAGGTTTTGATATAAAAGTCTTTAAAGCCGATTATAGCCTGTAGCACAATGGGGCTGCAACGATTTTATGTAACTGATTTTAAGTCAAGCATACAAAAAGCAATTGAATATGAATAAATTCAGTAAAACAGTCGCTAGAATTATTGCAAAAGCAAAAACCACATTTTGCACTATGGGGCAAAATTGACTGAATATAGTCCTTAAGCAAAACAAGAAAAACAATTCAAATTTAATAAACTAAGTTAAGGAGTGGGTTATACAAATTCAAAAAGTAAAAAAAAACTTCATGCACAGTGGCTCGATTATTTTTTTTTCATAGTCTTACAAATGACAAAAAATTTTTAAATTGAATAAATTTAAATAAAATATTTTGAACTATGCAAGCAATATTTTCTTGGCTTGCACAGTGGGGCATGCTTCTTTTTCAAACGTGAAAGAAAAAATAAGCTTGCAAAACGGAAAAAAAATTAAAAAATTTTGTTTAAAATTTTAAATCCTGCAATATCAACCTGACACAGTTGGAAGGTTAGTAGCGATCGTTCGTCTTAATATAAAGCCAGTTATTATAACCTTTTTTTATAGTTCGATTATACACATATGTTATATAAAATGAGACAAAAAACTTTCAGTTTAGTGAAAGAAATTATTTGTATAAATAAAATCTAAGTTTAAAATATTTTTAATAGCCAAATATTTCAAATTGTAAGCAATAAATCGTAAAATATTTTAAATAATAAAACTTTATGTTTTACATGAAATGAAACATTTATTAGTTAGCTTATATCATTGTTCTATAAATTATTTTGCCTTCCCTAGAAAATTTAATGCTTAACGAAGAAATCATTTTAATGTTGATTTTTTTTTGGAATTCTCAGTAATTTTTTTAATAAATATTTCAAATACTTTTCTAAAAAAATATGGGAAACTGCCACATAAATCTTTTAAGTATAAAAGAAAACGTCACCGCACAAAAACAAAAAATAATAATCGTGAGTGTTTGGGGATTGTAGGTGTAAAATGATTTAAAATATTCAAAAAAGAAAAGTCCGTCTGTTTAAAGATTTTGTTGATGCCTGATGGGCGTCTGGTTATTTGAACCTAATAATTTTATTATAACTATAAATTTGGCTTCTAATTATTTCCACACACTATTTGTAGTGCGTGCTTTTACACAAATTATATCCCCATATTTACTTCATAAATTTATTTTTAAACGTTTATGTGAGATGGAAAAAGAAACTCTTATGCTTGGCTGGTATAACATGTGTGCAGTGTGTAATTAAATACGTTCAAGAAAAGAAAATTAAAAAAATATATGTGTATAAACGTAATTAAAGACATATGGGAACGCTGCGGGTGGCAAGGGTAGTATTTACAAAGGGCACGGTCAGACGAAACAAATATTTGTTCATTTATAAATGAAAGACTTTAGTAAATTGAAATGAGCGGAAATAGTTTGAAAGGCTCTTTTTTTTATTAAAAATTTATAGTAAACTAGAAAACCTTTATCGTCTTTCTTTCAAAGATCTAATTAATTTATGTACTGTTTACCCTAATGTTTTAAAAGCGTGAATAAAATTAAAAACTTTTAACATTTTAGTGCAAGCATATTTTTTCCTAATCATACACTTTAATGACTCATTATATTCAACTTAAGGCAGAAGTTAAGTGTTTTTGCGTGTGGGGTTATTTGAATAATGAACAAATGAAAGTAATAAAAACTTGGAAAAGCTTTTCAAATCAGAAGTGTCGCCAAAATAAACATAATTTTATAAATAACACTGTACAACACAAAAAATAAAATAATAATAACAAGGAGAGCAAGACAAAATGTATACATACACGTATCGGCATTTTGAAAGTTTAATTCCTTTTTCACACTATTGTGTTTAATGTGATTTTCGGTATAGGATGTGTTCAGCACTGTTATATATAGAAAATATTTGTCATACAATTTTATTGCAACTCTCTGAATACCACAGCAACTCTGGGAACCAATTTTAAGCACCAGAAATAGGTTAAAAGTTGAAGTTTTCTCATCTTGTCTTGTCTTCTCCAAGACAACGTGGTGGGGTAAATTTTTGATGTGGCGACATGGCCATTTTTCTGGTGATAAATAAATTTGTTGGCTATTTTTTAACAAAATTTAAATTAAAATTTTTTGTAAGTCCTGGTTCACACACGTCATGTCTAACTCGTCAAGTCTTGAGTTTTTAGGATAGAGAGGAAAATAGAATGTCAAGAGAGTCAAGTTTGTTTTTTTAGTTTTGTTTTATTATTTGTAATACTCTACGACAATGCAAATTTATGGACAGCATTGTCAACTTGGTTTGGGTGCTTTTTGAATATTTTTGTGCGAAAAATTTCTTAGTTGGTGCGTGGTGCGCTTTTTTAAAGATTTCGGTGCGTTTTTTAATTTTTGGTGGCACCGACGCAAATTTAACACAACAATGGGTTAAAACCGCAAAATTCTTGTGGTGAAACTTGCCAACTTCCTGATAGTGTTAACTACCATATTAATAGTAATGATGTTTATAACACATCACAATTTGAGAGGAAATCTTTCTAATGTCCCGATGATAATAATATGATGAAAATATTAGCTTTATTTTTTTTTATTTTTTATTTTTAAAAAGTTTTAAACATAATTTATAAAATTAATGTACAAAATTGTATCATCTTGTAAACATATACATATGTATATGTATGTGCCCTTAATAATGAAAGTTTATAAGTCATACATTTCTTTGGTCGAGATATTTAGTAAATTACATTATGCAACAGTTTAATTTAGAGTTGTACTAGTCTCGATTAATATAAATTTATTTTACTATATCGAATCAAAAATGCGTATGACTTAGACCACTTTCATAATTAAGAACACATGTGTACATGTACATATGTACGAATTTGTTTAGTTTTTTTTTTGTTTTTTTTTTTAAATTTTGTACATATATTGTAAAAGGCTGTTTGTTTTTATTGTTGTATTTTTAATATGAGTTTTAAACTTCTGATAATTTTTTTTTTAATATTTGAATAAAAAAGTTTAGTACTTTTATTAGTTTTGAATTCTTGCTATTAATCGTTAATCTCTTTAAAAAGTTTTTTACAGAATTTATTTATAATAAAAATTAATATAAACAAATTTGTTAAGATCTTATAGTTTTTATTTTTTTAACCCTGAACTGTAAAAAAAGCCTGTTTAAGTGTTAAATTTTTAACACAAAAAAATAATATACTTTTTTGTAAAATTAATTCAATAAGCATTTTAAACTAAAAAAAGAAATTCTAAGCTGGTGCGTTTTTTTTTGCAAATGGCGCTTTTTTTTCTCCATTTTGGTGCGTTTTGAAATTTCAAAGTTGACAACGCTGTTGATGAAACTTTATGAAACAAACTTGACGGTGCTTATGAATGCAAATGCAGCTTCAAACGAAAATTTAACAAAAACTGATCCACCTAAACTTGATGTGTGTGAACCAGGACTACGTTAAGAAAATTAATTTGTTGAATGAGTAGCTTAAAAAAAAAATAATAAAAACTCGTCAGCAAGAAATTAAAACAATTTGATTTTTTGCTTTGGTTGATTTTTCTTATGTTAATAATAATAGCAATTGATGCGTTTTGAATTTGGATGAAAAAAAATTTGCAAGAAATAATTTTTAGCGATTTTATTTCTACTTTTGGCGATTTTCTGCTAAATTTTTATACGATTATTTTATAAAAATTTTTATTAAAAATGTGTTATGTAAAAATAACGGCCTGGCCCACGATGTCGACAAGAAATTATCTGTCGCATAGTTATATTGAAAACAAAAACAAAATAAGAAAATTTGTTTTTGTTTTCAATATAAGTAAGCGATAGATAGTTTTTTGTCGACATCGTGGGCCAGGCCGTAAATTTACTATAAAATATTTATTAAGAAAAACTATTAAAATTGATTCTGGCGATTTTTAGAATAAATTTAGCGAAATATGTCGGAAAAAATTTGACAACCCTGCTCTTTCTTAACTTGCTTAATCTATTCTTCTTCTGTCTTGTCTTTTCTTGTCTTGCCTGGTCTTGTCTTGTATTTTCTTGCCTTTTCTTTACTTTTTTTGTCTTGTCTTGCCTGGTATCTTGTCTTGCATTGTCTTGTCTTCTCGTTTTTTGTCTTGTCTTGTCTTTCCTTGTCTTTTCTTTTCTTATGTTGTCTTGTCTTGCCTGGTCTCTTGCCTTGTCTTGTATTTTCTTGTCTTGTTTTGCCTGGTCTCTTGTCTTGTCTTTTCTTGTCTTACCTGGTCTTGTTTAGACTTGTGCTATGTTGTCTTGTCTTGTCTTGACTTCTCTTTTCTTCTGTTCTCACTTTCCACGTTTTCCTTACCTGTACCTGGATTCAGTAACTTTTTTAACGATAATCGTATCGCTTTAATAAATATAACGAAAATTTATCGACTTTGCTATTCAGTAACATATTTTAACGATATTCGCTGTCAGTTGGATAAAAAGACATGCAGTCACAACATCAAATTCATAGTTTTTTTTTCTATATTCAGCCCATTTATGAATAGCAATTACCCGGAAGTTTTTTCCCTTTTCCCATTCCTCCTATTATGAATTAAAATTTCCCCGGGAAAAAAACTCCCTGGGAAAAAAGTAGGTATTCTAAATATGAGGGAGAGGGAGAATTTGTTGAGAGTTTTCTCCCCAAACATTTTGAAGGGAACTAATGCAAAAATTTAAAAATCATATTAATAAATGTTGAAAAACAATAGTGTAAGCATTTATTTAGAACAAAAAGTTTAAATAAATACCGAATTATTATATTTCCCTTTTGTATTTTGTATTTTTGCATTTTTATCTAAATCCTGCGCATATGCACTTCAAAAACATAAACTACTTCTGTATTCAGAGCAAATACTAAAACAATCAATTTTGCAGTTCACATAATAGATAAATGGAAGATTTATTTCCTTCTAATATTATCAAGACCGATAAGAAAAACTTTATAAAATTTACAAATTTCCTTTGTACACACAGTCCACTGGACCTGACTCAGTTTTTACTCCACTTTCTCAGCACAAAGTTATTCCCCATGTCTGAAGGGATACACTGTATATTTAATTTTTATTTAAACAAAAACAAATATTATATTATCACGAAATCTTATCACATTTTTAATAAATTTATTTTGCTGAACTTTGCGTTAGTGCAGAAAAATATGTAAACATTAAACAGCTGATCCAGATTTTACTCTCTCCCGTATTTGCTTATTCCCCGGCTATTTAGAATAGGAGGATTATTCCCTGGGAACAAATGATAGGGAAGGGAAAAAATTCCCCGGGAATATTCATAATTGGGCTGATTATTTTTTGTGCTTTTCTCTTATTTTCACATTTTCTATACAGAGATACCACATAATATTGTTTTAAATGGTGAGTAAGATAAAACTGGAGACTATTGTTAAAAAGAAATTACGGAATCACATTATCGTTACCCCAGCCGAATAAATATGTCCATATATATAACGATTTTCGGTTCGCAAAAAGTTACAGAATTCAGCTACTGGTCTGCTCTACTCTGCTTTTCTATGTTATTGTAATGTCATGTGTAGAAATATTTTAAAATTCTATAATTCTATAAAATTATGAAGTTTCCGCGATATAAAATACATTTTCTTAAAAATTGACCTACAGTGCTAACCAATTTTATTTTATTTTTTTATTTTTAGACCATCAACTAAAATCAATCAATTTGCAAATACTCATATCAACGACAAAATAAAGGTGAGTCCTTTAACTATTTCATTTAAAAAATTTAAAAAAGTTTTAATAGATTGGACAGAAGATATAAAGCGAAATTTTCATTAAATTCAGAAAGCCTAAAAAGAGATTTTAGTGCAGTATATGTTAACAGCATTAATATGTATGTACCGTTCGTTCAGACTACGATATAAAATTAATACAAGTGTATTATATATAGTGTAAAATATTAACTGCCGTATTCATAAAACATATTTAAGGTTTATTAAAGGTTTATATGTTTACAAGAAATTTGTCAAATAAACCTCTAATAAACAATAAATATTTTTTAACAAAAGAAAAAAAAACAGGCTTATTTTTGAATGAATGCATATACAATGTTGTGAAACTAAATCAAAATTTTAAATAACAATATTATTTTTTTTTAGACTTAAAAGAAAAAATTTTAAATCACTTTTCTTAGTGTTGAATTTTTTATCAGATTTTTTATTAAGAAATGCGATGCTTAACTAAGAAATGGTTCCAATATGCTTTTGTAGAACCAGTGTTTCAGCCAATTATTGTTAATAACGTAGCTTTGACAGGATCGAAATCGAATTGGAGGTTCAAATATTATTGCATTGAACAAAATAAAATGTTTTTTGAGGTTTTTAACTCTGCAATTTTTTTGTTATATATTTTTCTTGCAAAGATATCTTTTGTGCACATATTTTTAAAAAGGAAGTAACTTGTTACGTTGCCTTACAGCTACAACGTCATTTGGAATGGCCCTGAGTTTAAAAAAAAAACACAAAAGACGTGAAGCTTTTCGTGGTGGAACCTCCAGGTTTAATCGGTGGCTTAATACTGACTCTTAAGGGCGCGTTTCTTTATAAACAAAACATGAGTGTTTCTTCTGACCATAATAAAATGAAGTTTGCCCTTGGAGACTTAAAAATTCAAATCAATGGTTACCAAAAACAGAAAATTCTTAAAAGCAGAACATAACTAATACATGTTTAGTGCTGTTCCACCGAAAAAAATCGCTCTTGTAGATGTTTAATTGGGTATATGAAAAATATTTTTATGGGTTAATTTTATATGAATGAACGTTTATATGTAGTGGCGCCTAAGACTGTATGTACTAGTTTTTTTTTTCAATTTCTGTATACACCCTGCAGAAAGTGCGAATAGTGAAATTGTGGTGATTTACTAGTGACGTTGTCATTAGCACTACTGACCATGTGTACCACAGCCAATGGTATCATCTATTGACATTTAACATTAGCTTGTCATTGAAAATCCACCACTAGACTACAGCACTACTGAGTTAGTAGTTCTTTCGGGACCACATGGAGACATTGGCACCAAATATTCACTAGTAAATTTTAGGGGCTCTAGTCTACAATATCGATATATCCTCTCGTTGTCAATAGTAAACTTATAGTGATTTTCTAGTGACATTGTCAATAGTGCTACTGACTAGGTGTAGCCCAGCCAATGCAAATGCCTATTGACAAATAACATAGGGTTGTCATTCAAAATATATCAGTAGACTTTAGCACAATTGAGAAGGTAGTTATTTTACGACCATATGGAGATATTTGAACGGAAGATTCACTCGTAGATTTTAGTGACCCTCGTCTACATATATTTATTTAATATTATAGCACAACATAATAAAAAAGAAAAACAAACTATTGACGCGTTCATTGACAATATCACCAGAAATACACTAGAACTGTCGTCTCTAACGTATCTCTACTCACGCATAAATGGAAAGTTGTCGACATTTTAACTGGTGCAATTGTCGCTGGAGAAAGAGTATTGACATAGAGCCATATGGTTCTAGGTTGACTAGAGGGCATACTCGACACTCAGCATCTACAAAAATATTTAAGCCAAATAAAAACTTATTTTTTAACTCTATATTCCACATATATATTTTGTCTATTTTATATAGCAATAAAAAGTACTGTTATAAAAAGATTTAAATTAGATAATTTATTTACATAAATAATATAGAAAAAAGAAATTAAATCATTTTGGTGGTATTTGTATATTCTCGGTGTATTTTTTTCATAAAAAATGCGACAGAAATCTGCACTTTATGTGTGTTTTATGCTCTTGCTTTAGATTTTTGTTACTAGTTGTGTTGTGTACGTATGCAAAGCAGAATGCTAGCAGAGCCCTCAGGGCAATGGGATGGTGGACTATGATTCAAATTAATGATATGAGCTGAAATTTCACTGGCCTCACCGGTTCGTAGTGAGAGTATAATTCACACAATCGTAAAATGTAATTTAATAGGTCTGCAGACCAAGGGCTGCGGTGGTCAAACATTGATCTGCTCTAGGGTTCATATTCGCTGCGTGTTATCACAAAGAAGCTAACGTAGTGGTTGTGGTTACTACCATAATCTCAGAGAATAGTTTTGGCTCTCTATTATTAAATCAATGCTAGTGACGCTCTTGTCATTCCACAGATGCTGACTACGATCTTAGCAGTAAGAGCTTAGATATATCGAGTACCTAAGCAAGGTACTTGTTCGTAATTAGGAATATCGAGGTTCAAAAATTGTTTTCTAAGGGATACTCAAGTTCAGGCGATGCCAAGATCGGATTCAGACTGGAAAAAACTTAGAAAGTGTATTGAGGACACAAGGTTGCTAACCTGACTAAGTTTGATAGGTTTTATTGATTTTTATTGAATATCTCTCCAATATTAAGATGTACAACATGCTATAAAAGCGTAAGTACAATCAGAAATGGCTTGGGTCAATGTTTGTTGTCCATTTTTTAAACCTAAGCTTACCCAAGACCACCATGATGATGTTGGCTTAAGTAGCTAGTGCGTCAACTGGAAAGCTAATGACGGTGTTCGAGAGCCCGACTTCAAACCCTAGAAAGACCCAGTTATATCAACACCATACATATTTCACCATACATATTTCTGAAGTGCGTTAGTGTTTATGCTAATGCATATCTCAGTAGCCTCCTTCGTCAATATTTGTAGCAATTAATTGTCCGCTACACAGCTTAAAGTAATACGCCTACTTAACACCTGAAACGCTGTAACGATGCTATAAAAACTAATCAACAAAACACGCAATAGCAGAATTTTAAAAACGAAAAATTAACAAGACTTCTTTTCCCTCTGCCTATCTGTCACTTCAACATCTGTACTTACTTTATCCCTTTGCTACTCTCAAGTAATACAAAGAGAGTTCTTAAAGTGCAAACTTACTTTCTGTTCTCAGCAACCAGCCACCTAAAAGTAACCTAGACCACCGTGAAATTAGAACGTAATTGGCAGGTGCTCACGTAAATCTGTCATATATTGTAGTTGTGGTTGCTGTGCCTTGGGTTCGAAGGACCAAAAATGTATGGGTGTAAGGACCACGTCTTTTACTTTGCATGAAAGAGTAGTGTGGATTTAATACGAGTTAATATTATCTATTTTATGTCTTAATGCTAAATGTTAATTTGCTTTAGTAAATTAATTAAAAGTTTCAAAGAAAGTTGCCAATAATTGTATTGTTAGTTCAAAGAAAGAAAAAGAATAAAACTTAAGAGACGTTATTAAAGATCCCAATAGCTGATAATGGCAAGCACATGTCACAAAATTATGTTTTTTTTCTTTTCATACTCGTTAGTTTTTAGCAAACATTTGCAAAGTCATTAACAGTGTTCTGGACAAAAAATAAAATAAAAATCCACAATAAATGTCTGTCTTTAAAAGCGAATATCTAGCCATTGATGTGTTTTTCAGCGCCAAAGAAGCCTCCACAATAATTTACCTTGTTTTTTTTTTATAATAAATAGCCATCAACAACCTCATGTCTATAAATATTTATTTAGTTATTTTTATTTGTTTTACTAATAATTTATATATTTTGTTTTTAAAATTTAAATAAATACCTTAGAAGTCTTTTAATTAACTTAAGCTTGACCATGATGGCCAGCTAAAAATATCAGTATGCTTAAAGCTCATACATAGTATATGATATTGATCATGAGCATGATGTTGCTAGTTGAGGTTTTAACTTGACTTTGGGGCTTTGCTTTGCTTGACTCGTGCTTAAGTCAATTAAGTTTTGAAAGAAAATATTAATATTGCAAAACATGTTAGTTAAACTAAGTGCTGGTGGAAATAATTACATACATACAATCTACGAAGGTAGTCCCGGTTTAAAGTAAACTTTTCAAGAAAATAGTGAAAATTTGGAAAAAATCTTTTCTTAGCTGAAAGAAACAAAAATCTTGCATGAGGATTATTATTAAAGACTGCAAACATTTGAATTAAATATTCTATTTAAAACACTAATAACCTTTCTACACAAAGAATATCCCTCGTATATTTATCTATCTATCTATAAAATCTTAATTGCTTGCTGTTTTATCAGCTCAAACTTGTAATTCTTATTAAGTTTTATATTATTACTTTTTTCATTATTATTATTATTATTATGATATAAACCACAATAGAAAAAGATAAACTTAAAGTCAATTTATCTAAAATGATTAATTAAATATTATCTTTTTAGCAATAAGATGTATTTAGATAAAAATCTAGAACAATAAACTTAAAGGTTAATTAGATAACATTGAATGGCATTGAATGAGAAAATAATAACAATAAGTGATGAGCTAAAAACAGGTGATTTTATAAGCCCATCTGACTAATTAGTTGATCGATTTGTTCTGGAAATCAACTTAAACGTCTTAAGAATAATATTTATATTAAACAGCAGCTGGTTGGTCTTTCACTGCAAAGTAAATATCTCAAATTGATTTTCTATGTAGCCAAAGTTCTCGTCAAGGTTTAGTTATGCATTTGTTTTTGTTTTTTTTTTATTTATTTTTTTAATTTGTTTGATTTAACAAAAAACGCTCCCCTTTGCACTGTTCACAAAGAAAACAGAATAAGCAGAGTGCTGCCAAGTTAAATATGGTCCTTCGAGCCAGTTAATTGCAGCCATCTGTATTGAAGTATAATTCTGTGTTGCAAAGTAAAGAATTTCTAATACTATAGAAATAATCTCGTATATAAGTTTTTAGAATTTAACAAATAATCTTCTGGCTAAATTTGCTATTTATTCAAACCAGGACACGTCTTTCTTTCATACATCCTTAATTAAAAAAATTGATAACTAAGCAATGCAAATCGGTAATACTTTGCAAAACAAATTTCTAGGGAAAAATTAGCGTGATTTGGCGCAAGGATATAACTACCTCACATATATCCTTTTTTCTAAAAATAGTCAACAAGCAAAAAAAAAATATAATAGTTTCTGAAACCAAGAGACTAAGCTCTGGGGTAAGTTAAGTTTGAAAAGGTGCAAGGATATGGCTAACTACCGCATATCCTTGTCAAATCGTGACCAAAAAGTTAGCAAAACCTTGTAAATATGTAATAAATTGTAGAACTAGAATTCCAGTTAAATTTCATTTCGCTCCAAGCAAGGACATTTTTACTTTCCATGTATCCTTAATTGTAAAAATCAAATTTCAGCTATAATTTTGATCAGAATGTATTTCTAGAATTATCTAGTGAAATTTCCAATATAATATTGGTGAAATATAGGTTGTCATATGTACACCGCTCATATATCCTTGTAATTTTAAACAGTGAATTTTTGCTAAAATCATGACAAGGAGTTAAAAAATCTTGGCAATTATTTAAAAAATTATTGATCTAGAATTTCTGATAAATTTCATTTCACTTCAAGCAAGGACGGACATTGTTACCTTTCATATATCCTTGTAATATAAAATATTGAGTTTACCTTCCATATATTCTTAATTTTAAAAATTACTTTTCAGCTATAATTTTGATCACAATATTTTTCACAAAATTATATAATAAAGATTGCAACATAGTTTTGGCCAAATATAGGTCATCACATGTACAAATCTCATATATCCTTTAATTTAAAAGTTTTATTTTAACTGCAACTATAAACGAAAAGCTGAAAAAATTTGTGATTCTCTCTGCAATCAAATAGTAGTCTAACAATTGTGGTGAATTGTATTGAAATTGGTGTAGGTATATCATTAGCTGCCGTATATCCTTGATTACAAAATTTGTGATTCCATGCACAATTATTCATAAAAATAGCAGTAAAAATTCATTTATATATTTTAATATTATTAAGAGTTGGCACATAGTTTTCATACAAAATTTTATTGAAATTGGTACAAGAATATGCCTATCTTCCATATATCCTTATTATTAAAATTAATTTTTTTAACTATAATTTAGATCAGAGTACCAAAAAATTAACTGCTTTTAAATCAAATAACGCTAACAACTTTTATTTAAATCGACTTACGCTTAGGATTACCTCTCCTATTTTCTTGATTTAAAAAAATTGACTTTAAGCTATAGTTATGATCGTAATACAATTACAATTTATAAATATGTCTTTCTAAAATCATACAGTTAAGCTATTAAGCGCATTTAGCTTCAATAATTGCATTGATTTGATTTTAAAAGTGTCCTTGATATATCCTTGTTTAAAAAAAATTGATTTTAACTACAAATATGCCGTAAGGAATACCACTACAGGCGCTGCAATACTACACAAAGCAAAAAGCAGAGTTGTAAAAGAATGAAGCTTTCCTCTTTTTCTTTCGTCACCACCTGTCTGCTCTATCACTATCCCTTTCCTAAGTCTTAGATTGTACTATTCAAGCCTTATTGCTCAGCTGACTAGTTTGGGGAGAGAGACGAGGTGAACAGAAACGTTTATTTTTTTTTCTTTAGCAAGTGCATAGTGTAAACTAGGACTAAAGAAGGTAACACCTAGTATAGGGTGTTTTTTTGAGAGGTATAGAACTTCGAATTGAAATAAAACACAAGAAAATCGTTTTAATGTCCATCAATTTGGCTTTATTGGAAGGATAATTTTATGCCATTAATGTTTAAATATGATTTCGGGCATGTGGCCGCCGCGGCTGGCTCGAATAAAGCCAATTCTACAGGTCCAATTTTCAACCACTTTTTCGAGCATATGGGGCCGTATGTTGGCAATAACGCCACGAATGTTGGCTTCCAAGTCCCCTAACGTTTCTGGTTTGTTGGCGTAGACGAGCGACTTCACATATCCCCAAAGAAAATAATCCAATGGTGTCAAATCACACGATCTTGGTGGCCAATTGACAGGTCCATTCCGCGAAATTATGCGCTCATCGAATGTTTCCTTCAATAAATCGATTGTGACGTGCGCTGTGTGGCATGTAGCGCCGTCTTGTTGGAACCACAACTCATCCACATTCATGCCATCCAATTCGGGAACAAAATAGTCGGTTAGTCGGCTCCAATTGCTGTGCACGGTGGCGAATCGATTCATTCGGGTCCTCTTCAACACTTTGCTCTACAGCGGCAATTGTTTCTTCGGTGCGCACTGTTCGACGTCTCTGCGGATGCGTATTATCACATAGAGTAAACGTAGTGCGAAAACGATCCATGGTTAACCGAATTAATTGCTCTGATGGACGATTATGTCGACCATAAAATGGACGGAGCTTGCGGTAAACTTCGCGAACTGAACCATTATTTTCGAAATAAATTTGCACGATTTGCAAGCGTTGTTCTTTTGTCAACCTGTTCATGATGAAATGGCAAACCAAACTAAATATTAATCACTTGACAGCTGACAAAATGGCCGCCAGTTAAAAAAGTGATGCCAACTTAAAGTTCTATACCTCAATAAAAAACACCCTTTACTATTAGTAGGCATTCATTTCCTGAGTGTTACTTCTCATTAATAAAAAATATATGTATATTCGCAAAAGTGAGCGAAAACTAACTCAAACGACTGCAACAACCATACTAGAGGCGGTCATTTGAATGACACCAAGCATTATAATAAAGTTTCATCGCAACCATACATAGCTTATAGTATGTTTTAATAGAAATTTACTTTTTAAATTGAAAAATGGATAACCCTATACTAAAATAAGTACTTTCACATAATGATAATATGATTATATATTTTATTTATAATATAATTAGTTAAACTTATTACCCAATAAACAATTTTGCTTGAAATCAAGTGTAAAACAATTGTTATTCAAGCCACATATTAAATTGCCAAGGGTTAAATTATGCTTGATTTACACTTTATTTCAATAGCATTCTCCAGTGAAATGGGAACTTGACTTGAATTCGAACATTTCAATTGTATTACTGGGGGTCGATTCTGGTTCTGTGATAATGTGAAGTGAAAAAAACGTTTCATTTTCGTTTTCATAGCAACTTTTCATACCGTCTTTTCACAGTTTCACAGATTGCGATTCTGGTTCAAGTAATGAAAAAATGTTTCATTCCAGTGTAGCTGTGAAAAGTTTGTATTCATGTTATTTAACTTTAATTGTCAAAAGCAGAGATCTAAGTTTCGCAGTTATGATGCCGCGCTAAGCCGCATGTAATTTTTTGTTATTGCTTGAGCCGCTGCCGGTGCTTATATTTATGATTGAGGTATATAATTTGGCTTATGCTTTGAGTCTGATTTATTTATTAAAAAACAAATATATAAATAATAAGAAATAGTAATTGTTTTCGCAACTACACACATATGTACAATGTACATACATACATACGTAATTTAAATACATGAGGAAAAGTTAAGTTCAAACAACACAGTTGCTTTGCTTTTTTTCATGCATACTCATCAGTGATCTGCATGATTACGATTCAAACGGCATAATTTTGCATTTTCTAAAATGAATATTGAGCTAGCACTTAACATTAACAAAATGAATGATGCTATTGCATGATTCATATCAATGAGACTGTTGTTAATAAATGCCTGTCATTGCTTGCAATTTAGATTCATTCATATGACTCACTAAAGCAATGAATCAGTATGATTGTTTTGAATACTTCTTAAACCACTTCTGACAAATATAGTTTTATGTAATATTATAAAATAAAATATCTAGGCCCATTCTTTTTTATAAATTATTTTAATATGAGAAAAACTATTATTTAACACAATATGAAGAGATAGATTTTTTCAATTTATTTAATTTTTTTATTACACGAAAAACTCCATTTTCGAAATTTTTTATTATTTCTGAATACATTCTGTTAAATTAAATTTTCTAAAAACACTTTTTAATAGTTTCTTAAGGCTATTTATTTATGTGTGGAAATATTTACTCAATGTTTTATAAACTGAAGATTTCATCTAGTCAACGTGGTTTTGTGAGTTATTTGATTACTATACAAAACAATCAAACAACAGTACGAATTTTTTATATATGTTTACTGACAATACTTAAAAAAAGAGAGTGAGTTAAAGACAGTCAGTTGTTAGAGAGGCAACACTGCAAGCAATATCATTAGTACATATTGATGTTAAAAAACAAAACAAAAGCATTGTAAAAGTGAGTGGAGAGCGAGAGTGAATCAACTCATACAGTTCACCAAGAATGATAAAATAAAGATTACGCCAGCGCGCAAGAATAAAAAAACATTTCTGCCCATGATGGAATTCTGACGTCACTCAGCCTGTGTTCTCATTGGCTAGTAAAATTCAACTCTAGAACTATTACACGCACACAAACTCACATTTCATATTTGCTCTTTTTCTAATCTCTTTATTTTTATTTTGTTTTTTATTTTTCTTAGTTTTGCAGCCTTTAAACAACAACATGTAATTTTTTTCTTGGAGATCTCTCTGAGTAAATCAATCACAGGGCTGCCAACTAAAACAAAATACATACATTTTTTTGCAAGAAATTATAAATTTCACATGTGATACAGACTTGGTAACCTTTGCGAGGGGACTACTACGTCATCAAACGGTAAATCATGCGCAAGGCTTAATCTTTATTTTATCATTCTTGCAGTTCACTGATACTCATGAACATGCATATATATATATGTTATGTATTTTATTCTAGTGTGCATGTTTCTGGCAGGTAGAGAAAAGTGTAAAATACCAGCATAAACCAGGATTTCAAAAAAAGGATAAACAAGCTAAATAAAATGCGTTTTTTGTAACCTATTTTTTTAAGAATGTGCATACGAAGATTTAAACATACATATGTACATATGAATGTACCAACACCCACAAATTAGCATACGTACATATGTACACATTTATGTAAATACACATATTTTTCATGTAGAAATTGACATATTGTTCCGCAAAGTTCCTCATAGTGCTTCACAAATAAGAATTGTTTTTAAAGACTTTGGAATTGTTACATTGATTTCTCTTTTCAGTACTAGAAAGCTACATATTTTCTTTCTTATTATAAATAACATTTCAAGTTAACTTTCACTCGGCGCCAAATTATTTTTTTGCCACCGATAATAACTTAACTTATGCCTCCCTCGGCTTCTAGTTAGGGTGAGGATAAGTGAATTAAATATTTTAAAAGTGTAGAATTAGTATTTGTATGCGTTTTTCATGGATTTCCATGCTTGTTCACTAATGAATTGTGTGTGTAAAAAAACTTTTCATATGAAAAGATTTTGACATTTGTTTACACTTTTTCATAAAACGAGAATCAGTAATGATGTGCAACTGTGAAAACGATTTGTTTCATTCCGATTGTTTTTTTTCATATGAAATCATTTCAATTTGGTTTTCATTTTTTCACTGAACTAGAATCAGAAACACTATGATAAGATGAAAAAAGTTTTCATTTCACATTATCACAGAACCAGAATCGACCCCCTGTTCAATTCAAGCCCTGAATTATATTGTAATTCAACTTTGTATTACAATTGAATTCAAGTATATTTAAAGCTTCAAAAACCATGCTTTTAAAATAGAAAGAAAAATGCAATCGACAAGTTTTCTTACAATTATTTTCTGCATATCTACCTTCACTATTGTTCTCACGATTTTAATCACCTTTTGTTTTTTATAAAAATCACTTTTTTATTTATGTATATTTGATATTTTTCACCACAATTTCAATTTTATTAAAAAAATAAATTACTAATTTGACAAGGTTTGAACATGTTGTATGTTGTTTGACTTTTTTATTTAAAAATATTTCCAAACTTGAATATTACTTAAAAAAATTTTTGAATTCAACATTGTTTCCAGTTAAATTTCAAGGGCTTGAATTTTAATTTTTTTGATTGCCTATTGGGTACTGTGTAGGCCATTAAAAGAGCACTACTACCCATTACAAAATCTCAAGAAATGTTTGCTGGGATATGCGATAATTGCACTGTAGTCCCTTTTACTATATATACTTATGCATAATATAAATTGAAATTTAAAAATTTAAATATTAATTTTAAGCCTATCTGTTTAATTTTATTGTTTTTCTTTCACCTCGTGCCAAATTTAATACTGTTTCATTGAAATTTAATGACTTCTATGTAGATGCATTTCTTTTATATAAAAAAAAAAAAAAAAAATTGCACCTGCTTTAAAGTATTATTATTTTGTTTACTTGTGTGTGTGTGTATGTGTGTATGTATAAGCTTTCGTGAAACAAACAAGTACCTGGGCTAAAATTAATCATAATGAAATTTATACACTCACTTGTGTTCATGCTCGCATTTAATATTATTTTTTTATTATTATTTTTTCCATGAAATTTAATATTTTATAACATGGCCAGGCTTTCAATAACGGTAGCAATGGCTTTAGCAACCAGTCTGTCAGTCAGTCAGTAACTTCCATTTAATCATGAGCCGGTACCTAACCAACACATCATATCGAGCACTCGTTTATTTAACTTAATATCTTTATTTGCTCTACTCTGATTTCGTATTTATTTGCATTTGCATTATGATGCACTTGGCTCTGTTTTCTTTGTACTGTTTAACATAACGGATGAGTGTGTTTTTGTAAATTACGCTAAAAGTATATATATACACTTTCAATTATAATCGTGTTTTTATCAATTAAAATTTATGTACTATATGGTGGGTTGCTGGTAAATGAGGAAATGTGAATGTTATTTGAGCGGGCTGAAGATGAACTCAACGCGCCATCATACTCGTATGTTTTAAAATAACGGAAACAGTTTTTCGATTGGGAAAAGGCTCATAATAATTCGTTTTTGTTTTAGAGTTAATATTAGCCTAAAATATTAAGGCGCTTAATAAGGGCATCGCAATATTTGAAAGTGAGTGGCTGCCATTAAATGCCAGCAAGAGTTCAGCTGAAATTCAGGTTCGTGGGTATTGAGAAAAGATTATCATACCTATTAGCTCATATCTTTATTATTGAAACATCTTATGTATTATCATCTTAATATATTACACGATTAATATGGGCATCTGTTAACCAAAAGTCTGGGCAAACATTTGAAAGTGAGTGGAAACAAAAATAACGTAAGCTTAAAATTTTTTCAAAATAATTGTTACTATCAAATCGTAATTATTCAAAAAAAAAAAAAAAAAAAAAAAAAAAAAAAATTATCAAATTAGCTCTTATGTCTTTATTGAAACATATTATGTATATCTAACGTGACCAGATGGTTTTCGCAAAAAGCGCGACATGATCGATCAAAAAGCGGAATTTTGAAGAAAATACAGCCAAAAAGCGGGATTTCAAGATAAATATCTTTTAGAAAGCGGGATGAGCAAAATACACACACAGTTCTGTATGTACTTAGGAAACACAGTTTCCAACTCAAAAGAAAGGCATTAAACACATTCACCACAGCAAGCTACCGACTACCAAATGTCAAGGATAGAATACACATGTTTATATACGAATGATTCTTTTGAAGACAGCAAGGCAACAGGGCGACATGTTGTTGTCTATGCTGATTTTGTCGGTGTAGTCCAATTAAACTAATTTCTATTTCTTTGGCTACAATGAGAAAATTCAGTATTGCCAGTACAATACAAAATGTTGAATGAATGATTTTGTACAATTATTTCATATTATTTAACAGAAACTATATCCAAAAATTGATGTAAAGCATAAATTGATTAATTTTTGTACTTTTACGTGAAATAAGTATATTTTAAAAGAGTAATTAATTTTTATAAATGCAAAATATATAAAAGTGGCAATACTGAACTATAGACTTGGGTCGAACTCGTTCACTAGTTCATTTTTGCCACAAACCAATGATCAAACCCATGTAATGTAAATGGGTTTGATCAGCGGTTTGTGGCAAAAATGAACTAGTGAACGAGTTCGACCCAAGTCTACTGAACTATGTATTTGTAGTTGAATATCAGCTGCAGATGGTGCTGCTGCCGTCTCCAAAATAATTAAGTAGCCGGCTACGAGGCGACAAATGTTGCTTGTGGCATTTGAAGTCGTGTGTTCGTGTAGCCTGCTGCAAAACGCTTTTAAACAAACAAAAGTATTTATAAAATATTATTTATCTAGTTATATACATAAATAAAAATCAAAATCGTTTGTTGGTAATCGCATCAATTAAGAGCGGCTGCACCGAGAAATTTTGTGTGATTAACGATTTTTAAATTGTTCATTGTCTTATAAAAAAAAATTTCGAATTAGACATGTTGGGTGTGAAACCTGCCATAAAAAAAAAATATTTACTGTGTAGACTTGTATAGAACTCTTTCAGTAGCTCGTTTTTGACACAAACCAATGATCAAACCCATGTAATTTAAGTGGGTTTGATCATAGGTTTGTGACAAAAACGAGCTACTGAAAGAGTTCGATGCAAGTAGAATTGGGTCGAACTCGTTCACTAGTTCATTTTTGCCACAAACCACTGATCAAACCCATTTAAATTACATGGGTTTGATCAAAAAAAAACTTTTAAAATCGAAATATTAATTTGCCCATAATTATGAAAGCAATCGAGATATTTATTTAGTAGATTACATTGGAATAAATCACAAAATATTTTTATATTATGCAATATTTTGAATTTACAGTTGTACATACTCAGTTAATACAAATTTATTTAATACTTATTAAAAATCTTTTGAAGTTTTTGTTAAAGATTTATTTATTATTTAGAAGCGTAATAATGGGTGTTTTTTATTGAGGTATAGAACTTTTAAGTTGGCATCACTTTTTTAACTGGCGGCCATTTTGTCAGCTGTCAAGTGATTAATATTTAGTTTGGTTTGCCATTTCATCATGAACAGGTTGACAAAAGAACAACGCTTGCAAATCGTGCAGATTTATTTCGAAAATAATGGTTCAGTTCGCGAAGTTTACCGCAAGCTCCGTCCATTTTATGGTCGACATAATCGTCCATCAGAGCAATTAATTCGGTTAACCATGGATCGTTTTCGCACTACGTTTACTCTATGTGATAATACGCATCCGCAGAGACGTCGAACAGTGCGCACCGAAGAAACAATTGCCGCTGTAGAGCAAAGTGTTGAAGAGGACCCGAATGAATCGATTCGCCACCGTGCACAGCAATTGGAGCTTTGTCATTCAACTTTATGGAAGATTTTGCGCAAAGATCTTGGCTTGCGACCTTACAAGATCCAGCTTGTGCAAGAATTAAAGCCGCGAGACCATGCAATGCGTCGTGATTTTGGTGTATGGGCCGAAAATGAGATTGATCTCGATGCTGATTTTCATCGCAAAATTTTGTTCAGTGATGAGGCTCATTTTTGGTTGAATGGCTACGTCAACGAGCAAAATTGCCGCATTTGGAGTGAAGAGAATCCACATGAGACCCTTGAGACGCCATTACATCCACAAAAACTGACTGTTTGGTGTGCTCTATGGGCTGGTGGAGTCATTGGGCTATACTTCTTCCGAAATAATGCTGGAGAGTCAGTTACCGTTAATGGAGACCGGTATAGAGCCATGATAACCGACTATTTTGTTCCCGAATTGGATGGCATGAATGTGGATGAGTTATGGTTCCAACAAGACGGCGCTACATGCCACACAGCGCACGTCACAATCGATTTATTGAAGGAAACATTCGATGAGCGCATAATTTCGCGGAATGGACCTGTCAATTGGCCACCAAGATCGTGTGATTGACACCATTGGATTATTTTCTTTGCGGATATGTGAAGTCGCTCGTCTACGCCAACAAACCAGAAACGTTAGGGGACTTGGAAGCCAACATTCGTGGCGTTATTGCCAACATACGGCCCCATATGCTCGAAAAAGTGGTTGAAAATTGGACCTGTAGAATTGGCTTTATTCGAGCCAGCCGCGGCGGCCACATGCCCGAAATCATATTTAAACATTAATGGCATAAAATTATCCTTCCAATAAAGCCAAATTGATGGACATTAAAACGATTTTCTTGTGTTTTATTTCAATTCGAAGTTCTATACCTCTAAAAAAACACCCGTTACATATGACTTTCATAATTATGGGCACATATCGTCGCTGTTTTAACTAACTGACCTAACTAACAACTTGAAAATTTAACAGGAGAGCAGTTTTTATGGTTGTTTTATACATTCATTCTTATGGCTGCGTCAGAAATCTTTTTATTTATATAGGCACAAAAGCAATGCTCACAGTCATGAAAATTGTAGACAATGTGTATTATGACTTAACTAATTTTTGAAAAATATGTCAGTTAGGTCAGTTAGTTAAAACAGCGACGATATGTGGCGTAACATATTTTATCACATCAAATTCCGGTTTGAAGGACCATATAGTAATTGCTATTTTTATATGGCGGCAGTAGAGCAGAGTTGTAGAAAATATTTTCTTGCTTTTCTTAGTATAAAAAATTAAAATTAAAGCTAATTGCTGCCTTTAGCGAAACAATTAAAATTATGTGATTGTAATCGAGAATGAATATATCTTATACATGGGTATAATTTTTGCTAGCTATTTCGCACTATGGCCAAATTCATTTTAAAACTCATACACTTCCCCAATTTAGTTTGCAAAAATAAATAAATAAGCAAATAGTTAAATATATATGAGCATATTATTAAAACTGATATATTCATTGACAGCTGTAATTAGTTCCAAAACAAATAAAACGTTAAAACGGATACAATCAAACAATTGATTAAATATATGTATTTACGAGCATCATCATACCAGTAATTCACACAATCAACAACCTCAAAATATAAAATTACAAACAAATTGGAAAAAACCAAAAAAAAAAATCAAATAAAATGCCAAATTGTTTAAACAAGAAAAGCGAAAAAAAAACTATAAAGTACAATGCTTTAATGAATGAATCGAATGAATATGATGAGTTGAATTGAATGCTAACGAGTATGACGTTACGTTACGCCTTACTGAAGATACATACTGATGATGATTTTGATGATGACATTAAAAGCATGCAATGAAAGTTTCGTTTTATTTTCCATAATACTTTATTGTTTTATTAAACAATATTTATATGTACATAATTTTCATTGCAAAATTGATATGTATTGTTAAAATATAATCGAAAAAAAAACGAACGTATTTTCGCTGATTTGCAATAATGAAATGTTTTTTATTTAAGATTTATTTATTTTTTTGTATGTTAAAGTGAGTGAGAGAGTGTTTTTCAATTTTGCACTTAAAAGCAGTGAAGCAAAAATATAAACAAAGGGCTCAATTTACAAAGAAAACAATAACTGATTTTTCACTTAAAAAAAAGTACAATAATTTTCAGTTCGTTCAAGAAATTAAGCCTTATAATTAGTTTTGTGCAAAAGCTGTATTCTCATGTACTAATGCGCAACCCATTGTGCAAATCTTGTTTACCCATTCCAGCTTAAAAACTCCAAAATGCATAAATTGTAATGAATATCTAAACTTAAAAAAGTTATAAAAATTGCACAATAGGTCGAAAAGTGATAAAATTTAAAATATTTTCCAATTCTAATTAAAAAAATCAATTAAAAATATAACTGCCACAATTAAAATTTTTAGTTAATTTAATTTAAACAAAATTATAAAAATTGCACAGTGGATCGAAAAGTGACCATTTTGACCACCAAAAAAGCTTCCATATACATACGAAAATGCTTTATTACACATTTTTGAAAGTCTTATATCTACATAGTTCTGAAATATTTGAAGCCTTGTCTTTCGACCCCAATCGGCCCTATTGCCCAACCATTTCGATTTTTGCTGAAATTTCGAACACCAAAATAAGTTTCAATACCTACATTAATATTTTTGCTTGAAAATGGTATAAAATATCTGCCCTGTTAAGTTCACAGTGTCTTATTCACAGTGTCTGCGCGAGATATATGTAAAGTAACACAGGTATGCTAAAAACGAAGCTAACTGACGGAGCCAACTTCACACACATCCTCTAATTTAAAAAAAAAAAAAATTTTTTAAATATAACTATGTCAATAAAATTTTTTAATTAATTAAATTCTTAAACAAAATTTTAATTGACTCAATTAAATTTTTAATTAAACTTTTGTTCAATTGAATTTTTTAACAAAATTGTAATTAACCCAATTAAATATTTAATCTATTATTAGTAATTTTTTCAAATAGTTGGAGACAATTTTGTCTGTCTTATTAAAGCGTGTTTCTTTATTAAATACAATTTTTCTGTCATAACGTGTGCAAAAGTTTCTAATTAGACAATGAATTCTTTCGAGCATATTCATTTAAACATTTATAATGTATTGTGCACAGACAGGCAAGCCAAATCAGCTTCGCTAAGCTCATTATATATCAATATGATAAATCTATATGATCAACAAATAAAAAATAAATAAAAATAAACAAATAACTTTAATTAATTTGTTATATATTTATTTAATTTTAAATTATGCAGTGGCTCGGAAAGCAAAAATAATAATTTAAAGCGATAATTATATTACCGAAAAAGAATTTGTTCGAATAACTTTGCAAATTTAGATCATGCTGGAATTTTTTTGTTTTATTCTATACCATCCAATTACGGATAAATACATTAAACATTTTAAAATAAATGGAAATGTGTTTTCCAGTGTAATATTACAAACATCTTTACATAGTTTGACCGGTATCAGTGCACTATGCAATACCATAGTATGTATATCATAAGTATTCCTATAAGTATCTTGCCAACACCTATCCATTAAATAGAAACTTTTATGATTATATAATGTTTCAAATAACTTTTAAAACTTAACCCTACATCGGCCCACTGTGCAAAACTAACATTTATTTTGTATAAATTAGAAACTGTTCTCTTAAAACTTAAGCCTACATCGGGCCCATTGTGCAAAGCTTACATGTGTTTTTTACATAAATACAATTACCAAATTTGCCAATTAAATACAACTTTTGATTTCATTTAGGTTCTCAAATAGTATATTCAATTTTTTGATATATGAGCCCATTGTGCAATAGCCTACCATATAAATACATATCTAATGTAAAAATAAATTAACAAATTATTTGCTTTAAATAGACACATTTTGTCTCTATTGATTTTCAAATAATTTTTCAATTTTTGACTCTGTAAGCCTATTGTGCAACATTATTTCTTGAGTTTACCGTCGTCAATATAAATACACTGTACTGCCTCCTATATAAATAAATGCGTAGATATTAGCATTAAATAAACACCTTTAGCATATATTGATTTTTCAGGTAATTTCATAATTTCCGACTCCAACAGCCCTTTGTGCAACACTATTTTTTATGTATACCGTACATATAAGTACGTTGCAATATATAGAAATTTTCCCCGAAATTTATTTTTCAATAATGTTTAAAATTTTGTATGTGCCTGCACCCACTGTGCAACATTTTTTTAATTGTTCATTATTAAAATGCAAATATATGGATACGTTTTTTTAATATGGGCTGCATCAGAAATTTTTCTTAATTTCAATTTTAAATCAAATCAAACCACTGTGCAACTGTATGCTTTTTCACTTTAGTTCAATAGCGTGACAATGCTTGTATAAAATTTAATGGAAAAAGCTTCAAAAAAAAAAAAAAAACGCAACTAAAATACATTTAATTTGAATGCATTGCAATTGTCATGAAATATTTATTGCTTGCAAAAAAATATATATACACACATACATATATTTTTAAAAGCATCTTCAAATTTAGGTCAATTTTAATGAGAATTTCATTTCAATATTTGTTTAAAAAATTTTCATACAAGTACATAATTGCAATTTAATTAGGGGTTGGCAAAAACTAAATTTTTGTCATTACTAATTTTGTGAATATGAATTTGTTAGAATGTCATAAAAGCGGCAATTTTTAAGGACACATTGTGGCGGAAAATTAATTAATATTTAAAACGTTAATGAGATTGAGCTTTTTTTTTTGAGAGTCTAATCTGCAAAAAAAAAAAAAATAAAAGTTTATCAAACTTGAAGGTACATAAAATTTATTTATAACTAATGAATAATGATTTTTTAAAAAGTTTTATTTCTTTGACTTTAGAGCAGCTACGTCCAAACACACATGCACTGATATTTGCATTTGTGGTAAACAGCTTTGAAAGCTCTTAAATTTGTTCTTGTTTCTTTGCAAAGTAAGAGCAAGCATTGCTGTCTGTTGTGTTGTTGTTGTGGATGTTGTACTCTCGTCGGTGTGAAAGCACAAAAAGCTCTTTATAAAAGTTTGCACAATGTGCATATGGCTTGGACGTACTATCTACTTTAGAGAGTTCTGCAAATATGAGAAATTCTTAAGGTAAAAATACTTTTTAAGTTGTCTAGCTTTTTTAATGTAGAAACGAGTTAAAGCCAAAATGGGTGCTAAAACAGCTTCATAGCTTTGGGAAGTTAATTATGAATTATTATGTGCTTACTGCCAGTTTATATAAGACAATCCCAAATTCTCGTCTGCCTATTTATATTGAAAACAAAAATATACTTGAGAGCTTTGCTTTTATATTCCATATAAATAGGCAGACGAAAATTTTTTAATCTGAGAGCTTTGCTCTTATTTCCAATATAAATAGGTAGATGAATATTTTTGATTGCATACCAAAAACTGGCAGTAAGATTTCGATTTTTGGAATAAAAGTTGAAAGCTTAAATAAAAAAAATAACACCCATTTTTAAAAAAGCTTTTCCCTAGATTTCAGAAAGTTTAGTAACTTCGAGAAAGCTTTGGTGCTTGAATTTCTTTTTTAAATATTTTATAAAGTTTTTTATGAATTGTGATGTTTTTTTTTTATAAAAGATCAAAGATCTCAATAAAATCTCAAAGCTCGAAGAAAGCAAGATTGTTTTAATAATCAAAAGACTTAAACGCAAAAATGTGTTAAACAATTTCGTATGTGCATAGAAAAAGATTTGCTAACTTTTGTTCTTAAATGGAAAAAGCTTTTGAAAGCTTTTTGCTTATTTCGTAAATATAAGATTTTCTTGTACAAGTGATAAAAAAATCCTGAAGATTTTAAATTTTTAATCTTTAAGCTTAAAAAGCCTCCTTTTACACACTGCACCAAAAAAAAAAGTTTTTTTAAAGCTTTTTGCTTACTTATAACTCCAATATAAGGTTTTCTTGTAAAAGTGCTAAAAAGCCTAAAGCTTTTTAAATTTTTAAACTTTAAGCTAAAAATTCTAGTTTCACTCACTGCAACTTTTGTTGAGCAATAGAGAGAGAGAGAGAGAGAGAGTAGAAAATAATATGATTCCCTCTTCTACTTTAATTTCCCATAATGTCAAAACTTTTTCAACAAAACCTCAACAAATTGTGTTTTAGCTTATGTATTCAAATTCTTTAAAATTTGATTTTTGAAAGTTCTAGCGCTATAATCACTTACATAAAAGTACATTTTCTGATCTGTTTTCTAGTTTGTTTTCATCTTAAATTAAAAAGTTGCGTTGTTCAAATTGTGCATAATTTAATGATTGTCTAATGATTTCATGGTATTTTATACATGAGCGCAAACTAAATGTTTAATTTAATTTATTTATTTTTTGTCTTACGACATTTGTTTTAATGCGGCGGCGGAATTGAGTATTTGAAAATTGTTTGTGGCGCCCGCACTTGGTTTTTTGTATTATTTGTAGAGCGATAAAAAAAATATATCAAACCAAAATAAATTAATCAATTGCGTATGTGTAAATACATATAAATTAAATTTTAATTAAGTGGCAATACAGAAATTAATGATAATTTATTGAATTTAATTGTTCGGTGTAATAAAGAGAATGTGTGCTGGTTATGATTTATGGACAAAGATTTAAGGCTGGATTATAAAAAAAATATAGAATTTTTTTTTTATTTATTGGCAAAAAAAAAATGTATGAACGGCATTTCTATAAGATTTTAATTAAATTTATGGTGTGGGAGTGTTGTCGGTTTTAAGCTGATTACAATTGAAGTTAGAAAGTTAATTATTTTTCCTTTAATCATCATGATTTATGGTATTTAAGGATTAAATTTAAAATCTTTTTTGTACTTGATATTTATGTGTTTTAATCCTTCAATTGGCTTAATGTATTTTTGTACAAAAATTGTTGTGATTTTGCTTTTTTAACGAAAAATAAAAGTAATTTTGAAATTAAGTAAATATTTATCTTTTTTATACTCCGGTAAAAATAACTAATGATGTGCTATTTAGTTGGGTCAGAATAACAAGTAAATTACATTAAATATTTTATGATGTAATATGGTGAGCAAATAAATATTTTTTTGTTACTTATTTATGTAATAAATTACAAAAGTGTTGTGAATGCTTCAGGTACACATAATCTTAAACTTTAAGGGATTGCAAAGGCAAAAATTAAAGAGCTCACCAAAAGTTCCAAATCAGCCTGGATGAGTTGAACAATTTTGTTCTTCTATTTATACTATTCGAAAAGGTTAACAATTCACAAACGTTAACACGGTGGGATTTCATTAGTTTACAATATCGCGAGTGCGCTGTACTTCTGTTAATATGAAGACATTTTTACTAAGCTTGCTGCTTTCTAATTTTGCAAAAGTAGCAGCAGAATTATTATAAATATCACGATGATGGTAAATGTCACGTGCGACATGTATTGCTCTATACGTTTGCATGTCAATTGCGGTTTCTTTTCAAAGCCTATAATTCATGATAATAGATAATTTTTAAAAACAAAAAGTCCTTCATTTTCAGCAAACCCTTTAAATAATTTTAAAAATTATACTCATATGCTCACCCAAAGGTCAAACAACACAAAATATTTAAAAGTTTTAGAAAACTCATTAGGGTATTTTCTGCATTCCACGTGAAATTAAAACGAGTGGAATTGCCTCAGCATTGTTGTTATAATTACATATTTGCAACAACAATTTTATGGCAACTTCACACGTTTTAATTTCACGTGGAATGCAGAACATACTCGATTATGTTTATCATATATTAATAAGGGAACAATCAATAAACAAAAAATTTAACATTTATTCAGAGCCCATTTCGAGATTTTCGAATGCAAAGTCATAAAAACACAATTTCTTCATATTGATATTTTCTTTGCGTGTTTTGTTTTGATAAGCGTTCCTAAAGCAAGGCACTATAAATTTACTTTTGCTCTCTAAAATTTTTATTAGAGTACAAAGAATAAAAAACCTTAAATGTTGCTTTGCAAAATAGGATATATTGATGTCACGTGCGACAATGAAATAACAACATTTGTTCATGAAGTATTCAGTACAAAGAGAGATATTTACAATTATTAATACAAAATTTATTATCGTGGTTCTTATATAAAGTTGGTCACATGCGACATCGCAAGTGTAAAATTAAAAAAAATTGAACTTTTAAATCAAATGGCGAAAAAAAAGAAAGAACTGCAAACGGTAGAGAGAAAAATTGAAGGAAGATGAAATATTATTACATAACCATAAATTATAAAACAAGCGAAGAATGCAGAATGCTTGGAAAAAGTGGAAAGCGTTGGCTGAAGAAAGAAATGATTGAAGAGAAAATAGTGAAATACATGAGAGCCAAAGTCGGCAGAAGCTCGCAAAAATGCGAAATGCAATGCGAATGTAAGCTAACGATTGCAAAATCTATAAAAAAGTAGAAGTAGTACGTGCTAGTTGAATGCTAATTAATTTAAATAAATTTCTACTGAGCTTGTTTATTTAAAAATATCGTAAAAATAGCAACAAGAAATATAAATATTATGATGAAAAAAATGTCACATGTGACTGTCATTAAAATTGAATTTATATATCATGATGGAAAAAATGTCACGTGCGACTGTGATTAAAATTTAATTTAAAATAATACAAATAATTTTTGGGCTAAATCAAAACCATTTTAAACAGACATCAGTACGCAACATTCCAATTCCAATTAGTCACATTAAAATATTGCTTTAGGTTTCGCTGAAATCAGCGTTTTAATCGTTGACCGCTAAAACTACTTCTGTTTTTACCCAACTGCGCTACGAACACTTGGTGCGATTTTGAAGATTTTTACGTGAGTCGATTTGTCTTAAACCTGTCAGTGTCAGCAAAGATATGACAATGGTCAAAATTAAATATGGCGGCTATCAGGCGCCATTCTGTGAATTAAAAAAAAAAAGCCGGCGAATGATATCAAAATGTGTATCGTTCGACAGGCATTTGAAAATCATCATTTGCTTGTCACATGCGAATAGCTGCAAAATCAAACTTAGCATCAATTATTGTCAAAATAAAATTTCACTTTTATTTGAAGAGAAATAACACTTAAGTAATGCAAAAAATTACACATTACCATTAGAACTACTTGCCATATAATGACTTACTTTTCTGATTGCCAATTTTCATTACTCGCTTACAAATCACATTACCTAAAATTACAAAAAATTACGTGCAAGTTGCTAAATGAAGAGAATGATTTTTTTTAGACGAAATAGATTACGTGAAATGTTGACAAATAAAAAAAAATGTAAGTACTTCTCAAGAATCGATTATTTTAGTCTCACATCTTGTTAAAATCATTAAGTTGGTAATCCAGTAGGGAAGTGCTTCCACCAAAAATGCTTAATTCCAAACTCGATTACCTTTTTTGAAATTTTTTGCTAGGATCTTTAGGAAAGGAATAGTAATAGAGAAGACAAGTGGTGAAGGAAGAGATAGAGAAAATCATCATTCTTTTACAACTCCGCTTTTTGCGGAGTAGCTTTGCTTAGTAGCCATTTTATTAGTTATTTTATTTCACCGATGATTTTGCCACACAATACTGACGAAGGAGGGCGCTCTGATAGCATTACTATCCGCTAAAGCAGGATTAATTCAGTGACTATGCCTCCATCACTTGAACTTTCCGACAACAACTAATACAAAGCACATCAGAAAAATTTTTGGTATTTGTTATTTAATGACTGTTAGAAGCGGGCTCGAACTCAAGGCCTTCCGTTTTGTAGTCAATGTGCTAACTACTTTTTTACTTTAAATCTGTACCACGGTCACGTTCGACACTATGGAAAAGCCCATAAGTAGCATTTTTACTAATGCAACTTTCAACTGGGACACAATACATCATAATAAAGCTAAATTTTATTAAGTGGACTTAAGCGGTTATTGCATATTACCACAGACATATGAACATATATATTTTTTATTAGAAAAATCCTAAAGTTTATATGAATGAAATTGATTTTTCCTCAATGAATAAAATTAATGAAGTAATTTAGCAGGTTTAATCGAATAACCGAATAAAAGTACTCGATACAATGAGGTTTTAAATTTTTCAAAATTTCATTATAAAAAACATTTATATAAAATATGGCGTCTACAAGTGAAGAGTGTTGCAAACAAAATTCATTTAAAGAAAAGAAACAAAATAATCTCATCACACAAAGAGTGGGTGTTATGATTAATGATTGTGGTCATAATTACATTTTTTCCAAAGAAAATTATGAGGCTGAAGATACACACACATAAATGAAAATAATGGACTAAAATGAACAAATGTTTAGTTTAAATAATTTAATTTTTTGTGAATCAAAAAAAAAAAAAAAAAAAAAAAAAAATAAATAAAAAATTTGGACTTAAATCAAATGTCATACAATGTATAATAAACCATTCACTTTCATTTAAGGCATAAAAGTCAATAAACTTTTGTTGCCAAAACTAAATGAAAAGAAAATACAAATAAACTGGATTAAAAGGCACTATATCACTCCGGTTTTCTTTTTCTTTTTCGTATCGCTTCATTTGAATTAAGCATTTTTGGCATTTTAGTATGTTAAACATACATCATTTACTAGCTGGCTTCTTTTATGTTTAATGATTGAATTTAATTAGTTCAAGTTTGTTTTGAACGCGGCTTGATTAATGTAGTGAGTGTTTGGATGAAGACAACAAAACAAAAAACTGTTAAAAGTAAAAGTTTGAAAAGAAGTGTAATGAAATGTGTGATCTAAATTGAATTAAAATATATTTGCTCTAATTACAAACAAATTGTTTGATGAGGCACGGAGCATTTATCAGCTTGCCACGAACAAAATACATGTAATATTTCAATGAACAGCTGGCAAAGTTTAAATTTCTTTTAACTCCTTAAATTACTATAAAGAACTTTGCTCGTTTTTATTTTAATTTTTTTTAATATCAAGTCGAATATTTGAAAATTGTTATTCGATTATTCAACAAGTTTTTTTATTGGAGAGAAAAAAATATTATGGCATTCCATTTCAGAAATATGCATTATCGTTTTTATAAAATTCGTACGTATTTTTTTTTTATTAATTAAATAGCAAATAATTTATGCAAAAAAATTTTTTTTTGCTCTTTTTCCAAGTTTATTTTTACTTTATTCACTTCATAATTACGTTGAATTTTTCAAATGCTAATTGCATTATGACAAAATTTTTGATATTTCTTTTCACAAAAAAAAACCAATTATTGTAGTTGAACTTAAAAGAAAACAAATGCGCAAAAATATAGTCATAAAGAATGCCAAAGATAACAATGATTCTAACACTTTTTTAAGTGTCAAATATTTATGATTCTGCCAATCATAACCACCCTCTCGTAATATAATTTTTTTTCATCGTCATAATATTTATTAATCATTTGCAATCAGCGATAAATTTTATTTCTCATTGGTCATACCATAATAAATCAATATTTAACAATAATAATCATCATGAAATTGGCAATGTTTGTTTAACATTATAAAGTCAATTTCGAAAAAAGAAATAAATTTAAAAGAAGTAAACAAACAAAATGTCGAAAAAACTTGAAATTGTTTATCAAACTTTTTTTATAGCTTTATTTTTAATATGATAAAAGGTAAAGTTTGATGACAAAATTGTTTAAAAAAATGTTAATTGAAATAACCTAAGTACATACATAATAATATTTTATATTCTTTAATAATAAAAAAATTAGCATACTGAATAATAAATGTTCTTGAAGAAAAAATGGCTGCAACTCAGTTCCAGCTTATATCACGAAATGAACATTCGTTCTTTGCCTTTTTGACCCATTATTTATATGGCCTCGCGGGTTCCAATTGAGCGCTTGTTTTGCAATCTTATCGGGAGGTTTTCTTAATAGACATCTGACCAATCCAGGCCCATTTGCCACCTATAAATTTCACATTCAATAGCTTTACAATTAACTATCAATAGCAGTTGATCATTGGTGACCCAAGAACGGTCAGAAAAGGTAAGGGATTTGCTTTAAACATTTGTACGTTTGTTATAAAACGTTTGTAGTCCTCCTCCTTCGGGAGGAGAATTTAAAAAATATTTCAGTTTTATGTACCTGATACATGTTACAAGTAAAAAAAATTACAAACTTCAATTATTGCATTTTATGGTCCTTCGAACCATCATGTTTCATTTTATGAGCGTGATATTTTCTTTTGTCTGTTAAAAATTTTTTTCTATTTGCAAAAATAACTAATGCAAACCAAACAAAAAAAATATAAAAACTTCAAATGTTGCGTTTTATGGTCCTTCGAACCATTTTGCGCTATTCTATGAGTGTGATATTGTCTTTTGTCTGCTAAATGTTTTTTTCTATTTGTAAAAAGTAACTAATGCTATGTTACAAGTAAAAAAAATATGAAAAACCTCAATCAGTGCGTTTTATGGTCCTTCGAACCATCATGTTTCATTTTATGAGGGTGATATTTTCTTTGGTCTGTTAAAATTTTTTTGATATTTGTAAAAAAATTAATGCAAGTAATTAATGTTACAAGTCGAAAAATATAAAACTTCAATCATTGCTTTTTATGGTCCTTCGAACCACCATGTTTCACTTTAGGTGCGTCATATTTTCTTTTGTCTTCTAAATATTTTAGCTATGTGTAAAAAATAACTAATGCAATGTTACAAGTCAATAAATATAAAAACATCAATTATTACGTTTTATGGTCCTTCGAACCATCATGTTTTATTTGTTCAGCGTGATATTTTTTTTGTCTGTTAAATATTTTTTCTTTTTGTAAAAAATAACTAATGTAATGTTACAAGTAAAAAAATGTAAACCTTCAAGTATTGCGTTTTATGGTCCTTCGAACCGTCATGGGCTATTTCATGAGCGTGATATATTATTATGCTTTTGAAATATTTCATCTTAAAGCGATATACATACTTTCAAAGTCGTAAGCAAATATTACCTTTCATACATCCATATCGTTACCTTAATATATAGAAAGCCCTTTACTCATTAATTTTTTTTGAAATCTAGTTCCTTACATTTTTTGATACATTAGATGTTCTTCTATCGAAATACATATACAAAAATCTCCATTTCAAAAAAAAAAAATAATAATAATAATAATAATAATAATGAGTTAGGTCTTTCTATATTAAGGTAACGATATGTATATATCGCTTATTTATGTTCGTTCAATAATTTAAATTTTTTTAAAATATAAATTGCTGTTGAGTAGAGCATTAAATAAATCAGATAGTTGTTTTAGTGATGTAGAATGTTATTAAATTTCTTTAGCTCTAACTAGGTTGTGGCGAAATATCTCTTAATATTTGTCGAGTTCTCTATTGTAATTTAAAATTTATCTATCGCATAAACTTTAGTTGATTTCTACTGAGTTTCATTGACACTATTTTTGTGCAGAAATTGGTTTTTATATTTGTTTTGTTTTTAACTCTATCTATGACCGCTATTTTTCAAAATTTTTTTCTTTTGTAAAGGCAATAATATATTTAAGTTAACAAAAACCTGATTTTGAAAGCTTAAACTTAACACACACTCATATTTTTCCTATACGATTTTTCCTTTTGTTTACTAAACATCAAGAAGAAAAAATCAAACAAATGGACAAACGAATTTATTTAACAAATTATAAACGTACAAGGAAATAACTTAAGCAGAAAGTCTTGTAATACTTTTTAAGCAGTAGCATTTAGAGAAACACCCAATAATTTGAAGTGGTCAAGTACTTTAAAATTAAAAAGACATATAGAGCCATAACCGCCAAAAAAGCTCAAGCGACATTATATGCGTATATTAGTTTTGACAATAATCAATTTACAATCGTAAGTAATAGATTTTTTTTTTAATTAAGATTTAAAATTATGTAGCTTAAGGTATTTTGGGGGTTATGGCACGATATTAAAGGAGTAAATAAGATGTAACAGCTGACATGAAAATTTTTCTTTAAAAGTTTCTAAAGCCGAGATCCCACTAAAGGCCGTGATTCACTATCCTACATAATAGCGCGATCTGCCAAATATGACATGTGTGCTAAAAAAAGTGTGGTAGTGTGGACTAAAAATGCAACTGTGTGACATATTTTTTTGACAAGTCATGCGATTTTAGAAATATTTATGAAAAATTTCATAAAATGATAGATAGATTCCATACGATCAGTTGTTGCTTTTATTGTTAGAAAGCTGAGAATGTTGTTTTTGCATAATTTTTGTATGATAGTGTGGCACCTAAAACACAATTAATAAGCGATTTTTTAAAGTCTGCAAGATTTTCTTATTGGCTCACTACAATAAAATCATAAGCATTGGCAATAAAGCCTATAAACTTATGCCAGAATAAATTGAGAAGTAAATGCATTTATTAAGCTATAAACTTATGACTTTATTGCAGTGAGCCGTCAAAAATCGTTACATTGCTCAGATATTAGGATTTTGGCTGAAGATATGAAAAAGCCAAACGTTTCTTTTCGAATAGAATTAAAGTTTTAATAAGCAAAATAGTCCTTCGATTTTCAATTAATAATTTTTGTCAACTGAAATTACACGGCTCGTATGACCTTTTATTTTAGCTTAAGATCATAAGGACCATGCATTTTCATAATTCCTTATACATTTTGCCCTTGCTTGATTCGAAGGACCATGCAATTTTTTATTATAAATGTTTCTATTATAAAGCAAAATGGTCTTTCGATTTCGGGTTTGCCTAATATCATAATATCTTGCACTCCATATTAGTCTCATGGTTTGATAATTTGATAGTTAAGATTATTATACGAGTATATGTAATTCATACTGTTTTGTCTTATATATATTTACCCTTGCTTGATTCGAATTATAAAACAAACTGGTCCTTAAATTTTGAATTAATGATATCCCTTATCGGGGATAAATAGCGAACGGTTTGTTAACCTGAAAATTCTGCTATTTTGTATAAACAAAAGCAAATTTTCACGTTATTCCCGATAAGGGCCAATATTTTTCTGAAATTTAACATTTTGTAGGACCTTTTATTTTGGCTTAAGACCAGCACCTGTATTCTGTAACTTTTTGCGAACCGAAAATCGTAATATATATCGACATATTTATTCGCCTGCGATAACGATAATGTTATTCTGTAATTTCTTTTTACGATAGTCTGCCGCTTTATCTTATTCATCATTTAATTCAATATTATGTGGTATCTCTGTATAGAAAATGTGAAAACAAGCGAAAAGCATAAAGAATAATTAAGAAAAACTCAACATATTAAATCTTGTGACTTAATTTTTTTTTTCTTAAACCGACACCGAATAAAGTTAAAATATGTTGCTGAATAGCAACGTCGATACATTTTAGTTATATTTATTATAACGATACGATTATCGTAATAAAAGTTACTGAATACAGGTACAGGGGACGAATCATGGCATTTATATTTATATTTATTATAACGATACGATTATCGTAATAAAAGTTACTGAATCCAGGTGCAGGGGACGAATCACGGCATTTATATTTATATTTATTATAACGATACGATTATCGTAATAGAAGTTACTGAATCCAGGTACAGGGGACGATATGACGGCATTCGATACGACACGTAATTTAAAAATATTTCCATATAAACTGTATTGAAATATTTTTAAATTACGAGTCGTATCGAATGCCGTGATTTGCCCCCAGAATATCGAGCCATAACCGCCAAAAAATCTTAACAGACACATATTTTGGGCTTCGTTTTTCTTTTGCGAAAATCGATTATATATGATCGCTAATAATCGATTTTGGTAAAAAAAATCATGTTCGAAAATTGTGTCGATTATGCTTTTTTTTGGCGGTTAAGGCACGATATATCGCATACAATATCGTTTTCAAGATTTGATAATTTTAAAGTAAAAATTTTTCTTTTTAACTCTTACTCTTGCTTGTTTCGAAGGACCATACAATTTTTTTTATTCCAATTATAAAATAAAAAGCAATTATTTTCTTTTTTATATTATTCCTTAAATATCATTTGCAAATTAAGAACTCTTTTTTTATTTCATAGAGACCAATTTAATCCGTTTGTTTGTCTGTTTTTTTATACCCATAATCACTAGATCAAAGGACCATGACACTTCTTTAAGTGCTCCAATTCTATGAAAAAAAAAATATGCTGTAGGATATGAATTGACTATTTCAAGTTTTTATTTATTTTTTTTTCTCTTTTCATTGCAAGTAGTTGTAAGCAAGTTCCAATAACAAAAATTTATGGACACCAAAGAGTAAACTACTCGTAAGAAATAAGAAGAAAAAAACATTGTAGCACTCGTACCAAATGATTATTTAAGGCAAGAATTTTGCCACTACACTAGAAGTTATTTGAATAGGGTTAAAGTTTTTTTTAACACTATTTTTTGTTTTGAAATAAAAATTAAAAAATTATTTTAAGCCGCATGTACTTAAAATTTAATAGCTTTAAAAGTTAAAATATTTTCTAAAAATAATTAAATTAAAACCATAATTTATTTCTCCTAGCTGTGTTTTATACTTACATACATATTTATATGGTTAATACAAAAGTCTTGTTAACTTACTTTATATGTAAAAGAAAAAAGAAAAAGCAAACCTAAACCCAACTCGAATCTATTTAAAATGTCTTGTTGAGGTAAATTTAGTAAAACGACTGCAAATATAAAACAAGATTTGGCCATCAAAACTCTTTAGTTATATGCTCTATAATACACACTTACATACATACATTTGTATGTATGGGGGAATATGTAACCATATATATAACTACTATATATCCCGCTCCCCTTACAAACATATAAACTAAACGTCTCTTAACCAGTTAACTACGGTAGTAGAAGCAGCAGAAAAGCAAAAAAAAAAAGACAACCACAAAAAGAACCGGCTAGACGCGTTTTCTAAACTGCCATCAAGCATTTGCAAAGGTGCAAAAGAAAAACTTAAGACTACAACAATCAGCCGCTGGAAAAGTCCAAAAGACAAAGAACAACACACAAGTATCTATGGCTTATAGAAATATGTAAAAAGAAAAACACAAAAAAAAAAAGCAAAAAACAGTTAGTAAAGTCTTGCACACACACACACATACACCAACCAGCATTTAAGTCAAGACAAAGTGCACTCCATATATATTAAATGTTTAAAGAGCAAATGCATTCTTTTTAAGGCTTACAAAAGTTGTTGAAATATTTGAGCTTCAGAGTTGCATTACTACGCAATATTTTGCATTTAAAAGAATTAGACAAGCATAGAGTAAGTAAAAAGACTTCCGTATAAAATAACGGGTCCGCAAGACCTAAACAGCTGGAAAGCATATAACTGTCAAAGGGGTATGAATGTCTGCTTGGCTTTAAGAATTTTAACTCCGACTAAATGAAATTCTAATTTAAAAATTATAAACGTTAAAAGAATGGGGCGCCAAACACCTATTGAAGGTTAGGTTAGGTTGAATTGGTCGCCGGCCAAAGCATGCAAATCTCATTTGAGTCCGTCAGTATATCCCCATTTCAGAGTGCAATACGAAAAATACAGGGTTCTCATGATGGACAGCAAAAAAAAAATATACTCGATATGGCCCATTTTTATTCCTAAAAATTCCCTTGCGGGAATGAATTTTTTTTCGTTTTTTAATTGTTCCAAAAGGGATTTTTTAAGAATAAAAATGGGCAATCTGGAGTTTGGCTGGTCTTTAATGTTTTTGTTAAGTTTTGGCCTTCGGTTGTTCTGGCATATGAATAAAAATTTTATGGACATCATTTTTGTAGACCATTTCATGACCGCTCTCCTCCTTTTTAAAACTGTTTTTTTTTTTTTTTTGATATATTAGAAAAGGCTAAAAAATTACCGTTATTTTGCATGGTTAGAGGCTTAATATAATTCACAAAAATTTTTGCTAAGCATACTAGAAAATGAAAGTGTGCAAACACTTGCCTTAATTTCAAACCGAACACGTATAACTATAAATAACAAGCAGCTATGTTTATATGTATACATTTCTTAAAGTACGTAGCACAAATGCCTTTAACAAAAATTTATAGGCTTTATGAGCTAAAATCGTACGCATAAGTATAGAAATACTCTTGAGTATTACTCGGATACACATGCGTATATACAGGACTATTTTATTTACACATACATAAAGCATGTCTTCAACAGCCGAAACACATTTTCCATTCCATTTTATATACGTAGATGTATGCATAATGTGGCAAATGATTAATAAATATCCCAAGTATTATGCGTATATATTTTTTGTCCGAATAAATATCCATACTCCTGAGTATAAGCATACTACGGCTATAAGTATGAAAGAGAGAGTCACTGCACTTGAAAAGCATATGCCTTTTTATTTTTAGCTGTAGCGTATTTTAGTTTTTCGCATAAACGAAGTAGAGATGCTCTTGGATGTTGGAATCGGCTATAGTCGTAGTTGCTTGAAAAAAATATATGTGAGCGCACGAATTGTTTGCGCTACAATTATGAGTATACGCAGTTACTAAAATTAAAACTATTTACTTATATATGTATATTTTTTTTTATGAGTACTCATTGTCATTCTCTAAACCTCAGACGTAAACATATGTATGTCGACATGCTGCATGAATAGGCCAAAGAGGGAAAACTTTATCTCCCGATTCCCTAAAACAAAAATCCAATGTGATTTTTCAAAATTGTCGACACACGAATGTATATTTTTTTGCTCCTCTCTGATAGAAATCATTGTCAGAACCCCGAGATTTTGGAAAAAGTTCGATATTGTTGTACAGTGTTACCAATTTGTCACAAATATCTGGGCTCTTTTTATTCTCCAGCTATCCAGTTTGTACAATAAAGTTATGAAGTCTGTGTAAATTAATATGACTGAGACTAAATGTGAGTATTTTTCCTCTTCTTCATACTGAATATTTTCGGTAAAAGTCGTTATGAGGTCGAGGCCGAAGCCTTTGAGTACGTGTCTCAAATTGCCCGCGACCGGAAGTTACCGTAGTAAGTTTTCATATATGGTATTCTGCTTCCATCGTTTAGTTGAAATTTGTTGCTTGAGGTTATCAGCTAACATCTATTACAAGTAAAGGATAAAAAATTAACACCTCCTGGCGCATCTTCTTAACTACATATATTAATCCGATTACGAATACTTGCCTTAGGCGCCACTGTTAATCGTTAGTTATATGCACAGAAAAAAATATCATCGAAATGCAACCAACAAAACAAATTGTTAATATTTAATTTAAAAGTTAACAATCATAATTGTTGATATAACAAATTTTTGTAGTCAATTAAATTACTCAACAAAATTATTTGTTAAATTATATCATAATGGAATGCGCACATGTAAAAGAAACAAGAAATCATATTTTGTGTGTATTCATCATTTGCGTATCTAATAAAGTGTTGCTCTTTAGCTGAGAGGTAAGTGAGTCAGTTTATTAGTGTTGATGTTGCCGGTTCAACACCGCCCAAAGACATTTAGTGTTTTTCGCAGATAAGCAAAAAATTGTTTCGAGTATTGTGATTGTGTATAAAAAGGTTGTTAATATAACAATTATGATACAGAAATTCAACAATTCACATTGTTAATATAACAATAACTTGAATTGAAATAACTTTGAAATCTAACAAAAATAAATGTTGAAAAAAAAATTATTTCAACAAATAATTTGTTGATATATTTAAGTGAAAATATTTTTAAGATTTTCCCTTAACTTACAATTTCGTTAATTGTATTTACAAAAATTATTGTAGGTTCAAAATCAATTAATTATTTCATTGATGTAACAAAAAAATTAATTGTATTTACAAATCATTTTTTTCTGTGTGCTTGCGGCAGTGCTGGCCACCGGGAAAAATCTATTCCTGTATGTGTATTAATTTGTATAAGAGCACTACCATGGCAAATCGCCATAAGAAACTCATTGTATACATTCCATGTTTAAAGTGTTCAGAAGTTTCATTGAAAAACTTGCTAGGACTATTCTCTATTAACTCAAAAAAGAACCCTTAAACGGGTATAATATGGGTTAAAATGTTCATTGCAAATATTCGCCGTAAAATTCTACTGTACGTCCATTAATACAATAAACTAATAAACTAGACGTGTGCTTGGCATTTTACTACGAGAAAAATGTTTGCGGCATATTTCAATACTATAACTTCTCCCAGTGTGAAAAAATTGCCCTTAACTGGTTATATAAAGTGTTAAAGTGATCTTCAAAAAAAATTATCAAAGAAGGTGACAACTGGAATGAACTGAGCTGTAACACAAATGGTTGACGTTAATGTACACAGAAAAAAAAATAAAATAATAAAATAAAATAAACAACTTTAATTTAAAAAAAATGTAATTGAATCAATTAAAATTTGTTATTAATTAAATTTTTAAACAAAAGTTTTAATTGACTTAAATAAATTTTTAATTGATTTTCGGTTTTGTTTTCAATTAAAGTTGTTTATTGCAGGAATATTTTTTTCTGTGTAAGCGCTTCTTTTCCCAATTGTTCTGATTCAGCTTTTCTTAACTTACATTTTGGATTAATTTTTATACCAAGACAAGGTGTATTTATGTATATCGTCGGGTGGTTACTGGTTTGCCGCACAGTATATTTAAAATACATTGTTATTGCGGTAAACCAATAACAACCCCGACGATATAACCCAACAAATAATTCAGTTCATTCCAGAATAATATGTATATAGTTAAATGAATTGTGGTTTTACATATGGATAAACTATGTCGAAATTAATTTCAAACTTGAATTCCAAAATAGGCTATAATTAACCACAACTTTTTACTGTGTAATTTTAGAAAAATTATGATATATATTTATATTGAAAATGTTTTAGAATCTAAAAGAGAATTCAAATAAACTTGTGTGAATTTATTGCGCAATGATTTTATTTTTTACCTTGTTTACTATGTAAACTGGCTCGTAGAGTGTTTTATACTACGGAATACATCTCTTCTACTTCAAAAATTTTCTTCTTGACTTGAGATTGTACATTGGCAACATTTGCGTCAGCAACTATTCAAACTACAGTAACAGTAACAGCAACAACATTTAAACATAAATTTGAACCTGTTTAAAGCTCTTTACAGCCATAAAATGGAATAGAAGAGTAAAAGCTGTTTAAAAAAATCCCCGTGATAAATTGTGGAAATGCCTTAAAAGTGCAATAATCAAGGAAGTTGTAAGTAAGTACTTCATTTTTTTTTTCTCCTAAAAGAATTTCTTTTCATGAGTTTTGTTAATACATACACCAGAAACTGTTGAGTGAACATTTGCAGAAATATATTTTTCTTTTATTTATAATACTGATTCCATTGCACTTGGGGTTTGTAATTGTACAAAATTGGATGATAAGTTTATGAAAAATTTTCAAAAAATAATTTTCTTAATGTTGAGTAATAAATAACCAATAGACATTGTTAGATACATATGAACATTATAGTGACCGTTAGTTGTATGAAGAATTTTTTTTATTTGTTATATATTATCCCCCCTAATCGGTTCAGTTTTATGTAAAAAAAGTACAAAAAAATTTCATACCGATAAGTTGCGTTTTAGGGGGTGCGGACCGCAACCAATTTATTCGATGTAATTTTTTTTTTGTTTAATTCTCTTTTGACTATATGTATGTATATGTATAAAATAATTTAATAGATATAAACTCTTATTGTAAACGCTTAGTAAAATATTTTCCATATAAATGCAATTTTGATATATATAATTTTTCTTATTTTGTTGGTTATTTTCTTCATTATTTCCTATAATAATAATTTTAGCAAAAAACTTTCTTTGAGACTAATGTTGAAGAGCTAAAATATTGCCATATATCATATTCTCTTAAAATGTTTTTTTTTTAAATAGTCATATGCAAGCAAATTAAATTGAAAATGGGATTGAACGCCAACTTTGAGGCGGGCGCACCCCCTAAAACACAACTTATCGCTACGATTTTTTTTGTATTTTTTTATACATAAAACTGAACCGATTTCGGGGGAGAGGACATAAGAAATCAAAAAAATAAATAACGGCCACTCTAATATACAAATGTACACAGAAAAAAAATTCGTGCAATAAATACGTTTAATTGAAAAAAAATACAAAAATTAATTGACAATTTTACTAATTCCTCTTAATTAAATTAAATTTTCAAACAAAAGTTTGATTGATTCAATTACATTTTTAATTGATTTTTGTTACATTTTTAATTAAACGTGTTTATTGCAGGAGCATTTTTTTTTGTTTGTATGTACATATCGTGCCATAACCGACAAAATAGCTTAAGCGACATAATTTTCGAACTTAAATTTTTGACCAAAATAGTTTATTTGCGATCGTAAATAGTCGATTTCCGTCCAAAAAATGTGTCGCTTAAGCTATTTTAGCGGTTATGGCTCGATATGTCTGTAATAAAGACCAAATAAATGTTTCTTGTGAAAGAAAATCATTCATTAAAATGTTTTTAAAGCTACAAGCAGAGTAACGTTGTTCTTCTATTATAAAGCAACAAAACCGAGTAAAATGGCAATTTCATGAATTTTTAGAAGGTCTTCCAAAGTATTTAACTCGATGAATTTGTCTTCACACACATTATTTTAAGAGGGTATAATATTTTAATTTAAAGCTATAACTCTTGAAAAAAAACACCTCGTATTTCATTAAAAAAAAGCGGTCGTTTTCAACTTTTATTCACATAATTTCAATTTAATTCTTCCGCTTAACGAAACAAAATCAAGTTGGTGCGGTATTGATTTGATTTGGTTTCGAACGTAGGATTTGATTTGTATGATTCAGAAAAAATAAACTTTCTCAAATTTAATGTTAATGTTGCACACACCGTCTGCCATTTGCTTAATTATAGATACTTATTTAATTTATATGTGGTTTGAAGATAAGCGGGATTTGGTTTTTCAACTTTTTTTTCCATAAAATGCTTATTTTCTTTTTATGAAAGATAATATTTTATTAAAAGTGTTCATTCAATATTATAGTGTTTAAAATGTATTAGAATTTCCTTTTGAACCCAAACAAAAAAATAATTAATTTAATAATTTATGATTGTTTGAATAAATGAAACAAGTTTTCTTTTGGAATTCAAACTTTGAGCATTATTTTCAGTTTGCACGCAACATGTGCAAGAAAGACCTGCATCGGTTTGAACTCTTTATATGAGATGTTAAAGCAACATTAATTTATTATTAATTATAATCATAATGATATAGAGATACATACATACTTATATATATACATACATACATATGTACGTATGGTAGTGACTTAAAAGATACTGTTAAAGTAATTGAAATGCTAGTGTTAAGCAAAATGAAAACTAAGTGGAGTTACAAAGCAGAATGAAATGGAATGTGAATGATATAAAAAATAAAATAAAAACAGTTGGCTGGGGTCATTAACACTTGTTGTTTTGTTGCATTTGAAAAGATTGATAACATATGGAAATGTTGTTAACAACTAAAAAAAAAGCTTTGAAGTGGAGTTGCTCTCAAAGACTTTATATTTGATATTATTTCTAAAGCATCTGGTGTCATGCAGCAAAAGACTTGCTTTATTTTTGTTCCTAGAACACTTTGTTAATAAGATTACTCATAAATTCTTGTGAATGTATATTTTTTTATTAGTTAAATTTTTTCCCACTATTATTTTGTCTCTTGTGCCTCGGATTATTATTACATTACATGGCACTGCAGTCATAATATATATTGAGTCGTTTTTAATGACCAGGAAATTCATTCATATATTTTTAATTGAGTCTTGTAAATAAATAAATTGATATGGAGCACCATGCCATGTGCTTAAATGTATCTTTGTATGTTCATCTCTTAATGATGAAATCATTACAAGTTTGAATTATATATTAATATACATATAATACATTTCTGAAATGAATATTTGTGGAGAAATTTTTGTGTTTCATGTATAACTGGTTGAATTTCTAATGATGTCAAAAAAAAAAAAAAAAAAAATTATAAGGTATAACCATAACCGAATATGATAATACATTTTATGGCAAAGTGAAATGGAAAGAGGTGATATAATGCCAGCGGGATTTCAAATAAATTTCGGACAAAAGGAAGATACAAAATGCATTAAAATATGGAATAATAAAAAAATATTGCGCAATAAAATTTGGCAGCACAAAAAAGAACAGTTTAAATATTGTATAATATTAGCTAAAGGAACGAGGAATTGTAAAAAATACTATACAAAAAGGCTAGAAAATATACATACGTGCCGAAATTTTATTCACAAACATAATATAATAATAAAACATATTGTGCAAAAATATGAAAAAAACTACATATAACCAAAATTAAAACTAAACATTTTATAGAAAGAAGTATTCCCATAAATTTTGAACATTAGTAGCAATAAATATGCAGAAAAATTATAAAAGAATGTAATATTTGACTTAAAAAAATAAAACAAAATATTGCACAATAAAATGTGACAACACTGGTAAGAACAGTTGAAATACTGCATAATATTAACTGAGAAAACGAGAAATAGAAACAAGTACTGAAAGCAAAATCAGAAAAAAACTATGCGCCGAAATCCATTTAACAAACATATAAAAAAAATATTGTGCAATAATATGAAAAAAATTTTTAACCTAAACTAAATATACATAGATGAACAGAAGGACTAATAAACATGAAATAAAATAAAACGAATATAAAACTTTAATAAAAAGAAATAGAAATAAAAATTATTGCGCAATAAAATTTGGCAACACTAACAAAAACAATTAATAATTAAATATGTAAATAAATAATAAAAACTTGAAAATCTAGCGAATACTGAACAGCAGGAATCGAAAATGTGTGGCGAAAAACTATAACCAAAAATAAATATGGGGTGATACATTTTTATTAAAAGATGTGATATAATTCAAGCAAGTATTCGAATAAATTTTGTACATCAAGACTAATTAACATCTAATTAAACCAAAAGTATGTAGTATTTTACTAGAAAAACAAACAATAAAATTATTGCGCAATAAAATTTGGCAAAAACATTTTAAATATTTTGCATTATTATAAAAAAAAGAGATATAGTAACTGTAATAGTATAACTGAACAGAATATAAAAAAATATTGTGCAAAAATAAATATGATGGTAGATTTTAGCTGATTATTCGCACAAATTTCAAACAGAAGGACTAATAATTACTTGATTATTAGTCCTTCTGTACGAAAATTGTAATAAAGCAAATATAAAATTTTTATAAAAATGATTGCGCAATAAAATTTGGTAGCACTGGCAAACCATTTTAAAAACATATTGTACAATATTAGAAATACTAACAAATACCTAACAGAAAGGCTAAGAAATAGGAGACAAATGTATTTGCATATATTTAATATATTAAATATTGTGCAAAATATTAAAAAAAAACTATAACCAAAACTGAATATACTGATACATATTATGGGGGAGATGGGGTGATATTCAAGCGGGCATTAAAAAATTAAAAAAAAAAACAGATATTAAAATTAAAAACATGTTTGAAATATATTTGCTAGTGTTTTAGCGTTGTCTATATGCATTTCATTGTTGCTGTAACAAATCATCAGTAGACTTCAACCACACATTTTGAATAGTCACAAACCTCTTATCTTATGCACAGACTTTCAAGAACTATTTGAGAATTCACAAATAATAATATTTTTGAAAATCACAAAAGAAAAATAAGCCTAGTAGGCTTAGAAACTAACACAAAAACCCCAGCAAATAATTTATATTCGATTTGAATCTATTTTATTTTTCTACACCTTTATGATGATTTGTTACAGCAACAATGAAATGCATATAGACAACGCTGAACCACCAGCAAATATATTTCAAATTAAAATAAACTTCTGTCAATATGTCGAATAATCAATTTCTTAAAAATTAAAAACATGTACTATTTTACTTAGAAAATAGAAGTTATTGTGCAATAAATTGCAGCAATACTTATTTAAATATCGCACAAGAATAGGCAATAAAATTTTAATAAATAATATAAACAGCCACAAAACAAAAAATTTTAAGGCCTTATTTATAAAAATTACTAAAGCCTTAAAAAGGCTTAATAAGAAAATTAAAAAGTCTTAATAATTTCTAAAATAAATAAATTCGTTTTTATTTTCTAACACGCGCTAAAAAAATATTATTAGATATAAAAAATATTGCGCAATAAAATCGTGCATAGGGGCTAATAACAATTTAATTATTAAACAAATGAAGTCAAAGACAAAATCTAATATCTCTAAAGTGCTCTGGAGATGATCAAATAAATTAGTCAATCACATAGTTGTGTGCGTGCTGTCGTGTTTTTTCGGCTAGACACACTATGCAATATTATTGAGTACTTTATTGCTATTATTATTGTCGTTTTGATCCACACTATTCAATAAATTGCACAGTACTAAAAAAATTATGTGGCGCAATTTTTTGTACAATATCTATTTAACGTAAGCAAAAGCTACACGCACAAGTGCGTTTAAAAAATTTAATAACACTTACGGCCCTTTTCACAATGTACAATTAAAAGTTAACAGAGACTTTAACGACAAGTTTTGCATGAAGAACTGTCAGTTAAAGTTCACGTTAATGCATTAAACACATTCACCACAGCAAGCTACCGACTACCAAATGTCAAGGATAGAATACACATGTTTATATGAGAATGATTCTTTTGAAGACAGCAAGGCAACATGGCGGCAGGTTGTTGTCTATGCTGATTTTGTCGTTGTAGTCCAATTAAACTAATTTCTATTTCTTTGGCTACAATGAGAAAATTCAGTGTTGCCAGTATAATACAAAATGTTGAATGAATGATTTTGTACAATTATTTCATATATTATTTAACAGAAATAATGTCCAAAAATTGATGTAAAGAATAAATTGATTCATTTTTGTAATTTTACGTGAAATAAGTATATTTTAAAAGAGTAATTAATTTTTATATCTATATGCAAAATATATAAAAGTGGCAATACTGAACTATGTATTTGTACTTGAATATCAGCTGCAGATGGTGCTGCTGGCGTCTCCAAAATAATTAAGTAGCCGGCTACGAGGCGACAAATGCTGCTAGCGGCATTTAAAGTCGTGTGTTCGTGTAGCCTGCTGTGGTGAATGTGTTTAATGCATAACTCTTAATCATACATTGTGAAAAGGGACGTTGGAATGAGGGATTTAAATATATGTACACTCAGAGAAAAGCTGCAACTTAAAAATAAGAACGCGTCACATTAATTCAAAAATTTTTAATATAATAGCAAATGTATATTGAGACACTTGAAAATAAATAAAATTAATAAATTAATACTGTAAATTAATATCTTTCCATATTGAAATAAAAAATTTCAACATGACTGGGCTTTCGTTAATGTTTCTTATTAATTCAATAGGGGTTTCATTGATTTTAAGATGCTTTTTCTCTGGGTGTATATATCTAACTCAGAACACGGTTTGGTTACCCTTCAGGAATTAAACTGAAACAGTTTTAATTGATTCAATCTTTTCTCGTCTTTCAAAAATTTTCATTACATACTTTCTTTTCCTTATAAATTATGCATATGACTCATGATATTGATGTTATAATGACAAAAAAAAAAACTGGTCAGCTTATCAATACCAGAAATTTGCGTTATTTGCAGAGATTAAGTGAAATTGCAAAAAAATAAAAAGTGGAGATAAAAATCTACTCTATCAACACCTGATTCATACTCTTTTGCATTAATCTGCCAAGTTCTTTGAATAAAAAAATTGTTTACTTATTCAATCATTGACTGCCAAAGTTAAACGATGTGCTGCAATACAAACAGGCGGAGTTTGTACTTCGCTGAAAGTCAATGACTGTGTGTTGTTTTTAAGTTGTTGGTCAAATAATTTTTTTCATTATCGACTTCAATTTTAATTAAAAGGTATTGCGCAAAAAAACATTTTTTAAACAAAATCAAAACAAAGCTTGGCTTACAGTCAAGGTCAAGGTCTTAAGAAGTAGTCAGTTTTCTCATTTCTATTCAAAGAGTGTTGTTCAAAAAGAAAAAAAATTATATTGTTATTTTCTTTATATTATTTTATTTTGTTAATTTCAATTCAACTTTTTCGTTTTTAGTTAATTCTACTGTTTCTATATTTTTCTTTTCAGTTCCCTCTCCTGCCAGCATAACAATGGTTTTCTTCACCTAAAAGTCAATCATAAAAAAAAAGTAAGTTTCACATTTTATATTTTTCCATTAGAAATCTGTAATTTAGTTTATTTACTATTCATATAACCAATAACAACAATGCTGTGTATAAACTTTTTACCAGAAAATTTCAATTCCGTTCGGAGTTGTTGTTTTTCATTTTTCTTTTTTTTAACAAATTCTATTTTTGGCAAAGTTTAAACCAAAAAGTTTTATAACACAATATCAATTTCCTTTTCGAAAGTTTTGGGAGACTGATACATAAAATATATAAATCAAATTGTGTGTTGTATTGAAAATTTGAAAATAAAGCTAAACGAAAACAAATAAATTTTAAAGTTTATAAAAATAATAAAAAAAAAAATTAAAGATAAATATTATAGTATGTATAACGGTTTTGAATGAGATAAAAAGATGAATGAATGGTTGAATGGCAGCTAAAAAATTTTTCATACTCGTACCTTTACATAATGAAATTTTTAACTTCAAATTAAGAAAGTGAAAAGTATTCCATTTTAAAAAACTTTAACGATAATAATTGTCACATCAGTTAGTAATTACCGTATATAAGATAAAGTGTCAAAAATAATTACACAATCATATAAATATTTCTAATAGAACTTGTTGTGTCTTTCAAAATTATAATTTAAGACATTCAAAGTAAAGCTATGTGCAGACGATTGGCAATCAAAAATTGCCAGCACAAGATAGATTTCCAGTTCACACGGTTGTATCAAATTTGTCTGAAAATCACCAGTCGAAAAATTTTCAGTTCATGCGGTTGTCATATGCAAAATTGTCAGATCTGTTGCTATGCGTTGCCAGACTCTAGGTAGTTGTTAGAAATTGTTAAATATCAATCGTTTGTGGTTGTGTTAAATGTAAAAAGTGAAAATATAAATTATTATGGACCATAAAGAAGTAATTGCAATGATTTTGTCTGCAAATATTTTATTATATGTACTTTCTTTCAAATCGAGCGAGTGCAGTGTTGCCCATAGAAAGAATGATCTTACAATGACGCCGTCAGGTGCATAAACTTCGCACATCTGACAATATTAAAATGTCGGACAAATATCTGGCAATAATTTTACAATGTGTTCTCACGATTGTAAGATGTCTGACAACAGCTGCTAGTATTGCAATGGGCTGACAATGCTTTTTCTGGCAACGACGGCTGACAAAAATTGCCAGTTACAACCGTGTGGTAAGAAATTTTGAACATATTTTACTGGCAATATTCTATTCTATCCGTCTGTTACAAATTTGTATAACAGTTTTAAAAAATTTTTGTCAGAAGTTTAATTTTAATATAAGATAATCTTTTTAAAATATTTGCTTGACTGTATAACAGTTAACAATGTGTATAAGAGTTTGATAAATAATTGTAAATGAGAAATGTTTAATTCTTTCTGGTAAAACATGGCTAAATTACTCTTAAAATTTGCATCATAAAGATATTTTCGTTTGATGAAATTCCATATTTTTGCTGGAAAAGATATTTTATAGCGTTATAACAGCTAACAATATGCTTCTTTCGAAACTATAACAGTTTATATATACAAATCATCTTATGTACTAGGAAAGCGTATGGGAACCAAAAATTACTTGGAAACAATTGTTAGTTTTTTTTTTGAAGTATATATAAAAGTTATAAATTTGTAAAACAGTTTTACAGATTTGTATAACAAGTTTAATTTTAATATAAAATAATATTTTTAAAATATTTGTTTTGATTTATAATAGTTAAATATTTATATAACAGTTTGCTTTTTTTCGTCAGTTTTAAAAACTCGTATCAGAATTTGAGTTTTAATATAAGATTTAATTTTTCAAAATATTTGCCTTGGCTGTATAAAAGTTAACTATTTTTCGGTATAGCAGTTTGCTAGGTATATGGAAATGAAAAATCTTGTATGCTTCCTTGTAATTGCTAATTTTTGCAGAAGTTAAAATCCTTTTAACAGTTTCTAAACTTCCAACATAAACGGATTGTCATTTTGAGAAACTTCATTTCATGTGCGGAAAGATTTTTGTAGCGGTATAACAGTTTAAAATATGTATAGCAAATAGCTTTGAGTGTATGAATATGTCTTGCAGGTAGCAGCGATTAGTTTTTCGAACGGTATAACAGTTAAAAGTCACTATAAGAGTTTTAAAAGTTTGTATCACCAGTTTTGTTTTATTTTAGGAGATTACGTTTTGTGTTTCAAATGTATATTTGAGCTGTATAGCAGTTAAAAACATATTTGTATATGTATGTATTTTGCAAAAATCCTTGCGTTTTGAAAATTATAACAGTTAAATATATGCAATGCAGCTTACTAGGAAATTTTAAGGGATGAAAAAATTACTTGAAAGCAATTTTTTTTAGAAGTATAACAGTTAAAAATTTTTATAACAGTTTTACAAATTAATACCGCAAGTTGTTTTTTTAATATAAAATTGCCTTTTGCAAAAATATTTGATTTGCCTATATAACAGTTAAATATAAGTATAACAGTTTGCTAGGTAATTGCAAATGAAAAATCTTGTATGTTTTCCAATAATTGCTGACTTAAAACAAAGCTAACCTTATAAAATCTTTATCTAGTGACATTTATTTAGTCTTGTCTGAAATAATTTTCAAAATGCTTAATTAAGCCTTAAATTGCATTTTACTCGTTTTCAATTTAGTTTTGATAACCATTCCTGTTATTGCATTGTTAGTTCTCTCTTAAAATCTTTTTAAACTCAAAGTGCTTTTCAAGTGCTGACAGTCCTTTTTTTATTTTCATATTTTTTTGTTGAATTAAAAATATCTCTTTTAGTTATCCGATTTGAAGTCTTAAATAATTTCGTAGTATAAATGCATGCTTATAACACGTCTCTTGGCTAAGATTGAGTAGAAGTAGAAAGAAGCTGGCTTTAAACAAAAAAAGCTTCTATTACGTTGTCATTTGCACTTGAATTTGTACAGCAATAGAAGCTTAGTGTACTCTACTCATATTTGTATTCAGAGTATGAAGAAGCTCTCTAGGAAACAAATTGAAAAAAAAAATATTTTACAAAAATTTTAATACAATCACTCCTTATGATGATAAAAAGTTGTTAACAAAAAGCTCAATGGGATAGAGGGAGATTTAATATGATATATAAAAACTATTTTATTTTATTTCTATTGCCAACTGCTGACTATTCGTATTATAATTTTTTTTCATAATAAAAAAAATTAAAGTGCAATTCATATATGATATGATTTCATGTGAGGGGAGAGAGAGAGAGAGATTTTCTTGATGTCTACATCAAATCAAGAAAATCTTGAATTGTAATGATGAAACGATAAAATTTCAGTAAATAAACTAACAACAGTTTAAAGCAATGTTCACACAGTTAGCACCCGGAAAGAATAACTAAGGCTTAGTATTTACTATCCTACACAATCGTGCGACCTTTGGAGAATAAAAAAATTACCATTATCTAATAAACCTTATCATCCCAGTACCTGGATTGAGTGATTTTTATTACTATAATAGTATCGCTATAATAAATTTAACGAAAATTTATCGACTTTGCTATTCAGTAACATATTTACCGATGTTTGCTGTCGTTTGAAGTAAAAAAGTAAAATAACAAGCTCATATTCACTTAGTTATTTTTTAATTATTATTTATGCTTTTCGCTTATTTTGCCATTTGGTTACGATTTTCGATTCGCAAGAAGTTAAAGGGTGGTTAAATTTTAAGGGCCGATGTTGATTTTGAATAAAACACAAATTATTTAGGAAATTATTGTCATCTCTTTTTATTATGATAATATGGTATGGTTTAATTATGTGTGGAACAAAATATCGGCCAAATAGCCGCCGCGACCTCGGCGGCACACCTCTAGACGATTGTCCAAATTTCCGATGACGCTGAGGCATAATTGAGGTTATATGTCGTTAATGTGCCGAATTATCTTATCCTTTAGCTCTTGACTTGTTGCTGGTTTATCTACGTAGACCTTTTTTTTCTTTCAAATAACCCCAAAGAAAGAAGTCCAACGGTGTCAAATCACACGATCTTGGCGGCCAAGTGACATCGCCACCACGTGAGATAACACGGCCATTGAATTTGTCGCGCAAAAGAGCCATTGTTTCGTTAGCTGTGTGGATAGTGGCACCGTCCTGTTGAATCCACATATCGTCTACATCCATATCTTCCAATTCGGGCCATAAAAAGTTCGTTATCACCTCACGATAGCGAACACTATTCACAGTAACTGCCTGACCGGCCTAATTTTGGTAAAAGTACGGCCCGATGATGCCGCCAGCCCATAAACCGCATCAAACAGTCACCCTTTGTGGGTGCATTTGTTTTTCGACTATCACTCTTGGATTATCATTCGCCCAAATGCGGCAATTCTGCTTATTCACGAATCCAGTGAGGGGAAAATGTGCCTCAAGCCTGAATAACTTTAACGCGTTTCTCGATTGTGTATCTTTCCATGGTTCAAATTTAGTTAGTCTGAAATTGAGAAATGTGAAATGAAATGCAGAAAAAAACTTGACGCTTAGGTGTTCAACATCTGTCCTTGAAATTTAACCACCCTTTATTAAAGGAAATTTTTTAAAATCATAAGTACCTGGTAAATTTTTTCGGTTTTTGGCGAATTTTTAGTCGACGCTTTTTTTTAGTTTTGGCGCTTTTTTAGTTTTTGCAATGTTTTTCGGTTTTTCCATTTCTTTATTTTTAGCGTTTTTTTCGTTTGACGACTTTTTCGGTTTTTGGCGATTCCTTTTTTTTGCAATTTTTTTAGTGTTAGTGCTTTATCTCGTTTTGGCGATTTTTTCCGTATTTGGCGATTTGATTTAGTTTAAGAGATTTATTTAGTTTTGGCGCATTTATTCGTTTTGAGGATTTTTCGGCGATTTTTTTCGTTTTGGTGATTTTTTTAATTTTGGTGTTTTTTCGATTTTTTTTCCTTTTACGTTTTCCAAGATACGGCAATTTGTTAAAATTACGTAGTAAAAATTACAGTAACTTATAGAATACTCTGTAATTTTGTTAATTGGTTAATTGAAAATTTCAAGTGCGTATATATAATTGTCTGTAAATTACATAGGATTGCAACATTTCGTTTCATTACTCGCTTTAGTACACCCTTTAATTTTTGTTGTAACGGCCAACTTTGTACATATTCTGTGAAAATTTTAAAGAAAAAATTTCTAGAAAAACAGCATGCGACAGACAGACATATGGACATTGTAGCGAAAAAATAGGGTGGGCTTATTTTCACCTGTGGTGTGCGGATGCCTAAATAGCTTACAAAGCCCTAATGCTTATAGATATACTCCTAATAAATTATTGAGAATTACATCTGGACGTGCTTGATAACAATTGGTTATTATTTTGAGACGCTTTAAATAAAATTAATAAATCAGCCTGATGGTTGTGGTTCATATTTTCGTCAAATCTTCCAATCTTATTCACTATAAAAACTAAGCTCTGTCTTATGCTGAGTACACATCTGGCATTTCGTGTATTATAATTTTGTGGTACCCCATTTTCATAATGTGTGCAACGCCGTTCAATGAAAAATGTAGGCAATGGCAAACGTTGCCACTAGTACACACCATTGCGATATCACAAAATGCCATAGTGTACTCGGCATTAGTGGGATTGTGTCATTAAATTGTTTTTATAATATTTAATATAAAATTTTTTATACATAAATTCAATAATTATTCAATTTTAATTGAACTGGCTTGTGCTTATATTATTCGCCATATTACTACAGTTGTTATTATTTAGTGGCCACTGTTAATCTGTAGAATTATCATCATAATTTTCTTAAGCTTAATATTTCTTTTATTTGTTGAGTACCTAAGTATGAATATATATATATATATATATATATAAATATATATATATATCTTTATGACTGTGTCACTCCATCTATCTTTTTAATTGAGTCTGTCTGTTATAGTCTGTCTTTTCATTTCTATTCACCAATGTATGTCTTTTTTTTTCTAATTTAAGAAGTACATTGTTAGTTGCAAGAGCTTCGTCTTGTCTAAAGTGCTGAGTCAACCATTTGGTTTGTGTTTTTTTGCGTGTCTTCTATAGATTTAGTTACGAAAAAGTATCTATTTTTTTATAATGATAAAATAGTTAAACAGACAGTCAGTCATTCATATATTCAGTGATTTTCACATTCAAGTTGTTCAATAATTGAAAAAGAAATAAATATATCGTAACGTAAAAACCTGGCTATAGATGTCGTTGACAGCTGATAATTTCTTCGCTAGGAAGTCTTATAGTATTTATGTCTGTTATTATTGTATACATATGTATATGTACATATACAAGTATTTATGTATATATTTTTATTTTGATCATTAGTTGTTTTTGTTTAAAAAATCAAATAAGTAGTAAAATTAAATATGACCAGCCAAATTTCAGTTTTGAGTTTGAGTTATTAAGACTAATATCACTAACTGTTATACAGCTCTTAAAGCGGCAGCTTTTAAAAAAGGAAAAGTACTGAACATTTGCGTTATAAATCAATCGTTGCAATGCGGTGAGACATACAGTAGTTTCCGAGAAAACAGCCTGTGACAGATAGACTGTCAGACGACGATTGTTCGGTGTATAACAGTTTAAGCTGATTGCTTGTAATGAAGGCAATTATGAAATGCTCCTAATAATATTTAAAACGTAAAATATATCAATTAAAGCGTGAAATCAAAATCTTAATTAGTATATTTTACCTTTTAGAAGCATTTCATAATTTCATTCATCACAAGCTATCAGCTTAAACTGTTATACAAGCTTCAGAAGTCCTTATAACTTTTTTAATGTCATGCTAAATTTTAGAACTGTTATACTTTAATTTACATTTATATAATATTAATATTAATGTTTTTTTTTAAATATGACATTAAATATGGTTTTTTATTTCCCTTTCTCTTAATGCTACTGATAATAGCAAGTCATTATCTTAATAATCAACTTACATGCATAAATAAGTGAATTTACAAGCGAAACATACATATTGTTTTCTATAACGCTTTGGCTATTTTTTTCCCTTTTCTTCTTCTTAAGCAGTAAATTTTTGTTTTGATTTCCTTGTCACGTAACTTGCTAACTATATAAAGAAAATCGGATATTTCACATACGTATACATTCCTAGTATAAGCAACTATACTTATAAGGATGAAATAGTAGCAGCAACAACAACTTGCTGCGAAAGAAATCATATTGAAAATTGAAATCATTTTGAAAATATTGCAAATTTTTTTCATTGAGATAAGCAAAAAAAAATTACAAAATTAATATCGAGAGAAAGTTGTAATAAAAAATTATATATTCTTTAAAAATGCTGCTGATGGAAGTGGATAATAACCAAAGAAAAATGTTGGTTTAAATTAAACTGTAAATTCTCAGTTATTGCCCGGAGCAAAAATGTTCTAAAATCTCTATGAGCATAAGCTTTTATTAATAATTTTATCGCCTTTATTAATTCCATAATTAAGTGACGGATTGCGGTTACATAGAGGGAAATACCAATGAAGAATAAAAAAGAAATTAAATAAAAAAAGAAAGAAGGCTATATAAATTATAGAGAAAAAGTAACAAGTTAAAGAATAAGGTTAAATTCTTTAATTTGAAGTTTTTATAGCTATGCTATATATTGCGAGATACACGAGTTGGAACGTGATTTTCGTAACAAAAATAATCGACACTATTACAGTTATAAGAGTGTGAAAATAAACGAAACAACTTTTTTGATTTTGTTTTGTTTCGTTCTTTGAAACAAAAACAATGAGAACGATTGCTCAATTTGTTTTTGTTTTAGTTAATTTAATTATTATTTTTCGAACTTCATTTGTTTCTATATTTATGATTTGAACAGGCTAAAGTTCGTATCGCTTTTTAAGCCAAATTACATGTGATAATTATTAATGAACAAATAACACCAAAGTTAGTTGTAAATATTTTGACAACACATAGTTGAACGGAACAGCTAGCCGTTTTCGAAGGCCACTAAACCTTCATCATCAGCGTTCTTCTGTGTTTGGTTGGAATGGCATTTAAATATAATTTATATTATTCTGCACGGAATAGCTATGTTATAGGTATGCTATTTATTTCGCGATACACGAGTTAGGATGTGATTTTCTTAACAAAAATAATCGACACTATTGCAGTTATAAATTTATTTTTGTGTTGATTTCTTTGTACTTAAAAGCGGAGTACGAAACGAAAGAACTTTGTTGATATTAGTTTGTTTTGTTCTCTGTAGTGAGTGAAACAAAAACAATGAGAACGATTGCTCAATTTGTGTCTGTTTTATTTTTGCACATGAGCACAAACCAGAGAACACAGCTAGGACGCCACCGGGGCCACAACCAATACATTAATTAACTGCCATTTTATAGAATCCATGTAAAAATTCTCGTCCGCCTATTTATATTGAAAACAAAAAGAAAGTACTCACAATTTGTTTTTGTTTTCAATATAAAAAGACAAGCGAGAATTTTTAAATGGCTTCTATAAACTGGCAGTTAATCGTACGCCACTAGGATTCTACATAAAACTAATTTTTGGCGACTTTGGCGATTTTTGAAATCAATTTGGCGAAATAGTTCGGAAAAATCTGACAACCCTGGTAAAAGGTAATAATGCCAAACAGCTGGAGATAACAATTAAAAGTTAGAGAGAATTTCGAATTAACGTAGTCAGCTGTTTTCAGCGTTACCGTTGTGCGACTAAAGTCGCATTTTGCCCCTTTTTCAACTGCCTTGCCACTGTTTATGCCCCTTACTTTTAAATCCCCTTTTAGTCTCATTGGCATTATTTTGTGCCCCTTTTGCCCCCTTTTTCTTCAGTCAACTTTCGTTTTATTTTGACAATAAATGTACGCAGATTCGTACAGATTCTACCACATTAAACAAGATTTTATTTCCTATGTGTCAAACTTAATATAAAAACATACACATTGGTATGAATCTTTTCATTTGTGTAAGATTTTTTTAATATACGAGTACAATTGCACACTTATACTTGATAATTCTAACTGTATTTTCGATATGAATTGTGAAAGCCAAATTTAATTAAAGTACATATTTTTAAAAGGCTGTTCTGTAAACCGATCGATTTAAAATCGCACGATTTTAGAATACTAAAACAGCCAAACACGTGGCCAATTGCCATAACCAAATGATCAAAAAATATCCGAGTTTTTACCACAAAAACAAAATTATTTTCGGAGGAAAGTGACTATTGCTGATGATAAGTTGCAACTACTCGTTTAAATCAATGGACAAATGGCCAAATTAAACGTAAAAATGTACTCAGATTGATTCAGCAGTTGCAAAGTCGGTGAGTTAGACCTTATTTCATCTCTATAAAAAAAAAATTACCAAAAAAAACATAAAGCGTAAACATAAATTAGCGTTGCTAAAAAAATTTCAAATGTACAGAAAGTAGACACTTGTCTGTCCATGCTGTCTGCTTTAAATTAATTTCAAATGATTTGAAAGAACTTATTAATAAATACAGATGTACAATTTCAACAGAATTAATATTTAAGGTATTTAATAAGTATGCATGATGCATAAAAATAATACCATAAATATATTATCCTCTTCAGAATCGAAGTTAAAATTTTTTTTATCAAATCTTTAAATGAATGGTTAAGTACATTTTTTGAATTACACTGGTTTTTAAGTATAAAAGTGATATGCCCCAAAAGATGCCAAAAAATTTACTAAAGTATTTTTTAGTTTTTTTTTGTAAATCTTAAGAACTAAGGCAAATTACGGCATTCAATATCGAACGAAATTTCCATTTATTTTCTATTGAAATTTCGATCAATATCAAATGCCTTATTTTGACCAGTGTTTCATTATTATCATAGATTTTTTTTATACTTAGTAGCTATCTATACTACTTTTATACTCGTCTTATTTGTAAATAAAAACTGTATTTGCAAATACTTAACTAGCCGGTATTATAGAAATACATTCACAGTCGTCAAATAAGCAATTGTAAAATTCAAAATTTACTTTTTTACCCCCAGTAATCAGTAATTATTCATGTGAGTTAGTAAAGGCTTCATTATTCTTTACTTTCTGTTGATGTTCTGTGCTGTGCCGTTCTGTTTCTAAATTTTAATATTTACTTTTTATGTAATAACTTGTCAGCTGTTTCTGAGCAGTACGGCCACAGTTTTCCACTAAAGTGATGAGTTCGTCCATTTTTATGTTTCAATATAATTTTATGTTTTTCTGATAAAAACTAAATTTTTTAAATTTTAAAAGCACAATCACAATTTTTATTTTATTTATGCTGTCACTTAGTATTTCTTAAATTTTTTTGGATATTCACAGTTTGAACCGTAACAGAACAGAACGAAACAGAAAAACTGACGAAGTGTGTAAGATTTCTAATAACAAAAAAGAGTCAGCTGATTCGTAACAGAACAGAAATTAAAGCCTAATTCTGTCACAAGTTAGAATTTTTACTTGCAAATACAACGTGCGAATAAACATAGTATATGAGTTCACATAAAATGAATGTTTGTGTACTTTTTATACATGAGAAATTTGTTTTTATTGTTTGTTTTTAATAAAAATAGCTTAAAAATATGTTTGTTTCTTTGATTTTCCTTTATTTTAAATTTGCCCCTTTTTATGCTCAGAAATCCCCTTTTTGTGCTACTTTTTTTTGAAAATACCCTGTGCCCCTTTTTGAAATTTGTCAACGGTAACGCTGATTTCGGTTGAACAACGCGAAACACATCTGCAAAATTTTTACACAGAAATTTATGCCCTGCCCCTTCTTGGTCCTGAGGGTTTCCTTGGCTGCACCAGTTACTACAAAACCGAAGGTCCCGCGCTTGAGCCCGGCCTCACCACCATGCATTTTTCTGATGTGCATAGAGAATAATATGAATAATAATGAATGAAGCCATAATGAATGAAATAATATAATTCTTTATATACTGCAGCTCAGTTTGTTTTCTATGCAAGTTGCCTGATTTTCTAACCAGTGATGCCAACTTTTTTGGCTCTAAAACAACATCAAAATTTAAGAAAAGCAATAAAACGCGTAATTTTGAGATCTAAAAAGCGTAAAAAGCACTAACGTGGAAAACGAGTGAAGATTCAAACGAGTGAAGTTATTATTATTGTTTAATATTTTCTAAGCTATTCTCTATTTAATGAAATACTCGTACATCAGACGAAAGAGATATGCTTTACTCTGAAAAAATAAATACAGCAAGTTTTTATTAAAGTAATTTTAAGAAATATGTACACAAATTTCTCTAAAGCACTACTTAGGGCCAATTTCACCAACTTATTTAAATATCAATTCATATTTAAAAATAATTTTTCCATATAAAAATTAATCAAAATCGACATTTAAATATGAATTGATATTTAAATAGAGTTGGTGAAATTGGCCCTTAGTGCTTTTTCTTAGTTTGGCACTAACGCTCAAAATTTGGCGTTTTGAGTCTTCAAAAACCACTAGAAATAGTGCCAACAGCACCAAGTTGGCATCGCTGCTGCCAACACCGCCTGCGACTCTTTCTCACACATCATTTTGTTTGTAGAGATGAAGAAAAAAAAAACAAGCAAACTTCATTTAAAACATGGCAGTCCATTTCACCAAACAATTGTTTAGTTTCACATTAATTAATAAAAATATTTCATTCAATAAAAAGAATTGAAATTACTGAACTTAAGCCTGACTAAAAATTATTTCTGATTAAAAATTCACTATAGTTCAATTAAAATCTAAAAATGACTCATTTAATTCATCATGGGCACGTGACAAAAATATGTTCACTTGGCAATCACTGTTCACTGGGCAATCACAAATGTTGGAAAGTCAAATAAACCGTAGAAAGCAAAAACAAAAGTAACATAATATCCACTACTATAATACTTACATGTATGTACCGACGGTACATCGAATAAGTAAAAATAATTAATGTGATGATTGTAAAAGATAAGCAAGAATATTTAAACATACATACGTGGGTAGAGTAATAAAGGGTGTTTTTTATTGAGGTATAGAACTTTAAGTTGGCATCACTTTTTTAACTGGCGGCCATTTTGTCAGCTGTCAAGTGATTAATATTTAGTTTGGTTTGCCATTTCATCATGAACAGGTTGACAAAAGAACAACGCTTGCAAATCGTGCAAATTTATTTCGAAAATAATGGTTCAGTTCGCAATTCCATCAGAGCAATTAATTCGGTTAACCATGGATCGTTTTCGCACTACGTTTACTCTATGTGATGATACGCATCCGCAGAGACGTCGAACAGTGCGCACCGAAGAAACAATTGCCGCTGTAGAGCAAAGTGTTGAAGAGGACCCGAATGAATCGATTCGCCACCGTGCACAGCAATTGGAGCCGACTAACCGACTATTTTGTTCCCGAATTGGATGGCATGAATGTGGATGAGTTGTGGTTCCAACAAGACGGCGCTACATGCCACACAGCGCACGTCACAATCGATTTATTGAAGGAAACATTCGATGAGCGCATAATTTCGCGGAATGGACATGCCAATTGGCCACCAAGATCGTGTGATTTGACACCATTGGATTATTTTCTTTGGGGATATGTAAAGTCGCTCGTCTACGCCAACAAACCAGAAACGTTAGGGGACTTGGAAGCCAACATTCGTGGCGTTATTGCCAACATACGGCCCCATATGCTCGAAAAAGTGGTTGAAAATTGGACCTGTAGAATTGGCTTTATTCGAGCCAGCCGCGGCGGCCACATGCCGGAAATCATATTTAAACATTAATGGCATAAAATTATCCTTCCAATTAAGCCAAATTGATGGACATTACGATTTTTTTGTGTTTTATTTCAATTCAAAGTTCTATACCTCTTAAAAAAACACCCTATATAACTTCGTGCTAACCTAAATAGAAAAATGAAAATATGGAAAAACAGGGGAAATAAATAGTGATACTTGCATATGTATTTACCAAAGGTAAATCAATAATTGTACACAACAATCATTTCTCACATTCCGTTAATAACAATCTCTACCCAAGTAGATAGACTAGGGTGCTGATGAAGTGCGTTGATGCACAGAAAAATATCGGTATTTCCCCCAGCTTAAAAGTCTAATTTAATTTTTCTTCTCTTCTTTAGAAACTCACATTAATTAATAAAATATTTCATTCAATAAAAAGAATTGAAATTACTGAACTTAAGCCTGACTAAAAATTATTTCTGATTAAAAATTCACTATAGTTCAATTAAAATCTAAAACGAAATTTACTATTTGTTTTTTAAAAAGTAAATTTTAAAATGTGCTGAAAAGTTTTTAATTTTACCAAATCGGAAAATAAAAAATTCAGTTTGAACTAAATCCTTTTGCCTTTTTTACAACCAAAACAAATTCTTGTGATTAAATTTTAATTAAAATCTTTGTGCCCACTTTTTCGTTTCATTGTAATTCAAATTCTCTCACCCATACAGCTGCAAAACATTTTTGGACTTCCCTGATTTAAAATTAATGAAAAATAATCTCGTTCTATGCCTTTGTTTAGCATGGAGGTGAATTGTGAGTGAATCTGTGCTAACACTTGTTACTGTTGGGCTGCTTGTGTTTGCAAAATAGATCAAGATTCGCCAGAAAACTACATCTAGTGAACAAAACAATGTCCTAAGGGCGGTAAAGTCTTTTTAAAGGCATCGCTCTGCAGTTTTGGCTAGGAAATAAATATTTTTTTTTAGATATAAATAGAAAGGAAAAGGCCACTGTTAGATTCAGAAATATAAAATATCCAATATTCAATAGCCTACTATTACGAATATTAGGCGTGTAATATGTATTACGAATATTTCGCGTGTAATATGTATTCCGAATATTATTATTATTATTATTTTTTTAAGTATATAAGGAAGACTCCGCCGGGGCATCTGTTCAGTCTGAAGGTGTTCGCCGACGAGTCAACATCAATAGTTAGTCTGCCAAATCACTCTGCAGGCAGTCCCGCAACTATACTTAAGCCTGCAGTACACAGCATGTAATAAACCACATACGCATGTGGCTCTGACGTCATCACGAAGCTACATTTGCTGGATGCCATGTAAAGGGTGTTTTTTTTAGAGGTATAGAACTTCGAATTGAAATAAAACACAAGAAAATCGTTTTAATGTCCATCAATTTGGCTTAATTGGAAGGATAATTTTATGCCATTAATGTTTAAATATGATTTCGGGCATGTGGCCGCCACGGCTGGCTCGAATAAAGCCAATTCTACAGGTCCAATTTTCAACCACTTTTTCGAGCATATGGGGCCGTATGTTGGCAATAACGCCACGAATGTTGGCTTCCAAGTCCCCTAACGTTTCTGGTTTGTTGGCGTAGACGAGCGACTTCACATATCCCCAAAGAAAATAATCCAATGGTGTCAAATCACACGATCTTGGTGGCCAATTGACAGGTCCATTCCGCGAAATTATGCGCTCATCGAATGTTTCCTTCAATAAATCGATTGTGACGTGCGCTGTGTGGCATGTAGCGCCGTCTTGTTGGAACCACAACTCATCCATATTCATGCCATCCAATTCGGGAACAAAATAGTCGGTTAGTCGGCTCCAATTGCTGTGCACGGTGGCGAATCGATTCATTCGGGTCCTCTTCAACACTTTGCTCTACAGCGGCAATTGTTTCTTCGGTGCGCACTGTTCGACGTCTCTGCGGATGCGTATTATCACATAGAGTAAACGTAGTGCGAAAACGATCCATGGTTAACCGAATTAATTTCTCTGATGGACGATTATGTCGACCATAAAATGGACGGAGCTTGCGGTAAACTTCGCGAACTGAACCATTATTTTCGAAATAAATTTGCACGATTTGCAAGCGTTGTTCTTTTGTCAACCTTTTAATGATAAAATGGCAAACCAAACTAAATATTAATCACTTGACAGCTGACAAAATGGCCGCCAGTTAAAAAAGTGATGCCAACCTAAAGTTCTATACCTCAATAAAAAACACCCTTTACTAGTAACATGCGTACATGTGGATGGTCACATGCTTACAGATATGCTGCCGCTTCAGAAAATGTGTTCACTTCGGCTACATGTGTCACATGTGCATTTTGGAATAAAAGTTTTCCGGCATGTGATATAAGTAATTTTGATGCTAGTAATTTTAAAAAATGTAATCAACATGCTGAAAATTCCCGTGACGTCATCGCCACATACGCATGTGGCTTTTTACATGCCGTGTACTGTAGGATATTAACCTAAGCTCAACTGGTACTTAAGCCTGCAGTACACAGCATGTAAAAAGCCACATGCGCATGTGGCTCTGAAGCATTTTTGACGTCATCGTCACATGCGCATGTGGCTTTTTTCATGCTGTAAGTACCAGTTAAGCTTAGGTTAATATCTAGAGCCTACAGTACACGGCATAAAAAAAGCCACATGCCTATGGCGATGACGCATTTTTGATGTCATCGCCACATGTGCATGTGGCTTTTTACATGAAGTGTACTGTATGTATGTAGGCTTTAGATATTAACCTAAGCTTAACTGGTGCATATTTATACTTTTGAAATATGAGTGCCCCTGTGGTCGAGTAAAGTGCAAGCATGTCATGCCGGAGCAGTGATGCCAGAATTCCTTCACTAAAATGGCTAAGCGGAATCGAATGCAAAAATCATGAACTTTAGCAAAAAACAAGAAGGTATTTCATATATTACTTTTTTTAAAGCAAATCGGGAACTTTTTTTTAAGTAAATAAAAACAATAAATTGAAGTAATAAATAAAATAATTTTTCTTCATGTAATTAAGAAACTACGCATATAGTGCAAACTTGCAATACGGCTTCTACTCAGTCTTTAAATTTTTGGGTTACTAATCCATTCCTTGCGAAATTCTTGTTTATACTTTTTATTCCTTTTCTATTTTTTAAATTTTCATTTAAACTTTAATGTATTTTTTATTTTCACTCGTGTTAAACAAAAATGACCCTTGTTTGATTGATATCAAATGTAACATCAGAGCGCTCTCCTTCGTCGGTATTGTGCAGCAGAATCATAAGCGAAGTAAAATAATTAATCATTGACACCAGAGGCGCTGAAACACTGTCTTATTAAAAAAGGGGCAATGCACCCCGAAGAATGGCCTTTCTGCGCCTATGGTGTTACTTCCCGTGACTGGGGTTGGATGAGGGATGGAAGTAATTCGAAGCCCAATTGTTGAATTTTTAACCTTGCATGGTCCTGATAGAAAAGAATATATTTTTTTTTAAAATTCGGTCACATCGCCTTATGGTCTTATAAATTAAAAGATAGGGTGACTTACAAAAATTTTAAAATCGACTTTTTGATTGTTTATAGTGTAATTAAATAAAATCTATCTATCGATAATATTTTTATACTCAAAAATTTCGAAGTTATTAATGAAATTAAAAAGACTTCTGAGGAGTAAATGCACTAAAATTTATAATGTGTATAGCTTCTTCTCTAAAATAACTGAAATGTGACTTACGTCTTTTTTTGAATTTATGTAACGATATAAAGCGTGTGTGTCCTTTTGGAAGCAAGTGTTTCTATATTTTTAATTTCATAAAAATAGCTTTTATAGTTTCGAAAAGACGGTAATCGCCCCTTGGTTCTTCTCCTCTTAGTTCTAGTCAGCTGATTCGTAACAGAACAGAAAGTAAAGCCTAATTCTGCCACAAGTTAAAATTTTTACTTGCAAATACAACGTGCGAATAAACATAGTATATGAGTTCTCATAAAATGAATGTTTGTGTACTTTTTATACATGAGAAATTTGTTTTATTGTTTGTTTTTATAAATATGTTTGTTTCTTTAATTTTCCTTTATTTTAAAGTTGCCCCTTTTTTTCTTAGAAATGCCCTTTGTGTGCCCCTTTTTTAAATTTTTCAATAGTAACGCCGGCTGTTTTGTTGTTCAGCAGTATATATTTTTCTAAGCAGACTCTGTGTATTATACTCTCCAATATATATAGTCTCAAGAGAATTTTTCAATACCCCTGAATGTAACCTGGTCACAGCTTATATCAAATTTAGTATGTAAAAGAAAATCCATTTTCGTAAATAATAAGCCAACAGTAGTTGAGCTGCCAAGAGGATGATGATGAGCATAATTGTGGTTGAAAAACAAGAGGATTATAATATAGTAAGCGTATTAAAAAAATAAATAAAAACAAAAACTATGCTAAACCTAATAAAATTAAAATAATTGCACTAATATATTATTAAGGGTATTCAAAGCTGACAGTAACTAGTAGAGATTTGTAAGAAAAAATTAATATGATAACATTGCAAGTAAAATTTCTTTATATAAATTTCCAGTTATACTTTCTCAAGTGAATACACCTCGTACACTCTTGCACAAAATTATTTACGAAACTGCTCAAAAAAGCTAACAAATATCGTGAACATTTCATAGACCAATAACTACAATTATGCATTTTTAGATTTTTTAATCAGAAATAATTTTTAGTCAGGCTTGAGTTCAGTAATTTCAATTCTTTTTTATTGAATGAAATATTTTTTATTAATTAATGTGTATGCATGTTTAAAGTTTTTTTTTTCAAACGAATGATTAAACTACAAACATGCAGAATAACTCAATACAAAGAATCGTAACTCATTGTAAATTTCCTACAGATGATCCTTAACATGATCTCTATTGAAATTCATAGCAGACAGTGTGAATTTCAACGAGAACACAAATAATGCAAGCTCATTGCCTTAACTTATTAAATATAGAGTTTTTTACTTTAATGCAGAAACAATTGCTTTGAATTTTTTCAATTTAGGGAGGGAGAAAACAGAATACAGTAGTATTCGGATATAAAAAAAATTTAAGGTGAACAAATAATACCAAAAAAGCTAAACATATGTAAAATTTTGCTTGGTTTTTTCTTCATGTGTATATTGAGGAACACTTTGATTGTTAATTAGAATGGGGGAACAAGTATCTCTTCGCAGAATTAATGTTACCTGAACACACTTTCGTTCGTTTACTTTTATTCTCGATTAGTTCTTCATAGTTCAATGGCGTACAATTACGAATATTATGCGTATTAGAGACCTGCGTAAACAGTCTTTAAATGTAAATAGTTCATGATTTTTAATTGTATTCACGTCGCATGTATTATAATAAACCAATAATAAATGCTGTCGTACTATAAGCGAAGCACGATGGATGTATTGGTGTACGTGTATATCAGTGTTAACAAGCGATGTCGCCAAAACAGCTTGTTTGTAACAAACACTCAAAAGAAGTACTGTTGATTAGTATATGATTGTTATTTTTCATATTGTACGTTTGAGTGTGTGTGTAATATGTAGATGGTAAGCTACTATGTGATTAACCGCATAGAACTAATGTTAATGCATGTGTGTGCCTTTGCATGTGCGCAGAAAAGTAAAAGATCATACACACATACATGCATGACGTTTGTACACGCGCTCATGCGTAGAAAGAAACAAGTATCACAAATTCTTCCGTCACGAAGTGTTTTCTTCTTTACTCTTATACCTACAATACTGAAACAAATTTTTTGCAAACAGTGTTGTTAACGTTGTTGTTAACGAATATTTTTTTTTTGTGAAGGTTAAACTATGAAGCGATGTAAATAGACCGCCAAGTCACTCTGGAATCAGTTCCGTAACTATACTTGGATATTGGATATTGGATATATTGGTGCTTGTTTATACTTTTGAAATATGAGTGCCACTGTGGTCGAGTGGGCAGATTGCAGAGGTTGATAGTTCGAATATAAGAAAAAATTAATGAAAAATTAAATACAATTGCATTTGCAAAAATTAAATTAAAATTTAAGTTTTCGTTTTGACAGTTATATAAATGTCGGAATAGCATTTAAATATAATTTATATTATTCTGCACGGAGTAGCTATGCTATTTATTGCGCGATACAAGAGTTAGGACGTGATTTACATGACAAAAATAATCGACACTATTACAGTTATAAATTTGTTTTTGTTTTGATTTCTTTGTACTTAAAAGCAGAGTATGAAAAACAAAATAGCTTGCTTGGACCGAATTTAGATACGAAAACATTTGGAAGGGAAACATTTAGTTTGTAGCAATTTACGGGTGGGGAAGAGAGAATCCTTTTTGTGTTCGGTAATCGGCGACACGCTTTGTTTTCATATTCTTTGCTATATATACATGCATACATGTACAAATATGCTTGCTTTTATGCAGTAATATTCGTCTGTGTGGACGCGAAGGAAACAACAAAAGAGAATTCCAGATGTTTTCCTTCCAAATGTTCGTCCGTCTAAACTGGGACTTGTTTTTGTTGTTTCGTTCTTTGAAGTGAGTGAAACAAAAGCAATGAGAACGTTTCTTCAATTTGTTTCTGTTTTGCTTTTGCACATGAGCACAAATCAGAGAACACAGACGATCGACTGTACTCCAGCTATTAATTTAATAGTACGCCGCTAGGAAGGAAAATAATGGAAAATAAATTGAAACGTTTTGAAATAAATACAGAGAATTTAATAATTTTATTGCATTGTTATTTCATACATGAAATTTGTTTTATATAACTTAACAGCATAGCTATAACCGGGTGTTGTTAAGACACCTCTCTTCTTTTTTAATCCTCTTTAAGTTGTCGTATGAAACGACATGTAATTTACTGTGAAATAAATTCAAGTTTAATGCCATTAAGTATAATTTTAATAATAACTATAAAATTTATACTTATTTATATCTGTTCCAATAAGGAAAAAAGAGCTTTTATGTTTTATTTGTGCTAATTTTAAACATACTGTGATTTAATTTTAATTTATTATTTATATGTGAGGCAATAAAGGCGTAAATCATTTGTGGTTAACTTTATTAAAATAATCCACTGCAATTGATTTACATAAAAAGTTGTAAACGACTTTAAAAAAAGAGAACGTTATAATTGATAACGTCTATATTTTTAACGAATTTAAGAATTCTTTCTTTTTTTCTTTAAAGAAAAAAAGAGAAGTAGCACTCAGCCAATGTCTAATACTATTAAAAGCTGTTACTTTCTTTAGGAAAGGGATAGTGATAGAGAAGACAGGCGGTGAAGGAAGAGATAGAGAAAAGCTTCATTCTTTTGCAACTCTGCTTTTTGCACGTTTTTTTTTATTAATGCAGTGTTGCCGCGACTCTGGGGTTAAGTAAGGCATATTAAATTTTTTGAAGCTGTGGTTAGTAGCCATTTCGCGGGTTATTTTACTTCGCCGATGATTCTGCTACACAACGAAGGAGGGCGCTCTGATGTTGCATTAGGATTAGTATCTGGTGAAGTCGGTATAGTTCAGTGATCAGTGACTATGCCTTCATCACTTGAATTTTCCTAAAACTACTGACGCAAAGGGACACTAATACGCATCAGAAAAATTCGTGATATTGTTATTTAATAAGTGTTGGATACAGGGATTGAACCCAGTACCTTCGGCTTGTAGTCAACGTTTTAACTACTTTACAAACGCCACTTTCCACGCCACGCCTTTTTTTCTAAAAGAATAAGGCTTCCCTTTGAGAACATTGGCAAAAAAGGGCGGGAACACGCCCATTGGTTATATTGAGCCATCGGGCTTTTGGTAGGACGATTATGGCAACCGTAAAATGGGAAAAATGCGCGGAACATTGTTTGAACAAAACACTAATTAAAAAAAAACCATTTTGATCATAATCCGTCCATAGCGATCTGGCTAAAGATGAAATATAAATGGTCCCTATCAACTCGTTAAACTTCAAAAATCCCTATAAGAAGATCCCCTATTTATTTTTATTTTTTTTAATTTTTGATTTATTATTATTTCTTTTTTTTAGTAAGTGTGTGTGCTCATTTTTATTTTCTTACATTTGAAAGCTGACTACGAACTTTTCAGCGCTTGATTTTGATTGCAAAATGCGCGTGTTGCATATTGAATTTTGTGCAGTCATTCATTCCTTCATTTAAACTTTTTCATTTTGTTTTTTTCTTGTCGTTTATATTTAATGCTGCCTGAATTCCTTTGCTTGTGCAAGTCAATGAAGAAAATATACCGCCAATTTTCCAAAGTAAAAAGAATTGTATGGGTAAATATATATTTTTGTAAAACTTAAGCAGAAGTATATTTTTGAAGACAAAACCAACAAAATGCGCAGAAATTGATTACAGACAAATAAAAGAGTAGAAAAAAAAGCAGAAAATAAATAGGGAAAATTGGTTACAAATTATAAATCAAGAAGAAAACTCAATTTACTCTGTAATTGTAAATAATAAAAATTCAATGGAAATTGATGAAAATTTATTGAGAATTTTTATTATTATTATTATTTTTGTTTGTTAAAGCAGTACTTACATATTTAAAAAGATTTCAACAATATTCAAAATAAAAGTTTATATTTCTTTCATGAGATTTCTGTTATAACAAAAGGTTTGAAGAGATGATTTCTGAAAAACTCAAATGTATTGAAAAAAAGCTGGAAACTTACTTTGAAAAGAAATTTTTTTTTGAAGTGCAATCGATCATTTAGTAAATTAAACTTTTGTTTAAAAATTTAATTCCTTTAAAGAAAAGAATTATTTATAATTAATTAAAAGTTTAATTAAAAATATACTTGTTTTTTTTTTTTTTTTTTTTTTTATAATGCATGTATTTATTTATTGTATCTTCATATGTGAACTAACAATAAGTATTCAAATCTTAAATCTATAAAAAAAAATTATTAGGCCCGACCAGTGTCGGACATAAACTTAGTGGTAGTTATAAATAATACATTAGTAGTGATAATCAAAAAAAAAAAAGGGGTGGGGGAAAGTATTTTCAAGTAGTCCCATCTGGAGTGTTAGGTATAAGAGCCCGTGTGTCCCTCTTTTTTAAGCGGATGTGTCCAGTAAAGTTCAAAATATTACGAGCAAGCGGATTAGGATGTGATTCGAGTTTTGTTAAATATTTGCCTGCGTATTTTGCAATTTCTTCAGTCACGAGTGGCATATTTAAGTCACGATGTATAATAGAATTTTGGATGTACCATGGAGCCGATGTTATTAACCGTAAAATTTTGTTTTGCCTTCGTTGGATTCTCTCGACATTGGAAGCTGAAGCAGTGCCCCATAACTGAATTCCGTAGCACCATATTGGCTTCAAAAGCGACTTGTACAGTAAAAGTTTGCAGTCTAAGCTGAGTGTTGAGTTTCTGCCAATCAACCAATAGATTTGAGTTAACTTAAGTTTCATCTGAGTTAACTTAGAGTCAATATGATGTTTCCATGTAAGTCTTCGATCAAGGTGTATACCAAGGTATTTCACTTGGGAATGTTGAGGAATATTATGATTGTTGATTCGAATGGGGGAGCAAGTATCTCTTCTTAGGGTGAACGTTATATGGACACACTTTTGTTCATTGACTTTAATTCTCCATAAGTTCAACCATATTTCCAGCTGAGTGATATGTTCCTGGAGATTGCGGGATGCCTCATAAGGGTTTTCGTGCACACTCATACAGGCTGTATCATCGGCAAAAGTAGAAATATGGATATTATTGCTCACAGGCATATCACAAGTATATATTAAATACAAGACAGGACCCAGAATACTACCCTGGGGCACACCAGAAGATATAGATTCGGGCACACTCGTGAACTCTCCTTCCACAACAGTGAACTTCCTATCAATAATATAACTTTCCAAAAGCTTTTGAATGTTTATTGGCAGATATGTCATCAATTTTAAAACTAGGCCTTCGTGCCATACTTTATCAAATGCCTGAGAAACATCAATAAAGAGAGCAGAACAATACTTCTTTTCTTCAAATGTTCTTCTTACAACTTGGACCAGTCTATGCGTTTGTTCAATCGTGCTGTGCTGACTTCTAAAGCCAAATTGATGGTCCGGGATGCACCCATTATCAGTTAAAATTTTGGACAATTTAGTCATGAGCAGCTTTTCGAAAAGCTTTGAGATTGTAGATAGTAAGCTTATAGGCCTATATGACTCAGTCTTGGTAAGATCTTTGCCCGCCTTTGGAATCATTTTGATCTTGGCCAGTTTCCAGTTATGTGGAAAATACTGCATTCTTAAAATAGCATTAAAAATAAATAGCAGGATTCTTATTGCAATATGAGGCAAGTTCATGAGCATTTTGTTACTAATGCCATCAATACCTGGAGCTTTCTTCGGGTTGAGTTCAGCAATTACTTTTTGTACTTCACGCATCTTAAACCTTAAGGGACGAGGGGGTAGAGAAACTACACTCGGTAAATCAGCAGCACCCGTACATGAATTGGGAGTGAATACAGATTTTAAATGCTCAGAAAATAAGTTACCTTTCTCACTATCACTTCTTGCCCAGCCTCCGGTCGCAGTACGCAATGGTGATTTAAGATCAACGGGTCGTTTAAGATTTCTAGTAGCGCGCCATAAAGAGTAATTAGATGCGGACGTTACATCAAGACCTTCTAAATACTTTTCCAGTAGTGCAGTTTTTTCCGATGATAGCAGCTCGTTGAGTCGTTTAGTACATTCTTTAAGTCTGATTTTATTTAGGGGTGATCTGTGTTGTTGCCATTCTCTTCTAGCTCTCCTTTTTTCACATACAAGACGTTCAATTTCCGTAGAATAAATTCTGTTAAAGCCGGTCTGCGGATAGGAGGTAGTGGCGTGTTCAGCAGCCTGTTTAATATTTTCGTTAAGATTGGCAATGTTAAATTACTTATCATCGCATGATCTAAGCTGAATGTTTTCTACGCAGTGACTACTAAGATATTTTTTGAATACCAGCCAGTTGATTCCATTAATCATCTTCACATATGAGTTAGTTAAATCACTCCTTAGTGGGTTGAAAATTGTAACTATTGTTGGAGAGTGATCGGAGGATAGATCTAGAGAGGCCTCTACATGAATTAAGTCCCTATGAATATTTTTCGTGACGGCAAAATCTATAACATCTGGAATTTTTCTTACGTCAGTAGGCCAGTAAGTAGGCTCCCCACTCGAAATGACATCTAAGCCCATTTTTGAAATTGTATTGAACAAGGCTCGACCTCTAGGTGTAACAAGACGCGATCCCCAGTAGGTATGTTTTGCATTGTAGTCACCAGCTGCCACGAAACAAGATCCAAGCGATTTGTAGAACTTCTCATACTGATCTTCGCTAACTGAAAATCTGGGAGGTGAGTAAATTGATGATATCACGAAATTCGCACAAAAATTTTCTACGAAAATATTCGTTGCTTGCAAATATTCTTCACTAACGTTGTCAAGGACATAGTGCTTGAGTCTTGACTTAATCAGAATTGCTGATCCACCACATGCTCTCTCTCTCGGGTCCTTTGTATCATATAAAGTGTAACCATTTATTTTAAATAAGCTTCTTGAGGTCAAATGAGTCTCAGAAACCAACATTATATCAATATTTTTTTCCATGAGGAAGTGCTCAAGTTCATTTTTATGTTGGCGAATGCCGTTTGCGTTCGTTTGTTTAAATGTTTTGTTTGAATATTTAATTAATTAAAAGTTTAATCAAAAGTGCAGTTGAGTCAATTCAATTTGTTTAAATATTTAATTAATTAAAAAGTTTAATTAATAATTTAATTCAATCAGTCATTTAAACTCTTGTTTAAAGATTTAATCAACTAAAAAGTTTAATTAAAAATTTATTTGAATCAGTTAAGCTTTTGTTTAAAAATGTAGTTAACTAAAAGTTTAGTGAAAAATGTAATTGAATCAATTAAACTTTTGTTTAAAAATTTAGTTAATTAAAAAGTTTAGTTGACACAATAAAATATTTAATTGATTTTTGGTTTATTTCAATTAAAGATATTAAGTGAAGAAATATTTTTTCTGTAACCTTAATTATTATTTTCTGAAATATTTTTTTATTTCAAAAAATGTTAACCATATATATGTTATATGTTATTTATATATAAGTAGAGTATAATTTTTTTGTAAACAAACACGACCCTCGAAGCGAAGGAACCCACGACCTCTGGACTAACAGGCTAGTATCGCTAGCACTTGGCACGCGGACACCCTTAGGAGGTTAGCAGCTTCAAAATATTTTTCAAAGCCTCTCAAATTTGATACCCTCTATCTCCGATTTGTCTTAATACAGCGTACCTAGAAAATACATTTGCTGAGAGCTTAGATCCTCTTCTAAATTTTTTACGAATATTTTGCCTTATCGTGGTTGGAGTACTTCAAATACGACTACGACTGTTTGGCAATAGATTAAAGAAGACTTCAACAGTTTTTCTTTAAGCTATTACCAAATAGTCGTAGTCCTATTTAAAATACGCCAAACACGAAGAGGCACATTATTTTTTAATCATAAAATTTTATTTTAGGCCCCACTGTGCATGAGACTCCTGTGTCCGCTTGCATTTCAAAGCAACTCTGTGTAATTCTTATGAGTTTACTTATTTATTAAATACGCACATTAAAAGCTTAAGTGCATAACCTTTCAAATTATATACTCACCTTTTTAAGCTTTCACGTCTCACCCTCTTTCTTTCGTGTGTAGTGGTGGCCTCAAATGTTGATTTTTTTTTCAGCTGGATTATTTTCACTTGTTTCTTTTTATTTTTATTTTTTCCTTTATTTAAGATGTTTTTGTTTATAATGCTTTATTTTTTATTTAAAAAATTACATGGTTCTTTTTTATTTTTTTAATTTTTAATTAAAATTATTTGTTTAGACAAACTTGTCATGCGATACGTTTATGAGCTTTATAAAACAAGAAACTACGCAGAATTATATAAAATAAAAGTTTATTGTGTTCTATTGTTTCATACAAAACAATACAATAACTGTTTTTGTGGAGAGAGTAATACATATAATATTTCATTTAAAAATCTCGTCATTATATCGCGCCATATCCGGCAAAATAGCTTAAGCGACATAATTTTCAAACTTCAAATTTTTAACCAAAATCGATTATTTGCGATAGTAAAAAGTCGATTTTCGTCAAAAAAAACGAAGTCCAAAAAATTTGTCGCTTAAGCTATTTTAGCGCTTATGGCTCGATATATTTATTTGCAGGAAGAGTGTTACACTCTCACACTGGTATCCTGCAAGAAGAATCACGATTGCATCAACTGAGCGGATAAAAGTTAGGGGAGCGCTACCACCCCGACTCTAAGTTAGAAAATGCTTAAAGTATTTGAGGCCCAAATAAATTACTAATCCAACACGAAATAAAGACTACGTAGCAGAAGTTCAAAGGTGTTGCTCTCCTTATAATAGCTCCTCAAGGAGCTGCAACTCTGGTAAATAAAATGTTTCTTCTGAGAGTTTTAAAAAAGGATGATTGTTTACAGTATTCTTTCGTACCCAAGTTTTTTTTGGCTGATTTCGTGGATGGTTTTTGGTGAGGTTCACTGATTTTTGTACTACCTATAGTTGGAAATCAAACCGCATATAATTGGGACTCGACTAACTTTTAAGTAGGCGCAATCCGCCAGCTACATTTCCTTTAGAATACCAAAAAGGTGTCTTACTCTACTTTTTTTATAGTTGGTAATGTAAAGAACGTATTTATCACCAGTACAGGAACCAAAAAACAAATGACGGTTACAGCAATTCTGCACTGATAGTCTCATATGTTAGATTAGGTTAGGTACGTTAAGCCTGGCAGTCGATATTCGATACTCATTTAAACTTTTCTAGTCGCTTGTAATACCACGGAGAATCTGCTGCCATAGTCGAAACAACTACAACATTTAAACATTGTCCAAGTGGTGCTGCGTCATATATAATAGAGTATCTCTCGCAGTTTGTAAGTAAAACCAACAAACCATTTACTGACATTTCCTACGTAGTAAAAAAAAATAAACAATTTTAACTAGAATAAGACCAAAAATTAATTAAAAATTAATTGAAGTCAATTAAACTTTTGTTAAAAAAATTTAATTAATTACAAAATTTAACATTTACAATATTAATCGATTTTTGCTTTTATTTTAAATTAAAGTTTTTTATTTGCAGGAATATTTTTTTCTGTGTATAAAAAAGCTAGCAGAGTGTAATTCAAAACTTGGGCATGCTTTATAAATAATGTTTGTTTAAGCCTTCACTCAGTTCTATAGTTTATTTTGTCCTGACTGTCAGCAAATGACAGTTAGTTTTCGGTTTATTGTTTTCCTGACTGCCCCTGCAGACTTAAAATGAATTCTAGTTTGATGTGACAAAAATGAAAACTGTAACACAAGACAACTATAACAAAACAAAAATATTTACATACATATGTACATGTTCTTATCTACATATACATGTTTATACATAAAGCGTGTTTTTTATTGAGGTATAGAACTTTAAGTTGGCATCACTTTTTTAACTGGCGGCCATTTTGTCAGCTGTCAAGTGATTAATATTTAGTTTGGTTTGCCATTTCATCATGAACAGGTTGACAAAAGAACAACGCTTGCAAATCGTGCAAATTTATTTCGAAAATAATGGCTCAGTTCGCGAAGTTTACCGCAAGCTCCGTCCATTTTATGGTCGACATAATCGTCCATCAGAGCAATTAATTCGGTTAACCATGGATCGTTTTCGCACTACGTTTACTCTATGTGATAATACGCATCCGCAGAGACGTCGAACAGTGCGCACCGAAGAAACAATTGCTTCTTTTTATTTTTATTTTTTCCTTTATTTAAGATGTTTTTGTTTATAATGCTTTATTTTTTATTTAAAAAATTACATGGTTCTTTTTTATTTTTTTAATTTTTAATTAAAATTATTTGTTTAGACAAACTTGTCATGCGATACGTTTATGAGCTTTATAAAACAAGAAACTACGCAGAATTATATAAAATAAAAGTTTATTGTGTTCTATTGTTTCATACAAAACAATACAATAACTGTTTTTGTGGAGAGAGTAATACATATAATATTTCATTTAAAAATCTCGTCATTATATCGCGCCATATCCGGCAAAATAGCTTAAGCGACATAATTTTCAAACTTCAAATTTTTAACCAAAATCGATTATTTGCGATAGTAAAAAGTCGATTTTCGTCAAAAAAAACGAAGTCCAAAAAATTTGTCGCTTAAGCTATTTTAGCGCTTATGGCTCGATATATTTATTTGCAGGAAGAGTGTTACACTCTCACACTGGTATCCTGCAAGAAGAATCACGATTGCATCAACTGAGCGGATAAAAGTTAGGGGAGCGCTACCACCCCGACTCTAAGTTAGAAAATGCTTAAAGTATTTGAGGCCCAAATAAATTACTAATCCAACACGAAATAAAGACTACGTAGCAGAAGTTCAAAGGTGTTGCTCTCCTTATAATAGCTCCTCAAGGAGCTGCAACTCTGGTAAATAAAATGTTTCTTCTGAGAGTTTTAAAAAAGGATGATTGTTTACAGTATTCTTTCGTACCCAAGTTTTTTTTGGCTGATTTCGTGGATGGTTTTTGGTGAGGTTCACTGATTTTTGTACTACCTATAGTTGGAAATCAAACCGCATATAATTGGGACTCGACTAACTTTTAAGTAGGCGCAATCCGCCAGCTACATTTCCTTTAGAATACCAAAAAGGTGTCTTACTCTACTTTTTTTATAGTTGGTAATGTAAAGAACGTATTTATCACCAGTACAGGAACCAAAAAACAAATGACGGTTACAGCAATTCTGCACTGATAGTCTCATATGTTAGATTAGGTTAGGTACGTTAAGCCTGGCAGTCGATATTCGATACTCATTTAAACTTTTCTAGTCGCTTGTAATACCACGGAGAATCTGCTGCCATAGTCGAAACAACTACAACATTTAAACATTGTCCAAGTGGTGCTGCGTCATATATAATAGAGTATCTCTCGCAGTTTGTAAGTAAAACCAACAAACCATTTACTGACATTTCCTACGTAGTAAAAAAAAATAAACAATTTTAACTAGAATAAGACCAAAAATTAATTAAAAATTAATTGAAGTCAATTAAACTTTTGTTAAAAAAATTTAATTAATTACAAAATTTAACATTTACAATATTAATCGATTTTTGCTTTTATTTTAAATTAAAGTTTTTTATTTGCAGGAATATTTTTTTCTGTGTATAAAAAAGCTAGCAGAGTGTAATTCAAAACTTGGGCATGCTTTATAAATAATGTTTGTTTAAGCCTTCACTCAGTTCTATAGTTTATTTTGTCCTGACTGTCAGCAAATGACAGTTAGTTTTCGGTTTATTGTTTTCCTGACTGCCCCTGCAGACTTAAAATGAATTCTAGTTTGATGTGACAAAAATGAAAACTGTAACACAAGACAACTATAACAAAACAAAAATATTTACATACATATGTACATGTTCTTATCTACATATACATGTTTATACATAAAGCGTGTTTTTTATTGAGGTATAGAACTTTAAGTTGGCATCACTTTTTTAACTGGCGGCCATTTTGTCAGCTGTCAAGTGATTAATATTTAGTTTGGTTTGCCATTTCATCATGAACAGGTTGACAAAAGAACAACGCTTGCAAATCGTGCAAATTTATTTCGAAAATAATGGCTCAGTTCGCGAAGTTTACCGCAAGCTCCGTCCATTTTATGGTCGACATAATCGTCCATCAGAGCAATTAATTCGGTTAACCATGGATCGTTTTCGCACTACGTTTACTCTATGTGATAATACGCATCCGCAGAGACGTCGAACAGTGCGCACCGAAGAAACAATTGCCGCTGTAGAGCAAAGTGTTGAAGAGGACCCGAATGAATCGATTCGCCACCGTGCACAGCAATTGGAGCTTTGTCCATCAACTTTATTGAAGATTTTGCGCAAAGATCTTGGCTTGCGACCTTACAAGATCCAGCTTGTGCAAGAATTAAAGCCGCGAGACCATGCAATGCGTCGTGATTTTGGTGTATGGGCCGAAAATGAGATTGATCTCGATGCTGATTTTCATCGCAAAATTTTGTTCAGTGATGAGGCTCATTTTTGGTTGAATGGCTACGTCAACAAGCAAAATTGCCGCATTTGGAGTGAAGAGAATCCACATGAGACCCTTGAGACGCCATTACATCCACAAAAACTGACTGTTTGGTGTGCTCTATGGGCTGGTGGAGTCATTGGGCCATACTTCTTCCGAAATAATGCTGCAGAGTCAGTTACCGTTAATGGAGACCGGTATAGAGCCATGATAACCGACTATTTTGTTCTCGAATTGGATGGCATGAATATGGACGAGTTGTGGTTCCAACAAGACGGCGCTACATGCCACACAGCGCACGTCACAATCGATTTATTGAAGGAAACATTCGATGAGCGCATAATTTCGCGGAATGGGACCTGTCAATTGGCCACCAAGATCGTGTGATTTGACACCATTGGATTATTTTCTTTGGGGATATGTGAAATCGCTCGCCTACGCCAACAAACCAGAAACGTTAGGGGACTTGGAAGCCAACATTCGTGGCGTTATTGCCAACATACGGCCCCATATGCTCGAAAAAGTGGTTGAAAATTGGACCTGTAGAATTGGCTTCATTCGAGCCAGCCGCGGCGGCCACATGCCCGAAATCATATTTAAACATTAATGGCATAAAATTATCCTTCCAATGAAGCCAAATTGATGGACATTAAAACGATTTTCTTGTGTTTTATTTCAATTCGAAGTTCTATACCTCTAAAAAAAACACCCGATATATGCACAAAAAATTTTTGCAAATGATTGCAATGTGGTCATTTATCAAAATATATCAAAAACTTAAATGAAAATTTTCTCTTTTGCGGAATTTAGAATGAGAGAAAAGTTCAAAAACAAGGCATACATGCATATTTATATTACATTTTTTAAAAGAAGATATTCCTAAATTTATAAGCCTCTAAACTTTATTATTAACTGCTCCAAATTTTAACTTTATTATTATTTAATATTAAGTTCAAGCTGTTCTTTAAAATAAAATGGAAAGCCGGGATTCGATTTCGTTTCAAAAATTAAAATTCTCAGAAATTTCTAGAACAAGACGAAAACTGTCAACTTCCATTAAAAGTTATAAATCTTGGCATAAAATATAAAAACTGTTGCATACTTTTAGTTAGGCCTGGTATTTATTGAATATAAGGAGCTGTCCCACGATGCCGACAACGTTCGACTTGTCGCACACTTACGGCCTGGCCCACGATGTCGACAAGAAATTATGGGCCAAACCCACGATATCGACAACGTTCGACTTGTCGCACACTTGCATTCAAAACAAAAACAAATTTAAATATTTTGTTGTTGTTTCAAATGTAACTGTGCGACAAGTCGAACTTTGTCGATATCGTGGGTCAGGCTGTATTTTGTTTTCAATATAAGTAAGCGATAGATAGTTTCTTGTCGACATCGTGGGCCAGGCCGTTACATTTTAAACAAAAAAAAATTGTTTAATAATTATCACATATAATTTTGGCTTACAAAGCCAAATATAGAAAAATTATTTAAATTTGAAATCTGCTAGTTTTCGTGCCCTATAAGAAAAATGTATTACAATTCGAAACAAAGTAAAATAATTAATGTTGACAGTTTTACATTTAGAATATTGGCTTGGCATTAATACTCATTGGATTCCCATAAAGCGACCCATATTTGAATATTAATGTGCGATTTATAAGGCTTAAGTTAAATTAAAGGGGTTTTTTCATTTTACTACTGCAAATGCAATATCTCGCTGTGTTTTACAATCATTATATGTGTAATATTTAATTAACCACTTCTGCCTGCATTTTGCAATTCTCAGTTTTGTATTGCAGTCATTATACAAAAAAAAAAGAAGAAACAACTTGGCTGAAAATCGTGATTTGTGGTTTTTATTTTGAGAAACATAAAATCCATAAAAACAAATTTCAAATAAAGGTTTAACTTGGGAAGTGTTAACCAAATAACTGGAAATAATAAAGTGACCAGAGTTGAATTATTTCTGTTTCTAAGGGGTTTTTCTTTTCAGTATCTAATATATGTATCTATACAAGCGAGATTCATTGAGATATCATTCACCATTGAAGTCTTCTTAGGCAAAGTGTCTTAGAATGCAAACAAAACAAAATTCAGAATTATTTTTAAAGCTAAATAAATTTTGTCAACAACTACGGATCAGCTGCTTTTAGCTAAAATAAATTCATGATCTCCGTAAATGCTGATAAGTTTTATGTGCGTAACAGGTAATAATTCCGAACTCATATTTTCTAAGAATAAAATCCTCCTATTTCAAACAGCTGGAAAAAAACAAAAAGTTAGAGAAAATTTCGATTTGCGAAGTCAGCTGCTTTGTTGTCCAGCATTATATATTTTTCTAATAATACACAGTGTGTATTATACTCTCCAATATCTACAGTCTCAAGAGAATTTTTCAATAATCTTGAATGCAACCTGGTCATCCTATAATAAATTTAGTATGTAAAAGAAAATCCATTTTCATAAATAATAAGCCAACAGTAGTTGAGCTGCCATGAGGATGATGATGAGCATGATTGTGGTTGAAAAACAAAATTGTTGCAAAAACAAGAGGATTATAATAAAGTAAGCGTATTAAAAAAATAAAAATAAAAACAAAAACTATGCTAAACCTATTAAAATTAAAATAATTGCACTAATATATTAAGGGTATTGAAAGTTTACAGCAGCTAGTAAAGATTTGTATGAAAAAAATTAATATCATAACATTTCAAATTAAATTATTTTATATAAAATTCCACTTATACTTTCTCAAGTGAATACCCCTCGTATACTCTTGCACAAAATCATATACGAGAAACTGCTAAACAAAAATCGTGAACATTATTTCATGGATCAATAAATTAAAGTATGTATGTTTAAAGTTTTTTTTTTTAACGATGTTTAAACTACAAACAGGCCGAATAACTCAATACAAAGACTCATAACTCATTGTGAATTTCTTACAGATGATCCTTAACATGATCTCTATTGAAATTCATAAATAATAGACAGCGTGAATTTGAATTGAGGAACAATTTGATTGTTGATTGGAATGGGGGAACAAGTATCACTTCGTAGGCAAATGTTCATTTACTTTTGTTCTCCATTAGTTCATCCATGGTTCAATAGCGTACTATTATGAATATTATGCGTATATGTATTACGAATATATATTTTTTTTTTTTTTTGCTTGGTGTGTATATATTTATAAGACTCCGCTGAGACATCTGTTCACTGTGAAAGTTCGACGATGAATCGATATAAATAGACCGCGAAGTCACTCTGGAATCAGTTCCGTAACTATACTTAGATATTAACCTAAGCTTAAGTGGTGCATATTTATACTTTTGATATATGAGTGCCCCCGTAGTCGAGTGAGCAGAGTGCAAGCCTGCCATGCCGGGCCGGAGTTTGACAGTTCGAATCTTCTCAACTACAACAACTAATTTGTGTTATTCTATTAAAATCTGCATATGAACTCCATCTAATATATTATTTAGCACACCAAATGCTGTTTCTTATCACTGTGCTAGAATCAGTGTTGCCAGCCCCTGGGAAATTCGTTCAATAATCTAAACCAGTTCTTGATTTTTTTTTCAATTTAATTTAAAATTTTGTTTCTTCGCAATTAACCCTGATAAACATCATCAAGCATAAAAATGAATTCAATATAAAAGAACATTTCATTAGAAATTTCATATATATAATTTTTTTTTTCTAACCAAAATGCAACAGTAAAAGTAGAAAAAGTGCTAAAACGTGCAAACTTTAATGGATTCTTTTAGCTGTTGGGTGTTTGCTTGGTTTGAAAACATGAATATTTATTTGTTATCAAACTTGAAACTAGATTCTTTACACATCATGAACTTTAATGAACTCCTCGCTCGCACTCATACTGGAAAGTTGTAGAAGAAAAGTAAGATAAATAAGAGAGATATAAAAACTCATTTCTGTCTTTTTTTACGATTACTTTTTCTTAATACTACTTGCGGTTCAATGGGAGTGTTGTTGCTTTCTTTTTCTAATTACATAAATTGAAATCTCTGCTTCGAGATGTGAAGTGTTTATTGTTGGCAAAGACACCAACAAAATCTTGTATCAACATAAACTAGAATTTCCATGAAATTGATTCTAAGGCCAGGAAACAATTGGCTTTTAGTAGTGTTGTTTTTTTTTGCTATTATTTTGCCATTCATTTTTGCCCGCTTACAGGCCATTAAAGCTTTCGAAATTGAATGTTCATTGGGTGCTCCAGCTACAATTTTGTGTAGGCTATTGAATGTTAACAGTATAATTGAAAGCGTATGTTTGTGTCTGTTTGCAAAAAAAAAAAATCAAGAAAGATGTTATGCCACTTTTGTTTTAGTTTTGTTAAGCCATACAAAACTCTATAAATCCATAAGTGGGTAGCACGGCTTGTCAGTGTTGGTTAACATATTTATGTATGTGGTTTGCTTTAACAACCGCTTATGTACATACATATATTTCTCTTGGTTTTGTGTCATAATTTTTATCGGTTTACCGGTAACGAAATAATTTTTAAGCAGTTGTTAAAGTACAAAGTTTTGTTCCATTATTTAAGCGTTTTTGCAATTTCGTTTAAAAATTCGACAACAGCTGTTATTTCCCACTGTTTGTTTTTATAAAAATTTTGCCAAATCAGATATTTATTTGCCTAAAAATTGTTAAATGTTTGACGCAAAGGGTCACACTGTGTTCACATGAGACGCATTTTTGTTTGATGGCAAATTTTTATTTTCCCAAAACCAGCTGTTTTTTTTGCTTGCCCATCTAAAATATTTTGTGTTAAAATTTCGTCAAATATTGCAACAATGTGACCGCATCTTTACTCACCCTGGATTTTTGTGTTAAAAGTTTGGGGAAATTTTTTTGGTTAAAAAAATATCGAAATTTTTAAACTTTCAAATTTGTATTTGGGACTTGTGCGGTTTGACATGATAACCTTGTGTGGAATTGAACATGATCATGAGTGTTGTGTACATTAACGGTAACCGAGCTGTTATTTTTAAATTTATATCCAGTTTCTTTTTTTTTCCTTTATGGATTTATGTATTTCATTTTATTTAATATTTTTATTTCGTTTTTAGTTGAAAACAACTGGCTTGTTGACTATACACTATATGCCACCATTGTAATTGATTAGACTGCAAAAAAAATTAGATCAAAAACATATAGAAGAAATATAATCAAAAAGCAAAAAAAAAAAAAAAATAATTATAATAAAAATATAAAACAAAAGGAATTTTTAATATTAAAAAATTGTTTCAAAGTAGATCAAGAGTATGGAAAATATTGGTTTAAAAAACCAAAAGCAAACGATGTCAGCTTTGAACTGCAAAAGAAAGACAGTCTTATAAAGCGAACACAGAAAAAGTTCATTAATTTAATACACTCCGTTTCTTTGCATATAAATTTGTTTGAAAAAAATTAAAAAAAAAACAGAAGAAAGATTTAAATAATCTGGTACAGACTGGTGAACACTTTCCGTAGTATCTCAAATTCTTAATGATTTTGATGGCCTTGATTCTGGTTTTACCACAACTGCACCGATCTAATCAATAATTCTACGAGAGAAAGTTGTAAAGCCCTAAAATGTTCTACCAAAAAGTCCCTTATAGTATTTTATATAAAAAAGCTGAAGACATTCCAAACCTTTTTTGTTAAGTTTAATTGGCTACTGGCTGCTGCAGACTCCTGCTCTCCGAGTCATGACCTAAAAAAGGTTTATATAAAATTCTAGATCCAGTGAGAATTTATTTGATATTCACCGTCAAACTGGCAAGGTGTACGTCTTTAATTCTGACCACCAGGCTCTGGGGGTCTACTTTGTAATTAGAAACTAAAGAAATTGCTTACATGTTACTAAGGTACAAATTCGAACGTTTTTTTCTTTAGTTTCTAATTAGAGAGTAGACCTCTGGTCATTCTCCATTGTTGGGTAAAATTTTTTTTATATCTGACTTGAAAAAATATTTTTCGAAATTGAGTTTTTTTTTGTAACTTTTTTTAACTCTTATTGACTATTTCCCAACTGCGAAAGAATACTTTCGACTCACAATTTATATTGAAAACAAAAATAAAATGTGAAAATTTTGTTTTTGTTTTCAATACAAATTGTAAGTCGAAAGTTTTCTTTCGCAGTTGGGAAATAGGCCATTATCCTTAAGTATGATTTTTCTTTTCATTAAAAAATCATAAATTTGATGTGTCAATAGAACTTCTTTTACTTTTTTTTTGTAATTTTCTTCCCTTTTCATACAAATAGAAAATCCTTAGATATTTTTTCATTACAAAAATAATGCAAAAAACGTATCATGCATAATAGTTACTTGGCTGCTCTATTAAAACAGAGATGAAACAAAGTAAAAACACCAGGAATACATAAAAAAAGACAAAACAAAAACTCACAATCATTTGCATAATAATATACAAATGAAATATGATGAGAAATTGCTGCATTATAAAATGTATGAATATTTCATAGTAAACGGCAAGTCAAAGGTCATATGCTTAAAAATTTAAAAAAAAATAAATTTGAAAAGACGACAAGGTAAATGAAAGACGGTATATTACAAAAAAAAAAAACTCGACAAAGGCCAAACTAAGAATTAATTTCACATTGTGAAGATTTCGTCGAAATCCTTAAAATAAATGTAAAGAAAAATGCCATGATGAAGGTAGTGTAAAGCATTACAGAAAATGCATTCCAAGCCTATTTAGTTTTAAGAAATGAAAACAACGGCAGTAATTAACAACATTGTACTTTGGTGATACTCTTAAGGCTCACACAGTGGTCTCTAAGGCCAAAAGAAAGTTTAGAAACATGGCCCTTAGTAAACTTACTCGTTTTACAAAATTAAGAAAAAAAGTTTGAAGAAGACATAAGCTTTCAGAAGATGCATTGTTTGAGTAACCTTTTATAATATAAACTTAAATGCAGGGCATAAGTTGCCTCTCTGCGCCCTCCTGTTTTTACTTTTCAAAATATATGAAACCTGTGAGTCCTCTTAGATGAAGATGTACCTATATATTGAATCATATAAAAATCGATTAGATAGCTTCAGAGGCAATATATTGGACCTGACCCATTTCATCCTACTTCTTTTTTTTATATATAATCAAAATTAGATAACATTTCAGTTGAAAATCGATGGCTTAATATAAAAAAGGCCTAACTCGAATTTTCGATATTTTACAGGAGAAGCAAAAAACTGAAGAAAAAATAAAGCTTTTACATGCAGAATTAGTTTTTTAAGTCGCCATAAGTCCTTGATTTTGAACTGTAACGTACTAAGATCTTCAGGGAGGATGCAATTATACGTTGTCGCCCAGAAAACATTAAAACCGAGATTTCGAAAAAAAATTAGTTAGGCCCTTTTTATATTAAGCCATCGATATAATTATCTGTATATTACATTAGGGTTTAAATATTTTTCGTTGCTCGCTTTAGAACACTTTTAATTTTTAATGTGTGTGAAGTTAAATTTTAAAATTTATAACCCTTGACACAAACGTTGTGCTTTAGCATAGCTCTGTTAGCGTGTTAACAGAGCTCTGTTAAGCTATAAAAATACGACTAATGCTTTTCCAAAGGACTATTCCATAATAGGTCACCACTTTGGTCTGCCCGCGTCGCCTCCTTCCAAAAAAAAATAAAAAATGCGTAACCCTCAGAAAATGCCAAGTTGAAAACTTGACTATTACCTAATTTACATTAAGCATTTTTTCATGAAATTTCATAAATTTTGTTGCACGAAACTTTTTCTTTTTGCTAATTGCAGCGCTATAGAAGAGAATTTTATATAAAAAAGGACGTAGAATAAATCTCCGATGCATTTTCGGCAGCTTTTTCTATATGAGTTGCTTCCTCAGGCCTCCTATTGACAAATAAAAAATTTTCATGCAACTAATTTCATGAAAAAAATGCTTAATGTAAATCAGGTATATGTTTAATTCAAATTCATGTTTTTCAAAAATATATTCATGGGCACTAATAAAGGAACACCTTGTCTATAAATTTGTATTATTTTTTTCCGTTTCGGTTGCATCATTTAATGGAAAAGTCCCTTGGAAAGGCATTAGTCGAATTTTTATAGCGTAACAGAGCTCTGTTCACATCCTAACTGAGTTAGCCAAAGTTTTACACATTCAGGGCTATCATAAATAAAATTCCACGTGAAATTTCTCCCTTTTCCAATTAGAAATTTTTTCCCCTATTACTTGCGTTTCCCGTGAAAAATTTCACGTGGAATTTCATTCGTGATCAGGGCTATCGTGAATAAAATTCCACGTGAAATTTTTCCGTGGAATTATTTCCAACTAATAGCAAGTAATAGGGAAAACCAAAAATTCTAATTGGAAAAGGGAAAAATTTCACGTGGAATTTTATTCATGATGGCCCTGGATAGCTCTGATTATGTGAAAATTTCAGGTCCGTAGATAAGCATAAGCATAAGCTTTTCGAGAAAACAGCCTGTGACAAACAGACAGACAGACGGGCGGACGGACTGACGGACGAACGGACGGACGGACAGATGTGCAATTGCTTTACGTGAGTACCTGCCGTTACGGCCTTATCTCACGTGTGCCAAAGCACCGGGTGTGGGTTAGACGAAAGACCAACGCCCCCATGCACCCTTTTAGAATGCACCTATGGCCCACTCCATAAGGCACATAGGTTGCAATATTTGAATATAGTTATCCCTGTTCTATATTCAAGTACCTTGCTGAGGTACTTTGAGCTATCTAAACTCTGCTGCTATGTCCGTGCCCATAGCAGCTCTGTTGAATGGCAACAGCACCTAGAATAGTATCTGGCTGACCGCGTCAGACCAACCACTAGCATTGATTTAACACTGGGAAGCCAAGACTATTCTCCCAGCGATTTTGGTAGCAACCACAACCACCACGATAATTCTCCGGCTTCCACGCTAAGGTGTTGTGTATACACCTTAGCGAGGTCCCCAAGAACATTCCTCAACCATTGCCGGCACAGCTAACCACTCATCCATAAAGAACGCATGCCTGTGTCGCCAAATAACCAGTGCCTACTCTACACCTACCAAAATCGTCCCTTTAACCCCGTGGGGTATACCCCGTTGGGGTAGGACGAACTCGGCATTTTAGCAAAGGAAACTGACGACCGCTACCTGCACTCAAAACTTCAGAGCAGCGAGGACCACTTACGCGAGAAGAATGCAAGCTTGCCACCTAAATTTCTGTGCCTACTAAGGCAAGACACTAAAAAGTGTGGGGTCGTATCCAGGACAAAAGCCATTTTGGACCAAAAATTTTTCACAACCGCACAAAGCTACATTACCCTAGCTGGGGCCCCGGGATTGCCACACCCGTAGTCTATAGAATAGACTCCCCTGGGGGTCGGACGGACGGACAGTACAATACAGCGAAAACAGGAGGTTTGCTTTCCACCTTTGTTGTCCGGAACCAAAAAAAAACACCATTAAAATCGTTCAAGCCGTTTTTGAGTTTTACTGATATTAACGAATGGCGATTTATTTTTATAAAATATTTATATTGGAAGTATTATGACATAAAAAGCATTATTATAGACATCATGGGGCTCTTGCTTGGACAGAATTAAGCTTTTGCAAAAGTGGGAAGTGACACGCCCTTAAAAAATTATACTGCCCTTTGAGTAGTTCCAGTAAAGCGATTCTTATGGTGTTTGTAAGTGTATTGAGATTTCATGAACAATACTTTGTGGTAAGTACCACGCCCATCTAATAATAATATTTATTTTTGATTTATATTAAATAGATTTTTATAAAGATTTGCAAACACCTTGAGCAACTGTAATTATAAAATGGTGCTGTTAGAAAAGTGGGCGGTGCCAAACGGTTCCTGTTAAATTTCACACATGCGTATAATTTAAAGTTTCGAAAAGTGTGCCCATGCAAAAATAGTGTTTTTAATAATTTTTAATAAAGTGATTATTATAACACTTTGTCCTAAAATTAGCTTTTTGGGTATAATAGGGATTTTTATTAATAAAGTAGGCAGTACCACGCCCATGCCAACTCAATTTTTGTTTTTCAAAACTCTTTACAGACATTTGCAAATTCTACCTTAACGGTAGACTATACCACTACAAATATTTAGGGCTAATCAATCTTGCAATTTTCTCGATTTTTTTTTTACTTTGCCATATTTTTGTAATTAAAGTTTTTTTTTTAATTTCCCTTTTAATCCTTTAAAAAATGTGTTCATTTCTCCTACACATATTCATTATGATTTTAATCCATAGCCTTATGATATATATTTGCCTACCAAGCAAAACTACATACTTTATGGTCTTGGCGAAAAAGTCAAGGGAAATGGCATAAATATTTATGTATATATTCTCTAAGGAAATCTTCTGCTGAGCAGAAAACATTTCTAAGCCAAAGAAAAAAACTGTTTTTGAAGGCAACAAAAAGAATATTCAGTAGATGATAAAAACGCTGTTAATAATGATGATGCTGACTTTGTTGTGTTTGGCTTGAGTTCCTAAAAAAGAAAATAAAAAATATTAAAAAAAAAAAATTATATTTTTTCTTCAAAGTAAAATGCAGACATTATGCAGATCAAGGTGAATATGGCACCACAGCAGCCAGCATTTGCGAAATGCAAAAGAAAGAAAAATAAAAAAATTTTTGTAAAGAAAACTGCTTTGTAATATTAAAAAATGGTTAGGAAAGTGTTAACAGTAACGAGGAATATTAAAGCAAAAGAAAAAAAACATATAATTTAAGACAAGCCAGAAAAGAAGCAAAAAAATATGTGTAAATAAAATGTAGTATATTATGAAATTTCTTAACGAGGTGCATGCACAAAAACAAAATCTTAATTTCAGTTAAAAAAATTTGAAGATTTAAAAATTCTAAAATAGATTATCTAGAGCTAATGTGCACTGTAATCTTTTTTTCGTGATTATACCCGGCAAAAGCTTGGCGAAGTTTTGTAATGGGTAGTACTCTTTTAATGGCTTACAGAGTAATGAGTGGTGCTTATTTATCTAATTATTTTATATTAATTTGAAATTTATTTGCTAGTGGTTCAGCGTTGTCTATATATTTCATTGTTGCTGTAACAAATCATCAGTAGACTTCAACCACACACCCCGAACAGTCACAAACCTCTTATCTTATGCACAGACTTTCAAGAACTATTTGAGAATTCACAAATAATAGTATTTTTGAAAATCACAAAAGAAAAATAAGCGTAGTAGGCCTACAAACCAATACAGAAACCCAGCAAATAATTTATATTCGATATGAATCTATTTTATTTTTTTCTTTAATTATTTTATATGTTAAATAATGACTTCGCTGTAATGAATAAAAGAAAGTTCTTATTTTAGTACTTTACAGTAACTAATAAAATATGCACAAACACAAATTTGCTGATCGTGAAACTTTTGAACTTTAAAAACAAAAGATTCGTACTTTAATTTTCAATACATTTCCTTTGAATTTATTTTCAACTGGGCATAATTTAAAAAGAAAAGTTAAGTATTTTTGCAAATTCTAAAACCCTTTAATTTTCTCTGAATTATGGCATTAGAGTATGGGTATTTATTCGGAAAAAATAAATATACGAATTATACTCAGAGTATTTATTCATTATACGCTCCCGTATACATTTGTGTATAGAAAATGAAATGGAAATAATGATTTTTGTATTAGAAAACATTAGTCATATAATTTATAATTAAGAATTTAGAATTAATACAACTTTTAAACAAATGATATTGTTCATAAATTTTTGTTTGCGTAAAATTTGTAATTTGTAGTTAGAAATATTTTTAGCGTAGTTAAGGATGATTAAATAGCACTTTTCATCCCTGTGATGCAATTTACTGAACTCTGTTGTAGTTTTAACGTTTTACCAATTGAATTTCCCGGCAGCACTGATGTTTAAAGTGTGTTTAAATAAAATACTGCTGTATATACTCAAGTGTAGCCGAATAAATATTCAGAGTATGTTATACTTATGTGTATGATTGTAGCTAGAGCTGTGTAGCTCATGAACGAACGGGTTAAACTGAACGAATCACTTAATTGAACGAACTGATCCGGTGATTTTACTGAACGCTTTTGGATCAGTGGTGTACCGCTCGATGTTTTCCTTCATTCAGTTTGTGTTTCAAGTCTTTTATGTCAAATTTGTTTCGTGCATGTTTGCTATTTATGTTATGTCTTTTTGTTTGCGTTGAGTTTTTGTATTGTGTTTGGCTGTGACACTGCCATCATTCTTTTTATAATTTGATTTAATAGTCTTTTCACAAGAAGTATTTTTACTAGTGTTTTTTATAAAGTGTTTTTACAAAGTAAAGATGTTAGACCTTAACTGTATATATGTTTATACATACATTTCATTACAATCTAAACTGAATTTGTAGTGCTTGAGATACTTTTTTTGTTTCCGGTAAAATATTTTTGAGGACAAAATTTTAACTTACACTATGAGAAGTAACATTCAAACATTGATGCGCTTTTGATATACTTATAAATAACGATAAAAAGTACCTTTCTTAATCTTAATATTAAATTAAATATTAAGCCAAAATAAAATGTACAATATTCTAGTCGAAAGAACAAGAAATTATTTTTAAAATGAATATAAATATAGGGCCTAATTTTGTAAAACGCAACGCTGGGCGTTGATAAATTTTGTATGTATTTTGTTTTTGTAATTTTAAATTTTTACATATAAAATTTGACAACGCTTGGCGTTGCGTGTTACACAATTAGGCCCATAATTTTTTAAATAAATAATTCAAATTTTTTTTAAATAAATTCTTCAATTCATTCATTCGCATTATTTAAATACTCGTATATACAACCGATTTCAATATTCTTACAAAATAGCATTGTTTCATACTAGGGATGCCAGTCGGGATCGATTTTTGAAAATCCTGGGATTCGGGATTTTGTAATCCCGATCCCGAAAATCCCGGGATTTTCGGGACCTGGGGATTTTCGGGATCCCGGGATTTTTCGGGATCACGGGATTTTTCGAGATTTCGGGATCTAAATATTTTTCATAAAATAAATTATTTTTTTAAATAAATTTACTTTAATAACAATTTAATGCATTTTAAAAGGTTTTATGTTCATAATTTATCATTGCACAATTGTCTCTAAAGTGAACATTTTTCTAATACGAGTATGAAATAAAAATCAAAAGAATTTTTCTCATCTATTTTTAAGTTGATTAATCACATTTGATTTTAGAGTATTTATAGTGAAAACAATAACTAAATATGAAAACTTGGTTTTGTTTTCAATATAAATGTTTTTCTATTATCTAAACCAAAACGAATATACATATCGGTGGACTTTTAGCACTACCGCTTAAGTTGACTTATGAAAATTTTTAGATTCACTTTCATACAAATAAGTTGCAAAAACACAGTGATGGTATTTTGGTGCGTTTCGGGTATTTTTTGGTGCTTTTTGCCTGTTCTTAAACGCGAAATTTTGGCTAATACCCTATTTTAAAAAGCGGGTATTTACAGTGCTTTTTACAATTTCTTACAGCGCTTTTGGTGCTTTTTTGTTGAATAAAAATATTTTTAATTTATAAAACTAAATTACTTTTAAGCGGTGATAGCAGCATTTTTTGACTGAGCCTTCTTAAACTGTTTTTAATGACAATAACGTTAAATATTGAAAACAATGTAGACAAATTTTCATAATTGGGATTAAAAAATTTAATTTTTTTTTGCAAAATTGAAAACGGAAGTAACTGGAGAGTTCCAAATAAATCTCTGCATAATAAATAATTGATTGAAAGTAGTATGCAATAAGCATTTGTTAAAGCTTACACAAATATTTAATCATACGAGAACAATTGAAATCATTAGGTTATCAATAGCAGTCAGTTGTTTTAGACAACGGGTAGCCAAGCCCCAATTTTTTGATATCGTATTGAAGTGCTGTCAATGTTGACAACTGGAATAAGGGTGAATATCACAAAAACAAAAACTTTTAAGTTACGAGTACTTAAGAAAAAAGTGATGCTTTTAATGCATTTTTTATATGTAAATGATTTTTCAGTAACATACATATCGCTCATTTACTTCAATAGTGGCATAACTCAAAAAAACCAGTTTTGCAGAAAACGCGTTTTAAGTTTTCAATTTGCATACAACTCAATGGAGAAATGAAAAAAAATTTCTTCTCTCAGGAGGTGACGGTACAAGCTATTTATATGAAATTTTTACACAAGATAAAATACGAAATGCCGCATCTTTCTGCATTATTAACTCAAAAAACACATTTTTTGAGTTATGCCACTATTGAAGTAAATGAGCGATATCTTAATCTAAGCCTTAGCTTCACCTACTATAGTATCTATGTATGTATGTGTGTAAGAATATATATTACTTGACTCCTAGTTTTTTTACTATTTGTTTTTACATACTTATTTTTTATTAAATTAATGTGACCAATATTGGTATCATCTTAAAGTTTTTGAGAATACCTTTCATGAAATGGTAAAAATAGACTCTTTGTCGGCCATGCAGGAAAACGCTATTAAGCAGGAAAACTTTGCAAGGCAGAAAATCTTTACTAGGCTGCACCGTCTCGGGAAACACCATGGTGGAGAAAATGCTTAAGCCCGGCCAAAGGCCGGCAATGCAGGAAAACGTTATTAGGCAAGAAAACTTTGCAAGGCAGAAAATAATTTTAATTACAATTTCAGAGGCCCATAACTAGGAAATTAAGCCTCGCCGCCAGTCTTTTTGTTGAATTTTTTCTTCTTATTTATCAATTTTCTATCAGATACGGTATTTTTTTTTTAATTCTTGGGATACCAATATGGGTCATATTCGTATAGGATAGGATACTGTTTTTAAATTTGTGAGAGGTGCCCCTAAACTTGATTTCTTCCATTTGAAATTGTACATTAGGCTTTTACACTCTAAACTCTCCTCTTTAAATGGCTTAATATATTAAAATTAAAAAAAAAACTATTTTTGTGCTTTTTTACCCACTTTTTCGTATTTTTTTGCGCTTTTTACCCTTTTTGCAACAGCTTAATGTGCTTTTGCTAATCGTAGAGATACCAACACTGCAAAAACAATCACCCTTATTCTATTTGGCGTCGGCAACATAACACGACGTCGTTTTTAATGTTTTTTATCAAATCGGTATTCCCGTAGATAGTATTGCCATTTATCGGTGACTGTCAGCATATGTTTGGTATTCTGAAAGAAACATTGATGTTGATGTTGCCGTTCATTTTGTCGTCAGTGTTTTTGATGTCGTGTTCTGTTGTGTGCATGCCTCAACGAATTTGAAAAATAATTTAAATGGTAAAAAAGTGAAATAAAAGTAGATATAAAAATGTACATATTTATTTGAAAAAAGTTCTTAAAAAAAGTGAAAAATATAATATGGACAAAATTAAAATTACCAACCCCAACCAATTTGAAAAGCTTGTGGAAGAGTTGGAAAAGTCCTTCTTTTGCTAGAGGATTCCTCAGGGGTAGTTTCCTAATAATTTCAAGGTGCAGTGAGAAAGTGAGACTGCACTAAATTCCCTCGGTCCACCAATTAGAACTAGTGGTGGATGGCAAAATGTAAGGTAAATAGTGTGTTGGGAAAGTATATTGTATGATAAAATTTGAGTACCTTTGGAGGAAGCTCCAAGCTCCAATAAACGTTGATCTGATCCCTTTTGTTTCAAAAGTTAGGCTCTATTGTATGCAATACATTCCTAAATGATGTTTTGTTCAGCCGAAAATATTTGTAAAATATTAAAAGCATGAACATTACCCATTATTTTCCAAAAACATGAGAGAACTTATCACTTACTTTTCCTTGGGTAACTGGCAAATGCATCACTTTTGTCTGAGAAATCTTATTTTCACTATTAATTTTTTTTCATCGTCTCAATAGGAAAGAAAAACATTTTATTTTAATTTATTTACAAAGCTTTTACTTATTCAAAAATACTTTTACCAAAAATAGTAAACAAAATGAACCAGCTGACTCAAATATTGGATATGTGTATTGTATTTATCGATAAACAGGCAACGTCGTCATAACACTGTTAGGGAATACAAAGTTAGCATTGATGTTGTGTTATATTGATGTTGTTTCAAAATTGATGACGATGTTGCCGACGCCAAATAGAATAAGGGTGAATATTGTTTTGTTAAAAATATATCTACTAACGTTTTTTTTAATTGCGATTGATCAACAACAAGTGTAACAGTTGTTACATATGTATGTATAACAAGCATTATCTAATTTTTTATCGATTTCGTTACGACTAGTAAGGCTGAACATGTCGAAAAATTAAAAGAAATATATACACTATTCTAATCAAATTCGATTAATTACGTCTAAAGATCACATTTTTATAGGCACATACATTAAAAGTTTGCCTGAGAACTTGAAAAGTATTTTTGCTCTACTGAAAAATTTTAAATTCATACATAAGTTTTTTTTCTACAAGTTCAACAGATATATATGTATGTATGTATTCATACGTTCGCTAAGAGGAGTATGGTTTATTAGTGTCCCGCCCGGCCTTCTACTCTGCAACTGGAATACAACTATAATTGAGTCGAACTCATTCAGTCGGTCGTTTTTGACTAACCCCCTGTTTGTGTAAGACGTTTGAGTTAGAAATCTTAGCGTTTCTGTAATAGATTAAAGAAAAGTTGTACAAGTTTCCTTTAGTCTATTACAAAAACGCCAAGATTTTGAAGTCAAACGTTTTACACAAACAGGGGGTAAAACTATTTATCAAATCCATGTAATTTAAATGGGTTTGATCTTAGGTTTGTATCAAAAACTACCTAATCGGTCTAAATAAAAAACAAAATAATTTTGAACTGCAATGTAAAAAACATACATACTCACTCGAGCAGTTTGTTAGACAAAATACTCCTGATTATTCTGTAAATATTTCTCGCTTTTACGTCAACCCGACAGCAAAAAGTTTTCACTTGCCTTGTATTGCATTCTACTCCAATTGTAAGGAGGTGTCAATAGTACTCAATTGTTACCGACAAATAGATAAGGGCTAATTTTTTTTAGCGTTGAGGAGTCGACATAAGATAGTTACATAAGATAGATACACTGCAATTATGAATAAATTTCCGCAAGAAATTTCTCCCTTTTCCAATTAGATTTTTTTGTTTTCCCTATTATTTGCTACTGTTTCAAATTATTCCCCGGGAAAAATTTCTCGTGTAATTTGAATTGTAATTGCCCTCATAATATAGAATAAGACGAAATAAATTTGTCAAACTTAAGAATTTTTCAAATGTAATTTCCCTTCCAAAGGTAATGTTTCTTTTGTTTTAAAAATAATTCTAAAATGTACATATATTGTAGCACCTTTGATGAAAATAACCGTAAGAAAGTAGTTTATATGTTTTGCTCTTGTTGTTAATTTATAAGAAATATGTGACGAATAGTCATTAAATTGTTAAAACTGTACGTATAAAATTGTATGGGACTTTTAAATATTATAAAAAATACCTTAAAATCAACGAAAAATTGAATTTATAAAGTTTTTATATAAAAATTGCTAAGAAATCCCGAAAATGAAATCGCGGGATTGAATTTTACAAATCCCGAAAATCCCGGGATTTCCGGGTTCGGGATTTCCCGTTTGGCATCCCTATTTCATACTGTCGTACAAAAGTGAACGATTGAAGGAACGGGTCAATTTTTTGCTAATTGAACGAAAATGACCGGTCACTGAAAAGAACGATTTGGCACAGCTCTAATTGTAGCTGATGACACAGTCTATAAATTTTACTTAGTGTAAAATTGTATAAGAAGCGAAATTTTACATATGTGAAACATATTTGAATATTATAAAAAAACCCTTCTACTGAAAATTTTAATTTTTGAAGCTTGCGATTAAATCGAAAATAGCGCTCGATATTTTCTTTTAATTAAAAAAATCTTAGCCCAAGAAATAACGAAAAAGTCTTCTTTTAAAGATTCTTTTTAAATTTTATTTCATTTTATATTTAATTAAATTTTTTTAATATAATTTTTTAATATAATTTAATTTTTTTTTGCATCACGATTTAATGAACTGTCATTGAATTTTATTATATATACAACTTTTTATTGGCATTTCTTATTGCTTTTGTTATGTATTTGTTTTTTTTTGCAATTAATCAATGTCTATTTTTTTATTCAAATTAAAACAAACAGCAAATATTTGTAGATTTTATTATAAAAAAAAATAATAAAATGTACATATATTCTAAACCTCACTTGTCGGCTTCAAACCAAACAATTTGACAGTCAATGAAATTGGTATGTTACCAGTCAGAATAAATTATGGCTTTATAAATGGCAGCGGCACTCACTGTACGTCCGTCCGTCTGGCCAACAAAAATAATTTGAAATGTACGCCAAGCCTTAAAACTAAAAATAAACCAACAACCGCAACTACCGATTTAGAGCTATACAAACGTATAAATTTTTAAAAACAGGTAATAAAAAGATAAATTTTGCTTGCATTAATAAGCTAACTAAGGCACAGTGGACGTAAAAGAATAATTAATGTAAATATTTGCAAAATAAAAATTAGTTTTCGTCCTTTCTTGGGAATTGCTAGATTAAGTTTTTATATTTATATTGTACTTTTCCCCAAATTTATATTTTTACGGTCTAATTCATAAAAAATATTTTCTGTTTATTTCACAAGTTTCCCATAGAAATATGTCAAATAAGCGCTTAATAAACCTGAAATATTTTTTATGAATAAGGCAGTTAGTATTCAGTAAAATATTAATTGTTTTCTAAAAATTGAGTGAAATTTATTATTGAGGAGTACAGCTAGTCTTCTATGCGCATTTCACTCTTTAAATTTTAGAAGCTAGCTATACGACTTAATAATCAGTTTAAAATTATTTTTTTTAAGAAATAATTAATATTAAATAGTTAATAAACTAGAAACGCTATTTCCGGAGTTGTTCGGAAAAAGTGCTATCAAATATAATTAAAAGTATTCTTTCAAAATATATAATTAAAAAAAACTACAAGAACATTTTTTTAAAAAAGTACATTTAAAAAAAATACTTTAAAAAACACCTTTTTAAAAAAGTAAATTTAAAAAAAACACATTTTTTGGAAAAAAGTATCATTTTGAAAAATAGAAAGTTATTTGAAAAAATTTTTTTATAAAATACCCTTTTAAAAAGTACTTTGAAAAAAAAACTTTTTGTTACAACAGTTCCCTTAAAAATTTCTTACCAAGAAAAGTACATTGTTTTAAAAGTAACAATTCGAATTAAGTACATACTTAAAAAAAATAACTATACAAAAAAGTATTCCTTAAAAATATATATATTTGAAAAGTACTTTTTTAAATAAATACACTTCTTATAAAATACTTTCTTACAATGTATTATTTAAAGCAGTAGATTTAAAAAAAATTATATTGAAAACTACAATTCAAATACTGTGCCTATCAAAAATAAATTGAAAGAACGCCGTTTGAAAAGAGATAATTTTTAAAAACTATATTTTTTAAAGGCTTTTCTCATAGAAGCTTTCATGAAAAGTACCGCAAAAAAGAAGTACTTTTCAAAAATATACTGCTTAAAAGATATACTTTTATAAAAATGTACCTTTTAAAAAATATACCTTTAAAAAGAGTACTTTTAAAAAAATACCTCTTAAAAAAGTATATTTGAAAAAGTACATTTCAAAAAATATACCTTTGAAAAAAGTACTTTAAAAAAAATAACTTTTAAAAAAGTACCTTAAAAAGTTTCTTTAAAAAAAGAACATTTTAAAAAAGAACCGTATAAAAAACACTTTAAAAAATTACCATTTAAAAAAGTAGCTTAAAAAAAGTTATTTTTAGAAAAAGCACCTTTTTAAAAAAGTACCTTTTGAAATATGTGCCTTTAAAAAATTAACCTTAAAATAAATAATGTTTAGAAAAAGTACCCTATTCAAAACTACATTTTAAAAAAATTGTTATTGTAAATTTTTTTTTTCAAAAGAAGTACTTTACAAAAAGAATTTATAACATAATCTTCTATTTAAAAAATATTTTAAAAAAGTACAAGTCAAAAAAACTGTATCAAAAAATCACATTAAAAAAAAACAGTTTGAAAAACTTGCTTTAAAAAACAACATAGGAAAAAATACTTTCAAAACTTTACCTGTTTAAAAAAAGTAGATTCTTAAACAAGTGGTTTTTAAAAAATTACCTTTTACTTTTTAAAAAGCATTTTGTAAAACGCATCTTTTAAAAGCAAGTACCTTTTAAAAAGGTATCTTAAAAACGTACCTTTTTTATAATTTAAATAAATTCAGTAAAGTGCGACTCTGACGCGCGCACGAAGGGTTCCGTACGAACACTAGATATGTAATTTAATACAAACTTCGTCCTATATAATATATAGTTTTGGCATTTTTTTTTCGTTTTTGGGCTCTTTTCGGTTTTTTTTTGTTTTGGCGGTTTTTTGCGTTTTTTCGGTTTTGGCGATATTTTTAAGTTTTGGCTCTTTTTTTTTTTAGTTTTGACACTTTATTTTCTTATTTTGGCGATTTTTTTTTTCGGATTTTGGAGTTTTTTCATTTTGGCGATTTTTTATTTTTGGCGTTTTTTTATTTAATTTTTTTTTAGTTTTGGCGAAATTTTCGCGTGTTGGCGATTTTTTCCGATTTTTGGCGTTTTTTATTTTGGCGTTTTTTTCATTTTGGCGATTTTTTCGAATTTGGCGATTTATTTTAGTGTTAGAATTTTTTTTTAATTTTGGCGATTTTTTTCGTTTTGGCGATTTTTTTTTAATTTTTGGCGATTTTTTTTTGGTTTGGCGATTTTATAATTTTCGGTTTTTTAGTTTTACCGTTTTTGAAAATTTCAAGTTTTTGGCGACTTTTTTAAGTTTTGGCTCCTTTTTTAGTTTTGACACTATATTTTCTTGTTTTGGCGATTTTTTTTTTATTTTTGGCTATTTTTTTCATTTTTGCGATTTTTTTTTATTTAAATTTTTTTTTTAGTTTTGGCGACATTTTCTTGTTTTGGCGATTTTTTTAGATTTTTGGCGTTTTTTTCATTTTGGCGCTTTTTTGTTCAGTTTGGCGATTTTTTCGAATTTGGCGATTTATTTTAGTGTTAGAAATATTTTTTTTATATTGGCGATTTTTTTCGTTTTGGCGATTTTTTGAATTTTTGGCGATTTCTTTTTTGGTTTGGCGACTTTATAATTTTCGGTTTTTTTAGTTTTACCGTTTTTGAAAATTTCAAGTGTTTGCCTCTTACGGTTTCCAAGATATAGCAAATTGTCAAAATTACATAGTCAAAATTGCATTAACTGATGGACCACCCTTTAATTTTAATTTTTTTAATTTTTAGTGTTAATTGTTGTAGTCTGTATAAAAATACACTAATTTTACAAATTTCAAGTTTCAATATATGTACATATGTTCATACAATTGTATGTATATTACATGGGATTTTAACATTTTTCGTTGCTCGTTTTGGAACACCCTTTAATTTTTAATTCTCATGTTTCTCATGTCTCATTTGTTGTTGTAGCGGCCAAGGTCCTACATACTGTGTCCAAATTTCAGGTCCGTAGCTCTTACGGTTCCTGAGAAAATACCGTGTGACGGACAGACGGACAGCGTAGCGAAAACAATAGGGTTCCTTTTCAGCTTTGGTGTACGGAACCCTAAAAATGGACCTTGTTAAATACTTCTTTTTTAAAAAGAACCTAACAGGTAATAATAATAATAAGCGCTTGTATAAAATATATTTTTTAGTGTCGTTCAAAAAATTTTTACATATGGGAAAACTATTTATTTTTATTTGGTTGTAAATTAGTTTAAACACGCACAGAAAACATTTTTCCTTAACTAACATCTTTAATTGAAAAAAAAAATAATAATTAAAATAATTAAGGGCCTAATTTTGTAAAAGTCAACGCCAAGCGTTGACAAATTTTACATAGAAAAAATTTAAATTACAAAAACAAAATGCATACAAATTTTGTCTACGCTAAACGTTGCGTTTTACAAAATTAAGCCCTAAAAGTTTAATTGTATCAATTTAACCTTAGTTTAAAAATTTTAAAATTTAATAAAAATTAATTTTTTTTTTTAAGTTTAATTTCCGATTTAATTGCATCAATTAAGGGCTACTTTCTTACTAAATAGTTAAACTTAGTTTAACATACGTTTGAGTTAACCAAGAAACAAAGTTAAACGGGATTTAACCGCCCATGCTGTTTTTCAGTGATCAATTATCAATTGTCAATTTCAGTTATAAATTTAGCTAGAAATGCCATACTTTGTTTTCAATATAGATGTAGCATTCTTGAAAATAGTTTACGTAAATAGGGCAACACTTAAAAAGCGATGTGACAATTCTTTAAATTTATTTAAAAAAAACTTCAATAACTGAATTCTGAATTTTTGTAAAATAAAAAATTAAATGATATGGAGTTAAAAAAGAGTGACGCTCCAAAAATAAAACCAAAAAAGATCATAAAATATTAAACCCAACGAAATAGACTTTCTTTCCAATTAATTCTAAAATCATCCTACACAGACACCTCTTTGTTAAACAAAATCTATGCAAGAACTCCAATTCATTATGCACACAAAAATGATTTGGACGTGTTTTATCTCTCTTTTTTTCTCACAATTGTCCTATCCAAGTTTTTCTGGTTTCATAATCACTAAAATCTTCGTCGTCATAAGCATCCATTTTATTTATGTATGAATATTTATTTATTTATACATATTATACAAAGTAAATTTGTATAATATGGTGTTGCACAAGTATGGGCGGAGTAACTAGACCATATGCCTAAGATGTTATTAACAGAATTTTAAAAAGTTTTTGTGACTGACTATAAACGACCTATGCCTTCACATAGGAAGAAACTTTCTGTGAGCGTAATATTTATTTCATATATTTATCATTTGACAGTTCTAACTATAGTTTAGCTGAGCAATGTTGCCCGGTTAAACCTAGATTGTTAACTAGATAATCTTTATCTGAAAAACAAAACTTTTAAGTTTAAACTACAGTTAACTGACAAGTAGAGTTTATCTTTATGTTAAAAACTAGCTAGGCTAATAAATCAGTCAAAGTTTAAACGCTGGTTTAGTTAAACTAAACTCAAATTTATATGTGGTTTAAACGCAACAGAAGTAAATCAGTGAACCATACCTTATGTGTAGTTTAAAAAATAATATTGTGGCAGCACTAGAATAAATTCCAAAAAGCAGCTGTTTTGCAGCAGGCTATCAATTCTTTATACAACCAAAAAGCCAAAAAAGTTAAAAAAAATTCAATTAAATGTCGCCAAATTGTACTGAGAGATGAATTATATTTATGCTTGGCGAAGTAGAATAGTAGATCTGAAGAAAAATTACAGGCTTGGAAAAAAGTTAAGTGCTCTTTCAATGCAAAACATATGGTCTGTAATTAACAAAATCATATGGCCTGTATTGGTAGTTTAAACGCCCAGTTTTATGCGTTTACAGATGGTTTAAATACTGTATTGATTTATAGGTTTGCTAGTTTAAACACATTTTAAACCAAAAATAGAGATTAACTTGCACTGATTTATTAGCCCTAAGTGTTTGTTTGAAAATTTAATAATTTAGTTGACAGAAAATACAAATAATCAATTAAAAATTAAATTAATTCAATTTAACTTTTAAACAAAAGTTTTGATTAATTAAATAAAATTGTGTTGGTTGGACAAATATTTTTTATACCCTTTACCAAAAAATGGTAAAAGGGTATGTATAGGTTTGTCATTCCGTTTGTAATTTCTAGAATATTAATAAGCGAGCCATAAAGTATATATATTCTGGATCCTTATGGATAGGGAAGACGAATAAGCGATGTCCGTCTGTCCGTCTGTATGTACGTGAAATCGGTTTTCCGAAGCTCCTAGAAAAGCTAGAGACTTCGTTCTTGGACTGGTGTGCCAGAAATGGTCAAAATAATATTGGTATTGAAAATCAGCAAAATCGAGCAGACGGTTTCAGAGCTGGGAAGCTTAAACTTCATTTTGCCATACAAAATAACTACCGAAAACTAGTTATTTTTTTTAAATTAAATAAACTTATTTTATACTTCAGTATGAATAAAATTATTACTTCTTAATAAAAATAAATAAAAAAAATTAAAAAAATTAAATAGACGTTTCCAGGGTTGGAAAACTTTAACTTTTTTATACAAAATTATACAAAATTAATTTACTAAAAGAAATTTTTCCTTTTTTCTATAAATTATATACATATATCTTATATTCTAGGAAGAAAGAGATTGGGTTAAAAATCAAAAAGGATAATTCCAGGGTTGGGAAACTTAAAATTTTTGTGATATAAAAAATTAACTACCGTAAACTAATTTTTATTTTTTTTTATTAAATTAACTTATTCATATACAAATGTAACTTACTAAAACAAATTTTTATCTTTTTCTCTATAAATTAAACATATCTTAGACTCTTAAAAGAAAGAGATTGGTGTAACAAATCAGAAAAATCAAAAAGGATTATTCAAGGGTTGGGAAACTTACACTTTTTGAAATATATAAAAGTAACTAGGTCTTACTATTTTTTTATTTTTTTTATTAAATTAACTTATTTTATACTGCAGTACACATTAAATTGATATTAAAAATTAAAAAAAAGTTTAATACACGAAAAAGACATTTCCAGGGTTGGAAAGCTTTAACTTTTTTCTTATACAAAAGTAACTTACTAAAACAAATTTTTTTTCATTTTCTATATATATTAAACATAGCTTATGTTCTTAAAAGGAACATATTGGTGTACGAAATCTGAAAAATCAAAAAGAACGATTCCAGGGCTGGAAAACTTACACTTTTTGTGATATATAAATTTACTACCAAAAACTAATTTTTATTTTATTTTTTTAATAAAATAAACTTATTTTATACGTCAGTAAGAATGAATTCGGTATTTCAGATTAAAAAAAATTAAAACGAAGTTTCCAGGGTTGGAAAACCTTATTTTTCATACAAAAGTAACTTACTAAAACAAATTTTTCATTTTTTACTCTAAATTAAACACATCTTACATTCTTAAAAAAAGATTGGTATAAGAAATCAGAAAAATAAAAAAGGAGGATTCCAGGGTTGGGAAACTTACACTCTTTTTGATATAAAAAATTAACTACCGAAAACTATTTTTTATTATTTTTTATTAAATAAAATTATTTTATGATTGAGTATGAATAAAATTAATATTTCAAATAAAAAAAAACAATTAAAAAATTAAAAACACGATTCCAGGGTTGGAAAACTTTAATTTTTTTTTTGGACAAAAGTAACTTACTAAAACAAATTTTTCCCTTTCTTTATAAATATGTTTCATTTATATTATATATTCTTAAAAAAAAATATTGGTGCACGAAATCAACAAAATCAAAAAGGATGATTTCAGGGTTGGAAAAGTTACACTTTTTTGATATATAAAAGTAACTAAGTCTAATTAATTTTTATCTATTCCTATATAAAATATATATATTTTACGTTTTGGAAAGGAAAGTTTGGTATAAAAAATTATAAAAATAAAAACCACAGCTCCAGAGCTGGAAACTATGATTTTTTTCTGGACATTAAAGTAACTAAATAAAACATTTTTTTTTTTTGGAATTTCCCTTTTTTCACTTAACACACTTTCTATATTTTTTTAAGAACTACTGATTGATATAAGGAATCAGAAAAATTTAATTTAATGATTCTAGGGTTTGTAAATTTATTTTTTTGTACATAAAAGTAACTAGGTCAAATTATTTTTTTCTTTTTGTTTATACTTTATGTATGTATGTGCTTATGTATGTATCTCTATACTACATAAAAACACTTTGGTAAAGGGTATATAAGATTCGGCACAGCCGAATATAGCACTCTTACTTGTTTTTGTTTAGTTTCGCAATTTTTTTAAGCTTTTGTATCCACTGTCTTTGCCTTCTCTGATTGTTATATGCTGAATTTAACTAATAAAATTTTGGTTTCTTGTTCTCCGTATGCAAGTAATTTATCTTCTAACCAAGAGCTAGAAATAACATAAATGACCTAATTTGAGTTTTCAAAAAAGGAAAAAAAACTTAAAAAAAATTAGAAAAAAAATTTGCATAAATTCTTAAGCAAAGAAAGACAAGTTTAAGTCTCAAAACTAAGCTAATGGAAATGCCTAAGGCATAGTGGAACTTCAGGAAAAATATGAATAATTTTTTTTCTATAATTTTGTAGTCTTTAATAAGGAAATATTTTTTAATTGTGAGGTAGTAGTTTTAAGTGTGAGTAATAAATTTATAATGAAAGCCGAAAGTAGTATAATTTTTGTTTTTGAATGCGATGCAAGTTAGGAATCCATTGCAGGTTATCTTGTCACAATTGCTTTAGTCTAGCGATGACAAAACTTTTTAGTTCTTATCTGTTTGCTTGCTAAAATTTATTTAAATCCAAATTTTGCTTAATTTCTTTTTATTATCTTCGCTTAAAAAATTTTTTTAAAGAATCATTTAAGATTTTATTCAATAGAGCAGCAGCAGCACGAACGAAGACTGTTATAATAAAAAGCAGTGAAATTTAAATAAAATTCAAAAACAAACTTGAAAACACAATAAAATTGCGTTTGTATTCATTCATGGCTCCAAAGACAACTCCATAGAAGTCAATAAAGAGAATAAATGAGCAACAACACTATTTGTTTCAATGTTAATGACCTGTAGAGGAAATAACTGTTGGTTATCATAATTGAAATAAGGCTTAATGACCGTTCAAAATTCTTATAAAAATATAAAATGTTTTTGGTGCCTTAATGAAATTTTAAATAAAGATTTTAGTCAGAGTTTTAAAGCTAAAATAGAAATAAATTAAGTAAAGTTAAAGTGTGACTTTGACTCGCACACGAAAATTTTCGTGTGGCGCTTGTTTCTTTTTGGCAATTGTTTTTCGGTTTTTTACGTTTTATTATTGTATTAATGTTTTTTTTAGTTTTGACGTTTTTTGTTCTAGTGATTTTTTTTTAGGGTTTTGGAGATTTTAGTTTTAGCGATTTTTTTCCCCGTTTTTGGCGCTTTTTTCGTTTTGGTGTCTTTATCGGATTTTGATTTTTTTTTTTTTTTTTTTTTTTTTTTTGATTTCTTGCGACTTTATTGCTTTGGGTGGTTTTTTGAATACCTTTTGATTTTTAAAATTTTATTTTTATAGTGTTTTCACACTAAAAGTTAAAACCTGGTTTTAAAATTAAAACCGTAAACAGCTGATTTTGTATTCTCACTGCAAGTTTCTTAAATTCAGATTTTAAGTAACAGACTGTCTAATAACTTTGTTCAAAAATAAAATAAATCTCCTACAGAAGTGCGTATATTTTTTGTTGTATTTTTTCTGCCTTTTACAACACTTATTTGACAAACTGTTTTTATTTGTAAAAAAAAATTTCGGAAATTTTATAATGCGTTGTAAAATGGAAATTATTTTATATTCTGTAAATAAATATTTTAAAATTATGGATTTAGTAATACAAAGTGAAGAAGTGCTTGGAAATCAAGTTATTGTATATTAAAAATGCACAAATACATCACAAAATAAAACATTTTTTTTATAGGCGGATTGATGTCGTCATAACGTCAATTTTTACTTCTTAGAGGTCAATTAAAATATTTCCGTTGTTTTATTTGCAAAAAAAAATTTTTTCCATAAATTTTTGAATATTGTTGCTGCTGCATCCATTTTTAAGTCTTTGAAGTGACATCTATTGTCATTCACTGGCATAAACATTATCAGCTGACTGCGGTCAGTTTAAGTTGGCAGCACTAAATTTAGCACAGCGAAAACAAGTTTGCATTTCGTGAAATTAATTTAAAACCAATTCAAAAATTGTTTTAAGTTGGTTTTAACAAAAACAATTTGTATGGTAAACCCAGTTTTTAACAGTTGGTTTTAACGTTAAAACCAATTTTTATTAAAACCTTGTTGTCAGTGTGAAAACACTATTAATTGGTGTAGTCTGTATAAAGATACACTATCTTTGTCTGTGTATTACATTAAGATTTCGTCGTGTTTCGTTGCTCGCTTTATAACAGCCTTTAATTTTTAACTGTCATATATTTTGGAGCAATTTTCTTTCTTTAGTAAAAGTATATTTAAAGTAGTTATAAAAATATAAAAATAACTATTGTTTAAATTGAAACCTTAGGCCTTCATATCATTGACCCAAAATTAAAGCAACAATTTCCCTTTGATAGTCTTAACCAACCAACATTCAATCATTCATTGTCCCTTTGTTCCAGGCATGTCACAAAACAATATTTATTTTAAATAACTTGTGTGCACATTTATCTAGATGTAGGTTAAAAAAAACCCCTGCCAAAAAAAATTGCTTTGTCCTGCTGGACATACAATTTCAACGGCATGAATATTTTTGCAACCAAGCCAAAAGTTAGACGTTGCAATCAAAAACAACAAAAAAAAGCAACGTTCTTTTGAATACAATAAAAATTAATTGTTTATAATTTAACAAATGACAATCCTGGAAACATTGACTAGACATTTAATGGCAAAAAACACGTGAAATAAAAATAGAACCACCATCACCCCCACCCCGCCCATCCATACAAACCAGTTAAACAGAGTGAAAAAAGAAGCAAATGCGTTCGCTGATACTGATGGTCTAACAGGAAGTGAAAAATGTAAAACGGAAATAGACGCCATAGCGAATACCAAACAGCTTATAATAAAAGCCAAAAAAAAAACACCAACGACACCAGCAACAACAACTTGCAAACAAAACTTTCTAATAAAATAAGAGAAAACAAGACAAGAAACAGCCATAACATTCATGCATAGACCAAAGTCATTAAAATGTTTTCTTTATTTAAAGTTTCCTTTTCGGCTGGTGGCTACAAATTTCCGTTTTTCCCTTTCTTTCCCTCTGCTTAATTAAGCAGCAGCAATAAAGCTCAAGAGTCCTTAAAACACTTTAAATATCTACAAACTAAATAAATTAAAAATAGAAAAATTATATCATTTTCATTAAAATTTACATATATATTTTCCATGTCTCTTTACAGCCTCCATCCAAACTCAGCGCCCATTTTTGCCGTCTCAATGCAACCCTTTTCACCTCACCATTCACTAGTTTGAGTGTGTTCTCATTATAATAATTTTAAAATTAAATTTGTGCAAATTATATCACTATTATAACACAACAACAACAACAACAATAACAACAACAACAACAATAACACACAAAAATGGCGCGCACAAATGTTATACTAAAAATCCTTTTCACTTTATGTGTTTGGTCCTTTGTAATAATTGGCGTCTTTAAAATGCAGGGCACGAATATTGTATCGCAGGAATACGGTTCAATGCCCATGAGTGGACGCATTTTGCTGCAAAAGGATCTGCTAAGATTTGCTGAGACAACGTCGACGACAACGGATAAATTTGATCCCTCGGAAATATTGGTCGACAATCGAACAGGTGAGTTGACATATAATTAAAGTGAACATTTGAGGGAAAAAACTATGGCCAGCCTTTTAATAGATTACGGCAATATTAGGCTAAATTGTGCAATGACTGAACCATAACTGGGACTGGGCTTTTACTAAGATCAGACTAGGACAAGACTATACCGCGCTGGAGTAGACTAGACTAAACTGGCAGTCTGCCAAATAAAATACATAAAAATTCCAAAGTATTTTCTTTCGTTACGGATTACAAACTCGCCCGCCTGGACAAAACTAGATTTGGCAAGACTGGACTACATGAAACTGAACTAGAAAGGACTGGACTAGACTAGTCTAGGCTAGATTGCACTAGACTAGGCTAGACTAGACTAGACTAGACTAGAATAGGCTAGACTAGACTAGACCAGGAAATACTGAACTAGACTAAACTGAACTGTACTAAACTAGACTATAAAAGACAAGTCTAGACCAGACTACATTATTATACACTAGACTAAATTAGGCGAGACTCGGCTAGACTATACTTACATAGCTAGAATGGGCTAGACTAAGCTAGACTTTACTGGACTAGAGTATGAAAGAATGGAATACAGTAAATTAGTATACGCTAGATTAAACTAGACTAGGATACACTAGACTATACTCGATTAGACCAGACTACTATGGAATGGCGTAGAAAATACCTAGTCTAGACTAGAAAAGACCTAGCTAGCTAGACTAAATCATACTAGGATGACAAGGCTGGACTAAATTACACAAGACTTAATTAGGCTAAACTAAATTACACTAGGTTAGACTAAACCAGACTAGGCTGACAAGGCTAGACTAAATTAGACTAGTGTAGGCTGAACTAAATTATAATACACTAGGCTAGACTAGACCAGCCTTTTCTAGACTATAATAGACTAAACTAGATTAGAGTAGAAAGTACTAGGCTAGACCAGACTAAGCTATACTAGTCTAGACTAGAATAAACTAGACTAGACTAAGCTAGCATGGACTAAACTAGACTAGACTAAGCTAATCTGGACTAAGCTAGAGTAAACTAAGCAAGATTAGACTAAGCTAGGCTAGAATAGTCTAGACTAAATTTTACTAGACTGGACTACGCTAGACTGGACTACGCTAGACTGGACTAAGCTAAACTGGACTAAGCTAGATTACACCAAACTAAATTAGACTAAGCTAGATTAGACTAAATTAGACTAGACTAGACTAAGCTAGACTAGAGTAAGCTAGACTAGACAAAGCTAGAATAGACTAAGCTAGACTAGACTAAGCTAGACTAGACTAAGCTAGACTAGACTAAGCTAGACTAGACAAAGCTAGATAGACTAAGCTAGACTAGACTAAGCTAGACTAGAGTAATCTAGACTAGTCTAGATTCTAGAGTCTAGACTAGTCTAGATTCTAGAGTCTAGACTAGTCTAGATTCTAGAGTCTAGACTAGTCTAGATTCTAGAGTCTAGACTAGTCTAGATTATGGAGTCTAGTCTAGACCAAGCTGGAGTAGACTCATCCAGACTAGATTAAGCTTAACTAGACTAAGCTAGACTAGACTAGGCTAGACTAAGATAGAGTAGACTAAGGTAGACTAGACCAAGCTAGACTAGATCAAGCTAGACTATACTAGTCTAGACAAAGTTAGACTGGACTAGACTAACTTAGGCTAGGCTACACTAGTTTAGATTAGAGTGAATCTTGGCTAGACCAGGCTGAACTGGACTAGGCTACACTAGACTGGGGCAGACTATGATTATACTTGCCCTTAATATGACGAGGATATGATGAGTCTATAACTTCGAATAGGTTATGGCTTGACTATTACTGTTCTCTAGTTAGATTGTTATAAGAATATTATTTATTTATTAACTCTTAATATAACGATTACTTCTTTCTAGCCATGGACGATGACCAGCTTGTTCGAGATGTCGAGTCCCGCATACCCTCGTTACCAATCGCCTACTGGAGCAAAAATAAAAACTTTGTACAACAAAAATCGTCAACATGCGCCAAATATCCCTCAATATTTGAACTAGAGTTCAATAATATCTATTGGCAGACAATGCGTACCTCAAATGGTACTTTCCAACTATTTGGAGCCTACTATGATATACGAAAAAATTCCCTCTTAGGACCTTCAGTGCGCATTTTGGGTATGATAGATCGCATTGAACCCAAGGTTAAGACATTTTGTCAGTTTTGGTTCGACGGCCAAAAGGAACCATTCATAGTAAAGACATATGAGTATAAGTACATTTGGTACAATAAATGGGGCAATTACAAGCAGGGCATCTATCAGCCATATCTTATTGCCTGTCAAATACCAAAACCCTTTCACGGTGTGGTACCCAGTTCGGTATCGATGGTAGAAAAAGAATGCGACACAGCCACCAACAACTTGAGAGTCATATACAATCGCCCACCCGATGATCAGAAGAAGGGATTTGCCGTGTGTGTCAAAGGTTTGGATTTCCTGTATGACGACTTGTCTGTACGTCTGATAGAATGGATTGAAATGTTAAATATATTGGGGGCCGATAAGATATATTTCTATAATTTGCAAGTCCATCACAATATTACCAAAGTGTTGCGGCACTATGAACAAGAAGGTAAGGTACAAGTTATACCTCTAACACTGCCGGGAGGCCAACCCAATGTGCCAGGCTTTCAGCATTTATATCTAACGAAGAAAACTAATCACAAACGCCAAAATGAGCTTATACCCTACAATGATTGCTTGTACAAGAACTTATACCTCTATGACTATATAGCGCTGCTCGATATAGACGAGGTTATTATGCCCAAGGGCAATTTCATTTCATGGTCCGAGCTCATGGCCAAAGTAGTGCCCGAGTCTTTGAAGGCTCGCCCGGAGGGCTATCACAGTTTCAACTTCCGCAATGTATACTTCCTAGATGACCAACAGCACGAGCACGGCTGGCACAAGGATATACCGAAATACATGCACATGTTGCAACATGCACATCGAGCCAAGAACTACACCAAACCCAATCAATATGTCAAATGTTTCCACAATCCGGAAAAAGTTTTAACGCTACACAATCACTTTCCCTTGGCCTGTTTGGGAGGTGTATGTAAATCCTATCCCGTGGACACCAAGGACGCTCATCTGCAGCACTATAGAGCTGATTGTGTGAATACTTTGAAAAAGTCCTGCGAGGAATATAGAGAAAACTCTGTGGAGGACAAAACCATATGGAAGTATAAAGACGAATTGATAAGGCGTTCGGTTAAAACCTTAGAAACCCTAGGATTCTTCAGACGTGCCTCAGGCGGCAGCACATACGGTAGCGGTTTCGCCTCTACGACACACTCAACAGAGCGGTGATTACCATATTTTTGGTGGTCTCTAGCAATACCATCATCTTGGTGGGGCATTAAGGGGGAAACGAAAGGGTATCAAGTGGTTGGTGACGGCGGTACCAGTAGTAGTGATAGCGCGAGTAATAGCAAAAATAATGAGATCATAAGTAGCAGCAGCGCGGCGTTTTCTCTAAAACTCCCCGTTTCCGAAACACCGGATCTTGTAACTGAAATATCTTACGAATTATTGGAAAATGATCAAGATCTATACAAATCAAGTACTACAACAAACTACAATAGGTGATAGTAATTTTAGTGAAGAACTAAGGGAGTTATAAAAACATCAGAACTTAAGCTACATTAAAAGGATTTAAAGTAATTAAATTACATTAAAAAAGCATATAAATGCATATTATTTATAAAAATACAAATTTAGCACATGTAAATAGGAAAAAAATTATTATACATATTAAAATGTATGTCTGTAGGTGATCTTTGGAATTTGTACTTAATTTAAGATTAAATTAAGAGCAACCAGCTGGCGGCAGGCAGCTTCAGGCCAATTTTTTGTTTCAACTAAATTAAGACTTCTGCAAAAATTAGTATTTAAGGTAAAATGCAAGAAAATTGATTTTATTTTGATTGTAAATATTTCAGACGTGGAAATCTTAAGTTTTATTATAAGTAGTGTTTTGAAAAACCGGTATTTTTGAATAACCAGTATTTTTTATTTATTTATTTTTTTCTTTTTGAAAACCGGTATATTTCATAAAAGAACCTTAAACAGTCAAATATTAAACTTTAATATCAGAAATACCGAAGTATGTATATTTATTTGAAATTCGGTCTTGAATGTATTGAGAATTCGTTGTTCTGTTCGTTAAGCATCGTCTATATGCATTTCTTTACTCCTCAGCGAACTCTACAGCAAACTTCAACCCAAAATTGTTTAGCTTATTTAAAAAGTTTTGGTTTCAAGTCTACTGAAGAGTTTCTTTAGCAGCAACGAAATGCATATAGAGACGGTGCTTAACCAACAAAACAAATAAATATTCCTAATATTATTAGAGGCATTATTTTGTTTGTTAATTAAAATAAATTAGAATTCATAGAATCAGTATTTTATGTTTAATCCACAAGTTTTTACAATAAATATACGTCTTTAATTTTTTTTTTTGATATATCAAATATTATTTTTAATTGAAGTACTGGGATAAGAAAATAATTTTTTAAACGATTTTTAAGTGTTTAAAATTTCTTTTCTGAAATATACTGTGAAAAGGTGAAAATATTTTTTCTAACCTCACCACATAAATATTTATACGATTTTATTTTATTTTTATTTTTTTGAAATACTGTTTTTTTTTCTCTGAAGATTAAAGTTCCTTTTTAATGAATGACACACATTTATAGTAAACATAGATGTGCTTTAAAAATTTAAAACCAGTATTAACACACAAAATACTTATTTTAACCTCTTAAAGTTTACTTTGTTTTTGTTTTTTTTTTTGAATATGCTTCAATAATTATTATTTATTAAAAACTTTAGTTCTTAAAAAAGCTCAGTAGCAATACTGGGATAAGAAAAAAAATTTCTAAACGATTTTTAATTGTAGACGTTTTTAAATGTACTGGTGAACATAGTTTTCCTAAACTGACCACATAAATATAGATATTATTTTATTTCTTGATTTTTGAAGAAAAATACTTTTTTCTCTATTTTTTTTTATTAAACGATGAAAAAACCAGTATTACCATACATAATATTGGTTTTAAACTATTAAAGTATGCTTTGTTTTTGACTATGAATATGCGCCATTAATTTTATTAAAAATGTTGGTTCTTAAAAAAATACTGGCTATTTTATTTTTTAATAAAAAAATACTGTTTTTTTGTTTTTTCTAATTTTTAACTTTTTTTTATTAAAAAAAAAATACTGGCTTTACTATAATCATATTTATTTTTTTTTTTTTTGTAAATAAATATCAAAATAATTCTTATTTTATTTAATATTAATTAATATTATTTAATTTAATTTTATTTTATTTTGTTTAATTTAATTTTTTTTCATTGTTTATTTTAAGGTTTTAGATTTGTTATATATTTTCGTTGCAAATTTTAATTGTAGAGTTTCTTTCTAGAAATACTGGTTTTTCAATTCACTCTTATTTTTGGCAATTGACATTTTGCTGTTGTAAATAGAAGCAATTTTTTTTCTTTTCTTATCTGCTGCTGCCTATAATTACTTTTAAGGAACATTTTTCTTTTTTCAAAAATATACTTTAAATCAACGACGAAGCTACTTATTTTTATAAAATATTTTTATTTTAACAAATTAATTTAAATAGAAAAAAACTAAAGCAAATTAAGGGCCTAATTTTGTCCAATGAAATCTAATTTATAATAGGTTTTTTAATTTTATTATTTTTCCAGACTTTACTGTTTCATTCAACAAAACAAGGCCTTTGTTTGCACAAATTGTAAGCTTATACGCTTCGCATATGGCCCTGCTTTATAAAAGTAAGCATCAATTTAAATACTTGTATATATCAGCTTAGTTTTATAAATTATATTAAAAAAACATTCGAGCTACGCATAGTTCCTTATTAAACACAGCTTGGCATTGTATTTATTTTACTATAATTTTTCCACAACTTAATTATGCCCGACTCTGTTATAAGGAACTGTCTGTAACCTCGTAACCTTAAATAATATGTTTTATAAAGTAGAATAAAAATATAAGTATAAAAAAATATAATTGTGCCTTCTAAGTAATTATTACTTTTCCACTTTTCTTTAAAAAAAAACTCAAAAATATCATGAAAAAGTCATTTAAATAATATATCTATTATATTAGTTAGGACCATAAGTTAAAAGTTTTTGTAAAATACTGTTAAAAACAAACTATTCCCTTATTGTATCAACGCTCGTAAGCCAACTAACATGAGTCACAAATTAGTTACTTTGAATTTAATTTTTTTTTTGAGTTTTTTAAGCAAACTTTTTATTACAAAAACACAACATAAAACTGTCATAAATAAATATAAAATTTAGTATAAAATGTCAAAGCAAACCAACTAGGAAATTTAAGTTAATACTTTACTAGTAACTGGTTTAAAAACTACTGACAAAAATATAAAAACAGAAAAATTATGTTAAAGACTGATATTTAGAAAAGAAATTGTTTTTTTTAATGATATAAAATACAAAAAAAAACAAAGGAAAAAATAAAATATATCATTTACTATTATTGTAAAATAAATAATATATAAAATTTAATTTAGTTGTTCATTCTTTATATTCTAGACAACATACAAAAAACAATAAAGGTATAAGAGAAAACGCAAAACTAATTACGAAAATGAGAAATCTGTATTCTAATAAACGTTATATTTCCCTACGTAATACACCTACAACTTTAAGAAAGCTTTTAAACGAATCAGCGAGTTCCATTCTATTCAATTTTCTACCTTCTTTAGATTCGGAGCTATTAAGAAATTTCTGAAAAGTGCAAAATCCGGAAATGACCAAAAAATCTAATTTTTTAATAAATTTGCTCCACGGGGTGTTCGAAATTTAAAAGAAAATGTAAAAAAAGTGCAATATCATATTTACGCCCACTTTTTTCCACTTAAAAGTGGGCGTGGTCAAAATTTCTCTATTGAAAATTTTTCTCCATTCTGTTCTCTATCGACCTACAAAATTTCATGCAGTTTTCTCCAAGACTAACAGAGATATTCCCGAAAAGGCTAAACTAGTTCTGAACCAGAAAATTTTAAAAATTTCGGTTATTTTTTTGTGAAACACCAGGTCAACAGAACCTGGCAGTAGGTGGATTTCTGGAGAGCACTTTTTTCAAAACGCGATAACTCGAAAATGGCTGGACCGAATTAAATGATTGTTACACTATATGATAGATTGGAATGTTGGCTTTGAGATGGCCAACATTTGGCCCGCCAGGTGGTCCCCCATGCCAGCGAAAAATTCAATGTATTTTCTTAAACGTTATATCTCCCTAGGTAATAAACGAACAACTTTAAGATAGCTTTTAAACGAATCAGCGAGTTGCATTCTATAAGCCTGCAAAATTTCAATTTTCTACCTTCTTTAGATTCGGAGCTATTAAGAAGTTTCTGGAAAGTGCAAAATCCGGAAATGACCAAAAAATCTAATTTTTTAATAAAGTTGCGCCACCTATATCTCGGGAACCGCTCGGAATATTTTGATAAAACTTCTTTTAGATGAAAGGTTACAACCTAGGCTTTAATATGGAGGGGTTCGGGGTGTTCGAAATTTAAAAGAAAATGTGAAAAAAGTGCAATTTCATATTTACGCCCACTTTTTTCCACTTAAAAGTAGGCGTGGCCAAAATTTCTCTATTGAAAATTTTTCTCCATTCTGTTCTCTATCGACCTACAAAATTTCATGCAGTTATCTCCAAGACTAACAGAGATATTCCCGAAAAGGCTAAACTAGTTCTGAACCAGAAAATTTTAAAAATTTCGGTTATTTTTTTGTGAAACACCAGGTCAACAGAACCTGGCAGTAGGTGGATTTCTGGAGAGCACTTTTTTCAAAACGCGATAACTCGACAATGGCTGGACCGAATTAAATGATTGTTACACTATATGATAGATTGGAATGTTGGCTTTGAGATGGCCAACATTTGGCCCGCCAGGTGGTCTCCCATGCCAGCGAAAAATTCAATGTATTTTTTTAAAAGTTATATCTCCCTAGGTAATAAACGTACAACTTTAAGATAGCCTTTAAACGAATCAGCGAGTTCCATTCTATAAGCCTGCAAAATTTAAATTTTCTACCTTCCTTAGATTCGGAGCTATTAAGAAGTTTCTGGAAAGTGCAAAATCCGGAAATGACCCAAAAATCTAATTTTTTAATAAATTTGCGCCACCTATATCTCGGGAACCGCTCAGAATATTTTGATAAAACTTCTTTTATATGAAAGGTCACAACCTAGGCTTTAATATGGATGGGTTCGGGGTGTTCGAAATTTAAAAGAAAATGTGAAAAAAGTGCAATTTCATATTTACGCCCACTTTTTTCCACTTCAAAGTGGGCGTGGCCAAAATTTATCTCTTAAAAATTTTTCTCCATTCTGTTCTCTATCGACCTACAAAATTTCATGCAGTTATCTCCAAGACTAACAGAGATATTCCCGAAAATGCTAACTAAACTAGTTCTGAACCAGAAAATTTTAAAAATTTCGGTTATTTTTTTGTGAAACACCAGGTCAACAGAACCTGGCAGTAGGTGGATTTCTGGAGAGCACTTTTTTCAAAACGCGATAACTCGACAATGGCTGGACCGAATTAAATGATTGTTACACTATATGATAGATTGGAATGTTGGCTTTGAGATGGCCAACATTTGGCCCGCCAGGTGGTCTCCCATGCCAGCGAAAAATTCAATGTATTTTTTTAAAAGTTATATCTCCCTAGGTAATAAACGTACAACTTTAAGATAGCCTTTAAACGAATCAGCGAGTTCCATTCTATAAGCCTGCAAAATTTCAATTTTCTACCTTCTTTAGATTCGGAGCTATTAAGAAGTTTCTGGAAAGTGCAAAATCCGGAAATGACCAAAAAATCTAATTTTTTAATAAATTTGCGCCACCTATAATATCTCGGGAACCGCTCGGAATATTTTGATAAAACTTCTTTTAGATGAAAGGTCACAACCTAGGCTTTAATATGGATGGGTTCGGGGTGCTCGAAATTTAAAAGAAAATGTGAAAAAAGTGCAATTTCGTATTTACGCCCACTTTTTTCCACTTAAAAGTGGGCGTGGCCAAAATTTTTCTCTTAAAAAATTTTTTCCATTCTATTCTCTATCGACCTACAAAATTTTATGCAGTTATCTCTAAGACTAACAGAGATATTCCCGAAAAGGCTAAACTGGTTCTGAACCGGAAAATTTTAAAAAGTTCGGTTATTTTTTTGTGAAACACCAGGTCAACAGAACCTGGCAGTAGGTGGATTTCTGGAGAGCACCTTTTTCAAAACGCGATAACTCGACAATGGCTGGACCGAATTCAATGATTGTTACACTATATGATAGATTGGAATGTTGGCTTTGAGATGGCCAACATTTGGCCCGCCAGGTGGTCCCCCATGCCAGCGAAAAATTCAATGTATTTTTTTAAACGTTATATCTCCCTAGGTAATAAACGTACAACTTTAAGATAGCTTTTAAACGAATCAGCGAGTTCCATTCTATAAGCCTGCAAAATTTAAATTTTCTACCTTCTTTAGATTCGGAGCTATTAAGCAGTTTCTGGAAAGTGCAAAATTCGGAAATGACTAAAAAATCTAATTTTTTAATAAATTTGCGCCACCTATATCTCGGGAACCGCTCGGAATATTTTGATAAAACTTCTTTTAGATGAAAGGTCACAACCTAGGCTTTAATATGGATGGGTTCGGGGTGTTCGAAATTTAAAAGAAAATGTGAAAAAAGTGCAATTTCGTATTTACGCCCACTTTTTTCCACTTAAAAGTGGGCGTGGCCAAAATTTCTCTACCGAATATTTTTCTCCATTCTATTCTCTATCGACCTACAAAATTTTATGCAGTTATCTCTAAGACTAACAGAGATATTCCCGAAAAGGCTAAACTGGTTCTGAACCAGAAAATTTTAAAAATTTCGGTTATTTTTTTGTGAAACACCAGGTCAACAGAACCTGGCAGTAGGTGGATTTCTGGAGAGCACCTTTTTCAAACCGCGATAACTCGACAATGGCTGGACCGAATTAAATGATTGTTACACTATATGATAGATTGGAATGTTGGCTTTGAGATGGCCAACATTTGGCCCGCCAGGTGGTCCCCCATGCCAGCGAAAAATTCAATGTATTTTCTTAAACATTATATCTCTCTAGGTAATAAACGTACAACTTTAAGATAGCTTTTAAACGAATCAGCGAGTTCCATTCTATAAGCTTGCAAAGTTTTAACTTTCTACCTTCTTTAGATTCGGAGCTATTAAGAAGTTTCTGAAAAGTACAAAATCCGGAAATGATCAAAAAATCAAATTTTTTAATAAATTTGCGCCACCTATATCTCGGGAACCGCTCGGAATATTTTGATGAAACTTCTTTTATATGAAAGGTCACAACCTAGGCTTTAATATGGATGGGTTCGGGGTGTTCGAAATTTAAAAGAAAATGTGAAAAAAGTGCAATTTCATATTTACGCCCACTTTTTTCCACTTAAAAGTGGGCGTGGCCAAAATTTATCTCTTAAAAATTTTTCTCCATTCTATTCTCTATCGACCTACACAATTTCATGGAGTTATCTCTAAGACTAACAGAGATATTCCCGAAAAGGCTAAACTAGTTCTGAACCAGAAAATTTTAAAAATTTCGGTTATTTTTTTGTGAAACACCAGGTCAACAGAACCTGGCAGTAGGTGGATTTCTGGAGAGCACCTTTTTCAAACCGCGATAACTCGACAATGGCTGGACCGAATTAAATGATTGTTACACTATATGATAGATTGGAATGTTGGCTTTGAGATGGCCAACATTTGGCCCGCCAGGTGGTCCCCCATGCCAGCGAAAAATTCAATGTATTTTCTTAAACATTATATCTCTCTAGGTAATAAACGTACAACTTTAAGATAGCTTTTAAACGAATCAGCGAGTTCCATTCTATAAGCTTGCAAAGTTTCAACGTTCTACCTTCTTTAGATTTGGATTTATTAAGAAGTTTCTGGAAAGTGCAAAATCCGGAAATGACCAAAAAATCTAATTTTTTTATAAATTTGCGCCACGTATATCTCGGGAACCGCTCGGACTATTTTGGTAAAACTTCTTTTAGATGAAAGGTCACAACCTAGGCTTTAATATGGATGGGTTCGGGGTGTTCGAAATTTAAAAGAAAATGTGAAAAAGTGCAATTTCGTATTTACGCCCACTTTTTTCCCCTTACAAGTGGGCGTGGCCAAAATTTCTCTCTTAAAAAATTTTCTCCATTCTATTCTCTATCGACCTACAAAATTTCATGCAGTTATCTCTAAGACTAACAGAGATATTCCCGAAAAGGCTAAACTGGTTCTGAACCAGAAAATTTTAAAAATTTCGGTTATTTTTTTGTGAAACACCAGGTCAACAGAACCTGGCAGTAGGTGGATTTCTGGAGACCACCTTTTACAAAACGCGATAACTCGACAATGGCTGGACCGAATTAAATGATTGTTACACTATATGATAGATTGGAATGTTGGCTTTGAGATGGCCAACATTTGGCCCGCCAGGTGGTCCCCCATGCCAGCGAAAAATTCAATGTATTTTTTTAAACGTTATATCTCCCTAGGTAATAAACGTACAACTTTAAAATAGCTTTTAAACGAATCAGCGAGTTCCATTCTATAAGCCTGCAAAATTTCAATTTTCTACCTTCTTTATATTCGGAGCTATTAAGAAGTTTCTGGAAAGTGCAAAATCCGGAAATGACCAAAAAATCTAATTTTTTAATAAATTTGCTCCACCTATATTTCGGGAACCGCTCGGAATATTTTGATAAAACTTCTTTTAGATGAAAGGTTACAACCTAGGCTTTAATATGGAGGGGTTCGGGGTGTTCGAAATTTAAAAGAAAATGTGAAAAAGTGCAATTTCATATTTACGCCCACTTTTTTCTACTTAAAAGTGGGCGTGGCCAAAATTTCTCTACCGAATATTTTTCTCCATTCTATTCTCTATCGACCTACAAAATTTATTGCAGTTATCTCTAAGACTAGCAGAGATATTCCCGAAAATGCTAAACTAGTTCTGAACCAGAAAATTTTAAAAATTTCGGTTATTTTTTTGTGAAACACCAGGTCAACAGAACCTGGCAGTAGGTGGATTTCTGGAGAGCACCTTTTTCAAAACGCGATAACTCGACAATGGCTGGACCGAATTAAATGATTGTTACACTATATGATAGATTGGAATGTTGGCTTTGAGATGGCCAATATTTGGCCCGCCAGGTGGCCCCCCATGCCAGCGAAAAATTCAATGTATTTTTTTAAACGTTATATCTCCCTAGGTAATAAACGTACAACTTTTAGATAGCTTTTAAACGAATCAGCGAGTTCCATTCTATAAGCCTGCAAAATTTCAATTTTCTACCTTCTTTAGATTCGGAGCTATTAAGAAGTTTCTGGAAAGTGCAAAATCCGGAAATGACCAAAAAATCTAATTTTTTAATAAATTTGCGCCACCTATGTCTCGGGAACCGCTCGGAATATTTTGATGAAACTTCTTTTAGATGAAAGGTCACAACCTAGGCTTTAATATGGATGGGTTCGGGGTGTTCGAAATTTAAAAGAAAATGTGAAAAAAGTGCAATTTCGTATTTACGCCCACTTTTTTCCCCTTAAAAGTGGGCGTGGCCAAAATTTCTCTCTTAAAAATTTGTCTCCATTCTATTCTCTATCGACCTACAAAATTTCATGCAGTTATCTCTAAGACTAGCAGAGATATTCCCGAAAAGGCTAAACTGGTTCTGAACCAGAAAATTTTAAAAATTTCGGTTATTTTTTTGTGAAACACCAGGTCAACAGAACCTGGCAGTAGGTGGATTTCTGGAGAGCACCTTTTTCAAAACACGATAACTCGACAATGGCTCGACCGAATTAAATGATTGTTACACTATATGATAGATTGGAATGTTGGCTTTGAGATGGCCAACATTTGGCCCGCCAGGTGGTCCCCCATGCCAGCGAAAAATTCAATGTATTTTTTTAAACGTTATATCTCCCTAGGTAATAAACGTACAACTTTAAGATAGCTTTTAAACGAATCAGCGAGTTCCATTCTATAAGCCTGCAAAATTTCAATTTTCTACCTTCTTTATATTCGGAGCTATTAAGAAGTTTCTGGAAAGTGCAAAATCCGGAAATGACCAAAAAATCTAATTTTTTAATAAATTTGCTCCACCTATATCTCGGGAACCGCTCGGAATATTTTGATAAAACTTCTTTTAGATGAAAGGTTACAACCTAGGCTTTAATATGGAGGGGTTCGGGGTGTTCGAAATTTAAAAGAAAATGTGAAAAAAGTGCAATTTCATATTTACGCCCACTTTTTTCTACTTAAAAGTGGGCGTGGCCAAAATTTCTCTACCGAATATTTTTCTCCATTCTATTCTCTATCGACCTACAAAATTTATTGCAGTTATCTCTAAGACTAGCAGAGATATTCCCGAAAAGGCTAAACTGGTTCTGAACCAGAAAATTTTAAAAATTTCGGTTATTTTTTTGTGAAACACCAGGTCAACAGAACCTGGCAGTAGGTGGATTTCTGGAGAGCACCTTTTTCAAAACACGATAACTCGACAATGGCTCGACCGAATTAAATGATTGTTACACTATATGATAGATTGGAATGTTGGCTTTGAGATGGCCAACATTTGGCCCGCCAGGTGGTCCCCCATGCCAGCGAAAAATTCAATGTATTTTTTTAAACGTTATATCTCCCTAGGTAATAAACGTACAACTTTAAGATAGCTTTTAAACGAATCAGCGAGTTCCATTCTATAAGCCTGCAAAATTTCAATTTTCTACCTTCTTTATATTCGGAGCTATTAAGAAGTTTCTGGAAAGTGCAAAATCCGGAAATGACCAAAAAATCTAATTTTTTAATAAATTTGCTCCACCTATATCTCGGGAACCGCTCGGAATATTTTGATAAAACTTCTTTTAGATGAAAGGTTACAACCTAGGCTTTAATATGGAGGGGTTCGGGGTGTTCGAAATTTAAAAGAAAATGTGAAAAAAGTGCAATTTCATATTTACGCCCACTTTTTTCTACTTAAAAGTGGGCGTGGCCAAAATTTCTCTACCGAATATTTTTCTCCATTCTATTCTCTATCGACCTACAAAATTTATTGCAGTTATCTCTAAGACTAGCAGAGATATTCCCGAAAATGCTAAACTAGTTCTGAACCAGAAAATTTTAAAAATTTCGGTTATTTTTTTGTGAAACACCAGGTCAACAGAACCTGGCAGTAGGTGGATTTCTGGAGAGCACCTTTTTCAAAACGCGATAACTCGACAATGGCTGGACCGAATTAAATGATTGTTACACTATATGATAGATTGGAATGTTGGCTTTGAGATGGCCAATATTTGGCCCGCCAGGTGGCCCCCATGCCAGCGAAAAATTCAACTTATTTTTTAAAACGTTATATCTCCCTAGGTAATAAACGTACAACTTTAAGATAGCTTTTAAACAAATCAGCGAGTTCCATTCTATAAGCTTGCAAAGTTTCAACTTTCTACCTTCTTTAGCTTCGGAGCTATTAAGAAGTTTCTGAAAAGTGCAAAATCCGGAAATGACCAAAAAAATCTAATTTTTTAATAAATTTGCGCCACCTATATCTCGGGAACCGCTCAGAATATTTTGATGAAACTTCTTTTAGATGAAAGGTCACAACCTAGGCTTTAATATGGAGGGGTTCGGGGTGTTCGAAATTTAAAAGAAAATGTAAAAAAGTGCAATTTCATATTTACGCCCACTTATTTCTACTTAAAAGTGGGCGTGGTAAATATTTCTCTCTTAAAAATTTTTCTCCATTCTATTCTCTATCGACCTACAAAATTTCATGCAGTTATCTCTAAGACTAACAGAGATATTCCCGAAAATGCTAAACTAGTTCTGAACCAGAAAATTTTAAAAATTTCGGTTATTTTTTTGTGAAACACCAGGTCAACAGAACCTGGCAGTAGGTGGATTTCTGGAGAGCACCTTTTTCAAAACACGATAACTCGACAATGGCTCGACCGAATTAAATGATTGTTACACTATATGATAGATTGGAATGTTGGCTTTGAGATGGCCAATATTTGGCCCGCCAGGTGGCCCCCCATGCCAGCGAAAAATTCAACGTATTTTTTTAAACGTTATATATCCCTAGGTAATAAACGTACAACTTTAAGATGGCTTTTAAATGAATCAGCGAGTTCCATTCTATAAGCCTGCAAAATTTAAATTTTCTACCTTCTTTAGCTTCGGAGCTATTAAGAAGTTTCTGAAAAGTGCAAAATTCGGAAATGACCAAAAAAATCTAATTTTTTAATAAATTTGCGCCACCTATATCTCGGGAACCGCTCAGAATATTTTGATGAAACTTCTTTTAGATGAAAGGTCACAACCTAGGCTTTAATATGGAGGGGTTCGGGGTGTTCGAAATTTAAAAGAAAATGTAAAAAAGTGCAATTTCATATTTACGCCCACTTATTTCTACTTAAAAGTGGGCGTGGTAAAAATTTCTCTCTTAAAAATTTTTCTCCATTCTATTCTCTATCGACCTACAAAATTTCATGCAGTTATCTCTAAGACTAACAGAGATATTCCCGAAAATGCTAAACTAGTTCTGAACCAGAAAATTTTAAAAATTTCGGTTATTTTTTTGTGAAACACCAGGTCAACAGAACCTGGCAGTAGGTGGATTTCTGGAGAGCACCTTTTTCAAAACACGATAACTCGACAATGGCTGGACCGAATTAAATGATTGTTACACTATATGATAGATTGGAATGTTGGCTTTGAGATGGCCAATATTTGGCCCGCCAGGTGGCCCCCCATGCCAGCGAAAAATTCAACGTATTTTTTTAAACGTTATATCTCCCTAGGTAATAAACATACAACTTTAAGATGGCTTTTAAATGAATCAGCGAGTTCCATTCTATAAGCCTGCAAAATTTCAATTTTCTACCTTCTTTAGATTCGGAGCTATTAAGAAGTTTCTGGAAAGTGCAAAATCCGGAAATGACCAAAAAATCTAATTTTTTAATAAATTTGCGCCACCTATATCTCGGGAACCGCTCGGAATATTTTGATGAAACTTCTTTTAGATGAAAGGTCACAACCTAGGCTTTAATATGGATGGGTTCGGGGTGTTCGAAATTTAAAAGAAAATGTGAAAAAGTGCAATTTCATATTTACGCCCACTTCTTTCCACTTAAAAGTGGGCGTGGCCAAAATTTCTCTATAGAAAATTTTTCTCCATTCTGTTCTCTATCGTAAACTAGTTCTGAACCAGAAAATTTTAAAAATTTCGGTTATTTTTTTGTGAAACACCAGGTCAACAGAACCTCGCAGTAGGTGGATTTCTGGAGAGCACCTTTTTCAAAACGCGATAACTCGACAATGGCTGGACCGAATTAAATGATTGTTACACTATATGAAAGATTGGAATGTTGGCTTTGAGATGGCCAATATTTGGCCCGCCAGGTGGCCCCCCATGCCAGCGAAAAATTCAATGTATTTTTTTAAACGTTATATCTCCCTAGGTAATAAACGTACAACTTTAAGATATCTTTTAAACGAATCAGCGAGTTCCATTCTATAAGCCTGCAAAATTTAAATTTTCTACCTTTTTTAGATTCGGAGCTATTAAGAAGTTTCTGGAAAGTGCAAAATCCGGAAATGACAAAAAAATCTAATTTTTTAATAAATTTGCTCCACCTATATCTCGGGAACCGCTCGGAATATTTTGATAAAACTTCTTTTAGATGAAAGGTTACAACCTAGGCTTTAATATGGAGGGGTTCGGGGTGTTCGAAATTTAAAAGAAAATGTGAAAAAAGTGCAATTTCATATTTACGCCCACTTTTTTCTACTTAAAAGTGGGCGTGGCCAAAATTTCTCTACCGAATATTTTTCTCCATTCTATTCTCTATCGACCTACAAAATTTATTGCAGTTATCTCTAAGAGTAGCAGAGATATTCCCGAAAATGCTAAACTAGTTCTGAACCAGAAAATTTTAAAAATTTCGGTTATTTTTTTGTGAAACACCAGGTCAACAGAACCTGGCAGTAGGTGGATTTCTGGAGAGCCCCTTTTTCAAAACGCGATAACTCGACAATGGCTGGACCGAATTAAATGATTGTTACACTATATGATAGATTGGAATGTTGGCTTTGAGATGGCCAATATTTGGCCCGCCAGGTGGCCCCCATGCCAGCGAAAAATTCAATGTATTTTTTTAAACGTTATATCTTCCTAGGTAATAAACGTACAACTTTAAGGTAGCTTTTAAACGAATCAGCGAGTTCCATTCTATAAGCCTGCAAAATTTCAATTTTCTACCTTCTTTAGATTCGGAGCTATTAAGAAGTTTCTGGAAAGTGCAAAATCCGGAAATGACCAAAAAATCTAATTTTTTAATAAATTTGCGCCACCTATGTCTCGGGAACCGCTCGTAATATTTTGATGAAACTTCTTTTAAATGAAAGGTCACAACCTAGGCTTTAATATGGATGGGTTCGGGGTGTTCGAAATTTAAAAGAAAATGTGAAAAAAGTGCAATTTCATATTTACGCCCACTTTTTTCCACTTAAAAGTGGGCGTGGCCAAAATTTCTCTCTTAAAAATTTGTCTCCATTCTATTCTCTATCGACCTACAAAATTTCATGCAGTTATCTCTAAGACTAGCAGAGATATTCCCGAAAAGGCTAAACTAGTTCTGAACCAGAAAATTTTAAAAATTTCGGTTATTTTTTTGTGAAACACCAGGTCAACAGAACCTGGCAGTAGGTGGATTTCTGGAGAGCACCTTTTTCAAAACGCGATAACTCGACAATGGCTGGACCGAATTAAATGATTGTTACACTATATGATAGATTGGAATGTTGGCTTTGAGATGGCCAATATTTGGCCCGCCAGGTGGCCCCCCATGCCAGCGAAAAATTCAACGTATTTTTTTAAACGTTATATCTCCCTAGGTAATAAACGTACAACTTTAAGATGGCTTTTAAATGAATCAGCGAGTTCCATTCTATAAGCCTGCAAAATTTCAATTTTCTACCTTCTTTAGATTCGGAGCTATTAAGAAGTTTCTGGAAAGTGCAAAATCCGGAAATGACCAAAAAATCTAATTTTTTAATAAATTTGCGCCACCTATATCTCGGGAACCGCTCGGAATATTTTGATGAAACTTCTTTTAGTTGAAAGGTCACAACCTAGGCTTTAATATGGATGGGTTCGAATGGCTCGACCGAATTAAATGATTGTTACACTATATGATAGATTGGAATGTTGGCTTTGAGATGGCCAATATTTGGCCCGCCAGGTGGCCCCACATGCCAGCGAAAAACTCAATGTATTTTTTTAAACGTTATATATCCCTAGGTAATAAACGTACAACTTTAAGATAGCTTTTAAACGAATCAGCGGGTTCCATTCTATAAGCCTGCAAAATTTCTACTTTCTACCTTCTTTAGATTCGGAGCTATTAAGAAGTTTCTGAAAAGTGCAAAGTCCGGAAATGACCAAAAAATCTAATTTTTTAATAAATTTGCGCCACCTATATCTCGGGAACCGCTCGGAATATTTTGATGAAACTTCTTTTAGATGAAAGGTCACAACCTAGGCTTTAATATGGATGGGTTCGGGGTGTTCGAAATTTAAAAGAAAATGTGAAAAAAGTGCAATTTCGTATTTACGCCCACTTTTTTCCACTTAAAAGTGTGCGTGGCCAAAATTTCTCTACCGAATATTTTTCTCCATTCTATTCTCTATCGACCTACAAAATTTCATGCAGTTATCTCTAAGACTAACAGAGATATTCCCGAAAATGCTAAATAAACTAGTTCTGAACCAGAAAATTTTAAAAATTTCGGTTATTTTTTTGTGAAACACCAGGTCAACAGAACCTGGCAGTAGGTGGATTTCTGGAGAGCACCTTTTTCAAAACGCGATAACTCGACAATGGCTGGACCGAATTAAATGATTGTTACACTATATGATAGATTGGAATGTTGGCTTTGAGATGGCCAATATTTGGCCCGCCAGGTGGCCCCCCATGCCAGCGAAAAATTCAATGTATTTTTTTAAACGTTATATCTCCCTAGGTAATAAACGTACAACTTTAAGATAGCTTTTAAACGAATCAGCGAGTTCCATTCTATAAGCCTGCAAAATTTAAATTTTCTACCTTCTTTAGATTCGGAGCTATTAAGAAGTTTCTGGAAAGTGCAAAATCCGGAAATGACAAAAAAATCTAATTTTTTAATAAATTTGCTCCACCTATATCTCGGGAACCGCTCGGAATATTTTGATAAAACTTCTTTTAGATGAAAGGTTACAACCTAGGCTTTAATATGGAGGGGTTCGGGGTGTTCGAAATTTAAAAGAAAATGTGAAAAAAGTGCAATTTCATATTTACGCCCACTTTTTTCTACTTAAAAGTGGGCGTGGCCAAAATTTCTCTACCGAATATTTTTCTCCATTCTATTCTCTATCGACCTACAAAATTTATTGCAGTTATCTCTAAGACTAGCAGAGATATTCCCGAAAATGCTAAACTAGTTCTGAACCAGAAAATTTTAAAAATTTCGGTTATTTTTTTGTGAAACACCAGGTCAACAGAACCTGGCAGTAGGTGGATTTCTGGAGAGCACCTTTTTCAAAACGCGATAACTCGACAATGGCTGGACCGAATTAAATGATTGTTACACTATATGATAGATTGGAATGTTGGCTTTGAGATGGCCAATATTTGGCCCGCCAGGTGGCCCCCCATGCCAGCGAAAAATTCAACGTATTTTTTTAAACGTTATATCTCCCTATGTAATAAACGTACAACTTTAAGATGGCTTTTAAATGAATCAGCGAGTTCCATTCTATAAGCCTGCAAAATTTCAATTTTCTACCTTCTTTAGATTCGGAGCTATTAAGAAGTTTCTGGAAAGTGCAAAATCCGGAAATGACCAAAAAATCTAATTTTTTAATAAATTTGCGCCACCTATATCTCGGGAACCGCTCGGAATATTTTGATGAAACTTCTTTTAGATGAAAGGTCACAACCTAGGCTTTAATATGGATGGGTTCGAATGGCTCGACCGAATTAAATGATTGTTACACTATATGATAGATTGGAATGTTGGCTTTGAGATGGCCAATATTTGGCCCGCCAGGTGGCCCCACATGCCAGCGAAAAACTCAATGTATTTTTTTAAACGTTATATATCCCTAGGTAATAAACGTACAACTTTAAGATAGCTTTTAAACGAATCAGCGAGTTCCATTCTATAAGCCTGCAAAATTTCTACTTTTTACCTTCTTTAGATTCGGAGCTATTAAGAAGTTTCTGAAAAGTGCAAAGTCCGGAAATGACCAAAAAATCTAATTTTTTAATAAATTTGCCCCACCTATATCTCGGGAACCGCTCGGAATATTTTGATGAAACTTCTTTTAGATGAAAGGTCACAACCTAGGCTTTAATATGGATGGGTTCGGGGTGTTCGAAATTTAAAAGAAAATGTGAAAAAAGTGCAATTTCGTATTTACGCCCACTTTTTTCCACTTAAAAGTGGGCGTGGCCAAAATTTCTCTACCGAATATTTTTCTCCATTCTATTCTCTATCGACCTACAAAATTTCATGCAGTTATCTCTAAGACTAACAGAGATATTCCCGAAAATGCTAAATAAACTAGTTCTGAACCAGAAAATTTTAAAAATTTCGGTTATTTTTTTGTGAAACACCAGGTCAACAGAAGAACCTGGCAGTAGGTGGATTTCTGGAGAGCACCTTTTTCAAAACGCGATAACTCGACAATGGCTGGACCGAATTAAATGATTGTTACACTATATGATAGATTGGAATGTTGGCTTTGAGATGGCCAATATTTGGCCCGCCAGGTGGCCCCCCATGCCAGCGAAAAATTCAATGTATTTTTTTAAACGTTATATCTCCCTAGGTAATAAACGTACAACTTTAAGATAGCTTTTAAACGAATCAGCGAGTTCCATTCTATAAGCCTGCAAAATTTAAATTTTCTACCTTCTTTAGATTCGGAGCTATTAAGAAGTTTCTGGAAAGTGCAAAATCCGGAAATGACAAAAAAATCTAATTTTTTAATAAATTTGCTCCACCTATATCTCGGGAACCGCTCGGAATATTTTGATAAAACTTCTTTTAGATGAAAGGTTACAACCTAGGCTTTAATATGGAGGGGTTCGGGGTGTTCGAAATTTAAAAGAAAATGTGAAAAAAGTGCAATTTCATATTTACGCCCACTTTTTTCCACTTAAAAGTGGGCGTGGCCAAAATTTCTCTCTTAAAAATTTGTCTCCATTCTATTCTCTATCGACCTACAAAATTTCATGCAGTTATCTCTAAGACTAGCAGAGATATTCCCGAAAAGGCTAAACTAGTTCTGAACCAGAAAATTTTAAAAATTTCGGTTATTTTTTTGTGAAACACCAGGTCAACAGAACCTGGCAGTAGGTGGATTTCTGGAGAGCACCTTTTTCAAAACGCGATAACTCGACAATGGCTCGACCGAATTAAATGATTGTTACACTATATGATAGATTGGAATGTTGGCTTTGAGATGGCCAATATTTGGCCCGCCAGGTGGCCCCACATGCCAGCGAAAAACTCAATGTATTTTTTTAAACGTTATATATCCCTAGGTAATAAACGTACAACTTTAAGATAGCTTTTAAACGAATCAGCGAGTTCCATTCTATAAGCCTGCAAAATTTCTACTTTCTACCTTCTTTAGATTCGGAGCTATTAAGAAGTTTCTGGAAAGTGCAAAATCCGGAAATGACAAAAAATCTAATTTTTTAATAAATTTGCTCCACCTATATCTCGGGAACCGCTCGGAATATTTTGATAAAACTTCTTTTAGATGAAAGGTTACAACCTAGGCTTTAATATGGAGGGGTTCGGGGTATTCGAAATTTAAAAGAAAATGTGAAAAAAGTGCAATTTCATATTTACGCCCACTTTTTTCTACTTAAAAGTGGGCGTGGCCAAAATTTCTCTACCGAATATTTTTCTCCATTCTATTCTCTATCGACCTACAAAATTTATTGCAGTTATCTCTAAGAGTAGCAGAGATATTCCCGAAAATGCTAAACTAGTTCTGAACCAGAAAATTTTAAAAATTTCGGTTATTTTTTTGTGAAACACCAGGTCAACAGAACCTGGCAGTAGGTGGATTTCTGGAGAGCACCTTTTTCAAAACGCGATAACTCGACAATGGCTGGACCGAATTAAATGATTGTTACACTATATGATAGATTGGAATGTTGGCTTTGAGATGGCCAATATTTGGCCCGCCAGGTGGCCCCCATGCCAGCGAAAAATTCAATGTATTTTTTTAAACGTTATATCTTCCTAGGTAATAAACGTACAACTTTAAGATAGCTTTTAAACGAATCAGCAAGTTCCATTCTATAAGCCTGCAAAATTTCAATTTTCTACCTTCTTTAGATTCGGAGCTATTAAGAAGTTTCTGGAAAGTGCAAAATCCGGAAATGACCAAAAAATCTAATTTTTTAATAAATTTGCGCCACCTATGTCTCGGGAACCGCTCGGAATATTTTGATGAAACTTCTTTTAAATGAAAGGTCACAACCTAGGCTTTAATATGGATGGGTTCGGGGTGTTCGAAATTTAAAAGAAAATGTGAAAAAAGTGCAATTTCATATTTACGCCCACTTTTTTCCACTTAAAAGTGGGCGTGGCCAAAATTTCTCTCTTAAAAATTTGTCTCCATTCTATTCTCTATCGACCTACAAAATTTCATGCAGTTATCTCTAAGACTAGCAGAGATATTCCCGAAAAGGCTAAACTAGTTCTGAACCAGAAAATTTTAAAAATTTCGGTTATTTTTTTGTGAAACACCAGGTCAACAGAACCTGGCAGTAGGTGGATTTCTGGAGAGCACCTTTTTCAAAACGCGATAACTCGACAATGGCTGGACCGAATTAAATGATTGTTACACGATATGATAGATTGGAATGTTGGCTTTGAGATGGCCAATATTTGGCCCGCCAGGTGGCCCCCCATGCCAGCGAAAAATTCAACGTATTTTTTTAAACGTTATATCTCCCTAGGTAATAAACGTACAACTTTAAGATGGCTTTTAAATGAATCAGCGAGTTCCATTCTATAAGCCTGCAAAATTTCAATTTTCTACCTTCTTTAGATTCGGAGCTATTAAGAAGTTTCTGGAAAGTGCAAAATCCGGAAATGACCAAAAAATCTAATTTTTTAATAAATTTGCGCCACCTATATCTCGGGAACCGCTCGGAATATTTTGATGAAACTTCTTTTAGATGAAAGGTCACAACCTAGGCTTTAATATGGATGGGTTCGAATGGCTCGACCGAATTAAATGATTGTTACACTATATGATAGATTGGAATGTTGGCTTTGAGATGGCCAATATTTGGCCCGCCAGGTGGCCCCACATGCCAGCGAAAAACTCAATGTATTTTTTTAAACGTTATATATCCCTAGGTAATAAACGTACAACTTTAAGATAGCTTTTAAACGAATCAGCGAGTTCCATTCTATAAGCCTGCAAAATTTCTACTTTCTACCTTCTTTAGATTCGGAGCTATTAAGAAGTTTCTGAAAAGTGCAAAGTCCGGAAATGACCAAAAAATCGAATTTTTTAATAAATTTGCGCCACCTATATCTCGGGAACCGCTCGGAATATTTTGATGAAACTTCTTTTAGATGAAAGGTCACAACCTAGGCTTTAATATGGATGGGTTCGGGGTGTTCGAAATTTAAAAGAAAATGTGAAAAAAGTGCAATTTCGTATTTACGCCCACTTTTTTCCACTTAAAAGTGGGCGTGGCCAAAATTTCTCTACCGAATATTTTTCTCCATTCTATTCTCTATCGACCTACAAAATTTCATGCAGTTATCTCTAAGACTAACAGAGATATTCCCGAAAATGCTAAATAAACTAGTTCTGAACCAGAAAATTTTAAAAATTTCGGTTATTTTTTTGTGAAACACCAGGTCAACAGAACCTGGCAGTAGGTGGATTTCTGGAGAGCACCTTTTTCAAAACGCGATAACTCGACAATGGCTGGACCGAATTAAATGATTGTTACACTATATGATAGATTGGAATGTTGGCTTTGAGATGGCCAATATTTGGCCCGCCAGGTGGCCCCACATGCCAGCGAAAAACTCAATGTATTTTTTTAAACGTTATATATCCCTAGGTAATAAACGTACAACTTTAAGATAGCTTTTAAACGAATCAGCGAGTTCCATTCTATAAGCCTGCAAAATTTCTACTTTCTACCTTCTTTAGATTCGGAGCTATTAAGAAGTTTCTGGAAAGTGCAAAATCCGGAAATGACAAAAAATCTAATTTTTTAATAAATTTGCTCCACCTATATCTCGGGAACCGCTCGGAATATTTTGATAAAACTTCTTTTAGATGAAAGGTTACAACCTAGGCTTTAATATGGAGGGGTTCGGGGTATTCGAAATTTAAAAGAAAATGTGAAAAAAGTGCAATTTCATATTTACGCCCACTTTTTTCTACTTAAAAGTGGGCGTGGCCAAAATTTCTCTACCGAATATTTTTCTCCATTCTATTCTCTATCGACCTACAAAATTTATTGCAGTTATCTCTAAGAGTAGCAGAGATATTCCCGAAAATGCTAAACTAGTTCTGAACCAGAAAATTTTAAAAATTTCGGTTATTTTTTTGTGAAACACCAGGTCAACAGAACCTGGCAGTAGGTGGATTTCTGGAGAGCACCTTTTTCAAAACGCGATAACTCGACAATGGCTGGACCGAATTAAATGATTGCTACACTATATGATAGATTGGAATGTTGGCTTTGAGATGGCCAATATTTGGCCCGACATGGTGGCCCCCATGCCAGCGAAAAATTCAATGTATTTTTTTAAACGTTATATCTTCCTAGGTAATAAACGTACAACTTTAAGATAGCTTTTAAACGAATCAGCGAGTTCCATTCTATAAGCCTGCAAAATTTCAATTTTCTACCTTCTTTAGATTCGGAGCTATTAAGAAGTTTCTGGAAAGTGCAAAATCCGGAAATGACCAAAAAATCTAATTTTTTAATAAATTTGCGCCACCTATGTCTCGGGAACCGCTCGGAATATTTTGATGAAACTTCTTTTAAATGAAAGGTCACAACCTAGGCTTTAATATGGATGGGTTCGGGGTGTTCGAAATTTAAAAGAAAATGTGAAAAAAGTGCAATTTCATATTTACGCCCACTTTTTTCCACTTAAAAGTGGGCGTGGCCAAAATTTCTCTCTTAAAAATTTGTCTCCATTCTATTCTCTATCGACCTACAAAATTTCATGCAGTTATCTCTAAGACTAGCAGAGATATTCCCGAAAAGGCTAAACTAGTTCTGAACCAGAAAATTTTAAAAATTTCGGTTATTTTTTTGTGAAACACCAGGTCAACAGAACCTGGCAGTAGGTGGATTTCTGGAGAGCACCTTTTTCAAAACGCGATAACTCGACAATGGCTCGACCGAATTAAATGATTGTTACACTATATGATAGATTGGAATGTTGGCTTTGAGATGGCCAATATTTGGCCCGCCAGGTGGCCCCACATGCCAGCGAAAAACTCAATGTATTTTTTTAAACGTTATATATCCCTAGGTAATAAACGTACAACTTTAAGATAGCTTTTAAACGAATCAGCGAGTTCCATTCTATAAGCCTGCAAAATTTCTACTTTCTACCCTCTTTAGATTCGGAGCTATTAAGAAGTTTCTGAAAAGTGCAAAGTCCGGAAATGACCAAAAAATCGAATTTTTTAATAAATTTGCGCCACCTATATCTCGGGAACCGCTCGGAATATTTTGATGAAACTTCTTTTAGATGAAAGGTCACAACCTAGGCTTTAATATGGATGGGTTCGGGGTGTTCGAAATTTAAAAGAAAATGTGAAAAAAGTGCAATTTCGTATTTACGCCCACTTTTTTCCACTTAAAAGTGGGCGTGGCCAAAATTTCTCTACCGAATATTTTTCTCCATTCTATTCTCTATCGACCTACAAAATTTCATGCAGTTATCTCTAAGACTAACAGAGATATTCCCGAAAATGCTAAATAAACTAGTTCTGAACCAGAAAATTTTAAAAATTTCGGTTATTTTTTTGTGAAACACCAGGTCAACAGAACCTGGCAGTAGGTGGATTTCTGGAGAGCACCTTTTTCAAAACGCGATAACTCGACAATGGCTGGACCGAATTAAATGATTGTTACACTATATGATAGATTGGAATGTTGGCTTTGAGATGGCCAATATTTGGCCCGCCAGGTGGCCCCCCATGCCAGCGAAAAATTCAATGTATTTTTTTAAACGTTATATCTCCCTAGGTAATAAACGTACAACTTTAAGATAGCTTTTAAACGAATCAGCGAGTTCCATTCTATAAGCCTGCAAAATTTCAATTTTCTACCTTCTTTAGATTCGGAGCTATTAAGAAGTTTCTGGAAAGTGCAAAATCCGGAAATGACCAAAAAATCGAATTTTTTAATAAATTTGCGCCACCTATGTCTCGGGAACCGCTCGGAATATTTTGATGAAACTTCTTTTAGATGAAAGGTCACAACCTAGGCTTTAATATGGATGGGTTCGGGGTGTTCGAAATTTAAAAGAAAATGTGAAAAAAGTGCAATTTCGTATTTACGCCCACTTTTTTCCACTTAAAAGTGGGCGTGGCCAAAATTTCTCTACCGAATATTTTTCTCCATTCTATTCTCTATCGACCTACAAAATTTCATGCAGTTATCTCTAAGACTAGCAGAGATATTCCCGAAAATGCCTAAACTAGTTCTGAACCAGAAAATTTTAAAAATTTCGGTTATTTTTTTGTGAAACACCAGGTCAACAGAACCTGGCAGTAGGTGGATTTCTGGAGAGCACCTTTTTCAAAACGCGATAACTCGACAATGGCTGGACCGAATTAAATGATTGTTACACTATATGATAGATTGGAATGTTGGCTTTGAGATGGCCAATATTTGGCCCGCCAGGTGGCCCCCCATGCCAGCGAAAAATTCAATGTATTTTTTTAAACGTTATATCTCCCTAGGTAATTAACGTACAACTTTAAGATAGCTTTTAAACGAATCAGCGAGTTCCATTCTATAAGCCTGCAAAATTTCAATTTTCTACCTTCTTTAGATTCGGAGCTATTAAGAAGTTTCTGGAAAGTGCAAAATCCGGAAATGACCAAAAAATCTAATTTTTTAATAAATTTGCGGAATCAGCGAGTTCCATTCTATAAGCCTGCAAAATTTCAATTTTCTACCTTCTTTAGATTCGGAGCTATTGAGAAGTTTCTGGAAAGTGCAAAATCCGGAAATGACCAAAAAATCTAATTTTTTAATAAATTTGCTCCACCTATATCTCGGGAACCGCTCGGAATATTTTGATAAAACTTCTTTTAGATCAAAGGTTACAACCTAGGCTTTAATATGGAGGGGTTCGGGGTGTTCGAAATTTAAAAGAAAATGTGAAAAAAGTGCAATTTCATATTTACGCCCACTTTTTTCTACTTAAAAGTGGGCGTGGCCAAAATTTCTCTACCGAATATTTTTCTCCATTCTATTCTCTATCGACCTACAAAATTTCATGCAGTTATCTCTAAGACTAGCAGAGATATTCCCGAAAATGCTAAACTAGTTCTGAACCAGAAAATTTTAAAAATTTCGGTTATTTTTTTGTGAAACACCAGGTCAACAGAACCTGGCAGTAGGTGGATTTCTGGAGAGCACCTTTTTCAAAACGCGATAACTCGACAATGGCTGGACCGAATTAAATGATTGTTACACTATATGATAGATTGGAATGTTGGCTTTGAGATGGCCAATATTTGGCCAGCCAGGTGGCATCCCATGCCAGAGAAAAATTCAATGTATTTTTTTAAACATTATATCTCCCTAGGTGATAGACCTACAACTTTAAGATAGCTTTTAAACGAATCAGCGAGTTCCATTCTATAAGCTTGCAAAGTTTCAACTTTTGACCTTCTTTAGCTTCGGAGCTATTAAGAAGTTTCTGAAAAGTGCAAAATCCGGAAATGACCAAAAAAATCTAATTTTTTAATAAATTTGCGCCACCTATATCTCGGGAACCGCTCAGAATATTTTGATGAAACTTCTTTTAGATGAAAGGTCACAACCTAGGCTTTAATATGGAGGGGTTCGGGGTGTTCGAAATTTAAAAGAAAATGTGAAAAAAGTGCAATTTCATATTTACGCCCACTTTTTTCTACGAAAAATTCAATGTATTTTTTTAAACGTTATATCTCCCTAGGTAATAAACGTACAACTTTAAGATAGCTTTTAAACGAATCAGCAAGTTCCATTTTATAAGCCTGCAAAATTTCAATTTTCTACCTTCTTTATATTCGGAGCTATTAAGAAGTTTCTGGAAAGTGCAAAATCCGGAAATGACCAAAAAATCTAATGTTTTAATAAATTTGCTCCACCTATATCTCGGGAACCGCTCGGAATATTTTGATAAAACTTCTTTTAGATGAAAGGTTACAACCTAGGCTTTAATATGGAGGGGTTCGGGGTGTTCGAAATTTAAAAGAAAATGTGAAAAAGTGCAATTTCATTTCCACTTAAAAGTGGGCGTGGCCAAAATTTCTCTATAGAAAATTTTTCTCCATTCTGTTCTCTATCGTAAACTAGTTCTGAACCAGAAAATTTTAAAAATTTCGGTTATTTTTTTGTGAAACACCAGGTCAACAGAACCTGGCAGTAGGTGGATTTCTGGAGAGCACCTTTTACAAAACGCGATAACTCGACAATGGCTGGACCGAATTAAATGATTGTTACACTATATGATAGATTGGAATATTGGCTTTGAGATGGCCAACATTTGGCCAGCCAGGTGGCACCCCATGCCAGAGAAAAATTCAATGTATTTTTTTAAACATTATATCTCCCTAGGTGATAGACCTACAACTTTAAGATAGCTTTTAAACGAATCAGCGAGTTCCATTCTATAAGCTTGCAAAGTTTCAACTTTCGACCTTCTTTAGCTTCGGAGCTATTAAGAAGTTTCTGAAAAGTGCAAAATCCGGAAATGACCAAAAAAATCTAATTTTTTAATAAATTTGCGCCACCTATATCTCGGGAACCGCTCAGAATATTTTGATGAAACTTCTTTTAGATGAAAGGTCACAACCTAGGCTTTAATATGGCGGGGTTCGGGGTGTTCGAAATTTAAAAGAAAATGTGAAAAAGTGCAATTTCGTATTTACGCCCACTTTTCCCCCATTAAAAGTGGGCGTGGCCAAAATTTCTCTCCTAAAAATTTTTCTCCATTCTATTCTCTATCGACCTACAAAATTTCATGCAGTTATCTCTAAGACTAACAGAGATATTCCCGAAAAGGCTAAACTGGTTCTGAACCAGAAAATTTTAAAAATTTCGGTAATTTTTTTGTGAAACACCAGGTCAACAGAACCTGGCAGTAGGTGGATTTCTGGAGAGCACCTTTTTCAAACCGCGATAACTCGACAATGGCTGGACCGAATTAAATGATTGTTACACTATATGATAGATTGGAATGTTGGCTTTGAGATGGCCAACATTAGGCCCGCCAGGTGGTCCCCCATGCCAGCGAAAAATTCAATGTATTTTCTTAAACGTTATATATCCCTAGGTAATAAACGTACAACTTTAAGATAGCTTTTAAACGAATCAGCGAGTTCCATTCTATAAGCCTGCAAAATTTCAATTTTCTACCTTCTTTAGATTCGGAGCTATTAAGAAGTTTCTGGAAAGTGCAAAATTCGGAAATGACCAAAAAATCTAATTTTTTAATAAATTTGCGCCACCTATATCTCGGGAACCGCTCGGAATATTTTGATAAAACTTCTTTTAGATGAAAGGTCACAACCTAGGCTTTAATATGGATGGGTTCGGGGTGTTCGAAATTTAAAAGAAAATGTGAAAAAAGTGCAATTTCATATTTACGCCCACTTTTTTCCACTTAAAAGTGGGCGTGGCCAAAATTTCTCTACCGAATATTTTTCTCCATTCTATTCTCTATCGACCTACAAAATTTCATGCAGTTATCTCTAAGACTAACAGAGATATTCCCGAAAATGCTAAACTAGTTCTGAACCAGAAAATTTTAAAAATTTCGGTTATTTTTTTGTGAAACACCAGGTCAACAGAACCTGGCAGTAGGTGGATTTCTGGAGAGCACCTTTTACAAAACGCGATAACTCGACAATGGCTGGACCGAATTAAATGATTGTTACACTATATGATAGATTGGAATATTGGCTTTGAGATGGCCAACATTTGGCCAGCCAGGTGGCACCCCATGCCAGAGAAAAATTCAATGTATTTTTTTAAACATTATATCTCCCTAGGTGATAGACCTACAACTTTAAGATAGCTTTTAAACGAATCAGCGAGTTCCATTCTATAAGCTTGCAAAGTTTCAACTTTCGACCTTCTTTAGCTTCGGAGCTATTAAGAAGTTTCTGAAAAGTGCAAAATCCGGAAATGACCAAAAAAATCTAATTTTTTAATAAATTTGCGCCACCTATATCTCGGGAACCGCTCAGAATATTTTGATGAAACTTCTTTTAGATGAAAGGTCACAACCTAGGCTTTAATATGGCGGGGTTCGGGGTGTTCGAAATTTAAAAGAAAATGTGAAAAAGTGCAATTTCGTATTTACGCCCACTTTTCCCCCATTAAAAGTGGGCGTGGCCAAAATTTCTCTCTTAAAAATTTGTCTCCATTCTATTCTCTATTGACCTACAAAATTTCATGCAGTTATCTCTAAGACTAGCAGAGATATTCCCGAAAAGGCTAAACTAGTTCTGAACCAGAAAATTTTAAAAATTTCGGTAATTTTTTTGTGAAACACCAGGTCAACAGAACCTGGCAGTAGGTGGATTTCTGGAGAGCACCTTTTTCAAACCGCGATAACTCGACAATGGCTGGACCGAATTAAATGATTGTTACACTATATGATAGATTGGAATGTTGGCTTTGAGATGGCCAACATTTGGCCCGCCAGGTGGTCCCCCATGCCAGCGAAAAATTCAATGTATTTTCTTAAACGTTATATATCCCTAGGTAATAAACGTACAACTTTAAGATAGCTTTTAAACGAATCAGCGAGTTCCATTCTATAAGCCTGCAAAATTTCAATTTTCTACCTTCTTTAGATTCGGAGCTATTAAGAAGTTTCTGGAAAGTGCAAAATTCGGAAATGACCAAAAAATCTAATTTTTTAATAAATTTGCGCCACCTATATCTCGGGAACCGCTCGGAATATTTTGATAAAACTTCTTTTAGATGAAAGGTCACAACCTAGGCTTTAATATGGATGGGTTCGGGGTGTTCGAAATTTAAAAGAAAATGTGAAAAAAGTGCAATTTCGTATTTACGCCCACTTTTTTCCACTTAAAAGTGGGCGTGGCCAAAATTTCTCTACCGAATATTTTTCTCCATTCTATTCTCTATCGACCTACAAAATTTCATGCAGTTATCTCTAAGACTAACAGAGATATTCCCGAAAATGCTAAACTAGTTCTGAACCAGAAAATTTTAAAAATTTCGGTTATTTTTTTGTGAAACACCAGGTCAACAGAACCTGGCAGTAGGTGGATTTCTGGAGAGCACCTTTTTCAAACCGCGATAACTCGACAATGGCTGGACCGAATTAAATGATTGTTACACTATATGATAGATTGGAATGTTGGCTTTGAGATGGCCAATATTTGGCCCGCCAGGTGGCCCCCCATGCCAGCGAAAAATTCAATGTATTTTTTTAAACGTTATATCTCCCTAGGTAATAAACGTACAACTTTAAGATAGCTTTTAAACGAATCAGCGAGTTCCATTCTATAAGCCTGCAAAATTTCAATTTTCTACCTTCTTTAGATTCGGAGCTATTAAGAAGTTTCTGGAAAGTGCAAAATTCGGAAATGACCAAAAAATCTAATTTTTTAATAAATTTGCGCCACCTTTATCTCGGGAACCGCTCGGAATATTTTGATAAAACTTCTTTTAGATGAAAGGTCACAACCTAGGCTTTAATATGGATGGGTTCGGGGTGTTCGAAATTTAAAAGAAAATGTGAAAAAAGTGCAATTTCGTATTTACGCCCACTTTTTTCCACTTAAAAGTGGGCGTGGCCAAAATTTCTCTACCGAATATTTTTCTCCATTCTATTCTCTATCGACCTACAAAATTTCATGCAGTTATCTCTAAGACTAACAGAGATATTCCCGAAAATGCTAAACTAGTTCTGAACCAGAAAATTTTAAAAATTTCGGTTATTTTTTTGTGAAACACCAGGTCAACAGAACCTGGCAGTAGGTGGATTTCTGGAGAGCACCTTTTTCAAAACGCGATAACTCGACAATGGCTGGACCGAATTAAATGATTGTTACACTATATGATAGATTGGAATGTTGGCTTTGAGATGGCCAATATTTGGCCCGCCAGGTGGCCCCCATGCCAGCGAAAAATTCAATGTATTTTTTTAAACGTTATATCTCCCTAGGTAATAAACGTACAACTTTAAGATAGCTTTTAAACGAATCAGCGAGTTCCATTCTATAAGCCTGCAAAATTTCAATTTTCTACCTTCTTTAGATTCGGAGCTATTAAGAAGTTTCTGGAAAGTGCACAATCCGGAAATGACCAAAAAATGTAATTTTTTAATAAATTTGCGCCACCTATGTCTCGGGAACCGCTCGGAATATTTTGATGAAACTTCTTTTATATGAAAGGTCACAACCTAGGCTTTAATATGGATGGGTTCGGGGTGTTCGAAATTTAAAAGAAAATGTGAAAAAAGTGCAATTTCGTATTTACGCCCACTTTTTTCCACTTAAAAGTGGGCGTGGCCAAAATTTCTCTCTTAAAAATTTTTCTCCATTCTATTCTCTATCAACCTACAAAATTTCATGCAGTTATCTCTAAGACTAGCAGAGATCTTCCCGAAAAGGCTAAACTAGTTCTGAACCAGAAAATTTTAAAAATTTCGGTTATTTTTTTGTGAAACACCAGGTCAACAGAACCTGGGAGTAGGTGGATTTCTGGAGAGCACCTTTTACAAAACGCGATAACTCGACAATGGCTGGACCGAATTAAATGATTGTTACACTATATGATAGATTGGAATGTTGGCTTTGAGATGGCCAATATTTGGCCCGCCAGGTGGCCCCCCATGCCAGCGAAAAATTCAATGTATTTTTTTAAACGTTATATATCCCTAGGTAATAAACGTACAACTTTAAGATAGCTTTTAAACGAATCAGCGAGTTCCATTCTATAAGCCTGCAAAATTTCAATTTTCTACCTTCTTTAGATTCGGAGCTATTAAGAAGTTTCTGGAAAGTGCAAAATTCGGAAATGACCAAAAAATCTAATTTTTTAATAAATTTGCGCCACCTATATCTCGGGAACCGCTCGGAATATTTTGATAAAACTTCTTTTAGATGAAAGGTCACAACCTAGGCTTTAATATGGATGGGTTCGGGGTGTTCGAAATTTAAAAGAAAATGTGAAAAAAGTGCAATTTCGTATTTACGCCCACTTTTTTCCACTTAAAAGTGGGCGTGGCCAAAATTTCTCTACCGAATATTTTTCTCCATTCTATTCTCTATCGACCTACAAAATTTCATGCAGTTATCTCTAAGACTAACAGAGATATTCCCGAAAATGCTAAACTAGTTCTGAACCAGAAAATTTTAAAAATTTCGGTTATTTTTTTGTGAAACACCAGGTCAACAGAACCTGGCAGTAGGTGGATTTCTGGAGAGCACCTTTTTCAAACCGCGATAACTCGACAATGGCTGGACCGAATTAAATGATTGTTACACTATATGATAGATTGGAATGTTGGCTTTGAGATGGCCAATATTTGGCCCGCCAGGTGGCCCCCCATGCCAGCGAAAAATTCAATGTATTTTTTTAAACGTTATATCTCCCTAAAACGTACAACTTTAAGATAGCTTTTAAACGAATCAGCGAGTTCCATTCTATAAGCTTGCAAAGTTTCAACTTTCTACCTTCTTTAGATTCGGAGCTATTAAGAAGTTTCTGAAAAGTGCAAAATCCGGAAATGATCAAAAAATCTAATTTTTTAATAAATTTTCGCCACCTATATCTCGGGAACCGCTCGGAATATTTTGATGAAACTTCTTTTAGATGAAAGGTCACAACCTAGGCTTTAATATGGATGGGTTCGGGGTGTTCGAAATTTAAAAGAAAATGTGAAAAAAGTGCAATTTCATATTTACGCCCACTTTTTTCCACTTAAAAGTGGGCGTGGCCAAAATTTCTCTCTTAAAAATTTGTCTCCATTCTATTCTCTATTGACCTACAAAATTTCATGCAGTTATCTCTAAGACTAGCAGAGATATTCCCGAAAAGGCTAAACTAGTTCTGAACCAGAAAATTTTAAAAATTTCGGTAATTTTTTTGTGAAACACCAGGTCAACAGAACCTGGCAGTAGGTGGATTTCTGGAGAGCACCTTTTTCAAACCGCGATAACTCGACAATGGCTGGACCGAATTAAATGATTGTTACACTATATGATAGATTGGAATGTTGGCTTTGAGATGGCCAACATTTGGCCCGCCAGGTGGTCCCCCATGCCAGCGAAAAATTCAATGTATTTTCTTAAACGTTATATATCCCTAGGTAATAAACGTACAACTTTAAGATAGCTTTTAAACGAATCAGCTAGTTTCATTCTATAAGCCTGCAAAATTTCAATTTTCTACCTTCTTTAGATTTGGAGCTATTAAGAAGTTTCTGGAAAGTGCAAAATCCGGAAATGACCAAAAAATCTAATTTTTTAATAAATTTGCGCCACCTATATCTCGGGAACCGCTCGGAATATTTTGATAAAACTTCTGTTAGATGAAAGGTCACAACCTAGGCTTTAATATGGATGGGTTCGGGGTGTTCGAAATTTAAAAGAAAATGTGAAAAAGTGCAATTTCATATTTACGCCCACTTTTTTCCACTTAAAAGTGGGCGTGGCCAAAATTTCTCTCTTAAAAATTTGTCTCCATGCTATTTTCTATCGACCTACAAAATTTCATGCAGTTATCTCTAAGACTAACAGAGATATTCCTGAAAATGCTAAACTAGTTCTGAACCAGAAAATTTTAAAAATTTCGGTTATTTTTTTGTGAAACACCAGGTCAACAGAACCTGGCAGTAGGTGGATTTCTGGAGAGCACCTTTTTCAAAACGCGATAACTCGACAATGGCTGGACCGAATTAAATGATTGTTACACTATATGATAGATTGGAATGTTGGCTTTGAGATGGCCAATATTTGGCCCGCCAGGTGGCCCCCATGCCAGCGAAAAATTCAATGTATTTTTTTAAACGTTATATCTCTCTAGGTAATAAACGTACAACTTTAAGATAGCTTTTAAACGAATCAGCGAGTTCCATTCTATAAGCCTGCAAAATTTCAATTTTCTACCTTCTTTATATTCGGAGCTATTAAGAAGTTTCTGGAAAGTGCAAAATCCGGAAATGACCAAAAAATCTAATTTTTTAATAAATTTGCGCCACCTATGTCTCAGGAACCGCTCGGAATATTTTGATGAAACTTCTTTTAGATGAAAGGTCACAACCTAGGCTTTAATATGGATGGGTTCGGGGTGTTCGAAATTTAAAAGAAAATGTGAAAAAGTGCAATTTCATATTTACGCCCACTTTTTTCCACTTAAAAGTGGGCGTGGCCAAAATTTCTCTCTTAAAAATTTGTCTCCATGCTATTTTCTATCGACCTACAAAATTTCATGCAGTTATCTCTAAGACTAGCAGAGATATTCCCGAAAAGGCTAAACTAGTTCTGAACCAGAAAATTTTAAAAATTTCGGTTATTTTTTTGTGAAACACCAGGTCAACAGAACCTGGCAGTAGGTGGATTTCTGGAGAGCACCTTTTTCAAAACGCGATAACTCGACAATGGCTGGACCGAATTAAATGATTGTTACACTATATGATAGATTGGAATGTTGGCTTTGAGATGGCCAATATTTGGCCCGCCAGGTGGCCCCCATGCCAGCGAAAAATTCAATGTATTTTTTTAAACGTTATATCTCTCTAGGTAATAAACGTACAACTTTAAGATAGTTTTTAAACGAATCAGCGAGTTCCATTCTATAAGCCTGCAAAATTTCAATTTTCTACCTTCTTTAGATTCGGAGCTATTAAGAAGTTTCTGGAAAGTGCAAAATCCGGAAATGACCAAAAAATCTAATTTTTTAATAAATTTGCGCCACCTATGTCTCGGGAACCGCTCGGAATATTTTGGTGAAACTTCTTTTAGATGAAAGGTCACAACCTAGGCTTTAATATGGATGGGTTCGGGGTGTTCGAAATTTAAAAGAAAATGTGAAAAAGTGCAATTTCATATTTACGCCCACTTTTTTCCACTTAAAAGTGGGCGTGGCCAAAATTTCTCTCTTAAAAATTTGTCTCCATTCTATTCTCTATTGACCTACAAAATTTCATGCAGTTATCTCTAAGACTAGCAGAGATATTCCCGAAAAGGCTAAACTAGTTCTGAACCAGAAAATTTTAAAAATTTCGGTAATTTTTTTGTGAAACACCAGGTCAACAGAACCTGGCAGTAGGTGGATTTCTGGAGAGCACCTTTTTCAAACCGCGATAACTCGACAATGGCTGGACCGAATTAAATGATTGTTACACTATATGATAGATTGGAATGTTGGCTTTGAGATGGCCAACATTTGGCCCGCCAGGTGGTCCCCCATGCCAGCGAAAAATTCAATGTATTTTCTTAAACGTTATATATCCCTAGGTAAAAAACGTACAACTTTAAGATAGCTTTTAAACGAATCAGCGAGTTTCATTCTATAAGCCTGCAAAATTTCAATTTTCTACCTTCTTTAGATTTGGAGCTATTAAGAAGTTTCTGGAAAGTGCAAAATCCGGAAATGACCAAAAAATCTAATTTTTTAATAAATTTGCGCCACCTATATCTCGGGAACCGCTCGGAATATTTTGATAAAACTTCTGTTAGATGAAAGGTCACAACCTAGGCTTTAATATGGATGGGTTCGGGGTGTTCGAAATTTAAAAGAAAATGTGAAAAAGTGCAATTTCGTATTTACGCCCACTTTTTTCCACTTAAAAGTGGGCGTGGCCAAAATTTCTCTCTTAAAAAATTTTCTCCATTCAATTCTCTATCGACCTACAAAATTTCATGCAGTTATCTCTAAGACTAACAGAGATATTCCCGAAAATGCTAAACTAGTTCTGAACCAGAAAATTTTAAAAATTTCGGTTATTTTTTTGTGAAACACCAGGTCAACAGAACCTGGCAGTAGGTGGATTTCTGGAGAGCACCTTTTTCAAAACGCGATAACTCGACAATGGCTGGACCGAATTAAATGATTGTTACACTATATGATAGATTGGAATGTTGGCTTTGAGATGGCCAATATTTGGCCCGCCAGGTGGCCCCCATGCCAGCGAAAAATTCAATGTATTTTTTTAAACGTTATATCTCTCTAGGTAATAAACGTACAACTTTAAGATAGCTTTTAAACGAATCAGCGAGTTCCATTCTATAAGCCTGCAAAATTTCAATTTTCTACCTTCTTTATATTCGGAGCTATTAAGAAGTTTCTGGAAAGTGCAAAATCCGGAAATGACCAAAAAATCTAATTTTTTTATAAATTTGCGCCACCTATGTCTCGGGAACCGCTCGGAATATTTTGATGAAACTTCTTTTAGATGAAAGGTCACAACCTAGGCTTTAATATGGATGGGTTCGGGGTGTTCGAAATTTAAAAGAAAATGTGAAAAAGTGCAATTTCGTATTTACGCCCACTTTTTTCCACTTAAAAGTGGGCGTGGCCAAAATTTCTCTCTTAAAAAATTTTTTCCATTCAATTCTCTATCGACCTACAAAATTTCATGCAGTTATCTCTAAGACTAACAGAGATATTCCCGAAAATGCTAAACTAGTTCTGAACCAGAAAATTTTAAAAATTTCGGTTATTTTTTTGTGAAACACCAGGTCAACAGAACCTGGCAGTAGGTGGATTTCTGGAGAGCACCTTTTTCAAAACGCGATAACTCGACAATGGCTGGACCGAATTAAATGATTGTTACACTATATGATAGATTGGAATGTTGGCTTTGAGATGGCCAATATTTGGCCCGCCAGGTGGCCCCCATGCCAGCGAAAAATTCAATGTATTTTTTTAAACGTTATATCTCTCTAGGTAATAAACGTACAACTTTAAGATAGCTTTTAAACGAATCAGCGAGTTCCATTCTATAAGCCTGCAAAATTTCAATTATCTACCTTCTTTAGATTCGGAGCTATTAAGAAGTTTCTGGAAAGTGCAAAATCCGGAAATGACCAAAAAATCTAATTTTTTAATAAATTTGCGCCACCTATGTCTCAGGAACCGCTCGGAATATTTTGATGAAACTTCTTTTAGATGAAAGGTCACAACCTAGGCTTTAATATGGATGGGTTCGGGGTGTTCGAAATTTAAAAGAAAATGTGAAAAAGTGCAATTTCATATTTACGCCCACTTTTTTCCACTTAAAAGTGGGCGTGGCCAAAATTTCTCTCTTAAAAATTTGTCTCCATGCTATTTTCTATCGACCTATTTTGGCGTGGCCAAAATTTCTCTACCGAATATTTTTCTCCATTCTATTCTCTATCGACCTACAAAATTTCATGCAGTTATCTCTAAGACTAACAGAGATATTCCCGAAAATGCTAAACTAGTTCTGAACCAGAAAATTTTAAAAATTTCGGTTATTTTTTTGTGAAACACCAGGTCAACAGAACCTGGCAGTAGGTGGATTTCTGGAGAGCACCTTTTTCAAACCGCGATAACTCGACAATGGCTGGACCGAATTAAATGATTGTTACACTATATGATAGATTGGAATGTTGGCTTTGAGATGGCCAATATTTGGCCCGCCAGGTGGCCCCCCATGCCAGCGAAAAATTCAATGTATTTTTTTAAACGTTATATCTCCCTAGGTAATAAACGTACAACTTTAAGATAGCTTTTAAACGAATCAGCGAGTTCCATTCTATAAGCTTGCAAAGTTTCAACTTTCTACCTTCTTTAGATTCGGAGCTATTAAGAAGTTTCTGAAAAGTGCAAAATCCGGAAATGATCAAAAAATCTAATTTTTTAATAAATTTTCGCCACCTATATCTCGGGAACCGCTCGGAATATTTTGATGAAACTTCTTTTAGATGAAAGGTCACAACCTAGGCTTTAATATGGATGGGTTCGGGGTGTTCGAAATTTAAAAGAAAATGTGAAAAAAGTGCAATTTCATATTTACGCCCACTTTTTTCCACTTAAAAGTGGGCGTGGCCAAAATTTCTCTCTTAAAAATTTGTCTCCATTCTATTCTCTATTGACCTACAAAATTTCATGCAGTTATCTCTAAGACTAGCAGAGATATTCCCGAAAAGGCTAAACTAGTTCTGAACCAGAAAATTTTAAAAATTTCGGTAATTTTTTTGTGAAACACCAGGTCAACAGAACCTGGCAGTAGGTGGATTTCTGGAGAGCACCTTTTTCAAACCGCGATAACTCGACAATGGCTGGACCGAATTAAATGATTGTTACACTATATGATAGATTGGAATGTTGGCTTTGAGATGGCCAACATTTGGCCCGCCAGGTGGTCCCCCATGCCAGCGAAAAATTCAATGTATTTTCTTAAACGTTATATATCCCTAGGTAATAAACGTACAACTTTAAGATAGCTTTTAAACGAATCAGCTAGTTTCATTCTATAAGCCTGCAAAATTTCAATTTTCTACCTTCTTTAGATTTGGAGCTATTAAGAAGTTTCTGGAAAGTGCAAAATCCGGAAATGACCAAAAAATCTAATTTTTTAATAAATTTGCGCCACCTATATCTCGGGAACCGCTCGGAATATTTTGATAAAACTTCTGTTAGATGAAAGGTCACAACCTAGGCTTTAATATGGATGGGTTCGGGGTGTTCGAAATTTAAAAGAAAATGTGAAAAAGTGCAATTTCATATTTACGCCCACTTTTTTCCACTTAAAAGTGGGCGTGGCCAAAATTTCTCTCTTAAAAATTTGTCTCCATGCTATTTTCTATCGACCTACAAAATTTCATGCAGTTATCTCTAAGACTAACAGAGATATTCCTGAAAATGCTAAACTAGTTCTGAACCAGAAAATTTTAAAAATTTCGGTTATTTTTTTGTGAAACACCAGGTCAACAGAACCTGGCAGTAGGTGGATTTCTGGAGAGCACCTTTTTCAAAACGCGATAACTCGACAATGGCTGGACCGAATTAAATGATTGTTACACTATATGATAGATTGGAATGTTGGCTTTGAGATGGCCAATATTTGGCCCGCCAGGTGGCCCCCATGCCAGCGAAAAATTCAATGTATTTTTTTAAACGTTATATCTCTCTAGGTAATAAACGTACAACTTTAAGATAGCTTTTAAACGAATCAGCGAGTTCCATTCTATAAGCCTGCAAAATTTCAATTTTCTACCTTCTTTATATTCGGAGCTATTAAGAAGTTTCTGGAAAGTGCAAAATCCGGAAATGACCAAAAAATCTAATTTTTTAATAAATTTGCGCCACCTATGTCTCAGGAACCGCTCGGAATATTTTGATGAAACTTCTTTTAGATGAAAGGTCACAACCTAGGCTTTAATATGGATGGGTTCGGGGTGTTCGAAATTTAAAAGAAAATGTGAAAAAGTGCAATTTCATATTTACGCCCACTTTTTTCCACTTAAAAGTGGGCGTGGCCAAAATTTCTCTCTTAAAAATTTGTCTCCATGCTATTTTCTATCGACCTACAAAATTTCATGCAGTTATCTCTAAGACTAGCAGAGATATTCCCGAAAAGGCTAAACTAGTTCTGAACCAGAAAATTTTAAAAATTTCGGTTATTTTTTTGTGAAACACCAGGTCAACAGAACCTGGCAGTAGGTGGATTTCTGGAGAGCACCTTTTTCAAAACGCGATAACTCGACAATGGCTGGACCGAATTAAATGATTGTTACACTATATGATAGATTGGAATGTTGGCTTTGAGATGGCCAATATTTGGCCCGCCAGGTGGCCCCCATGCCAGCGAAAAATTCAATGTATTTTTTTAAACGTTATATCTCTCTAGGTAATAAACGTACAACTTTAAGATAGTTTTTAAACGAATCAGCGAGTTCCATTCTATAAGCCTGCAAAATTTCAATTTTCTACCTTCTTTAGATTCGGAGCTATTAAGAAGTTTCTGGAAAGTGCAAAATCCGGAAATGACCAAAAAATCTAATTTTTTAATAAATTTGCGCCACCTATGTCTCGGGAACCGCTCGGAATATTTTGGTGAAACTTCTTTTAGATGAAAGGTCACAACCTAGGCTTTAATATGGATGGGTTCGGGGTGTTCGAAATTTAAAAGAAAATGTGAAAAAGTGCAATTTCATATTTACGCCCACTTTTTTCCACTTAAAAGTGGGCGTGGCCAAAATTTCTCTCTTAAAAATTTGTCTCCATTCTATTCTCTATTGACCTACAAAATTTCATGCAGTTATCTCTAAGACTAGCAGAGATATTCCCGAAAAGGCTAAACTAGTTCTGAACCAGAAAATTTTAAAAATTTCGGTAATTTTTTTGTGAAACACCAGGTCAACAGAACCTGGCAGTAGGTGGATTTCTGGAGAGCACCTTTTTCAAACCGCGATAACTCGACAATGGCTGGACCGAATTAAATGATTGTTACACTATATGATAGATTGGAATGTTGGCTTTGAGATGGCCAACATTTGGCCCGCCAGGTGGTCCCCCATGCCAGCGAAAAATTCAATGTATTTTCTTAAACGTTATATATCCCTAGGTAAAAAACGTACAACTTTAAGATAGCTTTTAAACGAATCAGCGAGTTTCATTCTATAAGCCTGCAAAATTTCAATTTTCTACCTTCTTTAGATTTGGAGCTATTAAGAAGTTTCTGGAAAGTGCAAAATCCGGAAATGACCAAAAAATCTAATTTTTTAATAAATTTGCGCCACCTATATCTCGGGAACCGCTCGGAATATTTTGATAAAACTTCTGTTAGATGAAAGGTCACAACCTAGGCTTTAATATGGATGGGTTCGGGGTGTTCGAAATTTAAAAGAAAATGTGAAAAAGTGCAATTTCGTATTTACGCCCACTTTTTTCCACTTAAAAGTGGGCGTGGCCAAAATTTCTCTCTTAAAAAATTTTCTCCATTCAATTCTCTATCGACCTACAAAATTTCATGCAGTTATCTCTAAGACTAACAGAGATATTCCCGAAAATGCTAAACTAGTTCTGAACCAGAAAATTTTAAAAATTTCGGTTATTTTTTTGTGAAACACCAGGTCAACAGAACCTGGCAGTAGGTGGATTTCTGGAGAGCACCTTTTTCAAAACGCGATAACTCGACAATGGCTGGACCGAATTAAATGATTGTTACACTATATGATAGATTGGAATGTTGGCTTTGAGATGGCCAATATTTGGCCCGCCAGGTGGCCCCCATGCCAGCGAAAAATTCAATGTATTTTTTTAAACGTTATATCTCTCTAGGTAATAAACGTACAACTTTAAGATAGCTTTTAAACGAATCAGCGAGTTCCATTCTATAAGCCTGCAAAATTTCAATTTTCTACCTTCTTTATATTCGGAGCTATTAAGAAGTTTCTGGAAAGTGCAAAATCCGGAAATGACCAAAAAATCTAATTTTTTTATAAATTTGCGCCACCTATGTCTCGGGAACCGCTCGGAATATTTTGATGAAACTTCTTTTAGATGAAAGGTCACAACCTAGGCTTTAATATGGATGGGTTCGGGGTGTTCGAAATTTAAAAGAAAATGTGAAAAAGTGCAATTTCGTATTTACGCCCACTTTTTTCCACTTAAAAGTGGGCGTGGCCAAAATTTCTCTCTTAAAAAATTTTTTCCATTCAATTCTCTATCGACCTACAAAATTTCATGCAGTTATCTCTAAGACTAACAGAGATATTCCCGAAAATGCTAAACTAGTTCTGAACCAGAAAATTTTAAAAATTTCGGTTATTTTTTTGTGAAACACCAGGTCAACAGAACCTGGCAGTAGGTGGATTTCTGGAGAGCACCTTTTTCAAAACGCGATAACTCAACAATGGCTGGACCGAATTAAATGATTGTTACACTATATGATAGATTGGAATGTTGGCTTTGAGATGGCCAATATTTGGCCCGCCAGGTGGCCCCCATGCCAGCGAAAAATTCAATGTATTTTTTTAAACGTTATATCTCTCTAGGTAATAAACGTACAACTTTAAGATAGCTTTTAAACGAATCAGCGAGTTCCATTCTATAAGCCTGCAAAATTTCAATTATCTACCTTCTTTAGATTCGGAGCTATTAAGAAGTTTCTGGAAAGTGCAAAATCCGGAAATGACCAAAAAATCTAATTTTTTAATAAATTTGCGCCACCTATGTCTCAGGAACCGCTCGGAATATTTTGATGAAACTTCTTTTAGATGAAAGGTCACAACCTAGGCTTTAATATGGATGGGTTCGGGGTGTTCGAAATTTAAAAGAAAATGTGAAAAAGTGCAATTTCATATTTACGCCCACTTTTTTCCACTTAAAAGTGGGCGTGGCCAAAATTTCTCTCTTAAAAATTTGTCTCCATGCTATTTTCTATCGACCTATTTTGGCGTGGCCAAAATTTCTCTACCGAATATTTTTCTCCATTCTATTCTCTATCGACCTACAAAATTTCATGCAGTTATCTCTAAGACTAACAGAGATATTCCCGAAAATGCTAAACTAGTTCTGAACCAGAAAATTTTAAAAATTTCGGTTATTTTTTTGTGAAACACCAGGTCAACAGAACCTGGCAGTAGGTGGATTTCTGGAGAGCACCTTTTTCAAACCGCGATAACTCGACAATGGCTGGACCGAATTAAATGATTGTTACACTATATGATAGATTGGAATGTTGGCTTTGAGATGGCCAATATTTGGCCCGCCAGGTGGCCCCCCATGCCAGCGAAAAATTCAATGTATTTTTTTAAACGTTATATCTCCCTAGGTAATAAACGTACAACTTTAAGATAGCTTTTAAACGAATCAGCGAGTTCCATTCTATAAGCTTGCAAAGTTTCAACTTTCTACCTTCTTTAGATTCGGAGCTATTAAGAAGTTTCTGAAAAGTGCAAAATCCGGAAATGATCAAAAAATCTAATTTTTTAATAAATTTTCGCCACCTATATCTCGGGAACCGCTCGGAATATTTTGATGAAACTTCTTTTAGATGAAAGGTCACAACCTAGGCTTTAATATGGATGGGTTCGGGGTGTTCGAAATTTAAAAGAAAATGTGAAAAAAGTGCAATTTCATATTTACGCCCACTTTTTTCCACTTAAAAGTGGGCGTGGCCAAAATTTCTCTCTTAAAAATTTGTCTCCATTCTATTCTCTATTGACCTACAAAATTTCATGCAGTTATCTCTAAGACTAGCAGAGATATTCCCGAAAAGGCTAAACTAGTTCTGAACCAGAAAATTTTAAAAATTTCGGTAATTTTTTTGTGAAACACCAGGTCAACAGAACCTGGCAGTAGGTGGATTTCTGGAGAGCACCTTTTTCAAACCGCGATAACTCGACAATGGCTGGACCGAATTAAATGATTGTTACACTATATGATAGATTGGAATGTTGGCTTTGAGATGGCCAACATTTGGCCCGCCAGGTGGTCCCCCATGCCAGCGAAAAATTCAATGTATTTTCTTAAACGTTATATATCCCTAGGTAATAAACGTACAACTTTAAGATAGCTTTTAAACGAATCAGCTAGTTTCATTCTATAAGCCTGCAAAATTTCAATTTTCTACCTTCTTTAGATTTGGAGCTATTAAGAAGTTTCTGGAAAGTGCAAAATCCGGAAATGACCAAAAAATCTAATTTTTTAATAAATTTGCGCCACCTATATCTCGGGAACCGCTCGGAATATTTTGATAAAACTTCTGTTAGATGAAAGGTCACAACCTAGGCTTTAATATGGATGGGTTCGGGGTGTTCGAAATTTAAAAGAAAATGTGAAAAAGTGCAATTTCATATTTACGCCCACTTTTTTCCACTTAAAAGTGGGCGTGGCCAAAATTTCTCTCTTAAAAATTTGTCTCCATGCTATTTTCTATCGACCTACAAAATTTCATGCAGTTATCTCTAAGACTAACAGAGATATTCCTGAAAATGCTAAACTAGTTCTGAACCAGAAAATTTTAAAAATTTCGGTTATTTTTTTGTGAAACACCAGGTCAACAGAACCTGGCAGTAGGTGGATTTCTGGAGAGCACCTTTTTCAAAACGCGATAACTCGACAATGGCTGGACCGAATTAAATGATTGTTACACTATATGATAGATTGGAATGTTGGCTTTGAGATGGCCAATATTTGGCCCGCCAGGTGGCCCCCATGCCAGCGAAAAATTCAATGTATTTTTTTAAACGTTATATCTCTCTAGGTAATAAACGTACAACTTTAAGATAGCTTTTAAACGAATCAGCGAGTTCCATTCTATAAGCCTGCAAAATTTCAATTTTCTACCTTCTTTATATTCGGAGCTATTAAGAAGTTTCTGGAAAGTGCAAAATCCGGAAATGACCAAAAAATCTAATTTTTTAATAAATTTGCGCCACCTATGTCTCAGGAACCGCTCGGAATATTTTGATGAAACTTCTTTTAGATGAAAGGTCACAACCTAGGCTTTAATATGGATGGGTTCGGGGTGTTCGAAATTTAAAAGAAAATGTGAAAAAGTGCAATTTCATATTTACGCCCACTTTTTTCCACTTAAAAGTGGGCGTGGCCAAAATTTCTCTCTTAAAAATTTGTCTCCATGCTATTTTCTATCGACCTACAAAATTTCATGCAGTTATCTCTAAGACTAGCAGAGATATTCCCGAAAAGGCTAAACTAGTTCTGAACCAGAAAATTTTAAAAATTTCGGTTATTTTTTTGTGAAACACCAGGTCAACAGAACCTGGCAGTAGGTGGATTTCTGGAGAGCACCTTTTTCAAAACGCGATAACTCGACAATGGCTGGACCGAATTAAATGATTGTTACACTATATGATAGATTGGAATGTTGGCTTTGAGATGGCCAATATTTGGCCCGCCAGGTGGCCCCCATGCCAGCGAAAAATTCAATGTATTTTTTTAAACGTTATATCTCTCTAGGTAATAAACGTACAACTTTAAGATAGTTTTTAAACGAATCAGCGAGTTCCATTCTATAAGCCTGCAAAATTTCAATTTTCTACCTTCTTTAGATTCGGAGCTATTAAGAAGTTTCTGGAAAGTGCAAAATCCGGAAATGACCAAAAAATCTAATTTTTTAATAAATTTGCGCCACCTATGTCTCGGGAACCGCTCGGAATATTTTGGTGAAACTTCTTTTAGATGAAAGGTCACAACCTAGGCTTTAATATGGATGGGTTCGGGGTGTTCGAAATTTAAAAGAAAATGTGAAAAAGTGCAATTTCATATTTACGCCCACTTTTTTCCACTTAAAAGTGGGCGTGGCCAAAATTTCTCTCTTAAAAATTTGTCTCCATTCTATTCTCTATTGACCTACAAAATTTCATGCAGTTATCTCTAAGACTAGCAGAGATATTCCCGAAAAGGCTAAACTAGTTCTGAACCAGAAAATTTTAAAAATTTCGGTAATTTTTTTGTGAAACACCAGGTCAACAGAACCTGGCAGTAGGTGGATTTCTGGAGAGCACCTTTTTCAAACCGCGATAACTCGACAATGGCTGGACCGAATTAAATGATTGTTACACTATATGATAGATTGGAATGTTGGCTTTGAGATGGCCAACATTTGGCCCGCCAGGTGGTCCCCCATGCCAGCGAAAAATTCAATGTATTTTCTTAAACGTTATATATCCCTAGGTAAAAAACGTACAACTTTAAGATAGTTTTTAAACGAATCAGCGAGTTCCATTCTATAAGCCTGCAAAATTTCAATTTTCTACCTTCTTTAGATTTGGAGCTATTAAGAAGTTTCTGGAAAGTGCAAAATCCGGAAATGACCAAAAAATCTAATTTTTTAATAAATTTGCGCCACCTATATCTCGGGAACCGCTCGGAATATTTTGATAAAACTTCTGTTAGATGAAAGGTCACAACCTAGGCTTTAATATGGATGGGTTCGGGGTGTTCGAAATTTAAAAGAAAATGTGAAAAAGTGCAATTTCGTATTTACGCCCACTTTTTTCCACTTAAAAGTGGGCGTGGCCAAAATTTCTCTCTTAAAAAATTTTCTCCATTCAATTCTCTATCGACCTACAAAATTTCATGCAGTTATCTCTAAGACTAACAGAGATATTCCCGAAAATGCTAAACTAGTTCTGAACCAGAAAATTTTAAAAATTTCGGTTATTTTTTTGTGAAACACCAGGTCAACAGAACCTGGCAGTAGGTGGATTTCTGGAGAGCACCTTTTTCAAAACGCGATAACTCGACAATGGCTGGACCGAATTAAATGATTGTTACACTATATGATAGATTGGAATGTTGGCTTTGAGATGGCCAATATTTGGCCCGCCAGGTGGCCCCCATGCCAGCGAAAAATTCAATGTATTTTTTTAAACGTTATATCTCTCTAGGTAATAAACGTACAACTTTAAGATAGCTTTTAAACGAATCAGCGAGTTCCATTCTATAAGCCTGCAAAATTTCAATTTTCTACCTTCTTTATATTCGGAGCTATTAAGAAGTTTCTGGAAAGTGCAAAATCCGGAAATGACCAAAAAATCTAATTTTTTTATAAATTTGCGCCACCTATGTCTCGGGAACCGCTCGGAATATTTTGATGAAACTTCTTTTAGATGAAAGGTCACAACCTAGGCTTTAATATGGATGGGTTCGGGGTGTTCGAAATTTAAAAGAAAATGTGAAAAAGTGCAATTTCGTATTTACGCCCACTTTTTTCCACTTAAAAGTGGGCGTGGCCAAAATTTCTCTCTTAAAAAATTTTTTCCATTCAATTCTCTATCGACCTACAAAATTTCATGCAGTTATCTCTAAGACTAACAGAGATATTCCCGAAAATGCTAAACTAGTTCTGAACCAGAAAATTTTAAAAATTTCGGTTATTTTTTTGTGAAACACCAGGTCAACAGAACCTGGCAGTAGGTGGATTTCTGGAGAGCACCTTTTTCAAAACGCGATAACTCGACAATGGCTGGACCGAATTAAATGATTGTTACACTATATGATAGATTGGAATGTTGGCTTTGAGATGGCCAATATTTGGCCCGCCAGGTGGCCCCCATGCCAGCGAAAAATTCAATGTATTTTTTTAAACGTTATATCTCTCTAGGTAATAAACGTACAACTTTAAGATAGCTTTTAAACGAATCAGCGAGTTCCATTCTATAAGCCTGCAAAATTTCAATTATCTACCTTCTTTAGATTCGGAGCTATTAAGAAGTTTCTGGAAAGTGCAAAATCCGGAAATGACCAAAAAATCTAATTTTTTAATAAATTTGCGCCACCTATGTCTCAGGAACCGCTCGGAATATTTTGATGAAACTTCTTTTAGATGAAAGGTCACAACCTAGGCTTTAATATGGATGGGTTCGGGGTGTTCGAAATTTAAAAGAAAATGTGAAAAAGTGCAATTTCATATTTACGCCCACTTTTTTCCACTTAAAAGTGGGCGTGGCCAAAATTTCTCTCTTAAAAATTTGTCTCCATGCTATTTTCTATCGACCTACAAAATTTCATGCAGTTATCTCTAAGACTAGCAGAGATATTCCCGAAAAGGCTAAACTAGTTCTGAACCAGAAAATTTTAAAAATTTCGGTTATTTTTTTGTGAAACACCAGGTCAACAGAACCTGGCAGTAGGTGGATTTCTGGAGAGCACCTTTTTCAAACCGCGATAACTCGACAATGGCTGGACCGAATTAAATGATTGTTACACTATATGATAGATTGGAATGTTGGCTTTGAGATGGCCAACATTTGGCCCGCCAGGTGGTCCCCCATGCCAGCGAAAAATTCAATGTATTTTTTTAAACGTTATATCTCCCTAGGTAATAAACGTACAACTTTAAGATAGCTTTTAAACGAATCAGCGAGTTCCATTCTATAAGCCTGCAAAATTTCAATTTTCTACCTTCTTTAGATTCGGAGCTATTAAGAAGTTTCTGAAAAGTGCAAAATCCGGAAATGATCAAAAAATCTAATTTTTTAATAAATTTGCGCCACCTATATCTCGGGAACCGCTCGGAATATTTTGATGAAACTTCTTTTAGATGAAAGGTCACAACCTAGGCTTTAATATGGATGGGTTCGGGGTGTTCGAAATTTAAAAGAAAATGTGAAAAAAGTGCAATTTCATATTTACGCCCACTTTTTTCCACTTAAAAGTGGGCGTGGCCAAAATTTCTCTCTTAAAAATTTGTCTCCTTTCTATTCTCTATTGACCTACAAAATTTCATGCAGTTATCTCTAAGACTAGCAGAGATATTCCCGAAAAGGCTAAACTAGTTCTGAACCAGAAAATTTTAAAAATTTCGGTAATTTTTTTGTGAAACACCAGGTCAACAGAACCTGGCAGTAGGTGGATTTCTGGAGAGCACCTTTTTCAAACCGCGATAACTCGACAATGGCTGGACCGAATTAAATGATTGTTACACTATATGATAGATTGGAATGTTGGCTTTGAGATGGCCAATATTTGGCCCACCAGGTGGCCTCCATGCCAGCGAAAAATTCAATGTATTTTTTTAAACGTTATATCTCTCTAGGTAATAAACGTACAACTTTAAGATAGCTTTTAAACGAATCAGCGAGTTCCATTCTATAAGCCTGCAAAATTTCAATTTTCTACCTTCTTTAGATTCGGAGCTATTAAGAAGTTTCTGGAAAGTGCAAAATCCGGAAATGACCAAAAAATCTAATTTTTTAATAAATTTGCGCCACCTATGTCTCGGGAACCACTCGGAATATTTTGATGAAACTTCTTTTAGATGAAAGGTCACAACCTAGGCTTTAATATGGATGGGTTCGGGGTGTTCGAAATTTAAAAGAAAATGTGAAAAAAGTGCAATTTCATATTTACGCCCACTTTTTTCCACTTAAAAGTGGGCGTGGCCAAAATTTCTCTCTTAAAAATTTGTCTCCATTCTATTCTCTATTGACCTACAAAATTTCATGCAGTTATCTCTAAGACTAGCAGAGATATTCCCGAAAAGGCTAAACTAGTTCTGAACCAGAAAATTTTAAAAATTTCGGTAATTTTTTTGTGAAACACCAGGTCAACAGAACCTGGCAGTAGGTGGATTTCTGGAGAGCACCTTTTTCAAACCGCGATAACTCGACAATGGCTGGACCGAATTAAATGATTGTTACACTATATGATAGATTGGAATGTTGGCTTTGAGATGGCCAACATTTGGCCCACCAGGTGGCCCCCATGCCAGCGAAAAATTCAATGTATTTTTTTAAACGTTATATCTCCCTAGGTGATAGACCTACAACTTTAAGGTAGCTTTTAAACGAATCAGCGAGTTCCATTCTATAAGCCTGCAAAATTTCTACTTTCTACCTTCTTTAGATTCGGAGCTATTAAGAAGTTTCTGAAAAGTGCAAAGTCCGGAAATGACCAAAAAATCTAATTTTTTATTAAATTTGCGCCACCTATATCTCGGGAACCGCTCGGAATATTTTGATGAAACTTCTTTTAGATGAAAGGTCACAACCTAGGCTTTAATATGGATGGGTTCGGGGTGTTCGAAATTTAAACGAAAATGTGAAAAAGTGCAATTTCATATTTACGCCCACTTTTTTCCACTTAAAAGTGGGCGTGGCCAAAATTTCTCTCTTAAAAATTTTTCTTCATTCTATTCTCTATCGACCTACAAAATTTCATGCAGTTATCTCTAAGACTAGCAGAGATATTCCCGAAAAGGCTAAACTAGTTCTGAACCAGAAAATTTTAAAAATTTCGGTTATTTTTTTGTGAAACACCAGGTCAACAGAACCTGGCAGTAGGTGGATTTCTGGAGAGCACCTTTTTCAAACCGCGATAACTCGACAATGGCTGGACCGAATTAAATGATTGTTACAACATATGATAGATTGGAATGTTGGCTTTGAGATGGCCAATATTTGGCCCACCAGGTGGCCCCCATGCCAGCGAAAAATTCAATGTATTTTTTTAAACGTTATATCTCTCTAGGTAATAAACGTACAGCTTTAAGATAGCTTTTAAACGAATCAGCGAGTTCCATTCTATAAGCCTGCAAAATTTCAATTTTCTACCTTCTTTAGATTCGGAGCTATTAAGAAGTTTCTGGAAAGTGCAAAATCCGGAAATGACCAAAAAATCTAATTTTTTAATAAATTTGCGCCACCTATGTCTCGGGAACCGCTCGGAATATTTTGATGAAACTTCTTTTAGATGAAAGGTCACAACCTAGGCTTTAATATGGATGGGTTCGGGGTGTTCGAAATTTAAAAGAAAATGTGAAAAAGTGCAATTTCATATTTACGCCCACTTTTTTCCACTTAAAAGTGGGCGTGGCCAAAATTTCTCTCTTAAAAATTTGTCTCCATGCTATTTTCTATCGACCTACAAAATTTCATGCAGTTATCTCTAAGACTAGCAGAGATATTCCCGAAAAGGATAAACTAGTTCTGAACCAGAAAATTTTAAAAATTTCGGTTATTTTTTTGTGAAACACCAGGTCAACAGAACCTGGCAGTAGGTGGATTTCTGGAGAGCACCTTTTTCAAAACGCGATAACTCGACAATGGCTGGACCGAATTCAATGATTGTTACACTATATGATAGATTGGAATGTTGGCTTTGAGATGGCCAACATTTGGCCCGCCAGATGGCCCTCCATGCCAGCGAAAAATTCAATGTATTTTTTTAAACGTTATATCTCCCTAGGTGATAGACCTACAACTTTAAGGTAGCTTTTAAACGAATCAGCGAGTTCCATTCTATAAGCCTGCAAAATTTCTACTTTCTACCTTCTTTAGATTCGGAGCTATTAAGAAGTTTCTGAAAAGTGCAAAGTCCGGAAATGACCAAAAAATCTAATTTTTTATTAAATTTGCGCCACCTATATCTCGGGAACCGCTCGGAATATTTTGATGAAACTTCTTTTAGATGAAAGGTCACAACCTAGGCTTTAATATGGATGGGTTCGGGGTGTTCGAAATTTAAAAGAAAATGTGAAAAAAGTGCAATTTCATATTTACGCCCACTTTTTTCCACTTAAAAGTGGGCGTGGCCAAAATTTCTCTCTTAAAAATTTGTCTCCATGCTATTTTCTATCGACCTACAAAATTTCATGCAGTTATCTCTAAGACTAGCAGAGATATTCCCGAAAAGGCTAAACTAGTTCTGAACCAGAAAATTTTAAAAATTTCGGTTATTTTTTTGTGAAACACCAGGTCAACAGAACCTGGCAGTAGGTGGATTTCTGGAGAGCACCTTTTTCAAAACGCGATAACTCGACAATGGCTGGACCGAATTCAATGATTGTTACACTATATGATAGATTGGAATGTTGGCTTTGAGATGGCCAACATTTGGCCCGCCAGATGGCCTGGCCCTCCATGCCAGCGAAAAATTCAATGTATTTTTTTAAACGTTATATCTCCCTAGGTGATAGACCTACAACTTTAAGGTAGCTTTTAAACGAATCAGCGAGTTCCATTCTATAAGCCTGCAAAATTTCTACTTTCTATCTTCTTTAGATTCGGAGCTATTAAGAAGTTTCTGAAAAGTGCAAAGTCCGGAAATGACCAAAAAATCTAATTTTTTATTAAATTTGCGCCACCTATATCTCGGGAACCGCTCGGAATATTTTGATGAAACTTCTTTTAGATGAAAGGTCACAACCTAGGCTTTAATATGGATGGGTTCGGGGTGTTCGAAATTTAAACGAAAATGTGAAAAAGTGCAATTTCATATTTACGCCCACTTTTTTCCACTTAAAAGTGGGCGTGGCCAAAATTTCTCTCTTAAAAATTTTTCTTCATTCTATTCTCTATCGACCTACAAAATTTCATGCAGTTATCTCTAAGACTAGCAGAGATATTCCCGAAAAGGCTAAACTAGTTCTGAACCAGAAAATTTTAAAAATTTCGGTTATTTTTTTGTGAAACACCAGGTCAACAGAACCTGGCAGTAGGTGGATTTCTGGAGAGCACCTTTTTCAAACCGCGATAACTCGACAATGGCTGGACCGAATTAAATGATTGTTACACTATATGATAGATTGGAATGTTGGCTTTGAGATGGCCAACATTTGGCCCGCCAGGTGGTCCCCCATGCCAGCGAAAAATTCAATGTATTTTCTTAAACGTTATATATCCCTAGGTAATAAACGTACAACTTTAAGATAGCTTTTAAACGAATCAGCGAGTTCCATTCTATAAGCCTGCAAAATTTCAATTTTCTACCTTCTTTAGATTCGGAGCTATTAAGAAGTTTCTGGAAAGTGCAAAATCCGGAAATGACCAAAAAATCTAATTTTTTAATAAATTTGCGCCACCTATATCTCGGGAACCACTCGGAATATTTTGATAAAACTTCTGTTAGATGAAAGGTCACAACCTAGGCTTTAATATGGATGGGTTCGGGGTGTTCGAAATTTAAAAGAAAATGTGAAAAAAGTGCAATTTCGTATTTACGCCCACTTTTTTCCACTTAAAAGTGGGCGTGGCCAAAATTTCTCTACCGAATATTTTTCTCCATTCTATTCTCTATCGACCTACAAAATTTCATGCAGTTATCTCTAAGACTAACAGAGATATTCCCGAAAAGGCTAAACTAGTTCTGAACCAGAAAATTTTAAAAATTTCGGTTATTTTTTTGTGAAACACCAGGTCAACAGAACCTGGCAGTAGGTGGATTTCTGGAGAGCACCTTTTTCAAACCGCGATAACTCGACAATGGCTGGACCGAATTAAATGATTGTTACACTATATGATAGATTGGAATGTTAGCTTTGAGATGGCCAACATTTGGCCCGCCAGGTGGTCCCCCATGCCAGCGAAAAATTCAATGTATTTTTTTAAACGTTATATCTCCCTAGGTAATAAACGTACAACTTTAAGATAGCTTTTAAACGAATCAGCGAGTTCCATTCTATAAGCCTGCAAAATTTCAATTTTCTACCTTCTTTAGATTCGGAGCTATTAAGAAGTTTCTGAAAAGTGCAAAATCCGGAAATGATCAAAAAATCTAATTTTTTAATAAATTTGCGCCACCTATATCTCGGGAACCGCTCGGAATATTTTGATGAAACTTCTTTTAGATGAAAGGTCACAACCTAGGCTTTAATATGGATGGGTTCGGGGTGTTCGAAATTTAAAAGAAAATGTGAAAAAAGTGCAATTTCATATTTACGCCCACTTTTTTCCACTTAAAAGTGGGCGTGGCCAAAATTTCTCTCTTAAAAATTTGTCTCCATTCTATTCTCTATTGACCTACAAAATTTCATGCAGTTATCTCTAAGAGTAGCAGAGATATTCCCGAAAAGGCTAAACTAGTTCTGAACCAGAAAATTTTAAAAATTTCGGTAATTTTTTTGTGAAACACCAGGTCAACAGAACCTGGCAGTAGGTGGATTTCTGGAGAGCACCTTTTTCAAACCGCGATAACTTGACAATGGCTGGACCGAATTAAATGATTGTTACACTATATGATAGATTGGAATGTTGGCTTTGAGATGGCCAACATTTGGCCCGCCAGGTGGTCCCCCATGCCAGCGAAAAATTCAATGTATTTTCTTAAACGTTATATATCCCTAGGTAATAAACGTACAACTTTAAGATAGCTTTTAAACCAATCAGCGAGTTCCATTCTATAAGCCTGAAAAATTTCAATTTTCTACCTTCTTTAGATTCGGAGCTATTAAGAAGTTTCTGGAAAGTACAAAATCCGGAAATGACCAAAAAATCTAATTTTTTAATAAATTTGCGCCACCTATATCTCGGGAACCGCTCGGAATATTTTGATAAAACTTCTTTTAGATGAAAGGTCACAACCTAGGCTTTAATATGGATGGGTTCGGGGTGTTCGAAATTTAAAAGAAAATGTGAAAAAAGTGCAATTTCGTATTTACGCCCACTTTTTTCCACTTAAAAGTGGGCGTGGCCAAAATTTCTCTACCGAATATTTTTCTCCATTCTATTCTCTATCGACCTACAAAATTTCATGCAGTTATCTCTAAGACTAACAGAGATATTCCCGAAAATGCTAAACTAGTTCTGAACCAGAAAATTTTAAAAATTTCGGTTATTTTTTTGTGAAACACCAGGTCAACAGAACCTGGCAGTAGGTGGATTTCTTGAGAGCACCTTTTTCAAAACGCGATAACTCGACAATGGCTGGACCGAATTAAATGATTGTTACACTATATGATAGATTGGAATGTTGGCTTTGAGATGGCCAATATTTGGCCCGCCAGGTGGCCCCCCATGCCAGCGAAAAATTCAATGTATTTTTTTAAACGTTATATCTCCCTAGGTAATAAACGTACAACTTTAAGATAGCTTTTAAACGAATCAGCGAGTTCCATTCTATAAGCCTGCAAAATTTCAATTTTCTACCTTCTTTAGATTCGGAGCTATTAAGAAGTTTCTGGAAAGTGCACAATCCGGAAATGACCAAAAAATGTAATTTTTTAATAAATTTGCGCCACCTATGTCTCGGGAACCGCTCGGAATATTTTGATGAAACTTCTTTTATATGAAAGGTCACAACCTAGGCTTTAATATGGATGGTTTCGGGGTGTTCGAAATTTAAAAGAAAATGTGAAAAAAGTGCAATTTCGTATTTACGCCCACTTTTTTCCACTTAAAAGTGGGCGTGGCCAAAATTTCTCTCTAAAAAATTTTTCTCCATTCTATTCTCTATCAACCTACAAAATTTCATGCAGTTATCTCTAAGACTAACAGAGATATTCCCGAAAATGCTAAACTAGTTCTGAACCAGAAAATTTTAAAAATTTCGGTTATTTTTTTGTGAAACACCAGGTCAACAGAACCTGGCAGTAGGTGGATTTCTGGAGAGCACCTTTTTCAAACCGCGATAACTCGACAATGGCTGGACCGAATTAAATGATTGTTACACTATATGATAGATTGGAATGTTGGCTTTGAGATGGCCAATATTTGGCCCGCCAGGTGGCCCCCCATGCCAGCGAAAAATTCAATGTATTTTTTTAAACGTTATATCTCCCTAGGTAATAAACGTACAACTTTAAGATAGCTTTTAAACGAATCAGCGAGTTCCATTCTATAAGCCTGCAAAATTTCAATTTTCTACCTTCTTTAGATTCGGAGCTATTAAGAAGTTTCTGGAAAGTGCAAAATCCGGAAATGACCAAAAAATCTAATTTTTTAATAAATTTGCGCCACCTATATCTCGGGAACCGCTCGGAATATTTTGATAAAACTTCTTTTAGATGAAAGGTCACAACCTAGGCTTTAATATGGATGGGTTCGGGGTGTTCGAAATTTAAAAGAAAATGTGAAAAAAGTGCAATTTCGTATTTACGCCCACTTTTTTCCACTTAAAAGTGGGCGTGGCCAAAATTTCTCTACCGAATATTTTTCTCCATTCTATTCTCTATCGACCTACAAAATTTCATGCAGTTATCTCTAAGACTAACAGAGATATTCCCGAAAATGCTAAACTAGTTCTGAACCAGAAAATTTTAAAAATTTCGGTTATTTTTTTGTGAAACACCAGGTCAACAGAACCTGGCAGTAGGTGGATTTCTTGAGAGCACCTTTTTCAAAACGCGATAACTCGACAATGGCTGGACCGAATTAAATGATTGTTACACTATATGATAGATTGGAATGTTGGCTTTGAGATGGCCAATATTTGGCCCGCCAGGTGGCCCCCCATGCCAGCGAAAAATTCAATGTATTTTTTTAAACGTTATATCTCCCTAGGTAATAAACGTACAACTTTAAGATAGCTTTTAAACGAATCAGCGAGTTCCATTCTATAAGCCTGCAAAATTTCAATTTTCTACCTTCTTTAGATTCGGAGCTATTAAGAAGTTTCTGGAAAGTGCACAATCCGGAAATGACCAAAAAATGTAATTTTTTAATAAATTTGCGCCACCTATGTCTCGGGAACCGCTCGGAATATTTTGATGAAACTTCTTTTATATGAAAGGTCACAACCTAGGCTTTAATATGGATGGTTTCGGGGTGTTCGAAATTTAAAAGAAAATGTGAAAAAAGTGCAATTTCGTATTTACGCCCACTTTTTTCCACTTAAAAGTGGGCGTGGCCAAAATTTCTCTCTAAAAAATTTTTCTCCATTCTATTCTCTATCAACCTACAAAATTTCATGCAGTTATCTCTAAGACTAACAGAGATATTCCCGAAAATGCTAAACTAGTTCTGAACCAGAAAATTTTAAAAATTTCGGTTATTTTTTTGTGAAACACCAGGTCAACAGAACCTGGCAGTAGGTGGATTTCTGGAGAGCACCTTTTTCAAACCGCGATAACTCGACAATGGCTGGACCGAATTAAATGATTGTTACACTATATGATAGATTGGAATGTTGGCTTTGAGATGGCCAATATTTGGCCCGCCAGGTGGCCCCCCATGCCAGCGAAAAATTCAATGTATTTTTTTAAACGTTATATCTCCCTAGGTAATAAACGTACAACTTTAAGATAGCTTTTAAACGAATCAGCGAGTTCCATTCTATAAGCCTGCAAAATTTCAATTTTCTACCTTCTTTAGATTCGGAGCTATTAAGAAGTTTCTGGAAAGTGCAAAATCCGGAAATGACCAAAAAATCTAATTTTTTAATAAATTTGCGCCACCTATATCTCGGGAACCGCTCGGAATATTTTGATGAAACTTCTTTTAGATGAAAGGTCACAACCTAGGCTTTAATATGGATGGGTTCGGGGTGTTCGAAATTTAAAAGAAAATGTGAAAAAAGTGCAATTTCATATTTACGCCCACTTTTTTCCACTTAAAAGTGGGCGTGGCCAAAATTTCTCTCTTAAAAATTTGTCTCCATTCTATTCTCTATTGACCTACAAAATTTCATGCAGTTATCTCTAAGACTAGCAGAGATATTCCCGAAAAGGCTAAACTAGTTCTGAACCAGAAAATTTTAAAAATTTCGGTAATTTTTTTGTGAAACACCAGGTCAACAGAACCTGGCAGTAGGTGGATTTCTGGAGAGCACCTTTTTCAAACCGCGATAACTCGACAATGGCTGGACCGAATTAAATGATTGTTACACTATATGATAGATTGGAATGTTGGCTTTGAGATGGCCAACATTTGGCCCGCCAGGTGGTCCCCCATGCCAGCGAAAAATTCAATGTATTTTCTTAAACGTTATATATCCCTAGGTAATAAACGTACAACTTTAAGATAGCTTTTAAACGAATCAGCGAGTTTCATTCTATAAGCCTGCAAAATTTCAATTTTCTACCTTCTTTAGATTTGGAGCTATTAAGAAGTTTCTGGAAAGTGCAAAATCCGGAAATGACCAAAAAATCTAATTTTTTAATAAATTTGCGCCACCTATATCTCGGGAACCGCTCGGAATATTTTGATAAAACTTCTGTTAGATGAAAGGTCACAACCTAGGCTTTAATATGGATGGGTTCGGGGTGTTCGAAATTTAAAAGAAAATGTGAAAAAGTGCAATTTCGTATTTACGCCCACTTTTTTCCACTTAAAAGTGGGCGTGGCCAAAATTTCTCTCTTAAAAAATTTTCTCCATTCAATTCTCTATCGACCTACAAAATTTCATGCAGTTATCTCTAAGACTAACAGAGATATTCCCGAAAATGCTAAACTAGTTCTGAACCAGAAAATTTTAAAAATTTCGGTTATTTTTTTGTGAAACACCAGGTCAACAGAACCTGGCAGTAGGTGGATTTCTGGAGAGCACCTTTTTCAAAACGCGATAACTCGACAATGGCTGGACCGAATTAAATGATTGTTACACTATATGATAGATCGGAATGTTGGCTTTGAGATGGCCAATATTTGGCCCGCCAGGTGGCCCCCATGCCAGCGAAAAATTCAATGTATTTTTTTAAACGTTATATCTCTCTAGGTAATAAACGTACAACTTTAAGATAGCTTTTAAACGAATCAGCGAGTTCCATTCTATAAGCCTGCAAAATTTCAATTTTCTACCTTCTTTAGATTCGGAGCTATTAAGAAGTTTCTGAAAAGTGCAAAATCCGGAAATGATCAAAAAATCTAATTTTTTAATAAATTTGCGCCACCTATATCTCGGGAACCGCTCGGAATATTTTGATGAAACTTCTTTTAGATGAAAGGTCACAACCTAGGCTTTAATATGGATGGGTTCGGGGTGTTCGAAATTTAAAAGAAAATGTGAAAAAGTGCAATTTCATATTTACGCCCACTTTTTTCCACTTAAAAGTGGGCGTGGCCAAAATTTCTCTCTTAAAAATTTGTCTCCATGCTATTTTCTATCGACCTACAAAATTTCATGCAGTTATCTCTAAGACTAGCAGAGATATTCCCGAAAAGGCTAAACTAGTTCTGAACCAGAAAATTTTAAAAATTTCGGTAATTTTTTTGTGAAACACCAGGTCAACAGAACCTGGCAGTAGGTGGATTTCTGGAGAGCACCTTTTTCAAACCGCGATAACTCGACAATGGCTGGACCGAATTAAATGATTGTTACACTATATGATAGATTGGAATGTTGGCTTTGAGATGGCTAATATTTGGCCCGCCAGGTGGCCCCCATGCCAGCGAAAAATTCAATGTATTTTTTTAAACGTTATATCTCTCTAGGTAATAAACGTACAACTTTAAGATAGCTTTTAAACGAATCAGCGAGTTCCATTCTATAAGCCTGCAAAATTTCAATTTTCTACCTTCTTTAGATTCGGAGCTATTAAGAAGTTTCTGGAAAGTGCAAAATCCGGAAATGACCAAAAAATCTAATTTTTTAATAAATTTGCGCCACCTATGTCTCGGGAACCGCTCGGAATATTTTGATGAAACTTCTTTTAGATGAAAGGTCACAACCTAGGCTTTAATATGGATGGGTTCGGGGTGTTCGAAATTTAAAAGAAAATGTGAAAAAGTGCAATTTCATATTTACGCCCACTTTTTTCCACTTAAAAGTGGGCGTGGCCAAAATTTCTCTCTTAAAAATTTGTCTCCATGCTATTTTCTATCGACCTACAAAATTTCATGCAGTTATCTCTAAGACTAGCAGAGATATTCCCGAAAAGGCTAAACTAGTTCTGAACCAGAAAATTTTAAAAATTTCGGTTATTTTTTTGTGAAACACCAGGTCAACAGAACCTGGCAGTAGGTGGATTTCTGGAGAGCACCTTTTTCAAAACGCGATAACTCGACAATGGCTGGACCGAATTCAATGATTGTTACACTATATGATAGATTGGAATGTTGGCTTTGAGATGGCCAACATTTGGCCCGCCAGATGGCCCTCCATGCCAGCGAAAAATTCAATGTATTTTTTTAAACGTTATATCTCCCTAGGTGATAGACCTACAACTTTAAGGTAGCTTTTAAACGAATCAGCGAGTTCCATTCTATAAGCCTGCAAAATTTCTACTTTCTACCTTCTTTAGATTCGGAGCTATTAAGAAGTTTCTGAAAAGTGCAAAATCCGGAAATGATCAAAAAATCTAATTTTTTAATAAATTTGCGCCAGCTATATCTCGGGAACCGCTCGGAATATTTTGATGAAACTTCTTTTAGATGAAAGGTCACAACCTAGGCTTTAATATGGATGGGTTCGGGGTGTTCGAAATTTAAAAGAAAATGTGAAAAAAGTGCAATTTCATATTTACGCCCACTTTTTTCCTTTTAAAAGTGGGCGTGGCCAAAATTTCTCTCTTAAAAATTTGTCTCCATTCTATTCTCTATTGACCTACAAAATTTCATGCAGTTATCTCTAAGACTAGCAGAGATATTCCCGAAAAGGCTAAACTAGTTCTGAACCAGAAAATTTTAAAAATTTCGGTAATTTTTTTGTGAAACACCAGGTCAACAGAACCTGGCAGTAGGTGGATTTCTGGAGAGCACCTTTTTCAAACCGCGATAACTCGACAATGGCTGGACCGAATTAAATGATTGTTACACTATATGATAGATTGGAATGTTGGCTTTGAGATGGCCAACATTTGGCCCGCCAGGTGGTCCCCCATGCCAGCGAAAAATTCAATGTATTTTCTTAAACGTTATATATCCCTAGGTAATAAACGTACAACTTTAAGATAGCTTTTAAACGAATCAGCGAGTTTCATTCTATAAGCCTGCAAAATTTCAATTTTCTACCTTCTTTAGATTTGGAGCTATTAAGAAGTTTCTGGAAAGTGCAAAATCCGGAAATGACCAAAAAATCTAATTTTTTAATAAATTTGCGCCACCTATGTCTCGGGAACCGCTCGGAATATTTTGATGAAACTTCTTTTAGATGAAAGGTCACAACCTAGGCTTTAAAATGGATGGGTTCGGGGTGTTCGAAATTTAAAAGAAAATGTGAAAAAGTGCAATTTCATATTTAGGCCCACTTTTTTCCACTTAAAAGTGGGCGTGGCCAAAATTTCTCTCTTAAAAATTTGTCTCCATGCTATTTTCTATCGACCTACAAAATTTCATGCAGTTATCTCTAAGAGTAGCAGAGATATTCCCGAAAAGGCTAAACTAGTTCTGAACCAGAAAATTTTAAAAATTTCGGTAATTTTTTTGTGAAACACCAGGTCAACAGAACCTGGCAGTAGGTGGATTTCTGGAGAGCACCTTTTTCAAACCGCGATAACTCGACAATGGCTGGACCGAATTAAATGATTGTTACACTATATGATAGATTGGAATGTTGGCTTTGAGATGACCAACATTTGGCCCGCCAGGTGGTCCCCCATGCCAGCGAAAAATTCAATGTATTTTCTTAAACGTTATATATCCCTAGGTAATAAACGTACAACTTTAAGATAGCTTTTAAGCGAATCAGCGAGTTCCATTCTATAAGCCTGCAAAATTTCAATTTTCTACCTTCTTTAGATTCGGAGCTATTAAGAAGTTTCTGGAAAGTGCACAATCCGGAAATGACCAAAAAATGTAATTTTTTAATAAATTTGCGCCACCTATGTCTCGGGAACCGCTCGGAATATTTTGATGAAACTTCTTTTATATGAAAGGTCACAACCTAGGCTTTAATATGGATGGTTTCGGGGTGTTCGAAATTTAAAAGAAAATGTGAAAAAAGTGCAATTTCGTATTTACGCCCACTTTTTTCCACTTAAAAGTGGGCGTGGCCAAAATTTCTCTCTAAAAAATTTTTCTCCATTCTATTCTCTATCAACCTACAAAATTTCATGCAGTTATCTCTAAGACTAACAGAGATATTCCCGAAAATGCTAAACTAGTTCTGAACCAGAAAATTTTAAAAATTTCGGTTATTTTTTTGTGAAACACCAGGTCAACAGAACCTGGCAGTAGGTGGATTTCTGGAGAGCACCTTTTTCAAACCGCGATAACTCGACAATGGCTGGACCGAATTAAATGATTGTTACACTATATGATAGATTGGAATGTTGGCTTTGAGATGGCCAATATTTGGCCCGCCAGGTGGCCCCCCATGCCAGCGAAAAATTCAATGTATTTTTTTAAACGTTATATCTCCCTAGGTAATAAACGTACAACTTTAAGATAGCTTTTAAACGAATCAGCGAGTTCCATTCTATAAGCCTGCAAAATTTCAATTTTCTACCTTCTTTAGATTCGGAGCTATTAAGAAGTTTCTGGAAAGTGCAAAATCCGGAAATGACCAAAAAATCTAATTTTTTAATAAATTTGCGCCACCTATATCTCGGGAACCGCTCGGAATATTTTGATGAAACTTCTTTTAGATGAAAGGTCACAACCTAGGCTTTAATATGGATGGGTTCGGGGTGTTCGAAATTTAAAAGAAAATGTGAAAAAGTGCAATTTCATATTTACGCCCACTTTTTTCCACTTAAAAGTGGGCGTGGCCAAAATTTCTCTCTTAAAAATTTGTCTCCATTCTATTCTCTATTGACCTACAAAATTTCATGCAGTTATCTCTAAGACTAGCAGAGATATTCCCGAAAAGGCTAAACTAGTTCTGAACCAGAAAATTTTAAAAATTTCGGTAATTTTTTTGTGAAACACCAGGTCAACAGAACCTGGCAGTAGGTGGATTTCTGGAGAGCACCTTTTTCAAACCGCGATAACTCGACAATGGCTGGACCGAATTAAATGATTGTTACACTATATGATAGATTGGAATGTTGGCTTTGAGATGGCCAACATTTGGCCCGCCAGGTGGTCCCCCATGCCAGCGAAAAATTCAATGTATTTTCTTAAACGTTATATATCCCTAGGTAATAAACGTACAACTTTAAGATAGCTTTTAAACGAATCAGCGAGTTTCATTCTATAAGCCTGCAAAATTTCAATTTTCTACCTTCTTTAGATTTGGAGCTATTAAGAAGTTTCTGGAAAGTGCAAAATCCGGAAATGACCAAAAAATCTAATTTTTTAATAAATTTGCGCCACCTATATCTCGGGAACCGCTCGGAATATTTTGATAAAACTTCTGTTAGATGAAAGGTCACAACCTAGGCTTTAATATGGATGGGTTCGGGGTGTTCGAAATTTAAAAGAAAATGTGAAAAAGTGCAATTTCGTATTTACGCCCACTTTTTTCCACTTAAAAGTGGGCGTGGCCAAAATTTCTCTCTTAAAAAATTTTCTCCATTCAATTCTCTATCGACCTACAAAATTTCATGCAGTTATCTCTAAGACTAACAGAGATATTCCCGAAAATGCTAAACTAGTTCTGAACCAGAAAATTTTAAAAATTTCGGTTATTTTTTTGTGAAACACCAGGTCAACAGAACCTGGCAGTAGGTGGATTTCTGGAGAGCACCTTTTTCAAAACGCGATAACTCGACAATGGCTGGACCGAATTAAATGATTGTTACACTATATGATAGATCGGAATGTTGGCTTTGAGATGGCCAATATTTGGCCCGCCAGGTGGCCCCCATGCCAGCGAAAAATTCAATGTATTTTTTTAAACGTTATATCTCTCTAGGTAATAAACGTACAACTTTAAGATAGCTTTTAAACGAATCAGCGAGTTCCATTCTATAAGCCTGCAAAATTTCAATTTTCTACCTTCTTTAGATTCGGAGCTATTAAGAAGTTTCTGAAAAGTGCAAAATCCGGAAATGATCAAAAAATCTAATTTTTTAATAAATTTGCGCCACCTATATCTCGGGAACCGCTCGGAATATTTTGATGAAACTTCTTTTAGATGAAAGGTCACAACCTAGGCTTTAATATGGATGGGTTCGGGGTGTTCGAAATTTAAAAGAAAATGTGAAAAAGTGCAATTTCATATTTACGCCCACTTTTTTCCACTTAAAAGTGGGCGTGGCCAAAATTTCTCTCTTAAAAATTTGTCTCCATGCTATTTTCTATCGACCTACAAAATTTCATGCAGTTATCTCTAAGACTAGCAGAGATATTCCCGAAAAGGCTAAACTAGTTCTGAACCAGAAAATTTTAAAAATTTCGGTAATTTTTTTGTGAAACACCAGGTCAACAGAACCTGGCAGTAGGTGGATTTCTGGAGAGCACCTTTTTCAAACCGCGATAACTCGACAATGGCTGGACCGAATTAAATGATTGTTACACTATATGATAGATTGGAATGTTGGCTTTGAGATGGCTAATATTTGGCCCGCCAGGTGGCCCCCATGCCAGCGAAAAATTCAATGTATTTTTTTAAACGTTATATCTCTCTAGGTAAAAAACGTACAACTTTAAGATAGCTTTTAAACGAATCAGCGAGTTCCATTCTATAAGCCTGCAAAATTTCAATTTTCTACCTTCTTTAGATTCGGAGCTATTAAGAAGTTTCTGAAAAGTGCAAAATCCGGAAATGATCAAAAAATCTAATTTTTTAATAAATTTGCGCCACCTATATCTCGGGAACCGCTCGGAATATTTTGATGAAACTTCTTTTAGATGAAAGGTCACAACCTAGGCTTTAATATGGATGGGTTCGGGGTGTTCGAAATTTAAATGAAAATGTGAAAAAGTGCAATTTCATATTTACGCCCACTTTTTTCCACTTAAAAGTGGGCGTGGCCAAAATTTCTCTCTTAAAAATTTGTCTCCATGCTATTTTCTATCGACCTACAAAATTTCATGCAGTTATCTCTAAGACTAGCAGAGATATTCCCGAAAAGGCTAAACTAGTTCTGAACCAGAAAATTTTAAAAATTTCGGTAATTTTTTTGTGAAACACCAGGTCAACAGAACCTGGCAGTAGGTGGATTTCTGGAGAGCACCTTTTTCAAACCGCGATAACTCGACAATGGCTGGACCGAATTAAATGATTGTTACACTATATGATAGATTGGAATGTTGGCTTTGAGATGGCTAATATTTGGCCCGCCAGGTGGCCCCCATGCCAGCGAAAAATTCAATGTATTTTTTTAAACGTTATATCTCTCTAGGTAAAAAACGTACAACTTTAAGATAGCTTTTAAACGAATCAGCGAGTTCCATTCTATAAGCCTGCAAAATTTCAATTTTCTACCTTCTTTAGATTCGGAGCTATTAAGAAGTTTCTGAAAAGTGCAAAATCCGGAAATGATCAAAAAATCTAATTTTTTAATAAATTTGCGCCACCTATATCTCGGGAACCGCTCGGAATATTTTGATGAAACTTCTTTTAGATGAAAGGTCACAACCTAGGCTTTAATATGGATGGGTTCGGGGTGTTCGAAATTTAAAAGAAAATGTGAAAAAGTGCAATTTCATATTTACGCCCACTTTTTTCCACTTAAAAGTGGGCGTGGCCAAAATTTCTCTCTTAAAAATTTGTCTCCATGCTATTTTCTATCGACCTACAAAATTTCATGCAGTTATCTCTAAGACTAGCAGAGATATTCCCGAAAAGGCTAAACTAGTTCTGAACCAGAAAATTTTAAAAATTTCGGTAATTTTTTTGTGAAACACCAGGTCAACAGAACCTGGCAGTAGGTGGATTTCTGGAGAGCACCTTTTTCAAACCGCGATAACTCGACAATGGCTGGACCGAATTAAATGATTGTTACACTATATGATAGATTGGAATGTTGGCTTTGAGATGGCTAATATTTGGCCCGCCAGATGGCCCTCCATGCCAGCGAAAAATTCAATGTATTTTTTTAAACGTTATATCTCCCTAGGTGATAGACCTACAACTTTAAGGTAGCTTTTAAACGAATCAGCGAGTTCCATTCTATAAGCCTGCAAAATTTCTACTTTCTACCTTCTTTAGATTCGGAGCTATTAAGAAGTTTCTGAAAAGTGCAAAATCCGGAAATGATCAAAAAATCTAATTTTTTAATAAATTTGCGCCACCCATATCTCGGGAACCGCTCGGAATATTTTGATGAAACTTCTTTTAGATGAAAGGTCACAACCTAGGCTTTAATATGGATGGGTTCGGGGTGTTCGAAATTTAAAAGAAAATGTGAAAAAAGTGCAATTTCATATTTACGCCCACTTTTTTCCTTTTAAAAGTGGGCGTGGCCAAAATTTCTCTCTTAAAAATTTGTCTCCATTCTATTCTCTATTGACCTACAAAATTTCATGCAGTTATCTCTAAGACTAGCAGAGATATTCCCGAAAAGGCTAAACTAGTTCTGAACCAGAAAATTTTAAAAATTTCGGTAATTTTTTTGTGAAACACCAGGTCAACAGAACCTGGCAGTAGGTGGATTTCTGGAGAGCACCTTTTTCAAACCGCGATAACTCGACAATGGCTGGACCGAATTAAATGATTGTTACACTATATGATAGATTGGAATGTTGGCTTTGAGATGGCCAACATTTGGCCCGCCAGGTGGTCCCCCATGCCAGCGAAAAATTCAATGTATTTTCTTAAACGTTATATATCCCTAGGTAATAAGCGTACAACTTTAAGATAGCTTTTAAACGAATCAGCGAGTTTCATTCTATAAGCCTGCAAAATTTCAATTTTCTACCTTCTTTAGATTTGGAGCTATTAAGAAGTTTCTGGAAAGTGCAAAATCCGGAAATGACCAAAAAATCTAATTTTTTAATAAATTTGCGCCACCTATGTCTCGGGAACCGCTCGGAATATTTTGATGAAACTTCTTTTATATGAAAGGTCACAACCTAGGCTTTAATATGGATGGGTTCGGGGTGTTCGAAATTTAAAAGAAAATGTGAAAAAGTGCAATTTCATATTTACGCCCACTTTTTTCCACTTAAAAGTGGGCGTGGCCAAAATTTCTCTCTTAAAAATTTGTCTCCATGCTATTTTCTATCGACCTACAAAATTTCATGCAGTTATCTCTAAGACTAGCAGAGATATTCCCGAAAAGGCTAAACTAGTTCTGAACCAGAAAATTTTAAAAATTTCGGTTATTTTTTTGTGAAACACCAGGTCAACAGAACCTGGCAGTAGGTGGATTTCTGGAGAGCACCTTTTTCAAACCGCGATAACTCGACAATGGCTGGACCGAATTAAATGATTGTTACACTATATGATAGATTGGAATGTTGGCTTTGAGATGGCCAACATTTGGCCCGCCAGATGGCCCCCATGCCAGCGAAAAATTCAATGTATTTTTTTAAACGTTATATCTCTCTAGGTAATAAACGTACAACTTTAAGATAGCTTTTAAACGAATCAGCGAGTTCCATTCTATAAGCCTGCAAAATTTCAATTTTCTACCTTCTTTAGATTCGGAGCTATTAAGAAGTTTCTGGAAAGTGCAAAATCCGGAAATGACCAAAAAATCTAATTTTTTAATAAATTTGCGCCACCTATGTCTCGGGAACCGCTCGGAATATTTTGATGAAACTTCTTTTAGATGAAAGGTCACAACCTAGGCTTTAATATGGATGGGTTCGGGGTGTTCGAAATTTAAAAGAAAATGTGAAAAAGTGCAATTTCATATTTACGCCCACTTTTTTCCACTTAAAAGTGGGCGTGACCAAAATTTCTCTCTTAAAAATTTGTCTCCATGCTATTTTCTATCGACCTACAAAATTTCATGCAGTTATCTCTAAGACTAGCAGAGATATTCCTGAAAAGGCTAAACTAGTTCTGAACCAGAAAATTTTAAAAATTTCGGTTATTTTTTTGTGAAACACCAGGTCAACAGAACCTGGCAGTAGGTGGATTTCTGGAGAGCACCTTTTTCAAAACGCGATAACTCGACAATGGCTGGACCGAATTCAATGATTGTTACACTATATGATAGATTGGAATGTTGGCTTTGAGATGGCCAACATTTGGCCCGCCAGATGGCCCTCCATGCCAGCGAAAAATTCAATGTATTTTTTTAAACGTTATATCTCCCTAGGTGATAGACCTACAACTTTAAGGTAGCTTTTAAACGAATCAGCGAGTTCCATTCTATAAGCCTGCAAAATTTCTACTTTCTACCTTCTTTAGATTCGGAGCTATTAAGAAGTTTCTGAAAAGTGCAAAGTCCGGAAATGACCAAAAAATCTAATTTTTTAATAAATTTGCGCCACCTATATCTCGGGAACCGCTCGGAATATTTTGATGAAACTTCTTTTAGATGAAAGGTCACAACCTAGGCTTTAATATGGATGGGTTCGGGGTGTTCGAAATTTAAAAGAAAATGTGAAAAAAGTGCAATTTCATATTTACGCCCACTTTTTTCCACTTAAAAGTGAGCGTGGCCAAAATTTCTCTCTTAAAAATTTGGCTCCATTCTATTCTCTATTGACCTACAAAATTTCATGCAGTTATCTCTAAGACTAGCAGAGATATTCCCGAAAAGGCTAAACTAGTTCTGAACCAGAAAATTTTAAAAATTTCGGTAATTTTTTTGTGAAACACCAGGTCAACAGAACCTGGCAGTAGGTGGATTTCTGGAGAGCACCTTTTTCAAACCGCGATAACTCGACAATGGCTGGACCGAATTAAATGATTGTTACACTATGTGATAGATTGGAATGTTGGCTTTGAGATGGCCAACATTTGGCCCGCCAGGTGGTCCCCCATGCCAGCGAAAAATTCAATGTATTTTCTTAAACGTTATATATCCCTAGGTAATAAACGTACAACTTTAAGATAGCTTTTAAACGAATCAGCGAGTTTCATTCTATAAGCCTGCAAAATTTCAATTTTCTACCTTCTTTAGATTTGGAGCTATTAAGAAGTTTCTGGAAAGTGCAAAATACGGAAATGACCAAAAAATCTAATTTTTTAATAAATTTGCGCCACCTATGTCTCGGGAACCGCTCGGAATATTTTGATGAAACTTCTTTTAGATGAAAGGTCACAACCTAGGCTTTAATATGGATGGGTTCGGGGTGTTCGAAATTTAAAAGAAAATGTGAAAAAAGTGCAATTTCATATTTACGCCCACTTTTTTCTACTTAAAAGTGGGCGTGGCCAAAATTTCTCTACCGAATATTTTTCTCCATTCTATTCTCTATCGACCTACAAAATTTATTGCAGTTATCTCTAAGACTAGCAGAGATATTCCCGAAAATGCTAACTAAACTAGTTCTGAACCAGAAAATTTTAAAAATTTCGGTTATTTTTTTGTGAAACACCAGGTCAACAGAACCTGGCAGTAGGTGGATTTCTGGAGAGCACCTTTTTCAAAACGCGATAACTCGACAATGGCTGGACCGAATTCAATAATTGTTACACTATATGATAGATTGGAATGTTGGCTTTGAGATGGCCAACATTTGGCCCGCCAGATGGCCCTCCATGCCAGCGAAAAACTCAATGTATTTTTTTAAACGTTATATCTCCCTAGGTGATAGACCTACAACTTTAAGGTAGCTTTTAAACGAATCAGCGAGTTCCATTCTATAAGCCTGCAAAATTTCTACTTTCTACCTTCTTTAGATTCGGAGCTATTAAGAAGTTTCTGAAAAGTGCAAAGTCCGGAAATGACCAAAAAATCTAATTTTTTAATAAATTTGCGCCACCTATATCTCGGGAACCGCTCGGAATATTTTGATGAAACTTCTTTTAGATGAAAGGTCACAACCTAGGCTTTAATATGGATGGGTTCGGGGTGTTCGAAATTTAAAAGAAAATGTGAAAAAAGTGCAATTTCATATTTACGCCCACTTTTTTCCACTTAAAAGTGAGCGTGGCCAAAATTTCTCTCTTAAAAATTTGGCTCCATTCTATTCTCTATTGACCTACAAAATTTCATGCAGTTATCTCTAAGACTAGCAGAGATATTCCCGAAAAGGCTAAACTAGTTCTCTACCAGAAAATTTTAAAAATTTCGGTAATTTTTTTGTGAAACACCAGGTCAACAGAACCTGGCAGTAGGTGGATTTTTGGAGAGCACCTTTTTCAAACCGCGATAACTCGACAATGGCTGGACCGAATTAAATGATTGTTACACTATGTGATAGATTGGAATGTTGGCTTTGAGATGGCCAACATTTGGCCCGCCAGGTGGTCCCCCATGCCAGCGAAAAATTCAATGTATTTTCTTAAACGTTATATATCCCTAGGTAATAAACGTACAACTTTAAGATAGCTTTTAAACGAATCAGCGAGTTTCATTCTATAAGCCTGCAAAATTTCAATTTTCTACCTTCTTTAGATTTGGAGCTATTAAGAAGTTTCTGGAAAGTGCAAAATCCGGAAATGACCAAAAAATCTAATTTTTTAATAAATTTGCGCCACCTATATCTCGGGAACCGCTCGGAATATTTTGATAAAACTTCTGTTAGATGAAAGGTCACAACCTAGGCTTTAATATGGATGGGTTCGGGGTGTTCGAAATTTAAAAGAAAATGTGAAAAAGTGCAATTTCGTATTTACGCCCACTTTTTTCCACTTAAAAGTGGGCGTGGCAAAAATTTCTCTCTTAAAAAATTTTCTCCATTCAATTCTCTATCGACCTACAAAATTTCATGCAGTTATCTCTAAGACTAACAGAGATATTCCCGAAAATGCTAAACTAGTTCTGAACCAGAAAATTTTAAAAATTTCGGTTATTTTTTTGTGAAACACCAGGTCAACAGAACCTGGCAGTAGGTGGATTTCTGGAGAGCACCTTTTTCAAAACGCGATAACTCGACAATGGCTGGACCGAATTAAATGATTTTTACACTATATGATAGATTGGAATGTTGGCTTTGAGATGGCCAACATTTGGCCCGCCAGGTGGCCCCCCATGCCAGCAAAAAATTCAATGTATTTTTTAAACGTTATATCTCCCTAGGTAATAAACGTAAAACTTTAAGATAGCTTTTGAACGAATCAGCAAGTTCCATTCTATAAGCTTGCAAAGTTTCAACGTTCTACCTTCTTTAGATTCGGAGCTATTAAGAAGTTTCTGAAAAGTGCAAAATCCGGAAATGACCCAAAAATCTAATTTTTTAATAAATTTGCGCCACCTATATCTCGGGAACCGCTCAGAATATTTTGATAAAACTTCTTTTATATGAAAGGTCACAACCTAGGCCTTAATATGGATGGGTTCGGGGTGTTCGAAATTTAAAAGAAAATGTGAAAAAAGTGCAATTTCATATTTACGCCCACTTTTTTCCACTTAAAAGTGGGCGTGGCCAAAATTTCTCTCTTAAAAAATTTTCTCCATTCTGTTCTCTATCGACCTACAAAATTTCATGCAGTTATCTCCAAGACTAACAGAGATATTCCCGAAAATGCTAAACTAGTTCTGAACCAGAAAATTTTAAAAATTTCGGTTATTTTTTTGTGAAACACCAGGTCAACAGAACCTGGCAGTAGGTGGATTTCTGGAGAGCACCTTTTTCAAAACGCGATAACTAGACAATGGCTGGACCGAATTAAATGATTGTTACACTATATGATAGATCGGAATGTTGGCTTTGAGATGGCCAATATTTGGCCCGCCAGGTGGCCCCCCATGCCAGCGAAAAATTCAATGTATTTTTTTAAACGTTATATCTCCCTAGGTGATAGACCTACAACTTTAAGATAGCTTTTGTACGAATCAGCGAGTTCCATTCTATAAGATTGCAAAGTTTCAACTTTCTACCTTCTTTAGATTCGGAGCTATTAAGAAGTTTCTGAAAAGTGCAAAATCCGGAAATGATCAAAAAATCAAATTTTTTAATAAATTTGCGCCACCTATATCTCGGGAACCGCTCGGAATATTTTGATGAAACTTCTTTTAGATGAAAGGTTCGGGGTGTTCGAAATTTAAAAGAAAATGTAAAAAAGTGCAATTTCATATTTACGCCCACTTTTTTCCACTTAAAAGTGGGCGTGGCCAAAATTTCTCTCTTAAAAATTTGTCTCCATTCTATTCTCTATTGACCTACAAAATTTCATGCAGTTATCTCTAAGACTAGCAGAGATATTCCCGAAAAGGCTAAACTAGTTCTGAACCAGAAAATTTTAAAAATTTCGGTAATTTTTTTGTGAAACACCAGGTCAACAGAACCTGGCAGTAGGTGGATTTCTGGACAGCACCTTTTTCAAACCGCGATAACTCGACAATGGCTGGACCGAATTAAATGATTGTTACACTATATGATAGATTGGAATGTTGGCTTTGAGATGGCCAATATTTGGCCCGCCAGGTGGCCCCCATGTCAGCGAAAAATTCAATGTATTTTCTTAAACGTTATATCTCTCTAGGTAATAAACGTACAACTTTAAGATAGCTTTTAAACGAATCAGCGAGTTCCATTCTATAAGCCTGCAAAATTTCAATTTTCTACCTTCTTTAGATTCGGAGCTATTAAGAAGTTTCTGGAAAGTGCAAAATCCGGAAATGACCAAAAAATCTAATTTTTTAATAAATTTGCGCCACCTATGTCTCGGGAACCGCTCGGAATATTTTGATGAAACTTCTTTTAGATGAAAGGTCACAACCTAGGCTTTAATATGGATGGGTTCGGGGTGTTCGAAATTTAAAAGAAAATGTGAAAAAGTGCAATTTCATATTTACGCCCACTTTTTTCCACTTAAAAGTGGGCGTGTCCAAAATTTCTCTCTTAAAAATTTGTCTCCATGCTATTTTCTATCGACCTACAAAATTTCATGCAGTTATCTCTAAGACTAGCAGAGATATTCCCGAAAAGGCTAAACTAGTTCTGAACCAGAAAATTTTAAAAATTTCGGTTATTTTTTTGTGAAACACCAGGTCAACAGAACCTGGCAGTAGGTGGATTTCTGGAGAGCACCTTTTTCAAAACGCGATAACTCGACAATGGCTGGACCGAATTCAATCATTGTTACACTATATGATAGATTGGAATGTTGGCTTTGAGATGGCCAATATTTGGCCCGTCAGGTGGCCCCCCCTGCCAGCGAAAAATTCAATGTATTTTTTAAACGTTATATCTCCCTAGGTGATAGACCTACAACTTTAAGATAGCTTTTGAACGAATCAGCGAGTTCCATTCTATAAGCTTGCAAAGTTTCAACTTTCTACCTTCTTTAGATTCGGAGCTATTAAGAAGTTTCTGAAAAGTGCAAAATCCGGAAATGATCAAAAAATCAAATTTTTTAATAAATTTGCGCCACCTATATCTCGGGAACCGCTCGGAATATTTTGATGAAACTTCTTTTAGATGAAAGGTCACAACCTAGGCTTTAATATGGATGGGTTCGGGGTGTTCGAAATTTAAAAGAAAACGTGAAAAAAGTGCAATTTCATATTTACGCCCACTTTCTTCTACTTAAAAGTAGGCGTGGCCAAAATTTCTCTGTTGAAAATTTTTCTCCATTATTCTCTATCGCAAACTAGTTCTGAACCAGAAAAGTTAAAAAATTTCGGTTATTTTTTTGTGAAACACCAGGTCAACAGAACCTGGCAGTAGGTGGATTTCTGGAGAGCACCTTTTTCAAAACGCGATAACTCGACAATGGCTGGACCGAATTAAATGATTGTTACACTATATGATAGATTGGAATGTTGGCTTTGAGATGGCCAATATTTGGCCCGCCAGGTGGCCCCCCATGCCAGCGAAAAATTCAATGTATTTTTTTAAACGTTATATCTCCCTAGGTAATAAACGTACAACTTTAAGATAGCTTTTAAACGAATCAGCGAGTTCCATTCTATAAGCCTGCAAAATTTCAATTTTCTACCTTCTTTAGATTCGGAGCTATTAAGAAGTTTCTGGAAAGTGCAAAATCCGGAAATGACCAAAAAATCTAATTTTTTAATAAATTTGCGCCACCTATATCTCGGGAACCGCTCGGAATATTTTGATGAAACTTCTTTTAGATGAAAGGTCACAACCTAGGCTTTAATATGGATGGGTTCGGGGTGTTCGAAATTTAAAAGAAAATGTGAAAAAGTGCAATTTCATATTTACGCCCACTTCTTTCCACTTAAAAGTGGGCGTGGCCAAAATTTCTCTCTTAAAATTTTTTCTCCATTCTATTCTCTATTGACCTACAGAATTTCATGCAGTTATCTCTAAGACTAACACAGATATTCCCGAAAAGGCTAAACTAGTTCTGAACCAGAAAATTTTAAAAATTTCGGTTATTTTTTTGTGAAACACCAGGTCAACAGAACCTGGCAGTAGGTGGATTTCTGGAGAGCACCTTTTTCAAACCGCGATAACTCGACAATGGCTGGACCGAATTAAATGATTGTTACACTATATGATAGATTGGAATGTTGGCTTTGAGATGGTCAATATTTGGCCCGCCAGGTGGACCCCCATGCCAGCAAAAAATTCAATGTATTTTTTTAAACGTTATATCTCCCTAGGTAATAAACGTACAACTTTAAGATAGCTTTTAAACGAATCAGCGAGTTCCATTCTATAAGCTTGCAAAGTTTCAACGTTCTACCTTCTTTAGATTCGGAGCTATTAAGAAGTTTCTGAAAAGTGCAAAGTCCGGAAATGACCCAAAAATCTAATTTTTTAATAAATTTGCGCCACCTATATCTCGGGAACCGCTCAGAATATTTTGATGAAACTTCTTTTAGATGAAAGGTTCGGGGTGTTCGAAATTTAAAAGAAAATGTGAAAAAGTGCAATTTCATATTTACGCCCACTTTTTTCCACTTAGAAGTGGGCGAAAATTTATCTCTTAAAAATTTTTCTCCATTCTGTTCTCTATCGACCTACAAAATTTCATGCAGTTATCTCCAAGACTAACAGAGATATTCCCGAAAATGCTAAACTAGTTCTGAACCAGAAAATTTTAAAAATTTCGGTTATTTTTTTGTGAAACACCAAGTCAACAGAACCTGGCAGTAGGTGGATTTCTGGAGAGCACCTTTTTCAAAACGCGATAACTCGACAATGGCTGGACCGAATTAAATGATTGTTACACTATATGATAGATCGGAATGTTGGCTTTGAGATGGCCAATATTTGGCCCGCCAGGTGGCCCCCCATGCCAGCGAAAAATTCAATGTATTTTTTTAAACGTTATATCTCCCTAGGTAATAAACGTACAACTTTAAGATAGCTTTTAAACGAATCAGCGAGTTCCATTCTATAAGCTTGCAAAGTTTCAACGTTCTACCTTCTTTAGATTCGGAGCTATTAAGAAGTTTCTGAAAAGTGCAAAGTCCGGAAATGACCCAAAAATCTAATTTTTTAATAAATTTGCGCCACCTATATCTCGGGAACCGCTCAGAATATTTTGATGAAACTTCTTTTAGATGAAAGGTTCGGGGTGTTCGAAATTTAAAAGAAAATGTGAAAAAGTGCAATTTCATATTTACGCCCACTTTTTTCCACTTAGAAGTGGGCGAAAATTTATCTCTTAAAAATTTTTCTCCATTCTGTTCTCTATCGACCTACAAAATTTCATGCAGTTATCTCCAAGACTAACAGAGATATTCCCGAAAATGCTAAACTAGTTCTGAACCAGAAAATTTTAAAAATTTCGGTTATTTTTTTGTGAAACACCAAGTCAACAGAACCTGGCAGTAGGTGGATTTCTGGAGAGCACCTTTTTCAAAACGCGATAACTCGACAATGGCTGGACCGAATTAAATGATTGTTACACTATATGATAGATCGGAATGTTGGCTTTGAGATGGCCAATATTTGGCCCGCCAGGTGGCCCCCCATGCCAGCGAAAAATTCAATGTATTTTTTTAAACGTTATATCTCCCTAGGTAATAAACGTACAACTTTAAGATAGCTTTTAAACGAATCAGCCAGTTCCATTCTATAAGCTTGCAAAGTTTCAATTTTCTACCTTCTTTAGATTCGGAGCTATTAAGAAGTTTCTGGAAAGTGCAAAATCCGGAAATGACCAAAAAATCTAATTTTTTAATAAATTTGCGCCACCTATATCTCGGGAACCGCTCGGAATATTTTGATGAAACTTCTTTTAGATGAAAGGTCACAACCTAGGCTTTAATATGGATGGGTTCGGGGTGTTCGAAATTTAAAAGAAAACGTGAAAAAAGTGCAATTTCATATTTACGCCCACTTTCTTCTACTTAAAAGTGGGCGTGGCCAAAATTTCTCTGTTGAAAATTTTTCTCCATTATTCTCTATCGCAAACTAGTTCTGAACCAGAAAAGTTTAAAAATTTCGGTTATTTTTTTGTGAAACACCAGGTCAACAGAACCTGGCAGTAGGTGGATTTCTGGAGAGCACCTTTTTCAAAACGCGATAACTCGACAATGGCTGGACCGAATTAAATGATTGTTACACTATATGATAGATTGGAATGTTGGCTTTGAGATGGCCAATATTTGGCCCGCCAGGTGGCCCCCCATGCCAGCGAAAAATTCAATGTATTTTTTTAAACGTTATATCTCCCTAGGTAATAAACGTACAACTTTAAGATAGCTTTTAAACGAATCAGCGAGTTCCATTCTATAAGCCTGCAAAATTTCAATTTTCTGCCTTCTTTAGATTCGGAGCTATTAAGAAGTTTCTGGAAAGTGCAAAATCCGGAAATGACCAAAAAATCTAATTTTTTAATAAATTTGCGCCACCTATATCTCGGGAACCGCTCGGAATATTTTGATGAAACTTCTTTTAGATGAAAGGTCACAACCTAGGCTTTAATATGGATGGGTTCGGGGTGTTCGAAATTTAAAAGAAAATGTGAAAAAGTGCAATTTCATATTTACGCCCACTTTTTTCCACTTAAAAGTGGGCGTGGCCAAAATTTCTCTCTTAAAAATTTGTCTCCATGCTATTTTCTATCGACCTACAAAATTTCATGCAGTTATCTCTAAGACTAGCAGAGATATTCCCGAAAAGGCTAAACTAGTTCTGAACCAGAAAATTTTAAAAATTTCGGTTATTTTTTTGTGAAACACCAGGTCAACAGAACCTGGCAGTAGGTGGATTTCTGGAGAGCACCTTTTTCAAAACGCGATAACTCGACAATGGCTGGACCGAATTAAATGATTGTTACACTATATGATAGATTGGAATGTTGGCTTTGAGATGGCCAACATTTGGCCCGCCAGGTGGCCCCCCATGCCAGCAAAAAATTCAATGTATTTTTTTAAACGTTATATCTCCCTAGGTAATAAACGTACAACTTTAAGATAGCTTTTAAACGAATCAGCGAGTTCCATTCTATAAGCTTGCAAAGTTTCAATTTTCTACCTTCTTTAGATTCGGAGCTATTAAGAAGTTTCTGGAAAGTGCAAAATCCGGAAATGACCAAAAAATCTAATTTTTTAATAAATTTGCGCCACCTATATCTCGGGAACCGCTCGGAATATTTTGATGAAACTTCTTTTAGATGAAAGGTCACAACCTAGGCTTTAATATGGATGGGTTCGGGGTGTTCGAAATTTAAAAGAAAACGTGAAAAAAGTGCAATTTCATATTTACGCCCACTTTCTTCTACTTAAAAGTGGGCGTGGCCAAAATTTCTCTGTTGAAAATTTTTCTCCATTATTCTCTATCGCAAACTAGTTCTGAACCAGAAAAGTTTAAAAATTTCGGTTATTTTTTTGTGAAACACCAGGTCAACAGAACCTGGCAGTAGGTGGATTTCTGGAGAGCACCTTTTTCAAAACGCGATAACTCGACAATGGCTGGACCGAATTAAATGATTGTTACACTATATGATAGATTGGAATGTTGGCTTTGAGATGGCCAATATTTGGCCCGCCAGGTGGCCCCCCATGCCAGCGAAAAATTCAATGTATTTTTTTAAACGTTATATCTCCCTAGGTAATAAACGTACAACTTTAAGATAGCTTTTAAACGAATCAGCGAGTTCCATTCTATAAGCCTGCAAAATTTCAATTTTCTACCTTCTTTAGATTCGGAGCTATTAAGAAGTTTCTGGAAAGTGCAAAATCCGGAAATGACCAAAAAATCTAATTTTTTAATAAATTTGCGCCACCTATATCTCGGGAACCGCTCGGAATATTTTGATGAAACTTCTTTTAGATGAAAGGTCACAACCTAGGCTTTAATATGGATGGGTTCGGGGTGTTCGAAATTTAAAAGAAAATGTGAAAAAAGTGCAATTTCATATTTACGCCCACTTTTTTCCACTTAAAAGTGGGCGTGGCCAAAATTTCTCTACCGAATATTTTTCTCCATTCTATTCTCTATTGACCTACAGAATTTCATGCAGTTATCTCTAAGACTAACACAGATATTCCCGATAAGGCTAAACTAGTTCTGAACCAGAAAATTTTAAAAATTTCGGTTATTTTTTTGTGAAACACCAGGTCAACAGAAACTGGCAGTAGGTGGATTTCTGGAGAGCACCTTTTTCAAAACGCGATAACTCGACAATGGCTGGACCGAATTAAATGATTGTTACACTATATGATAGATTGGAATGTTGGCTTTGAGATGGCCAATATTTGGCCCGCCAGGTGGCCCCACATGCCAGCGAAAAACTCAATGTATTTTTTTAAACGTTATATATCCCTAGGTAATAAACGTACAACTTTAAGATAGCTTTTAAACGAATCAGCGAGTTCCATTCTATAAGCCTGCAAAATTTCTACTTTCTACCTTCTTTAGATTCGGAGCTATTAAGAAGTTTCTGAAAAGTGCAAAGTCCGGAAATGATCAAAAAATCTAATTTTTTTAATAAATTTGCGCCACCTATATCTCGGGAACCGCTCGGAATATTTTGATGAAACTTCTTTTAGATGAAAGGTCACAACCTAGGCTTTAATATGGATGGGTTCGGGGTGTTCGAAATTTAAAAGAAAATGTGAAAAAAGTGCAATTTCATATTTACGCCCACTTTTTTCCACTTAAAAGTGGGCGTGGCCAAAATTTCTCTACCGAATATTTTTCTCCATTCTATTCTCTATTGACCTACAGAATTTCATGCAGTTATCTCTAAGACTAACACAGATATTCCCGAAAAGGCTAAACTAGTTCTGAACCAGAAAATTTTAAAAATTTCGGTTATTTTTTTGTGAAACACCAGGTCAACAGAAACTGGCAGTAGGTGGATTTCTGGAGAGCACCTTTTTCAAAACGCGATAACTCGACAATGGCTGGACCGAATTAAATGATTGTTACACTATATGATAGATTGGAATGTTGGCTTTGAGATGGCCAATATTTGGCCCGCCAGGTGGCCCCACATGCCAGCGAAAAACTCAATGTATTTTTTTAAACGTTATATATCCCTAGGTAATAAACGTACAACTTTAAGATAGCTTTTAAACGAATCAGCGAGTTCCATTCTATAAGCCTGCAAAATTTCTACTTTCTACCTTCTTTAGATTCGGAGCTATTAAGAAGTTTCTGAAAAGTGCAAAGTCCGGAAATGATCAAAAAATCTAATTTTTTAATAAATTTGCGCCACCTATATCTCGGGAACCGCTCGGAATATTTTGATGAAACTTCTTTTAGATGAAAGGTCACAACCTAGGCTTTAATATGGATGGGTTCGGGGTGTTCGAAATTTAAAAGAAAATGTGAAAAAGTGCAATTTCATATTTACGCCCACTTTTTTCCACTTAAAAGTGGGCGTGGCCAAAATTTATCTGTTGAAAATTTTTCTCCATTATTCTCTATCGCAAACTAGTTCTGAACCAGAAAAGTTTAAAAATTTCGGTTATTTTTTTGTGAAACACCAGGTCAACAGAACCTGGCAGTAGGTGGATTTCTGGAGAGCACCTTTTTCAAAACGCGATAACTCGACAATGGCTGGACCGAATTAAATGATTGTTACACTATATGATAGATTGGAATGTTGGCTTTGAGATGGCCAATATTTGGCCCGCCAGGTGGCCCCCCATGCCAGCGAAAAATTCAATGTATTTTTTTAAACGTTATATCTCCCTAGGTAATAAACGTACAACTTTAAGATAGCTTTTAAACGAATCAGCGAGTTCCATTCTATAAGCCTGCAAAATTTCAATTTTCTACCTTCTTTAGATTCGGAGCTATTAAGAAGTTTCTGGAAAGTGCAAAATCCGGAAATGACCAAAAAATCTAATTTTTTAATAAATTTGCGCCACCTATATCTCGGGAACCGCTCGGAATATTTTGATGAAACTTCTTTTAGATGAAAGGTCACAACCTAGGCTTTAATATGGATGGGTTCGGGGTGTTCGAAATTTAAAAGAAAATGTGAAAAAAGTGCAATTTCATATTTACGCCCACTTTTTTCCACTTAAAAGTGGGCGTGGCCAAAATTTCTCTACCGAATATTTTTCTCCATTCTATTCTCTATTGACCTACAGAATTTCATGCAGTTATCTCTAAGACTAACACAGATATTCCCGAAAAGGCTAAACTAGTTCTGAACCAGAAAATTTTAAAAATTTCGGTTATTTTTTTGTGAAACACCAGGTCAACAGAAACTGGCAGTAGGTGGATTTCTGGAGAGCACCTTTTTCAAAACGCGATAACTCGACAATGGCTGGACCGAATTAAATGATTGTTACACTATATGATAGATTGGAATGTTGGCTTTGAGATGGCCAATATTTGGCCCGCCAGGTGGCCCCACATGCCAGCGAAAAACTCAATGTATTTTTTTAAACGTTATATATCCCTAGGTAATAAACGTACAACTTTAAGATAGCTTTTAAACGAATCAGCGAGTTCCATTCTATAAGCCTGCAAAATTTCTACTTTCTACCTTCTTTAGATTCGGAGCTATTAAGAAGTTTCTGAAAAGTGCAAAGTCCGGAAATGATCAAAAAATCTAATTTTTTAATAAATTTGCGCCACCTATATCTCGGGAACCGCTCGGAATATTTTGATGAAACTTCTTTTAGATGAAAGGTCACAACCTAGGCTTTAATATGGATGGGTTCGGGGTGTTCGAAATTTAAAAGAAAATGTGAAAAAGTGCAATTTCATATTTACGCCCACTTTTTTCCACTTAAAAGTGGGCGTGGCCAAAATTTCTCTCTTAAAAATTTTTCTTCATTCTATTCTCTATCGACCTACAAAATTTCATGCAGTTATCTCTAAGACTAGCAGAGATATTCCCGAAAAGGCTAAACTAGTTCTGAACCAGAAAATTTTAAAAATTTCGGTTATTTTTTTGTGAAACACCAGGTCAACAGAACCTGGCAGTAGGTGGATTTCTGGAGAGCACCTTTTTCAAAACACGATAACTCGACAATGGCTGGGCCGAATTAAATGATTGTTACACTATATGATAGATTGGAATGTTGGCTTTGAGATGGCCAACATTTGGCCCGCCAGGTGGCCCCCCATGCCAGCAAAAAATTCAATGTATTTTTTTAAACGTTATATCTCCCTAGGTAATAAACGTACAACTTTAAGATAGCTTTTAAACGAATCAGCGAGTTCCATTCTATAAGCTTGCAAAGTTTCAACGTTCTACCTTCTTTAGATTCGGAGCTATTAGGAAGTTTCTGAAAAGTGCAAAATCCGGAAATGACCCAAAAATCTAATTTTTTAATAAATTTGCGCCACCTATATTTCGGGAACCGCTCAAAATATTTTGATAAAACTTCTCTTATATGAAAGGTCACAACCTAGGCCTTATAATGGATGGGTTCGTGGTGTTCGAAATTTAAAAGAAAATGTGAAAAAAGTGCAATTTCATATTTACGCCCAATTTTTTCCACTTAAAAGTGGGCGTGGCCAAAATTTATCTCTTAAAAATTTTTCTCCATTCTGTTCTCTATCGACCTACAAAATTTCATGCAGTTATCTCCAAGACTAACAGAGATATTCCCGAAAAGGCTAAACTAGTTCTGAACCAGAAAATTTTAAAAATTTCGGTTATTTTTTTGTGAAACACCAGGTCAACAGAACCTGGCAGTAGGTGGATTTCTGGAGAACACCTTTTCCAAAACGCGATAACTCGACAATGGCTGGACCAAATTCAATGTTTGTTACACTATATGATAGATTGGAATGTTGGCTTTGAGATGGCAACATTTGGCCCGCCAGGTGGCCCTCCATGCCAGCGAAAAATTCAATGTATTTTTTTAAACGTTATATCTCCCTAGGTGATAGACCTACAACTTTAAGATAGCTTTTAAACGAATCAGCGAGTTCCATTCTATAAGCTTGCAAAGTTTCAACTTTCTACCTTCTTTAGATTCGGAGCTATTAAGAAGTTTCTGAAAAGTGCAAAATCCGGAAATGACCCAAAAATCTAATTTTTTAATAAATTTGCGCCACCTATATCTCGGGAACCGCTCAGAATATTTTGATAAAACTTCTTTTATATGAAAGGTCACAACCTAGGCTTTAATATGGATGGGTTCGGGGTGTTCGAAATTTAAAAGAAAATGTGAAAAAAGTGCAATTTCATATTTACGCCCACTTTTTTCCACTTCAAAGTGGGCGTGGCCAAAATTTCTCTACCGAATATTTTTCTCCATTCTATTCTCTATCGACCTACAAAATTTCATGCAGTTATCTCCAAGACTAACAGAGATATTCCCGAAAATGCTAACTAAACTAGTTCTGAACCAGAAAATTTTAAAAATTTCGGTTATTTTTTTGTGAAACACCAGGTCAACAGAACCTGGCAGTAGGTGGATTTCTGGAGAGCACCTTTTTCAAAACGCGATAACTCGACAATGGCTGGACCGAATTAAATGATTGTTACACTATATGATAGATTGGAATGTTGGCTTTGAGATGGCCAACATTTGGCCCGCCAGGTGGCCCCCCATGCCAGCGAAAAATTCAATGTATTTTTTTAAACGTTATATATCCCTAGGTAATAAACGTACAACTTTAAGATAGCTTTTAAACGAATCAGCGAGTTCCATTCTATAAGCCTGCAAAATATCAATTTTCTACCTTCTTTAGATTCGGAGCTATTAAGAAGTTTCTGGAAAGTGCAAAATCCGGAAATGACCAAAAAATCTAATTTTTTAATAAATTTGCGCCACCTATATCTCGGGAACCGCTCAGAATATTTTGATGAAACTTCTTTTAGATGAAAGGTCACAGCCAAGGCTTTAATATGGAGGGGTTCGGGGTGTTCGAAATTTAAAAGAAAACGTGAAAAAAGTGCAATTTCATATTTACGCCCACTTTTTTCTACTTAAAAGTGGGCGTGGCCAAAATTTCTCTGTTGAAAATTTTTCTCCATTATTCTCTATCGCAAACTAGTTCTGAACCAGAAAAGTTTAAAAATTTCGGTTATTTTTTTGTGAAACACCAGGTCAACAGAACCTGGCAGTAGGTGGATTTCTGGAGAGCACCTTTTTCAAAACGCGATAACTCGACAATGGCTGGACCGAATTAAATGATTGTTACACTATATGATAGATTAGAATGTTGGCTTTGAGATGGCCAATATTTGGCCCGCCAGGTGGCCCCCCATGCCAGCGAAAAATTCAATGTATTTTTTTAAACGTTATATCTCCCTAGGTAATAAACGTACAACTTTAAGATAGCTTTTAAACGAATCAGCGAGTTCCATTCTATAAGCCTGCAAAATTTCAATTTTCTACCTTCTTTAGATTCGGAGCTATTAAGAAGTTTCTGGAAAGTGCAAAATCCGGAAATGACCAAAAAATCTAATTTTTTAATAAATTTGCGCCACCTATATCTCGGGAACCGCTCGGAATATTTTGATGAAACTTCTTTTAGATGAAAGGTCACAACCTAGGCTTTAATATGGATGGGTTCGGGGTGTTCGAAATTTAAAAGAAAATGTGAAAAAAGTGCAATTTCATATTTACGCCCACTTTTTTCCACTTAAAAGTGGGCGTGGCCAAAATTTCTCTACCGAATATTTTTCTCCATTCTATTCTCTATTGACCTACAGAATTTCATGCAGTTATCTCTAAGACTAACACAGATATTCCCGAAAAGGCTAAACTAGTTCTGAACCAGAAAATTTTAAAAATTTCGGTTATTTTTTTGTGAAACACCAGGTCAACAGAAACTGGCAGTAGGTGGATTTCTGGAGAGCACCTTTTTCAAAACGCGATAACTCGACAATGGCTGGACCGAATTAAATGATTGTTACACTATATGATAGATTGGAATGTTGGCTTTGAGATGGCCAATATTTGGCCCGCCAGGTGGCCCCACATGCCAGCGAAAAACTCAATGTATTTTTTTAAACGTTATATATCCCTAGGTAATAAACGTACAACTTTAAGATAGCTTTTAAACGAATCAGCGAGTTCCATTCTATAAGCCTGCAAAATTTCTACTTTCTAGCTTCTTTAGATTCGGAGCTATTAAGAAGTTTCTGAAAAGTGCAAAGTCCGGAAATGATCAAAAAATCTAATTTTTTAATAAATTTGCGCCACCTATATCTCGGGAACCGCTCGGAATATTTTGATGAAACTTCTTTTAGATGAAAGGTCACAACCTAGGCTTTAATATGGATGGGTTCGGGGTGTTCGAAATTTAAAAGAAAATGTGAAAAAGTGCAATTTCATATTTACGCCCACTTTTTTCCACTTAAAAGTGGGCGTGGCCAAAATTTCTCTCTTAAAAATTTTTCTTCATTCTATTCTCTATCGACCTACAAAATTTCATGCAGTTATCTCTAAGACTAGCAGAGATATTCCCGAAAAGGCTAAACTAGTTCTGAACCAGAAAATTTTAAAAATTTCGGTTATTTTTTTGTGAAACACCAGGTCAACAGAACCTGGCAGTAGGTGGATTTCTGGAGAGCACCTTTTTCAAAACGCGATAACTCGACAATGGCTGGGCCGAATTAAATGATTGTTACACTATATGATAGATTGGAATGTTGGCTTTGAGATGGCCAACATTTGGCCCGCCAGGTGGCCCCCCATGCCAGCAAAAAATTCAATGTATTTTTTTAAACGTTATATCTCCCTAGGTAATAAACGTACAACTTTAAGATAGCTTTTAAACGAATCAGCGAGTTCCATTCTATAAGCTTGCAAAGTTTCAACGTTCTACCTTCTTTAGATTCGGAGCTATTAGGAAGTTTCTGAAAAGTGCAAAATCCGGAAATGACCCAAAAATCTAATTTTTTAATAAATTTGCGCCACCTATATTTCGGGAACCGCTCAAAATATTTTGATAAAACTTCTCTTATATGAAAGGTCACAACCTAGGCCTTATAATGGATGGGTTCGGGGTGTTCGAAATTTAAAAGAAAATGTGAAAAAAGTGCAATTTCATATTTACGCCCAATTTTTTCCACTTAAAAGTGGGCGTGGCCAAAATTTCTCTCTTAAAAATTTTTCTCCATTCTGTTCTCTATCGACCTACAAAATTTCATGCAGTTATCTCCAAGACTAACAGAGATATTCCCGAAAAGGCTAAACTAGTTCTGAACCAGAAAATTTTAAAAATTTCGGTTATTTTTTTGTGAAACACCAGGTCAACAGAACCTGGCAGTAGGTGGATTTCTGGAGAGCACCTTTTTCAAAACGCGATAACTCGACAATGGCTGGACCGAATTAAATGATTGTTACACTATATGATAGATTAGAATGTTGGCTTTGAGATGGCCAATATTTGGCCCGCCAGGTGGCCCCCCATGCCAGCGAAAAATTCAATGTATTTTTTTAAACGTTATATCTCCCTATGTAATAAACGTACAACTTTAAGATAGCTTTTAAACGAATCAGCGAGTTCCATTCTATAAGCCTGCAAAATTTCAATTTTCTACCTTCTTTAGATTCGGAGCTATTAAGAAGTTTCTGGAAAGTGCAAAATCCGGAAATGACCAAAAAATCTAATTTTTTAATAAATTTGCGCCACCTATATCTCGGGAACCGCTCGGAATATTTTGATGAAACTTCTTTTAGATGAAAGGTCACAACCTAGGCTTTAATATGGATGGGTTCGGGGTGTTCGAAATTTAAAAGAAAATGTGAAAAAAGTGCAATTTCATATTTACGCCCACTTTTTTCCACTTAAAAGTGGGCGTGGCCAAAATTTCTCTACCGAGTATTTTTCTCCATTCTATTCTCTATTGACCTACAGAATTTCATGCAGTTATCTCTAAGACTAACACAGATATTCCCGAAAAGGCTAAACTAGTTCTGAACCAGAAAATTTTAAAAATTTCGGTTATTTTTTTGTGAAACACCAGGTCAACAGAAACTGGCAGTAGGTGGATTTCTGGAGAGCACCTTTTTCAAAACGCGATAACTCGACAATGGCTGGACCGAATTAAATGATTGTTACACTATATGATAGATTGGAATGTTGGCTTTGAGATGGCCAATATTTGGCCCGCCAGGTGGCCCCACATGCCAGCGAAAAACTCAATGTATTTTTTTAAACGTTATATATCCCTAGGTAATAAACGTACAACTTTAAGATAGCTTTTAAACGAATCAGCGAGTTCCATTCTATAAGCCTGCAAAATTTCTACTTTCTACCTTCTTTAGATTCGGAGCTATTAAGAAGTTTCTGAAAAGTGCAAAGTCCGGAAATGATCAAAAAATCTAATTTTTTAATAAATTTGCGCCACCTATATCTCGGGAACCGCTCGGAATATTTTGATGAAACTTCTTTTAGATGAAAGGTCACAACCTAGGCTTTAATATGGATGGGTTCGGGGTGTTCGAAATTTAAAAGAAAATGTGAAAAAGTGCAATTTCATATTTACGCACACTTTTTTCCACTTAAAAGTGGGCGTGGCCAAAATTTCTCTCTTAAAAATTTTTCTTCATTCTATTCTCTATCGACCTACAAAATTTCATGCAGTTATCTCTAAGACTAACAGAGATATTCCCGAAAAGGCTAAACTAGTTCTGAACCAGAAAATTTTAAAAATTTCGGTTATTTTTTTGTGAAACACCAGGTCAACAGAACCTGGCAGTAGGTGGATTTCTGGAGAGCACCTTTTTCAAAACGCGATAACTCGACAATGGCTGGGCCGAATTAAATGATTGTTACACTATATGATAGATTGGAATGTTGGCTTTGAGATGGCCAACATTTGGCCCGCCAGGTGGCCCCCCATGCCAGCAAAAAATTCAATGTATTTTTTTAAACGTTATATCTCCCTAGGTGATAGACCTACAACTTTAAGATAGCTTTTAAACGAATCAGCGAGTTCCATTCTATAAGCTTGCAAAGTTTCAACTTTCTACCTTCTTTAGATTCGGAGCTATTAAGAAGTTTCTGAAAAGTGCAAAATCCGGAAATGACCCAAAAATCTAATTTTTTAATAAATTTGCGCCACCTATATCTCGGGAACCGCTCAGAATATTTTGATAAAACTTCTTTTATATGAAAGGTCACAACCTAGGCTTTAATATGGATGGGTTCGGGGTGTTCGAAATTTAAAAGAAAATGTGAAAAAAGTGCAATTTCATATTTACGCCCACTTTTTTCCACTTCAAAGTGGGCGTGGCCAAAATTTATCTCTTAAAAATTTTTCTCCATTCTGTTCTCTATCGACCTACAAAATTTCATGCAGTTATCTCCAAGACTAACAGAGATATTCCCGAAAATGCTAACTAAACTAGTTCTGAACCAGAAAATTTTAAAAATTTCGGTTATTTTTTTGTGAAACACCAGGTCAACAGAACCTGGCAGTAGGTGGATTTCTGGAGAGCACCTTTTACAAAACGCGATAACTCGACAATGGCTGGACCGAATTAAATGATTGTTACACTATATGATAGATTGGAATGTTGGCTTTGAGATGGCCAACATTTGGCCCGCCAGGTGGCCCTCCATGCCAGCGAAAAATTCAATGTATTTTTTTAAACGTTATATCTCCCTAGGTGGTAGACCTACAACTTTAAGATAGCTTTTAAACGAATCAGCGAGTTCCATTCTATAAGCTTGCAAAGTTTCAACTTTCTACCTTCTTTAGATTCGGAGCTATTAAGAAGTTTCTGAAAAGTGCAAAATCCGGAAATGATCAAAAAATCTAATTTTTTAATAAATTTGCGCCACCTATATCTCGGGAACCGCTCGGAATATTTTGATGAAACTTCTTTTATATGAAAGATCACAACCTAGTCTTTAATATGGATGGGTTCGGGGTGTTCGAAATTTAAAAGAAAATGTGAAAAAAGTGCAATTTCATATTTACGCCCAATTTTTTCTACTTCAAAGTGGGCGTGGCCAAAATTTATCTCTTAAAAAATTTTTTCCATTCTGTTCTCTATCGACCTACAAAATTTCATGCAGTTATCTCCAAGACTAACAGAGATATTCCCGAAAAGGCTAAACTAGTTCTCAACCAGAAAATTTTAAAAATTTCGGTTATTTTTTTGTGAAACACCAGGTCAACAGAACCTGGCAGTAGGTGGATTTCTGGAGAGCACCTTTTTCAAAACGCGATAACTCGACAATGGCTGGACCGAATTCAATAATTGTTACACTATATGATAGATTGGAATGTTGGCTTTGAGATGGCCAACATTTGGCCCGCCAGGTGGCCCTCCATGCCAGCGAAAAATTCAATGTATTTTTTTAAACGTTATATCTCCCTAGGTGATAGACCTACAACTTTAAGATAGCTTTTAAACGAATCAGCGAGTTTCATTCTATAAGCTTGCAAAGTTTCAACTTTCTACCTTCTTTAGATTCGGAGCTATTAAGAAGTTTCTGAAAAGTGCAAAATCCGGAAATGATCAAAAAATCAAATTTTTTAATAAATTTGCGCCACCTTTATCTCGGGAACCGCTCGGAATATTTTGATGAAACTTCTTTTATATGAAAGGTCACAACCTAGGCTTTAATATGGATGGGTTCGGGGTGTTCGAAATTTAAAAGAAAATGTGAAAAAAGTGCAATTTCATATTCACGCCCACTTTTTTCCACTTAAAAGTGGGCGTGGCCAAAATTTATCTCTTAAAAATTTTTCTCCATTCTGTTCTCTATCGACCTACAAAATTTCATGCAGTTATCTCCAAGACTAACAGAGATATTCCCGAAAAGGCTAAACTAGTTCTGAACCAGAAAATTTTAAAAATTTCGGTTATTTTTTTGTGAAACACCAGGTCAACAGAACCTGGCAGTAGGTGGATTTCTGGAGAGCACCTTTTCCAAAACGCGATAACTCGACAATGGCTGGACCAAATTCAATGTTTGTTACACTATATGATAGATTGGAATGTTGGCTTTGAGATGGCCAACATTTGGCCCGCCAGGTGGCCCTCCATGCCAGCGAAAAATTCAATGTATTTTTTTAAACGTTATATCTCCCTAGGTGGTAGACCTACAACTTTAAGATAGCTTTTAAACGAATCAGCGAGTTCCATTCTATAAGCTTGCAAAGTTTCAACTTTCTACCTTCTTTAGATTCGGAGCTATTAAGAAGTTTCTGAAAAGTGCAAAATCCGGAAATGATCAAAAAATCTAATTTTTTAATAAATTTGCGCCACCTATATCTCGGGAACCGCTCGGAATATTTTGATGAAACTTCTTTTATAATAAAGATCACAACCTAGTCTTTAATATGGATGGGTTCGGGGTGTTCGAAATTTAAAAGAAAATGTGAAAAAAGTGCAATTTCATATTTACGCCCAATTTTTTCCACTTCAAAGTGGGCGTGGCCAAAATTTATCTTTTAAAAATTTTTCTCCATTCTGTTCTCTATCGACGTACAAAATTTCATGCAGTTATCTCCAAGACTAACAGAGATATTCCCGAAAAGGCTAAACTAGTTCTGAACCAGAAAATTTTAAAAATTTCGGTTATTTTTTTGTGAAACACCAGGTCAACAGAACCTGGCAGTAGGTGGATTTCTGGAGAGCACCTTTTTCAAACCGCGATAACTCGACAATGGCTGGACCGAATTAAATGATTGTTACACTATATGATAGATTGGAATGTTGGCTTTGAGATGGCCAACATTTGGCCCGCCAGGTGGTCCCCCATGCTAGCGAAAAATTCAATGTATTTTTTTAAACGTTATATATCCCTAGGTAATAAACGTACAACTTTAAGATAGCTTTTAAACGAATCAGCGAGTTCCATTCTATAAGCCTGCAAAATTTCAATTTTCTACCTTCTTTAGATTCGGAGCTATTAAGAAGTTTCTGGAAAGTGCAAAATCCGGAAATGACCAAAAAATCTAGTTTTTTAATAAATATGCGCCACCTATATCTCGGGAACCGCTCGGAATATTTTGATAAAACTTCTTTTAGATGAAAGGTCACAACCTAGGCTTTAATATGGATGGGTTCGGGGTGTTCGAAATTTAAAAGAAAATGTGAAAAAAGTGCAATTTCGTATTTACGCCCACTTTTTTCCACTTAAAAGTGGGCGTGGCCAAAATTTCTCTACCGAATATTTTTCTCCATTCTATTCTCTATCGACCTACAAAATTTCATGCAGTTATCTCTAAGACTAACAGAGATATTCCCGAAAATGCTAAACTAGTTCTGAACCAGAAAATTTTAAAAATTTCGGTTATTTTTTTGTGAAACACCAGGTCAACAGAACCTGGCAGTAGGTGGATTTCTGGAGAGCACCTTTTTCAAAACGCGATAACTCGACAATGGCTGGACCGAATTAAATGATTGTTACACTATATGATAGATTGGAATGTTGGCTTTGAGATGGCCAACATTTGGCCCGCCAGGTGGCCCTCCATGCCAGCGAAAAATTCAATGTATTTTCTTAAACGTTATATCTCCCTAGGTGATAGACCTACAACTTTGAGATAGCTTTTAAACGAATCAGCGAGTTTCATTCTATAAGCTTGCAAAGTTTCAACTTTCTACCTTCTTTAGATTCGGAGCTATTAAGAAGTTTCTGAAAAGTGCAAAATCCGGAAATGATCAAAAAATCTAATTTTTTAATAAATTTGCGCCACCTATATCTCGGGAACGGCTCGGAATATTTTGATAAAACTTCTTTTATATGAAAGGTCACAACCTAGGCTTTAATATGGATGGGTTCGGGGTGTTCGAAATTTAAAAGAAAATGTGAAAAAAGTGCAATTTCATATTTACGCCCACTTTTTCCACTTAAAAGTGGGCGTGGCCAAAATTTATCTCTTAAAAATTTTTTCCATTCTGTTCTCTATCGACCTACAAAATTTCATGCAGTTATCTCCAAGACTAACAGAGATATTCCCGAAAAGGCTAAATAAACTAGTTCTGAACCAGAAAATTTTAAAAATTTCGGTTATTTTTTTGTGAAACACCAGGTCAACAGAACCTGGCAGTAGGTGGATTTCTGGAGAGCACCTTTTTCAAAACGCGATAACTCGACAATGGCTGGACCGAATTCAATGATTGTTACACTATATGATAGATTGGAATGTTGGCTTTGAGATGGCCAACATTTGGCCCGCCAGGTGGCCCTCCATGCCAGCGAAAAATTCAATGTATTTTCTTAAACGTTATATCTCCCTAGGTGATAGACCTACAACTTTGAGATAGCTTTTAAACGAATCAGCGAGTTCCATTCTATAAGCTTGCAAAGTTTCAACTTTCTACCTTCTTTAGATTCGGAGCTATTAAGAAGTTTCTGAAAAGTGCAAAATCCGGAAATGATCAAAAAATCTAATTTTTTAATAAATTTGCGCCACCTATATTTCGGGAACCGCTCGGAATATTTTGATAAAACTTCTTTTATATGAAAGGTCACAACCTAGGCTTTAATATGGATGGGTTCGGGGTGTTCGAAATTTAAAAGAAAATGTGAAAAAAGTGCAATTTCATATTTACGCCCACTTTTTCCACTTAAAAGTGGGCGTGGCCAAAATTTATCTTTTAAAAATTTTTCTCCATTCTGTTCTCTATCGACGTACAAAATTTCATGCAGTTATCTCCAAGACTAACAGAGATATTCCCGAAAAGGCTAAACTAGTTCTCAACCAGAAAATTTTAAAAATTTCGGTTATTTTTTTGTGAAACACCAGGTCAACAGAACCTGGCAGTAGGTGGATTTCTGGAGAGCACCTTTTTCAAAACGCGATAACTCGACAATGGCTGGACCGAATTCAATGATTGTTACACTATATGATAGATTGGAATGTTGGCTTTGAGATGGCCAACATTTGGCCCGCCAGGTGGCCCTCCATGCCAGCGAAAAATTCAATGTATTTTTTTAAACGTTATATCTCCCTAGGTGATAGACCTACAACTTTAAGATAGCTTTTAAACGAATCAGCGAGTTCCATTCTATAAGCTTGCAAAGTTTCAACTTTCTACCTTCTTTAGATTCGGAGCTATTAAGAAGTTTCTGAAAAGTACAAAATCCGGAAATGATCAAAAAATCTAATTTTTTAATAAATTTGCGCCACCTATATCTCGGGAACCGCTCGGAATATTTTGATAAAACTTCTTTTATATGAAAGGTCACAACCTAGGCTTTAATATGGATGGGTTCGGGGTGTTCGAAATTTAAAAAAAAATGTGAAAAAGTGCAATTTCATATTTACGCCCACTTTTTTCCACTTAAAAGTGGGCGTGGCCAAAATTTATCTCTTAAAAATTTTTCTCCATTCTGTTCTCTATCGACCTACAAAATTTCATGCAGTTATCTCCAAGACTAACAGAGATATTCCCGAAAAGGCTAAACTAGTTCTGAACCAGAAAATTTTAAAAATTTCGGTTATTTTTTTGTGAAACACCAGGTCAACAGAACCTGGCAGTAGGTGGATTTCTGGAGAGCACCTTTTTCAAAACGCGATAACTCGACAATGGCTGGACCGAATTCAATGATTGTTACACTATATGATAGATTGGAATGTTGGCTTTGAGATGGCCAACATTTGGCCTGCCAGGTGGCCCTCCATGCCAGCGAAAAATTCAATGTATTTTTTTAAACGTTATATCTCCCTAGGTGATAGACCTACAACTTTGAGATAGCTTTTAAACGAATCAGCGAGTTCCATTCTATAGGGTGTTTTTTTAGAGGTATAGAACTTCGAATTGAAATAAAACACAAGAAAATCGTTTTAATGTCCATCAATTTGGCTTTATTTGAAAAATAATTTTATGCCATTAATGTTTAAATATGATTTTGGGCAGGTGGCCGCCGCGGCTGGCTCGAATAAAGCCAATTCTACAGGTCCAATTTTCAACCACTTTTTCGAGCATATGGGGCCGTATGTTGGCAATAAGGCCACGAATGTTGGCTTCCAAGTCCCCTAACGTTTCTGGTTTGTTGGCGTAGACGAGCGACTTCACATATCCCCAAAGAAAATAATCCAATGGTGTCAAATCACACGATCTTGGTGGCCAATTGACAGGTCCATTCCGCGAAATTATGCGCTCATCGAATGTTTCCTTCAATAAATCGATTGTGACGTGCGCTGTGTGGCATGTAGCGCCGTCTTCTTGGAACCGCAGCTCATCCACATTCATGTCATCCAATTCGGGAACAAAATAGTCGGTTAGTCGGCTCCAATTGCTGTGCACGGTGGCGAATCGATTCATTCGGGTCCTCTTCAACACTTTGCTCTACAGCGGCAATTGTTTCTTCGGTGCGCACTGTTCGACGTCTCTGCGGATGCGTATTATCACATAGAGTAAACGTAGTGCGAAAACGATCCATGGTTAACCGAATTAATTGCTCTGATGGACGATTATCTCGACCATAAAATGGACGGAGCTTGCGGTAAACTTCGCGAACTGAACCATTATTTTCGAAATAAATTTGCACGATTTGCAAGCGTTGTTCTTTTGTCAACCCGTTCATGATGAAATGGCAAACCAAACTAAATATTAATCACTTGACAGCTGACAAAATGGCCGCCAGTTAAAAAAGTGATGCCAACTTAAAGTTCTATACCTCAATAAAAAACACCCTTTATAAGCTTGCAAAGTTTCAACTTTCTACCTTCTTTAGATTCGGAGCTATTAAGAAGTTTCTGAAAAGTGCAAAATCCGGAAATGATCAAAAAATCTAATTTTTTAATAAATTTGCGCCACCTATATCTCGGGAACCGCTCGGAATATTTTGATAAAACTTCTTTTATATGAAAGGTCACAACCTAGGCTTTAATATGGATGGGTTCGGGGTGTTCGAAATTTAAAAGAAAATGTGAAAAAAGTGCAATTTCATATTTACGCCCACTTTTTCCACTTACACTATATGATAGATTGGAATGTTGGCTTTGAGATGGCCAACATTTGGCCCGCCAGGTGGCCCTCCATGCCAGCGAAAAATTCAATGTATTTTTTTAAACGTTATATCTCCCTAGGTGATAGACCTACAACTTTAAGATAGCTTTTGAACGAATCAGCGAGTTCCATTCTTTAAGCTTGCAAAGTTTCAACGTTCTACCTTCTTTAGATTCGGAGCTATTAAGAAGTTTCTGAAAAGTGCAAAATCCGGAAATGATCAAAAAAATCTAATTTTTTAATAAATTTGCGCCACCTATATCTCGGGAACCGCTCGGAATATTTTGATAAAACTTCTTTTATATGAAAGGTTACAACCTAGGCTTTAATATGGATGGGTTCGGGGTGTTCGAAATTAAAAAAATGTGAAAAAAGTGCAATTTCATATTTACGCCCACTTCTTTCCACTTAAAAGTGGGCGTGGCCAAAATTTCTCTCTTAAAAATTTTTCTCCATTCTGTTCTCTATCGACCTACAAAATTTCATGCAGTTATCTCCAAGACTAACAGAGATATTCCCGAAAAGGCTAAACTAGTTCTGAACCAGAAAATTTTAAAAATTTCGGTTATTTTTTTGTGAAACACCAGGTCAACAGAACCTGGCAGTAGGTGGATTTCTGGAGAGCACCTTTTTCAAAACGCGATAACTCGACAATGGTTGGACCGAATTCAATGTTTGTTACACTATATGATAGATTGGAATGTTGGCTTTGAGATGGCCAACATTTGGCCCGCCAGGTGGCCCTCCATGCCAGCGAAAAATTCAATGTATTTTTTTAAACGTTATATCTCCCTAGGTGATAGACCTACAACTTTAAGATAGCTTTTAAACGAATCAGCGAGTTCCATTATATAAGCTTGCAAAGTTTCAACTTTCTACCTTCTTTAGATTCGGAGCTATTAAGAAGTTTCTGAAAAGTGCAAAATCCGGAAATGATCAAAAAATCTAATTTTTTAATAAATTTGCGCCACCTATATCTCGGGAACCGCTCGGAATATTTTGATGAAACTTCTTTTATATGAAAGGTCACAACCTAGGCTTTAATATGGATGGGTTCGGGGTGTTCGAAATTTAAAAGAAAATGTGAAAAAAAGTGCAATTTCATATTTACGCCCACTTTTTTCCACTTAAAAGTGGGCGTGGCCAAAATTTATCTCTTAAAAATTTTTCTCCATTCTGTTCTCTATCGACCTACAAAATTTCATGCAGTTATCTCCAAGACTAACAGAGATATTCCCGAAAAGGCTAAACTAGTTCTGAACCAGAAAATTTTAAAAATTTCGGTTATTTTTTTGTGAAACACCAGGTCAACAGAACCTGGCAGTAGGTGGATTTCTGGAGAGCACCTTTTTCAAAACGCGATAACTTGACAATGGCTGGACCGAATTCAATGATTGTTACACTATATGATAGATTGGAATGTTGGCTTTGAGATGGCCAACATTTGGCCCGCCAGGTGGCCCTCCATGCCAGCGAAAAATTCAATGTATTTTTTTAAACGTTATATCTCCCTAGGTGATAGACCTACAACTTTAAGATAGCTTTTAAACGAATCAGCGAGTTCCATTCTATAAGCTTGCAAAGTTTCAACCTTCTACCTTCTTTAGATTTGGAGCTATTAAGAAGTTTCTGAAAAGTGCAAAATCCGGAAATGATCAAAAAATCTAATTTTTTAATAAATTTGCGCCACCTATATCTCGGGAACCGCTCGGAATATTTTGATGAAACTTCTTTTATATGAAAGATCACAACCTAGTCTTTAATATGGATGGGTTCGGGGTGTTCGAAATTTAAAAGAAAATGTGAAAAAAGTGCAATTTCATATTTACGCCCAATTTTTTCCACTTCAAAGTGGGCGTGGCCAAAATTTATCTCTTAAAAATTTTTCTCCATTCTGTTCTCTATCGACCTACAAAATTTCATGCAGTTATCTCCAAGACTAACAGAGATATTCCCGAAAAGGCTAAATAAACTAGTTCTCAACCAGAAAATTTTAAAAATTTCGGTTATTTTTTTGTGAAACACCAGGTCAACAGAACCTGGCAGTAGGTGGATTTCTGGAGAGCACCTTTTTCAAAACGCGATAACTCGACAATGGCTGGACCGAATTCAATGTTTGTTACACTATATGATAGATTGGAATGTTGGCTTTGAGATGGCCAACATTTGGCCCGCCAGGTGGCCCTCCATGCCAGCGAAAAATTCAATGTATTTTTTTAAACGTTATATCTCCCTAGGTGATAGACCTACAACTTTAAGATAGCTTTTAAACGAATCAGCGAGTTCCATTCTATAAGCTTGCAAAGTTTCAACCTTCTACCTTCTTTAGATTTGGAGCTATTAAGAAGTTTCTGAAAAGTGCAAAATCCGGAAATGATCAAAAAATCTAATTTTTTAATAAATTTGCGCCACCTATATCTCGGGAACCGCTCGGAATATTTTGATGAAACTTCTTTTATATGAAAGATCACAACCTAGTCTTTAATATGGATGGGTTCGGGGTGTTCGAAATTTAAAAGAAAATGTGAAAAAAGTGCAATTTCATATTTACGCCCACTTTTTTCCACTTAAAAGTGGGCGTGGCCAAAATTTATCTCTTAAAAATTTTTCTCCATTCTGTTCTCTATCGACCTACAAAATTTCATGCAGTTATCTCCAAGACTAACAGAGATATTCCCGAAAAGGCTAAATAAACTAGTTCTCAACCAGAAAATTTTAAAAATTTCGGTTATTTTTTTGTGAAACACCAGGTCAACAGAACCTGGCAGTAGGTGGATTTCTGGAGAGCACCTTTTTCAAAACGCGATAACTCGACAATGGCTGGACCGAATTCAATGTTTGTTACACTATATGATAGATTGGAATGTTGGCTTTGAGATGGCCAACATTTGGCCCGCCAGGTGGCCCTCCATGCCAGCGAAAAATTCAATGTATTTTTTTAAACGTTATATCTCCCTAGGTGATAGACCTACAACTTTAAGATAGCTTTTAAACGAATCAGCGAGTTTCATTCTATAAGCTTGCAAAGTTTCAACTTTCTACCTTCTTTAGATTCGGAGCTATTAAGAAGTTTCTGAAAAGTGCAAAATCCGGAAATGATCAAAAAATCAAATTTTTTAATAAATTTGCGCCACCTATATCTCGGGAACCGCTCGGAATATTTTGATGAAACTTCTTTTATATGAAAGGTCACAACCTAGGCTTTAATATGGATGGGTTCGGGGTGTTCTAAATTTAAAAGAAAATGTGAAAAAAGTGCAATTTCATATTTACGCCCACTTTTTTCCACTTAAAAGTGGGCGTGGCCAAAATTTATCTCTTAAAAATTTTTCTCCATTATGTTTTCTATCGACCTACAAAATTTCATGCAGTTATCTCCAAGACTAACAGAGATATTCCCGAAAAGGCTAAATAAACTAGTTCTCAACCAGAAAATTTTAAAAATTTCGGTTATTTTTTTGTGAAACACCAGGTCAACAGAACCTGGCAGTAGGTGGATTTCTGGAGAGCACCTTTTTCAAAACGCGATAACTTGACAATGGCTGGACCGAATTCAATGATTGTTACACTATATGATAGATTGGAATGTTGGCTTTGCGATGGCCAACATTTGGCCCGCCAGGTGGCCCTCCATGCCAGCGAAAAATTCAATGTATTTTTTTAAACGTTATATCTCCCTAGGTGATAGACCTACAACTTTAAGATAGCTTTTGAACGAATCAGCGAGTTCCATTCTATAAGCTTGCAAAGTTTCAACGTTCTACCTTCTTTAGATTCGGAGCTATTAGGAAGTTTCTGAAAAGTGCAAAATCCGGAAATGATCAAAAAATCTAATTTTTTAATAAATTTGCGCCACCTATATCTCGGGAACCGCTCGGAATATTTTGATAAAACTTCTTTTATATGAAAGGTTACAACCTAGGCTTTAATATGAATGGGTTCGGGGTGTTCGAAATTTAAAAAAAATGTGAAAAAAGTGCAATTTCATATTTACGCCCACTTTTTTCCACTTAAAAGTGGGCGTGGCCAAAATTTATCTCTTAAAAATTTTTCTCCATTCTGTTCTCTATCGACCTACAAAATTTCATGCAGTTATCTCCAAGACTAACAGAGATATTCCCGAAAAGGCTAAACTAGTTCTGAACCAGAAAATTTTAAAAATTTCGGTTATTTTTTTGTGAAACACCAGGTCAACAGAACCTGGCAGTAGGTGGATTTCTGGAGAGCACCTTTTTCAAAACGCGATAACTTGACAATGGCTGGACCGAATTCAATGATTGTTACACTATATGATAGATTGGAATGTTGGCTTTGAGATGGCCAACATTTGGCCCGCCAGGTGGCCCTCCATGCCAGCGAAAAATTCAATGTATTTTTTTAAACGTTATATCTCCCTAGGTGATAGACCTACAACTTTAAGATAGCTTTTGAACGAATCAGCGAGTTCCATTCTATAAGCTTGCAAAGTTTCAACGTTCTACCTTCTTTAGATTCGGAGCTATTAGGAAGTTTCTGAAAAGTGCAAAATCCGGAAATGATCAAAAAATCTAATTTTTTAATAAATTTGCGCCACCTATATCTCGGGAACCGCTCGGAATATTTTGATAAAACTTCTTTTATATGAAAGGTTACAACCTAGGCTTTAATATGAATGGGTTCGGGGTGTTCGAAATTTAAAAAAAATGTGAAAAAAGTGCAATTTCATATTTACGCCCACTTTTTTCCACTTAAAAGTGGGCGTGGCCAAAATTTATCTCTTAAAAATTTTTCTCCATTCTGTTCTCTATCGACCTACAAAATTTCATGCAGTTATCTCCAAGACTAACAGAGATATTCCCGAAAAGGCTAAACTAGTTCTGAACCAGAAAATTTTAAAAATTTCGGTTATTTTTTTGTGAAACACCAGGTCAACAGAACCTGGCAGTAGGTGGATTTCTGGAGAGCACCTTTTTCAAAACGCGATAACTCGACAATGGCTGGACCGAATTCAATGATTGTTACACTATATGATAGATTGGAATGTTGGTTTTGAGATGGCCAACATTTGGCCCGCCAGGTGGCCCTCCATGCCAGCGAAAAATTCAATGTTTTTTTTTAAACGTTATATCTCCCTAGGTGATAGACCTACAACTTTAAGATAGCTTTTAAACGAATCAGCGAGTTCCATTCTATAAGCTTGCAAAGTTTCAACTTTCTACCTTCTTTAGATTCGGAGCTATTAAGAAGTTTCTGAAAAGTGCAAAATCCGGAAATGATCAAAAAATCTAATTTTTTAATAAATTTGCGCCACCTATATCTCGGGAACCGCTCGGAATATTTTGATGAAACTTCTTTTATATGAAAGGTCACAACCTAGGCTTTAATATGGATGGGTTCGGGGTGTTCTAAATTTAAAAGAAAATGTGAAAAAAGTGCAATTTCATATTTACGCCCACTTTTTTCCACTTAAAAGTGGGCGTGGCCAAAATTTATCTCTTAAAAAATTTTTTCCATTCTGTTCTCTATCGACCTACAAAATTTCATGCAGTTATCTCCAAGACTAACAGAGATATTCCCGAAAAGGCTAAACTAGTTCTGAACCAGAAAATTTTAAAAATTTCGGTTATTTTTTTGTGAAACACCAGGTCAACAGAACCTGGCAGTAGGTGGATTTCTGGAGAGCACCTTTTTCAAAACGCGATAACTCGACAATGGCTGGACCGAATTCAATGTTTGTTACACTATATGATAGATTGGAATGTTGGCTTTGAGATGGCCAACATTTGGCCCGCCAGGTGGCCCTCCATGCCAGCGAAAAATTCAATGTATTTTTTTAAACGTTATATCTCCCTAGGTGATAGACCTACAACTTTAAGATAGCTTTTAAACGAATCAGCGAGTTCCATTCTATAAGCTTGCAAAGTTTCAACTTTCTACCTTCTTTAGATTCGGAGCTATTAAGAAGTTTCTGAAAAGTGCAAAATCCGGAAATGATCAAAAAATCTAATTTTTTAATAAATTTGCGCCACCTATATCTCGGGAACCGCTCGGAATATTTTGATGAAACTTCTTTTATATGAAAGGTCACAACCTAGGCCTTAATATGGATGGGTTCGGGGTGTTCTAAATTTAAAAGAAAATGTGAAAAAAGTGCAATTTCATATTTACTCCCACTTTTTTCCACTTAAAAGTGGGCGTGGCCAAAATTTATCGCTTAAAAAATTTTCTCCATTCTGTTCTCTATCGACCTACAAAATTTCATGCAGTTATCTCCAAGACTAACAGAGATATTCCCGAAAATGCTAAACTAGTTCTGAACCAGAAAATTTTAAAAATTTCGGTTATTTTTTTGTGAAACACCAGGTCAACAGAACCTGGCAGTAGGTGGATTTCTGGAGAGCACCTTTTTCAAAACGCGATAACTCGACAATCGCTGAAACGAATTCAATGATTGTTACACTATATGATAGATTGGAATGTTGGCTTTGAGATGGCCAACATTTGGCCCGCCAGGTGGTCCCCCATGCCAGCGAAAAATTCAATGTATTTTTTAAACGTTATATCTCCCTAGATAATAAACGTACAACTTTAAGATAGCTTTTAAACGAATCAGCGAGTTCCATTCTATAAGCCGGCAAAATTTCAATTTTCTACCTTCTTTATATTCGGAGCTATTAAGAAGTTTCTGAAAAGTGCAAAATCCGGAAATGATCAAAAAATCAAATTTTTTAATAAATTTGCGCCACCTATATCTCGGGAACCGCTCGGAATATTTTGATAAAACTTCTTTTATATGAAAGGTTACAACCTAGGCTTTAATATGAATGGGTTCGGGGTGTTCGAAATTTAAAAAAAATGTGAAAAAAGTGCAATTTCATATTTACGCCCACTTTTTTCCACTTAAAAGTGGGCGTGGCCAAAATTTATCTCTTAAAAATTTTTCTCCATTCTGTTCTCTATCGACCTACAAAATTTTATGCAGTTATCTCCAAGACTAACAGAGATATTCCCGAAAAGGCTAAATAAACTAGTTCTCAACCAGAAAATTTTAAAAATTTCGGTTATTTTTTTGTGAAACACCAGGTCAACAGAACCTGGCAGTAGGTGGATTTCTGGAGAGCACCTTTTTCAAAACGCGATAACTTGACAATGGCTGGACCGAATTCAATGATTGTTACACTATATGATAGATTGGAATGTTGGCTTTGAGATGGCCAACATTTGGACCGCCAGGTGGCCCTCCATGCCAGCGAAAAATTCAATGTATTTTTTTAAACGTTATATCTCCCTAGGTGATAGACCTACAACTTTAAGATAGCTTTTGAACGAATCAGCGAGTTCCATTCTATAAGCTTGCAAAGTTTCAACGTTCTACCTTCTTTAGATTCGGAGCTATTAGGAAGTTTCTGAAAAGTGCAAAATCCGGAAATGATCAAAAAATCTAATTTTTTAATAAATTTGCGCCACCTATATCTCGGGAACCGCTCGGAATATTTTGATAAAACTTCTTTTATATGAAAGGTTACAACCTAGGCTTTAATATGAATGGGTTCGGGGTGTTCGAAATTTAAAAAAAATGTGAAAAAAGTGCAATTTCATATTTACGCCCACTTTTTTCCACTTAAAAGTGGGCGTGGCCAAAATTTATCTCTTAAAAATTTTTCTCCATTCTGTTCTCTATCGACCTACAAAATTTCATGCAGTTATCTCCAAGACTAACAGAGATATTCCCGAAAAGGCTAAACTAGTTCTGAACCAGAAAATTTTAAAAATTTTGGTTATTTTTTTGTGAAACACCAGGTCAACAGAACCTGGCAGTAGGTGGATTTCTGGAGAGCACCTTTTTCAAAACGCGATAACTTGACAATGGCTGGACCGAATTCAATGATTGTTACACTATATGATAGATTGGAATGTTGGCTTTGAGATGGCCAACATTTGGCCCGCCAGGTGGCCCTCCATGCCAGCGAAAAATTCAATGTATTTTAAACGTTATATCTCCCTAGGTGATAGACCTACAACTTTAAGATAGCTTTTAAACGAATCAGCGAGTTCCGTTCTATAAGCTTGCAAAGTTTCAACTTTCTACCTTCTTTAGATTCGGAGCTATTAAGAAGTTTCTGAAAAGTGCAAAATCCGGAAATGATCAAAAAATCTAATTTTTTAATAAATTTGCGCCACCTATATCTCGGGAACCGCTCGGAATATTTTGATGAAACTTCTTTTATATGAAAGATCACAACCTAGTCTTTAATATGGATGGGTTCGGGGTGTTCGAAATTTAAAAGAAAATGTGAAAAAGGTGCAATTTCATATTTACGCCCACTTTTTTCCACTTAAAAGTGGGCGTGGCCAAAACTTATCTCTTAAAAATTTTTCTCCATTCTGTTCTCTATCGACCTACAAAATTTCATGCAGTTATCTCCAAGACTAACAGAGATATTCCCGAAAAGGCTAAACTAGTTCTGAACCAGAAAATTTTAAAAATTTCGGTTATTTTTTTGTGAAACACCAGGTCAACAGAACCTGGCAGTAGGTGGATTTCTGGAGAGCACCTTTTTCAAAACGCGATAACTCGACAATGGCTGGGCCAAATTCAATGTTTGTTACACTATATGATAGATTGGAATGTTGGCTTTGAGATGGCCAACATTTGGCCCGCCAGGTGGCCCTCCATGCCAGCGAAAAATTCAATGTATTTTTTAAACGTTATATCTCCCTAGGTGATAGACCTACAACTTTAAGATAGCTTTTAAGCGAATCAGCGAGTTCCATTCTATAAGCTTGCAAAGTTTCAACGTTCTACCTTCTTTAGATTCGGAGCTATTAAGAAGTTTCTGAAAAGTGCAAAATCCGGAAATGATCAAAAAATCTAATTTTTTAATAAATTTGCGCCACCTATATCTCGGGAACCGCTCGGAATATTTTGATGAAACTTCTTTTATATGAAAGGTCACAACCTAGGCTTTAATATGGATGGGTTCGGGGTGTTCTAAATTTAAAAGAAAATGTGAAAAAAGTGCAATTTCATATTTACGCCCACTTTTTTCCACTTAAAAGTGGGCGTGGCCAAAATTTATCTCTTAAAAAATTTTCTCCATTCTGTTCTCTATCGACCTACAAAATTTCATGCAGTTATCTCCAAGACTAACAGAGATATTCCCGAAAACGCTAAACTAGTTCTGAACCAGAAAATTTTAAAAATTTCGGTTATTTTTTTGTGAAACACCAGGTCAACAGAACCTGGCAGTAGGTGGATTTCTGGAGAGCACCTTTTTCAAAACGCGATAACTCGACAATGGCTGGACCGAATTCAATGTTTGTTACACTATATGATAGATTGGAATGTTGGCTTTGAGATGGCCAACATTTGGCCCGCCAGGTGGCCCTCCATGCCAGCGAAAAATTCAATGTATTTTTTTAAACGTTATATCTCCCTAGGTGATAGACCTACAACTTTAAGATAGCTTTTAAACGAATCAGCGAGTTCCATTCTATAAGCTTGCAAAGTTTCAACTTTCTACCTTCTTTAGATTCGGAGCTATTAAGAAGTTTCTGAAAAGTACAAAATCCGGAAATGATCAAAAAATCTAATTTTTTAATAAATTTGCGCCACCTATATCTCGGGAACCGCTCGGAATATTTTGATAAAACTTCTTTTATATGAAAGGTCACAACCTAGGCTTTAATATGGATGGGTTCGGGGTGTTCGAAATTTAAAAAAAAATGTGAAAAAGTGCAATTTCATATTTACGCCCACTTTTTTCCACTTAAAAGTGGGCGTGGCCAAAATTTATCTCTTAAAAATTTTTCTCCATTCTGTTCTCTATCGACCTACAAAATTTCATGCAGTTATCTCCAAGACTAACAGAGATATTCCCGAAAAGGCTAAACTAGTTCTGAACCAGAAAATTTTAAAAATTTCGGTTATTTTTTTGTGAAACACCAGGTCAACAGAACCTGGCAGTAGGTGGATTTCTGGAGAGCACCTTTTTCAAAACGCGATAACTCGACAATGGCTGGACCGAATTCAATGATTGTTACACTATATGATAGATTGGAATGTTGGCTTTGAGATGGCCAACATTTGGCCTGCCAGGTGGCCCTCCATGCCAGCGAAAAATTCAATGTATTTTTTTAAACGTTATATCTCCCTAGGTGATAGACCTACAACTTTGAGATAGCTTTTAAACGAATCAGCGAGTTCCATTCTATAGGGTGTTTTTTTAGAGGTATAGAACTTCGAATTGAAATAAAACACAAGAAAATCGTTTTAATGTCCATCAATTTGGCTTTATTTGAAAAATAATTTTATGCCATTAATGTTTAAATATGATTTTGGGCAGGTGGCCGCCGCGGCTGGCTCGAATAAAGCCAATTCTACAGGTCCAATTTTCAACCACTTTTTCGAGCATATGGGGCCGTATGTTGGCAATAAGGCCACGAATGTTGGCTTCCAAGTCCCCTAACGTTTCTGGTTTGTTGGCGTAGACGAGCGACTTCACATATCCCCAAAGAAAATAATCCAATGGTGTCAAATCACACGATCTTGGTGGCCAATTGACAGGTCCATTCCGCGAAATTATGCGCTCATCGAATGTTTCCTTCAATAAATCGATTGTGACGTGCGCTGTGTGGCATGTAGCGCCGTCTTCTTGGAACCACAGCTCATCCACATTCATGTCATCCAATTCGGGAACAAAATAGTCGGTTAGTCGGCTCCAATTGCTGTGCACGGTGGCGAATCGATTCATTCGGGTCCTCTTCAACACTTTGCTCTACAGCGGCAATTGTTTCTTCGGTGCGCACTGTTCGACGTCTCTGCGGATGCGTATTATCACATAGAGTAAACGTAGTGCGAAAACGATCCATGGTTAACCGAATTAATTGCTCTGATGGACGATTATCTCGACCATAAAATGGACGGAGCTTGCGGTAAACTTCGCGAACTGAACCATTATTTTCGAAATAAATTTGCACGATTTGCAAGCGTTGTTCTTTTGTCAACCCGTTCATGATGAAATGGCAAACCAAACTAAATATTAATCACTTGACAGCTGACAAAATGGCCGCCAGTTAAAAAAGTGATGCCAACTTAAAGTTCTATACCTCAATAAAAAACACCCTTTATAAGCTTGCAAAGTTTCAACTTTCTACCTTCTTTAGATTCGGAGCTATTAAGAAGTTTCTGAAAAGTGCAAAATCCGGAAATGATCAAAAAATCTAATTTTTTAATAAATTTGCGCCACCTATATCTCGGGAACCGCTCGGAATATTTTGATAAAACTTCTTTTATATGAAAGGTCACAACCTAGGCTTTAATATGGATGGGTTCGGGGTGTTCGAAATTTAAAAGAAAATGTGAAAAAAGTGCAATTTCATATTTACGCCCACTTTTTCCACTTACACTATATGATAGATTGGAATGTTGGCTTTGAGATGGCCAACATTTGGCCCGCCAGGTGGCCCTCCATGCCAGCGAAAAATTCAATGTATTTTTTTAAACGTTATATCTCCCTAGGTGATAGACCTACAACTTTAAGATAGCTTTTGAACGAATCAGCGAGTTCCATTCTTTAAGCTTGCAAAGTTTCAACGTTCTACCTTCTTTAGATTCGGAGCTATTAAGAAGTTTCTGAAAAGTGCAAAATCCGGAAATGATCAAAAAAATCTAATTTTTTAATAAATTTGCGCCACCTATATCTCGGGAACCGCTCGGAATATTTTGATAAAACTTCTTTTATATGAAAGGTTACAACCTAGGCTTTAATATGGATGGGTTCGGGGTGTTCGAAATTAAAAAAATGTGAAAAAAGTGCAATTTCATATTTACGCCCACTTCTTTCCACTTAAAAGTGGGCGTGGCCAAAATTTCTCTCTTAAAAATTTTTCTCCATTCTGTTCTCTATCGACCTACAAAATTTCATGCAGTTATCTCCAAGACTAACAGAGATATTCCCGAAAAGGCTAAACTAGTTCTGAACCAGAAAATTTTAAAAATTTCGGTTATTTTTTTGTGAAACACCAGGTCAACAGAACCTGGCAGTAGGTGGATTTCTGGAGAGCACCTTTTTCAAAACGCGATAACTCGACAATGGCTGGACCGAATTCAATGTTTGTTACACTATATGATAGATTGGAATGTTGGCTTTGAGATGGCCAACATTTGGCCCGCCAGGTGGCCCTCCATGCCAGCGAAAAATTCAATGTATTTTTTTAAACGTTATATCTCCCTAGGTGATAGACCTACAACTTTAAGATAGCTTTTAAACGAATCAGCGAGTTCCATTCTATAAGCTTGCAAAGTTTCAACTTTCTACCTTCTTTAGATTCGGAGCTATTAAGAAGTTTCTGAAAAGTGCAAAATCCGGAAATGATCAAAAAATCTAATTTTTTAATAAATTTGCGCCACCTATATCTCGGGAACCGCTCGGAATATTTTGATGAAACTTCTTTTATATGAAAGGTCACAACCTAGGCTTTAATATGGATGGGTTCGGGGTGTTCGAAATTTAAAAGAAAATGTGAAAAAAAGTGCAATTTCATATTTACGCCCACTTTTTTCCACTTAAAAGTGGGCGTGGCCAAAATTTATCTCTTAAAAATTTTTCTCCATTCTGTTCTCTATCGACCTACAAAATTTCATGCAGTTATCTCCAAGACTAACAGAGATATTCCCGAAAAGGCTAAACTAGTTCTGAACCAGAAAATTTTAAAAATTTCGGTTATTTTTTTGTGAAACACCAGGTCAACAGAACCTGGCAGTAGGTGGATTTCTGGAGAGCACCTTTTTCAAAACGCGATAACTTGACAATGGCTGGACCGAATTCAATGATTGTTACACTATATGATAGATTGGAATGTTGGCTTTGAGATGGCCAACATTTGGCCCGCCAGGTGGCCCTCCATGCCAGCGAAAAATTCAATGTATTTTTTTAAACGTTATATCTCCCTAGGTGATAGACCTACAACTTTAAGATAGCTTTTAAACGAATCAGCGAGTTCCATTCTATAAGCTTGCAAAGTTTCAACCTTCTACCTTCTTTAGATTTGGAGCTATTAAGAAGTTTCTGAAAAGTGCAAAATCCGGAAATGATCAAAAAATCTAATTTTTTAATAAATTTGCGCCACCTATATCTCGGGAACCGCTCGGAATATTTTGATGAAACTTCTTTTATATGAAAGATCACAACCTAGTCTTTAATATGGATGGGTTCGGGGTGTTCGAAATTTAAAAGAAAATGTGAAAAAAGTGCAATTTCATATTTACGCCCAATTTTTTCCACTTCAAAGTGGGCGTGGCCAAAATTTATCTCTTAAAAATTTTTCTCCATTCTGTTCTCTATCGACCTACAAAATTTCATGCAGTTATCTCCAAGACTAACAGAGATATTCCCGAAAAGGCTAAATAAACTAGTTCTCAACCAGAAAATTTTAAAAATTTCGGTTATTTTTTTGTGAAACACCAGGTCAACAGAACCTGGCAGTAGGTGGATTTCTGGAGAGCACCTTTTTCAAAACGCGATAACTCGACAATGGCTGGACCGAATTCAATGTTTGTTACACTATATGATAGATTGGAATGTTGGCTTTGAGATGGCCAACATTTGGCCCGCCAGGTGGCCCTCCATGCCAGCGAAAAATTCAATGTATTTTTTTAAACGTTATATCTCCCTAGGTGATAGACCTACAACTTTAAGATAGCTTTTAAACGAATCAGCGAGTTCCATTCTATAAGCTTGCAAAGTTTCAACCTTCTACCTTCTTTAGATTTGGAGCTATTAAGAAGTTTCTGAAAAGTGCAAAATCCGGAAATGATCAAAAAATCTAATTTTTTAATAAATTTGCGCCACCTATATCTCGGGAACCGCTCGGAATATTTTGATGAAACTTCTTTTATATGAAAGATCACAACCTAGTCTTTAATATGGATGGGTTCGGGGTGTTCGAAATTTAAAAGAAAATGTGAAAAAAGTGCAATTTCATATTTACGCCCACTTTTTTCCACTTAAAAGTGGGCGTGGCCAAAATTTATCTCTTAAAAATTTTTCTCCATTCTGTTCTCTATCGACCTACAAAATTTCATGCAGTTATCTCCAAGACTAACAGAGATATTCCCGAAAAGGCTAAATAAACTAGTTCTCAACCAGAAAATTTTAAAAATTTCGGTTATTTTTTTGTGAAACACCAGGTCAACAGAACCTGGCAGTAGGTGGATTTCTGGAGAGCACCTTTTTCAAAACGCGATAACTCGACAATGGCTGGACCGAATTCAATGTTTGTTACACTATATGATAGATTGGAATGTTGGCTTTGAGATGGCCAACATTTGGCCCGCCAGGTGGCCCTCCATGCCAGCGAAAAATTCAATGTATTTTTTTAAACGTTATATCTCCCTAGGTGATAGACCTACAACTTTAAGATAGCTTTTAAACGAATCAGCGAGTTTCATTCTATAAGCTTGCAAAGTTTCAACTTTCTACCTTCTTTAGATTCGGAGCTATTAAGAAGTTTCTGAAAAGTGCAAAATCCGGAAATGATCAAAAAATCAAATTTTTTAATAAATTTGCGCCACCTATATCTCGGGAACCGCTCGGAATATTTTGATGAAACTTCTTTTATATGAAAGGTCACAACCTAGGCTTTAATATGGATGGGTTCGGGGTGTTCTAAATTTAAAAGAAAATGTGAAAAAAGTGCAATTTCATATTTACGCCCACTTTTTTCCACTTAAAAGTGGGCGTGGCCAAAATTTATCTCTTAAAAATTTTTCTCCATTCTGTTTTCTATCGACCTACAAAATTTCATGCAGTTATCTCCAAGACTAACAGAGATATTCCCGAAAAGGCTAAATAAACTAGTTCTCAACCAGAAAATTTTAAAAATTTCGGTTATTTTTTTGTGAAACACCAGGTCAACAGAACCTGGCAGTAGGTGGATTTCTGGAGAGCACCTTTTTCAAAACGCGATAACTTGACAATGGCTGGACCGAATTCAATGATTGTTACACTATATGATAGATTGGAATGTTGGCTTTGAGATGGCCAACATTTGGCCCGCCAGGTGGCCCTCCATGCCAGCGAAAAATTCAATGTATTTTTTTAAACGTTATATCTCCCTAGGTGATAGACCTACAACTTTAAGATAGCTTTTGAACGAATCAGCGAGTTCCATTCTATAAGCTTGCAAAGTTTCAACGTTCTACCTTCTTTAGATTCGGAGCTATTAGGAAGTTTCTGAAAAGTGCAAAATCCGGAAATGATCAAAAAATCTAATTTTTTAATAAATTTGCGCCACCTATATCTCGGGAACCGCTCGGAATATTTTGATAAAACTTCTTTTATATGAAAGGTTACAACCTAGGCTTTAATATGAATGGGTTCGGGGTGTTCGAAATTTAAAAAAAATGTGAAAAAAGTGCAATTTCATATTTACGCCCACTTTTTTCCACTTAAAAGTGGGCGTGGCCAAAATTTATCTCTTAAAAATTTTTCTCCATTCTGTTCTCTATCGACCTACAAAATTTCATGCAGTTATCTCCAAGACTAACAGAGATATTCCCGAAAAGGCTAAACTAGTTCTGAACCAGAAAATTTTAAAAATTTCGGTTATTTTTTTGTGAAACACCAGGTCAACAGAACCTGGCAGTAGGTGGATTTCTGGAGAGCACCTTTTTCAAAACGCGATAACTTGACAATGGCTGGACCGAATTCAATGATTGTTACACTATATGATAGATTGGAATGTTGGCTTTGAGATGGCCAACATTTGGCCCGCCAGGTGGCCCTCCATGCCAGCGAAAAATTCAATGTATTTTTTTAAACGTTATATCTCCCTAGGTGATAGACCTACAACTTTAAGATAGCTTTTGAACGAATCAGCGAGTTCCATTCTATAAGCTTGCAAAGTTTCAACGTTCTACCTTCTTTAGATTCGGAGCTATTAGGAAGTTTCTGAAAAGTGCAAAATCCGGAAATGATCAAAAAATCTAATTTTTTAATAAATTTGCGCCACCTATATCTCGGGAACCGCTCGGAATATTTTGATAAAACTTCTTTTATATGAAAGGTTACAACCTAGGCTTTAATATGAATGGGTTCGGGGTGTTCGAAATTTAAAAAAAATGTGAAAAAAGTGCAATTTCATATTTACGCCCACTTTTTTCCACTTAAAAGTGGGCGTGGCCAAAATTTATCTCTTAAAAATTTTTCTCCATTCTGTTCTCTATCGACCTACAAAATTTCATGCAGTTATCTCCAAGACTAACAGAGATATTCCCGAAAAGGCTAAACTAGTTCTGAACCAGAAAATTTTAAAAATTTCGGTTATTTTTTTGTGAAACACCAGGTCAACAGAACCTGGCAGTAGGTGGATTTCTGGAGAGCACCTTTTTCAAAACGCGATAACTCGACAATGGCTGGACCGAATTCAATGATTGTTACACTATATGATAGATTGGAATGTTGGTTTTGAGATGGCCAACATTTGGCCCGCCAGGTGGCCCTCCATGCCAGCGAAAAATTCAATGTTTTTTTTTAAACGTTATATCTCCCTAGGTGATAGACCTACAACTTTAAGATAGCTTTTAAACGAATCAGCGAGTTCCATTCTATAAGCTTGCAAAGTTTCAACTTTCTACCTTCTTTAGATTCGGAGCTATTAAGAAGTTTCTGAAAAGTGCAAAATCCGGAAATGATCAAAAAATCTAATTTTTTAATAAATTTGCGCCACCTATATCTCGGGAACCGCTCGGAATATTTTGATGAAACTTCTTTTATATGAAAGGTCACAACCTAGGCTTTAATATGGATGGGTTCGGGGTGTTCTAAATTTAAAAGAAAATGTGAAAAAAGTGCAATTTCATATTTACGCCCACTTTTTTCCACTTAAAAGTGGGCGTGGCCAAAATTTATCTCTTAAAAAATTTTTTCAATTCTGTTCTCTATCGACCTACAAAATTTCATGCAGTTATCTCCAAGACTAACAGAGATATTCCCGAAAAGGCTAAACTAGTTCTGAACCAGAAAATTTTAAAAATTTCGGTTATTTTTTTGTGAAACACCAGGTCAACAGAACCTGGCAGTAGGTGGATTTCTGGAGAGCACCTTTTTCAAAACGCGATAACTCGACAATGGCTGGACCGAATTCAATGTTTGTTACACTATATGATAGATTGGAATGTTGGCTTTGAGATGGCCAACATTTGGCCCGCCAGGTGGCCCTCCATGCCAGCGAAAAATTCAATGTATTTTTTTAAACGTTATATCTCCCTAGGTGATAGACCTACAACTTTAAGATAGCTTTTAAACGAATCAGCGAGTTCCATTCTATAAGCTTGCAAAGTTTCAACTTTCTACCTTCTTTAGATTCGGAGCTATTAAGAAGTTTCTGAAAAGTGCAAAATCCGGAAATGATCAAAAAATCTAATTTTTTAATAAATTTGCGCCACCTATATCTCGGGAACCGCTCGGAATATTTTGATGAAACTTCTTTTATATGAAAGGTCACAACCTAGGCCTTAATATGGATGGGTTCGGGGTGTTCTAAATTTAAAAGAAAATGTGAAAAAAGTGCAATTTCATATTTACTCCCACTTTTTTCCACTTAAAAGTGGGCGTGGCCAAAATTTATCGCTTAAAAAATTTTCTCCATTCTGTTCTCTATCGACCTACAAAATTTCATGCAGTTATCTCCAAGACTAACAGAGATATTCCCGAAAATGCTAAACTAGTTCTGAACCAGAAAATTTTAAAAATTTCGGTTATTTTTTTGTGAAACACCAGGTCAACAGAACCTGGCAGTAGGTGGATTTCTGGAGAGCACCTTTTTCAAAACGCGATAACTCGACAATCGCTGAAACGAATTCAATGATTGTTACACTATATGATAGATTGGAATGTTGGCTTTGAGATGGCCAACATTTGGCCCGCCAGGTGGTCCCCCATGCCAGCGAAAAATTCAATGTATTTTTTTAAACGTTATATCTCCCTAGATAATAAACGTACAACTTTAAGATAGCTTTTAAACGAATCAGCGAGTTCCATTCTATAAGCCGGCAAAATTTCAATTTTCTACCTTCTTTATATTCGGAGCTATTAAGAAGTTTCTGAAAAGTGCAAAATCCGGAAATGATCAAAAAATCAAATTTTTTAATAAATTTGCGCCACCTATATCTCGGGAACCGCTCGGAATATTTTGATAAAACTTCTTTTATATGAAAGATTACAACCTAGGCTTTAATATGGATGGGTTCGGGGTGTTCGAAATTAAAAAAAATGTGAAAAAAGTGCAATTTCATATTTACGCCCACTTCTTTCCACTTAAAAGTGGGCGTGGCCAAAATTTCTCTCTTAAAAATTTTTCTCCATTCTGTTCTCTATCGACCTACAAAATTTCATGCAGTTATCTCCAAGACTAACAGAGATATTCCCGAAAAGGCTAAACTAGTTCTCAACCAGAAAATTTTAAAAATTTCGGTTATTTTTTTGTGAAACACCAGGTCAACAGAACCTGGCAGTAGGTGGATTTCTGGAGAGCACCTTTTTCAAAACGCGATAACTCGACAATGGCTGGACCGAATTCAATGTTTGTTACACTATATGATAGATTGGAATGTTGGCTTTGAGATGGCCAACATTTGGCCCGCCAGGTGGCCCTCCATGCCAGCGAAAAATTCAATGTATTTTTTTAAACGTTATATCTCCCTAGGTGATAGACCTACAACTTTAAGATAGCTTTTGAACGAATCAGCGAGTTCCATTCTATAAGCTTGCAAAGTTTCAACGTTCTACCTTCTTTAGATTCGGAGCTATTAGGAAGTTTCTGAAAAGTGCAAAATCCGGAAATGATCAAAAAATCTAATTTTTTAATAAATTTGCGCCACCTATATCTCGGGAACCGCTCGGAATATTTTGATAAAACTTCTTTTATATGAAAGGTTACAACCTAGGCTTTAATATGAATGGGTTCGGGGTGTTCGAAATTTAAAAAAAATGTGAAAAAAGTGCAATTTCATATTTACGCCCACTTTTTTCCACTTAAAAGTGGGCGTGGCCAAAATTTATCTCTTAAAAATTTTTCTCCATTCTGTTCTCTATCGACCTACAAAATTTTATGCAGTTATCTCCAAGACTAACAGAGATATTCCCGAAAAGGCTAAATAAACTAGTTCTCAACCAGAAAATTTTAAAAATTTCGGTTATTTTTTTGTGAAACACCAGGTCAACAGAACCTGGCAGTAGGTGGATTTCTGGAGAGCACCTTTTTCAAAACGCGATAACTTGACAATGGCTGGACCGAATTCAATGATTGTTACACTATATGATAGATTGGAATGTTGGCTTTGAGATGGCCAACATTTGGACCGCCAGGTGGCCCTCCATGCCAGCGAAAAATTCAATGTATTTTTTTAAACGTTATATCTCCCTAGGTGATAGACCTACAACTTTAAGATAGCTTTTGAACGAATCAGCGAGTTCCATTCTATAAGCTTGCAAAGTTTCAACGTTCTACCTTCTTTAGATTCGGAGCTATTAGGAAGTTTCTGAAAAGTGCAAAATCCGGAAATGATCAAAAAATCTAATTTTTTAATAAATTTGCGCCACCTATATCTCGGGAACCGCTCGGAATATTTTGATAAAACTTCTTTTATATGAAAGGTTACAACCTAGGCTTTAATATGAATGGGTTCGGGGTGTTCGAAATTTAAAAAAATGTGAAAAAAGTGCAATTTCATATTTACGCCCACTTTTTTCCACTTAAAAGTGGGCGTGGCCAAAATTTATCTCTTAAAAATTTTTCTCCATTCTGTTCTCTATCGACCTACAAAATTTCATGCAGTTATCTCCAAGACTAACAGAGATATTCCCGAAAAGGCTAAACTAGTTCTGAACCAGAAAATTTTAAAAATTTTGGTTATTTTTTTGTGAAACACCAGGTCAACAGAACCTGGCAGTAGGTGGATTTCTGGAGAGCACCTTTTTCAAAACGCGATAACTTGACAATGGCTGGACCGAATTCAATGATTGTTACACTATATGATAGATTGGAATGTTGGCTTTGAGATGGCCAACATTTGGCCCGCCAGGTGGCCCTCCATGCCAGCGAAAAATTCAATGTATTTTAAACGTTATATCTCCCTAGGTGATAGACCTACAACTTTAAGATAGCTTTTAAACGAATCAGCGAGTTCCGTTCTATAAGCTTGCAAAGTTTCAACTTTCTACCTTCTTTAGATTCGGAGCTATTAAGAAGTTTCTGAAAAGTGCAAAATCCGGAAATGATCAAAAAATCTAATTTTTTAATAAATTTGCGCCACCTATATCTCGGGAACCGCTCGGAATATTTTGATGAAACTTCTTTTATATGAAAGATCACAACCTAGTCTTTAATATGGATGGGTTCGGGGTGTTCGAAATTTAAAAGAAAATGTGAAAAAGGTGCAATTTCATATTTACGCCCACTTTTTTCCACTTAAAAGTGGGCGTGGCCAAAACTTATCTCTTAAAAATTTTTCTCCATTCTGTTCTCTATCGACCTACAAAATTTCATGCAGTTATCTCCAAGACTAACAGAGATATTCCCGAAAAGGCTAAACTAGTTCTGAACCAGAAAATTTTAAAAATTTCGGTTATTTTTTTGTGAAACACCAGGTCAACAGAACCTGGCAGTAGGTGGATTTCTGGAGAGCACCTTTTTCAAAACGCGATAACTCGACAATGGCTGGGCCAAATTCAATGTTTGTTACACTATATGATAGATTGGAATGTTGGCTTTGAGATGGCCAACATTTGGCCCGCCAGGTGGCCCTCCATGCCAGCGAAAAATTCAATGTATTTTTTAAACGTTATATCTCCCTAGGTGATAGACCTACAACTTTAAGATAGCTTTTAAGCGAATCAGCGAGTTCCATTCTATAAGCTTGCAAAGTTTCAACGTTCTACCTTCTTTAGATTCGGAGCTATTAAGAAGTTTCTGAAAAGTGCAAAATCCGGAAATGATCAAAAAATCTAATTTTTTAATAAATTTGCGCCACCTATATCTCGGGAACCGCTCGGAATATTTTGATGAAACTTCTTTTATATGAAAGGTCACAACCTAGGCTTTAATATGGATGGGTTCGGGGTGTTCTAAATTTAAAAGAAAATGTGAAAAAAGTGCAATTTCATATTTACGCCCACTTTTTTCCACTTAAAAGTGGGCGTGGCCAAAATTTATCTCTTAAAAAATTTTCTCCATTCTGTTCTCTATCGACCTACAAAATTTCATGCAGTTATCTCCAAGACTAACAGAGATATTCCCGAAAACGCTAAACTAGTTCTGAACCAGAAAATTTTAAAAATTTCGGTTATTTTTTTGTGAAACACCAGGTCAACAGAACCTGGCAGTAGGTGGATTTCTGGAGAGCACCTTTTTCAAAACGCGATAACTCGACAATGGCTGGACCGAATTCAATGTTTGTTACACTATATGATAGATTGGAATGTTGGCTTTGAGATGGCCAACATTTGGCCCGCCAGGTGGCCCTCCATGCCAGCGAAAAATTCAATGTATTTTTTTAAACGTTATATCTCCCTAGGTGATAGACCTACAACTTTAAGATAGCTTTTAAACGAATCAGCGAGTTCCATTCTATAAGCTTGCAAAGTTTCAACTTTCTACCTTCTTTAGATTCGGAGCTATTAAGAAGTTTCTGAAAAGTGCAAAATCCGGAAATGATCAAAAAATCAAATTTTTTAATAAATTTGCGCCACCTATATCTCGGGAACCGCTCGGAATATTTTGATAAAACTTCTTTTATATGAAAGGTTACAACCTAGGCTTTAATATGGATGGGTTCGGGGTGTTCGAAATTAAAAAAAATGTGAAAAAAGTGCAATTTCATATTTACGCCCACTTCTTTCCACTTAAAAGTGGGCGTGGCCAAAATTTCTCTCTTAAAAATTTTTCTCCATTCTGTTCTCTATCGACCTAAAAAATTTCATGCAGTTATCTCCAAGACTAACAGAGATATTCCCGAAAAGGCTAAACTAGTTCTGAACCAGAAAATTTTAAAAATTTCGGTTATTTTTTGTGAAACACCAGGTCAACAGAACCTGGCAGTAGGTGGATTTCTGGAGAGCACCTTTTCCAAAACGCGATAACTCGACAATGGCTGGACCAAATTCAATGTTTGTTACACTATATGATAGATTGGAATGTTGGCTTTGAGATGGCCAACATTTGGCCCGCCAGGTGGCCCTCCATGCCAGCGAAAAATTCAATGTATTTTTTTAAACGTTATATCTCCCTAGGTGATAGACCTACAACTTTAAGATAGCTTTTAAACGAATCAGCGAGTTCCATTCTATAAGCTTGCAAAGTTTCAACTTTCTACCTTCTTTAGATTCGGAGCTATTAAGAAGTTTCTGAAAAGTGCAAAATCCGGAAATGATCAAAAAATCTAATTTTTTAATAAATTTGCGCCACCTATGTCTCGGGAACCGCTCGGAATATTTTGATGAAACTTCTTTTATATGAAAGGTCACAACCTAGGCTTTAATATGGATGGGTTCGGGGTGTTCTAAATTTAAAAGAAAATGTGAAAAAAGTGCAATTTCAGATTTACGCCCACTTTTTTCCACTTAAAAGTGGGCGTGGCCAAAATTTATCTCTTAAAAATTTTTCTCCATTCTGTTCTCTATCGACCTACAAAATTTCATGCAGTTATCTCCAAGACTAACAGAGATATTCCCGAAAAGGCTAAACTAGTTCTGAACCAGAAAATTTTAAAAATTTCGGTTATTTTTTTGTGAAACACCAGGTCAACAGAACCTGGCAGTAGGTGGATTTCTGGAGAGCACCTTTTTCAAAACGCGATAACTCGACAATGGCTGGACCGAATTCAATGTTTGTTACACTATATGATAGATTGGAATGTTGGCTTTGAGATGGCCAACATTTGGCCCGCCAGGTGGCCCTCCATGCCAGCGAAAAATTCAATGTATTTGTTTAAACGTTATATCTCCCTAGGTGACAGACCTACAACTTTAAGATAGCTTTTAAACGAATCAGCGAGTTCCATTCTATAAGCTTGCAAAGTTTCAACTTTCTACCTTCTTTAGATTCGGAGCTATTAAGAAGTTTCTGAAAAGTGCAAAATCCGGAAATGATCAAAAAATCAAATTTTTTAATAAATTTGCGCCACCTATATCTCGGGAACCGCTCGGAATATTTTGATGAAACTTCTTTTATATGAAAGGTCACAACCTAGGCTTTAATATGGATGGGTTCGGGGTGTTCTAAATTTAAAAGAAAATGTGAAAAAAGTGCAATTTCATATTTACGCCCACTTTTTTCCACTTAAAAGTGGGCGTGGCCAAAATTTCTCTCTTAAAAATTTTTCTCCATTCTGTTCTCTATCGACCTACAAAATTTCATGCAGTTATCTCCAAGACTAACAGAGATATTCCCGAAAAGGCTAAACTAGTTCTGAACCAGAAAATTTTAAAAATTTCGGTTATTTTTTTGTGAAACACCAGGTCAACAGAACCTGGCAGTAGGTGGATTTCTGGAGAGCACCTTTTTCAAAACGCGATAACTCGACAATGGCTGGACCGAATTCAATGTTTGTTACACTATATGATAGATTGGAATGTTGGCTTTGAGATGGCCAACATTTGGCCCGCCAGGTGGCCCTCCATGCCAGCGAAAAATTCAATGTATTTTTTTAAACGTTATATCTCCCTAGGTGATAGACCTACAACTTTAAGATAGCTTTTAAACGAATCAGCGAGTTCCATTCTATAAGCTTGCAAAGTTTCAACTTTCTACCTTCTTTAGATTCGGAGCTATTAAGAAGTTTCTGAAAAGTGCAAAATCCGGAAATGATCAAAAAATCAAATTTTTTAATAAATTTGCGCCACCTATATCTCGGGAACCGCTCGGAATATTTTGATGAAACTTCTTTTATATGAAAGGTCACAACCTAGGCTTTAATATGGATGGGTTCGGGGTGTTCGAAATTAAAAAAATGTGAAAAAAGTGCAATTTCATATTTACGCCCACTCGGAAATGATCAAAAAATCAAATTTTTTAATAAATTTGCGCCACCTATATCTCGGGAACCGTTCGGAATATTTTGATGAAACTTCTTTTATATGAAAGGTCACAACCTAGGCTTTAATATGGATGGGTTCGGGGTGTTCGAAATTTAAAAGAAAATGTGAAAAAAGTGCAATTTCATATTTACGCCAACTTTTTTCCACTTAAAAGTGGGCGTGGCCAAAATTTATCTCTTGAAAATTTTTCTCCATTCTGTTCTCTATCGACCTACAAAATTTCATGCAGTTATCTTCAAGACTAACAGAGATATTCCCGAAAAGGCTAAACTAGTTCTGAACCAGAAAATTTTAAAAATTTCGGTTATTTTTTGTGAAACACCAGGTCAACAGAACCTGGCAGTAGGTGGATTTCTGGAGAGCACCTTTTCCAAAACGCGATAACTCGACAATGGCTGGACCAAATTCAATGTTTGTTACACTATATGATAGATTGGAATGTTGGCTTTGAGATGGCCAACATTTGGCCCGCCAGGTGGCCCTCCATGCCAGCGAAAAATTCAATGTATTTTTTTAAACGTTATATCTCCCTAGGTGATAGACCTACAACTTTAAGATAGCTTTTAAACGAATCAGCGAGTTCCATTCTATAAGCTTGCAAAGTTTCAACTTTCTACCTTCTTTAGATTCGGAGCTATTAAGAAGTTTCTGAAAAGTGCAAAATCCGGAAATGATCAAAAAATCTAATTTTTTAATAAATTTGCGCCACCTATATCTCGGGAACCGCTCGGAATATTTTGATGAAACTTCTTTTATATGAAAGATCACAACCTAGTCTTTAATATGGATGGGTTCGGGGTGTTCGAAATTTAAAAGAAAATGTGAAAAAAGTGCCATTTCATATTTACGCCCACTTTTTTCCACTTCAAAGTGGGCGTGGCCAAAATTTATCTCTTAAAAATTTTTCTCCATTCTGTTCTCTATCGACCTACAAAATTTCATGCAGTTATCTCCAAGACTAACAGAGATATTCCCGAAAAGGCTAAACTAGTTCTGAACCAGAAAATTTTAAAAATTTCGGTTATTTTTTTGTGAAACACCAGGTCAACAGAACCTGGCAGTAGGTGGATTTCTGGAGAGCACCTTTTTCAAAACGCGATAACTCGACAATGGCTGGACCGAATTCAATGATTGTTACACTATATGATAGATTGGAATGTTGGCTTTGAGATGGCCAACATTTGGCCCGCCAGGTGGCCCTCCATGCCAGCGAAAAATTCAATGTATTTTTTTAAACGTTATATCTCCCTAGGTGATAGACCTACAACTTTAAGATAGCTTTTAAACGAATCAGCGAGTTCCATTCTATAAGCTTGCAAAGTTTCAACTTTCTACCTTCTTTAGATTCGGAGCTATTAAGAAGTTTCTGAAAAGTGCAAAATCCGGAAATGATCAAAAAATCTAATTTTTTAATAAATTTGCGCCACCTATATCTCGGGAACCGCTCGGAATATTTTGATAAAACTTCTTTTATATGAAAGGTCACAACCTAGGCTTTAATATGGATGGGTTCGGGGTGTTCGAAATTTAAAAGAAAATGTGAAAAAAGTGCCATTTCATATTTACGCCCACTTTTTTCCACTTAAAAGTGGGCGTGGCCAAAATTTAGCTCTTAAAAATTTTTCTCCATTCTGTTCTCTATCGACCTACAAAATTTCATGCAGTTATCTCCAAAATTAACAGAGATACTCCCGAAAAGCCTAACTAAACTAGTTCTGAACCAGAAAATTTTAAAAATTTCGGTTATTTTTTTGTGAAACACCAGGTCAACAGAACCTGGCAGTAGGTGGATTTCTGGAGAGCACCTTTTTCAAAACGCGATAACTCGACAATGGCTGGACCGAATTCAATGATTGTTACACTATATGATAGATTGGAATGTTGGCTTTGAGATGGCCAACATTTGGCCCGCCAGGTGGCCCTCCATGACAGCGAAAAATTCAATGTATTTTTTTAAACGTTATATCTCCCTAGGTGATAGACCTACAACTTTAAGATAGCTTTTAAACGAATCAGCGAGTTCCATTCTATAAGCTTGCAAAGTTTTAACTTTCTACCTTCTTTAGATTCGGAGCTATTAAGAAGTTTCTGAAAAGTGCAAAATCCGGAAATGATCAAAAAATCAAATTTTTTAATAAATTTGCGCCACCTATATCTCGGAAACCGCTCGGAACATTTTGATAAAACTTCTTTTATATGAAAGGTCACAACCTAGGCTTTAATATGGATGGGTTCGGGGTGTTCGAAATTTAAAAGAAAATGTGAAAAAAGTGCAATTTCATATTTACGCCCACTTTTTTCCACTTAAAAGTGAGCGTGGCCAAAATTTATCTCTTAAAAATTTTTCTCCATTCTGTTCTCTATCGACCTACAAAATTTCATGCAGTTATCTCCAAGACTAACAGAGATATTCCCGAAAAGGCTAAACTAGTTCTGAACCAGAAAATTTTAAAAATTTCGGTTATTTTTTTGTGAAACACCAGGTCAACAGAACCTGGCAGTAGGTGGATTTCTGGAGAGCACCTTTTTCAAAACGCGATAACTCGACAATGGCTGGACCGAATTCAATGGTTGTTACACTATATGATAGATTGGAATGTTGGCTTTGAGATGGCCAACATTTGGCCCGCCAGGTGGCCCTCCATGCCAGCGAAAAATTCAATGTATTTTTTTAAACGTTATATCTCCCTAGGTGATAGACCTACAACTTTAAGATAGCTTTTAAACGAATCATTCTATAAGCTTGCAAAGTTTCAACTTTCTACCTTCTTTAGATTCGGATTTATTAAGAAGTTTCTGAAAAGTGCAAAATCCGGAAATGACCAAAAAAATCCAATTTTTTAATAAATTTGCGCCACCTATATCTCGGGAACCGCTCGGAATATTTTGATGAAACTTCTTTTAGATGCAAGGTCACAGCCTAAGCTTATTTTTTGTGTCAAGTGTCTAAGCTTTAACATGGAGTAAGTTATATGTACATAATTTTTTTACGTTTTGTTATAAACAATTTTGTAAGGATAAGTTTCGAATAAAATACGAGTCGTTACATATAATTTCTTTTCCCATGCCTTAGATTTAGTTTCCAAGTATGCATATCGTTAGGCCAAACGAAAAATAAAGTAACTAAATTTTTTTTTTATTATTTATTAAGTTATTAATTTTGATTTAGTTAACTTTTTTTAAATTTTACAGTTTTAATTTTTTTATGAAGGTGTTTTTTTTTAAATTGATGTTTTATGTTCGCATGAGTGATGTGTTTTGATATAATACGTAATAGTGAACTTTGTCAGCTACATGATTTTTCATTCAAGATATATTGCGAAGTGATCTTTCGAATTCAAATGATCATACTAGATCCAACTTGTTGCGTTAGGGTTAGGAATGAGGTTATCTACAGAAACCCGTCTGGTATATGTATAATATAAATCAATTATTTCAGGTAATTGAATTGTAATTTTATTTTTAGTACAGATTACTATTGATTTGGTACTGGTGCATAGTGATTGTAGATCAGAAGGACGCTGCCATACTAGTGATTGGATTAGCGACAAGCTCTTTTGGATTGAGAACCTGAAAAGAACAAAATAACATTACATCAGAAAACCATTATTAAGAAATTTATATATACTTGCAATTTAATTTCACAAAAAAATATAACCACGCTAAGGCAATTTCCCGAATTGTAAGACTGTATATCCAAAATATTAAAAAAAAACTTAACAAACATATATAAAATTTCCAATTTAAGCCCATTTTTGATGACTTTTAAGTGGGCGTGGCATCACATTAAAAATAATAATAAATCACATTTTATTCCCCATTGTGTTCTCTATCAGCTGTCAAAATTTCATGCATTTATCTTTCAAAACAACGGAGTTATTACAAAAAACGAAAAACCGTTTTTGACCCGAACAATTTGAAAAATTTCGGTTATTTTTTTCTGAAACACCAGGTCAACAGAAGCTGGTAGGAGGTGGATTTCTGGAATTAGTTTTCTTCAAAACGCTACAAATCGCTAATTGCTTAACCTATTCGGATGATTGTTCCACCATATGATAGATTGGAGGCCGGGCTACAAGACGGGCAAACTTTGGCCCGCCTGGCTGCACCCCAGATAAGGGAAAAATGCAAAATATTCTCGTAGTCGTTATATCTCTCTAAGTTAAAATGCTACAGAGTTCATATGGCATCCATACGAAGCTCCAACTTCCATACTAGCTGACTGTCGAGTTTCACTTCTCTAGCTTCACAAACTTCGGAGTTATAGCTCAATTGAATAAAGGGTAACAACAAGCGGAAGTAACCGGAAATGGTTAGTTTTTAATAAATTTGTAAGTTTTATAGCTCGGGAACTGCTCGGTATATTTTGATGAAACTTTTTTTGGATGAAAGATCATAAAGTCAGCTTGAATATAGATGGCTTTTGGACTTCCGAAACGTCAAGGAAAAGACGAATAAGAAACAATTTCCAATTTACGCTCACTTTTGGCGACTTTTGAGTGGGCGTGGCAAAATTTTATAAAGCACATTTTATTCCCCATTGTGTTCTCTATCAGCTGTCAAAATTTCATGCATTTATCTTTCAAAACAACGGAGTTATTACAAAAAACGTAAAACCGTTTTTGAGCCGAAAAATTTGAAAAATTTCGGTTATTTTTTTTGTGAAACACCAGGTCAACAGAAGCTGGTAGGAGGTGGATTTCTGGAATTTGTTATAGCTCGGAAACTGCTCGGTATATTTTGATGAAACTAAGACGAATAAGAAGCAAATTCCAATTTACGCCCATTTTTGACGACTTTTAAGTGGGCGCGGCAAAATTTTATAAAGAACATTTTATTTCCCATTTCTCTATCAGCTGTCAACATTTCAGGCATTTATCTTTCAAAACAACGGAGTTATAACAAAGAACGTAGGACCGTTTTTGAGCCGGAAAATTTTGAAAAATTTCAGTCTATAAAATATTTCTAGTTTGTCTCTACAAGTTGAATTATTTTTAGTAGAGCTAGTAGCCTCAATAATTAATTTCAATATGTCTTTAAGAAACAATATTTTATTGAGCAATAAAAAGTGCAATAATAATTTTTAACTTTATTACAATTAATTGTATTTTAAGGAAAACCAAAATCAATCAGACTAGAGTAAGTATAGTAGAGCAAAAATTCAATTATATGTACGTGCAACTAAAAAAAGCTTAAAACTTTTACGTGGTAAATTTTTGTGCTACACTTCAGACTTCTAACTCTTGTACAGAGTTTTTTAGCTCTTTCCTAAAGTATGGCCAATTAAATTTAGATGGGTATATAACGAATTAAGATATTCTAAAGCAGCTACGTCCTAGCCATATAGTGCTTTCACACTGAAAGTTAAAACCTGTAATTAACGTTAAAACCATAAACAGCTGATTTCGCATTCACACTGCAAATTTGTTAAATACAGATTTAAACCCACAGACTGTATAATAACTTTGCTCAAAAATAAAATAAATCTCCTGCAGAAATGCGTGTATTTGTTGTTGTATTTTTTTCTGCTTTTTATAACAGTTATTTGACAAACTGTACAATGGAAATTATTTTATATTTTGTATTTACATATTTTAAAATTATGGAACTAGTAATACAAAGTAAAGAAGTGCTTGGAAATCAAGTTAGTGTATATTAAAAATGCACAAAGACATCACAAAATAAAACTTTTTTATCAGCGGATCGATGTCAGTCATATCGTCTATTTTCACTTCCCAGAGGTCAATGAAAATAATTTCGTTGTTTTCCTTCCAAAAAACTGTTTTTTTTCCATAATTTTTTTAATATTGTTGCTGCTGCATCCATTTTTAAGTTGAAAATCTTTTAAGTGACATCTATTGTTATTCGCTGGCATAAACATTATCAGCTGCTTCCAGTCATTTTAACTTTGCAACGCTGAATTTGGCACAAGGTTGCATTTCATAAAACTAACTTAAAACCAATTTAAAAATGGTTTTAAGTAGGTTTTAACAAAAACAATTTGTATGGTAAAACCAAGTTTTAACAGTTGGTTTTAACGCTAAAACCAACTTTTATTAAAACCATGTCAGTGTTAAAACAGTAATATGCACAATGTGCGAGCTTTTACAAAAGACCTTTGTACTTTCACACCGACGAGAGCACAACAGCCAATTAGATCTCGGCAACAACAACACTTGCTGCTTACTTTGCAAATAAACAAGAACAAGTTGTTAGAGCTTTCAAGCACAAAGTTAGTATGTGCGTTTGAAAGTAGCTGCTCTAAACTTAAAAAACAATCCAAATTCTAATGTTAAATGACACACAGCTGTTCTTGAATAAGGGAAATATAACATCCAAAAGCAGGGTTGCCGTTGAAAATTTCGAAAAATTGTCATAAAAAGGGTATTTAAGAAAAAAAGGGTTAAGAAAAGGGTATTTTATAGTGAAATAGGGTCAAGTTTTTTGTGAATAAAAAAAACTACATTTATTTCAATTAAAAAAAGAGACACTAATTTTAAGAATTAATCAAATACATTAGACTAAAATACAATTAACTAACACACTTTAAATGTAAATCAATTTTAACCCCATAACCGGCCAGACCGTAAAAATGTCGGATGGAGATACTTATCTTAAAAGTGGATATAGTCAAAATAATCGTAAGTTTTAATTTACAGATGAAAAAACGTAAGGAACGAACCGGACCGGCTGTAGACGGTCTTGCCGGTTTGCACAAATTTTATTTATAAAATGTTTTATTACGTTTGAAGATGAAAGTAAGTTAAAATACATATTTTTTAATTGAGATACTCCCAGAAATAATTTGCATTTGGAATCAGGGATTTGGGTGTTAGATTTTTTGAAATATTTTCACCATTTATTGGCTTTTGTATCGACCAAAACAGTAAAATGATCGACACCATCGAACCGAATATCGCTAACTGGACGAACAGCACTTTTTCCAATACATGATATGCTAGACTGTGCTTCGACCAATTTTTGAACACATGAATGCCCTACGGCATACATTTTGTTAAAATGATACAAAGGGATAAATTAAAAAAAGGGTCATAAAAAGTGTCATTGGCACGAAAAAGGGTCAAAAGTGATACTTTAGTGTCACAACGGCAACGCTGTCCAAAAGATGTATGACAACTGAAAGTTTTCCCCTTTTAAGCTTTAAGGGTTGTTGTCACAACTACAAGAAATCCAAGGTTTTTGTTCAAACTTTATATAACTGAAGAAAACTTTGCACAAAAGTTTTGGGCTAGAGAAAAACTAAAATAGAAGACAGAAACTAGCAGTTTCTTACATCTGCCACCTTTTTGGAGTTTTTTTTTTTTAACTTAACATATAATTCGCAGAGATGGTCCTTGCAATATGTACAAGTTTTGATTTTTTCACGTTTTGAGGCTTTGAATGGATAGACATGTTTCAGCGTATTTTTTTTAAATACTTAGAGGCTTAAAGTACTCCTCCGCACTTGAATCGAGCCTTGAATTCAAGGGGTGGCCGTTTCTATGCCCATTCATCATAGCAATTTAAAAAAAAAGATGAGGGGGAGGACCATCAATTACAAAGTTAATTTCCTGAAAAGCTTAAATACGTTTATTTTTTTTTTTGCTCTGCTCTACTCTACCTGAGATTTTGGTTAGAACATTATTGTTTTTTTTTTTTTGTATTGTATAATGTTATTTACTTCGTCGCATAACAAAAGAAATATTTATCAATAAAACTTTAACTGAGTGTGTATTTTGTTTTTGTTTTTTTATTATACAGGAACTATGCGATTGTTTGCAAATGTTATTGTGCAGTAATGCAATAGGAAATGCAAAAGCATTTCTTAAAAATTTTCAGCAAATGTTAAGATTTCTCGTTCAAGTATGTGTGTGCCTCATAACAATAAAATGATTTCTTCATTGTGTCACTTGACTGACTGGCAATGAAAAGAATTTTTTGATGTCTTGAAATTCTCCATTAGACAAAAAAAAATGGAAGAGTATACATTGCCATGTAAAACTGAAGCCAATAAGAAAAGTGTTTATTATTTTAAGTATTTTTAAGTGGAAAAAAGAAAAGTCTTGAGTAAGTCAAATTCAGCAAATATACAAATATACAAATGATACAAATGATTTTTTTTTTACATACCACCTCTTCTTAGGAAGGAAATTAAAAAAAAATTGTCAAAGTAGAAAACAATTTTTTTATGCTTGCTCAATTTTCTATCGCTTAAATTATTTGTAGTAAATAATTTTATTTTTAAAACTTTGTATCTAATGGATCATCAATCATTGTACAACACAAAAAAAATTTTACTGATTTTTTTTTCTTAAAGAAACCCATGAAAAATACATAAATATTTTGTAAACTAGTATAGAAGAGCAATTAGGAATTTTGTAACAAATATTTTTCTAGCAACGAAGATAATAAAATATTTTTCACTGAAAAAATAAAGGTAAAATATTTATGGCCTGTTTCACAATTTTTTTTTTTTTTTTTTTTTTTTTTTGCATGTTTTTTTTTTATTTATTGTATCTTCAAATATGAACTAACAATAAGTATTCAAATCTTAAGTCTATAAAAAAATTATTAGGCCCGACCAATGTCGGACATAAGCTTAGTGATAGTTATTAATAATACATAAGTAGTGATAAGCAACAAAAGAAAAAAAGTGTTTTCAAGCAGCTTCATCATCTAGAGTGTTGAATATTAGAGCCCGTGTATCTCTCTTTTTTAAGCGGATGTGCCCAGTAAAGTTCAAAATATTACGAGCAAGCGGATTAGGATGTGACTCGAGTTTTGTTAGATATTTGCCTGCGTATTTTACAATTTCTTCAGTCACTAGTGGCATATTCAAATCGCGATGTATATTTGAATTTTTGATGTACCATGGAGCCGATGTTATCATGCGTAAAATTTTATTTTGCCTTCGTTGAATTTTCTCTACATTTGAAGCTGAAGCAGTGCCCCATAGTTGAATTCCGTAACACCATATTGGCTTTAAAAGCGACTTGTATATTAAAAGTTTGCAGTCTAGGCTAAGTGTTGAATTTCTACCAATCAGCCAATGTACCTGAGTTAATTTAAGTTTCATTTGAGTTAACTTAGAGTCAATGTGATGTTTCCATGTAAGTCGTCGATCAAGGTGTATACCAAGATATTTCACATGTGAATGTTGAGGAACAACTTGATTGTTAATCCGAATGGGGGAGCAAGTATCTCTTCTTAGGGTGAACGTTATATGGACACACTTTTGTTCATTGACTTTAATTCTCCATAAGTTTAACCAAAGCTCCATCTGGCTAATGTGTTCCTGGAGTTTGCGGGATGCCTCATCAGGGTTTTCGTGCATACTAAGGCAGGCTGTATCGTCGGCAAATGTGGAAGTATGGATACTACTGCTCACAGGCATATCGCAAGTATAAATCAAATATAAAACTGGTCCCAGTATGCTCCCCTGTGGCACACCGGATGAAATAGTTTCAGGCCTACTCGTAAAGTCTCCTTCCACAACAGTGAACTTACGGGAAATAATGTAACTTTCCAAAATATTTAAAATGTTTATTGGTAAGTAAGTCTTCAATTTTAAAATTAGGCCTTCATGCCACACTTTATCAAATGCCTGGGAAACGTCAATAAAGAGCGCAGAACAATACTTTTTTTCCTCAAAAGTTCTTCTTATAAATTGAACCAGTCTGTGAGTTTGTTCAATGGTGCTATGCTGACTTCTAAAACCAAATTGATGGTCTGGTATGCACCCACTACTAATTAGAATTGGGGACAATTTTGTTTTGAGCAGTTTTTCGAAAAGCTTTGACATAGTTGATAGTAGACTTATTGGCCTATATGACTCAGCCTTGGTTAGATCTTTGCCCGGCTTTGGAATCATTTTAACCTTGGCAAGCTTCCAGCTGTGTGGATAATACTCCAGTCGTAAAATGGCATTAAATATGAATAATAGGATTCTCATTGCAATACGAGGCAAGTTCATAAGCATCTGGTTACTAATTCCATCAATACCCGGAGCTTTCTTCGGGTTGAGTTCGGCAATTAATTTTTGTAAATCACGCGTCTTAAACTTTATGTGTTGAGGGGGTAGAGCGACTACATTCGGCAAATCAGCAACACCAGTATATATGTTTGGCGTAAAAACGGATTTTAAGTGCTCAGCAAATATTTTACCTTTTTCAGTATCGCTTCTTGCCCAACTTCCGGTAGATGTGCGTAGAGGTGGCTTATACTCAATGGGTGTTTTAAGCTTTCTAGCAGCGCGCCACAAAGAGTAATTAGACGCTGGTGTGACATCAAGACCTTCCAGATAATTTTTAAGAGATGCAGTTTTTTCAGACGCAAGCGACTCTTGGAGTCGTTTAGTGCACTCTTTAAATCTGATTTTATTTTGTGGTGATCTGTGCTGTTGCCATTCCCTTCTAGCTCTTCTTTTTTCACGTACGAGACGTTCAATGTCTGTAGAATAAATTTTATTAAACCCAGTCTGCGGATGGGAGATAATGGCATGTTCAGCAGCCTGTTTAATATTCTCGCTGAGATTGGCAATGTTAGATTCAATATCATCGGATGTTCTAAGCGTAATGTTTTCCGTACAATGACTACTGAGATATTTTTTGAACCCCAGCCAATTAACACGATTGATCATCTTCACATATGGGTCAGGTAAGTTACTTCTTAAGGGACTACAAATTGTAATGATCGTCGGAGAGTGATCGGACGAAAGATCAAGAGAAGCTTGAACTTGAATTAAATCCCTAGAGATATTTTTTATGACGCCAAAATCTATAACATCCGGAATTTTTTGTATGTCAGTAGGCCAATAAGTGGGCTCCCCACTCGAAATGACATCCAAGCCCATTTTTGAAATAGTGTTGAACAATGCTCGACCTCTGGGGGTAATAAGACGCGAACCCCAGAACGTATGCTTAGCATTGTAGTCGCCAGCTGCTACAAAACAAGGTCCAAGAGATTTGTAGAAATCCTCATATTGATTCTCAGTGATTGTAAATCTGGGAGGGGAGTAAATTGATGATATAACAAAATTTGTACAAAAACTTTCAATGCCAATATTTGTTGCTTGTAGGTGTTCTTCACAAATGTTATCAAGAACATAGTGCTTGAGTCTTGACTTTATTAGAATTGCTGATCCACCGCAAGCCCTTCCTCTAGGGTCCTTTGTATCGTATATAGTGTAGCCATAAATTTTAAAAAGACTTCTCGAAGTCAAATGAGTCTCAGATACTAACATTATATCAATATTTTTTTCCGTGAGGAAGTGCTCAAGTTCATTTTTATGTTGGCGAATGCCGTTTGCGTTCCAGAAACATATTGTTAACGTGTTCATGGCTTATTAATTAATGCTTGAAGCAGAGTATTCTGCATTCGCAGCATTTCTTGCATCATGCTAGTCATATTTGTTGTAAAATTGTTTATAGTTTGCACCAGATTTTCAATAGTAGCTTCAAGGCGATTAAAATTAAAGCTTGCGTCAGTATTTTTTGAATTATTTGGCGAGGAAACATTTTGTGTGGGAATTGAATTTGTCTTAGCAGCATCTGCATACGATACACGGGAAGTAACTGGTTGGCTCATTTGCGCAAAAGTGGCAGAGTAAGCGTTTGCTGATTGAGCTGGAGCTAATTTAGGTTTTTGCACCATAGTCTTCTTTACGAAAGAGTACACAGGACAACCTCTGTAGTTAGCGGTGTGATTACCTCCACAATTACTGCATTTTTTATCACTTTGATCTTTTGGCTTATTGCAACTAGCAGTGCCGTGTAATTCGCCGCACACAACACAAACAGAGGGTAAATTGCAGTATGTTTTTGTATGGCCATATTCTTGGCAATTATGGCACTGTACAGGACCTGAACGCTTATGTGGCTCTTCAACTGTGATTTTTCGGTACAAGAGGTATTTCAAATTATAAATTGGATGCGTCTCATTTTTTTTCAATTTTACATCATTAGGCTCAAGTTCAACACGAAATAGGGGTTGGGGAATCTTCTCTCTATTTATTATATTGGACACATTTTTTACCTTAAACCCCTGGAGGACGAGTGCATCTTTTATTTCTTCGGGAACAACATAAGAATCTATGCCCTTCAATACGATCTGCATGCCTTTAGCGCTCTTAAGCTGGTATGTGTAGAAGCTTGTTTTATTTTTTTCAAATTCTGCAACCATTTTGCGGAAATCTTTTTCGTCATAAATTTGGACTTTAGTTTCATCTATGTTTCCACGTTTTATTGGAACAATGTGAAATTTATTCTCACCAATGATCGAAATTAATTTTTTAATAAGGGCATTTGAATTTTTTTGTCTCAAATAGATTGGTGGCGGCTTGGATATTTTATTCGAGGATACCTCGGGTTTGTCGTTGTCATCTTGCAAAATTTCGAAGCGATTTTGGCGATTAGTTGAGGCTGCGCTGTTATCCCTAGACATTTTTGGAGCAGATGAAATTTTTGAAGAATTCGGGCTTCGCCCACGCTTTACCACGGTTATATATCTGTCCATTCCGACTTGTACCTTGAGTTTCGAGCCGCTGTTATCTGTAGTGATAACTTTGTTAAGTGATGAACACGAGCCTGAAGGGGATGATATTACTGGCTTATATGAAGAAGTACTAGGCAACTGTAATGTTAATGCATCATTACTATTTGGCATTGGACAAAGCGAAGTTGATCGCTGACGAAAAATTGGTTTTGCCGGTAAAAAAAGGTTTTCATCAGATTTATTATTTATATTTTTTTCATTAAGAGTTTCAGAACTCACAGTAAAATAAGCATTTCTGCCGTTAGAACTCACTTCAAATTTTTTTGTATTTGAGGCACTCATACAAAGAATTCCTCAAGGGATATTCGTTTGTGTTTTTTTTATGTTTGCGGTCTTTTTTTGTTTTTGTTATTTATGATTGTTTATTTGTTTAGAGGTACACATATATATAGTATTCCTCAATATCAATTTGTTTAATTTTTTTTGCTTGCGGTTTTTTTTGTTTTTGTTATTTTTACTATGTAATAATAACAGCAAAGCATAAAGCTTATTTATTAAAGACAGTATGTACCTATTACGAATAATATGTACTACGAATATTTTTTGTTTGTTTAATTTTTTTGTAAGTAAGAAAAATTCCGCTAATCGACTGTTCGCTATGAAGGTACCACGAGAACTGACAATAACGAAAGAAAACTTTCGACTAAAAATTTATATTGAAAACAGCAATAAAATATAAAAATTTGATTTTGTTTTCAATATATGTAAATTGTAAGTAGAAAGTTTTCTTTCGTTATTGAGAAACAGGCCATTAAATTGACAGTTAACGAAAATACAATTTTCTAAGAAAACATTTTACACTCAATCATGTTTTCTTACTTATGAAACAAGATATGAAATTATTAAAATCTAAAAAATAAGGACATGAATTTTTTTATAATACAGCCTTTTTTTAACAATTACAAAAAAAAACTCCAGAACATCCCTCAAATAATTTCAATAACTATATTAAGGATACTTCTAAGCCACCCCATCTCCACCCTCTTCCAACCAATAGCTTTGAAGTTTTTTACATATGAAATAATTTTCTTACAAGCATTTGATATAACGAAAAAAAAAACTTTTTTTATCTCTGGGAAATATTTTCTTCTAATAACCCACATCTAAGGAGCCAACATCTCATATAAACTTTATGTTGACAAAGGTTTTTTACACAAAAAAAAAAAAAAAAAAAAAAAAAAAAAAAAAAAAAAAAAACCTAAACTATTTTTATATTTGATTTTGTAATAAATTTTTATGCCGTAAAAGTATCATTTAAGACTACGTTAAAAATTTTCAGTAGGAAGACATACATATATATACATATGTATGTATAACGTTACCTTAATATAGAAACGCCCGAACCATTATTTTTTTTTTGAAATTCAGATTTTTGCATTTTTCGATACATTTAATGTTCTTCTATCGAAATGTGCATTAAATTCGATTTCAAAAAAATAATGAGTTTGGACTTTTTTATATTAAGGTAACGACATATATATATAGAAGGAAGCGTAACTTAAGAGCAAATATTTTATTTAAGATCTAAGCAAACATTAAACCAAAAGAAATCCCAATTCTTTTTGGCTGATGATTCGTTATTGGCCTCAAAAAAATTAGCAGTTCCGCGGGAGAATGAAAAAATTATGGCCACAATTTGCTAAAATTCCACATTTGACCAGACTAGACTAAACTAACACGCAAAACTGTGGTGCTGTGGCTGAAGTAGGGCCTGTTTGAAAATCCATCACAGCGCCTTTGACTCGCACAGGAGGGATTACGTAGGAACTTTAGCCTATATAATCGATTATCGTACCTGTACCTGGATTCAGTAACTTTTTGCGAACCGAAAATCGTAATACTTATCGACATATTTATTCGCTTGCGATAACGATAATGTGATTCTGTAATTTCTTTTTTACGATAGTCTCTCGCTTTATCTAATTCACCATTTAATTCAATACTATGTGGTATCTCTGCATAGAAAATGTGAAAATAAGCGAAAAACACAAGGAATAATAAAGAAAAACTCAACAAATTTGATTTTGCGACTTAATGTTTTTGTTCTCCAACCGACAGCTAAAATATATTAGTGAATAGCAAAGTCGATAAATTTTCGTTATATTTACTACAACGATACGATTATCGTAATAAAAGTTAATGAATCCAGGTACTGACGTAGAAATTTTTTATTTAATTTTTTTGTTTTGGTGTTTTTTTTCGATTTGCTGATTTTTTCAGTTTTTTTTTCATTTTTTTAGTTTTAGCGATTTTTTAAATTCGGCGCTTTTTTAATTTTGGTGATTTTTTTCGAGGGGGTTTTCGGCGTTTTTTTTTCGTTTAAGTGTTTTGCCGATTTTTTTAGTTTTTTTTTTAATTTTTTTAACTGTAGCGATTTTTATTTTGCCTCTTTTATTCGATTTGGTGATTTTTTCGGTTTTTGGCGATTATTTTAATTTTTTTGCGACATTTTTTACTTTTAGTGATTTTTTGGAATTTTAGCGATTTATTTTATTTTTCGTGATATCTTTCATTTAAGCTGTGTTTTTTTATCTTCAAAATTTTTTTAACGCACTAATAATCCCTAATTGTTATTTTACTTATTTAGTAAAATATTTTTTTTAATAAATATACATTGAAATTGATTATTGAGTGGTTTTGCTGGATCCTATGCGTATTTCACTGTTGCTAATGCAGATCATCAGGGACCTTTACCCAAAATTTTTTTTAGAACAACTAGAGTTATTATGCTCAATAGCACGGTTTTACAAAAAAACACTTTTTGTCAGAACTTGAAAAGCGACCTAGTTGGACTTGTAGGCCTAGGTGAGGACATACAAGAACCGTTTTCAAATATTTTGAAACACCCTCAAAAATTCGAGTTATTTTGAAAAAACTGTTTTAGGGTGGGTCGTAGTACTTTAGTACCTCCAGCTCACTCATGTTTTGACCAATTTTAAACATTTTTGGAAAGGCAAAGAATTAGATTTTTAAAAAATGTATGCGTTAATTGTATGTTTCAAGAAATTGGGTAAGTTTTTATCAAACATTTAAATTTTTTTTTTTATTTTTTTGCGTAATTTTTAAAAATAAACAATTGTTATTTTAGTTTTTTTCTATGAAGACCTATCTTTTTTGCACAGAACTTTAAAGCAAATTTTATATACAAAAGAATGAGATATCATTTGTTAGAATCGATACATATTTGCAAAAGTTATTAAAATTTTTCTAAAGTACAAATATTGCGATTGCAGGCTTTTTTTGGTAAGCCACTTCACACAAATTAAAGTCCTCTGCTTTATGGAATATTTGATGGTGCCAAATCATTGAGAAATATAATGGTAATGAGGGGCTTATAAGCTCTTCAGACTTAATTTTCTTAAGTACACTGGAACAGCTTGTACAAGTACTTTCGGGTTCATACCATTTCCTAGAAATATATGAGCAGTCAAAATCTGTTTTGAAGGCGTCTTTTGCGTGGCTGTCCGCTTCGCGCAGGTATTCCAGTAGAATTCAAACCGCAAACATAAAAAAAATATTATGCTTATCACACACTGCATGATGATTACAAAATCTACAAACTTACTTATTTTAATTTAATAAATATTAATCTAGTTACAATTTTTTACTCTTTTCTAAAAACAATAATCTTCACCACATTGTGTTGGTACTCGTATTAAATTCGTTTATTTTATGTGTTTATCCAAATATATATAACAGAAATTTAATTATAAAAACATTCTAAACTTTTTTAATAATTACAAAAATAGGACAAAATAACCCCCATTTATCTGTACTATCTTCCAGTTTAATTTTTTCCAGTTTAGAACAAATTGACAATAAAAAATAGTGTATTTATTTCTGCGTTACCGAATATAATAACTTTAGTTATTAACAGCCTTATACATAACGAGAAATTGGAAAAAGCGACGAAACTGAACATGGTCCCAACAAGTTTTGCCAGACAATTTTACATTACAATTCAGGCTAGGATTTAATAGTGGGTTAAACCTACATCATGCTCCGATTTCTAATGTCAAATAGTTTGAAACTCGTTAAGACATATAGTCAATTTTGCTACTTATGCTAACTGGCATGAAGGTTTTTGTTATGTATAAGGCTTTAAGTATATACAAAAAAAAAAAAATAACTGTAAGATTACAAAAAAAAAAAAACAAAAAAATTTGCATAATTAAGTTGATGGATGAATTTGTTTCTTTCGTTAACTGTGTTTTTATTCAAATTTTTCGCACTGGGGTTAGAAAATGTTAAAAAATGGTGTTAATGAAAAGTTTAATAACTTTCACGATTTTTATCCGATTTGAATCATTAAAACCATATTTTGCTAAAAACTAAATTTGCTTTATATATTAGTATAAATTTTTATAAGCTTTCATATTAAAATAAGCAATGAAAAGCTACGCAAATCAAAAAAGTTGATAAATTTTATTATTTTTTTGGAATATTCTTAACAAAAAAACAATACTCAAAATTTACAAATAGGTATATCAAGATATACACATCGTTGTAAAGCGTAATCAGTTATCTTTCTAAAAATATTAAAAAAATTTAGATCTAACAAAAACTGACTTAGTTACAGTTCGATAAGTTGACGAACATCACCGAAAACGGTATTCTGAAATTTTTTGACACAATTTGTAATGTACTCAACAAGATCTACAACTCACGCTAGGTCGTTTTCCAAGTTTTTTTCACTGTAACACCGTGTAATCAACAGAACTCAATAATCAACAGGTTTTTTATTTTCCTACTTTACCATTGCTACATTGGCTGACTTTTTTCAGCTTCATATTGTAGTTGTAAGAGTATGTAAAGGCTGGAACAGAATAGTAGCTGTAGTACAACGTAACGAGTAGCGCTTCAAGCTTTCAAAAGTTAAAAACTGTTCGTTTTAAAGGGAAGTAAACAGAATATGTAGTTGTGGTAGTCGTTGCGGTGGGAAGTTGAAACGATAAATTCGAAATTTTGAACTTTGTTGCGCGACGAAAAATAAATGTTTGTATATCGAAGGTCCTATTCCAAAATATGCTAAGTCGACATAACATGTTATGCTGGTAGTAGCATTTCTGAATTCATCACTTATTAACGTAGATACCGTAAAATTTTGATAGTAGTTAATCGAACTACTCTATCAAAAGTTATGAGCAAACATGTACTTTAGCATAATTTGTCAAGTTTAAAAAAACTCCCCTTTTAAAATATTTTAAGTACACTTGTCATGCTTCAATTTCAAATTAAGCAGTAAAAAAATTAATTTAAATTTTTCTCCAAACTAAAATATGCTATATGTACTTAGATGACCATTGTAGGTGAAAAAGAACCATACTATTATATAGATTTGTGATTCTTAGTCAAAAGTGACTATGATCTACGACAAAATTTATAAAGTTCAAATAAATCAAAAAAATTCTATTGCAATTATTATATGATTACAAAAAGTCTCAAGTTTCTATCTCATAACACTCCCGAGATATCATCAATAAAATTTGAAGGCGTTTACCTCAAAACTAGTTTTTTTGACTTAGCATGTTTTAGTATGGAGCCGTCGATATGTCAACAAGTATAACCATGCTTTTGAGTAAAATATTTTCTAGTCAATTATTATTGGTAATCTCTGTAATACATTTAGCAATTTTTTGCTAACTTGCGATTTTTTAGCATTTTTTCCGAACATTTTTTACTTTTAACGGCATTGGCGATTTCTAATCTATTTTAGTTCTTTTTAGAAAAGTTCGCGATATTATAAACAATATTATTATAAACAAAATTATTATAAACAATATTAAACTTCGTTATCATTTCGCTTTAGTAACTTTTTTCGACTTTTTCACGATTTTTACCAAATGTTTTGCAGTTCTTACAGTTTTGGCGATTTGTAATCAATAGGGAAAGGATTTTCATGTAAATACATGTTTTCTGTTGTTGGTCGTAGATCAACGTAAATAAAATATCTTTGCGAATTAACAAATTTGTGACAAAATGGCATCGATTTGTTAGTGCATATTTTTGCATATTTTATAATAAATAGATAGTTTTGCATATTTCATTGTAAATGTATATTTTTAATACATTTTTTGGTTTTTGCATGCTATAAATCTAATTTTGTTTTTTTATTAGTCGTAAATTATTTAAAAAATGCAGTTTTTACGACTGTGTAAGAACAAAAAAGAGGAAAACGAGAAAAATTTACGATTGCATTTTTGGTGATATTATTCGATATTGAAGAACACCGTATGACTCCTTCAACTCATTTGAAAAGTACCAACACAGAAAAAACTAAATTTCATTTTCAGTAACCAAATTCGTTGAATCAGTAAATATTTTATTTGAATGCGGTCCTACAAATAATTTTGTCAATTCTGATAAAAATTTTGTAAAAATTTAAATTAATCATAGTTCGGCTGAGAGAAAATGTTATTTCAGTGTGTTGGTGTTTATCTTGCTTGTTGATAGGAACAACGTGCTGTTGTGCGGTTGTTGTTGTTTAGTTGTTGTTTCTTTTGTTTGATCGTGTTGTATACATGTAAATGCCGAAATGTAGCCGACAAACGTCGTGGCCTGTTTCTTCTCTATACAGTGTTTTGGTACAAATTAATTTAGTGGAACAGTACAGAATATTTACTGAAACTAAGTTTGATTTCAAACAAATATTTGTTTAAAAATTTTTTGGGAACAATTTTTTCTGTGAAGGTACCTTGGCTTAAGTCAAGAATACCAATACCATTGAAAATTAAAGGGATAATAATAGCCCTTTAAAACAGAAAAATGTTTGTGTAATTTTTTCAGAGCTCTGCACACGTTATTTTTTCCATATGGGTGCAAGTTTTTTGACTTTAAAATTTCTTTAATTTTATTAATAGAAATAAAGTACCTGACAACCTTCTGTCTAATTGATATTTGGCCACACATAGTAGGATTTTGCTTTCTTGTTCACACTATAGGCCAATTAGAGGCTTTCGTTACTTTAATACCTCAAGTTGAATTAACTGAAGATGCGGTAAGAAAGTGTGCTCTGAAAGGCAGAATAAATGAAGAGATAAAAATAAATTCGAAATATTAATTAAAAAATTAACTAAAATTAATAGCCACGGGCTTGTGGCAAAAATTAAATAAAAATATACTTAATAGTAACAAACCAAAAAAGTTTGTCTCAAGTAGAACAAAAATAGGAAAATTAACTAACATGTGTATAATTATTAAAAGAACAAACGACAATGGTAAGACTGTTGTAAATATAGAGAGATGGTAAAATTGAGCTTACAATACAAAAAAGCTTTCAGCAAATTGAAATACGATGAATCAAAACAATTCACATATTCCATTTGCAATAATGCTAAGTATATAAAGCAGAAATCTACATCAACTGACACCACACACAGTGGACCAAACACAAAAGAACGCTGATGATGAAGGTTTAGTGGCCTTCGAAAACGGCTGGCTGTTCCGTTCAACTATGTGTTGTTAGAATATTTACAACTAACTTTGGTGTTATTCGTTCATTAATAATTCTCACATGTAATTTGGCTTAAAAAGCGATACGAACTTTAGCCTGTTAAAATCATAAATATAGAAACAAATGGAGTTCGAATAATAATTAAAATTAACTTAAATAAGAAATAGGTAACAAAAAAATTATGGACTTAAAATACATATGTATATGCAACAAATTGGATCAATAGTTTATAGTTCTAAATAACGAAAATTTAGAAACTGTATATTCAAACAAACGACATAGTAGCATTTAACGTTAATTTTTATTACATAAAATTTTTTTTCAGAAAAAATCGTCAAAGATTTATCATTGACAATTAAAAAGAATTATTTATTAATTCATGTACGTAAATAAAAAATCGACTGAACTTTATTTTGTAGTTCATATGATTTGACAAAATATTTATTAAGAAGGCATTGAAGCTGAGCTTTTTATGTTTTTTAAGTTTTTAATGACAAAATGTTTGTTAAGAAAGCAATGAAGGTGATTTTTTAAAGTTTTTAATGTTATTAAATGTTGAAAAAAGAGTTGATAAATGCATATTTTATCAGTTTTAAATACATATTTTTATATTTTTACTGCATATTTTATGTACATAGAACGTGATTTTAAATGCATGAAAATCCTTTCCCTAGTAATCAATATAATAACTTTTTTTAAATTTTTGAACTTTTCGCGAATTATCGCTTTTTTTTTGCTATCTTATATTTTTAGGGACTTTTAATCAATATTGTTGGCTTGCTTTACAGTTTTAGCGAGTTTTAATAAATTTTATTATTTTTGAGACATTTTTAGATTTTTAATTGAACTATAGTGAATTTTTAATCAGAAATAATTTTTAGTCAGGCTTAAGTTCAGTGATTTCAATTCTTTTATTGAATGAAATATTTTTATTAATTAATGTGAGTTTCTAAAGAAGAGAAGAAAAATTAAATTAGACTTTTAAGCTGGGGGAAATACCGATATTTTTCTGTGCAGCAACGCACTTCATCAGCACCCTAGTCTATCTACTTGGGTAGAGATTGTTATTAACGGAATGTGAGAAATGATTGTTGTGTACAATTATTGATTTACCTTTGGTAAATACATATGTAAGTATCACTATTTATTTCCCCTGTTTTTCCATTTTTTCATCTTTCTATTTAGGTTAGCACGAAGTTATATTATTTATTATTATTACTTTTTTTATAATATTGCAATTTTTGCGAATTTTCGAAAATTCGTTGCTGGAGAAAACAAACGCACCTTAAGAAGAATGTATTTTCTGGTGTTAGTTATCAGATATTTAAAAATTTTTATTGATTTTTAGACGGTATTAATTCGAGCTTGAGAATTAAATAAATTCACATATTATTCTTGTATAATCTTACAAGTTTTTTAAGAAGTTATTTATTTGGTAACCATACAGAAAGCTTCAATATTCTGTTCACATTTTTCTTGCTGCGCTACTAGTTACGTCGCCAGCTTCAGCTACTACTGCAACTACTCTATTCTGTTCCAGCCTTTAAAAGAAAATAAATGTAAATAACAATAACAGCTATTCAAGAATAGAGTGTTTTTTTTTATCTTGAAAAATTTTCGTTTCGGCATTTTTTTAATTTTGGGATTTTTTAGTTTTAGCGTTTTTGAAAATGTAAATTTTTTACGATTGAGAAAATTACATATTCAAAATTTCATTAACTGATAGAATACCTTTTAATTTTGATTTTTTTAAATTTCAGTATTAACTGGTATAGTCTGCATAAAAATACGTGGTTTAGATTATGACTGAACATCTTTGCCACCTCTGCTAAGGTAAATAGTATTAAGTATAAGCCTTAGCGATATCTAGTGCTCTGTTGTACGTGTTTGCAAATTAAATCCTCATTAATTTGCGACCATTAAAATATTATACAGATTTATTGGTATCATTTCTTGATTGATTAAGATTATTATTTTTCTTTTTCGTTCTGCTGCTGCTGCTTTTTAAACTGAGGAAAATTACGAGTACATTTCCATTGGATAGTATAAATATGTATTTGCAGGTATGTCTGCATGTGTGTCTTAAATCACATTAAAGGTATCAGTTTAACCTTGTCATGCTATTCGCAATTCCCAACATCAATAAAGTAATTTTTTATACAATATCTCTTGTTTTCTCCGCGCTATGTACAAGAATGTAATAAACCACAGCAAAAAAAAAAATAAGACAAGATACTTTTACTGAAATAATAATAATGTTGATAGCAAACATTATTCATGCTTGGGAATTTAATAAATGAATAAAAGACTGAACGTGAGTACAAAGAAGATGTGCATGTAAAATAATAACAACTTGATATTGATTTTAAATTAAGTATTGAAGAAGCTAGACAGACAGCAACAATTCTGCCCTCTCGGGTGGTGTTCAGAAATTTATTTGTATTAAGAATTAGGAAAACCTTTTCTAGTCTAATGGAGTAAATAAAACAATTATAGAAAGTAATAGAATTGATTAAGCAAAGCCTTCGAGAATTTAATTTTTTTTTAAATAAAGTAAGTCCTACGGAAAAATTTGCTTCAAATGTTTTTGCACTTTGCTGATTTTGTGTGCTCCTCTTCTTATTATTTATTATTTAAATATACAATTTAATTGCTTTGAAACGCCTTTTGAAAGCAATTTTGATTTAAAAATGCATGACATTTTAATAGCTGCTAATTGTATGTTTTAATCGTAATGTGCAAATGTGTTAAAATTACTATTGCAGCTTTTATTTGTCACTACAATGTCAACTATTAAAATATATTTTTAGCGCAGTGGAAAACAATTTGATGTAGCCTCTGTAATGGAATCGCCTTAATTATAGGTTTACTTAGCCTCAATTAAAGCAATTTGAAGCACAAAACTGTGTGTAAATAGTGCCACAAAAATCCTATTGTATTACATCATAGGCAAACAGACATCTAGATATCACCAGCTGTAATGCCTTTGAATTACATGAAAACTCAAGCCAGTTTAATGCTCAATGGCACAAAGGGTTCAAAACCAAAAAACTAAAAAAGTCTTTTGTATGTTGTAGCTAAAGGCGTAAGTGTGGAAAATAAATGAAGAAAAAACACACTGTTTGCTTTCAACTTTTCAGGTCATGTGATTTTAGGGAAACATTTCCTATATATCATTACACAAAAAAAAAAGATAAAGAGTGAGGGAGGATTTTTAAATAAGTTAAAAAACAAGCGTAATTCTTTAATACTTAAGTAGATAAGAAATATTTAATTTTTATTTTATTAATACACTGGTTACAGTCTGTTTTACGTAGATCTTGCCCACAATATCACTAGCCTAACCGCATCATTACTATATTGCAAAAAGTTTAAATATAGCCTTGTTTTAGTAATCCAATAATTGGCTTGTCTTGCTGCAGTCATAGGCAAGCAAATTAAAATCATAGTACAGCAATAGGCGAGTCATAGTTATTTCAAAAACAAATCCCCTTCAAGTTATGATCAAGTCATAGTCAAGTCACAGGCAAATCTTAGTCATGTCATAAACTAGTCGTAAGTCATAGTCAAGCTATAGTAAACTCATTATAAAGTCATAGTGAGGTTATAGTATAGTCACAGTCAAGTCAAAAATAAGTCAAAATCAAGTTATAATCAAGTTATAGTAAAATAATATTCAAGTCGTATCCTAGTGATGGTTAAGTCATAGTCAAAACACAGTCGAGTCGTACTGAAGTTATAATCAAGGCATTGTGGGCTTATAGTCAAGTCACAACCAAATGATAGTCCAGTTATAAACAAGTCATAAGCAAGCCATAGTAAAGTCATAGTAAAGTACTAGTGAAGCCATAGTCAGGTCATAGTCAAATCGCAGGAAAGTTATAGTCAGGTCATAGTCAACTCATAGTCAACTTATAGTCAAGTCATAGCCAAGTCATTGCCAAGTCATAGTCAAGCTAAAGTCAAGTCATTATAAAGTCATAGTGAGGTCATAGTCTAGCCATAGTCAAGTCAAAAATAAGTCAAAATCAAGTTATAATCAAGTCATAGTAAAATAATATTCACGACATGTCCTAGTGATGGTTAAGATATAGTCAAAACACAGTCGAGTCGGAGTTAAGTTATAATCAAGTCATTGTGAACTTATAGTCAACTCACAATCAAGTCATAGTCAAATTAGAAAAAAATTCATAGGCAAGCCATAGTGAAGTACTAGTGAAGCCATAGTCAGGTTATAGTCAAATCATAGTCAAGTTATAGTCAGGCCATAGTCAACTCATAGTCAAGTCATAGCCAAGTCATTGCCAAGTCATAGTCAAGTCACAGGCAAAACATAGTCAACGTATAGTCAAGTCATTATAAAGTCATAGTGAGGACATAGTCTAACCATAGTCAAGTCAAAAATAAGTCAAAATCAAGTTATAATCAAGTCAAAAATAAGTCAAAATCAAGTTATAATCAAGTCATAGTCAAGTAATATTTAAGTCATATCTTAGTGATGGTTAAATCATAGTCAAAACACAGCAGAGTCTTAGTTAAGTTAGAATCAAGTAATTGTGGACTTATAGTTAAGTCACAATCAAGTCATAGTCAAGTTATAAACAAGTCATAAGCAGGCCATAGTAAAGTCATAGTGAAGCCATACTCAGATCATATCCAAAGCAAAGTGAAGTTATAGTGAGGTCACGGCATGACAGCTTAGGGATTGAATTTTTCGATGACAACTATGATTGATTAATGAATAAACAAAATTGACATTTTTTCCAACAATCCTGCAAACCTCAACATCTCTGGCTTTATGTTTTGTTGTATAAAAATAAGTTGTTGTAACGAGGATTTATATTTTGTAGGATGAAGTGTTGTATAGAGAACTGAAATATGTAATTGTTTCTATAATACTGTTTGGATAAGTGGAAATTTATAATGATACTAGTTTGGGACGTAGTGGTGCTATTTTACTGTCATCGTTTTTTAAATGCCAATTATGACAATATCTGTGATTGAGTGTGCTTAAAGAAAATTTTCAACTAGATATGGCTGAATGCAATGAGTTTTGTGTATTTTTTTTAAGTTCATTGTGTCTCGCTTGGTTTATTCTAAATAAAGATTTTGCTGTCATTGACATATGTAAACGTGTTTTTTTTTTCTATCCACTCTAGTTGGTATTGACTACTACGGTGTGCTTTTTTCTTTTAGTGTGAGCTTAAAACTGAAATACTGGCAATCATATCATGATTGTAATCCTGGTTCATAAAAACAGGAATATTTTGGCACTTTGCTTTTTTTGTCTGTCATGATTTATGTTTGATAAGTATTTTGCTTAAATGTTTATAAAAATGCTTGGTAGAATTTTTATTATTGTCTCTTTTAAGATAGAGATATTTAGGAATTTACACATACATAATTACTTAGAAAAGATAAACATATAAAACAAACATCTAATAAGCTAAAGAATATGTGAACGGAAGTGTGCATACATTTGAGAGTGCGCTTTTTCTGAACATCTACCTGTAGTGTGTTTCACTAACTCTTTTTTTACGATAATCGCATCGTTAAAATAATTATAACGAATATGCATCGAATTTGCTATTCAGTAACATTTTTAACGATATTCTCTGTAGGTTAATGTCAACTGTGTCGTTATTTAAGCGACAATAAATTATGTGCTGTTATAACTTTATCGACAAAAATCAACAGAAAAGATCAGCTGCGTACTATCGTTAAAAAGAAGTTACGGAATCACACAATCGTTATTGCAAGCAAGAAAATGTATAGACAAAAATTACTGAATCGCGCTACTTGATTGATTAATAATAGGAATGATACATACATACAGAAATTTAAATGAGCTATACATAACATATTTTTCACAGAGAAAAATTAGATGGGCTATAAATCGTCCATTTAATTTTTTGCATAAAAAAAAGACTATGTATAGTTTACTTAAATTTTTGCATAAGACATGGACAGTCCATTTAATTTTTTGCATAAGAAATGGAAAATGTATAGTTCACTTAAATTTTTGCATAAGACATGGACAGTCCATTTAATTTTTTGCATAAGAAATGGACGATGTATAGTCTACTGAATTTTTTCATGAACAATTTTTTTGCCTGAAAAATTTTTTCATCAAAAATGGACCTTGTATATTTCATTAAATTATTTCATCAAATAGTCCATTTTCACATGCAAAAAAATTAACAGACTATACATCGTCTATTTAAATAAACTATACATTGTCCATTTTTCGAGCAAAAAAAAACTTTTTATGAAAAAAATTTAATGTATATATATATATATATATATATATATATATATGTGCCCTTAATTATAAAAGTGGCCCAAGTCATATATTACTTTGGTCTAGATTTTTAGTAGATTACACTGGAACTGTTTAAAATATATTTTTATATTTTGCAACATTTTAATTTATAGTTGTGCTAGTCTCGATTTATATAAATTTATTTAATTTAATATATTTTAAATAATAATGGAAGTTTTTTAAAGATTTATTTGATACTTCTAAGCAAAAATACACATGACTTAGACCACTTTCATAATTAAGGGCACATATACATCGTCCATTTTAAAATTTTTTATGACTACGCATCGTCTATTTTTTCATGAAAAAAATTTTAAAATGGACCATGTATATATGTATGGGCTGAGAAATTGTATATTTTAATTGTATAAAAAATTTTTTTTCATGAAAAATGGACGATGTATAGCCCATTTAATTTTTTGCATACGGTCTATTAATTTTTTTCCTAAAATATTAAAAAATGGACGATAAATAACTCCATTAAATTTTTTGCATAAAAACTCTTTTGCATGAAAAATGGACTATGTATATATATACTATAGTCCATGTAATATTTTCCTAATTTTTTGCATATGAAATGGACGATTTATAGTCCATAAAAAATTGAAAAATGAACGATGTATAGCCCATTTAATTTTTTTGCACACGAAATGGATGATTTATGGTCCATTAATTTTTTTTTTATAAATATCCATTAAATTTTTTTCATAAAAACTTTTTTTTTGCATGAAAAATGTAAGTCCATTAAATATTTTTCTCATAAAAAAAATAGACGATGTATACTCCATTTAATTTTTTGCATATAAAATGGACGATTTATACATATCTGAACCAAACAGTTTTTGATTAGTAATTAGTGGTTAAGCTTTTTGTGGGCACATGTGTGCCAGATATGTACTCGGCAATAGTTACAATTCATGTAATTTTTTTACAAAATCCATGAGAAATTTTTTATTTTTTTTTTCGCTCAAGCAGTTGAAGAAAAATGTTAAATTATTTCCAGCATAACTTGGTTTGTTTGTTTTTTTTTTTGCTGCAATTTGTTTGTTACTAAAAATAAATTCCGACCGAATACTTGCTACACTTTGCAACAGATCTAATTTTTGTGAAATCCCTCATATGCACATGTATCCCAAATCACGTACTTTTTTGCAGTAAAATATTTTGCCCTTTTTTATTTAGCATAAATACTCGTGCATACAAATATCCAGATGGTAAAATAAAACACAACATGTTATTTGCTGAAGAGAGTTAACCAAATGAATAATGCAGCAGACAACGTGCAAACCAAGCAGCATTAAACACACACACAAACACACGCACCCACACATACGCACATTCATATCAGCAAACATACATCTGCATAATACACATATGCATACATACATATGTAAATACATATATGCTTTTAAATGCCAAAAGTGTTTTCTAAATAAAGTACAAAAACAAGAAATGAATAATTTAAGTTTATTTTAAGAATTAAATGAAGATAATAAATTTAGCTAAACCTGCAAAGACACGCATGAACATGCTGAAGGTTGCTAAACCAAGCAAGACCAAGCAGTTAATGAAATGTAATCTGTAACTTGCAACAGTATATTGCGACTGAAAGTTAAATGATATAAGCAATTTATAATTGAATTATAATTGAAACAGAAGATATTTTTAAATCAACTAACTACGACCATTTACTTCTTAATGCAACAAACACTTTGAAGTCAAAAGAATTTGCAACATTATTTTCAAGTTAACAAAAAAATATATATATTCATGTACTCGTAAATGCATGTAATATAATTAAAGGTTTTTTTTACAGCAGTATAAAATTTATAGAACATTGTTATACCCTCAAGATACGAGAAAAAAGGACTTGGACTCGTTATTGCAGAATTTATGACTTTTTATAACAAAAAGAAAGGAAATGATAGAATAAGATAATACAAAAAGAAAGTCGACTTCAAGAAGAGTCACGTAAGAGTGCAAAATAATTTAATTTCTTGAGGTAAACATGTAAATCGCCTTAAACGATATTAAAAGCAGAGCCCTTAATGATATCAGTTGTCGCAAGACGCCTACAACAAAAACAATAAGTACGCAGAACGAAACTTATAAGTAGGGCTAATTAAAATATGCAAAAAAAATCAAAATATGCGCCAGAAATAGCAGGAAAAAATTTCAAAATATGCACGGTTATATGCACAAATATCCAAAATATGCAAGAATAAAATCAACAATTTTGTTACCTTAAAGTATTTTTATTCAAAGAGATCTTTATTATAATGAACAATCATTTGTTTTTTTAAATTTTCAAAAAGAAATGATCATGATACAATAATAACAGGTACATGCACAAGCCCAGCCTATTATTGTATACAATACGAATAGTTGCCAAAATTTGTTTACAAGCTACAAAAATGTAAGTGTATGTGTGTATATAAAATGATAACAGTGTTGCCAATGAAATTACACATGGCTGTGTTTCCAATTACATATTGAAGAAAATTACACTACACATATTATTTTTAGGTTGAAATCAAAATAAAAATAGAACATGAAGTAGAATTGCACACAGATTATAATTACATGAATGTAATTACATGGCCCACACATGAGAGTAATTGCACACTATGTGTAATTACACGCCTATTGGCAACACTGAATGACTATAATCATTCATGAATGCCGCGTCTGCAATTGTATTTTAGTTACCCTGTAATTGTTATTTTTAAAAACAAAAGGCATCTGTTTCTGACAATTATAAGTTTGTTTATACCAACAAAATGTATGTGTTTTTTGGTGTTGTTATTTTGCTGTAGTCGTGCATGTACCTAGTATAATTGTACCATGGAAATGATCTTCTAGTTATTGTCACATAAAACAGATGAATACATGGAAAATATGCGTTCAATATCAGTAGATGTAACAGGAGCGTATTTAAATGCGAGTATTTCAGATGGGGACAAATTTTCGATATATTTATCGGTTTCGGTTTTAATGAAATATATATAATTTTTAATTTTGATTAAGGTCTTCAGACCTGTGTTTCTGTTCAAAACTTTGTTGAATTTATCAATGAATACATTTTGGTTTGTATTTTCAATACTTTCTTTCACACGTTCTATAACAGCTAAACTTTCACTAATAGGAAGTCCATTAGTTTCTAGTCGGGTGATGCTTGAGATGCAGATGATGCAGAGGCATTCAAAATTATGTTTTATATAAACTAAGTCAGATTTCATTGACGCTTTTTGAACGTCATCAAGTTCATCTAAAACGTCACAAATTTCTTTGAAATTTTCAGAATAATATGTCTGAGCAACGATGTTCGCCGTCCGCAACCATTTACAATAGAAAGAAAAGAAACAGAACAAAATTGGTAAACATTATATCTCTGTTGCGCTACCGCAAAATACTTTGATATACCTGAACATGGACATCGCCCGTGTTCACCACAACAAAGAGGTTGATGAATTTTTACAGTTGCTCTGCCGGCGTCATGTTCATGTCATGTCCAAGTTGATGGCTCGTGAAGACGTAGGGTAACGAAAGGTATTTTTGAATCGAATATCTGCAAGCAAACAATCATAAGCCTCCGGCGGTAATAGTTTCGGTTCGACTTTGTGGTAGAAGTTATAGAAAAGTAAAGAAAAAATTATAATAACATGCAGACATACATGTGCAAGAAGAGGAAAGAAATATATTTCATGTGAATTTCTTTTACACCAGCTTGAGTTATATGAGTCGTTATATATTAATCGCGTTGCCAGAATGAAAAATAAGCTTTTTTATGCAAGGTGATCCAAAATAAGCATTTTTCTACAAAAAAATTAAAATATGCAAAAAATGCTTTTTCTATTGAATTGAATATTTAAGGTAATATCATAATTTATATGTTTAAATAAAAGTTTAATTAGCTCAATTAAATTTTAAATTTTTTATTATTTTATTTAAGGTATTTACTTGAAGAATTTTTTTTTCTGTATAGTGATGCTTCTGGTAAAAAATATGGTCCTCTGACAATTAAATCTAGTAGAGGACACCAAAAAAAATGTATGTAGATGTATCAGCATTTTAACAGATCACATCGGAATTTTATTTTAGTAAAGGTTAAAGTTCCCCCCCCCCCCCAACCCCCCTTTAACATTTTAAAGCAGCATATTGGCATATGAAACTATCAGGACTATCATGAATAAAATTCCTCGTGAAATTTCTCCCTTTTCCAATTAGAATTTTTTGTTTTCCCTATTACTTGCTATTAGTTGGAATTGTTTCCCGGGAAAAATTTCTAGCGGAATTTTATTTATGATAGCCGATTATGTGAGGTTTAGGGTGTGTTCAGCAAATTAAGGCAAATATTTTTGTAGATCATTTTAACCCTACAACTATACAAAATACTGGAGATTTTTGACTCTCTTCTAATAAATTCTAAGCAAGCGTACCCCTTACAAGGAGAAAAGAGGGTATGGAATGTTCTACAAAAAAGTTCGTCTTGAAATTTTGCTACTTGTGTCAGAACCAGAGCTCGCAATAATTGGTCTCTCTCGTGCTTGTTGTCAGAAAAAAAAAACACTCGTCCACTGACACTATGCAACACTGTCGCGAAAAAAAACCCTCAAACTTCATTCTTCTTTGGCTTGATCTTCGCTCACCAACGACCGGTTTTGTTCGATCGCTCGGCTCATGTGTTCACTTAAGACCAGGGATGATAAATGAGAAAACAAATTTGGTACCAATTAGCTTTTTAAAATGTACTTTTTCGAACCCAATAGTACTAAAATCGGTATTTCTGGTATTTTTAACTTTTTTTATTATATTTTTGGAAGATGTTGCTCATTTACTCAAATAACGCCATAACTCAAAAAAACTATTTTGCCAGATCACAAATTTCAAGTTTTTAATTTACACACGTCTTAATGAAAAATTAAAATTTTGTGTTTGTTTAAAAAAAGAACTATATGACGATTAATCTGCATCATTAACTGAAATTTTATTAGACTTAGTGATAGTGGAACAGGCAACAAATACATATCGTTGGTCTCAAGTAAAAAGGCCCTAACTCAAATAATTGCTATTTTACAGGAGAAGGTAAAAACACAATAGCAACTGTAATATTCTTTCTGTAATATTTTTGTACAACTGAGCGTTGGTTTTCAAATTATTTTAAGTATATTGCAATCACTGAAAAACTCAATTTCGTAAAAAATATGAGTTAAAGCCTCTCAATAAATCCTTTGTTTGTATTAGACTTTAAAGTCTTCGTTTTGATTATGAAAATACTCTTTCCACATTCGCTGATTAGTGAAGAATTTACAAATTCTCCTGATAACTTTTGAAAGCTCATTAGCTCATCCAATTAATTTTTTAAAGCTCGAAACTCGTTATTTATAGTATTATAATTTTCATTTTCTTTTGGGAATATTTTTTAATAAGAGAGATGCTATACTACTAACATATTCGGGAGTGAATTTTCTTAGCCAAGTTAAAATTTCGTCATGAGAATTAACTTTATTTAGTTTTGCAAAAGGTTCTATAACATTTCTTTTAAAGTACGGTTCTTTAACATTTCTTTTAAAATCCGTAACTATACAGCTTTTAATTTTATTTCTAGATATATAAAGTTTTTCATTTCAAAGTAAATTTTAATCGAAATTATAAATAATTTTATTCGTTTACATATGTACTTATGTAGCATACCTAGCTTCATTTCATTTCATCACTTAAACGATTGATATGAAAATAATATAGCAAGTTTTTTATTTCTTACAAATTTTATATTAATACAATAGATAAAATAAATGAAGAAGGCGCTATCATATTGAAAACGAAACACCGGTGAAGTTAGATGTAATTCTTTATAATAAACCAATCAAGAGTAATGCACATCTAACAAGGTAGTCGCTCTCAACAACAAATCAAATTCGCCACTTTTCTCTCAAATTGATTATACTTTAAAATTTAAGTTAAAGTTAATTTAAAGTTTAAATGATCGCGATTAATTATTTTAGTGAAAATAAAACAAGGGATAGTCTCTCGCAAATTTTTCAAATAGTACTAAATGAGTCACGGGGGTACCAACGTACTTTTAGGGTTTGAATAGTACCAAAAAAGTACAATTGTACCAACTTTATCATCCCTGCTTAAGACCCTTTATTTCGTAAAATCTCGGCAAACGTTCTTTTGAGCATGTATGTGTGTTGCGAGTGTGGATAGGTAAACATTTACATACATACTATGTACGTCATGGATATTTGTTGTTTTTATTATTTTATTTTATAAACATTATTGAACAAAATACATGAGAAATAATTTTGGCTTTGTTGTACACATATGTGTCTTTTATTTTACATTTACACTTCGTTGACAAATAGTTTGATTTACAGATATTTTTATTATTATTTATTATTATCTTCTCCCTTCCTCTTTAATGCATTGCCTGTGACGAAATATCTAAGGCAACAACATAAAGCAAACGCAACAACAAAAATAAAGACCTTTTCTATGAACACTTTGCTTGTTTTGCTTACTTAATGACCCTCAGTAGCTGAGCAAGGAACGATTCTTTTCCTATATTGCGGTCAGTAAGAGACCGATTCGTGTGTTACGCTCAACCTATAACTCGCGAGCACGGCTGCCAGATTTGACGATTAATTGTCATTTTGACGATTTTTGGTGTCGAAAATACCAAAATGACGATTTGACGATTTTTTTCTTAAAATTGACGAGTTTTAAGAATTCCAAATATTGCAGTTCTTTTATAAAAAAGCGACTATTTCAATTCATGTATTATTTATCTTCAATGAGATTTTAGTGTAATTTTGCCCACTCTTTAATTTATATTGATATCTCTATAAATTGATATTCTAAAAAAAATAAATGCGAAAAAAGGCCAAGTTCCTATAAAAAATTTCGGGCATCAAGACTACTGACACCAAGACTTGGACATGACTTGACTTTCAAATAAAAAAAATGTATGTACTGAAATAAATGCTACTAAATTCGAATCATTATCCACGTACTTCCTGCTTTTAATTTTTTCGCGAGCTGCCTTAGACTTATACATTATATTTGGTTGCCCATTTTCATATTTAAAGTCAATGTCTTCAAATAAGGCAGGCAGTAGCCAAAAAAGAAGCTCATGAAGAGGAAATAAATTTCATGTCGGGATGCACGGTATAGGGTTTGATTTTACACCCATGGTTTCTTTGCAAAATTTTCTTAGAATTATTTTTTAAAAATCGAGTTTTTTGTATTTTTCGATAGAAGAAATTTAATGTACAGAAAAATATAAAAATCTCGATTTCAAAAAAAAAATAATGAGTTAGGGCATTTCTATATTAAGGTAGCTAGCGATATGTAGATTTAGTTTTTACTATACGATTTTTTAAATTTTTTCTATCCATACTAATCAACCCGGCCTAGTATACACGTTAAGAAATTCGTTTTGATTTGTCCGATTTTTTGAGTATAAAATGACGATTGTTTAATAGTTTATCGGGATTTCGACGATTTTTCGATAATTTTATCTGGCAGCCCTGCCCGGGAGCTAGCACACGATTGAAACGAAAAAGAGGGTTGCTGTTCAGACACTGAGTGATTCTGTTTAATTTTTTTTAGGTCTTTTGAGTGAGCACAGAGAAATTTGGTTGACCATATTTTGCGAGCTCTGGTCAGAACACACTAAAGCTCAAAAGTTAACAAAAACAAACAGAAAAAAACAACCAAACTGAAGAGTGCCCATTTTTTTCTTACCAATTCCCTTGTGGTACCAATTAAAAACATTAAAAAAGATTAAATTCCCCCAAAGGGAATTTGTATGAATAAAAATAGGAAATATTGAGGTTGTTATAAAAGTGTCAATAATACCGTTAGTTGGGAGATTTATAGGGTTAATATATGGTACAAAAATATTTGCCTGAAAGTATACTGGACCCCAGCAGAAGAAAAACACATTGTTTCATATACCGTTATGCTGCACGAGCAGGCCAAAGAGGGGGAACTTTAATCCCCACTAAAATAAAATTCCAATTTAATCGTTCAAAAGACCGAAACCTGTATATTTTTTTTTAACCTCCGGCAGAATTCAAAGGCCAGTAGTTTTTGAAAAGGTTCTAAATTGTTCTACAATGTTATTAATACCGGACAGTGGGTCCAAATTGTTTGAAAGAATTTGGAAAACAATTTACTATACGAATTCCTCATAATATTACAAAAGATTGAAAGAATTTGTAGCAAATTTACTATGTGCAATTCATTCTAACAATACAAAAGCTGAATAAGAACCATGACGAATTTCGAATATGAGTATTTGTTTCATTATTATCTTTTTTGTTTGTTTTGTTTCATTACATTTCTAAAAATCTTTATAAGAACCTAAAAAAAAACTTTGTGATTTTTTTTTTGTTTTCAACAGAAATAAATTATTTTTGTGAAACTTATTATTAGATTACTAATTTTTCTCTTGAAATTTGTTTAAAAATTTGTTTTTGAGGTTAATATGGAGTATACTCGTATTAACTTTTCCAAGAAATGAAATAAAATTTTTCTTTGAATAAATATGACAGTTCAAATCCATTTGGGAACAAAAATAAATAAATAACAATAAGAAACACACATATGTATGTATGTATATTTTCTTATTTATATGTTAATAAAAATAATCTTAGAAATAAATCCCATCAGGGAACGCTTACAAAAAAACAAGTAGTTTGATGAAAAAAAAAACTTTTGAAACAAATATCCATGCAAAAACCTTTCTTATAAATCTAAAATATTTTAGTATGAATAAGTCAGTTAATATGTGTGTACCAATATATACATCTAGTGATATATACTCCAATGTTTCATAGCTTTAAGAATATAATAAATATTTTCTTATATTTAATGAAGAGAAAAAAAAAGCGACAAGAAATCATTTAATTTTGGCATATCATTTACATACATGTATGTACGTGCCAGTGATGCCAATTTAGCCATTTTCTGGGTAAATTTAGCTATTTTTCATCCCATTTAGCCGGAAGAAAAGTGAGTTTAGCTATTAGCTATTTTTTTAGCCATTTTTATTTTAATCTAGCTATTTTTTAGCTATTTTTCCAAACATGAAATTTGTTTGTGATTTTTCACAAAAAATTTAAACTCGCAACAAAGGAACATTAATAACTACAAAAAAAAAAAAAAAAAAAAAAAAAAAAAAAAAAAAACAAGAGAGTAATATGTTATTGTTATCGCATTGATATCTATAAATCCCGGTTCAAACTTGCCATTTTTGTTGCAGCAGTCTAAAAGCGCTTATATGAAAGAGATTGCTCAGTTGGTAATAATGAGATTTGCTACTGCATTTTTATAATCGTTGCAAGGTGTTTATAAGTTGTCGGGTCTACAGTGAAACCTCTCATAACGGACACCTTCTATAACCGGACACCTCTAATAACCGGACAATTTTTGTAGATCCAACACGTTCATTAGTTTATTCATAGAAAATGCACTCACATAACCGGACACTCTCATAAACGGACACTCTCGCAAACGGAAAGAAGCGATGAAACACGGCAACAAGAGTTCTTTATTCAACTCTGATTCATATTTATATTAGTGTCAATGATATTGGTGATTCCCTGGTTAACGCAAATGTAAAATGCTGTTTATTTGAAGAAGTTGTTTGCTTAGCTCGTGTCCCAAAATGGCGGAGAAAAAATTGTTTTTATCAATTACAGAAAAATTTTATATTTTAAACGAGTTTGAAAAAGGAATATGTTCGGGGCAAGAACTTGTGAAGATGTAAAGTTTCTCGTGTATTTTAACAATTCATATTGCTACATTGCTTACACAAATTGCCCTTTCAAAGCATTTTTCTAGAGACGACTTTGTTGTATTCCAACAAATAAAATCATTGAAAGTCATTTTGAAACCCAACAGCTGAAATTATCCAATCTAATTTGAAGCAGTCTACTCTTAAAATAATTTTTCAACTACAACAAAATCCAAAAAAATGTGTAACTCTCTCATAAGCGGACACCTCTAATAAACAGACAAAAACATGGCGACGGTGAGTGTCCGGTTATGAGAGGTTTCACTGTAATCGGTGGTTTATGATATCAATCAAACAAGGGTAATTTTTGTTTTACACGAGTGAAAACAAAAAATAAATTAAATGAAAGTTTAAATAACAAAAATTAAAAATTTTAAAAACCCCCGACTTTTTTCAGAAAAGATGTTATATCTTCTGAACGGCAGGACCGATTTTCTTTAAACATAGCTAAGAAGCCTCCCGATCAAGTCATCTTTCAAACAAAAAAAAAAACTAAATGAAAATCGGTCCAGCCGTTTGGCCTGTACGTGGACACGGACAGACACACAGATACACAGACACACAGACATACACTACAAACTTATAACACCCCTTTTTTTAGTCGGGGGTTAAAAATAGAAAACTAATAAAAAGTATAAACAAAAATTTCACAAGAAATGGACTAGTACCCAAAAATTTAAAGACTGAATAGCAGAATGTACAAATGAATAGAAGGCGTAATGCAAGTATTGTAAGTTTGCACTATATGCGCAGTTTTTTGATTACCTGAAGAAAAATTATTTTATTTATTACTTCAATTTATTGTTTTTATTTACTTTAAAAAAGTTCCCGATTTGCTTTAAAAAATAATATATGAAATATCTTCTGGTTTTTGCTAAAGTTCATGATTTTTGCTATCGATTTCGCTTAGCCATTTTTTAGCTAGTTTTTAGCCATTTTTTTTCTACATTTAGCCATTTTTGGTGAAGGAATTCTGGCATCACTGGTACGTGCGCACATAAATATTCAATTGTTGTTGTGTTGTATCTTTAATTTAAGCTTTAGTTTTTTTTAACAAAAAAAAAAACATAGGAATTCGTCTCTTTGGTTGAGATAAATCTAAGTAAATAAAATAAATCTTAGGAGATATTTGTGAAAGTATTTATAAAAGGAAATGAAGATTTTCAAAATGATTAAATCACATACCAAAATCGTATTTATTTGCCTAAACCTTACGAAAATTTAATGAAATTAGTTTGATTAATCGTTTGCTAGTGCTAATAATACTGTCACTAGACAATGAATAAGATAAAAAAATACAGTGATTCGTCTAAAACTTCGCTTATAATTAGCCTAAAAGCAGACTATTATTTTAATGTGACAAGACTATTATAGCCCAGAGGAAACAACTGATGAATTTCGCATTGTAAATTTTACTTTCAAGTAAAGCCCAGTACGGAGTTTTTACGGAATTTCACGTTTGTAAATTTACATATATTTCTACACGGAAAAATAATCGTATAGTCTTTTGTGTAGAATTATGTTTGCATACACCCAAATTAATTTAAAAATTAATTAAATTTAAAAATTAATTAATTAAAAATTAATTACAATTTGATGAAAATTGGAAATGTCAAAAATTCCGCGACCAAACAATTGTTTAAACATTAATTTTTGTTTCAGTTGACTGAAAAAGGTCTCCACTTATATTTATAAATCCCTAAGATAGGCAATAAATTTAAAAAATTCCGTGTATTTTTCTTTTGAAAGTCCGTACTAGCAAATGGAAATTTCTTTATGAAATTTATCAACCTAAATTTCCGTAATTCTTTTTACATACAGTTTGTATGAGAACCTGAAATTCCGTATAAACTCCGTACCAGGCTTAAAATAGGAAACTTTGGAAACACATAAATATCGTCACCCATAATCCAAAGGCCGCACACTTTTTACCTTTTTACAGGAGAAGCAAAAAACCTTATAAATTTAAGACTACATATTTATTTGTTAGGTGCCAAATTTAATAATGAATTAAATAGGTAGATTTGAACATATGTGAATAAAATTTTAAGGGAAGATGTATTTTGGTTAAACACATCATAATCAATTAAAAAGTCTATTTTGAATTTTTTAGTTGTTACGGTCTTTTGGATGTTAGGTGACGATATATTTAAAAATAAAATTAGATTTACTGCTTATATTTTTTTTGTATTGAAACAATAAAAATTAAAATTCCTCCTGAAAACTTTTATGGAAACATGCGAATATGGAAGTGTAACGAATTGGAATATGTATTTGTTTTTGCTCACTGACAAACTTTTTTAAATATTTGTCTAGAAAAAATATAAATTAATAGGAAATAAAGCATGCCTAAATTGACAATGATAACTAAAGAGGCAAAATGAAAATTTTCTGATTTTCTTACATAAATTGTTTAACAGTTCTAGTTATTCTTTAACAACAATTTTAATTTAAAGCAGATTTGTTAACAAAACTTTTAAAGATTTTCTTTATAACAGAAAACAAGTCACGTTACATTCAATTATATTTATTTGATTTGAAATCTATAGCATAGCTTAAGGCTTTTCAATAGAATTCATGCTTTGTTGTATCATTGCGTTGTTATTTCAGCATTATGAGAGCAGTACAACATATTTTTGTAATAGAAAAATCATTTGATTTTTTTTGTTCTGAATGGACACCATTATATGATTTCCCTTAACAACCATAAAAATAGAGAATTCAAAAATTGCAAACGAAATTGTAAATTTCATTTGCTCTTTTCACGTGCCACTGAGGTAATATGTTTATGTTGCAATAACAACTAAAAGTTGACAAAGCAAAAGGCTGTCAGTTGCAAACCAAACATCGAAAATTGAACCACCGAAAACAGAACAAAAGAAAATCTTTTCATTTATGATTGCATATCTTCAGGATTTGATTAAAAGTAACCGAAGGTTAACGAAATATTGAACCAATAAATTAAAAATATTAACTGACCTAAAGCTCAAAAAAATAGTTTAATTTAACATAAAAAACAAGTGCTTAAATTGCAAGGATACGTTGAAGTTTTATAACTTTATGAAACAAAGTTTATTCAAAGATGTTTTAAAAAACATTTAAAAAAACTAAGCAGCAAATATTCTTTTCACTTTTGCCATTTCAGCTCAAAAGTTATAAAATTATTTTTTAAAAATTTGTACATTATTTTTTTTTTTTTTTAAATAAATAAATTGTTTTTAAGCCCAATAAAACTTTAAATTAGAAAAGATATTATCAGCAATTAAATTTTGATTTAAAAAATTTTTAAGTAAACTTTTTTGTTTCCCTCTATGAAAGGGAAATTCCAATACACATGTCAATTAAATAATTAATAAAATAAAATAAAATTACTACATGAATTTAATTTAATTTGATTCAATATATGAAGTATGTATATTTATTTGACATAAAGTTTTTATTTAATTTGAAAATTTTGCTTGTTTTTATGTTTCGTTTCCGCTAATGGAACTCATCAGTTCACTTTAACACACACAAAAAAAATCTTTTTTTTTCAATGTGTTTTTGTGTTATTGCGCTATCAAATTCACATTTTTTCAACTTGAAATAAATTTGTTTTCAAAATGATTTTTCATTTTGATTTAACATTACTGAAATGTTAAATCAACATGAAATTAAGTTATTTCAAAAATAAAAATTTTCTTGGATGTGATTTAACATTGCTGAAATGTTATTAAATCAACATGAAATAAAGTAATTTCAAATGGAAGAACTTTTTTTGGAAGATTACTGTAAATCATATTGAATCAACATAAAACATATGTTTATACACCTATTCCTCGATTTACACGATATATACGTTCCTGAGAGAGTCATGTAAATTGAAATTTTAAATTTTTTTATGAAAAATCGTGATAATTGAAAAAAATGCAGAATCGCGTAAAAAATCGATTTTATTAAGAAATTATATATGTATTTTAACTTCGTTTTTCAAATATCAGAAGCGTTTACTCAAAACACATAAAAATAAACCTTTATTCATTAAACAAAATAAATGCTATTCATAAACAAACAAAAAAAAAACTAAAAATATCAGAAGCGTTTACTCAAAACACATAAAAAATTATAAATCTCTCAATTTACACGAAAACTAAAATAATCGTGTAGAAGTGAAATCGTGTAAAAAAAAATTTGTATGTATCGTGCAAGTCGAAGGATAAGTGTAAAGCAAAATTATTGTCAAAAAAATATTAAGTTACTCTTGGTTTCGTAGATCTTAAAATAAAATTTTTCTGTGTGCAAACATAACCATTTGTTTCAGTCGTTAGATTTGTGACGTTTAATTATTTAACATTTCCTCTTGCAAATATATGTAATTTTAATTTAATTAAATTTATTTTTTAAAGCATTTTTATGGATTTAAGTTAGCAAAAATTCAAATTGAAAATTTTAACGCTAATTAAATAAACTTAATGATAACCCTAGAAACCTGTGCAGGATATTTAAAATTGCAAAACAACTTTTCAGCTAAAGTAGTTAAGCTTATGGGGAAAATATGTAAAGCTGAATGAAAACTGTGTGGGTTGTTGAAAAAAAATTTAACAAAATTTACTTTTTTTTTCCTTTGCAGCACTACGAAATCAGTTATGCTTTCTCTATTCCCTGTGGATATTTTTATTTCTGTTTGTAACGCAGCAATCAATAGCACATTTCTGCTTCTTCATTTCCGCTCTAAGAGACTTTAAGCAACTCTCAAGTAAAATGTAAAGTAAAATGCCAAGAATTAAATTTCACAGGGCTGAGAGATTTTTGTTTGTTTTTGTTTTCTTTTCTATTCATTCATCTAGCTTCGCACACTTTCTAATTATTTAGCTTACCAGCAGCTTTATGCTTCGATTAATTTTCCTTAGATACTTTTGCCCTTTAATATTTCAAATCATATATTCTTGACTATTAATTGATGTAAAAAAAGTTCTGCTTTCGAGCAGCTGAATATTTATAAAAAATAACTACAAGAGCCACAGTTTGAGTAATATGAATGATTTTGGCTGGCTGTATTTAGTCTTTGACTGCTGCTGCTTTCCACCGTCCAAGTAAGTCACCAGCTTAACTTGGAATATATTAAAGGAAAATTTAAAAACAAAAAATTTATTATAGACACAAATAAATGAGATGAATATGGGAACAACATACAACAAAATTAATTATGTTAAACTGCTCAAGACTACTTTTCATGAAAGATTTAATGCTTAAAAAGGAGTTTTAAACAGCCTGCAGTAACTGGAAAAACTGACTAAATTGGGAATTTGGACAAGTGTTAAATATTTAAAAAAAAAAAACATCCAAACCTTAGCACAAAAGTTGTTCAGATCTTCTTAAGTACCATCAAAGTGTTTCTAACTTTAAGGCCATCAGGGCAAAAGTGATGTAACCCACACTTTTTTTGGTTGCTGTTTTTTTGTATTATTCCTTATATCAAAAAAAAAAGTACAGTAAGAAAATTTTTGGTATTTAAAAGAAGATTGAGAATCAAACAATTAAATAGTTTGGGGTTGCATCTCATTTGCGCTGATAGCCTCAATTTATATATGAACATTTAAAACATTTATTACTCAAATATAAATTGTAGTGAAATTTTCTTGCCTACATTTCTACAAAAAACAATACAAACAAATTTGCCTTGCAAGCACTTGAAAAAGCAATTAAAACTCCAAACTCTAGTTCATTATCTTATTTTACAAATCGTGACCTACATACCAAAGGAACACAATTAATAACAAGAAAATAGAAATAACATTTCAACGAGCGTCCTCTAAATATTTAATTCAAGAAAGTACTCACATAAAAGTTGTTAATCACCATAATAATGGTAAATATGTAAGAATTTAAATAAATGTATGTCACGTTAAATAAACATCAATCGTTACTCATTACGTAGAGCATTCTTAACAATTTAAGCTATAATAGAATTATGTAGAGCATTTTTACTAATTAAAGTTTGATCTCCTTGTAGGAAAGGAACATGCACACAGAAAAAGATATCAATGTAAAATCGACATGAAAATTTTGATTGCAAATCATATTAAATTTGTTGGAAATAATATGTTGTTTAAGTGTGTTGCTGCTTCTTTAATTTATTGATAGCCTCAATACACAATTGTGCTCAGTTGTGTGACTTGCTTTTGTTTTGTTGTTGTTTGTTTTGATGTTGGTAAATAGCCGAAAAACTTCGCATTACCAGCAAAATCTCCTGTAGGTTTTTTTTTTTTTTTTTTTTTGTTAACTATAACTTTAATTTCAAATAAATTATATGCTAAATGATCAATTAAATCATATTGAATTAAAATTGTGGCTGGAGTAGTAAGCGCGTTGACTACCACACAATGAGTTCGAGTTAAAATCATGGCCGGGGGAAGCCAAACATAACAACACACACATTTTCTTGATTCTTGTGCCAATACATACAATCTGGTAAATTAAATAATTAATTTAAAAAAATACTGCAATTTACTAATTTCATGTAGTTTCAACTTGAAATAATTTTGATTCAAAATGGTTCACCGTGTTATTTCAGTATGAACTTCAGGTTGTTTTAAACTGAAACAACTTTGATTTAATATGTTTTTTCATTTTGATTCAACAGTACTGGCACATTAAACAGACGGTTGAATAAAGTAGAAAATTTATATGAAAAGCTCTTATTTTTCTGAGTGTTTTTCCTACTAGTTTTCTAAACCAAACGCCTGCCTGACTTGTGGAAACAGGGTTATATTTTTTTTACTACAAATTCAAAGTAAATATTTTCCAGTCTAACAACATTTTTTTGTCATGGTTTCAATTTAATTTGTGGTGCGCGAAACCTAATATCATTTCGTTAACCTTCATTGAATTGTGTAATCAGTTGAACCAAATGTTGAATGCTTTTTTGCACGTGCCGCAGGATAAATAATACTGACTTGGATAAAAACTTTTTGTGTTAAAGTTCTGCTTGTAAGATATTTGTGTTTGTAATTACTTTTACACAAAATTTCCTTTTCATCTCTTGAAGGAGAAAAAAGTATAAATAATATGTTGTGCAAATAATTCAGGTATACACTTACATACATTTCGCTACATTAATATAGAAAGGGTATAACTCATTATTTTTTTTTATTTCGAGATTTTTGTACATTTAGAGAGAAGAACGTCTAATTTATCGAAAAATGAAAAAATCTCGATTTCAAAAAAATAATGAGTCAGGGCCTTTATATATTAAGGTAACGATATATAATTTACTGGCAAAGTTAATAAAGTAAAATAAAATCTGTCTTCTTTTGCATAATCCCCCATATTCATAAAATTTAAAATGTGTTGGAAATGTATTTTATATAAATTTTTTTTTATTTTTTTTTTTAATTGATGTCAAACACATTTTTTATAAATGTGGGGAAATAAATTCAATATCCAATTCTGCATAACGGATAACAACTATTTTACATACGACGGACAATATTACCATCAAATATGTGGTATATGGAAATCCATTATCACTGACGATAGCAGATATTGTTTTGGATACAATGTTGGCCTACGTTATTGAAGAATTGAATACTAAAAACGTAAACATAAAATTTATATCTAAATGCGTTGACGATTTATTTGCGGTTATAAAGAAAACGACTTGGAAATCATATTGAAAACATTAAATTCATATCACACGAATCTGCAATTTACAGTTGAAGTTGAAGAAAATGATGAAATACCTTATTTAGACATGAAAATAATAAAAGACAGTAATAGATTAATAACAAACTGGTATGCCAAGAAAACCGCATCTGGAAGATTAATTAATTACCACTCTACCCAGCCGATGAACACGAAAATAAACACGGCAATGAATCCCACTACCAAAATTCTCAACATTAGTGACAAACGATTTAGAAATAGTAACATCAGCAAAATTAGAAATATAATGACAAAAAACAATTTCCCAAAATACATCACGAACCACTTAATAAACAAATGCTTAAGTAACAAAAATCAAACTGGTAACACTACTAATAAAGAAGTAGAAAAGGTTTTTTACAGTGTAGAATATGTTCCAAAGTTGACTGAAAACAAAACATTAAAGCATTTGGTGAATGATGCAACAACAATAGTCACACACAGATCGAACAAAACACTGAGACATCTATTTACGCGGGAAACCACGAAATTGGACAAACTAGAAACAGACAACGTTGTATACGAGATCACTTGTCAAGGGAATGAAGTGGAAAGGTGTAACAAAGTATATGTAGGAACAACAAAACGGAAACTCGGGACTAGAATATCAGAACATGAAGCAGATATAAATAAAGGAAAGGAGACAACAGCTCTAGCACAATATGCGAAAGAAAGGAAACATAAAATAGATTTTAAAGGAGTGAAAATATTAGACAGAGAAAAGAAAACGAACAAAAGGTATACACTAGAAAGCCTACGGATACAACAACGCATAAAGAAATCTATAAACCAAAGAAGACAAAGACAACACCAAACTACAATATTCCATTGCAATCACCTGACAATTAAAGTTCTGTGATATTAGTTTTTAAGTTCGACTGTGATATTTTCTTTTATTTATTATTATTTAATTGAAATTTATTTGCTGGTAGTTTAGCATGTCTATATACGTATTTCATTGGCGCTTGAACCAAATCATCAGTAGACTTTAACCACAAATTTTAAACAGTCACAAACCTCTTACTTTATGCATAGACTTTCAAAAACTATATGAGAATCCATAAAATAATAATACTTTTAAATTATACACTTAATTGTTCGTGATGTCCAGTTTTTTATAATTTATTTAGTAATGTAACTGAAGAATCGTGAGTACAACATAAAAACTAATATAACACACAAAAACTATAATTAACAAACACATTGTAATTTGTTGATAGAACTTAATAATAAAAACTTCTCCTGAAAACGTCGGAAAAAAGCTGACGAAACGTTGAGGAAAAAGATGAATTAGATTTGTTTTACTTGCATCTTAATAATTAAGAAAACTGACCAAAAATAGCCTACGTAAAAAATGTATAAGGGGTTTTTTTTTTTTTTTGTATAACCGGTGTTGTGCTACGACTCACAAAAACTTAAATCAATGTACATAAATTTGAGGCATTAAAAGACAGCATATCGTTTAATATTTGCCTTGTCTCAACATATCATAGGCAACATTTTGGTCTTGGCAGTTATTAGATAATAACAAAGCTTTAAGTTAAGTGATTGTTTTTTTATTAATATCTATAAGAATGTCATATCTTTAATTCATTAAACGTATAATTAATATTAGTATGAGAAATAATATCAATCATACGCATCCGCTAAAATTGTTTAAACTTCCATATTGACTAAAATAAAAAATAATTTATTGAATTTATATTTATATGTTATTTATCATTAAGGGCCATTATTACAACTTAAGGTTAGTTAAAAGTAGGAATTTATCGGACGTATAAAAACTTTATCATTTGCAAAATTTTACTTTAACTTAAAGTGTGCGATAAATTACAGGCAAGTTTATTCTACCTGGTAAGTTAAATCCAATTTGCAATAATGGAAAGCTTTTTATACGTCCGATAGAATCCTACTTTTAACTAACTTTGAGTTGCAATAATGGCACTAGGTGTTAGTTAATCATAAAGTTGATGAAACTTAAAGCTCGATATGCACATTAAACATCCGAAATTAGTTAAAAATTGAAAACATTACACATTCATTATCTGCAGAAAGTTATATATAGATGAAATAAAGTAAGTAGTTGTAACGTGGTCATGCTTCCACGGGCCACTGGGTTTGGCTGGGTTTTCCATTTAATACATTCTGTCGCAGTTGTGAACAACAGCATAAAGAGAAGACAGTTTCTGAACTGCTCTGCGACTGCCCGGCTTTATATATTACGAGATACAATTTTCTAGGGAAACACAGATTACACAGAAAGAAATATTTTTCCAATTCAACACCTTTAGTTGATAACAAAAATTAAAAATTTGAAAAACCCACGACTTTTTCCAGAAAAGATGTTATATCTTCTAAACGGCTGGACCGATTTTCTTCAAACATAGCTAAGAACCCTCTCGATCAAGTCATCTTTCACACAGAAAAAAAAACTAAATGAAAATCGGTCTATCCGTTTGGCCTGTACGTGGACAAGACAGACATACAGATACACAGACACACAGACACATACTACAAACTTATAACACCCCTTTTTTAGTCGGGATTAAAAATAAAAATAAAAATCATCAATCAACAATTTAGTTCTATCAAATAAATCAAATATAAATTACAGCCTTATTTATAAAAATTATTAAGACTTTATAAAGGCTTAATAAGAAAAATTTTGCATGAAAATTTATTTTAAAAACCTTTTATGAGGCCTTAATAAAATTTATAAATAAGGCTAATAAAGTTAAGTTCAATTAATTACATTTTTAAACAAAAGTTTAAATGCTTAAAGAACACGTATATAAACTTAAGCCGGTTATTGCTTCGATCAATCGTGGACCGCCGCCCTGTTTCCTCACGGCATTGATTTCTGACGACATTTTCATATTTTTCATAGTAAAAACAGCTGATGTCAGAGAGGTTTGTCAGAAGAAAAAAGACAATACTCTAATTGAAATTTTTTCTGATTTTTCAGATAATACACAACATGTGCGTATTTTGCACTGGGAAATTTCTTATTTCATATTTAGTGTTCTAAAAAAATTCTGTATGCAAATTATTTTGATGTTCTAAAATAAATTCTGTATGCAAATTAAATTTTAATCATAATGAGAAAATAAGTTAAAGCATTACACATCAAAACTTAAGTTAGCTAATAATTTGTAGGATGTTTCTGCTCCATAGTTCTTGCCATCTCCCTAAGGGAGCTTTCTAACTTTCTATTAACAATGATTTAAATGAAAATGGATCGTATTTTCTTTCACTCAACCCCGCGCCTGTAATAAATACATCATCTTTTTTAAGTAAGTTAATAATAAATGTTTTTAATATATCAAACAAAAAACCATAATTCTGGGCTCTTTCAAAACAAAACAAAAAAATTCTCATCCTGCATTTCATCTAACAGATGTGCAAAATTTTTTTTGCATGTCACCTTTGTAGTAATTGCGTACGGCCTCATACACACGTACGTATGTATATTTGTATTGATGTGTGGGTTATTGTGATACACTTACATTTCCACATAGTCATAAAGTTTCAATTCACAATAACAGTAACTGTTATATTATTTATGCTCAAAATTCAAGGAAAGAAATTAAAACGACTCTCTCTCTCTCTCTCTCTCTTTGTGTATGAAACATTATTGTGCTCTGGCTCTCATATGTACAAAACAAAAACAGCTGTGTAATATAACGGTATTATAAATACCATAAAATATTTATATGGTTGTGTTAATAGTCGTGCATACGTAAAACCTGTGAAGCAACAACTACAACAGGCTGGATACCAGAAACTCTCTCTTGGTGCTTGATGTATAAATAGAAAGTGTTCGAAAGTAGGAAACTTTAGTAGCAGTTTAACTTCCGACGGTTTGAAATTAGATCTTAAAAGATAAATAAACGCTTGAAATAAAAGTTAGAAAAAAGTGAGAAGTGTATTCTTATGTATAAATAATATACAATAATACATTTATATGTATATACATAGTATATAAATGACAAGTATTTTAACAATATACTTTTTTCTAAAGCAAAAGTTACAAGAGCAAGAAATTTAATTGGTTGATGAATACATCCAGGAAGTTGCATTAACTAAATTTTATAATGAAAAGAAAATTTTAATTAAATGAATAAATAAAAAAAATATTTAATATTAATAAAAGGAAAACAAAATTATGATAATAAGAAAATTTCATAAGAATTTATTTAAAATAAATCAGCTAAAGGTTTCCAAAAAAAAAAATAACAACCTATAAAAAGTTTGGAAAACCCCTTTTCAAATTTGCTGCAATTATTTTATTAAGCGAAAACTAAAAAGAAATGTATGGCTTTAAAATAAATTAAACCTCAAACTTTTTGCTCCAGCAACCGAAACTGCTTCTAACAAGCTAACAAAATAAATAGAAACGAATATACAGAAAACAGTTATATGAAAACTTTTGTAATATGAATTAAATAATTAATTAAATTTTCTACTCAAATTAATTTAAGCAATTAATTGGAATTTTTAATTTTAAATGTTAATTGGTGAACAATTTTTTGTATGTGTGTGTTTATATCTTAAGTTTTCATGTCATAAAATGATTTTCTTTCAGAAGAGTAAAAAAAACAGGATTTTAAAGTAAAGACCGGTATGAAAATTTTTATTTTTTGTGCGTGTCATAAAAATTCTGTGGAAAATTTTCGGGCGAATTTCAATCTGCGTGTTTAGTTAAAACAACTTATCTTAGCATATATTATGTTCACAAAAAAAAAATTAAATTTAAAAATTTAAATTTTCTTAATTTCATATCACTTATTTACTTAAACATCACAGCTCCAAAAAAAAACTAGAGTGATAGAAAACGAGTTTAAAGTTTGCAATTTATACAAAATATAATGGTAAAAGAAAATTTTTTTTTTATCTCATGAGTTGAGTGCACAAGATGTTTGTATAAAATTTTTACCCAATATGAATAACAAAATGAGGATTAAGCCTCTATTGCCGTTCTCAACTAAATTGCAAATTTGTTGTTTTGAAGTCAACCGCAGATTTGACACACCCCCATTTATATCGTATTATTACGAGTATATATCTGTGCCAATAAATAATAATGGCTTACGTCGAAATTTCATGATTTGAGATATTAAGGGTTTTGTCGAAAATGAATTGTGTTTGGTTTTTATATAAAAATTTTCCTTCCGAAAAAGATGCACATTTATTTAGAACATAACTGTTAATTTTATAAAAAAAGAAAACGTTTTATTAGTTAATGTTCGATGTTTTTTAGTTAAGATGTTATGAAAAAAATCCATTGTTAGAAAAATTAAAATTAAAGTGCACTTAAGCTATTATATTTAAAGGTAAAATAATTTTTATTGATGGTAAGTCGAGATAAGTGCTTTAGGTTAAATTGAAAAATGCGGAAAACCTGAGATAATATAATTTTTTAAAAGCTTAGTTAAATATAAGTTTTTTTTTTTAATGGAGAATAATTTGGATGGGATTTTAAGTTGAGGTAAGATGTTATGGCTTACGTATTATTTTCCAAGAAAACTTAAGTTAAAATATAAATGCGTATAGTTTTATTAATAATGACACTTTTTAATTGAAATTTAGTTGAGTGATAGATCTTGAAGAAGAGAATAAGAATATGTAATAAAATGAAAAAGCACTTTGTTCAACTTAAGCCATTATTATTTATTGCCACAGATATATACTAGAAACTTAACCTTTATTGAAATTGTGAATGACAATCGCAATGTGTAAGCTGAGTTGACTCTCAGACAACCAAACTGAGTTGAGTTGAGAAAGGCAATGGAGGCTTACATTCTTTGTTACGTATTAAATCATAATTTTCGAGTTATGACGTTGTTGCAATAAAAATGTTTGGTACAAAAAAAAAATAAATCGGTTCATGTTATTGCAAAAATTTTAGTCTTATACAAAAAGCGTACGAAATTAAGCAATTGGACATCAAAATCGACAAAAATGAAAACAAGCAAATTGAGGAAAATTTTAATGATAAAAATTACACTCAAAATATTCTGTATGTAAAATGGTAATTTATTGTACAGTTTCCACAAGTCAGGCAGACGACTCGTCTAGAAAATTTGTAAATAAAAAAAAACATATTAGTGCCTTCAATATAAATTTATTATAATAACGCCGTCAGCAATCAACCCACGCACCGGCTTCAAAGTTGATGCTCATGGTTATAATGCTGCGCAACTTTGTATATGTAGAAAATACATGCGAAAAGTATACAAACTTTGTTTTGATACAACCTGGAAGTCAGCCGGCGTTTCAAAAAGAGGTTTTATTTTTAAAAGCTCGCCACAGGCGTGAGAGTGGCTAACATTTGGCTGATTGATTGGTTTTTTTTTCATTATTATTGGAATACCTTCTATTATACAAAAAAAAATATCTGATGTTTTCACTCAAAAATATAAGTTTTTTACACATCAAAATAAAACATCTTATTGTAAAACACTTAAATTTACAAGGAAAATTTCAAAAAAAAAAAAAAAAATATTGCGAATTTGCCAGTACTCAACACAGACACACTTTACAATTTTTTATTAAATAAAACAAAAGTATTACAAAAATAAATGCGTCAAAAATAGAACATTGGCAATAGTTGCAAAATTTAAGTTTTCTGATTGATTCAAGCATTTTGATGAATAAAACAATTTTTCTTTTACTTTTTCTGCTATAGAAAAATAATTTTCTTGAAACCAAAAAGGTAAATAAAGGAAAATGCGTGCTTAAGTGTTCTATGTTTTATAAATCTTTAATTACTTATATAACATATTTTAAGAAATTTCTATACCTAAAGGTTATTTCGCATGAAAAAGTCCAGAGAAAAAAAACCTATTCAATATAGAACAATAAATTATAGCAGAACATTATATTTTATTCATAAAAGAAGTATTTCTAGTTTAAAAAGAAGTTTACTTAACCAATTTCTATATAAAATTTCTTTGCACAATAAATCATTTGTACTAACAAAAAATTATAAATAATAAAAATTAAAAATAAGTTCTAGACAAAAATTCCCTTAGGAAAAGGTTCTATTAATAAAAATAAAAAAATAAAACAACTCTACACGCATCATTAAACAGGAAACACATATAAGCCCATTCATTCATTGTTCTGCTTCACATGTCTCCATAGTAATTGATCCTCCACAAACACGTGTCAAATAATTTCTTTGCTTATTTGAAAATAAAAAAAAACAAAATAACAACAAATACACACAGAAAAATTTTATTTTAAAATTTACGCAAACAAAATTATTTTAAAATTTTTTGGCAATAATTTTGCTTCATATGTATTTCAGGTTAATTTAACATGATTTACAGTAATCTTGAAAGAACTTTTTTCTTTTGAAATACATAACTTTATTAAACGTTGACTTAACAATCCAGTTAAAACAACGTGAATTTGATTCTAAAATAATTACAATAAGAAATATATTAAATCAAAGTTATTTCAAGTTGAAACAACATGAACTTAATTAAATGCAATCATTTTATATTATTATTTAATTTTTACGGTAGTGTTTGTATTTGTACAGGCATTAACATATTATTTCTAATACATTTAATGTAAATTGCAATCAAAGTTTTTTTTATGTTGATTTTACATTGTTTACATATTATTCTAGGTGTAGACTTTTCACTTCCAGTTAAATGCCCAACTCACTGAACACAACATGCTTAGGAACAAGGGTAGTAAAGACATGTGAAATTAAACACATAAAGCCGTCAGTTATATAAATTAAACACTAAAGAGAGTTGACAGTCCCAAGCTCAACAAAAAATCAAATAATGAATAATAAAAAAAGAAATTGTTTGCCTTAATGCTGAAATAAAAAGCCGCCTACGTTTGATCACAATATGAAGGAAGCGAAAAAATAACTTTTTTTCATTAATAATATGTATTTGCTTCTGGGGCCACAGCATATAATTGTGTGTGTGTGTGCGCTCTCACGAGTAAAAGCCTACACATGAGCCAAGATATGACAGACTCATGTTTAAATTTCTTCAGATCCTTTATTACCTTCATGGCCTTCGAACAAGTTTGATTAATATTTCTATTTATACTTAAGTTCTCCTCTTTTTTTTAATTCCCCTAAAGTATGTACTTGGTGGTATTTATAAATAAAAATATTTCATATTTTTTTAAATATAATTAAAAGTTTAGTGTTCCATTGAATTGGAAATATCTTTAAGAATAATTTATAGTCTCATAAAAGAACTAAAAAAACATTAAATGCCTTAAATAGGCTTTCAATAAATCACTAAAACTTTTTTTATTTGAAAATAAATTATTATTCTCTTAATAGCTTTTAAATTGTTCATTAAAACATCATTTAATTGAGTTTGGCAAGAACCGTGTTGAAAAAGTTCATTGCCGTATTCATGAAAAATAATTAAGGCTTACAACCTTCTATACAAAATTCGTTTTGTAAACCTTTTGTAAATTAAAAATTATTTTTTATGAACACAGCAGTTAATGTTTTAATTCGAATTACAATTTGTTTTTAAATAACAAAAATTAAAAATTTTAAAAACCCCCGGCTTTTTTCAGAGAAGATGTTATATCTTCTAAACGGCTGGACCGATTTCTTTCAAACATAGCTAAGAACCCTCTTGATCAAGTCATCTTTCAAACAGAAAAAACTAAATGAAAATCGGTCCAGCCGTTTGGCCTGTACGTGGACACAGACAGACACACAGATACACAGACACACAGACACACACTACAAACTTATAACACCCCTTTTTTTAGTCGGGGGTTAAAAACACAATTCACAGAATTTGTATATGTCCTCAATTACTTTAGTAAAACTTGACACAAAGCAGCAATTACATTTAATTAACTTTAAAAATTTTCTTACTTTAAATCTAGAGCCAAAAATAATATTTCATAATTTATTATTATTTCCCTTTTCAATTGAGTTTTTTGTTTATATCACTCACAACACAATAAGAACACGTTTCTAGCTGCATAAGCTCAATGGGGCAGAATCAAAATATTTATAAGATAAATCAACCATTTCTAAGCAGATAGTGTTATTGAAATTTCGTACACACAGAAAGTTTTTACATTGAAATCTTTGCTAACCAGGTTAATTTAAAATTTCAATGATTTTGCTTCATATATGTTTCATGTTAATTCAATATGATTTACAGTAATCAAATTCAAACAACGTCCATTCGATACCAAATCAACATGTTGCATTATGTTAAATCAAAGTTATTTGAAGTTGAAACAACATGGGTTAACATTATTGCGTCTGTTGGTACATTCATCAGGAAAATTATACTGTCTTCCCCGGCCGCTGGTATTGCAGCAGTCAGTCGTAATCTAACAAAAACATACTCACAAATCACAGTCATTTCATAGAAAAATTATTTTCAAGTCATGTCAAGTCAGAGTCAATTCATAGTCTAGTCATTGTTAAGTCACGTCATAGTCAAGTCATAGTCAAGTCATAGTCAAGTCGTAGTCAAGTCATAGTCCATTCATAGTCCATTCATAGCCAAGTCATAACCAAATCATAATCAGGTCATAGTCGAGTCATAGTCAAGTCATAGTCAAGTCGTAGGCAAGTCATAGTCAAGTCATAGTCAAGTGATAGTCAAGTCATAGTCAGTTCATAGTCAAGTCATAGTCAAGTCAAAGCCAAATCATACTCAAGTCATAGTCGAGTCATAGTCAAGTCACAGTCAAGTCATAGTTAAGTCAAGTCATAGTCTAATCATGGTCTAGTCATGGCCAATTCATAGCCAAGTCATAGTCAAGTCATAGTCAAGTCATAGTCAAGTCATAGTCCATTCATAGCCAAGTCATAGTCAAGTCATAGTCAAGTCATAGTCATTCATAGTCAAGTCATAGTCAAGTCATAGTCAAGTCATAGTCAAGTAATAGTCAAGTCATAGTCAAGTCATAGTCAAGTCATGGTCAATTTATAGTCTAGTAAAAGTCATAGTTAAGTCATAGACAAGTCATAGTTAAGTCATAGTCAACTCATAGTCATAGTCAAGTCGTATTCAAGTTAAAGTCAATTCATAGTCAAGTCATAGTGAAGTCATAGTCAAGTCATAGTCAAGTCATAGTCAAGTCATAGCCTAGTCATAGTCAAGTCGTAGTCAAGTCATAGTCAAGTCATAGTCAAGTCATAGCCAAATCATAATCAAGTCATAGTCAAGTCATAGTCAAGTGATAGTCAAGTCATAGTCAGGTCATAGTCAAGTCAGGTCATAGTCAAGTAAGGTCATAGTCAGGTCGTAGTCAAGTCATAGTCAAGTCATAGTCAAGTCATAGCCAAATCATAAGCAAGTCATAGTCGAGTCATAGTCAAGTCATAGTCAAGTGATAGTCAAGTCATAGTCAAGTCATAGTCAAGTCATAGTCAAGTCATTGCCAAATCATAATCAAGTCATAGTCGAGTCATAGTCAAGTCATAGTCAAGTCATAGTCAAGTCATAGTCAAATGATAGTCAACATGTAGTCATGTGATAATCAAGTTATAGTCATTTAAAAATCTACGTCAAGTCGCATAAGCAAGTTCAGACATAAGCAAGTCATAGTCAAGTCCATGGCAAGTTTACGCAAATCATAATTAAGTCTTGTCATAGTCTACCCATAGTGCAGTCATTAGTAATCATTTTTTTATTATGGCTGAGTCTGGAACTATTCTTAAGTTTATTTGTAAGAAGAGTTAAGGTAGAATTAGTAAAATCGTATCATTCTACTTTACAGCTTGCCGTATCAGTAGTTGTGAATTGGGGTTCCTGTGGCAATTAAAATTGTTAAATTGTTGGTGAAATTGTTAAATTTGGGTAATTAAAATTTGAAAATTGTTAAATTCTTGGAAATTTGTGTTTTTTTGTTTACATAAGGAGTTTTTTGTTTACATTAGGAGTTTTTGTTTACATTAAGTGTATGTCTGTCTGTCGGTCTGTCTGTCTGCCTGCCTGACCGTGGGAAGTTTGTGTGTGGAATATTTTGTGTGAATGTATTAAGGCGGTTCATAGTTTGGCGGTTTTTATGTGTGTATGTGACGACGGGGAAAATCATGAAAATGGTTTTTTCAAATGCCGACGGCAAAACATGATTATTATTTTTTTCAAATGCCGACGGCAAAACATGATTATTATTTTTCGTAATGCCTACGGCAATGCATGATCATTTTTCCTAATGCCTACGGCAATGCATGATATTTTTTTCAAATGCCGACGGCAAAACATGATTATTATTTTTTTCAAATGCCGACGGCAAAACATGATTATTATTTTTCGTAATGCCTACGGCATGCATGATAATTTTTCCTAATGCTGACGGAAAATCATCTAATGATTTTTCCTAATGCCGAAGGCAAAACATGATAATTTTTCCTAATGCCGAAGGCAAAACATGATAATTATTTTTTTCAAATGCCGACGGCAAAACATGATTATTATTTTTTTCCTAATGCCGACGGCAAAACGTGAAAGTTATTTTTTCTAATGCTAATGTAGGTGTTGCTAGACTGTGGGAATTTAAGGCTGACCGTGATTTGAGTGGGCGGCGTTGTTGCCGTAATATGTAACCATAGGAATTTGTGGATGTGTCTGTCTGTCTGTGAGAATTTAGGTGATGGTTTGATTGGCAGGGGGCGGGGTGTAGTAGAGCTAGATCAATTGCATGTATATGTGTGTGTGTGTGTGTGTGTGTATATGTGTGTGTGTGTACGTTTGTAGGAATTTCTATAGGAGCTTAAGGCTGATTGCGATTTATGAGGGGCGAGGTGTACTAGTAATATGTAACCGAGGGAGTCTGTCTGTTTGTATTTCTGTAGGAGTTTAAGGCTGACCATGATTTGGGTGGGCAGGGTTGTTGACGTAATATGTATCCATGGGGATTTGTGGATGTGTCTGTCTATAGTAGTTTAAGGCTGATCGTGATTTGAGGTGGGTGAGGATGTTGTTGAGGTAAATTGGTTATGTGTATGTATGTATATATGTATTTTTGTAAGAATTTAAGATGATTGTGATTTATTAGGGCCGAGGTGTTCTTGTAATATGTAGCCGTGAGAATCTATGTGTATAGACGTCTGTAGAAGTTTAAGACTATCTGTAATTTCAGGTAGGTGAGAGTGTTGTGTTGTTGAGATTAATCTTGTATATTGTATATGTACCTATGTATGATCATGGGAATTTGTGTATGTATATCTGAGGGAGAATTTAAGGCTCGTCATGATTTGCAAAAGGTGGGGTGTTGTTGAAATTTTCTTGGATATTTCTTATATGAATTCTGCTATGTGTGTGTATTTGAGCTGGTATTTATGTGTAGGTAGAAATAAATTGTTTTCAATATCGACATATGGTACTATAAAATACTATCATATATCTGGACTCCCCTAATCCTAGTATGCTTTTATACTTACGATTGCTTTATATTTTCTCATGCTTAAATTTGTCTCGCGTTGAAGTCAGTCTGTGTGAAATTTGTTTATATTACAGATTTTGTTTATTTAACTACATTCGTCTTCTTTGACTGAAAGAGTTATCTACACACAGAGAAAAACCAACTTGAAATCAGTAAGAACCATGCTGAATTAATAAGAACCATTAGCGAAGGTTTAGTCATATTGAAATTTCTTATTTCAATATGGACAAAATATTAATTTACAGTATTCATTTATTAAACTCATTAGTTTGTAGATATCTCAATATACATTTTCTATTATATTAAAAATTATTGAATTAATGTGATGAATTCTTATTTTTAAGCTGCAGATTTTCCCTGAGTGTATGGATTGTTTATATTTGCATTGTGCTTTAACTAAACGACGCTTCATATATTTTCATGATGTAGGTCTAATAAATACTTAAGCATTGATAAGAAATTTGATATGTATACATACATATCTACAAATTGATTTTATGTATGTATGTATGTATGTATGTACATATATATGTACATACAAATAAGTGTTCAACTCAATCTTTGAATACATTTTTTATTTTATTTTTTGTCATGTGATGTCTGTTGTTGGTGAAATTAAAAACATTTTAATTTTTATCTGCGTTTACTTAAAAGTTTGTGAGGATTTTCTGTTGTAAGTAAAACTGAATTCTTGAAGATATGTACTTACATACTCTATAGTAATAGTAACTATAATAGAAATATTTCTTATACTTAATTTACAGTTTTTTAAAGTATAGGGTATAAAATTTTTTCTAGCTATAGCCTTCTACATTTATTTTGGAAAACTTGCTTTGCTTTTTAAAAATGTATAAACATTTTTAAATGAAACTGATCCGGCACTCCAGCTTAGGTACTGATAGTTTTTTTTTTTTTTTTTTTGTTGTTAGTTAACTTACTTATTTTTTATTTTTTATTGATAAACATTGGAAATCAAAAGGGAGTTTTATATTGTAATTATTATTTTCATAATTGTTGAAAACAATCGCTGCTTTTTGTTTGTTTTTTGCGATGAAATCATTTGAATTACTTTTGCAACTTTACGCGTTTATAAAAATTATGTTATTTTCTATATTTCTTAATTTATAAGACTTTTAGACTTTGTCCTTTAGGGGTTATATATTCTATTATACGATTATGAATAAGAATGCAGTAAGCTGATGTATTTGCTTACTGCTTCAAATTAAAATTTTATTAAATTGAATAAAAGGAGTTTTTTTTTCTTAAACTCTGATGCAGTTAGAAGCGCTGGAGATTCTTTCATATAACAGCTTTTTTGAAATTTTTGATACATAGTATAATATAGAATTGGATAACATTTATTTTTAATTTTTATGTTAAGAAGTACGGGTATGAGACTGAATTTAAATGTACTTTTAAATTAGTTAAATCATAATGAAGAAACATATTTTCTTCTTTAATAGCGATCAACAGAAAACGAACTCGTTTTCATATAATTTAGGTATACCCTATCGACGGCTCCTCTAGGATACAAGATGACTTTGTATGACGAAATTTCTGTTGATTTATACTGATAATATGTTTACATTAATAAGATACATATACATATGTTTATTTTATGAACGGTGAGCACCTATGGCTTTTATTTAATGTTCTATATGACTTTTTTTTTCATTTTATTAAAGTTCAGCGTATTGTATATATATTTCTGAAATGTTTAAGTGTGTTTTGTGTGCCCATCGGGCAGAGTGTACGTATTAGTTGGTCAGTCAGTCTCTATTTTTATTTTTTTTTTTTCTTCTAATGTGCCACTCCTTTTTCAGATTTTACTACTTGGAATAGAGAATTTTTGTCTAATTTTTTGGTGGGTATATACATTAGGTATGTAGAAATTAGTTTAGATACAAAGAAATGCATGTTTAATATATAACTATTGTATCAAATCGATCTCAAATAACTCAGTTACCTCTACCAGCAATTCACCGTTGGTGTATTCATAAAGTGTTAGAAACAATGAAATATCTATGTTTTGAGAGAATTTTTCCCCTCAAGTATTTCTACATGAGGTTTGAGGGGTCAATCACTGTCGCATTCATATGTAATGATTATTCACTTAAAAAACGTCATCATCACCATCAATCATCTCCGTATACAATACATTCATGAGTTGGGTTGATCCAGATACAATTGCTGTCTCATCACCTTCTAACAGCTTTATATATTTTGCTAGTATGCATGCCTTAGCATGCTTCTATCGATAGTGACGTAAGAGTCCGAGATGTAGTAGTGTTACAATTAAAAATCTTTACTATTAGAATTTACCAGTTCGCTCTTTTGAATTTTTGCAAAGTAGATACATATGTATGTATTTCATTGACCACAAAATCATAAAATTTCTTTGCTTACAAAATTGTATGACGTGACGATTTTTTTTTTTTTTTAATTATACATGCTTCGGCATGCTTTCATTTTTTTTTTTCTATAAATTTATGTAATACTCATACAGATACAGATATAAAGTAAGATCTGTTTACTGTACATTTTAAAATTTATGCATGCTTCAGCATGATTCTAGTTGAAGCGTATATTCATTCACTAAGTTTGTTTGATACTTATTCATACACATGTACATTCTTAAAGATTGGATATCAAAGTCCAATTTCCGTAGTTTATCTATATTTTCTAAAGATCTGATAGCTAAAGAAATAAATAGAGTGAAGATCTTCTATAATAATCCCATTTTCATATTGTAAAATTTTGCGTGCTAGCGCTTTCGATGGGAAAATATACATACAACTTTATAAAAAGTGATAATATGATGTGCTGCTGAATATTGCACTATGTTATAGTTCATTTTAAACACTGAAGTTTTAGCAATATTTCATTCAGACCAACAAGTTTAGAGAATTCCACTACATTTAGTTAATTATCTTTCTTAAGACTCATCATTACTAATCAATCCTACAAAAAACAACACAAACTAGATTTTTCGTTTTAATTTTATTTTTATTAAATTCAACATTCATTCTTCAAATTACTTTATACTATATTAAGTAGCTTTTCCTCATTTGTTGAGTTGACTTTAATAGGAGACATTTTAATGGTACGATGAACTTTTCTATTGCATGCATTGAGTAAATCTTTATACATACCAATCCACTTATATGATCCATTAAAGCTAATTCTTTTCACAACATACCTTTCAATGATCTATTAAATCATTCTAATATTGATGCTTTCATATTAAGTAATTTTTAATCTTCTATTTATGTATGAGTTTTCCCAAGTATTTATTAAAAAATTCTTTAGAATCATCTGTTTGTAAGTTTTTTGGTACCCGTACCACTTCAAAAATATTTTCCATTGCCTTGGTTTTTAGAGTGCAGCTTTTATTTTCAGCTGTACTTTGAGAATGTGTCAATTACAGTCTTCAAAAATCAACAATTTCTATTTTCTGTAGAATAGTTCTACATTTCACCTAACTTAGCTCCATAAAACATCATATATTCCTCTCATTACATCTCTACAAGCACAAACAGTTGTTGAAATTTAATATGGACTTCGTTAACTAAATTCCTTTTTAAAGACATTGAATTGTTTCACAGATTTTTTCGAAAGTGTTGTGATCTACATCTTGCACTTTCAGCTATTTATACTAACATGTAGTTAATTTTCTAATCTATATATTTAACCGTAAACTCTTCAATTTGTTTTTAATTATTTACTTTTTAGAATTGCTTTTTCAATTTTATAACTGTCTTCTTTCTCTAATTTTATTTCACGTTGTAGTTCCTCAATTTGCATTTAAATATATTCTTGAATATTAATGCTTTAAGCTATATTATTAATTTGTCTTGTATTTTATCTTCATTCAGTTTAATGTAACTATCAACAATAGTTTGTATCTAATTCATTTATGCCTTCCAATACTGATAAGTCAGTATAAATGTCTTCAGAATTGGAAGTCTATGAGTAAAATCATCGTCATCATCATTCTCAGTATTAGCATCATTAAATATGATGGTATTATCAAATATTGTTCCTTCTACTAGTTTCTTTTGGGGTACTTGTCTATATCTTGAGTGAAGGTTTCTCAGGCTTTAAACTTGTATATTTTCAACTTCTGTCTTGATTTTACTTTCTTCTTTCATAAGAATTCTTTTAATATTTTTAGAACTATTTATGAATTCTTCTGCTATAGGTTTAAATGTATCTTTTAGTTGTTCACTTGCATCTTTTTCACCAGTTTTTATACTACGAAGCTTTTTCTTCAACACATTTCTTGTCAACACCAACTGTTTTAAAATTTTCTCATCCAGGGCAAATAACAGGTATCAGCAATCATATCAACTTTTCAGGAGCGGGTCTGGTTTTCAGATCAGCTTTTCAGGACCTGGTCTGGTTTTCAGATCAGCTTTTCAGGACCTGGTCTGGTTTTCAGATCAGCTTATCAGGACCTGGTCTGGTTTTCAGATCAGCTTTTCAGGACCTGGTCTGGTTTTCAGATCAGCTTATCAGGACCTGGTCTGGTTTTCAGATCAGCTTATCAGGAGCTGGTCTGGTTTTCAGATCAGCTTATCAGGAGCTGGTCTGGTTTTCAGATCAGCTTATCAGGAGCTGGTCTGGTTTTCAGATCAGCTTATCAGGAGCTGGTCTGGTTATCAGATCAGCTTATCAGGAGCTGGTCTGGTTTTCAGATCAGCTTATCAGGAGCTGATCTGATTCTTAGATCAGCTTATCAGGTAACAGATCAGGCTATCAGGAGCTGTTCAGATTTTCATTTCAAGATATCTGAGTCAGATTTAGTTATCAGTGTACAAGTAGCTAGCCATTTATAACATTTATATACATGAAGTTTAAAGTCAGATGAAATACGAAAAAGTAAAGTTTTATCTAGTAAAATTATTTTCTATAACGATCATCGTTAAATATCATATTGGAATTACTTTGGACTGAAATAACAGATTCACTATCGGTAAATTTTGTAATATATTATTATTTTAATTGATGTAATTAATTTCTTCAGATATTTATATCTGGGGTGATATAAGAATGTTGATTCATTCTACTTATGTAAAACTTACACCAGAATCACCAAACATTTAATAAGAGATCATCATAATGTATATTTAATGTTTAAGTTAGGTGAGAAAAATAAAAAGCATGTTGAAAGGATAAATATGGATTTTTGATTATAAGCAAAGATAGTGAATTAAACGATGATCGTTATAGAAAATAATTTTACTAGATAAAACTTTACTTTTTCGTATTTCATCTGACTTTAAACTTCATGCATATAAATGTTATAAATGGCTAGCTACTTGTACACTGATAACTAAATCTGACTCAGATATCTTGAAATGAAAATCTGAACAGCTCCTGATATCCTGATCTGTTACCTGATAAGCTGATCTAAGAATCAGATCAGCTCCTGATAAGCTGATCTGAAAACCAGACCAGCTCCTGATAAGCTGATCTGAAAACCAGACCAGCTCCTGATAAGCTGATCTGAAAACCAGACCAGCTCCTGATAGGTTAGGTTAGGTTTATCTGGTTGGTCCAAGACCTCGCATAGACCGGCATTGATCCTTAGCGATACCAGCTGATAAGCTGATCTGAAAACCAGACCAGGTCCTGATAAGCTGATCTGAAAACCAGACCAGGTCCTGAAAAGCTGATCTGAAAACCAGACCAGGTCCTGATAAGCTGATCTGAAAACCAGACCAGGTCCTGAAAAGCTGATCTGAAAACCAGACCAGGTCCTGAAAAGCTGATCTGAAAACCAGACCCGCTCCTGAAAAGTTGATATGATTGCTGATACCTGTTATTTGCCCTGGATGAGAAAATTTTAAAACAGTTGGTGTTGACAAGAAATGTGTTGAAGAAAAAGCTTCGTAGTATAAAAACTGGTGAAAAAGATACAATTGAACAACTAAAAGATACATTTAAACCTATAGCAGAAGAATTCATAAATAGTTCTAAAAATATTAAAAGAATTCTTATGAAAGAAGAAAGTAAAATCAAGACAGAAGTTGAAAATATACAAGTTTAAAGCCTGAGAAACCTTCACTCAAGATATAGACAAGTACCCCAAAAGAAACTAGTAGAAGGAACAATATTTGATAATACCATCATATTTAATGATGCTAATACTGAGAATGATGATGACGATGATTTTACTCATAGACTTCCAATTCTGAAGACATTTATACTGACTTATCAGTATTGGAAGGCATAAATGAATTAGATACAAACTATTGTTGATAGTTACATTAAACTGAATGAAGATAAAATACAAGACAAATTAATAATATAGCTTAAAGCATTAATATTCAAGAATATATTTAAATGCAAATTGAGGAACTACAACGTGAAATAAAATTAGAGAAAGAAGACAGTTATAAAATTGAAAAAGCAATTCTAAAAAGTAAATAATTAAAAACAAATTGAAGAGTTTACGGTTAAATATATAGATTAGAAAATTAACTACATGTTAGTATAAATAGCTGAAAGTGCAAGATGTAGATCACAACACTTTCGAAAAAATCTGTGAAACAATTCAATGTCTTTAAAAAGGAATTTAGTTAACGAAGTCCATATTAAATTTCAACAACTGTTTGTGCTTGTAGAGATGTAATGAGAGGAATATATGATGTTTTATGGAGCTAAGTTAGGTGAAATGTAGAACTATTCTACAGAAAATAGAAATTGTTGATTTTTGAAGACTGTAATTGACACATTCTCAAAGTACAGCTGAAAATAAAAGCTGCACTCTAAAAACCAAGGCAATGGAAAATATTTTTGAAGTGGTACGGGTACCAAAAAACTTACAAACAGATGATTCTAAAGAATTTTTTAATAAATACTTGGGAAAACTCATACATAAATAGAAGATTAAAAATTACTTAATATGAAAGCATCAATATTAGAATGATTTAATAGATCATTGAAAGGTATGTTGTGAAAAGAATTAGCTTTAATGGATCATATAAGTGGATTGGTATGTATAAAGATTTACTCAATGCATGCAATAGAAAAGTTCATCGTACCATTAAAATGTCTCCTATTAAAGTCAACTCAACAAATGAGGAAAAGCTACTTAATATAGTATAAAGTAATTTGAAGAATGAATGTTGAATTTAATAAAAATAAAATTAAAACGAAAAATCTAGTTTGTGTTGTTTTTTGTAGGATTGATTAGTAATGATGAGTCTTAAGAAAGATAATTAACTAAATGTAGTGGAATTCTCTAAACTTGTTGGTCTGAATGAAATATTGCTAAAACTTCAGTGTTTAAAATGAACTATAACATAGTGCAATATTCAGCAGCACATCATATTATCACTTTTTATAAAGTTGTATGTATATTTTCCCATCGAAAGCGCTAGCACGCAAAATTTTACAATATGAAAATGGGATTATTATAGAAGATCTTCACTCTATTTATTTCTTTAGCTATCAGATCTTTAGAAAATATAGATAAACTACGGAAATTGGACTTTGATATCCAATCTTTAAGAATGTACATGTGTATGAATAAGTATCAAACAAACTTAGTGAATGAATATACGCTTCAACTAGAATCATGCTGAAGCATGCATAAATTTTAAAATGTACAGTAAACAGATCTTACTTTATATCTGTATCTGTATGAGTATTACATAAATTTATAGAAAAAAAAAAATGAAAGCATGCCGAAGCATGTATAATTAAAAAAAAAAAAAAATCGTCACGTCATACAATTTTGTAAGCAAAGAAATTTTATGATTTTGTGGTCAATGAAATACATACATATGTATCTACTTTGCAAAAATTCAAAAGAGCGAACTGGTAAATTCTAATAGTAAAGATTTTTAATTGTAACACTACTACATCTCGGACTCTTACGTCACTATCGATAGAAGCATGCTAAGGCATGCATACTAGCAAAATATATAAAGCTGTTAGAAGGTGATGAGACAGCAATTGTATCTGGATCAACCCAACTCATGAATGTATTGTATACGGAGATGATTGATGGTGATGATGACGTTTTTTAAGTGAATAATCATTACATATGAATGCGACAGTGATTGACCCCTCAAACCTCATGTAGAAATACTTGAGGGGAAAAATTCTCTCAAAACATAGATATTTCATTGTTTCTAACACTTTATGAATACACCAACGGTGAATTGCTGGTAGAGGTAACTGAGTTATTTGAGATCGATTTGATACAATAGTTATATATTAAACATGCATTTCTTTGTATCTAAACTAATTTCTACATACCTAATGTATATACCCACCAAAAAATTAGACAAAAATTCTCTATTCCAAGTAGTAAAATCTGAAAAAGGAGTGGCACATTAGAAGAAAAAAAAAAAATAAAAATAGAGACTGACTGACCAACTAATACGTACACTCTGCCCGATGGGCACACAAAACACACTTAAACATTTCAGAAATATATATACAATACGCTGAACTTTAATAAAATGAAAAAAAAAGTCATATAGAACATTAAATAAAAGCCATAGGTGCTCACCGTTCATAAAATAAACATATGTATATGTATCTTATTAATGTAAACATATTATCAGTATAAAGCAACAGAAATTTCGTCATACAAAGTCATCTTGTATCATAGAGGAGCCGTCGATAGGGTATACCTAAATTATATGAAAACGAGTTCGTTTTCTGTTGATCGCTATTAAAGAAGAAAATATGTTTGTTCATTATGATTTAACTAATTTAAAAGTACATTTAAATTCAGTCTCATACCCGTACTTCTTAACATAAAAATTAAAAATAAATGTTATCCAATTCTATATTATACTATGTATCAAAAATTTCAAAAAAGCTGTTATATGAAAGAATCTCCAGCGCTTCTAACTGCATCAGAGTTTAAGAAAAAAAAACTCCTTTTATTCAATTTAATAAAATTTTAATTTGAAGCAGTAAGCAAATACATCAGCTTACTGCATTCTTATTCATAATCGTATAATAGAATATATAACCCCTAAAGGACAAAGTCTAAAAGTCTTATAAATTAAGAAATATAGAAAATAACATAATTTTTATAAACGCGTAAAGTTGCAAAAGTAATTCAAATGATTTCATCGCAAAAAACAAACAAAAAGCAGCGATTGTTTTCAACAATTATGAAAATAATAATTACAATATAAAACTCCCTTTTGATTTCCAATGTTTATCAATAAAAAATAAAAAATAAGTAAGTTAACTAACAACAAAAAAAAAAAAAAAAAACTATCAGTACCTAAGCTGGAGTGCCGGATCAGTTTCATTTAAAAATGTTTATACATTTTTAAAAAGCAAAGCAAGTTTTCCAAAATAAATGTAGAAGGCTATAGCTAGAAAAAATTTTATACCCTATACTTTAAAAAACTGTAAATTAAGTATAAGAAATATTTCTATTATAGTTACTATTACTATAGAGTATGTAAGTACATATCTTCAAGAATTCAGTTTTACTTACAACAGAAAATCCTCACAAACTTTTAAGTAAACGCAGATAAAAATTAAAATGTTTTTAATTTCACCAACAACAGACATCACATGACAAAAAATAAAATAAAAAATGTATTCAAAGATTGAGTTGAACACTTATTTGTATGTACATATATATGTACATACATACATACATACATACATAAAATCAATTTGTAGATATGTATGTATACATATCAAATTTCTTATCAATACTTAAGTATTTATTAGACCTACATCATGAAAATATATGAAGCGTCGTTTAGTTAAAGCACAATGCAAATATAAACAATCCATACACTCAGGGAAAATCTGCAGCTTAAAAATAAGAATTCATCACATTAATTCAATAATTTTTAATATAATAGAAAATGTATATTGAGATATCTACAAACTAATGAGTTTAATAAATGAATACTGTAAATTAATATTTTGTCCATATTGAAATAAGAAATTTCAATATGACTAAACCTTCGCTAATGGTTCTTATTAATTCAGCATGGTTCTTACTGATTTCAAGTTGGTTTTTCTCTGTGTGTAGATAACTCTTTCAGTCAAAGAAGACGAATGTAGTTAAATAAACAAAATCTGTAATATAAACAAATTTCACACAGACTGACTTCAACGCGAGACAAATTTAAGCATGAGAAAATATAAAGCAATCGTAAGTATAAAAGCATACTAGGATTAGGGGAGTCCAGATATATGATAGTATTTTATAGTACCATATGTCGATATTGAAAACAATTTATTTCTACCTACACATAAATACCAGCTCAAATACACACACATAGCAGAATTCATATAAGAAATATCCAAGAAAATTTCAACAACACCCCACCTTTTGCAAATCATGACGAGCCTTAAATTCTCCCTCAGATATACATACACAAATTCCCATGATCATACATAGGTACATATACAATATACAAGATTAATCTCAACAACACAACACTCTCACCTACCTGAAATTACAGATAGTCTTAAACTTCTACAGACGTCTATACACATAGATTCTCACGGCTACATATTACAAGAACACATCGGCCCTAATAAATCACAATCATTTTAAATTCTTACAAAAATACATATATACATACATACACATAACCAATTTACCTCAACAACATCCTCACCCACCTCAAATCACGATCAGCCTTAAACTACTATAGACAGACACATCCACAAATCCCCATGGATACATATTACGTCAACAACCCTGCCCACCCAAATCATGGTCAGCCTTAAACTCCTACAGAAATACAAACAGACAGACTCCCTCGGTTACATATTACTAGTACACCTCGCCCCTCATAAATCGCAATCAGCCTTAAGCTCCTATAGAAATTCCTACAAACGTACACACACACACATATACACACACACACACACACACACATATACATGCAATTGATCTAGCTCTACTACACCCCGCCCCCTGCCAATCAAACCATCACCTAAATTCTCACAGACAGACAGACACATCCACAAATTCCTATGGTTACATATTACGGCAACAACGCCGCCCACTCAAATCACGGTCAGCCTTAAATTCCCACAGTCTAGCAACACCTACATTAGCATTAGAAAAAATAACTTTCACGTTTTGCCGTCGGCATTAGGAAAAAAATAATAATCATGTTTTGCCGTCGGCATTTGAAAAAAATAATTATCATGTTTTGCCTTCGGCATTAGGAAAAATTATCATGCATTGCCGTCGGCATTAGGAAAAATTATCATGTTTTGCCTTCGGCATTAGGAAAAATCATTAGATGATTTTCCGTCAGCATTAGGAAAAATTATCATGCATGCCGTAGGCATTACGAAAAATAATAATCATGTTTTGCCGTCGGCATTTGAAAAAAATAATAATCATGTTTTGCCGTCGGCATTTGAAAAAAATATCATGCATTGCCGTAGGCATTAGGAAAAATGATCATGCATTGCCGTAGGCATTACGAAAAATAATAATCATGTTTTGCCGTCGGCATTTGAAAAAAATAATAATCATGTTTTGCCGTCGGCATTTGAAAAAACCATTTTCATGATTTTCCCCGTCGTCACATACACACATAAAAACCGCCAAACTATGAACCGCCTTAATACATTCACACAAAATATTCCACACACAAACTTCCCACGGTCAGGCAGGCAGACAGACAGACCGACAGACAGACATACACTTAATGTAAACAAAAACTCCTAATGTAAACAAAAAACTCCTTATGTAAACAAAAAAACACAAATTTCCAAGAATTTAACAATTTTCAAATTTTAATTACCCAAATTTAACAATTTCACCAACAATTTAACAATTTTAATTGCCACAGGAACCCCAATTCACAACTACTCGTATCGTTCAACTTTGTGCACAAGTTATAGAAAATGTAACAGTTTGCACAGCACATTTTTTTTTGTCTGGCTTTGAATGCGGCTGTTTTGACATTCGCTACAGAAAAATCTGTTTTCTATAGATTTCTACGTCAGCAGTGCTACCACCACATATTTTATAACTAGTAACATGCATTGTATATGGTACGGTTTTTGTCAGCGGACACGCAACATCACGATACGATTTTACTAATTCTACCTTTAGTCATAATTTACACTTTTCAAGTCTTATTGCTAAGCTGATTATTTTGTTAGTAGAGAGAGACGAGGGGAAAAGAAACGTTTCTGTTCCTCTCGTCTCTCAATCCTAATAAGCTAATCAGCTTGGCAATAAGACTTGCAAAGTGTAAACTAGGACTTATTGCACAATTTTGAAATGTTTATCTTTTCGCTCTCAAATAGTAAAAGTTAGATTTTTATCAGATCTTGACGGTATTGCGTTCAGAAATAGATATTCTGAATAATTTAAGACTCCTTTTGCACGCGCAAAGTTTACTTTGCGATTTGATTTAATTTCTTGGCTTAAATTAGCTGCATCTTTAAAAAAAGCTGCAGTGAAGGAGATTTCATAAATTGTCCTGCGAGGAGTTTGCAGGCATAACGTGAAAGGTTGATCCATTCCCATATTTTTTATTTAAATTTTTTATCCTGGATTGGGAGCAGATTTTTTTTTGATATGCATTGAAAATCATTTGCTATAAATATTTATTGAATTTTTTTGATATTTTTGTTTAGTACTCCTAGTTCTAGATTTCATGAATAAATTTGTTATTTATCTATCAGTTCAATATATTTATTTTTATAAACAAAAGCAAAGGCGTTAGACCTCCAGACACGTGTTCTTAAAATAAACATTTTTCAACTTAATAACAAACAAAAAAGGTTTTGAAGTTCCTTCGAGAAGCAGAAACAGAGTTCAATTATGACAGAAAATAAGGATAAAATTATTGACAAAGGTAAAGATAAGGACACGAAAGCTGAATGTGCAATGCCTAGAGAAGCGAGCAGAGAGAATGAGCTGGAAGATAAAAATCTTCAACTACAAACCGCGACGACACCAAAAGAACAAATAACAAAATGTGAAGACCTCAGCCAACAGCAGCAGCAGCAGCATACACATACCCAGCATGACAGGTAAGTTCAAGTGATTTATAATAAATATTTATAAGCCTGTGTAAATATGTACATAAATAAAATTTATATATATATTTTTTATGTACTTTATGTATACATACATAGATCTATAGCATATATGTAAATAGAAATACTTCAATAAAAATCCTTTACTTTTTTGCTTGGTTAGATTTTATGCTATTTTTATGTTACATATCTCTTCCAAGGAGGTGAAGGAAGGTGAAATTTTATGTGTGAATAAATTAAAAGTAATCAAATGGTAATAAAAATAAATTTTATTCGAATATAGGGAATGGAAGGGGGACAACTTGATATATGATTTGGCATTTGAAAGCTTGACATTTTCTTTTAGTGTCAAGGCAATAGATATTTTATTAAGAATTATGAGGTTTTATTTAATACCAAGATTAAGGCAGGCATTTTGAAGGGAATTTTAAATTTATAAATATGTAAATATCTTATATTTTTGATGAAAGTTTTTGTTTATTGAAATTTATTTAATGTTTTTATAGAGCCCTGACAAAAGGCTAGACTTTTTAACTTTATCTGTAACACTTGCTCGCAATAGGATTATGAAGGCAAAGTGATTTTTCTTTTAAAGAGAAATGTGCCTTGCTAAAAAAATATACTTATACCTAATTTACATTAAGAATTTTTTTCATGAAATAAGTTGCATGAAAATTTTTTATTTGTCAATAAGAGTCCTGGAAGAGCAAATTATATCAAAAAGGTTGTCAAAAATGCATCAGAGATTCATTCTACGCCCTCTCTTATATAACATTCTCTTTTATAGCGCTGCAATTAGCAAATAGAAAAAGTTGCGTGCAACAAAATTCATGAAATTTCATGAAAAAATGCTTAATGTAAATCAGGTATTACTGTCGTATTTAGAAAAAATAATTTTGGTTTACAAAAGGTTTACAAAAATTTTGTTGGAAAATTAGGAAATTTTTTATTAACGGTTTTGTAAACCAAAATAATTACTTTTCTAAATAAGGCCGTTAATTTTTAGTAGTATAGACGACGAATAATTAATTATAATCAGGGCAATTATGAATAAAATTCCGCGAGAAATTTCTCGATTTTCCAATTAGAATTTTTGTTGTTTTCCCTATTATTTGTTATTGCTTGAAAATGTTCCCCGGGAAAAATTTCTCACGGAATTTTGTTCATGATTGCCCACAATTTGTCAGGTTGTACGTATGATTAATATTAATTATGAAAATTCATCATACGCACATGCCATCGGCTATACAATGCACTATAGGAAGTTTATCCTTTTTTCGGACAAAACTAAAAACTTAATATTGAAAATGCGCAATTATTTTTGTTCTAATAAATCTAAAGTATGACGAATTAAACGTTTCTGTGTAAATTTTTCCGCTAAGTTGCTTTACCATTATGTTATATGAGATGATAACTAGGGACTGCATGTATGTAAAGGGTGTTTTTTATTGAGGTATAGAACTTTAAGTTGGCATCACTTTTTTAACTGGCGGCCGTTTTGTCAGCTGTTAAGTGATTAATATTTAGTTTGGTTTGCCATTTCATCATGAACAGGTTGACAAAAGAACAACGCTTGCAAATCGTGCAAATTTATTTCGAAAATAATGGTTCAGTTCGCGAAGTTTACCGCAAGCTCCGTCCATTTTATGGTCGACATAATCGTCCATCAGAGCAATTAATTCGGTTAACCATGGATCGTTTTCGCACTACGTTTACTCTATGTGATAATACGTATCCGCAGAGACGTCGAACAGTGCGCACCGAAGAAACAATTGCCGCTGTAGAGCAAAGTGTTGAAGAGGACCCGAATGAATCGATTCGCCACCGTGCACAGCAATTGGAGCCGACTAACCGACTATTTTGTTCCCGAATTGGATGGCATGAATGTGGATGAGTTGTGGTTCCAACAAGACGGCGCTACATGCCACACAGCGCACGTCACAATCGATTTCTTGAAGGAAACATTCGATGAGCGCATAATTTCGCGGAATGGACCTGTCAATTGGCCACCAAGATCGTGTGATTTGACACCATTGGATTATTTTCTTTGGGGATATGTGAAGTCGCTCGTCTACGCCAACAAACCAGAAACGTTAGGGGACTTGGAAGTCAACATTCGTGGCGTTATTGCCAACATACGGCCCCATATGCTCGAAAAAGTGGTTGAAAATTGGACCTGTAGAATTAGCTTTATTCGAGCCAGCCGCGGCGGCCACATGCCCAAAATCATATTTAAACATTAATGGCATAAAATTATCCTTCCAATAAAGCCAAATTGATGGACATTAAAACGATTTTCTTGTGTTTTATTTCAATTCGAAGTTCTATACCCCTCAAAAAAACACCCTATATGTATGTTTCAGTACTAAAAGTTCATAAATTCTAAAATTCAATAAATATAAGATAATGTTGAAAGTGAGTAGTTTTTCTTGTCTACAACAAAATTTTGTTGCATTCGTGTACTGGAGCGATTGAATCAAAATTGTGTGTTAAGGTAAACTAATAGAACTATAGTCTTTTTAGGATTCCGTACGCCAAAGGTGAAAAAATATATTATTCTTTCCGCTGAGACAACGGTTTATCTGTCACAGGCTGTTTTCTAGAGAGCCGTATAAAACTACGGACCTGAAATTTTCACAGAACATGGAAAACTTCCCTGCAAATAATATTGGAGTACGTGGTCCAATCTAGATGAAACAGTCTAGTTACATCATGGTCCCATGTAATGCAGTCATGGCTCATGTCGTTTTCATACAAGCATTCAATGCTGTACGATAAGTGTTCGTCTTTACACGAATATGTTCGTTCTTCTTAGGCACTGACAAATTGTATGCGAGTAGTCTATAACTATTCCATATGGAGTAGTTTTAGGGGTTAGTTCGATGTAATGCAAAGTTGGACCATGTGGTCCAAAACTAGGAAATCGCAATGTTAAATCGACAACATTTTTTTCATATATTTGGAGTAGTTTTGTGGTACTCCTAGTTTTCTTTGGACTAGTTCTTACATGCATGTATGGAATAGTCGCATTATTTGCAGGGTTTGGCCGCCACAACTACAAATATATGGCAGCTAAAAATTAAAATTTATTTAAAGAGAGCAAAGGAAAAATGCTGAAATCCTACTGTATTACACAGACGATTATACATAGACACTTCTTTTCATAGTTAGTGTATTTTTATGCAGACTACAACAATTAACACTGAAATTTAAAAAATCAAAATTAAAGGGCATTTTATCAGTTAATGTAATTTTGACTTACTTGAGAGGCAAAATTTTGAAATTTTCGAAAACGCTAAATCAACAAAAAATAAAAAATGCCAAAATAAAATATCGCTGTAAAAAAACGCTTACATGAAAAATATCACTAAATATACAATAAATCGCTCAAATTCAAAAAATATCACCAAAAATATAAATATAAAAAAAATATATAAAAAATCGCAAAACGAAAAAAAATTGCCAAAAAGAAAAAAACTAAAATTAAAAAATCGCTTAAACTAAAAAGCAGCCGAAAAAACTGGCAAAACGATAAAAGTCCCCAAAAAAAGCACCCAAACGAAAACCCAAAAAAAAATCGCAAAACAAAATAAATACCAAAATTTAAAAAACGCCATGACTAAAAAAATCACTAAAACTAAAAACCAGCCGAAAAAATTTTCAAAATATCGAAAAAGATCCCCCAAAAATGAAGAAAAACTAAAAAAACAGCCGAAAAATCACCAAAACTAAAGAAAGACAAAGAAACGAAAAAACCCCTAAAACTAAAAGAACGCCTAATTTTTTTTTTAATTTCTACATCAGGCCCCGTATTATGTAACTCGCTAAAGCTAAAGCTAAATTCTATCGCTAAAATGCTGAACAATTAGAAAATTAAAATTTGCCTGATTTAGCAATACACCTTTGAACATTGAAATCGTAGCCAAAAATCTATAAATCGACTTTCAAGATTTTTAGCGATGGAGATTTAGCTTTAGCGAGTTACAGAATACGGGGTCAGGTATCATAGATAGAGGCAAGGAAAGCTTCATTCTTTTTAACTCTGCTTTTTGCACGTTGCAAATAATGCAGTGTTGCAGCGCCTCTGGTGTAAATGAGGCGTATTAAATTTTTAATGCTGTGTTTAGCAGCCATTTTATTGGTTATTTTACTTCGCCGATGTTTCTGCTATTTAACACCGACGATGGAGAGTTCTCTGATGTTACATTAGGATTAGTATTCTCTGAAGCCAGTGTAGTTCATTGACCAGTGTCTATGCCTTCATAACTTGAACTTTCCTACAACAACTGATACAAAAGGACACTAATGCACGTCAGAAAAATGCGTGGTGTTGTTATTTTTTTAATGACTGTCGGAAACCGGGCACGAACCCAGGACCTTAGGTTTTGCGGCCAACGTGCTAACTATTTTTTATTTATTTCATTTGGAATCAATAAAACTACAGCATGGAATAGCAAAAACTCCATTATCGTTCTCCAGGACAATCGCTTATCATCCGAACTTGGTACTTAGGTACCTTACCTAAAACGATATATTGACTGTACGGGAAAGAAATCGAAAATTATTTTTTTCGCAAATCCAGTTTGAAAAAAAGTTTTTTTTTGAGGAAAACTTCAAATAAATTAAAAACTCTAAAAAGAACAGGTTAAAGATATTTCACGCGTGAGAGTGACTGAAAAAAATTTTTTTTTTTTGTTTTAATATAAATGAATAACAAAGAAAAGGTCTAAAAAGGAGACTTTAAAAATATTAAAGCGTGAATGTGAGTGAAAAATTTTTTTTATATAAAAAGAATAACAAAGAAAACAAGACATTTTAAAATTGTTCGACAATTTCAACGCTTTATCGAGTGCTTTTGTGTGATTTCAAATAACAATTGAATCTAGTAAAGTTTTTCATAATAGAAATTTATAGTTCAATATGCAGAGAACAAATTTTATATAATGTCGAAGGTGAGTGTATTATTAATATTTGTTACAAGTTGTCACGCTTGAGAGGATAAAATTTTTTTCTGCGTGAGATTAAGGGCCATTATTACAACCTAAAGATAAAGTTGCTGATAGTTAACCTTAACATTAGCTAACGTGAACGATAAAGTGACCATTAATTTTTTTCATTATTACAACTGCACGATAAAATAAATAATACAAATGATGTATTGTGGCAACACTGGTGTAGATACCGGCTACTTTGACTGTTAAAATGCTTAAAGTTTACTTTGAAAGTTACCATGAGGATAAACCTGCTGTTAGCTTATTAGTCACTTTTACATTAATGTTTACTTGTAATAATCAAAATATATTTACCTGTCAGATAACATCCTAAAATTAACTATTTGTAAGTTGTGATAATGGCCCTAAATGATATAAGTTGTATTAAAAATAAAGTACCGTACTTAAAAAGGTGTATGAATTGGCTATAATGCAGTTGTTTGTTTAAGCTAGGAAAAATTTCACTCAATAGTTTTTGTTTTAGATAAGAAATTTTGATAAAGATTTCAGTTGAAATTTACTACATTTCGTGTAGGTGTAAATGCTCTATTTGAATTAAATATAATTTATTTATTTTTTCTTGGTCTTTGAGCTCAGCACACAATTATTACATAGTATTAAGGAGATTAAAAGCAATAAAATATCAACAGAACAAATACTTGCTTAGAGGTCAAGATACTTGTAAGATTTTAGCAAATAAGAAATGATTTTCTTTTTACTATTTTATTACTTTGTTTATCTCTTTTTTTCTCCTTCTTTGTAAATACTCGTAATAGTTATCATCTTCTTAATGATATCCTTCATAAATTTATTCATGACGTTGGGTTCCCTAATGTAAAACACTTTTAGAAATAAATAAAATGGCAGCAAACTTTACAAGAATGTCAATAAAACTAAATAGAAATTTAGTTGCTTGCTGCACTTTGAATAAATTATAAAAAAGCAAAAGGTGTCTTGAAATAGCAAAAGGGGAGACAATAAAAATACAAGATTGTAGTTGCTAAAATTTCAAAAAACAATCAAACAAAGACCTTACAAGCAGTCACGAGGAAATTATATCTTATACGTTTTAAGCATTAAATTTCAACCGCAAACTTCCACACCATAAAGTTAAGTAGGTTAGTTAGTATTTGTAAAGCTATTATGTTTAACATATTACACATACATACATGCATATGTACTCGTACATAGATGTAGTGTTTACCATTTACCCCAGTTTTATAGACATAAAATTTGTAACATTCAAGTATACAATATCAGCCTTCAAAGGCTTTAAATAAAGTTTTTCTTTTTAGCACGAGAAAAAAAAACAAAACGAACAAATTGCTTGTCAACACACTTGTGCATAGAATAAATAATAAAATAAAGAGAAGGGAGATCCTTATTGATAAGTTTAACAGCACAAATTTGAGAAAAAATGCGAAAAAATCAATACATATAAATAATGAAGGCACTTTTTGTTTTACTGTCAATAATGCTTTAATAAGGTTAAAATAAAATTAGCCCCAAAGGTATGAAATAAAAAAAAATCTATCATGTTTATAACAGTAGCGTGGCTGACTGACAGGCTGAAATGTCATGGCCCCGCCTGACTACTTAAGCTAGAGACTTAGATAGCCTCAAATATATTTCCTGAAACTGAAAGGGTAAAAAGTATAAAATTACTTCATTTTATCGGCTTTTTAATTTAAAACCAAACAAGTTTATAATTAATTTCAAATAAGCGCACGGCTGTTTAATCCTCTTTCGAAATTTTGTGCTCATGGGTAAACAGAAAAGTTTGAAAACTGAATTTTTGTTCCTTTTTCTATCCCCATTCGCCATCTAAAATACTAAAAATAAATCGAAATGTCACTATTTTAATTGATTGCTTGTAGGTAGCAAGCAGCCATCTAAGCCAAACGCAAAAAAAATTAACTTGAAAAAATCCAAACCGTTTCGACACTTTTGGGAAACTTTGACAAAAAAAGTGTTAGCACTTTTTTAGTAATTTTCTTTAGCAACTCCCATTTTCATTATAAAAAAGTAATAAATTAACTTGAAAAAATCTAAATCATTTTGACACTTTTGGGCAAGTGTAAACATGGTGACACCCTTTTAGTAAATTTCTTATGCAACTCCCATTTTCATTAATAAAATGTAGTAATGAATTTCATTATTAGCGCCCCAACTTTCAAATTGTAACTACCCAGCAAAAAATTACACATTACCAATAGAACTAATTGCTATATAATGACTTACTTTTCTGATTACCAAATTTCATTACTCGCTTACAAATCACATTACATAAAACTTAAAAAAATGCTGTACAAGTTAATATATGAGCAGAATGATTGTTTTAGATTTAATAGATTACGTGAATATGTTGACAAATAAAAAAAGTCAGTACTCCTCAAGAATCGATTATTTTAGTCTCACGCCTTGTTAAAATCATTAAGTTGGTAATCCAGTAGGGAAGTGCTTCCACCAAAAATGCTTAATTCCAAACTCGATTACCTTTTTTGAAATTTTTTGCTGGGTAGTTAGAAAAATGTTGTTCATTCAATCACCAGAAAGCAAAAAACACCACGGCAGAAATGCCACCAAAATATAAAACAAAAAAAAAACGCCAATACGAAAACAAATAATTTGTCAAAGCAAAAAAATTAAATTAAATAAAAAATACTTCAACGTGATAGAAGAACCCCAAGCCAGAAAAAAATCGTCAGCGCTAAATGCAAAAAACGCTGAACACAAAGAAAATCGTCAACGCGGTCAAACGCCAAAATAAAAATATACAAACTTGCAAGGGAAATTACTCAAACGGGGGAAAATACGCAAAGAAAAAAAAACTCCAAAAATTAAAAACAGATGTATTCCCAACATGTTAAAACGCAACAAAGCATTAAAAACGTCAAAACGGAAATAAATTTCCAAAGTTTATAATAGGAAAATCACCAAAATATTGAAAACATTTCCAGAGTGACAAAACCTGCAAAAAATATTTCTAAGTCGCTATTCACACTATGCCTTTTTAGCCTGCCTTGTATTGACAATTTTCTTTTGAAACCCCTACGAAAAGTCACACACATTTACATTAAGCCTTTTTTATTCATGCCTTTTTGGCATTTATATACAAGTTTAATGCTGAGAATACGAAAAAGGCAAAGAGAAATGTCATAAATCCCCTCGAATTTTCATTTCGTGCCTTTTGTTCTTCACCGCAAGCTTCTCACCCCCTCTCACCTGTGCAGGCAGGCACAGGTAAGCAGAAAAGGCACAGTGTAAATTGCGTCTAAACAAAATGATTCCCAACACGGTGATAATAATACCCAAATGAAAAAATACCATACGCATAAAAAACACCAAAGCAGAGAAATATATAAATAGGATAATCGTTAGTACGGAAAAATTCGCAAAAATAGAATCTTCGACACGGAAAAAGTCCACAAAGCCAAATAATGCCCAATACATTAAAAAATTGTAAACACTGAAAATCGCTTTAACGAAAAAATACCGCCACATGAAATATAAAGGAGCCAAAACAAAACCAAAAAGCTTAATCAATTGCTAATACGAAAATATTGTCAACAAAATGGAAAACGAAAAAATTTCAAATAAGGAAAAAATAGCTTAAAGGAAAAAAAATCGTCAACACGTACATAACATCTGCAGCAATAAGCAATAATAAAGTCGTCTTAAGCAAAGAAGTGTAAGGTTTCCCACCCACTTGCAATATAATTGTGCAATTTTTAGTATTGTAAAATAATATCGCCAATGTGAATGTCATATTCGAAGGTGACAAAGTATGTATATTAGCAAATATCAAAAGACTTTTGATTTGAATTGTACAATCAGGACGAATGTGTTATGTGGTATCATGTTTTTTACTTTTCCCCTTTCAGGAAAATTGGACAATATTTTTTTTTAATATTTTTTTGTTGAAAATATTGTGCCATTTATTGCATGTATACGTCAAAACGACAGATGTGCAATTGCTTTACGTGAGTACCTGCCGTTACGGCCTTATCTCACGTGTGCCAAAGCACCGGGTGTGGATTAGACGCCAGACCAACGCCCCCATGCAGCCCTTTAGAATGAACCTATGTCCCACTCCATAAGGCACATAGGTTGCAATCTTTGAATATAGTTATCCCTGTTCTATATTCAAGTACCTTGCTGAGGTACTTTGAGCTATGTAAACTCTGCTGCTATGTCCGTACCCAAAGCAGCTCTGTTGAATGGCAACAGCACCTAGAATAGTGTCTGGCTGACCGCGTCAGACCAACCACTAGCTTTGATTTAACAGTGGGAAGCCAAGACTATTCTCCCAGCGATTTTGGTAGCAACCACAACCACCACGATAATTCTCCGGCTTCCACGATTAGGTGTTGTGTATACACCTTAGCGAGGTCCCCAAGAACATTCCTCAACCATTGCCGGCACAGCTAACCACTCATCCATAAAGAACGCATGCCTGTGTCGCCAAATAACCAGGGGTAGGACGAACTCGGCATTTTAGCAAAGGAAACTGACGACCGCTACATGCACTCAGAACTTCAGAGCAGCGAGGACCACTTACGCGAGAAGAATGCAAGCACGCCACCTAAGTTTCTGTGCCTACTACGGCAAGACACTAAAAAGTGAAAGAGTCCTGGGGTCATATCCAGGACGAAAGCTATTTTGGGCCAGAAATTTCCGGCAACCGCAATGCATTTATCTCTAAGCAGCCCAGCTGTCGGGCAACCGGCACCCGTGGTACCAGAAGTAGCCTCTGGTTAGACCACGAAGTTCCACCACAAGGGCTTCACCTCTATCGTCTTTTGAACTCAGGGGCAGTTCTAGGTGACGCTGCACCTAGCTGACAACAACGGGCATACAATATTTGTTTTCCTTTTATAAATATGTGCACATCCGTTACTCTGTTTATGTTCAGAGATTGGGTAGTAACACATAAGTTTTACGGGTAATGAGCCAAAGGTCCGTCAGCGGAAAAAGCTACATTACCCTAGCTGGGGGCCCGGGAACGTCAAAACGACAGATGTGCGATAGCTTTCCGTGAGCACCTGCCATTACGGCCTTATCTCACGGGTGCCAAAGCACCGGGTGTGGGTTAGACGCCAGACCAACGCCCCCATGCACCCTATTAGAATCAACCTATGGCCCACTCCATAAGGCACATAGGTTGCAATCTTTGAATATAGTTATCCCTGTACTATATTCAATTACCTTGCTGAGGTAATTTGAGCTATCTAAACTCTGCTGCTATGTCCGTGCCCATAGCAGCTTCTGTTGAATGGCAACAGCACCTAGAATAGTGTCTGGCTGACCGCGTCAGACCAATCACTAGCATTGATTTCACACTGGGAAGCAGAGACTATTCTCCCAGCGATTTTGGTAGCAACCACAACCACCACGATAATTCTCCGGCTTCCACGCTAAGGTGTTGTGTATACACCCATAGCGAGGTCCCCAAGAGAATTCCTCAACCATTGCCGGCACAGCTCAACCACTCATCCATAATGAACGCATGCCTGTGTCGCCAAATAACCAGTGCCTACTCCACACATACCAAAATCATCCCTTTAACCCCTTGGGGTATACCCCATTGGGGTAGGACGAACTCGGCATTTTAGCAAAGGAAACTGACGACCGCTACATGCACTCAAAACTTCAAAGCAGCTCGGCTGTCGGGCAACCGGCACCCGTGGCACCAGAAGTAGCCTCTGGTTAGACCTCGAAGTTCCGCCACAAGGGCTTCACCTCTATCGTCTTTTGAACTCAGGGGCAGTTCTAGGTGACGCTGCACCTAACTGACATCAACAGGACCTGTCTTCCTTTTGTTATAAATATGTGCACATCCGTTACTCTGTTTATATTCAGAGATTGGGTAGTAACACATAAGTTCTATGGGCAATGTACCAAAGGTACGTCAATGGAAAAAGCCACATCACCCCAGCTGGGGCCCCGGGGTTGCCACACCCGTAGTCCATAACAGACTCCCCTGGGGGTCGTCAAAACGACAATAATACGAGTATGTACAACAAAAGGATGTGCCGTTTAATATAAAATTGCTGGAAAGGAATTAAATTTCAATACGGAAAATATCGGCCAACATGATGAAAATGTCAAAAAGTAAAAAAAAAGTCACAAAAAATTAAAACGAAAACATCACCGTCACATATAAAAAAAATATAATATTCAAAATATTCAAAATATTCAAAATAATTGCAAGCAGGGAAAAAACGCTTAAAAGAAAAAATATCACTGATATGGAATATATAACCATAACGCAGATATTGCCAACTCAAAAAAAAATGTCTTAAAGAAAAAATAACTAGCACGAAAAAATCGCCAAAATGATAAAAGCACCAAAGAGGAAAAAGTCGTCAGCACAGAAAAAAAATCGCAAAAAAAATCGTTTGAAACATACAAAAATTGCAAGCACTAAAAATTGCCAAGGTGATAAAAATTAGAAAACGAAAAAATACGCCTAAATCAAGAAACAAAACTTAAAAATTCAAGACTCGCCATTGTGAAAAAGAAATTAAGCACACGAATAAAATCTGAAAGTGGAAAATAAATTGCTGTGGCAAAAAAAACACTAAAACGATAAAGATCGCCAAACAGTTAAATAATCTCCAATATTTAAAAATTTTTAAAGCAAAAGTAAATTACCAACAACACCTTTATAGACGATGTTGTTATCGCAAAATTGCGTCCAGCGATGAGGCTCATTATTGGCTTAATGGGTTTATTATTTAAACAAAATTGCCACATATAGAGGGAGAAAACCCACAACCGACTCTACAGATTCTATTAGACTAGGAAAATGCAACGTGTGCGTGAGGTAATATCATTGGATCTTATTTCTTTCAAAAATGCTTTCCCCAAATTAAGACGTCCAGCATACTAAGCTTTATCAAGAAGAGCCAGCCTATGTGGTGGCATATGCGCAAAATCATTTGCAAGTGTTGAAGTCATATATTGATCTTTTACAAAAAAAAAATTAAATTTTTTTGTTTTATTTTTTTTTTTTGCAATTTAAAATTCTAACGGGTTAAGAAAACATCCTTTATTTCAGTGGAATATTTTAGCACGTAACATTTCTATTAAAATAAATAGTTTTAGTCGCTTTCCGTAAATAGAAATAGTTAGAGAGGGCCAACATGTTTCACAAAGATGATAACCTCAAGATTTTGTATAAATGTATTTAAAGTATTAAAAACTATTCACCACAGCAGGCTACCAACTACAAACTGTCAAAAAAAAAAAAAAAAAAAAAAAAAAAAAAAAAAAAAAAAAAATGATACAACCACCAGACTACACAACTACACTACCACTTTTATAGCAACACGAACTTTGGCAACAGTGAGCAAATACAGTGCTGCCAATTAAATAAAAATGTGAACTGAATAATAGATTAAAATTTTTGGATATTATTTAGTACAAAAAATATTCAAAATTGATATAAAGACTTAAATTTATTAATTTTTATAGTTTCACGTGATATGAGTATATTTTAAATAAATAATTTTATTTTTATAAATACGAAGTATTTGAAAGTGGCACCAATTGTTGCTAGCAGCAATTTTAATCATGTAGTCGGCAGCCTGCTGTCGTGAATGTGTTTAATACTTAACGCTAAAGGATAGGAGAGTCGAAGTTCGTCCTTTCTTTCTTTTAACAATGTAATCATTTGGTAATGTCGCACGTATTATGAATACTGATTTTAGGTTGTTAACATTTATCATAGACGTGCGAATACAATATTAAATACAAAATTTAGTTAAATTGTTTCCCCTGAAACTAAAATTCAATTGTAAAGAGAGAACAGGCATAAAAACCATACGTTTTAATTAGGCGATATGTTAGAAATATTATAACATATTACAGGGCAATAAATGAGAATAAATGTTTTGTTACAAATTTTAATAATATGTAATGGTTTTTTTTTTTAATCTAAGTTGTCTAGTTGTCGTGCGATCTTAAACGTTGAATACAAAGAAAAGCCCAAATTAATTTATGGCTTCACACGCTTTATAATTATAGTCATTAAGCCATAATTTTGTAAGGGAACCGTAACATGTATGAAATTTGTTACGAAATATGGGTGTTGAAGGGTGGCAGTTTACATGCAGGATTTAATAAAATCTAACACTGACGTACGTACGTAAATTTCACAAAGTTTGCTTTTTACACGCACACATACTTAGTAGTCACGCAAAGATTATTCGAATTTGGAATATATTTAAATATTTAATTATATTGGGCATACATATTTTATATCATGAGAACTCATTCAATATGGCTTAAATTTATAAGTTTCAATTATTTCCATTAAGCAAATGGATAAGGGAAGAGTTCATTATTATGACAATAGAAATATAATAATATAAATAAATGCCTAATTTAAAAAATTTTTCCAGAAAAAATAATTCTCATCAACACCTTTGATTGAAAAAAAACCAAAAATCAATTAAAAATTTAATTGTATCAATTAAACTCTTTGATTAATTAAATTTTTTAACGAAATTTTAATTGAATCAATTAAATTTTTATTCAAATAAATATTTAATAAAAAAAAAGTTAAAAATAAAATATAAAATAAATTAAAAAAGCTGACAAAAAATTAAATGTTTCAATTAAACTTTTAACTAATGAAATCGTTAAATAAAGTTAATAAAAATCCACTCAATTAAATTTTTATTCAAATAAATATTTAAGCAAAAGGTACAAAAAAAAATTAAACAAAAATAATTAATAAAAAATAATTGTATTACTTGAAATTTTTCATTAATTGAACTTAAAAAAATTTAATTGACTTAATTAAATTTTTATTCCAAAAAATATTTAAGCAAAAAAAAAATTAAAAATAGTAAAACAAAAATATAAATTAATAAATTTAGAATTAAATTGAAATGAAAAATTTATATTTAAAATTTTTCATTAATTTAATTTCAATAAAATGTAATTAACTTAACTAAATTTTAATTAAAATGAATTTTTAAGCAAAAAAAATTAAAAAAAAATCAGAGCTAAACAAAAAATTTAATTGCATCAATTAAACGTTTATTAATTAAATTGTTAAAAGAAACTTAAGTTGAGTCTGTTAAATTTTTATTCAAATAAATATTTAAGCAAAAAATTAATAATTAAAAAATTAAATTAAATTAATAAAAATAATTAATTGTATCATTTAAAATTTTAATTATTTAAATTATAAAAATAAACTTCAATCCACTCCATTAAATTTGTATTCACATAAATATTTCAACAAAAAATATTTTAAAAAAAATTAAAAAAATTAAATTTAAATTTAATTAAATAAAAATTTTTATACAAATAAATATTTAAGGTCTGTCCAAAGATGTCTATAGCGTTCGACTTGTCGCCAACTTACAATCAAAACAAATACAAATTTTAAAATTTTGTTGTTGTTTCCAACAAGTCAAAAGTTGCCGACATCGTGGGACAGGCCTTAAACAAAAATATTAAAAAAAAATAAAATAAACAAAAAAAAATAATAATTGTATCAATTAAACTTTCTAATTAATTAAATTGTTGAGCTAAACTTTAGTTAACTCAATTAAATTTTTAATCAAGCTCAAATACATTTTTTAAGCGAACGATTTATTGACTTAATTAAATATTTATTCAAATAAAAATTATGTTTCAAACTCAAATAAATTTATTAATCGAAAGTTAAAAAAAAATTAAAATAAATGAAAACTTCTTAATCAAATAAATTCTTAAATTAAGCTATTTATTGGATTAAGCGTTGAATTAAAAATTTAATTAAGTCAATTAAATTTAAATTAAAAATATAATTTCTTAACAAGATTAATTGGCAGAATTAAATTTTAATTGGTTTTTTATTTTGTTTTAATTTGTTTTTGCTCAAAGATTTATTTGAATATAAATTAAATTGAGCCAAAAAAACTTTTGCTAAAAAATTTATTTGAGTTTGATTAAACATTTAAGTGCGTCAATTTAATTTGTTAATCAAGCTCAAAAAAAACTTAATTTTGTATAAATTAAATTTTTAATATATTAAATTTTTAAGCAAAATTTTACTTGACTCAATTTAATATTCTATTAAACTTTTATTCAAATAAATATTTTAAACAAAATTTAATTGACTCAATTAAATTTTTAATTACTTATTTGTTTTTTTTTCAATTAAAGGTGTTAATTGGAGATAAGCACTTTTCTAAGTGTGTGTGTTCAAAATTGGCTAATAATACCCAATCTTGCTACGAACAAAACTAAGGCCTTCAAACTTAGCACTACATAGTAACCAAGACTGATAGCTTTAAAAAAATCTTGCAAAGTCTCTGATGCTTTTTGTTTTCATAATTCAATATGAAAAAATTAGACGATTCGTTATTGCCCAATATTCTGCGGTTGTTTGTTCTAATACTGCTTTTACAATAATTGCAATATTTTCCAAGAATTTTGTAATAGTTTGTAATTATGTTCCACACTCAACTGCATTCGTTTAATGTTTAAAATTATTTAAATTGATTTTTGGAAATTTATGGCCACATAATCTACATGTTAATTAATTGCTTTGATATTTCCCAAAAACTAAATAAAATAAAAATCAAAAAGCTATAATTAAAGTATTTGTTTGCAGAGATTTATCTTCTTAGTATTGATTTGCATTTTGTATAGTAAATTAAAAACCCTCAAGGGCTCACATCGTACATATGTATAAGCAAAAGAGAATATAAATAAACTAAAGATTTTAACTGCTTGATAAAATTGAAAAATATACGACATGCTTAACACATTAAATAAGGAAACACTTGAAATTGTATTGTGTGTTGCTAAGCTTAATGATAAGTGGAATAAGGATTGTAGTTTTAAGTATAATTTAGTTTGTTGCATAAAGCTTAATTGAACAGTTGCTAAGCCGCAGGGCTAACATGGCATTGGGAGCCCGATAATATAGTTTTAATCTATAATTTCCTCAAAACTTATATAGAAAAACCTTATTAAAATATCATAAAAATCACCTTCGGCCATAGAATTAGTCAAACAATTTTTTATAAGACATAAAAGCGATTAGAAAGGCGAGCAAACAGCATAATACACATAGTAGGAACCCTTATTACATCCGAAATAGTCTTTTAAGAGTTGCAAAAATAAAAATGTATTAAATTTTCAAATAGTAGTAGATATACTACTTTTTTCAAATAGTAGGGAAATAGTACTTAAAAAATTTAAAGGTTTTTTATAGAGTTCCATATAGAAAAGATTTAATAACAAATTTAACTTTAAAGTGGATATTACCCACCAAACCAAATGCTTCGAATTCACAAATAATTCATAATTCATAGTGGACAAAATCTTCCGATTTCGGAACCGAAATATTACCGATTTAGTAGCGATTTTGTATAACATGATTGACATAACTTACGTTACGAAGTCGCAACGATATGTAGGTACAATTTCTTTTAGAATTTCTAAAAGAATTCGCTTTAAATAATGGTTTCTTTAAATATTATTTTTTAACATTTTATTTATTCATTTGAATATGACATAATACTAACATATCGTGATTTATATTGACAGATTGCTCTTGGTCCTTTGCATTATAACAGTATGTCCTTATGTTGTCCTCTATTTTTTCGTAGTTTGTACTGCTATAATTGCAGCTGCAAATGTCTGCAAAAATTTCGAAAATTTATGAGTTGCTATATTCTTTTATTGTGAGGCTACAACGTACCTTTACGAAGCTTAGTAAGTTTATAATTTTTGACGGCAATGCACAAAATCACTCACATTTAATAATTGTATCTGAATATGAAGTTAGTTCACACAAAAAAGTTTTACATTAACTGTATGTAGGTTATTTGAGAAGTTTTCCGTGTAGTTTAAATTTTAGGAAAATTTAGTTATTTTATTTATTTCGTTATACCGAAATAACTTAACGTATTCGTTAGGACAAGCCTGACTTCAGACAAAACATCAAAATTTTTAACGAATTCGGTGTGACAAAACTGACATCAGAAAAAGTCGCAGCATTTGGTTTGGTGGGTAGATACATTCTTTATATGTGTGTGTAACTATGTATAAATAATAGTTCATCGAAGATACGTTTTTTTTTTCAAATAATATGCCGGAATTTCATCACAAAATTTATAAAATTGTTAAAAATAAATCTACATTAATCTCGAATTTTCGACATTAAGTTTAAATTTTCGAAATTAAGTTCGGTTTTTCGAAATTAAGTTCGAGTTTTTTAGCTAGAATTTTCGAAACTAAGTTCGAAGTTTTCGAAATTAAGTTCGAATTTTCGAAATTAAGTTCGAATTTTCGAAATTAAGTTCGAATTTTCGAAATTAAGTTCGAATTTTCGAAATTATGTACGATTTTTGAAATTAAGTTTGAATTTTCGAACTTGCAAAATTGGGGTGATACATAATTTACGTACAGATCGTTGCCGTAATATAGAGACGCCCTAACTCATTTCGAATCGGGTCTTATGCATATTTCGATAAATTATATTAAAGTAACGATATGTATGTAGTAGCTATAAATAATACCCCTTATTCCAGTTGTCCACATCAACGACACTTTAATACAATACCAAAAAATTGGGGATTGTTTACTCGCTCTCCAGAACAATTTTGTGCTACTGGCAATCTATTTCCCTTCCCCAAGGTCTATAAAATAGCATAAACCTCCCAAAAGCAGTCAGTTGTTTTATACAACGGGTACACAAGCCCCAATTTTTTGGTATTGTGTTAAAGTGACGTCGATGTCGACAACTGGAATAAGGGTCAATAATTCATCGAATATTTCCAATAATATGAGAAAGAAAGTTTCAGCAAAAGATTTCGAATTTTTAGTTTTTAAAATTAAGTTCGAATTCTCGAAATTAAGTCCGAATTTTCGAAATTAAGTTCGAATTTTCAAAATTAAGTTCGAATTTTCGAAATTCAGTTCGAATTTTCGAAACTAAGTTCGAATTTTAGAAAATAAGTTCGAATTTTAGAAATTAAGTTCGAATTTTCGAAGTCAAGTTCGAACTTGCAAAATTGCACAAAACTCGTATTTCTTAAAAATTTAACAGTTCCTTATTAAGTTTTGAATTTCGAAATTCTGTTCGAATTTTCGAAAATTATCAGATCAGCTTAAAACATGTATATAATTATATACAGAAATAATTATAAATTTTGGAAATAAAAGCATAAAATTTAAAAAAGGTAATAGAACTATTTTTTTATAACAAGATAATATAAAAGGGTGTCTGAGTAGTAAGAATGAACTTTTTTAAGTTAATATTAATTTTTTTTTTTTTTTTTCTTAGAAATAATTTCTAAATCGGGATAAAGTTCACTATTTTTAATTCTTAAAGAATGATTTATTTTTATTATTAAATGTGATTTTGTAAAGGGTATAATAAAAATTAAACTAGATTTTAGTTGGGGAAAATACCGATATTTTTCTGTGCCGCTACGCACTTCATCATATTGATGAATGGAATATGAGAATTATTGTTTTACCTTTGGTAAATGCATTTTTTGTTCAGGTTAGCACGAAGTTATATCACTCTACCAAGGCATGTTTTCCTCGTAAGCTAAAAGTCTAAATTAATTTTTTTTTCACTTCTTTATAAAATCATAGCAATTAAAAAAATATATATTTCGTTCCATAAGAATTGAAAAAAGTGAACTTAACCCTAAATAAAAACTTGTTTTTTATTATTATTTTTTATTTTATTTTTATTTTATTTTTTATTTAGTTCAGTTAAATTTAATATGTATCAGTTATTTCTTTTTTTTTGCAAGTGGCAACTATTAAACTTTGACAGCTAAAACATATGTTTATTACGATTGTTAAAAAAGAGCGCTTAACATAAGAACAACGAGGCGTAGGGAGGTATATTTTATTCCGTACTTAATAGGATTATGTCTTCTTTACAAAAAAAAATTAATTTTGTTATTTTAATTTGAGACACACTTTTTTTACCTTCATAATTGCAGTAAAAACACATTTTATGCAAATTATTCAATTTCTTAGTTAATTTTTGGACTTACCGCTTTTCAATTCAGGAAACGAGATTATTGCAGATTTGTTAATCTAAAAGAAAACAAAAATGAGACAAACATAATTAATATTTTTGTTTTTTTTTTTTTTTTTTTTTGTAAAAACTTATGAATAATTCGCCTCATAACATGCTGTTACAAGGAAATAATTTTCGTAAGAAGGAATTACAAAGTACATACTTAATTAGCTTGCTTATTAAACAGCAATTATGAAATACTAATTTACTACTTTCCAAATAAAAAATAATAAGTTCGAATTAATCTCAAATAAAATAATGATTTCGAATTAAAGTAACTGCTGGTGTATTTGCTATGCCACCAATTAGTTGAAGTTTTTCTGGGAATGTTTGCCAAGCCTAATTGTATATAATTTTTATATAATTTTATATAACTTCATACAGCATGTGTTACGCCTCAAAGAATTGTATATACTTTCATATTTCTTTTATATTATACATACATTTCTCAGAGAATTTTATTATTTTATACATTATCTTTATGTTCAACAAGACGAAAAACATGCATGTGTCTGCTTGTTTTTCCAATTACGTGTTCACTTTTGCTAAAGTTTTGTAAAAGCAAATTAGAATTATTTTTTTATGGGAAAATATCTTTTAAGGTCATTAATTGTGTCTCAACCAAAATATTATGTACTAAGTAAACTGGTAAATATGTTTGTTAGCATATTTTTAATGATGCATATAAATTTATATTAAAGTCACATTTAACAACAAGGGAAAGAAGGATGGACATGAAATAAGAGTTTATATTGTCATAATTTCTCATTGAATATACATATGTATTTACAAACAAAAATAAAATCAGCTATGCAATAAATAAATATGAATGAATTATTAAATAAAATATAACAAAAGCATTTACAAAACTCCCACTCACAACTATGCATAAAATAAATTCGAGAAGTGATAAGCATGATCAGCCGTATTTAACAAATAATTTTGCTTGGCCCACCCAAAAAATAAAACATTCACACACACCACACACAATCAAACACAAATTTAAACTCACAACTACACTCAGAACAAATACGAGAAATGAGAAGTGAGAAGCATGCTCCGCCGCATTTAACAAATATTTTGCTTGGTCCACCCAAAAAAAAATAAAAAATTTACACACATCACACACAAGAAAACACAAATTCAAACTCACAATTATCCTCAAAATAAATACGAGAAGTGAGAAGCATGTTCAGCCACATACAACAAATATTTTGCTTGCAAAAAATAACACACACCCACACACACCAACAAACAAAAATTGATTTAAAATTTCTTCTATATTTTCAAAAAACAATCCATACAGAGGCAAAAGATTGTCACATTTTTTGGATATTTTGAATATACCACGCCATCATCATCATCACCATCATCAAAATCCTACAACTGGTCATAACAGTGGCAGCAGTAATAATTCACAACAACATTCCCCTCAAACACCTCATCCTTTAACTACAGCCATAAGCACTACTACATGTCATTTAACGGTAACTGGCACCGGCTGCGGCAATAATCACAAGAACATCAGCAGCATTAGCAGCAGCAGCATTAATACCAGCAACAGTCATTCGAAACTTAGCCACTTGGCTGTTGTTGGCAGCAGCTCGAGTGAGGAGCAGGACTATTTGAGTTTGCCAAGTGCTTATTTGCCACGTTCTTCGTGTGTTAGTTTTCAAAGTGAAATGTTGTTGCTGGATTTGATAAATGGTGAAATAAATGAGTTTGTTGAAAGGTATTATTGTAATTAACTAAGAACGAGCGCATGAAGATAATTTCTTAATAGAAATTAACTAAAATTCTAAAGAGAAGAGTGATCTTTTACTTAAAAGGCTTAAAGACTTTTTTAAATTTTAAATTCATACTGCTTTAAAAAAAATATTTTGTTTTAAAAATGGATTATAAAACAAATTTCCATAAACAATTTGTTTATATTTTTTAGTAATGAGGCATGTTGTATAAAAAAATAATCTTCTTCGCTTAATAATTTGACACCAACAAGTCTGAGTAATTAAAACTCAGTTTTTCATCAATTCCCCAAAAATCATAAAAACAAAACTTTGGGATTTCGAATTTTCGAACAAAGCAAATAAATATTGCTCAAACTATTAAAACAAATAAGTTTTCAGCGAAATTTCGGAAAATAAGAATTTCGAACTCGAAAAATTTATGTTCGAGAGAACTATTCTTCCTAATATAAAACAGGACTCTTTGAGAATACACAGAATAAATATACCAATTTCACAGTAATTCCTTAAATGCGAATCTAGTTTCGAATTTTCGAATATGAACAATATTGCTTAAAAATCATATTCTACATAAAATAAAACAGAACTCTTTGTGAATACACAGAAATTTAAACTTCACATAAAAAATCTACCAATTCCACACTAATTCCTTAAATTCGAAACTATAGAGTTTTCGAACATGACCAATATTGCTTGAAAATCATATTATTTACAAAATAAAACAGAACTGTTTAAGGATACGCAGAATTTAAAGTTTCAAGAATGAATCCATCTATTTCATACTAATTCCTCTAATACGAAATTAATTTCGATTTTTCGAGTTTGAAATATTACTCATATTCAACAAAAAATAAAATTATTACCTTAAGAATACGCAGCAATTTAAAATTTAAACATAAATCCATAAATTTCAGGCAAGTTATTTACATTCGATATTAATCTCGAGTTTTCGAATAAGACTAGTAGTGCTAAAAAAGAAAATCCTATTCTACAGAAGAAAAATGCTGTGAGGTCACGCTGAAGTTCGAACTTAAAAAATAAGTCAAGCAGTTTTTATATTCACTCGCCTGGAATCAACTTTGAATTTTCGAATATAAGAAATATTGCTAAAAGTGTTACAAAAAGTTTCAAAACACACAGGATATGTGGAAATTGAAATTTAAAAGCTAAATTTATTGATTTTACACAAATTCTTGAAATTCGAAATTAACTTAGAATTTTCGAACATGCTTGCAAATACTTAAACTTTTCATTTAAATTCAAAATAAAGTGAAAATCCGAAAAATGTTGCCTGAAACCTTAAAATATTATATTGGAAAATCACATCCTAAAAATTTTATTAAAAAAAAATATAAAATGAAACGTAACTCTTAAAATGTTCTAAATCGTAAAAAATATAACTTAAAACAAAATATTTCGAACAGACTTTTTACAATCGAAATTAATTTCGAACTTTCATATATGTATGCTTAAACTTAAAAAGTTTGAGTTCGAAAATCATATTCTTATAAGAAATATTAAACTTAATAAAATCTAACACCCAAAGTTATATTAAATAAGTTTAAGACCTATCAATTTCTGGAAGTTTTTTTATAATACAAAAATAAGTTACAGTTTTCGAACATGTCAAGAATTAGTAATGTTCTGTCCAAACGTGGTTGGGCGCATTTCGACTTTGAATACGAAACATGTGTGCTAGACTAATCTATAATCTATTTCAAAAACGTCGTAGTCGAAATCGAAATATGCCAACCACGATAAATGGGATTAATATTAATTGTTGAAAATATTTTTCAAGTTCAGTTAAAAACTATAAAAATTCAAAGTTCCAAAATTATATTATAATTTAACGGTTAAAACCAAAAATATATTCTTTATAATATTGACACAAACTTTGAATAATAATTTTAAGTTTAAATAACAGATTAAAATTCTTATTTTATGTAGATATGTAAATCCACATTAAAATTCATCGAAAATACTATTTTCTTCAATAATATGCGACAATTTCTCGAAAACAAATCCTTTTTTTTTTTGTTTCCAGAAACTTTGGCAGTGATTTTGAAGTTTCGAAATTGTCTTAAAATTTTCGAATATAGCAAAATTTATAAATAAAAATTTCTTAAAAATCAGTCGATTTCACATGGATTAAAATTTCGAAATTTAGTTCGGATATTCGAACATTGTCTGATCAGCATAAAATGTTTATTTTGAAAAATGTACTCTTAAAATTTTTTAAGATTTAATTGATTTCTCATGTATTTAAATTTTTAAATGAAGTTCGAATATTCGAACATTGTCAGATTAGCTTAAAATATTTATTTAAAAAAATTATTCTAACAATTTTTTATAAATAAATCGATCTCTTATGATTTGATATTTCGAAATTAATTTCGAATATTCGAACATTGTCGGATCAGCCAGCCGAACATTGCCATACCAGCTTAAAATGAGTATTGAAATAAATTTATTCTTAAAATTTCTTAAAATATATTCGATTTCACATGTATAAAAATTTCGAAATTAATTTCGAATCTTCGAACATTGTAGGATCAGCTTAAAATGCTTATTTTAAAATAGGTTTTATTAAAAATCAAACGATTTCACATGAATTGAAATTTCGAAATTAAGTTCGAATATTCGAACATTGTCAGATCAGCTTAAAATGTTTATTTTAAAATAGAAAATCATATAAATTTTGAGAATAATGCAAATCTACAGAAATAAAAATGTATTATGACTTTAATTCAGTAGTGCTTAGTTAAAAAGGAATTCTCAAAATATTTGAAAATACTATGAACTTAATTATGTCTTTGAGTAAATATTAAAAAAAGCTATTGGGCAACAATTTTTGTATTTCAATTTGATGTTCAATTTTCGAAAATATTTCATTATGAATGAGAATGAATTTATGAAAATTATGTTACGATCCAAAATCGAATTTTTCTTAGTTAATAATATCGCTTTGTGTAATTGCTTACATTTTAATATGTATGTATGTATTTCGAAAACCACTTAAGATAAATGTGTTGTTTTCGTTTATTGCTTATTAACAAATATCCTAAACAAATTGTTTTAGTCGAGACTTTGGGAAATAATAAAAATAAATAAAAGTCCAATTAACTTCTAAAGTACTTGGGGAATAATGAAATTTCATCTTTCGAAACAAAGAACGAATGGGGTTTTTTATAGTTTTTACTTATTTGATACTGCCCCAACATCCCCACAAAAAGTTTTTTCCAAGTTCTCAAATATACATTAAAATAAACAGGCGTTGCTTTTTCCCAAAGTTAATTAAAATTGTTATGCGTAACCAAAACGAGAGAAAATTTTCCAAACCTTCAATAATATTATGAGTACATGTCGTTATTTTTTCAGACCCACACACAAAGATGATTACGGTACTCAACGTGTCTATAAAAAAACCTCACCTAATTGTGTTTTAACACTGTATTTGCCATCACGTGAAATAACATTGTCTGGCAGCAGCCCATCAATATTGCGTGGCATTGTATATGTGGATCCAAAGGCCATACAAGGATATCGTGTCTATGCACAATTGACACTAACATTTCGGTAAGTAGTAATAAATAATAAAATTAAATTAAATTTATTAAATAATAAACCGACTGATAGGTAGTGTACAAAAAACCAATTACTTTAAGGTTGGAACAGGAATGTCAATAATTGTTTGTTAATACAAAATTACGAGTAGCCAATTTATTTGATTAAATTTGTATAAGCGGACATGTAGACAAATTTGATCAAAATTGATTTATTTTCGATTTTTTTAGGACGGTGTGATAATTTGAAAAAATCCACAATTTCCAAGTAGGAATAACGATTTGCTTTTGTTTCCATTTTTATAAATTCAACGAATGTATATAGAGATTTCCCTAATGTCGAACGTGACCGGTGTTTACATTTAAAGTGAAAAAAGTCAAAACAAAACGAATTTTTGATTTCACACTAAGCGCAACTTATAGCTCTAAATTACCCCTGTAACTCGTGCTTAGTTTGATTTTGAGCAATTTTTCGTTTCCAAGATAGTTCCAAAAAACCAAGGCATTCGCATGTGACTAAAACAGAAACTCCGATTTCAGCGAAAGCTGATTTTGATTTAACACAAAATTATTATATTTATTTTAACTTAATTTTAATAACAGTCGCACATGACCTGCCGCACGAGACCTTTTTTTTATCATAATATGAATGTTTTTTTCGCTCTCTTTACGAAATTGTAAGCAAAGAAGCTTAGTAAAAAAGTTTAAAATTACTAAAAGTATACAACGTATTTATTTTAAAATAATAACAACAAACGTAGCAAAAATATGTTGTATGAGTTAAGTACTACGGGTCATTAGCTAAAATGAAAATAAAACTAACTTTAAGTATTAGGAATACCAATCACAGTTCTGTTTTTCAAAACAGATAGTTCTACTTGATTTTACTTCTTGACCATCGCAGCAACGGAAAAGCAACTGCGCTATACATGGATTGCGTGAAACTTCTTTCCATTTTTCGTTTAAATGAAATATCACGAAATGTTTTTCAATCTTATCAGATGACATAAAATACATTTGAACCCAAATTTTACTCAGCAATCCGCATTCTTTTCTTTTTCTTTTAATTTAGGGGATTACCATAATAATTCATCTTCCTTCAATTTTTCTATCCACTGTTTACAGTTTTCCTTATTTCTTTCGCAAGTTTTGCTTCTCTAAATTTAAATTATTTAATATTATAAAATAAAAAATATTTGTTTAACTTTTCACACACGATGGCGCACGTGACCAACTTTATATAGATACCAAGAACTATATATTTTTCAGGAAGTTTTCTTTTTATGTTAATTGTATCATATATATATATATTAACTTTCGATAACAAATTTTGTTTTTCAATGTCGCACGTGACATTATTTCTTTTTATTTTAATTTTATTAAATATCTCTGAATATTTGGTTAAATTTCTGCATGTACTTTCGATAAAAATTATTATTTTTCAATGTCGCACGTGACATAAAATTATGCGATTTTGCAAAGCAAAAGTTTACATTTATTTGCAAGCTCATAGCTTTTATACCTACTTTTTTACCCTTTGTGCCATCAGAAAAGAACAAGAGTCAATAGATAATGGCTCTCGTTAAGAACGTTTATCAAAACAAAACGTGAGAAAGAAAAACTAAAATAAAAAAGTTGTGCTGTCATGACTTTCCAATATCTCCAAATGAGTTATGCGTAAATCTAAAATTTTTTAATTAGAAAATATTTAAAATAATTTAATTTTTTGTTAACGTTTGACTCTTCGTCGGAATAAATGCTTATACAGGGTGGGCCAAAAGAAACCGAGGGGTGTAAAAGTTTAATAACTTTTTTGTTTATTAATTTTTTTTTATTTTTTCTTTAAGATTATATAGACAACACTTGGAGAATTTATAATGGAGAGGTTCACAACTGAACAGAGAACCAGAACAATAGAATTTTATTATTTAAACCAGAGATCAATTATTTTAAGCTCATTTTCATTTGAATGGCTTTGTTAATAAGCAGAACTGTAGGTTCTGGGCTTCTCAAAATCCAAGAGCCATTCATCAACGCCAATTGCACCCCATCAGGTGTACAGTATGGTGTGGGATCACATCTGAAAATGTCATTGGGCCCTACTTCTTCGAGAATGAAGATGGAAGTGCTGTAAGCGTAAATGGAGAGCTGTATCGGTTTATGATAGAAAATTTTTTACGTCCTGCTCTTGAAAACAGACCTGGTATGTGGTTTCAGCAGGACGGAGCCACTGCCCATACTGCCCGAGACACAATGGCACTTTTAAGTCAAATTTTTGGAGAGCAAATAATTTCTCGAAATTCGGAAATTATTTGGCCAGCGCGATCGCCAGATTTGACAGCACCCGACTATTTTCTTTGGGGTTTTTTGAAGGAGCGAGTGTATGTGAACAAGCCAGAGACAATCCTTGAACAAAAGGCAAACATTGTTGCAGAAATTCGAACGCTACAGCCACAAGTTTTGAAAAATGCTCTAAAAAGAGCCCATCAGTGCGAAGCTGAAAACGGTGGTCATTTAAGAGACATCATTTTTCATACTTAGTGTAAAAAAATTTCCATTTTGTATATTATATAATCTAAAAGAAAAAATAAAAAAAAGTTAATAAACAAAAAAGTTATTAAACTTTTACACCCCTTGGTTTCTTTTGGCCCACCCTGTACATATGTTTTATATGTATAATTTTACATAAAATTTCACAAAGCTTAATATACTTTCACTTTCATACTAAATTAGTTTCTGCGATTTCCTTGAATATGTTCTTGTTATATTTTGATTAGCCAAAGAAAATCCCCTTGAGCTCTTTAAGACGTACAGAAAAGTTTTTTGTTTGTTTTATTTATAGTTTTTACTTTCAACATGCTTTTTGGAATTAGTTAAATGATATTTGCCAAAGGCTTAATAAATCACATGTCAATGATTTGTAAATACTTTGCCTCAGATATCAATACGAAAAATATAGATGAACACATGTATACATATACATACAAACATATATGGCTTATTTACTAAAACAACGTCATAAGTCAAAAAAACTAGTTTGCCAGAAAACGCGTTTAAGGTTTTAATAGAAAAAGAAAATTTTCTTTTTCTCTCAAGAGTTGAGTATGCAAAATATGTATATGCAATTTTTTACACAATATGAACAATGAGGATTAATTTTGCAAAAATTAAATTTTTTGATTTATGACGTTGTTTTAGTAAATGAGCGATATAATCATGCAGTCTATTTGCAAGCTCGGCTAAACATTAAACTTTCAGTTTGAACTATATATAAAACTCATACTAAAAACCACACACACACACAGACATTATTTTACTTTAATGTAGAAACCCCCAACTCGTAATTTTTTTGAAATCGAATCGAATTTTTTTTGTATATTTCGCTAGAAGAACGAACATCTAATGTATCGAAAAATTCATTTAAAATCCTATTGAAAAAAAATATGAGTTAGGGCCTTTCGGTATTAAGGAAATGACAAACTCTTTCGTATGCGGTCAAATTCAATTATTGATTTTTCCTGCTTGACTTCCTTTCGCTGATTATTTCAATTAAATGAAGGTACCAACATGATTAAAATTTATAATTTTAAGAGCAGTTCTTCCTCTTAACCTTTATGAACAATATATTTTTTCTTTTTTTTTAATAAATTTTTCGTTTCCACAAACTATTTATTGTAGTTATGGTCGAGAGGATGAGGAAGTGATGGGTTTACGATTTTGCAATGAGGCCATTATGTCATTGCATCAAATATGGCCCAGAAATGAAGAACCGGCCAAAGAGTCATTAAGTCCTTTGCAGGTAAGTTAAAAAAGGAATAACAACCATATTTAATTTAGTAAATTTAGAAATTCACTTGTTAGGCAGCTAAAAAATAAATCAAAATGTAGTTAAACATTTACAGTCTTACGAGTATTTATAAAAATTATTTAGGCTTTATAAAGAGTTTATAAAATAGATTTTAAAAAAGCCAACTCTACTTAAATGTCAATTCATATTTAAATGTCGATTTTCATTAATTTTTTTATAAAAAAATTACTTATAAATACGAATTGATATTTAGATAAGTTGGTGAAATTGTCCCTTATAATTTTTATAAATAAGTCTGTTCAAATCTAATAGTCAATAGTAAAGAGAGTCAATGAACATTTAAAAAAAATGAACTAGGAAAAAATTTCGTTGAAAACTTTACCCCCATATTCATAAAATTTAAAATGAGTTTGAAATTTGAAATTATTTAAAATTTTTCATGCAAAATTATCTCAAACATGGGGGTATGTGTGTGAAGATAAACTTAATTTTAAGTAGCAGAGACAAAAACCAAACACTACACAACCTATTTTATAATTAACAGCAAACTGTTAACCATTTAACAGGCGTAGATAAATTTAATGAATATTAATTTTTTTTTAGGCGAAATCTAATATGTAATTAATTTTTGTGAAATATTTTATGAAAAGTTTTTACTCTCCATATTCATAAAAAAATTAAAATGCATTTGAAATTTTAAGGAAAATTTGTACTAAAATACGCAGAAGAAAATTGTTACATTCCCAGTGTTAAAATATTTTTGCATACTGTTCTATGGAAATGTATTGATTCAAAGAAAAAATTTTAATTTCCTGTGACAAACATTTCTCCCATGTTTGATGGAAAAAAAAATTTCGAAAATATTTTTTATTTTTCTTTAATGAATTTCTAATTTTTTTAATCAAATACAGGTTTTGTTGAAGTTCATGTTGTTTTTGAAAATTATGGTTGTTAAATATTAATTTTTTTTCTGTTTATATTGTAAGCCTATTTTATTTTTTTATGAATAAGGGGTTTGAAGATAAATTTAAATTTAATTAGCAGAGACAACATTTTAGCATAGGCCATTTGGAGTTAACAGCGCACTGTTAACCATTTAACAGGCTTAGTAAAATTATTATTATTATTAACATTAGAATAAGAGTTTTGTTGCATCAATTTCTGTTGAAAACAACAAACAAGAGCGGCTATACAGGGTGGGCCAAAAGAAACCAAGGGGTGTAAAAGTTTAATAACTTTTTTGTTTATTAATTTTTTTTTATTTTTTCTTTCAGATTATATAGACAACACTTGGAGAATTTATAATGGAGAGGTTCACAACTGAACAGAGAACCAGAACAATAGAATTTTATTATTTAAACCAGAGATGAAAATTTGATTATGAGTGATGAAGCTCATTTTCATTTGAATGGCTTTGTTAATAAGCAGAACTGTAGGTTCTGGGGTTCTCAAAATCCAAGAGCCATTCATCAACGCCAATTGCACCCCATCAGGTGTACAGTATGGTGTGGGATCACATCTGAAAATGTCATTGGGCCCTACTTCTTCGAGAATGAAGATGGAAGTGCTGTAACCGTAAATGGAGAGCGGTATCGGTTTATGATAGAAAATTTTTTACGTCCTGCTCTTGAAAACAGACCTGGTATGTGGTTTCAGCAGGACGGAGCCACTGCCCATACTGCCCGAGACACAATGGCACTTTTCAGTCAAATTTTTGGAGAGCGAATAATTTCTCGAAATTCGGAAATTATTTGGCCAGCGCTATCGCCAGATTTGACAGCACCTGACTATTTTCTTTGGGGTTTTTTGAAGGAGCGAGTGTATGTGAACAAGCCAGAGACAATCCTTGAACTCAAGGCAAACATTGTTGTAGAAATTCGAACGCTACAGCCACAAGGTTTGAAAGATGTTATGGAAAATGCTCTAAAAAGAGCCCATCAGTGCGAAGCTGAAAACGGTGGTCATTTAAGAGACATCATTTTTCATACCTAGTGTAAAAAAATTTCCATTTTGTATATTATATAATCTGAAAGAAAAAATAAAAAAAAGTTAATAAACAAAAAAGTTATTAAACTTTTACACCCCTTGGTTTATTTTGGCCCACCCTGTATATGTACATGCACAGGCATGTTTCTTTAATGTTTTAAACTTGAGAAATATTTTAAAAATTGTTTAGATATTATTTTTTTATTTATCTACTTTAACTCTCACTATAACTCTCGGTCAAAATCGATTTTGTTTCTTTTTTTTTGTGTGTCATTTGTTTTGCCTTGAAATGCCTCTCAAGATATTCATTGCAGAAGTTTAGTATTTAGTTAGTGTTGCATTATATATTATAAGAATTATAAATCATGTATTTTTTATAAGTTTTTTTTTTAATCCCCATAATATTATAGAATTTCCATATTTTTAACTTTTCTACAGGAAGCGCTTTTAAGGCGTTTAGGCGAAGGAGCTCATCCTTTTACTCTGACACTAACAGCCCAGGCACCACCCAGTGTTCAGTTAGTGCCAGCCAAACGATACTATGGTGCTCCAATCGGCACCAGCTATGATGTGCGCTGTTTCATTGGTATGTATGTACATATGTATATTTAAGTGTATTAAAATTAGCAGATTTTATTCTTATTGAAGCAAACTACAGTTTGTAAGATAAATCTATGTAACATAAATTAGTGGTGCTCACCCCTAGAAATAATTATTTTATTATATTTCAAATTTAAATATTTTGATTGAATTTTTGTCGATTTCGAAGCTATAAAATGATGTAAAAAAATAGAAGTAACAATAATTCTGAATTTGAGCTTGAAAACTATAGAAAATTATTGCAGTAAATATATAATAACTGCAATAACAACTTATTTCTCCAATAAAAAAATAAGCATTATGATTAATCGTATTTAATCAAAGCTTTTCTTCCTTAACAAAATATTTTTCGCCAAAAGTCATTTGTAAGACTTTTTCTTATACTTTTTTTTTAATGAACTCACAAACTTTCAAATTTTAAAATATTCAAACAGAACTACTTAGTTTTAGTAAATTTTTAAAAAATGTTCGATTTCTCATTAATTTTTGATTTTCGAATTTTTTAACATGACTTTTTGTTATACTTTTTTCACAAAGGAATAACAAGTCTTAGTAAAATTTTTCAATTTCGAATTAATTGTTGAGATTCGAAATAAAGTTCGAATTCTCAAACATGACTTTCTCTTATAAGTTTTTTCAAATGAACTCACAAACTTTCCATTTGAATATTGAAAAATAATGTTGAATAAATTTTAGTACATTTTTTTTTAATTTTTCGATTTTGTATAATTTTTGAGATTCGAAATTAAGTTCGAATTCTAGAACATGACTTTTTCGTATACCTTTTTTTAAACAAACTTACAAATTTTCATCTTAAACATAATTCAAATGGAAGTAATAATTCTTAGTAGATTTTTTAAGATTTTTCGATTTCGTATTAATTTTTAAGATTCGAAATTAAGTTCGAATTTTCGAAAATAGCTCTAATCGTTTAAGCTGGTACTATATAGATCAAAAAGAGCAAAAATTCTAAGAAATTAGCTAACAACCTAACACAAGCATATATTCGAAAATTTTGTTCATAAAAAAATAAATTAAAATTTAAACAAATTAAGACTCCTCCCACCATAAAACATATTGCACCCTTATTGCAACGGATGCATAACACATAAAAGCTAGTTTAGCAGAAAAAAAATTTAATTAAGTTTTCAATTTACATACAGCTCAGTTAAAATATTTTTTTCTTTTTTTTTGAAGATTTGAGTGAACAAGACTTTTATATGAAATTTTTGCACAAAATTAAATATTATATAACGAAGAGAAAAACTGCATTTTTGAGATACATATTGCAATAAAGAAGAGATGTGTGTATTCAGTTTTTCTATCATTTTGAAAAATTAAAAAATTTACTAGGTATATATCGTTGCCTTAATATGAAAAGCCCTGACTCATTATTTTTTTGAAATCGATTTTTTTTTATATTTCGGTAGAAGAAAATCTATCGAAAAATGATAAAATTTTGATTTCACAACAAAAAACAATGAGTTAGGGTTTTTCTATATTAAGGTAACGATATATGTATAAGTTACGCTAAATAATAATTAATAATATAATAATAATTAATTTTTTTAAACACATATATCCATATATTCTTTAAACATTTTCGAAATCCGTCAGTTTTACAATTAACTTCGAATTTTCGAAAATTTTCTAATCTGCTTAAAATATCGATCTTTATGTATAAAACAATAAAAATAACTAAAATTATAAAATTTACAAAAACAAAAACTAAAAATATTCTTTACTTACTGCCGTATTCATAAAAAAATATTTGAGGTTTATTAAGGGTTTATTTGAAATTTGTCAAATAAAGCTGTAATAAACCTTAAATAATTTTAATGAATACGGCAGTTAATGTTCAATAAAAAATAAAAAAAAAGTTCTATGACATTTTGAGTTGGAGGTGAAAATTATCTTCTTCTTTCTTGCCCTGAAATACTACACAAAATTTCGTCACCTATTTCTATTAAATTTTTTTTAAGTTTAAAATATTGATGGATTTGCCCATAAATTGATTGACAAACTGTAGCTGCTTTTTTCTTAAGTTCTTTTCTTTGAACACACTCAAAGTTGTGTTCATACTTTTCCAAATTAAAAGAAAACACACAATAATCTCTGTTTATATTTAATTAAACAAGAACAAAAAAAGTTTCAAAGAAAAAATCAAAATGCAAATGGTGCAAGAAAAGCTGGCAAGAAATTATTAAACTTTTTTTTACTTTCTTTTTTGTTCATTCTTTAATCACAAGTATTATCAGTAAGGAAAAATTTAAAAAAAAATTATAAATTTTATTTTCAACAAATCATGAAATTTTCTTAATCTCTTACAAGAATTTATTCGAATGAATTCAGGGTGAGTGTGTAAATTTTGAATTTGATTCTTAAAGTTCTACGTATGTACATACGTGTGTACTTGTATATATGTATGTATATATTTATATATATATGTATATATATATATATATATATATATATATATATATATATATATATATATATATATATATATATATATATATATATATATATATGTATGTATATAAAGGGTGTTTTTTATTGAGGTATAGAACTTTAAGTTGGCATCACTTTTTTAACTGGCGGCCATTTTGTCAGCTGTCAAGTGATTAATATTTAGTTTGGTTTGCCATTTCATCATGAACAGGTTGACAAAAGAACAACGCTTGCAAATCGTGCAAATTTATTTCGAAAATAATGGTTCATTTCGCGAAGTTTACCGCAAGCTCCGTCCATTTTATGGTCGACATAATCGTCCGTCAGAGCAATTAATTCGGTTAACCATGGATCGTTTTCGCACTACGTTTACTCTATGTGATAATACGCATCCGCAGAGATGTCGAACAGTGCGCACCGAAGAAAGAATTGCCGCTGTAGAGCAAAGTGTTGAAGAGGACCCGAATGAATCGATTCGCCACCGTGCACAGCAATTGGAGCCGACTAACCGACTATTTTGTTCCCGAATTGGATGGCATGAATGTGGATGAGTTGTGGTTCCAACAAGACGGCGCTACATGCCACACAGCGCACGTCACAATCGATTTATTGAAGGAAACATTCGATGAGCGCATAATTTCGCGGAATGGACCTGTCAATTGGCCACCAAGATCGTGTGATTTGACACCATTGGATTATTCTCTTTGGGGATATGTGAAGTCGCTCGTCTACGCCAACAAACCAGAAACGTTAGGGGACTTGGAAGCCAACATTCGTGGCGTTATTGCCAACATACGGCCCCATATGCTCGAAAAAGTGGTTGAAAATTGGACCTGTAGAATTGGCTTTATTCGAGCCAGCCGCGGCGGCCACATGCCCGAAATCATATTTAAACATTAATGGCATAAGATTATCCTTCCAATAAAGCCAAATTGATGGACATTAAAACGATTTTCTTGTGTTTTATTTCAATTCGAAGTTCTATACCCCTGAAAAAAACACCCTATATATATATATATATGTATGTATTAGTGTCCTGCACAAGAGTATTTATAAGACTTTTCAAGACATGCGAGATTTTTTCCAATGCTTTACTACAGCGAAATATTCTAAAAGAATCGCTAAGCAACACTGTTGGCAAGTAATTTTTTTTCGGTGGTTTGTCTTGCCAACAGTGTTCTTTAGCGATTCTTTTAGAATATTTCGCTGTAGTAAAGCATTGGAAAAAATCTCGCATGTCTTGAAAAGTCTTATAAATACTCTTGTGCAGGACACTAGTATGTATATCAAAAGTAATTAAAATTGAAAAAGGCTTTTAATTTTAATAATAAGCCTGAATGCGAGACTATTAATTAGAGACTATTAATGCAAACGTTTTTAAATTTAAATTTTAATCAAATATTATATGTATTAGAGGGCCATCCTAGGCCACATACTAGTTATAAGGAAAGGTCCTAGATAATTCAAATTATTATATTTACAAAATTAAGCGGAAAATATTGAGTACAAAAGTTCTTCTAATAAGAGGCTTAATTTTAGTATTTTAAAAAACGAATATTTTTAAAATTATTTTTAAATTAAATCTTATGTCTCGAAAATTTTTCGGATTATTTTATAATTTTTTTTTATAATTCCTTTTAGCATTTCCTAATTTTGTCTCAAAACGAATTAAGTGGTAAATTTTTTTTTTTTAATTTGGTCACACTATCAAGAACAGTTACCATAAGCAATGTTGCCAGGCAAAACACATTTACGTAAAATCGGCAAGCAACGTTACCAGAAAATTTAAAGATATCTAAATTATAAAGCACTGATTTTTAAATTTCGGATAAAAAAAATTCGCCTTGTGAATCTCAAAAATTTAAAATTAAATATATTAAAATTTCAACACTTCAAAAATTTACAGCCTTATTTATAAAACTTATTAAAGCTTTATGAAGGGATTAAAATAATAATAGAAAATTTTTCTTAAAAAGCTTTTATAAATCCTTAATAATTTTTGTAAATAAGGCTGTTAATTTCTATTTCTCATTGTTTTGAAGATATGACACTTTAAGCAGCTTACGAAAAAAAATAAAGCAAACTAAGCTGATTGAATAATTTATGGTAAGACTCACAAAAACAAGCAATTTAAATTTGTAAATCCTTTGACTGATGTGCGACTACCATCCCTGCATCTGATGGGTATTAAAATACTCTACATCAAAAAGTAAAATCAAGCAAACAGTTTTAAATTTTCATAAACAAGCCGCTAGGTATGGAATTTTTTTCCAACTAAAGGGTCTTCAATTTAGAGTTTCCTATCTTTAAATGCAAATAAAAAATGAAAGCGATATATTATCGAAATTTATTTGTTGGTTTGGAGGACTTATCGATGCATTTATGAATAGAATATAACATCATCTAAGTAAACGCCGGCGATTCAATGGGGGCTGGCATCCGGAATGTCCAATTTTAAATCATTAGGGCGCATAAATCAGGCTGAATATGACCGCTGACATGGTTTACCTTGGCTTTAAGGCGTAGTATGTTTTGTGATCTATTCGCATAGACCTGTGACTTAAGCAAACCTCATAAGAACAAGTGCAATGGAGTTAAATCGCACAATCTCAGTAGCCAGTTCACTCCATCTCCAAATGGGGTGATCAGTACCTGAATTCAGTTACTTTTATTGCAATTATTGTGTCTCTATAATAAATATAACGAAAATTTATCGACTTTGCTATTCAGTAATATATTTTAATGATATTCGCTGTCGCTTTAAGTAGAAAAAAAATTAAATAACAAAATCAAATTCATTTAGTTTTTCTTTAATTCTTCTTTGTGCTTTTTGCTTATGGCATCCAATTTTGGCAAAAAAAAAATGGTGATGATCGTCTCAGAGGGTTTGCCGTTGACGGCGATAGCCTGAAAAAAGTAGTTTTCACAGCACTATGCCAGTCCAAAATTTATACCAAACAGTGAAGTCATCGGGATGCATTGAAAGCTCTTAGATCACATATGGATTAGTGTTGTCCAAAATTCTTCAATTTTGTTTGTTAAAAAACCTGAAGATGATTTGTCGCCGAAAATTAGGTTCAGTTTTCAACGGCTTCAGGGACCCTTCAGCGACCACACGTCTTTGAGTATGGTACTTTACTTTTAGCTCCCGGTTCAGTTGTACGGATGCAGGCTCAAGTCATGACACAAAATTCCACTAGTTATGGTCTGCGGAGAACGAAGTTCTTGAGAGCGACGCGAAACCGATTGTCTCGGATTCTCCTGAAATTCCTCACGAACAGCGGCAATGTTTTCGGCACATATTGCCTTTTGACAATGTAAGGATGCTGGCTGACTGTTTCCTCAACCGTTGCACTCAAATTTATCCACCAGACTGGGAATAGTTCTTTTATTAGGACGATTATGGGAGCGGAACGCTGAACAGAACGCAAATTTTGATAAAAAAAGAAAATTTATTATGAAAAATTTTATTGAAGGTATTCACATCTGTTTTTTAAATTCAACTTTAGGTGAATTTTTTTTCCTGTGTTTGTTGTAAAAAAATTACATTTTCCATTTTTCCAACAAGAAAAAAACTGATGTGAATACCTTTATTATTTGCAGATTTTGTTGAACAAAAAAGGGGCCGAATATGTTACAGTCATTTCTTCCGATGCAGTTGTTAATGTTGGGGAGTCCCTAGTGGCAGACCCTTTACCACAAACTGCTTTAGAAATACCAAGCAATTTTGAATGCAAATTAAAGCAACTAAATTCAAATTTGCATTCATTTTGACACGCGTTAACTAAAAATAATATATTAAAATAAAAGTTTAAAAACACTTTAGATGAGCTGAGAATATAACAAATTTATTTATTTCTTGTTTTTTTTTTGCAGCCGATAAAACCGATGAGAAGTTTCATCGTCGTGCTTCGGTAAAAATGGGTGTCAGAGTTATATATCGCACAGATGTTTTCAATCATGGTATTAATGGGCCGGAAAACTTTGCCGCTTTGGTAAATAATCCAGTTAGTTCACCGCCAGCGCAAACCACAGCCATGACCTCAAACAATTGCAAGACCAGTTCCAATATAATAAATACAAATTCTACCATAAGTGAAACTCAATCCGATTCTGCGGTACAACGGTTACAACAGCCCGACTCAGCTTGTGGGGAAGCTACTTCGCATTCGAAAGTTCGTAAATCTGAGCGAGGAGAGTCATTTCCCAAGTTGCGTTTATCGCCCAAGACATTTCGTTTCAGCAATCGCTTCGGTCGCAGCAAAAGTGAAGTGGAAAGATATCCGAATGATCCAATTCACAACTATAGTAAATCATTTCAAGAGGTAAGTTGATTTAGTGCTTCATAACTTCTCACACAGACACACAACTTCAAGCCACTTAAGCACATTCTACTTAAAACAACGCCTGCAGGAAATTATTATTGTTTTTTTTTTTTTTTTTTTTTTTTTTTTTTTTGAAAAATGTTCCCATGAACGTTTTAATTTAAAAAAAACATTAGCAGCACACTTGCCTTCCGTTTATTGTTTTATTTCGTGTAAAGGCTTTAGACAACAAACATTTATACCAAATGAATTTTTCTGCAGTAAAAGAAAAAAATAATAAAAAATCTAACTCGTATATATGTTTTCTTGTTATTCTTTTCTTTCACACCATAATTGCCTGCAACAGTACGACAGTATTTGCACAACCAATTTGAGCGGGGGTCCCCAAGGTGCTGTGGATAAACCGTTTCTTTTGCAAGATGGTCGCGTAGGATTACGTGCCAGCTTGGACAAATCCTGGTATACGCATGGTGAAAATGTTTGCGTTACCATCAACATACGGAATGATAGTAGAAAGACTGTTCGCAAAGTTCGTGTAAGTACAGTAGTTGTTATTGTTTTCAGGCAAAACTTAAAAAAAATATGTAACTATATTTTTTACTGAAATATAAAGGAAAAACGATTTTTGTTTTTGCTCTTACTATTATGGGCTGGCATTTAAAATCATAATTAAAGGGAAAAAGTCACGTTTTCATAGTTTAATTTGTGTAAAGAAAATTATTATATAAAAAAAACTTTTTCCCCTGAAATCAATAAAAATTTTCATTTGATTTATAATTTATTTAATATTTAATTTTTACTATAAAAAGTTAAAATTGTCATAACAGCAAAGTAGAAAAAATATTTAATCTAAAAAAAAAGATTTTATTGTTGTTGTGTAAGCAGTCTAAATTCGTTTCCTTGCTGCTTAAGCAGCCAAAATCTACCGATGAGTTTCTTAAGCAAGTTATGGAACATTCATACTGTAGCCATAGTGTTTTCATAGTTTAGTCGTTCTCTAGTATCGCCTTAGTCTAATCCTAGTATTGTATAATGTAGTCTAAGATAGTCTGGTATAGGTCAGTCTAGCTTCGTCTAGTCTCAGTTTAGTCAGAGTTTAGTGTAGCATGGTCTATTATAGCCTGGTCTAGCGTAGTATAATCTAGCCTAGCCTAGTCGAATCTAGTGAAGTCTAGTCTAGCCTGGTCTAGCCAAGAGTAGCCTAGGCTAGTCTAGTCTATTCTGGTCGAATCTAGTCTAGTTTGGTCGAATCTAGTCTAGTCTAGAGTAGTGTAGTCTAGAGTAGTGTAGTCTAGAGTAGTGTAGTCTAGAGTAGTGTAGTCTAGAGTATTGTAGTCTAGAGTAGTGTAGTCTAGTCTAGAGTAGTGTAGTCTAGTCTAGAGTAGTGTAGTCTAGTCTAGAGTAGTGTAGTTTAGTCGGTAGTAGTGTAGTCTACTCTAGAGTAGTCTAGTCTAGTCTATAGTAGTCTAGTCTAGTCTAGTCTAGTCTAGTCTAGAGTAGTCTAGTCTAGTCTAGAATAGTCTAGTCTAGAATAGTCTAGTCTAGTCTAGAATAGCCTAGTCTAGAGTAGTCTAGTCTAGTCTAGAGTAGTCTAGTCTAGTCTAGAGTAGTCTAGTCTAGTCTAGAGTAGTCTAGTCTAGTCTAGAGTAGTCTAGTCTAGTCTAGAGTAGTCTAGTCTAGTCTAGAGTAGTCTAGTCTAGTCTAGAGTAGTCTAGTCTAGTCTAGAGTAGTCTAGTCTAGTCTAGAGTAGTCTAGTCTAGTCTAGAGTAGTCTAGTCTAGTCTAGAGTAGTTTAGTATCCATAAATGTTGGTTCTTGTCTCTGCTAATTAAATTCGAATTTAAATTTGCATAAATATATAATTTTATTTCTTGAAAAAATCATTGCCTATGCATTAATTTTTATTTATTAACTGTGAAAAATGTATAAATTTTTAGCGGGAAGTCCACCAGCACTTAGTCAGTCTTGAAAACATTTTCATTGAATTTTTAAGAGACGCTTTTGTAAAAAATTCGGTACTTAATAAAATTTTAAAATATTAATGCTGAACACCGATTATTGCCGGATTAATTTTTTTAGCCGATTCTAAGGCCAAACACGATTAATCCGTCGTACACTACAGTTGAAACGAATTGGCTTCCTTATCTACCGCTATCCCAGTGGGCACTGTATTATTGCAAATTATTTATAAGTTTAATGTTATTTTTTTCATTATTAAGCAAACTTTTTTTTTTAGTTGCTTGTACTCGTACATCAATGTGTAGCCCTTAAATTTAATTTATATATTTCTGTGACAGATGTTGGCTTTCCTTTGGGAATGCATAATTTAAATTGCTGTTTCCAAAGAAGTACGTTTCTTATAATTCACTTTGATTTTGCCATCCAGAAAAAGTTTTCTATGTTTATGTTTTTATGAAATGAGCAGGAAGTAGCTACATGAATTATTTAAGATAAATACAAATAAACAGGATTTAACAGATTTTCTTCTAGCTCACAACAGGGAATGACTAATATATTGACATCTTCCAGGTAGTTAAGAAGCTTTAATAGCAAATATCGATTATTTATTCAACAGAACAATATGTGAGTGAATAAGCTTTAGGGACCAAGAAAAGGAACAAATTTCCAAATGCAAAAAAAAACATATGGAAGTCATTTCTAGAGAATTACTTTATAGTAATGAGATTAACTTAAACATGAAAAAGTGTTTTTTCCACTGAATTGCAACAACAAATTTAGTTAATAGTAAACTTAACTACTCAAATGGGTTGGATTAACTAGAATTAATTGTTTGGGTGTAGTTTTAACAATTGAGTTTATATACTAGATTTACCAAGAAAAAGAAAAGAAAAAGAAAAATGTTTACTGTAAGTTTACTGGTTCAACTGAATTGCAGCCACAAATTACCTTGACATGAATTTAATTTAATCAAAATTGGTTAAATTAACCAAACGATTAGTGGGTTCATTTAGATCTCAACAGCAAAGTGCTTTAAAAATACACAGACAAAATTTTGTAAGCTTTTGTTTGAAACTGATTTTAAGTTAAATTTTTTTTTTGCTCATATTCATAAAAAAAAATAAAACGTATTTGAAATCCGTTTTAAGAAAGTTTTAATTATAAATAATTTTAAATAAAATACATTTCAAATTCATTTTAAATTTTATGAAAATTGGTCGTTTGTTTGGTTTGATAAATTTAAAGAAAATTATTTTAATAGAAAAAAATGTTTTTTTTTTATTCTATCAAACTTTTACGAAGTTAATTATTTGATTTTTTGAATTTTGTAATAAAATACAAAAAAAAGTATTTTTTGTGTATTGTAGCAAATCCAAATTGTTTATATTGTTTCATAAATGTACGTGAACAAACCTAATACAAATGGTTTCGAAAAAAAATTCTGAGCAATGGAAATTATTCAGAAATTATTAGTTAGCTAAAACAAATGTACAAGCACACAAACATACAAGCAGTAAATTATACATTTGGCTGGTTAAGAAATGTACAACCACACAAGCACATAAGCCTATACAGACGAAAGAATTCTACAATTATGTTCTATTGTCAAGATACACACACACACAGCTAAAACAAATGTACAAGCACACAAACATACAAGCATTAAATTATACCTTTTGCTGGTTAAGAAATGTACAACCACACAAATGCATAAGCCTATACAGACGAAAGAATTCTACAATTATGTTCTAGCAGCAGAAATTGTAACACAAACTAATGACTTGATAGAAAGCTAAAAAAAGAGAGGCTGCTAAATATGCTGAGAGTTTCTGGGGGTCTACTCTGTAATTGGAAACGAAAATAATCACTTCCGACTTTGTATTTTAATAAAATATAAATCCGACAGATTTCTCTTTCGTTTCTTTCTTATCGAATTACAGATCAGACCTTCTGGCTCTTGCTAACAGTCTTCTGAAAGTGTTATGTTAAGTATTAAAAGGGAGATGCATCCACTAACCAGGCAGTAGAGTCTTATGTACAGAACACCATAGTTAGCACTGAATTATTTAACATTGTGTGTTTATAAAATCTATTAATATCAGTGTTAAGTAAAGTGTTTTGATTTGTTAAGAAGTGTGCACTGAAGATTTTTTTTTATATTATTAAAGTTTTTAAAAGTTAAGCCGAAAAAATTTGCTGAGTAGAAATTAAAAAAAAAATTACTTATAAACTTGACAGTTGAAATTGGTTAAAATAACCAACTAAAATTATTTTCTGTGTAATACAGAAACTTTGCTTTTATTATGTGCTAACATTGGGCAAGTAAAACTTTCGTGTATGTTCTGGCTTCCACATGGTTTTCGCATGTTTTCTTGTGAGTTCGGATGTTAAAACACATGCTACGCCTGTTTGAGTGGAAATTTCAAAAATAAATATTAATAGTATGTGTTCTAGCATCCGAATTTAAAAGAAGATACTTTGGAAATGTATGATTTTAAACTCTTAGATTTTTTCCTTTTCACTTTTGAGCAAAAACAGTCGTATTCTTTTCACTTGTTAACAGTCTTGTGGGAGAAAAACGAAATAAGAAAATCAAAAAAATTTAAATCTTCCATTTCCCAATTTATTTCTTCTAAATTCGGATGCATCCGAACTCACAAGAAAATATGTAAAAACGATGTGGAAGCCAGAACATAGACGTATAACTACGTTTACCATAAATAACATATAAATTACCAATAAACTTTTTGACATTAATTTTACCTTAAAGTTATCATCAGTTGGCATTAGCCCCTATTAAGTATATTAAGTATACCGGGCTGCCAATATTATTTATCTGTTTGTTTAAAAATTTCTCTTATATTAGTATTTAAATACTTTATAGTCTATCTGCTTTTATATATTTTTAGTAAAATGTATCACATAGAAGTTTTTGTTTCTTCTTGAGTAATATATAAAACTTCGCAAGATAATGGAGGAATGTTATGTGGTTGATGTAGTTTTCTTTTGTTTTAAGCAGCGCAGCCCATTGTGGGATAGTAAGAGCTATTAAAATGTGTTCTTTACTAAAAAAAATAGGCTCCTACGCAAAACTTAGTCTATAGCTGCAACTGAAAATATTTGTTATAACATCAAACTTCGGACCCGCCTGAAAGGTTGCTGTAAACAGCCTGTGACTCCTCTATTTTTTCCAGCGACGTATGTCTCTAATAATTTATTTTATCACACAGTGAGTTACAATAATTTTGTGCGTAACACCTTTATTTGTTTGGATAATAATAAAACCATTTTTCAGGTTTCGCACAGCGGGTTTTATTTCTTTATTTTGCCGCTGCTATCTTTTCAAAATAAACATACAACTTTTTATGAAGGAAATAAAAGAGTTTGTTTTACCACATAATGGAAAAAACTTTATTATTTTGTTATACTTATTAGAACGCAAAATGCAGAAGGCGGAAAAAACTTAAGAGTTGTTTATTAAACGAAATTCATGGCGCAAGAAATATTTAAGTGGAAGTCTCGCAGTCTCTAATGAAGTAGTTAAAGACAAGTAGAAGGCAATATAATATCATAACTAAATGACAAACAAACAAACTTCGGGTTACAAATATACCATCAGGTTTCAATGGAATATTACAAGACTTATATAAAGTATATTATGCAGCTGTTAAACGCTTGACATCACACACTTAAGCTACGGCCACACTTGTCAAACATTTGCGCAAAAAAGCTTAACCACTAAATGCTAATGAAAAATCTTTCAATTCAGGCAAAAGTTTGTCAAGTTAAAGAGTAGCCAATATTGTTGGATTCTATGAAATTGTCACATTGTGCAAGTCTTATTGCTAAGTTAATTAGTTTCAGGGAGAGAGAGACGAGGGGAACAGCAACGTTTCTTTTCCCCCCGTCTCACTCTCCTAATAAACTAATCAGCTTAGCAATAAGACTTGCATAGTGTAAATAGGGACTTAGTTGGGTTCGAAACTGTTTGATATGATAAAAAAAGTGTCTGGATCAAAACTTTTTTCATTAGTGTTTGTTGGTTACGATTTTTTGGGCAAATGTTTGACAAGTGTGACCGTACCTTTACTAACATGTACCAAGAATAACTTATACAATGTGGTGTCTTACACAAGTTCTTCATTATAATTTTTGATAAAATAATTTTTGTTAGCAATATATTTTTTCGAATAATTAATTCGAAATAATTTTTATTCGAATAATTTATTTCAATTATAGTTTAATTCACATAATTATTATTTTTTAACTGAATGCAATTAATTTTTGTCCAAATAATTTTACTGGAATAATTTTTTATCTGTTATATTTATTTGATTAACTTTAATGATAACTTTAATCGAATATGTAATTTTTATTTAATAATTTTAAGGCAATAAATTTTTATTCAAATATCTTTGGTCCAAATAATTTTATTCGAAAAATTTTTTAAATTACCTTAATTTAAAAAAACTTTTCTTGGAAGAATTTTTATTCGAGTACATGCAATTAATTTTTAATAGAATAATAAGCAAACAATTATTTTCATTCGAATAATTCTAATTCAAATTATGATTTAACTTTTGTTTGAATATATTCTATACAATCAATTATTATTCTAATAATTTTTGTTGTCCAAAAACTTTATTCCAATATTTTTTTTATTTTTTCGAGTTATCTTAATTTGAAAAAATTTTATTGGAATTATTTTTATTCGAGTAACATTTTAATTTTATTCGAATAATTTGTAACCAGCTATTTTTATTCGAATAACTTTAATTCAAACTATAATTTTATTCAAATAGTTATTGTTGGATCAACATCGATGCAATTTATTCGAATAACTTTTGTCCAAATAATCTTCATCGAAAAATTTTTTGTAAAAATTTTCCAGTTACCTTCAAAAAAAATATTTTTTTAAGAATTTTTATTCAAATAAAATTTAAATTTTATTCGAATAATTTTTAATAAATTATGTAGTTTTGTTCGAATAATTTTAGTTCTATTTATATTTTATTCAAATCATTTTTTCATGGAATAATTTTTATGCATTTAATTTTTATTTGAATAAACTTTGTCAGAATAATTTTAAGCGAATACTTTTTTGAAAGATTTTTACAATGACTCTTAAAAAAAAAAGCTCTTAATTTGAGAATTTTAATTAAAATAATATTTAATTTTTATTCTAAGAGTTTTTAAACTATTATTTTTATTCGAATAATTTTAATTAAAATTATATTTTTATTCAAATAATTTTTGCATGATAAATTTTAATGCTATTTATGTTTATTCGAATATTTTTGGTCCAAAACATTTGAATCACAATTTTTTTTTTAATTTTGCAATCCTTAATTTTAAAAAAAAATATTGGAAGAGTTTTTATTCGAATAAAATTTAATTTTTTATTCGAACAATTGTTAACCGAGTTATTTTAATCGAATAACTTCCATTAAAATTACAATTTTATTTAATAATTTCTGTTGGAATAAATTATATGCAATGAATTGTTATTCGAATAACTTCTGTACGAATAGTTTTTTGGAAAATTTTTTTGAGTTGCCTTAATTTAAAAAAATACTCGTAACATTTAAATTTTTTTTCTAATAAGTTTTAATAAATCAATTTTATTTGAATAATTGTAATGAAAATTATAAAAAATATTTATAAAATTTTTTACTGAATAAAAGTATGTACTAAAATTTAATTTTTATAAGAATTGCACGTGAAAATATTTTACACATATACATATAAATTTATTCAAATAATTTTTGTTGCAATAATTTCTATGCAATTAATGTTTATTCGACTAACTTTTATCCGAATAATTTTTTTAAAACTTTTTAAAGTTACCGTAATCTACAAAAATTTTGTTTGAACAATATTTATTCGAAAAAATTTAATTTTTATTCGATTTCTTGCTAACCAATTATTTTTATTCGAATAAATTTAATTATATATATAATAGTATTCAAATAATTTTTGTTGCAATAATTTCTGTGAAATTAAATTTTATTGGGAAAAAATTGTGTTCAAATAATTTTATTCGTATAATTTTTAGAGAATTTTTTCGAACTGCCTTAATATAAAAAAAAAAACTTTAATTGGAAGAGTTTTCATTTGAAGAACATTAAATTTTTATTCGAATAATTTCTAAGCAATTTTTTTTATTCGAATAATTTCAATTCAAATTATAATTTTATTAACTTATGTATTTTTATTCGAATAACTTTTGTCTAAATAATTTAATTCGAACAACTTTTTGATAAATTTTTTTTGGCAGCCAATTATTTTTATTCGAATGATTTTTTGTCGCACAGTTACATTGAAACAAGAACAAAATTTTAAAATTTGTTTCTGTTTTGAATGTAAGTGTACGACAAGTCGAACGTTGGCGATATCGGGCGACATGCAATTAATTCTAATTAAATTTTATTCAAATAATTTTCGCATGAATAATTTCTATGTAATTATTTTTTTTAACCCCCGACTAAAAAAGGGGTGTTATATGTTTGTAGTGTGTGTCTGTGTGTCTGTGTATGTGTGTATCTGTGTGTCTGTCCGTGTCCACGTACAGGCCATACGGCTAGACCGATTTTCATTTAGTTTTTTCTGTTTGAAAGATGACTTGATCGAGAGGGTTCTTAGCTATGTTTGAAGAAAATCGGTTCAGCCGTTTAGAAGATACAACATCTTTTCTGAAAAAAGTCGGGGTTTTTAAAGTTTTTCATTTTTGTTGTTACAATTTTTTTATAATTTTTTTTTATTCTAATAATTTTTTCAACCATTTTTGGTTTGGCTTTGATTTAAAATACTTTTGTTAGAATAAATTTCATTCGAATAATATTTATGCCCAGTAATTTTTGTTCGATATAATTTTTATTACACAGATACTACATGCATCAGCAGGACTAATGTTTTACCGGATTAATTTCAATTCAGCTATTTTTTTTATCAAAATATGCACATTTTTCTACATTTCTGTTAATGTTTTAAATGTTTTTAAAGACAAATATATGACAAATAATGTTTTTAAAGACAAATATATCTTTACAATTACATTTTCCATATTTTGGCAAATATTTCAGCAATAGACATTTGTCTTTTTTATTTTTTGCCAAAAAAAACCACAATTTTTATTTTTCAATTTGAAAAAGGAAACTTTTTCTATCTCAGACCACAATTTTTCATTTTCTTTGTATAATTTTACTTTTGTGAAGGAAGGCAGCATGCTGGTTAAACAGACAATCTATATTCCTTGAAATCATGAAAAATAATAATAAAGAAAAAAAAAGAGTTGAAAATACAAAGGAAAGCATATGACTACAATCTTTTAATATTTTATTTCCTGCAGGAGTCATATTTGAAATTTTCACATTCAAAAGTTTTAATAGATTTGAGATATTTTGTTATCCTTTTTGTATATTTTTTAGTTTAGAAATTTTAATGTAGTAAATGCTTGGCATATTATGTATATTGCAATACAAAACGTTACATATGACAATTCCAATCCAGCTGAAAGGACCATAAGTAAGCCACTTATTGTCCTTATTTATACTATATTTTTATGGCGTTATATTTATATGAATTTTCTGTTTCAGTAGCTCCCCATAACAAGATTTTTTTTTAATGACGCATGAGTTTTTTTTTTAACATTCGTATAGTTTTGCAAACAATTTTCATGAAACTAATGTTAACAAAAAAGTTTGCTTTTATATATTCATTCATTCACAAGGATTTTAAATATCTGCACATAAAAAAGTTTTTGCTAAGGTCTTTTTCAATTAAGAATTTTTGGCTGTTATTAACTTGTGTGATTTTATATTAGCTCAAAAAGTTTGTAGCATACTTTTGGGGATCAAAGTGAATTTATTCATACATTGAATTTTTCATTTCGAAATTTATTTGCTGCTGGTTCAGCTTTATGGACACATTTCATTGTTGCAGTAACAAATCGTCAGTAGACTTCAACCACACATTTTGTATTAAAATATACTTATGACAATAGGTCGAATAATAAATTCCTTAAGTATTGAATTTTTTATTTATTTATTTTTAAATTTACCGTTCAATTTTAACAAATAAAACAGAATTGATTGTTACAAATGGCACGTTGGGATTACACAATGATAAAAGTATGTGAATACACATTTATCCTAATATTATTATTTTCTTTTATTTTGCATACTTTAAAATGTAAAGCTGCTTATATAAATGAAAAGAGTAAATATTTATTTATTTATTTTTGTATGTAAAATTTAGATCCACTCCACATGTGTATTTATTAAAATAAAGAGTTTTTTAGGCACTTGAGCCACCGCTTACATTTAATTAATCTCCAAAGAAAATAAGTATATGTGTATACACTTCAGTTTGCTGTTATTAAATTTTTTCCAGCAATATAAAAACAAAATGAACATCTTGTATCATGTATCTTATTGGATACCTTTCACTACAGCTGATAAGCTGCTCACAAATAAATATTTTAAGCAAGACTACTAATATTATAAGTCTGTATAAATAAGCTCAATATCTTTTGTTTGAATCAAAAATACTCAATAAATACATGAACAAAAAAATATGGGAATCGTTGGACCTCGCAGACCATCCCTTAAACTTCTCACTAAGCTAACAAATTTTGGTAAAATTTGTAAAGGTACCGTGAACATTTTAACAAAGATAGCAGAAGGATAAGGAAAACTCTTGCCATAAGCAACTCCATTTTAAATTTGTATATCAAAGTAAAAGTACGAATGATATAAACTCTGGCAGACAAGTCTAAATTAAGTTTACACTACACACACAAAAATTTCATATTAAAATCTACGAAAACACTTGTTGGCCATTATTTTGCTTTATATGTGTTTCATGCCAATTCAACATGATTTATAGTAATCTTCAAAGAAAATTTTTTCCTTTTTAAATAACTTTATTTTGTGTTGATTTAACATTTCAGCCCCATTAAATCAAACTGAGGAATCATGTTGAATCAAAGTTATTTCAAGTTGAAACAATGTGGATTTAGTTTGATATTCAAATTACACGAAGAAACATGTTGAATCAAAGTTATTTCAAGATGAAATAACATGCATTTAATTAACAGCCACAGCAATTTTATTCAATTCTATAGCATATTTTTAGGCGTATGATCTTTCACATTTCAGTCAAATGGGCTTGCTTTTGCACAGAAATTTGTTGTTGTTACGAAAATTTAAAAAAACTATACGGCCTGTACCACAATGTCACCAGAAATCGTTCGATCGGCAACTTGTATTGAACATTAAGAAAATTTGTTGTTGTTTTCAACACAAGTATTCAATCGAACTAACTATTTCTGGTGACATCGTGGGACAGGCCGATAGTTACATTACCTTCCCATCTAAAGCATTTTCTTTTGCTTGTACTGAATATATTAAGTCGCTGCTGACCTATTGAAAACTAACAAGTGTTAGTTTATTATTTGCAGGTGATATTTTGCACAAAACCTCAATTAATTTTTTTTTATTATACAATTTTTTTTCTATTACTTTTTCATTTATCCAAAAAAAAAAAAGAAAAAAAAGTTAACAAAAAAAGCTGAAATTCTTATTTTTTCACACTCAAAATAAAAGCAACAAAAATACGTTAAATTTGTTTGAGCAAATTTTTATTGCATGACCTTCCCTGCAGTGAATTTTAAAGGGGTCAGGTCAGAACTATGTAGTAAATGTTAGTCTTTATTTATAACTATTGGACAAATGGTCACTAGAAAGCATGCTTAGCATTTGAAGATGAAAAAATAATAAAAAAAAAGTAACAGCAATAAAGCTGAAAAATAAATAGAAAATAAATACTCTAGCTCTGGTCATGTGGCTTAAAAGACATTGTGTGTACAAAAAAAAAAAACGTATTTTACGAAGTAATTTATTATAAAAGTTCTTAGTTCAAATAGGAATTATTAAAAAAAAGAGAACACCAACCAAAATGAATGATAGCTTTGTGTAGCATAAATATAAATAGAAACATAAAAATGGACAATTTTCTCAAATAAATAACAAACAGTAAGCTTTCTTGCCAAAAGACGATTAACAATAAAAATTGGTAAAAGACGTATTACATTTGCCCTGACAGTTAGTTCTCTTTTTAAAGAACGCAAAATAATAAAGAAAAGGGTTTTATTCAAAGTACAAATCAGGAAATAAAAATAACAAATCGTAGCTGCTGCCATAAGTATTAATTTCGAGTGGGTAGATGTTATAAAAGAGCTTAATAAATAATGCCTTTCAGTTGCTAAAAACAAACAAGGTATTATAAAAATAAGGAAATTGAAAACAAATTTACTTGAAGCCTAGAAGTAGACTATATACATTTTAATTTTTAGCAACATAATTAAGGTGAAAGTTTCATTATGCTGAAAGCTGGAAGCAAACGCAATTGTTAATAACTTTCAATTTCTTTTTCAATGGCATCTTTAAAGCTTACTTCTAGGAATGACAAAAAAATCCCTAGAAGTGTGCTTTAAATTAAATTAATTGTTGATAAGAATTTTTAATATCTTATGTAAAATATCAGTTTGCTTCATAATTAAATGGAACATTTTAAAACATAGAGCAAAATATTTTTTTTTTAACTAAAGAAATAAAAAAGTATTATGTCAAAAACAGATGACAGCAAATGGAAATTTTTTTATAGAATAATATAAGTTAATTAAAAAAGGAGTACAAACATTTAAAAGCAAAGGTCACGCCAGTATGTCCAGCTTACATAAAGCAGCACAAAATAAGAGCAGGCTATGCCGATTCAAAGATAACTCTATGCTTTCATATTTTTGTTTAAAAAAAAATAATAAATTTTAATAAACTAGACACGAAATCTAATATTAAATTTTTTAACCGACTTCAAAGGCAGAAGGAGGTCGTCAATTCGTCTACATTTTTTTCTTTTTTTTTTTGACATTGTTACTTCCTAACTCGGTACATTTTAGACCGATTGTAAAATTTATTTCTTTGTCTGAGAGGGTATAGCTGGTCCCATTGAAAAAAAAATTTGGTGAGGACAGGCCCACAAATTTTTTATTTGATTTTATGATATTCTACTTATTTGATGTCTGCGAAACCTAGCAAACACTTTTTGTTCTTGTTATTACATAATTTTAAAGTTGAAAAAATGGGCGTTACCACGCCCATTCATTCTTATATTCATTATTATATTTCTCGTGGTTCCACTTAACCGATATTTCCGAAACTTGCCACACACCTTGAGCTATAAAAAACAGAAACTTCCACTTAAAAAAATAGGCAGAGTCACGCCCCTTAAAATTTATTATTTTATTTTAAAAAGTTTTACTATACCGATTTTTAAAAAAAATTAACACATACCCTGAGTTCTAAAAAAAACACAATATTGCATTTAAAAAGTGGGCGGCCCATTAAAATTTAATTTTATATATCGCGTACTTCTTCTTAGCCAGCAGATTTTCAAAAATTTTTCTTGTTTGGGCCCATAAATATTTTTCAAAAATGTTCTAGCAAATCTTTGCATTGAAGTTGTTTTTTTTTTTGGCAGAATTATGTTTTATAAGAGATTTATGAGATCATTTTTTTAGGGAAATCTTTTTATTTTTTTTTTATTTTGATTTACTCCTTTCTCGCTTAAAAAGCTTATGTCCTCTTCTACTTTTTTCATATACATCATTTTGTATTTGGACCACTAGTTCAGAAGATATACATTTATTTATTACCACTTTTTTTGGCTAAGTAACCACTGTGCGCCGTCTTGCATACATCTAAATAATTCTCTGTTTGCCCTTGAAGGTATACTACAATAAATATTAACTATTCATTCCCTTAAGTCTTTTTTATTAGTTTTGTTTATATTTTTAGTTTCACGTAGCATATTTTTATGGGCTATGATAAATATTTTATTTAAATGTAAAAAACCTGGCACAGAAAAAAACAATTTAACACACAAGTTTCTGGCAAAAAAAAAATATTAACATTTAAATATCAAAATTATGCAGTACAAATAAGACAAGAGAAAATTTATTTATATTTAACTTCTGCACGCAGGAGTAGCAAAGAAAGAAAAATCACGCAAACTTAAATCATGTCATTCATTTAGTGTAACAGTAATTATTCAATAATAAGTTCTTGCATAAAACTAAAGTAAAATGATTTATGTAAGTTTAATACTCACAAAAACATAAATGTGAAAAAAGGCCAAGTTCCTATAAAATAGTTCGGCCATTAAAAGTAGTGAGATATAAATTTTGACCAACTTCTTGTTTGGCACAATACTTATCACTGAAATATACTATGCATTATATAAATTTGTAATCGTAAGGTTGTCATATAATTTCTAGATAATCTGCTAACTTGACAACATTTTTACCGATATAAAGAAATGAACAAATATGCATTATTCTCTCCATTTTAGAAAGGTAAAAATATTGCCAAGTTAGCAGATTGTCTAGAAATTATATGACAATCTTACGATTACAAATTTATATAATGCATAGTATATTTCAGTAATAGGTGTTGTACCAAACAAGAACTTGGTCAAAATTTATATCTCACTACTTTTAATGGCCGAACTTTTTTATAGGAACTTGGCCTTTTTTCACATTTATGTTTTTGTGGGGATCTGACTATTGTTTGAAAAATTTGCTATGATAACATTTTTTACACTTAAAATTTCTAGTGTGTTTTATTTCTATTCATGATCACTTTGCCAGTTAAAAATGGCAAAGTTACATAAAATAATAATAATTAAGAGTCGTCTAAAAAGAAATATGTAAAATACAGCGTCAATTTTAGTGGGAGTAATCCCGGCTATTTTCTCAATATATTTACATATTAAAGTCTGCTTAGCCGAAGTACATAAATCATAAGGATATGCCCAATGTGCATGCAATAGTGTTTCATGTGGGTAGGTGGTGCATTAATTTTTGGATTTTCCGATTGAATAAATAAATTAGGACTATTTGTGTACAAAATGTCAACTTTCTACAGTATAATATTACGTAAAATTTTTATGGGCCTGGTCCCGCCGACTTTTATTTATACTAGTGCTTATGGTTCGTGTAAAGTTTCGTAGGAAAAACCTAATGAGAAATACGTGAGTAATAGAGTAAAAACTAATAAGCCGAAGTACATGAAAATAAAAGCTAAGACTTATGGGTGAAGTCACGGCCACTTTTCAAAACAGGAAATTTTTACTTTGGATAAGTTCAATGTGTATGAAAAGTTTCAATAAAATAATAAAAACTTAATTTTGAGTTTACAGTGCTTCTTCCCAATCCCTGATTGAAACTTCTTCTTAGTGATCTCTGATTTAGATTTATTTGTGTACCAAATTTCAGCTCTCTAGTGCAAATTAGAGTTTTAGCGGATAAAAGTTCTTGGTTTTAAGATTTTCCCATTGGCTTACTCATCAACACTTGCTTGTGTATAAAATTTCAGCTCTCTAGCGTGAACTATACCTTATAATTTTATGAGCATCACCCCTCCCACTATTTTAAACTCACAATATTTCTATAAGCAGCGCTTATAATTCATGCTAATTTTCTTCTAAAATATGCTAGACCAAAGAAGATTAAACATAAGGCCAAAATTGTATGGAAGTGATCACGCCCACTCTTTTAGGTGATAGTTTAAAGTATTGTATACGTGTAACATATATGCAAGATGTTCCTTGTCAAATGGATCGTCCTATTAAACCAATATCCCCAGCCGAAGTAGGAAAAGCAATTGATAAGTTGAATAATAACAAAACTCCTGGTTACGATAATATCGATTCCAAGGTTTTAAAATCTTTGCCAAAAAAAGGAATTATTTTTCTCACAACAATTTACAATTCTATATTAAGGCTAAACCATTTTCCATCGCAATGGAAATATGCAAAAATAATAATGGTATTAAAACCTGGCAAACCTGAAAATAATGTTGCATCCTATAGACCAATCAGTTTGTTGTCAAGTTTTTCAAAAATTTTTGAAAGGCTCTTTTTGAAGAGATTAATGCCAGCCAGTCTTAGAAAAACAAAATATTATACCTGATTATCAATTCGGGTTTAGGCATAAACACGGAACACCAGAACAGTGTCATAGGATTGTCAATAACATTTCATACGCCTTAGAAAGAAAATTGTATTGTTCTGCTGTATTTTTAGATGTTCAACAGGCTTTTGACAGAGTATCGCACAGTGGACTCCTGTATAAATTGAAAAACCTCATCCCAGCCCCATTTTATTTGGTACTAAAAACATATATTCAAGACAGTTCCTTTTTTTATAAGCATAAATGAAAATTGTTCGAGTTTTGGTTGTATTAACGCGGGTATTCCACAAGGTAGTGTCCTGGGACCAGTATTGTACACAATTTTTACAGCAGATATGCCACAACAATTGAAAATATAACTACTGCTACGTATGCAGACGATACTGCTTTATTAGCCTCAAACGAATCACCGTTAATAGCTTCAGAGATGCTACAAAATCAATTGAATCTTCTTCAAGATTGGCTTCAAAAATGGAATATTAAAGTTAATAACACAAAGTCCGTTCATGTTACATTCACGCTAAGAAAAAATTATTGCTCGCCTGTTTATTTAAATGGCACAGCTATACCGAGCTGCAACACTGTAAAATATTTAGGCCTTCATCTTGATCGAAGACTTACTTGGAAAGAGCATGCCAAAAAGAAACGTGAAATTAAAAACAAGAAAAATGTTTTGGTTATTGGGCCCAAGATCAAGCTTAAGCTTGGAAAATAAGGTTCTGTTATACAAAACAATACTAAAACCTATATGGACATACGGCATCCAACTTTGGGGAACTGCAAGTAATTCGAACGCTGAGATATTACAGAGATACCAGTCAAAAACACTCAGACTTTTAACAAATGCGCCATGGTTTATCAACAACAAAAACATACACAGAGATCTTCGAATTTTAATGGTAAAAGATGAGATCAATAACTTCAGTGAAAGATACCTTAATAGACTAAGTAATCATTCCAATGTGTTAGCATTAAACCTGTTACAGACTTAAAAGGCTTCATATACTTGACCTTCCCTTCCGAAAATAGAAAATTTTAATTTGTCAAATCCTATTTAAATTACAATAGTAAAATTTGATTTATTTACTTTATTATTATTTTTTTTTGAGTTTTAAGGAAAACTCGATGTATGTTATTTAAGTAATGAAATTTGCTTATTATTTTGATTGTAAAATAGATTACAAATAAAACAAACAAAAAAAAAATATGCAAGTTTTCACTAAAATGGCTTAAAATAAAAGATGTATATTAACAGCCTTATTTATAAAACTTTTTAAGGCTTTATAAAGGGATTTTGAGACAAATTTTCGTAAGAAATTTTTCTTAAAAAGCCTTAATAAGTTTTATGAATAAGGCTGTAAGTTTTCAGGTTCAAACAATAGTAGCGTAGCCCCGCCCATTCTGGTAATATATTTTGGTTTGTCAGATTTTTTCTAGTTGGTTTCTCACCTAGACCTACTTGTGTATCAAATTTCAGCTCATACGCGCAACTTTTAATTTTTAATTTTAATGGGCGTAACCATGCCCACTTTTTAAAACTTAAGATTTTTTCGGCCAGTGTTTATTATTTATGCCAAGTTTCGTTGCAAACTGATAATAATACATACAGAAATAGTATATCTAAATATGCTGAGGCGTAGTACACGAAAATGAAGTTGAAACGGTATGGGCGTGTCAACGCCCAATTTTTTAAAGAAAAATGTTTAGGCTTGCCCTATGGCAGTATGTATGCCGAATTTTAATAAAATAGCTTCCATTAAGTGCCTTAGATTTGCTTTTTTAATTCTAGCCTTTATGGGCGTAGCCCCGCCCTCCTAGCCAAAATTTTCGTATTTTAAATTTTTTTTAGTTTATTGTCCACCTAGACCTAGTTCTGCAGTAAATTTCAGCTCACTAGCGCACATTTTAATTTTTATGCGCGTAGCCCCGCCCGCTTGGTTAAAATTTTCGGGTTTTCAGATTTTTCTAGTTCATTGCTCACCAAGATCTACTTGTGTACCAAATTTCAGATCTCTAGCGATAACGGAAGTGCTTCATCAATTTGATGAGTGTGTCAGTGGTCAGTGAGTATGTCTTAAAATATGCACTTTTTGCACTTTCATATCTCCGGAACCTTTCATTGTAAACTTTCAAACTTTGCATATGAGGTCACATGAATTTGAATTTATTCTAATTATGATTTAAATTTCATAATTTTACGGTGGCGGGGAACAAAGTTATGAGGGAGTAAACACAGCTCCTGTAAATATACACATTACGTGCATTGGCCAGAACTTGGCCTGGCGCACTGCCGTGCGCCTAGATAATTGTTAATGGTACTGATAATCCAAAATTATTATTTTACTTATTAAGTAAAATATTTTTTATTAAAAATACATTGAATGTGATTGATTAATGGGGGGATCCCATGCGCATTTCTCTGTTACCAATGGATATCATCACCGAACCTTCTGCCAAAATTTTCTTAAAACAACTAGAGATGTTATATTAAACTTTCCTTTAAACAAATGAAAAGTTTTTTTTGCCATTTTGACGATTATTTTAATTTGACAGTTTTTGAATTAAATGTAATTTTTTTAGGGTTCCGTACACCAAAAGTGAAAAGGAACTCTATTGTTTTCGTGGACGTAACTCCGCCCATTTTCTTAGAGAGAGAATTGTGTCTATTTTAGAGCTTAAGGTGTGTGGCAAGTTTCGTAAAAATCGGTTAAGTATAACCGCGTGAAATATTATAATAAATTGTAATGGGCGTAACTCCGCCCATTTTTTCAGCTTTCAAATTGTGTATTTACAAAAACCAAAGGTGTTTGATAGGTTTCGCTGCAATCAAATAAGTTGAATATCACAAAATAAAATATAAAAATTTTTGTGGGCGTGCCCTCACCCACTTTTTTTACAATTGGACGAGTTGGAAGCTATACGCTTACAGACAAAAAAAAAAAGAATTCTTACAGTCGGTCTAAAATGTACCGAGTTATAAAGTAACTCCGCCAAAAAAAAAAGTAGAGACGAATTGATGAAAAGAGGAGCTGAAGTCGGCTAAAAAGAGCCAATACCAAAAAAAATAGCCAAAAATCTAAAAAAGCCCCAAAACCCCAAAAAAAAATCGCCAAAAAGGAATCAAGCACTTTATGCGACCCAAAGTCACACTTTATTAAATTTAGTTTTTATTTTTAAAGCGTCTTTGGAGCGATTGAGAAAAACATCTTAACTTTAAAAAACATGGCAGTGATACGTTACTTCATAAACACGAAAATGAGTTGCACCTTGACGAATTTATTAGACTTAATGAACCGGTTATAGCTAAGCTATTTTATATAAATTCTTTTAAAAACTCACCTCGTTATATAATGTTCAGACTTCTCAAAGCTTTAACTTCAAATCGCAGCAGCTTACTTTTTGTAGGATTAAACACATTTTATTTTTCACAAATACATATATTCACTTGATATCGTAACGCATTCGCCTAGAAATATAAAAAATGTATGACTTAATTAGAGAAAAAGAAAGGGTTGTCTTCAGTTTAAATTTTAATTATTACTTTATTTAATTATCTTTTTTAATTGTAATATTTCAAGTAATAAAAAAAACTAATTTTATAACATTACAATTATTTCTCTTTTCCCTTTGTTTTGCTGTCATTTCCTCAAACAAACTCAACCGTTTTTTCTTAAGGTTGAAACTTTAATTCTCTTAAGTATGTACTTTTTACCCTTTTTTTATTTCTTAATAAAATTTTAAAGTAATTGTTAAACTAAAAATTTTTGTATACCTGAGTGTGTGTGATAGTGTCCTGCACAAGGTCTTATAAATACCTTTCAAGACATGAGAAATTTTTTCCAATGCTTTACTACAGGGAAATATTCTAAAACAATCGCTAAACAACACTGTTGGCAAGTAATTTTTTTCGGTGGTTTGTTTAGCGATTCTTTTAGAATATTTCGCTGTAGTAAAGCATTGGAAAAAATCTCTCATGTCTTGAAAAGTCTTATAAATACTCTTGTGCAGGACACTAGTGTGTGACTAAACAAAATTTAAGGGGTAAGATACACTCAAAGAAAATATATGATTGGAATGATTACAGCTTTTTTTTACATCACCTTTCTTTTATATTTCGATAGAGGAACATTAGAAAAGTGCAAAAATCTCTACTTCAAAAAAAAAAAAAAAAAAAAATATTGAGTTAGGTCCTTTTTATATTAATATGATATGTATAATCAAAAAAAAAAAATATTGCGAAATGATTATACGCCTGAGCCACGATATCGATAACGTTAAAACGTAACGTTATTAAATTTTTTTTTTTTTTTTTGTTTGTTTTGAATGTAAGTGTACGACAAGTCGAACGTTAACGACATCGTGGGTTTGGCACTAAATTTTTATTCTAATCGGAATGTTTCTATTATAAATACAGCAAGTTCTTGCTTTATAATAATCATTAGAGGACTATCAGTACTTACTTGTATAATAATTTTTATATCAACTAAATGAGAATTATACCATACATAAACAAGCACGCAATGTGCAAAGGAGATGAAATTCATAAACTGCAAGGAATAAATTTATATTTCTGAAGCAATATTTTAATGTAAAGTATGGTAAATAATTAAATTGTATGCTCCACTTAACCAATAGTGTTTATTGCCCCTCAAATTAGGCTACAAAATATTACAAAATATATACTTTAATTGTTATATTGAGTTGTACAGGCTTGTAAATATGTCTCAACTAGTTCATTTTTTCTCTATGTATTTTTACTACCAATACTAAACAATTTTTGACTACAAATACATGTTGATGTCAGTTCAATCATTTTATAAAGGTAATCAAATGAAATGGCACGTTTCAACACAAACAAAACTCTCTAAACTTATAGATATATTCGAATTTTTCTTAAGAAAACCAAATTACTTTTAATGTCACGCAAATGTATGTGTATGTGAATAAGACAGAGTAATTATCATTGTGAGAACGTGCGAAAATAAAAAATGTATAGCATTAAATTTTATTTCCTAACGATTTGTGCAAACAAGTAAATAATAATCGAGGGATAATAAACAATTTTATGAGTATTCTTCTATTTTAAAAGATTTACAAGGATTTTATTATAGGTTTACTGTCATTCCCTATTTAAGGATTAATTTCTGGCATCTTATATTTTTTAATAGCAGTTCCCATCATCATGTTGTCCGAAATGGAATTAAGAAAAGATTTTCTTGGAAAATCTGAAAATATTGCTAGTCCTTTGCTTCGTAAAATCAACAATAATCTTTAATTTGTTGTTTCATAATAAAATAATATTAAATCTATACAAAAGTTTAATGCGCAATTTTTTATTCTGTTCCCAGATATTTTATTCCGCCTGCTGTAAGCAGTAAACAAAATTTTTGTTAACGCCTACAAATATACTACAATTTTTTCTTTAACAATTACAGTATATTTTAATTGATAAAATATGTGTTTGCACACACTCTCAATGAAAAAAAATTGTATTTAATAAATTGGAAAATGATATTGCTTAGCAGAATGCTTTGCATAAACATGGTAAAAAATTTTCGTTTTTGCACCTCCTACAATGCAAAATTTAAAATGCAATGCATGTACATACATGCCCTTAAGCAGCGGGCAATTATATTTATATGTAAATTTAATATTTTGTTATTCCTTTGTTATGGAATATACGATGATTTTATTTTAATGCTAATGTTGTTTGAAAAGCAATTTTCACAATTTTCATATATATTAAAAGCCTCAAAAAATATGTTAAAATAACGTAAATTTAATATAAAAAATTATATTTTGAACTCAAACACTATTTCGAATTTTCGAAGATTTTTGAAAAGTAACTAGTTTTCCAAGATTAATGTATATGAAAAATTTTATATGTTTTATAAAATTTATCAAATTCATAAGCAAGTCGAAATGTTTCAGCTGATTTTAGAACATGCAATATATGTATGTATATTCGAATTTTCGAAATTCCAAATTCCATAAAAATATTGAGATTTAAAATATTAAAATTTTAGTTATTTTTTAAATATACAGTTATTCCTGAAATTTTTGACTTAATTTCGAATTTTCTAAGATGCTCCAAAAGCATTTATTGCGTGGCGATTTATATGTTCTAAAAAAGTTTTTATCCTATTCTTTACGAGGAAAACAAAATATAATGTTAATTTAAGATTTTCGAATCTAAGTTCGAATTTTCGAAATTCGAAAAAAATAACTTAACTAAGGAAAATAACATAAATTTAAGCCAAATCTTAAGTATACATTTATTCTTTAATTGTGGAAGCAACTTCGAATTTTCGCACATGTTCTAAAAACAGCTAGCTACTTTATTTTACTGACATTTACCTGATTTACATTAAGCATTTTTTTCATGAAATTAGTTGCATGAAAAATTTTTATTTGTCAATAGGAGGACTGGAGGAGCAACTTATATCAAAAAAGTTGTCAAAAATACATCAGAGATTCATTCTACGCTATTTTTTATATAACATTCTCTTTTATAGCGCTGCAATAAGCAAATAGAAAAAGTTGCGTGCAACAAAATTCATGAAATTTCATGAAAAAATGCTTAATGTAAATCAGGTAATTCATACTCACTAATTAAATTCTAAAGATGATTTAAGAGTCTTTTTTACTTTGAAACTTTTCAAATATGTACATGTTTTTGTTTATATTTAAAAATAGCCTATTTTTAAGCAAAATCTTTAATAATTTTTTTTATTACCAAATATGCTCGAAAATTTCAAAACATTAATGGATGTAAAGAATAAATAAAGTTTTAGTTGCAAGTTTAACAGTTTTGAATATTAAATATAATTTCTTTGTTGAAGGTTATCAAATATGAGTCTCGAAAAACATTTTGAATATGCACAGTAAAACAGTGCATATGTATATTCTATCTTAACTTGTACTTGTACTTGTAATGTTTCCAAATTGCTTAGAAAAATGATTTAACAGCAAAAACTTTGTGTTCAATAAAATTAATATTTCAGAAAATTATGAACGTGTTTAAAATTGTTGTCGTTCGTTTTCTTACATAATCCCTAAAAGTATACTTCATTCTATTACATGCAAGTGACTGATTATAAGCTCTTGGTAATTAACTAAGGGCCTGACCCACAATGTCACCAACGTTCGACTTGTCGCACACTTACATTCAAAACAAAAAAACAATTTTTAAAATTTTGCTGTTGTTTCCAATGTAACTGTGCGATAAGTCGAACGTTGGTGACATCGTGGGACAGGCCCTAAATGTTTTCCACTAAAAGCAAAGACGTGTTAATCATATTTTACTGGCATTTAATGCAAAACGCAAGTATTTTAGTGCGTAATAAAACAGATGTGAATACAAGATACTTTGGAAGCAAAAAAAGAAGGAAATTCCATAAACAAGTTAATTGAATTAACAGATTTATTTAAGATTTCATGAAGATTATATTCACATTTAATGTGCACTTAGAGTTCCATTTTGTTTCTTTTTTGCTCCTAAAAGTATAATTTAACTTAAAAGAAATTATTATCTTTTCTCTGCAAGCGATATTTTTATATTCAACAATTTTCTTAAAAATTGTCTTACTTATTTATTAATTTATTAAAAGTCCTACTAATCAATCATATAAGTTTTTGCCTCCTGTAAATATGTTATTTGAAATCAGAACTTTCCAATATACCAATTATTCATAGCTGAATTTTTAACATTATTCAAACTTTAAAGGCTTAATATGACCTCAATCTGCTAATTTTATATTAGGACATTATTTTTTATTAATATGCATTACGCAATAAAAACATTTTTTCTTTAACCATAAAATAATAATTATTATTGCTTGATGTTTTACGATTTATTTAATGTAATGTATTTTAAAGGTCTCTTTAGATTATGCCAACAATATGTGTTTTATTATAGGTTTTAATAAAGCTAAACAAAATTTTATTGTTCTTTTGTTGTAAGAAATTTAGGAAAATAACAGTAAAATTCTAGCAAAAGTTTATCAACTGTTTTTTATTATAATAACAAAACAAAAATGAAAAAGTGCTTGAAACGCAAATTAAAATAACACGCTTGAATTGCTTTGTACATTTTTAGGGGAAATAAAATAATTTCTATACTTTTAAATACTCACAAATAACAACAACACAAAAAACTTTTTATATAAGAACATTTTGCGGATAAAATTAAAAAAAAAATATAATAAAATGAAATAAAGTTAAATAATAATTCAAAAATTAAAAATTAAATAACGAGTGCAGCAGACCCAGTAGCACTCTTCAATTAATTGTTTTTGATATAGACTAAGTATAAACGAAAGTCTAGTCAGTAATGCTATATTCTAGCCTAGGCATATTCATAGTAATAGTAATAGTCATAGCCATAGTCATAGCCATAGTCACAGTCACAGTCATAGTCATAGTCATAGTCATAGTCATAGTCATAGTCATACTCATAGTTATAGTCATAGTCATAGCCATAGCCATAGCCATAGCCATAGCCATAGTCATAGTCATAGTCATAGTCATAGTCATAGTCATAGTCATAGTCATAGTCATAGTCATAGTCATAGTCATAGTCATAGTCATAGTCATAGTCATAGTCATAGTCATAGTCATAGTCATAGTCATAGACATAGTCATAGTCATAGTCATAGTCATAGTCATAGTCATAGTCATAGTCATAGTCATAGTCATAGTCATAGTCATAGTCATAGTCATAGTCATAGTCATAGTCATAGTCATAGTCATAGTCATAGTCATAGTCATAGTCATAGTCATAGTCATAGTCATAGTCATAGTCATAGTCATAGTCATAGTCATAGTCATAGTCATATTCATAGTCTAGTCTAGTCTGCTCTAGTCTAGGCTAGTTTTGTCTAGCCTAGTCTAGTCACACTCTAGTTATAATCTAGTCTTCTCTAGTCTAGCCTGGTCTAGTCATAGTCTAGTTATTGTCTAGTTTAGTCTAGTCTAGTCTATTCTAGCTTGGTCTAGTCTAGTCTATTCTAGCTTGGTCTAGTCTAGTCTATTCTAGCTTGGTCTAGTCTAGGCTAGCTTGGCCTAGTCTGGGCAAGCTTGGTCTAGTCTAGGCTAGCTTGGTCTAGTCTAGGCTAGCTTGGTCTAGTGTAGGCTAGCTTGGTCTAGTGTAGGCTAGCTTGGTCTAGTCTAGGCTAGCTTGGTCTAGTCTAGGCTAGCTTGGTCTAGTCTAGGCTAGCTTGGTCTAGTCTAGGCTAGCTTGGTCTAGTCTAGGCTAGCTTGGTCTGGTCTAGGCTAGCTTGGTCTGGTCTAGGCTAGCTTGGTCTGGTCTAGGCTAGCTTGGTTTGGTCTAGGCTAGCTTGGTCTGGTCTGGTCTGGGCTAGCTTGGTCTAGTAGTCTAGGCTAGCTTGGTCTAGTCTAGGCTAGCTTGGTCTAGTCTAGGCTAGCTTGGTCTAGTCTAGGCTAGCTTGGTCTAGTCTAGGCTAGCTTGGTCTAGTCTAGGCTAGCTTGGTCTAGTCTAGGCTAGCTTGGTCTAGTCTAGGCTAGCTTGGTCTAGTCTAGGCTAGCTTGGTCTAGTCTAGGCTAGCTTGGTCTAGTCTAGGCTAGCTTGGTCTAGTCTAGGCTAGCTTGGTCTAGTCTAGGCTAGCTTGGTCTAGTCTAGGCTAGCTTGGTCTAGTCTAGGCTAGCTTGGTCTAGTCTAGGCTAGCGTGGTCTAGTCTAGGCTAGCGTGGTCTAGTCTAGGCTAGCTTGGTCTAGTCTAGACTAGCTTGGTCTAGTCTAGGCTAGCTTGGTCTAGTCTAGGCTAGCTTGGTCTAGTCTAGGCTAGCTTGGTCTAGTCTAGGCTAGCTTGGTCTAGTCTAGGCTAGCTTGGTCTAGTCTAGGCTAGCTTGGTCTAGTCTAGGCTAGCTTGGTCTAGTCTAGGCTAGCTTGGTCTAGTCTAGGCTAGCTTGGTCTAGTCTAGGCTAGCTTGGTCTAGTCTAGGCTAGCTTGGTCTAGTCTAGGCTAGCTTGGTCTAGTCTAGGCTAGCTTGGTCTAGTCTAGGCTAGCTTGGTCTAGTCTAGGCTAGCTTGGTCTAGTCTAGGCTAGCTTGGTCTAGTCTAGGCTAGCTTGGTCTAGTCTAGGCTAGCTTGGTCTAGTCTAGGCTAGCTTGGTCTAGTCTAGGCTAGCTTGGTCTAGTCTAGGCTAGCTTGGTCTAGTCTAGGCTAGCTTGGTCTAGTCTAGGCTAGCTTGGTCTAGTCTAGGCTAGCTTGGTCTAGTCTAGGCTAGCTTGGTCTAGTCTAGGCTAGCTTGGTCTAGTCTAGGCTAGCTTGGTCTAGTCTAGGCTAGCTTGGTCTAGTCTAGGCTAGCTTGGTCTGGTCTAGGCTAGCTTGGTCTGGTCTGGGCTAGCTTGGTCTAGTAGTCTAGGCTAGCTTGGTCTAGTAGTCTAGGCTAGCTTGGTCTAGTCTAGGCTAGCTTGGTCTAGTCTAGGCTAGCTTGGTCTAGTCTAGGCTAGCTTGGTCTAGTCTAGGCTAGCTTGGTCTAGTATAGGCTAGCTTGGTCTAGTCTAGGCTAGCTTGGTCTAGTCTAGGCTAGCTTGGTCTAGTCTAGGCTAGCTTGGTCTAGTATAGGCTAGCTTGGTCTAGTCTAGGCTAGCTTGGTCTAGTATAGGCTAGCTTGGTCTGGTCTAGGCTAGCTTGCTCTGGTCTGGTCTGGCCTAGCTTGGTCTGGTCTAGGGTAGCTAACTTGTTCTAGTCTAGGCTAGCTTACTCTAGTCTAGTTTAGCTTAGTCTAGTCTAGTTTACCTACCTTGGTCTAGTCTGGGCCAGCTTGATAACCCAGATCAGCTTGATAACCCAGGTCCTCTCATATTCTGGTCTAGTCTGGGTTAGTCCTCCTCTATTCTGGTCGAGTTTGGTCTAGTCTATTCTAGCCTAGTCTAGTCTGGTTTAGTTAAGTCTACTTTAGCCTAGTATATTTTAGCCTATCAAGTGATACTGAATTCAGTCCATACTCTTATCGCAATCGTGCTATAATCTATTCATATTCTTGTTAAACTCTAATCATAGTCCAGCTTATAATTGATACCGTTTTTGTTAATACCCCATCAACACAACTCTCATATAACTTTTTTTATTCTTTGCAGGTCTGTGCCATCCAACATGTCGATGTGTGCATGTTTAATAATGGCAAATTCAAAAATGTAGTTGCTGATTCAGACAGTGTTTCGCCACCGCCCATAGAGCAACATGTTTCACCCGGCAGTACCCTTAATACCACCGTCATTTTAAAGCCTCAAAGAGGAGCCACAAAAAACTGGATTGCCTTAGAAGACACTTTGCAAAGGAGCACCGAACCGGATGAAATAACAGCAGATATAGCAGCGTCTGCTTTGCGCACTCCCCACTTTCTAATGCAAGCCAGTCACTCGCCCAATAAATGCTCAAGTCCAGGAGTTCTCATACCCCCGACTGCTCTAACTACCGCCATGAGTCATGCCGCCACCAACAGCGATGAACGAAATGTTTTCGCCATCTATGTGTCGTACTATGTTAAAGTGAAACTAACACTTTCCGGCATGGGTGGAGAGTTGTCGCTGAAACTGCCTTTTTTACTAGTACATATCGATGAGGAACAAAGATTGAGACATGAAAAGGAGAAAATCAAATTGGAAGAGGTGCCCAGTCTCAAGAGAAATGGTAAGCTTACAAAGTCCCCGGTACAAAAGAAGCAAACCTCTCAGGAATCAGCTTTGCCAGTTAGTTTGGAATGTATTGAATCTTTGGACACTGAGAATATTCATATCAAGGTTACCCATGTAAGCAGCTGTGATGGCGATGGTGTAGTGGTGGCCGCCATAAAATCCGAAGAGAATGAAGATGATGTGGTGGAAGAGTGTCAACCTTCTACCAGTTTGGCTTGTCGCCGGCGTAGGCAGTCTTTTATGCGCTGTGAGAGTATAGATCATGGTTTAGAGGAGGATTTTATGGGAGCTAGCGCTATTGATTTGGAGCAAGTAATGCATAAGGCACAAGTGCACAGCGAATCGCAAGAGGAGAAGGAGGAGAATGAAGAAGCTTTGAAGTCATGAGAGAGTGTTGGAATTTATGGCAAAACATGAAATTATCTGAGAACGAAATTTAGCAGACATGCAAATGGGTGACATTGCGTGCAAGAGAGGCGAAATTGAATTTTCTTTGTTTGCTTTAAAATGGCCTTGTTTCTTACTCCCTCTGCATGTATGTGTAACTGTCTTAAGCAATTATTGCCTGTTAGTTGCTGCTTGCAAATTGTACAACGCTGCTGAGAAGAAAAAGCAAAAAAATTCTGATGCTTTTGAATTTAATGAAATGGTTTCTTTTTTATCAAATAACTTAAGTTCCATGTTGAAAGTTAGTTGCAATGTGTATTTTAATTTGTGTTTATATTCATATTCGGTATATGTAGATGTTTTATTATTATTTAATTAAGAATATTTGTAAAAGTTATGTGAAAATTAAATTAAATTAAAAAAATATGTAATAAATTGTATGTGATAATTGTTGGAAGAAATAAACAAGAGTTTTTATTTTCATTAAGTGGGTAAGTGAGAAATAATTGCATAGGTATTAATGGAGTAAATGCAAAGGTTTGTTTGTTTGCAACAGTTGCTTAAATAATTTGATTCAAATTTTCCGCACAGATAGTTATTTTAAAATTATATGTAAAATAATATTGATTTGCAAGTGCTTCGACTCAATTCAATTCTATAAAATTTTTAAAATGCACTGGGGTTTCTATTATAGACATGGGCGCAACTAGAAATTTTTTCAAAGAGGGGAGGGCATTATGGCCTGATTTTCATGAGTTATATTAAAATTAATAACTACAGGCAATTTTTATAATTTGGGGGGGTGGCAACAGCAAATTTTTTGGTGAGTGGCAATGACCTCCCCAGATCAGATTGGTCTGCGGGAGGCATTATCACCAGATTTTCACAAGTTATGTTAATTTTGCAATTTTTAATAATTCCCGGGTGGTAATAAAAATTTTTTTTGGTTATCAGGCCCCCTAGCGTAGCCTTTCTACGCATAGGATTATAAAAAAATTTAAGTTTAGAAACATGTTGAAAGACCATGCCCACCAAAGACTTAGTTATATCACTCAAGCGATTCACATGATATCTGTGGCAGAAAGGAAAAAGTGTTTAAGTCGAGATAAGCTTTTTTTAGCTAGTGGCACTCCTGTAATCCTCATACTTGAAACTAACCATGGGCGAAATTTCATTCATTTTGCGTGATTTTTAAAGAAGTTATAGTGCAGTATGCTGCCTATCTCTTTTCTACTCACAATCTCATCTGAAATAAAAGCTTAATTAAGCTTATTCTTTGGTATATTTAATTTTAAATTTATTTGCTGGTGGTTCAGCGTTGTCTATATATGCATTTCATTGTTGCTGTAACAAATCATCAGTAGACTTCAACCACACATTTTGAATAGTAACAAACCTCTTATCTTATGCACAGACTTTCAAGAACTATTTGAGAATTCACAAATAATAATATTTTTGAAAATCACAAAAGAAAAATAAGCGTGTGTAGACTAATAATTTCCTAAAAAATTAAATTTAACACCGAATTTCCCAATTTAATCGTAAAAGAAAAAAAATTTTGAAAATCGACTTCAAAATTTAAAAATGCTTTCCTACAAAACAGTAAAATTTTAATTAAGCACTTTTTCCTTATTGCCACAAATAAACATAAAAGAGATGTATAAACTTTCAAACCGCTGATACACTAGTATTTTTTTCGGACTCGCAGAATCAGTCATTAGAGCTTTATAATTTTGGAAAATGGTGCTATTATTTATTGCTAATTTTACTTATAGGACATTTACACATGCACTAATCTAGCAGATTTTAATTAAAATCTTTATGAAAATCTATACCGTTTAAATCAACTTTGTTTAACATTCATCACGATTTCTAATCGGAAACAAAACCCATTGACTGAACATTTTCCAAAACTGCAACCAAACAAGTGCAATGTAGCCAATTCACACATCTTTTTAAACAGGGTGTAGCTTTTATATAAATATGCTGTAAAAAAAATAAAATAATCAGATTTTGAGTAGGTTTCCTACAAATCTACTAACAAATTACATTTCCTTTTGTATGGGAAATCTAGTAAAAAGCAGCTAGATTTAGCTCGAAATCTCGTAAGTACTAGATTTTGCTTAAACGCAAACGATTGCATCAATTTTTTTTATTATTTTTGAAGCCGCTAAGAGCTAAAGAAGACTTTTAAATAACTTTTGTATTAACAATAACACAGTTTTTACTATGAAAGTGTAATGCTTATATGTACAAACAAAGTTTGTGTCACAGTTGTGCACTATGTCAAACAAATTTATAACTTTGTACCTCAACTTGTAATATTATGGCACGTTTTTCGCTAAATAAATTACTGCTTTAGTTTGTTTATTGAATTTTCTTAGAACTGCGCGTTCAAGTTATATATAAGTTTTTCATTAATAACTTTTCTTAATTAAATATGTATGCATAACAAAAGACTGTGTACGGCCATTAAGAAATATTCACTATCAACAGAAATAAATTCTATGAACTAACTTAACTAACAGCACCTTTACTAATTATTTAATCTTACATAAGCGCTATTAGATCTTATTAAATCAATAATTCCTTTTGACAACTCATCAAGTGAAACAAATGAAATGTGAAAGAAAGGGGAGAAACACTAATAAACAACAAGCAAGAGTAATATATGCGGCTGTGCCGAATTTTATATACCCTACGCCGCTATACGTATAGTGTATATACATACATGCATAAGTAAAATGCCAAAAAAAAAATTCAATTTTCCAGCCCTGGAACAATATTTTTGAATTTCAATACTAATATGGTTCTTTCTAAAATAGGTTTAATTAATGAAAACAATAACAAAAATTACTCGTAGTTTCATTTAGTTACTTTTACACACTCAAAAACTTTAAATTTTCCAACCCTGAAAATATCTTTAAAATTTTTTGGTTTTCTATACCAATGTATTTCAATATAAAAAATAAAATGTGCTCTCCGAAAATAAATTTGATACTTTAGTTACTTTTATAAAATGAAAAAAGTTTCAATTTCTTAGCCCTGGAAAAAAAATTTTTTTTTTCTGTAATAGTTTTAAACGCAAAATATGTTTAATAAATAAAAATATACTATTTAGTTAGTTACTTTTATATATCAAAAAAAAATTAAGTTTTCGAACCCTGAAAATGTCTAAAAATTTATGGTTTTCAATACCAATATATTTCTATCTAAAAAATAAATTATGCTTTCAGAGACTAAATTAGTTTTAGTTACTTTTATAAACCGAAAAAAGTTGAAATTTTCCAGCCCTGGAACTAATTTATTTCTATCGAAAACATAATCTATATAAATACAAAATATGTTTAATAAATGAAAAATAAATTCAGTAAAGTACGACTCTGACTCGCGCACGAAGGCTTCCGTACGAACACTAGATATGAAATTTAATACAAACTTCATCCTATATAATATATAGTTTTGGCATTTTTTTCGTTTTTGGGGTCTTTTCGGTTTTTTTGTTTTGGCGTTTTTTGCGTTTTTTCGGTTTTGGCGATTTTTTTTAGTTTTGGCTCTTTTTTTAGTTTTGACACTTTATTTTCTTGTTTTGGCGATTTTTTTCGGTTTTTGGCGTTTTTTCATTTTGGCGATTTTTTTTATTTTTGGCGATTTTTTAATTTTTGCGATTTTTTTTATTTAAAAAAATTTTTTAAGTTTTGGCGACATTTTCCGTTTTTGGCGTTTATTTTTCATTTTGACGTTTTTTTTTTCATTTTGGCGATTTTTTCGAATTTGGCGATTTATTTTAGTGTTAGAAATTTTTTTTTAATTTTGGCGATTTTTTTCGTTTTGGCGATTTTTTTTTAATTTTTGGCGATTTTTTTTTTTTTTTGGTTTGGCGATTTTATAATTTTCGGTTTTTTTAGTTTTACCGTTTTTGAAAATTTCAAGTGTTTGCCTCTTACGGTTTCCAAGATATAGCAAATTGTCAAAATTACATAGTCAAAATTGCATTAACTGATGGGCCACCCTTTAATTTAAATTTTTTTAAATTTTAGTGTTAATTGTTGTAGTCTGTATAAAAATACACTAATTTTACAAATTTCAAGTTTCAATATACATATGTTCATACAATTGTATGTATATTACATGGGATTTTAACATTTTTCGTTGCTCGTTTTGGAACACCCTTTAATTTTTAATTCTCATGTATTTGTTGTTGTAGCGGCCAAGGTTCTACATACTGTGTCCAAATTTCAGGTCCGTAGCTCTTACGGTTCCTGAGAAAATACCGTGTGACGGAGAGACGGACAGACGGACAGCGTAGCGAAAACAATAGGGTTCCTTTTCACCTTTGGTGTACGGAACCCTAATAAAATTACACGTTTTAGTTCTTTACATTTATACACCAAAAAAATATTAAATATCCCAACCCGGGAATCGTCTGTTTATAATTTTTCTGATTTTCAATGCCCATCTTTATATTCCTAAGATATAAAATATGTTTACCTTATGGCGAAAAAAATTGTTTTAGTTTTTAGTTACTTTTATAGATCAAAAATGCTTCAAGTTTCGAACCCTGGAACCATATTTTTGATTTTTTTTTTAAATTTGACTGCCTATCTATATCTTTCTAAGATATAAAATATGTTTAACTAACAACGAAAAACAAATAGTTTTAGTTAAGTTACTTTTAAAGGCTAAAAAAACACCTTAAATTTTCGAACCCGGACACTTTATTTTAAATATTTCTACCAATCTATTTTTATCGAAAATATAAAATATGCTTAGCTTATTAGAAAAAAAGTTTGGGTTTTACTTTTATATACATACCAAAACAAGATAAAATTTGTCAACCCTGGAAACGTATTTTTTATTTATTTTTTTTTCAATATCAATATTTGTCTAAAATATAAAATATGTTAACTTAAAATGAAAAAAATTAGGTTTAGTTAGTGGCTTTTATATACTGATTTTCATTACCAATCTTTTTCTGGCTGAAATATAAAGCCTTTTTAATAAATGAAAAATAATAATGAAATAGTTTAGTTAGTTGCTTTTATATACCAAAATACTTTGAATTTTCGAACCCTGAAACTTGAGTCTTTTTAATCTCTCTCTGGTTTTGGGTAACAATATATTTCTATCGAAAGTATAAAATATGCTTAAAGAAAATAAATTAGTGTTTGTTACTTACTTTTATATGCCAAAATAAAGTTTAAGTTTTCCAGCCCTGGAATATTTCTTTATTTTTTTTAACTACCAATCTATTTTTATCGAAAAGTATGTTTAATAAATAAAAAATAAAAATATAAGTTATTTTTATTTAATTATTTGCACCACAAAATGTTTCAATTTTCGAACCCTGAACCGTCCTTTAAATGTTTCTATTTCTATCAAAAATATAAAATATGCTTAGCTTATAAAAAAATAGTTTAAGATACTTTTATATACCACAAAAAATTCAGATTTTCCAGCCCTGAAAACTTTTCCTTTGTTTTTTAATAACAATATATTTAGAAAAAATTTTGACACATCATTTTAAGACCGAAGTCTCAAGCTTTTCTACGAACTTAGCAAAATCGGTTTTACAAATAAACGGACAAAGTTTATTCGACTCCCATTTTCATAAGGACTCAGGGTATGTGAAGCTTATAACAAATTTTAAGCAATATGGATTAAACTTGAAGCTAAACACAATAAACACCACCAGCGAAATAATTAAAGCGGGTTTGCGCTCTAATAAATGAACATACAACACACAGGCAAGAGCAGCAATTATTTGCAAGAAAATATAAATTAATTAGTATGAAATGAATATGTTAATTAATTCTAAGTCTTGAGATAATTTTCTTTAAAACTTTTAACAATTTTTCAATTTCTTTCTTGAGCGCTAATTAAGGAACAAATTTTTCATTAAACCAAACAAAATACTTGCTCCCAAATGTGAAATAAAAATTTTATTCAAAAATCAAATAAAAAATTTTTAAATTAAAAACTCTATACAGCAATTTATTTTATTTCTGGCAATTTTTTAGCATTATATTCTATTGCTGAACAATACTATTGTTGCGCATTCATCATACGACATGATGATGGCCATTTGATATCAGCTGTCTTAAGCCCCCTTACATATGCTATACTTAATGCTTAGCAAATACATCACAACAAACACAATACAAACAAACTGACAAGCAACAATACCACGAGCAACATTTGAAAAGACTTGCTTGCTTCTTCCTCAAGTATTATAAACGAGAGTAGTTTGTCATCAGCAATGAACGGTACTTTAATTTCTTCTTATATATATATACAAAAACACACACAAATAATACAACAATTGTAAGTATCATTGAAATGGTAACAATTATATATCAGAAAAAAGAAAATGCGCAAAAAAGCAAAAACACACGCACATGCACACACACACACGAGTTAAAAGTTGAATAAAGTTTCTGGGAAAAACAAATATGAAAACTAAATTATACAAAATATGTATACGGAAAATTATAAAAGTAAATAATTATCAAAACTTTACATTTTTAGACAACAGCAGCTTTATTTTTTAAGATGCCTAAACAAAGTATTTTTAAAAAACAAACAAAAAAATAACTTAAAAAAGACAGACAAAAAAGTTAAATATTATTACAAAGTGTACTTTAACTCCCATATTCATAATATTTAAAATAAATTTGAAATGTATTTTATTTAAAATTTTTCATACAAACTGTTTCTAAAATGAATTTCAAATTCATTTTGTTTTTTTATGAATATTGGGGTAAGAGTTAAGGACCACTATTTTGTAAGGTAATACAGATTTTAATTGGGATAATTTTTTAATCGGGCTTAAGTTTAGTATTTTCAATTCGTATATAGTGAAATATTTTTATTAGTAAATGTGCTTTTCTAAAGAAGAGAATAACAAGTAGTAATTAAATAATTCTTTCTGCCAAAAATAATGCAAAGATCTGATAGAAGAAGATAAGAAGAAGTACGTGAAGTATAAAATTAAATTTTAATGGGCGTGTCTGTGCCCATTTTTAAATGCAAGATTGTGTGTTTTTCAGAGCTCAGGATGCGTGTTAGGACTCCGCCCATTTTTGATGTGTAAACATCTATACGCTAAAATCTTTTGACTTTGATTTCTTTGCTGAGATTTCTTTGCTCAGATTTCTTTTATTTTTGCTTTTGCTTTGCATTGTCAAATCGGTGTGAGCTATGTATGAGTGTATTAGTGTTTGAAAGAAGCAATACCAAGCAGAGAAACAAGTCGACCGGCTCGAAGCCTACGGTGCGCCGCCGCCGGTTATTTTTCTGTATATTTCCGTACACCAAAGGTGAAAATGAACCGTAAGAGCTACGGACTTGAAATTTGGACACAATGTGTAGACATTTAGCCACTACAACAAGTTAGTGTATTTTTATACAGACTACAACAATTAACACTAAATTTAAAAAATTTAAATCAATGGGTGTTCCATCAGTTAATGCAATTTTGACTTTGTAATTTTGACAACTTGCTGTATCTTGGAAACCGTAAGAGCAAAACTCTTGAAATTTTCAAAAACGGTAAAACTAAAAAATCAAAAAAATATAAAATCGCCAAATATAAAAAATCGCCAAAAACAAAAAAAATATCACCAAAACGAAAAAAAGCACCAAATTTAACAAAAAATCTCTAGGACTAAAATAAAACGCGAAAAACCGGAAAAATCGCCAAAATGAAAAAAATCCTTAAACAAAAAAATTGCCAATATGAAAAAATCGCCAAAATGAAAAAATCGCCGAAATAAAAAAACCCCCAAAAACAGAAAAAAAAAATCGCCAAAATAAAAAAAACCCCTTAAAAAAACAAAAAAAAATCGCCAAAATGAAAAAATCGCCAAAATGAAAAAATTGCGAAAATTAAAAAACCCAAAAAGAGAAAAAAACGCCAAAGCGAGAAAAAAGCGAGAAAACTGAAAAAAATCGTTTAAACTGAAAAAAACTTGAAAAAGGAAGAAAGCTAAATCAAAAAAAATTATCAAAATCGAATGTGCGCGAGTCAAAGTCGCACTTTACTGAATTTATTTTAATTGCAATGCGTACACAACAACAAGAACAGCAACAACTAAACGATGAATAACAGGAATTAAAAATTAAAAAGTAAAAGTAAAGGCATTTACCATAGATGAGCACTGCAGTACCACTAAAGTTTCAGTAAAAACAATAAAAAATGTTTAACAGGTAAATTTTTACTGATTACTAAAATTTTTTTCTACAATTTTTATAAATTGCCTAAATGATTTGTTATATGATGAGGTGCATTGAATTTTCAGTAATCGATAATGCCCATATTCATAATGAAATTCTACCAAGTGGCTAAATGTTTTTCATACAAAAGTTTCAAAATTTGAATGAAAAAACTTTGCCACTTGTTACAATTTTATTATGATTACGGGCCCTACGATTTTACTCGTAATGCAAATTAAATTTCATTAGCAGTAAAAATTTACTGAATTTTTTTAGTAATCAGTAAATTTACTGCTTACTGCAATTTTGAATGCAGTACATATACATATACTGCAGTGTGCCCATTTACTAACCAAATAAGTTTAATAAAACAAACAAAAACCAACAAATTAATATGTATTTACAATATTGAAAGTTTTGATACTTTTAATTAATTAATTTAAAAAAAAGATACTAAAAGCATAAGTACTTCCAACTTAAAAAAAATTTTCATTACTAGATGTTTACACATCTCCTCTGTGATCGGACTCACATTGCTTCTTTTATGAAAGATTGTGTCTATTTATTTTAGAGCTCAAGGTGTGTGTTAGGTTTCGTAAAAATCGGTTAATTAGAACCGCGTAAAATATTATAATAAATTTCAATGGGCGTAACCAAGCCCATGTTTTTAAGCTTTCAAATTGTGTAATTACAAGAACCAGGTGTTTTATAGGTTTCGAAGCAATCAAATGAGCAGAATATAATAAAATTATATTTAAAAAATTTTGGGCATGTCCCCGTCCACTTTTTTTACAATGGGAAGCTATACCCTGGCACACCAAAAAATTAATTTTTACAATCGGTCTAATATGTAGCGAGTTATGAAGTAACACCCAAAAAAAAAGAATATAGAAAAAATTGAATTGTTAATCTCCTCCCTTTTTTTTTTTTGAAGTGGGTTAAAAAATCAAAAATCCCGACTGCGACTAACTTTGAACCGTTAAATATTGTTATGGTTATTCAAAATGAAAAATCATAAGAGAATATAATTTTAAAATACCTGTCGAACGATACCCATTTTGATATATTCCACCCACTTTTTATTTTCTTTTTGTATTTACAAAATGGCGTCTGTTGGCCACCTGTGACACTCTTAGGATTAAGACAAATCGATTGATGTAAGAAACACACACACACACACACATATATACATATGTACATATATTCATACATACATAAACAGGCTAATAAACACAATATACGTTTTTCTGTCTCGCAGTCGGGTAAAAATTAAAGTTGACTTTAGCTGGGGTGTGGGGGGGGGGAGAAACCGTAATTTTTCTATGACGCCTCGTTCGCTCTTCATCAATACCCATGTCTATCTAGCTTGGCAGCTTTCGTTTTTTAAAAAGAAGTAACTTCTTAGAAAAAGTAAATTTTTAAAAAGTACTTTAAAAAAAATCCATTTAAAAGAAAGCACCATTTTAAAAGTACATTTAAAAACATGACATTTTAAAAGTACGTTCAAAAAAATTGCCTTTTAAAATAAAATATCTTTTAAAATAAAGTATTTTTTAATGAAAGTGCCTTTTAAAAAAGTATCTTTTAAAAAAAGTACGCTCAAAAAAATTTACCATTTAAAAAGAGTATCTTTTAAAATAAAAATAAGATCTTTTAATATAAGAACCTTTTAAAAAAAGTTACTTTGAAAAAAAAACATCTGAAAAAACAGTACCCTTTAAAAAGTACCTTTAAAAAAAATACATTTTAAAAAAGTACCTATTAAAAGAGTACCTTTTAAAAAAGTACCTTTAAAAAATATTACACTTACACAGTTGCTTTTAACTTTTAAATAAAATACTTTAAAAAAGGTACCATTTAAAACGAGTATATTAAAAAAGTACCGTTTTAAAAGTACCATTTATTTTTCAAATGGTACTTTTTAAAAAAAGTACCTATTATAAAAAGTCCTTTTAAAATAAAAGAAGTACTTTTAAATAAAAGTACCTTTTTAAAAAAAGTACCTTAAAAAATAAATTAAAAACAGTACCTGTACAAAAAATTACCTTTCAAATAAAGTACCCTTTAAAAAAAGTGCAATTAAAAAAAATTAATAAATAAATAGTACCTTTTAAAAAATTACTTTTTAAAGTAAAATACCTTTTAAAAGAAGTACCTTTTACAAGAAGCATCTTTTATATGAACTACCTTTGAAACTATGCTTTTTAAAAAGTCCTTCTAAAGAAATATCTTTTAAGAAAAGTACCTTCCAAAAAAACAATACCTTCTAAGAAAATACTTAAAAAATACTTTTTAAAAAACAGAAACCTCTTTTAAAAAACAGCTTTTCAAAAAGTATCCTTTAAAATAGTAGTACAATTTGAAAAAACTACTCTAAGAAAAGTACCTTTTAGAAAAAATTACTCTAAAAAAGTACCTTTCAAAAACAAATTTTTGTTAAGAAACAACTGAAAACAAAATTGGTGTCTTCGAAATTCTCTCTCACTTTTCCTTTATGTTTTTGTATGTTTACAACAGGGGAACTTTATTCTCGTAAAATAATTAATTTCCTTGAGAATTCATTCCCGGGGATTATTTAGAATTCAATTAACTAACGTAATATGTATAAAGCAAAAACCTGGCAACACCTAAAAAATTAATTGTGTTGTTTCATTTACATTTTTTTTGTTATATGCTCCTCATTAACATTCAAAAAGGTTATTATTTTTTTGTTAGAATCATTTTGTTTTTTATGTATATTTTGCTTCCCCTTGATACTAACTTGTGCGGTAATGGCAATTACTTGAGATCTTTGCAAAAAAAATATAACAAAAACTTTTTTTCATAACATTACATGCAAGTAAACTTCGTCTTTACAAGGACATTTATAAAAATATTTTCCGTGCTTAGTTTTTTATATAAAAATACAAGTATTACAAATGCATTAGGCAGAGACGAAGTAAATATATCCTGCAATTACATTTTTAATATTAAAAATTTTTAGCGAGGTTTTATAATTTTATTTCACTTTAAAAGGGAAATTATTTTTTATATGACATTATAAAATTTATTATATGGATATTTTGAGTTTTAAATAAAATTTATTTTACTTGTAGTATAAAGATAGAAGTAGACCAACAATATGCTTAAAGAAAGTAACAAGGATGTATAAGTCTTTCCTACTAGGGTAAGGTATATTCCTGTTTAGTATGTGGCAGCAGAACTTAATAAAAAAAACTTTAATAGCAAAAGAAAGAGTGTACAGATTAAATTAAAATACCTTAAATAGGTGAATATGAAAATTGTTAAGAGAGGTAAAGAGCTTGCAAGCAAACTAGTTTATTTCCTTGAGTATTAAGTTACATTAGAAAAAGGTTTTTTTTTTTAACAAAACTGTTATACAGCCTTATGGAATATAAGTTATTTGTTATATTGTAACAATTTTAATATGTTTACCCTTGACCATGATTTAAATGCCTTAGAAATATCTAGAGAGAGTTTTTAACTGTTATAAAAATTATTCTAATATTTACTTCTCTTAGTACTTATCCGTTAAACAGTTAATTCACACTCTCTCTCACTCTCTATCACACCAATACGCATGTGTTTTATAAGCCGCTCTATATTGTTTACATTTATTTTTAATTCATTTTCAAATAAAAGCATGTTTTTATTAACAGGAAACTTTAGTAGCTGTTCAACATCCGGCAGTTTATTTTTCGCATGAATTTTAAATTTTTTTTATCACAATAAAAAACATAATAAATAAAGAAAACTAAAAACAAAAAATAATGTGCCTAATAAGAATTTTGCATTGAATTGTAATGCAAAATAAGAATAGCTTTCGCTACAATTAATTATCCAAAAGAAATAGATATTAAAGACATTTTTAAATAATACTATAACAAAGCCAATATAAAATTATTTAATTGTATTCAGTATAAAGAAGAAAAACCAACAAATCATTTTATGTATATCACACATCAAATTTAAAGTTATTCAGAAAAAAAATCCTAAATTTACACAAAATATCTGACTAATATATTAGAAATATCTGTGGCAAAAAGACAAAACTGCTTAAGTCGAGATAAGCTGATTTCGAGTTAATGACACCCCTGTACTCATTATATTTGAAAGTATCTTTGGGCGAAATCTCAATATTATATATTATATTATTAACAACTTTTTTCGACCTATAATCTCATATAGAATAATAATTTAATTTAAATTATACTTTAAAATATTTTATTTTGAATATATCATTTATAGTAAGTAGATCGATTTTTTCTGTAAAAAAAATAAATAAACCTTAAATTTCAAAACTTAAAAAAATATTAAAACAGTAAAATGTGACTGAAGCTTAAGATATTTTGATTTAAACATAAAAAAAGAATATTATATTACAAAGCAAACTTTGTACTTACATATACATATTATTGCAAAAATATAACAACTAAACCCCTCTCTCTTATTAATCCAATGTGTTTTTATTTTCGTGACCAAAAAAAAAAAAAAACAGAGAAACAAATAAAGTTGTAATTAATTTTATGAGTTTCAGTTCTTTTATTTTTCCATTAACCCTTTTATAACAATGGAAAAACTTTATACGTAGAACAAAAGAAAAATTCAATAAATTGCCATAAAAAAGCAACAAAAAAAATATTCTCAGTGAAAACAAAAATAATAAATATAAAAACTTGTCTAAAAACATGATTTAGAAAAAGAAACATGAGACTTCTAATTAGAACGCATTTAACCATTTTAATTTCATTCGAATAAACAATAAAATTAATTCGAATAATTTTTAATCGTTTAATTTCGTTCGAATATTTTGTTACATTATTTTTTACTCGAATTATTTTAATACTTTTATTCGAGTATTTCTATTCGAATATTTTTACTCGAATAGTCTTGCAGTAAATGCTTTATTGGAATAATATTACGCAACTATTTTATATAATAAGCGAGTAAAATTATTCGTATGATTTTTAATCGATTAATTTTAGAAGAGAGTAAAATTATTCGAACCAAGCTGAAATATTTTTATTCGTTAATTTTTTTATATATTTATTCATAATGTGTACCTAGCCTAAGGACCATAGGCGGTCAAAAACAAATCCCTACTAATATTATAAATGTGAAAGTGAGTTTGTTTGTTTGTTTGTTTGTTTGCTACGCTTTCACGCCCAAACCGCTAAGCCGATTTTGAAAATTCTTTCACCAATGGAAAGATACATTACCAGCGTCAGATAGAGGATAGTTTATTAGCTGATTCGGAACCGGTTTTTACTATTTGATAACGGTTTTATGTATTTTTAGGCAGGTTAACGCGAACGGAGCCGCGAATAAAAGCTACTATGTATATATTTTTTATAAGTTATATATAAATATTTTTTATATAATATTTATTAATATTCGGATAATTTCACGCGAAAAATATTATAGATTATTATGTTTTTCACACAAATTCCTAAAATTATGAAAAGTCAAAAGCAAAGAGTAAATTTGTTTACTTTTATTAATAAAAATATTTCATTCAATAAAAATTTAAAATACTGAACTTCAGCCCCATTAAGAAATTCTTCCTGAGCAAAAATTTTTTTTTTGTTAACAAGGGAACAAGAGTAATATTTTTTTAACAAAATATTTCTAAACAATAATCATAAGAACCATGAAGAAATTATTAGCTAAAAGACAAATTAATCAAGACGCAAACAACAACAACTGTAATGTTATACTTTCCGTATAAGAAATATACAATTTCACAAACATATAAGCCAATATAGACGAAACACACAAGAGAATAACAACTACTCGTACACACACACACACAAACCAACAAAACGAATGGCGACAGGAATTAATGACGTGGTCGAAATAAAATGTCTAGAAAATATAATGCAAAAAAAATATCCGAATGAAATTATTCGAGTACATTTATTCGGATAAATTTAGTATAACAAATATTTGTCATCAAAAAACAATTTCGATTACGAAAATTCTAATAATATATGCAGAAAATATTATGCAAAAAATATTATTCGAATGAAATTATTCGAATAAATTTAGCGTAGCTAATTTTTATCTTCAAAAAAAATCGATTACAAGAATTCGAAAAAATGAGAAAATACGCAAAAATATTATTCGAATAAAATTATTTGGAATAAAATTAGTCGAATAAATTTTCATAATCCAAAAACAAATTTCGATCACAATTAGTCGAATAACACTAGGGAAAAGTATGGAAAAAACTGTTCGAATAAAATTATTCGAGTAAATTTATTCGATTCAAATTATTCGAATTAATTTGAACAGCTAATTTTCCTCATAAAAAAATCGATTACAATTCGAATTCGATTATAATAATTCAGAGAATATTAAGCAAAAAATGATTCGAATAAATTTAGTGTTGCTAATTTTTCGAATAAATTTATACGATTAACATTATTCGAATAAATAAGGTGTAGATAATTTTCCTCATCAAAAAAGAAATTTCGATTACAATAATTCGAATAAAATTTCCAGCAAACAATTATTCGAATGACATTATACGAATAATATTATTGGAATAAAATAGTAAAGATAATTTTCATCATCAAAAATAATGTTTTATATTGTATTCTATTTAAAAAAAAATCGTTATTTAGAGGCACGGGATAAAAAATTTTGGCCCTTCGAAAGAGACACAATCAAATTGTGTATGGCATTGCCGTGAAGTTTGAATGAATGTTTTTTAGAGGCACTCAGGAAAACTTTTATTGAGCATGCAACTTTATTTAATATTAATGGACATATTGTCAGCTTTGCTTCTTTTAAGCAATTTAGTACTTCGTGAGCCATTATTGCTTAAGGCTATAAACAAACACATAAATAATTAATTTGAATTCCTAAATAATTTAGCACAAGGGGAAAATTTATTTTGACAATAAAGCAGCTTGTAATAATGATAAAATTGTTTGCTAGAATAAAAATGTTAGCTATTATGAGCGACAAGGATTTTCTTTAATTTTAAAATTATATACAATAATTGCACTTTTTGCCCTTGAGAGTTATGCTGTTAGGCTTTTATTGGTGTTATTTATCACACAGATTATAAAATACAAAAATTTTATAAAGCTGGCATAAATTTTTTATGTAAAAATTAGCTTATTACAAAAACTTTTAACGAGTTGTAAAAAATATATGCATACAATAAAAGTTTGCAAGTATCAAAAATAATAATAAATTTTTTTTTATATTATTCTGTCCGCTTTATTTACTATTTATTACTATATTTACTTATCATTTCCTGAGAAAAGTAATTTAAAAAAAACATTGCATATTTCAAGGCTGCTAATATAAGTATTCTTTTTTTCTTATTTCATATTAGAGCATGAAGTTCAATAACAAAATAAATGCAGATATAAAAAAGAACTGCTCAAGGTTAATGCCACGGTCCCACGGTTTACAGAAACACTCACACATAATTAATACATACTCACAATTAAGCTATGAAATATATGACAAAATTTACGCCAGATGTTGGTGTTAGACAATTCATAAAAAAAATAAATGAGAAATAATAAAAAAGAAGAATAAAAAGGAGTCCAGCAAAAGCGCGAATTAATTAAAAAATAAATTGCTTTTTCATTACTTTTATGGTTGTAAGTAATAAAAATCTATAGCATATATTTAGGAGGTCATTTAAATGGACAAAAAAAATTATTATCAGAATTCTAGGAAAATTTAAAACAAAAGAAACTGCTTAAATGCAAAAACAGAATGTATTTTTTTTCTAAACTGTAACGATGTAGATCTGAGCACCTAAAAAATATTTAGAATTTGATAAAAAAATTAAAATTACTTTCAGGAGTAAACGCAAAAAAATCTAACTTATGTGAAAGAAGTGAATATTTTAAAAATATTTATATAATATTTAATATAATTATAATTTTCCCTGGGAACAATTCCAATTAATAGCAAGTAATAGGGAAAACAAAAAATTCTAATTGGAAAAGGGAGATATTTCTCGCGGAATTTTATCATAATTGGGTGGAATAATATCGATTCATATATAAATATATATTTGCACTTTAAAATAGTTGCTGCATATCTTTACGGGAGAAATTTCAAAAGCACTTGAATGAGCTTTGTAGGATATCTCACATTAATACTTTATACATACAAATATAATTTATGTAGACTTTTGAGAGTAAAAAATAAATTATAATATATATATAATTATGCGCCTTAAAATATGTAACCGATGTGATTTTTCTTATTTAAGAAACTGGCTAACAAAATATTGTGTTCATACCTTTAGCAGCAAATTTGAAAAGATAATTCCAATTATCGCTCTAAAATAACTGATAGATACCAAAAAAAAAAAAAAATTAATAAAAAATATTTTGTGTCTACTTTAAGGAGCATAAATAAAATAAAGTACTGTGCACCTGGAGATATGCAGCAAATATTTATTTTTTTATTGTTCAGAAAAATAATAAATCAGTGAGGTACGATTTTTTACTGTGGCAATGAAAAATGTTGTTTAATCAAAGTAACAGGAAAGTCTTTATTTACCCGCAACTGTAACATTTTGTATTTATAAACTTTTTTCATATTTTATTCAATACAAATTTTACAAAAAAATAAATAAAATTCCAAGCATTATTAATTAACAGAAAAACAGAAGCTTAAAATAAAACAAAATAAATTGTATTTATTAAAAGACCAAAAACAAAACGTCTACAATTAGAACGCCATGACAGAAAACAAAATCCTTGACAAAGAAAAAGATAAGAAAAACGATTATGAAGTGGAAAAAGACCTCGAAAGTGATAAAAATCAACAGCACTCTCATTCAGCTACACGAAAGGAGCAACAGTCGAAGACAGAGCAGCAGCAGCAACATGACAGGTAAGTTGTTTACTTTTATAAATTATCATTTCATGGTAATTATAATAAACAAAAGGACTTGAAATAAATAAGTCCTTTTGATAAATTTTGTACATAAATTTCATGGGAGTTCCCTCTTCCAGCATATATAAAAAATATATTTATGTAAAATACTTGAATATTGTCTTGGGAGTTTGCTTGTAAATAATTCAATACATAAGTTGTTGTCTTTATTGTTGTTATTGTTTGTAATAATTAAATAATTTATAAAAAAAAATTGGATGTTGTTTCATGCCACATTATTTGACACTTGAAATTTTTTCCAACAACTTATTAAAACACTTTGTGGTAATTGAAAATATTCAATTGCTTCAAAGGTAGGGAATATAATGGCAAAACAGCGAATATAACTATTTACAGCGAATTAGCAAATACGGCTCAAAAGATATGGTCCTGCGGCAAGCGGACAGATGCACTATGGGAATTTTTTGCTCAAAACGTATATCTAAAACATACAAACTTAAAGGTCTCTGTTTAAATTTTTCCGCCGCTTTGCTTTATTAGTACCTTATAATGAGTGCAATTTTGAATAAAATTTCACGAGAAGTAATAAAGGAAAAAAATCTGATCGGAAAAGGGAGAAATTTCTTGCGGAATTTTATTATTATAATTGCCGTGAACATGTTTTTTGAACTTGAGCACTTCCTCACGGAAAAAAATATTGATGTAATGTTAGTATCTGAGACTCATTTGACTTCGAGAAGTCTTTTTAAAATGTATGGCTACACTATATATGATACAAAGCGCCCTAGAGGAAGGGCTTGCGGTGGATCAGCAATTCTTATAAAGTCAAGACTCAAGCACTATGTTCTTGATAACATTTGTGAAGAACACCTACAAGCAACAAATATTGGCATTGAAAGTTTTTGTACAAATTTTGTTATATCATCAATTTACTCCCCTCCCAGATTTTCAATCACTGAGAATCAATATGAGGATTTCTACAAATCTGGCGACTACAATACTAAGCATACGTTCTGGGGTTCGCGTCTTATTACCCCCAGAGGTCGAGCATTGTTCAACACTATTTCAAAAATGGGCTTGGATGTCATTTCGAGTGGGGAGCCCACTTATTGGCCTACTGACATACAAAAAATTCCGGATGTTATAGATTTTGGCGTCATAAAAAATATCTCTAGGGATTTAATTCAAGTTCAAGCTTCTCTTGATATTTCGTCCGATCACTCTCCGACGATCATTACAATTTGTAGTCCATTAAGAAGTAACTTACCTGACCCATATGTGAAGATGATCAATCGTGTTAATTGGCTGGGGTTCAAAAAATATCTCAGTAGTCATTGTACGGAAAACATTACGCTTAGAACATCCGATGATATTGAATCTAACATTGCCAATCTCAGCGAGAATATTAAACAGGCTGCTGAATATGCCACTATCTCCCATCCGCCGACTGGGTTTAATAAAATTTATTCTACAGACATTGAACGTCTCGTACGTGAAAAAAGAAGAGCTAGAAGGGAATGGCAACAGCACAGATCACCACAAAATAAAACCAGATTTAAAGAGTGCACTAAACGACTCCAAGAGTTGCTTGCGTCTGAAAAAACTGCATCTCTTAAAAATTATCTGGAAGGTCTTGATGTCACACCAGCGTCTAATTACTCTTTGTGGCGCGCTGCTAGAAAGCTTAAAACACCCATTGAGTATAAGCCACCTCTACGCACATCTACCGGAAGTTGGTCAAGAAGCGATACTGAAAAAGGTAAAATATTTGCTGAGCACTTAAAATCCGTTTTTACGCTAAACATATGTACTGGTGTTGCTGATTTGCCGAATGTAGTCGCTCTACCCCCTCAACACATAAAGTTTAAGACGCGTGATTTACAAAAATTAATTGCCGAACTCAACCCGAAGAAAGCTCCGGGTATTGATGGAATTAGTAACCAGATGCTTATGAACTTGCCTCGTATTGCAATGAGAATCCTATTATTCATATTTAATGCCATTTTACGACTGGAGTATTATCCACACAGCTGGAAGCTTGCCAAGGTTAAAATAATTCCAAAGCCGGGCAAAGATCTAACCAAGGCTGAGTCATATAGGCCAATAAGTCTACTATCAACTATGTCAAAGCTTTTCGAAAAACTGCTCAAAACAAAATTGTCCCCAATTCTAATTAGTAGTGGGTGCATACCAGACCATCAATTTGGTTTTAGAAGTCAGCATAGCACCATTGAACAAATTCACAGATTGGTTCAATTTATAAGAACTTTTGAGGAAAAAAAGTATTGTTCTGCGCTCTTTATTGACGTTTCCCAGGCATTTGATAAAGTTTGGTATGAAGGCCTAATTTTAAAATTGAAGACTTACTTACCAATAAACATTTTAAATATTTTGGAAAGTTACATTATTTCCCGTAAGTTCACTGTTGTGGAAGGAGACTTTACGAGTAGGCCTGAAACTATTTCATCCGGTGTGCCACAGGGGAGCATACTGGGACCAGTTTTATATTTGATTTATACTTGTGATATGCCTGTGAGCAGTAGTATCCATACTTCCACATTTGCCGACGATACAGCCTGCCTTAGTATGCACGAAAACCCTGATGAGGCATCCCGCAAACTCCAGGAACACATTAGCCAGATGGAGCTTTGGTTAAACTTATGGAGAATTAAAGTCAATGAACGAAAGTGTGTCCATATAACGTTCACCCTAAGAAGAGATACTTGCTCCCCCATTCGGATTAACAATCAAGTTGTTCCTCAACATTCACATGTGAAATATCTTGGTATACACCTTGATCGAAGACTTACATGGAAACATCACATTGACTCTAAGTTAACTCAAATGAAACTTAAATTAACTCAGGTACATTGGCTGATTGGTAGAAATTCATCACTTAGCCTAGACTGCAAACTTTTAATATACAAGTCGCTTTTAAAGCCAATATGGTGTTACGGAATTCAACTATGGGGCACTGCTTCAGCTTCAAATGTAGAGAAAATTCAACGAAGGCAAAATAAAATTTTACGCATGATAACATCGGCTCCATGGTACATCAAAAATTCAAATATACATCGCGATTTGAATATGCCACTAGTGACTGAAGAAATTGTAAAATACGCAGGCAAATATCTAACAAAACTCGAGTCACATCCTAATCCGCTTGCTCGTAATATTTTGAACTTTACTGGGCACATCCGCTTAAAAAAGAGAGATACACGGGCTCTAATATTCAACACTCAAGATGATGAAGCTGCTTGAAAACACTTTTTTCTTTTTGTTGCTTATCACTACTTATGTATTATTAATAACTATTACTAAGCTTATGTCCGACATTGGTCGGGCCTAATAATTTTTTTATAGATTTAAGATTTGAATACTTATTGTTAGTTCATATTTGAAGATACAATAAATAAAAAAACATGCATTAAAAAAAAATGTTTCAGGTCGAAATTTAAATTATTGAAGTGAACTAGTAGATCAGTTCTCTAGGTATTTGAAATATTTCAGCTGGGAATGCGTGGATTTTTTAAACCTATTTTTCCAAATAACTACAACGAGCTATTTGCTGTACGGGGAGAGGAAGAAATCGAAAATGTATTTCTTTAATAATGTTTCCAGCAAAAAGTTTCTTTAAAATGCATGGTTAAGCCATTCAAAAAAAAACTCTAAAAGGAGTGTTTAAAAATTTTTCACGTGTGAGTAGGCGTGAGCGCGAGTGAAAGATTTCTTTGCTTTAATATATAAAAAAAATAGAAGGCAAGCTCTTTTTAAAATTTTTAATGCATAGTTTAACCAGTTAAAAAGGTTTAAAAAGGGAGTGTTTAAAAATTGTCACGCGTGAGTATGCGTGAGCGTGAGTGAAATTTTTTTTGCTTTACTATATATAAAAATAATAAAAAGAAAGTAAGTTTTATTTTAAATGTTCAATGCACGGTTAAACCAATTAAAAGGTTTTAAAAATGAATGAGCGTGAGTGAAAATGTTTGTTTGCTTTAAAACATTAAAATAATAAGAAAGCATTTGGGCACTTTTTAATATTATAAATGCATGGTCGAACCAATTAAAATGGACTGAAAGAGAAGTGTTCCAAAATTGTCACGCGTGAGTATGTGTGAGTGTGCGTTAGGGACAATTTTTTTTTTTTTTGCTTTAATGTATATGTACATAAACATTAAATAAAAAGAAGGCAAGCTCTTTTTAAAATTTTAAATGCATGGTTAATCTAATTCTAAGAAATACGTGAGCGTGAGTGAAAGATTTTTAATTTTTTTTTTTTTTTTGCTTTATAACATTAAAATAATAAAAATTAGTTAAGTTTTATTTAAATTTTGAAATGCATGATGAAACCAATTAATAAATTGAACTAAAAAAAAGTGTTTAAATATTCTCACGCGTGAGTATGTGTGAGCTTGTATATATATATATATATATATATATATATATATATATATATATATATATATATATATATATATATATAAAAGTAATTAAACAGGTAAGCTCTTTTGAAAATTATAAATGCATGCTAGGCCGTTCAAAAACGATCTTAAAAAAAGTGTTCAAAATTAGTCAGGTGTGAGTCATGCGCGAGCGTGAGTGAAATTTTTTTGTTGCTTTAATGAAAAAAATAATATATATAAGAAAGAAAGCCATTATTAAAATTTTAAATCCATGCTTAAACTACTTAAAGAGACCTAAAAAATGCGTGAGCGTGAGTGAAAGATTTTTTTTTTTTTTTTTGCTTTAAAAAATAAAACTATTAAGAATAGAAGGTGTAAGCTATTGTAAAAACTTTAAGGACCTAATTTTGTAAAACGAAACGCCAAGCGTTGACAAATTTCATATGGAATCATATGGAAAAAATTTAAATTACAAAAACAAAATACACACAAAATTTATCAACACTAAGCGTTGCGTTTTAAAAAATTTGGCCCTTAATGTATGGATAAACCAATTAAAATGGTATTCAAAAGGAGTGTTTAAAAATGTTCACGCGTGAGTATACGTGAGTTTTAATATAATAAATATAATAAAGAAAGAAGCTCTTTTTAAATTTTTGAATGCATGGTTAAACCAATGAAAATGGCCTAAAAATAATATTTAAAATTTAAAATTTGTTACGAGTGAGTATGCGCGAGCGTGAGTGAAAAATATTTTTATTTATTTTTTTTTTGCGTTAATATAAAAAGAATAACAAAAACTTAAGGAAATTTTGAAAATTAATCGTTAATTTTTATTTAGTATCTCTTATTGTTTCGTGTGTGATTGGAAATTACCATTGAGTCTAGTCAAGGTTTTTATAATTAAAATTTATAATTTTTGAAAATTAAAAATATTTTAATAATGTCGAAAGTGAGTGTATTATTAATATTAGTGAAAAGTTTACACGTGACGTGAGCGTGAGTGAGAAAATTTTTTTTAAAGAAATTGAATGACCTTGAAAGCCTGAATAGATACAATATCTATAAAACTTTACTTGAAAATTTGTTTTCGTGAGATTAAGTGATAAAAATATTAAGGAAGTTAAGATGGAGAGAGAATATCGAATTTTGAATTCAAAATATTATTTAATTATGACCACAGAAATGGTTAAAATTTTACATAGTGAGATGGACGGTTATATGAACACACGAACAGGCTAAATCTTATTTGTTGCCCTGCAACAGGCAGATAGACAGACACACGTTGAAGGGAAATCTCAATTAGTTTAATCTTTTTAAAAGCCATTGGCAATTAAACTCATTACATTAACTATTTATTAATTTACTTTCAGAAGGGAATATAAACTGGTGGTGATTACACGGTGCAACAAAAAAGTAATAATAAGAATAAAATTGCATAAAATAATAAACTAAACACTGTTATTCTTATTTAATTATTATTTTATGATTAATAAAACGAAAGGGCTTGCCAGGGAAATATATACTAAATAAATACATCAATACGTCCTTTTAATAAATTTTGTTAATAAGCTCAGGATTAGTATTCACTTTATGTAAATTAATTTAAAATTGTTGCTGCTATTTCGAAAAAGTAAATATTTGAAACTGTTTGCTGTTAAAATTTTAATTAGTTTTGGGCAAACAAAATATAATATAATCACACGTATGATGAATATTCATTGATTGTGTGTGCATAAATTAATCGTACGCCTTTTAGTTGATACTTATGCAAAGGACTTTTAAGCAATTTTAAGGGTTTTATGAATACCAGTGAAATATATCCCTTTTCAGTTGTATAAACTAATATTTAATAAGGATTAAAATGAATAAAATTGCTTGGAAATTTTGTAACGAATAAATTACTATATTGTCATAAATAAATTTTAATATTCTAAAAGGCACATCATATAAGCTGCTTTAGAGGGAAAATCATTTGACAAAGGACCAAATTTGTGTTAATTAAATTTTTAATGGTAAATATTTACTATTCTTTAAGACATAGCCACAGCACTGTGGGATGGCTTCATACATAGGCTTTCTATAAGAAAACAAATTGGCCACGCCCACTGCCCCTGCAACTTATACATAATATAAATAGGATTTTTATTTAAAATTTTTTTAATCATTCGACAAACATTTTCAACTACCAACCTGTTTATCAAAGAGTTATCAAAGAGTTTAGTAATTTTTTTTTCTTTCCGCATGATATATTTTGTATAGCTTGTTTTGTTTTGCAAAATTCAAAGCAATAAAGGCATAATATCTTTCAGTTATTATCGTTGCTTTGTTTGTTTAATTTTCCAGCTATTCGCCTTAAATCAATAAAAATCATTTTCACAGTTGAATGATCTATTTTAATAAAATCCGAATGGAGTGCTTGAAAGAAACAAATCAAATCATATAAATAATCAAAAATACAAATATGAAATAAGTAGATACTAAAGCAGCATTGTACACAGTGAAATGAATGGCTTCATACATTTTTGAGCAAAAACTATAAGCAGTAGTCCCAAATAATTGAAAATTGGCACCGAGCATTTGAAACAAAAATGGAATTTTATCACAATCGCGCACTAGCATCGTCCGCCGCCTATGCGATCCTAGTAGATTTTTTTCCCCGAGAAGGTTTTTATTCAAGTAGAAAGTTTGAAATTTGGTACATACACTTTTATAAATAAAAACACAGAATTTCATCAAAATCGGACACGCCCTCCCTCTCAAGCAAACAATGCAAATAAATGTTTTTTGGAATAAAATGGTTCCTATTCAAACAAAAGTCCTAAGATTTGGTACATATGTAAGTTTTATATATGAAGAAAAATCGGGAACACCCACTGCCCACCGCCCCTGAAAGCCATACAAAATATAGATATGATGTTATCCTTAATATTTTGTTTATTATTCGACAAAGAACTTTATTTATTCTTCATATATCATTTCGTTGACTACATCCTCACAATCAAAATCTTGTTGTGGTGGCTCATGTCTTAAGCTGGTTATTAAAAGGTCTGGTGAAACCAGTAAGCGACTAAAAATATAATTTGTTTTGTCGCAACTATAGTACATTTCCTAGAAAACATTAATCTATACTTCCTGTATTCCTTATTTCTTGCTTCGTCCGCTTCTTCACTTAGCATTCAAATAAGAAGAGGAAGGATTGCACCAGTCATGCTGTCGTTGCTATGTATCAGTACTTTATTGACGCTGAATTTCACTGTATCCTAGTGCCGATTTTAAACTTCTTCAAATCGGTCCTCTCGCCACATGTTATTATTTGTAGTATTCGGAATTTCGCGCATGGTTTTCTTTTTAATCACCTCTTTTTAGCTTTTCGCATCACTTGCTATTAAAATGATGTTATGTTGAATATTAAATATATACTCGTAGCTGGCCCAAAAGTATGCAATAGTTTTGTGCAAAAAATGTATGAGAAGTTTTGTAACTTGAACAAGAAATTTATAGTTTTCTTCCCAATAACAATACAATGAAAATTAATAATAATTTTTCTGCAGACAAGCTTTCAAGCTTGCCGAAATTTATGATGGCAAGATGTGTATGAAAAAAAAATGCAGTAAAGAAATAATAAATTTAAAAAATTACAGCGTCGAAGGTGGGACTACAAAATTTTTTTTTATTGAAGATCAAATATAAGTAAATTTTTCAATATACAATAAATACTCGTACCTTACCTAAAAGTATGCAATCTTTTTTTTTGCAAAATAATTTATGACAAGTTTCGCGATTTTTACCCGAAAATCTATAATATTCTTTCCGTTCTAGAAATTAGCGAGAATTTTTTCCTTTTTTAAATCGAATGAAGACATAACCACTCTTCATTTTATTGAAATAACATTTGGGGGAAAGTGGGCCTACTTAACTTTTCTTCAATTAAAATCAAAATTAATTTTATTTTTAGACTCTTATAGATTTGGGCATACCTTCTTAAGGGTTTATATTATCTTTGTATATTTTAAATTTATATATTTTTTTAAATATATTAAAGTCAGTTGGTATTATCAAAATAATTATACATATGTGGACCACAGAATTGCATGAAAATATAAATGATTTCTGGCTTAGCACCCTTTCATATACATTACTTAAATGTTTCAAAAATGAAATAAATTTTTTTTTTAAACCTTCAATGCTCTTTTCATTTTTAAACATTTATCTACCAAACTGCATCATTTGATTTTTGAAATTGAGTGGTTGAGAAATGGGGCTTTCAGACCACTGTGTGATGTAGTGCTGGGTACTTGGAATGTATGTCTTGAAACAGTTTATAATCAAATTTGCTTTTTATGAAAAGCAATCAGATTTTTCTTAAGAAAATTTAATAAAAAATAGCAAAGGATACACTTGTGGTGGAAGCTTAAATATAACCTTTCAGGGGTGCTTAAGTTTTGATAAGGGTATAAAAAAGAAAAGCAACCTGTACAAGTTTTAAGTTTATATGAGAAAGTAGGAAGAGGGCAGCAAATTTTCTAAGCACTTTACTAAGAAACAAAATAAATTTACTTTTTTGGCAGAATTCCCGGTACAAAAATGTATATTAAAAGGCTAAAATTGAAATCATCTTCTTAAAATTACTTTTTTCTGTAATAAAGTAAATTGTTCTTAAAAAGTGTCCTGCATTGAAATGGCATGGAATTTTGAGACGAAGTGCTTTACCTTTTTTTGTAAACTTGGTATTATCATTGAAGGGCTCGAGAAGTCTAAAACAAGTATTTTGATTGACTTTGAAACATTACGAAGATTAATTTTGTGTAACATTTGACTGACATTTTAACCCAAAATATAAAATAATAAAAACTTAAGAAAGATTTAATGTAAAATAAATTAATGGCTGACTTAAAGAAAAGCATATGAGACTAAATCTTAATCGAGCTATATAAGATGACCAGTAACCTTAAGTAAGTTATTATAAAAAATGGTCTTATAAGTATTACCCAAAAAATTTTTGATATCACACTCCCACTGTGTGGTCTATTGCTAAGCGTATGCTTAATATTTAAACGACCTCGGGCAGGCAATACAAGATGATTTTTGAAAGACTTCAGCATGGTTTTAAGAATCATTGGAGCATAGGCTTGGTACTGGCTACTTCTAAGATCTCAAACAAATATTGATTTGAATAAATTTTTAATAGTTTGGCTTGATAAAAAATATTTTTAAATAAATTAGGAGCAACCTAATTTAAAACTATAATTTATTCCTGCTTCTTTAAACTTCAAATCAGTTGTTCTGGGTATTTACCACAATTGAATGTATCTTTTTTATCTTCGTTTTCGAAAAAAATAAACCTTAGTACATTATCTATATAATTTTTTAAAAATCAAGTGGCATAATCAATTTAATAAATTTCATTGAAAAGTATACATTTTTTTATGCTCTCTTTGTGTAACAGCTTTTAATTAAATTTAATCCAATTTATTAACTTCATATTCTTTGTTTGCTTACACTCTGTCAACAATAATTATTATTATAATTCACTTTAAATAAAATAAAATAAATGTGTGCTTGTGGCATTTCAACAACTTAACATTTTAACCCATCCTTTCAGCTTACGAACAGAGAGCAGAATATCTTCATTAAATACTTAACTTTAATGTAATAACTAAAAATTCTTTGTACAGAAGAATAAAAAATTTTGGCCATTAATCTCTTGAAACATAAATAGAAAAAAGAAAAAATAATTTACTGGGATATATCACTCGTAAGTGTGTTTAAATGTTTATTTAGATGTGTGAACATTGTTATTAATATGTTATTGTGTCTACAAGGCAAATGACAATGACAACATAATACATCTGCATAAACAGGATGATGAGGAAATGGAATATAAATATCACTGCCTATTTAAGCACATCTCAAGCGAAACGCAACGTGCTCTCCGCGCGCATAGAAGGAGGGAGGGAAGAGCTCAAATTTTGGGAATGAGTAAGCACAATTTTTTAAAAAGAAGCGTCAACACATCATTAATCAAACTGCATTTTCCTTTGTTTTCTTTCTTCTTTATTAGCTTGTAAATGTGTTTACAGTTGTTTTTCTTTTTTGGTGTAAGTGGTGTAAAATAAGTTTTTTTATTTTGAAGAATTTAAGGGAAAATTAAAGGCACTGAAATAATATTTAGTCTTTGTTTGGATGATTATCTGTTTCTAAGAAAATGTTTATTAAAAATTTTAAGTGTTTCTGTATAACTAACAAGCATAAAAATTTAATAGAAATGTGTAATAAAGAATTCGCTTTTTTCTAGCACCCAATTAGCATAAAAATTAGACTAGACTATACCATGGCTAGACTAGACTAGACCATGGCTAGACTAGACTATACCATGGCTAGACTAGACTAGACCATGGCTAGACTAGACTAGACCATGGCTAGACTAGACTATACCATGGCTAGACTAGACTAGACCATGGCTAGACTAGACTAGACCATGGCTAGACTAGACTAGACCATGGCTAGACTAGACTAGACCATGGCTAGGCTAGACTAGACCATGGCTAGACTAGACTAGACCATGGCTAGACTAGACTATACCATGGCTAGACTAGACTATACCATGGCTAGACTAGACTATACCATGGCTAGACTAGACTATACCATGGCTAGACTAGACTAGACTATACCATGGCTAGACTAGACTAGACTAGACCATGGCTAGACTAGACTAGACTATACCATGGCTAGACTAGACTAGACTAGACTATGGCTAGACTAGACTAGACTATGGCTAGACTAGACTAGACTATGGCTAGACTAGACTAGACTATGGCTAGACTAGACTAGACTATGGCTAGACTAGACTAGACTATACCATGGCTAGACTAGACTAGACTAGACTATGGCTAGACTAGACTAGACTATGGCTAGACTAGACTAGACCATGGCTAGACTAGACTATACCATGGCTAGACTAGACTATACCATGGCTAGACTAGACTATACCATGGCTAGACTAGACTAGACTATACCATGGCTAGACTAGACTAGACTAGACCATGGCTAGGCTAGACTAGGCCATGGCTAGACTTGACTAGACCGTGGCTAGACTAGACTAGACTGGACTAGACCATGGCTAGACTAGACTAGACCATGGCTAGACTAGACTATACCATGGCTAGACTATACTAGATTACACTAGACTATGGCTAGAGTAGACTATACTAGACCACGGCTATACTAAACCATCACTAGACTATCACTTCACTGATCAGACAAGACTATTTATGACTATATTGTGACTATATTATGACTATATTATGACTGTAATAGATTGCGACTAGACCATAAATAAATTATAACTTTTTTGATTGGCTTCAATCAAACAGCTTCATATTTTTATACCTGCCACTATCCTTTTCATTTGCAAATGAAGCACGTGTCGTAGAATTAAATTTTTCAAATTTTTTTCGAATGACGTCAGTGTAGTGATAAACGCAAAATTAGTAAACAGATTTTAAAACATACAGACAAATTTTATTTAGGTGATTTTTGTAGCTACGACGTGCTTTATAAAACTGCTTTTACTGGACATAAATTTAAGTATTTACGTATGTATAGGAAAGAGATAAAAGGTTAATGTGCTGACTCACAGAAAAACACCGCCGCATTGTATGCTACAAAAAAAGTGTGTGATAACTTTCGCGCCTCATTCATGTATAGTAAACAATCTTCATTTATATGTGTCCTGGCTGAAAGAATTATGTCACATAACTGTTACACCATATGGAGGAGTTGTAGTACAAAAATAATAACAGAGTGCATAGAACATTGCTTGGGATATGCTAAAAACTACATATATATCACTAAGCTATAGATCACGGCTAATGCTATGCTCTCTGCGGCATGAAATTCTATGTAAAATATGTGTACAAGTTTTCGTTGTTTTTTCAAAAATTAATTTTTATTTTTTGTATGTTTTCTTTTTGCCAACAAGAGACACGCGCAATATTTTTTTTTTTGTTTGTTTTTTTTTTGTAATATTTTGAATTTATTGTCACCAGCATTTTTTTGGAGAAAAATCAGTGAACATTTTGTTTGCAGCAGCACTTTAAGTCAGCCCAGCATGAGCTTTACACCAAGGTTGTTCACTGAACTAATAAAGTGAATTTATGGAATAAAATATATGTGCTTTACACAAACCAAAACCACCCCAAACTGATTTCCATGCTTCTTGAGCGCTTTGAAGGATATTTAAACTAAAGCAAGCAATATTTTTATATAAAAGTTAAGTTTAGCATATTTAATACTGAAATAATTTTATATGTCATACCGAGCGTTTTAAAGAACTTTTTTTGCCAAAAATTATTATATTATATTTAGCTTAAATTTGAAGGTCTTTAAACAACAACCTTGTTAAAAAATTCAGGGCCATTATTACAACTTAAAGATAGTTAAAAGTAGGATTTTATCGGACTTATAAAAAGCTATACATTATTGCAAATTGGGTTTAACTTACCAGGTAGGATAAACTTGCCTGTAGCATATCGCTCACTTTAGGTTAAAGTAAATTTTTTTATACTTCCGATAAAATCCTACCTTTAACTATCTTTAAGTTGTAATAATGGTACTAAGTATGTTTTCAAATTAATTGAAACCATAGTGAAAATTTAGGCGTGTTATTTAGACCGCTTGATTAAAACAACAATTTAAATCTTTTTTTTTTATATATATATTCTCATATCATTTTCCTTAAGTAAGCCATTGACTTCTTTTGCCATAATTTTTTTTAATTTCTTTTTGATTTAATTCTTTTTATATTTATGATGAATAAGTCAGTAAAATGTTACATAAAATTAATCCTCTTATTGTTTAAAAGCCAATCAAAATACATGTGCTAGATTTCTCCCGCCTCCTCTGAATATATAAAGTTTACATGAAAAAAAGGTGAAGCACTTCGCTTCAAAATTCCATCCCATTTCAATGCGGGTCACCTTTTAGAACAATTTACTTTATAACAGAAAAATAAATTTTAAGGAAAAGAGCTAAATTTCAGCATTTTAATATAAATTTTATTTAGGAAAAAATTCTGGAAAAAAATTCAAATTAATTTGTATTTTATTAAAATGTTTAGAAAATTTCAACCTCCTACTTTGTCGTAGAAAACGTGCACAAGTTGCATGTTGCTTTTCCATTTTTACACCCTTATCAAAAATTAAGCCCTCTGAGAGGTTATATTTAAGCTTCCACCATAAATGTATCCTTTGCGATTGCTCATTACATTTTCTTAAGAAGATTTTTCTTCGCTTTTCATAAAAAGCAAATTTGATTATAGACTGTTTCAAGAGATAAATTCTAAGTAACCAGCACTACATCACACAGTGGTCTGAAAACACCATTTCTCAACCACTCAATTTCAAAAATCAAATGATGCAGTTTGGTAGATAAATGTTTAAGAATGTAAAGAGCATTAAAGGTTTAAAAAAGATCTTATTTCATTTTTGAAACATTGAAGTAAAGTTCATGCAAGGGTGCTTAGCCAAAAATCATTTATATTTTCATGCGATTCTGTGGTCCACACACATTTGTATAATTTTTCTGATAACACCAACTGACTTTAATATATTTAAAAAAAAATATATAAATTTAAAATATACAAAGATAATATAAACCCTTAAGAAAGTATGCCCAAATCTATAAGAGTCTAAAAATAAAATTCATTTTGATTTTAATTGAAGAAAATTTAAGTAGGCCTTCTTTCCCCTAAATGTTATTTCAATAAAATCAAAAGTGTAGATGTCGTCTTTCGATTTAAAAAGGGAAAAAATTCTCTCTAATTTCTGGAACGGGAAGAATATTATAAATTTTCGGGTAAAAATCGCGAAACTTGTCATAAATTATTTTGCAAAAAAAAAGATTGCATACTTTTAGGTAAGGTACGAGTATTTATTGTATATTGAAAAATTTACTTATATTTGATAATCAATGGGAATAAATGTAGCCCCAGCTTCGATGCTGTTATTTTTTAAATTTATTATTTCTTTACTCCATTTATTTTTCATACCATTCTTACCATAATAAGTTTCAGCAAGCTTGAAAGCTTGTCTGCATAAAAATTATTACTAGTTTTCATTGTATTGTTATTTTGAATATTGATTATGCATTTCAATAAAATGAAAAGTGTCTTCTATCGATTAAAAAAGGCAATAATACTCGCAACGTTCTCGAACAGGAAGAAAATTTTAAATTTTTGAAACAAGTCACGAAATTTCTCATACATTTTTTTTTTTTGCAAAAAACCATTGCATACTTTTGGGCCAGCTACGAGTATTGATTTAATATTTAACATAACATCATTTTAATAATAATTGATGCGAAAAACTACAAAAATATAATTAAAAAGAAAACCATACGCAAAATCCCGAATATTAAAAATTATAACAGTGGCCAAAAAAATCAGTTTGGAAAAGTTTAAAGACCACACTTAGGATACAGTGAAATTATACGTTGAAAGATATGGTTGGTATTTCAGGCCTTTTAGCGTCAATAACATACTGATACATAGAAAGGACAGCATGGCTGCAGCAATACTTCCTCCTCTTATTTGAATGCTAAGTGAAGAAGCGGATGAAGCAAGAAATAAGGAATAGAGGAAGTATAGATTAATGTTTTCTAGGAAATGTAATATAGTTGCGACAAACAAATGATATTTTTAGTCGCTTACTGGTTTCACCAGACCTTTTAATACCCGGCTTAAGAAATGAGCCACCACAACAAGATTTAGAATGTGAGGTCAAAGAAATGATATATCTTTTTTTTTTTTTTTTTGAAGGGTCCCAAGCGTGGTGGTCGTGAACAATTTGGTTTCTTATAGAAAGTAAATGTACCAAATTGTACGAGTTTTGCGTGGACAGGAAAAATTTAATGCCAAAAATGTATTTGAGTTGTTTTTGGAGGAGGGAGGGTGGGCGTGGCTGATTTTTATGTTTTTATTTTCCAAAGTGTATGTTGAAGGATTCTGCTTGGATAAACATTTTATGCAAATAAATATACTTGGATCACATGAGCGTTGCACGGTGGGCGTGACTAATTTTCACGAAATTAATTTAGCCAATAAAATGCTCGGTACCTATTTTCAACGATCTAGGATCACTGCTCATAATTTTTGCACACAGCTTTGTGAAGTCATCCAGCCCACTGTGCACAATGCCGCTTTAGTATATACTTTTCTTAATGCCCATTATTTCACATTTTTATTTTTGTTTATTTATGTGATTTGATTTGTTTCTTGTAAGCACTCCATTTGGATTTTATTAAAATTTATCATTCATCTGCGAAAATGATTTTTATTGATTTAAGGCGAATAGCTGGAAAATTAAACAAACCAAACAACAGCAATAACTGACAGACATTAGGACATTAGTGCTTTGTATTTTGCAAAAGAAAACAAAAATTATACAAAATATATCATGCAGAAAGAAAAATAATTTTTTCTATGGAATTTTAATTTGTTTTGTTTGTGCAGGAGAAAAAATTTTCTTGGAATTCAGAGCGTGTGATTAACAAATCTCGTTTAAAATTAATAATACGCATGCGATCGATCAAGTTTGAAGAATGATTCTAACAACCCTGCATCTTCTAAACTAAGCATTATATTTTAAGACAATGCGAACAAAAAAGTATTAAGTGATAAGCTTTCAGAAAAGTTAATTTTTTTAGCATATTCTGCAATACGAACTGAGCTATAGGGTGCATAAGTTTAACAACTTGTTTTTTGAAAATATTTCCAAGCTCTTAGAATCTTAAGAATCTGAAGCGACTTTAAAAACGTTTAAGTTTTTATTTAATTTCTTTTACATAAAAAAACTCGCTCTACAACCAGAGAAAACCCGCTTAAAATCAATTAAAACCGTATTAAATTAATAAGAAATTAACGAAAGTCTGGTCATGTCGAAATTTCTTATTTCAATATGGAAAATACTAATTTACAGTATTAATTTATTTTTTTTTTTTTTTAATCCCGATTTACATTTTTCTTATTTTTTCTTATTTTTAAGTTGCAGCTTTTATCTACTGCTTGTAGTCTAAAGATTTTTTGAAATTGAATTTCGAAATTTTTTTAGCTTGACTAAACAAGAGCCAATAAAATATGTAAAAAAAAACATGTTTTTGGTTCTTTTATTTGCTTGCCAAATAACATAATATCATTAAAATTAAATCTTTTTTTTTTAAGACACCAAGCTGTTTTGTTTTGCAGAATCCGAGATGTTCAACTTTAGCACCCTCTATTGCAGCTTGTTTTATAGCAAGTTACCAATAAGACTGAAAGCTTAGAATCCTTTTTTGCTTGCAGCAGTTTTTAATATTCGGATCAGTGGTTCACAAGATATAGTTTTATTACCCTCATTCTTTTGTTAATTTAATATATAATATGCGTATGATAAATATTATTTAATATTTATCAATCATACGCGTAGAGTAAAATTAATATGTTCTTAAGCCCCGTTCAGGCTATTATACAAGTATTAATACTTTCATCACATTTTACGATACAGAAATCTAAATACATTCGTTGCGACTGTCAAAAAAATCTAACGTAAAATCACATACTGTGTTCAGACCATCACACTTCAAATCAAATGTGTAATACAAGTAGAAAACAAAACAGCTGTTCAATGAAAATGTCTGCGCTATTCACTTACTAGCGGCGGCAAAACGGTTTCGTACAGGCGGGGACGTGCCGACACTTGAAAAAATTCATCAGTTAAAAATATTCTATGTAAATAACAGAAAAAATTTAAGAAAATATCAAAAAATTAGCTTGTTTTTATGGTTAAGCAATTGTCTATATGCCTTTCGTTCCCGCTTGTGGAACTCGTCAGTAGACTTCAACCCAAAAAAGTTTTGAATTCAGTTAACAAAATAAGAAAATATATTACAAAAACGTTAAAAAATTACGTCAACGAAATATACTTAAATACGATTCACTTATTCAAAATTTTGAGCCGATATACATATGACAAAACATTACATCAATGACGACACGCTATCGGCGGCGAAACAGCCGACTTGGAACTTTGGTTTGTGTGAAAATGCAACCCTGATCTAATGAAAAGTATTATCGTTTAGAAAATTTTCTAAAAACGAAAAAGTCTTATGGGATGTCAAAATTTGTATCGTATTATTTGCCACTTCGATGACATTTTGCCGCAGAAAGCAGTAAATTTGAACATGCGAGATAATGACGAATACTGATTACCAGGGACAAGGACTTCATGCATTTAAAAAAGGTATTTTAGGAGCCTAAAATATGACATTAAAAACGCAGGATATGCACTAAAAACAATAAAATATGCACTATTTTGAAAATTTTTTGTTCAAAAAAAGTTTTAAACTTACATTCAACTAATTAAAGATATAAAAATATTTTATTTTCTCAAAAGGTGCGAATACAAGCCTTTTATATTAAATTTGTACTCAAGATTAAATATGATATAACGATTTTTTCTGCATTATTTACTCCAAATATGCAATATGTTTATATTGCAGAGAAGGAGCAATACGCAAGTTGAAAAAGAAAAGTGTTATTTATTTATTTTTCATTTAAAAATTTTCGAACGTGAAGTTCTATCAATTTGTTTTTAGAAAGATTTTTGGCATTGAAAAGGTCTTGTGTAGCGTCTATATACGTAATGAGCTCAACTTTAAATAACTATTTTTATATAATGTTATATACATATTCATTTAACTCAACCATTACAATGAATTGAATAATAGCTATTACGTTTTCGCAGAATTGTTTCACTACTTTCGACTTCAATAGCAGAAAATGTCCTCTTGAAATTACCAAACGACAATTTTTATTAAGTTTGTTAGGTGTGTGTGATTGTACAATCCTTCTACAATTCTACAGCAATGCAAGCGAATTAATTTGAAATTTGAATTTTTGACTAACTATGACACAAAACTTGTAATTATACCAAAATATGAGACCAAAATATGCATTTATGACCAAATTATGCAAAAATATGCATTTTTAGCAAAATATGCAAAAATATGCACTAACAAATCGATGCCATTTTCACTCAAATTCAATGTTTCGTAAAGATATTTCGTTCTTGCCATTATCAGGTTTGAGGGAAAAAATATGCATTTGCATGAAACCCCTGTCCCTGCTGATTACATTTTGCACTAGTTAAAATTTTATAAAATATCCAGCTAAGAGTAAATAATAAATTAAACAGAATATATTAAAATTTTTATTATTTAATTTAATATTTATTATTTAATTTCATTCAGTTGTTTATTCTCTATATAAACAATTTCATTTAAATTAAGTTTATGACAACAGCTTTATAACTACATTAGAACAATCATAAACTATGTACATTCCTATTTACTGCTGACTTAACCCCACTTGTTATCGCAAATAAATCAGTTTTTTTATTAACTTAAAATGGTAAACTAGAGAATTTCAAATATCCGTAAAAGTAAAAGGATGTTTTTGTTATGAAGTTCTCTATTATTTCCAACTGTTTCCTTTTTAACACACAAATCAATTGTAAATGCCTGAGACTGGCCACACAATTGAATTTGCTAAGCAAGTTAAGCAGAACAATAACAAGAAGAACAATTGCTGTTAAGAATAAAGTACATGAAAATTAAAAGATCAAATCAGCATATTATTTTTAATGAAAGCAACTGTCATAGAAGGTTGTATTACACTACATAAAGTATAACAAAGCTGCAATGAGTGATTCTGATGGAAAATACAAGTATTATAAACAGAAAACAAGGTTGGCTAAAAGTTCACAACGTTTTGCTTTTCGTTATTCTGATTCGACTTAGGAAATCGTTGAAACCTATATTATTATCTAACTTATTAGTCTAACTCTTCATTCTCTTCATTCTCACTCTTCAAAGAGTATATCGTCACCTAAAATCCAAAAGGCCGTAACAACCAAAAAATTCAAAATGGACTTTTTGATTGATTATGATGTGATGAACCAAAATACATATTTTACTAAAATTTTATTCACATATGTTCAAAAATACCGATTTTATTCATTATTCAATTTGGCACCTAACATGTAAATAGTATTAAATTTATAAAGTTTTTTTCTTCAACTGTAAAATAGTAAAAAGTGTACTTACGGCCTTTTGGATTTTAGATGACGATATATTGTTACTTTAATATAAAAAGGCCATAAGTCATTATTTTTTTATATCGAGTTGTTTTTGTATATTTCGATAGAACAACATCTAATTTATCGAAAAATGCAAAAAGTTCGATTTCAAAAATATAATGAGTTAGGGCCTTTCTATATTTTTATATTCGTATTAAGGGTTAATTCCGTATTTATTTACACTAACATTTTATAGCTAAAACGCGTATAGCTAAAAAGTGTTTAACAATTTTATGCAAAATCATACGAGAAATATATTTGCGAAATACTTTATTCCTCAAACTCCTCTTCGAATGGATTTTTCAGGCCCTATCAAAAGAGGGGCACACAGAAGGTAATCCTAAATAGGGATATAATGGGTCAAAGTGTTCTACAAAAATATGCGCCATTATAGTCAACCTCTAAATCCAGAAATTAGCCAACATTTTTATATGAGTCTTAAGGGTTAATTCCATAATATTTATTCACACTCACACTTTTATGCAAAATCATACGAGAAATGTATTTTCGAAATACTTTATTCCTCGAACTGTCTTCGTGAAGAGAAAGTAACTTAAAACCTTTAATGGGTTAAATTATGTAGATAGTTTTTTTTTGAGTAGTATGATGTGACCGAATATGGCCCATAGGCTAAATACACATAAAGAATAAATAAATGAAAATGAAATGAAATTGTTCTTCAAAAATATTCAAAATAAAGTTAAGCTTCCAATTAAACGTAAACACCAGAAATTTTTCAATATTTAACATCCGTCTAGGGGGTTAATTTTATACTTATTGAGGAATATTTTCGCGGAATATTTTAACCCCATAAATCCTCTTTGCATGGGGTCTTTTCAAAGCCTTTCAATAGAAAGGCAGCGTTAAAATATTCTAAAAAAATATGCGCCATAAAATTCTATTACAAGTCTCTGAATAAATTAATGCTCCCAATCCAACTTAAATACCAGAAATTATCAAAAAATCTTATATGCGTCTGAGGGTTAATTTCGTGTTTTTTCACAGTCACATTGCAGCAATGAAGAGTGAAGTGGATGCCACAAATTTAACGAAAATGTTTAGCTTAACTGAAAGTTTCAGTTTTTTTTATATAACTATATGTATATTAGGGAGTTTCACCAAAGGCGTTTTTATTTTTGCAACACTTGAAGCGGAATATTAAGGCTTGTGATGTAAAAGAATTTCGAAAAAATTTTTGGATTTTTTGAAGATGGGTATGGGGTCGCTGAAATAGATTTTATCAAAAAAATGAGGTTATGGAGAAAAAAAGTTTATATTATTTTTTTCAGGTGTTTTTTGTTCATACAACTAAACAATTCTTTTCTTAAGGATCCTATCCCACGACAAAAAAATTATTGGTGTGAAAAATTATTATATTAAGGACCACTTTGAGTCTTAAAAGTGAAAAATTATTTTTCATAGATTTCAAACCTCGATAACTTGAAAAGTTTTCAACATTTTTTTCAAGATGTAAAATGCGTTAGAAAGGTCTTTAAATTACCTTTCATTCGGTACATAGATTTATTTTTACTTGTTGGAAATATATAAGAAAAAAATTAAAGTTTGAGAAAATTTTTTTTATTTATCAAATTTTATGAAAATTAAAAGAATTTCATTATGTTTCGTTCTTGGTTAAGTAAAAAAAAAAACATCTAAAATACATTGCTTTAATAAAAATATCAAAAATTCAATTCATCAATAAATTTGTATTCCCATACAAAATCAAAAGATATCAAATAAACAAAATCAACATATTTAATGAACAAATTAAAATTAAAAAGTAAATTTGTATCTAAAATTACAATACATTAAACATTAAATGTGGAACAACTGTGGAAGTATTTTTATTTATTTATTGGTTTCTTAAGAGCTTTTTCAATGACATTTTTGTTAACATTACTTATAATTTTTCGATTGTTATCAACGCTAATCAATAAGTTATGAAAATCATCCTCATTCTTTGTAATTTTTTTTGTTATATATTGTAGCTGACGCCACGCCTCTTTCTGATAAATCATTCACAACACATAGTTTTCCTAATTTTTTCTTTGCAGAAACAAAATCATCATCATTTTCCCATAAATGTGTATCTTTCGAAAAAAAAAGGAAGTGGGCAATTTTAATACATCAAAAACCCTTTTACTGTTTGCGGTACTGTTTTTTTTAACATCTGTAGACATTTGTAGAGGAAAATTGTTGCTTAAACTTAGAAAACAGTTTTATATATATTTTACTTACCCATGCTTTGATTATTTTCTTTATACAGTATAATTCTAAATGAAATATTTAATATATTTGCCAATTACCTACTTTTAAAGAAGTCCGACTTCATGTATCGCATTCATTAGTTCATTCAAATAGTCTGAAATATTTTTATTATTGTATATTTAGTTACATTTTAAAAAGGGGCTACTTTAAATATTTTAAAATTCAAATAGTGTGAATTTAAAAGTAAAAAATTATTTTTTTTTCTATTTTCTATTTTTTTTTTTTAAAATTGTTTCACAAGTAAGATATAAACTTATACATACCAAAATAAAGGTATCTAAATTATCTTTCTAACGCATTTTAAATCTTGAAAAAAATGTTGAAAACTTTTCAAGTTATGGAGGTTTGAAATCTAGGAAAAATAATTTTTCACTTTTAAGACTATCAAAGTGGTCCTTAATATAATAATTTTTAACACCAATAATTTTTTTGTCGTGGGATCGGATCATTAAGAAGAGAATTGTTTAGTTGTATGAACAAAAAGCACCAGAAAAAAATAATATAAAATTTTTTTCTCCATAACTTCATTTTTTTGATAAAATCAATTTCAGCGACCCCATAATTATCTTCAAAAAATCCCATAAAATTTTCGAAATTCTTTTAGATCACAAACTTTAATATTCCGCTTCAAGAGTTGCAAATTTTTTTTTTTTTTTTTTTTTTTTTTTTTTTTTTTTTTTTGTGAAACGCCCTAATATATATCCATACTAATATTATAAATGTGAAAGTAGCTCTGTCTATCTGTCTGTTACCTTTTCACGCCTAAAGCGCTGGACCGATTTCGATGAAATTTGGTATGTAGATACCTTGAGATCCGAGAACGGACAGGATAGTTTTTTGTTTTAGAATTTGCCCTATAAAGGAGGAAAAGGGGATATTTTTATAGGGCATACCAATTTTTTATATGAAGGTAGGAAACGAGGTTGCAATTTTGTACGGAAAGATAAGTTTTTAAAAGTAAAAACTGTTGGGTTTTAAATATGGAGTTATTATTTAAAGCCTAGCAGTCAATTTGAACTGTTTATCCTCCGCGGGCAAAGTCGCGGGTACAAAGCTAGTGTTGTATAAATTTTAAAAATTTACTCCCCAAACGGATAAAAAAAATCACTATGACTCTTATAATAACTCTAATTGTTTGAAATGTTGCTTGTTGTCTAAAGATCAAAGCACTTTTGCGATTTTTAATTTCAAAAAAGGAGAAGGTTATGCCCCTTATTGCAAATGGCGTCATCAACGTCACATCAAGACGACAGTAAATTGTGTCACTTGTATACTCTTTATCGGCAAAAAATTGGAACTTATTGAGAATTTTTTACTAATATCTAAGGATTTGTAAATTAATGGAGCATGTTAGTAGTAGTAAATTTTTGTCGACAAAGAGTAGACAAGTGGCAATTTTTAGTGTCGTCTTAATGCGACATCGACGACGCTATTCACAATAAGGGGGTATATGATCATCAAGTATAAATATAGGTACATGTTTTCCTATGTTCATCAATTTCTCCGTCACTTTTTTTTAAACTATTATTTTTATTTTGTTTAGCCAGGTAACTTCTTTTTTTTTTGAAAATGCTATAAAAAAAAATACTGAAGCTTCGGCTGTGTGGCACGTAGCGACGTCCTGATGAAACCAAATGTTGCCAATATCCTCCTCTTCAATTTTTGTGAACAAAAATTCGTTCAACATGGCCGCCATTGACTGTAACGGCCACTCCTTGCTCAATGGCCCAATTATGCCTCTGGACCAAAATCCGCACCAAACAGTGACTCGTTTTGGGTGCGTCGGCTTTTCAATGTATGCGTGCGGGTTTTCTGTGCCTCAAATGCGACAATTTTGATTGTTTACATACCCGCCAAGATCAAAATGAGCTTCATCTGAAGAGATGATTTTTTTTTTTGGCAAAATCGGCATCTTCTGTAAGTCGATCGCAGGCCCACTTAGCGAAGCGAAAACGCATTGGATGGTCAGTTGGCTCGTTCAGCGGAAGGATAAAACTAATTATCTGTCAAATCAGACATGAGCTAAGTGTTACCATTCACGAAATAAGCACTAGTTGAAAAAAAACGTTAGATGGCGGACCCTATACATGTAATTTTTTCATGCTTTACCATTTGAGAAAAGTGAAACTATATTGAATAATAAATATAATATAGGGTGTTTTTTTAAGAGGTATAGAACTTCGAATTGAAATAAAATACAAGAAAATCGTTTTAATGTCCATCAATTTGGCTTTATTGGAAGGATAATTTTATGCCATTAATGCTTAAATATGATTTCGGGCATGTGGCCGCCGCGGCTGGCTCGAATAAAGCTAATTCTACAGGTCCAATTTTCAACCACTTTTTCGAGCATATGGGGCCGTATGTTGGCAATAACGCCACGAATGTTGGCTTCCAAGTCCCCTAACGTTTCTGGTTTGTTGGCATAGACGAGCGACTTCACATATCCCCAAAGAAAATAATCCAATGGTGTCAAATCACACGATCTTGGTGGCCAATTGACAGGTCCATTCCACGAAATTATGCGCTCATCGAATGTTTCCTTCAATAAATCGATTGTGACGTGCGCTGTGTGGCATGTAGCGCCGTCTTGTTGGAACCACAACTCATCCACATTCATGCCATTCAATTCGGGAACAAAATAGTCGGTTAGTCGGCTCCAATTGCTGTGCACGGTGGCGAATCGATTCATTCGGGTCCTCTTCAACACTTTGCTCTACAGCGGCAATTGTTTCTTCGGTGCGCACTGTTCGACGTCTCTGCGGATGCGTATTATCACATAGAGTAAACGTAGTGCGAAAACGATCCATGGTTAACCGAATTAATTGCTCTGATGGACGATTATGTCGACCATAAAATGGACGGAGCTTGCGGTAAACTTCGCGAACTGAACCATTATATTCGAAATAAATTTGCACGATTTGCAAGCGTTGTTCTTTTGTCAACCTGTTCATGATGAAATGGCAAACCAAACTAAATATTAATCACTTGACAGCTGACAAAATGGCCGCCAGTTAAAAAAGTGATGCAAACTTAAAGTTCTATACCTCAATAAAAAACACCCTTTAATAATAACAAAAATTAAAATTTTGAAATTTATTTGCTGGTGGTTCAGCGTTGTCTATATATGCATTTCATTGTTGCTGTAACAAATCATCAGTAGACTTCAACCACACAGTTTGAATAGTCACAAACCTCTTATCTTATGCACAGACTTTCAAGAACTATTTGAGAATTCACAAATAATAATATTTTTGAAAATCACAGAAGAAAAATAAGCGTAGTAGGCTTTGAAACTAATACAAAAAACCCAGCAAATAATTTATATTCGATTTGAATCTATTTTATTTTTATAATAAATTTCTTGAAAAATTAAAAATTTTAAAAACCCCCGACTTTTTTCAGAAAAGATGTTATATCTTCTAAACGGCTGAACCAATTTTCTTCAAATATAGCTAAGAACCCTCTCGATCAAGTCATCTTTCAAACAGAAAAAACTAAATAAAAATCGGTCCAGCCGTTTGGCCTGTACGTGGACACGGACAGACACACAGATACACAGGCACACAGATACACAGATATACGGACACACAGACACACACTACAAACTTATAACACCCCTTTTTTTAGTCGGGGGTTAAAAATGAAATATATTTCCTATTGCTCACACACACAAAATTATTTGTTTTATGTACATGCATGTTTGTGTATACGAATATCATATAATTCTAAACGGACAAGAAATATTTTTTTATTTTTTTTTTTTCGTTTGCCCAAAATGCCAAAGCATATAAGACCAACAAACAATATTAATAAATGTATGTAAATGTAACCAGGCATGAGTAAATACCACACAAAAACAAATAAGTATATTTCTCTAACAATTTTTCACAGCTTGATATTATCAGCAACAACATCAATATTTTTTCCATTTCCCATACTCCAGTCGTTTCAGAAGATTATCCCAATTTTTGGACTTGCTCAATATACCACGACATCACAGTGGCAGTAGCAGTAGTAGCAATAATTCGCAACAACATTCGCCGCAAACGCCGCATGCCTGCAGTGAAATGACAGAGGGCGAGAGGGGAAGTAGCAATAGCAGCTGCAATAATAATGCCACTGGTCATGATGTCAGCATGACTGAACAAGAACAGCAGCAGCAGCAGCAAAACTTAAATCGAGGCGCTTCGAAACGTTCATCATGTGTCAGTTTTCGCAGTGAGATTTTATTGTTCGATTTGATTAATGGAGAAATCACTGAGTGGAGTGAAAGGTAGAGGAGAAATTATTTTGGTTATGCCAAATTTAATTTAATCATATATGGTGATACTTTTTTCCATTCATTAATGTGATTTTGTAAAAAAAGGGGGGAAATGCCGCATTTCAACTTTTTTTTAAAGAGATAAAAATTTTACAAAAAATACTAAAATTATATTTAACTGGTTTTAGCTCTGAAGCCACAAATATGCTCATTTCTTTTAAATATTTTTTTTATTTTTTTACATTATGCTAGGAACACAACTGGGACGAACGACGAATTTTTCGGTGCGAGCTTTCGTCATGAAAAATAAAACACATTTGTTCATATGAAAATGAACACAACACCGCCGTAGAACGAAATTCGTCGTGCGTGACGAACTCTGAGATAGATTTGTTTCTATTTTGTATGCCGAGGACGACGAAAAAACAATATTCTCTCCCTTTCTCTTTACATACACAATAAATAACCAGTGTGACCAGAATTTTAAAATAAAATTAAGCTAAATCACGTATGTCTTTAATATATTTTTAGAGAATATGCAATTTGGGTAAAAAAACCTAAATCGTTTTTAAAAAAGCTAAAAAAAAATAAGCTAAGAAATGAAAATTTTAAAGCTAAATCCAGAAGAAATAAGCTAAATTTAGCCCAAAATTAGCTAACATGGTCACACTGACAATAACCAACTCTATCAATCAATAAGAGCTGAATTCGCTGAGTAAATTCGTCGTTATTGTGCTTCACACAACGAATTTACGCAGCGAATTCTTATCGACGAATTCGTCGACGTGGACCAAATTCGTCGTTTGTCCCAATTGTGTTCATAGCTTTATTTGTAATATAGTTTCGATTTTCTTTCGAATAATCGTGCACAGAAAAAAGTATTCACCAATTATTATTTTCAATTAAAAGTTTAATTGATTCAATTAAATTTTTAATTGTATTAATTAATTTGAGTGGAAAAGCTTAATTGATATTATCAAATTGTTTATAGGTGAAAATTTAATTAATTTTTTAATTGATAATACAAATATTTTAATTAATATTACAAAATCATTCATATTACTTTTTTGTGTGTGGAAATATTAGGCTAACGATTTTACCCATTTTATTTCTTTAAATTTTCAAAAATTAATTATTATTTGACTTATTCATGTGCAAAAAACGCTAAATACCGAATTCCAAAATTATCATAGCGGAATTAATTTCCATGACTTCCCAATCAAATGATTTGCCATTAATAAGAAGAGATTTTTGTTGTGCTTTCGTATCACATTATTTTTATTTCAAGAAATTCCACATTTTTCATTTCTTCCTTTTTTATGGGACTTAGCATAACAGCGGAAGGACTTCAAAATTAAAACATTTCGTATTGTTTTATTATATCAAAGAGTTCATCATTAAATGTGATTTTTTTTTTTATTTGAAATGAAGTTAATTAAATTATCGCTATAAAAACTTGCCTTATGTGGCTTCATAAGATTGCCCATCATAAAGAGCAACATCGTTGAACATAATTTCTTTCTTATTTTTTTTCTTTTTGGTGGGGTGAAAGTGGAAAATTGTATGTTAAAAAGGACACACATTATCAAATAAATTTTTGTAATTTGCTTGATGAACAAGCGCTGATATAATAAAGGGACCTCTTGTGTGCTGGCAAAGGGATACGCCATTATGACTATAAAGCAGAAATAATGTGATATTATGGGGATTAAGAACCAAGCATGTTATTATAGCCTTGAGCACAGTAAACGTTCAAATATACGTTAGGCAATAATTTGTGGAAATATTTATGATTTGAAAATGTATTTTCCGTAAATCTACCATTTCAAAGTTTTTTTTTTTTTTTTTTTTTTTTGTTACACATTTACAGCTGCAGGCATTTTAATACCTTAAAAGGAAACATTTTTTTTTGCACAAAAAGTTTTGTGTATGTTTTATTTTTATAAATCAATCTATAAAACACACGCACACTAAAAATGTAATGTGTATATTGTATTTCTACCAAATATATACATGCTATAAAAAAATAAACACCAACTCAACATCTAAAATTTAAAAAGTTCAAAAAAGAAAGCTAAAGGACAAATTTGAAGGTTAAAAAATTTTACGAGCAAACATCTATTTAAAAAAATATTATTTTTCAATTAATATTTAAAAAGTTTATGTTTTAAGGTGACAAAACCAGAAATGAAGTAAATCAAATTAGTAATTTTAATTGAAAAAATTTTTTAAAAGCAAAAAATATTGAAACATTTGACCATTGTACGAAGGCATTTGTAGAATTTACTAAACTTACGAATAAGGTAGAAAGACTGAGACACAACACCCACTTTTCTACTACTCGTATAAACACCTTACGTATAATGAATTTAGAAAATAATATTACTCATACGTTAGAAAGTAATTTTACGGCCTGTCCCACGATGTCACCAGAAATCGTTCGATCGACAACTTGTATGGCAAACAACAATAACATTAGAAAATTTGTTGTTGTTTTCAATACAAGTATTCAAGCGAACGGTTTCTGGTGACATCGTGGGACAGGCCGTTAAGTTACATTTTGACATATTAAAAATAATCATACGTTAGTACCAGAAGCTGCAAATCGCGCTTGCTTTTCTGAAGCGGACCAAGTCAAAAGTTTGCAATTTTCACCTTTTACCAGAAAACAATATACAATGGTCATATCCACCCACGGTAAAAATTTTACATAATTTTCTCTACACTTTCGCCAAAAAATACTTTTTTTCAGTTTTATGCCGCAAATAAATATTTTTAAATTTTAAGTTGGACCCCTTTAAGGGAACAAATGCGAAATGATCTAAACTAAATAATGAAAAATACATAACGTTACCTTCATAATCATCAAGCACATTTTGATAAATTAACATCTAAAAATCTTGTTTCAAAAAAATAATTGGTTAGGCCCTTTCTATATTAACGATATACATACGATAATATTTTCATTAAAATCTTAACACTTAAACAAATAAACTAATTCCACATCAAAAATCTTCAAACGAAATGAAACATTTTTTTTTGTGGAAACATCAAAAATTATACACGGACATTTCCACACCAAAAAAATTAAGGGCCAATCCCACGATGTCGACAACGTTCGACTTGTCGCACAGTTACATTCAAAACAAAAACAAATTTAAATATTTTATTGTTGTTTCAAATGTAAGTGTGCGACAAGTCGAAAGTTGTCGACATCGTGGGATTGGCCCTAAGAGTTCTAGAAAACAGTTTGTTTTATTATATTTTCATAAAGAAACGTTTTTCCATAGTTTTAGTAAATACTCACCAAAATTTTCAAAAAATCGATTTTTTTAAAGAAATTTATGAACTAGTTTTGGCCTAAAATTTAGAAATTATTTGCTTAAATTTACATGAAAACACTGTTTCGCGTTTAAATTCGTATAAAAAGAAACGAATTGTTAAAATATGTAACTTTTTAAAGTTTTTCCTAGATGAAAATATTACCATAAAACACAAAAAAGGAAATTTTTCTTAAAATCGCTTCTAATTCGGTGACTAGGCATCGAAAAAGAGAACTTCTTGCAATGACAACCCTATGTAAAAATCATTAGATCGGATCGAAATTTGAACTACTTCCAGACTGCAAACTCTACATTTTCATGACTTCTTTGGAGTGTCTTTTTTTACTGGGATATAGACTCGTGCTCATGAGACTCATGTATGTATATGAAGTTGGTCACGAGCGACATAGTATAGGTAAAATTAAAAAGAAAATCACAAAAAATTTTACATTATTTTAAATTATTAAAATTTAGGTGAGCAAAAAAATTCGAAAAAAAGTATAAAGAGTTGCAAATGGAAACAAGAAATGATTGCGGAATGATATGGAAAAGTGAAAGCGTTGGCTGAAAACTTTTTGTTCTCTACAAAGATTAAAAAAATAGAGTGCATAAGTCACTATGCGAATGCAAATAAGGGTAAATTTTTCCTTTGCAAAATGGCACACTTTAAGGTCACGTGCGACATTGAAAAATAATATTTCTTATTAGTGCGTCAAAATTGCATGCTGAAAGTTCATCAAATATTCATTAAAAACGGGGCTATTTAATACCATTAAAATAAAAACGAATTAGTGAAAAATATGTAGTTTGGTCACGTGCGATAGCGTAATAGCAAAATTACAAAAAAACTAGCAAAAAACTTTAGCATACTTTTAAATTATTTAAATTTAGATGAGCAAAAATAATATGAAAAAATAAAAGTTGTAAACCCATACAAGGAAGGATTGTGAAATGCTAGCAAAAAATGGTGAGCGCTGGCTGAAGAAAATGAGGAATGACTTCATATGTAAGAGACAAAGTTGGCAGAAGCTCGTAGAAATGAGAAAACCGAACCGCACAAATGCAAGCAAGGGTTTGCAAAAGTTCTAAAAAAAAGTGTAGAATACCTTGCAACTTTTGCTAAACTAAGGCTGGATACACATCTGGCATTACTTGTGTTGTCATTTTGTATTGTCATTTTCAAAATGTGTGCAACACCGTTCACATTATTTTTTTTTTTATGAAAAGTAATGCCACACAACGTAAAATATCGGAAATAAACGAAAAATATGAATAATTTTTTGCTAAAATGAAAACCATTTTAAAGAGACTTCAGTGCACAATATTCTAAAATAAGTGACATTAAAATATAGCTTCAGGTCTCGGTGAAATCTGCGTTTTTTTTTTAATTATCTTGAAAACGAAAAGTTGCTCGAAATCAAACTTAGCACCAGTCAGAGGGCTAGTTTAGAGCTATAAGTTACACTCATTGTCAAGGTAAAAATACGTTCTATTTTTTTTTTTAAACTTTAAATGTGTAAAATAGTCACGTTCGACATAATGGAAATGTTTATATGCAAAATTAAATTTTTTTTAGTCTGAAGTAAATACGGATTTTCTTAAAGCTTTTAAAATATTAATATTTTTATTTACATACCTTTAGCGCTGTGCGAATTAAAAATTTGTCAACAGCCATACTCTTACATTTTTCTTGAGAGCGATCAAAGGTAATTAAATTTATCCTGCAGCGTAAGTACGAAGCTGTAAAGATCGAAAAATAAATAAATTTAGATTAAATTTATTCGTTTAAAACATATGTTTTACATAAATAAAAACTGACTTATTCATAAAAAATAATTTTGTTATATAAATTTTTAATTAATTTAATTTTACAGCCGAATATATAAAAATTGAAAGTTTGCATATTTAATTTGTAGTTATTTATTAAGAAAAGTCTTTGATAAACGTGTATGAATAATTAACCAGAAAATGATAAATGAAATATAAAATCATCTTCTCATCTTAAGTTAAAAAACAACTGACCACACAACCCTTCAACAGTTCAACAACAAAAAAGTCCTTTCTTCAATAATTTAGTTTTTATTAGATATTCTTATCAAATATTTATTTCCTGTATTTCCCACTTAAAAGTCACAAGTTCAACAACCTTTTAATATTGTCCAAACAAAAAAAGTTTTTCTTGAACTCACAGTATGCCACAACGGCCAACAAATATATAAATGTATTTAACCCATCCCACCATTCATTTGCTAACATTTATTTCTTTATCCTTTTTTAGATCTCAAAGCCACAAGGATGACTACGGTACCCAACGTATTTACAAGAAAAACTCACCAAATTATGTTTTAACCATGTACTTGCCATCACGTGAAATCATCTTGTCTGGCAATAAATCTTCTGTACTGGCTGGTATAGTATTTGCTGACACCAAGGCCATACAAGGTTATCGGATTTATGCCCAATTGACATTGACATTCCGGTAAGTGAAATGAAGATATCGTTGCCAGATGAAGGTGACATGAACAGTCGTCGTACGAATTCAATTACATTTTCTGCTTCATATTTACTTAAATTTTATGGTTGATTGCACACTGAAGATTGTTCAATGTTGCACATGATTAAGCATAAGCCAGTACAATGAAAGAAATTTTTAAAAATTATTCTACAGTACAGATAGAAGGAGAAGAAGAAGTACATAATTTTCAGTTATAAAAAATAATTATTTTTTCTTGCTTTCTTTTTTGCTTTAAGAACAAACAAAAATAATTTCTTAATTGAAAGATTAAACTTTATTACGCTTCTAGTTACGGCCGCGAAGATGAAGAAGTCATGGGACTACGTTTTTGCAATGAGGCCACTATGTGTTTGCACCAAATATGGCCAAGGAAGGAGGAGCTTGACAAACCCTTATTAAGCCCTTTGCAGGTGAGTATTCAATTTTCAACTGTTTTTAATTAACCGCAAACGCATAGTGCTTGTAATTATTTAGCAACGAAACTTCGGAACAAATGCCCTACTTTTAAAAAATAGTAGTAGAAAAGTACTATTTTATTTTTTCCCAAAATTCGTAAATAATAAAGAAATATGTTTACTAAGACCAAAAAATAGACAAACAAGACTTTCAAAAGTTTAAAAAAAGTAGTATATCTACTACTTTTTCAAAAACTCCACTACCATATAATAAATGTTAAAAGAAACTATAAAAAAATAAACATAACTTTAAACAGGAAAATAGTTTTTCGCAAAAAACTATTTTACTAATGATAGATGCATAAGATTTTGAAGAAAATGGTGTTTAAAATACTGAAGGAATATAGTTAAAAGGACTCAAAAAATTTACAAACAAGACATTCATTCGTTTTCCAAAAAATGTAGTAAATCTACTACTTTTTCAAAAATTCCGCTACTATGTAATAAATGTTTAAAAAAAATTATAAAAACTGTGTTGCAATATTTTATATAAGAAAACTAATAGTTTTTGACAATTTTTTTTTTTTTAGAAAAGTAGTAGAACAACAAGACAAACAAGACATTTATTCGTTTTTCATATAACAGTAGTATATCTACTACTTTTTTAAAAACTCCGCTACCATATAATAAATTTTAGGAAAACTTATAAAAACTGTATTGCAATATTTTAAAAAAGAAAATAAAGTTCTTGACAAAAAAAATTTTTCAGAAAAGTAGTAGAAATACTACTATTTTTCTAATGATAGTTGAATGAGACCTTTAAAAAAGTGGTAGTTAAAATATTGAAGAAATATGGTTGAAAGGGCAAAAAAAAATTAACAAACAAGACTTTCATTCGTTTTACAAAAATAGTAGTATATCTACTACTTTTTAAAAAAGTCCACTACCATATAAGAAATGTAAAAAAAATTACAAAAACTGTATTGCAATATTTTAAATAAGAAAATAAGTACTTTTTACAAAAAAAAAAAAATTCAGAAAAGTAGTAGATATACTACTTTTTTTTCTAATGATAGTTGAATGAGGCCTTTAAAAAACTAGTGGTTAAAATAATAAAGAAATATGGTTAAAAGGGCCAAAAAATTAACAAACAAGACTTTCATTCGTTTTACAAAAATAGTAGTATATCTACTACTTTTTAAAAAAGTCCACTACCATATAAGAAATGTAAAAAAAAAATTACAAAAACTGTATTGCAATATTTTAAATAAGAAAATAAATAGTTTTTACAAAAAAAAAATTTCAGAAAAGTAGTAGATATACTACTTTTTTTTCTAATGATAGTTGAATGAGGCCTTTAAAAAACTAGTGGTTAAAATAATAAAGAAATATGGTTAAAAGGGCCAAAAAATTAACAAACAAGACTTTCATTCGTTTTCCAAAAATAGTACTATATCTACTACTTTTTAAAAAAGTCCACTGCCATATAAGGAATGTAAGAAAAAATTACAAAAACTGTATGGCAATATTTTAAATAAGAAAATAAACAGTTTTTGACAAAAAAAAAATTCAGAAAAGTAGTAGATATACTACTTTTTTTCTAATGATAGTTGAATGAGGCCTTTAAAAAACTAGTGGTTAAAATAATAAAGAAATGTGGTTAAAAGGGCCAAAAAATTAACAAACAAGACTTTAAAAAAAAATTTCAGAAAAGTAGTAGAAATACTACTATTTTACTTTACTTTGTAACAAACTAATCCATACTCATTTGCAAAAATACCTGAAGTAAACAAACAAAAATTAATATTTACAACTCCCACAATTTTATATACTACGTTTTGAAAAATTAATTATTATTAACAAATGAGAAAAATTTCAAAAGTAAAAGAAATAAAAAAATGCAGTCCCGAAAAATTATTAAAAATTGTTAAGCACTACTACATACTACTTTTTGAAAAAAATCTACTACAAGAAATAGATTTTGTGTGCTGGATCACTATTACAAAAGGAAAATAATAGTTATATAATCCTAGAAAAAAGTAGCAAAAAAAGATTACTATTTTTCTTTGCTTTGTAGTAAACCATAATAAGTTGCTACTGAATCAATTAATTTTTAAAAATACTTGGCGTAAACAAAAAATTGTCATATACAACTCCCAGAATGAAATTATTAAATAGTACTTAATATACTACTTTTTGAAAAAAATCTACTACCACAAAAAAATTAGACAAAACTTTAAAAAATCCATTTTAAAATGCTTTATAACACTTTAAAAAGAAGAAAATAATAGTTCCATAAAACTCTAAAAAAAAAGTAGAAGAAAAACTACTATTTTTCTGTACTTTGTACTAGACTATCAAAAATTGCTATTGCGTCAATTTATTTTTAAAAATATCAGGCTTAAACAAAAAATATATAATTATTTACAACTCCTAAAATGCTTAATAGACAATACTGGGCAATTATTAAAAAGTACTTAATTTACTACCTTTTAAAAAAAAATCTACTACTATTAAAAAAATTTACAAAATTGAAAAAAAATCGTGGTGCTGCATAAAACTTATAAAAGATGAAATTACTAGTTATATAAAAAAGGTAGTAAAAAAACAAATTTTTTGCTTTACTTTGTAGTCAATTCATTTTTAAAAATACCAGTGTTAAGCAAAATAAATATTATGTACAACTTGCATTATAAAAAAATAATTAGTTGGATAATATTTAAAAAAGTACTTAATTTAATACTTTTTTAAAACATCTACTACTATTAAAAAATTTTATAAAATTGATAAAAACCCATTTTGTGATACTTAGTAACATTTATAAAATAGCAAATTAATGCTACTATCAGCCTCTAAAAAAAGTAGTAGAAAAACTACTATTTTCGTTACTTTGCAGCAAACTTTTAAAAGTTGGTAAGAGCTCTATTCATTTTGAAAAAATACCTGGCGTAAACAAACAAATTTGTTATTCACAACTTCCAAAATGAATAAATGGTAATTTTATATTTTGTGGTGCTAAAAAAAGTAGTTAAAAATACTATTTTTTATATTTTACCTTTTAAGTTGTATGCTTTTTAAAGTAATTAACACCTTTTGCTCTTTGCTTCCATTTACCAAAGATTGTACTAAGGCTAAAGCATTTTGAGCCTGTAATTAACTGCTTTATTGCCATTAGTTTCAATAAATCAAACCTTTTACTAAATAATAGCCTTAAGGTATGCTAAATATATAACATACATGCATGCCTAAATGTGCGCTTTAGTTAACAAAATCTTTTACATAACTTAATATATTTTATACAAATACTTTGTGGTTTGTAATTTCTGCCACACGTTTTGATGTTCCTAAATAAATGAATATATTATTTAAATACAATATCCTATAAATTTGCCCTCAGCATGATTGTATTAAAGAGGAGCAAAATGAATAAGGTTTTAATCCTTAGAGATTAAAAATTATTAAGCCTGAACTGGCTTTAATCTCTTAGCCTTAAAGATTTGATTATTTAGTAAAAGGTCAGAGAAGATTACGTTCCATTAGAGCTAAACCAAATTTTTTTTAGCAAATGATTTAAACCTGTTCTTTGATTGATTGATGTTTTAAATATTTTGAACGTTTTTTTATGTTACAGGAGGCTCTGCTTAAACGTTTGGGTAAAGGTGCTTATCCTTTTACACTAACATTAACAGCTCAAGCTCCACCCAGTGTGCAACTAGTGCCAGCAAAACGTTACTATGGTGCTCCCATCGGCACCAGCTACGATGTGCGCTGCTTTGTGGGTAAATATTGTATGAAAATGGCAATAGAAAGAGAAAGTTTTATAAAAAAGAATAAAGAATATTCGATGAGAATTGAGATTAGAATGAGTTTGTGAAAATATTTTGTTGCTTTGAAATTTAATCATTAAAGACATACATACATAGTTTCCTTTGTTCTAGTTTACACTATGCAAGTCTTATGGCTAAGCTGATTAGTTTGAGGGAGAGAGAGACAAGGGGAACAGAAACATTTCTTTTTCCTTCGTCACTCTCTCTCTCTCTCTCTCTCTGCTAACAAACTAATTAGCTTAGCATTAATACTTGCATAGTGTAAACTAGGACTTTGCAAGGTGTTGAGTTTTTAGGAGAGAAGGGAAAAATTCTTCCATACTCTTTTCCCCAGAGAGAAGTCAAAAAAGCTTCCATTCTTTTTCCCTTTTCTCCTACAAATTTAAGACTTTGCAAAGTAAATTTTGCCTGGGGGAAGGAGGTCCAAGTAAAAGTATATCCTTTATGGTTTTTATGCTTAAATTTCAAAGCAAGCTCTGCGTATGCAAAAGACGTGTTGTTATATATCGATGGCTTAATATAAAAAGGCCTAACTCGAATTTTCGATATTTTACAGGAGAAGCAAATACCTGAAAAAAAAAATAAAGCATTTACATGGAGAAATTGTTTTTAATGTTGTCATAAGTCCTCCTCCTCTTCAAGGAGGATGCAATTATACGTTGTCGCCCAGAAAACATTAAAAACACGATTTCGAAAAAAAATTGAGTTAGGCCCTTTTTATATTAAGCCATCGATATATAAATATTTAAGAGCCTAAAAGTTTTACAGCAATTTTTTTGAAGCTTTGTAAGTGATAAATATTACACAAAAATTTGGTAAATTTTCTCTGCCTTCTAGCCGACAAAGCCGATGAAAAATTCCATCGTCGAACCTGCGTGAAAATGGGCGTTCGTGTAATTTACCACACCGATGTCTTTAATCATGGTAATAGTGCTCCGGAAGATTTTGCTGCTCTGACAAATAATCCACACTTGTCAACGCCCGTAACCTCACCAACAGTAGAGGCACAAACAATAGAATCCGCAGCACAAACTCCTGACTGCCAGCAGCCCCTTAATACAGAAACACCAGCGGCAGCTGAAGCACCAAATGCCAGTGAAACACGTCAACCTTCTAACAAGCCACGCAAGTCCGAACGTGGTGATTCCTTCCCTAAGTTGCGCCTCTCACCGAAGACTTTTCGTTTCAGTGGCCGCTTTGGACGCAGCAAAAGCGAAGTGGACAAATGCCCCTCTGACGCATTTTATAATTATAGTAAATCGTTTCAGGAGGTATGTACATAATGAGGTGTAAAGTATTAAATTCTTTTTAATACCTAAATAATTTTTTTGCAGTATGACAGTGTGTGTGCTGTAGGCAGCGCTGGTCCCCAAGGGGCCGTAGATAAGCCTTTTCTGCTTCAAGATGGCCGTGTGGGCTTGAGAGCTAGCTTAGACAAGGCCTGGTATACGCACGGTGAAGATGTTTGTGTTACGATTAATATACGCAACGATAGCAGGAAAACGGTGAGAAAGATCAGGGTGAGTATGACGGACGTTAAAATAGTACGAAAAATGTATTATTTTTGATTTTTACCAGATCTTTCAAAACTATAAAACAAATGCAGATATAAATCTCGCCATTGCTAATTTTAACCAGTTATTATAAAAATAATATAAGAACTCTTCAAAAATAGATTTCTTTTATCTTTCCATTTAAGAGCATAATATGTTAGCATTTACAAGAAAAATGTTACAAATGGAAAATAAGTATGTATACACTCCTTTAATAGATTTGAAACACCCACTTATCACTAAATAAATAAATAAGAAATCTTATAAAAGCCCTAAAAAATTAACAAGATTTTTCACTATAATAATTTATATTCCATTTCAATAAACACCACCCCTAACCCTTCCCACTCTACCAAACAAATACAAAGTCAAACATTTGTAGAAAAAGAAATATATCAAAGGTTGTTTGTTCACAATATTCGCTCAAACCTAGACAATAGATTTGAAATAAACATTCCAACTAATATTGAATGGTGAAAGAAGCTTGACATGCTGCGTCACCACCAAAAGCCATACAAAAGAAAAATATGTAAATTTAAAATATGCACGTGTATATGTATGTGCTTTAATAAAATAAAAGACAATTTTGCAACTACTGGGAAGTTTCCGTTTCCTTTGCTCCTTTTCCTATAAGACACATGGCTTCCTCACTTACATAATACGATTACATACTAAAAGGAATTGAACTCAAGCATAATTTACTTATTACTTTTTTTCAAACAGTTTTTCATGCAAAAAAAAAAAGACTTTTTAGCGTCTGGTGAAAACATTACTTTCAAACAATTTCATATAGCAAAATTTTAATTAAAATTAATTTAATGTGAAGAAAATTTCACATAAATAACTTAAGATCAATTAAGTATTTTTACTATGCATCAAGTATTAAAGTCTGCCGAAAGTTGCTTATTTGTTTCAAAGCTATTCTCAAGGTCACAACTGTTGCCATATCAAGACTTTAACATGTCTAAAGAAAGCATAATGTATAATATAAAAAATACACGATTTGAAATGAAAATACATCAATTCTTACTTTATGTCTAAGCTGTTCCCAGGTCAATATTTTATGTTTTAGAAAGATAATATTTCCCCAAGGCTAAAAATTACACTATTTTCAAAACATAGTAAAAAAAACTACTCCAACATGCCAATATTAAAACTGTTCCCTTCATTTGCCAAAACTGTTCCCAGGCAAAAATATCAAACAAGATACCATTTTTAATTACCAGCACATGGATAACTATAATAACTATAACACTATGTGCACGAAAAAACTGTTCTCATTTTTTCCTCTAAGCATTGCCAAGGCTAAAATTTAAAGCTTCCTTAACTAATCTAAACTGTTCTCAGATCAAAACTTTTAGTTTTAAAGCGAAATACTAAAGTTGCTTATAGGAAAATGCCCGTACAATTTAAAAACTGCTCCCACTTTGTGCCTCAATTATTTCGCAATTAAAAATATAGCTTTCTGCCAAATATTATTGTTGTTTATAAAAAAATACAAAATGATATACTAATCTATCAATAAAAAAAACTGCTCTCATTTTGTGTTTAAAAAAAAATCCAAGCAAAAATTTTAAAATTTTTGCCAGAAATATTGCTTTTATCAACTTATAGAATATGTTACACCATTGGGTAAATGCAAGAATTATTTCCACTTAATATGTTGAAAGAAAAACTGTTCTCAGTTTGAATTTAACCATTCCCATGCTATACAGCGTTTTCGGTATTTAGGAGTGGTACTATACTTTTAAGTTCGAGTGTTTTCTTAACTAGCAGCCACATACTACTCTAATAGTCGGACGGTTTCATTCCTGCCCGAGACTTTGAGTGTATCTGCAGACAACGCAAAGTAGCTTTGCAGTTTTTGTTTGCTAAAAAATTAAGTTACCAAAATTAAAAACTACTCGCAGGGTGAAATTAACATTTTTAGGGGAAAAATTTTTTGTTTTATTATGCAAAATCCTATGCTACTATGCCGATGTGTGACTGTTCCCACTTGCGCTTAAGCTGTTCATAGACTAAAAGTATACTTTTTTTAAAGAAGAGTTGTTCTTAAGTGTCAATAAACACAAATTTTTGCAAATACTATAATTTTAATCTAAACTGTTCCCACTGAGTAATTGTAGGCTTTTAAAAGAAATATTTTCTACTCCATTACATAAAAAAATCAAAAAAATATAAAAAATTTCAATATTTTTCCACTGTAAAAAACTGTTCCCACTCATATTTTAAGCTCAATTTATGCAAAAAGCTCTTTAATTCTTAAAAATGTATTGCATTCAGTTTGAGTATTATGAAAAATCGCTTTAAAATTTTAGTTGCTCATTTATGTAAACTGTTCTCAGGCTTAACTATAACAACAAAAAACTAAATGAAGGCTTGAAAAAATATTTTTCTCTCAGCGGGTTAAGGGAAAAGCCATTTATATGAAATTTTTGCACTAGATAAAATACGAAATGCCGCATTATTCTGCATTATTAACTCAAAAAACTCAGTTTTTGAGTTATGACACTATTAAAGTAAATGATCGATATACATATGTATATGAACAATTTATTTTGCGACAATTATTTATATTTTGTTTTAGTGCTATAAAAAATCGTTTTAAAAAATAAAATACCTGCTTATTCAAACTGTTCCCAGCCTGAATAATTCAGCTAGAGCAAAAAATATGCCTTTTTCTCCTACTGCTCTTTAAAAATCATGCGCAATTCAATAAAAATAAACTGTTCCCACTTAATTTTTTTGTAGAATGTTATACTTTAAATTAGTTGTTACTCGTACAATGAGATTATTTGATCGAAAAACTCGAAAACCGTAAAAACGCAGATTATCAGCCAATAAATAACTGTTCTCACATAGAATTCATACCGATTTCTGGCTTGTGAAACGAAATTAGCATGTAAAGTTGAAATTATTTATTCCCATAACATTTATAAATTTGTATATAATTTATATATATTATACTGAAAAAAATTTAACATTAAATTAAATTAATATGAGCCAGTTAATTTCTTTTTTATTAAACTACTTTACGCTAATAAGAAATTTATTTATATTTTCTACTGATGCATGCAACCTAAATATATAAATTTCTAAGATTTTTGTCTGTAATTTATCAAACTCCTTCAGATATGCAATACATACTTGTTATGCTTGTATATATTCCCATTATATTACATGGTTTCATAACAATGTTTCCGTCCATATGCTTCATACAACCTAACTAATGTTTCTCTATCAAGATTATTAACAACATAATTATGTTATGTAGAAGTTATTATACTTCTGCTATGCAGCACCACTCATGGGTATAACAAAACAATAATAACAAGAATTGTAAAGCCTATCCCCGAGGCGTTACTTAATTAAAATCCATATGCTATGCGTTTATTTCTATGTAAGAGCACACACACACACACACACACACATTGCAACAGAAACTATGTTATGTTATTTATTTTACTTTAATAAAAATTTATTGGCAATTTGGGTAATTATAAATGTGAATGTAATAAACAGCATTTTTCCTTTGCTTATAAATATGATCGAAAGGTGTGTGTATTAAAGTTTAATTAATAAAATGCTATGAATGAATAGTTTATTTATTTGCTTGTAATGAACGTAGCAGAGAATATAATAAACACTTGATTTGGGCATAAAGGAATGTGGTCATTATGAAATAAATGACAAGCGAATATGAAAATAAACAAAAGATTTTGGAAATTATTAGTTTCTCTTGCAAAATTTTCGTTTAGTTTTTGTTAGCAAAAATTTTACAACAACAAATATACATGTTTTTTCTGCAGTTGAATTCGCTTCACCTTATTGAATTCGCTTTGGAGGGAACTAAAACAAAATTTTAGCGCTAAACCAGAGTTGCCATATGCAACTATTAAAAAAATTAACTAGTTTAGTCCAAAAAAAAAAGAAATCAAATTCCTTTTATTAGAAAAGAAATGAAATAAAACAAACTTATTGCCACTGGAAATAGCACAGAATATTTTTAGTATTTACAAAGAAGAGGAGAACTCTGACCATTTGTTAGAAGTGCCATAAAGGAACAAAAAATCTTAAGAGTCCCCTAGATTTTCTTTTTTTTAATATTATTCTCATTTTTACGATTCTGATCTTCCTAATAATACTTTATTTAAATTTATTAGTTGTATGTACACATTTATACACAATTTCCAACCACCTCCATCACTTTCTTTACATAACCTTGGCAATGCAATAATTTTCCTTACGCAACCAGGCACTTGTTCCTTTTCTTATATTTCTTCCCTCTTGCTTTTGTATTATTACTATTATCAACATCATTGAGTTCTTTATAAGAAAGAACAATATCAATGGAAATAAAAAATAGAATTGTAATCGGATTTATAGTACAATTATTGTGATGTGAATTGTGTGAATGGCTATAATAGCGTCAGAGAAGAATATAACCATAAACCCAGTAAAAGTATAAGAAACAAAACGAAATTTTCGCGCTTGTACAAGCTAGATGTACAATATATGAGGATATGTTTGTGTTTGATCAACTGCATACTTACAATAACAATTATTGTTAACAGCAATTGTTTAAATTTGTTAAATAAGATAATAAATAATACTTCAAGCCCTGACTATGTCGAACGAAAATTATGGTATAAATCTTGAAAGATGATTATCTTGAAAAAAATCATAATTTATAACTTTTATAAAACTGTTCCCATTTTTTACCAACTATTCCCAGCCATAGAATATTTATTTAAATAAAAAAATTTATATTTTTAATATTAATAATAGTAAATGGAACAAAAGCTATAATAGCATTTGAACTTTAAACTATTTCTCTTTAACTACAAACTGTTTCCAACTTAAATTTCAAAATTTCGAACAAAAGTTTTTCACTTTCTGAATAAATAAATTAATAAAATTAAATACGTATGTGGATTGTAAAAGTTTATTTTGAAAACGTTTTTTGTTTTATTGAAAACTGTTCCTAGTCATAAATACATTTACACTACAAAAAATATTATTTTCCCACTATACTACCATTTATTTATAAATTTTATAAAAACTGTTCCCACTTTTTACTAACTATTCCCAGCTATAAAACTTTTTTATTACAAAACTTGTATTTTTTATATTAAAAGTGTTAAAAGGAGACAAAAGTCCTTCTAATATATTTCAACTCCACGCTGTTCCCAACTCAAAACCCAAGTTTTCAGGCAAGACTTTTTGCTTTTCTTAAGTTATAAATAATAAACTAAATTTCTACGGAAGTATATCGGAGAATATATAGGAATTTATTTTGATAAAACTATTGGATTTTTTTATAAACTGTTCCCAGTCATAAGCAAGCATACCTCGAACAAAATCAAGTATAACCAATTAACCTGCCAAACATTATATTTCAAATATTGACTCTTCCCAAGCTCAAAATTTAAAGTTCTACATAAATTATTATGATTTAAATTTGTAATCTGAAAAGTGCAAAGAAATCTTACCACCAGCGTTAACACTCATTAAATTTTTGGCTGAAAAACTGATCCAAATTTTGTATCAACTGTTTCCAGTCGTCAAAAGGCTTAGTAAAAAAAATTACTATTTACATATGTCACATATCACTATTTATCGGAAAAAATTTAATTTTTCTAGATTCAAACTAAAAATTCCAAGCAAAATAAAATTTGCGCTTAAAAAATTTTAATTATTATTTCCAGAATCATATTTCATATGACAGATTGAACAATTAAAAACTGTTCCCACACATTTTTTCCAATGTTTTTATTTCTTAAAATATTAATTTGCTGAGAAAATTAATGGGTCCAAAAAAATAAGCAATCAACATCGAACTCTTCCCATTTATGCTGTAAGCTGAAATTTTGAGGTTCTAGGCGAAAAATTAATTGTTTTTCAAAGTCGCCTGTTTTATTTCATACTATATGTAAATAAACTTTATCATCGTAACAAAACATTTTTTCACTTTTTTATGAACTGTTCTCAAGTATTAAATGTTTTATGTGATAAGAAAATTTGTGCTTTTAATACAAAAACTAATAACTTTAAAAAAATAGCCGTTAGCTAGCACCTCACTGTTATAACTCTTCCCAGGTTCAGAATTTAAAATTGCAGAAAAAGATTTTGTCTTGCGAAACATAATTATTTGCACAAAAGACTTTTATAATTAAAAAAAAAATTACTTATAGCTTCCAACAAAAAACTATTCTACCTTTTTTAAAACTGTTCCCACAAATAAAATATATTTATTTCCTTACCAACTTTGTGTTACCATTACAAACAATAATATACTATCATAATATAGGTAAAATCAACTGTTCCCACTTAAACGTTTAGTTCGAAATTGAAGATTTATTGCATAAATTATTTAAAAAAAATTCTAGCTATTGTTAAAGCATTTTCTTAAGCTTGGTGAAAAACTGTTCTCACTTTTAACAAACTCTTCCCAGCTATAGAAATTTTGTTATTTCAACATAAGTAATAGAAACTTGGGTATAAATGAACTCTTCACTAATATTCCGCTTTAGAACTTAATTCTTCCCAAACTCTCAATTTAAGTTATATAAAAATATTTTAAAAAAATTATGAAGATTGAAGATTTATTGCATAAATTATTAAAGAAAAAAATTCTAGCTATCGTTAAAGCATTTTTTTAGGCTTGGTGACAAACTATTCTCACTTTTAACAAACTCTTCCCAGCTATAGAAATTTTGTTATTTCAACATAAGTAATAGAAACTTGGGTTCACTAATGTTCCGCTTTAGAACTTAAATCTTCCCAAACATTCAATTTAAGTTATATAAAAATATTTAAAAAAAATTATGATATGACATTATAATTAATATTACAGTTCTAGCCTGTCTGTTGGTTGATTCATGTGCAAACAGTTCATTGGGTTTGTCTTAGGCATAAGAAAAAATCTGAAGGTTTTATTTCTACTCTATATGTATTTTTATTTATTTTTTTTTTCCTTATTTCTTATCTGTTGATTTTTTATGCCTTTTCTGTCATCTTCTTAACGATTTGCCGGATGTAGTTATAAAAAGAAGAAAAAATCGAATTGATTCATGATGAAATGCAATAATTCCAATACGGACATAAATTTAATATTCCAATAAACAACTTATATTCATATAAGTACCGGGAGAAAAAAAGAAATGTAGACAATTTACATCAGGCACTTAAACTCTGAGGGATAAATGCTTTTAGCAAATGAAATAAACTGGTTAGAAAACTGGCAGGAACTCAATCAGCTTAAAGAGTACAAAAAAAAACACTTTGCCATAAAACATGCAATTAAATGTATAGATTTTTTTAGCTGACGCCTTAAAGTGGAATACAGGAAATTTTTTGCGGGAAATAATTTCTTTATATTTATTATATTACAAGAGTTTAGTTGTTAAAACTAGTTGTGGCGAAATATTCTAAGAATTTCTTAGGGTTTAAAGACCTTTGTTGGCTTTGCAAGAGACTGCAAGGAAATTTCAAAACTAATTAAGCCAGAAAGTACGCAAGTAAATTTCCTGTCAAGAGTTTTTCAATCGTTACAAAATCTTGATAAGTTATGCTAGAAAATTAAGAGGCTTGTTTAAAATTGTAAAAGAAAAAGTCAAACAAAAGAAAAAGTCAGTAAATAATAATTTCCCTTGAAAAATGTCATGAAACGCAGAGATTACAAAGCATTTTGCCTAAAGTTATGCTCGTAAAAAAATTCTTAACAAACTTATTAACCCCAAAGTATGCTATTAATTTTGAAGATTTGTAGATTTTTTCACAAAGTAGCGAAGTGTGGAGTGTTTTTTTAATAAACCAGATTTATAAGTTTCTCTTTCACCTTAATATTTTTCTAGGTCTGTGCCATTCAACACGTTGACGTCTGCATGTTTAATAATGGCAAATTCAAAAATGTGGTAGCCGATTCGGACAACATATCGTCACCGCCCACCCTTGATCACCATGTGGCACCGGGAGCCACTTTTAAAACAACCATCATTTTGAGACCTCAAAGAGGGCCCACCAAAAATTGGATTGCTCTGGAGGATACTTTGCAAAGAAGCACTGAACCGGATGACATACAAGCCAATATAGCTGCTTCAGCTGTACGTACACCACACTTTCTCATGCAGGCCATTCAATCGCCCAGTAATAGCACCAGTCCCCCACTGGTGCCTAAATACGCCGCACAAACGGCCAATGCCGCCGTCCCTCTATATCCCACCAATGATGAGCGCAATATTTTTGCCATTTATGTCTCATATTATGTCAAGGTCAAACTAACTTTGTCCGGCATGGGAGGAGAATTATCTCTTAAATTACCCTTCATACTAGTGCACATTGATGAGCAGCAAAGGCAGTTACATGAAATGCGTAAGCTTAGTTTACAGGAGGTGCCCCTAAACAAGAAATATATTGATTTACCTAAAAATCCTCTACACAATCTACAATCCTCACAAAAATTTATGGTATGCAATAATCTTGATCGCATTGAATCGGTAGACGAGAGCAACTTGAGTAGACAAGCATCACCTCTACACTGTAAGGACAGTTATAAAGCTACTCAAGCTGATATTTTAACAGAAAATAATGAGCTTACAAATTTCTCCCCACATGAAGGGCATGAAAATCGTCGAGGCTTTAAGCTTAGGGAAAGTTTAGCCAAAAATGTTGAGCAAGAGGAGCAGAATATAGAAAATAAAACTAAGAACGAACAACAAGTTCAGGTCATAGCACAAGTCCACAACACTTGCTATCAGCAAAATTCTTCTTCATTGGAGGATGAAGATAGAGAATTTTCTAAACAAAATCAAACAGTAAAGAAGAATTCTAATGATTTGTCGGAGGATATTATACAACAAACTCCTGAAAACTTGGATAATTTGACATACACTAGTGTGGGATTTTGATTATTTTGCAGAAAATTGGGTAGAAGACTTTAAAAAATATAAACTTGAAATACGGAAGTACAAAATTTTTGGAAAATATATATTTTAAGATAAAATAAACTGTTTGAAAAATTTAAAATTTTGAGGTATTAATTGCATTTTTTGAGGCTAAAACATTCAAATAGTTCAAGTTGAGATATTTTTAACAATGCCAACAGAAAAAGTAAGTTTGAATATTTGTTTAATTTAATTATGTTATTTATTTATTTATTTAGTACATATTATACAAAGTAAATTTGTATAATATGGTGTTGCACAAGTATGGGCGGAGTAACTAGACCATATGCCCAAGATGGTATTAACAGTATTTTAAAAGTTTTTGTGACTGACTGTACACGACCTATGCCTTCACATAGGAAGTAGCAACGTGGTTGTTAAAGAAATTCCACAAAAAACCGCAAGATTATACGGTTATCCGTGGCAGATCAGTCAACCAGTGCGAGCGAGACGAAAAACTCTCGAAGGCCAAACAACACGCACAAGCCTGACCGCACTTAAGAAATAATTACGATGACGCGAGAGATGTTCCTCAACCCAGAGCTGCTTTACGACTTATGTTATTAATATAATAATATAATATAATTATGTTATATTTTATTGTTATTGTGGCCGCTTAACTTCGCAACAGCTGGCATATTTCGTGGTTTGTGTCTTTGATAACTTATATAGCATTTTGAAGTTAAACAGCTGTCAAAAATTATAAATAATATACATATGTTTATCGTTCCCTATGCAATTTCCACGAGATTTATATTCGAACCATAAGGTACGAGTACATGTATTCTGAGTCCTTATGGATAGAGAAGAAGAATAAGCGATGCCCGTCTATCGCTTGTCCGTCACTCTATGCTTAAAATAGGTTTTCCGAAGCTTCCAGATAAGCTAAAAACTTCGGTCTTAGACTGGTGTATCACAAATGGTCCAAAATAGATTGGTATTGAAAATCAGCAAAAAGACGTTTTCAGAGCTGGAAAATTGAACTTTTGTTTGGTATAAAAAAAGTAACAAGCTAAAACTGTTTTTTTTTGACAATTTAGCCAATTTTATATTTCAGTAAACATTAAATTTGTTTTAAAATAAAAAAAAATATCAAGAAGACGATTACAGGGTTGGAAAATTGGAACGTACTAAAACTAATTTTTTTTTATTTTTCTCTATAAACTAACAGCCTTATTTATAGAAATTGTTAAGGCTTTATAAGGAATTTTTAAGAAAAATTTGTCTTAAAAACCCTTTATAAAGCCTTAATAAGTTTAATAAATAAGACTGTAAATATATTTTATAATTAATAAAAAAAATAGATTGGTAGAAAAAATCACAAAAATAACAACACAGCTCCAGAGCTGGTAAGCTGAAACTTTTTTTTTGCATTTAAAAATAAACTAAAGTAAATCAGCAAGATCTAAAAGGATGATTCCAGGGTTGGAAAGTTTAAACTTTTTTTCTTTTTCTTTCAAAATTATATATATTTTATATTTAAGAAAGAAATAGAATGGTAGTAAAAATTACAAAAATAAAAATACAGCTCCAGAGGTGGAAAATTTAAAACTTTTTTTGGTGCATAATAGTAACTATGTAAGTCAAACAAATTTTTTTTTCTTTTTGGTATATAAAAATAAATTGAACTAAAAACCACATTGTTTTCTTTTTCTCTATAAATTAAACATATTTTATATTTTGGAAAGAAATAGATTGGTATAAGATATCAGAAAAATTCAAAAGGATGATTCCAGGGTTGGAAAATTTAAACTTTTTTTGGTATATAAAAGTAACCTACTAATACTAATTTTTTCTTTTCTCTATATTTTATGTTTTAGAAATAGTTTGGTAGACAATTTTAGAAAAACAAAATATACAGCTCCAGAGCTGGAAAATTTAAAACTTTTTTTGGTGTATAAAAGTAACTAGGTCAAATTAATTTTTTCTCTTTCTATATATGTATTTAAATTCAATACATATAGTTTATATTTAAGTAAAAAAATCGCATATATAAAAAACACAGCTTCAGGGCTGGAATTTTTTTACTTTTTTTTGTGTATAAAATTCACTAAATAATTTTTTTTTTAATAAATATATTTTATATTTAAGGAAGAAATATATTTAAAACTAAAAAATATGGTTAACTAAATAATTTTTTTTTTTCATTTTCACTGGACATAGATGTATGTATTTTTATCATATTTTAGGAATATCTTTACCCAAATGTCTTTTATTTCTGTTCAATTTTGATATGAAAATATATATAACGTAATCATAAACATGGGCTTCCATTAGTCTTACGAAGCTTCATGATATGTTGCTTAGTCGCTATTTACACTATGCCTTTTTAGCCTGCCTTGTATTGACAATTTTCTCTTGAAACCCCTACGAAAAGTCACACACATTTACATTAAGCCTTTTTTTATTCATGCCTTTTTAGCATTTATATACACGTTTAATGCTGAGAATACGAAAGAGGCAAAGAGAAATATCATAAATCCCCTCGAATTTTCATTTCGTGCCTTTTGCTTTACACCGCAAGCTTCTCACCCTTTCTCACCAATAAACTAAAAAAGCCTGCCTGCACAGGCAAGCAAGAAAAGTCACAGTGTAAATTGCGTCTTATTATTCTCTTAGCACAATTACATATGTTTCAAACCGATGCGTCACAATACGTTGAAGCTTGCAACGATTTGTTATTAATTTTTAAAGTGGAGATAACTTGAAATATATCGCTAAAGAACAGTAATAACTGGATATGTTCCATTTCATGTATCTTTAATAATAAAATGTGAAAATATTATTTATTTTAATTAAAAAAAATGGGGCAAAAATTATTGAGTATCAATCAATCCTTATTCAGGTTAGGTTATATAAATTTTTAGTTCACATCTTTTTTTTAACAAACACAACCCGGGAAACGATTAGCTTGTCTGCGGAAAACACAAAGGGTCTATGGCGGGAATCGAACCCACGACCTCTAAGCTGAGAGGCTAATTTTCCCTAAAAGTAGGGAAAATTACAGTGCAGTTAGAGATGGTGAAGTCACAGTATAAGTTTTTACAACTCTTCTCCTAAAGCACCGTTGCAGCGCCTCTGATGTTAAGTAGGCGCATTAATTGAAGCTATGTAGACATTTTTTATTAGTTATTTTACTTGCTCGGTGGAAGTAACTAACAAAATGTTACAAACATAATTGTCAAAAGTAATTGATAAATGCAATCGGAATACAAAAAGAAAAATTAATGTTAACTATCATTATTTTTGATTAGCTAACTTGGGGGCCACATGTTCAATTTTTGACTTTCAATTCCAGTCAATTTTCAACACACTCACACTTTTTTCACTAACACAATCAAACTTTTTAAATTGAAAACTAGATTGATTTCAAATTCACCTATCCATTTAAATAGCAATTTAATTTTCAATTTGAACGGCTGGTCACAGCACACATTGATTGAAGCTACAAATTTGAGTTGTCTCTTCGTCGGTGGCATTTAAGAAATAAAATTGATTTATCAATTTGTATCACAGCTATCAATTTTAAGGAATTTTGACACACAATATTACCTGATTTACATTAAGCATTTTTTCATGAAATTTCATGAATTTTGTTGCACGAAACTTTTTCTATTTGCTAATTCAAGAGCTATAAAAGAGAATTTTATATAAAAAATGACGTAGAATGAATCTCTGATGCATTTTTGGTAACTTTTTTGATATAAGTTGCTCCTCCAGGCCTCCTATTTGCAAAAAAAAAAATTAATGCAACTAATTTCATGAAAAAAATGCTTAATGTAAATCAGGTATATGTGTAATGAAATTGAAAGCCATTTATTGAACGTGTGGCTGCAACGTAAAAGAAAAAAATCTTTTTCGGCTATACCCTACAAACATTTGGAAGATATCTTGCCCAGAAGATATAAATACAATATTTTATTTTTATCATGCAGAAGAAAATCATCAAAGCAATATTTTTTCTATATTAAAATATTTTCATTTCAGTGAAACTTTTTGAATGAACAGTTCAAAATGTATTGACTATTTATTTTTTCCTTTAACAAGGTATTTTATGTCATTAAAATGTTAAATTTTTTTTCAGCCAGGCGTTTTATCAAAAGCGCAATAAATTTATAATATCAATATGTTTTCAACTAGAAGATAAAAAAAATATTTATTTTAAAATAAAAACAATCAGAAAATTTTCAAAACATTATGTCATGAAATTTTTTTTTATACTTATGACTTCCATGATAAATTGAATTTAGTTGACCATAAAAAATTGCTTTAAATTTAAATTAATGGTAGTTTTCTATATACATATACACATATGTATATAATTTTATTCCCAGATAATTTAGCAAAATTGTAAAATTGTACTTCAGTAGATAATCTATCGTTATAAATAATTTATCTTCCTAAAGATAATCTATTAGATGATTATCTAGCAATATCACACTTTTATTTCTTGAACTATTGCATTCGTATTTCTTAGAAGTATCGCCGTGGCCGCACAAACTCTCCCGAAGGGGGAATCTTCCGCAATACGAATATGATTGTTGCCGCAATAATATTTTTCTTCCAAGCAATACGATTTTGAATCATTTTCGTATTACTTTGCTTGTAGGGTACTGAAAAATTATTATTTTGTCACTTACAACAGTATTCGCAGCGAACGTTCAATTATTAAATGTCATCTACTATAACAGTTTCTAAATATTTGTATATATGTATATGTATAACGAATTACAAGATATGTACATATATAATTGGAAGCCCAAGTTATGTTTTAACAATAACAAAGTCATTTTGCATACATTTCCTAGCCCTGCTTATTTATTAACAGTTCTAAAAGCTCAAACATAAACTTCTTGAAAAATTCTAGCATTTCACATTCCAAGAAAGCTTGTAATTTTTGTTGCAAGCTTTAGACGAACATTGATATAAAAGCACAATGAATTAAAGCCACAAACCTGGAAGTTTTTATAGCAAAAATATTTAAACGCTTAGTTAAGTTAACCCCTATTTCCATAAGTCAGACAGATTCGTCTGGAAAATGCTTATTTATTTTTCTTTTTAACCCCCGACTAAAAAAAGGGGTGTTATAAGTTTGTAGTGTGTGTCTGTGTGTCTGTGTATCTGTGTGTTTGTGTATCGGTGTGTCTGTCTGTGTCCACGTACAGGCCAAATGGCTGGACCGATTTTTATTTAATTTTTTCTGTTTGAAAGATGGCTTGATCGAGAGGGTTCTTAGCTATGTTTGAAGAAAATCGGTCCAGCCGTTTAGAAGATATAACACCTTTTCTGAAAAAAATCGGGTGTTTTTAAAGTTTTTAATTTTTGTTATACTGTTTATTAATATAAAATGAGTGTCTGGTAGAACCCACATAAATAGAATGTATGTTATTGGCCTCTATTTTAATACATATAAACTGAGTGTGGACCACAGCACACTTTTTACACAAACACTAGAAAACACTTGAAAACACTTTCTCTCCTTATGAGATACCTATTCATTATCATATATGGTAGACTTGACTCAATTCGCTTCAAAAAAAATGCTAAATTGCGGCGTCAAAACATTCTCTGACAATTATATATTGACATCTGAAGACTAAATGGCCACGAAAATAGTCAGCTAAGCCATTGAGACCACCTAAAATGGATTCGCCTTGAAAACAAGTAAAAAATTTTAAGATTCATAAAAATTTTTTTATTTTGGAATGGACTTCAATATAATTGAACAGCTAATAAATGTATGTAAGTATTGTCGGGCCATAGAAAACACATATATTCACAAAACCGGATATTTTTCAATTAACACCATTTACCATAGAAATAATTTGTCGGGCACTCGAAATAAGTTTAAAAGTTAATTTTCTTTTTGGTAATTTTTCAAATAGAATCTTTTCGTTTTTATTATTTTATTATTTATTTGATTATAATTTCGAGTTTAATTCATTCATAAGTATGCAATTATTTCAGATTTTTTTTTCGTCTTATTTAATTGCAATTTTTATCGTTTTACAATAAATTCTTTAATTAAATTATTTTATTTCTTGTATTTTATACAGACATAGACTTTTTGTATTATTTTTTTATATATATTTATATTTATGTTTATTTGTTGTTTTTTAAATGATTTTTTGGGATAATATATTTTTTATTCATAACGATTTTTTATTTGTTTTTTATTCATTGACTATGATATAAATTTTTATAAGTTTGATAGATCAAAAAAATTTCTTTTTGAAACGAAACATTGAACTGTAAAGGTTGATTTACGGCTAAGAAAATAAAAAATAAATGTGACTGACCCTACATAAAAATTTTCTACAAATTTCGAAAAACAAATCCCACTATTCTTTAAGAAAATTTCAAAATCATTTCGTTTTATAAAATTAGTCTTCTTTTGTGAATAGTTCTATAATTTTGCTAATATGTAATTTGTTATATTTTTTAAAATTTTTTTGTTAATTTTTTTATACGTTTACACTAAATTATAAATAAATATTTTTTAAAAGAAATAGTATTTCAATTAAAAAATATAACTATAAATTTAAGTTTATTTTAATTGACTTATTATGTGTCAGCTAAGGCAAAAAATGGAAATACACTGTTTCCAATAAGAAAAATAAGGAAATCTTTGTATTTTAAAAAGCTTTCATATTTTTATCTCCCAAAAATTTAATTTCTTTTCCAAAGATTGTCAATACTGAAATAACATAGAAGAAGAAATTGTTTTTAGTGAAGGGCTGACGAATATGATCTGTATAAACAAAAGGTTTTTTTAGTTTTCAATTTCCTTATAGATCAATATAAATATGCAAAACCGCATTATAAAAAGACTTGCGGCAAGCAAGTTCCATATCTTTCAATTCGTACAAGAATTTGCAATTTCAAACTTAATTTTTAGGAAAAATTGAATTTTCAAAGAAAATGGGAGTTTTGGAAATTTTCCGATAACATTTTGGGAATTTCATAAAAAGCTTATTACGAAGTAAAATAAAAATGCAGCACAATTAAATTAAATTAAACAAAAATTTTGCTAAATTTGTTATTAAAATAAATGAGGATCCTCTAACAACTATTAGAATTTTGAATTTATTTTTTAATTTCCTTTTTTGTTTCTTTTTTATTATTTATTAATGTAGGAATTCGATAGAAAATTAATTTCACATTTAAATTGTAACTCAACACAAACTACAAACTTTTGTTTTGGAAAAATTAAGCATTTTAAAGAAATAGGAGCTGTGAAACTTATGCATCTCTTTTTTATGAATTTGGAAAACTAATTTCCAATTCAAATAATAATTCAAGACACTCAAGAGAATAGTTACAGAACTTTAAAGATTTTTTTTAAATAACAGGGAGTAATCGAAGAAAAGATGGGAGCTTCACATTTTTTTTATATATGTCCCCTTAATTATGAAAGTGGTCTGAGTCATATAAGTCTTGCCGATATATTTAGATTACATTTTAACAAATAAAAAAATATTTTTATATAACAATTTTAAGTTGCTTTAAAGTCGAATCATATAAATTTATTTAATATTAAAAAAATATTTTAAGGTTATTTTTAAAATTTATTTAACATTTCCAAGCAAAAATGCATATGACTTAGACCACTTTCATAATTAAGTGTATATATATTTACATATATTCACCTTCATCGTGGCAGCCGTATTTTAAATTTGGCCACCACGAATTTTTCCTGAGATAATAGTGATTATTTAACGCCCTAATTCTTTTTCCCCCACTTTCTGGGAATAGAGGAATTTCACCCTCTAACTGCTTGGGAGTTTCGAAACAAGATACAGCCAAATCGCGATAATTCGTAATCGCAAGGGAACGGCCATTTCTTACGAGTTATAGGTGTTTTCGATTTAGCGGGGTTTCGATTTAAAGAGGTTAAAATAAAATAAATACGAATTAGCGGGGTTTTTTAAATTTATTTACTAAAACGATAAAAAAAAACATAAAAATTGCTAAAAATAAAATACAAAATAAAAATTTGTTGTTTTTGTAACACCGACAGAGTTTTATGCGTGCGCACACACGCACAAGCAGACGCAAAAACCCAGGCAAAAAAAATAGCGATAAACAAAAAATCATTCTTTCCATGCTTCTGTTGTTTTTATTACGAATTATAAGTGGTGGTTAGCAAACAATTACAATTTATAAGAGGTAAAGAAGATTTTATTTGAAGAAAATATTACGAATTAGCGAGGGGACCAAAATGTATGGATATTTTACGAATTAACGAGATTTTTTCAAGGGACCGACAGTTTATTACGAATTACTGTAATTTTATAGTCAAGTCATAATTTGAAACAATTCAAATTACAATTACAATAACTATTAAATAATCACTTAGAAAAATATAGAAACTTCAATTTAAGAAAAATTAACATTTTCCAAAAAAATGGGAATTTTGGAAATTTTACGAAAACATTCTGGGATTTTCATAAAATAATAATAGAAATATAATATAATATGTTTTACTGCTATGTAGTAACTAAGAATAACCTATAAAATCCCATTTAAGGAATCTTAAAAATTTATAAAATAGAATTATGGAAATTTTAATATAACATTCTGGGATTTTCATTAAATAACTCGATTTCAAGTTATATAGTAATTCAAGACGGTAATATAAAAACAACTTAAATTATGTAAAAAACTAGTTTCTAAGTTGAAGAAGAGTTCAAAACAAATAAATTTTTTGGGAAAATTAAAATCTTTTTATCAATAATTTTAGGAATTCATAACAAACGTAATTAAAGATGTATGAGAACTAAAGATAATTAATGTTTTATTTTAGCTTTTTTATTTAAGTTAACTATAAGAGAATTTTTGGTATCTTTTCACGAACAATTTGGGATTTTCGTAATGAACCACTTTTAGAGGAAAGAACAACTGTAAATTATTAATCAAAATAATATGTTTTTTTTTTAATTAAAAAATGAATTAATTAAATTTAAAATTACAACTTTTATAGCCAATATGGGATTCTGGAGTTTTTAACAAATATGTAAATAGGAATTGTCCAATAAATAAATTTCAAAATTCTACAATCCCCCTTATGGTGGGTTATTGCCGTTGTTCGACTTCTACTGCCACATTTTTCTTGCATCTAGGACAAAATGTCGTATACGAAGTCGAAATAAGACAACCACGATAAGGCCTAATAATTCCAAAAAGTTAAATGCGAATTATAAAAATTTTATAAAGGCTTTTTAAGAAAATTTTTTTATGAAAATTGATTTTAAAAAACCTTTATAAAGACTTTTTAAGTTTTATAAATAAGGCTGTTAGTTTTTAGGAAAATTTCAAATATTTTTTAAAATAAAGATTTTAAAAAATAATATATACTCTTTCTTATTCATTTATATATTTAAAATTTATAAATAAGGCTGTTAGTCCTGAATTATAAAACAACTCAAAGCTATTAAAAGAATAATTATAAAAAAGTTTATAGCTTTTATTTTACCAAAAATCTATGGAAATTTTATAGTTTTTCGGAATAATAATAGATAACGAGAATTTTACCCTCATTTGCAAAAAAAAATCACGTTATAGAAATTGTATTTTAATATACACTTCAAGCACACGTTTTTTTTTTTTTTTGCACAAAAAGTGGAATTTGCCAAAACAATTTGGGAACTTTCCAACAGCTTAATTTATAATTTTAGATTTACTTAATTTATAAATCAACCAAAATAAAGGATTTTAATAATAGTAATAATAATATAAATTCAATAAGATTATTTTAAAAAAATGGTAATCTGGGATATTTAATTTTTAGTTTTAAGGAATTTGAATATATGTTCTCTGAAAGTTTTAAGCAATATTTAATGGAAAGCAAATTAAATATTTTAATTAATCGTTTTTTCAAAAAGTTTTGGGATTTTTCCCTCCCAGCTTTAGGAATTTTATTGATCAAAACACTAAATTTTATCATACTTTTAATACTTCCTAAAATTATGGAAACAGTAGGCTTTTAATATTTCCTTAAATAAATGTACGATTAATTCGCTTAATCTGAGAAATGGGGTTTTTTGGATATTTTTAAGATATAATTAGGATTCTGTATTCATGATTATTTTAATTTTGAAATTATTTACATGATTCCGATAAGCAATTTTATGAATTTTTTGGAATACATATACATATATATGTACATATGGGGTTTCGTGGAAATTTCTGGACAAAAATATTAAATCTGAAATTTCGCTTTAGGGACTTTTTCAAAAATGAGTTCATTGATAAGAATTTTTTTTTTTTACTTTTAATATAATTTTTTTATCAAACAGACATGCATTTTTTAAGTTTTTTTCTTTGTGAAATTTATGAAAAATTAAATGATAAAAAAATCATTTAAGAGTCGAGTGCTGGGGAAGTTTTAGACGTTTTTTTTTTGCTTTTTTAATGTTTCTAAGGAATTTATGCGATTTTAAGAAACAGTATTGGTAAAGGGTAGATGTATGTAAGATAGTAATTGCTGTTTTTTTTAATTGGGATATTTTGGGGATTATTACTTTGCTTTGGGAATTAAAAATGTATGTTACTTTCGCATATATTTTAACTAGTGCATAAGAAAAACATTAGTCAATGGTAAATATTTTTTACAGTATTGCAAAAAAAATTCCTAAAGTTTATGTAGGGTTTCCAAATCGTGTTGAAAATATATTAAAATTTCGTTTTCTCTTCTTCCTATGAGACACAGTATATTTAATTTTTATTTTATTTCTTTATATGTATGAACTGGTTTCCGAAAAAATTTGTCTAGAGTTATGAAAAATATTTTGAAATTAAACATTTTCAAAAGAAATTTTCTTTATTTCTTAATCCAAATTTTACTAAAATTTTTATATAAATTACTTCAATTAGCATAAAATAAAGTGTTTTTTTGTGATGGAATTTTTAACGACAAGACAAAAAAAGGCACTAAAATCTAATTAGGTTATCTTTGTGTTTTCGTGTTTTTTTTAATAATATAATATTTAATGCTTTTTTTTAATTTAAAACTAAGCTTAAAATCGATGATATTGCTATAAAGTTAAAAAAAAGCAAATATAATTTATGCATATATTGGTGTTTGCTTTTGTTTTACTTTTTTTATATATTTTTTCACACTTATCGTGAAAAAAAGACAAAGATTTTGTGTCCTCAGAATTAGTCACAAAATATTTGCCTTTTACTGCTGATAAGCATGATAATTTATAAGTTTAAAAGATTTATAAATAATTTATTTCTTTAAAAAATTTCTTAATAATTAAAAAAAAAACAATTTTTTTAGGTAAAAAAATCACTACGGCTCGAAGGACCTATTATGATTTTTTATTTATTCAATTATTAAATTGTTTTAAGGAATTTTATTTAAGAACTGAGCTTCAAGTAAAATTTTTAATAAAAATGACATTTAACAATAAGAAACGATTTAATAAATAAACCAAAATTATTAGTTTAAAAAAATCAGTAAGGTTCAAAGGATCTATTATGATTTTTTTTATTTAATTACTAAATTGTTTTAGGTAATTTTATTTTAAAAATGATCTTGAAATTTTAATATAAATGACATTTAAGAAAAATATAACGATTTAAAACCCAAATTAAGAAGTTAAAGAAATTAATACAGTTCGAATCGAAGGGGACCTATTATTAATTTTTATATTTTTTGTTAAATGTTTTTAGGAATTTTATTTCAGAGCTGAACTTCAATAATTCAATAAAAAAAATTTCCTATGCTGTCTACAAGAAGTTGTAAATATTTAATAGCAGTTTTCAAAATAGGAAGGACCATTTGTGATTAAGTTTGGTGAATTGTTAGGAATTCAAAAACATGCTGATTAAGCTTCAATTAAAAGAAATTTCCGATACATAATTTTAGGCAATTTTCCTTCCCTTTGTGATTTTTTTCGCTAGTGTTACTTATTTAGAAAAATGCTGTTTTAACTTATGTATATAAAATACCTAGAAATACCTGTGTATGGAAACTATACTTTCTTTTCCCCAAATTTCCAACCACAAGAAAGTCGCATGGGGCAGATTTGATTACAAAATAATATTGAGTAGAGTTGTGAAGGAGGGCTTTAGGCTTTCAGAAACTATGCTTCCTGGCTGCTGCTACTCTGTTAATAAAAACCTTTTAGTGCAAATTCGAATAGCTTAAATAAAACCTGTCTAGTTTTAGTACAAAAATAAAATAATATATTTTGTTGAAATGAAAATGTAAAACAAAATATATAAATGAAACAAATGTTAAAATAAATTTAAATTATAACATAAATGTTTTGTTTATTTCATTTAAATTTATATATAGTAGATAAAATTATCTTTAGTCACTTTCTTTATTATGATTTCTTATTTTTTTAATTCTTAAATAAAGTGGGTAAATATTTTCATATTGTATTGCAGGTTGATTGGTGGATTGCTATGATTTAAAATGTCTGAAATTTAATTTAAATTATTATTTAATATACTTTAAATGTTTCCTTTTCTTTCTGTTCTTTCCTTCTGTAGTACACGTAGCTTTTGTATTTTTGTATTTTTGTATTTTTTTTTAATTTTTATTTATTTTTTTTTGTTAATTTTTTTATTTTTCATATTATTATTTTTATTATAATAGTTATTATCAAATTTTATATGTATATAATAATTTAATAACTTTTAAGGAAATGGAAGCGGATGGATGTATTATTTCTTCTTATTCGTTGCTATTAATGGGGCGTTGCGTTGCGGTGTGGTGGGCCGTGATGTATTCATGCCACTGTACATGTATTTGGCCTTCTTTTCGGAGGGCTTTAAAATCTTTAGAAATACAAAAACAATTACAATCATATGAATCTCTGTGTACGTATGCATGTCCACTTACCTGGAATGAGCACATGAGTGTATCATCCACAGTCATCATACCGCCGGCATTATCAAATTCACCACAATAATTGGGAGCTGAGAACAGAGTGACCAATTGGCGGCGGGCAAAGAATTCATAACCATCTTCAACGACCTGAAAGAAGAAAAGAAATCATTTAATAAAATAAGCCACAACAAAACATGATTTTGCTAATTTTATCGAAATAATCTATTACAAAATGGGCTTAATAAGCCCCTGTTTCCACAACGCACACGATCGGCTGAATTAGAAAATTTATTTGAGCGATTTTCAGTTAAAATTTTCAAAACGAATCGTGTGTATGGCTTGTGGAAATTAGGAGTTGAACGATTAGTAAAATAAAATAAATTAATCGCTGTTGAGAACGATGTTCATTGATACGAGTACTTTATTCGAATATTTCTATTCGTGAAATTGTTGGAATAATTTCATTTAGTCCAGGGGGCTAATTACCGCACTCGTTATCGAACGAAATTACGAAATACTTTTATATAAACTCTATTGAAATATTTCGTAATTTCGTTCGATAACGAGTGCCGTAATTTGCCTCCTGGTTTACACTACGCAAGTCTTATTGCTAAGCTGATTAGTTTGTTAGGAGAGAAAGAGAGACGAGTGGAAAATAGAAGTTTCTGTTCCCCTCGTCTCTCTCTACTAACAAACTAATCAGCTTAGCAATAAGACTTGCATAGTGTAATCTAGGACTTACTATCATTATTGAGACGAGTAATTGACTTTATTCAGTAACTTTAAAATTTTATTTCAATTGCTTTAAACATTGATTCGCATAACTTTATGCTTTGAAGCGTATAAAACCATACCTTGATTTATAGAACTTTATTCGAATATCTTTATTCGTTTTTTCGCATTACTCAATTCAGTAGTTGGAACAATTTTATATACTCTTCCAATATTTTTTTTTTTTTTTTTGCTTCTTCGACCAAATTCGTTCAACGCTTTCAACTTTGACTTTCTCAATGGATTTAAATATAAATAAAAAATAAATAAAATTAATAATCAGAGAAGGTCCTGAAGATGAACCAAACAAAAGGTTTCGTAATATATAGATTAAAAAACAAATTTACATTGTTTTTTATTTTCAAACGGATCAAAGGAAGCAAAACAATATTGAAAAATATAAATAAATTCATTGATTTGAAGAGCTTGATGCGTGTATTAGCATAACTTTATTAAATAATTCCAAACATTTTTTCCCTAGATGCAAAAAAATTCTTATTGAATCGAATAACTTTATTCGATGAAACTTGTTATTATATTCATTGATTAAAATTAGATCGACCATTTGAAAGTAAGTTATTCGTTGATTGGAGTAAATTTATCCTTTGATTCGAATAAATTTATTCGTTTAGGTCGAAAAACAAATTCATTGTTCATTCGAATGATTTAATCATTGATTCGATTGATTATTCACTGATTATTTGACGTTAGTCGTTGATTTGAAAATCGTTATTTGTTAATTCGAATAACTTTAATTCGATTAAATTTTTGGTAAGTTCTCAAAAAAGTATTCGTTGAGTCTAATAACTTTATTTGATGTTTTATTCATTGATTCGAATAACTTAAATTTTTTATCTTTGTGAATTCCTTGACAAGGACTTTATTCGCAGATTTGACTTAAATTATTCGGTAATTTATTTTTATTCCAATAATTTTATATATTGGTTCGCATAATTTCATTGGTTGATTCGAATACTTTTATTCGTTGACTCGAATCATTTTATTTGTTGTTTCGAAAAATTTTATTCGTTGAGGACAATAATTTTATTCATTGATTCTAATAATTTTATTCGTTTAATCGAATAATTTTATTCGTAGATTAGAATAATTTTATTCGTTGATTCGGGGAAAAAGTTTAATCGATCATTGGAACTATTTTGTTGATTGATTGAATTTATTCGTTGAGTTGAAAAATTTTATTTATTGATTCGAATAATTTTGTTAATTAGATAATACGAATAAATTTTTCCTGTATTCGAATATACATATGTAATTGCTAATTCCAATTACTTTATTTGATGATTCAAAGAAGTTTGTTGATTGGAAAAGTTTTATTCACTGATTCGAATAACTCTTATTTTTTGTAAATTCGCGTATATTTCTTCCCTGACTCAAATTTATTTCGTAGATTTGACTTTAGATAATCGTTGATTTATAAAAATTTATTCGTTGATTCGAGTAATTTTATTGGTGGATTCGAGTAAATTTGTCCACTGATTCGAATAAACTTTTCTTTTATTCGATTAATTTTAATTGCTAATGCGAATAAATGCTTTTGTTTATTCGAATAACTTGATGCGTTTACTCGAACAATCGATTATTTTGGACTTGTTTGCACTTTTTCGTAAACAAAAAACTAAATACTTTTAAACTTAGTAGCACTGGAAAGTTCTACGAATCAAAATATTCGCTAATGACTTAAAAATTTTGTACTAATTTTTTTTCTATAGAATTTATAATTTGAGCTAAATCTTAGTCTTTTTTGCTAATATCAGGCTAATATGTTGCTTACACATAAAGGCAAACAGTTAAAATTTTATATAAGCGTTTATTCGAATAAGTTATTAATGGTTTCATTAATAGTTCTTAAGAGTTTCGTAAAGTTTTATTAAAATTTTGTAATAGATCATTCCAGATATATTTACTACAAACATACAATCTACATTACATACATTCACAATTGAAACGAGAAAATTTCTACTTACTTACGAATAATCGTTTTCGATTCTTTTATTAACTGCAGGGATTTCTGTTCTATCATTGTTTCTTGCTATAGATTCTTCAACTACGGATTTCTTATACACAAAGTTCGCGTGGTCAAAACTAACTTGCAATAGTTTTAACGAGGGTCGGTCGTACTGGTATACTTGCATACTATCTGTTTTACAGCTACTGGTATGAAACTGATTCTTGTGGAGCTTTTGCACGTATTGAGTGCCGGCGACAATACTGTACATATTTTGTAAATCTCAATTTGATAACGAGGGTTGATTTGAATTGAATTTTTTTATTTACTGCATTTTATTTTTTGTGCTCCAGCTACTAATAATAAACGATTTCTTATCAAGTCTGGTCTTACATTGTGTTTCCTTTAGTACAAATGTACGAGGGTGGTTTTGAAAAAAAATTTATTTGCTTTAATTGTGGCTTATAACCTGTCTCGCAAGAAATGTGTACACCTATTTACTTGATAGGTTATAAATAATTTTTTTGCGAGGGTCGATTCGCTGCAATATTTGTTTTTTTTTCCTTAAATTTTCTTCGTTTTTTGCTGCTGCTAATAAAAGAACTTTTACGAAGCTTGCTAGCATTTTTAGTGACATAAGCATACATTGTGTAAGCTTCTACGAGGGTGGTTTTGCTGTACTTTAGCTCTTGCGATTGCTTAGCTAGCGCTAGTTAACTTATTCATTCATTTTTGATCACAACAGATATGTGAAACTCTACGGGCCTCGATTTGCTTCAATTCTTGCGCTAAAAACTGAATATTGGATAAGAATTTCTGGCTGTTAACGAGGGTTGGCTGGAAAAACTTCATTTGTTTGCTTCATTTCTTGCGGCAGCTGACTGGAATATTGCTGCTTAGCCAATTTGTATGAAAAATTGTTGTATTGAATTTGGTAACGAGGGTAGATTTGCTTTCTTTTTTTAGTTCAGTTTTTCCACCAACTTGTAATGAACCAGTTATTATTAAGCTTTCCACACATGCTGACTATTTGTGACACATGCATGTCATATATACATATGTATACATATTTTAGCTTGTATACGAGGGTCGATTTGATTTACATATTTCCGTTCTTTTTTTTAATTTAAAACACCTTTCAAACTTTGCACATTTTTTTGGGTTTCTGTTAGAATAAACTGCTTTATTTTTAACTTAATAACGAAGGTCGTTTTAAAACATTTCTTTTTTATTTCTAGCAAACCGATTCCAATAAACTTCAAACACACACTGAACTCTTGTAACAATAAGACATAAAGATAATTTAAACTTGTGAACGAGGGTTGATTTAATATACATATATGTATACATATGTTCATGAAGATATATGTATGTATGTACATTAATTTTTACGTGGGTCACTTTTGAAAAACAAAATTTTTGTTATTCAAATCCTAGAAGACCTATAACAATTTAAACTACACTACGATTCCTCAACAACATTTTTAATATCAAGAAGACAAGGGACCTTAAAAGAAGACTGTCAGTTCACATTTTGTTGCCCTTTTTACTCGACTGCTGAGGAAGGCTTATGTTTTTCAAGTGTATTTTGTATGTATGCTTGTAAATTTCATTATTTCTTTCTTTTCTCTGAAGTCTTTCCTTGTTATTTGTAATTTTCCTGCACTTCCAGCAAATATTCGAAAACGTCTTTTTGCTTTAGCATTCTTTAATATAAATTAAGTTTTGCATTTCTTACCTGATGAGCACGACATATTAAATCCATTTCATGTTTGTGTAAAAATTTTGATACAACATCTGCGCCAAATGTAAAACTAACACCACGATCATTTTCACCCCAGCCCTGAACATCTTTATCAGGATCACTCCATAACAGATCACATAATAGGCCCGTATCGGGTACATCTGTGGGACGCATTAAGCGTCTTATTTGTTCCATACCCTGCAAGTCAGGACTCAAGCCGCCGTGACAGCAGAAAATTTTCTCATCAATAATGGCCGCCACGGGTAAACAATTGAAACAGTCTGTAAAGGTTTTCCACAATTTAACATTGTAACGTCGTTTGCATTCGTCATAGAATCCTATCAAAATAAAAGAATTTCAAAAATATATAAAATATTTTGGGCAGCAAACACCAACACTCACCATAAATACGATTAATACTGGCACATTCGTGGTTGCCACGCAATAAAAAGAAATTTTCGGGGTATTTTATTTTATAGGCCAACAGCAGGCAGATGGTTTCTAGAGATTGTTTGCCTCTGTCAACATAATCGCCCAAGAACAGATAATTGGCAGCTGGCGGAAAGCCACCATATTCGAATAAACGCAAGAGATCTGTATATTGACCGTGTATGTCACCGCAAATGATGAGAGGGGCCTCGAGCTCCAACAGTATGGGTTGTTGTAGGAATATTTCACGGGATTTCAAACATAAGCCTCGAACTTCAGATTCAGACATTTGTACCGATTTGCCTGTGCGACAACTACGCACTAGAAAGAGTTAGAAAAAGAAAATTATTAAAATATGTGAAAAAAAATATTATAACAGTATTGCATAAATATATAAACGAAATTAAGAAAGTTTTAAATTATATACAAAAACCATACAAATATCATGATGGAAAAAATGTCACGTGCGACTGTGATTAAAATTTTACTTAAAAAAATATATAAAACATTTTTGGGTAAAATCTAAACTGACGCCAAAATATTAAAATAATAACAGCTGAAACCAGATAAATATAGACGGAAAACATGTCACGTTCAACTGTAATTAATATTTTTGTTTAAAAAAATATATAAAACTGTTTTGGGTAAAATCAACTGAAGCCAAAACATCAAAAACAAAAACAAAAACAAAAACAACAGAAACAAAATAAATAGCATGATGGAAACAATGTCACGTGCGACTGGGATTAAGATTTCACTTAAAAAATATGAACAACATTTTTGGGTAAAATCAAAACTGAAGCCAAAAGATAAAAACAGACACAAGATAAATATCATGATGAAAAAATGTCACGTGCGACTGTGATTAATATTTTACTTAAAAAATACATATTTAAAACATTTTTGGGTAAAATCAACACTGAAGTCAAAACATTAAGAACAATACCAGCATAAATAAGACTAATATCATGATGGAATAAATGTCACGTGCGACTGTGATTAATATTTTATTTAAAAATAAAACCATTTTCGGTAAAAATCATAGCTGAAGTCAAAAGATTAAAAACAATAATAGCTGAAATAAAATAAATATCATGAATGAAAAAATGTCATGTGCGACTGTGATTAAAATTTTACTTTAAAAATGTATAAAACATTTTTTGGGTAAAATCAAAACTGAAGCCAAAAGATTAAAGACAATAACAGCTTAAACAAGTTAAATATGTATAATGATGGAAAAAATGTTACGTGCGACTGTGATAAAAATTTAATTTACAAATATTTCTGTAAATCATTTAAAAACCAGTGCGCAAAATGTTGTAGTCACATTGGAATACTGCTTAAGGTTTCGCTGACAGCAGCGTTTAAATCGTTGACGGCAAAAACAACTTGAGTTTTTGTCACATGCGAATGCCTTGGTTTTTGCAATTATTTTGCAAGAAAAAAATTGCTCAAAATCAAAGTTAGTACCGGGTTTAATTTAGAGCTATTGGCAAAATAAAAATCCGTTTAAATTTTACTATTTTTACTTTAAATGTATACGACGGTCACGTTCAACATCATGAAAATGCCCATATTTTATTTCCTTGCTAAAAATATAATTGCTCTTATTTTTATATCAATGCACTTTCATTTTATTTCTTTTTATCCAGCTGCCAAGTTTAAAGAAATTTACTGCTGCAATAAATTTTGATTTCTACCCATTCCTCACTCTCTCGTCTCTCTCTCTTTCTATCACTCTCTCTCTCTCTTTCCTGTCTCAAAATCCAGCACAATGCTCGTCATATAAATAAACAAAATAACGATTCAAAATGCTTTACTGTGCCACCTCAAACCTTCTTATTTGTAACAATAATTTCCAATTAACACTTGTTAAATTAAAAACAAGTAAGAGACGACAAGGGAAAGTAAACAATAAGTAAAAACACACACACCCACACACACAGAAATAACAATTAAAATTTAATTAAAAATACAAAGAAAATTATATATAGGAGGAACAAACATTTACTACACCAATAACAAAAGAATAATGGATATTACGACGAAAAAAATATTAATAAAATTTCATTAAGATTTACATTGTAAAAGTTGTGTGTAAAATATAATAAAATAGTAAGTAATGATTGCAAATAGTAGACTATAAATTCAAAAGATTTAATTATAGGTATATGCACCATTATCATTAAGAGTTATTAGGGGCATTCGTTTAAGCGGCTATATGTCTTTTAAACTCTTAAGGTAAAATGTAATGTAATGTTTAATAGGTATTAGAGGTATTTACCAGCTTAAACGAATGCCCCTACTGTTTTTGCATTGTTTGCTAGTGTTTTTAGTATATCATCGCAACAGTTTGTATTTTTCTTTAAGACTTCTCATATTTCGAGATATGTTTATTAAATTTAACAATGGCTCAAGCTTTTTTATCCGATTATGTAGCTGGTTAGTTCAAATATCCAGCTATTTCGAATGAATGTAAATGTATGTATGTATATTTACTAATGCAAAATTTTAGCAATTCAGCACCTATTGTTGTTTATTCGAATTTTATTCGCATATTCTAACAATTTCGTTTAGTCGAGTAACTTATTACAGCTTGTCAGTAGTTAATTTTGTACCGTTGTTCTCACAATTTAATGTAGCTATTCAAGTAAATTTGTTGTGCCATACATACGAATAATAAATTATTCGATTATTTTTACAGTTACTAAAATTTTTTATTCATAAAACTTTTATTCCAATAAATTTAAGATTTGAATCTTTTTTACTTGCAAACATTATTCTTTCTAACAAGTTTTTTATTCGAATACAATGAATGTATGAATGCAAGAATGAATTTTGTAATCGAATAAATTATTTATTCGAATAAATTTTTTTAGAGCAAATTTTAAACATTTTAAATAGAAGCATTTTTCATTGAAAAATTTAATTAATAATTCGAAAAAGTTATTCGAATGAAAATTTTTTAAATAAATTTATTATACCAAAAAATATTTCACTCAATAAGTATTCAAATCGACTGTTATATGTATGAAAAAAAATTTCATTCATATATAAATATATTAAAATAAAATTATTTATTCGATTACCTTTTTATTGAAAAATTTTTATTCTAAGAAAGAATCGGAACAAGTTTTATTTGAAAATACGTTAGTATAAATTTTTTTCCAATAAATTTTTTATTTAATACACTTTTTATACGAATTAAGAGTTTACTTTGATAAAGTTTTCTAATCGAATAAATATTTTATTCGAATTATGTGTACGAATATATTAATTTTTTACTCCAAATAAATAAAGACTTTATTTGAATAAGTTTGTGTTTAATAAAATTTACTTGGAGCAAAGTTTTTATTATTGTTTTTGTAATCCAGATATTGCCTCGAAATAAATGTGCCTTGGTATTAATATTATAATTCGAAAGCATTTCCTTTTTATTCAAGTAATTTTTTAATTCGAAAAATTTTTCGTTCGAATAATTTTTTTTATTCCTTTTATTCGGAGCAAGTTTTTAATTTCAACAAATTTTTCAGTCGAATAAGACTTTTTTTATTCAAATAATGAAAAATGCTTTTATTAGAATAGCCCTTTTATTCAAATAAGGCTTTCATTAAAATAAGGCTTTGATTCGAATATGAATTTTATTCGAGTAATGCTTTTATTCGAATAGGGCTTTTATTCGAATAAGGTTTTCATTAGAATGAAATAGGACTTTTATTGGAATAAGGCTTTTGATCAAATTAGGATTTTATTCGAACGAGGCTTGCATTCGAATGAGGCTTTTATTCGAACAAGCCTATTATTCGAAAAATGCTTTTGTTCGAATAATATGTTTTGCGAAAAAAAAATAATTGAAAAAAATTTCTTTGTATGAGTTTTTACTCGAATAAATTTTTTGTTCTATTATACAATTTTTTTTTTTTTTTTTTTTTTTTTTTTTTTTTTTAAATAAAATTTATGTTTGTCAAAGCGTTTTTCCTAGTAAATTTGTTATTCGAACATCTAAAAATAATAAGTAAATTTTTCATTCCATTGTTTATACCAATATGCTGATACTTCTTATATAAGAAGTAGAGATGTGCAAATGTCGTGATTTTATCGTGTCACGCGTGATTCACGTGATTCGTGATCAAATATTATAACTAATCACGCGTGAGTGCGTGAGCGTGATTGAAAAAAATTTACTCGTGCGTGAGCTTATTTTAATAATCACGCACGAATTCTCACGCTCTCACGAAATAACATTCCTGCATAGGTACATATGTAACTGTATTCAATCATCTGAAATAAATTATTTTATAATAATAAATGCATATATAGGGTGTTTTTTAAGAGGTATAGAACTTTGAATTGAAATAAAACACACAAAAATCGTTTTAATGTCCATCAATTTGGCTTTATTGGAAGGATAATTTTATGCCATTAATGTTTAAATATGATTTCGGGCATGTGGCCGCCGCGGCTGGCTCGAATAAAGCCAATTCTACAGGTCCAATTTTCAACCACTTTTTCGAGCATATGGGGCCGTATGTTGGCAATAACGCCACGAATGTTGGCTTCCAAGTCCCCTAACGTTTCTGGTTTGTTGGCGTAGACGAGCGACTTCACATATCCCCAAAGAAAATAATCCAATGGTGTCAAATCACACGATCTTGGTGGCCAATTGACAGGTCCATTCCGCGAAATTATGCGCTCATCGAATGTTTCCTTCAATAAATCGATTGTGACGTGCGCTGTGTGGCATGTAGCGCCGTCTTGTTGGAACCACAACTCATCCACATTCATGCCATCCAATTCGGGAACAAAATAGTCGGTTAGTCGGCTCCAATTGCTGTGCACGGTGGCGAATCGATTCATTCGGGTCCTCTTCAACACTTTGCTCTACAGCGGCAATTGTTTCTTCGGTGCGCACTGTTCGACGTCTCTGCGGATGCGTATCATCACATAGAGTAAACGTAGTGCGAAAACGATCCATGGTTAACCGAATTAATTGCTCTGATGGACGATTATGTCGACCATAAAATGGACGGAGCTTGCGGGTAAACTTCGCGAACTGAACCATTATTTTCGAAATAAATTTGCACGATTTGCAAGCGTTGTTCTTTTGTCAACCTGTTCATGATGAAATGGCAAACCAAACTAAATATTAATCACTTGACAGCTGACAAAATGGCCGCCAGTTAAAAAAGTGATGCCAACTTAAAGTTCTATACCTCAATAAAAAACACCCTTTATGTATGTATAGTAATATGTATGGTAGTATGAGCTTATAAACATAATGAATACCCCCAAACAAAATGTTTCGACTTTTTCTGAAGTCAGACTTGTACCGAATTCGTTAAGACATTTCGGTAGTTTCTCTGAAAAATTTTTTTTGAACATTAAAACTTTGATTTTTGAGTACATAAGTAAAAGTATGTGAACATTTTTTTTAAATAAATATGTATATGTTGATAAAAAAAAAAGGATTGTAACAAATATTAAAAATCGTGAGTATGTGCAAATTATTTCGACAATAGCAGCAACATAACGGTGAAGCGGTACTCTGCTATAAAAGCAAAAAGAAATCGTACCTACATGTCGTTAGGAATTCGTACCGACTTATCGTAACGAATTCGTACCGACATATCGTTACGAAGTCGTGTCAACCATTTCATACAAAAATTGTTACAATTTCGGTAATATTTCGGTGCCGAAATCGGAAGATTTTGTCCACCAATCGTTACGAATTCGGAGAATTTTGTTTTGTATACATACACCTTTGTAAGTATGTATGTATGTTTCTTAGATACCCTGTAGGAAGTATCAATTGAGAAACACTACTGATTCAACAGTGCCTTTGTCAACAATACTACTGACGAATTGTACCGCAGAAAATGTTTTTTGCTTTAGGGGCCGTCCATATATTACGTAACGCTGTAAGGGGGGAGGGGTGGAGTTCGAGTTTTGTTATGATTTGTTATGGTGAGGGTGGGGGGAGTCTTTGAAAATGTTACGTAACAGAAACATTTCAGTAATTTGTATGTTTTCTCATTTAATATGCTTTTCTCATTTATTTGATTATCATTTATTTAATTGATCATACGTCTTACCTTCACATTTATATTATGTATGTATACATACATTGATGTGCGGAATGTCAATTTTTGATATACGAGAATTCGAATTCGAATATTTAAAATGATATCCGCGAATACGAATATTTAAAACGATATTAAATTAACTTTGCTTTATTTTAATTTACATTTTAAATTATACAAAAACACGAGCATACATATATGTATACATAGATATGTACCTATCTTTCAACCCAAAAAACATGAAAACTATATTATACATATACTTTTTCGTGAGCGTGCGTGATCGTGATAAGTTGTAAACCACTCGTGCGTGATTAAAAATATTTTATTCGTGAGCGTGCGTGATCGTGAAAATTTTCAAAATCATTCGTGCGTGAAAGTGCGTGAGTAAAATATTTTTCTGCGTGACCGTGCGTGTCGTGAGTCAGAAAACACTCACGAGCACATCTCTAATAAGAAGCTTGGTGTCATTTATCTTTTCTATTTCTGATTCACATTTATTTTTACTTTTTTTTTCAAAATTGGTTATAACTTGTAGATTTTAATGTATACAATATGAGAATAATTTTTTTTTTTTTTCAATATATTTTAAATATTAACTGCGGTATTCATAAAAAATAATTTTGATTCACAAAAGCTTTTTAAAACAGAATTCATAACAAAATTATTTTTTATGAATACGGCATATTAAATATGCCTGCTGAAATTCAAAATGAACTTTGTTGTTGTGCCTCAAAAAAAAAAAAAAACTTCCTGAAAAAAGCCACATAAAACAAAATTAAAACAATAAATTTGTTCCGTGGTCACACAAAGTGTACAACAAATGTCATAAAAAAAGAAACCATAAATAGTCCCAGAAGTAAAAGTGATATAGAAAAAACCTTTAGAACTTTACAGCGCGCCATTTTATTTGCTTTGCATTGGAAATGACTAAACTTTTTTTTTTTTTTTTTTTTGTACTGGCAACATTTGTTAACAACATTTAAAGCAAATGTTGAAAAATTTATAAGCATACACACACGCGTACATTTTCCAAAATTACTTACATAGAAAATAAACACTAAATTTTCCATGTTGTCTAGGCATAAATAAATAAATAAAATTTTCTAAAATTAGACAAGAGTTGAGAATATATAAATTTTTTTGTAAACAAAAAGTTAAAGAAAATTTAACACATGAGTATTAAGAAATTTTTTTATATATGTATTCTAATATTTAAGCAGATTTCCCGGGAACAGTTTTTAAATAGAAAAAAAGAGTACTTTCCTTCTTGGCTAAGCCATTTGCCACTCAGTTTCAATTCACATCTGTTCAGCACATTTCACACCTTTTATTTATAAAATTAAAATAAATTACCGATATTAAACATACAAGTCGTATTAAGGAAAGAATCTTTTGTTACTCATAGTGGTCATGAGTAAACTGCTGTTTATTTATGGACTTAAAAAAAGTTCTAGTTGTTTAAATTCGAACATATACAAATTTCATATTAAAATCTCATCATGTTAATTCGACATGATTTAGAGTAATCTTCAAAAAAAATCCTTTTGAAATAATTTCATTTCATGTTAATTAAACATTCCCGTACTTTTAAATTAAAATGAAGTATCATGTTGAATCAAAGTTATTTCAAATTGAAACAACATGAATTTAATACTGAAATAACACGATGAACCATATTAACTCAAAATTATTTCACGTTGAAACAAAATATTATTTCTTATAAATTTAATATGATTTGCAATGAAAATATTTGCATGGTGATTTTACATTGATATTTTTTTTTTCGGAGTGAACATGCTCTTTAAAAGTTAAGTGAAGCCTGAAATTGTTCATACAAAATATCCATTGCAGTACTCGCTGAGTGGTATGTAGGGAAAAATTTACCCTCCATGGTTATCTGGCATCACTGTGAGATTATTAAACAAGAACTTGAGCCAGTGTGGCAACACTTATCTTTATAAAAAAACTTTTAATTTTGCATGAAATTTATGTAATTTTTAAGGAAAAAATTTGATTTTGGGAAGCCAAATAAATGCTGAAAAATTAATTCAATTAGACTTACAACCAAAAAGTTTGCATAAAATTTTGGTAAGACTTTTTTCTACAAAAAAAAATTATAATAATAATTGCTGTCATTAATTTTATTAAACTTGATGTGATAAAATTGTTGAGATAATTTGTTATCTTCTAAAAAGCTGTCTAACAAAATTCTATTTCCGCCTACGCTCCTTTATACTGAATTTTTCTCAAAACTATTTTGGTGTACGAGTAGTAGAAATTTCTCCAAGATAAAAAGATTTAATAATTTAATTTTTTTTTTTCTATTCTAATATTTATTTGCATGACTTTGTTTGCCTAATCTTATCAGAGTGACGTCTGTATGTACAGATTTGGCGAAATAATAATTGAAACAAAGCAGATCTGAAAGACATTCAACATACAACCGAAGGGAAAAAAAGCAAAAGATGAAGAATATACAGCAAATTAACTAGACAATAATTTAAGAGACAGAAAGTGAGATAATTGTATGGAGGTCAAGACTACAAACTGGGAAGTTTAAGTATTAGAAACGTGACCAAAGCTACAAATGATCACAGCACAAAAAAGTCCGGTTAATAGAGATTATTTTGTGTGCACTATATTTTCTTTCTATATACATATTTGTGCACTGAATGAAGCTTAAGTTGTTTTCATTTGTTATTTACTTGTATCCAAGACAAAATAATCCACCAACCCCTGTCACACTGACAGTCATGCCAAAAGCAAATCAAGACATTTTTTATTCGTTTATCTTAAAAAATTCATGCAATCATTACATTGATACTTTGAGCAAGATAAAACATAAACTTAAGAAATTTCTTGGAAAATTTTTTAATTAACTTAGATAGTGCAAAGGTAAATTACAATTTTATAAGACAATTGCCTCCTGGAGCATTTAGTAAAAAAAAAGTTTATTGATCGTATATTGATTGCAATGGGTTTCCCAATAGGAACTTCCGAACTTTGACAGTTGATAGCGGCCATATTGTTTAAGCTACATCTGACGATTTCAATTGAAGTAAGAATTTTTCACATGCATTATTTTCTTAACACATATGGGCATTTCCAAAGAAAAGTTCAACTACTCCAAAAAATTAAAAGTTCTTGAAAAGTCGCAAAAGAGCAACTTTTTGGTTTGAATACTTTTTTGCATGTTCTGTTTTGCTACACTTTCTTAAAAATTAATTATTCATTGACTTTTGCTCTCTAAAATTTTTCTGAGGGTGCAAACAGTCAAAAACGAATGCATAAGAATCTGCGCCGATGCAAAAAACTGCATATTTTTCCTTTGCAAAGTCGTATATATCGATGTTACGTGCGACACGTCGAAATTACATGCAGAAATTTCATCAAAAACTTAATAGAAATGAAAATGTTTAATACAATTAAAATATAAAAAAAACTTGATGAAAAATATATAAATTTGTGATTGTGGTACCTATATAAAGTTGGTCACGTGCGAAATCGTAGGAGCAAAATTAAAAACAAACAAAAATTAAAATTTTACATAATGCGAGACATTTTAATTCATTGAAAATTTGAGTTAAACAGCTGATGTTAATAACAATCTCTACCTCAGTAGATAGATATGGGTGCTGATGAAGTGCGTGGCTGCACAGAAAAATATTGGTATTTCCCACAGCTAATAAAGTCTAGTTTAATTTTTCTTCTCTTCTTTAGAAACTCACATTAATTAATAAAAACAAGAATTGAAATTATTGAACTTAAGCCCGATTAAGAAATTATTTCTTATTAAAATTTTACATAATTTTAAATATAATGAGAGTGGCACATGGTGGAGAAAAATTAAAAAAAAAAATATCATTACAAACAGAAAAAGTAGAAATTATTGAATTTATTACTAAATCGTTGTATTTGGAGTCGAAATATGCCAACCACGATAAGGGGAATATTTTCATATGAATAATATATATATATATTCAAAACTTTTTTATGGCGGTGATTCGATTCCGGCTTTTCTATTTAATCATTTCTATTTTTCATCAGTCAGTCACGTGCGACATTACAGAAATGCCTAAATATATAATGCATACATATATATACATATATATAAATATATTTTTATGAAAGTAAAAAACTAGTGCTTCCCAGCAAAAAATTACACATTACCATTAGAACTACTTGCCATATTATGACTTACTTTTCTGATTGCCAATTTTCATTACTCGCTTACAAATCACATTACCTAAAATTTAAAAAAGTGACGTGCAAGTTGCTAAATGAAGAGAATGATTTTTTTAGACGAAATAGATTACGTGAAATGTTGACAAATAAAAAAAATGTAAGTACTTCTCAAGAATCGATTATTTTAGTCTCACGCCTTGTTAAAATCATTAAGTTGGTAATCCAGTAGGGAAGTGCTTCCACCAAAAATGCTTAATTCCAAACTCGATTACCTTTTTTGAAATTTTTTGCTGGGTTTTCATATACATTTTCTACCTAAGTCGACCGGTTGTAAAAATATTTCCCCTCTTTATGTTAGGTTAGTTGACTTACCAACACTTTATACTGAACGTTAATAATTGTTGAATATTAATTTTTTTCTCTTATTGCTTATCAATAACAAACGGAAATAAGCCTTAACAGGTTTTTTTTTTAAAGAAAAATAAAAAATCAAGTACATTAAAATTTTTCTATAATTGCAACTATTTACATTGAGAATGAAGGCCACAAATAGAAGATATGAATATTCACAATAGTCATATACAAGACTGAAAAAAATGTATTTACTCGTATTTATCATTCTCTTAGACTTTTTTAAGCAGCTTTTCCAGCAACTCGCCTAAAAGTATGCAAAAGTGTGCTGTAATATTGTACTTGAAATTTGGCTCGCAAACCAAATACTTTTAAAGCACATGTTTTAAAATCTTTGACCTCTTTTCGTCTTTAATATTTGTAGGTAGACAAGGCGCAATATTGATTTTTCTAAAATAAATTTTTTTATAATTAAAAAGCTTCAAAAAAGTAATTTTTAGCAGCCATTTTATATAATTGTTGCTTATTTTTTTTTAATTTTTTGTTTTTTTTTATATGATTACATTTAAAATTTTTAAGTTTTTGTTGTCATTTATTTTTTTTTTTATTATTTTTATTTATTTTTAATTTTTATTTTTCAAATTTTTGGATATCTTTAGTTAAATATATTAATTTTCTGGTTTCATTTTTTTACAATTTTTTTAATTATTTTAAATCTTTTTATTTACATATTTTAATTTTTTTCTAATTTTTTAAATTTTTTTTTTAATTTTTTAAATTTTTTAAATTTTTTCTAATTTTTTAAATTATTTTTAATTTTTTTTTATTTTTTTTTATTTTTTTTTATTTTTTTTTAATTTTTTTTAGTTTTTTTTTTAACTTTTTTTTAAATTTTTTTTTAAACTTTTTTTAAACTTTTTTTTAACTTTTTTTTAACTTTTTTTAACTTTTTTTTAACTTTTTTTTAATTTTTTTTTATATTTCTTTTGATTTTTTATAATTCATATTTTTGATAATAATAGCAATAAATTTAAAAACAAAAACAATTTCGAATTTAAAATATTTCCTAGAAATTTTCAAGTAGAAATATTTTGAAGCACTTTTACTTTTAGCCGAAAAACATTGCATACTTTTAGGAAATTTACAAATATACAGTCGTGTCACAGATTCCGTTCGGAATGGTTTTGATTCCGTATCAACCATTCCGATCAAATTTCATTTTGTAGCTTCATTTTCCGATGGTTTTCATCAATCCGAAAAAAATGCTTAATCTTACAATTGTGGCAACATAATTTTGCAGTAAATGATAATGTGGCATATGTTTAGGCGTTTTAAATTTTTTTTTGTATGCATGTTTTAATTCTGCCTTGTATTTTTTTGTTTTGTGTGCTGCCAATATGAAGATTTTGATAAAGTACATACAAAAGTGATATGGCAATACCAAAGAAACCAATTCCGTACATTTTGTTCTGTTGATTTTATTTTTGTAATGACTTGAGAAATTTGCATAATAAATAAATAAAAATTAAATAATTGTATCCAGCTTTGAATAAATAAATGAAAAATAGTATTATTAATTGAAAAAAAATCGTTTAAAATGTTTTTTTTTTCACTTTAACATGCAGAAAATGTTAATTCCGTCCATGAAATTAAAAGTGATTTGATTCCGAAATTTTTTTTTCGTTTTTCGTTTTCGAAAGCACCAAAATACGGATTGAATTGCGTTTCCGAATGGAATTGAGCTCTGTGACATGGCTGATTGTTTATATTTTTGCTGTATGTATTTTATGTTGTGTAATTTTGTCTTTGGAACAAAAAGAAAAGCGAAAACATATATTACTAGAAATGACCTTCACTTATGTTTAAATTCTTTGGAAGAAGGAAAGAATGTGAATGAAACAATACATGGCCATTTTATAGAACTAGCTTTTGATGTACAAATCGCTTATTTACTTCAATAATGGCATAAGTCAAAAAATAAGATTTTTCTAAATTAATAATAAAGAATTAATTTTCATATCGTTACTCATTTTGTGTTTAATTTTTTATATTAATAATAAAGAATTAATTTTCATATCGTTTTTCATTTTGTGTAAAAAATTCATAAAAATATCTATAAGATTCAACTTTTGAGAGAAAAATAAAATTTTGATATTCTTTCAATAATTTATTTTTATTTTTTAAATTTTCTTTTCCTATTAAGTTGTATGTAAATTTACAATTTTAGACTAGTTTTTGTACAACTAGTTTTTTGAGTTATGACGTTGATTAAGCAAATGAGCGAAATATAAAGTTAAGGTTTGCCATAAACACAAATATGTATGTGCATTTGTGAATGTGTGTATGTATTTTACCACTACAATAAAACAACACGGCAATGTATATTGTAGCAATTTTAGGAAAATAAATCGAGATAAGATAAGAACAACGATATCAATACATATTCAGTTGCTTGAAGGTTGAAGCTTACAACATATTAAACACGTTCAGACATTTGCAATACAAGAATAACAATAACATACGAGTATCCTTTCACTGCTACTAGCAAAATCCTCAACAACACATTTCATTTTCATAAAGTTCTATTGTGTGACTTGTATGATTATTATTATTATTATTATTGTGGTTGGCATTTTTTCACAACAAGTAATTACAAGTAACGAATGGTGTCATTAAGCTCAAAAAAAAACTATGTAGAATAAATTATAGAACAAGAATAAAATTAATAATATACACTTGATTGTAAAGCAAAATAACGCAAAGAAAATATACATATTTACATATCCATTAGGCTTTCAGAAATAAATAAATGAAAATTATTGGACATTTCCTGAAGGAAGCTAAGATCAAAATTATAACAATACACATATATAAAAAATTTAATTTGGAAGGAAAAATTATTTATGATTTTCCATAAATTATTTTGCAGTTATTTAATATCCCACTTAATTTGTCCATATTAGCTTCTAGATGATCTAATACACGAATTTCTTTACCTTTCAGTTAACAGCTTAACAGTTGACCAATTTTATAACAGACTAACTGAAAATGGTCAAGATTAATATTAATCATACGCATCCGTATCCGTATCCTAAAAAATATATAAAAAAGTTATTTCCGCATAACCTTGAAAGTATTTCAATGAGTTTGCTATAACTTGTCATAACTGAAGGTAGTTGTTATAGATTTTTGAAAATTAACAAACTTGTAGCACTAGCTCGAGTACAGTGGGCAAAAAAATTTTATATTTAACTCAGATATGCCGACCGTACTACATGTAGTACACCAGTTTTGTTCAGGTTTCTGCTTTTAATGTGATTTAAATTTTCTAATGTGCTTGTTGCTATGCTAGAGAATATAACGGTCAACAAAACATGCGTTGATAAGTTTTGTCTAGCGTAATTGCTTATGTGTATTTTTTTGTATCAAAGATTTCAGTTTTATGCTATTGGTAAGAGTGTGAAGATGTCACTTTATAGGTGAGAAAAAGTTTTGTATGCATATATTATTTTTGTTGCGTTTCTATGTTTTTTAGTTATAATAGTTGTAAGAACGAATACATAGCAAAAGTATATTTGAAAAACAAAATTAATGTGATTTTAGTTGACATATTTGCTGACGTACTGCATGTAGTACGTTCGGCACTAGTGTACAAAAGTGGTGAAAACAAATAGTTAATTTTTTTTTTCAGATTTTTAACATTAAATTAGATAATTAATGCCTTGGAAGAAAGCGATGAAGAGAGGTTTTGCAAAATTCTTACAACATCTCAATTGTGCCCACTCATGGTGCGAACAACTACGTCACGGGTGAAGATTCTGGAGAAGAAGATGAAGTGAATTTTGAAAACTTACCACCCCTATTAGTAAATGCTGAGGCTGAGCTTTCTCGAAATTCTTAATCTACGGATTCGGATAGTGAAGACGACATTCCACTTGCATTAATGCAACAGGCCAAGAAACGTAAATGTATTAAATCATCAGTAAAATGGGTAATGCATGATCTGAAAGAAACGGAGCCTATGGTTACAGCATGTGGACAAAAAGTTTTACCTACACCTCTTGAATTGTTTGAAAAATTGTTTGATGGTGACTTGCTGCAAGTTATTACTCAATGCTCCAATGACTATGCGTCCAAACAAAATGCAACTGCACAATGCGTGGCAACTGCATAGACATATGGGAGGTAAAATTTGTCTTTCCGTCGGCGCATTGCCACATTGCTAATATCTACTTATGGGAAACCCTCAGCAACGCTTCCATCAATGATCATTTACTTACTGAGAACACATGTCAATCCGATGGAAAATGTAAACAGCTACGTTGTAATCATTGCCACAATAAGACCACTACACGCTGCATTAAATGTGATGTGCCACTCCATGTAAAGTGCAATTTGGAGTACCACACAACTAAATATTTTTTTTTATTAATTTGTTCTTTGTTTACATATGTGCACAAAAGTTTCTGAATAATAAACGACTTGAATTGAATCACAAGAAAATATTGTATTTTGCTTGCATATGTGACGAGCATACTACATGTAGTACGGTCCCAAAATCCAAGTTAGAAAATACTTTTTTTTAATTCTTTTTTCAGATTTGTAATATCATCTGTCAGAGTAAACCTATTTTAAAAAACCACGAAGATTGTTGCACTAGTATGCCCGTCGGAATATCTGGGTTAAAACAAATTTTTTTATTTTATTATTTTATGTTGGTACTTAACAAAATAAATAATATTTTTTTTTTTTCAAAAATAAGCTTGATTTTGTAGGAGTAAATCAAGCAGAAGTACATTTGCCATTTGTATAAAAATGTTGTAAATCGCTTTTTAACTAAGAAGCATAATAAAAAAATTAAAATTAAAGTAACTCCTCATTTTTGCTTGCCTTAACACTTGCATAATGTCTTACTAAAGCCATGAATTTTTAAATAATTTTCCTTGTTTACTTCTGTAAACATCCTTTAAGTAGCAATACTTTTTCAAACTTTTTCTTGCTTGTTTTCTAAAGTGTCAACACCTTTTTCTTAAAATAAATCAAAAAACTTTTCTCCAAACCAATCAGTTTCCTAAAGAAACTTTTACTCCCTTCTGACAGCTGCAGATTCTTTAACATGTGAATATAAAGCTTTTAACAAACTTGGGATTTTTTATTTTTTTATTTAAATAATTATACATTTTTTTTTTTAAGAAATTTTCTTTTTTAAGCAATCATTGAACTTTCCTGTTTCCTATCTCTAAAGGCTTTGTAGTGCATATTTTATGGAGCAAAAAAATAAACATATCGCCAGCTTAAATGAAACACCACATACATATGTACATATGTACATATGTAACTAAAGGGTGGTTGAATTTTAAGGGCCGATTTCGGCCTACGTTTTGTTGTAGACGTGAACATTTTGATTTACTTTGCACTTACAAATTAACAGCCTTATGTACAAATTAACAGCCTATATAAAAAAAATTAAATAACAATAATAATAAATAATACCCCAATTTTGAAATTCGTTTAGAAAAAATATGAAAATATGTAGTTACATTGTTTTCCATTTAAGCTAACGATATAATGCATAGAAATTTTAACACATCCCTTTAAGTATGCAATTGTTTGCTTTATTTCTTTATAACCCAGTTTTCTTTATATTGTTGTGTGCTAACAAGTTTTTCTGTTTACTTAAACCGGTTCCCTAAGCAAGCTCGGGCTTAAAAAAGTCCCAACATGAATCATTAGATTTATAGAAATATTTCCTCCTCCTTCCATACTTTTCCCAGTTTCCTAGAGAAGTTTTTTTTTTACTAGATTTACACATGAGTTTGTGTAGCTCTATAACAATATTGCATTGTTAACTCCTTAATGTATGCAATGAATTTTAATCGTGCAAAAATGCTATTTTTATCAAGTTAAGAACAAATTTGTTTTTCGTTTAATTAATTTTTCATATTTACTGATGTATTGAAGTTGTTTTCTCTGCTTATTTACCATAAGTCTAATTTATTTTAAAGGGTAGAAAAAATTTTAATTAAACTATTATAAACTGATATAAAATAGTAAATATGTAAAAAAAAATTATATATTAAAAAAATATTTTTGTTGTTGGTTTAGCACTTCTAGATGCAATTCGTTGCGGTTAAAACATAAATAAAAATAAAATATTGAAATAAAAATTAAAAATAAATCACTATTGAAATTGAATTTTTTGTATTATTCAATTAAGCCTTAAGTTATACTTTCTAAGCTATTATAATATTTAAGGCAACAATATTCTTTTTTTCTCCTCACTTTCTGGATTTAAATTATTAGTGTTGGCCCAGTAAATTTATTCCCCAGGCAAATTCTACCAATATGAAATATTCATACATTTATTGTTTCCCTATTTTATAAATCATGTGCATTTATTTTCACATCAGTGCACATACAATGCAACTTCACTGCAATTAAAATATGTATTGCCTACTTTCCGGTTTAAATTTAATTTGAAAATAATTACATTTATTGAAACTTGCATTTGCACACAATGGAAAATAGGAAAATACATGCGTAGGAAATGTAGGTTAGTAATTTTCTATTTCGTTTGGTTTCTATTATCTCTTTTACTCCATTTTTTTTTTTTTTTTTTTTTTTTTTTTTTTTTTTTGCAAATGACACTATAATAAGCCTTATTGTAGGCAACAAAATTATTTTTGCATGTTCAATGTAAAAATAAAAATCAAATGACGGCAAACAAAAAGGCAGAGCGCACAAAAAAGCTTACAACTGAAATAATAATAATAAAAATTTGTAATTTATGGCATAGCTTCAGGGAGTGGGTGGGTGATATGTTTTGTAATGGTTTTTCTATTGTCACTAATACGCAGAAAAAGGAGTTTTAGGCAAAAAGAATAATTTTTGTTGCTTAAAGCAAAATTTATTAAGAAGAAAAAATGTTTGATATAAAATAGTATTTTAATGGAATTTATCAAAACGCTTGGATGGATTCAATGGTTTGTTCCACCATGTCGACAGATAACGTTCGATCTACACTTTGCTTTGAAAGAAAATTCGTATTTAATTTCAATATAAATAATCAATCAGACATGCCGCTAATGTTAAAAATTTTTTTTAATACAAATATTTTAGTTACTAATGTTAAAAAAAAAATTTTAATACAAATATTTCAGTTACTCGATTAATATGTTTGCCGATTAAATGATACAATATTTTACTCGTTTGATTTAATTATTCGGTTACAAACTATTTTACGTACTCAATTCAAAAAAAAAAAAATTTCGAAAATGCTATTGAAATTTTCGTTTATACAAAATACTTCAATTATTAGGTTAAAATTTATTTTTTCATTAAATTTAAAAAGAAAATTTAGTTAATAATTTTTTTTTAAATATTTCTCTAAAAAACTTTTTATAAAAAATATATTTCGCTAACAAATTTTGTATAAAAAAATTTTTCGTCAACAAATTTATTTAAAAAATATTTCGCTTATAAATTTTTTATAAAAAAATATTTTGCTAATAATTTTTATATAAAAAAATATTTTGCTTATAATTTTTTTATAAAAAAAAAATTCGTTACTTCATTTTTTACAAAAACAATTTTTCGTTACTAACTTTTTTTATAAAAAATTTCGTTGATATATATTTATAAAAAAAAAAAATTCGTTAATAGATTTTGTTTAAAAAAAAAAAATTGTTAACTTTTTTATAAAAAAAAATTTCCGTTAAAATAAAGTTTTCGTTACTTAATTTTTTTTATAAAAAAATTTTTGTTAAAAAATTTTTTATAACAAAACATTTTTCGTTAGTATTTTTTTTTTAATTTTTGGTCATAAATTTCTTGTGAAAAAAATTTCGCTAATAAATTTTTATAAAAAAATTTTTCGCTAATAAATTAAGAAAAAATATTTTTGCTTAAAAATTTTTTATGAAAAAATTTTTCGACAATAAATTTAAAAAAAAATAATTTTTTATAAAAAAAAATTTTTTTGCTATCAAATTTGTTATCAAAAATTTTTTCGTTAATAAATTTTTTTTATAAAAATATTTCTCTAATAAACTTAAAAAAAATAACCTGCAATAAATTTGTTAAAAAAATATTTCGCTATTTATTAATTAAGTTACTTCATTTTTTATAAAAACTATTTTTTTTAATAAATTTTTTATAAAAAAAAAATTCGTTGATATATTTTTATAAAAATTTTTATAAAAAAATTTTTCGTTAATAAATTTTTTATGAAAAAAAAATTATCGTTAAAAAATTGCATTCATTGTTTTTATATTTCATTATAAATTTTTTCAAGAAAAATTTTCTTTGGAGAAATATTTTAAGGAAAATGAAAATTTTTTGTAAAAAGTTTATAGAAAATTTTCCTTTCGCTTTAATACCAACATATTAAAGAGATTCCAAGTTAATTTAAGAAGGTATTATATGTATGTATGTATGCGAGTCCAATTTCAGTATTTATATTTGGTATCCTTAAAGTATGCAACATTTATTTTAATTTTAATATTTACTCATTAATTGAATTGAACTTAAAAAATAACTACGAGTATTATTGCATAGATACATACGAATAACTGCTTTATCAACTCTACCGAAAATTATTTCATAATTAATGTATAAATTATGGTCATATGTGCATGTATGTATGTACGTATTGCAAAATTAATGCTCAATGCTTATAGACAGTAGTGTCCTGCACAAGCAACACTGTTGGCAAGTAATTTTTTCCGGTTGTTTGTCTTGCCAACCGTGATGTTTACCGATTCTTTTAGAATATTTCGCTGTAGTAAAGCATTTGAAAAAATCTCTCATGTCTTGAAAGGTCTTATAAATAGTCTTGTGCAGGACACTAATAGACAGACACAAGCTTCCTTGAAAAGTGAAATATTACCTTGACCAAAGTTTAAGCCAAAAACCACAGACAATTAATTTCCTTATTAAAATAAAATAATTGAAAAAAGCATTACAAAATAGACACACATGCACAAAGAAATGAAGAAAGAAGTTTTTAAAACAAAATGAGCTTAAATTACTATTTAAAATAGAATTAGCATCCCTATAATTTCTTTTCAGTTCACCACAATTCATTCCCAACCCAGTTGTAATAGAATTTAACTACACTTCATGATTTGCTAAATGCGGAAAAGCACGTCATAATAGAATAAATTTAATATTGAGAATATAAATTCTAGTTATGCATAATTTATATAAAATAGAAATCTACACAAAAGCAATTGGGCAAACAATCGAATGGTAGAAATCTACTTTCAACAGTCGTCACGCCAGAGAAATAAATAAATTTCTACTTAAAATAAGCCAAACAAATTAAACTAAATAAAATAAGCAGACAGAAGGAAAAAGAAAATTTTCCATTATATAAAAACTAAATGCAAATGAATAGGAAATTTATTATTACGCCCTGCTAGGACAAAAACAAAAAAAAAATATGAAAAACAAAACCTTAACTTTAATAAACTAATTTTAACAGTTTGTAGAGATTATTTAGTAAATTTAAATTATTTATTAAAAGAAATGATGAAAAGGGAAACAAATTAAAGGTCTTAAATTTTTTAGTGAAGTAAAATTATTGAAATTCTTTCAAATAAATTTTGGAAATTTTCATTTAAATAGAAAATTTCTTTCAAATATTTTACTTATATATATAAATGAAACTCGCATCACGTGAGAATAATACTGCAGCCAATTGGATGATTTATTATTTCATTCGTAATTTTCAGAAGATGGTTTGTAAAAAAAAAAATTAAAAAATCCTGGTAAAAACAGGAAAATTTTAATTTTTTTAATATACTGCCTACTATTCACTTCTCAGTTGTTCTACGTATAAGCTAAGGTAAACATTAAAAAATTAATATTTTTAACATACTGCCTACTATGCACTTCTCACTTGTTCTACGTATAAGCTAACTTAAAGGTAAACATTAAAAAATTAATATTTTTAACATACTGCCTACTATGCACTAGAGCTGTGCCAAATCGTTCTTTTCAGTGACCGGTAATTTTCGTTCAACGGGCAAAAAATTTACCCGTTCGTTCAATCGTTCACTTTTGAACGACAGTATGAAACAATGCTATTTTGTAAGAATAATAAAATCGGTTGTATATACGAGTATTTAAATAATGCGAATGAATTAATTGTAGAATTTATTAAAAAAAGTTGAATTATTTATTTAAAAAATTATATTTAAATTCATTTTATAAATAATTTCTTGTTCTTTCGACTAGAATATTGTACATTTTATTTTGGCTTAGTATTTAGTTTAATATTAATATTAAGAAAGGTACTTTTATTTGGTTTTACTATTTTTTTCTTCCGATAATTAATAACAGCATTGTAACTCTTTTATCGTTATTTATAGATCAAAAGCGCATCAATGTTTGAATGTTACTTCTCAAAGTTTAAGTTAAAATTTTGTCCTCAAAAATATTTTACCAGAAACAAAAAAAATATCTCAAGCACTACAAATTCATTTTAGATTGAGGTAATGAAATGTATGTATAAACATATATACATTTAAGGTCTAACATCTTTACTTTGTAAAAACACTTTATAAAAAACACTAGTAAAAACACTTCTTGTGAAAAGACTATTAAATCAAATTATAAAAAGAATGATGGCAGTGCCACAGCGATGCTAAATATAATTTATTATACACGTACCTAAACCTTTTAAAACACAAAAGCTCAACCCAAACAAAAAGACATAACATAAATAGCAAACATGAACGAAAGCAAATTAGACATAAAAGACTTGAAACACAAACTGAATGAACGAAAACATCGAGCGGTACACTACTGATCCAAAAGCGTTCAGTAAAATCACCGGATTATTTCGTTCAATTAAGTGATTCGTTCAATTTAACCCGTTCGTTCATGAGCTACACAGCTCTACTATGCACTTCTCAGTTGTTCTACGTGTAAGCTAACTTAAAGATAAACATTAAAAAATTAATATTTTTAACATACCGCCTACTATGCACTTCTCATTTGTTCTACGTTTAAGCTAACATTAAAAAATTAATATTTTAACATACTGCCTTAATTTCATTCACTATTTTTCTAATTATAAGAAAATTTGAGGAGGACCTCAAAACAAGGAATAGCCTCCTATTCTAGTGACTCGGCAGCAAAAATTAAAGCAAAAAGTAGTGACAGTGCCAGTTTTAAATAAACAAAATATGTTAGCGTCAAAAAAAATCCAAAAAATATACTTAAAAAATTTTAAATTACTTTAATAATTGTAATCCGATTAAAAATGAGTTCTGTATATTTATATTATTCGAAAAATTCTAATTTTAATTAAGTTGAACTTTCAAAGAGTATAAGAATAAATTTTTTTCTGATCCGTCATTCTCTTATTTACTTTTGCAACTTATATTTTTAAGTTTATTAGCTTCAGTTTCTTTTTTTATCCTCGTAAAAATTAAAAAAAAAAATCATAGAGATAATTCATTATAATTTCATCACAATTTAGCCTGGATTTTATTATGGACAATGTTGTTAAGAATAAAAGGAAAACTGGCAAACAAAAAAGAAATAGTTCTCTGCATTGTTTTGCAGCTTGGTCTAAATTTATTGTATTTATAATAAAACAAAAATAATTAAAATTTTTGTTGTGTTGCTCCTTCCACATTTTGAATGCAAGGATTAACTTTAAAATTCAACTCTGCCTATACTTGTTCATTATTTTACATAATTTGTAAAGAATTAAAGAAATAAAAAGACAAAAAAGTTTACTTTTTGTCAGTATGTGTGTGCAAAATTTTTATATTTATGTACATACATATGTATGTATAATAGAATGATGACAAATCCGACATCTTTCATTGAGATCACGTTTTGCGATTATGTATGTATGTGTATAATTGTGTATATGTTTGTGTGAATGTGTGTATGTATATGTACGTATGCGTACATTTATATTCCCAATAAACCACTCCATAAGCTAAATATAACTGCAATGGAGAATAAGCTTATCACTTAAACACTTTTTTGTAAGTGGTATCACTGTTTGCAAGTTTTTTTTTTGTTGATTATGATGACCAGTTATTTTGAGCGCGTGAATTTTATATTATTTGTTAAAGTCGTAATTTTTTGTCTTTTTTAATTAGTTCAGTGTCCTAAAGTTAAGTGGAGTTTCTACAAAAATTTACATTTAAAAAATAGTAATTATTATATTGGAATATAAATTTTAATTTTAAATATGCCTACTATAAGCATGTTTAGAAAACTATTTTCCTGGAAGCATATTCTATAATTTAGAATTATAAGCTTGTTGTATACTATAGGCTAGCAATATTATCGCAAGGGTGCAATTTTCTTTATAAAATAATTGTTAATAAACCTTTCACAAGAGTATGCACAACACTTTTCTAAGCTTGAGGCTTATGGTAGGAAGTTTGTTATAAATAATTTCCATAGCGTTTTGGTTTGTTTGGTTCTCTTCTACATACTAAAAACGGTGTTGCCACTTTTTATAAAATTATGAAAAAAAAATTGTAAATTATTGCGGGAAAATTATTTAATAGAAAAATAGTTTAAATGAAATAAATCGAATAAATATAATCGAGTAAAACTATTACAATATCTGAACATGCAAAATTGATCCAATGCTGATAAAAAATATTGTAATTAGCAGAAAATTATTCTATTCAATCAATTATTTTAATAGAAAAAATATTTAAAATTATGTATATTAATCGAATAAAATTATTCAAATAAAATTGTTTAAGTAAAATCATTCGTAAAATATTACAAAATTGTTTCAATCAATTTTATTCGCATCAATTATTTTTCTAATTGAATTATTCAAATAAAATTGTTCGAATAATCATTCGAATAAAATTAAAATAAAATTTATTCGTAGAAAATTATTAAAGTGAAATTATTCGTATAGAATTATTAAAAAATTATTAAAATTAATCCAATAAAATTATGTATTGGAATAACATTTTTTAAACTAAAATATTCGAATAATATTTTTCGAACAATATGATTCGAATCAAATTACTCGAATATAATTATTCTAATAGATTTATTCGAATAAAATTATTATTATTTTAATTTACAAAAGTCCACTGCTCGATCTATGATTCGTCGGCAAAAAAAAATCTTACCTCCTGTTTCCACAACACGGACGGTTCACTTGGGTAAATAATTTATATGAAAACCACTATTTCTTTGAGTGATTTTCATACAGATTTTCTACACGAGTCGCCTGCCTCACTCGTGGAAACATGGTATTAGGCTGAGTTTACATCTGGCATTTCTCTTGTGTCATGTGCCAAAGAAAGCGTAACCAATAATTACTAATGAAAAACTGTTTGATTCAGAAATGTATTTATTGATTTAAACTGTTTCCAATCATGTTGAATTTTATAAAATTGTCTATAAGTTATGTAGGAAACTGTTTAACTTAATAAATACGTGTCTGAATCAAATAGTTTTTCATTAGTTATTAGTGTTTACGCTTTTTTTCGCTTGTGTGGCACATGGCACACAGATGTAAACACGGTCTTAGATAGTTTTTTTTTTTTTTATTCATATATGTGTGTATTTTTTTCTTATGTGGTAACACTGAGTAAAATAAAAGGGAATCTGAACGGATAGTTATAAGCATAAATATTTACATAAAAAACTGATGTAACCTACATACAACACTTACACACAAAACCCAACACTCATCACACTGACAAACATAATTTTACAATAACAAACATTTCCATTGAATGAGTGAGTGAATGAATGAACAAAATTGAAACTTGGTTTGCTGTTCATTCAACACATTTCCAAAAAGAAAATTATTTATTTTATTTGTACAATTTTAAACAAACAAAAGCTCAGTCAGATGTTTTTTAACACGAATAAAGAATATCATGTAACGCAATATTTAAACTGAGATATACACATATATACATACATACATACACATGCATACTTGCTTATGTGTGTATATACATATGTAAGTGTATACTGTTAACTACAGTGGGATAAAAAATTTTAATAAAAAGAAATTTTAAAGTGAATTTCTAACAGAAATTATGTTGTATAATTACAAAAAAATGTTTTCAATTGCAATTATAGCTCAAAGTCATAACTTTTATTTTAAAATACGAGTACGTGTATGGTGAATACAAGCAAAATTAAAGACAAGTTCACACAACACAACAAAAACTCATAATTAATATTAATCATACGCTGCACACTGTATGACGCAATTCTAAATTATATACAAAATTCAATGGCTGTAATATTGTGCACAATTTTGAGGTCAGTTGTAAATGTTACGTGTTATGTATATGTATAGCCAAAGAAATTTTACAAAGAATTACAAAATGTCAACATTTGAATTGGTAAATATGAAGAGCAGCATAATAAAAGGAAAACAAAACGTTGCAAAAAAAAAATCATATTTAATTCCAAGTAGTTGTTGAAAAATATATTGCTACACACTAGTATTTTTTTTTTTTTATTGAAAGCTTTAAGTACCAAGTTAATTATATGCCTAAATATATTAATAAAAAGGAAAATTATTATTTGCAGCTCTTAACTAATATTAATCATACGCAATACATGACCTACATATTTCTCTCCAAGCAATTTTTAATCACAGTGCCATCAATTTTAGAGTTCAGTGTAAAACATAACACAAAAGTCGCATACACCCAGTTGCTTAAAATTAAACAAAATAATATATTATTAATGCAAATTTGATGGTCTTGATTGTGAGGCATTAAAGTCATAATGTCGCTCCTTGGTACAAGATTACACTGTGCAACAAAATAAAACTTTTTCCAAATTAAAAAAAACAGAAACCAAAAAATGAAGGTGCATATATCGGCTCTTCGAAATTTAAGGTCTATTATAAAATTTGTTTGGGTAGCACGAAAAATTTATATTTACGGCCCTTTTCACAATGTACAATTAAAAGCTAACAGGGACTTTAACGGCAAGTTTTGCATGAACAACTGTCAGTTAAAGTTCACGTTAACTCTTAATCATACATTGTGAAAAGGGACGTTATTATGAAATTATGATTAAAAAATTAGCTTAAACATCACAAATTAGTAAGAATCTGAAATACGGCGTTTAATGTTTAAAGTCGGACTTGTTCATGCTTGCTTGTTAGGTATAGGATGTGTCCGACAGTTTTATGTAAAATTTTGCCAGGAAAATTTGTGTGGAATATTTTAACCCTATAACTCTTCTGCGCATGGCTCTTTTTTGTAACTTTAATTAAAGGGGTAAAATAGTTACTCTTAGGCCCGATAGGACTTTATTAAATTGCTTCTTTTTTTTTTTGCAGAAATAAGGTACAGTGATGGCACCCTGCAGGGGATAAAACGCACCAAACGTTGCATTTTCTGGTTGTAATGAAGTCTGTAGGATCTACGCCAATATCTTTCGTTTACAGCGACGATATTATCTTCAGTGCGTACATTTCTTCGACGTATTGGGAGTTATTGCATCATTTAGAAAATGGTATGAAATCTATCCACAGTTCGACGGATGGCTTGCTCACATGGAGGATTATGTGCTTTCATAAAAATCTATAAGCTGAGCGACTTGATGACTGATTTTGAAAGTAAATCTGAATAATTTGGCAGCGTAGTTCAAGCGTCAATCTATTCATAATGATTCGCCAGGGTATATTGATTATAAATATCAAGAAGTAAACGCAATATGAAAGTCGTTTAACAGTTCTCCCTTTCTTTCTTTGAACGCAAAAATGCTGGAAATGTAACCAAAGCACCAATTTTAAAATGCGTCATAGGGTTAATTTCTTACTTATTCACTCCTACGGCGGAAATGGAAGTACTCCTTGAACTCATGCCTCTGCTGCCAGGCAAAAGGTTACCAACATCGCAAGAAGAAGCGCAGGTAGCGGCCGTCTAATTGACCAATGGGAGATATCATCCCTCGCGCAAGACAATTACCACGAGTGATCCTTTCATCAAAGTTTTAACACTTTTCTGTCAGAAGGGAAAGGGGGCGAGGGGTGGTAGAGAATACTGCGATACATCTTTATACCTGGCACGATTAGGTGACACACACACGAACACATTGAAGTGGAATGGAACGCAAATGCAGACAAGCTGGGCAGGAGGGGGACTAGCACAACCCTTTTGTGGACATGTATCGAATGGTTAATATGATGCATGCAAACCTAACTATTGGCACGTATATCCGAAATATTTTTAAAGTTCTCATGCCCTTGATTAAAAATAATCTAAGGATGTTCACCGGCTTCCTCACAGGCCATTGCAGATTGATAAAACACCTCAATAGCAGGCAAATCGAATACCGTATTCGATACCGATCACATTTTTTAATGACACACATTGTTATTATAATAAAAAAATTATTATAATAATTATAAAAAATATTTTTTGTGATTGAAAGGAGCAAATACAAAAGAAAAATATCCACAAGAAGTTGACCAAAGGTTAAGGGAATATCTCACCAAAAAACAAAAATATAAACACACCTATGTCTTGAAAAAATAGTTTAGTTGAAAATATTTCCATATAAACTCTATTGAAATATTTCATAATTTCGTTTGATGTCGAGTTCCGTAATTTGCCCCCTACACTTAGCATTGAGAGTAGCACCCGGTGCCGATTCTGTGATTATGATGATGAAGCTCCAGAGCACATTCTGGAGGACAGCCAACTTGGCAAGCATTTTTTGGAAGATTGAGAACTGACAATACTAGAGCCAATCAGAATCTTTAGGAGATATATCTTATTTTGATCGGAATGTCCTGTGTTTGCCATACAATTTTATTAATTCATTAGCGGAAATCACCCTTCATAGCTTCTGCAATAGAGCGTTAGTGCGTTTTTAAGCGTTTAACAAAATTTTTATAACATCTTATTTCTGAATTATTTAACCGAAGGTAAATATTTTTAACTTGTTCCACATTTTATTAAAATTTAGGTAAATTAATACAATTGTAATTAGAATTCTATACTTAAATATGTAAATTTTAGCAGTTTTCATTTGAATATTCTCAGTGTCTGGCGGCAGTTTTCGCCGGCGGCGCTTCTGCTTTGAAACTTTGCCAGCTCAGTAGTTTAGTTGTTATGATCTTATAAACAAAACAAAACGCACAGCTGTTTCAGTGTTGCCAATATTTTAATACTTGTCTTTCTGCAATGGTTTTTGGTGTTGCATTTGTGCGCTTAATTGTGTAAGCGGAATAAAAGTATGTTTCCACCGGCATGATTTAGACAAATCATGATGATTTGTGCAAATCACGTTAATTTATTTATACATGATTTACTTTACATTTTTCATATGGATAAATCACCTCAAAGTAGTTGATTTATTTTAAATAATGTCGAAAATACTATTTTTCGAACTCAATTTATATATGCAACCCTGCGTTGCTTTTAAAATTACAAAGACCATCCCTGGGTCATCCATCAATAGCGATTGACAATTTAGAAAAAAATGACATTGAGGAATATTTAATCAATCTTAAAAAATGTCAACTACGTATGAATAAAATTTACATTACAGCTGCTGCACGTGCATAAATTGAATACGAAAATTCGAACAACAAATCACTCACAAGCCCGGTGGAAACACTTTGAAGTGATTTAGTTAAATCTACTTGATTTAAAGTCGGTGGAAACATACTATAAGTCATACACATTTTTGCTTTGAAATATTAAATAAATATTAAACAAAACTTTAATAAATATTCAATAAATTTACATTACTCGAGACTAGTACAACTCTAAATTAATATGTTGAATAATATAAAAATATATTTTGTTTTGTTCAATGATAATCTAATAATTATCTCAACCAAAGAAATATATGACTTATACCACTTTCATAATTAAGGGCTCATTTATAAATTAGGGTAGGAAATTTTAATTAAATTAAAATAAAGAAACTTGTCACTTGAAGAATTTTGTTTAGTGTTTTTCTGTCTCCTATGAAATTTCAAAAAGTTGTGGTTATGTGATTTTGTATTTCAGCTAACGAAATACTAATTTTATCAGTTTATCTTTTATTTCGATCTTAAGTGTATTTAAAGACTTACAGTAGAATATCATAGCGAGTATTTTAAAATATTTTTTTAAGAGACAAAAATGAGCCATACGGAGAAAATTTAAGAGGGTTAAAATGTTCTACAAAAATATGCCCCATAAAATTTTATATAAAAGTGCTTAACACATCTTATAACTAAAATGCAAGGGTTACAAGATTTTCGATATCGATTCACTCGAAGAAGCGGCAAAAGAGGGGTAACTGAATTCGTCTTTAAATAAGACTCTTACGTACACTTACAAAACGCTGGTTATTTGGGAAAAATATTGATTTTGTGGGGTACAGTAAAATTTTAAAATCCCTTGTCATTTATATTTCAAAATTATTTTAGGTCACCACTCCACATCATGTTTGTTGGCCTAATCGTGGACGCCATTTAAATACACATACATACATATGTACAGACATATACATATGTATCTATATATAAATAATTATCCTTTACACTCGAAAAACTGTATACACTAAACACACTCTAATGCATTCTAAAAGTATGCTTTCATTCTTAAAATTTTAAATAGCTCTCCAGTATGCTGCGTGCGTATAAGAGTATAATATTTTTTTTTCTATTTAAGAATACTGGCTGCTTTACACATTATAAATTTGCAAAAGAGAAGAAAGCAAAACTATATACCTAAATATGTATATACATATACTTAAGTTGCAAGACCTCGTTTATTTTTATAAACATGATTTAAATAAGAATGGTTGGGTTTTTTTATCTACATCTTTTTTTTTTTTTGTATTTCTGTTGTAAAGTATACAAAAATATATGCGTCAAAAGTTAGTTCTCTACTAGATGGGGAAAACTACCAACCAACCATTTAAATAAGTGCTTGTGGTATGTATGTACACACATACGTAGAGAATGGCCTTATTTTTAATTTTCCCATTTTCTATTTTATTCTTCAATATAGTCTAAGTGCTCTGGAGTTAAAAAGTTATAAATATTTAAATGTGAAAGCAAGTGGAGTTGAAAGTTTATTAAAAAAAAGATTAAGAGCTTGATCAAAAAAAAGAAGACAAACGCACAAAAGTAGGCAACATTAGGTGTTAACTCTCAGCAGCCTTAATGTAAACTATAAAAATGCACATCACGCTTTATATTCAAGCTAAAAAAAGAAATTAGTATAATCTAAAAAAAAATATTAACAAAAACTGTGCTACAGCTAATGTTTAAAGACAATGATATTTGTTCCTAGTTTACAAAACATGTCTGGAAGTCTGTACGAAAAGGAAAATTTGCTTTCACTTTTCTTCTTAAAAAATATAATTACTATATGTACACAAAGTTTGGTAATAAACTTAAATATATTCAATAAGCAACATTTACTTTTCTTATTAAATTTATTATTTCAAGAAAATTTGCCAACAAATCATTTCCTTTAACAAACCACAAAAATACTCGTATGTAAATATTTTATTACGAAAATTTCTTAACATACTATTATTATTATACTATAAATTTTAAATTTATTTATATTGTAAATGCTTATACATACTTGTTACTTCGACTTGATTAAGCTTAAAACTTAACTAATTTAAGGACAAGGAAATTGAAATCGTTTGCAATACTAAAATTAATTGCAAGTACTCGTAATTTTATAAACTGTGAGAAAAATTTATCGAATTGCTTGCATGTGCCCTAAATCTCCTATACAGTGAACCTAAAAAGTTTTTAACCCTACAAAAGCTGTTATATACTTCCAGCAATGTTTCTATAGAAAAATTGCTTTTATTTCGAGCACTTTTTCTGTAGAAAAATTGTTTTTATTTCCAAGACCTTTCCTATAAAAAAATTACTTACAATTCCAGCCCTTATTCTATAAAAAATTGCTTTTATTTTCAGCACATTTTGCATTAAAAAATTGCTTTTTATTTTTTATACTTTTTGTATACAAAAATTGATTTTATTTCCAGTACATTTTTTTTATAAAAAAAAGTGCATTTATTTCAAACACTTTTTGTATAGAAAATTTGATTTTATTTCCAGCACATTTTCTATAGAAAATATGCTTTTATTTTTAACACTTTTTCTATAAAAAAAATTCCTTTATTTCCAGCAAGTTTTCTATAGAAAAATTGCTTCTATTTCCAGCACTTTTTCCATAGAAAAATTACTTTTATTTTTAATACTTTTTGTACAGAAAAATTAATTTTATTTGCAGTACATTTTTTTATAAAAAAATTGCATTTATTTTTAACACATTTTTGTATAGCAAAATTGCTTTTATTTTTAACACTTTTTCTATAGAAAAATTGCTTTTATTTGCAGGACCTTTTCTATAGAATAATTGTTTTTACTTCCATCACTTTTTCAATAGAAAAATTTTTTAAATTTCCAGCATTTTTCTATAGAAAAATTGCTTTTATTTGCAGCACTTTTTCTGTAGAAAAATTGTTCTTATTTCCAGCACATTTTCTATGAAAAAAAAATGCTTTTAACACTTTTTCTATAGAAAAATTTAATTTTTATTTGCTTTTACTTCCAGCACTTTTTCAATAGAAAAATTCATTATATTTCCACCATTTTGCTTTTATTTTCAGCATTTTTCCATTGAAAAATTGCTTTTATTTTTAGCACTTTTTCTATAGAAAAATTGCTTTGATTTCCAGCACTTTTTCTATGGAAAATTACTTTTATTTTTCTTAGTGCTCTCATTCGGAGCACTTATTTTATAAGAAAAATTGCTCTTATTTTGAACACTTTTTCTACAGAAAAAATCCTTTTAATTCAAGAACTTTTTCTGTAAGAAAAATTGCTCTTATTTCGAGTACTTTTTATAGAAAAATTACTATTATTAAAAGCACTTTGCTTTTAGCTTATTTAGCAATTTTAATATTTTTTTTTTAGAAATGTGCTCACTCACATAGTTGCTCTCAACAGTGTCATAAAACAACCCTTTAAATATGCTTTAATTTTTATGATTATTCAAATATATCCAACAAGCAAATGAATGGTCTACTTTATTTTCGATTCTTAGCAAATTAACTATATGTATGTATGTATGTACATACAAATGTATGCAAGAAATCGACAGCAAAAATGTATGAGCCAAAAGAATTTATGTGGACAAAGATATATTTATGTACATATATCCAATTTTCCCATATGGGAAAAACACATGCTCGCATTTGGTTTTTGTACGCTACCAAAAAAAAAACATCTACAGAAACATGTTGCCACAATGCTTACAATAACTTTTATAGGTATGTATGTAGTGTTTGAATACCATTTGTGTTCTTATGTTTTTGTTTTTCAAATTCTCTTCTGTTTTATTTGTGCTTCAAACCTCAAGGGTTGCTGGGGCAAGGGTCGTAATTTACTTTCTAGCATTTTGTCATTTTATTACAACTGAACATGTTCTGGGACTGTGTTACAATTTTGGCAAATTGAAGGAATTAAGTAAGCACAGCAGCACAAAATTCATTTGAGTGAAGGATTAGAATAAAGGATAAAAGAATTTTTTAATGAAATGACCTACACCTACACATAGCAAAATGTGTTGGTACTATGTTTTTGGAAAATTAATTTTAAAAATTAATAAAATGTTGGGGTTTATATTCAGGAAATTTAAAATGAGTTTGAAATGTATTTTAGTGAAAATTTTTCATACAAAATTTTCTTAAAATAGATTTTAAAATGCATTTTATTTTTATTGTGAATATAAGCCTAAGTATGTTAGTAATACATATTTTTATTACAAACAACTTAAGCCTGCAGTACACGGCATGTAAAAAGCCACATGCGTATGTGGCGATGTTCGTTGCATTTTTTCAAATTACTAGTAGTGGCTACATGCCGTAAAATTTTTATAGTATTTTTGTTCCAAAATACATATGTGGCACATGTGGCCGAATCGAAGACATTTTCTGGGGCAGCTCATCTGTAAGCATGTTAATATCTACATGTGCATAAGGTGCTAGTACACGGCATGTAGCATCGTGATGACGTCAAAATTACGTCAGAGCCACATGCGCATGTGGTTTTTTTACATGCCGTGTACTGTAGGCTTTAGAAATAATTGCATATTTTTAGGAATTTCAAGCTAAAAATCTTAAGAAAAATAATTGTTAAAAATGTAGCCTACTTTCGGGATTGTGCTTTTTAATCAATTAGACGGCGAAGAATTTTGTAATTAAAAGCTTAATTTAAAATAAAATGTGTGATAACTAGCTAAAATCATAAAATTATTTTTAAATTATTTTATTGCCTACTTTAAGGCTTAAAAATATTTTCTGTAATTTTTCCTTCTTTTAAGATTTCGTGGCAAAAACACTTGCTTTTCTTCAAGAGTATGCAGCCAATATAAATGTGCTCAATTTGTAAAACTAATTGCCCTTGTTCTAAAACATTATTTAAATATACAACATATTATATATTTATATATGTACGTACATATGTATATGTGTAAATTTTTCAAATAAAGCCTACTACCCTGGCACACAAACTATTTGTATCATTTTTATCTCTTAAACACGTTTTCTTCTAATAGATGCTAAAAGAAAGGCATAAACCAACTTAAATTAAGTATAAGTTTTAAATAGCGAATATAGAAAACCAAAAGCCATTAATCACAGTGGTGGGTGTTAAGCATAAAACAGACTAAAAGAAAAACACACACTCTCAATAATAAATGGAATTTATATAAAGAAAATCAAGAATAGCAAAGAGTGAAAGACACATGATACTGACATTATTATGGTCTAATAAATGCTTTAAGATGAAATGAACTTAAAGTTGACGTGAAATTTTCTGTTTTTATAACAGAAACAACAAAAACACAAAATACATTATTACTTTTTTTCTAGTACTTAAAGTGTACGAGTACTCAACGAGTGGTTCATTTAAATGAAAATTAGTTCTATTTGCCGCAAATAAATTTATTTTAACATTATCGAAACAAAAACGCATTTCAATTCCTACAACTGTACTTCAGTACTTCATATTTTGCTAATCGTTTAAAAATTTGTGGTAATAATTACATTTGATGGAGTTCAGTTTCGTTTTATTTTTTCTATTACTAGAATCAAGCAAAAAAAATTATATTTTTGACATAACGCTGTTTAAAATGTTTGATAAATTATGTATGTATATTAAAAAGCTGCAAATAATGTGCTGTACAAAATGATTGATTTACCCATTTATTTTATGTAGTCTACTTTTAGGGGTAGTATTAATAGCTATCGTATTATAAAGTTTAATAATTAAAAGCTATTTTTAACAGCATAAAATTTAATATAATTAAATATCTTTAAATTTTTAATAGAATATAATCTATTTGAAAACTATTACAACTAATCATAAAAAATATCAAAGTTCTTAATACTGATTCTGGCGAAAAATTGTGTTGTCTTGGTGAATCGGTATAGAAAAATAGGAATCACCGGCATTTTGGGTATAGGTTGTATTCAGTGCTTTTATTTAAAATCTAACGAGATACATGTTTGCTAAAACATTTGAACCATTATTTCAGTTAAATTGTAATTAGTACATATATTTAGTTATTGTGGAACAACATTACGAGAAAATCACCCGAAAGTATGCAGCTCTTTTTAAATTGAGTTTTTTTTCAATACAAATCTTGCAAACAAAACATGCTAGATCATCTTTTGATTTATTTTTATGAATTAAGAAAACAAGATTGCGCATTGCGCAGGTCCGTTATTTTATTTTCTGGCTGTTACGTAGAAGTAGAATTTTGTTGTAAACAAAGTACATACATTTGTTTGTGGAATGTGCTCTCTCTCTCTCTCTCTCTCTCTTTCTCTCTCTCACACTTTTACAACAAAAACACGAGTGTATTCTATATCAGTAACCCGCAAGCCATAGCACAATTGTGCGGATGAAAATCACATACATGCTTATGCTCTTTCATTTAGTCGTCACTGCGCAAGCGACGAATTAAGTTGTGCACGCATGTACGAATTTTTTCCTGGTTTTTTGTTTAGTTTTTTTTTTTGAGCACACGGAACGAAATTAAAGTTAAAATTTAATAAATTTGTAAAGCATAAAAAAAATTAAATAATTATGGAAGTTAAGAAAATGTTCGTGATAAAAAATGCTTTTCGCAATATGCAATGCATTTTATGTTATGAAACATTGAAAAATAATAGGGAAAATATTCTAAAAAGGCATTTTAATAGTATCCACAGAACTGTGAATAAATTTAATTTTGAATTTATACACTAAATCGTTGAATGATTATTAAATTTTTACTTTTTATTTAAGTTTTTATTAAATTTACAAAAAAAATTTCAATCTACTAATAACCACATCATGTATTTTTTATTACAAAACTTTTCTTCAAGTGCAAGTTTATTTTACTCTCATTTTTCTCACCAATACATACATATTTTATTTTGCGGGATACTGTTCTATATTGACGTAGATGCGCAGTAGAAAAATTTTTTACGGCTGAGTGAGCAATCTTGTTTTCTTAATTCATGGTATGTTTGTATAATAAGCAACTTGCCTCAAAGTAGGCAACACATTTTTCAAATGTGTTCAAGTTTAAAGAATATCTTTAAAGTTACACCTGATTTACATTATGCATTTTTTTATGAAAATTGTTGCACGAAACTTTGTCTACTTTCTAATTGCAATTGTATTTATTAAATTTCCGTGTTTGTTGTGAATATTTGAAGAGCTTTCTGCATACAATTTCTGCGCACTAAATTTATATAAATTAATTTTTTTTTTTTTTGCTATTACGATGTCGCACGTGACCAATTTTTTAAGGAGTACCACGATCACAAATTTTTATATTTTCCTTCAAGTTTTTTTTTTACATTTTAATTGTACTAAATATCTGTTTGCACTGAATATTTGATGAGCTTTCTGCATGTACTGACAAAATATGCGTCGTTTTTTTTCAATGTCGCACGTAACATCGAAATATTTGATTAAGCTTAAAAATTTGCAGTTATTTGCATTAGCATAGTTTCTCAGGCATTATTTGTTTTACTCTTTGTACCGTCAGACAAATTTAAGGACTCTCCTTAAGAACAAAACGTGATATGTAAAAATTAATGAAAATAGTGGATTTGTGATTTTGCATTAGAATAACTTAAAATCGGTTGCGTATAAATGCATTTTTTGCATTAGTTAAATTTAATTGTTTTTCTACGAAAATATAAAACAAAGTGTTTCAAGAATTTTAGGTGGAAATGTCCATATTAAAAAAAATTAGCCTGAAATTGGCAACACTCTTTTTAATAAATTTTCAGTGACATTTAGCTTATTAAAAATATGTTTGATGTAAAACAAGAAGTAAGCACTAGTTTAGTACTTGAGGCAATAAAATTCTTAAAGTCCTATTACTTTTCACAATATTTTTATTTCAAGATTAAAAATATAATTCATTTACATACTTTTTTTTTTTTTTTTTTTTTTTGCTAAAATAAATCTAAGTAAAAAATAACTATGTATATTTAAATACTTTTTAAAGGAAACTAACATTTTACGTCGACTGCAGGTCCGCCGTTAAACCCTTTTGAAAAATACGTCTGTATGTATGTATATAAGTTTTCTTAACATTTCAAGTGTGTATTGCTTTTAAGCCTTTCCTCTATGACTTAAGTATGTCATTGTTAACTTGTGTAGTAGTAGTTTTTTCGTGTCAAAAGTCTAGTAATTTTTTCTTTCTTTTCACTCAAATTTGTTTTTTTTTTTCAAGCACCAGCCTAAGAAGTTTAAAGATAAAAAAACGCAAAAGGAAAAAACTCAAATCCTATAGTAAAATATGGTAGTCTACTTTTAGTAGCACTCTTAAGGCACTAAACTATTAGCAGAAGGTCAAGGTAGCCGTATAAAGGAAGAACCACCAAACATTAGTAAAGAATGTAAGGAATAACAAAGTTTTGAAATAAATGTTTGCAGTAGTTACGTATACATACATATCGCTCATTTGCTTCAATAGTGGCATAACTCAAAAAATGAGTTTTTTGAGTTCATAATGCAGAAAGATGCGGCATTTTGTATTTTATCTTGTGTAAAAATTTCATATAAATAGCTTGTACCATCACCTCCTGAGAGAAGAATTTTTTTTCATTTCTCCATTGAGTTGTATGCAAAATAAAAACTTAAAACGCGTTTTCTGCAAAACTGGTTTTTTTTGAGTTGTGCCACTATTGAAGTAAATGAGCGATATGTACATCATACTTTTAAAATATATGAAGTTGCCTTAATTGCTGTTATACTTACATATACAAATAAAATTAAAAGCAAAAAAAAATTGTTCTTAATTTTATTTATGTATGAAAGAAATAAATAGTGCTAGAAAGGTTTGGTGAAATTTATGTCTTAAAGAAATATTTAAAAAAAAAAAAAGAATTTACTGCACAAAATAATATTGCCCCTTAGAGTAGACTATAAAAAATTAACACTTTGTAAGTAGATCATGTTTTATAGTTCATAAACTTTTCGCTTAAATATTTTACAGCACAATATTTTTTAAAGAAAATAAAATTTCAGTATGTCATATTAAAACTTGTAATAGTTTAAATGCTTTTTATGTTAGTTAATTTGACAACATGATTGCTTGTAAAGTGTGCTATATATAGTATGTATAGTATGCATGTATATATAGTATGTAATGTAAGCCAAAAAATCCTGCTTAAGTAACCTCCAACGAACAAAAGAAAAAATAGCAATTAGAAACTTCTGGCAAGCACATGTACATGATTTTCGAATTTCTTCTTGCTGTAAACATAATTACAACCCCATTAGATTATTTAACAAGCACTGAAAGCCTAGTACTACTAATCGACCTACTGTAGATTGCACAAATCTACAAACTACACACTCGGATATATTATAACAATTTAAAAATCCTAAAGTTTCCCTAAAATTAGCAGCTTTTTAAATTCTACAATAACAATACAACATTACAATTTGGCTGCTTTCAAATAAAACCGCAGTAAACATTTACTACTCTCAACAGCCTTGAGGTAGGCAACATTTTTAAAACTTCAGCTTAACGGCAAGAAGGTATGCAATTTAAATTTAAAGATAAAAGTAAAATTAAAATAAACTTTTAAAAATGTTTAAAATAATAGATTTTGCTCGAAATATCGTAAGTACTAGATTTTGCTCAGATATAAACTTCTTATTAACAAATTATATTTTATATAATTAATAATGACAAAGGAAGTGCATATTTTTAGGGTAAAATAAACAAGGAAAAAGCAATCATCTTTTTAGGAAGCTCTAGGGGCATTCTTGGAAATATATTACAATTTAAAATCTTATTTGCAGCCGGTTATATTTTTAAAGAATTTATTAATAAATATATTTTTTTTTTTTTACTTTTCACTCCCTCAAAATATGCTTTCAGTTTGCATATGCATTTGCAAACAACACTTTTAAAATTGTTGAGAAAGCAAAACAAACATAGAAAGAAAGAAAAACAAAAACTAAAAACTTTCATTAACGCCTTTCACTTGACTTGTTCTTTTTCACAGTCAATATTCCATGAATTTTTTATTAAAAGATACCAACAACACGTTCCTTATAAAAAGTATTTTTGGTTTTGTTAACATTTCCAACTCATAAACTTCCCTTCCTTACTCAGTTCAGAGAACTGTATTTGCTGTCAGTAAGAAAATCGGTAAACTGCCAAAAATGTATGCCATGCTATTTCACTGTTCATGATTTTCACGGAATTACAGCTAAAAGTTTGCAACAAGGACATTTTATGTTTGACTTTTACCTTTTTAGGAGCCATCTCTCTTTTCTTTTTGCCATAAAATTACAAGGAAAAATAAACATTTGTTGTAAAAAAAAACAATATTAAATAAAAAATTTTCCTTTACTCAGAACTTTTAAGAAGAAATAAAGATTTTTAAAACTTTTCTTTTTATCAACAAATTATATTGCAGTTAATTTTGTTCAAGTATCTTGTCTCTATAAAAACATACAAAAAATATTTTTACAATACACAATACAGATGATCAAAATTAACCCAATTTGTTGACAAATACGAGTACTTTGTCAAGATAAATATGATGATTTTATAATACTACGAAATATGCAGCATTAAACAAAATAAAAGTTAAAGAAATCAAGAAGCATACTTTAAGGCATATTATGAGAATAAATAATTTCATATTCTTCAACAACATTGTTAAAGTGAAGCAAAACAGACTCTTTGCTGCAAACTGAACTCATAAAACACAGAATGAGAGAGTACAGATCAGGGTCTTCCATCCAGAGACAGTTGTTAAGAAAAGCATTTACAACCTTGGAAAAATTCTGCATAAAATTATTTCTAATAGTGGCGAACCCTCTTTAATATTTTTTTTAATCAAAGCTGTTTTTCATTTTAAAAATTACTTTAATTTAATGCCAAAACATTTGCCATATTTTACTTTTTTCATGTTTGCATTTTTGCTTTCTCTCCTTGACACTATGAAAACTGAAGTAATTTACAACACTTGACTGAAAACACGAAAAAAATTTATAAAATGCTAAAAGAAAGCAAAAGAAAATTCAGTTATAAAAACTTTTTTCCCACTCCTCAAAGTATACTCTACGCATATTGTTATTTAGGTCGAAAATTTTCAAGAAATAAAATTTTTTCACTTACTTATCAAGCAAAATAACAACTTATATAAATTTAATAAGAATTTTTTCGCACTTTTCAATAAACAAACAAATTAAATGAGATACGGAAAAAAAGTGAAGAAAAAGTTGTTGAGAAAAATAAATACATATGAGTACAACACTGACACGCATAGTTCAGTTTTAAAAGAATTTAAATTAAAATTTTAAATATGTACTTGTAATTAGCTTTAAAAACAAACTTCGTCTACAATTTTAACACACGCAAAACAATTAATGAATTTATGGCAACAAGCAAAAGAGCAATTTTTCTGTAAAATAAACTGATTTAAAATTAAGAACAATTTTTCCATGGAAGAGAAGAGCTGATCCAACATTAAGAACAATTTTTCTTTAGAAAACACTAAAATTTAGAGAAATTTTTGCATACAAAAAAACGCTATAATTCAGAACAATTTTTCTATAGAAAAAAGTTCTAATTCACGTCAATTTTCCTATAGAAAAAAGCTCTAATTCAGAGCAATTTTTTATATAAAAAAACGCTCTAATTCAGAGCAATTTTTCTATAGCAAAAACGCTCTAATTCAGAGCAATTTTTCTATAGAAAAAACGCTCTAATTCAGAGCAATTTTTCTATAGAAAAAACGCTCTAGTTCAGAGCAATTTTTCTATAGAAAAAACGCTCTAATTCAGAGCAATTTTTCTATAGAAAAAACGCTCTAATTCAGAGCAATTTTTCTATAGAAAAAACGCTCTAATTCAGAGCAATTTTTCTATAGAAAAAACGCTCTAATTCAGAGCAATTTTTCTATAGAAAAAACGCTCTAATTCAGAGCAATTTTTCTATAGAAAAAACGCTCTAATTCAGAGCAATTTTTCTATAGAAAAAACGCTCTAATTCAGAGCAATTTTTCTATAGACAAAACGCTCTAATTCAGAGCAATTTTTCTATAGACAAAACGCTCTAATTCAGAGCAATTTTTCTATAGAAAAAACGCTTTAATTCAGAGCAATTTTTCTATAGAAAAAACGCTCTAATTCAGAGCAATTTTTCTATGGAAACAGACATTCTAATTCAGAACAAATTTTCTATAGAAAAAACGCTCTAATTCAGAGCAATTTTTCTATAGAAAAAACGCTCTAATTCATAGCAATTTTTCTAATTCAGAGCAATTTTTCTATAGAAAAAACGCTCTAATTCAGAGCAATTTTTCTATAGAAAAAACGCTCTAATTAAGAGCAATTTTTCTATAGAAAAAACGCTCTAATTAAGAGCAATTTTTCTATAGAAAAAACGCTCTAATTAAGAGCAATTTTTCTATAGAAAAAACGCTCTAATTCAGAGCAATTTTTCTATAGAAAAAACGCTCTAATTCAGAGCAATTTTTCTATAGAAAAAACGCTCTAATTCAGAGCAATTTTACTATAGAAAAAAACGCTCTAATTCAGAGCAATTTTTCTATAAAAAAAGATATAATTCAGAGCAATTTTTCTATAGAAAAAACGCTCTAATTCAGAGCAATTTTTCTATAGAAAAAACGCTCCAATTCAAAATAGTTTTTCTATAGAAAAAAAAAACGCTCTAATTCAGAGCAATTTTACTATAGAAAAAAAACGCTCTAATTCAGAGCAATTTTTCTATAAAAAAAAAGATATAATTCAGAGCAATTTTTCTATAGAAAAAAAAAGGTATAATTCAGAGCAATTTTTCTATAGAAAAAAAACGCTCTAATTAAGAGCAATTTTTCTATTAAAAAAACGCTCTAATTCATAACAATTTTTTATAAAAAAATGCTCTAATTCAGAGCAATTTTTCTATAAAAAACGCTGTAATTCAGAGTATTTTTCTGTAGAAATAAACACTATTATTCAGAGCAATTTTCCTATAGACAAAAACGCTCTAATTTAGAGCGATTTTTTATAAAAAAAATGCAACGATTCGGAGCAATTTTTCTATAGAAAAAAACGCAACAATTCGGAGCAATTTTTCTATAGAAAAAAACGTTTTAATTCAGATTAATTTTTCTGTAGAAACAAACGCTCTAATTCAGAGCAATTTTTATAAAGGAAAAAAACTATATAAACGTTCCTTAGAAAAAATGCTCTATAGAAAAAACGCGCTCATGAAGATATTTTCTGCAGAAAAACGCTCTAATTCAGAACAATTTTTTAGAGAAAATCGCTATGGTTTAGAGCAATTTTTTAATACAAAAACCGCCCTTATTTAGAGTAATTTTTCTATAGAAAAAATCTCTTATTTAGAGAAGGTTTTCTATAGAAAAAACGTCGTTATTTAGAGCAGTGTTTCTAGAGGAAAAAAATCTAATTCAAAGCAATTCTTCTAGAGAAAAATAGCTATGGTTTAGAACAAATTCTCTATAGAAAAAAACTCACTTATTTTGAGCAATTTTTCTATAGAAATAAACGTTCTAATTAAGAGCAATTTTTTCTAGATAAAAGCTTTAAATAGGATAAAATTTTCATGGAACGTATAAATGATGTATAAATTTAACATTAATTTTAAATTTTTTGTGATACAAAAAAACATCATTTTATTTAACGTAGACCGCAAGCTTATTTTACTGCTTACAAAAAAGAAATAAGATATAAAAATAACCCCCTCCTTCTCCGCCTCCACCTATATAAATACTCATAGCGCTCTAAAAGTATGTCAGAAATATTTTAAAATTAAATGGTGCACCTTGGCTGGCTACAAAAACGCCTTTAGCTATATTACGACATTTGTTAAAATAAAACTGTGAGAAAAGTAGAAATGTAGATTGCTGGGAATCAGGAAAATTGTAGTAACAACAAGCAACCTTAGGCGGTAAATTTTATATTTTTTATATTTTTTCATTTACTATATGTATGTATAGCAAAAACAACGAAAGTGCAATTACAATGCGACGTTTTATGGCCAATTTGCCCCTAAAAGTATGTTGTTACCTTTTCAGAATTAAAACATTTAAGTGTCCTTGCTTTTGTTATAGTGACATAAATTTTGAATTTTTATATATTCTTATATATTTAATGGAATAATATAAATTAAAACTTTGGTTCTTTCCTTTTCATATAGCTGTAAAATTTAATTTTGGAAAATTTTCAAATATTGAATAAATTATATGGAGCTCCCTTCATCCAGTGTTCTTTTTTTTTCGCTGCGCTTGTGATAATGTTGAAAAGCAAAACGTTTAATTGTCATTGCAACGAAACATGTGTTTTCTAACACAATCCATACAACAACATTTAAATCCATTTTATAACAACCCCGTGTGCAGTGATGCGCAAAAACCACAATATAATTTACACTCCCAGTTAAAAGACATGTTGAATTTTTATACGTGGCCAATATGACATACGAGGCACGAGTTTTTAATACATTGATTGCTGTTATCTGCATGTGCACTTTGTTATAGTGCTCATTAAGATTTGTATGCATAGTTTGAAAATAAAACCAAAGATTAGCTAGGCACAGCCCATAATTGTAACTTCGTTTATGGTCCTTCGAGACAGTTTATCAATCTCTAATATAAGCTTAAAAAAAATTGCATCAGTAAGTCATTAATATTTAATACGTTCCGTTTTAGAATGCAAAAATTAATTAATTAAAAAAATTCTAGAAGTTATTTAATGAGTAAAATAAATAATTTATTATATTTTGTTCAAATTGATGTTACTTTGATTGAAAAACGATGTCACGCGATTTGGTCTAAAATGTTTAAAGCAATTTTTACAAATCGCATAGAAACTTTTTATTAAATGGAAATAAATTACATTTGACATGATTTGTAACTTATTTAACATAGCTTAGGAAATATTAAATTAAATTTCAGGAATGGGCAAGTTAAAAAATTTTAAAATTTCCGATTTACCTGATTGCGTTTGCGATTGCATACAAAGTTACACTTGTTGTGCGTGACCTTGCTCATGTAAAAAAATATAAGCAAAAAAATAATAAAAAACAAGGAAAATTCTTCAAGCTGTAAATATTTATTTATATGCCACGCTACAAAACCAAAGCGGCCACAAATTCACTGCTGTTGCCGACTATATCAACAAAGTCAAATAAAACACTCAACCGAACAACCAAGCAACCCAACCAACCAACCCCACCCTCATCATCATCGCCTAAATGTTCATCATGCTCATCATTGTAATGAAAGCACGTAATGTTCTAAACAAGGTTACGTTTACGCCCCTTTGCACATGCAGCATATTTAATCTAAAACAAAAATATTTCTATTTTTCTTTTCAGTCTTCTTCAATTTTTGTTTTCTTCCGTTTTCCATTATTTCCCATAAATTTGTGTTTTTTTCCTTTTGCTTCTCAATAGTTTTCACTTTAACGTTCATGACTTCCTAATATAAAAAGTAAAATATAATTTGATTTTCATTCACTAAATGAGAAACGTACTTAAGTCTGCTCTTAGACAGATACGAGTAGACAAGCACATTAAGGACATAATAAATAATATAACGATTTTTTTGGCGAGATGTCGCCATCCATATTAGCAAAACAAAAAAAAAGGTTTAAAATAAATTAGTTGCTGATTCACTTACTTCAACTGACACTTCTTCTATAAACAAAAAAATCTTCTAATTAGTCCATATTTTTCTAAACAATTTTGACTTTAACTAAAAATATATTCTAACTAGAGAATTTTTCCAATAGAAAAATTTTTCTATTTTGCTCAGAACACTTTTTCTATATAGAAAAATAATTGCTCTGCATCAGAACACTCTTTCTATATACAAAAATAATTGCTCTGCATCAGAACACTTTTTCTATATAGGAAAATAATTGCTCTGCATCAGAACACTTTTTATATATAGAAAAATAATTGCTCTGCATCAGAAAACTTTTTCTATATAGAAAAATAATTGCTCTGCATCAGAACACTCTTTCTATATACAAAAATAATTGCTCTGCATCAGAACACTTTTTCTATATAGAAAAATAATTGCTCTGCATCAGAACAATTTTCTATATAGAAAAATAATTGCTCTGCATCAGAAAACTTTTTCTATATAGAAAAATAATTGCTCTGCATCAGAACACTTTTTCTATATAGAAAAATAATTGCTCTGCATCAGAACACTTTTTCTATATAAAGGGTGTTTTTTATTGATGTATAGAACTTTAAGTTGGCATCACTTTTTTAACTGGCGGCCATTTTGTCAGCTGTCAAGTGATTAATATTTAGTTTGGTTTGCCATTTCATCATGAACAGGTTGACAAAAGAACAACGCTTGCAAATCGTGCAAATTTATTTCGAAAATAATGGTTCAGTTCGCGAAGTTTACCGCAAGCTCCGTCCATTTTATGGTCGACATAATCGTCCATCAGAGCAATTAATTCGGTTAACCATGGATCGTTTTTGCACTACGTTTACTCTATGTGATAATACGCATCCGCCTAGACGTCGAACAGTGCGCACCGAAGAAACAATTGCCGCTGTAGAGCAAAGTGTTGAAGAGGACCCGAATGAATCGATTCGCCACCGTGCACAGCAATTGGAGCTTTGTCCATCAACTTTATGGAAGATTTGAATGTGGCATGAATGTGGATGAGTTGTGGTTCCAACAAGACGGCGCTACATGCCACACAGCGCACGTCACAATCGATTTATTGAAGGAAACATTCGATGAGCGCATAATTTCGCGGAATGGACCTGTCAATTGGCCACCAAGATCGTGTGATTTGACACCATTGGATTATTTTCTTTGGGGATATGTGAAGTCGCTCGTCTACGCCAACAAACCAGAAACGTTAGGGGACTTGCAAGCCAACATTCGTGGCGTTATTGCCAACATACGGCCCCATATGCTCGAAAAAGTGGTTGAAAATTGGACCTGTAGAATTGGCTTTATTCGAGCCAGCCGCGGCGGCCACATGCCCGAAATCATATTTAAACATTAATGGCATAAAATTATCCTTCCAATAAAGCCAAATTGATGGACATTAAAACGATTTTCTTGTGTTTTATTTCAATTCGAAGTTCTATACCTCTGAAAAGAGGTATATAGAAAAATAATTGCTCTGCATCAGAACACTCTTTCTATATACAAAAATAATTGCTCTCCATCAGAACACTTTTTCTATATAGAAAAATAGTTGCTCTGCATCAGAACACTTTTCCTATGTAGAAAAATTGTTCTGCATATAGAAAATTTTATTTAAATTACTTTTTTTTCTTTTTATCTATAAAATTTATTTTAGGCTTTTAGTTGGAGAATTTTTCAATGTTTTATTCTTTCTTTGTTGGGCTCGGTTTCTTGGAATTTCATTATCATTTCAACTGGCAGATATGTAGGATCCCATAAACATTTTTTAATGTCTAAACAGCATTCCGTAGATAACAAAAGTTTCACAATTTGATTTATACAATTTTTTTTAAATAATATATATTTACATAACAAATAACATATATGACAAAAGCAACAAACAATACAAAAATATGAATAGCAGTATGTAGGTGTTCACTTGATGTCGTAAAAGGTTCATGGACAGACGTAGTGGAAACTAAACAAACAATAAAATTAATAATAAAGATAATATATAAATAAGAGCACAATAGAAGGATTGTACACCAATCGCTGATGTGTAGTGGGTGGAATGTTTTGGAATTTTGAGATAAAACAAACAAAATTTTAGATAAGAAAACATTTTCAAATAAACAAAAGTTAACAAAAAAAAAACGAAATTTAGTTACACGTGTTCCCAACAATAGCTTCTTACATATTCTAAGCACTTCATTAAATAAGTCATTAAGTTTTATTTCACACACAGTTAGACGACGAAAGTTTTCTTGCAGCAATTTTTCTTTCCCTCTTTTTAATATGCCTTTATTTTCGCACAAAAAGATTTCTTTTTTTGTAAGCGTATACAAGTGTGCAATAAAGTTGCAAATAAACGAATGAGAGAACAAAACAAATTTTAACTACATGCGTGTATATACTCTCCCGCCTATTACTCTTTCCTGACTCGCCTACAAGGTGGCACTTACAGCAAGAAAATTTTCATTGTCTAAAAGGAAAATCTCTTAATTAATCTCTTTAACAAATACACAGCGAGAACCACAACATTAATTTTAGCCTTTCTACACATTAAAATTTAAGTGAAGAGACAATAGTGTGAGCAAGAGTATTTAAGCCAACATTAGAATGAGAGGAAGAGTGAGACAGAAAAGGAGATAATAATAGCACAAATACATGTTTGAGAGGTTTCCAGTGAGATTTTTACAATAGAAAACTATTGATTTATTTTTTTTAAATACCAAATTCAGCCACAAAGAAGTCTCTTAATTTCATTTTTGACTTTCGTGCGGGTTCTTCACGGGCGTGATGTATAGTGATTTGATCACCATCAGCTGAGACAATGGTCTCTGTATTGGGTGACATGGAATATTGCTCCATAAGACGACGTTCTTGTTCCTGTTCATCAGGACTGTCGACATTTTTGGACTCTTTTTTATATTTCAGCAATTGTTCGGCCACAAAGAGTTTTTGTGCTTGTTCTTCGGCTTCTTTTTCTTTTTTATAATCTTTTTTTTATCGTACGTTCAGTTGTGTGTTACAGTATAGTTGTAGAAGTTTTGTAGAAGTTTAAAGAAAATTGTTTTAGATTAATATGTTTTGAAAAATTTAGAAAATAGAGATAATTTAAAGGAGCAAATATGATGGGAGAGAATATACTAAAAGAGTTCATAAAAAAAAGTACATTTATTATAAAAAGTATCTTCGGTTTAAAAAACACATTTTGTAAAAAAGTTTTTTTGTATAAATATTTTCTCTTGCATCAAAAGTACTTTTAACAAAAAGTATTTTTCCTATCAATAGTACATTCTCCATAAAAAGTACATTTTGTATATAAGGTAACTTTTGAATAAAAATTACCTTTGGTATAAAAAGTACCTTTTGTTTAAAATATACCTTTGCATAAAAAGTATTTTTGTATAAAAAGTACCTCTTGTATAAAAAGTACCTTTTGTATAAAAAAAAGTACATTTTGTATAAAATGTATCTTTTATACAAAAAGTACCTTTTGTACAAAAAGTATGTTTTGTACAAAAAGTACCTTTTGTGCAAAAAGTACGTTTTGTATAAAAAGTTCCTTTTGCATAAAAAAGTACCCTTTGTATAAAAAGTACCTTTTGTAAAAAAAGTATATTTTGTATAAAAAGTACCTTTTGTATAAAAAGTAGCTTTTGTATAAAAACTACCTTTTGCATAAAAAAAGTACATTTTGTATAAAAAGTGCCTTTTGCATAAAAGGTACCTCTTGTATAAAAAGAAAATTTTATATAAAGAGTACCTTTTGTATAAAAAGTAAATTTTGTATATAAAGTACTTTTTGTATAAAAAGTAAATTTTGTATATAAAGTACTTTTTGTATAAAAAGTAAATTTTGTATATAAAGTACCTTTTGTATAAAAGGTAAATTTTGTATAAAAAGTACCTTGTATAAAAAGTACCTTTTGCATAAAAAGTACCTTTTGTATAAAAAGTTCCTTTTGTTTAAAAATCACCTTTTGTATAAAAAGTAACTTTTGTATAAAAAGTACATTTTGTACTAAAAGTACCTTCTGTTTAAAAATCACCTTTTGTATAAAAAGTACCTTTTGTATAAAAAGTATATTTTGTATAAAAAGCACCTTTTGTATAAAAAGTACTTTTGTATAAAAATAACTTTTGTATAAAAATACCTTTTGTATAAAAAGTACCTTTTGTATAAAAAGTACCTTTTGTATAAAACAAATACTTTTTAACAGTAAAAGTACTTTCTTATAAACATCTATAACAAGTACTTTTCGTATATAAACTACTTTTTGTATGAAGAGTACTTTTTATATGAAGAGTACTTTTTATATGAAAAGTAGTATATCTAAAAAAAATAGTCGTTATTGTTTTATTTCATGAACTCTCTTTCTCCTCTTCTCCAAACGAAAAAAAGAAACGCTAAAATTTTGCTAAATAATTCAAAAGAAAATATAAATGAAAATATGTTTAAAATAAATAAAACATACAAAACAAACGAAAAAAACATCATTCACTCTTTATACTCAACCACTCATAACTAAATATGGACAAAGAAAGAACTGAATAAAAGCAAGAGGAAAATTTGCACTGGCGGTGATGTTAAATGGTGCAGTAAAAATAATGTTTTATGGCCGTTTTTGTTATAAAAATTTAAATTTTCTATTGTTTATTTTTGCACTACTGTGGCGGCAATAACTCATTAAATGGGATGCATTTTCCGAGAATAACAACGATAAAAATTAAAAACTAAAAATAAATAATATATAATAGCACAAGGCAAAAATGTTTTAAATTCAAACGTGATTTTTAATGAAAAAGTTGAAAACTTCAAAATATTTTTATGACTTGTATTATATCGAACTTGTTTCTCTAAAGGGGTCAATTGAAAATTTTGCAGTTTTCACTTCTTGCAACAAACAAAATGATGAACAGTGTATAGGTCTGCATAGATATAACTGTTCGTTCGCACCAGTTCTGCGTGTGCATTTCTGTTACTAGTTATGTTTTAGACTCGGTTGTTTTTCTTGAATCAAGTCGTGAGTTTATGAAAGAGAGAGGAAAGAAGAAAGTATAGGGGTTCTAATTTGCTTGCACCGAAAAGTTATGACTAGTAAAAGAAACGCTGAATAACATATGTACCTGTACATACCAAAACCAACATACGTTAAACTGGTGCAAACAGTTATATCTGTGCATACCTATAGTACAGTGGTCATATATGTATATCCACTGTAAAAATCTTCCATTACTTTCGCTACTCTGTCGCCAAACAATAATACAGTTGTTTCCGTCCTTGCCATATAAGATGTATTAAAAAAAATTTTTTGCCTCTGCTGAGAATCTGGCTGAAGAAACATTATAGATATTTTGAAGTTTTTACAAGAGTTAAAAAGTCGATATAATTTTAAAAAGCATTTCGTTTTTTTTTTTTCTTTTAAGAAATTAGTTCATAACTTAAACCGATTTGCCAGATCTCAAAATTCTGCAGCCACTCTCGCAAGAGTAGCAAGCCGACCAAAAATTTCGGCGGCGGCTGAGAGACAAATAATTTCGGCGGCGGCGCCTGAACGGCTTTTTTTTTAATGCATGTTTTTTATTTATTGTATCTTCAAATATGAACTAACAATAAGTATTCAAATCTTAAATCTATAAAAAAATTATTAGGCCCGACCAATGTCGGACATAAGCTTAGTGATAGTTATTAATAATACATAAGTAGTGATAAGTAACAAAAAGAAAAGTGTTTTCAAGCAGCTTCATCATCTAGAGTAAAGCCTAAACGGCTTGACGCCGATTAGTTTAAACATATAAAAAAATTGTTGAACCCAGTCCGTTTCTAGAAAAGTACGTGAATTATTGAATCATCACGTTGTAATATTATTTATTTTGCAATAGTTTGAATATTTCAGTAATTGATCCTAAATGCCAATAAAAATAACTTCGTAAATAATTTGTTAAACCATAGAAACTAGACTATACATAAATTGCATTTAAGCTTTCTGATTGAATTAAAAATTAGTTACTTTATTGCAACACTGCTATGGATGAATGAATAAAAAGCTTTAATCAAATAATTATAAAAAGTCGCCTGACTGCTTGAACAAAAAAGTCTATGTAAACTTGCATGGATTTGAGAAGGGACACCAATAGAGAACTTAAGTGTTGTAGCAGCTACGTTAGTCCCGGTTCACACACTTAAACTTTTGTTGGTCAACTTGTAATTCAGCTGTAAGAAAAAAGGAGATATTTGTACTTCCTCATCCGTCTCTCTAACAACTGAATTACGAGTTGATCAACAAAAGTTGAAGTGTGTGAACAACACTTAAGGTCTCTATTGGTGTCCCTTCTCAAATCCATGCAAGTTTACATAGACTTTTTTGTTCAAGCAGTCAGGCGACTTTTTATAATTATTTGATTAAAGCTTTTTATTCATTCATCCATAGCAGTGTTGCAATAAAGTAACTAATTTTTAATTCAATCGGAAAGCTTAAATGCAATTTATGTATAGTCTAGTTTCAATCAAATGTCAATGTTTCAATATATGGTAACATTCATTTTGCCTATATTCTCTTTAATTTTTTTGTGTTTGTTTTATTTTAATCTCTAATAGAATAGTCGAATCTACGAATGTACCTTTATGAATGTAATATTTAATATTTTTTTGTTATTTTTTATTGTATACTGAATTTTTATACACATTTGAGTTTAGTTTCTGTTTTTTATTGCAAACTTCTGAATTTTTATACTAATTTTTTTACGTTTCTGTTTTTATTAATAAATATTAAAAATTGGTACCGTCATGGTCTAAACAGTACATTTTATTTTCATAGTTGGTACAAAATCCAAGAAATCATTTTCCTTCCCTGTATTCAATACGAAATATAAATAAAAACTATAAGCAAGTTGAGTAGACACAATAATAAACATAATTCAAAAAGTATAAAAAAAGAAGACAATATATCGGCTGAGTACTAGGCGGCGGCTCGGCTTGTGGAAAAAAATCGGCTGAGCGGCTAGCCGCCAGCCGCGCCATTACGGCTTGCTACTCTGACTCTCGCTCGTCGTTGTAGCTTTAGCTACTCTTAATATCTATTTTATTTATTATTATTTTCATTTTATTGGATTTTGTTACAGAAATACAAATAAAATTTGAGGCAATTGCAAAGCTCATTGGGGGGTTGTTATGAAAAATAACTGTAAATATTTTTTTTTTGCTGTACCAATAAACAATTCAATTGGATATGCATTCGAAAAAAGAGCAGAGAATAAAGGGAAAATAATTTATTGAAATTGAAATTGTTGTGGTTTTAAAATGCATTTACTGTTACATTGTATACTCGCGTACATTTGTGTACATATTAATTGACTACTCCACACACACATGCAGCACATAGCAACTGCTATTTAAATTTTTATCTAGAAAAAATTTATTTATACACATTTAAAAAATCATAAGTAATGACGTAACTAAGTTTTGCAACAGCTTTTCAGAAATGCAACCAACTAACAGTGACTAACAAATTAATTGGGTTATATTATATACAACTACATACATATGAAGCTTTTGAACAGTCTCAGCTATAAAAACCACAAGTTGCTCAAAAAATTATTTCAAGCTGAATTATTCGAATAAAAATAAGCGGAGCAAAAAGAATTTGTATTAAAATTATTCGCTCAAAATTATTTAAATCAAAATTATTTGCATAAAAATTATTTGAATAAAAATTATTCGAATAAAACTTACTCAAACAAATGTTACAGGAAAAATTAATTTCTACGCGTATGAAACAACTTTAATAAAATACACAAAAATTATTGCAGTGATATACAAATTATTCGAATAAAATTTACTTCGAGAAATATTTTCCAGCATACATGTTTCTATAATTTACTCGAATATAAGTTGCATAGAGAAAAAAAATAAAAAATATGCAGCATACATATTTTATAGTTTACTCAAATAGAAGTTACTTAAAGAAAATTATTTGAATTAAAAGTATTCGAATAAAATTGTTCGAATAAAATCATATTAAGCAAAAAAAAAATTAAAAAACTAATTGTTAACTAAATTTGTATAAAAATATTGAATGAAGGAAGGATTATCATTACTGAATCAAACGGTGTTGATCTTGCTTATTTAGAATCAATTACTTATGTATACTCGTATGTTTTTCGTATCCATAAAACCACTCACTAAATGCACCTCTTTTTTGCCGCTGACTGTATAGCGTCATCACTACCGAATACATAATACATACTCGTACATATGTACATATCGTTACCTTAATATAGAAAAGCCGTAAGTCATTATTATTTTTAATTCGAGATTCTTGCATTTTTCGATACATTAGATATTCTTATATCGAAATAAACAAAATACTCAATTTAAAAAAAAAAAAAAAAAAAAATAATGAGTTGGGACCTTTCTATATTAAGGCAACGATATGCATATTGAAGTTTATTATACATCACATAAATAAAAAATTATATAAAATAAAATAAATAAAACAAATGATTGGAGAGATGACATACATATGTATGTGGAAAATTGTATAGTATACAGCCAACAAACACAACACACCCAGGAGGTCGTCAACAAATCAGTAAAGGTCAAGGTTATACAACTGTCAACTCAAACCACCAAATACCGTCTCCACTCGCTCAATTTCCGTTACGTATACACATTTCTCTTACCCTTTTTACTTTACTGGCTGCTTGCTGACTTGAGAACATTTCTTTTAAAGAGGTTTGCGTGAAAAGCACAGAAATAAAATAAATTAAAACACAGAAGACCAATTAGTTAACAGTATGACAACGCAGATAATTTAATTATTAAAATAAAACAACAACTTTGCAACAAAGGGAAAAAACGGTCATTTTTTAACAACACCAACCCAATTACACGAAGGCGCGAATTTCGCCTCAAGTAGAGAAATGTCTCACGCAAAAAATTCGTGCAGTACAAAAATTTTGTTCTCTTTGTGAAATTTGTTCACCTGGAATTTTTTTTTTTTGCCTTATTAAGGAACTTATTTTCGATAGATAATTTGGAAATTGAAAAAGCAAGTTCTAAAGAAAATTTTATCTCTTAGAGATTTAGTTTAATACAAATTACTTTCTTTGCCAAAGAGATATTTTTTTGTGAAAAAAAATAAGATGTTCTTCCAAGAACATTATTTTCTACTAAAAAATTTACTTTTTCCCAGTTTATATCTATATCTAAAAGCTAATTTTCTATAAAGAATTTACTCTCTTAAACAGCAAGCTTTCTACAGAATGTTAAGTCTGTAAAAGAGCAAGTTTTCCCCAGAAAGTTAGCTGTTTAAAAGAGCAAATTTTATATAAAAAGATATATTTTCAAAAGAGCTAATTTTCTATAAAAAACGAGCTCTTCAAAAGAGCCAACCTTCTATAGAAAGCTACCTCTTTATTAGCGAAAATTTTGTATAGAAAACTAGCGCTTAAAAAAGCCAACTTTCTATAGAAAACTACCTCTTTAATAGAGAAAAATTTTTATAGAAAACTAGATCTTTTAAGCTGAATTTTCGTGCAGAAATCTCTCTTTAAAAGAGCAGTAAAATTTGATCTCTTAAATAGCTGGTTTGCTTTACAAAATCTAGATCTAGTTTTCTATAGAAAATTTTCTCTTTAAAGAGCTAGTTTTCTATAAAAAAAATTCTCTTTTAAAGAGCTAGTTTCTATTAGTCTCCTGCACAAGACATGTTATAAGAACTTTCAAGACATGAGGAATTTTTCAAATGCTTTACTAAAGCGAAATCTTATAAAACAAACGTTAACAACATTGTTTGCAAGAAATTTGGTCGAGTATTGTAGGTATAAGAGTAAAGAAGAAAACACTTCGTGACGGAATAATTTGTGATACTAGCTTCTTCTTCTAAGCGCGTGTAAAAACGTCATGCATGTATGTGTGTATGATCTTTTATTTTTCTGCGCACATGCAAGGGCACACACATGCATTAACATTAGTTGTATGCGGTTAATCACATAATAGCTTACCATCTACATATTACACACACACTCAAACGTACAATATGAAAAAGAACAAGCATACACTTATCAACAGTAATTCTTTTGAGTGTTTGTTACAAACAAGCTGTCTTGCGACATCGCTTGTTACAACTGATATACACATACACCAATACATCCATCGTGCTTCGCTTATAGTACGACAGCATTTATTATTGGTTTAGTATAATACATGCGACGTGAATACATTTAAAAATCATGACGTTTTTACATTTCAAGACTGTTTACGCAGCTCTCTAGTTTCTATGCAAAATTTTCTCTTTTAAAGAGCTAGTTTTCTATAGAAAATTTGCTCTCTGAAAGAGCTAGTTTTCTATAGAAAATTTGCTCTCTGAAAGATCTGAAAGAGCTAGTTTTTTATGGAAAATTTTCTGTCTGAAAGAGCTAGTTTTTTATAGAAAATTTGCTCTCTGAAAGAGCTAGTTTTCTATAGAAAATTTGCTCTCTGAAAAAACTAGTTTTCTATAGAAAATTTGCTCTCTGAAAGAGATAGTTTTCTATACAAAATTTGCACTCTGAAAGAGCTAGTTTTCTGTAGAAAATTTGCTCTCTGAAAGAGCTAGTTTTCTGTAGAAAATTTGCTCTCTGAAAGAGCTAGTTTTCTGTAGAAAATTTGCTCTCTGAAAGAGCTAGTTTTCTGTAGAAAATTTGCTATCTGAAAGAGCTAGTTTTCTATAGAAAATTTTCTCTCTGAAATTGCTAGTTTTCTATAGAAAATTTTCTCTCTGAAATAGCTAGTTTTCTATAGAAAATTTTCTCTCTGAAATAGCTAGTTTTCTATAGAAAATTTGCTGTCTGAAAGAGTTAGTTTTCTATAGAAAATTTTGCTCCCGTAAATGGTAAAATTTTCTCTCGTAAGAAGCTATTTTTGTACAAAAACTTCGTGTTTTAAGGAATTATTTTTCTATGGAAATTGTGCCATAATAAAATGTATTTACACTTATCTGATTGAGTTTGTCATATTTTCTATTTTTATATTTAAAGACGCTATTTAACTTTTATCACTTGAACTAGAAAAATTTATATGTTAACGAGCTAATTTTTTATATTTTTGATTTGAACGGGCTAAAGTTCGTATCGGTTTTTAAGCCAAATTACATGTGATAATTATTAATGAACAAATAACACCAAAGTCTATTGTAAATATTCTGACTAACAACACATAGTTGAACGGAACAGCCAGCCGTTTTCGAAGGCCACTAAACCTTCATCATCAGCTAATTTTTTATTGAATAATGTAATATTAAAGAGCCCTATACAAATTACATTTAGTACAAATGACAAATATCTTATTTGTTTTATATTTCACATGTATTTTTAATCATTTTCCTTTCTACTGCTTAAAATTTTTCCTTCGTTTTGTCAGGATTTACTGAGGTCAATGTCAATGTTATAACCTGCCTTATTATGGGTTTGTCATTTTAGTATATTAATATTATTGTTTTTATTTACTGTAATATATGTATGTACATACATATGTCGTATGTACGTATGTATGTACTACGCGTCTTCAGTAGCCTGAATGTAACAAAGATTGGAAATTTTATAGCTGAACGGGAAAAATGAAAATTAATGGTTCATTTTTTTACGGACTGCAAAATAGATGACAAAATAACACCCAGCAAACAAGCACCGGAGGTAGAAAAATTAAATTAAATTTACTGGCAGTTTGTGTATAGTGGAAGTAGAGAGCAAAATGGAAGAGAAATAGTAATTTTCCATTACATGTCGCAGAGATGTGTGCATTGTACTTTTACCTAACCTGATAAATTTTATGAATGTTAAAACCAGACGAGCGAGCATATACATACATACACATGTACATACATATGTACATACATATGTATATATTTTAATATTTAATAACATTCAAGGTTTGAGGTTTAAATTACCAACATTAAAAGCAGAACATCAGGAAAATTTCTCAAGACAGTTGGGTTTCCTCTAAATGTGCTTCTTTACTCACTTAGAAGGTACTTATATTCTGCCAAAAATGTTTGAATGATAAATTCATAAAATTTCTAAAGAAACTGTGAAAAATGCCAGATATATTTTATGGAATTTTACTTCAATTTAGGGACAATTTTGTAAGGATGTTAACAACCATTAGCTAAAAAATATTATTGTCAGTGTCTGCAGACACAGTAGTTTCTTTCCTGCTGGTAAAATTTGTTTTGAAATAGAAAAAGTAATGGATTTTTAATGAAATTTTTGTAGGTAACTTTAAAAATGTTTTTAACAACGTAAATGCTGCTGTCTGATGATAAAACGATGTAATATGTAATAATCAAATGAAATTAGTTTCTCATCTAAATCATTGCTAGAAAATAAGGGCAAATAATTGAAATGCAAGGTGTAACGAAATGAGGAAATGAAAATATAATGCAATAATTTGAAAAATTGTAAATTAATTCAAATGTGAGTTAAAATGTTGATCTACGTCAGTTATGTTCAAAGCACCACATGCTGGAATTGCTCTTAATGATAATAAAATTGAGAAGCAAGTAAGAAAGTATGAGGTGTTTTGGGGATTTTTTATCAAATAATTTAAGTGCCATGTGTGAGTGCATATGTGTGAGTATTGTATCAGAGACTGTAAATATATATATATATATATATATATATATATATATATATATATATATATATATATATATATATATATATATATATATATATATTTATAGTCTGGTTGTATGCTTGCCTCCTACAAGGACAAGGATTCTTAGCAAGAATCGAAAAGGAACTAATTTTTTTAGTCAATCGAGGTTGGAGACAATATAAAAATCAAAACTTTTTTAATTTAATCAACAAAACACACGACTGCGCGCTCAGCACATGAGTTGATTTGATCGTCTCTCCAGGGCTCTTTAGAAAATGTTGTGCTGGTTTTTAAATTACTTTGTATACAAAAATTCACTACGTTTTTTAATACGTAAAATTTATTTTGTTTGCTCCTTAGAAAAAATTTACTCTTTTAAATAGCTAAAGGTAGAATTAGCCGAACGTCCACGTAAGCTAACGAAACAGCTGATCGTTTTTGTTGATTGAAAACAATGCAAACGCTTACCGAAGTTTGCTGTAACGTTGACGGCACGTCTCAACCTGTATAAAATAGAATTTCCTAACGTTGTTAAGTGACGTTTGTAAGCCAGTGATGGTGTCATTGTAAGTTAAATGGAATAGGGGTATTTTGGCTCTGTTTTTTGGTACTTTTGTTAATAATATCTGTGTGGAAAAACATAAGTATATAAATAAATATTTGGGAATGTACATATATACATACTTATGTACACAAATATATTCATGCATGTGTATGTATATGTACTTATATATAATAAAGAAATGCATAAATACGTCTGAGCAAAATATAAATGTGATATGTATTAAAGGATTTAAATGGTATCAAAGCTTCTTATTGTGTATGCACACATGTAAAAATTATTTCATGTTGCATACATATCGTTGGTCACACGTAGAAAGGTCCTAACTCAAATAATTGTTATTTTACAGGGGAAGATAAAAACATAATATTAAACAGCACAACTGCTTTGTTAAACTGCTTTTAAAAGTGTTATTTTTACGATATTGCAATAAATTTTTGTGACGAGGTGTAGTTGTGTCCATCGATATGTATGTATGTATGAACATATTTATTTGTTATAAATGTATAATAGACAGTATACAGTTTTAGTAGCGTTTACATATTTTAGGTACTTTTTCTTCGCTACATTCACCATTTGAACATTTTTATTTCCCATCACTGTTTTGTGAACAGCTGTTCCTTTTTAATATTAAAACAACAAAACGAAGTAAAGCATACGCACGTTTTTAAATGTTCTATAAGTGCACCAACGTGCTAACAGTACAGTACGGTACGGTACAGCAACAGCAACGTTCGGCTAACCCAGCCTTAATTTTCTATAGAAAATTATTTTCAAGAGCAAGAGCTATTTTTTTATATAAAATTTGCTTTCTGAAAGTGCCACTTTTCTATAGAAAATTTGCTCTCTGAAAGTGCCAATTTTTTATTGAAATTTGCCTTCTGAAAGAGCAAGTTTTCTAAAGAAAATTTGTTCTCTGAAAGAGCTAGTTTTCTATAGAAAATTTCTCTCTTAAAGAGCTAATTTTCTATAAAAAATTTTCTCTCTTAAATACCTAATTTTCTATAGAAAATAATTTTTAAGTTAAAAATATATTTTCTCAAATTTTTAAACAATTGACGTAAAAATGTAAAGTACACAAATTATTTTTTATTGTTTATGTTTCTATCAGATACTAACCATGAGTGGAAAGTTTTAAAAGATGTAATGCTGGTGTTTCAAAATGTAAATTATCAGAACGCTGAATTTGTTTTCAAAAACAAGTTACCTTACGTAATGCATTACGTTACCTAATGTATTAAGTTTAGTTATAAATTTTGTATTATTATTATTTATTGTATAGTGTGCCACATTACGTTACGTAATATATTCTATTTAATATATTACACGTTACGTAATTTATTATACTTTGAGTTGTGTCAAGCTACGAAATATATTTGCATTACGCAGTGTGTTATATTACGTTACGTAGTGAAATTCTTTACTTTACTTAATGTATTAAACAGTGTAATGTATTATATTTCAGTTGGTTTTACTGAAGCCCAGCTTTAAAAAAAAAATTGGAAAAAAAATCGCAGCAGAGCTTTTTCAGAGTTCCCATCGTTATATGAGATTAAGTAAAGACAAATGGCCGTATTATTTAGTTTAAAAAATTTGTTGTGAACAAATTTGTTTTTAATATCACAGTTACTATTTTACTTTACAAGAAATCAATTTTATTAAATCATTTAAAGTTTACAGCAAACATTTTTGCAATTTTACATTTATTTCAATAGTTTTTCGACACTTTAAACTTTTTAACAACACACATGATTTCATTTCAACTTCTTCGTTTGTTTTTGTTAATTTTTGCCAAGTTGAGGTATTTGAGAAGTGGTTCCACACATAAGGTTTGCCGAAGGAACAAAAAGCGTGCCGAAACGGATATTAAAGGGACGACAAAATATATATGCAATAAGTAAGTGGTTTCTGGGTTGCATGTGTGCGTGTATTAAATATAAAAAATTAAGCAAAAGTGCATGCATACATACATACATATCTATGTATGTGTGTACAATCAAACACACGTATGGGGCAATGTGTAAGTGGCATGTTAACGAACACCTACACATAATGTAAGTAAGGAAAGCACCTTACTAAATTGGATTTGGGGTGAAAGTGTGAGAGGTGGCTTCGGCAGTGATACGTACAACGCACATATGTACTTTGTGGAGAGCTTTCAACAAGAGGTATTTTTGCTATTGATGCACAAAAAGGGACGGAAATGGAAAAGGTTGTACAAGTATGCGGGTTATAATTGAAAGTAAATTTAAAAAATAAAATTTCCAAAGGAAATGTGAGCAAATGAGAAGTACTTAGGTTTTATTACACCAGAAAAAGAATAATTTGGAATGTATCAAACAATATCCTTAAAAACATATACAACATACATAGTCGTTTATCACACGTGAAATCTGCTAACGTAAATTATAGCTAGTGGGAGGCGAATCAGGAGCGAAGAATATAAATTAAAGGTGAGCATTAACCTTTCATGCAACCAATCTTTTGTAAGAAATTTCAGTAAATTTTTTTGAAAACATTAGTAAAATTAGAGATGGTCGGTTGATTCAATTGCGCATGTTGTATATGAACGTTGCCTATTAAATATGAGTTGCCTAATATTAATTCCTGCATCATCTAGACGTACTTAAACAACAACAAATAAACTACATATTTTAAATTTGTTTTAATTTTGATATGATAAATAAACAAATATTTATAATAGTATTTGTTCACTTTTTTAAATCGATATCAAATGATTCGCAAATTATCAATCAATAATATAATTCCAAATGGCATACATACACACTAGACCCCTGCACAAGACCACTTACAAGAACTTTTAAGACATGAGGGATTTTTCAAATGCTTTACTACAGCGAAATCTTCTAAAACAAAGCTAAACAACAATGTTTGCAAGAAATTTGTTTAAGTTATTGCACGCATAACGCATATCATACGCATGGGCGCGTATACAAACGTCATGCATGTACATACGCACACAGCTTGGGTGTATGATCTTTTATTTTTCACACATGCATTGACATTAGTGGCGTGCGCTTGCTCTAAAAAACCAAACTTAAACACATAATAGCTTGCCATATACATCTTACTCACATACTCAAACGTACAATATGAAAAATAACAAGCATACACACATAAACACTACTTCTTTTGAGTGTCTGTTACGAACAAGGAGTCTTCGCAACATCGCTTAAAAACACTCATATACACGTATATCAATACATCCACAGTGCTTCGCTTATTAAACGACATCATTTATTATTGGTTTAGTATAATACATGCCACGACAATACATTTAAAAAACAAGACGTATTTGCATTTCAAGACTGTTTACGCAGCCCTCTAATACATACATACGAGTACATAAAAAAATTGTCGACAAGATTTTATTATATGTAGATATGTAAATATGTATATCAAATAATTTTTATTAGAATGAATTTAATTCCATTAATTTAATCTGATAACTTTTATATACACAATTTGTGTTCATGAATGAATGAATTTTTCTCGAAAATTTTTTAGCTGAATATTTTTTATGCGAATAATTTTGCTCGAGTATATTTTGCTCTCATAATTTTACTCGGTAAATTTTTACTCGAATAATTATAACGATTTTTATTTGATTAATTTTTATTGGAAGAATTTATTCCATTTTAAGCGAATATTTGTTTACTTACAAAATTTTCATTCAAATAAACTTTACTCAAATATTTTTAACTGAATAATTTTTATTCGAATAATTTTGATTCGAATAAACGTTATTCGAATAAAAATTCTAAACAATTTTTATTTGATTAATTTTTATTGGAAGAATTTAAACGATTAATTTTTTGCTGCACGTTTTTATATAAAATTATTTTTTTTTTAATTACTGATTAATTTTTTAATTTTTTTATTTCTCATTTAAAAAATTCTCAATCGTATAAACTTTACTCGAATAATTTGTAACCGAATATTTTTTATTTTATTATTATTTTTTTTATAATTCTCACTCAAGTAAACTTTACTTGAATAATTTTACTCGAACAATCTTCATTCGAATAAACTTTACTCGAATCGTATAAGCTTTTCTCGAATAATTTTTAACCGAACAAATTTTATTCGAGTTATTTTCACTCGAATAAACTTAATCGAATAATTTTATTCGAACAATCGTTGTTCGAATAAACTTTACTCGAATAATTCTAATAATTCTTATTGGATAAAAAGATTAGATCAAACTAGGACAAAATTATGGAGTTCAGAGGAGACTATATTGAAAACTCAAATGATTTATTAAAAAACTTTTAAATCAAGTAAACTTTGCTCGAATCGTTCTAAAAAAACTGTTAATTATTAAAAAAATTATTAGAATTTTTATTCGAACAATTATTTATTCGAATAATTATTTATTCGAGTAATTTTTATATGAATATTTTTTTATTAAAAAAGAATTATCGAAACGCTTTTAGTAGTATATACAATTTTCATTAGAAAATATTCTGTTTCTCCAGTTAGAATATGTATGTAATCAAATGCTTTGTTGGAATAATTTTTATTTTATTTTATTTTTTCAATATTCGAATAATTTTGTTTGAAAATTTTTAAACTTCGGACATTTTTAATGTGTGTATGTATGTATTATTCTATTGTAAATACTCTTAAGAGGCAATTGCTTTTCATTTAGCGTTTACCAAACAAAATATTTGTGTGCTTCAGCTATGATCTACATTTTCTTTCATATTTTTAAAAACATTTTGTCAAACCATAAAAAAATAACTTCTGTGGTGTCAAACTCAATTGACCCTAAAATTTTGTATTTTCACTTTTCTTTTCTTCCTATAGGTTTGCAACACCAATGAGAAAAAATTTATTTTTATGGACTCTTTTCATAAAACCCACACTAAATAATTGAAAAGAAAAATGTACATACATATCTCCTCTCATTTACTTAAACAATGTTATAACTCAAAATATGGGATTTCGGAGTTAATACTGCACACAGATTCATTATATCATATTTAATCTTGTGTAAAAATTTCATACAAAAGGCTTGTGCACTTACCTCTCGAGAAAAGAAAATATTTTTTATATCTTCATTAATTTACACGTAAATAGAAAACTTCAAACTTATTTTCTGCAAAAGTAGTTTTTTATGAGTTATGCCTATGTTGCAAAAAAGGAGCGATATGTACTTGTATAAAAATAACAAAAATTAAAAATTTTAAAAACCCCCGACTTTTTTCAGAAAAGATGTTATATCTTCTAAACGGCTGGACCGATTTTTTTCAAACATAGCTAAGAACCCTCTCGATCAAGCCATCTTTCAAACAGAAAAAACTAAATGAAAATCGGTCCAGCCGTTTGGCCTGTACGTGGACACAGACAGACACACAGATACACAGACACACAGACACACAGACACACACTACAAACTTATAACATCCCTTTGTTTAGTCGGGGGTTAAAAAATAAAAAATAAAACCTACAATTGCTATAAATTCATCAAACAATTGAGCAAAACAAAAGCTTTTTTTATAAAAAAAAATATCAATACATAAATTGATTACAATGAAAAATATATAGAGAGCAAAACAGATTTAAATTTCTATTCATCAGATGCTTGTACAGAAAATACTAACAAACTGGTCGGAATATATCATTAAAGTGATAACTTTTTATTTTTGTTAAAATCAGTGGAAATAAAGAGCACTATGTATTATTGAGCTACAATATTTGATTTTTAATGGCTTCTGGGGAAGCATTTATTTTCACTGGACATGGTAAAAAAAATGTTTGCTTGCGGGTCTAGCAGAAATTTCAATAATTATTAAAATATATGCATTTTTACTTTTTATTTTATTTGTTATTGAACTGAATTATAATAATTTCCGTGAAAATGTATATTTAAAAATACATATTAAACACAAGGAAATTAGCACATACGAGCACAACGAAATGCAAGAAATATATGAAAAATATTTTTTCGCAATAAGAACCTTGAATTTATTTTGCCATAAAGCACAAATTGAGAAGAGACAAAGAAAAATAATATCAACAAAATCTTTTCGGCTTTTTTATTAAATAAACAATTAAGAAAATAATAAAATGCTGAAAGGAACATGAAAATAATTTTAAATGAATTTTATATAAAATAATGTGCTGCTGTTATATAGGGGAAAAAGTGTATTCCTTAAAGGCAACTAATACAAAATCTTGTAGATTCATGAATGCAGTTTCATTATTTACTTTCAGTTGCAGCGGTAAAAAATTGCCGTTGACTTCGTTCGTTGTGTTTACACTTTTGCATGTACATTAGAGTTGTTCGCCTTCCATACAAAAAAAAAGTTGTGCCAGCCACCCCCTAGTATTAAAGATAATGTAAAAACAATTCCAAAAATAATATTTTTTTGCCAGGCCTACAAATCCCGCCCTTGCAATTTTTAGTCCGATCATAACATTTTGTATACTGGTGTTCATGGCCCTGTAAGGGCTACACTTCTGTCCTTAATAGTTTTTTACTTCCACGTCATGTTCTAGTTATGACTTTTAAAAACTCGGTTCGTGCTCACCCTAATGCTAATGTGCATACATATCGTTACCTTGATATATAAAGGTCCTAACTCGAGATTTTTCCTTTTTTCGATACATTAGATGTTCTTCTGTCGAAATATAGAAAAAAATGGGGGCAAATTACGGCATTCGATACGTTTCGAAATTTTAAAATGTTTCCATATAAACTCTATTGAAATATTTCGTAATTTCGTTCGATAACGAGTGCCGTAATTTGCCCCCTGGATTTAAAAAAAATATTTGTTAGGGCCTTTCTATATTAAGGTAACGATTTATTTGCTCAATAAATTGTTTAAAACAAGAAAATTTATGTGCTTTAATATAAATGTCTATCAAATACATTTTTTTAACACATTTAGGGCAAACAAGAAGAAAAGTATAATTTTTTAAAGAACAAAAGCAAGAAACAATTTTTTATTTCCTATAAAAAATATGTATGCATGTATTTGTACATATCATCACCTTAAATGCAAACGGACGTAACTACACAAAAATTCTAAATAGAGTTTTTTTATTGATTATGGTTAATTTTATCAAACTGCATGTCCACGTAAATATTTAGACCTCTGGGATGAAAAATAACGACTCTATTAGAGAAATTCAAACGGACGTAATTACGAATGCATTTATTTTTTATTGCAAGGAACGTAACTACATATATGTAAGTATCCATACTAAATACAAGTAAATTTCGGAGAAAATGTTTAAGAATACTTTATTATTATTGGTTTTGTAAAGTTTTTTGTTTCTCCTGGAAAAAATATAAAAAAATGTAGTTACGTCCGTTTGCATTTAAGGTTACGATATGTATGTGTATGAAATTCTGACTAGGAAAAAATTTAAATTATACTAATTTTTTAAGCACAAAAATAAATTTTTATTGTTGTATTCCAAACAAATAAAGAAAGAAAATTAATTGTTTATTTAAAAGCAATAACATTTCTCTTGCCTTCCCATAACCCGCTAACATAAACTTAATTTCTACACAAATAAAACGTATACATACATAAGTACATTTTTTCAAAGCAAGTTTCATTCATTCCCTCTAGTTTTATGGGTTTTCGATGTAAAAAAAAAATTCAATTGAAAGAAAAGCACCCACTACTATAAAAATTGGAAAAACATCACACACAAAATAGAATAGAAACTAGTTTTTTTTTTTGTTCTACGTTGAAATATGTACACAAAGTTGCTGCAGCAACTAAACAAATTCTGCCACAAACAATTGCCGCCATTACAATCATCATGATAATGATGATCATCATCCTCATTATTAAGAGACCAAAAAGTGAGAATAGGCAGCTGGTGGAATATACTGTGAAATAAAATTGAATAAACTATCCAAACACCCAGCACCATAGTCTGAAACACGTGCATCGTTGCGCCAGCAATTTTATGGTTAAATCACCAAGCATTCAAGCGTTTGTCTAATTGTTTTGGAAAATCAAGTATGTAAGTAATTTCTGGTTAATAGCAATGGGGGAAAAATAGATAAGTTCTAGGAAGTCGAATTTTTTAATAGGTACGAGTATAAAAAACACATGAAAAAATAATGCGCAAGATTGAGCTAATTTTAAAGGTTCTTTCAATAGTAGTAAACTATTAAGCAAATTACTTTTTTTACAGAAATTACTTGCAAGTAATTACACTGTGCAGCAAACACACGGACTTGACAGTATACGTTCGATTCTACCACTCTACCTATCGAAAATCAGTGCGCCCTCAAAAAATGGGCGCTGGATGGAGTTCACCGAAGAAATCTTATTAAAATTTTATACGAAAAAACTTTTTCACTTTTTTCAGAATAACGGGTAGGGCATACCAGGATTTGCTCTTAATATAAAGACTCGGATTTATGAATTTTATTTCCGATACTTTCCTCCTCTTCTTCATCGTTACAACTAAAGCAGTAATCATTGTACGGGAGACCCGCACGTTTAGCATGGGTTCCGAAAGCGCAGTAGCCGCTCAGTGTGACCTAGAAATTCCTCAAGTGCTTCCCAGTGAAGTTCTTGAATTGTTTAGTGCCGTGGTGGTTTAGTCACGATCAAAGGGTTCTCTCTATTGCGCAGGTGGGCTCATTACGCCATTTGTCTTCAGCTGATTTAAGAAAGCTCAACATCGAAGCGTCTCCAGCAAAATGAAACTGGGAGTAGGGTTCCCCTCTTTGCCAGATCATCCGCAATTATGTTGAATAAATTATTCCAATGTCCACGCACATTCTTGAAATGATGTGGCATACACAACTGTGAGGGACTTAATTGAAGACTCAGTTATGATATGGATATCTCTGTTTGATTTCCGATAAAACCTCAGCCAGTGTATTGCTCTTTTAATGGCAGATATTTCTGCCTGCAACATACTACATTCGTCTGGGAGTCTGAAGGACGTTTCAAGTCCGAATTCTGGAATATATACGCCCGCTCCAACTCTCCCCTCCCCCACTCGTCAGTGAAATACGATTATGCCTATCGATCAGCTGTTTCGACCCGTTGCAGTTACATTCTATAAGTGAGGCCTAAATTAGACATGCCATTTCCATAATGCCATAGTTATAACCAAACCAAAATTCAATTAGTTTTTATGGCAATGGCTATGGCGTTATTGCGAGTCACCTATAATCAAATACAGTGTTGAATATAAGTTTGGTTCGAACAGCTGTTTTTTATGGTTATGGTTATGGAACGTCTCGATGAACCTTGAGCTTTAAATGTTGAAAAAACAAAAGCAAAAGAAAAAATTAAAAATTAAAGTATTATTATCAATTAGCTACTCCTGGGGTCTAATCGTCGCTAACGTCGATAACAAGCTGATACGATCACATGAAGCACGTTATCGAAAGCGACGTCTAATCGTCCTGATCTATTTACATCTAAAAGAAATTGCTCAAGGCACAAAAAATTACATTCAATTCAGGAAATTATCCACGAGTTGTCAACACTGCTAGTGCATAATATTTTTCAAATACTTTTTACTAAGCTTATACAAATTCCATATATGACTACAGTAGCAGTAAACAAACGCAACAAAACAAACTCAACCGAAAATCTACACCTACACCCATAGATTTTCCAAGCTTCCATACAGATTTTATGGTGACTATCATGATAATAATGATGTTATGCAATGATAATGAATACTCCCGGCTGACGTGTGGTCACCTTCAATTGACGCTAAGCATACGAGTATAAGTATACATACATACATATGGCTGCTGTGGGTGGGTGATTGTTTCATTTGAGAATTTCTCTTCTCCCTCTACTAAACATTTATGTATATACATACAAACATACTTATATGTAAGTATGTATGAAGACTATGGAAATTATATAAACAAATAAGTATAAACAAAAAACAAATTGATTTAAAGTGGGATATTATAATAATGAAAATAAATGTTAATATGTCTATATAAAGAAGAAAATCGTGTTTAATTACGTATAGAAAAATAATATGTTAAATGTTTCTTGTGTTCACAAATGACTCAACTCAAGACATTAGTTAAAAGAGCTTTGAATGAAATTTTTGTTTTTTTTTTTGTGTTTTATCTGCATAAATAAAAGTTCATGAAGTTTAATTAGCAAATTTATGACGAATTTATGCATCCAAATGGAAATCTTCGTGATAATGGAAAAATAAAAATGACAATTTGGTTTTTAAATGCTCCCATTGAAAATAATTATAGGTCAATTTATCATCAATAAGTTTAAAGTGGCGACTGAGTAATTAAACGATAAATGATGAATTTCAACAAAGTTTTAGTGTTCGAGGTGAAACTTTGCATACAGAGCCAGACAGCGACTATAAGTAATTAAAAATTTGTGCTCAATTGACAGAAAGGTCATTTTAATTACAATTTCCAGGGAGTAAAAGAAATTTAAGCTGCAATAAAAGATTTTTTTAATTTTATTTTTTAAGGTGTATATCTAATGTTAATGTTCGTTTTTTTATTTTGGATCAAATGTTTATCTACTAATATCTAGGCCTCAGAAAAAATTAAGTTACGTTTTTTAATGAACTAAAACCTTTAAAAAAATTTAACTGACTTTAAAAATAAGCACTAAAAATTTAAAAATAATTTAGATTCAGTGAAACAAAATAGCATACTGAAATGTTTACTTTAACTAAATTTGGAGTATTTTTAACTTTTTAGTGCTTATTTTTGAAGCCGGTTCATTTTTTTAAGCTTTATTTTTAATTTACTAATTCCAATTTCGAATTTCCAAAGGCCCGCGCCCATTTATGCAAATATTAGTTCTAGCATCCACTTTTCTAAATGCAATATATTGCAACTTTTAGAGCACAAGGTGTGTTTCAAGATTCATACAAATCGGTCAAGTAGAAGTAAGTGAAATATAATATTAAGCTTAAGTGGGCATGGCCTCAACAATTCTTTATGCGCAAAATTATGGCATTCTAGGAGTTAAAATTGTTTGCCAAGTTTCGTGGGAATCCAATAAATAAAAGTTCATCTAATTTAATACATACCAGCATTTCATGGGCGTGACCCCACCAACTTTTTTAAATCCATAATTGAGTCTTTTTCTGAGCTAAAGGTATATGTGAAGTTTCGTAAAAACCGGTTATGTAGAAAGGGCGTTTCCCCTCTCACTTTTTTAAATACAAGATTAACGTCCCTTTTCACAATGTATGATTAAGAGTTAACGTGAACTTTAACTGACAGTTCTTCATACAAAAGTTGCCGTTAAAGTCCCTGTTAGCTTTTAATTGTACATTGTGAAAAGGCCCGTAAGTCTTTTTGAAAGTTGTGGCAAGTTTCGTAAAAATTGTAGAACGCCTTAAATATTATATTAAATTTTAATGGGGTTGGCTTTGCGCATTTTTTTTTCAACTTCGAAATTGTATCGTTACGAGTGCCCAGTAGTCGTTTTCTCTTTCAATTTTTTGACAAAAAAAAAACAAATCGGTCTTAAAAGTTACCGAGTTACTAAGTAAAATAAAAAATAAAAAAACACGGCCGATTGATATAGTTTTTCCTTCTTGAAGTCGGTTAAAAAATAAAACTTCTTTAACGCAAATAAATTTTAAGGATTTAATATCGTAAAAGTGGAAAAATAAATATTTATTATTTTCCTAAATTCGGTATACATACATATGTAAGTTATTAAGTTTCTTGGCCTGTATAATAAAACTTTTTTATGTTTTTTTCTTTAACAAAACAGATGCCACATTTAATAATTTCATAAAATTGGCGACACAGTCTACTGAATACATTTGCAGTATTGAAAAACACATCAGCTTTTTATTATTATCTTAAAAAAGGTCTGTTTCTATGTAAAATACGCTCGCAACTAATTAATTTCTTTGTTTTTATCATAAAATTACTTACGTTTCATATTTAGTGCTGTTACTTTTAAGTGTTTCGGTTTAAAAAAATTAAAAATATCTGGTTGTTTCTTTATGGGAATTGTTAAAATTTAAGTTTAAAATTTTTAAACGCACTAATAATCACAAATTAATATTTTATATATTTATTGTTGAGCTTCTCATTTGTTTAAATGAAAGTTTATAACATAATAACTCTAGTTGTTCTAAGAAACTTTGGGTAAAGGTTCCCTGATGATCTGCATTAGCAACAGTGAAATGCGCATAGGATCCAGCTAAACCCCTCATTAATCAATTTCAATGTATTTTTAATAATAAAAAAAATATTTTACTTAGTAAAATATTAATTTGGGATTATTAGTGCGTTTAAAAATTTTAAACTTAAAATATATCTGATTTGATTGTAAATCGTCATACCTATACTAAATACGACTGTACACGGATTGTCTAACAAAAATAAAATAAATATGTAGTTTCCTGTTGCCAAGGCATATCGAACAGGTAGACGTAATAGTAACAAAATAAATGAAATAAATGGGCGATTTTGTACATATGGCTCATTTACTCCAACAACGTCATAACTCACAAAATAGAGTTTTTGAATTAGTGATGCAGAATTATCTAATCATACAAATATCTTGTTTAATCAACTCTTGACAGTAAAACAAATTTTCTTTCTTCTTTAGTTATGTGTCGAAGATTTCAACATGTACTTGTTTTCTATTACTATTTTTTTTTACTTATGACGCTCTTTGACTAAATGAGCGATGAGTAGTGATACAAAAATACCTGCAAAAATATTATACTCGTATTATTATAAAAACGCTGACTTGTCATTACTTCAATATAGCAACAACAACATGAGATGAAATAATTATTTAAATGAACGACAAAAAGGCCAAAAAGACAAGTTGAAGAAAATAACAAAAAATTATTATACAAATATTATTAACTTTAAAGTTGTTTACAAACTACTAGTGATTAAAAAAGGGTCAGCGTTAGCAAAATAAAAAAACATGAAGGGAAAAAATTAACAAACATAAATAAGTATGTTGTAACCAAGTGAAAAACGAGCACAGACACACCAAAAATAAGAGTATAAATATATTTACTCTATAAAATTTAATGACTTCCAAATAAAACACAATGACTTTACATACATACAAACTGAATAGTATTTCAAAAATTAATATGCATGTATAAACAAAACATAGAATAGAGTATAATTCAATTAAAAACTTACTTTCCAATAAACGTTGTATTAAACTGTCCACATTTAGATCAAAATCCGCCATGATGATTTTATTCTATATATAAGAATTGTACTTAATTGACAAGTTGCAGCAGATTTATTTAATGTTTATTATAGTTTATTTAATTGGAATTTATTAATGCTTTTGCCGTTGCGTTTTATTTAATAATTTTACTAGAGCAACATTACGCCCTCGCATAAAACAACTTTGAGAAATACTGCCTTACAATAGGTATATTTTCGTGTATTCAAATTTAAATAACAAGGCAAAATGATTTTCCTTTTTAATTAGAATTTCTTAAACTAAACAGTGTTATGTTAAATTGCACAAAAAAAAGGAATAAATTAGATTTAGCAAAATTAAAACACGGCACGCACTAAATAACAATTTCACTTATAGAAAAATAGAATAAAAAGGAAAATATATGTATGTACATACATATAAACACAGTGGGTACAGAAATTTAGTTTTCTATAGTTTTTTTTATGTTTTAGTTTTTAGATAAGAAAACTTATTTACTCAAGCAAAATGTTCTTGGCTGGGAGATATTCAATGATTCACTTCCATATTGGCAAAAGAAAAAAAACAAGAAAAATCCAATTAAATTGAAAAAAAATTACGGCAAACGCACTTCACCCAAAAAAAAAAAGAAAACGCAACGTAATTGAATTAAACTTTAAAATGCCTATACATTTTACGATGGGGCGTGTTTTATTTTTTGCTTTTTCCCCCAAAATCTTCGTTTCTTTATAGCACTTAGCAATGAAGCTACTAGTATGTAGGTTAAATAATCGTATAAATTTGTCCAAAATTTAATTTTATTATAAACTATACGTGTTATCTATTTTTTTCACAGCACACTTTTCTTTCAACCATAAATGGTTTAAATCTTTTCTACATTTCTTTTTTTCCAAGTTTCTTTGCTTCTGATTTTTGGTTTTTTTACACAATAGTTTTCTATTTTGTGTGCACAATTTCCCTTAATTCTTAAATTTTTACTTTGAGTTATTTGATTTCTTTTGTAGTTAGAAGTAAAATTTCTTACAAATTACTATAAATTTTTTATAATTTGTTCCAGCGTAGTTTTTAATTTTTCAGTAGATTCCGTGTTTTAACCGAACTTCACTCTTCCCGTTTTTTTACAACCAATTCATGACCACCGCAAAATTAAACTGAACAAATTCTCTTTGTTTCATTCTTTTTCCTTTGCTTTTCTTTACTAATAAAGGATGCCACACCGAATGGATTGTAAAACACAGAGTTGCACGTTTCGGCATTTAAATTTTGAAATCGTCGAGAAAATCGGCTTGAGTTTTTCATTTTTTTACTTAATAGACAAAAATAACAATTACATCATCGGTTAGTTATTGGTTTGCGGCACAGTAAACTCAAAATACATTATCTCTGCAGCAAACAAAAAATAATCAACCGACTAGATTTCTAATAGGTCTGCAAGTTTCACAACCAATCTCTAGAAGGAAATAATTCTGGCAGCACTTTGGTGAATTTAGGCTATAAAAGCTTGGCAGCACTTATTAAAAAGAACAACAACAACAATAAACGAACTTATTTACAATCTAAAGAAATGAAATACAGCTTTATTTAAATTTTAGTGAACTGATTTTAAAATTTAATATTAAAATACATAATTATTTGTGTGATTTAGACTTTTTCTCATCGATTTGTTTCATACACTCCTTTTTAACTTCATTTAACAATTCGACTTCATCTTTTATAAAATCTAACTGTTTTTCGATTTCATGACGATACAAAACTGGCTCAAGATCTAAAAATATAAAAAAATAACGTTAAGCGAATATAAAAATTCTGAAAAGTTGGTTCTAACTTCTCCTTTTACACAACAATCGATACATATAGTAGACACCGTCCAGAGCTCTATCTTTATTGAGATCATAACTTGCTACTGTATCCTTGGCATTGGCCATTATTTTCTCCCACTTGGAACATTCAGCCCTGGCCTTATTATATGATCTTTCCAATTCGGTTAGATCATTTTTCAAACCCAAAACCTCAAGGGCTGCTTCATTGGTTATCTTTACCATACGTTTGCGCATATCTTCAATTTCTTGTATTTTTTGCTGCTCCAAACGTGAAATTTCCACTTGAGCTAGCACTTTGTTTTCGAAAAATGTAATTATGAATTAGCAAACGTTACTAATTGGAAAACTTACTTAAACCATCACAACGATCCATGCAGTCCTTAACGGATACAAAAATATCCGATTTATCTACAACCTCTTGTAATACTTTTTCGTAAGGCTCAAGTTCTTCGACAGTTGCCTTTAAGACATCACGAAATTTGGCTGCAAAATGTACCTACATAATTATTTTGCAACTCATTGAGGAAATAGTTTCGCTTCACTCACCGAGTTCCTCTACGCTAGTCTTGCATTTCTTAATATTTTCTTTTGTCGCCTCTTGCATGGCAGTTTCTTCGGCAACTTTTTTCTCAGCAATACGTTTCTTATCCATACAATCTTTTATAAAGCTGTTGACTTCTATAAAACGTTTACGCAAATCGCCTTGAATTTTATACAATTCTTGGATACGATTAGAGTTATTAGCTGTTTGTTTTTTAGCATTTTCCAACATTTGTTCTTGGAGTTTTAACATGGCAGTATATTCACGTTCATTGCGTATAAAAAGTAGTTCAACAGAATCGCCAGCAGAGTCCCAATTAGGTGGTTTGCTAAACAATTTAATTTTAAACAAAAAAATAATGTGCTTGAAAAAAGGCTTACACAAAGAAAGCATCCTGTTGTTTGGATTCAATATAGTCCCCAACAGCCTTTTCAGGGCTTAAATCCAAATTGCCAATAACATCTATTTTTGTAGTGGGCCTTAAACGTGGCATTTAATCTCTTTTTTTATTAAAATATATTTGAGTGAGAAAACAACTGAAAAATATGAAACTTCAAAGCAGAATTAATTGTGTTCAATAGTTTTATCGTTAATTAACAGTCACTATGGCAATTTTCGGTAACAAGAAAAATCAAGTCGCATTATTGTACAAAATAATAAAAGTTAGTGTTGCTAATACTGAATAAATTTTATGGTAGGGAAAATCGCTTTTTTGATGAAGATAAATCGTTTCAACTTTAATTATTTTTATTAATTTTGAAGACAAATAAATTACAGCATATTTTATTTAGTACATTTTTTATATTTTGGTTATTTATAGTTTGTAAATTATTTTTCCCCTATATTATGTTTATTACTTTAAAAATAGTACATAATATAACATTAATTTTATACGTTTTTTTATGAATTTATTTATTATTTTGATTTATTTTTCAAATTAATGTTAATAATTTTGTTTCTATTTTTGAGCTTTATTAAAACTTTTAATATATTTATATATTTAACTTAAATTAATTTAACGAAACTTTAAATAGGAAATAATGATGTGTATTCGGAAATATTTTATCGATTATTTGTTCCAGAACTTAAATATTTACTATTAAGTGAAATTAAATACTTCCTTTAACTCGCTTTTCATGTCTATACACCTTTCTTTTTAATGAAAACTTTTGATATAGTTGCGGCCCCAGCTCGGTAAGGGAATACAGCTTTCTATATCTAATTAAAATTAGTGGTTATTTTTTAAATTCCGTCAGGCTTGTATTTATTGTTTGTCGTACAATTAATTTGATTCTCATTATAGCAATAGTTGTTTGCTTATCTCAACGGATTGTATTGCTTACATTCAGCACTTGCAATTATTTTTCCGAAGGTATAAATCGTTTGGTGCGCCCCGATGTGAAAACATCTAATTTTTTTTAATATTAGAAACCAAATAAAATAAAGTTCATCATATATGTATGTATATGCAAATAAACATTGTATGAACTGTATGAGATTTTTTTTAGCACCAAGTCAAGAATTTTATTACCTCAAATTGCCTAATTCTTTAGTCTTTCAAATCAATTTAGAATTTGAAATTAACTCGTGCGCCTTTATGGTTACGGTTTTATATAACAATAATAAATAGTCCATTGACAAACAGTACGAAATTTTTTATGTAATGGAAATAAATTTCTTCCAATTGCAAGCAAATACTCCGTGCTGAAATTGGTCACCTTTTGTCATTTTTTTTTTAATATTTTATTACACGCTTCATTCTGAAATGGTTAGCATCACTGTTAATAGATCCTTGAATTTTATTGCCACCTTGCAAAGGCACACCTGGGATGCTTCATAGACCTTGCCACCTTGTTTCTTAGCAATTAACTAATCGGCCGTTACTTTTTTTAAATCATTTTTATTTTAGTAATTTCATTTAAGATAAATAATGAATGGTTTTATGCTTTTTGTTTCTGTTAATATTTGACACTATTTGTTGTTGTTCTGTTTTTGGAGTCTTAGTATTTCGCCAGATTTTTGGTTGGTATTTACTGCTGTAGATTTTAATAAATAGTTGTATTTAGTAATTTTTGTTTTTGGAGGCATTTGCTTTATATAACAGGAATACTTCTTAACGTTAGCTTAGTAGGCTGTAATTATTTGTAGCTAAAAGGAAATAAAAGATAGAATTAATAATTTAGTGATAGGTTTATCATATTTAAAATTAGTAAGAAAAAAAATCATTATTTTCATTGCTAAAATTAAATCGCTTTTGTCGCGAAAAATTTTTTGGTTGGAGAGATAATTTACAAGGGAATAAAATGTTCGAATTTTACTTGAAGTTAGGGAGAGGAAATTGAAAGGGTATATTTTTACGACCTCATTCATAAAAAATTATTTTTGATTTATAAAAGGTTTATACAACAAATTACCAAACAAAATTGATAAACCAAAAATATTTTATATGATTAAGGGCGTTCATGTTTTATTTTTATTTATTTTTTTTTTCATCAAGTTTTATAGCAATGAATATAACAAATTTTTAATGCTAGACATTAAGCATACAAACATAAATCAAGCACATTAAACAAATTTACGAATTTTTACAAACCAATTATACAAACATGTTCCAAATTACTGTTACACCTTCCATGATATGACAATGATGAGTGTGATATGTCAGCGTGGTTTATCAATACACATGCTAATAGTGTCATTCAAAAGAAGGATGTTAAAATTATAAATTAACAAAACTTATGAAAGTGTTGTTCTTGATTAAGAAAATCCAAATTACGAATAAAAAATTAGAGTTAAATAACTTATATTCCAAAAAAAAGTTAATTTCCTTTTTATCTGTTCCGAACTCAACTCTGTTTGGTCGTCTAAGAGTCAAAAAACATTAACATTTAAATTTTTAAACTGAAATTGCAATTTTTATTTATTTTTTTTTTTTCAAAATTTCAAGTTTTGAAAATTTTATGTATTTAAAAATGTTCGAAAATTTTAACTTATCTTCGAAAATCATTTTATTTGAATATTAAAATATGTATCCTAAAAGATTTAAGTTCCCAAAAATAGTTTACGAAGTTCGAAAAATTTTTTCAAACATAATCATATGCGAAAAATAAACAAAATGAAACTAGGATCTTTATCACACTTGGCGTATTTCGACTTCGACCGCGATTGATTATAAAAAATCTTAAATATGTTCAATTCTTATTTTCTTTTCAATTAAATTTTAATTAAATAAATAGTCCAAATACAAATTTTCCTTCGAGTATATATAATAGAGCGTATATTTTGTTGTTGAATTTAGCGGCATTACTATTTATGTGGGTTTTTGTATGTAGGTTTTTGTTTCTTTTCAATTTAATTTAATAATTAATATTTAAACTTAATAAAGAGAATAAAATATAAAATACAGTAATTTAAAAAATAATAATAATTAATTCGTGTAATATTAATTTCTCTTGCATATTTCCTTTTTGTAAAAGTAAATTTTGTTTTTGTTTCAAAATTGCGTTTCGTTAGTTGAAGTACGATTTTGTTCAAAATAAATATTGTATATCGTATATAATAATGTTAAAAGGAATTGCAAATCTCGCAGCACTTTCAAATCGAATTTTAGATTTCGAAACTTATATAAGATATTTAAAAAAGATTTAAGCAGAAATAATTCTATAAGAAAGCTTTAAAAACATGTACAAAGAAAAAAGAGGAAAAAGATAACAGAAATCTCAAAGAAATGTTAATAATACAAACAAAGTACAATTAATGGAATTTACTAAAAAAAAAAAAAAAACATACACAAAAGTTAAGCAAAATATTTAGCCCTCTTTTTGTTTCAATATCTGATTTCAAATTTATGTAAGAGTCTGTTGCATGTTCATTATAGCTTTTATGTTTCTATGAAATTATTAACTTAATGTATTGGATTAGGATTATTTACGACAGAGAGGAAAATCGGTTTTACATTTAAAAAGAAACTAAAAATTAAACAAAAAGGGATAGAAAATTTATAATAATGGAATTTCAATATAAAATTATGTTGTTCTTTTCTTTGTAATGTAATGTTTTAATTATTTAAATTAATTTTTTTTATTCATAGTTACAGTTAGAATAATTGTTTAAAGACATATTTAAAGAAAGCCTACATTCCATAACCGGGTGGATAAGCCATATTGGGCGCATAACCGGGCGCTGCTGCAGCAGCACCATAATTTTGGGCATACTGTGGTGGTATACCCATTGCAGGACCAGCTGTTATCATTAATTGAGGTTCCATGGTAATTATGTTTTTATGTTCAACAGTTTCATCTTCCTTTTCTCGTCGTTGTTCGTTCTGTTCGAGTTTATCCACTTTGGCGGTGTATTCACGTATAACCTAAAAACATTAAAATAATTTTTCCAAAAAGTTATTAAAAAAGTAAAATTTAAATAGTGAACTTACTTGAATCATATAAGGCATGGCAAAGTCCATAATATTGTGTTTCCATGCAAGTTCCAAAATAACATCGGGTCTTAATAAATCGTAGCACTAAAAAAAATAATAAGAAGAGTAATACAATTATTTGAAAAATGGTTTTTAAAATTTATTTTTAATTTGTATACAATATTCTCTCTCTCTCTCTCTCTATGGTATAAGAAGCAAAGTTTGGCGAAATTTAGCAAGTTGAATCGTAATAAAGTTCGAAAATGTTTAATTTGATTCGTAAAAATTTGTAACAATTTTAAAATTGTAAAATTTTTAAAATATGTATTATCACTTTTTTTGTGGACAGAAGACAGATTGTCCGTTAACTTGCCTCTTTAGCTCATTTAAAACTCGAGTTTTAATTTCGAAATTTTACTGATGTACATAATAATTTTTTCGCGGTCAAGTTCGAAATTTTTCTAATTTGATATTTTTTAAGTTCGTTAAGATTTAAGTGGAAAAATTAATTTCCGAAATACAGAAAATTATTTTTTCGACCTCAAATTCGAAATTTCTCTAATTTGAGATTTTTAACAATTCTATAATATACGTATACATACAAAAAAAAAAATATAAGAGGTTAAATTAACTAAGCTTACATAGGTAACTTTTTTTTATATGAAAGTAAAAAACTTGGGTTTTATTAACTACGCAGTTAGGAAATTTGTACATTACACATTACCTAAAATCCAAGCTAATATACCTATTACAATAAGGTACATACATACATATATTTTTCGAAACTATTTTTATTGAAATGTTTTCTATTTTATTGTCAAAAGTAAATTTTTGAGCAAAAAGGTATATATACATTAAGTGTTTAAATTTATGAAAAATAATTCTTTTTAATTATTATAGATGAACTAGCTGAACCCGGCAAAAGTCCTCTCTCTTGCTTGCTTTCCGTTTTTACTTTTTAATGGTATAAAAGCAAGTACGCAAATTGTCAGTGTATCCAGCATATACATAGGTGTTTCCTTCGGCAGCTACAGACGACCTATACCTTCGCATAGGAAGATCCCCATCCCAAGTTTTAATGGTCTCCACCAACTCAGAGCTGCTTTACGATTGCCGGCAAACGTAGTCTTATGCAAGAAACACAAATGGGAAGAACGACGAATTTCGTGGACGGTGACGAATTCGTCGATAATAATTCGCTGAGTAAATTCGTCATGTGAAGCACAACTACGACTAAATAACAGCTCTTATAATTCATAAAGTTGCTTATGGTTTGTGCTGAAATATATCGGAGAGTTCGTCACGCACGACGAGTTTCGTTCGACGGCAGTGTTGTGTTAATTTGGATATACATGCATGTATTTTATTTTTTATGGCAAAAGCTCGCTACGAAAAATTCGTCGTTCGTCCCAGTTGTGTTCCTAGCATTGCCTTCAAATGTTTTATTTTCGTGGTATTTTTTTATTTTTCATTTTATATATGTATACATGTATGTAAATATATAAATTGATAAATAAATAATAAATTTTTTTTAGAAATTCAAAAATTCTTTAAATCCATGACAATTATGGAACTATAAATAGTTATATTAACTAAAATACATGATAATTTGCCGCATTATATGTGTATAAATTTACTTTGCTATTTAGATAATTCAAAGAAGACAAAAGTATGAATTTACCTCGTCGTTAAGGAGTTTCAACTAAAATTTTAGTTGATTTTTCGAACATAAAAATCAACTAAAATTTTTGTCAAATTGCCTAAAAAACTTTGTAAATGCCATTCTACCCTTTCACTTAGTTAAAATTATACCATTATTTTAGGAAATATAACCTATGATTTTTTTGTGTATATGTATGTATGTAAGTCCAAAAGTTTATTTCCGAAATTTCGAAAATCATTTTTCTAATTTTCGATTTTTAAAAATTCTATAAGATTTAAGTCCAAAAGTTGATTCCCGAAATTTCGAAAATCATTTTTTCGAATTCAAGTTCGAAATTTTTCTGATTTTAGATTTTCAAAAATTCTATACGATATATGTAAGTCCAAAAATTAATTTCGAGACTTTCGAAAATCATTTTTCCGAACTCATTTTTGAAATTTTTCTAACATGAGATTTTTAAAAATTCTATAAGATTTAAGTCCAAAAATTGGTTTTAATAAATTTCGAAAATCATTTTTTCGAATTCAATTTTAACATCTTTCTAATGATTTAAGTTCAAAAATTAACTTCCGAAATTTCGAAAATCATTTTTTTTTTAATTTTTTATGTTTTTTTTCGCATTTAGGGATGATTAGATGGGTTAAAAAGTAGCTAAGGGGAAATTTAGGGGCCAATTATATTAATTAAGAATATTTTAAGGCTTTTCTTAAAATCGGTAATTAAATATTGTTATTTGAGTCTTTTGAAAAAAATTTTTAAATTGGAAAACATAAAATTTTTAATTTGGAAAACATAATCTTCAGATATAATGGAAATACAAAATTGGGTTTTACTACACTATACTGCCAGTACTATCGAACGTATACTTTAATCTGATTCTAGAAATCAATATACATACATACATATTTACTCCATTCCACTTTCTAATAAAAAAAAATATTTATAAAAAAGTTTTTAGATTCTCCAGGAAAACTTTTCATAATTTTTCTTTTTCTCTTTCCAGAAAGAAATTAATGGTCCTTATCGTGATTGGCGTATTTAGATTTCGACTGCGACATTTCGGTCCTAGATTAAAGACAAAGTCGAAGTCGGATAACGCCAACCACGAAAAGCAGGAGTATTTAATGGAATGTATATATATCTAACCAAAGATTTAGAAAACATTTTCGAAAATTCGAAGTGCAGTTCGAAATTTTTTAAATTTGAATTTCAAGCATTTCTAAAAATATTTGAATTCAAACATAATTTACAGCAACACAAAAATCTTTTCTTCAAGCCATTTCGAAAAGTATACAACTTACAATTGGCACCATAAAATCTGTATAGATATATCGAGTCGTAACCGCCAAAAAAGCTTAGCGACATAATTTTCGAACTTCATTTTTTGAACAAAATCCATTATTTGCTATCGTAAAAAAAATCGCTTAAGCTTTTTTAGCGGTTATGGCTGGACATAGCAATAAAAAAACATTAAAAGTTTTAATCTCAGTTCACTCACTTGGAATAAGCAGGCAGCAAAACAATCGTAGGCATTACGTTCGAGGAACCAAGCCAGAAGTTCTTCGGCAATTTCTTGTTTACCCGATTCAGCAGCATATTCCATAGCATCCTTATACAAACGATCCTTTTTACATAATTCAACTGATTGTTTCCAGCGGTTGTTGCCTAAATTTCACAAAAAATTGTTTTTGTTTTAACCCACTTAATGCTTAACCAACAAGCCATTAAATTTAATTAATTTTCAACATACCTTTGTATAGATAAGCAGCAATACGTCTAAATTCAGTCAACTCATGTTTCTCCAGTTTCTGGGCCAAGGCAATGGTATCGAAATTATCGAAACCATCTATGGAATTGCGCAGTCCTTGATAATCTTCCTCCTCGATCAGTAAACCATTCAAAGCCTCATTGATCGCCTTGTTGTTAAGCGATTGCACGGAACGCAAATAGGGTTTGACCAGGGCCAAATGGCCGGTTTTCGAGAAGAATGTTACGGCTCTAGTGTGATCCATGCGTGGTGCCAATACCAAAAGTATATCGTTCAGTAAAAGAGGCTTAAAGTCCAAATAGAATTGTATAGCCTTATAGTAAAGTTCAATGTTGGCAACCTTTGTGATAATATCTTTGAAGTGACCTTCACGCCAGGCTTCGGTGGGGTGAGCCATCATAGCGATTACAGCGTTGTCGTACTCCTCGTATTTATCATAAAGGAATACCAACTCGGACCACAAGTGGGCTGACTCGGCAGCACGTAATACTTTAGGTATATTGACACGCGACCAGAACAATTCCAAATGTTCGCGCATTTTCGAGGGCTTAAATTTCGAATAGAGTATGGCCAACTCGGTAAACATGCCCATGTGTGCACGCTCCAAGCCCAAAGCAGACTCAAGCAGAGCTATTAGTTCTTCAAAGTAGCCGCGATCTTGGTAGTAATTGATCAAATCTTCCAATTCGTCGGCATGTACCACAATATGCAGGCCGCACATTTGAGCCAAACGGAATTCCTCAGCATCCACACAGGCAAAGCATACTTCCTTCCAGGTGCGTGTCGAATTGGCCTTACGGGCGGAATCTACAGCCCCTTGGAATTCCTTCAGATACACCAAAGTAATAGCCAAGCGAGCAAAGTTGCTGACATTGTTGTAAAGCAATTTGGCGGCATCATACATGCCATCATTGAAACATCTGTCGCCTATCTTTTGAATGTCTGCGTGATTGGGTCCGGAAATGAACTCCTCCAAATCAGCTAGACGACCTGTTCTGGCGTAGGCATAAATCAATTCACTTTCTATGTACGATTCTCTGGCCTTCTTGCGGGCCATTTGCAAATAGCGCACCAAATCTTCCCACGAATCGGATTGAGAGGCCACATTTACCACATCCATGTAAGCGCTGGGATCATCTGCCTTGATGTAAGAGTCAATGGCTTCTTTAACCAAACCCTTGTCCAGCTGAGCTTTGGCCAATTGAGACCATACAGCAGGCTCGTTGCAACGCTCGGCAAATTCATAAGCTCTTTCAAGATTATTGACCTGTTCGATCAAGACTTGTATGGCCGAGGTGTTGACATCAAACTTCTTAAAGATAGCAAAGGCCTCCTCATACAATTGATTGGATATGGCTATGTTGGCGATATCAGGAGCATCGTAGTTGTCCAAACGATTTATGTAGTCCATAACACGTGTGCGATCGGCTTTGATAGCAGTTAAGATCAAAAGATTTTGTAAATTGCGATGATCGGAAAACACGGAAGAGTCTAAGATGATTTTCTCCAATAGTTCAATAAGTTCATTGGGTAAATCGGCGGTCATGAAAGCCTTGACAGTGACAGAGATATCATCAGGATCTTGGGTCTCGGACAGAGCGGTCTGGACAACTTGATCGATAAGTTGTCTTTTGTAGGGATTCGATTCGGACAGCACTTCAGCCCATAGTTCAGCATCACGACGTCTCACCAAATAGCGGGCTTCGCTCTTAAACAAAGAGTTTTCATTGCAGACAGCAATCAATTCACGATCACACTGACCCCTTTCGTAGGCCACACAGGCCAAATGAGGATCACGTTTCTCGCAATAGCGTCCCACAACACGACTATCATAATATTGATTTTCCTTGAGGAATCTTTCAGGGTTGTTATTGGAATCAATATAAATCTTGGCCAAAGCATTATGTGTGGCCGGCTCAATGCAGCCTTCATGAACACGGGACTCCAACCAGGGCAACAGTAATTTCAAGCGATTGCGTTTCTCTACCTCCTCCACAAGTTCATCGGTGGAGAATTGACCTTTAACCACTAAAATAAGATTCTTGATAATATCTTCGGAACAGTCGACATCCAAGAGACCACCTACTACCACCGGCAAACGCGAGGGATTCACTTTTTGCACATAGATTTCAATGTACTTTTGCAAGTTGTTGCGATAGAGGTACAAGACCAAATCGTGCACGAAATCGAAACGATCACAAACAATAATCAAAGGCAATTGGTCGGTGAGTTTGGCCTCTTTGAGGAAATTTTTAACGCGTTCGGCATTATAGCAGTTCGATTCTCGGCAGATGCGTTCCACTTCCTTGATCTGATTGGTTTTGCAGGCTGCCTGTATGTATTTGAAATGGACTTCGGGATCTTGCGAATAGTTGACTATGGAGCCCAAGAAATAGAAAAGACCTTCGTACGATTTAAAGCTTTCGAAGAGATCTATCAAAGCTTTGGTAGTTAACTGTTCATGATATTTGGTAGCAATTTGAACACAAATCTGTAAATTCTGTCTAATGTTAGCAGTCAACATGGCCTTTAGGCATTCCAATGAATCTTCTACCGACAAAGTACCGAAGAAGCCTACCAACCAGTCGGCATTCAGCAGATGAGTGTGAACCACGGCTCTTTTAATGTCATACAAATCGGTATAGTGCTCGAGGGCACGTTGCAAGAGGCCAGCCTTTTCGCACAATTGGGCAATGTGTGCACGATCGTAGTGGGTAAACATGGCATTGCCTAAAATGGCATCGGCCACTTGGGGAGCCGAAATCAAATTCATTTCCAAGAGTCTGGTTTGCAAGGCGCCCTCATTCGGGCGATTATGTTTGAGAGCGTCCAGCAAAAATGCCGTGCACTGTTGCACCATGGAATGTTCCATAAATATATCCACTATTTGATTAATGTCTGCCAAAGGTTCTTCTTCGGCCACCAGCATGGAAGCAAAACTGGCACCCTGCTCTGGATTGGTACGCATGACGGAGCGCAATAGGAAAATGTAGTCGGGCGTATAGTTCACCTTTTTGGCGTACAAAACTATTTTCTGGAATTGGCCTGTTTCAGCAAAACATTGAATTACCTTATTGGGCACATTGGCCCTCAAATAGATGGACAGAGCCAAAGTAAGATCAGAGGTCTTGACCAAATCGCCCAATTCCTCGCTGCACTCCAATTTCTCCTCCTTTAGCCATTTCTCGCACAGTTGCTTTTTGCCTTGCAACAACACCGGGCGGCATAATTCCAAAGATTCATATTTATTCAATTTACCCTGATCTAATAATATACCAAAATATTGCAATAGAGGTGGTGTTGTAGAACCAGCCGGCGTCTGTACTTGCTGGAAACGTTGTATGGTCTGCGGTGTACGCAAAATACCCTTGGGTGCTAGGGCAGCCACTTTGGCCGCCTCGGCATATTGACCGGCAGTAAATAATTTGTTGAATTTTCGCACAAACAATTCCTCGGCACCCGAAAGATTATTGCGCACAGCCATGCGCAAAGCCAAATCAGGATTCTGCAAGACCGTATTAATGTAGGGTATAATCTGTTCCTCATCCACTGTCACCGATAAAACTTGACCTTTACGATTTACGCCAATGATGCCGCCACTGGATTCATGTGGAGCCGTCACAAAGATTGTATCAGCCGAGATGCGATTCATGTAAATGCATGTGCCCGTTTCCATGTCGTAAAGATGAATGTAACCATATTTGGTTATCAAATAAATGGTATCATACTTCGAGGAAACCTGCATTGCTACGGGGAAATCACTTTGGGCTTCGGGTGGAAAGAAGACGTCTACCGACTTTTTGACAAACGGTTGATTGCCTGTAGGTGGAACGCCAACTTCGATAATGTGCAATTTACCACCGGTAGCAGTACGGACAGCAAAACAGAACAATGTAGAAGGTTCCTTATTGCCCTCCATTTTGAACGAAGCAAAAGCGGCGGCATGACCTAAAAGAAACAGGCAAACACAATTGGGGAAGAGGGTAGTGGGAGAAAGCCACAAAAACAGGGTACAATAAATAATTGTTGTTCTAAATTTCTCAAATGGATTTACTAAATATGTATAAGTATATACACCTGACAGCTAAGTGAACTCAACTCACCTTCAATAGCTTGGGAAACTTTTCGCTCCACCGAATACAATTGCATAGCACCGGCCACACGATTCGGCAATGCAGAAATGCCCACCAGCAATAGCCACTGCTGATTTGGATTGCAACGATAATTAATAATTTGGCAACCATTTAATGAGGAATGTCTATCGAACATTTTAAGGGGCGTCGAATCACCCTCCATCGACCAATGATAAACAGAAGTTTCTGTTACCAAGGCTAAAGTATTCAATGAAATCCATTTCCAAAAGACTACGTCTTCGGTCATGGCGTGAGCTTTCATTTTAGATTTCATTTCGATATTAAAGATTTGCAAAGTCTTTTGCGCTGCAAATTAACATAAAAATTTAATATCATGCTAACTAGAATTTATTTTTAAATGTAATTCACCTTTAAGTGCAATAACTTTACTAGCTGGATTCATAATAGCTGAATCAGCTGATATTGGACGTCTAGTTGGATTGGCGGTATCATTCATATCAATAATGACCACTTGCGCGGTATCGTTGACCTTCTCACGCACACAAATGAATTTGTCAGACTCCATGGTAAGAGTACTGAACGATATCGAATTGATATTAATGCCAACATTTGTGAGCTGAAAAATAAAATAACAAAAATTAAATTAATATTTCAACATGCATACATTATATTTACATATGTATTGGATTTTTTGTTTGCTAGTAATTAACACCCCTTACAAATCTTTTATTAAATTATAAACAGATAAAAAGCGTTACAAATTCTAACCTTGATTGTTTGCACTTGTTTGTCTGTTGTATTTAAAAAAAAAATATGTAAGGCACTGTAGTAACATATGTAATAAATTTTTTGGCCTTATTGGATATTGATAAATAATTCTGCCAAAAAAATCGACTTCAATGCAAAGATAGAACATTTTCGAAAAAATTTATGGGACCAAACTCTTTCAAACAAAAAAACTGTTTTGGAAAGTATGTTGGTTAAGTACGTGAAATATTAAATTAAATTTCAATGGGCGTGCCTCCGCCCATTTTTTTTAAATGCAAGATTGTGTGTTTTTATGAGCTCAAGGTGTGTGTTGAGTTTTGTAAAAATCGCTAAAGTAGAAGCACGTAAAATAAAATATTAAATTTTAATGGGCGTAACTCCGCCTATCTTTTTAATGGAATATTGTGTTTATTTTTGAGCTCAAGGGACGTGGTAAGTTACGCAAAAATCAATGGGCGTAGCCCCGCCCATTTATTAACTTTAAAATTGTGTAATTACAAAAACCAAAGGTATGTGCTATAATATCATAAAATCGAATAAAAATTGTGGGTGTGTCCCCACCCAATTTTTTGGAATTCAACTAATTGGAAGCTAGCTATACACTCTCAGACAAAGAAAGAATTTTTACAATCGGTCTAAAATGTACCGATACAGAAGACGAATTGATAACCTCCTAATTTTTTTTGAAGTCGATTAAAAAATAGAATATAACAAAAATTAAAAATTTTAAAAACCCCCGACTTTTTTCAGAAAAGATGTTATATCTTCTAAACGGCTGGACCGATTTTCTTCAAACATAGCTAAGAACCCTCTCGATCAAGTCATCATTCAAACAGAAAAAACTAAACGAAAATCGGTCCAGCCGTTTGGCCTGTACATGGACACGGACAGACACACAGATACACAGATACACAGAACTTATACAAACTTATAACACCCCTTTTTTTAGTCGGGGGTTAAAAATAATATACAAGAAATAAAAAATAAAATTATGAAAATAAAAAATAATTAATTCCGGCAAAGCAGACGAGCAACGGAATCGTTCAATTTTGCTCACAGAACTTTCTACAGAGTTATCCCTGATGCCATACTTCAGATCTGAGTAATTTATGTTCATTTTGTTACTAAGGGCTAACAAATCATATGACTTTCCCCATCGTCTCGATAATCGAATGTGAAATTTATATTCATCCCTATCGTGAATAACGACTGAAATTTTTGTTGGAAAAATGCTATTGTGAATCTCCAGTGAAATTCTCACGATGTCAGTTATCAATAAATATAATAAGAAACAAAGATTTCTAAAGCTTAAAAATTAATTGAGAATCAAACAAATTTAAAATGTTTTTGAGCCTTAAGTTTTGTTTTTAAATATTCTAGGTGCAGTGGAAAGAATTTACTGCATGTGAACCAAAAATGTTCATACTATATGCGAAAAAGGGTTTCAAGTAATTATTGTTAACAAATATGAATATTCAGGTATATGATGAAAAACGATCGTTTTCAAAACGATTTCATAACAATCGTTTTGAAAAGGTGTGATGAATTCCGATAGATTTTGAGCATCATTTTTGAGCTTATCTTAAACTACTGACTTCTAAAAAGCACACTAGAAGACAAAACATAAATCACATATTGGAACTGATTATTTACCGATTTACCAAGGGAAAAGTGAAAAAATCCCGGCGAAAAAAATATTCATAGTAAGAGGAATCAAAAAAGGGAAATATTTCTAGGGAAAAGTTATTCACGATTTTGCTTTCGATGCAGTATTTTAATATTAAAAATCTATGTATGTGTTAAGCGATTGTTTTAATTTTTTTTATTTTTGGATACTCAAACACAAATTGTAAACTATTTTAGTCCATTTTATATAGATCTAAGGTCGTAACCAAGGGCCAAGTGTACATATTTTAATTTCCATTAGCCAGTATGATTCTTCAGCACTAAATCTTCAAATTATTGCAATTTTTAAAAATCACAGCGAGTGATATTCACAATAGCGAAATTTTTTGTCGAATGCTCGTCATAATACTAAATGAAAATTCGTTCGACTAGCACTTTCCAAAGTTGCTTATAATAATCGCCTATTTTTTATTCAATGGTTATCACTTCACAAAGTAATTTAATACAAATGCTCACAAAGGTCATAAAACAATTCGGTCTTCTAACACTAAATAACAAATAGAATTTAATAAAAATGAAAGAAAGTTAGAATTTTCCCCAAAAAACGGTTTGTTGTTTTTTTCTTAACAAACAAAGAAATCATTAAGACTTTCGTTCTATGTTTCTGTTATTATTAACGATGTTAAAAAAAAAGATTCAGAGTTTTTAAAGCTTTTAGCAAAATATTATGCCATAAAATGTGCATAAGTATGTAAATATTTAATGAAATACTGCTGTTTTGAAATATTGATAAGACATATTGTACATACATATGTACATATGAATAAAATAAAATGTTCAAATGAATATCTCATATAAACAACAAATTTTACTCGTCCCCCTCAAAAACAGTTTTTCTTTCAATATTTTTTCGCTTTAAGATTAAACTTTTAGCAGCAAGCGGCAAAAAATAAAAATAAAATTTTAAAAGAAATCAGAAAACCAGACTAATAAACCTTTTGTCTATAATTAGCATAAAATAAAAAATATGGTTTGAAAAAAGAAAAAAAAACACAAAGGAAATGCGGGAACGAAATGTGGAAAAGATTTTTGATTTGGCGTACATATGTTTATATAAATAAATTATATATCTTTTTAATGCATGTGTATAAAAAGACCGGAAGAAGGTATTAAAATTATTGACGTCAATTTTCGTGTAATGCTTTATCACTAATAAATTTAATATCTTCAGAGATATGCTGCACATAATAGCCAGGTATGTACCAGAGAATGGTAATAAGTACTCAAAAAATATACTTTTAAGTATTTACTCTTAATTTTAGCAACTGCGTATGCTTATAACTGTAGCACAAATAATTCGTACGCTCACCAATTATGACTATAGTCGATTCTAACACACAAGAGTATCTCTACTTCATTTATGCGAAAAACTTAAATACTCCACAAACTATAAATATAAAGGCGCAGTGTGTGTCATACTTTTACTTGGCGTATGCTTATACTCAAGAGTGTGGATATTTATTAGGACAAAATAATTATAGGCATGATACTTACGAGTATTTATTCATCATACGCCCCCGTATTTAAAATTTATATTTTTACAGCCTTATTTATAAAACTTAAAAAGTCTTTATTAAGGTTTTTTTAAAACAAATTTTCTTAAAAAGCCTTTATAAAGACTTTTAAATTTTTATAAATAAGACTGTTAAATTTTAATTAATTTAAAAAAAATATAAAAAAAACCAAAAAAAAAAACAATATCAACACATTACAAAATATTTATTGTTCCGCCATATATATCAAAAGACTTTTGATTTTATCCAATATAATATCAACAAACAATATTTCATTGTACAATATCAATTATTGCACAATAATATTCTGCGGGTACCTTTAGAAACGTTTTTAGCACAGTCGAGAATTATTCAATTGCACTTTCCATCCCTGAGAAGCAATCTGTTGTACAATGTTGCCATTTTAGCGTTTTACCAATTCGCTTTTCTGGCAGCAGTCGCTTGAAATGTTTGGAAATAAAGGGCCTGACCCACGATATCGACAACGTTCGACTTGTCGCACACTTACATTCAAAACAAAAACAAATTTTAATATTTTGTTGTTGTTTCAAATGTAAGTGTGCGACAAGTCGAACGTTGTCGATATCGTGGGTCAGGCCTAAAATCTCTGGAATATGTTATAATCGCTTAAGTCGACTTAAGCAAAGTAGTGTTTGCAAAATCACGTAACTACACTTTTTTATAGGAGAGAGAAAAACCTAAATAACATTATTCAAGTGACTGAAGTAAAATTTAGTTATTTCCATTTTTTTTTTAATAAAGGTTTAAAAAATCTGCGGTAACATGTGTTTCGATGTAATACCTAATAATGAATTATAACCACTGCAAGTATTACCAACAACAAACATAATAAATCCAAAATAAGTCTAAATTTTCTCAAGTCAAGCCATTATTACATATCGGCACAGAAATAATAGCCGAATAAATACTTAAGAGTATTTTAATACTTATGTATATACATATGTGTATGATTGTAGCTGACACAGTGTATAAAGTTTAACTATAATTTTTTGTGCTAAGTTATTTAAAGGAATGTGTATAAACCTGGTCATTGGTTGTTTATAGTTACTAGATATACCAAACGGACGACACACTCGTCCGTATTCTAGAATCAAAATGTAAATAATTTAAGATTCAAAGAAAATGTACCTATCTAAAAGTCATAAAAAATTTATTAAAACACAGCCACACACAAACTTACATACATATGCAAGCATAATTAAATAATACATGAAATTAAAAAAACATAAGCAAAATCCCTCCACCAAGCTAATTCACTTTATTCAATTCTCTTCCTTTAAGTATTATGGCTTTCATACAACAACAAATAAGAGAACAAAAAATTGTTAGATCAAGAGAAATACTACAAACACACACACATACTCATGTTTTGTTTCTTTTTTACTTGTAAGCTAATAAATGTGTGTGTAATATGTGTGCATGTAGTAGTAGCAACTTTAAACGCTTATAGCTCCCAAAATACTAAACCGATTTCAATAAAATATAGATTCTGCACATCTGTACAGAAAATCCTTTAAAACCATATAAATCTTTTTAAAATCGGTGTAGTGGTACCAGCGTAAAAGGGATTACAAAAAACATGTTCGCCTATTAATTATATCGATAGATGTATGTATATGTTCGTATTATATTTGCGTATGAGTATGGTTTTTGTTTTTAGCTGTAGGAATTTGTATTTGTTTGACGAACAATGCTCAAAGAGTACTTAAAACGATACTTTTGTCATTCTAGGGTTCATTCATGTCCAAATGTTTTGCCTCTCAAGACAGGTTGTTAATGCAATAATTGATAAATTAAAACTAGAAATGACTACACAAATTGAAAAATTCTTCTGCACAATTTTTTATAATCGAAAGTGTACGATTGCTGTTTTATAATTTACATTGAAAAGAAAAACAAATTTTCATATTGTATTTTTGTTTTATTTTAAAACGAACGTGTTCTTCGTTGCATATGTAGGTCTTAAATTGTTTATAATTATAAATTCTTCGCAATGCAGTTGTGGCATTTTGCAACGGAAAAACAATAGTGTATACACGTACATAAATACAATCATACTACTACGTATGATCAGTTTCACAGGCGCCAGTATGATGATTATTTGTTTACATTTGGTTTTTCTTAAAAGTATTTTCCTCTTTTTTGCGAAATAGAATCTAAAAATTATAAAAAAAACATTAGAATAAAAAAATCTTCGTTTAAATAAGAAATTTAAACACGATTTTTAGAATATGACAAAACTTTAATGGAACTTGATCGTTTTGGTAAGTCATTTGATTTCGTATAATCTTATACTTATATCGTCAGCTGATATGCAAAACCACATAACTAGCAAATTCAAAATAGCATTTTTTAATTAATTATTGGGTATTACAACAAAACACATGTCCCTACAAACTTTCAAATATTTATCATAAAAATCAACCATATTAAAAAGAAACATAAAGAAAATTTACTTCAGTCACTTTTATAAACCGTAGTATTAGATTTCCGAAAATGGCGATTTTTATAAAAAAAAATTGTTATTCTTGCTAAACGTGGAAAGAATTTTGAGCTAAATAATCCTAGCAAGAAAAAACAAAGAAAACTTTTAGAAAACGAGTAACTGGAAGAATGAGGTACTTTACAAAAAAGATTTTTTTATATAATATAATTATGTGGGGGATTTAAAACATTATGACACTATGACGCTTAACGCTACCGTTTGAATACCCCAATTGTATTTTTATTTATTTTATTTATTTATTTATTTATTTATTACCAATAACCTAGCCAATGCAGGCCATAAACGGTTACAAATTTATACTATAATAATATTATTTTAAATTAGTATGTAAAAATATAACTTATACAATATAAAAACAATAAAATATATGCAATAAAAACAAAGTTTAACAATTAGGAAAATATGTAAGAACAATAGGACCATCCCAATTGGTCAAAATGTAATATTAGTGAGAAAAAGAGAAAAAAATAAAAAAATTATAAAAGAGAAGTGAGAAATTGCCAACAATGGCTATCTTATTTATACATTATCAATCAGTACTACAAATCATTACTAGAGAGTTCTAAAAATAGTTTTTTCTTATAAGTGAACGGTGAGACATTAAAAGTTTTCAAATAATTAGGCAAAACATTGTATGCTCGTGCAACCCTTACACAAAAAGAACGTTGCAATCCTCCACTCAGTCTTGGTATAATCAACTGTTTATTTCTAGTGGATCTACTAAACTCAAATAACTCAATCAAATAGCTTGGTGCTTGCAATCTATATGACTTATAAAAGTGATATAAATTACGGAACTTTATATAATCTGCAAAAGAAACTCCCAAAAATCTTACAATGTAAGGTGACACATGCTCCCATATTCGGAGAGAGTACATGTACCTAATTACTCTATTAAAAATTAACTTTAACTTCCTCAAGACATAACCAAAAGTACCAGAATAAACTTCCAGGCCATATAATAGAATAGGCATAATTATACCATAAACAACTCTTTTCTTAACATAAAAGGGTAGTATCATATCCAGACTATATAATTTGCGTAAAATATAGTTTATTCTAGATACTAGTGTGTTAATATGCACCTCAAAGATTAATTTCGAATCCAGTACTAAACCTAGGCAAGTGAGCTTATCAACAAATTCAACAGACTCATTACTGATAGTTACAGAAAATTGGCTACAACTACCTCTGCCAAACAGCATTGCTTTTGTCTTTTTTGTATTAAGAGAAAGGCCATTATCAGAAATCCAGTTTTGTAGAACCCCAACGGTATAGTTAATCATATTTTGTAACACATCAGTAAAATCTACTGAACCTTTAAAAAGCAATTGCACATCATCAGCAAAAGCAAATGGAAGACATATGTTGCTAGAAACAATATCAAAAAGATCATTAATGAATAACAAAAAAAGCAAAGGTCCGAGCACAGATCCTTGTGGTACACCACTATGAACAGGAAGGACTCCAGAAACACAACCACAACTCAAAACATATTGACTCCTTTCAGACAGGTAAGAATATATTAACTTGCAAGCGGAACTAGAACGTAAATAAAACCTATGTAATTTATCAATTAAAAGAGAATGACTCACCCTATCAAAAGCTTTTGATATGTCCAAGGACAACAAAACACACACGCCTCTATTAGAAATATTATTCCTAATGTTGTCAGTCATACCAAGAAGCAATGAAGTAGTATTTCTGCAACTTCTAAACCCAGATTGGCAATCACGCAGAAAACGATTGTTTTCAATATGGCTCATAAGTTGAATTTTTATTATATGTACCACTATTTTTGAGAGAATTTGCAATATCGATATTGGCCTAAACTCTTTACAACCAGCAATTGTACCTTTTTTTCTATTGGAATAATCTTGGCAATCTTCCACATCAAAGGATATTTACAAGTAGTTAATATAGTGCTAACCAAGTGCAGAAAATAGTTCCCAACAAACGGCATTAAAAGACTGATATACTTGAGTGTAAATCCATCAAATCCTACAGCATTAGACTTAATCAGACCAAAAGCAGTAAGCAAAAATATTTGAAGGAAATATTTGAAGAACAAAAATTTAACTGTAATCTGAATATACTTTTTGAATATACATTGTGAATATTATATTCCGGCAACTTAATTCAGATTAAAAAAAAATACCTTGAAAGTTTGTGTCTTGATTTTGTTACATATGTCAATTTTATGATGAAAATGAAGTGCCGATTTTTTTGCAGATTTCTTCATTAAATTTTTCTTATTTTGAAACAAAATTATTTGGCAAAAGTGGTCAGAGGTGTTGCTAAAATATTCTATGAGAAAGCAAATCTATTGAAAAATATAAATTTTTAATCCCTATTTAAAAAAAAAATTTCTCCATCTCTGATGTAATTGTGTAATTTTGTGTCGTGTTTTTACTATGTTTTCTTATTGTTATCATAATTATGGATGTCTGCATTTGCGTCTTGCTTGCCATGGAGCATATCTTTGTAAATAGTGTTGTTGTTGTTTTTTACGATATGAGTGTTGTAAAACACTCATATCGTTCACACTGTAACGGTTGTTGCTCCACATTTGAATTATTGCTCCTGTTGTTATTGCAGCGCATGCGTCATTTTTATTAAATATTATTTACATCCATATTTTTTTTTTTTTTTTTTGTTTGTTATTTTTGTTTGTTTAATAATCTTAAGATCTCTTTAATGTTATTATAGTATTCCCTCATGTTTGCAATGAATGTTTACCTTAGTTATTTAATACTTCTGGATTTCTTATTGAAGTAAGTTTTGTTGCTTTTATTTCAATTTGTTTGAGCTAAATTTTATGTTTGTTGGACATTGAAGCCATGTGTGTTCAATTAATTTTAATTGAAAAACTGAAACATTTTTGTGTTCTACTACTGACCATGACATGTTTTTCTCGTTTTTGCCAATTTCTGATAGATTTTTTATAACATACCCTCAAACCTGAATTCAATCATTTGTTTTAGACAAAATTTTAGTCCTTACATATTTATTTTTGTTTAAATCTACATACGAGTAGTTTATCCTCGTACTTTCTATGTGGTAACGATCCAAATGGAAGATCGTTCGATTAGCTCTTTGAACTACAGTCGAAGATCGAAAATTGCTCATAATAAGGGCAAGTTGATTAAAAAAAATAATTACATTTTTAGTTTTAAAACGAACCATCGGTATTTTGAAAATTCCCTATTTTTCATTCTTAATACATTATATATTAGTTTTAAAATAAAAATACTTCATTATTATCTCAAGAATATTTCATTCTTAACTTAAAGACATAAGTTTTTAATTTGAGTATGTTCAAGTTTTAACCCCCGACTAAAAAAAGGGGTGTTATAAGTTTGTAGTGTGTGTCTGTGTGTCTGTCGGTGTCCACGTACAGGGCAAACGGCTGGACCGATTTTAATTTAGTTTGAAAAGATGACTTGATCGAGAGGGTTCTTAGATATGTTTGAAGAAAATCGGCCCAGCCGTTTAGAAGATATAACATCTTTTCTGAAAAAAGTCGGGGTTTAAAATTTTTAATTTTTGTTATATATCAAGATTGTTGTCTTTTTAAAACAAAAACTTTTTTTTTTATTTCAAAATAGTTTTAATTTTTAAAACAAGAATTAACACTTTTAAAATAACACAAAACAAACTTAGGCCGGGTTTCCATCTGTGTGCCATGTGCCACACAAGCGTAAAAAAGGCGTAACCACTAATTACTAATGAAAAACAGTTTGATTTAGACACGAATTTATTAAGTTAAACAGTTTCATACATAACTAATAGACAATTTTATAGAATCCAACATGATTGGAAACTGTTTAATTCAATAAATATGTGTCTGAATCAAACAGTTTTTCATTAGTTATTAGTTGGTTACGCTTTTTTGGGCAAATGACACACAAGAAATGCCAGATGTAAACTCAGCCTTAGTTTCTGCCCCACGATTGGAAACACCAACAAAATTTTTAAATTTGTTTTTGTTTTGAATGTAAGTGTGCGATAAGTCGGACACTGTCGACATTGTGGGACAGGTCCTTAGTTATATTTCATAAAGGCATCGTTGTTAAAATGAAATTGTTGCTTCTTGATTTTAATTTTTTTTTGTGCGTATGTAATTATGTACATACATACATATGTACATATATATGTACATACATATGTATTTGTATTTATTTTTCAATTCAGTAATAATAAAGCCTATAAAACCGAAACAATTTATTACATAAGGGTTACAATAAAAATCTACATGCTATTAAAATTAATAAAATTAATATGCATATGATAATATACTAATGATATAAAAATGTTGTAAAAGTTGATAAATGAGGAGAATGATTAGTTTAGATTTAAGAGATTACATGAGTTTGTTGACAAATAAAAAAGTACATAAGTACTTCTCAAGAATCGATTATTTTAGTCTCACGCCTTTTTAAAATCATTTAGTTGGTAATCCAGTAGGGAAGTTCTTCCACCAAAAATGGTTAATTCCAAACCCGATTACCTTTTTTGAAATTTTTTGATGGGTAATAAAGGTTATGCGAATATTCAACTATCTACATACACATATACATCCATAAGTATGTACATCAATGCTGCCCACAGAGAGAAAACCGAGGGAAATGTATAGCTTATGTGCATTCATTTGTACAAAAAGCCGATTGATGTTCGGCACTCTGGCGCTTCTCTGGCCAGCAGTGAGGTACATACAGACATGCATAAATACATGATGCACGAATATTCGTATTCGTATTAGAATTGCCGAATATTTATCCAAAAAATATTAAATAAATAAATGCATAACTCCTAAACGAAATTTAAATAAATGGATAAAAATATTAGTTTGTGCGAATCCATTAAATTTTTATTGAAGTTTGTGCTTTGTATCATTTTCAAATATTTATTAACGATCATTAAAATTTTGGGTAGTTTTTATTAACTTTAAAGTACGCCAACAGGAGTATAAAGTTCTTTTTCATAACAATTTTTTAATATTGCATTTTGCAGGCGTAAATAGAACCCTAATTTAATGTCTATTAATTTCACATTAAACATTCGTATTCGTGAATATCAAAAATTTCCATTCGTTACATCACTAATACATATGTACATACCAACATACATATAAAATTTAAGGAATTTCAAAAAGCCGGTCCGATTAATTTATTTAAAATCAAGGCAATGCAAATTTATTTTGGAAAATTTACTGTAATATATATATAAATACATACATATGTATGTATGTACCCGTATGTATGTATGTATATATGTATGTATGTATGTATGTATATATGTATGTATGTATGTATGTATATATGTATGTATGTATATAAACCTATGAGTAGCAATCAGAAATTATTTAATTTATTTCATGAAATGAATACCAATGCATGTATGTACATATATACATATATGTACATACCCTGAAGGAAACGTGAGGTTAAGTGTCCCCAAGTCACCACTTTTGTCGACTATTTTGGTGACATTGTCAACAGAGCGTCTATTAGTATTATTCTTAATGCGTAGAAAACGCTTTTTCAGATACACACAACTATGCTTTTTCTTGTTTTATTGGTTTGTTGAAAATAAATGTGACGTGAAGCAAAATTTAAGTGTTTTTAAAAATTAGTTTAAGATATCAAATTAAAACGTGAATATAAATGTATTGAACAATAATTAAAAAAAATACTCAAAAAGAATTTGCAAAAAAGAAATAAAATAACAATCCATATTGTATATAACAAAATTTAAAAATTTTAAAAACCCCCGATTTTTTTCAGAAAAGATGTTATATCTTTTAAACGGCTGGGCCGATTTTCTTGAAACATATGTAGCTAAGAACACTCTCGATCAAGTCATCTTTCAAACAGAAAAATTTAAATGAAAATCTGTCCAGCCGTTTGGCCTGTACGTGGACACGGACAGACACACAGATACACAGAAACACAGATACACAGACACACATTACAAACTTATAATACCCCTTTTTTAGTCGGGGGTTAAAAATAGAAAACGTGAAAATTAAAAATTGTAAGTGAAAGTGCCAATTTTTGAAATTTTTTACCCTGTGGAAGATTTTGTGCCATCAGTTAAAGATTTGTCACACTTGCAGATTCATTCGTAAGGGTTTGACTTTACTAATTCAGCGAAACATAAAATTTTTTATTAACATAAATATATGTATTTAATAGAAGACAGACAAAATCCCTAATAAGTTCCATTTTTAACCCCCGACTAAAGTTATAAGTTTGTAGTGTGTGTCTGTGTATCTGTGTGTCTGTCCGTGTCAACGTAGAGGTCAAACGGCTGGACCGATTTCATTTCAAGATGACTTGATCGAGAGGGTTCTTAGCTATGTTTAAAGAAAATCGGTCCAGCCGCTTAAAAAATAAAATTTAAAAAAAATAAAAATAAAAAATATAAATAAAATTTTTTATTAACATAAATATATGTATTTAATAGAAGACAGACAAAATCCCTAATAAGTTCCATTTTTAACCCCCGACTAAAGTTATAAGTTTGTAGTGTGTGTCTGTGTATCTGTGTGTCTGTCCGTGTCAACGTAGAGGTCAAACGGCTGGACCGATTTCATTTCAAGATGACTTGATCGAGAGGGTTCTTAGCTATGTTTAAAGAAAATCGGTCCAGCCGCTTAGAGATATAACATCTTTTCTGAAAAAAGTCGGGGGTTTTTAAAATTTTCAACTTTTGTTATTTAAATATTTGTTTAATAAAACACCAAAACGTGAACAAAATACGCCATTTCATTATCAAACGAGTATACTAGAATTACTAAAATGTACTAGTGACTATATGTTTCCAATGTCTTCATATGGTCCCTAAAAAACTATCTAATCAGTAGTTCCAATGTCAGTAGTTGCTTTTCAATGACACGCACATGTTAAATGTCTATTGCAAAAAGCATTGTGTGGGGTATAATTAGTCAGTAGTACTGGCGACAAAGTCAATAGTGAATCAGTACTGATTCACTAGTGACTTTTCATACAGGGTATGTATAGGCAATAATGCACAACTCCCATGACTCATGCTGTTTTGATATGTATGCATGTATGAATGTTTGTAATTTGTTTCCAGAACCGCTTCTAATGCGATAATTATTTAAGTTTTTTATATACCTATAATATTATAACTAAGTACATACATAAATATGAAGATAACAAGTCGGCAACAAGTTAATCAAAGGAAATAGGATAACATTTTTTCAATTAAAGAAATTATGTTTCTCCAAAAGGGGTGTAAATTTTAATACACACATACGCATATTTTCATATGGATATGTATGTATTTAGTGATTTCGATTAAATTAATTTACATATGTACATATGCATGTATGCAGCGATTTATTTAAATATCGCAAAGGTAAACACATAAAATAAAAAATTACCTGTAAATGCTCCTGAAAGCGTATAGGCAAAATTTGACTCATTTTGTGCACCTTCCAATATTCACACTCTTACAAAAAAGTTGACGTAGAAAAATGCAGCTGCAAAGGTATGTTGATTTTTTATTAAGCTTTCTTTTATGTTTCCCTTTATTTTTCTTTTATGTAGTGGATACTGTATATGTTGTTGCTATAATTTTGTTGGAAAATAATATATTAAAGACGAAAAGAATCAGTGATTGACACACCAAACTAAAAAACTTATAATAATAATATAATACGTGTTTTAATTTTCTTTCTTTCTCTGTCTCTCTTATTGGTGCCTTTATTTAAATAGTTTGTTTGAATGTATGCAGCTAGTTAAGAGTTTAATTCGTTATGCTATAGTGATCTTTCAATGTTTTTGTTGCTATTGGAAAACGCACTTTTTCTTATCTTCTTTTATGTCATTCTTTAACGCACACAAGCACACAAATCACAGGTGAAATTTTTTTAATTCTTTACTAGTTACACATTCATATTTTTTATTAACTTCCAATTAGAATTCATAAAGAATTAGATTGTATGTACTTTAAAAAATCATTTAATCACTACTAATTATATACTAATTATTACTGTACATATATGTATGTACCTACATAAATATTATTCAATCGTTTATTAACACATTTTTAACAAAATTACTAAACACCACTATTTAAAAAGTATGTATCGTATATAATACTACTTTTGTCTTGTAATAATTTACTTTTTATAATGAATATCTAAAAATTTTTTAATATTTTATGTTTTAACACAAAAATATACGCCGCTTGTATGACAAAACTCCTAAAAATGACTGTCGTTTTTTCATCGGTAAATGTCGTTAGCAAAGACAAACTGAGATAAAAAGACGTACATACGTACATAGTGGTGAATTCAAACTTTGACAGTTAGTGCTGACAAGGAAGTGCTTTTGAAATCGCAATAATGAACGAATATTTTTTATTATTGGTTTTTAGTTTAAAAAATATTCCTCAATGACATTAAATATAAGAACACACATAGAGGACAATTATGAATATAATTTCGCGTGAGATTTCTCACTTTTCTAATTAGAATATTTTGTTTTTCCTATTACTTGCTGTTGCTTGAAATTGCTCCCCGGGAGAAATCTCACGCTGAATGTTATCCATAATTGCCCTGATTATTATTTTTCTTTGAAGTTATGTTAGTTTTAAATAAATGCCCTCGTCTATGCTGATACATATGTCATGATGCAATAAAAAATTTAAATTTTCTTAGAATGCATAAAACGAACGAAACAATCATATTTTATTTATTTTTTTGCTATTCACGACTAAAGATATGATAAATCGAATTATATGGATCTGTATCGAACTAAATTTCTTGCATTTTAATAAAACTGCAATTGAAAATTTAAAATGTATTATATCTAACCTAGGGTTTACACGTGCAAGTGCAAGTTCGAAAAACTCAAACACTCAAACTCTTTTACTAACACAACTACACTTTCGGCACTTGCAGTCTACTTCCAACTCAACTGCCAAGGAATTTTACAAGACAGTGACTTGTTTCACTTGCAGCAAGTAAATGGAAAGTTAGCTAACAGTGTTGCCCTATTAAAACTTTACTAGAAAATAGCTGCATCTCAGTGTAATGTTATATGAGTTTTTACTAATTTTAAATACATTTAAAAGCTAATTTAATATTTATTTTCTTAAATATTCATATATCAAGCGGTTAATGAATTTTTTTGACATAAATAACATTAAAATAACACGAATTAAGTTCAATACTATCTGGGTCCCTCTAAATTAAACTTTTTTATGTTATGGACAACTCTGCAATAAAAGGCAAACATGCAAGTTGCAAGACAGTCGGGCATTTGTATGAAGTTTTCGTTGATAATACGTACACAGAGCTTGCATGCAGGGTACTTGCATGTGTAAACGCAGGGTAACTATATGAAAATTTTAAGAAATTTTACTAACGAACTCGTACATTTTTAATTCACCTCATTTACTCATTTATTATCTCATACACATACAGCACATATCTACGTATGTATGAATGTAGCTAAATTTATGTTTTTTTGATACAACAAAAATTAAACTAGCGACATTGATTTGTTTTTAAGATGTGCCAAAATATTTAATTTTCACTCCTGGAATTCTTTTCAAGCACTTGTATTTATGAATTCAATTCCTTTATATTAACAAATTAAAATCTCCACGTATGCAACATAAACAAATATAAAAAAACACTGATTATAATGAAAAAAAATAACACCATCATTTAGCACAAACCGCCCACTTTTTCCAATCTTATAAAATATTCCTCATCACTTATATAGCCCGCAAGAGAGAAAGAGACAACACTTTAAATAACTGCATACATATATAAGTTGCTGGATGAAAATTTTTTTCCTCAACACAAAACTTGTATTAACTTTGTGTTTTTCTCTTATAACATATTAATTTTATACAATTTTTAAAGTAGCTTTACCCTTATTAGTTTTTCGAAAGTTCTTTTTGATTTTCACTAGCGTTTATATTTCGAAAATCTTTTTCTGAACGCGTAAAAACATATCGATTTGTACGTGAAAAATGACAGAATAAAAATGAATCGTTGAGATTTCCGTAGTGGTAAATTAGCAATTACAAGACAGTGTTGCATTTCTTACAGAAACTTGGTAGTACTTTTAGAAAATAAATAAATTACATCAAGATAAAAACGATAGGGTTAGTGGATTAGTGCCAATTTTCGTCAGCTGATATCTTTCTTATTATCAAAACTAAGTCGTAAGTCAGCGCTAGTCTGAATCTCGGTAACAGCTCTCGGTATCACCATAATTATAGGTTAGGCCTCCAAAAGTTTTGCATCTCACTCGCACTTGTCACTCTCTTACAGTTATTTTGTGGTATTTTGTATTGGCAAGTGCAAAAGTTTTTAATAGGACTGGTGGATACCACAATAAACTCTAGGAGTGGATCTTGGAAACTCCCAGTTCCTATAAGACCCTATTGGGTCGTACTTTTTTATATTGCAGGTAGGCATTTAAAATAAAAGTCGTACATTATGCAAAATGTATATCATTTTCACATATATATATTGCAGCTCCTATCAAGACGTGTGGTCACCACCGCATTACATGGAAATATGTATGTGACAATTAAATAAGACACCAATATGAAAGGAACCTGCTGATGCCTTGGAAACTTTTTAACATTTTTAAATCACGGAGTGAAATCTCTTGATTGACAACACTGACGCATATGCACGTGCAATATCCATTTTTGGTATTTTTTTTTTTGTTTGTCTACTATAGTAAAACTTTGTGAAAATAATTTACAAATTAAAGTAATATTAAAAAAATTAATAGATAAGTGTTTAAATAAATCTAGATATAATTTTGAACAAGTTACAAAAATGGAAAAACGCCATAATAATAAAAAAAATAGCAAAAGTAAACAGACTAATAAAAAACACAACAAATCGCAGGCAGATGAGGAATCTCCACAAGCAATTCTTTCTCCCAAGGAAAAAGCAGAAATAAAGAATTTAGTGAGTTTGTTGGTGAAAGAAGGTGTATTCGAAAGTTGCGTCAATCCAAAAGACGAATGGCGCCAATATGAAAATGTACAGAAAATTCTTGAGGTCATACAACAGGTGGAAGCACCTCTGAAACGTAAACGCGTTCAGACCATTTGCAAGGAGAAACGCTTAGCTAACATTGATAAATTCTATGAATGGACCAAAGAAAATGGTTTGTTTAATGGGAATGTAGAAATCCAAGAATTTCCTGATTACGATTTGGGTTTAGCTGCCACTAGTGATATAAAAGAGGGAGATCTTATATTTAGTGTACCCCGCAATTTGATTTTGTCTGAAGAAAATCTACAGTGTGAATTTTTTAACAAATATTTTACTTTTTCGAATATGAGGTTGGCCTTCACCTTAATGACAGAGGCTATGAAGCTCGATTCATTTTGGAAGCCATACATTGATCTACTGCCCGATAGTTACAATACAGTTTTATACTATACTGTGGAGGAAATGGCAGAATTGAAAGGTTCAAACGCTCTTTCGGGTGCTCTAAAATTGTGCCAAATAATTGCCAGCTTATATGCGAATATTTATATTTTTCCAGAAAAAGCTATACCGCATTTTAAGGAAATGTTCAGTTATGATTTATTAAGGTAAGTTTGAAAGCATTTACTTATTTTAAAATAAAATATGTAGGTATTTAATTGTTTTTTGTATGAAGTTGATTGTTAAAGGCAGTAGATTTTTTGAATGAAATCAGGTGGTTTTCCGAACCTGCCATGAAATCTGGAGCTCGGCTTCATATGGTGGTGGCAATATTAATAGGCCTCTGTTATATATCGCCATTTAAACTCAAAAAGACGCAAGTTACATTTAAGTTATGACGATATGTATGTAAGTGTCCATTTGTACCTCTCTGGCACAACGACTTCTGTAGAAGTTGTCGGATAAGAAAAAGTGTCGATTTTCACAGAATTTTAGGCTCTGTAGAATATTGCAAACATTTCAAATGTTTTTTTATCTTTTTAATTTTATTTACAGTCTATTAACTCGGTTAGGTTGAAAAGAGGGACTATCAATCTTGTCCCAATCCATAGCGGATTACATTTGCTCAACTTAAGACAATAAGGAAAATAAGAATAACATCCGTCGTCTCAGAACAACAAATATATATGTACACATATTTTCCAGAAAACTGTTTCTCTTGAGTCTATGAATTTCATTAGTATCAGCTAGCAAAGTTATTGCCAATATGTTACTGTCATTACATAACCTCTCCAAGTAATTCTTTCTAAAATTCCTAATTTATTACTCAACCATTATAATTGATAAGTCGTTATTAAGAGCTGTGTTTGATATAAACCACGCGGCATTAACATTATACCTCAATGTTTTAGATTGAAACCTTTGTGGTATTTCAATATTTAGAATTAGGGGCTATTCACATATATGTCGTTTATTATAAAAGTTGTGTAACTTCCCTGTCGGGATTTGAGCTAACTTAAAAGTAACTAATGGTTAATCAGAGGCGAGTGACAACTGACTCAAAGGCTAACTCATTTTAAATGTTAAACGCTATTCAGTTTTTCAACGTAATGTCCTCAGAACGAGTCAGTACTCAATAACGCTGCATAAGTTTCAAATAACCACAAGTTAGCTCATATCGAGTGAGTTTTTGGCTGATACCATGCAAGTGCACTATTAGTTAGCTGCGACCTGACCACCCATTATGACTTAGTTTGTGACTCATCAAAAAGAAGAAAAAAGGTCTTTCTTTTTAGCCAACCATTATTTTTAGTCAACTTAAATTTGAAACAGTTTTAAATTTTTTTAGAGACGAGAATGGGTATCAAACCGTGATCAACTTGTTTGTCAGCCATCATACTTAAAACAGAGATAACATAAACATGAATTTTATGCTGACATCTTCTCGATAAACTTTGACTCATCTCTGCATCATCTTTGAGTTAGCTAAAAGTTAGTTCAAAACCTATCGAGGAGATGTTAGTTGTATAAAAACAACTCACTAATCTCAGCATCAGTTTTGAGTTAGCTTAAAGTTAGTTCAATACTTATCAATACAAAAAACAACTGACTCACATCTGTATCATTTATGAGTTAGTTCAGAAGCTAGTTGTAAATGAGTTAGCAAAAAGTCACCTATATTTTGAGCTAGCTAATAAAAATCCGACAGGGTTCATATTTTTAACAAATACATATATTTAAATAGTATCACATTTAGTCATATCTTTCGTAGTAACAGTGAAGCAACTGCAATACATATATGCACCAATACGTATATGCACCAACACAATGATTTTTAAAAGGCTCGTTTTCTCGAAGTTTAATTACAAGGAGATAATTCACTGTTACAATGAAGGACACATATTACGTAACGCTATTTTCGGTGTTTTTACATTAAAATGATAATACGGTATTAGGGTAAAACGGTACCTTTTAAATGTAAAATTTTCATTCTTATCTACCATTTTAAAACAATATTCAAGCGAGAAAAGGCCCGATTTTTTTCAAATATTTTGAAGAATGTAACTAACAAAATTATGGGGCAATAGAATATTACAACATTTTCAGGCTCTTTTCGTTTGTCTACCATTACGCCACTTCCACAGACAGTCATTAATTAAAAAATCTTCTGTATAACAAAAATAAGTATATTTCGAAACGATCCGCCTCGTTCAATAACGAAAATTTTGAACAAAACATTTCTTCGTATTATATCTTATAGTACATATTACCTTTAAAATAAGTATAAATATGGGTTTGGTATTTTTGCAAAATTTTTTCATAATAGCGAAATAATTAAAACACTTTTCTGGAAAAAAGCCGAAAAATCTACTTTTTTCAAATTTTAAATTTAAATTGCGTATAACTTTTGACCAAGTTGTGCTTTTGATAACCAAATTTCTTTTAAATCCATATTTAGTTTTCTTTTCCAAATCGGACAAGATTTGATTTCTCTATTAGCAGAACAGTGGACCAAGGTTGGCAAAAAAGCCAAAATTTTAATTTGTTTTCTCGAATATTTCCTAAACTGTAATGGAAAACCCATAAATGTAGCAGACTTTTTTTTGACTAATTACTTATGTTTAAATTTAATTATGAGCTTTGGTGTATTCAGAAACTTATAGTAAAATATTAAAAAAATAAATATAAATACATCCCTTTAAGATTATTTTTTGGCCGCTTTTTCGAAAGGGGCAAAAAAGGCCTCTATGGACAAGAGTAAGAGGATTAAATGTTCCACAAAAATTTTCTTCGTATGATGTAATACAAAAGAGCTGTGAATTTATACAACAGTCCGTCCCCATGGGATCTCATGCCTATTAAATGTGCCAAAAGGTAGATTTTTAACCCGTTTTATAAAAGGTTCAAACATAAACTTTAAAAACTCATACACAAGTAATTTTTTTTTGTTCTAATTTGTTAGAATCAGTGCTTAGGTAGGACCTTGTTATTTTAATTTGTTTTGCACAATGGGTTTTACTCAGCACAGTGGCTTAAACTCATTTTTGTTCCAATCGTATTCTTCGCTAATTAAATTCAATACATTTCAAAATGTTTATAATTATATTTTATTTAAAATTTTGTGTTTTTTTATTTAAAATCTACATTAAATTTAATCATAAGTGTAATTAATATATTTATACTATATAGTATATATTATTCGTTTTTCTTGTAATTGAATTTGTGTTTGTGTTCGTTTATTTGTTGCTTCTTTTTCTTGTTTTTTATTGAAAAACTACAAATAATTAAAGTATAATTGTTTCTATAACAAAAAATAACAAATAATAATTAAATCAATAAATAAATTAATAATAATAACAAAGTTTTATGCAATTGTTTAAAACTTTAATTTTTTTGGGAATATAAAATTTAAAATATTACTTTTCTCTCTTAAAATTTTATTTAATAATTTTTTTATTTAATTATTATTTTTACAATTTTCAATAGATTATTGTCTCAAAAAAACATTTTTCTTGCAATAATGTTTTGTGTGTAAATAATGATTTGTGGGAGTGTGTAGTAGAGATTATTTTAATTTAAACTATAAACGAAACATTATTAGTACGAGTATTTAGTATGTTTTGGAAACCCCTTTATGTATTCAGTAGAATGATGGATATCCATGTTTAAAACGAAACAAGTTAAGCGTTTAAACGTCAAAATGACTTAAAAAGTATTAAAAACCAAAATCTTAACTTTTCGAAGATGCTTTCGATGTTCGAAAATCATTTCGCTTATGTCTTTGATGGAAATAAAAGTATTTGATATCGAAAACAAAATTCGCAAATATGTATTTCAATATTAATAATCATTTTTATTAATTTTTTTAAATCATTTAAAAAAATTGGCTTGTTTTTATGGTTAAGCAATTCTCTATATGCATTTCGTTCCCCCTTGTGGAACTCGTCAGTAGACTTCAACCAAAAAAATTTTTGAATTTAGTTAACAAACTCCGTATGTTTATAGTAAGACTCTTAATACTATATTGAGAATCACAATATACAAACATAAAAAGTTTGAAAACTGCAAACAAAAATTTTTACAAAATAAGCATCTTTATTCAACTGTGCATCTATTTTATTTTCCACCACCTTTTTTTTAAATAATTTATTTTTATTTTTTATGATGTTATGTAATTTTTAAAATTTATGCAATAATATTGATTGGTCAAAAAATTGTTCGAACTTTTTGAAACCTTTTCAACACGTTTCTTTTAAAATCAATGGATTTCCATCATATTCCCGTTTATTAATTTATTTTATATATCAATAATAAATACAAAATCTCTTTTGAGTTGCAAAAAACTGCATCATTATTAAGGCCTGATCTGAAAATCACATTTTGTGAAAGTGATTTGAAATTACAAAAAATGTGTTCGTCACGCAAAAAATTTTTAATTTTTGTGATGTGTGTAGAAAAAAGCCGAACTTGCATAAGTGCATTCCCGAAGTAGTATTGGTTCAATCTAATCTAACATTTCGCAAACAAACTTTAAAGTCTGGTAGCTCTGATGCCATGAGCGCTCTCGCAACCTACAACTTACGAATACCCCCCTTACGAAGCTCAAATGTTACTATTAGCAGCAAGGCTAACCTTTAATCTCTTAATGGCTCATGAATAAAATTCCACATGGAAAGTTCCGAAAGTAAGAACACTTGGTATCACAAATAAAAGGTGTTGTGAAAATTTACATTTTTAAACTCCGAACAAAATTGCTTGTGAATTTATTTGCTTTGAAAAAAAATTAATACAATTGTGAAATATTTTGACGATTTATGCAGTATATTACTCACAAAAATTCGTATGTCGGAAGAAGAGAAAATATGTAAGTTTTGTAATTTTCATGGAATTGATGATACGAAATTAAAATTCATGTGAAGGAAATTTTATTTTTCAGAAGTTTTCACATGTCGTCGACCCAGAATAGTTTTGCTCCACCAACCATTATTAAAAAAATGAGTTAGGTATGGAATAATATATATTTTTAATACCCTCTTTCTGAATACAAAAAAGCGTTTCACGAAATTTATTATGGTTTCTCAGATATTAAGCATTCATTTTGCTACATATCCACTATTTTTAGATTTAATAAGTATTGTTTTGCTGTACACACCACTGTCACCCAGACGCAGCCGCCGATTAAATGTTTTAATATAAACTTATTAAACACTAAAATAAAATAAGTGTGTGAACGGATCGATAGTTAAAAATACTACGGCGGCGGCTTCTTGGTCGGCGTTAAACGATCGACTTATTTCTCTGCACAGCAAGAAAAATAAACAAAACTAGAAAATTATCAATTCACAGCTGTGCCCCGCAGTTAAGTATACGTATGGAGCACAAAAAGCTACTTTTTGAAAATAAATTAAGAAAAGTGGTGTATGCGGCTCAAAACGTATTTGTACTTTTACAATAAAGTAATATTAACTTCTAACTTCATTGATGAAAGTTTACAAAAATTTAAATTTTTCTTTAAAACATGTGTCAAAAAAGAAATTCCTCGGGTATATTTAGAGAAGACTTCATGTAAACCTTCTTTGTCGTTTTTTTCCGCTCCAACTTTGTGGCATATGGGCTAAACCTATTCTGAGGCGACGTTGTGGGTTTCATAATAAGGCTGATTCAAATTTTCATATTTCATCTCTTAACAATGATGCGTTTTATTTGTAAGATATTCATTCATGAATCAAAAAAACAAGATTTTGCATTACACACGTCCGTTATTTTTTCTGCTTGTGTGACGTAGACATAGAATATGTAAGTGCTCTGTCTCACACGCACTTTTTACAACAAACACTCATGTGTATTCATTCTATGATCAGTGATGCCAACTTTTTTGGCTTTAAAAGCACATCGAATAAAAAGAATAAAAGCACTCACGTGGAAAACGAGCTAAGATCAAAACGAGTGAAAATAAATAATCACCTCTATCGTGAATAACAAGTGGTATTTTTGTTCACGTGAAATTTTCATTCCCCTCGAAGGGAAAAATGCTATCGTGAATCTCCCGTGAAATTTATTTCCCGCTATCAGTCGCAGTGAATGTCGAAAAGAGAAGAGGATTTGTAAAGCTTAGAAATTAATTGAAAATCAGACAAATTTCAGTTTATTAACAAGAAACACAAAAATTTTAGGTTGCAAATGAATTTTTTTTTACTTTAAAGTTGTGTTTTTTTATATATTCTAGGTGCAAGTGGAAAAAATTATTTAGTATACCACCAATGTTCACTGCCATGCAATTTACTGTGTGAACCAAAGAGATTCATACTCCATGAAAAAAGGTGTTGCAGGGAATTATTGTTACTTAATTAAGGTTACTTACTAATCTTGTCCTAAAAATAAATATTTATAACTTTTAATATACAATTCGAAGGAAAATATCGAAATTATTCCATATATTAATTCAGTTCGCCTGCAAAAATAAAGTGAAAAAATTCACTTGGAAAATATTATTCACAATAAGGGGAATATTATTCACGATTGCAATTTGGTGAAAAGTGGAAATATTTCGAGGGAAAAAATGTTCACTATAGGGATGAATGTTTACTATTTTCTCAGCTTTTCTTTATTATATCAGACGAAAAAGGTATATGCTTTACATTGAAAAAATAAATACAGCAAGTGTTTATTAAAGTAATTTAGGAAATACACAAATTTCTTAAATACACTACTCAGTAATTTTTCTTAGTTTGGCACTAGCGCTTAAAATTTGGCATTTTGAGTCTTCAAAAAGCACTAAAAATAGTGTCAAAAACACTAAGTTGGCATCTCTGTCTATGATGACGTGTAGAATTTTTTTTTGTAAGGCTGAGTGCGCAATTTTGTTTTGTCTGAATATATCTTGTTACTCTCCTTCTCTCTCTCTCTCTCGCTCTCAATTAAATTTGCTATAGTGTAATTTTATTATGTCGTTTATTTATTTATTAAAAAAAATACCACAGAAAACAATTCTCTTAATTTCCACATCACATTTATCAAAAAAAAAAATAAATCCATATCGCTACCTAAATAGAGAAAGGCCCTAACTCATTATTTTTTGGAAATCGAGATTTTTTAGTGTATTTCGATAGAAGAACCTCGAAAAAATGCAAAAATCTCGTTTAAAAAAATAATGACTTAAGGCCTTCCTTTATTAAGGTAACGATATGCATGTATGTATGTATATGTAATAAATAATTTCTAACAAACTTTGCAAAAGTTTTTAAAATGGATTTCTTAAAGTATCAAATAAATATTCTTGCACTTCGGGTGAATTGGCATCCATTGTGTTTATGTGAGTGTTGGAAATATTGTGACCACTTGTCAGCGAAAAACTTAAGGAGGTGGTGGAACCGTTCATCTTGCTGTTGCGTTTAAGATCTAATAAATTGCAGCCACTCAAAATTGATAGATTTGTTGGTTTCGTTTCGTTGTTATTTTGACTATTTTGGTTAAATGGGCGTTGAAATAATAATGAACTTTGTCGTTGTAATGGCCTTAAGCCGCAGCTGCTGCTGTTGCTGCTGGCGTTACTGTTGCTATTAGTGGGCCCATAAATACTGCTAAGGTTTTTACCAACTGGACCCGTTGTTAGTTTCGCTGCTGCTACCACTGGGGCTGAGCAAGTTTTGGTTGCGTAAATTGTTGGTGTATTTGGTACTACCGTTGAGGTGGTGGTAATGGTAGCTGCCACCGATAAACCACTACCACCTAATAAATCATGCATTTCTTTGAATGACGAGCGTCTGGAATTGGAATTTGAGGTGCTGGTGGTGGTGGGATTCAAAGCTGTTGTTGATGCTGCAGCTATTGTTGGTAATTTACTTTTCATGGCATTGTAGGATTTCATTATGTTGGTCATGCGATGTCTGCGCTGTTTCCATTTGCATATCGCAAATATAACTATAAATGTTATCAAAGCTGTCAAGACAATGGTGGCACTGGCAACTATGGCGGACTTAATGCCCGGCGGCATATTTGTGTAAAAACTGCCACGACGATGACTGTGAGCCAAAACGCCAGCAGCTAAAGGACTTCTTTTAAAGCCATGACCTGAAAGTTCCAAGTCTACCAAGTCGTGAGCTCTGGCCACCTCGTTTTCAATTTCTTCGGCTGTTCGATCGGGTGATCTGACGGCTGCTTGTATGGGATTTTGTGCCTGGTAGTCATCGGCGCTGTCATCGCCATCATCATCATTGCGGTTGATCAGGCTAAGTTCATTTTCCTTGATATCATAGACATCTTCGTCAAAGTCGTTGTCGTTATCGCTGTTTTGGGAATTGTTTTCTAGCAGCATTTTAGGTTGTTGTAAAAAGTAGGGGCCTGATTCCATGTTATGGGTAATGGGAGCATCCTTGTCATTGTTAGATGTGGCCAAAGATGCCAATGCTAATGTTTTCCAAGAGGGAAAGAAACCTAAAGACTTTTCCGTACGATCTGCAATTAGAGAAGCTGCAATGGAAAAGAAATTTTGATTAATTAAATAATGCTTTAATGCATTTGTAAAGTTTAAACATTTAAAAGGTAATTTTTTCAACACTCTTCCTAAGTTATAATTCAGTTATAACAAGCCACAGGGTGGCTGATGAATTTCGTTCCACAAAGAAACTCAAATAATTTGTGGGTAATCTAACCAATTTTTTATGGGGCGATCCCGAAGATGACAAAAAAAGGAGGCTGTTGAAACTAAACCAGCTCGAACTAGGAAAGCTGCTGGTGTCTTAACGGGTCACTCTGACTTATGAGGGCATTTGTACCGGATTGGAGCCACAGATAACAATGAATGCAGTGCAGAGGACATCGAGGCACTTTCTTTGTTATTTTCCATGGGGTCTACCCTGTAATTTGAAACGAAAGAAAATGCTTTCAAACTTGTATGTTAATAGCACGCAAATTCGAAATCATTTTCTTTCGTTTGAAATTACAGAGTAGAGCTCTAGCCGTCGCCTAACCGAGATCCCGTTATTTTGGAGACGACAGATTACCGGATATAACCCAATTAGATATATTGACTGGAAAAGTTTGAAGGACTACGTAAATGATACTGAGTTCCTATAAACGCGGAGTTTGTTCTTAATTCACAACAGGCCTATAATGGGTTATGTTTTACTAACTATCTGGCTCCTCTCTTCGACCTAACCTAACATAACCATATAAATGATTGATTCTTATTTCATTTGATAGACAGTTCTATATTTTGTTAAATATTTTTAATGGTTTTTAAAAACTATTGATGGTATTGGATGGGTTTCACTATGGTGAACGTATTTGTAGCATCTTAACAAAAATTAGTTTATAACTGCTTGTACAGTAGATGTCGGAATTGCTTCAACTATCGATTGATTCGACCGTTTTAAAGCATTACAATATGATGGTTTTGATTTAGAAGCAAACCCCCACAAGATATATTCTACTGCAGTTGGATCTGAAAATCGGAAATCGGGAAGGAATATGTGGTATAGAGCGATAAATAAGAGAGATCCGTGTTAGGAGTATATAAAGCAGGAGTTGCTCTCAATGAAAGAAATTATATTACTAGCGCCTATAGCTGGGACGGAACTCGATATCTAACGAAATTTCAAAATGTTTCAAAAGAGTTTATGTGGAAATAACGAATGCCGTAATTTGCACGAAAGTTGCTGCATTTAATCGAAAGTTGGAGATATAAGTATATGTGTATCGATCTGTATGTTTTCAATGTACACATGAAGCTCAGTAGTCGTATAAGATCAGGGAAAACACTTGTGTTCTCTGACTTAAAATCTTAGTCTGTGGTTCCATAATGCAGTTAGATTTCATCTATTAGCAGTGCTGCTAATAGATGATGCTGGTAGGTCGAAAACAACATAGAGAATATATAACAATTTCATGTGCAAACTCTATCTGTGTAAACGGGAGTGTTCCAAGCCACGTATGACAACCAAAGAGAAATGCTATCTATCAAACTTCTTGTTATGAAAGATGAGTTCTTAATCTTTACCAACGGCTTTAATATGCAGTCACCCACAGGGTCGAGAGATTACCAACAAAATAAAGAAACGGTGCATGTCCGGAAACTAATTCATCATCTGAGAGAGATCATAGACTCGTAAGATGAAGGAAGAAGAGGAGAAAGGTTGACATGTGACGAAAACTTGCACAACTTCTAAAATCATGCGTAGTTCCTATGATCCCAAATCGACTAAATTCCTTTTATCACTAACTAGAAGCAACTGCAGACTTCTGGTGGGGGTATTAAATAAACGGTACCTGCAGGAAATCTAAGGAACCTGGGAAAATTGAGGCTCTAAGCCGCACTATATATAACTGTCATGGTGCTCACACTTTTCGGAGTCTTGAACTTGTATTGGGAGTGGAACTGTGTATACTGCTAAGGTTTGTTTGCTTGTGTGGGAGTCATTAGATACAGGCACCACAAACTATTCTGCCATAGTCACAGATTTCTTGTCATCTGCTGGTATCGCTAAGAATCAATCCCGGTCTATGCGAGGTCTTTGACCATCCAGATGAACCTAACTTATCTAGTAGTCTAGAGGCATCGGCCCCTGTGGAATAAATGAACCTTGAATGCTGCTAGAGCAGCACATTGAGGCCGAACTGACGGACCTAAGTGTGCATTGGTTAAAACCTATGTTGATATGTTGGAAATCACAATGTACTTCGGACTCCCCTACGATCAAACCGATATTTAATCATACAACTGTATGTTATTCAGGTTAAAATGAGCTTGTTTAGAGTAATTGAAGTCTACATTAAGAACTTCGGAATCCTAAATGACCAAAACCATCGGCTAAATATGTTGTTCAAATTTCAATGAGCTGAAACGACTGTCAATAGTATTCTTCAAATTCCAAGTACACTTTTGCCAGGGTTTCACTTGGTCCGTCTTCTATACACATGTTAAAAACTCTGAGATATGATATGCCCCAATTGGTTTGGTGTGTGAAGAGTAGTTGAAATTCACATTCAGAAGATCGAGATCAGTTCGTATTTCGGTTTCTCAAATTACAAAAACGGCTAACGAAGTCATGGTCTCTTACAAAACTGTGAACAGAAGAGCATGAGCTGAAAAAAGTCATCAATCCTATCCAAATCTCAATTTTACTTGTGATAGGACGAGACTCTTGTGATAGAACAAACACTCTGATTCATGATGATATACTCAAATCGGTTTTGATTTGATGCGTCATCGCATCTGCTGATCTGACTGTCACAACTAATCCAAACTAATCTTTTATTCTTCTTCTACAGTTCTTCTAGATATTATAATTAGAATCTGTTAAATATTCAACCAATTTTGTATCCGATAATCACAAACTTACTTGTTTCTTTTGAATGGGTGTAGAGCTAGTGCTGCTTAAGCGGCTGGATTCCAAAGAACGGCAAAATTAATTTGTTAGACATTCGGATTTGTTCTATTATTATATTTCTTATATTTTTAGTTTTCTTTTTTTGAATACTTCCGAAATAAAATGACTTCTTTTGACAACCGCTCCAGCAGCAGCAGCGCTCACCACAAATTACATTAAAGAAAAGAAAATAATTTTTTGTTTTACTGACGTCTCTGGCGCAAATTCGAGGATGCAGTGTATTTGCGAGAACCCCTCAATTGACGTTTGCGATCCAAACGATTGCTAATATAATTTGACGCACCTTTGTCCAGTTCTGCAGAGTTAGCTTGTCCACCTGCCTTGCGATTCTTGTACACCTCATCGGTGGGTTCGATATCAATGATGGAGGTAAAGTAGCTGGAACCCTGGGAATCGGTTTTTATATCATCTGGCTTAACGCTTTTCAAATTGAGCAAATTGAAATGGGGAAAATTCTCAAAGGCCGTTACAATGTCCATGTTGTCTTGCAAGACAACTTTTTTATCCGGATAGAAGCGTGAGGGGTTTTCCACTATAGTGGCCAGATGTAGTTGGCTGGAGCCACGTTTGCGATGCTCTATTAATTCTTCTAAAGTCATATTACGCTGTTCCAATACTTTGAAAAGTCTATTGCCAGATCTGCGATCTTCTATAAGTTCCAAGAGATCTGTACGATCATCGACATTATCAAAATCTGGTATGACATTGGCATTCTCGGTGGGTGTAGTAATGATGGCGGGTGAGCTGGTAGTTGTGGAAGTTGAGCTGGTGTAGACAAATGAAGGAGTATACTGCTTCATTCTGGTGGTTATGGTGGAGGTTTCAGTATAATTATTGGTCTTGGGCTTAACAGTTTCCTCAAAGAAATTCTCCAAATCATCATCGTCGTCATCATCATCATTGTCATTTACATTTTCGTGTGGCAACATTAAAGATGATTTCTTGTAAGAATCTTCTTTTTCGATAAGATTTTTGAGTAAAGTTTCTTGTATACGTTCGCGTAGATCTTCAGTATTGAGATTTAGATTGGCTTTGGGTGTTAAATTCATGGTGCTGCTGCTGGCGGTTGTTGTCGACGTTTTTGTGCTTGCTGTTGTTATGGGTAGGGGTGTGGTGGTGGTGGTGGTGCTGGTGGTTGTAGTGGATGTGCTGGATGTTGTCGTTGGGGGGTTAACGGTGGAATAAGTGCTGTAGCGATATGATGTTCTGCCGGAACCTCTGGTGCTTATAAACATTCTTCTGGTCGATGTTGATTTGTGGCTATTCGTTGACTTTTCTGTGGTTGGTTTTGGTGTTGACGTGGACGTGCTCGTTGGGTATTCAGTTGTAGATACCGGAGTTGTTGTTGCCATTTTCCAGGTGGTTATTTCAGGTAATTGAGTGCTGAATTCCTTTATGTCTTTATCTTCTATTAGTTCCATGTAATCCTCTTCTTCTTCTTCTCCTTCGGCTTGGTCTTTCGGTTCAGATTTCTCTTCATCCTTAACTGTCTGGTATCCTTTGCTATCCCAAGATGTTACCAGCCTGTGCGGCTCAGCAGTGGCCATTACAGCCGTATTTTTTAAAAGAAATGTTGGCTTTAGTGTGGGTCTTTGGTGTAGAATTTTTTTGTACAGCGGTATTTTGGTTGTAGAAGGTTTCGTAATGTTTGTGGTAGTTGTTTTTGTGGTACTAGCCACGTATAGATTGCCTTCTCTTTTGCGTGTGGTTAAATGATCGGCCAAACCCACTTGTACGCCGGTTGGCCTTGAAGAGATACCGAATAACTTGAGTTTTTGCAAAGCTGACAATTTAGATCTCTCTTTGGTGTTGTACAGTTCTTCACTAGTTTCTTCAGCTGCTTTAATAGTGGGTGGATTGGTCTTATAGTTTGCTTTAAAAGAGGGATATTTGGCATGATTTACTTTTTCTAGCGGCGCTGTGGCAGTAGTTTGTAAAGCTTGTAGAGCATTTTGTTTGCCTTTGAGCAAATCATCTAAGGAGAGATTTTTCTGTTGTAATATTTCGCTTAAACTCAAGCCACCACTGTTCTTTAGAATATTTTTGAGATTTGCGGAATTGCGGTTCGAGTTTGCTTCTAAAGATTCCGTCTCCGGTTTATTTCGCATGTCGTATAGTTTTTGCTCTTTTTCTAAATTTGAAAATGGCTCTCGCACAGCTGGCTGTTTTCGGCGTTTAAAGGAGGCCTGCACAGATGGTCTAATAATTTCGTCAGTTTCTTGGTCTTTAGCGGAGAAGGGTTTAAATTGTGTATTTAGGAGCTCCCGTTCGTCTTCCATTTGTTCCCGCCAATAAGGTGGTTGATTTGAAGGTATGGTACCATCTAGGCCTTCGGCGGTAGTTGGCTGAGGTCTCCGCTTGCGTTTCCGTAAACCCGGCCGCCTTCTTTGGGCGTTACCATTGGAAAGTTCTGGTTGCCCCAAATCGAAAGTCTCGCTTTGTCTGAGGTCATCGCCTACCAGAGCAGCGGCAGTTTGTAGCATCTGCAAGAAAATAAAAGTAAAATATTTTCCTTTAAAATCTCGTTAAGTTTATAACAATTTAATTAACTAATATTTGATTTCTAAAAATCGAGTTATTCGAATATTTTATGGCTTAATCGATTACGCTTGTGTGATTTATATTCGAATAAATATTCGAATGGTCAATTTATTATATAATTTTTCTTAAAATTCTTCTTAAAATTAATTGAGTAATTTTATTTGAATAACTACTCGAATGTTGAATAAATTATACTAACTTGTTTAATAATTTAAAATTTTAAGAGAAAAAATATTTCTAACAAATGATGAAAATTAAATTATTCGAATAAAAATAATTGAGTAATTTAAGTTCAATTTAAAAATTATTCATCAAAAATATTTTTACAAAAATTATGAAATTTTAATTATTCGAATAAAAATACATAATTCGAATAATTGCTCAAATGATGAATAAAATCTACTCATTTTTTAATAAACTTTAAAAATTATTTGTAACAAATGATGAAATTTAAATTATTTGAATAAACATAATTGAGTAATTTTTATTATATGTTGTAATGTTGAATACATTCTACAAATTTTTGTAATACGCTTTAAAAATGATCGAAAAAAATTATTTCTAGAAAAATTATGAAAATTAAATTATTCGAATACATATAATCGATTATTTTTTTCGAATAAATACTCGAATAGACTGTACTAATTTTTTAATAACCTTTAGAAATTATTCAACAAAATTATTTTTCTACAAAAATTATGAAAATTTAATAAATCGATTAAAAATAATTAAGTAATTTTTATTCGAATGATGAATAAATTCTAAAATTTTTTTTCATAACCTTCAAAAATTATTCAACAAATATCTTTCTACAAAAATGATGAAAATTAAATAATTCGAATAAAAATACATAAATGAGTAATTTTATTTCGAATAATTTTTATTCGAATAACTACTCGAATGATAAATAAATTCTAATAATTTTTTTCATAAACTTCAAAAATTATTCAACAAAATTATTTCTACAGAAATGATGAAAATTAATTTATTCGAATAAAAACAATTGAGTAATTTTTATTCCACTAATTTTTATTCGAATAGCTACTCGAATAACGAATAAATTCTGTGTTACTTTTTTAATAACCTTAAAAAATTATTCAACAAAAACACTTTTACAAACATGATTAAAATTAAATTATTCGAATAAAAATTTTTGGAGTACATTTTTCGAAGAAAATTATTGGAGTAAAATTTTTTTGAAAAATAATATTATTTTGCCTGACCCATATTATTAAAAAATTTATATCTCTTCCATAGATATTTATATATGAAATTGATGAAGAATGAATGATTCTATCTGTTTTAGTGTGCAGTGGATTATTCGGTTACTTCGCTATTGCTCATTTTTTCTTAAATAATTTCATACCTCAGCTGATTTAATTTTGTTTGCGTTTTATTTATCTTTGTCATTAATAGAATTACCATTTGTATGTGAAAACATTTATTCAACAATTTACGAGTGTCTTTACCCCACATACATATACTTTTGATAAATGAATTATGCGACTATGAAGTACGAGCACTTGCACAAGTTTATTATATTTGCATTCATAAAATATCCTTTGACACACACACACACAAACCCATGCACCACTCTTGTACTTACATACAGTTCATTTTTATGTTAAGTCCTTTTTATAACCTCAATAATATAGTGTGTGTTTTTTCCAATTTTAGAGAGGAATCATTTATATTTTTTTTTTGAGTGTGAATGAATTGCATTAAAACTCATTGGCATATTCATATACATTTTTTTATAAGCATTCATTCATTCATGGACGGAAGAAGATGAAAAAAAACAGAGTGTAACCCATATAACTATGAACCGGGTATATAAAATAGTAGTAATTATTTATTGCATTTTTTTTACGATACGTTTATGACTAAAGGACAAGTGCGATTTTTTTTCGTCCTATTTCGCATAAATTCTTGTATGATTTATTGATGTTCAAAGAATGTATTTGAGCTTTTTTTTTGTATTCGGTTTTATATGTGTGAATCGAATGGATTTTCTTGTATATGTAGAGTAAATATTATTTTTAATATGTGGATTGAAACAATTTTTAATTTCTTTGGTTATTTGCAAAATTCGGAATTTAAAAAAATAAACAATAATGAATTGTTATTGTCTTTTGAAAATGTTCACAAGCTCCATCATACCAGGGTTGTATTTTGTGTGTAAAACTATCGATACTATCGATAGTATCGAATAGTTTTATAAATGTTGCCACATAAAGGACATTTTTTAGCATAGTCAATATCCTTCAATTGGCTTTTGGTTGCTGGGATGTGAATATAAAAGTAACATTTAGGATATACTACGCTTACAACCTTTGTTTTGATTCGATTGGAGACAGTCCATATTTGCAGACGAATTTGGAATAAATAACATTCCTCCAGCAATTCTTTAAATACCGGAAAACATCGGTTGATTTACTTAATTTTCTAATACCTTCGAGCTAAAGGTACATATATTGTCGTTTCTTAAGGACTTAATAACTTCTATTTATGTCAACCAGCGCTCGAAACTGGCTATTTAAAGATTAAATTTAAAAATTTAAAAAAATAAGTGTACGTTAAAAACGGGGTTTCTATGGATTTTTTTACGTACACTTCAAGAGAAAAGTGAGAAAAAATATCCATGGCTGATGAATGAATGAATGAAAGCAAAATTTCACATACACATGTAAGTAAATGGTACATGTACATGAAACCAGCGTGACCGTTTGACCGACTAAAGTGGCAAATTGCCACTTTTTCAACTGCCTTTCCCCTTTTTCGACTGCTTTGCCACTTTTTGACCGCTTTTTTTAGGGAGAGTTATATGAAAATACATTAAAAATAAAAAATTTAGTGTAGTTTTCTCGGTTTTTTTTTAATTTTGCCACTTTTATTTGATAAATCCCCTATTTGGTGCCACTTTTTGAAAAATGTCATCGGTCACCCTGCATGAAACACATGCATGTGTAATTACTCTCAGAGCAAAATTGTCTCTCTCTCTCTCTGTATACTTGGCTGCGCCACAAAAAAAATATAACGAACGTCCGCATATACATCTGCACATCATGTATTTGTTTCAATAGTGGTTTTTTTCATATATTTGTATTACAACATGTATTTTTGAGCAAAAACAGATCAAACAGTTGCTCAGCAGCAATACAAAAGCAATTGTTATTTGTTTTCAATTGTATTGTAATTTGGAAAAGCACACACACACAATAACTCTTATACTAGTTCTGTCGCTCACACTACAATTATATGGTACATACCATGGTATATTTGTTTTGGCTATACAAACGAGTATACAAATGCGTGTTCACTATCCTACACAATCGTGCGACTTTAAAAAAAAAATACAACCATTCGTAGCCGAAAATCGATAAATCGACTTTATAGATTTTTAGCGATAGCGAGTTACAGAATACGGAAGCTGATCTAAAGAATTGTTATAAGAAACTGTTCCTAAACTCCATCATATCAGGGTTGAATTTTCTAAAAAGGTGTATGATTGTGTAGAATAGCCTTAAACGGTTCATATTATTATTATTTTGGCCATGGGGTTATAAATTTTGTGTTGGAAAATTGTATTCCCTAATTTGGGTATTTGGGTTGTTAGTAGCCGAATATCGATTAAATATTATTTGGCTTGCAATAATTCAATTACCTGGTTAGTTAGACTTGGTCCCTGCAGAAGTTTTCATTTACTAATTTGATGATTTATTTAATGGCATTGTCCGGATTACTGATGGTTTATATTTTGAAATCGCATTGTTTTTGCTTTCAGTAAGCGATTTAGATTTTGATAAATCGTTTACCCAATTATCTGGATAATCGAAGAGCAGAGCAATCAGTTTTGTACTCCATTTTTTTTTTTTTTTGTGGGTCTACTGTGTAATTCGAAACGAAAGATTAGGACCCCTGAATTGTAAATCTGGGGGCAAATCACGGCATCCTATACGACTCGTAATTTAAAAATATTTCAATAGAGTTTATATGGAAATATTTTTAAATTACGAGTCGTATCGAATGCCGTGGTTTGTCCCCTGTCTGTATTAGTCACAGAATGTTGATTATTCGATTGTCATTTTGAAGAATTAAATTATTTTGCCTGACCCTGTTCGAATTTTTTTTACATAAGTTTTATTATAATAGTTTTATATTGATGAACACAAAAATGATTAAAATAAAATTAAATTAAAAACAGTAGTATTTAAATAAATTATTGAAAGAAAAGTTATTCAAGTAAAATCTTATTACATATCTTAATACATCATTTTGCCTGACCCTGCTTCTCTCTGCATAATATTTTATAAATGTAATTGTGAAAATATTTATTGATTTTTATACTTGCATTAATTTTTTAAATTTATTTATTTATTTTTACTTTATGTACGAGTACTTCCGTTTCTAATGTGTCATATGGCTGGTGTCATAGTTTGATTTCTATTTACACATGTATAATGATATTTATTTACTTTTTAAACCCTCTTCTATGCCGCATTGTTTTATTTATTTGTCTGTAGTCAAATATTTGAAGGATTTCCGTTGGTTGCAGTTCGCACGGAAGTTTATTAAAATATTTGTAACGGAAGTAAAATTGTAATCAAAAATTTCTATAAATGTAATGTAAACTTAAATATGAAAATGTCATTTATTTGCTTTTTTTGTTTAATCGAACTTAAACTATTTTGTATTTGAAAAAATACCGAAGTACTTTTATTTATAAAGAATTTTTGTTTGTTATTGGTTAAGCAACGTCTATATGCATTTCGTTTCTGCTTAAGAAACTCTTCAGTAGACTAACCTAAAATAACTCCGTGTTTTTATAGAAAAATTCTTAAAATGTTATTGTTAGCTACGTGCAAAAAAGTTGAAAAAGCTCTAAACAAAAACATTTCATAACAAATACCCTTTTTCTACACGCAAAGTTTACTTTGCAAAGTCTTAATTCAGCTGTGTGAAGGACAGAGGTAGTAGTACAGGCTCTTCTGTCCATCTCCCAGTTGAGTTAAGACTTTGCAAAGTAAACTTTGCGTGTGGAAAAGGGGTGAAACGTCTTTATTCGTTTCTGAATCCTCTTTTTTTTGTACGTAATTCTCAGAATAATATAATAGCTTATATAATACATTTGCTGTATTATTGTGCAATAATTGATATTGCACAATAAAATTGACTGTATACCGAAAGTACTTTACCGAAAGTACAATATATCGAATGAAATCAAATGTCGTTTGATTTATATTGCGCAAAAAGTAATATTTGCTAATGTGTTGACAATATTGTACAATCATAATTTAAAAGCACCAATGTCACTATTCATCTTCCTATTTTTTAAAGTATTTAATTTCCAATTGTTTAATTTGTGTAAGCAGTGTGTAGGTATTGTTTATTTTTATATATTTATATTATAAGAAAAATTGTGCAATGTATTTTCTTTTAATATTGTGCAACTTATTGAACGGTGTGGAGCAAAGCTACAATAATAATAGCAATAAAGTACTCAATAATATTGTATAGTCTATGGGTACCATTAGTTGTTTTGTTTGAAAGTAGTAATTTCATGCTAATTTTCCATCTTTAAGATTAATTTTCATCAATCCTGGAATAATTATTTCTACAATACATGCATGACTTGAAGAAGCAAATATTTCGTGCCTGATTATATCCTTCTTTATTTTGTTACGTGTTTCCCTTTACCTGATTTTGAGATTTCTAAATTACTTTTGTCTATTGCTTCTTACACTCAAAGTCCTCCTATGCCATACATTGTTTTGAAATGCGTGTATGTCATTCCAAGCATATCTAGTTTAGTGTATTCAGTTTTCTGTTGTTCTGGATAAATCCAGATATAAATTACGTCTGTCAAATGAACTGTCTGTCAGCCTTATGTGAAGTAGCGAGAAATGTTTATTCAAACAAAACAATTATATTTTGGTTAAATTTATACATGATGTCAGGAAATGAAAAGGGTAAAACAAAAATGGCAAAGAAATATGTACAATCTGCTCAAGAGCAATTTGCTCGGACGTTTTAAATTGTTTTAACGAATACGATTAAATTCTTTTATAAATATAATGCCTAATTTACAGGAAATACTTGAATTCAATCATTTATCTGGCTTAATCGAATACAGAATAGATTTTACTAATAAAGTTTTTTTTCCAGAACTATGGAATATGTTATTCAGCTACTTAATTTTATGGAAAATAAATTGCATTACTGTTATTATTAATTCTGTATAAAAAGACGTTGCATTCAGTTATAGAAATTTCAATTCAGCTGTTGAAATATATGTATACAGTGGTTGAGTGGTAGCGATGCTATCCTCTCAGTCCAGATATCGTGGGTTCGATTCCCGCCATAGATCCTGGGTGTTTTCTGCAGACAAGCTAATCTCTTCGCTGGGTGTGTTTAAAAAAAATAAGATTGCGTAAAAAATGCTAGGAGTAATAAAAATTATATAATTCAGCAAGTAAAGTGATAATAATAAATAATAATAATTTTTTTAATCACTTTTGTTTTCATTCAGCTTCAGTAAATGTAATTCAGCTACTTAATAATATATGCAGCTAGTAAACAAAATATATAATTTAAAAATCAATAATCCAATACAGCTGATTGTTAATAACATACGCATGAGAAACAGATAATTTTTAAATTTATCTATAAAATCGTAAATAGTGAAAGTATTTAAAAAATTAAAAAAAAAATTAAGTTCAGTCACATAATTCAGCTGAATAAATTTAGCAAGAAATATTCAAAAAGATTTCTTTTTAAATAGTTAAAGCTAAAAACATTGCATTCAGCTGCTAAAAGTGTAATTCACAATAGGTTTTAAGTTAAGAAAACAAAAAAAAGCAAACACATAATTTTCAAAATAATATACTTATTCAGCTATGAGCTATGTAATTCAGCTGAAAAAATTTGGCAAAATGATTTCTTTTTATAATCATTTCATTATAAATTAACCGATGTTATATGATTCAGCTAAGAAAATTTACTATTCAGCTATGTAAAATGATATTTTGCTGCATAAAAATGAAATGGACTTAAACTTCTGAAATAGTTTTTCAAAGGAATTAAATCTTAAAGAAAGAAAAACAAAAAAAAAAAATCTTCAAAATTAATCAATTCAGCAGATAGAGAAAAAATAGCTTCAAAATTAAATTTTTTCAGGTAAATTCGAGTTCACATCAAACAAAAATTTTTATTCAGCTATTAGTTGTATAATTCAACTTATCAAATTTTGGTAAATATCTAATTTTTATAAAAATTTATTTATGAACTAATTTAACTAAAATATGTATGATGCGATATAAAAAATCTGCTAAAAAGAGGTGCTTTTCATAATAAATTTCTGCTGAATTTAAGCTAACATGATTCAGCTAAAAAATACATTTTATATTATACATTTTAAATAAATTTGCAAACGAATTATAAACAAGCAAAATATTGCAAGAGGTAAGAAATACCATTCAGCAAGTAAATTAAAACGATAACAGCTGTACATTTCTGAAGAATTGATTCAGCTAATATAATTCAGCTGAGAAAATTTGCCATTCAGCTAAATAAAACACATTTTATTTTATGATTCTTAAAGAAATTTGCAATCGAATTTAATTTTAATGCAAGGAAACGATTACAAACAACTGTGAGGAGTACAATTCATCAAGTAGATTACAAAGAAAATGCCATATAAATATTCAGCTAATATAATTCAGCTAAGAAAATTTTTTATTCACATTTTATTTTATATTTTTAAAAGAATTTTGCAAACGAATTTAATTTTAATGCAAGGAAACTATTACAAACTGTGGGAAGTACGATTCAGCAAGTAGAAAATTACATGTGTGTATTCAGCTAATACAATTCAGTTAAGAAAATTTTTTATTCGGCTAAATAAAACACATTTTATATTACAATTTTTTAAACAATTTAGCAATCAAATTAAATTAAAGAAAATTTTCTGAAAATTTCTGAAAAAATTTGTATTTAGCTATGAATTATATAATTCAGCTGTTAAAATTTTTACAAATAGTTACTTTTAAACAATAAATAAATAAACTAATTAAATTAAAGGGATTATGCTACAAAATTTTGCTATTCAGCTAACTAAAATGCAATTCAGCAGCACATTGACTTAAGTTTTTTCATTGAGTTTTTAACCGAAATAAAGGTTGAATCAATAGTTCGTTCAACTTACCTAAAAAAAAAAGTATTAAGTATGCTAATTTTTGAAAGCACTTTAAAATATTTTATGCTTTTAACTTAAATTTATAACACTTTCTGATTGTTATCCCCTGTTCCACTATGCAAGCGTGTTAGGTGTTACATGTCGTACTAATAATAATGCATTTGTTGTAAATAATTTGATGCAACATAAATTTTCTGTAGTAAGAACCCTATTTCATGGTTGTATACGTTTTGTTGCTCAAAACATGGCGGAGAGAGAAAGAGAGAAGAGATTTCATATAATTAGAAATATTAAACTTTTAACAATGCTACTGTTTAAAGTGAAATAAATCCTCCTGTGAATAGGACACTTATAATTACGGGATTAGTTCAACTTAATTAAGTTGAAGGCCTGTGAGAATGCTTGCGTTAAGTTTAGTATAAAAGTATCATGAAGTTATACATTTTTTTTCCTCCACAAATTATAAAACCATTTGAAAAAACTAAACTTTTTTAGCAGATAGTTTTTACCATTTTCTTTTTGACATTTTGTCATTGCCCTATTATCGTTGTTATCATCATAATGAAGTCCATAATTAGTGTTGTTTACTATTATTATAATATTTTTTTTGCCATTTATGTTGTTTGGATTTTTTTTATCTGTTCAACATTCATTTAGTATTCGTTGTCTTTGTTAAAAAAAAATCATAAATTATTTGTGCTTATTATACCTTAGTAATGTCACGGCAGTAATTGAAAGAAATAAGGGATAATGGCAGAGAATACATAAAAGCGCTTTCAAAGTACATACTGTAGAAAATGTCAATTACAGCAGTAAGTGCAGTAATTAGAATGAAATGGGAAAACTAAAATTTGTTTAAAAGTATAAAAAACTATTTTATTATGATTATTATATTTATGCAGAAAAATATAGCTCAATATTACCTTTTTAAATCCATAAATAAGTAAACCTTGGATTCTACATATAGTTACCTTAATATAGTAAGGCCCTAACTCATTGTTTTATTTAAATCAAGATTTTTTGAATTTTTCGATACATTGGATGTTCTTCTATCGAAATATACAAAAAACAAGATTAAAAAAATAATGTGTTAGGGAGTTTCTTTATTAAGGTAACGGTATGTCTGTATATGATAATATATTATCATGTCAGCTAAGACTAAAATTTATATTAAAATTATTTAGATAAATAACTTCAAGCAACATAAGTTTAGCTTGACTGGGTTGCTTAGAATGTAGTCTAAATTTTACTTTAAGCCTAGTACTCTGTTCGAAGTTGTGAAAAATTATTAATTATTTCGAGTGAAAATTTGACACGTACTAAGTGTAGCCCAACTCGCGTTTTTTTTTTTAAATAAATTTGTCGCTTTTAATGCTTGAACGTATGTAACATTTTTAAAATTCCGTGCGAAAAAAGTACTCCTCATGTTGTTTCACAGCTGAAACGAAAATGATGCCAGAGTCATTTTGCATGGAAAAACATGCTGCCAGATAGATTTTACGTATTTTTTGGAATAGAGTACTACTTTTGTGAATTTATTTCGCAAATATTTCATACTAAATACTTTTACATGTAGTTTGACAGCATTTCGCACGAAATTGTGAACAGATTACCAGGGTTTACGCGTTAAAACAGGGGCAAATTACGGAACGGAACGAAATTACGAAATATTTGAATAGAGTTTATATGGAAACATTTTAAAATTTCGAAGCGTATCGAATGCCGTGATTCGCCCCCAGGTAATTTACCTAAGGTGTTTGTTTACATACGAGTTTGCTTATAAAATTTAACTTACACGATAGATATCTGTACACTAATGGTTATCTAAAGCTAGATATAACGCACATAAACTTAATAAAAAATAATTGCTCCTTGTCTCATGATCTTGAAAATTTTGTGGCCTTAACAATTTCAGCGTTTTGTTTAACTCTTTTTAATACAATATCTCTGACAGTTCTAAATTAACTCTTCCTAACTTCATCTTTTTAAAACTTAATTTAATTCAAAACTACTCATAGCAAAAAAAAAAAAAAAAAAAGAGAAACAAATTCTAAACAGAAAATAACTCTGCTTACATTTTCCACTCAAGTGAAAAATGTATTCATTCATTTATTCATCAACATTCCATTGATGTTTTGTAGCAAAGTATGCAGAGTAGCAACAGAGTGTAGTACTTGTAGTGGTTGTTATTATTTATTTGTTTATATTTTTTTTAATATCTTTGGATATGCATGTTTGTACGAATAAATACTAAATGCACTGTAGAAAATTATAAGTGTTAGTGTATAATGTTTTAGTGGAAGTGTAAGTGTGCTGTTATACTATATGTATGTATGTATGTATGTATGTATGTATGTATGTATGTATGTATGTATGTATGTATGTATGTATGTATGTATGTAAATATGAATAAATGGATTGTGTAGTTTTTGCCACTTTTACACTTCAAGTATTGACTTAATAAAGAAACATAACTAACAGCAAGAACAATAATAACTGCAAATTTGTATACATTTAACCGTTATAAAATATACATACATACATTTAAATATGGAGGGCACTTCATAAATAACTACGTTTAGACACTCTTCATTGGTACTGTTTCCCTCATATATTACAGCTCATAGCTTTATAACGCTTGCAGTATATTGCAAATATGCCCAACACCCACCCACCCATACATACTCTTATCATTTTTGCATTCACTTTGTTTTATTTTTACACATTTTTATTTGATTAAATTTTGTGCATACGCACCAGCCAGACATGCAAAAGGCTAATTTTTAGGGTTCCGTACACCAAAGGTGAAAAGGAACCCTATTGTTTTCGCTACGCTGTCCGTCTGTCCGTCTCTCCGTCACACGGTATTTTCTCAGGAACCGTAAGAGCTACGGACCTGAAATTTGGACACAGTATGTAGAACCTTGGCCGCTACAACAACAAATACATGAGAATTAAAAATTAAAGGGTTTTCCAAAACGAGCAACGAAAAATGTTAAAATCCCATGTAATATACATACAATTGTATGAACATATGTATATTGAAACTTGAAATTTGTAAAATTAGTGTATTTTTATACAGACTACAACAATTAACACTAAAATTTAAAAAAATTTAAATTAAAGGGTGGCCCATCAGTTAATGCAATTTTGACTATGTAATTTTGACAATTTGCTATATCTTGGAAACCGTAAGAGGCAAACACTTGAAATTTTCAAAAACGGTAAAACTAAAAAAAACCGAAAATTATAAAATCGCCAAACAAAAAAAAAAATCGCCAAAAATTAAAAAAAAAATCGCCAAAACGAAAAAAATCGCCAAAATTAAAATAAGTTTCTAACACTAAAATAAATCGCCAAATTCGAAAAAATCGCCTAAATGAGAAAAAAACGCCAAAATGAAAAAAAGCGCCAAAACGCGAAACTGTCGCCAAAACTAAAAAAAAATTTTAAATAAAAAAAAATTGCAAAAATTAAAAAAATCGCCAAAAATAAAAAAAATCTCCAAAATGAAAAAACGCCAAAAACCGAAAATATCGCCAAAACAAGAAAATAAAGTGTCAAAACTATAAAAAAGAGCCAAAACTTTAAAAAATCGCCAAAACCGAAAAAACACAAAAACCGCCAAAACAAAAAACCGAAAGACCCCAAAACCGAAAAAAATGCCAAAACAATATATTATATAGGATGAAGTTTGTATTAAATTATATATCTAGTGTTCGTACGGAACCCTTCGTGCGCGAGTCAGAGTCGCACTTTACTGAATTTATTAAATATTGCAACCAAATAAAAAAAAATTTGGCAACTTGGCAACACCGCTTATACACCAGATGATAAAACAGTAGTAAAGAGAGGAACATATAAAAACGATTTTCAATACGTGCTGCAAAGTCTACCCCTCACGCAAACTGTCACTTAACTCAGGGGTGAAATCCTTAAAAGTAAATAGCTCCTAAGTCGATTTAGTATAAAAAATGGCATCATCCTCGTCCAAAAAAATGTTTTCAGTAAAAACCTTAAGCAGCAAATAATTGATAACACTGTAATATGAAAAAAGAAAAATAATTCAAAACCGTTTGAGCTTGTAGGCCATCCTCTGAAACTTTCCGCTAAGAAAACCGCTTTTGGTCAACATCCCAACAAAAATAAATTTTGTACAAGTAAGCACTAAGATAAAAAGAAGCGCTTTGGAGATGCAGAAAAGCACACATTGCATCTCCTCTACCTTACGGGTATGTTCGGCTGTTTATACTAAAATACTAAAAATTTTTGTAGTGCATCCTCTGTCTCTTATCTGTATGCAAATGAAATTGTTTACTTCGTGATTTGATTTTTTATTGCTTAATTTAATTGTGTATGAAAATATACTTGTTTCGGGAGGTCAGTGAGTATAGTTCTAGCCTATCATGCGAAGATCATTGGATCGGCTCCTGAAAAGAGCAAATTTTTTAAAATTACATACATATAAAAAAGAAATGAGTTCCATTAATCTAGGATGTGCACAAAGAAGCTCATACTTGGAGATCTACCAAGTGGGATATCATGGACAAAAATCATAGTATACCGAAGCAGGTTGGTAAGGGAGACTTTGGCAGAGAGCCTTATCAACCTGCATCCGGGTAGCCGAATATTTTTGCTGGAATGTTTCGAATGTGTCAAATTTGCTTCAGATCCGTTGGCTCTTTCTTGAGTTATGAGATGTTTAAATACACACACCTATACAAACATACACAAATACACATACACAAACAAACACCCGTGAGGTAGCGGGTTAGAATTCTACCTCAGTGGTTCCCTGCTTATCGTAAGAGGCGACTAAATGGGAAAGCGCACACCCAAGTTGATGCTGTGACGTCGACGTTTCAAAGCACGAGCAATGGAGGATAATGATGGAAGCCTAGACACATAGGCAACATAAGCAGTGAGGAGGAGGAGGAGGAGGCTATAGTGAAATGTGGTTCAGACGGCTCTCAGGCTAATGCGTCTTTCGTCTCCGTCCCGCTAAAGCCTTACAAGCTTTGCAGAACAATCTTGGGATCGTATGGTTAATTTGGTTTATAGGAGCCGTCAAGAATATCTTCTGCTTAGCTCTCGGTCTGGCTCTGAACACATGTGCTCATAAAGATATGTGCCAATCCTCGCATAGCCTCCCTTCATTGAAAAGATAACCATGAGACCACAGATAGGATAACTACTCATAACAAAAACAAGATAACTGCTCCAAGTTGAGACCCAATTGCACAAAAATGTAAATACAAAAACACAAACACAAATTTTTGCAGCCGCTACTACTCCAGCCGGCACTTGTAGTGCAAAGGAATTACAGCGAGAAAGCCTCATCCTGAACCCATTCAAGAGGGCCTAGACGCTCGTCGACGACGATACAGCAGGCGCAGAGCAGCAGAAGATCCCGCTCATCCCCACCGTAATTGCTTATAAGCAAGGCTTCCGAAAAAATAAACTGACGCTTTCGCAAAGCTTGAGGATGAAATCTTCAAACTGAACGGGATGGTGGGGTGAAGCAAAAAAGCAAATACACTGTGCAAGGCGTGACTTAGGTTAGGTTAAGCTGAAAAGGGAAGCTATTACGCTCATGTCCCGGAACATTCACATAATTCATTATAGTCCTGCGCCACTTAGTTCCTTCAATATGGTCACTATACCCAGATACAAAGACTCGAAACTAGCAGACAACGTCAAAACAAATGACAGGTGTACACAGACAACAAAACTGGAGGAAACATCAAGGTTGAGAGACGAGCTAGAAAGAGTTAGGAAAACATCACTCAAGAAGATTAAGACAAATCGTCCTGAGAAACAACATAATGCAAATTCTAAAGATCCTATTGAAAAATTAGCAAATAAAGCTGACATTGCACAACAGAAGCGACTCCAAATCCAAGAAAAAGACAAAAAAGAGCAAGAAGCCATCTAGACCGGATGAGGTGATCATTAAATCTACCGAAAAACTCTGCTTTGTAGACATACTTAGGAACGTAAACCTAAGAGCTCAAATCAGTAGGCTATGATATCCACCTCGTAAGTAAGGCACAAAAGGGCGAAATTACTCTGGAATTCTAAAGATCAGCCGAGATCGCCACTGAGTTGCACCAGGCTAAGTTAAACATACTATCAAAAGATTAGGAGGTAAAAACATTCACACAGGAAGTAACTTGACAACTAAGATACAGAGATGAGGTTACCTCAGAGGACGATGCAATCGATGGAAGGACAAAATAGGCGAAATATAGCAGTGGGCGCTAAAAACGATTAGAAGCGTCCTTGAAGGTACTCCAACGGCCATAATTGCAATAACCATGAATCATGCCTACAAAACCGAGGAGGCGGGCAAACTGCTTGTTGGAAGAACAGTTTGCCGATTGCTGAAGAAAGTGACCCAAAGAGATGCTACAAATAACTAAACTTTGGGAATGCTGCAAAAAATGCGGAAGTAATGGCGTTTGGTCCAGACACTGGTACAAGTGCGGCGAACGGGACCACTTTTCTAAAGCTAGTCAAAGCAACCATCATTGCCTACTCTGTGGAGTTGGCCCGAGTATTGGCGCCGTTTATTTCACGGGAGGACCAATGTGTCTTCCTCTTTCAGCCCGAAGATAAGAATTTTACAGCTGAACCTAAACCACTAAGAAGTTTTATAAGAGCTCCTAAATCAGACAATGTGAAAGCTAAAAATAGATCTGGCTTTACTAAGCGAGCACTATAGAGCACAGGACCAACTATGCTGGGCTACAAGCAAGTGCAGCAAGGTATCAATTATAGGTTTGCACAGATATAACTGTTTGCACCAGTTTTACGTGTGTTGGTTCTGGTATGTACAGGTACATATGTTATTCAGCGTTTCTGTTCTAGTCATAACTTATCAGTGCAAGCAAATCAGTACCCCTATTCTTTCTTCTTTCCTCTCTCTTTCATAAACTCAGACTTGGTTCAAGAAAAACATTCGAGTCTAGAACATGACTAGTAACAGAAACGCTGAATAACATACAGTATCTGTACATACCAGAATCAACACACGCAAAACTGCTGCAAACAGTTATATCTGTGCAGGCCTATAGTATCAATATGGATCTGAGGTAAATTGTGTAGCAGAATCATCGGCGAAGTAAAATAACCGACATAATGGCTCCTAACCACAGCTTCAAAAAAAAAAAAAAAAAAAAAAAATAATGCGCCTCATTTAACACCAGAGGCGCTACAACACTGCATTATTAAAAAACGTGCATAAAAAGCAGAGTTGTAAGAGAATGAAGCTTTTCTAAGTCACTTTTTTCACCGCCTGTCTTCTCTATCAGTATCCCTTTCTTAAAGAAGGTATCACCTAGTAATAGTAGTAGGCATTAATTGCCAAGGTGTTACTTCTCTTTTGACAACAGAAGGGAAATCTTTGTCAAAAGTCTTGTTAATGAAATACATTTTTTTTTCGTTTTTTCGTAGCTTTAAGTAGAACTCCCAAAAACCCCAAATTATCCTCATGCTGCAAGTCTTATTCAATAACTTGCAATTATCTTAAAATTCGTTAGTTTTTTCTCCTTCTCTTATTTATAACTTCTAACATTTAAGATTCTTTAAGTTTTTTTATCTAACAATATTCTGTCTACTACACTTGAGCTAATAAAACCCTTGAGTTGTATAAACAAATAAATGAACAAATGATAACTAAAATGTTAACAATTAGATACTTTGAACTTTGTACATACATAAACTTAATTTAATGCTCCGCATTCAACTTAAGCCAATAGATTTTGTGGATATTATACAAATTGTTGAAATAATATTATGATAATTTGTACGAGTATATCATTTAATATAATAACAAGTGAAATTCATAGCAATTTCATAGGAATATAAAAAACATCACAGTGAATGTTACAAAAATGTTAATAATAAAATATAGCAAATTATTTATTTATGGATTCTTTGTTGGGCTATGCAGCAATCAAAAACAATAATTTGTCTGTTCCGTATCTTATTCACTGCAAGAATTCACGCTGATTCCATTGACCTTAAGTATTTGGGTCAGCTGACGTCATGGTTAAATAAAAAGAGACTCGAGGCAGTAAGTGCGTGGAAAAAGGCTGTTAGTGGACATGCCCTAATTCTGAAATTCGTAACTGGTCTTACCATATCTCTGTTCGATAAAAGATTCATTGTGAAACTCTCGGGCATGCCCTGTTATCAACATGAGAGCATAAGATTTATACCGAAGAATCAAAGTCGGACTTAAGTGTGGTTGTAGGCGTCTTTATTCTTCGTTTCCAACAGCGTATGGATTTAAGCTACACAATCAATGTAGCGTGATCCCCACTTTTGAATTGGGAAGCGTGCGAGTACTTTAAATGTTTATAGATCGCCATTCGTCCCTTGAAAATGCAATTGGCGCAACCATTAAATTCTCTAGATGAAAGAGTCTTGTCTTGCATCAAAAATAAATGTTCAGAATTGGCCTATAAGTATTCCTGATTTAACACATATGGACTTTTTCCTATGGGATTATCTCAAACCTAAAGTTTACGGCAATAAATCGACTTTCTTGGCGATTAAAGGGAAAATATACATCACAAAATCTTAATCGTCGCAGAGTTTGACTGTCGAGCCGTCTTAAAAAATTTTATAGTTGATTTTAGTCCGTTGCTACATCTATCCTAGACAACATCTTACAAAGTGCATTGGCAGTTTTCTATGATTCCATCTGATACAATGCTACCATGAATGCTTGTATTTTTAGTTCTGGTCATTCTAAAAGGCTTTTGGCTGCTTATCTGATCTACAATCTCCTTAAAATTGCCTGCGTGTCCGGAGATTGAGCCTAATTAAAGGGCGAATCAATAAGTCGGTGACTTTTTGAATGAAACAGTTTTTTTTTGCAAAATAGAAATTTATTTTTCAACATAATCTCCTTTTAACTCAATACACTTCGCCCAACGTTTCTCCAGTTTTTGTATCCCTTCCAAAAAATAGGATTTTTTGAGATCCTTCAAATAGGGATTTGTTTGGTCAATAATTTCATCGTTGGATCTAAATCTCTCCACCGAGCCATTTCTCTAGGTTTGAAAATAGGAAGTAGTCACTAGGGGCTAAATCCGGAGAATATGGCGGATGGAGTACCAATTCGTAGCCCAATTCATAGAATTTTGCCATTGAGACAGCACACGTGTGCACTCGTGCATTATCTGGATGAAAAAGAACTACTTTATTGGCCATATGGGGCCTTTTTAAATCCTCATTAAATCGGTCTAATAAGTTGGCATAATATCGTAGTACAGTAATAGATCCATGTTTCATCAACAGTTACAAAACGCCGCAAAAACTCATTCGGATTGCGGTTAAACAACTCCAAATAATCCTTTGAAGCTGTCACACGTTTACGTTTATGGTCAATTGAGGGCAGACGCTGCACCTATCTTGCAGACAACTTTCTTAAACCCAGCTGATCATTTAAAATTGAAAACACACTGCCATGGCATCAACAATTTCACGCACTTTTCCTTTTCGATCGGCCAACGCCATATCGTGGATTTTTTCAACATTTTTGGGTGTACTAACCTCAATTGGCCGTCCAGATCGTTCAGCGTCATTTGTACTTGTGCGACCACTACGAAAGTCAGTAAACCACTTTTTTACCGTTGAAATCGATGGTGCAGAGTCCCCATAGTATTTATCGAGTTTTTCCTTGGTTTGATTGACAGCTTTTTTTTCGCAAAAAATAATGTTTAATGCGAACTCGAAATTCACTTTTTTCCATTTTTAGAAAAATACACAAGGTTGTATGTTTTGAACAGCTGTTAAACGCAAAGTAAATGACGACACTTGTTCAAAATTCGACAGTAGTCTATTAACAGGTGGTACCTGATAGGAACAGTGTTGCATTTCATATAACTACGAGGGAAGTTCGAAAAGTCACTGACTTATTGATGCGCCCTTGCAAAAGGAATACAGTTTAGTAGACGAGTAGTTGTTTGCATATTATTTTCCTGAGGCATGTGGTGTTCTTGCAGACTAACATTCATAGAGTATTTGTAGGGAATAGTCAGTGAAAAATCATCATAGCAATCCCCCATAGCGTGGTTGGCGTATCTCGGCTTTGACTACCACGTTTTTGTAATAGAACCAAAATGTCGTAGTTGAAGTCAAAGTACGCCAACCATGATGAAGCCCAATATTTCAGCATGCCGTTATTTTCATAATCCATTTTTGGCCCTTGTAACAAAATTTCCAAAAACTTTTATATGTGTTACTTACTTTGTTTATTTTAAAATTTAAATTTTCTCAAATTCCATTTCCATTGCCAATTACATATAAGCTCCGATTGTAAAGTCTAAATAACACCAAATACGTTAACAAATAGCAAACACACTTATTGTGAGTTCAACTTAATTCCTTTTACCAATAATGCTGCCTAAATTGAAAACTAAAATTATTTTATAAAGGCCTGCACTAATTCAAGATAAATTCCTGCACATGCCAGGCAGGCAGCCAGGCAACCAAGCAGGCATAATTTGTTTGTTTAGGCAATAAAATCAATAGACCTCAAGTGTGCGTGTGTGCGGCTCTATTAACAAATATTAAATTATTTGAAAATGATAAGCCACAATTGCATAAATTTGCGAGAAAGAGTTGCCCTGGTAATGAAAATTACAGATTTTAGGCGTGTGAGGTTAGACTAAAAGGAGAGGCCATATAATTTAATTGGAAGGTAGCCGAAAAAATTAAGAAATGACGACACAGAAATTATGAAAAGAACTCGAACCTAGGGGCAAATCGCAGCACTCGTTATCGAACGAAATTACGAAATATTTCCATATAAACTCTATTGAAATATTTTGAAATTTCGTTCGATAACGAGTGCCGCGATTTGCCCCCTGGAATGAAATCAAATTGTTGGCTCTCAATAGAAGCGAATGCAATTTATTTGTTATAGCTTGACATTATGTCTTTTAAGTAGGGTCACTCGGATGCTGTCTGTTTTCAACTTTTTTTTTAAAGAGAAGTGACAATGAATTCCTACTACTACTATTAGGTTCTATATTCTTTAAGAGAGGAACAATGATAGAGAAGACAGCTGGTGAGGGAAGAGATAGAGGAAAGCTTCGTTCTATCTTTTTATTTTATTTTTTAAGGTAGTGTTGGTGTCAATGATGCCTATTAAATTTTCGAAACTGTGCTTACTAGCCATTTTATTGATTATTTTATTTTGCCGATCATTTTGTTACACAATACCGAGAAAGGAGGGCTCTCTGATGTTACATAAGAATTTGTACCCGCTGAAACTGGTATAGTTCAGTGACCAATGCCTATCCCTTCATCACTTGAACTATCCTAGAACAACTGATACAAAGGGACATTAATGCACAACAGAAAAAATGCGTAGTGTTGTTATTTAATGACTGTCGGATCTTCGGTTTTGTAGTCAACGTGCTAACTACTTCAGCCAACGCCAGACTCTTAATACAAATTGATATTTTTAAGCCGATGTGGCCTGAAGAACAGCTTTAGCGCCATAGTAATTATTTCTTTAGTACGATCAGGCTTGTGGGTGTTGTTTGGACTGTGAGAGTTTTTCGTCTCGCTCGTAGTTGTTGACGGATTTGCCATAAATAACGGTATAGTCTTGTAATTCTTTTGTAGAATTTCATTGGCAATCACGCTGCTACTTCCTGTGCATGGCATCCTGAATCTCAACAGGAATGATTTACGGCTTCTTACTGCTTTTCTTTGTGGCCACTTTGCACTGAACTATCCTTTGTGAAAAAGTAGCCAAAAGTGGCGTTCGCCCTTGTATCGTTTATGCTTAGAAGATGAAGAGACAATGGCATTTATTCTCAGCGAATGTATGGTCTTATGTAACAGTAGAAGGCGTGTTTTTCATTCTGAATTATTGTGTTCAGATGATATTAGGCCAATCTCTGTGCTGACTTTCATAAGTAGAGTTGTACATAGCTTGATTTAATTTACAGATCTATGGCACAAAAGATCAATCAGGTTTTAAGAAAATTGTTAATAAAATCATGGGCGTATGGTCTATTACTCCGCCCATATTTGTGCAACCATGTTTTGCAAAATTTACTTTTTAAAATATGTAGTATTAAATAATTAAATTAATTGTTATTTAACTGTATCCATTAATCCATTAATTATTAAAGCAATGGCAACCCTAAAAGATGCACAGTTATATTTTAAATGCACTTCTTACTCGTATTATCCCTCCCCTCTCACTCTTTGTTTATTTAAACCTCTTAACTTCTATTTTATATTTTATAGAACTGATGGTGTCATTAGGGGAAACCGAATAAATTCATTTAAACAACTTTAAGCAATTTCATATTCCATATAAACAACCTTGTGCTAGTGTTAGTGTTAGTGTATTTCTCTCACTCCCAAATAATTGCAAAAATCTAATAAACTATAGAAGATATGATTATTATAACACATTCATGCACAAATATTAGTTTGTTTGCGTGTATTGTGTTTGTAGGTGTGTATCTATGTGAGTATTTGTTTAGTAAAACTCATATTGATTCTTGAAGCCATTCAGTAACTTTCAAGTAGTTTAAGTGTTAGTTTCGACTGTATCTGTATTTGTGTTTGTGTCAATGAGTTTATTTATGTTTGGTTATAAGAATCTAGTTTATATTACAAGCGCTTAAAGCAAATTGATGAACGAATAAAAATTGCAAGACATACACATGCATATAATATCCCAGCAAAACATTAGACATTAAGATTGGAACCACGTGCCATATAATGACTTACAAACGAGTAAGTTCGTGGTTACCAAATTCAAGTAGTCGCTTACATAAAATTAAAAAATAAAAATAGGAAGCAGTGCCTGTAACTTGTGAGAAGTTCTCCCATCGAGAAAAATTAAATAATTATGTTGGTTGTCTTATTTTACACAGGGTTGTTTTCATAAAAACTTATATAAACTTACAAAAATGATCAACAAATACAATTTTTTTCTTACTCACAGGATGATAACAATTTTTTCTACTCAAAAAGTTCTCACACTCCTTACAGAAACGAGGCACATTATTTTAGTTTTAACAGATTGCGTGCAAATATTGCCAAATTAACAAAATAACTAATTCTCAAGAATTGATTATTTTAGTCTCACGTCTCGTTAAAATCATTAAACTGCTAATCTAGTAGGAGAAGGGAGCTTCCAACAAACATTCTTAAACCCAAAACCAATTACTTTTATTTCAATATTTTGCTGGGATATACGACATGCAGCTGTAAAAGGGTGTTCTTTTTTGTAGGTTTCATTTTCCAGACATATAACATAGATTAAACTATCATATGGTTACTTCAATTTAAAAAAAAAATATTCTATAGTCTAGTATCTATAGTTATTTATGTTTTACAGTGAGGAAAAAAAGTGTAGAAACATTTTGATATACATAATTTGAAGTGGCTGTCATTTCGTTATAAATAAAGGAAAAGGAGTTCTGTTTTCATAAAAAATTTATTTAAAAGTATAAAATATATGACATTAATTAAAAAAAGCCATAGCTCTCAAATAGCCGCCTCATAATTATGCTCAGTTAGCGGCATATTCAAATCTTGCTCCTAAAACATCTGGCTGCAAATTTGCAATTTCTTCTTCAGTGTTCAAGACTTGGAGGGTTCATGGTTTGTTGTAGTAAACGCGTACTTTTAAAAAGACAAAGAGGAGTAAAAAAGTCTAGTGCTGGATGGCCGCTTCAAATCTTCAAAACGACAGATCACTTGAGCTGTAAAATTTGTGTCTCAAAATCTCCATCGTTGCTCGAGTTGGTCGAGTGGTTGCTCCGTCCTGTTCAAACAAACAATAATAGAGACCCAATGAGGTAGGGTAGGTTAGGTTACCAAGTTGGTGATAAAAATGAGGAATCCAGCCCACTTGGTTCCAATATTAGGATCCCTTTAAAGTAGGAAGAAAATAAAGAAGAAAAGGCGTAGAGGGGTGAGAGAGGTGGGTGGGAGAAATGTTAGAGGTAGGTGGGAGAGGTGAAGAGGCAGATGTAGAGTGGAGTGTAGTGTATTAACAGAGATATTAGATGATGAGCAGATGAGAGAGCGAGTAGAGAATGGGCCGGTGCTACTGATATATAAATTTTTAGGTCTCATGTCCCATAACTCGTGATATCCTGCCAAGAAAGTGCAGACGGCGATACTCCAGAGTGGGACAGAGGCAGAGGACATGCAAAATGCTTTCTTTCTCCTCTTCGTCATTGCAACTGAAGCATTATTCATTGTACGGGAGATCCATACGTTTAGCATGGGTTCCGAAAGCTCAGTTGCCGGTCATTGTGACCAAGATATTGCTCAAGTGCTTCCTAGTAAAGTTCGTGAGATTTTTTGGTTTTATAAAAAGAACTAATTCTAACTCTTGAAGAGTTTGTTCTATTGCATGATAATTATTTTTCAAGTCTTGTAGGTGTCATTCCTTATTTTCTCTAAAACTGAAATTATATGTAATAATTTTAATATGAACCAAATAAGAATTCTATAATGTATAATAAAACTTCTTAAGAAGTTTATAATATGAACTTAATTCCCCTTAATATGAGCAACTTTCGATCTTTGACTGTAGTCAAAAGTGCTGATGGAACGGATTTTCATTTGTAATTGTGACAAGCATTCCGCGAATTCGCTATTCTGAATTTCACTCACTGTGATTGTTGAAAATATTATATCAGCTGATATTAAATAGAAATAAAAAATACCCGCTAAATATATTAAATATTAAAATTTGCAACAATTTTAAGATTTTTGCTCATATTTTTATTTTTCTAGAAAGTATTAGTGTAGTGCTTAAGTAATGTCCCTCACTGTATAAATATATAAATGTGTTTATACAGACAGTTTCTGTGATAATATTTCTTATTGACTTTGGTTTAAATAATGAACAGTTAGATGTATAAATACATCATACCACACTTGTTTCCGTTATTAAAACTACAAACACACACATACACAGTCACACTCATATGCACAAACTCATTTAAACATTGATGTCAATTGATATTTCACCACAAGACCTTGCATGCTTTACCCACACGTAAGGAGGGATGAAAATGCAGTTTATTAAAGCGTAAATTATTAGAGATATTAGATAGAGATATTTTAATGGATGTGTGTGCGTGCGTGTGCAAAATAACTAAAGCAATATACAATTTAAATAAGAAACTAGGATTTTAAAGCACTAAATAGATTTATATATTATTTGAAAATTGTGTGTGTGAAATTGACTTTAAATTCAATAGAGGAAAAAAGCAAACACTTTTCGTATTCTTTTTCGTGATTGCTGCTACTAGTTTGAAATTTGATGTTTATGTGTAACTTTTGCCAATTAAAAACGGTCACAGGCCTCAGCGCTATTGATATCTGTGGTCGTTAATTCCATTCCATTCTTGTCTCTTGCTCCATATATCAAACATTTACTTAAAAAAATAATTAAAATGAAGGAACTTGCATGTCTGAATAACTATTCCTCAGAAAAAAAATTATGTAAATAATAGCAAAACTTTATTTCAGTCGAAATTTAAGTAAAATTTGTTCTTTAGTTATTAAAAAAAAGTTCGCTATTCAAACAATTGCTCAAAATTACATCAAAATTCCATTATCTTTACACATGCCACAAATATACGAGGGAAAGCCACACAAAGAAAGATTTATTTTTAATACATTAATTGTTTTTTTTTGTTATTGTCGACAGTCTCCTTTCACATCAGTAGCTCTTCTTAAATTGTCTTCTGTTGCTCAGATGTTCTCATATTTTCTTACACTTTCGCAAATGTTTTTACCGATTAGGGCCACATCAATCATAATTTTCTTTGAAAAATTTTCTGTGCTAAAAATTTTCAAAAGTTGTCTCAACCAATTTGATTTTAATAAAATTAAAGGATCTACTATAAAAAAATTACGAGTACCAAACGTCTTTTGTAACCTATTTAACTTTAAATTATTACTGGTGTCTTGTGCCGCCTTGTCCTCGTAGTTGTGCATCAAGCATGATATTTGCCATAGAGCTTGATTTTTGCTTGCCAGCTCATCCAGTGGTGCGTCCTTTATTAGTTATAGTATTTTTTTTTGCTGTAGCATTCTGTGATATATGTATGAATCTTTGCAATGCAATTATGTTTAACAGTCCCATAAAAGAACTAAATCGTAAAAAACACAGAATTTTATTATGTATTTGTAAACTTTAATTAAATTTAAAGGCTTGTCAAGGAAAAGAACTATAAAACACCAAATCCCATTTTTTTCTTATCAATAGCAAATTAGTTCAATATATGGATAATAGTTTGTATAACACTTTTCGCGTGCTAGAAAAATTTCAACGATAGTTATCTTAAAAAAAATAACATGTATAACAGTTTGCGTATAACTGTTTACGTATAGCAGTTCTTGTATAACTCATACCAGTTTTTTGGTATAAAATTTTCTGTACCTAAAATAAAAAGAAACACTGTATAGAAGTTTTTGTACAACAGTTTTTGTACAACAGTTTTTGTACAACAGTTTTTGTATAATAGTTTTGTATAACAGTTTTTGTGTAAAATTTTTTTTATAACAAATTTTGTATAAAAGTTTTTGTGTTAAAGTTTTTGTAACATTTTTATATTGAAGTTTTTGTATAACAGTTTATATGTACCAGTTTTTTGGTATGAGTTTTCCTGTACATAACATTTTTATAACAGTTTTTGTATAACAGTTTTTGTATAACCGTTTTTTATATCAGCTTTTGTATAAAAGTTTTTTGTTTAACCGTGTTTGTATAACAGATTTAGTATGACAGTATGTGTGTAGATAGAATTTTTTCTCTTCTAGAAAATTTTGTGTATAACAGTTTGGAAAAAATTTCATGATCTCCATGTTCCGTAAGTGTGTTAATGTTTTTTCTTAAGCATTTAAATTGAAATTCAGGCTAAAAAACTTATTTTAGTTTACTTTAATTTTTTTAATTTATCTATTTTTTCTTTTAATTTACTGCTGCAATATAACTAGAGACGTTAGTATTTTTATACTTGCACTAATTGAAGTCCTAAGTGTGTAGTTGCCGCAGTAACTTTATATTTTTGCACTTTAGCAATCACAAATTTAGTTAGTTGTGCAATTTTCGACTGGCCCCGTCACCACAGGAATATCTTTTTAGTGTTTGGAAAAAAAACTTCATTAGACGGAAGAGCCAAAGAAAAAAAATACATGTAGTCATTAAAAACAACGAAGCGTAAGAAAAGGAAATTAAATAATCACTATTTTATGCAGATTGTAAAATCATAATATAGACACAGCAAACAGCAAAGAGATTTTTTTGTGATGAGCTAAAAAACGTAAATTAGTTTAGGGTCTGCAGACTGTAATTGCTGTGACTCAGATGCACATTTGCGGTCTCTTAGGCTTCCAGGAAACCCAAATGTAGCTCTCGTTAGTGAAAATGTGAGGACACAAATTCTGTTAGTTTAGGAAATCTATCGTTAACGCTTAGATTGTAGCTATGGTTCCAGCAACGACAACGCCCTGCAACCAGAACCCGGTTCGAAGGACCACAAAATAATTTTCTTATTTAAGGAAACCTCAGCTCTTCTCTTTCAACAAAATTTAAAATGAAAGGTTAGTTATTTTTTTAAGGAAAAAAGATGTGGGCGGGTTTAAAAATGTCAACATGTCGCATATTTACATTTAAAAAAATTTTGAAAATTTGTTTTTGTTTTGAATATAAGTGTGCGGCAAGTAAAACGTTGTCGACATTGACAAACCGGCCCTATAAATTTGAGCTTGGACTTTATAGAGTAACAAGAATAAAATACATAAAAATTTAATGAAAGTGAAAACCAGAATACATAAGTAATATTTACTGTGAATAAGATTATGTATTTCTTAAGATTATTTTAAGAATGCAGTCTTTTGTCTAACAGTCTTTTCTCCAAAAATTGCAAGTTTTTCAGAAATGCCTGAGTTGTGGGTACATATTTTTTTTTGTACAACAGTTTTCCCTATAGTTTTAGAAAATTTCTGTATTGCAAAATTTTTAAAGACAAAAGGTTATTTTTTTAAATTTCTTTTAGAACTGTTTTATTCTTTAAAAAAACTGTTGTCTAATTGTTTTCTTTTCGGTACTTAAAATTTTGTATAACAGTTTAAAATTTTCTTAAAGACCTAAAAATAATTTTTTAAGAATTTTATTTCATTGTGGTTTTTTCTTAAAAAAATCCTGTGTATAACAGTTTTTGATGCTTAACATTTTGAATGACAGTTTAAAAAATTTTTAAGGATATAAAAATATTTTTCTTTTCTTTTAGAATTGTTTTTCTTTAAACAAATCCTGTGTCTTACCGTTTTTTGGATACAAAATTTTGTATAAGAGTTCTTCTGTATAATTGATTTTATGATATAAAAAGTTTGGAAGGTCAGAATGAAAAGGGCTTTGAAATCTCTGAAGATTTTTTTAATACTTTTTTAAGCGAAATAAAGAAATTGGAATAATATTAATTTATAATAATTATTTTTTCCTAGAAAAAAATACTGTGTATAACAGTTTTCGGAATGCAGTTTTTTGTGTAACATTTTTAACATAATAATAATAATTTTTTTTTGTATAACAGTTTTCCCCATAATTTTTCTAAATACAAATTAGAGATTATACTCATTTATAATAATTATAATTATATTGAGCCTTATTGTGGTTGGAGTATTTAGACTTCGACTACGACATTTTTATCCCGGATTGAAGAACAAATGTTGTGGCGTCTTTTAATCTGTCCATGTCGAAATACAATAACCGCAGTAAGGGGGATTTTCTTAAAAAAATATTACCGCTTAACAGTTTGTTGTGCCTAAACTTTTATATATCTAACAGTTTTACATATAAGATTTTGTATAACGGTTTTTCCCGCGATTGATTTTAAATGCTTTTTGATATACATATACTCGTTTGTACAGCAGTGATTCTTTAGTAGGTGTAATACTTATTTTGTATTACAGTTTTTATCCTCAAGTTTATGGGACATCAGCGAAGAAGAAGGAATTTTGGAAATTAATTATTTTTGTCTAGGGTGTAAGGCTTTTTTTAAACTGTGAAAATTAATTTTTTGCAACTTAGAACTTATAAAGTTTTGTAAAAAATTAAAATAAAAAATCCTAATAAAAATTTTCGCTCAAAAAAATCCTGGGTATATCAGTATAATATTTTGTATAACAGTTTTTTTATTATCAATTTCAAGATTATTTTTGTGTAGTAACGTTTTTATTTACCTTTAAAACAATTAAATGACGAAACTTATTTGGAATTTCGCTATTTTTTGTACTAATAGTTTTTCTTAATTTTTTTTTTTTTTAAATTTTTTTATAACAGTTGTGTGCACCAGTTTAAGATAATTTCTATTAAGAGGTTTATAATTATTATTTTTATTTAAATAAGTTTTTAAGAGTTTTTGGTACATAACCTTTTATATAACAGTTTATATGTATAACAGTGGCAGGCGAAGCTAATTTAGAATTTTTCTAGTTTCTTGCAGCATAAAAAATTTTTAAAACAATAAAAATAAATTTTTTGGTAAATTTTTTATTTCTTAATAATTATTTATTTTTATTTAAATATGTTTTTAACAGTTTTTGCTGCATAGTCTTTTATATAACAGTTTTTATGTAACCAGTGTTAAGCCTCTTTTTTATTAATGCCTTGTTCAGAAGTGAAAATCATGTCGCAAGCAACATGCTCTAAGTCTCGAGAGCTTTGGTATGATGAGCGGAGTATAGTTTTCCTTAAACCATTTCAAGTTTTATTATTTTTTTGAGTGTGAACACTAATACTTTTTTTTTAGAAAAAATTACTTTTCTTTTAATTCGTTGCTGTTTCTGCCTCCGTAACTCTATGATCAAATACTTTCCTTAGTTCAGTTTATGACATGTAGTTGCTTGCTCTTATTTTTTCTCTTCTATAAAGCTATTTTCTATTTATTTTTATTTTAATTTTTTTTTGCAAATGTAATTATATTTCATGTCATCCTTAGAGCCATTCACATCACACTTGGTTTTTTCTATGTTAACAGTTTGCCATTTATGGTGAATGGCTTTGAAGTGTTATCTACCACTTGGGTTGCATTTTTTTTTGTAGCAGTCAGTTTGTGGTGACAGTAAATTGTTATGATTAAATGTTGTTTAATGGGAAATTAATTAAGTTTATTTGAATTTTATTTTCTTTGGAAAAAGAAGAGATGTTTTTAAATTAGCAACATAAAGTAGAGCATTTAAAATCATAAAGTTCGACCAGAACAGTCAACGAGACTAATGCTACTATAAAATAAAGACAATTGAATTTTGTTTATGGTCCTTCGAACCGTATTTTTATTGCTTCCTTTAGTGACACTTTAAATGTTATTGCTTCCTGCTACTGCAATATAAGGCTGGTGTTATATTTTCTAGTTTCAACAGAACCTAAGGGGCCAATAGTCTTCAATCGAATATGGTCCTGCGAACCAAATTCTGGTACCCAACAACCTATTGTTGACGTTAATATATTGTTGAGCTTTCTTAACAGTCTCAAGGCCCCGAGTGCAAGGCTGTCTCTAGTCTTAGGGTGCGCTAAACTCAACTATCCAAAACATTGAGAGTATGGCTCCATGTGGTGATATAAAAATTCCGAGTTCTATTCTGCTGGTGTTGTTACTGCAAAATGGCGACAGCAAAGCAATTAGAGATACAAATAATATGACAACAAAATTAAAAAGAAAATTAAAAATAGATTTTCAAGTTTTTGGAAAAAATAGTAAAGGTATTCACATCAGTTTTTTTCTTGTTGGAAAAATGGAAAAATGTAAATTTTTTACAACAAACACAGGAAAAAAAATTCCACCTAAAGTTGAGTTTTTAAATTCAACTTTTGGTAAAATTTTTTCCCTGTATTTGTTGTAAAAAAATTACATTTTTCCATTTTTCCAACAAGAAAAAAAAACTGATGTGAATAATTATAAAACAATTAAATTAATTATAAGTTTTTTATATCAAGCTTTTAGGTCTTTTGTATATACATATGTATTTTTTTAATGTCTACGAATTTTTTTTATAACTTGTGCGTTTCCTTTTAAGATTTTATTAAAAAAAATCTTGTTCTCGTTGCAAATATTTCCACCAACTGTTTTTTATTGTTTAAAAATTTTCTTATTGTGTTTTACTTTAACAAACAATTTTTTAACGTTAAATTAATTTCTATTCATAAGAAACAATGAAAAAACAGTCATTGTTAAATAAAACTTTTGAAAACCTTAAAAATTAGAGAATTAAAAAAATTCAAGAAACAGATATTTTAAACAATTTAAAATTCCGTACTATCATTAAGAATATTTTATCATGTTTTATATTGCATCTCGTATAACAGTTTTTGTATAACAATTTTCTGCAATATATATATATCAAACTATTTTATAGCTCGTTCCGAGTAATTTATATTAAGAGATATAAGGAAAAGCTTACCTAGCTTATCACATTTTTCTATTCGATCTCGTATAACAGTTTTTGTATAACAGTTTTTTACAATAGATTTAAAATTTTTTGTAGCTAGTTCTATGTAAAGAGAATCTTACGCAGTTTATAAAATTTTTATATTGTATATTGTATAACAGTTTTTGTATAACAGTGTTCTACAATGCCTTTCTAATTTTTTAGCTTGCTTAGAGCAGTTTATTTAAAGAGAATCTTGCGTAGTTTATCAAATTTTTATATTGGATCTCATATAACAGTTTTTTACAATGGATTTTATTTTTTATTTTTAGCTTGTTCTTAATAGTTTTCAGAATCTTATGCAGTTGATCATACTTTTATATTGTATCTCGTTATAACAGTGTTTGTATAGCAGTTTTCTAAAATTAATTTAAAATTTTTTATGTTCAGAATAGTTTTCATAAAGAGAAGCTTATGTAGTTTATCATATTTTTATATTGTATCGCGAATAATAGTTTTTGCATAAGAGATTTCTACAATAGATTTAAAATTTGTTTGTCTTGTTCAGAGTAATTTATATAAAGAGAATCTTACATAGTTTATCATACTTTTATATTGGATCTCGTATAACAGTTTTTGTATAATAGTTGTCTACAATAGATTTAAATTTTTTTTAGCTTGTTTAGAGTAGTTTTCATAAAGATATTGCCTGGCTCACGATGTCGACAAGAAATTTTCTTTCGCTTATTTGTGTTGAAAACAAAAACAAAATAAGTAAATTTGTTTTTGTTTTCAATATAAACAAGCGAAAGAAATTTTTTTTTGTCGACATCGTGAGCCAGGCAGATAATCTTACGTAGTTTATTTTATTTTATTATCAATTCGCGCTTAAACGTTTTCGTATAACAGTTTTTTCTAACTGTTCTTAGGTACATTTTGAGGATTTATATATTTATGAATATATAAATGTGTGTTTTCAAGTTGTTTTGCATAGCAGTAGAAAAGAAAACCTTTATGTGTAAAATTGTTTTGTATTAATTCTTGCTTAAATGTTTTAGTATAACAGTTTTCTATAAACGTTTTAAGGAGCTGCTTGTATAGGTATACTTTTGCATAGAAATGTGTCTTTTCAAATACTCTGCATATAATTGCAGAAAGAAAATCCTGGATATAACAGTTTTATATAAAAATTTTAATTAATTAAAAAAGTGTTGGAATAATTTTGTAAACTTTTTTTTTTAATAAACTATTAATCGCTTAGCAAACTTAACTTCACTCCATCCTATAAAACACTTTTATGCGTTGTTTTATGAGACTCTTGTAAGTTGTCTTCATTTTCATAAAATTTTTGCAAAAAAAAAATATTCATTATGCATATAGTAATTGCAAAAGATTTTCAGCGTAATTTATTTCAATGCAAATTGCAAACATTTGCCTTTTCTTAAGACAGGAAAATGTTCAAGAGAATAGAATGAAAAGTTAATGTTTTTAATTGTTTTCAGGACATTTTATTGTACTCGTACTTCGCAACTCAAAAAGTTTTTATCATATATTTTCCTTTGTTTTTCTTCTTATGCCTTAAAGGACTAGCGCAAGTAAAATAGACACAACGAATAAAACCTTGGTTAGATTTATTGTTTTCTTAGAAAATTATACCAAGTAAAATCATATTAAATCTTAAGAAGAACCAAAGTGACCTATATAAGGCGACAGACACACTTACACTAATAAGAATTTGTGCAATTGTGAATAAATTAAAATGGAAAATTGAAAGAACAGAATATGTGCAGTGGAGCGAAGACACAGTGGATTTTAGATATTTTATTTCAATTTCTTCTGCAGCTTTTTTTTTACAAAAAAAATTTTTTTCAAAGAAAATATTTTCTGTTGCGTAAATACATTTTATGTTTTACAGAGTTTTGTATTTTTTTTAAATTTTATAGAATGGTTTCTTTTATACATAACTTCGAGTATAACGGTTGGGGAGAAAAACATCTAAAATGCTTTAAAAAAAATTTTTCAGAGAAAATATTTTCTGCTGCTTAATATGTTTTACAGTTTTTATAATTTAAAATTTGTATAATAGTTTTTTTTAATAGAAAAATTCGAGTATAACAGTTGGGGACATAAATACTTTTATTCCACTAATATTATTTATTGTGCTTCCAATTGACAGTAAATATTTTTTTTTTATTGAAAAATTTGTTTTCAACATAGTATGTTGTGTATAACAGTTTTATTTCCCAGGAAAGGAAAAATGCAAATTTCAGCTCTTGTTCTCTACAATCTCTGGGTATGTAATCTTTCTGTAGTTATTTTTACAACAGTTTCTCAAATTTGTTTGTATAACAGTTTACTATAAATTTTTTTTTTATAAGCAATACTATCAAAATCTTAGCTATTAAACAGTTTTTTAGTCGGATTATTTATGTAGTACAATTTTGTTTTTAAAAAATTTTTCATAACAAAAATTTCGTATAACAGTTTTATGGTTTTTATACTTTTTGTTTTTGCAATTTGATATATTTAATTTATTATATAATGGTTTTATTCAAGTCGTATTTTTTGTATACTTATGTAAGTGCCATTGCTAATTAATTATTTCTTATTAATTTTTTAAAATAATTTCTTTTGTATAACATTTTGGCAATATTATAACACTTTTTTATTCAAATTCTTCAATATGTATGTATGTATAATGCATACGTTTTCGTTAAAAATTTGCGATAAAAGTTTACATATGATAAGATTCTGTATAACAGTTTTTTTTAATTTATTTTTCTATATATGTATGTATAAAACCATGTGGGTCTAGTTTAGCATTTTATTTGCAGAGTATAATACTTTTATGGAGCGGAAAATTGTCATCTCATAGTCGTATGTATGTCAACTTTTGTTGCACAACTAAGCAGTACAGCAGTTTTTTATTTGTTAGATGTATAACACTTTTCTTGAAAGTGTAAATAGCTTTCCCTTACTAATTAGATTTTCGCTTATGTTAGCTTTTGCAAAATTTCCCAAGCAATAGTTACTTAGGAACACTATAACACTTCTTAAATGTGAAAGTAGTTATGTTTGGTAAATTATTGTTATTAATTACTACTTTTTTAAATAATTACTTGCTATATTGATTATTGTTTAGCCTTTCTTTTTTCTCAATCATTTATAATTTCAATTTAATTGTCGTTGGAAAGAACATATTTTATAAGTATTTATTTATTTATTGTATTATTTTCTTTAATTAAAAAAAAACAATATTTTGCATAGAATAAAAACGCTGCAAATTTAAAAAATCTGCCGGATTTTTACTAGTATTTCAGTTAACGATGGTAATAATTATACAGGCACTTAAAATGGCTGCCGTTAACTTTTTCTAAATTAATAATAATAATAATTAATAGTCTTTTATGAATATAAGAGTGTGGTTAGTAGTGAGAGTGGTTACATAACTGTTATACTTCGCATCGAACTATTCAGTACCAAAGTTAGTATTTTTTTGTTAAATAATATTGTTGCATATGCTAATTTGTTTCATATTCTCAAAACTATTTTAATTTTATAAAAAACTGTTAGACATATAAAATATTATTTTATATGTTATAACATTTTTTTTACAAAATGAAAAAAGCTGTATGGGGTAAACATTTTTTTTTAATAAAATGGAAATAGCTGTATGCGGTAAACTTGTTTGTGTCCCATCTTAAGTTTGAAATTTCTGGCACAAGTTAACAATTTATAAGCAGTATAACAACTTTAAGATATGTGTATAACACTTTTTTATAGAATGGAAAATATTTGCAGCCAAGTTGATTGCGTCCATAGTTAAATTTGCAATTTCTTGTACAATCTCAGAATTTTTAAGCAGTATAATACTATTCGTAATTTAATTTCTGTTAAATTATTTTGACTCGTAATTTTTTCTATTTTTTTTTAGCAATATAACAGTATTTTTTTAAAGGGTGCAAGTGGTTACATACAGTTAATGAGGCTGTAGCTTTTTACCCAGTATAAGAGTTTATAAGCTGTATAATGGGTTTCAACAAGTGAAAGTAGTAATCTTTGGTAATTTATACTGTCGCCTTTTTATACCTTATAATAGTATTTTTTATACTCATATAACAGTTTTTTAAGGAGTGTGCCAGTTGTAACATATCTGTTATATTTTGAATAGAACTATTTTGAATTAGAGGTAGTATTTTGTGCAAACCAATATTTCTTGTATATGCAGATTTTTTTTCATATTCTTATGAGGTATAACAGTATTTTTTATGGAAATAACTGTATGCTGACAATTTATTTGTGTTCGATGCTAAGTGTGATATTTCTTATACAGATTTTACAATTTAAAAACAGTATAACAGTTATTAGATATTATGTTTAACAATTTTTTATGGAGTAGAAATAGCTGCTTGCAGGCAGTTTTATTGTGTCCAGAGTTAAGTTTGCAATTGGTTGCACAATCTAATAATTTATAACACTTTTGGGAGTATAACACTTTTTTTTAATATAATGAAAATAGTTATATGCAGTTAATTCATTTGCGTCCCATGCTAAGTATGAAATTTCTGGCACAAGTTAACAATTTATAAGCAGTATAACAGTTTTTGGATGTATATATAAAATATTTTTTTGGGATGAAAATGGCTATTTGTTGTCAGTTTGATTGTGTGCAGAGTTAAGTTTTAAATTTCTTGCGCAATCTAACAAGCAGTATAACAGTTCTTAAAATTGTTTCTCTAGCATATTTTATTGTTGCGTATTTTTAATGTTTCAGCAGTATTACCGCATTTCGAGAGTATAACACTTTTTTTAATAGAATGGAAATAGCTGTATGTGATCAACTTATTTGTGTCCCGTGCTAAGTTTGAAAATTCTTAAATAACTTTTATAATTCATAAGCAGTATAACAGTTTTTGGAAATGAATTTCTGCATTATAACAGTGTTTTGGAAGTTCAACACTTTTTCAAGGTTGCAGTTAGTTACATATAGTTAATTAGACCGTCAGTCGTGCTAGTTTAAAGAAAGTTTTTTTTTTAGGTAGTATAACAGTTTATAAAATGTATAGCAATTTTTAAGAGTGAAAGTATGTAGTAATACTGGGTAAATTATGTTTTCTTTTGATTTAATTTGCTTAGTTTTTTCAAAAGTATAACGTTTTTTTCAGGGCTCGAAAAAATTTGTGTAAATTTTTTTTTCGTTTAAACTCGAAAACTTTTTAAGGTCAGCTTAGGGTTTGTTTAATGAATTATTGTTGCTATATTTTATTCAATACATACTTGCTTTTTATTTGAAACACTATTAAATATTAAACAAATTTTTTTTTTAAATTTTATTTCTTTATTGTTTGTTATTTCTCTTTTATTAAATCTTATCTCAAGCGACCCAGGACATAAGCCAAAGATGGTTTTCTTTACCAAAAACTTCTTTGTAAAAATAACAAAATAAATTTCAGTCAGGCATCATTAAGGTTTGAAGCATTATATGCCTTTAATATTTTTTTGCGATTTAAAAAATTAAGAAAACACGTCCAGAGACAGTAGATATATTTTAGTTGAATGTTGATGTGCTGTGAAAAAAAAGTCAAGGATGGCTGTAATGTCAGTCGCTAGGGTATTAATTTAAAAGTGTTGCTGATTGTGCTCTCGCCTTTGAGGTGGATTGTAGGTCATTTGTTGCGTTGTTTAACACAATTTGAAACATTTGTTGTGGCTTCAATATATTTTTTTTTTGCCTTTATTTGCTAGGGAAAATGTTAAAAGTTTAACACTAACAGGAATCATGAGTATTATAAGGATATTGTTAATTTTTAAACAATTTTATTGAGCCAATTCTTGTGTAAAAATATTAAAACTGTAGAATAGTTTTAGGAAAATGTTAATGACAGAAAATAATTTTTTTATTGTTTCTTATTTTTCTTCTTCTTTAAGGTGGGCAGTTTCTACTGTTATGACCCGGGAAAATCTTATACCCCGTGTAGTACCCTCGGAAGATGAGTCGGCTCCCAAAGTAATTTCGGCCTTAATACCCTTTTGGGATATGGCTAATCATCGCAATGGTACTATAACATCCTTTTTCAACGTCGAAACCCAAGAAATGGAAAGCACAGCCCAGGAGGACTTCAAGAAAGGAGAACAAGTTTTCATTCACTATGGCAATCGTTCCAATGCCGATCTTATGATTCATAATGGGTATTTACGCTCACAAAAATAAACAAGTTTACACAATATTATATTTTTTTGTTATTTTTTTTATAGATTCATCAATCCCTCAAATCCCAAAGACCGTGTGGCCATTAAACTGGGTCTTAGTACCTCCGATCCTTTGTTTGAGAAACGTAATGAACTGCTGCAACTGCTCAACATACCCAAGAATAGTGAATTAAAAGTTTTACCACCGCCCGAACATATTTCTGCAGATCTACTGGGCTTCGTAAGAGTCTTTAATATGAATGCAGAACAACTGGAACATTGGATCAAATCTGAACGTGCCATGGATCTGTTGCACATTGATTGTGCTTTAGAGACTGAACTAGAAGCCAAAACCTGGCAGTATTTACAAATACGTCTTATGCTTTTATTAAAAGCCTTCCCCACCACCCTGGAGGATGATGAGGAGCTGTTCGAAGGCTTAAAAAAGGGCGAAATCAAACCAAAGAGAAATTATATTAAAATGATGATATTAGAGTATCGTATACTAGAGAAACGCATATTAGCTGCTGCCTTGGACTATGTCAAACAAAGAGCCAAAGCCTAAGGCTAATTAATATCAACAACAAATCCAAAATATGTAAAAAACAATAGCAAAACCGAATAACCAAGAATATATTACAAAAAATTTAAAGAAAACGAATAAGAAAGCGCGCAGCAAAAGTGCAAGCATAAGAACAAACTCTGCCTTAACGTAGCACATAAATATTTTCTTTACATTTTGTTTTGTTTTTTATTTTAGCCTGTTTTGCTTTAAAGTATTGTTAAGTGGCCATTATTATTGTATTTTCTTGTTTTCTACAGGACTTTACCACAAGTTTCATAGAGACTTGCCAGCTATTCAGTGTTTTTTCTTCTTAACATTTTTATGTTTAAATCTAAAATTTACATATTTTATGTATTTTTATATTCTTTAAGATATTTATTGTACGTAATTTTGTGTCATTAATATCTAGACTAGTGCCACGACCTGATGAATATTTAAATTTATCAGCTCTAGATGCCAAAATGTAATAAGTTTTATTTATTTATCATTATTATTATTATTATTTTTATTGTTCGAATCTAACAATTGTTCAATTGCAAAAGAATGAAATTCTTGTATTACTAACCCAAAATTATTGAAGATTTTTAATAAAAAGTTTAATTAAAGAATTTATTCAACTAAAAAAGATAATTTGTGCACGATATCTCTTTTAAGCAAAAATTATGCACCAAACAACAAGATCCATACGAATCCCATGAACAGAAAATTACCGAAAAATTCAATGTATTCTTAAAATAGTTATATCTCCTCAGGTAAAAGACCTATAAAGTTCAAATATCCTTTAAATGAATCAGCAAAGTTTCATTCTATAAATCTGCAAAATTTCAATTCTTTACCTTTTCTAACTTCGGAGATATTAAAAATTTTCTGAAAACTCCAGAAATCAGAAATGACCGTGAAAAACAAGTTTTTTGGTAAAGTTTTGCCTTCCATACCTCGTGAACCGCTCGCAGTATTTTGATAAAACTTTTATTAAAATAAAGGTCACAACCTGAGCTTCAACATGGATGGGTTTGGGGCTTTCGATATTTAAAACAAAATATAAAAAAAACTGCGATTTCATATTTACGCCCACTTTTTTCTACTGAAAAGTGGGCGTGGCCAAAATTTTTCTACTAACAATTTTTTATCCATTCTGTTTTCTATCGAATTCCAAAATTTCATGCAGTTATCTTTAAGACCAACCGAGCTATTCCCGAAACCACCAAATTAGTACCGAACCAGAAAAATTTTAAAATTTTCGTTATTTTTTTGTAAAACACCAGGTCAACAGAATCTGGCAGTAGGTGGATTTCTTGGGAGCACCTTTTTGAAAATGCTATATCTCGACAACGGCTGGACCAAGTTAAATGATTGTTTCACTGTATGATAGATTCGAGTGTTGGCTTTAAGATGACTCACCATTGGACCACCAGATGGCGCCACATGTCAGCGAATTAGTCAATGTATTTTTAAAAGCGGTATATCTTTTTTGGTAATAGACATAAAATTTTAAAATATCCTTTAAATGAATCAGCAAGCTCCATTCTATAAACCTGCAAAATTTCAATTCTTTACCTTTTCCAACTTCGAAGATATTAAAAATTTTCTGAAAACTGCGAAAACTGGAAATGAACGTAAAAATCAAGTTTTTTGCTAAAGTTGTGCCTTCCATATCTCGGGAACCGCTCGCAGTATTTTGATAAAACTTTTATTAAATGAAAGGTCACAACCTAAGCTTCAACATGGATGGGTTTGGGGCTTTCAAAATTTAAAGGATAATATGAAAAAACAGCGATTTCATGTTTACGCCCACTTTTTTCTACTGAAAAGTGGGCGTGGCCAAAATTTCTCTACTAAGAATTTTTTCTCCATTCTGTTTTCTATCGAATCCTAAAATTTCATGCAGTTATTTTTAAGACCAACCGAGCTATTCCCGAAACCACCAAATTAGTACCGAACCAGAAAAATTTTAAAATTTTCGTTATTTTTTTGTAAAACACCAGGTCAACAGAATCTGGTAGAAGGTGGATTTCTTGGGAGCACCTTTTTGAAAATGCTATATCTCGACAACGGCTGGACCAAGTTAAATGATTGTTTCACTGTATGATAGATTAGAGTGTTGGCTTTAAGATGACTCACCATTGGACCACCAGATGGCGCCACATGTCAGCGAATTAGTCAATGTATTTTTAAAAGCGGTATATCTTTCTTGGTAATAGACATAAAATTTTAAAATATCCTTTAAATGAATCAGCAAGCTCCATTCTATAAACCTGCAAAATTTCAATTCTTTACCTTTTCCAACTTCGAAGATATTAAAATTTTTCTGAAAACTGCGAAAACTGGAAATGAACGTAAAATCAAGTTTTTTGCTAAGGTTGTGCCTTCCATATCTCGGGAACCACTCGCAGTATTTTAATGAAACTTTTATTAAATGAAAGGTCACAACCTAAGCTTCAACATGGATGGGTTTGGGGCTTTCAAAATTTAAAAGATAATATGAAAAAACAGCGATTTCATGTTTACGCCCACTTTTTTCTACTGAAAAGTGGGCGTGGCCAAAATTTCTCTACTAACAATTTTTTATCCATTCTGTTTTTTATCGAATCCTAAAATTTCATGCAGTTATTTTTAAGACCAACCGAGCTATTCCCGAAACCACCAAATTAGTACCGAACCAGAAAAATTTTAAAATTTTCGTTATTTTTTTGTAAAACACCAGGTCAACAGAATCTGGTAGTAGGTGGATTTCTTGGGAGCACCTTTTTGAAAATGCTATATCTCGACAACGGCTGGACCAAGTTAAATGATTGTTTCACTGTATGATAGATTGGAGTGTTGGCTTTAAGATGACTCTCCATTGGACCACCAGATGGCGCCACATGTCAGCGAATAAATCAATGTATTTTTAAAAACGGTATATCTTCCTTGGTAATAGACATAAAAGTTTAAAGTATCCTTTAAATGATGCAGCAAGCTCCGTTCTATAAACCTGCAAAATTTCAATTCTTTACCTTTTCCAACTTCGGAGATATCAAAAATTTTCTGAAAACTGCGAAAACCGGAAATGACCGTAAAAATCAAGTTTTTTGCTAAAGTTGTGCCTTCCATATCTCGGGAACCGCTCGCAGTATTTTGATAAAACTTTTATTAAATGAAAGGTCACAACCTAAGCTTCAACATGGATGGGTTTGGGGCTTTCAAAATTTAAAAGAAAATATGAAAAAACAGGGATTGCATGTTTACGCCCACTTTTTTCTACTGAAAAGTGGGCGTGGCCAAAATTTCTCTGCTAAGAATTTTTGTCCATTCTGTTCTCTATCGAATTATAAAATTTCATGCAGTTATCTTTAAGACCAACCGAGCTTTTCCCGAAACCACCATATTAGTACTGAACCAGAAAAATTTTAAAATTTTCGTTATTTTTTTGTAAAACACCAGGTCAACAGAATTTGGTAGTAGGTGGATTTCTTGGGAACAACTTTTTGAAAATGCTATATCGCGACAACGGCTGGACCAAGTTAAATGATTGTTTCACTGTATGATAGATTCGAGTGTTGGCTTTAAGATGACTCACCATTGGACCACCAGATGGCGCCACATGTCAGCGAATAAATCAATGTATTTTTAAAAGCGGTATATCTTCCTTGGTAATGGACGTAAAAGTTTAAAGTATCCTTTAAATGATGCAGCAAGCTCCGTTCTATAAACCTGCAAAATTTCAATTCTTTACCTTTTCCAACTTCGGAGATATCAAAAATTTTCTGAAAACTGCGAAAACCGGAAATGACCGTAAAAATCAAGTTTTTTGCTAAAGTTGTGCCTTCCATATCTCGGGAACCGCTCGCAGTATTTTGATAAAACTTTTATTAAATGAAAGGTCACAACCTAAGCTTCAACATGGATGGGTTGGGGGCTTTCAAAATTTAAAAGAAAATATGAAAAAACAGCGATTGCATATTTACGCCCACTTTTTTCTACTGAAAAGTGGGCGTGGCCAAAATTTCTCTGCTAAGAATTTTTGTCCATTCTGTTCTCTATCGAATTATAAAATTTCATGCAGTTATCTTTAAGACCAACCGAGCTTTTCCCGAAACCACCATATTAGTACCGAACCAGAAAAATTTTAAAATTTTCGTTATTTTTTTGTAAAACACCAGGTCAACAGAATTTGGTAGTAGGTGGATTTCTTGGGAGCAACTTTTTGAAAATGCTATATCGCGACAACGGCTGGACCAAGTTAAATGATTGTTTCACTGTATGATAGATTCGAGTGTTGGCTTTAAGATGACTCACCATTGGACCACCAGATGGCGCCACATGTCAGCGAATAAATCAATGTATTTTTAAAAGCGGTATATCTTCCTTGGTAATGGACGTAAAAGTTTAAAGTATCCTTTAAATGATGCAGCAAGCTCAGTTCTATAAACCTGCAAAATTTCAATTCTTTACCTTTTCCAACTTCGGAGATATTAAAAATTTTCTGAAAACTGCGAAAACCGGAAATGACCGTAAAAATCAAGTTTTTTGCTAAAGTTGTGCCTTCCATATCTCGGGAACCGCTCGCAGTATTTTGATAAAACTTTTATTAAATGAAAGGTCACAACCTAAGCTTCAACATGGATGGGTTTGGGGCTTTCAAAATTTAAAAGAAAATATGAAAAAACAGCGATTTCATGTTTACGCCCACTTTTTTCTACTGAAAAGTGGGCGTGGCCAAAATTTCTCTACTAAGAATTTTTTCTCCATTCTGTTTTTTATCGAATCCTAAAATTTCATGCAGTTATTTTTAAGACCAACCGAGCTATTCCCGAAACCACCAAATTAGTACCGAACCAGAAAAATTTTAAAATTTTCGTTATTTTTTTGTAAAACACCAGGTCAACAGAATTTGGTAGTAGGTGGATTTCTTGGGAGCACCTTTTTGAAAATTCTATATCTCGACAACGGCTGGACCAAGTTAAATGATTGTTTCACTGTATGATAGATTGGAGTGTTGGCTTTAAGATGACTCTCCATTGGACCACCAGATGGCGCCACATGTCAGCGAATAAATCAATGTATTTTTAAAAACGGCATATCTTCCTTGGTAATAGACATAAAAGTTTAAAGTATCCTTTAAATGAATCAGCAAGCTCCATTCTATAAACCTGCAAAATTTCAATTCTTTACCTTTTCCAACTTCGAAGATATTAAAAATTTTCTGAAAACTGCGAAAACTGGAAATGAACGTAAAAATCAAGTTTTTTGCTAAAGTTGTGCCTTCCATATCTCGGGAACCACTCGCAGTATTTTAATGAAACTTTTATTAAATGAAAGGTCACAACCTAAGCTTCAACATGGATGGGTTGGGGGCTTTCAAAATTTAAAAGAAAATATGAAAAAACAGCGATTGCATATTTACGCCCACTTTTTTCTACTGAAAAGTGGGCGTGGCCAAAATTTCTCTGCTAAGAATTTTTGTCCATTCTGTTCTCTATCGAATTATAAAATTTCATGCAGTTATCTTTAAGACCAACCGAGCTTTTCCCGAAACCACCATATTAGTACCGAACCAGAAAAATTTTAAAATTTTCGTTATTTTTTTGTAAAACACCAGGTCAACAGAATTTGGTAGTAGGTGGATTTCTTGGGAGCAACTTTTTGAAAATGCTATATCGCGACAACGGCTGGACCAAGTTAAATGATTGTTTCACTGTATGATAGATTCGAGTGTTGGCTTTAAGATGACTCACCATTGGACCACCAGATGGCGCCACATGTCAGCGAATAAATCAATGTATTTTTAAAAGCGGTATATCTTCCTTGGTAATGGACGTAAAAGTTTAAAGTATCCTTTAAATGATGCAGCAAGCTCAGTTCTATAAACCTGCAAAATTTCAATTCTTTACCTTTTCCAACTTCGGAGATATTAAAAATTTTCTGAAAACTGCGAAAACTGGAAATGAACGTAAAAATCAAGTTTTTTGCTAAAGTTGTGCCTTCCATATCTCGGGAACCACTCGCAGTATTTTAATGAAACTTTTATTAAATGAAAGGTCACAACCTAAGCTTCAACATGGATGGGTTGGGGGCTTTCAAAATTTAAAAGAAAATATGAAAAAACAGCGATTGCATATTTACGCCCACTTTTTTCTACTGAAAAATGGGCGTGGCCAAAATTTCTCTACTAAGAATTTTTTCTCCATTCTGTTTTCTATCGAATTCCAAAATTTCATGCAGTTATCTTTAAGACCAACCGAGCTATTCCCGAAACCACCAAATTAGTACCGAACCAGAAAAATTTTAAAATTTTCGTTATTTTTTTGTAAAACACCAGGTCAACAGAATCTGGTAGTAGGTGGATTTCTTGGGAGCACCTTTTTGAAAATGCTATATCTCGACAACGGCTGGACCAAGTTAAATGATTGTTTCACTGTATGATAGATTAGAGTGTTGGCTTTAAGATGACTCACCATTGGACCACCAGATGGCGCCACATGTCAGCGAATTAGTCAATGTATTTTTAAAAGCGGTATATCTTTCTTGGTAATAGACATACAATTTTAAAATATCCTTTAAATGAATCAGCAAGCTCCATTCTATAAACCTGCAAAATTTCAATTCTTTACCTTTTCCAACTTCGGATATTAAAAATTTTCTGAAAACTGCGAAAACCGGAAATGACCGTAAAAATCAAGTTTTTTGCTAAAGTTGTGCCTTCCATATCTCGGGAACCACTCGCAGTATTTTGATAAAACTTTTATTAAATGAAAGGTCACAACCTAAGCTTCAACATGGATGGGTTTGGGGCTTTCAAAATTTAAAAGAAAATATAAAAAAAACAGCGATTTCATGTTTACGCCCACTTTTTTCTACTGAAAAGTGGGCGTGGCCAAAATTTCTCTGCTAAGAATTTTTGTCCATTCTGTTCTCTATCGAATTATAAAATTTCATGCAGTTATCATCTTTAAGACCAACCGAGCTATTCCCGAAACCACCAAATTAGTACCGAACCAGAAAAATTTTAAAATTTTCGTTATTTTTTTGTAAAACACCAGGTCAACAGAATTTGGTAGTAGGTGGATTTCTTGGGAGCACCTTTTTGAAAATGCTATATCTCGACAACGGCTGGACCAAGTTAAATGATTGTTTCACTGTATGATAGATTGGAGTGTTGGCTTTAAGATGACTCTCCATTGGACCACCAGATGGCGCCACATGTCAGCGAATAAATCAATGTATTTTTAAAAACGGTATATCTTCCTTGGTAATAGACATAAAAGTTTAAAGTATCCTTTAAATGAATCAGCAAGCTCCATTCTATAAACCTGCAAAATTTCAATTCTTTACCTTTTCCAACTTCGAAGATATTAAAAATTTTCTGAAACTGCGAAAACTGGAAATGAACGTAAAAATCAAGTTTTTTGCTAAAGTTGTGCCTTCCATATCTCGGGAACCACTCGCAGTATTTTAATGAAACTTTTATTAAATGAAAGGTCACAACCTAAGCTTCAACATGGATGGGTTGGGGGCTTTCAAAATTTAAAAGAAAATATGAAAAAACAGCGATTGCATATTTACGCCCACTTTTTTCTACTGAAAAATGGGCGTGGCCAAAATTTCTCTGCTAAGAATTTTTTCTCCATTCTGTTTTCTATCGAATTCCAAAATTTCATGCAGTTATCTTTAAGACCAACCGAGCTATTCCCGAAACCACCAAATTAGTACCGAACCAGAAAAATTTTAAAATTTTCGTTATTTTTTTGTAAAACACCAGGTCAACAGAATCTGGTAGTAGGTGGATTTCTTGGGAGCACCTTTTTGAAAATGCTATATCTCGACAACGGCTGGACCAAGTTAAATGATTGTTTCACTGTATGATAGATTAGAGTGTTGGCTTTAAGATGACTCACCATTGGACCACCAGATGGCGCCACATGTCAGCGAATTAGTCAATGTATTTTTAAAAGCGGTATATCTTTCTTGGTAATAGACATACAATTTTAAAATATCCTTTAAATGAATCAGCAAGCTCCATTCTATAAACCTGCAAAATTTCAATTCTTTACCTTTTCCAACTTCGGATATTAAAAATTTTCTGAAAACTGCGAAAACCGGAAATGACCGTAAAAATCAAGTTTTTTGCTAAAGTTGTGCCTTCCATATCTCGGGAACCACTCGCAGTATTTTGATAAAACTTTTATTAAATGAAAGGTCACAACCTAAGCTTCAACATGGATGGGTTTGGGGCTTTCAAAATTTAAAAGAAAATATAAAAAAAACAGCGATTTCATGTTTACGCCCACTTTTTTCTACTGAAAAGTGGGCGTGGCCAAAATTTCTCTGCTAAGAATTTTTGTCCATTCTGTTCTCTATCGAATTATAAAATTTCATGCAGTTATCTTTAAGACCAACCGAGCTATTCCCGAAACCACCATATTAGTACCGAACCAGAAAAATTTTAAAATTTTCGTTATTTTTTTGTAAAACACCAGGTCAACAGAATTTGGTAGTAGGTGGATTTCTTGGGAGCACCTTTTTGAAAATTCTATATCTCGACAACGGCTGGACCAAGTTAAATGATTGTTTCACTGTATGATAGATTGGAGTGTTGGCTTTAAGATGACTCACCATTGGACCACCAGATGGCGCCACATGTCAGCGAATAAATCAATGTATTTTTAAAAGCGGTATATCTTCCTTGGTAATGGACGTAAAAGTTTAAAGTATCCTTTAAATGATGCAGCAAGCGCCGTTCTATAAACCTGCAAAATTTCAATTCTTTACTTTTTCCAACTTCGGAGATATTAAAAATTTTCTGAAAACTGCGAAAACCGGAAATGACCGTAAAAATCAAGTTTTTTGCTAAAGTTGTGCCTTCCATATCTCGGGAACCGCTCGCAGTATTTTGATAAAACTTTTATTAAATGAAAGGTCACAACCTAAGCTTCAACATGGATGGGTTTGGGGCTTTCAAAATTTAAAAGAAAATATGAAAAAAACAGCGATTGCATATTTACGCCCACTTTTTTCTACTGAAAAGTGGGCGTGGCCAAAATTTCTCTACTAAGAATTTTTTCTCCATTCTGTTTTCTATCGAATTCCAAAATTTCATGCAGTTATCCTTAAGACCAACCGAGCTATTCCCGAAACCACCAAATTAGTACCGAACCAGAAAAATTTTAAAATTTTCGTTATTTTTTTGTAAAACACTAGGTCAACAGAATCTGGTAGTAGGTGGATTTCTTGGGAGCACCTTTTTGAAAATGCTATATCTCGACAACGGCTGGACCAAGTTAAATGATTGTTTCACTGTATGATAGATTAGAGTGTTGGCTTTAAGATGACTCACCATTGGACCACCAGATGGCGCCACATGTCAGCGAATTAGTCAATGTATTTTTAAAAGCGGTATATCTTTCTTGGTAATAGACATAAAATTTTAAAATATCCTTTAAATGAATCAGCAAGCTCCATTCTATAAACCTGCAAAATTTCAATTCTTTACCTTTTCCAACTTCGGAGATATTAAAAATTTTCTGAAAACTGCGAAAACCGGAAATGACCGTAAAAATCAAGTTTTTTGCTAAAGTTGTGCCTTCCATATCTCGGGAACCACTCGCAGTATTTTGATAAAACTTTTATTAAATGAAAGGTCACAACCTAAGCTTCAACATGGATGGGTTTGGGGCTTTCAAAATTTAAAAGAAAATATGAAAAAACAGCGATTTCATGTTTACGCCCACTTTTTTCTACTGAAAAGTGGGCGTGGCCAAAATTTCTCTACTACGAATTTTTTCTCCATTCTGTTTTCTATCGAATCCTAAAATTTCATGCAGTTATTATTAAGACCAACCGAGCTATTCCCGAAACCACCAAATTAGTACCGAACCAGAAAAATTTTAAAATTTTCGTTATTTTTTTGTAAAACACTAGGTCAACAGAATCTGGTAGTAGGTGGATTTCTTGGGAGCACCTTTTTGAAAATGCTATATCTCGACAACGGCTGGACCAAGTTAAATGATTGTTTCACTGTATGATAGATTGGAGTGTTGGCTTTAAGATGACTCTCCATTGGACCACCAGATGGCGCCACATGTCAGCGAATAAATCAATGTATTTTTAAAAACGGTATATCTTCCTTGGTAATAGACATAAAAGTTTAAAGTATCCTTTAAATGAATCAGCAAGCTCCATTCTATAAACCTGCAAAATTTCAATTCTTTACCTTTTCCAACTTCGAAGATATTAAAAATTTTCTGAAAACTGCGAAAACCGGAAATGACCGTAAAAATCAAGTTTTTTGCTAAAGTTGAGCCTTCCATATCTCGGAAACCGCTCGCAGTATCTTGACAAAACTTCTATGAAATGAAAGGTCATAACCTAAGCTTCAACATGGATGGGTTTGGGGCTTTCAAAATTTAAAAGAAAATATTAAAAAACAGCGATTTCATGTTTACGCCCACTTTTTTCTACTGAAAAGTGGGCGTGGCTAAAAATTCTCTACTAAGAATTTTTTCTCCATTCTGTTTTCTATCGAATTCCAAAATTTCATGCAGTTATCTTTAAGACCAACCGAGCTATTCCCGAAACCACCAAATTAGTACCGAACCAGAAAAATTTTAAAATTTTCGTTATTTTTTTGTAAAACACCAGGTCAACAGAATCTGGTAGTAGGTGGATTTCTTGGGAGCACCTTTTTGAAAATGCTATATCTCGACAACGGCTGGACCAAGTTAAATGATTGTTTCACTGTATGATAGATTAGAGTGTTGGCTTTAAGATGACTCACCATTGGACCACCAGATGGCGCCACATGTCAGCGAATAAATCAATGTATTTTTAAAAGCGGTATATCTTCCTTGGTAATGGACGTAAAAGTTTAAAGTATCCTTTAAATGATGCAGCAAGCTCAGTTCTATAAACCTGCAAAATTTCAATTCTTTACCTTTTCCAACTTCGGAGATATTAAAAATTTTCTGAAAACTGCGAAAACCGGAAATGATCGTAAAAATCAAGTTTTTTGCTTAAGTTGTGCCTTCCATATCTCGGGAACCACTCGCAGTATTTTGATAAAACTTTTATTAAATGAAAGGTCACAACCTAAGCTTCAACATGGATGGGTTTGGGGCTTTCAAAATTTAAAAGAAAATATGAAAAAACAGCGATTGCATATTTACGCCCACTTTTTTCTGCTGAAAAGTGGGCGTGGCCAAAATTTCTCTGCTAAGAATTTTTGTCCATTCTGTTCTCTATCGAATTGTAAAATTTCATGCAGTTATCTTTAAGACCAACCGAGCTATTCCCGAAACCACCAAATTAGTACCGAACCAGAAAAATTTTAAAATTTTCGTTATTTTTTTGTAAAACACCAGGTCAACAGAATCTGGTAGTAGGTGGATTTCTTGGGAGCACCTTTTTGAAAATGCTATATCTCGACAACGGCTGGACCAAGTTAAATGATTGTTTCACTGTATGATAAATTAGAGTGTTGGCTTTAAGATGACTCACCATTGGACCACCAGATGGCGCCACATGTCAGCGAATTAGTCAATGTATTTTTAAAAGCGGTATATCTTTCTTGGTAATAGACATAAAATTTTAAAATATCCTTTAAATGAATCAGCAAGCTCCATTCTATAAACCTGCAAAATTTCAATTCTTTACCTTTTCCAACTTCGGAGATATTAAAAATTTTCTGAAAACTGCGAAAACCGGAAATGACCGTAAAAATCAAGTTTTTTGCTAAAGTTGTGCCTTCCATATCTCGGGAACCACTCGCAGTATTTTGATAAAACTTTTATTAAATGAAAGGTCACAACCTAAGCTTCAACATGGATGGGTTTGGGGCTTTCAAAATTTAAAAGAAAATATGAAAAAACAGGGATTGCATGTTTACGCCCACTTTTTTCTACTGAAAAGTGGGCGTGGCCAAAATTTCTCTGCTAAGAATTTTTGTCCATTCTGTTCTCTATCTAATCCTAAAATTTCATGCAGTTATTATTAAGACCAACCGAGCTATTTCCGAAACCACCAAATTAGTACCGAACCAGAAAAATTTTAAAATTTTCGTTATTTTTTTGTAAAACACTAGGTCAACAGAATCTGGTAGTAGGTGGATTTCTTGGGAGCACCTTTTTGAAAATGCTATATCTCGACAACGGCTGGACCAAGTTAAATGATTGTTTCACTGTATGATAGATTGGAGTGTTGGCTTTAAGATGACTCTCCATTGGACCACCAGATGGCGCCACATGTCAGCGAATAAATCAATGTATTTTTAAAAACGGTATATCTTCCTTGGTAATAGACATAAAAGTTTAAAGTATCCTTTAAATGAATCAGCAAGCTCCATTCTATAAACCTGCAAAATTTCAATTCTTTACCTTTTCCAACTTCGAAGATATTAAAAATTTTCTGAAAACTGCGAAAACTGGAAATGAACGTAAAAATCAAGTTTTTTGCTAAAGTTGTGCCTTCCATATCTCGGGAACCACTCGCAGTATTTTAATGAAACTTTTATTAAATGAAAGGTCACAACCTAAGCTTCAACATGGATGGGTTTGGGGCTTTCAAAATTTAAAAGAAAATATTAAAAAACAGCGATTTCATGTTTACGCCCACTTTTTTCTACTGAAAAGTGGGCGTGGCCAAAATTTCTTTGCCAAGAATTTTTTCTCCATTCTGTTTTCTATCGAATTCTAAAATTTCATGCAGTTATTTTTAACACCAACCGAGCTATTCCCGAAACCACCAAATTAGTACCGAACCAGAAAAATTTAAAAATTTTCGTTATTTTTTTGTAAAACACTAGGTCAACAGAATCTGGTAGTAGGTGGATTTCTTGGGAGCACCTTTTTGAAAATGCTATATCTCGACAACGGCTGGACCAAGTTAAATGATTGTTTCACTGTATGATAGATTCGAGTGTTGGCTTTAAGATGACTCACCATTGGAGCACCAGATGGCGCCACATGTCAGCGAATAAATCAATGTATTCTTAAAAGCGGTATATCTTTCTTGGTAATAGACATAAAATTTTAAAATATCCTTTTAATGAATCAGCAAGCTCCATTCTATAAACCTGCAATATTTCAATTCTTTTCCTTTTCCAACTTCAGAGATATTAAAAATTTTCTGAAAACTTCGAAAACCGGAAAGGTAGTAGGTGGATTTCTGGGGAGCACCTTTTTGAAAATGCTATATCTCGACAACGGCTGGACCAAGTTAAATGATTGTTTCACTGTATGATAGATTCGAGTGTTGGCTTTAAGATGACTCACCATTGGAGCACCAGATGGCGCCACATGTCAGCGAATAAATCAATGTATTCTTAAAAGCGGTATATCTTTCTTGGTAATAGACATAAAATTTTAAAATATCCTTTTAATGAATCAGCAAGCTCCATTCTATAAACCTGCAATATTTCAATTCTTTTCCTTTTCCAACTTCAGAGATATTAAAAATTTTCTGAAAACTTCGAAAACCGGAAAGGTAGTAGGTGGATTTCTGGGGAGCACCTTTTTGAAAATGCTATATCTCGACAACGGCTGGACCAAGTTAAATGATTGTTTCACTGTATGATAGATTAGAGTGTTGGCTTTAAGATGACTCACCATTGGACCACCAGATGGCGCCACATGTCAGCGAATTAGTCAATGTATTTTTAAAAGCGGTATATCTTTCTTGGTAATAGACATACAATTTTAAAATATCCTTTAAATTATTTAGCAAACTTCATTCTATAAACCTGCAAAATTATCAATTATCTACCTTTTGTGAATACGGAGATATTAACAAGCATCTAGAAAGAAAAAATTAAGTGTTTTGTTAAAGTTTGTCGTCATATAGCTCGTGCATCGCTTGGACTAATTTGATGATTTTTTTTTCTTGAATTAAAGGTAGCAAGCTATGCTTCAACAGGAATAGATTTAGGGCTTTTGAAATTTATCGACTTTGGATGATAGATCGGTAATTAATATTTCGAGTTACAAAATTTTTGAAGGAAACTTTAAAGTTTTTTATTAATTAATTAGCACAGTCTTGAAGAGGTGTTTTAATTTTCTTTATTTACTTTTGAAAATTAATTTTTTTTGTTAACAATATTAATATGTTGGTAAAATTTTATTATTTTAGAGTTAGACTTTCGTTAGTGAAACATATTTATTTAGTCATTGCACTTGTTGTCACACCTTTCAGCGGCTGCGAAACGGTGGTCACTGCCATATTGGTTGCCATCATTGAATAGGAAGAAAATACATCCGTTGACAGCAGACTTGTGTGACCAGGAGGAGATTTTGTCACGGCATTGTATTGCATTCTCTTCATCGTTGGCAATTATCTTGGCTACAAATAGTTTATAAATGACTTTGTTAAATATACTCGTATATTCTACAGGTTGTTCCAATAAAATGATGAATATTGAATAGTCCGCTAGTACTGAGAAAAACGTCAGGTTTTTCCATGTCTTGTATATTTTTGAGAATTGGGCATTCCAAAAACCTTTTATTACACCATATTTTGCATAAAGACTTTAGTCTTTAAGAAGTTCCTGCCTGTGTGATTTGTCGCAGAGGCGATCATGAGTGGCCACCGAGTTGTTGTGATTTAAAACCATTACACTTTGTTCTTTGAAGCTATGTGAAAGATAAGGTGTATGGCAATGGCATACAACCCATTCAAGAAATCAAATATGGAATTGGTGGAGTTTTGTCGAGGACATACAGCCGAAAATATGGCAAATGCTGTAAAATGTAAAATTTCATGAAGATAATACGGTTGTGCAGGTTTATCCGTGGCGGCCATTTGGCTGATATTGTTTCTCATTATAAAGGCTAGGATTCACTATCTCACGACTTTTGAGAAAATATATAACTGATATGCTGGAGTTTATGCAAATTTTCAAAAGGCAACAAGATTTCAATAGATCAGGGTCTTATTGTTTCAAAAGTCATATGATTGTGTAAGATAGCGAGGCCTAACCTTGAGTGGCATACCCTCCTCCTCTTTAAATTTATTTAAGCACCTGATGATTTTGATAAAAAATATTCAGCTTTTTTTAGAAATTAAAATAAAACCTCTGACCTCTTACAATTGTCAGTCTGTCATAATCATATGTTCGATAACTTTTAGACAACCTTGAGAAAGTTGCCATAAATAGTAATAATTTATGCTAGGAACACAATTGGGACGAACGACGAATTTCGTTCACGTCGACGAATTCGTCGATAAGAATTCGCTGCGTCAATTCGTCGTGTGAAGCACAATAACGACGAATTTACTCAGCAAATTCAGCTCTTATAATTGATAAAGTTCGTTATTGTCAGTGTGACCATATTAGCTAATTTGCTAATGGGCTAAATTTAGCTTTAACATTTTTATTAAGCCCTTAGCTTCTTTTTTTAGCTATTTTAAAAATGGATTTAGATTTTTTAGCCTTTTTTTATCCAAATTGCTAATTTTCTAAAAATATATTAAAGACATACGTGATTTAGCTTAATTTTATTTTAAAACCTGGTCACACTGTTTATAGTGTATGTAAAGAGAGTGAGAGAAAATTGTTTTTTCATCATTCGTCGGCGTACAAAATAGAAATAAATCTATCTCAGAGTTCGTCACGCACGACGAATTTCGTTCTAGGGCGGTGTTGTGTTCATTTTCATATGAACAAATGTGTTCCATTTTTTATGGCGAAAGTTCGCACCGAAAAATTCGTCGTTCGTTCCAATTGTTTTCCTAGCCAGGGATGATAATTGAGAAAACTAATTTTGTACCAATTAGCTTTTGAAATTGTACTTTTTCGACCCCAATAGTAATAAATTCGGTTTTTTGTGTTTTAACTTTATTATATTTATTTATTTACATAAATAAGGTCATAACTCAAAAAAACTAGTTAAACTAGTTAAATAAAAAATCAATTTGCCATTAAAAAAAAAACACAATGACTGATCAATGCTTTTAAAAATTTTGCTAAGAATAGGAGCTTTACGGGTAACCCCCTATTGTAAAGGATTGAAAAACAACTCAGTCTATTTGTATTTCTTTTTATAAATTTTATTGATCTTAATCTTAATAAAGGAAAAAACATCCCATTAATGAAAAATAATTTATTCCTTGCACATTTCTTCACAATGTTCCATAGTATCGAAAGGGTTGGCGTTGCCATTGCATGATGATCATGATGGCTACGCAGCACGACATGCAATACCATTGCGGCCGTTCTTGGCATGTTGTAAGCCACAGATAGCTTAAAATTGAGAAATAAAAGGATATATTATTATATGATACATATTTGGGAAGTTGATTTGCTTAACTTACGATCTTTAAGAGCCACTGCTGAGGAAATCAAGGCGATAACGGCGAATAGTAAGGCAAAGGTTTTCATTTTTATTAAATTTTTTTGGGAATATTACTTTCAACTTCAAAATGAAGTAATTGAATATTATTTAACACTTAGAGCACTCTACTTTTATATCAAAAGAATCTAAGCCAAACTAAAAACTAAGAACTACTTATATAAAAATAACAAAAATTAAAAATTTTGAAAAACCCCCCACCTTTTTTCAAAAAAGATGTTATATCTTCTAAACGGCTGGACCGATTTTCTTCAAGCATAGCTAAGAACCCTCTCGATCAAGTCATCTTTCAAACAGAAAAAACTAAATGAAAATCGGTCCAGCCATTTGGTCTGTACGTGGACACGGACAGACACAAGGATACACAGACACACAGATCCACAGACACACAGACACACACTACAAACTTATAACACCCCTTTTTTAGTCGGGGGTTAATAAAAGTGACAAATCAGTCCTAAGTTATATTTATGCATTAGATTTCATAAATCTAATCCATAAAATATATTTTTGGAGATCTGTTTACTATCTCTATACGCTAGTGCTTTTGATAATCTGATCTTATCTTATGTCATCTTAAGTTAAAGTAGCATCACTATTATAAAATATTGTTATATCATAATCGAGATTATTTTTAATTAACTTTTGAAATAACAGCAACATAAAGTTTAAACTGTATTAAATTTGTTTTCGTATAAAATTTTTTGTCCATGTTTAGGATTTAGATGAGAAAGAGTTGATATCATAATTTACAGAGATGCGACAAAAATAATTTTGTTATCAGGAAGTATGATTGAAATAAACTTAATCCAAAGGGCAAATTTCAAACTGTAGCAAAAGAGTTTATATAAAAATATTGTAAAAATTTTTTTCGCTCGATATCGAATGCGGAAATTTGCCCTTATTAAAATTACAGTTTCTGTCCGCACAAATTTTCTGGGTATGACGGTGTCATACCAAAAATACTAAAGAGTGAAAAATGCAGTATTATTCTCTGGCTCTCTAAATTATAATTACATTCCAACTAGCTAGAGTAAGGCTATAAAAGGTATATAATATTCCATTAATGAAAAAGAATTTATTCCTTGCACATATCTTCACACTGTTCCACGGTATCGAAACGGTTATCGTTGCCATTGCAACCGCCACATAAGAAGTAGAGACATTCAATGGTTTCAGCTTTGTATGACCAGGATGGCGACATAGCGCGACATCTAATACCGTTTCGGCCGTCCTTAGCATGTTCTAAGGCACAGAGAGCTTAAAATTTAAAAATAAAAGGATATTATTACATATGTATATGAATATAAAATTTATTTGAGAAGATGTTTGAGAGCCACTGCTAAGGAAATCAAGGCGAGAACGGCGTTACTATTCGCCAAATATGATCATTTTTATTAAATTTGCTTAGGAATATTACTTTCAACTTTAAAATGAAGTGATTGAATGGTAACTAACATTTGGAGCACTATACTTTTATATCAAAAGAATCTAAGTTAAACTAAAAATAAAAAAATTAAAGAATCACTATGCAAATGTGCATTTGCTGCCATAATTCTAAACCATAAAATAGACAAATAAGTGCAAAAATATATTTGTGCAAGTATTTTGAAAGATATATTTTTGAAGATCCACTTATTATCTCTATTAGTTAGTGCTTTTGATTAGATGATTTAGGTTGAAATATAACCACCATTATAAAATATTGTTACGAAAATAGCCGTCAACAATGTTAAGCAGCATTACACAAAAATATTCCAACAGGGTTAATGTAAATGCTACGCGAAAATATTCCTACAGGGTCAAAGCAAAGAATAGTCTAGAAAGTAGCCAACAACTAAATAAGCATGCCTAGCTTGATTAAACAAGCAAAAGCAACAACAACAAAAAAAAGCGTCTGCTTATTAAGAAGATTCACATATTTACACACATACATACATGCCAATTCAAACGAAAAGCAAAAGATAAACAACCACCGTGTGTTGCTTAGTTAATGATGTACACACGTACGCATATACACATGTATGTACATAGTTACCACATGAACTTAATTAGGCAGCATATAAGATGATAATGATCGTCTAGACATTGCTTGAAACTTCTAGTGGAATTTGTGTGAAATATAAAAAGAGGTGACGCATCCAATGAGAGAGTTAGTTGCAGTTGTAAGTCAGTCGCGAACAGTTATAGTTAGTGCTAATCAGAAAGTAGTGAAGTTAAGAACTCGTTAGTCAGTTGATAATTAAGTTGTGAATTAATAATAGTCTGTCGTGGAATTGAGATTATTGTGGAGTCTATCGTGTCGACTGGAGAAAAGGGAACAGCGCAGCGAATAGACGTGTATAAGGGTGTAAGTAAAGCCAGTGAGTCTTTATTGGTGTATCAACTGTGACTGTCGGCAGAGTGAGTGCCGTGTGTGACAAGCAGCAGACAAAGAGGTATTGGTGTATTAACTGTGAGTGACGGCAGAGTGAGTCTCGTAAGTAACGAGAAGCAGACAGAGAGGTGTCACGTGAATACTTGCGCAGCCAGCTAGGAGACGTGTGTAAACTACAGCGAGGAAGGCGTAGTGGTAACCAGTTGTGAATATTTGTGTGTAATTTTATTATTTTAAGTTGTATTAGTGTATTTAAGCTCTTGAGTAATTTAGTATAAGTGTATTTGTAAATAAAACTTGTATCATTCTTAACCCTAATTACTACATTCGGCTCTTGTATTCATTTGCAAATCTTCGGATCTACGGAAAAGCGTTTTTATAGAGAGAAAAACGTAACAATATTTTTATATCATAATAGAGATTATTTTTTTATGCAAATTTTGAAACAACAGGTGCATAAAGTTTAAATAGTATAAAATTAGTTTTTTTTTGGTATAAAAAAAATTTGCACTGTTTGTGATTTAGATAAAAAAAAGTTGATATGATAATTTGCAGCGATGTTTAAAAAATAATTTTATTATCACTACAGAGGAAGTGAGTATGAAATAAGTTTAATTCTGGGGGGCAAATCGGTGGATTTTGATAGACTTGTCTAAACCCTTCTTGCACACAGAAATCAAATTATTATGACACCTGAGTCTACACTGACGGATCAAGAATGTTTTGTGGTGTTGGGTTTGGATTTAGACTTTGCCGTCACACTGACACTACTCTCATCTGGGTTAATGCATCTAGAAACTCTATGGGCAGTGAGTGGGTGAAAGAACCACCTAGTGCTGGATACCTCATGGTCTCCCTTAATGCATTGTTAGTCGCAGTGCCGTTTGGCACCCTTAATAATACACAGAGAAAACAGATTAGTTGTGGCAACCGAATTTGTTGCCAATTGAATTTTGGCGGTTGCAGCAACTATCATAGAATTCTGCTATAGCGACTGAAATTTTCTTGTGATACCACTATATTTTAATTATAACCCTCAACCCAATAGTTGCAGCAACAGAAAAAATTGGTTGACAGTATGGAATTTGAAATAAATGTTATTCTTGCTACCAAAAATTTGGTTAATATAATTAAAACAATATCATAATTGGTACTTGCAAAAGAAAAATTGTCCTTCCTTGCTGAAATAAAAATAAACAATAAATGCAAATAAAAATACACAATTTAAGAAATTTATTATTTGACATATTGTCATAAGTTTATTTTAATTGAAATTTATTTCCTAATGGTGAAGCATGTCTATATAATTACATTTCTTCAACCACACATTTTGAAAAGCCACAAACCTGTTATCTTATGCACACACTTTCAAAAACCATTTGAGAATTCACAAATCATAATATCTTTGAAAGTCACAAAAGTTAAGTTTTTAATTTGCTGCTATCAACTATGATAGTAAACACAACCTCTAGTTAGTTGCAGCAACTGATTGAAAGTTTTTATTTTAATTTTAATATAGAACGACAATTTTTTAGTTGCTAATACCAAAAGTTGGTAGTAAAATCTAATTCGTATTATTTTATTCGTTTGGGTTAACCAATCAGTTTATTAGTCATGACAAAAGCATACGCTCGGTTGATGCAATCAATTTAAGTATTGTCACAATCATATTTTTGTTACAATTATGCCCTTATGGCAATGAACATGGATTGTGTTTTGGATTAACAGATATTTGATAGCGTGAACTGAAATATAGTTAATGCAAATGATATTTTATTGGACTAACCGTTTTCCAACCAATCTTTTTTCTGAGTGTAATATTCTCCAACAATATCATCGGAAAGCAGACTATAAATGGAATAGGCTAATTTTGTATAGGGCCGTAAGGAGATATGCTGCTATGCTTTCTCGATAAGCTCTCGGAGCTAGTAATGAGCTAAAACAGGAAGAGAATCTCGCAGTTGGTTGTCGTAATGACGGGTCCTTTTACGAACGGCAAACATGCTAGTAGGCTAAGTAATAAGATAAAGAAGAGACAACTTCTTACTCTCACTCGGCGAGTGCCTGGCACTGTACATTAAACGATACAAATTTCTGAGAAAACAAATACTAGATGACATAACGAAGGTCTCACATACTACGTTTATAAGAGCACTATTTGCAAATAAATTAACTAACTGTTTATAAGGCATAGCAACATTACAAAAACTTGGTAGTATTTTTTATAGAAAACACAATATTTATTTATTTATTGTTTTTAGTTACTTAGCTATTTGCAAATAAAAAATTAATCCACCGCGGCGAAATCCTCTATTTGCAATACTTTTATTTGTGAATAAGTTGCCCATGCGGTACCTCAATGCATCAGGGTGGATCTAGTGCGACCATGATACAATAATATAAAGGTACAACCACATTTGACGTACAAAATTAATTATGACTTTTTCCCCGATTATTTGATTTGTTTTTTTTTTTTGTAAACAGAGATTATAACGTTGCCATACACATATAATGGCAACTTTCATTTAGGAATGCTTTTTGAAATGTGTAATTTGAGTTAAAAAATTATAGTTAAATCCACACATTTTTTAAATGCTGTATTTATTGGACATGAGGATAACGAAATCTGTATGTAATATGATCTTCAAAAGTTGGCAAATGTTTAATTTATTATTTATTTCACAACATAATAAAAAAGTCTCATGACTTTGCATGCAACATCAGTTTTAAAAGCATCGATGTTTTTGTTAACGCAACATAACAGCAACATTTAAAATTACTGAAAACTGTTAGAAAGACTTGAAAAAACTCGCTTACATGGCGAACATTGCAAAAATACCCGAGAAGTTGCGAAATCGGAAAAAAGCCTTAAAATTTATTAGAAATCGCTTAATCTGTTAAATAGAAAATTAATTCGGAAATAACGCGAAAAAATCGCAAGTTCGCGAAAAATTTCTAAATGCATTGAAGAAATAACTTCCACTGCAAAGAATAACAAACTCCCAGAAAATCAGATAAATCACAAAAAAAATTCTTACATTACAGCGATTGCAATGTCTGGTAAAAGTTTTTGTATAATTTTTATTTCGAAATGAAACTACAATGGACATAAACATTAAAACATTTAGTCATCTTTCGACGACGTAAGAAATAAACTATCGCCAGTTGGTTACACAAGGAAACTTTCGTCCAACGTAGTGATTGTGTGTATTTTCATATACACAAAAGTGTTTTTATATTTTACGAAGAATATTCGTCGTTGGTTCCAGTTGTGCTTGCAGCAGCTTCGTCCAAACACACAAAAGCTTTGAAAGCTCTTGAATTTTTTCTTGTTTCTTTACAAAATAAGAGTAAGCATTGCTGTCGTCAAGATCTTATTGGCTGATGTGATCTCTTGTGCTCCTGTTGGTGTGAAAGCACAAAACCTCCTTTTTAAAAGTTTTCACATTGTGCATATGCCTTGGACGTACCTGATGTAAGGCAATAATAGAGTGAAGCACGAACACGAAGTCCCGCCTATGATTAGTAAGTGGAGCAAATGCTGTTCAGTTAGGAATTTCCTTGTAGCTGTTCATTTCCTTGCTGTTCTATCTTTGCTGCTGCCGTTGTTGGTGCTGCTGTATTTTTTTATTGCTGTTTTTTATAATGAAAAAATTTTAATATTTTTCAATTTTTTTAATTAAATAAATAACAAAGTCAAACATTTAATCAAAAACTCGGATTTCATAAACTAATAAGGTAGCATTAATTTTGAGAGTAAAAAATAATCGGGACAAATGTCAGAAGGTTAATATGGCGACGAAAAGAGAGAACGGTTTTACCTTTATATTATTGTATCATGAGTGCGACTTGATATAGCATTGGATACAAAATTTTTTTTCACAAGGAGTCTCACAACAAATCAACAAATGATATATTGTTCCTTCATGAATCACAAAGAACAGATCACATATTCCTTCTGTTTGGCTGCAAGTTAATACAACATATTGCTCATTTACTCAAAGAACGTCATAACTCAGAAAAATCAGTTTGCCAGAAAATGTGTTTTAATTTTTAAATTCACACACGACTTATTGGAAATAGAAAATTTTATTTTCCTCCCAAGAGTTGAGTAAACAAGATATTGGTATGAAATTTTTACACAATATGGGGATTAATTCTGTATTATTAACTTAAAAAAATAATTTTTTTAGTTATAACATTCTTTGAGTAAATGAGCGATATTTTTGCGCCCTCACACTATCAAGCATTTTATACCTTCTATGCATTCTGCATTTAAAGTGACATACCATGCTTTTTACTCAGCATTGGTAGTATTGAAAATTAAAAAAACTTGGCATCACTGAAAATAACAAAAATCAGCTGACTTGTTTGCAAAAAAGTAGAAAATAAACTTACTCATGTTTTAGACTTGGCAGTTTTTCTTGAAACAGTTATCTTCAATTCTCTTTTAAAACTGCTCGTTTGTTTACACTGAGACGGTTTCTTGTTCAATTTTCCTATTGTTTTAATGCTGCGAATGAAATAACAAAAGAGAATTGTAGTAACTTTTCTGTACAAGGAAGTCAGTACCCCTCTTCTTTCTTCTTTCCTCTCTCTCTCCCATAAACTCAGACTTGCTTCAAGAAAAACTTCCGAGTGTAAAACATGAGTTACTTTGTGCATTGACTATAGTTTCTTCCAACACACAAATATACTGGTTCTATTTTTTTAACATTACTCCCCATTCTGTTCTCTATCAAGAACTTATTAATAGACCTATTAGGGCCAGATAACAGAAAAAGTAAATTTCATTCTATAAATCTGTTAAATTTGAATTATCTACCTTTGGCAAATTCCGAGATAGAAAACAAGTTACTGAAAAGTGTGGAAAACGGAAATGACGAAAATAATCAAGTTTTTTTTATACAATTGGGCCTCCTATATGTTAGGAACCACCAAGTCCTAGGCTTCGGAAATTTCAAACGAAATTTAAAAAAATAGCAATTGTCAATTTATGCCCACTTTTTATTTAATTTGGGTAATGCTTTTTTCTTATGACAGATCGGTAACTGGGTCAGCCCAGCGTTCTGCCTTTTAATTCAAATAAATTGGTTTACGCTAATAAATCTTATATTTCGATTCATTAAGTTAAAAAGTAGACTAATATATTTATTTTCATAGTATTGAAGATGTTTTTATTTAATTTTCTTTATTTAGTTTTAATTAAATAGTTTTTTTTATTAAAAACGAATATTATCGGGTAAAACTTTATTAGACTTAGACTAAGGCCGGGTTTCCATCTGTGTGTCATGTGCCACACAAGCGTAAAAAAAGTGTAACCACTAATTACTAATGAAAAACTTTTAGATTTAGACATGTATTTATTAAGTTGAACACTTTGATACATAACTAATAGACAATTTTGTAGAATCCAGCATGATTGCAAACTGTTTAAATCAATAAATACATGTGTGAATGAAACAGTTTTTCATTAGTAATTAGTTGGTTATGCTTTTTTGGGCAAATGACATACAAGAAATGTCAGATGTAAACTCAGCCTTAGACTCTAAAAAGTGAATAATATTTATTTATTCGTTGCACTTGTCTTCACATTTTTAGGCGGTTTGCAATTGCCAAAGTTTGCAAGTGCCATGGCAACTGCCACATTTATTGGAGGAGGGGAACCTATAACGCCATTGCTTTCCATTCTCATCGTCTTTGGCGCAAATAGCTTTAAAGTGCCTGTGTGAAATGTTAATTCTGTGACGGATTTTTATTAGTTCAACTTAAAAAGTTAATAAAGTAAATTTATAAAAGTTATTTGTTTAACTTTTAAAAGAACCCAAAACTGTCTGCTGCTGACTGTTAGCCAAAATAAAATGCATCGAATTTTTATATCGAAAGCCTAATTATGACTGAAAAATTACTGACGTTTTATTTATACATGTGCGCCTTGTAAAACGAGATAAATCTAAAGAGAGGAGGGGGAGTGTGTGTCTTTTTTTTACCCTGTATTCGTTATGAATATGGATAAGAGTTAACTGACAGTAAATTCACCTTTGAGGTTTAAATGTTTGCAAATATTCTCAAGAATAATTGCATGAAGATTAAATTTTATTGCAGTATTTGTGATTAAGATAAGACTTAGTACGAGCAAAACACATGATACACTTGAGTTTGGTAAACTTTTCCCTCAAACGTTAAGTTTTATATTAAATACTAATGGCTTGAGTATGGATGACAATTAAACTTTAGTTGCGTTGCCAGTTGCCAAAATATTATAACGGATAGCAACTGACAGCTAATAAATAACAGCTGTTAATTTCTGTAAACAAAATGCAATAATGTTGCCAACAAAATTTTAGTTATTGTCTTATTTTTAAAGCAACAAGAAATAAAAAAATAACAAAAATTAATTGAACTAATCCTTCCTTAGGAAAGCCAAAATATCTTTATAGCTAAAAAAAAATAAGCTATTGGTTAAACATTATTTTAATCAATTACATTTACTCACAGTAGACAGGGCAATTGTAAAGTAGTTAAATTGTCCCTTAAGTACCTGTAGTATAGAATCCATATCTTGTATTTCCACTGAAGTCCTAATTTCTATAATAAGTAATTTTTAAAGCAATTTTACTTAAAAATGTTCTTTTTAGAACTCATATTTCTAATATTTTGTAGGTTTACTTAGATCTCTTTTACACATGCAAAAAGAAAGAAGAATTGGGGTTAGTGCAGACCTTGTTCAATTCGCACAGTTGCTTTGTTCTGCATTCTTTTTTTTTTCTTTTTTTACTGGTGTAGCTAAAATTTATCAAGGTATACTTTGCGTGTGGAGAGGTGCAACAAAGTTTAAAAGAAAATTTAAAATACTTTGTCAAAGTAAATTTTGCGTTTGGAAAGGGAGTCTTGCCAAATTTTCAATTGCCAATCTGTCATAATCATATGTTCCATAACTTTCAGACAACCTTGAGAAAGTTGCCATACATACTAATAATTTTAGTTAAGGCAGCGTTGCCAGTTGACAAGACAACTGAAGCTCGGTGGTCATCTAAAATAGAGCCATAAAACTGCCTTCTGAATTAAAAAAAATGAATGACAATTCTTTAAAAAAATTAAGCTAAGAATAATAGTTCTATGAGAAACTCTCTATTGTAAAGGATTTAAAAAATGCCAGTCTGTATGCATTTTTTTATAACTTTTATTAGTCTTCATCTTAACAAGGGAGAAAATATACCATTAATGAAAAAGAATTTATTCCTTGCACATGTCTTCACACTGTTCCACGGTATCGAAACGGTTATCGTTGCCATGGCAACCGCCATATAAGAAGTAGAGACATTCATTGGTTTCAGCTTTGTATGACCAGGATGGCATCATAGCGCGACATCTAATACCGTTTAGGCCGTCCTTGGCATGTTCTAAAGCACAGAGAGCTTAAAATTTAAAAATAAATGGATGTTATTATATGAATATAAAATCTATTTGAGAAGTTCATTTGTTTAACTTACGATGTTTGAGAGCCACTGCTGAGGAAATCAAGGCGAGAACGGCGAATAGTAAAGCAAAGATTTTCATTTTTATTAAATTTGTTTAGGAATATTACTTTCAACTTTAAAATGAAGTGATTGAATGGTAACTAACACTTAGAGCACTCTACTTTTATATCAAAAGAATCTAAGCTAAACCAGAAAAAAAATTATAACAACCACTATTAATATAAAAATAAAAAAGAGACAAATAAGTCCAAAGTTATGTTTATGCAAGTATTATGAAATCTAATCCAGAAAAGATGTTTTTTTTTTTTTTTGGTAATCTGTTTATTATCTCTATTCGCTAGTGCTTTTGATAAGAGGAGATTATTTAATTAAAATCACTATTATAAAATATTGTTATATCATAATCGCGATTATTTTTATGAAATTTTTGCAACAACAGATACATAAAGTTTAAATGATATTAAGTTTGGTTTTCGTTTAAGTGCTTAGGATTTAGATAAAAAAAGTTGATATGAGAATTTGCAGAGATATGACAAAAATAATTTTGTTATCACTATAGAGGAAGTAAGATTGAAATAAATTTAATCCAGGGTGCAAATTCCGGCACTCAATAAGGAACGAAATTTCAAAATGTTGTAAAAGAGTTTAAATGGAAATGTTGAAAAAAAAAATTGTTCGATTGATATTGAATGCGAAGCCGAAATTTGGTTTTAATGTTAAAAGATCACGAAGTACGGACCTCCCATTGAAATGCGAGTTCACATATTATACTTATAAGTCTTCAATTTAGGCATAAATTCCACGCATTCTACATTTCTCAACCAGTATCAATAGCATTGAAGGGTAAACAAAACTTGGCATCACCGAATGTCAAAATCAGCTGACTTGTTTGCACCTCGCTTATGATGCTTATGTACTAAAGAAATTTGCATTATATATGATCTTAAAATAAGAGGTTTAATTTTGAAATGTAAAAACGAGTACTTTTATCCCAGTCATCGAGTTAGATAGGAAATCAATTATAAAAAACAATATTTACATCATTAAAATGTGTCAGCAGCTCTTATTTGTCCCTAGAAAATGTGCTTCAACAATAAAACGCTTAAGTAAAGTGAAATGTATAGTTTAATTTCTTATTAATTACAATACATATTTATAAAATCTCTTTAAAAGTCAATAGGCCTTATTCATAAAAAATATTTTTGATTTATAAAAGCTTTATAAAACAGATTTCTATACAAAATTTGTTTTATAAAGCCTTTTTAAAAGAGAATTATTATTTATGAATAAGGCAAAATAAATTAAAAAAAGGCAATGTGAGTCCGATCACAGAGGAGATGTAAACATCTAGTAATTAAAATTTTTTTTTTAAGTTGGAAGTTGGAAGAAATTGCAATATACACAGGCAAATATTTAACAAAACTCGAATCACATCCTAATCCGCTTGCTCGTAATATTTTGAACTTTACTGGACACGTCCGCTTAAAAAAGAGGGACACACGGGCTCTTATACCTAACACTCCAGGTGGGACTACTTGAAAATACTTCCCCCCCTTTTTTTTTTATTATCACTACTAATGTATTATTTATAACTACCACTAAGTTTATGTCCGACACTGGTCGAGCCTAATAATTTTTTTATAGATTTAAGATTTGAATACTTACTGTTAGTTCATATATGAAGATACAATAAATAAATACATGCATTAAAAAAAAAAAAAAAGTTGGAAGTACTTATGCTTTTAGTATATTTTTTAACCCCCGACTAAAGAAAGGGGTGTTATAAGTTTGTAGTGTGTGTCTGTGTGTCTGTGTATCTGTGTATCTGTGTGTCTGTCTGTGTCCACGTACAGGCCAAATGGCTGGACCGATTTTCATTTAGTTTTTTCTGTTTGAAAGATGACTTGATCAAGAGGGTTCTTAGCTATGTTTGAAAAAAATCGGTCCAGCCGTTTAGAAGATATAACATCTTTTCTGAAAAAAGTCGGGGGTTCTTAAAATTTTTAATTTTTGTTATTTAAATTAATTAATTAAAAGTATCAAAACTTTCAATATTGTAAATACATAGGAATTTGTTGATTTTTGTTTATTTTATTAAACTTATTTTGTTAGTAAATGTATATGTACTGCATTAAAAATAGCAGTAAGCAGTAAATTTACTGATTACTAAAAAAATTCAGTAAATTTTTACTGATAATGCAATTTAATGTGCATTACCAGTAAAATCGTAGGGCCGCACGCAAAGAAAATATATGGTTGTAGAATGGTTGAGAAAACAATATTATGTTCTCTGGAACAAATGTGTGGTCGTCGAAAACTAGTTATTGTTATTTTAAACATTTATTTCGTTACGATATACAGAGTAATGTTTGAATTTAATAATTACATTATCACATCCATAGAAAAGTGTGATATGGTTAGAGTTTAACCATATAGTTTTGTTAAAAATTTATGACTACAACATAATTTTTATTATTATTTAAAAATAATATGATGTAAATAACAATATAACCACACTATGTTAAGTTTAAAAAAAAAAATATTTTTCAGAAACATCTGTCAGTTCAGTATTTTGTTTGTAAGCTATCGGTAGTGCACGGGTGATGTTAAACAAATGAATAAATAAATAAAGTATAAACAAAAGGGTAGACCAATTTTTTTTTTTTTTTTTTTAAATGCATGTTTATTATTTATTGTATCTTCAAATATGAACTAACAATAAGTATTCAAATCTTAAATCTATAAAAAAAAATTATTAGGCCCGACCAATGTCGGACATAAGCTTAGTGATAGTTATTAATAATACATAAGTAGTGATAAGCAACAAAAAGAAAAAGGTGTTTTCAAGCAGCTTCATCATCTAGAGTGTTGAATATTAGAGCCCGTGTATCTCTCTTTTTTAAGCGGATGTGTCCAGTAAAGTTCAAAATATTACGAGCAAGCGGATTAGGATGTGACTCGAGTTTTGTTAGATATTTGCCTGCGTATTTTACAATTTCTTCAGTCACTAGTGGCATATTCAAAGCGCGATGTATATTTGAATTTTTGATGTACCATGGAGCCGATGTTATCATGCGTAAAATTTTATTTTGCCTTCGTTGAATTTTCTCTACATTTGAAGCTGAAGCAGTGCCCCATAGTTGAATTCCGTAACACCATATTGGCTTTAAAAGCGACTTGTATATTAAAAGTTTGCAGTCTAGGCTAAGTGTTGAATTTCTACCAATCAGCCAATGTACCTGAGTTAATTTAAGTTTCATTTGAGTTAACTTAGAGTCAATGTGGTGTTTCCATGTAAGTCGTCGATCAAGGTGTATGCCAAGATATTTCACATGTGAATGTTGAGGAACAACTTGATTGTTAATCCGAATGGGGGAGCAAGTATCTCTTCTTAGGGTGAACGTTATATGGACACACTTTTGTTCATTGACTTTAATTCTCCATAAGTTTAACCAAAGCTCCATCTGGCTAATGTGTTCCTGGAGTTTGCGGGATGCCTCATCAGGGTTTTCGTGCATACTAAGGCAGGCTGTATCGTCGGCAAATGTGGAAGTATGGATACTACTGCTCACAGGCATATCACAAGTATAAATCAAATATAAAACTGGTCCCAGTATGCTCCCCTGTGGCACACCGGATGAAATAGTTTCAGGCCTACTCGTAAAGTCTCCTTCCACAACAGTGAACTTACGGGAAATAATGTAACTTTCCAAAAGATTTAAAATGTTTATTGGTAAGTAAGTCTTCAATTTTAAAATTAGGCCTTCATGCCACACTTTATCAAATGCCTGGGAAACGTCAATAAAGAGCGCAGAACAATACTTTTTTTCCTCAAAAGTTCTTCTTATAAATTGAACCAGTCTGTGAGTTTGTTCAATGGTGCTATGCTGACTTCTAAAACCAAATTGATGGTCTGGTATGCACCCACTACTAATTAGAATTGGGGACAATTTTGTTTCGAGCAGTTTTTCGAAAAGCTTTGACTTATTGGCCTATATGACTCAGCCTTGGTTAGATCTTTGCCCGGCTTTGGAATCATTTTAACCTTGGCAAGCTTCCAGCTGTGTGGATAATACTCCAGTCGTAAAATGGCATTAAATATGAATAATAAGATTCTCATTGCAATACGAGGCAAGTTCATAAGCATCTGGTTACTAATTCCATCAATACCCGGAGCTTTCTTCGGGTTGAGTTCGGCAATTAATTTTTGTAAATCACGCGTCTTAAACTTTATGTGTTGAGGGGGTAGAGCGACTACATTCGGCAAATCAGCAACACCAGTACATATGTTTGGCGTAAAAACGGATTTTAAGTGCTCAGCAAATATTTTACCTTTTTCAGTATCGCTTCTTGCCCAACTTCCGGTAGATGTGCGTAGAGGTGGCTTATACTCAACGGGTGTTTTAAGCTTTCTAGCAGCGCGCCACAAAGAGTAATTAGACGCTGGTGTGACATCAAGACCTTCCAGATAATTTTTAAGAGATGCAGTTTTTTCAGATGCAAGCAACTCTTGGAGTCGTTTAGTGCACTCTTTAAATCTGATTTTATTTTGTGGTGATCTGTGCTGTTGCCATTCCCTTCTAGCTCTTCTTTTTTCACGTACGAGACGTTCAATGTCTGTAGAATAAATTTTATTAAACCCAGTCTGCGGATGGGAGTTAGTGGCATGTTCAGCAGCCTGTTTAATATTCTCGCTGAGATTGGCAATGTTAGATTCAATATCATCGGATGTTCTAAGCGTAATGTTTTCCGTACAATGACTACTGAGATATTTTTTGAACCCCAGCCAATTAACACGATTGATCATCTTCACATATGGGTCAGGTAAGTTACTTCTTAATGGACTACAAATTGTAATGATCGTCGGAGAGTGATCGGACGAAAGATCAATAGAAGCTTGAACTTGAATTAAATCCCTAGAGATATTTTTTATGACGCCAAAATCTATAACATCCGGAATTTTTTGTATGTCAGTAGGCCAATAAGTGGGCTCCCCACTCGAAATGACATCCAAGCCCATTTTTGAAATAGTGTTGAACAATGCTCGACCTCTGGGGGTAATAAGACGCGAACCCCAGAACGTATGCTTAGCATTGTAGTCGCCAGCTGCTACAAAACAAGGTCCAAGAGATTTGTAGAAATCCTCATATTGATTCTCAGTGATTGAAAATCTGGGAGGGGAGTAAATTGATGATATAACAAAATTTGTACAAAAACTTTCAATGCCAATATTTGTTGCTTGTAGGTGTTCTTCACAAATGTTATCAAGAACATAGTGCTTGAGTCTTGACTTTATTAGAATTGCTGATCCACCGCAAGCCCTTCCTCTAGGGTCCTTTGTATCATATATAGTGTAGCCATAAATTTTAAAAAGACTTCTCGAAGTCAAATGAGTCTCAGATACTAACATTACATCAATATTTTTTTCCATGAGGAAGTGCTCAAGTTCATTTTTATGTTGGCGAATGCCGTTTGCGTTCCAGAAACATATTGTTAACGTGTTCATGGCTTATTAATTAATGCTTGAAGCAGAGTATTCTGCATTCGCAGCATTTCTTGCATCATGCTAGTCATATTTGTTGTAAAATTGTTTATAGTTTGCACCAGATTTTCAATAGTAGCTTCAAGGCGATTAAAATTAAAGCTTGCGTCAGTATTTTTTGAATTATTTGGCGAGGAAACATTTTGTGTGGGAATTGAATTTGTCTTAGCAGCATCTGCATACGATACACGGGAAGTAACTGGTTGGCTCATTTGCGCAAAAGTGGCAGAGTAAGCGTTTGCTGATTGAGCTGGAGCTAATTTAGGTTTTTGCACTATAGTCTTCTTTACGAAAGAGTACACAGGACAACCTCTGTAGTTAGCGGTGTGATTACCTCCACAATTACTGCATTTTTTATCACTTTGATCTTTTGGCTTATTGCAACTAGCAGTGCCGTGTAATTCGCCGCACACAACACAAACAGAGGGTAAATTGCAGTATGTTTTTGTATGGCCATATTCTTGGCAATTATGGCACTGTACAGGACCTGAACGCTTATGTGGCTCTTCAACTGTGATTTTTCGGTACAAGAGGTATTTCAAATTATAAATTGGATGCGTTTCATTTTTTTTCAATTTTATATCATTAGGCTCAAGTTCAACACGAAATAGGGGTTGAGGAATCTTCTCTCTATTTATTATATTGGACACATTTTTTACCTTAAACCCCTGGAGGACGAGTGCATCTTTTATTTCTTCGGGAACAACATAAGAATCTATGCCCTTCAATACGATCTGCATGCCTTTAGCGCTCTTAAGCTGGTATGTGTAGAAGCTTGTTTTATTTTTTTTCAAATTCAGCAACCATTTTGCGGAAATCTTTTTCGTCATAAATTTGGACTTTAGTTTCATCGATGTTGCCACGTTTTATTGGAACAACGTGAAATTTATTCTCACCAATGACCGAAATTAATTTTTTAATAAGGGCATTTGAATTTTTTTTGTCTCAAATATATTGGTGGCGGCTTGGATATTTTATTCGAGGCTACCTCGGGTTTGTCGTTGTCATCTTGCAAAATTTCGAAGCGGTTTTGGCGATTAGTTGAGGCTGCGCTGTTATCCCTAGACATTTTAGACCAATAAAAATATATAAACATTTGTGTATCTCTTTATACAGACATGTCTGTATGTCGTGTAAGTATACATTTCTATATACACGTTTTATTTCAACAACATTAATTTATTTTTTAAGCTTAAAATTTTTTAAACGCACTAATAATCCCAAATTAATATTTTACTTATTAAGTAAAATATAAAATAAAAAATTACTAATTATTAAATTGACTGCACCAGGTCAAAAAATACTTGTGTGGCAACACTCTATTCTTAAATAGCTGTTGTTGTTTTTTTTATATTTATTTTCTTTTTACATACTTTTACAACTACAATTTGAAGCTGAAAAAAAGTCAGCCTATGTAGTAATGGTAAAGAAAATAAAAAACATGTTGATTATTGAGTTCTTGTTTCAACTTTGTTATTTGTTTTAAGCTTCTCATTTGTTTAAATAAAAGTTTATAACATAATAACTCTAGTTGTTCTAAGAAACTTTGGGTAAAGGTTCCCTGATGATCTGCATTAGCAACAGTGAAATGCGCATAGGATCAGCTAAACCCCTCAATAATCAATTTCAATGTATTTTTAATTAAAAAAATATTTTACTTAATAAGTAAAATATTAATTTGGGATTATTAGTGCGTTTAAAAAATTTTAAAATTAAATTTTAACAATTCCCATAAAAAATCACTAATTAATTTATTTTTATTTCGAATTTAACGCACAGCTGTTTCTACAATAAATATATGATTAAAAATAAAATAGTATTATTATACTGTGGTCGTATTTAACAATATTAATATAATATAAGAACATGGTATGGTGAGTCTCAATTATATTTTAGTCACATCTAACAATAGTGTTGTCATATTTACAATACTAAGATTAGGTGTAACAAAGTTCATTGTTTTTGTAGATAATATTATTATTAACTCAGATAATAATATTATTAAAGTTTGCAATAATATGATTCGACGGCAACCATATAATTCAATCATAGTATGTTGCTGTTTGATTATGTTTACCTCAACCATATATTTTCTTTGCGTGCGTATTCATAATAAAATTGTAGCAAGTGGCAAAGTTTTTTTCATTGAAATTTTGAAACTTTTGTATGAAAAAAATTAAGACACTTGGTAGAATTTCAATATGAATACGGGCATTACTGATTATTGAAAATTCAATGCACCTCATCATATAATAAATCATTTAGGCACTTTATAAAAATTGTAGAAAAAAATTTTAGTAATCAGTAAAAATTTACTTGTTAAATTTTTTTTATTATTTTTACTGAAACTTTAGTGGTACTGGAGTGCCCATCTATGGTAAATGCCTTTACTTTTACTTTTTAATTTTTAATTCCTGTTGTTCATCGTTTAGTTGTTGCTGTTCTTGTTGTTGTGTACGCATTGCAATTAATATAAATTCAGTAAAGTGCGACTTTGACTCGCGCACGAAGGGTTCGGTACATTAGGTTTTGAGCATTTTTCTGATATGGCTTTTTTCCTTTTTTAAGCTTTTTCAATTTAAACGATTTTTTCAGTTTTGTCGCTTTTTTCTCGTTTTGGCGTTTTTTCTCTTTTTGGGGTTTTTTTATATTCACAATTTTTTTTATTTTAGCGATTTTTTTTCATTTTGGCGATTTTTTTCTGTTTTTGGGGTGTTTTCATTTTGGCGATTTTTTTAATTTTTGCATTTTTTTCTGTTTTTGGAGTTTTTTATTTAGGCAATTTTTTAATTTTGGCGATTTTTTTGTTTAAGGGTATTTTTTTAATTTTGGCAATTTTTTTTATTTTGGCGTTTTTTTCATTTTGGCGATTTTTTTTCTGTTTCTTTTGGGGTTTTTTTCATTTTGGCGATTTTTCCGGCTTTTCGCGATTTATTTTAGTCCTAAAATTTTTTTTAATTTGGTGCTTTTTTCGTTTTGGCGATTCTTTTTGTTTCTGGCGATTTTTTTAGATTTGGCGATTTTATAATTTTTTGATTTTTTAGTTTTACCGTTTTTGAAAATTTCAAGAGTTTTGATCTTACGGTTTCCAAGATACAGCAAGTTGTCAAAATTACAAAGTCAAAATTGCATTAACTGATGGAACACCTTTTAATTTAAATTTTTTAAATTTAGTGTTAATTGTTGTAGTCTGTATAACTTTACAAATTTCAAGTGTATATATCTATGTACATACAATTGTATATATATTACATGAGATTTTAACATTTTTCGTTGCTCGTTTTTGAACACCCTTTAATTTTTAACTCTCATGTATATTTTGTTATAGCGGCCAAATGTCTACACACTGTGTCCAAATTTCAGGTCCGTAGCTCTTACAGTTCATTTTCACTTTTGGTGTACAGAACCCTAATAAAGCAATTAGCAAGTTAAATAAAACAAACAAAAACCAGCAAATGCCTTTGTACTTACAATATTTTAAATAAGTTTGTATTGCTTCTTTCAAACACTAATACACTCATACATATGTAGCTCACACCGATTTGACAACGCGGTGTGAATCTCAGCAAAATTTGTGATTGTATTGTGAAAAAGAATTTTACCCCCTAGCGTATAGATGTTTACACATCAAAAAAAATTTTTTCACTCTCGGTATGAGAACAAAAGAAATATTTTAGTACTTCCTTATTGTCTGTCTTGCATATTTATTTTCTTTTTTTTTCATAGACATATTCTAGTTTAAGCTTTCAATTTACATATTTTTAGCGTAAATGTGTCAAACTTATATGCAAAATTTATTAAGTTTTAAAAGCATTTTCATATGAAGATGCTGTCGCCATATTCATTGAACTTAGGCCGTTTCTACCAACGTAGTTTTTGTTGACACGTAAATTAATCATACACATGAAGGCTTGCAGGAGTGTTGCCATATATATGGATTATATAAAAAAATATCAGCGGGGAGGGAAACGCAGGGGTATTGGGAAGTCCAAAGGAACAGTTAGGCTTCACATTTCTACATCGAAATTTTAACAAACTCCTGCAGGATGATTGGTAGCAAGTATGTTTATTGTATGTATTTTCTTTAAAAATATATCTTAAATTCCGAAAAGAAGATTTTTAATGCCCAAAATGGGAATTCACAGATATCTTTAAAATTAAACAACATTGTGTGTTTTCCTTTGAGTGTAGCTGAAATTTCCAAAAGGAGATTTCAAATGTCCAAAATTGCAATTTACAGATTTCCTTAAAGTTAATCAAAATTGAGTGATTTTAAATCAAAGGGGTACAAGTTCCAAAGTATAAAAGACAAAATATAATATATAAAATACTAATATCTATCAGTTTACACAAATTCAGAACATATATGATAACCTCAAACTGAAATATATTGATCGAAAGCATAACCGCTAGCGTCAACTTAACAGGAAAAAACTTTGAAGCTTAATTATTTAGAATTTAAATTTTTGCATTTGTACCCTACTCTGCTTTTAAGCCTTTAAATTAACGTTATATCCAGTTGATTGTCTTCCTCTCAACTTAGCTGGAATCCCCAAAAGGAGATCTTAAATGTTCCAAAATGGGTATCTCCAGATCTCTTTAAAATTAAACTAAATTAAATTTATATACAATTATGTGTTTCCTTTGAACTTAGCTCGAATTCCTAAAGAGAAATTTTAAATGCCCAAAATGAGAATTTCTAGATTTTCTTAGAGACAAAATTTCGTATCCAAAACAAGAAGAAAATTGGGTTTGAAGTTTGAAATGCATATTAATTTTTTTAACTTTATATAAAGTTATGTGTCTTCCTTTGAATTAATATAAAATTCCGCCAAAACAATTTTAAATACCCTAGAATGGAAATTTCCAGATTTATTTAAATTTAAATTAACTTTAATTTGCTTAATATTAAAAATATCTGACTTTATATCAAATTAAGAGTTTTCCTTTGAGCTTTTAGCTTGAGTTCCCAAGAAGAAATTTTAAATGCCCAAAATGGGATTTATTTAAAACTAAACAAAATTAACTTTATATAAATAATATTATGTGTCTTCTTTTGGATTTAGCTTAAAATTCCAAAACAAAATTTTAAATGCACAAAATTGGAATTTTCAGATTACCTTAAGGTTGAGAACTATTTACGTTTTATAAAGTTATGTGCCTTTTTGAGTTTAGGACAAATCCCCAAAATTAAGTTTTATATGCCCGAAATGGGAATTTCCAGATATATTTAAAATTAAAAAAATATATAACTTTTTATTAAATTATGTGTCCTCCTTTGAATTTAGCTCCAATTCCCAATAGGAAATTTAAGGTGCCCAAAATGGGAATTTCCATATTTCCTTGGAGGTGAGAAATATTCACGTTGTATAAAGTTATGTGTCTATTTCTGAATTTAGCTGGAATTCCCAAAAGGAAATTTTGAATGCCCAAAATGGGAATTTCTACATTTCCTTAAAATTAAACAAAATTAACTCTGTATTAAATGATGTGTTAGTTTTCCTTTAAATTTATCTCGAATTCCCAAAAGAAATTTGAATTCCCAAGAGGAGATTTTACATACTCAAAATGGGAATTTTAAGATGTCGTTAATATTAAACAAATTTAATTGTATATAAAATTATGTATTTCTTTGAATTTAACTGTAATTGCCAAAAAAGGAAATTTTAAATACAAAAAAAGGGAATTTTTATATTAAATAATGTGTTTTCTTTTAAATTTAGCTCAAACTCTCGAAAAAAAATCTTAGATGCTCAAAATAGGTCTTAAGAGATTTCTTTGAAATTTGAATTTAGTTCAAATACCCGAAGAAAAATTTTAAATTCGCCCCCCCCCCCCTGGGGATTTCCAGATATCCTTAAAGGTAAAAATATTAACGTTATATAAAGTTTTGTGGCATTTTTGAGTTTAGCTCAAGTTCCCAAAGAAATTTTAGATGCCCAAAATGAGAATTTCTAGATATCCTTGAAATTAAAACAATTTAACTTCATATAAAATTATGTGTTTTCCTTTTTATTTAGCTCAAATTCGTAAGAGGAATTTCTAGATTTCCTTGAAGGTGAGAAATTTAAAAAAAAAAATAAATTAAAATTAAAATATTAACGTTATATAAAGTTGTGTGTCTTTTCTTGAGTTTAGCTCAAATTCCCAAGAGATTTCTTTAAAATTAATTAATTAAATATATTATAATTAATTAAATATAAAATGATATCTCTTTATTTGGCTGAATTTAGGTGAAATTCCCAAAATGAGATTTTAAATGCCCACACTAAAAAAAAAAAAAAAATTAACTAAAACTTTGGAAAATTTTCTAAATTTGAGTAATAAAAAGTTGTCGTATGGCGCCAAAGCAGTTTTTACTTGAAACCAGTAAAATATTTACTAAATTTCTAGTTCATGAATGAACTAGTTTATAGTAGTTATATTTTTATATTTGAGTAAAATTTTTCTAAAATTAAGTAAAATTTTCCCATAAAATTCGGAGCTTTGCAAAAAAATTTTTTCATCTTTGATCTCAAATTTAATAAATTTTTCAAAGTTTTTATATGTCTTTAATTCTGGTACTTTTTTATTTTTTATTAAATTCTATACCACATGGTATGTTTTTTATTATGTCTTCATATTATATTCTAAATTAATTCACCATACATACGTATTAATTCCTTGAGAAGAAGTATTGAACCAACAACCTTCTGACTGATAGGCAAGCACTCTAACCAATTGCCTAACAGGGCAGCCTGAATAAGCATTGAAATTTTTGAGTTTTCAAATTTTATTTTATTTCAAAAACAATATATTAACATTTACTTAAATTTTTTGATTAATGCAAATAAAAAATATATTCTAAAATTTAAAGAAAAAATACTTAAAACTGGTAAATATTTTTCTAAAATTTAGAAAACCTTTTTATATCTTTCAAGTTAGTCAAATTTGATGAACTAATCAGGAGTAAGTCATTTCCTAAAATTTATTTTTTGATTTAACACGATATTGACTAGTTCTTAGGATACATTTTCCCTAAACTTTTAAACCGTTTTCTAATATTTGGTACAGTAAAGTAAAAAGCCAGTAAACTTGTCCTTGAATGTGAGAATTTTTGTGTGTATTTTTATGAACTACTTTTAAGGATATGAACTTTTTATTTTTTACTCATATTAAGTAATTTTTACTAGATTTTTGTCAAAATTTACTTAAACTTGGAAAAAATTACGTAAACTTAGAAATTTTTTTTACTTAAATTTAGAAACTTTTTTTCCTTAATAATAGTACATGTCTTTTTTTTTGAGTGCAACATGGGAATTCCCAGATCTCTGTTAAATTAAACTAAATTAACTTTGTATAAAATTATGTCATCTAGAAAATAAATAAATTAAAGTTTTATTTGTAAAACCTTTTTTTTCTTCGAAATTTTAACAACAACAACCATTCATATGTTTTCAAATGGTCTTACATTTTTTGTTCCCTCCAATAACTGTTCCTTTTATATTTCATTAAGTGCATGATATGGAATTGTGTGTCTGCGCCTGTGTATCTTTTAGCATGCGTTTTTATGTGTGCCATTTTCCTTAAAAACACAACACGTTCATTTAAACATTGAAAATACTTTAATGGTCGTTTGCCTCAAATGAATGTGAACAAGCTTATGAGCCACGTATGGAAATCATGGTACAATTGTACTTTTTATGGTACATTTTTGACCTTGTTGGTTCCGTGGTACTACCGCGAGTTATTTGGTACAATTTAAAAATGTCAATGTTTCACTATATGGTAACATTAATTTTGCTTATGTTCTCTTTAATTTTTTGTGTGTGTTTTATTTTAATAATATAATAGTCGAATCTACGAATGTACCTTTATGAATGTAATATTTAATATTTTTTTATGTCATTATATGTATATTGTATACTGAATTTTTATACACATTTTTGTTAAGTTTCTGTTTTTTATTGTACACTTCTGAATTTTTATACGCATTTTTTTAAGTTTCTGTTTTTATTAATAAATATTAAAATAAATGGTACTGTCATGGTCTAAAAAGTACATTTTGTTCTCATTGTTGATACAAAATCCAAGAAGTCATTTTCCTTCCCTGTTATGAGCCGTACATTTATGTGTGTGTGTATGTGAATGTGCACAAATGCCATGTTACTCTCTTCATTTAATATGTTAGTGTGTTAAGTTGTTTTTGTAGTTGTTTTTTAGCTCTACAAAATAATTTAAGGAAAACAAAATACAAAAAAAAAAAACACTGATGGTAATATTGGAATATAGAAATGAGATTTTTTCTTTTAAACTAAATAAGTAATATTCTTGAATTCCTGGCAACTATTATTCATGATTTTTTTTTAAATATTTTCCTAACGGCATTTCTTTTCAAAAATTTTAAATTATGAATCGCAAGAAAAGAACGACAGCAGCAAGTTTTTATCAGCAAGTCTAGAAATTATTAGAACAGCTAAATTGGGTTTTTTTTGGATTAGGTTTTTTAATTAGTTTGAGTGCATAATTTGGGCCGTAAAAATATTTCATGGCCTTTCTATTACTTTTCTTTCCAATAAGCAAACGCAATTAATATAAATAATAGCTTAGTGGTTTTAATATCCAATTTTCTTAATAGAATTTTATATTTTAATTAAGCTCAAGTTTTCCAAAAGTGTTACTTATTTCTTTACTTCTTGTGAAAGTTTTTTATTTATTCTGCAGTAAAGTTTTTACAGAATTTCATGCATATATTAAAATTGTGTTTTTGTAGAAACAAAGCGACAATATCGAATACATGAAGAAGAAAAACTTTAGTTTCATAAGAAATATTTCTTTATTACAAATGTTTTCATGTGTTTGTGTTTTTTTTTTTTGTTTTTTTTTGTTACCAACATGCTAAAGCATGCATGCCACTAGTATTCTTATAAGTTGGCACACTACAGTTCCTTGATTTCTTATTTATAGAAATAAAATCTTCTAAAGTATGTATGTCAAAGCTTTTGGAAAGAAGTAAACTTAATTAAAAAGCGATACGTATAAATATTAAAGATGGAATTTTATGCGATAAATTTTTTTTTATAGATTTCATCTGACAGAGTTTTACATTTAATTGATTGGTTGACTTACTTTATATAATTTTGTATTTCTACTGGCTTATTCATAAAAATCTATAGATATAAAACTGGGATGTGTGTTTGTTCGTAACACATGATCTCTGGAAATATAAGAGCTTTCGAATTGAAATTTTCAACACAGATTCGGATAAATATCCGGTAGGTTTTCGCTTTGTTTTTGACCGAACAAGTGACCACTGTGTGGAGTAATTTGTAGTTAAAAAAATATTATTGAGGGTTACACAAAGTTTGCCGGGCTCAGTTAGTTTATATATAAAAAATTATAAAATTTTTATTAAAGGAATTTTCATACAATATTTTTTTTTATAAACCCTTATAAAACAAAAACTTTTTTTTAAAATAATTTATTCTCTAGAAAAATTTATTTAAAAAGAATTTTTAATCTCTTGTCATGGGTGGCGTATGATTAATATTAATTAAGGAAATTTTCCTTAAATTTACTTGCAACTTGAAAACTTTTGCGGTAATTTCAAATTTAATGACAGAAAAGTAAAGCTAAGACATCAAGCTAAAAAAAACTTTTTACCAAAAATTCATTGACATTTGAAAGTAGTCAAATTGCTTTATTTGAAAAATTAAAATAAGAATCTCTTAAGATTTGTTTATTATAACACACTTTTAGGGCTAAGTCTATTCCCATTCAATAGCGTCGGGCGAGGCAAAAGGTATTTTGTTGAAATATTTATAGGAAAATTAATTTTGACCCCTTTATGCAAAATAGTTTATAAGTTGAAGATTTAATTACAACAAATTAAACTTAAGGCTAAAAATATTTGTAGAAAATTGGCTCATATTTGAGTTTAGATGTGAGAATAAAAAATATTAGCCCAATTCAAAAACTTGTGCAAATGATATTGCATCGTAGCATGTGCAAAATGGTAAAGTATATTGCTACTCACCACTTAACAACTTTAAGTGGTGAATATCAATATAGTATAAAATTTTGCACATGCTACAAATGCAAGGCCATTTGCACAAGACTCTGAATTGGGCTAATACATTTTTTTCTATTAAACTTGATTTCTATCCTGAATATTATATAATTTAAATTAATATAAAAATATTCTTTTTTCTGTAACATCTTTCATATTGTCACGATTAGAATTATTGAAAATATTTTGGAGATTTGTTGAATATGAAATGGGAATTTTTCAACAAGGTTAGACTTATTTATATGCATTAAAAGTAATATAGAATAATCAGCGACAAGGACTTTATGCATTTAAAAATGTTATTTTAGGCGCCTAAAATATGACATCAAAAATGCAAAATATGCACTAAGACCAATAAAATATGTACATATTTAAAAAACTTTTTATTCAAAAGAAAAGTTTTTAGTTTAGATGCAACTAAATAAATATATACATCAATATTTTCTTTTCCTGAGAGGTGCGCGTACAAACCTTTTATATTAAATTTGTACAAAAGATTATGTATGATATAACGATTTCTTTCGGCATTATTAACTCTAAAAAAGAATTTTACGAGATATGTTTTGATTGCAGAAAAAGAAAAGTGTTGTTATATACATATTTATTTTCATTTCAGAACTGTAATATTTTTTACATTACACATAAATATGCATTTATGTCCAAATTATGCAAAAATATGCATTTTCAGCAAAATATGCAAAAATATGCACTAACAAATCGATGCAATTTTTATGCAAATTCATTGTTTCGTAAAGATATTTCGTTCTTGCCATTGTCAGGGCTAAGGGGGAAAACATGAATTTGCATGAAACCCCTGTCCCTGATAATATTATATAAATAAACATATGAAGTTTTGTTTAGGTTATTTCAAAAGCTTTTCCGGAAGCAGTAGCGAAATGCATTATAGACATTTCTAAACCCAAAAACTACCAAGAATTACTTTCTTAAGGATTTCTTTTAATTGAATTTCGTAACAAGAAAAATGTGGTATAATCATGTTTTTTTGCAATGCATTTACATTTTTCTTTTAATTAAATGAAAAATTAATTCAATAAAGTGCGACTTTGACTCGGACACAAAGGGTTAAGTACGTACACTGCATACTCGTTTTGGCGATTTTATTTCCGTTTTACTTTTGGTGATTTTTGGCATTTAAGCGATTTATTTTATTTTTGGGGATATTTTTCATTTAAGCGTTTTTTTATCATTTTGGCGATTTTTCGTAGAAAATAGATCACGATCGTAAATAATCGTTTCGATCAAAAAAAAAAAAAAAATTAACTGCCTGTCCCACGATGTCACTAGCAAACGTTCGATCTACAACTTGTATTGCCAACAACAATAACATTAAAAAATTTGTTGTTGTTTTCAATATAAATTGTCGATCGAACGTTTTCTGGTGACATCGTGGGACAGGCAGTAAATTTCGAAAATTATGTCGCTTAAGGTTTTTGGCGGATACGGCAAGAACAATTTTCACTAGCTGCGTATGCTTAATATTAATTTAGAGATATTGTTGGAAAATTGTCTTTTAACTTTAAATGCTTTTCAGCTATTTGGAAAAATGTTCAAGCAAGTCCCAGTCTTTAGTCTATAAAATTTTTTTTTTTTTAAATAATTAAAGTAAAAATCCTGCCTGAGCATTAGACGCAATTTACACTGTGCCTTTTCTGCTTGCCTGTGCAGGCAGGGTTTTTTAGTTTGTTGGTGAGAGGGTGTGAGAAGCTTGCGGGGTAGAACAAAAGGCACAAAATGAAAATTCGATGGGATTTATGACATTTCTCTTTGCCTTTTTCGTACTCTCAGCATTAAACGTGTATATAAATGCTAAAAAGGCATGAATAAAAAAGGCTTAATGTAAACGTGTGTGACTTTTAGTAGGGGGTTTAAAAGAAAATTGTCAATACAAGGCAGGCTAAAAAGGCATAGTATGAAATGGCTCTTAAGAAAATAACTTAATGCTTGCATTAAAAATTTTACTCACATTAATTATAAGTTTCAGGTTTCTTTGTATTCCCTCATAAAATATTTTGCCTCTGCTATTATTCCCATTTTTAATTATTTAATATAATTGCTAAAACAAAGAAATTATATATATAAAATTTTTTTCGGCTTATTTTTCAGCTCATTTAACAAACAAAAATTTTTTTATGGTGTTTCCTTTCACATTGGCTGCTGTTAGTATCACAATGTTTTCCCTAATGATTTCTATTTCCTGTCTCTGGCTACAAAACAAAACAGATAAAATAAATTAGTTTTTGTTTTGCTATCAACAAAATTTTTGTGTGTTGTTTTTAAAAGCTGGCAATAAGCCAACAAATCGCCACAGACTAGAAAAAAAATATTAAAATAAAAAAAAAAAATATTTAAATAAAATAAATCCAAGTGGATTTTAAAATGGTCATTGACATTTTTTAATGTGATAAAAAAAGGAGTTTAGTAATACAAAAAGGAGAATGAGAAAAGCAGGCAAATATTTTAAATAAATTATAAAAAAGACAAGAAAACGAAAAAAAAGAAATACTTAAGTTAGAAAAGTCAATAGTTTTAATGGAGCCTTAAGTTTAATTTGGTTGAAGTTTGAAGCATTTTTAAGGGATATTGTAACTCATTTAAAATTTCTCTTTGTGATTTTGTGACTTTTCCTATACATATTAATATAACGAATTTTTTTTAAATAATTAAACAATTTGTATATATATTTATATATATTATACTTTTAATATATATATATATATATTATACTTTTAATAAAATTGTTCCCGAGTTCGTTTATTTACTTTTGAGTTTTTTTTCAAATGCTGCAAGATTCCTAAATTTTTAGATTATTTCCGTGGTTATTGAATAAATAAATTGTTAAGCATTTAATCAAGTAGGAATATATGTATTTTTTTTTTCTATTAGAATAAAACTCTAAATGGACCGCATATTTTTTATGCATTGATAAATGAAAAAATAATAGCTTTGAATTTATTTCTAGTTTATCGGAATATAGAATCAGTATATTGAATGGCTAAACAACTAAATCCTATTATTCAATTGTGGCGTATGATTGATATTGTATGCACATGCATACATATAGGGTGTTTTTTAAGAGGTATAGAACTTCAAATTGAAATAAAACACAAGAAAATCGTTTTAATGTACATCAATTTGGCTTTATTGGAAGGATAATTTTATGCCATTAATGTTTAAATATGATTTCGGGCATGTGGCCGCCGCGGCTGGCTCGAATAAAGCCAATTCTACAGGTCCAATTTTCAACCACTTTTTCGAGCATATGGGGCCGTATGTTGGCAATAACGCCACGAATGTTGGCTTCCAAGTCCCCTAACGTTTCTGGTTTGTTGGCGTAGACGAGCGACTTCACATATCCCCAAAGAAAATAATCCAATGGTGTCAAATCACACGATCTTGGTGGCCAATTGACAGGTCCATTCCGCGAAATTATGCGCTCATCGAATGTTTCCTTCAATAAATCGATTGTGACGTGCGCTGTGTGGCATGTAGCGCCGTCTTGTTGGAACCACAACTCATCCACATTCATGCCATCCAATTCGGGAACAAAATAGTCGGTTAGTCGGCTCCAATTGCTGTGCACGGTGGCGAATCGATTCATTCGGGTCCTCTTCAACACTTTGCTCTACAGCGGCAATTGTTTCTTCGGTGCGCACTGTTCGACGTCTCTGCGGATGCGTATTATCACATAGAGTAAACGTAGTGCGAAAACGATCCATGGTTAACCGAATTAATTGCTCTGATGGACGATTATGTCGACCATAAAATGGACGGAGCTTGCGGTAAACTTCGCGAACTGAACCATTATTTTCGAAATAAATTTGCACGATTTGCAAGCGTTGTTCTTTTGTCAACCTGTTCATGATGAAATGGCAAACCAAACTAAATATTAATCACTTGACAGCTGACAAAATTTCCGCCAGTTAAAAAATTGATGCCAACTTAAAGTTCTATACCTCAATAAAAAACACCCTTTACATACATAAATACATACATACATATGAATGATTTAAATTTGAAATAAATCATACGCCGTGATGAACAGAAATCAAATAGAAATAAACTATGCATAAATATTGCAAAAGAAATTGAAAAAAAATGGAATAAAAAACAAAAGAAAATTGAAAGAAAAATATTTGCAACAAAACGAAAACAAAGTGTATGGCAAAATACATGAGAATTAAATTAGACATCGAGAGTTGTAACACGGAAGCCAAAATTTTTGTGCAGAAGAACTTAAGTATAGCTAAATAATATAAATTCCTAAAAGTTTCAGCAGAAAACTTGCAACTTTGTCCGGCAGAGTCAAAAATATATGGGCCTATAAAAAAATAAAGTCTTTTCACAATTTTCAGCAAATTAACCCCAAGTTTCTACAACCCAGGCAGGCAACACGTCTACAAAATTTGTATGAAAATCACTCACAAAAATTAATGCTTTTCATATAATTTTTTCACTCAAGCCGACCGTCCGTGTTGTGGTGCCTTACACTCTGTTTCCATAACACGGACGCTCGACTTGAGCAGAAAATTTATATGAAAAGCACTAATATTTTTAAAATAATTTTCATACAAATTTTCTACATGAGCCTGTCTGACTTGCTCAAAAATTTTAGTTTACAAAATTGAATTCGTTATTTAAATAATTCGCAGGAGAATTTACATAAAATTTACTAAGCAACATATTCAGTTTTTTCTCGAAGCGAGAGTATCAAAAATATTCCTTCGCCTTTTCAAAAAAAAAATTTTCTTTAGCATTTGAATTGTATTTTTATATTATCTTTTACATACTTTTAGGAGCTTCAATTAAACATTTCGTGCCATAATTGCCAAAAAAGCTTAAGCGACATAATTTTCGAAGTTAATATTTTTGAACAAAATCGATCATTTGCGGTCCTAAATAATCGATTTTCGTAAAAAAAAACGAGCTCCAAAAAATGTGCCCGCTAAGCTTTTTTTGCGGTTATGGCTCGACTTGCTGCTATGGTTTTGTGTCTTAAAAGAACACTACTGAAAGTCTTTTTTATGAAAGCTTTTGAAAGCTCAAATAAGCAAATTAAAAATACACAAATTGGATAATTTGAAATATCAAGATATCGAGCGATATCTGCCAAAAAGGCTTAAGCGACATAATTTTTGAACTTAATTTTTTTTACTAAAATCGATAATTTACAATTGTAAATAATTAATTTTATTGAAATAATTAAGTTCAAAAATTACACAGAAAAAAATAGTCACCAATTAATGTTTTCAATTAAAAATTTAATTGATTTAACTAAATTCTTAATTGTTTTAATTAATTTGAGTGGAAAAACTTAACTAATATTATCAAATTGTTTATAAGTGAAAATTTAATTAATTTTTTAGTTGATATTACAAATATTTTAACTGATATTACAAAATCAATCATTTTATTTTTTTGTGTGTATGTCCTATAAGATATTTTTTTGGCGATCATAGAACAATGTATAAATTAAAAACAAAATATAAATAAGTACATGTATATCTTGCCTACTTGTGTCTATTAAAAAAATTAATTTGGGAATTAATATTGACGTTTTGTCCAAGGATATCGGAAGTATGTGTTTATGTTTAGACGACGAGTTGAATCTCATGCTTCGCTCTCTGAATCTTGTTTTTGAATCTTGCCGTTTATACGACGCCTTCGTGCTTCGTGCGCAGCGTGCCAATTTAGTGCTTTTCGCACTAGATTTAGTGCTTTTCAATTCATAACAGTCCGGAATTTTTCAACTAGGTGCTTTTTTTTTAAATACACGAAATTGGTGCTTTTTCACCTTTGACTTTAGTGCTTTTAGTGCGTTTAACAAATCCACTAAATATAAATTTGTGATAGTATGATGGCTTTACAAAAAACAACAAATAAACATTTTCCACTTTTCTGTCTGATTGTCATAAGAACGGAATAAGCTACAGTAAACTTCTTGGTACGCTTTTGTATAAAATTAAACACTCTAACTTTTTTATAGAGCGTTTAATTTTCTACAAAAGCGTACCAAGAAGTTTACTGTAGGACATTCCGTTCTTTACTTATGACAATCAGAACGAATAAAATCAATTTATACCATGTAAATCGTATGGGAAATTGAAAAGTGCGATGCGCACCATCTCACCATCAATATTATGAGCTGATATTTTAACAGGCCTATTTTTTACCTAATCTAAAGTTTGAAACCTGGTTCTGAGAAAAACAAAGGATTTTTTTTTTGAGAACACCCTAATGTACATCCATACATAGTAAATAGTTTTTGTTAATTCATTGACACATACCTACATATTTATACGCATGTATATATACATAAATACATACAGAATTCATTTTATTTCGATTCTAATTACAATTACTGGAGTTACAGTAACAAATTGATGGGCTCGATATCGACCAAAATCCTATATTTCCACATAAATCTTAATCAAGTGTTTTGATATTTCGTCTATACGGAATGATTTAATTTAGGCACTTATATAAAAGAGTACAAATAAAATTTTAATTGAAATCTTTATCCTGTAAATAAAATTACTTTGTTTCTGAATTTTAGTTTTATGGATTATATAAGCTTACGAGTTCACTTTATTTTTCCAAAAATTTTATATCAAATATCCCATTACTTAATTGTTTAATTTGCTTTTGTCTTGAACTTAAATTATTTTCCTGCTCATATTCTACTTATAACTGAACAAAATCGAAATATGGCTTTATTGCATTTAGTGGTTTTTCTTGAAGGCAGAGTGCTTTTTGCTCCGAAAAAGTTGGCATCACTGTTCGTGTGGCATCTTTTTATTTATATTCACACATTCGTACATATCATAAGCACGCATATGCATACCCAGTGGGAAAAGGTAATGAATAGTAAAGTATAAGGTAATGCAAATCATGTATAATTTTTCATTTCTGAATTGATTACTGTTAACACAGAACATGTCCTAGGAAAGTAATGAATTATTTTAATTGTGTTTGATCAAATTACCCTATCGTTTCTAAGGGATGCATTGTTTTGCTTTGAAAAAATAATACTGTATGTAATTAATGCCTACTTTTCCAGCTGGGTACATACGTATCATATGCACGTATATACATATATACACATAAGCAAACATACTTACATATTTACATTCGACTCATTCAAAATTTAGTTTTTGAAGGCATCCCTATATTTTCTTCTTATTTTTCCTTTTTTTACTATTCATAACATAATTAAATTTATTTATATTAAACTCACATCTATGTTTTTTTGGTTTGTTTTTATTTGTTCAAACCCATACATACACATATACATATTTTGTTTCGATAGCTGGTTCAGCTAAACTGCCGATAAACTGCGATAAAAGTTAGAGAAGATACAAATTTTACATGCTTCACAAGTAGATTCATATTGAATCTACTTGATTCGCTCTCATAATTTTGTATGGCGAAGCAAGTTGATTCGGTCATGATTGGGGTGTGAAGCATGAATAGAGAGCGAAGCACGTATCGTGTAAACATACTATTAGTTCATTAAATAATTTACATTGAAAGCAAATTTTCATATTTTACTATTGTTTTCCTTGTTAATTTTAAAACAAACATATTCTTTTGACAATACTTTTCCATAACTATTGCAATAATAAAATAAAATAAAAATGTTTTTGTTTTCAATAACACTTTCCAAGAGAAAATTGATATTTTATTTATTTTTTTTTTATTTGCTATCTTCATATAATTTTTAATTGTTTCCAAATAAAATTCGTTTTTTATCCCCTTAACCAAATTGTTGGTAACTTTTTGCGCTTGTAAATTTATTTCAGTGGCATGCAAAGTAGCCTTTGTGTGAACTTATTTTTTTTTTATCATTTTGTTAAATATTTTAAATGTTTTTTAGAATGTAAAAGGTTTTGTAAAAAGGCGTGGTCACTATTGTAATGCCAAAGAAAAAGGTTGAATATGCATTTTTACTGATTTTGTTTATTTGTTTGGAACGCTCCTGCATACTGAACATCCTTTAAATATTCCACTTATCAGTGCTATTGTAATAAAAGTTAAGTAACAAAATATTTTAAAATATTTTTTCAACTCAGCTTTAAAAAGAAAACGATGTAATTTTTTAACTCTTCTAATCATTAGAAAAATTTCAAGTGCGCAAAGTCCACAGATTTTTAAAAGCAGTTATTTGCGGGTGTTAATAAAAAATTTATTCTTTTTTGTCTCATAATTTTAAAAGTATGCGAAAAACGTATTGCTATTATTTTAATATAATTTAAAAAAAAACCGATTAAAAAATATTCGATTAAAATTTATTCGCTTTTTATTTATTCGAATAAAAATTTTTCGAATAACTTCCGCTTATACAAATGAAATTTTTCCGTTCAATTTCATTTGCAAAAGCGAAAGTTATGCGAAAAATATTTATTCAAATAAAATTTAATCGCATGAATTTTTATAGATTTTTCTAATTTTAGTGGAAGTTATGCGAAAAATATATATTCGAATAAATTTTAATCGATTTTTTTGGATAATTATTTTTAAAAATATGGATCAAAAATCTTTACGAATAAAATTTTTTAAATAATTTTTTTTCGAATAAAAACTTTTCTGAGTAAAATTTGTTCAAACGAAAATAATTAAAATAAATATTATTTTAACAAAAATTATTCAGAGAAAAATCTTTCCTATTAAAATTATTCAAAAGGTATTACTCGAATAAATATTATTCGGATACATTTTGTTCGAATAAATATTATTCAAATAAATATTATTTGAATAAATACTACAAAAAAATTCCGCTCAAATAACTTCAATTCCAAAGCCTTTTTATTTCAATAATTTTTTTCGAATAATATTTATCCGAATAATATTTGTTAGAATAATTCTTATGTGAATAATATTTATCCCATATTATATCTGAAAAGATATTATTTGTTTACAAAATATTCGAATAAATATTATTCGATTGAATATTATTCGAAGAAATATTATTTGGACAAATTTTGTTCGAATAAATATCATTTGAATGAGTATTATTCGAATAAATATTATTTGAGCATATATTCGATAACGATAAATTACCATTCACATTAACTCCTGTCAAAAGCCTTTTTATTTTAATAATTTTTTTTCGAACATTTATGCGAATAACATTTGTTCGAATTATGCTTATTTTAATAATATTTATTCGAAATATTATTCGAAAATGTGTTATTTGTTAAAAATATTCGAGTAATTATTATTCGCTAATGTATATTATTTGTTAAAAAATATTCGAATATATATTATTCGATTAGATATTATTTGTTAAAAAATATTCGAATATATATTATTCGATTGGATACTATTTGAATGAATATTACTTGAATAAATGTTATTCGAATAAATATTAATCGATTGGATATTATTCGAATAAATATTATTCGAATAAAAACTATTACAATAAAAGGCTTTTGACTAGAAATTATTTGAATGGAAATTTTCCGCTAAAATTTTTAGGATTAATATTAATACATTTTAATTTTTCGAATGAATTTTGGAAAACCCTTTATTAAATGGACAAAAATGTTTTAATTTATAAAATTTGCAGGCTGCTTGATATTATACTGTGAAACATCATGCTTATTTGAAGCAAATAACACGCTCTCGCATTTAGTTCAAGGTTTAAAAAAATTTAAATGGACTTTTAACAAGTTAAAAGATTGTTTTAAATATCGGCAAAAAGCCTATAACAGCAGAAATGCTAACAACAATATTAAAACAAGTGAGAGTGCTATATTCGCCTGTGCCGAATCTTATATACCCTTTACCAAAGTGCGTTTATGTAGTATAGAGATACATACATAAGCACATACATAAAGTAATTTGACCTAGTTACTTTTATGTGCAAAACAAAATTAATTTTCAAACCCTAGAATCATCAAATTAGATTTTTCTTATTCCTTTTATCAATATAGTAGTTCTTAAAAAAATATGGAAAGTGTGTTAAGTGATAAAAAAAGGGAATTCTTAAAAAAATATTTTATTTAGTTACTTTAATATCTAGAAAAAAAAGTTCAAAGTTTCCAACTCTGGAGATGTGATTTTTATTTTTATAATTTTTCAAACCAAACTTTTTATTCCAAAGCGTAAAATATGTATAATTTATAAAGGAAAAGATAAAAATTAATTAGACTTAGTTACTTTAATATATCACAAAAAGTGTAAGTTTCCCAACCCTGAAAGCATCCTTTTTGATTTTTCTTCTTTCTTACACCAATCTCTTTTTTTTAAGAACATAAGATATGTTTAATTTGTAAATAAAAGGAAAAATTTGTTCTAGTAAGTTACTTTTGTATAAGAAAAAAAGTTAAGGCTTTCCAACCCTGGAAACGTCTTTTTAATTTTTTTAAACTTTTTTTTTATTTGAAATATTAATTTTATTCGTACTCAAGCAAAAAATAAGTTTATTTAATAAAAATAAACAAAAATTAATTTTCGGTAGTTAATTTTTTATATCACAAAGAGTGTAGGTTTCCCAACCCTGGGATCCTCCTTTGTGACTTTTTTGATTTCTAATACCAATCTTTTTTTAAGAATATAATATATGTTAATTTATAGTAAAAAAGGAAAAATTTGTTTAAGTATGTTACTTTTGTATAAAAAATAAAGTTTTCCAACCTTGGAAACGTCGTTTTAATTTTTTCAACTTTTTTATTTTGAAATACCAAATTCATTCGTACTGAAGTGTAAAATAAATTTATTTTATAAAAAAAAATAAATATTAGTTTTCGGTAGCTAATTTTTTATATCACTAAAAGTGTGGGTTTACCAACCCTGAAATCATGGTTTTTGATTTTTCTGATTTCTTATACCAATCTCTTTCTTTTAAGAATATAAGATATCTTTAATTTATAGAGAAAACGAAAAATTTGCTTTAGTAACTTACTTTTGTATAAAAAAGAGGTAAATGTTTCCAACCCTGGAATCGTGTTTTAAACTTTTTTAAATTGAAATACCATATTTATTCGTACTATAGTATAAAATAAGTTTATTTATTTAAAAAAAAATTAAAATTACTTTTCGGTAGTTAATTTTTTATATCACAAAAAGAGTAAGTTTCCCAACTCTGGAATTATCCTTTTTAATTTTTCTGATTTCTTACACCAATCTCTTTCTTTTAAGTATATAAGATATCTCTAATTTATAGAGAAAAAGGAAAAATTTGCTTTATTAAGTTACTTTTGTATAAAAAAGTTAAAGTTTTCCAACCCTGGAAACATCTTTTTAATTTTTTGAAGTTTAATTTTTAATTTGAAATACCAATTTTATTCATACTGAAGTAGAAAATAATCTTATTTAATAATTTACTTTTGTATAAAAAAAGTTAAAGTTTTCCAACCCTGGAAACATCTTTTTAATTTTTTGAAGTTTAATTTTTAATTTGAAATACCAAGTTTATTCATACTGAAGTATAAAATAATCTTATTTAATAAAAATAAATAAAAATTAGTTTTCGGTAGTTAATTTTTTATATCACAAAAAGTTCCAGTTTCCCAACCCTGGAATCATCCTTTTTGATTTTTCTGATTTCTTACACCAATCTTTTTCTTTTAAGAATGTAAGATATGTTTAATTTATAAAGAAAAGGAAAAATTTGTTTTAATAAGTTACTTTTATATAAGAAAAAAAAAATAAAGTTTTCCAGCCCTGGAAACGTCTTTTTAAATTTTAATTTTTTTTTATTTGAAATACCAATTTTATTCGTGGTGAAGTATAAAATAAGTTTATTTAATAAAAATAAATAAAAAATTAGTTTACGGTAGTTAATTTTATATATCACAAAAATTTTAGGTTTTCCAACCCTGGAATCATCTTTTTTGATTTTCTGATTTCTTACATCAATCTCTGCACTTTAAGAACATAATATATGTATAATTTGTAGAAAAAAGGAAAAATTTGTTTTAGTAAGTTATATTTGTATAAGAAAAAAAAAATCAAAGTTTTCCAACCCTGGAAACGTCCTTTTAATTTTTTTGATTTTTTTTAAATTTTTTTTAAAGTGAAATACCAATTTTATTCATTTTGAAGTATAAAATAAGTTTATTTAATAAAAAAATAATAAAAACTACTTTTCAGTAGTTATTTTGTATGGCAAAATGAAGTTTAAGTTTCCCAGCTCTGAAACCGTGTGCTCGATTTTGCTGATTTTCAATACCAATCTTATTTCGACCATTTCTGACTAACCAATCCAAGAACGAAGTCTCTAGCTTTTCTGGGAGCTTCGGAAAACCGATTTCACGTACAGACAGACGGACAGACGGACATCGCTTATTCGTCTTCCCTATGCATAAGGATCCAGAATATATATAATTTATGGCTCGCTTATTAATATTCTGGAAATTACAAACGGAATGACAAACCTATATATACCCTTTTACCATTTTTTTGGTAAAGGGTATAACAAAGTTCGTTTTAATTAATGTTTTGTTCAAGTTAAAGAAGAATTTTTTATTTATCTCTTTATTTTGCTTTGAGCAAAATAACACAAAAATTCATGTTAAAAATTTTACATTAAATGTTAACGACCTGACAACGAAGCGTATTTGTCAAAGAATTTTTTAAAATTAATTAATTTATTTACCTGTCAAATATTTGCCAGGGAAAAACATACCTGGAAAGAGAGAGAGAGAATGTGATATTAAATAGTTTACAAAGTTGTGAAATAAAAAAAAAATTAAATTACATAAAGATGACCATTTAAGTTAATGTTAGCTTCACGAGCGCTTTAACTTTAACAATCGCTTATGAATATTGGTATATAATTTCCGTTAAATATATTCTTATGTGTACATATATACATATAAAAAATTGCCCGTTATATCAAACTCATGATTAATGTAATTATGTGTGAGCGTGTGTGTGTGTGTGATTAATTACATCATTATTAATCATACGTCCAGAGTCCAGCAAACAATTTTTTTTAATGAATTTTATTGAAACTTTATTTACATGCTTAAATTCGCCTGGAATTATATTTTATCCTTTATAAAATTTTTACATTCATATATTTATATTTATGTCTCTTATTAAACAATTATTATGAATACATTTTCATCATGTGTTCGTTAATAAATTTGCAAATGTTAAAATGAGCTTAATTTGTGCAAGAATATGTCTAGCTCATTTATCAAAACAATGTCATAAGTCAAGAAACTAGGTTTTTTATTTAATGACGCAGAATTAATCTATATATTGTTATTTATATTTTGTAACAATTTTCTACAAATATATTTTGGATACTTCACTTTTGAGAGAAAAATAAAATTTTGCTTTCCCCATTTTCTAGCAAACTAGTTTCTTTTTGAGTTATGACGTTGTTCTAGTAAATGAGCGATGTGATGAATAAATGTTGTTGTTGCAAGAAAAACTTGCATTAAAATTAATATTTAACACATTTAAAGAAGCGTATGCTGAAAAATATTTATGGTCATATTCAAACAATAAACGGTCATCTTCTCGTCCTCATGTCCTGACACATTTTTCCGCTCACACACAAATATAAATTGAGATTAAAATGTATTTTTTTATTTGTCATATTTGCATAATAAAATCGTTATGGATTTTTTTTTTTGAAACAGCAAATTTTAAATTACATTTTGTTTTTAAAGTATTTAAAGCGATGTTAAAGCTGAACATCATTTGCATAAAGAAACTAGACTAAACATAGACTAGAGATAGACCAGGCAGTGAAAAAGATAGACTAGAGATATATTAAAAAATTATTAGCCACAGGCTAGAGAAAACACTAGAAATATCCTAGTAATAAAGAAGAAGTATTTTATTTTTATAAAGAAAAGTAAGCTTCAGGTAATTAATGTAAGGACAATAGACAAATTAAATGCAGATTTGATGGGCAAGGTATAGACTAAATTAACACTAGAGAGAGACTAGAAAAAGATAAGCAGAAGACTAGAGAAAATATACAGACTAAAGGTAGACGTAAATATTATTAATAATTAATTTAATTAAATAATATTATTATCTCTAGAGCGAACATTGAGTGAACATAGACTGTATATAGGCTCGAGATAGCTTGAACTTGGACTGGAAATAGACTAGAGATGGGCTAAGTATACATTAGACTAAGTTTAAAATTATACGAGGGATAGAGAAAAATTAGCTACAGATAATAAATAAATTAGAGCCAAAATTATTACATGAGATATAAACTAAGATAACACTAGAGACAGGTTAGAAAAAGACAAAGCATGCACTTGATATTGACTAGAGAACAATTGGAACAGAATAAAGATATACTAAAGGCAGAGAAAAATATTATTAAAGGTACACTAAAGTTAGGAAAAATATTGACTAAACTTAGACTATAGATAAGATCGAGATAGACTGGATGTAGGCTGAAGATAGACTTAAGATGGGTAGAATACACATTAGACATATATTCAAATTATACTAGGGATAAATAAATTAGAGCCAAAATTGATAGATGAGATATAAATTAAGATAATACTGGAGATTGGATAGTAAAAGACAAGACATGAACTTGATATAGACTAGGGAACGACTGGAACAGATATAGATGGCCAGAGGTGGACAAAATATTACTAAAAATACACTAAATATAGAGAAAATATTGATTTAACATAGGCCGTTGATAGACTCGAGATGGATTGGATTTAGACTGTAGAAAGACTAGAGATGACCTGAATATACATTAGAGAAATACTTAAATTAGACTAGGGATAGACTAGAGAAAAAGTAGCTACAGATAATAGATAAATTATAAACAAATTTAATAAGCGAGATAAGTAACAGGGTAATACTAGAGATGGGCTGGAAAAAGACAAGAAACACACTTGATGTGACTAGAGAACAACTGGAAAATAACATAGATAGACTAGAGGTAGACAAAAATATTACTTAAAATAGACTCGAGATAGAGCGAGTGTTTATTGAACATAGATTGTAAATAGGCTAGAGATAGATTGGACTTAAACTAGAGATAGACTAGAGATGCCCTGAATATACATTAGAAAAATACCAAAATTAGATAAAGGACAAACGAGAAAAAAACTACCTGCAGATAATATATAAATCAGAGGCAAACTTAATAAGCAAGATAAAGACTAAGATAACCCTGGAGATGGGCTAGAAAAATACAAGACATGAATTTGATAAGGACCAGAAACATAATATAGTTAGAATAGGCCAGCGGACTAAAAACTTACTAGAGGCAGAGCCAATATAAACTGAGCTTGAATTATAGCTATATTAGAGATAGAGTCGACTTAGACCTGAGATAGACTTGAGTTAGATTAGAGATAGTATGGAAATAGACTAAATGTACTGTAAAAATTAACTGAACTCAAGTTATAGGTAGACTAGAGATAGACTCGACTTAGACTAGAGATACACTAGAGTTGGGTTAGAGATATCCTAGAGATAGACTAGGATAAAGACTAAAGATGGGACTAAGGATAGACTACGTATAGTGAAAATGGGCTTGAAGTGTGCTGGACATCGACTAAAGATTCCCTAGAGATATGCTTTATGTGGATAAGAGAAGGACTTGTTAAATTTTCTTTGACTTATTTACATTAAAATGTAAGTACGTTATAATTTTTAAAAATTTTCTCTGACTTTTACTTACTATTTAATAGATATTTTATCCAGCTCAATAAAGTAATTAATGAATTAAAAAGGAATATAAAAAAGACCTCAAGCTTTATGGAGGATTTATTATAAATTATTCCAAAATATCCAAATAGAAATAATATTAGTAAAAGCTAATAAATAGTTTATTGTATAAGAAATCAACTAATCTAATAATTTGGAAAAGAAAGTAATATTTTAACAAATGAGAGAAAACTTTAAGATAATATTTTTCTGTTAAATTGTTTGTTGATATTTTAAATTTATACAATTTAAATAAGTTTAATTTTTGTGGCCTTTCCGCTCAATTCCCTGCGAAAGTAACACAAAATCTTTTGGTAAATAAACATTTGGACAAACTTTTTTTTTTGTAAAAAAATAGTTTACATTTCCCTTTTTTTGTAATAAATGATATTGGTTTTATATTTATTGGTTTTAGCAAAAACTAAAGCCTAAAGTGTTGGCTTTTTGAAAAAGTTTTCATTTAAACAGATTTTTGTTTTTTTAATTATTTTTTTCTAAAGCATCGGCTATAATGGCTTATGGCCTAAAGCCTTTAAATAAATATCAATCATATGTGCAGTGTGGCAAAACAATTTAAAGTCTTTTTAAATGGATTCAATAATGACTGTGAGGGAATTAAAAAGCTTTTGAAAGCTTAATAAAAATATAAACGAAGGTCATAGTTGTTTTAAATTTATTGAAGAATTTAGTAATATTTAACATGTGTAGTAATTTTTTTTTCCTATTTTGTATATATCGTTACCTTAATAAAAAAAAGGCCCTAAGTCATTATTTTTTTTGAAATCGAGATTTTTCTTTTTTTCGATACATTAGATATTCTTCTATCGAAATATACAAAAAAAAAAACGCGTTTTGAAAAAATAATGAGTTAGGGCCTTTCTATATTAAGATGATGATACTTAAATAAAAATTTTGAGAGTGAGAAAGAATTTTAAAATAAATTTTTTGAAAAGAAAAAGATTTATTTCTGCTATAAATTTTTAGTTTTTAAAATGGTTGCGAAATTACAAGCTTTTTGCTAAATATTATTGTAATTAATATTAATCATACGCCCCAGACCACTAAAAGCTTGAATTTATCAGCTTTTACGTCCCTTTTCACAATGTATGATTAAGAGTCAATGTGAACTTTAACTGAAAGTTCTTCATACAAAACTTGCCGTTTAAGTTCCTGTTAGCTTTTAATTGTAGTTGTGAAAAGGGCCGTAAAGTTTTTTTCTTCCGAAAAGGATTATGCATATATTTTATTAATTTAAAATAATTAAATTTGTTCTACATAAATTTGAATTTTGTTAAAAAACATTTTTTTTTATTTTCTTCTGTTTTGTTGATATTTATTATGCAGCCCCATTTACAAATCAGATTTTGAAATCAAATATTAATAAACACGTAAGTAAACATGTAAAACAATTGAACATTATTTGTTTGCTGTTGTGCGAGTGTTCGCTTGAAAACTATAACTTTTTTTTAATATATTTTGCTTTGGTTTTTTTTTCAAACCTTTTCGCTTTTAAATGTACGAGGGATAGTTTTTCTTCCACTTTGCAGTTAGTTTTATATAAAACTCTTCAGTTCTATGATAATCCTCGTATTTTTCTCGTAGATTTAGAAATTCAAATATATATCATACACGTTAATACACAGAATACAGACAGGAAATGCGTTCGAAAAATTTTTATGTAACTTTATGTCAATATGCAAATATTTCAAGGAAAAATTCCAACAAGAAGAATGAAAATCATAATCCTGTTTGTGTGTGTATGTACAGATGAACAATATGAGAAATAAAATAAAACAAATATTGATGTGTATACATTTATTTTTTTATTATTTCAAAATAGCTGAAAGGCATAAATCTTTTTTCTTCTCTTGCTTATTTGTGCTGTGCTTTGATCGGTTAAAATGCTGGAGTAGAAATTCATAAATTTTGCAATAAAATCTATTAAAATGAAAAGAGAAGATAGATTTTTTTTTTTAAATATTGCAATAAAAGTTTTAGGTTAATGATAATTTGTTCTAGACAAATAGTGTATCAATCTGTTTAATAAGGCATTTTTATTTTTTTAATAAGCAATATTAATATTGCTGAAATATTTTTGCTTTGAATGAGTGCAACCGATAAATTGGAGAGAAACAAAGCGAATGCTTACTGCAGAAACTTGGAAGACTTAAATTTTTTGTACGGAAAAAATGTCAGAAGCGCACTAAATTCAATACAAAACGTGTGTTTTAAGACCTCTATTATATTATGTTAACTCCCTTATTTCCCATTCGTAAGTAATTATACTTTGTGAAAAATTCTTTTCGAATTAAAAATGATGAGCTTAAAGAAAGCAAAAAAAAAGATCTCAAGTATTAAAACATTTCTCTTCATTCAGACAGAGCTGCTGCATCAAACGATGATGATGATGATGATGATGAATAGGAAATTTATAAAATAAACCAGCAAACATTTCTGAAGTATGCTTGAGAAGAAAAACAAAAAATACTTATAAACTCCACTCACTTTATAAAATATTCCTGTTAAAATTCCAAAGATGGCTGGCTTATGCTTATGAATTTATTGTGTGAAAAAATAATATACAAGTGTTATACACTTTCTTGCATACATTCAAATCACTCATGTATTATAATTTATGGAGTTTATTTATGAACTTATAATACTACTATCATATTAATTAATTCTGAATCTTTTCTCTTGAAGCTTTAACACACCAGGGGGTGAAGTAATAGAGACAAGAAAGCAGTACAGAAAGGCATAATGTAACGATTAGGGCTGCAGTTTAATATTTAGTGTTTGAATAAATATTTAATCAATTATTTAAACTAATAAGGAGCAAGGCTTTAATAATAAATAAATAATAAATAATAAAATGAAAAAAAAATAATAATTTATAATCGAATAATATATTTAATACGGCTAATGAAATGAAAATTAAAAAAAATAATTCGTGTATTCAAAACTCAAATGGAAAATTTTAATTAAAAAAATATTTATTCATATTCGTATAATCAGATGAAAGTTTTTATTCGAATAATTCCATAAAATTTATTTTTAACAAGAACTTGATTGAGCTCCTGCGAATTAAAATAATTTCATTGAACTATTATAATAATTTCTTTTTATAAATTATTCGAATAATTTCGTACATGAAATGAAATATAAAAATTTATTCGAATAATCCAATAAAAATATTTTAATCGACAACTTAAGCAAAGCTTAGTCGATGATGCGATGTAAAATAGTTTCATTGAACTATTCTTATAAATTCTTTTTATATATTATTCGAATCAAATTATGCACGAAATGTAATTAAAATTTTTCATTCGAGTAATCGAGTAAAAAAATTTTAAACTTTATTTAGTCATGCGAAGTAAGATCATAATTTCTTCAACTATTCTAATGTATTTTTTTTTATAAACTATTCGAATAAAATTATACACTATTCGATTAATCGAATAAAAATATGCTTTATTCAAATAATCCCAAATGCAAAAATTAGAAAAATTCACAATCATCTTTCGATTATTCGAATAAATTTTTATATTTTCGCATAGTTAAATAATCATTTTATTTGAAAAAAAAATTATTCGAATATATGAATAATCGAATGAATTTTAGTCGTATAATAATTTTATTTAAACAAAAAATTGTATTAGATTATTCGTATATTTGAATAAAATTTATTCGCGCAATCGAATAATAATTTTATTTTAATAAAAAACTTTATTCGAATTTTCAAATTCAAAGTTTCTACAGCATAGTCAAATAAAATTATTTTAATTTTCTAGATATTCAAAAAACATTTAGTTCAATAATCTGCCAATATGAAACTTTATTCGAATATTATAATTAAAAGTTTTTAATCGCCAACAAAATTATTTTAATTTGCTAAGTCTTAGAAGAAGTTTTAGTTGAATAATCTATAAATATCACATATTATTCGAATTATCGGATAAGATTTATTTTTTTTTATAATGTTGTAATATTTAATTAAAATATATATTTATTTAATTAATTGAATAATGTATTATTTTATTTAAACAATTTTTAAAAAATTATTAGTCTGGTTCATTAAAAGTGTTTCTCACTTTTCATGACCGAATAAAGTTGAGTCGAGTACTCGAATAAACTTTATTCGAATAAATTTTTTTCGAATAAACTAATATTTGTATTCGAATAATGGAATAAGAAATATTTAACTTTAAGAATCAGTTAAATTTTATTTGAATAATCAATTGTTATAATCGAATGAAGAATGATTTATTTTTATTGAATTTGTAATCATTAAATTAAAAGAAATTAAAACATATGTGCTTATTCACTTAATAGAATAAAAAATATCTTTATTCCAATGATTGAATGCAAAAAAAAATGTTATTCGAAGAAAAAAGTAGCTTGCTTCGAAAAATCAAATTGACCCCTTTTTATTCTATTAATTGAATAAAAATATTTTTTTGAGTAAAAAATCCTTATTCGAATAATAAAATTAACAAACTTATTTTCTTCGAGTAAAAATATCTCATTATTCGAATAATCGAACAAAAAAGTTTTTATTATATTAAATACTTATATTCGATCCTTCGAATAAAAATTATGTTTTTATTAGATTATTTGGTTAAAAAATACATTTATTCGCATGATTGCATAAAAAAAGGTTTTATTCGAAGAAAAAAGTTATCTACGTTTTTCGAAAAAAACGAATAAAAAAGATTTTTAATGATTAATCGTGTAAATAAAAATTTATTGAAGTAAAAATATCTGACTAATCGAATAACAAAAAGTTTTTACTCGATTAATCGAAAAAAAATATTTTTCTTTGAGTTAAAATATTTCACAACTTGAATAAACGGATAAAAAATCTTTTTATTTTGGAAAGCATGAGATCATTCTGGAACCTGTGATTAAAGTAAATTTGCAGCCTTAATTATGATTTTACAGGAAGCTTTCGAGCGTCCTTAACTATTTTCTGAGATCTCAAGCGTTCCTCTGTGTATCTCGTAATTTTTTTTTTTTTTTTTTTTTTTTTTTGGTAGTCTAATTAATACTTTTGAAACGTTTTTGTTATCAGCTTTCCACTGTTTAGCGCAACAGCTTTATGATACATAAATTACATTTATAATACGCGTAGCTAATATTAAATGTAATATATTATAAATAATTTTTAGTCAGGCTTAATTAAGTTCAGTAATTTCAATTCTTTTATTTTATGAAATATTTTTCTTAATTAATGTGAGTTTCTAAAGAAGAGAAGAAAAATTAATTAGAATTGAAATTACTGAACTTAAGCCTGACTTAAAATTATTTCTGATTAAAAATTCACTATAGTTCAATTAAAATCTAAAAATGTAATATATTATTATTATTATTATTATTATTATTATTATTATTGTTTTAATTGGTGAATCAAAATTGTTTGTAAAGGATATAAATCATAATTTAATTAGTTTTCAATTTATCGCAATAGAATATTAAATTTCAATTAAAGTTTCATAAAAGGTAAATATTTGGTATGAAAAACAATATATTTAATTATAGTTTCGAAATTAAAATATTTTATTAGCGTATACTTTCTGAATTTAATAGGACATTTACACTTGTATGAAATCTGGTACACCAAGTTTTTTTTTTTTTTTGACATTTAACAAGATTTCGTATTCAAAACAAAAAGCTTTAACAGAAATGTTTCCTAAACTACAACCCAATAGTTGCAAATTAGCTAATTCACACACCTTGAAAGAACATCGCATTATTTTTTAGTACAATTATGATAAAATCCATAGTTGCATCACTAACTTCTAATAAATTTTAAGTTGATTTCGACAAAATGTAGTGATATGGTAGATTTTTTTTTTTGTAAGAGAAATCTACTAGAATTCTACTAGATTTTGTTCGAGGTATAAACGCACTATTATATTTCCATATATATAGATCTAAAAAGTTTAAAAAGGAAATTTTATAGTTATTGATGAATTTTTTAATGCAGTATTGAAGGTGTTTTTTAAATTGCCTTTATTTAGTTTTAATTAATTAAATTTTTTTTATTAACAATGTTAGAATATTAGTAAAAATTTATTATTTTGGAGTTAGAATTTCTTCAGTGAAGCATATTTATTTAGTCATTACACTTGTCGTCACACCTTTCAGCGGTTGCGAAACGGTGGTGGCTGCCATAGTGGTTGCCATCACTGAACAGGAGGAAAATACATCCGTTGGTACTGGGCTTGTGCGACCTAAAGGAGATCCTCGTACAGCATTGAATTCCTTTCCCTTAAACATTTGGTAGTTTTCTTGATTACAAATAGTTTAAAAAAGACTTTATTAAATGTAAATTCTACAGGGTAATTCAACAAGAGGTTTTATATCGAATAATTTGCAATTGTTACAGTTGTCAGCTGTAACTACTTGCCAGATGACAAGTGAAAACTATGCCATTAGTAAAAATGGAATGTTATAACTTTCAATAACACATTTGCTTAACTCACAACAATCTTTATCGTGTATTTGTGTATCAAATACACTTTTGATTTTTTAATTGTGAACACCCTCTGTGTTTTGTATTAATGTATTTCGTATTTTTAATGAAAAAAGAAGAACAAGCTACATACAAATTCTCTCAGAGAGCCTCTCTTTGAATACAACATTTTAAAAACATATGAAATAAAATGGTAATAGTGTATTTCATTTTTATATGAAAATTTCATACAACAAATGTTACACTCTTGTATTTAATATGATAATACAATCGATACAGAGATACAAGAGGTTTTGTGAATTAAGCCATTGAAATTATTAAAATTACTTTATTGGCATGTCCTCTTTATCCTTACAATTAAATAAATTGATTTTTGCTGAATACTCATTTTATTTACAAATCATAATAAAACCTCTTATTGAATTTCTTGTTTTTTTTTTACTTACGATTGTTAATTGTCAAGCAAAGATTTTGATTTTTAAAAATTATTTGCGAAGCTCTTACAACAACCCAAAACTGACTGCTGTTGACTATTAAACAAAATAAAATGAATCGAACTTTTATACTAAAAGCCTAAATATGAAGCAAAGATTAGTGACTTTTTGTTAATATTTATAAGCTTTGTAAAAGAAGAGATACATAAATCTAAAGATAAGAAATTTGCATAAGAATTAAATTTCAGTAGATTCACCTTTAAACAATTATCAAATTCTATGGTAATATAAGGCTTATTATTTTTTAAACATTCGAAGATAAACTGCATAAAGATTAAATTATAAGCACAATGAATGAATGATTTGCGCTATTTTTTATGATGATAGGATTTGAAGCTTAAAGCTGATGCGAGCAAAGCACATGATAGATAGATTTGATTTTCGTAAATATTTCCCCCAGTCCTTTGTTTTATATTAAATCTTAGCGAATAAGGGAAAAATAATTTTATATAAATTACAGATTTTAATAAGGCCTTTTTCTAAAAGACAAAAGAGATTCTTAATTTGAAAAGTCCAGCACTTCGGAATTTGTTTAATACAATAAGAAGACATACAGAGTTTAAAAAGCACTTGGCTTGTAAGGGTGTTGTTCACGTCGGACTACTACTACTTGTGCCTTCTTTTTCTTAATTTCTAGAGCAAATTTACAGCTTAGATGGTATTGTTTTTTTTTCAAAATCAGTAGTCCTTTTTCTAAAATATGCAGTGAAGCTTTTAAAAGTTGTTTTGACAAAAAAAAAAGCCTTTGTCGAATTGCACTCCCAAAAAAAAAAATTAATTTTTAATATCTCTGAGTACAAAACATTTCCTCGACTAATTTAATTTCTCTATTTATATTTATACAGGGTGGGCCAAAAGAAACCAAGGGGTGTAAAAGTTTAATAACTTTTTTGTTTATTAACTTTTTTTTTATTTTTTCTTTCAGATTATATAATATACAAAATGCAAATTTTTTTACACTAAGTATGAAAAATGATGTCTCTTAAATGACCACCGTTTTCAGCTTCGCACTGATGGGCTCTTTTTAGAGCATTTTCCATAACATCTTTCAAAACTTGTAGCTGTAGCGTTCGAATTTCTGCAACAATGTTTGCCTTGAGTTCAAGGATTATCTCTGGCTTGTTCACATACACTCGCTCCTTCAAAAAACCCCAAAGAAAATAGTCGGGTGCTGTCAAATCTGGCGATCGCGCTGGCCAAATAATTTCCGAATTTCGAGAAATTATTCGCTCTCCAAAAATTTGACTTAAAAGTGCCATTGTGTCTCGGGCAGTATGGGCAGTGGCTCCGTCCTGCTGAAACCACATACCAGGTCTGTTTTCAAGAGCAGGACGTAAAAAATTTTCTATCATAAACCGATACCGCTCTCCATTTACGGTTACAGCACTTCCATCTTCATTCTCGAAGAAGTAGGGCCCAATGACATTTTCAGATGTGATCCCACACCATACTGTACACCTGATGGGGTGCAATTGGCGTTGATGAATGGCTCTTGGATTTTGAGAACCCCAGAACCTACAGTTCTGCTTATTAACAAAGCCATTCAAATGAAAATGAGCTTCATCACTCATAATCAAATTTTCAATAAAGTTGATTTCTGGTTTAAATAATAAAATTCTATTGTTCTGGTTCTCTGTTCAGTTGTGAACCTCTCCATTATAAATTCTCCAAGTGTTGTCTATAAAATCTGAAAGAAAAAATAAAAAAAATTAATAAACAAAAAAGTTATTAAACTTTTACACCCCTTGGTTTCTTTTGGCCCACCCTGTATAGCAAAAATTAAAAAAGATGTTATATCTTCTAAACGGCTGGACCGATTTTCTTCAAACATAGCTAAGAACCCTCTCGATGAAGCCATCTTTCAAACAGAAAAAATTAAATAAAAATCGGTCCAGCCGTTTGGCCTGTACGTGGACACAGCCAGACACACAGATACACAGACACACAGATACACAGACACACACTACAAACTTATAACACCCCTTTTTTTAGTCGGGGGTTAAAAATAACATGCAGAAAATAACAAGTCTTCTATCCAGAATAGTTTTGCTCCACCGACCATTCTTAAAAAAAATGAGTTAGGAATATGAAATATATATATATCTTGAATACCCTCTTTCTGAATCAAAAACGCGTTTCACGAAATTTATTATGGTTTCTAAGATATTAAGCATTCATTTTGCTACATATTCACTATTTTTACGTTTATTAAGTATTGTTTTAGTTAACTCTTGTTTTGCTTCATTTCTATAAGAAATGAATAATAAAAAAGAAGGGGGCCGTAAGAAAACTTCAACGGCGACTGTTAAGAAAAAAACATCATCATCCAGACGCAGCCGCCGTTTCAATATACTGGGTGTTTTTTTTAGAGGTATAGAACTTCGAATTGAAATAAAACACAAGAAAATCATTTTAATGTCCATGAATTTGGCTTTATTGGAAGGATAATTTTATGCCATTAATGTTTAAATATGATTTCGGGCATGTGGCCGCCGCGGCTGGCTCGAATAAAGCCAATTCTACAGGTCCAATTTTCAACCACTTTTTCGAGCATATGGGGCCGTATGTTGGCAATTACGCCACGAATGTTGGCTTCCAAGTCCCCTAACGTTTCTGGTTTGTTGGCGTAGACGAGCGACTTCACATATCCCCAAAGAAAATAATCCAATGGTGTCAAATCACACGATCTTGGTGGCCAATTGACAGGTCCATTCCGCGAAATTATGCGCTCATCGAATGTTTCCTTCAATAAAAAAATAAATGTGACGTGCGCTGTGTGGCATGTAGCGCCGTCTTGTTGGAATCACAACTCATCCACATTCATGCCATCCAATTCGGGAACAAAATAGTCGGTTATCGTGGCTCTATACCGGTCTCCATTAACGGTAACTGACTCTCCAGCATTATTTCGGAAGAAGTATGGCCCAATGAATCCACCAGCCCATAGAGCACACCAAACAGTCAGTTTTTGTGGATGTAATGGCGTCTCAAGGGTCTCATGTGGATTCTCTTCACTCCAAATGCGGCAATTTTGCTTGTTGACGTAGCCATTCAACCAAAAATGAGCCTCATCACTGAACAAAATTTTGCGATGAAAATCAGCATCGAGATCAATCTCATTTTCGGCCCATACACCAAAATCACGACGCATTGCATGGTCTCGCGGCTTTAATTCTTGCACAAGCTGGATCTTGTAAGGTCGCAAGCCAAGATCTTTGCGCAAAATCTTCCATAAAGTTGATGGACAAAGCTCCAATTGCTGTGCACGGTGGCGAATCGATTCATTCGGGTCCTCTTCAACACTTTGCTCTACAGCGGCAATTGTTTCTTCGGTTCGCACTGTTCGACGTCTCTGCGGATGCGTATTATCACATAGAGTAAACGTAGAGCGAAAACGATCCATGGTTAACCGAATTAATTGCTCTGATGGACGATTATGTCGACCATAAAATGGACGGAGCTTGCGGTAAACTTCGCGAACTAAACCATTATTTTCGAAATAAATTTGCACGATTTGCAAGCGTTGTTCTTTTGTCAACCTGTTCATGATGAAATGGCAAACCAAACTAAATATTAATCACTTGACAGCTGACAAAATGGCCGCCAGTTAAAAAAGTGATGCCAACTTAAAGTTCTATACCTCAATAAAAAACACCCATTATAAACTTATTAAACACTAAAATAAACTTCAATTATGCATGTTTGAGTATAATAAAAATCATTTAATTTCATTCTTTATATTAAATACACTTCGATTTTTACTTGTTTTTCTTGTGTAAGTGTGTGAACGGATCGATAGTTAAAAATATTACGGCGGCGGCTTCTTGGTCGGCGTTAAACGATCGACTTATTTCACTGGGTAGCAAGAAAAATAAACAAAACAAAATCAAAATTCTTAATTCACGGCTGTGACACAGCTGTTAAGTATACGTATGGAGCACACAAAGCTAGTTTTTGAAAATGAATTTAGAAAAGTGGTGTATGCGGCACAAAACGTATTTTTTACTTTTACACTAAAGTAATATCAATTTCAAACTTCATTGATGAAAGTTCACAAAAATTTACACTTTTTTCAAATCATGTATGGGAAGCATTTGTGAGAATACAAATGAAAGCCATCGGGTATATTTTGAGAAAACTTCATGTAAAATTTCTTTGTCGTTTCTCTCCACTCCAACTTTGTGGCGTATGGTTTAAACCTATTCTGAGGCGACGAAGTAAAATTTATTTAGTGTTTTTTTTTTTGGAATTGTTACAATTTAAGTTAAACATTTTTTAACTCACTAATAATCCCAAATTATTATTTTACTTATTCATAAAAAATAAATTTAACATAATAAATCTATACACAAAAAAAAATCATAGGTTATATTTCCTAAAATAATGGTATAATGTTAACTAAGTAAAGGGATAGAATGGCATTTACAAAGTTTTTTAGGCAATTTGACAAAAATTTTAGTTGATTTTTATGTTCGAAAAATCAACTAAAATTTTAGTTGAAACTCCTTAACGACTAGGTAAATTCATACTTTTGTTTTCTGTAAATTATCTAAATAGCAAAGTAAATTTATACATATATAGTGCGGCAAATTATAATGTATTTTAGTTAATATAACTATTTATAGTTCCATAACTGTCATGGATTTAAAGAATTTTTGAATTTCTAAAAAAGTTTATTATTTATTTATTAATTTATGTATTTACATACATGTATACATATATAAAATGAAAAATAAAAAATACCACGAAAATAAAACATTTGAAGGCAATGCTAGGAACACAACTGGGACGAACGACGAATTTTTCGTAGCGAGCTTTTGCCATAAAAAATAAAATACATTCATGCATATGCAAATTAACACAACACTGCCGTCGCACGAAACTCGTCATGCGTGACGAACTCTCCGATATATTTCAGCACAAACCATAAGCAACTTTATGAATTATAAGAGCTATTATTTAGTCGTCGTTGTCGTGCTTCACACGACGAATTTTCTTAGCGAATTACTATCGACGAATTCGTCACCGTCCATGAAATTCGTCGTTCTTCGCAGTTGTATTTCTTGCATAAGAGCACGTTTGCCGGCAGTCGTAAAGCAGCTCTGAGTTGGTGGAGACCATTAAAACTTGGGATGGGGATCTTCCTATGCGAAGGTATAGGTCGTCTGCAGCTTCCGAAGGAATCACCTATGTATATGCAGGATACAAGCAAGAGAGAGGACTTTTGCAGGGTTCAGCTAGTTCATCTATAATAATTAAAGAGAATTATTTTACATAAATTTAAAAATTGTAAAAATTTAATGTATACATACCTTTTTTTTACTTTTGACAATAAAATATAAAATGTTTCAATAAAAATAATTTCGAAAAATATATGTATGTATGTATGTACCTTATTGTAATTGTAATAGTTTATATTAACTTGGATTTTAGGTAATTTGTAATGTACAAATTACCTAACTGCATAGTTAATAAAACCCAAGTTTTTTACTTTCATATAAAAAAAAGTTACCTATGCAAGCTTAGTTAATATTACCTCTTATATTTTTTTTGTGTGTAGTTGTTTTTTGTGTAGAAATTTTTGGGTAAAAGTTCTCTGATGATCTGCATTAGCAAGAGTGAAATGCGCAATAATAAATTTCAATATATTTTTAATTAAAAAAACAATATTTTACTTAATGAATAAAATAATAACTTGGGACTATTAGTGCTTCAAAAAATGTTAAACTTCAAATTTACTTGTTTTATAAGAAAATTAAACAAAAAAAACTTTTCCTCATGTTGTGTTTTCCAAGTATGTACACTTTTGTTCTCTTACTTTATTTTTATACTTTTGCTCTCTAACTAACTTTATCTACAATTTAAACACTTGTGTAATTAGAAAAGACATAAATCCTTAAAATAATTTCATGTCATCTTTTTACTGTTTACGAAAAATGAAAAGCAAAAAAAAAAAAAAACTAAAATGGAATGAAAGCGTTTGTAATAAGTAAAGGAAAATATTTAAAAAGAAAACTTGTCATTAACTGCGAGCAAATATAAAATATGTAACTTAAATTCCTTTTTGTTTCCTTTTTGTTTAGAGAAGAAAAAAAAACCAAATAATGCCAGAAAAGTCTACTAGTCACGTCTCTAAATGAAACAGTCCTCAGCGCTATTGTCATGTAAAAAACAAGAAGAAGAAGAAGAAAGTTTTAAATGACAGTTTTGAGTTTTGAGCTTTAAATGAAAGTTTTTTTTTTAATTTTTCTTTTAACATAACTGACAAAAAATTTTAATTTCTTAAATTTAAAAATTATCATGAATCAAGAAAACAAGATTTCGCATTGCGCAGGTCCGTTACTTTATTTTTTGCTTGTGACGTAGACATAGAATTTTTGTTGTAAACAAAGTGCATACATTTGTGTGTGGAACGCGATCTCTCTCTCTCTCTCTCTCTCACACGCTTTTTACCACAAACACACGTGTGTATTCTATGATGATGTAGATGCGCAGCATGGCTGCCAGAAGCTCAAGCTCAATTTTTTTAAATAAAAAAAAATTAACAACAATTCACATATTTACATATATAAAAATCAAATTTCTTATTGTATATGCCAAAAATAATGATGAATTTTTATGTATGTAAGACACAGTGGGCATAAGTGAAGTGAATCAAAGCAATATATCGTTGGCTTAGTAGGCAAATATGCTAAGTCCTTTTTTAATTTTTCAGGGGACAAAAATCTGCCTAAATTTATTGAAACTAAATCAATGTGAGGACAACGAAACTATTCATTTTGTTATTTAAAATTAACACAAAAGTTATTTGTTAAGTAAAGATTAGTAGGTGTTTTTTTTAGAAGTATAGAACTTCGAATTGAAATAAAACACAAGAAAATCATTTTAATGTCCATGAATTTGGCTTTATTGGAAGGATAATTTTATGCCATTAATGTTTAAATATGATTTCGGGCATGTGGCCGCCGCGGCTGGCTCGAATAAAGCCAATTCTACAGGTCCAATTTTCAACCACTTTTTCGAGCATATGGGGCCGTATGTTGGCAATTACGCCACGAATGTTGGCTTCCAAGTCCCCTAACGTTTCTGGTTTGTTGGCGTAGACGAGCGACTTCACATATCCCCAAAGAAAATAATCCAATGGTGTCAAATCACACGATCTTGGTGGCCAATTGACAGGTCCATTCCGCGAAATTATGCGCTCATCGAATGTTTCCTTCAATAAATCGATTGTGACGTGCGCTGTGTGGCATGTAGCGCCGTCTTGTTGGAACCACAACTCATCCACATTCATGCCATCCAATTCGGGAACAAAATAGTCGGTTAGTCGGCTCCAATTGCTGTGCACGGTGGCGAATCGATTCATTCGGGTCCTCTTCAACACTTTGCTCTACAGCGGCAATTGTTTCTTCGGTGCGCACTGTTCGACGTCTCTGCGGATGCGTATTATCACATAGAGTAAACGTAGCGCGAAAACGATCCATGGTTAACCGAATTAATTGCTCTGATGGACGATTATGTCGACCATAAAATGGACGGAGCTTGCGGTAAACTTCGCGAACTGAACCATTATTTTCGAAATAAATTTGCACGATTTGCAAGCGTTGTTCTTTTGTCAACCTGTTCATGATAAAATGGCAAACCAAACTAAATATTAATCACTTGACAGCTGACAAAATTTCCGCCAGTTAAAAAAGTGATGCCAACTTAAAGTTCTATACCTCAATAAAAAACACCTTTTACACTAGATGCATATTGTTTTCCGCTGAACTTAAGAAGTGTTTTTTTCTGGACCTATCATATTTGCTTACCACTGCATAAAGGCAAGAAAAAACTGAATGACACTTGGATTACTCTCCAATGGAAACCAATAACTATTTTAACATTGCGAAGTACTAGGCGGTAGTCAATTGTCTCACTCCGCATTACTTTTCAACTAACTTAAAGTTGATATTCTTTAAGTCACCTGGTAGTCAGTAAATTAACAAACAAAAAAAAATGTTTCTGGGTTTCGTTGCATATGATGTCAAATATTTTTTTTAATATGGACCTATATCATATTTTTTCTAACACAACAATACAACTTCTACGTTTTTTCAAATAAGTTTCAAAACTAACGTAGGATGTTGAAAAACATTGACTTGCAAAAGAATTATTTTCTTACAAAAAATACAGCGCCACTAACGTTGTTTTATTTGAAGAAGTTTGAAAACTATCTTTTGATATTTGTTTCGTTAATAAGAAATCGTAATCACTTGTGTGTTTTTTTTTTCTTTTCTTTTTTTGACATAACTGTGCTTTGTACAGTGTTTATCGTTGTTTTAAGTCTTATGTCATTTAAATCCCGCATGTAGGTACCTATACAAATTTTTAAGATTATAATTTTTTCCTCACAAAAACAACCTATATCATCTTGGGGGTTGCACGGGCATTGTTTTTCTTCAGCCACAATCACTTTCATCGACATAACTTGTTTTGTCAGAACACAATTCCGATGTTTATAATATTTTGTTTTTTCTTTTAATTCCCTAGGATCTGATCCTTAAGAAAATGCTTCCTAAAAATTAGTTGGAATATTTTCATTACCTATATCTACATGATAGTGTAAAAAAAAATTGAGAAATTTTTATATTAAGACCGCTGCTACATATTAATGAAAATCACAGATGCATATGTACATACATATGTATTGAAAATAAAAATCTTAATTTGCAAAATTAAAAATCATCATTCCAGAAAAAAAATCATGAAATCATATTTTGGTCCAAAAATCATCAAAAATATGATAAAATCGTCATTCTGGCAGCAGTGATGCGCAGTGGAACATTTTTTTGTACAGCTGAGTGCGCAATCTTGTTTTCTTTGATTCATGAAAAATTATTAATTAAATTTTGTCTGGAGTCATGTGACCTGATTGCAGTGTTGCCATATTTTATTGCCGAAAATCTTCAAGTCAATCAATAGAAATTCTATTTTTTGGCATCAAAAATCTTCTTTTTTTTTAAAGAATTCAAATAAAGTTAAAATTTGTTTTATATCAAATTAGCTAACATATTGGACATAAAGATTAATATCATTACCTTAATATAGAAAGGCCCTAATAGTACGTTTCCATATACGTGATTTAGTTCAAAACATTTGATTTGCCCAAATTAAGTAATTTGCGAAGTGATTTGCCATACATTTTTCATATGAGCAAATTATCTCAAATGACTTAATTTGCTACAAATTAAGTCGAATTTGTCAATGCAACACTGCGCTGCTGCTATTATTACAAATTCAACTCTGGGTCATCCATTATTGATGACTTACAAATCCGAAAAAGTGACATTTAAGTACGAATTAAAATGGCAGATTCTATTTGCTTATAAAAAGGAAAAAGTAATTTAAAAAAAGAAAGTTATTGTCAATGTTGTTTTCCATTCTTATGTACATGTTTTATTTATTTTGCTGTTTCAAATTATTATTAAACAAAATTTGTGTGCTAATTTTAGGTTATGAAAATAAATAAACAATTCAAACGTCAAATTTATTTCGAAAATTCGAACATAGAAACACTTACAACAAATAATGGAAACACTTCGACATGATTTTCTCAAATCAACTTAATTTGCTCATAATGGAAACGTACTATAACTCATTATTATTTTTTATATCGAGATATTTGCCTTTTTCGATACATTAGATGTTCTTCTATCGAAATGTACAAAAAATTTGATTTAAAAAGAAATATGTAATGAGTTAAGGCCCTTCTATATTAAGGTAACGATGTGTAAAAAACGGTTTACTGCAGGGAATATGTATAGGGCTGCGTAAACAGTCTTGAAATGTAAATACGCCTTGGTTTTTAAATGTATCGTATGTAGCATGTATTTTACTAAACCTATAATAAATTATGTCGTTTTATAAGCGGAGCACTATAGATGTAATATGATGTACGTGTATATGAGTGTTTCTAAGCGATGTCTCGAAGATTTCTTGTTCGTAACTAAAACTCAAAAGAAGTAGTCTTGATGCGTGTATGCTAATCATTTGTCATATTGTACGTTTGAGTGTGTGTTTACGTGTTTAAGGGTGGTTTTTTAAAGTAACCCTGTCGGAGAATTTGTGGTTGACTTCAAAAATAGTTAACTTATAGTTAACTTTTCTTACACTGGCTAAAAGCTAGCTGCAAAGTCATCCAGAACAAATCCAAAATTAATTCTTAAGGTAGAATTAGTAAAATCGTATCGTGATGTTGCGTGTCAGCTGACAAAAACCGTACGATATACAATGCATGTTACTAGTTATAAAATATGTGGTGGTAGCACTGCTGACGTAGGAATCTGCAGAAAACAGATTTTTCTGTAGCGAATGTCAAAAACGCCGTATTTAATGCCAGACAAAAAAAAATGTGCTATGCAAACTGTTACATTTTTTATAACTTGTGCACAAAGTTGAACGATACGGCAAGCTGTAAAGTAGAATGATACGATTTTACTAATTCTACCTTTAAGTTGAGTACGTAATCGAATTTGGTGAGAGCCAACAAATTTATTCTCAGCTACTTTAAAACTCATTTCAGTTTTATATTAACATTTTGTTGTTGTTATTTTAGATGTCAGCTTAGCCGAGTGGTAGCGTGTTGAGTACACAACGTGTGATGTTATATGTTTTTAATTTACTGACTACCAGGTGATTTAAAAAAGTCAACTTTAAGTTAGCTTAAAGTAGTGCAGAGTGAGACAATTGACTACCGCCGAGGACATCGCAATGTTAAAATAGTCAGTTGATTACATTGCAAAGTAATCCAAGTGTCAGTCAGTACTAGTTGCGAAATAGTTAGCTTAAAGTTAGTTTAAAGTTAGCCAAATTTCCGATAGAGAAGCGCATACAACTAATATCAATGCATGTGTGTGCGTTTGCATGTGCGCCAAAAAATAAAAGATGATACACGCAACGTGTGTATGTGTATACATGCATGACGTTTGTATACGCACAAAATTCTTTCGTCACGAAGTATTTTCTTCATTACTCCTATACTTGCAATAAATTTCTTGCAAACAGTGTGGTTTAGCGTTTGTTTTAGATGATTTCACTTAGTTAAGCATTTGAAAAAACCCTCACGTCTTAAAAGTTCTTGTAAGTGATTTTTTGCAGGGGTCTAGTATGAATACATTTGAATGAACCTCAACTAATACGCAAAATTCATCATTTATCTTATTTTCAAAGATCTTATTTCAAGCTAAGAACTCTTTTAGTATTCTTAACATTTCGAAAAACTTAAAAAATAAAATAAAACTTCACATATCCCAGCAAAAACCCAGGAGACCATGAAACGTAAGTGTCAATAATTTTTTGCTGGGATAGTAACGCTGTCTGATTGTAATTAACTGAGAATGTAGGAATTATAATAATTTTTCTCTCATAAAATTTAATCTTTATGAAGTTATTCATTATATTACCATAGAACTGGATTATTGGCTAAAGGTCAATCTACTGTGACTTAAGTCTTTTAAAAAATTTCTTATCTTTAGATTTATGCATTTCTTCTTTTACAAAGCTTATAAATATTAACAAAAAGTCACTAATCTTTGGTTTATAATTAGGCTTTTAGTATAAAAGTTCAATTAATTTTATTTTGTTTAACAGTCAGCAGCAGTCAGTTTTGGGTTGTTGTAAGAGTTTCACAAATAATTTTTTAAAATTAAAATCTTTACCTGACACTTAAGGATCGTAAGTTAAAAAAATAAAAAAATTCAATAAGAGATTTTTTGATTTGTAAGTTACAGCTGACAAAAGTAACAATGCCAAACCATTCGATATAAAACCTCTTATTGAGTTACCCTATAGCATTAACATTTAATAAAGTATTTTTTAAACTATTTGTAGTCAAGAAAACTACCAAATGTTTAAGGGAAAGGAATTCAATGATGTACGAGGATCTCCTCCTGGTCACACAAGCGGAATGCCAACGAGTGTATTTTCTTCCTGTTCAGTGATGGCAACCACTATGGCAGTGAATACCGTTCCGCAACCGCTGAAAGGTGTGACGACTAAATAAATATGTTTCACTAAGGAAATTCTAACTCCAAAATAATAAATTTTTACTAATATTCTAATATTGTTAATAAAAAAAAAAATTTAATTAATTAAAACTAAATAAAGGCAATTTAAAAAACACCTTCAATACTGCATTAAAAAATTCAACAACAACTATAAAGTTTCCTTTTGAAATTTGTGAATCTAAATATAATCGGAATATAATAGTGCGTTTATATCTCGAACAAAATCTAGTAGAATTCGAGTAGATTTCCCTGACAAAACAAATTTGACTTCCTCACTAGACTTTGTCGGAATATACTTAAAATCAAGTAGAACTTAGTTATTCAGCTATGGATTTGATAAAAATTGTACTAAAAAATAATGCCCCTAAAGGGTGTGTGAATTAGCTAATGCTAGAGGTGAATTAGTTAATGTTAGTGTTTATGTTATAGGGCATTTACACCTGCTCCAAATCGAGCAGATTTTAATTAAAACCTTCATGAAAATCTATACCGTATACGTACGGTGACCATAATTTTCAACAAGAAATAAAGGACATTTAGAAATGCAATAAAAATTAAGGCAAAACAAAATTTTACGGTTAATAACATCGGCTTCATGGTACATAAAAAACTCAAATTTATATCGTGATTTAAATATGCCAGAAGTGACTGAAGAAATTGCGAAATACGCAGGCAAATATCTAACAGAACTCGAGTCACATCCTAATCCGCTTGCTCGTAATATTTTGAGCTTTAGGTCACACCCGCTTAAAAAAGGGCGATAAAGGGACTCTAATACTCAGCACTCCAGATGTAACTGCTGGAAAATACTTTTCTTAATGACTGCAACTTTGTGTAGCTACACAAAGTTGAAGCGAGATATCGATAAAAAAATAAATAAAATTGTAAATTAATTACAAAAGACCTAAAGCTTAAATAAAATTTATATACAAGATATAAAATACCGTAATGCCTGCTTTTACGTTACATACTTGCGTCATTTGTACAGTATAAAAAAATTTCCACTCCTCAACATCTAGGATTTTTTGAATTGTGACTCTATGATTTAGTGTGCGATATGTACTTTTTTCAGGGTTGCCAGGTAATTCCAATTTTGAATGATTATAATTTCTATTGTATTGATGTTGACATTTTCGGGTTTTGATAAAATAAAACTTATAATTTTATAATTTAAAGAAAAAATATTAGCAATCAATATAAAAGGACAATAAAGGACAATTAGTTAAAAAAGGACACTTTTTTTGAAAAAAAAATTAAAAGGACATCGTGTTAAAGAAAGGACTGTCTGTTTTTGTTTTATCAAGACTTTTTTTATCTAAAACAAAACCCATTGACTGAAAATTTTCCAAAACTACAATCAAAAATTGCAATGTAGTCAATACACACGCCTGTTTTAAGTAGACCGTAGCTAATTTAATGAACTTTTATATAAATATGTTTTACAGGGTATTAAATATAAAATAAAAATATTAGATTTTGAGTAGATTTTCTACAAATCTACTGCCAAATTAGATTTCGTTTTGTAAAGAAAATCTAGTAAAAAGCAGCTAGATTTAGCTCAAAATCTCGCAAATACTAGATTTTGAGGCAATATCAATGCTCTTTTAATGTATTATTTGTATTAATCGATAATATCTATTATGGTTTTTGGGTATTTTACTCAATTAATAAAAGGCTTTTTAAGCGGTTATCCGTCTTAAATTTGTCATGTTCTTGAAAACTTAAATCAAATCATGATGTTAGTCCTAGCTTACACTATAAAAGTCTTAGCCCCTCATGCAAAAACGTTTGTTAAAGTTAAATCATGTGTTAAAACCGGTTTTGCCATACAAAATTCGTTTGTTAAACCAACTTTAAGTTAAATAATCGTTTTTGCATATAGGGGTTATTGATTAGCTGATTAGCTTGTTAGGAGAGAGAGAGAGAGAGAGAGAGATGACGGGAAAAGAAACGTTTCTGTTCCCCTCGACTCTCTCTCCATCAAACTAATCAGCTTAGCAATAAGACTTGCATTGTGTAAACTAGGACTAAGTGAAATGTGAATTGCTTGACAGCAATTTTATAACTTAATACATAAAATAATATGAGCTTGAATGAATAAAGCTTTGTATATTTCGTTACCTTAATATAAAAATGCCTTAACTCGTTATTTTTTTTAAGTCGAGCTTTTTGCATATTTCGATAGAAGAAAATATTGAGTTAAGGCCTTTCTATATTAAGGTAACGATTTGTACTATTTGGTACTTAATGTTTTCCTATTAAATCTTATTAAATGTTATGGAGGAAAAATGCTTTAAATTCCAGTGAAGCTTTTTTTGTGTGCAAGTGTTGAATTAAACAAACTTCCCCTTTTTCCAATTTCTGCAAAAATGCTGTTTGAAATCAATGATAAATAACTCATTCTTTTTGCGAAAGACAAAGCAGAAAGAAACGTTTTATAAAAAGCATTTAAATTAGCAAATATTTTGTTGGTGATGAATTTAAATGAGATTAACTTCAATTGATTGAAGTATGGCAGTCCATTTTTTTTTGTTTTAAGCAAGTGGGAGAGGGTGGCAAAATAAATTCATTACAAAACAAAAGGAACATTCTATTTAAAAGATTTGCAACAAAATTAAAGTCATGATAACAATGGGATTAAGTGAAATAAAAATGTGTAAAATTATTTCAAGAGTTGTAAAATAAAAAATAGTTTTTTATTTTGTTAGTAGCTTGTTAAAAAAATTTGGGAATTAGGAAATTTTTTTTAAAAAATTCAGTTTTTTTTTTCATTAAATAATATGTTGGACATAAAAAAATTCGAAAAAATCAGTTTTTTTAAATTTAAATAATGTGTTAGTTTTAAAAGTGGACAGAGCCACGCCCATTAAAAAAAACTAAAGTTTTACTATTCAATTATTCCTGTTCAGTTTATTTCTCAAATATTTTGAAAGAATATCTAAGTCCTACTGAAACTTAATTTTACGCTCATGTAAGGGGGTTAGTGGGCGTGGTCAATGTAAATATATTATTGTTTTTAAAAAGCTTGTGAAACTTAGTTTATTTTTGATTCTACGGAAATTATAGTTTTTCTTTTTGTAATTAATTTATACACTTATTCTAATTAAAAAAAAAATACAAATAATCAATTAAAAATTTAATTGGTTCAATTGACTTTTTTAAATATTTAAATTATTAAACAAAAATTTTAAATATGACTTAATTAAACTGTAAATTAAAAAATATAAAAAATTATTTCAAATTAATCGTCCTCTTTGTATGAATTAGGCAAGATATTTATGAATTAAACTATTTTCTTGAGCTTTCGGTCGAAAAATTGGATAAAAATATTCAAGATATTTATGCTAATTAAAATTTTAATAAATTTAATTCTTAAACACAAATTTCATTGAAATAATTAAATTTTTAATTAAACTTTTAATCAATTGAATTTATAAACAAAACTTTACTTGACTTCATAAAAATTTTTAATTAGTTATTTGTTTTTTTTTTTTTTGTTTCTTTCAATTAATTGTGTTAGTAATTAATATGTTTAAATTATAAATTTCTTAAGCGCCTTTCAGCTCATTTAATATACAACAAAGAAATGAAAACTATCTGTCAGTTAGCAGGCAACTGTGATCATAACTAAAACTAATGGCAACAATAAGCTTTTATTCTCACGCAAGTAAAGTTCCTGCTTAAGCTGTTACCGTTTCCTTTTATATTTGAACATGCTTGAAATAAAGTAAGGGAAACAAAAGGAAAAAGCATACGCTTACAGAGAAGAGTAAAAAGGAATTTCTTTTATTAAAAAAAAAAAACTTAAAAAACTTAAGCTAAACAAAACAATGCAACTAAAACAGCAACTGGTCATTTTGCTTTATTTTTCCTCTCCAATTGCAGCAAAGAAAGAAATTTTAAAAGAAAAGATAAACTTTCCTTTAAGCAGGAAAATAATTTGCTAAGCAAAACACGATACAAAGCAGAATGCAGCCAAATGAATGAATGAAAATGAAAAGGAATAAAAAATAATAACAATAATAATAGAAAGATTTTATTTAATTTTTTTTTTGCTTTTTAATTTTTTTCTAAGCCTTAAGTTGCGGCCTTCGTTTATTTTTATTTGCAGAGTAGACTTAAGCAAATTCAAAAGATGAATGTCATTAAAAATAAATATATATTCTATATTTAGATGTTAGAAGATTAATCTTTATCTAGGCGTAAAATTTGCCACAATTTTATATAATTACTTTCTTTTAATAAACCATCCTCGTTCATTCACTTCAAAATTTATATTAAATCAATATTTCACATAAATAAATAGTGAGACAAACAAATTATGACCACACAAATTTATACTATTTGGTTTGTAATGAACTTTAATGAAATTCCCAACAACATGACTTTTCATCAGGTTTTAAATTTATGTTTAATAAATAAATAACAAAATAAAATATTTGTGCATGAAATAATAATTTACATTTATTTAGCAACATGTGTTGCTACAACAAAAGCAAATAAATAAATTATAAAATAAAACTATATATATATTTAAATTAAATGGTGATAAAGTTTGCATTAAGAGCACACACAGCCATCAATGAACATAAATGCAATTGCCTTAAAGCGTTTAGTTAAAGTTAAAGAAAATTTAAAGCAGATATTTTTTATTAGATTTTGTATATACAATATTTATATAAAAATTAAAAGTAAATGTTTGGTCTTCTCTGGTGGAATCAATGGTTAACAGAAAAAGTAAAAAAGACTACTTTGAATATCAAATTGCTTGAATGAACAAAGAAATCGTTCAAGTTCATGACATCAGTTATTAAATTGGCAAAAATATTAAAAAACGGGAATTTATTTCAATTAATGATATTTTTATTTTTATTTAGAAAAAATAATTTAAAAAATTTCTAAATATCAACAAATTAATTGTAAATATATTCAAAATCAATTAATTTAATGATTGTATTAAGCAATTAAATAATTGAAATGTTCAACAGAATAGACCAAACAGTATATTGAATAAAGTAACCCCCTGTTTGTGTAAAACGTTTGAGTTAAAAATCTTGGCGTTTTTGTAATAGACTAAAGGAAACTTGTACAACTTTTCTTTAATCTATTACAGAAACGTCAAGATTTCTAACTCAAGCGTCTTACACAAACAGGGGGTAAGACTCAATTAAATGCATTCGAATGGCAAAAGTCGTACAAGCAAATTCCTGAAAATCAACTAAATGCATTTCAGCAAGAGCCCTATAATCAAATGATAAAGAAAGCTAACTAACGGCCTGTCCCACGATGTCACCAGAAATCGTTCGATCGAATACTTATATTGAAAACAACAACAAATTTGCTAATGTTATTGTTGTTTGCAATACAAGTTTCCGATCGAACGATTTCTGGTGACACCGTGGGACAGGCCGTAAAAATTATATTGAATAAATTAAGCAGGTTAAATCAGATTAAAAATCGTAGAAAAATCCAACTTAACCACTTTACACAAGGCTGTTAATTTTTAAGTGCAAAGCAAATCAAAATGTTCACGTCTACAACAAAACGTTCACGCAAAGAAAAGATATGGTTCTAGAATGGTTGAGAAAACAATATTATGTTCTCTGAAATAAATGTGCGGTCGTCGAAAACTAGTTATTGTTATTTTAAATATTTATTTCGTTACGATAAACAGAGTAATTTTTGAATTTAATAATTACATTATCACATCCATAAAAAGGTGTGATATGGTTAGGGTTTAACAATATAGTTTTGTTAAAAATTTATGACTACAACATAATTTGTATTATTATTTAAAAATAATATGATGTAAATAACAATATAATGTTATCCAAAACCATACTATGTTAAGTTTTAAAAAAAAATATTTTTCAGAAAAATCTGTCAGTTCAGTATTTCGTTTGTAAGCTATCGGTAGTGCACGGGTGATGTTAAACAAATGAATAAATAAATAAAGTATAAACAAAAGGGTAGACCAATAAAAATATATAAACATTTGTGTATCTCTTTATACAGACATGTCTGTATGTCGTGTAAGTATACATTTCTATATATACATTTTATTTCAACAATATTAAATTATTTTTATTTAGATTTTGACGCACAGCTGTTTCTACAATAAATATATGATTAAAAAATAAAATAGTATTATTATATTAAATAATACTGTGGTCGTATTTAACAATATTAATATAATATTAGAACATGGTATGGTGAGTCTCAATTATATTTTAGTCACATCTAACAATAGTGTTGTCATATTTACAATACTAAGATTATAATATAATTAACTCAGATAATATTTTAATTAACTCAGATAATATTATAATTAACTCAGATAATAATATTGTTAAAGTTTTTTTTCTATTAACAATAATATGATTTGACTGCAACCATATAATTCAATCACAGTATGTTGCTGTTTGATTATGGTTACCTCAACCATATTTTTTCTCTGCGTGTAGGTAAATTTGTATTCAACGCACTGTCATTAATCACTAATGTGATAAACAAATTATGTATAATATAAATCATATTATCGCAACTCAATATATGCCCAGATATATAAAGAGTGGCTCCAGTAAATAAATAAGTAAATAATAAATAGTAATAATGGTTCTTGTCCCAACTTAGCAAGAAGTTTACAAGCAAATGATGATGAAAAATAATTCCAAAAATATAATTGAGAATTACTGGATATTTAAGTAAAGCTTTAACATAAATTACACAAAAAAAAAAGAATTCACAGGGTAAAAATTTTACCCACAATAAAATTCACTTATTCCAAAGAAATGGTGAGAGTAATAATAAATTGAGTACAGTGTGACGACTTTGGCGATTTTTTTTTAATTTAAGCGTTTTTTCGTTTTCGCGATTTTTAAGATTGTGGCGATTTTTTTAATTTTAGCGTTTTTTCGTTTTCGCGATTTTTAAGATTTGTTGCGATTTTTTTTTGGTATTGACGTTTTCTTTTTAATTTTAGCGTTTTTTCGTTCTGGTGATTTTTTAGATTTTTGGCGTTTTTTTTTTCTGACGCTTTTTTAATTGTGCCGTCTTTTTCATTTTGTGGATTTTTTTCGATATACGGCAACTTTATTTCGGTTTTTTATAATGTATATTTTTAGATTTTAGCAATTTTTTCAGTTTCACCGCTACTTTTGCTTTTGGGCGATTTTTTTATTTTTTGGAGATTTTTTTAGTATTGAAGCTTTTTAAATTTTAGAGTTTTTTCTGTGTTAGCGATTTGTTTTCGCAATACATGTTTTTAATTCTAGCGCTTTTTTCGCTTCGGCGATTTTGTCCTTTTTAGTTGTTGCGATATTTTTTGGATTGCTTTTATTTTTAATGATTTTTCTCATTTAAGCGGCTTTTTATCATTTTGGTGTTTTTAACGCGATTTAGGTTTTTTTTTTAATTTTGCCGTTTTTTTTTTGCTTTGGCGATTTTTTTCGGTTTTCGAAGATTTTTTTTCGCTTTGGCGATTTTCTCCGTTTTTGGTGATTTATTTAGTTGTGCTGATTTTTTATATTTTAGGGACTTTTTTATTTCTGGTGGTGTATCTCATTTAAGCGCTTTTTTCATTTTGGCGATTTTTACGTTTGGTTATTTTTTTTTAATATTGGTTTTTTTTAAGTTTTTTTTTGTTGTTTAAAAATTGTAGAGTTTGCCTCTCACGGTTTCCAGTGTTAATTCTTGTAATCCACATAAAAATACACTAACTTTGTAAATTTTAAGTATCTATGTATATTAAAATTCTCTGTATATAACGAGTACACTAAGATTTCAATTTGTGGACATCGACGTCACTTTAACACAATACCAAAAAAATTTAAACTTGTTTACTCGCTCTCGAGAACAATTTTGTGCTAAAGACAATCCATTTCCATCCTCGAAGGTGTAGAAAATAGAATAACCCTTCCAACATGAGTCAGTTGTTTCCGATAACGGCTATACAAGCCTCAACTTTTTTGTATTGTGTTAAAGTGACGTCAATGTCGAACACTTGAAGAAGGGTGAATATGTTTCGTTGCTCGCTTTAGAACCAGAGCACGAAGCCGATGTAAACTGGTGATCGGCAGCGGCTAAGAGCAAATGTCGTCGGCGGCGGCTAAAAGCCGGCTGTGAGCCGAAAAATTTTCGCCACCGGCGGCTAAGCAAATGTGCCGGTTAACGGTCGGCTAACACAATAATTTGGTTTTTTTGCTTACATGCAAGGACTATGGATAACGCACCTTCCCTGCTAACATTTTCTATCGCGAAAGTGACTCAGAAGTGATGCTAAGATACCATTTTCTTATCGTAGAAGCGTTTTCCGTATTGAGAAGTTGTACCCACCGGAAGTAACTTCAAGAAGTCACTTCTGCGTTACTTCAAGAAGTCACTTCTGCGTTACTTCAAGAAATCACTTCTGCGTTACTTCAAGAAGACACTTTTTTATTATTTTATTCGCCTCTCTTTTGCTTTTAATTTTTTTTTTTTGCCTTTACAGATAATTCACTCATATTGACTATGGGACAATTATCTAATTAACAATTATGTAAAAACTACAACAATAACAAAACAAAGTCACACTTTACCACTGACCGACCACAGCAAAATACAAAAAAGAAAAAAACTAATCTCGATGATGTCGAAAACTTCTTTATTGCATTATTTAATTTTTTTAATTTTATTTCGCGGTCACTGCGACTTTCCCAGAAGTGCGTGCATAGTGTTGTTTTTGTTTATTATATCCATAACGGCACATGTCATTTTCGGCTGGTGTTGTAAACAACAAACTATCTTCCAAACGTCGTCTGGATGATTAAAAGACGACTGCAATGTAAATTGTTATTGTGAAATTCAAACTATCTTCCAATTAACGTCTGGAAGTGAGTAAGACGTAACGCCTTTGACAATGGACGATGAAAGAAACTTCCAAATGTTGGAAGGGTTATTAAAACCTACATAATTCGAATATATACAACGGTTGCAACGTATAAAAAGGAACTGTATTTTCACGTTTGCTTGAAAGTGTGTCCTGGTTTAGAACGTTACAGCTATATAACTACATATATCGCTTGTGTATCTCTTGCAAGTATAGATATATATTTTTATTTTTTATGCTGCTTTAAGAAAACGAGCCATTACCGCCAAAGAAGCTAAACCCACATAATTTTTGATGTTTATAAAAATCATTAATTTGTTCTCATTATCATTATCTGTCAAAATTTTATAACTATAGGATATACCGTTTAAATTTTATAGCAAAAACAACTTAAGTACACATTATTGTTTACAGTTTTTGTAACAGTAACTTGTAACTTAAGCTTTTCAAAATAAAGCAAGTAAGAGTGCTATATTCGGATTAGCCGAATATTATATACCCTTCACCGATGTCGTAGGAATTATATGCATACATACAATATTACATACATACATATTTGTTTTATGAAAGACAAAGAGTTTATTTTTTCGTGTATTAAAATTTTTCTACTAACCAACTTGATTAAAATATTTTATTTTCGATATAAAAAATAGTTTAATGTTTTATTCTGCATTTTTTCATTATTAACATTTTTAAAATAGTTATCTAGAGAGGACTTTAACATAGATCAGCCCTTTCTGATAGCAATTTATGCACCCATATCTAAGAAACTTGAATACAGATTAGACCACCCAAATTGCCGAAAGTATTTATTTTGTTCGCTCCACCGGCAGTTTCTGATATCCTGGCCATGAAATATCATATTCACTGAAAGCGTGCATACCTAACGGCCATGCGCATTGCACTTTTCACCTAAAAATAACCTTTCCTGGCTATAAACACTTTTAGCACGATAACTTTTAAATGACACGTTTTTCGGAAAATTTTTATAACCATTTTTGTTTAGAATAAATACCACAACACCTTTCTTCTATCTAATTTTCCACATGGTTTTTTAATGTGATGAAACTAAGTTTTCTTGGATAGACTTTTATTAACGGCTCTCGCCAAATTTCGATAGCGATAATTTTAATTAGTTTTCATTATTTTATAAGGTAAGATCTGTGTATAATATAGCTTTATTACATTTGGACCAAATATGTATGTATGTATCATCTAATAATACAAGAATCAAACATCACATACCAGTTATGTTATGTATTTGGAAATTATCGTACATTTTCGTGATATATCTCAACAAAACTACTATAGACGATAGAAGAAAACATATTTTCGTATAAAGAAATCTGCGTACTTACTTGTATATATTCTGTAAATTCACGAAAAAAACCATTCGAATTCTTTCAACAAAAAAATTAAAAATGAATAGTATTTTAGCAAGAAAATTTTGCTATATATACTAGTGGTCGGCTCAGCCGTGCGCCGATCACAGCCGCATCCATCGGCGGCGGCGCAATTTCGAGATAAAATTCGGCGGCGGCTGTTAAGCCGGCTATGCGCCGAACAGCTTCGTGCTCTGTTTAGAACACCCATATAATTTTTAACTGTCATATATTTGTTGTTGTAGCGGCCAAAGTTTTATATATTCTCTGAAAATTTCAGGTACCGTAGCTCTTAAAGTTCCCGAGAAAACACCTTGTGACAGACAGATGGACGGACGGACGGACGGAAACAATAGGCTTCCTTTTCACTTTTGGTGTACGGAACCCTAAGAAGTATGAGGTATTCTTGAATTTTCGAGGTCATTTGTTTTGTTTCCAGCTTAATTCGAAATGAAAGAAAAAGCTTTCAATTTTATATGTTCATAAGATGTAAGTTCGAATCGAATTACAGAGTAGACCCCCAGTTGTTTTATTTTAACTAAAGGCTTGCAAATAATTATTTTTAAAATAGAATATTTCGTTCTAATCCATCGAGGGATTAAATCAATTACTGTTTTACAGCCGATCAATTGCTTTTATTGAAAATTTAAAAAAAAAATTATTTTTGTTGTTATTTTAAATTTAATTTTATTTAAAAGTTGATGACGAAAAAAAAAAATTGTTTAAATCATTCTAAATCAAAAATATTTTTCATTTCCATTTTATTATTTTTGTTACTTGTAATGTGTTTAATTACTTCCAGTTAAACTGAATGAAAAATTCCTTTTAACCCACATACAAAAATTTTAATAATTAATTGATGGCAAAAATAGTTAAATTGACTTACATACAAAAGATTTCTGTCATATTTAAGTGGTTTCATTAAAATTTACCTGGAAATAGAGAAAGACAAAATATATAATATTGAATTAAAATTGATAACTTAATAGCATTTAAAATATCTTTTAAGCAAATTAATATAAAAATATATTTTGGTTTTGATGAATCGTGCCATAACCGCCAAAAAAACTTAAGCAACATAATTTTCGAACTTGATTTTTTAACAAAGAAACCAGGTCCAAAAAGTGTGTGCGTTAAGCTCTTTTTTTTTGGAGGTAATGGTTCAGTATAATACAGCAAGAATAACAAGAAGCTACAATTTAGATTATATATTAAAGATACAGGTGTCCCTTGATAACTTGAAACTTAAGGTAGCATAGATAATTTAAACATTAAAATAAGCAAGAGAAAACTAGAAAATTGTTTCAATAAACATATTAAAATATTTATATTTAAAGAGTATATCGTGCCATAACCGCCAAGAAGGCCTAGGCGACCTTATTTTCGAACTTCGTTTTTTAACGAAAATCGATTATTCACGATTTGTATAATAACTATTTTTCGTCAGAAAAAAAACGAAGTTTAAAAATATGTCGCTTAAGCCTTTTTGGCAATTATGGCTCGATATATCACCTTTAATTTGGAGAATTTCGTCTTAAGCTCAACTTCACAGTCCTTAGTTAACTAATAAAGGTAGTTTAACCAATGAAATTGTTAAGAAAAATCGTTAGTTAAAGCACGTGCGTTAATTAACTATAGACTTTGAATTTGGGTCTTAAAAGATGACAAAATTATACAAAGAGATGTGAAGTGATAAATGATACAATATTTTGTTCGACATTTTTTTTTTATAAATTTTATTTAATTGTTTATTTTTATATAAACAATTTTTAATTAAAATAACTGGGGTCGAATCGTTACATCCGTGAACGTACAACTCGTCACGTAAAAACACAATTTTCAGATTAGGACATACGTGAACGTATTGAAATCCCATTCAGTTTATACGATTGACGTATCATTTAATTTGTTTTCGTACGATTGTCGATACGATCACGTATGTAGCGATTTGAAGCCTGATCTTGCTTTTTATTTAAATTATATTTAATTGTTTATTGTTAAATAAATTTTTTTTATTACACAAATCTGGTATTGAAAAAAATTTTGCAAATAAATATAATTTATTTTCAATTATTAAATATTATTTTAATGTCTTCTAAAAAGCAAATCACGGTCTTCGAAAGCCCTAGTTCAATTTTTGGTCATTCTCTGTAGTCATAACAACATCATAAATTTTACTGTTATGCCTTAGAGTCTCTGCTAACACTTTACACAGTGGACTCCTATAATCGAGCCGTTGGAGTTCAATGTAAAACCAAACCACTGATATAATATTATACCAAATGGGTCTTGCGGGCATTAGCCTTAACCTTTAAGTGCTATATTAATCATAAATGCCAATCACACAAACGAATTTAATCTTTATACAGTGAATTTTGGAATATTTGCAAACAGTTAAGCCTTATATTACCAACAATTTGATAATTGCCTAAAGGTGCATTTACTATGATTTAATTCTTATCCAAATTTCTTATCTTTAGATTTATATCTTTTTTTTTACAAGGCGCATAAGTATAAACAAAAAGTCACTCATCTTTGGGCCATAATTTGGCTTTTGGTATAAAAGTTCGATTCATTTCATTTTGTTTAACAGTCAGCAGCAGTCAGTTTTTGGTTGTTGTAAGAGTTTCACAAATAATTTTTAAAAATTAAAGTCTTTGCTTTCAGTTTCCTCAAAGAAAGTAAGTTAAACTAATAACAATTCTTTACAGAATTAACATTTAACACAATTTTTAAGCTATTTTTGCCAATCATGAAGAGAATGGAATACAATACCGTGCAAGGATCTGCTCCTGGTCACACAAGCCTAATGCCAACGAATGTATTTTCTCCTTGTGTAGCAGTTGCCATGGCAACTGCAACCGTTACGAAACCAATGGAAAGTGCGAAGGCAAGTGCATAGAATAAATAAATATTCTGCACTATTGAAATCTAACTACAAAATAATGAACTTTTAATAATATTCCTTCTTAATTAAAAAAAAATAATAAATAATTGAAAATATATAGAGAAAATAAAAAAAAAATTCTAAGAAATTAATCAATAAAAAAATTTCTATTTAGAAAGTTCAAAAGGAAAATTTATATTTCCTTTTGAACTTTCTAAATAGAAATTTTTTTCATTTTTTTCATACAATTTTTTTACTAGAATAAGTTTCGCAAAGCTTAAAAGCTTGTCCAAACGAGTTATTATCATAAATCAAGTTCTTGGAGTAAAAAGAGTGGACCGAGGTAAGGAGAAACCATTATCCAACAAGAAACAAGCTTTGATAATTGTTGAGCCTTAACTAGATGCTACAAAAGCCATCTGTAGTAACATTGATTTCTTTTTATCAAAAAAAAAAAAAAAAATATAATAAAAATCCATCAAAATATCGAGCCATAATCGCCAAAAAAGCTTAACCGACATTTTTTTACCCCATTTTTCGTACAAAAATCGATTATTTACAATCGAAAATAATCCATTTTGGTCAAAAAATTCATTTCGAAAATTATGTCGCTTAAGCCTTTTTAGAGATTATGGCACGATATACGGAAAAATAAAGGCATTTTTTAAAAACTTTTCAGCCTGAGAACTAGTTTAGCGTTTTCAGAAATATTTGTCTTGATTTTCTAGACAATTGCATTAAAATTTCTTGGGTGATTTAAAAAAAAAGAATAAGAAATAATTTTTAATGTAGAAAATTTTGCAACACCCACTTTTTTAAGTCGCTAAAAATGGACAAAAATTAATGATTTTTCATATTTTCTTTTAAATTCCCAAAGCACAAAAACCATACAGGTTCATTAAAACAATTAATTCTATTGAAAGAGGAACATTGAATTATCGTGAGGAAAGGAAAAATTAATGAGCGCTAAATTATTGAGAAAAGACTGTAATGCATAATATTAAAATCATTGAAGATTCAAGGTAATGAGTGCCAAATTATCAGGAAATATTTGAGACTCAAACTAGAGTGAAACCTGTAGAGAAATTTTAATTTAACGAAAGATTCATCCACATATGCAAGGAAATTAACGTGTGCTTCAAGTGTACATTAGAAAAAATTTCATAGAAAAACTGGTTTGAACGTACACTTCAAGCACACGTTATGTTTTCTTTTGTATAAGGAGTTTAACTTTAAATTATCAAAAAAAATTCAATAGCAAGTTTTAATTATTCAAGCTTTTAAACTGCCGAGCGCTATGTTATCGAGAGAAGACTGTATATTAACTTAAAGTTATTATTCAAATTTCCAATCAGCTAGAAAATACTGTAAATAAATGTTTAATTATACAATTACTTAAAACGGCGAATGTCAAGTTATCGAGAAACTACTGTATAGAGGGTTCAGGTTCATAAAAAAATATAAACTGTTGATTTCCAAACTATTGAATAAAGGTTATGTGGAAATTTTATATTACTGAAATATTCGAACTAAGCGAATGTCAAACTATCGAGAGGGGACTGTAAATGAATATAAAACTATGGAAAAACTCAAGCTTACGTGTATCAAATTGTCAAGATGATAAAATGATTGAGAGATTCAAGCTTATAAAACTCAATTTATTGGTAAAATTTAATGTATTGAAAGACTCAAACTAATAAGTATCAAGTTATCGAGGGAAGTCTGTATAGAAATTTAAAAGTATCAAAGGAAGCTTAAAATTATCAACAAAAATTTTATGGAAATTTTAAATTATTAAAGCTTTTAAACTGGCGAGTGTCAAGCTATCGAGGGAAGACTGTACATAAAATTCAAGTTATTGACAGATTTTAGCTAACAAGTCTTACAATTATTGAGGAAACCTTATAAATATGTATATTTAAATTATTAAAAGTTTCGATCTAACGAATGACCAACTATCGAGAGCAGACTGTATATTAATATAAAATTTTTGAAACATTAAAAACTATCAAATTGTCGAGATAGCGCTATAAATAAATTTTAAGTATTGAAAAGGTTTGAGCTTCAAATTATTGAGAGAAGATTCTACAATGCTAAAAGTATTGAGAGATTCAAGCTTATGAAATTCAAATCATCGCCAGAAATTTAATGTATTGAAAAACTCAAACTAATAAGTATCAAGTTGTCGAAAGGAAACTGTATATTATTTTAAAAGTATAGAAAGATTCAGGATTAAAAGTATTAAAAAAATTTGCATAGAAATTTTTAATTATTAAAGCTTTCAAACTATCGAGAGAAGACTGTATATAAAATTAAAATTGTTGACAGATTTCAGCTAACGAGTGTTGAAATTATTGAGGAAAGATGAAAAAAAATATTTAAAATTTTTAAAAGTTTCTAACTAACGAATGTCCGTTTATCGAGAGTGGACTGTATATAAATAAGAAATCATGGAAAAATTAAAAAAAAAATTATCAAGATAAAGCTGTAAAGTGAGAAGACTGCTTATTAGTTTTATTTTTTTCAATATTACAAACTGCTTAGTGCTAAATTATCGAGAGAAGACTGTAAAATATCTCAAATTATTGAAAGCTTCAATCTAACATATATTACAATAACCAGAAAATATTGTATATAAATTTAAATTTCCCTGAAATGTTCAAACAAACAAATGTTCATATATCAGGAGAGTACTGTATTTTTTATATTTATTTATTTTTTATTTTATTAGAAAGCCCTAAGAAATATGGAGCCATTAATGACTTTTCTTTTTTAAAGTAATGTAAATTTATAAAAAGTTTCATGAATTTTTTCCCCCAAAATTTTTGCAAATCATAATAAATTTTATTTGTTTTGTTGTTTTTTTTCTGCAAGCTGATTTCCTTAGAAAAGTGATAAGAAAACAAGAAAAAAATTTATATTACAAATGATTTATTGGAAAATATTTTTTGTGTTATTTCCTTAATATTTTAAGATCATTTTCCAAAAAAAAGAAAAAAATGAGTTTGTGAGTGTGTGTGTGTGTGTTTTTTGTTTGTTTCTAAGTTTGTTATTGTTTCATTTGCGGATGTTGGTTGTATTCCTGTTTCAAATTATCGTATAGTAAAAGTTGAAAACTTTTTTTCCTTGGCAAAAGTCAAAGACCTTAAAAAGTTCACATATACAAAAGCAAAACACATACACACACATATACACATTCGCTTGAACTAAAATAAAATTAGTAACTGCAGGCCACTCATATAATATTCACCCACCCACTTCTTGCAAAAAAAAAAGGTCCAGTTTAGGGCTGTCATACACCCTACGGGACATGTCAATAGGACGTCTAACTAGGTTAGACCACTTGCCAAATGAAAGTTTGCTGGTCTAGTAAAATCAACTCTTTCATTGTGTTCCTGGTTATTTTTTAAAATATAATTTTATTGTTAAATTAAGATTGTAGGGTGCTGTTCGCACGGTCAAGTCCTTTTATATTTGTTCTTACTTGTCTGAAATACAAAAGTATTGGTTTCATTGTCTACATTTTGCTGGCGGCGTTCTTTAACTGTTGGCAAGTTATGCCGGAATTTACTTAGACAAAACATTACTAAAATAAAGTTTTTTCTCTTATTTCCTGTATATATATTTTTGCTTGTTTTTTTCGTAACGAATTTTATGTGTGTCACAAAAATACCTTTTATATTGAAAAAAAAAAATAGTAAAAAAATAAGAGAAGTTTTGTTTAATTTTTTTCCTGCGTTCAAGTAGTTTTCAACAAAAACTTTCCTTGAATAAAACAGGCCAAAAACTTTTTCTTTTTCCTTCTTGCATGACTTCCAGCCAACATATATAAAAGAAGAAGAATATAACAAAAAAAAAAAAAAAAAAAAGCTTGCGGCATAAAACAAAGTGACAACATGGCTGAAAACACAATGCAACCCCATTTTACTTACTCCCTTCTTTGGCATTTGCAATAATTTCTTTGTTGTTTTTAACTTTTATTTTTATTTGTTTAAAACGAATTTGTTGCATTGTCGTTTCGCGGTCTTAAAATAACATCAGCTACAATAAATAAAAAGTTAATGAAGAAAAAAAAGTGACATGTACAAATATTATTCTTTGTATTCTTGAACTACCCGGAAATTCTCTTGTTCTGCTGAAAAAGTAATCTATAAGAAAGCCTGTCGTAGGTTACCTTATCAATGGTTTGTACCACAGATCATCAACAAGCTTCAGTTAAGACAAGAACCATTAAAACACACACACAATTGATTTTTAGTACAATTTTCAATAAATTCGCTTAATGTAATCAACAGTTTTCTTTATTATTGATTAAATTAGATTATTCTTTAGATAAATTAATTTTCCAATTTATTTTCAATTAATTTTTTATTCAATTCAATTAAACAATTTATTTATAATCACATATTATATATTTGTTACTTTTAACCCCTACGAGGAGCGGAGGGTCTTAATTATTTTTTTATAAAAAAATAAAAATTTCATTAATTGAAAAAAATGTTTCCTTTTCCTAATCATTAATATCATAAATTTTTAAAACTTCAAGCTTTTGTTAGCTTCCAGAAATTTGCTAACAAAAAATACTTTGAAATTTTTCTTCTATTCACTCATTTCATTTACAACTGCCGGGCTTGCAATGCTTACACCTTTATATAAATTTGCCGAACTTGGTGTGGGAATCTTAAACTGTTTTACGTGTCTGGAAAACAAATACTTTACTTCTACTTTCTGTTGAATTTTTATTGCAATCAGCCACGTTTGAAAATACGAACACTAATTCTACAGATAAAACTCTTAAACGATATAAGACATAAAGTATTTAACATAATTAAAAGTGTTAATTACGAGTAATAGATTCTAAATGAGGAAAAAATGATTCCAGAGCACATGGAATTGGCAAATGAGTTAACAAACAACTAAGCTGGACTAGGTAGACTATTGTTGGACTCTGACAAGCTCGACTATACTAGATTATGAAAACACTATGGCTAGACCAGACTAGACTGGACTTTACTAGACTAGACTATAATAGACTAGAGTAGACTAGACTAGACAAGACAAGACTAGACAAGACTAGACTAGACTAGACTAGACTAGACTAGACTAGACTAGACTAGACTAGACTAGACTAGACTAGACTAGACTAGACTAGACTAGACTAGACTAGACTAGACTAGACTAGACTAGACTAGAGTAGACTAGACTAGACTAGACTAGACAAGACAAGACTAGACAAGACTAGACTAGACTAGACTAGACTAGACTAGACTAGACTACACTAGACCACACTACACTACACTAGACTAGGCTAGACTAGACTAGACTAGACTAGACTAGACTAGACTAGACTAGACTAGACTAGACTAGACTAGACTAGACTAGACTAGACTAGACTAGACTAGACTAGACTAGACTAGACTAGACTAGACTAGACTAGACTAGACTAGACTAGACTAGCCTAGACTAGACTAGACTAGACTAGACTAGACTAGACTAGACTAGACTAGACTAGACTAGACTAGACTAGACTAGACTAGACTAGACTAGACTAGACTAGACTAGACTAGACTAGACTAGACTAGACTAGACTAGACTAGACTAGACTAGACTAGACTAGACTAGACTAGACTAGACTAGACTAGACTAGACTAGACTAGACTAGACTAGACTAGACTAGACTAGACTAGACTAGACTAGACTAGGCTAGACTAGGCTAGACTAGACAAGACTAGACTAGACTAGACTAGACTAGACTAGACTAGACTAGACTAGACTAGACTAGACTAGACTAGACTAGACTAGACTAGACTAGACTAGACTAGACTAGACTAGACTAGACTAGACTAGACTAGACTAGACTAGACTAGACTAGACTAGACTAGACTAGACTAGACTAGACTAGGCTAGACTAGACTAGACTAGACTAGACTAGACTAGACTAGACTAGACTAGACTAGACTAGACTAGACTAGACTAGACTAGACTAGGCTAGACTAGACAAGACTAGACTAGACTAGACTAGACTAGACTAGACTAGACTAGACTAGACTAGACTAGACTAGACTAGACTAGACTAGACTAGACTAGACTAGACTAGACTAGGCTAGACTAGACAAGACTAGACTAGACTAGACTAGACTAGACTAGACTAGACTAGACTAGACTAGACTAGACTAGACTAGACTAGACTAGACTAGACTAGACTAGACTAGACTAGACTAGACTAGACTAGACTAGACTAGGCCAGATTAGACTAGACTACACTGCACTACAATATACTATATTATAATAGACTTGATAATGGCTAGCCTAGACTACAAAATATTAAAATAAACTATAAAGAAATTTTAATTTGTTTTTAGAGGGCTTTACATATGAACATACATACATATGTATATCAAATTCACTGTTCTTTTGTAACATCTCTTTTAATTTATTTTATTTAAAACAATAAGCATTGTTTATTGCAATTTTTATAGCCCTTTAAATTTTATGCTTTTGTTAAGTTGTTGCTGCTGTTAAATTCAATTATTTATTTTCCGTCTATCATCAATCAAATGGCAGCTGGAATTGATATCAGTCATAAGCCATGTACTCGCAAATAATATTTTCTAAAGTTTGAAGCTGTGCCCTAAACAATTACGCGCAAACATTTACAAACATTAAAGTGATAAATGTGCAAGCGAAATATATATTGCAAAAAAAAACTCATATATTCCAAAACGGCTGTGAAGTTGTGAAAAAGTTTTAACTGTTGCAAAAGAGAAAAAAATTCAAATAAATTTAATGAAACATACGAATATTCATTGTTTTTGATGCTCTTGAAGTGAGTCAAGGCTTTGAAATAATATAAGAATTGATATTTTTAAAGGTTGTTGTTAGTAAGAATTTCAATTTTTATTTAGATTTTTATTTTGTTATAATGTCTATTTAAATTTTGTTTTAATTTAAAAATGGGTTTTTATTTCGTGCTATCAAATATGCCACGCACGTACAAAAAATACATGAAAATTATAATTGAAATTGTGCGGTTTTATGATGAATGCGTGCCAAAACTCAATGAAAAAATGTTTTCAGTTCAACCGCACGTGGGAGCCAGCAAAGAAGCAACATTCGCATTTTATTTATGTTGAGTGATGATTAAAAATTCATTATTAAACAAACCTTGAATTGAGGAGACATTAAAAATAACTAAAGCTTATAAATGTCAGATGAGCAGCTACACAATATTGTGGGAGTTATTTAAGGACAACATTTTTTGTTTATTTTGCACATGAATATTTTGCTAACCCAGAACAATTTCAAAATATTGTCGATTATGTCTTGTTTAACATGTATGATATGCAGAAAAAAATTAAAAGTAATCGAAATTGATAAGAAGGGATTTTTGGGGATTTCTTCGCTACGTAATGGGAATTTTAAATATGACCGAAAAATAGCATATATGAAAAATAAATTCGGAAAAGAAAATAATTATATGCTTAAAAAAAACTGACTCCAATGCAGGCAAAGATCTGGTAGAAGAAGATAAGAAGAAGAACGTGAAATATAAAATTAAATTTCAATGGAGATGCCTCCGCCCATTTTTTAAATGCAGGATTGTGTATTTTTTAGAGCTCAGGGTGCGTGTTAAGTCTTGTAAAAACCGGTATAATAGATCCACTTAAAAAAAAAATTAAATTATAATGGGCGTGACTCCGCCCATTTTTTTTAAATGGAAAATTGTGTCTGTTTTGGAGCTAAAGGTGTGTGGTAAGTTTCATAAGAATCAGTTAAGTAGAACCGCGTGAAATATTGCAATAAATTTTAAAGGGCGTAACCCCGCCCATTTTTTCAACTTTAAAATTGTATAATTACAAGAACAAAAAGTGTTTTATAGGTTTCGCAGCAACAAAATAATAAGAATATCATAAAATTTAATAAAAAAAACATTTGGGCGTGTCCCCGCCCAAAAAAAAAATAGAGACGCATTGTTAACCTCCTACTATTTTTGAAGTCGGTTGTAAAAAGAAAGCTACATGTTCGTCATGTATGTATTTTTTTTTTTTTTTATGTTCAGCGGACCACAAAAGACTCCATTTTCACATACATGCGATGGGAGCAGGAAGATGGCTAAATCCAAGACAAAGTAATTATTAATCATATAATAAATGGCATAATTCAAATTTGGTAAGAATTACTTAATAGTTAATGCGCTTAAAATAATTTATATATATAATTTTTTTGTATGACGATCTATAGCCCATTTAATTTTTTACATACGAAATGGACGATGTACAGTCCATTTTCATAAAAAACTTTCTGCATGAAAAATTGACGATAGTGCATTAAATTTTTTGTATAAAAAATAGATGATGTACATACATACATATGTCCATTGAATTTTTTTAATAATTTTTTTTTGCATTGCTATTTAACAGGCTAAAGTTCGTATCGCTTTTTAAGCCAAATTACATGTGATAATTATTATTGTCAGAATATTTACAACTAACTTTGGTGTTATTTGTTCATTAATAATTATCACATGTAATTTGGCTTAAAAAGCGATACGAACTTTAGCCTGTTAAATCATAAATATGGAAACAAATGGAGTTCGAATAATAATTAAAATTAACTTATTAAAAATATTTTAGGAAGATGAGATGATTTTTCAAAATAGCCATATTTTTCTTATAGCCATTTATAATAAGTTATTGCTTAAATTCATATTAAAAAGTAAGATTCAGTTAATTTTATTTTAAGTTTATTATTTCTATTTATTTCAATTAGATGAAAGAAACATTTTTTTTTTCTGTGTGGCGTATGATGAATATTAATTATGTTTAAATTTTGGGAAATATGTGTTGAAATTATAATTAATTCTCGTCTGTAAGCGTTGGGTAAGAAGAATTTTAATCACAATTATTTAAAATTATTTTGGCTAACATTTTACCTGCTGCAAGTCTGTATAAATTTCTTGCTTTCTTTTTTTTTTTGTTTATTAAATATTTTTCTTTTTAAATGCCAAAGTTCATGTTACATTGCACTCATTCCTGCTTCAGAAGTAAAAATTTCTATTACTTTATTTAAAGAGTTCATAAGTTTTCTTGCATGTCCATTTAATAGAAAAGAAAATATCATAATTTACGTTTACAACATGAACTGTGCCACAAATTTATTACAGACCAGCAAAAATTTTTAAATGCTAAAAAACTAAAAACTTGAAATTTTTTACTTTTATAACTCCTCCTTCAACAAATAATTATCTGTTGTATTCAGTTTTCTGCTTTTGCTTTTCTTTTGCTAAATATTTATTAATATGCAGGAGATTTCTAGTGGACTAGGAGGAAAAATAATGCAACAACTATTTAAAAGTGTATTTCTAATTTTTGCTTTTGTTTATACTTTTGTATATGAAGAACATGTTAACATATTTTTTTTCTCAAGTGAAAATTTCAGCAAAACCGTTTGGCTTATTCCTTAAGCATTAAACTGCAGCAATTGCGAACTGTGTGTGGTAAACAGAAAAACTTTTGTGCTTCACTTCTCTCTCATCAGATTTCAGGAATGTAGCAATTTGTTATTATAATTCTCCTGAAGCAGTTAGCTGGCAACACAAATACCCCCACAAAGTACGTTTTCATGGCTCATGCAAAAATATTTAGTTCTAAGAACACATGAGCCAGCTGGTGTCTGATTCTATTGAAGGACAGACAGAAAGACTGACACACAAACAGATAGACTCTTATGGCCAGATATGAAGTTCTTAGACGTGTTTTGTCTGCCAAAAAACTTTTGTGCTACACCATACATATTTGCTTATTACAAGCTGTTGCTTGTTCTCTAAACGTGCATAGAATTGGCATTTAATTTTTGTTACAGGCAAAATGAAAGGGCTGGTAATAGGAAATGATTCCTCTGAGGGATATCAATATTTCATGTTTGCTAAAGCAATATTAATGCATGTGATTGCAAATTTCTTTCAAATTAGCTTTACAAAACGAGCCATAACCGCAAAAAATATTAAGTTTCATATTTTTTCAACTTCGTCTTTTGACGAAAATCGGTTAAATACGATCGTAATTGATAGATTTACGTCAAGATTAGGAAGTTCGAATATTAAGTTGCTTAAGCCTTTTTAGCGGTTATGGCACATTATATTATCCAAGCTAATTCTTGAGTTAAGACTATCAATAAAGTTTTTTTTTACTAAAAAAATCAAAGTCACTTTTAAGGTGATTTTACCCAAACTTCACTTATTATATTTACAATGAGAGATAAATTAATTTGTTCAATAGAAAAAAAAAATTAATTCTTTTATATACTAAAATTATGATATCAATTTTTAGAATTCAAGATTTTACTGAATTCTGATCTTCAATTTGAATTTTAAACTTTAATGTATACAAAGACTTTGAGAAAAACATTTTCTTCCAATTAAGGGTGCATTTTCACGTTCTTTCCTTCATGTAAATACATAGTTATATACTACGTTTATACGCAAATAAAACTGTAAATTGTTGCCATATTATTGTTTTTATTGCGACTTACTAATTCAGAAAACTATTCACGTTTAACGCACTATTTGTAAATAAAATGCTTGAGGTTGCCACGCTTAAAAATGTTTGATAACAAAAAACAATAAATGGATTAATATTGCATAAAAAGCATTAACAGAAGCAAATAATGGCAATTAAAACAAATAATTATTTGATATTTTGAACATTTACACTATTATTTTTGTCAAAAAAAGTAAATTTTCTATAGAAGTGCTACCAAGTTTGTGTACTTTTGCTATTCCGTATAAACAGTGAGTTAATTTATTTGCGAATATTTTTAATTGCGAATAGTGCTTGTATAAACGTAGTAATAGAAAATTAAAAATTGTTTGCGTAATTTTAAGAGGTACATTTTTATGGAATATTTTAGCCCCCTAACTCCTCTCAGTATGGGTATCTTCTGTGATTTCGTAGCAAATAACTTCTGTCAAAAGTAATTCATATAAGAGATAAGTCGCTTGCATAAGCATGCATATACATTAGGGTGGCCGTTATTTTTTTTTTTTTTGTTTTTGGTTTCTTCTAAAAATTCATACCGTCCGGCCCTCAAGCCCATATATTCAATGCAATTTTTTTTGTTTATTATTTTTTTTTGTTTGGTTTTATTTTGACTATATGTATATATATGAAATAATTTAATATATATAAGCTATTATTGTACATGCTTAAAATAAAAAATTTCCATATAAATATAATTTTGTTACATAAAATTTTTGGTATTTTGTTGGTTATTTTTCTCATTATTTTCTAAAATATTAATTTTAGCAAATAAATTTCTTTGAGACTAATGTTGTTGACTTGAAGAGCTAAAATATTGCCATATCTCATATTCTTGTAAAATGATTTTTTAAAAAGACAGTCATATGCAAAAAATTACATTGAAAAATGAGCTTGAAGGCCAACTTTAAGGGCCGGACTCACCCCCTAAAACGCAACTTATCGGTATGAAATATTTGAGAAGAGAGTAGAAGAAATCAAAAAAAGAAAGTCTCCATACAATTAACGGCCACTCTAATATACGTATGTTGTAAATATTAAGCAAGGAGAACGTCAGCACACCGCATATCCTCATAAACATGTCCCTTTCTAGCACACATCACTCTTAAGATTCAAAATAGTTTTTATATTACGAGAAACAATTTCCTTGACCCAAGGAAAGTAGGCGGAGAAACGCCCATTAAATATTTGCCCTTTGATTTTATTTACTTTTACTAATACAATTGCTACAGAGCTTGTCGCACAACCTGGCTCCTTGTAATGACACAATCGCGTGCCTAAAAAAGTAGGCGGAATCACGCCAATTAAATTTTTTTTCATTAATTTTATGTATTTTTACTAATATGACTGCTGTGGAACTTGTGGCACATTCTGGGCTCTTGTAATGATAAAATAGCTTGCTTAAAAAAGTGGGCGGAACTACGCCCAATAAATTTTTGCACCATAATTTTATTTACTTTTACTTATACGATTGCTACGGAAGTTGTTGCACAACTTGCGCCCTTGCAATGACACAATCGCGTGCTTAAAAAGTAGGCGGAACCACGCCTATTAAATTCATTTTCCTTAATTTTATGTATTTTTACTTATAGCAATGCTACGGTACTTTTTACCCAATCCAGGCCCTTGTAATGACAAAATCCACTGCTTAAGCAAGTGGGTGGGGCCACGCCCATTAAAACACAATTTTATATTTCAAGTGCTTCTAGACAACCGATTCTTACAAGACTTTCCGCATACTTTGAACTCTAAAAGTTACACCATCTTGCATTAAAAAAAGGGGCAGAGCCACGCCCATTAAAATTTGGTATAATATAATATTACTTTTACTGATTCAATTTCCAATAAACATGGCAAACATTTTCCTTCTTAAAATAATATAATATCTTGTGCTTGAAAAAATGGGCATAACCACGCCCATTCGTAATTAAAAAAAAATCTTAATCAGTTTTAACTTTTTAAAGCAAATTTTTGGCATAATTTTTTTTTAAATAGTATATCGTCCTTTTTGCTTTCCTCTTGCCCCACTGTGCGTTATTTTAAAAATTTCATAATGACCATGTCATTTTGCTAACTTTATATTGAGTTTAAATATTTAATATGATTCTGTGTTGGTTGGCGTTGGATATGCATATAAATGTTGCTTAAAAATTCTAGCCTATTGCTGCTGAACCTTCTCCCCTGGTTTCCCATTTAATATTTAACATAATTTTAATTTTTTCCTCTATATATATCAACGTTGTATTCTCAATGTCATTATAATTTGTTTTTGCTGCTGCTGCTGCTGCTGCTGATGTGGGTATAATGATGATGTTCTAATTTTATATTCTCGGAATAATGAAATATACTAATGAAATGTGTGTGTGTGTGTGTAAAATCATCATAAATAATACAGTGAGCAGCAGTTTGTTTAAGGAAATACCAATCTTTTTATTTTCCTTTGTTTAATTATAATCAAAAGTTTTGGGACTTATTTTGTTCATTAATATATTACGAATAGAATTATAAATTATATTGTAACTAAATTAAAAGACTATAAAATAGCAATGCAGACATATTCTTTGTAAAAGTTTTTAAATTTAATCTGGATAGTTATAAGAAATTCATAATGTTATTCCCTCCCACTGAAAGTGATTTTTAAGCTTTTCTACTTTAAATTATTTTGTTTGTTGCAAAGTTCTTTTAACATGAGAAATACTAATGAGATGAGCAAGATGGCTTAATAAAATAACAGTTAACGCTCTTTGTCATATAAAACAGTGACATGAAATAAATAGCAAGAGAGAGATAGAACGGAACAATTAGCCAGGCTAGTCAGATTTTTTTCTGACCTATTTCGCCAAATTGATTTTAAAAATTGCCAAAAGTCGCCAAAAATCAGTATTATGTAGTTTTTCTTAGTAAATATGTGATAATAAATTTGTTTTTATATATATGACACTTTTTTTAATATAAATTTTTATAAAATGATCGTACCAAAATTTATTAGAAAATCGCCAAAATTAGAAATAAAATCGCCAAAAAATATTTCTTGTAAAGTTTTCTCATTCAAATTCAATGACTATAATTAATATAAGAAAAATCATCAAAATCAAATTATTTTAAGTTCTTGCAGACGGGTTTTGGTAGGATTTATTTTTGAAACTACTCCTTCAACAAACAAATTTTCCTGAATTAGACAAATTTTGAAGTTCGATTTTGTTTAAAAAAATAGCCATAATAATCGCCAACAAAGTTATTTATCGAAAGAAAAATCGCCATGTTGCCAAATCAAAAATTTGGACGCCAAACAAGTTGAGAAATCGCCATATCTGACAGCCTGCAACTAGCTTCGAAGGCCACTATACCTTCATCATCAGACTTTTTTATTGAAATTAAAATTTTATAGGCCTACGCATAGTTTAGAATTATCAAAATGCCAAAATTGTTGATAACTTTTAAGATACGGGCTGTAAAATTTTATCGTTATGTATGTAAAAAAATTTTAAGATTATAAAAAACCATCTCCTGAAAACGTTAATTTTTGTCGCTTATAACAAAATCGAAAATAACTTTCCTTTTTTTTTCTTATCATTCTTACAAATTTTGTTTTGTGGTCACACTACGCACACTTACACAAAATTTTGTCTCTAAAAAATATTTTCATAAACTTTCAAATGACACAATATTATTTATCCAGCATTTTTGATTTTTTTTTGCTATTTTATTATTAAATATCGCTTAATGCCCTAATTCTGTTCGATGATTGTGCCGTCTTGTCTATGGACGGAAAAAAGCCGCAATTGTGATTCTTTAAAACAATTATTAGTAATAGTCTCTGCTAGAAGGTGCGTGTATTTGCTTTATGATTTTATTCCAAACATTATATCCAACACATATTTTTTTCATATATTTTTCAAAATATTGTATAATACTTTCATTTAATTTTTGTATTTAAAAAAATGGTAATAATATTTTTATTTTTCATTATCAAAGACAACAATCATTTTTGAAGAAAATAATTTAGAGAATTCAAAAGCAAGAACTCAAAAGTATTTTCAAACAAAAACGTCCAAAATCTTCTTACTGAATTAGGGCATAACTTTTTCAAGTCTGAGTCTTTTCTTATTCATGTTTAAAAAAAATATTTAATATTTTAACCACTCAACTCGTTTTACATTTTTTCTATTTTTTTAAACAAATAATTCTTTATTTTTCTCATTAACACAACAATTTCTTTGATATTGCATCTGGCAGCCCTGTTTTTGAATGCAAATGTGTGAATGAATGTGTGTGTACAATAAACTGCCATGTTCAGATTTATTTGTTGTTCTTTTCTCTCTCTATATCAAAGGTAATTTGTATAAATGTGTGAGTGTGTGGGTGTGTGAGTGTATTTAAGTGTAGGTGGATTTATTGAATGAAGTTCATTGTTTATATGATTTTTTAACTCTCCCAGAGGTAAGTTAATTGCAGTTATTTTTTGCATTATGGATGTATGCTGAGTGTGTGTGAGTGTGTGTGTGTGTTACTGTGTGAGTGTTTGCATTATGTTAATGAGCTTAAATGAAATGCATGGAGAAGTTTCTATGCCAAAAATTTGGTTTTCGCTTTTTATTCCTTCTTTTTTAAATTTTTAAGGATAAAATAAATTTTATATATAAATCTTATTTACTAGAATTAATTTATTCTTTTAAATTTGCTATTATTTTAAGTATTAATGTAAAAAAAAAACTTAAGCACGTAATCTAAAAAACTAAATTAATTAAAAATTCAATATTAATGTTTATAAATATAAGCAAGAAAGTTAAAACTAGCAGGCGTTAAAGCAGATCTAATCAAAGCTAACAAAATTGGAGAAATGCATGTATTGCCTTTAAACTGAATTTTACATATTTTAGTTTTAATTTTCAGATGTTCACCAAAAACTTCCTTTAACTAACAATACTGTTAATGTGTTTACCATTCATATGTTAACAGTTAATACTTCCTAAAATAGATTATGGCCAAAATTGTACTTTTGGGAAATGTGTGCACGCACACACACACACAAACACATAATAAAATTCTCTCTCCGGTAATTAAGATGATAACGTTATTACACACTTAACATATTGAAACGGAAATGAACAATTGTCATGATTTTGGTGGCTGACTGGCAAAAATCATTGTTGAATGTCTAACAAAAGCCATCACCAAACAGTGGGCCAAACCATCACTTTAACCACATTTCACTGCTATTCCTGGCAAAATTTGCCGACAGGCTGTCAGCCAGACATTACGATCCATAAACCGCTATTGAAGGAATACATTTGAGGTACATAGTAAGTATGTGAAAAATGCTGCTATAAAACAAATGTTTAATTTAGTGCCACAATACAGCCTGTCAGCCAGTTAAAAGCAGCCTTTGCCAGTTGCATTGACTGCTTGCTGTGTTGCTTGTTTAGAGATGAAATATAAATGCTGGAAAAAAAATTTCAAATTCCGGGAACAAAACACACATTCAAACATATGCATGCATGTAGATGCAGCCTAAGCAAATGGTATATTAAGCAAAAAGACTTTTAAAACATGAAAACCTTTATGCGTGAAATTTCTCGTATCTGTTTCATTAAAACTTTACCGTATGGATATTTAGCAATTTATTTGTATAGAATATTTGAAATTTAGATTAATATGAATTCATGCTAATTGAAGGGGATTCGAATTAAAGCTAAAGCTTGTGATTTTATTAAACATTTTATTAAATAAAATACATTTTTTAAATATTTTCATTTGAATGAAAATGTATACTTATTTTGCATTTTAATGGTCCTTCGACCACATAAAATTATTTCCCCTTTTTTGTGCACAAAATTTTAATAACATGGAAAATATTTTAAAATATTTTTCATTAGTTTTTTTAGGAATTGTTGTAAATTTACTTAGATGAAACTAATTATATGGATGTGTATTAATTTCCCTTCTAAGAAAATTGTATGCCTTTAGTTTATTATAAAAATAGTTTGAGAATATTAACAAAATTAAAAAATTTCTCAGAATGAAGAAATTTTTTTTAAATTTCTTTTTTTCCTTATAAGGATATTTTAATCACAAAATATTTTAATAATGTGTATAAATATTAGCACACTTAATGCAAAAAAATTTATCTCTTTTCCGTAAACTGGAGATTTTCAGATAAATCTGAAAATTTTTCTTAAAAGGGAAATTTCTGTTTAATATAGAAAACTTTTAAAAACTATGCGTGAGTTGTTTAAAAAAAATGTAGAGATAGATTTTTCACAAGTGTTTGAACCCAATTTTTTTTTTTTTGAATAAAGGTAAATTTCCTTTCATATAAAATTTCCCTTTAAGAAAAATTTTATTTTTATCATATAATTTAAAGAAATGTCTATACAGATATATTTATATACTTGTGCTAATGTAAAAAATACAAAAAACTGTATTTTTCTTAAACAAAAATTTCCCTTGTGAAAAACTTTAATTTTCCTTCAAAATTTTAGTGCATATATTGTAAATAAAAAGTGAAAAAACAATTTGAAACTTCAGATGAATTTTTTAATTTCCATTAGAAAAAAAATTATATTTTCGTAATTTTTAAAATATAACAAAAATTAAAAATTTTAAAAACCCCCGGCTTTTTTCAGAAAAGATGTTATGTCTTCTAAACGGCTGGACCGATTTTCTTCAAGCATAGCTAAGTACCCTCTCGTTCAAGTCATCTTTAAAACAGAAAAAAACTAAATGAAAATCGGTATAGCCGTTTGGCCTGTACGTGGACACGGACAGACACACATATACACAGATACACAGACACACAGACACACACTACAAACTTATAGCATCCCCTTTTTTAGTCGGGGGTTAAAAAGAGGAGACACACTCGCAGGGTTAAGCCATTTGCATAAATTTCCCTCACTTGGAAAAATTTCCTTTTAAGAATTTTTTTTTGCTTTTTATTTAAGAAAATTATATAATTTCCGTTATATGAAAAGCTGTCAAGTACGAATATATATAAATTATTGTTAGTCTTTGGTTCTTCTATTTACTGTTTTAATTTATCAGAAAATAATAAAAATTCATCCAGATAAATTTGCCAATTATAGCGCACACTGATATTACAATATTCTTTCACATTGTACATTTGTTCAAAAATTACCGCTGAACTGAAAATTTAACACAAATGTAGAAATTTCCCTTAATTGGGATATTTTAATATTCTTTTAATTTTTAAGAAAAAAATATATTTAAACAGTGAGAGAGGAGAAACGCTTGAGTAGGGTTTAGCCATTTTTCGAAAATATCCCTCAGTTGAAAAAATTTCCCTTTAAGAAATATTTTTTATTTTGCTTTCAATTTAAGAAAATTGTATAATATCACAGGGAAATTTTTATTAATTTTATATTTTTAATATTTTTTTTTAATTTACCAATAAGAAAAATTATGTTCCCAAATATAGTAAAGACGGAGTATTAAAAATGTCTTTCGCAAAATGTCCCTTTGAGAAATATTTTTGTTTCGAAATTACCACTAAACTGAACATTTAACACAAAAGTGGAAATTTACCTAAAAGGGATATTTTAATTTTCCTTTCATTCTTAAGAAAATAAATATTTTTCAAGAGAAAGGAGAGAAGCAAAAACAAGTGCCAGTATTTTAAAAAAATTCCCTAAGTTGAAAAATTTCCCTTTTAGAAAAAAAAAATTTTTTTTCTTTTTATGTTAGGAAATTATGTAATATTCTTACTATAAAAAATTAAAAAGCACGAAGTAGAGAAATTTTTATTTATTTTATTTAATTTTTATTAATTTCAATTTAAGAAAATTGTATAATATCACAGGGAAATTTTTATTAATTTTATATTTTTAATATTTTTTTATAATCTACCAATAAGAAAAATTATGTTCCCAAATGTAGTACAGACGGAGTATTAAAAATGTCTTTCACATTGTAAAATGTCCCTTTGAGAAATATTTTTGTTTCGAAATTGCCACTAAACTGAACATTTAACACAAAAGTGGAAATTTTCCTAAAAGGAATATTTTAATTTTCCTTTATTTCTTAAGAAAATAAACATTTTTCAAGAGAAATGAGAGAAGCAAAAACAAGTGCCAGTATTTTAAAAAATTTCCCTTAGTTGAAAAAATTTCCCTTTAAGAAAAATTTTTTTCTTTTTATGTTACAAAATTATGTAATATTTTTACTATAAAAAATTAAAAAAGCACGAAATTGAGATATTTATACTAATCTCTTTTTAAGGGAAATTTTTATAATATCTCTCATTTTAATTTTTTTTGAACCCGTTTAATGCGCATTTAATCTTATCTGCTTAATTCTCTATTGTAATATTTAATGAAATTCATTAATTCCAAATCGCAGTCACTTGGCTTATTTTTTCCTTTTGTTGCACATTTTCCTTTTCGTGTCCTTGGAAACTTGTTTTATAAAACTGTCAATCTCTTTTAACTGCTTAAAAAAAACTTACAAACCCCCCCAAAAAAAAAACTTTGAAAAGTAATTAGTAGTAGACATGAAGGAAATATTTAAGAAAACTGTGCACTGTTGTATTGTAAATAATATATTTCTTTAAAATAAGCGTAAGCACATCTTAACATTAATTACAAAAGTACATTAAATGGAACTTTTCTTTATTTTAACAATTATTTACCAAGATTGGCTGGAGCGTAGCAACAATCAGAGAGTTTGAGCATAGAAATGCACTTTAAAATGCAGGGAATGCAAGAAAAGGCTGTCATTAGTCGACAAACCTATGTAATTAAAGCAATGAAAAAGTGTTTATGAGTTTGTGTGTGTGTGTGTGTGTGTGTGTGTGTATGTGTGCACGGAAAGGAGGTGGGCAGGCAGGTATGTATGTGCATACATACATTGGAGTGCGTAATGTAAAGTTGTAAAACTATTTGTAAAGACTCATTTAAACACACTTTCTCCATGCTTTTTTGTATTGCTTTGTATGCCCCAGCATTCACTTGAGTTGAAGTCTGCAACACTTAACATTGAAAATTTCCGGTTGTATGGCAAACATACACTGACATACACTTACTTGATGCATAAAAATCAGCTTACTGCAGAGTGGAAAACTAAATGCTTTTACGCTAAAAGAAGAAAAGAATGTCAACCTTTCAAAAGGAAATCTGACAAATGAGAAAAAACAACTAGGATTATAAGCAGATGTAGTACAGAAAAGAAATGAACCCACTAAATTTGTCAATGGTTTGTGAGATCTCAATGGTTTAAAGAAACTAACGTTTTCTTTCGACATAGTGGCACATGCCGTTAACTTACTAAACGTTTAATTAGAAAGTTTGCCTACATTTAGGCCTTTTATGATCACATATTATAGGCATTATTTTCAATGATAGATTTTGTATTAAATGCCATTTCTCATTGCCTTGTGTTTAAAAATAATAATAAAAAATATTTTTAGTTCATGTGTCAAATAGTTTTCCTTTTATTAAATTAATATTTTATTTTCCACTTAAAAAGAAGACTTTACTACTACCACCACCACAATTGAGGTCATTTTAAGGCAGGGAAATATAGACTAAAACGCACACACAGAGAGAGAGAGAGAAAGCGTTAAAGAGGGAAAAAGAGAAGTAAAAGGTACAATAATTATTATGGTAAAATTATTTTTCTTTTGTGATTTTTGATTCATGGTCGAATTAAAAAATACAATAATATTTATGCCACAATATTATTAGTAGTAGAATATGTTTATTTGTTTGCTGCTGGTTAAAGGATAATTTTAGGCTTTAATCCATTAAAATGAAAAACCAAACATTTCAAAAGAAATTAAATGTACTACTTTGGAGCTGATCAAGTTTGTTTGTGTTTATTGGAAAGCAATTGCAAAAAAAATATTTATTAGCAATCAAGTTTTTGAAAGAGAATTTTAAACTTTAATCCATTATAATGCAAAAATAAATTAAATAATTGTAACAAAAAAAAATATTATTATTCACCGAAGTGCTTACTCATACAATTTTAGATACAGTTAAAAATTTTCATCGCTTTCTGGTAAATTTGTAAAGTCAAGTATGTATGGTAAGTATGACTACTTTAGATTTTTGCTGCATATGAACAATACTATTATATTGAAGCTAAAATTGAATTTGTTACATCAAGAATATCTTAGCACCTTTAGGAATAAAATAAATAAGTGGTTGAAATTTTAAATAAAGTGTATATGATAGAAAGTTAAGTCCCTGCTCTGATTAAACTAAAAATTGCTCTTAAGCTCAAATATATGCTACAACGAATATTTAGAAGCTTATATACTAATCTGCTCGCAATTAAGGTCGATACCAATTTTTTTTAAATAAAGGATATATGGCAGAAGTGTAAGTCTTTGAACTGATTAAACTAAAAATTAGTATGCAGCTCAGCTATATAATACTACAAGTATTTATAAGCTTGAATTGCACTTTAGCAACAGTTGTGGTTGAAATTTTAGAACATAATTTCAGTCGATATACAATTTTTAACATAAAGTAGGCAGGCACATCCTTCCTTTGCTCTAAATGAAAATAACTGAGAAGCTTAGCTGTGTAGCACCAAAACTAGTTTCAAGCATTCACTGCACTTTACTTACAACTGCGGCTGAAATTTCATTTTTTTTAAATAAAGGATATATGGGAGAAAGGAAAGTCCTTGGTCGGATTCAACTAAAAATTGCTATACAGATTAGCTATATAATACAACGAATAGTTAGAAGCTAACATTCTAATCTGCTCGCAATTAAGGTCGATACCAAAATTTTTTAAATAAAGGATATATGGGAGAAAGGCAAGTCATTGATCGGATTAAATTAAAACATGGTACCCAACTCAATTATATAATAATACAAATATTTATAAGTTTTCATTGCAATTTGACTAAATTTGTGGTTGAAATTTTAAATAAAGTGTATATGATAGAAAGTTAAGTCCCTGCTCTGATTAAACTAAAAATTGCTCTAAAGCTCAAATATATGCTACAACGAATATTTAGCAGCTTATATACTACTCTATCTGCTCGCAGTTAAGGTCGATACCAATTTTTTTTAAATAAAGGATATATGGCAGAAGTGTAAGTCTTTGAACTGATTAAACTAAAAATTAGTATGCAGCTCAGCTATATAATACTACAAGTATTTATAAGCTTGAATTGCACTTTAGCAACAGTTGTGGTTGAAATTTAATTTTTTTTTAAATAAAGGATATGTGGCAGAGAGTTTAGTCCTTGCTCTGACTAAACAAAAAATCGCTACCAAGCTAAGCTGTGCAATACTACAAATAGTAAGAAACTTTAATTGCACTTTGACTATAATTGTGGCTGATATTGAATTTTTCAAATAAAGGATATTTAAGAGAAAGGTAAGTGCTTGATCGAATTAAACTGAAAACTGCTATGCAGCTTAGTAATATAATACTACAAATAGTTAAAAGCGTTAATTGCACTTCGACTGGAATGTTCGCTGAATTTGCATTTTTAAAATAAAGGATATAAGGTAGAAAGTAAAGTCCTTGATCTCATTAAACTAAAAATTGCTATGCAGTTCATATATATAGTACTATAAATAGTTAGGAACTTTTACTCCACTTTGGTTGCAATAAAAGACGAAACTTTATGTTTAAAATAAAGGATATATGGTAGAAAGAAGAGCCCTTAACTGGTTTCAGCTGAAAATTGTTACGATGCTTAGTTGTATGGTACTACAAATATTTATAAGCTTGCATTGCACTTTGACTGCAGTTGTGGTTGAAAATAATATTTTTTAAATAAAGGATATATGGTAATAAGTTAAGTACTTGATAGGATTAAACTAAAAACTGCTATGGAGTTCAGATATATAGTACTGCAAATAGTTAGTATCTTTTTTTCTACTTTGGTAACAATTAAGGCCCAAACTTGACTTTTTGAAAATAAAGGATATATGGTAGAAACTTAATTCTTTGCTCTGATTAAACTTAGAATTAATATAATGCTTAGCTATATAATACTACAAATAGTTAGAAGCTTTCATTGCAGTTTGCATAAACTTCTGGATGAAATTAAATTTTTTTAATAAGGGATACATGGGCAACTTTGAAAGAAATTGCAATTGTAGTATAATAAATTTCATGCAGATGCAAATGTCTTATAAGATTTGATTTGTTTTTTAAGCCTTAAGATATGCTACATTTTATAGCTCAAATCCCGTATTAATAAAAATGTTTTACGTTTGAAAAGCAAAATATTAAAAAATTTAATTGCTATAAACATACCTTAAATTATGCTATGCTTTCTGTTTAATATTTCCAAAGAAATTCTCTCTAGTTAACGAATGAACATGTACATGTAAACAAATCTTACCTGTAATGAAAAATTAAAATAGTTTTTTTGTTGTTAATTTATGGATTTATAAAAATTTAAATGAAATATAATCGATTTATTTGAAAGATAATATCCAATTATGTGCATAAATTTATGAATACATACATAAGCGTATTATTTATGCATTAAGTAAATGAAATATTACTTTCAATTTTGAGAAAAACTATTTTTTGTTATTAAATTTATTTAAATTTTCCTAACATTCCTTTGAGGCATATAAATCACTTCTTAAATTTTATTAAATAATTTTTGGGCCTCAATGTATGCTGGATTATTTATGCTTAAATTTTTTTTTTAATAATCTTTTATGCAAATTGTTTTGGAAAATCGTTTTAATTTAAAATAAAAAACAATATAAATACTTAAAATAAATAATTTACCTTTCTTGAACAAAGTAAGTAATATTTAAGCAAGCTTTAAAATCCAAAGCAAGAAAGCAAGTATAACAATACGAGGGCGGGTCAATGAGTCGATGACTTTTTTCTTCTACCAACTAAAATGAAATTCACCGCAGGTTTTAGTTAAATGGCTGACGACACATTCTGATGATTTTTAAGATTAAGGATAAATGGCAGGCATGAAAAAAAAGTATCAAGGAAGCCGATTTCGGCCCTTAAAATTTAACCACTTTACATAAGGCTGTTAATTTGTAAGTGCAAGGTAAATCAAAATTTTCACGTCTACAACAAAACGTAGGTAAATTTGTATTCTAGATATTTCAAAAAGTTTTTGCAGCAGTTAAAATTAAATTTTTACATTAAGGATATATGTATGTTAGTTAAGCATATCGTAGCGTTCTTTAAATTAAAATAAGCAAGTCTAAAACCTTTTAGCCTTAAGTAGAATATAATTTCACCCGATATTCAATTTGTTAAATAAAGAATATATTGGAGGCAGGCATATCCTTCCTTTGATTTATCAAAAACAAATTTAAAGCATTCTCTGCACTTTGCCTACAACAATGGCTGAAATTTAATTCTTTTTTAAATAAAGGATATATGGGAGAAAGTTAAGTCCTTGATCGGATTAAACTACAACAAATAGTCCACTCTGATAGCAATTAAAGCCAATACTAATTGTTTTTTTAAATAAAGTATGTATGGAGAAAGGTAAGTCTTTGATCAGATTAAGCGGAAAATTGTTATGCAGCTCAGATATATAATACTACAAATAGTTGGAAGCTTTCAAATCACGTCGATCGCAAATGTGGCGGAGAATAAATGTTTTCAAATAAAGGATATAAGGGAGAAAGTTTAGTCCTTCGACTGATTCAACTGAATTTTGCCATGAAGCTTAGTTGTATAATACTACAAATACTTCAAAAGCTCGCATTGCACTTTGACTACAGTTGTGGTTTGAAATTGATTTTTTTATATAAAGGATATATGGCAGAAATTTAAGTTCTTGCTCTGACAAAATAAAAAAATTGCTATAAAGTTTAGCTATACAATACTACAAATAGTAATAATAAAATTTTGACTGAAATTAAATTTTTTCAAATAAAGGATATGTGGGATGGGAGGTAAGTCCTTGCCGTGTCTAAACTGAAAATTGCTATAAAGCTTAACTATATAATACTACAAGTAATAAGTAGCTTTCATTGCACTTGTACTAAAATTGTGGCTGAAATTTATTTTTTCAAATAAAGGATATATGGGAGGAAGGTAAGTCCTTGATCGAATTGAACTGAAAATTCCTATGAAGTTTAGCTATATAATGCTAGAAATAGTTACAAGCTTTTAATTTACTTTGACTAAAATTGTGACTGATATTGAATTTTTTTTAAATAAAGGATATATAGGAGAAAGGTAAGTGCCAGATCGAACTGTTTTGAAAATTGCTATGAAGCTTAGTGAAATAATACTACAAATAGTGGCTGTGACAATATTTCTAAAATAAAGGATATGTGAAAGAAAAATTAGGTCCTTGCTTTGACTAACCTGAAAATTGTAATGAATCTTAGCTGTACAAAACTACAAATAGTTATAAGCTTTCTATTGGATTATGATTATAATTGTGGCTAAAATTAAATTTGTTTATTATTAATTATACCTATATATATGTATACTGGATCCAAGTAAGTCCTTGCGCGTATCGGCTTTAAACTTGAAATGTTCCCCAGGCTCAATTTAAAGAAACTTACTATTGAGCCGTTTGCCCTCATTTCATTTCGTGGTTTAAAATAATTTTTTCCATGATGTTATCTACTTAATTTTTAATATATAAGTACTCGTTTATATTGTACAAACATAATACACATACAAAATACATTATCCAAGTGTCATTCAATTATTTTTCTGCCTGTCAGGATGTGTATAGACACTTTTGCATACATACATGAGAAAAAGTAGTACACATGTCAGTTGCTGTCATGATATTTAAAATAAGAAAAAAAAATTATAAATAAATAAATATTTGTGTATGAAAGTTTGTATGTATGAAGGTATATAAGACAAAAATATAGGCCATTAGCAGCAAAATTCAAATAAATTTAAGTGAAGTATAAATATAATAAAGAAAAAAAAAACACGTGAGCAAGGAAGTACTAATCTACCTGCTCGCGTATACAGTTTTATTTTATTTTATTATTTTTTATACATCAATGTCCAATGGCTGCTTTTAGATTAAAATAAGATTGACATATTTCTTTTCAATAAGTAATGAATTTTTTTTTACCTTACGCATACTTATACATGCTCGTTTGTATGTGTGCAGCCGAAAATATATTTTCGTAAATTGAAATTGTGTTGTTATAAATTTTTTAAATGACAAAGGATTATCCTGAAACCGCTTGGGTATTTGATTTTACATATAAAATAGTCTAAAGCCTGTTTTTGGGCTCTAGAAATATATATATATATATATATATATTATTTAATTTAATTTTTCATAGCATACATTAAGGCAAATATATTAATTGAACAGTTTTATTTTGACAACTTAGTTTTTAAGTTTAATTAAATTTAGTTTTTTTTGTGGAACTGCAAAGTTTTTTTTATATACAAAATGCCAAATGGTATTTTGTTTAAATAGCGAAGAGATTTTGCAACAGCAGTTATTAAAAAGTTAAATATTTATGGAGCAAAATATTATGCCAGTGTCAATGCAGTAAGTAAATAAATTTCAACCACAACTGTGGTCAAAGTACTCTGCAAGCTTATAAATATTTAAAGTATTAAACAGTTAAGCTTCATAAAAATTTTCAGCTTAATCAAAGCAAGGACTTACTTTTCTTCCACATATCCTTTATTTTAGAAAAACAGTTGCAGCTACTATTTTTAGTATTATTTCACTAAGCTTCATAGCAATTTTTAATTTAATTCGATCTTGCATATACCTTTCTCTTAAATATCCTTTATTTAAAAAAAGAACTTCAACATCAGTCAAAATTTTTGTCAAAGTAAATTAAAAGCTTCTTACTATTTCTAGCATTATATAACTAAACTTCATAGCAATTTTCAGTTCAATTCGATCAAGGACCTACCTTCCTCCCATATATCCTTTATTTGAAAAAATAAATTTCAGCCAAAATTTTAGTAAAAATGCAATGAAAGTTACTTACTACTTGTAGTATTATGTAGATGTGCAATCGCTTTACGTGAGTACCTGCCGTTACGGCCTTATCTCACGCGTGCCAAAGCACCGGGTGTGGATTAGACGCCAGACCAACGCTCCCATGCACCCTTTTAGAATGATCCTATGGCCCACTCCATAAGGCACATAGGTTGCAATCTTTGAATATAGTTATCCCTGTATTATATTCAAGTACCTTGCTGAGGTAATTTGAGCTATCTAAACTCTGCTGCTATGTCCGTGCCCATAGCAGCTCTGTTGAATGGCAACAGCACCTAGAACAGTGTCTGGCTGACCGCTTCACACCAACCACTAGCATTGATCTAACACTGGGAAGCCAAGACAATTCTCCCAGCGATTTTTGGTAGCAAACCACAACCACCACGATAATTCTCCGGCTTCCACGCTTAAGTGTTGTGTATACACCTAAGCGAGGTCCCCAAGAAAATTCCTCAACCATTGCCGGCACAGCTAACCACTCATCCATAAAGAACGCATGCCTGTGTCGCCAAATAACCAGTGCCTACTCCACACTTACCAAAATCATCCCTTTAACCCCGTAGGGTATACTCCATTGGGGTAGGACGAACTCGGCATTTTAGCAAAGGAAACTGACGACCGCTACATGCACTCAGAACTTCAGAGCAGCGAGGACCACTTACGCGAGAAGAATGCTAGCACGCCACCTAAGTTTCTGTGCCTACTACGGCAAGACACTAAAGAGTGAAAGAGTCCTGAGGTCGTATCCAGGACAAAAGCCATTTTGGACCAGAAATTTCCGGCAACCGCAATGCATTTATCTCTAAGCAGCCCAGCTGTCGGGCAACCGGCACCCGTGGTACCAGAAGTAGCCTCTGGTTAGACCTCGAAGTTCCACCACAAGGGCTTCACCTCTATCGTCTTTTGAACTCAGGGGCAGTTCTAGGTGACGCTGCACCTAGCTGACAACAACGGGCGTACAATATTTGTTTTCCTTTTATAAATATGTGCACATCCGTTACTCTGTTTATATTCGGAGATTGGGTAGTAACACATAAGTTTTACGGGTAATGAGCCAAAGGTCCGCCAGCGGAAAAAGCTACATTACCCTAGCTGGGGCCCCGGGATTGCCACACCCGTAGTCTACAGAATTAATCCATACACTCCACTGGGGGAATAGTATTATGTAGTTAAGCTTTATAGCAATTTTCAGTTTAATCAGAAGAAGGACTCAACGACCGGCAGTATGGATTTCGTAGAGGCCGCTCTACGGGAGACCTACTAGCCCTCCTCTCGGAGAAATGGTGTAATTCAGTCCACCATTTCGGCGAAAGTAAGGTGGTGGCTCTAGATATCTCCAAGGCGTTTGATAGAGTGTGGCATGGTGCACTTTTGTCAAAATGTATTGCCATTGGTGTCGGTGATAATTTCTCTCGTTTCTTATCGAGTTTCCTCAGGGATCGCACTATAAGAGTTGTTATAGATGGGATCTCATCAAATGAGTTCAAGTTAAATTCAGGGGTACCGCAAGGTTCCGTTCTTTCGCCAACTCTATTCCTTATCTTCATAAACGACCTTCTATGTAAAACTTTCAACCCTATCTACTCTTTCGCGGACGACAGCAGCATTTGCCATTCTTTCTCATTCAGCAATAGACCTAGTCTGCCGCAGGTTGAGGCCATGCGTCAAATAATGAATGAGACTTTAAACTATGATTTAGAAAAAATTTCTGAATGGGGCCATGTGAACAGGGTTGACTTTAACGCCCGTAAGACCCAATGTTGCATGGTTACACACAGACGTATGACCGAAAATGCTGTTGCCTCTGTAACTATGGGGGGTATAAATATTAAGGAATCAGATGCTCTTGATGTTCTTGGCATGAAAATACAGTGTGATGTTCGTTGGACTGAACACATTTTTCAAATTGCAAAAGAAGCATTCAAGTGCCTCGGCTTTTTGAAACGGTGCAAACAATATTTCACCCCATCTGACCTCCTTACTATTTATACCACCTATATCCGTCCGAAAATGGAATACAACTCTCATGTATGGGCCGGCGCTTCAAAGTCTATTTTGGGGCTGCTCGACCGCGTACAGGAGAGGGCGAAAAAGCTCATCGGTGACAGTAGGGTATTCAACTCTATTGATTCATTGGAGCATCGACGCAATGTGGGGTGCATTTCATTGTTCTATCGTTACTGCAACGGAATGTGTTCTAATGAAATTAGGGAACTTGTTCCTGAAACCCGCACATATGTACGTACAACACGTGCCTCATTTAGAGCACATCCTTTTGTGGTCGATTGGCCAATGCATCGCACTACGCATTACAGAGAAAATTCCTTTTTTAGCCGCACTGTTCGTATGTGGAATCAACTACCTGCGGAGGTCTTTCCTGTCCCTACCAGCGTGGGAAGATTTAAATCAAATGTACACAGACACTACTCCCTCTATCCTCCTTCCCTATAACCTATTTTCCTAGTTCTAGCACAATGCACTGCATGAGTAGGGGTTATCCCCTGAGTGCTGGTCCCATTTAAAAAAAAAAAAAAAAAAAGGACTTACCTTTTTCCCATACATCCTTTATTTGGAAAATTAAATTTCAGCCAAAACTTTATTATAACTATTTGTAGTATTATATAGCTAAGCTTTATAGCAATTTTTTTAATTTGTGAGAGCAAGGACTTAAATTTCTGCCATATATCCTTTATTTAAAAAAATCAACTTCAAACCACAACTGTTTGAAAAAAAGTTATACAGCTAAGCTTCATAACAATTTTCAGTTTAATCTTTTGAAGGACTAAACTTTCTCCCACATATCGTTTATTTGAAAATATTTATTCTCGCCCACATTTATGATCGAAGTAAACTGAAAGCTTATATTACATTTTTTTTACTCACAATCTTTTTCCAAAAAAGTAAGACTAAGATTAAATCATTTATAATATTTATTCTATTCCATGTCTCGAACGGATATTTTTAATCCTTTGAAATGTTACTTAAGTTTTTGAAAATTATTTCTAGAAAAGTCTGTTGTTATATTTTATAATTCCTTCTTATTGCATTGCCAGCATTTTCTTTATGTTCTCATTCCTTTTTTTGGTTAAGCTTCCCCACTTACTTGCCCTTCAGTTTGCATTTTTATTTCATGAGAAATAATTGACATGATAGCACACATTTTCTGCTTTGTCCATTTTAACGCAGAGCACTTTATCACTGCATAATTGTATGCAAAAAAAAAGAAGACAAGAAAACGTAAAGCTTGCCCCTTAATCGATTTAACTTTTTTTTAACACTTTATTTTACTTGTTTTCAATTTTCCCGCCACCTCTTTAACACGCAAAAAACGAATTGCAGCCCACCAGGCAAACGAAGCGAGAAAAAAGGAACTCAATTTAACAGCTCTTTAGTATATTTTTTTATTGCCTGTCTTATTCAGGGGAAAATTTTTTACATGTTTTTGACATTATACGTTCGCCTTAAGTTATGCAACGTTTAATTAACATCCTTAAAGTATGCAAAAGAAAACTGTCTGTATATTTTTTTTTATCATACTACAAAGAAAAACCAAAACAAACCATCCTTTAAAAAAATACTTTTTGCTGGTAAATTCAAGCTCAAACATAGAAAAACTTTCTTTTTGTTTAATTTATTTGATTAAAAAAATTAGTTGAAGTTTTTTCAAGGGTTTTGATTTAAACATAAACCGCCCTTATAAATATGCTGTGATTTATTAGTCGTTTTTGTTTTTTTTTTTGCCTGCTACTTTTATTTTTAAAATATGCTTTTAATTAATTTTAAACTTGTGGGTTGGCATGATTTGCGGCTGATTTTCCACAGCCGTTTCTAATTAAAAAAAATCAATTTTGCAGTGTTACGAGCCTTTGACTAACTAACATTTTATATTAAATTTATTTATTGTTATATTTTCAACCGCTGGCCAGCCATTGTGGCTTAGAGTTCAGGTTAAAAATGCAAAAAGTTTAATTGCACATAAAAAGGCAATAAAAAAATTTAATATATTCCTTTGCAAATGGGAAAAATTATTTAAATAAATAATCGTCAATTAGGGGGAAAGGTCGAAAGCAGCTCATTATTTTCAAATGCATAAAACAAATGACTGTACAGAAAATTAATGGCAAAAGTATTTTCTTTTTTCTTTTTAGGATATAAAAGGTGAAAACTTGATTTATAAGCCAGACAATTTAAAGGGACAGCTAATTGTTTTATTACACTAAACAACAAAGATTTGCACAGAAAAAAATAGGAAGCAGGCATAAATTCTCAAAACCCCCAAAATATGTATAATTTCTAATTGGTCTCTTTTTAACAGTATCTCCTCTAATTTTGTGTGATTTTAACTTTTAAAATAATGTTGCTTTTCGCGTTTTATCGCATATATATATGTGAACAGTTCAATTCAATTCAACTAGCAGAGACAAGAACCAAAAATTTTTAGCAGAGCGCATTAAGCAATTAACAGCTCACTGTTAAACATTTAACAGTTAAAGTAATATTAATAAATATTATTATGGAGGTGAAATCTAGGAATAGGAACTCGGACTATATCCATCAATTAACGTAATTTAAAAAAATTGCTATTAACCTTTAGCACAGTGGGATGGATTCGTACATTTTTCAGCAAAAATTATAAGAGGTAGTTTAAGGTCATTGAAGGTTGCCACCCAGCATTATATTAATTAACTTAAGTAAATAAAAATTTTATCAAACTCAGCCACGTCCACAGCTTACTGCCCACTGCTCGTTTTTTCCAAATAAATTTTTTCGCAGAAAATTTTTCCTTTCCAAGCAGAAATTTTCAAATTTGGTTTATACAGTTTCTTGAAGAAAGAATGATGCAAGATGACTTTAATAAAAACAAGCCACGCCTACCCACCGCCCATGCAAGGGAAATCCATTTTCCCTCCCAGAAGATGCTACTTTTCCCAGCAGAAGTATTCAAATTTGGCACATTCTCTTTCTAGAATAAAGAGACTCAAGCCGAGTTTCATAAAATCAGCCATGCCCACTGCCTACCGTCCATGCAATCGCAATAAATTTTTCCTTTCCAAGCAGAAGTCAACAAATTTGGTACATACACTTCCTACACGTCATATTGCGAATGGCTTCGTCAACGTCGCATCAAGACGACAGTAAATATTGTCACTTGTCTACTCTTTATCGGCAACAATTGGCTCTTATTGATAATCTCTTAATAATCTCTAAGGCTTTGTAAATTAATGGAGCATGTTAATAGTAGTCAATTTTCGTCGACAAAGAGTAGACAAGTGACAAATTTTAGCGTCGTCTTAATGTGACGTCGACGACGCCATTCACAATAAGAAATACAAATAGATCTTCCCGCAGAAAATTTTGCTTTCTAAGCAGAAGTTTTAAAATTTTCTTTATACACTTTTTGAAATAAATCAAGATGCATGCCGACTTTTGTCAAGATGAGCCATGCTTACCACCTGTTTCTTTTCCATGCCATAAGTCTTCAAATTTTGCACGTAAGTCAAGTTCTATAAAATCAGCCACGCCCAGCACCTACCGTGGATGCAATCGCATAAAATGTTTCATTTCCAAGTTGGTTACATACACTTGCTAGAACATGTGTAACGTTCCGTCACAAATGCTTCTATATTTTTTCCTACACTGTATACTTGTTTAGTTGATTTTACATTTTTTTTTGTTATTGAAAAGTGACCAACAGAAATAATACCAACAACTACATACATGTTTTAAAAATACACAACAAATACAACAACCACGCTCATGCAGTCAAGTAACTGCACATACATACTTACATAAACATACATATGTACGTACGCTAACAGAAGTAAAAATAACAACAACCACGTACATGCTTTTGTAAGCGCATGCATGCTGTATAAAATACAATAAACACATGCAGACTTTTATAGATTTTAAACTAAAACGAACAAACCATACAAATGGGGAAATTAATTCTCAACAGGTTAAAATAATAATTACTATAAGATGTCAAGCTTAAGCCACAGGCAAGGAGGACGAGCTGGACGTCTCAGTACAGTATGCAGGGACACTACCTGTATATTACAAGAACGGATATCAACATAAAGGCTTGTCCCAATTTTTGGTGAACATAAAGCTGCAAGATCTACCGCATTCATCTTGAGCTTTCTAATAAATTGTAGTTAGTATTCAAGATCTATCGTATTTATCTTGAATTTATTTTAGTTTATTTTATTTCAAGTTCTACCGAATTCATCTTGAAATTATTTTTTTTTCAAGATCTACCGCATTCATCTTGAACTTCCCGTTTATATTCAAGATCCTCCGAATTCATCTTGAATTTCATTTGCTTGCTGTCATTCCAAGAACTACCGAATTCATCTTGAAATAATATTTTTGTTCAAGATCTACCGCATTCATCTTGAACTTCTCGTTTATACTCGAGATCATCCGAATTCATCTTGAGTTTCTTTCGCCGCTTTATTTTTCAAGATCCACCGAATTCATCTTGAAAAATCGCTTATATACAAGATCCCCCGTATTCATCTTGAATTCCTATTACGAGAGCCACCGAATTCCGCTCGCCCGCATTAAACTGGCCTCAGAGCCCACCGGATATAACCTGAACATATTTTATTACGAGAGTCACCGAATTCCTCTCATTTACTAAACAGCCTCAAGGCCCACCGAATACCGCAGATAATAAGTTGGTATTAATTATAGCTGTCACCGCCTGTAATTCACTGACAATAAACCCTGTAGTTCTAAGATATCCTAGTAGCATAAGTTTCGTTAAATAAAGAGAGCTTTGTATATTTTCTTAACACCCAAGAAAATTAATTTTTTATTTCAAAGGAAGTGGACCTTTGAGTTCGAACCTGGACAGACTGAGTCATACCCCAGCTGGAAAAGTAAACCCACGTTACACATGATAAGATGCAAGCCAAGTTATACCAAAATTATCCCACGCCCATCGCATAAAATTATTTCTTTCATACAGAAGTCTTCAAATTTGGTACTTACACTTTCTAAAATCAAAAAAGACGTACGCCTACTTCCATCGAAATCAGCCACGCCCAGCGTACATATATTATTAAAAAATTTAATATCTTGTTAATAATTCGAAAATTCTTTGACTACATCGTCCCATTTTCAATAGTTTAATTTAAAGTAAAAAAAGGTATTAATAAAACAAAATGTCAATATCTTGTTTATAATTCGAAAATTCTTCGACTACATCGTTCCATTTTTTATCATAAAAAAGATCAAATAATTATAAAAAAATTTAAATTTATAAATAATTTATAGATTGGTGGTACCTTTGCATGGACTTTGCTTCATATTTTCAAATATAAAATAAAATTTTTCTACAAAAACATAAAAATTTCCTTCACGCTCAACCATTTTTCAACAAAACTGCTTTATTTGATTTTTTAAACTGAGTAGTTAAATAATGGGGATTTTGAAACAAAAATCCATGCCACTGGGTGCAGCAGTAAATTTTACTCAGCCTTAAAATATGCTTCACTAAAATAACTTTTTTTATTATAAAATATAGTAAAGTGTATTTGTGGTACGTTTTTTTGCCTTATTACGAGTGTCGTACTACAACTACAACTTCGACTACGACAATTTTGTAGTAGATTAAAGAAAATTGCAAAATCGTCGTAGTCGCAGTCGAAATACGACACTCGTAATAAGTTTATGAAATAAAATTTTAGAAAATAATTTAATTCCCACAAAATTATATTTAAAATAACTAAGAAAGAGCATTTATTTCCGGGACAAGCACGAAAACCATCAAATCATAAACTTTTTAGTACAACTATCATTAAATTTATTATGTTAAAGTACATGCATTTTATTATACTCATTTTTTGTTTGTTTTTATTTTCAAACATTAATTAAAAGCCATTTTATTAAAAACAATTTATATTAATCACAAAACTGTTGATTAACATAATTAACGTGAAACAAAAAAAAAAAAAAAAAACATTTGAAAATAAATAAAATATATAATTGCTGAAAATATATTTATATTGTTGATTTAATAAATATTTTGAAAAATACATTAAAAAGAAAATGGAAAAACAAAACTCATTTAACTTGTAATAATAAATTATAAAATAAAATCAAATTAAACTATGAATAAAACTGAAACTTTAAATGTAGAATGCAGTTGATTGCAGGCTATTTAAGCCGAACTATAAATAACGAAGCCCAAAACTGAAACTAAAATGTTCTCAAACCGTGCAAAAATTCCACGATTACTATGTCATAAAATATTTGGCACATTTCTTAATAAAAAAATCTAGTTCTCTACAGCTGCAATCTTATTTTGCTAACTTATTTAAAAAAAAACTACCTTAAATTACTTTAATGTCCATCAATTTGGCTTTATTGGAAGGATAATTTTATGCCATTAATGTTTAAATATGATTTCGGGCATGTGGCCGCCGCGGCTGGCTCGAATAAAGCCAATTCTACAGGTCCAATTTTCAACCACTTTTTCGAGCATATGGGGCCGTATGTTGGCAATAACGCCACGAATGTTGGCTTCCAAGTCCCCTAACGTTTCTGGTTTGTTGGCGTAGACGAGCGACTTCACATATCCCCAAAGAAAATAATCCAATGGTGTCAAATCACACGATCTTGGTGGCCAATTGACAGGTACATTCCGCGAAATTATGCGCTCAACGAATGTTTCCTTCAATAAATCGATTGTGACGTGCGCTGTGTGACATGTAGCGCCGTCTTGTTGGAACCACAACTCATCCACATTCATGCCATCCAATTCGGGAACAAAATAGTCGGTTATCATGGCTCTATACCGGTCTCCATTAACGGTAACTGACTCTCCAGCATTATTTCGGAAGAAGTATGGCCCAATGACACCACCAGCCCATAGAGCACACCAAACAGTCAGTTTTTGTGGATGTAATGGCGTCTCAAGGGTCTCATGTGGATTCTCTTCACTCCAAATGCGGCAATTTTGCTTGTTGACGTAGCCATTCAACCAAAAATGAGCCTCATCACTGAACAAAATTTTGCGATGAAAATCAGCATCGAGATCAATCTCATTTTCGGCCCATACACCAAAATCACGACGCATTGCATCGTCTCGCGGCTTTAATTCTTGCACAAGCTGGATCTTGTAAGGTCGCAAGCCAAGATCTTTGCGCAAAATCTTCCATAAAGTTGATGGACAAAGCTCCAATTGCTGTGCACGGTGGCGAATCGATTCATTCGGGTCCTCTTCAACACTTTGCTCTACAGCGGCAATTGTTTCTTCGGTGCGCACTGTTCGACGTCTCTGCGGATGCGTATTATCACATAGAGTAAACGTAGTGCGAAAACGATCCATGGTTAACCGAATTAATTGCTCTGATGGACGATTATGTCGATCATAAAATGGACGGAGCTTGCGGTAAACTTCGCGAACTGAACCATTATTTTCGAAATAAATTTGCACGATTTGCAAGCGTTGTTCTTTTGTCAACCTGTTCATGATGAAATGGCAAACCAAACTAAATATTAATCACTTGACAGCTGACAAAATGGCCGCCAGTTAAAAAAGTGATGCCAACTTAAAGTTCTATACCTCAATAAAAAACACCCATTATAAGCGAATACCGAACGATTTTATATTATAAATATTTATGATTCTTTATTTGACCTTTTTAAAATTACAATTTAATAAATATTTTAACGAGCTTAAGGTCATTTCATTTTTCTCTTTTCTTTTCAAAATTTCCCTAGTTAGAAAACTTCCCAAAACAGCTTACCCAGGGCTTAAGTAGAAAACAATCAAAAACCCCTAAGCTTGTTTAAAATATTTATTAAATTATTTTTAATATTCTTTAAATTTCATTAACACTTACACCTACAATTTAGGTAAATCTGATACTCATGTCTGTTGTTCATATTAATCATAAATTAAAAAATATAAAAATTCAATAAAAACATAATAAAAGTCATACAATATTTTTTGCTCAATAGTATAACGCAAAAAAGGTGTGTAAAATATTGTATCATAAAATTCGTAATATGATTCCAAAGGAAAATCTTTTTTCGCAGAAAATATCTTTCTCTATTTCATTTACTCTCATTTCCGGTATTCTTTTTAGTGTAACCTTATGCAAGTCGAAAAACAAACCCAAACATTTACATCCTGTATAAATTGGATATATTTGTATTTTTTTTTTTTTTTTTTTTTTTTTTTGGTTTACTAGAGCAAAAATTTTTTTTAACACAACGAAAATTGTGTGGGTGACCTGGTATGAGAGTGTATCATGACCATGACAAAAACTTTGTTTCTGAACAAATACAAGAAATTAAATACATGCATATGTGAAAAAAAAATATTATTATTTTCAGGATTAACAAGCAGAACATTAAGGTGATTTGTAAAAAAAAAAGAACAAAAAACGACAATGGTAAGACTTGTAAATATAGTGATGGTAAAATTGAGCTTACAATACAAAAAAGCTTTCAGCAAATTGAAATACGATGAATCAAAACAATTCACATATTCCATTTGCAATAAAATGCTAAGTATATAAAGCAGAAATCTACATCAACTGACACCACACACAGTGGACCAAACACAAAAGAACGCTGATGATGAAGGTTTAGTGGCCTTCGAAAACGGCTGGCTGTTCCGTTCAACTATGTGTTGTTAGTCAGAATATTTACAATAGACTTTGGTGTTATTTGTTCATTAATAATTATCACATGTAATTTGGCTTAAAAAGCGATACAAACTTTAGCCCGTTCAAATCAAAAATATAGAAACAAATGGAGTTCGAATAATAGTTAAAATTAACTAAAAAGTAAAAGTTTTTCATTAGTAATTAGTGGTTACGATTTTTTACGCTTGCATGGCACATGGCACACAAATGAAAGCCCGACCTTAGCCTAGTCTAGTCTAGTCTAAGTATAATCTAGTCTAGTCTAAGTATAGTCTAGTCTAGTCTAAGTATAGTCTAGTCTAGTCTAGTCTAGTCTAAGTCAAGTCAAGTCAAGTCAAGTCAAGTCAAGTCTAGTCTAGTCTAGTTAAGTCTAGTTAAGTCTAGTCTAGTCTAGTCTAGTCTAGTCTAGTCTAGTCTAGTCTAGTCTAGTCTAGTCTAGTCTAGTCTAGTCTAGTCTAGTCTAGTCTAGTCTAGTCTAGTCTAGTCTAGTCTAGTCTAGTCTAGTCTAGTCTAGTCTAGTCTAGTCTAGTCTAGTCTAGTCTAGTCTAGTCTAGTCTAGTCTAGTCTAGTCTAGTCTAGTCTAGTCTAGTCTAGTCTAGTCTAGTCTAGTCTAGTCTAGTCTAGTCTAGTCTAGTCTAGTCTAGTCTAGTCTAGTCTAGTCTAGTCTAGTCTAGTCTAGTCTAGTCTAGTCTAGTCTAGTCTAGTCTAGTCTAGTCTAGTCTAGTCTAGTCTAGTCTAGTCTAGTCTAGTCTAGTCTAGTCTAGTCTAGTCTAGTCTAGTCTAGTCTAGTCTAGTCTAGTCTAGTCTAGTCTAGTCTAGTCTAGTCTAGTCTAGTCTAGTCTAGTCTAGTCTAGTCTAGTCTAGTCTAGTCTAGTCTAGTCTAGTCTAGTCTAGTCTAGTCTAGTCTAGTCTAGTCTAGTCTAGTCTAGTCTAGTCTAGTCTAGTCTAGTCTAGTCTAGTCTAGTCTAGTCTAGTCTAGTCTAGTCTAGTCTAGTCTAGTCTAGTCTAGTCTAGTCTAGTCTAGTCTAGTCTAGTCTAGTCTAGTCTAGTCTAGTCTAGTCTAGTCTAGTCTAGTCTAGTCTAGTCTAGTCTAGTCTTGTCTTGTCTTGTCTAGTCTAGTCTAGTCTAGTCTAGTCTAGTCTAGTCTAGTCTAGTCTAGTCTAGTCTAGTCTAGTCTAGTCTAGTCTAGTCTAGTCTAGTCTAGTCTAGTCTAGTCTAGTCTAGTCTAGTCTAGTCTAGTCTAGTCTAGTCTAGTCTAGTCTAGTCTAGTCTAGTCTAGTCTAGTCTAGTCTAGTCTAGTCTAGTCTAGTCTAGTCTAGTCTAGTCTAGTCTAGTCTAGTCTAGTCTAGTCTAATCTAGTCTAGTCTAGTCTAGTCTAGTCTAGTCTAATCTAGTCTAGTCTAGTCTAGTCTAGTCTAGTCTAGTCTAGTCTAGTCTAATCTAGTCTAGTCTAGTCTAGTCTAGTCTAGTCTAATCTAGTCTAGTCTAGTCTAGTCTAGTCTAGTCTAGTCTAGTCTAGTCTAGTCTAGTCTAGTCTAGTCTAGTCTAGTCTAGTCTAGTCTAGTCTAGTCTAGTCTAGTCTAGTCTAGTCTAGTCTAGTCTAGTCTAGTCTAGTCTAGTCTAGTCTAGTCTAGTCTAGTCTAGTCTAGTCTAGTCTAGTCTAGTCTAGTCTAGTCTAGTCTAGTCTAGTCTAGTCTAGTCTAGTCTAGTCTAGTCTAGTCTAGTCTAGTCTAGTCTAGTCTAGTCTAGTCTAGTCTAGTCTAGTCTAGTCTAGTCTAGTCTAGTCTAGTCTAGTCTAGTCTAGTCTAGTCTAGTCTAGTCTAGTCTAGTCTAGTCTAGTCTAGTCTAGTCTAGTCTAGTCTAGTCTAGTCTAGTCTAGTCTAGTCTAGTCTAGTCTAGTCTAGTCTAGTCTAGTATAGGCTAGTCTAGTACAAGCTAGTATAGTTATGCTAGTCTAGCATAGGCCAGAGTTTAAAGACTTTAACACAAAACAAAATAAAAGAAAAATTAACTATATTATTTATGTTAAAGAGAACAAAAATATTTGCTTTATTTTTGGTCTTTAAGAATATTTAGGAGACTGTAATGGACTCGATATTCCACTTTAAATAAGAAGAATTTTTATGGAACCAAACCTGCTTTAAAAATTCTAAATTCTTATGTGCTCTACGATTTTTCTTTCACAACAACTCTTGGCTATAAACTGCTGTTAAGGAAATACAAATTTTAAATTAATTAATTTAGAACTATTAATAAAGGATTTTTTTTAAGCTTGACTTTCTAGCTTAAATAAATTTCACTTAAAAAATCGTTTATTTAGTTTTTTAATATTGTTTCTATAAATTTGGCATAAAAAATCTTTAATGATCATATTGCATTAAAGATTTTTTGTCCACGAGTTCTTCGTTTAATATGAAAGGCAAGAGTGAACTTTCTTTATTTTAAAGTATAACTTTAACCTTTAAATAAAAAATAGAGCTTCTCTGACATTTCATGAGCAGCATTGCCTTTCAGCTTTTAAGCTTTAAATGGCAACGTAATGAATGAAATTTTTCCGATACATAAATATGCCTTAAAGTATGCCACTGTTTCATGTTAATAACTTAAGTAGAAAATAGGCTTGAGTAAATTGTAATTGAAAGGATTAAATTAAATTAAGTCACTGTTGTAAGGCTTCCAACCAGATATATTGTTTATGTGGGATCTTAACATGCTTTAGCTGTTTTCAAATTTCGGTTATCATTAAAAATTTTTTTTATCGTAAAAGCCATAAACATACTTAAGCCCAAAGGCAATTTCACTTGACTTCAGTTTCGTTGTTATTGTTGTTTATACGTGCTTCTATAATGACTTAGAGTGCCTGAAATTCTATTATTGTTTGCATAAATAGTGAAATTATAATTATCTCTGCTAATTTGCATGTGGTGCATGTGTGTTAAGTAGTTTGCGATTGAATGGCAATCACGGCTCAGTTCTTAAAATGTCAATTAAGGTATAAAAAGCAAGTAATTTATAAGGAAAGAAAATGTCCTAGAATCTAATTGGTTAAAGGAGTACAGGAATCCAAGCCACATGTCGCTGAGTTTTATACCAAGACTAAAGTCTTGTACCAAGAATAAAGTCTTATACTAAGAATAAAGTCTTATACTAAGACTAAAGTCTTATACAACGGCTTTAGTCTTATACTAAGACTAAGGTATTATACTAAAACCAAAGTCTTATACTTAGATTAAAGTCTTATACTAAGACTAGAGTCTTACACTGAGGCTAAAGTCTTATCCTACGACTAAAGTCTTATACTAAGACTAGAGTCTTATACTAACGGCCGTATGTATAATCAAAAACTGGCATGAAGTTAGCATAAGTGACAAAATTGAACTACGTGTTGAAGAGTTCCTCTATGCAATTTGACATTAAAAATCGCCTCATAATGTAGTTTCGGCACACGATTACATTCTAGCATAATTTTTAACATAAAATTGGTTGGCAAATCACTTTAAGAATATGTTAAATTTTGCCACTTATGCTAATTTCATTCCAATTTTCGATTATACATAAGGCCGTAAGACTAGAGTATTATACTAAGACTAGAGTCTTATACTAAGACTAAAGTCTTATACTAAAACTAAAGTCTTAAAATAAGACTAAACTCTTATACTAAGACTAAAGTCTTATACTAAAACTAAAGTCTTATACTAACACTAAAGTTTTATAGTAAGACTAAAGTCTTCTACTAACGCTAGTCTTATATTAAAGTCTTATACTAACACTAAAGCCTTATATTAAGACTAAAATGTTATGCTAAAGCTGAAGTCTCATGCTGAGATTAAAGTGTTATACAAGAATTAAGTCTTCTACTAACGGTAAAGTATTATACAAGACTTAAGTCTTCTACTAACGTTAATGTCTTATACGTACGCTAAATTTTTATATTAAGCCTAAAGCCTGTTATACTAAGACTAAGGAAGTTTTATACTAAAACTAAAGTCTTATACTAAGGCTAAAGAAGTCTGATAATAAGACTACACAAGTGTATAAAAGTGTGTATAAAAAAAGGATAAACATTTTCGCTATAATTTTTATTCTCAAGAAAAGTATTTTCTTATGGTTTCTTCTATTTAATTTCTGTTAGCAAGTTGCGTTTCACATCAGAGGATTTTTTTGTTTTAATATGTTATTTGTTAAGTAATAAAATAATGAGACCCACACACCTGGTTTCATTTAAGTTTGTATGACAACCTGAAAACCAACGCTAGAAAATAAACAATAGCATATGAAAATAAATAAATACGAATTGTACCGTGGCACATTTCAAGCGGCAGAGAACATGCTGCATACATTGAGGCTGCAAAAAAAGGTTCACCACATTAGGTGTGGAGAGAACATGTGGAAACTATGTATTTATGTGACCTCAAACCCAGAATTTCCGATCCCCACTTTATTGTACTTACATCACTGAAAATTAAATGCAACCTCACAAATCCAGATGTTTTAATTAGAATGAGTAAAAATTGTATGTATGTGAAGAGAATTTAATATAAAAAAAAAAACAAAGAAACCGTGAAATGAAGAAATTTCTAACAATAGAAATTTTCTAATAAAAGAAAAATATGCAGTATCAAGCAGACATTATGATTGTTGCTGCAGCTTTATAAATATTTAAATGTCTTTTTGTGGTCTTTTATTTAAATAAAATTATTTAAAAAAAAAAAACGGTGGCCTGCTGGTATACATAGTTTTCGAACAGTCATGATGAGTGGACAGGCATTATTAATAAAAATAACAAAAGAGTTTTTTTTTTCTGTTAGTTACCAAATGTTTTTGGCGAAAATTTCATTTACACTTTATTTTAATGCCGCAATACTTGATACTGCTGCTGTTGGTTGGGATCACTATGTAAATTTTATTAATAAAATTTGCTTTAAAATATCAAAAGGACTTGCATAGGGTCAGGGAAGAAATGGTGGAAATTGTTATGATTTAATTTGTTTCTTTATGGATTTGAAAAAAAAATAAAACAAAAGACATGCCTTAAAATACGAAGAGTAGAAAATTTAAGAAAAAATTATTATGGATTACACGTGAGTGGGCGTGACCGTGTGTCACTCACTCTCATCACTTAAACGGTATTGTGTCAAATATGCTTAGAATATTCTCTACTGAACATTAAGAAATCACTAAAAAGGTATTGCGTCAAATATGCTTAGAATATTCTCTACTGAACATTAAAAAATCACTAAAAAGGTATTGCGTCAAATATGCTTAGAATATTCTCTACTGAACATTAAAAATAATCAAGCAAACACTGTGCTCACGTAGGCTGATTTATATAAAAAAATTTTGTACTCACGGATGTTAAAAAGGGGGAAGAAAAAAATTTTTAGGATCTAATGACTGTAGGCATGTTCACAAAGCTGTTGATAGTCTCTAACAAAATCAAAATATTCAATATTAAACACATATTAATGACAAAAAAAAAAAATAGCCACGTGAATATTCGACTCACTCACGCTGACAATAAATTATTATTTTTTATGCTCACAAACATAAAGAAAACTTGCAGAAGCACAAACAAGCATTAGAAAATTTTACTCAGGCGCACTGACTCACAACGAGTTTGTTTATACGCTCACGAGTGTGAAGAAAAACTGTTTAAAGAAGCGTGAGCACTTCTTCCTGATAAGACATGATCAGATGACAGTAGGCATGCTCAAATGGCTGTTGTTAGTCTCAAACATAGTCAAAATATTCAATATTACTCACATATTAATGACAATAATCAACCACGTGAATATACGACTCACTCACGTAGAAACGCAATAAATTTTTTATACTCACAAACATAAAGAAAAGTTGAGGAAACATTAACAAGAGGGAGAAAATTTTACTCAGGCGCACATAATCATAACAAGTATTTTTACGCTCACGACCGTGAAAAAGCGTGAGCACTTTTTCATGATAAGACATGACCATATGCCACTCTAGTCTATCACGTGAGCGCTATTCATCCTTCACTTATACCAAATTTTTACTATTTATCAAAACAAAACACACTCATGCTAATATATTATACACACACGCTGACTCACGCCTAGTTTTTTCGTGCTATCAAACATGAAAAAGATCGAAGTTTTTCATGCTCTCAAACATGAAAAAGATCGAAGAAAAAATTACAAAATAACATTACATGCATGAAAGTGATCATATGTCACTCACGTCCATCAAATAAACTATCAGCCTTGTTTATAAAACTTATTAAGGCTTTATAAAGCCTTCTTAAGAAAAATATTTGATTTACATTTGTGTTAAAAACCCTTTATAAGGCCTTAATAAGTTTTATGCTGTATAAATATTCATTACTAATAAAAAAAACCGTGATACAAAAATTTTACTCACGCACAAAATATTTTTCGTAATCCTATATCGCCAAGATTTTTTGTTTCAAGAGCAACCCATAAAAAATTTTGTGACTCCACTAATCTTTCAACATCCTTATGTGGGGCCTCATTGATCACAACGAGCAGAGAATAATTTCAAGAACAATACTGCTTTTACAGAGAGAGAGAGAGAGAGAGAGAGAGAGAGTTTAAAAAGGGATTTTAAAGCTGCAATTCCTTTTCTTGGTAGGTTCAATTTATTTGAACATCCTTTCTAACTGCAATATGAAAAATTTATGCAATTTATTTTTTTTTCAAGTCCATTTTTCTTAACTATTTGAAATTTGAAGGAAAAATTATGCAATGGGACAAAAAAACAACACGGCTGGCAAAACAATATAAAGCAACAACAACAACAAACCCAGCAAAACGAGTGCATTTTAGTCCTTTATTTATTTTCATAAAATTTTGTTTAACAAAAGATAAAAATAACATGCAAAAACGCTTATCTCTTCATAACAATAGAATAAAAAATATACAAAGAAAAAAAACAGAATATTATTTAAAGAAACAAAAACCGTTCCTGCTGTTTCATTTTAAACGATTTTTCTTTCACATTTTTGCAACATGCAGATTACAATTTTCCTTGTTTGGTTTAGCCTGCATTCTGCTCGCTGTTTTCATTTAGAGAATTAAAAAAAACCGTTAGTTTTTTTTGGAGGCAAGCAAAAACACGAAATTGTGTAACGGAAATGTTAAGCTTACAGGATGAGGAAGAAATTATTATACTTCCGTTGGAAATTTTGCAGCAGTTGATTTTTTTCGTGAGCCGCGAATAGTATATAGCATTATAAAGATTTTTATTAAAGTTATTTTATTAAATAAAAAAAATGTATTATTATATAATAAAAAAAAAAGAATTTCAAGTTTTAAGAAGAATTAATGCGAAATATAGCAAATCTGTTTAAAAGATTTTTACGGAACTTTTTTTAGCTTTTGAAATTCTGTGTTAAATACAAAAAAGTTTTAAGAGGGTTTTTTAACAGCACAACCTGTAATTAATATTAATCATAAGCCTGCAGCAGCACCATACACAAAAATCCTTTTTAAATTAAATATAAAAAAATACTTTAAGCCTGAATAAAACTCATTAATTGAAGAAGGAGTGAAAGCTTATGAAAAAATCCTTTTTAGACAAGAAGTAGAGTTTTTTTTTATTTAAAACACACTTTGCTTCCTTAATCAAAAAATTAAAAAAAGAAAAGCTTAAACAAATTTATTGCCTTCAAAAGCTTTTTCAAACATCAAAAGCACTTAAATTATAAATGCAGCATCAAAAGCAGCAGCAGTCAAACCCTTCTCCTTTTCTCTTTTTTTATTTTTGAATGACTCAAAGCAAAGCAATTCGTTGCAGTTAATTTCATTTTACTAACGCTAATGATGCGCTCAATTTTTTACTTCATTAATTCTGATGCAGCACAAAGTTCAGTTAAATAGAAATTTTAAAAAAGAAAAAAAAAACAAACAGAAATAACTATTTATATAAAACATAATTCCAACTCAACACTTCTCTTTATAATTATCACAGCAAACAGCAGCGTTTGGCTGCTTGCGCTTCCCTTGCTTGCATCTCACTCACATTGCAGGCAGTTTGTAAATATAACTTAAATTTTTTAATGCAGTTTGATAATATTCAAAGAGCAGCATAAAGAAATCATTAATTTTTTGTTTTTCAACAATTTGAAGAAAAAGTTAAAAGTTAAGTTTTAATCCAACAGTTCTCAAGTGTAAATGAAGAATTGCCATAAACAGAATTGTTTTATTTTTTCTATTAATTATTAAAATTTGGTGAAAGTAATAATTTGTTAGTTAAATAAACTAATTAACTTCTGGGTAGAAAATGTTAAATACAATAGCACGAAAAAAGGATTAAAACTTTTGCTTAGTCAGGCAGACAAAAGGAAGCAAAAGGATAATTGCTTAACACCAAAATAGCTACAGCTTTATAACAAAAAAAAACTTCTTAGCTATAACAAGAATATAATAATTTGACTTTAAAAAAACATTTTTGAACGTTACCCTGAATTTCTTGCATATCGTGCCATAAGCGCCAAAATAGCTTAAGCGACATTATTAACGAACATCATTTTTTGACGAAAATCGATTATTTACGATAGATTTTCGCCAAAAAACTAAATTCGAAAATTGTGTCGTTTAAGCTTTTCTAGCAGTTATGAATATGAAAATATTAATTCTCAACATCATTGAATGTAATTTGCTTAAAATTAAAAAAAAATACCGAAACGAAAAAAATCGCATAAAACCGGAAAAAACGCAAAAAGAGCCGCAACCAACAAAAATCTATAAAACTAAAATAAATCACCAAAAAGCGAAATAAAAATCGCGAAAACAAAAAAAAAATCGGCAAAAACCGAAAAAATCGCCAATATACAAAAATCACCAAAACGAAAAAATCGATACAACGAAAAAAAGAACCAAGCAAACAAAAATCGCTTAAACCAAATCGCTTATCAAATTAAAAACAGCAAAAATCGAAAAAAAAAACGCCAAAAGGAAAAAATTACCAAAACCTAAAAAATGCCAAAAACGAAAAAAAGTGCAAAAACTAAAAAATGCCAAGATAACGCAAAAAATTTACAAAAATTAAAAAAAACAAAAAAAAAATCGTCAAAGCAAAACAAATCTCCAAAACGAAAAAAATCGGCAAAAACCGAAAAAACACCAAACTAAAAATATCGCTAAAACTAAAATAAATCGTCAAAACCAAAAAAAAGCCAAAAAAAAAACAAATACCAAAACCAAAATATGTAAAAAAATCGCCAAAATTAAAAAAAGCCGAAACTAAAAAATCGCTACAACTAAAATAAGTCATAAAAACGATACAATTCCAAAAACGAAAAAACCACCACAAAAAATATAAATAAATCGCCATAACTAGAAAAAAAATCGTCAAACAAAAAAAGGGCCAAAACTAATGAAATGCCACAAATCGAAAGAATTCCAACAACGAAAAAAAAATTCGCCAAAAATTAAAAATTGCCAAAATAAAAAATCGCCAAGACGAAAAAACGAGCCAAAACTAAAAAAAAAACGCTTAAACTAAAATTAATCATCAAAAACCGAAAAAACCACCAAATGAAAAAAATGCCAAAACGAAAAAAATTTCCAAAACTGAACAAATCGCCAAAACCAAAAATAGTCGGTAAGACTAAAATAAATTGGTACAAATAAAAATAAAAAAAATCGCCAAAACAAAAAAACAAACAAAAGAACGCTGAAGCTAACAAAACGCCAAAAAACGAAAAAAATTGCCAAAAACACCCAAAAAATGCCAAAACGAAAAAAACGCCAAAACTAAAAAAATTGCTGAAACTAAAAAAATGCGCATAGGATCCAGCTAAGCCCCTGAATAACCAATTTACATGTTTTCTTAATAAAAAAATATTTTACTAAATATGTAAAATAATAATTTGGGATTATTATTGCGTTAAAAATCGATAAAAAATAAAAAAATCACCGAAACGAAAATATCGCTAATACTAAAAAAGAGCCAAAACTAAAAAAACGCTAAAACTAAAATAAATCATCATAAACCGAAAAAATCGCTGGAACGAAAAAAACCCTATAACTAACAAACTAAAAAAAATCGCTAACACTAAAATAAATTAGCACAACCCGAAAAAAAATCGACCGCGAAAAATTGTCAAAACAAAAAAAAAGCGCCAAAACTAAAAAAAAAAAATATCTAAAACTAAAATAAATTGACAAAACCCAAAAAAAAACGTCAACACGATGAAAAAAGCCAAAACTAAAAAAATCGCCAAAAATCTAAAAAAAGTTTACCAGAAACTTAACATTAAAAAACTGCCTATATTATGTAAGATATTCGATTATATGGGCTTAAGTTCGTACAGTATACATATGTAGTGTCCGCACGAAATCCTTCGTGTGCGAGTCAAAGTTGCACTTTACTGAATTTATTCTAATTTTAAGTCGTCATTATTGTTTTTTTATTTAAAATCAGGAATCCCGCTTTGATTTGAAAAACAAAAAAGAATATTAGTTGCCTTTAAACTCAAGAGTTTTTGTTTGTTGGGTTAGCTTTTCATTTAATAGAACCATGCACTTATTTCTAATAAAGCTAATGCACACACAAAGTCATCAAGTTTGTGGATATGACCACATTTTAACCCATGGACATTAGTATTATTAGCACCTACAAAATGCACTCAAATATCTTTACGAAACAAGGGCGACTGAGTCCCTTCTCTTGGTTTTGGTTAATAAATTCTACTAGTTTGTTGGGTAATTAATAATTAAGAGCAAGGAATATGTTTTTGGGCAAAATTAGTTTTGTGCAAATAAGATTTAAAATTAATTAAAATAAGGCTAAATAAAATTTTCATACAAGAATTAATGACAGAAATAATAATTGTTTACAGATTTATTAAATAAAAATCATTTTAAAATTGATTTAAAATCTTTTATTAATATTAATATTATAAACATTTTTATAGGATTTTTTTAATACACCTGCAATTTATTTATTTATAAAAGAAAAGTTTTAGATTTGTTCTATATATTTTAACAAAAAACTGTTTGATTTCGCTGGGACTTTACTTAAAGAGTGAGAGAAAAATTTACATCTACGGAAGCCAAAGAGTCTCCTGTCTCCTGTTTTGACAACTTTTCATTACATCCTAGTACACAAATGTTAACAAAAATCAAAGAAAAACTAATTAGTCAGTGTTTCTGCGAATTTAAATTACACATTTGGTTGGTCTCTAAGGAAATTGTTATACAAAACTTTCTTAATTCTTAATTAATTTCCTGCAATTAATATTAGAAATGCAGTCTTAAGCAAACATGTTTGACTTTCAATACAAATGCCAAAACTTAATGTTACTTCCCAATTATTTATTTGTTTTAATATTTTCAATAATTAATAACTGTCATCCCATTTTCCCTAAAAAACTTTGCAAATTATTAAAATATAAATTATTAAAATATAAATTATTACCTCAGTTCTTAGACAAAAGAAATTCGAAACAACCCCTGTTCAGAGGACTGTCAAAATTTATGACAGCGACTCATGCAAAATAAATGTTTGCAATAATAACAACAACTCACATATTCGTAACTAAAATATATTTAAAATCTGCTCATAATAATTTTATAGGTCAGGGAAATCATAAGTCACTGCAGTAAAATTTTGTGGAAACATTAAAAGATGGAGGTAATAAAGGAAATAAAATTTTTAAATGCAAAAAAAAGCTATGAAAAGAAAACTAGAACGAAATTAAAAATTCACATAAAAAATTATTATTGTGAAATTATTGCAGTTGTTGGAAACCCCTAAATCAATGAAAATGTATTATTTATTCCAGAAATCGTTCAGTAAATAGTTGAAACTATTCGCTTAATATTATAAGGGTTTCTAAAAATTCGGTTATTCGTTATTTCGATTAATGTGCAAGTACTTAAAAGAATATTTAAGCAGAAAAATAGAAATACTTGAAAACCCGGATTTTTGCGAAATATATTCGAATACTAGTTTGAAATTATTTCGGTTCTCTAAGGCAATGAAAATTTATCTATTATTCCAAAAACAATTTAATAAATAGTTGATTTTTAAGTCGAAAATTATACACATGGATTTTCATCTTCAAAAACTATTCGATTAATATTATAAGGGTTTTCAAAAACTGGGTTACACATAAAAATTATTCGTTATTTTGACACATGTGTAAGCATTAAGAAAAAGATTTAAGCAAAAAATATAAAAATGTTTAACAGAAAACCGGTTTTTTCGGTTATTAAAAAACCGGTTACTAAAATTTTTTTAAAAACTGTTAATTGTCATGTGCACATATATAACTATTAAGCTCAAATTTTCAAACCAATTCAAGCTATTTATTTTAAAACCATGCGATTATTCTAAAAACCGGTTGTAATTGAAAATTATTACCAGTACCGGTTAGAAAATAAGTATTTTCTAGTATGTTTATAAGACAAAGTTAAACTTTAAGTTTAAAATTTAAAATCATTTCCTTGTTACAACACAAAATGTTTATGCGGAAAACCGGTTATGTTTATAAATTTTTTTTTTTATTTTAAGGTTTGATTATTATTTGTATAGATATAAATAAAACTTTACTTTCAAATAATTTAAAAAAATATATAACTACATACCTTAAAGGCAACGATTATTCGAAAAACCGGTTATTTTTGAAAAATATTACGAACACTGGTTATGCTATTTTTTTTATTGAAAAGTTTTGATTAGTATGTGTATAAAAATTAATAAGCTCTAACTTTCAAATAATAATAAAATTAACTACATACCTTAATGGCAACGATTATTCGAAAGACCGGTTATGTTTGAAAATTATTACAAAAAAATCGTTTGCACAATAATTTTATTTTTGGGTTTGATTAGTATTTGTATAGAAATAAATACGTTCTAACTTTCAAACAATGAAAACAACATAATAACTACATGTCCCAATGGCAACGACTATTCGAAAAACCGGTTATATTTGAAAATTATTTACGGATTTGATTACCTTAGACAAGTGCATACAGAAGTTTAAGAAACCCCTTTATGCATTCGAAGGTGTTTAATTCTTTCTGAAAACCGATTAAACATGAAAATGATTCGGTTTTTAGGAAAACCGATTACGAAATTATTATTTTTTAATTAGTGCTTACTGTGCATATCCCAAAAATATATCCATTAATTTAAAATAAACAATCTTTTACACCAAGCGAGTATTCGAAAAACCGGTTACATATTTTTGAAAGCTATTCGCTTATTTGATTACTGTCAGTGAGTGCATAAAAAATTTTAGGCAAAAATAAAATCAACTATTTATTAAATATCGGTTTGATATTGATCGATGGTTTTTTAAAAAACTGGTTACAAATGTAAATGTTGTAAATATAGAGATGGTAAAATTGAGCTTTCATTACAAAAAAGCTTTCAGCAAATTGAAATAAGATGAACCAAAACAATTCAAACATTCCATTTGCAATAATGCTAAGTATATAAAGCAGAAATCTACATCTACTGACACCACACACAGTGGACCAAACACAGAAGAACGCTGATGATGAAGGTTTAGTGGCCTTCGAAAACGGCTGGCTGTTCCGTTCAACTATGTGTTGTTAGTCAGAATATTTACAACAGACTTTGGTGTTATTTGTTCATTAATAATTATCACATGTAATTTAGCTTAAAAAGCAATACGAACCTTAGCCCGTTCAAATCACAAATATGAAAATAATTCGGTTTTTATGGAAACCGGTTACACAATACTTTTTTTTAATGATCGCTTAATCTTAAAATATAACCATGAATTTAAAAAAAGCAATCTTTTTTTTCACCAAGCGAGTATTCGGAAAACCGGTTCTATATGAAAACTATTCGCTTGTTTGATTAATGTAAGTGCGTTTATCCAAAAACTTAAACCAAAATCACTATCTGATTGTTCGATGGTTTTGAAAACCGGTTATACATGAAGTGATTCGGTTTTTATGAAAACCGGTTGCAAAACAATTTTTGTTAACACATAGCTGCTTAGTCTCAAAGTACAACTATAAATTTAACAAAGCAAAATTCTGTTTCTGCCAAGTGAGTACTCGGAAAACCGGTTCTAAGTGAAAATTATTCGTTTATTTGATGCCTTTTAGTGCGTTTATTACAAAATTTAAGCGGAAGTAATTATCTGCTTGATATTGTTTTATTTGAAAATGACCCGTTTGTGAAAACCGGTTATAGAATATTTTTTTTGCATGCCTTAAAAATGCTAAAAATGTGTCCAATAAATTTAGGGAAATCATCTTCTTTTAATACTAAAGAAATTATTCGTTTCATATAGTTAGGTTGCTTTGAAAACCGGATACACATGCAAATTATTTGGTTTTTGTGAAAACCGGTTAGGAATAACTTTTGTTAATAATTGCTTAGTATACATACCTAAAAAAAATATACCCATTAATTAAAAAAAAAATCTCTTTTTACACCAAGCTTGCGTTCGGAAAACCGGTTTTAAATGAAAATTATTCGATTATTTGATAGCTTTTAGTGCGTTTATCAAGAAGTTTAAGCAAATATAATAATTATCCGCTTCATTTTGTTCGATTGTTTTCAAAACCGGTTAATCGGTTACGAATTTTTTTTTCTATAATTCAAAAAAATCAAAAAATATAAACGATAAATTCAGGAAAATAATCTTTTGAAAAAAAATTTTGTGTAACAAATCAATTGATGTCTAAAAATGTAATTAAATATAAAAAAGAAATCCTCAAAATATTAAACGAGTATGTATTTGAAAAACCGCTTTCCTTTCACTAATGTTAATATATGAGCTCGAAATTTTAAGCAACAAGTTTATTCGCTAGATTGTTTCGATTATCTTAGGAACCGGTTGCATGTGAAAATTATTTTAAAACCCGGTTGTAGACTTAATTTTGTTCTTGAAATTTTCTTTTTATATATAAATATAGTTTAACCACTTAAATAAAGAAAATCTTTTTTTGATAATAAACGAGGTCTTTAAAAACCGATAATGAGGTTTATTCGGTTTTTTAAACATGTATTAAATAAATAATTAAATAAAACCAACTATATTTTAGACATTGGTTCATTATTTTCAAGTTGTGCGATTGTCTTGAGAACCAGCTACATGTGAATATTATTCGGTTACTGAAAAACCCGGATGCCTTTTATAAAAGTAATCGCCAAATTAAAAATATATTCATGGTTAAACAAAAATTTTGTTCTAGATTTTTTTTTTATTTTATTCCACTATTGTAAAAACCGGTTTCATGTGAAAATTATTTGGTTTTTAAGAAAACCGGTTTTCTTGGAACTTAAGAAATTATTTTTTTTCATAATGGCTGTATTTATCTAAATAAACAGCAGCTAAATCAAAATATATTACTGTATCAATGAACGAAAATTCGAAAAACCGGATACATTTGGAAATTATTTTATTTCACTACAGAGGGCTTACTTTACTACTCTCTTTAAATTGTCTAACTATGTAATTCTTTAAAGTGTTTGTTTTATTGTATTTGTACATCTAATATATATAAAATAAAACATTTGCACTACCTTGCTGACTTTTTTTCCATATTGGTCCTGTTTTACACTTCATTGCTCCTTAAATTTATTTTATATAAGTGAACATAAATTTCTTTCTAAGATTTTAGTTAAAGGAGAATACAGAAGACAAGAGATGCGGCTTGGCAACCAATTTCGACGGATGGCTGCAAGCCATCTTCTCACACCACCAACGCGTTACAGTAAAAGACAAACTTTCAATTCTGTCTAATAAAACGAAGCTATGAATATTTTCAACTCACCTGTGTCGGTTTAACAGCTAAATATTGTTGTTGCTGCTGCTGATGTATTCTTTGCTGCTGCTCTTGCTTCTCTAAACTCATTGATATTGGTAGCTGTTGCTGTTGATAATATTGCTGCTGTTGTTTTATATGTTGGTGGTATTGAAATTTATCATGTTGTTGCATTTGATATTGTAATTGCTGTTTGTAATTAAGTGGCTGTGGCTGATGCTGCAGCTGCTGTTGTTGCTGTGTGGCAATCGCAATAGCATTTGCTACAACCATCAACCAACATACTGTTACAATCATCACTGCCGTTTTCATACCCAACAATATCATTAAATATTCCGTTTTAAGTGGTTTCAATAGAAATTCCAAAATATGCCGCATTTTTCTCGTTTGAAGTTTTAATATTTTAATATTTTTTTTATTATGTTGTCGGTGTTTTTAAAATGAAATGCACGATTTCACTGGAAACATTGCAGGCGAAATTTTGTTGTTATTTTTTTTTATAATTTCATTCCTTTAAGCGGAAATTATTTATTATTTATAATCCATTGTAATATTTGATGCATTTAGCATGATCTGAAAATAAAATGTAAATAATATAAAACATTAAGATAAAATTAAATATGGAATTCATGTTTTTCAGTCAAAACGAGTTCCCTACAAGTGGTTGATGAAACATTTTGTTTTTCAAACCAAAATAAAACCACAAAATTTAATTATACATCAAATATATTCACATAAAATAATGAACTCATAGAAAAATTATTAAACGTTCTCTTTAAAATCGTTTTTAAGTTAGTAAAATTAATCGAGTGAATATTACTAACACAAAATAGCTCGAATGAATTCAATCAAAAATAAAAATACTAATAATATCTTTTGCTAGTAAATATAATTATTTATTTGAAAAATAAAGTGTATTCGAATAAAATTATTCGAATAAAATTATCCAAAAAAAGGGGAAAAAATTCCCGACATGTAAAAATATCCAACAAAAAACATTGTAAAATAAAATGTTTCAGTTAAAAAACTTCCAATGAAATGCTGTAAATAAAATGATTCGAATAAGTTAATTTATGTATGTAAAATTAATCGTTAAAATTTAATTAAAGTACTACGCAAAAAAACTCGAATGATTTTAATCAAAAATGAAAATATTTAACTAATCATTCGCTAGTAAGGCGAATAATTTATTCGAATAAAGCTATTCGAATAAAGTCATCCGAATTAAATCGAAAAAAGAAATTTTTGACAAACATTTAAAAAGATTCGACAGCAAATTTTTTCAAATCAAATGTTTAAGATAAAAAAATTATTAAAAAACTTATTATTTTTATTATATAAAATTATTCGAATAAGCTTATTTATTTTAAATTAATCGTTTAAATTTAATTAGATAACTAAACAAAAAGCTCGAATAAATATAATAAAAAATAAATATATTGATATAATTTTTCACCATTCGAATAACATTATTCGAATAAAATTATCCAAAAAAAGGGGAAAATTCCCGACGTAAAAATATCCAACAAAAAAATGTAAAATAAAATGTTTCAGTTAAAAAACTTCCAATGAGATGCTGTGAATAAAATGATTCGAATAGGTTAATTTATGTATGTAAAATTAATCGTTAAAATTTAATTAAACTACTACGCAAAAAACTCGAATGATTTTAATTAAAAATAAAAATATTAAACTAATCATTCGCTAGTAAAGCGAATAATTTATTCGAATAAAGATATTCGAATAAAGTCATCCGAATTAAATCGAAAAAAGAAATTTTTGACAAACATTTAAAAAGATTCGACAGCAAATTTTTTCAAATCAAATGTTTAAGATAAAAAACTTATTAAAAAACTTATTATTTTTATTATATAAAATTATTTGAATAAGCTTATTTATTTTAAATTAATCGTTTAAATTTAATTAGATTACTAAGCAAAAAGCTCGAATAAATATAATAAAAAATAAATATATTGATATAATTTTTCACCATTCGAATAAAATTATTCGAATAAAATTATCCGAATAAAATGAAAAAATTTCTTGACTACATGTAAAAATATTCGACAATAGGTAAATTTTGTAAAAAAAAAAATATTTTAAATATAAAAGCTTCCTATAAGGTGCTGTGAATAAGTTGATTTATGTAAAATTAATCGCTTAAATTTAACTAAATTACTACACAAAATAGCTCGAATGAATACAATCAAAAATAAAAAATGTTATTCATACGCTAATGAAGCAAATAATATATTCGAATAAAATTATTTGAATAAAATAGAAAAAAAATTGTTTGACAACATGTAAAAACACTCGACAGTAAATTTTTATCAAATAAAATGTTTTAGATAAAAGGCTTTCAAGATTTATGTAATTTTACATCGCTTAAAATTTAAAAAAACGATTTTTCGAAAAATAGAAATATTAAAAAAAAAATATTTTATCGAATAAAGATTCACAGAAAGTGCTGAAGAGAAAATTATTGGAATCAAATGGTTCAAATAAAATATTTTTTTTTTGTTTACTTCTTTTACATTTTATAAGATCATTCCAAAAAAATATTCGAAAAAAAAACTATTCTAATAAAATTATTTGATTAAAATGATAAATTTTTTTCTGTTAATTTAAATTAATAGAAATATTGAATTAATTGTTTGCTAATTAAATGCATATATTACTCGAATAAAATTATTCGAATAGGATAATTCAAATAATATATTAAAAAAAATATGTTAATGACAAAAAAAAAATACGTCAAATAAAGTGCTATGAAGGAAATGATTCGAATAAAATTTTTGAAATGAAATTAAATAAGTTATTCTACTTATGCGCTCTCTTTGAATTCGTTAACGAACAATAATATTTTATTTTAATGATTTCAATACACATATCGAGCCTTATTTTCGATTTTATCGGAAGCGACAAAAATTAATTTTTTCAGTAGAAGGTTTGTTTTTAAATATTCAAATATCTTTTTGTACGTAAATTGTCACTTACGATAAAATTGTTCAGCCTGTATCTTAAAAGTTATCAACAATTTTGGCATAAAATTTTCATTTTAATAAAAAAGTATATTTTCGATAACATGTCGCTTACGATAAAATCGAAAATAAGGCTCGATATGTGTATTGAAATCATTAAAATAAAATATTATTGCAAGACTACACGAATACATTTTTTCGAATAAAAGTATTTAATTTTTTCTAAGGATTAATATTATTATTAGAAAAATTAAAATAATCGTTCGCCACTTAAATAAATAAATTATTCGTATAGCATTAATCGAATAAAATATTTTAAAAAATATATACATACATTTTCAACAACATTTTTAGTTATTCCTTAGTAAATATTGTCAAATAAGAAACTTCAAATGAAGTACTGCGAAGAAAATTAGTCGAATAAAATTATTTTTTAAATCACATTATTCGCGTAAGCATACTCGAAAAAAAAAATACTTTTACTTCCACGTTCTAATTGAACTGGTTATCATTAGATATAAATACAAGCATAAAAGTATTCGAATCAACTTTTTGCGATAGAACTATCCGATTAAAATTATTCGAATAAAATAACTCGAATAAAATTGTTCAAATAAAATTACTCGAATAAAACTTTTAGAATAAATATTTTAGTTAAAACATTTCAAATAATTTTTTTACTAAATCAAATACTTTTAAAAGTTTTAAGAATTTTATTCGCTTGCTTGAATCAAATTATTCGAATAAATTTATTCGTAAATTTCTTTTTTAGTAAAATATATTTCGAAAATCTTGTTTGCTCTTCAAGAAGTTTTCAATTGTTCTAGCGTTTAATTTGTAGCATTATTTCTTTAACGATTAATCGGTTAAAGTTTTATTCGTTTATTAATTATTTCATATCAAGAAATTTTGTAATTAATAAAACTGGAATAAAATATAAGTCTTATATTTAAGGGTCAAGCGTAAAATAGTCTGTGATTAACTCTTTCAAATAATAATTTAATCGATTAATCGATTACAGGGAAAAAGATTTAAGCAATTGTTATTGCTTGAGCATATAAGCTAGAATGTTTTATCTTTTGATGAAAGTTTTGTGTATTTTATGGCTTAATGAATTAGTTTAGCAAACAAAAAAGGAGATATTTAATTTTAAAAAAAATATTTTAACAATTATTCGAATAATATTTTTTGAAAAATTATGCGACTTTTACTATGTGTTATATAATATATAATTAGCTTAGCTTCTTTAATCCTTTATTGTACTTATTTATGCTTTTTCATAAAACAAATACAAAAAAAATTTCAACGATTAATTAATTAATCGATTAAATACAGTGGGAATCGTTTATAAAATGTTCGAAATAAATGAAACAAAACTTATTAACAACTTTTAAGACCATTTTCTGCCGCTTAGTGCCTCCTTTCTTTTACCTTCGTTACCATGTTTTATTTTAGAATTAATTAATTTTACTACAAAATCGAAAGTTTTAAGTAAATATTTTATAATTTTTTTTTAGTTTTTTCTTTGATATTTTTTTCGGTAAAACTTGGTGCTTATGATTTTTGCGAAAAATTGCAGAAGCAATTAAAATCTTCTACCATCAAAGCAGACATGCGACTAAAATCATTAAACCATTAAGTGGAAATAACTTGCAGCATGTGGCAAATAGGCACAGAAAAAAAAACTAAAAAAAAATATAACATGCCGCAAGTTTTAATATTGCGGGATGTTCTTTGGCTGGAAAATTGAATTTGTGCAAAATATAAAAAATAAAATATTTAAAAAAAAACAAATAATGAAATCATAAAATTCAAGACAAATGATGTTATTGCCCAAGTGCAACATTTAATGAGACCTAAAAACGCATTGATTTTGAAAAGGAAATTTTTCTTTCAGTTTGTTGAAACAAATTTGTTAAATTTGGTTGGTTAAACTTATTTCATTAAAAATTTTAAATGAAAAAAAATCCATTAAAATTTGTAGCGCTCAAACTAAAACAAAACAAACTAAAACAAAACAACTTAAAGCGGTTTTACTTTCATTTTACATTTTTGTTGCAACAATAACATTAAACGTATATTCAATATGTTCGGTGATAGTGACACGTTTAATGGTCACTTTTGTCCCCTCAAAACAAAACAAATAAAAAAAAGATCTAACCAATATGAAAGTTAATGGCTTAAAACAAAAATTGTTTAAACAATTTTCAATGACTCTCCTGGCCACAATTAACACTCTTTTTCTACACTATTAATTTAGTTGAAATAAAGCAAAAAACCCAAAATCAAATCGTTGCACTCGAAAGCAGTATCAATGTTGATTTTGCTGCAGCAAGCTGCTATAGTTTATTGACAATTACTATTTACAACACATTCCGTTGTTGCAGGTAAATATTTACAAGCAATCAACAAAAAAAAAATAAAAAATAAAATAAAACTTGGTCAACGGCTCTTGAAATCTAATGAAAATCAACATAATACAAGCAATCCCTGCAAAGAAAAAAAACTTGTATAATTCCACAAATCTAAACGTTTGGTGTTTGCAACAAATATTAAAAGCTCAAGCAACACTTTTTTGTATTTTGCCACTTTTATTGAAATATAAGTGCAACTCCACAAACGCAATTACTATTGTCTATTTCAAAACATAATTGCCAACTTTTTTCTTTTTTTGTTCATTGAAGCAGTCTCCTTTTCTCATTGTCTAAAGCTAGACGCAAGAAAATATTAACAAACGTTGCAATAAAAGCAATATTGATCACGTAAATGTAGCCATAGGTTTTTCCATTCTCTGATTAGTTTTCAATAACTTAACCCGCTGTAAACAAAAAAATTTATCGATAAATTCGATAGAGTTTGCAATAAAAAAATTTATAAATAGAAATTTTTGCCATATATAAGGGAAAGAAATTTTATAAACAAATCCAATATCCCTGAGATAAATTTTTAGGCCAAGTTATCGATAACTTAAATCTTTCTTAGAAAAGTGCTTGAAAAACAAAAATTGTTTTTAAAATCCATAAATAATTTTTTTTGGAAATTTTATCGATAACTAATCTTTTTTTAAAGTAATAACTTTACTTCTCTGAAGAAAAGTAATCGATAAATCGATAGAGCAGTAAAATTTTTTCTAACAAAATGATCGATAAATTCAAGAACCTGCCTAATAAAAAAAATGTTTGGTTAAGGTAAATTTTTGCAAAATCTGTGAGTGGAGAAAGCTAATTTTCCTAAAAAAAAAAGTAATCAATAATTTCCTTAAGCAAGTTATCAATAACTTAAACCTTTATTTAGAGAGTTGATGGGAAATTATACAAAAAATGTTTAAAAATGATCGATAAATAAATTTAATTTTGAAAATTTATCGATAACTGCTCTTTTCATTGCAAAAGGTATCGATAACTTTACTTCTCTGGAGTAAAGTAATCGATAAATTTATTATTTTTTGTTTAACATTTCCAAAAACGATAGCATTACATTTATTAAAAAAACATTATCGACTTTACTTTTATTAAATCACATACCGCTAATTTTTCTTTGGTTTGGAAAAATTATGGATTTCCTTAATTTTTTTTTAGAAATTTATATTTTGGTTTATTATAGTTTGGTTTTCTTTTAAAAAACTTACCGATAATTTTTATTTCAGGAATGTTTACCGATTACTTCAGTTCTCCTCCAAACAAAATCGGTATTTTTATATTTCTTCAAAAAAGTTATCGACAACAATATTTCTTCTTAGAAATTTTAAAGGTAACTACTCTTGTTTTCACAGCAATCTATTAATTTTCTTTTGAAAAATCATTTTTATTTCAAGAATTTTTATCGATTACTTTACTTTTCTTCCGAAAAGTTATCGATAATTTCATTTGTTTTGAAAAATTATCGATTTCCTTATATTTTTTATAAATTAATCTATAATTTTGTTTTTCTTTAAAAAAAAAACTTATCGATAATTTTTATTTCAAGAATTCTAATCGATTACTTTAGTCTACTTCGGGAAAGCGATCGATATCATTTTAAGCCTTATTTTCGATTTTATCGAAAATATACTTTTTGACATTTTGATAATTCTAAACTATGGGTAGACCCCATAAAATTTTAATTTGAAATTAAATTATTTATTCGATAACAAGGCTAGATATATTAAAAAATTAAAATTTCTGTGAAAAAGTTGTCGATAACTGATAAAAGCGAATGATAACTAACTTTTTTTCATAAAAGTAATCTTAATAAAGATAACACCACTTTTGTAAGTAAAACTTATCGATAGCTTTAGTTTTACTTCATAAAGTGATCTATTACTTTACCAATCATCGTAAAACGTATCGATAACTTTATTTTTAATGCAAAAAGTTATCGATTACTTTACCTTTCTTAGAAAACTAGTTTTACTTTTAAAATTAGTCGATAACTTTACACTTACTTGAATATGTGATCCATAAACCTAGAAGATCTATGAAAAGTCTTGGTTTGTTGTAGGTAATCGATAACTTTAGTTTTTTTCCGAAAAGAAATTGATAACTTAACATTTGTTCACAAATATTATTGATATATTTGCTATAACTTTGCTATCCTTTCGATAACTTCACGTTTGCTTAGAAAGGTATTGGATAACAAGAAAAATTCAATAAATTATCGATTAATTAAAATTTCTATGGCAAAATCATTTATTTATTTTAAATAATCAATAATTTAAATTTTCTTACGAAAAGTGATTAAGAGCTGTACTTTTTTATGAAAGAAAAAAGTTATCGATAGCTGTGCTATTAATATTTCTTTCGATAGCATTTTCACGAGAAGACACTTGATTTATACAATAAAAAAACTATCGATAACTTTTTTATTAACATTTTTTCGATAGCATTTTTAATAGAAAGCAGGCGTTATTTATTTAGAACACAATTGATTTGTACAATTATTTTATCAAAGGCAAATTACGGCACGAAATTTCAAAGTTATATGGGAATATTTCAAAATTTCGATCCATGTCAAATGGCGTAATTTACCAATAGAGTTGACTTTAACCTCCTGTTTCCACAATATGAACCGTTGACTTCATTAGAAAATTTATGTGAAAACCACTAATTTTTTTGAGAGATTTTCTTTAAAAAATTTTTAGACGAATCACCTGCTTGGCTTGTGGAATCAGGGTATGAGATTTATAACTTTGGTGTTGCTTACTGTTAATATAATTTATTATCGTATACAAGTTTGAAATAATTAGAGATGCAGTGTTTTCTTTAGCTCTCTGAAGCAATTGGCAGGTTCGAAGGACCACAACCAAAACCCAAGAAATTGAACATCATCATCATAGATCAAGAAAAAAAATACTTTCGCTCCTTAAAGTGTTAATTTTGCAAAGCAAAAGTGAAAATTATTATATTATATTATATACTTTATAAAATGTTATGTACCTTTTTTCTTTCACACCAATCAAACAACACGAAATTATTATGTACGAATGTGTTGCCTCATCGTTTGTTGTTCATACGAGTGCAAGAGGCACACATTTATGTAAAGACTACTGATATATGTATAGCAATGTGTTGTTTCAGCAAATATTAATCATATTTTTTTGCTGTTCATTCTGGCTTTTTTGTATTCATCTTCTACCCAGAGTTATACATTCATCATTAAATAACTTCAGTTTGGCATCATTCAGCCGACAATTTCATAAATATTTTATGTGTTCCTTCCTGGTAATGCAGCTAGCTCAATTCTTTGATTTATTTTAAAAAATTTCATATCTTCTTTATTTCTTTTCACATTCATATATAATAGAGTTGGGTTTACATAAGAGGTCACGAAATAGCAGAATGAAGAAGAATACATATGTATATGGGAGAAATTTTTTTTAATATGTGGCAAAATTTATTCAAAAGTTAAAAAAACTTAAAGAAAATAATATTGAAAATAAAATTTATTTTAACAAAAATACATAAATAAAATTAGTAAATTTTATTAGAATGTTTGCTGGGTTATGTAAGGGTAATATTTTCATTTCCTCTCTCTCTCTCTCTCACTCTCTCTCACTCTCACTCTTTGCCTAACAGTATGCTTCACTATCAATATCTATATACAGCCGGTGGTATAGGATAATAAACTGATGTCTTAAAATATGAACGTGTTCTAGAAACTTTTCTATAAAAATCATTTATTATTTAAAGTCCATTTACCATGTGATATTGTAGCCTACAAATATTGAAACTCTTAAAATTTTATAACAGTAAAAAGATACACAATATATGTATGTATGTATGTAAGTGTGTATATAAATAAAATATATATGTTTGAGTGTCTGTGTGTGTTGAGAATGTTTTGTTGCTTTGCCAACCATTGAATCTTCCATTTTTTTTTTTTTGTAAACTTTGCCTTTGCCTTTGCATTCCTTTACTCATTTTTTAAACCTTCAAAATGTTAGAGCCAACTTGCGGGTGGCGGCTTGTGTTGTTTGGTTTTTAAGCTCGTGACCGTATGAGCCATTTTCTTTTATTTCCTTGTCATTTATTTACGGTTTAATCTAAATATATAAAGCATTTCTCCTCCTCGCTTAATGTTTGCTGCTGGTGGTATGATTGATTAAAACTTGGCATTTGAAAAGTGATATGATGAAAATGTTTCGCAACGTAGCATTTTAAACATTATCTATGACAGGATGTTTTAAAGAAAAACTTACATTTTAATGCTGGTAATCACAAGGATTTTTAGGATTACTGTTAGTTGAACATGTGAAATTGTGAAGAGAAATTTTGTTTAAAGTATGATTTAACTTTAGCAAATGTTTATGAATACCGGATGCTTATTTCCAAAGAAAATATACCATACAGAATAGTAAAGCTATTGATATCTTTCCAATACACCGATTTGTCGCTAAATATTTAAATCAGGAATATTTTTTAGTCAGGCTTGAGTTCAGGAAAAATTAAAGTAGTACTTAGCTGTTAGAAAATGGCAAAATTTTTCTGAGCCGCCACGCACTTCATCAGCACCCCTGTTTGTCTACTTGGACAGATATTGTTTGTTAACATGAATTTTTTAATGAAATGGAATACGAGAAATAATTATATTGGCCTTTGAAGAGAGAGAGAGAGAGAGAGAGAGAGAGATCAAGGGAGAGAGCGAGAGAGAGAGAGAGAAGGGAGACTCCGCAGCTTTTATTTTTTAGGGTTCCGTACACCAAAGGTGAAAAGAAGACCTATTGTTTTTGGTGTTTTTTATGCAGACTACAACAATTAGCACTGAAATTTAATAAATCAGAACTAAAGGGTATTCTTTCAAATACTGTCATTTTTAGCATGTAATTTTGACAACTTGCTGTATCTTGGAAACCGTAAGAGGCAAAAACTGCAAAACCTCAAAATAAAAAAATCATCAAAACGAATAAATTGCCAAAAAAAAACTTTAAAATCGCCACAATGAAAAAAAAACTTTAAAATCGCCACAATGAAAAAAAAACGTCAAAAAGGAATAAAATCGCTAAAATTAAATTAGTAGCTAAAACCCGGAAAAATCGACGAAAACGAAAAAAGACTAAAAAAACTAAAGCAAAGTAAAAAAACGAAGTGATCGCCAGAGCAAAAAAAGATCACCATAGACTGAATAAAAAAGCACCGAAACGAAAAAAAGCGCAGAAACAAAAAAAAATTGCTAAAAGTAAATTATATCATCAAAAACCGAAAAAATCGAATATAACGCCGAAACCAAAAAAATGCTAACTTGAAAAAATCTCCCAAAAGGAAAAAAGCGCCAGGATTAAAAAAATCGAAGATCCGCCAAAATCGACAAAAATGAAAAAAAGCGAACTAAAAAAACTAGAAAACATCGTCAAAACTAAAAATCTTTAAAATTCGAAAAAACTAAAAAAAAGAACGAAAAAAGTGCCGAAACTAAAAAATCGCTAGAACTAAATTATATCACCAAAAATTAAAAAAAATCGCCGCAACGAAACCAAAACTAAAAAAATGCTCACAACTGAAAAAAGTCCAAGAAATAAAAAAAACTGTCATAAATGAAAAATCACCAAAACTGGAAAAAGAGCCCAAAAACGAAAAAACGCAGAAACTAAGAAAAATTGCCAAAACTAAAAAAACTGAAAAAAAGTTTACCCACTTAAGTTTTTTCTCTTTATTTTCTACATCATTTAAGTCATTAGATTATATAGGCTTAATGCATATATAGATAGTGGCCGTTCGGAACCCTTCGTGTACGAGTCAATGTCTTATTTTACGGAATTTATTTTGGCTCGGTTATTAACATGAGTTTGAGTACAATAACTCTTTCAGCTCTCCGCATATTGGATAACTCAGAAGTTTTTTGCATGAGGGTTACCTCTATTGACCTTCCTAATCCACCAGCTTTCTGCCTGACTGTGAGCATCATTTTAAAGTAGCCTATGTCAAATTTGAGGACTACGACCATTTCAGCTCTCCATATGTAGAATAAATTTTTTTACGGGGACCCTTCTCCACTCTTTTATCCTACCAAACTGTTCACATCATTTTAACCATTACCTACACCAATTAATTAACTACTGCAGCTCTTCGGACATTAGATAGATAAGCATTTTTATGTATGAGTTATGTATGTATGTACTGTTCTCCCCGTCCTATCCCTCCAGTTTTCTGCTTCATGAGGGGGTTATTAATTCGTCTGTATTTTTTGTGGTTATTATTTCATAATACTCTGTAACTATTAGACCGATTTTAAAATTGATTCTTTCGTCTAAACCTGGTGCCATTGTCAAAAAAGTAGGCTGGGACACAAACAGTAAAATTTAATATTGCATTTCACATGCTTTCACTTTGCAAAACTTTGCGCACACTCTGAGCTCTCAACCAGGATCAATCTCGCAATTAAAAAAAGCTTATATTAAATCATTTTTACTTCTGCTTATACGATTCATACGAAACTTGGCAAAAAGTTTCGGAAATAATTTTGTGCTGGAAAAACTGGTGCATTACAGCTTAAAATAATATTTTACGTGATTTTACTTTACCAATTTCTACAAAACTTCTCAGGAACCTTGAGCTCTGGATTTTGCGCGATGTTGGACTTATACGACTGGGCGCACAAGCAAACTTGGGCATAACCACGCTCCCGAAATCATAAAATCGGCACTAAAAATTTACTGCCTTATTCATAAAAAATATTTTAGGTTTATTAAGCGCTTATTTGACATATTTCTATGGGAAATTTGTCAAATAAATCTGTAATAAACCTAAAATATTTTTTATGAATTAGACCGTTAAAAAACATAAATAAGTAAATATAGAATTTCCTAACCCAGACTCACTTCAGACATGTTGATATTTAAGCGCAAACTTTTCTTTAGACTTTTTGTTAAGTTTAAAAATTTGTTGCAATTTTGCAAGTACAACACTTGAAGATAAAATAAGAAAAAAGTATTTATAAAAGAAAAATTGCACACATTTAATATACATGATTTATGGCAAAAACAATCATAAAAATATTATGATCGCATGAAAGAAAATATTGAGGTCCTTGTTATCTGCAAAAAAAAACAACAGGCACTGTGCACTCACTATTGAAGAAATAGTAACTCAAAGAACAACCTACAGATTTTAATATTCCCAATTCAATTTTCATTCTATTTGAAAATATTCTTTTTTTTTTTTTTTTTTTGTTCTTCAGAGCAATCAAATTTGTACTACTTTTTACAAAATAAAAACCTATAAAGGGACAAATAGTCATACATGTGTCATCATTTATTTCTTCAACAATTCTTGACAAATGGTTCAGAACTCATAAATCATTCATACAACTAAACATAAGGAAAATAATAGAAGATGAGAAGAAACGAACGAACAAACTAACAAACATGAAATCAAACAAAAATGCAACCAGTTGGAAAGTTTTTTTAATTTTTTTGATACAAATAGTTTTTTTTTTTTTTTTTTTGCTTCTTGGAACTTTTGCCAAGACTAGGAAATAGTTTAATAAAGGCACAAAATAAAAGAATAATAAAACAACAAAATGAATAAAATTTGAGGCCTAAAAACAACACAAAAGGAAAGAAAAATGCAGAGAAGAATATTATTGGCCCCAAGACATATAAATATATTGACCCAAGTTTTTAAATCGTTTATTGATAAACTTAAGTTAATGTATTATAAACAGTTTTATCCACATATTTCAATTACTCAGCTTTATTTCCTGCTTGTGTAAAAGTTATTTGTGTACCTACTTTTGACGCCTTTTTTATTTATAAATAGCTTTGACCCGCGGCTCCGCTCGCGTTAATCTTCTTCTCAAATATAAAAAAACCGGTTCCGAATCGAATAAAAAATATATCTGACGATTTTTAAAGTCGGTTTAGCGCACTTGGAAAATAATGGGGGCATGACACTACCCACTTTTCCAATAGCAAATACATATTTAACATAGCAACAGCTCAAAGTGAATTAAAAATTTTACTTAGAGTTTACTGAATAACAAAAAGTACTTTAAAACAATATTATTTTCTAAAGCATGAGGCAGCGTTCAAATTTAGCTTTGGTGCTAAATTTCATATTGTTACATTTTTACATTTTAAAAACGTTATTTTATAGCTTCGAATATTTGCAATTACATAAAAAGTCTCCAGTGTATAATTATTATGAAATCCGCACACTGTTATCACTCAACATTATTATTAAGAGATTTTAGACACACAATGTTAAGTTAATTTACTGCTAGAATACCACGATGTTAAGTTTACTACTCTGCCCGTCTGTCCATCACAGGCTGTTTGCTCAAGAATCCTAAAAGCTACGGATCTGAAATTTTTACAGAATTTACATATATGACAGTAAAAAATTAATGGGGATTCTAAAACGAGCAACGAAACATGTTGAAATCTTAATGTAATATACAGAAAATTTTATATAGATACATGAAATTTTCAACGTTAGTGTATTTTTATGTCAACTATTTACAACAATTAACACTGAATTTAAAAAAATAAAAATTAAAAGGTATTCTATCAGTTAATGTAATTTTGACTATGTAATTTTGAAAACTTGCTGCATCTTGGAAACCGTAAGAGGCTAATTTTTGAAATTTTCAAAAACGCTAAAACTAAAAAATCCCATAATAAAAAATCGCCAAAAGGAAAGAAATCACCAAAAGTAGAAAAAAAATCGCCAAAACGAAAAAAGCACCAGAACTAAAAAACCGCTAAAAAAACCGAAAAAATTGCTTAAAAAAAAGATATAAACGTCATAAATACAAAACGCGAAAAACCGAAAAAATCGCTAAGGCAGAAAAATCGCCAAAATAAAAAAACACCGAAACTAAAAAAGTCGCCAAAACCAAAAAAAAAAAAAAATGCCAAAAGCTGAAAATAATCAAAAAAAAAAACCAAAATAATTGTCAAAACGAAAAAAGAGCATAAAAAAATGTCGAAACTAAAATAAATCGCTAAAACTAAATTGTATCATCAAAAACCAAAAAAACTTCTCCAAACTGAAAAAGCCAAAACTAAAAAAATTGCCAAAAACTGAAAAAAATCCCAAAACAAAAAAAAAAAAAAAATGCCAAAACTAAAAAAACGTCAAAGCTAAAAAAATCCCAAAACAAAAAAAAAAAAAAATGCCAAAACTAAAAAAATATGCCAACACTATGAAAAAAAAACAAAGTTTACCTTGTACATACTTAAATTTTTTTAAATGTCTACATCAGTTAAGGTATGCTATACGAATAGTATTACATATGCATATAGTGTCCGTAAGGAACCCATCGTGTGCGAGTGAAAGGTGCACTTTGCTGCATTAATTTACACATTGCTCAATTTAACTAGACTGACTGCACTCAAGTGAGTGATCCATTAAGCTTAAAATGAGCCTCATCATTAGACACAATTTTGCGACAAAATATCGGAACAGTTTCCAACTGTTCTCGACATCAATCGTTGAAAGAATGTGGGATACGAGGATCTCATGGTGTTAATTTATGTACCAGCTAGATCTGAAACGGCTGTAGGCGAAGTTTTTTGTTCAAAATATTCCACGTAGCGGACGGACAGAGCCCCGATTTCTGCTACAAATAACGAATCAATAAATTTCGATCTTTTTCCACACTTTCATTTACAGCGGCGATATTGTATTTAGTACACACATTCTTTCATGTCGTTCGGTATTATTGCATCATTTAGAGAGTAAGTGGTAACAAATCTATCCACCGTTTGACGAATGTTTTGCTCAGATGAAAGATTATATCGTCTAAGTTGTCTATAAGTTTCTCTAATTGATGACTGATATTTCAAAGCAAATCTGAATAATTTGGCAGCATCGTTCAAGACACAATCTCTTTATGATAATTTGCCAGAGAACATTGATCATGAATATCAAAAAATGAGTGCAGTATGACAGTTCGTTTAACAATTACAACTTTCCTATACACTATCGGGGCTTAGAAAACCACATACAGAAAAATTTTATGTAAAAAAAATTTAAATTTTTCAGCAATCATTTAGCTTCAAACATGTTTCATGTTAATACAACATGATTTGCAGTAATCTTCAAAGAAAATGTTTCCTTTTGAAATAATTTCATTTCATTATTAATTTAAATTGCCAGTGCACCGAAAAATGAAGAATCATGTTGAAAAGAAAGTTATTTCAAGTTCCAACAACATGTATTTGATGCTGAAATAACACGATAATGGACCAAATGGACGATGATGGACCAAATCAAAGTTATTTCACGTTGAAACTACATGAATTTAATTTAATGTATTTTTCCCCTTCAAGCGATGATAAAATCTTAATAAAATATTTTAAATCAAAAATGTAATCTTTAGCGATGAATTTAATTTGACTTAAAAGAATAGGATATAAATAAAAGCTCCAAAAAAATTTAATTTCCTGTAATGAAAAATAAAATCATTGGAATCCCTTTTTCATGACTTTCAATCTCATGAATAGGTAAAGGGATGGAGTACTTTCTGCGAGGAGAAGGAATTAAGCACTCTAACTTTTTGATTAGCTTTGACTACAAGATTTGGATCTTATTGACTTGCTAGGAAAACGGCCAACTATAGGAATGATTAAAACATATTTTTAATAATTTTTAATTGTTGGATTTTTTTATTATTATTTTTTTGCAACAATATTAAAATCCTTTGAAAGCTAGGAATTCATGTCAAACTTATCTAATAGATTTTATATTTAATTATGCTTATAACAAATATTATATTTTACAAGTATACCTCAATTGTTTCAATTTTCTTTTGCTGCTTTTGTTCTTGTTATTTGTTTCAAACATGTTGTCTTAAATTCTTCTTGTTCTTTTACTTCCGCTAAAGTGATCCTTTCCCTTGAACATAATATTCTTAAAATTTTGCAAATAAAACAAAAAAGACTCTCGTTAATTGCAAAATATATCAAAAAGTTGTTTACAAAAAGTTTCTGTTGTGGCTTTTAGTTAGAGCAAAAAATTGTTTGGCGTCAAAGTAAAATATGTTGATGCGAAGGGTTTTCATAACTCATGCTCTACCTTTTGTGCTTCCTTTCCCTGTGTGTGTGTGTATGTGTGGCTTATCAACAGTCAACCTTATCACTTTTATTTAGTTATAACAAGTATAAGAGTTTGTTTGTTTGCTTCTTCTGTTTATATTCAGGTCTGGTTGGCATGCAATTTTGACGATTTTGTTGCTGTTGCTGTTTTCTGTTGTTGATTATGATGGCTATGATGATGTTTTTGATATGTGTGGCATGCCATGTTAAGACTACCAAAGCACTTGATGAAAAACAGTATATAACTATTACTATATAGTATATTGTGTTCTTTTTCTATCTTTGCGAAATAAAATATCATAATACAGGCACTACCTAGAGTCTTTATACACACAGAAAAGAAACTTATTTAATTAACAGCTTTAATTGACAACAAAAAAAAACAAATAATTCAAATAATCAAATAAAAATTTATTTGAGGCAATTACACTTTTGTTTAAAAATTCCAATGATTAAAAAATTAATTAAGAGTTTTATTAAAAATTTATTTTTTAACCTTTGCTTAGAAATTTAATTGATTAAAATTCATTGACTCAATTAAAATTTTTTTTGATGTGTAAACATATATACGGTAGGGGGTAAAAATTTTCTTTGCTGAGATTTCTTTGCTGAGATGCACACAGCTTTGTCAAATCGGTGTGAGCTATGTATGAGTGTATTAGTGTTTGAAAGAAGCAATACAAACTTATTTAAAATATTGTAAATACATAGAAATTTGCTGGTTTTTGTTTGTTAGGGTCGTTAGGTTTTTTGTTTTATTAGGGTTCCGTACACCAAAGGTGAAAATAATAATTGCGTTATTAGGGTTCCGTACACCAAAGGTGTACTGTTTTCGCTACGCTGTCCGTTCCTCTGTTATACGGTATTTCCTCGAGAACCGTAAGAGCTATGGACCTGAAATTCGGACACAGTGTGTAGACATTTGGCCGCTACAACAGCAAATATATGACAGTTAAAAATTAAAGGGTGTTCCAAAACGAGCAACGAAAAATGTTAAAATACCATGTAATATACATACACTTGAATTTTGTAAAGTTAGTGTATTTTTATACAGACTACAACAATTAAAAGTAAATTGAAAAAATTTAAATTAAAGGGTGTTCCATCAGTTAATGCAATTTTGACCTTGTAACTTTGACAACTTGCTGTATCTTGGAAACCGTAAGAGCAAAACTCTGAAAATTTTCAAAAGCGGCAAAACTAAAAAATCAAAAAATTATAAAATCATCAAATCTAAAAAAATCGCCAAAACCGAAAAAAGCACCAAATTAAAAAAAAATTCTAGGACTAAAATAAATCGCGAAAAACCGGAAAAATCGTCAAAATGAAAAAATAGCCAAAGTGAAAAAAATACAAAAACAGAAAAATAATCGCCAAAATAAAAAAAAATCGCCAAAATAAAAAAAAATCGCAAAAATTAAAAAAACCCTTAAACAAAAAAATCGCCAAAATGAAAAAATCGCCTAAATAAAAAAAACCCCAAAAACAAAAAAAAAAGAAATCGCCGAAATGGGAAAAACGCTAAAAGCCTAAAAAATCGATAAAACAGGGAAAAAAGTTCCATAACTTAAAAAAAGCGCCAAAAACCGAAAAAACGCAATAAACGAAAAAAAGCCAAAACTATTTCTTATATAGGCTAAGTGTCCTCACGAACCCTTCGTGCGCGGGTCAAAGTCGCACTTTACTGAATTTATTACTAATTGTCGTACGTTAAGTTATCATAGGCAAATAAAAACAAATAAATAAAATGAATACAAAAACATTTAATTTTAATAACTTTTAAAAATATTTTTTGCACTTTTAATAAGAAATTTACTAAAACAAAGCAAAATAAGGAAAACAAAAACCTAAACTTGTCAAACTAAAAGTCTTCATCGTTTTTGAGATTGTCATTCATACGGACAACAAGAAGTACCGAGAAACTTAACAGCTTCATATAAACACCATCTTGTGTGCAATAGTAGCTACTAATTTTAGTTCGAAAACCATTGCTGTAAAATAACAACATGCATTACATTTCATTAAACAGCAGTGTGCCCATTTACTAACCAAATAAGTTAAATAAAACTAACAAAAACCAGCAAATTCCTATGTATTTACAATATTGAAAGTTTTGATACTTTTAATTGATTAATTAAAAAATATTACTAAAAGCATAGTACTTCCAACTTAAGAACATTTTTCATTACTAGATGATTACACATCTCCCCTGTGATCGGACTCACATTGCTTTTTTTTAAATTAATTGCAAAAAACCATAATTAAGACAATAAATTGTTTTTTTTTTTTAATTTATTTGATTAAAAAGTTTAACTGAAACAAATAATTTTTAATTGATTTTTATAATTTTTTTTCAATCAAAGGTGTTAGTTAATTGGAGAAATATTTTTAATCAATTAAACTTTTGTTTAAAAATTTTTTTGATTAATAATTTTAATTTACTCAATAAATTTTTTATTAGATTCTCATATTTTTTATTTTCCATTGTTGGAGAAATATTTTTCTTTCTGTGTACACAAGTTTTTTATATTCCTTTATCAATGTATGTACTCGTATAAGTGTGTGAGTGTATTAGAGATGAGCAATTGAAAAATATTTAATCCCCACTGTGACTGAATTTATCAAGTAAAAACTATTTGTAATATATTTTAATCCGAATTAATATCTCAATCGGGCTTAATCATTAATCATTAATTTCAATTATTATTGAATGAAATAATTTTATTAATTAGCGTGTGATTTTTGAAGAAGAGAAGAAAAACTAAACTGTGCAGCCGTCAAAATTCTTCTATATACGAGTATATAAAACAAAATATTAAATATATAATAATATTTTACTTAATAAGTAAAATATTAATTTGGGATTATTAGTGCGTTTAAAAATTTTAAACTTAAATTGTAACAATTCCCATAAAAAACACTAACTAAAATGTGTGTTTGTTTTTTTGTTTGCTTGCATCTTATAGGAGAACAGACCTCTGGACCGATCTTCCTGATATTTTCACAAAATTTAACTAGGACTCTGAAATGACTTAAAGTATAATATTTTCACATTGTTTCTACCAGATTTCAGATTTTATTATATTAACCAGCATAATTTCGGCATTTGTGGACCAATTTTCAAAATTCTTTTTGCATATGGAAAGGTCCACAAAAATTTTGTTTGGTAATGAGCAAATTGCCCTCCCCCAATAATTGATTATCAAATAACTTTGTCATTTGTCGACTAATTTTCAGAATGCTTTTTGCATATAAAAGTGCACAAAATTTTTTTTTTATAAAGGGGAGGGAGAGGTGGGTGAAATATGTCCGCCAAAAAAAATTGATTATAAAATAACATTGCCATTTGTAAATCAATTTTTAAAATTGTTTTTCTTATGGAAAATGTAGGGGAAGGGTTGGCAAAGTGTACCGGCTGAAGCTACAGCCTTATATATAGAACTTATTAAGGCTTTATAAGGGGTTTTTAACATAAATTTCCATACAAAATTCTTCTTAAAAAGACTTTATAAAGATTTAATAAATTTTATAAATAAAGCTGACAGTAATTAGTAAAATACAATGAATTAAATTAAATTAAATTCATGTTGTTTTAACTTGAAATAACTTTGATTCAACATGATTCTTCGTAGTACTTCAGTATCAAATTTACATTATTCCAAGCTAAAATAAATTTTATTTAACATTTCATTTTGATTTAAGAGTCCGGGAATATTAAATCAACATGAAATAAAGTTATTTCAAAAGCAAAAAATTTTCTTTGAACTATACATTAAATCATTTTAGATTATCATGAAACGCATATGAAGCTAAAACAAATTGCCGGAAATTATTAAATTAACCTTGCTTACGTAGATTTAAAGTTAAAATTTTTCTAAGTGTAGTTTTAGGTATAATTAGGAGCTGATTAAAAATTTTATTGGGCATTTTCTAAGAGTAACGCTAATATTTAGAGACATGGGGACGGCACGAAACTATGCAGCTTCGTTGGAAGAATATAATTTTATTTAATCTTAAATAGTTTTATTCTGCTATCGCTTATAAGCGCACATTTAGCTCTATGTAATATTCTTTTTTTATGCAAATATTTCATCCGGAGTTTTTTATAATAAAAAATTCAGTTTTATTTGCAAATCTACGAAAAAAAAACATCAATTAAACGACACTAACACACATGCACGGGTTATTTGACGGGTTATTTGAGCGTCTCCAGGGCCCAGAAAAATAAACACTGGAGCACTCATCTCTAGTATCTATATATGCCAGTATATGAACGTCTGGGGGTGTGTGTGTTTATGTGTTTGTGTGTCTGTGTTTTTGTGTTTGTGTGTGTGTGTGTGCATTTTATGTCTATAGAATACCAGTTCTTCTTTTTTTTTGAAAAATATAAATTTAAAAACCCCCCAGTTTTGTGTGTTATTTTGTGTTATATATTTCATACTACATACTTTTATTTCATGCAGCTGCCATTTTCTTTTTGTTGCATTTATTGTTGTGCCTCTTGTTTTTTTTTTGTGGCGGTTTCTTTTTTAGCGTATGTGTTCTTGCTTAATGTTCTGCCTCTTTTTACTTCTAGATAAGCCGACATAGACAAATACAGCAAGACAAGGGAGGTATAAGTTTGAAGGCACAACAACTATAAAATAAAATAGACAGACAGCGGATACGGATGACGAACACTTGCAGGTATGTATGTGAAATTTTAAATTTTGTGTACAAAATAAACAAAATATAAATTATGGTAAACGAGGGAAATTTAGCTTAAGGTTGATAATATTTTAATAATAAATATTTTTTCCCTTACAGAGGTGACTGCATGACTTTTCACTCACTACCAGCCACACTTTAATTAAAAAAATCTTTCTTGCTTCAATTACCCCCCCTATCAACAAGCCAGACAGGCGACTGGTCTAGAAACCTTTTATGGAAACCACTCAAAAAATTAAAGCTTTTCATATAAATTTTATTTTCCAGCCGATAGTTCACGTTGTGGAAACAGGGGCTAGTCTCTAGTGGCGTTGGAACCGTGAGTAAAATTTCCTCTCACGGTCATGCACGTTCAAGGACAATAAAATCATACATTCATGTTCCCACGATATTTATTTTTTTTTTTAATTTCACTATCAAACATTTTACACTTTAATTGTGTAAAAGAGGTGAGACTATGGCTCACGTTTAGGCCAGAACAGGAGAAAAATTTTTCAAATGCGCGAATTAAATGTTTCATTTTAGGCTCATTTGCATTTATTGGAGTTCAAGGACAAATTTTCAGGGACAACAAGAGCATATCAGGCTCCTAGATTTAAAAAAAAATCCTTATCTTCCACCCTCGTGTAATTTTTAGTTATTTTCTTTTTTAACATGTTGCTCACATAAATTACCGAGACCAAAAAAGTGGAACATAGTTAGTGTCTGTTATATACGAGCATGTATGTCTAAAGAAATAAAAAATATTATTTTATTTTATCTTTATGAGCAATATTTTAATGAACCATTTTAATATTAAACAGTTTTGCTTCAATATTTAACGTGGAAGAAATCACATTAATGAAGCAAAAAAAAAACAAAAACAAAAAATATAAACTAAAAAGTAAAAAAAAAGAAATTGCCTTAAAGAAAAATATGTATAAGAAAAATGTATTAATTAATGATGACTACAAAAAAAAAAAGGAAATAGATCGCTGTTTTTTAAATCAGGTTTTGAATCAATTAAAAACACCAACGAGAAAGTAGTTTAGACTTTAAAGCATCGAATTAATTGAAGAAACGCAATAATTTGTTTGGAGACATTTCTTTTGAAAATAAGAAAACGTAGACCTAATTTAACAAAAAAAAAAAAAAAAAAAAAAAATGCAAGAATTGAACAGTTCATTAAGAAATTTTTTTAGCCAGAAGAAAGCTTTTCACTTTCATTCAATACTAAATTTGTCGCTCAGTAAAAGTCATAGCGATTTATTTTTGCAGTTTGCTTTTTATTTTATTACACAAATCCATAAATAAGGAATAAGCATACAAAACTGGATTGGATTTTTTTCATACCATAATATTAAAACTAATATTGGCTTCATAAGCTTCCCTTTCCAGCATTAATCTACGATTATCTTTTAAAAAATATTCTTTAAATAATAGATAATTCCTATAAAAAGTAATTTTTTGAAAATTATTTTTTTTACAAAAAGCAGTTTTTACAAGGGGTACTCTTTCAAAAAAAATTGTTTTTAAAATAGATACTTTTTATATAAGGTACTTTTGAAGGTACTTTTTTAAAGGTACTGTTTTACAAAAAAAAAAATTTAAAAAAAAGTAACAAATAATAATAAAATAATAATAAAAAGTTTTCAATAATCGCACGAAGGTACGTTTTACAAAAGGTACTTTTTACGAAAGTTACTGCTTTAAGGGTATTTTTTACAAAAAAAAAAATTAAAAGAGTGCTTTTTAAAAATAGATAATTTTTATTATAGGTGGCTCTTTATAAAAATAACTTTACACAAAGAACTTTTTACATAAGTTGCTTTTTAAAAGTACCATTTCAAACGTATTTTTGTGAAAGGTACATTTTATGACAAGTATATACTTTCTGTAAAAAATACTTTCGTAAAAGGCCCCTTTTGAAAAGGTAATTTTCATAAAGGGTACTTTTCATAAAAGGTTCTTTTTAAAAATGTACTTTTTATAAAAGGTGCTTTTTTTAAAAGCTGCTTTTTACTAAGAACACTTTTTATGCATAAAAGGTACTTTTTTTAAATGGTACTTTTTACAAACGATAGTTTTACAAAAGGTATTTTATATAAAAAAGGTATTTTTTATAAAATGGTACTTTTTATGCAAGGTACTTTCTTATAAAAGATAATTTTAATAAAAGATGATTTTAAAAAATTTACCTTTTATAAAGGTGTTTTAAAAAAAGTACTTTTAAAAAAAGGTACTTTTTATAAATGGTAGTGTGTATAAAATATGTATGTATATATTTTAAAAAGCCTACTTTTTATAAGAATTTTTTTATTAAAAGTCCTTTTTTTATAAAAAGGTAGTTTTTATAAATGGTGCTTTTTAAATTTAAAAAGTACTTGTTTTAAATTAAGTTTTTATAAAAGCTACGTTTTATATAAGGTAATGTTTGTAAAACTTACTTTTCACGAAAAGGCACTTTTTACAAAAGGTACTTTTTATAGAAAATACTTTGCATAAAAAATTTTTTATAGAAAGTACTTTTCATGAAAGGTGCATTTTATAAAATATACTCTTTACTAAAGGTAATTTTTTTTAAAGGCACTTTTTGACCGGTTCTTTTTATAGGAGATACTTTTCACAAAAAGTTCTTTTTATAATAGCTACTTTTTATAATATTTACTTTTTATAAAAAATACTTTTTATAACAGGTACTTTTTATAAGAGGTACTTTTTATAAAAGGTACTTTTTATAAAAGGTACTTTTTATAAAAGATATTTTTATTAAAGGTGCCTCCTATAAAAGTTACTCTTTATAGAAGGTACAGTGAAAGCTCCCTTTGCGGACAGCTCTCATAAGCGAAAATCTCTTTAAAATGGACAATTCTTAAATCTCTAGAACCAATTTCATAAACTTAAACAAAATACATTCCCTAAAACGGACGCTCAAATGGCCGGTGGCGGACATAAATGAACAACTTTTTTGGGCAAAAATTTCCAATAAGCAGACACTGGAAAAAAATAAGACATATAGAGTTAAAAAACAGTAATAGAATTGTCTAACAATCCTAGAAAATATGTGTGATTTTCAGTGTGATTGCTATTTCTGTTGTATCAGCTACATACATATGTACTCGTACATACATACGAGTACATACGTACAACCATACGTACTCGTACAAGTTATTTAATAAAACAGAGACAATGTTTATTTATAAGGTAATCTCAAAAAACCCTTACTACAAAGAGAAAAAGAAATTTGACATTATTATAACACTAAAGACCAATACAACCAGCTGTTCAGTGTATACCACCCTTTTAGTACACCTTGAACAGAGCAAATTAATAGAGTTGCACAAAAGGTAAAATGTTAAAACTTGTGATTGTGGGGATTTCCCTTCAAATATTTTATATGTAATAAACCAGTGCACATACAAACACAGATTTATAATTTATTCAACTTACTTTAAAATGCCTCCTCAAAGAAAATTATTATCATTAAGGGAGAAAATGGAATTAATAAATGTTTTAGAAAAAGAGAAAATATCAGTGCGTGAATTAGCAAACAGGTAATTAAGGTTTAGTTTAAATAATAATACAAAAGGGCTAAAAACTAAATTATTTTCTACTAAAGGTTCAACATTGGAAAAACTCAAGCTGGAAAAATTTCAAAGAATAGAGAATTAATTCGATCACAATGGCAATCTGGAACAATAAATACAAGCCAGAATAAGAGGTTTTTAAACCCAAAAGGTTCTTTTATTGACAAAAAGTGTTTTGAATGGTTTGTTCATGCAAGAAGCCTAAGCAGTCCTATATCTGGACCAATAATTAAAGCAAAAGCAAAATATGTAGATAGCTGAGAAATCCGGACATAAGTACACAAGTGGCGTAAAAGGCATTCCATCAATTTCAAATGCATATCTGAAGAAGCCTGAAGTGTAAATCAGTTAGATGTGACAGAGTGCTCTTCCAGATAAAACTATGGCATTTAAATCAGAAAAGTGTTCCGGTGGAAAGTTATCTAAGGAGAGGCTCACCATTTTATTTTGCGTAAATATGGTAGGAGAAAAAGAAAAACCATTGGTGATTAGAAAATCAGCTCGACCTCGGGCATTTAAAAATTTGAACATAAAAGATTTACCAGAATTTTGGAAACACAACAAGAAGGCTTGGATGACTCGAGATTTTATGGCTGAATGGTTAGAGCAGTTTGACAAAAAAATGTTAAAAGAAAACAGAAAGATATTGTTGATTTTGGACAATGCTGCTTCACACCCTAAAGACATAAATTTAAAAAATATAAAAATTGTTTTTTTGCCAGCCAACACCACTTCAGTCTGCCAACCACTAGATCAGGGTGTTAATCAAAACTTCAAGGTCCACTATAGAACTGTAATTATAAAAAACTTTTTGTCAAACATTGAATTTAATGATTCTGCGAAAACATTAAATAAAACTATAAGTGTTCTCGATGCTTTATATTTTATTAAACAATCGTGGGAAAAAGTAACACCCGAAACCATTAAGAACTGTTTCGGTAAAACAGGATTTATGAAAGATTTTGATAATACAGAATTAGAAGCAGAAGATGATATCCCTTTATCTATTCTTTCGAGATTGGTTACACAAAATGTAGAATGTATGGAGTTTACTACTATTGATGAAAACCTCCTAACAGAGTCTGATGTTATAGAACTTTCTGTTGATGAAGTGGAAATAAGCTCATCAGAAAATAATGACACACGTATCGTAGAAGAAGACCATAACAAAATATCTTCTTATAAATAAGCATTGGAAGAAGTTAGACATTTAGTTAAGTTTGCAGAAGAAGACTACACAGCATTTGAGCCCTTGAAATATTTAGAATGCTATTATGGGGAGAAAATTATTAAGGAAAATGAAGCAACATTAAAACAAAAGAATATTTTAGATTTTTTTTTCTACTTTGTAACTCTTTTTGTTTAATAAAAATAAATAGCAATAGTAAATAGTAAATATTTACTATGAAATTAAATTTTAAAAATAATTTTTTTATTTCATTCCAATAAACGGTCATCTCCACCTTGCGGACAAAAACTTCCTCGACGGTGAATGTCCGCTTATGGGAGCTTTCACTTTACTTTAAATTTAAGGTGCTTTTTAAAAAAGGCATTTATTGAAATTTACTTTTTGCAGTAGAAAAACGTACTGTTTGCAATAGATATTTTTTATAAAAAGTATTTTTTCTTAAAAAAAAAATTTAACAAATTTGTTTACAAGAAATACTTTTATAAATGCCTCTTTTTATAGAAGGTGCTTTTTATTAAACACTTTATACACAGAAAATAATTTATTTTATATTCAATTACTAAATTTAAAAAGATCAAATAATATTTTTAGCGAAATAGGACTTTTCACAGAATTCGTAAAACGAAATATCAAAATTCTTAAAAAATTTTATTAAATGAAAAAACGCATTTATTTTCTTTCTTAAAATAATTTACTAGAGTTACATTTCAATGATATGAAGTAGAAGGGCCCTAACTCGCATTTTTACAAAATTGAGTTTTTCAGTGATTCTAATACATACATTTCACACAAATACACTTCGTCCAAAAATTTATTGCAAAAGTGCAGTTGTAAATTTCATGTTGAATATAAAAATTTTTATTACATTTTTACCTTCTCCTATAAAGTTTAAATTATTTAAGTTAGGGTCTTTCTACTTGAGACCGATGATATATTTATCAAACCAAATATATAGAATGACATGTTTGTTAACAAAAAAAAACATTCATACAAAAAAAAATTATTTTTATACTCTTTTTAATAGTTATTTATATTTAAAACGTTTCTAAAATAATGGGTGTTTTTTATTGAGGTATAGAACTTTAAGTTGGTATCACTTTTTTAACTGGCGGCCATTTTGTCAGCTGTCAAGTGATTAATATTTAGTTTGGTTTGCCATTTCATCATGAACAGGTTGACAAAAGAACAACGCTTGCAAATCGTGCAAATTTATTTCGAAAATAATGGTTCAGTTCGCGAAGTTTACCGCAAGCTCCGTCCATTTTATGTTCGACATAATCGTCCATCAGAGCAATTAATTCGGTTAACCATGGATCGTTTTCGCACTACGTTTACTCTATGTGATAATACGCATCCGCAGAGACGTCGAACAGTGCGCACCGAAGAAACAATTGCCGCTGTAGAGCAAAGTGTTGAAGAGGACCCGAATGAATCGATTCGCCACCGTGCACAGCAATTGGAGCTTTGTCCATCAACTTTATGGAAGATTTTGCGCAAAGATCTTGGCTTGCGACCTTACAAGATCCAGCTTGTGCAAGAATTAAAGCCGCGAGACCATGCAATGCGTCGTGATTTTGGTGTATGGGCCGAAAATGAGATTGATCTCGATGCTGATTTTCATCGCAAAATTTTGTTCAGTGATGAGGCTCATTTTTGGTTGAATGGCCACGTCAACAAGCAAAATTGCCGCATTTGGAGTGAAGAAAATCCACATGAGACCCTTGAGACGCCATTACATCCACAAAAACTGACTGTTTGGTGTGCTCTATGGGCTGGTGGAGTCATTGGGCCATACTTCTTCCGAAATAATGCTGGAGAGTCAGTTACCGTTAATGGAGACCGGTATAGAGCCATGATAACCGACTATTTTGTTCCCGAATTGGATGGCATGAATGTGGATGAGTTGTGGTTCCAACAAGACGGCGCTACATGCCACACAGCGCACGTCACAATCGATTTATTGAAGGAAACATTGGATGAGCGCATAATTTCGCGGAATGGACCTGTCAATTGGCCACCAAGATCGTGTGATTTGACACCATTGGATTATTTTCTTTGGGGATATGTGAAGTCGCTCGTCTACGCCAACAAACCAGAAACGTTAGGGGACTTGGAAGCCAAGTCCAAGTGGCGTTATTGCCAACATATGGCCCCATATGCTCGAAAAAGTGGTTGAAAATTGGACCTGTAGAATTGGCTTTATTCGAGCCAGCCGCGGCGGCCACATGCCCGAAATCATATTTAAACATTAATGGCATAAAATTATCCTTCCAATAAAGCCAAATTGATGGACATTAAAACGATTTTCTTGTGTTTTATTTCAATTCGAAGTTCTATACCTCTAAAAAAAAACACCCGTTACTAAAATCCTTTTCAGGATTTAATTTGAATTTTGTTTTTTCTCTTTCCAAACAATTTGTTTTTTTTTTCGCTGCATTTTAAATTCAATCATCAGGCTTCAAATCATTTATATTTGATGTGACAAAACCAAATCCTAATGAGTGTTTTGTGAAAAGCAAAAAGAAAAGAAATAATATTAAAAAAAATCTACGGTAATTCACAATGATTTCCTTTGCCACAAAAATTAAGTCAACAACAAAGCGGTGGCATACACGCAGCATAATGTGTATAACGGCCATTAAGCAATTTCAATTTCAGCGCAACATAAGGATTATAGAATTTAAGCAAACTATATAATTTTTAATCTGCAACATAGTATTGACACATACAAAAATAAATAATGGGACATAAAGGGGCAGTTAAAAAAAAATTTGTATGAGAAAAATTTAATTTTTTTTTTTTTTGATTAGAGTGTAAAATTTTGATAAGTAAGCAATACTTGGGGTTTTAAAATCATGTATGCACATGTGCACATAAAATTTTAGTCTAGTAAGCGTACTTATACTCACTAAAAATTTTTCTATACCTGCACTTTGGCGAGCTTGCAGAAAATAGACTCTTTCATGCATAATCACGCTTGAGTTATTCGTGATAATGTATAGAACTTGATAAGAACACGTATGTTCATGCCCGATTTCAAACTTTTTATATTACGCCCTCATAATTTTGTTCCTCTTAAACTCACATGCGAACTTTGAAAGTTATACAATGAAAGCTTTCTTACTCGCGACTTTCTCACACACTTATCAGTATTATGAGACACTTTGACTACAGTTAAAAATGCATAAGCTATCCAAAAACTCTAGAAATCAAATAAAATCTTTAGCCAAGTAGACGGACGAGGTCACGCCGATTAAAGATCATATGTAATTAAAAAATAAATTTTAAATACATGCCATGTCTATTGAGACTCTGCAATAAAATTAATTGCTTTTATATATTGCTATAATTTTCTATTTTGAAAAGTGGTAGGGATCTTGCCCAAAAATGTTAATCTCCTGCTTCATGTTGTAGTGTTGAAAGAGTCCTGAGCTCTTCGACTACAGAAAATAGGCGACACTCTCCCCATCAAAAATTTACTTTGTATTTCATGTAATACTGCTTAACCAGCATATTTTAGGAATCTTACACACACAATGTTTCATTACTGAAAATGGGCTTGACCACGCCTCTAAGATTTTAAGGTCTTATTACTTATTACTTATTAGTATTTTAAGGTATTATTATTTATCATTGCCCAACATATTTCAACGAAAATTTGCTTGCATTTGCTTTTTATTGTAATGACAAAATTTTGTATTTAAAAAAGTGGGCGGGGTTGCGATCAATAAAATTTAACAAAATACAGGGTGTTCCAATAGCCCAGCAATTTAACAGTTGTCTTGACTCAAGCTGTAACTACTTGACAGATGACAAGCACAAAATTCCGCCATTAATAAATATAGCCCATTATAACGTCAGCTCGAATGCAAAACCACTTAACTAACAAAAAACTTAAAATCTTGCTTTTATAGATTTATTGGGTCTTATATCCGAAAAATATGTCCCTAAAAATTTTCAAACCTATGATACAAGGTTTAAGACGATTGAAAAATTTTATAAATTTTATACTTCAGTCACTCAAATAATTTTTAACCGACTTCAAAAAAAGGAGGAGGTTATCAATTCATCAGTATTTTGTTACTTCATAAACCGGTACATTTTAGACCAATTGTAAAAAATTGTCCAAAAATATTTTTTTCCAATTTTCCAATTGGTCCCATTATAAAACAACTGGGCGCCACATGCCCAGAAATTTTCTATTTGATTGTATGATATTCTACTTATTTGATTGGTTTTTGTAATTACATGATTTTAAAGTTTAAAAAATGGGCGTGGCTACGTCCATTAAAATAATATTGAAATTTAATGGGCCTAGTCATTTCAGGTGATTCCACTTAGCCAATTTTTGAGAAACTTACCACACACCTTGAACTCTAAAATAGACACAATCTTGCATTTAAAAAAAATGGGAGGAGTCGCGCCCATTAAAATTTAATACTTTATTTTAAGTGGTTCTACTTTACCGATTTTTACAAAACTTAATACACATGCTGAGCTCTGAAAAACACACAGTCTTGCATATGGAAAAATTGGTGGAGGCACGCCCATTAAAATTTAATTTTATATTTCAAATACATACTTCTTAATCAACAGATTTTCAAAACAAAAATTTTTTTTGGTGTGTTCTCATAAATTTTTTAGAAAATGTTCTATCAGATCTTTGCATTGAAAAGTCGGCAGAATTACAGTTTAATTTTTTTCACAGATTTTTTTTTTTCAGAATTATGTTTAGTTTTTTCACTCTACTATAAAATTTAGGAAAAAAAAGTGTTAAGTTACATGATTTTTGAAAATTGAAGTTATTAAAATGCAAGAAGGGGAATTGCCGCACTTGGGGCTCAGGAAATCCACGAATTACTGTTAAAAATCCTCTCCATCCTCAAAGTACTGAATTTAAAATAATGACCAAATTTTTGTTCAACACAACTCGCAACATAATTTATTATAAAATTTATTTTATAAACATCACAGTGTTATTCGATTTGAATACAAACTGCCTTACTTGATAATAATTTTGACCCTATATATTTATAATGCAAGCAGAAACGAATATTAAGCTTTTTAATATAGAAAAGAGTTCCAAGGGAAATTATTACCACTTAGCACCAACAACTAAAATTTAAATATTTACATATAACCAGCAAAAGCTGGCAAACCGCTGAAATTATGTACATATGTATGTATGTATATATAGAATTAACTATTTTTACTAATAAAATTAATAAAATTATACTATTAAAAGATTGTAATACACACTCAGTTAGGTACTTCAATAACCATCCAAGATAATTATTAAATTTTAATTTAATTTTTACTATAAATCAACAGTTTAATATAATGGTGAGGTATTAAACTCATAAATTCATAATAACAAAAGCAAAAATATGTATATAAATAAAACTTACATTTACATTTGCTCACATACATATGTATGTACATATACACGCACTTTATATTTCCAAACATTGATTTATGTATGTATGTATGTGCATACATATATTTGCTTCTCTTTTATTAACACAACATTATAATGCCCATTACAAACTGCCACAATCAACAAATTTTATTGAAACAAAACTTTTCAATTAAAACTGGCCAAGATGTTGATGTTGCTGATTGAAAAACTTGTACTTGTTTAAGAAAAACACACTAGAAACAACAACACTAATAACAACAACAAAAGAAAAACTTTCGCTGCAACACGAAAAAAACTAATAAGAGTTTTAGTGAAATAGAAATATGAAAATTACTTTTATTGCAATTCAAATGAAATCATTTAACTGAATATATTCTTCAAGCAACTTGTTTTTATACTTTTGCATCCGCGATATGGAATATAATGTCTAATTTTACTTTTTAACGCACCAAATGATTTTTTTAATTTATTTTTTATTAAGATTATTTTTAATATATATTTTATAAATATTTTATTTTATAAAACTCCCTTCTTTACAGTAATTTATTTTTTTCCAAAATTTCTAGAAATTCCTTTCAACCGTTACAATAAACGTTAAGCGTCAAGCGCCAATTTGCAACTGAAATGAAAAGTTTTAAGTCATACAGCATCAAATGTTAAACTCACATGCGATTGCATGCCAAAGCATGCACATTTCATGTAACGCTTTCTCATGTTAGTGCGTGTGTTTGATTTTGTTGTATTTTTGTTTTAGTTCTGCAACCATCATCACTACTGAAACAAATTAAAAAAAAACAAGCAGCTAAATACATTATCACAACAAAAACATTAAACAAAATCACTGAGGTGAATCAAGTGGTGAGTATAATTCTCACAAAGAGCAAACACAAATTACTCAAACAAACGGGAGTTGATGAGGGAATTATTAAAAAAGGCCCTCTTTTTGGTAATTTAATACCAGTAAATAGGAAAATGAGGAGATTTCATAAGATTTAAAGGGGAATGAATTATAAAAAAAGAAAAACGCTGCTAACTTAAAATAAATAATCCAAAAATCTGTTCTATATTTGCAACAGTAAATTCGAACTAAAGGCGAGCATCAAATTTTTAGCTACAAATATCTTAAAAACATTGTTGCAACAAACTATATTTTAATTGCAACATGAAAATTTTAAACTAAGTCTGCAATTAAATTTTCTAAAATAATTTTTTGGCCACGTAGAAACTCAAATATGTTAAAATCCTATTGCAACCGTACTTGGCAACATCAATTTACTATTTAACAAAAAACTGCACTATTTTTTTATAAACAAGTTCATAATACTAAGGACAGCAAAATTAAAAACTTTGTTGTTACAACTTACTTTTTACTTGCAACATGAAAATTTTCAACCAAATCTGTAATTAAATTTTCTTTTCCACGTACAAACTCAAATAAGTTAAAAATTCTTATTGAAACCATATATTATTTACTTGCAACATGAAGTATTTAACAAAAAAATCAAGAATTTTTTAATACACAAAATTTCTAACATCATATTAAGTACAGAAAAAATAAAAATTTTGTTGATGCAACTTGCATTTATATTTTCTTAAATAATTTTTGGCCACGTAGAAACTCAAATAAGTTAAAAAATCTCATTTCAACCGTATATTAGTTACTTGCAACATGAAGTATTTATCAATAAACTGCACTATGTTTTTAATAGACAAGCTCCCAACATCATATTAAGCACAGAAAAAAATTTTTGTTGCGGCAACTTATTTTTTATTTTCAACAGGAAAATATTAAACTAAATCCGCAACTCGATTTGTTTAAATAACTTTAAGACCACGTAGTAACTAAAGATAACTTGCAACATTAAATATTTAACAAAAAAAACTCAAATAGGTTTTTAATAAACAAGTCTCTAACATCATGTTAAGTTCAGGAACAATACACAGAGAAAAAACTGCCTCATATAATCAATAAGATTTTCTCTATGAAACGTTTTTAGGCTAAGGGGTATCCCAGCAGAAAGAAGTGAAGATTTTTTCATAGAGACTCCTTATTGTTTTTATGTGGTAAATCTTATTAATTTTATCAAGAAGAAAACCACATAAAATCAAGAAGAAATCTTATTATTCCCAACTTTTTTTACTCAATTTCCGTTATTTTTGGCACCAAAAAAACAATCCATAGAGAAAAAAACTTCTTGATTCTATTAGGTTTTCTTATAAATTGTAAACTATATGGATTTCTTATTGATTTTATTAGGTTGCCTTATTGATTTTTTTTAAAAAGTTTTCTTCTTGATTTTATTAGGCTATCTTATTGATTTTTTCAATAAGGGATTCTTCTTGATTTTATTAGGTTCCTATATGATTATGTGTAAAGCATCTTATTGATTTTTTTAATAAGGAAATCTTCTTGATTTTATGAGGTGTCTTGTTATTTCATATCTATAAATAGACACAGACAATTTTTTTCATGATCTTTTTCGTTTTTGTATAAGCATGTTTGCAAAATTATTTCAATGGTTATTCAGACTGCTTGTTAGCATATTGGTTAGAGTGCTTGTCTATCAGTCAGAAGTTTGCTGGTTCAATACTTGTCTCCTTTCAAAGTATATGCTATAGAATTTAAATGAAAATATATAAGTAAAGCACAAAGAATAAAGAAAGACATATTTTTTTTATTTTATGAGGTCGCCTCATAAAATCAAGAAGAAAACCTTATTAAAAAAATCAATAAGATAACCTCATAAAAACTACAAGATTTCTTCTTGATTTTTTCAAAAAGGTTTTCTCTATGAAATTAATAAGATTTCCTTATTGAAAAAAAAACCATAGAGATTTCTTATTAATTTTGTTCTATTTTATGAGGTAATTTTTAGGCACTGTTTTCTCTTTGTAAAAACACTTTTGTGGCAACTTACTATTTACTTGCAACATGAAAATTTGGAACTGAAACTGCTACTAGATTTGTTTAAACAATTTTTTGGGCACGTAGCAACTGCAATATTTGATAACAGCTAAAAAAAAGCTCAAAATACAGTTTCAGCCATTTTACTCTTTACTTGCAACATGAATTTTTGTACGAAAACATTATAATAAGAGCAATTATAGTAAAAAGCTTGCTACCGCAGTTGTTTGTAACTTGCAACATGCGTTTTTTAAATTAAAACTGCAACATTTGACAACGTAGTGACTACAGCTAAAAATACTTTTGCAGCTATTGAGTCTTCACTTGCAACATGAACTTTTTTTACAAGAGAATTGCAAGACATTTTGCAAAAAAAAAAAATTAACAGTAGCCCAATTCATAATCTTGTACAAACGGTCTTGCATCATTGCATGTAGAAAGTGGTATAGAATATTTTACTCACCAGTTAACAATTCTTAGTGGTGAGTATCAATATGCCATACAATTTTGCACATGCAACGATGCAAGACCATTTGCATTTGCAACACGAGTGTTCTAAGCTAAAACTATTTATATTATTTATAAATATTTGACATCGCAGCGACTATAGCTAACCAAAAAAGCAAGTTACAACCATACTTCGCTTGCTTGCAACATACAAATTGTGACCAAAAGCTGCAATATATTTAGTTTACACAAGTTTTTATTATATTATATCAACTTCAACTGAATTAAAAATGTTGTTTGTGGCAAGTTAATTTTTGCTTGCAATAAATTTTTTTTTTATAAATATATTACAAAAATTTTTTTTTACATTTCGCTGTTGCTTCATAACAAGTGAAATTTTTAAGCACAGACTGTGGCGACATAAGCTTTTCAAATAAAAACTATTTTTAAAAATCATGCTAGAAAAACTCTTTTAAATATGTAAATTCCTGTAACTTTTTAGAAACTAAAACTGTATGCCCCTAATAATTCTCATAAGCCGAGCAACTTATCTCTCCCTCTCTTTTGGGATTAAAAATTTAACTCACCTCGATTGAGAGACCTGCGTGATACTTGTAGTTTCCTTTTTTTTCATTGAATTTTTCCTGCTTTAAAAAATTGTTCATTGTCAACATTTGTGTTTGTGTTTATTTTTTTTTTTTTTTGCTGTGCAATAATGTTGACAATGTGGTTGTTGTGTTTGTTGTCGTTAAATCCTTTTGAAGCTTTTAATACTTTGTACTTAGCAGCGTGTTGTTGCTGTTGTTAATTTAGTATGAGTAAATGGGTGTTTTGAATATGTTTTGGGTGTGTGTGTGTGTGTGCTTGTGTTTTTTTAGTGTGTTAATGTTCTATGTGTGTGTGTGCTCGCTGTTTTTCTTTTTTTGCTATCAAGTATACACTCTTGTCCTACCACAACCTGACATGTATTGTGCAACAAAAAAAAATGCCTTTGAATTATGGCCGTAAAAAAACTATAAAAATAAACGTTCATTTCTCTTCTTATCACCCATTTTTCTCTTCAACTCCTTCGTTATTTCATTACAAATAAAAAATAAAAAAACTTTCCTACAAAATTCCATTAGATATTAAATTTTATGGTGTGTGTACTTCCTTTTGGCAGTATTATTGCAAGGCGGTGTAGTTTGGTTTGGTGTGTTTTCTTTCTTGCTTTTTTTTTCCCTATATAGAAGAAAGCAATAAAAAGTTTATAAAATCCAAATTGAGCAGAGAATAATGTTAGCAAAACAAACCAAGCAACCGGCATTTCTATCACAAGTTTATTATTTATGCCTCTTGGCAGCAAGAAATACTTGCAATAGAAAATGTCTGTGCGTATGTATGTTCTTGTACATTTATATGTATGTATGTATGTATGTAAGTAGGTATGTATGTATGTACTTTATGATAGTTGGCGAAGGTGTGGTATTGAGTTTCAAGAGTTTTTCTAAATTTACCTTGAATATAAACTTTCAACTTTAAGTTATTAGTGGCAATTAGGAAAGTTTTTCTTGTTGTTTGTTGATGTTTTCAGCTATTGTAAAAAAAAAAAAAAAATATGGGATAAATTTATGGCAAGAATAATTCTTTTACATAAAAAAAAATATACATGTTTCAAAACGAAGTAATTAAGAAAATTGGAAACGAAAATAATTTGGCAAACTATTAAATTTTTAAACAAATTCAAATTCAACAAAAACCGATAAGAAACAATATTTCCATTCATATACATACAAATGTGGTTAACAGATCAACATTACCAATCATGACATTTTGCCAATAAATTATAAACAAGCATCATATGGTCAAACTTTTATTTTTATAGCCTTGTTGCATGCTACACATTTGCATTTTGAAAGGCATATGAAATAATTTTTCCAGTGAAATCAATTGCTTTTCTTAGTGACATTTGTAATTCGTATGCCAGCCAGTTGGAGCTTGGTTTGCTCACACACACACACACATACACAAAACTAACGGGGCACACAGTCACATTTCATTGTCAAATGTTGCTTAATGATAATTCCAGAAGAAGAAAAAAACTAGTTATCAAATTGAAAGATGAGTCTGAGCAAGAAGCAGCAGCAACAGCAAAAAGAGAAAAAAATTAACAAACAAGACAGACAGACGGCTGGCAAAGATGCTGGTCATTGTATGGTATCGTGGCGACGTTGCAAGAAAAATGAAAGTTTTATGATTTTTGACCACTAGCCAATCTTGAATTCTTATTTTCATTTTTGCTGTTTTTCTGTATAATTTTTTATCTTCATGTTGTTGCTATAATTTTCTAGGGGGATTATATGGTGAATGATGCACGAATAAATAACTGCTTACAGACATGCAGTCAAGTGAACGAAAACCCAGCAAACATTTTTTTCTATAAAAAAAATTTTTTAAAATCTTGAAATTGAAGTATTTGGTAAATTATTAAATGGAAAAAAAATTAAAGCAAGTTTCGAATATTTAGGTAAACGAAAGAATTTCTGCTGGTCATGATTTTCTTGTAATAAAAATGTTGCTGGGTTACTGCTACACTTAAGTGTTATTATTTTTTATGTAAAAATAAATTCCACTGCTACTGATTCAAAATATGTATTTAGCTTATAAATCCTGTTGTTATTTGTGTCTTCTGACAAATAAAAATATTTTTCTCTTTTCTATGGCCACCAAAGTTGTTTCTCTAAGTCTAGAGAGAAAATAAAATTTAAAATCTTGTAACATAAATATATATAGAAGTGAAACGTGCTTCAGCTTAAGAAACACGTTTAATTATCAAAAGAGCAAAAAATTCTGGTTAGACAATAAAATTTCATTCTGCATATAAATGAAACATTATAAACACTTTCAAATCGTTAAAAATAATGTTTAAAATACAATATCGTTCTTTTGAGATAATAACATTAGAAAGATCTAAAAGCTTAAGTATTTTCAAATTGGCACATATTAGATACATAAATTAAATTCAATATGTTGCAGCAACCATAGTAAGCTCTTACCTACAAACAACGGAAAAGACTATGATATGAAAACATTTGAGTTTAAGAAAAAAATATATATAACTATGCAAACATGCATATAGCAACATGTTGAAGCAACAATGGTAAGCTGTTACAAACAAATGGAAAATATTTTAGAAATTTTAAAATTAAAAAAATATATAACTTATGTGCAACATGTTGCAGAAACATGCTGCATTAACATGTTGATGCAACATTTTTGAAGACACAAAACATTGGAGTTAACTCAAAAATATTTTTTATGGAAAACTTGATTAAAAAAAATTGTTATTTAAAATGATTTTTAATAAATGTATAGCAACATTTTGCTGCAAAATTGTTGATATCTCAAGCAGCCGGCACAGGCTGTGAAAAATCTCTCCTTATTGAATCAATTATAGCCATTAATATTGCTTTTTAAATGTTCATATTAAGTTAATTTTTAGCAACATGTTGCTGCAACATAGCCTTTAATTACACAGCTTACAAAAATCTAAAAACAGCATTTCATGTGAGAAATACCGGCCGATTTTAAAACATTATATGTAAAAAAATATGGACTAAATTGTAGAAACATATTGCAGCGACATTAACTGACAGCGAAAGCCTGCTACTGTTCAATATTTCATGTGAAATACTAACAAAATACATATAAAAAAATTGGCATGAAATGTTAATGAAAAAATGTTGCAGAAGTAATGCACTCTTCATTTTGTAAGCAAAATGAAATGATCTGCAACATTTTAAGAATTCAAAACATACACATGGGTAGTTTTTACAAACGTATAAAATTTTTGTAGCATCGCTAATAAAATATTGTAAAATTTTTCTAATGAAATAATCAAATGTTGCTCAACATTTTTTCACAAATATGAGCAGAGCACTAAGCCAAAAAATTAAGAAAGATATTGTAGGTTCACAATACTGACCAAAAAAGCTTTGATTTAATATTATATACATTTTCAGCAACATGCTGCTAAAACATTGCTGAAGTGGAATAAAGCAACAAAAGCTTAAAATATATATTTTAAATGCTAATAAACGCATTTTAATATTTAAAAACTTTGCTAAATTTCTAGCAAAATTTTGACGCATTATACTGATACTTGTCATCAAAATCTCAGCAAAAAATTTCTCATTAAAAAGTCTTAGTTCTCATCTAAGCAACATGTAACTAAAACTTAAATCCATAATCATTTAAATATTTCAGCGCGAAATTAGTTTTTCAAAGCTCCAAACGACGACAATCGAAAACTGAAATTAATATTTTTTGCTGATCTTAAAAACACTGTGGTCGTGAGAGAGAGAGAGAGAGAGGGTACATTGGCTACTAAATGTTTAACGGCACAATTGTAAGAACTGCCCAAAAGTATGCTATGAAAAATGCTTACTTTTCTCCCAATATTATTTGCTATGTACAAAAGCTTACGCTCACTAAAACTGCCACAAACCACTTTATACAACCAATTAAAATTTAGAGATTAAGCAAAGCATAAAATTTAATTGGCCGCAAAATGAAAGGCCCTGAAAAAAATATCATGCATTTATACGAAACCGAATAAAACATTTTAAAAGTATGAAGAAAAAAATGGCAAAACAAAAAAAAAAGAAAAATGCATAGATGTATGTAGTTATTTTTTTTATAAGTAGAGCATGGAAAATTGGTTCCTAGAAAAGCTTTGTCAATACAAATTTCTTTAAAATGCCTACAGCCTAAAACTAGACTACAGATTGTTGTCATCTCCAAACACCCTCAAGGTGAATCAAAGTTTATCAAGAGTTTTTAAAATTAAAAATAAGTGTTTGTTTTTTTTTTTATTTTTTATTTTATGTTCAATGCTTGTTGTCATTGTTGAATATTTCAATGAGACTTTGATTTGATGGTGTGAACTTAATTTTAAGTGTGGCAAGCAAGCAAAACAAAAAAAAAACAGAAAAAAAATAAATCTTGTTACAATTCGTATGTATAGCAAAAAAAATACGAGTATTTGCTATTGAAAAAAACACTTACAGTGTCAACATTTACCTTTTCAGAGACACATTCTGATACCTACTTCTCTAGGCTATTCAAAGACAGTGGGACTAGGGTTAGTTTAAACTTCGCATAAAATTTAGTGGGACTTTTTGGCCTCAATTCTTATTCAATCAAATCACTTTAAATTTTAGAGGGAAGCGAAAAAATTTTATACTGATTATTTTTGTAGGCCTTTAAATACGCTTTTATGGCAAATAATTCTGTAGAATACATTAACCCACTAGGTCACTGTTTAAGGGTACTTTTTGTCGCCTTTTTGTGAAGAGAATTTTTGGAGGATTAAAAAGTTCAATAGAAATATTCTTCGCAAGATTTCAAATAAAACTGCTGGACACATTCTATATATAGCTAAAATGCAAGCGTGAAGAATTGCGAAATTAACCCTTAAACGCATTTTAAGTTTTAATAAAATCTAGATGTTCCAGCAGAGATTCGAGATCTTTGTGGCAATAATTTTTGTAAAATAGTTTAACCCTTTAAATTTCCATTTAAGGGTACTTATGCGAGTTTTATAACAAAACGCACAGAAAAGACTCATGCAGAGCGCAGTCAGAGGGTTAAAATGTTTCACAAAAATATTGCTTGCACTATTTTACACAAAAATATCGAACACATCTTATACCTCTAATTCAATTGCATTTCAAGTTTTACCCCCTTATGCAAAAACGTTTTTTAAAGTTAAAGCATGTGTTAAAACCGGTTTTGCCATACAAAATTCGTTTGTTGAACCAACTTTAAGTTTAACAATCGTTTTTGCATAAGGGGGTTAGTCGTTTTCCGGTGTTCAAGCCGAGATTCGATTTTTTTGTATTCAGAGACTTACAGTAGAATTTTATGGCAAATATTTTTGTCAAACTTTTTAACAATTTCAATGTCCTTTTAAGGGTACTTATGCGACCGTTACATCAAAATGGATAAAAAAAATACTCGTGGAGACAGCAGTTAGAGGGTTAAATTATTCCACCAAAAAAATTGTTCATAAGATTTAATAGAAAAGTTCTGAACACTTCATTTAACTTTAATGCAATTTTGAATTAATACGAAATTAATTCTTAATCACTTTTAAAATTTTTAAGTTATTTCTGGTGGTTAATTTTTGAGATTTTTTTCATTCACCGAGAGATAATCAAATCATTTTAGTGAATATTTTGAAGAAAATTTAGCCAGTACTATATTGCTATTTAAATAGTACATATTTGGCCTCTTTTGGCGAAACGGACAAAAAATGTCCCTTTAGAGAGCAGTTAAAGGGGTAAAATATTCCACTAGATATACTTCATGGGACAAAAAAGACACATGCGCAAAATAGTTAAAGGGTTAAAATAATCCAATACAATATATTTCATAATACTTTGCTTAAAACTGCTTAGTACATTTTACAGCAAAAGTGCAGATGTGAATAAGAAATTAACCCTTTAAAGCATTTTAGTTTTAAACTGTTTTCTAGTGTTTAAAAAAAATTCGAGGTTTGATGTATTAAAGGACTAACAGTAGAATTTTGTGACGAATATTTTCGTGAATTATTTTAAACCGTTTCATACAAGTTTAAGGATAATTTTTTGTAACTTTTTGAGAAAAGGTCCCAAAAGGCCTTAACAGAACGCATTTAGAAGGTTAAAATATTCCACAGAAATGTTACCCTTAATGTTTTAAATAAAGTTGCGGAATATGTCATAGACTTAAAATGTAAGGGTTGCTGATTAAGCGTAATAATGTGAAAAAGCAGGGCTGGATACATTTTTTTCACATTTTTTTTTTCAGAACATATACATACATACATATTTATTTTCTCACATACCCGAATCAGCTAAAGGAAGTTATCGTTTCTTTTTTAAAAATTTGGAATTTTTTGCTTTTTGAAGGGAATTAGGTTTTTGTTTTTAAAAATAAACTTTATTAATATTTTAGTTTTTGACTATTTTTTAGTCTTTAAAACATATTCAGAGTTTTTGTGTATTAAAGCACTAACAGTTCAATTTTGTGACGAATATATTTTGTAGAACATTTCAACTTGCTTTATTAAAGTTTAAAGGTACTTTTTTGTCTCTTTTTGCGTAAAACTCAAAACGGAACGCAGCTAGAGGGTTAAAACATTCCACAAAAATGTTCCCCTTAAGGTTTCACATAAAGTTGCTGAATATATCATAGACCTAAAATACAAGGTTTGCTGATGAAGCGTTATAATATTAAAATGCAGGGATGGATATTCTTAAAAAAAATTTCAGAACATATGTACATATTTCTTGTTTGATCTACCCGAATCAGCTTTAGAAAGTTTCTTCCTTTTTTATTTTAATTTTGTGCACAGTGGTAGCAAGGTAGTTTTCAGCTGCTGATAAAATAAAGCGATATATTCAAAAAGGTGTTTGAATTAGCTTCATTGCATTTGTGTGGTTGTAGTTAAGGAAAAATTGCAGTGAATGGTTTTTGTTTTGAATACAAAATCTTGATTAATGTTAAAAAAAAATTGGCATAAACAGTATAGATTTTGATAGAGATTTCAAACGAAACCTATTAGATTTCGTGCAGGTATAAAGATAAAATACAAAAACTATAAAATTTTTAAGAATTTTTTTTTAGATGCTCCACTGTTTTTATGTTTTTTCTTTATATTCTTAACCATTTTCATCACCTACAATTTGATTTGAAACTGCATATTTCCCCACCTCTGCGACAACATGTTCTAAAAAGAATGAATGGGATTTTTTTTTTAATGAAAAAAAAATTTTTTTTCTTCAATTCTACTTAATGCAACTTGACACATCTCTAGCCAGCATATCAATTGTTAACAAGGGGGAAAAATGCAACTGATATTGTTCAAAACTCTTTAAAAAGTACAAGCAAACAAATGGTCATAAGAGGAGGGGGCAAGGAGCGGGCTGGGTGATTAGAAAAGTGTTTGTAGAAAGATTTTCCTTTAAAAGAGAAAATCCATTTTAGCTTTGGGTAAGGACAGCCTGACACATTCTCTGTCCTTCTAAATAAATTTCTTTCTTGCTTTCTTTCATTCTTGCAGAAAATGAAGAATTTTAATCGCTCTGACAAATCAAATGATTGTATTTCATTGCTTTGAATTTCTGTTAGAAAAATTTCTAAAAGATTTGCTATTATTGTCACAACAACAATAAGCATAAAATCGGTGTGATAAAAATTTATACAAACTTAAATTAAAATTAGATTTAATTGTGGCTTTAGAAAGAGAAAAGATATAGAAAACTAAAAGTATCTGTGTCTGAGTTAGTTTAAGTAATTTTACTGCATTTGTGTAAGCGTATTTCTCCAGAGATTTATCACTTAAGCCTTTGGTTTCATTTAAGTTTTACATTTTTCATTAAGTCCAGTTAAGTCTCTTGTAAGCAGCCTGTGTTTTACAGCCTCTTTCATTTAAAGTAACGGAATAAGAACACTTTGTCATACGTTTAACAAAGTTGTAAAGCATATTTTTAGGCAGGAAAAAACATCTCCACAAATGCAGAGTTTTCGAAGGACTATTTTTACGATTTGCTTGCTGTTCAAAAACTAATAATGGTTTGTTTGGAAAATAATCTATAGCACACTTAAATTTTTCAATTTGCCTAGTAATATTTCATAAACTTTTAGCGTATGCCCTTTAACACTGCAAAAAGATTAAGATTAATTGCACTGTGGAGCAAATGCAAAAAATATATGAGTGAGGCCACCAAATTATTTAATTGGCCCGGCATTTTAGGTATATAATGTGTTCAGGAGTTTTATGTAAAATCCTATGAGGAACATTTTCGGAGAACATATTAACCCTATAACTCTGCTCCGTAAGGGTTTTTTTTGTAACTTTTAAACAAAGCAGGCCAAAAACTCCCGTTTAAAGGGCATGTATAGGGTTAAGATATTTTACAAAAATATTTATCATAAAATTCTACTGTAAGTTGATGAATAACGCATATACATATCTAAATTTATTTTATATACCAGAAACTAGTTAAAACTTATAATGCCACGGGTTAATTTCATACTTATTCACACTTTAATTTTAAGTGTAAACTGTTGTTAGCAGTTTTATGCCAAATCGTACGAAAAAAAATTTTGTAGAATATTTTAAGCCTATGTTGGGGTATTCTCCTCTGCATTGGGGTCTTTTGGGTACCTTTCAAAAAAGCAGGCCAAAAACTCCTCTTTCACAGGTATGTAGAGGGTTAACATGTTCTAAAAAAAATATTTGTCACACAATTCTACTATAAGTTGCTGAATAAAGCAGAACCAGATATACATTCAATATACAAAAGAAAAGTCAAAACTTAAAATGCAAACCAAGGGTTAATTTCATACTTATTCGCATTTTAATCTTAAGTGTAGAATTTTGTCAACAGAAGGGTATTTTTGTGGAATATTTTAATCCTCTAACTCCTCTTCATAGGGGTCTTTTTTGAGCCCTTCTAAAAAAGGGGTCAAATGTGTAGCCGGTAGATAATGGGTTAATATCCTTTGAAAAAATTGACACTATATAATTTTTTCATCACTCTCAGCATACCACAAAGTTCAAATATTAACTTGAACTCCAGAAATAAATTTAAACCTGAGATACGTTTAAGGGTTAATTTCGTACTAAATCAAAACTGCATTAAAGGTACAGAAGGTTTTCAGCAAGCAGTTTTCTGCAAACATTTTCTGGAACATTTTGACACCGTAGAGTTAATTTGAATACTTGAATAAATGAATGTTTTATTAAAAAAGAAATAAAAAAAAAATAAATTAAAAAACTTGTATGGCCTTTTTATAATAAAGTACGCTTGAGCGGGCACGTCATGGGTTAAAATCTTATACAAATATGTTCGCCATAAAATTCTAGTACATGTCTCTGAATACGTGAAAACTCGAATCTCTGCTGGAACATTCGAAATCGATTAAAACTTAAAATACGTTCAAGGGCTAATTTCATTATTCTTCACGCTTTCATTTTAGCAATAGAATTTGTCCAGTAATTTTAACTGAAATTCCATGGAAAATATTTTTAGGAAACATTGTTTGTTTCTAACGTCTCGCATGGGCCTTTTTGGCAACTTCGTAAAATAGGGGTCAAAATGGTACCTCTAGAAAGGGCTATAGCACATTAAAGGGTTATACAAAAATATTTGCCATATAATTCTCGAATTAATTTTTGAGGACATTAAGGCTGAAAATTTGAAATTAGTAATCGAAGTTCGTTAGATTTTAAGATACGTTTGAGGGTTAATTTCGTAATTGCCAACACTGGTATTTAAGCTAAAACATATTTATGTAAAATTCTACGTTAAGTTTAAGTTTCTTAATACTTTACAGACTTAACGTCAGATAAATATACTTCCGTAGTTTATAAAGGTTTTTGTTTAATATTTTAACCCTATCTTGGTCTTCTTTTTGGGTCTCTCTTGTCCAAAAGTACTTTTAAAAAGGGATAGAACGGGTTAAAAAATTCTTTAAAATTATATGCTATAAAATTATGCTAAAACTGTGGGAATATATTGGAGTTGAAAGCAAGTTGTGAAAAAGGAAAAATGCATTCAAAATGCAAATAAATATGTTCGTTTGTAAAATTTTTTGTTTAAAGTTTTTTAACTTATATAATTCTCAATAAGATATTGAGAGTTTTTCTATTAATATGTGGAATTTTTTAAGCTTTATTAAAAAAAATTCTTGATGATGATTGAAATAAATATATACTGCCGTATTCAGAAAAAGTTGTTTTGGTCTACAAAAGGTTTACAAAACAAATTTTTTATGGAAATTTGTTTAATAAATTATTTTTTCTGTATAGGGACTTCTGACTTTAATTAAACAACAAAAAAAAGTCTTCATAAAAATACTCTTCTTAGCCTTAATATAATTTATGTCACTGCGGAGAGAATTAAAGCCTTCGATATCGCACGAAATTTTTTTTTAATTTAATTTTTTTTAGTTTTATTTTATTAATATTTCTTTTTTTTCTATCATAAATTTGCCTCTAGAATTTATTCTCCTGGCTTTTATAAAATCAATACAAATGTTTTTTAACAAAATTTACAATTTTTATCAATAATAAAAAAGACATTTGAAAGCACTTTTCTCTAAAATAAATATGCCAGGTAATATTTATTTTTGTTTCTTGCTTTTTGACATTCTTCTGTTGGCCTCCTTAACAGTCGTCCTGCTGCCACCACGACAATACAATAATTTACACAATCCCACTATCAAGGCCATGCAAGACAATAAAACAATCATTAGGAAACCGATAACATCTAACGAATACAACTGCCACCAAGGCATAAACATAGCGGGTGATTGCATATGCTTGGCTCCCTTGTGTCTGATGACATATTCCACCCAAAAACGTACCAACTGACGTGGCGTCATCGGTCTATCACGATATAATTTCGAGAATCTCTGCACATTTTCGGTGTAAGATGAATTCTCCAAGACCTTGGTGACTGCATGGCGAAAAGCCTGCTCACTAAAGCGGGCATATTCCAAGCCGAAACCAAAACCGGATTTCTCTACATTCGCTATGTTTGCATGTTGATCGCCAAAGAAGGGTATGCCCACCATGGGCACGCCATGATATTGTGACTCCACTACGCTGCCCATGCCACCGTGTGTTATGAAAAGCTTAACTTTAGGATGGGCCAGCAGATCGTCTTGAGGCAACCAGCTTCTATAAATCATATTTTCTGAGTGGCCAGGATAATGCGAATCACCCCACTTGAGTAGCACGGTGTAGGGTAACTTTGACAAGACGTTGAAAATCATTTTGGCCTTCTCCTCAGCCAGATTGGAACCTTGCACATTGGTGCCCAAACTGAAGAAGATTACTCCCTTTTTCGATGACTCCACAATGTCAGCCAAGTCTTTGGGTAAAGGATCGGGTTTCTCCTTTACTTGTATGCCACCGATTTCTATAAGAGCCGGCACATTGGGTCTAATGGGACCTTGACTGAAGTGATGATTGGCCAAGACTAAAGAGACATTTTTGTAGACTTCTGCCAAGGGGGGATAGCGGTCAGCGGGGAAGTTGTATCTACAAGAGATAAAAAAAATAAACTCATTAGCTAAGTTATGTTTGAAAACTTTAAGGGTAAATTTTTTTCTTTTATTTAAATTTTTATTTAAATTCTTGTGTTTTCCAAATCAAGGACGATTTTATCATGAATGGACTATGAATTTTGTCACTGCCTTATATTCCTTTTACATGAATTTGCTGGATCATGATTTTTTTTTTCAAGGGAGTTATTTGAAAAATTTCAGTAGCGTCTCAGTTGGAAAGATTTCTAACACATATTTTTTTTTACTTGTCTTTTTCCATGATTTTTCTGGATCATATTTTTTTTTGCTCTGAGGAATAATTTAAAAAATTTCAGTAGCACCTCAGTTGGAAAGATTTTTAATATAAATTTTTATTTTGTTTTTTTTACTTCGCCTCTTTTCCTTTTCTATGATTTTGCTAGATCAAAATAATTTTTTTTTCTTCCAAGGAATTATTTTAAAAAATTTCAGTAGTAGTATTTAAAGAAATTTTTTTTTTTTGTTTCTTACTTTGCCTTATTTTTTCTTTTCCATGATTTCGCTAGATCAGATTTTTTTTTTCATTTAAAAAATTTCAGTAGCGTGTCAGTTTTAGAGATTTTTAACTAAAAATTTTTGTTTTGCTTTTTTACTTCACCTCTTTTCAATTTCCATGAATTTTCTAGATCTCTGTTTTAGCAATTTTTTTAAATAATTTATTTTTTCTACTTTGCCTCCAAGGAATTATTAAAAAAAAAATTCAGTAGAGATTTTTTTGAGATTTTTAATTAAAATTTTTTCTTTCCTTTTTCAACTTTCCCTTATTTTCCTTTTTCATAATTTTGCTGGATCAAAATTTTGAATTTTTTTGCTCACAAGGAATTATTTAAAAATTTTAGTGGTGTAAAAAAATATATTTTTTTTTGCGTCCAAGGAACTATTTTAAAAATTTGAGCTGATTTTAGTTTTACTAATATTTTTTTTTTTTTTTCCTTCCAAGTAATATTTTAAGAAATTTCACGACCGTCTCAGTCTTAGAGATTTTTAATATAATTTTTTTTTTATTATTTTCCTCTTCCATAATTTTTCTAGAATTATTTAAAGAATTTCAGTGGCTCCTCTGTTTTAGCGAAGTTTTGAGATGCTTTTAATTTTTTATTTAATTTTTTTAATTTGCTTCAGTTTTACCGATTTTTTTTAAATTTGTCATGTTAAGCGATTTTTTATCTCAGCGCTCTCATGTTAAAATTTATTTCATTTCTCTATATTCAAATTTATTCTTAATTGCGTCTTTAATTTTTTTTCTATTTCCAGGGTTTAAATTTTATTTCTTTTTTGTTTAATGCATTTTATTTGATTCTAAACATTTTCTGGGTTTCTTCTCTTCTCTCCTCGATTTTTTTTCAGCTACTTTTTCTTGCTTTATTGACTTTTAGTGCAGATTTCGTATTAATCTAATTCAAGTGGGGTTTCCCGTTTATTTTTTATTATTTTTTTTTTTTTAATTTATTCGCTTTTTTATATTTTGGCAATTTTTTCTCATTTCAGCTGCTATTAAAAGTTTCAGCGATTTTTAACGCGTATATTCCATTTGCTTGTGGTGCAAAAGATCCATCAGGTGTCACAGTGCCGGTCTTTGGACCAAATCTTTCCCCTATTCTATCTATTTCTTTTCCTTCTATTCAAACATTCTTTCCCGAAATTTATTTATTTAATTCAATACGCTTGAAATCCTTTTAGTGACTTTTTTTTCTACCCCTTTGGCGATTTTTTCTCGATTCATGATTTTTCCAGCACTGAAAAGTTTCCGTTTTTATTTTTTTTTTCTTGGCAACTTTTTCTTGTTTTATATACATATCTCATATTCTCCTAATTCAAGTGGGTTTCCCCGTTTATTTTTCTTTTAATTTTTTTTTTCTTTTTCATGGTTTTTTTATTTTTTTTTTATTTCAGCGATTTTTAACTTATTAACTTAACTATAGTTTATTTGCGTCTATTCGAAAAATGTTTACCGAAGTTTAAATACTAAACGCTTTATGTCCTTTTTTGTAATTTTTTATCCCTTTGGTGATTTTTCCTCGTTTCATGATTATTCAAATGCTCTTCAGTGTTTTTGGGATTTGTTGCATCTAAATTATAAGTGCTGCTATTCAAACGATTTTAACTATTTTTTTCGAAATACTTTTTTTACCTTTTCAGCTCTCTTTTGTAGTTTAAGATTTATTTTTAATTCAGCGAATTTTATTCGCTGGATGATTTTTAATAATTTTGGCGATATTTTCTGGTTTCAGATCTCCCTTGCAGTTTTGTCGTTTTGGCGATTTTTTCCGTTTCAGCTATTTTTTATCGTCTTAGCGCCGCTTTTTATCAACTATAAAGATTTCCATGATTATTGAGATGCTCTTCAGAGAGAGATGCGTGTTGCAATTTCTGGCATCAGTTTCTTACCTGCGCTTAACTCTGCGATTTTATCGCCTGGATGATTTTTAATAATTTTGGTAACTTTTTTGTCGTTTCAGATCTGTTATGTAATTTTGTTATTTTTTGTGAACTTTTACCCCGCTTTATTTTTGCGATTTTGGTGCTTGTTCTTATTAACTTTAAGGATTATTCAAAAGTTTTTTTAACGTTTTTTGTGATTTCTCCAGCCCGCGTGTTTTTTTTACCTGCTTCTATTGAAGCGGTTCTACCCGATTTATTTTATTGGCTCTATGATTTTTTTATCGCTTTGGCGATTTTCAACGTTTCAGCTCTTTTTATAGTTTCAGAAATTTTTGTTACATATTTTATTGGTTTTTGATTTAAACGCTGCTTTTTGAAATTTAAGAGTCAATTTGCGTATTTTATTTTTTTATATTTTCTTATTTAGCATTTTTAGTAATTTTCCGACACATATTTTTTAATTATAATTTAATTTGAATTTTTTTTTTTAATTTTTAATTATTTCGCCTTTTTCACATTTTTGTAATTTCTTGTTTTCACTAAAAAAAATAAAACACGAAAACGGCAAAAAGCTTTTCGCGATTTTTCATTATTTTTCTTAATTTTTTGATTTATATATTTTTATATAGTTTTTATATTTTTATAGTTTTTAAAGTTTGTTATTTAACTAGTGGAGTTTATTTATACTTAATAGAGCAATTTTCAATTATAAAAATTTATTTAACTTATTATACGATCTTCGAATTAGAAGTGTTCCCCTATTTAAGCGATTTTTCCAATTTTTATCGATAATTCTAATTAATTTGGCTTTTCACAAATAAAGAAATTTTTTTAGTTATTTCATGTTTAAAAAATACTGAAGATTATTTACCTGACATTAAGTCCGTAATTTAGTAATATTAATTTAGAGCAATTTAATTTAAATTTCTTTTAAGAGATTCTTGTGAAGCCTAAAATGTTTAGTTTTATTTTCGCATCAAAAAGCAACCTCTTTATACTCAGCAGCATTTTACTTAATAAATATATGTTTTAAAAATAACAGAATTGTTAAACAAAATTACCTTAGTTTATTAAACATCAATCAATTTAAAATGTTTATATAATTTATATTTCTAACATGCTGAATCATTTTGACTTGTAACTTATACAAATAAGATTAGAATTTTAACAACAACAAAAAAATACAAAATATTTTCTTCAATGAAACAGCTTTTAATATGAGTATAAAGTGTGTCAAAAATTCTGACAGTGACAAGCAATTCTTCAACATCACGCAATCACAATAAAGGCCACACAACTACAAATAAAAAATGATAAGTTAAGATCCGACAAAGGCATAAAATTGTAGCCAAATTTTTCAAATCAAATTAATAACTGGGATATTATATTATATTATATTATATATAAAAAGCATACATTTGAAAACTTTTTGATCTTCGAAATTTCGAAGAAAGCTTAAGTCCTAAAGAGATTTAGAAAAAACTTTTGCTGAAACTAGCGAGACTTTTGTAAAACAAATCAATCAAAATATGTCAATATAAAATTAAAATTTTAATTTCGAAAATTCGAATTTAATGGAAATAAATTTTTGTTATTAATAATTTACATAGAAACGCGTAAAAGCTTCTAAAAACATAATCCTTATTTGGCAATAGGGTAAAAATCTCAGTATAAAATCAAGTTTTTAATTTCGAAAATTCGGTTCTAACGGAAAGAACATTTTTTGTACTAATAATTAACATATTATTTAACATTAGCGGAATACACATAAGCTTCTAAACAAAATGACTTTGCGGGTAGAAACATGTCAATATAAAAAAATTTCTAAATTTCGAAAACTCGAACTTAATAGAACACTAAGAAAATTTATTTCACTAATAATTTACATATCAACAAACATTAAAGAGAAATGTACAACCTTCAAAATAAAACGTAACCTCTTCTATGCAGTCGGATAAAAATATGTGAATATAAAATAAAATTTTAATTTCTAAAATTCGAATTTAATGTAAAGAAACATTTTTGACACCAATTAAATAACAAATAAACAAACACTAGAAGAAAGTGCAAGCTTTTAAAAATAATAACGTTTCCTTGGAAGTTGGATAAAAATATATCAATATAAAATAAATTTTTTAATTTCGAAAATTCGAATTTTATGGATAGATACGTTTTTGATCCCAACAATTTAAATATTAATGAACATTAAAGAAACATGCAAAATCTTCTTAATTCATAAACCCTCCTTGTAAGTCCAGTAAAAATGTGTCAATATTAAATAAAAATTTTAATTTCGAAAATTTTAATTTAATGGAAAAACAAAAAAATTGTTTCACTTAAAGCTTGCATATCCAAACAAATTAAGAGCCACGTTTAATCTTCAAAAAAACATAATCCCTCCTTTACATTTGGCTAAAAATAAGACAATAAAAAATAAAGTTTTTAATTTCGAAAATTCAAATTCCATGGGAAGGTGAAATTTTTACTAGTAATTTACACATTATTAAACATTAATTGAACAGGTAAAAGTATCTAAAAAAATATTTAGAAAATTCGAATATACCTCAGAACCGATCAATTTACATTTAAAACAAATCTATTCAAATTTAAAACCTTAATTCTTTCAAAAAAATTTCGAATCTTGAAAATACGAAAGTAATTAAAGTGCTTTCAATTCTAGCGCAACAAACACTTTCGAAATAAAACCCGGAAAACAACGCAGATTTTAAGTTTACTTACTTTAATTTCGAAAATTCGAACATAGTAAAATATTTCTATACAAGGCCAAATGCTGAAGACAAATGAAACATAATTTAAGAAAAACTTTAATATTAGAAACTTTTATTTAGTCTTTGAAAAAACCACATATTTCTATTTTTATTCAACTTCAAAACTTCGAACATTTACAAATTATTATTTATATTAAACTTTAACGATGGAATATAAAACGACTATTAGAATATCATGTCTTTTAGAAGATCATGAAGGGCAGCTCTGGTATGGTCTTGAGTTTTTTTAATTTCGAAAACTTAAAATAAGCTTAAAAAAATTATTCTTACTTGAAGCAATTCACTTTATATTAAAATGTGTGAAAATAACATGGTTTTCAGCCAAAAAGTTTGCACTTTAAGAGCTTTTCAATGTTCGATTATTCGAAAATGTATAAAAAAAATTTTGGCAAAGAAAATTTTTTTCAAAGAAAATTCTTTCAACAAAATATAGATTTCAAAAAAAATTCTTAGTTTCGAAAATTCGAACACGGTTAAAACCTAGTTAAATTTATTACCTAAGCAATTCTATTAACATGGAAATGCTTAAAAGTACAATTTTAAAACAATTTTGCCAAGAAGCTTTCCTATATAGAAATTTTCGAAAATTCGAACTTTTTTAAAAAGTTTAAGTTCTTGCAAAAACTTATCTGTGAAATAAATTTTTTAAATAAAATATAAAATTTTGCAAAATATTTCAATTTCGAAAATTCGAACTTAAAACATGGAAAACTTCAGCTAAAGATTTTCTCTTTTTTCGTAATAATTCCAACGTATTTTTAATTTTTTCGCTTGATAAAGTATAATTTTTAATTCATGGTTTGCAATTATAGAAATCGAGTGAATACTTATTTGTAGTGACACGCGTCGTGATAACGTTCCCTTCGAACATCTTATGCATAGCAATAAAGTGGTAACCATCGGATTGCATTCAATAATAAACAATTTATTTTACTTTTTTTTTATTTACATATTTGTTCAATTAATTTTAAATCATGCAAGTCAATTCGCCGATAGATGTATGTGTGTATGTGCAATATTAATTAAATAAAGCTCTTGAATTGCGTGTTTGCATTAACTAAGTACGAGTATCTTTCTCAAACATATTTCCGCGCAGCTCTTAAGACTTATAACAGCCATGGAGACAATGACCTTGGACAAGTGCAATGCTATTTTACTTGACATGTGAATGCATGCACTTGCAATTCATGATTAAATAGAGAAAAATAGAGAATATATTCTATTAAAACTTAGAATGAAATATTTATTTATTTGTTTTATTATTATTTATTTTCCTGATGTAAAAATTATTTCTTCTTATTTAAGCTAAAGATGATATGACATATTTGTCGTTAACAATATTTTTCTAATGAGCAATTATCGATAGCAAAATTATTGTACAGAAAAATTATCCATAATAAAATTTTTTGTATAAAAACTAGTGACAAGAAATTACCGATAAAACACATTTTCTATCGAAGAAGTAGCGATTATTATTTTTATTTTCAATAATGTACACAAAGATGAAAATAATATTTACTTTTATTTAACCCATAGAAGAAAAGAATTTATTCCATAGTTACCATTAAAAAAAATTAAAATTTTCCCAGAGAATAATAATCGATAACAAAATTATTCTATAAATAAACCATAAAAAAAATTTTATATAAAAATTTTTGATAAAAATTTTTCTATAAACTAATTTTTGGACAAAAATTCACCTTACTCGAAAAGTTATTGAAAGCTGAATTTTTTGTAAAGACAAATTGAAACCAAAATACTTTTTTATGGAAAAACTATTTATAATAAAAACATATATTTATTAAAAAATTAACGATAAGAAAATTTTTCTAAAAAAAAAATTTTTCTAGAGATAAATATTTTTAACCTAAAATTTCCTAATGCAAATTATATATATAAATAAGGAATATAACAGAACTTTAGCAGAAAAGACAGATGAAAATTTTTAAAAACATTATAGCAAATGTTTTTCTATAAAAAATTGTGTATAGAGAAAAATATTGTTAACCCAAAATTTCCGATTATAAATTAGAGATAAAGAACAAATTATCGATAACAGAATTTCGGTAGAAAGGACCGACGAAACTTTAAAAAATTATTTATAGCAAATTTTTTTCTATAAAAAATTTTTTCCAAAAGAAAAATAATTTTTTTTTAACCCCAAATTTCCTATTAAAAATTATGAATAAAAAATAAAATATCGATAACAGAATTTGAGTAGAAACGATCGAGAAAAATTTTTAAAAATTATTTATAGCAATTTTTTCTAGGAAAACATTTTTTCCAAGAGAAAAATATTTTTAACATAAAATTTTTTTTGAAAGTTATGTACAAGAGCAAATAAGCAATAATAGATGAAAATTTTTAAAATTCTTTATGGCAAATTTTTTTCTATAAAAAAATTTTTTCTATGGATAAAGAAAAAATTATCGATAACAGAATTTTAGTAAAAAGTAGCAAGGAAAATTTTTACAAATTATTTATAGCAAATTTTTTTCTATAAAAATTTTTTTCCAAAAGAAAAATATTTTTTTAATCCCAAATTTCGTATTGAAAATTATGAATAGAAAACAAAATATTGATAACAGAATTTTAGTAGAAAAGACCGAGGAAAATTTTTAAAAATTATTTAAGTAAAGTTTTTCTACAAAAAATTTTTCCTAGAGAAAAATATTTTTAACCAAAACTTTCCTGGTGCAAATTGTATATAAATAAGGAATGATCGATAACAGAATTTTAGTAGAAGAGACTGATCAAAATTTTCAAAAACTATTTATAGCAAATTTTTCTAGCAAAAAAAAAAAAATTCTAGAGAAAAATATTTTTAACCTAAAATTTTCTTTAAAAACTATGTGTCAAGAGCAAATTATCGTTAACAGAATTTTAGTAGAAAAGACCAATGAAATTTTTTTTTTCGATAAAAAATTTTTTTCTAGAGAAAAGAAAACGAAGAAATTTCCTATTAAAAATTATGGGTACAGAAAATATTATCGATAACAGAATTTTAGTAGAAAACAACGAAGAAAATTTTTAAAAATTATTTATAGAAAATTTTTTTCCATCAAAAATTTCTTTCTTTAGAGAAAAAAGTATTTTTAACATAAAATTTCCTTTTGCAAATTATAAATAAAGAAGAAATTATCGATAACAGAATTTATGTAAAAAGACCGAGGAAAATTTTTAAAAATTATTTATAGCAAATTTTTTTGATAGAAAACTATCTAAAAAGAATTTTTTTTTTACTAAAAAATATTTTTTAAAGAATTTTTTTATAAAAAAAAAAGTATATACGACAGTTACTAATCGATAATAATATGATGGAATTTTGAGATAGAGTTAAGGTTAATCAACTTCGGGTTGCAAAAACTTTCCTTCAAAGCTTCCTTAAACAACAAATTTCGCATCCTCTTGTATTTTTTTAACTTTAAGTTCACACAATGTTTAGTATTTTTACTTTTTAAATTTCCTTAGAGCCATTTTAAACTATGCCTTTTTAGCCTGCCTTGTATTGACAATTTTCTTTTAAACCGCCTACGAAAAGTCACACTCATTTACATTAAGCCTTTTTTATTCATGCCTTTTTGGCATTTATGTGTACGCTTAATACGGAGAGTACGAAAAAGGAAAATAGAAATGTCATAAATCCCCTCGAATATTCATTTTGTGCCTTTTGTTATACCCCGCAAGCTTCTCACCCCCTCTCACCAATAAACTCAAAAAGCCTGCCTGCACAGGCAAGCAGAAAAGGCACAGTGTAAATTGCGTCTTAAAATTTTTACTGCCTAGTTGCCAAAAACTTTTTAACTCTATTGTAAAAATTTATAGGCTGTACAAGATCGCTGTACAAACTGGATACATAGGAAAACTCTGAAGGATTCCCTAGCATTTGGTGTACAGGAAATATCGGTTGCAACATGTAAGACAAAATAATGGGACACTGAAAGTGAGCGCCCAAGCCCAAAGCAAAATCTTCCAAGCAATAGCCCAAAATATAGCGTCAAAATCTCCAGCTTTGTGTGTTTTTAGAAACTCCAACATCATTCCATGATTTAATATTTCATTTGCCATTTTCTTAAAATTTTTATCACAGTACTTATACACTCACCTATAAAACTCTTCACTTTTCCGCCTCAAAAAATTAGTTAGCACCAGTTGTTCATAACCATTGGCCAAGAAGTTCTTAACCCTGTCGTGAAAGTTCATAGGCTGTATTAGCTTGCTGAACAAAGTGGGCACATAGGAAAACTCTGAAGGATTCCCTAGCATTAGGTGTAGAGGAAATATCGATTGAAACACGAACGACAAAATAATTGGACACTGAAAGTGAGCGGCCAGGCCCAAGACAAAATCGTTCAAGCAATAGCCGAAAATAATGGCATCAAAATCGCCAGCTTTGTGTGTTTGTAGAAACTCCAGCATCGTTCTATGATTTAAAGTTTCATTTGCCATTTGAAGGAAAAGTGAATTAGCTTTAGTGAACATTCGATAGTGATGTGATGGTTTGTGCAGCAAATTTTTGGCAAAGTTCTTAAGGACCATGCCACTATCAATTTGTATATAAGTGTAATTGGCTTTGGGGTTTCTATTCGGCTGGTTGGCAATAACGGTGATGTTGTGACCCGCTTCCGCTAGAGTATCTGCTATGGCGTAGTGTATTAAAAGATGAGATTCCGAAGGCGAAGGAAATACACAAAGAATCCGAGCAGTTTTAGTAGACTGTATACCACACAAACATATAAGGACCGTCCATAGACAGTCAATATTCCTCGACATGACTTGTTTTGTAAAATTTATTAATCAATGTAAAATTATTATTTATTCACGATGGCTGGTTTATTAGCACTGTATTCAACTTCCAATTTTGTACTACTGCATTAAATATTACGTTAATAAGGCTATAAACATTTATGTCTGTTAAATTTTTATATAATTTTTCGAACTTTTTTATACGTTAAATTAAACTATTTTTCAAGCTTTATGGTTGTTCTGATTTTACATTGAAGCAATTAGAATGCTGAAATATTTGCTCAGATAATAAATTTAATAATCAATTACCATACAGTGTTATATTGTTACTCAAAATTAATCGTTTCACAGCAATTTTGCTAAAAATCTTAATTTCTCTTACTTCATTGTTTTCCTGTTTTATTTTTTTAATTTTCTATTTTTGTGATTTAAGCAATTTTTTTTTATTGCACAAAAATATTTTTGGTTTATAAAACGTTTATCAAACAAATTTTCTATGTAAATCTGATTAATAAATCTTTTATAAAACAAAATAATTTTTTATGAATAAGCCCATGTGTAGTATAAATAAGGGAGAAAATTAAACATAAAAATAATTTTTCTATAAAATTAATTAGCGATGATAAAAATTTTTTTTTTTCAAGAAATAATTTTTAGTCAGGCTTAAGTTCAGTAATTTCAATTCTTTTATTGAATGAAATATTTTTATTAATTAATGTAAGTTTCTACAGAAGAGAAGAAAAATTAAACTAGACTTTTAAGCTGGGGGAAATACCGATATTTTTGTGTGCAGCAACGCACTTCATCAGCACCCTAGTCTATCTACTTGGGTAGAGATTGTTATTAACATCAGCTATTTAACGTAAATTCTAATGAAACGGAATGTGAGAAATGATTGTTGTGTACAATTATTGATTTACCTTTGGTAAATACATATGTAAGTATCACTATTTATTTCCCCTGTTTTTCCATATTTTCATTTTTCTATTTAGGTTAGCACGAAGTTATATTATAGCATAGAGAGACGACAGCGTTAATTTGCATTAACTGTCTTAATGCAAATTAACTTGTGAATTATCCTCATTTGTAAATGCACTAAATGACAGTGAATTAATACTGAATTCAGCTATATGATAACACAGTCCTCATATGGTAACACCGTTGTTGACAAATTGTTTTGGTTTTCAAAATTAAAATGCGATTCGGTCAGAAAATGTAAGTTATTTTAATTGTTTTTAGAAAAAGAGAGAGCAAAGAAATATTAAAATCGAGACACATTTTTTCCATTTTAAAATTATCGAAGTGTGTGGCACGAAAGGTATGTACAGATTTTGTTTACTCAATGCAAATACTGTCGTCTGTCAGGGTAAATTTTTAATTCACATTAAGCCGCGTTCAGACTATTATACTTTGTATTTATACTTGTCAAAAATTCAAATAATACGTGCAAGTGTGATAGTCTGAATGCAAAATGTCCTCAAAGTGGCAAATAATACGATACAAATTTTGACATCCCATAAGACTTTTTCGTTTTTAGAAAATTTTCTAAACGATAATACTTTTCATTAGACCAGGGTTGCATTTTCACACAAACCAAACTTCCAAGTCGGCTGTTTCGCCGCCGATAGCGTGTCGTCATTGATGTAATGTTTTGTCATATGTATATCGGCTCAAAATTTTGAATAAGTGAATCGTATGGAAGTATATTTCGTTGACGTAATTTTTAACGTTTTTGTAATATCTTTTCTTAAATTTTTTTCTTTTATTTACATAGAATATTTTTAACTGCTGAATTTTTTCAAGTGTCGGCACGTCCCCGCCTGCATGAAACCGTTTTGCCGCCGCAAGTAAATGAATAGCACAGAAATTTTCATTGAACAGCTGTTTTGTTTTCTACTTGTATTACGCATTTGATTTGAAGTGTGATGGTCTGAACACAATATGTGATTTTACGTTAGATTTTTTTGACAGTCGCAACGAATGTATTTAGATTTCTGTATCGTAAAATGTGATGAAAGTATTAATACTTGTATAATAGTCTGAACGGGGCTTTAGTGATATTTTAATGCAAATTAATGCTGTCGTCTGTCTACGCTATTACTCTACCCACGTATGTTTAACTATTCTTGCTTATCTTTTACGATCATCACATTAATTATTTTTACTTATTCGATGTACCGTCGGTACATACATATAAGTATTATAGTAGTGGATATTATGTTACTTTTTTTTATTATTTTTATTTTATTATTTGACTTTCCAACATTTGTGATTGCCAAGTGAACAGTGATTGCCAAGTGAACATATTTTTTGTCACGTGTCCAAGATGAATTAAGTGAGACATTTTTAGATTTTAATTGAACTATAGTGAATTTTTAATCAGAAATAATTTTTAGTCAGGCTTAAGTTCAGTAATTTCAATTCTTTTATTGAATGAAATATTTTTATTAATTAATGTGAGTTTCTAAAGAAGAGAAGAAAAATTAAATTAGACTTTTAAGCTGGGCTAAATACCGATATTTTTCTGTGCAGCAACGCACTTCATCAGCACCCTAGTCTATCTACTTCGGTAGAGATTTTTATTAACATCAGCTATTTAACGTAAATTCTAATTTTTCCAATAAAAAATTTTCGATAAAAAAATTTTCTTAAGAAAAATTATCGATAACAATTTTCCCATTTATAAAATTTTTTATTAAAAATTTTGCTACCGATAATTTTTGTACACTAAAATTTTGCTATAGCTTATCTGTATGCAAATTTTGTCATCAAGGAACTCGATGACAAAATTTTTGTTAAAATTAGAAAAATTTTCTATAACAATTTTTTCATCGATAACTTTTTTTTTGAGAAAAATTTTGTTATCGATAATGTTTTTATACAAATATTTTGTTAAGCAATAGTTTCTTTGTATCCAAATATTGTCATCAAGAAATTCAATGACATAATTTTTTTACAGAAAAGTTATCGATAACAAAATTGTTGATAAAAATAGTTATCAATAGCAGGATTTTGGTATAAAAAAAAATATCATTAGCAAAATGTATTTAGCTAAAAATTATAGCTACCAAAAATTGTAGGTAGAAAATTTAACGGTAACAAAATTTTTTAAATATCAGCTTTTTATCAAATTGCAAATTAGCTGAATATATATATATATATATATATATATATATATATATATATATATATATATATATATATATATATATCTATATATATATATATATATATATGTTGAGAGTTATGTGCATTTTCTGTTTATAATCTGATAAGAATAATATATTTCAAATTATTAAGGTACGGTCACGCTTGGGCAAATATTTGCCCAAAAAAGCGTAACCACTCAATGTTTGTGAAAAACCATTTGATACAGACAAGTGTTTCTTAAGCTAAACAGTTTCATAAATAACTAATAGACAACGTCATTGATTCCAACATTATTGGAAACTATTTAACTTAACAAACACGTATCTGAATTGAAAGCTTTTTTATTAATATTTTGTGGTCACGTTTTTTGGGCAAATATTTGCCCAAGTGTGACCATCCCCTTAGACACGTGGATGGGCTTTACTGGTGATTAATTTTAATCTTTCATAATTTTCAGAGATATAGAGTTGATAACAAGACACAATTTCAAATTGTTAAACAAATGCTTAATTCTAATCTCTGAAGCTTTTAGAGGTATGCGAGTGATTTTTTTATGAATTCATACATAAAAGTTGTTTTCATTTATTTTTATATTTTTTTTTTTTTTTATAAAAAACTACTTTTAAATATGAATTTGATATTTAAATAGAATTGATGAAATTGGCCCTTAATTTTTGTTTAAAGTTAAAAAATAGTTCGCAGTTATAAAAACTTCAATTTGCCTAAGAATGGAGTGTTGCCTACAGGAGAAGAAAAAATCGCTTAATAAAACTTTTTTCTAATCAGGCGATTTGTTTTTACTTACAGAAGGAATCACTCAAATAGGAAAAAAATGGCCTAACAGAAATATAGCATAATAAAATTTTTTATATTAGGCGATTTTTTTATTAAATACTTTTTTCGTCAAGTGATTTTCTCTTAGAAATTATTCACTAAATCCCTATTTACACTATGCAAGTCTTATTGCTAAGCTGATTAGTTTATTAGGAGAGCGAGACGGGGGGAAAAGAAACGTTTCTGTTCCCCTCGTCTCTCTCTCCCTGAAACTAATCAGCTTAGCAATAAGACTTGCGCAGTGTGATTTGGGACTAAGCAATTTTTTTCTATTAGGCGATTTTCTGATTTATTTATCGAACTTTTCTGTGAGGTGATATTTTGCGTTTGGGCGGTATTTTCAAAAGGCTATTTTTTATTAGAATATGTTTTCTATTAGGATACTTTTTTCTATTACCTATATCTACTAAGCGATTTTTCCATTTATATCATTGTTTCCTGTTAGACGATTTTTTTTTCTATTAGACAATTTTTTTTGCTAGCGAATTTTTTATCAAAAAATTTTTTGTTGGGCGATTTTTTTATTTAACCAGTTTTTCTATTAGGCGATTTTTATTAAGAAAAAAATTTTTTCCACTTTATTCTGGGGGGTGTCATGTGAATTTTGGCTTCGAAATATGAAATAAATCTTAAAAAAACTTCAATAAATATTTAATAAATGTTACATAAATTTATATTACTTGACACTAGTACAAAGTCCAAATTAAAATGTTGCATAATAGAAAAATATTTTTTGATTTTTTTCAAATGTTATCTACTAAATATCTTGACCAAAGAAATATATGACTTCGACCACTTTCATAATTAATAATAAATTGATAATAGGTATGTTTTATTCGAAACATATACCTACTGAATTTTTAAGCAGCTATAGCTATAGCTACTTAATAAGTTTATACACACTTAAATTTGTTCTGAATATTTATATAAAGTTCAAATAAAATACACCTAATATTTTAAGGGGATTGATAATATTTTACTAAAAAAATTTTACAGGGTTTTTCGTACTGAGCAATTTTTTAATTAAATTTTTTTTTGGGCTTTGAGCCACATTAATTATTTTTCTTTTTTTGTAATTTTTTTATTCTGATACTTTTTTTAATAATTTAATTGTTTTTATCGGCGTTTTGAATTTTTTTTTTTTATAAGTGATTTTTATTTTATGTCGTCCTTTACTACAAGCACTTTTCTCTTTTGATGGCTTTTGTTGTATTCTGAGGGGACTTTAATTATTAACTTAATTTTATTGTATAAAACTTTTCCTGTTTTATACTTTTTAAGAAATTTATTATTCGACATATTGTCAGTTTATTACCTGATTTACATTAAGCATTTTTTCATGAAATTTCATGAATTTTGTTGCACGCAACTTTTTCTATTTGCTACTTGCAGCGCTATAAAAGAGAATGTTATATTTATAAAAAATGGCGTGGAATGAATCTCTGATGTATTTTTGACAACTTTTTTGATATAGGTTGCTCCTCCAGGCCTCCTATTGACAAATAAAAAATTTTCATGCAACTAATTTCATGAAAAAAATGCTTAATGTAAATCAGGTATATTTTAATTTGAAATTTATTTGCTGGTGGTTCAGCGTTGTCTATATGCATTTCATTGTTGCTGCAACAAATCATCAGTAGACTTCAACCACACATTTTGAATAGTCACAAACCTCTTATCTTATGCACAGACTTTCTTTTCATTTAAGCGATTTGAAAATATTTTTCTTGCTTTTTTTTTAGTTGGCAACTTTTTCGGTTTTTTTTTTTTTGCTATTGTAGCAATTTGTACAATCTCTATACACTTAAAAAATATTTTTCTATAGCGGGAAAAACACCTATTTACCTTCTTTCCATATTCTGAATTATAACTTATAAAATTGTCTCTCACTTACCTATACATTAACTCGAATTTCCTTTGCATTACATTGTACAAAAATAGATGTTCGAAACCATTAGCCAAAAAACTTTTAACTCTGCTGGCAAAGTCCATGGGCTGCTTGTAGCCGCTATACAAAGAGGGCACATATGACATTTCCAAGGGATTGGCAATTATTTGATTTAGAGGAAAAATAGGTTGCACCATAAATGATAGTACAATGGGGCACTGGAAGTGGGCCCCTATGCCCAACATAAAATCATTAAAAAAGTAGCCCAATATAACAACATCGAAATCACCCGCTTTATGGCTTTGCAAGAAATTCAACATTTTCGCTTGATTAAAACTATTGTTGCCCATATCGATGACATGCGAAATAATGCCATTGAATTTTCTATAAATAGAAGCTGGTTTATTTAACATTTCCTGGGCAAAGTTACTGTCGAACATGTCTGCTGGTATATGAATAAAATTATATTTGGCTTTTTTAAACATATTCGGCACGCTGGCAATAACGGTTACATTATGGCCCGCCTCGGCCAAGGCATCTGCTACGGCACAATGTATTAAAACATGAGATTTAGAGGGTGCGGGAAATAGCCCAAGGATGCGTGCGGATTGTGTTTGTATAATGAGGCAACAGCTTAAGCCAATTAAGAATGTTAAGTAGTCTAGTTTCATAACTGCACTACCAGTAAAATATTATCTTCTAAGCAATAAATTTTATTTGTAAATATTTATGTGTATACTTTTTATATTTATCCGTCAATTATTATAATGTATTTACAACAACGTTTAAGAACCGCTCCGATACTACGACTGATCTTCACATCAGGTGTCGCACAAAACATCTCACATTTATGCATTAAGCACATTCACCACAGCAGGCTACACGAACACACGATTTCAAATGCCGCAAGCAGCATTTGTCGCCTCGTAGCCGACTACTTAATTATTTTTGAGACGGCAGCAGCACCATCTGCAGCCGATATTCAACTACAAATACATAGTTCAGTATTGCCACTTTTATATATTTTGCATTTATAAAAATTAATTACTTAAAATAATTGAAATTTATTTGCTGGTAGTTTAGCATGTCTATATACATATTTCATTGGCGCTTGAACCAAATCATCAGTAGACTTTAACCACAAATTTTAAACAGTCACAAACCTCTTACTTTATGCATAGATTTTCAAAAACTATATGAGAATTCATAAAATAATAATACTTCCGAAAATCACAAAAGAAAAAATAAGCCCAGTAGGCTTTGAAACTGATACAAAACCCAGCAAATAATTTATATCCAGGTGAACTCATTTTATTTTTCTACATCCTTATACAATTAGAAATCCATTATATAACAATAAAAGTATTTACAAGGCTAAATGAAAAATAAAACATTAATTGAACTTTAAAGAAAATTTATTATTTGACATATTGTCAGAAGTGTACATAAAATAATTGAAATTTATTTGCTGGTAGTTTAGCATGTCTATTTACGTATTTCATTGGCGCTTGCCTTGCTGTATTCAAAAGAATTATTCTCATATAAACACGTGTATTCTATCCTTGACATTTGGTAGTCGGTAGCTTGCTGTGGTGAATGTGTTTAATGCTTTAGTTTTAAATGTTAAGTTCAAAATATACATAAATACATACATACATACATTTGAGAACATTTATTTTGAGGAAACCTGCTTTACATCCAATGTAACATAATTTTTTACAGCTAACCTGTCTCTATCTCTCGCTCTCTCTCTCTCTAAAAAGTCAATACATTTAATTCTCTTACAGAAGCAAAACTATTATCTCCGTTATTCTTATTACTGTAATCAACAGAATATTTATTAAATATGGCTGTTTAGTTATTTGAAACTATTTATTGATGCCAGCTGCCTTAAAAGAAATCGTTTATCAGACATCAACTAAAAATATTTTTTTTAAATCTTTTTTTTTTTTTTGTTCGTTTGGCTTTGTTTTTAACAATTTTTCGTCTATATTATATTTGTTAAAAAAAAAGTGTTTCTATGCCATTTGGTCCTTATAAAATTTTTTGCACTAAATTTCAATCAATAAATATTTCATTCCCGTTTGTTCCTTGTATTTATTTTCGGGCTGTTGCTTAATAAAAAGTTAATAGTGCAACAAATGTAAATTTTTTTCTATCAGTTAAGTTTTATTTAAATTCCCTATGGTCAGCAGTTCAATAGGAGATATTTTGTTCTACTCAATGCTTTATATTTCCTTAGTTACTTTTTTTGCAATCGATTTCACTTAATTTTAAGTTTGATAAATTGTATTAAGTAAGATTTTTATTATCTTTTTCAACATTTTTATAGAATTTTTATCATCATCTTGTTATCTTCATTTAATTAAAAGATTATTCTGCTTAATTATTTATATTTCTGTTTTTTATGTCGGCTTATGTATTTTTTCTTTCCCCCAATTTTATGTTAAATTTATGGCTTTGTCTTAGTTATCGTTAAAAATGACACATATACTCACTCGTACGTTGGCAGACAATAAATATTGGCACTGGCTTTGGTGCACTGTGTTACATGGAGTCAAATAGAGTTGTATTAATTCTTATAAATATTGGACATGAACATGTATCCATAGTCAACTAAATTAAGCCATCACAAGTGTTGTGAGGGAAATGAAATTTAAAGTATTACGGTTTTTTCCTGTGGAACGTTTAACATGTTGTTGGTGAGTTAGTAGGACAGTGGGATGGAAGTACATAAAATTAAATTTCGTTTGTAGATATTTAATTTTTATTTTATTATTATATTATTGTGTTTATATTTATTTTAATTTTTTTTTATTTTTTTTAATATGCATTGTTGCTTTTATGTTTATTTTTTAATTTTTTTCCATTTATTTTTTATTAATATATTTATTTATTTTTAATTTACATTATTGTTTTTATGCTTATTTTTTACTTATTTTTTATATATATTTTTATTTTTTAATTTTTTTATAATTTTAATTTTTAGTTTTCTTATACATATTCTTTTTATTTTTTTATGCACATTTTTATTGTTTTTATATTTATTTTTTATTAGTTTACTGTTTTTATATTTATTTTTTATTAATATTTTTACTAAAAATATTTAATATTTTTATTGTTTTTATATTTATTTATTTATTTCGTTTATTTACTTTTTTTCTTGTTTTTTTCTGATTTATTTATTTATTTTATTTATTTGTTTTTTGTAAGTTAGTAGGATGGTGGGATGAAAGTACATATGTATGTACATAACACTAAATTTATAAAGAAATAAATTGTATTATATAATAAATTGTATTTATATTTATTTTGTTAACCCTTTTTTATTTGTTTATATATTTTTCTTTTATTTTTTTATTAATATTTGTAGTACTTTCTTTTAATTTATATTATTGTTTTTGTGTTTATATTTTATTTATTTTTATTTTTTATTTTTTTACGAGTCCTTAATATTTTTTATTTATTTTTAATATTATTTTAATATTTTTATTTTTTTATTTTATTATTTATTTATATATACATATATATATATTTTTTTTAAATTTATTTATTTATTAAATTTATTTTTTTTATTTATTTAAGAAGGATAGTGTGATGGAAAGACAGTGGGATAGAAGTATATATTAATTGTAATTTGTTTTTTTTTTATTTTATTTTATTTTATTTTATTTTATTTTATTTCATTAATACATATTTTTATTTATATTATTGTTTTCATATTTATTTTTTATTTAAATTTTATCTATTTTTTTTTTGTACTTTTATTATATTTTGTTATTATATTTTAACTTTTTTATTTTCTTTTTTCAATTTTTAATTTTTTTCCTATATTTTTTTAATTTCTTAAATTTTTTTTCTCATATTTTTATTTTTTTATTAACATTTTTATTTTTTTAATGTTTATTTCTTATGACTATTTGTATTGTTGTTATATTTATTTTTTTATTGATATTTTAATTCTTTTTATATATGTGCCCTTAGTTATGAAAGTGGTCTAAGCCATGTGCATTTTTGCTACGAAATATTAAATTAATCTTAAAAAAACTTCAATAAATATTTAATAAATATGATATATTTTCATATTAACCCAGACTACAACAGGTCTTAATTAAAATATTGCATAATATAAAAATTTTTTGATCTGGTCCAATGTAATCTACTAAACATCTCGACCAAAGAAATATGTGACTTATTTATTTAACTTTTTCTTATTTATTTATTTATTTTATTAATTTAACTTTTTCCTATTTATTTATTTATTTTATTTATTATTTATTTCCTATTTATATAATTTTTATTAATATTATTTTTTATATTTATTTTTATCTATTTTTTTGCTAATTTTTATTTCCCATCTTATTACTTTTTATTATATTTTTTTTTATTTTTTTAATTTTTATTGTATTATTTTCTTATATGTATTTTTTATTAATATTTTTAATTTTTCATATTTATTTCTATTAATATTTGTATTGTTGTTGTATTTATTTTTAATTAATATTTTTACTTATTAATTTGTTTATTTATTAATTTTATTTATTTTTTTTTTTGTATATTAATTCATTTTTTATTTATTACTATATTTTTTATTAATATTATTTTTTAATATTTATTTTGTATTAATTTATTGGTTTATTTATGTTTATTTTTTTTTTAATTTTTTATTAATTTTTTACAAGTTTTATTTTTTATATTTTTCATTAATATTTGCATTGTTTTTATAGTTATATTTTATTAAAATTTTTATTGTTTTTATATATATTTTTATTGCTATTTTTAATTTTTTTTAATTATGGATTTTTTTATTTATTTATTTATTTATTTTTTTAATTCTTTTATTTATTTTTCTTCTTCTATCGTAAAACAGATAAAATTATTTTTTATGTTTTGACCCACAGTTTTTTTTTCAAAATAACAAGTTAAATTTTTACTTTAAATTACAATTTATTTGTTTCAGAAAAAAATACCCATATGTATGCATGTATGCATGTTCATATTTTTATAGCTCCCTAAAGAATATTGTTGCATATTTGCCAACTTGTGCGCCACCTCCTTCATCATACAATATAACACGCATTGTTAGCTCAAATATGTTGCCCTGTCGTGGGCAAAATGTTGCAAACAATATATATTCAATATAAAAAAACGCGATTGGTTTTCCAATAAAACATTTATGTGTCCCGCGTTACAGAACAAAAGCTGACAACAAAAGCACCAACACAAAAGTAAAGGATGTTTAAAATTCCAATATAATTTTCATGATACAATAAATCGAAGTTTTTTCGTAAGAAAAAAAAAGAGGAAACAACCAGAGCATTTTAATAAATTAAAAAAAAATTAAATTAAACAATAGTAACCTCAAGCAAGTTAAATAAACATATTCATCGAATATTGCTGAGTTTGAAATAATTGGAAGTGAAACAAAATATTAATTTATCGAATATAAATCGAGAACAAATAAAATGAAACTATTGAAGTAGCTCAACAAAATTTAACCTCAAAAAATTTAAATTTGCTTCAAATGATTAAAATTTTTGAGCTCAAAGATGTTTTACCACTCTTCTTCTTTTATCATCCAAAGATTGTAGCGTACCGTTACAAAAATTCTCCTACGTGTTGATGAAGAGTTACACACCAACTCAACTAATGTAGATAACAACATAATTGATTGGTTTACATTGTTTGTTAACATTAATGTTGGTGAATGTACCTTAGAATTCTCATTCAGTTATTGAGTGGAAGGCTTCAAGTTTTGAAACCAATAGTGCAACAAGCAAATAAACTTTCCTATGGGGAAAGTGTGATGTGACACAGTCAACTTTTCTATGAGAAAAATGTGTTGTAATAGGTGGAAGTTTGACTGACTCAGTGTTGCTTCAAAAATTTAATTTTTTTTTAATAGTATATAAATCACAAGTAACATTTGGAATTAAAACAAAATATATTTTCAATAATTTTTAAGCTTATGAAAACTTATCGAGTTGAGTGATATTAAACACTTTATTTGGCAAATGGCCGAATAGGAATTAATCACTGGACATTCCTTCATTATTTCTTTTATTTTATTTATATGTATCATAATTTTGTATTTAGTGTTGATGCTTTACTTAAGGCATATTATAATTTATTACACTTTATTTTATTATTAAAAAAGCTTTTCGCACTTAAACTATAAACGTTTCAAAAATTTTCTATTTTACCATAATTTATTTTTTATTATGAATGTGGCTTTGGAATTTACGAATAACTTTGCTTCCTCAAATCTATGTGGAAAATTTTCAAATAAATATTATTATTGTTATTGGTAGAATTTATATATAAATAATAGTCCAAGTGTAGTAATGTTCTAAAGGTAAAGTAAAGCTATAAACTTATTGAAATGAAATTTAAAGGTATTAAATTAATAGAAAAATATCATAAAAATTTCTCTGACGATGTTTTGAGAGAATATTTTCACCAAGGCAACAACTAATGTATGTACTCGTACATAGCATTAACGATCATAAATACTTGGAACTCTCAAAAAGAAGTAGCTCTTTTGAGTGTCTGTTCAATGTTTGTGTAACACACACAACATAAACTTCTCATGCACATTCATATGCATTTGCAACAGCAGCAGCAGAGTCAGCAGTACCATATTTTTTTATGTTATTTATGGTAATTCGTGGGATAACCCAAAAAAAAAATACACATGCCACAATATGTTAGCAGGCAAAAGGATATAAGTCTTAGCATTTTTAGGTTTTATTACGGCTTTTTGCTTCCAAGTCTTCGATTTGTGTGAAAGGTAACATATTTTACAATTTGTTCAACTTAAATATCTACAAAATCGCACCGCACAAACCATTTTGAAAGTTAAAGGTCATAGAAATATACAGGTGCAGGTGCATATATAGAAGAGAGAAGTATTAATGGATTTAAAATGCAAACGGAAAGTTTGAATCTATATCGAAGTATGGCCTGATTTTTTAACTTTAATTCGTAGCAAAAAGTTTTAGTACAAAAATATGTTTATGAAATAGTTTTCAAAAATAATAACAAAAAATATATTATAGTTAGAAATTAAAGGGTGTTCTAAACCAAGTAACGAAAAATTTTGAAATTCTAGTGTAGTATACAAACAATTATATGTGGACACTTGAAATTCTTAAAGTTTGTGTATTTTTATGCACATTACACTAATTAACACTGAAATTTAAAAAAAAATCCAAATTAAAGGGTATTCTATCAGTTAATGTTATTTTGACTATGTAACTTTGACAACTCGCTGTATCTTGTTAGCCGTAAGAGGCAACTGCTTGAAATTTTCAAAAACACTAGAACTAAAAAATTCCAAAGTATAAAGATCGCCAGAACTAAAAAAATCGCTAAAACAAAAAATTGCCAAAAACCGAAAAAATCGCCAAAAACCGAAACCAAAACTAAATAAAATCGCTTAAACCAAAAAAAGCACCAAGAACTAAAATATTTCGCCAAAAATCGAAAATATCAAAAAAAATCGCCAAAACAAAAAAAATTAAAAAATCGCTAAAATCCGAAAAAAATATCTAAAAACATAAAAAAACTGAAAAATATCGCCAAAACCAAAGAAAAAAATGCCCACACGAAAAAGCAGCAAAACTAAGAAAAATCGCCAACACTAAAAAAAAAATGCCAACAATAAAAATAAATCGCCAAAAGAAACGAAAAAAATGTCATAAACAAAAAAATCGTCAAAACGAATAAAAATAAAATCGCTAAGACCCAAATAAATTACCAAAAACCAAAAAAATACCAAAAACTTAAGAAATATCGCCGAAATCTAAAAAACGCCTAAGCCAAAAAAAAAGCACCAACACCAAGAAAAGGCTCCAAAGCTAAAAAAAATCACAATAACAAAAATTTTCCAAGAAACAGAAGCCAAAACTAAAAAATCGCTTTAAATATAAAAAAGCCAAGAACTAAAATAAATCGCCAAAAAAATTGTAAAAACGAAAAAACTAAACAAAAAAAATTCCCAAAAAAAAATTCTCAAAAACTAAAAAAACGCATAAACGAAAAAAGCACCAAAACTAAGAAAAATCGCCAAAATAAAAAATTGCAAAAAGCCGAGACCAAAACTAAAAAAATCGCTTAAACTACATAAAAACGAAAAGAACTAAAATAAATCGCCAAGAACAGAAAAAATCGCCAAAACGAAAAAAATAACATATTGCTAAAACTCAAATAAGTCCCCAAATACCGACAAAAATCGCCAAAAACTTCAAAAACTGAAAAAATGTAGCCAAAACCTAAAAAATCCCAAACGAAAAAAGCACCAAAATTAAGAAAATGGATCAAAGCTAAAAAAAAAATCGCCAGAAAAAAAATTTGTCAAAAAGTGAAGCCAAAACTAAAAAAATCGGTTCAAATAAAAAAAACCGAGAACTAGAATAAATCTCAAAAAAAAAAAAAACGAAAAAGTCGTTAACAGCCGAAAAAAATCGCATAAACGAAAAAAGCTAAACAAATCGCTAAAATCAAATAAATCCCCATAAAGTTAAAAAACTGAAAAAAAAATAGTCAAAACTAAAAAATGCCCAAACGAAAAGAGCACCAAAACTAAGAAAAATCGCCAAAACTAAAGGAATCGCCAAAAACCGAAAAAATTTTACAGTGTGCTTAAAAATTTTTAAACAGTGTCTACATCAGGTAGGATGTTCGGAACCCTTCATGTGCGACTCAAAGTAGCACTTTACTGAATATATTAACTTTTACTCTTGGAAACCGTATGAGGCCAACTATTGAAATTTTCAAAAACGCTAAAATAAAAAAATTGCACAAACGAAAAAATCTCCAAAAACCGAAGAAATACTAAAACGAAAATAACCGAAAAAACTTGCTAAAAAAAACTACAAAAACGTCATAACTGAAAAAAAACGCCAAACCCGAAAAAACGCACAAACGAAAGAAAAACACCAAAACTAAGAAAGACCTTCAAAACTAGAAAAACCTCCAAAGAAACCGAAAAAAATTTACCGTGTACTTAAAATATTCTATTTTATCAAAATTTTATTCCAAGCGGACAAAGCCGCAGTCTTGAGAAAAATTTTCAAAGCAAATCTTTTAACTGCTAATGATTACTTTAAATATTTTTTATCCCTTTTAAAGGTTGTTCACCTTTTTATTTGTTAACTCTATCTGACAATAGTAGCAAAATGCAAAAATGAAATTCTTAAAGCAAACTTGGCAAAAGTATAAATTCCAGCAGACAATATAGGCAAAATGTAAAAATTTGTTTCCAACAAAAAGATAAAAGCGATAACGACTCTTGACTCAAAACGGCACAGACAGAATTAGTATTTACATTGCCAGTATAATTCAAGCCAAGCCAAGAAAAGCAAACAGGTTATAAAGGTGATCGTATAAAAATTTGTATTATTTTCAAAAAGGTAAAAAAGGAGGAAGAAAATGCTAGGCAGAGTGTCTGGTGTATACTTAAAGCTGATATGTAAGCCAAAAATTTATATGTAAAAATTTCATCAGCACCTGTTAAGCGAGTAAATTTATTTTCATGTTCATGTTCTCCTCGCATCCTGTATGTGCAATGTACACAACTACATTTTATACCTTTTCTTTTCATTGCCTTTCTCTTGTAATGTTCTTTGAACAATTTATTAACTTTTAAATACAGCAACAATGTAGCAAGTGAAAAATGTCTGTTTAAAAAAATATATATATATATTGCTCATTTTCAACATCAGCACCTTTTTTCTGCATCATGGAAAGCAAACAGGTATAAAAATATTTTCATTATCAGATTGCAGCAAAAAACGCCAAACCCATTTATATATGGAACTTGTAATTTTTTAAATCCTTTTTATTATTATTGAAAAAATTAAGCAACTAAAAGGAAAGGATTAAAAATTATTTTGTGCTATAAAAATTTGCAAGAATTTCAATAAAATTCATAAGGATACAGTAAAAATTACAAAAGAATCATTAAGCTTAATAATTTGTGTTATAGTTTTATATAAAAGACAAACTGCTGTATGTATTGCAAAAAATATGTAATTTTGGTTTGTAATAAAAATTTCATAAAAATTTTGACTTGATATAGATTTTTTTAGAACACCATCGAAAGTGTTTAATAATAAGGAATAATAAGGAAGAATGTAAATTAAACTAAAACATAGCTTTTGAATTCTTTAAGTACTTGAAAACAAATTAATGTTATCAGTAATTCATATTAATCATACGCCATGCACGACCACATCGCTCATTTGCTTGAACAACGTCGTAACTCACAAATACTTGTTTTACAGAAAACGAGTTTAAAGACAAAAGAATATTATATTTTTCTTCAAAGAGATGAATATGCAAGATATTTGAATGAAATTTTGATACAGTGTGCAAAATTATGCCAGGATTAATTCTGCATTATTAATTCAAAAATCAAATTTTTTGAGTGAGATATAACTTTGTTTAGGTAAATTAGCGGTGACATAAATAAATAAATATAGAATTTTCCAACCTCCTTGGCACCGACTTCATATCCTAAACATTTCTGTACAAAACTAACATCATTCTATTTATGAAATTGAGTAGTGGAAAAATGAGGGTTTCAGCCTAAAAATTCCACTGTGAGTCGAAGTACATAAAATCACACATTTTGTGTTTTCGGCGTTTTCCCTCTCTTTTGTGTTACTATTTGTATTAAAGTCGCTATGTTTTGTTCTTATTCCTGTTGATATGCAATAAAATGAAGAAGTATTTGTTTCTGGCAATTAAAATTTAATATTTTCCTAATTAAAAAATTTTCTAAAATATTCTTAATGCGAATGAGCAACTGAAAGGGGAAATATACTAGAAACAAGAAAAAGTTAGAAGTAACTTTGTAAGATAATTGGAAACAAAACATGATTTTTAAATTAAACAGTTTTCTTTTCTTTTTTTAATCTCTAGTTTTAATCTCATACTAGTGATAAAAATATTTTTTTCTTACTTTCCCAGCATTAACAAATATTTAACTTTACTTTTCTCTTACTTTTTCTTAATCACAAATTGCACTTTGCAATTTTTATTAAATTTTATTTTAATACATGTCAATTGCAGCTCCCACATGACTCTAAACCCAATTGTTTTTCTCCCACATATTCTTAAAAGCTCATTTACACCTGTCACTATTGCCAAGAATTTTAAGAGAGAAAAATACCAGCAAAACCCATAAAAACACAAAAATGGCAAAGTACATTTCCCAATAAGAAAAAAGATATTTCAAACATTTTTTAATTTAATAGCAGAAAAGCATTTCATTACATTTTTTTTCCTTTTGCACTTTAGAAGTGTTGTCACATTTGGTGCCAATAGGGTTTATTTGGTTTCAATTTGCCATTAATTACAGCAATTTTATTAACGACACAAATCCAACAGATGAAACTGCAAGAGAGATGTGATGGAAAGAAGCAATTTAATATATTCTTGCCTAATGGCAAAAGCTTAGAGAGGAAAATTGTTTGATTTTACTAATGAGTTATGTCTCATGTGAGGACGGCTTTTGAGGCTTAAAAAGAAATTTAGTATTTTTTTTCCTTCTTTGCTTTTGCTTGTGTAATAAAGTTTTCTATGGATTTGTTTGCTTAATTAGGATGTATGCTCAAAATGTTTTTTATATCCCATGACTTAAGGCCAATTTTAGTGGACACTTAATTTTTTTTATAAAAAAAGTTGGCTATAAAAATCTAGACAGTTTAATTAGAAATAAAAGAAGTCTCTAATAGCTTTTCTCTTAAAATAACATTAAGTTGATTAATTCCTTTAAAAGAGACATTTATTTTAAACTAGACATATCTTTAATACTCCTGATCTCTTCATAATTCTCAATTGTAAGCAAAAATTACATGTAAAATTTAGAACAATCAACAGACGAATTCTCTCAATTTTTTTTAATTTAAAATCTCTTGTGATAGGGCATTTATATCTGCACAAAATCTAGCAGATTTTAATTAAAATTTGTATCTAAATTTACACCGTTTACACTAACTTTTTTTTTTAACCGAAACAAAACTGAAAATTTTCCAATAATACTACCAATCAACTGCAATGTAGCCAATTCACACACCTTTTTTAATTACAGAAGCTGATTTTTTAGCACAAAGTTGAAAAGAACCATAATTGCATCATTAAGTTCTACTAGATTTTAAGTTGATTTTGATTTTGACATAATCTAGTGACGAAGTAGATTGTGTTTAGTATAGGAAATCTACTAGATATACTATTTTTTGAGTTAAAATTTTTGAGTTACTTTTTGAAATGTATTCCTTTAAAAGGTACTATATTTGAAGGTACTTTCTTAAAAGGTACGTAAAGGGTACTCTTTAGTAGGCAATATTTTTTTAATTCACTTTTATTAAATTATTTTTTTAAAGGTACTTCTTTAAAACAAATTTTAAATGTACTTTTTGTACTTTTTTATTATTATTTAAAAAATACTATTTGGTACGATATTTTTTTAATATGTACTTTCTTGAAAGGTACTATGCATAAGTTTCATAACATACATACTTACATGTACAGATGTACCGACGATACATCAAATGAGTAGAATTAATTAATGTGCTGTTCGTAAAAGATAAACAAAAATAGCTGACTTCGTGCTTACCTGAAAATAGAAATGAAAAAACATAAAATTAATATTTATACTAACAAATTCATTTACCGATGGTAAATAAGTAATTGCATACGTAATATAATAACTTCTCATATTCTATTTAATTAAAAAGTCATGTTATAAAAGCTGATGTTAAGTGGGCAGACGTGGCTGCGGATGTCGACATTTTTCCCCAGCTAGGGTCTAAAGTAATTTCTCTGTCTTCTTTAGAAAGTACAAAAATACTGAACTTGAGCCCTTTTAAAAAACTACTACTGATTAAAATTTATTCCGATTCAATAAAATTTAAATACATATATGTAATATTTTTTAAACGTACTTTTTCAAAAAGTTATTCTTTTTAACAGGTTCTTTTTTTAAAGGCACTTTCTTAAAAGGTACTTTTTTAAGGAATTTAAGTGTTTTTAGAAAGAACTTTTTTAAAGGTGATTTTTTACGGGTACATTTTTTGAAAGGTACTTTTTTAAAAAGGTACTTTTTTGAAAGGTACTTTTTAAAAGGTTTTTTTAATGTACCTTTTATAAAATTTTCTTTTTTAAAAGGAACTTTTTATAAAATTTTCTTTTTTAATAGGTACTTTTTTAGAATGTACTTTTTTAAAATAGTTTTTAAAAAGTACTTTTTTGAAAAGAAACTTATTTTAAAAGATAGTTTTTCAAACGGTACTTTTTTAAAAGGTACTTTTCTTACCACATATTTTTTTAGACACTTTCTTGGAAGGTACTTTTGTTAAAAGGCACATTTTTTAAAAAGTACTTTTTTAAAGATACTTTTTTAAAAGGTACTGTTTTTAAAAGGTACTTTTTTTAAAAGGCACGTTTTTCAAAAGGTACTTTTTTAAAAGGTAATTTTTTTAAAAGGTAATTTTTTTAAAGGTACTTTTTTAAAAGGTATTTTTTTAAAAGATATTTTTTTTAAAAAATACTTTTCCAAAAAGGTACTTTTTCTAAAATGAACTTCTTTAAAGGTACTTTTTTAAAATATACTTCTTTATGTACTTTTTTTTCTTAAAAGGTACTTTTTTAAATGTATTTTTTTTAAAGATACTTTTTTAAAAGGTACTTTTTTAAAAGGTATTTTTTTAAAGGTACTTTTTTAAAAGGTACTTTTTTTAAACTTTTTTAAAAGGTGCTTTTTTGAAGGTATTTTACAAAGGATATTTTCTTAAGGTACTTTTTTTAAAGGTACTTTTTTAAAATGTACTTTTTTCAAGGTACTTTCCTAAAAGGTACTTTTTTTAGAGGGTACTTTTTTAAAATGTACGTTTGTAAAAAGGTAGTTTTTTAAAAGGTACTTTTTAAAAAGATACTTTTTATAAAAAAAAGGTGTTTTTTTAAAGATACTTTTTTTAAGGAGTACTCTTTCTAACACGTGCTTTTTTTAAAAAAAAACTTTTTTTAAAGGGTACTTTTTTAATGTTACTTTTTTTAAAAGGTACTTTTATCAAGGTACATCTTCAAAATTGAATATTTTAAGTATTTTTTTGGAACATTTTTTAATTGGTTTTAAGATGTTTTTTTAAAAGGTACTTTTAAGGTACATTTTCAAAATTAAATTTTTTAGTAATGTTTATCAAATGTGCACAAATTTACACTTATTTTTGTAGGTACTTTTTTAAGGTACTTATTTAAAAGGTACTTTTAAGATTTATTGAAAAATAATTTTTTATTGTTTTCAAAGTATTTTATTTTAAAAATTGTATTTTAAAAAAATACATTTTTTAAATGTTGATTTTTAAAAGACATAAATATATTAATGGCTTAATATAAATAAAAATTAAAATTTTAAGAACCCACGAATATTTCTAGAAAAGATGTGATATCTTCTAAAACATAGCTAAGAACCTTCTCGATCAAGTCACCTTTTAAACAGAAAAAACTAAATCAAAATCGGTCCAGCCACACACAGATACACGGACACACAGATACACAGATACACACTACAAACTTATAACACCCCTTTTTTTGGTCGGGGGTTAAAAAAGGCGTATCTCGACTTTTTTCAAAATTGTGCTTAAAGAAACAAGTGCGTTACAGTTGAAAATAAAAGATTTATGGCCAATTAAAAAATAATTTTTGCATTTAATGCTTTAGTTTTAATTCATCGAAAATACGAGTTACGCCTTTGTAAGCTATACTTTTTTGAAGCTAATCAAAAAGATCTTAAAATCTCAAGTAATTTAAATTTTCTATTCAATATCCTTATTGTGCAAATAACTTTAAACTTCAGTAGTTGTTCATGCGACTCCACTCTAAAGCTGTTGTCAGTTTTCTAAGTGAATAGTTTGATAACTACGTTTATATTTTTTTGAGAGCTTATCCAGTTTAAAATTGGTTTTCGTTGTACTACACCATAAAATCAAATTGATGTAGTAAAAATTCAGTTGATTTTTCTTGCCATCATTTAAATAATAATAAAATAAAAAAACGAACATGTGAGTGTTTTTTTTTTGCCTCCATTTTTCTATCTAACTCTAGGGGTTGTTAAATAATATTGGCTTCACTAACCCATCAACACTGTCAGTATTCTAATAGAGTTATTTACACCACATGGCAGCTGCCAAAATATTAAAAACAAAACTGCAGAACACACTGTGGGTACTTCGACACAATTTTCAAGTGTTTAATAGCATCAAAAAAAAAATATATAGAAAAAAAAATAAAAGTAAACTAGAAATCTAGCAAGTGTTGGGCAAAATAGAATTTTAATATATACTTCTCTCTATTATTGCTTTCCTTCTTGTATGCTTCATAAATCTCTGGAGTATGCACAGGTAGAATGGATGAGAGTGTATTTGTATATGGTTCTTAACATTTATTCAAGCGCTCTAAAGTATGCAGCATGTCCAGCCATCAAATTCTTATACACGCATATGCACAAATGCTTGCATATGCAATTCCATATATTCACTTACAGTTGCATACATGTGTATGTATGTGTGTATGTGTGAAAAACTGCTTATGATCGTAATATTCATATATGGAATGTGTAAAGTTTGCTGAGATGTGCTACGCCTGAATGCATGCAGGAAAATCTGCTCAACCATATAATTTTATAACGAAAAAATGTGTTTTTATTTCAAAAAAAAAAATGTTTCGCTTTTTTTGGAAAATTAATGCTTGCAAAAATTTTATGGGCCTTAAAAAAAGAGTAAAATTTTTTAAACTCTTTTACATTCAGATCTTTAATGTTTTACGCAAAATTATGCTGAAAATTTAAAGTAGGGTGCAAAGAGAGTCTACTCTGTTTTTGGCAAAATTTCTATGGTATTTGCTATCGTGCTTGGGTTTTTATTAGTTTTGGTTCAAACTGTCTAATGTACATATTAGAAGAGTTAATTAAAAAACTAACTCATTAAGTTAAAGAAAAATTTTATTTCAGCTGCTGATGTGTAAGTTGGCTTGTGCGCGAAGACTTATTTTTTTTTCTATATACCATGAAAAATCAAAATGAATGTATAAAATTTTAAATTTTTAATTGACTTAACTTAAAACCAGCATATTGCCCTCTACTTTGTTAGCGATTATTTTAAATGTACTAACCAAGCTCTTTCATATGAGACCCACATTGATACTATTCAAATATAAAATTACGCGCTATTTGTCATTTTGATATTCAAACATTTTTATTATTTATTCCTTAAACCTACTCATCCAGCCCGTTTATTTGACACCAATGTTGGTAGATGTGTATCTTGTCTGAAAATATCCATTGGCGTAAATATTTTCAGTATATTTTGTTTTCAAAAGTACCTTTTTCATAAAAACAAATTTTTCAAAAAGTAATTTTTTATGAATGGCATTTTTAAAAAGTTTTTTTAATGAATATATCTGAAAAGTACATTTTTCAAAAAGTCCTTTTTCTAAAAAGTACCTTTCTCCAAAAACCATTTTTTAAAGAAAGTAACATTTTCAAAAAGTAATTTTTTTAATTTCCTTTTTCAAAACGTACTTTCTCAAAGTTTACCTTTTTCAAAAAGTACCTTTCTTAAAAAATACCTTTCTTAAAAGTGTCCTTTTTAAAAAGTACTTTTTCTAAAAAGTATTTTTTTTAAAAAGTACTTTTTTTAAAAAGTATCTTTTTTAAAAAGTACTTTTTCTAAAAAGTATCTTTTTTAAAAAGTTCTTTTTCTAAAAAGTATCTTTTTTAAAAATACTCTTTCTAAAACGTACTTTTTTTTAAACCCAGTTTTTAAGGAAAGTACGTACATTTTGCAAAATGTCCTTTTCTAAAAAGTACCTTTTTTAAAAAACCAATTTTTAAAGAACGTACCTTTTTCAATGAAGTAGAGCTTAAAAGAGTATCTAACCTGAAAAGTACTTCTTCAAAAAAAAATTTTTAAGTACTTTTTACAAAAAAAATTATTTTTTGCCAAAAGTACCTTTTTCTTCATATTTTTCTTTTAATTTAAATTAATCATAAGATCCTTATGACCAAATCTATAGAAACAAAGTTCTGCTTAATTTTTCAAAAAAATTCACAGTTAACTATAAAAATAAGAAAATTCTTAAATTTACATCATCCAATAGTTCAGTTTCAAGCGTACTTCCAATTTAAACATTCTTAAAGCTCAACAAATTGTTGTTAAATTAATTAATTATTTAAATTTCTATTTGGAAATTTTCATATGTATATACAAAATACCTTCAAAAATATATTTAACAACTCTCAAGTGAAATTTACCTTAACATTTTATTTTAGTTTGTCTTAAAATATCTTGACATAGAAGTTCAGTTTAAGTTTGTTGCTGACTATTAGTTTCTTTTGTTTTTCTCCCCTTCCCTACTTGAGTTGCAGTTGTTGTTTTCCAACTGTTGGCCGGTTACTGTTGTTGTTGTTTTTTGTATAAGTTTCTTAACCTACTTTAATTTGCGAGTAAATCTTATTTAAGTAACTTTTCTTTTTACGTTCTTTATTTAGCACACTTAAGTGCTATTCTACACAAATTTTGTTGAGAAACTATACTTGCAGCAGCATTTACATCAGCTCGTGGAACTGGTGCTTACTTGCTGCTTGGTATATTCATATAAAAATACTTTAGGGGTTATAACCAAATACGAGTATGTATGTATGTATGTATGTATGTATTCATCTGTCTGTATGTACAATATACTAACTACTTGTAATACTTATTTTTGGCTTTTGTAAGTACTTCAAATGCTTGAATTAAAGTGAAATAAACACAGAAAATCTGAATTTTCATTGTTGCTTGTTAGTATAGAAAACAACAGTAATTTTAAGTTTCTTAAAAAATTTGCAATGTTCGAAAAATTTCCGGACTAATATTTATATCAAAATTTGTCTCGGAGGAACAAGAAATTTGTGTCGAAAATTTTTTTAAATATATTTTTTTCTGCTTGTATAATAAACAATAATTAATTTTTAACATTGTAGTGCTATTTTAAGATTTCGAACATACAATTTTCAATAAAACAAAAAAAAATTTTCAAATATGCATCAATTACGGATGAAACGGGTAAAATTAGCAAGAAAATCTGATGTTCGAAAATTCGAATTTATTTTCGAACATGCAAAAATTACACTAAACTAACGCATTTCACGTTTTATTATAAGTAAAACAAAATTTTAAGTGCTATTAAACTTTTCTATCATCATCATTGCTTTAAGCTTATTTTAATTTTAACTTGTTACATTTCTTCAGTCGTATCAAAAAAATTTACAAAAGTCTTTTTAAACAAATCTCCATAAAAAATATGTTTTATAAGCCTTTGATAAGAAAAAAAATAAACAGTGAATGTTAAGATTTCTAACCTAGAAATTTCAATAAAAACTCGTAAATTTTTTTTCAATATGCATTGATCGTAGAAGAAATAAGTTAAATTACCAAAAGGGCCGCATGTTCAAAAATTCGAAATGATGTGTATTCGATCATTCAAAAATTACACTAAAATAACGCATTTCACTTTTTATTTTAAGTAAAATACAATTTTTAGCGAAATTATACATGTTACATACACACATGCCTTTTATCAAATTTTCCACTAATATCATTGCCTTGAGATTATTTAATTATAGCTATTTCACGTCCTAAGCGGTCTTTAAAAAAATTTTAAGCTTCCATAAAATTTATTAAATAAATTTCCATACAAAATTTGTTTTGAAAATATATTATTACCAGTAGCTGATTTTTAAAAAATAAAATAAAATACAATACAATAAAAAACGTAATTTTCTACGTTTTTTATTGATATGTTCATGTTCGAAATCTTAAAATGCACTTTAAAAATAAGCTACTGGTAATAATATATTTTCAAAACACATTTTGTATGGAAATTTATTTAATAAGTTTTATGGAAGCTAAAATTTTTTTTAAGACCGCTTAGGACGTGAAATAGCTAGAAAATTAAATATGCATTAATTGTGGAAGAAAAAATTAAATTGCTAAAATGGCCCTTTGTTCGAAAATTCGAAGTTGTTTTCGAACATTCAAAAATTGCACGAAATTAATGCTCTTCGCTTTTTATTACAGTAAAAAAAACAATTTTTAGTGAAATTATTATAGTAAAAAACAAGTTTTAGTGAAATTTAACATTTACATATATGTCATAGTTTGTTTTTCCAACGTATGTACATATATATGTACATATATCATTAAATTGAGTTTATTTCAATTGCAGCTTATACAAACTTTCGTTTTGTGTCGTTTTCAAAAATAAATAATTTTGAATTTAAAATATTATTTTTTTTTTTAATTTAGCACGTCTAAAATGAATTTCGTTGCTGTTAAGCAACACATCAGTAGACGTGCCAAACCAACCACAAATAAATTTTTAAAATTTATAAAAATAAAACATTGCTAAAAATAACAAATGGTTTATTAAATAAATTTTCATACAAAATTTGTTTTCAAAACCTTTCGTAAATCAAAAACATTTTTTTAACGGCAGCTTATCTTTACAATGCTTTTAAGGTTTTCGAACATAGAAATTTCAAGCAAAATAAAGTAAATTCTCTTGATTTTGCATTAATTATAGAAGCAATAAGTAAAATTGCCAAGATGGCCTAATGTTCGAAAATTCGAACTTAAATTCGAACATTCAAAAATTGCACCAATATAGATGATTTCACTTTTTTATTAAAAATAAAATAAAATTAAACAGTTATTAATCATTTTCTTGATTCCCAGAGAAAAATTTCTTTGAACTAATTGAAAAAATTATTTTTTTATACTCGAAATATGATTGATGTTAGTTCAAACTTTAAGTATGAAGCGTATGATTAAAATTTCTTTATATATGTATGTATTACACCAAAAGCTCTTCTTTTTCGTATTAAAATGTAAACTTGCCTTTAAAAATTTTTATTTAAAATGTATTCACATGCAAACGAACAATTTTTATAGTTTTTTATATCATTACCAAAAATTTCCTACTATTTTTTTGTGAAATCTTTAAAGAGTTAAATTAAACTTAAAACAATCCACGAGAGATTTTGTCATCATGGACGTATGATTAATATTAATTACAACTTAATAATTTGAAAAGCTATTTAAAAAAATAAACAATTTGAACCTTTTTTTAATGAAATTAGTAAGTACAGTGCACTCGGGAAAACGTCAACACTAGTTTACGTCAACATCCCAAAACGTCAACCCTTAATTTTTTACATTGTCTACTCTAAAACGTCAACCAAACAACCAAACCACAAAGCTCTAAAACGTAAACTTTAAATAAATCAAAATTCTGAATTAAGCAACAGTTAAAATACACAGTTTTGATCACACACAGACATTTATTTTATGAAATTAGTTAAGAATTTGGGTATTCCCCTTATAAGTATGTAGAATAGAAAAGAAATTGTATCTCTATGTGATGTCTTTTTTATGTTGAGTTGCTTTTTAACCCCCGACTAAAAAAAGGGGTGTTATAAGTTTGTTGTGTGTGTGTGTGTCTGTGTATCTGTGTGTCTGTCCGTGTCCACGTACAGACTAAACGGCTGAAACGATTTTGATTTAGTTTTTTCTGTTTGAAATTTGACTTGATCGGGAGCTATGTTTGATGAAAATCGGTCCAGCCCTTTAGAAGATATAACATCTTTTCTGAAAAAAGTCAGGGGTTTTAAAAATTTGTAATTTTTGTTATTTTGTATTTGTTTATGTTTCGTTTTATTTATGGTCAATAAAAACGTTTTAAAGCACACTATCAATATGTTTTTTATTAAAAGTTTCTACATTCATAAACGTCAACAATTTGTTAAACGTCAACACTCGCGGTTTTAATTAGTTGACGTTTTCCCGAGCGCACTGTATTCGTACATGCTCAACAAATAGTTCTCAAAACGTTCAGTCGTTTCTTTTATCTTTAGCCTATTTTATATAATCATATGTCAGTATTGTATATTTTTAAATTTTCTTAGCTCACTTCCTATTCGCTTACTATTGCTTATAATTTTGTACATCCCCTTAAGCTACTCGTTAGTTTTCATTACATTTTAAGGCTAATTTAACATTGTTTTTTGTTGGCAAATTTAGAAAAAAACAAAAGAAATAAATTTCATAATATGTAAATTAGTATCAAGTAGTTCACTAAAATACTTTACGTGCTATAAAAATAAGAGAAATGTCCTTGAACGAATGGAGAACAAAAACCATTAAGAGATGTTTTATGTTTATTTAAAATTAATTTCAATATGTTCAATTTAATATGTTCCACTTACACAAATTTTTTAAAACACACACTTAGTCAAAATATAAAGTTTAATTTATTTGGGTTAGGGTTGTATATAAAATAAAACAGACAAAAATAGATTTCTTAGAAAAAATGTATTAACATTTGATATGAATAAATACTTGCATTTATTTTTCAAAAGTATATTTTTCACTCTACTGCTTCACTGACTCATATTATAATTCAATTTCTATTCGCATTTCTGTGTTGCACTTCTTATTCAACATTATTGCAGTATGAAAAATAAATAATCCCTGCATATATTGTTCGCTAATGTGAAATGCTGGGACACATGTTTCTCCAACATTTCTTTGCATTAAGTTTTTCCGTTCGTCACACATGCCACAATAGTGCAGATGACAGATATTTGGATTAAAAGTATTTTCTTCTCAATATTTTCTTTTCTTTATTTTTATCGAAGAATCCAGTGATTGGATGCGAGTGTGTATAACTGAGGTTTTTTTTTTGCTTTCATGTTCTTATAAAAATCAATTGTGGAATAATATTCTCTAGATAGTTAATATGTGCAAATATTTGTTCAAATGTCTGCTGCTTCCAAGTGCAACGAAAAACACACAAAAAATAAATATAAAAAAGAGAAAAAAAGTTAAAAATTCTTTCAGCCAGACCCAGCGATATATTTTGATTTGAACTTGAAATACTAAATCTTATGCAGAAGTTTTGAAATTCCCTTTTTTAAGGTCTCATTTGCCTAATTCTTGAAATATTATATATTTCGAAGATAGAATTTCTTGCAATAAACTATTTATTTTAATATGATTCCATTATTTATGAAAGAATTAAACAAAATCCGAACTATTTCAGGTATGTCCGAAAATTCGAACTTATTTTCGAAAATCTAAAATATGGTGCAAAATGATTAGCTATGCCTAAAGAGTTAAAAAAAATTTAGTTTTGTACTTTCAGAAGCTTAACATCGCTACGAAAATATATATTCTATCAAACTTAATAATTTATGAGCAGATGGAATACATGGAAAATGTCTTAACTTTTTTTAATTAATTAAAAAAATGAAAAATAGTTTATCTGGTCATATATAATACTGGAAACTTTTAGAAGAATCGTATCTACATAACGCTAATTTACTTGATCAATGTCATAATTCAAGACAAATCTTGACAAAATTTTTTAAAATTAGTCTATAACGCAATTAGTTGCTTAAAAATTATAGCGCGAAACGAACTTTAGCCTATTGGAGACATAAACAGATAAACACATAAATTCGAACAAAAAAAATTAAATTTTATTTTTCTTTAATATTTTTTTAAAAGGGAATTTTTTGCGTGATTTTATCACTTGCTAAAAAAAACTTTAGGTTTTTTTCAAAAGTTTGAGTTTTTTTTTTTGGATTTCGAAAAAATAGTACAAAATGATTTACTTTTTTCTGGGGTCTACTGTGCAATTCAAAACAAATGAAAACACTTTGGAATTTGTATGTTTATAACATGTAAATTAGAAAGCATTTTCTTTCGTTTCGAATTACAGAGTAGACCCCCTGAAAATATTACTTTTCGAAGATGGATTTCAATGCATAAAGTTACTTATTCAAATTTTATTCTATCAGTATTCAGTGCACAATATGAAATTTCAGCTTTTAAGCGTATTTTCGAATATTCGAATTTATTTTCGAATTTCTAAAAAATGGAATAAAGTACTTGAACGTATCTGAGAAATATAAAAAAAATTGTGTTAATGCTTAAGCTGTCTTTACATGGTAATACAAAGTATTACGACATGTCAAAAAATGCTGTAGGTTATACAAAATCTTATCATGTAAAAGCAAAATGTATCGAGTAGGAGAGAATATGGATAGAAAATCTGGCAAGCGGTCGGTAAATGTTCATTTTCTAAACCATTTTAGAAACTTATGTATTCTCATCACATCAGAGGTGTATTTCAAAGTAAACGTTGCCAGCACTGATGGTATTTCTTGAAGGTTTTAACACTTTTACAAAAACAACCAAAATCAACTCCGGAAATGTTCATGTTGTTTTTGTAATCATTGTACAACTGCAACCATCAGCTACTTAACCCGTACCACAAAACCAAACAAACAATAAACAAACCTGTAAAAAAATTATATTTTGTAGTAAAATTACATTGCAATAATAAAATGTTTTCTCCAAGATTTAGTTATATTAGTACACATTTCTTTTTTGCAGTTATCCAATTTTTATTTTTAGCTCAAAAGTTTAGTGTCTTTGCTTGCATTTTACTTATAGTATCAGTGTAAACATGAAAAATACCTACAACAGACTCTTATTCTCTTTTTTTTAAGCACGGAGAGAATTTCATAATATTTTGATTCTACAAAGTCGTAATACTTTGTATTACCATGTAAAGACACCTTTAACGTTTGATAGAAATTTAAGATTTTGATGGCATAATATCATTTCCAGAGCTGTTTAGCGATTTGATTTTTTATCGATTACGTTACAAAATTCCAACTTAGTTGCGAAACTGCCGAAATTGCCTACTTACAAATACTAATGTACACGTTCACTTTTGTGCTTCAATCTTACATCGCAAATACTTTCGTCCGATAGCACTTGAAGGAACATTTTAAAATCCAATATATTTTTGAAACTCCAAAAATTTTTTCCATCAAAATTTTAAAAGATGCAAACTCTTTTCATAAATTGAATTATTTTACATTTCCTTCGAGTACAATTTAATGCTTATTAATGTATTTAAGTCTATTTTAAATTTTCGAACATACAATTTTCTAATAAATATATAAATTATCTCGAATTCACATCAATTATAGCATAAATTAGTTAAATTAACAAATTTCCACTATGTTCGAAAATTCGAACTTATTTTCGAACATTCGAAAATTGCACCAAAATAACACAATTCGCTTTTTATTAAAAATTTTTGCAAAAATAAAAAATTATTTGTCCATATCAGGCTAATGTATCAAGTTTTACCAACGTGCACTGGTGCTACTCGTTGGGTAATTGCACACATCCTCACAGCACTTCCGGCTGCTGGAATATTATTGAAAATTCAACATCAGCCAGAGTTGGAAAAAAGCAAAAGTTTTATTTTCTTATAACTGTAAAGGACACTCAATTGAATGTAATATAATTGAAATGTAATTCGATGAAAATAATCATGGTATGTATATAACAAAATCTATACACAGAACGTATTTGTTATAGCATATTTAAAGGAGGAGTTAAATAGTTGGAAACTTTGGAGTATATTCAAGGAAGTTATAGAAAATAAAATAAAAAATTATTAAGTTATAAATAATATAAAAGTAAAATGAAATAACAATAGGGGATAGTGGTAATAGCACCACCGTACAAACACTTCAAATATTGTTTATTTTTTCTCCCCGTTAGTGACACTTAAATGAAAAAACACGTACTGTTTGCATCTCTACCACAACAAACAATACTCTAATGATTGACAATATTGTAAGCCGAAGAAACAACTCTCAAAAGCATATTTAGCTATTGTGTGATAAAACTGCCAGCAGTATATTTGCTATGGGCAATATCTGAGCTGAGATCAAAAACTAAATTAATCATAAAACTCACGTACATCTCATTAGTAAAAGTTTTTGTATTGAGACAAGTGCCGAAAATTTGGCAGCAAAATTGCTATTAGCAACAAAAGTGGTGGTGACAGAAAAAACACCTAAACATACTTTTATAGGTGAAATTGAGAACATTTGAAAACTTCATGGAATATTTTGCAAATGATTTTAAAAAAATTCAAAATTTTTCATTAGTAGTTTTTCACTTTTTCTCTCGTTTTATTTTTCTAATTGTTTTAGTTTTTACACTTGTCACCACTAATTAAATTCCACAAACAAAACATTCAAACGTTGCGCAATTTCTAACGTTTTTTTCTTGCGTGCTAGTGAACTTTGCAGTTTTATTTTCTAAAATAAAAATATTTTTATAGTCGCATAGAGAGTGGCCAGCTTCTAGAGACTATAAAGAAAATCCCTTGTTATACATATATAAAAAGTATTATAGTAACTTTAAATCTATTTCATTACAAATGTAAAATTTTTTTGAACTGGTACTATGCAAAAAAAAATATTAATATTTAAAGTCATTCCTTCTATAAAATTTTCAAAATATTTTATAATTTTTTTTTTCAATCAAAAAGTTTCTTCCTATGTGAAGGCATAGGTCGTGTATAATCAGTCACAAAAACTTTTTAAAATTCTGTTAATAACATCTTGGGCATATGGTCTAGTTACTCCGTCCATACTTGTGCAACCATATTCTACTAAATTTACTTTGTAGAATATGTAAAAAATAACAGCCTAATTTATAAAACTTATAAAGTCTTTATAAAGGTTTTTTAACACAAATTTTCATACAAGTCTTTATAAAGACTTTTTAAGTTTTATAAATAAGGCTGCAAATAAATAAATAATATTTAAAGTTTTTGTTTAATATTTTTTATCAACACTTGACAAATTATCGATTACTAAAATTCTCAGTAAGTAGCTTCTCGATAAAAAAAAATAATAAAAGGTTTATGTGTAAGATTTTTTGTAAAAATTTATCAATAGACAGTTTAGTTTTAAACTTTTCAGTCGGTAAATAGAATTTTTAGTACAAAATTTATTTATTAAATCTTTGGTCAAATGGTTATGTTTAAATTCTCATTAAAAATTCTTCAACAAAATTAACATAATTTTCGTTTATATTCATTGAGAAAATTTTATAAATAGTTTTAAATAAGCATCAATAAAATAGATTGTTAAAAAAATTATTGATAAAACTTTTACTATAACATATTTTTACAAATTTAAAAAATACAGACAAAATAATCAATAATTTATAAAATGTTTTATAAAATTTAAAAAAAATATAAAATTTATCATAAAATTTTTATTAAAAATTTATTAAAAATTTTTTAATAAACATCAACAAAAAATATCCATACATTCTTCAAAATAAATATTGTTAAAAGTGCTAAAACCATTTTTTGACAAATTTAAAAAATACAGACAAAATATTCAATAATTTATAAAATTTAAAAAAAATATAAAGTTTATCATAAAATTTTTATTAAAAATTTATTAAAAATTTTTTAATAAACATCAAAAAAAAATATCCACACATTCTTCAAAATAAATATTGTTAAAAGTGCTAAAAAAATAATCGATAAAATTCTTATTAATAAATTTAGTGACAAAATTAAAAAAAAAATATGTAAAAAATATTCGATAAAAAATTTATCGATTGAATTTATTAATCAAATTTTATATAAAACTTAACATTTTTCAAAACAGCAATAAAAATATAAAAAATATCAATCAAATTTTTTAAATAAATATCGTTTAAATTAAAAAAGAAAATAATCGATAAAAATTTCATTGATAAATCGAGCCTCATTTTCGATTTATCGTAAGCGACAAAAATTAAATTTTTCAGGAGACTTTTTTTATATATTCAAATAAATTTTTGTAAGTAAATTGTCGCTTACGATAAAATTTTAAAGCCCGTATCTTAAAATTTATTAACATTATTAAATTATTGATAAAACTTTTACTATAACATATTTTTACAAATTTAAAAAATACAGACAAAATAATCAATAATTTATAAAATGTTTTATAAAATTTAAAAAAAATATAAAATTTATCATAAAATTTTTATTAAAAATTTATTAAAAATTTTTTAATAAACATCAACAAAAAATATCCATACATTCTTCAAAATAAATATTGTTAAAAGTGCTAAAAAAATAATCGATAAAATTCTTATTAATAAATTTAGTGACAAAATTAAAAAAAAAATATGTAAAAAATATTCGATAAAAAATTTATCGATTGAATTTATTAATCAAATTTTATATAAAACTTAACATTTTTCAAAACAGCAATAAAAATATAAAAAATATCAATCAAATTTTTTAAATAAATATCGTTTAAATTAAAAAAGAAAATAATCGATAAAAATTTCATTGATAAATCGAGCTTCATTTTCGATTTATCGTAAGCGACAAAAATTAAATTTTTCAGGAGACTTTTTTTATATATTCAAATAAATTTTTGTAAGTAAATTGTCGCTTACGATAAAATTTGAAAGCCCGTATCTTAAAATTTATTAACAATCTTGGCATTTTAATAATTCTTCACTATGGTAGGCCCATAAAGTTTTAATTTCAACAAAAAAGTACATTTTTGATAGCATGTCGCTTACGATAAAATCGAAAATAAGGCTGGAAATTTATTGCTAAAATTAAAAAAAAATATATATATCGAGCCTTATTTTCGATTTAATCGTAAACGACAAAAATTAAATTTTTCAGGGGAAGGTTTTTCTAAAATATTCAAATGTGTTTTTGTACGTAAATTGTCGCTTACGATAAAATTTTACAGACTGTATGTTAAAAGTTATCAAGAATTTTGGCATTTTAATAATTCATGAAATTTTAATTTCAATAAAAAAGTATATTTTCGATAACATGTCGCTTATGATAAAATCGAAAAATAGGCTCGAAATTTGTAGTACTCGCAGTAAATGAAACTGGAAAATCAAGTTGACAAGAACTTGTAAATTTATTAAAATAAAACGTTTTTTTTTAATTTTTGCAGTAAGAAGAAAGATATTTATGAAAAAAAAAACTAAAAAAGTATAACGATAAAATTAACAACAACAAAATGTATAAATATAAATCTATCTGCAGATGTGGCGAATTAAAAAATATTTATATGAAAAAAAATTATCAGCGATACATATGTATGTTTGAGATTGTTTACTTTATTTCCTATTAATTCCTATTCTGTTGCCCAACTCCACTGGCCACCTTTTTTCATTTATTCTTACCCGCATTCACAGGCGGTCAATTTGTATTAGTGTTAGCATGTTGGTGTTTGTGTAAGTAATCTCGTTCATAAACGTTGAATGCCAGACAATATGTCTCTGGCAACAAAACACACAAATGGTTGCCACTGTTTTGCTAAGTTTTTTCGTTCTTTTTTGTTGTTGTAAAATATTGTTATTGTTTGCGTGCATATTTTCATTTTTGCTCCCACGCTCATATATACATACATATGTACGTACATACATGCATATGCATGTATGTATATACATATACAGTTATTCAATGCAAAACTTTTTCAATTGTTTTGTTTGCTTGTATGTGTGTGTGTGTCAGTGTGTTAGCTTTTTTTCATTTGTAGTTGTTTACTAATGCCATTGTGCTCAATTTTGGTTAAAAGATTGAGGTTGGTTTTTTTTTCTTCGCATTGTTTCTCTCATTTTTATTTTGCTGTTTATGCCAGTAAAATCTCAAATGTGGTTGACAACTGCCATTGTGGAACATACATTTGTTTATATGTGCATATACCGTTATAAATGTAAGAGCATATACAAACATGAGTGTGTACGATTATGAGTGTCAACATGCATGTTGGTAGGTGTAAATGTTGTTACTCTTGTTTTTTACAGTGTGTGCGTGTGTGTGAATTGCACATCACTACACCACATCGAAAAGCCTGTAAAAACTTAATTGTATGTTTTTGAGTATATGTGCGTATGTGAGCGTTGCAGTTATTACTGTGTTGTGAACATGTTGCGGGCTTTTTTGCATTAAAAAAAAAGAATCGTTGAACTTTCAATTTGATTAAAATATAAGTTTAAAGCAATTTTTTTCAATTTTATTTTTTACACTTGTTTGTCAGTTTTATTTATTTTTTTTTTTTTTGTGACCGAAAAATTTATTTTGATTATTTTATCTCGCTGTTCCCATTTTCATTTTCCTTATTGTAAGCTGGTGTAACTGACAGTTTTAATTAAACCAGCATTAAAAGTATTTTTGGACAAATGTTTGGTAAATAAATTTAAGGGATTGCGGAAATGGTTATAATAAAAAATGTGTGTTCCATTTAGATTGAATTCATTAAAAAAATCACTCTTTACATGAAATGATTAAGAGCAAAAAATTAATAAACTTTTTAATTACTACCAATTTCAAAAATTATAAAAAAGTGCTATAAAATAAATTGCATTCACTAGTACACATGAATTATTTTTTATATGTTTTTCAAAGTTACTAAAAAAAAATAAACAAACTTCATATTTACTAGTGAATTTTAAAACACAAAAGCCTATCAAATATTTAATGAAAACTATAAATTCTATAAATCAAGTGAAATTGTCACTAGTCTCTTACGGTCTAATTCATAAAAAATATTTAAAGTTTATTACAGGTTTATTTGACAAATTTCCCATGGAAATATGTCAAATAAGCGCTTAATAAACCTGAAATATTTTTTTATGACTAAGGCAGTTAGTATCTCAATTTAAAAAGGAAATAATTAATTATTTATGTGCAAAATTTTGTATAACACATAAAAAGTTATATTAGGTTATTTTCAGTAAATATTTTTTAAAGATTTCGAACACTCGGAAATCGGTTTTTATTCGTCAGGATAACCGGTTCTCTGACGCTCCAACGCTGTTTTTTTTTCTTTTGTACACATTTAAATAAGAGCAAATATAAATTCTGAATAATTTTGAACCCGGTTCCTATTTGTTAGAATAACCGGTTCTGGTATGGATACTTCAAGACCGATATTAAAAAATTTTATATTAATGAAGAAAATATTCCTGAAATATTTCCGTATTATCGGATAATCGGTTTTACTTGCCGGTTCCATTGTTAAATTTATGAATTTGACGACAGTTGAATGGAATCAAATACTCAAAAATATTAGCAAAAACTAACGGATTTTTTTAACCCGGATTTTTTCGACAGAATTTCCGGTTCAAATATGTGAACATAGGGTTTTACCCTATTTTTTTATTTTTTTAATTAAAAAAGAAAATATGCATAAGAAAACTTATGTATAACCGGAAAACCGGTTTTTATTTTTGTCATAATAAACGGATCCAAAGAAATGGAATGCTAGAACTTAGTACACAATTGAACTGAAGCACATTTTTAGTAGACAATTGAATAAAAGAAAACATACAGAAGTATAATCCAGAAACCCTGGGTATTTCTTAACCCTGTTTTATCCGTCAGAATAACCGGTTGAGATATACATACATACATACATATTTCTAGGCAAATTTTTAACCAATAATTTAAACTTAATAAAGAAAATATGCATTAAAAAATGTATGCGAATATTCGGAAAACCGATTATTATTTGTTTTAGTAACTAATTGAACGGATGCGAGACCTTAAATAAATTTTTAAAAACTATATTTTAAGCAAACAATTAAAAACGTTAAATTGTATTTATATGTTTTAAACAAATTGCTGATCAGGCGGAAACTCAGTTTGTGTTCGTCAGGATAACCGGTTCCTGTTTTAGTATATATTTTTAGTAGGCAGAAACAGAAATATAAGCAAAAAGCCACGGATATATTCTAACCGGTTCTTATCCGTGAAAATAACCGATTTATAACATAAATATTCCTAAGCCGGTTTTAAGCCAAAAATTTAAACTTACTAAAGAAAGTATGTGTACAAAAATTTCTGCATATTCGGAAAACCGGTTTTACTTTTCGTCAGAAAACCCGGTTCCAATATGTGTACATATTTCCACGCTAGTTGTTATCCCACAATTATATCTTAATAAAGGAAATTTGCACTGAAAAATATTTGCATAATCGAAAAACCGGTTTTTATTTTTCATAACAACCGACTTCCAAGCAATAAAATGTTATGTGAATAATAAATGAGTGAATAACCGATTTCCAAATGTTCAATTGAATTGTTTCTGTGGCAAAAAGGATCACACGATAGTAGAATCATGTGTTAGAGACTTTCACTCTCTCCGGAAAACACAGCTTTTCTTAAGTCGACTTAAACGATTATTACACATTGACATGGGCTTATCTGGCAAATGATAAGATAATAATAAATTTATATTTCCTAGATATATGTACATACATATATTATTTTATTATTAGAAATTTTAAAAATACGCCTAAGAGTATGCTATATTTTTCTAATTATTTTTCTTTCTTTAACAAAAAAAAATCAAGTCCTCAACAGTTTAAAAATCCTTGACAAATCATTTGATCCCTTCAATTCGATTACAATTGCAATTTCTCTGCTGTCGCTTTATTTTTCCAATCCCTTTAGTTCGCTGTCAATTTTTCACAATTCCATTTGCGGTCATGAAGTTGGTTTTCTTTTAAATTATCTAATATATTTTATTTCAGCTAACCACTTAACTTTAAGCTTTTACAATAGCTTTTATCGGCTATATAATAAATAATAAAACTTTCGGTTCAAAAAAAAAATGTAGGAAGAAAATGAGTAGAGAAGCAGAGAAGAAAAAAATATATATAATGGATATATACCAGTGAAAGAAAAAACGTGGCTTCCTGTAGTTTATCTACTTAATGTTGAAATTTAACCGCGTATTGTCCTGTATAATCATCAATTTTCATTTCCTTTTTTGTTGGCTTTTCTTCTTTCTCACTTCATCCGTAAGCTGGCTATTTTTATATAATGATGTTAAGTATAAGAAAATTGTTGATTAAGCACCAACAACTTGGCATTTATTTTATGTTGTATATTTTTTATGAATTGTTGCGAAAACTTTTGTGTCCTTTGTTGTGTATGGCTGCGTGTTATTGCATGTTGTTGCCTGCAGTTGCAGGCTGATACACAAAGTGTAAATACTCTTGGGAGCTTAAGTACCTGTGAAAGGAAGTTATTTAAACTAGAGGGGAAAACAAGATTTTTTTTCATTTATGAAATGGAATGGATGAATGGCTTAAGAGTTTGGTTTTTTCAAGGTCTCTTTTTGTGATTTATTTATGGAAATTAACGATTCGGGGGTATTACTAGTTCCTTTGAAATAAAAAATCAAATGGAATGAAGTTTGAAATATTAAAGCCACATTTTTAATTGCACTGAATTGGAAATTTAATTTTGTGCTGAAATAAATTTTATGACTGTTTTCACAACACAGACGGCCGACAAAAGAATTTAAATTTCTTAATTTTGAATTAATCGGAGCTAGAGTAAACTTTTATTTTTGTAATCGAATTAAGATTCAAGTAGTCTATCAAATTTTTATTCAAATATACAAAATTTATTTGTTGTTTGTGGTTAAGCACGTCTAAATGCATTTCGTTGCTGCTCAAACAACAAACAATTCATAAATTTTATTCCATTAATTAAAGAAATTTTAAGGGAAAAGAAGAATGAGTTTATTTGGTTATTCGAATAAATCTGTAATCGAGTAATGGAACAAACTTTTATTCAGACAATCGAAATTATTTTTATTAGAGTAATCACACAAATCTTTATTAGCGTATTCGAATATTTTTCCCATGAAATCCCACAATTTATTATTCCACAAATAGAACAAACTTTAATTCAAGTAATCTAATAAAATTCTGATTCGAGTATTCGAATAAATTTCTGCTTGAACAGTCAAATATATTTGTATTCGAATTGAATAAGTTTACTATTCTAGCGACCAAGTTATTCGATTAATCGAATGTGAGTATTCGACTAAATTTCCTTGGACTAAGCGAACAGATTTATTTTCCAGTAACCCAAAAAATTTTGTTCTACAAATTGAATAAAACTTTTATTCGACTATTCGAACAAACTTTTGCTTCGCCAATTTAATAAACATGTATTCGATTTGAAGAACATTTCGATTTTGGCAAACCGAATGATTTTCAGAGTATTAGCCCATATTTTATTCGATTAAACGAATAAAATTTTATTTAAATTTTAAAGTAATATTTCTATGCAAATATTCGAATAAATGTTAATTTTATTTTTTACTTTTATACGAATAAATGTTAATTTTTAACTGAATAAATTCATATCTCAGTAGTCGTACAAATTTTAACCATGTCGGTTAAAAGTTTTATTCGAGTAATTCAATAAATTTTTATAAAAAAAAAATTGGAATGAACAAGTATAATAAATTGTTATTCGATTAAATTTTTATTCCAATAATTTTTTATTCGAATAAATTTTTAATGCGAATAAATTTTAAATCGAACAAATTTTTATTGTAATAAATTTGTTTCGACTAATGAAATAATGTTGCGTTCATCGAACTTGTTTTATGCAAACAATTGAATAAATATTTTCATTTTCAATACATGTCTAATGAATGTTCCTGGTACAACTTATCGAATAAATTTGCGTTCTAGAAATCATAAAAAAAGAAAAAATTTTAATCGGCAAAATTACGCTTTCTTTCGAATATTCGAATAAAGTTTTATTCGATTAACTAAATAAATATATATGCTAGCTATCGAAAAAAAATTATTCAAGCCACATAAAAATTTTAAATAAGTATTCGAATAAATTTTTAACCGAGGGATGGAATAAATTTTTATTTAAATAATCGTATTAATTTTCATTCAAACAATCGAATTAGTTTTTACTCATAAAATCTAATAAATTATTAATCGAATAAACTTTTAATTGAATAAAATTTTAGCCGAATAAAATTTTATTCAAATAAATCTTTTTACAACTAATCGAATAAAGTTTTATTCAAGAAATTTTTTATGCAAAAACTCGAATAATACTTTTAAAGGCATAAAAAAATTATTCAAATAATCGGAAGGAATTTTAATTGGAATATTCGAACAAATTTTTATTTAAATAATTTGTAATCGTAAAATCGAATTATTAAAAAAATCTAGCAAAATTTTTATTTGAGTTTTCGAAAAAGTTTTTATTCGTTTAAGTAAATAAATTTATATCGTCGTTATCGAAAAAAATTTAATCGGCACATAAAAAGGTTGAATGATCATTCGAATAAATTTTTAATCGAATAATGGAATAAATTTTTATTAAAATAATCGAATTAATTTTTACTCAAGCAATCGAATGATATATTTACTTATGGAATCTAATAAATTTTAAATCGAATAAAATTTTAATCGAATAAAATTTTTATCGAATAAATATATTTTAAACTAATCGAATCAAATTCTGTATAAAAAGCTATAAAATTTTTTTATTAATCGAACAATTTTACATTCAAATAATCAAAAAACTTTTATGCAAAAATATCTAAAAAAAAAATTTTAAACTTAAATAAAGATTTTAAAGTTTCGAAAAAATTCGAGTTCTAGAAATCAAAAAAAAAAAAATATATGATATGAACAGTCAATAAAGTTTTATTCGAGAAATAAAAAATATTATTCGAATAATCGAATGTATGTTTTTTGAAGCAATCGTATAAAATTTCCTGGGAATAATCGATTAAATTTTTTCGAGTAGTCTATAAATTTTAGCCCGTGTAATGTAGTAGTTTTTGGTTCAAAAGAACGTTCGAATTTTATTCTAATAATTGATTAAAACTCAAGCATTAAACACATTCGCCACAGCAAGCTACCGACTACCAAATGTCAAGAATAGAATACACATGTTTATATGAGAATAACTCTTTTGAAGACAGCAAGGCAACATGGCGGCAGGTTGTTGACTATGCTGATTTTGTCGTTGTAGTCCAATTAAACTAATTTCTATTTTGTTGGCTACAATGAGAAAATTCAGTATTGCCAGTATAGTACAAAATGTTGAATGAATGATTTTGTACAATTATTTCATATTATTTAACAGAAATAATATCCAAAAATTGATGTTAGGAATAAATTGATTCATTTTTGTGCTTTTACGTGAAATAAGTACATTTTAAAAGAGTAATTAATTTTTATAAATGCAAAATATATAAAAGTGGCAATACTGAACTATGTATTTGTACTTGAACATCAACTGCAGTTGGTGCTGCTGCCGTCTCCAAAATATTTAAGTAGCCGGCTACGAGGCGACAAATGCTGCTAGCGGCATTTGAAGTCGTGTGTTCGTGTAGCCTGCTGTGGTGAATGTGTTTAATGCTTCAATAGGAATAATCGATTAAAATCTAGTTTCGAATAATGGCATAAATAACAAATCAAAAACGAGTGTTGATTAATAATAATATTAAGAACAAAAAAATATACGCACAGAATTCTTTTTTAAAGTGGAATGTAACTGCCTGTTCCAGGATGTCACTCATTTTCGTTCGCAAGCCTTTTAAACGACAAACAGTTGTTTTGCGTTCCACTAAAAGCCTTTAGCACGACAAGTCGAAAGAAAATTAAATCGAACGATAACGTAAGCATTTCAATACAAATATGAGCCGCAATAAAATTTTTTCAGTCATTTGTACGAACTCAAATGCCAAAAGAAGGCACTTGTATTTTTATTGTCGACTGAGACAAAATACAACAAATTATTTTTTTTTTACATGAATAAAATATTTTGCTTTGCCAATGAGCAAGTATAATACCGGCTTCGCTGGCAATGGGTTCATTGCTTAACCCGTTGTTGGCAATCTCCTCACGTCTGAGCTTGTAAGTAAGCGGTTTTTCGTCCATGGCTGGTCTTTGTGATACTCTTCTCTAGGTATGTATGTATGTGTGTTCGACAACAGCTTCAATGAGTAGATATTTTCTGCCTACCACCACTTCCGCTAGTTATAGTGAAGGTTGGTTAGAAACTATCGGTCTTATATGTAAGAAAGAACCGTCAAGAAGTTAGATAAATCACGCTGGGACTTAATAGTGGGCTAAAACTACATTATGCGCCGATTTTTATTGTCAAAATGTATGAAGGAACTCCTTAGCACCTATTTCAATATCGTCACTTACTTTATGCCAGTTTTTACTTGTACATAAGGATGTATTTATTCATATAATCAGTTGTTCTACATATACAGAGAAGAGAGAGAAAATTATTGCACCCGTACAAAGGCCGACAAGGTAGAACACTTTTTCTGGGTCTGTTGGTATTTTAAAGATAATGACAATCACCCAAATGACAATGAATAATGACCTAAATAAATGGGCTATTGGTCATTTTTCCTTTTGGGTGATTGTTCACAAAATTTTGCATAGCTTGTGGTTTTTTATGTGTTTATTTATCATAAATAAAAACCCTTGAGTAATTATGTATGTACACTTTTTATCATTTACAAAAATTGTTTTGTCAAGTTTATTTTAATTAATTTTTGGGTGCCACTTGTTGCTGGTTAAATTAGAACAGAGTTTCATTTTTTAAAGCACAATTTACACATGTGAACGATTTTTTATTCCCAATTGTCGATGAATGTGTGAAATTGTGGATGTGGCAATATAGATATTTGACAACGGGTATACGGCTTACGTATAGCCAATCGAACGATAAGTCGAAAGATAGTGGAACACTTTTATAGAAGAAAATGAGTGACTTACTTTCGTTCTCTTAAGTTTTCTTTCGACATCGTGGGGGAGGCAGTAAATGTAATATGTAATCAATTTTGAAAAAAAAATTAGGGCCTGTTTGTCTAAATGCAAACGAACGTTTCCATCGAACATTTATATGAAAAACAAAAACAAAAAAACTCAAATTTGTTTTTGTTTCCAATACTACTGTTCGATCGAAACGTTCGTTCGCATTTGGACAAACAGGCCCTTAATTTTGTATTAATACTGACATTTTACTGACATTAGTTTGTATTTGCCATTAGTTTGCATGTGCTATGCAAATTATTTTTTTTATAGATTGTTAAGTTTTAGAAGTTCAAGACTTCAGACTTCATTCCTAGAAGCGCCGTCTTGATTTCTGTTTTTATTACTTACTTTTTCTTTTTGATCTTATTGTTTTTATTTACTTGTAAAAATAAATATTTTACCTTAAAAGTATTTCGCAAACTAAATGAAAAGCAAGATTAAGTTTCTTCTACACAGTTTCTGCAACGCCTTAAAGTATGCTATAGCTTTACTATTATTGCTTTTATTTTCTCTTTTTTGCTCTAAATGTATATAAACATAACAAGACCGGGCGGAAGTGTGCTTGTGTAAAAAGTATGTGTTAGAGTTTGTGTATTTACATTTAAAACTAAATAAAAATGGCGGTAAGAGTCAAAATGATATTTAAATAAAACTGCAAAAAAAGCAACATTGATTTTCATATCGTGTTTTCTTTTTTGTTAACAGACATTACAATGTTGTCTCCCTTGTCGCATATTTACTAGCTGCCACATTTATAGTATTTACTATGCACTTGTGTATAAAATGTTGGTTTTATTTTATTGTTGCAAATATTTATGTATACTTGCTAGCAAAAATGTAAAAAGTATATTCTTTGCTGTTCTTTACTCATTTTAGTAGTGATGTTTATCTTACTTACTGTCAGTCTGTTTTCTAATACTCTCTCCCATTTAGAGTTGAAATGTTAAAGCAGCAATACTGTCACTAAGAGACTGTCTTCGTGGCTGTTTTCCCTGTATAAGTGCGTACATGTATGTGTGTGTGTGTGTGTATTGGAACTTTTTGTATACAAGCATCAGTTTCCTAATAACTTCCATTAAAGATTGTTTATCGAGAATGACACTTAAACGTGTTTTTGTTTTTTTTTTTTTTTGTAATCTAGGTAAATGGTTTGAAAACCTTTAGCTACAAGCTATGCATTTTTTTTCCCGTATGATTTTATGCAGATTTTCTTACAGCATAAACTTAACAAAATAAGAATCTATTGGTGAAGCAGAGAATAAATATGCGATAAGGATTTCATCACTTCAGACAACAATTTTTTGTGATTTTGTTGCATAATGAAAACTTTTAAATATGAAATGATATACAAAAAATATAAAACAAAATTGCAGGTATTTTCTTAAAGTTAAAAACTAAAGAAAATTTGAACATGTTTTTTTATGAATTTTTGATTAATCGTTAAGATTGATTGTTTGTAAATAAATACGATATAAAATATTGTTGTAAGAATTATTTTGCATTAAATTTTAGTTGAGTTTAATAAATTACCTAAAAATTCTTACCATCAAGAAAACATTTTTTTCTTTTCCGAGCCCTGGATTTGTTCAAACACTTAAAACTATTTTTCTCTTTGAGTTTGCGTTTAAATGCTGTTGAGTTCAATAAATTATATAAAAATTTCAAATTTAGAAAAAATATTTTCTCTTTCCGAGCCCTGGATTTTGTTAAACCATTTAAATCAATTTAAGAAATTGATTATTCTAGATATTGTCAGAAGATTATTTTAATTTGAAATTTATTTGCTGGTGGTTCAGCGTTGTCTATATGCATTTCATTGTTGCTGTAACAAATCATCAGTAAACTCCAACCACAGATTTTGAATAGTCACAAACCTCTTATCTCTTATAATATTTTTGAAAATCACAAAAGAAAAATAAGCGTAGTAGGCTTAGAAACTATTATTTGCTGGGTTTTTTGTATTAGTTTCTAAGCCTACTACGCTTATTTTTCTTTTGTGATTTTCAAAAATATTATTATTTGTTAATTCTCAAATAGTTCTTGAAAGTCTGTGCATAAGATAAGAGGTTTGTGACTATTCAAAATGTGTGGTTGGAGTCTACTTATGATTTGTTACAGCAACAATGAAATGCATATAGACAACGCTGAACCACCAGCAAATAAATTTCATTTAAATCAATTCTTTTTTTCTTCGAATAAACGTTAAACTTATGTTGAGTTTAAAATAAAGAGTTTAAACCCAATTTATTGAACAAAAATTGTTTTTCTTTTCCAAGCGCTGGGTGGTTTAACAAAACCCAACAATTTTTTTTTTTCTTCGGATACGTGTTAAAATTCTGTTGAATTAAAAAAAGTTTAAGGGCTTAAAACTTGCTCGTACTTATTGAACAAAAATATTTTTTTACCAAACACACTTTCTTTTCCGAGCCCTGAATTTTTTTAACAATTCAAAATTGTTATTTTTTTTATCGTAATATGTATTAAAATTCTCTTGAGTTTGATAAATTACCTAAAAATTTTTTAAATTAAGACAAAACTTATTTTCTCCTCCGAGACCTGCATTATGTACTACTTAAAATATTTTTTTTTCTTTGAACACACGGTAGAAAAAAATATATAAAATTAAGAGCCCTGGATTTTTAAACTATTTATATATAAAGATTTTTTATTTGAATACGCGTTAAAATTATGATGAGCTTAAAAAAAGTTTAAAACTTATTTATTGCACAAATATATTCTGTTCCGAGCGCTGGATCTTTTTTAACCGTAAAAATTATAATATGCAATAAAATTTTGTTAAGTTAAATAAATTACCTAAAAAAAATTTTTTCTTTTCCTACCCCTGGATTTGTTATATCACTTTAAATTATGTTTTTTTCTTTGACTACGCGTTGAAATTCTATTGAGTTTAGTAAATTACTTAAAAATTTCTAAAATTAAGAGAAAATATTTTTATTTTCCAAGCACTGGATTTTGTTAAACCATTTAAAACTATTTTTTTTTTTTTTTGAATACGCGTTTAAATTCTGTTGAGTTAAAAAAAAATTTCAAAGTTTAAGACTTATGTATTTAACAAAAAATACTTTTTTAACTAAAATATATTCTTTTTCGAGCTCTGGATTTTATTTAACCGTTAAAACTTATAATTTTCTTAATTGAATATGCAATAAAATTCTATTTAGTTTAAAAAATTACTTAAAAATTTCTAAAATTGAAAAAATAATGTTTTTTCTCCGAGCCCTGGATTTTGGTAAACCATTTAAAATTATTATTTTTCTTTGAATATGCATTAAAATTCTATTAAGTTTATTAAATTACTTAAAAATTTCTGAAATTTAGAAAAAATATTTTTCTTTTTCGATCCCTGGATTTTGTTGAACCATTTAAAAGGATTTGCTTATTTGAATACGCGTTAAAATTCTAACTAAACTGCCTAAAAATTTCTATAACTATGAAAAAAAAAATAGCACATAATAGAAGCGAATATTTTAACAGATAAAGCAACCGGTTTTCCGATTGATCGTACATAATAATTTTTTTCATTCTTGTTGTTTATAAATATTTTTTATTACTAGTCAAACTTTTAGCATGGTTAATTAATATTCCCTAATAATTCTTTTATTAAAGCAGAGTAAAAACCGGTTTTTTGACTCAAAAAAATTATATTTTAAAATAAATTTTAAGAAATTTATTATTTGACATATTGTCACATCGAATATAAATTGTTTGCTGGGTTTTGTGTAAGTTTCTAAGCCTACTACGCTTATTTTTCTTTTTTGATTTTCAAAAATATTATTATTTGTGAATTCTCAAATAGTTCTTGAAAGTCAATGCATAAGATAAGAGGTTTGTGACTATTCAAAATGTGTGGTTGAAGTCTACTGACGATTTGTTGCAGCAACAATGAAATGCATATAGACAAAGCTGAACCACCAGCAAATAAATTTCAAATTAAAATAAATTTTAAATAACTAGTAATCATAAACATAGAAGGATTTCAATAAAACTTTTTTTTTTCTAAACGATTAATCGCAAAAATTTCGAATTTTCAGCAAAATTTTTATAAATTTCTTTAATGATCTATGATTCAAATGATTATGTAAGCTAAAATGAATATGTATTCGTTTTTGTTTTTCTTAAAAAGATTTTCATAGCATATTATTTTCCGCTTTTCTAAGCATATTAAATTTATACGTTTGAAATTAAGTTGTTTACTTTTGTCCCTTTAATTTTTACTGCAATTCTGCCATGGCTGCAGAATGTCGCTATCTTTCGTAATTATCTGACACTAGGTTAAACTAAATTGTCGTTTTGTTTGGTGCCATAAATGTCTATGCTTGTTGCAACGAGTATGAGCATGTGTGTGCCAGTATCTGTATCTGTGTGTCTATTTAACCGTGTGTTTTTTTTTATATATTTTTCCATTTCTTCGTTTAGAAAAAACCTAGATAAACAAAAATAATAAATGGGTTAACAACATAACAATATTTTGTTGGGTTTTTGTTGCTTGTTCGTGCTGCTGGTTGCCATGTTGTTGTTTGTTGTATTCATACGTTTTATAGTGAGCGTTCAACATACTACATATAATTTAATGTTGTGCTTCTTTTAGCTAAAAGCATTTAAGACTGCATTTAATAAATGCCTTTCAAGAAAATAAAGTGAGAAAATTTTGGGCTTTCAACCGAATTTAAAAAAGAAGGAGGATATCAATTCATCGGTATTTTTTTATGTGTGTTACCTTATAACTCTGTCGTGTTTAGGGTTTTCTTAGATTTTTTTTCGTTTGGACGAGTTAAGCTTCCATTTACTAACATTGCCAAAAAAAAAAGTAGGCATAATACGCCCCTTTATTTTTTTCTCTTGATTTTATGTACTTTTACTTATCCTGGCACACACCTTGATCTCTCGTATTGACACAATCTCAAAATTAATAAATAGGCGGACTCACGCCCATTAAAATTTAATATTATAGTTCAAGTGAATTTTACTTATGCAATTCTTTCGAAACTTTGCGCACACCCTTATCTCTGGAAGTGGCGTGATCTCGAATTTAAAATAGTGGGACGGGACACACCCATTAACGCTTAGTATTAAATTATATGTATTGTTACGTTTTTCTCTCTATAAAAACGCTTTTCCGTAGATCCGAAGATTTGCAAATGAATACAAGAGCCGAGTGTAGTAATTAGGGTTAAGAATGATACAAGTTTTATTTACAAATACACTTATACTAAATTACTCAAGAGCCTAAATACACTAATACAACTTAAACCAATAAATTACACACAAATATTCACAACTGGTTACCAATACGCCTTCCTCGCTGTAGTTTACGCACGTTTCTTAGCTGGCTGCGCAAGTATTCACGTGACACACCTCTCTGTCTGCTACTCGTCACTTACAAGACTCACTCTGCCGTCACTCACAGTTGATACACCAATACCTCTTTGTCTGCTAGTCGTCACACACGGCACTCACTCTGCCGACACTCACAGTTGATACACCAATAAAGACTCACTGGTTTTACTTACACCCTTACACACGTCTATTCGCTGCGCTGATCTCTTTACTCCAGTCGACACGATAGACTCCACAATAATCTCAATTCCACGACAGACTTTGCTGTCACTATAGACTGTCCTATAGTTTCTCCTTTACTCCAACTCACGTGTAAAGCACAGACTGCTCTTAACTATCAACTCACCACTGTATCGCAGACTATTATTAATTCACCACTTAATTATCAACTGACTTGTTCACTCGCAACTGATTGACTTGTTCGCAACTGCAACTCGTTCACAACACAACTATAACTGAATCGCAACTAACTCGCAACTAACTAACTCATTGGATGCGTCACCTCTTTTTTATATTTCACACAAATTCCACTAGAAGTTTCAAGCAATGTCTAGACGATCATTATCATCTTATATGCTGCCTAATTAAGTTCATGTGGTAACTATGTACATACATGTGTATATGCATACGTGTGTACATCATTAACTAAGCAATACACGGTGGTTGTTTATCTTTTGCTTTTCGTTTGAATTGGCATGTATGTATGTGTGTAAATATGTGAATCTTCTTAATAAGCAGACGCTTTTTGCTGTTGCTTTTGCTTGTTTACGTTTAATCAAGCTGCGCATGCTTATTTAGTTGTTTGCTACTATTCTAGATTATTCGTTACATTGACCCTGTAGGAATATTTTCGCGTAACACTTACATTAATTCTGTTGGAATATTTTTGTGTAATGCTGCTTAACATTGTTGACGGCTATTTTCGTAACAGTATTAACTTATTTGGTGCCCATGAAACTTGGTAAACAGTTTGGGCTCTTGGAATGGCACAATCTTTGGCTTAAAAAACTGAGCGGCACCATGTCCATGTAAACTTAACATGTATGAAAGGCAATGGGGTTGCATTGGCCCCCTATAATTATTAAAAATTTTAAATAATTATTTTTTTTTTAATATTACTCATAAAAATCATTTTCATATTACTCAAGCAAAGTCAAAATTATAATGTCCTCCTCCCCCCGCCCCCCAAAAAAATTCTAAATACTCCAGTGGATATTTCACTTGCTTTTATTAAAACAATTCTTAAGAAACTTGACACACACCTTGAGCATTGAAAATTACACCATCTTGCATTCAGAAATGTGGCTGGGACCACTAATAATTTAAAAAATGGGCGTAACCATGCCCCTGAAAATTTTAAATGTACACCAAAATGTTAAAAATAAAGCTTTTTACAAAACATTTAACCAATTTTAAGAAATAAGCACCAAAAACTTAAAAGTAATTTATATTCAGTTAAATAAAACATTTTTATATGCGTTACCCATAGTGCTATTAGAAATCACTATGACCTCAGTAGACTAACATATCGCTCTCTCATTTACTTCAATAGGAAGAAAACTCAAAAAAAACTATTTTTGCAGAAAACTCGTTTAAAATTTTCAATATACATACTGAATGTAAAGACTGTAAAAATATTCTTCTCTCAGGAGGTGGTAGTACAAGCTATTTATACGAAATTTGCATAAAAGATACGAAATGCCGAATTATTCTGTATTATTAACTTAAAAAACGCTTTTCGTGAATTATGACGCTATTGCAGTAAATTAGCGATATCTAGAAAACTCTCATTTTATCATTGAAGAAGTCACAGTTTAAAAATAGCATTTACTTTGCGTGGGCAAGGCACAACTGCCCACTTTTAGTGTATTATAGTCATCAATTAGTTACGAGTGTATTTTCACTGTACATATTTTAATTAATTTATTTTTTTTACTAGCTCACCACTGTGCACGTGTACTATAATAGAAAAAAATGCTTACAACTTAAAACGAAACAAAGCTAAATGGCGCCGAAGCAAATTCTAATATGCTGTATCATTTACACATTTAACCTTCTTTGGCAACCCAATGGTAGAGAAGTTTTTAAAATTGCAAAAATATCAGCAGGATAAGAAGAAAAAAATAGTGTTCATTTAGTCAACTTAACTACTTGGTTTGTTAAAATAACTATAAAAACACGCAGTGATACACTGACACACAATCATATAAAAATAAATGCAATGAATGCACTACACACATGCATATGTACGTACTTACACATACATGCATACATATGTATGTGCATGTGCAGACATTTAGATTGGATGCAAGTGTGTAAACTAGAGAAAGTACGTATGTCGATATATATGTATGTACGTAAGTACAGTGCCCTCGGGAAAACGTCAACACTAGTTTACGTCAACATCCCAAAACGTCAACCCTTAATTTTTTACATTGTCTACTCTAAAACGTCAACCAAACAACCAAACCACAAAGCTCTAAAACGTCAATTTTAAATAAATCAAAATTTTGAGTTAAGCAACATTTAAAATACACAGTTTTGATCACACACACACATTTATTTTATGAAATTTGTTCTGAATTTGGGTATTCCCCCTATAAGTGTGTAGAATAGAAAAGAAATTGCATCTCTATGGGTTGTTTTTTTTATGTTCAGTTGCTTTTTAGTTTTTTTTTTGTATTTGTTTATGTTTCGTTTTAGTTTATAGTCAATAAAAACGTTTTAAAGCACACTATCAATATGGTTTTTATTAAAAGTTTCTACATTCATAAACGTCAATAATTTGTTAAACGTCAACACTCGCGGTTTTAATTAGTTGACGTTTTCCCGAGCGCACTGTACGTAGTATTCTGTGAAAAATGTATGTTAAATGAGACGTGATTTAAATTAATGTCATAAAGTGTTATAAAAACGTACACATCTAACGTAACACACATACAAACTTACATACATACTTCCATATAATAACTCACGTACACAAAACAAAAAAATTAACTGTATATTTTAAAATGTCTGCAGGTTCTTATCAAATTTGTTTGTACACTACAATGATGCATTTTTATAACGGCACACACATAGTTACACAAACACAAACACCAAAGATGAGCATTTAGAGAGTTACTGTAGTGACTAAAACGAAAGAAAAAATAACTGGAATATCACGCTTATGTGTGTAGTGGTTGTAGTGCTAACGTTTAACGTTTTTTTTTGCATGCGTTTATGCTTGAGTGTAAGTGTACTTAAATATAGTACACTATAATTGCATTTAAATGTATCATATACTGCTACAGAGCATACATAAGTAAGTAGTTTAGTAAACTCTTGCTTACTTACAATTATACTAAAGAGTAAGTAAAAACAATGTTATTATTTACAATCATAATGGATGATTATACATACACACATATGTACATACATTTGCAGTTTAAATAACAACAAGAAGATCAAAGAAGTTACAATAATGAATATATTTTAATAATAACACTATGCGACAAATGAAGACTTTTGGAAAAACACACGGGCCGGACAATATAGGTTCGATTGTGCTACAAAAGGCTAGTAGACCCGTCATCTCAAAAAATGGTCTCATTTCTTTTTGGTCAACAGCTAGTTCAGACTTGGTAATAGCTCTAAACTAAATACATATGTATATATGTACGACAATAATGTAGTTAAAGTTCACCGAATAAATTCTGTTAACATCTTATGTCAAAAAAATAAAGGAAAAAATTTATTTTTCACTTTTTTTCAGAATAACTTACAGGAACATCTAATTTTTTGCTAACAATATTTGGTAAAGTTGTAGCTTAGGTGCCGGTGAATAACTTTTGTGAACATATCAATATAATTTGAACGTGTCTAGGCACCCTAATAGCTCATACAGACCACTTTTTGCCTTAAAAACGCAACCTGATCTCTGAAAAATACTTCATCTTGCATCAAAATCATATTTTTAATTTTTTATTGAGTATTACATCGAAACACATGTCCCTATAAGTTGTCAAGCCTTTACGATAAAAACCAGCCAAGTTAATAATGAGAATAAAGAAACTGTATATCAGTCACTTGAATAATTTTGTTTAGTTTTTTCACACTCCTATAAAATTTTAAAAGTGCATTTCAGGTAACGATATATTGGCATTTCTACAGTAATGTCTATATGTTTGTTCTTTTTTTAAGAAAAAGAAACTTTTTTTTACTTCTTTATACATATATCCGCGCCGTTTTAACTAACCGACCTAATTGACATTTTTTTGAAAAATGAGTTAAGTCCTTTACTATACTTTACAAGTCATAATACACATTGTCTACAATTTTCATGACTGTAAGCATTACTTTTGTGCCTATTTAATAATGAATGTATAAAACAACCAGAGAAGCTGCTCCCCTGTTAAATTTTTAAAATGTTAGTTAGGTCAGTTAGTTAAAACAGCGACGATATTTGCATAGGCCGTCAGCCTATGCACGCAAGACGCACGCGACAAGAAGAAAACTTTCTCGTGGAAAAGCCTATACACATACATATGTACATATGAAGTCCCATATTCATAAAATTTAAATTGAGTTTTAAATGATTTTATTGCAAGTTTGCAATACAAAAGTTTTTTATTATATATTTCAAATACTCAAAGTACAAGAAAATTTAAAGAAATTTTAAAAATATTTAATACAAATGAATTTAATTAAATAAATAAGTGTATGTAAATTTTTCTTTTGAAGTACATATAGCACTTGATTAACTAAAAATTTTTAAAATTTCACTTTTTGCAAGAAATCAACTAATAAAATCAATATCTATCTACCGTAAAAATTTCATCGTATTCTGATTACTGTTTTATCTCTAAAATCTTATTTGAAACCGTTTTTGTGATAGTGTGGTGACTAAGTTTATATCAGCAAAAAGGTGTTATATATAATACAGGGTGGGCCAAAAGTAACCAAGGGGTGTAAAAGTTTAATAACTTTTTTGTTTATTAATTTTTTTTTATTTTTTCTTTCAGATTATATAGACAACACTTGGAGAATTTATAATGGAGAGGTTCACAACTGAACAGAGAACCAGAACAATAGAATTTTATTATTTAAACCAGAAATCAACTTTATTGAAAATTTGATTATGAGTGATGAAGCTCATTTTCATTTGAATGGCTTTGTTAATAAGCAGAACTGTAGGTTCTGGGGTTCTCAAAATCCAAGAGCCATTCATCAACGCCAATTGCACCCCATCAGGTGTACAGTATGGTGTGGGATCACATCTGAAAATGTCATTGGGCCCTACTTCTTCGAGAATGAAGATGGAAGTGCTGTAACTGTAAATGGAGAGCGGTATCGGTTTATGATAGAAAATTTTTTACGTCCTGCTCTTGAAAACAGACCTGGTATGTGGTTTCAGCAGGACGGAGCCACTGCCCATACTGCCCGAGACACAATGGCACTTTTAAGTCAAATTTTTGGAGAGCGAATAATTTCTCGAAATTCGGAAATTATTTGGCCAGCGCGATCGCCAGATTTGACAGCACCCGACTATTTTCTTTGGGGTTTTTTGAAGGAGCGAGTGTATGTGAACAAGCCAGAGACAATCCTTGAACTCAAGGCAAACATTGTTGCAGAAATTCGAACGCTACAGCCACAAGTTTTGAAAGATGTGCGAAGCTGAAAACGGTGGTCATTTAAGAGACATCATTTTTCATACTTAGTGTAAAAAAATTTCCATTTTGTATATTATATAATCTGAAAGAAAAAATAAAAAAAAGTTAATAAACAAAAAAGTTATTAAGCTTTTACACCCCTTTGTTTCTTTTGGCCCACCCTGTACTTTAAAACAAAAGTGGAAATAGAAATGTATGGTATGTTTTCATAAAAAATGTATTATTTTGATTTGAGTCTTTATTCACGTTAAAAATTATCGAATTGTTAATATAACCATAAACAGTTTATCATATCTACCCTCGTGTTAATTAAGTGCGATATGGAACATGATTTTATTTTTAAGAAACTGTAGGGATTTTTGGGGATAGGAAAATAGCTATTTTGGGAATTTTTGGGGATGGGAAATTGGGAATAATGCATAAAATAAAATTGGGAACCCTGCTAAATATTAAATATTACACATATTCAATCTTAAAATTTAATTAGAAAGACAATAGAAAAAAAAAAATTAAATTAACAAATATTTAATTGCAACAGATGCTATAAAAATATCAACAACAACAGCTGCAAATAATTTATGTCCAGCCATAACAACAACAATACAACAAAAACAATTCTCAAGAAAATAAAACCGGTTTAAATTACAATGTTTCTCAACCCAACAGCAATACCAATTCTTTCTATTCACTTATCTCTTTGATATCAGTGTTGCCGATAATGTAAAAAAAAACCGTGAACTTTAAAATGTTTTACAGAGAAAAAATTTAAAGAAAGATACTCGTGTTATGTGAATACAATAAAAAATTATATTTTACAAAATAAAACTGAATAAAAACTAATATCAATGAACTTTGTTAATTTTTGAAAGACGAACAGATTATTTTATTATTGCTCAGGCAAACTTTTCTTTAACTATCTAATAAACGCATCGTTTGGCAGTAATATTTACAGCGAAATTATTTAAATTCACTAAAAAATTCAGGTTATTAAACAGAAAAAAAAACAATTTTAGCTAAAAATTTATGCTGTGTATATACTTACATACATATGTATATATGTTTGTATGTACATACATATTTAGTATGTGCATACATGTACGTTAGAGTGGCCGTTAGTTGAATGGAGAATTTTTTTTTTTTTTTTTTTTGATTTCTTATATGTACATATTCTCTGCCCCCAAATCGGTTGTTTTATGTAAAAAAAGATTACAAAAAAAATTTCATTGTGATAAGTTGTGTTTTAGGGGGTGCTTCCGCCCCTCAAAGTTGGCCCTCAAACCCATTTCTTCAATGTAATTTTTTTTTTCTTCAATTTAATTTTAGCAAACAATTTTCTTTTAAACTTTTGGTGTTGACTAGATGAGCTAAAATATTGCCACATTTCGTATTCTTTTAAGAGAAGCTCAACCATATAACCTCAGAAATGCTAATGACTTCAGACTACAACAAGCTCATACTAATACGATGCAAAGAACGTTTTTCTATAAAGGATTGAGACTATATAACATGATGCCAAATGAAATAAAAAATGAACCAAATACTATAACATGTAGAAAAAAAGTTGTAAATTTCATCAGAAATAATTTAGTTCAGATCTCTTAAAACTTGTATTTCTTATTATATATTTAATATTATGTAAACCCTCAAAGTATTAAGATAATACTCAATATTAAATAAAAAATAAGAAAATAAACAAAAAAGTAGTCATATGCAAAAAATTACATTGAAAAGTTGTCTTGAAGGCCAATTTTGAGGGGCAAACGCACCCCCTAAAACACACCTTATCGCTATGAAATTTTTTGTATTTTTTTTTTTCATAAAACTGAACCGATTAGGGGGAGAGAATATAAGAAATCAACAAAAAAAAAATAACGGCCACTCTAATGTACATACATATGTATGTATTTATTTATTTATTAGCGGCTCACGTCAGTCATTTACATACATACATATGTATATACATACATACACACATACTTATTGTTGGGCGCAATAATCTGGTTATCAGCTAACAATAAACAAACCGGTTGAACATAACAAACATAAGGCAAACAATAGCAATAGAAACTCGTGAGAATTAACAGCGGTCACGTAAAACGTGACAATAACAAATATTGATGTCCAATTTGAGAGTGTGTAAACATACTTTTGTTTAACAGAGATCAGTCAGATGTAATTTTGGAAGCGTGAACAGCGTTGCCGTTGAGAATTTTGAGAAAGTATCACAAAATGTGTCACCAACAATGTGGGCTAAGGGAACTCACACATTTTGCAATATTATTGTACAATAATTGATATTTTACAGCAAAATTGCATGTGTGTATATTGTATTGTTATATGAAAAAATATATTGCATAATATCAAAAGGTTTTTGATATATATTGCGCAACAAGAAATATTTTCTAATGTTCTTAACTTAAAAATTTTAATTTAACTTTCTTAGGATTTTGTATGTATCTAGTATGTATTGTTCCTTTCACAAAAAGTTATCTACAATTGCTTTAGCTCAAAAATTATACTATTTTAAGTCTCTGAATACAGAAAAGCTCAAAATTTGAACCAAACACCATAAATAATTCAATACTTTAAATGCGTTTAAGGGTTAATTATTTACACTTGCATTTTAAGTGCAAGATATGTTTTACAGTTTTGTGTAAAACTCTCAGGGGAACCATATTTGCCCTCCTACGTGCTTATAGACTTTTAATTCCTTTGAATTCTTTAGAAAAATCACTATAATAGTCTACTTTAACTCTTTAAATACACCTAAGCTCTAAATTCAGCTTAATTATCAAAGTTAAAAGTAGATTTTCATTGGAATGCTTTAAAAAAGCCTCATTTAAAAAAGGCATCAGAAAAAGTTCCATGCATTTGAAAACGGGTAAATTAACATTTCATCAACACCAACGGTAACTCTGAGTGTGAAGTGCAAACAATGTAAACGATTAAAATTGAAATGTTAAGGCACTTGCAGCAATATAAAGTGGATTTCTCACATTCATGCATAAATTAAGCAAACGCACGAATTGAACTCTCTCAAACAACCTGTTTTGTCGGAATTTTACATTAAAGACTCTTACACTCAAAATTTTACTAATAGGAATCTACATACTTACATATATTATATATACCAATTTCCTTAAATACCTGGGACACCATGTTACAAGTTACACATACAGATTCTTAAAGAAGGCAACAGAATTACTTACATACATACATACATGCATCCATTAATTCCACCTACATACATACATAAATGTTTAAAAATCACAATTTTAATACTTTTGGTTATTTATTTTAATACACTTTTTCTATACACAACTTGCTTTTCTTATTCATTTTCTTTTAAATTTGGTTTGATGTTGGTTGATCTTCTTTGATTTATTGTTTACACAACAGCCGTTAATTTGTTACTGCGTGCTTATGTATGTTGTACTTTCATATGCATATGTACATACATATGTATGTATGTATGTATCTGTTTTGCTCTTTAACATTAACTGGCAAATATAATTTGGCAGAGATGGATAATTGATATTTAAAAAAAAAATTCAGTGATAAATAGGAATGCAAATTTTTCAATCATTTGTAATCTAGTTTAGCTCCACCGAATAAGAAATAATTATTTGGAATCTTTGCATGATTTTCTACTTTTTTTGTTCAACAGCATCTGTATGCATTTCGTTCCTGCTTATGGAACCCGTCACTAGACTTCAACCCAAAAAAACAGCAAAAATTCCAGATACATTAAGGAGTGAATGGCAAATAAATATAAGTACATACTTCGGAATTTCTTACATAAAAATATGTAATAATAAAAAAAAATTGCCACCGAACCTAAATTTAAGAGGTATAAGCCTCTGAAACTCCAGCTATAGGGAAAATCTTAGAAAGGCAAATTTGTTCTCGGAAATGTCATAATAGAGAAAATCCTTAAGCTCGGCCAAATGCCACTTATGAAGGAGTTCTTCTCTTTTTTAATAAATTTTCTATGGGATAGGTTAGGTTAGGTTAGCAGGCTGCTGGTAAGGAAGGGCGAAATTTAGAGCCCACCTCACTTGGATGCAATACAATAATTCCGTTGTGCTTCCTGTGAGTTGACGAGAAGATAGTGAGAGACAGTAACAGGGAAGAGATAGAGGAAGCTTCATTCTTTGTTTACAAATCTACAGCGCCTCTGTTGTCAATGAGGCGTATTAAATTTTGAAACTGTGTTTAGTATCCATTTTATTGATTATTTTACTGCACGGATGATTCTGCTATACAATACTGACGAATGAGGGCGCTCTGACGTTACATTAGGACTAACATCCACTGAAGACGGTGTAGTTTAGTGACCAATGACTTATGTCTGCATCTCTAGAACTTTTCCTACAGCAAGTGATACAAAAGACACTAATGAACATCAGAAAAATGCGTTGTTATTCTAATGACTGTCGGAGACCGGTATCGAACCCAGGACCTTCATTTTTGTAGTCAACGTGCAAACTACTTCAGCCAATGCCATCCCCTTTTTATAGGATAGGCTATTATTCTTTTTTGAAGATGTACAGGGGAACCAAATTTGTTTCATTGCCATGTATAAATAAGTAGCGGCACGCTAATTGATTTCTATATTACTTTTTTATGCTATTGCTTTTTTATCTTAGTCATATTTTTAATTTTATTGATCTTTTTTTATGCTTCATACTTTAAAAGGCCTAATCATGCCTAATACATATTCTTAAAATTCATGAAATTTTTTGTACGATACTTTTTCTATTTGCTAATAGTTTCGCTATAGAACAGAGTACAAAAAGTAAGTAGGATGAATCTCTGAACATTTTTTGGCAATCTGAATTGCTTCTCCAGGTCTGCCATTTTCAAGTTAAAAATTTTTCATGTAACAAATTTCATGAAAATATGGTTAATGTAAATTATGTATATCTCTGTTTAAAAGTGATAAAAGTATAAGTCCACTTAAGACAAAATCTATGTAATCTATAAAGATATAAACAAAACCAAAGTCTTGAAAAAAGTAAAAAAAAAATTATAATAAGCGCCAAACTATACTAAGAACGACATTTTTATAAAATATTGGGTGTATCTATATATTAACATCGTAATTTTTACTTTACGGAAAAATTATTCTAATTTTCCTATTTTGGTTTCTTTGAAAAAAACGTTCATGCGTTAAAAGTGGTTTTTCTCGAAATCATATTTTTCGACTTACGCTGTTATCGCTTGTGACCACAAATGACCACAAATGTTATGCATCATCTACGATATTTGTTAATTAGCAATAGCATTAAACTTTCCAACTCTGTTCACTAAATAACTTGACAGTATGCATGTTTTGCTGTTAGTGTTTGTAACATAAAAAAGTGTTAACAAAGCAGCGCCTTAATGAGAATATAAAACGCATAAAAAGCACATAAATGCAGCAAATTTTAAAATGTTTTAATAATTTAATGTTAGAAATATTTTTAAGTTTCGAGGATGCAGAAATTTATACCAACATGAATATTATTGATTTTGAAAACAATTTTGAGTTTAATTTTGAATATATTAAAGAAAAATATTAAAATAAATTTATATCTGACATGAGAGATACTTTTTCAAAAATTTAAATACTACAACGTAATTTTCTATACAAAAAATAAAACAAATTTTTGTATGTGTTTTGTTTTTGTAATTTACATTTTTGCATATTAAATTTTTCAACGCTTAGCGTTTCATTTTACTATATAAGTCTCTAAGCACTATGTTCAAAAACTCGGACTTTTCAAAGTAGTCATAAGTTATCTTTCGTACTTTTAAAAATTTCGGAGTACGTCATATATTTTAAAGAAGCATTTGTAAAATCTTGAAGTTTATAATGGTTTGAAAATTCGAATTTGTTTTAGAGCTCAGGAAATGTATATTATTGGCCTTGTATATGAGTTTAAGCTTAGTTCAGAACTAGGAATTAAAGCAGTCTTTTACACACGCAAATTTTACTTTGCAAAGTTTTGAGCTTGTAAGATAGAATGAAAAAGAGAATGATCCTTCTCTCCTACAAACTGAAGACTTTGCAAAGCAAACTTTACATGCATGTGTATACGCCGTAAAAGAAAAGTATTCTGATGAACTAGTTTCATAAAGTTTTACATCCTTATTCATAAACACTATTTTTAATTTACTCGTATAGAAATCAAGTTTTTTATCTTTTGTAACCCAAAGTGACCACACATTTGCAATATTATCGGGCAATAATTGATTTTCTACAAAAAAAAATTTCAAAAACGCTGAATTGCAACCAGAAAATCGCTGAATTGTTCACACTGCAGTTAAACGTTCATTCAACTTCTTTAAGCTGTGGCTGCTGCTGCCGCTGCTGTTACCGATATTCTTTTTTTCTGCTTTTGAGTTTCACATCTGATCATACCTGTCTTACCTTTCAGTTGTTTAGTGAGCGCCGCGCCGAAGACGTCAATTTAAAAACATACAGAACATCAACGCTGAAACGATTCAAACAAAACTTCACTACTCCACTAGAAAGTTGTTATTGTAGTATTTTTTGTGTGTGTAATGGTGGTTGGTTTACTTGTGAGAAAAGCATTGCAAAATAATTGTTAGAAAAAAATGAAAACTACATAAATGAAGATTTTGCCGTAAAAAGCATTGTTAATGACCCAGTAATTTAAATTTAATAGTTAAAAGGAATACTCGTATCTATCTAAAAATAATGTTGAAAAGCAGAAGCAATCATGATTATTATGAAGAGCCTCTTCAAATACCAGATTATTTGAAATGCGGTGAGGTTTATACATGGCAGTGTGATGGCGAATTATATGCCGTAGAATGTAAATTGTGTGAAGATCATCCTTTGTGTCCTCTGTCCGAATTTCCCCAGCACATGGAAATTTGGCACACCGCATGGGAGGAGGCCACATCACAAGATGAGGAGGTTATTACGAAACAACATTTTACAGACAATGAAGAAGAAAATCAAAATGTTGTAGATAATTATGATGGTATTTATAACAATGATCGTAACTTGTCATTTGCCAACGAAGATTGTGGTGAGGCAAACGATCGTTTACAAGATGAAAGAACAAGAGGTGAACGTCAAGACATTTTAGAACCTTTTGAACAGGTACTAATTGAACAAGATAATAACGCACAGGCAATGCAAATTAACGAAGATGTTAATGATGAAGCAGAATATTTGAAAGATGTAAACGTTCAGCAGGTAGCAGAGCTCGCACAAAACCACATTGAAAATAAACACAAACGAAAACAAAAACAAAAACAAACTTCTAATTTAAATCACAAATTAAAACACATACTAAACCAGCAAAGAGTAAACCCCACTGATATAACAGAAAATGAGAGGGAATTACAGCGTTTAACAGCAACGAAAGAGAGTGAGCCAGAATTGAGTGAAAATGAAACAAATGACTTAAGAACCAAACACAAAACTGAAATAAAAACAAAAATTAATGCGGGAAGAAGAATTTGTGGGAAATATAGAAATTCTGAAAGAATTGTAAGAAATATTAATAAAAATAGACCAGATACAAGTGACATTGAAAGCAGTTGTGCAGAACATTCACACACAAAAGGAATTATAAATAAAAAAACCGGCAAAGTAACAAAAAGTATGAAGAAAAGGAATTTTAAAATAAAGAATATTAAAAGAACTTTAAGCAAGATTATGCGTGATATAAGTGATTTAAGGAAATGCGATGAAACGGAAAGTAAATCAAGTGACAATGAATCGATGAATGATTTAAAAAACGAAAGATATTATCAAAATGCTAAAGGGATGAAATCTTACGCAGAAAATAAAAAGAACGGTGCAGTCGTCTTAAGAAATAATTGCACAAGCTTAAAAAAGACTCGAAAAGCATTTATAAACAAAAGTTTTAACAACAAAATGTATATTGCAAAAGCAACTAGAGAAGCAGAAAGAGAAACAATAACGGAAAAAGAAACTAGTGAAAAAGACTCTGAAACAAGTCAAACGGAAAACGAAGCAGCTGCAAGGCAAAAAGCAACAAGTAAAGCTGAAACTAGTTTATCTAAATTTGAAATGATTCATAGAAAAACTAAGAAATTAGATGATAAAATTGAAAACGTCCATAAAAATAGCAAGAAATATGTTGCACAAATTGAAAATTTTCCTATGCAAAAAATAATATGCAAGAAAAATTTTAAATACAACTCCGAAAAGTTGAGAAAATGTAGAAAAAATAAACCAGACAATGAACGATTTGAAAGTGCACTTGAAAGAAAATCTAATGAAAGTGAAATGAGACAAAATGAATGCGCTATAAACACAATTGAAAGTGAAACGGTTATTAGTGAAAATGAAACAACCGTAAATGAAAATGAAAGGGAGCCGAGTAAAAATGAAACAGTACTGAGTGCAAGTAATATAAAATTAATTGAAAACAAAATCGTAAATAATAAACCAAAAATTAACAAGAACAAAAGTAATTCAATTTTCACAGCTAGTGAAATGGGAACAAGTAAAATTGAAATACTTCAAAACGTGATTATAACAGAAAACGAAACAACTGAAAGTGATTTGAACACAAGATATGAAGAATGCTTAAGAAAATCTTTAGAAATGAGAACATTAGCTCAAAAATGCCTTAACAAGAGCCCAAGAGCTGAAAACAGTTTAGAAGAAACAGCATTAAGGGAAATATTATTAAATGAAAGGGAAACGCTTAATCTAAAATATATTGATTGCTTACAAAAATCTAAAAAAATAAGAAAAAGGGCTCAAAAGTTAATGAAGATGATTAACAAAAAAAGTTTGAAAAAACCAGAAACGGCAAAAAATATAAGTGAAACAATTGTAAACAAACTAAAAATGAGAGAGCCAAGAAGCACAAATGCTTCAAGTGATGAAACTTTTTTCGAATGTATGCGAAAATCCTCAGAAATGAGAAAAAAAGTTGAAAAACTTCGAAAGAAAGGGCGAAATTTCAAAAAAAGTTCAAATGAAAAGGTGACAAATTTAAAAATATCAACGGGACCAAATGAAAATGAAACAGAAAAAAATGCAAGTAAAGCGAATTATTTACATTACGAAGAAGTTCATACAAGTGCTTGTAAAAACTTAGCAAATGGAAGAGAAATAGAAACATCGGGAACAAATGGAAATGAAACACTTATTGGCAAAAATGTAGGGAAAACTCAACCATCTAGAACCAGCCCAAGAAAACCTAAAATTACAAAAGACGAGAAACAAAATGAAATGAAACAGCAGGAATTTTATGGAATTGAAACAAATAAACTTGGAAACCATAAAAACAAAATTCAAGAAGCACTGGAATCCAAAGCAACTAAAATGCAATTTTTGGAAGACTTAAGCCCAGGAAATGAGTTCAAGAGAAAACTGCGGAACTTTAAGCCTTTAAAACAAAACTCCCTCTTCCGAACTGGTATTCTAGACAATAAGAGATGCAAAAGCAAAAGAATTAAGGGCTGTTCAGTAAGTAGTAGTGAAATTATGCAAGAAGAATTTGGTACTGGAAATTTTCTTGCAACTTCAAGCACAGAATCGTGTGAAAGTTCAGATTTTCAGGAATCGAGTGAAGTGTCTCTTCCAGTTGCCCAGATATTAACCAGAAAACGCTTATGCGGAACCATGGTAGAGAAAAGGCAAACGAATAACTTGCAAGCGGAAGAGCAAGTTAGTAAAGAACGGAGTGATACAGAGAAAAACTGCGGTAACTATATAAAGCAAACTTTGAATAAAGACTGCGATGAAAAGATTGATGTAACAAATGCATCTAAGTCCCAGAAACTTGAACACACCGCTCGCAAAACTATGGAAGCTTTAACTCCTGCCGAAGAAGAACATTTTGAGTTCTGCAAACCCAAGGAGAAACTCAACAAACAACATATAACACAATTAATAAAACTTTATCATGAACATCCCCGCCTATGGGATCAATCACATCCGGAATTCTGTGAACCCCAAATCTGCCGCAAATCCTGGCAAGACATTACCGAGCAATGGAATGAGTTCTGCAAACGCAAATTTACTATAGCTGAAGTAAGAATACGTATTTGTACTCTATGCCAACGGTTTGTGCAAGAAAGAGAGCGTTTAATACTTGAGGGAGAAATAGATGAGTGCGCCAAATTTCCCTATTACAAGCAAATGCTATTTCTTGAGGAACAGAAATCTTTGCAAAAGAGACGTGAACTTTATGATCGTCAAAATGAGAAAATTTTGGAAATTTATCAACATTTTCCCATACTCTGGCACATCGACTCCTATAAGTCGAGAAAGGCCAAGGAAAGAGCCCAAGCTGTTGAGAGCATAAGCAAGACTTTGAAACTATTAGGCTTGCACTTGTCTTCGATGTCAGTTCTAAAGCGTATACGTTCCCTTAGGAAATGTTATCGTTTGGAGAAAATACGCTATTTGCATGCTCAGGTTGAGCAAATTCCCTTCGACTGTACTTTCAAGCATTATGAGAAAATGCAGTTTTTGCACAGGCACATAGATCCATTTGCTTGTCGCAGTTGTGGCAAAATATTCGAAACTTTGCAAAGCTTTCGACAGCATTTGGAGAATGAAATGCATGGTAGTATATTGCAAGAAGAGAGTGAAGGGGAGAGTGATTCAATTAAAGGGACAGGGGAGAAAATTAATAATGAAGAAACATTTAAAGCACTGGCATTGGAAACACCAACTGCTGGCTGTAAGGAATGTTTTACGGATTGTGAAAATTCTAAAGATATTTTACAAAGATTTACGCCCTTGTGCTCTAGCCCACTAACGAACTTAGATACAGAAAAGACATCTCTTGTTGTGGCAGAAGCTTTAAGCTTTTGCCTGAATAGTCCTGACGAAACTAGTCTGGACTCTTTGCATTTGGAAGATCAGCTGATTCAAGAAATTATAGAAAATGTTGCCAACAATGATGACAGTTTTACCCAAGAGAAATTTAATCAGGTCATTAGAAAAAAATAACCACAATTTCCTTATCAATTAACTAAATTATTTTTTAAGTTTTAGGTTTGTATTTAGTTAACCTCTTAACTTTCGTTAACTTCTTGAGGATGTTTCTTATTTTTTGTTTTTTTTATATTTAATTTTTTTTTTGTCTTTTTTCCTTTCAAAAAAAATTGTTAAAAAAATATTTTTTTATAATTATAAATAACAATGTCATAAAAAATGTACCAAAAGAATAAAAAAAATATTATTTATTATTCTAAATAACAATGTGTAGTCATAAAAATTTACGAAAAAAATAATATTTTATAATTAATTCTAAACAACAACGTAATCAAGATTTCTCAAAAAAAAGATATTTTTTTATAATTCTAAATAACAATGTGTCATAAAAATTTACAAAAAAAAAATATCTAAAAAAATTTTTTTTTTATTATTCTAAATAAGTCATAAAAATTTACCAAAAAAAATTAATTTAAAAAAATATGTTTTATAATTATACATAACAATGTGTCATAAATATTTATAAAAAATTAAAAAAAAAATATTTTTTATAATTCTAAATAATAGAGCATTTACATTACCTCGAAATCTAGCTAAATCTTGCTACTTTTTACTAGATTTCCCATACAAAACAAAATCTATTTTGTCAGTAGATTTGTGGGAAATCTAATAAAAATCTAATATATTTATTTATTTATTACTACCCTATACAAAATATTTATAAAAAAGATGAGTGAATTAGCTACGGTCTGCTTAAGAAGCTGTGTGACTTAGTAGCTACATTGCAGTTAGTTGGTTGCAGTTTTGGAAATTTTTTGGTTAATGGGTTTTGTTTTGGATAAAAAAATCTTGATAAATGTCAAAAAAAAAGTTGGTCTAAACGGTATAGATTTTCATAAAAGTTTTAATTAAAATCGGCTAAATTTTGTTCTGGTGTAAATGCCCTCTAACAATGTGTCTTAAAAATTCACAAAAATATACAAAAAAAATTTTAAATTTTTTTTTTTTTATAATTCATAAAAATTTACCAAAAAAAAAGAAAAAGAAATTAAAAAAATAATATTTTTAATAATTCTAAGTAATAACGTGATAAAAATTTACCAAAAAAAATTTTTTTAAATATTTTTTATAATTCTAAATATCAATGTCATAAAAATTTACCAAAAAAATTTTAAAAAAAAAATATTTTTATTATTTAAATAACAATGTCATAAAAATTTAATAAAAAAAATTGTAAAAAGAAATAAAAATTTACCAAAAAAAAATTTTTAAATAATTTTTTATAAATTTAAACTATGTGTGTCATAAAAATTTACAGAAAAAAAATTTTTATATATGTATACATATTAAGCTTTAGATCCTGTTTTTATGAAAAGAATTAACTAAATTAGTTAAAACAAGTTCAAATAAATTTTAACGAATACAAAAAAACTTTAAATAAATATTTTTTAATTCTAAATAAAAATGTGTCATAAAAATATTTTTATTTAAATTGAAAGGAAAAAAAGGGAAAAGAAAAAATTAATTATCAAAAAAACAAAAAATAATAAATATCCCGAAGAACGAAATATCGAACTAGAAATAAAAATATAAACAGACCTAAAGCTTGAAAAAAATATAGATTGAACATATTCCAAATGGTCGAAGAATTAGATGAATTAAATTAAAAAAACTTATCAATTAACCAAATTTTTCTTTTTTTTTTTGCAGTTCATTAACTCTATAACAAGTTGCGAGGCTGACCAAGACTTCGATTTGTGCACCAATAATTATGCAACCGAAGAAGTCCTGAGCCCGAGCTTTTTTCACACAGAAAATTCTTTTGTTGTCGAACATCCTGATATAGTAACAGAGCAAACTTCCAGTGCCTTGCATACAACACCTTTGGCGGAAAGTTCTAACACTAATACGATTTACACAGAAAGTCCATTTGTTGCTGAACATCCTGCAGTAGTAACAAAAAATGCATTTACTATAGCACATCCCGATATAGCAGCAGGTGAAACTTTGGGCCAAAATCTACAGAAAGATAAGGAAACAGAAACTTTCTCGACAGATCTTTTGCAAAAGGAAAGTTCTGTGAGTAAAGCAACAGATAAAAATTTAAAAAAAGATACAGATCAAATAATGAAAGCTTTAAGTAGTGGAGAAGCAACATACACACCCAACGAACTAGAGCAACAAAAACTAAATAAAAGCGCAGTAGAAAATGTGAGTTCAAAAGTCATTGGCATTTAATTTAAAAAAAAAATCCTTTTTAAAAACCTTGCAATCCCGTATATATTTCAGCTCTCCCCACCTGTTCCTCTAGTGGCGAGCGTGCAATGTGCTGATTTTTCTGTTGAGCTCAACTTAACTAACGAAAGTGTGGAATCACTTAATAATAGCCTTATTGATTCCGACAATGAAATTTTATCCTCGGCCGACTTTACCATTACACCCCTGCCCGATCAATTAATACACAAACTGATTGCAGACTATCGCAAATTTCCCCAACTTTGGAATCCCAATCATTTGGATTTCAATTCACGTGCTGCCAGACGTCAAGCTTGGCACACACTTACCCAAGAATTTAACTCGGCCGTGGGTAAGGAAATATGCTGGCGCACCTTGCATCGCAAATTGACAGATTATAGCAAGTACTATAAGAAATTAATAAAAGAGCAAAAAGACTATGAAAGTATAGAAAATAAATGGGCTTTTTATGATGACTTTAAGTTTATGGATGATGTGGTAAGTAAAGTCATTTTCTAATTATAAAACTTGGTTTTCATACACATATGTATTTATTGCTTGTCATTTGCAGATTGATGTGAATACTGAACTACAGCGCAGCATTAATCATCGTGACAACAATTTCAAAATTATAGCCATTTATCAGACTCTATCCCAACTATGGGATACTAAAGATGCCGATTACAATAGACGTGATATTAAACACCGCAATATTGAAATAATGTGCAATAAATTGCTGGAAGAACACAATTTACAATTGACCACGGAACGTCTCAAAATTCGTCTTATAGAATTAAGAACCCAGTATAGAACAGCGAAAAAGGAACGCCTCAAATGCCTTAAAAACAAACAAGAATTTTATTCTAACAATTTTGAATACTACGAAGCTCTCAACTTTTTAGATGATCACATAGATCCGTTTGTCTGCGAAAAATGTAAAATGGAATTTAAAAAACGTACCGACTACAATCAACATCTGAAAAGAGCACATTCCTTGCAAAATCGCCCCTTAACTCTGCTGCCGCTCGAAACGAGCCTAAACAATGTTTGTCATATTTGTGGCCAAAAATTTACCACACGCAGCAATCTAGTGCATCATGTTAAACGTCACGAGGGCACACGAAATCATGCCTGCCCTATGTGTCCAAAAAAGTTTTTTGCCAGTCACTCCTTGAAGGTGCACATTAGATCGCATACGAAAGAATGCCCCTATACGTGTGAGAAATGTGGCATATCTTTTGTTAGTGCCAGCAAATTGAATCAACATGTCAAACGTCATTTGAATAAGAAAGACTTTCACTGTGACTTTTGCGCCAAGACATTTTTCAGTGCCTACGAAAAGAGTTGTCATGAAAGACGCCACTTAAATATACGCGATAAGGCTTGTCCCATCTGTGGCAAGACTTTTGTGGCCGGCTCCTCGTACTATGCTCATTTAATGTTGCACAATGAGAAGAAACGTTTTGAGTGTGACAAATGTGATATGAAATTTGCCCAATATGCTGGCTTATACAAACACAAAAAGAATCGTCATACATAAATTACAAAATTTTTTTTTAAGAAGGGAAAGGTTTTCATACACTTTATTTAGTTAACTTTTTTATTTTATTTCTATAAACCATACAAATAAATTTAATTTTAGTTGTATCACTTTTATCCTAAAAAAATTTAAAATAATATAATTTTAATTTAATTTTTTTAATTTCAAAAATTAAAAGCCACCCCAGGTATCTTATTAAGAGCGTTTCTCAGAAAATGCTTACAACTTACAAAATATTTCAATACTTTAAATACTTCCAACGGTAGCAATATAAACTTAAGTCAGATATTAATATGTACTTGCTATTCATTTAGATTACTTATCTCACACAATAGTTTTCAAAAATTTATGTAAAAGTAGTTTTATCAATTGTTTACGTATTGAGAAAACGTATGAGAATTATTGTTGAAAATATAAACAAAAATTGTTAAAATTAAACGAAAGCAAACTCTACTAAATTGTTTGTAAACAGGCAGTTGTAATGTCAATTATTTCATTTAATCAGTTACCTTGCAAATTTAGTTGGGTTAAACAGCTGCCTCCACCATATATAATGGGTTTTTTTTTTTTTTTTTTTGAAGCACCAATAAAGAAAGATTCCTAAATATATAATAGCGTCTCATTTTTTTATTTTCCTATTAATTTAATTACATAAAAGCCTTTTTTTTAAACGACTCTGACATTTATTTTTTTTTTTCTTTAAATTATAGGTTAAAAATAACAGCTTTTTTATTGAATTTAATTGATATATAATATGCACTTTTTTGTTATCATATTTTTATTATTTTAATTTTATTTCAACTCAATGTAGCAAGATCGGCTTTAACCTTTTTTTCATTACCGAAATTTTAATTGATTTTTATGCATTTTAATTTAAACTTGATTTCAATTTAATTTTACAATAACGAATAGCACTTTCATTTATTTACTTTTAATTATTTTATCATTATATCATTAGATTTTTCTGATATTTTTACTTATATACATTATAAACCTACTTATTATTACTTTTTCTTTTTTATTTATTTAAATTATAGGCTATAAATAACACCTTTTGATTAGATTTAATTAATATATTATATGCACTTTTTATTTATTCTTATCACATTTTTATTATTTTCACTTTATATCAACTCAATTTAGCAAAATTGGCTTTTAAATTTTTTTAATTATCGAAATTTTATTTATTTTTTTTTTTTATAATAATTTTTTTTTATTATTATTACAATTTGACTTTTTATTTTTACCTAGACTTGATTTCAATTTAATTTTCTAATAATGAATAACACTTTCATTTATTTATCTTTAATTATTTAATCAATATACATATCATTAGATTTTTCTGATACCTCCTCCACCTTTTTTTATTGGATTTAATTAATAAATATATAATTGGCCATTTTTATTTAATCTTATCATATTTTTATTAGTTTCACTTTATTTCAACTCAATTTAGCAATATCGGCTTTAATATTTTTTTTAATTGCCGAAATTTTAATGAATTTTTTTATATAAAAACACTAAATTTATTTTATTCTTATTTCAATTTTTTTTATTTTTAATTTCAACTCGATTATCATAGATTTTTCTTATATTTTTATTTACATACATAATAAACCTCCTAGTTGTTACTCTTAATTGACACTTTTACTCTTTATCTATTTTTCACACACGCAGCTGTTCGTTAATCATACAAAAACAAACACACACGTAAACATACATAACATACATTTTAATTAAACTACTCACATCAAACATTTTCAACCTAACCTCGAAAATCAACTTGACGGCAGGCATTTGCACAGAAACATTTAACATTTAAAAAGGGTGCTCCGCCGGCAGCCAACTTCACATACTAACACACACAACCATACCAACAACGACAAGCAACACAAACTTTTCTTCTACTATTTGCATCTTGCTGAATAACATTTTTCCATTTTTCTATTTAAATTTCATAGTTTCGTGCAATATTTTTACAAAACTTTATAAAGCACCATTTAAATAAACACTTTTTGATAAAATTTCTTCAAGATTTTACCGGCATAATACTTTTTTTAATATTAGAAAAATTATTTTACAAGGAGACACATTTTAAGTAAATCGCGCAATTGTTAAACGAATGTCAACTAAAGCAATGAGATGCCAGAAAACTATATTGACAGTTGGAAAGAAACTATGAGAGAATAAAGTTGCCAGAATTTTGTTAAGTTTGTAGTAGGTAAAAATAAACGAGGAAAGGGAAATGTGTGTATGTGTGTTTGTGATAGCTATGACAATAAAAGGTTGAAGATTAACAACTAGATTTATTCGATTTGATAAATGCTTGCACATACATACATACATACATATGTACATACATACATATATAATATTATATATGTATGTATTATTCTTATATTTATGTTTTAAAAGAATTTGGTAAAATTAAACCCAGTCCAAAAACTACAGGAATTTCTATACACATTTGTGTAATCAAGCCGGCGGCATCCAAGCTGTTGTTATAGGCGGATGCAGCTATAGTTCTTTACGCATTGATATTTCAAATCGGTATGATACATATTTGATGAAAAATGTTTTAGACACAAAAACAATTTGATGTGTTTATTTGAATAATTTTACTCACTCTAATTTACGTTTTTATGGCTTATTGATTTTTTTTTTTTAATATATGTTAAGGCCTGTTATGGAAATCAATTTTTAAGGAAATAGTTTTAAGAAAAGTTATGATGTGCTTTTTACTTCTGTAAATGATTTTTAATATGTATGTTCCTTTAAAAACTCGATTTTGAATTCTTTGTTAAGGTATAGTCACATTTGGCAAAAATTTGCCCAAAAGAGCGTAACCACTAAATACTGTTGAAAGCCATTTTGATTCAGACACATGTTTAATAAGCTAAACAGTTTCATACATAACTAATAGACAATGTCATAAAATCTAATATTATTATAAACTGTTTAACATAATAAACACGTGTCTGAATCAAAAGGTTTTTCATTGGTATGTACTGGTTTCGTTGTTTTGTGCAAATGTTTTCCCAAGTGTGACTGCATCTTTAGTTACTTGGTTTTTCATTTAAGCTAACGATATATATATGAGTTTTTCAAACAATTGCTCTTTTTAATTATTTAATTGCTTTATTAATTTGCAATATTATGATCTCTGCAAAAATGATTTTTCAGCTCCATTTTCTTTAGAATAACAAAAGGTGGATTTTACTTTACTTTTTTTATAGTTAGCATTGTAAATAATGTATATATCGAGCTCTTACCGCCAAAATAGTGTAAGCGACACGTTTATCGATTTTCGATTTTTTGATGAAAATCGATTATTTACTATTATTTGCATCATCTCTAAAAATTTCATAACTGTAAAAAGTTCCGTTACGAATTTATAGCAAAAGCAATTTTAAGGTAAGTGAACATTCTTAGTTTGTTTACATTTTTTGTGACTACGAAGTGTCGCTTACATTAAAATTTTCTGTAACAAATTAAGTGATAAATTACAATATATTCGCGATTTTACTATTTTTTTGTAATGTCGTTAAATCAACTTGAGGTAAATGTGTTTTTTTAATTTAAATACAATATTTTTTTGGTTGTTATAAAGAAATTTCTGTTTCAGTTTTCAACAAAAAAGATCGCTTGTTCCATACAGCGACAGCGATTCTGATTCACAAACAAGTTATTCTTCGAAGACTATGAATTAGAATCTGAGGACCCATCGGAAGATATTGAAGAAGAAACGTTTGTGGGTAAAAGAGCTTACAAAAAGCCAAAATCAATACCTAAAAGGCTACAAAACCTAAAAAAAAGCGGATACGAGTGTTCAACCGAATCCATGTGCAAATAAAAAGTGTGGGAACGCATGTGGCGTTAAGTTTGCCGAATCCGATCGTTTAGCAATAAATGAACATTTTTGGGTTGTTGGGAATAAAATTCGACAAAAAGACTGGTTGGTTTCCTATATGACGCGTAAAAGCATTCGCAGGCGAAGAGGAGATGGCAACAAAAGGCAGTTTAGCTACAATTATGTTATTAATTATAATAATGCTAGTCACAAAGTGTGTCAACAATTTTTAATGAAAACGCTTCACATATCACAACAAATGTTAGTATCCGCAAGGAATAATTCAAATTGTTTAAAAACTTTTAGCACGAAGAAAAAGAGTTCCACGCCTCATAATAAGTCTGACGAAGCCAAGTTGACACTTTTAAAATCTTTTATTGAACTGTTACCAGCAGTTCCATCGCATTACTGTCGCAATAAGAGTAACAAGCTGTATCTACCGCAAGAATTTCGCAACATTAAAGGAGTATATGATCGGTACACTGAACATTTGAAAAGTATCAATAAGATATCGGATCTGTTATCCTTGAGAGTTTTTCGAGATATTTTTAAAAATTGTTTTCATATCGGTTTTCACTTGCCTAAAAAAGACAAATGCGTCACGTGTCAAAATTATAATAACTTGGACAGCGAAGCCCAGAAGCATTTGGAGCAAACAGAAGTATACCAAACACACATAAGAGACAAAGACAAGTCTAAAGAAATATTTTTGGAGGAACAGAGACAAAGCAAAGAAAATTCCTCATTCTTATGTGCTAGTTTTGATCTCCAAAAAGTTTTAAATACACCACACGGTAAAAGCGTAACATTATTTTATTCACGAAAATATGCATACTATAATGAAAGCGTATATGAAAATGGCACAAGAAATGGTTACTGTTTTTTGTGGGGAGAAATTGACGGAAAACGAGGTTGTAATGAAATTTCCACAGTTGTTTTTCAATATTTAAAGCTTGTTGATGAAAAGAGAACTCACTCTTCAATAAGTCTTTACTGTGACAGCTGTCCTGGTCAAAATCGAAACAGAGCTATGCTTGCCACATTAATATTTTTTATTGAAAATTCAAGCTATATTAATAATATTAAAATCCCGTTTTTGTTACCTGTACATACCATGATTCCCGTTGACTCCATTCATAGTACTATTGAATCATTTATTCGTGAAAGAACAGTTTGGGCTCCAAGTGAATGGTTTACTATGATTTCTAATGCGAGAACTAATCCAAATGCTTATAAATGTATTGTAATGAATCGTCTCGATTTTAAAGACTGGAAAACATTTTCTCAAGCAATGCTTCCCAATTCAACAAATATTTCTTTTCCAACTTTACGTTCTGCATCATTTGAAAAAATAGTCCTATTATAAAACTTAAATATGGATATTTTGATCACTCCGAAATTAAAGAAATTGATCTCAACTCAATTGCGCGATCAAGACGCAATTCTGCCATCATAACCAATGGACCTCTTTCTTTATATGGCGATTTTTTAAAAATTTCTTTAAGAAAATACAAGGATTTAAAAACACTTTGCGATAAAAATACAATACCTAAAAAGTTTCACAACGAATTTTTAAATTTAAAACACGATGAGTCTGTTAAAGATTCACTACCTGAAACAGACCAAGAGGACGAAATTTAATCCGAGTCAGTTTTTTGATTTATTTTACATTTTTATCTTAACCATTGAATTTAAGGTTTAAAACTTTAATTTTTATTTATGTATATAAGAATAATTCGTACCGAAATTAAAAGTTTAGTTTTTCTGAAGAAATTTTTCTAATTTATTTTTTTCTTATATTATTTTTATAGCTACCATTGAATTTAAGGTTCAAAACTTGAGTAGCTTGAGCGCCTGACAGCGAAAATAACGTAAGCGACATAAATACCCGTTATGTTATGGATATGTAAATAAAACCAATTGGACAAAATTGGACAAAATAATGCTTATATTTCAAATTTCACGGTAATACTTAGATTAAAAGCAACGATAATTACAAAAACCCTTCTCCTGTAAAATTTTGTTTTTGTCGCTTACAATATTTCCGCCGTAAGGGCTCGATATCATCAGAACAGCAAACAAACAACCAACAACGGTTACACCACTTCTGCGCTTATAGCCTCATATATGAACATAGGTAATTTCTAAAATGCATATCTATGCCAAAGAGGCAATGATTAAAAATTCAAAGGTTCGGTGGTTTTTTGGTTGCTTGCTTTACTAACCTTTCTATTAAACATATGTTTATGCATACATTTGTACATATGTATTACTCTAACTTGCTTATATTTTGATTAATTTAATTTTTAATAACGAATATCACTTTCATTTATTTATTTTTAATTATTTTATAATTATGTAAATGTGTATATGTACCTAATAAACCTGCTATTTATTACTCTTGAATTACACTTTAAATCTTTATAAATGTACATATTTTTCACTCAGCTTGTCATTAATCATACGAGAACACACACACACATACACGCACACATAATATGCGTTTTTATTAAACTACTCTCATTAACCATTTTCAACCTAACCTCGAAAATCAACTTGCCGGCCGGCATTTGCATAGAAACATTTAACATTGAAAAAGGGTGCTCCGCCGGCAGCCAGCTTCACATACTAACACACACAATCATACCAACAACGACAAGCAACACATACTTTTCTTCTACTATTTGCCATCTTGCTGAATAACATTTTTCCAGTTGGATTTTCTATTTAAATTTCATAGTTTCGTGCAATATTTTTACAAAATTTTATAAAGCACAAATTAAATAAACACTTTTTGATCAAATTTCTTCAAGATTTCACCGGCATAATACTTTTTTTAATATTAGAAAAATTATTTTACAAGGAGACACATTTTAAGTAAATCGCGCAATTGTTAAACGAATGTCAACTAAAGGAATGAGATGCCAGAAAACTATATTGTCAGTTGGAAAGAAACTATGATAGAATAAAGTTGCCAGAATTTTGTTAAGTTTGTAGTAAACGAGGAAAGGGAAATGTGTGTGTGTGTGTTAGCTGTGACAATAAAATATTGATGATTAATTAACAAATAAATGTATTCGATTTGATAAATGTATGTTTATACATAGTACTATTATATTTGTTTTAAAACAACATGGTAAAATTAAACTCCGACCTAAGACTAATGGAATTTATATACACAATTGTGTAATCAGGCCGGCACAAATTTGTAACGGCGGCATCCAAGCTGTTGTTATAGGCGGATGCAGTTGTAGTTCTTCCGCTTTGATCTTTTAAATGAGGAATGTGCCAACTATTTAGACACAGAAACCATTTGATTTGGGCACTATAATTTACTTTTTTATTGCTTATTGAATGATATTATATAGGCATGTAATGGAAATCGAAGTCAAAGGCTCCTTGTTGTTCTTTAAGTTCCTTGTGCAACTAACTTTACTATTAAACATTAATTTACTATTAAATATTACTAACTTGCTTATGTCCAGGATCTCCATGTCTCATGTTAAATCCTTCGACTCTTTTTTAAGTCTTACTATATTAAAAAGAAGAGCAGAGTAGGACAGAACTCATTAAGGTTCTATACTGCAGTTCAGAAGCATTCTCAATTATTGGAGATTTTATAGTGCCGTGTGACAAAGAAACCATCATTATTGTTGTAGATAGATATATTTAGATAGTTTATTTTTCTGTTTAAAAAATACTTAATTTTCTATTTTATGGTAGAAGTTAAGTTTCGTTAAAATACTCTTATTTATTTGTTTTTAGCAAACAAAAAATTGCCATATAAGTATGTATGTACTTATAAAAAAAATAATGATTCTCATTTATTTGTATGTAATTAATTTAAAATCATTTGGAAAAACGTTTCTGCTGTCTAAGACGATAGATATCGTTGACTGGAGGAACAGGGGCGGGTGCTTCTTCATCGCTGTCATCTCCACCAGGCAGCATACGTCGTCGTTTAACACCCGATCCAGTTGAGGTGTCACCCGTCAAAGTGCTTTCATCCACAATCCAATGTACAGATTTGGCCAAGTCGAAGATTTTGATGTCGCAACCAGGATCACCTGACGGCAAGGGTGCAGCTGGAAATAACATTGAATTGCTAAGACCAAAATAAATTATAGTCAAAGCACACAACTTACCATCTGTTAATTTTATACGATTGAATATGTCAAACAACATTTCAATGGAAACAAAGGGCCCTCTAAAGCAAACTGGTGGCGGTAAATTTGCACACAAGGCGGCCAAAGCGGGCGGTTGGGGGAATGTGCCACCTGCCAAAGGATGAGCTCCAGGATAAGCATTGGCTTTAGGTTTAAAGGGTATATATTGAGCAAAATCTGGCTTGGGTATATTTACAGTGGGTTCGTTTTCGTCTTCTTCCTTAACAGGGGGCATTCCTGGAGCCCCTGGTGCATTGGGCATTTTATTGAGGGTAATGCCCACATTCTTTAACAAAATATATTCACAAGCAAATCATTTAAAAGTAATTTCAAAATATGTATTAAAACAAAATTACCTCCGTATAGCCTATAGATCTCAATTCGACTGTCGTGCAAGGATATAAATCTAAAAACTTATAACGATCCACCAATTGGGCAGTTTCCTTCCCTTCATACTCTTTAAGCTATTGTTCAAAATAGAAATTAACTCTCGATTGTTGTTTTCTTATGAGAACATGACTTACATTTTCTAAAACGGCACTACGCCTTCTCTCCACCTTTACAATACTGGAAAGATCTCCAATATTTGATTCAAATTCCAAAAATCTATTCCATACATTTACACTGAGTTGTGGCGTCAAGCCTCCGGAGGATAAAACACGCTCGAATAAAACTCTGGTATTATTGTCTTCATTTAAATGTGACAGATAGTCTATGTAACACATGACATATTCCGGACTGCCACCGAAACGTTTTAAGCCCAATTCGAAAATGCGAAATGCTATATCTTTATCCTTGGAACAATAATACTCCATTAAGGCGGCTGCCACAAAAACATGATAACGGGAACGTATATCTTCACGGGCTTTTTTGAAAATAGCTCTGGCAGATTTGATGCCTTCGGCACGTCGGGCGAATTTCATATACTGAACGAAGGCCTAAAATGGACGGTTAAAAGTTTGTAAGAGAAAATTCGTATTCGGGAAATTTTTTAGAACTCCAATTTATTTTTTATTTTTTTTTTGTTTTTATATAACAATTCCACAAAATAAAAATTTCCCTTTAAGGGATATTTTTGAACTTTGAGGTGATTTTCAAAATCTTTGTAATATTTAATAATTTAGTAAAAATATAGGAAAATAATTATTTTAGTTGCGTAAAATCTTTAAAATCTTTAATCTTTAAAAATGAAAGCTTAAGAAATCGATCAAAATTATATTTGATTATTTAAAAAACAATTATTTTATCCATCAAAAAAAATCCCTGTAAGGGAATTTTTCAGGTCAGTGAAATTTTGCGTAAAAAACAAATCGAAAGCTTCTAAGCGAAAACTCCTACTAGTTATATTTTTAAAAACTCCCTTTTAAAAATTTGCGTTTTTTCATAAATATTCAGATTCTTTGTAATATTTAATGATTTAGTAAAAATAAAAGAAAATTAATTATTTTAGTTGCGTAAAATCTTTAAGACAAAAATACCCCTTAAGCAAAATTTTGCGGAAAACTTATGAACTCAACAAAATTAGATTTAATCATTTAAAGAACAATGATTTCACACATCCAAAAAATCCCTTTAAGGCGAAATTAAAAGTTTGTAAGCGAAAATTCCATTAGGGGAAGTTTTTAAAACTCCCTTTCAAAATTTTTGTTTTTTTTTATAAATTATTCACAAAATAAAAATTTCCTTTTAAGGAATATTTTTGTAATTCGAGGTAATTTTCGAAATGTTTTCAATTATTAATAATATATTTAAAAATACAAGAAAGTTAATAATTTTAATTGTGTAAATTCTTTAAAACAAAAATATGCCAATTTGGCAATTTCGACGAAAGCTTAAAAATTCGATCAAAATTTGATGTTATTTTACAATTATTTTACCCAAAATTTTGTGTCAAAAACAAATACATATAAAGAGCTTCTTAACTCACCAAAGTTGGATCTATATCGGGTATGGATAAAAACTTATTGTACATGGCATGTACTTTATCATATTTCATGCGTCCTTCTTCAAAATCAGCATAAGCAAAATATAGCAAAGCGTTTTTATTGAGAACACCATTTATGGAACGTTCTAAAATATTTGCACATTCATCGCCAAAAATTTTAGCTGCTTGGGTATCCTAAATAAAACAAACAAAAAAGATATTGAAGAATATATTAATAATTTAAAAATATGTAAAAGGTATAAAATTTATTATATATATATATATATATATATATATAAATAAATAAGAAAACGCATTAATAAATCGATGTCACTATAAGCATCAAAGAAATTGCATTTCTAATAAGTTAAAATTCTGCATAAAAAATAATATTGTTTCATCAAACAAATTTCGTATAGAAATCTGTTTTATAAACCTCTCATAAATCAAAAATATTTTTTATGACTAAGGTCTATAAATTTTTTAGTTGAGAACTAGTCTTTGAAAATATATCATAGACTTTCAACTATTAAAATCTCACAATTTTACTTATAGATATATCTTTTTTCCTTTTTTTGGTGTAATGCAAGTTCTTGAATACAAATGGGCATCATTTTTAAAGTTGTATGAAATAAAAATATCCATTTGTTTTTGTATTTGTAAGCTAACAAGAGATTCAAGAATCTCAAAATTTATTGACTGTTTTATCAAACAGACTTTCTTCTTTAAAGTAATTGGTACTGCCAATACTAAGCAACTTTTGTTGTTACTGTTGCATTTAAATGTCCACTGAAATTGAGAAATTTTATGGTATAAAAACACATTACGCACTCCTTTATCAGCTAAAGCTTTAGAGCTGTGATCTAAAAACTGTGCTGCTTGATGCCACACCGCCGGATGATGGGTCAGTACCAATAAGCACTGTTCGGTGGCAAACATAACACGTCGGGTTATAAGCGCCGTGTCTTCGGTTCTTAAAGGATTGGATTTTTCAAAAGCAATAAATTTTTTCCATAGTTCAACCTGTAACAAATATTTAAATATATAAATTTATAAAAATAAATGTTTTGTAAATGTGAATAAACCTGTTTAACTTCCTCTTTGGACACAGATGGTGGTATAGCGGGTAAGTTACGATTAAGGCCCTTGGTAATATTTTCCAATTCCTTGGCCACTCTACGCGCATTCATGTAATCTCTGAAATTTTGAAATTTGTAACCATACATACTTAAATTTCCTTATGCTGTTTTTCATAACATACTTTGATCTTTCTAAACTCATTTTTTCCGATATTATGGGATTAATATTATGCTCAAAGGCTATATAGTCTTTCCAAAGAATTTCTATGCCTATTATGGGCGTTACAACGGCCTTTTGATAAACTCTCCTTACTGCAGTAATTTTTTGATTTTCTGCATAGCTGCCTACAGCTTCAACACTGCGCAGAAAGGATATATAATCTTGCCATATGGAGAAGGAATTCAAATCCATGCCAATCTTTTCCAAAGCGAAATCATAGGCTTGCGCTAGTTTTTCTCTGAAAGAAAAAATAAAGCACCATCAGTTGTTTAGCAAGCTAGAGGCCCCTGTGGCTGAGTGGTAGCGATGCTAGCCTCTCAGTCCAGAGGTCGTGGGTTCGATTCCCACCATAGACCCTGTGTGTTTTTCGCAGACAAGCTAATCGCTTTGCGGGTTGTGTTTGTTATGTTTATGTTATTAGAGTAGATCCTAATAGCTGTTCTTTTTAAACAAAATTTATACTTACTTGTGTGTACTTAAGCCCGCCTTGGTCTCCTTAACGTATGTCAAATATAATTTCCACAAGTCAATATTCAAAATTTTCACCAAAGAACGTTGAAATAATTTTTCTACTCTTTCAAAATTGCGCCCCTTCATTTCTTGTTCAATGTAAATTTTCCAATAGCGCGCTGTGGTGGGAAAGACATTGACCAGTGATTCATATAAAGTGCGCACTTCATTGACTGGACGGGTCTGAGCTTCGCGCAACAACGTGGACCAAGACTCTATGTCATAGGGGCGCATTTCTACAACTTGTTGGGCGCGCACCAAGCGTTCGTGGCCCCATTCCTTAATAAATATTAATTCGGTTAAATAAATTCATATATATACACATATTACATGGAAATTATATGTATTAACTTACAATATCAATTTTTATTTGATCCCGCACCGACATGTTTACTGAATTGTCTAGACTCTCGAACTTTTCTTATATTTAATGAAAAATATTCTTGTGCGAATGTTCCAAGGTGTTTATAAACTTTATTTTCGATATTTTAATATTAGAAAAGTTAAAACTTTTGTTTTAAACAACTTTTTCAGAAAAGCCGCTTGTCTTTATTCATTGGCTTGCGTTAAATAAATTAATTGCAAATGTCAAAAAACCACCTTTTGTGAAACTAGTGCTGCCACTCTAAAGAAAGTTCTTCAACGCCGTCAAAGTATTTATGACGCCGCCAAACCATTTGTTGTGTGTCGGCAAACACTTAAAGCCGTGTCTCAAGAAACATGGAAAAAATCATAATGCGAATTACGCGAAACTCTTAAAAAGTATTTATATATGTAGTTACATATTGAATTACTTCGACTATTACATGATTAGGGCTTAAATGTTTAAAGTTCATCGCAATATTCTGCTTGAAATATTTTTATACTATAGACATATTTTCGCAGTGTATTTTAGTATCAGCTGTTTGACAGATGGCCTTGAAAATGTCATTTTTTGCTTTTGACAATGAATCAGTGGTGGTGTTTATAAAATAAAATTTCTGTATTGACGAACGAAGAACTGAAAATATTTTATGAGAAAAACAACGAAAAATACTAATATTTGGAGAAATTAAATAACAAAATAAGAGTCTGCTAAAATGGCAGAAAAATTTTCCTATCAAAGAACCGTACAAAGTTTGGCGAGGGTACTGGCTCAGATAAAACCAACGCCCTGGGAAAAAGTAAGCTTATCATTCTTTTTGAGGCTTCCTTGGCCTTATTAAATTAAAAATTATCGAATTATACACTGGAATGTGAAAATTAATTCAAAGACAAGAAAAGAACAAATTTTCAAGTTGTTAAAATCCAAGTTATTGTTATTGTGTGTTAGTAATTTTTTGGATGGGTGGGATGGCTGTGAAACATTTGCAGACAAATACATATTTACATGCTTAGAAGGCTTATGAAACACAAAAATTACCCATTAGCTAGCCAGCCAATACAACATGTTTTTTTATTGTTTATTAAATGATAATTTTGTGACGTTTACTTTTAGGTTCGATCGTTATTTCGCTATTGTCCCCAAGAAAATGCTGCAGGGGTCTTTTGCTTGGATTCCCGTTCACAAGATGCTGTCATTGCGTTGGGCTTGTATTTTCTAGAAAGTGGCTGTCAACATGAGAAACGTATTGTGCCCTATTTATTAAGATTGGCAAAATGCTTACCTAAAGCTGTCTGGGTTGATGATGGAAAATGGAGCAAAACCGATAGTTAGTTAAAACATAAATACATAAAACTCCTTTAATTTTAATTTCTTATTTATTTATTTGTTTAAAATCTTAGGAATCCCTTCTGCGGAAAAATTCGGTTTTTGCTTAAATACTTTGCTTTCTGATATTGTGGTGAAATGTCCGGTTTTAAGGGAGGAAATCATTTTAAATCAAGTTGAAACTTTGGGTGCTCTTGCCAATATCATTAAAAGCAGCAAAGAAAGCAGTTCCGCCCCACCACCCATTATACTATGCAAAGCTACAGTGCCACTACTTTTTGGCTTGGCGCGTTCCATGGGACGCTATGCCACCCACGATCCACCTTTATTATGCCGCATATATCCCCGTGAAGAAATGCCCGTTATAAGGCGAAATTCGAAAGAAGGTGGCAGCTATAGTTCCAGTGAGCGTCTAGCGTTTACACAATTTCGTCCCATAATACCGCGGTCCATGTCGGGCAGTCTGAGCCAAGATTCTAATGAAATACGCGCGCGCCAGTTGTCGGTTATAGCCAATTTGAATAGACACAAACCGCAATTGCACACTTATTTTTCCGTGCCCTATGATCCTCGTACACATTTCTTTACACGCTATGGCTCCAGCTTCAATCAGTTTCCGAACATGCGTGTCACTGATACGCCCACTAAAACGCAGAAACCCATAACCATGCCACCTTTTCCCATACAACATCTGCAAACTATTTTTGCGGTGGCCAAGAAACTTTTAACCAAAGAAGCTCTAGAGCATTTGGACGAACAAGCCAGTGATATATTTGCTTTACATCAGATCAAGGGATATTGCTACAAAAGTTTTTCAGAAACTCTAAATCTGGTATTGGTCACTTTATTGCGTGAAATACTGCAGCATCAAATTGATTTGCCGGCTCCGTTCACCAAAGACGTGCAGGAATTTGTCAAGCGTTTGTTTTTGAACGGACAAACTGAATTGCAAAATAAACAACAGGATCAGGAGCGTGAGAAGAGGGAAGAGAATGGCATACCTGTGGTGAATAAATACAAGGTCAATGTTATGGCCAATGCAGCCTGTGTGGACCTGTTAGTTTGGGCCATACGCGACGAAACGGGTAAGTTTAAGTTCAATTTAGCGTGATTCTTTTTTATATCGAAAGTAATATTGATTTAATATATTAAACATGCTTTAGATATTTTCCAGTAGTGTAATGATATCTAAATTCTTCTTTTGTTTTTTCTTTTCAAATTTTTTTAATTTTCAGTTGATGATGAGTACAATGTACCTTCATTGCAGTATGCTTTATCTTATTTAATCAAAAAAGGTTTAATTTTTTTTTTTAGTTTTGTTTGGTTCTTATTTCAAAATCAAATTGAGTGTTTCCTTTCTTACTACTCATTCATTCTTTTAATCTTTCCTTGTGGTTTTGGAATGAAGTTTCTTTTAACGAATTGAAAAATATGAACAAAATGATATCCAAAGAATTATTCAACTGAATGTTATTCGAGTAAATTTATTCGAACCAAAATTATTCGTATAAAAACTATACTTATAAAGTAATTTTGCATAAAAAATAATATCCAAACAGTTTTCAATTTAATGTTAAGCGAATAAAATTAATCGAATAGAGTTTTTAGTTGCTAAAAATTATTCGAAGAAATTAATCCAAACGTATGTATTATAATAATAAAAATATTTAAATAAAATAATGTATTCGTATTAAATTTATTCTATTCAATAAATTAGACAAAATTACTCAATTGAATTTAAAAAAAATCTTTTTCGAAGTAAATAAATAAAAAATTATTCGAATAAAATAAAATTACTTTATTGGAATATTTTTTCTAGGAAAAATAAACATTATTCATAGAAAATTTATTCGATTACATAAAATAGTTCGAATCAATAGTATTGCACTTAAATTCTTAAATTAATTGGAATAAAAGAAAGCTTTACTAATAAACATTCGAATAAAAATTATTATACAATTTCTTCGAATAAAAATTTACTGAACGATATATGTACATACATATGTAAGTTATTCGAATGAAAATTCCAACAAAAATGATTGGTATACAATATTTACTATGGAAAAAAAAATATATTCAATATGTATGTACATATATACGCATTGAATATCTTTTTTTTTCTTATTAAATATTGTTCGAATGAAAATTATTCGAATCAAATTTTTCGAATAAAAATTATTGGGATAAAATGTAGTCTAGAAAAATTGGAATAAGAATTTTATCAAATACATAATTTTTTTTAATCGATTAAAGTTATTTGGAAAATGAATATTATTCGAACAAAATTTGTGAGAATAATTTGAGCAATAAAATTTTGTTGAATAAAAATTATCGGAATACATTTTATTCGAATAAAGTTGCTTGGAAAATAAATATTCGAATAATCATTATTCAAACAAAATATCTTTCGAGTAAAATGTTTCAGAATAATAGTTTTTCCAATAAAATTTTGTGAAATAAAAATTATTCGAATAAAATTCGAATTATGAACTAGAATAAAAATTACTGGAATAAATTTGTTCGGAAAGTACTCGTAAATAATCGAATAAATATTATTTGAATAAAATTTGTTCAAATACAAATTTTCAGAATAGTAGTTTTTCCAATACAATATTGTTGAATAAAAATTAATCGATTAAAATTTACATATAAATTAAAAAAAAATTGAATTTTAAATTTTGTCAAATAGCTTACATTTTATTCAAATAAAGAAGTTTTAAAAATAAGTATTATTCGAATAAAATTATTCGAATAAAATTTTTCAAAATATGTAATTGGTTTTTAAATAAATTTTTAGATTGTATATTGCAATAAAAATTATTGAAATATTGGAATAAAATTTTTTTCGAATAAAATTTATTCGATTAAATTTTTTTTTTTCGAATAAAATTTGTTCGAGTAAAATTTTTCAGAATATAATTGTTTTAAATAAAAATTATACGAATAAAATTTAGAATATAAATTGAAATAAAAATAGCACAAGATAATAAAATTATTCGAACAAGAGTTATCAGAATGTAAATTATCAGTCCAATATTTTTCCTACAGCTTCCAGTACGAACAATTTTATTGGAATATTGAAATTCGATTGAAGTAGTTACAAAAATTATTATTTTAAGGAACTTCGTTTTAACCTCGTAACATTTTTTACTCCCTTTTAAATCGTAGTCCTATTCATATGTTTGATTGGTTTGATTCTAAATATGTTTCTTGACTAGATATGAAGCTTTTTATTTAGTTTTAACCTGACATTCAATTGACTTATTTTCTCAATTAAATACTCATATGGGAAAGTATCACTCACATCCTTTTGAAAACCAGAGACTTGAGGGAAAGCAGTAATAAAACCTGCGTTGTTCATGATGTTTACTAGAGAGCAGTTCAACTTTCTCTTGGCAACATTTTTTCTGCTGTTCTGATCGGGATGGAAAGTGAGCAATCATAAGATGTGGAACCCATGTGCATGAAAAAATTGTGTTTTACTATTGACAAGAATGGGCAACTAAAACTAAAAATCTGTCCAAAACTGATTGGTGCTTTAAAAATAAAAACTTTTGCATACATGTTTTAGAATAGGCGAGACTTCAAGCTGATCAAATATAATATCTACAAGATTTTATGAACTGCAATGGCTGCTCTATAACCCTTATTAAAATACTTTTAATTCAGCATCAACTATACTCGACTCCTGCATTTTAAAAATTGTATAAAAATCATTTTCAATTCCTTCTTATGAAAAAAAAACACTTTGTAAATTATAAAAACATCTTTTCGTAAAAATTTTCAATCATATTTCCAATTTGTCTCTGTGGTTTATGCAACTAAACATCCTTCTATTGTTTGTATCTGATTATTATGTTTGGAATGCCTTTTTATGCCACCTTAGAACTCCCAGTATTGTTTATACACTTTATTTTTTATTTTTTTAGTTTATATTAATAAATTTGATTTGTTGCCTGTCTTGTACCTCCCAATTTTTACAGAGGCCGACAAATTGTGTGGACGTTTGTCGCAAAAACTCAATTCCCAATTGTCCCACAAAATCGTTATGGATCATATGCCCTTGCTGATGGTTTGCCTGGAAGGCCTGGGCAAATTGGCTCAGAAATTTCCAAATATTGCCAACACCTCAATATCTTACTTGAGAGATTTCCTAGTCGATCCCAGCCAAATTCTTACCAAACTGCATGCTCATTCCCAACAATTGATGGCCTTGCAGAAGAAGGAAAAGGAGGTAACACCCTTCAAGATAGTGGTGCAAAGCAGTGAATCACGCTCCACGGTGGATATATTTGGGGAGAGTAAAAAGTATGCCCCCTTAAGGACGGGACAAGCTGCCTTTGAGGCTTTAAGGGATGCAGCCATAGAAAATTTGAGCATAGCCTTGAGAGCAGCCCAGCCGGTGGATCAGTTTTGTGTGCCTGCCCTGGTGGCGAATGTCTCCAATCGTTTATTCACCGCAGAGAAGCATGAATCGTGAGTCAATTATATAATTTTAATGGCATTAATATTTTTTTATTTAATATGTTTTTTTTAATTAAAAAAAAAAAACAAAAATAGAGAATCTACTTTGGTCAGCTTAAATATAATTGTTATGTTGGGCCATGTGGCCGTGGCCTTGAAGGACACCTCCAAGACTACCCAGAATATATTGCAATTTTTCATACAACGTTTTTGCAAAGTACCTTCGGAACAGAATGCTTTAATTGTCGATCAATTGGGTTGCATGGTCATTTCGCAGTGTGAAACTTATGTGTTTGATGAGATAATGAAAATGTTTTCACGCGTAACGGTGCAGTCGGCCTCATTGGCCTATACCTCAGATCCGGAGCACCGCAAACAGTTCTTCAGTGTATCGGATGCTGTAGTCAATGCTCTGGGTAATATTGCAGCCAATATACAAGGTGACGATGAGAAATTGGAACTTTTGGGCAAGTTGCTTGAACTCTTTGTACAAATCGGTCTTGAGGGAGAGCGTTCCTATGACAATACGCCTGGGGCGCCCAAGGCCAGCTCTAGTGCCGGCCATTTAGGTATGTTAATACCGGTAATTGCTGTACTACTGCGACGCCTGCCGCCCATAAAAAATCCTCGCTTGCGTTTGCACAAACTATTCAAAGATTTTTGGGTCTATTGTGTGGTCATGGGTTTTACAAACGCCCGTCTCTGGTCACCCGAGTGGTACATGGGAGTTCAACAAATTGCCGCCAAGTCGCCATTGTTGATATCGCAAACTACCCATAAATCCGATATGCGGGAGCTGAACTATACGTCGGCCATAAAAAGTGATTCGGTTAGTTTGAATGAATTGCGCAGTCAAATATTATTGTTGCTGGAGCATCCTACAGCCGAGGTAACCGCCTGCATTAACAAGTTAACGTTTGCTCAATGCACCTATTTGCTGAGTGTCTACTGGTTGGAAATGTTGCGGGTGGAGAATGCTGAAGAGCCCAGCTTGGAGCCGATATTAACTTATCTCTGTGATCCGGCCTTGCAAAAGGATAAATCTGGTATATGGCAATGTGTGAAATGGTGAGTTACTTTCCACTATACGTATGTATTTAATACGCTAAATTCTGTTTATTTTTATTTCAAATTAATTTTTATTAAGAATAATTTCTTAAACGCTCTTAAATTCAGTATTTTCAATACTTATTTTTCATTCAATAATTTTTATTAATTAATGTGATTTTCTAAAAAAAAAGAAAGGAAAAAATAAACTACACTTTTTAGCTGGGGGAAAATACCGGAATTTTTCTGTGCAGCCACGCACTTCATCAGCACCCATGTCTAGCTACTTGGGTAGAGATTATTATTAACATCAGCTATTTAACATGAAATTTCAATAAAATGGAGGAATATAAGAAATGATTATATTGTGTATACAATTATTGATTTACTTTTGGTAAATACATGAAGTGTGTGGCTGCACAGAAAAATGCCGCTATTTCCCCAACTAAGAAATCTAATTTAATTTTTCTTCTCTTCTTTAGAAAATCACATTAATTAATAAAAATATTTCATTCAATAAAAATTGAAAATATTGAACTTAAAAGCCCGATTAAGAAATTAATTCAATTAAAATTTAATATAAATCATTTTAAATTAATGTTAGTGTGGCCGATCAAGTGTTTGAAAAATTCCGCAATGTTTTATTTACTTGCGATGAAATACGCGAAAAAGTTTTGGAATCCCAAGCCACCTTGCTGTTGGTATATTTCAATCACATACACAAGCAAATACAAGTGGTGGCCGATCAATATCTTTCCCAATTGGTGGATAAATTTCCTCATTTATTGTGGAATCGTCGTGTGCTGTGGTGCATGCTGGATGTTTTACAATTACTGGCTTTTTCTTTGACCTTGGATCCCAATGAGGAAACGCCTACCCTACGGGTAGTTTCTACACCCTATACTTTGCAGTTAATGGACTCATTGCCCGCTCGCGAGGGACGTCTTAAAGATTTTGCTGATCGCTGTCAGGGCATTGTCAACGAAGCCATGAAATGGGCTCCGCGTTCAACCAAATCCCATTTGCAAGAATATCCCAATCAAATACCCACTCATGTGTTGGCTCATCATAGTGGCTTGGCTTTGGCATTTGATTCCGTAGTTAGCACGAATACCTTTTATCCCAATGCTTTGCCTTCCATTAGTAAGAGACCCAATTGTGTACGCTCGGATACCCCTCGATTTGTTTCAGTTTTATGTTTGCGTAGCAAATATGCCGGCGAAATTTCCGGTCTGCTGTCCGTGCTTAGTGAGGAGGAGAAGGCTGGCCTGGCAGATCGCTTGGTTAAGGATGTCTGGGCTGCCTGCAAGGAGAAAAGTGATGCTCAACATCGTGGAGCGCTATGGAGGGCTACGGCATATTTGATTATATGCTCGGATATAAATCGTAAACTTTTGCATGCCGTGGGTAAGTACATATCATCCAAAAGAAAAAAAGATATTTTTTCAATTTATTTCTTATTATTATATCTTCGCAAACTATTTTTTACAGCAATTCTTTTCGTCCCAAACATGTTTTTATTTCTGTCCCAAACATATATTTATTTTCTATAGAACGTCTTTTGTCCCAAGCTAATTTTTACAGAAATGATTTCCGTCTCAAACATGAGTTTTTTATTTTCGTCCCAAACATATATTTTTAATAAAAAACCGCTTCTTGCAATCTTTCTACAAAGCAAATTCGTTATTTTAAATGATTTTTATAGAAATATTTTTTGTCTCAATCGGTTTCCTATAGACAATTTTTGTCACAAAGTATTTACAACAGAAAAACTTGTTCGTTTCATGCATTTTTTTACTTTACTGTTATTATATGTATAAATATCTTTTGATTAATCGATTTAATAGAGAAAATTGTTGTCCCAAAATTTGTCTCACGCATTTTTTTTTTTTTTTTGTTTTAATATTTTTTATTCCAGTTAAGGCAAATTAATGTTTGTTCTCTGCACCAAACTATTTTCGAAAAAAAAAATATTTATTTGTCTCAACCACTTTCCTTGGGAAAATTTTTGTCCCTAATGTATGTTTTTATTTCGAACGATTTTTTAATAAAAACCTGCTAATCGCAAAAGCAAATTTGTTTTCTCAAACGATTTTTATAGAACTATTTTTTGTCTCAATCGATTTCCTACAGAACATTTTTGTCACAAAGTATTTACAACAGAACAAATTTGCGCCTCATGCATATTTTTACTTTACTGTTTTTTATGTAGCAATATTTTTTGACTCTAATCAATTTCCTATAGAAAATTTTTGTCACAAATTTACCTCATGACTTTTTTTAACTTTAATATTTTTTTATTTTTTTGTTTATAGTTAAACAAATTATTACACGTTTTTTGTTCCAAACTATTTTCGCATAAATATATTTTGCTTAAACCAGTTTTATAAAGAAAATTTTTGTCCCAAAGTATTATCAAGTATACTTCTAATGTCTGTAAAGAAAAAACGTGTATCCCAAACCATTTTGCATTGAAAAGTTTGTCCCAATCTACTTTATGCAAAACTTTTTGTCCCAAACTATTTTGCATGGAAATATCCACATCCCAAACTAATCTCTATAGAAAAAATGTAGCTTCGGACCCTTTCTTATGGAAAATATGTTTGTCCCAAATTTTTGTAAATCTATTTTTTTTCTCAAGTAATTTCCAAAGAGATATTTTTTATTTAAACTGGATTCGTATAGAAAACATTTGTTCCAAAATATTTCCAACGAGTTTATTATCTCGAGTTAATGTACATAGTAAGTTTTGTCCCAAACTATTTTTTACAGAAATATTTTTGTCAACAAATGATTGCTTTAAAATATTTTTCTGCAAGATTTCTCTGTGGAAAATTTTCTTGTCCCAAACCTTTCATAAGGAACATTTTTGTCTCAAACTATTTTTAAAATAAATTTGGTTATTATTAATTTTTTTATCATATATTATATTTTTTTTTCATAAAATTATGTCCGAAAATATATATGTATGTATATTTTTTTTACTTTTTAAAAAATTGTTTCTGAAAATTAAATAGCTATAAATTTGTTTATCAGATAAAAATTGTTTGTACCAAAAATATTTGCAACATACTATATAATAAATTTTGTCATCAAATTATGTCCCAAAAAATTAGATAAATACCAATTTTTTACCAAATGTGTCCCAAAATTGTTCTGTCCTAAAATATATTTGTAGCAGAAAGAATACGTTTTATCATAAATTTTGGTCCCAAAATATTATATAATTTTTCTGTTTTAAAAATTTGTTTCTGAAATATCATTCAATAACTTTGTTTTTTTTTAATTTCATTTAGCCACCTCTCAAGTGGAGTTATTTACTGAATCCGCAATGGAAACTGCTGTGGAATGCTGGCAATGGGTTTTAACAGCTCGTCAAGACCTGGAGCTGTGCTTTATACAAGAAATGGTGTCGGCATGGCAGACTACATTCGAAAAGAAAATTGGCTTGTTCGCCGAAGAAGGCGAAATTACCAGTCCGTTAGCCGCCTACGAAGGCTGCAAATTGGTGCCCAAACCCGTCCTGATTGCACCTCATCTCATATGGCTGCAATTACTCTCCGAAATGGTGGACACCGCCAAATATTGTAACCGCGATAAAGTCGAAATGTTTTGCTTGCTGCTGCATCGTTGTCTGCCAATAGCCAAGAATAGCAAGCAAAATAGGCAAGTGAGCACCGTAGGCTGCCGCTTTAAATTGCTGCAATGTGGCCTGTCCCTGCTGCAGGGCAACACAATACCAAAATCTCTGGCAAGAAATATATTACGTGAACGTATTTATAGCAATGCTTTGGACTATTTCTGTGGCCCTCCTACTTGCCCGAACCAAGGCAAAGAGCAACTGCTCGATGATATTCTAATATTGCTGAAGTTCTGGCAAACCATGCGCAGTGAAAAGAAACACTTGGTCACCTCGGAGATGGGTGATTATGATGTACCCTCGGCTACACCTAATCACATGTTAATGGTTAATAGAAATCCAGAAACTGCTTCTCTCATCAGTACCGGTGAAATGGGAAGGTCTTCCTCTATTGCTGGTGCCGGAGGGGGCTGGTACAATACCATTCCCCACTCCACATCCACACTTTCGAAACGATCTAATCGCTCTAAGCGTTTGCCGTATCAAAAGGATTCGTATGACAAGGACTACATGAAGAAACGAAATTTGATTTTGGAACTGTTGGCCGTGGAAATAGAATTTCTAATCACTTGGTACAATCCCAATAGTTTGCCAGATTTGGCCATACCGGGCGAAGAACAAATCACCGAATGGCGCAATCGCCCCTATAAGGTCAATGTTTGGCGCGACTATACTCGCTTGGCCTGGACCTATAATCCAGCCTTGGCTGTTTTCCTACCCTCGCGTATCAAGAATGCCGAATCGATTGACGAAGAGGTTACACGTTTAGTGTGCTCTGATCCCATTGCGGTGTGTGAAATACCCGAAGCCCTTAAATATTTGGCCACTATCAAAAATTTACTACAAGAAAGCCCCGACTTAATGTACATTCTTGTGTGGTCGCCTGTTAATCCTATACAGGCCTTATCGTACGCTTCGCGCCAATATCCTTCACATCCACTGACAGCCCAATATGCGGTGAAAACTTTGAATTACTATCCCGCTGAATCGGTGCTACCGTACATTCCACAATTGGTGCAAGCCTTAAGACACGATACCATGGGCTATATATCCGAGCTCATTAAGAATATTTCCAAGCGCTCGCAAATTGTGGCTCATCAGCTGATTTGGAATATGCAAACTAACATGTACATGGACGAGGATCAATTGCACAAGGATCCCAATTTGTATGACAGCTTGGAGGCGTTGAGTCAAAATATTATTTCTTCCTTTTCGGGTGCAGCCAAGCGTTTCTATGAGCGAGAATTTGATTTCTTTGGCAAAATTACAGCTGTTTCCGGCGAGATACGCTCGTATCCGAAGGGAGCGGAACGTAAAAATGCTTGTTTGGCGGCTTTGAGCCGCATTAAGGTGCAATCGGGCTGCTATTTACCCTCCAATCCGGAGGCTATGGTCTTGGATATTGACTATAATAGTGGCACGCCCATGCAGAGTGCTGCTAAGGCCCCATATTTGGCCAGATTTCGAGTATACAGATGTGGCATAGCAGAATTGGAAACCAGAGCCATGGAAGTATCCAATAATCCGGTAGGCAATGACATTTTGTGTTGTTTTGTTTTAATCTAGAATGAGTTTTTATTGGCCAGAACTCGCAAGAAGATGCCAAGATGTCTTTGGGTGTGGAATCGTGGCAGGCGGCAATTTTTAAAGTGGGAGATGATGTACGCCAAGATATGTTGGCCTTGCAAGTGATAACTATATTTAAAAATATATTTCAACAAGTTGGTTTGGATCTCTTTCTGTTTCCCTATCGTGTGGTGGCCACAGCACCAGGGGTAAGTTGAACTCTGCAGAAGATCAAGTAAAATATAAAACTGTATTCATCACAAATAAAATCGATAGCTTTGCAATTCCAATCTTTAACACTTTAATGAAATGTTATCGATGTGTCTTTATATATAGAAAAGTTCTCGATAACATACGATATATACAAAGAAATAAAGTTATCGATAACTTCGTTTTTATAAAGAATTTCGCAATTCCAATTTCTTCAGTTTATAACTTTGAAAAAAAATATATTTAACTTTATTTAATAATACAAAAAATAGTGCGGTGTCATTGAATGTGTGCCAAATGCGAAGTCTCGTGATCAATTAGGACGACAAACCGATACGGGTCTGTACGAATATTTCCTGCATCAATATGGTGATGAGAGTTCTCGTGAGTTCCAAGCGGCTCGAGCCAATTTCGTTAAATCTATGGCCGCCTATTCCCTAATAGGATATTTGTTGCAAATCAAGGATCGTCACAATGGCAATATAATGATAGATAAGGACGGCCATATAATACACATAGGCACGTTAATATATACAATATTGTTTTAACAAATGGTGTAAATCAGTTTTACTTTAAATGTCTACTTAATGTTTGCAGATTTCGGCTTTATGTTTGAATCCTCACCGGGTGGCAATATAGGCTTCGAACCCGATATGAAGCTTACAGATGAAATGGTCATGATTATGGGTGGCAAAATGGAAGCTCCCGCCTTTAAGTGGTTCTGTGAATTATGCGTTCAAGCCTTTTTGGCCGTTAGGCCCTATCAAGATGCTATTGTTTCTTTGGTGTCACTAATGTTGGATACTGGCCTTCCCTGCTTTAGAGGGCAAACTATTAATTTGCTAAAACAAAGGTTTGTTTCCACTAAAAACAATAAAGAAGCTGCCGCTCACATGTTGGCCGTCATACGGAACTCTTATCAAAATTTCCGTACGCGCACCTACGATATGATACAGTATTATCAGAATCAAATACCATATTAAAGTTGATATACATATGTATATTGCAATTATTATATGTATAAGGTTTTGGATTTCTATGCAGTTTAAGAATTTATTTGTTTGGTGTATGTTTTATGTGTTTTTCACTTAAAAAAAACAACAGTGCTTTTAAATTTTTATATATAAAATAGTTTTGTTGCATTAATCTAAGCAATAATAATATATCAATACGAAAATATTTTAAAAATATTTAAAAAAAAATCTAGCTTAATTATAGTTTATGTTTAAAGGTAAATTTATTGTTTTGTTTATGCTTTAAAATTAAGTTAATAATATTATACTCAATTTTATCTTTAATCGCTGAAACTAAATTACCAATAAATAAATATTCACGTTTTTCTCAACTGAAATATGTAAATCAAATTTCGACATATTATTTTTCATGCGAATAAGTGGGCATTTAAGAAGTGATGCTATAAAATATTAAAAATTATAGATCAAATAAAAGTTTTACGCTTGAACGGCAATCTGTGTTGAACTCGTTGAGAATACCACGTTCATTAAAAATCGGACAGCTGTAATCATTAAAATCTAAGAGGTTTTTTACTGAAAAAGTTGCATACCAGTTCTCTGAACAATAAAAAATGTTGTATTTTCCTTTTAAGTAACAGGTTCTTTATTAACCAAAATTTTAAATTAATTAAAAAAAAGTAAGTTGCTGGAAATAAAAAAAATGCATGAAGACTTCCACCGGAAAGTACTCCCAACAGCCCATAGGAAAAATTACAACGCAACTATCAACTGTCTGCCGATCGTAGTAAGTTGCAGTCAATTCTTCGGACATTAAATAATAATTAAATAAATGCACACACATTTTTATTACATAAAATAATAAATAAAAATGTAAAAAGTATTAACAAGCCTTTATTAAATTATAGGTATTTACATTGATTAATTTCTACACACACTCACACAAAATCGCATATATGTACATTTCCCTTTCCTCATAAGTCAGTCTTATCAACAATAAACTGGCAACCTTAAATTCTCTCACAGTCTGGTAATGCAGTTTCAAGAATGAAATGCACTCCTTTAGTGGCCTTTTTTCGTTTAACAAGTGCGTGCTTTACTTAAGAAATGTCTCCGTATGAATTCGTTTTAATATCATGAAAAAATGCAATATACCGGTGAATTCTTGAAGAAATTTGTTAAAAAGTGTTTATTTAATAAGTGTTGTATAAAATTTTGTAAAAATATTGCAGGAAAATATGAAATTTAAGTGCAAAATCCAATTGGAAAAAAGTATTATTCTACATGTATGTATGCATAGAAAATGTTAGGCAAGATGGCCGTTACAAGAAAAAAGTATGTGCTGTTTGTGAGATCTCGCGTGTGTGTTTGTGTTAGTGTATAAAGCTGTCTCATGATTATGCTGTGCCGGCGGAGCACCCTGTTTAAAGTTAAATGTTTATTACTGAAGCCGGCAGGTTAATTTTGAGGTTATGTTTGCAAATGTCAGTTTAATAAAACAAATTAATATAGTGTGTGTGTGTATATGTATGTATATATGAAAAAAGCAGAGTAATAAATGAAAAATGCATGAAAAATAAAAGTATCAATCAAATGTAATAATAGTTACACATGCAATAAATAAAATGTAATAATGCCCAATGAAATAATAATTGAAAATAGAGAAATAAAAAAGCTTTTTGGTTTTTATTATATTAAATTAAAATAAAGTTTAAATGAAAATTAAAATAGCCATAGCCAAAATGAGAATAAATTAAAAGTGCACATAAAATATATAAATCAGAAGTTGTATAAAGAAAATATAAGTGTGTCATTTTAAATGGTTTATTATTAAATAAAAATATATATGTATGTAGCAGATAATTACCAAAATAGAAGCAAAATGTTTGTAATTAAAAAAAAAAACTGTTATTTATATTGAAAGTATTCGTTACGTTTTCGAGTGTTCACTCCAATTAAGTTCATAAGGTAAGTGAATTGTGATTGCCTTGAATTTACATAAATTTAGTTACATAAAAAATAAGTATGTATCTATTACACTTTTATATTGAATATAATATATGTAAAATTATAGAAAAATTTTTTAAAGGTAAATATTATCGATACAAAAAATTTTTTGATTAATATAATTTTTACGCCATAAAATATTAGGCCAACAACTTTTCGAAAATACTACGAGCTCAGTGAGTTTCCCAAAAACTTGAGTGAGCTAAAAATTCAATTTCGAAAGAAAAAAAGAATTAAAAATATGTACATCTTTCCACCTTAAGTTTACGATTTAGTTGAAATTCACCTCCGTAAATAATTTATTTAAAAATTTTGAGCCTATTTTTTATAATATTTTTATAATATCTGCTTAATAAGGTTCAAAGTTTTTAATCAACAGTAACATGTTTGTTACTCTTATTTCCTTGCGTTTATGTTGAAATAATAATAAAAAACATCATGATTTTGTTTTGTTTATAACATTTATTTTTTCTTGTGTTTGTCTTTCTTGGTTTTGTTGCATATTTTTATTTAAATATACAGTTTAAAATTAGCTTATAAATTATTTAAAAACATTTAAACAACTAAAGAGTTTAAAGTATTCTACATACGTACATATGTATGTATGTATATCATATATTTTAATGGTTTTACAACTTGGTTGATTTCGAGCAATGGAGAGATTAAGGAATTAATTGTTACATATAATTGAAAAAGAACTTCACAAACATTAAACAATAAATTTAATCCAGTGTTAACAATCATTCTCACGGCAAGCGTTGTAAGTGGCAAATAGAAGGTTAAACGATGGGAAGTTGCAACATTGCAGGTCGGCTCTTTGCCACTGATAATATGTGGTATTTTCCAATTCACGCATGGTGGCATAGACCTCTGAAGCTTTATTAGCAAAAATTGTTATAATAAATTTGGAAGGAAGAAACGTGTTTAAAACACTTTGTATCAACTCGTTGTAGTTTTTTAAAGATACATTCGATTCAAAGCTTACGTAGGAGAATTCCTTTTCGGGTGTTATATGTATGGTCATATATTCGCCCCGATCATTAATTCCATTCATGGAATATCCACAGGGATCAAAGAGAAAATCATCTATTTCCATATCGGGTAAAATTTCATGAATTTTCGATTTCGTCGTAGCTTCTTTGCCATCCTGGCAACAAAGTTTGCTAAATATGTTCATTATTTTGGGATCTAAATTTTCCATGAGTATTTCAATTGTTTGATCGGGCTCCATGCGATTTTTTTGTATAATTTCAGGCAATTCTATCAACTGCTCTTTAGGCTGCCTTGCCGGATGGCTTAAGGTATAAAGATACCAACAATCCTTATTGATTTGTCCCAAGCAATAAGTTTGGCCACACTCGAAAATTGTATCTAGAAATTTTACTTCTTCGCAGAACATCCGGTGCGGCAATAATTGCAGTTCTGGCCGGGCAAAGTTCTTGCGAGAATAAAAGAAATCGGAAATTTCATTAAAACCCATATCGGCAGCCAGCTGCATTAAAGGTTTTAAACAATTTAGGGGTGTTGTAGTGCCACATGTTTTTAAAATCCAACGTCTTTTTGACACAAACATGCTAGATTCACTTAAAACGTACGCATCCACTTCAGAATTCTTAGTAAAACTTATTATTTCACATTTAACCGCTTTCATCTGCTCGTCCCATACATCTTTGGTTATTCTTCTCAAATCAGCCTCGTCATCCAAAGGAGGTTGCTTAAACCACACTTCCACCAATTTTTCCACACCTTCAAAATAATGCTGCGTATTTTCACACATTGTCGTTCTTTTGTTTTTTTTCGAAAACCTCTATCACCAATTGCTGCTTATCTCTAACTAAAGTCTTGTTTCTGGGTCTATATTTGAAATGAGCGACTTCCTGGTTCTAGTGTACTTATTCTGATTACACACGTGTAGGCTGAGTATTTGAATAATTTATTATCAGCTAATTTTATCTGTTCCACTTTATTTTAAAATTCATCTTATTTGTATTTAAAATGGAGTCATGTTTTTGTTGTATGCAAGCAAATTTCTTTGTCAGCTAACATTTGGAAAAATATTGATCTTTACGATAGGTGTTGGATACAAATATTTATTTTTTATAAGTTGCTAGCATTATTCTTTTCCGTGGGCAGACGAGACTGCTGCAAAAAAAACTTAGTTTACACACACATAATTGATAAGGATTTTTTTTTGTTTGTTTTCATTTTACAGATGTTCAGAAATAAGAACTGGGCAGCACTTTTGCATCAAAATGCCTACAGTCAAGGTCTGTTAAATAAAGTCTATGCAATTAGTTAATTGATTTTTTTCATGTGTCTATTGAAGAACTTTTCATAATGCTTCTTTCCACATTGACACTCGGCTGTGTTTGCTATAAAACTGACCTAAAGTTGTGAAAACCCCAGATATTTTATGAGCATATCTGAATCACGTTCATTTTCACTGTCGCTGAATTGAAAACATGTCTCAAGGAAGCATGCATAAGACTCATGGAATAAGTTCCGAAGAAATAAGATACAAAAAGTAAAATCAGTTTGGTAAAATTTCTTTAAATTTCAAACTCCATACACATGAAGCACACAAAAATCGGTCAAGCTTTTGGAAATTGTGGTTGAAGTCTAAATTTTTTAAATTTTTATTCATTTCGACACACGTTAAATAATAAATTAAAACATGTAATAATAAATGTAATAATTATGTATTATCATTTTATAAAATACTTGAAATTACATATGATTGTTATACTTGTCTAATTAATGAAAAACTCATGCCGATTTTCTTGATTTTCGAAATTAATATGCCGAAAATGCCGATGATTTTTAAAAAAAGTGCAGATTTTTCAGCAAAATCTTCTGGCAGCCCTGGCCAGTGCGGTAGTAGAGAAAGAAAAATTATAATTTTTGTACAACGTCGTCCATCGTTCGTCGCTAGTGTAAAATATTGCAGAAAAATTGGTGTTTGAAAGTTTAATCAATAACAAATAAGCAAATTAATTCCAGCCCGAAAACGACAACAGTTCACGGATTGCGAGAAAGTAAACGGTAATGGTTTGTTTAATATAAATGCAAAATTATTCTAAAAACACAGAATGAAAAATTACTGATGAAGTCTTCTACACACATGCACACATACACTGTATATGTACATGCGAGAAGGTGATGGCTGCCTTTTTTTCATTTTTTCTGCCTACAAAAAAGGAAAATACACATGTATATAGATGAGTTTGGTATATGTACATGCATATATAAAGGCAAAAAATACATATGTATACATTGCTGAAAGAGTGTTCACAGTAAATGAAAAAATAAAAAACCGAATAAAGAATTAAAAGAAAACTTGCAAGAAAAAATCGAACAAACCCAAACTGACAAATTGGAAAAGGAATGAAAAACTTGACAAAAGCAGGAAGAAGAAGCAACGAAATTTGTCACGGCAGTGAAAAATGTCTATAGAAGTGAATCTGTGAAGTTAAAAATTGTATTTTGAATGAAAGTATATAAGAAAAAGTTCCTTAAAACACGAAAAAAGCTTATCCAACGAAATTTAGGGTAAAATTCAACTGTCTTTGAGTGTTAAATGAAAAAGTGTTGAGTGATAGTGCTGTTAAAAACCAATGTTGAAAATCCAAAAACAACTGGAAAATAATTTATGAAATTTGCGGCCAAAGTTAATGCAAAAATGCAATTGAAACAAAGCTTTGTGTAAAGAAATATAATCTGGTACAATTAATAATTATATGGTATATGTGGGTGAGCCTAACGTAAGACTTGTATGAATTATTTAATTGAATACGAATGTATAAGAATTTTTTTTTCTGCTAAAAAAATATCCTTGAAAATTTTTACAGTGAAAGAAAAATGGTTTAGAAAGGACAACTTATGATTATGTAGGCAAAGAAAATATGTACTTCAACAAACAGTCTGCAAGGCATAGGAGTGAAAGAGATATCTATATAATGTGAATGAGTTAAATGTGTTAAAAAACTAAACAAAAATACAACTCTGTGGTATAATTAGACTTTGGCACTTGTGTTTTCTAACAAGTGTATGTCAGTCACCAAGAGCATAAAGAATATTGAAAAAGAAATATACAAATTAAAATTTGGAATAATTTTTTAAACATTTTCATTGAAAATCGTTTATTAACATATATGCTGAAATATGGGTTGAATTATCAGTTTCTTTCGGCTTTGTGTTTGATACCTTTTTTATGGCAGCGTTGATGTATTTTGTATTTCTATACATACATATATTTTTTAGTACAAATTGTCTATTGCGTCTCGAAATTGTGGTTTTTTGATAAATTTTCTTCACATAGTTTCCTAGATCTTGTTCTTTATACCTAAATATCTAGATTCTTAATTTATTTGTATAGTTTTGCTTAAATTTAGCTTTGTGTATGAAATGTGCAGAGTTGATTCGTAGTTTTTAAATTGAATTGTTTTTTCGTTGCTATACATACATACATAAAGACATACATAACTTCTAATCAGGGGAACGTATTCTCATCGCAGTTACAATTATATTCTGAACATTTGGCATGCTTTTTAAATGTTTCATATAATAAATATTTTTTCATAACTATGTTACTTGTTTATAACACCTGTCGATTTTATGAAGCAGGTTTTTTTCCTGCAATATTCATATAAAATTGATCTTAAATAGCAGATGCATTTATATATAAATACAATTACTTTTCTTCTTCATAAATATGTATGTACCTGCATATATGAATATCATGAAAATAATCGGCGGAATTCACGGTTGGCTATTGTAGACCTTGTACATCTTGTAATTACGCTAAATCTTGGTAAATTTGAAACGCAAAAGTGCATACATTTTCAATTCACCATGTTTACACCATCTACAATATTAAAAATTGTAGTAGATTTTGTGAGTACATTTATTAACAAGTGTGAAATAACTGTCATATTTTGCGCCATACTTTTGGTGGTAAAAAAGCACAGAGGATACTAAAAAAGTATACAAATTTCTTAAATTAAAAATGGAAAGTATTAAAAAGACAGAAAGTATTAAAAAAAGTATAAGAAGAAAAAGTTTATCGCATTCATAGCTCAAATAAAATATGGACTGATGCAGAAGAATTGTAGAAGAAAGAAGTATGCACGTATAGGTATTTAAGAGTTTTAAATTTAATATGAACGTTGAATTGCCCTATAATTGCAAGGTAAATTTTTAAAATAACATTAAAATATCATAAATTATTTATCAATAACTGCTGTTTATCAATAACAAAGCACAGCTCTTAAATCGAAAAATAAATTGTTTATATAGTATTGTAGTAGGTACACCTAAACGTTGAGGACTTTTTTCGCTTTGGGAAATAATTGTTAGTATTTCAGGAGAAAAAGTGGTCTTTCCATTAAGGTGACACATGTACTCGCACATGTACAAAGAGAAGTTAAAGAAATATATGACCAGAAACAATACAATAGAAATTAAATGTGTCTGGCTGGAAAGTCATAAAAATAGCGTGTGCATAAAATAGGAACAATATTTAATTTTTTGAAAGTAGTATTTTGGTATTGGTCCGATGTACGAGTAACTTGGGTATTACAATTTTTGATCTCTATTATTAATAAGGAAGTGTAATTTATAACATAAGTTAAGGAGCAACATCTACATTCATACATACATACATACATATATATATATATATATATATATATATATACATAGTGAAAACCTCAGAGATCATTTGGCGCATTGTTAAGCCCATTAGACAATTTACTACGTACAAAGTCCTGCAACCTTTTGATTCCATAGAGCTTCCCCGCAGTAGTTGCCCAGTTTTGCGTTGAGAGTCCTACCACCCAATAGTTGCCTTTGCTCTTTTACTTTACATAAATGGCTGACTCGACATTGAAAAAATATGGTATTTTAAGTTGGCAGTCTTAATATTAAGATAGGTAGTAACAATAAAAAATAGTAAAACTGTGCAATGTCATAATTTTATTAATGTTGCACAAAACATTTTCTACTTGCAGCGCTATAGAATATAGTTATATATAAAAATTGACGTAGCTTGATTTTCTGAAGCATTTTTGAGAACTTTTTTGTTCCGGTTTGATTCTTCAGGAGTTTCTAATTAAAGCCTGCTTTCTTAAAAACTTATGACCATATAAATACATACAATACGAGTAATATGTTTTTTTTTTAATTCCTCTAATTTCGTTTTAAGTCCCTTATTGCAATTAATATATTATACAATTTATTTGCTTATCACAAATTCTTATATTGAAAAATGAACACATATTCATGCAACAAATTTCATAGTCTTGCTTCCTAAATGTCTAATTACGCTCCTTTTTAGCATATTTTTTGAATACCCGATGTTACTTATTATATTTTTTGCTTGCTATTGTACCATCGATGATATGAAAGTAAGAAATATTATTTCCTTATACTATTATTTTAGTTCTATAAAATGTTAATTAAATTTTATTGCTTCACACGTTTCTGACGTTGGTAACTGTTAATATTATAGCTTTTATTTTCTTATGCTTTCTGCCAGCGCATTGTTTTGTTGTTCTAAGAAATGACGTAGTTTGTTGCAAGTGTTTTAAAAGTTTGCTTATACATACTCTAAAGAAATAAAATTTAAATACTAGGAAAAGAAATAACATAAAAAATAAAAGTTTCGTATGAAATTTTAAGTTGTGGAAAAAGAAAATTAATGGTGTTTCTAATAACAGTCTGCTTTCTCAATTTTCCTATAAAAATCCTAAGACAATTTACCTACATACATATGTACATATGCATTTTTTTTTTATTCTAATTTTGTTGAATGCATTACCGATCCTTAAGACTATTTGAATTTTTAAAACATTCGCTTATTTTACTTATTGCAACTAATATATTACGAAATTTGTTTGCTCATCACAAATTTATTTATTTATTTATTTATTTCTTCAAACCAGGGATATAACAGTTATAAGAGAAATGACAAAAAGGTTATATTTAACCATTAAAATTGATTAATTCAAATAATGGTTATAATCAACGATTATCGTAAGAAATATTTCATTTTGGTTCCTGTAACCAATTAAAGTGAGAAATATATTTTTTTTTGGTTACAAATAACTATTATAGCAACCAAAAAAAATTTTTGGTTACCAATAACAATTATCTAAAGAATTTGAATTTTTTGGTTATTGCTGCCTAAAATACGGTATTTTAGAAAATTATTGAACGACTTCTATCTGTATCCGATATGTAAAACAAATATTTTTCGAGCCCTTTTTAAATTTTATTTGCAAATTTTATTAAGTTTTGCAAATCAGGTAATTTTAACAAAACTTATTGCTCTTGTGCATAACTTTAATTTTTTAATTTTAATTTGATTGCAAATTTTCGTGAATTTCGCCGATTTTTTGGCATGCTTCATAATTTCACCTAAACAATTTCCGGCTTGTTTGTAATTTTGTGCCAATTTTCGCAATACCATTTTACCGATTTTTAATCCATCTATCTATTTGATGTTAGAAATTTGATGCGAATTTTTATAATTTTGCAATTTTTGCAGTAAAAGTGATTGTTCATAATTCTTTGTTTTATTGCAGTTTTACTATTTTCAATATATATGTATATATATATATATTTGTTATTACCAAGTTTTTGCGAATTTTCGTAATTTTTGCGAATTTTTCTAGTTTTTGCATTCCTTTTAATATTAGCGTTTAAAAATAAATTTAAAGTTTTTTTTTTTAATTAAAAAATTATTTGCGAATTTTCGCAATTTTTTCCACATGAGATTATTTTTTATTCTTAAAATCTACGGATATTTTTTTTTACAGATATTCACATTTTTGCAAGCTTTCTCGATTTACATATATGTTGTAACCCTATTCTTGTGTTATTGCCTTTTTGCGGTCTATATAATCAGTTTTTGGAGATATTTTCCATTATTTTAATTCCTTGCGAATTATTATATTTTTTGCAATAAATAATGTTTTGAGTAGAAATTTGCTAACTAACTAACTAACTAGCCAAAACCCTGTGTGCTTCGCTACATCCCATAAACGATTTGAGATGAAAATATTTTTTTTTATTAGAAGTGCCATGCTTGCGGTTCAACCTTCACTATTTTGTAGAATACAATTCTCATTACTAACATAAAGAGTTACGACGAGTTTCAAAATTCTCACAAGTTTGTGTTTGTAGCAGATAGCAAGATATTATAAAAATAAATATTTAATTTTCATGGGAGGTGACACACTTTTCGCTCTAGTATGGACCCCTTTTTATAATACTCTTCCCTTATAGGCGTTACTGCTTATGAAAAAAAAAAAATAAAAATTTAGACTATGTTGGCTTCCAAGATATCTTGGGTAATAGCCTCTTGTTCCTTGTAGACCATCAGTAATACTCTGTAAGCAAAGCAGCAAGATCGATACTATGGTATTATTTTTGAAAAATTGCACTACTTGTTAAATTCTGAAATTGTTTCCAGAGACAATGCACAATATCAGCAGAGTTTCCCCACAATATTTCAAGTTTCTCACTATATTAGTTTTTCAGATATCGCACAGTAAATATTTTTTCTTTATGGCAGGTTTCACACTCAACATGTCTAATTCGAACTTTTTTATAAGACAATGAATGCACAATTTAAAAATCGTAAATCACACAAATTTTCACGTTTCTTGCTGAAAGATATTTCATAAAAAGTGATAATGGAAGTGCAACATAAAAAAATAGGGAAATCGGTGCACCCGCTCTTAATTGATGCGATTATCAACGAACGATTTTAATTTTTATTTAATTATATAACTAGATAAATAATATTTTATAAACACTTTTGTTTATTTAAAAGCGTCTCTTTTGAGTTGGAAACTGTGTTTCCTAAGTATATACAAAACTTTGTGTGCATATTGCACATCCCGCTTTCTAAAAGATATTTATCTTGAAATCCCGCTTTTTAGCAGCATTTTCTTCAAAATCCCGCTTTTTGCAAAAACCATCTGGTCACGTTGTGCATACCCCTTACAATTCCTTCTTTTTCATCTAAAATACCATATTTTAGGCAGCAATGACCAAAAACTTAAATTCTTTACATAATAGTTATTGGTAACCAAAAAAATTTTTTGGTTGCTGTAATTGTTATTCGTAACCAAAAATAATATTTCTCACTTAAATTGGTTACAGTAACCAAAATAAAATATCTCTTACGATAATGGTTAAAAATAACCCAAACCAAATAAAACACATTTTTCAGTAACCTTTTCATTTCAAATAAAAAAATAACAATTATTTTCGTTCCCTGCTTCAAACAGACTGTAATACAAGCCAATGATTTTTTCGTAAATGCTATACTTGCTTTGCTGTTAATAATGTCTTGTGGGCCACTAAAATGTATTGAAATTTAAGGTGAAAGGAAAAAATGTCTTGCTAAGTAAAACTGCACTTTAAATTACTTTAGTTGCTTTTTACACATGTTAAAGAGGAGCATGCGCTCATCATTAAATACAAATTTTTGTACTGTAACTAAGAGGGTTACTTTTTTATACTAAGTTTTTATATTGACTTTTTCCCTTCTTTTACTCAAGCTCAATAAAAATGTGTGTTAAGAATATAAATATTAATAGAGTAAAAGAAATAATATAAAAGAAAAACTCACTTGCTGACATGTCAGCACATGTATCAAAATGACATATTGTACTTTGTTGTAGTAAAAAATTGTCTTAGATATTATGGCATACATATTATTTAAGTGCATAAAGAAAATTTAATAATAAAATTTTAAAGTATTGTTAGATGTTGATTTTTGTATTTCTATTCAAGAAATCAATATTAAACGCATCAGTTATTTACTTCACTAGTGTCATAACTCAAAAAATGAGGTTTTTAGTTAAAAATTAAGAATAATTGCATATAAATGACTTGTAAAATAAAATGTAAATGTAAAATGTAAAATGTAAATAAAATGAAAACCTTAACATGTTTTGTGCAAAACTTTTTTTTTTCGAGTTGTGATACTATTGTAGTAAACGAGCGATATGTATCTTAAAGAAATACAGAACACAGATGTCTGTATAAAAGCCTAAAAGTATGCCAATATAAAATGTGTTTGTGGTTAAACTCGTAGGAAAATAATGCAGATAATTCACCTTATCGTGATTGGCGTATTTCGACTTCAACTACGAAAATTTGGATCTAGATTGAAGAAAATATGTTGCAATGTTCTCTAATCTGTTACAAAAATGGGAAATCGATATACGCCAACATTTGAGGCTGCTCAAAGGAGTTTGATATGAGTTGTATGCAAATTAAAAAATTTAAACTCCTTTTCTACAAAACTAGTTTTTTTTTAATTGGGACACTATTGAAGTTAGTGATCGACGTGTCTCGATGTAATATATAATAATTCAATAAAAATGCAATTTTTAGTTGGTTTGTTAGCTACGTGGTTTTTCATTTCTGCTGACGATATTCAGATTCGTTCTAGGATTTATACGAAAATAAAAAAAGTTTATTTCTATAAATAAAGGTTGATTTTTGCTTTTATAGCCTCAAACTTTTCACAAAACGATTCGCCTGCAAAAGCTTTTATTAAAAAAAATATTATCGGAATTCACGGTTGGACTTGTAGATCTTTTACATCTTGTAGCTGTGGTAATATGTTGTTGCTTGGCTTTATATTTACCAAGATTTACTAAAGCTACAATATGTAAAAGATCTACAAGGCGAACCGCGAACTCCGCTATTTTCTTTTAAAAGCATGCGAAAATGTTTTTTTTTGTGGTAACAAAACTTGAGTTTTTCTTTTATCTTTTACCCGACTTCAAAAAAGGAGGAGGTTATCAATTCGTCTCAATTTTTTTTTTGAGGTGATTGTTACTTCATAACTCGGTACATTTTAAACAGATTGTAAAATTTTTTTTTACAATCGGTGGCCATTGATACCATTGATACTATGATATTCTACTTATTTAATTGCTGGGAAACCTGTCAAACTTCTTTGGTTCTTGTAATTACACAATTTGAAAGTTGAAAGAAAAATGGGCGGGGTTACGCCCATTAAAATTTATTATAATATTTCATGCGGTTCTACTTAACCGATTTTTACGAAACTTACCACACACGTTGAGCTCTAAAATAGACACAATTCTCCATTGAAAAAAAAATGGGCGGAGTCATGTCCACTAAAATTTAATATTTTATTTTAAGAGGTTCTACTACGATTTTTACAAGACTTAGCACGCACCCTGAGCTCTGAAAAACATACAATCTTGCATTTGAAAAATGGGCGGAGGTACGCCCATTAAAATTTAAATTTATATTTTCTTCTATCAGATCTTTGCATTAAAGTCCGTTTTTTTTTTGCAGAATTATTATTCTTTGTTTTTTAAAGTTCAAGGTTTATTTGTTTTCATTTCCGCTAATTTGGAGCCCATATTGTCTTTCTCAAGTCAATTCGAGAGTAGTTTTCTGAGAGTAAACGAAAGCATTATACATATTGGCATTGCCATTCACAAATCCAATAATGGATGAATTTGTAGTTGTCTTGTGCCATAACATTTTCAAGAAAAAATTTGTTGTGGTTCACTATATTAAAAAAAATAATTGGTTTGTGCGTGAGTTGGTTTGACTTTCGACAATAGGGACATTGAAGCTCATTGTTATTTTTTTTGCAAGACATATTTAAACAGTTGTTGTTTTAAAACTTCACTTACGTAAATAAGGGATAGGGTATCTGTCTGTCTAGTTAAACGACTTCTGAAAGTTAAAACATTTAACTTCGCTTTAAGGCAGCTAAATACCTGCAGTTAATATTGCTGTTAACTAGAGCTGTGCCAAATGGTTCTTTTCAGTGACCGGTCATTTTCGTTCAATTAGCAAAAAATTTACCCGTTCGTTCAATCGTTCACTTTTGAACGACAGTATGAAACAATGCTATTTTGTAAGAATAATAAAATAGGTTGTATATACGAATATTTAAATAATGCGAATGAATTAATTGAAGAATTTATTAAAAAAAAGTTGAATTATTTATTTAAAAATTTATATTTAAAATCATTTTATAAATAATTTCTTGTTCTTTCGACTAGAATATTGCACATTTTATTTTGGCTTAACATTTAGTTTAATATTAAGATTAAGAAAGGTATTTTTGTTTGGTTTTACTATTTTTTTCTTCCGATAATTAATAAACGCATTGTAACGCTTTTATCGTTATTTATATATCAAAAGCGCATCAATGTTTGAATGTTACTTTTCAAAGCTTAAGTTAAAATTTTGTCCTCAAAAATATTTAACCGGAAACAAAAAAAAATATCTCAAGCACTACAAATTCATTTTAGATTGAGGTAATGAAATGTATGTATAAACATATATACAGTTAAGGTTTAACATCTTTACTTTGTAAAAACACTTTATAAAAAACACTGGTAAAAATACTTCTTATGAAAAGACTATTAAATCAAATTATAAAAAGAATAATGGCAGTGCCACAGCGATGCTAAATATAATTTAGTATACACGTACCTAAACCTTTTAAAACACAAAAACTCAACTCAAACAAAAAGACATAACATAAATAGCAAACATGAACGAAAGCAAATTTGACATAAAAGACTTGAAACACAAACTGAATGAACGAAAACATCGAGCGGTACACTACTGATCCAAAAGCGTTTAGTAAAATCACCGGATCAGTTCGTTCAATTAAGTGATTCGTTCAAGTTAACCCGTTCGCTCATGAGCTACACAGCTCTACTGTTAACATCCAGGACTTCGTTTTATAGACAACATTCTGTAACATAAAGGTTACATGTTTCAGTTTTTTTTTTGAATAATGAAATGAAATTAATTTCCCTTTTTTTATTCCTTTTCTTTTGAAATATATATTTGATTCAATATATATTTCAGTTGTTTAGTTTTTAATATGATATTATGCATTTTTACTTAATATTTTGTTAACTTCTGGAAATAATATTTTTACTTAATCTATTATATTGGTTGTACATTTTCCAGGCTTTTATTTTTTGCTCAAATTTAAGAAAACTCTGCTGCTCCGTAATGGAGGTCACAAAGACGACTTTATGTCTTCTAAACAATGACGTCAATTACGTCATCAATTATATGAGAAGTTATGAAAACCTGTAATCCTGCTCATTTTCTTTGGCCACAAAATTAAGCTCCTAGCTAGCTTCAAATAACCCATAAAAAAATTTTTTAAATTTAAATCAAAAACATTTTATAACACTTTATTATTAACATTTAGTTCGTTGCAAGCAGAAAAGCAAATGTGTACAGAGATTTGTGTTTGTAAAAAAAAAGAGATTTTTGTTGCAAGAAAAGAGTTTTAATGCTCTCTTCTTAACTTGCATTTGCAAATAACTGTAGTTTATATAAACTGCTACTGCTGCTTCTTTAAAATCAAACAATTTTCCAAGTATTTTCCATGTTAGTAGTTGTCTTGGTTTTCCTACAAACTGTATAACACACACAAAAAAAATAAAATGGAGAAAAAGGAAACTTGTGCATAGAAAAATCTAAAATAAAAGAAATTTTAATAAGAAAAATTATAAATCAGCAAGTTAAAAAGGAAAATTGTTTTTTTAATCATAAATAAAAGTTATAAAGAAATAAAATTAAAGTTAACAAAAAGAAAAGGTTTATGAATTTTATAATACAAATAAAATGTTATTAAATAATCTTAACAGAAGTGCTACATAAATGTTTTCTTTGAAAATAAAATTAAATTAAATGTTCTATATAAAATTAAAAATTAAATCTATTTAAAATTTTATAACGCAAGGTATATTTTGCAATATTTAATACATATTTTTTTATGATTTTTCAATATTATATTGTAGATTTTCCTTTGCTCTTGTTGTTAATTGGAAAATTTAATTTTCTGTGACTTTAAACGAGTCTGCGCTTCAGATATGTCAAAAGAGCCTAATAGAAAAGTGACAGCTGTTAATAGCGTACTCTCTTTTAAAATTATAACAGTTAAATTTCTGTTATTGAGACATTTTACAATTTATATTTAACTTCCGTATGATTTCCGAAAGCTTTTTTTAAATTAAGGTGTTAATTTTTTTTAGTAATTATTAGCAAAAATCCTACGAGGTTTGTTCCGAAATTCGTGAAGAATTTTAAATTATTAATTTAGTAACTGAAAATAAGTAATTTTTATTTTGGGGTAAAACTTGTGGAAAAGTATGGATTATAAATATACCTCGCAAATCCAAAGTTATTGAGCTATTGAATAATTTTGGACAAAAAAACCGAAAAAATAAAGAAATTAAAATGTATCTCCTGATATAAAAAACTTTGTTTTTGCTTTATTGCTTGCCATTGACTGTTGCACAACATGCCGATCTAGCTGCGTTGCATAATTCTATAAAAAAATGCCCAAAAAAAAAAAAATTATTGTCAGCAACTGTACCCATCTTCTTTAGTCCCTATTTACACTATGCAAGTCTTATTGCTAAGCTGATTAGTTTATTAGGAGAGAGAGACGGGGGGAAAAGAAACGTTGCTGTTCCCCTCGTCTCTCTCTCTCCCTGAAACTAATCAGCTTAGCAATAAGACTTGCACAGAGTGGTTTGGGACTTAATTTGCTTTTGGCAATAGCCCAATATAGTTCCATTGTTCAGACCTGTGATCTATTAGGGGTTCATATATTTTTCTATTATGTCTATCTGATCTCTTCGATAGCATTGTAGCTTTGCAATAATGACATGAAGTTAAATTGGGCCAAAACTTTACGTAATAGTCTATACGTTTAATAAGTGTCAGTAAACGTTTCTGTAGGAATTTTTTTTTTATGTAAATATCAGAAGAAGACACACAAAACGATGTTGTCTTTAGACGGCAACTGCAAATTTCTTGCCAAAGTATATCCTTTTTGCCAAAAGTATCAATCCTCTAATATTTGGAACTTGGACCGGGCTCTCCTCGTTTCGCTGCAATATAAAGTATTCAGCTGTGACCCCTATTGTTACAAACGTTTATTTCAGAATGAAAAAACAAATTTAATATAAAACGATATTACATGAAAAATTATGAATACTAGGTTTAAATATATATAAGGACAAAGTAATATAAAAATACTTGAAGAAACATATGCTGAGTTACAGTTTAGGGAAATAATCCAACAACCCCAATTATGAATAACAATTCCTCGCGAGTTTTTTCCCTTTTACCAATTAGAATTTTTTGCGTTCCCTATTACTTGCTTTTGTTGGAAATTGTTCCCCGCGGATAATTTCCCGCGGAATTTTATTCATGATTGCCATCCCTTTATACATTTCTCCTATTATGAATTAAAATTTCCCCTGTAAAATCTCCCCTGGAAAAAAGTAGATATTCTAAATATGAGAGAGAGGGAGAATATTTTGAGAGTTTTCTCCACAAACATTTTCAAGAGATGTAACGGAAAAATTTAAAATTAAATTAAAAAATGTTATAAGACAATAAACGTTATATTTCCCTTATGGTTTAGGCAATTTTATTCAAGCCCTGCGTACATCAACTTCAAAAACGTGAACAAGTAGTTCACAAAAAAATACTAAAATACTAAATTTCGCCCGCCTCCTTTAAGTTCGCATAATAGGAAAATGGATGACTTATTGCCCTCTAATATCAAGATCGATAAGAAAAACTTTATAAAATTTATTTCTCTCTCAATTTTTTGCCTTATTCCCTGGCTATTTATAATATAAGGATTATTCCCCGGAAACAAATGATAAGAGAAGAAAAAAGAAACTCCCCGGAAAATTCATAATTGTGCTGCTTATGTTACATTCATACTTTGGCAATTTCAATTACATTAATTTAAATTACAATTACATGTTATTCGTTATTGAAATTTTATCAAATATGTAATTATAATTGAAATATTTTTTTATTGACAACTACAAAATGAAATTGAAACTGAAAACCTGCAATTACAATGCGATACGTTTTAAAACTAGTAGCGTACTTTGCTTGCGTTACTTTACACTGGCGCTTTATTTTTTTGCGCTATCATTGTTGCAGAAATCCGCACTTTGTTTTATTGAACGTAGTACATTATTTCTATGCTCTTGGTTGTCTACTCTGTATTTCGAAACGAAAGCAAATATTTTCAAATTGAGATGTGAACAAAATACAAATTCGATAGAATTTTCTTTTGTTTCGAAATACAGTGTGGTGGGCTAGTTTAAACGAAATAATTTCGAAAACTGTGGCAAGTTGATCGGGATACTTTTAAAATATGTAAATCTTAACTTCCTAATTTCTTTAAAATATTTTTTTAATTTTCTTTATATGTTCACTATTGCTACAGTTGCAATGACGAGGAAGAGGAGGAAAGCATCTCCTGTGTCTTTGTTCCGCTCTGAAGGATCTTCGTCTGCACCTACTTGGCAGAATATCCTTCGGCAGCTTATCCGAGTTATCGGAAATAGAGCTCAAAAACGTGAGCCTTTATATTAGGAATAGTGTCTGGTAGCCGCTACTTTTACCCTTCTCACCCTTCCTACACTCTCTCTCTCTCTCTCTCTCTCTGTATCTCTCTCTATCTTCTCTCAACGTACACAAAAGGATCATTATAATGGACCCAAGTGAGCTGGACTCTAATTTTCTACTTTTCCTAACCTAACCTTAAATGTTCACTTTGTACGACTACGCACTTTTCGAACCATCCTCATACAATTTACAACATTACACAAAAACCAAAAATGCAACAGCAACAACAACAACAAAAAAACCAACCACAACAAATTTCAATATGAAATTGTGTCATTGTCATATTCAATGTTTTTTTTACACTGTTATAAACCTTATGTCTCACATACACACAAAAAATTTGGCCTAGTACAAGTGTACTTTAACGGTTTTATCCTTTTGTAAAGCAATTCGTGCATAATCCTTTTGATGTATTTTCTCTATCTCTATCCCCTTTGCATTTTATTTTAATGCTTCAAAATCTTTTTTTAATCCAAGTAAAGATTTATCGTTTTATTACATGGCACAAAAAAGTGGATACGAGTGTGGAAGAAAAGATGCCAAAAAATAAATAAAAATGTTCATATTTAACCTGTCCTAGTTTGAAAGGAGGGGCCACGCGGCTTTAAAGTGCCTGTGGTGTGAAAGAGTAATTTGCTTATATGTATGTAAAATTTTTTTGGGGCGTGATATTTTTTTTTAAAGATTTCAAAATTTATTTCAGTTTTAAACTTTATAGTTTTGTAGATGATTTTTAAATTTACACCCTTATTCTAAGCTCTCTGTGACAAAAATAAAAATTATAACAAATAACAAATTTTACATTGCTTAAAATATAAAAATTGTCATTTGTTATAATTTTGTTATTTGTCGCAATATTCAGAATAAAGGGGTTGAACTCTTATTGAAATATTCCGTAATTTAGTTCGATACCGAGTTCCACGATTTGCCCCCAGGTTTTTAAGCTTAGTTATATACGCTTTATTGATTTAAAAAAAACTGCTGTCTTAACATTTAGTATATTTTATTTTTTTTATTTATTTATTTATTTTTTTTCAATTCATTAATAATAAAGCCTGTATATTATTAAAGGAAATATCAAAGATTTCAAATAATGGCGTGAAAAGGGGAAACACCCTCTTTGACTTGTTTACCTGCTACATATGTAATTCAAAATAAAACTTTATGCATTAAAAGTACATACAATAAATTTCTTAGTGGCTTGTTGGCATTTGATAGCAATTAGCAACCAACAACATGTAATTTTTTTCCTCATGAAACTATTAATTGACTTAGTTAACACCAGCTGCAAGAATGAAATGTGAAATGAAACACAAAAAGTGAGAGTCTATTTTTCAATTGATGATAATAGAAAAGAAAAATAAGATAAAAGAACAAAAATCTTTGAAAAAATTATAGGTATTACTACTAAATGCAGTAAATTTATTGGTAAACAAGTTTCAATGTAGATACAGTGTTATTTATTTAAGGACATACATTTTTTTAAATTAAATTTCAAATAACCTCATGGCCTTTTGTGTTTCTATTACAATAGGCAGTAAAAGTGATTTGTGTGCTGCGCCTAAACATATACTATATTTTAAAGCATATAACTGCTTTAAACAACAACAAAGTATATATAAACTAAATTCAGTTCCTTAGTTTTCTCATTGCAATTTTCAAATACATATATTTAAAAAAGAAACTCACATGAGTTTAATTGTGTGTTTTCTCCGTTTTTGGCAAGAAAAAAGCTTTAAGTTTGCCAAATAAAAAAAAGAAGAAAAAAAATACCACTCATCACATCACTGCCAGCTAAAAAGTTCTTTCGAAACGCTTAGCGAAAATGTAATAAAGAAAGTATAGATAGATATTAACAAAAACAATGCAAAGAAAGCGTCAACTTGTCTCATTGTTTTTCAGTAAATAATTTAAATGCATGTTAAACGTTTTTTTTCTTCTTCTCTCTAATTCCAATATAATAAGCAGATATTGTTGACTTTTCTATAAAGAAATAAATGTGATCGATTATAAAACTCATGCAGTTTTGAAAACAAAGAAAAACGATAAAAACGTTTTTAACATATGACTAGTCAAATTTTATTTAACAATGCATTGTAAAGGTACGGTCACATTGAGCAAATATTTGGCAAGAAATGTCAGCTAATTTTGATAAAACGAAATTGGGTGCAAACCAACGTAGTATTTGTTACCAAACAATGGGAAATGCATTTAGCCCAATTATGAATAACAATTCCACAGGATTTTTTTCCTTTTTCCCATTTCCCCTATTATGAACTAAAATCTCCAGGGGAAAAAACTAAATATTATCATACAAGGCAGTGATGCCAACTGTTAGATCATCTAAAGCACTGCGAGCATATAAAAATAGAGTAAAAAGGGAAAAATCAAAAAAATTGCGGTTGAAAAAGCACTAAGCTAAATATTCTATGTTCTATATAAATAAGTCTTTATTTTTTGTTTAACTACAGGGTGGGCCAAAAGAAACCAAGGGGTGTAAAAGTTTAATAACTTTTTTGTTTCTTAACTTTTTTTTATTTTTTCTTTCAGATTATGAAAAATGATGTCTCTTAAATGACCACCGTTTTCAGCTTCGCACTGATGGGCTCTTTTTAGAGCATTTTCCATAACATCTTTCAAAACTTGTGGCTGTAGCGTTCGAATTTCTGCAACAATGTTTGCCTTGAGTTCAAGGATTGTCTCTGGCTTGTTCACATACACTCGCTCCTTCAAAAAATCCCAAAGAAAATAGTCGGGTGCTGTCAAATCTGGCGATCGCGCTGGCAAATTTCGAGAAATTATTCGCTCTCCAAAAATTTGATTTAAAGGTGCCATTGTGTCTCGGGCAGTATGGGCAGTGGCTCCGTCCTGCTGAAACCACATACCAGGTCTGTTTTCAAGAGCAGGACGTAAAAAATTTTCTATCATAAACCGATACCGCTCTCCATTTACGGTTACAGCACTTCCATCTTCATTCTCGAAGAATTAGGGCCCAATGACATTTTCAGATGTGATCCCACACCATACTGTACACCTGATGGGGTGCAATTGGCGTTGATGAATGGCTCTTGGATTTTGAGAACCCCAGAACCATCGCTTCAGAGGGCGAAATTCTGACGTTAAAATGTCGACGATATGCTCTTTGCGTTAAAATAATTGATCTCTGGTTTAAATAATAAAATTCTATTGTTCTGGTTCTCTGTTCAGTTGTGAACCTCTCCATTATAAATTCTCCAAGTGTTGTCCATATAATCTGAAAGAAAAAATAAAAAAAAATTAATAAACAAAAAAGTTATTAAACTTTTACACCCCTTGGTTTCTTTTGGCCCACCCTGTATGACATATTAAATCGCTATACCGGGCAATTATTTCAAAATTACATCAAATGCATAGTGCCTTTAACGTATCTTTTGCTGGTATAAGTCACCTTTTAAACGCTTGATAATTCTTCCATGCTATATACATATTTGTTTTTCCATCTTATAGAAAGCCATAATAAGTTAATAAGATTTAACAAAAACTTAATGCAAAACTTACTTTCAAGAAAAATGTTTAATTTCATAACAACTAAGACACTTTTTTGTTATTTCTTAAATTTGCACAAATGACAAATCCACGTTGTTTAACTGTGTTTGTTCACGCATGCTAATCAAAATAGTAAAATCGTTGCTTAATAAATGAATAAAAAAAATTTCTTATAAGGGATTAAAAAATTGATTGAGAAAAGTCGAAGCGTTTGCTTTTAAGGTGAAAAAATTTTGATTATTGAAAAAGCACTAAAAAACACTGCGATATTTTGTAAAAAGCGCTATAAATTGTCTGAAACGGGTATTTAATAAAGTTTTTAGGTACTTAGAAAGGAAAAACACCAAAAAATACCCGAAAAGCGCCAACAAAAATATCCGAAAAGCACAAAAATGGCAACGCTGATACGAGGAGAAAGGGAGAATTTTTGTTGAGTTTTCTCCCCCAAACGTTTTATTTATTAATTAGTGATTTTTTTTATGGGAATTGTTTAAATTTAAGTTTAAAATTTTTGAAACGCACTAATAATCCCAAATTAATATTTTACATATTAAGTAAAATATTTTTTATGAAAAATACATTGAAATTGATTATTGAGGGGTTTAGCTGGATCCTATGCGCATTTCACTGTTGCTAATGCAGATCATCAGGGAACCTTTGCCCAAAGTTTCTTAGAACAACTAGAGTTATTATCAGTGTGCACACTTATTTTTTTTTTAAATTCGGTAGAATCGACAAAAAAAAAATCAGGAGAGATGAATGAAATTCGTTAGAAAATTTTTTTGTTCAGAGAAACATAAAAAATAGAAAAATATATGTACTTATATATAAAGGGTAAGTGCAAGGAGTATCAAACTAAACAGGTTCCAAAAGCGCATTTAAAACTTCACATGTGATTGGACTGCCATAAACAATGAAGCATTTCCAATAAAAAAAGTGTCATCCCCAGTTATTTGCCATTACGCTTTATATAGATATGCTATGCATATATAAAATAATATACATAAAATTCAGTTTTTGTATATAGGTTTTATAAAGCTATTAAAATAACTTTTATTTGACAAACATTTATAACTACAAAAATTATATGTAAGATCCATTTATGAATTTAAGTTTTTGTGCAAAAATTATTAAATCATTGGTAGGAATAAATATTTCATCCCCAAGGCACAATTCTTTGGCAAATACTAGGATACTTATAGTTTCAGTTTTTAACCGATTTCTTTGTTCTGTTTTAATTATTTTCATGACAGAAAATTACCGCTCTGCGACCTCACTGCTATGTGGCAAAATAGGCAATTTATACATATATCGACTTAAATTACTAAATAACAATATTCGGTAAATTTCAGGGCTTGTTCGGTAGAATTGGTAGATTGTTAAATTCACCAACATATTCGGTAGAATCTACCGAATATCGGTAGAAGTGTGCACACTGGTTATTATGTTATAAACTTTCATTTAAACAAATGAGAAGCTTAAAACAAATAACAAAGTTGAATCAAAAACTCAATAATCAACATGTTTTTTATTTTCTTTACCATTATTATTTATTCTGAAAAAATCAAATTAAAACTGTTGTTTGTAAAACATGTACATATACATATATCGTTACCTTAATATAGAAATGCCCTAACTAATTATTTTTTTTGAAATTGTGATTTTTACATTTTTAGATATATTAGATGATCTTCTAGCTTTAAGCATAGTACTCTGTTCAAATTTGTGAAACATGTTTATGAACATTGATTAATACTTACGACAAATTTGACATGTAAATAATATCATCTGGCGCCTGAAACTATGCTACAGTTTCTTATGTTTGTAGAAACATTCCATGTGCTTGGTGTAAATTCCACAGAGCTGTAAATTAATCATTCTTTTTTAATTTTAATTCGTTATAAATTAGAAAATTTTGAATTAATTCTTTTCACACAAAAAAAAATGAATTGAATTGAATTGGAGTCAATTCAAATGAATTTGGTAAAAATGAATTGCAAATGTGTTGTAAAATAAAAAGAAAAAACTCTATTTTTTTAAAGCGATTTTCCAATTCCTTAAAATTTGTATGAAGAATATTTTGGAAAATTTTATGAAATTTTTTTCCAGTTTGTCGATGTCGACAACGATAGAAAAGAAAAACAAAACACTTCTTTTTAATTCTGCATAAATTTTAACCAATTTACAAAACACAATTAATTTTATTTTTCTTTATTATATTTACAGATTTGTAAACAACAACATCATTAATAAATAAAATCTCTTCATTTGTACGTTTTTCGTTGCTCGCTCCATTACACGTCGAGAGAAAGAGAGAGAGAGAGAGAGGCAGGGAGAAGAGATTAATCAAAATAATAAAATATTAAAAAAAATCCTTTTATTTTTTTTACATGCCGTGCTGCTGTCTGTCATAAATTAAAGTAAAAAATTATGCTAATTTCATAAAAATAATTCAATAAGGTTTTAAAATAATGTAAATATTAAAATAAAAAAATTTGTTTTTAGGCTAAATAATTATCGCAAATATATCCCTAATAGTTGAACTTTTTTTTTTTAATAAAAACAAAAACTTTAAAAGGATTTTGTTATAAATGAGCCTAAAATACAAAAAAGAAACGTAGACAGACTCTTGAAAATTTATAATTAGCAAAAAAAAACACGTCTTCGCTTTAAACTACATTTTCAAAAATCGTAAAGAAAATGATTTACTAAAATAATATAGAAATATATAAAATCGTGCAATCATTTAGCAAAAAAAAAAAGAGAAAAAAAAACCACAAATAATCATAATAATAAAGTAGTAACAGAAGAAGAAATCATCTACTGGAAAATTTTTGGAAATGAAAATGTAAGTTTTGCTTTTTAATTTTCTATTATCATTATTAGTTTGTAAATATTTATAAGTCTGCCATATTAAACATGCACAATTAATAACTTTCTATAAAAAAAAGAAAAAATGCAATGATTGTTTTTATGTATGTACTTATACATGACGTAGTCTTCATAAATGCCATGTAATCATGTAGATGTCTGCCTGCAATATATATACTCTTCCTGGCTGGTGTATGCAGTAAAAATATTTGGTTGAATAGCTTTTCTGTGACTTTTCTGAACAAAGTTCACTAGCTGTGCGTGGTTAGCTTTTTTTAAATTATTATTACGCCATGAACAGATGTTCTTATTTGTGGCCGCTATTACTTGACGTATTAAAGCCGGTAGATTTTTTGGTTTAGGAAAAGTAGGTTTTGTTTGGAAGAGCAGTAGTCCTTTAGCACTTCCACTTCACATTGTGAATCCCTTTTGACAAACACGAATACTTTTCAATTTTGATTCAAAATATTATTATACTCTGTTGTTAATTTTATGAATCAAATATTATGCTCAAAATTCCTTTTTTATTATAAATTTATATGAAAGATTAATATTACGGCAAATCTTTTATAACTGCCGTATTCTGCAAAATAAATATATTGGATTTGCAGTGTGGCTGACTTCCAAAATATATCAACACAAATTTTGTATACTCTTCTGATGCGCTATTTATGTATATCGTATACAGATGCAAAGTTGCGAAACATTGTTAGAGCCCGTTTAGATGAAGGGTGACCTAGCTGCGAAAACGCTTACGTTATCTTTTGGAGTCCCTTCTTAAATCCACGCGCGCTTACGAAGACTTTTGTCGCAATAATCAGGGGACTTTCTGATATTAATTTGATCAATGCTTTTTATTAGTTCATTCGTAGCAGTGTTGCCGTAAAGGGACTAGTTGTTTGTTTTCGGGGAATTTAGCATTATTATATTTTTGTATTTATTTTTATTTACTACCAAAATACAATAATTTCTTTTGTCTCCTTACGTTATTTGTTTATAATTTTTCTATTATAACTGTTTATTTCCTGCATGTTATAAGAAATTTATCTAACTGGCAACACTGCTTGTATATAGCACAAAAAAAAATACGAGAGAAAGAAATATGTGAGAGAGAAGAGTTAAAATTGTGGCTTCAATTCTAATCACTTCCAGCACAAACACGACTCGCAGTACATACCTCACTAATCATCTAAATGGGCTCTTACCATGAGCATCAACTTTGAAGCCGTTGCGCCGTTGATTGCTTGTTTGCGTCGTTCTTAATGGTTATCGACGAAGCCTTGAAAGGCTGTACATTGTCAATGTTCTGTACTACGGCATTATGTAACACACTACACTCTGTTCGAAGACAAATCAATTGACGTTTTGGAAGTCAGTCTGTTAAAACAAAATGTCCATACAAATTTTTACCAAAGCAAACTTGAAATACAAATTAATTTTCTTTTTTAGAATACGGCCGTCTTTACGAAAATTATATATTAACAGCTGTATTCATAAAAAAAGTTGATTGAGGTTTAAAATTCATATTAGTTAAAAAACGTTTTAAGGCTAAATAACGGTTTTTAAATATTGGTATTTATAATCAGTTTTTTAACTAAAAATCAATTAACTAGATTTTTTTTAAATATCGTGGCAACACTGTATTCTTTATTTGTCACTTGTATATTAGTTCTGCAAAACAACGATTGTTAACTCATAAAGTACTCGTGTCTATATTTGTTTATTTGTCGCTTTTCAGAGAAATATTGTTTCTATAAAATAAAAGATGTGTTCCAACTTGTATTTAATAAAAAAAATAAAAAAAGTTCACAACAAATCTTTGTTAAAAGTGCTTTTTATATGATTTATTTTATTGCAGATAAAGAAGCACTAGAATAACGAGCTTTATTTTGTTTGTTTTGAGTGCTTATACATCACTAGTTAATTTTCTACAATTATATTATTTTTGTTAACACATAAAATGAGAAAACATTGACTGGGAATGGAAACTGGATCGCTCCTTTTCTTTTAAATATTCTTTTGGAGTATATTTGATATTTGGGCAATAGTTTCTATAAAAAAATTATATTGTTTTCTTCTAAATAACACTGGCATATGCATACATACATAAATACATAAGTACATACATACATACACACATATGTACATACAGGCAAAGTTCAAAATGTAAACAAAAACGAAGCAAAATTACAATAAACGTCATCTTAAAATTGGTTTAAACATGGGGCAGTCAATTTTAAAATTTGCTGATTTACGCAAGGTTTAAAAACCGTTTTTCAAGCTAAAATTCTATTATGAATACAATTTCAGCGAATTTTGCTTACACAACATTTGAAACGCTGTTTAGAATTTTTATGAATACGGCTGTAATTATTTCATTTCATTTCGAGCCATAACTGTGTACACTAGAATTTTAATGTTGGCAACACTGATATATGATCATGTTGTTGCTGTGGTAGCTAGGGTTGTTATATATGGCGATTTTGCAACTTGTTTGTCGTCTAAATTTTTGATATGGCGACATGGCGATTTTTATGGCGATAAAAAAATTTGTTGACGATTTCTTCTTCTTTTTTTTTAAACAAAATTTAACTTCAAAATTTTCAAAAATAAATCCTACCAAAACTCGACTGTAAGAAATTAAAACAATTTGATTTGATTTTAATTATAGTAATTAATGCGTTTGGAAATTCGATGAGAAATAATTTTTGACGATTTTATTTCTACTTTTGGGGATTTTCTGCTAAAATTTTTTATAATTATTTTATAAAAATTTATATTAAAGAAAGTGTTATATAAAAACAAATTTATTATCAAATATATATTAAGAAAACTACATAAAATTGATTTTGGCGATTCGATGCGATTTTTAAAATAAATTTGGCGAAATAAATTGGGAAAAATCTGGCAACCCTGGCCATAACCGCCAAAAAAACTTAAGCAACATATTGTTTGAACTTCGGTTTTTAACGAAATTCGATTATTTTTAATCGAGTTTTTCACCTCCTAAATAATCGATTTCAGTCAAAGAATATATTGAAAATTAAGTCGTTTAAGCTTTTTTTTAACGAAATAATGTTTCTTAAAAATATGTACATTAAAATTGATTATAAATATTAAGGGGTTATCTAGCTGGGGAACTAGCTAATAATACTAATAAAATAATAATTTGGTATTTAGTGCATTAAGAAATGTTTATTAAACTTAATTGTAACAACTCCCAAAAAGCACCAAATATTAACTTTTATTCTTCTTTTTCTTACAGCTATTGAATTCAAACGTTTCCAGCCCACAACATTTAAGAAACTGAATTGCTAAATGCTAAATATTTGCAAATTTATATTGGAAAAAAATTTTTATTTTTTTTGTTCAATTGAAAAATAAAATTTAACGCAAGTAACAGCCAGGAAGCAAAACTTCAGCTAAAAATAGCTTTGCTTTATTCCAAGACAGCAAAGCAATTTTTACAAAAATCCTTTTAACAAAAACTCTTTCATCAATTGATTTGAAAAAAAAAGGAAGAAAAACAAACACAAAACGCGGATACACCCAAAAACAAATAACAAAAACCAACCATCAACCACAAAAATTTGATTAGAAATTTTTTCTTCCCCGGGTGTTAATAATAAAAGCAGCCAAAACGCAGGCATCAGGCGGCAATAATAAACCTTCGAAAGACACCACTACATTAGGAGTCGCAGTCGACGACGCGGACGACGATATGAGTGGGCGTCCAAGGACAACCTCATTCGCTGAGGGCAACAAGCAGTCACCGAATTTAGTATTGGGAGGAGTTAAAACAAGCAGTAAGTAATCTTTTATAACTTATTTTGGTAATCAATAAACATTATTTATACATCATAAGTGTCGCGCAGGGAGGGAAACAAGCAATACGCGTAGTATAATTTTAGTTGTTTGTAATATTCCTAATTTATTACTTTTTCGTAGTGTATTAATATTAAATACAATTGTTGCTTTATTGCGTTTTTGTTGGTTATAATAGTTATGGACATTTATTATTTTGAAGTTTCTGTCATTCTTCATCAAAATTGAACTATAATAAGGCGAATTCAGTATGAACATATAGTTTGCTCTGCTAAAATTATCAATCTGTAAAAAAGATGTTTACAATTTTGAAGCAAATTTTGACATTTTGCTTCGAATTGCTCAATTTGGCATCAACAGCTGATTATCTGCTGGACTGAAGTAGTGCTGGGATACTATCGATAGTACTATCGATAGTTTTAAAATATCGAAAATATCGATAGGATATAGACGTATGAATATCAATATACATTTGGCAACGCTGACTGCAACTGAAGTCCGGCTGCCATTCATAATCAAGCCATTATTTTCATATAAACAAAAAAATTTTTGTTCTCCAAGCTTTTTATTTGAAACCCCTCTAGTTTTTATCCCAATTCAAATAAATTTTGCACGCACAATCGACCTTATTGAAAAATGTTGAACTTGTGTATATTTTTATATTGATTTCTTTTTATTATTTCATGCGTCTTGATATTTTATTTTCTGCCGACTGCTTTACGCTTACTATTGTTCTATTATAGAAAGTGTGCTTTTGACTTTTTAATATTATGCGCTCTCTCTCCCACACTCCTTTCTAGAGATTTGTGTCCAATAGCTCTTTTGAACTAAAATGCTCTTGGACACAAGTAAAGGCAAAAACGTCAATGCAAATTAAATGAATTTGAAATAACTCTTGATTCGAATGTTTACGAACTAGTTCAAAAAGTGCTGTTGTACACAAGTCACCTACTTACTCCCTTCACACTAATTTTTTTTTATATGCGTGTTCATTTATAATATTCTTCCAATTTGCATATTTGTAATTTATTGAACGTTTGATCGAAAGTACATTTTTATTTGTTGTTCTTAGTTTGATTGAACACTTACAATAACAAGTAATGACTGTTTGGCGTTTTAAGTGACAGTAAAATTTGTAGATGTGAAACACTTTCTTCATATTTGCCCACTGCGGTTATTTTCGAAACGAATGTTAGTTACCAAGACTTCTAGTGCGCCTTTTTGTATTTTCTGGGTTCCGTATGGACACTACATATGTACTACTATACATAACTTTAGCCTATATTATCGAATATCTTAGCTGATGTAGACATTTCTTAATTTTTTTGTTTGTTTTGGAGTTTTTTTTTAGTTTTAGCGCTGTTTTTCGGTTTATCGAGTTTATCAGGTTTTTTGTGGTTTTTTTTTTAGTTTTAGAGATTTTTGTTAGTTTTGGCGCTTTTTTGTTTATTTTTTATAGTATATCTTTAAGTTTTAAGTTTTGGCGTTTTTTTATTTTTGATGATTTTTGCGAAAAAAATAACTTAACACCGCTTTCGTTGCACCCCATTTAGAAGAAATAAATTCAACTTGTATCTTAAATAGCAAAAAAATCTCGAATAATCACTAAGAAACTTTTCAAAAATATAACGAAGTAAAGGTACTTTTTGGCACTTTTTTTCTTATGCAATTCCCAAATAATTAAATTATTAAATAAGCTTGCAATTTTTAATTTAAAATTGAATAGAACGAAAAAAAACGCCAATATGTACAGCAAAATAGTGAAAATGGAAATATCGAGGATATAGAAAAAAATCGCTTAAACATCAAAACAAAAAAATTTCAACACAAAAAAATGCTTACACTAAAAAAGCGCCAAAACGGTAACAAATCGTCACTTCGAAAAGTCTCCAAACTGTAAACGACCAGAGTGTACTTTTCGCCAGATCGCCAGAGTGGTACTTTTTTGTACTTTTGTGTAATATGGCAGCTGTGTAATAAAATTAAGAAATTTCTTTACTAGAAGGCTCGGTTTCATTATCTGATTGATTACGACTTCAAATAAAGTGCGCCCAGATAGCGTCGATTTTAGGAATTAGAAAACTGGGAAAACTTTTTGGGTATTTTTTATAATAATATCAGCAAGCTAACATTGATTTTGGGAATTCAAAGGGGGAAAACAGAATAAAAACCGTGGATGAATTTTCCCAAGAGCTTAGTTGAACAATGCTCCTGGGAAAGATCATCCACTTTTTTTTTGCCATTTTGGACTTGCTCAATTTTCTCGAAAGCGGCTAGACAGTTTTTTTGCACGGTTTTCTCCTTTTGTTCTTCTAAGTGACCACTTTAAGAATATATTACCCATTGGTATGACAGTTGATAATATGTATATCAACGCTAGCTTGCTAATATATTTTTAAAAATACCCACGAATTTTCCCCATTTTTACCCGATTTTTAAATTCCCAAAATCGAGGCTATCTTTTCACACGTTCTCAAATATATTGGTAAAAATAATTAGCAGCAGATTATGTATCAACAGTTTTTTGTCAGTTCTGATCATCTGGAATTTTTCGAGTTGTGAGCGTTTATAATATAGTGTGCGATATTATTAATTTTGTTAATTAGTGGCTCTGCGTTTTATTTTTCCCGGCCGAAGTAGTATATTTTAACATGCAACTTTAATTCTAAAGCATGTACAGTGAAAATGCATACTATTCCATATGTATTCCCTTTATTCCTGTGGACTTTTTGGGTAATTTCATTATTTGATTTGGGTAGGAGGAAAAATCAAATCATCTAGCAGCTCTCCTTTCAGGAAATACAAATTAAAAAATGTTTTTGTATTTCTTGCTTTGTTTCATTATTGTTGTATATTTAATTTTTTTTTTTTTTTTTGTTATTTTTATAGCTGCTACTGTTTAGTTGGTTATTTGCTTCTCTTTAAATTTTCTGTTTTTCTTTATTTTATTTTGTTTTATTTTCTTTTTTTTTGGTGCTCGTATGTGCGGTTGCCTTTTTATCATAAATTTCTTTGTACATTCAGTTTTACTAATTGTGACCGACGTGCAGTTTAAAAGTATTGCGCCCCTTTTTGTTCAGTGTTTAATAATTATATTTATATGTTCTAAATATTGAAATAAAATCATAATTAAAATTTGATATTTAATAATATCTAGTTTATATTTGCATATGAATAAATATGTATTATATTTTTTTTTTTTGCGGTGAATGTGTTATTGTATAAAAATAGCCATATGTGCACCTGTGTATTTTACAAGTGAATGCGATAAAATTGCAACAAAAAAATAAAATAAAATAGAAATACAAATTAAAAAGTGAAGCAAATACATATGTATGTATACATACATATACACATACATACATACATATATGTATATTATATTTTCATAAAAGATTATAATAAAATGAAATTGATTCGTAGTAAAAAGAATTGAAATTTTGTATCTAAGAAGAATACCTACTACCTCTACATATATTTTTAAGTCTCAAAAAATTTTTGGTGATTTAAATCAACATGCTGGTTAATCGCGGTTCCCTCAGCGAAGAAGGTGCCTACACACATTTTAATTATGTATTTATATGTGTTCTTATATTTGATTCTAATTAAAATTTTAATTAGTCCGTGTGGTCGCTTTTAACCTCTTCAGTGCGTTTCAAATGTCAAAAAACTTTTCCAATTGTGTTAAAATATATTTTCTAAAATAACATATTCTCTTTAGTTTGTTGTTGCACTCTCTTCAAATTGAGATATTAAACTCTTAATTAATATGTGGTTTGAGTGCTGCCATGGTTTGATATTTAGCTGAAAAAACTGAAAATTTGGCGGGCATATTCATTTGGAGATTATGTACATACTAATATCAAGATACTTTTTATTTACATATTTATTTATTGTTATTAAAGGTATTCACATCAGTTTTTTTTTTGGAAAAATGGAAAAATGTAAATTTTTTACAACAACCACAGGAAAAAAATTCCACCTAAAGTTGAATTTTTAAATTTCAAGTTGTAGAATAATTTTGGCTTAAATCTAGTTAAGTAAATAAAATAAAAATTATCTTAATTGATACTCGTAGAAAATTTAATTCTTAGAAAAAAAACTGTTATGTAAGTTTGGTTTTGCAAATATCTTTCTGAAAGTTCTAAAATTAAAAAAAATCTTAATCCATTAAGATTTATTAATATTCTGACTAATAGGCATCATGTCGGGAAACACCAAAGACGAGAAAATTTTTGAATACGGACGAAGGTCTTCTATGCAGAAAGTCTTCAGTGACGAGAAGCACCACAGAGTAGAAAATCTGTGCGTCCAAAGACTGTACAGAAAATCTCTAGGAATTGTAAAAACATTGATTTTAATTTAATGAAATTCTCAATTTCATTTGATTAGTAGGCTGCTCACTTGGGTCCAATACAATGATCCCTATGTTGAAGGGAAGATAGTGAGAGAGGGTGATAGGGAAGGGATAGTGATAGAGAAGGCAGGTATTGAAGAAAGAGATAGAGGAAAGCTTCATTCTTTTACAACTCTGCTTCTTGCACACTTTTAATAATGTAGTATTGCGGCGCCTTCTGGTGTCAAATGAGGCGCATTAAATTTTGAAGCTGTACTTAGTAGCCAATTATTGGTTATTTTACTTCGCCGATGATTCTGCTACACAACGAAGGAGGGCGCTCTTATATTACATTAGGATTAGTATCTGCTGAAGTCGCTATAGTTTAGTGACCAGTGCCTTATGCCTGTAACATTAAAATTTTTTTCTTAGAATTTAATTTTCCAAACTATCGGCCCTGTTATGTAAACCGAATCCGACTAAATTCCTCGTTTTCCAAAAACTAATAATAATCCTGCAGACGTGTTCAAAATCACACACGATAATTTCAGATATGATAAAGGTATTCATTTCTTTTTTTTTTTTTTTTTTTTGTTGGAAAAATGGAAAAATGTAATTTTTTTTCCTGAAATTAATACCTTTGATATTTGGGACTCTATATAATAAAAAAAAGTGAAAAAATTAAAAAAAAAACATTTCTATTGTCGAAGTTAGTTTTCTAAAATCGTGCGTTTGATCGGTTTACAGAACAGGACCGTATATTTGCTCAAGTTTTAGATTCCATTGGTATTCATCAAACTGAAAATCAAACAATAATTATGTAATTCACATGATTATATATAACCAAAAAGGCAATATAATTTCGATTTGTAAAGAACTAAAAATAAAAATAAAAATGTGTATATAAAAATTTTGCTCACATTTCCAGTGAAATTTTGTAAAATTTTTCAAAAATAAACTACATGGCAATATTGGCTCAAAAAGCTTATTTTCTCTTTGTTGTTGAATGCAAACATTAGACATGTGTTTCTTTTTTACATTTTTTTTTAATTTACATTAGTGGTTTGGTAATACATACATATGTATGTATGTAATACATATTATTGCTGTTATGTACATACATACATATATTTTTTCTATAAAAGACTTTTGACATGCAATTTCCTTATAAATTGTATAGAAAATGTATCTTTAAATCGAAAAATTAATAATAGCACTGTGGTGAATAATGTAATAAATATATACGCTGTATAGGTGAAATTAATTAAAGTATTGCAAGGTTTGCTATTAATCACATTTCTTTTTTTTTTTTTTTTTTTGTATGACGGAAACATATGTACATATATACTATAGAATAATATACAAACCCCCTGCCCATATTGCAGTTAAAATAAAAATATATGCGTTCAGTTACTTAGTGGAAATTGTTATTGAAAAATTTGATAGATAATAAATTTAATTTGTGAATTAGATAATAAAAACCTAATGATATCTACATATGTGATTATTTGAATTGCAATTAAGAAAGATCTACTGTTAGAAAGTATATAAAATAAATGACAGATTACATACTATTTAAGGGGGATTCACTCATTTTGTTCACAGGGTTGTCAGATTTTTTCCGACATATTTCATCAAATTGATTTTAAAAAGCGCCAAAAGTCGCCAAAATCAATTTTCTTTCTTTCTTTTTTTTCTTAATATATATTTTATAAACATTTCTTTTATATAACACTTTCTTTAACATAAATTCTTATAAAATAATCATATAAATATTTAGCAAAAAATCGCCGAGGGAAGTAATAAAATCGCTTTAATTACTATAATTAATGTAAGAAACATCATCAAAATCGATATTTTTTAATTTCTTGCATACGAGTTTTGGTAGAATTTATTTTTAAAACTACTCTTTCAAGAAACTAATTTTCTTAAATTGCAAAAATGAAGTTCAATTAAAGTCATAAAAATCGCCAGAAAAATGGTCATGTCGCAAAATCAAAGATTTAGACTTCCGGCAAGTCCAGAAATTTCCATATCTGACAACGCTGATTGTCTCAACAAAATTTTTGTCCGGACAAATTTTTCTACTGAAGCTGGATTCACCAATGTTTTCCGGACAACATTTTTTTACTGAGAGTTGTCTGGAGCACGATTCACTCAATGTGAAAAATTTGTCCGGGAAATTAAAGCTGCCATATGTAAACAAAATATTTTAGTTTTACAAGGTGGTAGTAATTTTGCTTTATTTTCTTGGAGTATTTTACATATTTTAATATTATGACCTATTTCCCAACTGCAAAAGAAAACGTTCGACTTACAATTTATATTGAAAACAACAATAAAATATGAACATTTGTTTTCGTTTTCAATATAAATTGAAAGTCGAAAGTTTTTCTTTCGTAGTTAGAAAATATGCCATTAATATTTTTCCTTATTTTTGCTAACTATTTTTCAAAACAAATGTCACTCATTGTGTTAATTTCAAAAACACAAAATTTTTTATACGATAGGGCAACTCTTTGGTTGAAAGAATTTAACCTATTGGCAGCTCAATTCAATTTTGTCCGGACAAAATATATAAAATTAAATCAATTCAAGACGAGAGTTGTTCGTAAAGAATATTTTCTCTTTCTCAAGAAGAGAGACGTTAAACTTACATGTGAAAAAAATATTGTCCGGAGAAAAATTTTGTTCGGTCAACACGGGTGAATCCCCCTTAACTCATTCAATACATTATACATTAGGTCTGTTCATTTACTTTCAAAGCAAAAACTAGCAACGAGAGAGTAAGGCAGAAATTTACAAAATTACTCTCATAAATATGAAAAAGTAAATGAACGCTTTAAGCGTGTAGATTCAATTCAATTTTCAATTGAGCCGGTTGTTACCCAAATCAAAGCGTGTATGGCTTTGTCAATTGATTAGTTTGGCAGTTGTCGAATTGGTTGAAGAAAAATCAAAAGATTTTGACTTTTCATGTTGACTAGTAAATCTTTCAATTCAATTGTGCTGTGTGTGCTCGAGTCTCCTGATTAGTTGTCAAAATTTATGTTTGTAGCTTTATTTTGTATAGAAAAAGTTGAGTATTTTTAAAATTGTATTTAATTTCATTGAATTTTAAATAAAAAATATATAAATGAATGAATGAATGCAATAGAAGTTTTAAATTTTTAAATTTGTAATTGTGAAAAAAATATAAATTTGACAGTTGAATGAAAATCTTTCAATTCAGTTCATGAAGTGTGTGGCCAAGAATCAATTCAATTGAAAGACTCAATTCACAATTGAATTGAAACGTGTATGGGGTGCTTTACTTGTAAAAACTTGCAAGAAAATTTTATTCATATCAGAACCATGAATGGAAATCATGAGACAATTGTACTTTTCTGATGTATTTTGTTTGATAATGTTTTAAATTAAAATTTTTTTAATTGACATTTGATATGAAAACTTTACAGGTTTTCATGCATTTAATTTAATTAACATTTAATATTGTTATGCATTTTTCAAAATTTTTTTAATTTTATTCCATTAACTAATACAAAAATGCGACTTTCCATCTCTGACCAGATATGAGAAGCAAACAAAATTCTTTGACAATAAAATTGAATTTATTTGGCTTAATGAAAGAAAAACAATAACGGCCCTATGTATAATCAAAAACTGGCATGAAGTTAGCATAAGTGGCAAAATTGAACAGGGTCTTAACGTGTTTTGCCACAAAATTTTACATTAAAAATCATGCTAGGATGTAATCGTGTGTTAAAACTACATTATGCGGCGATTTTTAATGTAAAATTGTATAGAGGAACTCGTCAACACGTAGTTCAATTTTGTCACTTATGCTAACTTCATGCCAGTTTTTGATTATACATAAAGCCGTAAATTAAGAAAAATTGCTTTCTTTTTTCATACGTATTTTTTAAATAAAGAAATGCACATGTTTCAGTTTTCCTTTTTCAGATATTTTTGAAATAATTAATTTGACAACAAAACACACAACAGGTGGTTGGATAATTCTTGCAAGTAAAAATTTTACTAGTAATAATTTGTAAGAATTTTTTTGTTTCTCAATTTTTTTCTCTCTTTTGACGCTCTCTCTCTCTCTCTTTACAAACTTCTTGAGTTAATGAACACTTTCCAGTAACAATTGGTACAAATTCGTAAAAGTTTTTAGTAAATTTTTTGCTTTTTTTGTTATTCATTAATGATCTTTTTGATATTGTTTATAGCTACATATGTCTTCCATTTGCTTTTGCAGATGATTTGCAATTGCTTTTTAAAGGTTCAGTAGATTTTCCTGATGTGTTACAAAATATGATTAACTATACCGTTGGGGTTCTACAAAACTGGATTTCTGATAATGGCCTTTCTCTTAATACAAAAAAGACAAAAGCAATGCTGTTTGGCAGTGGTAGTTGTAGCCAATTTTCTGTAACTATCAGTAATGAGTCTGTTGAATTTGTTGATAAGCTCACTTGCCTAGGTTTAGTACTGGATTCGAAATTAATCTTTGTGGGGCATATTAACACACTAGTATCTAGAATAAACTATATTTTACGCAAATTATATAGTCTGGATATGATACTACCCTTTCATGTTAAGAAAATAGTTGTTTATGGTATAATTATGCCTATTCTATTATATGGCTTGGAAGTTTATTCTGGTACTTTTGGTTATGTCTTGAGGAAGTTGAAGTTAATTTTTAATAGAGTTATTAGGTACATGTACTCTCTCCGAATATGGGAGCATGTGTCACCTTACATTGTAAGATTTTTGGGAGTTTCTTTTGCAGATTATATAAAGTTCCGTAATTTATATCACTTATATGACTTATAAAAGTGATATAAATTACGGAACTTTGCAAGCACCAAGCTATTTGATTGAGTTATTTGAGTTTAGTAGATCCACTAGAAATAAACAGTTGATTATACCAAGACTGAGTGGAGGATTGGAAAGTTCTTTTCGTGTAAGGGTTGCACGAGCATGCAATGTTTTGCCTAATTTTTTGAATACTTTTAATGTCTCACCGTTCACGTATAAGAAAAAACTATTTCTAGAACTCTCTAGTAATAATTTGTAGTATTGATTGATAATGTATAAGTAACTATTTTGCAAGTTATCCACTTCTAGAACTCTCTAGTAATAATTTGTAGTATTGATTGATAATGTATAAGTAAATATTTTGCAAGTTAGCCATTGTTGGCAATTTCTCACTTCTCTTTTTATAAAATTTTTATTTTTTTCTCTCTTTTTCTCACTGATATTACATTTTGACTAATTGGGGCGATTCTATTGTTCTTACATATTTTCCTAATTGTTAAACTTTGTTTTTATTGCATATATTTTATTGTTTTTATATTATATAAGTTATATTTTTACATACTAATTTAAAATAATATTATTATAGTAGAAATTTGTAACCGTTTATGCCCTGCGTTGGCTAGGTTATTGGTAATAAATAAATAAATGAGCAAAGCTATTTTTATGGTATATGTTTGCTTATAAAGCAACGAGTAAAGTGCAGAACTACATTTTTGACCAACTTACATAAGTATATGTTGTTGCACTGTTTGCATTTACGAAGGTGGTGTGTGCATGATGCATTAGCGAACAGGCCCATTGTTTTAAATAATTTTCATACTTATCACGTTTATTAAATATTTGCATTTGGAATATAAATATGTCTGTATGTAAATACTTCTATTTGTTAGTTAATTTGATTTTTTTTAATTGCACTAAATTAGCCACAAGATTTATTTATAACGTATAAGATGAAACACCAAAATACGTGCGTACATATCGCACATTAAAACATAAAGGGCCACAAGTAAAAAAAATCCAGATATTCAGGGGGTTTACTCTGTATTTCGAAACGAAAGAAAATGCTTTCGAATTTGTATTTTATTAACATTACAAGTCCCCAGGACTGGCGAAAAACTGTTGATGCCAAGGATCGCAAATAACGATTTTCCAAATTTAAACTTAAAAAATCAAACTAAAAGTGAAGTGTACGTGCTACCTTTAGATGTATTAATTTTTATTTGTTTAAGTTTCATTAAAAAACTCAACATGACAGATTATTTTCTGAGTTTTATATATATAATAAAAGTTATTCACTTCTTAAGTTTTATCTATTCCTCACTACACAAAAGTTATTTTTTTATTTATTTTTATTTGTTCCTCAGAAAATAAAAGCTATTTTTTGAGTTTTAATTCCTCTGGAAATAAAAATTACTATTTGAGTCTTATTTTTTAACCCCCGACTAAAAAAGGGGTGTTATAAGTTTGTAGTGTGTGTCTGTGTATCTGTGTGTCTGTCCGTGTCCACGTAAAGGCCAAACGGCTGGTCCGATTTTCATTTAGTTTTTTCTGTTTGAAAGATGAGTTGATCGAGAGGGTTCTTAGCTATGCTTGAAGAAAATCGGTCCAGCCGTTTAGAAGATATAACATCTTTTCTGAAAAAATTCGGGGGTTTTTAAAATTTTTAATTTTTGTTATTAATTAAAAAAAATTTATTTTTTAGTTTTATTTTTCTGTTTAGAAAATAACACTTTTTGAATTTAATTTTCTGTAATTGAATTTAACAGACTCTGGTGATAAATTCGATCTTAAATCGGTTAATATTAGTTTTAGCGCAGAAAATTCTTTTTCTAGAGTTTAAAAATGATTTTTTTAAGAAAAAAATTTAATTCAAAAACTAATTGTTATTTTCGAAGCAAAAACTAAAACTCAAAAAATCATTTTTATTTCCTGAGAAATAAATAAATAAAACTCAAATAGAAAAAAATATTTGCTAAGCAAAAATAAAAGTAAAAAAATAATTTTTATTTTCTGAGGAATAAATAAAAATCAAGAAATAATGCATAGTTTCCACAAGTCAGGCAGACGACTGACTCGTCTAGAAAATTTGTATGAAAATCACTAAAAAAAACTGAGTGCTTTCCACATAAATTTTATGCTTAGAAAATAATTGTTATTTACTAAATGAAAAATAAAACTCGGTAAATAATGATTAACGAGTAATTTATAAAATAAAACATATAATATAATATATGGTTGATACTGTATAAATGACGCAAATATGTAACATAAAAGAGACATACCGTTACAGTGTTGCCAGAAAATGATAATGAGAGAATGCTAAATCGGACAAAAAATTCTGCTAAAATGTTCTACAGAAGGAAAGTATAATGCCAGATTTAAATGTAGAAAAAAATATTGAAATAGCTTTGAATTTCATGCTTTTAGAAACTTATTAGGATTTACAGGTATTTTTATAGCACATACAAACATAAAAAATTAATAATTGGTGTTTTTTTGGAAATGTTACAATTTTCCCAAATTATTATTTTGCTTATTCAGTAAAATATTTTTTTATTAAAATCACACTGAAATTGATTAGTGAAGGGTTAGCTGGATCCTATGCCTATTTCACTGTTGCTAGTGCAGATCATCATGGAATCTTTACCCTGCAATACATGTACATTAATGAAAAAATCTCCTATACAGAAGAATTCTTTTAACAAATTAAAATTTTTTATTTTCAACAAAATCTGCCAGAAAGCATTTAGCAGAATTTTTGGAAAGTTTAATGCTTTTTAACTAATGAAACTGCCAGATCTAGTAGTGAAAATGCTAAACTGGTAACAATGTACCGGCATTTTATATGGTTCAAGAAAACTCTCTTGCAAACGAAATTTTTGCAGTCGTTAGAGATTTTTTCAGGTGGGTTATAAAAAAACTAAATGATTTTGATAAAAATTTAAGTTGTGACTGTTTGTGATTTAGTGTGCGATATGTATGTATGTATGAATATACATATACATACTTTAGGCAAATATTTATTTAGATTAGCAACTTAAAACTTATTTTCAATAAATTTGGCTTGAAGCCAAAGAATAAAATAAAATTATCGACAATATAAATACATAATTTTATACTTGTATAAGTATTTCTTTTTTAATATTTTTGCATGAGTATTTATTTTAACATAGAAATATACAAAATGTTGGCCAAGAGCACGACAAATAGAAGAAAAAAAAACAAAATACTCTTAAATTTTATAATAAACGGTCAATTATTAAATAACAGTGAATTTGAAAAAAAAATTCATTGCATGAAAAAAAGCAGAGAGCATCTGTTGTGGGTGATAGAAATTGTTTATAAAGAGCACAAAATAATGGCGTGACGCAAATACTATCCAACGTATTGTGAGCTGGTAATTAAATTTTTGCAAAAATATTTTTTTTGTTATTTTAGAAAAGATGACAAATTGATAAAACGTGCAAAGAAATAAATGAAATTAATATTAGAATATTTAATTTTAATAAAACTGTGCGAAATTTAAAATTAAACTAAATGAAAATGAGTAAAATTATTAATTTATTAATTTTCTTTCTTCTACTTCTGTTGGGATTTGTCCCCAAATTTGGGATTTTTTTTCTCGATTGGGCATAAAAATTCGTGTTGGGTATGATAACGAAAATGTGTAATTTTTGTCATTATTTTTTAAATAAAATCTAAACATTTTAGTTTTTCACAAAAGAAAAATTTAAATAAAAAATACTCAATTTGAGGATTTTCGGGAATGAAAAATCAAAAGTTTGAGATAGGTTTAGAAAAAAAACTGGCAACACTGATGCACAATAGATTTTTAATGAATAAATCGCTTCCAAAAAGAGTCATAATAAATTATAAAAAGAGATATTTAGCCTCCCATTTAAAATTACAACTTCAAGGTGTCAAAGAAATAAATCAATTTTATTCTTGTTTGTTTTCGCTTTATTTCTTATACATATTAACGTTTTCCTCTGTTCTTTTTTTGGGGCTCTAGAGGTATGTGGGTCAATAGCTTGATGTGTGTTAAAATATGCAAGCAGCAATAACCTCGTTAAGTGTGACCCCAAGGCCAGCACAAACACATGCACGAATGGCAATAACAGAATCCGATGAATGTTGACAATTTTTTATTTTCATTTTTGGGGAGCCAGTGAGAGAGATCGCGAACTATGTTTGACAAAAGGTGGTGGAGGTGAATAAGATCAAATAAGTTATGTATGTGTGCATATCAGTGTTGCCGGAATGCAAATTAAATTTTACACAGACAAAAATTCAAAATTATACAAAATTTTATAAATTACACAAAACAAATTTTGTCTTTGATAATAGGATATCCTGCACAGTCAACCGTATCCCATATTTTTTTTAAATATTCACGTATGTGATTGAAAACGACAATTTTCAAAACGATTTAAAAAAATCGGTTTTTAAAGGTGTAATAAATTCTTATCGATTTTGAGTATCATTTTTGAGGTAATATTAAACGGTTGACTTCTAAAAAGCATACTAGAAGACAAAATATAAACCATATAATAGGGCTGTGAAAAGTCACTTATCAAAAATGTTTGGAAAAAGTATTAAAAACAAGTTTTAAAATTATTGACAGAACGACTTTTATGGTTTTCAAATTGGTTTTGTGTCTAAATCGTTTTTCGTCATGTAACTGATTATATACGGATTTATTTACGACTGTTTGATGTAAGACTTGATTTGATATTTATACTTTTTTATTTATTGTCACCCCAGTTTTCGGCCACCAATAGCGGGAATATATTATTTTATTTAGATGTTGGACACTCTGCTCAGCCTAGCTGTCTAATGCATTTGACTGTCTCTTTTTAAATATGGTTCAAACCTCTTTGAAAAACCTTTTCAAATGAGGCGTGGAAAACGTTTCGTTTAACTACAACAAACTTTTTAAATTCTTTCATATTATGCAGAACGTCGTGTCGCGTGGTTAATAAATAAATTGAACTTTTCCCATGAATTTCAGAAAAAAATTAAAAACTTTATTGCTTTAAAAATGTTTTTCGAATACACTAAATCAATTTATTTAACGACCCCTTCTTTTTACTTGCATATTTAAGAGACAATCAAACAAATTTGACCCGTCAAACATTTTCATTAACAAGTTTTTATGTGCCGTAGTAACACGGCGTCTACAAACAATGGCGTAATTGGGATGACAAATATTCATCATTATCAAGGACGGAAGATTGATAAATCTCTCATCTGAAATTAATAGAAATTGGAAATACTTAAATAGAAAGGTTGACAAATAAAAAAATAAACGCCGTAAATGTAGTATATCGTTACCTTAGTTTAGAAATTCATTATTTTAACTCATTATTTTTTTAGATCGAGTTTTTTGTATATTTCGATGGAAGACCATTTACCCCCATATATGCAAAAAATAACGTGTACTTGAAGTGTACGTTGAAACCAAATTTTCATACAAAAACCTGTTTTAACGTGCACTTAAATCACACGCTATACACTCATATCTATTTTATTTTGTATGCATGAGTAAAATAAAATTCAAATAAAACTACAAAAAAAGTTAAAGTTTGGGAACAGCATTTGCCAACACATGATAACAAAAAACATTGCAGAAACTCGAAACTGCTAGTGACCAGCGATGCCAACTTGGTGCTTTTGGCACTATTTTTAGTGCTTTTTGAAGACTCAAAACGCCAAATTTCGAGCGTTAGTGCCAAAATAAGAAAAAGTACTAATTAGTGCTTTTAAGAAATTTGTGTATTTCTTAAAATTATTTTAATAATTACTCGGCGTTTTTATTTTTTCAGTGTAAAGCATACATTTTTCGTCTGATATATTTCATTAAATGGAGAATAGCTAAGGAAATTTTAAACATTATTAAACTTCACATTAATTCACGTTATGGATTTTCAGTCGTTTTTCACGAAAGTGCTTTTTACGCTATTTAGATATCAAAATTACGCTTTTAAGTGCTTTTTTTAAATGTTGATGTGCCTTTAGAGCCAAAAAAGTTGGCATCACTGCTAGTGACTGCTGCTCATCGGCGTTGCCATATAAATTTTCTATAAAAACTTGCAATTTCGACATAAAAATCTTTTTTTAGGGGAAAACAAACAATTGCTCAAACATTTTGAATTTTGCATTTAAATATGTACACATGTATGAATATTTTTTTTATTGAAACCTAAGCTACGAAAGTAATTAACATCCAAAGCGATAAAAATTGGTTTATGTATAAAAATATTTGCTACTTCAAAAATGAAGGCAGTCAAAGATTTTTAGGTCTTTTGCTAAAAACACAAACTTAATTGCAGAAGTTCTAAAGGACAGATTCACGTAAGAAATTTATGTTTTAAAATATTTAGTTTTCAACGATTCTATAACTCGTAAAAGCTAAATCTCCATCCCTAAAAATCTATAAAGTCGATTTATTATAGCATTAATCCAAATAAGACAGCAAATAAAAAATCAAAATAAAAACCCATTAATTTTGTCTTTCGGTGGTTAATGACAATGCTTAAATAATAACCCAGCAAAAAATTACACATTACCATTAGAACTACTTGCCACATCATGACATACTTTTCTGATTGCAAATTTTCATTACTCGCTTACAAATCACATTACCTAAAATTTAAAAAAATGACGTGCAAGTTGCGAAATGAAGAGAATGATTTTTTTAAACGAAATAGATTACGTGAAATGTTGACAAATAAAAAAAATGTAAGTACTTTTCAATAATCGATTATTTTAGTCTCACGCCTTGTTAAAATCATTAAGTTGGTAATCCAGTAGGGAAGTGCTTCCACCAAAAATGCTTAATTCCAAACTCGATTACCTTTTTTGAAATTTTTTGCTGGGAAGAAGGAAAAATACACAATATTAAAAAAAAAGAAAATGCTAAAGGTGTCCAGTCAGTATACAGATAAAATGGAATGAAAATTAAAGGTTCAGACATTAGCATTTAAAGTATAATAAATACTTTGGGGTTAAAAAGGTATAACAACATATATTTTATTGTAGAAACAGAAAGTTAATAAAATATGGTTGATTAATATAAAAGTAGGTCATGTTCTGTTGTTGAGGTGGAGCAGGTACTAACAGCAATTGAAATTAAATTTTCTGTAAGTAAAACATCAGAATAAGAACGAACACTTTTTAACAAAATTTATTAATTTTAAGTTTAAGCTTTTGATAATATTTAATAGATTAATAAACAAGAATAAAATCTTTATAAATAACTATACCATAAAACTTTTTTTAACATTTAAAACTCAAGCTTTGTATTTTTTTTTCTCTTTCTAGGTAAGTGTTTTGCTATGCTTATTTTTTATTTATTAAAATTTAATTGAAGAGACATTGAATTACTTCAATAACACTACTGTAAATATACATACGTATTAAATAAACTGGTAAGTTCATTAAACCACTGATTTCATTATTAAGACCATAACTAATAGAAATAAAAATAATATTTTCGTAAAAAGGATTAATTAAAATAAAAAAAAAAAATATAGAGCCTTATATATAAACAGCCTTATTTATAAAACTTAAAAAGTCTTTATAAAGATTTTTTAAAACAAATTTTCATAAAAAATTTTTCTTAAAAAGCCTTTATAAAGCCTTTTTATGTTTTATAAATAAGGCTGAAAGAATATTAAGGCTTTATAAAGGGTTTTAAAACAGATATCATTAAAAAAGTTTGCTTATTAAACCTTTATAAAGCCTTCATAAATTTTTATAATTAAGGCCGCTAATATTTGAGACATCTTCGAAATTTTTGAAAGAACTTTATTCAAAATAACCTTTAGTGCAACTTAAATAATGCTTTTTTGGGCATAAATGAAACTGTTCATGTTTTATTTTAATTTTTAAAACAATTAAAACTTTATGGTATTTGTTAATGAAAAAGTTAAAAAAAACAACGTTGAACTTTTTATTCCAACTTTTGGTATAAATGCCACAGAATAGTAACATTGCATACAGCGTTGCCAAATGTACAGATTTGTCGGTTTTTCGTAATATTTGAACTGTTGAGCCTCCGTGCAGTTTTTTGTTTAAAAATCAGAAACGAAATGTATATGGATGGGGTTTTAGCAACAAAACAAACGAAAATTCTTAATACATGAAATACTGAATGCGAAGTAAACATACCACAGTATTCCTATATGGGTAGGCCCTATGCTCCTTGTAGGATTGTATTGAACATACATAGTATATATGTATATGTAAATCAGGTTTTCTTTAAAATGATCAGTTTTTACAGGTTTTTTTCTTTTGTCTTATTTGTAATTCGATTGGCGTATTTCAAATACAACTACGACAGTTTCTTAATAGACTAATCTATTACAAAATCGTCGTAGTCGAAGTCGAAATACAACAATCACGATATGGGGGATTGTTTTCCCAACTGATACACGTTCATATGAGTGACAAGCTCATGTACACACTCCTAATCGTATAAAGCAACTCATCAAAATAAAGCAACAACAAAAAGTAACAAACTTTAAAAATTTGTTTGTTTTTTTTTAATCATGAACGGCAAGCCAACGTATCATGCGCTTCTTCGTTGAAGAATTTTTATGAAAAGCACACATGCTAAAGTGTGTCTAAATATTTAAATTGAATGCTTATTTAATTTACAAAATTTTTGTGAACAAAGCAATCCGGCACGTATTGCATGCAGACTCCCCCACCCCCAAGTTAAATTCGAAAACTCAAGCTAATATTGTAGAATACATCTTGGAGGGAAGGGAGCAAGCAATAATAAAGCCTTGTCGGAAAGAAGTCATATTGGAAAATTTGTAACTGCTAAACCACTATATGAACTGTGCAACTCAGCGATCTTGTGTCATTTTTACGTTTTAATAAAAAATATACTAGTAACAGTTCTTTGTGCAGTTTTTTTTTCATCTGAAAAACTGTTTTTGTTCGATATGGGCGGTTTTTTCCTCTCAAACGTATATGGCAACACTGATTAGATGTATATGGATGTGTGTATGTGTGTGTGAGAGAGATGTTTTTGTTTGTTCGCCAGAGATTGTGTTTTCTTAAAAAATTAAAAATTTTTGTGGCATATTTTGGGGATGTAAAAATTAAATGAACTAACAATACAAGTTCATGGGAAAGAAAATGTTATAGGAGAAAAGCAAAAGGTATTTTTAAAGGAAAATCTTGAAAATGTTAAAATTTTATTGTGCATAATAATTGCAAAAAATGCGGAGGAATAAGAAAATTAATTAATTCAGTTAAAGTTTTATGGTTTTGTTGTTTATTTTTTTTTTGAGTCAATGAATTCTTTTTTGTTTTTTTATTCATTTATTTAAAAATACTAAATCTCGTTATAATGCAATAAATCTTAAATAATATACTTATACGAGTTCTTTAACTTTTAAATCCAGTTGAATAATTAAATGTAACTTCAAAGATTTAAAAAAAAATTAACAAGCAGAATTCATTTCCGGCATTTACAAAAAACCGCATGTGTGTTATGAATATTTTATTGTATATCATTAAGAACAAAGTATATTTATGTATATAAATTAAATGCACTTAAAAAAAATAAAAGGACATTTTTAAAAAAGCACCTTATAATAAAAGTACGCTTTGAAAATTTTTTTTGTAAAAGTACTTTTTTAAAATGTGGTACTTTTTAGTAGAAAAGTATTCTTTTAGCAAAAGAGCCTCTTCTTAAAGTTGAATTTTTAAAAGGGTAATTTTAATAAAATTTATTTTTTGAAAAATGTAATTTTTGTCAAAAGTAATTTTTTTGTAAAACTCACAAAGCAAACATTTTCTATATTCCTATTAGAAATAATCTTCAATTGCGAAATTTATTACAATTTAATTCTTTATTAAAATCTACTTCTACTTTTTAAAAATTCATGCTCTTTGTTGTTTTTTTTTTAACAAACACACGTTTAACGATTTCATATTTCTTTTAATATGTCTTCCAATTGAAAACATTCAATTATTGCTATTGACATTTCATACTGTTGTAATTGTGTTATTGTTGTCATTAATGCTTATGGAGAAAAAAGGTCGTCGTCTAATGTCTCGCGCTAAAAATCTGTTAATCGGAAATCACGTTTCACTCATGTCAATTGCCAGCAAAATTTTATTAAAAAAAGATAAGAAGTTGCTGCTGGCGCCTAAAATACTCTTTAACATGTGTTTTTTTGTAGGTGTGTGCTTAAATGTGTTAAGTATGCTTGTATGATTAAGTTTTGTGATTACGGTCAGCGATGTCATGTACGTATGCAGATATTTTCTTTCAAACATTTTTAAATTAATGTGACTAACCAAGTTAGCTTAAACTTATTTTGTTTACTAAAATTGCTTTCGTATTCATATTCACTCGTATGGTTAATATAAAAATAGGAAACCTTATATTCATAAGAAAATAAAATGCATTTGCAATCTATTTTAAGAAAGTTTTGTAGGTATGAAAAATTTTTAAATGAACACAATTAAACGCACACGTACGTTGAATTTAAACAGAAACTTTTTCGTGAATAGAAGTTTATAATGTACAACAAAATTCATTCTGGGAAATTTTTTACAAACATTTTTTTATGCTCATAATTGAATATGTTTGAAATAACACTTTATATCTTTTTTTGTTCTGCTTCTTATACAACAACCAACCTTATGTTTGTTGTTTTATCATGCACAACGCTGCCATATTTTCGTTGAAAAGTTAAGATTTATTAACAGTTTTTTGGGAATAACCAAAATCGATCGGAATCTGGATAACGGAAAACAAAATCGCTCGGAATTGAAAATACGGAATCAAAAGCATTAGCAGCTCTTGAACTGACTCTGCCTGCTCTTCACATCAATCAAATTCTATAATTTTGTTTGTCACATTCCCATTCGCTGAAGAAAACTTTTCGATAGAAACACATTTCTCACACAGCACGAATTTTGATAATAAAATTCAGTGATTTTGCAACCGTATTCGTTTGTTAGTTTATTATTCATGTTGAAATGGCAAACCTTGCTGAATATTTTTGAGATTGCCATATGCCACGAATCTAATTTTTACACTGAAAAAATTTATTCTGAAAAAAGAAAAACAAATAACAAAAAATCACCCGTTACGTTTTTATAAAAGCTAGAAAATCGCGAGATTGTTATTCTAGTACAAATATTTTCTGTTGGGTGTTAGTGTGTGTTAGTTTTCCAGCGTTTTTTTTTCTTATTTGATCACTTGTCTTATTTTGACATTGCCATATGCCACGAATCTAATTTTTACACTGAACAAATTTAACAATAACAATAATAACAAAAAATCACCCGTTACGTTTTTATAAAAACTAGAATATCGCTCGATTGTTATTCTTGTACAAAATTTTCCTGTTCAATGTTAGTGTTTGTTAGTTTTCCAGCGTCTTATTTGATCACTTGTCTTTGTAACACATTTTTATACTTTTATGTTTATGATTTGTTTTCGGTTTTAATCAAATCAATGCTCTAATAAATTTTGCTGGCGGTTTCTTCGTCGTGGTCTCGTAATTCAATATTTCCTAGTCTCCTTTTGTTTACTATTTCTTAAAACAAAAAAACTATTTAATGTATGATTTCTTTTGCATGTTTTTGCAAATTTAGTTATAGAATTTGTGTTTACTAAAGAAGTTATTTACCTCAAAATGTAAATAATTTTTTTTTGTGATGATCAAAATAATACGACAAACTTTGGAATTGCTATGAAGACAAAAAACCCATTTGAATTTAAAAATCTTCCCCTTCTTCTTATGTCGAATTTTTGATATTGTAAACGAAACGGCTATACTTTTTTATTTTAATAAAACATGTAAAAAAATTAGTCGAAATTTGTATGAAAAATTTTGTATGCAATCCGATTTGATTACATATTACATACAATTTGTGAGTTCGTATAAATTTGAAAACTTATGTAGTGCGTTTTTCAAAAAAATTTTTACGAACGTTCACAAATTTGTATTTCGAATAGTACATTTTCCCCATATGGAAAACATTACACCGAAAAAATATTCCTGCAATAAACAATTTTAATTGAAAATAAAACCAAAAATCAATTAAAAATGTAATTGAGTCAATTAAACTTTGAAATTAATTAAATTTTTAAACAAAAGTGAAATTGGCTTAAATGCATATATAATTGATTTTTGATTTTATTGCAGGAATATTTTTTTCTCTGTAGCTCTTCATTTTGAAAGTAATGGAAACAAACCAATTTTTACAAATTGCTAGCAAATAATCAATAATTAATTATTAATTATTTAATAATTACTATTATTATCCTGACTTCGAAAATGAAATGCTCGAATATAGCTTCTAATAGATGAAACAAAAACATCGCAAAAAATTATCAAATATTAGGCACAAACAACTTCACCTTTGATTACATATATTACTCGTACGTTCATCTTTGTTTGTTTTTATTTTGTTGTTAATTTTTAATAATTTTATTCAAATTTTGTAAATTTAAAATTCAAGCATTTTTCTTAAAATTTTTGCTTTGAACTTTGACGTTTAAATTAAATTTAAATACAACTGCTGACAACTTTGACATTAAAATTTTACCCCCTTATGCAAAAAAATATTTTAATTTAGCTTTAAAGTTCATATTAGTTGATAAGCACTTTAAGGCTAACACAGCTTTATTAAAAAATCATATGCAAAAGACAACTTTAAATATTTTGTGATTTAATAATAAATACTGGTAACACCACCGTGTTCAACAACCACTTCACAGCTTATGATGTACAAAATTGAATACAATTTCATTCGGGTATTCAAATATTTTTTTTTATTTTATTAAATAAATTTTTATTATCTTGAAGTAAAGCAACCTAATTTAAAAAATATGAGCCTCTGACTTAATAGCAAAACAAATAAACACAACCATGAAGTAAAAGTAAAAAAATGTGAAAAATTATTACAATTTGTTTTATTCGAATGAAACGAGTATTTGAATATCCAGCTTTTTTCGATTTGTTTTGATTGTATGTACATCACTAAAACATTTTTGTATAATTGTATTTATTTTGATATTTTTTTATGGATTTTGCTATGTATTTCGAATCAGTTGGATAATTTGGTGATGTTTCCCATTACATGACAGAAATAATAAATTTAAGATAAGAGCAGGCACTTCTAGCTTCATTTTCAGATGTAACATGAATCAGTATGTGCTATATTAGTAAAAATATTTGAGGTACAAAATACACATTTTGGAAATATCAACTTAAAGTAGTCTTAACAAACGTGGGTGCCTACTTTAGAATTTTTATACAATAATTTTTTTAGAATACAACTTTACTTAACATTGCTTGGCAAAGCTTTATTAAGTTTTTTTGCATAAGACCCTTAATATACAAACTTGGTATTCAATTGATTTGACCCGTTTTTGAAACTTATCAATTTTGTATAACCTATGGAACGATTTAGATAATACGATTTAATTGCGAATAGGAAATTACTTTCGAAAGGGTTTCTTTTTCAAATCGAATTACATAATAACCTGGCAGAGATTTTAAAAACATTGTTATTATTATTCTTTTTTTTAAACTAATATCAAATTAAAACTTTACTACAAGCATAAGTTTATAAAAAAAAACATAAATAAAATATATATAGTACGTCCCAATAAATTTTGAACTAATGCCATAAGAAAAATAAGTTTGTAGCACTGACTGTACAATTGAATTTTAATGTTGGCAACACTGATATATGATTATGTTGTTTCTGTGGTAACCAGGGTTGTCAGATATGGCGATTTCACACCAAACGTTACGATTTTTCAATTTGTTGGCGATTTTTAAATGCACTTCAAAATTTTTGTAATCTAAAAAATTAGTTAGTTGAAGGAGAGTAATTTCAAAAATTAATTCTACCAAAACTCGTCTGCAAGAAATTAAAAAAATTTTTATTTTTATGCGATTATTTTATAAAAATTTATATTAAAAAGAAATTTATTATCAAATATGTATATCGAGCCTTATTTTCGATTTAATTGTAAGCGACAAAAATTAAAGTTTTCAGGAGGTTTTTTTTATAATATTCAAATTTGTTTTACATGCGGAAAATTTTGCTTACGCTAAAATTGTACAGCCCGTATCTCAAAAGTTATCAATAATTTAGGCATTTTGATAATCCCAAACTATGGGTAGAACCATAAAATTTTAATTTAAATAAAAAAGTCTATTTTCGATTACATGTCGCTTACGATAAAATCGAAAATAAGGCTCGATATATTAAAAAAAATACATAAAATTGATTTTGGCGACATTTGGTGATTTTTAAAATCAATTTGGCGAAATAGGTCAGAAAAAATCTGACACCCTGGTGGTTTACCTCTCATTCATACAGTTTATCGAAGCGAATTCAATACAGTGAACTCATTTTGATATGAAATGCAACAGTGATGAAAAAAACCATGTATATTTGTTAGTGTAAAATTTTCAGACACCAGAGAAAATAGCAGCTGGTCATCATTTGCTGTTATAAGGCCACTTAGGACGGTTATGAATTCGCCTTGGGATTTCTCAAGGTACATTGAATGTAGATACTCGCCTTATGCCTATTCCATTTCTTATGCTGTCACTTTGTGGTGTCATTTTTCAAGTATGTGCAACGCTGTTCACATTATGGTTCTTGTATGGAAAGCAATGCCACACAACGAAAATGATCGGAAATGACAAACGTTGCCACTAGTATATATACACTATTGCGAGATCATAAAATGCCATAATGTATACTCGGTATTAGGTGCAACTCTGCGCTTTTCACTAAGTAATTGTCAAACAATTTTTAATCATCAAGCAAGGCAAAGAACTAATTGGGAAATAAATTTTTCGTTATGAACGTGTTAGCAAAAAATCAGCTGATGAGTTAACAAAAAATCAGCTGTTTGATATGCCTGAGGAGACATTTGAAATAAATAAAGATCAGTTAAGCAATTTTATTAATGTTTTAAAATATTTTCCTGAACTTTTCATACATTTTTTTAGCCATTATTAAAGAACTACCGCCCTGCTTGTGAGCTTCTTCTTATTTTGTATATGTATGTATTTAAGTATGTATATTTGTACATTTTCGCGATCTTAACACGCCAACATGTGTATGTGTTTATGTATGAATGTATGTATGTATAATGTGTGTAGTTAATGCATGAAATTTTTTTAGTTATTTTATTTTATTTGCGTTTATTCGCACTCCATCCAGCAGCAAAAAGAAGCAACGGGTCGGGTACCCCCCATTTGTGTGACGGCTTGTTAGTTTAGTTTTGAACGTTTAACCAAGCGCACATTCAACAGAGATTCCATAAACTTGTTCAGTTTTTTTGCACTTTATTTATTAAAAGAAAGAGATATGAATATATATAGAGAGAAAGAAAAACTGTGACGTATTTTTGGTGTTACTTATTCGAAAAGTTTTGCGATATTTCATATTTTAATTGAAATATGTACATCATACGTATTGAAAATGTTTAAGTGAATGTTTTTATTTAAACATTTTATTGCAGAAAAAATAAAGAACAGATAAACATATAAAAAAGTAATAAAGGAAAAAATATAAAATAAAATGTGAGAAGTAATTAATATCTAGAAAAGAAAATAAATTTAGAAAATTTAACAAATAATATAAAAGTAAAAAAAAAATATATATTAAAATAAAGAAAATAAAAATAAAGTTGTTGGCAATAATTTTGGAGAAAATATCAACAAAAATTAATAAAGCATATAATATAAAAATAAAACAAATAAATAATAACTGCCTTATTTATAAAAAATTAATTTTGTATTATTAAGGGTTTATAAAGCAAATTTTTTATGAAAAACTGTTTTTTAAACTTTTTAAAAATCAAAAATATTTTTATTAATAAGGTAAAGCCTTCAACTATTTAAAAATATATGAAAACTTTTGACAAAATTCTTACTAAAATCTACAAAAATAAAAATTAATAACAAATAAAATACTGATATATAATGAATTAAGGGAAAATAGTAAATTAAATTTTGACAAAACCATTAATATATTGTGAATTCTTTCAAAATAGTATATATTTTTTAAATATGTAAATGAATGAAAAGCTAACATGTCGTTGAATACTTAAAAGATCATTATAATTCATAATAATAAAAAAATAAACTTAATCAAATAAAATGAAAAATTTAGTTTATTAAAATAAAAACCCGTAGGTTTTGAAAAGAAAATAACTTTCAAAAATTAAACCATATAACGTTTAAATTAAATAATTTTATTTATAGAAATATTAACAAAATAAAAGCTACAAAGAAATTAATGAAAATTAATTAAAGAAGCACTACTAAATTATATACATACATAAATTTTGAAATTTTTCCAAATTTTGTACATAAAAAGTAGTAAGTTTTATTTTTTTAAAACAAACTAGATTAAGAAATTTTTCAAAAACATTAAAAGTTTTTTTTTAAATTATTTTCAATGTGTTTTTTTTAGTTTTTCTAAACTAAAGAAAATCATATTTAAACTACATATAGAGTAAAGTTATTGTTATCAATAAGAAAAAATTAATATTGCCGCAATTGAAGCCATACATATCGTCATATAAAATCAAACAAGGCGTAAGTTACATACAAAACAGCTGTTCGAACCAAACTAATGGGTAACACTGTATTTGATTATAGGTGATTCGCCATAACGGTTAATAGATACCAATTGAATTTTGGTTACGGCTATGGCATTATAGCATGGCAAGTCTGATGGATCCTGAAAGTATTTTACAGGATAAGCAAAAGACGTTATAAAAACTCTTGGTGTATTTATGTACGTAGTCTTAACTTTCGATTTTTTTAAGGCATACACGTATAAAAATGTTATGAGCAGATGAATTTTAGTTAAGACGATTTTGAATTTGTTGTACGTTACGTCTTTTTATTTATAAATATTGTGCTTAATTTTACAGCTCAATTTTGCCCAACAAGGTACCTTTTCTAATTTCAAATACTTTTAGAACTGCCAAATGTTTCAAACTGCGTTGCCACATCAACAAGTTTTAGGCTATTTTCTGATATATACTTTGCTATAAACACTTTGGAGACAAAAGTAATATCGTTTTCCGTTAGGCCGGGTTTCCATCTGTGTGCCATGTGCCACACAAGCGTAAAAAAAGCGTAACCACTAATTACTAATGAAAAACTTTTAGATTCAGACATTTATTTATTAAGTTAAATAGTTTCATACATAACTAATAGACAATTTTGTAGAATCCAGCATGATTGCAAACTGTTTAAATCAATAAATACATGTCTGAATCAAACGGTTTTTCATTAGTAATTAGTTGGTTACGCTTTTTTGGGTAAATGACACACAAGAAATGCCAGATGTAAACTCAGCCTTAGAAATTTGAATGTATAAAAATCCTCAGGGCTGCATTGCCATGTTGTAATTTGGTGTTCTAACAACAATTTACCTGAATATAATATCATTGCTGGTACAAAAATCAACAAAATTCATTTTGAATTTAATGTCTTTTTAAAAAAATTACAATATTGATTAAAAATTTCATTTAAACTCCCTTGATATTTCGATCATGAACGAATGTCTGTAATTTGTCCTTTGCTTTTATATGTAAACAATCTATTTCTGGAGTTACATTTTATACTTTGCGTATAATTAAAAAAATTATTTTTCAATATTAAATATTTACTTTTTTCAAAATAACTTAAAATTCTTCTAAAATATTATTATTATTAATAAATTTAGCTGTTTGTGGCTTTTTTTTTGGCATTATAAAGCAAACATTTAAAATTTAATCATTCAAACGAAATTTATCAATGGAAAATTTTCTGCAACACAATATTTTTTATCTCTTTTGTACATTTTATTGCCAAGCTATTTTAGCACACATGGAAAGGTCGGTCGTCGTCGTTGCTGTTAACTTGTTTTATTGTTACTTCTTTATTTATTATTTTTTTTTTTTGATGCGAAAAAAACAGACACGTTTAAAATTTTTTCAATAACTTTGTTTAAAAGAGTTTAAACTCTTTATACATATTTTAAAGTTCTCAGCCAAAATATTGTTAACACTCATATAAACATATAAAAAAATGTACTCAATTGTGATTCATTTGCGTTTTTTTTATTTATATAATTTTTTTAGTTGCGCGTGCGCCTTGATTTTTTTACTTACCCCTTTCAAAAAGTTGTTTTTGTTTTAAGCAGGGGCGTCGGTGGAAGGCGAAGGTGGGTGGGAGGGATCCGCAATCCGCTTTGCCAGAATTGAGGCTACAGTACAACATTCTAGCTACTATATAAATTATAATATAAGTACTTATTTAGGTTAAAGAGTATCCCAATATGTCTTCTCTAAAGCGCCCTGTAGACGATCAAATAAAAACGTCAATCAGTGCATATGTATGTGTGAGTGTCGTATGCATGTCGCTTAAAACAATACGGTACAAATATACCAAATAAAACCCAGTATAAATATGATTTTTTATTAATAGGAATTACAAATGATGTTTTTTTTCCAATCAGAGTTGGAGACAATTAACAAATAATCAGCCGTCAAATAAAAAAATTAAAACTTTTAGATTTTTAGGAACCCCTCATCTCATCTTAAAATGTTCAGTAAATATGCGATGTATGGCTCTTTTTTAAATGCCTATAATTTCTGGTAGGTCCTGCAGAACAGTTTCTGGCCTGTGCAGCTCAATTGGTCGCTCACTGTTGTTTTCGTCTTTGCAGCTCATGCGCCCTATTTTAAACTCTGCCGCTCAATGTTTTTTAGTCGTAAACGAAGGAGCAGACCAGGGAAGGAAAATGACTTCTTGGATTTTGTATCAACTATGAAAATAAAATGTACTTTTTAGACCATGACGGTACAATTTTTTTTAATATTTATTAATATAAACAGAAACGTAAAAAATGTGTATAAAAATTCATAAAAAACAGAAACTTAACAAAAATGTGTATAAAAATAATAACATAAAAAAATATTAAACATTACATTCATAGATAGGTACATTCGTAGATTCGACTATTATATTAGAGATTAAAATAAAACTCACACAAAAAAATTAAAGAGAACATAGGCAAAATTAATGTTACCATATAGTGCAACATTGACATTTTTAAATTTTACCAAATAAATCGCGGTAGTACCACGGAACCAACAAGGTCAAAAATGTACCATAAAAAGTACAATTGTACCATGATTTCCATCCGTGAAGCAGACTATCCCAGATTAGAATCTAGCTTGGCTTTAGTATTGTATGAACTGAGATCTTTCGAATTGAATTTTTTTTTATGTTTACAAATTCACTGAGATCGTTTGTTCGTAAAGGCTCAAAAAATACTTAAACACATGTTTTACAAGGTTGCCACTTTTCACCCTCGTATAACAAATAATTTACTTGTTTGTATGAATGCACATATATACCTGGGAATTGACACAATATAATTGAATTTAAATTTTTATTTCTTAATTAAAACATTTTGCCGGTCTCAATAGACTTAAAAGAAAAGAAAGCAAAAATTAATTCTAAAAAGAAATAAATGCGCTTGCTTTTAATATCTAAAAACACATTCACATTAAACTGCATATTGCTTTTTTCATTATTTTTTCATTGCTGACAAGAGTTCGCAGTTTTATTTTATACCCATATCCCCAATTTTCAATTTTTCATACACAAAAATGGCCTAACAAAACTATTTTCTTATCGCCAATAATCCCCACAGTTCCTTAAAAATTAAACCATTACATATTTCGAAAGAAAAAATTGCATTTATTGAATGATTTTAAAATAAATATTTTATAAAAATTTTTGTTTATAATAAATAGATACGAGTATAATAATAGACGAGACAACCATAACCATAGAAAACAGCTGTTCGAATCAAACTAAAGCTTAAATTATAGGCGCCTGTATTTGATCAAATGTGACCCGCCATAATGACATAACCAATACCATAAGCTTAAATTAGACGTGCCATAACCATAACCATATAAAAAACAGCTTTCGAACCAAACTAATCGGCAACACTATATTTGATTATAGATGACTCGCCATAATGTTATAGTCATAACGATATTAACCAATTGAATTTTGATTTAGGTTATGGCTATGGCAATATGGTATGGAACGTCTAATTTAAGCTTTAGTGGGATGAAACTAAGTTTTTTTGAAAAGCTTTTTTAACGGCTCTCGCTAAAAATTGGGTAGTTCCCTTCCATTATATATATTTTGTTCCCAAAAATGCCCAGCAAAATTATTGCATTTTCCCAACAAAAAAAAAAAAAATTCCCTGGAGATTGTATCCCAAATCACAAACAAAAATTCTTTACTTTGGGGGACAAATCCCCAAAAACTGAGAGAGCTATTTGCTTAAATATCTTGCTCTAGATCTCCAACATATGTATATAAAATTTATATTATAAAGCGAGTTGAAATATTTAATGCTCTGCCCCTCGCTCTCATTCGAATCTTAAAAATTGATTACTCTTAAGGCCATTTTTGTTGCTAGAGTTGCCCACATTACGCCCTGCAACCCCCGTAAACACCCCACCCAGTTATAAAATTTTAATATATGTATGTATTTTCTGTTGGTTATCGTTTGTGGACATAAAATTTTTTGCCAAAGTATGCATGTATGTGCGTATTTGTCGAAATATGTGAGAATACCAATGACAACAACAAGATTATTTGACTTGTTTCTTTTCTTTTTTTTTGCGTAAGTTCTTTTTCTTTATATGGTTTTGATTTCTTCGATTTATTATCGGGTTTGTGGGCTCTCATTGAAATGTCTATTCTCGCATACTAGTTCATATTTGTTAGATACTTACATATGTATGTATGAATGTACATATGTACACAGAAAAAACTAAATTTCGTTTTCAGTAACCAATTTCATTGAATCAGTAAATTTTTTTTGTGAATGCGGACCTACAAAGAAATTTGTAGATTCTGATAACAATTTTGTAAAAATTTAACTGAAAAAAATTTTATTTTTAGTTAACTTATTATGGCATTAGAGAAAAAAGTTAACTGAAACTCAAAATATTTTCAGTCAAATTTATTAATAGGAACAGAAAAACATTTTTGCAGATTTTTTTTTTTGTATTATTCAGCAAATTTTTTTTATAATTTACAAACACATTCACTAAAATTTTTCGTATTATCAGAAAATAAATTAACTGAATCAATAACAATTCTTAATTTTTTTTTTTAAATTAGTAAAAGTTTTATTTAAAAAAAAATAACTGAATCAAATGAAAGGTTGAAATATTTTTTTTTTACTTTCAAAAATTGGCTTGTTTTTATGGTTAAGCATTTCGTTCCCGCTTTTGGAACTCGTCAGTAGACTCCAACCCAAAAAATTTTTTAATTTAGCTAACAAACTCCGTATGTTTATAGTAAGACTCTTAATACTATATTGAGAATCACAATATACAAACATAATAAGTTTGAAAACCGCAAACAAAACTCTTTAAAAAAATAAAATGTTTTTTATATCTATAAAATAATTTGTAGAAAAAATTTAAAAAAATCAGACAAATTTTTTTACAGTATATAATAACAAAAATTAAAAATTTTAAAAACCCCCGACTTTTTTCAGAAAAGATGTTATATCTTCTAAACGGCTGGACCGATTTTTTTCAAACATAGCTAAAAACCCTCTCGATCAAGTCATCTTTCAAACAGATAAAACTAAATGAAAATCGGTCCAGTCGTTTGGCCTGTACGTGGACACAGACAGACACACAGATACACAGACACACAGACACACACTACAAACTTCTAACACCCCTTTTTTTAGTCGGGGGTTAAAAATAAATTTAACTGAAAAAATTAAAAAAAATCAGAAATTTTTTTTACAGTATATAAAAATAAATTTAACTGAAAATAACAAATTTAAATATAAAAAAAAAAATCTAAAATTTTTTTTTACAAATTTTACTTTATATAGATAATTTTCATTCTATACATTTTTTTTTTTACATAAAATAAAATTGGCACAAATAATTTACTGGAACAGTAAAAAATATTTACTGAAACTAATGGCATTTTCTTTTCTGTAAAAAAAATGTATAGAATGAAAATTATCTATATAAAGTAAAATTTGTAAATTTGTAAAAAAAATTACACTTTTCAATGAAAATTCGCAATAAAATGATTTTCTAAAATATACATTTTATTAGAAACTATCGTATCGTATCGTTTAAACGAACGCTAAATTGTATTTTTTTTGAATAAAAAGCTAAAAAATGTTACACTTTTTCCAGAAAAGAAAATCCCATAAATTATATTTTAAAAAACACGTTTGTTTGAAAATTTTTTGGGAATAATTTTTTCTGTGTATGTAACCATTTGTTGGTGTAACAAGAATTGCCTACTAATAGTTTTTTTTTTTAAACTAATACATGGACATTGTCCTCTGGCATTCATTTCCAAAAATTTTTCATAGTTTTCTAAAAAAAAAAAAAACAATCTAACTTTGATTTGTGCGGCTGTCAGTTTAAGCGCCAGATAAAAATATAAATAAAATGCTCAAAAGAATCTAAAAATATTTTCACTCATTCAAGTTTTTTTTGCAATTGATCTTTGTATTTTATATTTTTTTTTTACTTTAGTGTGTACAATCAAGATGTTTTTGTCTGGAGTAATAACTAAAGGCTCTTTTAGCCGACTGTAATGTGAAGTAACTGCAACGTTGGAAACAGCTGATTGACATTTTTGTATGAAAAGTATGTTACGTTACATTACATCTTTATAACCATTTTCATTACTTTTCATTAACAATATCGATCAGATGTTTTTTACTGTTGCAGTTACTTTACATTACAGTCGGCTAACTGAGCCTTAACAGCTAAAATTTGTGTTGCAAAATCAATATTATTGAAGAAAGTGACAGGTAAAAAAAGCTCCAATCAGGTTTTTGTTAAAATTCGTGGAAAAAAGAGATAAGCATAGTGTATTTGATACTGTAGTGTATTACTACTTACCAATTAACACAGCTAATAAAAAGTTATTGCACTAGAAAGACGTAGCAAAACAAAAACGACGACAAAATTTGAGGGAAAACGAGACAAACAGAAAAATACCCGTATCTTCCGTCTCGTGACACTTCTGTGTGTTTTGTGACCATATGTACACACATATGTATGTGTGTATGTATGTACATATGTGTTTCTCAGTCATTATTTACCCTGCAGTCAGGTTGGGGCCAAGTGTCTCTATGTCAACACTAAAACAACACAATTTCTCTTCTATTCGTCAGTATAAAAGAGATAGAGAAACAGATGTGGTGTATTTCTGGTGGATTTTGCAACAACTTGTCAATATACATAAATTTGTATGTACGTAAGGTATAGAAATGTACCAGTAAATGTCTGGTTGGTATGTCTCCATGTTCCCACAGGAACTATGAATTCACTACCTAGTCAATTGTTTTAGTGTTACTAGTAGATTTTCAATGACAAGCACATGCTAAATGTCTATAGCACAAAGTATTGTATGGGGAGTAATTGTAGAGTAGTACTGGTGACAAAGTCAAAAGCGACTCAGTACATTTTCACCATCGACATTTCCTTCAGGGTATATTGAGCTAAGTACACGTGTTTTAAACCTTTATGAAAAATATTAGTGGGGTCATATAGTTTAACTGCTGCAAAAATGCCAAATTAATAAAATAATGGAGTTGCCAGATGCGAATACTGGAAGGCACTTTATTTACAATACATACATACATATGTACATAGGTACACAGAAAAAAATATCATCGAAATGCAACCAACAAAACAAATTGTTAATATTTAATTTAAAAATTAACAATCATCATTGTTAATATAACAAATTTAAATTTTTGTAGTCAATTAAATTACTCAACAAAATTATTTGTTAAATTATATCATAACGGAATGCGCACATGTAGAAGAAACAAGAAATCTTATTTTGTGTGTATTCATCATTTGCGTATTTAATAGAGTGTTGCTCTTTAGCTGAGAGGTAAGTGAGTTAGTTTATTAGTCATGAGGTTGCCGGTTCAACTCCGCCCAAAGACAATTAGTGTTTTTCGCAGACAAGCAAAAATCGTTTCGAGGGTTCTGATTGTGTATAAAAAAACCCTGTTAATATAACAATTATATACGGAAATTTAACAATTCACATTTTTAATATAACAATAACTTTAATTGAAATAACTTTGAAACCTAACAAAAATAAATGTTGAAAAAATAAATAAATTTCAACAAATTTATTTGTTGATATATTTAATTGAAAATATTTTTAAGATTTTCCTTCAACTTACAATTTCGTTAATTGTATTTACAAAAATCGTTGTAGGTTCAAAATCAATTAATTATTTAATTGATATAACAAAAAAATTAATTGTATTTACAAATCATTTTTTTCTGTGCATTAAAAAATTTAATTAATGATAATTTTTCTTGAATATACTAAGTTTTGTGTTGAAATAATTTTCTGGGCGTGGCTGCCTTTCAAACATTCTAGTTTCTTTTTAAAATATGTATTATTATTCTAACATTTTTAATCTTAAAAATTTGTTTATTTTCTGAGACAGTTCGGTATTTGTACTTGGAACATTTCAATATTATGATATTCCAGAACTTGTGACGATACTATTTCTCAGCCATACATGGTGAAGAACACAATTTTTGTTTGTTTGTTCTTTTAACTTTTTGCTTCCTAAATGAATTAAAAAATGTAACGGAACATTGCAGACTTTTGTGAAAAGTAAAGTGTTGCCAGATGTGCAAAATTTCATTTGCGCAAAAGAGGACAAAATAACTGCCTATACTTTTGTCAACCAGAATACTGAGCTTTTTTAATATTTTTCGTTATTGTTTTACCTGTAAAGAAAATCTGTTAAATTTTCACTATGATATCTTAAATATAATTGATTTATAGCCATTAATATTTTGTGTTTCGGTATATGTACATAAAAGTTTACATATGGTTTCAATATACAGTTTGTGCCGGCACTGCATGTATTGTCATAATATCCGATTCATGAATCTGCATTTTTTTTCATTTGCAGCTATTCAGATCCCTGTATACCTACATTGTGCATATTTTTGTAAGCGTACGAATAGTATTACAAGTAGTAAAAATCCCCCTTAAGCTACCCACACATTTGCAATGTTATTGTGTAATAATTGCTATTGTAAAATAAAATTGCTTGTATAAAAAAAATTCCACCATATATGGCAAAATAGAAAGGGACCTAAGGGTAAAAAACGGGTTTGTTCAGGAGAGCCATTTTAAAGATTCAAATACGTGTATCTTTGGTGTACCATCACATCATAAAACGCGCATATCTCTATGAGGGAACACTTGTGGGGCATGGGATCGGTCTCATTCGATGCTCAGATGTTGTTCACATCAAAAAAAAAGTGAAAATTCATTTTTTTTACCCTTAGGTCCCTTTCTCTATGCGCTGTCACATATATATTTCTTAATATTGTGCCATTTATTGTGCAAAACGACAATAATAATATCAATAAAGTACTCAATAATATTGCATAGTCTATAGGTACAATTCCTACTGCATAAGAATACATACATTGCCTACATAAATTTCGGGTTAATCACTTTTTTTAAATTATGAAAATGTTGATTTTCTCTCTTATAATTTAGTACGATTACATTGCCTTTATTTTTGGCTCATTTTAAAATTTTTCTTGTTTTATGTACATCCATATGTATAATTTAAAATGTCGCTGAGTTGTTTTGCTGTTGTTGCTGTTTCTTTTTAGTTATTGATATGTTTTTAAATGTGTAAATGTTGGTAGCTGTTGGTGCGTTTTATGTTGTCCTTACTTATTAGCAACAAAAAGAAAGAAAAACAAGGTATGCTGTGAAAAAAATAATTCGCAGCATAAAAACAGGCCCAGTCATGTTGTTACTTGTTGCCGTTGTTCTTGTCTGGTCGCCATGTATATGTATGCCTGCCCCTCTATTCCCCCACTTCTTCATTATAGGCAACAACATATCATACAGTCAGACATACATATAGCAGCGCCAGTCAGACATGTGACGTTTTAATGGAAAATTCCCAAAGTTTTGTGTGTGTTCTTTATGGTATGTGCGGTTTTTTTAGTTTTTGTTTTGTTTATAGCAAAAAAATAAATAAAAAAATCGAATATGTATGTATAAAATCTTTTGCAGTCATTGTTGAAAAAATCTATTTGTAATAGTATAAATAAAAAGAAAAATGTAGTTTATTTAACGTTTTAAAATTAAAAGAAATTACTCACAGTCAATTTTGAAAAAAAAGCATTTTGATTTAAAATCTAAAGAAAAATTGTTTACATACATACATACATACATGTGTATTACACTTATGTATCTCTAAATGCATAAGAATTTGTTATATTAATTAAAATTATAGCCTTATTTTCCTTGAATCACTAAACAGACAATTAAATTTGTGCAATATGGCAACGCTAGCTAATCCCCCCTAAATCCATACATGGGAACTCTGGCATCGTAAAATGACTTATCTTTTTTGCTTGCAATTTTCAATATGCAAATGAAATAAAAAATTGCAAATGAGCAAAAAAATTTTTTTCTTATATAATTTTTATATAAAAAAATTTCTTAAAAGCAATATAACTTTTATGTAGGTATGTTTTAATCTTCATGGAATTAATTAAAAGCAACTGAAAAGATAAGAATGATGAATTTATATTAAAAATAATGTTGAAATGTAGTTTATCAGTGAGGCAATATTTTTTATTTTAATCGCAATTTTATTATGCAAAAAAAAAATATATTTTATTTAATTTCGTTATATATGTGTACAGCAGAATATCAAAAATTATAACTCTTGGAGGTTCTAATTTCTGAAAATTTTATATTTAAGTATTTTATTTTTGATTTATTCATTGAAGTAAAACATAAAACAGGGAATCCGCGAACTAGACGTAGTAAAAATGTTTTAATATTATGCAATTTTGACCGTAAATAATGTTATAATTTGTTGCAAAAAAACGATATATTTTCCAGTGAACACATCTCTAATCTTTTGAAAACAAAATGGTTCTAAATTGTGAAACACTACTGTATAAGTTGTTAATTCGAAATAATATTCAAAGGCGTTTATATGAATAATTATAAAAAACACCCCACTATAACGTCACTTAAAATTCACATACCTACCAAAGAATTTTTACATCCTTATACTTTTCAAAAAATGTCTTCTGGCAATACTGTTCAGGTCTAAATGTTGACATTGTTGTTATTTAAGCGCTAAGAGTTGCCATTTAAATAACGATTAAAATTTAACTTCAGCTAATATTAAGAATTCACCCTTAACTCTTTTTTACATTCTTTTTTTTATTTGTTAATTGCTTATTTTTATACATATATATTGAAACGCAATTGATTAAAATGAGTTAATGAAACTGAAGGTGCTATTATTCACACAATAAAAGTAAATAAATTGTTCATCAAACCTTTTAAAATATTTTCATATAATTTAGGAGTGTTAATTGTTATAAATACATAATAGAATTGTTTGCAATCTAAATTATTTATTCATTGGCTTAAGGTTATTTAATTACTAAATAATTAAAGGTATTATTTCATTAATTTATTCTTTATTTCTTTTTGTTTAAAAACAAAAGTAAAAAAACAATTTCCGCCCATTTCTGCAAAAAGTTTAAGTACCACATAAAAAATGAAAAATGCCTTAAATATGTACATGGACAATAAATTATAAATTATTTACAGCAATAATGCTATAAACAAAAACAAATGCGCTGAATTTTTAATCACCATTACTTAGCGGGTATTTAAGTACATACCAGTACATACGTCAGTCAATAAAGAAGAAGTTGCTTTTAAATGTGTATTTTTTTTAATTCTGCAAGTTGAGGCTACAAATTAGCAACAACATTGGTTTTCAAATACATATGTAAGTATGTATGGATTTACTTTTAAATACTTTTGGACTTCATGTCCGATTCTTCAATAAGCAAATGCAACTGCAGTGCATAAGCGTAATTTTTAATAGTACTTAAATATGTGACTTGCATGAATAACAGCTTAACTTATAAATTTAAGATTTTCCAGGGAATTAAGAGAAACCTATTTGAAAATGTTGATTTTCCAACAAAAGCTATAATAAAGGTATTCATCACATCAGTTTTTTTTTTCTTGTTAGAAAAATGGAAAAATGTCATTTTTTACAACAAACACAGGAAAAAAAATTCCACCAAAAGTTGAATTTTTAATTTCAACTTTTGGTGAATTTTTTTCCTGTGTTTGTTGTAAAAAATTACATTTTTCCATTTTTCCAACAAGAAAAAAACTGATGTGAATACCTTTAATATTTACAATAAATTTATGAAAACATTAGAAATAAAATCATTTTGACATCAATAACCTTAAATCAAGCGAATATATAATAATAGTTATATACCAAAATTTGTTATGTGTTAATTGATACTCTAACATAAACTCCTTTGTTCTCTTAATTCATTTTCAATGGGGAAATATTTTATTTTTTCTACATAAATTTATGTAGTTACATAATACCATTTCAATACAGAAATTTAAATAATATGTTAAAAAATGTATATCTGACTGATTTCTAAGTATGGGAATTGTATATAAAAACTGAAATTACAATATGGTAATACTCAATCGCATAATGTTTAATATGGTAACTCCTCTTAAGAACTTGATCTTCTATGGTAACTTTCAAACAATTAAATACCATGTGGTAACTCTTAATGAGTCATTTGAAAAGAAAACTATACCGTTATTACTAATTACTGCGAAAGAGAGCTTACAAGAAATTAACAATTTTAAATATTAATGTTTATAACAATTTCCCATAAAATAATACGTTAAAATATTTTAAAGTGCACACATATTTACTTTCAAGACATTTTAATTTTGGCTAATTAATTTTTAATTTATTTATATTTTTCTTTTTAAATTTCTTTGTTTCTCTGTCTTTAAAAAACGTAGTGCTCCAACGTTCATTTACATGATTTCCTATTTCGAATATATAAATTGTTAGTACTGCATTTTGTTATTTAGTATTATGTAGTATTATTAAAAGCTTTTAAAGTATGTGCTTACATACTTTAAAAGGCGGAAGAATTAAATTTGGGAGGAAAAAACATGAAATCTATGCTTTTTTAATTGTTATTTTTTAAGTAAAATAATGTACATATATATGTATTTATACATATAAAAAGTTCATTAACTTAAATAATAATAATAACAACAATAATAATAAAGTTCAAATATTAATGGTTTCGTTTTTAAATTGATTATTTATAAAAAAAATGTACATATCGCTCATTTACTAAAACAATGTCATAAATCAGAAAATATAGCTTTTGCATTAATGATGCAGAATTAATCTTAATATCATTGTTGTTCTTGTTGTGTAAAAATTTTATAGAAATATATTCTGCCTTATTCATAAAAAATATTTCAGGTTTATTAAGCGCTTATTTAACACATTTCTATGGGAAATTTGTCAAATAAACCTGTAATAAACTTAAAATATTTTTTATGAATTAGACCGCTTGTATACTTAACTCTTTTTCCAATAAGATGTGTGTAAATTGAAAACTTTAAAGGCGCTATATTGCAAACTAGTTTTTTTTTTATGAGTTATGACGTTGTTTTAGTAAAAGTGCGATATGTATTTAATTGTAATATTTTTAAAGAAATCATTTTAAATTCATTTGTTAGCCGGGTTTCTGACGCTTTTCGTATTTAGTTAGCCACGTATCTGGACGATTAGGTTTTAGCCGCCGCCAACGAGAACTATACATCGGCTTCGTTCTCTGATTGCTCTTTTTATGAAATATTGAGATGTGGTGTTGCCAGACGTTATATTTACAAGTGTAATAGCCAGTGCATAATATATAGCGCTGATGTGCTAGAAAAGAGCACTCCTATTGCCCTTCTCAACTCAACTTAGTTTGGATCTCTGAGATTCAACTCAACATTTACCACACCATACACGACTCAAATAACATTTGAATTTGTTTGTAGGTATTTTGTGCTATGGCTGTGTGAAAATTGGGCTGACTCTCAGACAACCAATTAAGTTGAGTTGAGAACTATAATAGGGACAGGAATTGCTTTTCACTTGAAAAACTAAGGATCTTCAAAAAAGTTGCTTTTTGGATTTTAGCTCGTTTTGCAAGCTCGTGTTTTTGTAATGATTGTGGCATTTGCTGTTTTCTATTCATTTTTTTATTTTCAGTTTATTTAAAAAAGACGCAAAAACTTCATATTTGAAAGCCATTTATTTAATTATTTTATTTAATTCAATATTTAAAATTGAATTAATATTCTTATTTTTGATTCTTAAAACGATTTGCTATGTTAAATTATTGTCTTGGATAAAAAAATTATTTACAAAAAATTTCAAATACAAAATCTTTTTAAAATGCCAAAAGCTAAAATGCTTTTAAATACATAGTTTGGCTTTGGAGGGATTTTTATATCATTAAAATATAGTAAATAACACACTTGAAATGTTTGCACTGACTGCTAAATGCATATTTTTCTTTGAATTGTAAAAAATTGCTACCATAAATTGAATTAAAGCTGTAAATTAATGCTGAAAATCAACGATTTTATTGGTGTAAACAGACATTAGCAATTATTTAATTTTATATACATAAATGGCTATACATATGTACATATATTTGTAAAGCACTACAAAAATTGCGTAAACATGTCATGACGTCATAAAAAAATATTAAGATTATTCTTAATATGTATTTGAAGTGTCACTATATTTTTATGTACGTATGTATTTTGTATATGTACATATATATTTTTTTTATCAATAAAACGTGATTTGTAAGATAATTGCAGTTGAAATTTATATCAAGGTTAGCTAAATGAAATTTGTTAATGAATCGTAATTAAATTTTGCTATTATAGACTTATTTTTATTGATGAATATAAAGTTTTATTTATAAATATAAGTAGGTACATAGTAAATATGTATAAATTATTATAAAATTAAAAAGCAAAAAAAAATTAAACTCGTGCGAAAAACAAGTAAGACTTTCAAGGCTAGCATCAACCATTTTAAATTCCGCGAATTACACACTTAGGGAGTTCACAATAGCGTTTTAAAATATATATTAATATTGCAACGTTTCAATTTTAATACTTTACTATGGGTTGGCAAGTTTTTTATTTTTGTTTATGTGTAAATCAAATTTATTAACAGGTGGCAAACTCAAAAGTTATTTTGAAAACATTTAATTTTCCATTATTTTAGCAAAAAAATAAGTGCACGAAGAAATTACTTCTTTTGGCATAAGGTGTTAACAATAACTGTTTGGTAGACTCTTTTCTACATTACTGCCACCAAGTCTTTATTAGCTGTTGGCCAAAAACTGATGACACCATTTTTTAAAGGCTCGCTGATTTTCGAAATTTTTGGAGGCCCATATAAAAAAAAATTGGTCACCCAAATCGCCAAACAGAGTATAGGGCTTTCTACCCTTTGGTAGGTAGTATGTACTAGTGTCCTGCACAAGACTATTTATAAGACCTTTCAAGACATGAAACAACACTGTTGGCAAGACAAACAACCGAAAAAAATTTCTTGCCAACAGTGTTGCTTAGCGATTTTTTTAGAATATTTCGCTGTAGTAAAGCATTTGAAAAAATCTCTCATGTCTTGAAAGGTCTTATAAATAGTCTTGTGCAGGACACTAGTATGTACTATCCAACCTATACCGTCCAGGCCGTGTGTTTTTCGAAAAGTCTTCATTTGTTGCATAGCGCTATTATTATAAATCTCTTCAGCTATTTACATACATATACGAAGTATTTATTTTATAGTAATTAAACATGATTCAGCTTTAGTAAATACTAGATATACCAAACGGACGACACACTCGTCCGTATTCTAGAAACAAAATGTAAATAATTTTATTAAGATTCAAAGAAAATGTATCTAAACTTCATAAAAAATTTACAGCCAAACCCACGATATCGAACGTTGTCGTTCGCAATCATTTTTAACGACAAACAGCTGATTTGGGACCCACTAAACTTGTTCAGCACGACAAGTTGATCGACAATGCATGCGAACGATGACGTAACCATTTCCATACAAATTTGGTACCCACTATGAAAATTCAAACGACAACAAATGTCAAAATCAGTCACTTGGTTTGTGCTTGTCGACAAAACAAAAAAGAACACATAAATACCAAATTTTTAAACAAATTTACATTTATGAAAATCAAAAATAAAAATGTTAATTTTTTGCGTTTATTTTATTTATTTAACTCACAAACATGCATTTTTGTCACATAATTCTTTTTGAATTACATACATACATATATGTACATACATATATATGTATGTATGTATGAATGTGTGTACGTGCAATTTATCTAACCAATTCTAAACACTCAATTAGGCAAATTACTCTTTCCACTTCAATAGATTGCTTGTCCCATTGGTGCTACTCCCCTCCATTCTTCATTACAATCCGCTTGCATTATTTTAGGAGTATCTACACATTTCAACTGATATATTTATTTATATTTCACACAAAATTTTGAAAATAACTTTTTAATTTTTTTTTTTTGTATTGTCTTATGTTTATTATTGTTGTTATTTTTATTATTTATTTGTAGAAACTTTAAGTAGCATAGAGTTGAATTTTTTATGGAATACTTTTCACATTTCAGCGCTTTTTATTTGTAAAGTAGCGTTTTATTTGTGAAATTTTTGATGTAATATGCTAATTTGACAATGAGTAAATGCATTACGTTAACAACGTAAAGCCCGACGACCGACAAGTCGATAGTTAGTGGGTCGCTCAAACGAACTATAATGAGTGACTTGTCAGTCGATCGAGTTGTCGATCGACATCATGGGTTAAGCTGTTATTAAAACACAGCCACACACATACTTACATACATATTATAGCATTGCACAGATACATCTGTTTGCACTAGTTTTGCCTGTTTTTTGGTTCTGGTATGAACAAATATGTTATTTATCGTTTTCTGTTACTAGTTGTAAATGTTGATTTTTAAAGCAATTATTGTATGGTTGGGCAATGAGCAAATGAAAACAACACATTTATTTTTTTTGTTTTTCTAAGGCAAATAAGATACATAAAACTGATTTTACTGCTTATGATGTGTTGGGAAAAAATGTAATTGGCTGATGAGGTAGTTTAGACGAGAACAATTTTTAAGCCGAACAATGTTTGTTCTTTTCCAAATTACACGAGACTAATTCAACTGGCACAAAATGTATTCGTATACACAGTTTTGTGTGTGTTAGTGTTTTTAGTATTCATTTAACATTTGCTGTTTTTTATGTTGTGTGTGTATTGGTTTTATGCTGCTAATGCGGGGTTGAAGCTGGTTGAAAAGTTATGCCAACCGCGAAACCACTCTCTTTGCCTCTCTCACCAACAAACTGGCAAACATGGCAGCACAATTACGCCCGTGTAAATCAGCGCAATGAATGAATGAAAGCAAAATTGCACATACATATGTAAGTAAATGATACATGTACATGAAACACATGCATTTGTAATTACTCTCAGAGCAAAATTGTGTCTTTCTCTCTCTATACTTTGGCTGCGCCACAAAATAACATAACGAACGTCCGCACATACATCTGCACATCATGTATTTGTTTCAATAGTGGTTTTTTCATATATTTGTATTACAATATGTATTTTTTGAGCAAAAACAGATCAAACAGTTGCGCAGCAGCAATACAATAAGTAATTGTTATTTGTTTTCAATTGTATTTTAATTTGGAAAAGCACGCACACACAATAACTCTTATACTAGTTCTGTCGCTCACACTACAATTATATGGTACATACCATGGTATATTTGTTTTGGCTATACAAACGAGTATACAAATGCAACCCTTTAATACATATGCAACCATAATTATATAATACATGAAATTAAAAAACATAAACAAAATCCCTTCAACCAAGCTAATTCAATTTATTCAACTCTCTTCCTTCAAGTATTATGGCTTTCATACAACAACAAATAAGAGAAAAACAATTGTTAGATCAAGAGAAATACTACACACACACACACTCATGTTTTGTTTTTTTTTTTTACTTGTAAGCTAATAAATGCGTGTGTAATATGTGTGCATGTAGTAGTAGCAACTTTAAACTCTTATAGCTCCCAAAATACTAAACCGATTTCAATAAAATATAGATTCTGCACATCTGTACAAAAAATCCTTTAAAACCATATAAATCCTTTTAAAATCGGTGCAGTGGTACCAGCGTAAAAGGGATTACAAAAAACATGTTCGCCTATTAATTATATAGAAGATATAAATATTTAAGGCGTATTTTAAAGATTTTTTCACAAGTATACGTACATATGTATTTATGTATGGATGTGTGTACATTCATACACACTAGTTAAAAAAAAAGTTATAACCGCATGTTATTACTATTAATGAGGTCACTGACTTGACTAAATTAATTAAAAAATTGTACTATGTATGTGTGTGTAGTTTCTCAATTTATATACTATTAAATAATATTATATATAAAAAATGAAAAGATATTTTTTTATTTTTTTTATCCTTTTTTTTAAAATTAAAGCTTTTTAATAACTCAAAATTAGAATACAATATTTTCATAAAAAACTATGTTAAAAATTTTATAATTCAACTAAAGTGTATTAGGGGAAGTCTCCACATTACCCCCCCTTTTAGTAATGTCATATGACAGATGACATAATTCTGTTTATTGTTTGATTGCAATTTTCAATGAATGCAGGCTTTAACCTGTCAACAGATATGTTTTTTGGTTTGTTATGAGTATCGAGAGTATAGTACTTTTTATTTCGCTTTAAAATTTTAAATGGTCCTTGATATGATGGATCCAAAGCTGGATGAACGTGATCCGAACGAACAAAAACATGTGTCGATTGTTCTAAAGATTTTGAAATGAAAGGTCTGTTACTTGTATGATTACTTCCAAATGTTGGTTTTATCAACCTAAATTTGTGTTTGAGATTGTTCATGAAATCAGAGTGAGATAATTTTAAAGTTGATTTAGTGAAAAACTGGCCAGGTATTCTAATTGAGGATCCGTAAACCAATTCAGAACTAGAAAATCCAAAATCTTCTTTTAATGTTGTCCTTAAACCAAATAATATTGTGGGTATTGAATCCGTCCAATTTTCGTTTGCGTGGCATTTAATTGCTGTTTTCAGTGTTCGATTAAATCGTTCAATCATCCCGTTGGAACAAGGATGATAAGGAGTAGTTCTTATATGTTTGAATCCAAGAAATTTTGATAATTCTTTAAAGAGTGAACTCTCAAATTGTCTCCCTTGGTCAGTTGTAACTTTCAATGGTACTCCAAACCGACAGATCCAATTTTCATAGAATGTTTTGGCTACAGACTCAGCACTTATGTTTTTCAAGAACATTACCTCAGGCCATCTCGAATATCTATCAATACAGGTTAGACAATATTTGAAATCATTTGAGGGTGGTAATGGACCAATTATATCTATATTAACGTGTTCAAATCGGGACGTCGGTTCCTCATACAAACCGATAGGCGATTTTATATGCCTTTGAATTTTAGATTTTTGGCAATTCAGACAATTTCTTGCCCAAACGTGGATATCCTTATTTATTCCTGGCCACACAACTTTGGAAGTTATAATTTTAGCTGTTGCACGAATTCCAGGATGCGATAAGTTATGAAATGTCTCAAAAATTTTTTTACGAAGGCTTTTAGGAATATAAGGACGAATCAAATCGTGAGAGTGGTCGCAATAAATGGCACTTGAATAGTTAGGAAAAAACGTTTTTGTTAAATTTAGAGATGTTTTTGAGTTCAATAAAGTATGTAGTTCAGAGTCTAAGTCTTGCTGCTTTTTTAATTCCGCTGGTGAAATACTTTGTGGGAGTGAAATTTTTAAAATACGAGATAGACCATCAGCAACCACATTTTGTTTTCCGGAAATGTGACAAATAGTAGTTGAAAATTGGCTAATATAATCAAGGTATCGAAATTGTCTTGGTGTACAGGAATCTATCTTTTTGTTAAATGAATAAATTAATGGTTTGTGATCAGTCATGATGGTAAAAAATCTTCCTTCGAGCATATATCTAAAATGTTTAACACTTTCATAGATGGCGAAAAGTTCCCTGTCATAGGCACTATACTTGCATTGCGAGCTTGAAAGCTTCTTTGAAAAGAAAGCTATCGGGTATTCCAATTGATCATTATTTAGTTTTTGTTGTAAAACAGCTCCAATTGCTGTATTCGAAGCATCAACATAAAGAAGTAAATCATTTCCAGGAGATGGATGTGATAAGATTGCTGCATTTGAAATAGCATTTTTTAATTTATTAAAAGCTACATTCTGTTGTTCAGACCAATTTAAAACTTTCCTTTTCCTAGGGTTACCTTTTTGAAAGTCGTTAAGGGGTGCTTGAAGTTCGGCAACTGAAGGTATTGAAGAACGATAATAGTTCAGCATACCTAGAAATCTTCGGAGTTCTGTTATATCCTTTGGTTTAGGAAAATCCATTATAGCATCTACCTTTTCTTTTGAAGGTTTAATGCCATAAGAATTGATAATATAACCAAGAAAATAAATTTCTGTTTTGCCAAATTCACATTTCGCAGGGTTTAATACAATTCCAAACTCGCTTAGCTTATGAAAAAGTAACTGCAGATGTTTTTTATGTTCTTCTATGTTAGAAGAAGCGATTAAAAAATCATCTATATAGGGAAAAACAAAATCCATCCCTTCACATATCTGATGAACAAATCGTTGGCATGTCTGAGCTGCATTCCTAAGACCAAACGGCATTTGAAGATATTCGAAAAGTCCAAACGGTGTTATTATCGCAGTTTTTTCTACATCTTCAGGAGCAACTGCAATTTGGTGAAATGCTTTAACGAGATCAATTTTAGAAAATATTGTCTTTCCATGAAGAATAGATTGAAAATCCCGTATATTGGGAATAGGATATTTATCAGGAACTGTGTGGTTGTTTAAAAATCTGTAGTCTCCACATGGGCGCCATGTACCATCTGGTTTTTTTACCATATGCAAAGCGCTAGCCCATGGACTCTTAGACCGTCGAACTATGCCTAGTTCTAAAAGGTGTTCAAATTCCTGCTTGGCTTGTTGAAGTTTATGTGGATCTAATCTACGAACTTTACAATTTATTGGAGGACAGTCGGTTATAATATGGTGCTTGATGTTAGTTTTCTTGTTAAATTTAATATTGAAATTTCTGGTTAAGTTGGGAAATTCAACTAAAATTTTTTGAAAACAGTTTGTAATGTTGCAAGTCTTGATTTTAAAAGACTTTAGGTATCTAACAATACCCTTAGTAGTAGCTTTAGTATCTGGATCAATAAGTAGTTTATTTTTAATATCAATTAAAAGTCCGAAATTATTCAAAAAATCATTTCCTAGTATCGGATCATCCACATCTGCTAATATAAATCGCCATAAAAATTCTTTTGGAAGGTTTAAATTTAACTTAATTAAACTGGAACCATAAGTTTTAATTTTTGAGCCGTTTGCAGCAAATAATGGCACAGACTCTATACAATTATGTTTTGCAAATTGCTTAGGAAGAACAGAAACGTCTGCGCCAGAGTCGACAAGAAATTTTAATTTAGAAAGAGGGTCAAATATTACTAAACGACGACTTTTGAAAATGGTCCCTTGTTCACTAGTCGTCTTTAGTGTTGGGGATAGGCGTTTTCCGGAATGTTAGCAAAACTACATGGAGGTATACATTTGTTCGCCTTTTCCTTAAAGCGACGGTGATAATAACAAATAGGATGTTTGATCGGCGTTGATGATTGTCGAGATCTAGATGGCGATCTAAACCTAGTTCGAGAAGAATGAAAATGTTGTTGAATTGTGTCGATTAAAGTATCTAGTTTTTTACTAATACATTCAATATTTGTTTCTGTGTTTATTGATGAAATGTTCGTTTTTGAGCATTCAAGCATACCATCAGCTACTTGTAATACATTACTTAGAGGAGAAACTTTATTTAAACCACGCAAATTTTGTTCACATTCCATTGGAAGTTTTTTTACCCATATTGAAAACAAAAAATCATCAGAAATTTTATCACTTGCTAAGTTCTTGATTTCTTGAAATAATTGACTCGGTTTTTGATCTCCTAATTGTATTTCTTCGAAAATTCTATTAAGTTTGCTTTCTTGACTCTCTTCATAAAGCGAAATTAACTTATTCTTAAGAGTAATGTATTTACTTACTTCGGGTGGGTTGCGAATAAGGTTTGAAATTTTGTTAATTGTACATACCTCTAGAGATTCAATTACTTTTGAAATCTTGATGTTATCTGAAACGATATTAAAATTGTTGAATTTTTGCTCGGAAATTGAAAACCATAGTTCAGGATTTTGTGTCCAAAATAATGGGAGAGTTAATATCTTTGAGTTTTTGAGTTCATCACTTGGTATATTTTGCTCCTCTGATAAAGGCACTGATGTTTGCGAATTTTTTTTTGTGAATTCCTCAAATCGCTTTTCCATGTCTCGTACAAAATCTTGAATATGCTCCAATATTATATTTGTGTCGCTATTAGAGCCAGATGCTGTGTTGTCTGATTCAGCTAGCTCTCTTTCCAAATCATAGTTTGAAATATCACTTATAGAGAGATCTTGTAGATAGGTCTCTACTCTTAAAATTTTTTCAGGTTTCCGTCCACTAAGTGGTAAATTCCATTTCCTTAATAAAATGGTAAGTTCTTCGGAAGTTAAATTAGTAATTGTTTTGGGCATTCTTGCTTCGGGGTCACCAATTGTAGTTTCTCAATTTATATACTATTAAATAATATTATATATAAAAAATGAAAAGATATTTTTTTATTTTTTTTTATCCTTTTTTTTAAAATTAAAGCTTTTTAATAACTCAAAATTAGAATACAATATTTTCATAAAAAACTATGTTAAAAATTTTATAATTCAACTAAAGTGTATTAGGGGAAGTCTCCACATGTGTATTTCGATCAGTCTCCCCCACCCCTTGTTTTTTTCTATGTTGCTCAGCGAATTCAACCATTATTCCCAGCAAACATATTGATTTGATAATAAACTAAGATCTCGAATTACACATAAAAATCTGGGGGCGAATTATGGCACACGTTATCGAACGAAATTACGAAATATTTCAATAGAGTTTATATGGAAATATTTCGTAATTTCCTTCGATAACGAGTGCCGTAATTCGCCCCCTGTTCTTTATTTACGCTAAGATATTTTCCGTGTGTGTTTTTTTTTTTTTTTTTTTTTTTTTTTTTTTTTTTTTTTAACGACACAGAAGAAAGCGACGTAGATAACGATAGTATTTATAATTATTTTTTTTTAATATAAATTTTTAAACCGCCAAAAGTAGAAATAAAATCGCCAAAAATTATTTCTTTTACATTTTTTCTCATCTAAACTCAAAATTCGTTAATTATTACTATAATTAATATTAGAAAAATCATTAAAATCAAATGATTTTAATTTCTTGCACACGAGTTTTGGTAGAGGTTAATTATTTTTTTTTTTTTATTATTCCTTCAACAAATTAATTTTCTTAAGTTACAAAAATTTTCAAGTTCAATTTTGTTGAATAGTCATATAAAATCGCAAAAAAATTTATTTATTGCCATCGCTATGTCGCCGAATCAAAAATTTAGACGCCAAAAAAGTTCAAAAATCGCCACGTTTGGCGAGAAATCGCCATATCTGACAGCCCTGGCCAACTTCACCACTTAACACTCTTTCAAAGACGGATTTTCCAATTGCAAAGCGTTGCCACTGCATTGGTTCGTTTTGCTGCATACAAATCGTATGGGCATGATGAATTTTTGATAGCTAAAAAACGCTTGCCGCATTTGTTTAGGTATGGCTGTAATATGGGGAAATACTTACATACTTCTATCAATTGAAACATAAAACTTTTTTACTAAAATAAAACAAATGTTAAAATTTTCATAAAGTAAAAACAATATTGAAGCAATTTTTTCTAATCTAAAAAAGAATAACCGATTACTTATGTACATATGAGTATATTTAAAAACAAAGAAAAATTAGAAACAAAGAAAAATTAAATTTTTAAATAGACGTATGAGTTGGGTGTTACCGAGAACAAGATGTTTCAAAGAAGTAAATAAAAAACAGATCATTTAATCCGGAAATTCGCATAATTTGGAATGATTTGAATACAGAAAAATTGATTCTGGTAATGAATTAATTTTCAATTTGAGAATATGGCTCGAGAAAAAAATCTGAAAGTTCTGTGAACGATTAGTGTATCTGAAGTGGTCGAAGAGGAAATAAAAGATTCATAGGGGAAGTATTTCAGTAGGACAGAAAGACTGAATGAGGCTTTTGAAGTTTGTATTACTACGATCATAGCTTCTATAGATAATACTAGTAAAGAGGCAGCTGAAGTAATTTGTTCCCAGGAAAGGATAATAATGATCCTGCTGAAAAACTATGTAAGAACAATTTTTCCCATACAAATTGGCATTTAAGATCGTCAATGAAAAATTGTTCGTAATAATGTTATTTATATTTTCTTCCTACTTTTTTGATTATTCGAAAATATGACAACATTTTCCAAAGCATGTTATCACGTTTCTTATTTTAAAAACTCGTATTATAATTAATTGTAAACACGGTAACATATTTCAAAGAGCCTTAACATAAATTTAATAGGTATAAGCTAAAAATATAACGTTAGAAAGAAATAAGGATTGATATAAAATGGCTTATTAGGTTATTACATACTTGTATATGATGTATGTACGTATTTTATGTATATTTCTTTAAAAACATAATTTTTGTTTAAAATAAATTACTTTTTTGCACACGTTTTCTTTTCTCTATTTTGTTTTGATTCATATCGATTATTATGGTTTTCTTATCCAGACCAAGAAAGACTGCGTAATAAATACTTACATAAGTATCTATGTATATGTACATACATACATAATAATAATTAAAAGCATTTAAATTAGTAAAAAGAAACATATTTAAGGTGCCTATACACTACATGTTTTTTACATTGCACCTGTCAAATTTTAGATAATTCGGTAAAAACATGTAGTTGGTGACCTCAAAAACTTTGCTTGTGTAAAAATACACAAGCAAAAACATAAGACAAATTTTCAATTAGAGCATGTTCTATTTTCTTATGTTCACACATGTGTTTTCAAATGTCTATGCCATGTGAAAACATTTATCGACGGTTGAATGTCTCCGATATCATTAGCCGTCCGTTTAAAGTATTTGCATTAGTGATAAATTAATTATTTTTTTATCTCATTTTAAAATTTTAATAACAATGATATAAAGTATATAACAAGTGTTTATACAAGCTCCATATTTTGCAGATTAAAAAGAAAAAAACTTAAATAAATATTTGTGACGCCGGCACTTCAGTGACGTCGGCACTTCAGCAACGCTACCAAAGAAATTTCCAGCGGTTTTAATGTTATAATAAAAGCTGTTGTAAACAATCATGGCCGATGTCACGTGTAATTGTACATACAAGTTGGTGACCAAAAATTAAAAACCGTATGTAAATTAATCAAGTTTGACAGACGCAAAAAAAAACATGTGAATTGTAAACTTGAAAAAACACAAGCAAAAACATGTAGTGTATTGGTACCTTTATTACTCGTACTAGTGTCCTGCACAAGACTGTTTATAAGACCTTTCAAGTGCTTTTTTCAAGCATTTTTTCAAGTGCTTTACTACAGCGAAATATTCTAAAAGAATCGTTAAGCAACACTGTTGGCAAGTAATTTTTTTCGGTGGTTTGTCTTGCCAACAGTGTTGTTTAACGATTTTTTTAGAATATTTCGCTGTAGTAAAGCATTGGAAAAAATCTCTCATGTCTTGAAAAGTCTTATAAATACTCTTGTGCAGGACACTAACTCGTACTTTTATGGATTTTGCCAACATCAAGACGTACAATTTTACTCTTAACTCTATGGGAGTTCAAATAGTTTTGTATTTTTTATGGCCATTTTTTCAGACTTGAGGAATTTTCTTTCTTTTAATTAATTTTTTTTTTTGGTCATAAAGTTTAAAAGGAAATTGTGTTGGAAGATTTAAAATAAACATTTTTGGGAAGAGTTTGCGGTACTCGTAGAAACAAGTTGTTGAAGGAAAGAAAGTGTAATCTATTGGCTATGTTGCCAAATTTAAAATTGCGCTTAAATAATAGAGTGGTAAAACTTAAAAACTTATTGAAGGCATACTTCCATACATACCCTGCAGAAAGTGCGAATAGTGACTGAGTCGCTTTTGACTTTGTCACCAGTACTACTCTACAATTATTCCCCATACAATACTTTATGCTATAGACATTTAGCATGTGCATGTCATTGAAAATCTACTAGTAACACTAAAACAAGAGAAATTGTAGACAATGTAACTACTACTAGAATTTTAGTGTTGACATAGAGACACTTGGCCCCAGTCTGACTGCAGGGTACATACATACATACATACATATGTAAATATTTATGTATGTGTGTATGTATATTATTTTTAATTGCTTAGCCAATGCTACTATCATATTTTCCCCTTGCAATATCTAATTATTATGACATTTATTTTTTGTTTACCTAAACAATTTATAAATTCTTAATTGATAATAGTTTGTTTTGTTATTTCACTGGTTTCATTGGCAAAGTAGCAAGCAAATTAATTTATAAATACATATTTTTTCTGTTATACAACAGTTTATTGCGTCGCTATATTCAAAATAAATGACAATTTCCAGTTCAATTTAGCAAGTAAACAGAATATCAGGATTTTTTTAATATATGCATATTTAAAATGGGTCATATTTTTTATTAATTAAATTGTGTTTTTATTTTTAAATGCAAATTTTACAACACTATTGCGCTTACATTTCAGAATTTTTATAATTTACAATGAAAGGAATGGATGTAAAGTTTTGCAAATCAATAAATTATTTAAACAGGTGTTAGAAAATATTTGTAAAATTACGAAACAGAAATGAGATATGCATGTACGTCATTAAATTATTTTTACTGTATAAAATATACGTCAACAAGCGCACTTATTAGAATACTAGTGTCCTGCACAAGATATCTTATAAGAACTTTCAAGACATGAGGAATGTTTCAAATGCTTTACTACAGCGAAATCTTATAAAACAAACTTAACAACACTGTTTGCAAGAAATTTGTAGGTATAAGAGTAAAGAAGAAAACACTTCGTGACGGAAGAATTTGTGATACTTGCTTCTTTCTACGCATGAGCGCGTGTACAAACGTCATGCATGTATGTGTGTATGATCTTTTATTTTTCTGCGACATGCAAAGGCACACTCATGCATTAACATTAGTTGTATGCGGTTAATCACATAATAGCTTACCATCTGCATATTACACACACACTCAGACGTACAATATAAAAAATAACAAGCATACACTAATCAACAGTACTTCTTTTGCGTGTTTGTTACAAACAAGCTGTCTTGTCGACATCGCTTCCCTGCAGAAAGTGCGAATAGTAAAATTGTAGTGATTTACTACTGACATTGTCAGCAGTACTACTGACCAAGTGTACCCCAGCCAATGTAATCATCTATTGACATTTAACATTAGCTTGTCATTGAAAATCCACCACTAGACTGTAGCACTACTGACTAAATAGTTCTTTTGGGACCACATGGAGACATTGACACCAAAGATTCACTAGTAAATTTTAGGAGCTCTAGTCTACAATATCTATATTTCCCCGCTCGTTGTCAATGGTAAGATTATAGTTATTTTCTAGTAGTAATTCTTTTACTAGTAGATTTTAGTGAACCTCGCCTGCACATATTTATTTAATAATATTATTGCACAGCATAATAAAAAAGAAAAATAAACTATTGACGCGATCATTGAAATACATTAGAACTGTTGTCTCTAACGAATCTTTACTCGCGCATAAAAGGAAAGTTGTCGACATTTTAACTAGTGCAATTAATTGTCGCTAGAGAAAGAGTATTGACATATAGTTCTAGGCTGACTAGAGGGTTGTTAACACTGATATACACGTACACCAATACATCCATCGTGCTTCGCTTATCCCTATCGGAAATTTGGCTAGCTTTAAACTAACTTTAAGCTAACTATTTCGCAACTAGTACTGACTGACACTTGGATTACTTTGCAATGTAATCAACTGACTATTTTAACATTGCGATGTCCTAGTCGGTAGTCAATTGTCTCACTCTGCACTACTTTAAGCTAACTTAAAGTTGACTTTTTTAAATCGCCTGGTAGTCAGTAAATGAAAAAAAAAATTTTTTCTGGGGCTCGAACATGTAACATTACACGTTGTGTACTCAACGCGCTACCACTCGGCTAAGCTGCCATCTAAAATAACAACAGCACAATGTTAATATAAAACTGAAATGAATTTTAAAGTAGCTGAGAATAAATTTGTTGGCTCTCACCAAATTCGATTACGTACTCAACTTAAGAATTAATTTTGAGTTTGTTCTGGATGACATTGCAGTTAGATTTTAGTCAGTCTAAGAAAAGTTAACTATAAATTAACTATTTTTGTAGTCAACTACACATTCTCCGCCAGGGATAGTACGACAGCATTTATTATTGGTTTAGTATAAAATATGCGACGTGAATACATTTAAAAATCATGACGTATTTACATTTTAAGACTGTTTACGCAGATCTCTATAGAATACTATTATTGTATCAAATACAGACGTAATTAAATGAGGCAATTATTTTAAACTTTTAGCTAACTGGGTGAAATATTTTACATATGTATGTCAATTTTACTTACATATGTAGGTAAACTAGATTTTGTTTAAAATTTTCAGACTACATATGTATGTAAATATTATTTAATAATATTTAAAGTGTTTGAATCCCGTTTTGAAAATATTGTTTAAATTTCCTTGCCTTAATAGAAAGTTGGGGGAAACAAATTGTGAAATCTGGTTCGCCTTGTTCTAAACTAGCAAACAGCGTGACCGTTTGACCGACTAAAGTGGCAAATTGCCACTTTTTCAACTGCCTTTCCCCTTTTTCGACTGCCTTGCCACGTTTGGTCCCCTTTTTTTAGGGAGAGTTATATGAAAATACATTAAAAATAAAAAGTTTAGTGTAGTTTTCCCGGTTTTTTTAATTTTGCCCCTTTTATTTGATAAATCCCCTATTTGGTGCCACTTTTTGAAAAATGTCATCGGTCACCCTGCTAGCAAACGGTTATTTTTTGAGTTGCCATAACTTAATGCAAAATGGCGGCTAATTAAAAGGACAAATAAGCCCCACACAAACGGTTTGGCAAACAAGGGAGATTTTTGTGCAAACGCGGCATAAAACACTAGATATAATTTCTATCATGTCTATTTTTGTCCTTGAGTGTTATAACGGGTTAAATTTAAATTTTAACTAAACAAGCCAGTCTGAAACTGGTTTAATTAATCGAGTCTGTGAATAATTTTAATTTCGGTTCGTCTTAATATAGGTATGTATTTATATTTTCTTTTTTAATCCAATTTATTCTTCTATAAAAAATTCCCTTCAAATCAAGTTTTCTTTTATTTTCTTTAAATATTAAAAAAAAATTTTGTTTATATGTACATATTTTTTTCCATTTTTCTGGAAATTTTTTTTTTATTTTTATCTGATCTGTCATCAGTTGTATGAATATACAAATTGTGTGTTGATGTTGCTGCGCCCCCATATGTTAGAAAATGATGAAATTTTTATAACAAAGATCGTTAGAAAAAGTTATGTATTCATGTATTTATATGTATGTGTGTATGTATATAAATATATTTATTTGTGAGGCTAAGTAAATATGACCAAATTTGTTTTAGTCTAGACGTCATAAGTTTATTTTGGTTTGCTTAATTTTTTGCTCATTACTTTAGGCCTCTCAAAAAGTGTTTATTAAAAATTATCCACTCAAACCATATTATATATTTAAAAATATAATAATAACTACATACGGTCACATAAAATCCAAAAGGCCGTAACTTCAAAACAGACTTTTTGATTGATTATGATGTGATTAACCAAAATCCATCTTTCCTTAACATTTTACTCAGATATGTTCAAAAATACCGATTTTATTCCTTATTCAATTTGGCGCCTAACAAATAAACAGTCTTAAATTTAGAAGGTTTTCTGCTTCTCCTGTAAAAAAGTAAAGTCTACTTACGGCCCTTTGGATTTTAGGTGACGATACACACATATCGTCACTTACAGTCTGAAAAGTATTTTTATGAGACAACAGTTTTAAGTTAAAACTTGACTGGAGTTTCGGAACAATGCAAATCACTTTTTTTTATATAAATGCACTATTTTTTATTGGGCTGAAATAACTAAAATTCTTGTTTAAAAAACTATATTATTATTACTTAAGTCATAATTGAAATATTTTCCTTGACTTTTTGTTGATATTTTCTTTAAAATTTTCGAGAGACAGAAAAAGAAATGTGAAACATCTGCCTGAAAATACGAGAATTTTTTCTCAACCGCAAGTTCTTGATGTTTAAATTCTTATTTCCTAACACGCAATTTTGTTTACCATAACGAAAATTCCGGCTTGTCTTCTATAAAAAGGCATTAAATCCCATTTATTAATCTCAAAAATTTTTACTTTGTTTTCCATACAAGTTTCGTCGTTTATAAACGGCTACAGTAACACACAAAAATGATGACTCTGATTTTCCTTTTATATACACCTTCTAAGCACATGCTTTTAAATATGTCGAATAAATGCGTTATACAATTAATATTATAAATCACGTGCTGTTTAATTCTGTAACACATTAAATACGATTTAATTTTGTTTAAATAAATATTATTTAAATACCAATACATACAATAAAACCTGCGGCTAACAAAAAGTTCAAAAATAACTTAGTGATATAATTAACTAAAATATTTATGTACATATTACCACTAACATAATAAGAAAATAGTTTTATATAAATTTCGTTTCGTTTTGATTTTAAATTAAAAACCTGTTAACTATTTTGCCTCATAGTAAATAATTAATTGTGATTTAATTCGAAGAGAACTTAATTCTTTGGCGAGTGAAATGTTAAACCTGTTTCCTCACAATCTGTAACAAAATGTAAACCAAAGGCATCTCGGATCAGCTGGCTTTAAATGTTGTCAAAAATATGTACATTCATACATACATACATACTTACATATAAAAAATCATAAGCAGTGAGAAAAATTGAGAAGTTATATTAAATGAAACAATAAAAGCAAAATATGGCTGCACAAAAATGGCCAGGGTGACTAAGGCCATATACCACCTACGGTGTTATTAACAGCATTTTTGTGAATATTTTTGTGACTAACTGTAAACGAACTATGTATGCCTACACTTTTTCTCCTTTTTTCCACAGATACTTTAATAATAAACTAAAATCATTTAATACAGAATCAGAATCGCCTTCCAAATAATCGAAATCCTTCGTTTTTACTTTTAATTTATTTGTAAAACTTTGTAACAATATTTGTGGAAAATTTGTGGAATAGCTTTGCGATTCAAATGCTTTTTGTACTTCAGCTATAGTAGATGCTTTGTAATTTATGCTAATTTCTTGGGTCATTGTATGTAGTACATATTTTTAGTTGTAAAATTTCAAAATATTTGACATTACAGTATTAAAATGCATTTTTAATTCTAACCAAGGTCAAGTGAATTTTGTTTGCGATATTAACTAATTAAAAAAATTTTATCAGAGTTTTTGATATTAGAAAATTGTTAAATTTATACAAAAAAAGTTAAAAAATATGGAACTGAAATGGTGTTATTGACTTTATTCAAAACGCACTAACTTAGCGCTTTTTTTATTAAACGCGCTAAGACGGAAAAAAGCGCGCTTGGCATAGTTAAAACGCGCTAAATTGGCATCACTGATCACTGTACATGTATGCATGAACGACATGAACGAGAGATTGCCAGACATATTTTTTTCTATTTGTGATTGTTTTAGTTTGATTGGAACTCTCTGGGTCTAGACATTTTTTAATGTTGTTTTTATTGTTGCCGTTGTTTAGTGGTAATAAATACTAAAAATTGCATCATGCAAATACAGTTGAACTTTATTTAATTGATATATTTTTATTTAAAAAAAGATTTAATTGTTTTTTTTTAACTGACCATAGTCCAATGACATTGATGTGTTAAAAGCTCTAACTTTAAAAATAATGATATTAATTAATATAAGGGTCATCATATTTAAAATAAGAAAATTGTTTTATAGCTATAAGCTACCTAGTAGACGGAAAAAATATTAAAATTCAATAATATGAAAGTGCATATATTTCTTTTTATCTTTTAAATACAATTATTATTTATCGTCCAATGTGGCAACTAATAGTAAAAAGTTATTACAGAGCGTTTACATTTGAGCAAAATCGAGTACTTACGAGATTTCGGGCAAAATCTAGTATATTTCCCATGCAAAACAAAATCTACTTCATCACCGAAGTCCACCTAAACTGCACTTACGGTTTTTGTTTTCAAATTTGTACTTAAAATCCAGCCCGTGAACTTAAAAAGGTGTGCGTATTGGCTGCATTGCAGTTGTTTGGTTGTAGTTTTTCAAAATTTTCAGTTAATGGGTTTTGTTTTGGGTAAAAAAATCTTGATATGTAAAATAAAACTTGGTGTAAATGGTATGGATTTTCATAAAGATTTTAATGGAAATCTGCTAGATTTTGTGCAGGTGTAGATGCCCTATTAGAACTAATTAAATTAATTTAAAGATTATCAGATTTAATTTATGAAAATTATTTTATATGAGACATTTTTATATTTAATTGAACTGTAGTGAATTTTAATCAGAAATAATTTCTTATTCGGGCTTAAGTTCGGTAATTTCAATTCTTATTGAATGAAATATTTTTATTAATTAATGTGAAGAAAAATTAAACTAAACTTTTTAGCTGGGGGAAATACCGATATTTTTCTGTACAGCCACGCACTTCATCAGCACCCTAGTCTATGTAATTGGATAGAGATTGTTATTAACATAAGCTATTTAACGTAAATTCTAATGAAACGGAATGTGAGAAATGATTGTTGTTTACAATTATATACATATATACAATCGTGCTAACCTAAATAGAAAATGAAAAATGGAAAAACAGAAAATGAATAGTGATATGTACTTACAACTATATTTACCAAAGGTAAATCAATAATTGGATATTTAAAACAAAATTTCAAATAAAAATTAACATGAAACAAAAAAAAATTCCGAAACAAAATAACGTGTTATCAATATTATTCTAAATGAAAAACTAATAAAAATTTAGCATGTAGCATCTTCCAGTAACTTCTTTTGCATCCAGGAATTCAACAGAGTAGACTATAGACTGTATTTATTATCAAGTTTGTCAAAAACAAAAAAATTCGAAACGCAAAATTTTTTACCCATTTTACCCCCTAAAAGGTACAATATTTTTTAATCTGGACAATATGCTATCCGTCTATCGAATTCAAAGTAGGCTGCTGAAAGCAGGCTTTCGGCACTAACCTATAGCGTTTTCTTTTCTAGGGAAAAAATGTTGCATTTTTTTATTAGTTTTCTCAATGAAAATTTGCAATAAAATGGTTTTTTGAAATAGCGAGTTTGTTAGAAATTATTGTATCATCAATTACGAGTTTTTTTTTTTTTTTTTTTTTTTTTTTTTTTTTTTTTTTTTTTTTTTTGCTTTAAACGAACGTAAATTGCACATAGTAAATCGTCATCAATAAAAAAGTTCAATTTCCAATTTCTATTTTTTCAATGATACGTTATTTTGCATTTAAGGTGACGATATATGATATTCATGACTTGCGTAGGTTTTCTGATTATTTATCATTAACAAGAAACAACAATATTTTTTTATAGTGAGGGTGGTTTGAATAATAATTTTCATTAGGCAATTTCAACAAAAAATAAACAATTAAAAAATAATACATACAATGTAATAAGTAAATAAATTAATCAAGAGCAATGGAATAGTTTTTCTGATAAAAAGTTTGCTACACGTGTAATATGTCTAGATTAAATTACTCGACAGTTTGTTTTGCGTGAAAATTTTCACTTAGTAAGACACTATACAAATAATAGTGATTTAAACTGTATACAGAAGTAAACAAACAGCCAGTGTTGAGAAATTGTTTTTTGTTTGTAAATGCTGTTAAAACCATTTTATTGAATAATGAGTTGCCACACTTGAAAATAATTAAAAATTTTTAAAATTTAATGATTAGATTGATTGTCTATATATAAAACTGATTAGATAAATTACGTTATTAGTTTTTGTTTTCCTTTAAATTAAGGTTATTGATACTTAGCAGTGGCAGTACAATAGTTATTTATTTTTTGATTTATTAGTATGACAATGTATGTGAGATCACAAGAGACGATAACAGCGAAGTCGAAAAACATTTTTTTGGGAAAAACCACTCAACGTATGAACTTGAAAAAAAATCATAATTGCTAAATTAAAATAATTTTGTCGTATAAATATTATGAAAAATTTACCATTTAGCGCTTATTATAAATTTTATTGGAATCTTTTTAAGATTTACAGGGTGGCCCAAATGAGACCTAGTGATGTTAAACACGTGTAACTCTTGTAATAACGTTTTTTTTTAAATGATTTATTTTTATATGTTAAATACATTTTATGGAAATTTAACGTGACTATGTATGAAATATGTCATCAGACAAATGACCACCATTTTGCTCGATACAGGCATTGGCTCTTTTTACACGGCGCAATGTTTCTGGTTGCAGGCGCCGTATTTCGCCTCGAATATTCTGCTTGAGCTGTCCCAGTGTCTGTGGTTTGTTAACATACACTTTGTTTTTTAAATATCCCCATAAAAAAATCGTGCGCAGTTAAATCTGAACGAGGAGGCCAAGGGAAATTGAATTTCTTGAAATTATGCGTTCACCAAAAATTTCACGCAGCATCTCCATAGTTTGTCATTCTCAAAGAAATACGGGCCGATAATTTTTGTGGCCATAACACCGCACCAAACGGTGTATCTGATTGGGTGTGACTGATGCTGATGTATTGCCCTTGGATTTTCGGAGCCCACAACCTACAGTTTTGTTTATTCACATAACCACTTAAATGGAAATGCGCTTCATCCATCATCAAAAGATTATTTAAAAAATCATTATGTGTGGCTAATTGTGTAAAGCGAATAGCGTATTGTAGTCGTTGTTGGGGGTCTTGCGGTAGAAGCTGTTGCACAATTTGAACTTTGTATGGATACATCTTAAGATCCAACTTTAAAATTCTCTGTAATGTTGTTCTGACTACACCCAATTGGCCGGAACGGCGACGAGTTGGGACATATGGATCATTTGCAACACTCTGCTGTACAGCTTCCACGTTGTCTACAGTACGAATATTTCGATGAGCACCTCTTCCTGGACGGTCGGCAACTGAACCCAGTTCCTCAAAAGGGCGAACTAAACTTGTAATCATGGAAGATGTGGGCGCTTATCTTACGTTAAAAAACGGCGATAATTTCGCTGCGTCAGAACAATTGATTATTGAGAAGAATAATAAAAATCGACAATCATAATCTGCAAAAAGAAAAAATAAATTATGTTAAAAAATAAAAAAGTTATTTGTGTTTCACATCAGCTGGTCTTATTTGGGCCACCCTGTAGATCAATATTGTTTTGTGTATGCATATTTGATAATACATATTGTCAGATACATATGTGGTTGGAGATTTCCTGTAAATATATCGAGCCTTATATTCGATTTTATCGTAATCGACATGTTATCGAAAATATACTTTTTTATTGCATATAAAATTTCATGGGCCTACCCATAGAATCATCCCATTAGAATCATCAAAATGCCAAAATTGTTGATAACTTTTAAGATACAGGCTGTGAAATTTTATCGTAAGCAACAATTTACGTACAAAACATATTTGAATATTTTAAAAAAAGCCTTCTCCGAACAATTTAATTTTTGTCGCTTACGATAAAATCGAAAATAAGGCTCGATATATAACATATAATTCAATAATGTAATGCATATAACTCAATTTTGTCTTATTGCTGTTATCGCTTTTAAGCACAGATTTGTTAAAAAATATATTGGCTCAATTCACAATCTTGTTCAAATGGTCTTACATCCTAGCATGTGCAAAATGGTATATAGTATATTGATACTCACCACTAAGAATTGTTAAGTGGTGAGTATCATATACTATACCGTTTATCACATGCTACCATGCAAGACCATTTGCACAAGACTGTGAATTCGGCTATTGTTTCTTAAATTTATTCAAAATTTCTAATTAATGTTGTTACTTTTTCTTTCTTTTTGATTTGTTTGAAAAAATTTGCTCTAACAATTTGTTTATAATTACCTATATTTTTATTTGTAATATTTTGAGAAAATGTATTTTGTATTTATTTAATACAAAATAAAAACAAATATCTTATGTGGGTCTAGGTCAATTTAGAAGAGCGCCCGTATATGCAGTGTTGTAGAAAAATGCATTGATATAAATTTATTTGTTGTGCACAAAATTAAGCATTTACTACAGCAAAGAACATAAAATTAGAAAAAATGTATGTGTCAAAACCTGTCATATATTTTTCACAAAACCCAGCTTCGATTTATTTGCAAACGTATAAACATACATAGTATAAATAGTTTTATATACAGTAGAGTTTGACGTTTATCGAGACATTACTCAGACAATTTTTAATACATATGTCCAGACATATTTATTTGCATGACCTCCATATTACTCCAAACTGTGTATATATATAATAATAATAATAATAATTCTGAAAATATTTTATAATTTTCTTCAATAATTTATTGAACTAAAATGTGATATTTTACAGTGTTTCATAGTTAATTTTATTCAGCACTATTTTTTTTATTAACCTTTAGACTTTCTCTTAGACATTATATTATTTGTATATATTGTTTACGCTACTATGTAAAGTTTTAAACATTTACAAATTCGAAAAAGCATCTAAAAATAATTTTAAAATAGCCTCAATTAAATAATTTTTGGCACCAGAAATTATACCATAAACATTTTATTTTGTAGACAATAATCGATCTTATTTTACCTCATATTGAAAGTAAAAGCTTTATTTTGAAAATAAAAAAAGTATATTTTTAATTGTTCAGCTTGATTTCACTTTTCAATTATTTTCTTTAATTAAGTCTTTTAATTGGCTTATCTTTGTTTTTATTTTGCTTTTGCCTTGCTGTTCCTTAAGGGAGTGCCAGTTTGTTTTCATTGCAACCCTGCCTTGCTTTATTGTTTTATATTCGAAATAAAATATTTGTTTTTAATATTAAAATCGATAGGAAATGAAAGATATGACGCTTAAGTATTTTCATAAAAGGTAGGGTAACTGTAAAAAAGTGTGTTTACAATAAATAAAGTGAGTGTAGAATAGGTAAAGGGACAGGGAGAAGGGGACACAATGGGAAAGTTGAACGTAAAAAGTAATTGATTTTCAAATTAAATTGGAATTCTAAAATACATAATCAATCTCTTTTTAAAAGTGTTATGGCCAGTTTTTAGACTTGTATTTGAATACATATTGAGTTAATTTTCATTTAAATTGAAGTTGTGCAATCGTTGATTATAATTGAACTGAAAGTGTGGCAACACTACGAAATTTTCAAATATAATGGAAAGCTTTCCACAAAACAGCTGTTTAATGTGAATAAGGAATTGAACTGAATTGAACTGCGGATTGATAACTTGCAATTTTTGTTTTATTTTATTTTAAATTATTGAAATTTTAAGCATTATTTTGTAAAACGCATCGCTAGGCGTGGACAAATTTAATATAAAAAAATAATTTAAACCAAAAGTAAACTAACAGACAAAATTTGTCAAACGCGTTTTACAAAATATGGCCAAATTAAAAGAGTGTTGCCATATTTCATAGCTGTATTTTAATTAAGCTGCGATTTCTATACATTATTTGCAATTTTAAAGTCTTAAAAATTATGAATTGCTATAGAATTTTCTTTTCACACCACTTAAAACCATTTTACATCAATTTGTGCTGTTTCACATTGCTTTCAACTGATTTGCACATGCAAACATATTATCACAACTGAAAACAACAGTAATTAACAGCTTCAAATCTAAGCTTATCTCTATGGCTGTTTAAATAATAAACACATTTAAAATATAATAAAAAAAATTCCACTGAAAAACAATATCTGCCTTATTCATAAAAAATATTTCAGGTTTATTAAGCGCTTATTTGACGTATTTGTATGGGAAATTTGTCAAATAAACCTGCAATAAACCTAAAATATTTTTTATGAATTAGACCGTGTATGTATTTACAATTATCAAAATAATTTAACCAAGGAAAATTGACCTTAATAAACAGATAAACCTTTTAAAAATAAATAATAAAATTAAAAATAAACAAACAGCAAAACTATTTTAAGAGGTTATACTTCCCATTTTATTACTTACATACATATATATTTGCATTTGCATACACTTGTGCATGTATGAGTGGCGCCACATTTGACAAATGGTAAAATAAAAAATTTCAAAACAAAGGATAAGACTATTTGCACAAAAAAGAACGCAGTGTGGAAAAAACACCATACTAAAATAACAACATAAATTAGAGAAATTATATACACATGACTGAAAGAATGCCGCGCCACACTGGGCCTCGCTGACCGGCTCAATCATGTACTGGTCTGGCCACCAATACTAAAAAATCACTTTCTATATTAATTGTTTAAAAATTCTTTTGATATTGTTTGATTATGCAATTTGATTGTGCAAATAAAATACATACTGGTAAATGGGAAGAATTTCAGGAAAAGTAATCTGGTAACTCCTGCACTTGATTATTCTATATTACAGGTTTGTAGCGCTGCCAGACGCCTTGCACTTGGAATTTAAAGCAGTTAGTATGAGTTGCAAAGTTAATAATTAATTTAGAAATTTTTCCAACCTCTAACAAATCATAGATAGTACCATGTAAATTTTGGTCACCTCTGGATATAGTTTCCATACTCTCATATATGTATATCTAAATATACATACATGCATACATACATATGTATGTAAATATATATGTATTAATATGAATTTCATAACCATAAATGGTGAGGTAATTCTAGTAATAGCATACCAACAGCTACCTATGTATAAGGTTGGTTGCCTACTGGCAATGTTTTCTTACCCATCTAGCATTTGGAAATTTTTTTGTGTGGCAATAATCATTTAACTGAGTCTTCTTCGAGTGATAATTTTGACGACAAAAAATTTATTAGTCGCTTCCGCGCTTAAAAAAGACTTGATAATGTTTCGTTCTGCCATTTAAAAAATGATTTATTGAAAAGATGTCCCGAAAATAATAAAATATTCTTTAAGAAGAGTAGGACCAAGGCACATTAAATACAGGTACACGCATTAGTCACAACTCTGTGCTTCTCACATAGTTTTACAAAGTAATAGTAAAAAATTTGTATTCATCAAACAAGGCACAAAAGTAGTTGTCAAACGAATTCTTCGTTATAAACTTGTAAACAAAAAATCAGCGGATGAGCAATATGCCTGATACGCGTACTTGCTTGATATGCCTTGAGTAGGGTACCGTGTTCTACCGACAAAATTTCTTCTACGATTATATAATGTGCGCATTTCTGATTGTTTTAGGCCCAAATTCACAGTCATTAGTTAGCTAATAGCAATAGTTTAACCAGTAATATTTGATTCGCAGCTTTTTGTTTACCATTAGTTAAACCGTCAAATGTCATTGGTTAACAAATAGTTATACAACAGCTGATTCGTTTTAAACTTTATTAGTATTGTGGTTTTGTGGAAAATGTGGTCAAGCATCTTCTTTTTTTATTTTGGTTTTCCCGAAACAATCTCAGCACTAATTCAATATCTTGCACGGTAAAGTTAGACGAGCGAGCACTTGTTTTATACATTTTTAAGAAATAATATAACAAATGTTAATCCCAGTTTACACTATGCAAGTCTTAGGACTAAACAAAAACCATCTGATATAGCAGAGCTACCAATACTGAAACTTAATAGTTTGATAGGGTTACCATTCTTTGCTCATACAATACACTGTGAATATGAAATATTAGTTAAACAATAGTTATCATTTTAGTTTAATAATACAACTAATGACTATAAATTTGGCCCTTAATGAGTCAAAAAAGTCTCGAATGTGGCCAAAGTTTCATAAAATGTCAGCTGGGTATATGTATTTATCAAAGTAGCTTTATTCTATGTAGGTATGTATGTTAAACAGTGTTCATTGCGGTGTTATTTGTTTCTGTTCTTACTGTTGTTTAACAATATGCTTTTTTCTTCACTCTTTACCTACTTCCACCCACCCATAACAAAAAAAAACACAAACAAGAAAAATACTCGTATCAAGAGGAGGATTATTAAAATAACGAAGGCAAACATAAAGCGTAAGGTAGTTAAATAATAAAAAAGTCGCTCAATGCACACATACAAAGCAAAATAAAACAATAAAAATTAAAGTGTCATAAGACTGCGTCTTTTTTGAAAAGTATAGTAGACAAATGGCAACATCAGCCCTACAATTGTAATTGTTAAAATCGCCAACAACAACAAGATGGTTTTAAGTGGAAAACCAATTGTAAAGCGAACAATGCAGTATTTTCACGCGATTTCTGTGTTTTGAAGAGTACACATATGTACGAGTTTTTCTGTCCATATTTTGCGAAATTGCAATACTGCAGAGCATAAATTAAATCTATCATAGTATTCAGTACTACTTGGGTCAGTTCGTAAATACATTAATATTAGTTTGCAATGCTTTTGTTAAACAGCTATTTATGGTATTTCATTAATTGCATCACTAAATAGTTTATATTTGCGCTCGCTTGTGCTGAATATACTACAGAGTTGCATTTCTGATAATCTTATAGTCGGAGTGTTGCCATTATTTGCATTTAGGAACGTGATGTATTCACGAAGTTCCCTTGTCTGCTAAAGTGACGAAAAAATAATTTGCTCCAAAATGAAAAATAAAATTGTCGTAGAAAATGTCCTGCAACGATAACTTACGACGTGAGAAGCAACTCAGGGACAGATGTTTTTATGTGTTCAGACTATCAGGCTTATCATAAATAAAATTTCACATGCAAGTTAACGAACGTGTGAACAATTTGTTTCAAAAAACATCATACGATTACGAAATATTTTGACAATTTATGAAGAAAATTATTCACAAGGATTTGTGTGTCTAAAAAAGTGGAAATATGTTAGTTTTTAATTATAATAGAATTGATGATATGAAATTAAAATCCGTGTGAACGAGAAGTTTTATTCGAAAATTTTCACATGTAGAATTCATGATAAAGCTATATACATGTATACAAATCTAAAATGTGAAAAAGTGACATTCCACATGACAAGTACATATAATGTGAAACTAGCTTTATATAAAATTTTTGTCCAAAATATTGACAAAAATGGTTTCACAACTTTTGAAGCAAAGAAAATGCTACAATTTTGGTAATTAATTGTAATTGTAGTTGTGACTTTAGTATTCTTTTTAAGGTAAGAAGCGTAAAATAAATCCCTTTTTGTCAGTGTTGGGTGGGGACTTTTTATATTTTTATTTATAATAGATTCATTTGTTTTTAAATAAACTTGATGAAATCTGAAAAAGTATGGAACTCCACAAGAAATTTAGTTTGCATTTGTTGTTACGTTAAGTTGTTGCAATTTTCTTCTTAAATATGGCTCTTTTACCTAAACACATAATTAGCATGTCCGCATGATGGCAACACTTGACACTTCTATTCACCGTAATGCCAGATCATTTGGATGATAGATTTAAACTTTCGGATAATATTAAATTATATATCGCTAATTTACCCAAAGAACGTTTTTGAGTTAACTATGCAAAATTAATCCTCATATCGTTCTTCTTATTGTGTAAATATTTCATACAAATAACTTTTTTACTCAACTCTTGAGAGAAAAATAAAATTTTCTTTTTCTAGCAAACTGGTTTTTTTTTTTTTGAGTTATGATGTTGTTTGAGTAAATGGATTGTCCATTATTCTTATTTAAGCAGGAGTAATAAAAAATAAATAAATAAAAATTATGCCCTAATTCAGTAAGAAGATTTATGACGTTTTTGTTTAAAAATACTTCTGAGTTCTTGTGTTTGAATTCTCTAAATTATTTTCTTAAAAAAATGGTTGTTGTCTTTGATAATGAAAAATAAAAATGTTGCCATATTTTAAAAACATATAATTTATTTAAAGTATTATACAATCGTTTGAAAAATATATGAACAAATATGCGTTGGAAATAAAGTTTGGAACAAAATAATTAAGCAAATACACGAACCTTCTAGCATAGACAATAAATAATAATTGTTTTAAGAATCACAACTGCGACTTTTTTCGTCCATAGACAAGACGATACAATCGTCGAACAGAATTAGGTCATTAGATATTTTTTTTATCAATTATTTTTGATTCTGAATCAACTGAATAAATTCAGATTCAATATTAACTAAGCTTGATGAATAGAGATAAATTGATACATCATTAGTATTAGGAATGTGAATTGCTTTTGCTTTAAAGCAAAAATTGCCTTTGTTTTTCGAAAAGAGGGGGAAAAGTTCTTTAAACATATGTTTTCATTGTATTTTGAAGATAACATAAAAAATATGCAAATTTAGTACTATAAAGAAATATTTGAAGCTGATTTTAAAAGAACAGAAATGTAATATTAATTCATATGACGCTTTTCCATACATATTTTAGTATAAAAATAGACAAGTTTTTAATGTAATATGCCAGTCAACCGAAGAAAAAATAATAAAAATTTAAATAGATGTTTATACATATGTATGTATGCAAATATGCACAATGAAAATTAAATTACGAACAACTCTACAATAACTCAATCTTCTTGTGTGCCGTAATGCCTCCTTCAAACACTTAGCCATCCAGCTACCATTCATTTAATAAATTGCTTTGAAAAGGACTTTCTAAAGGAATGTTTATTTTCTATACAACGCATATGCTTACGAATTTAAAGGGTTTTTCAATAAATGCCAGCTGATGTCGATTGTCTGTAGTTGGTCGGCCAGCCATTAATGAAACATTAGCAATGAAAACATATTTTTGAATAATTATAAATAAATAATGTCTATATACTTTAGGTAATCGTACATATGTATGTAAATATTACAAATAGTTAATCAATTACTCTTCTTTGTGTTATCCTATATCTGCGATTTTCACATATCAATTGAAATCAGCTGTTTAAGCAAATTGATAGAAATGAATTCCGTGTGCTGCCAGAAGAATTATAAAAAGCGCATTTTTTAGCCCGTTGGACTTTTTGTTGTTGATTTTTCTGAAGTCGCAGATCTTGCGACCAATATGTCGCAATCAAGCGATGCCTTCAAATGCAGAACAATCTATGGGTCAGAGTTATGGAAAATTGAGTGTTTCAAATTCACAACTTGCCAATAAGCTGAAGAAGAATATGCAAAGAATTTTATTACCCAACAAAACCAACAGGCTCTTCTTGCAAAACCCCTCATTTACTTTTGATATTTACCCAATGAAACAGAGAAATTTCCATTATAACAAAGAGTTTTTCATAGGAAAAATCAATGAGACCATATATATGCATGAAAATATAGTATCTGTAATAACGTAACACATATTTCCTTTCATTGTTTGAAAAAAAAAAACAAGGAAAAAAATCATTTAGAGTTGCTCCCTTCCCTTTTGTAGTCTCTTAATAAAGCAAACTGCTAAGAAAGAAAAAAAAAAACAGATTATTTATGTTTTGTTTAGTTTTAATATAAATATTTAAGCGTTGGTAATCATGGTTTGTAAATTATAAACAAAATCCTAGGGAGCTATTAACATTGCCCTTGTCCACTGTTTTTCAATACATATTTTTAAATGGAACAATTATAATTATTTTATACGTATGTATGTATGTAGGATAGATATAGATGATACAAAATTTGAAAGAAATGTGATTATTCATATTATATGATTCTTTTAATAAGCAAAGTTTATTTGTTTGTGCAAAACTAAATAAACTTATCAAAAAATAAATTAAACGGCGGTTAGAAGCTCACTTCATATTTCCACCCCTCATTTCATTAAAATTGTTCATACATATAAAGAAGTATGTAATTATTTTCGAAAATTGCATATTTGATTTTGTCATTACAAGATCTACAATAATGCTATCTTAAGCTGCTTACAGTCAGCGCTGCTTTGTCGCTTGCGACCAGCGTGACCGTTTGACCGACTAAAGTGGCAAATTGCCACTTTTTCAACTGCCTTTCCCGTTTTTCAACTGCCTTGCTACTTTTTGTCCCCCTGTTAGTTATATGAAAATACATTAGAAATAAAAAGTTCAGTGTAGTTTTCACGTTTTTTTTTTTAATTTTGCCCCCTTTTTTTGATAAATCCCCTATTTGGTGGCACTTTTTGAAAAATGTCATCGGTCACCCTGCTTGCGACTCGTATCTTGAAACACCATCTCATATTAATTTAAAACACATTTATATTAAATAAGAATTCATCCCAGCGTTACCATTGGTGATACTAATTCAGCCCTATTATGAATTTCCCCGGGGAGTTTTTCTCTTCCCTATCATTTGTTCTAAATAGCAGGGGAACAAGCAAATACGGCAGAGTAAAATCTGGATCAGCTGTTTAATGTTTACATTTTATTCTGCACTAACTACAAAAGTTCAGTAATCGAAATTAAATAAACATTTTAGGCCTTAGGGCTGGTACTCTGTTCAAAGTTGTGAAAACTTTTCAGCACCATTGATTATTACGCGTGAAAAATTTGACATGTACTAAATGTAGCCCAACTCGCGTTTTTTTTATAAATTTCTCGCTTTTATCGCTTGAAAGTATGCAGCATTGTTAAAATTCCGTGCGAAAAAAGCACTCCTCATGTTGTTTCGCAGCTAAACTAAAATGATGCCAGACTAATTTTGCATGGAAAGACATGATTTTACGTGTTTTTCATAACAAGAACAGAGTACTACTTTCTCGAATTTATTTTGCAAATATTTCATACCAAATACTTTTATATGTAGTTTGACAGCATTTCGCACGAAATTGTGAACAGAGTACCAGGCTTTATTCAGAAAAAAATAATTTATGTTTACTGACCCCCATATTCATAAAAAATAAAATGAATTTGAAATTCGTTTTTACGAAGATTTTGTATGCAAAATTTGAAATAAAATACATTTCAAATTGGTTTAAAATTTTATGAATATGGGGGTGAATGTTTACCAAACAAATTTCCGTACAAAATTTGTTTCGTAAACCTTTAAGAAACCTAAATTATTTTTTCTGAATACGCAGTTTATGTTTTCACTGCCAATAAGAATATGTGTTAATATAAATATATTTTTTTGGCTTAAATAAAAAATAAAATTCGGAATAACTTTATGCTGAGAAAGTGGAGCTAAAACTGATCACATGCAGATGCGAATGGTTTAAATATCGAATGACTGTATGTACAAAGGAAATTGTAAATTTTACAAAGTTTTTCTTTTCGACCTTGATATTAGAGGTAAACAAGTCTTCCATTTGCCTATTATGTGAACTTAAAGTGTTTTAGCATTTTTCTGAACGTAGGAGTAGTTCATGTTTTCAAATTAATGTGCCTTAAACAAGAGGGAAATATGACATTTAAACTTTTTGTTCCAAATAATTATTAGCCCCAAATCGCACTGTGCAAGTCTTATTGCTAAGCTGATTAGTTTCAGGGAGAGAGAGAGACGAGGGTAACAGCAACGTTTCTTTTCCCCCCGTCTCTCTCTCCTAATAAACTAATCAGCTTAGCAATAAGACTTGCATAGTGTAAATAGGGACTTATTATTAATAATAATAATCAATTTGATTTTTAAATTTTTGCATTAGTTGCCTTCAAAATGTTTGGGGGAGAAAACTCTCAACAAATTCTCCCTCTGCCTCATACATATTTAGAAAACCTCCTTTTTTGCGGGAAAGTTTCTTCCCGCGGAAAATTTTGTTCATAATAAATAAAACTTCATAAATTTAATACTATTTATATGTTAGGTGCCAAATTGAATAATGAATAAAATCGGTATTTTTGAACATATGTGAGTAAAATTTTAGGAAAATATGTATTTTGGTTAATCACATCACAATCAATCAAAAAGTCTATTTTGAATTTTTTGGTTGTTACGGCCTTTTGGATTTTAGGTGACGATATGTATATATTAACTAAAAAATTTCTTTACAATATTTAGATTATCCAACTCACAAAGTGTACTATTGAGTCATATTGTCGTAATGTATTAAAATTTTTGTTTGAAAGCAAAAAATATATATTGAAATAATTTAAAATATTATGACAATACGACATATGTACATATAAAAAAAAACTTGTGAATTGTCCTAATATATGTATGTATGTAAGGAATTTGCTAGAAATATCACAAAAATAAAAAGTATGCTTTTCACCTAACTGCCATATTTCAAAAAAAAATTATTTGAATTTTATGTATGCCAAAACAAAATATCCATACAAATTTTGACTAAAGCACATTTGAAACACGACCGTAAATTACACTGGTCGAATCGGGAACTTTTTTTGTAGCAAGCGGGGTACCCGGTCCACCGTTTTTTAAGATTAGATTATGGTTAAAAGCACCTAAAAACGCAATTTTTTTGAGGTTACTACCATTTACTAATGTTTATATCGATTGAAAAAATATTTTTTTTTTTCAAAATTACATTTTTTTAATTTGGCAATTTTTTTTTAATTTTTTCTCGTCAAAAAGTTTTTTTAGCACTCATGTATAATATTTTTGCTCTTAGAATATTTGGCCTTCGTTTTTTAAAATTCCTCTTGTCTCCGCAAAATAAACTTTTTTGTGACACTTTTAACATTTCTTAACGGCAACACTGATTCTGTCCACATGCATTATTCGTTCATTGCTGTTGGAAACTTTCCGTTTTCTTTGATTTTGCAAGTGTGAAAAAAGACAAACATGCTTTAAAATGTATTAAAAAATTACAATAAAAATAAAAAAGATAATTAACATGCCTTAAAATTTATTAAGAAAGAGGATGAGGAGGAGGGGACATCGTTATCTTGTGAGGTGGCGATTTGTAGTTGCTTACTGTTCGAATTTGCGTACTTACGCACGTACGACAAACAGACAGAGGGGGCAGCAACACCAATCATCATCAACACGTGTGTGTATAAGTAGTGCTCTTTTCAGTGTTGCCAGATGTGAAATTAATTATTTATTCTAATCGTACATAAATAAAAGATGTACACTAGAGTGCGTCGAAAAAATTGCGTCTGTCATCCCGTAGGATGATAGATATGTATTTCAATTACGATTTTAAAATTGCAAAAAAAATTATGTTACATCTAAGCCCATTTAATTATTTGTATGTACATTACGTCAAGTCTGATAGAAAAGTTTTAAATATCGTTGTTAGAGGTTTGACGGTATTTTTGGTATTTAGGGAAGTTCCTCCCCCCCCCCCACCAAATCGCGAATTTTTTTTAAGCCACAAGAAAGCCCACTTAACTATTTTGTTCTAACTTTTAACTTAAAGCCCGATTAAGAAATTATTCCTCACTTAATATTAATTTTCTGCCGTTCTATTTTGCAAAGTAATGAAAGCACTATTTCCGAATCTGGCAACTTTTCGCTGTTCTACTCTCTTTATTTGTATTTATGTATATATGTATGTATGTATTGAACTGATAGCATTTATACCTTTTATACCCCTTTTTGCTATGTGTCCTGTGTACTTGAGACGTATGCTTATTAAGGATAAATAAGTCGTATGTATATTAAACTAAAAAAACAACTAAAATTTTCTTACAGCAAAAGTTTGTTCAGTATATTTTGTATACTTAGTACTTCCACATTCAGTGCTTGTCCATTTTAGCGTAAAATATTTACTCACCCATACACACTAACTTAAAGTAGAGAAACGGAAGAGCCAAGTAAAAATAATAATGAAACAAAAACAATGTCTATATGGCGTTTATTTAAAAAATTTCAGTACATTTGTGCGCTTATGAGAGTCAACATGTTGTTTTAAAATTTAAAGACAGGAATACACTCTAGATTAAACTTAAAATAAAAAGAACTAAAAAAATATTGAAGAAAATAAAGTTTTTGTTAAACAAAAGTGTATAAAAACATAAATATTTAATATTAATATAAAAAAAAAATAAAGTTGTAACTAAAAAGTGAGAATAAAACCTTGAAAATCTTTATATATTTTAAAGCAGTGGTTTAATTTTTTGAAAAAAAATAAACCAAAAATAACAGCAACGAAAGAAATATGTACATACATATATAATATGTGCTTTAAAATATAAAAAACAATTTTGTTAATATTTTTTTTTAAACAAAAATTTAATTTTATCAGAGAACGGCAAAATTTTTTTTAACAAAAAAAAATATGCGAGTCAGCAAAAACTTTTGTTTCTAAAACCATACACCAAAAACAACTAGAAAATTTTCCATACTAGAAAAGAAGACATAAAAATAAAACTAAATTTAGAAAATGTACACATAATGCAACGGAAAAGAATTCAAATATTTTTAAATTAAATTCTGAAAATATATAAATATGTATTGCCAAAAAATGGAACAAAATGGAAATAAAATAAAACAATAAAATAACATACACATATGTATGTACACATACATATGTACATATGTACCCATTAAATAATAATGAAATTAAAATGACAAACGAGAGTAAATAATAAAAAAAATTCTTGAAAATACATAAAATCAAATTACCAATTTATTTTGTAAATATTCATAAAACTTAAAACGATTTTTAAGTTCAATCATTTACTTATTCAAAGAAACGTATTTTCAAACAAATTTAGGGCCGGCCTAAAAGTTCAACAAACTGAGATTTATATACAAAACAAAAGTTTTCTTTCATAAAATAAAAAATAATAATAAAATATGTAAAAAGCGAAAATCAAAGTCTTTATTACTTTGCGTTTCTTGGGTTAAATTTCTTTTTTAGAATTTTTAAAATTTTAAAATTTTTTGTTTGCTATGTACGATGAGGCCTTTCATTTTTTTCTATTTCGGCACACGCATGGCTAAAATCAAAGGGATTTTGCATTAGTTGTTTCTATGTTAAATGTCATAATTCATGATTTTTTTTAAATGTAAAAAATTCATTAAAAGTACAGTAGTTTTCGCTTATAGTCACATTTAAAATGCACAGAAATTGTGGACTATATCGCTAATGTGACTATAAGCCTAATTTTTTTTATATGCCACGCATAGGTATATAAAAGAATTTCCATCAAATCCAATTATGTCAATTACAAAACAATGTTGTATTTAAAATGCACATTTGTGTGGCTTTTATGCAACAATGTTTTGTTCTCAAGACATGTTCTTCTACTAAACAGTAGATGGAGGTTGAAATTTAGATTTACTTTTTGGTTTATGACTTAAATAAATAACTAAAACAAATCTGTTGAACATTTTTGTGACTATAACGCGAATTGTTTGCATACAATTTGGATTTTGACTACCACAAAGTTGGTGCATATATGTCAAATAGTAAATGGACTATATCGTCAACTTTTTGAATGAAATTAAGTTCAAAAGTCACAAAAAACATTAAATATGGACTATATCATTAATGTGACAATAAGCGGTAGTGACTATAAACGAAAACTACTGTATTCTCAAATTTAGTAATGTTGCGCATTTATCAACTAACATGTTATTTAAAAAATATTTAGAGCAAATTTTAATAACAAGTTTTAGAAAAGCCGACGACGCTCAAAATTAAATTGAATTAAACATTTACACAATATGATGAAATATTAAAAATAAAAAATATTAATAATAAAAACTAAAATAAATTAAAAAAAGTGCACAATAATTTTATAAATTTTAACAAAAGTATTTAAAAAAGAAAATATGTACATATGTAATATAAAATAGTTCATCGTTATTGTTAAATTTTCTAAATATTTCTTACATCAACCCTTAAAAATAGTGTTCAAAATGTTATTTTTCGCAAAAACAATTGCCCATAATTTTTCCTCTAAATTAAGTGTTACTTTTTTCTTTCTTGTCTTTTTGCCAGCAATTTTCTCCAAAGCCATGTGACTTATTTAAAAATTTTTACCTTAAATGAAGAAAAGAAAAAAATTTGAAACTGTTAAAAAAAAGAAAGATTAAATCGAAAAGTGAATCAAAAAAATAAAAATAAAAATAACAATAAAGTGCCACCGGACACACCACCAAAAACGAAAGATACAAAAAAATTGTTCTTACGTGTCTTAAACCAATTAGTAAAACAAACTCATAAACCAACAAGGAAAATAAACTATTTGTAACTGCATTGGTAAAACAAATAAAAAATATACAAAAAAAAAAAAAAACATTTAAAATCAAGTGTAACAACGAAAACCCGATGGCAACACTAGCAATACAGCAAATAAAATCCCACTCCGCCACAACGACGACGACTACAGACCCCATTAAAATCCCTCTTAACAAAGACGAACGCTTCTCCACCCAATTGTCAACCGGTTCGGCGGACAGTGCCTGCGTTGTTAATAATGGCAACTCTACTAACTCGTCGGTGTTTTTGAACAGCTGCACTAGCAGTACTAATGGTCAGCATAAAAAAGATTCCACACTATCGTTGAACGTACGCAGTGCTTCATTAAGCTTACATGGTGGCTATCCCAAGTCACAATTGCAAAAATTGAAGCAACCAGCGTACAGGCAGCTGTTATCGCAAGACAGTGGCATTGATAATGATAGAGACTCGGCCATAGGGTCTCAGCAGCATCTCAAATCGACTCAATGCTCTTCCTCAAGCAGTGAGTCCTTAGGAGCTAACTCATCCGGTGACTTATCACAATCGAAATACTCCGAGGATAATTTAGATGCAGAATCTTCAAGTGGTTACTCGGGTAGCACCCACAGTTTTGGTGCTACACGTAGAATCAAGTACAAATCATGCAATAGTTCCACTACTTTGGGTTGCTTGGGACTGGAAGATCGCATAGATGAAGTAGAAGATTTGCATGACGACGACAATGATGATGATGATGATGATAATGGAGAAGAGGAGAATGGGGTGGAAGATCAAATGCCGGGTTCGGCAGATGAAGAAGACGAAGATGGTAATGACAGTGGCTTACAAATGTCTTTGAAGCCTTACAAAAATGTTGCAGAAACTAAACACTCAACGTCATTACAAAATCGTCCCGATAAACCAATATATTTCACCAAAACTTCTGCTTCAACTAAAACTGAGATTAAAAAAGTGCCAACTGAAATCCTAAATTTTAAAAATAAAGCACCACAAGAACATCTAGCATCTGAAAATGTGGAACAAGTTTTAGCCACTGATGGCAACTATTACTTTCCTCTACTCAACATATCCGATGATCCGTCTATAAATCCGAAACTGATCAATAAAAAGGATGGTTTGCAAGACTGCATGTATTATTTGGACGAATTTGGCAGTCCAAAGTTACGTGAAAAATATGCCCGCAAACAGAAACAAAAAGAACTTAAACAACAGGAAAAAGCCCTTAAGAAAAAGGCTGAGGAATCTACAACTGCTTCTACCAAAAAACCTCAACAAATTTATGTTGAGGTAAAATCCAAAAATTCATTAGAAACGCACTGTGATACTAAAGAAAATAGTAAAAGTTATTTAAGTTATGCTAAGAAGCCCGCTGAAAATAGTTGTAAGTTGCAAGAAGAAAATGCTGGCGGTGGAGAAGCCGAAGTTGCCGTGGAGGTGGAGGAAGTACAAGAGCAGAAACAACATACACCCTCATGCGTTAGTTGGACAAAAGTTGTACAAAAATTCAAAAATATTATAGGTAAATTGGATTTAATTTTTCTATATACTTAGGTCCAAATTCACAGTCTATAGTTAACTAACGCCCGTGGTTTAACTAACGATTTTTCTTATCAATTGCATTGGTTAAACCACCTTCATTAGTTAACTAAGGAATTTGAATTTGAGCCTTACACATGCATTTGTGTATTAAATAAATGATTTCAAAAGGATTCATATTGATTATTTTAATTTCAATTATAATTGCATATAAAGGGTGTTTTTTATTGAGGTATAGAACTTTAAGTTGGCATCACTTTTTTAACTGGCGGCCATTTTGTCAGCTGTCAAGTGATTAATATTTAGTTTGGTTTGCCATTTCATCATGAACAGGTTGACAAAAGAACAACGCTTGCAAATCGTGCAAATTTATTTCGAAAATAATGGTTCAGTTCGCGAAGTTTACCGCAAGCTCCGTCCATTTTATGGTCGACATAATCGTCCATCAGAGCAATTAATTCGGTTAACCATGGATCGTTTTCGCACTACGTTTACTCTATGTGATAATACGCATCCGCAGAGACGTCGAACAGTGCGCACCGAAGAAACAATTGCCGCTGTAGAGCAAAGTGTTGAAGAGGACCCGAATGAATCGATTCGCCACCGTGCACAGCAATTGGAGCCGACTAACCGACTATTTTGTTCCCGAATTGGATGGCATGAATGTGGATGAGTTGTGGTTCCAGCAAGACGGCGCTACATGCCACACAGCGCACGTCACAATCGATTTATTGAAGGAAACATTCGATGAGCGCATAATTTCGCGGAATGGACCTGTCAATTGGCCACCAAGATCGTGTGATTTGACACCATTGGATTATTTTCTTTGGGGATATGTGAAGTCGCTCGTCTACGCCAACAAACCAGAAACGTTAGGGGACTTGGAAGCCAACATTCGTGGCGTTATTGCCAACATACGGCCCCATATGCTCGAAAAAGTGGTTGAAAATTGGACCTGTAGAATTGGCTTTATTCGAGCCAGCCGCGGCGGCCACATGCCCGAAATCATATTTAAACATTAATGGCATAAAATTATCCTTCCAATAAAGCCAAATTGATGGACATTAAAACGATTTTCTTGTGTTTTATTTCAATTCGAAGTTCTGTACCTCTTAAAAAAACACCCTATACAACTTTATAGGCTTTTTTGAATTGCACAACGTGATAACGTTGCAAAAAATATGATAAAACAAAAAAAAAATCATCTAAATTTATACATGCATATTAATTCTCCATATAATGTAAAAATTTTCGTCAATTTGGCAACACTTGTATTTGATTGCAAAAATGTAAACAAATAATTGACTTCCTTTGCGTTACTTGTAAAGATTAAGAAGAAGAAGAATTATGAAGCTAAAGCGGCCCATACACTACAACAGCATGCACGCACAATCAAGCGATTGAGCATTCATGCTCGAACCACACAACATACCAGCAAACTGGTACAATATTCATTTCTTACAAAATTTCGGGAAGGTTGGTTATGAATAGTGACACATATTTTGTTGCAATTATTATTGGTATGTTGTTAAAATTAGCAGCTATGTATAACTAAAGTTCTAAAATTCTGTTTACCATTGAAACAAATTATATTTCAACAAATTATATTACTTAAATGCATGTTTGCTCCAGCAAAATATCAAACTCTACTTGACATCGCTACAGCAAACCGTGCAATCGCACAAAATGCCCATACGCGACCAAACCGCTGGCACAAACACTTGATTGCGCATGCATGCTGTTGTAGTGTATGGGCCCTTTAAGAAAGTGGTGCCACTAGATTTTCTGTAGGCAAATTACGGCTGCCGATAGATATCTAATAATATTTCAAAATATTTCCATTTAGAAATTTGGTTCGATATTGAATATCGTAATTTGTCCCTTGTCGTGAATTTTTCGACACTCCTATTTTGAAACAAAAACAACAAACAATATTTTAAATTCTTATTTTTGTTCCAAAAACTTTTGTATATCTTTCAAAAGAATTTCGTAAAGCGAAATAACAAAATATTTCGTACAATGTACGAGTACACTGTTTCGTTTATATGTTGTAAGGTTTTTCTTAATCTTAGCGAAAGGTTTTCTTTACTTTCGTATTATTTTACAATTTTTAATACTTCATATGAACAAACGTTTTTGGTAAAAAAGAAAATGCGAAACTTATTTTTTCTTAAAATTTATAAAAAATATTTCTCTGATAACTTGATATTTTTCAAATAACTAGCATAAATATTTCTATCGCTGATAAATGACTGATTTATGTCGCATGTTCTCTAGTTTATAAATAATGTTAAAAAATTAAAAAAAAAAAATGTAAACTCCGTTGCAATAGCAAACAGTTGCAACAAAAAAAAACCCACCAAACTTATACCGCTAAGGTGAAATAGTTAGAAGAGGACCTAACTATGCGTGCGTATACATAATTTTGCAATTTTGTTGACCATTCTTCATTCGTTTGTATATCGAAGGCGTATGAGTATTATTTAATTTAAATATTACAATACTCATACAGAGGAGTTCGATTATAACGAACTTCGCTTGTTCGCAATAGGCGAAGTTTGTTAAAACGGGAGCAAATAATTTATTCCAGATAATTTAAATAGAAGAAATTGCAGAGTTCTTTTACTTTTGAATACGTATATAAAACATTAACACAAACCAAATACATATAGCATTTTATTATGAAAAAAATTATGTCTTTTTAATTAGTATCTTTGAGATAAAAATCACCTTTATTAGAGTGTAAATTTGCATGCAGTTTAATTTACAGGAATCAATGGCTCGATTATGGATGGCAACCGAACTTTAGTTGAGTTGGCAGTTATCAAAAATGATATTACATATGGCAATTGCCAACTAACAGTTGTTAATGTACATATGTACATGTACTATACATGTTCAATAACTTTTGGGCAAATTGAAAAAGTTGTTATACATAATACTAATTTTAAGTTCTTTTGCCATCCATCCATCCAAAATTTGTTCGTTATAAGGAAAAATTCACTATAACCGGAGTTCGCTGTACGCATGCTAACTTGTATGAAATATTATTGCAAAATTATGGACCTCGGGATCTCCTCTGTATTTCGAAACGAAAGAAAATACCTTTGAATTGATATTTTATTAACATTACAATTCGAAAGCATTTGCTTTCGTTTCGAATTATACGAATTCTTTTCTAAAATTACGTTTGAATTTTGACCATAAGAATTTTATCAAATAAGTACAAATTTGCTTAATCATTTGTTTTCACATTTTATTAAAAATTTCTTATTTCTTTTTTTTTTCTTCTAATTTTAGGTAAGTTATGTGTTTTATCGTGGTGTTTTTATGGTTTTACTGGTGATAAGAATTGAGCTCATTTAAGGTAAAGTGTTTTAATTGCTAATCTTTCTTTTGGTATACATATACTACATACTTATGTATATAAAATTTACGCAAAGAAGTTACCAACTAATAACATAAAATTGATGTTATCAGATTTAATGTTATCGTTATAAAAAGGGTATTTCTATTGAACTATAGTTTTTTACAAAAACTGGCTAAAATATAAATACAAAAAAAAGAAACTGATACATAATTATAAATCGTGAAGTATAAAAAATATGTATACATACATACATATATGTATATCATATGTTTTATTTGTTTTGTTTTTTATACACTTTTCTTAAATTTTAACATTATGTACTTATATCACTGCTAAATAAATGTAGAGATTACTTATTATTAAAGGCTCAGTTAGCCGACTGTAATGTAAAGTAACTGCAACAGTATGAAACAGCTGATCGATATTGTTATGTGAAAAGTAATGAAAATGGTTAAAGAGATGTAATGTAACGTAACCTACTTTTCATATAAAAATCTCGATCAGCTGTTTCTCACGTTGCAGTTACTTTACATTACAGTCGGCTAACTGAGCCTTAAGACTTGCCATATGTAAAAGCAAAGTTGCCAGATTATGTTTAGGGGAAAAACGTATTCGTTATCCGGTAAAAAAAATAGTACTAAAAACAGCTTTATTTATAAAAATTACTCGTATTAAGGGTTTATAAAGAGTTCTTAAAACAGATTTTCATGAAAAAATTTCTTATTAAGCCTTTATAAAACCTTAATAATTTTTTTATAAATAAGGCTGTAAATATTCAATGTTCATAAAAAATATTTTATGAAAAGGTCCATAAAACAAAATATATTTTTTAGTTAATTTTAATTATTATTCGAACTCCATTTGTTTCTATATTTATGATTTTAACAGGCTAAAGTTCGTATCGCTTTTTAAGCCAAATTACATGTGATAATTATTAATGAACAAATAACACCAAAGTTAGTTGTAAATATTCTGACAACACATAGTTGTGGCAAAAATTAAATAAAAATATACTTAATAGTAACAAACCAAAAAAGTTTGTCTTAAGTAGAACAAAAAATAAGCAAATTAACTAACATGTGTATAATTAATAAAAAAAAAAAGAACAAACGACGATGGTAAGACTGTTGTAAATATAGAGTGGTAAAATTGAGCTTACAATACAAAAAAGCTTTCAGCAAATTGAAATACGATGAATCAAAATAATTCACATATTCCATTTGCAATAATGCTAAGTATATAAAGCAGAAATCTACATCAACTGACACCACACACAGTGGACCAGACACCAAAGAACGCTGATGATGAAGGTTTAGTTTCCTTCGAAAACGGCTGGCTGTTCCGTTCAACTATGTGTTGTCACAATATTTACAACTAACTTTGGTGTTATTTGTTCATTAATAATTATCACATGTAATTTGGCTTAAAAAGCGATACGAACTTTAGCCTGTTAAAATCATAAATATAAAATATATATTTTTTTTATTAATAAAGTAGTAAATATGTATCACATATAAGTCGGGGAAACTTTTTGAATGAAACGCAGATTTTTGGATAAAAAATAGCTTTATTTTTCAACGTAGTTCTATACACGTTATCGAACGTTTCTCTAATTTTTTATCCCTTCCAAACAATAGGATTTATCGAGGTCAATAAAAATAGGTATTTTTGTGAGATGATTTAATCGTTGAAATCTAATTTCTTTCTGCCGAACCGTTTCTTCAGGTTTGGGAACAAGAAATAGTCACTCGGCGCTAAATCGGGAGAATGAGGCGAATGAGAGCTCAATTCGTAGCCCAATTCATGGATTTTTGTCATGGAAGCTGCACACATGTGTGCACGCTTACATTGTCCTGGTGGAAGAGAACTTTTTTCTTGCCTAAATTCGGTCTTTTGCTATTTTTGCCGTTTCGAAAATAGTCCATGTGTCGGTCGCCAAAACCACCTTGGCCTTTTTTTTTTGGTGCCGAGAAATCCACTGTTTTGACTCTTGTTTGGTCATAGTTCATCCATGGTTACTAAACAGCTCAAAAGCTGGTCCACATTTGCAGTGAAGTTGTCACATTATTGCGTTTGTGATCGATGGTGAGCAGGCTTCAAAATTGAAGCCAATTGATCCCAATGTGTTGTATAGCTTTCACAACCTCTCTCACTTTGAATATCTGGTTGTCTAACACTATATCGTGAATTTTTAAAAATTTTTCGAGTGCACAGACCTTAACTGGGCGTCCAAAACATTCGGGATCTGCCGTGCTAGATCAGCGTCAGTGAAATTCAGACATCACTTGTTTATCATTGAAATCGATGGCGAAGAGTGCGCACAGTATTTATCAAGCTTAGTCCCAGTTCACACGTTTCAACTTTTGTTGCTCAACTCGTAATTCAGCTATAAGAAAAAAAGAGATATTTGTACTTCCGTCTCCTTCTTTCCTAGTCCCTATTTACACTATGCAAGTCTTATTGCTAAGCTGTTTAGTTTATTAGGAGAGAGAGACGGGGGGAAAAGAAACGTTGCTGTTCCCCTCGTCTCTCTCTCTCCATGAAACTAATCAGCTTAGCAATAAGACTTGCACAGTGTGATTTGGGACTTACAGCTGAATTACGAGTTGAGCAACAAAAGTTGAAACGTGTGAACCGGGACTTAGAATTGGTTCAGTGATGTGGTGAGTGATGGATATTTTTCCTGAAAAAAATAATGCTTAATTATTTATTTAATGGTAGTGTGCCATCATCAATAGCTGCCACAAACACAAACTAAATGACGCAGCTTGTTCAAAACTATGACAGGATTCAAGAGGCGTTATTTTCAAATAGTCACGCACTTATTGACCCGCCCCCTATTCAAAAAATTTTATTGTATATTGTATAGTTAATTTTGCTAATTTTGTGCTATAGAATATATTCAATTTCTTTGTGTTTCATAAAGTGCCACATTAAAAAAAAACAAATAAAAATCAGTTTGTCAAAACATGTCCATATTGCACTTTGTACTATATTATTAATAATTATCACTTTAGTCTTTGAAATAAAATAAACTATTAACTCTTTACATTTAATGTAAAAATTTTAATTAAAGCAAACAAAAGAATAATACACATGAATGAGTAGTTGTGTGTTTTCATTATTTAATTATTTATAAATAATATTAATATTTCGCAACTGCATTGAAAATGTTTTAAATAAAACTAATGTTGTAGTTGTTTTTCCTTGAAACTGCTAAAAGTCTTTTTTATATACATATAGTGGTGTCATTTGGTAGGCATTCATAAATCAACTGTTTTATAATGTTAATTATAGAGTACTTACTTATCAAGAACAAAGAAAAAATATGTAAATAAATTATCACCATATTTTTTTATAACAATAAGATGATAACAACAGTGACAAATGGCGATTGTTGCGAAAGTGCAATTTTGCACTGATATTACAAATCTTTGACTCGCAGAATTTTAATATTCGTATAATAAAAATTAAGTTGTATTAAAAATATATGAGAGGTTATGCTCTGGAAACGGAAATATGTTTAATTTTTGTAGCCTTTTTTAAGGCCATAAAAAATTAACTCGTATATGTATAACAATTGCAAAGCTTTTTTAACATATTTTTATTTATCTTTTCGGCATTTTTCTTTGTTAAAAAATTAAAAAAAAAATGAAAAAAATTTTGAGTCAGAAATATTTATGTATTTATTCTTTAAATATATGTACATACGCTAAAAATTGTTGTTGTCATGCATACATGCATTTACGTATATATATGTATGTAAGCCTGCGATAAATAAAGTATTATTCTCTTATCGCAAAATTTTTGTGAAAAAAAATGTATGCGTGATAGAGGGGGGGGGGGGGGGGGTTATTATAATTGTTAATTATAGAGATTTGCATAAACTGCTGCGATGTCAAATATTTGAAGCAATTGTTTTACATTTTCTTTACACTTTTTACAATATCTCTTTAGCTTTCTTTCAAATTCAATTTAAAAGTTGCATTTTCAGTAGTGTTTTAAAAAATAAATGTATGTACATACATACATACATATATATATGTACATATTTTAATTGTTATTTATTTACTTGTTTTTTATTTAAAAACCTCCACCTTGATTATCTCTGCAGCAAAAGCAAACATAGTTTTTTTTGTTAACCCAAATGAATTTGCTTCTGTCGTCCAAAGAATATTTTTATACGGACAGTCGAATTGGGTGTGTCTTTTATTTTATTTTTTTACTTAAACAAATTTTCATTAGCATATCTATCTATTCTCTTTACTTTTTTACCGTTAATTTGCAGCATCCTAGATGTATGCCTTAAATTTTTTAGTTAAATCTTTCATTGTTTGAAATATAAAAGGTTGGCAATTTATGAATGCAGTCGATTCTTGATAATACTAAACTCGTTAATTTGAATTCCTCTATAATTTGAATTGTTTGCAAAAGTCCCATGAAAAATATATAAGAAATTAAAAATACTTCAATTGCCATAAGAAAAGCACTGTTTTCTATAAAGTGCTGACATATTAATATTTGTTATTACAAAAAAAAAAAAAAAAAAAAAAAAAAAAAAAAAAAAAAAAAAAAAATTAAGCGATAAGTCAACTTGGCGATTTTTAGGACAAAGCTGGAATTTTTATGAAAAGAACTAATTCTAAAATATACTCCAGCGCAGCGTTAATAAAACTTGCAATGGTAAAATTTTCATGATCCTTTCCCCATATTCGTACTTCATCAGATCGTGTTTATTTTAAGAAAATTGTTAACGTTTTTATTTTCTGTTTGTTGTTTAAATAATTTATGCAATCTCATGTTTTTTGCCCCTGAAAGAAAAAACTGTATTCCTTATTTATATTTCTTCGAAATAATTGTCATGTATGTGCATATGTATGTTTTAATGTCTTTTTGTTATTAAAAAAAAAGAACTTATTTATATTCTTATTATTGCTAAAAAGAAATACTTCCATGATTATTTTAACGGTCGCGTGACATCAACTGAACATTATCGTCAACCATTACCATTGTTGTCTCGCTGTCGGCGTTGTCCTACTGCTGTAATCTATAAATTTTCTTTTCCGTCACTTGTTTTTTTTTAATTTTTTTTTTTTTGGTTGAAATAGATTTTCTGTTTAAATATTCATTAAATCCACTAGGTACTTTGTTACTGTGTTTTTTTTTGTCGGGTATTGTTTGGCTTTATTACTCGTACTACAGATCATGTGATATGGTGACAGCCGATTTGTTTGTTCCTTTTAATTTGGATAATTTTATTGATTTCTCTTTTGTTTTGCCTATATACACATGTTTATAATTCTATTAAGTCTTAAATAAAGAATTAAAAATTCATACGCGAACAGCTAAATAATTAACCAATGTAGCAGCTGAAAATTTAATTAATTTTTCAACCCACAACTTAATTCTTCTAAAGTCAGATATGTTTCTCATTGCATATAAAAAATTATGGGTCCTTTCCCCTTGCAGAATTGTGGAAAAAAAGTTACTAAAGCTTATTCAGGGTTCAAAGTTTATCAAATATTATTAGCTTCTTAAAACAAATTAAAAAATTTAAAATATATAACTTTGATACTGTATCAATAATTTGTATATTAAAGTCCTAGTTTACACTATGTAAGAATAATTGCTAAGCTGATTAGTTTGCTAGGAGAGAGAGAGAGAGAGAGACGAGGGGAAAAGAAACGTTTCTGTTCCCCTCGTCTCTCTCACCCACAAAGTTTTTTTTTTCTTTAGACGAAAGTCGGCTTTTAAATGATTTTATTTAGTATTTTTCCAATAGAATTGATAAATTTTTTAACATTATTTTGAATTTTGCTTGTAGCTTGTTTAATATTTTACGAATTCTTAAAAATATTCAAATAAAACTAATTTGCAAATATACATACATACATACATATGTATGTAGTATGTATGTATAATTTCCTTAAATGCGTTAACAGCAAATTTATTATTAATGTTTGACGTCGAGAATGAATCATGTGATAGTGAAAAAATAACAAAATAAAACATTATTTTTTCTTTGCAAATTGTCAAGAAAGAAATAAGCACAAAATATTAAATAAACTACAAATGCCTAATTACAGATAACAAAAAATTATTTAACCAATAAGTGCATATGTTGTTATATTTTTATGTAAAGAAGAAGAAGAAGAAGAAAGTCAAATAAAAACAAAATCGAATAAAATAATAGCAATTAACCTCCCTGTATGGCATCTCCGAAAATATATTTAATTGGCAACCTAATTATAGGGAAAAGCAAAATGGCGTCAAATGATAATTATGCTTTTTTTAAATATGTCCCAAGTCACATTATGAAAGTAAATAAGTTGAATATGTTTAATTTTCTTCTTTTATAATTTTCTTTGTTGTTTACAAAGCACAAGTATTACACTAGTTTACTTTGCTTATAACTTTGTAATTTTTCGGTCGATTTTCTTCTGGTTAGTCTTAGTTCTTACGTAAAAGTATCATCTTTACGCACACGAACGGAAACCAGACGTTTTTTAACGATTTGTACTTTTCTGTCCCCATAGAATCACTGTAAAATATTTTTTCATCGATATATTTTGAACCGCTTTACCAATCAAAGATCCGATTATACATGTTTATTCGTCATCTCAATACCTTTCATTTGAATACCAAGAACGAGATATAATTTGTCAAGTGAAAAAAGGTAAAAAAAAAAATTAAAAAATTACAATATCTCAAAAACCGTTCCATAAAAAAAATTTAACCTTGATTTTCGAATTCAGCGGAAGAAAATACACAAGGAAAATCACCTCTCATCAAATGTACATTTTCGGTGTAAACTAGTGTTATTGCTGAATTTTATTTATTTTTTTTTCTGCGTGCAGATAAGCTGACTTTTGCAATAGAATACCTTCCTTGAGTTCTACATATACGTTCCTTGAGTCCTACAAATACATATATACATGAGTTGAAAGAAAATGTTAAATTAATATTCTGCTAAACTATCTTTTATTTCAATAAAGGGGATATATCTAGGCTATCTGAAAATTAAAACCTTTAGTAGCGTGTTTGAATACCACCACTTTTTTTTTGACAACTCATTGTATGCAAACATCTGATTGAAAAGGAATATTTACAATCTCAGCACACAAAAAAACTCAAATATCTATAAATTTTTTGTACACATCATCACGATAAATGTGATGGCTAACTAAAGAAAAAAGAAAAAAAGAAATCAAATGGCAATGTCAAATCAAATGAAAACAACTTATTTTTAGAAAATAAATATTTGCTAAATGATAAACAATATCTATATCAGCATCTTAATCAAAAGCAAAATAAACCTCAGAAATTAAGGAAAAAAGCAACTATTAAAAAATAAACAAAATCAAATCTAAGTACTTGACGCACGACAACAAGTTGTTTAAAGGCAGACTTTTGGTCAATATTTATTTCGCTGCAATTTGATAACGAATGCTTCAAAGTATGAACACTTTTTTCCAGCCTGACTGGAAAAAGAAACTTATTTTTCAATCAACTGATAGATAATAAGTGTTAATTATTAATTTGCACTTACAAAATAAATATTATAAATTGTTAGCAAATATTTATATTTCTCCCTCTCACTCTTATTAAAAATAGTGGCATACAGATATAATTTTTTGTGATTTCTCAAAAAATTATTCCTGTACATCAAATGTCATCACATGACTAAATATTAGAAAAGCAAATAATTGCGTAAAGATAGCCAATAAATTAATTCGAAAATGTTAGAATTAGCATATAAACTAATTATAAGTAAAAATGTTTATAAATCTAGTAATTTTTAATAAAAAAATATAAAATTAATTTTTTTTTTTGAGTTTACATATTTTGTTTCTAACAAATTTGGCTAATACCATTATGACACACGCAACATATTAGTAATACATACATTTTCATTTCAAAATAATTATTAAATTCATAATGATTATAAAATATGCAGAAAGTATACTTGTGTCGCTTAAACCAGTTCCGTTCAACGTACAGTCTAAGTAGTCGCATTTGGATTTGTCATTTCCGTTCACATTATGGATTTATTGCAATGCAGTTTGAAAACTTGACATTGATTTTCCTAAGTTATTTGCGTTGCTATTCAAACCGAGTTTAGAGTTTCTAATTGTTATCGATCAGAATCTGGCTCGAAGGACCACAAAACAAATTGCAAATTGGCTCTCCACAAAAGCAAAGACCATACAAATTTTAATTTATGTGAAGCTGCCAAAACTATTAACAAATCTATATATTAATTTGGCAACATAACAATTTTTGCTATTTATATTTTAATATATTGTGATATGTGATGAAAATCGAGTAGAAAAAAAATCACATTACACTTAAATATGGCAATAAGTAAACATGAAATAAAGCGGGTGACTTTTAATTTGTTTCTGTTCTGTGTTTATATATATGTATATAACTTTTACTTAGCCAAATGGCATTTTCTTCTTTTAAAGCTTCTATAAATACAGTTAATACTTGTTTGGAACGTATTTCTACAGGGAAAATTTCTCTGCTGGAATATTTTCAGTCCTAGTTTACACTATACAAGTCTTATGGCTAAGCTGATTAGGTTATTAGTAGTGAGAGAGACGAGGGGAAAAGAAAAGTTGTTTTTCCCCTCGTCTCTTCTCTCCCTCTAACTAATCAGCTTAGCAATAAAACTTGCATAGTGTAAACTAGGATTTAGTAGTAAACTAAAACAATCAAAAATTAAATTTACGTGCACAATCCCACTAACACATCGCATTAATCACAAGTACTCGAAAAGTTTTAAATACTTGTGATTTGTGTGCGCACAGCCCCATTAACTTGTAACAAATGCGTTGAGCACGTGCAAACGATACATGTGTGGGCAGCTTCAGCCGGTGTGTCAACAATAGGTTTTTTTTATAAATTGACGTGCATTTAAAGATTTGTGTTTTTGATTTTTTTTTAATGTATTAGATTTTCAATCTTTTTAATATTGTTGATTTAAATGTCCTTATGCTTGAATTCAAAAATTTAATTAAACATTAATGTTATACAGAACCTCACAAATTAAAAGAAAATAAATCTTCATTTGATTATTTATTTACATACATATGTATTATTTTAATGAAAAAAATTTAAATTAATTATGTGTAACAAAGTTGAAAAAAAGATTATAAAAAAATTGTTATTAATCCATGGAAATAACTAAAAGAAAATTTTTCGTTTGAAAATATTAGGTACTCGTATAATTAGCTTTGCTTATTTTTTGCATTAGGAAATTTCTCCTTACAATTTTTCTTTAATGTACACCTTTATTTGACTTTAAACATTTTTGTTATCATTGATCGAAGGCGGCAACTACCTTAACATGAATACAATTCAATTGAAACAAGAAATGAAAAAAAATTAGATGCCAATTAAAAATCGGAAGAATTTTCGAAAAAAAAAGTTTGTCAATGTCTCGTGGTATCGAACATTTGCTTTGATTTTGTAATGTGACAACTACTTTTTTTAATTTATTTTTATGTAAAATAAAAAACAAAGTAAAATGAAAATGCGAAAATGTGAGGGTCTAATGCAAAATCTTTGTCTAATATTGAACTAGTTTCGGACAAACGTTAAAGCAATTAACCTCTCTCCCTTTTTGATGTAATAATATTGAAAAATATTTTAAATATTTTTGAGAAGTAAAAAAATAAATCAAACATAAACAGAAAATAAAAGTGAAATAACAAAAAAATAAATGAAAAAATTACAAAAATAAGTAAATCACGTAATCTTGAAGAGCTTTTGAATAATAAAAAAATTAAATAAAAACCCTAAAATAAATTGCAAACATTTTAAGCCCCCTTTGTAGTCAAGTATCCGCCAAAGTGAATCAATCAACAGCACGCCCGCGTAAAATTATTAAAATCATACGTAAAAAAAGGAAAAATAGTGATAGTGCTGGTGATTCCGCGACGGCTATCGCTGCCGAACGTGTAAATTCCTTTGCTTCGTTACGTTCCTTGCAAGACGACAACAATGCTGATACGAATACAACAGAAACAAAAGCTTTCAATAGATCTGCTTCGTGTAATAATGTTAGACGTGTGGTGACGCGTAAAATTATTAGACGCAGTAGTTGTGTAAATAAAACCAATAGTAATAATGATGTTGTAAAAAAACCAGCCGTGCGAAAAAGCAAATTTATCACTTCTTCGACTTCGTCATCATCAACATCTACCTCCTCCTCCTCAAAGACATCATCGTCAACAACAATAACAACGAGCACGAGTTCGACCTCTTCAACGAGAACTACCACCACAACAACAACAGCTACAAGTTCAAAAAATGCTAAAAATGTCAAAGTTCTAACGCGTGCGGGTAGCACCGTGAAAAAATATGCCGACCCAAGTAAAAGACCTCTCTTTGTTTAGTAAAAATAAAACTTTAAATTATTAGATATATCTGTTGAAGTTCTAATAGGGCAGTATTTTCTTTTAAAGAATTAGGAATGTCATAAAATCACCTTTCCTTGAGTATTGTTTGAAAGTTTTACGTGTGTTCACACCTGATAAATTAATTTCTGTTATGATATCATGATATATGATATGATATATGTTTAGAACAATTAAATAATTATGGTTTTTAACGTTTTTCTGCTATGCACGTTGGCTACATTGTAAAAACTACATTACCCCGTTTTTTTTTTGTAAACAATGAGCAAACACGTGCTGCCATACTTTTTCCCCGCGTTCTCAATGGATTGGCGTTTACTACTACTACTACTACTACTACTACTACTACTACTACTACTACTTTAAATAATGATAATTAATTTCAAGCCAAATATTTTATTTTACTTGGTATTTTTGGATAGATTTAAAAAAGAAACTAAATGGGAAATAATTTGCTTGAAATAAATATTTTACTATAGCAGAAAAAGAAAAGAGAAATAAATCTTTTTATTACACTTTACATTTACTTTTATTTTTTCTTTACTTTTAAAATGAAATAATTTACCAACGTAAAATTCCATTTTCTAGTTCAACGTTCTTACTACAAATTTACATTGAAAACAACAATAAAATATGAAAATTTATTTTTGCATGTATTCAAAACAATTTGTTAAACGAACGTTTTCTTTCGATATCGTAGAACAGGCTGTAAGCATCACATTGTAGAGTGCTCTCTCTCTCTCTCTCTACCTCCCATTTGCCTTGAACATACTTTTTATTTCAAATTATATGTATTTTTGCCAAAATTAATTATATATAAAATGTTTTAATTTTAGCGCAAATAGTTAACAGAATAAGCGAATTTGTAAAGAAAAATAAAACAAGAAAAATTCCATTTTTTCTCAGTTGTGTTTTGCAGAAATCAATAAATAGATTTTTAACACCTGTCTGTTAATAAAAAAAGCAAACAAAAAAATAGAAAACATCAATAACACATTGAGATCATATTGAAAATAAGAATAGAATTGTTTATTTCGTTTAAAACCGAAAAATCTCTTTTGAAATGTGATGATTTCTCAAGTATATTTTCAATAACGTTCTATAAACTTGAGACATAGTTTTAATTTCTTATAAAATTTAAATTTTAATTAAAATAAAATTGTGGGCATGTCACTTAAATTTCATTGAAATTATTATTAAACAATGGAAATTTAAATTTGCAAACAAATAATAAAATTATGTACAATTTGCATTTAAATATGTACTTGAAAAAAAATCAAGCTTTTTCTGCAATGCATACGGTAATATTTGAATAGCATTTCTTATTGAGATAACGGTATATTATCATAATCAAACCACTTAACTATCATCAACCTTGTGCACTTCTTATCTAAATTACTTGACATTTTTTGTTTAAACCCATCAAATAGCTGTTGCAGTTGAGAACAAAGAAAGTTGTATTATATGGTTTAATTATTTTATTTATTTGTTTTGTTTATTAAATGTTACAAAAACAATTATAAATTACATATGTACATATGTATGTTTATTTTCCCTTAATTAAACAAGCTTAGTAGTATGTAATGAAGATTCTCGCCCTTGCTAGTGAAGCGGACCCCATTAGAGTTGTTGGGCAACGAGTCTGCAATACTTAGACCTGATAGGCTAGAATAATGTAGTTAAAGTATTTGTGTCTGATGTTTAAAATTATGTGTGCAAAAACTGGCTTTTTTAATGCTGCATATATTTGCCACAGGTATGAAGCAATTAATTGGCAAATTAAACGATCTTTGGCCTGAACATACTGTGGCACTTTCCATTCCAAAGGAAATTGATAAAACAAAAGAAAAAATACCGGGAGTTGAAGAAATCGAAGGTAAAACTAAAACACTAATCTTATTTATTGTTTTTTTTATGTAGATATAAAATAAAAACAAACCAAAAAAAACATAATTTAATCGATTAACTGATCAATTTAAAAAAATAGTATTTCCAACAAAATAACTGTAGAAATTTTTAAAAAAAATTTCGTGTTGTTTTTTTATTTAAATTTTACTAGCAGATCTCACTTAACTTCTATTCAAGGCCGTTTGAAACTTTCGAAACATTGAGAATATGATTTAGTTAGGAATATTTTGTTTCACAGAGTCTTAAAAAACTGTAGTTTATTGGTAATCGACTTTACAAAAATAAAATGATTTACAAAACTACACCAAGGTCTACTACCTTCACATAATCGTTTTTAAATCTAAAGAAATAATAGTCATTTTGTAATACCGTGCTATTTAAGAAAAATTTTAATTAAAAAAATTTTTACTGTCTTATTTATAAACAAGAATCTATATAATATCGAGCCTTATTTTCGATTTTATCGTAAGCGACATGTTATCGAAAATATACCTTTTTATTGGAATTAAAATTTTATGGTCCTACCCACAGTTTAGAATTATCAAAATGCCAAAATTGTTGATAATTTTTAAAATACGGGCTGTGAAATTTTATAGTAACCGATAATTTACGTACAAAAACATATTTGAATATTTTAAAAAAGCATTCTCCTGAAAAATTTAATTTTTGTCGCTTACGATAAAATCGAAAATAAGGCTCGATATTTTAATATGTCCGGATGTATGTCCTATTCTCTTTCCCCAACTTTCTGAAACAATTGAACGACATAGAAAGCACAATAATTATTATTATTATGTTTTATAAAACAGTTTTTCATACGAAATTTGTTTTAGAAACCTTTTATAAAATAAAACTAGCTAAGAAGCCTGCCCTTGCCAGTAAAAAATCAATAGCCATTCCCTCCGCCCACAGACCGAAAATTAAAAACCTAGCTCCGTCACAATCTTTTGCACCGAAAGTACTTTAAGTGTGCCAAATTTTAGCTTTCTATGTATGTCATCAAATGGCTTCAAAAAGTTGCGGAAAGAGTATAGGACATACATCCGGACATACTAAAAAATTATATATGTATATAGATTCGTATGTAGTAATTCTTATGCATATATTTTTTTATTAAAAAAATAAAAACTATTGGCCTTATTTATAAAACTTAAAAAGGCTTTATAAAGGCTTTTTAAGACAAATTTTTTATGAAAATTTGTTTTTAAAAATCTTTATAAAGACTTTTTAAGTTTTATAAATAAGGCTGTATATTTTAATAATTTCTGGTAACAAAGGCCTTCTAAAGATATGAATTGCTCTGATAGAAGCACATTTGGGTATACACCTTAAACATTTTACTCCCTTATACTTACTACTGAAAACTTTAATAATTCTAATTCATAAAATAAAGAGCATAGAAATTTTTTAGAAAACCTAAAGATTTTAAACAAATGATTGAAAAATGTTGAAAGGAAAATAAAAATGTCAAAATGGTCATATTGTTTGTAAATATTTAATATGTGCAATTTATTTTCGTTTTATTTATTTTGATAACAAAAAAAATCTGGCAATGTATTGTTTTTCTGTATGGCAACACTAAGAAAAGTTAAAGGTACAATTAGTCGTGTCATAGCCATAATGCCATAGCCATAACCAAACCAAAATTCAAATCGTTTCTATGGTAATGGCTATGGCAAGTCAACTATAATTAAATACAGTGTTGCACATTAGTCCAATTGCACCTTAAAGCGGCCACTAAAAAGTATTGTACAATTATAATTTGGAAGAAAATGTTTTATCTGTCAAAAGCATTAATCCCTGGCCATTTAATTCTGTTTTTGAATGGAATTCGAAGAATTTATTTTCATCAGTCAGTATGTTTTAATGTTGGAAACTATGAGAGGAGAAAAAAAGTTGTATAAGTAAAATTAATAAATCCAAAACTTGAACGGCCGTGTTAAAAAAATCATTTGTACTTCAAGTGTGCTTCAGTCAAAATTTTTATCTAATTTTTTTTAGAATACAGCACTAACTAACCCCTTCATACAAAAAAAAAAAATTGTACTTCAAGTTAGCTTTAGTCAAAATTTGTACGACCTTTTTGTTTTAACGTACATATCCAACTCAAATAATTATTTTTTTGCATATGGAGTATATGTTCAAATCTTAAAATTAAAACACTTGCCTACAAAAAAAAAAGAAGAGAAACACCAGTAAAACAAGCAAACAAAAACTTTGAGAAATTTGTTCATTAAACATTTCATTTTGTTTATTTCACAGGCAGAGATGGTTCAAAAATCACCACAGTTGTTGCTACCCCTGGTCAAGGTACCGATCGTGTACAAGAAGTTTCCTACACAGATACAAAGGTGATTGGCAATGGCAGTTTTGGTGTTGTCTTTCAGGCAAAATTATGCGATACCGGTGAACTGGTAGCCATTAAAAAAGTTTTACAAGACAGACGGTTTAAGGTGAGTGTAAAAGACCCAAATCGAAAAGAATTTTAGACAATAATTTCCTTTGTTTCTAGAATCGTGAATTGCAAATTATGCGTAAATTGGAACACTGTAATATTGTAAAACTTTTATACTTTTTCTATTCGAGTGGTGAAAAGGTGAGTATACTACTTAAAAATGCTCGTTATAATAGACAACAAACATAACTTCTTAACTATCATTTCCAAAGAATTTAACCCAATAATCTCCCACTTTCCTTGATTCATTTAACATGAATTTTAAATAAAAAAAATTAAGGGCATGCTTTTTCAACGTAACTATGTATATTAATAATCATTTGTTTTACATATAGGAGAAGAAACCTTTGTTGTATTTTTTTCCTCTTATCCTTAAAAAAAACTCCCTTTTAAAACAAAAACAAATTAATTTTTAATTTTAAAACATGATTATTTTTTATAATTTTTCTATTAAAACTTAGTTAAAATTTTATTTTTAATAATTTATCTTTCTTGTATGTTTTAACAAAAAAAAAAACAATTTTCAAATGAACCAAATTGTTTACGTACGTTCTCGTTCATCATTATCAACTCTAAACAATCAAATAAAATATCAAAATTTTGATACTATATACAAATAAATAACATATGTTTATGTGTGTATAAATAACTCTTCACAATAATAATCAAAAATTTATTATCAAAAATTTTCGAAATATGTTCAAAAATAAGTTAGCTGAATTTCCCATTGATGTTGGGATATTTGCTTCGGTTCTTAAACCCCAGGTACCTATAAACCCATCAGAAAAAACCATCAATCAACACAAATTCATTAAAAAAAACTTCAAATTCAATACAAAAAAAATATAACTATTTTACTTTCATTAAATCGAAATTTCTGCTCAACAAAATAAATTAATTATGCTAAAAGCTCTGTGTTCTACAAACATTTGTAAATTGCTTTGAAAATCAACATTAAATATAAATATGTTTTCTAATTCGTTCATTTCATCATTTCAAAACAAAGAACTTAAAAAGTATTTAAAATGTTTATATGTATACCTAAACATAAGTATGTATGTTGTACATATGTGCATATATTACATATCGCATGATATTTTTAATTTTGTTCTTTGTTAACATTAAATATTTAAGCATGTGATAAAAAAAATATTTGTTCAATTCACAAGCTAATTTTTTATTAAAAATATTGGGACGGAACTACGGTTTTTTATATTGTATTATAAAATTATAGATGTCAAACTTGAAAAATAAGGCCTATTCTGAAAACCATACGATTTTGTATATTAAAATGTAAATAACAACTACTTTTATTATGGTACAGTTTTTAACAGCTGATCCTCGCAAACGCTATACGTTTTTACTGACTCGACTTTAAAGAAACTACTTTTGTGAGATTTTTTTTATAACCTATCAATACGATGTGAACTAAATTAGCTGTGATTTAAAAAGTAAACAAACAATCTTATCGACGAACCGAGAGACTTTTTTCCATTGTTCTACAAAATTACTGGGAACAGTGCCGGTGCGAAATCCTACTGCATGAAAAGTATTCTGCTGCAACTCTTCCACTAATTTCCCAAACAGGATTGCAGTTGTTTTTTTTTTTTTAAATTTTTATTTACTGTTTGCTTCGAATAAACTCAATTCGTTATGACGACAAATTCAAAGTCATTTCAACACAATATAGACGTGAAATTTTCTCGTCATCGATAATCTTCGATAACAACTAAAAAAGTAGGCAACGCTAAACAATATCGTGTTGTATCGATGTTGACAAGTAGAATAAGGGTGATTAACTTTTAAATAGTTTTATTTAATATCTCGGCTGTGAATTGAACATTCATTGATTCAGTTCTATAAAGGAAAATAAAAAATAAAACCATATACCAAACATTCATTGAGATACTATAATATATTTAGTTAATCTTTGTTTAAACGTAAATTGTACTTACATAAATACAAATTCATATTAATATTCACAAATACTTAGTTAACTGTCGTTTAAAAGTAAGCTATATTTAAATATGAATGGTAGGAACGCAACTGAGGCGAACAACCGAAATTCGCTCTGTTAATTTAATTTCAATACACATATCGAGCCTTATTTTCGATTTTATCGTAAGCGACAAAAGGTTTTTTTTAAATATTCAAATATATTTTTGTACGTAAATTGTCGCTTTCGATAAAATTTCCCAGCCTGTATCTTAAAAGTTATCAACAATTTTGGCATTTTGATAATTCTTAACTATGGGTAGGCCCATAAAATTTTAATTGCAATAAAAAAGTATATTTTCGATAAAATGTCGCGACAAAATCGAAAATAAGGCTCAATATGTTAGATGTAAAAGTAAATTTTCAGTAAATTTTTTTTATCATCAAAAGTATACATTTTCTAAGCGTATTGAGGGAAAGGGATAGGTGATAGATAAAACAGAGTGTGAAGGAAGTGATAGAGGAAAGCTTCATTCTTTTACAACTCTGCTTTTTCACGTTTTTAACAATGTTGTTGTTGTGTTCCAACACCTGATATATATATATATAAAAAAAAAAACCGAACCAACGAAACAAAAAAACAACTAGCCCAATTCTAAATTTTAGGCGGGGAAATGATTCATTCCCTGGAATCATTTCCCTGCTAAAATTTCCTTTCGAGAGTAAAAATCTATTCTAAACAGATGGCGAGAGAAATGAAAAGAAAGAGAGAGAGAGAGAGAGAATTTAGACTTTTCGAAGTCATATATTTTATTTCCTTCCAAATATTTCATTTCACTTGAAAGCTTGCATGTGATTTTTTAAAAACGGGGAACAAGGAATAGGTGTGAACATGTACTTTTAGTTTTTTTTATCGTGCGTGCATTTTATGTATAACAACAAAAAAATAACAGCTGTTATAATTGATAAAGTTTTTTTAATGTTTGTGCAAAGAAAGAACAAATTGAAAGAAGTGAATGAATGAATAAATTTTGCGACGATCATTAAAATATTAAATATCATGTTTATTATTGTAAAAGCTTGACGAAGTTAGTGGTGAGTAAACAGCGTAAAGGAAGGAAAGAAAATGCTTTCGAATGTGCGTGTTATTAACATACAAATTCTAAAGTATTTCCTTTCGTTTCAAAAAAAAAAAAAAAAAAAAAAAAAAAAAAAAAGGAAATAAGCCGTTCGGCAGTTTGGCCCAGTTGTGTTCCTCACATAATTCATATTAAAATACGAATATGTATGTATATTATACTTAGTCCGTTTTCGTTTAAAACTAATTTGGGTAGTGATATACAGTTTCAGTTTGCCAGTCCAAGTTGATTTTTGTCATTTAATTGCGATAAAAATATGACAGCACTTTTAAATGACAAAAATTGTCGTTAGTTTCCCATACACAGCTGTTTAAAAAATAAATAATTATTATTTGCAGAAAGAACTGTCTTTCCATCATCGTAATTATTTACATATTTAATTATTTTTTTTTTTTTTTTTGTAATACGTTCAGTGGTTTTACTCTGCAATTCGATACTAAAGAAAATGCGTTCGAATGTACATACATATATGTTATAGCAAGAAAATTCGTAAGAATTTCTTTCGTTTTACGACATTTTACCTCAACTGTGTTAGTAAACGTTTTTTGAATATCCCAAAGACCATGTTCAAACATTTTTAATCGGAGACCGTATAGGTCGTTTAGTAGCTCCCAAAGGAAGCTCGTATTCATGGAATACCCTTCTTACCTCACAATCATTTTATGTTTACTAGAAAAAATATTTACACATCCTTCATCTTTCTGTGGGCATAAAAGAAACATATTTAAAAAATTTATAAAAAGAGTTCCAATTTCATATGAAAATATGAAAAAGATATAGAAAAGAAAAATATTCAACAAAATTAGTTAAAGAAGTTCCAGTTTCATATGAACTGCTGCAGTTAGAAAATAAAACCAAAAAATTAGTTTTTATTTAGTATCTCATAGATTTTTGCCTCCCTCATTTGTCATTCTTAGTCTAATTTGAAGTTATCGCTCTACTTTGCTTTTTCGTAATATAAAAAAATATTTTATATAAAGGTTAGCGCGATTTGTCACTAGCAATGGCTACTTTTCAAAACTCTTCGCTACATATGAACGGTACAGTAAAGTTGTATGTATTTAAAAATTCCATTGGATATCAAATGCCTTCATTTATCCTTAAACAAATAATAGAAAATAATTTTAAAAAAATTTGGTGTATGGTTTAATTACATTTGAAAACATTTCTTTCACAAAAAAGTCGTATGCTAGTTTTGTAAAATCACTTATATTTTCAAAGGCATGCGATTTTTTCTTAAAAAAAAAAGGAAAAAAAATAATAATGTTGATATATATTTGTGTAACATTTATTTTATTCCCATTAATTTTTCTGTTAAAATTTGAAGTAAAAACAAGCATACCTTCAGGTATAGTCGAGTTAAATATATAATCAATTATTAAATTTTTCTTGCAGCGTGATGAGGTGTTTTTGAATTTAGTACTCGAATATATACCTGAAACCGTTTATAAAGTGGCACGTCAATATGCTAAAACTAAGCAAACAATACCCATTAATTTTATAAGGGTAAGTTTTTTCATATTTTTTTTTATAACGACACAAATTAACACAAAGTTAACTTGTAATTTTTAGCTTTATATGTATCAATTGTTCAGAAGTTTGGCTTACATACATTCATTGGGTATTTGTCATCGTGATATTAAACCACAAAATCTCTTACTAGACCCAGAGACCGCTGTTTTGAAACTATGTGATTTTGGTAGTGCTAAACAATTGTTACATGGCGAACCAAATGTTTCATATATCTGCTCGCGATATTATCGTGCCCCTGAATTGATATTCGGCGCTATAAATTACACCACAAAAATTGGTTGGTGTTTTTCATCTCTTTGTCTCTAAAACTTAAGTCAATAATTATATATTTTTTTTAACTTTTACAGATGTATGGAGCGCCGGTTGTGTATTAGCTGAATTACTTTTGGGCCAACCTATATTCCCCGGTGATTCTGGTGTCGATCAATTGGTAGAGGTTATTAAAGTTTTGGGCACACCCACACGAGAACAAATTCGTGAAATGAATCCCAATTATACGGAATTCAAATTTCCACAAATAAAAAGTCATCCATGGCAAAAAGTAAGTTTTGAAAAATTCTTTCGTATTGTTCAGAAAATAAATGTATTTCCATTTTCACTGGTTTTCCATTAAATGGCTGTTTTTCGTTTTAAGTTTTAAACAACATTTTCTTGCTTTAAAGCTTTTTCATCAGTTTCAATTTATATTCAAAGAAATAAATTTTTCTATTTTCTATCCAGAATTTTTATAATAAAAAGTCGAAAACTATTTACAGTCACTACTTGAACGTACCCAATTTCCAAATGCCCTTAACCAGAAACAACGTTTAAGAGTAAGAGTTTCTTCTAAATACACACACGCAAGAAAAATCTTTATTGAGAGGAAAGGAGCCTGAGAGTGATAGACAGGCAGATATTGAAGAAGCGCTAAGAAACTAAATCCTGTTTTCTTTCTTTGTTTTTATTACTTTCTTTTCTTTAAAGATTTAATAACGTATATTTAATTCCATTGCTAACCCTACCTAAAATGTCCTTTACTCTCGTTCCTCGTTTTATTTTAAATTTCTTGTCATGTAAACAGCTTTGCCTGCCTAGATTCAAATTTTACTTATTTCTTTTTCTTGAATTGTTCTGGTTTATGGCACCCGACCATGCTTTGAGGATATTTTGTAAATCTGTTTCAAAAGCTTTAAACACGTGTACATGTATCACATCTTAAAGGCTCAGTTAGCCGACTGTAATGTAATGTAACTGTAACGTAGAAAACAGCTGATTGATATTTTTATATGAAAAGTAGGTTACGTTACATTACATCTCTATAACCATTTCCATTACTTTTCACATAACAAAATCGATCAGCTGTTTCTTACTGTTGCAGTTACATTACATTACTATATGTAATCTAACTGCAACGGTAGGAAACAGCTGATCGATATTGTTATGTGAAAAGGAAAGAAATGGTTTAAAATTTATATGCTATAAATATTACAATTCGAAAATACTTGCTTTCATTTTGGTTAAAGGGTAAACCCCCAGCCAAATATCAAGGACTTTTTGGTTCCAACAAGACGTCGCAACTTGGCATATAGCGCGTTTAACAATCGAATTATTGCAAAATCAATTTGGTGACAACTCTATTTCCAGAAGTGGTCTTGTTCACTGGCCCCTCGTTCTTGCGATTTAACGTCTCTGGGTTACCTTTTATGGGGCTATGTTAAGCCATTGGCTTATGCCGACAATCCAATAACTCTATACATTGGAACCTAATATTCAAGCCATCATTAAAGACATACTGACAGATTTATTGGAAAAAGTACTAAAAATTTAGACTTGATTAAATGATTAACTGACCTAACTGACATATTTTTGAAAAATGAGTTAAGTCCTCTACTATATTTTATAAATCATAATACACATTGTCTACAATTTGCATGACTGTAAATATTACTTTTGTGCCTATATAAGTAAAAAGATTTCTGACGCAGCCATAAGAATGAATGTATAAAACAACCATAAAAGTTGCTCTCCTGTTAAATTTTTAAAATGCTAGTTAGGTCAGTTAGTTAAAACAGCGACGATATGTATGCCGGGAATTATCACCCCCTACACCTCCCCATCGTGAATAAAATTGAAAGTTTTTCTCCCATAAAATTTTAAATCCCCATACAGGGAAATTTGGTATAGAGAATTCCATGGGAACTCTTGTTCCTGCTATCAATGCGCAGTGAATGCAAAAAACGGGAAGGAGATTTGTAAAGCTTAAAAATCAATCAGATTTAAGTTTGATAGTAAGAAATATACAAATCGTGGTTTTCAAATGAAATGTTTTTAAATGTAAAGTCGTGTTTTTAAATATTTTAAGGGCCATTATTACAACCTAAAGATAAAGTTTCTGATAGTTAACCTTACTTAATATTAGCTAACGTGAAAGATAAAGTGACTATTAATTTTTTTCATTATTACAACTGTCCGATAAAATAATTTATTTTATTATTTATTTAAATAATGCAAATGATGTATTGTGACAACACTGGTGTAGATACCGGCTATTGACTGTTAAAATGCTTAAAGTTCACTTTGAAAGTTACCATGAGGATAAATCTGCTGTTAGCTTATCAGTCACTTTTACATTAATGTTTCCTTGTAATAATCAAAATATATTTACCTGTCAGATAACATCCTAAAATTAACTATTTGTAAGTTGTAATAATGGCCCTAAGTGATGTGGAAAAATATTTAGACCGCCATAAAATTTAGTACATGTGAAAGAAAGAGGTTCATATTCTATGCAAAAAGGTGTTACAGGGAATTATTGTTATTAATCGTGTACATTCTTTCTGTGGCAATAAGGAAAAAGTTATTAAGTTATATTTTATTGTTTTGCAGGAGAACACTTTAAAGCGTTCGAGTCGATTTTCAGAAATTGGGAAATCCTCTGTTAACTTTTATTTTTTTTAAGCAAACATCGTTCTACACACATAAAGAAATAATAATAATTAATTATAAGTAATACATTTAAGTTGAAATATACCAGAGCATGATAAAAAATATAAGTCGCAAGCCATATTGCTATAACTTCCTGAAAAATCAGACAAATTAATTGAGATTTTGACCAAGGGTACTTTCGAATATGCAGATTACGGAGGTGTACCATTAAATCAAAATAAGCTTTTCTCGACTTAAGCACTTTTTCCTTTTTGCCGCAGATTCGCTGATGTAAGCCCTAAAAATAATTGTTTTTAACTTAATATTTAATTGGAAGAATAATATTGAAATTAATTAATTAATTCAGTTCACCTTCAAAAATAAACTTAATAAGGGAAAAGTGAAAATTACATGTGAAAAATATTACTCATGATAAAAAAAAAGGGAAAATATGTATGTATTTCCAGAGAAAAACTATTCACGATTGCAATTTGGCGAAAAGGAAAATATTTGGAGGGAAAAAGTAAATGCTAAATGCTATAATCTAGCAGATTACAATAAAAAAATGCATTCAAACAATATTTTTGTCTGTTATTATCATTTTCATTTATCATGCAGGTAAAAAAAACACCCGTTATACATATGTATACATATCGAGCCATAAGCGCCAAAAAAGCTTAACCGACATATGTTTTGCACCTCGTTTTTTTGACGAAAATCGATTATTTACTACCGAAAGTAGTCGATTTTGGTCACAAAATTTAGTTTGTATCTTATGTCGCTTAAGCTTTTTTTTTTGGCGACTTGACACGATATGTATGTTTACGACCTGTGAAATTTTTGCATTAATTAATATTGTTTAAAAAATTTTTATAAATTATTCAAGCTTGAATTTTTTAAATATTGTAAATACATCACGAATCAGAGAATACAAGATTACGCATTGCGCATGTGCTGTTGTGACGTCAAAATGACGTAGAAATCGAAATGTAAACAAAATTGTGCTATACCAAATACACCTGTTTGTGTGATTGTGTTTATGCTTTTCGGCTGATGTGACGTAGATGACCAGAAACAGAATTTTTCTCAAAAGCTGAATGCGTAATTTTGTATTCTTTGATTCATGTAAATACATATACATACATATATGTATGTAAACTTGAGAATGTTCACTAATATTTAGTATAAAAAAAGAACTAATTATATTGCGCCTCTCATAACGGTTGTCAAATATTTTAGTTTAAAAATTGTAACGGTGTTGCCAAAAAGCGGTAAATATCTCTATTTTTATTATTATTATTATTGCGACAAAATCGCGTATACATAAATATGTATTTTTTTGATTGCACCAAAACTAATTGATCAATTGAATATCGATTTCTTTTTTGTTTTTTTTTTAATTTAATTTTGTCAACATTGTACGTTTTATCTATTTGCTTTGTTGTTGTATTTATGGTATGGTTTTGTGCATTGATTTTTTTTTAGGTTTTCCGTATACGCACTCCACCAGAAGCTATAAATTTGGTATCACAATTATTGGAATATACACCAAGTGCACGTATAACACCATTGAAAGCATGTGCTCATCCATTCTTTGATGAATTGCGTCAAGAGGGTAATCATACATTACCAAATGGTCGAGAAATGCCGCCATTGTTTAATTTTACCGAGCATGGTAAGTGCGAGCATAAAATATGTATTCATGTACATATGTACTTACTATTTACATATACATATTTTATTTTAATTTATTCGCAAGCTAAAGAGTAATTTTTCGTTTTAATATTCTTAGAACTAACAATACAGCCAAGCTTAGTATCACAATTGTTGCCAAAACATTTGCAAAATAGCGCACATCGTACTGCTGGCGCTGGTGGTGAGGGTGGTGCCTCATCGGCAACAGCTGCATCATCATCAACAAATGCCACGAGTGTTGCTGCTACGGCCAATAATACTGCGCCGGGTGCTGCAGCGCAAGCAGCTACAGGTTAGTTACTGTTGACAATTCATAAATTTTAAACGTATACTTTTTATAAATACTCTGTCTATATGTATGTTTGTTGAATTTGACAAAAAGAAAATGGCATGCGTTAATAATTTTGTTAGAACTAGAGAGGCAAATTATAGCATTCGTTATCGATTGAAATTTTGCAAAGGTTTCCATTGAAATACTTTGAAATTATATTTGATATCGTGGCGGTATTTTACCAATCTGAATGGTATGTTGTTAGGAGTTATAAGTATAAAAATTTGCAACGAACTTAAGTTTGGATTGAAATTCGTATAGAAAGTTGTATTGTTTTAATACTATAAATCAAAGGCCTCATTTGAATAAGAGAAGAAAAAACTTGATTTTTATTTAGAATAAAGCTAACATTTTACTTGTTTTGGGTTAAATTAGTTAATCGCTTGTACTTTTTGGAGGCGGATAAGTTAAAATTTACTTCATTAAACATTAAACCCATGGCGCATACATTTCTTCTGACATTAATTTTCCGGGAGTAGTTGTTTTCTGTTAAAGATTCTTGATTACCGTTGCTCTAAATGAGCTATTCCACAGGTGTAATAATTTCAAAATTTTGTTTTACAATTTTTATCGCATGTTATAATTTTTTGTGTGATTTAGAAATTTTGGTTGTGGTGATTTAAAATGCTTTTTTATATATGTTTTTATTTGTAGTTGTTTTCTGCTGCTTTTTGTTTCAATATTTCTTTTTTTTTTTTTTTGTTAGAATTAATAACTTATGTTTATCATTTTATTATTTCTATATTATTTGTATCTTTTTTCTCTTAATTTCTTGCAGATTCATAGTGGCATTAATTAAAAAATAAAATAAAATCAATTTAAATAGTTCTCTAAACTTTTTTTCATATGTTATTATAAAATAATAATTATTTATACATATACAAAACATAAAAAAAATAATTACAATTAATCTTTAAAATCAGTTATAAAAAAGAAATTGAAAAGAAACAAAAAATTATTTTTAAATTAACATTTTTTTAATCTTTTTTTTAGTTTTAATTTAATCTTTGGTTTTGTAGTTTTTCTTTTTGTAACAATATTTTTTTTTAAATAAATTACAAAATTTTAGTTTTATTTTTATAGACATACATATATAATACATATATATATTTTTTAGTGCACATTAAAATGTCCACATTTTTAAAACAGTGTGTAATAATTTTTTCCAAGAAATTAATAACAAACTTAATGGGAAAAGAATTTAGAACAGCTAACAAATGAATACTGAAAGTCGAAATTATTCTTAAAAAACTTGTAGTCTTTTGTAAAAGTATTAAAAAGATGTAAGAAATGGAAATGGTATAATTTATACATATACATATGTATATTATTAAATATTTGAGTCTCTTCGGAATTGCGTTACTGAACAAGAAATGCTGCTCTGGCAACATTGTCAAAACATTGCTGAGCATCAATAGGCTTAACTTATCACAGTTGCACAGCATATTTAGAGCATAGCCACAATTCCGAACAGGCTCGTACATGTCCCCAATTATCTGGGAACTTGACTGTAATTACAAGTATGTATACCGAAAAAAGAACATAAAATTGTTCAAGATTTCAATTTGCATTGTTTCATTAAAAATTAAAAGGGAATGCTCTTAATTGTCATATAACTAATACATAAGTTTTCAATCAATACCTTTAATTAAAAATTTTTAACTTTTTAAAAGAAACCGAAAGCTTTACATTTTATTTTAAATATTAAAGTCTACCTTCAGTTTTAAATTAAAAAAAAGAATTAAGTTTTCTTTGTTAAATATCTACGTTTTTCTTTATTAATTTCTGTAACAAAAAATCTTTTTAATTTTAAGTTAAATAAACTTACATATTTTTTCGACAAAACCCAGCTTATTTATCTTTTTACTGTAAAAAAAAAAAAAAAAAAAAAAAAATAATGATAATAGCAATTTTGTTGTTTGAAAATTGAAATCCATACACTATATTAAAGAAAAAATATAAAAAATTGCATAAAACTTTGTCTAATTTGATAAAAATTATATATACTTATACAAGAAATACAAAAAAAAAAAAGAATTATGGACACAAATACAATTCATAAATAAAATAAAATATTTAATACATATAAAAAATGTGGTCTAGTGTGTTTAAAGTTAACTAAATGGAAGTGTGGGAAGGATATATATAACCTCCCCAAAAATTGTAAAAACTTTTATTGTATGAAAAACTAATTAGGAACTTTAAATTTCTAGCTATTAATAATATATCTGGACTGTTTATTTAAAATGTTTATCTTTGTGTTTCGTTTGACTCTTCTAAGTAGATTTTTTTATTTTTGTGGTTTTGGTTTTATTTTCTATTTGTGGCAATTTTTCACAAATTCTAGATTTCTCTTATTAGTGCACCTTTATTTTCTTTTTTATAACTTTTTCTTTTTTTAAGGCATGTTGTGTTTGTTGTAAACTAATATAATAAAAGTATCTTAATGACAACTGTATCAAATATTGAGTTGAGTTCAGATAAAAGTAAAAAATGTAGCATGCGATAAAATTGTATAGTAAAGTATTTCAGACCAATTTCAAGTCCATTTTTAATTTAAACACATAACAGCCAATTAATGTTGAAATTTTTGAAGATGAATTTCATTCAACCGCCGATATCTTGACATGATCAAAAATATAAAATTTCGTAAAATGTTTATAAAAAAATTAAATTTATAAAATGTTAGCGGAATTCACTGTTCGTACTAAATTTAAAACCCTTTTAACCTTTTCTTTTGTATTGTAAAAAATGTTTTTTGTTCACTTCAAAGAGACTCTGAGAGTATTTGTATTATCTTGTTCTTCTTTTGTACAAACTCTGGTAAATAAATTCAGGTACAACATCTAATGCAGTCTTTAGTATAGTAGATGGTGTATAGTTAATTAAAAAGCTAATACCCCTTTTCCATACACAAAGTTTACTTTGCAAAGCCTAAATTCAGCTGGGAGAAAGAAAGAGACTGTACTACTCGTACTACCTCTGTCTTTCACACAGCTGAGTTTAGACTTTGCAAAGTAAACTTTGCGTATGGAAAAGGAGTGTATGCATTTTTTTGTTGCCGTATTTTAAATTTACCACGATTTATAAAATCTACAATATGTAAAAGATCTACAATAGCCAACCGTGGTTACCGCTGTTATTTTGTTTTGTTAATTTTATATTTCCATTGTTTACTATACACCGACGATTTCAGCAAATAGCTGACCTAAATCAATATGGCAAATCGCAAGCAAAACGCGTAAGTTACAGAACATGAACACTCGTGCGAGTATCAGAACATACCTGTAGATTTTATATTATTTGCTTATGGAAGAAGCAAGCAAGGGGGACAAATCGGCCAGGAATTGTGAGCGCTTTATGTCCAATAGTAGTAATTGGGTTGCGTTGTCGAAATATCACACTGTGAGACTACCTGACAGATATCCTCAGAAAGTAAAATGAGATGTCTTTCCCAGTAAGCGGATGTATAGATAATAACAAAAATTAAAAATTTTAAAAACCCCCGACTTATATATATATATATATATATATATATATATATATACATATTTATTTACATATCTTTTTATATAATACATATTAAACGAATGACAGATATTCGAGGTTTTACTGTACTAATATACTCGTCTAGCAAAATGATTGATTGCTATTTTTTGGTTTGAGACTATTTAATATAACACTAATCTGGCAACATTTTATTTTTGCAAATGTTATCAAAACGGCTGATTTTTTTCTAGACATCAAGAAGAAGAAGAAAATTGTGAAGTAGTCTACGGTCGTGTAATGATATAGTGATAAAATATTTTTGGTTATGTTGAAATTTTCTAGCGTGGTCATATAACTTGTGTTTTAAAATGCTTCTTAAAATGTAAGAAATTATTTATTTTAATAGCAGAGTATTCTTATTGCTTATTAAAGTGGAATAAGTAGATTTAAAAAAATTAACTAAATTGAAACCATGTGAATTTTTTATGGCTATCTCTTACCTGTCACAAAATAAAACATTTTCGTTTTAGGTTCACAATCTTCAGCGGTTAATTCAACAAATGCCTCTACATCGGGAACGTCCAGTAATAATAATGCCACAAATGCAAACCCTAACAGTGGCAATGCAGCAGGAGCATCACAAACTACCGCCGCCACAGCTGCACAAGATACGCAATCCAACAATGGCGGCGATAACGATAATGCAGCCACAAATACGGCAGCGAGTTCAGCAGCAGCCAGCACAGGTGGCACTCAAATACAACAATCCACGACGACAATGGGTTAGCGAGATAAAACCAACAATAACTGAAACACAGTCCCCTTATTGAAGGTAACTATTCCAACTTGGTAGTTTTGGGGGGAAAAGTAAATGGTGGGTTTAAAAATATAATAATAATAAATCAACCACATGACACAATTGCCATCAGGCAATTTTTCTTCTAAATACTTAATTTAATTTAGTTTTTTTTTTTTTGGTAAAATAATTCGGGACAAGTAAAAAAAATTATATAAACATTCAAATATAATAAAAATTATAATTAATTATAATATGAAATAACAATAACATTTAAATAATAACTTAAGTAAGTAAAAAAAAACCAACGTTTAAGATGAATGAATGAATCCAGGAGAAAATCTAAAAATATTAAATAGTATAGACAAAAAAGACGTGACGTGAAACAAATATAAACCCATCCCTATATAGAAACAAAACATAAATTAGTTTATATAAATAATCTAACATCTTAATAAGCGTCGATCAAAAAATCTAAATGGAGAACAAAAACACTCAAAATTTATAGCAAATCTTTTACCCGTTAGCCTCCCTGGTTGCAAAAACCCGTAAAGAATCGCATAACATAACTTAAGACTACGTGCGCAGCCAAAAGCGTTAAAAATTATTTTAAAAAAAAAAACAAATTTTCGGGTCTATATGTCAAATAACGGTGATTTAAAAAAAAAATTAATAACAGCTTAATCAATGCTTCTATAAATTGCACGATTTCTAGCGTTGGAATTTGGAATAAAATATTCTATTATAAATATCAAAAACTTAAAATACAATAAAAACCCACTAAACAAGTCATTTGGTGTTTGAAATCGCCGCGATTTTCATAACAGACCCGTTTGGTTATGACTTTAAGAGCTAGGCTATTCATGTATGCCAAAAATTATTTTTAAATAAATTTTACTGAAATAAAATACGATTTTTTCGTCGGTATACAAATTATGTATGTATAACACTTTATGGAACAAAAATCCATCCTTATTCCAGTTGTCAAAATCCACGTTACGTCAATACAATACCAAAAAAAATTGGGACCTGTCTACTCGTTGTCGAAAACATCTGAATTATTGACAGGCTCATGCTATTCTGTAGACCTAAGGGAACAGAAATTAACGGTCAATAGCACATAATTATTCTCGAGACCGAGTAGAAAGAAAAGCCCCAATTTTTTGGTACTGTATGACGTGATGTCGATGTTGACAACTGGAATAAGGGTGATTATTTTTAAAAAAAATCGTATGGGAACATTTAGTGAAGAAATTCCAAAACCACAGAACTTCTTTCAAATTAGAGGATTTTTAGATTCAATAATCAATGTTAGGACTTCTTTGGTCATAATCTTAACATGTACTGTTTGTTTTTTAACTATGTACTTTTTTTAATAATTTTAAATTGTGAATGTTCGGTCACTCTTTTCATGTTTATTTCATAACAAAGTTTTGCAATACGTTTACGATATTTTTTGTCTTAGATTAAGAAACACTCGGGCACGCTGGAACAAAAATGTCCAATTCGGAGAAAGAAGATTGAAGAATTTAATTTTGTTTTAAGGGTCTTTATTATTTCATTACACCTCTTCATACTATAAATTTTAACAAATATATTGCAAAAAAAAAAACGTTTAAGTGACGGCAAAAATTAACTTAAAAAACGGTTTACTATTTATTAATCCTTAAACAAACAAAAACAAAAATCAAAAACTACAAGAATAAAATATTAATTAAAACAACATATGGCACCATTTTTATTGATAATTATAAAATATTGATGAATAAAATTGAAAAAATAAGTCCTTGAAATCCCCCGAATTAATTTATTTGTATAACAAAAAACTTCAAAAAACAAAATTTCTTCTTTAATTTTGGAAAATCAAGAGAAATTTATTAAAAATTAATTTAGCAAAAATTTATGCCCTACACAAAAACAAAAGAAAAAACACATGGTCCCTAAATAAAACCTAAAATCCTCTTACAAAAATAACAGAAAAAACCCCAAGCCTACATCTATTAAGAAAACAAAACTTAGCATAGCAGTTTAATTGTAATTTAATTTAATAAATATTATATATATTTAAAAAATTAAAAAGAAAATTGACAAAAAAACTTGTAGCTGCAATTCGAAAAAAGTATAAAAATATAAAAAAAAACTACCACAAAAATATAATAAATAATAAAACAAAAAAGCCTATAAAAATAAATTTAAATGCTAAATAAATTTTTTTTAGTAATAAGAGAAACAAAAAACTATAAAGATAAAAAAATTAAACACTTTTATTATATTATGGCTTATCTTATTAATACGTTTAGTTATATTAATATAAACTTTGTTTTCAAATGAAACTAGAAGGTGTGTACTCTGTATTTCGAAACGAAAGAAAATGCTTTCGAATTTTTATGTTATTAACTTTACAATTCGAAAACATTTGCTTTCGTTTCGAATTACAGAGTAGACCCCCAGGTTTCTTGTGGGGAAACATTACGGCTCTATAAGGGCCGCTTTGCAGTTATGCAATTCCGTAACGATCTAATTTTTACGTTAAAAAATCTGCAAAAAAAACAAAACAATAAGATATGTATTAATTAAATAAGCAAACTCTAACAAAATTGTTTAAATGGAAAACTGTTCGTTACATTCTAAAAAAATACTGGTTTAAAGAAAAATCGTTTTCTTTTTGTTGTAATTTTGAAGTTTCTTTTAACAAAGTACTTATTTGTCTTAAAACCTGAAATTGTAAAACTTATTTTCAAAAAAGTCTCAAGACACCAGTAATATAAAAGTTTTAATAAAATGATAACAGTACTGGAGTAAATTGCGATAATTTCAAAATTTCTTTTCGAGCTTGAAATTGAGAATATTGGACACACAGTATAGTATGTTCGTAAATGCCGTAAATATTAGCATTTAATGCGCAGTAATACGAAATATAAAATAACAATAATTGTAAATTTTATATTAGGTACATGTAGGTTTACATATGTCGTGTATTCCACGTGTAATTAATTGTTCAAAATTGTCATATTTCCAACAAGAATTCTATGTATGAATTCGGCACTTTTTAATTTCACCTGGAATACAGAACATCATCTGATTGTAACTAATGCATTCTCGAATACACCTGTCGATACAGATAAAGCGAATTGTAAAAGGCTATAATATTTATGTACAAATGAATTCGCCTTGATTAAATTGCAAATTTTTAAAACCGATGTACAAGCGATAAGAGTATCTAAAAAAATCTTACTCTTTAAAAAAGTAATTGCTTTTAAAATTCAACAAATTCTAATTTTTTAATACATTATTACTTACTTTAATTCTTTTCATTGAAAAAAAAAGATGCGACTTTGTTTAAAATTAGTATTTTTACTTACCTCAAAACTGTTAAAAACAGTATTTTTATTCTATTTCGATTTCTATAAGCTTATTTTAAATTTATGAAAAATTGAAGAAGAAAAAATAAATTTATTTAACTGAAATATTTCTTTCAAATTGAAAATATTGGCTTGTCAATAACGAGCACGTAAATGCATATTTTTAAAAAGTGTTCATTACAACACGCTAGAATTTTTATTTACTGCTCATTGGCTTTGTCAACAATCTCTCAGCTTCGCTTGAAACGAACGTAATTTATAATTCACAAAATTTTAAATTTGCGCTTTTATTATAACCCCAAAAATACTTCCAATATTTTCTGCAATTACTTAAAATAAATAAATTAGCTTATTACCAACAATATTTAAACATTTCTCGACAAAAGCAATAAAATCATTACTTTTCATGAATATATTCATAAGTAGCTTATCAATTTCGAAATTCTATAAACAGCTTGGTATCGTCATATTTAATAAAATTGCGATTTTTTCAAGCCAGTATTTCCAATAAACAATTAAAAATGTCGTAAAAAACAGAAAGATAATTAATTTACCTTCATGAAATAGTATTAAGTACAAAATAAAAGAAATACGCGACTTTTTTTATGTAACTTGAAATTTTACTCCCAAGATTTTTCCAAAATCTCAATATCCTAAATTGCTAAAATTACCCATTTCAAGTTTTTTAATAGCGCTAGAAAGTCAACAAAAATTTAAGTTTAATTTCTTTAGTTTACTTACGCCTCTATATAATTTTAAGGGGAAACTTTTATTAATTATATTTTAAAAGTAATTTATAAATTAATTTTTCAAACGAAAAAAATATTGATTAATAAATTATTATAAAGCATATATACATATACTTACTTCCTTCCCTAATTTGTTTGTATAATAATATATAAGTTTATTTGTTTAAAGCATACTTTATTTATATAACTAAAAATATTATAATTATGTTATAAAAAATTAGCATATTTTTAGATTTTATTTAATAATTAATTCTCTTTATTATTATAAATAATTAAAAAAAAAATACTAAAAATTTCAGAAGGAAAACAAATTAAGCTACATATTCTTTGTTCTGTTAAGCAATTAAATTCATTTTATGTTTTAAACGCAGAAAATTTTAAATAGAAGCAACAAACATAAAGAATGTTGTCGGGCAATGTCATAAAAATGCTATTTATTATATTTAAATACCAACATTTAACAAGAAAACACGTAAAAACCAACAAACAAAAAAGTAAACTTTACTTATGTTAGTTAATCGTAAAAATGAGAAGAAAAACCATTAATAAAACAAAAATTTAAAAAATAACGAAATCTGTGTTTGATTTTTCATATATAAGCGCTTCTGTTCAATTTCTAGCGTTAAATCAGTTAAAAAGCGATTTTTGGTCGTTTTTGTAATTTTCGTTAATCTGGCAACACTGGTCGTTTTGCAAAATTCACAAAATTTCAATTTTACACCAGGCGCACAGAATCCTCAGAAAATAGCAGGTCGATTTTACATGAGTCACCCGGTTGATTTTTCGGTGCACAGGGTGCCTCATGTAAATAACGCCTGAAAGTGTGCACTTAAAATTTACATCCGGAAGGCTGGCTTCCGGTTTCTACAGTTTAGAAAGCGCTGGTATATGCAAGTTTACAGTTTAGGAAGGCCTGGTACATAGGTTTACAGTTTAAAAAGCGCTTGCACATAGATTTAGACTATTGTTTTATTTTGCGCATAGGAATAGTTTTTTTAACTCATTTTAGTTATATAATGTTGAAAAACAACCAAAAAAAATAGCCAAAATGCATTTTTAGATTATAAATCATGCATATGTACTCAAAAAAAGGAACATATTTCAGATAACCCACATGATTTAAAAGAAGCGGTTCAAACACAATTTTTAATTGCCACATTTAGTCAAAAATGTTTTGATTAAAGAAGTCTTTTTACGAAAAAACTCAAAACATGAAAGAAACCTTTCAGATTTCCTTTTTATTACTATTGACACTGCCTGCAATATCAATAAACATTATATTTTTCAAATATATGTACTTTGTTATTTTTTCGCAAATGAATAGAAAATTACAGTATTTAGTGTACATGAAAAAAGTTCCATTGAAGATAACTAACTACATATTTTGTTGGGTGTTTCTAGATACATAAACAACGAGGTTGAGGTCACTTTTTTATAAAAACGTTTTTTTATTTTTGTGAATATTGCATACCCTCCTCCTGTTAACAAGTTTTTTTATAAATTTGTTTTTTTATTCATTTTCAAGTTGTTTTTTTTTCGAGCACTTGAAATTTAAAAGCACAAATTAAAAATGTAAATTTGAAAATGAGGAAATTATTATAATTTATAAATTTTAAAACATTAATCGTCCTATATATAACCTATTTCCTATTTTATTTTCGTATATTAAAGGCTTTATTCATAAAAAATATTTTTGATTTGTAAGACATTTACAAAACAGTTTTTCAAATGTGTTTTATTATAAACCCTTTATAAAACAAAATGATTTTTTTTATAATAATATAGAAATAGAAAATAGATTATAGGAAGACTAATGTTTTAAAATTTATAAATTCAATATAGTAATTTCCCCATTTTTCAATTTGCATTTTTAATTTGTACTTTTATATTTCAAGAAAGGTTAGAAAGAAAAAAACAATTTGAAATATCAAAACAAATAAATTACATATATAAATAAAAAAAATACTATTTATTTAAAAAATAAATCATTTCATGTTATTGTTAAGGGGGTATCGAAATATTGATAGAAATAAGAAATTTTTTTAGTTATTTTATATAAAACTAGTAACCTTAAAATCGTTGTTTTACAATAATTATAATAATGAAATTATAAAACATATCGCTACTTTATTGTAACAGAGAGTTTTAGTTTTCCAATTACATACATCTCAATGAAGGTATAAAAATATTTTATTTTCTCAAGAAGGGCGTGTAAAAGCCTTTGATATGAAACTTTTTCATAAGATTAAGTATGATATAATAACTTGTTTTTGCGTTATAAAAACGCATTCTTTGATATATATCTATGTTGCAATAAAGAAGCGATATGTATTTTTCCGTCAGTATTTTTTTGCGAAAAAATAATTTAAAACACCATTAGTAAATCAAATGCATCGTACCTGAGACCATTAGAAAATATGTATTGCAAGAGATGTTTCTTGTTCGCCTAGCAGGCAGTGTAATCAATATAATTTTAATATTCTTAATTCAATCTTTTGAATTTAGATTACCGTCTTAAGCTACCTCTTCCATAGTGCTTAACTGTATGCGACGCTGGCTTATTGTAGACACCACTTTGATATTGACGCTTTGATGGCGAGTTTCTGCTACTACTGGTATAATTTTTAGCATTACAGTTCCTTGATGAAGATTCAGCATCCTCATTAGCAATTCTTTGATTATAGACTGAAGATTTGGCCCTAGGATCATTTACAGAAAATTGCTTGCCATCAGCACCTTTTACACTTTTTATAAAAATTTCAGATTGACTTCTGTTGTGGTTTGGCTTGGTAGTGTAGTTATTGCTTATAGGAGGCTGTGCTGTAGATAAGACAGAAGGTATTTGTGACATTTTGTATATCTCCAAAATTTTCATTTGTATTTTGTACATTTCCATGGCACTGTCGTTTGTATTAGGCTCTTTAACCAATTCGGCAAAGGCATGCATGGCCATTAGTTGATTTTCATTTAGATCATGTATTATTTTCATTATGGGTATATCATCGTCTTTATGTTGTGTATCTTTTGTGGGCGATTGGGTCTGTAGTGTTTGGGAGCCTATACTATAAACATCAGGTTTCGCTTGTACTCCTACTTCATAGCCTCTTTCCTTACGTGGCAAATCAAATTCACTGATCTCATCTGTTTGGGTCATGGCATTAGAGTAAAGAGAGGACGTAGTTTCTATTAATTCTTCTTCGTCGTCCTTTTCGGCATCATTGTTGGGTTCCTGTTTTATATTCTTTAATTTAGCTGGTATTTTTATAGTCTTTAGTTTATCGTGTATATATTGGGCATTGCAGCCTACAAGTTTGGCCATTTTAGCGGCTCTGGGTGGCAGTACAGATAGACCCCATTCCTCCATATTAAAACGTGAAATATGAGAATTGAATTTATAACTAATATTGTTTACCGTATGTAGAGGAGAACGATTTTCATATATTTGCTGCTGAACATACGAATGGCTGGCGGGGAGTTTTCGTACAGTTGAAATGAATGAAAATGTAGAGAAAACGGCAGAATCGTCATCGGAAGTTTCTTTGAGATATTTAAGTAAGTAGGTAGCTCGTTTAATTGCTAGAAATTGTTAAAGTAAAGTGTAATTTAGAAGCTATCTACAAATGAAACACGAAACTACAACGAATTGAATACGCCATTGCTCTTTCATCAAATTAGTAAGAACAAACATAAATTGACGATGCATATATATATATATATATATATATATATATATATATATATATATATATATGACCAAATTATGTGTGTGTAAGACAGGTGGCTACAAGATTTCAAGAATGTTCACCTGCCCATGTTTACGAAAGTTTTGTTTATGTAGATAATTGTTTTGTCGGCTGACATTTTATTTATTTGTTACTTGTATTTTCTTACAGTCTGCCTGGCCCTACCTCGGCCCGCAACAACTTTTTTACCATTATAAATTGAAAGAATTCTGATTTTTCAATCTTTGGAAACAAATCAAAAATTAAAGCTTTTTGCAGTAAGCTAAAAATGCATGTTTAAAATTAAGAAAAAATTTGCAAAAAAAAAAAAATAAATTATTTGAGACAACTCACATAATCAAAGGTAAAATTATAAGCACTTTGCAAGACCAGAATTATTGATGTGAGTATACTTTTGTATACAAAAGAAATTCAATATGAAAACGATACTATATTTTGCTATTGAATTTGTCGTTAATTGTGCTACAATTTCGTACATAAAAAAATGTTTTTTTTTTAATAAAAATAACTGCATTTCTAAAGATTCATATATGCCGGATGAAAAAAAAATAATTGTGATCTTACCTTTTTCTCTTTTTTGTCTGGGTGTTAGAATTTCTTCAATTTCATCAACATCCTCTATCAAAGTTTCTATAATAAAATACATATACATAAGTATGTATGGTACAATGAATTTTCTGTAATTTTGTATAAATACCTTTTTCAGTATTTTCCAAATTATTTTCTGGAAATTCTGATTTAAGTTTAAAACCTCCATCTACGCCCATGACATTTGAAACCATTGCTTCTCTATGAGCATAAGTTGAACTAGAAGGCATTTCTTGATGCTGCGGTGAGATGCGACTACGTTTATTTCTATCATGGGTGTGCAAATCGTAGGAATCGTTTCTATATTTTGTTTGACTATTAGGTGACAAAGATCGTGATCTTGATCGTTTTCTAGATTTCTTCTTAGATTTCTTTTGCTTTTTGCGACTTTTACGAAGTTTTTCTTTGTTCTTCAATCTTTCATACTCTCGCAGACGATCTGAATACTTTTCTTCCAACTCAATATTTTGGGCCATTTGAATTTTTTCTTTACATTTATCGTGTAAGAGGTCATCAAAATAATCTGGTGGTATGGGTTCATCTTCAGAGCCATCATCACTCATATCGGGTGAAATTTCGCCCACCTCTCTGTTTGTATTAACTAAAAGATCATCAAAGTAATCTTTAGGAAAAGAAGAAGAGTCCTCCTGCATATGTCGGGGTGTGTCCGGTGGAATAGAGAATTCTGTTTTAACTCTCAGCAAACGATTTTTGGGTGCTAACGATAACCTAGGGGTAGCAATACCATCTGCTACAAAATCTGCATTATAATTTGATGGAAAAAATGATGGAGGTGGCGGTGGTAAAATTTCAGTATTGATACCATCGAACCTTTGATTCGAATTATCATTTTCTGGTGATTTTTCACGTGGGAGAGGAGCTTGTAACACAAATTCTGTTTTCACTCTCAAGCGTGGTATTATTGGTGTGACAAGACCATCCAAGTATTCACTGTTTGCTTTATCTTGTCGATTTTCTTTATTGCCGGAACTACCTAATTCAGCATTTATATCAGAATTTGGTGCACTTTGGATAACATTTGCGTCTAAAGTCGCTTTAGCTATGGGCATACCATAATCAATCTCTTCACTGAGCGTTTCTTCTTTTACCACCTCACTTACATCCAACATTTCTTGATCCATGCTGGCCGACACATTTTCTGGTTCTGGCATTTCACTTAATGTGGGCTGCAGTGTATCATGTGCATCCATTGGTGCTTGAACATTTTCATTTGCAGCATTATCAGGGGGCTCGCTTTTAATTTCTTTACAACTCGAATAATTACACGACTCATTATTTTCTTCTGGTTGTACCACAGAACACGGTGTTTTCTCTGGAATTGTTTGAAAATCCTCACTACCTTCAGGCTTATTATCAATACTTTGTTCGACTTCAGAATTCATTTTATATTTAAAATTTGTTGCTAAAAATTAATTTCACAAATTAGTAGTGTTGTGTGTGAATCAGTGATCGGGTACTCATCATTTGCAAACTAAATTGTTTTGTATACAAACGAATATACCAACTATTTTCGAAAAATTAAAATGGTACAATGTGGAAAATTTATTTATTATGGTATTAACTTTTTTTATAATAATATATTTGATTTGCGCTGTAGGTGTTCACTTTGGTTGAATGCACAAAATGTTTATGTATTGGGTACTTGTACCAAATGACTAAAATGCAGTATTGCCAGAAAACTGCTTAAACTGTAGTAAATTAGTGGCAGTGGCAACTTTGATAAGCGCAGATATGGGCGTTGCTACACAATTCATTGAACGTGTGTCATGTTTTAGACTTGGCAGTTTTTCTTGAAGCAGTTATTTTCAATTCTCTTTTAAAACTGCTCGTTTGTTTACACTCAGACGGTTTCTTGTTAAATTTTCCTATTGTTTTAATGCTGCGAATGAAATAACAAAAGAGGATTGAAGTAACTTTTCTGTACAAGCAAGTCAATACCCCTCCTCTTTCTTCTTTCCTCTCTCTACCATGAACTCAGACTTGCTTCAAGAAAAACTGCAGAGCCTAAAACATGAGTAAAGAAAATATTAAACGCCTACTATACTGCAATCTTTATTAAAAAAAATCCCATAGAGCAGGGCTGTCAGATATGGCAATTTCTCGTCAAACGTGGCGATTTTTCAACTTGCCTGGCGTCTGGTTTAGCGACATGGCGATTTTTCTGGCTACTTTTTAACAAAATTGAACTTCCAAAATTTTTTAATTCAGGAAAATTAGTTTGTTGAAGGAGTAGTTCAAAAAATAAGTCCTACAAAAACTCGTCTGCACGATATTAAAACATTCGATTTTGATGATTTTTCTTGTATTAATTATAGTCATTAATCCATTTTGAATTTGGATGAGAAAAATTTACAACAAATAATAATTTTTGGCGATTTTATTTCTAGTTTTGGCAATTTTCTAATAAATTTTGATACGATCATTTTATAAAAATTTATATTAAAAAGTTTTATATAAAAAAAAAAATTATCATCAAATATATACTAACAAAAACTACATAAAACTGATTTTTGGCGACTTTTAAAATCAATTTGGAGAAATATGTCGGAAAAAGTCTGACAACCCTGCCATAGAGCAGAATACGGAATCGTCCCAGCGGGAAATGATGAGGTATTTATCAGGGTTAAAAAAACTGAAGTAATTTTCATTTCATTTCATTTTGCTTCTGATTTCACTTCTGAAAAATACAAAAGTTTCAGTCAAAGTAAAATTACAAAACGATTTATGATCAATTGCGCAATATTTTCAACAGTCGAAGATTTGAAAAGTTTGAATTTGATTTTCTTTTGCTTTGGGTTAGTAGCGCAAGTAAAAGCAGAAGCAGTCTATATGCTTTTGAAAGTCACAAACAGTTACAGTCGAAAAAGCAAAAAATCTTGCTTTTAGAAGTTTAAAGCAATCGCTGTTGCGGGCGAGCGCTACCACTCGTACGCAAAGCTAATTTGCCTCATTCAGAAATAGAACAGTACTAATGAAAAAAATAAAGCATTTTTGCAACAATTTCTTAAAAATTAAAAGTTAAATGTGTTCCCTTTCCCTAAAATTGGGATCACCAATGTATACGATATTCTAATGTTGTTCACCATTTTTTTTTGTGTTCATGGGATATATTTCACGTGAACAAAGTGTTCGCCTTTTGTGACCGATAAGGGTGATTGTTTTTATACGCGAGACAATGCCACGCAACGGAAGATATCAGAAATGGGAAACATTGTCCCTAATACGTCACAACATGCCATAGGTGTACTCGGCATAATAAGGACAAGACATTGTGCTTCTCGGTATAGCTTATTTGGTATCGTAACATAAAATAATCAATAAAATAATAAAGAGAAATAATATGATAAAATAGGGAGGGGCGTTTGCATATTGGATACACTTACTCCTGCCCATGTCCCAGTGTTTTCATTTAAGGAGGGTAGTAGCCAATACCTGTAAAAGAGAGAATGTAGAAAATTCTATAAATAAGGGAAGGCAAATATAAAACTAGAACGACACAGATATTTACGTGTATACATAGTCCTAGATGTAATGTTTAGTCCTTTAGCTGAAATAGTCCTAAAAATAAAATAAAAAATAAATAAAAAAAAGGCAGACAGAGGAAATGTCATTTTTTTCTATGTAAAAGAAATGTGTTTGTGATATGCAGTGCGTTTAGTTTTTCAGTTTTGTTTGTTTTGATTTGTTATATTAAATGTTCTGTTTGGAGCTGCTAATCACTGGCGAGAAGGGTTGGAACCTACCTGAGAACTGAGAGCTGGTTGGGAACCTCGTCAGGTGATTACATAGGAGAAACAATCGCAGCTCGCAACATCGCAGTAAAGTGGTTTTTGTTCTTGTTTCTTGTCTGATGTGCAAAAACAACAGCAAAAACATGACAATCACCACAAAATAGTTGATTGAACCTACAGAAAGGTTCTAAAAGCAAAAGCTTTTACTTCTTCGATTGTCACTGTTTGGTATTTACAAAGCACACAGACTGCTTATGCTTTTACTAGCGAAACTAACCAAAAGCAGCAAGAAATAAAATTCAAACTTTTAAAATCGTCGACTGTTGAAAGTACTGCGCAATTGTTCATAATTCGTTTTCTCCTTTTGATTCGACTGCGACTGTTGGTTCTGTTGGTTGGTTCACAAGCAAAAGCATTGGTTCATTTTAAAAAGGTGCAAAAAGCCAAAGCAGCAAAAAGTAAAAATTTTACGACTTTTGCTACTTCGATTAAGTTAAGTTTAAACACTGGTATTTATATTGCTTATTATGTAACTTAACTTACTAAAACTAACGCCGTTTTCTTTTCTAGAAAATTTTTTTATATTTTTTTCACTTTTAAATGAAAATTCGCAATAAATGTTTTACCGAAATATATTTTATTAGAAATTATCCTATCATCAATGTTTACTTTAAACGAACGCTAAATTTAATTTTTCTTAACATATAGTTTAAAAATGTTGCACTTTTTTTTAGAAAAGAAAACGGCATAAGTCTCTATCGCTAAAAGTCTATGAAGTCGATCATCGGCTGTGAATGCAATTTTTAAACGTGTATCAGGCAATGTGTTATATGCATATATCATCGCAACAATTCTTAATTTTGTATTTGTTGTGCCAGTGATAGGGCCCGTATACCATGTGATACTAATAACTTCGCTTAAGATGTAACCAGGGATCCAGTTATTTTTTAAATATGAAGCACTTGTGGTATTTTTCTACTTTTTTTATAAAACAAAATAAAAAATACTGGCCTTCTTTTAGGGTAAATTTATTATCATATCGATGTAGGTGCAGTGCTGGTAATTCGGCATTTAAATTTGAAAAAAATATGTACATATATGATATAAAATAAAGCTTTCCACATTTCCGACTTCAAAAGTGCCTTACATACATACATATCGTCGGCTTAGAGTGTAATCCTGCTAACTATTTTCAAGCAAATTTTACAGGAGACAAAAAACTGTTAACATTTTCTATACATAGCTTAAGAAATTAGCCTAATACATTTAAGTTTTTTTCGATTTCGGTTTCAAATTAAAATAAATATTTTAGCCAGTCGATGCGGCGCCTCATTCTCTACCGAATAAAAAGCGGATTTAACGGATTTTCACTCCAAGCCGACGATATGTGTGTACATAATTACATATGTGTGTACATATTTACATATGAATGGGTTTCTAGAACTTATTAAAAGTTTACTTTGCAAAGTCTTGAGTTTTTCGGAGAGAAGGGAAAAGAGCTCCCGTTCTCTTTTTCTTTCTCTCCTACAAATTCAAAAACTTTGCAAAGTAAACTTTGCGTGTCGAAAAGCCGTCGTACTAAACGTTATTCCACGAGTAGAAAGATTTTGCAACAACTATTTCATGCGGGCTCACTGTTTATATTTTTGTAGGTTTTAACAAATGTAAGCAAAAATATAAAATAATTATGACTATTCTTGAAAGCTGAAGAAGTAAAACAAATTTTCAAATAAAGCAAAAACAAAGTTTAAAAAAATTGTTTTTGTTTACCACACAACGCTAAAATGAAATAAACGTGAGAATTTCAACGTGTTTCTATTTCTTTTAAAAACGGATTTGTTTTACATGTACCTTTCAGAATAGACACCAATAGAAATCAAATTAAGTATTTAAAATTAACTTCTTCCGAAGATTTAAAACTACTATTACTTACTACTTTCGTAATTAAAATTTCGAAATTGAAACACATGGAAAAATTATGAAGACATAAAAATATTTTAAAGGCAATTAGTTTTAACCCAATAAGACCTTTCGCATCATAAAACCGCTGGTGTTGGTGCTTGTATCTGGTCCAGGCGGTTGTTCATGTTCAATGCACTTTGAGGAGCATAAATACTGCAGCAAAGGTACTCGATATTTACCACAAAAATCAACAAATTTAATATGTTCCACACGATTATCGAAGAAGACACCTTTGCAATTGGGATTAACGCAACAATTGGCACAGTTCAAATATTCTAAAGTGGTCTGGGGTACATCACCGGGCCCTACTTGAACTCCAGAAGTCTTAACAATACGTGCCGCTAACTCCATTAAAGTGGGTGGATTTAGGGCCATATCCTGGACGAAACGAACAACCAAGGGATTGTCACGAAGACTTAACTGCAAAAGAGATAATTAGTTTTCATAAAGATTTTCAAACAGATTTATTGAGACTTATATTTGTATAATACCTCTGCTAAGTTCTTCAGCGCTACTATATCCTTGGGCAAATGCTTCAAGCGATTTTTGTGCAATAGCAGAGATTTTAAGTTCTTTAAACGTGCTATGCTTGTGGGCAGATTTTCAATAATATTATCACATAAAACCAGGGCCTGCAATTGGCTGAGCACACCTACTGCCTCGGGTACTTCGCTTATAAGATTACCTCCTATGGATAAGACTTGAAGACTGCAAAAAAGAAGGCATTAGTATGGGCGGAAGTATTAGATAACATAAGGAGTAAATAATAGATACAATCGAATTGAGATCATCTTTCTTCCTATGAGTTAAAAAATTTAACTTTAAACTACAATGCATCGTAGATTATTCCAATTAATAAATTTCTGAAAACTAGTCATTAATCGGTAGCAAATGAATTTAGTATGTAACAGTTTTTCGCAAAAGGACGTGCAATTTTTTAATCAATTTATTTTCCATTTACAGTATCTAATTAAAATACGAAAAAAACAGATTTATAATGAAATTAACAAAAAGGCATTGATAATTGTGTGCGAAAAAATAACAATAGCAAAAAAAAAAACAGAAATAAACGAAAATAAAAAGATTAAAAGTTTTTCGAGATAACTCGAATAAGTAATGACTAGTTTTATAGTATAGATGACCCTTAACAAAAAAAGCCTTAAATAGTGAAGCTATCAATTTGTTTGTTAAAGTAGATTTTAAAAGTGTTAGTGTTGATTTTTTTTTTTAAATAATTTAGTTTAAATCGGAGACCAGTATCAGAAAAAATATATGAAAAGTGTTTCAAGAAGCGATTTTTAATTTCTGTAGTCATGCTTGATTTTTTTCTCTTTGCATTCGTCTTTTAAACGTTGATTATAGAAATTTTACAGCAAAACAAAGAAAAACTGTAATATTGTGGTTTCCCTGAATAACCGCGTAAGCCCGTTTGCGTGTATTGTAAGTTATTGGTGCGAAAAGATTTTATTCGAAATATAACATGGATTTGTCATTGTCCACACTATAAAATTTTTCTTTCTGAAATGTTCTCTAATTCTGTTTTAAACTTCCACAGCTAAAAATTTATATCATGATTCTATGATTCTAGTTTTTTACATGTTTAATTAACAATAAAATTATTATTTTTATTTTCAAACGAAGAACTAAAAGGTGTTAACCAAAAATTTAAAAAAAAAATACGAATGTTTAATAAAAATTCAATAAAAAAACATCACAACATGGACTCTCTGCAAGAAAAATTTCGTAGTGTGAACCGCAATTTAATTTATTTTTTTTTCACTCACCTTTGCATTTTCCATATATTATTGCTTATAGAGGTAATTTGGTTGCCACCCACATATAAATATTTCAAGTTTCTTAATTCGATCACTTGCTCGGGAAAATGCGTCAAAAGATTTCCACTTAAGTTTAATTCCTTCAGGCTGGATTGTTGATTTTTCATGGTAAATGATTTTGGTAACGATTGATTGGTCAATTGATTGTTTTTGGCTACCAAAGTAACCAATGATAATTGAGCTATAGCTTCGGGCAATTCAGTTAAACAATTCGAGCTTAAATCCAAAATGCGCAAATTTGTAAAATTTTTAATAGCCACCGGTAAATATTTCAGACGATTGTGATTGAGAAGCAAAATTTCAAAGTCCTTTTGTGACTTTAGACGCTGCTTGGTTTCGGAGTAAAGGTCATCTTCTAAAGAAATTTCATACAAATTCATACGGCCATAATCCAAAGTTTTCAGTTCGCGAGAGTCGGTATCACTGCTATCGGATGTGTAGACCTCCATTTTCTTGAGAATATTTAGTAAATGTTGTTTTTCTTTACAATAATTTTTATTTAAATTATTCCTTAAGTGTTGATTATTTGCATTTATTTTTTATTTTTCTATATCAAATAATTTATATTTTCGTAGTTTTTGTTTAAATTTTTTTACTTGTTTTCACTTTTTCTTTGGTGTAAATGAAGTTGGTCACTACTATGCATCTATTATATTTGAAAATGTTTTTTTTATATTATTGTTCTGAATTGCCCGTACTTGAAAGCATACGTTGTGCAAATGATCAGTTTATTTGTTTGCTCTCGCCTATTTAGCTCTACTTAATCAAATTTTTTATTATCACATTTAGACAGAATTTTATCAGTTCGAAGAAGCTGTATGTATTAAAAAATAATTGTTTTTTTGAGCAGTCAAGTAGAATTAGGAGCAGCCCTACATTTTTCGAATATTTATTAAAAATGACAGCTAGCTAGACTAAAAATTTTAAGTTGTAAAAAAATTTCACAATGAATTGTGAATCCAAAGGCGATGTTAGAATATTTAATTAAATTCCATTCCCCAAACTACGTACACATCCTCTAAATTTTATAAAGTTATTTAAAAAAAAACATTAGCCAAGTCAAAAATAATGTAATAAATACGTATAACTCCAAGTTAAGGTATAGGGTAACGCCAATGTGGCAAATAAATTTTTTATTACTCTGAAAAACAAAATGATAAAATCTTTACACAATATTTTTCATTAATATTCTTGATAAGATGTGGACATATGTATGTAATTAATTTGTTTACCAAACACTCGGGTATGCAGAAATACCCTACAATCGACCCCACACATACAAACATACCGTTATAGAAACCATTTGGAAAATTTTACAGCAAAAGCAAAAAGCTCGTTTAAAAATGAATCACTGCAAGATTATAGGAAATTTTCTTAAAATTCCAATACCATCCTTATTTATTTTGACTTACAGTAACGGATCAATAAAGAAAAAAGAATTTTTCATTTCACCAAACATTTTTCTGCACTTTTTGAAAGGAGAACATAGCTATACGGAGAAGAGTTATAGGGTTGAATTGATCCACAAAAATTTTACTCGTAAGATTTTATATAAAAGTGCTGCACATGCCCTACACCTAGAGAGCAAAGGTTTCATTGTTTCCTGTGCCGATTTACCATAAAAATATAGAAAAAAAGGGGAAGCCTCAACATTCACCGAAAGAGTGAGAGAACTTAATTACTCTTTTCCAAGGGAAAGATTAGCAGAAAATACCCAATAGGAAATCAGTAGAGAATAATTCTGTCCGCGGTTTAGTCTCCCTAATACCAGAGCTAATCACCCTTTATTTTAGTGACTTGACCGATGACCAGTTAATGAAATAAAAACTCTAAAATTATAAGAGGAGTAAGGAAGTCCCGTTCGCCAGTTTATTCCCCATTTCGTTTCCCCGGTGCATATTGTACCAAAGTATCTAGTAAATTTCAAAGTTTGTTTTCATTACCAGCTTTGGAAGCACTCTAAAATAAGCACATATCGATATTCCCCCGTTAAAGAAGGGATTTCAGAGGCTTTCGGAATATATTTGACCGAATGGCCTGATACGAGAACGGATCAATAACTCCGTGACTTTTTGAATGGAACACAGTTTTTTTGCAAAACCAAAATTTATTTTTCAATATAATCTGCTTTTAACTCAATACACTCAGTCCAACGTTTCTCCAGTTTTTTTGTATCCCTTCCAAAAAATAGGATTTTTCGAGGTTCTTAAAATAGCCAATATTTTTATCGTTGGAGCTAAATCTCTTTCCACCGAGCCATTTCCTTAGGGTTGGAAATAGGAAGTAGTCACTAGGGGCTAAGTCCGTAGAATATGGATGGGGTACCGATTCGTAGCCCAATTCATAGAGTTTTGCCATTGAGACTGCACACGTGTGCACTCGTGCATTATCTTGATGAAAAAGAACATTTTTCTTGGCCATATGGGTTCGTTTTCTTTTTAAATCCTCATTAAATCGGTGTAATAAGTTGGCATAATATTCGCCGTTTATTGTTTTTCCCTTTTGAAGGTAATCGATGTGGATTATCCCGCGTGCATCCCAAAAAACTGTTGCCATCACCTTCTTGACCGACAAACTCACCTTGGCGTTTACTGAACTAAAAGTTTTCAAAAACCATGTTTTGTTTTAGCTTTTTAAAGACGATTTACTGAATTTTATTTGGCACTTGGGATCATCTACATATTTACTTGATTAATTACTGGTCTAATCCCTTAAACTTATTTCGCAAATTAACTTATTTCATTGAACTTTTGAATTTTTTTTATGTTATTTATTTAATACTCAAAAATTTAATTAAATTGCGAGTAATATTTAAATTTGTTTCTTTTGTACATATTTATGTACATACCCCCAAACCAAATGTTTCGTTTTTTTTCTGAAGTCAGACTTGTCATACCGAATTCGTTAAGACATTTCGTTATGGATTGTCAGAACTTAAGCCTACAGTACACGGCATGTAAGAACCACATGCGTATGTGGCGATGACGTCACGAGAATTTTCAGCATGATCGTTGCATTTTTTAAAATTACTAGTAGCGGCTAGATGCCGTAAATTTTTATAGTATTTTTGTTCCAAAATACATATGTGGCACATGTAGCCGAATCGAAGACATTTCTGGGGCAGCTCATCTTTAAGCATGTTAATATCTACATGTACATATGTTGCTAGTACACAGCATTTATCAAATGTAGCATCGTGATGACGTCAGAATTACGTCAGAACCACATGCGCATGTGGTTTTTTACATGCCGTGTACTGTAGGCTTTTCGTAGCGAATTTGTTAAGAAATTTCGGTAGTTTCTCTGAAAATTTTTTTTAAAACATTAGCTGCCGTATTCAGAAAAAATAATTTTGGTTCCTAAAGGTTTACGAAACAAATTTTGTATAAAAATTCAAATTTTGTATAAAAATTTGTTTGGTAAACATTCAGTAAACATAAATTATTTTTTTCTGAATAAGGCCTTAAAACTCTGATTTTTATTTACCCTACGTCTACACCTGATATATTTTTATCATAACAAAAGTAAAATTTTATATTGAAAAATATATTTTTTTATGTTAGCTCTTTTTTCTATATGGAATTTGACTTTTGTTATGATAAAAATATATCAGGTGTAGACGTAGGGTTACGTAAGTATATAAGTCTGTGAAAATTTTTCTTTTAAATAAATATGTACATATATGTTGATAAAAAAGAATTGTAACAAATATTAAAAAATGTGAGTATGTGCAAATTATTTTGACAAAGGCAGCAACATAACGGTGAAGCGGTACTCTGCTTAAGTCTTGTTTTAGATTTGGCAGTTTTTCTTGAAGCAGTTATCTTTAATTCTCTTTTTTTAAAACTGCTCGTTTGTTTACACTCAGACGGTTTCTTGTTCAATTTTCCTATTGTTTTAATCAGGGTGACCGATGACATTTTTCAAAAAGTGGCACCAAATAGGGGATTTATCAAAGAAAAGGGGCAAATTAAAAAAAATACGAGAAAACTGCACTAAACTTTTTATTTTTAATGTATTTTCATATAACTCACCCTAAATAAAGCGGGTCAAAAAGTGGCAAGGCAGTCGAAAAAGGGGAAAAGCAGTCGAAAAACTGGCAAATTGCCACTTTAGTCGGTCAAACGGTCACGCTGGTTTTAATGCTGCGAATAAAATAACAAAAGAGAATTGAAGTAAATTTTCTGTACAAGCAAGTCAGTACCCCTCTTCTTTCTTTTTTACCCTCTCTCCCATAAACTCACATTTGCTTCAAGAAAAACTGCCGAGTCTAAAACATGAGTTACGAATTCGTACCGACATATCGTATCGATTTCGTATAGACATATCGTTTCCAAGTCGTGTCAACCATTTCATACAGTCGTTACGAATTCTTTAGGAATTCAGAGCGTTTGATTTGGTGGGATATGTACATACATATATGTACATATATACATACCTATTTCTTATCAATTTATAGTTTGTTTTTTGTTTATTGAACTTTCTGCAGAATCATTTTTTCGTTCGGTTTTTTTCTCTTAATTTTTGATGATTATGCTATTTTTGATTACATTTAATCGTCTATTTTAATGCGAAAAAGTAAATATAAATTGCAAATAGAAAAATGTGTATAAACATGTACACATGTTTATATAGTTTTGTCCCAAAAAACATTCGATCTCGAAGTTTCGCTAGCAATATCAAAAATGTGAGAATATCGAACTAATTTCGATATCCTAAAAAGGCAGCAGAAAAAGTAAAAAAGTCATTTTATTTTTTAATTTATGTATTTTAACTTACTTATTTTATTTAATTTTTTAATACCTCAACTTACGCTGAAGGATTTGAACATGGTACCTCCATTCTAACAGACTAGCACAAATTCACTAGGCTATCCCCAGTTGACCAATACTTTCGTTGTTGATATCAATTTCGAATATATCTCGAACATTTATCGTGTAAAACTATCGAGAGTGACACTCAAAAATGAATCGAAAAAAGTTCACCTGTCGCTCAGTTTTGTCCTAAAAACATTCGATCTCGAAGATTTGCTAGTAATATCAAAAGTGAGAGAATATCGAACTAATTTCGATATCCCAAAAAGGCAGCAAAAAAATTAAAAAAGTAGTTTAATTTTTTAATTTATGTATTTTAACTTACTTATTTTATTTAATTTTTTAATACCTCAACTTACGCTGAAGGATTTGAACATGGTACCTCCATTCTAACAGACTAGCACACATCCACTAGGCTATCGTTGCAAATTTTATTATTGCACATACGTAATTATGTGTTTGTTTTTTATTTACAGTGCTGTCATGGTTTGAACTTGGTACCTCTAAACACATCCATTCGGCTATAGTCACACATTCGAAAAACTATCGAGAGAAGTTCGAAGTTCAGAGTTTTATCGAACATTCGAATTTTTTTAGATTTGCGAACAAATATCGAACAATTTTGTTTCGAAATTTCTTCTCTTTAATCAACATTCGTTTTTATCGAATCTCAGGTCAAGTGGGATATTAACTGCCAACATACATACATATGTATAACACAGATAACTGTAAATATTATATTAATGCAATTTCTTCTTCTTTTCTAGAAAACAAAATCGGTCTGTCCTGATAACATTATAGCATTTGCAAAGAAAATGATGCTAAAATATTTTGTTGTCCAATATGGAAATGTATGTATGTATGTACTAAAAAGAATTTGAAAAAAGGCAAACGAGTTTGGAATTAAGCATTTTTGGCGGAAGCTCTTCCCTACTGGATTACCAACTTAATGATTTTAACAAGGCGTGAGACAAAAATAATCGATTCTTGAGAAGTACTTACTTTTTTTATTTGACAACTTGTACATCATTTTGTTAAATTTTAGGTAATGTGGTTTGTAAGCGAGTAATGAAATTTGGCAATCAGAAAAGTAAGTCATTATATGGCAAGTAGTTCTGATGGTAATGTGTAATTTTTTGCTGGGTACCTCTGCTTAGTGAAACCACATTTTTCATGATTAATGAGTTCTTTGTTTGAGGTTGATTGAGGGAGCTGAAAAATTAAATGCGTATTAGAAATTAGTCTTAAAATTATCACTTTTGTAATTTTTGTGTTCGATGTTTTCACATTTATGCTTTATGGAAGAATGTTTGGCCTAATTTTCAAAACGCTTCACATCGAAATAATTTATATGAAAAATAAAAGTATATTTTTCCAATTGAATTTTTTTTTACATGTAAATGTCCTAATAGTGCCAGGCTTAAAATATTTCTTATTGACCCAACAAAAAAAAAGTGAGGAAAAAGAAGTAGGAAAAACACCATATCTACTGAATCGAACCACTTCAAATTTAGGTAAAAACCCAATGAATTTTACATTGACGTGTCATTGGAAGGAAGTGGTTTGCTTTTGACATTTTTTAAACTCAATAAGGCTGAGTTTATATCTGGCATTTCTTGTGTGTCATTTGCCCAAAAAAGCGTAACCAACTAATTACTAGTGAAAAACTGTTTGATTCAGACATATATTTATTGATTTAAACATTTTCCAATCATGTGGGATTCTATAAAATTGTCTATTAGTTATGTATGAAACTATTTAACTTAATAAATACGTGTCTGAATCAAACTGTTTTTCATTAGTAATTAGTTGGTTAAGTTTTTTTACGCTTGTGTGGCACATGGCACACAGATGGAAACCCGGCCTAAAAATCATGTTTTTGATACTATAAAAATGCGAAATTCGGGAGTGAAAATAATTCACTTCAAAAAAGTAGTTAAAAAGTGCTTTTTATTCAGTGATTAAAATCACTTGTATATGGTTTGAAAAGAAAAAAAGGTAAATTGTTTAATTTTTTGTTATTTTATTCCATTGTTACCCAGCAAAAATAAAAGGAGTACTTCCTTACGAACCACTTTTAAATTACTTCGAAAGTATCTAATGCATATTTTTAGATGTTAAATAAGTTATTTTTAACCACATATCAAATGGAATTTTAAATCACTGCTTTGTTTTCAGCAAATTCATTACTTTTTTTGGTCAAGCCAAATACAAGTGTTTTTTTTATTACATTTAAGTCTTTTCAAATCAAAAAATTTGCATTATGAAAAATAGCAATGGAATAAAATAACAAAAAATTAAATAATTTAACCTGTTTTCTTTTCAAACCACATACAAGTGATTTTAATCACTGAATAAAAAGCACTTTTTAACTACTTTTGTGAAGTGAATTATTTTCACTCCCGAATTTCGGATTTTTATAGCACCAAAAACATGATTTTTATTGAGTTTAAAAAATGTTAAAAGCAAACCACTTCCTTGCAATGACACGTCAATGTAAAATTCATTGGTTTTAGACCTAAATTTGAAGTTGTTTGGTTCAGAAGATGTGGTGCTTTATCTACTTCTTTGTCCTCACTTTTTTGCTGGGTAATACATACGTATAACTTTTCAATATAATTTTTTTTATAATTTTCTTAATTTAAATAAAAATTACAACGGCAATTTGAAAAATTCCCGCTGTTTTGATTTTAACATTTACCATCACTATAAATGTTATCACTAAACACACACAAATGTAAAACGAGAAGTGTCATATCAAAATGAAAACAAAAAAAAACAAGATTATCAAAGTCAGCTGTACCTAGAACACAAATCATTATTTGAACAAATTTAATAAAAATAATTAGTTTTGTATCTACATAATATGAGTTTACATGTAAATATTTGGCAAACAAAATTAGTAAATATTACTTGTTAAAATGATAAACTAGAATGAATTAAATCTTACGAGTTAAAATATACATATGTACAAGAAAAAGAAAGTGCAACAAACAAAATTCGAGTACAAAATCCAAAGGAAACTAAAGGCAGCCTATAAGATACACTGTAAGAATAAAAGTTAATTAATTTCATGTTTTAATGCATACACTTCTATGGTTGTATGTATGCACATATATTAAAATAATTATATAATCCTCATAGTTTTGCATATATGTATATTATAAACATACATGTACTCGTACTATGTAAATAAATTGGTTACTATCCAGATAAGCAAATTTTTTTTAGCATATCTACTTTTTTATATCATTTTATATCTATGTATACATTTTTTGTTATCCCCTTTTTTATACCAGCCTCATCATTGCGATTATTATTTTTATGTTTGTAGGTACCGGGTTTTATTCAAAACGTCTAAAGTTAAATCGTTCTAAATACATCTTCAATTATACATTTCCTAAACGAATACCATCACATCAACCCATCTCGTATAGCATTGTATAATTTTTAGTTAAATTTTGAGTTTGCCATTTTACCTCATTTAAATACATACAACTTTGGTGTATGTATATATTTTTTATTAATAGCTTTGTAAATATACAAAAGTAATAATAAAAAAAACAATACACTACCATACAATAAGCATTTTGTGTATGTAATTAATGTACATATTATTGATTAATTATTACGAAATATAAGTTAAAAAAACAAAAGTAATAATAAATTCATACATATGTATGTAAGCAGTCACACAGAAAAAAGCAAACAATAAAAATTCAATTAAATGTCGTCTTGTCTAAAGTATGTTGGTTTAATAGTTTCACGATCAAGACATTTCAATACGACGAAGGCGTGCATAACAACGATAGCAACAATTACTGCAGAACCGAAAACCGTTACAACAAATACTGCCGCATTAACACGCCATTATTATCAACTCTCTTCTTTTGATTTAAATAATTGTAGAGCAACACTTCAACAACAACAAACAGTTGCGGGAGAAATTTCGTCAACGTCAATAAAAATAGATAAGATCAGATCGTTAAGTTCTTTTCATAAGTATGTTAAAAATTCCAGAGAAAGAAATAAAAAATTATGAACAAATTTTAAGCTTTAACTTCTTTTAGGTATAAAAATATAATGGACGTTCCACCGGGCATATTTAAAGGTTGTCTGGATCGATTTAACGGCGTAACTATAGAATCTTCTAAGGAATTCGTTGCTGAAGATAATTTCGCTGAGAAATTAAAAAGTATGTATGGCTAAATAGTTTATATAACATTGTTTAGTTATTTTTCGAAAGTTCAAAAACAAATTGTAATTGTTTTAAAATGTTTAAAACTTTGATTTCAAATTTTCAATAATTGAGAAGTTTTCATTGTAAAATTTACTTGCAATCAAATCTAACTGCCATATTCAGAAAAACTAATTTTGGTGTACAAAAGGTTTATAAAACAAATTTTGTATGGACATTTTTTGTTAACCGTTTTTTGTAACCTAAAATAAACTAGTATTTTCCTGAATATGGCTTTTTTAAATCTTTTTTTTTCAAATTTTAAATAAGGCAATAATTACAAATTATTATTTTTTTATATTAGGAACTTTGAAATTTCTAGTTAGTAAAATAAAAATCAAAAGTAAAGAAATTCGAACTAAAGGATTTAAAGGAAATATGTATTTAAATGAAATCGGGCGCACTTATTTACTTCGAAAGTATAATTCAAAATGGAAATTATATATATTCGAAGTTTGACATATAATTCTATTATGTTTTCATATTTTTGCGAAATAATTTTTTTAATGTGATTTGAACCTTGAATAAAATTTCGAAATTATCTATATTCGAATAAAAGATTCAAATAATTTAACTAAAAATTTAAAAACGATATTATGTTTTTTTTTTTAATTTCTAACATAGAATAAGGGAAAGATTTGGTAGAAAGACCGGCATTGCGACACTTAGTGGATCTTATATTCCATAAACTTCTAACATACATTAAGAATTGTTTTTACGAGAGTTGGATTTTGAAACTAGTTTTCATTCGATTTCAGTTTTGAATAAAAAACAGACATAAAAATTTACGAAAATTCGAAAATCTGTCTTGAATTTTTAAAGTATGTAATTATTAAAGTATGTAACAATTAAAAAAAATAAATATGTATGTAAATAGAAACTTAGGACTAAAAGGAATTATCATAATTAAACAAATATTAAACCGTATTACCGTATTACTTAAATTGAAAAAAAAACAGTTCGAAATTTCAAAATATATTAAGAATACATTTTTTGTTGTTATTCGAGCTTTAAAATACGAGTATGTACATATGTATATTTTCAATTAAAATATAAACCCCCATATTCATAAAATTTTAAATGAATTTGAAATCTATTTTATTTCAAATATTCATACAAAATTTTCCTAAAATTTATTTCAAATTCATTTTATTTTTTATGAATATGGGGGAAATTTTGAAACTAGATTCATATAAAAAGAAAAGGAATGATGCATAAATGTTTTCAATTGTTCTTTAAAAAATAAACGAAAATATTCATATGCCACATCAAATTAGAAATTTTTCGAATTTTTCATAAAATGTTTATAAATAATTCAATGGCATTAGCCAGTTTATATAAAAGTAATTCGAAATTATCTTCGAAATGTCTAAAATACTTCATTGATTGATTGAAAGAGATTCCCAATTGAATTTCAAAAATTAGAAAATTCAAAATTTAGTAAATATTTAAAGAATTAAAAATGTTAATAATGAGCCTAATTACGAGTGTCGTATTTCGACTCCGACGACAACGTTTTTGTACTAGATTAAAGAAAAAATTTTGCAATGTTTTTTAGTCTAGTACAAAATCGTCGTAGTCGAAGTCGTCACACGAAACTCGTAATAAAGCCCAATAACTTATAAAATCAACAATATGAAATTTAGTAGACATGAATATCAACAAATTTAAATTATTTACTATGAATTATTAAAAAAAATATATATTCCCCTTTATCGTAGTTGGCGTATTTCGACTACAACTTTTTTTTAATATATTAAAGAACACCACAAAAATTTTTTCTTAAATATAGGACCACAATGTCGTAATCGAAGTCGAAATACGCTAATCACGAAAAGGCCCATTATGTTTACGATTAAAAAAATGTACTTTTAATTTAATTTTTAGAATCCTTGGATTATTGGCAGGAGCAAAAAAGACGTGCCATTTGGTTTCATGTTAAATCAGAACATTCAGAATGGGTACCACATTTAACCAAGGTAAATTATTCTTTAAGAGTTCTAAAAAAATATATTTAAATAAAAAAAAAGGTTTTACCCGACTATCCAACCCTTCATGACCTTCCACGAAGCCCAACAGTTATATTGATGGTACTGCTTTGCGACAGTTCAGATTCTGAAAGAATCTCCTTCAGGCTCTGGAAGTCGAAGAGGGGATGTTGAACCGATTATTCTTGGTTGATGCAGCTTTGACAGTGCTCGGTACTCTTATTTGCACAATCAAACAAGGGAATATTTCTTAGTCTATAATCTATTATTTCGTGCCTCTTGGGCATTCATAAACTGGGATCCAGAAAATCAAACACCCACTGTGGCCATAATGTTCACATAAATGTTGATAGTACTGGTTTTTGAGTTAAACTTCTGGATGTTTTTCTGCAGTCTTGGTTATTGTAGTGATCTCCACCTGGTAGACTGTACAGATGTCGGCTGATCTAAGTAAAACGTCTAAAAATTCAACTTCTTTAGGGGAAAAGGAAGAAACGACGCTTCCTAATTTAAATATCTACATATATACAAAGTTGATAAAAACTCTTAAAGAAATTGTCCTTATTTTCTATACTAACTTATTCATCAATTTTTTTCTCTTTTTTAAATTCCAGATGAATTTCGAATTTCATCATGCAAAAAACGGTATGGTTGTTCTCAACCGTTGGTTACCTGAGAATGAATATCCAAACTTGCCAGTGTATGCCCACACCATGTTGGGCGTAGGAGGCCTGGTAGTTAATGAGAATAATGAACTTTTAGTAGTTTCCGACCGTTTTGCTTTAATACCCGACAGTTGGAAGCTGCCAGGAGGTTATGCGGAGCCCCATGAAGATATAGTCGATGCCGCCATACGTGAGGTGCGCGAAGAAACTGGTATAGCAACAACTTTTAATACTGTCATTAGTTTAAGACATTCCCATGGCGGTGTCTTCGGCTGTTCCGATATCTATTGTGTGGTGGCTTTAACACCTACAAATTTGGAATTGCAACGTTGTGAACGTGAAATAGCCAAAATTCAATGGATGCCTTGCGACGAATATTTACATCATCCAAATGTTCATGAAACTAATAGACATTTTCTAAGATGCTATTTGGATTATAAAAAGCGTGGTATACGTTTTACCTGCGAATTGGCCCGTCATAAAATTTTGAAAAAGGATTATTGTTTGTATTACATGAAACCCCTCGAGGAGGAGAAAAATGTGGACACGCAGGCCATTGGGGAATTGGGTAAATTGTAATATTAGGCAATAATTTATGTACATATGTATGTTAATGTATGTATTTGTTAATTATTTAAAAAAAATTTTAAGATAAATTTTTAGCTAAAAATGTTTTTAAAATTGTATATTTAATGCATAAATAAAGACTTGCATAAAAGTGCTAATATATACATATAGTACAATGCATGCATAAAAAAATCAGGGAAACCGAAAAAATGCAATTGTTTATTTTCAGCTGTGTGATATATGATGGTTCAGAGCTTTTTAACAATTCTGCCATAAATTTTTAGAACATATTTTTGCATGTTTAGACATTTTCAGAGTTAAATATATTTGATGATTTTTATTTCTTGGATTAATCCATATGTACTAGTCATTTGAACAATAATTATTCGAATATTAAAAAAATAAAATTCATTTTTCTTCGAACGAACAAAAATTTTACAATTTAGAATAAACAATTATTGGAATATTTATTGTCGAATATTCGAACATTGGAATAAGTTAGATTAGGTTAGGTTAGCAGGTTGCTGGTGGAAGATGAAAGCTAAGGGTCCAGCCCAATTGGGCCCAAGGGAGGTTAAAGATAAGAGGTAGATATATGTAGATAATAATTATTAGAGGAGAGAAGAGAGTGGTTCCGGAAAAGGGTCGTGTGTGTACACACGCCATAAAAGGGAGTCAATGACCATACCAGCCGTTGTTCCTAATATAAAGACTGAGATATTTGATGATATATCATGGGCGTACCCCCGCCCACTATTTTGAACAGAAGATTAATTATTTTTTGTGTGCCAAGTTTTGTAAAAATCGATCAAGTAAAAGCACGTGAAATATATTAAAAGTTAATAGGCGTGGCCTGCCCTCTTTTTTGGAGATCAAGTCTTTTTTTGAGCTCAGGGTGTGTGCAAGTTTCGTAAAAATTGGTCAAATAGAAGCATGTGAAAATAATATTAAGTTTTATTGGGCACGGCTCCACCCATTTTTTTAACCTTGAGATTGTGTCGTTACAAGAGTCCAATATGTTGAGTAAATTTGGGAGTAATCGAATAAGTAAAATATCATAAAATCAAATAAAAAATAGCGGTTGTGTCCCCGCCCGCTTCTTTTACAATGGGACCAAATGGAAGCTATACGCTCTCAGACAAAAAAAAAAAGAATTTTTACAATCGGCCAAAAATTTACCGGGTTACGTAGTGACTTAATAAAAAAAAAAAAAAAAACATATCGCTCATTCTTCAAAGAACGTCATAACTCAATAAAATAAAATTTTTGAGTTAGTGAAGCAGAATTAATCCTCATTATTTCATACAAATATCTTGTTTACTTAACTCTTGAGAGAAAAATAAAATTTCTTTTTCCTTTAAGTTGTGTGGAAATTGAAAACTTTCAACTCGTTTTCTGGCAAACTGATTTTTTTGAGTTATGACGTTGTTTGATTAAATGAGTGATATGTTTATATAGACTCTCTATATGTTAAGAATTCGTACACAAACATAATAAATTTGGACATATGCATGTATGTATGTATGTATATATGTATGTATGTATTTCTGATTTCTCTGGTACAAAATTACAACAAAAATTCACTTTTAATTACACATTCATTTACTTTAGACTTTCCTTTTTCCGAGCTCTTTCATATTTCAAGTGTTTGTTTTTAATGTCCTTTTGAAAAGTTTATGCAGTTTTATTTTTTAAGGCTTTTCCTTTTATCACAGCCACCTAAAATGTCATTCATACTCTTTTTTTTTTCTTCTTTTCTATTAATGGAGTTTAGTTTATGAAAACCTTTCCAAGAGTCATTGACATTAGTTAATATGTGTAAAGCATTATTTCCAAATAAAGCTATCGCATAAGGCGGAAGAGTAAGGCAGACATTTGTTATCAAATATAGGGGATATTACTCGTAAGTATTTGGATATTGTTGGTAAACAAATATTTGCTCAAAAAAATTTAATATTTCTTTTTTCAATAGTATCTAACATATACATATGTAGAGATATAGTTTTATTTGAAAACACTACATGCTTCCTGTATGGTAAATCCTTTTAAAAACTCTTTATGTTAACAGTTTCAATAGAAACTTTCAAAAGGAAAGAGTATTTTTGTTTCGTTTAGACTGTTTAAGGCGAAGAAAGTGTTTTTCTTTATTTACGTAATTTTAAGGCGAGAGAACTAAATAATGGGCCTTACTACGAGTGTCGTATTACGACTTCGACTACGACTACGACTATTTTGTACTAGATTCAAGAACATTCCAACATTTTATCTTTAATCTGGTAAAAAATAATCGTAGTCGTAGTAGAAATACGACACTCATAATTAGGCCCAATAATTCATCTAAAGAGTGTTGGCGGGACGCAAATTTCGCCTATAGAATTAAAAAAAAATTACGAGTATTAAAAAAATTCTATAGAAAATTATAAAAATATTTTCCTTTAAAAATTAAGAACTCAGCACTTCATTCTACCACATATTATAATACTAGCTTTTACCGCTCCGCTCGCGTTTAAAAATACATAAAAACCGGTTTAAAGTCAAACCCGATCGAAATGTACCCCAACCAACCCAAAAATGTGTTTTTCGGAAAAAAATCCATGCCAAATTTATAAAAAACGGTTCCGAACCGTATAAAAAATATCCTATGTTTGACGCCAGTAATGTAGCTTTCCATTGCTGAAAGAAATTTCAAAATCGCCGCTAAACCGTGGGCGTGAAAGTGTCACAAAGAAACAAACTCACTTTCACGTTTATAATATTCGCCCTCCTGATGAGGGCGATAAAAGTTCACGTGAAATGTGTTGTCATCGCCAACATTTGCGTTGATGTTGTAATTTTGTTCACCATTTTTCTCGTGAAAGGTGTTCGCCTTTTATTCCCGATAAGGGTGAACAGTAAGGATAGAAACAGACTTGCGACTTGGAAAGTTTTCAACTAAATTACATTTTGTTGTAATTAAGAATAAAAAAAAATCATTTAAAAGTAATTGTGGTGAACAAATCTCAATTACAATTACAACACCTTTAAAAAGAAAAGTAACATTAAACTGCAGTTTTGAAAAATGCTGCTTTTTTAAATTGTCTTCACTGACGACTACTGAGTCGCGTAAAGAGCATAAAGCAAAGAGTATTTACTTATGTATTTTCTCGAGAGTTTTACAATCTAAATAAACTACCTACCCTACTTTGCTATAATGCACCCGGCATCCTATTTAAAAGCATATTTTTATCAAATAAACATATCAGACAAAAAAAAAAAACTTTAACGTTAAAAGAGGAAGCCTGCTATTGTTTAATTTCGCCTAAAATAGTTTAGGAGAGTAGGGTTTATTTTTAGTAAAGAGGATATTTTAGGAAGACTAACAACCAACCGACTGTAAATATGTAACTCGTATTTACGCAGGATTTCTTTAAAAAGACAAAAAATAAAATTGAAATAAACAGTCGTAGAAAGGACGTGAAGCAAAAAGCGTTTCAGACAAATACACGGAAGGAAAATGGCTATTTAAATAAAGTGGAATATAAATGGAATTATAATAACTTATTTATTTATTTGCCATAAAATAAACGAAAAGTAATTAAAAAATATTTTAATTTTTAATAATGATAAATAAAACAAATTAACTTATGCAAATTAAAATATATGTACATACACACACATATACTATATATTTAAAAAAGTTAAATTTAATATAAAATTTAAGTTAATTAATATAAATTATCAGCAATAAAACAAAGTTCAATGGATTCATCATATCAAGATTTAAGTGAATTAGAAAAATCTGTAAGTATTCAGCTTTTTGTTCTTTTGCGTATTTTTTCCACATAAATATTGATATTTAATATTTAATCTATAGTATGTAAGAGTCTTGACATTTAAATAATAACTTCAATATTGACCTATATAAAGTTACACCCAATCAGTGGTTTTCCTCCTCCTGCCTCTATCTCTTTTACTCTCTTTTTGATACAACTTTCATAACAAAACAAACAAATTACCCACTACCTTCACAACTCAAATACATATTAGTTTTTTTTTTTATCCCTGACGGAGGGAATAAAGTACATTCTTACAGCCCTTTACCTTTACCCTTTATAAAACAGATTTTCATACAAAATTTTTCTTATTAAATAATAATTTGTATAAATAAGGCCGTTAAAATTTAATATTTTTTTACAAAAATAACCTCTCTTAAGCTACAACAATTTTATAAAGTATAACCGTAAACTTTTAGCCACTAGTTTTGTAAAACCTTAACTTATATTTTATTTCTAGTGGTGCCGCAAATTTTTCTCCCAATAACTGTTTATTTAAATAATTTTTTGATTCTTCAAGTAAACAAAAAAAAAAGCATATATGTAATTTTGTTGTTTGGTCTTAGAAAATCATGGCAGTTTTTCGTAATGTTTTCAAGGCCTTTTGAAATAAATTCTTTCTGCAACCAAAAAATAACGATATCAGATTTTTAATATTTTGTATCCATTATTCTTTGTGTTTAGAATATACTAGATATAACAGAAATAAATTAAGTAAAGTGCGATTTTGCCATGTTGTTTTTTTTTTGTTGCGATTTTTTGGTTTTGTGATTTTTTAGTATGGATGCGACTTTAGTTTTGGCGTTTTATTTTCGTTTCGGCCATTTTTTTTTTGGGGGTTTTGGCGATTTTAATTTGTTTTTTTACAATACATATTTTTAATTCTAGCGATTTTTTCGGTTTTTGGCAATTTTTTAATTTTTAACTGTCATGTATTTAATTGCCAACGTTTTACATATGTGACCTTCTCCAAGAAAAGGGACCTAGTGTGTCAAAAAACGGGTTTGGGTGGATTTTGGTACCTAAAAGGGTGTACAATAAGATGAAATGAGTTTTTCTCAAAACTTAATTTTCACACACTAGGTCCCTTTTCTCGGAGAAGGTCACATATTCTGTGAAAACTTCAGGTCTGAAAGTTATTTACATTTCCTGAAGATACCATCAACTATTTGTCCTACTTTGACAACATTCGAAGCCGTCCAGCAGTGCCCATTTAATAACGCTACTAGAAGTCTACAGTTGCTTCTAACTAGTGATAAAAGGAATTTAGTCGATTTTGGATCATAGGAACTTGACATGATTTTAGAAGTTTTGCAAATGTTCCTTTCACGCCACCCTTTCTCCGATTTATCCATCAGATTGAGACTGTGGTCCCTCAATTTTGAAGATATTATAAAACACTAGCGGATCCCCTCAGACGTTGTCTTACCCTCAATTTTTTTTAACTCTAAAAACAAAACAAAAACCTACCGGTTTGAAAATTTCCCGAACCTGTGTTGAAAATTTCAGCTCCACAGCTCTTATAGTTCCAGAGATCAAGAGTTACGAACAAACACACACTACGATTTTATATACGAGTATGTAGAAGATAGAAGACATTCAAAAATCGATTTCCATCACATGCTTGTTATATTTAAAAAACGTATTAATTTCGTTCGAGTGGCAACAAAATCCTCTTTAGAATAGCACACTACCGTTATATTAATCCAAATGTAGAAGAAAAGTAATCTCAAAGTTTAACGTCATAAATTTCCTTTTTATATGGATTGTTTTTTTTCTTTGCAGAAGTAGGTTTGTTTCACTTGTCTCTTCCGAGTGTTATAAATTACATACATACATACATACATCTACATAATTTAATATGTCTTCCCCATTTTATTTTAGGTGGCCCATGCCGGCACACAATTATGTACGATGGCTCACAAGCTGCATGAAGTGGAACGTTGCCTGGATTGTAACAACCTTGATGAAATTGATGATATTTGTGTTTTAGAATTATTAGAATCGATGTCGGAGGTAAAATAATTATTGTTAACTTTTAAATTTTTAGCATTTCATGTGGAATTTTTATTTTAACAAAAGGTCCGCAACGAATATATAAACTTACGCAAGGATATACAGGAAGTTCAGCAGTTGCAACGTGACGTCACCACTTCAATACGGGGCCAAATGAAAAATATGCATCAAACGTATCAAATGTTAAAAAAGAGATTAGAGTTGAAAACCCAACAAAATTAGAGTTTAGGAAAAATATTAGAAAAATGTACTTATACTAAGTATTTGGAAATTAATTTAATAATTAAAGTTATCAAATTCAAATAAGAAATTAAGGGCCTAATTGTCTAAAACGTAACGCCAAGCGTTCTCAATTTTTATATGGAAAAAATTTAAATTACAAAAACAAAATTCATAATTTTGTTTTACAAAATTAGGCCCTAAGTTAAATTGGTTAAACAGTTCAACTAGAGTTTATGTATGCAAATTTCATAGCTTTTAGATAGTGAAATTTAAACTTAGTTAAATTATCTGAAAATTTGGTTTCGTAGATTACATATCATCGCCTAAAATCCAAAAGGTTAACTTACTAGTTTGCTTTTTCTTATTTTACCGCAGCAGAAACCATTCGAAATTTTGGAGTACATATTTAGTTCTAATTAGCTTTTTGACATTCCTTAATAAAATCGATATTTTGTACACCAACAATTCGATTTGTAATTTGTTTACTCGTATGTATACAAAAAAAATTGTAATCTACTGATTGTTTATTTTAGAGCATATTCCCAGCAACTTTTCCTCACTATCTTATTCCTAAATTATATACAGGGCAATCATGAATAAAATTCCGCGAGAAATTTCTCCCTTTTCCAATTAGAATTTTTTGGTTTTCCCTACTACTTGCTATTGTTTGAAATTATTCCCCGGGGAAAAATTTCTCGTGGAAATTTATTCATGATTGCCCTCATAGTCTTTCAGTCACTTCAATAGCTAACAAATTTTTTTTAGCAAATCGTCAGCCCATTATTGGTTTGACTCACTGCCCATTTAAAAAAAAAATGAGTTAGGTATGGGGAATATATATTTCGAATATCTCCTTTCTGAATCCAAAATATGTTTCGCGAAATTAATTATGGTTTCTGAGATATTTAGCATTCATTTTGCTCCATTTCAACTATTTTAAGGTTTAATTAGTATTTTTTTGCTGTAAATGCCACTTTTTGGCGTTTGCATCAAATTCTTCATACAAAAACATACTAAGTAAAGTTATCTCTTGTTTTGCTTCATTTCTATATGAAATGAATAGTAAAAAAATAAGGTGCCGTAAGAAAAATTCAATGGCGACTGTTAAGCAAAAACGTCACTACCCAGATGCAGCCGCCGATTAAATGTTTTAATATACTTATTAAACACTAAAATAAAATAAAAGAAACCTTAATTGTGCATGTTTGAGTATAACAGAAATAATTTAATTTCATTATTTATATTAAATACACTTCAATTACTTATTTTTCTTGTGTAAATGTGTAAGCGGATCGATAGCTAAAAATATTACGGCGGCGGCTTCTTGGTAGGCGTTAAAAGATGGACTTATTTCTCTGGACAGCAAGAAAAATAAATAAAACAACAAAATTCTAATTCACAGATGTGAACCAGCAGTTAAGTATACGTATGGAGCACAAAAAGCTACTTTTTTAAAAATAAATTAAGGAAAGTGGTGTATGCCGCACAAAACGTATTTTGACTTTTACAATAAAGTAATATTAACTTTTAACATTATTCATGAAAGTTAACTAAAATTTACACATTTCTTCCAAACATGTGTAGGAAGCAATGATGAAAATACAAAAAAAAAATCTATCGGGTATATTTTGAGAAAACTTCATGTAAACTTTCTTTGTCGTTTTTCTCCATTCCGACTTTTTGGCATATGCTCCAAACCAATAATGGGCTGACGAAATGTTACTTTTTTATTCAGGGCAATCATGAATAAAATTCCGCCAGAAATTTCTCCCTTTTCTAATTGAAGGTTAGCCGCGAATAACGTTGTAAGTGACAAAATAACAATTTTTCAGGAGAGCCAAAAAAACTATTTTAAAGCAAGATTGTTTTTTCGTTTAATTTTTTTTCAGCTTATCGAAAATAATGATAATTAGCATTAACGTTTCTCTTTGTATCTCTGTTACATTTATCAATTATTTTTGACAATTTCGATTCATGATTTTTTCATTTACTTACAAAGTTCTTTCACTGACTGACTGCTTGTAATTGTATTTTGACGGCGATAAGATGCATAATTTTGGATTGTTTGATGTTTGAACAATGCAAGAGAGTAATGTTAACGGTAATCTGTGAAAAAACTGGTTTTGTAAAAATTGTCTTTTACAATGTTATTCGCGGCTATGCTTCAATTAGAAATTTTTTGTTTTTCCTATTGCTATCGTTTGAAATTATTCCCCGGGAAAAATTTCTCTCGGAATTTTATCCATGATTGCCCTCATTATTTTTGAGCGGGCCATTTTTTACACTGGGCGATCATGAATAAAATTCCGCGAGAAATGTCTCCTTTTTCCAATTAGATGTTGTTGTTTTACGCATGTCTTGCTATTGTATTCATGATTGCACCGTATCGGCCAGGTTCTGAAAACCATTTCGTTTTGAAATCGGAAAGTTTCGAAAACAGAAAACTGTGTTCCCTTTATCAGATAATTTAGTGCATTTGAAATTAAGTTCGGATCAAATATCTCAAGCATATGAGATGTTAAAACCAAATCAAAAACTTTTTTTCCTAAAATTTGTCGGTTTCAAAACGAAATGCTTTTCAGAACCTGGCCGATAATTTATTTATAGTTTTTACTATTTATGAAAATTTAAAAATTTTACTACAAACACCGACCCAAGGTGTATTTAACTAGGTGGCAGCTCTACTTCAGCTGGTAATTTTTTGCTCTATGTGATTTGTAGCTGTAGAATGTCAAAAACTTCGTCTTTGTTTTCAGCTGAAGTAGCGCTGCCACCTAGTTAGATACACCTTGGTTTTAGTACAATTATTTTTGTGCCTTTGACATTCTTCGGTTCTTTATACAGCTATCGTTGCCGTATTTTTGTGTAACAAATCCTTACGCAGTCACCTGTATAATTACACCATGCACCAACCGATCTTTATTTTTATTTAAAAGTGGTACCAGACTAGATAATAATGGCCTGTTTCACAATAACAAAAGAAAACTGAAACGAAGGTTTCGACTGAAAATTTATATTGAAAACAACAATAAAATATAAAAATTTGTTTTTGTTTTCAATATAAATTGTAAGTCGAAAGTATCGTTTCGTTATTGTGAAACAGGCCATTAATTTTGACAAAAATACTAATAATAATCATGAAAAGTTAAATTCTAAGTGGTTTTTATTTAAAAAAAAAACGATTTTCTTGAAATTGTTCTTGTACTTGTTCCTCAAAAGGAGGGTGGTCAACTTGATTTCATTTTCTCTACTTTTTCCCCACAAAAAAAAATCCAGGAACAAGTGCAATATGTTCTCTCCGAATACAATGGTGTGATAAATCAGAAATACGTATGTTTAATAAGTAATTTTATTTTGGAATTAGATCGTTTGCGAAGCAACACGAATGAAAGGATCGAACAATAAATCATTTTTGCTAATTTTTTAGCTAAAAAAAATACCCTACTTAACGATTTTTTAAAATGTAAAGGCAACATGCTTTGCCACGAAATCACGAGTGTTTCAATGATTTGAAAAATCTCTGGCACAATATATAAGGAAAAGTATTTACTAGTGACCTTTTTGAACAAGCACATTATAAAAGTTTATTTCACAAACACGAAATCAATTTTTTTAGCTACATTCTGTGTTTGAAATAAACAGTAATAAGTATGTATGTATATGTATGTAAGTATGTATTACATAATTATTGTAATATTTTAATCTTCAAAGTTTTTGAAAAACCTTGTGAATATTATTTGCTTTTTATAAAAAATAAGATATTTATATAAAATATGTCTTAGGTAATAGAAAATTTAATTTAATGCACTTCCCATGAACATAAAAAGCCTTAATAAACACTAACAATAAATCTGTATACTTAATAAAAGCAAATATAATGGCCTATTTCCCACATGCGAAAGAAAACGTTCGACTTACAATTTATATTGAAAGCAACAATAAAATACGAAAATTTTCAATATAAATTGCAAGTCGAACGTTTTCTTTCGCGGGTGGAAAATAGGCCATAAATACATACTTTCTTATATCACGAGATATCATACTTATGAATGGTTTTATTTTTCACGTTTACAAAATAGCTATTATTGATTCTTTATCGTTCTGAATCACAACTCTATCCATTTACGACAAATATAAAATTTCATAAAATAAGAACAGTAAAGAGGTAATTTATTTTAAGGCAAACTCCATGGCGAATTATTTTGTGGAACCTTCTAAGGACTTATTTAATTCCTTACGAAAGAAACAAACAAAAAATACCCACACAGATAAGACTTGGGGTATAAAATGTGTCCTGTATCAGAATCATTCTTTGGAACCGTGTTATTTTGGAAAAAGTATGATTTTGTTGTACAGTGTAATTATTTATATGGCTATTGACAGTGACATTCCATTTTCCTCAATTTTTAATAGAAAAATGTTGCCAACAGAGATTTTTGTGAATGTCCGGTGTCTGGAGAGATTCCTGTGAATTTTTCTTATACCAAGTCGCCAATTTTGCTTGTTGAAAAGATTATTGAGCAAAAAAAGGAATCTCATCACTGAACAAATATTGTAACAATATCTACCAGTCCGTTGATATTCTCGAACTTAACCACTATTTGGACACAAGATTTATTAAAGTTGCCAAAATTCTTGTCTCTTCATAGTAAGATTTAAAATTAAACTCACACAAGACACATTCACTGTAGGTACTTAATATGTACATACATATTTACACATGTATGTATGTACGATCTGAGTTGTTAGAACTGTACCTGGATTCTGTAACATTTTGCGAACCTAAAATCGTAATATTTATCGACACATTTATTCGTTTGTGGTAACGATAATATGATTCCGTAATTTCTTTTTTACGATAGTCTCCAACATTACCTTACTCATCATTTAATTCAATATTATATGGCATCTCTGAATAGAAAATGTGAAAATAAGCGATAAGCACATATAATAATAAAGAAAAACTCAATGAATTTGATTTTGTGATTAAATTCTATTTTTATCCAACCAACAGCGAATATCGTTAAAACATGTTACTGAATAGCAAAGTCAATAAATTTTCGTTATAATTATTTAACGATACGATTATCGTAATAAAAGTTACTGAATCCAGGTACTGATAATAGCTATACAGTTTAATACGTAGAAAGTAGATCTTTAAAAACATCCCTCAAGAACCTATTTATGTACATATGTATGTATATAAGTGTGTACATTTATTGTATGTACTTACATATGTATATGTATGTACATACATACGTATTTAGGTAGCTACTTTACACTAAATCAATATGTTTCAGGATGAAAATAAATACTATAGTTCAGAGCATGTAATTAGACTTACATCCGACAAAGTAACAAAATTTGTGTTGAAAATACATACATACATATACCCTGCGGGAAAACTCAGAAGATCTTCTTACTTCAGACTAGGGATTGGCAAATATCTTCTAAAATCGATTTTCGATTTTTCGATCAACTTTTTTAATTTCCATTTTTGAAATCGACTAATCGGGCATGGAAATCTAATTTATAAGAAAATAATCTTTATTCATAAAAATTCAAGTAAATATTATTATTAACAAGCAAAAAAAAAAAAAAAAAAGTTAACATATTTATGTACATTAAAAATAGACACAAAGTTACATTTAGCGAAACACATTAAATTCAGCAAGGTACATAATATGCATATGCATATCAAATATTAAAGGCCGTATTCAGAAAAAAAATCACTTAGGTTTGCTAAACGTTTAACAAACAAATTTCCATACAAAATTTGTTTCGTAAACCTTTTGTAAACCTAAATTTTTTTTCTGGATACGGCAGTAAAGCGGTGTTTTTAAATTAAAATTATTCGTAAACTTGCTTTATTTTAGCAATTTTTTATATTATATAAAATAAATTTCAAAACATTACGAATTATTATATGTAGTTAGTGTCAGAAATTATTACTAAGGATTATTAGTTTTAATTTTTCATACTACTCATCTTCACTTGTTCTTGTTAACATCAACGTCAGGCAATGTCAAAATAAGACACTTAAATACTATTTTTTCTCAATAATTGTTTATTTTTACCGATTCTTGCTATTTTCCAGCCTCTAAAGTAAGTGTCCTATTTTGGATATTGTTTTGGCATTGATGTCGACAAAAAGTTACGGAATAAAGATGAATAATATTAGTTATCAAACCAATCTTCTTCACTCAGATTAATACTTAAACAAATTGCCAAAATTTTGACATAATAAAAAAAATCGATTTTATAGCCCAATAATCGATATCAGCATAAAATCGTAGATGTAAGATCGATTACAAAAAATCGAGTTTTTATCATAAAATCGGTTTTCGATTGGAATCGAAATCAATTTACCAATCCCTACTTCAGACCTTATTATAGGCCTGCTTAGGAATTTTTATCCAATTACTTCTTATCTACCTGCTAAAGAATGCATTAATTTGAAGTCCTTTCAAGTCGCTGGCTAAAGAAGCGAGAGCGGAAGGTCAGCATTGCGATGACAACGCGTGTTAAAAAGACTTGAGTATGGAATGGAGCAAGCAGGCCTTGTGCATCCAAAATAAGGGATACAGAGGATTTCTTTCTTTAGTCCTTCTTTTTCCCTCTGGGTGTAGTATGTACGTACCTATAGCAAATCATGTTGAGCCAGGCTCCTAAACAACGGCTGAGTTTTCCACTAAGGAGAAAACCAATAACTCCGACAAAGAAACGGTTATTATTCTTTGTTATAAATACAGATGCATTATGTACATTTAAAATATGTATATGTACCTATGTAAATGTATGTACATACCTACATTAGCAGGTAGGTACGTACAAACAATAATATATTTTAATTTAATCTATTTGGAATCCTGAAATATGTGCATACATATGTATAGACATACTACATATGTATGTGCATATTTCATTTTTACAAAGCACATACATACATATATATCTAGGCGCATACGTAGAGTATTCCTGACACAAATGGACATCCAACGATAAGTAATGTAACTTTAATTAATCACTTACCCCTTAAATTACCAGCACTTTTATATATTTTTAACCACAGATTTTTTAACTACACAAGTTTTAAAAAGGTTTTTAATTAACACAATTTAACTAGCTTTCAAGCCCGCCTTTTAAGCCGAATATTTTATTTTTGACGCATCTATAAAATACATTCAACTTTCTAACACTAGCCCTGTAAATTAACATTGCAGCTGTCACTGTAACAGTTCTATTATATTTGACATTTTGTACACAGCTGCTTAATATCACGAAGAGGAGACGCCGAAAAAAGCAAGAGAAAAATTGTAAAACAGTTTAATAATTTAATTAATAAATCTGTTGTTTTAGAGATACATATTAAAAAATAAGATTATTTAACTCAAACACAGGTAAGTGGTGTAAATGTTTTCCATTTTATCCATTTGGATATTGAGTTATTTGGCCAGCTGGCAAATTTTGTACATTTGGACATTGTTAAAGAATCTTAATTAAATTTCAACCGAACAATTGGCTTAGAATTGTTGTTGCTGTTTTAAGGTAATAGTAGCAAAAGAATTTCAAAATGAACAGGAAGCGCTTGACAACAACAATTAAAAAAATTTAGGCAATTTATTTTTTTTTTCTTTGCAAAAGTTATTCACATTTGCGAAGGTATGTGTGTTTCTGCGAAAAAGTGTGCTTGCCGTTAATCCTGTTGTTCACCATACCTATGTATGTTAACATAGCTCTGCCGACGTCTGCGTCTCTACAGACGTATGTTGAAATACATATACGGATTTTACTCAGTTGCCTGTTCAACGTTGCTGAAGCTGCATATCTCACCGGATAGAAATACAAGTTAATAAATATTGTATACAACTTTTATTACCTTTGAAATCAAAAGATAAAAAAAAATCCTGTAGTTTAGATCTTCAGAAGAACAATACGCTTTGCCTAGTTAAACTCTGTGTGAGTAAACAAGAGTTTTCGTGAATAATTGTTCCGAAAAAAAGCTGGTCATTGTCCTGCACTTTTTTCGTTTGATGCAAATATTTTCTTGATCCGTGAATATTTTCTGGTATATAGGAGAAATTTAGAAAAAGACTTCGTTAACCAGTCTGCCAAAAAAAAAGTCTAAATATTTTTTGTATCTACCACCAGTCGGACTTTTAGTTCGTGTACAAATTTGTGCAGCTACAACAACAAGAACAGCAAAAGCAAACGACGTCGGCGTCATTAAAACTTGCAGGAAAACGATTACTTTAACGACAGCAATAACAACAATAAAAAAATTAACTCAGCTAGCGGCGTATGTATTTATGTAGTTGTCTCTACACCTAAAAGTTATAAAAAAAAAATTAAATATTTTGCAAGTTATTTTCTTGGCGAATAATTTAACAAAATACTTTGTTTTTGTTTAATCAGTTTATTAGCAAGAATAATTGTGTGATTTAAAAAAGTCGAGCAGTTCAACAGCATGGTAACCATGGAAAATGCCGAAGAAGTAATGCAAATTTTGGATCGTTTCACACGTCTCAAGCAAAAAGAAATTCCCAAGGAACTAGATGAATACTTGGGATACGTAGCCAAGACCGGCGATACTGTTTTTAAATGGGCCTCATTGAAGTATTTGTTCCGTGAGAAGTTGCTAAATGTTATAAAAAATTTTCATGATACTACTCCCCGTATAGATGGTAAGTAAAATGGCCAAAAAAATTTCCTTTTTAAGTATGTACATATGTATGTATATGCACATTATGTATACACATATATATATATATGTATGTACATATACATATATATATATAAATTTTTATATATATAAATTTTTGCTCTATCTACCTAGTCTGGTCCAACCGGCTTTTAAGCAGACCTTTCTTTACTCCTGTATTTCACACAGCCTACTTTCTCTTTTTTTTTTTTTTGTCTAAAAGTTTTTTATTTTGTTTAAATATAGGGCGTTATGTTTATTTTATTTTTAACTTCATAAATTAAAATTTTGAATTCACATTTAATTTTCTTCCACACGTTCTTCCTTTGTTCACTTGCCATTATCATCTTGTTCATTTTATTCTTTTTTTTTATATGTTCATACATATAAACCAACAACAAACGCTGAGAATATTTAAACAGCTCTTACAGTGGTTAAATTAGGTTAAGTTTATAACAAATGTGTTCGCTTTTTAAATATCTATATATCGTCACCTAAAATCCAAAAAGCCGTAAGTACACTTTTTACTTTTATACAGCAGAAGCAAAAAACAAAATAAATTTAAAACTATTTGTTAGGTGCGAAATTAAATAATGAATAAAATCGGTATTTTTTAACATATCTCGGTAAAATTTTAGGAAAAGTTGTATTTTGGGTACTCACATCATAATCAATTAAAAAGTGTATTTGAATTTTTTGGTTGTTACGGTTTTTTGGATTTTAGGTGACGATATGTATACAATTTTAAATAGTTTTTATAACATCGCATGCATCAAAGAATATGGAGTAAATGAAACAAAGTTAAAACGTTAAATATACACAAAAATGCTTAAATATGGAACTACCAGTGTATGTGCATTAGAGCGAAGATGGAAAATCGTGATTTTAAGGTCGACCTTTTTGATGAGGATTCCCAAAACATTTGAAGGGTCAGAGATGACCGTTCGTGAGCTAGAGCGTCTCTAAAAAAGGTCTATTTTTATAGTTCTTTGCATGTTTTCGTATTTTCCTACCAAGATAATATTTGAGCATATACATAATCTCAAAGATTTTTCAAGCCGCGACCACAATGGTGTATTAAACTTTACATTCGTACCATAAAACAATGCGTTATTCTATAAAAAACTGCGATTTTTAAACATTTTTAAAGCTGGTGCAACTTATATTAAAATAAATTCTATTACTTTTTAAATATTATTTGATATGAGTCATTGTTAATTTATTTTTGTTGGTAGGTAGTTCTTGCGCGAAGTTTTGCGAGTACTAACCCTGTTGGAAGTGTAACTAGTGAAAGAGTACTGAATCACTATTCACTTTATCTCAGTACTACTGACGAACTTCATATACCCCTGACAATGATTTTTGCTATATTATTATCATTTGCATGTCATAGAAAATCAACTACTGACCATATACATATATAGACATTGGAAGCAGATCTGATATTCGCTAGTGCATTTTAGTAGTTCTAGCTAGTCTATATTTTGACAATGAAAATGTATACCTACCTACCTATATTGTTCACATTATGTAAATTTTTTGTGCAATATTGTGTTCTCTACTCAGATATGCTACACAAAAAACTATTGCTCAATTCACTAGCCGGTTGCAAGGCGTATCCAACCAGCTGGTTGTGCAGTCTCCAGGTACCTATAATTCAATCTGAAAAGAAAATTTCTATCAAAATGTCTCTAAATAAAAACAATATTTTTGAAATGTTTTTTTGTTTTGAGAGATTTTGTGTGAAATGGTACTTTCAAAGTCAACTTTAAACGATACAACATGGCATTGTGCAAATAAGTATCTATAAAACCCATAGAGTTTAAGGATTCACACATGTTGCAAGTACCGCACCGATTGTTTTTTTTTTTTTTTCTCAAATGTACAAAAGCGAATGTAGTATTTAAAACTACCAAATTAATATTGATTTAAAAAAATTTAAATATGTAAACCAAAATGGATATCTTATACCTACCTACCTATTTACTATTTGAATACTTACTAGTGTCCTGCACAAGACTATTTATAAGACCTTTAAGACATGAGAGATTTTTTCAAATGCTTTACTACAGCGAAATATTCTAAAAGAATCGCTAAGCAACACTTGGCAAGTCATTTTTTTCGGTGGTTTGTCTTGCCAACAGTGTTGTTTACCGATTCTTTTAGAATATTTCGCTGTAGTAAAGCATTGGAAAAAATCTCTCGTCTTGAAAGGTCTTATAAATAGTCTTGTGCAGGACACTAATACTTACATATTACCTGATCATGTAATAGGTATCTATTGAAGATAAATTTATTTGGAAATAATAAAGTTTGAATACACACTTTAGTTTTTCTGTAGTCTTCAAGAACGTCTTCACAGTTATAAAATACTCTATCGCGCAGTAAATACTTATGTATGTACATTACTTCTTTGTTTTGCTCTCATTTTTTTCTTGACGTCCACACCACGTTCCTTCTTTATAAACCATCTTTCTAAAGATATTGCTACTTTATTCACATGTATTTCATATGCATACATGCGTATGTATGTATGTATAACTCAAAATGAATTCTTTTTAATTTTTGAAATGAAAAAAATTAAGAGACCGAATTTTTGCAAATTTGTATGTATGTATGTATTGTGTGTTAATGTCAGCTCGATCCACATACAGCACACCATAAAAAATTCATTCACATCAAGTCTAATTCTAAAAATAGCCAAGAAAACGTTAAGGAACAATAAGAACGCAACAAAAAAACTCCCCAAATTAAAAGACGTTTTTAAGTGCTTTTTGTTTAAGCTTTACTTTATGGCTTTGTTAGTCCCAATTTACACTATGCAAGTCTTATTGCTAAGCTGATTAGTTTGTTAGGGGAGAGAGACGGGGGGAAAAGAAACGTTGCTGTTCCCCTCGTCTCTCTCTCCCTGAAACGAATCAGCTTAGCAATAAGACTTGCATAGTGTGATTTGGGACTTATTGTTATTTCTATTTAAATATGTAGTATATACATATGTACAACATTATTTGATTGTTCGAGTCTGCTATTTTTTCTACCGAACTCGCGTTTTGGGAATCAAACCGTTTCGTTGTTCAATTGAAATGTATATATATATACATACATACATACATTTACACTGCATATACACATATGTATATATATGTATACAGTGCTATCCCGGTTTAACGAATTCGTGATTTAACGTACGTTCCTTTATGTTTTAATTGTTTAATATGCAGTGAAATTTTCCCACCTTGAAAACTAATAATTTTTTTTTAATATACATACATATGTACATAACTATCTTATGTGATATTAAAAATTTCCAACACACACAATTTAAAAGATATTATAGTTACTGCCTTATTCATGACAAATATTTCAGGTTTATTGAGCGCTTATTTGACATATTTCTATGGGAAATTTTTCAAATAAACCTAAAATATTTTTTATGAATTAGATCGTCAATATTGAACTTTAATTGCATTGTTAATATATTTCATTTAATAAAACATAAAATTTATGTTCAAACTTAGCTCTAAAATTAGTCTATGCCATTTCTCAATATCCTTTTTATATATACAAAAAATCAGCTATAGGGTGTTTTTTTCAGGGGTATAGAACTTTGAATTGAAATAAAACACAAGAAAATCCTTTTAATGTCCATCAATTTGGCTTTATTGGAAGGATAATTTTATGCCATTAATGTTTAAATATGATTTCGGGCATGTGGCCGCCGCGGCTGGCTCGAATAAAGCCAATTCTACAGGTCCAATTTTCAACCACTTTTTCGAGCATATGGGGCCGTATGTTGGCAATAACGCCACGAATGTTGGCTTCTAAGTCCCCTAACGTTTCTGGTTTGTTGGCGTAGATGAGCGACTTCACATATCCCCAAAGAAAATAATCCAATGGTGTCAAATCACACGATCTTGGTGGCCAATTGACAGGTCCATTCCGCGAAATTATGCGCTCATCGAATGTTTCCTTCAATAAATCGATTGTGACGTGCGCTGTGTGGCATGTAGCGCCGTCTTGTTGGAACCACAACTCATCCACATTCATGCCATCCAATTCGGGAACAAAATAGTCGGTTAGTCGGCTCCAATTGCTGTGCACGGTGGCAAATCGATTCATACGGGTCCTCTTCAACACTTTGCTCTACAGCGGCAATTGTTTCTTCGGTGCGCACTGTACGACGTCTCTGCGGATGCGTATTATCACATAGAGTAAACGTAGTGCGAAAACGATCCATGGTTAACCGAATTAATTGCTCTGATGGACGATTATGTCGACCATAAAATGGACGGAGCTTGCGGTAAACTTCGCGAACTGAACCATTATTTTCGAAATAAATTTGCACGATTTGCAAGCGTTGTTCTTTTGTCAACCTGTTCATGATGAAATGGCAAACCAAGCTAAATATTAATCACTTGACAGCTGACAAAATGGCCGCCAGTTAAAAAAGTGATGCCAACTTAAAGCTCTATACCTCAATAAAAAACACCCTTTATAATACTAACCAAATTAATGAAATAACTCTACTCGGCAACACTGTTTTTCGTCTTGTCAGTTTACTTGCGACAAGTGCGAAAATTTACTTGCTTCAAAATTTCATTGCAACCTGACTCGCAAGTGGCAAAAGTGTGACTGCGATAGTAAAAAAAATGTGAGTGTATTGAGTTTTTTTCACTTGCACTTGATTGTGGCAACGGAGGGTTAAGGCTCAGTTAGCAGACTGTAATGTAATGTAACTGTAACGTAGAAAACAGCTGATTGATATTTTTATATGAAAAGTAGGTTACTTTACATTAAATCTCTATAACCATTTTCATTACTTTTCACGTAACAAAATCGATCAGCTGTTTCTTACTGTTGCAGTTACATTACATTACAGGCGGCTAACTGAGCCTTTAGTATTAAAAAAAGATATATAAACTCAACTTTGTACAACTACGCAAGGCTAAAGAAAAAATTTAAATTTTTAATCTCACAGTGAAAATAGTCCACCAAAAAAATTTTACTTATAACTTTTTATGTGCAAATGATACGAGTACCCATAAAAAACAAAACTATTTTATTTTTTTCTTATTCCTGTGAACATTGATCTACTCCATAAATCGTTACAAAATGTATTTTTAAGCAGATGGGTCGTCATACCATAGTTGAACAGAGAAAATTAATAATTGACCACCACAAAGATGGAAAAAGGTCAAGGGAAGATTGCTGAAATTGTTAAAATACCACGTAGAACTTTATAGAAAAATATTATTACATAATAGGTTTAAGAAAGAAAAGCGAATCACTAAAGACAAAAAATCTGTCCAAAAAAAACATGGACGTATTAAGAGACATGGTTGCGGAACAATTAAATATTAGATACAATTCAGAAAATATACGAAGAGTACTCAGAAAAGCTGGCTGGAATGGAAGAATTGCTCGAAAAAAAACTTTGTGAGCATCGAGAATAGAAATACTAATATTCAGCTTAAAATGTTTTGATGAAATGTTTTTAATTTCGAAAAATATTTTGTTTTATATGAGTTAAAATTTAATTTTTTTTTGCTCGGACTCTAGCGTTAATGTGTTCAGAAAGCCCAAATAGGAGTTAAATCCTAAGCACATGCTTAGGATGTAAATCTTGTGGCCGGAGTTGGAAATTTACGTTTTGTCTAGAGAAAATCTGAAAATAATCTGAAGCAGACTGCGAAAAATTTAGCATATAGGACACGTTCCACTTCTACCACGTCAAAGGCCATAATTGAAAATTTGTGGCATCAACTGGAGACTGAAGTTCGAAAACACCGAATTTCCAATTTGAACGGCCTCAAGGCGGATTTAGACAAGGAATGGAGAAAATGTATCCATATTTTAAAAATATTAACATCCTCTTAACATCCGTTATGCTCTAAACTAATTTCCTACAAAATACTAGGAATACAAAAATTAAAAATTTTAAAAACACCCAATATATCCAGAAAATATGTGATATCTTCTAAAAGGCTGTACCGATATTTTTTAAACAGAAAGAACTAAATCAAAATCGGTTCAGCCGTTTGTACGTGGACTCGTACAGACACACAAATACAGGGGGCAAATTACGGCACTCGTTATCGAACGAAATTACGAAATATTTCCATATAAACTCTTGAAATATTTCGTAATTTCGTTCTATAACGAGTGCCGTAATTTGCCCCCAGATGCTACAGGCACCCCTTATTTTTACTATGAGCTGAAATACGTTCTTATTTTTTTAATTTTAATACATATTTTTAAATAATTGAATTTAGAAAACTTTTAGTTCTTTACATTCATTTAAACAAAATATTAAAAAAAAAAATTGTAAAAAATACAAATATTAAGCCGATTTTAATTCATTTCTCTATTTGCCAATTACACTGTGGTTCAATGTAGGTACAGTATTTTTTTTATCATATCAATCCTTTGAAGGACAACAAACTAGACTTGGGCCAAACTTGTTCAATACAAAATCATTTATCACGCAAACCAATTATCATAAGACTTGAGTCGAACTCAATTAATCGGTCGTTTTTGACACAAACACCACGTAAACCATGTACATACATGTTAAAAACTTTTTCTTTTTTGTTCTTAAGAAATTCCCCAATACCCCAATGTTGATCCTTTCAATTATGAAAGCATGAAATCATCTCTACTGGAACGTTTAGAACTCTTCAATGCTGCACCCTTTACCATCCAACGTCTATGTGAACTCTTAATAGATCCTCGCAAACAGTATAGCCGCATTGATAAATTCATGCGTGCCTTGGAAAAGAATATTCTTGGTAAGTTATTAAAAGTAGGAAGGATATAAAAAAAAAATTTCTGACACTTAACTTATTTTCAGTAGTCAGCACCGTCGAGCCAGGACGTAAAAGAACAGACTCTGAAAATGGTGACTCATTGGACTCTGTCGTCAATGGTGATATTTCTTTGGACGTCAATGTTGATATTGACATGGAAGCTGATGGTCTATTTAATAATGCTGAAAATACCAATGGCAATGGCACTGCCAGCAAAGCTGAAGTTGAGGCAGCTAAAGTTGAAGTAAAATCAGATGAAAAAAATTCAAAAAATACTCATGCCAATGATGACGACAATTTGCCCAATCCTAAAAAGCCTAAATTAGATTTAGCCGAAGACCAGAAAGAAGAGAACTCGGAAAAGGTGGAAGAGGAAAGTGTTGAGAAACTTTCGGATAATGAGGCACAAAAAATTAAAGAAGTTAAGGTAGCAAAAGAAGAAAAAGATAAGAAGGAGGAGATTAAAAATATGGAGTGTGAAGAAAAGTCTGAGGTAGAAAAAGAAGAGCTTAAAGAGCGTGAAGATAAAGTTGCAGAAAGCGAGAAAAAAGTTGATGTGGATATGCAGGATAAGGCGGAAGAAAAACCGAGCGAAAATAACGAAACTATTACAACTAGTGGGGAGCTAAAGAACGAAGATAAAAAGGAGCAAGAGTTAGAGAAAATCAAAAACGAAGAAGTTAAAGAACAAAAGAAAATTGAAAAGGAACCGAAAGACCTAGATTTGCCACAAAAGGAGGAAGAGGAAGCAGAAACTAAAACTGCCAAAGAAGAGGAGAAGCAAAACGAAGATGATGCCATGGAAGTAGATGGCAAAAACAAAAAGGCTGAAAATGTTAAGGAAAAGGAAACAAATAAAGAGAGGGAAAAAGTTGAAGCTGCTTCCGAAACAACAGTGGTAGAAAAACAAGAATTGGAAAAGGGGGAAAAAGAAGTAGCTGAAAATGATTGCAGCAAAGTACAGAAAACAGATACTAATAAAGAACAATCTGTTGAGGTTCCAAAGGAAAGCGACGAAAAAAATCATAAAGAGACTGAAAATAAAGCCGAAGACATTAAAGAATTAAAAGAAAAAGAAGCTGATGATATAGAAGAGATATCGGAAGCAAAAAAAGACATTCCAAAAGAGAAAGTTGAAGAAACGAAAGAAGAAAAAACAGATAAAACAAAAGATAAGAAAATAGATCCACGGGACGACGATTTAAAAGAAAAGGAAACAATAAAGCCGAAAGAAATAGAGGCTAAAAAAACTGAAGAAGTCTCAAAATTTTCAGATGAACCCAAAAAGACTGAAGAAGAAACATTAAAGGAAGAAAAAGAAATAGATGAAGTCAAAACAGACTCAGAACCGCAACCAAAAGAAGAAATACAACCTGCAAAAGAAAAAGAACCACCAACAGATAAAAATGTTGAAGAGAAAGATAGCACTGCCGCCACATCAATAAAGGAAAATGTAAACACTTCCGAAACGGAATTAAAAGAAAGTGAAAAGCCCATAGATGAGATAAAGTCGCTGGATATTATAGAAAAAGAAGATGAAAAATCTGCGACTAAACCAACTGTATCAACACCTACACTCGCTCTTAACGATCAGCCTATGGCAGAAGATGTAGCTGCCGAAGAAGCCACCCCCACTATCGAAGAGGTCGTTATGGCTGACCCATCTTCTAATGCTTCAGAATCTACAAAGGCTGACACTACTACTAATGCTACTGCCATGGCCACTGATGAAACCACCACAAGCATCAATGCCAAAGCTGAGGAAGAACCATCCGGCATGGAAGTCGATGATACCAGCCAAGAAGCCATGGATCAGTAAATTTGAATACTTCATTATAAAAAAAAACCTCTAAATATTAAGCAAACAATTAAACGCTAAAAGCGTTTTTATTTCATTGAAAATATTGATGAAAAATCCTTTAAAAAAAGTAACATTAAAAATTCACCCACACAAAAAAAAATTGAAAAATAGCATCTTAAAAAATTAAATATTTCAATATTTAAATTATTTAAAAAACAAAACAACTTTATACTTAGAAACGACAACGTTTAATGAAATAACAAATAAATTTAATTTGATGGCTTGAAAATCCCAGGTATAATGGAACGCACCATGAATATGCGTTCGGAAAAATTAACCTGGGAAAGCAAACAAAACGAAAATCGAAAACAAATTTTACTTCCCAAGAAAAAAATCAAGACTAAAAAACAAATTTTTTTTGACATAAAGCTTATTTTCCGTTTCTCTAAATTAGTTTTTGCTTTTACATAAAGGGGATCAATTGTCTAATGCCTAAATATTTGTAATTTTTTTTTCTTGTATTTGACTTTCATTAAGTAGGGATTTTTTATATTTCAAACAAAAAATCCATTCAATATTTCTTTATTGCATATACATACATAACGTTTTCTTCAGTAGTATTATTTTATAATCTTAAATACAATAAATATTTTCATTGGCCTGAAATGAAATTCAGAATAAAGAGTAAATATTTTTGAACAGAAGTGTAAAATTTGTTTGAAAATTATTCGTCTGAAAAATATTTGATATTTGTGTTTGAAATAAATACCCTTTTATGTTTGACTTGTGTTTTTTTTTGTTTTCAATTAAATTTTATTAAATTAAAAAGAATTTGTAAGAAAACTATATTCAAGTAATTGATATAAAGAAAAATATATATGTAATTGATATACGTATTAAAAACGAAAAAAATAGAGTATTATTAAAGTTGTTTTAGAATTAATGGAAATGGTTACCTTGGTCCTAAGGAGTTGCATTCTGTGTCCAATTCATGGTTGCATATTTTTTTGGTTTGTTTTTGCATTTGTCGCTTTATAGTGCGATTTGAAATAGTCGTATTGTGAATAAAAAACAACTGGAGTTTTCTTAACTATTCCCTTTTCCCCTATTTTAAATACCGCTTGCAAACTTTCTGGTAAAATAAAACTGGAACAAACAAAACCCGATTATTTCCACTTTGACTACAACTTTTTTTGTAACATTAAATGCGGTGTTATTTATATATATATATATATATATACTTTAATCTAGTACCAAAATGTCGAAATACTCCAATCACGGTGAGTCTTTATATTTCTCTCGATCTGTTAGAATACGAGTAGCAGGATTTTATTTGAGGGTGGCGTTGGCTATAAAACCGAAGGTACCGGGTCCAATCCCTGCATCCAACTGTCATTAAAAAATAACACCACCACGCATTTTCCTGATATGCATTAGTGTCCCTTTATATCAGTTGTTCGAGGAAAGTTCAAGTGATGAAGGCATGTCACTGAACTATACCGACTTTAGCAGATACTAATACTAATTTAACATCAGAGCGCCCTCCTTCGTTGTGTAGCAGAATGATCGGCGAATTAAAATAACCAATAAAATGGCTACTAAACACAGTTTAAAAAAATTTTAATACGCCACATTTGACACCAGAGGCGCTGCAACACTGCATTATTAAAAACGTGCAAAAAGCAGTTTTAAAAAAGAGTGAAGATTTTCTCACTCTTCATCGCCTGTCTTCTCTATCACTATCCCTTTCATAAAGAAGGTAATAGTAGTAGGCATTCATTGCCTGAGTGTTACTTCTCTTTATAAAAAAATTCGAATTATTTCCCGGGGAATATTTAGAATTGGGCTGAAAATATTCCTAGTTCCATGAAAATGAGTGGGTTGGTGTCACGCCTACTAAAATTAATGGATTGTTTAATAGTAGGAATCGAACTTCAGCTGCCAATACTGCACAGTGGTTTCAATTAGAAAAGAAGGGCAATAAATCTGTATCTTTGAAACTTGCGATCCTATCATAAAAGGATGTGTATGTTGGAACCACAGAGGAGGACCTAACCTCTAATAATTTCGAAATTTGGATTAACCTGTTGGAACACCGTGAATTGCAGGTAAAAATGCTTTCGAAGAAGATATGACTGTCCACATATTGAGAAATGGGGCTTAGAATTCAATGGGGACCAAAATAAATTTAGCTATTGAAGATTTTGTTTTTCGGTTGGAAAAATTGCAATCGCAATACAATGTTACCTGGCAAGAGGTGTTGGATAATAAGGAGGCAACAACCAGGCGAATCTATCGACACATTCTTTTTCGAAATGTCGCAAATTAGGTCTAGACTAAGTATAGCCGTGTCTGAAAAAGAAATGATAAAAATGATTAAGAAAAATTTGAGAGAAAACATAGGCAGGATACTTTACCCTATGAGGAGTGTGTCATCCGTAGAAGAATTGAAAGAATGTTGCCTGGATGCAGAGAAAATGTTTCTGAAGAGAGATAACAGGCCTCAACAGTTACCCGAGACAAATAAATGAACTAATGGATGATATGGCAGAGCTCAACCCGACCGTAGAGCTTTATAATGAGGAAGTGGCTGCTGTCAGTATGAATAGCTCCAACAAATGAAGAGCAATTTTTTGCCGTTATGAAACTGGCAGCCTGAAATACCTAACCTCTTTTCTACTAGGTCTAATTTGTCGGCAGTCATTTTCATTGAGCCTTATCGTGGTTGGCGCTTTTCGTCTTCGAAATTCGACTATTTGTAGTTGATATAACAAAAATTACAAATTTTAAAAACCCGATTTTTTTCAGAAAAGATGTTATATCTTCCAAACGGCTGGGCCGATTTTCTTTAAACATAGCTAAGAACACTTTCGAGCAAATCACCTTTCAAACATAAAAAACTAATTTGAAATCAGTTCAGCCGTTTGATCTGTACGTGTACTTGTACAGACACACAGGTACACAGACACTCACTACAAACTTATAACTACCCTTTTTTTAGTCGGGGGTTAAAAAGAAAACAAACTGTATTTTTCTTTAATCTTGTACAATACGCCTGACTCGCCACAAAATCGCCAATCACAATAAGGGAGATTGACATTTTGTCTTCTATCAACCGGGATTTCTTCGTTGCTGAAGTATTAATTGACCAATAAATATCTTGACTGACGTATTTCGACTACGAACTACATTTTGGTAATAGATTAAAGAAAAAATTTCTTTATTCTTTAATCTATTACTAAAACGCCTCTGGATTAAAGAAAAACTGTTAAAGTATTCCCGCAGATTACGGTGGCAGAAGAGCTTGTCTCGAATATATGTGAATTTCACTCTCGCCTGATAATTACGTGGCTGCTTCAAACTCGGATAGGAATTCGCATTACGTATATTAGAATAACTATGGTCTGTTCAATAAACGAAAAAGAAATCTTCAAATTTCTTATTTATAATTTTCTTTTAAACTAAATAAATTTTATTTTGGAAATAATTTTAAAGGATTCTATAACTACATAGTAGCAGTTATTATACATACAAATACAAAAAGCGATGAAATTATAAAACTAAATCACTATAGAGAAAAGTTTCAAGGATTTACTTTGACCATATATAATATTCTTACTAAGTTTTTGCCTATACATATATATACTAGAAACCTACAGAAATAGCCAAATAACTCAAAAGGTTACATAACTAAATAAAGTTACATAATAACTAGTTAAAGAATAACAATTTAATATGAAACAATCACTATAAATACACACTTATCTAATAAAGCCCAGCACCAGGCTGCTGCAGTTGAACCTACTTCAGAAATATTCTTTTTTTTTATATTAATATGAATAGGTTCTAAATGTAAACAGTTCCTTTAAATTCCAGCCCTTTCTAAGGCTTTTAATTGTTGGCCCAATCTCTCCTCTTTGGCTTTGCGTTCGGAACTCAATTTTTTACATTGTGTATAACTTTGCAAAAATGTTTGCACATCTATTTTGCCATTTAAAAAACGTTCCACATGATGCTCACATTCTGTGTCAGCATTACAAGCAGCTATCTGCAATAGTTCTCTTATATGTTGGGGATTATACTCCTCCGATTTCTTAAGATATTTCTTGTTTAATTTATCACATTTTTCCCCCAAATTTTTAAGGGTTGTAACATCATCGCTTAGTTTGCGTTTCAATTCAACTAAATGTGTTTCCTTGGTTACATTTTCGTTGGAAATTGATTCCACCTGGTTGATCATCGAATCCAATTCCTCATTTAGCTGCTGCACCACCGACATTTCCTCAATAAAGTCATCGAAAAAATCAGGATCAGTATCCAATTGCTTCAGTTCGTCCAGGGAAAGAGTGGATAGATTAGGAAAATTGCTTTCATTTAGACGTGGCGATGTTGATTTGGAGGGCATATGTGGTGAAGTTTCTTCACTACTGTTATTAGTACTGTTGGTGGCACCACTGCTGGTGCCACTATCGAACGAATTGGCCACTTGCAAGGAGTAAGGATGCTGATGTTGAAAACTTTGATGCAACATTGTTTGTGGAGTAGATATGGAAGAATTATTGGTTGTTGGTGTGGGACTATTGGCTTTAATAACTGGAGGAGGAAAGCGTTCAAATTCTCTAATTACGGCTTGAACAATGCGTCCCAAATCAGAATGCGGAGAGTACTAGAATGTAAGGGAAAAATCAAGCGGATTAAAATTTTTTTATTACAAAATATGTAGTTTTTTAAACAAATATTAAAAAACATTCATTTTGAATTTTATCTTTCCTATTTTCTGAATATCTCAGAAATCGAATTTCATTTAATGTGCAAAAGTAACACGATGATGTAATGATTGATTTAATCTTGATATTAAAGTTATAACCTTGTACTTGTAAGTCGTCCTGGGGCCTATTTCTCAAAGTTTACAAATGTTGCAATACAAGCAAAATAGTTGTGAAAATGTATTTTTTTCATATAAATAATACTATTTTACTTGTTTTGTGAAACAGATCCCTGTAAGAAATACTAATTACATACTTATAAAGAAAAAAGGACATGCATTAAGCAAACCATTCTTTTTTGAGAAAAAAGTGACTAATAAAAGTATCTTACGTTTACAAGACCAGGAGCAGATTCCACTTCACCGGTTGCCGCATTTACCCATGGATGTTGTACCGAGGGGGAAAGTATTAGTTCAGGTTTTTCATTAGGAAAATTTGCACCCAATAAAACAGATAAAACAAAATTTCGGCCTCCAGACTCAAAGTGTATGCAATATTCTTCAAGCTCACAAACTTCTACAACGCTAGGAAAGAAATTTAATAGTAAAAGAAAAAATTAATATAACTACGTATGTATGTATGTATGTATATAAATTTTCAGCCCAACTTGGCAGTCAACTTACTTGTCATTGAATACTTTTAAAGTATCTATTTGCCGACGACGGTAATCTAAATTGTTAAATTGCTGAGTTCGCATTAACATTTTGTTTAAAAGCTGCTAATATTTTATTTATTTAACATCCATACAATGTGAAAAAATCTATTTTACTTTCTTACGCGGCCCCAGGGTTTAACATGCCCCAATTAACACACACCATTTATGCACATTTACAAATTTTTTGATACTTAATTGCAATATCAATTAAATAAATATTTTAAAAGCAGTAGTTATTAGAATGTTCTTTAATGGAATTGCTTTTGTTTTCCTCTTATGATCATTACACAAAGAAACAACTAGATGACAACTTTTAAACGACGGCATCAATTAATGCCACGACGGAATTTATTGAAAAAAAAACAGTCCAAAAGTACTTGATTGAATAATTTATATTAAAACTGTTTTAATAAAACATTTTTTGAAGTAAAATAAATAAAACTGCTTATCTAAAAACAACGCAAATAAAATTGTAATCCAAGACGATTATAGTAGCATAGTGGCGCCGTTAAAAAAATTATTGGTTACATCCGAGGCGTTTGATACAAGGTGGTCTTGATTTGCAACTCTGCGTTTTCTCCCTGTATATTTTTAGTTTGAAACTTCTGTCTGTCAGAATATATCTTAACGTTTTGGTGCATTTGACAGCAGGGAATTTATGTCAGCTGGCGAACCAAGATCACCTTATATATATCCGCCATGGTTACACCGCTGTCAAAACTTTATAATGCATGATGATACTCTGCCCGTGTATTAAAATTTTTTTACTTATTTAACTGTCAACCGACATGTTTAATAATAGACTATATCCCACTTTCAAGTGTTCATTTTGAGTTTTCAGTTAATGCAGCCGTTGTTAGCAATCATGATACAATAATACAGGTAGCCGCGAATCTACAACAAATGTACAACAAATAAAACAACAGTGATTTTTATTGCTGTTTTGTGATTGACAAGAGAGACAACCAAGAGAAAACAATATACATGTATTTGCGTTTTCTCTTGGCTTTACAAAGCATGTTTGTATTAGTACAGTTTTAATAGCACTGTGCGCGTGTGTTGGCAAAACATAAACACCATTTGGCAGATCAAATCACGAAACAAGCAAAACAGCTGGCTCTTCGCGGTTACCTGTATAATTGTATCATGTTAGCAATCATACTGAAGGCTCAGTTAAGGCTCAGTTAGCCGACTGTAATGTAAAGTAACTGCGACAATGAAAAACAGCTGATCGATATTGTTATGTGAAAAGTAATGAAAATGGTTATAGAGATTTAATGTAAAGTAATCTACTTTTCATATAAAAATATCGATCAGCTGTTTCCTACATTACAGTTACATTACATTACAGTAGGCTAAAGGCTCAGTTAGCCGACTGTAATGTAAAGTAACTGCGACAGTGAAAAACAGCTGATCGATATTGTTATGTGAAAAGTAATGAAAATGGTTATAGAGATTTAATGTAAAGTAATCTACTTTTCATATAAAAATATCGATCAGCTGTTTCCTACATTACAGTTACATTACATTACAGTAGGCTAAAGGCTCAGTTAGCCGACTGTAATGTAATTTAACTGCAACGTAGAAAACAGTTGATCGACATTTTTATATGAAAATTAGGTTACGTTACATTACATCTCTGTAACCATGTTCATTACTTTTCACATAACAATATCGATCAGCTGTTCCCTACTGTTGCAGTTACTTTACATTACATTCGGCTAACTGAGCCTTGAGATTATCTTCTTATTACAAGTGTACTCAAAATCACATGTGTTTTAATACTATAATGAGCAACCATTTTCAGAAAAAAAAATTACCAAACAGCTGTGAGATATTTACACTTTACAGATATTAGAAAACATTTGTTTATATTAAGAAGAATTCTGCAACAAATTTTATATAACTGTTTTAAAGATTTAAGAAAAGAAATATTAAAAATGGCGTTATTTCAAATGAAGTGGCTGCGACGTTTGGTGAGACGTCACACCAGTCCTATTCCAGAGATGCAAGCAGCTATGTGGAAGCGGCGTTTGAGTATTGCTTATGCCATAATGGCCTGGAATGCTTTTGGTTGTGTTTGTTATATGGTTTTCACCGGACGCAGCGATTGGGCACATTATTACGGTCTTAAAAGCGACGAAGAGAAAGCAGAGTCCCCTGCCATGCAGTTCAGTAAGCATTTAAATGTGGAAAAGGGAAAAATTATTAGATATTCGGGTTTTACCAAAGTTGAAGAGAAGGAATTTGATAACACTAAGGAAAAGAGATAGAGCTCTTCCTGGGTAAAGATGACACTTTTTATTTACATAGACATTAATGTATGAGTTAAATAAAATAATTCAAAACCACCATTTTAAACAGAATTGTGTGTATGTACATAAAAACTTTCGTTTCAGATTTGTTCAAACACCGGTACCTGTGGTACATGCGAGTGTTATGTGTAAAATTTTTGAATAGATCAATGCAGCAATTAAAATATCACGTTAAATTGTCAAACTGCATAGATATAAACCAGGCAATAACATATTACAATCCACATCATCATCAGCAACATGTGTAAAATATAATTTTACAATCGAACACAAAACACAGCACAATTTAATTTTTTGCAGACGCTTTTACATATATTTTCCACTTAAATCAATCGTATTAGAAAAAAATAAAATTTGACAGTTGGGATCTCGGCTTCGAATAACTGATCATCACTAGGCCTGACGAGGTCACCGGCTTCTCATTTCTCCTTGGAACTGTATAGATAACAACTAGGCCAAGGCATATCAAACAGGTACATCATCAGCTGATTTTTTGCTTACCTTAATAGCAAACAATTTTTATTTGAGAATAAGTTCTTTAACTTGCTTGATACAAGGCAAGGCCTATTTATTAGGTCTATGCAACTCTACAAAAACACAGCAACACCAAAAACAACTGTGTTTCAGTTGTCAGAAACACACAAACATGAACTAAACTGTATGGTGCAAACAGCTTTTGACAGTTAAAACACGAAAACACGGAATATCATCAGGACGATTGCGTTGACCTGATAAATAGGCCTTGATACAAGGCGTATTTAATACAATAACTTTTTGCTCTATGTGCTTTGTATCTGACGAGTGTTAAAAACTGTTTTTTGTCTTGGTTTTGATACGATTATTTTTGTGCGTTCTTTGGTTCTTTACATAATTATGGTTGCCGTACTTTCGTACAATAGATCCTTATGCAGCCCCCTGGCACAAAGTAGTGTAGTAGTATATCCTCTGCGCACCTGGTATAATTGCACCATGGATTGAAAATAACTAAAAACGCATATTTGACAGGTGATAACATGAAATAACAAATAATAGCGTCTATCAGCTGGCGTTTTGAGACTACTTGTATTATTTGTACAATGGTGGTATTCATCGCGATTTGATAGCACAAACCAGTCAGTAATCACGAAAAAAATTAGCGCGCTTGGGTATGTCAATTATTGTAAAAAGAATGTTTATACATGTAAGAAAAAATTATTCAACTTTACACAAAATTATACAACAATAATTTGCAAATATTCATAATGGATAAATGCATTTTATGCAAATCTTCCAAGAAAGATACTGTTCAATATGGAGAATTTCTGCAAAACAAACGTTTCGGCGTGCACACATTTTGTTTGGTAAGATTATAAATATGTATTCTACATGCATACATTAGAAGATTTGTGTACATAGAAAGATTTTTTAAATACTTGAAATTTCTGTTTTCATACAGTATTTGTCCTCAAATTTACGACAGAATGGTAAAGATGACGAAGGCTTCTTGGGATTTTTAGATGCTGATATTAAAAAGGAAGTTGGCCGTATTTCTTTATTGGTAAGTTATACTTCTTTGGAGTAGTTTTATTTCAATATTTGTATACATAAATATGTACTTCTTTCAGAAATGTTGCTACTGTAGTGAACGTTATGCAAATATAGGCTGCTGTGAAACAAAATGCCGGCATACATTTCACTTAATATGCGGCATTGAACATAATGCTGAAAATCGCTTTTGCGGCGACTTTCGCTCGTACTGTCATAAACATGCAAGAAAAATACGTGAACGTCCTGCTCCCGATGAGACTTGTTTGATCTGTTATGAGAGCTTGTGTGCAGCAGGTAAAAATTTTAATAGAGTTAAAATGATTTTGACACCATGCTGCCGTAATGGTTGGTTTCACAAGGCGTGCTTGCAAAAGTTTGCTCAAACTGCAGGCTATTTCTTCAAATGCCCTTTGTGCAATGACGCCAATACTTTTCGAGATAAGTTGCCAGCAAAAGGAATCTTTATACCTAATCAGTGAGTTTTTATAAAATTTTTACACCTATCCCACGATGTCACTAGAGTTCGGCTTGTCGTACACTTACATTCAAAACAAAAACAAATTTCTAAATCTTTTTGTTTCCAATGTAACTGTGCGACATGTCGAACGTTGATGACATTGTGGGACAGGCCCTAAATTGTATGTACATAGATAAATGTTATTAATTTTAGACATATTGCAAATAGTATGTAATATTTTTCTCTTATTTGAATTATTTTGCTCTTATGAACTTGAAACTTATTTTGAGAAAGTAAAAACTTTGTATGTATTATCTCACTTCTTTATTATTATATTAGGTTTTTCTACAGAGCATTAATGCTTTTCACTTAATAGAAATTCTTATGTTCTTCCATAGAGATGCCGCTTGGGAATTAGAACCGAACGCCTTTGCCGAACTCCTTGAACGGCCTAACGAATGTGGCTCTCAACAGTGTAAAAATAAAAAGGGACGTAAAGCCAATACTACAAACGATCCTTTAGTATTATGTACTACCTGTGGTTCCAGTGCTATACATACAAAATGTTTTAACGACGATGGCAAAAAATTTGTTTGTGCCGATTGTACTGTTGCTTTGGAGGAAGGTGATAGTGGTCGCGAAAGTCCAAATTTTCATGCTAATATTACTGAAGACGAATACATTGATGTGTGTGGAGTTAGTGATAACGAAGACTTAGTGCTCTGCAGCATGGCCATTGGGGGAAATAATAAGGTGGCAGAGAAGAAAAGAGACTCTGGCACACAAACGGATGGAAGTGATGAAAATGAAATACCTCCAACAGGAAGAAAGTGCAATAAAACTAGGAGAATTATGGATACTTCCACTGATTCCGAAGATGTTGTAAAACCTGTTGTGATAAAGCAACACCGGTTCTATTTCGAGACTGAATCAGAAGATTCGGAGGTGCCGCAAGGATCGAAAACTGCGTGTAGAAATGCAAGAACTGTAGATAAAACGTATAGCAGTGACGAAACTAGTGAAGAAATTAAACTTAGATGTAAAAGAAACCGAAATCTGTTTTCGAACAGTAGCGAAAGTAGTGAATATGAAGAATGTGATCTTGAGAGAAAAAAATACCCTGAGAGATCTAATGCTTCTGGCAGGGAGAAAGATGATGACGTAAAAAGTTCACATTTAGTTTTGAGGAATTGCAGAAATGGAACAACACAGTTAACAAATTGTAATAATGTAACTGCACATAACTATTCTTCAATCGAAGAAGATATTATCATGTTGCGGAGAAAAAGAAAAGCTTTCAATGTCATTACAGATTCTGATGATGAATTGCTGTCAGCAAAACAAAAAGTTGCAGACCATGAAGCGTTCACAAGAATAACTAAAAACGATGCAAATGATAACAACTGCTTGGAAAAACATTCTTTGACAAAAATTAGACATTTAAGCGAAAAGAAACATGAAAAGAATGCGAAAAATATAAGCAGAAATGAAGCTAAGGCCGCAGAAAGAGATTTATCCAAGGAAACAATTGAAAAAAGTAAATATAATAACTTAAAATCTCCTCCACATTCTACTAAACAAGATAACAGTTTAGATATTGCTTGCATAGCTAAAAGAACACGACTTAAAACTATAACGAATTCTAGCAGCAGTTCAAAAAAGGAACGAAAGGAAATATTTAATAGCATATGTGGCCAGATCGGTTTTAGCGAGAACACTGTCGGCGAAACGGTTCAGGAATCTAAAGAGAATTTCAAAAATGTGTCAGACTCGGATGTTGCTTGTGAGCAAAAATATAAGAATTTAAATAACATTATAGAGGAAGATGAAAAAGAACGGAGTAATACATTTGAAAGCTGGAAATCTGAAACCACCTATCGGCTGCCGGAATTAAAAAATAATAATTATGACACATATCACAGTCCAAAAGCTCGTAGCAGACAAAGCGCTGGAGACATTTCCTCTGCTTCCTCTGAAATTGAAATTGAAACAAGTCCCTTAAGAACGCCAAAATCATCATCACAGTTTTCAAATATCAAAAATACACCAATTGCTTGTTCATCTTCATTGCTAGATAATTGTTCTCGGAATAACTCTCCTTTTCATCCAATACAATTGTCAAAAGGAATTTTCGAAAAAGATGATAATGTCGGTGACATTCCAAATTCACATGTTGATAGTGAAGACGAGTCCATTTATGTCTGCATTTCAAGTAGTGAAGAAGAAAAAACTTCAAATGCTTATACTGTTTGCGCGAGTGCTGTAAAGCCCACGTATGCCAACAGTAACTCGGAATCCAAAAATGTGTGTAATAGAACAAGAAGTCAGACGGAAACCAGTAAAAATACTTTCGATGACGAAGAAATCAATACGAAAAATATTGTTAAATCTAGGAAATTTCGAAGTGAATCGGAAAGTAGTGAAACTACTGAAAATGAAGGTTTTAAAGGATTTATATCTCCTGATATATTCCAAGACTCTGATAGTGAGAATGAAGAAGATGGCCAAGTAACTACTTCACAATTACTTTTCAAAAGTATTAGAAATGAAACTACAGAAACACAGAGTAACAAAAAAGAATATATATATAATAATTCTTCGAACGAGGACGAATTTACAAGCAAAAGTAGAAAGGGAAAAGGCTTTAATGTTCCAATCTCTTCGGATTATGATGACTCAGAAAATATGTCGATAACAACGATTGAAAGCGATAAAAATTATGACTTTTTGCAAGAACAAAGTAATATCAGAATAAGAAGATCAAACAAAGACGAAATTACAAACAAAAGCAATCTCCCAATCTGCTCATATCATGATGACTTAGGAAATATGTCGATAGTAACGATTGAAAGCGATAAAAATGATCATTTTTTGCCAGATCAAAATAATATCAGAACTAGAAGATCCAACAAAGACAAAATTTTAAACAAAAGTACCGAAAGGAAAGTCTTTAATGTTCCAAACTGTTCGGATGATGATGGCTCAGAAAATATTTCCATAATAACGATTGAAAGCGATAAAAATTATGACTTTTTGCAAGCGCAAAATAATATCAGAACTAGAAGATCCAACAAAGACGAAATTTTAAACAAAAGTACCGAAAGGAAAGTCTTTAATGTTCCAAACTGTTCGGATGATGATGGCTCAGAAAATATTTCCATAATAACGATTGAAAGCGATAAAAATTATGACTTTTTGCAAGCGCAAAATAATATCAGAACTAGAAGATCCAACAAAGACGAAATTATAAACAAAAGTAGAAAAAGGAAAATATTTAATGTTCCAATCTGTTCGGATTATGATGACTCAGAAAATATGTCGATAATAACGATTGAAAGCGATAAAAATGATGATTTTTTGAAAGAGCAAAACAATATCGTAACTAGAAGATCAAATCCTTTGAATAAATCTAAGGAAAATAAAATTCATAAAGAGCAGGTATACAGAAAAGAAAATAGTTTAGATATTTCCTGTATAGCTCAAAGGACGAGACGTAAAACTATAGCCAAAAGCTGTAATAATATAAACAGCAAAAAGAAGAAAAAATGTAATCCCATGGATGCATCATGTATATCCCTAAGGACTAGACGTAAAACCACATGTTGTGAACAAACAGATTATAGCAAGAAATCACGTCGCGAGAAATCACAAGTTTACGAAAAAAATTTTAAATCTAAAGATGATTTAGCAATTTTAATAACAGACTCGGCACATGATTCAAAACAAAAAGATGTGAATTTGAATAATTCCACAGTGAAAGATGATGTTGCGGCAACTTGTACGCGCAGTCGCAATAGTTTAAAATCAAAAACACAAATACCACCTGAAATCTATGAAAATAGCTCCACCGTCTTAATGAATAGTAGCACACATTGCGATAGGCGTATATCCTCTGATTCCTCTATGGAATTTGATGCAACTCCTTCAGCACTGCCAAAATTAACTCCACGTTTTTCGAACATTAAAAATAAACCCAATTCCTGCTCATCTTTAAGGCTTGAAAAATGTCCCCAACAAAAAATTACAGCCTTTCTAACGCCTATTTATACAAAAAGGAATCATCTCATAAAAGAAATTATTCATATCAAGTCGTATATTCCCAATCCTCATCGTATAGATTGAAAGGATAATATTTGCACAGAATATTTTTTTGTTTAAAATTTGCTGAATTATTTAAAATTATTATTATTGTCAATTAGTTTGTTTATACATTTAATTATGGATACGTATGCATAATGTACATACAAACATATTTACATGTTCATAATAATTTAATTTTAAAATATCTATTTTAGACTCTTACTTCTTCACCAAGAGGTATTGATAAGTGTAAATTTTGAAAATATTTCGTTTTCCTATTACGAATTACTACAATTATTATTCTCTATTCGTTTGCTTATAGATACATATCAAGAATAATTTTATATTTTTAAGGAGTATTGTATATTTTAGACACGTTTAGAGGATGGAAATATTTGGCGAAATGTATATTTTTTTGAGGCATTTAATAATAGGCAACATACATAAATGAATTACATACATACATATAATTTACATATACATGCATACATATACATACATACATACATACGTATACATACATACATAAAAAAAACATTTTCCATAATGCTCTTTTATTTGACTATCATCGCATTGGAATATTTGTATAAATTATTGTTTAATAAAAAAAACTAAAACATAATTAGTTAATTCTTAAAGATACGGGTATGTTCTGTATGTGAAATTAAAACGTGGGAAATTGCCAATTATTGGTGTTGAAAATATTTACTATATATGTATAATAACAACGCTATGACAATTCCGAACGATTCAATTTTACTTAGAAAACAGAACATACCCCCGATAACGAAACTTACTTATTTACATACATATGTATATCAATTTAGAAAGCAAATTTTCCAACTCCTTAAATTTCTATGGTAGGAGGTTTTTGTATTTAATATGCTCTGTTCCAAACCATTATATCCAACAAACATTTTTTATATATTGTTTCAACTATTAATTTAATTTTTTTTGTTTTAAAATCATGGTAATCAAGGCAGGTAGTAGCGGAAACGCAGTTGAGCTATTTTTTTTTAAATTATAGTTCATTCGAAGCTTCAAAAATTGTTTACGAAAGAGAAATTAAAAAAAATGTTAAAAAATTTTCAATGTGAAAAATATTTTATTAAAAAAATTCTTTTGAAATAAATTTAAAAATATGAAAAAACTATTAAAAAATTGTGAAAAGTGCCTAAACGTTGCAAATTTTGTTAGTGGTAGCTGCCGTGAAAATTTTTTTTTCAAATTTATGTGAATAATTTTCATTATTATTATTATACAACAAATTCTATTTTTGATATTTTGACTTTTAGCATGTTGTTTTTTTTCATTGTTGTATTTTTTCATTGTTTTTGTAATCCTGATATTACCTGGAAATAGATGTGATTTGATGGTAATAATATTTTTATTTTTCATTATCAAAGACGACAAGCATTTTTGAAGAAAATTATAAGGGGATTCAAAAAATAAGCACAAAAATATTTTCAAACAAAATCGTCCCAATTCTTATTCTGAAATCATCATCGCATCCGCATATAGCCACAGCTTGCATGCCGGCGTTAAAAATTTGTGCCGGCTTGATTACAGAAATTTGTATAAAAATTCCGGTAGTCTTTGGTCATTGTTTAATTTTACCATATTTTCTTAAAGCAATTTAAAATCATCATCATCAACCTTTTATTGCCACAGCTAACATTCACACACACATTTCCCTTTCCACGTAAGTTTTATCTGCCACAAACTTAACAAAATTCTGGCAACTTTATTCGCGCACAGTTTCTTTCGAACTGGCAATGTAGTTTTTGGCATCTCTTTCTTTAGTTGTCATTCGTTTAACAATTGCGCGATTTACTTAAAATGAGTCTCCTTCTAAAATAATTTTTCTAATATTAAAAAAAGTATTATGCCGGTCAAATCTCGAAGAAGTTTTATGAAAAAGTGTTAATTTAATTTGTGCTTTATAAAGTTTTGTGAAAATATTGCACGAAACTATGAAATTTTAATAGAAAATCCAATTGGAAAAATGTTATTCAGAAAGATGGCAAATAGTAGAGGAAAAAGTATGTGTTGCCTTTTGTTGTTGATATGATTGTGTGTGTTAGTATATGAAGCTGGCTGCCGGCAGAGCACCCTTTTTTAATGTTAAAAGTTTCTATGTTAATGCCGGCAAGTTGATTTTCTAGGTTATGTTGAAAATGGTTAATGTGAGGAGTTTAATAAAAAGCATTCATATGTGTGCGTGTGTTTGTATGATTAATGAAAAGCTGAGTATTTGAAAAATGCATACAGAGCATACGTGTAAATAAAGAGTAATAATTAGGAGGTTTAGTATACATAGTAGGTATAAATAAAAAATATAATGAAAATGCAGTGATATAATGATAAAATAATTAAAAATAAATAAATGAAAGTGCTATTAATTATAAAATTAAATTAAAATCAAGTTCAAGTAAAAATAAATAAAATTAAAATTGTAATAATTCAGTGTTTTCATTCAAAAAAATTAATTGAAATTTCGGCAATTAAAAAAATTTAGAAGTCGATATTACTAAATTGAGTTGAAATAAAGTGAAAATAATAAAAATATGATAAGAAATAAAAGTGCATATTATATATTTATAAAATTAAATAAATTCAATAAAAAAGGTTTTATTTATAACCTATAATATAAAGGAAAAAAATGCATACTAAAAGAAAAAAATAAATGTCAGATTCATTTAAAAAAGGTTTAAATAGTTAAATTGATAGAAAAATAAAAAAAGAATGTGTCCTAATAATAATAATTGATTAAAAAATCAATTATTATGTTGGATGCAGCTGTTCAACCCAATTAAATTTGCAAGGTAAGTGATTTACAGAAATAATTGCTAATATACATACATACATATATAGATATGTGTGTAACTACCCTTTTGCAGAAAATGTATCAGAGTTTGCGTTCGTTTAATTACAATAACTTATTTATACTTATGTATTTCCAACAACAATTCTGATTTTTTTTTTGTTAACAATTGTTTTGATACTACTACTACTACATAAATACCTATTTAAAAAAATATTTTATGTGGGATAGGTAATCTAAATGCATATAACTACCGTTAGAGGTAGTATTTACAGTTATTGGAATTTTATTTGATATTTTTTCTAAAGTCTTAATCATTTGTTGGGAATCGCAATTAATAAGATAATGGTTGGTTTCGGTTTTTTAATATCTTTTTAATAATATGCATTTTCAGTTATTTATCATTAAAGTTGTACAAATTAAACAAAATAAAATCTGAGAAAATTTTTTCCTTCTTAAAAAATGCCTTATTTACTTATTTATGATGGCTCTTTTTGTGTTTGTATAAACCAGCGTATTAGGCAAATTTCATATCACACTTAACACATTAACGGCCTGGCCCACGATGTCGATAAGAAACTATCGATCGCTTATATTGAAAACAAAAACAAATTTTCTTGTTTTGTTTTTGTTTTCAATATAAGTAAGCGGTCGATAGTTTCTTGTCGACATCGTGGGCCAGGCCGTAAAATTGATTCTTCTCAGTGCGCAAACTGGACAACATGAGACTTACAGAGCTGGACATAAGCAAGTTAGTAATGTGTTTGTTAATAGTAAAGTTAGTTAAAGAAGCAACTAAAAAACCACTGAACCTTTGACTTTGTAATCATTGCCTCTTTTGCATAGATATGTTTTAAAGAAATTTGGTATGGACATAAACATATGCTTGTATGTACATATGTATATCATAAGCATAAATAAAAATCCATAATTAACAAAAAATTAAAAATCGGTAGTAAATCGTAAATGCTAATTTCTTTTTAAACCGATTTCCATAGCAGGCATTAACTTGAATAATTAAAAAATAACTCGGTAATCTATAAAAACATAAATTAGAGTGTCCAAAACAATTCAAGTAAACACATATCAAACTAATTTTGTGTTTAAAGCGTTTTTTTTATCAAATACGTAACTAATTTAAAATATCAAAGCGGAAGAACTACAGCTGCATCCGCCTGTAGTAACAGCTTGTATGCCGGCATTAAAAATTTGTGTGGGCTTGATTGCACAAATGTGTTTAGAAATTCTAATAGTCTGGACAGGGTTTAATTTTCCTATATTTTCTTAAATCATTAATAATATATAATTCGTTATATATACATACTACCTCTCGCGTTGATTTGTTTAAAAAATGCATGAAAAACCGGTCTTAAAACTGGTTAAACAATCCAACCTAAAATGAAAATTTCCATAATCAGCTCAAAAATGTGTGTTGTTGGAAAAAATCCATACCAAATACGAAAAAAAATTTCCGAACCGGATAAAAAATATCCCATATTAATGGTAATGCATGAATCACAGAATATAAGATTACGCATTGCGCATGTTTGTTAACCTGAGTGTGCTGGTATTTGGCTGGTGTGACCTCAAAATGACGTAGAAATTGAAATGTAAACAAAATTGGCCTATACCGAAATACACGTGTTTGTGTGATTGTGTTAATGTTTATCGGCTAATGTGACGTACATGGGCAGAAAAAGAATTCTTTCAAAAGCTGAATGCGTAATCTTGTATTCTTTGATTCATGCTGGTAATGTACATAGCTTTCCATTGGTGAAAGAATTTTCCAAATCGGTTTAGCGGTTTGGGCGTGAAAACACACAAACTCACTTTCACAAAGATATGAATTAGAGCCTTTCTGTATTAAGGTAACGATATTTATGTACATATGTATGTGCCGTTAATTATGAAAGTGGTCTAAGTCATGTGCACTTTTGCTTCGAAATATTAAATAAATATTAAAAAACTTCGATAAATCCTTAAATACTAAATACATTTATATTAATCGAGACTAGTACAACTCTAAGCTAAAATGTTGCATAATATAAAAATATTCTTTGATTTGTTCAACTGTAATCTTCAAAATATATCGACCAAGGAAATATATGACTTAGACAACTTTCATAATTAAGGGCACATACATACATATGTATGTATGTATGTAAATAGTATATCTAATCGTACAAATATGTACATATATGTATTTGATAATCATCAACCTTTTATTGTCACAGCTAACACTCACACACATTTCCCGTTCCTCGTTTATTTCTATCTACCACTAACTTAACAAAATTCTGGCAACTTTATTCGCGCACAGTTTCTTTCGAACTGGCAATGTAGTTTTTGGCATCTCTTTCTTTAGTTGTCATTCTTTTAACAATTGCGCGATTTACTTAAAATGAGTCTCCTTCTAAAATAATTTTTCTAATATTAAAAAAAGTATTATGCCGGTCAAATCTCGAAGAAGTTTTATGAAAAAGTGTTAATTTTATTTGTGCTTTATAAAGTTTTGTGAAAATATTGCACGAAACTATGAAATTTTAATAGAAAATCCAATTGGAAAAATGTTATTCAGAAAGATGGCAAATAGTAGAGGAAAAAGTATGTGTTGCCTTTTGTTGTTGACATGATTGTGTGTGTTAGTATATGAAGCTGGCTGCCGGCAGAGCACCCTTTTTTAATGTTAAAAGTTTCTATGTTAATGCCGGCAAGTTGATTTTCTAGGTTATGTTGAAAATGGTTAATGTGAGGAGTTTAATAAAAAGCATTCATATGTGTGCGTGTGTTTGCATGATTAATGAAAAGCTGACTATTTGAAAAATGCATACAGAGCATACGTGTAAATAAAGAGTAATAATTAGGAGGTTTAGTATACATAGTAGGTATAAATAAAAAATATAATGAAAATGCAGTGATATAATGATAAAATAATTAAAAATAAATAAATCAAAGTGCTATTAATTATAAAATTAAATTAAAATCAAGTTCAAGTAAAAATAAAAAAAAAATTTAAATTGAAATAATTCAGTGTTTTTATTTAAAAAAAACTAATTGAAATTTCCGCAATTAAAAAAATTTAGGAGCCGATATTACCAAATTGAGTTGAAATAAAGTGAAAATAATAAAAATATGATAACAAATAAAAATATTATGTATGTATAAAATAAAATAAATTTAATAAAAAAGGTTTTATTTATAACCTATAATATAAAGAAAAAAGAAGTGCATGCTAAAAGAAAAAAATTAATGTCAGTCATTTGAAAATGGCTGTTATATGATTAAATTGATAGGAAAATATAAAATCAAGCAATCTTTATTGGTGCTTTAAAAATGCTATTATTTGTGGTGGAGGCAGCTGTTCAATCCAACATATTTTGCAAGGTAAATTATTAACTGAAATAATTGGTAATATAACTGCCTGTTTGCAGAAAATGTATCAGAGTTTGCGTTCATTTAATGACAAAAATCTATGTTGCTGAAAATACATATGAATTTTCAACAAAAATTCTTATTTGTTTTCTGTAAAAAATTGATACTACTTCTGCTACTACTGACCCTTTCTGAATTTAAATTGAAAAATATAAATTACATTTAACGCTTTGTGAATTACAACTGGAAAAGGTATAGGTTTTTTTAGTTTTACATTCTTCTGCTGTTAGTTCTGATTTTTCGTGGTATATAAAGGAGTAACATTTCCAATGTATTTTTGTATTTAAGAGAAAAATTATGTAAATAATTTTTTGTTTTAATAATTATCATTGTAAGTTATAAACTTGTTTTAAATTACAATTATACATTTTCTTCAAAATTAATCGTGAAATATTAATACTATTTTATGTTAAAATTTTCTTAAATTTAAATATATTCTTTTAATGTTAATGATTTTCTTAAATTTTTAGCTTTACAAAGGTTTATATGGTTTTAAATTATTATTATGAACTTTTTATATGGATTTTGGTTCTATTTTTCAGTTTCTACCTTAACTAATATAGGAGTAATATTTAATTTAATGTAATAATTATTGTTTAATATTCTTTTTCTTTTGTTTTTATAGTTAGTTCATTATATATGTTCAGTGCAAATTGTAACGTGAGTCATGGTTCTTGTACGTACTCATGATAATTATTAAATTTCTTGTTATTGTCTAAAATGTTGGATGGCAATTTTTCGTATAACAATTTATATGGCAAATGGCCTGTGTCTACATGTGGCTTTCGTCCATTAGTTTGTATTGAAATATGTCATCAGTTATCTTTGTTGGGGCATTGTATGTTAGTATTTTTAGTTGAGGACATTTACTATTTATATTTATTTTGGCATATGCTTCTTTTTTATATATTTTAAATATTTCATCCTTATTATATTGCGCTAATTCTCTTATATTTTCTTCGTTAATTTTAGATATCAGTTTCCTCAGAATCGAATTTAGTTTCGCTGAGTTATCGCTTAATTTCATTATTCATATTTTTTTATTCATATTTTAGGTATGTAACTTCTTCTTATCGAATCTGGTTTCGATGAATTATCATTACATCCTATGTTCATATTTTCGGTACGCAATTTCTTCATATTCGAATCTGGTTTCGATGAATTATCATTACGTCCTATGTGCACAATATTATTTTCAATAAATATATCTTTTTCTTTTATATTTTCAAGCTTGTTAAATTTCAATTTCTTCATATTTTTGACGTCATTGATGGATATGCATTCCCATATTTGAAGTTGATCAGACTTCTGAGAATCATATTTTTCCATATTTCTTTCTCTTGCGCGCGCATTATTTTCATATATATTATTGCTATTTGCCTCATTATTTTCTTTTATATTTGCCTCATTATTTTCTTTTATATTTGCCTCATTAGTTTTATTTTTAATTGCCCTTGTAGTTACTAATAATTTTCTTTAATTTCTCTAAGACAGTTGAAAATTCTAAATCTGATTATGAAAAATTTGCCGTTTAAAATTCTGTCATTAAGATTCCTAATTGATGGTTCTATTATGTCGTCAATATTTATTAATAATTTCTGTACATGTGTGTAGTTTTTTATGTAGACTGTATGTAGTGTTGTCTTATGTCATGGTTTTGGAATATAGAGTAATTTTCATTGTTCTTTTCCTATAATATATGAGTGAATGCACTTTGTTTGTCAATTCTATTTTTGCATAGTCGTCACTAATATTTTTGTGATAATTAGCAAGTTTTTTTTGTAGTTTTTTTTTTTTGTTTTTTACTTTCGTCATTGTTAATGTTTTGTAATTTAATATCTCACGGTTTTTAATTATGTTAGTGTGACAGTAAATATTTTTGTGTTTAAAATTTGTGGAGAAACCTGTGTATAATTTTTTTTATGTTTTTAGTTAATGAATCATAACTATATTTTTATAAAAGTTCAAATGTTTTTGTTAAAAAAAAAATAATAATTTATTCTAATATTAAGAAAAGTTAAGTATGTATAAAATTTAATAATAATTGCTAAATTTTTTTTTTTTGTCATTTACATAAACGTGCTGTATTTTAATTGGTGTGCTGACTTTACTGAAGTACTTTTCCGCTTTAGAAAGTGTGATTTTGTTGGTAACTTTAAAAACTTATTTCGAATGTGAAATTCCACATTTATTGAAGGCAACTTGCTGCTTTGTGTTGCAAATATATTGCAAAGCTTTTGAAGGTATATTATATTTGACATGTTGTTGCTTCGTGTTGAAAAGTTATTGAAAGCTTTTTGTAGGTATTTTGTATTTGTTGAAGACATATCTTAAATCTTTTTTTGACATTCGTCTATAGCCACAGGTTACAGTAAATTCTTTTTAATTAAAGTATGTATTAAGACCGGGATAAAATTTGATTGTTCTTCAAAGCTTTTTACTTTTGTCGCAATGCTATTTTTGGTCCGCAGGATCTTGTCCTCAGGATCATGGTTGCAGGATCGAAGTGGTCAGGATCGCCATGTAATACGTTTATAAATAAAGGCAGAATCGCCATGTAATACGTAATGAATCGTCAATTTATACAATATAAAATGTCTTTGGAAAGGGAGTCCCTATAGCCCCTTTTTATTTTAAAATAGCTGGGGGGGTCCCAGCTAAAACTTAGGCGTTCAAAAGAACTGCCAAAAGAAGTTTTGAAACTTTAAAAGAAAACAAGGCTAAATAGCCGATTTATGTTAATCAAATTAAAGTCTGATTTTATTTAACATTTTGACTGCTTATATACTATTTTACATTCTTCAATTTTTGTGTTTCTTTATGTCTTTAGTTTTGCTATAACAACATAATTTATTAATAAAAATAAAAGTGTGTCATTTAAATATTATAAAGTAAGCGTTCTGTTAATTATTACAATGAACTGTGTTGCAATGCAATTAAACTATGATACAGTGTATTATAGTGAGTGAGGTACACTACAATCTATTAGGTTTTCATCTATTTTTTTTAAGTAAATCACACAATAGATTCCTATATCAGATTTCATCGTTTGACTGACTATTCACATTTTTTTTTTTTTTTTGATGCGAGAATATTCCTCTCTGCTACAATGTCTCTAGTTTTCTGGAGATCTACTCTGTATGTTAATATCATGCTAATTTGAAAGAAATTTCTTACAGAGCAGACCTCGTGTATGATTTTGCACTTTGTCTTCAAAGCATCCCTAAGAAAATTTGAAGATTTCCACTTTTGTAATTGTCAATATATGGGATAAATGAAGTATTACCTTATATGGTTGCTACCCTTTTCTCCATATCGTTAAAAAAAGAAATATCTAAGCTCAATGTTTGAAAATTTTCAAAATAATCGTTATTCATACTGCGTGACACAAGAAGGCACTTTGCATTTTTTATTTACATGCATACATACATACATATGTATGTATGTATGTGTTTGTTTTTCCATCTTAAAAAAGTCATAATAAGTTATTAAGCTTTAAGAACACATTTTTAATATTGTAAGAACTAAGACAGTTTTTCTTATATCATAAGTTTACACAAATAAGAAATCCACGTTGTTTAACTAAAAATAATTTTTTATAAGGACTTGAGAAAATTGCTTAAGAAAAGTCTAGAACCGAATAGCACTCAAAACAAAGATTTAAATAATTGGTAAAAAAAAGTATCACACGTGTTTAAAGAATAGTAATTAATTGTTTCAGTGTTAAAAATTTCGATTATTAAACCAAAATATTTTAAAAAGCACTATAAATTCCCCTTTTAAGAAAAACGGCTATTTAGAAAGGAAAAAATCCACACAAAAAAAAAGTACCCGAAAAGCACCCAAATGGCAACGCTGTACACAACACAACTTTTCCACTCTCATTTGTTATAAAAAAGCTTTTTCATTCTACCATAAGCAGTGTTGCCATACTTATTTGCTCAAAAATCTTCAAGTCGAGCAAAAAAAAACTTTTTTTGTGACAAAAAATCTTTCTTGTTATTTTATTGAATGGAAATGAGTTAAAATTTATTTTGTTTCCTGTGAACTATTAAAAATAAAGCCAAATAACACAAAATATTTAATGTATAGAATATGTGTAAGATCATTATGAAGCAAATCAGAAAATTTGTAAGTAGTTTGGTCAAAAAATCCCTCAATAATATATTAAAAGTAACAAAAGTAAAATTTTTAAAAATCTTATTTTAAGATAAAAAATCGTTTTTGTCGTTTTAACATGTCTAAAAACTTAAAAAATAAGATACATTTTCACATATGGTAATACTGACCATAAGAAAAAAGCTGAGAATATTGCACACAATAAAGCTTAATTAGTAGTTGTATTTGCTTTTATTAAAAGTAAACTCATGTGTTACTATTTGTTTTTGGCTCAAAAGTTCTTCCACGGCAAAGAAAAACAAAAAAAAAAAACAAAGAAATCTATGGAAAAAAGCATGAAAAATTGTGTTACGCGGCCAAAAACACAGTTCCATGTGAATCGCGTAAACGTAAGCACGTACATTGGGGAGTGTTAAGGAAAAGTGAAAAAGAGGAGTAAAACATATATATATATATATATATATGTATGTACATACATACATAACTAATTACTGGCGACTATTTTATTAGAAAAAGTTAAATAATTCTATTTATTTAAAATAAATTAGAAGGAAAATTAAAACTTCTTAACATTTGAGGTTTAAGAAATAGAAAAAACAAAGTCAGTAAATCAAATAAATAACAAACATACTACATACACATTTACATAAGTATGTACGTAGATATACGAGAACATATACCCTGCCTGCACAAATGTTTTTTATGTACTTGAAGTAAAACAACAAAAGCAAATAATGTTATAAATGACAAAACTAAAAGAATAATCGGCATCAATTAACACCAGCTTAACAAATAGGTATGTAAGTATTATTATCGTTTCTAATTTAATGGGTACTTATGTAAGTATGTGTGTACTGTGGAGTTATCGGTCGTACGAAAAAAAATTACATAAATAAAAGTATCTATGTATACTCTCCTGCAACGTATACCCTGCAGGAGAGTAGGCGATAATTGTCTAAAAGCTACTAGTGTAATTACTGAAATAGCAAGAACTATTGCAAAAAGGGTTAAAGATGTTCTGTAAAATTACTAGTGCTGATGAGTACTACTCGTAGTATATGAAGTAGTTCCAAGGCATCACATTGCAAAATAAATTTTGACTCTCTAACAGATAAAAATTGGTATCATACAATTGTTAAAATTTTAGGTTCATCTAAAAACAATTATTATTAAATAATTATAATTACCCCTTTGTAGAAGAAGAATTGGTAATAAACTAGTACCAATGGGACTAGTAGTTTTCGAAACACACTCAATGCTAATTTGAGCATTAAGATGGTATAGGAAAGTTTACAGTTGGGAACTAGTGGTGGTGATTTCTGTACTACCCTGCAGATAATGCGACTAGTCCATACATGCATGTAAGGACGAGTTTAAAGAGGCGTTGGAGTACTCCAAAACTACTCCAAATATATGAAAAAAGGTGGTCGATTTATCATTGTGATGTCCTAGGCTTGAGATCACATGGTCCAATTTTGCATTACATCGGACTAACCCCAAAACTACCCCATATAGAATAGTTTTAGACTACTTGCATACAATTTGTAAGTGCCTAAGAATAACGATCATAATCGTTTAAATACGAACACTTATCGTGTAGCATTGAATGTTTGAATGAAAACGACATGATCCATGACTGCATTACATGCGACCATGATGTAACTAGTCTGTTTCATTTAGATTGGACCACGTACTCCAATATTATTTGTAGGGTAATAAAATATTAGTTAGACACATGCATACATACATATATACATACATGTGAGTATGTAACCTGTACGAAATGTCACTCTTTAGAAAATGTCACATTTCTGATTCACTATGGACGTTGTCACCAGTACTACTGACAAATTATACCCCAGACAATGTTTTTTTCTATAAAAATTTCACATGTGCGTGTCATCGAAAATCAACTACTGACGTAGTTAATTCTTTTGGATACAGATAGTCACTAGTACATTTTAGTAATTCTAGTCTATGCTTTTGATAATGAAACTGCTTATATTGTGTTCACACTTGGAGTTTTATTTAAAAAAGAACTAATTCATAAAATCCGTACATATATATGTAAATTAATCATTTTTTTCACGGCATCTCACTTAAATGTCTGAACCGATAACCCCATTCCTTTTCTGTTTTGTTTGTTATTGTCTGGAGAACAAGAATATATATAAAAAACAAGAAAGTTGAGCGAAACAGAATAAAACGGGAAAAATTTGTGCTCTTGTTATTAATTTCTGTTTTTGATAAGATTGATATAAATACAAATTAAAGTGTATTCAATTTCTTTCAAGATGCGAACGAAGTCGCGGGAAAATGCTAGTAATATATATAAAAAAGTAGGGATTTGGTTTGTCGTTTATATTAAATATACAGATCAAAAATTCAATATTAGTAAAGTCGAACACTTGCATATGGCAAGTTTTTAACTAATCCCACAAAATCTTTTACAGGCTCAACGAAATCTCCACAGTTGGCAATTTGACTTAACCCAGCAAAAAAATTTGAAGATTTTGTAATGGGTAGTACTCTTTTAATGGCTTACAAAGTAATGAGTGGTACTTATTTATTTAATTATTTTATGTGTATAATAATGACTGTCTAGTAATTAATAAAATAACAACTTATTTATATCATTACGTGAAAGTACTTATTGTAGTACTTTCTAGTTAATAATTAAATCTATCTAGAAAAGTATTTATTGATCGTGAAAGTGAGCTTCGAAAACAATAAAATAACTTTGGTTTACTACAATATTTATTACAAAATCTAAGTATTTTCGCATATTCTTCAATATACGTACTCATATATTTGCTTTGTAAAATTATGATTTTTAACAATCCCAAAAAAGGTACAAGTTTTATAATTATGTTACAAAATTCTATTTGTTCATAGTTTTAGGCTATTTTATTAAATTTTATATTTTTGTGAGCAAAAAATAACCCATTAAATTTTGAATACTTTTAGGCAATCAGTAATCTATTAACTTTTGGATATTTGTAGGCAAAAAGTATAGGGTACCGCATACTTTTTGAACTTCTCAAACAAAAATAATTGGTTATTCAGTCCAATTGTAAATACTCATGACTGGAGAGTACATACACTTTTTTTCATTCTAGTAGGCAAACTGTTTTGCTGGGAAGTTTCATTTTGATATTTTCTATATATACATATTGATTCTTTTAATTATTCTCTCTTATCAGGTAACTATTCGTTAACGTTTCATCAATGCAATACTAAAAACTTAGGCTTGACTAGCCGATGTAGAAAACAACAGCCGATGTAGAAAACAACTAACAGCAATTGACGGGCTCAAGCTATTTTCGAGACCTTAGGGAATGGGAATAGACTGCCTAAATAGAAGAGGATAGAAGAGCCTCAATTTTTTTGGTATTGTATTGACGTGGATAGATAGTTAAAGAATAAAGTAGGTTGCTTAATACATTTATAATTATCTTTTAAATTGATTCCATAAAATAATTTTTTTAAAAAAATTTAAATTTTACTTGACATTTACTTGTATTTTCAATAAACCAATCAAGTATTAAGAAGCATAGTTGTATGTATCTGAGAAAATATTTTAAACGCATCGAAAACAGTATTAATATATAGACGCTACTTTAATAATGACACCAAAAAGTCACCAAAGTGGTCGCCAAAAGTGGTGGCTTGGGACACTTAACCCCACGCTTCCTTCAGGTTATCTATAGGTATATAATATTAATTATTAAAACTGTACTTACATATATGTATATGTTGGTATTATGTTATTGAATTTAATTTCAATTTAAACAAAAAGAAACAGAAAACTTAGTAAAAGAAAATTGTGTACATATCCTCACACATTGTATTGTACGTATGTAAGTATGTACTTATGTATATGCATGTATACACCTATGCATACTTACATGTGTATGTAAAGTAAAATACATACATATCTACGCGCATATTAAATATTTCATTGATCTATTCAAAACCATTCTTGATAAAAACCACCTACTTTCGCTTGAACTACTTACTATGTTCGTTCTTTTATTCATTCAAACCAACAACAAGTGTTACAACAATAACCAACAGACAAAGTACGTCTGTACCTACACTCAATCCTATATTTACACGGTTAGCACGGTTTACAAAAATATTCTTATGATAGAATTACTAAAATCGTATAGTGCTGTTGCGTATCAGCTGACAAAATCCGTAACATTTAATAAGCATGTTGATGCTTATTGGAAATTTTGTTGGCAACGTTTGCTACGTAAAAATCTACAGAAAATAGATTTTTGAGTAGCAAACGCCAACTTCTGTCTTTACCCTGGTGTTTACACGTTTCTCTTATTTTACACGCATAAAAGTATCGGAGTTTAGGATTGAAAAAACTGTTGATACTGTACAAATCAGAACAATGCTCAATGATTTTTACAGTTTGCTTCGAATACCCATCCTATTGAAGTACAATTTCTTCCTTTGTGTATGCGTGAATAATAATTTTTTTTGTATTAAAAATCATGAAATTGAATAAAACCAGCACTGTTTGAAGAAAAAAGAACAACATTTTTATGTGTTTCACAGAAGTATTAATTTTTAGACCTTTGAAGATGTTTGAATTAATCTAATACAGTTTCTTTGCACGATTTTTTTTAGTACACAGTACTATCTACCTGGAATGTATGTGCCGTGTAAAAACAGCATTAAGTGTACATATAAATTTATGTGTTCACCCTCCCTCATTATCCTGTTTTAACCCCACACAACACAATGCCGACAAACACAAATACAACCCCCCCCCCCCCCCCTTTCAAATACTCGTAAAACGTTAGAACAAAAAAAAAAGAATTTAACTCAAGAAGAAGAACGTAACTAACATACAAACCCATTATTGTTTGACCTCTACACAAGGATGCCAGATGAAGGCAATAAGTGAAACTAAATTGTAATGCACCGGCCGCCTACAAATAATAAAATATTCTTATTTCCACACTCAAAATAAAAATCAATCCATCCGTACTTAAATCAATCCAAAGCGGTGTCATAAGTACGGTAAGTACGGATTTACTTAAATCAAGTACAGAAGGCTTGATTCAAGTACGGATAATTCAAGTGCTAAATACTTAATTTTATCCATATCTAATCCTGAATCCGTACATGAAATAAGCCCAAAACAAGATTGATTTCAGAAAACCTGAGATTGAATCAAATTCAAAATGCCCTTGATTCAAGAATTTTCTAGTGTATTTAATCGCGAATCCGTACTTGAAATAATCCTAAAACGAGATTGATTAAGGAAAATCACAGATTGAATTAATCTAAAAATGGGACTGATTTAGTGCCCAATCCGTACTTGAAATAATCCAAAAACGAGATTCATTTAAGCAAAAATTAGATTGAATTAATCTCTAAAGGCACCTGTTTTAAGAAATCCTAACTTGATTTATTGAATAAAAAGATTTAATATATTTCTTAATTAACGTTATAATAATTTATTCGACCTTTTAGTTTAATATATACAAGTTTTATTTAAGCTTTAGGTCCTTTAGTTGATAACAATATTTATTATTTTATCGATATTTCGCTGCAAATAATAAATATTGTTATCAACTATTTACAAAAAGGACCTAAAGCTTAAATAAAACTTGTATATTTTTTAATTAACTTTGTACTGTCCATATTAATATTTTATTTGTTTTAATTAGTTTATTCCACTTGAAAAGGTTTTCACCAAACTCCATGCGAAGACCAAAAACGAGCATTGCTTCCTTTACGTGTTTCGGCAGAAAATTATTATGGAAGAATGCTAAATGAGACCAAAATTAAAGTTCTGCGAAAGGAAAAAGTTATAGATTTTAAATTTATATACATAGGTTCTCTTAGCAGTTAATTAAATGATTTTTTACTAAATAATAATAGGCACTTTACCTGCAAGATATTGCCTCTTTGTCATCAATAAATAATTACATATTTTGCTCTCAACTAAAGCCCACGTTTCTAAGTTGATTACATTTATAATCGTTATCGCTCCAAAAGTGCAACCCCATCAGCGCTCTAAGGGAAACTATGTCATTAAGAAGCTAGGGGTTCTTGGTCACCTAGAGCGATAACATATTTCTGAGTCCGGTCTTACAGCGAGTTGAGCAAAAAAAAAAAATAGTTATCAATGAGAAATTATGAGGCATGCGTATGCAAAAAGTTTTCGTACCTACTACTATTTTTTTTACTTAATATGTATGTATGTATATTTATAAAATATTTAATATATACATATTACATTTATAAAATATAATATGTATATACTAAAATATACTTCTATATATACATCTTTTACGGATATTTTCATAATGTTAGCAAAGTGTGTATTTTGTTTTTTTATTATTTGCAAAGACTGAAGCGATAGGAACTATATATTGGGTTCACAGACGACAAATTTTGGAATTATGGAAGATGAAAGAGAAGATAATGAAAATGGGAAGTATCATATTTCCTCTCTCGCCGATGAACTAAAAAGTTCCTCAACTAAAATTGCCGTGTGTGCAACGGCACTTGTTAAATACAATACGCATAATCGATAAAAAAAACTCATATTTTTACTTACGCCTTAAATATTGAGAAACAGCTCCGCAATCTAAGCCCCTCAGAACCTTTAGTAGCTTTCCTTTGCTTTCACTTTTTATTTTATTTATTTATTTATTATATATAGTTTTATTTTTTCCACTTTTATATTATTAAAAACAAACTTTTTCACACGAGTATTAAAAATCAACCGCGCGTAATCACTTTTAAATAAAATATTTTCTGTTAGAAATACAAATATTATATAATAATTTTTATTTTAATGCATTTATTTTCTCATTATATTGAATTTCAATCACAAGCACACTAATGAACTTGAAATTTTTTTGTTCAAAAGTATTTTTATTTTTCTTTTCATATGTGTATAAAGTAAGTACACAGCCGTACTTTAAATAAGTCTTTTTTTTACTCAACTTAAGAACTTTTTACTTGATTCATATTTTTTTACATAATTTAAGCACTTCATACCCAATTTAAGAAACTCCAGGATTGGTTTTCCAAAGTAATCCCGTTTTTGGTTTGTTTTAAGTAAATGTTAGTGCTATTCGTACTAAAATTTTTAAGTACGATTCGTACTAAAAGTAAGTAGAAAAAACTTGAATTTAGTACGGCTTTTTTCTTTCTGTGCATATTATCTTTTGTTGCATATTTGATTAATTTAAATTTTAGTTAACAAAGACATTTGCATTATTTTAAGCATATCTACAATTAATCGCGTTTTTATAAGATAAATTCATATACATATCGCTCATTTACTCAAACAACGTCATAACTCCAAAAAACTAGTTTGCCAGAAAACGAGTTTAAATTTTATTATTTACGCACAACTTAATGGAAAAAGAAAATTTTATTTGCTTTCAAGAATATGCAAGATATATCGTGCCGTAACCGCTAAAAAAGCTTAAGCGACATAATTTTCGAACTTAATTTTTTAATCAAAATCGATTATTAGCGATCGTAAATAACCAATTTTCGCCAAAAAAAAGACGTCCAAAAATGTGTGGGTAAAGCTTTTTTTTTTTAGCGGTTATGGCACGATTTGTATGACATTTTTACACAATATGAAAAACGATTCCATTCTGTTTTGAGTTATGACCAGGGAAACCGCAAATATGCAATTGCATGTTTTTTCTTGTGTGACGTATTAATGCGAAGATAAGATATTTATCCGTTTCAGATCTTTGCATATTTCAGTCTTAAACGCATATTTTTAGCATTTTTCGAATTTTGAGAGCATATTTGACGCTTTTAGGGCATATTTTGATATTGTATAGAGTATTTATATTTTAATATGCTAGAAGCCATTTATCTGTTGTTCAATATATTTTTTTCACCAACTAAATTTCATTTTCAATTATCTATACATATAAATTATACATTTTTATAATTTTTGCGCCGTTATTACGGACATTAGTTTAAATAAATATTTGGTTTTGCTATTTGTGCCGTACTCTGCCCCGATTACATCAAGAGACGTTGAAAGAATATTGGCAGTGTATAAAAGTTTATTAAGATGTGACAAGCAGCGATTTTTAATTGAAAATATAGGCCAAAATTTTATTGTTTATTCCAATAAAAATTATAAATAATAAATTCAGTAAAGTGCGACTCTGACTCGCGCACGAAGGGTTCCGTACGAACACTAGATATGTAATTTAATACAAACTTCATCCTACATAATATATATAGTTTTGGCATTTTTTTTCGTTTTGGGGTCTTTTCGATTTTTTTTGTTTTGGCGTTTCTTGCGTTTTTTTCGGTTTTGACGATTTTTTTAAGTTTCGGCTATTTTTTAGTTTTAACACTTTATTTTCCCGTTTTGGGGATTTTTTTCGGTTTTTGGCGATTTTTTTCATTTTTGCGATTTTCTTTTATAAAATTTTTTTAGTTTTGGCGACATTTTCGCGTTTTGGCGATTTTTTTCGATTTTTGGCGTTTTTTTTTCATTTTGGCGATTTTTTTCATTTTGGCGATTTTTTCGAATTTGGCGATTTATTTTAGTGTTAGAATTTTTTTTTAATTTTGGCGATTTTTTTCGTTTTGGCGATTTTTTTTTAATTTTTGGCGATTTTTTTTTTGGCTTGGCGGTTTTATAATTTTCGGTTTTTTTAGTTTTACCGTTTTTGAAAATTTCAAGTGTTTACCTCTTACGGTTTCAAAGATATAGCAAATTGTCAAAATTACATAGTAAAAATTGCATTAACTGATGGACCACCCTTTAATTTAAATTTTTTTAAATTTTAGTGTTAATTGTTGTAGTCTGTATAAAAATACACTAATTTTACAAATTTCAAATTTCAATATACATATGTTCATACAATTGTATGTATATTACATGGGATTTTAACATTTTTCGTTGCTCGTTTTGGAACACCCTTTAATTTTTAATTCTCATGTATTTGTTGTTGTAGCGGCCAAGGTTCTACATACTCTGTCCAAATTTCAGGTACGTAGCTCTTACGGTTCCTGAGAAAATACCGTGTGACGGACAGACGGACGGCGTAGCGAAAACAATAGGGTTCCTTTTCACCTTTGGTGTACGGAACCCTAAAAAGCTAGTCTTATTTATCAAAAATATAGTTCCAAAGCTAAATTCTAATATCGTAATCTCTTTTGAAGTTGAAGTTAAATTTTTACGGTCGTTTACAATAAAAATTTATTTGTATTATTTGCTTCAGTCAAAATTTGTATGATAATTTTGTTTTATCTTTCACTTCAAACCCAAATTATTTCTTTTGCTAATTTTTTTCTTGTTTGCTTTTTTGGTTTATTTTATTTTTGTCTTATTTTATATGCAAATATTGATGAATTGTTGAAATAAAAATATATTTTCATTTACAAATAAGCAAATCAATTTCAAGTTATTAGAGCATATTTTCAAGTTTTTGGTGCATATTGAATGCGCATAAAACACTTTTTTTAGAGCACGTTGTTTAAGTACATTAACGATATGTATGCACGCACGCTTCAAAAAAACCACATAAATACCGTCATAGAAATAACTATTTCAATTAACATGAGATACAACAAAATTGATAAACTCCACTTTTACTTAAAAAAAAAATGTTCAAATTAATTCTTTCCTTGTTGTTTCTAATGTTTCCCCTAATGTTGTGGCGGTTATTGTTGTAAACATTATTTTTTATTTTTATTTTCTAGACTATTTTTAGTCTGTTTGGTATGCATAGAAAGCGCCACACACATACATACATACATACATACATACATATATATGTACATATTTACATAATTACATACATATGTTCATTTATTATTGTTTTTTCCTTAGTTGGCTTCATTAAATGCAATACATAAGCCATTGCCCTAACAATAGGTAAAACTGCGTGTTCAGTAATATAAATAATGCACATTAAAAAAGAAATAAAGTAAAAATTTTACTTTAATCTACTAATTATGAAAATTTACTTTGCTTTTATTTTTGCTTTACTTTTTGAGCATTAGACGAAATTAATTCTTGGCGTAGTTAGACCGACTTCAATAGAAACAAGCAACTTTACAAAAATTTAGAATCATAAAAAAAAATTCAAATTGTTTATGAGACCAGTACTACAACCTCGAAAACATGCATGTGTCCGAAATTGTGGTAAAAATTATTTCCAAATGAGCAAGCATCATAAAACTTGGTGTGGAGACCCCTGTTGCTACAATAAGCATTTTAAAAAAATTAAAAAAAAATCACTTTTTTTTATTGAAATTTTTTAATTAATTAAAAAAATTTTAACTTTCACAGCTGCTTATATTTAAACAGAGTTGCCTACTACCACAAATTTTCGGCATTTATGTCGTCGAAGTGTTAGGAATTAAATCGTTATTTTTTTTTTCAAAAAGCTAAAGTTGAAAATTTGAATTTGTGCAGCTAAAATTGAAATTCGACATATAGTGCAACAACGACATCAATTTGAAACACACCAAATTGTTAGAAAAAAGTTTAATACACACAAGCAATCAAGTAAAATGGTGAGATAATAAATACCCCACTACTCGTTCGTCTTAACCTATGATAAACATCTGGGAGGTCTATAAGAATTAATCCCATTACATATAGCATTAAGGGCTTCCGAATTCCGATACAAGCTCATCTTTGAATTCTGGTCTACCACATGAATATATCTAACTTGCAAACTCCGTTGGAAGGAAAATACTTCACTAAAATTTTATTGTTCTTAAAAAATTACTTTGAAAGAGAAATAATTGAATATTTTGTAAATTTTTTTTTTTTGTTTACTTCAATTTAAAAAGAAAAAAATTATATCAAAAAATTATTCGAAGCTAATTTTTCAGTGCCGTTGCGCAGTTCGTTAGCAGCATTCCTCTTTGTCGACTAGTTTTGGTACTCATTTGGTACGCACACATATCATGTTAAAAGCGAGAACATTAAGTTTAAAATTTTCTAGGGTCATAAAAAACAAGCAACAGTTAAACAAGTACTAATGTTTCCCTTAAGGAATATAATTCATTGCATTTAATATTTCAAGCATAAAGTGCTTTCAACCTTTATTTATCTTTTACGTTTGGCTTGTTAATTGTGTTGTTTTTTACGACATACACATTCCTTTTTTTTATTGCGTTGTCCATATAACCACGGAAGCAAAACCACAAATACTTACACAATAATTTCTTCTGCCGGTTAACATTTTCCGTTGCTTGCTTACGCACAAATTTTTAAAATAAAACGTTTGACTTTCAAAAAAAAAAAGAAGCGAAAAGCAGCAGTAATAGGGCGCACTTCCTTTATAAAAATATTTTAAAGGTGTATTTTGACGTCGTCGTTATGATTTATTACATTATTATTGTTATTGTTGTTTAAGTTTGGTTAGAATTGAGTAGGTATATATGTATGTATGTGTGTGAGCTTGTGTGTGACTAGCCATCATCTTGTAACAGGAAACCGTGTAAGACAAACAGAAAATAAAATTCAAAGGACATGACAAATTGTTGCATACTTTGAGGTGTTTAATTAAATTGTACTTTATTATGAATTTAAAAACCTGGCAATAAAAAGCAAAACAAAGATAAAAGCATTAATCATATTTTGCATTTACATATGCATTTATAATAAACATAATAATATATTTTTAGAATAAGTTGAAATAATTTTTTTTAAACATCTTTGGGTTTGGCTAAATTGTATTTTTTTTTTGAAATTAGGATTAAATTTTGCAGAAATTTTATTACACAAAAAATCATTGAGATTTCTAGTCAATTTTACAAGGATTAATCCCATATACATATCTTCTAATATAGATATAGAATAGCTCCAGTAAATTTTAGCAAAATGGCCAGGTGCAAGGACATGTCTACCTTCCATAAATCATAAATTTAAAAATTTATTTTTACCTGCAGTGGTTAGAACTCAGCAAAAATGTGTAAATGCTGCGCAAAATACATATTTAAGACTTGTCCAATGTAATACTATACCATCTGTCGAAACACACGTCCCCACAAACTTTCAAAACTTTATCATAAAAATTAGCCCAATTAAAAATGAAAATAAAGAGATTTTACTTCAGTCACTTGAATAATTTTTTTTAGTTTTTTTCTCTCCAATAAAATTTAAAAAAGTGTAGTTAGGTGATTTTTGCATTTCAGCTAACGATATGTTGGTAGGCACATCAACTGCCTGTGTGTTACTTTAATTAAAAAAATGTAATATGTACTCAGTATTATGGCAAAAAGTTATTGCAACTTTACTGTTGACCTCAAATACAACTTATACTAATTTAAAAATGAACCAAATGAGAATTCTGTCACAAGTTATTATTTATCATGTCTTATTGGGACATATAAAAGTTAATTTCTAATTCTTAAGAAGTCAAAAACTGATATAAATATATATATGTATATATATATATATATATAGATTCTTTGTAAGTAATAAAAATTTATTTTTTTTATAATAACTTCCATTTTGTTTGCTGTGTTGTATTACATAGATTTTTTGTTTACTTAGCGCTATTAAAATATATTATTGGTGAAATTTTACAAAAACAAACAAATCAACACGTTATTAATCCATTAAATTCTCCCCAACTCTCTTCCATTAAAAAATAAAGAATAGCCGGCGTCAAAACGTGAAAAGAAATTCAATATATGTGCCTGCAAAATTTATTTATAGTAAGGAAATTAATAATTGCTTTGTAGCATTTTAATGCGCAAATAAAAATACTTTTATTTTTAATATTAAGCTAATGTTATAAAAAACTGTTTGACTCCAAATTTGAAAGAAAGAAAATTTTTTAGTTTTTTTTATTACAACTTCAAGCGAAATATATACATACATATATATGTATACAATCATAAACAAAAATCAATAGTCACGTTGGAAAATTGTAACACGTTTTTTCTTTTGAATTTTATACGAGCCCTAAATTTATTTCCATTTATTTTTATGTTTTTGAGTATAAATCTTGTGGAGAAAACAAAGGAATTTTTTATAATACACATCATGCTTGTAAATTTAGTATACATAAGTAAATAAATATAAATGAAAAGGCAAAAAAGTTTATAATATAACAACTACATATGCATTTCTAACTTTCAAGAGGGGCATGAACGTGTGGGTACAAAAGTGGGCAACACGTTTATGACGTTACAAATACAATTATTCGAAATGCTTTTTTTTAAGTCAATAAATATTGTTGGCGCTGATTGGCATTGTTTAGGGAATATCACAAACGCATATGACATTTCCAAAATTAAATATTCAGTTATTAAATAAATTTGTTGTAAATTTTTTTCGAATTTGCAATGTAATGATTTTGCTACGTCAGCTGCCATTCCGCCGCCCACATGCCTTAAAGCGACAAAAAAAGACAAAAAATTTTCAAAGCTACATATATATTTAGTTCGAAGTTACTTTTTGACTTGCGTTAAAATGTAAATTATAATTATTGAAATTATTGAATTTTTAAATTTCAAACGACGATATATTTATGAAAGATATGCAAGAAATATTTTTCTTGCTGTTTTATACAAGTTTCACTTTACAATTTCATACTCATTTGATGAGTAATTTTAACGTTCTTTCATTAAACATTGTTAAACAATTATGCATTAAACACACACGGCTAAACGACTGTGGCCAACCTAAGGTTCAATTAAACGTACCATAAACATAACCATATAAAACTTATGGGCAAACGGTATTTAATTTTGGTTTTTCGCCGTAATTATAAACAGCTGTTTGTTGGTTAGACATATTTGTTGTTGCACTTTGGAAATTAATAAACAAATGAAAACATAAAATGCTGCAAGGCGTATTCACATAAGGTGATCTTAATTTGGCAGCTGACATAAATTTCCTGCTGTCAAATGAACCAAAACGTTAAGAAATATTTTGACATCAGGAAATTTTACACTAACAAATATACAAGGCGAATACGCAGAGTTGCAAATCAAGACCACGTTATATCAATTCGCCTTGCATAAAATGCTGTTTATGGTTATAAGGTGAAGTAAAGCTTAAATTAGACGTGACATAGCCATAATGCCATAGCCATAATTAAACCAAAATTCAATTGGTTTCTATGGCAATGGCTATGACGTTATGGCGAGTCACATATAGTCAAATACAGTGTTGCCCATTAGTTTGGTTCGAACGGCCGTTTTATATGATTATGGTTATGTCACGTCTGATTGCACCTTTAGTAAATATTTATGGACATGGCTATAGTTATTTATGGCTATGACATTATGATATGGCACGTCTGATTGAACCTTTAGGATAAATTTCTATTTTTGTTGGCAAATATAGTGCTGCCAACATAATATAGACATTTTAAAAGAATTAAAGCTAAAAAATTATTGCATACTACATATTTAACGAAAACAATATCCTGAAATTCACCTAAAGAAATAAATTGATTAATTTTTATATTTTTAAGTGGCATAAGTACATTTTAAATAATTAGTTTTATTTCTATAAATGTGAAGCATTGTGATATGTATTTATACTTGAATATCAACTGCTTATAGCGCTGCTGCCATTTACAAAATAATTAACAGCCAAACCTAAATCAGAGACTTGAGCGTTGGGATAGCAGAAGAGTACGTATTTTCAGTACATTCAAAACTTATTTTATATGGCGTTAGTTAAAGTTAGTTGGGATTTATCGGACGAATAAACACTTTCATTATTATAACTTCACTTTAACCTACAAGTGAGCGCTAAATTAAAGACAAATTCATCCTTTTGTGCTGATATTGCCAGATTTTCATAAATTGCCATGCTTTCTACTTTGTAAATTACAGCCAAATTGATTTTAAAAGACCCAAAATCAATTTTATGTATTTTTTTTATAATAAAAATAAATTTTTGATGTGTAAACATCTATACGCTAGGGGGTAAAAATCTTTTGACTTTGATTTCTTTGCTGAGATTTCTTTGCATTGTCAAATCGGTGAGAGCTATGTATGAGTGTATTAGTGTTTGAAAGAAGCAATACCAAGCAGAGAAACAAGTCGAAAACTCGAAGCCGACGGTGCGCCGCCGCCGGTTATTTTTCTGTATATTTCCGTACACCAAAGGTGAAAATGAACCGTAAGAGCTACGGACTTGAAATTTGGACACAATGTGTAGACATTTGGCCACTACAACAACAAATACATAAGAGTTAAAAACTAAAGGGTTTTCCAAAACGAGCAACGAAAAATGTTAAAATCCCATTTAATATACATACAATTGTATGTACATATATACACTTGAAATTTTAAAAGTTAGTGCATTTTTATACAGACTACAACAATTAACACACTAAATTTAAAAAATTTAAATCAATGGGTGTTCCATCAGTTAATGCAATTTTGACTTTGTAATTTTGACAACTTGCTGTATCTTGGAAACCGTAAGAGCAAAACTCTTGAAATTTTCAAAAACGGTAAAACTAAAAAATCAAAAAAATATAAAATCGCCAAATATAAAAAAATCGGCAAAAACAAAAAAAAAATCGCCAAAACGAAAAAAGCACCAAATTAAAAAAAATTTCTAGGACTAAAATAAATCGCGAAAAACCGGAAAAATCGCCAAAATGAAAAAAATCCTTAAACAAAAAAATCGCCAATATGAAAAAGTCGCCAAAATAAGAAAATCGCCTAAATAAAAAAACCCCAAAAACAGAAAAAAATCGCCAAAATGAAAAAACCCAACAAAAACAGAAAAAATCGCCAAAATGAAAAAATCGCCAAAATGAAAAAAATTGCGAAATTTAAAAAAACCCAAAAAGAGAAAAAAAAGCCAAAACGAGAAAAAGCGATAAAACTGAAAAAAAACCGTTTAAACTGAAAAAACTTAAAAAAGGAAGAAAGATAAATAAAAAAAAATGATCAAAACCGAATGTGCGCGAGTCAAAGTCGCACTTTACTGAATTTATTTTAATTGCAATGCGTACACAACAACAAGAACAGCAACAACTAAACGATGAACAACAGGAATTAAAAATTAAAAAGTAAAAGTAAAGGCATTTACCATAAATGAGCACTGCAGTACCACTAAAGTTTCAGTAAAAACAATAAAAAAATTTTAACAAGTACATTTTTACTGATTACTAAAATTTTTTTCTACAATTTTTATAAATTGCCTAAATGATTTGTTATATTATGAGATGCATTGAATTTTCAGTAATCAGTAATCATAATGAAATTCTACCAATAAATGTTTTTCATACAAAAGTTTCAAAATTTGAATGAAAAAACTTTGCCACTTGCTACAATTTTATTATGATTACGGCCCTACGATTTTACTGGTAATGCAAATTAAATTTCATTAGCAGTAAAAATTTACTGAATTTTTTTTAGTGATCAGTAAATTTACTGCTTACTGCAATTTTGAATGCAGTACATATACATATACCGCAGTGTGCCCATTTACTAACCCAATAAGTTTAATAAAACAAACAAAAATCAACAAATTCATATGTATTTACAATATTGAAAATTTTGATACTTTTAATTAATTAATTTAAAAAAAGATACTAAAAGCATAAGTACTTCCAACTTAAAAAAAAATTTTCATTACTAGATGTTTACACATCTCCTCTGTGATCGGACTCACATTGCTTTTTTTTAAAGTCGTATACAAATTTAACAGAAAATCGTCAAAAGTAGAAATAAAATCGCCAAAAATTATTTCTTGTAAATTTTTCTCATCCAAATTCTAAACGCATTAATTGTTATCGTTTTATATGGAAAAAATTATCAAAGTTAAATTATTTGAATATCTGCAGACGAAAAAAAAGACGTAAGTAAAATCGCCAATAAATTTATTTATCGCCATGTCGCCAAATCAAAAATTTAGGCAACCCTGAGCATGACAAAAATACGAGAGAGAGAGAGAGAGAGAGAGAGAGAGAAATAAGTAAAAGCGAATAGTTAAGCATTAAACACATTCACCACAGCAAGCTACCGACTACCAAATGTCAAGGATAGAATACACATGTTTATATGAGAATAATTCTTTTGAAGACAGCAAGGCAACATGGCGGCAGGTTATTGTCTATGCTGATTTTGTTGTTGTAGTCCAATTAAACTAATTTCTATTTTGTTGGCTACAATGAGAAAATTCAGTATTGCCAGTGCAATACAAAATGTTGAATGAATGATTTTGTACAATTATTTCATATTATTTAACAGAAACAATATCCAAAAATTGATGTAAGAAATAAATTGATTAATTTTTGTACTTTTACGTGAAATAAGCACATTTTAAAAGAGTAATTCATTTTTATAAATGCAAAATATATAAAAGTGGCAATACTGAACAATGCATTTGTACTTGAATATCAGCTGCAGATGGTGCTGCTGCCGTCTCCAAAATAATTAAGTAGCCGGCTACGAGGCGACAAATGCTGCTGCGGCATTGAAGTCGTGTGTTCGTGTAGCCTGCTGTGCTGAATGTGTTTAATGCTTTATAGTTGTCGCTTCAATTTTCATTACGTGCAACTTTTACTACCCGCCAGCGTTACCATATGTGAAGATTTATCTTATTTTCGAAGTTTTTCGGGATGTTAACAAGACTAAAAGATTTCTTTGCTAAAAACAAGATTTTTAAGAATATGATACTTGGTACTTTTAGTATATTATTTAAGATCCTTTTGAATAAAGTACTGACATAATTTCTTCTTTCCTTCATCAAAAGTATGAATTGTGTGCATACATATATTTATCTTATACCTATACATGTTCTATTCAGTAAATATTTTGTATTATTTACCTTTATGCTTGTTAGTTCGTTTGAAAAAAAATTTATTTTTCTGAATTTGAATTCAGTAAAATTAATGTATATTAATGTATTTTGAGTAAAATCACTAAAAAAAACGATTTTTAATGAGAAAAAATTTTTTTGTTCGACTTGCAAGGTTTTTGAGAAAAGAAAAATATGGCAACGCTGCTATCCGCAAGCTTCTCTTCAATTCCCGCCTACAAACACACAGCAGCTACATCACACTTCATCTAACTAGGGTCTAAGTATTTTTAACATTCAAAAGTAGTCGGTATCCGCAGCAGTGTTGCCACAATACAAACATTTTATTTTACATATATTTATTTTATCGCACAGTTGTAGTAATGGAAAAATTTTAAAAGTTACCTTATAGTTCAGCTTTGCTAACTATTCAATGTATAATAATGAACCTAAATGTAAATAGGTTTTAGGTTTAGCTGCAAGTAGGTAAGTAGTCGGCTAGAATTGTTGCTAGCAGCATTAGCAGTTGTGCAGTCGGTTGCCTGCAAGTAGGTAAGTATTCGTGTAAAATTGTTGCTAGCAGTATTAGCAGTTGTGTAGTCGGTTGCCTGTTGTCTGTCTAGAATGTGTTTAATGCATTAGTATGAATACAAGTTAGCTATATATTGCCTTTCACTTTGTGCCCTCTTTGTTACATAATGCAACCTACGCCAATGTTTTAAAAAAGAAGAAGAGTTATGTTAAACAAGAAAATATTAAGTCAAGAATTCTGAGAAATTTTCTATGGTTTCAAATATCTTAAACATTCAAGCTTAAATGAAGGGAAAAATTCCTTGCTGCTGATTTTCCTTTGTTTGAAAAGTTCGCTCTGTGGTAATATTACAACAGTTGACCCGTTGAAACCTGTACAGTTTTCGATACAAGGACAAAACCGACACGTAAAGTCATGTCTGTTAGTTAAGATTATTTTTATTTATTTTTCTCTTACAAAAAAAAGTTACATATAAGTTTCACATTTCGTGATTGCTACTCGTATGTATGTACATAAATAATTTTTTTATTTTTTAAATCAAAACAAAAAAGGAAAATTCAACAGAAACTGTTGTTTTTCTGGGTATTTTTGTATTGATTGGGAAATATTTGTGTGCATGTGTATGTACATATTTATGTACATACATACTTACATATGTGTGTATGTAAGTATGTCTATCAATATTGCCTTCATTAACTTTACTACAATTAGATAAGTTAATTATATATAAAATATGTATGAGCATTTATTTGCCATTATTTTATGTATAATTAAATCGATGTTTACAAATTCTCATGAAGCAATAAAAACCATTATGCGAAAGTTTTCCAACTTAGTATTTGGAGTAGTAGGGCACACCGTTTCTTTTCGCTTTCATTTGTTGTTTTTTTTTCATAACACTTGATTTTGTTTTTTCAATTTGTGCTCATTATTTTCTCTACATTTCATTATAATCAGGGATGCTGAATGATACTTCTTATTTTTAGCTGTTTAATTTCTTCTGTGACCTAGTAAACTATAATAAAACAAAATATATGTGACATTTTATATATGTATCTATTTGTATGTTTGTAAAATATTTTCTGAAATATGATAAAAAATAGAAAAAAAATATAAAATAAAAGTATCAGCATGATTATAAAAACAAATCATTTATAATAAATTCGATAATGTTTAAAAAAATGGAAACCTCAAATGGGCCCGGCGTACATGAATTAGTATCATAGAAAATTACCATCATGTAAACTTCTCCATTTCTGTTGCTAATACTACTACCCCTGTTCAGTACACAGATTACATTTTGGGAGGCAACAAAAAGCAACAAAAAAATTTACAAAAAATTTTATATAAAAACTCAATAAAAAGAGGCCGTTAAACTGTGCTTAAAATAAAGAAAATATTTGAAATAGTTGCTTTTTCTAGATTTTGCTTTTAAAAGAAATTACACTTACATCCATTTTCCTACCACAAGTGCATTTCTTAAAACTAAATGTAGGTTACTTTATTAAACCCTTGTTGGCGTTTTACCAAAATTTAGTTCGCCTTAAGAAAAATTGGTCTAGTCACTCACTCCGCCCATTTCTATGCAAGCATATTTTGTAAATTTATTATTAAGTGCAATTTTTGACTTGCTAATTAAATTTTAATTATTTTTAAGTTCTATTTAAATACAAAATTGTGTTTTTGAAAGCATATGTAAATAACACTTAAATACTATTTAAATGCCCCACCTTGTGTATTTAAATAATAATATTTCAGTTTTACGTGCCATTGTGTGTGTTTATTGAAAACATGTACATGAACATCATGTGGTCGTAGCAAAGATATCTATAAAAATATACAGTACATGGTTTCATATCATAAAATAAATAATAAGCTTTTTTTGGTTCACAAAATATGTTTTTATGCAATTTTAATTTTCTTCACATTAATAATTATTGGGTTATAAACCACACTCTCTTATTTATAATAAACAGCTGTTATTTGGAAAGCTTTCCATAACATTTGGAAATTTTGTAGTGTTAGCATACTTTTATCTTAATTAAATCAGAAGATTAAGAGTAGCTGCGACAAGGCTTACGTTCTCTTTTGAAGTCCCTTCTTAAATTCACGCTCGTTCGCACGAAGATTTTATGTCGCCGCAGTTAGGGGAATTTTTGATATTAATTTGATCAATGTTATTTATTCGTTCATTCTTAGCAGTGTTGCCATAAATTAACTAATTGTTTGTTTTCGACATAGTTTTACTTTTTTAAATTTACCATCAATATGACATAACACAATACCTTGTGAATTGGCCAATTATATATTTTTTCAATAATGTGACATAGTATTATCTTACAATTTATAGATAAGTTGAATTCTGTTGAATTTTTCTTTCTAACAAAATAGTCGAATCCCTTGAGACAGTGAACATAAAACGTTGGGAACTTAAAGTTTTTATTAACATTAGGCCTCATTAATTTATACCAATAAGAGTTGCACTTAACAAAAATTGACTTGGCCAAATATATCAGCAATATAACGGGTTAATGTTTTGTGGTTTTACTAATGTTCTTAAAACTAGCACAAATGGAACAAGCAGCCATAAAAATGTTTTCAATACCCAGAATTTATAAGTACATATTTGCTTCACTTGCTTTTGTTTATATTCGTGTAAGTACATAAACACGCAAAAAATGTGCCAAGTAATTCAAATATGTACATATATTGTTTAATGTTTTGGTAAAAAGACTTATAAATTCTTTTAGCAGGCATTTAGTAAATACACACACAGGACAAATAGGTCAAGGGAGGAACGTGTTTATGGGGTTTTAACCTTAATTTCATGAAAAAAAAACAGAACATTTTAAGGACTTTGCATTTTAAGTGTCAGATTTTTTAATAGACAGCTGAGAACTCAGACTGAGTTAATAAAGCATACATATATTGAGTGACATAAAAATATTATTAAGCAAATATAAATTTTATCATGCGAAAAGTGAAGCAGAATTTTTTCTGTCATGTATTTTTTTAGTCTCTGAAAATTGCTATTGCAAAAATTAAGATTTTCAAATTGTCTTATTTAATATTTATTTAACTGGAGAAAATATATATAAAAAAAACACAAATACTGTTTGTTTCAAAGTAAAATGGCAAAAACCATCTTTGCATTTAAAATCATTCATTAGCATACTTAAATTAAGATAAGAAGCAGAAGCAGCAATATAAAAGACAGCGCATTAAAAGTTCATAAAAATAAAATAAATAAAGATATGGATGGCATTATTGCTTACATAAGTAAAAGAAGAAGACTCCAAAACCGAAAAACCGCCAATGATAAATAATTCCCATTAATATTTTTTTCCAACAACAAAAACACAAATATGCATACATACATACATGCATACTCACACTTAAAGAGGTGGTCTGGCAAGGCTTTTAGGTTGCTTGCCATTTGAAAGGGTGGCCAGAGGTTTAACCAGTCTTAAGTTAAAGTAAACAACCAAGAAAGTATAAAGTAAATGCCCTTTTAACTAAGTGGCAGGTGAATTATTAAGAAACTAATTAAAAATTTCATAAAATGGTTGTACGAGTAGTAACATTGAATAAGAGAGTGACGAAGGAAGCATTTATATAAAACTGTGCCAGTTGCTTGCTGTAAGTTTATTCAAAGAGACAAAAGATAAAAGGGAATAATAAACTTCATAAAAATCAAAATTTAAAGGAAGCATATCAAATATTAAATGTTTAATTTAAAATAAAAAAGAAAATAACAGAAATTTGCAGATAGCAAGAAATGGGGAAAATATAAAATTCATATGTAGATTTAGTTGATTTCAAATTCTGTTAAGGTACATACATATATATTTAACTGCAACCTAGTGTGCTTCGCTACACTATATATTTTAGTTTTATTATATTTAAATTTTATTTAAGCTTTAGGTTTATATCTTTAGCACAGTGGCTATTTGCTAAAGCTAAGAGCGACTTGATATATTTTTTAAAACACCTTCATACAGATTATTTTCATTAAGGTGCCCTTGCACAAGTCTATTGAACACATTCAGACCAAACTCATCATTTATTTCGGTCGATATTATTCGTGAGGATTTAAAAGGTTCAAGCTTTCTTTTTCTTACCATAGCCCTTTCTTTCGTTCCTTTTTCTTGTTGAGCAAATTTATATCCCTACAAACATATTTGATGACATTGTAAACCATTTTTCTAGAACAGCCAATTAAATATTTGAGAGATTTTAACAAGGTTTGCGCCTTTTTGATAAAGCTGCCAAATAATTTTATTTTTTTTTTTCAAGTGAGCAGTGGTCTCCTCTAGGCAGTTTTAATTACAAAATGTAAAATAATGCAATGCATATTTTATTAAATTACACAAGATTTTTTTACTAAATGTTGCATCAACTATCTCTGTTCGAAACTTGAATAAAACTGCGCTATTTATCTATCTGTTCAAAGGAAAAAACTTAAGCCTTCTCAAAACTAACATGTAATAAGATTAATGGAACTTTTCCATAGAATTTCAAGAGAATTAGAAGAAGAAGAAGAAGTAAAATAAGAAAATGGTTCACAAACGTATTAAATATCAAATCAATTTATCAGAAACCATGAGCGGCATGATAGACTTCGTATGTGCGCTATTTATCTGTCCATAGATGTATGTACTCGTATGCATAACAAATTATGGTAATTTTAACGCACTCATCCTTAATATATAATTTCACACACTTGTACATAACGTATACGCTCTCTCTTACATATAGATAAATACCTTTTTGCTGAGAAAAATATGAATTAATTCAGCTGTTAAAGCTTATTTCAAAACCTTGACCTTGATAATTATTAAAAAAAAATATATATAAATTCTGGATACCCTGTTCAATGAGTTATTTTCCCTCATTTTGTATCAATTGCAAACTGGATTTAGGGTTACTTTGTGATTTTCCCAGTGTGTGTTTTCCATAAAACAGACAAACTAATTTATTTAAACTGTCAAAAGATTTTAACAATAAACCGTTCTCATGTTTTATTTGTTTTATCTTTAAGCGCTGAAGCGTTAAAATTTGCAAACTATGTATCTAATTTTTTACATCCGTTTAATTAAGAAAATATATACATATGAGTATTATTTGAAATTCATCAATGAGTTGAAAGTGTATGAAAAGAGAATTAGTTAGTTTTAATGTTTTGTGTGGCAATTTTTACACAAGAAAATGCTGAATTTGCGATAAATTTTAAATTTGTAATTACAAATTTAACTTGTAAACGGGAAATTCCAAAGATTTACTATTGTTTTATTTCAAATTATTTAAACAATTGCTACAAATGGGAAAATGAAAAATTACATCAATAATACATATCGCTCATTTACTAAAACAACGTTAAAAATTAAAAAAAAAACTAGTTTGCCAGAAAACGAGTTTAAAGTTTTCAATTTAAGTACGATTTAATGGAAAAAGATCATTTTATTTTTCTCTGAAGAGTAGTTTGTATATTTCTATGAAATTTTTACACAATAGGAACAATAATAAGAGGATTAATTCTATATCCTCAACTCAAATGTTCCATTTTTTAATTATAACGTTATTTTAGTAGATATTTATATATCGTTACCTTAATATAGAAAGGCCCTAACTCATTATTTTTCCTTTTAAATCGAAATTTTTGCATTTTTCGATACATCAGCACCTGGATTCAGTAACTTTTATTACGATAATCGTATCGTTATAATAAATATAACGAAAATCTATCGACTTGTTATTCAGTAACATATTTTTACGATATTCGGTGTCGGTTGGAGAAAAAAAAAATTAAGTCACAAGACCTAATTTGTTGAGTTTTTCTTAATTATTCTTTGCGCTTTTCGCTTGTGTTCACATTTTCTATACAGAGATACAACATAATATTGAATTGAATGGTGAATAAGATAAAGCGGGAGACTATCGTAAAATAAATTACAGAATCACATTATCGTTATCGCAAGCGAGTAAATATGTCGATAAATATTACGAGTTTCGGTTCGCAAAAAGTTAGAGAATCCAGGTACAGATGTGTTCTTCTATCGAAAATAAAAAAAAAACTTGATTTCAAAAAAAAAAAAAAAAAGAATGAGTTAGGGCCTTTCTATACTAATGACGAATGATATGTATGTTTAACCTTAAAAATTTATTTTAATCTACAAATACATAACATTTGTATGCAACTTAATTTTTGTATTTAATTTAATATTTTTAAATACATTTTTAATAAAAGTTTTATTGCGTTAATTTTCTTTTTTCTATTTTGAGTAAATTCCCTGTTGTATTAAAGTCAGCGTATTTTGCACTTGATTGCTTACTACACAAGCCATATTTGTCGCAAAATATCTAATCATTTTAATGACATAATTGTTGTATGTATGTATGTTGTATGTATATATAGATAATAAAAATATTGATTTAATAAACTACTTAAATACCCTCATTGCACCATATGAGAGCTATTTTATAGCAACAACAAGAACATGTGAAAAGGAAAAGGTGGACTTATAGTACCTTAAGTCCTGTAATTTTTTTTTTTTTTTATTACTTACTATAGTACTACTATATACATATATATACATAGTACTACTATAGTACCTACACAAACTAATATGCGTAAAAATATAAATATAAAAGTATTCAAGAGACGTGCATATGTATGTATGTACATATGCCATATACGCACACAGACTACTTCAAAACATCTATTGGTAGGGAGTACAATATGTACTTATATAAAGTGTATTTTCATCATCATTATTACCGTTATATCAAGTTGTTAATATTGTTGTTGTAGTTGTTTACCAGTCTTCTCATTACTCACAGTAAAAGCATGACAAAAAGGAAATAAATACTAAAACCAAAACAAAAATTTTAATTAACTGTAATTGCTATTCATATTGGTTGGGATAAGAAATTGAAAGATAACAAACATTTACTTGCCTACAGTGTGACCATTTTAGTTCTTTTTGTTCTTTAACGGATTTGTAATATTTTTTTTACTAAATTTTAATTTATCATACGATTTTCAACTAATTTAGATTTTTCTTTTGTCAAAATGTCACAAAAATTGATTGCAATGGTGTAAAAAATAACGATTTTACAAGCAGTTGTATAGTTTCTATTATGTTTTTTACTTTCTCCTGTAAAGTTACAACTATTTGAGTTAGTGCCTTTCTTTCGCTTACTATACAATTTTACAGCCTCTATCTTAGAAGTTATTAACAGTTTTGGCATTTTGATAATTCTAAGCTGTGAGTAGGCAAGCCCATAAAATTTTATTGTCAATAAAAATTAAATTTTTTAATACATGTCGCTTAAATTAACTCAAAAATAGGGGTCGATATGTACTCTTTTGTGCTTTTATATAAACGTGTTTTCCGTTTTTTCCCAAATAAAATATTTTGGTCCTAAATTTTACTAACATATACGAAAAAGCTTATTTTATGCTCTTAATTTATTTACGAACATACAAGTCCAACAATATTTTGAATTAAATTACAAGAAAACTCAATTATTGTACAAAAGTAAAGTAAAACAAAAACAATAAAATTAAGAGCAAGACAGTAACGGTACGTGTATGTATGTGTGTATGCTAAAGCACTTGTTTACATTTGGGTAAATTCATATTGGTATGCACTAGAGAGCTGCGTAAACAATCTTGAAATATAAATGTATTGTTGTAGCATGTATTATACTAAACCAATAATGGATGTATTGATGTTCGGGTATATGAGTGTTTACAAGCGATGTCGCGAAGACTTCTTGTTCGTAACAAACACTCAAAAGAAGTAGTGTTGATGCGTGTATGCTTGTTTTTTTCATATTGTACTCGTACGTTTGAGTGTGTGTATGTAAGGTGTAGATGTTAAGCTATTATGTGTTTAAGGGTGTTTTTTTAAGCAAGCGCATACAAGTAATGTCAATGCATGTGTGCGTTTGTATGAGCGCAGAAAAATAAAAGATCATACACAGAACGTATGTGCGTATGTACATGCATTACGTTTGTATACGCGCCCTTGTGTATAAAGAATGAAGCATCACAAATTCTTTCGTCACGAAGTATTTTTTTCTTTACTCCTATACCTGCAATAACTGAAACAAATTTCTCACAAACAATGTTGTTAAGCATTAGTTTTAGAAAATTTAGCTATAGTAAAGCATTTGAAAAATTCTTCATGTCTTAAAAGTTCTTGTAAGTGGTCTTGTGCAGGGGTCTAGAGTATGCATATATGTATTAGTCTCCTGCATAAGACATCTTATAAAAACTTTGAAGACATGAGGGATTTTTCAAATGCTTTACTACAGCGAAATCTTATATAACAAACGTTAACAACACTGTTTGCAAGAAATTTGTTTGAGTATTGTAGGTATAAGAGTAAAGATGAAAATACTTAGTGACAGAAGAATTTGTGATACTTGCTTCTTTCTACGCATGAGCGCGTGTACAAACGTCATGCATGTATGCGTGTATGATCTTTTATTTTTCTGCGCACATGCAAAGGCACACACATGCATTAACATTATTGTATGCGGTTAATCACATAATAGCTTACCATCTACATATTACACACATACTCAAACGTATAATATAAAAAATAACAAGCATACCCTAATCAACAGTACTTCTTTTGAGTGTTTGTTACAAACAAGCTGTCTTGCGACATCGCTTGTTAACACTGATATACACGTACACCAATACATCCATCGTGCTTCGCTTATAGTACGACAGCATTTATTATTGGTTTAGTATAATACATGCGACGTGAATACATTTAAAAATCATGACGTATTTACATTTAAAGACCTGTTACGCAGGTCTCTAATATGTATGTAAGTATGTATATTTGTAAGTGCTGAACGCAAAACTTTTGTAAAAGTACTTTAAAACATATTACATATAAGTATGTAAATGCATTTTTTTGGTTATTGTGATTGTTTCTACTTTCTTTATTGTGGCCGTACTAATCGTATTATGAAACCTTTAAGGCAGGTATCCTTAAAACATTGAACATTGGAATTGCTCTTAATAATTTTGCAAACAAGCTATACATAAATGCAAACATACATATATGTATGCATGTACATACGTAAAATTTTGAAGTAGTAAGAGATTTTATAAGCAAAGGGTTTTCACTTAAATGTAATATTAGAAAGGAAATTTCATTGATATATTTAATGTTAAATCCAATTATATAAATTGCACATTTTTATGAGCTTAAATGTACATATTCCTCATCTACTTGAACAACGTCACAACTAAAAAAAAATTAGTATTACGGAAAACAAGTTTAAAGTTTTCAATTTAGGCGAAATAACATTTTTTTTACCAGTGTAGACTATTACACGATATTTGTATAAAATTTTTGCAACATGTGAATAACGATATGGTGATTAATTATTCAATCAAAAATTGTATTTTCTTGAGTTATGACGTTGTTCAAGTAAAAGAGGGATATATACAAACACACATACATACATATGTATCTTTTTAAAGGTTTTGTTTTCTCTTTTTTTCAGAATTAAAAACCAAGTTGTAATTTTGTGCTGAAATACTTTACAAAAGTTTATTTAGCGGTGAGTATGCTTTGCAATTTTGTTTAAAAATATACAAATGGGTATTACACATAATCTAACATAAACAGGACACTTGAGGCAACCAGCGCAGAAGTGGTGTAATCCACATCTAGTTTTTTAAACAATTGCTCTTTTTAATTATTTAATTGCTTTATTACTTTGCAATATTATGATCTGTGCGAAAACGATTTTCAGCTCGATTTTCTTTAGAATACAAAAATGCGGTTTACTCTAATTTTATTTGATAGTTGGTAACGTAAATTATGTATTTATCACCAGAACAGCAACCAAAAATCTAATGTGGGTTACACCACTTATGCCCTGATAGTCTCAATTATGAATAAAATTCCGCTAGAAATTTCTACCTTTTCCAGTTAGAAGTTTTTTGTTTTCCCTATTACTTGCTATTGTTTAAAATTGTTCCCGGTAAAAATTTCTTGCGGAATTTTATTCATAATTTACCTTAAAGTGCCCTGGACACGATCAAATAAGCCTGTCTATCAGTGCATATGTGTCTTATGCTTGTCGCTTAAAAGGAGACGTAGAAATAAAGACGTCAATCACCTTTTGAATTTTGAATTCGTAGCGTTCGTATCTCCCCCGCTTACCCCCCCCCCCCCCTCCCCCCATTTTCCACCAATAACAAGAATCACAAAGGAACTGATTTTTTTTGTCAATCTCAGTTGTAGACGATCAAATAAAAAAATTAAAAACCTTTTAATTAGCTTTATAATAATTATTATTATTGTTCGAACTTTATTTGTTTCTATATTTATGATTTGATTAGGCTAAAGTTCGTATCGCTTTGTAAGCCAAATTACATGTGCTAATTATAAATGAACAAATAACAAACACGCAGTAGAACGGAACAACTAGCTGTTTTCGAAGGCCACTACACCTTCATCATCAGCGTTCTTTGTGTTTTTAATTTCCATCAAATATTTCCTACACAACTATGCGATGGATGAGTTTATTTGATAGCCTCCAGTGCACTTAAGACAAATATTTCTTTTAAGTCTTAGATAATTCTGATGCATGAGGTGCTCAGTGTTGTTATTGTATTGAAGGCCTGACCTAGAATGTCAACAGAAAACGTATGATCGATTACTTAAATAGAAAACTAAAAAAAGCTAGAAATGTTTTTAGAACAGTCGAGAGCTATTTTTCATCGCTTTTATTCAATCTAAGGAACAGTGTTGTCATTTTACCATTTTACCAATTAACTTTTCTGTCAGCACTGATACTTTGTGTTTGCGAATAAAATACTACTGTATATACTCAACTGTAGTCGAATAAATACTCAGAGTATTTTTGTTTTTTATGTGTAGAATTGTAGATGAGACAGTGTATAAAATTCAGTTATAGTCGCTTGTACAGCGTAATTTAAGGAATGTGTATGAACATAGTCAGTTTAAACTTGATGAATATATTTGCGTATGAGTATGGTTTTTATTTTTATCTGTACGCATTTGTAGTTGTTTGAATACTCAAAGAGTACGTATGGTATTCATATGCGTTGTTATTTCTGAACATTCTACGTTCATCAATACATACATAAATATTTGGATATAAAATTATTTTCCCTGTTGATTTTTCTATTTACGTCATTGTTCATGAAAACTACACATACATATGTATGTGTTTTAACATACATAAGTGTTTAGATATTTTAAACTATAGTAATCTTCATATATGTAGATGTGTACAAATGTGTCAATCATTGCTATTATTACTGTTATAAAAAAGTAAAATGTGTAGTAAATTGTGTATGAAACCCCAATTCAAATGGCATATAAAAAAACATTGAAATATGTCAATAAATGATATAAAATATAAAATATTGTTAACACAAGTTTTAATCCCAAACATACACCTACATAAAATGCCTCTGTATACTTACATGCATACATACATACATATCGTACATGTATTAAAGCTCAATTTTCTTTATTCCAAATAGGTTTACATTTTCACTTTTATTCATATACTTACATATGTATTAACATATGGACATATCTCCGCACATTAATTTCAATAGTGTCCATGATACAATTATAACAGGTACATGCACAAGCCCAGCCTGTTAATGTATACAATGCAAATAGTTGTCAAACTTTGTTTACAAGCTGCGAAAATGTTAGTGTATGTGTGTGAATAAAATGATTACAGTGTTGCCAATGAATTTACACATCGCTGTGTCTCCAATTACACATAGAAGAAAATTACACTACACATCTTTTGTGTAGATTAAAATTAAAACAAAAATAAATAAAAATAGAACCCAAAGTAGAATTACACACAGATTATACAAGAATTTAGTTACATGGCCTACACATGTGAGTAGAAATTACACACTGTCTAACTACACAAAGATTGGCAACACTGAATAACTATAATAATGCAGGAATGCCGCGTCTGCAATTGTACTTTAGTTACCCTGTAATTGTTATTTTTAAAAACAAAAGGCATCTGTTTCTGACAATTATTCGTTTGTTTATACCAACAAAATGAATGTGTTTTTTGGTGTTGTAATTTTGATGTAGTCGTGCATGTACCTAGTATAATTGTACCATGATAGTGTCTTATATCCCGTTTATACGCACTTCTTATTTGCAAATAAAACTGGAAAGCGTTGCCGTATAACTTTTTTATTGTAAGTTAATAACTCACGAAAACTATTTGCAAATAACGCACTATTTGTAAATAAGGTGTAAAATGTTGCCAATTATTTTTGTTTTGTAAGAAATGTAATACATATTTAACAATGTGTGGCAATATCATTCACAGATAGTAATGTATTCTATCTACGTATAAACAATGAGTTCAGTATTTGCAAATAGTTTTATTTGCAAATAAGATTTGCGTATAAACGAGGTATTAGAAAATAGAAATATACTTACATGTGTATTTAAAATTTGTTAATATAGTTTAGTAAGTATTAACATATGTATATATTCACATACATATTTCTGCATTTACCATATTTATCTTCAAGTGCGATAATAAATAAATTTTTATAATAGATGACAGATAATTTGTAAAATTACTATAATTTAAATGAATTGACCTTGCAGGTAATTGTAGAAGTAGAAATTACATGTTATATAATGTTGGGTGTAGACAGTGATGCCCATCCGTATTGATTTTTAATTACACTGGATTTTGGGATCACTGGAGCAAATTATTCATTGCTTTAGCAAAAATATAGTGTTGCCACGCAAGTATTTTTGACCAGATGCAGTCAAGTTAATAATTAGTATTTTTCTTTTGGGAATTGTTACAATTTACATTTGTTAACGCACTAATAATCCCAAAGTATTATTTTACTTATTCAGATGAAATGCGCATAGTATCCACTACATCCCTCAATAACCACTTTCAATGTATTTTTAATAAAAAATATTTTACTGAATAAGTAATTTGGGATTATTAGTGCGTTAACAAATGTTAAACTGAAATTGTAACAATTCCAAAAAAAAAAAAAAAAAAAATTATTGTTATTAACTTGACTGCACCTGGTCAAAAATAGTTGCGTAGCAACACTCTATTTTTGCTAAAGCAACGAATAGCTCGTCTTATTTTTTTGTACATTTATTTTCTTTTCATACTTCTTACAACTACAATTCGAGCTGAAAAAAGTCAGCCAATGTAGCAATAGTAAAGTAAGAAAATAAAACATTATGTTGATTATTGAGTTATTGTTTCAACTTTGATATTAGTTGAACTTCTCATTTGTTTAAATATGGACTATATTGTTTTCGCCACGAAAACAAAAGTCCCAACTGAAACGAAAAATCGCCAAAATTAACAAAAGCGCTTGAATGGAAAAAATTAGCAAAAATATAATAAATCGTTAAAGTGCAAAAAAATACCGAAAGTAAAAATGTCGCCAAAAATTCAAAAACCCCATAGCTAAAAAAATCGCCAAAAACCTATAAATCGTCAAGAAAAAAAAGCGCTTAAGCTAAAAAATCCGCCAAACCAAAAATTAAAAAAAAATCTCTACATCAGGTAATATATTCGATTATATAGGATAAAGTGCGTATAGTATTAGATATGTATGTAATGTCCGTATTTAACCCTTCATGTGCGACTCAAAGTCGCACCTTACTGAATTATTATTTTTATTCATACATACCCTATAGCTTAAATTTTTGTTCAAAGAATTTCGATCACTTACTTTCTATAAATAATTCTTTGGTATTTAATTAAATTGTTTTCTTTGTGGTCTTTTCAGTATAATGTCCACTCCACTAATCACTCCTAGATATTTGACTTTTTTAGTAATTTGTATTGTGTTATATTGAAATGCGGAAGATTCAAGCATTAGAAAAAATTTTTTTTTTAATTTTAAAAACTATTCAATGAACTAGCTTATCATGCTTCCTAAGTAAGCCCAGAAATTTTAAATGTATTCCAATTGTTAGAAAGCAAAAATAACAAATAAATATTATATAAATATGCTCTGCACAAATTGTATGGTGTAAGTGCAGTCTTATTAAAACTGTGCTTTAATTATTTTTGTTTTGTAATATTTGATCTTTTGACTTCCATTTGACAATTTAATAATGTTTGTATTAAAAAAAATCAACTAAATAACAAACAACCGCTCTATGTATTATTAAATATAAACTGATAACGAAATTAAAAAAAAATAGAAGTAAAAAACTTATTGCCACTCGTACTTTGAATCAATGACTTAAATATGTACATATGTATCTCTGTATGTAGATATGTAAGTTTTAATGTACATATGTATATACAAACTTTTGCTTTTAGGAAACTTAATTAATAGTTACAGAAGAAAGCAAAAAGAAATTAATACGTTATTAACCCATAATAAATAATAAACCCTAAAAAGTCAATATGAACAAAAGCTATAACGTAACAAATAAAATTATATATTACTAAACTAAAATATATTACATAAATTGTTATTATACAATAAAAATTTAGAGAATTACCATAAAAACATTCGCTTTTTAAATCAAATAAGTTCGCAAGCTCAGAAGAAAGAACTTATAGAATTTTTTTTAAGAGAAGTAACACTCAAGCAATTAATGCCTACTACCATTACTAGTTGTTACCTTTTTTCGAAAAGGAATAGTAATAGAAGACAGGTGGTGAAGGATAAAGAAAAAGTAAAAAAAAACACAGCAGTCAAACTGCATATAAAGCAATTTTCTCCGGTCTAAAATTTTGTTCAGGATTCATAATTTTTTGAGAATTATAAACTCTTTAAGGAATTTTATCATTAATACTTTATAGAGATAACGTCAAATAAATATACTTTAGTATTTGGCAATTTAAATTCTGTTAAGCTATTTTACTTAAAACCCAAAAAAAAATACTTTAATACTTTGATATAATTAGGGAATTTACAATGAGTATATTAAAATTTTACTGTGGCAACATTGTGCCATCTTAACTTTTTCATTGCGAGCAGGCAACTTTAGGGAATTCACAATAAGAATATTAAAATTTTAATTTGGCAACATTGTGCATCTTGAGCTTTTCATTTTCAGGCAATGATATAAAACACAGTATATTGAAGTATTAATATAAAGTTTTTAAATTAGAAATTATTGTTCTATAAATTTATTAAAATAACTTTTGTTTTGCAAAATGCCTAAAGAAGAGCATTACCATAATTTTTGACACTACCCTATTGCCATATTGAAAACGACAAGCTTTTTATACTTTTAAACTTACCACCTGGTAATAAATTTAGTTTACACACAAACAAAAACAACAAAATTACCAGCCTAAATTAAAGTATTAAAATTGAAACGTTGCAATATTAAGATATATTTTAATACGATATTGTGAACTCCCCAAAAGTGGTTTTAAGACATATGTATGTACATATGTATGTATTTTCTACTTTACTCAATTAATCGACAACTATTTGTTTTGTCTATTTATTTATGTACATTCATATGTACATGTCATTTTGTTTATCAAAATTATTGCGTAAATGTATACATATGTATATTTTGTCCTTAACTTTTAAGACAAGATGCTTAAAATTTTATGAGCATATTTTTTATGTATATTTACTGCGCATAAAACAAATTTTTTATAGCATAGTATAATCTTTTTGGACTATACTGTCTGTGGCCAATTGCAATTTGTAAACGATTTTATAGAGTTGTCATACATTGCCGGCTTTACAGCATTGCCACTGTCTCAGGAATAATACTCGTATGAAATATGGGATTTATTTTTTAAATTTTGTAATTAATTTGTCTACTGAACCAAAAGATTATATAATATTTATTAGCAGCAACACGTATTTAAAAAAATATGTAGTGAGGAATATCTGCCTTATTCATAAAAAATATTTCAGGTTTATTAAGCGCTTATTTGACATATTTCTATGGGAAATTTGTCAAATAAACCTGTAATAAACCTAAAATATTTTTTATGAATTAGACCGTATATATATAACACGTATTTAAAAAAATATGTTTTGAAGAATATATATTTGACGTATGAAGAATTTTTGTATATTGTTGCTTAAGCAACGTCTATATGCATTTCGTTTCTGCTTAAAAAACTCATCAGTATACTCCAACCAAAAAAATTTTTTAGCGTTTTTCTATAAACATGCGCAGCTTTTTTTTGATGTTATTAAGAATATTTTGGCTGAAGTCTACTGATGAGTTTCTTAAGCAACCCCTTGTGTGTGAAGATAAATTTCGAAATTTATAACCCAAGGCACAAACCAACTGCATTAACAGAGGTCTGTTATCATAATAACCGACCTCTGTTAGACATGCAAATAGTAGAGGAATAGAGGAGCTTGTAGAATACCGTATAGTTTAAAAAAAAGGAAAACAAAATTCAAAAAGTAAGCCCAGAGTGTATTTTTTTTATATAAAATACATTTTAAGTTTCTTCAAGAATAATTTAAGATTCCAGCAAAACGGAGACATATGGGCGGCTAGAAATTTCTGGTTTTTATTTAATGTATTTAGTGACCTTTTATGAAATGCAACTAAGTCTGCTTTTTTAGAACAATCAGAAGCACCATTTCTATATTTCACAATGATTTCTATTTCTTGGAAAATTTTAATCTAGCAGTGTAAATTTAAAGTTTTTCGAAAAACTGCTGAAAACTCGAACTTCCAGAAATTCTGAGTATGCACGTTTCTAGAGCACAATCTGGTCAGTAATAGGTCGCAACTGTTGTCCGCCTGCAACAACTCATTCCCAAAAAAAAGTTCGTATTCCCAAGAAAATGCCAAGTTCAAAACTTGGCAATATTTAGTTCAAAATCATATTTTTCAGAAATATATTCATGGGCAATAATAAAGGAACATCTTGTCTAATAAATTTGCATTACTTTTCTCTATCTCGGTTGCCTCATTTACTGGAAAAATCCTTTGGAAAGGCATTAATCGAATATTTATAGCTTAACAGAGCTCTTTCAAAGCACAAGTTTTGTATCAAGTGTTAAAAAATTTTAAAATTTAACTTCACACACATTAGTTAATCAAAAACAAACAAAAAATTCAACAAGATATATTTTTATAGTAATAAAAGTTTAGTTGAAGGTTTCCTATATATTATAAATATGACATGTGCATCATGGGAACAACCAACAGCTCGCTGTTCTTCCTTAAATTTCAGTGCAATAAAAATACATATTTATATAATCAATATATAGTACGTGCATTTTTTTTTAATAAATATTTTGGCAAAAATCATTTGCCAATTAAAATTAAATTTTTTATAAATTTTACATATATTTGGAATTTTTCTCAAGCAAGAATGTATAAGAATAAATTGAAATGTCTTTAATTTTGGCAATAAAAATTTAATATTTTTAAAAATATGTACTATATTTATGAACTGATTTTTTTCAAATCAAGCTAAACAGACAAACTTTTAGATTTCAATCATTAACTGGTGCTTTTTTTATTCACTTTATATTCTTTTGTATAATTAATAAAAATGATTGAAATGTGTTGGATTGTTCTTCTACGGGTATTCTATAAGAACATTGAAATGAAATCGTAAAAGTAAACAAATATTTTCATAATGTGAAATGTTTAAACAAAAGTAAATACGAGTACACAACTAGATAGGAGCGTAATAAAGCAGCGGAAGTAATAAATGTCAAAGAAAATAGTATGTATTTATAGATTCTTATTGAAAAAAAAAAATTTCCCATGTATATCAATTTTAAGAGGGCGAAAAAATAATTGCAATTACATTAGATAAAGAGATACACTAGATTTATTTACTAATTATTTTTTTTCTCACAAGCAAACTGTACGGAAATTACGTATTTATGTGTATTTATAAAGCAATTTTTCTTATTGTAGTTTTATAATCTATAATGAATTGTATATAATTGTAAATGCCTCATTTTGATTAGTATGATTGATTTCCTATTTAAGTTAAACGAAAACGTAACAATAAAACGTCTCAGTGGCAGCATTGTAATGGGGGGAAAAGTGGCAATGTGTTTGTCAAATGGCCATATCAATTGAAAGCAACAATGTAAACAATAGACAAATACGTATCAGTGTTGCCCAAAGGAGAAGAAGAATATTTAAAAATTTGAGGAGATTTTCTATTTTTCAACAAAACGTGGGTTTTTTCATTCTTTGTTTTTTAAATATTTGTAGATTTTATATTACGTAGGTATTTTTCATTTTACTTCATCAGTCTGATTTTGGATACCAAATCACTGGGGATTTTTTTTTATATATCTTGCTCCCTCCTTTTAATGTCTTGAACATTTTTAGGCAAAGTGAAACATCTATTAAAATATGGGGATTTTATATTATTTATTATATAATGGTGTATAAATAAATGTATCTCATCGATACTTTGTTTTTTATTATTTTAAGGTGATTTTATTTTTATTATTTATTTTATTTATTTATTAATATTGATCTTCTGCCGTATTCCGAAAAAATAGTTTTGGCCTTTAAAAGGTTTACAAAACAAATTTTGTACGGACATTTGTTTTTTAATCGTTTTGTAAACTTAAATTATTTTTTTCTGAATAAGTGCTTTTATCACAGAAAAAAGTATTCACCAATTAATATTTTCAATTAAGAATTTAATGGATTCAATTAAATTTTTAATTGTATTAATTAATTTGAGTGGAAAAACTTAATTGATATTATCAAATTGTTTATGGGTGAAAATTTAATTAATTTTTTAATTGATATTACAAATATTTTAATTAATATTACAAAATCATTCGTATTACTTTTTTGTGTGATATTTAAATACAATGGCAGTTTAAGAGAAGCACTAGCTATTAATGCCATCGGTTAATGATATTCTTTTTAATTCAATCCAATTAATTCAATTCATATCTTATTTTTCAAAATAACTATACGTTTAATTTGCGTAAACAATTATTAACTAATTTATAAGTATTTACATCAGTTCACTGTAACACCCCCATTCACATTTTTTTTACCTGCAGCATTCAAATTACTTTATTTAAATCAACAATAACCACTTAATATTGTTATATTAATAAAGTCAAGTATAGTGGGAGTTAAGCATTACGTATTGCAATATTAAGGGACTCTTTGTTGTCCATTAAGTAAAAAATCCCTCTTATTATTACAATTTATTTTTATTTATTTTTTCATAAGGACATGCGACTTTGCTTGGATAGATGTATGTATAAATAAAACTACCTGAAAAACTCATCTGTTCTCATTAAATCAAGAAAAACAAAGTTTCGAGAAAAGTGTATTGTTATTTGTACTTGACATTTCATGAAAACATTTCATTTATTTATAAGTTCAATTTGGAAAATAATTATATTAAGAAAAGAAGAAAGTATTTACATAAATATATATATATATATATATATATATATATATATATATATATATATATATATATATATATATGTATGTGTTTAAGTAGATGGAAATTTAAAAATAAGACTTCATAAAAAATCATGATTAAAAACATTACCCACTACTTATGAAAGGGAAAGATACATATGTACATATGTATTTATGTATGTATGTATGTATAGAAATGGCACATTCTAATTTTTTATTTATTAGTTTCACCGGTAAGATTATAAGTTCATATTTATATACACTTGTTAACTTACAGTTATAATAAAGTTTTTAATCTGCAGGAGATAACTAAAAATTATCTGGCAACTCTCTGGAGTATTTGAGTATCTAATACAGTGTTGCCATTTTATATCCTATACATAGTAAAAAAAATTAATTTACTATATATTTAAAATTGTTTGTGCTATTTTACTAACTGGCAAAAACTAAAAATAATTATATATATAAAGTGGCGGAGCTGGTTTAAAAAATCCTGAATATAATTTGTGAAATAATGAATTTGATTTGGAGAACTCTGAATTTGTTTCAGAAGAAACTAGAATTTTATTTGGAAAAGGTTGGATTCGATATTAAAAGCCTGTTTATGTATGTACATAGAAAAAATATTTATGTACTTAGTTAGTAACGACGGTATTCATTAGCGTTTGATAAAGTTAATGTTGGCTTAACGTAGGAATTTTGTATCAGAAGACCAGTTTAAAGAATGCCTTTATGTTATATTTATGCATATAAGGGAATAAATTTAATTTCAGGTAATAAATATACATACATGTATGAGCATAATATGCCTCAACTCATTATATTTTTTCAAATTGAGTTAGGGCGTTTATTAATATGCTTTGAAGCACAAATACTTATAATGATCCTCTCTATGAATTTTTAAATAAGAAGAGTATGAAAATAAGAAAATCTTTCTACGAAAACTTTTTTGTACCATTTTATTTGATTTTTTACTATGTTGTTTTGCTGGACTACTGTACCATGTGCTATGCTCTGGGGTGGCAACACTGATCTAATCTTATCCTGTTTTGAAGTTGTGCGTGCGAATGAGCAATTTTATTTTAAACTGCATATTAATCATCGCCACACAGCCTAGTGTTGTGTAATTTAATTATTTTTTTAAATACATACAATATGTATCTATTTCAGACCTAATCATATGAAATACTTTAACAAAATTGCAAAATTAATAAAATTATATATGTTTTCAAGCAAATTTAAAAAATTATGAAAGCAAGGTAACACATAGTGGGGCTTTTGGTGTTAAAAATCCTAGTTTTCCGCTATTAAATTTCAAACATCTAATGATGCAGTTTTGTAGAGAAATTCTTAAATATGAATTGTTTTGGATATTGAAGTAAAGTCCATGCATGCAGTCATGTAATTGATATACATATGTATATATATTTTTGGTTTTCAATGGAAGAAATGTTCTGGTAGCTCAACTTTTTTTTAAAGAAGTAATACTCATGCAATGCATGCCTACTACTAGTACTAGATGTCACCTTCTTTAGGAAAGGGGAAGTGATAGAGAAACAGGCGGTGAAGGCAAAGAAACAGGAAAGCTTCACTCTTTTTTTTACAAGTATGATGTTTACACGTTTTATTTAATATGGCAGAATTGCAGCGCCTCTGGTGTCAGTGAGGCGTATTAAATTTTCGAAGCCGATGATCTTGCTACACAATACCGATGAAGTAGGGTGCGCTCTTATGTTACATTAGGATTAGTATCACTTGAACTTTCCTACAAAAACTGACTCAAAGGGACAAAAGGCGAATGGGCTGAAACCCAGGACCAGGATATACGTGCTAACTACTTTAGCCAACGCCAAAAATGGAAGGCGCGAATGCAGACAGACCAATGATGAATACTCCCTCGGAATTTATTTCTCACGGAAAATAGTTTTCTCGAGAAAATATTCCTCCAAAAATAAATTCCTTGGGAACAAAAAAAAAAGTAATACGTGGCATCACCGCATTACGAAGCTTGTTGTTTTACTTATTTTTTGACATTTTGTTTCTCTTTTTTTGAGTGAGAGAGTGAACAAAATTATTAAAATTCACTAACTTGAAAAAATATGTAAAAATAAGTTTGCTTGGGCATTTTTTTATGTTTTTCCGCATAAAAGAACTATAAAATACAAGTTTATGTACATAAATTTTGTTTTAATGGAGTATTAAATATGTTTTTATGTAAACTCGTTTCTGTTTTGCAAGGGAAAGATTTTTAGTGAAAAAAGCAAGTTCAATTGTGTTCATAATATCTACTTTTTTCCCCGAGCAGTTTTTTATTCCCGCAATTGGTAAAAACAGGGAAAATACAAATTCAGAATAGGAGAAAAGTGATTGGTATGATAATTTCGATTAAACAAATTATTCTCGGAATTTTCCTCCAACAAATCCAAGAAATGATGGGTGAAGAATAAATAAAGTTTTTTTTGTTGAATGATAAACAAAATATTAAAACAATTTCTGTCTATGCTATGTATGTTTTTTAGGGGCGGTGGGCGTGGCCGAGTTTAAATAAACTCGTCATGCACCAAATTTTAAGACTTTTGCTTGAATAAGAAGCATATTAGGCGAAGAAATCGATTTAGATTGCATGGGCGGTGAGCGTGGCAAATTTTGACGAAACTAAATTTTTTTCTCAATACAATGCTCGTTACCAACTTTCAATTATCTAGATGCACTTCTTACAGCTTTCGCACAAAACTGTACTTAGTTATCCCACTGTGCAACGTCTGAGGTTCTAGGCATTTCTTTGGTGAACATTTTGTATAAAACATAAACACGAATTTCCAAATAATTTTTATTGTTTTTTATATAATTTGCACTTGTATGTGTACTTATACATACATATATACATATTTGTGTATATAAATATGTATATTAAGACAACAACAAATTTATAATTTAATTTTTAATTTGTTGTTAAGAGTTTATTACACAATTGAGAATGCTTTATGCTTTCTGTCTGCAAGAATTTAATTCTTTAATTATTTTTTATGAATAGTTATCTTACATCGTCTGCAAATACAAATTCATAATTTATTTATTCAGCATTAAAAGCCTTTATGTTCATGTTATAACCAGCTAAAACATTATATTAACATAAACTTCACGTATTTAATCCCATGACTCGACAGAATGTAATAATTGCAAACACATTCACACCTGGAGAAACTACACGCTCTAGTAGTGAAAGAAGTAAGAAAACAAACTTTAGTACCTAATAAAAACATACAGCAAACATCCATAAAATGTCTCCCCACAATAGACATTTATACAGGGACTATAGCATAACAACAGCAAAATACACGTAATAAAGTTGAATAATAGCGGTAATAAAATGTAAAAAAGTAAACAGTAATAATGGCATCAACCAACAATAAAAGCGAGAAAAGAATGGACTTATCAGCGTGCTGCAGAAATATTTACACAAATATTTTAAACAAAAGTGACTCAAGAAAAATTTCTTTTTTAAAAGCTAAGAGGGAGAGAGAGCTGGCCTGAACGTTTAATATTAACAATGAGACAATGATGTCAATGGAAAGAACTGTTGCATACTAAGGGCGGCTTTAAGGCATGAAGAAGTGAGAAGAGAAAGTTGTAAAAATTAGGACATCAACTGCAACAAAATTTTGGTGGAATTTGAGTTAAATTATGTTATAGATAGTCTAAAGCGAGTTGCCAATGAGAATTTTCGCTACCAAAGTTAACATCATCGATAGTCCTTAACTAATAGAATTTATTAATAAAAATGACAAATAATTTTATTGACCAAAAACTTATTTAATCACATTGTAGAATTCATTTTATAAATACAAGTCACAGCTCTTCTTAATTTATACTTGTGTAGTAGAAGAACTTTTGCATAATAAAAATATAAAACAATTTCTAAAAATAAAAATCCACAAATTTATATTGAATGTTGGAATAGTTTTTTTTCAGCCTATGCATATTGTAAAGAGCCAATCGATTAAGAACTTATTAAAGGTTTAGGAACTGCTTGCATTAGAACCAATGACAATCTTGAGATTCCTTAGGATAGCAGGTCTAGAGGAGGTGCTCTAGCACCTGGCAAGGTATAGATTTTTTCGATTTTTTTTCGATCGCAATGCATCGCGTATAATTAACAATTCATTCATAAAAAAGTTTTTAATGAAGGTTGCAAAAATAAATAATTGATTATTTATTGCTGACAACAAATTAAGCCGATATTGGTTTTTATTTATAAATTATTCTGCTATTCAGATATATTATTCTTTATTCGAATATAATAAATAAAATTATGTACTTGCATATTTTTTGTTCAAATGTTATTCGCACGACTTTCAACACAATTAATTTAAAACTCTAATAAGCTTTATAATACATACATACATATAAACATACATATACATACATATGTATATGTGATGTTGTTTATTTTAGAAAATTAGAAATTATATTTTTCCATAAAATTAAGTCAAATAATTAAATTTAAAAATTAAACAGACTACATTGAACTTTATTAGGACTTAATGAATAATTATTTGGAATTAAAGAGAATTTACATTATTTAGTGGTTATAAATTGTTCGACGAATATTCACCTCAACTGACCTCAAGTACAGCTACTTTTCATATAAAAGTTCAAAAACAATAAACAACAAGTACCATTAAGCAGACAAAGCAACATCACAACAATAATACACAAGTCTCTCAGATCTGGCAATAAAAGCAATCACTCAAATAAAACAGAAATAAGAAGAAGAAGAACAAAGAAAAATATGGCTGTATTAAAAAAATCACGTTGCGTATACGCAATAATTTAGTTTTATTATTGTTATTTTTAAAGAAACCTAATTTAATGAAATAAATTGTATGTACATTTTCTAAGTAATACTAAATATGTATGTATGTGTATATGTATGTAAGTATTATTGGTTTGTGTTTTTAAATAGTTTTGCCAAGCAAAATATTTATGTGGTTTTTTTTTGGATTAGTAGATTTTAGATATTTTCTGAGGTAAAAATTTAACCCGATTTCTGGTTTGATTGATTAAATTAAGATGAATTAAAGTTTTAAAAATACTTTTAAAATATTTTATAAATTTCCAAAAAAGTTTCTTAGTTTAGTTTTACTTACTTTGGGCGGTGAAAGATATTTAATTTTTCCCTTTTATTTTTTGAACTGGCAAAAAAAATATAAAACATAATATTCGTGAGGGGTCTAAAAACTAGCCGACCTACAAAAAAAAAAAAAAAAAATAGAACAACGTTTTAAGAAACTGTCTTTCTGTCTAAAAAGTACCTTCTAAGAAAGTAAACGTACCTTTTAAAAAGTCCCATTTAAAAAAGCACTTTAAAAAAGTACATTTTAAAAATTTACCTTATCCAAAGTACCTTTAAAAAAAGTAGTTTTAAAAAAGTACGTTTTAAGCAGCACTTTTTTAAAAAGTACTTTTAAACAACTCTTTTCAAGAAGGTGCCTTTTGAAAAAGTACTATGTTAAAAAAAATAAATTTGAAAAACTACATTCTAAAAAGTATCCTCTAAATTTGCATTTTTAAATTTTTTTTTTTCAGTTATAAAAAGCTTGTCTATCTTGCCCTAACTCATTATTTTTTTAAATCGAGAATTTTTCATTTTCCCGTACATTAAATGTTCTTCTACCGAAATATACAAAAAACTCTTACATTCTGACCGAAATGGTTTTGATTTCGTATTTTCTATTCCGACCGATTTCCCTTAACGTTCTTCAGACTCCCAACAGATTTTGTTTATTCCCCACATTGTAAAATCTTAACTGTTCTTCATCAAAATATGGCAGTGCTGTGCCTGACAAAACATTAAACAATAGCAAGAAAAAACTCGCTTTGCACATAAAAACAATGTGGCAATACTCTATTTGAAAAATAAACCGTTTCTATATGTTAAGGTAACGAGATACATTATTTTTTGAACACAAAAGGCCATGTCAGATAAAACTTTTGATTCGCGTTGCGTTGAAGATTCGCTTTGACATATAAGATGAAATGTACATGCTAGTTAGGCAACTCTCAACTTTTTGCTTGCTTTGATAATCAGTTGGTATACTTTCTTAATATGTTTGACGAAACTCGCATGTAAATATGAAATTGTTATTAAAATTTCTGTAAATGTATATAAAAAACGAGTTAGTGGCATAAGAGTAATAGAATTGTGCTGTGTTTTTTGCATAAAAGAAAACAGTGAACCAACAGTGAGTGTTGTCAAAGTTTTTATTGTGTCATACACATTTTGCTTCACGCTTTTTTCCCAAAGTTAGAAACGTCACGCAAAACGTTGAATTTGTATCTGACACCGCCTTAATTGATTGAATATTATAGTGTATGTCTGATGATACAGAAAAATTTTAAAGATATTGAAATATAAATAAGAAATTTTATATGTATAATAAATTTTATGGTTCCCACAATGACCTTGAGGTGAATATTTAATTTGAAAAAAATATGAATATAAAAAGTCTAACAAATTCTTGAATTAAAATTGTGGTAATGTTATTATGAACATATTTAACAGAGATTTATTAACTGTTAAATAATTACAAATTGATTAAATTATTACAGAAATGCTTTTAAAATAAAAATGTATAATGATGATGTATTTATTGTGAGTTATAAGCTAAAGGGAGGTATAGAGAATATATATATGTATATACAACTCTGCTTTTTCCACGTTTTAATTGTGCAGATCTGCATCGCCTTTGGTGTTAATGAGGCATATTAAATTTTTCGAAGCTGTGCTTAGTAGCAATTTTATTACATATTTTACTTCGCCGTTGATTCTACTACTCAATACCGACGAAGGAGGGCGTTCTGATATTATATTAGGATTAGTATCCGCTGAAGCCGGTGTAGCTTAGTGACCAGTGTCTATGACTTCATCACTTGAACTTTCCTACGACAACTGATACAAAGGCACACTAATGGACAAGAGAAAAATGCGTAGTGTTGTTATTAAATGACTTTCGGAGACCGGGTTCAAAACCAGTCAACGTGCTAACTATTTCAGCCAAATTATATCCAAAAAAATTTCTTAATATATACATACATATATAGGTTTCAAATACACTTATTTTTATGAATATAAGTTTAAAAGTTCAAAGCTTTTTTATTAAGAAGATATTTCACATTTTTCCAAATTTAAAGAAATGATTTTTTTATTTAAATAAATCTGTAAAACAATAAAACACTTGTCTGGAGAACTTAACAAAATTGTCTGTATGTCAACAAGAAAATTAAAAAACTAATCAATCAAATATTTGTTTAATCACCCATCTATCTAATGTTAAAAATGTTTATTGATTTATTGCTTCGTTTTATTCTATTTATTTATTTGGTTTTTATACCGCATTAGTAGGCATTTTCTAATACACAACAACCATGTTCGACATGCTCATTAATTATAGTACAAGCAAGAAATTGTTAGCAATAAATATAATGAGATGCCAGTATGTATTTAGTGCATACATATCGTTAACTTAATATAGAAAGGCCCTAACCCATTATTTTTTTTAAATTGAGTTTTTGGTATTTTTCGATACATTAGATGTTCTTATATCGAAATAGACAGAAAACTCCAGTTTAAAATATAATGAGCTAGAGCCTTTTTATATTCAGTTAACGATATGTACATATTCCGAGAATCTAGTTTGTAATATTTATTGTATATCGTTTATATAATTGTAAATATGTTTGCAGTACGTACAATTTCTACCGCAAAACAATTAATTTAACTTATGCCGAGTACACATCTGGCATTTCGTTTGTTGTTATTTTCAAAATGTGTGCAAAGCCTTTCCCATTATGGTTTTTATATGGAAAGAAATGCCACACAACAAAAAATATTGGAAATGACAAACATTTCCAATAGTATACACTATTGCGATGGCACAAAGTGCCATAATGTGTACTCGGCATTAGTTTACTCCCGTTCTCAACTGGAATTGTTACACTGGCAGACCAGCAAATGTTTTCAAAGCTCAATTATTCTTCCAAATCGCTTCAAAAATGATTTAATACCTAAAAATCATCATTTATTGCAAAGACCATTAACAGTAGTAATGCCTTAAAATATAAAGGCCTGTGTGTACTTTTAGACTCATATCTGTTTAGGTTTAAAATTTCATCAAAATCGGTTGAATAGTTTCGGAGAGGAAAAAATTTCCCCCTGCCTCTTCTTGGTCCTAGTTAAAAAAAATTGAGCCTGTGTATAGTTTTAGATGCAGATGTATCCTTTGAATTGCATAAAAATTGGTTTGATAGTTTTGGAGAGACTGCAATTGCCCTCAGCCCTCTGTCCGTTTCTTGTTCCTAGTTTTAAAAACATACAGGCTCCTCTACCCCCTTTTGGTCCTACTTTAGAAAAAATATGAAGCTTTTTTCGTCTTAAGCACTTTAACGGGACAATTAATGACCTGTGTCCGTTGGAAAGCTTCATACTACATTTTCGCTGAAAGAGTTTTAGCAATCGGACCAGTGGTTCCCGGAGAACAATTGCCATGCAGTGTATAAACACTCCGTAAAAATCTCGAAATGTAGCGTCATTTTGGTTACAAAATTATTATTTTTTACATGATGGATACGTTCCTAAGAAATCGTGCAAAAAAATTCGTGTAAAAAATACATGCAACATTTCTTAAACATATCGTGCAAGTTGAAAAGAATGCAAGCATTTACTGAGTAAAACATGCAAAAAAAGTTAATATAGAAAAGTTTTCTTAAGAAAATATACATACATATTAAATAAAAAAAACAATTCATTTGCACAAGAAAAATTAAACAAAGTTTATTCCAAGCCTTAAAGATTGAAACTAAAAGTTAAGTTTTGGAAAGCAGACGTTCATGCTTATTACAAACATTATTCAAAATGTAAAAATTTCCAAAAAAAAAATATCGTGCAAGTCCAAAAAATTGTTATATATATATATATATATATATATATATATATTGTTATTATATATTGTTGTGTTATTTCAAAATCGTGCATAAAAAGACCGTGTAAAAAAAGTTGAGTGTAATTATTTTATATTATTTTTTAGCATTGCTTTAGAATTTTTGCTATTGTGTATTTTTCTTTTACACGAACTCTGTATTAAAGCGAGCAAAAGAAAAACAATTAGTATTCAAATACATACATAAAAATATTTTTTTTATATACATGTACATATGTATGTATGTATGAATTTATGTATGTATATATTATATATTTTTAATATTTGTATTTTTTAGCTTTAACATTTCCATGAAATTATCTTCATAATGCCTCAATCATAACGACAAAAAAAAAACACCAACTGTGTATACATTAATAATTCTCTCCAGTTAAAGTCAATATAAAATTGTATTCCCATTCCCATCACCCTCTCACTCTTAATAATTCTATCCAGTTAAACTCAATATAAAATTGTATTCCCATTCCCAACTCTCTCTCATTCTCCTTGTCTGTAAAATAACAAATGTTCAATTTATCATAAATTATTTATTGACGTGGTAATAATCAGCCAAAAAGAAAGAATGAAAAAAAACAGTTGCCAACCTAATACGAGTACTAACTAGAGTTTCCACTCGGGAAAAAATGCCAGGTTCCGGGAATTATGTGTTTGCAAATTCCGGTAAATTTTCAACGGGAATTTTCGGGAATTTAATATTTACGTTTTTGGAATTTGGTTTTCGTTGTTTTATTGCTTAAAAATACATTTTTGTAACGATGCATAATACGAATATAATCATGGAAACAGATATAAGTTTCCAAGGTGACTCCAAAAACTTCAAGAGTTACGAAATATTTTAAAACCTAAAAACTCTTTATGGTTGGCAGTTGTAGATGGAATTTCTATTCATTCATGAAATATTGTTGTTCTTGAAATGAACGAATGAAGTTGATTTGTTTTTAATTTAAATATAGTATTTTAATTGAAATTTATTTGCTGGTGGTTAAGCATTGTCTATATATTTCATTGGTGCTTAGCCAAAGCATCAGTAGACTTCAACCACATATTTTGAACAGTCACAAACCTCTTATGTTATGCAAAGACTTTTAAGAACTAATTGAGAATTCAAATATAATAATATTTTTGAAAATCAAAGACAATGCTTAACCACCAGCAAATAAATTTCCATTAAATTAAACTTATGACAATATGTCAAATAATAAATTTCTTAAATGTTAAATGTTGTATGTGTTTTTTTTCATAAAATTATATTTTTTATTGAGGACATTTAATTAAATTCACGTTTTCGAAATTCCCGGGAATATAATACTTTTTTCTCTATTCCCGGGAATTGGAAAAGTCCGGAAAATTAGAAACCCTAGTAATAACTAATTTAATGACAACGAAATCGAAAAAGAAATCTTAAAAAAAAACATTGCAGTCTAAACTATGTATTACATATTTGCTTACATAATTCCTACTTCTTTTTCTAACAGAAGTAGTTTCCATGAACTATTTAACTTTATGTGTTATTGACTTTGTTAAACTGTTACCCACAAGTCGTTTACTCAATTTAGTCCTCATCCAACACTGACAGGCAATTGAATCATCAATTAGTGTACAAAAGCTAACTGAAATCAATTTTGTAACATAAAAGAAAAGTAATGACAGATAAAAATTTTATGATTTCCGGTGTAGCCATCAATTCATCCGCTCAAGGTCAATTGAAATTACCAATGCGCAAATTTTATAATTCTATTTATTTTAACAACAATCATCAATATCATCATCAGATAGCCAATCATTATGAAAAATTTAAATTGAGAAGAAGCATTAAAAAAAGAGCAAATTTATAGTATTACCATAATGATTTATCGCTTGAATATCAGCAGGAATTGCCAATGGCAGTACACGTGTTTCCCAGGTAAGAATGCACATAAGCAAATATGTAAGAGTTTTGGAAAAATTAAAAATAAAATACTCATTTAAAGGTATTTAAAATTGTATATTGTGCAAAAAAAAAAACAAAAGTATGTAAAATTAAATAAATTTTCCATATAATTTTTTTGGTGCCTTTAATTGAATAATGTTGTTCTCACCATTATAATTTTTTTAAAACAAGTGAAAGTGTAAAATGAAATTTAAGTACCACTGTACAACATAAAAAAAAATTAAAATGTTCTAGCTAATAATTGTGGTAGACCGGTCCAAAAATCATATAATAGATATCGTTACCTTAATATAGAAAGACCCTAACTCATTATATTTTTCAAATCGAGTTTTTTGCATATTTCGATAGAAGACCATGTAATTTATCGAAAAATGTAAAAATCTCGATTTAAAAAAAATAATGAGGGCCTTTCTATATTCAGGTAACGATATACACATGTGTATATCGATTTCGACATACAAGGACGCCTCACTTTGTGAGGTTCGGAAAAATATATTTGCCTCATCGCGCAAAAAATTAAGGGTAAAAGCAACAAAATTTACAAAAATCCATTTAACTTTCCCGGGGTCACCACTAGAAGGGTCAAATGTATGACCGGCCTCCATTAATTTTCTCCGCAAAACATATTTTCTAAACACACTGACGCTTAACTCCTCTCCTTAAGGAAGGGGCTCCCAAACAAAAGGGAAATTTTTATAAAATTTACTCGCAAGGCTCTAACTGCGCCTAGGGCGTACCTATCGAAGTTAAATGTATAAATGACCTCCAATATTTTTTCAATACAAAGATTTTCTCTTGACATACTTATCGTCTATCTTCAGCCATTAAGGTGGTTCCCATACAAAAAAAGAATTTTTTGAATAATTTTTTTTTAAGATTATTGCTTGTTCCGCGTTAATGGTGCCTCACATGCTTAATCGGTATGGGACACCTTTGCATTTTAGGTATATATACTTATAATGTCTTACGCAATGTTATGCAAAATATTATTTATGACTTATATTTTTGTGCAACATTTTAGGCCCCAAACCTTCATCATGTGGGTATTTTTCAACCCTTTCGAAAAAGATAGAAAAAGGATTATTAAACCAGCATATAAAGGATTCAAATGAATGAATGAATACCCGAAATTCTATTCACACTCCAGAAGTCAAAACTTAAAATTCGTTTAAGGGTTAATTTCGCATTTAAAGTTAATACACTATGCAACAAATTTTTATGTTTTTGCAATCACCTCAAAAATTAGATGTTTTTTTTTTAGCTAATTCAAGTTCGCTAAATACGAATATTTATTTTTATTATATTATATTATTATATTTTTCTTAAGAAGTGTTTTCGAGAACGTGTTTTTGCAGTTTATAAAGATATTTCCAAAAATCTTGAGAACTCTTTATTTAAATTAAGCTAATTTTACTCCGTTTGAAAGATACATATGTTTTCTTTTTATCAGCTTATACTTATAATGTTTTCGTCAGATAAAAAATTCACTTACTTGCGGTTTAGACTAAAAAAATTTTAAAGTTTTAAAGTTTTTTTTTAATTCACTATTTTAAGCCAAAAAAAACTCTATTTTTTTAACCCAAAAAAAATTAAAAATTTTTTTTGTGATCCTGTATCTTAAATAAAACTTTGTACCAAACGTTTAAATTGTTATCATCGGACAAAAAATTAAAAAGTATGGATTTTAGTGTCATTGGGACTAATTACGAGTGTCGTAGTTCGATTAAAGAAAAAAATTTGCAATGTGCTTTTTTAGTCTAGTACAAAATCGTCGAAGTCGAAATATGACTCTCGTAATTAGGCTTATTATATTCCTTATATGCCTTATAAATTTTTGTCAAAGCCCATCAAAGCTTATTCATATTCATAAAAAATGTATTGATTGTTTGTATAAAATATAATTTTATTAAATGTATTGAACTTTATGCAGAAGTTTTTCGTCAAAATGCAAATCGAAAATGGAAATCGAATTTCAATGTATTGAACGTTACTTTGGTAAAACTCTTAAATTTGATTCAGATTAGCATTTTATGCTGGCAACGATATCATTTAAAGCTAAAACCCGATAAATCACTTATTAAAATAAACGCAAAAAAATTTAAATATTTGAAAGCGAGAATTCATTTAATATTGTGAATACTACCAGTGCTCATTTTACTGTCTCATGTTAATAATTTAAATTTATTAAACTAAAGAAAATTCAGAAATTTTAAAAGAAATATTGTTAATGGCGGAGATATTCAACAGTGTTTTTTTCAATCATTATATTGTTCATATTTTATACTTATTGTTTTACACTTTCTTCTTACTACTCTTGTTCTTTCTGAGCTTTTTAAATGTCAACGTACAATAAAAAACCATATGGTGGGAGGGTTGTTAATATGAGACTAATTATTAAAGGCGCACAATTAAAACCGTTGGTCAGCTATTATTTATTATATACAAATATTACACGCATTCATATATTCATACACGTACATGTGTATGTATGTATGTATATTAAAGTTGCCAAAGGGAGTAATTTGTTCCTGGGATTATTAGAATTAAGTAAATTTGCCAAATGAATGAAAAATTAAAAGCATAAACGAAAACATTTTTATTAAGGCACCTTCTAATTTTCCTGTATTCTAACTGGACTTTTATCAAATATTTTAATTGCATACATATGTAGATGTTTGTTCCATAAATCACTAACAATTTGAATTGTTTATTATTAAGATACCACCTGCCACCACTACTAGCAGTAGTAATTTACAGAACTATACATACATATGTACATATAAATACTTGTAAATATTTTTGGTAAAAATGCTGCTTATTGCTTGGGGAATACATCGTGTTTACCCTATTTTTTTAAACCCCGACTAAAAAAGGGGTGTTATAAGTTTGTATTGTGTGTCCGTATATCAGTGTGTATGTACGACTGCACGTACATACCAAACGGCTGCACCGATTGTGATTTAGTTTTTTCTGTTTGAAATGTAACTTGATCGATAGTGTTCTTAGCTATGTTTGAAGAATATCGATCCAGTCGTTTAGAACATATGTATAACATCTTTTCTAGATACATATATGTGGGGTTTTCAAAATTGTTAATTTTTGTTATTTTTAACAAAGGAGTTTGCGCTAAGGTCAAAAGTCATTTTGTATCCAATATTCCAGCAACTTTATTAAAAACCTAAAATTTCCGGTAATTTCCCTAATTCAATAATTTCAGAAATTAATCATTACGAATTTAGACAGAGAAATGAAATTTTAAAGGTTCATAGACAAAGAGTTTGTGACTCATTTGGTCCCCTCGACCATTAGTCTCCGAGATATAAATAACACTGTGTGACAAAAATAAATTAAGTCGAAATACCAGCAACGTGTTACTATTTTTCTGGTAGGAATTGTCGAATATAACAACAATCTGTTTTTGAAATTTTATAAACCCCTCCAAAAATCCTTGAGTTACGGGTAAAACCCCGGTGTTTCATACTCGTATGCACTTATCAACCTCTAACTAAGTTTAATATCAATCGATTTTAAATTTATAAACAGTTTGTTAAAGCATTATTTAAACATTTATTTAAAGCTTTTACAAAAGAGCTTTGTGCTTTCACACCGACGAGAGCCCAACTGCCAATCAGATCTAGGCGAAAACAATAATTGCTGCTTAATTTGCAAGGAAACAAGAACAAATTGTAAGAGCTTTTTCAAAGCTTTTTACCTCAAATGCAAATATCAAAATGTGTGTGCTTGGACGTAGCTGCTTTAAACTAATTTTTTTTTCATATAAAATTCAAAAATTAAGCTTACTTTAACTTTTATAAATACCAGCGTTAGCTAGTTAATTATCTTCAACATTTTGTTTACTAGTTAAAAAAGCTCTTATGAAATAATGGTTTCAATTGTAGACCATCAGTATACAAAATAGTTTTGCGTCCTAATTCGTTCACGTTTGTTTATTTTATATACATAATTATAATTTACATTGACGTTTCTGCCCTGACTTGTGGCCAACGGCAGGCACATTTTTAGTTCAAAAAAGCACATGCCTGTTATCCAGTTTCTAAAATACGAGTATTATTATCTATGGTAGAGATGCCACTTTTTTTGACAAAAATAAAAACTGGGAAGCCACTAACAAAGTGCTTACACAGAAAGAGCTGCAAAATAAAAGAAAATTATTTAAAAGCCAATAAGCAAATGGAATGTTAATTTGTTTAAACCATTTTACATCACAAATATTCACATACACATACATACATACATATATATGTACATACATAAGTAATATGTACGTGCTAAGCTGACTAAAGTATGCAAAAAGAGATAAAGAAAAAAAGACGGTTGCTTTCAAGGGTTTATTTCATACATAATTTACATAACAAGTGCGGTTTGTTCTTTGTCAATAGAGTGTGAATAATAACTAAACACAATATTACAATATTATACATACATACATATGTATGTAATGTTTGTGAAAAACAAATTAATTAAACATGACAAATGAAAGGAAAATATATGTACATATGTATTTATGTAATTAAAAATTTAATTTAATAAAATTTGGATATGCAAATTTAAATGATAAATTAATTTAAAAAAAGACTTTGTAAAGCACACAAAGCCACACTGCTGTTTTTTAATCAAATTGTGTTTTGTGTGATACTACCCAAAGTATCCCAGTGTACTTTATAAAAATAAAAAATAATTGTATTCAGCTTTGTATTGTAAAACTGCGAAAGTAAAAGTCTCCAAGGACAAATATCTTTTAAGCGATAACCCACAGCCGATTTGCATGTTAAGGAACATTTTGTGATTTTTGCTATTAAGGAATTTCTATAGAATGCGAAAGCATGAACCTGGGCTGTTAACATTTTTAAAATTTTTAGCTTTTATGTCCTTTAATAACATCCAAATGTCAAAAACCATTTTTTTTTTATAGATTATTAAACTTTTTTTTACAAATTTTACCAATATGTATTTCTTTTCAAAACATATTCAGCCCAATTATGAATTTTTCCCGGGGTTAATTTGCTCTTCTCGAGCATTTGTGATTTGATTTTTAAATTTTTTGCATTAGTTCCCTGCAAAATGTTTGGGGAAAAAATCGCAAAAAAATTCTCCCTTTCCTTCATATTTAGAATGTCTCCATTTTCCCCGGGAATTTTTTCCCAGGAAAATTTTAATTCATAATAAGAGAAATGGGGAAAGAAAAAAAATCCCGGGAACTGTTATTCATAATAGGGCTAATTGTCTGAAAATTCACTTTTTCAAAAAAATTATCGTTCTTCCATTCTAAAATAAGCTTTTTGAAATACATAGTACTATGTATTACGAAAGAACTCGTCTAATTTGAGGAAATATCTAATCTAAGGAAATATATTTTTAAATGCAAATTTTCTTAAAAGTTACTCTTTTCAAAAAGTACTGTTGAAAGGGCGCTTTTATAATAATTACTTTTTTAAAAGGTAATTTTTTAAAAGATACTTTTTTAAAAGGTAATTTTTTGAGGTAATTTTTTAAAAGATACTTTTTAAAAGTTATTTTTTTAAAGGTCCTTTTATAAAAAGTACTTTTGTGAAAGGTACTATTTTTTAACTAGTACTTTTTCAAAAAGAGTAAGGTTTCTTAAAAAATACTTTCTGAAGGATATTTAAAGCGAAATTTTACAAAAACTACTTTTTTTAAATGTAATTTTTTAAAAGGTAATTTTTAAAAAAGTACCTTTTTAAAAAATACTTTTTAGAAGGCATTTTTTAAGTTTCTTTTTTAATAAGTAATATTTTAAAAGTATTTTTTTAAAAGGTATTTTTTTTAAAGGTACATTTGAAAGGTGCTTTTCTGAAAAGTACTATTTTACTAAGTAGTACTTTTTCAAAAAGAGTACAGTTTTTAAAAAATTCTTTTTAAATGATACTTTTTAATAGAAACTTTTTTAAAAGGTACTTTTTATAAGGTACTTTTTTATGAGGTACTTTTTTAAAAAGTAAATTTTTAAAAAGTACATTTTTAAAGGCACTTTTTTTAAAGATAATTTTTAAAGGGTATTTTTTGAAAAGTAGTTTTAAAACGTGATTTTCTGAAAAGTACTTATTTGCTAATTAGTATTTTTCGAAAAAGATTTCTTCAAAAATGAACTTAACAAAAATGTCGCTTAAACTGTTTTTGGCTATCATGGCTCAATATAAAAATCTGCCTTCCGTAAAACAAACTAATTTATAAAGTATTTTGCAAATTCATAGAAAATTTAAATAAGCACAAATTTTAATCATTATTAATTATGATTATATTTTCTTTTAATTTGTAGTTTCGAAAAAGTCTATACACCACGCGCACGCCAAACTCTATGTGAACAACGAAGGCCAGATTTAACTTACAACGATACCCTTAAACGTATACAAAGTGCCAAGCAGAACACAGAACTCTTAAAGAAATTAGCTAAACAACAAGTGGAAAAATTAAAGCGCAACAACAAGCAGGGCAAGGAATGTACTGCAAATGACGTTGTAAGAAAAGATTTTCAAACGACAAGCAAATTAAATATTAATAAATCTAAAAAGAAAACAGAAAAACTACCACGGCCACGTAGTTTGGGAAAATTAGAAAGTGTTGACCATTTTTCTTTAACAAAAAGTGGTGGCGTTGTAACACAACCTTTTTATACAAAAACACAAGAGCTTTACGATTGTAAAAGTGGAAATATTGGCACTGGAACGTTAAAATATTATTTTCAATTGGCTACGGATTACTATCAACAAGGCTTCCTACAAAACATAAAATATTTGGAAAACCTAAGAGAACGTAATCGGCAGAGACGTGAGCGGCAGTTGCAGCTGCAACAACAACAGCAGCAACAACTGAAAAAGGTTTATACGTTGGGCGACTGCTTTTCTAAAATAAACACAAATTTTTTTGCATTAAAGTCTATTAGTTTGGAAGTCGAAAGCATAACGGATGCATCGTTGAATAGCTGCGACCAACAACAAAAACAAATCAATCAAAATAATCCAATTTCATGCCATAAACGCCAAGAACAAATTGACGACTTTCCGCTGGACAACGACAAAAATTTAAATTGTACCATACGGGTCAATATAAAACCACAGACGGCCAATACAAGTCATCAGGGAAAAGAAATCTATGGAAAAAATACAATCATTGAAGAATCTCAGCATTTTAGTAGCATGAACGATTATTTCAATGGTAATTTGGAATATACACAATTACAACAACAGCTGCAACAAGAACATCATCTCCAACAGCCACAAACATTTTTCAATCATAATTATTCGTCAAGAGTACTACAACTGGATAATTTAATTGAAAATTTAAGAGAGTTGGATATACAAGAAAATCGTACAAATCTACCACGTATAACACTCACCGATTACACCCAAAAATATCCCAACGAATTAGAAACGGACTATCAAACACAAGCTACTACTGCAGACGAGAACAAAAAGCGTTCGAATTCCTATCTAATCAAAAAGTCTAGCTTAGATTGCTCTAATCTTGATATACCCCTGGAAACGCACTATCATAGTGAGGCCAGGCCACCGTAAATTAGAAAAAAAAACGAAGCCTATTGCTTACTCCTCTTCAAGATATTTTGCTCTTACCATGGTGGCTATTGAACATCGTTCTACATCGGCCAATACTACAACGTCCATTTTGTCGCCTACCTCCAATACCTCGGCAACATCCGCCTCTACATCGGCTGCCTCAACTTCATTGTCCACCTTATCTACCACCACAGCAAATATACATAAAAAAATGTCCTCTGCCTCGGATTCGGTATCGGCCTCCAAGAGTGCCATTAGCCAGCGAGATGTTGAGGTAAAAGTTCCCAAGAAAAAGTCAAACAGTCAGAAAGATACCGCCGCTGGCCTAGACTTGTCGAAAAAGTTAATGAAATTGGACTTGACAGGCAAGGAGGTGGACGATTGTTCTTTGAAATCGCCAAAATCTCCAATAGTGGGTAAGTGTGAAAAGTTTAAATTTTTTTTTAAAGGATTTTAAAATTTGAAAAAAAAAAATTATTTTAATTTGACCGCTTTTACACAATGCAAGTTTTGTGCAATAATGGATTCTCAAGTGAGAGAGTGAGAAAAAGAGAGATATAAAGAGAGAGCAAGAAAAATATGATTAATTATTTGAAATAAATGTAGAATTTGATGGCACAAGTAGACAAACTTTCTGCTTAGATGCATATCGTTACCTTAATATGAAAAGGCCTTAATTCATTATTTTTTTTTTAAATCAAGATTTTTGCATTTTTCGATACATTAGGTGTTCTTCTATTGAAATATACAAAAAACTCGATTAAAAAATATAATGAGTTAGGACCTTTCTATATTAAGGTAACGACATGGATAGTTGTTATATTGGGCCTAATTACTAGTGTGTTATTTTAAAGTCGGCCATGAAAATCGTCTTAGTCGAATTGGAAGTATGATTTTCGTAATTAGGTTCATTAAGCATTGAGAGATTCCGTTTTGACAAAAAACCACTTTTATTGTCTGACTTAATCCATCAAAGTACTCGTCTATAATTAGGATGAGGAGAAAGAGGTAGAAGACCGACCCCATTGTATTGAGTTACTGCATCGCCTATATTTATCTGCTCTGAAATTAATGATAATTGAACATATTACAAACTAATAAAATTAGATGAAGTTTAGTTGTTTTACCAATTTTATTTAATAATTTATGGGTATAACTTAATACTCGTATTTGCCGCACACAAACTAACCGCGAGTTTATTGGCATAGATGTCTAGTGTAGCGTGACTCGCATCAGTAGGTCACACAATGTGCAAATCTTAAAGTAACAGTGTACAGTGAGGTTCCAACGATTGAATGTAGCAAAAAAAACAAAAAAATATATATTTTTATTAGCGTTTTGAAAGTTTAAGTTTGAACAGAATAAGAACGTTTTGTGTGATTTTACTCCTATCGGACGTGTCCCCAGTTGACAGTTAGGGAAACATGAGGTAAAGTACACTATTCGCAGCTTGAAATGAGTTGAGGAACTATACATCTCGATGCTTAGGAACTCCTCACATCTCAGGTTGCTAATATCGCTTACATTACCTCAAGCCTAAGGGATTTTTTGAAATTCCTCATGGACCAAATAAAATTAAAGCTAGAGTGGAGCTGAACGGGATATTTTGAAGTTAACTGTTTCCTCTACACCCATCTCCAAGGAGAAGGGCTAAAGGATTCGGTCTACGGAGAAGCAGAACACCGTTGACCAACAAAAAAAATCATTCAGAGGGCTCAAAGGGTGAAAGGAACCAACCAAAAACAACTAACTCTAAATAAGCGATGGAGTCAGGCATATCTTCCAATAAGGAAGCCTCCAAATCACAAGAGAAAACCTTATGAGAAGAGTACTCAGAAGCAACCTACATATGTATGCCAAAATGGAGAGGATGACAGAGAAGCTATGCTACACTATTATCGACTACAGCGGGCTCTCAGGCAAAATACCTATGGCAGACCATAAGGAGGTGGAAAATGCCAAAAATGAGAATATTGTGGAATACGTCCTACCAGCCGACGGGAATGCTTCACAAATCCATATAGAGAGCAGCAAATTTATCAGGGACAACCGGAATCAGACTCCTGTGTGGCGACACTACGAAACTTGATAAAAAAAACATCAAAACTAAATAAGAAGGCGGGAGTCTCTCCCTAATAAAGAAAGCCGATATCACAACTCTAAAAAAGGCAAAGTATATGATGGCATACTAAATACTAAAATTATTGCAAAAATTATCGCCTAGATGTGGAGAAGTGGAAGATGTTCCATCGTGAAGAGGTAGAGGACGGCTCTGGGCAAAGCGAAAAAAGAAAGAAATGAGAAGACCTTCTCTGCAAAACACCCATTAGATGGTTTGTGGAGCCGAATAAGAATCCCAAAGAAGAGGCAGAGCCAAACGGGAAGGAGCAATCTGAGTCGATTTCATCTCAAAAAGACTCCCACCTAGCTGAATAAAATGATGCCGCTACTGTAAATCAACTTGCATTGCAATAAAACGAAAAGTCAAGTCCTGACGGAGCAAATAATACATGATGTTCTTATACATTAACCCTGGAAAGTTAAGGTCAACGTCTCTATCTAAACTATGCAATTAGCAGCTTTTTTATGCGATATCTGAGTCCACTGAATCCAAAGCATGCATACTATGTCATAAGGGACTAAACTTTCAACACCAGACGCCACAAAATTCATACACGGTAGTCGGATCATACTATTGTCCTCAGTGTGTCTCGACTCTGACAGCCTGACACTACCACCGATGACGTCTTTAAAGTGCATCATTTCATACGCGGGGAATAAAAATAAGTAGACACGTTTAAATAGGCTATGACGCCAATTTACATCATTTCTCCTGGGGCAGCTCCAATTGCAACAAAAGAGATGATTCGTTATTTGAATTCAGGAAATGAAAATGACCTTTTCACCCTTAACGCTGGAAATAAACCAACATATATTACCAGAATTAGGGAAGAGGTTATTGATATTACTGTATATTCAGAAAATTTAATTGATGATATTTGCGATAACTATAGACCACCATCCGATAAAACCCTATAACTTTCAGAAATACGGTCAAAGATGACAGGTCAAGATTTAGGTTAAGTCTGCGATATGAACTAGAAAACTACTTAGCACCAGCTGACGGTACGGAGCTGATAGATTCGTAGGTGGAAAGACTGAATACTAAGCTTAGGAAAACCTTTAAGGAGTGATGTCCATCCACTCCGTAACAGGCAGAGCCCGAAAGATAAATCTTGTAAAAGAAACTGGTAGGCTCTTTAACACAGCTCGATGGAAAATCTTAAAGTATACTGAGATGAATATAAAATGAAACTCAGAATATAAAGCAAGAAAATAAGGCAGGAAGCTGAACGCTAATCCTGGATAGTTTTCTGTAAACAGGTAGACAGCGCTAGCGAAAACTCCAAAATCAAAAAATTGCTATCGAAAACCCATACTTGTTAACTCGGATGGAAGAAGGGCATCATCTGAGTAACCCGAAAAGTGAAGACAAAAGGAATTATAGGTTTCAAAAGGGGCCAACCCTTTGGTTCGTATGGGTGTTGTTGACAAAACAACCATGATGTTACTCTCAAACACTACTTGTGCCCTGTCCAGCATTCAGACAAATCTTCCAACTGGAAAATATATCAGATATGAAATATCTTAGGGATTCAGACGGGCAAATCCCAAGAAATTATATTGAGGAATGTAACTAACCTAACCTAAGTTTGATAGGTTTTTATGGATATCTATAGGGTACTGCCCCCTTCCCCCAAATATATCTCATAAGAGCGCACAACACGCTATAAAAGCATAAGTGTAATTCTAAAGAGATTGATTGCCCTAAACTAACCTAACACTATCAAACACGAAAAAATTTTGGAGTTCTCCATGTTTGACGTGCAATTTCACTATGCCAGCATATGTTTTTGTGTCATAGTGCACTTTTTAAACTGTCCCTAAAAAGCAAGGGAAAACTAGCTTCAAAGTAACAGTAACACAAAACAGCGTTGCCAATATAAAGTTTCCAGGGTTGGAAAAATATACTACTAATATTTTTTGCTGTTTTATTTCTAGGTCGTTTATCTCAACAGACATCACTTTCGTCCAGCGTTGACGTCGAAGATCGTAAAACTCTGCGTGAAGCCCTCTATCAGGGGATATTTCACAGGCACCGAAGGACCATATTTGCAGTGGGCAGTTTTCTACGCATGTTACGTAGTCGAAACTCACAATACAATACCATACGTAGCTCATCCGAAGGCGAAGACATTGACGAGGTCAGATAAAATACAATGGGTGAAAATCGTGATATAAAAACGTAATACAGAGGAGAAAATATAAAAAGAAATATTGAATTAAAAAAAATCGTTTTATAAAAATAACCAGATGTTGAAAAAAATATATAATATATAACCACTCTTATCGAAAATGAAAAGGGAATATTTTTTAAACCGGAATTTTACTTTCCACCGAATAAAAAAGACAAATTCCGAGGGAATAAAATATTCAAATTTTATACGCGATAAGGTCGAATAATTCGCTAGCTAAAATGCAATACCATGTAACGGACAAAATAAATCTTAAGTCAACGAGGTGAATTAAGGCATTCAATAGAGTTTAAAATAGAGATAAATTCGTTCGATGTCGAATGCTAGAATTTACCTACAATTTTGTATGGATTATTGAAAATTAAATCAACAACAAAATTCGATGTTCTAAAGAATAATAAAGAGAAAATTAAAAAAGTTTTATTAAGTTACATGGTTTTGGCTGTTTTATATACATATATTAATTGTTAAAGCAAAAAAAATAATTTAAAAAGAGGGAACAAGTTCTTAGAATTCAAAAAATTTGTTAATACATTCTAAATATTTTTTACAATTCAAATACAAGCTGAAATCGATTGAAAACACATGAATTTTAAAACAGTTCAAAACGGAGTATTGTTTTCATTTCTGTTCGATTTAGCTAAGAATAATTAAATAATCTTAAGACTTTGTTGTTTGGCAAATATGTAAGAATTTTTTATAGGTTTATTTTATAGCATATAGTCAGTGCATTAGTTTCATCCGAATGTGTGCACTAATAATAATAATTTACTAAGGCTGGAATTCACTATCCTATACAATCGTATGGCTTTTAAGAAAATATAACCCTGATATGATTGTATTTTTTCTTAAGTCGTAAGATTGTGTAGTATATTGAGTCCTAGCGTTTATTAATAAGAAATACATACATATATTTAAAAAAAATGAAAAAAAAAACGATTCAGGTTTATAATAGCATTCCAGTTAATCTTTGTTAATTTATGCTACTTTTTGTTAATAATATTTCATATAATATATCATTTTGCACTTAATATTTATTTTATGGCAGAAAATAAATATTTATTTGTATTAATTTAATTTCTAGCAAAAATAAAAGTTTAAAAAATACATACATACATAAACACCTTGCCACATGGTTAGTATACGAATGGGCATTTGCTTTTATATAAAATATATAAAAATAAAATTATAATATTTACTTAAGAATTGTAAAACTAATATTAAAAAAAATAAAACTTCTTTACCAAAAATTATATTTTATCTTTTGTTAAAAATATCACTTATTGTATTTGTGTATTTAGTTGTTAATAATTTTTATGTATTATTTTTCATCGTTTAATCAAATAAAAAGTAATTACATATTTCTATCGATTTTTTTAGTTTTTGTAATAATTAAAAAAAATGGAAATCTCAAAAAGTATAATAAATAAGCAGCTGTTTAATAATAAAAGGATGCCATATGGCAATTAAGTCTAATAGACTTGTTTTAGACTTGGCAGTTTTTCTTGAAGCAGCTATCTTCAATTCTCTTTTGAAGCTGCTCGTTTGTTTACACTCATACGGTTTCTTGTTCAATTTTCCTATTGTTTTAAAGCTGCGAATGAAATAACGAAAGAAAATTGAAGTAACTTTTCTGTACAAGCAAGTCAGTACCCATCTTCTTTATTTTTTCCTCTCTCTCTCCCATAAATTCAGACTTGCTTCAAGAAAAACTGCCGAGTCTAAAACATGAGATACATGATTCGAACAGCAACTATTGTTAGTGCTTTAAGAAAGAGTGACAGATAGATATACATACATTCTTATGTATAATAAAAAGGCGAATTCATATCAGGTAATATAAATTCAGCAGCTGATGATCAGCTGTTAATTTGTCTGATGTCAAATTAAAGCAAAACGATCTGAATTTTTCTGATAGCAGCTATGTCACCCTTCATGTAAACGGGCTCTTACGTGATCTGACAGCTCATATTAATTTTTGGGCTCAATTTTGTTTGCCAGTGTCAGTATTTTCTTCTTACTGCATCTACAATGCGTTCTAATGTTTTCAGTAAGAATTAAATTAAACTTATGGATTCTTATGCCCCAGGATTTTCGTACTTTCCGGGGTGAGAACGCTGAGTAGGACTCAGCATTGAGAATTTACGTTTGACTTCCCTATTGCCTTATTGTATGTTCCCAATTTAGTGTTTGAGTTTATTGTCGCACCGGTATTTTAAGTCACTGATCAGACACCCCCTCCACACAAAGTGTAACACACTGTCTCGCGATGTCGACAGAAAACGTTCGATCCATTACTAATCTTCAAAACAAAAACAAATTTTCTTGTTTTCAGTACAACTTGTCGATCGAACGTTCTATGTCGATAGCGTGAGCCAATCTGTAAATTTTCTTTCATATTTAAGCTTCAGAAAGCTTGTCAATCTCTGACTTGGGTCCGCGGGGTTATCACATCACTTAAGTATCTTCCGTCAGGAATTTTTTAAACAATTTTTAAATTTTGTAATTTACACACATATTTGTACATAGCACGTCAATAAATTTAACAAACAAACAACTGGGATACTAAAAAATTCCGTTTGTTTTACAAATAAACATTGTTATCTTTTATCAATGTAAAACTAAAAGGAAATTTCCTAAGTTACTGCATTAAAAATAAATCAAATGCGTTGTGTATGCAAAAACTTTAGTAAAGTTCTTTTTTATTTCGTTTACATAGGCGTCATATGAAAATCATAATATAGAAATCTTTGTATTTAACTTTTTCCATGCCTCCAACACAATCTGAAAAACTTCTAACAAAGTTTGCGGCAACAGTTTCCGAAAGACAAAAAAAGTTAAGCAAAACGGACATTTATGAGGAAAATTACATCAATCAAGTGTTAAAAATAAATAAAATGGTAAAACTTTCAATAGAAACTTTTTAGCATAAAAAAAATTAAATTAAAAATATAGTTTTAAACGCAAGAAAATATGAATTTAGGCAACAGCATCCCTAATAAAAGTTCTATGAATAAAATTCACAGGGCCTAATTCATAAAAAATATTTTGGTCTTAGAAAAGATTTACTTAAGAAATTTCCATAGAAAATTTGTTTTATAAACCTCTTATGCAACAGAAATATTTTTTATTGAATAAGGCAGGCAGTGTTTAGTTAACCAATGAAACTGATAAGAAAAATTGTTAGTTAAACCACAGGCGTTAGTTAACTATAGACTGTGAATTTGGAATTAAAAAGCCTAATTAAATAATCAAACAGGTTTCAAAAATTTTTATTAAAACATGGACATAAATATTAAATATTAAGAAAAAACACATACATACCTACAGTGGGCATTTATAAGCATATGTGTGTATATACATACACAACAACTAAAATTAAACTGTTAACTAAAAATATTATTCGTTAAAGCTTAATGCAATCCATATAAAAAGGAAATTTAAATAATGAAACTAATTTTATTGTAAATTCAAATAAGCATATAAAAACGGGTGTGATAAATTTAATAACTTTTTAATTTTAACATTTAATATTAATAATTCTTCTAGTTTTCTTTTAAACTCTTTTTAATTATAATAATCTCTTCAAGAAGAAGCTACCGCAGAAAATGGTGTAGTGGCGAAATATTGAAATGTGTATAAAGAGTATTTTTTTATATATAAAAATAAAAGATCTTAAGCTTGATAAGTATTAGAGATTATTAACATTTAATATTTGTAATATTTTCCATAACTCTTGTTGCTTATAACAAAACTAAGGCTATATTCTACGAGAGTTGGGCCTATAACTAACAAAGCTATATGTGACCTTCTCCGAAAAAAAATGAGCTATCGTTTCAAAAAACGGGTTTGGACTTAAGAGTGGATTCTGGTACCTAAACAGTACCATGAAATAAGTTTTTCTCAAAACTTCATTTTCACACACTAGGTCCCTTTTCTCGGAGAAGGTCACATATAGGTAAAAGCATGGTGTAATTATACAGGTGACTGCGTAAGGATTTGTTATACAAAAATACGGCAACCATAGCTGTGTAAAGAACCGAAGAATGTTAAAAGCACAAAAATAATTGTACTAAAACCAAAACAAAATCGAAGTTTTTGACATTCTTCAGCTACAAAGCACATAGAGCAAAAAATTATCAGCTGAAGTGGCGCTGCCACCTAGTTAGATGCACCTTGGGTAAAAGTTTTTTATTTTTCTGGATTTTTTTTAATTTTTATGTTTGTTATTTTTTTATTATTCATTAGCTTACATTATTTTCCTAGTTTTCATTACTTTAATTTTTAGAAAATCGATAGTAAGTAAAATAGTCATGTACATATTGTTACGTTTTTCTCTCTATAAAAACGCCTTTCCGTAGATCCGAAGATTTGCAAATTAATACAAGAGCCGAGTGTAGTGATTAGGGTTAAGAATGATACAAGTTTTATTTACAAATACACTTATACTAAATTACTCAAGAGCTTAAATACACTAATACAACTTAAACTAATAAAATTACACACAAATATTCACAACTGGTTACCACTACGCCTTCCTCGCTGTAGTTTACGCACGTTTCTTAGCTGGCTGCGCAAGTAATCACGTGACACCTCTTTGTCTACTGCTCGTCACTTACGAGACTCACTCTGCCGTCACTCACAGTTGATACACCAATACCTCTTTGTCTGCTGCTTATCACACACGGCACTCACTCTGCCGACACTCACAGTTGATACACCAATAAAGACTCACTGGCTTTACTTACACCCTTATACACGTCTATTCGCTGCGCTGTTCCCTTTACTCCAGTCGACACGATAGACTCCACAATAATCTCAATTCCACGACAGACTATTATTAATTCACAACTTAATTATCAACTGACTAACGAGTTCTTAATTTCACTAACTATAACTGTTCGCGACTGACTTACAACTGCAACTGACTCACTCATTGGATGCGTCACCTCTATTTATATTTCACAGAAATTCCACTAGAAGTTTCAAGCAATGTCTAGACGATCATTATCATCTTATATGCTGCCTAATTAAGTTCATGTGGTAACTATGTACATACATGTGTATATGCGTACGTGTGTACATCATTAACTAAGCAACACACGGTGGTTGTTTATCTTTTGCTTTTCGTTTGAATTGGCATGTATGTAGGTGTACAAATATGTGAATCTTCATAATAAGCAGACGCTTTTGTTGTTGTTGTTGCTTTTGCTTGTTTAGTCAAGCTAGGCATGCTTATTTAGTTGTTGGCTACTTTCTAGACTATTCTTTGCTTTGACCCTGTAAGAATATTTTCGCGTAGCATTTACATTAACTCTGTTGGAATATTTTTGTGTAATGTTGCTTAACATTGTTGACGGCTATTTTCGTAACAATATGTTCTGGCTTCCGAATCGTTTTCACGTGTTTTTTTGTGAGATCGGATGTGAAAACGCATGCTACACCGGTTTAAGTTGAAATTTAGAAAATACAAATTAATATTATGTGCTCTAGCACATAAACAAAAATTCCTTGAGAGTCTTTTCACTTTTACCCTTTCTCCCATTATGAAATTGTGTTTAATTTTAATATTCTTACCAAATAAAATATAAATAATAAAAAAAAACTCCCCGGAAAAAGGCAGGTATTCAGGTCAATCATGAATAAAATTCCGCGTGAAATTTTTCCAAGTAATAAGAAAAACAAAAAAATTCTAATAGGAGAAGGGAGAGATTTCACGCGGAATTTTATTCATGATAAGCCTGATTACAAACTCAGTTAAAGTTGCTTTTTTCACTAAAAATCTTTCCCGTGCAAAACAGAAGGAATTTTGCATAAAAATGCAGCATTTTATAGTTCTTGCATTTCTAAAAACAAAAATAAATCCCAAATACTTCATTTGTAAACTTTTTTATATAATTTTTCAAGATGCTGAATTTCAGTAATTTTGTTTATGCTTGCAATCAAAAAATAAAGGGAAAACAATTTGTCAACAAACAAGCAAAAGCAAATGGTTTTGTAATACGGTGATGCCACTAATTACACTTTTTTTGTTACCAAGGAATACATGATTGGAGGATTTTTTTCCCCGAGAAAGTTATTTTTTCCTGAGAAATAAATTCCGATGTTTGCAAAGTAAAATTTTTGTGGCCAAATGAACACTATGAAATATTTCTTTCAGCAAGTGTTAGTTTGTCGATGAGAGGAGAAGAAGAATATAATTGGAAATTCTCTTTTTTACGTTTGCTTCCGATAATTATTAGAATGATATTGTTCGACCTTACTCAAAAAATTTTATTTTAAAATAAATAAAAAACTTTATTAATGATTAAACAGAGTTGCTGCATAAACACATTTTCCATACAAATTGACACACAAAAGCAGCCCCAGAAAGTAGTCGAGAGATATAATTTATTTTATTTTGACAGCGATTTTTTATTCTGTCACATATATAGGCCCTTATTATGAGTTGCATTCGATTTTCGATGTTCGACAGCGAAGATTGATTTTTCACTCAACAAGGCAATAGCAAAAACTCTCTCGGGAGCTCTATTTTTGTAGTTTTGTAATTCTCAATAATCTTAGAGTTTTGTAAGTTTTTTTTTTGTTTTTGTTGAAGTCTACTGATATGTTGCATAGCAGCAACGAAATGCCTTTAGACGTACTAAACCAACAAGAAATAAATTTTTTTAAACTTTAATTTAAGGATATTTTAAGTTAAAAATCGGTATTTCAACCACATGCAAAATTATTCTAGAAGGTGCTTACCTTAAAAATTTATATCGTTTTTTTTTCTAGAAATAATTGTAATATTTTTTCCCTCTTCTAGAGAAGTATGTATATACTGCCTGACTCACGATGTCAACAAAAAAAAAAATTTCTTTCGCTTTTTTATATTGAAAAAAAAAAATTTCTTGTCGACATCGTGAGCCAGGCAGATAACTTCTTAAATGGTTCTTCAAATAAAAAAAAAACATTGAACTTTTTTTTAAATAAAAGGCATAAATATATTTATTTATTTATATTATTAAGATGCTGAAATTTTTTATGAATCATACCGTTAAAAATTTAAACTCATATAATAAAATATAAAACAATATATAAATATTTAATTATATAATACATACATACATACATAATGAACAAAAAACCTAAACGATGTATAATTAATAATTGCTATACAATAAAGAAAATTATTTACGAAATCATAACAGATTTAGTTTCTTATTCACTGATTTCTTATTATCAATAAAAGTTTTTGTTTTTAAAACAAAAAAATTAATAAAAATAGTAATTATAGGTTTGTTACGAATTTGTAACAATTGTTACTGCAAAGTTTTCATTACTTTTTGAGTTAATGCAAGGAGAGAGCTTCAAAAGAGAGAAAAAAATGAGGTGCCACACGCCTACTTGTTTTATTTCGACTTTTTATTTTTTAACAACTTACAAGGTCAATGTAGTAACTCTCATAAAATCTCAAGTGTTTTACCATAATAGTTCCCAAGATATTTCAAAATTAAAATTTTGCTATAGATATATGTTAGGTGCCACGCCCATTTGTCCATTCTTTAATATTACTATTTCTTTAAATTTCTACGAATATTAAAATAAAAATATCGGTCCAGCCGTTCTCAGATTTTAGATAAATCAAAAAACTATTCTAGTTTTTTTTTCAATTAAAGTAATCTCTAATAATTATTATATTTCAATATTTCGCCAGCCCTTTGTCTACCTTCTACAGAAATTAGAAAATATGAACAAAGAAGTTTAAAATAATATAGTTTCAGTTGAATAAAAGGTTTTATTTCTTAATATATATGTTTGTATATATGTAAGTGGTACAGGAAATATCAATATCCAGAGAAATTATATAAAATTAAATTGAGATCAATTAAAACTTTGCAAATGAAATAAGAATAAAAACGAATTTAAAAATTTTAACACAATTTTATAAAAAAGTAGAAAAAGTACCATTAATGATGGCCTAAAAATATTAGCACATCAGTTTCGAAATTGGAAAAAAAAGAATTAAATCCGTAAAAATTAAATACATTCTTGGCAAAAGTCACAAATTTTATAAAACTATATTTGAATATGATCTAGATTAAATTCTTTACAGATACAATTTGCATAAGAATATGATTATTTTTTAGCCTTTAGATATGGAAACCCTTAAAGAAAAGTTTAATCCAATTACGCAATCGAACATACCAGTTCGGTAAACCACGCTTAGAATGTGTTGTCTTAATTTCTGGGGATGGCGAAGTTGTTTCGAAAGTGGCATCAGTAGCACTATTTAGACTTTGCTGAAATATAAATTAAAAAGAAATTTTACGTATATGTAAATATACATATATGTATGTATGTAGAATATGACAAATACTTATCCACCTGCTCATCTGTCACTACAAAAGTGTCCTCTTCTACAGCTTTCTGTATAACTTTTCGTATCGCTTCGGTCTCGCGCAAGGTCTGTGAATCCACATGAACTTTGGGATCTACTACAACAGATTCTGCACCAAAATTTAACCATGTGGGCTGTACCACTTGCCGCGTAATACGCGTTTGTGGTACACCATTCGCTTGGAGTTGTTTCATATTGTAATTTTCTTTGGGACTTAAAAAAGGCCAAGGCTAGAAAATATTTTTTGCTTTTTTACTACATATTTATGTATTTTTAAAACAATGGATAAAACTTACCAATGTAAAATCAATATCAGTGGCAATTATGAACATGAATAAAATAATTTTAAAGACAGAATTCATAGTTTTTAATCAATTTACGCACTGCGATAAAATTTCTTTTTTATTCCTTAATCTTTAGATGAGTTTTTTTTTTTTGTTTTTTTTTGTAATTAAAACAATTTACAGTTAGAATTTTGCATAGAGTTGCATTTTGAAAGTACATATGTAATCAGCAGATATAGAAGCTTTTTTTTAAATAAGTGCATGCAAGTATATATTTTGTACAAAAAAAATTGCATAATAGAAATAAGTTTCATTAAAAATTCTAAACGTCCTTTTGATACTAAATTTTTTGGAACAAAATCTTTACTTCCCAAAGCTATGAATGGTCTTAAATTATTCAGTCTGGTCGGACCTTTCTTATTCTCGTGTTTATATCGCAAAAATTACAAGCGGAATGACGAACTAATATATACCTTTCCCATTATTGATAAAGGAATTATAATTAACTTCGTTCTTACTATCACCCTGTAATAATTATACCTATGGAACATCTTAATACGTATGAAGATATGTATATTCCTATCTTGTATCCGCAATTTGTATCAGTTAAGTAGGTACTTAAGTTCAACCTTTTTCAAAACAACTTTTACATGAAGTCAAATTTCATTTTTACCACTGTATCTTGCATTAATTTTTAAAGTGCACACAATTTAAAATAAAAGAAACTCATTCTTGTCACAAAGCATATTTTGTATTCTTGCTTGTGCCGCGTAAAATGAATAGACAATGCCTTCCAAACTGTATCATTTGACCAACCACAACTTCAAGCTGTCAAAATGCACACAAAAAATCGAGTTTTTTAAGCAATCTAAAGCCGACAAGAATAATAAATAATATTAAGCGCTTAAAATTATTAACTGCATTTCTGCATTCTTCATGCAGATTATATATTCCCCATTTTTTCCGATTTACTACGACTTGTATCGCATATTATCATTTGTATTTACACTATTTATATTCCGGCGGTACTAATTATTGACGGCGTTCAATAACATTGCACACGACCTCGCTCTCTTTCAACTCTAGGAAACTTGGGAGCACCAATATTTTCTTGACAACCTCATTGAAAATAAAAATATAGCTTTTAGAGTCGTAATTTAGAAAAGAAAAAATGTCTAAAACCAAAAAATCAAACAAGTCAAGTGATTCCGTATCGGAAACTAGTGATGAAGCGTCCAGTAGCTCCAAATCAGATGGGGAACAGCAGCAGAAACATGAAAAAAAGAAACGCAAACAGAAAGATAAGAAAAAGAAGAAGCATAAGAAAGCAAAGACTGCAAAGAAAAAATCCAAACACAATTCCGCAGAAAATGATTCCATGGAATCATCACCAGAATCAACATGTTCGCCCCAAGAAGATAAAAAGAAAAAATTTAAGAAGGAACCAGCACTTTCACCCTCAAGAGTAAAACGTGATAGATCCCGTAGTCGAGACAAAGAAAAACACAATAGCAAATCCAAATGGGAAAGTCCACCAAGAAGAGCTAGAAGCCGTAGTAGGGAAAAACATAGGCATGAAAGAGGTGGCAGCCGAGAAAAGCAAAGAAGAGAAAGAAGTCGCAGTCGTAATAGAGGCAGGTCACAAGAACATCATTTTAACCGAGATTCAGAACGCTATCAACGTGAGGACAGGAGGGATAACAGGAACAGAGAAAAAGATAGGTCCGGCTCATATGAAAGAAGAGAGTAAGTAATGTTTTTTAAATTACAAAAAATAAAAAATAATTGCTTTTTTAAGTCGCAGCCCGCGAAGAGAGAGGGAAAGGTCGAGGGAACGTCATCATGAGCGCGGTTCCACAAAGCGTTCTCCCAATAGAATGAGAGGCACTGGCAAACGTTTCAAAAATGAAGATGACAATAATTACGAATGGGGTAAGAGCTCTGAGAGCAAAAAGGCAAAAGAAAATGATCAAGAATCTAAGGAAAAGGAAAAACCCAATTTTGGCTTGAGTGGTGCTCTAACCGAAGATACTAATACGGTTAACGGCGTAGTAATAAAATACTCCGAACCACTAGAAGCACGCAAACCTAAGCGGCGTTGGCGTTTATATCCCTTTAAAGGTGAAACTGCGCTGCCCGTCTTACACATCCATCGTCAAAGTTGTTTTTTGGTTGGCCGTGATCGTAAAGTAGCCGATTTAGCCGTTGACCATCCAAGCTGTTCCAAACAACATGCTGCTCTACAATACCGCTTAGTGCCGTTTGAAAGGGAAGACGGTTCTCAAGGAAAACGTGTACGCCTGTATTTAATTGATCTCGAATCGGCGAACGGGACTTTCCTGAATAATAAGCGTATTGATGCTCGCAAATATTATGAACTAATGGAGAAGGATGTTGTAAAGTTTGGCTTCAGCACTAGGGAATATGTTCTGTTGCATGAAAATAGTAAAGAGGATCAAGAAGATGATGACATTGAAGTTAAAGAAGAGCCTATAGATAATTAGTCTTAGAAGTAATTGTATTTACTATATCAATGCAAATAGACACTTGTGTAAGACCAAAAATGAACCTGAAAAAATGTAGGGAGTTAAATTTATTTAGATTTTTGTTGAACAATTCTTGTCGGCTAGTCTGAGGGATTGCTTGTTAATCGGTTAGAAAAAAAAATAGTGTGAATTTGTTATATTGATTTAAACTCGAAAGGTTTTTTTTACTCTAGTTTTATTTATCATCAACAGTGGGTTTGCTCATCAAACTGCAGTTTTTCAATTTATATGCTATTAGAAACAGGACTACAGTTATAATAATCATATCGCTCATTTACTCCAATAGTGTATCATAACTGAAAAAATGAGTTTTTTGAGTTAATAATGAAGAATAATGAGGTATTTCGTATTTTATCTTGTGTAAAACTTTCATATTAATATCTTCCATACCATTACCTCCTGAGAGAGGAATATTTTTTCAAGTTTGTTGTATGTAAATTGAAAACTTAAAACGCGTGTTCTGCAAAACTAATTTTTTTTAGTTGTGACACTATTGAAGTAAAGTCGCCATATGTACATAGGCAAAAAGTAGACTTTAATTTTAATAGTTTTTTTTAATTTGATTCTAACCTTAAAATGGCATGTAACACGAACTTTTAGTGTTTGTAGTAACGTCTATTTATAACTATACCGTTCAGAAAATGTCATCTATGTATCTGGTTTTTGTACTAAATTATTTTTTTACTTACAAACTGGGTATACTTCCTTTTCTCATATGAGGTTATCTGCCTCTAGTGAATATATAACAGTTGCGGGCATCATTTCTTTCTCAATTGTATTGCATTTTTTATGTCAACGTTCTTGTGGTTTTCTAGCCTTGAATCAGGGAACGAAGCCGATCGGCTGTGAGTCGGCTAACAGCCGCCGCCGGCAATTTTCAAAGACCCTCAGCCGCCGCCGACTTATGCGGCTCATTTTCGTCTTCGACTTAGCCGTTCTGTTAATCAGAATTTTTTATTTTTTTTGTTTGCAAGTTATGTGTTAGCTTCTGTCAGTAATGATAACTAACTAATTGTGCTTTGAAAAATAGTGATTTTTATCATAAAGAATTTGATATCACTGAAAAATAAAGCATTTGGTAGCTTCACCATTGAAAAATGAAGGAGGGCTGCCAGATGTGGCGATATCACGCCACATCTGATAACTAGGTGTGTATATAAAAATCTATTAATTATTTTATAATACATTTTGCCATTTTTTATTTACCAATTATTTGCGGTTTAATTTAAATAAAAATTAAATGAAATGTATATTTTGGAAAATTTTAATGATTCGGATGAAATTTACTTTTTATTATTTCTATTTGGTCACCCAGTCACATCTTGAAAATTTTGCAGGAGACTGCTAAAACATTTGGAAAATGGCTAAAGCAGCCCATTCATTATACAACATTGATGCATATGTTATAAATCAAGTCTTTTGATATTTGCCAATATATTGTGCCACTTTGGCGACATTAATGTACAATACGAAAAATTGCTAAATTATATTGCAAGTGGCTGGACCTCTTAGGGCCATTATTGCAACCTAAAGTTAGCTAAAAATAGGATTTTATCGGACGTATAAAAATGTTTCCATTATTGCAAATTGGATTTAATTTACCAGGTAGGATAAACTTGCCAGTAATTTATCGCTCACTTTAGGTTAAAGCAAAATTTGGCAAATGATAAAGTTTTTATACGTCCGATAAAATCCTACTTTTAACTATCTTTAAGTTGTAATAATGACCCTTAATGGTTCAATCTCGGTAGGATTAACAGTTTGACTTACCCCAAATATTTTATATAGATCTAATATTGTTTTATATCTAATATTTCGGTAATAAAATTACGTAATATAATATTACCGTTACTTTTTAAGATGGACTTCGTGTTCTTTACCTTTCAGATAGTTTTGATCAGTACTAATGTCCCTTGAAACACAGGACTTACTGGATTTCAGCTATCGATAAAGGAAAAAATGCTGATAACAACAATATTAAAAAAAAAGTATTTTGAGAAAAATGTGGCTTGGTGTAGCTTATCTTCCACGTACAGATTCCTAAAAAATTTTTTTTTAACGATTTTTTACATTGAGTTTCACGAAAAACGTTAAAATAATTCTTAAAACCCTAGACCTATCATGAATTGCCTAATTATAACAGTAGCATGTTAGTGTTATATATATTTTCACTTAAAATATCTTTTTTCTGTAAAAAAAATACCTTTATTTTGAATTACAATATGAGGTGATCGCATAGACTATTCTGTGGTAGTGGTTTGCTTATACAAATTGTTGACATTAGCCGACTCTCAGCCGATTTGTACTAGCCGCCGACGGTTTTATTTTTTAGCCGCCGCCGCCAAGATTTCTTCGGCGCAAGTCGACTCTTAGCCGCCGCCGATGATATTTTTGGTCAGCCGCCGCCGACAAATCAGTATCGGCTTCGTTCCCTGGTCTTGATTTTAACTTGGTGAAAATATCAGAGATTTCTCCTTTGGTTAACATTAAAGTTTATTACCGAATTCTCACAAATCGCAAAGTAAGCAAATAAATTTATATAAACAGAAATTGTATACTCTGGTAAAAAGTGATTCGTAAGCAATTTTTTTTTAACAAATTGGAGTTCGAGATTTTTTTCAATATACATACATACATAAGTATTTTAGTGCCGTTATTATAAATACAGATCACAATGCCACCAAAAAAGAAAACAGCTAATGCTTTCATGAATTTTACATTCGAATGGAAAGCTAAATATGGCAAACACATGACTCTATCTGAAGCCACCGCTGAAGCTGGTAAAGTATGGGCGGTAAGTATTTCATAAAGCGATTAGCCGGCTATATGTTAATATATGTATGTGTGTGTCTCATGTCCGCTAGACCATGTCCACCGAAGATCGCGCTCCATATAAAGAAAGAGCCAAAGAGGAAAAAATTTTGATTAAAACTAGCAAACAAGTTGAAAAATTTACATGCACAGGTACGCCTCTATCTGTTATGGAAAAAGAGAAACAGGAATTGGAGAACAAGGAACGGCAAATGAAGCGAGATATTGAAAATACCGTCAATCGGAGTGTTAAGAGTGCAGAACTTGAGCTTAAATCTTATTACTTTATAATGGTGAACTATTTCACAAAAACCCTTAAGGGTGGAGTGTATGTCCCCGCTGAGCTGTCTGTTTGTGAATATTCACTCAAAGATGGTGTAAAGCGCATGTATCAATCACTAATTAATCCAGGTTAATCTATCAGGAAATATAAATTCAAAACTTATATTTTAAATAAATTTAAACTACATTTTGCCAGGTGTCAATATATATGGACATCAATATGAAGCTCAACATCACTCCGAGAGCACTCACAATCTTCCCTTGCCACCAAATGCTATGGGTCAAAAGAACTTAGGGAGTCTTTATAATGACATATTGAATTTTGTACGGGACGAGGAAACAAATGACTATCCACCTCTATACACTCATCGTGATTGCATACATATTTTGGAATCTGTACTAGAATTTCTAAAAGCCGATGTGGGTGCTAATAATGTAGATTTGAAGATCTATCCTATACAATACTTGTTTTTCATTATGAAAGAAGCGACTTGTGAAGCTGGCGAAAATGAAAAACCGTCCAACTTTTACATAACTGATGCATTTTTCGAACGTGATTATTTTGAATATCAAATTGGTATTGCCTGCCAGGTACATTTCATCCGTATACTTAATATTTTCTGAAAATTACCAATAGCATGTGTTTATTCTTTCAGTATCACGAAGATATTGATAGAAGTAAATACTGTACTCAATCGTATGTAACACGTTGGGGTTACATGTTTTCCGATTATATGTGTCGTGATTTAGCCCTACCTCTGATAGCAGGTCGCCACTGTCCTCTAAATACGAATTTACATGCTGTAATAACACCAGCGCCCAGTACTTGTGGCGAGAATACTTCCATTTTATCAGTGGGAACAACTTCTTCGTACGCCATGAAAGCTGTCCCCGGCAGTAAAATATATTACGATGACCAAAAATCTGCTATATCAGATGGAGATAATAAAAAATATAGTGATACTTTCCCTGCTCTGGGAGCAAAGAAAAAGGTTCCAAAACAAAACAATTCTGCCACTCATAGAACATTTAACAAGAGCCCACCCTCAGATGCAATACTTGATGATGATTGCAAGAACCTTAATCCCTGGGCATCACGTTCACGCAATGTGCCACGTGAACCGGATACTACAGATTTCAGCATTAATTTTGCTAAAGATGACTCAGATTTAGATGATTTTAATTCGGTCGCTAGCTTTGGACGGGGACGTGGCTCGCTATCCAACTATACATTAAATATATCAGATTCAACTACAGCGTCAGGACGTGGACGTGTTATACAGCAATTGAAGAAGTAGATTTTGATTTCGTGTTTTATTTCTTTATTTTTTTTTCAATAACTGATTTTGTATTTGATTGAATAATGTTTGAAAAGTGCTTTTGTTTCTCTTTTTTCCAGTAATTTTAAATAAATGTGTCTCATATCTATAAAACTGACTATATATATGTATATATATATATATATTATATAATAAAGAGTTAAATGCAGAACTGGAGTTTTTAATAATTATTCTATGTTATTTTAAAAGACTTCCTTAATTTCCTAACCTTGACCCAAGGAATTGGGAATTAATACGCGTTAATCGCTTAAGTATTTTTTTCCTTATTAGTAACATCAAGACCAGCTTAACAAAAAACTAACAATGTTAAATTTCTCTCGCAAACGCAATAATTTTGGTAACCATGGTACTTTATATTCGTTTAATTAGTAAGTGTATAACTTAAGAAGTGAGTCCGCAAAAACTGCCACGACTATGAAAAAAGAAGAAAGCTCTGAAGAGCAATAACTTGAGTTGTTTATTGCAACCGTTTCCATAAAAATTTTAGTCAGTTGCCAATTTCAAATGTTTCAGTGTTAAAAATGCTTTTATATGAAAAGAAAGAAGTATGTATCACAAAATAGTAGAATCTTGACTTAGAGCCTTTTAATATCTTAGCGGTAGCGTCAAAACTTAAGAAAAACACTGCTTTGCTTAACTCCACTTAAGCTATTATGTATTCCATTTGCCACAAATATTTATGCATTTATGAGAATTGCTCATTTATCTCAACAACCAACAACTTAATGTAACACTGGCAACCCTACATTTTCTCTCAAGTTTATTTTGTTTACTATGCATGCACTTTTATTGCACGCATCTTCTCAGTCATTCAGTGGTTTTTGTTCGGTCAGCAAGTGCGTGTATTACTTAAGAAATGTGTTCGAAGAATTTGATGTTAATAAATAAAGAAAAAGTTGATATTCCGGGAAAAACTATAATAAAAAGTGTTCTTTAATTAGTTTCTAATAAAAATCTGCAAAAAAAACTGAAGGAAAATGTTAAATTCTTGTCGTAAAATCTAATTGAAAAAAAGTAATTTCTTTCATACGCTTATTGAAAGAATTTTCGGCAAAATGGCCGTTACAACAAAAAAGTCTGTCTGTTGATTGCTTGTCGGTGTGAGTGCGTGTTAGTATGTGTTATTAAATAAAGAAGTCTCAGAAATAGTACGGTGTGCCGGCAGAGCACCCTTTTTCGAGGTTAAAAGATTTGTAGTAAAAACTGAAGATAAGATTCAAGTCATAGAATATTGGTTAATTAATGCGTGTGATGAATATAAAAAAGTGAAGTTTTCATAATAAAGTGCGTGGAAATGAATACATATAAGCATTTGTATATGTGTGTACGTGTGGGTGTAAATAAAAAAGCAATGAAATGCAATAAAGAAAGTGATCATTTGTATTAATTTGAAAAAAAGAAAGCAAATAAAAAATAAAATTACACCCAACCCACAATGTATAAATGTATCAATATAAAATAAATAAGTAAATAAATAAAAATTATTTTTGTATTTGCAAGTAAAGTTTTAACAAAAATATTGTACATACATACATAAATGTTGCTACCGATCAACAACAGGATATTAACTCGAAATATTTTTACTACTCCCAAAAATCAACTATCATATTTATGTATATGGACCCACTGTAAAATCTTTTCCCTTATTCCGCCATTTCAAAAATCATGTTGTGACCATTTTCGTGTTATTTTAGTGATTATAAGCGCATGATCTCTGAAACTATAAGAGCTGTGGAACTGAAATTTTCAACACAGCTTGGGGTCAATACCCGGAAGGTTTTATTTTGTTTTTGACCCAATAAGTGAACACTGTATAGAGAAATTATATAATTGAGGGTAAAACAACGTTTGCCGGGCTCAGCAAGTTTTTATAAACAAAATGTATTTTGATTTAATAACTTAACAAATTAAAAAAGGAAAACTACACACACCATTTTTCATTGAAATTGAGAAAATTTAAAATAATATTGAGAAATTTAAATTGAAATTGAGAAAATGCCAAATAAAGTTTAGGAATTTTAATTTCAAATTAACAAAATTCAAAATTTATTTGGGAATTTTCAAGTTTGAATTAAGCAAAATTATTTATGCATGTATATATGTACATATGTATAATGAAATATAAAACAAATGTAACTATTATTTACCAACAGGCATATCCAAATTGAAATTCTGAATTTTATTTGAAATTTTCTCAATTTTAAACCCAAATTCTGAATTTAATTTAGAACATTTTCAATTACAATGAAAAATAAATATATGTATATATATGTACATATTTTCTAACTGCACGTCACCACGCGCAATATTTATATCTGAACATAAGAAATAACGTCGGCAGCATGACGTCACAAATATGTTCATGTAAAAGCTTATGTTTTTAGGTGGAGAACATTTACTGCACATTGAACATAAATCTAAAAATTTCGCTGTGAATAAATATATTCTGCCTTATTCATAAAAAATATTTCAGGTTTATTAAGCGCTTATTTGACACATTTCTATGGGAAATTTGTCAAATAAACCTTTAATAAACCTAAAACATTTTTTATGAATTAGACGGATTAACTTCGGTGTTTTTTGTGCTTGTTTCATTAATTTTTATTTAAAATTTGACGAATGCTAATAAGTTTATGCAAATGTATGCATCCACTCCATAGTCTTAATAAATTTCTATCTAAATTTCAAACAAATATTTTTTATTTAATTACCGGGAGAAACAAGTGACAGGAATGACAGCCAAATTTGACAGTTTATTTCCAACATAATTGCTTGAAAATAACTTTGAACAAATATTTCTCAATATATGTGTAAATTAATGTTTTTGCAGTCCACACGTGATCATATTGTGTTACAAATATAATTTGACAGATAAGAACATAATTATTTCCAAGTTTATTGCGCGTGGAGACCCCTAATAATGGATGTTTTTACCATGATGTAAATATTTGGATTTTCAAATTTATTTGAAATATAACGACAAACAGTTTTTCGCCTCTATTGAATTTTCAAATTTCGATTTAATACTCCCTTATTGATCAAATGCGATATGTACATACATATGTGAGTATGTATGTATGTACGTATGTATGTATGTATCTATTTATAAAAATTAGCATAAAAAAGTGTATGTAAGATTTCATTTACATGAAATAATTAAAAAAGGAAATTAAATAGTAAATAAAAAAAGTTATTAGTGTTTTTTGTATTTTTAATGATTTGGAAGCAGCCGTTACATATGCACGTGTATTTTCAACTATTCAACATAACATCTGGGTAAGTCTAAGGCAGTTACATAACATATATGATGCTAACATAGATAATTAAGTATATCTGATCAATAATTTAAAAAACTGATACAAGATATAAATATACAAAATCATTTTTGGGGGACAAATAGCATTTGAATACTTTGCAATATGGGAATAAATAGTTTCTAATTAAGCTGTAACCCTTTCCAAAATGTACACACATACATACATATGTATGTACGAGTTTGTATATACAGTAACGGATTCAGGCCTCCTTGCGCCCCAGGCATTCTTTGATATGCTCTTGATTATATAGAAGTGACTATAAAAAGTCTTTAAATAGTTATAGCCTTATTTATAAAACTTATTAAGGCTTTATAAAGGATTTTTAAGATAAATTTTGTGTGAAACATTTTTTAACCCTTTATAAAGCCTTAAAAAGGTTTATAAATAAGGCTGTTAAATGATTGTGTCAGCGCCCGTAATTGCTGTGACTTTTATAATAAAACTTAAAATATAATAATTATTTTTGTGATTCTTATATTTTTGACCAGAAATAGTAAAAATAATAGTACCTAAATATTGTGGAATTTGTTTTCTGAAATCCGTTGATTTACATCACATACCAGATTATTTTCGATCCCTGCACATAATTATTCCAATGTTTTAGACAATTCACATCATTGTCTCATGTCCATCTTATTTTTTTCCATTCATTTCATATAAATTTCGTAATCGTTTAAAGCCTATATTTAGTAAAAAAAAAAATTCGAATTTTAATTGCACTTATGTTATTTTATTTTAAAATTTTCGGCGCCCGTTAGACACGGGCCTATGCTTGAATTCTCCACTGCATATATCACATATGCATACCATATAAGACGATATTATGGCTTGTCTACTCTTATAACACTGATTAAAGTGATTTTTAATCAATATATACCTGTGGCAATAAGGAAAAAATGCCGAAGTCATATTTTACTGTTTTGCAGGAGAGCACTTTTAAGCGTTCAAGTTGATTTTCAGAAATTTTTTTAATTTCCAGCTAAATTGGGAATTTCTCAGTTTAACTTAATTTTTTAAAGCATATATCGTCCTACACACTACTACAATTGATACATTTAAGTTGAAATAACCAAAGTATAACCTCAATTAAGCTATTTTTCCAAATGAGATTAGAAGTCTAGAAAAACCTGGGGCAAATCGTCACATCCGTGAACGTACAACTCGTCACGTAAAAACACCATTTTCGGATTATGACATACGTGAACGTATTGAAATCCCATACAGTTTATACGATTGACGTATGACTTAATTTGTTTTCGTACGATTGCCGATACGATCACGTATGTAACGATTTGAACCCTGCTTTGCTTAAGTCCACTCCAGCTATTATTCCATTTACCACAAACATTTATGCATGTATGAGCATTGCTCATTTCTCTCAACAACCAACAACTTAATATAACACTGGCAACCCTAATTTTTTTCTCTCAAGTTTATTTTGTTTACTCTGCATGCACTTTTATTGCACGCATCTTCTCAGTCTTTTAGTGGTTTTTGTTCGGTCAACAAGTGCGTGTATTACTTAAGAAATGTGTTCCAAGAATTTGATGTTAATAAATAAAGAAAAAGTTGATATTCCGGGAAAAACTATAATAAAAAGTGTTCTTTAATTAGTTTCTAATAAAAATCTGCAAAAAAAACTGAAGGAAAATGTTAAATTCTTGTCGTAAAATCTAATTGAAAAAAAGTAATTTCTTTCATACGCTTATTGAAAGAATTTTCCGCGAAATGGCCGTTACAACAAAAAAGTCTGTCTGTTGATTGCTTGTCAGTGTGAGTGCGTGTTAGTATGTGTTATTAAATAAAGAAGTCTCAGAAATAGTACGGTGTGCCGGCAGAGCACCCTTTTTCAAGGTTAAAAGATTTGTAGTAAAAACTGAAGAAAGTATGGCTTATAAGATTCAAGTCATAGAATATTGGTTAATTAATGCGTGTGATGAATATAAAAAAGTGAAGTTTTCATAATAAAGTGCGTGGAAATGAATACATATAAGCATTTGTATATGTGTGTACGTGTGGGTGTAAATAAAAAAGCAATGAAATGCAATAAAGAAAGTGATCATTTGTATTAATTTGAAAAAAAGAAAGCAAATAAAAAATAAAATTACACCCAACCCACAATGTATAAATGTATCAATATAAAATAAATAAGTAAATAAATAAAAATTATTTTTGTATTTGCAAGTAAAGTTTTAACAAAAATATTGTACATACATACATAAATGTTGCTACCGATCAACAACAGGATATTAACTCGAAATATTTTTACTATTCCCAAAAATCAACTACAATATTTATGTATATGGACCCACTGTAAAAGCTTTACCCTTATTCCGCATTTCAAAAATCATGGTGTGATCATTTTCGTGTTATTTTAGTGATTATAAGCGCATAATCTCTGAAACTATAAGAGCTGTGGAACTGAAATTTTCAACACAGCTTGGGGTCAATACCCGGAAGGTTTTAATTTGTTTTTGACCTAATAAGTGAACACTGTATAGAGAAATTATATAATTGAGGGTAAAACAACGTTTGCCGGGCTCAGTTAATTTTTATAAACATAAAATGTATTTTGAGTTGAAGGTTTATTCAAGTATAAAATATTATAACTTCTTTTTTTTTTAAATTTCATTGTACCAAGTCGAATCCATACTAGGTGGTCGCAGGGGCTCAGGTGAATATTTTCGCCTGTTGTAATTTGAATACACGTTGCATGTCAAAACACATTTTTCAGTACATGTTTGTGACATTTCAAGTATAAATTTTTCAAAGCGAATTGAGCTGAGTATACATACATTATATGAATTTGCCTTGCATTCTACCTACTTTCTTTTGCTGGAAAAAATAATATATCAAAATTGTATTAAAATTGCCAAAAAAAAGTGTCGCAGCTCAAAATAAAGGCAGTAACTTAAAAAAATAGTTGTTTTTCTATAATAACTTTACAAATTAAAAAGGAAAACTACACCATTTTTCATTGAAATTGAGAAAATTCGAAATAATATTGAGAAATTTAAATTGAAATTGAGAAAATTCCAAATAAAGTTCGGAAATTTTAATTTTAAATTAAGAAAATTCGAAAATAATTTGGGAATTTTTAAGTTTGAACTCAGCAAAATTATTTATGCATGTATATATGTACATATGTATAATGAAATATAATACAAATGTAACTATTATTTACCAACAGGCATATCCAAATTAAAATTCTGAATTTTATTTGAAATTTTCTCAATTTTAAACCCAAATTCGGAATTTCATTTAGAACATTTTCAATTTCAATGAAAAATAGTGTTCATAGTAAAATATATGTATATATGTACATATATTTTCTAATGGATTTTGTTTACCATGATGTACATATTTGGATTTTCAAATTCATTTGAAATATAACGACAAACAGTTTTTCACCTCTATTGAATTTTCAAATTTCGATTTAATACTCCCTTATTGATCAAATGCGATATGTATGTAGGTATGTATCTATTTATAAAAATTAGCATAAAAAAGTGCATGTAAGATTTCATTTATATGAAATAATTAAAAAAAGAAATTAAATAGTAAATAAGAAAAGTTGTTGTCTAAGACAGTTACATAACATACCTATATGATGCATAACATAGATAATTAAGTACATATATCTGATCAATAATTTAATAAACTGATATAAGATATAAATATACAAAATTATTTTTGTTGGACAAATATCATTTGAATACTTTGCAATATGGGAATAAACAGTTGCTAATTAAGCTGTAACCCTTTCCAAAATTTACACACATACATACATACATATGTATGTACGAGGTTGTATATACAGTAACGGATTCAGGCCTCCTTGCGCCCCAGGCATTCTTTGATATGCTTTTGATTATATAGAAGTGACTATAAAAAGTCTTTAAATACTTATAGCCTTATTTATAAAACTTATTAAAGCTTTATAAAAGATTTTTAAGAAAAATTTTGTGTGAAACATTTTTTTTAAACCCTTTATAAAGCCTTAAAAAGTTTTATAAATAAGGCTGTTAAATGATTGTGTCAGCGCCCGTAATTGCTGTGACTTTTATAATAAAACTTAAAATATAATAATTATTTTTGTGATTCTTATATTTTTGACCAGAAATAGTAAAAATAATAGTACCTAAATATTGTGGAATTTGTTTTCTGAAATCCGTTGATTTACATCACATACCAGATTATTTTCGATCCCTGCACATAATTATTCCAATCTTTTAGACAATTCACATCATTGTCTCATGTACATCTTATTTTTTCCATTCATTTAATATAAATTTCGTAATCGTTTAAAGCCTATATTTAGTAAAAAAAAAAATTCGAATTTTAATTGCACTTATATTATTTTATTGCATATTACTGCATATTACTGCATATATCACACATACATATAAGACGATATTATGGCTTGTCTACTCAAAACACTGATTAAAGTGACAAGTTTTAGAGACACGTGTTACGATGTAATACCCAAAAATTAATTAAAAATACGATTTAGAAGTTTTTTTTAGTTACGCCTGGTTTTGAATTTCAGCTGACGATACTATACATGTATGCATGTGTATGTATTTTTATTTTTGAGTACGAAATTTTTGTAGAAGATTAAAGAAAAACGACGAAACTCATAAGAAGGCCCATTAAATCATTCATGATTGCTTTATTTTAAAAATTCAAAGGCAATACATTATAACGGTATTTTATACATTTATGCATGTATGTGTGTATGTTTTACTATTATGTACTATTGTCAAATGTGTAACAGAAACCAATTTAAAAAAAATTATGATAGGTACTTTTCACGAGTAATATTAACACTTTCGGAGCCCGTACCACTTATCTAATAACTTCTGAGTTCAATGGAATATTCTAAATATCACTTTAGTATGTAGATTTAACCTTATATTTAACAAAAAAAGTGTTTTCCATTATTTGGTCAATTTCTTATAAACACCTGCGTTAGACTCAGTACTTCTATTATTTTTTATAAATAATTAAGCACTTATGTGTTTAACGTCCTATTCGTGTTTAAGAGCGTAAACACAATAAATTTGAGATGTTTTACTATTGACTTGTTCTGTTAAGCATTTCAAATAACAAGTTTTAAAATTAAATAAACACGTAAATGGAGTATGTTCAGTGCGATTTTAATAACTCTGGAAACTTTGTGTTGTTATTAAATGGCGGCACGTGAAAAAACTATTTGATACACAATAATTGCTTAAAAAAATATTGCATTATTTACAAACACATTTTTTGTTTAAAAATAATAAAGCAAATAAAAAACATAATTGTTCGAAATTTCTGACAAACACGAAGTCTGTTTCACTCAGGCTCTATTTCATCAGTGACCACAGGAACGTCAATAAAAAAGCACGATTCGACTACAAAAAAAAAATAATAAACCTCTTGTAGATCAAACTTACTAGCCTCGTCATCCCACCCCACTACAAAGATGCTGCAACACGGGACACCAGAGAAGAACTTAGTGGATGTGGTCCACTTGCGATGTTCCACTTTGTTTAAGCAAAAAGAAATCCTGCTTTAATGATTTTCATAAATAAAGCTACTTCATAAGGGATGTGGTATAAAAATCATACCTTATCCTTGAGCGGAAAGGAAACAATTTTTTTACATTTTTTCCATTAAAATTGCCTCTATGAATAAAAGGAAATAAAAATTTTCTTGAATTTTTATCGATTTCATATAGTGCCCGGAAAGAGTTAAAGAGTAATTTGTTCTACCATATTTTAAAATGTTTGATATCCTGCTGATAATATGCTTTGGTTGCCAGTGTGTGTCAGCTGGACTAGCGTTGCCACTAGTACTGCCACTAGCGCTGTTTCCACTACTGCCACTAGTACTGTATTATTACAGGGTGCACATTAATGTTAAGCAAAACCATTGAAAACAATCTTATCATACTTTTAGGAGTAAAAAAGTTTGCTTCTGCTTTTATGTATAAATGTAAAAGCTTATGTTAAAAGGGCATCTTAAGATATACTACATTATAACTACAGTGGGTACTGTGCCAGATAATTTTGATATAAAACCAGCAAAATATAATCACCCTTAACGGTAATAAAAGATGAACATATTATTTTATTCACGTGAAATATTTCTCGTGACCAAAAAATGATGAACAAAATTAGAAAATAGTATACTGACACAATTTTAAGGAAAGGGAACATATTTCACGTGAACTTTTTTAACCGATAAGGCTGAATGAAAAAATCTGCAAAATCGGCATTTCATTTTCAATATCAGAAAAAAAAGACAAAGAAAATCTTTTATATAAAGAAAACCTTCCAGTGACTCGTTCTCTAAACGACTGCTTTGTTTTGTTTAGCTAGAACTTACTTGGCTGCAAAATTCTTTCCACGTTCGATGATGATTCCATGCTCAAACTAAAAGTTTTTAATAAAATTCACAATTTTTGGAAATTTAATACTATTTGGTCTATATATTTCATTTCACAGATTCGCTTCTAAAAATTTAAGAAATAAAATGTGAAATTCATTGTATAATATTGAAATAAAATGTGAAAATCATTCTATAATATTGAAAATTTAACCAGTTTTGGCCTTTTTAGTTTGTTATTAGAGTATTGTATAATTGTCGTTTGAGTTTTAAGTATTTTATCGGGAGGCATTTTCATTGGGTTCAACACCTTTTAATTGCTTATTGTGTGTGCTCCTTCCTTTGCGAATAATTGTTTTGGAACACAAGGAGCAAACTACAGGATCTATTGTTTTCTTTTTAAAATAGTCGCACAAATAAGATTTGTTATCTTCCATATAAATTATTTGTATAAAAATTATGTATTTCATGTATTTCCCGATGAATGTTTAACTTGCTAAGAAGTTTTATAAAAACAAACAAACACTCCACGTACCTTAATAAAAGTTTCAAGACAGTAAATTTTTTTTATGCACAAAAAATCCCGGGATTACGAGATAGGAAATTTTGCAAAAGTTCCAGGATTTCCCCGGAAAAATACTAGTGCATACCTATAAAGTACACCCAGAGAAAAAACAGCTTAAAATCTATAAAAACCATATCGAATTAATAAGAAACATTAACGAAAGTCTAATCATGTTGAAATTTTTTATTTCAATATGGAAAAATAATAATTTACAATATTAATTTATTAATTTTAGTTATTTTTAAGTATCTCAACATACATTTTCTATTAAGCTATGTACAGACGATTGTCAGATCTTACAATATTGTCAGATCTGGCAATGTGCTGACAATGTACTGGCAATCGAAAATTGCCAGCACAATTTTCCTTGTCAGTTCACACGGTTGTCAGAAAATCTTACAATTTATTGCCAGACGGTTGTATGACAATAAATTCATCTGACAAAATCGTCAGTAGAAAAATTGTCAGTTCACACGGTTGTCATATGCACAAATTGTTCGATCTGTTGTTATGCGTTGCCAGACTTAAACCATTTGTTGGAAATTGTTAAATATTTATCGTTTGTGTTTGTGTTAAATGTAAAAAGTGAAAGTATAAATTATTATGTACCATAAAGAAGCAATTGCAATGATTTTGTCTGCATATATTTTATTATAAACTTTTTCTTTAAAATCAAGCGTGTGCAGTGTTGCCCATAGAAAGAATTATCTTACAATGACGCCATTGTCAGATGCATGAACTTCGCACATCTGACAATATTAAAATGTCTGACAAATATCTGGCAATAATTTTACAATGTGTTCACACGATTGTAAGATGTCTGACAATATGTTGTCAGTTGCTAGTCTTGCAATGGACTGACAATGCTTTTTCTGGCAACGTCGTCTGACAAAAATTGCCAGTTCACACGGTTGTAAGAAATTTTTAGCACATTTTACTGGCAATATTGTAAGATCTGACAACCGTCTGTACATAGCTTAATATTGAAAATTATTGAATTAATGTGACGCGTTCTTATTTTTAAGTTGCAGCTTTTCCCTGAGAGTGTACATATGTTTCTTTTTTTTTTGGCTCTTGAGCGACCTCTAAAATTTCTGAAATAAAACAAATTTCCACACCTCCGATGTTATATTTGTGAATATTGTTTTTCATCTTTTATTTTTGTTAGAATATACAATAAACAAATCGTGTAGATATTTTTGAAAGGTTAGTTTTTTTTCGTTAAGTTCGTGGAAAAAGTTCAGTTTACAAATTAAATTATGTACTTTTGTTCTTTAATTTTTATATCATCTTAGAGTTAAATGTGTATGTATGTATGCATATCTTTTAAGCATTATTTATACAAGTTTTTTTTTTAAATAGAAAACTAAACATTTACATACAATTAAAATAAATATCAATGTTGAATATACATATCATTTACTAAAACAATGTCATAACTAAAAAAATTGGATTTTTGATGCAGAATTAACTGCCAGTTTATAGAAGACAAGTAAAAATTCTCTCCTGTCTATTTATATTGAAAACAAAAATATATTTGAGTGTTTTTTTTTTTTTTTTTTTTTTTTGTTTTCAATATAAATTAACAGTTGAGAATTTTTGCTTGTCTTCTATAAACTGGCTGTAATTCTCATATTGTTCAAAAATTCCAACTCTTTTTAATTAATAATAATTTATTAAGTTGTGTGTAAATTGGAAAATTTAAACTCGTTTTCTGGTAAACTAGTTATTTTTCAGTTATGACGTTGTATTAGTAAATGGTAAATGTATTAAGCAATGTTTAAATAAATTTGCCACAAATAAAATAGAGCTTAAACAAATACGATTGATATTAAAATTATATTAAAATTAAGCAAATTATAAATATGTGTGTACATATATAACAGGTACATATGTATGTATATGTATGTATGTATATGCACTAGTTTTGACAAAGCCGCACAATAAACTTACATTTGTATGAGCAAGAATTCTACTCTAATGTGTTAGGATTAAATTTTAAAGTGTGACTAAAATTAATATTTTTATACATATATGGTTATGAAAATTTAAAACAAAATTTAAAAACAAACAAAACACAGCCGGCAAACAAAATATATTCCCATTAAACATTTTATTACAATAAGCATACAAAACAAAATTCTATTTTGATTCATTAACTTTCTCTAGCAATTCACTCATTTTAGTTACATTTCCATGAAGTAGTATTGTCTTATGTTTAATATAAACTATTTAGATGGTTGTAAGGGACTATTTCAATATTTGATAAAACAAAACAAAAACACCTTAAAAAAATTATACATATATTTTTTTTAAATGATTAATTCATTCACTCAATTACAATTTTAGTCTAAATAATCATATAAGAATGAAACATATATGTTTGATATAAATGAAAAAAAAAACAATAATTCTGTCAAAAAAAAAAACCGACTTCAATGCAAAGATCTGATAAAAAATTTTTGAAAAAAATGTATGGGACCAAACGGGAAGTAAACTCTTTAAAAAAAATTTAAAATCTGCTGGTTAAGAAGAAGTAGTTGAAATATAAAATTAAAATTTAATGGGCGTGCCTCCGCCCACTTTTTTAAATGCAATATTTTGTGTGTCTTTAGAGCTCAGGGTGTGTGTTAAGTTTTGTAAATATTTAATTTTAATGGGCGTGACTCCGTCCATTTTTTAATCGGAAGATTGTGTCTGTTTTTAGAGCTAAAGGTGTCTGCTAAGTTTCGTAAAACACGGTTCAGTAGAACTACGTGAAATATAACAATAAATTTTAATGGGAGTAGCCCCGTCCATTTTTTCAACTTTAATATTTTGTAATTAAAAGAACCAAAGGTATTTGCTAAGTTTTGCAACAATCAAACAAGCAGTATATAATAATATCAAATAAAAAATTGTAGGCGTGTCCCCGCCCACTTTTTTACAATAGTCTGAAATGTAGCGAGCTATGAAGCAACAATGTCAAAAAATACAGACGAATTGAATTTTTTGAAGTCGGTTAAAAACAAAAACCTTAAGGGCCCTAGACACGATCAAAATGCTTAACAAGCATGCTTTATAGTATGCGAGATAATTTTTTAGTATGTGTAGAACAACGTCGACGCTTGATGGAAAAACAACAAAAATTTACATTGAGAAATAAGCATTTCCTTCCCAAATCTCAAGTCGTTATTAAAATTTTAATAAGTTTTCATTTCAAAATCATGATTTTTCTACATTAAGTAGTGATAAATATTTTTTTTTTAATTTAAACGTATTATACTAACGTTTTTTTCACAATGTTTGATTAAGACTTAACATGAACTTTAACAGCAAGTTCTTCATACAAAACTTTGCAATTAAAGTCCCTGTTAGCTTTTAATTGTATTTTCACAATGTTAATAATATAAATATGTATGTATGTATGTAAGTATATTAAATTTTTTCTTTTTTGTTTAATATTGTTTTATTATGTGTGTGTATGTGTGTGTATGTGTGTTTCTTTTATACATATTTAGTTTGTTAAAAAAGTTAACTTTAAACTCCTTATTATTGTTATGCATTGAAACATATACATTTTATTCAATAAATTTTATATTTATTGCCCATCATCGAATTTTATTTCTTCTTTTACAATATAAAAATAAATTGTCGAAAATGTCTGGACTTGCATTTTTAATGAAAAAAATAATAATAGTATCAATTGCCAAAAAAAAAAATCACAAATTATTAACTAGACTGCACCCTGTCAAAAATACTTGTGTGGCAACACTGTATTCTTGCGACAGCAATGAATAGCTGTTGCTTTTTACATTTATTTTCATTACATACATACATACTTTCTTACAACTAAATACAATTCGAGCTGAATTAAAGTCAGCAAATGTAGCAATGGTAAAGTAACACCCCTTTTACACACGGAAAGTTTACTTCGTAAAGTCTTAATTCAGCTGCGTGAAAGACAGAGGGAGGTATATTACCTATTTCTGTCTTTCTCCCAGCTGAATCAAGACTTTGCAGAGTAAACTTCCCGTGTCTAAAAGGGGTATAAGAATATAAAAAACATGTTGATTATTTACATGAATCAAAAAAAAAAAACAAGATTTTGTCTGCTTGTGTGACGTAGCCATAGAATATGTATTTGTTGTAAACAACATTTGTGTATGGAAAGTGCTCCTCTCTCTCACACAGGTTTTACAACAAACACTCATTTGTATTCTGTGATGACGTAGATATTCAGCAGAATTTTTTTTTGAACAGCTGAGTGCGCAATCTTATTTTTTTTTATTCATGGATTATTGAGTTCTTGTTTCAACTTTGATATTTGTTGAACTTCTCATTTAAAATAATCTCCCTTATGCAAAAACGTTTGTTAAAGTTAAAACCTGTTTTGCCATACAAAATTCGTTTGTTAAACCAAGTTTAAGTTTAATAATCGTTTTTGCATAAGGGGGAATAACTCTGATTGTTCTAAGAAATTTTTGAGTAAAGGTTCCACGATGAGCTGCATTAACAACAGTGTAATGCGAGTACGTTCCTGCTAACCCCTCAATAGTACATTTCAATGCATTTTTAATAAAAAAAAAAATTTTTTACTAAATAAATAAAGTAATAATTCGGGTTTATTAGTGCCTTAATAAATGTTAAGCTTAAGCGAAAAAAAAATTATTTTGGTTATCTTAAAAACATGAAATTACTTATAGACAGCATGTAAATGTGATGCATGTGATAAAAGAAGAAATATGAAGGAAATATGGTAATTATGATAAATATGTAGAAAGTATATCCTCAAGTCCTGTGAAATATATTATTTGAGTGAAAAAAACTGACGTTAATACTGTTTTGTAGAAAATTAAATGTTTCGATTATGCTAAAGTTCGCATCGCTCTCTAGGCCAAATTACATGTGATAACTTTTTAAGGAACTAATTGCACTAAAGACAATTGTAAATTATTATAACACTAGAAAAACCGAACAGCATGACGTGTACTCTATACAACATATCACACTCGTTCCTTTAAAATTTTTTTTTTTAATTTTTGCAAGAAAACGATATACAAACGGTGGGCATATCTAGACACTGTAAAAATCTTCCATCATTTGCTCAGCTCATTTTACAAAAAAAAAAAAAAAAAAAAAAAAAAACAGTTGTATTCCCCTTTGTGATATAAAAGTTTATTGTCACCTAAAATCCAAAAAGCCGTAAGTGCACTTTTTGTTTAATTTTAATGAAGAGATAGAGGAAATCTTGATTATTTTACACGTTTCTGCAGTGCTGCAGCGCCTCTGGTGTCAATGAGGCATATTATATTTTTGAAGCAGTGCTTGTTTAGATTGATTTGGCATTTCAACATGAATAGACGGACGTCTAACCAATGCTTCCAACTTGTGCAAATTTATTTTTAAAACCATGGATCTTTTTGCGCACATTTTACGGTCAAGATAACCAATCCTCCATCAGGGCAATTATTCGATTAACTATGGAATGTTTTCACAACATGTTTGCTCTAAATGATAATAGGCATCCACAGAGACGTCGTACAGTGCGTACAGAAGAAGTCATTACAATATTTGAAATAAAATACATTTTTATGATTTATGAATATGGGGGTAAATATTTTGGCAGTTACGGCATTTGGATTTTAGGTGACGATATTAAAAAAACCGGATTTTTAGCTCTACTGAAAATTTGTAAATTTTGTGTTGGCCCCGTTTAGAGGAACAAGTGCAATCGGTATACACCCATTCTATTTTTTTAGGACTCATAAGATGCGAGAAAGCGTAGAACGCGTGCTATAAAATTTCTGCTCTAATTTGGCTTCATTTTCCATTTTTTAGATTCACATCGTAATCGAAAAAAAATACTCCAAATAAATGCTAAATGTAAAATTCGTTTTGCATAATTTTTTTGTTGTAAACAAAATAAATATTCTTCTTCTTTCTTGTCTTCAGTAAAATTTACATAAATATTAATTAAAACTTAGTTAAGGATTGTCTGTATTAAAAATTATTTGTAAAACCCTTCGTTGTTTAAAATAAAACCAGTTAGTTATTGATCAAGGCGAATTGACCTTATCGCTAAAACATGTACAACAATACAAAAAACAATCACCCTTATTCCAGTTGTTGACATCGACGTCACTTTAACACAATACCAAACAAATTGGGACCTGTTTACTCGCTCTCGATAAGGTCTAGGAACTAGCATAAACCTGTCTGTTATTTTCTACAATGAGTACACAAGTACCAATTTTTTAGTATTGTGTTAAATTGACGTCGATTTCGACAACTGGAATAAGGGTGAATATGTCGTGCCATAACCGCTAAAATAGCTTCAGCGACATAATTTTCGTACTTCATTTTTTTATGAAAAACTATTATCTGCGATCGTAAATAATCGATTTCCGACAAAAAAAAAGATGTCCAAAAATATGTCGCTTAAGGTTTTTTGGCGGTTATGGCTCAATGTAATTCGTCCGCCTTCAAATAATCCCATGTCAGACAGAAACAGTAAATCTAAGAGTGTTTCCATCTAAAACGTATAAAAAAAATTCTTTTTGACAGAGGTCACCTGATTCTTAATTCGCATTGTTATTGATATTATTAATATGTATCTGTGCTCCTGATAGGGGATTTTGTCACATTTACAACTAATGTATTTATGTATATATGAATATCCTTCATCCTTGACACTGGGTGTTGTAGCTTAATTTAATTAAAGTAACTTGTGTACGTATGTGTGTGTGTGTGTGTTTATGCCTGAACTTTTTTTTAGTGCACTAAAGCTTGAATCTTTTTATTAATTATGGGATCCTTAAAATCTGAAACAGAGTCTTCTACTAATGTCGTTGTTGCTGTTGTTATTGTTGTTATTATTTCCTGTTTATTTACAATATCTTGGGCCTGACTTGTGGCCATTGGCGTTGAAGAATTCGTTTTATGTGTCGTAGATTTAAAACTAAAATTACAACTTAATGAATTGACAGGTTTTGTAGCAACAGCTGCTGCTGCTTCTGCCGTTTGCATTGATTTTGTTTCCAAGGATGAGTTGTTTCTAGTTCTTGTTGCAGCATAACGCTGCAGGATCTCGTTCGAGGTCTGTTTAAATGTTTCTCGCATTAGTTTATGCACTTTTTCCATTAATTCCGGCAGATCGGCTTTGGTTAAGCCTTCCGTAGGTATGGGCGGCAAAGTTGTCACAATAATATTGCCCGCATTAAGTATTTTCTTTTTATCATTGAGAAAAGTGCAATATGAGCTGAAGACCACCGGTAAAATGGGTATTTGCTCATCGATGGCCATGTGAAAGGCGCCCTTTTTGAAGGCATGTATTTCGCCGGTATTACGTCGTGTGCCCTCAGGAAAAACCCATAATTTAATTTTTTGTTTTTTAATCTTACTATTGACCTGATTTAAGGTATCCCTGGCCTTTTCACCACGCACACGATCAATGAAGATTAGGCCGGCCAACCAAGCGGCCAAGCCAAAGGGCCACGCATAGAATAATTCACGTTTAGCCACCACGGTGCACTTGTCCATAACATGCCAAATATTAAACATGCCTGTAAAATTAAAAATATGTAAAAAATTATTGTTATCATTGTGACAAAAAAAGAAAGAAAAATTTAAGTGCTGCAATTACAAAGAAAAAATATTTTAAAGGATGCGAGTTAACTAAAACTGTTCCCAGTTAGTTTTAATAATTATTGTACGAAATTAAATTTATTTCTATATTTATGATTTTATTAGGCTAAAGTTCGTATCGCTCTGTAAGCCAAATTACATGTATAATTATTAATGAACAAATAACACCGAAATTCATTTTAAATATTCTGACCAACACTAGCCGAATGGGACAACTAGCTGTTTTCGAAGGTCGCTGCAACTTCATCATCAGCGTTCTTTGTGTTTGGTGTCAGTTGGTGTAGATTTGTGCTTTATATACTCAGCTTTTCAGTGCAAATGGAATATGTAAATTGTTTTGCTAAAAGTTTTTTTTTTGTAATGAAATCTCAATTTTACCACCTCTAAATTTACAACAGTCTTGCCATTGTCGGTTATTCTTTACTAATTATGCACATGTTAGTTAATTTGCTTATTTTTGTTCTACTTAAGGCAAACTATTTTGGTTTCTTACTACACAGAAAAATAATTCACCAATTAATATTTTCAATTAAGAATTTAATTGATTCAAAAAAATTTTTAATTTGAGTGGAAAAATTGATATTATTAAATTTTTTAAAGGTGAAAATTTTATACTGATATTACAAATATTTTAATTGATATTACAAAATTATTCATATATGTATATAAAAAAAAAAATCTACTCTGAGAGGGTTAAATTGCCGTGTGGGAATCCAGTCTTAAGAAGTAAATCGAGGTTAGAAAATGTAATACACTTTGTTTAAAATTTCTTTTAGAAAAGAAGGGCTAGAACTACAAAATGTATGTTGAACGTTTTGTTGGAAAAAAAAGCAATTTAATTCTCTCATTTAACTAAGTAGATTCCAATAATAATATCAAAAAATGTAAACTCTTTCTTAAAGCATTTTTTTTAATTTAATCTATAGTTCTTTTAAAAATTTTAATTTATTTACCTAATACATCCAAAGAGGACTGATGATTTGCCACTATTATGCAGGCTCGATCTTTTTCCAAGTGCTCCTTGCCTCTTAATTCCCATCTCAAGCCAATCAAATCTGTTATTCGATGGCAGAATGTGCTGGCCCAACTGAAAATATAAAATATTCAAATAAATAAAAAAAACTTTGTGCAAATTGCATAACCTTTATAAAACTATTCGCTATAAAATTCTATTTGAATCCGGCGAAAGAAAGGAAAAAGACTCACATTTATAAGAGTTAAAAGGTTAAAGATTTCCACAAAAAATATTCCTTATAGAATTTTATATAAAAATGTTAAACATTTCCATAACTTAAATGAAAGCGTTTCACAATTTTCTATAACAATTCACTATAAGAAAGTGCCAAGGAGTAGACGGGTAACTTTAACCCCTCAGCCTTTATTAAATGGTGCGGTCGTAAACGCCAAAATTTGTCTTTATAACCTTGATTTTGTTGTACAGTGTTATTATTATTATTATTATTCTTTTGCTTAATATTCAATTTTAAAAACAGTTTATGTTTTATTTTCCTTAACAAGCAAAATAATTATTATGCAAAATAAAACACTTTTAATATATATACATAACTATTTTCATTTAATTTAAATTCTATAGGTACTTTATTAATATTAAATTTCACTCCCACATTTTATTGTTTTCAAATTAAAAAAACTAAAATGTATGTATGTACATCAAATTTAGTTGAATTAATCATGTGAGAATAACCACAATAGTATCGTGTTTTCTTTTTGAGAAAATGTGAGAATAAATCTGTGGCCTTTTTTTGTTACATATTGTTTAGAATTTTCTTATAAACTTTCGGGAAGTGTAATTGTTTAGATTCAGGGCCATTATTAGAAATAAACGATAACCTTAACATTAGCTAACGTGAACGGTGATGAAGTGACCTTAAAATGTTTCCATTATAGCAACTTTCAGATAAAATAAAAATTTAATTTATTTATTGTGGCAACACTGCAGTGGACATCGACTAATTTTAGTTGTTCAAAATACTATGTACGTAGTGGCAACGATTTACTTTTGTTTATTTGCTCAATTACAGTTACAATGAAACCATTTTGTAAATTCGGTTGTTTTGTGTTATTTGTTTGTTGGTTTTGTTTCACATTTTTATAATTTAATTGAACTGAAGTTACCATATCTACATCAGAAAATATGGCATCTTCAAATGCTTAAAGTTCGCTTTGAGAGTTACCATGAGGATAAAAGTGCTGTTAGCTTATCAGTCACTTTTTACGTTAATGTTAACTTGTTTCAATAAAAAAAAAAAATATTTATCTGTAATAATAAACAAATGAACTGTCAAGAATTGAGCTGTCATTTATTTAGTAAAAAGTTGGGATATTTTAACCATGGAACGCTACACTTTTCAACAAAGAATTTTAATTGTGAAATTTGTGAATTTAATTTGAACAAAGCAGAAACAACTGACGCTGCATTGACTAGATAAGCGAAGCTTTGTTACAAAATATGGGTAATAATTTTTTGAAAAGAGCACATGTCTGCCAACGTGCTAGAGGTGGACATTTGCCCGACATCATATTCCATTATTAATTCCCATATTTCTACTTTACATTGGTATCAATAAAACTGAATTTGTCATAAAAAAAAGTATGATTTTAAGCCAATTTTCTTTCTAAGCTTAAATTTGCCCATCCCTTATTATTATTTTCAATTAAACAAATAAACAAAAGTAAGTCATTGCTATGAGTGTTCTTTTGCACATCCTTCCATATATAATGTGACTTTATTGACTTTATTTCTTTTGGGGGACTACCATCATTCACTGCAAAATGGTTACGACTTATCGAAAATAAGAACCAGTCTACTGTATATTTGTATTTATATTTTTCTGACAAGCTTTGGTAGTGTATTTATAATTATGTACGTGCATTCATTTGAATATAAAAGAATTAGTTCAAGTGCAAGCGGAGGAAATGAAAAGCAAATGACCTAATGGGAAATGTGCCAAAGACGTCGGCAGTATTGTTATTATTATTATTATTATTTTGTGTAGGAGTTAAATTAATATTGTGTTAAATAATTTTAGATATACCACATGTATGTATATATATATGTGTGTATCTATGTATATACCAACAAGTATCAACGATAACAAATGTTTATTGTAAAACATTCACAAGAAATGCTTTTAGAAACAAAAAATGTTTACATCATTTCATTTATTTATTTATTTATTTAGTACATATTCTTCAAAGTAAATTTGTAGAATATGGTTGCACAAAAATGGACAGGCAACTAAGACCATATGTCCATGATGTTGTTAACAGTATTCTTAAAAATGTTTTTGTGACTGACTGTACACGACCTATGCCTTCACATAGGAAGTAGAAACGTGGTTGTTAAGACTTTTTAAGAAAAATTTCGTGTTAAAATTTGTCTTAAAAACACTTTATAAAGCTTTAATAAGTTTTATAAATAAGGCTGTGAATTACTATAAGCTTAAAAACCACGTACATATTAACTTAAATTGCAGCAGTAGCATTCGAAACATGCATTACGATTTTATAATGGCGAGTTTCATCTTAACTTTAATCACAAAGGAACGCCAACTCCAGCAGAGTAGCTCCTAATTTTTATTCTTCAAATTAAACTTTCCAAATCAATGAAAATTTACTGAACCTCAAAAAAAAAATTATCTATCTACAATTATTATTCGCTAACGCAAATATGAAAAATAAAAAAATTATAAAAATGTTAATAGAGATTCTATTTCTGTCTACTATTTCAATAAGTAATTGCAATTAATTTACTAATTGACACATTAAGGCTTTAACCACTTGGGAATAAGCACGAAATTAACCCTTGAATACATTTTTAGTTTAGACTTATTTCTGGTTTTTAGCTAATGCTTTTATGCTTTCAGGTACACTACAACCTTAAATAATGATATAACCTATTATATCATCTTTTAAGGGTGCTCCCTCTTTTTGCGAAAGGGGCAAAAAAGACACAGAAGAAAAAGAGTTAGAGGGTTAAAGTGCTGCACAGCAATGTGCACAGAAGGATTTTTCTTAAATCTTCTGAACACATTCAATACCTGAAATTCGGGTTGGAAAGGGGAGGGAAGGGTTTTCAACCTCATTTTTATTCTAGGTTTAGACTTAAACTTTTAAAACTCGTATACAAGTGTATTTTCGAAGGCGAATTCATATCAGGTGACCGCAATTCAGCAGTTGATGATCAGCTGTTAATTTCTGTGGTGTCAAATCAAAGCAAAACATTCGGAAATTTTCCAACAGCAGTTTACACTAACAAATATAAAAGGCAAATAGGCAGAGTTTCAAATCGAGACCACCTGGTATCAATTCGCCTTGGTAGTTTCCTCTATGGCTTTGTTAGTCAAATCGTATAGTGCTATTCAGATGACAAAATTGGTGACATTTAATAAACATGTTGATGCTTATTGAACATGTACTGGCAACGTTTGCTACGTAAAAATCTACAGAAAATAGATTTTTACGTGTTAAACGTCAACTTCAAAGAGAGCAAAGATAAATGGAAAAACAGCTGACACATTCACTTGCATCCTTACGTTTTTACTAAATAACATTCAAACTTAAACAATAAGAACTTCAAAAGCATAAGTTCTTAAGTGAATTGAGAAGTAGAAAATTAATTTCTAAATATTCATTGACATATGTATATAAGAAAAATTTAATCCATTGTAATCGGCACTACTGTCACTTGCATTATTTAAGCACTTTAGTTTTTTTTTTCTATTTTCAATTCAATAGATATCGCCAAATACAAAGTAGTACAAATGTATTAAAGATGTTATTGACAAATGCCAGAAGTATATACATACATACATATTTGTAATGATTGCAATTAAACTTAATTGCTATTAAACGTCATAGATTACTTTCCATTTGAGAATTACAAATGACACAAAAGAAGCAGAGCAAAAACAAAAAAGAAAACTTTCTTGTAGGAAAATACATTATAGTTAAGGGAATGTTTTTTTGTGAAATGGTAAAGAAAACTTTTTTAAAATATGCTACTTTTCTTTTTCTCAAAGCTTGTCTGAAGATTTTAGACCATCAAGATTCTCTTTGTTGTCTAGCATATTGAACTTTAAACATTTAACTCCACAGAGTTCATGAGCCCCTTACGATAAAAATACTACATACAGTGTTTATATTCCTCTGGAGCACAGTACAAAATAGATAAAATTAGCTAAAAAAAAAAATTACATTAGGAAACTTAGCAAGCAACTGAACTTTCAAAGTTCAAAATTCAAAGAATTTTGTAACTAAACTAAAAAAATAATAGTGAATGTCAGCAAAGTTTACTTTACTTAACAACCAAGTTTTCTAAATCTAATTAGGTTCTTGCATAATTTGAATCATTATACAAATGTTGTTTGCAATCTTCAAAAATGTCCTCTAGAATTCAAAGATGTCCTCTAGAATCCAACAGCTCTAAAATGACCTGCTGGACACAAGTCCGTCAATGTAAATTAAATGGGTTTGAAACAACTCTTGCTTCGAACGCGAACGAACTAGTTCAAAAGGAGCTGGTGGACCTACCCAGCAAAAAATTTCAAAAAAGGTAATCGAGTGTGGAATTAAGCATTTTTCGTGGAAGCTCTTCCCTACTGGATTACCAACTTAATGATTTTAACAAGGCGTGAGACTAAAATAATCGATTCTTGAGAAGTACTTACTTTTTTTATTTGGCAACTTCTTCACGTAATCTATTTAATCTAAAAATATCATTCTCTTCATTTAGCAACTTGTACGTCATTTTTTTTAAATTTAAGGTAATGTGATTTGTAAGCGAGTAATGAAATTTGGCAATCAAAAAAGTAAGTCATTATATCGCAAGTAGTTCTAATGGTAATGTATAATTTTTTGCTGGGTAACTCATGTCAAGATATATGTATGTTTTGGCACCGTAGTACATAGAGACAGATGTGTATTAAGACTTACGTCAGTACCTGCCCTGACAGTCTTACCCCACATTAATCTTAACACTGGGAGAGCTTAAGCATTCACCAATGCCATCTCCAGTACGCACAGAACAAAAGCACTGTGTGATTTTCAGGCTTTTAGGCTGCCATCTTTGAAGAGCAAATTGGTAAGGCGCTTTAAGCCATCTAATTTCGCACTGCTTAAGAGCCGTACGAAAGACGGCCTTAGTGGGGAAGATAAGCCAAACAAGAGAAATTCGACCATACGGTAGAACACTTTGTAAAACATTCGTTAATACAGGGACCAACCGCTACCATCATAAGCAATATCTGTTTAATGGCAACAGCGTAGAATCTGGAAAGGTTGTGTTGTGTTTGATTGATCACGTCCGACCAACCACTAGCATTGGTTGGACGCTAGACATCCAAAACCCTTCTCCCAGCAGTTTTAGTAGCAAACGCAGCCACTGCGTGTAGTGCTCCCATAGAGCTGGGTCCAACTCGTTCAGTTGTTCATTTTAGACACAAACCTATAATCAAACCCATGTAATTTAAATGGGATTGATCATAAATTTGTGTTTAAAACAAACGACTGAATGAGTTGGACACAGCTCTATTCTATACATCCAAGACAGCTACATCCAGCTACTAAGACAGTCGTGCAGCAGCTCTTTTGTCAATGAGGCGTATTAAAGTTTTAATACTGTGCTTGTAGTAGCCATTTTTACTGGTTATTTTACTTCACCAATGATTCTGCTACACAATACCGACGAAGGAAAGACCAGTGTCTATGCCTTCGCCACAACTGATACACTAATGCAGTGTTCGAGAGATCGAGTTCAAAGACTGGCTATACCCAGTCATATTATCATCAAAGATTTTTCTGACATGCGTTAGTGTCGATGCTAATGTATATCGTAGCACCTTCTTTCGTCTATATTTGTAGCAATTAATCGTCCGAGAAGTAAAATAATAATCAGGGAAACCGCAAATATGCAATTGCATGTTTTTTCTTGTGTGACGTATTAATGCGGAGATAAGATATTTATCCGTTTCAGATCTTTTAATGAATTTTGGCATCGGTTTTTTAGTGCATATTTTTGCATATTTTACCCTTTAAAGCATATTTTTGCATATTTCAGTCTTACACGCATATTTTTAGCATTTTCGAATTTTGAGAGCAGATTTGACGCTTTTAAGACATATTTTGATACTGTATAGAATTCTTTTATTTTAATATGCTACAAGCCATATATCTGTTATTCAATTTATTTTTTTCACCAACTAAATCTCATTTTCAATTATCTATATTTATAAATTATAAATTTTTATAATTTTTTGCGCCGTTAAAATTTGGTTTTGCTATTTGTGCCGGACTCTGCCCCGATTACATCAATAGACGTTGAAGGAATATTGTCAGTGTATAAAAGTGACAAGCAGCGATTTTTAATTGAAAATATAGATCAATATTTTATTGCTTATTCCAATAAAAATTATAAATAAAAAGCTTGTCTCATTTATCAAAAATATAGTTCCAAAGTTTTAATTCTAATATCGTAGTCTCTTTTGAAGTTGAAGTTAAATTTTTACTGTCGTCTTATACAATAAAAATTTATTTGTATTATTTGCTTTAGTCAAAATTTGTATGATAATTTTGTTTTAACGTACACTTCAAACCCAAATTATTTCTTTAATATGAAAGTTATTCTTCGTTAATTTTTTTCTTGTTTGCTTTTTTGGTTTATTTTATATATATGTATATATATATGTAAATATTGATGATTTGTTGAATTAAAAATATATTTTCATTTACAAATAAGCCAATTCATGTTATTTTTAAGTGCATATTTTCAAGTTTTTAGAGCATATTTTCAAGTTTTTAGTGCATATTGAATGCGTATAAAACACGTTTTTTAGAGCATATTTCTGGTTTCCCTGATAATAATAATAATAATAATAATAATAATAATAATAATAATAATAATAATAATAATAATAATAAAATGGCTACATAGCTTAAGGTATGCGGTACGATCATTTAACACCAGAGGCGCTGCAAAGATGATATAAAGATTAAAAAATGCACAATAGCAGAGTTGTAAAATCGAAAAATAGAATTAAGCTTCTCTTTTCTTTCTATCTATCTGTACTTGCACCATCCCTTTTCCGCTCTCAAGCAACACAAAAGAACCTTTTATCAGAAAGAATCCTGTTATTTGGATCCAAGGGAGCTGAAAACTTACTTCCTCTTCTCAGCAACCTGCCGACATAACCTAACTTAAACTTCATGGGGTTAAAACGAACTCTAACTTATTAGAAAGAAGATGCAAAAAGCAGAGTTGTAAAATAATGCAGCTTTCCTCCATCACTTCCTTCACCACCTATCGTCTCTATTACTATCCCTTTCCTAAAGAAGATAACACTTAAGGCCGTGATACACTATCATACAAAGTCGTGCAATCTACGAAAAAGTACAACGCTGGTATAATGGAGTTTATGGAAATTTTCAAAAGACAATAACAATTCATCACACCAGGGTTGTATATTTTGGTAGATCGCACGACTTTGTATGATACTGTATCACGGCCTTTAGTTATAGTAGTAGGCAGTCATTGCCTAAGTGTCACTTCTTTAAAAAAAACGGTCTTGTTTGTTACTTGGAACCAAGTGAGCTGAAAACTCACTTTCTATTCTCAGAAACCTGCCAACATAACCTAATCTAAATTCTGTGGTATTCGGTCACTAAGACGATGTCGCCATATAATCAGTCATTAAACCTAGTGAGGCAGATCAGCTATTGGACCAGCGGTACCCGTACTAGCAGCAATAAGCCACTTGTTAGACATAAAAGTTCCACCCCGAAAATCTTCTATTGTCTTTGGAACGCAGGGCAATGCAGGATGACGTGTAATGTTGAATAAAAGCGATCGGTGATAAATCAGATCTCCAGAGTTAAACCTTCCGGAGTGCTTCTTTTGGGGTTATTCGAAAAGCAAATTATACGCCAACAAATCTCAAACTATAAAACGAAATTGAGGTTAATATTCGTACCGAAATCTTCACCATACCTCGCTGTAGGGTCGAAAAATTTGTGGCAAATGCAGCACAAATGGCAAATTTAACCGTGCAAAATAGAGACACCCATTCTATTTGTGTAGCCCAAATATATTTAAAAATAACAAAAATATCACACATATGGAAATCGGTTGTTTTATTAAGTTACCCAGTTGTAAAAAAACGACATAATGCAGGTGTTAGACTATAATTAACAAGCGTAGAGAAAAAAACAATTACAGTTAGTGTAAACATGCAACGAATTTATCTCATTAATATTAAAGTATGTACTTAAGAAATTTCTTGGGCAGCGTGAAATGTCACATTTTCTGGACAAATCGCAGTACTGTGGATGGCAAACCCCTGTACACATGAACATTTTTTATTGTTCTTTTCTACATTCTTACTTCATTATGGGACTTAGTTTTTTCTTTGTTATTACATTTCATTATTAAATGAAAAGGAATATACCAACAAACATACCGTTACCTTAATACAGAAATGCCCTAACTCATTATTTGTTTCACATCGAGTTTTTTGCCTATTTTGATACATCAGAGTCTCATATATCGAAATAGACAAAAACAACTCGATTTGAAAAAAAAAATAATAATGAGTTAGGCCCTTTCTATATTAAGGTAACGATATGTCCATGTGATGGTTTTTTCCTTGCTTAAATATTTTGCACAAATATTAAGGGTTTCATTCACTATTTAATAAGGAACTAAAACAGCTGTTGAAAGAGAAATAAGACATGTGCCGAAGCGAACAACACCTAAACTGCAAACAAACTATCAAACTAAAAAGGACACACAACAACACTTAAGTACATACATACATATGTATGTATGTACTAATATATATATATATATATATATATATATATAACTAAAAAGGACACACAAAAGCACTTAAGTACGTATGTATGTATGTACATACTTACACAGATACATATATATGTACATACATACATACACACATATGTATATATTTTGCACGGTCATTTAATATTGATTTTTATCATTTTGCACATAACAATTGGAAAATATTTAACTCACACGAGAAACTTACATACACACAAACATATTTCTTGCACTGAACTTAATTTTCAGAAAACAATAATTAAATATTAATAATACTCACAGTAAATTGCGCACATCGCAGGGATGAAATAGAAATGCCGGTATTAGCACGATGGAATTAAATGACACGAGTCCGTAATATATTAAAAATTTAAAATAATAACGAAATATATGATTAGTTTCATATAGAAATGGCAACATTAGTAGGAAAATTAAACCAAGCAGCTCGATGTACGATATCATGTTGTAAAAAATTATTTTATTTCTTTTTTCCTCTCTGTAGAATTAATTGGTGTTTCCTTTTTGTTGGCTTTGTGTCTTAATTTCTTGTTTTCTTTCTTTTTTTATGTTATTTTATTTATACAAATTGTGTTTAACGAAACCACGTAAAGAGGGTTGAAGAAGGGTAGGTGGGTGTTTTTTTTTTTTATTATTATTTTGCTCTTTTATTAAAACACAAAATATGTTGGTATAGTATTTTTTGCACGTTGGTCACACTTTTGTTTAGTATTGGTGCTTATATACTTTGTTGTTGTTTAAAAAAGTTACTGTTGTTTACAGATTTTGTGAACGTTTATTTGTTGAAACCGAGTTGCCATATCGATATACATATGTACATATGTATGTGTGCATATCAGCTTTTTATATTTATTTTATAATTTTAGATTTCGTTAATACTCGTACATACTTTTATTTTTTTATAACATTTTCTGAAAAAATATTAATTAATATTATAATAGGAATTTTTCAAATTCAAATGCGACTTTCCATACAGATTTTGGTTTTATTTTCAAGTTTTTAATGGTTGAGAAAAGTACAATTGTTTGGTAAATATCTCTGTCGAGATAAGCTAATTTTGAATTAATGGCGCAACTGTAGTCTTTATATTTGAAAGTACCTCTGGGTAAAATCTCAATTAGTTTGTGCGATTTTTTTAGCATAGTCTTGCTGCTTATACTTTGGTTACAGTTCAACATCTATTATCCGAGTCGCATGGGACCATGCCTAGTACGGATATTTGAAAAACTTGCTTATTAGGGTTATTTAAAAGCTTAAAAGAGTTCATCTATATATCTGCGGCAATAAGGAAAAAGTGCTTAAGTCATATTTTACAGTTATGCAGGAGAGCAAAACATTTAAAATTTATTTCTTTTGCAGTTAAATTGGGAAATTCTCTGTTAAATTTTATTTTTTTAAGCAAATGTCGTTCTACACACTATGAGTAACACATTTAGGTTGAAATATACCAAATGAGACTAGAAGTCTAAAAAAAGTCGCAAGTCATAGTGCTGTAACTTCCTGAAAAATCACACAAATTAACTGAGATGTTGACCAGGGGTACTTTCGAATATTCAGATTACTCAAGATCAGCTTATCTCGACTTAAGCACTTTTTCCTCTTTGCCACGGATATATAAAACATAATATGTGTGTTTATTTATTTGTTTGTTTGTATCTTATAAGAGATCAGACCTCTGCACCGATCTTCCTGAAATTTTCATTTGTATGAAAATTTTTAAATAAAATACACTATTTTTTAATTTTATATTAATACATTTTCCAAAAAAAAGTAATAAATATAATTAACTAAATGTTAAAAATAATGATCTGAAAAGTGCAAATAAAGAGAAAGAGTTCCAAATGTTTTGACCACTACTGTATCTAAATAATCATATGGCAACTTCCACAGTGCTTAGCTACATTGTTGCACTAGAAACATTTTTAAATTTTAAAATGTTGTTAAGCATGTTTAATTCTCTTTCGAAAATAAGCATCCATACAGATTATTGAATATTCTTCTATTTACAACGTACATATACAAACAGACTTATTTATTTTAAGAAATAATTTATTTGAGCAGCTTGACCAGTAAAATTATTCTTATTTTTAGTAATTATGTATAATAAAATAGTGTGATGTGGGTTGCATAGAATACATGTCATGGAGGTACAACTGGCAACAATAATAATTCTCAACAACACTAGGGATAATAATTGAGGATTTTTAGCATTGCAAGTGATGCCTTCAGTTCTAGCGTTGAGCAGATGCAAAATAACCAACAAAGCAAAAAACACATGTGCATGCATTGTAGAATAAAAAAAGGAAGTTAAACAAAACACAATTGAGAAGAAAAAAATATGAAAACAAAATTTTGAATAAACAAAAGTATGCATGTTTTATGTACTTACATACATACATATCTTTACGCTAATATATGAAGGCCCTAACTCATTATTTTTTTGAAATCGAGTTTTTGTATATTTCGATAGAAGAACGTATGATGTATCAAAAAATGCAAAAATCTCGACTTCAAAAAATAATGAGTTAGGGCCTTTCTTTACTAAGATAACGATATGTATGTAATGATGTATCTACATTCTTAAAGAAAATTTGTAATTAATTCAAATTACAATTTCTAATCAAGTCATAAACTCTGAATTAGGTCGGTACCTAGCAATTTAGTATGAAAATCTTTCTTTAAATAGCATAAATTATTAAAGCTCCCGCATCTTTTGTAATCAACAAAATAAAACATACTATCCACTTCTTATTGTGTGCATTTTGTGTCATTTTCATTCATACATAGAAACATGTGTATGTATGTATGTATGTATAGAATCTATCTACATATTATGTAGATAGGTTATTATCCATAATTTCTATATGTACACTTACAACCGGCACATTACTAATGTATTTAGGAACATACTTAAATGTACTTATGTATACATTTTTTTGTATTTAGGATGATTTCTTTTATTATTTATATTGCTCCCTTACTTTCATAAGTTTGTATCTTCTTTATTATTACATATTTATCTTGTGCACAATTTAAATCGTTTAATATATCACATACACTTCCACTTTTTTTTTGGGCGATTAAGAATTGACTTTTTTCTTAGTTTAAGAACTCCTAATTGGACATTTTAAGAAATATGTAAGTTTTTGTATGTGTGTACATATGTATATTTAATTGTTTCTACGAAGAACCCTTGTGTAAAAAAAGAAAATGTGCTTTTTATTAAATATTATTTTTTCTCATTTTCATCTTTATCGCAAGCGCGTCTACGTTTTTATCCATTTAGTAGCTCGTTTATTACTAACATTACAACTGAAAATTAAACGTTCTTGTAGATTCTACAATGTAGAATGTTTATATACACATACAGTGTTGAACAAAAGAGAGCAACAAAATCTCTATTTAACTTACAATTGACTAAGGACTTCAAATCATTTTTTTTATGCGGCCGATACTCTTTATTTATTTATAGGGAATGTAAATTTAAACAAAATATACTCGCACTTTTTGTTGCAGTTGTACTCGTATATTCTGAAATAATTGTCTCCATATATCTTTGCGAAGTTTGCTGCTTTTATTTTGCACAATACTGTATGTATATGTATTTGGGTGTATATTTATTTTCGTTTATTACTCAAAGAGATTATTTTCATTAAGAAAGTGGGATAGTTTTTTTTCAGTGATGTTAACCTTACATACTGTATTTTGCACTAATTTGTGGAAACTCGTACGCCCATATAGCAACTTGGCTAAGAATATGGTAATTCTGTATATAATATCCTCACAAAAAAATAACTTTTTATACTATTCACATGTATCATAAGCAATATTGTATCAATTATTTGCTGAAATATATTAGTTTTCACTGTTATTTCACAATAAGCACTGCCAGATTCAACTTTTTCAAATTCAACTGAATTTAGCAAAAAAAATCGATATGGCTGCTCTTGATTTATATTTATTCAGCTAACAGTGCTGCCAACCTCTCAGTATCCCGTTACCGTTATTCACCATCACCTAATCAGCGTGACTGTTTGACCGACTAAAGTGGCAAATTGCCACTTTTTCAACTGCCCCTTTTTTTGATAAATCCCCTATTTGGTGCCACTTTTTGAAAAATGTCATCGGTCACCCTGCACCTAATGATTGCTTTACATTACCTTAATGTTGCTGTATATCTTCTCTTGAAATAAAAAATTCTACTTTTTTAATTTTTATATTTTATTACATTTTACACGGATGTATGTACATTGAAGGTATTTATGGTTGATTATATTATATATGTATGTATGCATGTAAATTTTGGGTTTTCTTGTTCAGTAACGTCTAAGTTAAGGTGGTTTTTATTTGGAAATTTTGACATATAATTTTACACAAAAAAATCTAGTTGTTTTTTATTTATTTAAATGTTTACGTTATGGTGGAATGAGTATGTTTTTATGTATGTATGTTTGTTTTCAAAGAGTTTTGTTAGTGGTTGAATTAAAGAAATATACATTTACACAAATTACTGATTAATTTTAATTGTTCTTTGTTTATTTTTTCATTGGAATAAATTTAGGAATACATGTAAGTTATTAAAGTTTTCATTTCATTTTTTCATTTTTGCTTTTTATAATTTCTTCATAAAATTTATTGTTTTAGGTTAAGTTTAATTTGATTTATTATTTCATTCTTTATGGTATGGTTAATTTTCTAATAAAAAATTTGGTTTTATGTTTGATTTTTGCACAATAAACATCAAATTGTTATGGCTAGGTGTATCTAACAAATTTATTAATTGAATTATTATGGACGCAACATAAATTAAATAGTGTTTAGTTATTTTTTTTTTAAATAGGAAATACGTTTATTCAAATAGAAACTTTAGTTTTTGTTAGTAGTTACTTATGAGAAACTTACGAGAGCCAACCCAAAATTACCGAAACGGATTTTGCAGAGCATGGCCGTTCCCTGGGGTATTATGGGAAAATATTTGTGGTATTATTTGAGAGTTTTATTTGACTGGTCGGTTATATTATTTAAGTACAGCAATTTTTTTTTTGCTATATCGGGTAACTCGGGGCTCGTCCTTGTAATCTAGTTCATAGTTATGACCGCTTAATAAATGTGGAAATTCATTGATGTAAAAACTTAAGTGTTTAATTTTTTTATAAATGCATTTTCATTTTTGGGATTTACATAAATATGTATATGCATGTATGTATGTGTGTAATCTATGTAGTATATTTTTTTGTATTAAATATATGATTTCCTTTTTATAATATTTATGAGTATTGAGGTAGATTTCCTTTTATATTATTTTTATTCAAGTATTTCTTTAAATTTTAATGTTTCAAATATACACATTTAAAATATATTGTTTGGTTTTATTTAAATTTATTATTTTTATTATATAAAAAATGTATTGTAAATTTTATTTGGCTTGTAAGTTTAAATAATTGGCTTAAAACTGCAATAAAAAAATCAAATAAGTATTCGTTGTAATAAAACATATAAACAAATTTCCAACGCCTAGCATTGTATTTTACAAAATAAGGCCCTAAATAAACAAGTCAAATAATTTCAAAATAAATTTAGTATTAGTGTAGTACTAAATATTATGCTGAAACTGAACAAGACAATTTATTTTTGGTACTTTTTTATTCAATTTTTGAATAATCAAATAAGAGCTATTGCTCAGAAATCAATTTTCTACAGGAAATCTTTATGATTTTTGAAACTACGGAAATATGGAAAAATTCATATTTTTCCAAGACTCCAATTTCTTTTGTCGAAGTAGTATGTCCGGTAACATGATTTTTTCGACGCTGATTAAAAATAGCTGTTCATGTTAAATCTCCAGTTAAAAGGAAACAAATGAATTTATTATTAAAGTTTACAAAATATTGCAAATTTTTAAAATAAATCCAAAGAATACTCCTTAGTCGCTATTCACACTATGCCTTTTTAGCCTGCCTTGTATTGACAATTTTCTTTTGAACCCCCTACGAAAAGTCACACACATTTACATTAAGCCTTTTTTATTCATGCCTTTTTGGCATTTATATACACGTTTAATGCAGAGAATACGAAAAAGGCAGAGAAACGTCATAAATTCCCTCGAATTTTCATTTTGTGCCTTTTGTTCTACACCGCAAGCTTCTCACCCCCTCTCACATATAAACTAAAAAAGCCTGCCTGCACAGGCAAGCAGAAAAGGCACAGTGTAAATTGCGTCTTAGATGTGATTTTGCATACATGAACACAAGGCGTATATAAGTAACTAGTTCATCTGAAATTTTTGTGTTCTATTTGCTTTGTCAAAAGCTATTCTGTTTTTGATGTGCTTCGGCTCTTTACACAGCTATGGTTTTTTTATTGTTCTAAAACAATTCCTTATGCAGTCACTTTTGTATTTGTTGTTCTCCTGCTGTCACCTGATTAAATATATCTTCTTTATTAACATTAGAAATTGAACTAGGAAATGTCGCAAGTTTACTTGGCACTCAAAAAAATGTCTATGCTATATACAGCTAACAGGTTCTAACGGTATGTTTGGTTTAAAATAAGTCTGGTAGCACTATTCACACTGTAAACTTGAGCATAAATCTAGTGTTTTAGCAGATTTAAAGCTGCCATATTTTTTCAGTTTAATTGGAGATGGTATGTTATGTATGTTGCTTTGGTTTGCCGAGCAGCAACCAGCATATGTATATCTGTATCTTTGTTTGATGCCGAATTGCTTAGTTAGTTAGCATTTTATGTTTGTAACTCCATGTTCATAAAACTTAAAATAAATTTGAAATGTATTTTATTTAAAATTTTTAATACAAAATTTTCTGAAAATAGATATCTGAAATGTTTTTTTAAGTATTGATCTTGACTGTTGCCATCACATTTATTTATCATATGTAGACAACCAGCGAGTTAAATTATAATTCGATTAAAAAGCAACCGTTGCAGAAGACTATATTGAAAATGAAAACCAGCAGGGCGTTTGTTAAAACATCAATTGCAAGAGAAAACTTAAAATGGCATTAAAAAAGAAATGAAAGAAATATTTTATGTAAATGAGAATTTATAAAAATTAATATAATAAACCAAACAAACCAAGAACACAAAAGCTCACAGAAATAAAAACAGCATTACTTTTCGTTTTTCGTTTTTTTTTACTTTTATATTTTTCTTTTAAAAAATATATAAAGTTTTACATTTTCTCTTTTTTTTTTGTGAAAAAACAAAAATATTGTTTCTATAAATTCTTAATATGTTTAAATAAAAACTATTAATGCTTTAAGAATTATTAATAAAATAAAAATTTCAAAATATTTTTTATATTAAAAAATATAATATAAAAAATTAATAAAAATTTACTTCTTTTAGTGTATTTTGTCATAAATATACAATAATTAATAATTTTTTGTTTATATTTTTACCGTTTTTTTCTGATTTTCAAATGATTTACAACTTATATATGATACTTTAAAAAGTAAAATTAATATTAAAGTTTATTTAAAATTGTAAAAAAACGAAAATAAAAAAAATGTTGGTAAATTATAATAATAAAATAATAATAATATAATAATAATTTGTAAACATTAAACGGCTTAAATTAAAAACTACTATCACACAGAAAAAACCGTTCAATAATTCACAAATCTTAAAAAATAGTATTAAAAATTATAATAATATAAAAAAATTAACAAAACTATGAATAAGAATTACTAAATCAAATGTTGTAAATTAAATAAAAAAAGGGTATATTTCAATAGATAAGCAATTAAAATAAAATTAACACAAAATTGTTTATAGCAGAGCTTTCTTTAGATAAAATGTTTAGTAGTTAGAAAAAAAATAAGTATTGAAAGCAAAAGTTCAAAATTTTAACTTTTTATATTTCTCTTTGCTTGATTTAATTTTCTGTTTCTGAAAATTTGCATTACTTTCATATTTCTGCTATATTATTGTAATTTTTTCTTAAAGGGGTTGGGTTAACTTAAAAAATACAGTTTATTATAAAACTCTGTTGTTGTTTCTTTTCTTTTCTTTTTTTGTTTATTTGTTTTATATGTATATTGAAATACCTTAAAACAAAACAAGACGGTAACTTAAAAAAATGTTGTAGCTCAGTCTCCAGTTAGTTACCGCTGTCTTGCTCTCAGTATGCTTAAAATTATTATAAATATTTTATTTTATATTTTTTTTTGCCTTGATCAAAAATGTAAATTTTTCAATATATTTACATAAAAAAATATTAATTTCTTGCTGTTTAATTTAACAAAAAAAAAAAAATCATTATTATAATTTAAAAAACAAAAAATTAATTTGAATTTGAATTTTAATTTAAAAAACAGTTTATGGTAAAATTGTATTTTTAGGCATGTGGGAGCCGGGATTTGGGGTTTAACATATTTACTATTATTATTTAAACTATTTCATTTGAACTTTTTAGTATTTGATTTAATGTTTTTTTAAGATTATTTATAAAAGTATTACTTTTTAAAGAATTTCGAAAATTATAATTCGTTGTATTTTTAAAGCAAATTAAAAAAAGAAATTGTTATAAAAAGATTCATATTGTAATTTTTAAGCAAATTTAAACAAAAATAAATTATATTTTTATTATCTATGTATTAAAGTAAAATATTTTAAGGAGCCAATATTTTTTTAAGGAAACAAAACAAAGGCTATAAATGTTCATTTGAATTGTTTTTCTTTTAAATGTAGTGCAAGGGTTTTTAAGCCAATTAATTAAATTTTTCAAAAAATGTTTAAATTTTTTTCTTTTGTTTAGTAGTATCCATTACATAATTTTGGTTACAAGTTCTTGTTGTTGTTTGTTTTTTTTTTCTTATTAATTTTTAGTTTGATTCCGAAGAAAAATTACTTAAAGACTAAAAAGTTTATGTTTTATTATAAAAAAAATTCTTTAATTTTCACAAATTTAAATTTTTTTTTTTACTAAGTATTAATTATGTTTTGCATTATGTTTAAGTTGGTAAATCAATTTGCTTTATTTAATGTTTTAGGACAAATTTGGTTCTGTTATTTTGTTATATGGTAAACGGCAGTGTGGCATTTTTCGTATGTAAAAAGCATTTCTGTTTTATTAATTAACCTTTAAAACTAATTATACGAGTAATTAAAGATTTTCTTTTTCTATTGAAAAATTGAAATTCATGGTTATTTTCAAGTTGTTAATTCAAAAATGTTCAATACTTAAAAAGCAAAAAAATGCTAAGAATTAAATGGAGAATTAGTAACGAATTTCCTTTCTATTCGAAATGAGATTTTGTTGATTGATCTATTGAAATTCGAGAAAATTTTATTTAACTTACAAATGACGCTCGCGCTGTGCAAAGCCGACAAATATCTACACATGCTATTTAACAATATGGCAAGACGCATTATTGTTTGTTTTATAAACCGTTACTTACATATTTATGTATATGAGCAGGAAATCGCTTTCTTAGTACTGGCAACACTGAGCAACATGAGTGGTGAAGATTATATTAAAAGCATAATAATCATTAGTGATATTAAATTTTGCTTCGAAATATTAAATAAACCTTACAGAAACCTCAACAAAAATTAAATAAATATCAACTCTAATATAATTTTATTTTTTTATTTATTCAAGTGCAGCAGCGTGCTGCAGCTGTTCTTTCTGTGTGCATATCGTTTTTATACGGCATTTCTTTGTGTATCATCTGCTTGAACGTTGCCACACTTACCACTCATATTATGTTTGTAAATCGCAGATATTTTAATTCGGCACTAAATTTTAAGAATGATTTCACTTTTGATTCAAAGCAAATACCTACATATGGTTTTTGCTTTCTTTTAAGAAATATAAAATTTAATTCCATTTAATCCTTCACATTTTTCTAACTTCTATTCTATTTTATTTTTTTACGGCCTGTGTCACGATGTTGACAGAAAACATTCAATCGATTACTTATATTGAAAACAAAAACAAATTTGTTAATTTTACTATTCTTTTCAATACAAGCTGTCTAGTTAACGTTTTCTGTCGACATCATTAAACAAGCTGTTAATGTTTTTTAATCAGAATTTGCGTCCATTTTTAAAATTTGTTGTTGCTCATCTTTTTTTATAATTTTCCTTCATTAACTTTTTTTTTGTTAATGACAGTTATATGCATCTTGTGTTTTCTTGGCTATTTTTCATAAATAATGATCTTAACTTTCACATATTCCCTTTAACTTTTGTTTTAATGGCGGGGCTATTGCAAGTGTTCTTATTGTAGTCGTTATTTTCCTTTATAGTTCTTTTCAAAAAGTGAAAAAAACTTATTTAAATGTAAATAAGAGACTTAACGTTATTTCTTTTCTTTTGTTTTTTAAATTTTGGTAATACATATAAAATATATTTAATTAAATAAAGAGTAAAAACATCATTCGATTCTTTAAGTTTTTAAATCTAAATCTCAAAAAAATACTTCTCTTATATTTTTGTACTTGAAATTTAATTTTGTACATTTCTGAAAAATTTTGTTTGTTTGTTAATTTTATTTCGTTTTTGCAAAGAGTTAAAACTGTAAAAATTTTACCGGCAAACGTTTTATTTGTGGCTCAAAGTGCAACCGAGAGCTAATAAATATGTTTGGACGTCTACATATGCGCGAAATTGTCAAGACAAATATGTTCGTGTTATGTTTAACGTTAAGTTAGTTGTAGTATGTGCGTTTCCTGTTGTTTGTTTGTTAGCATTTCAACAATTTTCTATGGTGTGATATTTTTTTCTCTCGTACAGAACTTTGTTTTATGTTTAATATACTGATTTTTTTTTATCATAATTAGTTAAAGTTTAATTATGCGCTCATAAATAATTTATATAAAATAAATATTTAAAAAATATTATCACACGTTTAATTTTAATTTTTTAAGTAACTGTTCAGTACTTGGCACAACTTTTCAATTTGATTTTCATTTCTAAGTTTTGATACTTAGAAATCATTTTGAATAATTTTCAATAAATTTTTATTAAATAGTTATACCAAAAAATAAAATATTCAACAGGATTTGTTGTTAGTTATGTAAAAAAAATAACGTTTTTACTTAATAATAGCCTGCCATAATTAACAATTATTACCGGTCTTCTTTTTTCGCCGAACAAATATGTAAATATGTATGTATGTAAGTATGTATGTAGTATATGAGCATGTACATATGTAAAAATTCTTTAAGCCGGCTAGTTTAAATTTGCTTTCTCAAAAACCTTTAAGGTATTTTTTAGTTTTAGTTGCCTGCCAATATAATAATATTTTGTTTATGTATACTTTCAAAAATTCTAAATTTTCTTTTTTTACTTTTTTTAAAAAAGTTGTAACAAAAATATTTTTGTTTTTTTTATAATTATACTTTAGTATAATTTCAAAATAAATATATACTTTTAAAAATACATAATAATAATAAAATGCCTACTTGGTAAATAATTATTATTTACAAAAAATCGTTTCTTTTTATCTTAAACATTTTTTTGTTCTAAGTTCTTCCTCTTGTGGAAAAATTCAAATACATGTTGTTTTTCTTTTTTTTTTTCAAAAAAAAAAATGTAATTTTTTTAGTTTGTTTTTAACATCTTACACTAAATACCCATTATCATCCTTGTTTTTAAATGCTAAACCAAAGTAGTTAACATTTCATTAAGTTTCTTTTTAAGTTATTAAACGAAATAATTTTTGGAATTTTTCAATTTGGTATTAATTCATTAACTTGGTTAAGATTTCTTTTTTTAGTTTTAAAGTTTTCTTTGTATTTAAATCTTTAAGATAACAAACAGTTGTTGCAATTGTACGGGTAAAATGTGGTTATTGTTTTTTTTAGGTAAGAGTTTTGTTTTTACTTGTTGGAAATTGCCGGTTACTTTTTTATAAGCGGATTTGTTATTCTTTGCGTTTTGATTTTATTTAAACCCTTGAAATATGTAAAAATTTAAAAATTAGCAATAAAAGATTTTATAATTATGGACCTTCTCCAAATCAGAAATTTTATCCTTAACATTTCGAAATAAAATTTTTCCTTCTCTATTTGGGTCTATTCTTGAGAATCGTTTTAAACCGACACATACAGGTGGCAACTTGACATTGAAAAGGCACCGTGTTACCCTAGTACCGCATTACCATTTAAATGTAAACTTGTCGTTTTTATTATGTGCCGTTTCAAAACGGTATTCAACCAGTTTTACAACAATTTTTTTTTGTGTATACAATTATTTTCCCAGATTGTTTTCATTATGACTCGAACTCTAAAAAAGAGTCCAGAATTTTAAAATTCCATATCACTTTTCATTTAAAGTCTGGCCCACCACGGTGTCGACAGAAAAGCAAAAAAAAAAGTTTTCTTGTTTTCAAAACGAGTTGTCGATCGAACAAGCCGTTAATTTTTTAATTTCAAGGGTTTTAAAATGTAATTTTTGTGATTTTTTTGTCGCTTTATTTAATTGATTTATATTTTACGAACAGTTTTCAGCAGGTTTTGTGGCCTATTTTTGTTAATAATTCTTATTCAAGTTCAAATTATGGATTTATTTCATCATATTGCAGTTTCAGGGCTTATTTATTCAACAACAAATCTTTGTGCCGAAAAAATATTGACATTTTTTTAAGATTTGTGTATATTTATTTCTTAAACAAAAAAGCCTTGATTGTGACAGTTTCCGTTAAAAGAATTAAAACAGAATCTTATTTATTGATTTATAAAGTGTTCTTAAATGCATTTTTTTTAAATAAAATTGTAAAGAATCTTGCTTATTTTATAAAATTATAAAGCTTCAAAACGCTCACACAAATTTTGCTCGATATCGCTTCAAATTTTTACAGCTGCATTTCGATTGCAATTGGTTTTAACTGTCGAACACCGTACAAAACAAAAATTTGTTTTAATTCCTTTAATTCAATATACGAGTAGTATTTTGCTAAAAAAAATTTCTTGGTAGTATTTTGCATAGCAATCAATAATCTAATTTAAGATTTTTTCAATTTGATTTGATATGATTATTTTTTTTTTAATTTTTATTTTAATTAAGATATTTTTTATATTTTTTGAAAGTTTATTAATTATGAAACTTGCCTTTCAATTTCTTTTTAACAATTTAATTGTTTTTATAGTTTTGTTTAGGTTTTATAATTTTTGTTTTATATTATATGATTTTTTTTAGATTTTAGTGTTTAATGTTAAGAAGATAATGCACTTACATTGAGGTATTTTAATTACTGGTTTCCATTCTTTTTTTTTAATTTCTTCCTTAAAATTTTTCAAGGTAATTTTAAGCGAAAAAGAAAAAAATGAAAACTCATTTTGTTACATAACGAAAATAATTAAATTTTGCGGTGTAAGTGTTGTTGTTTTTTGTTTTGTTATTAGAAAAACAAATTTTTTATTTTATTTTAATAGGGTTTAAATTTTATTTAGAGTTGCCAAAAAACGTTATATTTAAAATAAATTTTAGTATTTTTTTGTCTTCAAATTTGCCGAAATGTTCAATTAATTTTGTCGTCGTAGAATAAAGCATAATTAAATTCCTTTTGTTTTAATTATATTTAATATTGTCAATTGTAGTGCCTTTTCCAATTAAATAAAAAACTTGAGCTAATATTTAAAGTAATATTTTAAACTAAATAATATTTATTACTCTATATTTAAAAAAAAATATATGTATGCATGTATGTATGTATATAAAAACTTGTAAATAATAGGAATAATCTTTATTTAATTTGCTTGTTTTTAACAACGGAAACTACTTTACTAGATTTATTTAAAAAAAAATAATAAAAATTATGTATAAAAAAAAACAATAATCATTGGAAATTGAAAATTATTGTACAAAAAGGCTATTGTAAATATTAAAGATTTGATTGTTTAATGCTCTGGGGTGGATATGGTTTAGTTACTATAGTTTATGTTGGGGGAAGGGTGAAAGGGAAAGTGTATAACGAAACCTTTAACCTTAATTTTTTTTTAATTAATACTTTTTGGTTTTGGTTTTCTTTTTTTTTAATTTTGCTTCCTTTTTTATACATGTATGTAGTATGTATGTTATAAAATTCCCTATAGTCTTTTGGTTCTATTTGAAATTCAATTAATATGGTTCTATTGCAAAAATATGTGGTTAAAACTAACTGTAGGTATATGTATGTAACTATGTATGTTTATGACAATTTTAACAAATTTAATATAAAAAAAGATATATTTAAACAAAGAAACTAAGTTTGTAGTCATTACAAAACATTTAACAAATCAATTAACATTTCAGCACCGTTTTAAGGCAAACACTTGATTGACTTCTGTTTAAAAATAGATAGCATTACTTTTAAAAAGCATATGCAGGCTGGTATTCGTACATTTTGAAGTTTATAGTAAAAAAAAAATTAATTAAAATAGCCAAAGTATCAATAAGTGATCATATTGTTTTTGCCAGTGTATTATTAATATACAAAGCGCACTTGTTCCTCTCAAGGAGGTCAACCCAAAATGTTGCAATTTTCGCCTTTTTTTGGAAGAAAACGACATATCAGCCCACTGTAAAACTTTTGCAGCAGTTTCTTTACACTTTGTCCTCTTTGTGATATAAGAGCATATTAAACCAGTTTTTTTAGAGGAACAAACAAGTGCGTTATGTACATTGATAAAGGTCCTTTCACACTGTAACACAAGTATTAATACTTTTTACGAAAATTCAACACTTATATGATGAATTGTTGTTTTTTTTTAATGTTTAGCAAACAACAAAAACAATAGTGTTAATACTCGTATTATAATAACGGCCTTTAACAATATATTTCACCACCGTTACTTTTATACTCTTCGTCGGTTGGTTTCTGGTTTGCTGCAGACATAATGTATTTTGAATATACTGTGCCGCAAGCCAGAAACCAACCGACGTCTTGCTGTCTCACTTAGTTTTTTGTATGTGATTGTTTTTTCAACTTCTTTTGTAAACAAATGCCAGAAAATGTGGCCAGATCGTTGGTTGTATGTTTCAAAGTTATTTTTTTAGGGTTTATAATTATTTTTATGTTATATATATGTATGAATGCATATATTTATTTTGTTATTTCTGTTTTAAGTTTATTGTAATTGTTTATAATTTATGGTATTTTTATGTTTATGAACCAATTAAATTTTAATTTTTTTTTCCAAGTTTAAACTTTTTTTGAGCGGATTTTTTCCGAAGTTTTTGGGTTTTATTTTTTATAGTATGAAGTATTTAATTTAGTTTATATTTTTGTATTATGCCGAAATATGTTTTGTTTAAGCAAGCTGTTTTTTTTCAACTATTTATTATAAGTGGAATTTTGATTTTTTTAAATATTTCTTTAAAAAGCCAGACCAGTTAAAGTAGCCAGAGTTGTATTATTTTCAATTAATTTTCCAGTAATAAGATATATTTTACCAAAAATTATTTTTTTAATTCTTAAATTTAGTATGTTTTGTATTTCAGTAAACGAGAATGTTTTAAACTTATTTTATCAAAATTAAAATCTAATTTTGTGTATAGATATTTTTCAAAAAATTTTAAATAAAATATGTTTTTGTTGAGCGGGGGTTGGTTGGGAGGGGCATAAATTAGAATTAGAATTCTTTTAACAATATTACTTTAAAGTGAAAAAAAGCTAAAAGAAATATTAGATACTTAAAATCGAGGCTTGACGTATGAACTTGCTGTTTATGGTTTGAAAAGGGAGGCTGGTTAGTTGGTTGGTTGGTGGTTGGGATGTTAATTTAAAATTCAAAACAAATAAGAAATAATATATTTTTTTTTTAAATAAAAAATATAGTTTTTAAATAAATGCTTTTACACACCCACTTCTTACTGACTTGAACTCGCACCCTGCTGCTGCTGTGGTTGCTGCTGTGATGCTTGCTGTTGCTGTTGCTGCTGCTGCTGCTGCGGTTGTTGTTGTTGTTGTTGTGACCCACTACCCGACGAAGTCTGGGCAGCTTGTTGCTGTTGTTGTTGTTCTTTGGCAGCTTTTTGTTTTTTGGTTACGGGTGGTGGATTTGTCGACATCATCATGGCTCTAATGCGTCTTTGAGCCGACTATAAATATATGGCAGTAAATACGCACAGTTTAAACACAAAATAATTATCGTTATAAATATTGAATTGACATAATAGAAATAAAATGACGGTAACATATTATTATGAAAACTGCAATTGGTTTTGTCATTCGAATGACATCTGATTAAACGCGTAATTTTTTTTTCTTCGAATATCTATTATTTTCAAAGAATTATTTTTAGAAGATATAAATAAAACTTTTTAATCCGATTAATCGATTCTTATACGAATTTTATTTCCTGGTTAAAATTAAATTTTTTTCTATTCAAATAATAGAATAAAAAATATACGTATGTATGTTATTCTAATAATTTCGTTGTTTCGGTAAACTAATGAATTTTTTTAATCGATTATACGAATAATCTAACAAGAAATTTTATCCGCCTTTTCAATAAGCAACAATTTTATTATCCTTTATTCGAATAATCTAACGAAATTATCAATTAATTATTGGTATAATTAATTATTTTTTTATCACCTGTTCAAATGGTATAAATTTTGTACCCGTTACCTTATTAAAAATATATATTTTTTTATTCTTTGAACAGTATAAAAAATCTTTTATTCGCTATTCTATTAATCGATCAAATTCTTTAGTCGTTATTTGAATGTTTCTTCGTTATTAAAATAATGAAATAAATATTTTTAGTCATTACTCATTTCATCGAAAAAAAAACTTTATTTGCTATTCAAGTAATAGATTAATATTTTTATTCGTTATTCGGATAAATTTTATTGATTATTTTATCAAAAAAAATATTTTTGTCCTCTATGCTATTAATCGAATAAATTCTTTACTCGTTTTTCGAATAATAGAATGAATATTTGTCGTTATTATTCGAAAAATCAAAAGTTTTATTTGCTTTTCAAGTAATTGAATAAAATTTGTATTCGTTATTCGAATAAATTTTAATGATTATTCGAAACAATTTTTTCGAAAAACCTTTTTCTTTTTAAAAATAAAATTTTTTATTCATTCGAAAAGTCTACAAAAAGTTTTAATCGTATTGGAATTATTTAAGAAACAATTTACTCGAATAATATAACATTTCCTACTTATCGGGAAAAATAGGCGAACAGTTTTTTCACGTGAAACTTTACTTTTTCCATACAGAAAAGCAAAGTGGTTCACGTGATCAAACTGTTCACTTATTATTCGATATATATATACTCCAATATTTTGTATCCATTATTCGAATAAATTTTTTTTTTCTATTCTAGGAATCCAATAGAATTTTTTATTCATTAATAGAATAAAGGAATATTTTTTTCGTACGTGAATATATTAATTTTTTCAATTGTTATTCGAATAATCGCTCAAATCGTCCCGATTAATTGTAATATCGAGCTGTAGCAGAAAACGAGTTTGCAGTTTTGAATTTATTAACAACTTAATGGAAAAATAAAATTTTATTTTTTCTCTCCAAAGTTGAGTATACAAGATATTTGTATTAAATTTTAAAACAATACGGAGCCATAACCGCCAAAAAAAAGTTTGACCGACACATTTTTTTTGGACATGATTTTTTGACGAAAATGGATTATTTACAATCGTAAATAATCAATTTTGGTCCAAAAATTACCTTCGAAAGTCATGTCGCTTAAGCTTTTTTTGCGGTTATGGCACGATATGATGTTGTTTTAGTTATGACTCTATTGCCGCAAAGGCTCGATATATTTTATTCTGCCTTCTTTCGCTGGTAATCAATAATTCATTTTCAAGTTGTGCCACATACGTTCACATGCAGTTTTGTTTTCTGCTAATTATTTGAATTAAGCCTCCTATTATCTTTCTCAACTCAACTCCATATTGGCTGTCTGAGAGTGAAAACAACTTAAAACGTTTTTTTTTGCCATACACAACTTAAATAACGGTTGAATTTGTAGTTTTCAAGTAAAAACTAGTTGTTATTCACTATTCTAAAAAAATAATTGTGTTGTGTAAAAGACGACCGAAATGAGTTGAGTTGAGAACCGCAATAGGGGCATAAAACTTACTTGTACACTATAGAATGGTCCAATTATATGTACTGGTGTTTCTTCATCACCGCCCGATGCTGGCGCCAGCGCATGTTCGGGCAATTTGATGACACTGCCTGTGACACGTTGCAATTCACGTACATTTTGGCCACCCTTGCCAATAATACGTCCGACCTAAAGCCAAAGAAAAGTTAAAAAAAAAAAGAAATATGTATTTTATCCTTATCACTTGGACATGAAAACCCACCTGTGAGCTTGCAACTAAAATTTCGACGGTTAATCGAACATCATCGGTGCCACACATAAAACCTTCTTCGCGCATTTTTTCAAAAATCATATACTGAGCCTTCCACTGGCCCTCCGGTGTACCCACAATGGTCACTTTGCGCTCCGTTTGCTGTTCCGCCGGCTTATCACTGTCTAGCGGGGCAATTTTCAAAGAAGCATTCGAAAAGCGCATTATGCTGCGTATGTGAGAGCCCTTAGTACCGATTATAGCACCCACAGCATTGTTGGGTATATAGAGGTATGTGGTCTCCTGCATATCGTTGGGGAAAACGGGCGGCACAACGGGGGCGGGAGTCTTCGACATGGGAAAACCGGCGCAGGGTGCATAAGGCATGCTGGGATTAAAGATCATGCCATTGCCAGGTGTAGACATCATGGCCATGGGTGGCAGACCAGGGAACATAACACTTTGTGGGGCCATGGCTTGCAAATCGTTTTCATAGCTTTGACGCAGTTTTGAGCTGATTTGATTTTCGGCGCGCGACATATTCTCAATGACGCCCTTCACCGTAATAATGCGCTCCAAATTAAAACTGTTAATATCATTAATCGAACTGACCGTTATTTTCGTATCGGTCTCTTGCATGATGCGTTTTATAGTGTTGCCGTTCTTGCCGATAATGCGACCAATTAAATTGTTATGGGCCAAAATTTTTAAACAAATTTCACTACAACATTGAAGAGACAAGACAATAAAATTATAAAAGATTTTTTTTAAATATTAAATTTATTTATTTGAAAATATTCACCCTTTATTTGTGGCATTGGCTTCCTGTTGCATTACTTCTAGTATACGTTTACAGGCATTTGTACAATTTTCGGGATTGCCATAAATCGTTATGGCCTTTTCCAGCGAGCCCATATTCTCTTTTCGATGGACATCGACTCGGGCACGACTTTGTTGTGTGATCGTGCGTATGGTGCTGCCTTGGCGCCCAATAATGGCGCCAACCATTTCGCTTTGTACCAAAATGCGCAGCGGAAAGTCCGCCTGGCGTCCAGGTCCTGGCATACCGGGATATGGATTACGCTGATTGCGTTGAGTGCGACGTGGATTTTTATCTAATTGTTCGGCGTGTAATTTGTTGCCTTCGAATTCAACACCGTTTAAACCACCAGCAGCTCTAAAAGTAAAATTTTATAAAGAATGAAAAGGGTGAAAAATTAGAAGGGTTTGTAGAATGCAACACACATTTTACACTTAAACAAAACAAAAAAAAAACAAAAAAAAAAAAAAAGATATGCCACAAATAATATTTACAAATTGTTTTTCATATACTTCCGTAGGTAAATTTCAGAGCCAATTAAAAAAAAATTAAAACAAATTTTCCAAAGATTTACGTTTAGCCTGTTGCTAGAAAACGAAAAAGAATTTTAGTTTCGCAATTTATATACATACGAGTACATATTCGAACAATCGGTTTATGTTCTTCTATATAAATTGTCGAAAAAAAAAATTATTTTTCGTTTGCTATAAATATTCAGTAAGAAAATTTTCGAAATGAAATTGAAATGGTTTGTGCTTGTTTTTTTTTTTTTTTTTTTTTTTTTTGAAGGATTTGAGAAATCCGACTTTTATCTGGGTCGTATACCAAGTTTTAGTCGATTTGAGAAACGGGTTTTAACCGATTTATGAAGCGCTTTTTAAGCGTTTTGGGAATTTTGACGGTTTGAAAATTCTTTTGATTTCGGTTTCAACAATACATTAAGCAAAATTGTCCAGTTTAAGGAACCGATAAGAATCCTTTTTTCAGAAAAAAAATTGGCTTTGAGGCCTGGAGTCTAACTTGTTATTCGAATGGGAGAAATTTTTTTCGTTTTGACAAATGAGTTGAGACAGCCGTTTTTTAACCGGTTCACCGAAACAGTTTTAGCGGATTTGAGAAACCCTTCTTAGTCCAAACGCTTTAAGCTGGTTTAGTAAGCAAGTTTAGAGAATTTAAGAACTGATTTTTAGTTGATTTTTTAACCGGTTTTTAACCGATTTGAGAACCGGTTTACAAATTTCTTTTATCTAGCCATAACATCCAGTTTGAAACTGGATTTTTTATCAAACTTAACAATTAAATTAAATTTTAACAATTTTTTAAGAAAAATTCGAGCTGAAATTTTGAATTTTTTTTTTCATAAAATATCGGCTTCCGAGGCCTTTCGAATGGAAAAGGTGTGAGAAAACCGACTGAACCGGTTTTAACCAAATTGGGAAACCGATTATTTATTTATTTCATTTGGAGAACGGTTTTTAGCAGGTATTGAAAACTAATTTTTTACCGGATTTAGAAGTTATTTTAGCTAATTTAGTAACGGGTTTGGAAACGGGTTTTTATCTAACTTATAACCGTTTTGAACAATTTATTAAGAAACATTTTCCAAGTATGGGAGCTGAAATTTTAAATTTCTTTGCATACAAACAAAATCGGCTTTCAGGCCTGGAGTGTAAGATGTTATCCGAATGGGAGGATTTTTTTGAGAAACTGGCCGAACTAGTTTCAGTCGGTTTGGAAAACGATTTTAAGAAGTATTTTTGCCTGATTTAGTAATTTTTACCCGGTTTGAAACCGGTTTTTTAGCGAACTTATAATTGGTTCCAGAACTTGTCAAGCAAAATTGCCCAATTTTAGGAGCTGAAATTTTTAAATTTATTTTCATACAAAATGGTCTTTGAGGCCACGAGTACAGCTTCTTATTCGATCGGAAATAAATTTTTTCGTTTTAGCGAAAGAGTGCAGAAAACCAACCGATTCGCTTTTAGCCGGTTTGGGAACCGGTGGAAGAAGTATTTTTAGCTGATTTAGTAACCCAGTTTTGACCGATTTGAAACCGGTTTTTATCGAAATTATAACCGATTTCAACAGCTCAATTTTAGGCAGAGATTTGGAAATTTCTTTTCAAAAAAAAAAAAAAAAATCGGTTGAGACCAGAAAAGCAACTTTTCATTCGAATGGGAGGAAATTATTTAATTTTTGCGAAATAGTTCACAGAAATCCAACAGATTCGGTTTTAGCCGGTTTGGCAAATGATTTATATCCGATTTGAGAACCGGTTCTTAACCAGTCGAAGTAATGTTTTAAGCTGATTTAGTAACCTAGTTTAAGGCGGTTTAAAACCGGGTTTTTTTCTCGAACTTATAACCGGTTTCCAGAACTTGTTAAGCAAAATTTCTTAATTTTTGGAGCTGAAATTCTGAAATTACTTTTGATGTCAAGTCAGCTTTGAGGCCGATTATTCGTATGGTCGGAAATTTTTTTCCTAAATTACCTGAAAAAAATTAAATATAATTCGAATCGAATTACAGATTAAACAACCTGTTCTTCGGCTAAGATAACAAAATTACATACATATGTACAATGGTCAAAATTTATTTATTTAATTTAATTGTTTTCGTATCACTTGTAGAAAGAAAATACGATTTTAGAGCCAATTTCGTTTTTAAATATTTCTCTAAGCCAATTCAAATAAATCTTGATGTGATTAAAATTTATTTAAAAAAATTTTTTTTGAACAAATTTTGCAAAAGACAAATCCCAAATATTTTTTTTTTTTGTATTACGAATTTTGTTGCTTAGTTAAATTTTTGCTTTTCTTTTAGAAATAGTTGTGTAATTGTTTTAAGCATGTAGTAATATACCTTTGAGCTTGTTCGTTATTTTCGAAAGTTATATGAACCGTCTGAGTTTGTGGGTCCTTACTAGAGACAGCCTCACATTGTTTGACGATGCCATATGGCTTTAAAAGAGGTTCGATGTCTTCGAAACGTGTTTGCAGCGGTATGCCGCTTATTAAAATCTTTGATGTCGAAACACTGTGAACGGGAGAAGAAATAAGAGTATAAAAGCAAACAAAGAAAACAAAATACAACAATCTTCCTTATTGATTTTTTGATTAAACGACTTAACATATTAAAAGATTTTTATTTAAGTAGTTAGGTTTTTATTTCTTTTTTTTTTTTTTTTTTTTTTTTTTGTTGGAAAACTACGCTATTATGGAGGCTGTTGCTAAATGCAAAGAAATTATTTTGCAAGAATTCTTTTCAAAATTTTTAAAGAAACTTTATTTAAACTACAAACTAAGAAAGTGACAACGACAACAATATTTAAATAACTTATTTTTATGCATAATATTTTATATATCCTTTACATCAATCATCTTATGGGATTACATGTTTATTACCTTGTCAACAGCATTTTCATGGTGGAAATAATTTGCAAACGAAAATTTTACACTTGACACAAACAAACACAATAATTACACTTTTTAAAGTTTCGGGAAAATACTGAAATTTATTTCACGGAATTTTTGGCTGGTCATATATTCAAGACAAAAAAAAAAACAAACAAAAAAGTGGAAACAATGAAAACCAAACACAGAACTTGACGACGGAATTTAATTTTTTCAGGAATTTGTCAATATTGTTTTGAAAATTTTGAAATTAATTTCAACGAACATTTAAATTTACTAAAATTATAAACAAAAACCCCAAGTAATTACACAGAGAAAAATATTCTAAAAGCAATAACCTTAAGCGGTTTATAAACGGTTTAATTTGGAATTATCATTAACAAACATATTCGAATGCAGGAAATTTATATTTTCTATAAAGCAAATAAAAGAAATCAATTAACAAACCAATGTTTAGCTAAATAAAGATCTAAAACGAATTTCAACCGTTTAATATAAAATAAAGGTTACATCTCATAATAGAAAAATGTTAAAAAAAAACTATTGTTCGGTCATTAGAAATCCTTAGAATTCAGAAATATTTCAAGAATTAATCTAAAAATTCCAAATAGCAAGAAAAAAATTATGAAATCTATCAAGTTTTCTACAACTTCTGTTTTAACCGATTAAACCGGTTCATTTCATTTATGGCCAGATATGTACAATATACACAAAAATCGTTTTTAAATTATCTTTATTTTTATAATAAAATTTAAAAGACACAATTAATTCATGTAAGTTAAGAAAAAGGTACATTTTCTTTTAAACGGTTTTGAAAACCGGTTTACCTGTATTTGTGTTTTTTAATTTAAAAAAAAAACTTATATTTGATTCCCCAAAAAATACTTAATTAATGGGGAAATATCATAATACATTTTCCAGATGTTTAAATATATTTCAAAAATTAACTTTGAAATTGATAACAAAATAACTATGAACCAGTTGAACCGTTTCGTATGAAAATTGTATTTTAAAAGTTGTGATATTTTTATAACATTGCATTAAGTTAAATTTTTCTTAACAATTTTGAAATCATTTTCTATAATTTTCTTTAAAATTATTATTTTTAAACGGTTTAGATTCAGTTTTTATTTATACATATTATGAATTAAAAATTGGAGCATAATTTTTTTAAACAAATTAATTTATGTACATAAAAATATTATTTATAAAAGGTTTTAAGAATCTAAATTTTTTTATATTTTATTCGTAGCGGTTAAACCTTTAACCGGTTCAAAATTGTTTCATAAAAATAATATTTAATAAGATTTTTACTAAAAGTTTCATAAATAAAGCATCTGATTTTTTGTAAAATCTTAAATTTATTTCAAACGGTTTTGAAACGGTTCTACTTATTTATTTATGTTCTTTCAGAAAAATTATATATTTTTACACAAAATATTCATTAAAAAATTTAAATAATTTTAAAACCAAAAAATTACTACATAATTGCAGCAAAAAAAATTTTTTCAACCAAACGTTTTTGAAACGGTTATTTTCATTTCTTTAAATTATTAATTCCAAAAATTTATTTAAAAAAATTTATCTTACAATTTTTAAGCAAGCTATTAACATTTTTAACCATTTTATTTGAAACGGTTTCGAACCGGTTATTTTTAAATACTAGTTACTAATACAGCAAAATTTATTTACTATTTTACAGGTTTCATGACATGAATCCTGGTTTGGGTAAGTTTGTCATAATGTATATATATTTTTTTAAAGAATTTTGAAAATACCAAACTGAATTTTTATAAGTTTAATTTAAAGAAAATTCATTATTTGACATATTGTCAGAAGTGTACATAAAAAATAATTGAAATTTATTTGCTGGTAGTTTAGCATGTCTATATACGTATTTCATTGGCGCTTGACCCAAATCATCAGTAGACTTTAACCACAAATTTTAAACAGTCACAAACCTCTTACTTTATACATAGACTTTCAAAAACTATATGAGAATTCATAAAATAATAATACTTTTGAAAATCACAAAAGAAAAAATAAGCTTAGTAGGCTTTGAAACTGATACAAAGATGTAGAAAAATAAAATGAGTTCATCTGGATATAAATTATTTTCTGGGTTTTGTATCGGTTTCAAAGCCTACTAAGCTTATTTTTTCTTTTGTGATTTTCAAAAGTATTATTATTTTATGAATTCTCATATAGTTTTTGAAAGTCTATGTACAGGGTGTTTTTTTAGAGGTATAGAACTTCGAATTGAAATAAAACACAAGAAAATCGTTTTAATGTCCATCAATTTGGCTTTATTGGAAGGATAATTTTATGCCATTAATGTTTAAATATGATTTCGGGCATGTGGCCGCCGCTGCTGGCTCGAATAAAGCCAATTCTACAGGTCCAATTTTCAACCACTTTTTCGAGCATATGGGGCCGTATGTTGGCTTCCAAGTCCCCTAACGTTTCTGGTTTGTTGGCGTAGACGAGCGACTTCACATATCCCCAAAGAAAATAATCCAATGGTGTCAAATCACACGATCTTGGTGGCCAATTGACAGGTCCATTCCGCGAAATTATGCGCTCATCGAATGTTTCCTTCAATAAATCGATTATGACGTGCGCTGTGTGGCATGTAGCGCCGTCTTGTTGGAACCACAACTCATCCACATTCATGCCATCCAATTCGGGAACAAAATAGTCGGTTATCATGGCTCTATACCGGTCTCCATTAACGGTAACTGACTCTCCAGCATTATTTCGGAAGAAGTATGGCCCAATGACTCCACCAGCCCATAGAGCACATCAAACAGTCAGCTTTTGTGGATGTAATGGCGTCTCAAGGGTCTCATGTGGATTCTCTTCACTCCAAATGCGGCAATTTTGCTTGTTGACGTAGCCATTCAACCAAAAATGAGCCTCATCACTGAACAAAATTTTGCGATGAAAATCAGCATCGAGATCAATCTCATTTTCGGCCCATACACCAAAATCATTCTTGCACAAGCTGGATCTTGTAAGGTCGCAAGCCAAGATCTTTGCGCAAAATCTTCCATAAAGTTGATGGACAAAGCTCCAATTGCTGTGCACGGTGGCGAATCGATTCATTCGGGTCCTCTTCAACACTTTGCTCTACAGCGGCAATTGTTTCTTCGGTGCGCACTGTTCGACGTCTCTGCGGATGCGTATTATCACATAGAGTAAACGTAGTGCGAAAACGATCCATGGTTAACCGAATTAATTGCTCTGATGGACGATTATATCGACGACCATAAAATGGACGGAGCTTGCGGTAAACTTCGCGAACTGAACCATTATTTTCGAAATAAATTTGCACGATTTGCAAGCGTTGTTCTTTTGTCAACCTGTTCATGATGAAATGGCAAACCCAACTAAATATTAATCACTTGACAGCTGACAAAATGGCCGCCAGTTAAAAAAGTGATGCCAACTTAAAGTTCTATACCTCAATAAAAAACACCCATTATAAAGTAAGAGGTTTGTGACTGTTTAAAATTTGTGGTTAAAGTCTACTGATGATTTGGTTCAAGCGCCAATGAAATACGTATATAGACATGCTAAACTACCAGCAAATAAATTTCAATTATTTTATATAAGTTTAATTTTTAATAATGTAAAAGAACCAAACCGGTTCGAAAGGGTTATTTGAAATAATTTTTCCCCATAAAAGTAAGTTTTTAAATACTGCAGTTGCCATACTTGGTTATAAGTCTAGAGGTTATGAGTTCAATGCCCACCAAACGGTTTATTGCTTTATTAATAGTTTGTTTATTATTAAATTAAGTGGCAATAGTATCTACATACTTGTAATTTGTAATGTTACAAATTTTATTTGCAAAAATAAAACATACTCTCTTAAAAACCCGTTAACGGGTTTGAAACGGTTATGAGATTAATTTAAGGTGTTTTATATATGTTTCGGGTTTTAAGAAAACTATTTGCAAATTTCATTTAACATGATTGGATTTCAAACTTTTTAAACGTTAATTTCTTAATAAACAACACAGATATTCTCTTGTCGCCATTAACATAATTTATTTTTCTACTCACTTTAATTTTCTTTTTCTTTTTGCAAAAGACCACAACATATTTTGAAAAACTGGAAAAAAACTGCTTATGAAATTAAAAGTATACTAAGACTTTTATCACAAACACTGAAAAATGCAGATCTTAGCAGAAAGGCAACAAAATGTATTTCAGTATGTTTTTTTTTTTTTTTTTACAAATCAACTAAAAATGTGTAGACGAGGCGGACGGAACAGACAACAAAGTACGTTAGTAGTTGTTAAAGAATGGAGACCAGAAAAACAAATCCACAAAATGTTTACAATTCCTGGAAAAACAGCGCCAGCACAGCATAAATGTGCGCAAGTTCAATATACTTTGAAAAGCTTCAATAAAGTATATAAACAATTTTTTATAAAGGTTCATTCTCTTCCTAAAGCCGATACATGTTGTTAAGATGTTGTTGCAGGCAAAGAAAAATAATAAAAAAAAAATTTAAAAAAAAAGAAAAGAAACAGTATGAAATACAACCGCATCCGCAGGAATTTACAGTAAACATTATTAAGTAGAAGCAGAAGCAGACACATTTATTCCCAATCCCTGAAAGGCGAAGAGAATTGCACAAACATGTATGCTGATGTCGGTGTGAACACACCAGCTAGAAGAAGATGATTTTCTGCATAAACATGCACCCGCCGCCTACTCTATCTACATCTTGCAGGGAAACAAAACAACAAGCAGAAAGACAGACCGACAGAAAGACAGACGTACTCGTATGACAGAAAAGACAGATACACTTATATAAATAAGAGAAGAAGAAGGTGAAAAAGAAGAAAAGAAGTTAAGCGCGGGTAAAAATTCCATTCTAAAGATCGTCAACTAAATGCAAAAGACAGACAGATACAAGTACTTTCAGTCAGGCTGGTAAGACCATTGCAAATTTATATTTCGTAACATTCGGATTGACAAGGTTTTGCTTCTGAAAGCTTGCAAAAAAATATTAATTTATTTCTCTTAGATTGCACAATAATATTAGCCCAATTCACAATCTTGTACAAATGGTCTTGCATCGTTGCATGTGCAAAATAGTATAGCATATTAATATTCACCACTTAACAATTCTTAGTGGTGAGTATCAATATAATATATCACTTTGCACATGCAACGATGCAAGACCATTTGCACAAGATTGTGAATTGGGCTATTGTGTTTTTTGTTGTCACTTTGCTTTACACTAGGCCAATTCACAAACTTGTGCAAATGGTCTTGCATCGTTGCATGTGCAAGATGGTATAGTATATTGATACTCACCACTAAGAATTGTTAAGTGGTGAATATCAATATGCTATACTATTTTGCACATGCAACGATGCAAGACCATTTGCACAAGATTGGGAATTGGGCTACTATTCAATAAGTTGCACAATATAAAACACAAAATGGCTTAATTTTTCTTACAATATATGTAAAAGTAAGTAACTAGCGGTCTCCACTAGCCATGAACTTGGTATAGGCATTATGTCGGACATCGCAAATGGCTAATGGAGACCACTCATGTACAACTTTCGTCCATGCTCTGACATGGATGCCCGAACATACATATGTCTGTCTGAGCAACAATGTTCGCCATGGGATTCTCAGTCCGCAACTATTTGCAATAGAAAGAAAAGAGACAGAACAAAATTGCTAAGTATTTCATCCCTGTTGCACTAACGCAAATCACTTTGATATGCCTGAACATGGACTTCGCACGTATGCACCACAACACAGATGTTGATGAATTTTTCACAGTTTGCTCTGCCGGCGTCATGTCCATGTCAAGTCCTAGTTGATGGCTAGTGGAGACGTAGGGTAAAGCATAAACGCACATTAATGTTTAGGAAATTGTAAAATTGATTTTTAGTGATACATACATACATATCGTTACCTTAGTAGAGAAAGTCCCTAACTCATAATTTTTTGAAATCGAGATTTTTGCATTTTGCAAAATATATACAAAATATATACAAAAAACGCAAATTCAAAATAAAATTATATTAAGGTATCCAAAACGTATCTGAAATTTTCAAAGGAAAGTATAATACAAATTAAAATTCGTTTTTACTTTAGTGACAAAAAAAATCCCCGTGAAAAATATTCAGGACAATCATGAATAAAATACCGCGAGAAATTTATGCCTTTTCCAATTATAATTTTTTCCCCCATTTCTTGCCAATGATTCAAATTCTTGCCCGGGAAAAATTATTCACCATCGCAATTTTTGGGACGGGGAAAATATCGAGGGTAAATGTGTTCACGATAACTTAAAAAAAATCCTTTAAATTAAAATTTCCAATTAAATTCAGCTCAAAAAAAATTTATTATACGTCTCCGCTCGCGTTGATCTGTTTCAAAAATAAAGAAAACCCGAGTTTAAAACTGGTTAAACAATCAAAACCGAAACGAAAATAGCCTATTCAGCCCAAAAATTTGTTTTTACGAAAAAAAAAAAATCCGTACCAAATATATAAAAACCGGTTCCAAACCTGATAAAAAAAATATACTATATTTGACACTAGTAATATAGCTTTTCATTGATGAAAGAATTTTCAAAATCGGTTGAGCGATTCGGACGTGTGAAAGGGTAGCAAACACAAAAAGTTTTGATATTATTAAGGATTTATCAAAGCCCATTCGTCAAAAATTATACAGGGCAATCATGAATAGAATTCCGCGAGAAATGTCTCCCTTTTCCAATTAGAATTTTTTTGTTTTCCCTATTACTTGCCATTGTTTGAAATTGTTCCCCGGGAAAAATTTCTCGCGAAATTTTATTCATGATTGCCCTCATTTTTTTTTTATTCAGTTTCAAATTGGAATACCTATGTACTATGTATGTGGGTATTTTATTTATTAAAATGAATGAAAATTCAAATTTTTTTTTACTGCTGTCATGGCTCTGCTTGAGCTGCTTCCTATCAAAGTATTGTAGAAAATTTTCCTGCAAAATATATATGTAAATAATAATAGAAATTTTAACTGACAAGGGCCAAAGTTTTGCCTTCCGCATTTATTAATACCCAACTCTGCAGAAAATTCTTTCAACTTGCTTCTTATTTTGTGTGGCTTGTGCAGCATCCGCAAATCCGGCAGATATTTTTTTTAATAGTTATATATGTGGTTGGTTTCTTTTTCATTTCTCATAAAATTTTGCTTTTAGTACTCGTATACCAAGTGTTTCTTATACTTTTCTTGCAAACAAAATATGCGCAAACATCATTATCAACCAACAACCAACTTCATAATCATCGTAAACTAACTACATATGTAACAAGTAAATGGCGTGTGTGTGTGTGTGTGTGGTGGACCAACAGCATTCCCAGACCAAAACAATAACAAAACCAAAGAATAAAATAAAGGAAACAAAAAACGAGCACACTAGCTTCATTATAAATAACACTGTTGTCTTTAATACTCTCGTACTTTTACAACACGATTGATGCTGAATGGTGGAGTAGTAAATATCTGTGTACTATTTTATTATCCACCACACTCCCTACTTCACTACACCTACAAAAATGCACATAAACAACAGCATTAAAACTAAACTTGTTTACATTTAAAATGTTGCTCTCCCTTCTCCTCTCCCCCTCCCTACGACCAGTCGTCATACCATTTAAACATGCTCCACCACCTAAATTTCTTATTTTAAATATATGTATAATATATGTATGTGCAACACTCACACAAAGCTGCCATACTCGTATTAATGTTAATGACACTTTAAAGTGGGAGCGCTGTTTAAGAAATATGTATGTGGCTAGGCTGGTTGTTGTTATTGTTGCCGTTGCTGCAGTTAGAAGCCGGCTTTTTGTTGATTTTGTTGTTATTATTTGTCTTAAACTTTCTGCGTATTTGGTATGCAGACAATAACAACTATAACAAGAAGCACAACGACACTCTTAACTTCCCAGCAAAAAATAAAAGGAGTACTTCCTCACGAACCACTTTTAAATTACTTCGAAAGTATCTGATGCATATTTTTAGATGTTAAAGAAGTTATTTTTAACCACATATCAAATAGAATTTTAAATCACTACTTTGTTTTCAGCAAAGTCATTGATTTTTGGCTCAAGCCAAATACAAATGTTTTTTTTATTACATTTAAGGCTTTTCAAATCCAAAAATTTGCATCATTAAAAATAACAATAGAATAAAATAACAAAAAATTAAAGAATTTAACCTTTTTTTTCTTTTCAAACCATATACAAGTGATTTTAATCACTGAATAAAAAGCAAGTTTTAACTACTTTTTTGAAGTGAATTATTTTCACTTCCGCATTTCGGATTTTTATAGCATCAAAAACATGATTTTTATTGAGTTTAAAAAATGTCAAAAGCAAACCACTTCCTTCCAATGACACATCAATGTAAAATTCATTGGTTTTTTACCTAAATTTGAAGTGGTTCGATTCAGTAGATGTGGTGCTTTTTCTACTTCTTTTTCCTCACTTTTTTTTGCTGGGTTAACATTTCAAAAAAACAAAATTGGAGTTAAATTTAAAAAAAAAGTCTCAAAAACATTAATAATAAAAATATCTAAAGAGGATAAAAATGCAAGACAGTGATGTCCAAGTGACAAAATATAGACAAAAAAAAAAGTAAATTAATAAAGAATATGAGCAAAACAAAATGGCTCTGAATTTTTTTTTTTTTTTTTTTTTTTAAATTAATGGTCACGTAAATGATGCTTAATGTAAGACCTGACTCCGCGGGCGACACTAGGCGACATTTTTAATATAATGCAGTTTAATACCAAAGCATAATTGTTACCTTTTTGTGACGTCTTTGGCACTTTTTATGGCCTTTTTTTGAATTTCCCTTTTGTATAATTTTTAACTTAAGTTCTTAATACTTTTTGCCCCTTTTTAGAAATATATAAAGAGCTCTTAGTCAGTATAACAATATTTTTTTATTCGAGTCTAATTTGAAGAAAAATGTACATTCAACTTGGAAAAAATATATAACAAATTTCTAATTTACATTATGCATTTTTTTAATGAAATTTTGTTAGGCGAAACTTTTTCTATTTGTAGCATGAACCTCTGAAGCACTTTGGCATTATTTTTGATTTGATTAGCCAAGCCTCCTATTGACACATATGTATAAAAAATTTCATGCAAACTAATTTCAATGCATAATAATTATAAATTGGATAAAACTTTCTTTAAAATTTCTAGTCCATATTCTTCAAATTTATGAATAAAATAAATAGAAATTTTCAAAGTGATTCAAAAGCAGAATTTGAAAATCTTCACATTCCGTTTCATCTCTACCGTGACGGTCGGTATTGCCATATTATTGATTCCATGGCACTATGTGTCCAAAACTTGTGGGGACCCCTGTTGCTAAAATAAGCATTCTAAGAAAGTTGGCAATAACCTCCACTCCTTTTGGTAACACAGAGTTTCAGAGTCTCTGGTGTCAATGAGCAGTATTAAATCTTCGAAACTATGTTTAGTATGTAGCAATTTTATTGGTTATTTTACTTCGCCGATAGATTTTGCTACACAATACCGATGAAGGAGGGCGTTCTGATGCTACATTAGGATTAGTATCCGTTAAAGCCGGTGTAGTTCAGTGACCAGAGTCTATACCTTCATCACTTGAACTTTCTTACAACGACACATACAGACATCAGCAACATACGTGTGTGTTATTATTTCATGACTCTGTCGGTGACCGCGCTCGGTTTCGTAGCCAACGTGCCAAAGTACTTCAGCTAGCGCCACCCTTTTTTTATTGACTTTCTTGTATCTAATAGACTCTAATGATATTTTTAAGCTTTATAAATTTTACTCATAGCCTTAAACTATTTCCAAAAATTCTAAAATAACTAAAGAACCTTCACTACAAAACTACAAGTTTTAGCTTTAAAAAAAAAAACGCTTACTTGGCCTACTGTCCTGGGGCACTAAAAGCAATAAAACCTTTTTTTGTAAATAAAATTACTTTTGTATCTTAAAACATAACACGGTATAGATTCTTTGAAGCTTATATTTTTTTATTTCCACCTTTTCGTAGCCTTACTACCAACAACTAACAAAACAGCCTGCATGCATGCACACTTACAAAAATACATTTTTTATTCTTTTTTGTTTTTGTATACCGCTCTAAAGCAATCTAAACTTCATACTTAATTAACAGAAGTAGGAAAGCGAAGTAAAAATATATTTAAAGAAAACAACAACAAAGTGCCAAAATATCTTTAAAATGTTTTCCAAGAATTCAGTTTGATTTGTTGCTTCGCCAGAGTTATTCAGCAGAAGCAAAAAAAAAACACAAACAAAAAAAAAAAGAAATCTTTAAATAGTCTTTGATTCAGGTATGCCGGTTGACTTGTTTTTAAAAGCAACAGGAATTTTTGGTGGGAATTTGTTTTCAAACAAAATTAAAGAAGTAACGGTTAGAAAATGTTGTTTTAAAGGCATGTCTTGAATGTTAATAAAGGGAGAAGAATTAAAAACTATAAAAACGTTTATAAGATTTAGTTTTCGAAATTCCGGGAAATTTGTCTGATTTTATTATTAACGCTGAATTAGGAAATTGTAGATGCACAGAAAACAAAAAGGAACAACAACAGTGAATGGCTCGCTGGTTGGTGGCAGTCAACAACACAGGAATGTTAAGCAAAAGTAGGCGTTACCACAGAAACTTAATTGCATTTTATCAGTTTTTTTTTTTGAAATTAATAATGCAATCTAAGCGACAGCACAATGCATTCCATCTCGTACAAACTTAATGCATCTTCTAGCGAACAACAACAACAATAACGGTGCAACGTCTGCGCAAGTCACAGAAAATCTATTTTAAAACCACAATTATAAAGTTGGTTTTCCTAAAGTGGCAGCTATAATAAAGGAAAGAAAGTCGATTCACACGGAGTGCGTTGTTTTGTATTTTCATCCTTCTATCTATCCTTCCTTAAACAAAAGTTATTGTAATTTTTTCTGGTCTTCGAAAAATTCTTATTTAAATATTTAGGCGTGATCCTGGATCACATAGAGGAGAGAGTCAAGAAGGCTAACTCGTGCTGGTCTCTCTGCAGAAGGGCCATTGGGTCCAGATGGGGACTTAGACCTATTGCGACACACTGGTTCTATAGATCAGACCGATCCTAACAAACGCATCTGTAGTATGGTGGATGTCAACAGCTAGAAAGTGCAACAATAAAATTTTTGAGAAGGTTCAACGAATGTGCTGCCAAGATATAAGTGATGCTACGAGAACTACATCCACCAGGGCATCGGAGACCATTCTTTATGTCCCATCTATAGACATTCGTATAAGATACGAACTACACCTTGCTACAAAACGTCTATAAGTGATGGGGTAATGGATCGGACAAGAAAACATACCACACCATCACAACATATGGACGTTACTGAACGGATACGACCAGACTTTGGAAATGTCCGAGCGGGTACATGAGACTAGGGTTATAACTGAATGCGAGACATTGATACCAGAAAGACACTACTGGCTCAATCGAACCCTACAACAAACACCCCTGGGGATATTTACATCCGCTTGCTTGACCATATCAATGTTCCAGAAGGAGGTTCGTGCTGATATTAGGCCCACAGAGGTCAATATATTTACCGAAAAGTTGGCAATTAGGGCCATCACAACCGAAAGTTATTTTTAGTTGTGTTTTCTTTAATATTTAATTTTAATTTTAATTATTTTTTTTTTTTTTTTTTTTTTTTTGTTATTTTGCTTCATACGACGAATTTTTCCCGAAGAATTCATCGTATTGTGCTAAAATCTTCGTATTGGGCGAAATTCGCCGTTAATCCGTAGTTGTGTTTCTATCACAAGTAGCCACCAGGAGCAATTTAAAATTTCTTTACTGTGGCAATGCTGCTGCTTTTGAACTTTAAAATATGTGGCAGAAAATTTAAATGGCGCTTTCATGGCGAACTTAATAATTATAAATTTAGGATTCAGATTTCTTTTATTGCTTTTGTTGTTGTTTCTGTTGTTATTTTAATTTTTTGAGGCATTCTGGTTTCTCTGTGCAACAGGCTATAGTTAAATACTGTTATTGTTTTTTTTTTTTTTTTTGTAAAAACTGCATGTCCACCCCAAATTGCACTTTGTACTGTTTATAGTCAGTTTGCTGGTGTTGTTTTTGTTGTTGTTGTTGGTGCTGTTATTACTTTTTTCGCATTGTTGAGTGAGATTTTTTTTTGTTATTGCTTTGCCCTTTTCAATTGAAATGCTCTGTTGTTGTTTTTTTTTTCATTTAGTTTTGTTTTGATTATTTTATTTTTTTCATATTATTCTTAAATTCACGCTGTTTGTTGTTGTTTTCTAACCCATCAACAAACAACAACATGATCATCATGTTATTTTTGTTTTTATGTAGTGTTTTTTCTTCTTCTTCTTCTTTCTTCAAGTGTCTGTATGGTGCACTCACTGTGCGCTTTCATTTGTTTGCAGTTCTGTGCATTTGTTTGTTTGTTGGGCGTTGTTGACTTTTTGTGAATGACTTTTTTTTTGAAGTACATACATACATATATATGTATGTACATAAGTGTTTGTGTGTGTTCTTGTTTGTTTTATGCACTTTTTCTTACTTCTCCTCCTGTTGGCGTCATCGACCCTTTAAAGTTTTGTAACCCAGACGCTAAACTATTTCAACTCCTTCCGTTTTATTTTTCTGCTGCGGCTGCTGAAGTTGTTGTAGTTTTTATAACCTGCTAGTTGCATACATACATATGTATGTATGTATGTATATATACCTATATGTGTATGTGTTTGTTGTAATTTTTATAGTTTATTTAAATACGGATGTTTTTTTTAGCAACTATACTTGTACATACATGCATACTTACACATATCGTTAGCTAAAATGCAAAATCACGTAACTACACTTTTTTTTAAATTTATAGGAGATAAAAAAATTATTCAAGTGGCTGAAGTAAACTTTCTTAATTTTAATTTTTAATTTGGCTGATTGTTATGATAAAGGTTTGAAAACTTGTAGAGACATCTCTGTATGTATTTCGATCTTATACCCAATAATCCTTACTAATATTATAAAAATGGAAGTGAGTTTGATTGTTTGTTTCTTACGCTTTCATGCCCAAACCGCTAAACCGATTTTAAAAATCCTTTCATATTTTTATCCGGTTCGGAACCAGTTTTTTATGCTTGGTACAGTTTTTTTTTTGAAAAATCACTGCTTAGGGTAATTGTCGTTTCGGTTGGATTATTTAGCCAGTTTTAAACTGGTTTTTGTGTATTTTTTTGGGTAAAAACTAAATAAATAAATGCGATTTTGAACTTTTTTATTAGTTACGTGGTTTTTGCATTTCAGCTCACGATATGTACATATGCATTTGTTGTGGAATTTATTTTATTGAAAAAAAAATTGTGTGAATGCGTAATTGATTTTCCTTGAAAATCATAAACCTCCTCCTTCAGTGCAGTTATAGAGGTTTGATTTATCCAGCAGTAATTTACTTGGGTTCCATTTATGCATTATTTTCATATTTTTTATTATTATTATTTTTTGCACATTAGTCATCGACAGTTTTTAGAGGGAAAAAAATCTGTGGTTGCCATGAATAACCACGTATATCTTAAAATTAATTATTTTCATTAAACTCAAACTACCTTCCCTTCGGAAGTTGAAGCCCCTATTACCGTTATCAATTTTTTTTTCAAGAGAAGTAATACTCAGGCAATGAATGCCTACTTCTCTTAGTGTCACTCTGTTTTTTGCACGTTTCTAATAATGCAGATTTATAGCGCCTCTGGTGTGAATGAGGCGTATTAAATTTTTGAAGTTGTGCTTAATAGCCATTTTATTGGTTATCCTACATAATACAGGTCAATCTTATTATTGGTAATACCAGCTCGGAATTTTCGGTGGGGTAACATAACTTTTACTATTCCTGAACGCTCACTGCGTTATTTAAACCAATTATATGTCACAGCGTCATTATAGTTTTGCTATGTATGATCCGATTGGGAAATAATGCACTTGTTTTAATGAATTTTTTTCTGAACTTTAGTTAATATTATTTCTAAATCAGTGATTTTCAGTTTGTGCTATAATATTTGTTGTATCATATTAACTTGTATTAAATTTACACAAATAATAATATGTATTTATTTCACTTCGCCGATGACTCTGCTAAACAATACCGACGAAGGAGGGCGCTTTGATGTTACATTAGGATTAGTTAGTCCGCTGAAGCCGGTGTAGTTCAGTGACCAATAACTGCTACAAAGGCACACTAATGCACATCTGAAAAATGCGTAGTGTTCTTATTTAATGACTGTCGGAGACCATACACGAAAAGCCAGGACCTTCGGTTCTGAACTTCAGTTCAAAAAAAAGGTTCAAATCGAATGTCCACATACACTACTCCCTCCATGATCCACACCATAACCTATTTTCCCAACACAATGCACTGCATGAGTAGGGATTATCCCTTGAGTACTGATTATAAAAAAAATTAAACAAATTGAGCAGGTGTAGGAAAGGCAAGAGGTGCACCTAATGTGGGGTATACTTTCCGTAGGATCGAATTGCCTTTTTGGCAAGGAATAAATATAGTCTTGCAATAGTTTACACATACAAATCTATGTATGTGTATTAATTATTCAAAGTACCGTTACATGTATACACACATATGTTTTGAGCATCACTGTAAAGTAAATTATTTATAGTATTTAAATACGTAATTTTAAGTTGTTTTTGATAATGTCATCTACCCTGTGGGTAAAAGAGTTTATTAATCCAAATTGAATGCATGCGCATGTACATACATATGTATTTATATACATACATACCTACATATATACCTAAGTATGTACATATCGTACCGTAACCGCCAAAAAAGCTTAAGCGACATAATTTTCGAACTTAATTTTTTGACCTAAATCGATTATTTGCGATTGTAAATAATCCATTTTCGCCAAAAAAAAAAACGAAGTCCAAAAATGTGTCGCTTAAGCTTTTTTAGCGGTTATGGCTCGATATATGTATACATACATATGTACATATGTATGTAGTTGAGTACAAGTATATTTTTCGTTTCTTGTATTTACCCAGATAACGTAAAACAAAATGCATTTTATAGAAAATAAATATATATAAATATTCAAGTATTCATACATATACAAAAGTATATTAATGTGCATATGTTTTGGTTATTGCCGCGTAAGTAAGCCTCCTAACGACTCGAAATTTTTTCATTCATAAATTTTTTTTCGAATTTCTTTTTCATATTTTTTATTGTATCAACTACTAATACTACATCATGCATATGCATACAACCATAAACGTTGTTGTATACACATTTATTTTCCATTTTATGCCTTTTGCGATAACATTTTACTACATCAAATTCTTCAACATTCAACAATTATCTGCTGCAAATAAATAAGGCAAAGCGATTGGGTGATGGCTGGGTGGTGAGGGAAAGGGGGGGGGGGGTTAAATGAGAAGTTTTAAATTAGTCTATTTAGTACAGACTGTAGAGAATGCCAACCATATTTAATGAATGAATGAATGCTGAGAAAATTTTTAGAGAAGAAAATTATGTTATATTAAATATTCTTCCAACTTATTTGTGCAGCCAAAATACTCTTGTGAAATCTACTTGTAGAAATTTAAGCTATGGAAAGCCATAACACCACAGTGTCCGTGCCCGATGTACATAAATTTTCCAGGTTATAGAAAATCGCCAAAAATTATTTCTTATAAGTTTTTCTCATCAAAATTCAGAACGCATTAATTACTATAACTAATACATATAAGAAAAATCAACAAAATCAAATTGTTTTAATTTCTTGTTGGCGAGTTTTGGTAGGATTTATTTTTTAAACTCTTCCTTCGACAAACTAATTTTGCTTAATTATAAAAACTTTGAAGTTCAGTTTTGTTTAAAAAAATAGCCATAAAAATTGCCATGTTGCCAAATAAAAAATTTAGACGTCAAACAAGTTGAGAAATCGCCATATCTGACAACCCTGACAATAACAGTAAATACCGTGCAATTTCACTTCCTGTTAGAGATGCCACCTCTAACCTAAGATAACCAATAAATAGCTACTAAGCCCAACTTCAAAAATTTAATACGTCTCGTTCACACCAGAGGCGCTGCAAATCTGCATTATTAGAAACATACAAAAAAGTTGTACAAGAATGAAGCTTTTTTTTTGTTTTTTTTTCTCTGGCTTTTTAAAGTTGTTAAATTAATTCTTAACTAATCTCCTAAAGTATGATGGTATTAACAAAGGACGTTTTTGTATGCAGAAAATAAAAAAAAAACTTTTTGTACAGACTCGATATAATAATTGAGACTATCAGCGCAAAAGTGGTATAACCCCAAACTATTTATCTACTTAATTGCTTTATTTAATTATTTAATTGCTGTATTACTTTGCTATATTTCCCCATTAATTATGAAAGTGGTCTAAGTCATGTGCATTTTTGCATCGAAATTTTAAATAAGTTTTGAAGAAAAAAAAAATTCAATAAATATTTCATAAATATTAAATAAATTTATATTAGACGAGACTAATACAACTCTTAATGAAAATGCTGTATAATATAAAATATTTTTTTTATTTCTTCAAATGTAATGTACTAAATATCTCGACACAAGAAATATATGACTTAGACCAGTTTCATAATTAAGGGCTCATACATGTACATACATATTATGTTCTGTGCAAAAAAGATTCTTCAGCTTCATCTTCTTTTAAATACCAAAAGGTGGCTTACTCTACTTTGTTGATACATAGTTTGTATTGTAAATATATTTACTAAATCGCCAGAACAGCAACCAAAACCAAAAATGTGCGTTACACCAATTAGCGCGGCTTAAAAAAATTTTTCTTTATTATGCTGTGTTATGTCTATATATGAAAAGAAAGTATCAAGCGAAAGTGAAACCATGCATTAGAGAATTTTAATATTTTAACGACAGCGTCAGAACTTCTGAAAATCACTGCTTTGCTTAAGTCGACCCAAGCGATTATTAAATATTGCCACCGATATGTATGGAAAAATAAAATCATTCACTGCGCGAGAAAAAAAAATTAACAAATTTTTTTCAAAACTGGAATGCTTTTTCATATAAAGAAATTGCTAAATGTAGCAGTGAAAATGCTAAAGTGGCAACACTGCCTTCTACTCGTCTCTATTGTAACGTGTGTTAGCCGGCTCTATGTAGCCAGATGTTTTTTTTTTTTTTGTCTACATCGGGATTGTCTATGAGATACTTAAAAGCAATAACAGAATTGTAATCGCACACCTAATACATAAATATATTTAAAATTGTTAATTTTTGCTTATTATGGTAATTTTTTCTATACATACTTAATTTTTTTTTTTTATTATTTAACCTAGTTTATGAAGCCTACAAAAAAAACTACAACAGTTTAAAAGAGAACACACAAAAAAACCTAGTTTATGTTTTCCATTGCAAAACAAGTGTTTTTCCGCTGATAATGCAAAAAATATTGTTGATTTTTTTAAGTAGATATTTGTATAGACTGTAGTCAGTCTGACGTGCTTTTCAAAAAAGATTGTAATTTATTACAAACACTAAGAGCTGGGCAAGAGGATTTAGGATTTAGACACATTTACAACATTAAGAACAGTGGGAAAACTTCTTGACATTACTTACAAAAATTAGATTATTAGATTTCTTATACGTACAAATTTTGTACATTTATTCCGTATTCTTTTGTCGTAATGTGAGGCCTTTTTAAAATCGTTATAACTTAAAGCCACAATTTATTTAAAAAAAAATGTGCTTTGTTTTATGTTTTCTGTTAAAATATCTATATTTATAAAATTTTTTTCATTCGCCTAATTGTTTGTCTCTAAGCACAGAAAAATGATGTGTGGCATTTTTTTTTCAAATTTTCTCATACTCCAAGTGCATACAGGCATCATAAGCGACATGTATACATGTATTTAAGTATGTATGTATGTATGTATTTCTATTAAGAATACAAGTACATTTAACCATTATACCATTTAAACAATTTTTAGAATTGTTGTTTGTTGAAATTAAAAACCTTTTCACTAGATTTGAATGGCATAAATATTGGGAATTTGCTGAATTAGTAAAATTTGGAAAAACTTGTCCGTTATGTATCTATTAGTAAGAGAAAAACTTGTGTAGAAATATATTTATATACATATTTAGTTAACTGCTTTTAGCACTAAATAACATTTTAAATTATAACATTCAGTAAATGATAAAGAAAATACAAAAATGCATATTTTTCCAGCATCTTTTGAAAAATCATATAACTTTGTTTATAAAATAAAACTTAAGTTACGATTAGAGATGCTAAACGGGAAATCCCGAGCCCGGGAATCCTGGGATTTTCGGGACTATGCAAATCCCGGAGTCCGGGATTTTTTAATTTTAAAGCCCGGTATTTTTGGGATTTTCTGAATCATAAATAATGTTTTTGACTGTCATCTTCTATATTAAAAATTATTACAAACTCCCTGTTATAACAAGTTAAAATAAAAAATTTGCTTTGAACAAATATTTTAGTAGATAATATTATATTGTGTAAACGAGTACATAATATCGGTCTAATTCATAAAAAATATTTTATGTTTATTACAGGTTTATTTGACAAACTTCCCATAAAAATATGTCAAATAAGCGCTTAATAAACCTGAAATATTTTTTATGAATAAGGCAGTATATGTATATCTGTGGCAAAAAGGCAAAAGTGCTTAAGTCATATTTTACTGTTTTGCAGGAGAGAACTTTTGGTCTTTCACGTCGATTTTCAGAAATTTGTTTCTTTTACAGTTAAATCGGGAAATTCTCTGTTAATCGTTAGTTTTTAAGCAAATATCGTTGTACACACTATAATTAATATATTTATGTTGAAATAAACTAAATTATAATCCAAATTAAGCTATTGTTCCAAATGAGATTATCTAAAAAAGATAAGTCGCAAGGCATAGCGCTATAACTTCCTGAAAAATCACACAAATTGATTGAGATTTTAAAAAGGGAGACGGAGGTACCATTAACTCAAAATCAGCTTATCTCGACTCAAGCATTTTTTTTGTTTTTGCCAAAGAAAAGAAAACGCCATCTTTTCTGGGAAAAAGTATTACATGAAATGAAAATTTGCAATAAAAAGGTTTTTTTGAAACAGAGAGTTTATTAGAAATTATTGTATCACACGAATGCCAAATTTTATAGCAAAAAATAATTTGAAACTTTTTCTAGAAACAAAAACGGCATTAGTGTTTAATATTTTAATTAAAAGTCTGAATTATATACATAAGTACAGACATACATACATATGTTCGTCTGTATGCACCTTTTAAATATGCAAAAAAAAATAAATTGTTAAATGAAAATATTATTTTTAATATAAAAACGCACATTTGTTCACAATTATTTTGGTATTTTGTTAGTCCCGAAAATCCCGGGGTCCCTGTTCGGGATTTCGAGACACCATCACTAAATCCCGAAGCACGGTATTTCTAAAAACCTGTCCCGATTAGCATCTCTAGTTGCGATGTATAAATATTCCGTTATAACATTTTTTTTTAACCACAAATTTTTTTTTGGGCATTTTCAAATATTTTTTAGGAATTAAATTTTTTGAACAGTTTTTATTTACTTGTGGTCTTTTTTCATTTCCTTAAGAAAACAAAAGTTTTATATATTTTTTTACTAGTTTTTTTTTTATTTACCATTTCCTTAACCAAACAACAAGTCTTTCTTGCATTTCAAGCTAGATTTGAATTTAAAAATATTTAACAACTCTAAACCACCCGTGATCAAAGTGGCACCAGAGTGATGAACTTCAATAGGCTTCTTATGCAAATGAATACACATATACGAATACATTGCTCTCGGTGGCCAGTACTGCTCTAAGCTTATAATTATAAAAAACTTTTCAACTCTAATTGAAACTGTTTATTTCAAAATCTTTGCCTATTCACTAATGGAGTTTTCTTTTCTAAAAAAGTGTAATATATTTTTTTTACTTTTTATTAAGAAAAATGCAATTTGGCGTTCATATAAAGCAAACCTTTATGCTCGTAAGGGATGATACAATAATTTCTAATAAACTGTCTATTTCAAAAAACCATTTCACTTTCATAAAGTGTAAAAAATGTAACATTTTCTTTGAGAAAAAAGCCATAAACTATCCAGAAAAAATTTGCCTTTAAAGAGTTCTAAATGAAATTTTTTGAATAAGAAGAAAATGTGGGTATTTTTAAATTTTTTAGGAATAAATTATTCATTATAAAAAATTAAGAAACTACTTCTTTTTATTAAATTAAATCTTTTGCTAGCTTATTAAAACCGAACAAATCTTTAAAGAGAAAAATTGGATATTTCCATAGTTGTTTTAAAAACCTTTCAAATATATAAAATTTTATTACAATCAACATATACATAAAGTAATAATTTATCTTAGTTGTAATTAAAAGAAATCAGAAGGATCAGAAAAGTTCATTAAAAAGTTTATTTCTAATAAAAAAATATAACAAAATTGGGCATTTTAGAAAAAATTTTGAGATTTAATATCTTTTCTAGTAAAAACCTACAAAATTAGTTTCTTATACTCATTTAATGCCCTTATAAATTCATTTTATAATTTTCTTTGCTTATTTAAATAAAACTAGTGAACATAAAGAAAAGTGGGAGTTTTTAAGAAAAATTTTAGGAATTCCAAATATTTGAAAATATTGTGTTTTTATACAACGAAATTGTAACCAAACAAAATTTATATTATTAAAAATATATTGTTTTAGAAAATAATGAACAATGTGAAAGCCTTGCAGGAATTCAAGATTTTAAAAGAAAAAAAAATATGCCACAAACAATTAATATTTTGAGATTAAACTTTAAGGTAAAGAAATATGTATTTTTCACTTGTGATATCTCTATCAGGGATTTTAAATGCTGTTCAGTGTATTATTTTATTTTATATTATTTTTTTGTTTTTTTTTTTTTGCAAAAATAGATTTGAAACAAACAATTTGTATATGCTTGAAACTCTTTAACAAGAAATTTCTTGCCCTAATATTTCTATTTATAAAATATCTTTTGTTCTTTTTTCTTTAATATGTTAAGTTTAAATTTTTGTTTTTAATTTTTGAGAATATATACAGATATTCCATTTTGTGACTGGTAAATGCTAGGCTGAAAATCAATCCTCCACTTGTTTTAAGCAAAATTTGCTTTCATTTGTTGACAAAAACTAATACCCACATATATATATATATATATATATATATATATATATATATATATATATATATATATATCTGGAAATAATAAATGATTGCTTTTGGCGGTTTATTTTTTTAGAATTCAACTTTGTTTTTGTATAGGAAATATTTCATAAGCCAGACAACATTTTATTTTTTGCAAAACAGAATAATTTATTTGTTAATTTAAAAATATATTTAATGTTCAAGTGAATGTACATGTGTATTTATTTATATACATGTACGTACATACCCACGTATAAACACCACGTATAAACACAAAATTTTGCATAAAAATTCATTATACACAAATATTCGAAAAAGAGCAGACAATTCAGCGATTTTTTAATCTCTGGCTCTGCGATTTAACATAAACAAAAATTTCACAGTCTGGCAGCTGCGCTAAAATAAATATGTATAGAATTGTTTAAGAAAGGGAATAGATAGTATAAGTTTCTTTTTTCACTGAAACATTGCAAAAACTAAGTTAAAAAAAACTCACCGTTGCTGATGACGCGCCATTTTAGTTTCGTATGTGTAGGTATGTATGTGTGTGTTTTAAGTCTTTATAAAAAAATATTTTATTTTTGTTTTGGTTGGTTAAAAAACGTGCTTTTTTTAATATTATAATTATTTAAAACCTTTATTCGATAATTTTTGCGATTAAATTATATTTAATTTTTTAACAATAGTTTTTTAATTTGGCACTTTTGTCTTAATATTTTTTTTGTTGTTCACTTAATTAGATAAAACGTATGTATATACATATGTATGTATATTTTTTCCACACACTATTCTGTTTGATTATAGATCTGTCTTTTAGAGTTGCCACTCTTAATTGTTTGAGTGTATGAAAGGAAATTCCTTTAAAGTAGTGATAAATCTTTAATAGGGTTTTTTTTATAAACTTCTGCGAAATTAAATTAAATTGTTTGCTTGAACTTGACAAATTTTAAAAGATTTTAATTTTTTTAAGAAGTAAAATATTATAAACAGGTTTTGAAGAACAGATGAGGACTCAGAAAAATTTTAACTCTAAAATATAACAAAAATTATACATATATTTGAAAAATATGTATAAATTAAAAATATTAACTGCCAGTTTATACAAGCCATGTCAAAATTCTCGTATGTCTGTTTATATTGAAAACAAAAACAAATTTGAGTGCTTTGTTTTTGTTTTAAATATAAATAGGCAGACGAGAATTTTTACATGGCTTCTATAAACTGGCAGTAAGGCTTTATACAGGCTTGATAAGTAAAATTTTATATGAAAATTTGTTTTAAGAAATCTGTATAATAAAGCCTTAATAATTTTTATAAATCGTATCGTTTTTATTTTATTTTTTATTTTTTAACAGCAGCAACAACAGCAATTTTTAGCAATTAATTTTTTATTTGCTAATAGCATCGCTATAGAAGAAAGCATATATCTCTGAAACATTATTGACCAATTTTTTATCTGATTTGCTCTTCCAGGCCTCCTATTGATAAATAAAAAAATTGTCATGCAACAATCCTAAAAATTAATTTATTTTCATATTAATTTACATAGCTTAAAAAATTTCTAACCTTTCCAAGCTTTAGTAATTGTAATTGCGTTAAAAATGATCAAAATGGTAACGCTGATTGAAAGGCGAATCCATATCAGCTGTTGAGACCACAGCTCAGCCGAATGTTTTCGTCGCTTGTATGCAATTTAAATATCCCTGATACTTTTTAGTACATGCATTTTTAACATCAGCAGAGCGTATTTTTCAAAGCGAAATGAGGCGCAAGTCTTCATTATATGCACCTGCCTTGGGCACGTAGAAAGGAAAAGAGCTCCCATTCTCCTTTCCCTTCTCTCCAATTAACTCAAGACTTTGCAAAGTAAACTTTGCGTATGTGAAAGGGTTATATTTTTAACCCCCGGCTAAAAAAAGGGGTGTTATAAGTTTGTAGTGTGTGTCTGTGTATCTGTGTGTCTGTCCGTGTCCACGTACATGGACCGATTTCCATTTAGTTTTTAGATGACTTGATCGAGAGAGTTCTTAGCTATGTTTGAAGAAAATCGGTCCAGCCGTTTAGAAGATATAACATCTTTTCTGAAAAAAGTCAGGGGTTTTTTAACATTTTTAATTTTTGTTATTTATATTTTTTGTTTGTTCTTATTTCTTTTTTATCATTCTATTTTAGGCTAGAATATCTAGCGTACACATGAGTATCTCGATACATACATAAATATTTTATTGTTTGGTCACCTTTCGCAGAAGAAAAAAAGCGCTTAATTGATTATACCAACCAACCTACACTTACTAAGTATGTTTAGTTTATTTTACTAAATAAACAGCAACATAAACTAACACTTAACAATAGGTACAGTATTAGAATTTAAAAAAAACTGCAAAAAAAACTAGGTCAACTATACAATCTTTTTAGAGACAGGGGTAAACAACTTGGGGAAACATTTAAATGCACACACACACGCACACAAATTTAAACATTTGCAAAAAAGAAACCCATAAAAAGTAGATACAATAAATACTCGCATAAAAAACTGTAGGTATACGAAAAAGAAATTGAAAAGAAAGTAAAAATATAAATAAATGTTTTTTAATTGAAAAGGGGAGAGAGTGCAACTGTTGACGCCAGTGTGGCCACACTTGACAAACATTCTACTTTTACACAATTTTTTTATATTTTGCAACGGATATCGATCGCACTAAGAAAGTGCTCAAATATAAGATTTTATTTATTTATTTTTTGTTTGTAAAACATATGCAGTTAATTAACATTTCACTACAGCCGACCCGTTTTCGGAGAAATTTTGAAAAAAAAAACATCCCGGGAATTGGCACTAGCAATGAATTATTTTCAGCACAAGAGCACATACATACATACATGCATTTGTTTATATGTAGATACATATGTATGTTTTTAATCTTTAGTTAATATCCCAATTTCTGGCAACAATGCTCGGAACAGTTGCGATTTCTGGTTTCTCTAAACGTACGCTCACATTGTGAAAACATTTGCATAAAATATCTTTCCATATTTATGTGTTAGTCTGGCAACTCTGCCATGTACATATATCTTAATTCCAATGTTGCCATTTTAACATTATCACTGCTGGATTTAGCATATTACTACTCTGTTCAAATTTGTAAAAAAATGTTTATCAACATTGATTAATTCATACGTTAAATTTAACATGTAAACAATATTAACTGGCGCCTGAAACTATGCTACAATTTCTATGTTTGTAGAAACACCCCATGTGTTTGTTGTAAATTCCATGCGAAACAAGTGCTCATATTATTTCGTGAACAATTCGTGGCAATTTTTTTTTATATGTACTTTGGCAGCATTTCGCGTGAAATGTTGGTGAACAGAGTGAAAGGCTTAAAACAGTATAAACATTTTGCAAAAAACTGCTAAAAAAAATCTATGTGGGTAGATAAATTTAAAATAAAGGGTCCGCCAGATAACTTTTTTTTTTTTGAAAATGCTATAAAAAAACTGCTGAAGCTTCGGCTGTGTGGCACGTAGCGCCGTCCTTTTGAAACCAAATGTTGCCAAAATCCTCCTTCAATTTTTGTGAGCAAAAATTCGTTCAACATGGCCCGATAACGATCGCCATTGACTGTAACGGCCACTCCTTGCTCATTTTCGAAAAAAAAATGGCCCAATTATGCCTCTGGACAAAAATCCGCACCAAACAGTGACTCGTTTTGGGTGCGTCGGCTTTTCAATGTATGCGTGCGGGTTTTCTGTGCCCCAAATGCGACAATTTTGCTTGTTTACATACCCGCCAAGATAAAAATGAGCTTCATCTGAAAAGATGATTTTTTTTTGGCAAAATCGGCATCTTCTGTAAGTCGATCGCAGGCCCACTTAGCGAAGCGAAAACGCATTGGATGGCCAGTTGGCTCGTTCAGCGGAAGGATAAAACTAATTATCTGTCAAATCAGACATGAGCTAAGTGTTACCATTCACGAAATAAGCACTAGTTGAAAAAAAAAACGTTAGATGGCGGACCCTTTATAACATTCTATTTTTTCTTCTGTAGATCGTTTTAGCAGATACATATCGTCCCAAACCGCTAAAAAAAACTTAAGCGACATAATTTTCGAACATAAGTTCATTGAACAAAGTCGTTTTTTTTGCAATCGTAAATAATCGATTTTCGCCAAAAAAAAAGAGGACCGAAAAATGTGTTGGCTAAGCTCGATATTTTTCAGCCATTTAACATTCTCCCAACATCATTTTTTGGCAACACTGTTTAAAAACACTGCAATAAAAAACAGTTCAAAAGTACATACATATGTATGTATCTACATAATACTCATCGTTACCTTAATATAGAAAGGCTCTAACTCATAATTTTTTTTAATCGAGTTTTTTGTATATTTCGACAGAAGAGCATGTAATGTATTGAAAAATGCAAACATTTCCATTTTCAAAAAACAATGAGTTAGGGCCGTTCAATATTAAGGTACGATATAAAATATGTACGTAAATTTATTTTATTTTTTTTTTTTTTTTTTAATTTTTATAGCTTGATTTTTTCGTCAAAATTAGCAAAAAAAAAAAAGTTTTTTGCATTTGTTTGTTGTATATTATAGAATGTATTAGCGCCCCTCAACAATCTGTCACTCTTTCACAGCACTGCACACTCAGAGGTTCCATTCGTCACAAAATTGTCGGCGGCGGCGGCTGAGGCAATATATACCGGCGGCGGCGGCTAGCCGGCAGGAGCCGATTTTTTGTAATATTTTGCATGTATGTATGTAGGTCTTGATATGTACATACATATGTATGTAAGATGGATATTTGTAGATAAAATATTAATAAAAGAAAAGACAGAATTACTGTCAGTACGGAATTTATCCTATCATTATTCATATTGTGTGAAAATTTCATGCGAACAGCTTGTGTACACAATTCCGAAAAGCAAAATAATTTTCTCATTAAGTTGTGCGTAAATTGAAAACTTTAAACTCTTTTTCTGTCAAACGATTTTTGTGACTTATGAAGTTGTTAGAGTAAATGAGCGATATGTTGTATTTTTATCAATCAAGAAAATTTGCATTTAAAACGCTTTTATTATTTTTACATTATATGTACATATGTAAATACAATTTGATCATAAAATAGCTAGTTGGCAGTACTGCATATTTTTAACACGTATGCAAAACTGCGTCAGTCAGGTTTAAACATTGAAATTGATAATAATAATAATAACTTATAAAAATATAACTTAAAATATATAAAAATATGAACATAGATTTAAAAAAAATTATTAATTTGCAAAATTCGGCTCAGCCATCTATGTAGTTGTGTAAGCACCGCTGACGAAAACAAGCCGATGCCAGCCGCATGCATCGCCGGCGGCTTTGTCAATGAGAATTAGATCGGCGGCGGCTGTAAGCCGGCTGTGAACCACACGAATGGAACCTCTATGCACACTCTATGCACACTCTCTCTTAAACAAGTAATTCTCCAAGAAAAAATTATTTCAGCAAAGATAAATAAGTATGTGTTTCAACAACACTAACAATTTTCTAATAAAAATATCAAAAGCAATTAGCAAAAAAAAAGTATGTACGTATGTATGCATGAATAACATTTGTGGCGATGATTTTGAAGTCCCCCGATGTTACCATTCATTATACTATAGTATTAAATCAGCAACAACAGCAATAAAATCAAATAAAACAAACGAAGACTAAAGACGCCACCACTCCACTAAACAAGCATATACATATGTATACACACATGCATACATACATTCATACACACATGACCATACCCCATACATACCCTGTCGGAAATTCAGTTAACTTTCAACTAAATTTAAGCTAACTATTTCACAACTAGTACTGACTTACACTTGAATTACTTTTCAATGTAGTAATCAACTGACTATTTTAACATCGCGATGTCCTAGGCGGTAGTCAATTGTCTTACTCTGCATTACTTTTTAACTAACTTGAAAGTTGATTTTTTTAAATCAACTGGTAGTCAGTAAATTTAAAAAAAATTTTCTGGGGTTCGAACATGTATTATCACACTTTTTGTACTCAACGCACTACTGCCCAGCTAAGATACAATTTAAAATAATAACAGCAAAATGTTAATATAAAACTGAAATGAGTTTCACAGTAGCTGAGAGTAAATGTGCTGGCTCTCACCAAATTCGATTACATACTAAACTTAGAAATAATTTTGGTCTTGTTCTGGATGACATTGCGGTTAGGTTTTAAGGCCGGGGCACAATGAATCCGTCATGCGTTAAACTTCGCCTTTTTCAACTGACAGCTAAGTTGAAATACATGGTTTCTTATGAGGGCTGTTACATTCAGTACGTGTCCGTCAACGCAAAGTACAAAAACTGGTCAACTTTTCACTTTTTGCGTACGTTGAGTAGTTTGACAGATATTGGTTGATATTTTTTCGTATGTTCTGAATTAGGTTTTTGAGTTTTGTGGCAGCAAAAATAAAATTAAGCAAAAGAAATAAACGAAATAAATAAAATAATTCGAATTTAATAAATAAAATGGAGAATCAACCTATTGTAGCAAAGTATAACGTATGACGGATTCATTGTGCCCCGGCCTTTAGTCACACATTCACCACAACAAAATGTCAAGGATAGAATACACATGTTTATATGAGAGTGATTCTTTTGAAGACAGCAAGGCAACAGGGCGGCAGGTTGTTGTCTATGCTGATTTTGTTGTTGTAGTTCAATTAAAATAATTTAAATTTCTTTGACTACAATGAGAAAATTCAGTGTTGCCAGTATAATACAAAATGTTGAATGAATGATATCGTACAATTAATTCATATTATTTAACAGAAACAATATCCAAAAATTTATGTAAAGCATAAATTAATTTAATTTTATACTTTTACGTCATATAAGTACATACATTTCGAAAGAGTAATTTAATTTTTATAAATGCTAAATATTTGAAGGTGGCAATACTGAACTATGTATTTATTAGAGAGCTGCGTAAACAGTCATGAAATGTAAAAACGTCATGATTTTTAAATGTGTTCACGTCGCATGTATTATACTAAACCAATAATAAATGCTGTCGTACTATAAGCGAAGCACGATGGATGTATTGGTGTATTTGTATATCAGATGTAACAAGCGATGTCGCAAGACAGCTTGCTTGTAACAAACACTCAAAAGAAGTACTGTTGATTAGTGTATGCTTGTTATTTTTCATATTGTACGTTTGAGTGTGTGTGTAATATGTAGATGGTAAGCTATTATGTGATTAACCGCATACAACTAATGTTAATGCATGTGTGTGCCTTTGCATATGCGCAGAAAAATAAAAGATCATACACACATACATGCATGACTTTTGTACACGCGCTTATGTGTAGAAAGAAGCTAGTATCAGAAAGTCTTCCGTCACGAAGTGTTTACTCCTATACCTACAATACTCAAAAACAATTTCTTGCAAACAATGTTGTTAACGTTTGTTTTATAAGATTTCGCTGTAGTAAAGCATTTGAAAAATCTCTCATGTCTTAAAAGTTCTTATAAGATATCTTGTGCAGGAGGCTAGTATTTATACTTAAATATGAGGTGCAGATTGATGGCGCTGCTGCCGTCACCAAAGTAATTAAGTAGCTGGATACGAGGCGACAAATGCTGCTAGCGGCATTTGAAGTCATGTGTTCGTTATCCGATAGGGTACTTATGTATGTACGTATGTATTAATGTATGACTAGAATAGGAGCACACAACTTTGGTTTGTTGAGCGCCAATTGAATGAAGTATGAAAACCAACAACACCAATAAATTAAAAATTTGTGTGTGGAAAAATAACGATTGCAACGACATACATACGTACAAATGTACATAAACATATGTATGTATGTATTTGTTGTTTTATTAACAGTTGTGATCCAAACACTTAACTTGATTCCTTAAAGAAGATTCCTTCTTTGGTATTTTTATTTTTCTTTAAAAAGAACAATATAAATTATTTTCTATAAAAAAGTTTCAAAATATTCAATAAATTAAATAAAATAATAATTATTAATAACGACATTTCCCGTTAGACATAAAACTTTGTTAGGTCTGGCAACTCTAGTATCATTTGCGCTCATTTCGATTTCAGATTTTAATCAAGAACATACACATGAAGCCAACCAAGAAAACGCTAGTAAATTTTAGTTTGGAGTATTTTACTTTACTGCCTTTATGGCCCTGTCAATAATTGAAATTAACCCATTAAACATGATCATGTCATCATATGGTACGCTTTCTACTCTGGTGTATTTGCTTTTTTTAATTAAATCGGCTATTACCGCCATTCCAAATATGTGGAATATTTGAAAAAAAAAAAATATGTTACCAACAGTACGAAGTCTTAGGGGCTATTCAAATATTGCGTAACGCTCCAAGGGATAGGTTAAGGACTTGTTACGGTTTAGAAAATTTTTAATGAAATTTTCTTAAAACGCGTTGTGTGGTGGTGGAAGGGGGGGGGGGTTGGTATAAAAACTCCGAAAATTAGTGAATAAAACAATTTTGTATGCCTCGGCAGAAAATATTTTGGGAACTATTGGCTACACGTGCGGTCTTAAATTCTTCGCAGCAGGCTGCCAGGACAGTCTCAGCGGATACAAATATCTTGTTTACTCAACTCTTGAGAGAAAAATAAAATTTTGTTTTCCCATTAACCTAGGGTTTACACGTGCAAGTGCAAGTTCGAAAAAGTCAATACACTCAAACTCTTTTACTAACACATCTACACTTTCGGCACTTGCAGTCTACTTCCAACTCAACTGCCAAGGAATTTTACAAGACAGTGACTTGTTGAACTTGTAGTAAGTAAATGGAAAGTTAGCTAACAGTGTTGCCCTATTAATAGTTTAGCACAAATTAACTGGATTTCAGTGTAATGTTATATGAGTTTTTACTCATTTTAAATACATTTAAAAGCTAATTTAATATTTTTTTTTTCTTAAATATTCATAAATCGAGCACTTAAAGGCAAACATGCAAGTTGCAAGACAGTCGGGCATTTGTGCGAAATTTTCGTTGATAATACGTACACAGAGCTTGCATGCAAGGTACTTGCATGTGTAAACTCAGGGTAAATTGGGTTTATTTATTTATTTATTTATTTTTTTCGAGTTATAACGTTGTTTGAGTAAATGAGCGATATAGTTTTGAAAAATATTTAAAATAATAATATTGCCAGTGAGGATAGCAACCATAATTTTTTGGGCTGCATTTTGGGGATAAACATGTTTAATTTGGGGATTTCACTCTAAAAAAAAAATCTGGGAGTACTGACCCCTATTGACATATGATTTTTTTATTGCAACTTATGCAAGTTTTCGAATAGAATTGAAAACATACATACATAAGCGCTACTTTTTGCTATTGCCGAAAAATTCTCTTCACCACTGTAAATATTTGCTTTGTTAGTGTAATTGATGTTGTTTTGTTGTTGCAATTTTTATACTGTTGAAATTGTTGCTGTTTTTAATAGTTATTGTTATTAAATATTATTACTATTAATATTTATTGTATAAACACACAACAACTTTGCTGTAGGATTTTGTAGGTTTATGTTAAGTGCGCACGGCGACAATTTTAATATTTTTTTCGAAATTTTTTATTCAATATTGGCGGTTCGTTTTCGTTTCGTTTTTTTATAAAAACCTTTCCGTTTTCCGTATTTTTTTTTTTTTTTTTTTGTTTGCTTATTAATTTTCTTTAATTATGTATGTAGCTGCTTTTTACGCTATAACGGTAAATGTGAACATTTCAATAAGAGTAAAGGTGTTTAGGTATTTATCTCCTCTCTTTCTCACACTGTGTAATTGCAGTTGTTTTTGTTTTTTTATTTTACAGGTTTGCAAATATTTTACATTTTTTTCTGTCAGCAGTTTGTAATAATTAACACTTATTTAAAAAAAACAATAGTTAAATGCAATTAATGTTAATTAACCCTTTTGATAAATTATCATGCGATTTTTTTTATCACTTAATTTTTATATAAAAGCAAATGGGTACAATAATCTTTTTTTTTCTATTTGCTAGAAATTAAAATTATTTTGCCAATTTTTTCAATTATTCTTTCTTTCACTTTCCCCAATTACACTTATTTGTATGTAACTGTGTATGTGTATATGAATGTACTATGTATGTTTATATTTGAAAAAAAAAATAAAGTAAAAACAAATTTTGCTTTTTAAAATTTTTTATGATAATTTTTGTCTGTTTTTCTTCCAAGAAGTGTCTTTGCACGAGCAAAAAGAAAAATCAACCGCAAAACGTGACGTACTAAACTAAACTAAATTGTTGATTTATACTCTTTAGTAAAGATACCCGTGCATTAGCTACTGCTGCACACCAGAGATGGCAAGGTGAGCTTTGAAATTATGCCCCCATAGCTCCAAAAGCTGTACTCTAGGGAATTAAATTGCACTGGATGGGGAAATGGCAATGTCGCAACAATTTCCATTTTCGGCTTTCCTGCGTCATAAGAAAACTGTCGCTTCCGTTACATACCGCATTTGTTCCTCTAAATAAGGTCAACTCAAAATTTAAAAATTTTCGGTTGTGGCAAACAACTGTTTATTTTCATAATATTCTCTGATATTACAGAGATGGATTAACTTTATGCTTTCTTTGCGAAAGAGTAAAGAAAATCTTATACGATTTTTGCCTACTATTTCGCACACTGAATCATAAACAGTCACAACTCAAAAAATTCCCAGATATTCAGAAGTGAAAAATAGCTTTTAGTACTGTAGAAATGACGCGAGTATGTAACATTAAAGGAGACATAACGGTATTTTATATTGCTACAGAATACTGTAATGCAAAAAAAAAATACGGACAGTGGACTGGCTTATCGAAAAACAAAACCATTTTGTGCGTTACATATTCGTTTTCTTGCAAAAAGTGAAAATTGTAAAAGATAAGTTCTAAATGCACATTTTCCACTTATTTTACATTAAGTATTAACATTGACGTACATACATATGTATGATATCTCAAACACAAAATGTCCTATCTAATAATAAAAAGTTAAAATAGACTTTTTATAAATTCCGTGATATTTCATCAATGTAATTGCATTAAACACCTCAATATTTTTCATTTTAACGTGTTTTTCTTCCTTCTGTAAAATTATGAAAATGTTAGATATGCCATTTTGCGTTTCAGGTAACTATATGTATGTATGTCACTTAAAATTTATGATTAAAAATTTTTTGCATTGCAATTGCTTTCATAGCATTAAACTGTCTTCCTCAAGCTTTTAATAGTTTAATTTAAAATTTAAGAAATTTATTATTCGACATAAAGTCCATCCCAATCTGAAATTTATTTAAAAATAAACAAATGTTTCATAATTTATTCCAACTGAACTAAATAATTGTTGACTGCACTAAAAATTTAGTAATAAGGTCTATTGTACCATTTTCAATCTTAGTGCCTTTAGGTGGTCAAAAGTTTGAATTCAAATACAAATCGACCATTATTTTGAAAACTTGAATTCCGTTTAACCCATGCAAACTTAGCAAAAAAAATTGGAATTATTTTTATTATATGTATATTATGTATATACATATAATAACGTACTATAGTTTTCATTGTTTTTTTATTATGATACAAAATAGTACTAAAAAATACAAGTTGTCGATTTTACCATCCCTGCTGCACGTTATTAAATTCTGCTACTGAGGCTTAGCAGAAACACTATCTACTATAAAAAACCAATAAAAACAGCAACACTCACACCGGTTTGTGTCTTTTGACCGGATAGTGGAAATGCTAATATAGAGCTTTTAAAAGCGTTAAACACAGAAAATTCTTACATACACACATATGTATACAAAATGTGCATATGGAGCTATAACCGCCAAAAAAGCTTAACCGACACATTTTGGGACCTCGTTTTTCTTGACGAAAATTATGTCGCTTAAGCTTTTTTGGCGGTTATGGTACAATATGTTTGCTAAGTTTTTTATTGCCTTATGACGTTCTTGTAGCAAAGGCTTGGATATTAAAATCTAATATTGGCCCATTCCATATTCCTATGTATCCCATCCTAGGAAGATCAAATCATTTCTAAATAAAGTACATACATAAAAATTTTAAATCTTCATTTGTTTGAGAATAAAACATGTTGCTAACACTTTTTTTATTTTTTTGCCTCTTGCTTATTAAAACTACTCTTTTAAGTTTAAGAGTATTTGTATTCACCACACTCTGTATTTTTAAACTGGTGTTGCCAGATTCATCGGTTTATCCCAGCACTCTACCGATTTTGCATCGAAATGTGTAAATTTTTTTGAATTTTATAGGAAAGAGTAAAAAGTAAACAAAAACAATCAAAGTGACTGAAGTAAAGTTTCTTTATTTTTATTCTTTATACGGCCAATTGATATGATAAAATTTTTAAAATATTGTAGGAACATGAGTTTCGATGTAGTACCCATTAATTAATTTAAAACGTCAAGGTCTGTGTTTTGCAAATAACGATTTCTACGTTCCAGATTTTCAAAAATAAGAGTTCAACCTAAATTGGAGCGTCAAGCGTTGCGTTAGCAGCAGGTTACGTATTCATTGTAATAATTAACAAAACTCTTACATTATAAAATTTAAATGACACACTTTTATTTTTATTAATAATTTATGCTATTATAGTAAAATTAAAGACATAAGGAAACACAAAAATTTAAGAATGTAAAATAGTATATAAGTAGAGCAAAATGTTAAATTAAATCGGACTTTAATTTTTAAACGCAATCCGGAAATAACTTGCCTTGTTTTCAATTAAATTCTCCAAATCTATTGGCACCTCTTTTGAGCGCCTATTGTTTGAGCTGGTCTCCCTGACAGCTGTATAAACTAACCAAGGGACTATAAAGACATCATTTGTGACTGGTTTAGAAACTAGGACACTTAAATATTATATCTGATTAGAATATTTTTTCCTATGTTGCCTGTTTTTCAATGATTTTGGGGTTTTTGTACCATTAGCAAATAAGGCCACTAGTACATTTTCCTTCAAACCAAATAGTTGATGCACTAAAATTACATTTTCATATCTTTTCGAAAATTAATTCACAGAAGTGCTTACAAAATCTATTATTGCACCATCGCATTCCTAAATAAATAACGACACCTATCAAGAAATGTGTGAGTGCAAACTAAATTTGCCATAAAAAAATATAAAAAGAAATCTCGGGATTCAAAATTCAAAATTATTTTTTCCCGGTAAATCCGTAATTAAAAGGCTAATTGTGCCTTGCTATATTATTTTTTGTTTTTTTTTAATGAATATTATAGAATTTATATATCGGTGTAGTCCACACCAAACCCGGTAAATTTTACATTATACTCCATGTGAGATTATAGTTTGTGTAGATGGGCTGATTAATAAGCAAATGAAACACTTTGTGAAATCCCAATAAATACACTACAACGTTTTCTTCCTATATTTGAGGTATTTTGGGCTTAGTCATGGATTTGAAAACTTCTTTGCTGATTAGCTGTACCGACCAGAGAAACAAGTCGAGGCAAAATTATCGGCGGCGGCGGCGCAGTAGTTTTGTGACCGGCGGCGGCGTGCCGAGAGAATTTTCGGCGGCTCGAATAAGCATATGAAAATTTAAATAGAAAATAAAAATTTAAACTGAAAATTGATTTTCAAAATTTTTTCTCCGAAATTTGTCTTTTGGAGCAGATAAAATTTCGGCTGGTTTTGAGCCGATGCGAGCCGATACAATCGGCGGCGGCTTGATACACAGAGAAATAACCGGCGGCGGCGCGACGTCGGCTTCGAGCCGGTCGACTTGTTTCTCTGGTACCGACTTACGGTTGAAATAGTCTGGCATCCGTGCTGGCATAAATATAAGATATTCCCCGGCTCTTTTATAATTGCAAGAAAATTTAGAAATTGCATAAAACATTCAACATGTACCAGGGACGGTATTGAGAATTTTAAAATTGTACCAGCAACTTTCAAAATTTGTACTTTTTTGACCATAATTGTACTAAAAGATTTTTTTAGTTCTAATTACACATATCTTTATTTGTTCGTTTTCACAAATTTGCTTGTAAGTTGGGATGTTAAAGTTTAAGTTGAAATTTAACATATACATACATATTAAATTCATGTGCTCTAGTATCCGAATTTAGAAGAAAAATTATTTGGCAATGGACTAGTTTACATTTTTTGATTTTCTCGCTGCGCTTTGCTTTCACAAGACTGTTTTCAACTGAAAATAATATTGTTGATAAGTGAAAATTGACATAAGCGATCGTTTGAAAAGAAATGCGGAGTGAAACTAGGGAAATTCCTCAAATGTACTAAATTAGTCATTGATGTAATATTGTACTTTCCGAGTTTGAATAGTTCCAAAAAAAGTCCAAGTACCAGTTTTGCCATCCCTGACATGTACATATGTTTCTATGTGACTATTTATGTTCGTTTATATGTATGTTTGTATGTATTTAGCAGGAAGAGTGTTTATTTCGATGTTACCGCTTGCTATGCCAAAATCGTTTATAACTGATGCTAGGAAGTAGAGATGGGCGCATGTGTTTATTCTCGTGACACGGACACGCACGGCTCAACACAAAGTGTACGTGATAAAAAAAATTTGATTTCGTGCTTGTCCTGGATTGTGTCGTGTTGAAAAAAATTGGAAAGAACAAACGAAACGATTTTAGTTGTAAAATATGTATGCATGAATTTCCATTAAATAAAAAAATCCATACATACTACGTAGCAAGCACGCTACCACCAGCAAAGTTGTTGTTAGTGTATGGACCTCTTAAGCTTAAAGTTCTGTACATAAGTCAACAGTATCAGCTGTTGACAGTGCCAACTTGGCACGACAGTTTAAAAAGCGACGCTTGTAAACAGCAATTACTTTTTTGCAATAACATTCCAATACCAATTTAATATATGTATGTACCTGTAAATTCCCCAAAATTAGCGAAAAGAGTAATCTCCTCTTAGTTCTTATTTCTCAAATAAATATACAAATAAAACACACACAAACAAAAATATGTATTTGTATATACTAATATGATAACTTTTGATATTCAATTTAATTTCATGCGTGGTGTGCAGTGTCGTACCGTGTTAGAAAAATTCGACACGCTCACATCTCTAGTTTGCATAATTTGAAATTGATACGGGTCTCTGGCAACACTGATTAATTCCAACACCCTCTTTAGATTAGAGTTGTTATTATTTTTGCTTATAACACACATTTTTCATGTTTCACATTTTATATTAAAAAAGATTTCTTATTGGTTAGATAATGTTTTATAATATGTATTAAATTTAATCAGGTTTCATGTTTGTTTTGTTGGCTATTTCGAAATGTAAGTATATGTATGTATCTATGTATGTAGATTTGCATAATTGAAGTTGTTGTTATTTTATGATTCTATTTAATAGACAAAAAAGCAGCAACAACGGAACAAATAATCACATTGTCTTAAAAATAGATTGTGTTCGCGTATAGCGGCGTTTTTTTTTTTTTTTTAGTAGGTATAAGTTGCAAAAATATCACTAATGTGAAGCGAAGAGATATTTTTTATGAATGATTATACCCAGGTAGGAATTTTGAATTTTTGTTTTTAGATTTTATAGTAAATTAAATAAAGCTTATGATATGAGGAAATTTTTTTTTATAGAAATGTAAAGTTCGTTGAACTTTCGAAAGTCATGTGATGATAAGTTGTGAATCAGAGACAGAGACAATAATTTGTTAGTTTTTTTCTTTTTGCTTTTTATGAGCAAATAAAATGTATAAGAACGAACTCGTACTCATGTGTACTACATATGTAGGTACATATGTATGTAAATATGTATGTTTGTACATAAATGTGTACATATGTATATCCACATGTACCTATCTATGTTAAATAGATTTTAAGTTAATGTTTGAATTTAGTAGGTAGTGTTTGTACGTTTTCGAATACCTACATAGGTATGTAGGTATGCACAATTTTCGAAAAAATTTAATTTAGGTGTGTAATAATGAAAATGCAAAATGAATTTCGAACTTTAGAAATAACTTTAGTGTTATTTGTTCATTAATAATTATCACATGTAATTTGGCTTAAAAAGCGATACGAACTTTAGCCTGTTCAAATCATAAATATAGAAACAAAGGAATTTCGAAAAATAATAATTAAATTAACTAAAAAATTGCTCTATTTTAAAATTATTTACCAAGTGTAGAATAGCTATGCTCACTACGTCGCTATATTTCTAAATTTATTTGGTAGGTAGGTACCAAGGATTTCTGTTAGAACACATGAGCATAACTTCGACATTCGTTCTAACAGCTCAAAAATATTTAAAATTTTTCTTTATTTGTATTTTGCCACGATTTTACTTTTCGAACATGCAGTTTTCGACAGAATACAAAATATTTTATAATTTTTAATTGAAATCAATAAAATAAATAATAAATACACTCTTTGCGGCTCATGTTCGAAAATTCGAAGTTAATTTCGAATTTCAGAAACTATTGCAAATGTTTCCTTTTGTCTTTTTGAGCTTGCAAATTGTGAAAATTTACTAAAGTTATATATTTTTCAAAGAATTATGTAACCGTTTACAGATATTGTAAGCCATAAAACTTAAACTTGTCTCTAAATAATTATGAATTAAGTTTGATTCTAAAATTCCAAATTAAGCTAGAACGTTAGGAAATTATTCTATTTTTCTTGAACTGCTAAATATGTATTGAAAGTCCACCAAATCAAGTAATTTTTGAAGAAATTATGCACCGAAATTTTAAATAACATCACTTTTATTATTTTGTACTACCTATAAATCATTGTATTTAATTAGTGCACTCTAGCATTTGCAATTTCGAACTTGAATTTTTTTTATTATACATATGTATGTATGTATGTACATTTATTTGTATTATTCAATGTAATTATTGATTGTAATCTTAACGTTTATTTGGTATTTCCTGTATTTTATGAATGTATAATAATTTTGATATGGTTGATGTTGCCATTGTGTTAAGCAGCTATTATTGCTGTTGGTGTTGCAATTGCAACAGCATGTATTAAGTACATGCATACATACACAGTATGTACATGCATATGTACATTATTATATTATTACTGTGGTACCAAAAAACAGCAGCTTAAGCGCGAAATTACAACATTTTTGCATACATTTTGTATGTGTTATAATGTATGTAGTTGTTGTGTGCCACAAATTGGTTTTTTTTCAACACTAATTTGTTCATTTCTTTTAATTTTTCCGAATAACTTGCTGGTTTTGTTGAAACACTTGCGAATTCAAAACGATATAAGTATTTATGTACTTTGTTACAGACCTATGTGTGTATTACATACATACACACATATGTACATATGTTTGTATGTAAGTATGCATTCATGTATACATTTTTACGTACATACGTATATTTGTTCAATGAGAGTACCAAAAAGTAAGAAAAAAAAGTTGGAAGTTAAAAGTGTGCCATGGTGCGTCATGTGGCAACAGCATGCATATACAACAAGTTGTAAAAATATGAGTGCAATAAAAAGAGTAAAATATCAAAAATTAATGTGAAGTAAGAAAACTAATTCGTTAAGAATGTGAAGAGGTTTCATGAGAGTTGCAATAACAATAATCTTGCTTAATAAATGCTATTTTACAAAAGTTCAAATTTTTTGACTTGTTAAAAAAATGTCTTTAAATAAATATGTATATTTACAAATCCACAAAAATTAATGAAAAAGCATTTTGCTGTGGTCGGAGTATTTTCGAAAATAAGTTTGAATTTTGAAACATATTTTTAAATGATTGTTAATTTACTCTTATGTGTTTAAGCCGTGAAAAAAATCAATTTTCCTTGATTTGAGTGTTTTCGAAATTAGGTTTGAATTTTCGAACATACATATTTTTAAATTATAGTTTTTGCTATTTTACTCTTAAGAAAATGAATTTTCTTTGTTTTGAGGGCTTTCGAAATTAAGTTCGAATTTTCGAACATATCCTAAAATTATTGCCTCTATTATTTTCAGCTTAGATCTAATGTTTTTTCTATTTGAAGTGAAAATTTTCATGCTTAATAGTCCACCTAGTAATATAATACACTTTCGTGTGCCTAAACCAACTTCAAAAGTAATTTTCCAAAATTTTGTTTAAATATTCTTTGCTCGACAATTACAAAATGTAACAATATTAATATTAAATTGCTCAACTACATAGCTATAAATTGCTTAGTTATGTAATTTTTTAAATTTTTCCCACACTTTTTTTAAACATGCATGTATGTATGTATGTATGTACCTAAATAAATTTTAATTTTCAATGACAGACATCCGAATTTAATTTAATCATTCATTATACCGTGATTTAAAGCTCTAACCAGTGAGTGGTGAATGGTGTTTTTAACTTTAAGCTCTTCAACTTTACTACCTGCCTTATTTTCATTGTTGTTGTGGTTGCTTTTTAACCATTGTGTTGTTTTCGAAATTTTGCATCCTTATAAAAAGCACACACTCAAAGCAAAAAAAAAAAAAAAACAAAATGCGGGCGTTAAAACAGCAGCTTCTAGTTTAATATTAATGCCCGTACATACATATGTATGCATATGAAAGAATTTATCTGTGTGTGAAATCCTTTTAAAATCTACCACAAAACAACTAAGAAAAGAAATTGTGCCAAAAGGTAGTTGTGTTAGGATTGGTTTAGATTTATTCGACTGAAAATATGGAACAAATTCCTTTTCATAATACAGGGTTACCAGTAAAAATACTTATAATACCTTACTAAAACCCGTGTAAAAATTATACAAAGTAAACGATATTTAAATAAAAAAGCGTTATTTATAAAAAATCTCCCGTTCAGAACGAAACTTGCATTTCCAATTACCAACAACAATTACCTTATTTGGGGGACAGATTGCCCCTAAACATAAAAGACTGTTTTACACTCTTTAATTCTTGTTAAATTGCTTTGCCTCACGATCCTTTAAAAACTACCTTCTTATATTTGCTTCTTAAAAATCTTTTGATTTTTATCCCACTTAAAAACATAACAGGATGGCAAGCTAATGTTTTTCAGCACAACAATAAAACAAACTACAACAATAACGACAAAAACAACAATGTTAGACGCCATAAATTGTTGCTATGTTAATAACATTCAAAATGCTTGTTGTGTTGTGCTGCATAAGGTTCAAATACTAAAGCAGAACTAAAAAAAAGAGTTGCCAGAAATTTAAGTTTCGAAGTTACTTCGAAGTTTTCTACTAAATTAAGGAAAACTTAATTTTTTATTTAATCTACTGCAAAATGTCGAAATCGAAAATCTTCGATCATTATAGGGCCCAGTATGATAATATTTGTGTGAACAATTAATCTAATTGTACAGAATTGAAATTTTGTTGTTTTTCAGGGAAGTACTTTAAAAAAAAACGCAATAATTGCAACATAACAATTTTTTTGGATGAACGAATAAATTTATTTGAAGACAGTAGGACTAACATATTTTTTATAAACTGTTTGAATTGCCCACCTCTTAACTGAAAGAAAATGGAAAAAGTAAATTTTGTGTGTTCATTAAGAATTACATATTTTTTTACAAAAAACGTCCCTCAAACCAAGGTTAAGCTTTATAAATACTACGGGTACTCTTCACCATCAATTTTCAATGGTAAAAAAGTGGTTTATAAGAAATCTTTCCATACGATGGGTGCCGTGTAGACTCACAATCGACCACAAATTCAATCATGTGACAACTTCAATTTTACCTTTTTGTTGTGAATTAAATAAGTTTTATAGAAAAATTAAACACACTTTTATTATATGGGCAATATTATTTTTCTGTCTTAGTTTTCAATTATATCTCGATGTTGTTTATTGCATGTGTATGTATGTATGTAGATGAGAAGTTATTTAATTTTGATCTAAATCATTGTATAATTTGTTATTGAATAAAAACAAAATTTTATAATTTTTTAAGTTTTATAAGAATTGCTTTATAGATTTTAATATGCAGAATAGTATGCAGTAAAAAACATAAAATTGGAATTAGTGCGTTTTGTTATGTACTCAAAAAATAACTCAAGAAATAACTTTTATTTTGTGAGGAATAAATAAATCTCAAGAAATAATGATTAAAAATGCAAAAATATATAATAAAACTAATTTGTAAAATGAGTCTGTTGTGCTAAGTGTGATTGCAAGTTAAAATGTTATTGCAAAATGAAATTAAAAATATACATACATATACTATATACTATGTTTAATTTATTTAATTAATAATTTATTTTTATTCCTTTTTTAAACCACATTTTAAATAATTAAAGCAAAAGTCAGCAAAATTCTTATGCTGTGTGCACATTATGGCTTTTTGTGACGTCACAATAGTGGTAACGTTTTCCAATTCCCATATTTGTCATTGTGTGGCATTGCGTTTCATATGCAATATTCATTTATGTATGTATGTATATGTCCGTATGCGTGTCTCCCACAATAAAAGTAATTACACGTCCCCACTCTCTCACTCGTTTATTTGATCATTTGCTTTGTCTCATCAATTTAGTTCGTGGTTTAATTTTGGGCTATCAACATATCGGCTCGTCTTTGATGTCAATGCTTTGTTTTAAAGCTTAATTTTAATTAGTTTGTGGTGTCGGAAAATTAATAAAATTACTATAAATGTATTATTTAAAGTGCAAATTAGCTGAATGTTAAATTTTTTTTGGCAAAAGTTGCAAAATTGTATGAGAAAAAAGGGTTTGTAAAGTTCAATCCATCAAAAAGAAAAATATGTACCTATCATCATATTAAAGAAGAAAGAGAAAAGTATGTCAGCCATATTATATTTTTTCTTGTGTTTGTTTTTGTTCTTGCCAAAAAAAAACAATAATAAAAAAGAGATGTAATTGCAGTAGAAATGTGGGTTCGTGAAGGGGGGATGCATTAAGATGAGTAAATTAAAATTTAAGAACTGAGCAAATATGAGTATGAGATTAGCGGTTCTTTTTAAATGTGATTGCAGCAAGTGCGTGTTTTTGTGTGTTACTGGTAAATATGTGCATGCATATGTATGTGGTGTCACCTGTTTTGTACTAAGAGATTTTAAGCCTTGGAATTTTAAGGTAAGCATTGTTTTCTTATTGACTATTTTGTTTCTTGTTTATAAACATGTTGATGAAACATATTGTAAGGAAAATGTTTATAGGTAGGGTTTATTTAAATTTTATTTATTTTTTGTTTTGTTTTAAAAACCCAGTATTTTTGTGAAATAATTTTTCCTTTCAAATTAGTATAATTTTTACAATAAATCAAAAATGTAATCAGCCCCCTTATTCTGTAATTCGGTAAAGCTAAAGCTAAATTGTATCGCTAATAGTGTTTTCACACTGACAAGGTTTTAATAAAAGTTGGTTTTAACATTAAAACCAACTGTTAAAACTAGGTTTTACCATACAGAATTTTTTTAAATTGGTTTTAACTAGGCTTTATGAAATGCAGCCTTGTTTTCGCTGAACTAATTTCAGTGCTGCCAAGTTAAAATGATAATGTTTATGCCAGTTAATAAAAATAAATATGGACATTTTCAACTTAAAAATGCATGCAGCCACAACAATAAGCAAAAAACTGCAGAGAAAAAGAAATCTTTTGGACGGGAAACAATTTAAACATTTTCATTGACCGCATTATATACAAAATGAAAAATTTTTGGCGATGACATAAAACAAAGTATCCGAAAATATATAACTTGATTTTATAGATTATTAGCGATAGAGATTTACCTTTAGCGAGTTACAGAATAAGGAGTCAGGAGTTAAAATTCATGTTTTATTGTACATTTCTTAGAAACTTTTAAGCCCAACGAAAACTATTTATCATTCACTATCCGATTGAGTCTTTAGATTTGTTAGAATAAAATACGCGTATATGAACTATTTCTACACAATTCTTAAACGTTTTCCGAGCGTATGCATGCAGTCTTCTTTGTAAATCCCCACATCTGGCAAGACCAATTTTAAAGATTGCAAAATATTTTCCTTGATGTTGTTGGTGTGTCATTTATTCAAAATTATTTATTTATGTAGGTAAAGTGGGCATAACACTCAAATATACTCTCATTCTCACATTCGTATTCCTCCGTAAATATTCTTTTAAATGTTTACATTTTCTACTGTTTCGGTGTTGGATTTTTGAATTCATTCTGGAATAAAATACATTGAAATACCTACAAAAAAAAAATCATTCAAATTTGTTGATTGTGGCTTAAACTTGTTTTTGATTTTATTTATTTTTCGTTTCTTATTTTTGCTAATGCTTCTGCTGTCGATAAAATTTGCTAAAAAAAGTGAAAAAAAACTAAACGTTAGATATTTCGCCGAATCTGGTTTCAATTTTGAAACATACTGTATGCATTTACATATTTATTTATGAATTTATGTGTGTAATGGAGTTTTTTGTAGCGAATTATGTATTATGTAGCGAATGACCATTATGTTGAAGCAAAAAGTAAGTTGAATTGAGAATTCAAAAAGTCGATTAATCGACTATACCAAAACTATACAAATTGAGCAATCGTTCTCAGTGCTTTTGTTTTGTTTATGTTTGGCCCACTTCAAACATTTTGTTTCGTTTATTTTCGTACTCTGCTTTTAAGTACAAAGAAATCAGAGCAAAAATAAATTAATAAATGTAATAGTGTGGGTTAAATTTGTTACGAAAATCACGTCCTAGCTCCTGTGTCGTGGCATAAAGAGCATAACTCTAAAAATTAATCGTGCCTGCGAACATTGTTTTCAATTAATTTATGTTTTTAAGGATCATTCCAAGGCAGATAGTTCTTGCCGATTAATCGGTTTATAGTGCACTTTCTCTTCTCTAGCAAAAGTGTTACCAGAGTTGGAAAAACTATCCAAACAGTGGTACTTAGAACTTAAGTGTTAACACGAATAATGTTTACAGTTTTTAAACGATTACCTAAAAGTTTTTTAAGAACATACAACAAATATATCGCCCATTTACTTGAATAATGCCATAACCCAATCAGTAATCAACGACTATTTTAAGAATCCTGCAACAATATTTTTGAATTAACAAAAAAAATTTGTTACAGTTTACGAGTTTGACTTGCTGATATTTTACGCTTTCAGGCGCTTATCCGAGTAACCGATTTTCTTCAAATTGATTTTCTTTAAAATTTTATAATATTTTCCGATTATTCGTCAAGAAGTTTACTCTGTCAGGGCTTGATGTTTTTTTTTTACTCACAAAAAAAAAATCCACATATTTCTTTTATTCAAATATTATATGTATATGTCTGTTAATTAACATATTTTTTGCAAGAAATGTTTCATCATCACATAATAATTTATAGTCGTCAAGTTGCGGTTTAAGGTTTTTGATATTGATTTCTCATTTCAAGTTGATTATTTATTAATAATTTATGTTAATTAGTAATTTTATTTGTTTACCATTGATAATAATATCTTGTTGTAGATTTTTGCAAAATAACGACAAATTGTTTAAATTAATTCAGGTTATTTTAAAAGCATGATTTCACGTTTACGTTTTTATTTCAGGTGATATTTATTTTATACACACATACATACATACATAGATACATATCGTTACCTACAGAAAGGCCCTAACTCATTTTTTTTGAAATTGAGAATTTTTGCATTTTTCGATTTCTTCTATCGAAATATATAAAAAACCCGGTTTCAAAAAAAAAAAAAAATAATAAGTTAGGTCTTTTCTATATTATTAAGGTAATGATATGTATGTATATATGTATTTATGTAGCATGTTGCTAGGAACACAACTGGGACGAACGACGAATTTTTCGGTGCGAACTTTCGTCATAAAAAATAAAACACATTTATTCATATGAAAATGAACACAACACCGCCGTAGAACGAAATTAGGCGTGCGTGACGAACTCTGAGATAGATTTATTTCTATTTTGTACGCCGACGAGCGACGTAAAAACAATATTCTGTCCCAATCTCTTTATATACACAATAACCAGTGTGACCAGAATTTAAAATAAAATTAAGTTAAATCACGTATGTCTTAAATATATTTTTAGGGAATACGCAATTTGAATTAAAAAAGGCTAAAAAAGCTAAATCCGTTTTTAAAAAAGCTGAAAAAATAAGCTAAGAGCTTAATGAAAATTTTAAAGCTAAATCCAGAAGAAATAAGCTAAATTTAGACAAAATTAGCTAATATGGTCACACTGACAATAACCAACTTTATCAATTATAAGAGCAGAATTCGCTGAGTAAATTCGTCGTTATTGTGCTTCACACAACGAATTTACGCAGCGAATTCTTATCGACGAATTCGTCGACGTGGACGAAATTCGTCGTTCGTCCCAATTGTGTTCCCAGCATGTGACTTGTTTTCGCAACAACTCTGCTCAAGACAACAAAAATAAGAGATCGGTATAAGATAAAGAAACAAAATTGCATTAATTAGCAATAAAAGTTGTTATAATTTCAAATATTTGTACTTATTATCCATCAAAAAAGTTAAATGCAACTTGAACTCTTAATTATTTTCTAAGAAATTTTCAACTCAAGCAAATTATTTCAAAGCAACCCTTAGTCCTAGTTTACACTATGTAAGTCTTATTGCTAAGCTGATTAGTTTGTTAGGAGAGAGAAACGAGGGGAAAAACGTTTCTGTTCCCCTCGTCTCTCTCTCTCTCTCTACTAACAAACTAATCAGCTTAGCAACAAGACTTGCACAGTGTAAACTAGGACTGAAGAAAAAATTTTTTCCTATTTCTCTTGCTAACAAATGTTTTCTCTCCTACTTAATTAAGCTCTCCTTGCATAACTTTTTTTTTCTTACGAAAAATTTCAAGGTTATTGTACTCATTTTTATTGAACTTTTATCGATCAGCTTCCATAAAAAAATTTTTGCTAAATCTTCTAAGCAAAACAAAAAAAAAAAAAAAAAAAAAGCAAACTCAAAAATTATGTTCACTAACACAAAATAAGAAAAAAAAATCAATGTCAGCCAGTATCAAATTTTTCTTAAAATTCTTGGAAATTTCAAGTGATTTGCACAACATACATGCATGCACACATACATAAGTATGTATTCTGCTGTTGCAGTTGTTGTGTCGAACGCACTGATGAGTTACTAATGCCCATTCATTGTGTTGTTTTTGGCATTTTTGCTCATCTTTTGTATTCAGTTTCATCAGCGATTTGCAGCGGAAAAAGGATTTCAAGGGTAAAAGGCAGGCAAAAAGCTTTAGCAAAAGCTTAAACAAAATTTGGCGCTTAAATAAAAGTACACACACACATACACAAACTGTGCACACACAGTAAAGCGGAAATACAGCCTCGATAAAAAATTATAAAAAATTTCATTCGAAAAAAAAATATGTAATTTTTAAGATGTGAACTTATATTTTTGTATTGATCCTTTGTAGCAAGAACACCATAACTACAAAAATTTTTTTTGCGTAAAACGAGTTTAATGTTTTGCTTTTAGCAACAACTTAATGGGTAAAATAATTTAATTTTAATTTTCATTTGGTATGTATATTTCTTAGCTTGGCTGTAGAAACACCCAGAGTCTCGGGCAGAAATCGAACCCACGATCCTCACACGACTAAGCTATACTGCTTTACCTAGCAGCCATTTAACATATCGCTCATTTATTAAAACAACGTCTTAACTAAAAAAAAAACTAGTTTTAAGGGAAACAACTTCAAAGTTTTCAATTTACACCCAAATTAATGGAAAAATAATTTTTTTTCTCAAAAATTAATTTTAGGCTTAAGCGATATAATTTTCGAACCTCAATTTTTGACCAAAATCGATTATCTGCGATCGTAAATAGTCGATTTTCGTAAAAAAAACGAAGTCAAAAAAATGTGTCGCTTGAGCTATTTTAGCGGTTATGGCTCGATGTGTTGACAGAATATTTACAACTAACTTTGATGTTATTTGTTCATTAATAATTATCACATCTAATTTGGCTTACAAGGCGATACGAACTTTAGCCTGTTCAAATCATAAATATAGAAACAAATGAAGTTCGAGCCATAATAATTAAATTAATTAAAAATTTCTAATTTTATAGAAATTTTGTGATTATTGAAGTTTAGAAGGCTTTTAAGGTACCCACACATTGTCCATATTATTGTGATATAATTTATATTGTACAATAAAAGTGGTATATGGCACAATATATTGGATCAAATCAAAATTCTTTAGATTTAGATTGCGCCACAATAAATATTTTGTAAAATGTTGACAATATTGTACAATAATTATTTTCAGTTACATCAATATTATTGTGCAATAATTGATATTGTACAATAATTGCGATTATTGAAGCTTAGACGGCTTTTAAGGTAAACACCCGTTATCAATATTATTGAAAAATAACTTATATTGTACAATAAAAGTGGTATATGGCACAATATGTTGTATAAAATCAAGTCTTTTTGGCTTATATTGCGCAACAATAAATATTTTATGCATCAATATTATTATATAATATATTTATATATATATATAATATTATAATTTTGATTATTGAAGCTTAGACGGCTATTAAGATATCCAAAACACATTTGGAATTGTACAATAATTGATATTGTGCAATAAAATTTCCTGTGTGTACACTATATTGGCACATGGTACAATATTATGGATAAAAGCAGAAGTCTTTTTATATCATTTTTATAATCCATTTTAAAATTTTTTGTGTAGTATTTATTTACATTTACATATTTTTATTTAAAGAAAAACTGCGCAATATGTTTATTTTGAATATTGTGCAATTTATTGAATAGAGTGGAGCAAAACGACAATAATATAATAATAGCAATCAATAATATTCCATAGTCTATGGTTACTTTAACACATGCAATGTTTGCTTTGCAAAGTCTTGAGTTTGGTGGAGAGTAAGGAAACAACTGCCATTCTCTTTTCTTTGCTTGTGTAAAGGCCGTCTTATATATCTTTTTAAATATGAACTTTATTCTACGGTTCTAAGTACCAGTTTTAAGGATCGTTTATTTTGGCAAAGCAAAACCTTACATTTGAAAATTAAAGTGGCAAAAATTATCATAATGCTCGTTTTGCAACTTTTTAGATTAAAAATTTAATTGTTGTTGTTGTGGCTTTTTAGTGAGTGTTTGAAAAATTTTATCTTCCTGATCATGTTTTGTGTAAATCAATATGTATGATGATCGTGTGTATGTGCATGTTTTTGGGCAGCGGCAGCAGCAGCAGATGTTGTATATTTAACAGAATTCGTAATCCGGATACTAGGGTTATAAAAATACAAATGTGTGTATGGACTTGTACATATGAGTGTGCAAGGTACAATGCACACACACACACACACACACACTCACTCCTGATTATATTTAATTTTCTTTAGTGTGTGTATTAAATGTCCATGAGGCAGGCCTCTGAAGAGCAGCTAAAAACCAGGGATGAAGTGCTGCAGCCTGCAGCCTGTAAATGATGTGCGCTCAAATTGTTGTTTTTTTATTTTTTTTTTCATTTGTAGATTCTTTCAGAGATTTTTCAATGCCAAAGCGTTAATTTTTCTAAACTAATTTAGAGATGGTTTTATGTTTATTTTTACCTGTATTTGTGCAACAACAATGAAAACAATGTGAGATGTGTGAGTTTTTGAAGTCCTGCTTAGGGTACAGTTTAAATTTGTTTCTACAAATAAACTGCAGAAGAAATTCAAAAGAAAACAGTTTGCATTAAAGAGAAATTTGTTGCCAAGGTAATGGTTTTATTTTTGAAAGGAAAAGACGAATAATTAGGAAAGAAGAAGGTAAGATTAGCAGGCATAATAGAGTGAAGGAAAATCCAGAGTCCTTCTTGACATAAAAGGTTTCTTTTTAAAATTGTTTTACCTGCAGCCTATCTGCTTGTCTAATAAATGCTAATCTCTGTATAGGTTTCAACGAAACTAAAACTGTAACAATATATAGGGCATAGTTTTCAATCCTACACAAAAATAGTTAAGAATTGCAACTACCTGTTGCAACTTGTTATGGTCCTTAGAATGAAATTTAAGTTAGAGCAAGCAGATGAGAATTTAAAAAATTGAAAACTTAACTTATGCTTTAAGATTAGAGGTTTGCTTAGCTATTCTAAATATGAAGTTTCTCATAATTTCGGCACATTTGCAAAAATTTCTTAAACTTTAAATTTTTAAGAAAATTTTTTTTAACCTCTAAAATATAAAATTTGTTACTAAAATAAAGAACAGTAAAGCGTTTATCTCAATTCGAGCTTACATATAGTAAAATAACTTTTCTAATAAAAAATTTCAGGCGGGCCAGTTTGAAAGAAAAAAAGTAGTTGCAGTAGCAGAAAGAATTGAATTACTAATAAAGAATTCTGCATTCTAAGTACATTTGTGTGAAAATTTAAAACGGGATAGAACGTTTTCGTGCAACCAAAAAATATATATGTATTTTGAAAATGACAAAAAAAATTTTTTTTTACCATAAGTTTGGTCTTCATGATAAATAATATCAAATTTTAGATTCTTTATAACAAAATGTTGTAGGCAGCAAAAAATTTCAGGCGGGCCAGCTTGAAAGATTAAAAAAAAATTGCAAATAAATTGATGTTTTATAAAATTTCTAGCTCTACATAAAAAAATTTAAGTTCCCATAAAAAATTTCAGGCGGGCCAGTTTGGAAGAAAAAAGAAAATAGCTAATTGCACTGGAAGAAACAATTTGGATATTAGTGTTAATTGCTATTTTCATTAGCTCTCAGTTTCGACTCTTAGAATGACAAAATTTTGTGCTTAAAGAAGCAGGGTTGGGCCACGCCCAATATAGCTTAATATTATATTTTAAATGAAATTAAAAATTTAAATTTAAATTTTTTAAATTTATATTATTCAACCGATACATATTTTTTATTTAACTGAATATAAATTATTTTTAACTCTTCAGTTAAGTCGGTTAAATTTTGTTAAGTCTTATTGATTTAAAAGCTTGCCAGAAAGTTACTTTGTCATTCGTGACTTTTATCTTTAGTATGTGATATTATTATCAAATAAATCAATAAATGAGTAATAATTGCAATGCAAACAAAGTTTTTAAAAACATAAGAAATTGAGAATATATATTTAATTTCATCATTTTGCTAAAAATTCGTAATTCGTTACTTGTCAATATTTATTTCGAAAATTAATTCAGTCAAGTGTTGAATAAAAGGAAAAATTTGTCGACAAAAACAAATTATGTTTAAATTGTAATACTTTTAGTCGTAAATAGTTTAATTATATTAAACCATTTGCTTAAAATTAGATTGTGAAGAAAAATAAATATTAAAAATAAAATTGTAATTCGTGACTTTTTTTTAATAGATGTTATTTATTATTGTGGTAGTTTCTATTATCTGATTTCGTTGCTTTTGTTATTATTTTGGTGTTTAAAGCAGAATAAAATTAAATTAACCAGAGCAGAGTTTCAACATTTTTATACAGAAAAATTAAAACTAGACGAAGAACGGACAAAGTATGAAGAATATAAGCAATAAACATGGAAAATGTAAAGGCAATTACTCTTAAAACAATTTATTATGATTTGAATGAAGTCAAACAATCACAACGAGGTGAAATCATAGCGTCCTAAAGTGAGGTAACGAATGACAAAAATGCTCATTCTCTAAAATTTAAAAATAATAACGTTCATATTATAATTTTTTTCCTTGTACGAAAATAAAAATAAAAAAACGTAAAAACAGCTGTCGCTATAATTAGGTGTGTTCTTAAGATGATGAATGGTGGAATAACGAAATCCACTTAAAAAAATTAGAATGCAACCCAGTAACAAAATTCAGGCAAGCAAGCCTAAGAAATCCCCAAAAAATTAATTTCGCTTCTATTGTCAATTTCCTAATTTTATATTGAAAAATTGGCAGTCCAATAAAAAATTTCTAGCGGGCCACTTTTAAAAGTGATAAAACATGAGTTTGCTGCAATGAAAATTTTCAAGCAAAATTTACTGCAAAGAAATTTTGCATAATGTTAAGCTTTAACCTCGTAGTTCGAGTTTAAATTATTTACTTTTTCTAGAAAACAATTCCGTTGCATCGTCAAACTTATCAGAAAGATCAACTAGATTGATGTATGTGATCTTAGTTTGATTAATGTAGCATAAAGTTGAACGGTTTTGTTCTTCGTTTTTCGTTTTAAGTTTATGGGTCATTGACAAGACAAGTACAGTATTCGTGTTTAAAGCTAAAATAAGCAAAGCACTTAAAACGGTTATAAAGTTAAACTTATTATTCATTCACGTGCAAACAAACTTATACTACATACATGCATATATATAAATTTCATTCATACAAAATTCAATAATGTGAATCATCAAGCAGGACGATGGACTGACTGGCAACTGCAAAAAAACAAGGTGTAGCTTTAGCAGTTTTAAGCCTAAAAACTGAATACGACAGATGCTCTTCGTTTTTTTCAGCTCTTTTTTTTTGTTATAATGGCCAAAATGCACTGCAACAACTCCAAAAAAAAGGCCAACAACAAAACCTTTTTTGTAGCATTTTTTTTTAACAGCAACCCTTCTGTGTTATATGTTTCTTATTTAATTTTATTTTTTGCTCGAAATTATAATCAAAAAAAGAAAGAAAGTAATTTTTGGCTGCAACACAACATGCAGAAAGCTAACAATTGCAGCAGGATCATTTTATAAAGGAAATGACATACTAAAAAATAAAACGAAATGCAATGCAGGATAATAAAGAAAGCATTTCGCTGTTAAAACAAATGTTCATTTAATCAACAATAAATTACATTTATCCTGGCCTTTCTTTTTCCGTTTATTGTAATTGCAAGCAAAGGGTTCGACTTTTCTATAACTAAATTTTTTCATTTTGAAACGAGTCTACATAATACATATTACATACATACATACGAGTATATGTTACGCCAACTGCTTTACGATATACAAATTAGAAGACTTGCACTTATCTTTGCGACAAGATCATCTCACCAAAAAAAAAGGAATTAAACAAAATTTTATATAGAAACAAAGCCGGAGTGAGAATAAAAGAAAGTTCTAGCCAAAGTTCTTAAAACGTAATAAAGAAAAAGAAAAAAAATAGCTGCACTATAGGAAAAATTCGTTCCCAACAGCTGCGTTTTTAAAAATATTTCTTTTAAATAAAGAGTTCTTTGAGATTTTATATTTAAATATAAATTTTAGAAATCTAGGGACAGAAATGCAATGTGTCTGAAGCGGGCCAATAGCAGAGGCTCCTTAAAGATTTTACATTCTAATTTTCCACTTTACAGAAGGAGAGGAATAGGCGTACTATCGGCAGAAAATACTTTGATATTCTGTATTTAAATTTTCTACTTTGGAGACAGAGAAAAATAAATTCAGTAAAGTGCGACTCTGACTCGCGCACGAAGGGTTCCGTACGAACACTAGATATGTAATTTAATACAAACTTAATCCTATATAATATATAGTTTTGGCATTTTTTTCGTTTTTGGGGTCTTTACGGTTTTTTTTTGTTTTGGCGTTTTGCGTTTTTTCGGTTTTGGCGATTTTTTTAAGTTTTGGCTCTTTTTTTAGTTTTGACACTTTATTTTCTTATTTTGGCGATTTTTTCGGTTTTTGGCGTTTTTTCATTTTGGCGATTTTTTTATTTTTGGCGATTTTTTTCATTTTTGCGATTTTTTTTTATATAAAAAGTTTTTTTAGTTTTGGCGACATTTTCGCGTTTTGGCGATTTGTTCGATTTTTGGCATTTTTTTTCGTTTTTGGGGTCTTTACGGTTTTTTTTTGTTTTGGCGTTTTTGCGTTTTTTCGCTTTTGGCGATTTTTTTAAGTTTTGGCTCTTTTTTTAGTTTTGATACTTTATTTTCTTGTTTTGGCGATTTTTTCGGTTTTTGGCGTTTTTTCATTTTGGCGATTTTTTTATTTTTGGCGATTTTTTTCATTTTTGCGATTTTTTTTATATAAAAAGTTTTTTTTTAGTTTTGGCGACATTTTCGCGTTTTGGCGATTTTTTTGTTTTTTGACGTTTTTTTCATTTTGGCGTTTTTTTTTCATTTTGGCAATTTTTTCGAATTTGGCGATTTATTTTAGTGTTAGAAATTTTTTTTTTAATTTTGGCGATTTTTTTTAATTTTTGGCGATTTTTTTTTTGGTTTGGCGATTTTATAATTTTCGGGTTTTACCGTTTTTGAAAATTTCAAGTGTTTGCCTCTTACGGTTTCCAAGATATAGCAAATTGTCAAAATTACATAGTCAAAATTGCATTAACTGATGGACCACCCTTTAATTTAATTTTTTTTAATTTTAGTGTTAATTGTTGTAGTCTGTATAAAAATACACCAATTTTACAAATTTCAAGTTTCAATATACATATGTTCATACAATTGTATGTATATTACATGGGATTTTAACATTTTTCGTTGCTCGTTTTGGAACACCCTTTAATTTTTAATTCTCATGTATTTGTTGTTGTAGCGGCCAAGGTTCTACATACTCTGTCCAAATTTCAGGTCCGTAGCTCTTATGGTTCCTGAGAAAATACTGTGTGACGGACAGACGGACATATGGACAGACGGACAGACGGACAGCGTAGCGAAAACAATAGGGTTCCTTTTCACCTTTGGTGTACGGGCCAAAAACTCTCAAACATTCAACTTTTGAATTTTATACTTGCGGATAAAGAGGAACAAAAATGCAAAAAGTTTGAGGCGGGCCAGGTAACGTATAGTTCTCAAGGATTCAAAATTTTAACTTTCTACTTTGTAGACAGAGAGGAACAAAAATGCAAAAAGTTTTAGGCTGGTCAGTAATTGAAGTTTTTTTTACCATAAATTTTAATTTTTACTTTATAAGTAGAGAAGATCCAAGATACATAAAGTTTGAGGCGGGCCAATAACGGATAGTTTTCAAAAATTCAACATATGAATTTTATACTTTGCAGACAAAGAGGAACAAAAATACAAAAAGTTTGAGGCGGGCCAGCAGAAGATGGTTGATAAGGATTCAGCATTTGAATTTTATATTTTACATCCAGGGAGAAAAAAATACAAAAAGTTTGAGGCGGGCCAGCAACAGAAAGTTGTTTTTTACTCTACGTTTGAATTTCCTATTATATAGCAAGAGAGGCACAGAAATGCAAAAAGTTTGTGGCGGGCCAATGCCAGACTTTTAAACTTTAAACTTTTAAACTTTCTATTGTGTAGTAAGAAAATTAGAAACCTATGAGGCGGGAAAATATAGGGGAGTTCATAAAGATTCCACATATGATTTTTTAACTTAATATTTAAAAGTTTGTGGCGTGCCGCATCGCTTCAATAGTCTACATTGTTATTAATTTTGTAGCCAGAAAGGAATAAAAATGCACAAAGTTTGAGGCGGTCCAACATGGGATTGTTCCCAAGAATTCAAGATTTTAATTTTCGATATTATGGCCAGAGAGGAACAAAAATGCATAAAGTTTGAGGCGGGCCAATAACGGATTGTTCCCAGGGAATCAAGATTTTAATTTTCCATTTTATAGCCAGAAAGGAATAAAAATGCACAAAGTTTGAGGCGGGCCAACATGGGATTGTTCCCAAGAATTCAAGATTTTAATTTTCGATATTATAGCCAGAGAGGAACAAAAATGCAAAAAGTTCGAGTGGGACAATAACGGATAGTTCTCAAGCATTCAACTTTGAATTTTATACTTTGCAAAAAGTTCGAGGCGGGCCAGTAATGGAAGTTTTTTTCCCACATATTTTAATTTTTACTTTATGAGTAGAGGAGAATAGAGATGCATAAAGTTTGAGGCGGGCCAATAACGGATTGTTCCCAGAGAATCAAGATTTTTATTTTCCATTTTATAGCCAGAGAGGAACAAAAATGCAAAAAGTTTGAGGCGGGCCAGTAATGGAAGTCTTTTTTTTACCTTAAACTTTAAATTTTTACTTTATAACCAGAGCAAAACAGAAATGCAAAAAGTTTGAGGCGGGCCAGGTACGAAAAGTTCTTTTTTTGCTCTTCATTTAAATTTCCTACTTTATAGCTAGAGAAAAATAAAATTGGAAAAATTTCATGGCGGGCCAATAACGAAAAATTCTGTTCAAGTCGGAATTTTATTTTTTTTTTTATTATTTTGTAGCGAGAGAGAAAGAAACATAAAACAAAGTTTGAGGCGGGCCAATAACGGATGGTACCTGAAGCTTCTACAATTGAATTCCCTGCTTTATAGCCAGAGAGAAGCAAAAATGAAAAAAATTATGCCGGCCCTATGAGGGAAAGCATTTTTACTTTAAATTTCAATATTCTAGTTTAAAGTGATAGAAGCACAAAAATACAAAAAGTTTGAGGCGGGCCAGTACTGGCAGTTTTTTTTAGCATGCCTTTAATTCTTTACTTTTTAAACAGAGCAGAATCAAAATACAAAAAGTTTGAGGCGGGTCAATTACGCAAAATTATATATTTATTTATATACGAAATTTTATTCGTACATAATACGAAATTTCTAATTTCGTATTTATAATACGAAAAGTTCTTTTTTGCTCCTCATTTTAATTTAATTTTAATTAACTGTTTTTTCCGGAAATAAAAAAAATTAATTGAAAATTTTTTATAGATATTTTTTCACTTAAATTGTAAAATATTGCATTAGTTTTTTTTTTTAAATTCGAAATTAAATTTCTTCATTTATACAGAAATTTGTCGCGTCCGTTGAACTACACGTATTTAAAAGGGGTACACACTTCGCAACTGCAATACGAAGAGGAAAACTATTTGTATATAATAAATTAAGAAATGGTTCTTTATTTTTGTCTAAGTGTACTAGTAGTTTTTTTTTACTTAAATACGAGCAGAAGTTCATTGACCTGGCTTGAAGTATTTAACTGTATGTTTATTAGTCTGCCTACAGACACATGCAAATATATTCGCTTTTTAGTATAACCTGGTTATAAAACAATTTAAATTGTTGCTTATGTCTGCGGTTCTTAACCGAAAAGAAAAATTTATGAAAACGCACACACACACACATACATTTGTTTGATATTAAATTCAGTTAAGTAGCCAGCCAACTAAGCAAACAGCCAATGCCCATTTTTTAAACTTATTAACAAGATAAAATAACACAAACTTTTTACATTAACTTATTTACCTATTTTTTTTTTGAATTTGTTAAAAAATTTCTGTAGTTCATTCTTATGAAATTGTTTATAACAAAAATTAAAAATTTTAAAAACCCCCGACTTTTTTCAGAAAAGATGTTATATCTTCTAAACGGCTGGAACGGTTTTTTTTCAAACATAGCTAAGAACCCTCTCGATCAAGTCATCTTTCAAACAGAAAAAACTAAATGAAAATCGGTCCAGCCGTTTGGCCTGTACGTGGACACAGACAGACACACAGATACACAGATACACAGACACACAGACACACACTACAAACTTATAACACCCCTTTTTTTAGTCGGGGGTTAAAAACATACATACAAATTAAATTAATTAGATTATTTTGAGCAAAAACTAATGAATCTCAAAAATAGTTGTACTATTTATCGAAATAAAATATGCTCATAGTTTTATTTTCATAAGGAGTATTAAAAATTGCGTTAAACTGGGGAGTATAAAAATAACTCGGCAATCGCCATAAAAATATGTTTTCAATAGTTTCATAAATAATATAAAAATAATTGATATTTAGAACTTTTTTAAATAAAAAAATTATAACAATAAAAAATATCAAACTTGAAATTAAACAAACACTTAGGCGGGCCAGAGGTATATGAAAATATTTTGTTAAAAAACTATTTTAGATAAATATATGAAATCCTATCCGTTCAAAAGGTTGGTTTCAAAAATTTCTAAAATCTTTTTGCTAGAGGAAGAGTTTCAAATGCATTTTTAGGCGGGCCAACGCTCAGAACTGACTTTAAATTAGATAAACATTAGACAAGCTAATCTTACCAAGATACTAATTCGATTTAGTTAAACATAAATTGCGAATTGAGGGTGTTTAAGAAAACATATAAATTTTCTAATGCAATACTAGATGAAGCTTGAAATTTAACCAACTCTAAGGCGGGCCAGAGGTTGCAATATAAGTATCATAGTAGAGTTTTTGCTATATATAACAAATTTTTAACATCTATAGTAATTTTATATCATGCTTTGATTAATTCTAATTTACAAAAAGTTAAGAAACTAATTTTTTTAAGAATATTTATATCTAATAAAATTCCAGGCGTGCCAAAGGTTGGTTTCAGAAATATCTGAAATCTTTTTGTTAGATTAAGAGCTTCGGGAGCATTTTCAGGCGGGCCAAAGATCAGAAGTGGCTAAAAATTCTTTAAGGTTGACTACCATTAGGAAAGTTAATTTTATCAAGAAATAAATTTGATTTACTTAAAAATTTAGCGAATTTAGATTGTTGTAAGAAAACATTTAAATTTTGCTAATTAAATACTTGATAAAGCTTGAAATTTAATAAACTCTTAGGCGGGCCAGAGGTTTCAATGTGTTATCAAAGTATAGCTTTTGCTTTCAATAAGAAACAATTTTTAACTTAAAGCTAATTTATATTATATTTTAAAAGATTTTAATACCTGAACTTAAAATGCGCAAGTGCTAAATATTTTATCTAAAGTAGAACTAAGAGGGTGGGGGCGGGACAGGGCAGATGGGCAATTTTTAGCCGATCGATTTTTATGAAATTAAAAATATAGAAGTATTTGTCTCTAAAATGGCTCACACACTTTACATATTTTTAAAATTAAAACTAAAACCAGGACGGGGCGGGGAAAAAATCTGCGATTTTTATGTAAGTCAATATGCATATCAAAGTAAAGTTTTTGCTTTAAATATCAAATTTTTGTTACTGAATTTATTTTTAAGGATTTCCATTTAAATTAAGAATTTCAACGCGAAGTTGAAAATGGTCCGCCTGAAAATACGTTTGAAATTTATAATGTAAAGAAAAAGCTTTAGATATTTTTGCAGCCAACCTTTGGAGCTCCTAAATTTTCATATGATATTTGAAATAATTTTCAAGAATCTTTTTTAATTAAAATATTTTGAGTTTAAAAAATTATTTAAAATAGCACATGAAATTCTAGGCACGCCTAAGTTTGGCTACAAAAATATCTAAAGTTTTTTCGTTAGCATATAAATTTCAAATACCTTTTCAGGCGGGCCATTTACAGTTTAGCGTTGAATTTCTTAATTTCAAGACAAATTTCAAAGAAATAAATTTTCTCATGTTCACACTGAACCAATTTTTTGTTTGTTTAGATTTTATCTACAAATATGATCTAAGAATTTGTCAAACAACATAAAATAAACATTTATAACCCTCAAATTATACATATTAGCACCTCATCATATACTGTTGGAAAAAGGTTTTTAAGCATTTGTTATGCAAATAAATGTAGAATCCTTTAAAATACAAACTTGTCATGTGAAGGAAGCTCGTAAGTTTGTGAAGCGGAAAAAAATTAATTTGAGTGTCAATCAAAGATGAAAACGCTCTGCAAGAAACACAACTAATTTATATTACATAATCGATGGGAATCAAATGACACAGATACGACGACGAGCAACTTGCCAGCAAAACATGACACAAAAATTTGTTATTCTTTGCATTATTTTTTTTTTGGCAAAAAAAAAAGGCCAAAGGTTTTTCAATTTCTAAAAAAATAGAAATGAAACCTCTGCTTGTCATTTATGTATACAAATGACGTTTTGGAAGCCCCTGCTAACAAGTTATTGAAAAAAAAAGTTTCAAAAGAAACAAAGCTTGCCAAATATTAAAAAAAGATACATTTAGGGGTTTTTCTAAAAAAACCGCCCTTTTTCCAAAATATTTATAAAAAAAATCGTAACACAACAATTTTTTTCTGTTGCTGTTTAAAGAAGCATTTAAGAATTTCACGGAAATCTCACAAAAGCTCAAACAAAAAAAAAAAAAAAAAAAAAAAAAAAAAAAAACACGTGAAAAAATTGATACATTTAAATTTTAAATTCTAAACACAAAATTCCCTCCAAGGAAAAATTAGCACACAACTACAACAACACAAACATAAAAAAAAACAAACGCTATAGAAAGCAAATTAGTTACTAACGATGTGTTTGAATCTCTAAACTAAAAAAGATATGAGGTGCATGCAACATGTGTCTTTGTTAAACATCTTTCTTGTACACATTGCTCTTGTTTTCTACAGCATACAAGTAATTTCTTACCTAAACATTAAAAATTTGTAATTAAAAATCTTTATTTCTTTTAGCCAAGGGGAAAAAACTGGTTTCTTTAAATATTTAGTTTAGCTCAAGGAAGCTAAAGGGGATCGAACTTTGGTACAGCAGAGTTAAAATATTGTTGGTCTTTTCTTTTTCAATTCATTAAAGAATTAGAAAATTTGTTAGATTTTAAGGTACGTACATCTTCCATTATTAGAGCTATCAAAGATTTTAAAAATATGCTGAGAGATATTGAAGCAACGGCGACTCACACCCTTTAAAAAAAAGAAGAGTTTTCTCTCTTATCTTGTTAAAAAATCCTATGTTGATCTAATAATTATTTTATTTAGGGGAAAAGAAAAAAAAACAGTTGTACAGAGTCTTTCATTAAGAGCTTCCTGGCTTTAAATTTAAATAACCAACGTGTGTTGGAAATATAGTCTAAATTTATTATATATGCATATATTTCATATATTTTTGTGCATACACTTTTGTGTATAAACTATAACAAGTGGCCATAGATCATTAAAATTGTAAGCGAGCATTATATTGACTAAATATAATAAAAATTGCCTACCGCCCACCGCTCATATAATATAAATCGATTTTCTCACACTTAATTTTTTCCATCCAAGCAAAAGTCTTCAAATTCGGACATGTACGCTTAGTTTTATGAAAAATAACGAGTATTTTATCAAATGTTTTTAGAAATCGGCAAATTTAGGGCAAGATTTAGCGTAGCAGGAAAAATTTCAGGCGGGCCAGCTTTTCAGTCGGCGAGTAAAAAGTATTTTATTAAATGCGTTTAGAAATCGTTATTTCAGGGCAAAAGTTGGCGCAGCGAGAACAATTTTAGGCGGGCCATATTTTCGTTGGGAGAGCAAAATTGTAATGAATGTCAACTTTTCTTACTGGGAGAGTAAAAAATATTTTATTATAGGCTTCCATAATTCGTAATTTTAGGGCAAGATTTAGCGTAGCGGGAAAAATTTCAGGCGGGCCAAGTTTTCGTTTGGTGACAAAAAAGTATTCTATTAAATGCTCTTAGAAATCGTAATTTTAGGGTAAAAGTTGGCTCAGCAAGAAAAATTTCAGGCGGGCCAAGTTTTCGTTGGGCGAGCAAATTTATAATGAATGTCAACTTTTCTTTCGGGGAGTAAAAAGTATTTTATTATATGCTTCTATAATTCGTAATTTTAGGGGACAGTTAGCGAGATAGGAAAAATTTCTGGCGGGCCAACTTTTCGGTGGGCGAATAGAAAGTAATTCCTTGAATGCTTGAAATCGTAATTTTAGGGCAAAAGTTGGCGCAGCGAGAAAAATTTCAGGCGGGCCATGTTTTCGTTTGGTGACAAAAAAGTATTTTATAAAATGCATTTGCAAATTGGAATTTTAGGACAAAATTTAGCGGAGCAGGAAATATTCTAGGCGGGCCAAGTTTTAGTTCTGGTGAGAGAATGTAATGAATGTCAACTTGTCGTTCGGCGAGTAAAAAGTATATTATTAAATGCTTTTAGAAATCATAGTTTTAGCGCAAAAATTAAAGGAGCGGGAAAAATTTCAGGCGGGCCAACTTTTCGTTCGGCGAGTAAGAAATATATTAAATTTAGGTCAAAGGTTAGCGGGCGGTAAAAATTTCAGGCGGACCAACTTTACGTTTGGCTTATAAAAAGTATTTTACTAAATTTTTTTAAAAATCTTAAATTTGGGGAAAAATTTGGAGAAAACAGCAAAAATTTAAGGCGGGCCAACTTTTCGTTCGGCGAATAAAATGTATTTAAAGGCATTTGATCTCTTAGAAATCGTAATTTTAAAACAAAAGTTGGCGGGGCAGAACAAATTTCAGGCGGGCCAACTTTTCGTTCGGGGAGAAAAAAGTATTTTATTAAATTATTTGAAAAATTGTAATTTTGGGACAAAAGTTAGGCGGGCAAGGAAATTTTCAGGCGGGCCAGTGGTTTGCTGTGGCAATATGATGTATAGAAAATTGGACAGCACTAAGTTCAGAATTTTGCTTTAACAGATTGAAGTTTTTATGGGAATTTTTGGAAAACTAAAATATTACGGGAAGAATTTGGCGTACCAATATTTTTATTTTAGCAACAAATAATTTATGAAAAGTTTCTAAAAATCGTTGCTTCAAAAGCAAAATTAGACTCGCAAAGTAAATTTCAGGCGGGCCGACTGATAAGATTAATATAAATAAATAAATAAAGTTCGTGATGTAGATTCAGTATAATTAAAAAAATGGTTTTAATATAGAAATGCAAAATAAGTTTTGTTTTGTTTATTTGATCAGTCTGAAGTATTTTCGTATTTTGTTTGCGGCTTTTGGCCCGCCTCAAAGTCTATAAGATTTGGCACTTTTTTGTGCAGGAAATCTTTTTTGGACTTTATTATTGGTTGAGTTATGTGAAGGCCGGCATAACTTTGCGTATTCATTTAAGGATATGGAATTTTTCTTTTTTCAAAGTTACAGCATCTGAATTTTGTTGGCCCGCCTGATAAAAAGCCAAACTACATTTCCTAATCTTGTGGTCAGCTCAAGCTTATAAAGTTTTCTCCTGTTTTTGCACACTTTTTGAGTTTTTTTTTTTGTTATATAAATCGCTCACAGTAGGATATTTTATCATTGCTTGAAAAACAAGTTTATTTTTTTCTGAGTTTTATTTTTTTGTGAAAAGGGGTCATAAAAAACACCCTGATTAGGGGTGCATGTTTAATGAGCTTGTACAAAGAAAAACATTTTTTTTCCACATTAAAAAAAAGAAGAAAAAAAACATGCATGAGAGGTGTTTCTAGCGCTTGGAATTTGGTTTTAAAAACAAATTTTTGAGTTCTTTATTTCTTTACAAAAAAAAAAAAATAAGAAAAATATAGAAAATATTAGAACGTGCGAAATATATTTCAAACCGAACAAAATCCAAGGTTAGAAAGGAAAAAAATTTAAAGGGTTTCTTTTAAGACAAAAACAAACTACTGGAACATAAAGAATATAAAATATTCATAAAATAAAAAGCAAGTAAGAAATTTTGTTTTAAAGGCGTGTTAAATGCAAGCAATTGTGGGTTTAATTGGCCTCATGAAGAAGGCACAACAAAATTCAACACATCTAAAATGATAATAACAATAAAAAGATAAAAACTACTTTAACTACGAGCAAAAATTACAAAAAAATTACTCAAAGAATTAAAAAATAAAAATAATGATTGAAAAAATATTTTAAATACCTTGAGGTGCCAGCACCTTCCATTTGCTGCCGATCTAAAGGTGGATCGAAAATTTGTTCGCGATCCTCTTTTGACAATTCCAATTCGGCAAATTGATCCAATTCTGAAGCCATTTTTTATTTGAAAAATTGTTTTTTTTTCTTCTTTTAAACAGTTATAAGATTTGTATAATTTTGTTGCAAAAGTAATTTGAAAGATGAATTTTTTGTTCAGGTGGAATGTTTTAGGAAAAGAAATTTCAAAATTTTGAATTGAATTTTTCTAATGTTTTTTTTGTATGAAAAAAAAGGAAAATATCCAGATTTTATATGTCAATTTGCCAAAAACCTATAACGAAATAAAAAAAAGAATAGAAAAATTATAATCAAACATAAAATGAAAATATAAAATAATAAAAAGTTTTGAATTACTAACACAAAGGTTAGAAGGACGAAATGTAAAGGAAATACAGGATAAAATAGTTTCTAAACATTTTTTTATACGTCATAAAATATGGGCCGACGACCGCAAAAAGCTTTTTAAAAAGCCATAAATAACACTTTTGTTTAGAAACTTTGTAATGGCCGCCTAAAAGTAGGCTAAATAATACGAATTATTAATATTTTTTTTATAATCATTATAAATATTACTTATACGCTCTATACAACATGATTCGGCGTTTTAAAAAATCTTTATAATTTTGTGGCCCGCCTGAATTATTTGAATTCTGGTTTTCTGTTCTTACTAGAGATGTGCAAATGTCCTGATTTTATCGTGTCACGTGATTCGTGATCAAATATTATAACTAATCACGCGTGAGTGCGTGAGCGTGACTGAAAAAAAATTGCTCGTGCGTGATCGTGATAAGTTGTAAACCAGTCGTGCGTGATTAAAAGTATTTTATTCGTGAGCGTGCGTGATAGTAAAAATTTTCAAAATCATTCGTTCGTGAAAGTGCGTGAGTAAAATATTTTTCTGCGTGAGCGTGCGTGTCGTGAGTCAGAAAACACTCGCGTGCACATCTCTAGTTCTTACTAATTTTGAAGTTAAAACTAGTAAGAAAAATACACACATTTCGAACTATTTTTTAATTTTTAAGCTAGAGCTTAAGATATATTATTTTCCATTTTCTGGCGAGAAGAAACTTTGGCCCGCCTGAAAGTAGTTGAAGAATTGTTAATAGCTACTAAAAACACCAGCTTTGTCTATGTTTTCAACTTAGTTTTAATTTTTATTTGTAACCAACGTGAATTTTATTTTTTTTTAGCTAATTTATTAAACGGCGCCCGCCTGCAACTTTCCCGAAATCTTCCAATTCAACTTGTGATCTTAAATTTAAAAGTTACAAAAATTTCCTTTCTTGTATTGAAATTATTTTATTTGCTATGTAGTTGAAATACACAATTTTTTTAGTGAATTATTAATTGGCCCGCCTGAAAGTTTGTTGAAATGCCTTACTCTAGTTTCTAATTTTCAGTTTTATAGTTAGAAAAATAGTTTTTTTATATAATTTATATTTTATTTACTAATTTATTAAATCGCCCGCATAAAATATTTAAACAACTTTCTTCATTCAGGTGAGTTCTGCTTTTTAAAATTCATTAAAGCTGTGGTGTCATCTGTCAGTTGTGGTAGCTTCAAAAAAATACAAGTTTCAGCAAAAGTATTAACTGGCTCGCCAGAAAGTTTAGCGAAATGCCGCACTCGAACCTTTAATTTTAAGTTTTATAGCTAGGAATTTTTGCTTTTAATATAATTTATGTTTTATTTACTAATTTATTAAATGGCCCGCCTAAAATATATAAACAACTTTGTTCATTCAGGTGAGTTCTGTGAAGATATTGCTTTTTTACAATTTATTAAAGCTGTAGTGTCATTTGTGAGTGGGTAGCATAAAAAATAAAAGTTTCAGCTAAAGTATTAAGTGGCCCGCCTGGAAGTTTGCTTAAATGTTACAGCTATAGATGTGATTTTTAAATTCAAAGCTTGGAACATCGTCTTTGTACAAAAAACTGTACTATTTTTTTCTTCTAATTTATGGATTGGCCCGCCAGAAATATAAAGTTTTCACACACATATTTAAATTCTATTAATGAATTTTTTTTTTTGCTAAATTATTACTTGGCCCTCCTGAAAGTTTGGTGAAATCCACAGTCAAGCTTCTAATTTTAAATCTCATGGTAAGGAAAATATTTTTTTCTTATGTTTTATTTACAAATTTGTTAAATGGCCCGCCTAAAAAATGTATATAACTTTATTTATTCAGGTGAGTTGTGTGTAGAGCTTGCTTCTTTTGCAATTTATTAAAGCTCTGGTTTTATTTAAAAGTGGCTAGTTTGAAATATATAAGTTTTAGCTGAAGTACCAAATGGCCCGCCTGAAAGTTTGTTTACATAATGTTCCTATAGATGTGATTTTTGGCTTAAAAGTTTCGAAGCAAATTATAACATAAATTTTGTACAAATGTTTATATTATTATTATTATTATTTTTTAATCTATAGCTTGGCCCGCCAGAAAGATAAAGTTTTTGCAGACATATATTTGACTTCTATCAATTACACCTTTTTGGCTAAATCGTTAGCTGGCCCGCCTGAAAGTTATATCTATTCTATGATTTTTTTTTATGTTTTATTTGTTAATTTATTGAATAGCCCACCTAAGAAATATGCATAACTTTTTTTCATTTGGATGAGTTCTGTAAGGAGCTTGATCTTTTACAATCTAGCTGGAAATGCACAAGTCTTAGCTAAAGTATTATATGGCCCGCCTGAAAGTTTATTTAAATAATACTACGATGGGTGTGATTTTTAGTTTGAAAGCTTCAAAACAATCTAAAATATGAATTTGTACAAAAGTTTATATTATTATTTTGTAAGCTATGTCTTGGCCCGCCAGAAATATCAAGTTTTCTCATACATATATTTGTTTTCTATCAAGTTTAGCTCTTGTCTCAACAGTGAGCAGATTTTTGAGTTGCGTTTCTTACAAAATTTCAATGTTTTAGAGCTTTACATAATTGGCCCGCCTAAAATTTTAATAAATAACTCAAAATTAAGTTAATGCTTAATGTATGTATTTTAAGCTTCTTTTAAATATTCGTTCTTCAGTAAAAAAAAATAATAATGACATGCCTGAAAACTTTTCGATGAAATAAATTTTAGTGCTGGTGCACTAATTTGTTTCGTATTTAGATTTTATATTTCTTAATAAAAAAATTATCAGTTTACAAAAATTATGCAAGAATTCTTAACTGTTCCTAATTTATCAGACAAGCCGGCTGATAATTGTGTCATCCACCCAACTATTATTGCTTTAAAGTGTTGCTAGCTTTCAAATCATAATTTAGACTTTTACCATTTTATGGAATATTGTTTATAAACTTTTCTTCAGCTCCGTTTATTTACTCGTATAATTATCTGTCATTTAGTGCGTTGGCTTTTTTTTTTGCTGTCACTCTTGTCTTCGTTGTATGTTTTACCTTTTCGTGTAATTCTTTTCACTTTAACATGTAACATGTGTCATTTTTTAATGTTTTCAGGTCACACAAATTTAAATCAATAAATTGATTTTTATTCATTCACAAAAAATTAAAAAAGCAGTAAGTTAAAACCGTAAAAAAATTGAAAATATTATGTCAAAATTATGTGGTTTAAATGATATGTCATTTGGTTCTTGTTGCACTCAGTACTTAGTCGTTTGTATGATGAAGCACTTTGCGTTAGTGGTTTGTTGCCAAATGAGGTAATAATTTGTTATTAAGAAACAGTATGACCTGCTAAAGCAAGACAGCGGTTTCATAAGTTTTAAAGTCGATGTTCCCTTTGAAAATATTTCAAAGAATGTAAAAAATATACCGATAATTTCAATTTGGTGACAGCTGAAGTGTTCGGCTTAGTAGCTGTTGGCCCGCCTGAGAAGCTCTACAAATTTTAAGTTTTGTTTTTATCTAATACTCTTAGTGGCCCTCGTGAAATACGAGACAAACTGGGACGTTAGCTGATTCTATCAGTGGCTCTCCAGAAATACTCTGCTACGTAATTCATGGCCCGCCTGAAAAAGTCTGGAAATTTTCACTTTTACTGCTTTTTTCCTTATCTAGTTCTATTAGTGGAATGCCTGATATATTAACATAATTTGGCCGCCTGAGAACGTATGTAAATTTCGTCAAAGTAATTCATGGCCCGCAAAAAAAAATCTAGAAGTTTCTAGTTTCACTGGTTTTTTCTTTTAATCCAATTCTATTAGTTTACCGTCTCATATATCATGCTCAATGAGCCTTGATCCGCCTCAAAATGTATTTAAATTTTGCAAACTTCATCAAAGTAATTCATGGCCCGCCACAGAAAATCTATAAGTTTCAAATTGCACTGATTTTTTCCCGTTTATCTAATTCTATTAGTTTCCTGTTTTATATATCAAAGCTAAATAAGCTTTGGCCCGCCTGCAATCTATTGGAATTTTGATGGCCCGCCTAAAATATTCTGTAAATTTTTTCTTTTTCTCTCTTAAGCTTTGGCCCGCCTAAGAATGTATTGAAATTTGGCAAATTTCATCAAAGTAAAGTAATGGCCCGCCACAGAAAATCTAGAAATTTCAAATGTCATTGATTGTTTTTTTATTTATCTAATTCTATTAGTTTCCTGTCTCATATATCAAGCTAAATAAGCTTTGGCCCGCCTGAGAATTTATTGAAATCCTGTTGACCCGCCTAAAAATCTAGATTTCTAATTTCTCAATTTTTTTCTTTTTGCTCAGTTCTATTAGTGACTTGCCTTTGTAAATATGTCATCAAAGTAATTCATTGCCCGCCTAAAAAATCTAGAGATTTCTAATTTCTCAAATTTTTCTCTTTTTATCTAATTATTTTAATGACCCATCTGATATATTAAGCTAAATAAGCTCTGGTCCGCATGAGAATTTATTATAAAAAAATCTAAATTCCTAATTTCTCAAATATTTTTCTATTTATTCAGTTCTATTACTGACTTGCCTCTTATATTAAGCTAAGTAAGCTTTGGCCCGCCTGAAAATGTATTGGATTTTTTATATGTCATCAAAATAATTTATGGCCCGTCTAAAAAAATCAAGAGATTTCTAATTTCACAAATTTTTTCTTTTTATCTAATTATTTTAGTGAACCATCTGATATATTAAGCTAAATAAGCTTTGGCCCGCCTGAAAATGCATGGGAGTCTTGTTAATTTCATGAAATATAATTACTTGAAATATTTATTCCCCATTTCAAAAAAATATTTGCGTTCAATTTTCATATTAAAGAGTAAATACAACAGTTTTAGGAGTAGGGTATCAGGAAATAAACCTTTTTTTGCAAATAATTAACCTTGATATTTTATTATACTTGAATTTAATACAAAAGCTACATGTATGCATGTGTGTACATGCCAATGAATGTACACATGTATGTATGTATGTGTGTATAAATATACAAATATGTATAAATATACATATAAATGTTTGTATGTATGTATATTTTGGCAGAGGAGAAGAACTGCTTGCCTGTGTAAGAAAATGGCAAAGTTTTTTTTCTAACAAAAAAAAAATAAATAACTCCCATAATCTCTAAAAAATTGGAGGAGAACATGGAACAACAACAAAAACAATAAAACAATGAAATGGAAACAAAAGAAATCCGCAACAGCAACAAAAAATTATAAAACTAATTTAGAAAGAAAAAAAAAAGATTTGTTGGCAAGTGAGAAAAAAAATTTTGTTTTTTTTGGGTTTGAAAAAAAAACACTCACACAGAAGAAAACATAACTACACACACATACATACATCCATTCATACATAGGAACAATTAAATAATAAAAATTACACAAAAAAGGAATGAAAAAAGCGAACAGCACTGAAAAATAGAGTGGAAAAAATATATATTAGAAAATACAAGCATAAAACATAAATTGAATGAATGACAAAAAGGAGCAGGGTTCCCAGTTTTGCTTTATACCTAATCCCCAATTTTAAAATTTTCATCCCCAAAAATCCCTAAAATACCCCTCTTCTATCTTCAAAAATCATACTGTTCTCTAAAAATAAAACCAAAAGAGAAAATTTCCATATATTTGCTTATGTAATTAAATCCATTTGTATATAGTATTTTTTAAATTAATTTTTTGTAGTTTCAGTCCTAAATATCTACAGACATACATATGTATGTATGTATGTACATTAAAGGATTAATGTAAAAAAAAAACTCCTAAAGAGTAAAACAATTATGTATCAATGCTTATCACTTCAAAATCTTCTGAAAAAATTTGTTTAATATTTTCCTTAGAGTTATACAGAAATTCAATTACACAACAATTATTAACACACAATTTTTAGACTTGCCAGACATAAATTTTTATATATGGGGACTGTTCGTTGTTACCACCACATTAAGAAAAATATGATTACATGAGTTTGAAACACACATAAAGGCAAAATTTTTAATTATATATTATCCCCTAAAATCACCATACGAAACTCCCCTGGGGATTTTCAGGAAATTTGTATCCCCAACTGAAAACAAAAAATTCCCTATTTTAGAGGCAAATCCCTAAAACTGAGAGCTCTGAAAAATAAATGTAATTTCAAGAGCAAATACCTAAGAGTTTGTATTAAATTTGCTTTAACTGAGAGTTTTAGGGAGAGCCAGTGTTGCCAGAAAAATGTTGCCTCTGGTCCCCAATTTAAAGTGTCATGTCCCCATTTCAAAAGAAAAATCATAATTTTTGTACCCAAAAATTAATCTTTCAATAAAAACGATTTCTTAAGTCATGCGAATGTTATTACATTTACACCATATGTATAAATTCATGGTTCAAAAGTAGAAGAAAAACAATAAAACATGAAAACTATTTTAAGATAAAATATAAGGAAAAGTGATGTTAGAGTTCAAAATGAAAAGTCCAAAAATACCTCCTCACGAAATTCTGTTCCGGTTCTGTTCCCTCTTATCTGGCTACACTGCGGATAGCTGAAATCTGAAGAGAGAGAGAGAGAGAGAGAGAGAGAGTGGGCCTATTTAGGGCACTATATAAGATTATACCGGCACTAAAGAGAGAGGGGGAAGTTTAGTTAATCAAATATAATTTTTTGGAGCCTACAAAACTGTGTTAAAATTTTATACATACATACATACATACATACAAATACATATACATATCTAGCATTAGAAAACAAAAAACTACAACAAAAATATTCTTACCTAAAGTCAAAAAACTCATTAAACATAAAAACGTACATACAGTCACCGCAAGAAATGAGTGCTCACTTAGTTTTTCAAAACAAAAATACACATTCCATGAAAAGGCTGTGCTATAAATTAAATATAAGAATGATAAAGCTATAACGTTTATTTAACCTACTAAAATTTCTATCACAGATTTAGCTTAAATTTTTTTGTAGAAATTTAATCACACGGCTTTTACACACGCAAAGTTTTCTTTGAAAAGAGAGAGGGAGCTCTTTTCCTTTATCTCGCACTAACTCAAAACTTGGCTGAGTAAACTTTGGGTGTGGGAAGGCCGTCTAACATTCAAAAAAAAAAAAATAGTAATACTCAGTAATTTGGTTCCAAAAAGCAAGTGCTCACTTAAATCATTTTAAAGACGTAAGTCCATGGTCCACTCACAGCAAATTTTTGCTGAGCAGCTAATGAGTTTGTTGGAGAGAGACAGGTAAAGATAATGAAGAGGGGAGCCTTCATAGTTTCCTCTCTTGCTTACATATAAACGAAAATTTTGCCCCAAACTAACAGGACTTTACAAAAATAGAGTGTTGCCAAACAAGTTCTATTGACATCCAACGGATGTAAAACAAAATTTGGTGAGAGGCTTTTAATCACGCAAGTACTGCTTTTCCAAGTCTTGAGTTTGTAGCAGAGAATGGGAAAAAGTTTCCTCTTTTCTTCAAGACTTTTCAAAGTAAACTTTGGGTGTGTAGAAGCCATCTGAATTCAATTCTACGAAGATTAGAAGCAATAATCAGAAACAAAGTATCCCAAACCAATTATTAGCTTTTAATTTTTCATTCATTCATGTGTTCTGGAAAAACATTTACTGAGCACGCACTTTTTGGAACTGAATTTCAATAATGTTTTAGTTTCACGTGTGTTAAAAGTATTCTGAAAGTATTTTTGTTATACTTGCTTAAAAAATTAATAACGACTCGCAATACAAGAAATTAAAATCAATGATAACTAATAACTATTTATTTGATCTTTTTGTGATTATATTTTATTATAAATATATTTTATACACAAAATTCAATAATAAAAAAAATACATATGGGCATTTCTACCAGAAAGTTCACTTTTTTGTCACGTGCGACAGCAAGCAATTAAGTTTATATTTCAGAACAATGCGGCTAAATTTTTCTTAAAACTTTAACTAGTGTAGAGCTGCTGACATCCTACACAAATATATAAAGAAGTAAAAAGAAGTTTCGTTTTGTCGCACGCTACAACAAGTTGACATTCCATCCCAGAAGAAGCTATTCAAGTGTCACCGAAATACTACATATTGGACAATAATAAAATGATTTACAATTTTTTAAAAGAACAGAGCTAAGCTCAAATTAAAAAAAAAGCAAATCAATAACTTTTTATTAAGTCAAAAATAGTTATATTAAACTGCTGATCAAAGTCAAAACTAAAATTAGTGAGCACTAATTTGTTGTAGTGACTGTATGTATGTACATAAATAAATACATAAATACATACGTACACATGCATGTGTATATTTTTTACTTGCGCGTCCGGTTAGAAAATCTATTGACGCGCTCAAATATTGCTTCATTTGGTAAGATTAAACAAAAAATTAATGAAAATTAATAAAATTTTATTTAACAAGCATTTATTTCCAATACTTTAAAAGGGCAATTATTTGTTCAGATGAAGTTTAAGCTCCAGTTTGTCAAAGCTTAAATTAAACATACATATACACACATGCATATGTATGCGTGTATACCTATGGGTGTATAAATAAAGATGCATGTGAATATCGTTACCTTAATATAGAAAGGCCTTAACTCATTATATTTTTGAAATCGAGAGTTTTGCATTCTTCGATGTTTTTTTAACGAAATATACAAAAAACTCGATTTAAAAAAATATGAGTTAGGGCGTTTCTATATTATGGTAACGATATCTAGCTATGTTGTTATATTTAAAGTACATCAAATATGTATGTGAACATAAGGTCTGTTTTAGATATACATAAGTAGTTAAAAAAATGTATCTAACAAATTTTTAAAATTTTCCAGAAAGCTATATACATATCGTTACCCTAACTCATTATTTTATTTTTTTTTTTTTTTGAAATCCAGTATTTTATATATTTCGATAGAAGAACATCTAATGTGTCGAAAAAATTTAAAAATCTCGATTTAAAAAAAAATATGAGTTAAGGCCTTTCTATATTAAGGTAACGATATGGACTTGAATGCAAGTTAAAAAAACATTCTAATGCTCAAAGTATAAAAAATGAATTATAATTTTTAGGTTTAGCACGGATTTTATGGTTTAAGCTAAGCTTAGCATAACTTAAACTAAGAGAGATAGAGATAGAGAGAGAAGGAAATTGAATAACGCTAAATGGTCCGCCAGAAAAGTGGGTTCGTTTTATTGTAAAATTAAAATATCTCAAGTTATCTGCTTTTGAAAAATATTCTTGTATTTTTTTTATTAAGTGGCCCGCCTAAAATTTTATCAAAACTCTCTACATAACATATTGATTTAACCTTTTTAGCATTAATTAGTAGCTGGCCCGCCTGGAATTTAAACAAAGGATATTAAATGAATAATAATCATCATAAAATTATAACATTTTATTCAAAGTATGCAGGTGCGTTTGTCAAAATTTGTAACTTAACAACCTTAAACATTATTAAATTCATATTTTTTTTTAACAAGAGAAGTAACACTCAGGCAATTAATGCCTACTACTATTACTAGGTGTTACCTTCTTTTAGGAAAGGGATAGTGATAGAAGACAGGTGTTGAATGAAGATATGGAAGAAAGCTTCATTCTTTTACAACTCTGCTTTTTGCACGCTTTTTGATAATGCCGTGTTGCAGCGCCTTCTGGTGTTAAAGGAGGCGTATTAAATTTTGAAGCTGTGTTTAGTAGCCATTGATTTTTCTACACAATACCGACGAAGGAGGGCGCTCTGATGTTACATTAGGATTAGCATCTGCTGAAGTCGGTATAGTTCAGTGACCAGTGACTATGCCTTCATCACTTGAACCTTCCTACAACAACTGATGCAAAGGGACTCTAATGCACATCAGAAAAATGCGTGGTGTTGTTATTTTGATGACTGTCGGATACAGGGATTGAACCCAGGATCTTCAGTTTTGTAGTCAACGTGCTAACTACTTCAGCCAACGCCACCCTTGATTTTTTACAATTTGTCAAGTGGCCCGCCTGAAAATGTATATAAATACAAGTTATTATCTTATTTTAGCTCTTAAAAACCTTTAATCAAAAACTGTCCCGCCTGAAAGTTCATCGAAAGATGACTTTTAGCGAAAATTTAATAAAAGCTGGCTCACCTACAAACTTTTCTTAAAGCAATTTTCAACATGAGAATTCCTGATCAAACAGTGGGCCGCCTTAAAGTTTCTTTGAAAGCTAAATTTCTCTTGTTAGCTTTTTGAAGCTAGCTAAATTATAATTTTCATGGGCACATTGATTTTTGTACAATTTATTAAATGGCCCGCCTCGAAATTTGTATTAAAAAATTTTTTAATTTACCTATAAAACCTAAATAAACTTAAACTGGCCCGCCTGCAATTTTGTTGAAAGGCAACTTTAAATATGTTATTTTAATTCTAGAAATCTTAATAAAACACTGGCCCGCCTGAAAGGTTGTTTAAATGCAACTCTTAAAATATAAATAAAATACTGGACCGGCTGAAAATTTATAGCTATTTCAGCAATTTAGTTTAACTTTAACAATTTTATCAAGCACTGGCCCGCCTGAAAAAAAAATGCATGAATGCAACCTTTAGCACCTACAGTCATGATTTAACACTGGTCCGCTTAAAATATTGAACATACTATTTTATTTCTTAGAATTTTACTGGTCCGGCTGAAAATTTATCGAAATGCCACTCTGAGCCTCTTATTTTAACTTGAAAAATTTAATCAAATTCTGTCCCGCCTGAAAAGTGCAGAAATGCTACTTGTAACTCCTCGTTTAATCTTTTAACATGTTTATCAAACATGAGCCCGCCTGAAGGCTTGTCTAATTTCAACTTTCAGGAACTCTATAAAATACTGCCTCCCCTGAAATGTTTGTCGAAATGCATTTTCAGATTCTTAATTTAAGTTTAAAAGTTAGTAATACGCTGTGGCTCCTAAAATATTTTGTGTAAATGCAATTTTGAACATATTATTTTAACTCTAGAAATTTTAATGAAATAGTGGCCCGCCTAAAAATTTATAGAAATGCAATTTATTTGCATCTTGACTTAACCTTACAAAGTTTATAAAACGGAGGACTTCCTAAAAATTTGTATAAATGCAATTTTGAATACATTATTTTAACTCTGCAAATCTCAATGAAACTCTGGCCCGCCTGAAAATTTTTTCAATGCATTTTTGTTTATCTTAGTTTAACTTTAAAAAATTTATAAGATGTTGCGACTCCTAAAAATTTGTGTGAAAGCAATTTTGAACGCATTAGAAACATCTAGAAATCTTAAGGAAATACTGGCTCGCTTGAAAACTTGCTGCATTGCAATTTTTTGCATCTTAATTTTACTTAAAAAATTAGTAAGACGCTGTGGTTGTTAGAAATTTGGGTAAATGTAATTTAGAGCATATTATTTTAGGTCTAGAAATATGAATGAAATATTGGCCCGCCTGAAATTTATAAAAAAAAAGGTTGTGGCTCCTAAAAATTTATGTAAATGAAATTTTGAACACATTATTTTAAGTCTAGAAATCTTAATGAAATTCTGGCCCGCCTAGAATGTTTGTTAAAATGCAATTTTTTGCAACTTAATTTAACTTTTAAAAGTTACTTAATGCTGTGTCTTCTAAAAATTTGTGTAAATGCTACTTTCAACATCTTATTTCAACTCAAGAAAGCTCAATGAAATAATGGCCCGCCTGAAAATTTTTTGAAATACGACTTTTTGCATTTTAGTATAACTTAAAAAATTTAATAAGATGCTATGGCCCTGAGAAATTTCAATAAATGCAATTTTGAACATATTATTTTAATTCTAAAATCTTAATGAAACTCTGGCCCGCCTAAAATGTTTGTCGAAATGCATTTTCAGCATCTTAATTGAACTTTAGAAGTGTAATAAGGCCGTGGACGTCCTAAAAGTGTGTGTAAATGTAATTTTGAGCATATTCTTTTAGATCTAGAAATCTGAATGAAATATTGGCCCGCCTGAAAATATGTCGAAAAGAAACTCACAGCGTATTAATTGAACTTTAAAAATTTAATCAAGTACTGGCTCATATAAAAAACTACAGACACGCAGCTTGTAACACTTTATATAGGCATTAAATTTTTTTAAATCGGAAATGGCCCGCCTCAAAGTTTGTTGAAATGCAATTTTGAACATATTATTTTAAGTCTTGAAATCTTGGAAAAACATTGGCCCGCCTGATAATTATCATAACGCAACTTTTGGCGCCTTAATTTAAATTTAAAAATTTAATAGGTCACAATGTCCCCTGAAAATTTGTTGAAATGAACTATTTAAGATTTTGTTTAAGGAAAATCTTGATTAAATATTTGGCCGTTTGAAAGTTCCTTTGAATGTTAATGAAACCGGTTATAAATTATTATTTTATTTTTACATAATTTATTGCACGAATGGCTCAAAAACTTGCCAAATTCAACTGACCAAACACTGGCCCTCCTGACAATTTTCTAAACGATAAATTTAAGATCGTATTTTAGTTATCAAAATATTAACAAAGTAACGACCCGCAGGAAAACTAAAAAAAATATACAAATTTTAGGATCCCAATTTAACCTTGAAAGTTTAACCAAACACTGGCCCGCCTCAAAATGTTCGAAAGCATGAATTAAAGATCTTTTTTTTGCTTAGAAGTAACAATAAAATATTGGCCCGCCTGAAAATTTTGACAAAATCAAAATTTTAGCATCCCAATTTAACCTTAAAAATTTAACCAAACAGTGGCCCGCCTGAAAAGTTTCGTTTTTTACTTAGAAGGAATTTAACCTTGAAAAATTAGCCTGAAAATTTTGACAAAGTGTAAATTTAAGCATCTTAATCTAAGCTTTAAAATTTAGTCAATAACTGGCCCGCCTGCAACATTTAATATCGTACTTAAGCACTAAAAATCTTGATCAAACTCTGGCCCGCACTAATAGCTCAAAATATTAAATTATTTGGTGTATTTTTATTTCTTGTTGCCCGTTTCCATGTTCAACAAGTATTTTTTAAGTTATGGTTTTGTTTTCAAATATTCATTAATTGGTAATATTGCGTGTTAGATCGGGCACACAAAAAGAATAGAATAGAATTTTGCTTTGCTATTCCATCTGTTTTATTTATTTTTCTACATTTATAAGGTTTTGCAAGCAAATTCGATATTAAAGCCTGAGGGCAGACCACAATGTTTTATTTACATTTTTGCGGTGATAAAAACAATTGAGCATTTGAGACTCCAGCTTCAATAGATCTTTGTGAAATTTATCAAAATAGTCTGATTAAAAAAATAACGCATTTATCCCAAATCATTAGTTAATTGAAAAAGCCTTTAAAACATGTAACGAACGCACTTATTGTAGCGCCTTGAAGAGTCTTCATAGTTTCGCTAAAAATCTTAGCTTTTAATGTCTTTCACCATTTTATTTTATATTAATATTCAAGAGAGTTTTTTTATTCTTTTTTTTTCTTTTTTTGTTAAAGTATGTGTACAAAAATATTGTTTTTTATAGTAAATTACTTATACATTAACATTTAAAAATTAAATAAATATATGAATGTACGTACATTTGCTCTAGAAATTTAGTCGATCTTTTTGCTGTGTGTATATTTTTTTTTGTTAATAAATTAAACTTGTTGTTGTGGATTATATGCTGAAGTTGTTGTAGTAGTGATGAATAAGATAAAAATTGAGGTGAAGAGGGAATTTTTATTTGGACTTCTTTAAAAAGAAAAATATTGTTACAGATAAAAAAAAAGTTTTTGTGGGTCTCTTAGAATTGCAAATTTTTTATCTTGATAGCTTTTGCAAAAAAAAATTTTGTATAGTTTTATTTCATGAAACTCAAAAAACAAATAATTTTTTTGTTGTTGAATGGTTTTGCTTTTAATTAAAACTCAATTTTGTTGCTTTTGCATTTATACAGTATTTGATACTTTGCGTTTTTTAATTAGATGATGTCAGCTTTTTAGGTTTTTAGTATGTATTTTTTTTTCTATTAAGAAGTTACATATATGTATGTATGTATGTATGTATGTATATATTTTTTAAGAGAAATTCTTATATAAAACACCTCAAACACTTAATTTTATTAAGACTTGATATTTGTTAAAAGACAATTTATTTTTTAATATTAATATTTTTTTAATTACTTTAATTAAATTAAAACAAATTTTAACACGTTTTTTTTTTGTTATAAGTTGGATTAGATAATGTTGTTAACTGCCGGTTTTTTGTTTTCCGGTAATTCCCATTCAGTTGAAACGAACTTAATAGTGAACGAACGGACACACACACACACGCGCGTAATTTAAGTTATAATAATAAAAGCAAACATGTAAATTTAACATATAAAATTCAAACAAAAGTGTTAAACTTAAAAAAAAAATTAAAGCAAATTTGTTTTCTACAAAAAAAAAGGAATTTTGAATTTATTTATTATTATTTTGTGGCTAAGCGGCGCATACGTCTCCCCAGAAGGTGTTTCAACAAAATTCTTTGGTTGCTCACGGTTAGGAACGTATTTGAACACTGAACACTAGAGAGTTACCAAAAGTTTCACAGCATTATCTGTGCAGCAAACTAAAAACAGAATCATATACAAACACACACACACACACATACACAGCTCTGAATACTCTCAAAAACTTAGCCAACACACACATACGCCGCAGGCATATATGCTTCAAAAATGTGTTAAAACATACAAATTGATAAATGTCAAAAATATGCTCAAAATCCACAAAATACGCCGAAAATTCGCACAGCAAATTGTTTTTTTTTTTTGTATCTCACTCATATACCCTCATGCACTGCAATATGAATGAAAAGTGTTCGGACACCAAACGCACTCAACAATGAAGTCCTTTTTAAAACCACTTATGAGCTTCTCTTTTTTTCGCACATTTAATTTGTTTGTATAAGCTTGCAACTTAAACTTGAGCAGCTTTCTGCTGAAGTATTAATTGCGTTTTTTTTTTGGTGGAACTATTCTCATGGTGCAGAATAAATTTTTTTATATACAAGATAATTTTGTAAACTCTTATAAACTTAACTTAACTTAACTTGTAAACTCTTAGCAACACACTGTGCCCGAAAACGTCACATACATAAAATTGACTTTGGAGAAATGAGTATCTTCTGTAAAAAAGGACCTCCATCCTAGAACTATAATTTTGCATTAAAATTGCCATTTTTGTAAAAATTACTTTTTTACAAATATCTGTGAATTACTTAAACACACAGAGTATACAGAAGGAATCGAACCAGCGACTCTCCGACTACTAGACTAGTATACTGCCTAGGGGCTATTCACATACTGCGTGACGCTCCAGGAGGTGGGAAGGAAATTGTATGCTGAAAACTTTTTAAAAAGCGATACAACGTGGGTATAAAAAGTCTGAAAATAGCTTTCCATAATATCTGAATGGCCCCTTGTAGCCAAGAAATCACCAAACAAGAATTTCTTTTCGTAAAAAAGAAGTTTTTACGTTTACGTTAAAAGTACATCTCAGCAAAAGTGCAATTTGTTTTAAAACTTGGAAAAGCGTACATTTTGTAAAAAAGTACCCTAAAAAAGACCCAAAAATTATCTCTTTTGTTAAAAGCACACTTTTTTTTGTGAAAAAGTACCTTTTTTGTAAGAAAATACATTTTCCTAATTTTTTTTTTTTTTTTTTTTTTTTTGTTTGTAAAAAGTACCTTTTTGTGAAAAAGTGCTTTCTTGCAAAAAAAAACCTCTGTGAAAAATTAACTTTTTGTGAAAGAGTACCTTTTTGTGAAAAATTACCTTTATGTAAAAGAGTACCTTTTTGTGAAAAATTACTTTTTTGTAAAAGAGTACGTTTTTGTAAACATTACGTTTTTGTAAAAGAGTAAGTTTTTATTCAAAAGTACGTTTTTGTTAAAAAGTGCTTTTTTGTAGAAAAAAAACCTCTGTGAAAAACTTACTTTTTGTAAAAGAGTACCTTTTTGTGAAAAATTACATTTATGTAAAAGATCACGTTTTGTGAAAAATTTCCTTTTCGTGAAAGAGTAGGTTTTTGTAAAAAGTACCTTTTTGTAAAAAATAAGTTTTTGTAAAAAAGTACAGTTTTGTAAAAAATAACTTTTTGTTAAAAGGGTACTCTCTTTTGTTAAAAAAGTACTTTTTTGTATAAAATAAGTACTTCTTTGTAAAAAAATACCTTTTTGTAGTAAAGTACCTTCTTGTAGAAAAGTACCTTCATGTAGTAAAGTACCTTTTTGTAGAAAAGTACATTTTTACAGAAAAGTACCTTTATGTAGAAAGAAATCTTTTTGTGATAAACTACACTTTTGCAGAAAAGTAAATTTTGTATCAAAAGTACCTTTTTATACAAAAGTATTATTTTGTAGAAATTTTTTTATCCGTAAGTTAATTAGACATACATATTACTTTTTAACGAATTGTACGTAAGTTTCCTTAATTGAGACAATCATATACATACATACATATGCATGTGTATATTATATATGTGTGTATCTGTGTATGTATGTAAATGCATACACCTACATACTTAGACATGTGTGGTTCCCTCTTGCCCAATTTTCTCTTGCTGCTTAAAAGCTCAAAATGAATATTTCTCAAATTGTGTATGTATGTGTGTATGTATATATGTATGTAGGTACTACCGGCAAAAAACCCAAAACAAAATTTTTGTTGCTGCTTTTGGAGAAAAATCGCAAAAAAAAATCTCATATTTTAAACAGCTCAATCCATACACTTCGATCCATAATTATGTGTGTTTAACGCCCAATGTAAACTATATGTTATACCGCTAAATAGCTGCTAACGGCGATGTGGCTGCATTAATAAGAATTTCTCTTGATATTGAACATCCATAATAATATATAGGCATTAATAAATACATCACATAGATACGAGGCACATCCATATGCATACAAACATACATACATACATATGTACATGAATCCACATGTCTTCATGTATATTGTTCGTATAGGAACCAAGTGTGTTAGAGTAACTACCACGTTTGTACAAATATGTATGTATCTTTTACTTACTCTTCTGGCTTCGTTACTTCGTCATTACTCAAACTAAATAACATACTTATGGTTTTATGTCCATACATACGTACATATACATGCATAAATACATACATTTGTACAAACACACGGGCATCCATACATATGTATTTATGAAATTTTGGCAATTTTTTCGAGACTCATAAACATAGATACGAATTTAAATTTTGCAAATATTTAGCGGAGCATTCACTCATGAGCAGCGTTGCCAAATGTGCAGTTTTCCCTGATTTTAGTAGTTTTTTCTAAGCATAGAGCAGTTTTGCAGTTTTTTGCCTAATAATACGCTTCCATATACGTGTTATGGAGCAGAAAACTTGTTTTGCTCAAAACTAGTGTTTTGCTACATGTTTTCCCATACATTTTTCATATCAGCAAAACACCTCAAATAAGTTGTCTTCCTCCAAAACATGGCAACATTTGTCAGTGCAACACTGCGTTGTTGGCTAGCTGAAACTTCAAAAAAAAATAAAAACCCGCAATATGCTGATAAAAGATGGCACTAATTCAGAATATTTAATTTTTTTAAGCCTTGATAATAAAATCAAATTGATTTCGAAAATTCGTATAACCAAAACACACAAAAGCATGATGGAAACACTTCGAAGTGTTCTAAGAAAAACAACTAGTTTTGCCCGTAGTGGAAACGTAACATAAAAAGTAAGTTTTTCTATTAATTGTGTAGTTTTTAATTTATACTTTATTTCAATTCTGTTATTTTTATTGCGATATCTGAAATCATAGTTTTACTAATTTTGCTTAATATACCTACATACATAACTGTGAAGGTTTATTAGTAATTTTTCAAATAGCAAGAGGAGATTCACACGAAAGTTGTGTTTTTCTACGAGTATATGGAATTTGGTGTTATTGTTTGCAAGTTGAGTTCATACGGACGTAGCATTTCCTGCATTAATATTAATTTGCCTTATTTAAAAAGAAAAACAAGTTTCACACTTTCTTCATTGAAATTATTCGATCTCTTATAGAATGAGATAAAACACGACGAAGTATGCACCAAATTAAAGTGTAGACACCATAAAATTGGTAGCTATAAAATTTTTTTTTAAGACTCTCTTAGTGAAATTTTAGTAATTCACAGAAGAATCACACGGTATCGATAACGTTCGACTTGTCGCACACCTACATACATTTGCAACAAGAACAAAATGTTAAAATTTGTTTTTGTTTTAAATGTCTTCTAAATTTTCAGTTTTCCAAAAAACTATTATGGCAACGCTGCTCATGAGTTAGTTTAGTTGTTGTTATTGTTTTAATTTGCATGGGTCTTGTTCAGCGTTGCCACCAGTGGAATAAGAAGTTACACAGGTGCAAGTCTAAAATAGTGCAAAACCGAATGAAACAGTGCAAAAAATTTTAGTATTTATTTTTGTTTTATATTATTTTTTGGTAATCTTTACATTTTAAGTTGAAATATAAAAGGTGATAATATTTTACTAGTTCAAAAATAGTCAGGTAAATATGTATATACATACATATTTATACAGTGTAAAATTTCATAAAATATTTATTTAAGCTAGGCGTTTAAGAAGAAAGTTCACAACCTCAAAATTTCACGAATTTTTTTTAATTTCATTTGTTTGGTAATTTTTCACTTCTGCGGCTACCTAAGCGCTACCTAACGATGTTAAGAATCATTTCTAGGATGTTCATATGTTCTAAAAAGTTGTTTATTGAGTTCTTAGGTACATTTTTGTAGCTGATTGTTTCCTTGAATTTTGAACGGTTTGCTACCTATGGACCTCAACAGGGGATAAAAGGTACACAAAATCGAATTTTTTAAATTTCTTGCGATATTGATCTTGAAGATATGAGCCTGAGAAAATGCACAAATGACACCGAGGCCCCAAATCTTTGGGGGCCCATAAAAAAGTACATGACTTGGAGCAAAACTGGTAGACACAGGTCTTTTATATAATTATACTTCAATGACTTAAAATATTACATACAGTGTAGTTTTTATTGGGTATCTCCTCAATATTTCTTATCAAGCGCGCTCAACATGCTATATTAGCATAGGTATGTAGGTGTACTCCGAAACAGATTCGGCAAATTTTTACTGTACCTCTTTCAACCTAACCTAACTTAACTCATTGTCTAATGTTTGATAATCTAGCGCAATGATTGTGCAAATTTTGGGTCTACTACAATACAATAAATTTAATTTTTCTGTAGAAAAACTTTTTCGTTTTTATTGTGAACCAAAAATAACAAATTTTGTTTAAAAAATCAACTTTTATGTAACTATACTTTAATTAAATTAATATTAGTTATAAGTTAAAGCGAATATGAAATGAGCACCAAATGACATTTTGCAGATTTTACATCCAATGCAGAAAGCATTGATTATTGAAGGATGTTAAAAAACTTCTAATCTTATATAGTTTGCATTGCCTTAAAACAACTGAGGTTGAAATGGAATCCAATATTCTTAGCAAATCTTCTAAATATTTTTGGTATAATTTGGCCCTTATTACAAATTTTATTGATTTTAAACACAGAAATATAAATGCCATTAAAGTCTAATAGTGCAAAATTACACAAAAAATGTATGGTGCAGAAATAGTGCAAGGAATTTGAAATAGTTCAAATTTTGCACTATTACACAGAAAGTGGCAACGCTGGTCTTGTTGTCTTCTTTGGGATTTGGAATTTGCTCTCTCGGTTGGATTATTGCCATTGTTGCTCGAAGATTACTCATACTTTTGGATTTGTTTGCACAGAATTTTAAATGTTTGTGAGATTGATTACAGTATCTAAGGGTATTTCTAATTTAGTATGTACTTACATATAAATTACATCAGTTTTGTTATTTGTATTTATTATTTATGTATGTATGTATGTTTGTATGTACATACTTATTTCTAGATTTGTGTATTTAATGATCGTTTACCTAAAGGTGCGGGTGGATGGTTTTGATAATAAACATTTTATTTTATGAAATTTTGGGATTTAAAATTCTCAGTCAATATGGAAAAATTCTGCAGATTAGCCGACCCCAACCAAGATATGCATATGGGATCTAGTGTTGTTTCAACAGTAAAGTACAACATTTTCAAAACGAGGTTTTATCGATAAAGGTACTCGTACCTTTTATTAGAAATAATTTTTTCAAGGCTATTAAGCTCTATGGCCTATTTCCCAACTGCGAAAGAAAACTTTCGACTCACAATTTATATTGAAAACAACAATAAAATATGAAAATTTGTTTTTGTTTTCAATATAAATTGTAAGTCGAAAGTTGTCTTTCGCAGTTGGGAAATAGGCCATTAACAAATGTTAAATTTAATTAAGCATTTTTGTTATTAAAAATTTATATTATAAAAAATTATTACAAACAAGTATTTTTCTTGGAAAAGTAACTTATTTAAAAAAAGTACATTTTTAAAAATGTGCTTCTTAAGATAAAGTATGAAAAAATAACATTTTGTTATGAAAAAAGGTACTTCTTCATGAAAAATTAAATTTTTCGTGAAAAACGTACCTTTTCACAATGAACAAAAATATATTTTTATGACAAAAGTACCTTGTTATGAAAAAGTACCTATATGTGAAGGTAGTACCCATTTCTGAAAAAACTTCTTGTAAAAAGTGCCTTTTTATGAATAATAATATTTTTATGAAAAAGTACATTTTTAACAAAAAATATATTTCTTTGTCAGAAAGGATCTTTGAAAAAATTGCTTCCTTGTAAAAAGTAACTTTTTATGAAACGGAATATTTTTATGATAAAGTAGCTTTTTATACCAAAAAATAATTTTTTCAAAAAGGTACCTTTTTATTGGAATGTTTTTTTTTATTACAACAGTATCTTATTTTTAAAAAAGTACATATAATGAAAAGTATCTGTTTATAGAAAAGTACGTTTTACTGAAAAAGTACCGTTCTGTGAAAAATACTGCTTTTTTGAAAATAGTATCTATTTTTTGTAAAAGTATTTCTTTTGAAAAGTATCTTTGTCTGAAAAAATACCTTTTTATGAAAAGGTATTTTTTTATGAAAAAGAACTATTTTTTATGAAAAAGTACCTTTTTACTAAAAAGTAGGTTTTTATGAAGAATTAACTTTTTATAGAAAAAGTAGCTTCTTAAGAAAATTATATTTTTATGAAAAAGTACCTTTTTACAGAAAAATTTAATTTGTTAAAAAAGTACCTTTTTGTGAAAAAGTACCTTTTTGTGCAAAAGTACCTTTTTATGAAAAAGTACCTTTTTATAAGAAAGTATTTTTGTATGAAAAAGTACCTTTTCATGAAATAGTATATTTTTATGAAAAAGTACCTTTCTGTGACAAAAGCACCTTTTTTTAATAAAAAGTACCTTTTTATAGAAAAAGATAATTTTTGTGAAAAAATTGCCTCTAAATGAAAAAGTGATATTTGTATGGAAAAAGTAAAGTTACTTTTTGTGAAAAAAGTATGTACTTTTTTATTAAAAAATACTGTCCTATGACAAAAGTACCAATATACCCAAACGTATACTATTTTTCGAAAAAGTTTTTTTTTACAAAAAGTATCTTTTTATGGAATATGTAAGTTCCTTTTTCTAAAAAATACCCTTTTTATGCAAAATTTACTTTTATTAGATAAATTACTTTATAATGAAAAACCACATTTTTATTTTTATTACCTCCCATAAAAAAGCTCTTTTTATTAAAAACATTTTTTTTTTTCAAAAAATAAAACTGTTAAAAATTTAATTTTTTTAAAACAATATAAAAATTATAAATTCCTTTAGTTTTTTTAAAATGATTTTGTAATATGAAATGTCTTTAAATGAAAAGTACCTTCCAGCACAAATTTTAAGAAGGTTATTTTCAATTTTTCTAAATACTGATCCTTGAGTTAAAATATTCACTCCTTTAACAAAAAAAAAAAAAAAAAAAAATATCTACATTGGCACTCGAGTCGTTTGCAAAGAGAGCTAAAAAGAGAAAAACCCACATACATACTCAATTTGCATTGGTGTTGGTATAGTGAAATATTCACTTACACTATGAACATCCTGACGCTGGCGTTGCCAAAAATTTCGCAGTTTTCAAAACACAAAGGATAATAGCGAACATGACGCAGCTAACGCCAACAAGTGCAGAAGAAAACCTTAACAAAGAAATAAAATTAGAGGGAACTGAGAAAGAAACAAACGGCAAATGGAGAAAAGGCAAAGGAATAAAATAAACTGAAAAAGAAATTCACAAGAAATAAACGAAATTTATTTTTCTGTATGAGAAAAGATGTGTTTAACACATGATACATACATACATACATATGTATATACATACATATGAAGGTAAAGGAACGAGTTAGTGCAATAATACAGTAAGCATGAACACCAGGAGAGTTAGAGAATTTGTGTAGGTTTATAAAATGATAGAAGATTTGAAAAAAAAAAATAACAAAACTATTGGGAAAAAAAGGAAGTACATTTAGGAAGGACGTGCTCAAAACAATAGATATTTTTAAAATTTGTACATACAGATTTGTTTGATTGCATACACATACATATGTACATATTTATGTACATGTGTGTGCTGTGAAACATTGTGTTCTAAAGAATGAGTGGCTTCAGGGGATTTTTGAAGGCAAAAGCATGGAGCTAAAAGGGACTAAATATATTTTTCTGCTTATTTTTTTTTGCTTGTTGTATTTTATTTGCTGTTTAAATAAACATAAAATAATAAGGAAAATATATAAAAAAATCTTGCTCTTGGCCTTGATTGTACATCCACAACTATTGTTAAGTGTGCACAAGGAATAACAAGAAATGTTGTTCTTAAGATTCCCAAAAAAAAGCGGATACAATCAAACACGTACAAATAAATTTTGCATGTGTGTGTTTTTTTTTTGTTGTTTGTAATTTCGTTGCAAAGACTTCCTAAAAATGTTATTTTAAATTATATGAAAAAAAATGCATATTTGTTAATTAGTTTTTCTTTGGCTTTCTTATTCAAATTTCGCTGTTACGATTATTATTATGATTGTAAGAAGATAAGGGATCAAGTACTATTTGCTTCCAAAGATATCAGGATTTTTATTTTCAAAGGCGTAAAAAAGATGTTTTTATAATGGTTTGCTGAAAATTGTTATTCATTAAACTTAAAGGAAAGTTTTAGGTACATATGTATGTATGTATTTATATTACACTTTATTAGCAGAAGTACGCTTGAAACAAGGGCTTGAAGGCCAACTTTGAGGGCCGGACGCACCTCCTAAAACGCAACTCATCGGTATAAAATTTTTTTGTATTTTTTTTTTACATAAAACTGAAGAGAAGTAGAAGAAATAAAAAAAAAGTCTCCATACAATTAACGGTCACTCTAATATACATATGTGACAGCGCATAAAGAAAGGGACCTAAGGGTAAAAAACATCAATTTTCACTTTTTTTTGATGTGGACAACATCTGAGCATCGAATGAGACCGATCCCATGCCCCAAAAGTGTTCCCTCCCAGAGATATGCGCGTTTTATTCAGTGATGGTACACCAAAGATACACGTATTTAAATCTTTAAAATGGCTCTCCTGAACAAAACAGGACCCTTAGGTCCCTTTCTATTTTGCGCGTCACATATACATATGTATTTCATTCATATTAGAAAAAAATTAATATTAAGAAACTTTGTGATTTTAAAATATTAAGAAAGGCCGGTGGTCTTTTGTTTTATATTAAATATTTTTTTGTTTATATTGCAATATTTTGCCAATTTTTTTTTCTGTGTCTGTCTTCTTCGGGAAAATATTTAAAAAATAAAATTTTTAAGAAAAACAAGCTTTTTAAGCAAAAATATGATTTTTAAGGAAAAAAAAAATACTTTTCATCTCATTAAAAAAGAAGGTAGTTTAGGCAAAAATATTATTTTAAAGCAAAAACATGCTTTTAAAGCAAAAATATGTTTTTAAAGCAAAAATATGCTTTTTATTTTTAATTTTAACCAGAAATATGATTTTTTTTTTGCTTTTAAGTAGGGATGTAACGAATGTTCGCATTCGCTTTCGCATTCGCAAATTATTCGCTTACTTTTGATATTTGCATTCGCTTTTGCATTCGCTAAATGTATGCGAATATTTCAAGCGAATACTTAATACGAACAAATTTTGTACTTTGCCTGGTTTACATCAGGCATTTTTTCATGAAATTTCAAGAAATTTGTTGCACGCAACTTTTTTATTTGCTAATATCAGCGCTATAGAAGAGAGTCATATATAAAAATTGATGGAGCATGAATGTCTGAAGCATTTCTGGCACTTTTTTTAGATTTGATTTGCTTATTCGGGCCTGCTATTGACAAATGAAAAAATTTTCATACAACTTTTTTCATGAAAAAATGCTAAATGTAAATCAGGTACTTCTTTTACAAAAATAATAAATAAATAAATAAATAAAATAAATAAATAAATAAAATAAATTTGTTCTTGTTTCTTTGCAAAATAAGAGCAAGCTCTGTTGTCGCTGAGATCTGATTGGCTGTTGTGATCAGTGATGCCAACTTTTATGGCTCTAAAAGCACATTAAAATTTGAAAAAAGCACAAAAAGCGTAATCTTGAGATCTAAAAAGCGTAAAAAGCACTACCATGAAAAAGAGTGAAGATTCAAACGAGTGAAATTTAATAATGTTTAATAAGGTCTAATATTTTCGAATCTATTCTCTGTTTAATGAAATATATCAGACGATAAAGGTATTCTTTACACTAAAAAAAATAAATACACCATGTTTTTATTAAAGTAATTTTAAGAAATACACAAATTTCTTAAAAGCACTACTTAGTGCTTTTTCTTAGTTTGGCACTAACGCTCAAAATTTGGCGTTTTAAGTCTTCAAAAATCACTAAAAAAAAGCACTAAAAATAGTGCCAAAAGCACCAAGTTGGCATCGCTGGTTGTGATCACTAGGTGTGAAAGCACAAAAAACTCTTTATAAAAGTTTGCACATTGTACATATAGCTTGGAAGTAGCTGACTCATAAGTAAAGCATTCTTCAAAGCTTTAAAATTTTAGCGGAAAACTTTTCTATAAAAAAGTTCTCATAAGCATCAAAATTAAACCAAAGTCCAGCGGTTTTTGGAAATATTTCTCAGTTTTTAAAAAAGAAAAGGCAGTGTATTTTCTACCTAAGACTAGTCGGTTCAAACTTTTAAAAATATTTTGAGCATCATTCATTAGTTCGTACAAATAAATTTGAAACGCAAGCATTATTAACTAGTCATTGTTTGTGACAAATACCACACGAAAAAAGTGCCACTTATTAATTTCATATATCTTTCGGTTTTATAAATAAGTATTTTTAATAAATTAATAAATATTTACTAATTCACTACTCAATTTAAATAAAATGCTATATGTAGTACATAATTATACAAATACAAATTTATTTTCATGTGATTTTTTAACGTCTTGTAATATTTGCATTCGCTTTCGCATTCGCTTTCGCAAAAATTTAAATCTAGCATTTGCTTTCGCATTCGCTAAACTGGTATTCGTTACATCCCTACTTTTAAGCAAAAATTTGAGTTTTATGCAAAAATATGATCTTAAAGCAAAAATATGCATTTAAATTAAGAATATGTTTCTCAGTAAAAAAAGTATGCTTTTCAACTGATTAAACAAATAAGAAGCTTCTCAATTCTATTGTAAAATTTTTAAGAAAGAATATTCTACTGAAGAATTTATATGCCTTTAAAGCAAAAATAAGAATTTTAAGCAAAATATATGCTTTTAAAAACTTCAAACTTTCAAAGAAAAATATGTTTTTCAAACGAAAATATGCTGCCTAGCCAAAATTAATTTTCAGCCGATTAATAAAAAAAAAACGGTTTTCAAGGCGTTTTTTTAAATTTTAAGCAAAAATATGCTTTTAAATCAAATATGTGTTTGTAAGCAAAAATATGCTTCTTAATAAAAATAAAATGGGATGTTAAGCAAACTTACAAATTCTTTAAAGTAAAAATATGCTTTTAAAGCAATAATAAATTTTTTAAGCAAAAATATACTTTTCAAGAAAAAAAAAATGGTGCTTTAAGCAAAAATATGATTTTCTAGCAAAACTATGATTTTAAAGCAAATAAAATAGTTTTAAACCAAAATATGTTTTTAAAGCAAAAATATGCTTTTCAAACAAAAATATGCTTCTTAGTAAAAAAAATGTACTTTTCAGCAGATTAAAATAAAGAGGGAGCTTTTCAATAATTTTGAAGCAAATATGTACATACATAAGTTTTTTAAGCAAAAATATAATTCTAAAGCAAACATATGCTGTGCTTCAAATACGAAGGAGGTTCCCATTTCCCATTTTAACATTATATTTCATTATATCTACCCAAGCGATTTTTACGAGATTTTTTCGCACTTATAATTTTTCTACACAAAAAAAAGTATTATATTATTATTATTATTATTATATATATGATCAGCGTTGCCAGATTTTTTTTAAACTTTAGAAACTTTTGTAAATTAAATTAATTAAAAATATTTTTTATTTTAATCAGGAATAAATTATAATTGGGGATTTAGTTCATTATTTTCAATTCCTACTGAATCAAATCTACTTACTTCGTTCTGTAAGAATTGAAATTGAACTGAATTGAAATTATTCCTGATTAAAATTCATGATAGTGCAATTAATTTATTATTTTATTTTAAACTTAAAAGCTTTCTGCGTAATTTTTCTTGATAAAATTTTTCACAGCAGCATCCCTTATGCTGACTTGTGTGATTTTTATTTGAAAAAAAAATGTCATGTTCTATCAAAAATTTTATTCTTAGATTATTTATCATTATGTGTACATAGTTTTATTTTTTGCTAACTTTGCATATAAAATTTCATAACATAGCATAAAAAGTCTATAGATAACACCAAAATTTCAATCTTTTTTTTTTTTTTTTTTTTTTTTTTTGTTCAAAATATAACATGTCCTGTATCTTGTTTCTTTAAGCAGGGCTTGTGCAAAGGATATTTTATTAACATTTAAATAAAACATGTATGCAAAGAAAAAATTTATATTATCAATAATATTATTGTAAAATACATAAGTAATTTAATGAACAACTTTGAAAAGAAATTTATTACATGTTTTCTCTTTGCAAAAAGGCAAGGTGGTATTAAACCAAAAAGCAAAAAAATAAAAAATAAAATTAAATTTATTTCCATAAAAGACTGTTGTTAAAATCTCAAGACCAGCTGTTAATAATATTTCCACACAAAAATCCAAAAGTTGATCATGTAATTTATTAAGCAGCAGCAGCAGCAGCAGCAGCTAAGGCATTATAACAGCTTTTGAGTCATTATCTCGGTAATGAGCTGTATGGGGTGTAGCTTTCAACAAAAATTGCCGCAACTCAAAAATGCTTGCAATTATTTGGGAATGCTTCTCATAAAAAATTAAGCTATAACAATCTTAAAGTCGTGATGATAACTGCCCTTCTTTAGAATTTTTTTCTCTTTCTTTACAAATTAGCGCATAAATATAAGTAATTTTAACAAATTTGAAGTGTAAGCTTGGCCTGAGCACAAATTATAATTTGACCGCTGCAACTAAGATGACTAAGATGGTAAAAATTTGTATGGCAACAAAAAAAAAATAAATTTTCATTTGCCTCACAAAAGAAAGTACATAAAAAAAGAATTCACTGATTAAATTTTTTTGTATTAAAATGCTTAGATACTAAATATTTACGCCAAAAAAAAAATAATTTTTTTCAGTGTATGCCATATTGACATCATGTCATCACTTAAATTTATTATAATTTTTTTTTTAATTTTATTTATTACTTCTTTTTATTAAATTTAAATGCAAATGACTGCCACCAATATTTGCACTAAAAAAACATTAAACCGATTTTTTTTTCAGTGTATACAATATTTATTCTTTTATTTTTTATTTATTATCGGAATGCATGTTTTTTATACAATTGCAAATGATGAATAATGTTTACACCATAAAAATCAAAAATATAAAAATAATATTTTTTTCAGTGTTCATTGACATCATGTCAACACTTAAATTTAATACATAATTTTTTTATTATTGACACCAAAATATTTTTTTTTTTTTTAATGCATGTTTTTTTTATTTATTGTATCTTCAAATATGAACTAACAATAAGTATTCAAATCTTAAGTCTATAAAAAAATTATTAGGCCCGACCAATGTCGGACATAAGCTTTAGTGATAGTTATTAATAATACATAAGTAGTGATGAGCAACAAAAAGAAAAAAGTGTTTTCAAGCAGCTTCATCATCTAGAGTGTTGAATATCAGAGCCCGTGTATCTCTCTTTTTTAAGCGGATGTGCCCAGTAAAGTTCAAAATATTACGAGCAAGTGGATTAGGATGTGACTCGAGTTTTGTTAGATATTTGCCTGCGTATTTTACAATTTCTTCAGTCACTAGTGGCATATTCAAATCGCGATGTATATTTGAATTTTTGATGTACCATGGAGCCGATGTTATCATGCGTAAAATTTTATTTTGCCTTAGTTGAATTTTCTCTACATTTGAAGCTGAAGCAGTGCCCCATAGTTGAATTCCGTAACACCATATTGGCTTTAAAAGCGACTTGTATATTAAAAGTTTGCAGTCTAGGCTAAGTGTTGAATTTCTACCAATCAGCCAATGTACCTGAGTTAATTTAAGTTTCATTTGAGTTAACTTAGAGTCAATGTGATGTTTCCATGTAAGTCGTCGATCAAGGTGTAAACCAAGATATTTCACATGTGAATGTTGAGGAACAACTTGATTGTTAATCCGAATGGGGGAGCAAGTATCTCTTCTTAGGGTGAACGTTATATGGACACACTTTTGTTCATTGACTTTAATTCTCCATAAGTTTAACCAAAGCTCCATCTGGCTAATGTGTTCCTGGAGTTTGCGGGATGCCTCATCAGGGTTTTCGTGCATACTAAGGCAGGCTGTATCGTCGGCAAATGTGGAAGTATGGATACTACTGCTCACAGGCATATCGCAAGTATAAATCAAGTATAAAACTGGTCCCAGTATGCTCCCCTGTGGCACACCGGATGAAATAGTTTCAGGCCTACTCGTAAAGTCTCCTTCCACAACAGTGAACTTACGGGAAATAATGTAACTTTCCAAAATATTTAAAATGTTTATTGGTAAGTAAGTCTTCAATTTTAAAATTAGGCCTTCATGCCACACATTATCAAATGCCTGGGAAACGTCAATAAATTGCGCAGGACAATACTTTTTTTCCTCAAAAGTTCTTCTTATAAATTGAACCAGTCTGTGAGTTTGTTCAATGGTGCTATGCTGACTTCTAAAACCAAATTGATGGTCTGGTATGCACCCACTACTAATTAGAATTGGGGACAATTTTGTTTTGAGCAGTTTTTCGAAAAGCTTTGACATAGTTGATAGTAGACTTATTGGCCTATATGACTCAGCCTTGGTTAGATCTTTGCCCGGCTTTGGAATCATTTTAACCTTGGCAAGCTTCCAGCTGTGTGGATAATACTCCAGTCGTAAAATGGCATTAAATATGAATAATAGGATTCTCATTGCAATACGAGGCAAGTTCATAAGCATCTGGTTACTAATTCCATCAATACCCGGAGCTTTCTTCGGGTTGAGTTCGGCAATTAATTTTTGTAAATCACGCGTCTTAAACTTTATGTGTTGAGGGGGTAGAGCGACTACATTCGGCAAATCAGCAACACCAGTATATATGTTTGGCGTAAAAACGGATTTTAAGTGCTCAGCAAATATTTTACCTTTTTCAGTATCGCTTCTTGCCCAACTTCCGGTAGATGTGCGTAGAGGTGGCTTATACTCAATGGGTGTTTTAAGCTTTCTAGCAGCGCGCCACAAAGAGTAATTAGACGCTGGTGTGACATCAAGACCTTCCAGATAATTTTTAAGAGATGCAGTTTTTTCAGACGCAAGCAACTCTTGGAGTCGTTTAGTGCACTCTTTAAATCTGATTTTATTTTGTGGTGATCTGTGCTGTTGCCATTCCCTTCTAGCTCTTCTTTTTTCACGTACGAGACGTTCAATGTCTGTAGAATAAATTTTATTAAACCCAGTCTGCGGATGGGAGATAATGGCATGTTCAGCAGCCTGTTTAATATTCTCGCTGAGATTGGCAATGTTAGATTCAATATCATCGGATGTTCTAAGCGTAATGTTTTCCGTACAATGACTACTGAGATATTTTTTGAACCCCAGCCAATTAACACGATTGATCATCTTCACATATGGGTCAGGTAAGTTACTTCTTAAGGGACTACAAATTGTAATGATCGTCGGAGAGTGATCGGACGAAAGATCAAGAGAAGCTTGAACTTGAATTAAATCCCTAGAGATATTTTTTATGACGCCAAAATCTATAACATCCGGAATTTTTTGTATGTCAGTAGGCCAATAAGTGGGCTCCCCACTCGAAATGACATCCAAGCCCATTTTTGAAATAGTGTTGAACAATGCTCGACCTCTGGGGGTAATAAGACGCGAACCCCAGAACGTATGCTTAGCATTGTAGTCGCCAGCTGCTACAAAACAAGGTCACCACCACAAGGACACCAAAATATGGAGAAAAATTTAATTAACTCTTTTTTTTTCAATATTTAAACTCGTATATAGACATTATTTACATAATGTCATCAATACAATACAATCTTTAATAAGCTTTTCTAAATTTTGTAAAACCAAGTCAATTCTTAACATGATTTAAACAATTTATATATTAATGTAAATAATACATAATAAAAGCAAAATATTTTGAGCCTGGATTGGAAATTGAATTGTTGACCTCATGTCAATAAACTATAGTGTTTAATACTGTTTACTATTTTTTATAAAATATTGTAGTGCAGATAATACCAAATATTAATTAAAATTAGGTTAAATGTCTTGTTAAGGATGGGAATTGCAATTATTGACAAAAAGTAGATAATAGATATTGATTTACGTACATAGTATATACATGTGCAAATATTAAGAAAAAGTTTCTTCACTAATTTTTTCAGCACATTTCGGTGTAAACGGTTCGAAATTAATAAATTGAATTGCTTACACGAGGTAATAATTTACATATTTTAAAACAAAATTTGCTCTATTACTTTTATCGGCTTAGTTGGATGTAAATAATACAAAATCTGTATGAAATGAAAAAAAATAAACAAAAATCTCTTATACCTGCCTTGAAATTTAATTGTTGACATAGTGTCAAAAGTGTAAAAAACACGTGTAATTATTGAAAATATTTTGCTTACTCACTTTTTCCAAGCATATTTAGATGTAATTAGAGAAAAATACGTACTATATACAATTGTTGACATAATGTCAACAATGTATGTACATATATAATAAAAAACTATATTTATTTGTCGTAATTTTATAGCTCATTTCCCTATAGATAGCAAAAAATCTGTATTGGATGAAAAAGATCAAATGAAACTGTCTCAAAATTGTGTTGATATGTAATTGTTGACACGGTGTCAACAATGCAAAAACACATGTTATTAATGAAAAGATTTTGCTAAATACTTTTTGCCAACATATTTCGATGTAAAAAGTTCAAAATATACATCACATATAATTGTTGACATAATGTCAACCATGTATGGAATAAAACAAAATTATGTTTGTCATATTTTTTCGGTTTATCTCCCTATAAATAATAAAAAAAACCCTTATTGGATGAAAAAATTAAATCAAAATTGCCTTGAAATGTAATTGTTGACACGCTGTCAACAATGCAAAAACACATAATACTATTGCAAACATTTTGCTGACTATTTTACCCAACATATTTCGATGTAAAAATTGCAAATTGTATATTATATATAATTGTTGACAAAATGCCAACAATGTAAATAGTACAATTAAGTTATGTTTCTCTTAATTTTTCGCCTCAGTTTGTTATAAATAGATAAAAACCTGTATTTGACTAAAAAACTAAACCAAAATTTCTCAAAATTGTGTTGAAATGTAATTGTTGACACGTTGTAAAGAATGCAAAAACACGTGTAACTATTAAAAACTTTCTTTTTTGTTATTTCCTTAACGAATTAAGCTAAAAATAGTACAAAATCCATATTATTTATAATTGTTTACACAATGTCAAGAATGTATGCATATAAAAAAATTATATTTGCTTTGGTTTTAGGGATCAGTTCGCTATAAACAGCAAAACTATCTGTATTAGATTAAAATATTAATCCATAATGGCTCAAAATTGCCTTAAAATGTAATTCTTGACATGTTGTCAACAATGCAAAAACACATGTGATTGTTAAAAAAACTTTGTTTACTTAATTCTCTACTAAATTGCGTTGTTAATAATGCAAAATCTATATTACTTACAATTGTTTACATAATGTCAATAATGTATATATTTAAAAAAAACATTTTTTTTTTAATTTTTTCTCAGACTAATTTGGTGTAGATATTAAAAAATTTATATTGGTAAAAAATTAAACTTTCTTAAATATGCTAGAAATGTAATTGTTGGCATGGCGTCAGTAATCTATATATCCTTGTAAACAATTATATTAAATGTACAATAGTTTAATTTCATATTCATTTAATCCATCTTTAAAGTTAGTTTTAATTCATGAGTTAAGAGATGTAAATCTTAGAAAGTAAAAAAAATTAAATTTATTAAACAAAAAAAAATTTTTTTTTCAATATTTTTACAAACATTTTTATTTACCTTACTAAGAAATTTTTGTTTGCTTATGTAAACATTGTGTGTAAAATATTTTTCTTTCTAAAATCGTAATTACAAGTATTTACAACATTGTATTGAAAAATTAAGTTTTTTTTTGGAGAAAATAACTTCCTCTAATTGCTTTAATTTTCTTCAAGCTTCCTTTTTTTTGTGAATGGCACGTTAAAATTACACCTCTTTTTAATTTATATCCTTGTGTAAATATTTTTTTGCTATACAAGTTGTGTTGTTGTTATTTGACACATTGCATGTAATAAATTTTAAAAAAGGTATTTTGTAGTGCATCCATTGTATTCATTTTTCCTTTATTCTTCTTTTTGAAGTTGTGCAGCACCAATAAAGCAGCCCAACATGCAACAAATAAACAAAAGAATGCAATTTCTAAGGAATCATTAAAAAACCCAGGAACAATTTTAAATGTTATGTTGACACGCGTAACAAAGTGCATTAAGCCCATAAGATGCCAAGAGAGTAAAAGGAAATACAGAGAAAGAGAGAGAAAGCATGAATGCATTTATAGGAAAAAAGGGTTTTAAATATTTTAATGACAAACGGGGTGTTTCACTGCAACCAATCATGACCTAGTTTTTTTTTTGTTTTTTTGTTATTGTCATACGCAACCTGACGTTCATCTGGAAAGTTGAAAAAATTTTATAATGAAGACTGTAGATAAAAAAAAGGAAAAGCACTTGTTGCGTTTCTTAAAAAATGTGCTGAAAAAATTGTATGAATCATCATAATATATACATACATATATGCTATAGATGTTTCACTCAGAAATAAAATAAAATAACTTTAAATGTCTAAAATCAATTCAAAATTTACTACTGATTGACTATTATTATTTTTTTGTGTGGAAATTGTGACAAATAAAGCTTCTAAGCAATTATTTACATGGTGTCAACAATATAAAAAACACGCAGGTGATTAAAATTTTAATGCATACACATTTTTTGTTCACTCATATAAAACAAAATATATAGCAGAACATATTAAATTGTAACAAAACCTTCTATAGATGCCACTGGATACATATAGATGGCTTAATATAAAAAGGGAGTATCTCATTTTTTCCTAAATCACGTTTTTAACATTTTCTGATAGGCAACGTATAAGAACATCCTCTTTAAAGAACTAAATATGTTGCAGTTAAAAGTAAAAGATTTATGGCCACTTAAAAAAATATTTTTGGAAGTAAATGAAAAATTTTACATAATGTAAACAATGCAAACAAAAATATTTAAATGACAGTGATGAATATATTCCACTGATTTCACAGTAAATTTGCAGATTTTGTCAAATTTTGTAATTGTTTACATGATGTCAATAATGTGTAAATTGTGTATACAGTGTAAAACTAGAATGTAAACTTCGAGTTTTCTATTTTTTTCCTTATTTTAAAAAATTTTACTGAAATTTTTATAAACTTCACTTTCTTAGCAATTATTTACCATTATGTAAACAACGTAAACATTAGCATTAACAATTGAAAATCATTTTAGACAGAATATATTACAATAAATTAGCTTAGTCATAAACTTAATTTAATCTGGAATACATTTTGCCAACTTTTTCAATTGTTTACATAATGTCAATACTGTGTAAATGTGTGTAGAAAATGGGAATTATTATATATTTTCTATTTATTCATTATTTCCAAAAATTTTACTGAAATTTTTATGAACTTTACTTTCTTACCAATTATTTACAATGATGTAAACAAAGTTGAAAATAGTGTAAGCAATTGAAAATTGTTTTAGGCAGAATATCTCATAATAAATTAGCTAAGTTATTAATTAAAGTTTCATCTACAAAACATTTTTGCATATTTCGCTAGATTTATCAATTGTTTACATCCTGTCAATAATGTGCAAATGTTTGTAGATTATGCGAATAATAAAATTTTTTTAACTTTCCTATTATTTGCAAGGATTTTATTGATTTTTTTTTTTCTAAAATTCGCTTCCCAATCAATTATTTACAATGGTGTAAACAATAACGACAAAAGTGTAAATAATTGAAAATAGTTTTAGCCAGAATAAATGATAAGAAATTAGTTTATTCATAAATTAAAATATCGTCTACAATAAATTTTTGCATATATCGCTAGATTTTTTCAATTTTTTACATGATGTCAATAATGTGTAAGCTTGTGTAGACTAGGTAAAGTAGTAGATTTTTTCTACTATTTTAAAGAATATCATAATTGTCTAAATAAATTATTGACATTTTGTCAATAGTGTAAATAGCTAGCTAAGAATGTAAATAATTATGTAAGTCCCAATTTACACTATGCAAGTCTTATTGCTAAGCTGATTAGTTTGTTAGGAGAGAGAGACGGCGAAGAAAGAAACGTTTCTGTTCCCCTCGTCTCTCTCTCCCTAAAACTAATCAGCTAAGCAATAAGACTTGCATATTGTGATTTGGGACTAAACAACACAAAAAACGTTAATTTCTATGTTATTTAATGTTTTTTCAACAGTTTATATGTTATTTTGAGTTTTTGACATTATGTAAACAATGTAAATAGTTATTGTTTTAGCTATAATTGGAAATATTTTGAAGCATTTTTACTTCGTCTAAAGTTTTCTGTATTATTTACAATATTTAATATACTTTACATAATGTCAACAATGTAAATAATTGTGTAAAAAATTGAAAAAAACTAAAATATGTTAAAATTGTAAAAATTATAATTTTTAAATATTCCAAAATGATTTTTTTATATTTATTGCTGATTTATGTACATATAGTATATAATTTATAATTGTTGACATTTGTTCAATAATGTAAATAACTAGCTGAGGATGTAAATAACTATGCAAACAATAAAAAAAAATTATTTCAATATTGTTTAATGTTTTTTCAATTGTTTACAGTTGATTTTGAATTGTTGACATTTTGTAAACAATGTAAATAATTATTTCTTAGCTATAGTTGGAAATATTTTAACGCATTTTTACGTTTTCTAAAGTTTTATGTATTATTTACTAAATTTTGTATAGTTTACTTTTTGTCAACAATGTACAAAAATGTGTAAAAAATTTAGAATTTATAAAAATTTTCAAATTTTTCAATAGAATTTTTTACACTATTGATTTATACTTAATTTTTAATTGTTGACATTTTGTCAATAATGTAAATAACTCTATCTCTTAGCTTCAGAGATAAAATTTTAATGCCTATTTTATTTTCTTCAATTTTACATGCTGCTAATTTTTTCTATTAATTCAAAGTAAACCATACAGATCTTAAATGTTATGGCGTTTTCTTTTCTCAAAAAAAAGTTTCAACTTATTGCATTTTTTTAATGAAAATTCGCAATAAAATTAATTTTCAAAAATATGTAAAAAATTTTTATCTTTTATATATGTAGAAATTTCAAAAATAATGAAATAATAATACGTTTTTCCTTTTTTTAATTTTTTTAATAAAAAAATATTGCATTTCCCTTTTTCTTTATTAAATTCTTCCTTCAAACAGTTAATGCATCAAGTTAAGGGTTGATATATGATGTGGATTTTGATGGTGATGATTTTTGTCTATCATCTATTGTATGCAATGATGCGCATGCATCAAAGGTCAGAGTGCAGCAGGGGATGCTGCAAATAAAAGCATAATCCTAGCAGTGTTTGCAAAAAATTGCATAGCAAGGGTTAAATGTGTAATAAAAAAAAAAATAACAAAGTTATAGGCAACAGCTCTCTTTCTAGCGCATGCGATGCACAAATTGCAAGAGGGCATTTTACAGGGTCTAAAGCATGCACACACAAAGACACAAGCATACATATGCAGGCAGGCAGGTTGATGCAAAGAGTATGTGTGTGTATGTGTGCTATGTGCATTTTTTCAATTTTCTTTGCTAGTATGCGAGACCAGCAAACAAACAATGCATATTTTGCATGCGTAGGCGCATTTTTTGCATCTCAATTTGATTGGTGGTTGTCCAATGAAATTTCGCTTGCAGCAAATAAAAGCCAACAACAATTAACACATACCATGTATTGTTACAGCTTTTAGTTAACAACAAGTGCAATAAAAATGAATTCCAAATATTGCAAATTCAGTCAAGCATTTCATTGCCATTTTTTTTTATCTTTTTTGCTTTGCAACAGCATGAAAAACATACACTGAATGTATGTATGTATGCTTTGTATTGTATTTATTGTTTTGCGCCCTGCATAACGCCATTGCATTTATGGCCATTGTGACCAACAGCCACATTTGCAACAAAAGCAACAAAAAAATAACACACAAGTGTAGAGGGCTGCTTCTCTTTTCAACATCTTTCAAACGAACACATTGTCTAAAAGGTGATGAGGAGTCCCATAAAGCCAAGGCCTACATATCCTGCTTGTTAATCACTCATCGTCTCAGCAATCATAATCAGACTCCATCACAACACAAAAGAAAGGGGATATTAAAAAACTTTCAAATATTTTTGTTAAATGCTTAAGGTTTTTATTCTTCTTATTGCTGACCATGTCTTGCATGACTCTTGACAGACACTTAGTGACGTTAATGACATATTCTTGATTAAAAGTGTGAGCGATTATCTTTCTGGTCTCGCTGTCTTCAGTTCTTGCAGTATCTATATTCTGCTGTATTTTAAAAAATTCTTACCATTAGAGTTTTTGCATAAATATTTTTTTTTTGTATTTTTAATACCTTTATAAGACTGAGTTCACACCCGGCAATTTTAGTTGCGCAACTTTTGAGTTTAAGGAAGGGAGAGAGAGAGAAAGGAGAAGAAAATGATTTAATTAACGTGTGTGAAGCCAATCCAAAAGCAATAAAATTGCTAAAATACATTTAAAAATTGCAGCAACTGCAATTTGTTGCAAATATCTTGTAAAAGCAGTTTAGTGATAAAAAAATAACAAAAATACTTAAAACGTAATTATATTAAAAAACTTGTTGTTGTAAAAGAAAAAGGAAAATATTAATGCAAATAACAAAAATTAAAAATTTTAAAAACCCCCGACTTTTTTCAGAAAAGATGTTATATCTTCTAAGCGGCTGGACCGATTTTCTTCAAACATAGCTAAGAACCCTCTCGATCAAGTCATCTTTCAAACAGAAAAAACTAAATGAAAATCGGTCCAGCCGTTTGGCCTGTACGCGGATACAGACAGACACACAGATACACAGATACACAGATACACAGACACACAGACACACACTACAAACTTATAACACCCCTTTTTTTTAGTCGGGGGTTAAAAAAGTAAAATAAAAAAGGATTAAATACTTAAAAAATAAAAAGAAAATAAGTAAGACAGATAGCGTTCTGTTCTCATATAACGAATCGGTGTAAAAAAAAGGTAATACTTAAGATTGGAGCAAAAAACGAATAAGAATATTAATGAAATTTCTTGCAAGGACATCCCCATCTCTCGTATATGCTAGATATTAAAAATCAGTTTTTTGCTACAAATACGATTAGACTGAAGAGAAAATTGATACATATGTATTTAATTACACAGTAAATCTTAATTCGAGCAAGGATATGCACACCTTCTATATATCCTTTATATGAAAAACTAAACTTTTAAGCTTAATTATCACCACAACGCAGCAGAAATTATTATTTGTTGAATTTGCAGTGAGTTTCATTTCAATCCGTGCAAGGACCTGCCTATTTCCCATATATCCTTAGTTTAAGAAAATTAAGTTGTTCCTACAATTGTGATCGAAATCATATAGCAATATCTATAATAACACGATAATGCTCTGTTATCAATATAATTTCAATAAGTTCAAGAAAATAACTACCACCCATATATCCTTTATTTTAAAAAATTTATTTTGTCTACAATTATAATCAAAATGGACCTGAAATCTCAGTACAATAACTTTAATTACACAATAATGCTGCATTACGAATTTAATTTCAATCGGATAAAGGACATAACTACCTCCCATATATCCTTTATTTCAAACAATTAATTTTACTTGCAATTTTTTATCAAAATCGGCCTGAAATTTGTTTATAATATCTATAACTATACGTTATCCGTTGCTGTAGCACATGCCTACCTCTCATATATCCTTTATTTTAAAAAATTTATTTCATCCAAAATTACAATCCAAATGGACCAGAAATTGTGTTACAATATCTCTAATTGCACGATAATGCTGCATAACGAATTTGATTTCAATCGGCTCAAGCACATGTCTACCTCTCATATATCCTTTATTTCAAAAATTTAATTTTATCTATAAATATGATCAAAATGGGCCAAAAATTTTGTTACAATATCTATAATTACACGATAATACTCCGTTACAAATTTAATGTCAATCGGCTCAAGGACATGCGTACCTTCTATATATCCTTTATTTAAAAAATTTAACTTTACCTACAGTTATGATCAAAATGGGTCAAAAATTTTGTTACAATATCTCTAATTGCATGATAAATGCTGCATTATGAATTTAATTTCAATCGAATCAAGAAAATACCTACCTACCATGTATCCTTTATTTCAAATATTTTAAATTATCTACAACTATGATAGAAATGGGCCAGAAATTTGTTTACAATATCTATAACTACATGATTATGCTCCGTTGAGAATTTAATTTCAATCGGATAAAGGACATGCCTACCTCCCATATATCCTTTATTTAAACAATTTTATTTTAAGTACAATTATGATCAAAATAGGCCAGACATTTTATTACAATATAATATATTACACGATAATGCTACATTACGAATTTAATTTCAATCGGATAAAGGACATGCCTGCCTCCCATATATATTATTTTTTTAAATTTCATTTTATCTACAACTATGATATATAGTTATGTATGTGAATAAGTTTAGTTATTTTTATTAAGATTATTTTATTTATACACTTAGCACTTTTGCATATTTTTTTACGGGCAAGGACATGCCTACCTTCTACATGTCTTTTACTTAAAATTTAAATTTTACCTTGACTAATTATTGTAATGAGCAGAAAATTAGAATGTAACTATTTCTAGAATTACATATGTATTAAAAGCTCTTGAGCAAATTATACAACCTCACGGTCAAGGACATAACTAACTCCCATATATCCTTAATTTGAAAAATGTAATTTTATCTATAACTGTGATCAAAATCAAACGAACGTGTTTAATTATCTCTGGACTTATGCAGTTAAAACTTTGGCATTTTTTTTTTGGGGGGGTAAGGACATAGTTGGGCTACATGTCCTTAGTTTAAAAAAATTAAATTTTACCTACAATTATAATTAGAAAGAGCCGAAAATTTTTAACTAGTATAATATATGTATATTAAAAGCTCTTGAACAAATTTTATAACCTTACGGCCAAAGGATATGACCATACATATATCCTTAATTTGAAAAGGTGCAGTGAAGCCTTGCAAATATTGCCAGAATTATAAAGTTAAGCTCTGTATAGAATTTAATTATAGAGTTAGGGTCTACTCATTATTTTTTTGACATCGAGTTTTTTGTATATTTCGATAGACTAAAATCCAATGTATCGAAAAATACAAAAAATCGATTTGAAAAAAATAATGATTTAGGACTTTCTATATTAAGGTAACGATATGTATGTACTTACTTAAGCTTTTTTTTCATTCTAGTAAGCAAACTTTTTGCTGGGTAGAGTTTTGCTAATATCAATAGATTTTTATGATCTGACACTTAAAAATGGAGTGTATGACGTAAATCCACGCATATGTGTGTGTATGTATGTTAGTATAAAAAAAGTTGTTTGTTTTCAAAAAAATTAAATGTGACTTGAATAATATATGTACATATGTACATATGTATGTATGTATGTATGTGTATGTGTATGTGTGCATATTTTGTACACCAGCACAAACAAAAAACAAAGCCAAATGTTAGTAGCAGCGTTTCCCAGGTGACCAACTTGTCGCAGAGGACACTCAGGGAAATTTAAAAATTTGTCATGCACGATATTGGTCGAGATTACAGTTTCTTTTAACAGAAACCGCATTCAAGGACTCGGTAAAAGAAAAACTATTCAACTGGTGTGGCGCTTGTTGTCATTTTTGAACTTAGCGGCCATTTGTCCGAAAATATGCTCAATAATCTGTTTGAGCTGTCGTCAATACATTCTCCAAGCTTTAGTACTGTCGTGCATCTTGTCTTGCAAGATGTCTGAAAGACATGGCCAACTGGGTTGCCATTTAATTCTCTTTAAAACAAACATAGCTTTTGACATGAAAAAAGGTCTTAATTTTAATAATATGTACATATGTACTTATGCATATACTACATAAATAAGTACATAAGTGTATGTATTTTTCTTGGCTTAAGAAATCTTAAAATTAATGTTGCAAACTTCATGTCTCACATTCGTGGCTTGGCTCCCACACAAACACCAACCATATCGTAACATTTTGTTTTAATAATTATCTTAATTTATGCCACTTTTTTCTAACATCACACCAAACAGCCAACATAACATTTCCATTAGTTCAACTTGAATACAAAATAAATATATTTATGAGCTTCAATTTTTTGTGAGTTTTATTTGGCATTTTCTTTTGTAAATTGATGCTGCCGAAGGAAAGTTGGTTGTCTCTTTCATAAACATGAGAATAAGAAAATTTTGTCAGCCAACGAAAAATATGTAGGAAAAATTCAAAATTATTTTTAAGATGTGTTTAATATAGAGGTGGGAGCGTGATAAAGCTTTTAAGCACAATCATACATGCAAGTTCACGAAAATTTTAACTTTTGATATACATATGCTGAAGAAAAATAAATGTAAAATGAAAATAAATAAATTCAGTAAAGTGCGACGGAAGGGAGCTGCGTACAGACACACTACATATACATATGTATAGTAATATATGTATATGTATGTATGTACGAACTTTAGCGTATTTAAGCGATTTAGACATTTCTTAATTTTTTTTGTCTTGGCGTTTTTCTAATTTTGCAGATTTTTTTTTCGATTTTTGGCGATTTTTTTAGTTTTTGGCGATTTTTTAGTTTTCTTACGATTTTTTGGGTGTTTTTTAGTTAAAGTGATTTTTTTTAGTTTTGGCGCTTTTACTTCGTTTGGAGGATTTTTTTTTCGGTTTTTGGCGACCTATTTACTTTTGGTGATTATATTTTTAGCGATTTATTTTATTTTTGATGATATTTTTCATTTAAGCGCTTTTTTCATTTTGCCGATTTTTATTTTCGGCATTGTCTTGATTTTTGTTTTTTCTTAGTTTTAGCGGTTTTGAAAATTTCAAGAGTTTGCCTCTTGAATTAGCGGATTGGATTCCATGCCCATTAAAATTTAATATTATATAACACGTGCTTCTACCTAACCGATTCTTGTGAAACTTGACACACTCCTTGAGCTCTGATCTTGTATTTAAAAAAGTGGGCGGTGCCATGCCCATTGAATATTTGTATTAAATTACAAGTACTTCTACTTATCCGATTCCCACGAAACTTGTCAAATAGTTTATGCTTTTGGAATGGCATAATACTGTAGTTTTAAAAGTGGGCGGTGGCCCATTAAAATTTTGTATTATATTTCACTTGCTTCTGCTTGACTGATACCTACGGAACTTGGCAAACACCTTGAAGTCTGAAAGTGACGATATTTTGCATTTAGAAAAGTGGGTGGGGCCGCCAATAGTGTTAAACCTACACGTTCCAATTACAGTGGAACCTGTAAGGTTATTCCAGTTCTTGCCAACTCATCAGCTCTAGAGTTTAATGAAAGGTTCCTGTGTCCCGGGGTCTAGATGATTCTAATATTAAGCTACTCTGCCATCTCGTTTACAGATGATCGGACGGCGAGGAATGTTGTTTTTAAAAGCGGGGAATCTAGTGCCTTAATAGCGGCTAGACTATCCAAGAAATGGACAAGCATGGATTTCACGCAACACTATGGGCTACAGCAGCAATATTATCAGCTGTTTGAGTTTGATTCTTCACATCACTAACTAGTGCCAGCAGCTCAAATTCTTCCACCAGTTTCACAAGGTGCTTCACGACTACCCAAAAATTCTTTAGTTTTGCGGACTGTGGCGGTGAGATTTTCACAATTTTTTTTGTGAATTTTAATTGTATGGGGTCTATTGAAAGTTAAACGTTTTACTGGAACATCCTGTCTTATAAAATTTTTTCCGATGTTCCCATTAAAAGAATTCTTGGAGGATTTGAAACTTCCATCATTATTTGCATGCTTCAGAAAAAATTAAAAAGCTCTGCACATGGAAAAGTAGTGATGAACTTTTTTCATGTTTTTTTTTTAATTCTTGATCTTGAGATGACAGAAAAAAATTATAATCACGCGTATGTCACTGCTTACAATCACATGAGGGGGTGGCTCACCTTTAAATCATTATAAACCTAATGATTTTTTTTTTGCTTCATAAATTATTCAGTTTAAAATTGTGTGAAGGTGGTGGTTAGCAAAGAAAACTTAGAGCCTTAGAGCCCTGCCGCCCTGCCGCTCAGTCGACCAGCATCTGCTGCCTTTAACGGAAAAACATAACTAACAAAGTTCTTATATTTTCAATAAACATTTTGCATATGAAAAAGCTTTAAAATTTATTTTAAATCAATTTGTTAAAATTTTATTCTTACATTCTTCTTAGCTACACATACATATATGTATGTATGTATGTATGTATGTATGTATATATATGTGTATGTCTTTCCCCTCATAGAAAAATTTAGTTCCGTTTCTATTTCGATTTTAATCATCTGCCCAGTTTTATGTATTTCTAAATGTATTGCGTGGGGCGGCAGGAAGCTGGCAGACCAAAAAAAAAAAAAGCTAAAGGGCCCTCAAGAAAGCAGTTCTTTTTCTAAAATGATGCAGTCTTCTCCTTGCCCTTCTTCCTCCCTAAAATGTTTGTTGCTGCAACGAATTTTTCTTTACTAAAATATTTTTCTTTTTTAGTTTAAAGAGTGCGTGAGTACGTGAGTACGTGAGTGAGTGCTTGAAAGCGCAAAAATTTATTTTAGAATTTTGGAGAAAAAGTGAAGAAATTTCAAACATCATCATCATTTGTACTTGTTTTTAATTGTCAAGATTTCTTGCTTCGCTTTCAATGAACTATGCTGATTTTTTTGTTTATTTTTATTTTTGTTTTCATTTGAAAAGTATGTCTGCCTGCCTGCCTGCCTGCCTGCCTGCCTGCCTTGGGCTCCATACACGCCTTTTAGTCTGTTGAACTTTGGGTATTTTTCTATTTTTACTCTCAGTGCATATCGCCAGATCTTATTGCCAAAGAGGAAGTTGTATCTAAATTTAGCGTTTTGGGGCTAGACATTTTAGCAGACAAAATGACTTTGTTGTTGTTGTTTTTTGCAAGGCAGAGGAGGGGAAATGTGATGTAAATTGAAAGAAATAAAATTGTTTGAATTCTTAGTGTCTTAAATTGTTCTTATGTGCTCTAAATGAAAATTTTCTTTTGCAATTCAAGATGAAGTGAAAAAAGTTAATATAAAATAATTTACTATATAAAATTTTTTGCTAAAAGAAGTTTTTCATGTTTTTTAAGATTTTTTTAAGAAAAAAAAGCTCTCCCAGAAAAATTTATAAGCTGGCAAGCGTTTTATAAAGTTATTAACTTTTATCTTTTTTTTTTAATTTAAATAATTTTGAAATAATTTTGTTTAATTAAGGGTTTACAAAACAAATCTTCCACGTACTTGAATCTGTTTTAGAAACCTTTTATAAATTAGAAATATTTTTTTAGGAATAAGGCCTATAATATTTTGAGTTCTATTTGTAAATAAAAAAGCTTTTTTTTTTTGAACATTTTTATTAACTTAAAAAATAATGTAATGGTTTTAAAAATTTCCCTTTTTACAGCTTCGTGGGTGGGACTGAGTATCTCTATTAAAATACTTAATCGGTTCTTGTGAAATTTAAACCGCAGCTTATGCACTAGTGATTGCATCTTCTCGTGTTTGAAAAAAATTCTATATGTTCTAATTTGCCTAATTCTTTTTAATAGATTCTTGCAAATTTTGGTATACAACTTGGGTGCTTAAAATGAAACAAGCTTGTGTTGGAAAAAATTGGCGGAGCCATGCCGCTTAAAATTTATTATTAAAATTTATGTACACTTTAAGCTTAATTTGGGAATCAAGTCGTCACGCACCTTGGACATTTATAATGACATAATATCGTATTTGAAAAAGTGGGCGGGGCCATGCCCTTAAAAATTTGGTATAACATTTCACATACTTCGACTTCGCAGACAGCTTTTATATATATAGACTTAATTTCATATTGTAAAAAGTGGGCGTGGCCACACCCCCTAAAAAGTTTTATATTTTATTTCTCATACAATTTATTCCTACCAATTTTGGCATATGTCTAGGGTTTTTCCAATAACACTATCTCATGTTTGAAAAAAGTGGGCGTGGTCAAAAAACCACAAAAATTTAATTTTGTCTTTCTCATACTTTTTAATAATTTATTGCTACGAAATTTGGCACATGTTTTTTGCCCTGCTAATGACATAATATCATATTTGAAAAAGTGGGCGGGGCCACGCCCTAAAAATTTATTGTTTTACTTCTCATACTACTAAATAATAGATTGCCGCGAAACTTGGCACATGTCCTAGGCCCTTCTAATGGCATAATATCACATTTGAAAAATTGGGCGGGGCCATGCCCCTAAAAACTTGGTATCACATTTCACATATCTCTACTTAATCGATTAGCACGAAACCTCGCACACACCTTGCGAATTTATAAAAACTTAGTTTCGTATTTTAAAAAGTGGGCGTAGCCACACTCCTAAAAATTTAATATATTATTTCTCATACTTCTATATAACTAATTCCTACGAAACTTGGCATGAGTCTTGTGTTTTTTCAATGACACAATTTTGTGTTTTAGAAAGTGGGCTGGGTTACGCCCCTTAAAATTTAATGTTTACATTCTCATACTTCTGCATAATGGATGCCTGCGAAACTTGGCACAGGCCTTGGGCACTTCTTATGACACAACCTCGTGTTTTAAAAAGTGGGCGGGAATACGCCCTCCCCCAAATTTAATGCTACATTTAATATGTTTCTGCTGAAGTGATTTCTAGAATTTTTTAAATGTTCTCTTTCTATGATACAAGACAACAAAAGGTCAGTATGTGTATGCGTATGTACATATCAATCGTCAATGTTGCCAGATTGGCTTTCCACTATTCTAATGATTTCAGTGAAAATTAAAATTTTCTGGTAACTCAAATTCAGTTGAAATAAAAGGCGAACATTTTCTACAAAACAAAAAATGGTCAACAAAATTAGAAAACAACGCAAAAAATAGGCGATTACAATTTTAGGAAAAGGGAACATATTTCACGTGAATCTTTATTCCCGAAAAGGATGATTAATTATATCTACTACTAAGTTTAAATTTCCCAAGCATTTAGAAACGTATATATGGTTTTATTTAAATCTATAAATTTTTTGTTTGGTTTGGAAGAGTTTTATTTGTGTTATTTTTCATACAAAACTTGATTAAAAAAAGAAGTTATTTGATTTCTTTATTATTCTTTTCTCATCTTTTGTTTATTTAAACAATAAATAAGAATGTCCAAAGCAAGTATTTAACTACGGTATGGAAGCACAAGCGCCAAACTGGATATAGGCCTGCCCTGCTTAATTTTCTTAATATTTTATTATCCTTTTTTTAAAGTGTGTGAAATGCATGATAATGCTTATCTTATTTATATTTATTCCCATTCAGAAAGCACCTCTGAAGACTATCTGTAACTAGTTCGTGTGCGTGTGCGTGTGTGTGTCCTTTAAAACACACACAAAAGGATGTCAGTTAAGCAGTTTCTTTCTTTTAACTCTTGCTTTAACTTCTTCTTAATTTTCAATGTTGTGCATGTTTAAAGTGATTGAATTTAAATGTTTTTTTTTTCTGTGCACATTTTGCTCTATTGTATCCCAAATGACAATAGCGAAATATTTTGTGAGAATGAAATGGTTTTTAAGTAAAAATTCTAGCTTATAATTAAACATGGTTGGTTATATGAGAAATATATGAAATATATTGTTCTTTAAAAGAAACTATTGTACTTGTTAAAAAAAAAAAAATTATTGAAAAAGACTTATCAACAAACATTTTTTAATTCAAGTTAAAGGATTACTTTCAAAGTCTTTGAATTTAAATAAGGAGCATTAACGACCTTTCTGTTGCATGTAAAGTTATAAAAAGGTTTATACTTTTTAATGGAAATAAGTTTTCTTAGAAATTGATTTCTTGATAGCCTAACGATTTACCGAAGCTTTTTAACTTATTAATTTTTGTAGAATTTAATTATAAAAATTGTTATTGCAAATTTGTAAGATTTTTGCATTACACGCAAAGAAAAAATATGGTTGAGGAACCATAATCAAACAGTAACATACTATGATTGAATTATGTGGTTGCAGTCAAATCATATTATTGTTAATAGAAAAGCAAACTTTAATTATATTATTATCTGAGTTAATAATAATATTATCTACAAGAACAATTGACTTTGTTGTAACTAATCTTATTATTGTTAATATGACAACACTATTGTAAGATGTGACTAAAATATAATTGAGACTCACCATACCATGTTATAATATTATATTAATATTGTTAAATACGGCCACAGTATTATTTAATATAACAATACTATTTTGTTTTTTAATCATATATTTATTGTAGAAACAGCTGTGCGTTAAATTCGAAATAAAAATAAATTAATATTATTGACATAAAATGTATATATAGAAATGTGTACTTACACGACATACAGACATGTCTGTATAAAGAGATACACAAATGTTTATATATTTTTATTGGCCAACCGTTTTGTTTATACTTTATTTATCTATTAATTTATTTAACACCACCCGTGCACTAGTGATAGCTTACAAACGAAATACCGAACTGGCAGATGTTTCTGAAAAAGATTTTTTTTTTAAACTTAAAATGGCATGGTTTTGGAGAATATTATATTGTTATTTACATCATATTATTTTTAAATAATAATACAAATTATGTTGTAGTCATAAATTTTTAACAAAACTGTATTGTTAAACTCTAACCATATCACACTTTTTTATGGATGTGATAATGTAATTATTAAATTCAAACATTACTCTGCTTATCGTAACGAAATAAATGTTTAAAATAGCAATAACTAGTTTTCAACGACCACACATTTGTTTCAGAGAACATAATATTGCTTTCTCAACCATTCTTCAACCATATCTTTTCTTTGCGTGTAAAATTTACCAAAATAAATAAAAATAATAATAAAATAAAATCAGTGAAAGCTTTAAAACTTTTGTGATTACTGAAGTTTTTTTTATTAAATTTTCAAAGCTTTAAGTTGGTGAAGCTTTTTTAATGTGTTCAAATTTGAGGGTTCCTGAAAGTTTTAAGATCATATTAATATTTATATAAATATAACTTTTAGCATATTTACAAGGCATTTAGTGTGATAACTGCAAAAAAGCTCAAGCGCCATTAATTTCAAACATAATTTTTTTGGGATAAACGATATGTTAAGCTAAAAACAAAATAATTTAGGTAGTCATTTTGAAAGCAAAATTCTAAAAAGCTTTTTTAACTAATTTTCCCCCTAAAAGCTTTTCTTTGCATGCAAAGGGGTTTATTAAGATTTCAACAGTCTGTAATTTTTTGCCATTTAAATATATATATTTTCGAAAATATATTACCTTGAGTAATGTACAGCTTTCAAAGGCATAAACATGAAAATTTCTGTTTAACATTTTCAACGCAAAATTTTTGTTGAGCTTTTTAGGAAGCTTAGCAAAAGATAAAGATTAAAAAGGGGGTTTCTTTGGATATAAATATATTTGCTAAGCCGTTAGCAGTTTAAATTTTTTGTGTTTAAGCTTTTATCAAGCTTTTGTTACAATTATACATATGTATACATGTATACATGATTACATATCCTTTAAAATTTATTGCAAGTATTTTTAAAGTGATGTTTAACTGAAAATACAAAAATTTTGCTAATTTTTTGTTAAGCCTTAAAAAGCTTTAGGACCTATACAAATCTGAAATTTTTTTCTTTAGAGCTTTTGAAAAGCTTTTCATTGAGTATAAAGATCTTCGTTAAGTTTTGAAGAGTTTGAACATATTTTTCTATAAGCTTTTTTCAAGCTTTTATTTTGAAAAAGTCTCATAATAAAATTTTTTTGGAGACAAATTTTACGTCAATGTTTTTAAGACTTTTCAATAGTTATTTCAAATGAATAATGCGAGAGTAGACTTTTAAGCTTTAAGCTCCTTTTCAGTGAGTAAAAATAAATTTAACAAAAGTTTTAAAAACTTTAGTGGTGCACAAATTTTTTAAACAGACGAGAAATGTCTTTGGAACATAATTATATCCTGAACTTTAAGAGACGACCCTCGAAGCACAGTAAGTTCTCGTAAACATCATCATGATTTAACTAAATTTATGAAAGCAACAAAAGCATATGGGGGCGAAAATCCATTTTTCATTAAGATTTTCTCATAGAGCTTTGGAAAATTTTAATAATTATTGAAATATTGTCACTTCTTTAAGTGGTCACATTTCTTTATTTGAGCTAAAATTAAGTTAATTTTCTTGGCAAGTTTGATTTTAAATTGATTTATTTTTTTTTAACTTACCTTTCGTTGCAGTAGACTTATTCAAATTTCAGTTGGCGCTGATTTCCTAATACTTTTATGTTAAGGGAAATTTATTGGTGTCACTTGTTTAATGATTTTTATATACTAAGATCACACCTTTAAGGTAGTTTTACGATTATTTTCTTATGAACAGCTAATGCAGCAAGTGTAAAAAAATTTGTTTATATTTTTCTCTTCACACTTTTTGAATTATTACTGAATTTTTTTATTTATTTTAATTTTTTCATTTAATAAAAATTTTTTGTTTAACAAAATTTATTGATTTTTTGCTTTACTCCTGGTAATAAAATAAAATGATTCCGAAAAAATAATAATTTCCTTTTTTATGGTTGTATTGAATTATCAGGCAAAGCGAAAGGACACAGACTTGTGAATACAATTACACATACACACACGCACACACCGTAACGAGATAAGAAAACTTACAATACAAATGCAAATACGAGTACATATACTAATACACTTACAAAAAATCCTTTTTACATGTACACACGTACACACGTACATACATACATATACACTTTTGTATAATTCTTAAAGATACTAGATAAATGGATGGTTTGGTTAGTTAGAGTATCGTATTTTCAATGAGGAAAATTTACTATTTCAAGCGAAAGGATAGATACAGAAATGACGTACATATTATATAAGAAGTTTGCGGGTTTTAAAACTTTTTTTTAAAGAACAAGTAACTTTAAGCATAAATACATATGAGCTTATTTATATTTCAAATTAAAGTGCCAAAATTCCACTTTTAACTTCACAAAATTTTCAAATATGGAAAAAATTTTCTTTTATTTCGTAATGGGTGGAGCTTGTAATTTAATTTTTTTTTATTTTTAACAACTTCAATTCATGAAATTTATATAAAATTTAATGGAAGTATTGAAAAATTTTAAATGATTTCCGTTTTTTATTACATAAAATTCCTTGATTTTTCACTTCTTTGTGTGTAATTCCAGGAAATTAGAAAAATTGATTTTTCTTTTGCTATAAAAACTAGGTGTAGTAGGTATAATTTTTATTTCTTATGTTTTATCATTTTAATGCCAAAATATTAATTTCTAAAATTTTTTAATAAATCTATGATTTTATTAAGTTTTCTTTTTGTTTTATAATTCATTTATTTATTGTAAAAATTGTATTTTAATTTTTTTTTTGTACGAAAAAACACAAAATGGCTGCTTTTTGAAATATAGAAGACTATACGACTAAACGGCACACGCTCGTTTTACTATAAAAACTGTTGTTGTGCGTGTACAGAGAAACCACAGCACACACAAAAAAATGTTCACATGTAGATGTGTTAGCGCGCACACACACATACAGGCATACAAAACAATAATACGTTAAGCGCACTCACACATTGAAAAACACTCTCTGAGTTAGAAGCAGAGATAAAATACCAAGAGGTTTTTGATATTTCCAAAGTAATAACAGCTCAAGCGGAATTTAAGCTATTAAAACGCTAAGAAAAAAGATATTGTCTTGGGAAAAAAATTTCCTCTAAAAGTTATCGATAGCTTGTTAGTATTAAAAATTTTCTTAAGAATATTGATATGTAATAAAAAGTTTGTTTAAAAAATTTTTTGCAATAAAAAATTCTTTACAAAATTTATCTGGAACAAAGTATTGAAAATTCATAAATAAATATATTTAATAGAAAAGTTATTAAAACACAATATTTTAAAGAAAATGCAGCGGCATTCAACAATTTCGATAGAAAATTTCTTGATAATAAATATTTCCAATTAAAAATTTAGCAAAAAAAATAAACGTTTCGAATAGAAAATTTATCGATAACATATATTCTCGATAGAAAATCAATATCAATAAATTTTCTATCGAGAATATATGTTATCGATAAATTTTCTATTCGAAACGAAATTATAAATTTTCTATCGAGAATATATGTTATCGATAAATTTTCTATTCGAAACGTTTATTTTTTTTTTGCTAAATTTTTAATTGGAAATATTTATTAGAAAATTTATAGAAAATTTAACAAAAAAAAAATAATGCTTCCAATAGAAAATTTATCGATAATAAACATTACCGATTAAACATTTAACAAAAAAAATTAAATATTTGCGATAGAAAATTTATGGATAATTAATACTTCTGCCAGAAAATTTAGCGTTAGTAAATATTTTCCAGAGAAAATGTAACAAAAAATTTTTAAACGCTTCCAATAGAAAATTTCTTTATAATAAATATTTCCGTTCAAAAATTTGAAAAAAAAAGTTAGTGTGTGTATACATAAAATGTTTCCAATAGAAAATCCATCGATAATAAATATATCTGTTTAAAAAAGAAAATTGAAATATTGGGTGGTATGAATAAAAAAAATTACTTGCTTTTTACTTAAAAATTTATTTTAAAACCCAAAATATGTATGTGTTTTTTGTTTTTTTTTATAAATTTTTAACTAAAAACAAACACTTTTTTTATTCATAATACCCATTCTATAATTTTATTAAGCTTATGGTCTCTGGTTTTTCTTATAAATTTTTTATATTTCATTTGTGTGTCTTCTTCAGGAAAAATATTTTTCTGAACAACAACAATTTTTTAATATAATAATATAAAAACAAGAGACCTTAAACTTAATAAAATTAAAGAATATTATAATTAAGAATAGGTCAAAAATGAGAAGAATAATTAAAAAAATATTAAACATTTCCAAAGAAAATTTATCGCTAATAAATATCCAGTTTTAAAAATTAACAAAAAAATTGTCAATGTTTCCAATAGAAAAAAATAAGAAAACAAAATAGAATATAAAATGTTTTTAATAAATAATTATGTGATATAAATATTTCCGATAGCAAATCTAACAAAAATAATAATAATTGTTTCCAACAGAAAATTTATAGACAATAACTATACAAAAAAATATTTAATGTTTCCATTAGAAAATCTATCCATAAAAAATATTGCTGGTGTTAATTTTTTATCTCTTAAGAAAAATTTCCTATTGAAAATTTATCTAAAGCGTGATATAAATTTTTTTATATAAAAATTTGTCAAAAATCTAATTTTTTTATAAAAAAAACTCGTGACAAAATAGTTAACAGAATTTCTTACTGCGTTAAATGTCAATAGGAGAAATTTTGAATGGAAAATTTATCGGTGACAAAGTTCTTAATTTTTTTTAAAAATATTAACAAACAAAAAAAAACAAAAAAAGCGAAATTTTATCGAAAATATACTTTTTTATTTAAATTAAATTTTATGGGCCTACCCATAGTTAAGAATTATCAAAATGCCAAAATTGTTGATAACTTTTAAGATATGGGCTGTAAAATTGTATCATAAGCGACAATTTACGTACAGAAACATATTTGAATATATAAAAAAATCTTCTCGTGAAAAATTACATTTTTGTCGCTTACAATTAAATTAAAAATAAGGCTCGATATAAATAACATAAATTTATACTGCAGAAACTTTTAATGGCAAATTTATCGGTGACATTTTACATATATGAATGAAAAAAATTTTTTATGCAAATATTATTGATTCAAAATTTTCTTTGATTAAAAAATATTTTTGTTGTGGCAATTTTTCAGTACCAGATATACATATTTGATTTTAAAAAAATTTATTTTCTAATGAAAATTAATCATTTATAGCTAATAAACATGGAAAAATATGGAATAAAGGAACTTTATAGATTTAGCGTAAAATATTTTTATTTAAGCGGTTTTTGATTAATTTATTTCTATCTTTCCGCTACATAAGCTAATTCATTATATTAATCACATAGATACACACCCATACATTTTTTTGTACTAACACACTGAAAGCAAGATTGTAAATTTTTGCTTTTTTTTTATTTGATACTCACTCACACAAGCATAAGGCCCCTAAAGAAAAACACACACATTAACATTCACACACATTTACAATTCTCTCATTCTCTCTGTTGAAAACACACACACACAATTAAAATTACTCTTGCTTAACGGTGACGCATTTAATAAAAGAAGCAGCATTTTGATTAGAGTGTGTGTTTGTGTGAAAGTGTTGTTGCTGTTGTTGTTGTTGTTGTTGTTGTTGTTGCTGTTTAAGTAAAGAGGAAAATTTACTTGTTAAATATGGAAATTCTTATAGGTAGATTTTCAGGTATGAGAATAAATTTTCTACACGAAATGGTAATGGAGAAAAGTAAAAATATCTTAGTTAAGTAAAAATAAATTAAAATGCAGTAAAAGAACTTGAAAAATAAATAAAAGGTCGAGAGTGTAAAAAGTTAGAGAAGAGAGTTAGTTAACATTACATATGTAGTATTTCGGTGAAAATGAATGAAAAACCAACTAAAGAAAATTGAGTACAAAATAGTAGTAGACAGTTTTTGCATGGAAAATACAAGATACAATTTGGATTAAATTTTTTTCTTTTACTTGGTGTAGGTTTTGTTTTGCCTGCTTTTATTACTATTGCTATTGTTTTTCTTGAAGTTTACATCGTCATACCGGCACTTTTTTCAACTGGAAACGACGAAAGCAAATCATGTATGTAACTGTACCATCAACTAGAGAATACGAACGAATTAAAAAAAATTAAAGAAACAAATTTCAGTGTGTCTTAATTTAATTTATTTTTTTAACATTCTGGCAAGAAGTTTATTATTTTTAAGAATTAATTTTTATGTATTCATAATAAAAGTGTACCTACCTATTTGGAGTTGTTCGGATTTATTACATATGTACATACATATGTAAGTATGTATGTATTTCTAAAAAGTTTTACTTTTATTTAGAGGACAGTAATAATGGTGATTTATGATGGCTAAAGTTAAACTTTAATTAATCTTAATTGTTACACTTCAAGATGTTTAATTTTGAAAATTTTGTGTTTTAATATTAAATGCATACATATGTACTTACATATATACATATATACATACATACCTATATACATACATAATATGCATATGTATGTACATATATGTATGTTGAATAAATTTGTGGTAATATGGAATAATCGCTTAAGTCGTCTTTTTATTATGCTGTATTATGTCCCCGTTGAAAGTTGTAGTACACCCAGAGAAAAAATGACACCATACGTGCTCAAAATTACCACATTCGGTGTCAAAAGTGTATCAACAACGTTTGTGGTCAAGTTGTACACGCCGTTGTCAATCTGACAACGAAATATTGACAACACAATCGTTTTCAAATCGAGCACGAATGTGGTCAAATTGACACCATACCGTTGTCAATATGACACCATACCGTTGTCAATATGACACCATAGCGTTGTCAATGTGACACCGTGCTGTTGTCAATTTGACACCGTTCGTTGCCTATTTGGAAGTAAATTTCCATTCCTTTCCCGATCTATTCACATAATAATAGATACTAAAATCAATGGTTTCTTTTTTAAAACTTGTTTTATTAAATAATTAAAATTTAATTACATATATACAGACATATAACAATTTAAATTAACTTAACTCTAAAATAAATTTTTCCATTAATCATTGGATATATTGGTAGAGTTACAAATTCAATAACTAGTATTAAAAAAGTTTTGTCCTGTTTTAGTGAACTTCAGTTTTTTTTCCACGCAAAAAGCTTTTCTATGAATTCCACACGTAGCCCTAATGGTGGAACTGCTTGCTTCAAATCTTCCTTTTTTAATATGGCAAGCTCCGAAATGTTGTGTTATGCTTAAAATTAAAAATAGGCATAAATAATTATTTTTGCAAATAAAAGGTTTGATTTACTTACCTTTTAAATATTCAAGAACGGATTCCATATTTATGTTTTTAATAATTCCTCAAGTTTATTATCCTCAGTGTCTTCAGCATCGGAGATGGGAGTGCACGTGTCACTGACCACCATGAACTCACCATTAACTTTTAAAAGCTCCAGCAAATTATTTTCTAAACATGCTTCCTTTCATCTTCGGTAACAAACAAATAATAAGAAAAACATAGCCCACAACAAACGAGTAAGAATTGACAACAAAGCGTTGTCAATTTGCTCACATTTGTTTACAAATTGACACCCGCGTTGTCAAAACCTAAAATTTGACAACAATGTGTTGTCAAATTGAACACGATCGGTAACTAGTTGAAAACGTGCGTTGTCAAATACCAATATTTGACAACATACTGTTGTCAATTTGTACACGTTCGTTAACGAATTGAAAACCAGTGTGGTTAAAAAAAATCGACAACGTAGGGTGCCAAATTGACCACAAACGTTGTTGGTTTTGCAACGTCATTTTTCCTTCAGTGTATGTAATTACAATGCTACTGATGTACTCAAAGGAAGGATCACACGAAAGTACAATTATGCGTTAGTTAGAGCATTTAATATTAATATTAATGACAAACATTGCTTTTTTCAGTCAACTTAAGGGATTATTCCATATTGACACAGAAATGTATTATTTATTATTTCCTTAACCTTATCCAAATATATTCAATTGTTTTAATATAAATATTATAATTCTATTTTGGGTGGCATCAACAAAATTATTATGTAGCTCTTCCTTTCAATAATAAAAAATTTAAAGAAAACTTTTCGCTAAAAATTTGTTAAACTATTTTACAAAGAACTAAAAAACGCAGTTGCTGAAAATAGCTTCACATAAAAAAATATGCCTGCAATAAACACATTTAATTGAATAGAAAAACCAAAAATCAATTAAAAATTTTATTGAGTCACTTGAAATTTTAATTAAATATAATTTTTAAACACAAATTTAATTGACTCATTTGCATATTTAGTTGATTTTTTTTTTTTTTTTTTTTGCAATTAAACGTGTTTATTACTGGACAATTTTTTTCTCTTTTAGATATTGATGACAAAAAATTTCATAAAAAATGCATCCACAAATTTGAAGAATAGAAAAAATCTCTATACATAACAAATCAATAGCAAATAATTTTAATAAAAAAAAAACTAATTTATTTTCTATTTAGCACAATTTATTTCTATAGAAAGTTTAATAAAAAAATTTATTTGGTATTTAGCACAATTTATTTGTATAGAAAATTAATTGTTTAGAAGAAAATTTCTATAGCAAATTTTTTGGTAAAAAGGAGTTTCTATAGAAAATTGTAAATAACGTTGAGATGTTGAATAAAAAGAATTTCTATAAAAAATTATCCATTAGGAAAATGATCGGCAATAACTAAGATTTTTGACAAAAAAAATTTTATGGAGTTATTTTAGAAGGAGTTTCTACACAAAATTTTTTGCATTACAAAAATTTTCTACAAAAAGTTTATCGATTTCAAGAAGGTTTAAGTTGATCAATAAGAAGAAGTTTCTTCAAAAAAATAATGATCGATTACAAGAAATTTAAATTGAATTTGAATTGAATTGAATTGAGTTGAAATTATATCGGCAATGAGTTTAACTAAAAAAATTTTCTGACCAGGAGGAACTTGTAAATATAGAAAATTTATTTAATAAAAAGAATTCCTATGGACCATTTGTCTATAAAAAGGAGTTTCAATAGTAATTGTGTCAATAACGTGGAGGTACTATAGAAAATTAATCGATAAAAAGGAATTTATATAAAAAATTATTGATAAGAAAATTTATCGTAAAAAACGAGCAAGTTCATCTAAAAAATTTTTCATAACATTTTTTTTCGGAGAAGTTTTCTTTACGAAGAGTTTCTATAAAATTTGTTTTTATTTGCATAAAGAAGAGTTTCTATAAAAAAGTTTGTCGATGAGAAGAAGTTTCTAATTGATTAATAAGAAAAAGTTTCTACAAAAATTTATCACTTAGAAAGAATTTCTTTTGAAATTTTATCGTTAAGGAGTTTCTCTAAAGAATTTTCTGATTAGAAAAAGTTTATAAATATAGACAATTTATTTGATAAGAATGAATTTCTATGGACAGTTATTCGATAAAAAGGAGTGTCAATAGAAAGTGTATAAATAACCTGAAATTTATATAGAAAACTTATCGGAAAAAAAGAATTTCTATAAAAAATTATAGATGAGAAAATTTATCGACAATAACGAGTAAGTTCCTATGGAAAATTCTTTTAAGGAGTTTTTCTTTTTGGAAAGAGTTTTTTTTTGATAGATTAGAAGACGTTTATAATTGTTCGTTAAGGAGTTTCTACAGAAAAATTATCGATTAGATGGAGTTTCTATTGAAATTATATCGGTAAGAAGTTTCCCTAAAGAATTTTGTAATTAGAAGGAGTTTATAAGTATAGAAAATTTATTGATTACACGGAATTTCTATGGACATGTTAGTAGATAAAAAGAGTTATAATAGAATAACGTGAAGTTGCCATAGAACATTTGTAGATAAAAAAGCATTTCCATAAAAATTATCGCTGAGGAAATTTATCGACTAGACTGGAAATGTTCGATAATTTTTTTGGAGTTTCTTCAATTTTTCTATAGAAGACAGTTTATATAAAAAGTTTATCTGTAAGATACAGTTTCGATAGCAAATTTTTCTTCGATAAGAAAAAACTTTTTCAGAAAACTCCTGTCTGGGAATAATTTTTTTATATCGAATATAATATTCAAAAAAAAAAAAAAATATACATAAAATTTTTTTATGAAACATTTCTGCTATGCATGTGTATAGTACGGTGTTTGTATATCAGCCCAATTATGAATAGCAATTCCCCGTGAGTTTTTTCCCTTTTCCCATTCCTCCTATTATGAATTAAAATTTCCCCGGGAGAAAACTCCCCGGGAAAAAAGTAGGTATTCTAAATATGAGGGAGCGGGAGAATTTGTTGATAGTTTTCTCCCCAAACATTTTGAAGGGAACTAATGCAAAAATTTAAAAATCATATTAATAAATGTTGAAAAACAATAGTATAAGCATTTATTTAGAACAAAAAGTTTAAATAAATACCGAATTATTATATTTAACTTTTGTATTTTGAATTTTTATCTAAACACTGCGCACATGCACTTGAAAAACATAAACTACTTCTGTATTCAGAACAAATACTAAAACAATCAATTTTGCAGTTCACATAATAGGTAAATGGAAGATTTATTTCCTTCTAATATTATCAAGACCGATAAGAAAAACTTTATAAAATTTACAAATTTCCCTTGTACAGACAGTCCACTGGACCTGACTCAGTTTTCACTCCACTTTCTCAGCACAAAGTTATTCCGCATGTCTGAATGGATACACTATTTATTTAATTTTTATTTAAACAAAAACAAATATTATATTAACACGAAATCTTATTGACAATGAAAACATCACATTTTTAATAAATTTATATTGCTGAACTTTGCGTTAGTGCAGAAAAATATGTAAACATTAAACAGCTGATCCAGATTTTACTCTCTCCCGTATTTGCTTATTCCCCGGCTATTTAGAATATGAGGATTATTCCCTGGGAACAAATGATAGGGAAGGGAAAAAATTCCCTGGGAATATTCGGTTGTTTGTCTTGCCAGCAGTGTTGTTCAGCGTTTGTTTTAGAATACATATTTCGCTGTAGTAAAGCGTTTAAAAAATCTCTCATGTCTTGAAATGTCCTATAAATGGTCTTGTGCAGGACACTAGTACACATCACTCATTTACTTAAATAAAGTCATAACTCAAAAATTTAATTTTTAATTAATTTTTTATTAATGATGTAGAATTAATGCTCATATCGTTCTTAAAATTATGAAAAATTTTCATGCAAATATCTTGTTTACTTAACTATTGAGAGAAAAATAAAATTTTCTTTTTCTCTAAGTTGTGTGTAAACTGAAACTTTGAACTCGTTTTCTGGGAAACTAGTTTCTTTGAGTTATGACGTTGTTTCATGAAATGAGCGATATGTATGTATTTAAAGAGCGGTTTTTTAATTTCCTTTTTGTTAACTTTTATTTTTCAAAAACCACGTGGATTTTATCACTAAAACTTCAATCACTACACATTTTAGTCTTATGAAAACTCGAAAGTCACCTCAAACTATTTTTTTATTGCATAAATCCATACATATGTACATATGTACATGTATGTACCTACATCCATATGTACATACATAATTTTTTTTCATTTCTACATACATACATACATAGGTACATAATTCTTTCTAGTTTTCCTATTTTTTTCTAGTTTGCGTTAACACAAAAATCCTTGACATTCAAACCACGTGCATACTTTTACACACATAGATACATGCAGAGATACGCACATACATACATATGCATTAAAATCCCTGAAGGAAATGTCGATGGTGAAAATGTACTGAGTCGCTTTTGACTTTGTCACCAGTACTACTCTACAATTATTCCCCATATAATACTTTGTGCTATAGACATTTAGCATGTGCTTGTCATTGAAATTCTACTGGTAACACTAAAACAATTGACTAGATAGTGAATTCATAGTTCTTATGAGAACATGGATACATACCAACCAGAAATTTACTGGTACATTTCTATACCCTACGTACATACAAATTTATGTATATTGACAAGTTGTTGCAAAATCCACCAGAAATACACCACACCTGTTTTCTCTCTTTATTTTATACTGACGAATAAAAGAGAAATTGTAGACAATGTAACTACTACTAGAGTTTTAGTGTTGACATAGAGGCACTTGGCCCCAGTCTGACTGCAGGGATTAAAATAGAATTATTTTGAAGTTCAATTCTTTGTAATTTTCTAAAACTAAACATAAGAAAATATGTGTGTGCGTGTGAATGTGTGAGCTGGTATTTGTGTGTGTGAATTCTAGAGATAAGTCCACGCCATTAACCCTGTTTCTACAAAATGTAGAATTTATAATCTACATAATTTTCTATGTATGAGTTTACGCACATTTCAATTCCTCCCTGATTTTTCTATTTTATATGTTCATGTTACTTGTAGTTGTTTTTTTGTTTTGTTTCAAAATTATAGTGCCACGAGTGTAAGCGGCTAGAACCAGTGTTGTTGTGAAGATAAATACAAGTGATTGCCCTTTTAGCGATGAAAGTTTTAGAATGCCGAACTATTATATAGAAACGGTGAGTTGCACAGAGAAGTATTAGAGCCAAAAAGCTGGCAAATACTGTTCTTTTTTTAGTTTAGATTGCTTGTCAAAAGTTATTGGGTGACCCTAGACCAATGAAACTTGGCAGAAATATGTACATATATCTTATAGTTCCAGGCTGTTAAACCTTGAAAACAAGAAAAATCGGACAAAGGAGAAAAAAGTTTCCTTCAGAAGAACAAATCTCATCCCTGAAAAATTAAATTAAGAAACTTTTTTCATACTTTTGTGTAGCAAATGCAACTTTTAACGTCGGCGAAAGATGGACCAAGGAGACCGTAAGATGCCATTTTCGTCCCCATTACCTTTTGTGGGCGGTGAGAAAAATTTTACATATGTATTTGCAAAAATAATGTAAATATTAAAAATTAAATTTAGCAGCTTTAATGGACAGGGGGAGTATTTCTCCCCTCAAAAAGGTTTCTTACTCATATTTATCCAAGCAAAGTTAGCAAAAGCAGAAAAAAGCTGAAATTAAAAAAAAAATAAAAAAAACAAATGGCGCAAACCTTTTTTCTTGCGTATAAAATTAGAGATTTTTTATTGTAGTATAAAACATAATTCGAAATGTAACTACCTTCACTTTTAAAACTTGTTGTTTTTGTTTGCAAAAAAAATGTATAATTTGTTTCTTTTTAATCTTTAAACGAATTGTTTCAAAATTAATATTCGAGATAATTTTTTTGTTTTAATACTAAAAATGGCTTCTGATCAAATCTTAAAAAAAATTAACGGATTTCGAGCATAAAATCTTGATTTAGCACGTTTTTTCCCTTAGTGTATACCTACAAATTAGAAATAATTACAAAGTAGAAATAAAATCGCCAAAATTTATTTCTTGTAAATTTTTCTCATCCAAATTCAAGATCCAAAATCAAAATCCATTTATTTTAATTTCTTGAAAAGGTGTTTTGGTAGGATTTATTTTTGAATCTACTCCTTCAATAAACTAATTTTTCTGAATTACAAAAATTTTTAAGTTCAATTTTGTTTAAAAAAATAGCCATAAAAATCGCCAACAATTTTTTTTATCGCCATGTCGCCAAACAAAAAGTTTAGTTACCAAACAAGTCTAAAAATAGCCACGTTTGGTGAGAAATCGGCATATCCTGACAACCCTGGGGACGACCGCGAATATTCGTTGGAAAAAAAAATCAGGTTAGTGTATATGAAAAATCACACAATCATGACATCGGCAGAAATTCGCTTTACTTTGTGAACTCTGCAATATATTTATTTTTAATTCTTATGCCTGTGAAGCACGAAAAATAATTTTTTTCTCTCTTAGTGCAAACAGCAAACAACTTTTTCATCAATCATAACAGCTGCTATTGTTTTTTCGTCGTTGTTGTGCCTTGCATACAACGAATTTACACAGCGAATTGGTTCGTGGTGGGCGAAATTCGCCGTTCGTCCCAGTTGTGTTCCTCTACCACTAAAAGCGCAAAAATTAAAAAACAATTTGACAGCACTGGCTAGTACAACTAAAATCGTTTTAGGTCAGGGATAGAATTCATGGTACAATTGTACATATTTTTTGGGTACATTTTCCAACTTGTTGGTACCGTGGTACAATTTAAAAACTCTCAACGAAGCTCGGTCAAAAGTATTACTCTACTAGTTGTTGAAGAAAGCACAAACTGTACTGTCTCTAAAAACCTGACAATTGTAATACGAAGTTTTAATGGTCAATGTAATTTTTACACACTGATATTTATTTATTAAACTAACAACAAGTATTCAAATCTTAAATCTAGACTCTGGATATAATTATTAGGACCCAACAGTGTCGGACATTAACTTAGTAATAGTAATTAATAATACATAAATATCGTATTAAGCACAAACATATTTTCCAGAAATTTCATCTGCTGCGTATTATAGACGAAGTGTCCATCTTTTTTTTTTTGGCGGATGTGTCCAGTAAAGTTCATGATGTTACGAGCAAGGGGATTAGGATGGAAATAGAGTTTTGTCATGACATATTTTTGTATATGACGGAGACAGATCCCAACAATCTGTGAATGCTAATCATATAACAATAACGAAAAGTGCGCTAAAAGATTTTCTACCTAAATTAAAGAATTTTAATTCAAGAATTTATTCTAAATATGGTATTCCTAATGAAATAGACAAATTTATAAGATATTTCATTTAGTCTCTAAATATTCATCAACAAGATCGCTCCCAAGGCAATAAGTAGTTTAAAGAATTATCGAGCAGTGCGACCGACCCTCTTAATTATTATTATAACATTGCATGATTTTGAGAATGAATCAAAAATGAAAGCTTAACAAACATTTCTTTCATCAGGAAATGTTAATGAAAATAAAAATTTATATATTTATTTAAAAACACTGTTTTTTCGGCTTTTTACCCTGACCCCGTCTAAAAAGTTGTTTGTATAATTGGTACAAAAGTATAAAAGTAACTTTCCATCTCTGATGTGGGTAAGAAAGGGGAGAGAGAGAAATAAGATTTTGCTGGTGTGTTGAGTATGTTTGTGTGCGTGCGTGTTTTGGTGCGTTAATTGCGTATGTGTGTGTAAATTAAAGTGTAGGCAAGATTTTTTTTTTGGAAAACGTGTCCCAAAAGTGAATAGAAATTGCGTATGGTTTGCTTACAAGGGATTCAAGTGTTGCCAGTATTTTGTTTTATTTATTATTTAAATAAAAAAAATTGTAGGTATAGATTTTATATTATAACGGGTGGTTTTTTTAGAGGTATAGAACTTCGAATTGAAATAAAACACAAGAAAATCGTTTTAATGTCCATCAATTTGGCTTTATTGGAAGGATAATTTTATGCCATTAATGTTTAAATATGATTTCGGGCATGTGGCCACCGCGGCTGGCTCGAATAAAGCCAATTCTACAGGTCCAATTTTCAACCACTTTTTCGAGCATATGGGGCCGTATGTTGGCAATAACGCCACGAATGTTGGCTTCCAAGTCCCCTAACGTTTCTGGTTTGTTGGCGTAGACGAGCGACTTCACATATCCCCAAAGAAAATAATCCAATGGTGTCAAATCACACGATCTTGGTGGCCAATTGACAGGTCCATTCCGCGAAATTATGCGCTCATCGAATGTTTCCTTCAATAAATCGATTGTGACGTGCGCTGTGTGGCATGTAGCGCCGTCTTGTTGGAACCACAACTCATCCACATTCATGCCATCCAATTCGGGAACAAAATAGTCGGTTATCATGGCTCTATACCGGTCTCCATTAACGGTAACTGACTCTCCAGCATTATTTCGGAAGAAGTATGGCCCAATGACTCCACCAGCCCATAGAGCACACCAAACAGTCAGTTTTTGTGGATGTAATGGCGTCTCAAGGGTCTCATGTGGATTCTCTTCACTCCAAATGCGGCAATTTTGCTTGTTGACGTAGCCATTCAACCAAAAATGAGCCTCATCACTGAACAAAATTTTGCGATGAAAATCAGCATCGAGATCAATCTCATTTTCGGCCCATACACCAAAATCACGACGCATTGCATGGTCTCGCGGCTTTAATTCTTGCACAAGCTGGATCTTGTAAGGTCGCAAGCCAAGATCTTTGCGCAAAATCTTCCATAAAGTTGATGGACAAAGCTCCAATTGCTGTGCACGGTGGCGAATCGATTCATTCGGGTCCTCTTCAACACTTTGCTCTACAGCGGCAATTGTTTCTTCGGTGCGCACTGTTCGACGTCTCTGCGGATGCGTATTATCACATAGAGTAAACGTAGTGCGAAAACGATCCATGGTTAACCGAATTAATTGCTCTGATGGACGATTATGTCGACCATAAAATGGACGGAGCTTGCGGTAAACTTCGCGAACTGAACCATTATTTTCGAAATAAATTTGCACGATTTGCAAGCGTTGTTCTTTTGTCAACCTGTTCATGATGAAATGGCAAACCAAACTAAATATTAATCACTTAACAGCTGACAAAATGGCCGCCAGTTAAAAAAGTAATGCCAACTTAAAGTTCTATACCTCAATAAAAAACACCCATTATTTTCTGTACGAATTTTAAGCACTGTCAATCTTCGATTGAAAAATAATGTCTATGCAAATTTTAGAAAGTGCATATTAATGTGTATTGAATATAGTTTTTTCAGGTCTATAAATTCTTATATTGGTAACTCTGTATAGTGATATATGGCCGTATCGCATAGTGTATGTACATCAGGCATGGAAAATAAAGATTTAAACAACTTTAAAGAATTTCAGCTTGAAAGGGACTATGAAATAAGACAACTATTATTTTTAATATTCATACATACCGAGCCTTATTTTCGATTTGATCGTAAGCGACAAAAATTAAAGTTTTCAGGATTTTGTATTACACTAAAGAACATTGCAAAATTTTGTCTTTAATGTAGTACAAATATACGAAATACTTCATTCGTAATTAGGCCCAATATTCAAATATGTTTTACATATTTAAATTGTCTTTTATGAGAAAAAATTTACAGCCTTTATCTTAAAAGTTATATAAACAATTTTGGAATTTTGATCATTCTAAATTAATGATAGGCCCTTAAAATTTTAATTTCAAGAAAAGAAATTAATTTTGTACTAAATGTTGCTTTCGATTAAATCGAAAATAAGACTCGATATGTAAATAAATACTTGCATGAGTATGTGTAAGTAAATAAATATTTATAAATTTTTCATTCCAAAGTTTGCTGTAGTGAAAAAGACTACAGCTTACTCTTAACCCGCCAATGGTGACGCAAATTTGACTTTGATCAATGGTGACGCCGGTCTCACGCACCGGAATTTTCAACTGAAGATTTTTCCAAATTTGTTATTAATATTTCGTTTTTTTTTATTTATGCTCTTTGAGAATAAAGCAAATATGTTTAATCAATTTAAGCTCTTTTATTTCAATATTAACATTAAAAAAATTGATTTATTAGAGCATTAAAAACAACAGCAATTTTAGTAACACATTTTTAAAAATTAAGAAAAAAATAAAAAAGTCACATATTTATAAAGGAAGATAATGTTTTTTAATCTTTCGACATTAGGAACTTTTACAAAATAAATAAAAAAAAATATTAAAAAAATAATGAAAAATGTATGCTTGGTTATTTTATTCACATACACGGTGACACACGGTCTCATGTACCGGGTTAGTAAAAAAATACACAAAGTGTGCTCACGAAGCAGTTTCGTCATTAACTAGTAGTAGGGGATGTGCAATGAGGCAGCTACTCGAAGTTGCAACCAAAAATAATAACAGGGAATAATGTTATTCGAATTTTTTAACACACCCGGTCTCACAGACCAATAGGACACCAATGGCGGGTTAAAAACACATTACTACTAAATTATCCATCCTTGCTGTTTTTTTTTTTTGGCAATCCTATTATAGAATTTTCTAGCCTGAACACATTGTTCAGCTTGCTTGCACTGCTGCTTGTTTAGGACACATAAAAATCCACCAGGAATAAGTCTGAAACAACCCTTGTTGTCAGCGCCACGGCTTTTAAAATTAATGTCCTTTATTGCTATGACATTGAAATATTTAGTTAAAATTTCTAATATAAAGACGTCTAAAATGACTTTATGCCTTGAAAAAAATACATACATAGTAAAAGAGGTGGAGTTTTCAAAGATGATTTTTGAATTTATTAAATAAAAAATCACCCTTAATAGCAAGTGGAGGATAATTTAAAGTTAAGTTCAAGTACCAAAGTCTCGAGAAATTTTTCCAAAATAAGTTTGTATTAAATAATTGCAAAAAGTTTTGTTATACATATTAAACAAAATTTACTCTCTTATAGAAAAATTAGATAAAAGAGAATAAGCTACTAAACATAACAAATGCTCAACTATTTCAAGACAAGCTAGAAATCATTAAACTTAATATATAAACGAATAAGTAATCGTTATACTTTGTGGTAGCACAAAGCTAGATAAGTTTGAAAAATGAATTAAATTTATTAACACAAACTGTTAAAGTAAATTATAAAATAAGTAAAAAAAATTATGCGATTTTTGGCACACCTAATACCATTTTCTACGTTTTAAGCTTACAATTTCATTTAAAATCGAACCGATTTCCATAATGGGTGCCCCTGTGGCTGAGTGGTAGCGATGCTAGCCTCTCAGTCCAGAAGTCGTGAGTTCGATTTCCACCATAGACCGTGGGTGTTTTCCGCAGACAAGTTAATCGCTTTGCGGGCTGTGTTTATTCTTTAACAAAAAAAATTTAACAAACGCCATCCATAACACTCCGCATATACATATGTAATTAATTATCATACGAATTCAACAACAAAATAAAATACAATGGAATTAAAAAAAAATTAATCGATTAAAAATTAATCGATTAAAAATTGTTCGATTAAAAATTATTCGGTTAAAAATTATTCGAATAAAGTTTGTAATATTAAATAAAATACAATTAAATAAGAAAAAAAAATTTTTTTCGATTAAAAAAAGGAGTGTTATAAGTTTGTAGTGTGTGTCTGTGCATCTGTGTGTCTGTCCGTGTCCACGTACAGGCCAAACGGCTGGACCGATTTTCATTTAGTTTTTTTCTGTTTGAAAGATGACTTGATCGAGAGTGTTTTTAGCTATGTTTGATGAAAATCGGTCCAGCCGTTTAGAAGATATAACATCTTTTCTGAGAAAAGTCGGGGGTTTTTAAAATTTTTTATTTTTGTTATTATTCATTAATAATTAATTAATTAATAATTATTCGAACAAAAATTATTCGAATAAATTTTTTGTGAGACATTTTGAGATTTTAATTGAACTATAGTGAATTTTTAATCAGAAATAATTTTTAGTCAGGCTTAAGTTCAGTAATTTCAATTCCTTTTATTGAATGAAATATTTTTATGAATTAATGTGAGTTTCTAAAGAAGAGAAGAAAAATTAAATTAGACTTTTAAGCTGGGGGAAATACCGATATTTTTCTGTGCAGCAACGCACTTCATCAGCACTTCATCTATCTACTTGGGTAGAGATTGTTATTAACATCAGCTATTTAAAGTAAATTCTAATGAAAAGGAATGTGACAAATGATTGTTGTGTACAATTATTGATTAATCTTTGGTAAATACATATGTAAGTATCACTATATATTTCCCCTGTTTTTCCATATTTTTCATAAATTTTTTAAAAATTATTTTATCGTTAATTGTCTTGTTTATACATAATTTGTAATAAGCCAAAAAAAAAAAATTATTAAAAATGGTATAAAATTATTTGAAGTGTTTCAATAGTTTATTTTTATTTAAAACGTGTCAAAATTAATACAAATTAAAAAATAAAATTATCTTCTATCTATATAATTAATAGGCGAACATGTTTTTTGTAATCCCTTTTACGCTGGTACCACTACACCGATTTTAAAAAGATTTATATGGTTTTAAAGGATTTTCTGTACAGATGTGCAGAATCTATATTTTATTGAAATCGGTTCAGTATTTTGGGAGCTATAAGCGTTTAAAGTTGCTACTACTACATGCACACATATTACACACGCATTTATTAGCTTACAAGTAAAAAAGAAACAAAACATGAGTGTGTGTGTGTGTTTGTAGTATTTCTCTTGATCTAACAATTTTTTTTTCTCTATGTTGTATGAAAGCCATAATACTTAAAGGAAGAGAATTGAATAAAGTGAATTAATTAGCTTGGTTGAAGAGATTTTGTTTATGTTTTTTTAATTTCATGTATTATTTAATTATGCTTGCATATGTATGTAAGTTTGTGTGGGGCTGTGTTTTAATGAATTTTTTATGACGTTTAGATGGTACATTTTCTTTGAATCTTAAATTATTTACATTTTGATTCTAGAATACGGACGAGTGTGTCGTCCGTTTGGTATATCTAGTTTGTTGTTAAAATGCATCTAGGCGTGCTAAAACAACAACAAAAAATTTGTCTAAATTCCTAAAACAAAAACAAATTTTATGCCCTAATTCTGTTCGTCTTGTCTATGAACGAAAAAAGCCGCAGTTGTGATTCTTTAAAAGAATTATTATCTATTGTCTATGCTAGAAGGTTCCTGTATTTGCTTTATGATTTTGTTCCAAACATTATTTCCAATACGTATTTTTTCATATATTTTTCAAACTACATATTGTATAATACTTTAATTTAATTTTTATGTTGTAAAAACATGGCAATAATATTTTTATTTTTCATTATCAAAGACAACAACCTTTTTTGAGGAAAATAATTTAGAGAATTCAAACACAAGAACTCAAAAGTATTTTCAAACAAAAACGTGCTAAATCTTCTTACTGAATTAGGGCATTAATATTTTGTTGTTTCAAATGTAAATGGGCGACAAGTCGTGGGATTGGCCCTAAACGAATTTTCCAATCCGATTCCGATTTTTAAAAGGCATTTCCACGAATCGTTCGGTGAATCTTTTTTTTTTAACCTGTTTGTAATTTACTTAATTTTTATTAAATATAATTAAAATTAAGCTTAAGTTATCTGTAAGAAGAAAAAAAAGGAAGTGTAACGTTGTTGTTTCCTGCTCCCTATAATTTTAACTTTAACGGTGCTTGTATGTTTGAGTGTATGTATGTACATATGTATGTATTTATGTAATTGTGCGTGTATTTAGCTTTTGGCTTTGAAGTTTAAACCTTAACTGCTGACTTACATGTGAGTCAAATCTTGTGACTTTTTTAAAGCCAATATTTGTATAAAAAGCATAAGGGAAAAAAACACATTGGCCTGTAATTACTTGTGCGCGTCACCCGTGGCTTTATTGTCATCTTAAAGATGATCGCCATTATTGTTCCATCATTTCTGTTATAAAAGATCAAAGAAGGGAGGGGGCAATATTCAACTTAATGGCTATATAAGTTATTTAGTATTTTTTTTATTTATTTCATTGACGAGGGGTACATACAAGTATGTACGTATGTATGAACGCAGATGGTGATATCTCTAAATTCCTATAATTTTTATTAATTTAAGGTTGAGAGTCAATTTACTCTGGTGCCATCACTTTATTACAGGTAATTGAATTAAATTAGACTTTGTGGTGGTAAATTCAAATGTGAGAAACAGTATGTGAGAAAATTTAAAGGAGAAATGTTAATAAAAAAGGCTAAAATAATGAAAGCAAATGGATTAAAAGTAATTGGTAGTATAGACTAATTTGAATATGGCACACAGAAAAAAGCAACACAAATAAGTTTTGTTATACATTAAGGAAGAACTGCTTAAGCCTTATTTTTAAATTGCGAATATGAAGTCTTTTTTCAGAAATTTATTTATTTTGCACTTAAATTGGAAAACTGTTTGTTGTTAACTTCTATTTTGTTTTAGGAAAGCATTCAATTTGTAATATACCAAAGTGTAGGCTAAATTAAGTTACTATAAGCGGGAAAAAAGATAAGCAGCAAAGAAGTCATTGCACTGTAACTGCCAGAAAAATCGCTCAAGATAATTGAGATTTTTCCAAGGTGTACTTCTGAATATGAAGGCTATAAGGCTGCTATTAGTGCCCTAATTCTGTTCGACAATTGCATCGTCCTGTCTATGGACAAAAAGAAGAGGCAGTTGTGATTTTTTAAAACAATTATTATATATTGTCTATGCTAGATGGTTTGTGCATATGCATAGATATTTTTCAAACTATTATATACATAATTCCATCAAACATAATGCTCCGAATTCATAAAGAATTCATAACGACTGGTAGACAAAATCTTCCGATTTCGGAACCGAAATATTACCAAAATTGTAACGATTTTTGTATGAAATTATTGACACGACTTTGCAACGATATGTCGATATGAAATCGATACGATATGTCGATACGAATTCCTAACGACATATAGGTACGATTTCTTTTTGCTTTTATAGCAGAGTACCGCTTCACCGATATGTTGCTGCTATTGTCGAAATAATTTGCACATACTCACATTTTTTAATATATATATTTATTAAAAAAAAAAAAAATGTTCACAGACTTTTACTTATGTACTCAAAAATCAAAGTTTTAATGCTAAAAAAAGAATTGTTAGAGAAACCACCGAAATTTTTTAACGAATTCGCTACGACAATTCTAAATGCAGACAAACTACCGAAATGTCTTAATGAATTTGTTACGACAAGTCTGACTTCAGAAAAAGTCGAAACATTTGGTTTGGGGGAATACTTTAATTTAATTTTTGTGTTTGATAATATTTAAATAATATCAGCCTTATTTATAAAAGTTATTAAGGCTTTATAAAGACTTTTTAAGAAAAAATTTTGATGAAAATTTGTGTTAAAAAGCCTTTACAAAAGCTTTAATAAGTTTTATAAATAAGGCTGCATATATTTTTCAATATTTTTATTTTTCGTTATCAAAGACAACAACCTGTTTTGAAGAAAATAATTTAGAGAAATTCAAAAACAGGCACTCAAAAATATTTGCAAACAAAAACGTCCTAAATCTTCTTACAGGGCATTTAAACCTGATTTTAATTAAAATCTTTATGAAAATCTATACCATTTACATCAACTTTTTTTTTGCATTTATCAAGATGTTGTTGTAATTGTAGCCAATTAACATATCTTTTTAAGCAGACCGTAGCTAATTCACTTACCTTTTTTTTATAAATATGTTGTACAGGGTAGTAAAAAAATAAATAAAAATATTAAATTTTGATTAGATTTCCCACAAATATACTGACAAAATAAACTTTGTTTTGTATGGGAAATCTAGTAAAAAGCAGCAAGATTTAGCTCGAAATATCTTTAGTACTAGATTTCCAGACAATGTAAATGCCCTATTACTGAATTAGGGCACAACTCAAGATACGCTTATCTCGACTTAGGCACCTTTTCCTTTGCGCCACAGATATAAAAGATATCTTTGTAATTGAGTAAAATACTGTTACATTATATCTAATATTTAATTCTATTATTCGTTAAATCAAATAGAAGAAATTAATTTTTTATTATAATGCTTCATTGAAGAGGTGATTTAGTAATGACCACGGAGAGGTGTTTAATTTTTTTTTTGAATGTCGTTTTCCTTAACTCTGCTAATGACAAAAATCAAATGTCTCTATGAAACTATGAATTTGTGTAAATTAATTTGTCATCGCTTTATTGGTGCATAATTTTGCATATTTTGATAAAAATGCATATTTTTGCATATTTTGATGAAAATGCATATTTTTGTATACATGGAAGAAAATCCATAATTTGGTGATAAATGCATATCTGGGTGTCTTATGTTGGTATAAATCTTGGTTTTTGTGATATTGCTAAAAATTCAAATTTAAACAAAAGTATTATTTATGAAAAAATCGAGCCTAATTTTCGATTTTATCGCTATCGAAAATAGACTTTTTTATTGAAATTAAAATTTTATGGACCTACCCATAGTGTAGAATTATCAAAATGCCAAAATTTGTAATAACTTTTTAGAAACAGGCTGTAAAATTTTATCGTAAGCGGCAATTGACGTACAAAAACATATTTGAATATTTGAAAAAAACCTTCTCCTGAAAACTTTAAGTGTTGTCGCTTACGTAAAATCGAAAATTAAGGCTGGAAATTACTCCAAAGATCTCTGATTTTCGAAATGGTGTCATCAGTTATTGGCCAACACCTAATTCAGACTTGGTGGTACTCGTATCTCTAAATTATCAGCCTGGCCCACGATATCGACAACGTTCGACTTGTCGCACACTTACATTTGAAACAATAACAAAATATTAAAATTTGTTTTTGTTTTGAATGTAAGTGTGCGACAAGTCGAACGTTGTCGATATCGTGGGCCAGGCTGTATATATAGCAATAGTGTAGCTAAGAGTGTACCAAACAAATCTGATTAATATATACGCAAAAAAAAACTGTGTGCACTCTTACTAACAATATTTTGCAAATCTCTAGCTGTGGAAAAGCTGAACAATCTTTTTGAAAATATAAATAGACGTGTCTAGGCATATATAATTACTTGCTATTGCAGCCAAAAGTATTGAAAGAAATCCTAAGAAAATAGATTCCATTTATAAGGAACAATAAGAGAGTTTTAAAAATTTAAAAAAAAGCTGGTATCTTTGATTCAACTCCGTGTTATTTAGTTAAATAATTGTATTTGATACTAAAAATAGAATAATTTAAATTAGAGGCGTACGCAGAATACTTTTTTTTTGTACACAAAAGTAGATTTTGTCTGTCAGGGCATAGAAGTAAAGTGTGACATACACAGCGCACTTTTCTTATATTTAGAAAAATTTACTCTGATATTTAAAATATAATTTTTTATAGAAAAGTTGGCTCTGTTATAATTTTCTTATAGACCAGTCTATTGTGTCATACACAGTGCACTTTTTCTTATAGAAAAGTCCACTGTGTTATGTACAGCATACTTTTCTTATAGAATGTTCGACTGTATGTCATATACAGCAAAATTTCCTTATAGAAAAATTTACTTCAGTATTTAAAATACTTTTCTATATTGAAAATATGATTCTATTATTTACAGCGCACTTTTCTTTTTTAAAAAAAAGTTTACTGGTCATACTGTGCCATGTGCAACATATTTCTTTTAATAAACAATTTTACTGTTTCATACAAAAATCATACTTCTCTTAAAGAAAAGTTGGACTCGTTTTCTTATGGGAAAGTCATAAGCCATAAATATCATATTTCTCATACTTTGCTTATAGAAAAGTTTACTGTGTCATTCACAACACACTTTTCTTACAGAAAAGTTGGCTGTGTCATATACATCATACTTTTCATATAGCGTAAGACACAACACACTTTTCTTAGAGAAAAGTCGATTGTGCCATTTCTTATAGAAAAGTCAGCACATTTTTGTTTTTAGAAAAGTCGATTTTGTTATACACAACACACTTTTCTTAAATAAAAAATTTATTCTGATTGTATGTAACACACTTGTTTTATGGAAAAGTTGACTGTGTGTGTGTCCTTCACAGCATAATTTTCTTATAGAAAAGTCTACTGTGTCATATACTACACATCATACTTCTCTTATAGAAAACTTGGCCCACTTTTCTTATAGAAAAATTTACTGTGTTATATTTACATCACATTTTTTTTTATATAATAGTCGTCTGTGTCGTATATAGTGGGATAAAGGCAAAACAATATTTTTTATCTGATTACTTCATATTTGGTAACCTATACTTTATGCTTTAATTCCTTTTTCAATTTGAAATGGCATGCGAGTGAATACTTGGAAATCAGCTTTTTCGAGATAATGAATGTAATTGCGTTTTTTTTTTGTATTTTTATAGAATTTTAATGGAGTGTTACCTTTTTAAATGTACTTCATCATACAAATATGTATTATAAAGAAATTAAAAACTTTACTTTCTTTGCTTCTTTTTGTCGTTGTTGTTGTTTGGATAACAAACACCATAAATAAATAATAAAAACATTTGCAGTCAGCCAGACGATCAGTCAGTAATACGAGTAACAATAATAACTATCATATATAATGATGATATGAAGAAAAAAGACCAGGGCAAAGCTTAGTGTAGAGTAGTGTTTGTATAACTTTCTAAGCAAAAATAATCATTAAATATAACCTCATTATTTACCCTACATACAAGAAATTTAAAAAAAAGAGAAGAAGAGGGACAGATAGACAGACGGACTGTCATACGGCTATAACTAACTAACATTTTTCTTTAATTTCTTTTATTGTTTTATTTTTGCCCAATGCGAACTAGCGTCATAGTTTCATGAGGAAATGCAATAATTTCCGCTTTTACTGCACAGTGCTTTTCGTAGCAAACTGAATGACATGCAATGCAATGGTTTGTTTGTCTGTTTGTTCGTTTGCTTTTGCCCCATTGCGCGTTGCATGGCTTGCTGCACAAAAAAATATTTGGCCAAAACCCATTATTAAAGTGTCGTATTATAGTTAAAAGATGTGAAATAACTAAACAGCTAAAATGTCGAACAAAACTCAGTGTTTTTTTAAGAGTTTTTCAAATTTAAACTTCACACACACACACACACACACTCGCACACTTGTTGATTTAATGAGCTAAGAAAAATGTCACTTAAATATTTGTAATTAATTTTTTAGTGCTGAAAATAAAGTGCCTTAAATTGTAAATTGTTTGAAGAGAATTAAACACTTACGAGGGCAATTAAGTTTGTTAAAGAGGTGTATTTCTTCAAAAAAAATAAAAATAAAAATAAAAAAAAAACGCTCAGTTGTCATTACTTGTTTTAAGTAGCTGGATGTCGAGCAATCATCGCTTGGGCAGGTTATCGCCACTTCCTGTTATTTTAATAACTCCTTTCAAAGTTTTACATATTTATTTAACTGCTCCTTGATTACATTAAATCGATAAAACCATAATTTTATCATCAAAAACAAAAAAAAAAGATGCAATTTTAGTTTTTGGCTTTCAATTTAAATATTACAAAAAAAAAAAAATAAAAAAAATAAAAAAAAAATAAAATAAAATTTCGTGTAAATATATTTTTAAATTATTTAAATTTTTTGATTTTGTGAAACGATAACAATTATGCTTGCCTTTCTCTCCACCACATCTTTAGCTTAAAAGTGCCACAAAAGGGTTGTACAAAAAAAAAAAAAATAAATAAATAAACTTGCCAAACTGATTCATTAAAATGCTAAATATCGAGTTTCCCCCCAAACAGGTGCTAAAAGAAAGTTCTTGCCGCTTCTAAGGGAAAACGAAAATTTTAATTTACTTTTTAATGTTTAAGCATGAAACTTTGTTTGCATTTTGCATAATGTAGTTAATTAGATTAAATGCCGTTTGTAATAAGTCTAAGGAATTGCTGCGCTTTTAATATAATATTTAATATCGAGCATTTTTATCGATTTTATCGTAAGCAACAAAAACTAAAGTTTTCAGAAGTTTTTTTTTTTTAAATATTCAAATATATTTTTGTATGTCAATTGTTATCAACAATTTTGGCATTTTGATAATTCTAAGCTATGATTAGGCCCATAAAATTTCAATTTCATTAATAAAATTCTATTTTCGATAACATGTCGCTTACGATAAAATCGAAAAAAAGGCTCGATGTAAAGGCAAGCAGTTAAAACGATTTTAAAACAATAAACCTAAAATTAAAATTTTCGAAAGCACAGTTATCGATAACGACAAAAAATTGAGTACATAAAATTTGAACAGAAGATTAAATATGTTAGATTTTACTTACTTTATGTAATAAGGCTCATTTTGTTGAAAATCGATTATTTATCGATAACTTTAATTTTTCTAAGAAAAGTTTTCCGAGAATGCTAATTTTGTTTATAAAAGTTATCGATAATTTCAATTCTATGTAAAAAATTTTCGATAATTTAAATTTTTCATGAAAAACTAATCGATAACTTTAAAGTCCAATAGATATTTTATCAATAACTTTGTTTTTCTAAGAAAAGCTTTTCGATAATAATTTTGCTCATAAAAGCTATTGATAATTTTGAATTTTTAATGAAAATTTATCGATAACTTTAATTTATCTAAGAATATCTTTCTGATAATGCTAATTTTGTTTATAAAAAATATCGATCGTTTTGAATTCTTTGTGAAAATTTATCCATAACTTTGATTTTTTTTTGTTAAACTTTAAGAACTAACAGATATTTTATCCATAATTTTGATTTTCTAGGAAAAGCTTTCCTGTAGTAATAACTTTTTCGGTAGTAATTAACTTTTTATTGATAGTTTTGAACTTATTATAAAAATTATCGATAAAATAAAATTTTCCAGGAAAGCTTTCCAATAATACTAATTTTGTCTATAAAGGCTATCGATTGATTTGAATTCTTTATGGAAATTTTTCGATAACTAAAATTGTGTATTTAAAACTTATGGATGGATAACTTTAAGGCCTAATAGATATTTTATTTATTACTTTGTTTTTTCTAGGAAAAGCCTTTCGAAGGTATCGATAATTTTAAATTTTTTCAAAAGTTATCGATAACTGTAACTTTTTATGAAAAATCTAATCGATAAGTTTAATAACCCAATAGATGTTTTATCGTAATATTATTTTTCTAGTAAAAGCTCTCTGATAGTAATAACTTTGCGTGTAAAAGTTATCGATAATTTTTAGTTCTTATTGCAAATTTATCAATTACTAATATGTCTAAGAAAAGCTTTTCGATAACACTAATTTTTTGGTAAAAATTATCGATAATTTTGAATTTTTTATAGTTATCGATAACTTTTATTTTGTATGGGAAAATATTCGATAACTTTTACATCTAAAACTTTCTTTTTCTAAGATAAGGATTTCGATAATACTAATATTTTTTATAGTAGTTATCGATAATTTTAAATTTCTTTGAAAATTTTGGGACAAACTTCGTGTTTATGGAAAATTTTTGTTCAACTAAATTGACAAAAATATGTTCACTTGGCAATCACTGTTCACTTGGCAATTACAAATGTTGGAAAGCAAAATCTACTATAGAAAGCAAAAACAAAATAACATAATATCCACTACTATAATACTTACATGTATGTACCGACGGTACATCGAATAAGTAAAAATAATTAATGTGATGATCGTAAAATATAAGCAAGAATAGTTAAAGATATGTGAGTAGAGTAATATAACTTCGTGCTAACCTAAATAGAAAAATGAAAAAAATGGAAAAACAGGGGAAATAAATAGTGATACTTACATATGTATTTACCAAAGATTAATCAATAATTGTACACAACAATCATTTCTCACATTCCGTTTCATTAGAATTTACTTTAAATAGCTGATGTTAATAACAATCTCTACCCAATTAGATAGACTAGGGTGCTGATGAAGTGCGTTGCTGCACAGAAAAATAACGGTATTTCCTCCAGCTTAAAAAAGTCTAATTTAATTTTTCTTCTCTTCTTTAGAACCTCACATTAATTAATAAAAATATTTCATTCAATAAAAGAATTCAAATTACTGAACTTAAGCCTGACTAAAAATTATTTCTGATTACGAATTGAAAATATTTATGATTTTAATATATTTTTGATAATATTAATTTTCTTATTAATTATTAACTTTCTATGTAAAGCTTATCGATAACTTAAACTTTCCTTAAGCTTTTATGATATATGCTTTTTTCGGGATTTTATTGTTTTATAATTGAAAGAAGGACAGAATACAATAATTTTTTTCAGCAAAACTGACAGTCGAACAATTGTTGCCTACTTTTGAATTTACAAAATAGCGTTGAAAAAGGAAAACAAACTTTAAGAAATGCAACGATAAATGTCTGTATTTGAGCATACTGGCAACACTGGGAATTCTTTTTGACGATAGAATTTGTAGTTTTTGACGTTTCGGTATTTTTCTTAATAAAGCTGAACTTTTTGCATCTAATAAATATTACTCTAACACTATATTTTTGCATTTAAGAAATTTATTATTCGACATATTGTCAGAAGTTTATTTTAATTTGAAATTTATTTGCTGGTGGTTCAGCGTTGTCTATATGTGAATTCTCAAATAGTTCTTCAAAGTCTGTGCATAAGATAAGAGGTTTGTGACTACTCAAAATGTGTGGTTGAAGTCTACTGATGATTTGTTACAGCAACAATGAAATGCATATAGACAACGCTGAACCACCAGCAAATAAATTTCAAATTACTATATTTTTGCACTATTATAAAAAATTTTCAAAATACAAAAAATATTCAGTGTCATAAGGGCTTTAGTAGTTTAATTGAATAATTAGAAATTCATAAAAAATCATCCTTAAGAAATTTAACTTCCAAAACATTTCATTACTTTTATTGCAGAAGGCATTTCACAGTCATATCAAATATTTAGTAATTTGTTGAATTAGTTAAATCCATTAAAATGTTTTTGTTCAACATATTCAACTAATGTTTTATGCATAAAACATTTCACTCGTACCAACCAACCATTGAACAAAATGATTTTTATCTTGCATTTGTTAAAAATTTTTATTGGCAGAACTCAAAACAAAAATGGTTTCAAAAATGGTTTCAAATTTAGTTAATTAAAACTTATGATTGGATCACATGCCACAATATTTATTATTTATAATTGTCTTCATTATCAGAAACACTATCTGCAGGACTACTTACTACCTGCCACTTCCATTACTTGCATCAAGTACCTCAAATAATATCTGGATGTACTAATAAGCGAACCTGTTGCACACAGATTAAACGAAACATCGAATGTGTCGATTCTTGGAAAGAGAAATACATATGCACTCAATCAGCCAGTAGCCAAGTCAAACATTTGTTTTAATTTTTATAATAAATTTTTTATTACATTTAACATAATTCGCAATTAAAGTTAGTTAGTTGTCTGTCCTCAGGCCTCCGTCCTCTGGCTGCAACAGCTATTGTCGCATAATAAAACATGATACACTTAAACAAATATTTGTGAAAACAATGCGCCGCATTTAACAAAATATTAAAAGCAAAAACAAAAGCAAAAAGAAAAAAAAAAAACATAAACAGAAATATTTTAGCGGCATGCAATAATAAAAAACCAACCATGCCACTGGCAACATAATTTTCGCTTTAATTTTTGTGTTAAATTTTTTGTTTCTGATGTCTGCTGCAGTTTGTCTTACACAAAGCTGATCACTTTACGTTAGAACAGCCACTTGAATTAACGTTTGCTGGCCTGGCCTGGCCAATACAATAATTAATTTGAAATAAATTTAAGTTGCGGCCAAACACCAAATAAATTCAGGTCATACAACAAAATACTTACTTAATTACTCTATTAACTGACTAACTAAATGTTATCGGCAAACTGAACAATATCTACAGTAAGAGATTTTACTCAAACAAAAATTTTAATCAAAGTTAAAGTAATTTTTGGAAAATACCAATTGCTGTTAAAACTGGATTTTTTGGTCTGATCACTTTTTTTCTGGTTCACTAAGAATTTGATCTATCTATAGATTTTCCATGATACTTTAAAGTTGTGGGAAAATTTTCGCAATAGTTTTAGAAAATTTATAGTTAAATTTAATTTTCTGTAGAAATTTTATAGAAAACTTTAATTTTTTGGCAGAAAATTTTTAGAGGAATTTAGACGAATTTTTGTGTAGAAAATGTATCGATAGCTATAAATTTTTTATAGAAAATTCATCGATAAAATTAATATTCATTCTACTTAAATAGCTCTAATTTAAAAATAAAAAGTTTTCTAAAAAAATTTATCGATAACTATAATTTTTACAAAAAATTAATCGATTACTTTAATATACTACAGAAAATGTATAGTAAACTTAAATTTTTTATGGAAAATATATCATGGATTACTTAAAAAAATTATCGATTAGTGTGACTTTTAAGGAAAATCGAAATTTTTTTATATTTTTATAGAAAATTTATCGATAACTGTAATTTGTTATAGAAAATTCAACGATAGAATTAATTAATTTTAATTATTTTTAAAAAAGTTCATCGATAATTGTGAATTTTTAAAGAAAATTTATCGATAACTATAATTTTCCATAAAAAATTATGGATTACTTAAAAAAAATATCGATTAGTGTGACTTTGAAAGAAAATTGAAAAAAAATTTATATTTTTATAGAAAATTTATCGATAACTGTGATTTTTTATATAAAATTTCAACGATAAAATTAATATTCTGCTCAAATAACTATGAATTTCTAAAGAAAATTTATCGATAACTATCATATGTTCTAAAAAATGTATGGATTACTTAAAAAAAAATTATCGATTGGTGTGACTTTTAAGGAAAATCGAACATTTGTGTATATTTTTATAGAACATTTATCGATGACTGTGATTTTCTATATAAAAAGTGATTGTTAAAATTAATATTCTACTTAAATAACTCTAGTTTTTTTAAAAGTTTATCGATAAGTGAGAATTTCTAAAAAATATCTATCGATAACTAAAATTTTCTATAAAAAAATTAATGGAATACTTAAAATAACACTATCGATTGGTGTGACTTTTAAGGAAAAGCGGCAAATTTTGTATTTTTTTTATAGAAAATTTATCGATTTTCTATACAAAAATTCATCGATGAAATTAATATTCTACTCAACAAATTTTTATTATTTTTAAAAAAGTTCATCGATAAGTGTGAATCTCTAAGAAAAATTTATCGATAACTATTATATTCTACAAAAAATTTATGGATTACATCAAATAAAAATTCATCGATTGGTGTGACTTTTAAGGAAAATCGAAAAATTGTGTATATTTTTAAATGAAAATTTATCGATAACTCTGATTTTATATATAAAATTCATTGACAAAATTAATATTCTACTTAAATAACTTTAATTTTTAAAAATTTTTTTGGTTAAGTGTAATTTTCTAAAGAAAATTTGTCGATAACTATAATTTTCAATAAAAAATTAATCTATTACTTTAATATTCTGCAGTAAATTTATTATGAACTTAATTTTTTTATACCAAATTTATCCATAACTGTGATTTCCTGTAGAAAGTTCATTGATAAAATTAATATTCTACTTGAGCGACTTTAATTTTTAAAAAAAGCTTATCGATAAATGTGAATTTTTAAGGAAATTGTATCCATAATATTCTTTAAAAAATATATCGATTAGTGAGACTTTGAAGGAAAATCGAAACATTTTGTATAATTTTTTAGAAAATTTATCGATAACTTTAATTTCCTATAGAAAATTCTGCTCAAATAACTTTAATTGTTGATAACTATAATATTCTATAATGGATTACTTAAAAAAAATTCATCGATTACTGTGACTTTGAAGGAAAATGGAAATTTTTTTTTTTATATTTTTATAGACAATTTATCGATAACTATAATTCTCTATAAAAAATTCATGGATTACTTCAATATTCTATCTAAAATTTGTTGACAACTGGGTGCTTTTTTGAAGAAAAATTTATCGTCTAGTGTGACTATTAAGGAAAATCGAATAATCGAGTGATTTTTGTTTGATGGTTTGTGTCTACAACGATCCAATGATAGAGTTTGCTACAATTCTACTATCGTTAACTATAACTTTCTATACCACATTTATCGATAACTTTATTTGTATTTTATACGAAAGAATAATTTCAATTTCAATGAACTTTCGCTAATTTGTTTTGCCCCAAAAATTATAAAACTTTTTGCTATCGTCATGTTTTTCAATATAAGGACATTGCTTGCTGTAAAAATCCTTTTTATAGACTTTATAATTATATATATGTATATGTATATTCTGTTAAAATAATTGTGATCAATTCTCCTCCACCTGTCTTTGTTGTTGAGGTAACTGCATATAATCATGGTATTGTTAGCACTTGTGTTGAAATGTCAGCGGGTTGTCCTTTGTGGCACTCAAAATGTTTATTTCCATCTGGTTAATTAACAACTACCAGCAGAGATCAAAACTGCATTTTTTCCCCCCACGTTGACTGCTCTTACGATGCCCATGCAACAAACGTACATTGAAATTGAAAAGATGTTAAAGACATTTTTATTATTAAATCATATAATTGTAATGAAGGCAGGCGATAGCACAAGACAACAGTCAAAAGTAACTCTGTTTTATTTACCTTACAATGATAATATTGGACAAGCGAGTACATATGCACTTGGTCAATATCACACAGACAATTACTACGTACGAGTAGTACGAGCTGCAACAACGCTGCTGCAGCCAAATAATATGTTACAAATTATACCAACAAAATTATGTTTCGTTGGTAATAAAATGGCATTGAACTCTGGTTTTGTAAATGAGACTTTGGGTGTCTGTTTGTGTTGAAAGAAAAATATACATATCGCGTGCCAAAGTCATAAAAGCTCAGTCAAAATTAAAAAAATTAAAAACTTTTTATGGTTACATATTTTTATTTTTTGAAGACAATAAAAAATGCATTCCAAAAAAAAAACAGAGTTAACCCTATTTCCGATAAAGATATCTGCAAGTCGTAATATTAATATGAAATAAAATTATAAATACTAGGCTGCAAAAGCAACTAAAATAATTTAAAAAAAAATGCAACAGTGCTGGTGATAAGTTCAAGGGAACATTGTGGAATATTTTTATTTTGCCAAAAAAACTTTATTTAGTAAAACACAGTGAACGTTTAATTAAGTAAATTCAGTAAAGTGCGTCTGACTCGCGCACGAAGGGTTCTGTACTGACACTAGATATGTAATACTATATGAAATTTGGCCTATATATTATATAGTTTTGGGATTTTTTTCGTTTTTGGCGATTTTTTCGGTTTTGAGCGTTTTTTAGTTTTGGCGTTATTTTTGCTTTTTTCGGTTTTGACGATTTTTTAAAGTTTTTGGCGATTTTTTTAGTTTTGGCGTTTTTTTTATCGTTTTGGCAATTTTTTTCTGTTTTTAGCGTTTTTTTTTATTTTGGGGGTTCTTTTCATTTTGGCGATTTTTTTTTTAATTTTGGCGATTTATTTCAGTGCTACAATTTTTTTTTTTAATTTGGTACTTTTTTACGTTTTTGAGATTTTTTCGGTTTTGAGCGTTTTTTAGTTTTGGGTTTTTTTTCGGTTTTTGGCGATTTATTTATTTTTGGCGCTTTTTTTCTACTTTTAAAGATTTGTTTGTTTTTGGCGTTTTTTTAATTTGGCGATTTTTTTTCATTTTGGCGATTTTTTTAATTTTTGTGCTAGAAATTTTTTAATATGGTAGTTTTTTCGTTTTGGCGATTTTTTCGGTTTGGCGATTTTATAATTTTGCGTTTTTTTAGTTTTACCGTTTTCGAATATTTCAAGAGTTTGCCTGTTACGGTTTCCAAGATACAGCAAGTTGTCAAAATTACATTAACTGATGGAACACCCTTAAATTTAAATTTTTAATTTTAAGTGTTAATTGTTGTAGCCTGTATGCCATGTATGTGGTCAAGTGTCTATATACATATAATTGTATGTACATATATTACACGGGATTCTAAAACTTTTCATTGCTCGTTTTGGAACACCCTTTAATTTTCAACTATTTGTTGTTGTAGCAGGCAAAGTTCTACATACTCTGTCCAAATTTCAGTTCCATATCTCTTACGGTTCTCGAGGAAATAGCCTGTGACGGACCGACCGACAGACGGACAATAGGGTTCATTCCTTTTCAGCTTTGGTGTACGGAATCCTAGAAATGCGCGGTGTATGATATAGTTGACTTTTCTATAAAAAAAAAGTCTGCTGTGACAAATTAAAATTTTTCTATAGGAAAAATGTGTCAAATTTTTTTATGAGAAAAATGTGCTGTGATAGTCAAATTTTTCTATAAGAAAAGTGTGCTATGACACAGTAAAATTTTCCTATAAGAAAAATGTGCTGTGACGCAGTCAAATTTTCTAAAAGCAGTGTGCCTTGACACAGTCAAATTTTTCTAGAAGAAAATTGTGTTTTGAAATAGTCAAAAGTGTGCTGTGACACACTCAAATTTTTGTATAAGAAAAGTGTGCTGTGAATTGTCCTTAAACTTATGATCAACACTATGTGCCTTTCCTCTAGTATGCAACATCAACTTGAAGGGGAGCCAGAAGATGTAATTTTTTGTTGCTCAGATGCAGCAGTAACATAATTCAAAATGCATTTTTTTTTTGTTTCTTAAGAGTTTGCAAAAAAGCACAGACAAGATGAAAAAAAAGAAGTTGTGGAGAAAATACGCTAGTGTTTTGTTTGTGGTTCCTGAGAATTATGTTGATCGTGAACAATGAATGAATGAATGAATGAATGAATGAGTGCACCCTTTTGTGTGTAGGAAATACTTGTGCATACAACCGACTGTATACTTGCAAAAAATAAAGCAGCAAACAGTCAACCGCAATGACAATAGTAAGCACAAGTTCTACTTCAAGATGTACAACATCATCTCACGTGTGCCTCATCAGAAGGTGTTTTCTGAGCTAACAATCGCAATTTTACTACAGATGAAGTGCAATAAATGCACTCGTATTATCACCAATGAATTTTTAGATGCACCTACAGCATGTGTGAGGAATTGCGGCTCAAGACTAACAACAAGTTTTTTGTTTCTTTAGTATTTTGCCAGCAACAAAAGCAATTATTTCTGGGGTGTAAAAAATCATTTCAAGTTGTTCAATATTTGAGTTCTCCTTTGTTCGGGCAAAACTACTTTACAATTTGCATGTGGAAAGCAGTTAAGTGAATTGAATTGAAATGCATATCAAAGACAGAGAGAGTGTGAGAGAGAGAGAGAGAGGGAGGGGTGGACAAAGATTAAAGTCATCAAACAAGGTGAAGATTATGTGATTCAGAAAAAGTGATAGTGTTAGAGAGTCTCTCTGGGGGAGGAGGGAGGGAGGTAAAGGTTAAATTTAAAATATGTACTAATAAAAATTTATCAGAGTAAAATATGTATATTCAAGAAAATAATTTGGTTTTGATTTCACTTGTATTTTTAACTGACTTCAAAAAAAAGGAGGAGGCTAACAATTCGTCTCTATTTTTTTTTGGGGTGTTGCTTCATAACTCGCTACATTTTAGACCGATTGTAAAAATTCTTTTTTTTTTGTCTGAGAGGGTATAGCTTCCCATTGGTCCCATTGTAAAAAAGTGGGCGGGGACACTCCCACAATTAGTGGGAGTGTCTATGATATTCTACTTATTTGGCTGCTGCGAGACCTACACAATTTGAAAGTTGAAAAAATGGGCGAGGTTACGCCCATTAAAATTTATTACAATATTTCACGCGGTTCTACTTAATCGATTTTTACGAAACTTGCCACACATCTTGAGCTCTAAAATGGACACAATCCTCTATTCAAAAAATGGGTGGAGTCACGCCCATTAAAATTTAATATTTTATTTTAAGGGGTTCTACTTTACGGATTTTTACAAGACTTAACACTCACCCTGAGCTCTGAAAATCACACAATCTGAAAATAATACGACTTTCTTTGTTCAAAAGTGAAACCGAAAAAGTAGAAAAAAATTTAAAACGTCTATTTCCAAATTTTTTGCCTCAAAGTTCATCGTTAATTCTTAATCAAATTGAATTTTTTTTCTTAGTATAGCTGACGTTTCGTCCTATTAACAAAAAGTGGCAGGGTTCAGCTCTCTCAAAGTTAATATTTAATCTTATGCCCTTCTTCCCAACTGATTCCTAAAAAAGACACATAGTGGCATGTTGCAATGATACAATCCAGCATTTTGACAAACATGGGCGGACGGAGCCACGCCTATTAAAATTAAGTATAATATTATGCATACTTCAGCTTAACCAATTCTTACATACAATACTTGTTAAAAAACATGGGCGCGTAAAACATATATGTATGTATATAATATCGTATTTTTAAAAGTGGGCGTGGTGGGGGTGGTCACACTACTTAAAATTTATTATAGTGCTTTTCCTACGACATTTTACACTGACCTTAGACTCTCACACTTAAAATTTTTTTGTTAATAAATGTGGGCTGACCCACTCACATTAATACTTAAATTTTGCTTTAGTCTACTTAACCATCCAGTGGGTGGTTCCAGCCACGCCTATTAAAATTTACTATAACATTTTACATACTTTAGCTCAACCGATCCTTAAAGATTTTGCCAAGCAACATGGACATTCAAAACTATACAATATCATGCTCGGAAAAGTGGGCGCGATCATGCCTCTTAAAATTTAGCAGTGTTTTTATATATCTGTGCTTAAACGACTGACCTAAGACTCTCACAATGACACAAGCTGGCATTAATAAGAGTGGGCGGGTCACGCCCATTAATATTTAATATTTAAATTTTGCGTTATTCTATTTAACCGCTTCTTAAGAATTTTTTGACAACAACTTTGGGCTCTTGCAATGACAGAAGTAAGTGTAAGGAAAAGTAGGCGTAGCTACGCCCATTAAAACTTGATTTTGTATTTCTCAGCGAAACGTTTTCTAAGCTACTTTTCGCACACATTATTGATCTCTCAAATTTTTCATAAGAAAAACATGGCTGTGTGTGATCTTATAAACATCATCAGTGTTAACAGATGTGGTTTGCAAATTCCCTTTGGGGGCCAGTTAAAAAACGGAAAAGATTAACCTAGGGGAATTAAATTGACGGCCTGTCCCACGATGTCACCAGAAATCATTCGATCGACAACTTGTATTGCAAACAACAATAACATTAAAAAATTTGTTGTTGTTTTCAATATAAGTATTGGATTGAACGATTTCTGGTAACATCGTGGGACAGGCCGTAAGAGAATTTCTAAGAATAAAAATGGGCAATCTGTAGTTTTCTGGGTTCTTGGTGTTTGTTTTAAGTTTTGGTCTTTGGGGTGTTCTGCTATACGCAGTAAAATTTTTTACCCAACAATTTTGTATAATATTTCATGCCCGCCGTCCCTCCTTTTGGGGGTGTTTTTAGGATTTGTTAGAATAGAGCCAAAAATTCGCTTTTGCTGGGAGGGAGTGGTTGGGCGGGGGGGAGTTAGATGGTTAATATGCTCTACACAAATATTTGTTTGAATACTTTCTATATATTTCCTGAGCATACCCTACACCTCAGATGTGAAGAACACATTTATACTGACTGGAATAAAATAAAAAAAATAAAAAATAAAAAATTCCGTTGTGATCTTTCAAAGTGGCGACACATGTATTTTATATATATTATGTAAATATATTATATGTAAATTATATATATTATATATATAAATTTGTAAACTTTTCGGATGCTGTAATGATACAAAGTTGCTAAACATTGTAATCATGAGCATCAACTTTGAAACGGATTGTCTGTTTGACTGTTTGAAGCGTTCTTAATACTTGTTGACGACATTTTTAAATGGTATGCAGTGTCAACGTTTGATACAGTGGCGTTCTGAAACACTACACTTCGATTGAAGGCAAACCAATTAACGTTTTGGGAGTCAATCCAATCCATTGTCAGTACCCCGTTATTTTAGAAAAAGTTCGAAATTCCTGTACACAGAAATAAATTTAAGAACTGAAATTACTTATTTGAAATTTAAAATAACATATTTATGTTTTCTTTCTATTTCTAGGCCCGTCCGATTTATACACAATGTAGTGGTAAGTTATCATTTTAATTTATCAATTTTCTTACTCACACACATTCATTCAATTTATTTAATTATAAGAAAAATATTATTGCGACATTTAGTTAGATTATGGGTGCCATAAGCTGACTTGTCTTTGTCACGTCAGTTACAGCTGTATTATGGCTGCAAACATTTAAGCCCATTATAAAACAATGACTTACTATGTACGACTATGTATATTGTCTTGAAAAGAAAGGTTTTTATAATAAGTACAGCAAAATGCACACAAAAAGAATACTCATTTGATTAAACACGTTGATATTTTGTGTTAAACAATTATGGCTGATCGTTTTCACATGACATGGGTTGTTAGTGTCGGTCGCCTGGCTGGTTGGTTGGTTGGTTGTGTGGTGTTTGTCATTATGAAATGCAACCTGAACTCTTTTGGGCCCTTCAAGTGTTAGAAAGTGTTGCAACATTATTTTATATTACAATTCCACTTATCAAATGAGTTTCGTGATGATGTTGATGATGAACATCATAATGATGCTTCTTGGATTCCTTGTTTGGCTTTAAAAAAATTTGAGTTTTACTTGTTTCTTCTTTTCTGTTTTTATTTTTATTTTTGAAATGTGCATTTCAATGCACCTGCTAAAAACTCCGACTCCATGCGGAAAGCAAAACTGCAAAACTTTAGTTTTTTCTCATTTTGATTGCTAACCGTTATCACAGTTATTTTTTTTTAATTTAATTTTTTTTTTCTCTTATTTCATAAAGTTTTTTGTGCCTTCGATAAATTTAACTTTGGGGCTTTTTTGCGTTATTTGTTTAACACGCTTTGCTGGTTGTATAAATACACCTTAAAGCAATTTTCTTATGACTGTGCTCACACGATAGTCTCCTTATTCATATTCATTAAAATTGTACTTTTATATAGGCTGATCAATACCAGTATTCATTAAGTATATCTGGCATCTCTGACTTTTATAATATTTAATAGGAAACTATGGATTTAAGAAAAAGAAAATATTGTCGAATCGTGTTGTTAGAAAGCGCTTTCAACGGCCGTGGAAACATAGTATTAGTCTCATTAGGAACAACTGGTAGGAGTGATGTTCCTTTCTTCGAAGATGTTCACACTAGCAATATATATTTAATTTAAACAAACTTTATTTCTGGGTTATTACCCAAAGATTATTGTTGTATTACTTTGTGACTTCAAAAAATTAATAAAATGTAAATCATTGCTTCTGTAAAGTGCACGATTTATAGTGTTGGAAGTTGGAATAAAATATTCTATTATAAATGAAAAAAAAAATACCACTAACAAATCAGCTAAGAATAGTTGGTTTTTTAAATCACCGTGACTTTCAGGAAAGGCGCGATTGTTTCTTTTATTTCAATTACTGGGCAGGATTGTCAGATTTTTTCCAATTCGTCAAATTGATTTTTTTAAACCGCCAAACGTGGCCAAAATAAATTTTATGCAGTTTTTCTGAATATTTATTTGATAATAAATTTGTTGTTATATGTATAGCAATTATTTTAATATAAATTTTTATAAAATAATTGTATAAAAATTTAGCATAAATTCACCAAAGTTGAAATAAAATTGCCAAAATTATTTCTTGTAAATTTTCTCATATAAATTCAAAACGCATTACTTACAATAATTATTGTACAGTCAAATCCCGATAATTTGTAATAGCAAGGGACCGGCCATTTCTTACGAATTATAGGGGTTTTCGATTTAGCGCGCTTTCGATTTAACGGGGATAAAATAAAATAAATACAAATTAACGGGGTTTTTCAATTTATTTACTTAAACGATAAAAAAAGCATAAAAATTGTTAAAAATAAAATACAAAATAAAAATTTGTTGTTTTAGTAACACCGACAGGGTTTTATGCGTGCGTACACACACACACAAGCAGAAGCAAAAACCCACGCAAAAAAAAAATAGCGGTAAACAAAAAATCATTCTTTCCATGTTTCTGTTGTTTTTATTACGAATTATAAGTGGTAGTTACCAAACAATTACGATTTATAAGAGGTAAAGAAGATTTTATTTGAAAAAAATATTACGAATTAGCGAGGGGACCAAAATTTATGGAAATTTTACGAATTAACGAGATTTTTTCAAGGGACCGATAGTTTATTACGAATTATCGGAAATTACGATTTATCGGGGTACGAATTATCGGGATTTGACTGTAATTAATATAAAAAAAAAATCATAATAAAATAGTTTTAATTTCTTGCAGACGAGTTTTGGTAGGATTTATTTTAGAAACTATCCTTTAAAAAACTTGATTTCCTAAATTACAAAAATTCTGAAGTTCAATTTTGTTAAAAAAAAATAGCCATAAAAATTGTCAACAAATTTAAAATTGAGCTTTCATTACAAAAAAGCTTTCAGCAAATTGAAATACGATGAATCAAAACAATTCACACATTCCATTTGCAATAATGCTAAGTATATAAAGCAGAAATCTACATCTACTGACACCACACACAGTGGACCAAACACAGAAGAACGCTGATGATGAAGGTTTAGTGGCCTTCGAAAACGGCTGGCTGTTCCGTTCAACTATGTGTTGTTAGTCAGAATATTTACAACAGACTTTATTTGTTATTTGTTCATTAATAATTATCACATGTAATTTGGCTTAAAAAGCAATACGAACCTTAGCCCGTTCATATCACAAATATAGAAACAAATGGAGTTCGAATAATAATTAAAATTAACTAAAAATTTACTTATTATTTATGTCGCCAAATTAAACATTTAGGCGCCATACAAGTTGAAAAATCGTTACGTTTTGAGAAAAATTGCCATATCTGACAAACTTGGCCCCTGATGTTGAGCCACTCTCTCTCTCCCCCTCTCGGTCTGACTTTATTTCTCTCTCGTTCCCACTTTCTTTCGATTGGAATCAACTCTTTCAGACACAATTGCATTAATGAAAACTTTTTTAAATTCCTAAGTCTTAAAAAATTTTCATATCTTCTTACTCGCTCCGTTTTTTTTAATTAGCTTAAGTCCATTTATTAAAATATCAAACTATACAATATAAACAAAATCAGTTCATAATAAAATATGTTGTTGTTTCGATTGTTGTTTTTATTATTATAGGCCGTTTGTTTTGAAAGCAGCCTAAGTCCATCCATCGAAAATCTTACAATGTTTAACCAAACGAAAAAAATTATTTAGCCTTAGAATGTATTAAATAAAATTACAACAGGTTTTCAGACTGGCACAGGCCGTTTATTGCGAAAGTAACCTAAGTCCAACTATCAAAAATATTACAAAAGTAAATAATAATCATTTAAATATATTTATTAAATATATCAAAAAAAATACTTATTAAAGTATCGTGCCATTACCTCCAGAAAAAGTTTAAGCGACATAATTTTCAAACTTAATTTTTTTACCAAAATCGATTATTTTCGAACGTAAATAAACGATTTTCGTAAAAAAAAAACGATGTCCAAAAAATGTGCCGATAAGTCGTTTTGGCGGTTGTGTTTTCATATTTTGTGAGGCAAGCTGTTTATTTGGAAAACAGCCTAAGTCAAACTGGCAGAAATGTTATGATAGCTGAACGAAAGGAAAATAATTATAAATAATAAAATATATGGACATTTCCTTAGCAAATGCATAATGTAAATTAAAAGAAATAAATAAAAATGTATTCCTTGAAAAAAATATATATTTCCATATCTTAAAAGTAGCCTAAGTACAATTATCAAAAATATTAAGTCCTCTAATTAAAAGCAATTAACAATTTCATAATAAAATGTACAGAATGAATTAATTACCCAGTAATCGGGTTTGGAATTGAATATTTTTGGTGGAAGCACTTCCCAACTGGATTACCAACTTAATGATTTTAACAAGGCGTGATACTAAAATAATCGATTCTTGAGAAGTACTTACTTTTTTTTATTTGTCAACATATTCACGTAATCTATAAAATCTAAAATAATCATTCTCCTCATTTATCAACTTGTACAGCAATTTTTTAAAGTTTTATGTAATGTGATTTGTAAGCGAGTAATGAAATTTGGTAATCAGAAAAGTAAGTCATTACATGGCAAGTAGTTTCAATGATAATTTGTAATTTTTTGCTGGGTATTTATAAAGTTTTTTATAATGTTTATTGTGAAAGAAGCCTAAGTCTATCAATCATAATATCAAAATAATTTTATAACAAATTTTTTTTTTTAAATTATGCTATCCCGTTGAAACATTATAACAGCTTTAAAAAAATAAAAAATCAACAGATTTTCTTAAACAGGCCTAAGTCCATCGATTAAAATATTAAGCAAAATAGTTAGCGAATACATATAAATACATATGTATAAATTTTCTTTATGACAGTGTAAAACTGCTGCTGCTGTTGCCTCAAGAATAAAATCATTTACGATTTAACTACAGTTGGTCGTAGTTTTTGGCTTGTGCCTGGTTATTTATAAACGCAGCAACAGATGCAGATGTTAAAATTTCAAGCACAGCTTGGCTGCTTGGCAGCTATCCTTATATTAGTGCGGCAGCACACGTCCCTTTTTTAGATCCTTGCGTTCCTTTTTTTCTTGTTCTCTTAAAAAAAACCAATATGCCACAAATCAGCCAGTTTTGTTTATGTGGGGCTGCATTATACACTAACCAAATATGAAAAGATTGCTTACGACGTGTGTGTGTGTGTGTTTATTATAAATTTGTAAAATTAGCTGTAGCTTCTGCGGACTCATTAAAACTTTCTTTTGATTCTAATTGTTTTTTCGAATTTTGGAAACTGCGATTTAATTATTTTGAAACTAAAAAAAAAAACATCTTGAGAAAGATACACATTTCTAATTATTCTCTTTAAGTTTATATGCATACATATGCCACCGAAAATAAAAAAATTAATACAACCTTTGAGTACCGAAAATTGCACTAAGTACCCACATATTCCCCCAGCCATACAAGTTCATATGTACTACATACATATGTTCTATATACGTATATCCACATGGCTTTAAAGTACATAATTACTTCCAAAAATTTTAACAATGACTTTGAGTTACTTGACAAGCTTTAAAATTGTAAAATTGTTTAAGACACAATGAAGATCTTCCTTTGATGATTTTTAGGTGTTTTTGGTGACTTTTTTCTGCTTACAAAAAAAAAAACACTCATCTGCTTATATTTCATTTATTTTGTGTTTGCCTTCTCCTATAAGCAAAAAAAAAACGTCTCCTTAATCTAATTGGCGCCTGCTAAACGATCAACTTCAAAAGTTTGACCCAGTATTAAATTCAAAAAATTTAATTGATTAAGTTATAACAATGTTGTAAAGACCCTGGAGAAAACTTGGTGTTAATTGAGCCAAACGTACGCGTCCTATGACACGCATCAACATTACTTCTTTTGATTGTTTGTCAGAGACAAGAAGTCTTCGCGACATCGCTTGTTTACATTCATATACACGTACGCCAATACATCCATAGTGCTTCGCTTATTATTAAACGACATCATTTATTATTGTGCCACAACAATACATTTAAAAAACAACACGTATTTACATTTCAATACTGTTTACGCAGGTCTCTAGTTCCTAACATTAGAAAATATTAATATAGTAGGGCAAATTTAAAAATTTTTGAATGACTCCTAAAAACTTGAACTTCAAGAAATTCTAAGTATATACGTTTCTAGAGGACCACTTGCACATTACTCTATGGCCAATATTATCCGCCAGCATTGACTTCCAAAAAAAAGCGCATATCATTCAGAAAATGCCAAGTTAAAGACTTGGCAATATCTGGTTCAAATTCTTGCTCTTCAGAAATAGATTCATGGGCAATAATAAAGGAACAACTTGTCTATAAATTTGCATTAATTTTTTCCGTCTCGGTTGCCTCCTTTACTGGAAAAGTCCTTTCGAAATGTACTATAGCTTAACAGAGCTCTGTTAAGACACTAATAAAGCTCTGTTAAAGCACAATGTTTGTGTCAAGGGTTAAAAATTTATATAGAAAACAAACTTGAAATTCCGCTTATTCTGATAAAAAAAAATAATAATGCAGTCATACTTTTGAAACTCTTTATGCACTGAAAGAATTTTTTTTCATAAGTTCGAAGAATTTCGATATTAATCCAATGAAAAAATTCATTAAAATTCAACCAACGTCACGCTTCGTTGGATTAACGAAACCAGTTTCGTTAAAATTATTTTATTGAAAACTTCGTCAAATGCATTAAACAGTGTCATCAATGTACTGCAATAATTTCACCGAAACAACGAAATAATTTCATTAAAACCACGAAAACCATAATAATAATACTTATCCCTGGAAAATACCAGCGAAACGTTGAATAAATAATGTAATAATATTTTTTTACTTGCATTAAAATACCATAAAGACCTTGAAAGCCCATATTAGATTACTCTGTAATATCAAGAAGAACAACTTTAAATGTTTCTTATAAATGAAGGGATTTCATAACAATTAGAAAATATTGTTAAGAAACTAGAATACCAACGAAGCAATTACAATGAAATTCTTTCACAATATTCGTGAAATTTTCATTAGATATGTGAAATTATCATTAGATTTGTGAAATTATCCAATGAAATTGTTTCGTTGGATTTATGAAGCAAAATTCTTTCGGTGTGACATGTTAATAATGAGAATTATGTTCTACAAATTAGCTGAACTGAAAGCGTTAAACTTCTAATATAATTTTTTTTTTCATCTCAAAACGGGTGTAATGAAGCACACAGGGGTTTTACTAGTTCAGCAATAATAAGAGATTGAAAATTTCAAAACTCTAAAAACGGGATGGATCTATGAAAATGGGATAATCTCGCCTAAAGCGGGATGTCTAGTCAGGTTACACATAGCTGAATTCCGCAGCAACATAAAGGCTTGAAAAGTAAATTAAAAGTTTACAATCTAGACTTAGGGTTGAATTTCTACCATCTGAATTAGTTTAACTTTCATTTGTGTTTTCTTAGAGTCAATTTGGTGCTTCCATGTAAGCCCTCGATCAAAGTATGTTCAGGAACCATTTGATTGTTGATTCGAATGGGGAAACAAGCATCTCATCGTTGGGTAAATGCTAACTGAACACACATTTGTTCGTTTACTTTTATTCTCCATTAGTTCATCCATAGTTCAATAGTATGTACTAGACCCCTGCAAAAGGCCATTTAAAAGAACTTTCAAGGCCTGAGGGATTTTTCAAATGCTTTACTGCATCGAAGTCTTCTAAAACAAACGCTAAACAACATTTGCGGTATTCACAAGGGTGTCTTAAGTGTCCTAAGTGTCATAATGTCTTAACATTGTAACATAGTTTAAAAAAATTGTTGTTGTGGCTCAAACAAAACGGTCATAAAGTAATAAGACTTTCTCAGCTATGTTTATTGTTTGTCATAACTACATGTAGAAATGCGTGAGAGTTTACCAAAGGAATTGAGAGAGAGAGTAAAATATGTACAAGGTGTTAAAACCAAAATACAAATAAGTACAATATTTATAATTGTAAATTATAAGGGGTTGCTCACAGCAGTCATTTATTTTCGTTTTATAACTTTAAAACGTGTTAATTTATGAGTACCATTTGAATACCCCAATTGTTTGCAAGGCATTTGTTTCACTTATTACAGGTATAGAAGTAAAGAAGAAAATACTACCTAACGAACGAATTTGTGATGCTTGCTTCTTGCTACGCATGGGCGCGTACACAAACGGCATGCATGTACATACACACTATAGGTCTGCACAGATATATCTGTTTGCACTAGTTTTACGAGGTTTTGGTTCTGGTATGTACAGATACATATGGTATTCAGCTTTTTGTTACTAGTCATAACTTATCGGTACAAGCAAAATCAGTATTCCTCTTTTCTCTCTCTCCCATTAGCTCATACTTGATTCAAGAAAAACAATCGAGTTTAAAACATGAGTAGTAACAGAAACGCTGAATACTATATGTGACAGCGCATAGAGAAAGGGACCTAAGGGTAAAAAAAATCAATTTTCACTTTTTTTTTTTTTTGATGTGGACAACATCTGTGCATCGAATGAGACCGATCCCATGCCCCAAAAGTGTTCCCTTCCAGAGATATGCGCCTTTTATGATGTGATGGTACACCAAAGATACACGTATTTAAATCTTTAAAATGGCTCTCCTGAACAAAACCGGTTTTTACCCTTAGGTCCCTTTCTATTTTGCGCGTCACATATGTATTTGTACATACCAGAACCAACACAAGCAAAACTGGTGCAAACAGGTATATCTGTGTAGACCTATAATACACACACACGTTTCGTGTATGGTATTTTATCTTTATACGCACATAAAAACGCACACGTGCATTGACATTAGTTTTGTGCGCTTGTTTAAAAAAAAAACTTCCCTTAAATACAAACATAACGTATTTACATTTCAAGACTGTTTACGCAGACCTCTAGAGTGTATTATGTATTACGAATATTTTTTTTTTTTTTTGTTTATTATGTATATATATATAAGAAATACTCACTCCTCTGGGACTCCGCTGTAACTATTACGAATATTACGGGTGCGTTATGTATGACGAATATTTTTTTTTGTTTAGTATGTATTTATGTATAAGAAAGACTCCTCTGGGACTCCGCTGCAGTGATGTATTAAACAAAGTTTTTTACAAAACTGAAAATAATGAAGATACTTAAAAAAGCATATGCCTTTTTTAGGGAAATTTTAAGATTTGGAGGTTTTTTAGCCTTTTCCCGATTTCACGAATGGATATGTTAATAAATTTTTTCCTATTTTTATTTAAGATTTTGTCAAAAATTTAATGCTGCTTTTAACTTAAAATCCAACAATGAACTAAAAAAGTAATAGGCGCAATACTAAAAAAGGTCAAGACAAAAAATTTTTTTGTCTTAAGTAAAATATCTTATGAGAGATACGGAAACACATCTTGGGAAATTATTTCTTAAGAATTTCAAGTTTTTTGAGTACCAGGTAGTCAACTTTGGGACACTGTAACTCATGTCCAGCTCAAGCCAGAAGGCTGTCATGACATGTGTTATACATCCTAAGTCCGTCCTCCTCTACGGATGTTAGGAGTTTCATATAAATCCAATCAGTAGTTTAGAAATTCCAGATTTATTGTCATTTGCTTTGTTACAGTCCCCACTGTGCAATGTAAATTTTACATATACACGTGCATACATATGTACATACATATGTAAGTGTAAACCCAAAAAAAATACAAATTCGATTACATACTTTTTCGTGAGCGTGCGTGATCGTGATAAGTTGTAAACCACTCGTACGTGATTAAGAATATTTTTTTCGTGAGCGTGCGTGATCGAGAAAATTTTCAATCACCCCTATCGTGAATAAAATGTGAAATTTTTGTTCCCATGAAATTTTCATTCCCCATGAAAGGAAATTTGCAATCGTGAATTTCATGGGAACATTTGTTCCCTCTACCAATGCGTAGTGAATGTAAAAAACGGGAAGAAGACTTGTAAAGCTTCAAAATTAATTGAAAATCCAAAAAATTAAGTTTAATAATAAGAAATACATATATTTTGGGTTTCAAATGAAATGTTATAGAGTGTAAAGTATTTTTAATTGTTTTAGGCGCCGTGCAAAAAAAAAATCTTTAGCATACCACAGCCATAAAATTTACGGCATGTGAACCAAAGAGATTCATGTTCAATGAAAAAAGGTGTTCCAAGGTATTATTGTTATTAATCGTGGACATTTATTTATTGATCTTGCCGTAAAAATAATGATTTATAAGTTTTAATATATAATTGCTAGTATTGAAATTACGCAGTGTATTAATTCAGTTCGCCTGCAAAAATAAAGTGAACAAAACGAAGGGAAAAGTGAAAAAATCCATGTGAAAAATATTATTCACGATAAGGGGAATCAAGAAAGGGAACACATTTCAGGGGAAAAATTATTAACGATTGCAATTTGGCGAACAGGGAAAATATTTCGAGGGAAAAACTGTTCACGATAGGGGTGAATATCATTCGTGCGTGAGTAAAATATTTTTCTGCGTGAGCGTGCGTGTCGGGAGTCAAAAAACGCTCACGTGCACATCTCTAATAAATAGGCCACTGTTAGATTCAGAAATATATAATATCCAATAGCCTACTATTACGAATATTTCGCGTGTAATATGTATTACGAATATTTTTTTTTTAAGTATATAAGGAAGACTCCGTTGGGGCATCTGTTCAGTCTGAAGGTGTTCGCCGACGAGTCAACATCAATAGTCTGCCAAATCACTCTGCAGCCAGTCCTGCAACTATACTTAAGCCTGCAGTACACAGCATGTAATAAGCCACATACGCATGTGGCTCTGACGTCATCACGAAGCTACATTTGCTACATGCCGTGTACTAGCAACATGCGTACATGTGGATGGTCACATGCTTACAGATATGCTGCCGCCTCAGGAAATGTATTCAATTCGGCTACATGTATCACATGTGCATTTTGGAATAAAAGTTTTACGACATGTAGCCACTACTAGTAATTTTAAAAAATGCAACCAACATGCTGAAAATTCCCGTGACGTCATCGCCACATACGAATGTGCCTTTTTAGATGCCGTGTACTGTATGTATGTATGTAGGCTTTAGATATTAACCTAAGCTTAACTGGCCCATATTTATACTTTTGAAATATGAGTGCCCCTGTGGTCGAGTGGGTAATGTGCAAGCATGTCATGCCGGATCAGTGATGCCAGAATTCCTTCACCAAAAATGGCTAAATTTGGACAAAAAATGGCTAATAAATAGCTTAAAAACGGCTAAACGAAATGGAATGCAAAAAATCATGAACAAGAAGGTATTTCATTTATTATTTTTTTAAAGCAAATCGTAAATAAAAACAATAAATTAAAGTAATAAATAAAATAATTTTCCTTCAGGTAATCAATAAACTGTGCATATAGTGCAAACTTGCAATACTTGCGGTACGCCTTCTATTTATTCATTTGTACACGCAAAGAAAAAATATGGTTGAGATAACCATAATCAAACAGCAACATACTATGATTGAATTATATGGTTGCAGTCAAATCATATTATTGTTAATAGAAAATCAAACTTTAATAATATTATTATCTGAGTTAATTATAATATTATCAACAAAAGCAATGAACTTTGTTACACCTAATCTTAGTATTGTAAATATGACAACACTATTATTAGATGTGACTAAAATATAATTTAAACTCACCATACCATGTTCTAATATTATAATAATATTGTTAAATACGACCACAGTATTATTTAATATAACAATACTATTTTGTTTTTTAATCATATATTTATTGTAGAAACAGCTGTGCGTTAAATTCGAAATAAAAATAAATTAATATTGTTGAAATAAAATATATATATAGAAATGTATACTTACACGACATACAGACATGTCTGTATAAAGAGATACACAAATGTTTATATATTTTTATTGGCCAACCCTTTTTTTTATACTTTATTTATCTATTAATTTATTTAATACCACCCGTGCACTACCGATATCTTACAAACGAAATACTGAACTGACAGATGTTTCTGAAAAAGATTTTTTTAAAAACTTAACATAGTATGGTCTTAGAAAACATTATATTATTATTTACGTCATATTATTTTTAAATAATAATACAAATTATGTTGTAGTCATAAATTTTTAACAAAACTATATTGTTAAACCCTAACCATATCACACTTTTTTATGGATGTGATAATGTAATTATTAAATTCAAACATTACTCTGTTTATCGCAACGAAATAAATGTTTAAAATAACAATAACTAGTTTTCAACGACCACACATTTGTTTCAGAGAACATAATATTGTTTTCTCAAACATTTTACAACCATATCTTTTCTTTGCGTGTATACGGAACCCTAAAAATGAGTCAATATGCTGTTGAAACAAACAGCCAACTGGCATAATTTTTAATAGTTTTACCTAAAACATCGTTAGCTTTAAATTATGCAAAAATCTCTTACCAAAAAGCACCTAAAAATATCTGTAATACATAAATATTTATTAAGATTCCTTAAAAAAAAAAAATACAATGACATATTTCTGGTTTCTCTGGTGTACAAAAAACAAAGAAAACATCTGTTTGACTATTTTGTTTATGTTCTAATTATTTTATTTACATTGATTGATAAGTTAAAGAATTTCAAAAATGTCATGAACTCTGGCTAGCTAGATACATATATGTATATATGTACTATGTATGTATGTATGTATGTTTGTATATAAAAGTCAATATTGAAGTTTCTAAATGAGGGAAAAAGTAGTTCATGTCGACAAGAAAAATGTTAAACTAACAAGCATGTACTTTGGTTGAAAAGAGTGATAGTGCAAGAGGCAGTCAGAGTTGCCGTTGAAAATTTAGAAAAAGTATCATAAGAAAGGTATTTGAGAGAAAAAAAGGGTCAAAAAAGGGTATTTTAAAGTTTTTTATGAACAAAAAAAATAACATTTATTTTAATTAAATACATTAGACTAAAATAAAATTAATTAACATACTTTAATTATAAATCAATGTTAACCCTTTAACTGGCCAGACCGTAAAAATGGTCGGATGAAAGTAATGTTTATTTTTTTTAAGTGGATATAGTCAAAAGAACCATGAGCTTTAATTTACAGTTGAAAAAAAAAACATTAGTAACGAACGCTAGCTAAAGAATAGTGAAGACCGTTTGTAGACAGTCTTGGCGGTTTGTAAGTAATGAAAAATCAATTTTAAATTCTATTTATATTTTTGCAATATTTTCATCATTTATTGGCTTTTCTATCGACCAAAACAATAAAATGATCGCCACCATCGGACCGAATATTGCTAACATGAGGAACAGCTCTTTTTCCAATACCTGATGTGCTATACTGTGCTTTGTCCAATTTTTGAGCATATGATTGCCCTATGGCATACATTTTGTTAAAATGATACAAAGAGGTAAATTAAAAAAAAGAGTCATAAAAAGTGTCATTGGCACGAAGAAGGGTCAAAAGTTATATATTAGTGTCAAAACGGTAACGCTGGAGGCAGTGAAAAGAACACAGTATGAAGCATGATATAAATATAGAAGGTACTTCCATTCTCTCAATTTTTCTTGAGATTCACCATCTGACAAGTATAAGTATTGTGAAGTTTCCGGTAAAATCGTGCTGCCGTATTAATTTAATATTTCCCCCTCTATTTACAGTTTTTTTGAAAATTTTATTCAAAAATTATTTCAAAATTGTTTTTATAAAATACAGAATGTATAAATTAAACAATTAATGTCCAACTTGTGTTCGACGGTTGTATCGTCTTGTCTATGGACGAAAAAAAGAAGCAGAATCTTTAAAACAATTATTAGTTATTGTCTATGCTAGAAGGTTCGTGTATTTGCTTTATGATTTTGTTTCAAACATTATATCCAACACATATTTTTTCCTTTATTTTTCAAACTTTTGTGTAATAATTTCATTTTATTTTTATGTTTTAAAAACTTGGTAATAATATTTTCATTTTTCATTATCAAAGACAACAACCATTTTGAAGAAAATAATTTAGAGAATTCAAAAACAAGAAAATTATTTTAAAACAAAAAAACTTCATAAATCTTCTTACTAAATTAGGGCATAAGCAAAAAAATAAGAGTGCAGCATTTTTTAAATTCCCTGTATTTCCTGGTGTTCCCCAACAGTAACTAAGAGCCTATAAGATCTGTGAAATAGACTTGACAAAAGATCTGACCGGTTATTAAACCAATTTTTTTAGAAAAGGATGTTACAATCAACAAGAAACATATTATGTAAATTAAACAGAGTGCAATATCAATTACTATTTGTTAGACTTAATGAAAATTCGTTGTCAAATAATCCAAATCATCAATCAATTTGGTTTCTCAGCGCCAAATTTAGATGAAAATATAGTTAAAAGATTTGTATTAAGCTAAAAACTTAAAAATATGAGATAAGTTATGACATAATCACTTTTTAAACTTCACAGATATGTAGTTATGTATATAACTTTATTTTTTCCCAAATTTTTGTTAAGATAAATTACACATTTTTGTAAAAAAAATTCTAGGAGAAGACTTAAATTTTTTACTATATGGGAACATTTTTCTATATTTCTCTCAAAAAACAAACTTCAAAAATACTTATTTTTAAAAACAAAGAGAGAATGGAAGTACCTTCTATATTTATATCATGGTATGAAGAGCAGCAATCACAAACAATTTTAACCAACGTTGCCAAGTGTGAACATTTATCTATTTTCTTCAAAGGTTTAAAAAAGTGTGCCTATTTTTTTTTATTATAAAAAAAGAAATTTTTCCTTAATTTATCACTTTCTCACAATTTAGTATTTTTTAGCTTTAAACAACTATTTTCAACACAATTTTTTATATGCAAAACAAAGTTAATAATTTCTTAAACGGACTTGAACGGACAATGAAATATTTTTATTAATTAATATGATTTTTTAAAGAAGACAAGAAAATTTAAATACTAGGCACTTAATACGATACGAATTCAGAATGATAAAAAATGATTTTACATTTTTTGTTTGTTTTTGAGGTACTCATATGTACTATATATAGTAGGGTTTGCCAAAAACCGTGGAAATTAGAAAACCGCGGCTTCCGGTTTAAAGTTACTAAAACCGGTCGGTTTCGGTTCGGTTTCGGTTTTAAAAATATGCATGTATATAAATAGGTATGTATGCTGGAAAGATAAATGATGATTTAAAAATAATCGTGAAAAACAAATGGAATTTTTCTTCATGTGAAATTTTCATTCCAATCGAAGAGAAAAATGCTATCTTGAATATTCCGTGAAATTTTTTCCCGCTATCAGTCCACGTGAATGTAAAAAAGGAAGAATTTTTGTAAAGCTTAAAAATTAGTTGAAAATCTGACAAATTTAAGTTTAATAAAAAAGTCACATACATTGTAGGTTATAAATGAAACTTATTTAACTTTAAAGTTGTACTCATGGAGGTGCTTCCGTTGATTTACCTATTTTTTCATTAAGTATACCACCGTGGTGCACCACCATGAAATTTACTGTCTGTGAACCAAAGAGATTCATACTCTATGAAAAAACTGTGTTGTAGGGAATTATTGTCCTAAAAATAAATAATTATAACTTTTAATATATAATTCGAAGAAAAATATCGAAATTATTCGATGTAATAATTCAGTTCGCCTGCAAAAATAAAGTGAACAAAACTAAGGGAAAAGTGAAAAAAATCACGTGAAATATATTCTGCCTTATTGTGGTTGGCGTATTTCAAAAACGACTACGACTGTTTGGTAATAGATTAAAGAAGACTGTTTTTCTTTAATCTATTGCCAAACAGTCGTAGTCGTATGTATTTGAAATACGCCAATCACGATAAGGCAGATTATTCATGATACGGGGAGCCAAAAAAGGGAAAATATTTCTGGGATAAATTTTTCGAGGGAAAAAAATTACTATAGGGGTGATAGAGTTTCTCTGGTGTGTATTCAATTCAGGTACTTATATTAGAAAAGGAACATTTAGTAGTGAGTATGTGTACAAAAAGCTTAAGAATAAAGGATTTGTACTTAATTATCCAAGTAATAAAATTTCAGAAACGTTAAAGCGTTCAATGTAGAGCAGTTTAAACGAAATCTTATTTTTGTGCAGACAGAAACACTCTTTCGCTTTCAGTTGAAGAGGGCTTTATTGTGTTATTGCCTTGTGAAGCAATAATATGTTGGTTGTTTTGTTGTTCGTTTTTTTATAAAGTACAAATTCTTGTCGAAGAACGTTAAAATTATCGTCTTTTTGCTTTACATCTGCTAGAGATTTTTTGATAACAGATTACAATACCTCCTGCAAAGAATTGTTATAATTTTCTTAAAAGTTTAAAATTTACTTATGTTTGAGTTTTCCTTCGAAAATATCTAACAAAACATTGTCATACGATAAATAAAAAATAATTAACGTATTCTATTTGCACTAAAAAAAATTTAATTTTAAGGCTTATGTGTGCATTAACTGACAGCACACACAGTGGAATAAACGCTGATGATGGAAATGTGTGGTAGAATTCGAAAACAGCAGGTTGTTCCATTCTGCCAAACAATTGCAATTGTCTTTGGTGTAATATACATATATATACCATAAAAATTGTCACATATAATTTGGCTTCCTTAAAATACGCACTTAAGCCTCATTAAAAATTAAGCAAAATATGTATGTATATGTAATAAAGTTTTAAACTCTCCATGACGAACTTAAGTTTGCTTAGCTTTAAAGGTTCGCTTAAAAAAGTAAATGTTGCTCTGCAAGTAAACCTTATGTTCTCTGCTCTCTTAATTAACAACTTTTTTTATAATTTTTTTTCGCAAAGCGATTAGCTTGTCTGCGAAAAACACCCAGGGTCTATGGTGGGAATCGAACCCACGTCCTCCGGACTGAGAGGCTAGCATCACTACCACTCAGCCACAGGGGCACCTGTAATAATAATAATATAATATAATAATATAAATTATTTGGAGGGGTTGTTCAAAATATATATATATATATATATATATATATATATATATATATATATATATATATAAAGTTAATACATATAAACATAAGCAGCACCATAAAATTGTTAGCAATTTTAATAATTTGACAGAATCTCATTAAAATTCTTAATAATTAGTATAAAGAACTTTATAACTTTGGTAACATATAATAAATTTTCAAAAGTGAAACATGCACACAAAAAAAAACTAAACATAAAAAGAAGCTCAACAATAGCCGAACAGACATCAAAGGAGACTTTAAAATTGCATATTTAATAAAAAAAAACAGCAGCAGTATGAAATATAAACGTGTATTTATATTGGAGTCCTTGCCTCAATTTCAATATAATTTTTGCTCCTGCAGATAATATTAGAAAATAAGCAGGCAATTCTTTTTTTATGTGTTTAATATTTTTTTTGTTTTGCTGGCAATATAAAAATATTCAAAGTTAAAGATAAACAAATATTAAGTCATGGTATAAATACATATAAATTTTGTTTTTTTTTGGTCACGGCAAAATGTCTAACAAAAAGGCTTAAAGGATTAAACATAGCAAATACATAATAATATTAAATATGTATGTGCGTATATCCCGAAGACAGCTAGACTGATAAACACATACACACACGTTCACTGCTGGTCTTTTAATCCTGGCTGTGTAAATTTAATTCAATTGTGTGGCCATATGCCAAAAAGAAAAGCTTAAAGATGTTTTAAGGGCAAAACACACACAGATGCGGACCCAACGCACTGCACTCTCTTATAAAAGAAGCCAAAAACATTATTTTTTAGCACGCGTTAAGAAATAAACAGAATTTAGTTTCTTTTTATGCATTTCAAAGATCAAAGCGTTCAGTTGTGTATAGTGCACCAGGTTGGCAAGCAGGCAGGCAGTTAAGGACTCCTTCAACTTTGCTGTTCATTTAAGAGTTGAGGTCGGAAAAAAAGGATCAAAATTAAGGACAGGTGCAACTTTTTTTTTTTGCAATTACCAAAAAAAAAATTGCACAAAAAGCAAATAGAGTTTTATAACATTTTTAATGATGTTCCTTAAGTTTTATAGTTAGGTTTGATTAAAGTTTTGGAACAGAAACTGGTTTGAAAAAAAAAATTTTCAAACAAAGTTACACATTTCATATGATTTGGAAGAATATTTGAGTTTCACTTTTAGCGATTTTTTTTTCTAATTTCAGATGTTTACTTCAAACATATAGATTGCTTTGAAGGAGCCTCGGTAGCCTAGTTGGTAGCAGAGAATTGCAATGACTACTCAAGTAAATATTCTTAATTTTATTTAAAGCTTTCAATCATAACTGTAGCGCAAACGATTCGTGCGCTCACATATTTTCTCTCAAGCAACCACGACTATAGCCCATAGCAACAAACAAGAGCATCTCTACTTCGTTTATGCAAAAAATTAAAATATGCTGCAACTATAAATAAAAAGGCACATGCGTATCAAGCATATTAACTCTATGTGATACTAATAGTCGGAGTATGCATATACGCAGAGTATGGATGTTAGTATCCTGCATAAGACATCTTATAAGAACTTTCAAGACATGACGGATTTTTCAAATGCTTTACTGCAGCGAAATCTTATAAAACAAACGTTAACAACGCTGTTTGCAAGAAATTTGTTTGAGTATTGTAGGTATAAGAGTAAAGAAGAAAACACTTCGTGACGGAAGAATTTGTGATACTTGCTTCTTTCTACGCATGAGCGCGTGTACAAACGTCATGCATGTATGTGTGTATGATTTTTTATTTTTCTGCGCACATGCAAAGGTACACACATGCATTAACATTAGTTGTATGCGGTTAATCACATAATAGCTTACCATCTACATATTACGCACACACTCAAACGTACAATATGAAAAATAGCAAGCATACACAAATCAACAGTACTTCTTTTGACTGTTTGTTACAAACAAGCTGTCTTGCGATATCGCTTGTTAACACTGATATACACGTACACCAGTACATCCATCGTGCTTCGCTTATCGTACGACAGCATTTATTATTGGTTTAGTATAATACATGCGACGTGAATACATTTAAAAATCATGACGTATTTGCATTTAAAGACCTTTTACGCAGGTCTCTAATGGATATTTAGTCGGACAAGAAAATACTTGGGATATTTATTCATCATTCGCCACCGTTTTGTGTATTTCTGTATATAAAATGGAATGCAAAATGTGTTTTGTCTGTTTCAAAACATGCTTAATGTATGTGTGGGTGTGCAAATAAAATAGCCCTGTATATACGCATGTGTAGCCGATTAATAGTCGAAATACTTTTATACTCATGCGTATGATTGTAGCTCATACCGTCTATACATTTTAGTTGTAGTCGTTTATGCTGCGTAATATAAGAAATGTGTATGAACAAAGTTGTTGATTGTTTATAGTTAACGTATGTGTGGAGCCACCGATTTTCGAAAAAAAAATTGTGGATTCAAAACTACAGGCAAAACTCTTCAAAAAAATAAAAAAATTAAAGTCGGTTTACAAATGAAGAAGTAATGTGTGGGTGGGGAGGGGGGCAGAGGAATGAGAAAATTTCCGCATCGATTTCCGAAAAAAATTATGGGACCAAACTGCGGAATTTTGAAAATCGGTTGACAAAGGAAAGATTTATGCATGGGGGAAAAAATTTTCCCGTCCAAATTCCAAAAAAAAAATATACATAAGACCAAACTGCGAACTAACCCTTTCAGGAAAAAAAGAATTTTGCAAATCGCTTTACATATGACAGAGTTATGCATGGGGGAGAAAAATTCCCCCTCCTATTTTGTTAAAAAAAAGTAAAGCGCCAATCAATAGGCAACTCCTTTCACAAAAAAAAAAGAATTTTTTAAATCGGTTCACAAACAACAGAGTTATGCATAAAGGGAGCAAATGTCCCCTCCGATTTTCTAAAAAAAAATTATGTAACAAACTGCCTGTAAACCTTTTCAAACAAATTTTTTTGAAAATTTTTGAAAATCTGTTTAATAATAACAGAGTTACGGAAGCGGGGAGCAAATTTCCCCCTGTGGCTCAGAAAAAAAATTATGGATTGAAGCTGCGGGCAATCCCTTTCAGAAAAAATAATAGCCGATTTACAAATAACAGATTAGAATTATGAAACTATGCACACGCCTTAAGTTATGGTGATGCTATGATCTCACATATTCAAAGAAGTGGGCAGTGCACGCCCGTTAACATTAACAAAACATCCCTTGCAACTCCATTACACCGATTCCTGATGATACAAATTGGAAAAATAAAAGATTAATAAAAGAAAAGTATGTAATATCTATAGACTAATATAAAGAGGCGTATCTCAATTTTTTTCAAAATGGCGTTTTTAACCTTTTCTGGTAGTCAAAATGAAACTTTTTACTGGAAAACCCTTTATAATCCTCTATATAATATTGTCAAATTATATTCTCCAAATAGCTGCCTTCAAAATCATTATCTATCTTCAGCTTGAAAATAATGAAATTATCATCCTTTATTTCACAATTGCTTGTAATTTTATCACTTTTCGTATAAAGATAATGCTTTTAAGATGCTCGTTTCTTTAACATGAACTAATGGTCAGTTCGAATGATCTTTCGTTAAAACAAAAAAACTAAAATAGCTGCATGTTAACAGTAAAAAAGGAAGTAAGGAATGAAGGATGGAAGAGAGCAAGGATAGTAGCAGGTTCAGCTTTAAAATTTCTTAATACTGTCTTTTTAATCTTTTAAGGATCTTTACGAATTTAGCATACATATTTATTTGTGAAATTGTATTGGTAGTCAGTGTTTCTTTTTTGTATAAAGTTGCCCAATTGCCAATTAAAGTCGGTGGCTTAAGATCATTGACTTTTATCAGGCAATGCAACTAAATGTATGTGTAGGTACAGTGACTTTAATGCAAAATAATTTAAGTAGTTTTGGTAAATTTTCGGCAACTCAGATGCTTCTTGTTTGTGTTGGTGTAACAGAAAAAAATGCGAGTGTTTTCATGTATATGTATGTATATATCGTCAGCTGAAATGCAAAACCACGTAACTAAAGAAAAATTTAACATTGCATTTTTAATTAATTATTGTGCATTACATCGAAATACATGTTCCTACAAATTTTCAAACCTTTATTATAACAATCAACCGAATTCAAAATGAAAATAATGAAACTTTACTTCAGTCACTTGAATAATTTTGTGTAGATCTTCCTAAAATAAAAAAAAAAAATTTAATTAATTTAATTAAGAAACAAAAATAATTTTTAAGTTTAACATTTGTTAATGCACTAATAATCCCAAATTATTATATTATTTATTCAGTAAAATATTAGTTTTAATTAAAAATACATAGAAATTGATTATTGAGGGGTTTAGCTGGATCCAAAAAAAAAATCAATTTTCCAACCCTGGGACCATATTTTTGATTTCTCTGATTTTTAACAGACACAAAATATGTTTAATTAGCAAAGGAAAAAAAATTGTTTTATTTATTTTTTTTTTTGCATAACAAAAAATTTTTAAATTTTTCAGCTCTGGAGTTGTGTTTTTTATTTTTCTGTTTTTCTGATTTTTTATACCAAACTACTTCTTTCTAAAACATATGTATTTAATTTATAAAGAAAAAAATTAATTTGACCTAGTTACTCTTATATACCAAAATAAAGGTATAAACTTTCCAACCCTGGAATCATCCTTTCAGATTTTTCTTATACCAATTTATTTCTTTTAAAATTAAAAAAAAAAATTGTTTAATTTATAGAGGAAGGGAAAAAATTAGTTTACCTATTTAATTTTACATACCAAGTAAAGTTGAAATTCTCCAACCCTGGAATCGTCTTTTTCATTTTATTGTTTTTTTGTTTGTTTTTAATACCAATTTTATTCTTTCTGATATATACAATAGGTTAATTTAACAACAAAAAAATTAGTTTTAGCTAGTTACTTTTATATACCAAAAAAAGGCTTTAATTTTCCACCTCTGAAATCGTATTCTTGATTTAGCTGATTTTCAATAACAATCTATTTCGCCCCATTTTGAACATACCAGTTGAAGACCGAAGTCTCTAGCTTTTCTGGGAGCTGCGGCTAACCGATTTCACATACAGACAGACGGACGGATGGACAGACAGACATCGCATATTCGTCTTCCCTATTCATAAGGGCCCAGAATATATATACTTTATGGGTCGCATATGAATATTATGGAAATTACACACGGAATGCCAAACTTATATATATATATATATGTATACCCTTTACCATTTTTGGTGACGGGTGTATAAAGGCACAGGCGTATCAAGCGTATTGACTTTCTGTCGGACAAAAAAATATACGCATAATGCTCGGGATATTTATTCATCATTCTGCACCATATAAATATATTTGTAAATATAATAAAATGGAATGGAAAATGTGTTTTGGCAATTTAAAAATATGCTTTATATGTGTGTGTAAATAATATAGCCCCGTATATACGCTTGTGTAGCCAATTAATAGTCCGACTATTTTTCTACTCATGCAGTCTATAAATTTTAGTTATAGTTGTTTGTGCTAAGTAATTTAAAAAATGTGTTAGATATACTTGTTGGAAGCTTAAATTTATACATATTTGGTTTAAAATAAATGCGTTTGTTTTCGGATGAGCAGGGTTGTTATTTTTAGCTGTACGCATTCAAAGTTGTTTGATGGCCAATACTCAAACAGTACTTTAAACATTAGCTTTGTCGTTCACGCGTATGTACATATGCCCAGCAAAGATTGAGCCTACAAATTATTAGCATTGATGAATTCAGCTCCAAGTAGTTTTATTTCTGATGAAACATTAATGAATTTAACACATGTTGTCATAGGACGGAAGCGATACAAATAACTAAATGGTATGCGCTTAACAGTTTATCTAGAACAATTTTTGATATAAACAACTGCCTCAGAATATAAAATTCAGTACCTGCAGTGATTGATATGCAATGAAAATGGCAAACCTTTGGAACTATGTAAGTACTTTCAATTTTTTTGCTGGGTAACTGTTAGTGTCCTGCACAAGACTATTTATAAGACCTTTCAAGACATGAGAGATTTTTTCAAATGCTTTACTACAGAGAAATATTCTAAAAGAATCGCTAAGCAACACTGTTGGCAAGTAATTTGTTTCGGTTGTTTATCTTGCCAACAGTGTTGTTTAGCGATTCTTTTAGAATATTTCGCTGTAGTAAAGCATTTGAAAAAATCTCTCATGTCTTGAAAGGTATTATAAATAGTCTTGTGCAGGACACTAGTAACTGTATGTATGTATGTAGATATGTATATATTTTGTACTAAGGATATTTATTTGTTCTCTGGTTAATTAATTAATAAATGCAAAAAAAAAACCTAAAATTGGCCAAAATTTTTATTTCATTCACAATTAAGTTTTACTGCTCAATTTTAATGCCTACTTACAGCTTTATTTATAAAGGCTTAATAAGAAAAAGTTTGTATAAAAGTTTGTCTTAAAAACCCTTTATAAAGCTTTCATAATTTTTATAAATAAGGCTGCTAGTATATAATGAAACGTTTCATAAATATTTTAATAAAATACGTAATTATAAATTTAAATTCCTTAATGGTCTTGTCTTAAAGAAATTCTAATTAACATTCCGTTGAAAATTTTCTTTGTATTGAATTAATACGAGTAATCATAAAAACTTAAAAACTCACATTTTAAAGTTTAGAGAAAGCGACAAAACTCCCCTTTTTAAAATTTTACTGCTAAAAACGCTACAACAACAACAACAACGCAATTATATACACTCCATACGTGCATACATACCAAAATAAGTAATAATGGCGATTGGTAAAAAACAATAATAACAACAATTTACTAAATTTAAATCTTCACACGCAATTGCAGATTTTATATTAAAATCAGTATAAATTTTATAACATAAAATCAACAACAAAAATTACTCATATTAAATCCCAAATAATAATCAGTTGGCGCTCTCGCATTGAAAAGCCAAAACAGTGTTGTTACACACACAAACACCCATGAATAGATATGGTAAATAATTATTTGTCCCCCCACACACCCATATGTATATAAACTACAATGCTGTTGGGTGTTGGAGCATGAAAAGTGTGACCAGCTGCTCAAAAAATTGTAATGCTGAATGGAAAGAAAATTTACTGCATTATATGTATGTGTCAGACTCTTCGAAAATTTCTAAATTTTGTTATATTACTATCTAATTATTAGTGAACTCTATGGAAATTATTTTGTTCTTGTTTTGTTATTTAGATATTTTCCATTAAAAACATGAAAAATCGACTTTGAACCTTATTTGAATATTTTCAAGAGCAACTCCAATTAACTCCACTTTAATTAAAAGCATTGGTTGGTTTATCAAGCGAAATTCAAATGTTTTAGCCAATGTAACTGTTTCGCGGAAATCCCCTTTCCCCTCAACTTTTCTATTAAATGCCATAAAAATTATTTGTACCTTTTATAATTTTCATAAATTTTGAAAATCTATTTGCCAAACATTACTAATTTACTCAAGTTTTTATTTTGTGGAGTTAGGCCTTTTATCTTCTGACACATTCATATGTAAAACATTGCAAAAAATAGGAAAATGCTAATTTAGCTAAAACATATTTAAGAGAGGGTGTCAATAATTCCTTGACTTTTTGGATTTCCCGCCTCTTAATTGAAAAATCAACACTAATTCTGTCAATAGGCAACATCAGTCAGCCACAATTTGAACGAGCTGCGTCAATTATTTTGTATTTGAGAAGAAACTAAAAAATGGGAATTTCAAGTTGTTCATTAGGCACTATTTTTTCGCATAAAAACAATCTCTCAAACCAAAGCTGAGGTTAATAAGTACATACTATGGACGTTCGTACCAGCACGGAAGACGTAGTCTGTAACACGCTAAAGCTAAAGCTAAATTATATATATGATTTGTTTAGGCTAAAGTTCGTATTGCTTTGTAAGCCAAATTACATGTGATAATTATTAATGATCAAATAACACCAAAGTTAGTTTTAAATATTCTGACAAATACATAGTAGAACGGAACAGCTAGCTGTTTTTTTTTAAGGCCACTACACCTTCATTAGCAGCGTTCCTTGTGTTTGGTCCACTGTGTGCGATGTCAGTTGATGCAGCTTTCTGCTTTATATACGCAACTTTTATTGCAAATGCAATATTTGAATTGTTTTGATTCATCGTATTTATTTCATTTTGCTGAAAGCTTTTTTGTAAACACTCATATTTACGAACACTAATGCGTCCATTGTGCTTCGCTTATTATACGACAGCATTTATTATTGGTTTAGTATAATACATGCCACGAGAATGCATTTAAAAAACAAAACGTATTTACATTTCAAGACTGTTTACGCAGACCTCTAGTGTGTATTATATATTACGAATAGTTTTTGTTTGCTTAGTATGTATATATAAGAAAGACCGCTCTGGGAGTCCGCTGGGACTATTACAAATATTAGGAGTGCGTTATGTATTACGAATATTTTTTTTTAGTATGTATATATAAGAAAGACCGCTCTGGGAGTCCGCTGGGACTATTACGAATATTAGGAGTGCGTTATGTATTACGAATATTTTTTTTTTTTTGTTTAGTATGTATATATAAGAAATACTCTTCTGGGACTCCGCTGGGACTATTACGAATATTACGAGTGCATTATGTATTACAAGTATTTTTAGTTAATTTTAATTATTATTCGAACTCCATTTGTTTCTATATTTGTGATTTGAACGGGCTAAAGTTCGTATCGCTTTTTAAGCCAAATTACTTAATTAATTAAGTATTTTTCTTTTTACTATGAAGGTTCAGCGATGAATCGATATAAGAAGACTCTAGAACCAGTTCCGTAACTATATTTAGATATTAACCTAAGCTTAGCTGGTACATACATACATATTTATACTTTTGAAATATAAGTGCCCCTGTCGTCAAGTGGGTAATGAATGTACAAACCTGTCATGCCAGAGGTTGTTTTGCTGAAAAATTTTTTATTGAAAAATTAAATATATAAACATGTTGATTATTGAGTTCTTGTTTCAACTTTGTTATTTGTTTTAAGCTTCTCATTTGTTTAAATGAAAGTTTATAACTTAATAACTCTAGTTGCTCTAAGAAACTTTGGGTAAAGGTTCCCTGATGATCTGCATTAGCAATAGTGAAATGCGCATAGGATCCAGCTAAACCCCTCAATAATCAATTTCAATGTATTTTTTAATAAAAAAAAATATTTTACTTAATAAGTAAAATATTAATTTGGGATTGTTAGTGCGTTTAAAAAATTTAAACTTAAATATAATTACATATGTAACAATAAAAATAGTTTCAAGTTTTATTACATTTTTATACATTTATATATTATTAATATTATTTTATTCGAAATAGGTCCCTATAAGATAGTTCAACTGTTAAGTCACAAGGTGCAATTAACCCCATCCTAAGCCATCCATATGTACCGGTCACGTGACTACGCACTAAAAAATCATTTTCAGTTTCAATAACAATTTTTTTTAACTTCCTGTGAATAAAATATTTCCAGGATTGATAAGTACAATAACAAATAAAGGCCCTATTATGAGTTGCATTCGATTTGCGATCTTCGCTGGGCATCGAACATCGACAATCGAATGTTAAATTCATATTATGAGCATCGAAAATTTTGCTGAGCAACGAATTTTCTATCGAACAGAATTTAGCTTTCTATGAAGTATTTTAATATGCAAAATTGTTAAGAAATCTAAGTGTAAAACAATCTTTATCTTTAAAGGTACCAATACACTACATGTTTTTGTTTGTGTTTTTTCAAGTTTACAATTCACATGTTTTTTTTTTGTGTCTGTCAAACTTGATTAATTTACATACGGTTTTTAATTTTTGGTCACCAACTTGTATGTACAATTACACGTGACATCGGCCATGATTGTTTACAACAGCTTTTATTATAACATTAAAGCCGCTGGAAATTTCTTTGGTAGCGTTGCTGAAGTGCCGGCGTCACAAATATTTATTTATGTTTTTTTTCTTTTTAATCTGCAAAATATGGAGCTTGTATCAACACTTGTTAGATACTTTATATCATTGTTATTAAAATTTTAAAATGAGATAAAAAATAATTAATTTATCACTAATGCAAATACTTTTAACGGACGGCTAATGATATCGGAGACATTCAACCGGCGATAAATGTTTACACATGGCATAGACATTTGAAAACACATGTTTGAACATAAGAGAATAGAACATGCTCTAATTGAAAATTTCTCTTATGTTTTTGCTTGTGTATTTTTACACAAGCAAAGTTTTTAAGGTCACCAACTACATGTTTTTGCCGAATTATCTAAAATTTGACAGGTGCAATGTAAAAAACATGTAGTGTATAGGCACCTTAAGTAAACAAACACAAATTTTAAGCTGTTTTTTTTTTGTCAATTTAATTCACAATAAGGACGTTCGTTGTCGAATGTTCGTCATAATACCAAATGAAAATTCGTTCGATCAGTACTTTCGACTACAGTCGAAGATCGAAAGTTGCTCATAATAAGGGCCTAAGTTAGTCCCAAATCACACTATGCAAGTCTTATTGCTAAGCTGATTAGTTTATTAGGAGAGAGAGATAAGAGGGGAATAGAAACACTTCTTTTCCCCCCGTCTCCTCTCTCTCCTAATAAATTAATCAGCTTAGCAATAAGACTTGCATAGTGTAAATAGGGACTTATTAAATACATATTTAGTTTAAAAAAATAAGTTACTGAAACAAAGAGAATTTTTTTTTTTCAAAAAGCAAAAAATTTTTAAATCGTTTTTTGAAAAATTTGATAAGTTTTAATGTTGTTGTTGTATATGTTGTTGGCGAATCCGTATTTAGTTTTTTAATGTATGAATATATTTGATAATTTTTTTGAGTTGTTCTGCGAAAACTCGCTTTATTGATAAATATTATATATTAACTTTATCCTTTAAAGTTGTCAAAATTCATCTTCGTGGCCAACGACACATAGTTATCGAATCTAAACAGTGTCTATTTTTCTCTGTGTAGTCTTTTGTCAGCTTCATTTCCTGTAGGGAAAAGTTTTGCCTAAATTTATTTTATAATACGAATGAAGAAAACTTCTTTTATTCACAAAAAAAAAAAAAATGCATTTCCATTGCTACTGTGCCCCAAGATTTTGCTTTTATTAAATCCTACAAAAGTTTTTAGTTTTTTCGAAAGTTAAATTTAAGAAATCATTTGATTAATCTGCTTTCTTCAAAAAAAAAACTTCTAGTGAAAAAAAAAATTTTCACCGGAATTTAATTAAACCAAATGCATTCATAAAAAAATTTAAAATTTTTCTCCAAAGTGGCAGCAACAACCATTTTGTATTCAAACTGAGGCCTTAAAACTAAAATGAAAAAAATTTAAATTAAAAAATAAGCAAAAAACAAAACAATTCCAACCAATCAACAACGTGCAGGCATGCAAAAAATAGCATTAACACTGCAACAAACTATACATGCCACATATGTATGTAAGAGTATGTTGCAGACACACATGACTTTTGGGTTTCATCATAGTCATGCAAAAAATAATAAAAACAAACAATGTTAATGCAATTTATGGTCACAAGGCATAAAGCAACAACAACAACAGCCACAACAACTTGCAGCATAAAATATACCCCCGTCATAAAATATCATCAAATATCTTCTACTCGGGAGCGGCATTTAAAAAAAAAACAACAAAATGAAACATTGGCAAATACAAAAAAATGCCCATGTACTCCTGTGCATACACGTAAAGCGTAACACGAAACAGAAGAGGCCGCCGCATTTGTAAAAAAAAGGGGTGTGAGTGTTTTGTTTGTCCATTTGACGTGTATTGATATGGAAGCAACAGCAGCAACAACTATTATTGTTGGTTGCATGCAACCCACACTGTAAACTAGTGTCTGCACCACACTCATATACACACACATGCATGAAGTTAAGCAAGCAGTCAGTCGCCTATGCGAATAGTAGAAAAGAGAAATGTGTTGCACAGGCTTTGCAAGAGACCCTATAAGATACAGGGTGTCTATATAATTAGTTGCAGTATATTGTGGAATAAGTTTTAGCAGAATTTTGATTGATTTTCATTGCTATACTTTTAAAAGTCCAAACAGCTTAAACAAATTTTAAGACAATAATTTTTATTCGATTCAGTTTTATTCGAATAGTTTTTATTCGTATAATTTAATTCGTGTGGATTTACCCCCATATGCAAAAAAATAACGTGTGCTTGAAGTGTATGTTAAAACAAAATTTCCATACAAAAACCGGTTTTAACGTACGCTTGAAGCACACTTTATTTTTTGGCATATGGGGGTTAGTCTTTATTGGAATGATTTTTATTCAAATAGTTTTTACACGAATAATTTTTATTTTAAATGTTTTTTTTTAACGAACAATTTTTATTTTTATAATCTTTATTCGAATAATTTTTGTTCAAATAGTTTTTCTTCGAATAACTTTTGTTCGAGTCCTCTTAGTCCGAACAGTTTTTAATCGAATAATTTTTGCTCTAATTTTTATTCTTATAATACTTATTTGTTCAAATATATTTTTTTTTTTTTGAATAATTTTTATTCGAGTCCTTTTCATTTGAATGGTTTATAGCCGAACAGCTTTTATTCGGATAGTTTTTGTTTTAACTTTTTTTTTAAATCTTTATCCGAATAATTTTGGTTCAAATAGTTTTTATTCGAATAATTTTTATTCGAGTAATTTTTATTCGAATAGTTGTCAATCGAATAGCTTTTGCTCTAATTTTTATTCTTATGATCCTTATTCGAATAAGTTTTATTCGAATTATTTTTATTTTATTAATTTTATGTTATGTATTATTTTTTCACATTTGAATAATTTTCATTAGTCAAATTTTCATTTGAGTAAATCTTAAAAGTTGTATATTATTCGAATAATTTTTAGTTGATGAATTTGTTTTCCAGCGATTTTTTTTTAATAATTTTTGAAAACCTAAAGAAAACTATTTATCGGAGTAAATTTTAACCATATACATAATTTGACTCTGTTCTAAGAAAGTTTTTTTTTTTAATTATTCGAATAATCTGTATTCTAAAAAATGTTAACTCACTAAATTTTATTTAAATTTTTTTGCTTAATTTTATTATGCAAAATAATTTATTTAAATAATTTTTATACAAATAATACAAGTCTTTAGTCTTGTGTAGTTCATGAACGAACTAGTTCAAATGAACGATTCAGTACTTTGAACTAAGTGAACTAGTTCAATTGTTTTACGCTCACTAGTTCAATTTTTGAACTAGTTCATTTTTTGAACTAAGAACTAAGACACAAAATGAACTAAATGTTTTCAACCTTTTGCTTTACTTCTTTCTGTTTGTGTGCTTTGCTTCTATACTCATCCATATGTATGTATGTATGTATGTATATTTTGTTCTTGTTCATCGCTGGCTACTACCACAAATGCAATAAACAAGCAAACACTTATACTAGACTTGTGTCGAACTCGTTCACTAGTTCATTTTTGCCACAAACCACTGATCAAACCCATTTAAATTACATGGGTTTGATCATTGGTTTGTGGCAAAAATGAACTAGTGAACGTGTTCGACCCAAGTCTAACTTATACTAACCTATTCACAAAAATATTTTATATTTATGAGATTTTTAAAAATGATTTTCACACTAAATTTGTTTTATAAACCCTTTTTAAAGCAAATTTATTTATTAATTAATTAATTAATATTAACTTTCGTAAAGTTTTTTAATCACAGATCTGTGTTTTTAATACTGTCAAAAACCACAACATATTTACATACATACATATGCATGCAGATGTAAAATCATTGAACTAAAAAGACCTAACTAGTTCATTGAACTAAAAAGAGCGATTGAACTAAATGAACTAACTAGCTCATTTATAAATAATGAACTAAAATGACCGGTCACTGAAATGAACTAAATGGCACAAGTCTACAAGTCTTTAAATATTTAAAAGAAAATTAAAAATTTGATATCAATAATTTTCAAAGATGAAAAAAAAAATATTAACTGCTGTATTCTAAAAAAATAATTTGTGTTTGAAGTGTATGTTAAGGCAATATTTCCATAAAAATTTTGACTGAAACACACTTGAAATAAAAATTAACCCTCTGTTTCTACAACAAAAAATTTGAAAATATGAAAAGCACTAATTTTTTGAGTGATTTTTATAAAAAATTTCTAGACGACTCGACTGCTTGTCTGTGTTGTGGAAACAGGGTGTAATTATATAAAAACTTATGTAAAGGGAAAAAAATTTAAATAAAAAATAAAATTCATGTGAGTGCATCTATAAAAATTAATAAAAATTATTCGAATTAAATATTATTTGAAAAAAATTATTCGAGTAAAAATTATTCGCATGATTTCACTAGAAAAATGCGATTAAAATAATTTTTTTACTCAAATATACAAATTGTTCGAATAATTTTTATTTGCAAAATTTTATTCGAATAAAATTTAATTCGAATAATTTTTATTCCAATGGTTTCACTTATATGATTTTTTAGAAATTAATTTTTTTTCTATATGCTTTATTTGAATAAGTTTAAAATTTTTAAATGGATATTTCCTTAAATAATCTGTTTGAAAATGTTTTATTCTTTTCCTTCAAAAGTTTTGTTAAAGATACGAGTATATATTTAAGTAATTATTACAAGAATAATTCTTATTGAAATAAATTTAATTTGAAAATTTTTCCCAAAAGTCAAGAACTTGTATTGCAATAATCTAAGTAAAAATTATTCAAGCAATCGAATTAGTTTAATCTGCTATAATATCGAGCATCGAGTCCTCATGCCTGCATTAACACCATTTAACGTGTTGTAACTTATTTTTAATAAATAGAATTAGAAAAATCGCCATTAATTAATAAGAAAAGACACCTCTTTTTATTACATCCTGCAGTAAGCGAAGCATGACGAGAGAACTATTCACATATCAGAAGCAAACAATGTTGTATGCATTGTATATATATATGTGTAGTTACATACGAGTATCATGCCTCAAACGAAGAACAAACAACAACGACCATAAGAATACAAACAAGGAATAAAACTAACACATTTATACATTTTTACACACACACACACACAAACATATATATATGAAAATTTAAAAGTTTCGACCGTATTTACCCAATCCCAAAACGTCTGCTTTAAATTAAAGACTGCGTGCATGCATGTGCATAAGTATGGTTGTAGTTGTGGTAACCAAATCTTGTTTAAGTGTTGCGGGGGGGGGGGGGGGCGAGTGATACAAAGGACAACAACAACACTTAAGCATTTACAGACCAGACACTTTTAGACTATACAAACCATTCATCTTGCCATTCTCATTTAACACACTAGGAACACTAAGGACGGACGCAGCATTTAGCTTTTGCATTTTAATGGACACATACTATACATGCAGGCATATGATGAAATAGTGGCATTTCATACATCCATCCATTCATCTTTCATTTGTTAAATAAGAAATGACCACTATGATGCGTTTGTTTTCAGCCAGACTATGAAAAAATTTGCAAAATTTCTTTCTATTTAATAGGATTGCATACTGATTGTCAGAAATAGCTTTTCCTTTTGACAAAGTAAAAACTTTTTTTTCCCAAAATCAGACTCAAACATGTGTGTGTGTGTGTGTGTGTACGAGAGTCCGTGAGTGTGAGAGAGAGGGGAGAAATTCCTTAACTTGCAATCTTTAAAGACCTTATTCACGTTTACAAAACGTTTAACAAACAAATTTCCATACAAAATTTGTTTTGTAAACCTTCTGTAAAGCAAAATTATTTTTTCTAAATACGGCAGTAAGACTTTAGGAACTATAAGAACTTAGAAGAACTTTAGCTTTTGCTAACATATTTCTTACGCCGGGTTTCCGTCTGTGTGCCATGTGCCACACAAGCGAAAAAAAAGCGTAACCAACTAATTACTAATGAAAAACAGTTTCATTCAGACACGTAACTATTTATTAAGTTAAACAGTTTCATACATAACTAATAGACAATTTTATAGAATCCAAAATGCTTGGAAACTGCTTAAATCAATAAATATATATCTGAATCAAATAGTTTTTAATTAGTAATTAGTTGGTTACGCTTTTTTGGGCAAATGACACACAAGAAATGCCAGATGTAAACTCAGCCTTATAAAGTTGAAAACTTTTTGTCATCCATTCAGTGTGGTCACTACCACTTTTCGAAATGCAATATAATGTTATTAACTTCGGCCAAATCTGTGGCTATTTGGCCGAAGTTTCTTAGAAATTGATTGAACAGAAGTGTATAAAATATCATACTAAATTTTGATTGCCACGGTTCTGCACACTTGCTACATCACTATCTCAAAAATTCTATTTTTTCAGTTATGACTTTTTTTAGTCTAATCGCGATTTTGTGATTTTTTTTAGTTTTAGCGATTTTTTTTAGTTTTGACGCTCTGTTTCGTTTTGGCGATTTTATCGGTTTTTTGTGATATTGTCGGCTGTTTTCTTAGTTTAAGCAATTGTTTTATTGTGGCTTTTTTTAATTTTTGCTTTGGTTTTTTAGTTTTTTTTTTATTTTCAGTGATTTTTTAGTTCTAGCGTTTTTTTTTTGGATTTGGCGATTTTAACGGGTTTTTGTGATATTTTTGGGCTGTTTTCTAGTTTAAGCAATTTTTTGTTTTGGCGTTTTTTTTTAATTTTTGCTTTGGGTTTTTTTTTAGTTATAGCGACTTTTTTCGTTTTGCCGATTTTTTTCGGTTTTGGCGATTTTTTAGTTTTGGCGATTTTTTTCCATTTCTTGCGATTTTTGGGCTGTTTTTTCATTTAAGCTTTTTTTTGTTTTGGCCCTTTTTTAATTTTTGTTTTTGCCTTTTTTTAGTTTCAGCGTTTTTGTTTCGTTATGCCGTTTTTTCGGTTTTTGGGGACTTTTTATTTTCAGTGATTTTTTTTAGTTCTACCGTTTTATTACGTTTCTGTGATTTTTTTCGATTTCTTACGATTTTTTTGCTGTTTTTTAGTTTAAGTAATATTTTATTTTTTGTCGCTTTTTTAGCGATTTTTTTAGTTTTTTTTTACCACTTTTATACTTTTGGTGAATTTTTTTTTTGCATTGGAGCGATTTATTTTAATTTTGGTGATATTTTTCTTTTAAGGGGTTTTTTAACTTTGGCGATATTTCGTTTCGGATTTTTTTTTAATTTTGGAATTTTTTTAGTTTTAGCGTTTTTGAAAATTTCAAGAATTTGCCACCTGCGGGTTCCAAAATACCGCAATTTATTAAAATTACATAGTGAAAATTACGTTAACGAATAGAATACCCTTTAATGTTGATTTATTTAAATTTCAGTCTTCATGGGTGTACCCTGCATAAAAATACATTAACTTTGAAAATTTCAAGTGTCTATATATGGATGCGTTAGACGCTAAAGGGCCTAACTCCACTCTTCGAAAATTTCTCAATTTTGTTATATTACTATCTGATTAGTTGTGAACTCTATGGAAATTATTTTGTTCTTCTATTATTTTTTATATTTTCCATTAAAAACATGAAAAATCGGCTGTGAATCTTATTTGAATTTTTTCAAAAGCTACTCCAATTAACTCTAAATAAAAGTAACAAACCAAAAAAGTTTGTCTTAAGTAGAACAAAAAAATAAGCAAATTAAGTAACATGTGTATAATTAGTAAAAAGAACAAAAAACGACAATGGTAAGACTGTTGTAAATATAGTGATGGTAAAATTGAGCTTACAATACAAAAAAGCTTTCAGCAAATTGAAATACGATGAATCAAAACAATTCACATATTCCATTTGCAATAAAATGCTAACCCCCTTATGCAAAAAAATATTTTACTTTAGCTGTAAAGTTCATATTAGTTGCCAAGCACTTTAAGGCTAACATAGCTTTGTTAAGAAATCATATGCAAAAGACAACTTTAATTATTTTGTTATCTAATAATGAATACTGGTAACACCACCGTGTTCAACAACCACTTCATAGCTTATGATGTACAAAATCGAATACAATTTCATTCGGATATTCAAATAAATTTTTATTTTATGAAATAAATTTTCATTATCTTGAAGTAAACCAACCTAATTTAAAAAATATGAGCTCATGGCATGGTAATAAAACAGATAAACACAACTATGAAGTAAAAGTAAAAAAATGTGAAAAATTATCACAATTTGTTTTATTCGAATGAAATGAGTATTTGAATATCCAGCTTTTTTCGATTTGTTTTGATTGTATGTACATCACTAAAACATTTTTGTATAATTGTATTTATTTTAATATTTTTTTATGGATTTTGCTATATATTTCGAATCAGTTGGATAATTTGGTGATGTTTCCCATTATATGACAGAAATAATAAATTTAAGATAAGAGCAGGCACTTACTTCTAGCTTCATTTTCAGATGTAACATGAATCAGTATGTGCTATATTAATAAAAATATTTGAGGTACAAAACACACATTTTGGAAATATCAACTTAAAGTAGTCGTAACAAACGTGGGTGCCTACTTTAGAATTTTTATACAATAATTTTTTTAGAATACAACTTTACTTAACATTGCTTGGCAAAGCTTTATTAAGTTTTTTGCATAAGACCCTAAGTATACAAAGCAGAAATCTACATCAACTGACACCACACACAGTGGTCCAAACACAAAAGAACGCTGATGATGAAGGTTTAGTGGCCTTCGAAAACGGCTGGCTGTTCCGTTCAACTATGTGTTGTTAGTCAGAATATTTACAACAGACTTTGTTGTTATTTGTTCATTAATAATTATCACATGTAATTTGGCTTAAAAAGCGATACGAACTTTAGCCCGTTCAAACCACAAATATAGATAACTCCACTTTAATTAAACGCATTGGTTTAATCAAGCAAAATGTCCATGTTTTATGAAATTTTATTAAACTAGCGAATGCATCTGTTATGCGAGAATCCCCTCTCGCCTCATATTTTTCTGTGAAACGCCATCAAAATATTTTGTACCTTTTCTAATTTTCATAAATTTTGGAAATCTATTTGCCAAACAAATATTATTAATTTACTCAACTTTTTATTTTGTGGAGTTAGGCCTTTTAGCTTCTGACACATCCATATAATTGTCTGTATATATAACATTAGGATTTCGTTGCTTGTTTTGGAATATCCTTTAATTTTTAAGTGTCATATATATGATGTTGTAGCTGCCAAAGCTTTACATGTTTTGTGAAAATTTCAGGTCCGTACCTCTTACGGTTCTCGAGGAAACAGCCTGTGACAGACAAGCTGTTCATCTTTGCTGTACAAAACCCTAAAAAGGCGTAGTGGCGGCGTCCTGTTTGTTTTTACAAATACGATATTATGTCATTCATTACAAGCGACCTTGCTGCCTGCCAAGTTTCATTGGAATAGCTTGAGTAGAAGTACTTGCTATATAATTACCCTTATTCCAGTTGTCAACATCGAAGTCACGTCAATACAATACTAAACAATTGGGATCTGTCTACGAGTTGTCGAAGACAACTAACTGCTTTTGGCAGGCTCATGCTATTTTCTAGAGCTTAGAGAACAGAAATAGACTGTAAATAGCACAACACTCTTCTTCTCGAGAGCGTATAGATAAGCCAAAATTTATTGTATTGTTGTCCAGATGTTGACAACTGGAATAAGGCCAAATATTAGATTTTACGGGCCGTAATTCCTCCCACTTTTTACCCGACTGCGCCTATGTATGTATGTATGTATGTATTTATGTTCCTTTGCGGCATTATATAAACCGAACGCGTGAACCGATTTTGATGATTCTTACGTCAATCGATTTGTCTTAATCCTGGGAGTGTCAATATGGCTGCCAACAGACGACGCCATTTTGTAAATACGAAAAAAATAAAAAGTCGGCGAACTATATCGAAATGGGTATCATTCGACAGGTATTTTAAAATCATATTTAGGTTTCTCTTATGACTTTTTATTTGGAATGACCATTTAGGATATTTAACGCTTCAAAGTTGGTAGCACTCGGGTTTTTTGATTTTTTTTTGTGTCATTACTAGAGCTCAAGATGTGAACCAAACTGAAGTAGAAGTACACAAAATTTAATAGCTAATTCTAATGGGCGTGGGTGGCTTCGCTCTATACTTCATAATGAGACCAAGCGGAAGCACTACCATTTTCAGATAAAAGAAGAATTTGTGAAATCTTAAACAAAAAACGTTGAACAAAAAGGGAATTATGAGGTAACAAGGAAACAGAATACAAGCACATTGAGAATCTCTTTCTTTTTTGAAGTCGATTAAAGTAGAAAGAAATAAATTTAAAACAATAGTCAAAAATTGTCTAGTTTTTTATAAAAGCTGCCACATAATTTATAGGACAATGAGAAATTTGTATTTCCATCCTTAGGTTTCATAAAAATATTTTGCCTGAAAATCTTGTTTACACCACAAATCATATTTGAATACATTTTCCACGTTATTATACTTCAAAAAATAATTTTTGGAGTAGCTGAACCCAATCAATCTTTTATAATCTCAATCTCCGACTAGTTTCTTATGTGTCCTTTTTTGCAAACATCTGCATCAGCATCACATCTGCAGCCTCCAGTTGGTCATCTTGCCAGAGCAAAATTAAACAATTAGATCAAGTTTATTTAAAGCCATTCACATGCAAAATGAATTTAACAAATTCAAATAAACTAGAAAGCTTTAACAGCAGACATGTGCGAAAATTGTATGAAAATTTTGCTGAAAATAAGGACAACTGACCATCAATTCCAACAATTTCTCAAGTAAGTTGAGCTGTTTGGCCTTCATAAATATATTCACCCAATACTAAATTAATTTTAACAATAGATCTTTTGTCCCATTGGACGGACGTTGGTCAAGATCTAGGCAACCCTTCATTTTTCTATTATTTATTTTCTTATTATAAATTACTATTATTTTTCTAAAGATGTTTATCTATTGTTTACTATTTCTTTTATTGTTATTCGATAACGTTAATAGAATTAAAACGAGAAGCAGGAATTTTAGGGGATATCCTGTTTGGTTTTAGGAAGGGGGTAGCAAGTTTTAGTGAAAACCCTTTGGATAATAATTTTAACGGACAGGATTTCTATTCAAGGACACTAGGCTATAGCTTGGGAAAGAAAGCAGGCTACACGGGAAGCAAAATTAGATACTCAAGAATGATTTATGTTTTGCATCAAATAAAGCTTTTCAATCACAAGCGCATCTTTTTTTGGAAAACTGAAAATAAAACAAAAATCGCAGCTAAAATAACAGGCTGTATAACCGGTCAATTTAAACGAATAAGAAATCCGGTTTGGCAAATATTTGAATGAAAATTTTAATTTACTACTATTTTAGACTTAAAATAAATGGCAAAAATATTTATAAATCGTGTCAGAAGCGCACAGAAAAAACTAAATTTCGTTTTCAGTAACCAAATTCATTGAATCAGTAAATATTTTGTGTGAATGCGGACCTACAAAGAAATTTGTAGATTCTGATAACAATTTTGTAAAAATTTAACTGAAAAAAAAAATTATTTTTAGTTACATTATTATGGCATTAGAGGAAAAAGCTAACTGAAACTCAAAATATTTTCAGTCAAATTTATTAATAGGAACAGAAAAACATTTTTGCAGATTTTTTTGTATTATTCAGCAAATTTTTTTTTATAATTTACAAACACATTCACTAAAATTTTTCGTATTATCAGAAAATAAATTAACTGAATCAATAACAATTCTTAAATTTTTTTTTTTTTAATTAGTAAAAGTTTTATCTGAAAAAAAAATAACTGAATCAAATGAAAGGTTCAACTATTTTTTTTTTTTTACTTTCAAAAATTGGCTTGTTTTTATGGTTAAGCATTTCGTTACCGCTTTTGGAACTCGTCAGTAGACTTCAACCCAAAAAATTTTTTAATTTGGCTAACAAACTCCGTATGCTTATAGTAAGACTCTTTTTACTATATTGAGAATCACAATATACAAACATAATAAGTTTGAAAACCGCAAACAAAAATCTTTTAAAAAAATAAAATGTTTTTTAAAATTAAAAAAAAATCAGACAAATTTTTTTACAGTATATAAAAATAAATTTAACTGAAAAAATTTAAAAAAAAATCAGACAAATTTTTTTACAGTATATAAAAATAAATTTAACTGAAAATAACAAATTTAAATAAAAAAAAATAAATCTAAATTTTTTTTTTTTTACAAATTTTACTTTATATAGATAATTTTCATTCTATACTGTTTTTTTACATAAAATAAAATTGGAACAAATAATTTACTGGAACAGTAAAAAATATTTACTGAAACTAAATTATATTTCAAAACACACGTTTGTTTGAAAATTTTTTGGGAATAATTTTTTCAGTGCACCAAAAAAGCTTAAGCGATATATTTTATGAACTTTGTTTTTCGATGAAAATCGATTATTTATGATCGTAAAAAATCGATTTTCATCAAAAGATGAAGTTCAAAAATTATGTCGTTTAAGCCTTTTTGGCGGTTATGGCACAAAATATTGAATTAAATAATTTGAAGAAGCTGCAAAAAATCTCTGATACAATAATCAATTAATTTTTTTATAATCTCAAATTAACAATATTTAGAAAATTAGAATTTCAAGGTGTTCATTAGGCACTATTTTTTCGCATAAAAACAATCACTCAAACCAAAGCTAAGGTTAATAAATACTATGGACGTACGTACAAGCACGGAAGACGCCGAACGTTCTGGATGCCCAGTTGTCCCCGTAGTCTGTAACACGCTAAAGCTAAAACTAAATTATATATATGATTTGATTAGGCTAAAGTTCGTAATGCTTTGTAAGCCAAATTAAATGTGATAATTATTAGTGATCAAATAACACCAAAGTTAGTTGTAAATATTCTGTCAAATACGTAGTAGAACGGAACAGCTAGCTGTTTTTTTTAAGGCCACTACACCTTCATTAACAGCGTTCCTTGTGTTTGGTCCACTGTGTGTGGTGTCAGTTGATGTGGCTTCTGCTTTATATACGCAACTTTTATTGCAAATGCAATATGTGAATTGTTTTGATTAATCGTATTTCATTGCGCATTTTCAATGCGTCCATCGTGCTTCGCTTATAGTACGACAGCATTTATTATTGGTTTAGTATAATACATGCCACGAGAATGCATTTAAAAAACAAAACGTATTTATATTTCAAGACTGTTTACGCAGACTTCTAGTGTGTATTATGTATTACGAATATTTTTTGTTTGTTTAGTATATATATATAAGAAAGACCCCTCTGGGACTCCTCTTGGACTATTACGAATATTACGGGTGTGTTATGTGTTACGAATATTTTTTTTTTTTAGTATGTATTAGAGACCTGCATAAAAGGTCTTTAAATGTAAATACGTCATGATTTTTAAATGTATTCACGTTGCATGTATTATACTAAACCAATACTAAATGCTGTCGTACTATGTATAAGCGAGGCACGATGGGTGTATTGGCGTACGTGTATATCAGTGTTTGCCAGGGCTGTCAGATGTGGCGATTTCTCGCCAAACATGGCGACTTTAAAGCTAGTTTGGCGTCCTAATTTTCGATTTGGCGACATTTTGGCGTTTTATAAAAAAGTTGGCGATTTTGTTGGCTATTTTTGATGAGCCATGATTTAGCTTGAAAATCGTTAAATATTATTTTAAATATAATAAATAAATATTGTTTTATGGAGCGGGTATAAGACGAATTTTGGAGTAATGGGTAGAGCTTAAACATCATTTTTCACTTACATATTTCAACAGCCGAAAATGATGAGACTGCCCCAAACATATACAAAGAATTATGTGACGAAAAGACAAGACTTTTTTAGATATTTATAAATCCAATAGTAAATGAAATAAACCATTTAAATCTTGAATTTCAGTCAGATAACATGCATGCAGGCAGTATGCATCAGAGGCTATATTCTACTCTTCTTTCATTTTCCTCAAAAGTTTTCAAGCCAACAATTTCGAATGAAACTCATAATAACGAAAAATTGATAACCAATGAATGTTATTATAGCTACTGATATACCAAACACTTTTCTCCCACTAAATGCAATCGATTTTGGGTCAGCATTTGAAACTGAATTAAGCAATGTTGAAATGGCTGATGAACATTTTGAAATACTTGGAGAATATTGTTTTTCGTATTTTAAGTTGCTCGTGAAAGAATTAATAAATAGAATACCTGAAAACATGAATATATTTAAAGTTTACGAACATTTTTCCATTATAAAATGTTGCAATCCATTATCATAAACAAAATTTGTTTTTGTTAAAAATATTTTTATTATTTTTATGAATCCTAACATGCCGCTAGATGTTTATGTAATACAATGGACAAAATTACCGCTTGTGGATTGGAAAGATTATTTTAATGGTGATATTCCATCTAACTTAAATCAGTTTTGGCCAAAAGTTTATGATTATAAGGATACGGTAGTCACGTACCATTTTATAGAACTTGCTTTGGCTGTACTTTACATGCTGGTAATTCCAACAACTAATGCCTGCGTTGAAAGGGTATTTTCAATAACTCAACTAAAACGCGCTTCCGAAATATCATGCAATATTAACTTCTTGACGCGTTATTACGAGTTATAAATTATATGAATGTAAATGGCACATGTTGCACTTCTTTTATACCTTCGCAATATATGTTGAAAGAGATCAATTCTCATACGATGTATTCAAAAGAAGAAGACAATATGGAATGTCTTGACGATGAAGTATATATCGTTTTAGATATGTAATAGAACTGCCACTACATACAAATGTACATATATATATCTAATATTTGATGAATACTAAGCTACTTTACATTGTACCTTATTATGTTCATAATCATTTTTACATTGTTATAAATAAAAATAAACAAAATATACATAATGGCGATATTTTTCCTATTTTTGGCGAATTTTAGCGATTCGAAACAATTTAATTTTTTATAATTTATAAAATAAATTTTTAATAATTTATAAAATACATATTTCATTGTCAAAAACTAAAAAAATGAGACTTTGGCGATTTTGGCGATTTTTGACATTGGATTTGGCGAAAAAGGTGAAAATAAATCTGACAGCCCTGGTGTTATCAAGAGATGTCCAAAGATTGCTTGTTTATAACAAACACTCAAAAGAAGTAGTGTTGATTTGTGCATGCTTGTTATTTTGCATATTGTACGTTTGAGTGTGTGTGTGTAAAGCTATGTACAGTAGAGCTGCAAAACTATCGATAGTCGCTCCACTCGATAGTTTCGATAGTTTTATGTAAAACTATCGATAGTATCGAATAGTTTTATAAAAGTTGCCACATAAACGACATTTGACTGGAAAAAAATCCAGAGTCCTCAACATTTTCATTAGTATATAAAAATATATCAAGCCTTTTTTTTCGATTTTATCGTAAGCGGCATATTATCGAAAATATACTTTTTTATTGAACTTAAAATTTTATGGGCCTACCCATGGTTTAGAATTATCAAAATGCGAAAATTATTGATAACTTTTAAGACACTGGCTGTAAAGTTTTATCGTAAGCGACAATTTTAATCTTCTTCTAAAAATTTAATTTTTATCGCATGCAATTACATCGAAGATTAGGCTGGAAATGTAGGTATGTAGGTACAATTAAAAAAAAAAATTATATGGAAACACGCTAGGGTATATCAAAATAAATCCGAGACGATTGGCGGCCGTCTCGATATCAGTACCACCAAAATTTATCTTTGTGTCGGCGATGTTGAATTTATTAAAATTCTTGTGACTACTATTTGTCGAATAACACTTGGATTTATAAATAAATTCATATACATAAATATGTATGTATTTAAGTACTTATGTATACAGAAGCAGGGATGCGGTGTCATATTTGCAAATTGTACTAACTTTAAAAAAAATTTTTACTTATTTCAGTACGATTGTACCAAATTCTTTATTTATATTTTTTTAATACTTGTACTTGTTAATTAACTAAAAAGCAATTAACAAAACGCCAGAAGGTACAAAATGAATATTAGTTGCTGGGATATGAATATAAAAGTAACATTTACAATATACTACGTTTATAACCAGTAGATGCAAATAGTCGGCTTCTCTCCTTGGTACGAAAATAAAATTTCCACATTTGCAGATGAATTTGGAATAAATAACATTCCTCCAGCAATTCTTTAAATACCGGAAAACATCGGTTGATTTACTTAATTTTCTAATACCTTCGAGCTAAAGATTAACCCCCTTGTGCAAAAAAATAAGTGAACGTTAAAACCGGTTTTTCTATGGAACTTTTTTTTATTGTGCACTTCAAGCACGCATTATTTTTTGCATAAGGTAATATATTTTATATATTTTAATGCTATTTTTGGCATGTAATATAATATAAAAAGATTCCAGTAGTGCTAAATGGGACATTGCGGTGCTGCGGTACTTTTGGCATTCAAATAGGGCTAAAATTATACAATTGTACCAACTATTCCATCGCTGTACAAAAGCTTAAATCAACTACGGATAATTTGCTTCAAAGCTGCCGGCTACTGTTTATTGACTTCGATTATTTTTACTCTTTTAATTACTTGTTTTTTTTCCGATAGTATCGATAGTAGAAAAAACTATCGATATTTCATTTACTACAAAACTATCGATACTATCGATAGTACTATCGATAGTTTTGCAGCTCTAATGTACAGACGTTTGTCAGATCTTACAATATTGTCAGATCTGGCAATGTGCTGACAATGTACTGGCAATCGAAAATTGCCAGCACAATATTCCTTGTCAGTTCACACGGTTGTCAGAAAATCTTACAATTTATTGCTGGACGGTTGTATGACAATAAATTCATCTGACAAAATCGTCAGTAGAAAAATTGTCAGTTCACACGGTTGTCATATGCACAAATTGTTAGATCTGTTGTAATGCGTTGCCAGACTTAAAGCATTTGTTAGAATTTGTTAAATATTTATCGTTTGTGTTTGTGTTAAATGTGAAAAGTGAAAGTATAAATTATTATGGACCATTAAGAACCAATTGCAATGATTTTGTCTGCATATATTTTATTATAAATTTTTTCTTTAAAATCAAGCGTGTACAGTGTTGCCCATAGAAAGAATTATCTTATAAGGACGCCATTGTCAGATGCATGAACTTCGCACATCTGACAACATTAAAATGTCTGACAAATATCTGGCAATAATTTTACAATTTCTTCACACGATTGTAAGATGTCTGACAATTTGTTGTCAGCTGCTAGTCTTGCAATGGACTGACAATGCTTTTTCTGGCAACGACGTCTGACAAAAATTGTCAGTTCACACGGTTGTAAGAAATTTTGAGCACATTTAACTGGCAATATTGTAAGATCTGACAACCGTCTGTACATAGCTTAATATGTAGATGGTAAGCTATTATGTGATTAACCGCATACAACTAATGTTAATGCATGCGTGTGCGTTTGCATGTGCGCAGAAAAATAAAAGATCATACACACATACATACATGCATGACGTTTGTACACGCACTCACGCGTAGAAATAAGCAAGTATCACAAATTCTTCCGTCACGAAGTATTTTCTTCTTTACTCCTATACCTGCAATAACTGAAACAAATTTCTTGCAAACAGTGTTGTTAACGTTTGTTTTAGAAGATTTCGCTGTAGTAAAACATTTGAAAAATCCCTCATGTCTTAAAAGTTCTTATAAGATATCTTGTGCAGGACACTAGTATGTATATATAAGGAATACTCCTCTGGGACTTCGCTGTGACTATTACAAATATTACGGGTGCATTATGTATTACGAATATTTTTTGTTTGTTTAGTATGTATATATAAGAAAGACCCCTCTGGGACTCCGCTGCAGTGATGTATTAAACAGAGTTTTTTACAAAACTGAAAATAATGAAGATACTTAAAAAAAAAACATGCCTTTTTTAGGGAAATTTTAAGATTTTGAGGTTTTAGCCCGATTTCACGAATGGATATGTTAATAAATTTTTTCCTATTTTTATTTAAAATTTTATCAAAAATTTAATGCTGCTTTTAACTTAAAATCCAATAATGAACTAAAAAAGTAATAGGGGTAATATATACTAAGAAAGGTCAAGGCAAAAAAAAATGTTTGTCTTAAGTAAAATATCTTATGAGAGATACGGAAATACATCTTGGGAAATTATTTCTTAAGAATTTCAAGTTTTTTGAGTACCAGGTAGTCAACTTTGGTACACTGTAACTTATGTCCAGCTCAAGCCAGAAGGCTGTCATGAAATGTGTTATACAGCCTAAGTCTGTCCTCCTCTACGGATGTTAGGAGTTTCATATAAATCCAATCAGTAGTTTAGAAGTTCCAGATTTATTGCCATTTACTTTGTTAAAGTCCCCACTGTGCAATGTAAATTTTATGGGTCTTATGCAAAAAACTTAATAAAGCTTTGCCAAGCAATGTTAAGTAAAGTTGTATTCTAAAAAAATTATTGTATAAAAATTCTAAAGTAGGCACCCACGTTTGTTAAGACTACTTTAAGTTGATATTTCCAAAATGTGTGTTTTGTATCTCACATATTTTTATTAATATAGCACATACTGAGTGATGTTACATCTGAAAATGAGGCTAGAAGTGCCTGCTCTTATCTTAAATTTATTATTTCTGTCATGTAATGGGAAACATCACCAAATTATCCAACTGCTTCGAAATACATAGCAAAATCCATAAAAAAATATTAAAATAAACACAATTATACTAAAATGTTTTAGTGATGTACATACAATCAAAACAAATCGAAAAAAGCTGGATATTCAAATACTCGTTTCATTCGAATAAAACAAATTGTGATAATTTTTCACATTTTTTTACTTTTACTTCACGGTTGTGTTTATCTGTTTTCCTATTAAGTCAGAAGCTCATTTTTTTAAATTAGGTTGCTTTACTTCAAGATAATAAAAATTTATTTAATAAAATAAAAAAAATATTTGAATACCCGAATGAAATTGTATTCAATTTTGTACATCATAAGCTATGAAGTGGTTGTTGAACACGGTGGTGTTACCAGTATTTATTATTAAATCACAAAATATTTAAAGTTGTCTTTTGCATATGATTTTTTAATAAAGCTATGTTAGCCTTAAAGTGCTTATCAACTACTATGAACTTTAAAGCTAAAGTAAAATATTTTTTTGCATAAGGGGGTATATATACACGTGCATACATTTGTACATACATACATACATATCTGTGCCAATAAATAATAATGGCTTAAGTCGAAATTTCATGTTTTGAGATATTAAGGGTTTTGTCTAAAATTAATTGTGTTTGGTTTTTATATAAAATTTTTAGCCTCCAAAAAAGATGCACATTTATTTAGAACAAAACCGTTAATTTTATAAAAAATTAAAGCGTTTAGTTAATATTCGCTGTTCTTTAGTTAAGATGTTATGAAAAAATCCAGTGTTAGAAAAATAAAAATTCAACTGCACTTAAGCTATTATATTGAAAGGCGAAATAATTTTTATTGATGATAAGTCGAGATAAGTGCTTTAGGTTAAATTGAAAAATGCGGAAAACCTGAGATAAGATAATTTTTTAAAGCTTAGTTAAATATAAGTTTTTTTTAATGAAGAATAATTTGGATGCGATGTTAGTTATTGAACTTAAGTGTATACAAGTTTTTATGCTCAAATATTTTAATATTGATGTAGTTACCGAAAAAAAAAATTAAGTTGAGGTAAGATGTTATGGATTACGTATTATTTTCCAAGAAGACTTAAGTTAAAATATAAATGCGTATAGTTTTATTAATAATGACATGTTTTAATTGAAATTTAGTTGAGTGATAGATCTTGAGGAAGAGAATAAGAATATGTAATAAAATGAAAAAGCACTTATGTCAACTTAAGCCATTATTATTTATTGCCACAGATATGTAAGTGTAAACCCAAAAAAAAATACAAATTGGATTATATACTCTTTTGTGAGCGTGTGTGATCGTGATAAGTTGTAAACCACTCGTGCGTAATTAAGAATATTTTGTTCGTGAGCGTGCGTGATCGTGAAAATTTTCAATATCATTCGTGCGTGAAAGTGCGTGAGTAAAATATTTTTCTGCGTGAGCGTAAGTGTCGTGAGTCAAAAAACGCTCACGTGCACATCTCTAATAAATAGGCTACTGTTAGATTCAGAAATATATAATATCCAATAGCCTACTATTACGAATATTACGCGTATGTATTACGAATATTTCGCGTGAAATATGTATTACGAATATTTTTATTTTTTTAATTTTTTTTATATTTTTTTTAAGTATATAAGGAAGACTCTGCTGGGGCATCTGTTCAGTCTGAAGGTGTTCGCCGGCGAGTCAACATCAATAGTCTGCCAAATCACTCTACTGCCAGTCCCGCAACTATACTTAAGCCTGCAGTACACAGCATGTAATAAGCCACATACGCATGTGGCTCTGACGTCATCACGAAGCTACATTTGCTACATGCCATGTACTAGTAACATGCGTGCATGTAGATGGTCACATGCTGCCTCAGAAAATGTGTTCAATTCGGCTTCATGTGTCGCATGTGAATTTTGGAATAAAAGTTTTACGACATGTAGCCACTACTAGTAATTTTAAAAAATGCAACCAACATGCTGAAAATTCCCGTGACGTCATCGCCACATTCGCATGTGGCTTTTTACATGCTCTAGATGTTAACCTAAGCTTAACCACATACGCATGTGGCTCTGACGTCATCACAAAGCTACATTTGCTACATGCCGGGTACTAGTAACATGCGTACATGTGTCGCATGTGCATTTTGGAATAAGAATTTTATTGCATGTAGCCACTACTAGTAATTTTAAAAACTGCAACCAACATGCTGAAAATTCCCGTGACGTCATCGCCACATACGCATGTGGCTTTATACATGCCGTGTACTATAGGCTCTAGATATTAACCTAAGCTTAACCTGGTATTTAAGCCTGCAGTACACAGCATGTAATAAGCCACATACGCATGTGGCTCTGACGTCATCACGAAGCTACATTTGCTACATGCCGTGTACTAGCAACATGCGTACATGTGGATGGTCACATGCTTACAGATATGCTGCCGCCTCAGGAAATGTATTCAATTCGGCTACATGTATCACATGTGCATTTTGGAATAAAAGTTTTACGACATGTAGCCACTACTAGTAATTTTAAAAAATGCAACCAACATGCTGAAAATTCCTGTGACGTCATCGCCACATACGCATGTGGCTTTTTGCATGAAGTCTACTGTATGTATGTATGTAGGCTTTAGATATTAACCTAAGCTTAACTGGCCCATATTTATACTTTTGAAATATGAGTGCCCCTGTGGTCGAGTGGGTAATGTGCAAGCATGTCATGCCGGATCAGTGATGCCAGAATTCCTTCACCAAAAATGGCTAAATGTAGACAAAAAATGGCTAATAAATAGCTTAAAAACGGCTAAACGAAATGGAATGCAAAAAATCATGAACAAGAAGGTATTTCATTTATTATTTTTTTAAAGCAAATCGTAAATAAAAACAATAAATTAAAGTAATAAATAAAATAATTTTCCTTCAGGTAATCAATAAACTGTGCATATAGTGCAAACTTGCAATACTTGCAGTACGTCTTCTATTTATTCATTTGTACATTCTATTTTTCAGTCCTTAAATTTTTGGGTTACTAATCCATTTCTTGCGAAATTTTTGTTTGTACTTTTTATTCATTTTCTATTTTTTAAACTTTCATTTAAACTTTAATTTATTTCTCATTTTCACTCGTGTAAAAATAAAATTACTCTTGTTTGATTGATATCATAAACCACCAACTAACTAGTCATGACAACTTATAACAACATTGCAACGGTTGTATCGGTTGTTGCAGCAATTCTTGAATATGTGGGAGAGTATTGATATAGAAAAACACACATACATATGTATGTACATTTTGTATTTCTCTTTACAAATTTTTCACACAAAAATAAAAAGCTGCGGTAACAAAAATTGCAAGTTTGAACCGGGATTTATAAATATATATAAATAAAGAAAATCCATTATTTGACATATTGTTAGAAGCGTACACAAAATAATTGAAATTTATTTATTACGCTTCTGACAATATGTCAAATAATGGATTTTCTTTAAAGTTCGATTAATGTTTTATTTTTCATTTAGCCTTGTAAATACTTTTATTGTTATCCAATGGATTTCTAATTGTATAAGGATGTAGAAAAATAAAATGAGTTCACCTGGATATGGATTATTTGCTGGGTTTTGTATCAGTTTCAAAGCCTACTAAGCTTATTTTTTCTTTTGTGATTTTCAAAAGTATTATTATTTTATGAATTCTCATATAGTTTTTGAAAGTCTGTGCATAAAGTAAGAGGTTTGTGACTGTTTAAAATTTGTGGTTAAAGTCTACTGATGATTTGGTTCAAGCGCCAATGAAATACGTATATAGACATGCTAAACTACCAGCAAATAAGTTTCTAATATATATAAATTTTTTTAGAATAACTTTTATTCGATTTACTATTTAAATGATTTGTGTTCGCATCAAAAACATATGTATATCCACAAATTCGTTCGTGTAATTTTAAGTTGAATAATTATTAATCGGATAATTTGTATTTGAATTATTTCTTAGCGCAAATAACTTTTTATTAAAATGAGTCTTGTGCGAATAATTCGGAATAATTTAAGTTGATATAAAGTTATTTATTCGAATGATTTTCACTCGAATAATATTTATTTGAATTATTTTTTAGCGCAAATAAATTTTTATTGTAATAAGTCTTGTGCGAATAACTCTGAATAACTTAAGTTAATATAAAGTTTTTTATTCGAATGGTTTTCAGTCGAATAATTTTTATTTGAATGATATTTAAACAGTATCAATTTTTTCATTCAGTTTTTCGAATATCTTTTAATAATATTAATTATCGATTAATTTATTACAATTTACATAATTAGCATTTATTTGTAAGTTTTAGGTAACAATAATTATTAAATAATTTTGAATGACTCTTACAATTAATTAATTAATTATTCACATAATTTGTGTACGAAGAATTTTTAGCGCAAATAACTTTTTTTATTTTATTTTTGTGCAAATAGTTTGAATAGCTTTAATTTAAATATTTTTTTTTTGAATAGTTTTATTTAATTCGAATACATTTTAATCAAATAATTTTTATTCGAATAATTTATGATAACGAGCACGTTTTTTCAGCTTGAGCTTACGGCTTGGGCTATCGAACAATGTAATAATATTGTTCAATATCGAATGCCATAATCTTAAACTGACAAAAGTTACACAGAAAAAATTATTCCCAAAAAATTTTCAAACAAACGTGTGTTTTGAAATATAATTTAGTTTCAGTAAATATTTTTTACTGTTCCAGTAAATTATTTGTTCCAATTTTATTTTATGTAAAAAAAACTTTATAAAATGAAAATTATCTATATAAAGTAAAATTTGTAAAAAAGAAATTTTAGATTTATTTTTTTTTTATTTAAATTTGTTATTTTCAGTTAAATTTATTTTTATATACTGTAAAAAAATTTGTTTGATTTTTTTTAATTTTTTCAGTTAAATTTATTTTTATATACTGTAAAAAAATTTGTCTGATTTTTTTTTAATTTTTTCAGTTAAATTTATTTCTATATACTGTAAAAAAATTTGTCTGATTTTTTTTTAATTTTTTCAGTTAAATTTATTTTTATATACTGTAAAAAAATTTGTCTGATTTTTTTTTAATTTTTTCAGTTAAATTTATTTTTATATACTGTAAAAAAATTTGTTTGATTTTTTTTAATTTTTTCAGTTAAATTTATTTTTATATACTGTAAAAAAATGTGTCCCATTTTTTTTAATTTTTTCTACAAATTATTTCATAGAAATAAAAAAACATTTTATTTTTTTAAAGATTTTTGTTTGCCGTTTTCAAACTTATTATGTTTGTATATTGTGATTCTCAATATAGTATTAAGAGTCTTACTATAAACATAAGGAGTTTGTTAGCTAAATTAAAAAATTTTTTGGGTTGAAGTCTACTGACGAGTTCCGAAAGCGGGAACGAAATGCTTAACCATAAAAACAAGCCAATTTTTGAAAGTAAAAAAAAATTGTGAACCTTTCATTTGATTCAGTTAGTTTTTTCAGATAAAACTTTTACTAATTTAAAAAAAAAAAAAATTTAAGAATTGTTATTGATTCAGTTAATTTATTTTCTGATAATACGAAAAATTTCAGTGAATTTGTTTGTAAATTATAAAAAAAAATTTGCTGAATAATACAAAATAAAAAAAAAATCTGCAAAAATGTTTTTCTGTTCCTATTAATAAATTTGACTGAAAATATTTTGAGTTTCAGTTAACTTTTTTCTCTAATGCCATAATAATGTAACCAAAAATAAATTTTTTTTCAGTTGAATTTTTACTAAATTGTTATCAGAATCTACAAATTTCTTTGTAGGTCCGCATTTACATAAAAAATTTACTGATTCAATGAATTTGGTTATTGAAATCGAAATTTAGTTTTTTCTGTGTATAAAATCAGCGCGTTATCGAAAGCCACGATTAGGCCCCAGGTCTTATGTCTTAATTGTTTTTTTTTTTAGCTTTATTTTTAATTCATTATTCACAGAAAAAACTAAATTTCGTTTTCAGTAACCAAATTCATTGAATCAGTAAATTTTTTGTGTGAATGCGGACCTACAAAGAAATTTGTAGATTATGATAACAATTTTTTAAAAATTTAACTGGAAAAAAAATTTTTTATTTTTAGTTAACTTATTATGGCATTTGAGAAAAAAGTTAACTGAAACTCAAAATATTTTTAGTCAAATTTATTGATAGGAACAGAAAAACATTTTTGCAGATTTTTCTTTTTTTGTATTATTCAGCAAATTTTTTTTTTATAATTTACAAACAAATTCACTAAAATTTTTCGCATTATCAGAAAATAAATTAACTGAATCAATAACAATTCTTAAATTTTTTTTTTTAAATGAGTAAAAGTTTTATTTGAAAAAAAAATAACTGAATCAAATGAAAGGTTCAACTATTTTCTTTACTTTCAAAAATTGGCTTGTTTTTATGGTTAAGCATTTCGTTCCTGCTTCTGGAACTCGTCAGTAGACTTCAACCCAAAAAATTGTTTAATTTAGCTAACAAACTCCTTATGTTTATAATAAGACTCTTAATACTATATTGAGAATCACATTATACAAACATAATAAGTTTGAAAACGGCAAACAAAAATCTTTAAAAAAATAAAATGTTTTTTTATATCTATAAAATAATTTGTAGAAAAAATTAAAAAAAATCAGACAAATTTTTTTACAGTATATATAACAAAAATTAAAAATTTTAAAAACCCCCGACTTTTTTCAGAAAAGATGTTATATCTTTTAAGCGGCTGGACCGATTTTTTTCAAACATAGCTAAGAACACTCTCGATCAAGTGATCTTTCAAACAGAAAAAACTAAATGAAAATCGGTCCAGCCGTTTGGCCTGTACGTGGACACAGACAGACACACAGATACACAGACACACAGACACACACTACAAACTTATAACACCCCTTTTTTAGTCGGGGGTTAAAAAATGAATTTAACTGAAAAAATTAAAAAAAAAATCAGACAAATTTTTTTACAGTATATAAAAATAAATTTAACTGAAAATAACAAATTTAAATAAAAAAAAATAAATCTAAAATTTTTTTACAAATTTTACTTTATATGGATAATTTTCATTCTATAAAGTTTTTTTTTTACATAAAATAAAATTGGAACAAATAATTTACTGGAACAGTAAAAAATATTTACTGAAACTAAATTATATTTCAAAACACACGTTTGTTTGAAAATTTTTTGGGAATAATTTTTTCTGTGTTCAATCAAGCGTGCCCAATATATACACAGTACATCGATATATTTTCGATTATTAATTATGGATATTAATCCTTTTGCAATAATTTGCTAATTAAGACTCCATAAATTTCTCCTTCCATTAAAAATAAACTTGTTGCAGAAATGATATTCGTAATATTCCCCTTCGATTAAATAAGAATGACAAATATTTGACAATAAATTTCACAAAATTTTTTGGTAATTAATGACTTAAAACGGAAAGTTTTTTGTTATACTATATTTTGGCAAAAATTAAAATTAAATTTCTTTCATGTAAAACAGCCACACAGACGTGGCAATGACAAAGAAGGAAGGAAGGCATAGTCTGAAAACGAAAGGTGTCTTTTTTTCCATTTGCAGTCGTGGGTTATGTGTGTGTTGGTGGTGGTGGCATCATGGCATGCGCCTCAGCAACCCTCACTGGATGCGTGCGTATGCGTGTGAGTGTAATCAGCCAAAGAATTACTTTTTCTTGTCCCGTTGATGTCCTGGCATCATCATTCACATCCACATTATTGCATGTATTTTTTTAAATTCTTCCTTTCTTTCTTTTTTTGTCGTCATCATCCTCAGCGTCACATCAATTAAAAACTTATGCTTTTATGCGCAGCTGATGCACGCATATACATTCATATGCGTGAATAAGCGATATATTGAATCAATTTCTTTCAATACAGCCCGGCTGGATGTCTGTCCAGCCCCCTTAAACTTTGAAAAAGTTAAAGTAGAACATTAAACAAAACATTATTTGACTGCTGCTACTACCGCTGCTGCTTCTGCTGCTGTTGTTGTTGCTGCTATTTAAAGGATTTTATTTTTGTTTTGCCCTTAACTTTGTATCCTGTTTGAGAACACTTTCGCACCCCACACACGAATGCGTATGCAAAGGTAGTTAGTTGTTGTGCAAATGCGTGTGTCTATTTAAGCAACAAGGATTTGCTGTGCTTAGTTGAAGTGTTTTCTTTTTTGAATAAAAGGTAATGCAGGCATTTTTATTTTATTGTCCGAAATATTATATATGTGATGTTTTTTTTCTAACCCCTTAAGAACGCAGTAAAATTAAAACATATTCTTTGCTTTAAATCAAATCAACAAATAAATCTGTAGGCAAATTACAGCATTCGATACCAATCGAAATTCTAAAATATGTCCATTTAAACTCCATTAAAATATTTTGTAATCTTTTTCGATATCCTGTGCTGTAATTTAACCCCTGAAGTTTAAAAATATCTTTTAATTTTAAAAACTCGTGAGAATTTTCATACGCAAATCATGGAAACTTAAAGAGAAATCAAACATTTTACCGCAGTTCCATTTAAAGCAGCTGTTCCACGGTGTCGAAACAAAGCATTCGATCGACAGTTTGTATTGAAAAACTAAATAAATTTTTATATTTTATTGTAGTTTACAAAAAGCAATTTGTCGATTGAAGGACTTCTTACGAAAAATAATTTTTGAACTTAAATACTTTTTTACTTGCTTTTATATCAAATAAATATTATTCGAATAATTTTTACTTGAAAAGCCTTTATTCGAATAACTTGAAGGCAAATAATTTTTTTAATAAATTCCATCGGAATAATTTTAGTGCAAAAAATGTTTGTTAATATATTTTATTCGAATAAATTTTATTCGCATAAATTTTATTCGCATACTTTTTATGCGCATTATATTTCTCGGATAATTTTTTCTAAAACACTATAGTAATATTTTTTTATATAAGTTAAATTTAAATAATCGAAATTTTTGTTTCGGTATTTTTTTTTTTAAATTAAAAATTATTTAACAATAATAAGTTTTATTCGAATAGATTTTGAAGTTATGCTCTAATTTGATAAATTTTTGTTCAATTAACCTTTTTTTAATTTTTTATTTAATTTATTTATTCAGGCCTTGTGTCAATTTTATTCGAATAAAAAATGTTTCAATTATTTGTGTAAAACACTATGGAAATAATTTTTTATATAATTTAGCTTTATTTGATTAATTTTTGTTCGAGCAATTTTTTTAACAATTATAGTTTTTCTTAATAATAACAGATTTTATTCGTAGTTTTGCGATAATTTAATACATTTTCGTTCAATTAACTTTTATTTAATATTTATTTAATTATTTTTTCAGGCTCTAGGTCAATTTTATTCGCATAAAATTAGTTTGAATAATTGTTATTTCTCATAATATTTTTGGTAAAATTTTTCTAGAACAATAATAATTTTTATATGAGTTAGCTTTATTCGATTAATTTTTGTAACACTAATTTCTTAACCACTATAGTTTTTTTAACAATAACTTTTATTCGAATAGATTTTGAAGTTTTTCTGTAGTTTAATACATTTTCGTTCAATTAACTTTTTTAATTTTTATTTAATTATTTTTTCAGGCTCTAGGTCAATTTTATTCGCATGAATTTAATTCGAATAATTTTTATTTCCCATAATATTTTCTGGATTTTTTTAATAATTTATTTTTTTTTTTAACAATACATAATAGATCTTATTCGAATAGGTTTCGAAGTTATGGTCTCATTTGAAAATTTTTTGTTCAATTAAATTTTGAAAAATATTTTACTCGATTGGATTAATGTTTATGTTTTTTTAATAACAATAGGTTTTATTCGAATAGGTTTTGAAGTATTGCTATAATTTGATAAATTTTTGTTCAGTTACATGTTTTTAATTTTTCAAATAAGTAAATTAGCTTTATTAAATTATTTTTTATTCGAATAACTTTTTAATAGTTTAATATTTTTTTTTAATAATAATAGGTTTTATTCGAATAAATCTTGCTCTAATTTGGCCAAATTTTGTTCAACGAAATTTTTTTTTAATTTTTATATAAGTGCGATTATATCAATTCGATTAACTTTCATGCTAGTAATTCTTTTAATAATAGTACTTTTTTCATAATTATAGATTCTATTCGAGTAATTTTTGCTCTAATTTGATGAATTTTTGTTCAACTAAATTTTTTTATATTATTATTTAAATAAATAATATTTATTCGAATAAATTATTGTCAAAAAATTCGTCTTCTTAAAAGCTTACCACAAATAATCTTATACTTTCTAATAATTTGCATACGAATAAGTTTTATTCGAATATAATTTTATTCGAATAATTTTAGTTCTCTTAGTTATTATTCGCCCAACTATCCGAACATTTTATATTCTAAAATTTTGTCAAATATATTTTATTCCATTGAAGCTTATCAAAATAATTTCGATTTCAATAATTTAAATTCGAATGATTTTTATGCAAATATATATTATTCGAGCAATGTTTATTCGGACAATTTCAATGCAAGGAATTTTCATTTGATTTTTATTTAAAAACTTTCTTTAGATCGAGATTTTATTTTATTTTTCATCAAATTTTTGCGGTTTCATATGAAGAATATTTTTTTTTAATGCTTCAACTTTTAATGGGTTAATAACATTTGGCACACGTCTATCTGCTTGCAAAAAATAGCAGCTGTTTATCAACTACATATTTCTAATGAATTGTTGTATATGTGGTTGGTATAAGATTAAGGTTTTTTTTTTAAATCAAGATTGTAGAAAATTATAGTAATTTTTGCAAAAAGACAAAATCAACTTCAAATTTTATTGTATATGAGGGAGTATTATTCAAGGAACTTTAATTCTGATTGGTAGTTGCACCAAGACATTCTTGGAAAGGTTAGAGTTGTTTCCACCGTATTTTAAATTCACAGGATTGTCATTATTATCGTGTAAACTTAGACTCAAGTGCAAGATCGAAGGGTAAACAGATAGGAAGTGGAGTTCAAAGAATGAGCTGAGGATTTTCAGGAAGTTGTCAATAGGGAGAACACAGCTTCACTTATTTGCAAAAAATGGGAAACAGGTTTTCAGATATTAGTGTCATTCTCCCACTATCCCTCAGCTGCCAAAATAGAGACTTAACATTTAAGGTAGATTCAGTAATAAAACAAAACTTACAAATTCACAGAAAAATTTTTCACTGCTTCGTAAAACTAGAAAAAAGAGATGACATATTTGGAATATTTCTGTTAACACTATTAATTTCTTTATTTGGCCAATTCGCAAAGTGAACACCTTTTGAAAAAAAACTGCTCCTACAAATATTTTTTTCGCCTAAATTACCACTTTTCTTTGTCAAATTCAACGATTTACCTATTTATTCTTTCAATCTTTCAAGACAAACTGTTTGTCCTTACCAACACTGATTTTAGCCAAGTTGGCTACTGCAAACATTGCTTCTTAAATATAAATATTTATTTGATCTCACAACCAATGTCAGTAAACTTTGCTATGCTGTACTTTAGATTAGGTAACACTTTCTGGCAAAACTTTGTTGTGCTCTATCTTAGATTGGGTAGCACTTTCTGGCAAAACTTTGCTATGCTCTATCTTAGATTTGGTAGCACTTTCTGGCAAAACTTTGCTATGCTGTACTTTAGATTAGGTGGTACTTTTTGGCAAAAATCTGAAGTTGCCGTATAGTTTTCAACTAAAGTAAAGAAAATATTCATATGGCAAACTGTTTGATATCAACGTTTCCGCCAGGGGTGCCTGATAATTTTGATAAAAAACCGGCATTATCAGCACTTCTATTAAAAAGAACCGGCAAATTAAAATAGCATAAAACTTAATAATTATTAACGTTTTAGAAATGAATTGTAGTTAATTAAAAAATTATATATATTCATATTATGATCTTTAGCATAAATTGTTTTTAAATTTTTATATTTTCGAGTTCTCGTTAAACCTTCTAGCGGAGTTTTTTGTTATAACATTCTAAACAAACAAAAATAAAAAAATACGTGTGGCACTCGGGAACTGCTATTGCTTAGCATTTTTTGTATCAACTTATGCAAATTTATTTTTTAAAATAAAAAACATACGAATTGTATGTTTGTTTGTGTATATAATTTTTGTCAACCACAATTGCTCTTAAGTACACCACTTTGTGTTTTCCTACATGTAAAAATCTGTTCTAGCAATACTGTATGTTAATGAAATCCATAGCATACTTTAGGGGTTAACATACACTGGGCGATTCAAATAAAAATAGTCTTAGGTTTTTTTTCGTTACGGAATTTCTCGATTCGGTAGACACCCCTCATAGCCTGCGATAAAAGCTATACAATAGCTTAAAAAATATTCGTAGTACATAATATTCGTAATACATATTTACTTTGATAAATAAGCCTTATTTGCCCTACATTGAGGAATACTATCTATGAGTACCTCAAAAAGTGAGTTCTAATGGCAGAAATGACTATTTTACTGTGAGTTCTTAGGCAAAGCCACTTTTTCGTGAGTTATCAACTTCGTGTACTCCAATGCCAACTAGTGATTCGATAACATTACCGTTGCCTAGTACTTCGTCATTTAAGTCAGCGCCATTATCCGCTCCGGGCTCGTGTTCATCACTTAACCAAGTTATAGATAACAATAGCCAGAAATCTTGTTTTTAAATTTTGAAATTTTCGAGTTCTCGTTGAACCTTCATAGTGAACAGACGTCTTAGCGGAGTTTTTTTTTTAATATAAATGCTAAACAAACAAAAATATAAAAAATATATTCGTAGTACATAATATTCGTAATACATATTGACTTTGATAAATAAGCTTTATATGCCTTATTAATATTTTTTACATAATCTGAAATAAAAATAAAAAACGCAAATAAAGTGACATTGAGGAATGCTCTATATATGTATGTAAGTACTTCAATAACAAAAAATTGTGAAGTGAGTTCTAACGCAGAAATGCCTATTTTACTGTGAAAATTTTATGATAGTCTTTTTCATCACTTAACCAAGTTATCACCATAGATATCAGCAATCAGAAATCTAAGGTACAAGTTGGAATGGACACATATATTACAGTAGTAAAGCGGAGGCGAGAATGTATTTCACATTATTCCATTAAAACATGATAACATTAATGGGGCTAAAATTCAAACAAATGAAGAAAAAGATTTCCACAAAATAGTTACTGAATTTAAAAGAAAATAAAACAAGTTTCTACACATACCAGCTTAAGAGTGCTATAGGCCTGCATATCGTATTGAAGGGCATCAAAGCTCCTGATGATTTAAGTTAAAAATTTCTCTAAAATAATAAATAGGGAGAAGATACCCACAACATCTAATTCGCGTTGAAATGGAGCCAAATGATATAAAATTGTAGAAAAATGAGACCCATCCAATTTCTAATTTAAATTTTAAAATATCTCTTATGGTACTGGTACTTGCAATAAGCCAATAGATCAAAAAGAAAAAAGTGCAGTAATTGTGCAGGTAATCGCACTGGTAACTACAGAGGATGTCCTTTGTACTATTTCGTTAAGCAGACAATGAGCAAAACCCTAAAGTAACCCCAGCTCAAACAAGATATACATACGTCCCCCGCTCTTTATCCTCAAATGGCCGAGCCATTCACTACAAATGTATCGTATGCTGACGATGTGAAGATCAATTCTATTCCTATGCAAAAAGTGTTACCACAAAAAAGCTCAACAAATGCAAACGCATGTTTATTAAATTCTTTTTAATATTATGTGTTTAGAAAAAGAATTCCTTGTAAATATTTAATTTTCAGAGAACATCGAAATATAGTTTTATCTATGTATACTAAAAATTCTTTCTACATTTGCAAAATAATTTAGAGGGGCCATAATTTTTGACAGCAGTCGAAATGCACCTGTATTGAAATTTCAACAATGCCATAAAAAATTAAACTTCTCTTTTATTAAGTTTTTAATCTGATATTAACTCAAATAATACCAAATGCATGTCATAAAATTTTAAAAAAAAAATTTGGGTGCATCCTTAAACAAAGTTTTTTGAAATATAAAGGCCCTCATGAAACCGTTTAAAAGTCTCGTAAATTGTGAAAAACTATGAATTTTTAAACTCTCGTACATAAACTGTCAAAAATTTTATGGAAATTAATTTACACAAACTTAGTACATTTGCCCAAAAATTTTGACTCGTAAACTTAAGCTGTGCACAATTACATTTCATAAATAACAACTTTTTCGAGTAATCTGAGCAATTTAGTTTTTTGAATTTCGTTAGACATATTTTCGACACAAGTTATCCTATTTATGTGTACACGTTTTATTTTTATTAAATTAGGGCCAAACCCACGATATCGACAACGTTCGACTTGTCGCGCACTTGTATTCAAAACAAAAACAAATTTTAATATTTTATTGTTGTTTCAAATGTATGTATCGTGGGTCAGGCTTTTAAGCTTTTGACAATTCTTTTAAACTGAAATTGACTGTTTGCGCGTAAGTTGAAAATGACTTCATGAAACAAGTCTTGCAAATTTGCCCAATCGCTCAAATGCAAATTTTGAGAGTTCATGAAAACCCTTATTTTTTTTTTATAAAATTACTTTATAGTATAAAGTATAAAGGTATGAAGTTTATACCCAAATTAAAAAAAATCATACGAAAACACACGAAGTTACCGTGCATTTTTGGAGGATAAATCGCCACTTTTATCATTTCGAGACAAAAATTGGCGAATATGGCAGGCCTGGCATGCGCGTGTTTTTGGTTAAACTCTCTTAATTATAATTATTAAAGAGACTTGTAACAATTTTTTTACAAAAACATACTCATTTTTTATATTATTTTATATTTATTTAGTAAATATTTAAAAGAATATAACCTTTTAGAGAATGTTTTTTTTGTTAGCATAAAAAATATTCAAAAATTTGGGGCTTTTTTATTATTCCTACTCTTATTGTTGTTGGTATTTTATGTAAAATCACGAACATTTGGAGCTTAACGTTTTTTATTGTTGCTTTTCACATGAGTGTATTTGGTGTTGTTGTTGGTTTTATACAGCTACATACATACATACGCACATACACATATTGGCTGATATTTTTGGGGCACTTGGTTATTTCCTTTTAGCAAACGATTCAGTCAGTTTGTGGAGCTCATCGGCGGCGTTTGCTTTTAAATTAATTTCATCTGTAACAGAAAGACCTCTCCATTTTTATTTGGCATACACTAGCGTTCAACGGATTCGTGAACTAGTGTTGTTGTGTGAGTGTTGAAATTGAACAAAAAATTCCTTGAAAAGAATAAAAATTGAAAAAGAACAAAAACTTAAAAAGAAAACATTGTTGTTTTTGTCTTAAAACTAAACTTATTGTGAATAGAAATATAAAAAGCCTGTTTTTGTTTGTTTTTTTTACATTTGGTTTTAAAATAAAAATATTAAATTGAGTGTTTTTAATTGTTATACATTTAAACATTTGCTTTAACCCATTTTGCTGCAATATTATTCTTTTTAGGAATATTTTATAAAATATAAGTGAAGTGATTCTTACACACAATGTCGATCTATCGTATTTCGTCGCGTAAATTGCCAGAAGCTCAGGTGAGTTTTGTAGATAATGAAAAAGAAATAATCATTAACAGTGTAAAGTGTTTTAACCTTAAAAATTAGAGAAAATTAAAACAATTCTAAAAATGTGGTCGAATGAAAACCATTGAAGTTATATAAAAATTACCCTTGTCCCCGTTTATCAAACAAAATAACTCTTCTCAAATAGTACTCTTGTTGTTGGTAAAAATTAGGGTAAATCCTAGTACTTACTCTTCAATAACTACTTTGCTCTTAAATGTAGTGGTGTTCATAGGTGCCAGATGAAACAGATGTGAATTCGTCAAATTTCGCGTGAAAAATCGTTGGATTAATTATCTCAGAAAACGTCAAAAAAGAAACACTTTTCTCAAACGAAAACATTGCACAACAAATATATTCGCAGTTTTATGTAAACTGTTGTTTTAAAAACGGTATAATTACATGTTTTATTCCAAGTGACATTTCAATAGTGTGCACTAATGGCAAAGTTTGTCATTTCCGATATTTTTTGTTGTGTGGCATTGCTTTCCATATAAAAAACATAATGTGAACGGCGTTGCTTGCACACATTTTGAAAACCACACTACAAATAGATAGCAAAAGAAATGCCAAATGTGTACTCGACATTACTTCAGTTTTGCTTGAGTTAGCTTGACTAAATACAGAGGCCGTTTTCATTTATGATTTTTTTTTTTTTTAATTTAAAAGTTTTAAGTGTGTATAATGGAAAATGTTTTCCAATTTTAATCGTCTGAATCCAGATTCAATTTCCTGTCAATTTCACATTCTTCAAAAAAGTGAGCAAATTCACTTAGAATATTGTAGGATGAACTTTTATTTTCTATAATAATATTGTGGACATCAAAGCTTCGATGATTTGAATTTATGTTCAAAGACAAATCTTATTACCCCTTATTCCAGTTGTCGACATTGACGTCACTTTAACACAATACCAAAAAATTAGGGCTTGTTTACTCGCTCTCGAGAACAATTTTGTGCTACTGACAATCGATTTCCGTTCCCTAAGGTCTATAAAATATCATAAACCTACCTACTGTTTTGAACAACGTGTACACAAGTCCCAATTTTTTGGTATTGTGTTAAAGTGACGTCGATGTAGACAACTGGAATAAGGGTGATTTAAATTTTATCACTCGGTTTTTAATTTGATTAACTTTAGCATCAGCAAAAATTCCTGTCATACTTATAATCCTAAGTAAATTTCATCAATATCTAAACAATTCTGTTATTATAAAATTCTGTGTTTCTGTTATATCAGTTGGTCAATTGTGTAAAATAAGATTATTAAAACATTATTTAATTCCAAAATTATTAACACAAAAATTAAGATTGATTTCTTTTACTCCTAACTTTTATTGCATATTCTTGGTCAATTTCTAAATTGTTTTAAAGTTATGAAAAATAGTGTAAATCGAAAATCTTCCAGTCGCCAAAATCGTCGAAATCACCATAAATCGTCAACTCTGGCAACCATGATAGTGTTGGTGTAATTTCAACTAAATCAACATGAGGGCGCGTGTGTATGTTATATGAGTAAGCAAAGCAGTGTTGCCGGAATGCAAATTCAATTTTACACAGAAAAAAACTTCAAAATTTTCCAGAATTTTGTATATATATGACACAAAACACAAATTTTGTGATTGAAAGTTTTATTTACAATTATTTTAAGTACGTTCATAAATTAATTATGTATATACTCATGCAAAAATAATTACATTTTAACTTCGAATATCCGGGTATCTATAAAAACCGGGTACATCTATTAAAGGCCCTGACTCACTATAATACACTACCGCACGATTCATTCACTGGAAAATCTTGCTTCATTTATTGTTAAAAATTTTTTGCTTTCGTTGATTAAAATATAGAAGTGCATTTAAAATGTTAATAAGGAAAATTTAAAATATTATCATCTTCTTTAAGCGCCAAAAAAAATCAGCTTGAAAATCTCACGACTTGACAAAAAATCTGTCACACAATTACATTAATAGTCCACTTTGCCATACGTTTTTAGTACACACTTCATTTTTGACAGATTGCGCGATTGGGTAGTATAGTGAATCACAGCCTTAACCGGCATCCTGCCAGCTTGTTTCTTGATCTATACAAAATCGCTTCAATTTTCTTAACTCTATTAACCGTGCTATATATCTATTATTCATGAAAAAAAGATTTTATGTTTTAATACAAACAAAAATTTCATGTTTATATTCATAATAATATTTAGTTTTTTGTGCTTTTGCATAACCTCTATTAAACGTGTTTTTCGATTATCCATAGTAGGGCGACCCCCCCTAACTTGCACTTGCACGTGTAAACCCTAGGTTAATGTTTACAATTTTGTTTTTGCAAATTTTTGTAACTTTCCCGTTTTTTTTTTTTTTTGTAAAATTTTGGCAATGTTAAAACAATTTTTTGGTTTGTTTTTAATGCTGCAGTTTGTTGCTCTTTTTAAGGGAAATTTAATTTTTTTGCTAGTTCTTTCGATGTTGTTGGCCTTTTTAAAGTTAGCAAATTATTGCGAGTTTTTGTAATTTGGCATAACAATATGTGATTGTTCTTGTAGAAGCCAACATTTTCATAACTTCTTTTTTGCATATAAAAATATTTTTATTTAAAAACATAGTTTAGATATTAAATTTTATTACGAACAAGTAATAAAAAAAAACTTTTTTAAAAACAAGCTTTTAACGTATATATGCTAAACAGTTTTTTTATGATATTAAAATTATACAAAAAAATATCCGCCATCATCAGATCAGCTCTATATAAGAATAATATTGCATTGTCATCCGATTTATATATGCATGCAAAATTTCAGCTCAATCGGAACCGGGAAGTGGATCAAATTTAATTTGCAAGACACACAACGGGACAGGTGAAACTAAATAAAAGCTTGTAAAAATATGTAAATTTTTGCACCACATTTTTTGAATTTTTTTTATTACCTTGTTGCGGAAATACCAGAACAAATAAAAGTTACAATAAGATAACATTTCGGATACGGAACTCATTATTATAAAATAAAATGATCTCTTCCATTTTGTTCTATACCTTAACTTGAAAAAAATATTGACGGGATTATACCGGACGACAATTTATACCTTTTTTTTTTGTCAGTTTTTAGTCATTTTAATTTGCTGAAAACTCTGTGAGAGAACATTAAAAAGCCAAGTACTTATAGCCCAACAAAAACATAAAAAGATTATACAAATACTTGGTTGTAGATTTACGGATTGACTTTATTTCAAATGAAATCAAAACTTGTGATTTAAAAATTTACTTGTATACATATGTATATGTAATAATATTCAGGAGAAATTAAATAAAAACGTTGATGCAAGAGTAGCCTAAAAAAGAAATTGTCCCATTTTTGCATGATTACACAGAAGTCGGTAACACTGGTTTAAACGTGGTGTTTTTTACCCGGAATCTTTTATATGCACACGTAGTTATATACATACATACATATGTATGTACAATTTTTTTTTTTGCATGTAATCATTGTAATCCATGTGTTGTTGTTGATGAAGTCTTTTTCTCTTTAACCTTTAGTTTTTCGTTGTGAATTCACTTCTCTTAAATCTTAACAAGTTTTATTTTTTATTTGCAAGAATCAAAGTTCTTTTTTCTTATCGTGTGATTTTTCACGCTTGCGTTTGAATTTTATTTAAACTTGTTTTTTTTTCAATTCATTTTCTTTTTTAACGAATTTTCTCTTATTACATAATATTGATAAAAAATAAATAAATAAAATGAGGAATTTATGTATGTAAAAAATATTTATTACACCAAGTTTCATTCATGAATTCATACCTATGTATGTACTGCCATGGCTATTTTTTCTACTTCCATACATACTTACATACATAAGTATGTATGTATCTGCGTATGTACTTACATAAATGTATCATTATGCAAAGTTTTGATAACATTTATCAAGCATGATGATTAATCATTGTTAGTCTTTATTACTGTAAACAATTTTCTAACTGTAAATTTTATTTATAGGTATGTATATTTTTATTTTAATTTTAAAACATTGACCTTGGAAATCTCACCTCAAACATTTGGAAAATTAAAACAAATTTAAATTTAGAAAACCTAAATTTGTATGAAGACACATATGTACATATGTACATACATATGTATGTAGATATCGTTATCTTCATATAGAAAGACCCTAATTCATTATTCTTTTAAATCGGGATTTGTGTACCTATGTATGTATGTAAGTATGTATATTTCGACAGCAAAATGCAAGAAACTCGATTTTAAAAAATAATGAGTTAGGGCTTTTCTATATGAAGGTAGCGAACGATATGTATGTATGTATGTAGGTACATATCGTTACCATAATATAGAAAGGTTCTTACTCATTATTTATTTAAAATCGATTTTTGATGTATTTTGATAGAATTGACATCTAAGGTATCGAAAAATACAAGAATCTCCATTTCAAAAGTGTTGAGATAGGCCCTATCTATTTAGGTATCGATATGTCTAGCCATAACCGCAAATAGCTTAAGCGACACATTTTTGGACTTCGATTTTTTGACGAAAATCGACTATTTACGATCGCAAATAATCGATTTTGGTCAAAAATTGAAGTTCGAATATTATGTCGCTTAAGCTGTTTTGGCGGTTATGACACGATGTATGTAAGTACGGAATTTTTGAGTTAAGGTAGAATTAGTAAAATCGTATCGTGATGTTGCGTGTCAGCTGACAAAAACCGTACCATATACAATGCATGTTATTAGTTATAAAATATGTGGTGGTAGCACTGCTGACGTAGGAATCTGCAGAAAACAGATTTTTCTGTAGCGAATGTCAAAAACGCCGCATTTAATGCCAGACAAAAAAAAATGTGCTGTGCAAACTGTTACATTTTCTATAACTTGTGCACAAATTTGAACGATACGGCAAGCTGTAAAGTAGAATGATACGATTTTACTAATTCTACCTTTAATGATGCAGAGTTAATCCTCATATCGTTCTTTATACTGTGTAAAAATTTCATAAAAATATCTTGTTTACCCAACTTTTGAAAGCAAAATAAAATGTTCTTTTTCCATTAAGTTGCGAGTAAATTTAAACTCGTTTTCTGGCAAACGTTTTTTTTTTTTTTTTTTTTTTTTTTTTTTTTTTTTGAGTTATGACGTTCTTTGAGTAAATCAAACTTTCATATAAAATAAAAACTGGAAATAAAATATGTAGCTGACTTGGAAAATTCGAAATTCTCTCCCACTTTTTATTTTTATTGGCGTCTGTTTAGGGTATGAGGACTTTATTCTGAGAAAAAATTAATTAAAATTTCAAATATTCATAGTTGAAAACGAAATTTCAAATACATTCGTATTAATGGAAAATATGCCCTCGATAATTCGAAATTTAATTCGATTTTATATGTAATTACTTAATGTAGTATTTTTTTTTTAAGTTCAAAAATAAAAGATTTTCTATATATGTATTTATATTTAATTACTCGACCTTATTTTTAATATGAGTTTGTGTGGTTTTATAGATATTGTATCTATTCAGGCTTTCAAGGTCATTCAATTTCTTTAAAATGTAATAAAAGACGTATTTTTATTACATTTTTAATGTATCCGACGTTTCGTTGGGATTTTCCAACATCTTCAGGGATAATTATTTTTATTGAAATACATTTTATCTTTTATTCCAATTTACTTTTAAGTTTTTGCGATGTATTTTGAAGAGACATAAAATGTACAACATAAAACACATAACGTAAAAAATAATTGCAAATATAAATAAAATAAAAATAAAATATCACAGCCTTTTCTTAACTTCTAATATCACAGTTGGAATTTTCTTTGGAAAATTAATCGTTTTAAAATCATTAGCCTTTCATGACATCTAATTGTCGTGTCTGTGTATTATTAAAATCAGTTCAGTATATTTAAGAAATAAATGGTTCCTTAAGATTCCATCATTGGTCGTGCAGAAATATAAATATGTACATAACCGCGACGAAAGTCTTTTATGTACGATCGTAAATAATCGATTTTCATAAAAAGAGCTTCTTTTGACCGGTTATTTCTTGATATAATTACATACATATATATGTGTTAACTTCAAGCAAAAACGCGCAGATGACAGGGATTATACTAATTTTTTATTTTTCTTTAGTCAGGTGGATTTGAAAAATTGTAAAGATATCGATGAAATATATAGCAAAAAGTTTTCATTAGTGAATATGGTTGAATTTTGAGCAAAGACAAACTATGTAGCTAGCATCGAAATAGTGCACTAATTAATATTATCGAAAATGTAAAATTAATTTCGAATTTTCGAGAATATTGAATTTGATGAATATTAATTTGGAATTTTTCATACATACATATGTACATATGTAGGTATCTATTGGAATAATTCTATTAAGTCCTATTATTACATAAAAAGAAAGCTACTAAAGGCTCAGTTAGCCGACTGTAATGTAATGAAACTGTAACGTAGAAAACAGCTGATCGACATTTTTATATGAAAAGTATGTTACTTTACATTACATCTCTATAACTATTTTCATTACTTTTCACATAACAATATCGATCAGCTGTTTTCTACTGTTGCAGTTACTTTACATTACAGTCGGCTAACTGAGCCTTAAGACTGAGTTTACATCTGACATTTCTTGTGTGCCATTTGCCCAAAAAGGGTAACCAACTAATTACTAATGAAAAACTGTTTGATTCAGACATGTATTTATTGATTTAAACAGTTTGCAATCATTTTGGATTCTATAAAATTGTCCATTAGTTATGTATGAAACTGTTTAAAGTAATAAATACATGTTTGAATCAAAAACTGTTTCATTAGTAATTAGTGGTTAAGCTTTTTTTACGCTTGTGTGGCACATGGTACACAGATGTTAACCCGGCCTAAGCCATTTACACAGTGTGAAAAAATAAATTCATTCTGGGAAAAATACCAGTGACAAAATTAAATTCATCTGGTATGTAAGTACATAGATACATACCCTGTAGTCAACCTTGGACCATATGTCTCTATGTCAATACTCTTTCTCCAGCGACAATTGCACTAGTTAAAATGTCGACAACTTTCTTTTTATGCGCGAGTAGAGATACGTTAGAGACGACATTTCTAGTGTATTTCTGGTGATATTGTCAATGAACGCGTCAATAGTTTGTTATTCTTTATTATTATGTTTTGCAATAATATTAAATAAATATATGTGACGCGCAAAATAGAAAGGGTAAAAACCGGTTTTGTTCAGGAGAGCCATTTTAAAGATTTAAATACGTGTAACATCACATCATAAAACGCGCATATCTCTGGGAGGGAACACTTTTGGGGCATGGGATCGGTCTCATTCGATGCTCAGATGTTGTCCACATCAAAAAAAAAAAAAGTGAAAATTGCTTTTTTACCCTTAGGTCCCTTTCTCTATGCGCTGTCACATATGTAGACGAGGGTCACTAAAATTTGCGAGTGAATCTTCGGATCAAATATCTCCATATGGAGAGTGCTAAAGTCTACTGATAGATTTTGAATAACAACCCTATGTTATTTGTCAATAGGCATTTGCATTTGATGAGGTACACCTAGTCAGTAGCACTATTGACAATGTCACTAGAAAATCACTATAAATTTACTATTGACAACGAGATTGGATATACCGATATTGTAGACTAGAGCCCCTAAAATTTACTAGTGAATCTTTGGCGCCAATGTCTCCATGTGGTCCCGAAAGAACTACTAAGTTAGTAGTGCTATAGTCTAGTGGTGGATTTTCAATGACAAGCTAATGTTAAATGTCAATAGATGATACCATTAGCTGGGGTACACCTGGTCAGTAGTGCTACTGACAACGTCACTAGTGAATCACCACAATTTCACTATTCGCATTTTCTGCAGGGTATATACATATATATGTATGTGTATATGTATGTATATGTACATACTATATATGTGTTTACGTGAATTGATCTTACAATTTGTCAATGGAAAAAACCCGCCTTTTTACATCTACTTTATTAACTCCTCGCATACAAGTTTATAAAGAAGTTTATTCACCTGTTTGCTTATACCTACATACTACATACATATTTATTTTATTTTCTTGTACCACATCGCAACGTAAAGAAGTGGAACATGGCTAAATATAGCAAGACCTATTTACCGATTGATATTTGTGTGAATATTTTGCCTCGCTGTTGAAAAACAACTCGCTTTTTGACAAGCCTACCATGTAGCCACGCTAAGAATGAAAGCATAAAAGAAATGGAAAAGAAGTGTAAATATTTAAAAGCAAGAGAATGAGTGGCGTTTTGCTTTTATTTTATAGACTCCGTTCAGTTGTTTTTGGCGGGATATTATATGTGCATAGTTGTTGGGCATAAGATTATGGCTTGAGAAAAAAGTTTAGCGAATTTTTTTTTATTATTTTTTTTTTTTTGGTGTGAATACTTAAATAACTGCGTTTTTATAATTTTACAGAAATATTATTAAGTAATTTTTCTTAAACAATTTGAAATTAAATAATTTAAAAAAATAGAAAGATAATTTTAAGTAACAAGAGTGGTGGTAAATAAATGAATATTCTATAATACATATATTAAAGACATTATAAAAATATTTGTTTTACGCAATATAAATCATAACACATTTCATTTTATTAAATATATTGTGCAACCTGCTAATAATACCGACTTGCAATTTTGTTGTACAATATGAATTATTGCACAATAATATGGCAAATGTGTAAGTACGAGTATCTTCACATTTTCGTTAGCAAAACTTTATACATGAAATCAATAATGATGCCACCTTTCGCCGCGGTCATATTTAACACAAATATCGTTCGATCATTGTTTTAAAATTGTATTAAAATATGTATCGTATTATGTATCGCTTTTCAAATGACTAAAATTTAGTTCCAATAAGTAGTAAACAAAATATAATGATTAATTGCTTTCTTCCTTAATTATTGTTTTATAAATAAGTAAATATTTAACAATTGTAAGGTTTCGAGTTGAACTGCATTGTTTTAATTGCAAGTTTATACTTGCTGTTGATTTTCACATAAAATGACTTTGAATTTTCATAAAACAAAGCCTCAAAACCGACTGTTGTTATTTATCATTAATAATATATAATTGCAAAAAAAAACTTGGCTAAACAAAAAACTAAAATTTATTTTAATCACTTTTAATTAGTGTGGTTCAAGTTGTGCAAGAAAAATAATTCAAATAAAAATTTTTGTTTGAGGCTTCTAATCTTATTATGTTTATGTACACAATTCTCAATAATATTTGGAAAATTTTTCCATAAACATCAATATTTTAGTCTGTTTTTCAAAAACAAACAAAAGTTAAGCCTACAGTACACGGCATGTAAAAAACCACATGCGCATGTCGTTCTGACGTAATTTTGACGTCATCACGATGCTACATTTGTTACATGCCGTGTACTAGCACCATATGTACATGTAGATATTAACATGCTTACAGATGAGCTGCCCCAGAAAATTTCTTCGATTCGGCCACATGTGCCAATATATATTTTGGAACAAAAATGACGTCTTGTGACGTCATCGCCACATACGCATGTGGCTTTTTACATGCCGTGTACTGTAGGCTTTACTCATAACAACATTTTTATATTAGAAAATTAAAATTATTATATAGAACGGCAGGTAAATTGTTGCGACTTTGCTTCCTCACATTTAAGATCGTATAAAATTTGCTGCAATATATAAGCCCAATCACAGTATTGTGCAAATGGTCTTGCATCGTAGCATGTGCAAAATGGTATAGTGTGTGTAATGATACTCACCACTAAGAATTTTTAAGTATCAATATTTTAAATTTAATTTTTGCATTATTAATTTTTTGAGAACAATTAATAATTAATTTCTCGTGGGCAGTATTGATAATACATAAATATCATTTATTTAATAAATAAGTTCAAGATATAAGAAATCACTTATATTTATTCTTCATTATAGCGCTTGCCTTGGACAAAGTTCAATATTTTTAAAACAATTATTTTACCTTTACTATTGTTTTTTGTATTTAAATTTAATTGAAACAATTATTGATTTGATAAGAAATACATTTTTTGGTGATAATTTTTATCAGTGAGTTTTTAGTAGCAAATAAAGATAAGGATCTCTAATCCAATTTCATATAAAGTTCATAGCTTTTAGCACAAAATTATTCTTAATCTTAAAAATAAAGAATTACGAATAGAAAAATTCCGAAATTCCACCTAATTTTTGTTTAGTTTGCTATCATGGATAATATATTTTATTTTACTTTTTGCACCTTCAGAAGTAAAAGAAAATTTTTAATTGCTTACATTTTTTAATTTTGTTTTAATTGACTTATTTATATTTAAATCCAAAATAAATTCCTAAAAATATATCTCTAAGGGCCTGTACCACCATGTCGACAAAAACGTTCGATCGACAACTTGTATTGAAAAAATAAAATAATATAAGAACACTTAGTTTCGTTTTCAATGTAAGTAATCGATCGAATGCTGTCTGCCGTTAATAAATCAAAAAAGTTCTTAGAAAAACTCCCAAATCTTTTCAAACTGCAAAATATGTATACAATGTGGCTACTCTATTTTATTTAAGACACTGCAAGGCGGGACATTTCAATACTATTACACATATCCATACATATCGTTACCTTAATATAGAAAAGCCCTAACTCATTATTTTTTCGAAATCGAGATCTTTGCATTTTTAGATACATTAGATATTCCTCTATCGAAAAATGCAAAAAAACTCGATATAAATAATAATGGGTTAGAGTCTCTATATTAAGGTAGCGACATTGTATATGCCCTTAATTATGAAAGTGCCCTTAATTATCAAAGTGCCCTTAATTATCAAAGTGCCCTTAATTATAAAATTAAATTTATTGTACTCCTAACGACCAAATTTTTTTTATTTTATTTATTTTTTAACTCAGAATATGAGTAAATCATATAAAATCAGTTTTTTTTTTCTTTCGCTGCACTTAATCAAGTTGATCGATTTAGCCCACTATTGTTTGCTAGTTACTAAAAATTTAAACCTGGAGACAAATTATGGAATTTTCATACAAACATAATAAAAATTGTGTGAAAGTTTGTTCCATATCGAATGCCGTACTTTCTTTGACTCCTATAGGAGTGAAAAATAAATTTATTTAGTTTCGTGATTACTCTAGTGCCTCACACACGGCGTGCATTTTATATACATACATATGCATGTATTTTTATTAAGCATATTCCATCAGGAACATATGTAAGTTGTTACGTAGAATCTCCATTCGTTTCTGCCTTTTGAAATGTATCTAAGTTCGTTAAAAGATTTTCCTGTTTTTCAAGAAAAATATTGTGTCACTCGAGTAGTCTTGTGCAGCTTATGGGTTCCCTTGTACTGTTTCGTGGCATATTTCGTCGTATTGCCAATTGCATTTTCCTTTTTTGATTTGCGCATTGATGTAGCATTTTATATTAATCATAATACAGATCGATGGTTACAAGTACATATTGAAAAACGTTTAATGTACAAGCACAAAGTATATATTTACAGCTGTATGAATATAAATAACAAAAATAGTGATAAAAGAAATATATAAGAAATGAAATATTGTTATAAAAAAGGGGCTCGTTACTTTAGACCCTTTCGTTTTTCAATAAATCAAGAGAAATCCACACCCATTATTATTGCAAAAGCAAATGCATGAATGGTTGAATGAATGGAAAACAAAATAAACAAGTTATTTTCGTACTCAAAAAGACTTGTTTGCAAAAATAAATAATAGAAAAATAAGAGGGACGGTTCTCTAAAATATATTTGACGTCTAATTACAATTGGAACCACAACTACAATCGATAGTGAGTTTTCTTCATACATACATATGTATGTATGTATTGACCTCAATGTAACAGTATTCTATTTTTGTTTATTATTTGTAGTCGCTGTTTTAACTAACCGACCTAAGTTCTTTGTGAAAGAACATTTTTAAAATCATATTTTTTTATGCACTATTAGAAAGAACTCTATTTTTTTTAATTTGACGACAGTATTTAATTTTGGTAGAATGTGATCGGCGGTAGTAAGCTGTCGTATATCTGTTTAATGTCTGAGTTTGCAATTTGTTGAAAAATCATTTGCGTGTTGTGTAATCGTTCACGTAAAAAGATTTTAGATAAAATTTTGCTTAAAATCTTAAAATAAATTTAATGAACAAGTCATTACTGGATTAAAATAGATAAGTGAATTTTACAACCGTTTGTGTTTGTAATGAAGTAATTCCTGAAATGATTATAAATAATTATTCACATTAGAATCATTTATGTATATGTATATGCACAAATGTACATATATGTATATGTACGTTGTACATACATACATATGTGTGTATGTACATATATGTATGTATTATTGTAATTAAAATTAATTTAATGGTGTAAGACTACAAATGATCGATGAATCATCAAGTTTTATTTTTTTATTTTTTATGATTCAAGTTCAACGAGTTCGATACAACTTCCTTATTTTGCTTGAAGTTATAGAAGTATTAATTCAGTTATGTACTTATTGATAATTTATTGCATTAAAACCTGTTTTTGTTATTTGGTATTATAAAAAAAATTTGTAAAAACCCTAATTTTAAGTAATTTTCTTATTTTCATTTTTGAAAATAAAACCGGTTGAAGGAAAGGCCAGTCAACTTAGTATTATTTAATACTTACATATTTAACGATTAAACTTTAACTGCCGTATTCATAAAAATATTTCAGGTTTTATAAAGCGCTTATTTGACATATTTCTATCGGAAATTTGTCAAATAAACCTGTAATAAACCTAAAATATTTTTTATGAATTAGACCGTCAATAAATAAAATAATGTAATATACATATGTACATATATGTACATATATATGTATGTACATATGTATATACATAGAAAGAGTGTTCCAAATTTTTATAAATTTCTCTTGACAGGAACTACAGAAGAGAAGTTTTGCACTAATTTTGTAATTCTGCGCAGTTGTTGCTCTGCAAAAAATTTACATTTTATGGGAGTGTACGTACATTAATGCTAAAAAAAAATATAATAATAAAATAACAAGAAATATTGTTTACGTAACAGTGTGACGTATAAAATGGAATTGGTCTTATGAACAGCTACATATGTGCACAGAAATAGCATATCTTCTCGTAATATAAAAAAGTTAAATATTTGTGTTGTTTTCACAGATAGAGTAAATTTTTCATACATAAATAATTTTGCAATGAAGTATTGCATGCAAATATATACTACCTTTAGGTATTGCTTATTTACACAAGTGTAGCAAGTGCATATCTTTGTATTTTGTTAGTGTAGAGTAAAAATGTGCTACACCACTTTGCAAATGCTACGATGCAATACCATTTGCACAAGATTGTGAATTGGGCTAGTATATTGATATTCACCACTAAGAATTGTTAAGTGGTGAGTATCAATATACTACACTATTTTGCACATGCTACGATGCAAGACCATTTGCACAAGATTGTGAATTGGGCTATTTTCTTGTTTTACGTTTCAACAATAATCAGAAATCATTGAAATATTGCAGTTTAAAAACTAGTACAATGATTTCGACTACATATATGTATGTATTTCGTTCCCGCTTCATAAACATATGAATTTTTAGATTATTTTAAAAACTTTTCTGTTGAAGTCTACTGATGCGTGGCATAAGCAGGAACGAAATGCACAATGACGTTGCTGAAAAAAACAAGCAACAATTTCTAAAATATGTATGCAATAATATACCAAAGCAAAACTACTCTAAAGTTTCAATTCATTCTTATAATATTAAATCAAACATAGTGAGAAGTTGTGCTACTTATGTGTCCAAAGCTGTATGTTTCTAAAAACCTACATACATAATCATCGTTTTGTTTAATAAATAATATGTACATAATGTACATACATACTACATACATACATATATAAATAAAAAATAGCTTTAGATAAAATTCAAATAAATATTTTCAAATCTGTTGTATATACATACATATGAATGTATGTATATATAAAATGAATAAGTAGTTAATAAATAGCAAAATAATTAAACAGACATAAAAACTCCTAGAAGAATCCATACATATCAAATATTTGATTGTAACAAAGTGCAAAAAAAATGCAAAAAAAAACATAATTTGATACTAGCTAAACTATTAGCTGATCACCCTCTGCTGAAATGAGGTCACCGTATTATATACTATTAGTGCAATTTCAACTTAAATACTAAATTATAGGACAAATAATATTAGAAAAATCCGACAAAAATCCGCTCTGTTGAATTGTGTTATTACGTAAAGTACGTATGTGGGCTTAGAATCAACGTGGCAAATTACATCTTAGACCATGTTTCGGTCTTCAATCAATATTTTATTTTGTTATTTTTTTATTTTTTATTTTTATATGGATCATCATATTTAATTTCGTTACGCTACCTAAAATTTAAAGTCTTTTGTGACGATTAATTTATAAAAATGGAAACCCTTTTAATAACCACACCCATCGACGAGCACAGCCGGATTACTAGGTAGCCATGTTTCCCCAATATTTCAACTCAATATGAAGAATCGTTACGAGAAAAATAAAGCCGTTTAAATAGCGGTACATTCCCTCTGTTATTTGTTATTGTATTTTGATAACTTCAACTTTTATGTAAAAATAAATTTCAATTAAGTAAAATTAGTCAGTTGTTAGAAGATACCTTTGACCACTGTAGGTACTTATGAAATTTCGAGTTGACGCTCCTTAGAGGAACTAGTGCGATATTTACATACATATGTACATACATATGTATGTATCGTTAGCTGCTAAAATGCAAAATCAATAAAACTAAAACACAAAAACTAAACAAAATTATCCAAGGGACTGTAAGTAAAGTTTTTCTTATTTTAATTTTAAACTTTGAAAATTTGTGGGGACATGTTAGTTAAAAATGCGATTTTGAATTTTTTGTTAGTTACGTGGTTTTGCATTTCAGCTGAGTATATACTACACCGCAAGGGTATCCTTTCTTAAAGATAACGGGAGTAACGATCCCGCGGACCCTGAGTTATTATAGGTTGGAGGTAGAGGGGGAAAACTATCGATAGTGTCACTATCGAATGTTTTCGATGGTTTAAAAAACTTTTTTTTATCGATTCAAGACTATAGAAAGTTAGAAACACTATCTATATATCGACGATACTATCGTGATATTATCGAAGTTTTATGGTTCTCGTATAATGTGCATACATACATTATGTATGTTTTAGTGTTGCACGAATATTCGTATTCGAATTGCCGAAAATTCGGCAATTTTTAATGCGAATACGAAGCATTCGTATTCGTCAAATTCAGGCGAATACGAATACGAATATTTTTCCAAAAAAAATTAAATAAATATGTACATAAATGCATAAAAATATTAGTTTGTACGAATCCATAAAATTTTTTATAGAAATTTGTGCTTTGTATCATTTTCAAATATTATTTACAGACGATCATTAAAATTTTGGGTAGTTTTTATGAACTTTAAAGTACGCCAACAGGACTATGAAGTTCTTTTTCATAACAATTTTTTTAATATTTTATATTGCAGGCGTAAAAGAACCCTAATTTAATGTCTATAAATTTCTCATGAAATATTCGTATTCGCATTCGCGAATATCAAAAATTTACATTCGTTACATCACTAGTATGTATGTATGTAGTTATTTACACTAAAAATTCAAAACAAAATACTCGTATTTTCAAACAAAAATAAATATAACAAAAATTAAAAATTTTAAAAAACCCCCGAATATTTCTATAAAAGATGAGATATCTTCTAAGCGGCTAGACCGATTTTTATTAAAACATAGCTAAGAACCTTCTCGATCAATTTACCTTTCAAACAGAAAAAACAAAATCAAAATTGGTCCAGCAGTTTGGTCTGTACGTGTACTTGTACAGACACACAGATACACAGACACACACTACAAACTTATAACACCCCTTTTTTTGGTCGGGGGTTAAAAATATAATTTTATTTGTCAGTTAAATAAATAACAAAACTAAAATAATTGTATGAAATATATGTAAGTGAGATCAGCGGAAGAAATTTTCCCGTCATTCAGTTGTTTTTGTTTATGAAAATCAATATATTTACATTTTTTTTTTTGGTTTTAGTGGTGTATCAATTAATATCGATAGAGGATAAAAAATATCGATTGTTTTCAAGTATCAATCGATTGCAGAATGAAAACATCGATAGTCAATAAAAAAATTAACTATCGATAGTGCCATCGATAGTCTTCCACCCCTAGTTGGACAGTTTAGGACATACATAGATGCCCCAAGAGGAACTGTTACTCATACTTATACTGTGGGATGCTTCTCCTGGGAGAGGTAGCAAGCAGTCCGATAGGTTCTTGAATTCCCTTGTCATTAAATCAAGGCGCGAATGTACCAATAGTGGGTGGATCTCTGGTTATAAAACAAAAACATGTACATTGTACATATTCTGACGAAAATCGATTATTTACGATCGCAAATAATTTGAAAATTATGTCGCTTAGTCCTAGTTTACACTATGCAAGTCTTATTGCTAAGCTGATTACTTTGAAGGAGAAAGAGAGACGAGGGGAACAGAAACATTTCTTTTCCCCTCGTCTCTCTCCCCTAATAAGCTAATCAGCTTATCAATAAGACTTTCAAAGTGTAAAGTAGGACTTAAGCTTTTTTGGCGGTTATGGCACGATATGTACGTACATATGTATGTATTTTAAATACCTTGATTTACATACATGTATACATACGTATGTAATGGGTGTTTTTTATTGAGGTATAGAACTTTAACTTGGCATCACTTTTTTAACTGGCGGCCATTTTGTCAGCTGTCAAGTGATTAATATTTAGTTTGGTTTGCCATTTCATCATGAACAGGTTGACAAAAGAACAACGCTTGCAAATCGTGCAAATTTATTTCGAAAATAATGGTTCAGTTCGCGAAGTTTACCGCAAGCTCCGTCCATTTTATGGTCGACATAATCGTCCATCAGAGCAATTAATTCGGTTAACCATGGATCGTTTTCGCATTACGTTTACTCTATGTGATAATACGCATCCGCAGAGACGTCGAACAGTGCGCACCGAAGAAACAATTGCCGCTGTAGAGCAAAGTGTTGAAGAGGACCCGAATGAATCGATTCGCCACCGTGCACAGCAATTGGAGCTTTGTCCATCAACTTTATGGAAGATTTTGCGCAAAGATCTTGGCTTGCGACCTTACAAGATCCAGCTTGTGCAAGAATTAAAGCCGCGAGTCCATGCAATACGTCGTGATTTTGGTGTATGGGCCGAAAATGAGATTGATCTCGATGCTGATTTTCATCGCAAAATTTTGTTCAGTGATGAGGCTCATTTTTGGTTGAATGGCTACGTCAACAAGCAAAATTGCCGCATTTGGAGTGAAGAGAATCCACATGAGACCCTTGAGACGCCATTACATCCACAAAAACTGACTGTTTGGTGTGCTCTATGGGCTGGTGGAGTCATTGGGCCATACTTCTTCCGAAATAATGCTGGAGAGTCAGTTACCGTTAATGGAGACCGGTATAGATAGATGTGTATATATAGATCCATGATAACCGACTATTTTGTTCCCGAATTGGATGGCATGAATGTGGATGAGTTGTGGTTCCAACAAGACGGCGCTACATGCCACACAGCGCACGTCACAATCGATTTATTGATGGAAACATTCGATGAGCGCATAATGTCGCGGAATGGACCTGTCAATTGGCCACCAAGATCGTGTGATTTGACACCATTGGATTATTTTCTTTGGGATATGTGAAGTCGCTCGTCTACGCCAACAAACCAGAAACGTTAGGGGACTTGGAAGCCAACATTCGTGGCGTTATTGCCAACATACGGCCCCATATGCTCGAAAAAGTGGTTGAAAATTGGACCTGTAGAATTGGCTTTATTCGAGCCAGCCGCGGCGACCACATGCAAGAAATCATATTTAAACATTAATGGCATAAAATTATCCTTCCAATAAAGCCAAATTATGGACATTAAAACGATTTTCTTGTGTTTTATTTTAATTCGAAGTTCTATACCTCTAAAAAACACCCGTTACATATTTGGTGTTTTTTGGGCTTTCTATTAAATTAATTTTTTTATGATTAAAAAACTTATGTATTGTATTGAAAGCAAATGGTATTAAAATTTCCCATTTTTTCAAATCATTTAAACGAAAGTATATATATTTGCATTACTTAAACAAAGTAAATTATTTATAGCACTTAAAGTCGTACTTTGATCATTCTTGTTCGCAGTCTAAACTGCCATAATATTATATTCTTCCATTCACTTATTCACACTCTGCCTCTTCCCTCCATAACCCCTATTTCGATTTGGCTTAACAACACTGTGTCATAGAATGATTAAGACAAAAAAAAAGCAAGAGATGAGCTTATGTATGTAGTGTGTCGCAGTTGCCACATAATTTTGTTGAGAATAAAGTAAAATTTTCAAGTTATGTGCATATGTACAATGTAGAACGGTTCATACAACGAAGCAAATCGTTCAATTTAAAAAAAAGTGTATATGCAAGTTCTTGCTGCCATTTCTGTTCTATGAACTTGCAATTTTTTTTTCGATCCTAATTATGTTTAAGGAAATTCTAAAACTAAAATTGGAAAAAATTATACATACATCTATATATAATTAATAGGCAAACATGTTTTTTGTAATCCATTTTACGCTGGTACCACTGCACCGATTTTAAAAAGATTTATATGGTTTTAAAGGATTTTTTATACAGATGTGCAGAATCTATATTTTATTGAAATCGGTTTAGTATTTTGGGAGCTATAAGCGTTTAAAGTTGCTACTACTACATGCAAACATATCACACACGCATTTATTAGCTTACAAGTAAAAAAAGAAACAAAACATGAGTGTGTGTGTGGGTTTGTAGTATTTCTCTTGATCTAACAATTGTTTTTCTCTTATTTGTTGTTGTATCAAAGCCATAATCAGGGTGACCGATGACATATTTCAAAAAGTGGCACCAAATAGGGGATTTATCAAAAAAAAAGGGGCAAAATTAAAAAAAAAAACGAGAAAACTGCACTAAACCTTTTATTTTTAATGTATTTTCATATAACTTACCCTAAATAAAGGGGGACAAAAAGTGGCAAGGCAGTCGAAAAAGGGGAAACGCAGTCGAAAAAGTGCCAAATTGCCACTTTAGTCGGTCAAACGGTCACGCTGGCCATAATACTTAAAGGAAGAGAATTGAATAAAGTGAATTAGGTTGGTTGAAGGGATTTTGTTTATGTTTTTTTAATTTCATGTATTATTTAATTATGCTTGCATATGTATGTAAGTTTGTGTGTGGCTGTGTTTTAATGAATTTTTTATGAAGTTTAGATACATTTTCTTTGAATCTTAAATTATTTACATTTTGATTCTAGAATACGGACGAGTGTGTCGTCCGTTTGGCATATCTAGTACATATTAAAGTACTTACTCAGAAAAAAAATTTGATTCACAAAACGTTTAACAAATAAATTTATATTAAAAGTTTGTTTTGTAAATATTTTTTAAACCAAAATTATTTTTAACCTACTTCCGACAAAATTCTTCTCTATTTCTTTTAGGTGTGTATCTTCATAACTCAGTACATTTTAGGCCGATTGTAAAATTTTTTTGTTGTCTGGTCCCATTGTAAAAAAAGTGGGCGGGACACGCCCACAACATTTTTTATATAATTTTATGATATTCTACTTATTTGATTGCTGCGAAACCTATAAAACATCTTTGGTTCTTGTAATTACACAATTTGAAATTTAAAAAATGGGCGAAGTCACGCCCATTAAAATTTAATATTATATTTCACAAGCTTCTATTTCACCGATTTTTACGAAACTTGGCACACACCTTGAAATTTAATACTATATTTCACTAAAAAGCTACAAATAAAACTTAAAAAAATTAAACCGACTTAAAAAATATGCACTAAAAAGCTAAAAATAATATAGATCTAGTTAAATAAAATATTTTTACATATTATACCTATAGTATTGTTTGAAGTTGGTGCCAGCAATGTTGACATACATACATATATGTATGTACATAAAAAGTACATGCAATTTTTTTACCGGACATGTTTCTATGTGTTTAGTACCTGTATTACTGGCACCAACTTCAAACAACACTATGAGTAACATATGTAAAAATATTTTATTTAACTAGACCTATTTTAGTTTTAGCTTTTTAGTGCTTAGTTTTGAAGTCGGTTTAATTTTTTTAAAGTTCAATTTCTGTATAGGACGGCAGATAGTATGCACATACATACATACGTATGCCAATCAAATCTTTGGTAATTTGTGAAAGTTTATAATAATGTAATACTATTTCAGATTAAAATGATAAAGATTTCCTGTTGAAATCTAAAACTGTGATGTTAAAAATGCTAAATTTTAGGTCAAAATTCATCGTAGCGATCTTTGGCATTTTTTTTTATAAAAAGACTCGTAAAAATCGTAAATCGGCTAATTTGATAACAGATCAGTGAACCAACAAAAAATTTGTACAGCAAACGCTCCGCTCTTCTAAGCAAAATTATCTCTGTTTCCCTTTCAAATTTTAAGCTAAAACCCAAAGCAATTTAAAGGCAAATTAATTAGCTTTCTAGGAAAATCTTCCATATTATTAACACATTTATTTTAGTGCAGAAAAATAACATAGCGTAAAATAACTCTATTTTCAAGAACTAAAAAGAAACCGTGTTCACTAACTTTGAAATATGAAATAAGTATTTGATTATTACTTGTAGTAATTGTATCCTCCTCTAGCATCTAATACATTATTTTCATAAAATGAACTTTGTTGTTGGTAGTATGCGGGGTATATTTTCCCACGTGCCCTGGAGAAAACTTTTGACTTAATTTTTAGCCTAATCTACCGCCCGCGCAATTTCTTCTCCATACATATATGTATGTATGTATATCAGCTCAAGCCACCGAGAGAAATGTATTCGTGTATAAGAAGCCGATTGAAGTTCACCACTTGGCCGAATATTGTGTAGATAATGCATTAGTACTTACAAAATTTCTGGCAATATTTATTTATATTACTACAATTAATAAAGTTTCTTTTAATTGTTTCTGTACATTTATAATGTTGTATGTTGCTTGGTCATTGATACATGTTTGTTTTAAGTGTTTGTTGTTGTTTAATTGTGGTTGTTCTTTGTATTTGATGTACATACATACATACATACATATGTATGCATTTTGATAATAGAAGGAGGCATGAACTTGATTGGAATATTTAATTAATTTTTGCCGCTCGTTGATTACGTTATCAACGAGCTTAATGGAATTACATGCATATTTATATATGTATGCAAAGTTCATATTAGTAAAACTTTAACGTTTAAAACTCTTGTAATAAATAATTTTATTTCAAAAATTTCGATTAAAATAAGTTTATGACAGACAATATGTCAAATAATAAATTTCTTAAATGTTAAATTTAGATTTAATTTTTAATTTTTTTTTTTAATTTTTACCAAAAATATTATATTCATAGGAATTTGGAAAATTAAAAGTTTTTCATCAAATAGTTGTGAGCGAACTCGACTCTTAGTTGTTCTATTTTCGGTGCTCTTCGTACCCTTTCTGCGTTCCATCTAATCTTGGATTATTTCTCGACTTTTGAAGTACCCAACGTTTGTCCCAGTCAGAAAAGTTTTTTTTTTTTTACTGATTGTTTTGTTTATTAGTGATTCTCTTTTCCTCCTTAAACCTTTTAATTAGAGTTCTACGTGGTATTTTAAAAATTTCAACAATCTTCCGTTGACTTTTTCGATCTTTGCGGTGGTCAATCACTAATTTTCTCTCTTTAACAGTGGCATGAAAACCCAACTTCTTAAAAACACGTTTATTAAAGATTTATTTAGTAAGATCAGTGTTCACAGTGGCATTTTTTTTTTTTTATTTGTTAATAGTGCAGAATTAAAAAATAATTAAACATGCATAAAAATAGTAAATAATGCATGAAGCTGTCTAAAGTATTTCGTATTAAATGTGGATTATGAAAAATTTTATAATTTAAAATATTATCAATCAAGATTGTCCAAAAAACATCAGAAAAAGTACAATTGTATCATGATTTCCATCAATGGTTCTAATGTTTATAAAATTTTATTGCAAGTTCTTACCCAGCAAAAAATTAATGAATGCGTTCAAAATGAAGTAGTGTTTCATGAGTTCTTAAGCATGTGTTTCTTCGCATGCATTCTGAATGATATCGCAAAACGTAAATAATGCTATACTATTTGAACTCATTAAAAACGCATGCGACGAACGCATGCATACATTGAAATTAATATCCAGCAAAAAAGGCATGCAAAAACGAAATTAAATCATCACATTCAAACATTTTCATAAAACAAGTTTTATCTCCAACAAATAACAAGAGTGCGATAGCTCAGTGGTAGAGAGTATGCCTTAACAGTCAGAACAACACGGTTCGTATCCTGGCTGCGAAAATTTTTTTCGTTTTGTATTTACGTGAAAAAACGTCATCGAATCATGGGTTCTTGCATGGGTTCTAAGCACTCATTCGAATGATGAGCAGTTTTGCTAAATGTGAACCCATGCTCGTCAATGACACTCCTGTGTTAAAATCATGCGTTCTGCACCTAAGTTGAACCAATGCATTTGCAGTAGAACCCATGCATTAACTATTTCTTTTGCATGTCTTTTTTTGCTGGGTACAAGTAAAGCGTTCATTTACTCTTTTGTGTCTGGGAGAGTAATTTTGTAAATTTCTGCTTTACTCTCTCCTTGCTAGTTTCTGCTGGGAAAGTAAATGAACAGACCTAATATCAAAAGTTCGTTAATTTTGTGTTTCCTTAGTCCTTTTCTGTTCCCCTCGTCTTTCTCTCTCCATCAAACTAATCAGCTTAGAAATAAGACTTGCAAAGTGTAATTTAGTCCTGATTCACACACATCAGGTTTAGATGATCAGTTTTTGTTCAATTTTTTTTGAACCTGCATTTACGTTCATACACACCGTCAAGTTTGTTTCATCAAGTCTCATCAATTTGTGTTGTAGTAGAGTATTACGAATGATAAAACAAAAGGAAACAAAGGAAAAAGCAAACTTGACTGTACGGTCAAGTCTGTACCCCTTTCCATTCTCTTTTCCTCTCTCTCCTAAAAACTCAAGACTTGACGACTCAGACCTGACGTGTGTGAATCAGGACTTAGAACTTAGAGTTGTCGGCATTCAGTAATAATTAAGTGTTGTTACAAACCAAAAACTAGTGCTGCAATCTGGGTCATAGAGTTGTATGACTTTTGCGCCATTTACAAATGTATTTATGTATGTACATATTTATGTGTGTATACATAGATAAATTATTTAATAAACTAAAATGCTAGATTTTAAATTTCATAGGCTTTTTAACAGTTTTTTGAAACACTGTAATGCCATTTTACTAAAAAATTTGCAAAATCTGTAATGTTAACATATTAACATTTCTGTATTCCCAGAATATTTAAATCACTCGTAAATCAAAACTTCGGGTAATTTCGTTTTTTTTTTGTGATTTAATAGGTATATACACACATAAGTATGTATGTATTGTATTTTAAATTAACCTCTTTGTTCGTTAATTTTAAAACTCTGAAAATCTTGTTCTAATGATTTTTATAAAATTAACATGTTTGTCGTATGATGCAGATATTATTTTGTTATAGGTAAAATATTTTCAGAGTACAATTGCAAATTAGTCTATCCAATGCGGTCTATCATCAGATGAAAGATGATTCATTTGCTTTATTATTAAAAATGAAATTTATTTGCTTTGAAAAAAGTTGCATATTTCTCACTAGCCATTCAAGAAATTTTAACACAATACCTTTGTGTATTATATTTAAAATAAAATCACATGATGTTAATTAGACCTTCACTTAATACTTTTTTTTTGTTAAGCGTTTGCACAAGTTTTTATTAAGTTAAAAAAAATATGTAGAAACCTTATCGCAATGTTTTTTGTATTTCCCTTTTTTTATATAAACGTCTTTTATCTGATTGAGTATTATACTGATAAGATGGAAGACTTTATAATGAAGTGACATATATATGTATATACTTAAATATGTACATATGTATGTATGTAGTTACTAAGCTAGAAAAAGTTTTGTTAATATTTTTTATAAGTCATAGCGCTGTCTGAGTTTCATTTCTCATTTCAGTAGAATTTGAAATTTAAAATTCATATTGTATGTATATCAAGTGAATGAAAATAGAATACGTTTTATGTATTTTTAAACAATATTAGAGTTTGCTATTATGCTGTTGTTCGCCATTTTCACGTTTTTTAGGGAGTTTTTAGCATTCCTCATATTTTTAGTATTTTCTAATCAAAATTATGAGTTGTTTAAAATGTTCCAAATTTTCGTAAATTTCTGTTATTTCTGCGAAAGTTGTAATTTTTCCAATGCTTTTGTCAATTTTCATAATGTTTTACGCTTTCTACCGAGTTAATGACTTACCTTATAGATTTAGCGAGTTTAATCAATTATAATTTAGAATAGCTACGTCCAAGCGATATGATCAATGTGCAAACTTTTACAAAAGAGCTTTTATGCTTTCACACCTACGACGGCACAACAGCCAATCAAATGTCGGCGACAACAATCCTTCCTCTTACTTTGCAAAGAAATAAGAACAAATTCAAGAGCTTTCAAAGCTGTTTATCTCAAACGCAAATATCATAGTTTAGAGCTTTCAACATTTTTTTTTTCTTAACAAATTTAAAAACTTCATATCGATTTTTGGTTTTATTTTTATTGCAAGTACATAATCATTTCTTTTTTTTGTGAATACATATGCAAGTGATTTTTGCCGCAGTGAATATTTGCATAACTTCAATGGGCTATCATGTGGCTTCTATATCAAGGCAGAGATTTGGAGTAGAATGGATTCTTGACAGCACGTTTGTTGTTCGTCCCAATTGTGTTTATACCATTACGGAAGTAAAGCAAAACAAGAGTTCAATTTATTTTGTACGTTTTTGTAAAAAGAGTTTGGAACAGGCTCCAAACAATGGCGTGTACAGCAAAACATTACTTATTTATTTAACCTTAAATTAGTTAATATGAAACAAAATGATGGATGGATTCAGAAAGAGGTTGTTCAAAATATATACATATGTATGTACAATACCTTACTCACGTTTTTTTTTAATGGTCGGTGGGTCAAACCAATAATGAAGCTGACGATTTATAAAAAAATACATTAGTAAAACGATAAGTATGGGTAGGCAAAATTTAAAAGATGCCATTAACTCAAAATCAGCTTATCTTGACTTAAGCACTTTTTCCTTTTTGCCCCAGATATGTAGTACCTCTTTTAAATCTAAGCTAATGGCTAAACTATTGCCATTTCGGGTTCTTATAAATCATTATAAATTAGTGCTATAAATATTTGCAGGAAACATTTTATTCATTCAAACTAAATGCGATAGTAAATAATATACTATCTAATAAATCTTAACAAAAACAATTTTGTTTGGACAACGTAATATTTAATTTCAATCATATGCAATTTTAATAATGACTCAAATCTTTATAGTAAAGCTTTAAATTACAACTAGTTGTAACGTTTAAGAGAAAATGTATTAAATAAATATTATGCGGTTATTGTAAGTGTGATATGCAAATAAAAATACATGGAAATGTTATTTGTCGGTGTATAATTTAAATATCTTCGTACATACATACATATGTATATACATACATGTGTATGTATTTGTCTACAATTACATCTTTTGTGTTCTCCATCGTATGGAAAAGATCGACTCAATTAAAACGAAAATCAAGCAAGTTAACAACAGACCGTCTGTCTGCTCTCAAATCTGTTCATATTCCATACAATTATTGAAATCATGTACGAGTACATAGTACATTGTGGTGTCGCTTTTCATTTGATTAAATAAAAAAAGTCATTCAGTCTTAACGCTAGATTAAATTAAGGACTTTACAAGTTGACTTAATTTACTGCATGTGTATGCCAACTAATCGATTGTTTGTGTGGCATTTATGTAAGTGTATGCACATGCAAATAATAGAATTTTATGCAAAAATATCAATTAAAACATCAAAGTTAAATATGGCGTTACAAATGTTTTGGTGCAAATAGCACTTTATTAGATTCAATTAATTAAAATGCAATTGATCTTGTTTATGTGCATGACATTGAAGAAAAGAATATGTTCGTTTAGCTTTTTAAATTTTAAAATGAAAAGAAAAGAGCAAATTTAACTATAAATGCTATATAAAGCTCATGTTGAATATTCAATAAAAAAAAATGGAAAATTTATCAAGATGAAAAGTAATTATTTTTTATATCTGCTAATGAAAGTATGACTAGGACAAATTGCATTGCTTTTGGCTTTTGTTAATTAAATTAATAAATATAAAATAAAACTTCTAAAAAAATTCATCTTACATTAATTTACATTAAGCATTTTATTAATGAAATTAGTTGCATGAAAATGTTTCATATGTCAATAGAAGCCCTGTAGGAGCAACTGATATCAAAAAATTTGCCAGAAATGCGTCAGAGATTCATTATACATCCATCCTTTTTATATAACATTATCTTCTATAGTTCTGCAATTAGCAAAAAAATTCCTGAAATTTCATGAAAATATGTATGTATGCTTAATGCAAATTAGGTATTGTTTAAAAAATACATATCGCTCATTTACTCAAACAAACTCATAATTAAAAAAAATTAAATTTTTGAGTTAATGATGACGACTTAATCCTCATATTGTTGTTGGCTAAGCACGTCTATATCATAAAACTTGAGCAGCAACGATATGCATCTAGAAGTGTTTAACCAAGAACAAATAAATTGTTTAAATTCCTATTCATTTAGACTCGTCTTAAATAAAACTAAAATACTAAAGAAAATAAACATAATTGAGTTTCACACTATTATATTTATTATAAACAAATTCATGTCCTAAAATTTACAACTCAAACGAAGAACTCTAATCTACATATTAGTATTTAAATTTCCGTACTATACTTATTTCAGTTTTATTTTTTTTTTCTAGAATTAAAACTGATATTGCCATTTTTCATTTGATTATGTATACGAAAATATATTTTCGTTTTCCTATAAAGCAGCACTTCTTTGTAATACATATTTTTTTATTCCAACATCTTCATACGTACATATTAATTTAATTGAAAGTTCAAAACTGTGAAATAAACTAGTGTTGACTAGTTTTAAACAAATTCTCGGCAGATAATAACGAATGACATATTCTTGAAATTAAAAATTTTTCTACTAGGTAACATATGTACATACATACACACATAAATACATACATAAATACATATGTATGTATGTATGCATGTAAATAAGCATGTGCGTATGCATGTATGTACATATCAACACAGTTTTAGCATAAATACTTCTAGTAGGTGAATAACCTCTCCCTACATCACTTTCCCCTTTTCGTTGTTTTTTAATTCTACTATCGCATGATTTAATTCAAATATTCACTAGAAACATCAAAATTCTTTTAAGTGATTAATAAAAAAATTCCAGGTGAGGCGGTTTAAAATTAAATTTGTTTAGCGCACTATATGTACTACATATGTAGGTATGACATTTCCTTTCTATCCGTCTCACACTATCGTTTAGTCTAAACTTTAGACTTTAAAAATTTGCGTGAGCGAGCTCTTTGTATAGAACTTAGTGAAAATGATAATGAATTGCAGTGTAAATTTAACATTGACATAGCGTGCAGAGAACAGAGTGAGACCATTCACATTTGCTAACTATTCATAAATTCGTTGCTTTTGCCATGCATTTATTCGACAACAATAACAAATGTAGTTGCCTTGCTATAATTCGTTGTTTTTGTTGATTGCTCTGACACACTCTATTATTGCAATGCCGTTATAATACAAGCAGCGAAATGAAATGATGCAGCATGAAAGAATGTATTTCACTGGAGTATTCGTTGATCTTTTGTATAATATATACATACATATAAATACATACATACATGAATACCAATGTAAGAGCATGCATATGTATGTACATATGTAAGTTTTATACAAGATTACGTTGTGTTCAATCACAATAAAAAGTATTCGCACCATTCACTGAGTATTCGTTGCTTTTGACAAGACCAGTGAACATTTCTATAAAACAAGCAATGCAGGCAATAAAATTCGCCACACTCATCTCTTTTGATTGTGCCATGCGTTGATTTTTTTCAAATGTGGATTGACAACAATATGCAGGTTTTTTGTGATTGCATTCAAAACAGCAAAATTAGGCATTCAATCTGATCTCTGATAGCGTGACTGATTATTAAATAATACATACATAAGTATGTATGTATGTATGTATGTATGTATGTGCATATGTACGTACATATAAAGTGTCTTCTAATAGGTACTTCCAATCATTGATAGATAAAGCGACCATGTTGTCAAATTGGCTTTCATTTATTCAGTCTATTTTGCCAAATCACCATGGGGGTATATACATATACGACATTGTACATATGAATGGGTACACCAATAAACAAAATTGTCGAATTTGAGAGGATACCAATCCACATCAGACCAAAGAGGTTCCAATGCGTGGTTTGGATTTCGAGCGAGCGCTATTTGGTCGATGATTACCAAAAAATTTTTGCTAGAATTTGATAATATGGACACCAAGTGCTGGATTTAGGGCTAGGCACATTTGTGGTGCGTCAAGACCAGCATAATTAAAAGGGCGTTAAAATTTAAAGATAAAATAATGTAAATGCAACCAAAATGCGAATATTTATTTGGCTAGGGGTTGTTTAAAAAAAGACTACGAAATTTCTTTTAGATTACTGAAAAATAAGATTGATATGAAATTTTAACCATGGAACGCTACACTTTTGAACAAAGAATTTACGTGAACAAACCAGAAGCAACTGACGCTCTGACAGATGAAATTCGGCGCTGAATTGACAAAAAAAAAACTAAGGTTTGCTACAAAATATGGTTAATAATTTTCATATTCCATTATTAATTCCCATATTTCTACTTTACTTGGTATCAATAAAACTGAATTTGTCAAAAAAAGTGTGCTTTTAAGTCAATGGTACATACGGCCTTTTGAAATCGCGTTTTCTGAAACCAAAAAGCAATAAGTTCATTTATTTTTTTAATAAAAGTAAAAATTTTATACAATTAGTCAAACAATTGCTCAATTCACAAGCTATTGTAGGAGTGGTAGTTCGTACAAAACTTGTTTGTAATTTCTATGTAAAAATTTGATTACAAAGAATTTCTCAATTCACAACCTATTGTGGGAGTCGTACTTCATACATAAGTTGTTGGTAACTTTAATAAAACCATTTTTTATAAACAAATGGTTACATAGAAATTACCAATAACGTTTGTACGAACTACGACTGCCTGTGCGACTGTGACTGTTTCTCACTTTGTAGTCCTTTTCTTTTGAATATAAAATACTAGCTGAGCCCGCAAACGTTGTCTGTCGTACCCCTTTTAACTCCAGATTACTCCACCCTTTGGTCACTTGTTGGGTTACAAACAAACCGAAAACCTACCGGGTATTGACTCGAACCTGTGTTGAGAATTTCTGCTCCACAGCTCTTATACATACACATGCAATAGTGTAGTTATTGCTTTTTGCCTTATCGCTATTTTTTAACGTGTCCGTATAAAATTTTGAAAGATGTAATTTTATTATTTGCATCATTATTAATCAAAAAGCATATTTTGAATTCTTTGTCTTTTTGGGTTTTATGTGACGATATATATGTACTTACGACATGTTCCTATTACGACAGGAGGCCTAAATCCGCCACTGTGGACACCAACTACATATGGTTACAACACGATGGCACTATGTTAACATATCGAAGGCACGATGTTGTATACCAAACATAATGACATCGATATGCCGGTATTTCAAACGAATAAGAAATGTCGCAGACATCTCACACATGCTTCGTTTTATTTATATACATATGTATAAAGATATGAGGCACTAATGAAAGACCCTATATGTACCTATTGAAATTTTTTTATTCATAATACCTGATTGCTACTGCCGTTCTAAAGCGTGCAAATGTACTATGTACTACATACATACATACATACGTATGTATACATATACATATGTATGTACATAAAATAAATTATTTAATTTCTTATAAAAAAAACATTGCCTAATCATTTGTAGTTAAAAAGAAATTAAAATAGCCGTCTGTGAAAGTTTTGTGATTAGTACATATAATTTTGTTTTTTTTTTATTCCCTTTTATTTTATTTAGCGCTATGATTATAATTTTTAATATGTATGTATTTTATTTTTCGTTTTTCTTCTAGAAATTGAACGCTTTCTTAGCTCAGTATGCACGTTTCCTCTCAGGTGATGCCAGCTTACGTGATGTATTGGCTGCCAAAATTCCCGCTGAACAAGAGCGTGTGAAAAATTTCAGAAAACAATACGGTTCCCACAAAATGGGTGAAACAACCATTGATATGGTAAGTACCTACAATGTACATATTCATATACCTTTGGTCTCATATAGAAAGGCTCTAACTCACATAATTGCAACTTTAGAAGATAGTGTAAAAACATTGATAGAAACAGTAATTATCAAAATCTCAAATTCGGGTTTTGATTAAAATCCAATATAAATTTTGCGTTCATATTATTTTATTATTTCTATATCTGTGGTTTTCATTAATAATAACCTACATACATATGTACATACATATATTTCTCATTTCGAATTTATGCTATAAAATTGTTATATTTTAAAAGCTTTTTAGAAAGTTCTAAAAAAAATTTTAAAAATATGGACGTATGTACTTATACCCCTTTTAGACAGGCAAAGTTTACTTTGCAAAGTCTTAATTCAGCCGTGTGAAAGACAGAGGCATGAATACTCTCTCTTTCTGTCTTTCTCCCAGCTGAATTAAGACTTTGCAAAGTAATCTTTCCGTGTGTAAAAGGGGTATTACATATGTAAGTATGTACTTAATATTTTTTTCTCTAAAACAATACAACTTCTACCTTGTTTTTTAATAAGCTTCAAAAAGAATTTTTTTTTGCTCAACTGAAAAATTTGATTTTTGGACATTGATGAAAACCACAGATATGTACATATCGTTACCTTAATATAGAAAGGCACTAATTCATTATTCTTTTGAAATCGAGATTTTTGCATAGATGTTCTATCGAAATATAAAAAATATCGATTTCAAAAAAATAACGAGTTGGGACCTTTCTATATTAAGGTAGCGATATGTATTTATGTATGTATGTAGGTACAAAAATATGTAATTTTTTTAACAAGAGAAAAAGAATTTTTAATGCTATATTCTGCCATGTTCTTGTTTTTTTTTAACTTAGAGAAAGAACAACCGTTTTATTTACCATGTTATCGAATTTTTTCTTTTAAAAATCTCCTTCATATGGCCGCTATAAAACAAAATCTTTATGGCCAACTGCCAAACGATTAAATAATCGGTTTGTTTTTTGTTTTCTGCAAAATTTTCTGAAATAATAAATACAATGTAGAATTATAGACAAACACACATACATATGTATGTACATACCTAGTACAGTAGTTTTGATTTAGCTGCCTTTTGTTTAAGTGCACTTTGGACTTAACTGCCTAAACTGATAAATTTCTGTCACTATTCTTTAAAATCCCATACAAATTCGTTTTTTAAGTGCACTTTCTATACCTGCACATTTAAGATAAGTGCCCTAAAATTTTGGTAATTTTAAAAGATTTTCATACAAAAAACCAACGTTAGCTGCACATTGACTTAACTGCACAAAATATATTTTTTCTGTAATTATTGTTTAAAATACTTTTTTAAGTGCACTTTGTATACCTGCGCATTTAACGTATTTTTTGGCACTTTTAAATTATTCTCATATAAAAATGTTAAGTTAGCTGCACACATTAAATAAATGTTGCTACATAAGTATGCAACCATGTATGTGTATAAAACTAAAGTCAAAAATTGTATACGTGCACATTTAGGCAGGTAAGTCCATTTAAGATAACAGCATTTTTTACTTATCTGCACAAAAAGTCGTGCAAAGTTGATTGTGCAGCTAAGTCAAAATTACTGTATAAAAACATTTATTACGTATGTACATACATATGTACGAATTTGTGCTCTACTTCTTAGGCTACTGCTCCTCCTCTCTTTTTCCTCCTGCATTCTAAATTTAAAATGCATTTATTTTCGTGTTCTAAATAATAATTCGCAGTGGTTAGATAACATTCACTTTTTTTATTTTATTATGCTACTTAAGGAAAATGCATGTGCTATTAAGCACATGCAATTGGTATTTGTATGTACGATATTATTAGACGTAAGGGAAAAAACAAAAAAAAATTAGCAGAAAAACACGTCAATTTTGACGTATTAATTTTATATCATTTATTTTTGTTAGTAAATAAAGAGGTCATTTTCTACATATGTACCATATGTATGTCTGTACAGCAAAAAAAAGTGAGGAAACAGAAGAAGAAAAATCACCACATCTACTGAATCGAACCACTTCAAATTTAGGTAAAAAACCAATGAATTTTACATTGACGTGTCATTGGAAGGAAGTGGTTTGCTTTTGACATTTTCTAAACTCAATAAAAATCATGTTTTTGATCCTATAAAAATCCGAAATTCGGGAGTGAAAATAATTCACTTCAAAAAAGTAGTTAAAAATTGCTTTTTATTCACTTGTATATGGTTTGAAAAGAAAAAAAGGTTAAATTATTTAATTTTTTGTTATTTTATTCCATTGTTATTTTTAATAATGCAAATTTTTTGATTTGGAAAGCCTTAAATGTAATAAAAAAAAACATTTGTATTTTTATTGTTATTTTTAATAATGCAAATTTTTTGATTTGGAAAGCCTTAAATGTAATAAAAAAAACATTTGTATTTGGCTTGAGCCAAAAAGCAATGACTTTGTTGAAAACAAAGTAGTGATTTAAAATTCTGTTTTATATGTGGTTAAAAATAACTTCTTTAACATCTAAAAATATGCATTAGATACTTTCGAAGTAATTTAAAAGTGGTTCGTAAGGAAGTACTCCTTTTATTTTTTGGTGGGTATATATACATATAGTACTTACATAAGCACATGGAAACAAATTAACGGCCCGCAGATGGTATGCGTTAGACCTTTCTTAGACACGCAAAGTCTACTTTGCAAAGTCTTGTGTTTATAGAAGAAAGGGAAAAAGAGAATAATGGGGAGTACTACAGACATACTTTGATGTACTTGCAAAGTTGATTTTACTCCTTTTAGACACGCAAAGTTTACTTTGCAAAGTCTGAATTCAGCTATGCGAAGGACAAAGGAAGGAATACTATCTCTTTCTGTCTTTCTCCCAGCTGAATTAACACTTTGTAAAGTAAAGTTTCCGTGTCTAAAATGGGTATTTGTTCATCGGTCTTATTTATTTATTTTTTAATTTATGTAACACCTCCTTTTAGTCCCATAAATTTTACTTTGCCAAGTATTAATTCAGCTAGATGAAAGACAGAGGGAGGAATACTTTCTCTTTCTGTCTTTCTCTCAACCGAATTACGATTTTGCAAAGTAAACTTTACGCGACTAAAAGGGGTGTTTGTAAATATACTTATACACCTTTTAGATACGCAGAGTTTACTTTGCAAATTCTCAATTCAGTTGGGACAAAGACAGAAAGAGAAAGTATTTCTTCCTCTCTCTCTCAGCCAGGTGAATTGAGAATGTCAAAAAGCGGACTTAGTCCTTGTTCACACACTTCAACTATTGTTAATCAATTCGTAATTTAGCTGTAAGAAAGACGGAGAAGGAAATCTCTTTTTTTCTTACGGCTTAATTACGAGTTAATCAACAAAAAATGTAGCGTGTGAACCGGGACTTCAATCAACGAATCTTAAAAGTACACTCAGCTCTTTTTTTGCACGGTCTTTTTTACACGATTTTGAAATAACACTGTTCAAAAATAAGAAAAAAATATTTTTTTGCACGAATTTTTTTTTAACTTGCACTATATTTTTTTTTTAATTTTTACATTTTGAATCATATTTGTAACTGTTAAATAAAATTTTAATTTTAATGTTTCAAGCCTGCAATAAATTATATTTTATTTTTCTTTCGCAAATGAACTCTTGTTATTTAATATGTATTTTTTTTTTTATAAAACTTCTTGATATTCACTTTTTCTGCACGTCAGTAAATGTTTGTATTTTTTTTTCAACTTGCACGATTTTTTAAAGATATGGAACGTATCACTAAATTTTCCATATGTTGCATGTATTTTTTTACACGTTTTTTTTGCACGATTTCCTTACGAACGTATCCACCGTGTAAAAATGAGTTGAGTTGAGTCTTTTATTTCATGTACTACAATTGACAAAAACCGGTCTTTAAAATGTTGCATGTCTTTTCAAACTTTGTACATATAATTAATAGTCAACAACATATTTTATGTCCTCATAGATGTATGGTGGTATGCGTGGCATTAGAGCATTGGTTACTGAAACCTCTGTCTTAGATGCCGATGAAGGCATTCGTTTCCGTGGCCTTTCCATTCCAGAATGTCAAAAGGTGCTGCCAGCTGCTGATGGTGGAGCTGAACCTTTGCCTGAGGGTCTTTTCTGGTTATTGATGACTGGTGAGGTTCCCAGCAAGACCCAAGTCAAACAAGTATCAAGGGAATGGGCTGATCGTGCTGCTTTGCCACAACACGTTGTCACCATGTTAAACAATTTCCCCACCACCTTGCATCCCATGTCCCAGTTTTCAGCTGCCATCACTGCCTTGAATCACGATAGTAAATTCGCCAAGGCTTACTCTGAGGTAAGTTCTAAATGTTGATAGAAAAATGAAGAATTTATTTTTAATTTGTTGTTTGTTGTTTGCAGGGTGTCCACAAGACCAAGTACTGGGAATATGTTTATGAGGACAGCATGGATTTAATTGCCAAATTGCCCGTAGTAGCCGCAACTATTTACTGCAACACATACCGCAATGGCAAAGGCTCTAAATCAATTGACTCCAATTTGGATTGGTCTGCCAATTTCGTCAAAATGTTGGGCTATGACAATCCTCAGTTCACAGAATTGATGCGCCTATACTTAACCATCCACAGTGACCACGAAGGTGGCAATGTCTCAGCCCACACCGTGCACTTGGTAGGTTCCGCCTTGAGCGATCCTTACCTCTCCTTCGCTGCTGGTATGAATGGTTTGGCTGGTCCCCTGCACGGCTTGGCCAATCAAGAAGTCTTGGTTTGGCTGCGCAGATTACAGAAAGAAACCGGAGTTAATCCATCAGAAGAACAACTTAAGGACTATATCTGGAAGACACTCAAGTCTGGTCAAGTTGTGCCCGGCTATGGTCACGCTGTACTTCGTAAAACCGATCCTCGCTACACCTGCCAACGTGAGTTCGCACTCAAGCATTTGCCTGACGATGAACTCTTCCAGTTAGTATCCAAGATCTACAAAGTCGTCCCACCAATCCTCACCGAAACCGGCAAGGTCAAGAACCCCTGGCCCAATGTAGATGCTCACTCCGGTGTCTTGTTGCAATACTACGGCATGAAAGAAATGAATTACTACACTGTTTTGTTCGGTGTTTCTCGAGCTCTTGGTGTGTTGGCTTCCTTAATCTGGGATCGTGCATTGGGCCTACCCATTGAACGTCCTAAATCCTTTTCCACTGATTTGCTCATGAAGATGGTGAAAAAGTAAACATAGTTTTTTTTTATAATCGATAGTAACAAAACAAAAACCAAAAACTATTTCTAAACAACAAAAGTATCGAAACAAATACATATAATGATTGAAGAAAAGGCAAACCATTTAATTTAAATGAAGCAAAGAATAATTGTATTTATTCTGTATTTTTATTAGTAAGATACGTTTACGAATGTGTTGGATGTTTAAAAGAACAACAAATGAAAAAATATGCATATAAAACTGAATTAAAAAAGGAAAAACACACATTTACTTAACAAATTAAAGCTTAATTAATTTTAATTTAATTTAAAACAAATACAAACTATTTAAAAATAAAATCCCAAAAAAAAACAAACACTATAAAAGAAATGTGGGTTTAAATAATAAAACAAACCTAAAAAGTATAAATTTTTAAAGAAAAGAAGTGAAATTTTAATCAGAGTAGTAGAATAAATGGCAGATTTTGTTTTTTTCATTGAAAGATCATATGTATATCCAGAAACTAGACAGTTGTCAGTCAAGATATCTATGCAATCTTCAATTTTTTTTATACAGTTTTATTAACTACATGATTGGAATTTTCGGAAAAACTGTATTTAAATTTTCATTCAATTCAATTTCAACTCATCTAACAACAAGTAACAATAAGTTGTATAAGTGATCATTTGAAAAAATGAAAAGATATTTAAAAGTTAAATTAAAATTATACACATATAATGGAATTATTTATAACAAAAACGTAGTGTTCATCAGTTGTAATAAATGTACTAAGAGTTGGAAGTTTTATTTAAATACAAGAAATATATTTATAAATAAGAAGGCTTAAATAAAAATGAAAATATAATAAATAGTATTAAAACTGTTGAATTATTCAAAACGACGGGAAATACAATTGCAGTTAGTCATTTCTGACATTGTATGTTAAAGGTTATTTGTGGAGATGCCACCTGGTTGCACCCTTATTTAACAAAATTGCAGTATACTTTCAGGACAAAGCAGAGGAGAATATGGGCTGCCAGAGTAAACTAATTAATGTCAAGTTAATATAAAGTAAAAAAAACAGTATGGCAGTTTCATTGCTCGTTTGTCTAACAGCTGTTTATAAATATAGCAAAAAACTGACATATCGCACTAGAAAAAGTCCGTCTTGTTTTTAATAAAAGGAAATAAGTTTTATATAAATTGTTTAATAATTTGTTAACTGGAAGAAATGGCTTACGACTTAAAGAAAGAGTCCGATGTAAAAGAATACATAGAAAAATTGGGAGTCGAATATCGTTTTGGTTGTTACTCGGAAAAGAAACCAGAAGGTAATGAAATACCGGAATATTCGTCGAATAGAAAATCAATTCTAACCTTTTTATTTTGCATACAATTAGCACAAGAATTGTTTTTTACGTTTTTAGATTTTATTCCCCATTAATTTTTCGTTGCAGTTTGTCATTTGCTGGGCGATTATTTGGAAGGTATTAAAAAAGATTTTGAAAAAGCATCAAAGGTCTACAAATCGACATGTGACGATTATGGTTACGCAAAATCCTGCTTTAAATTTGGCAACTATAGTTTTTTAGGCAAGGGAAAGAGCGGCATCAAGGGCGATCCAAGGGCAGCTTACAATTATTACGAAAAAGGTTGTAATTTAAATGATTCCGATTCTTGCCTGCATTCTGGTTTATTGTTGGTGTCACGCTCCATGCCGAAAGAAATTGATCGGGATGTGTTGAAGGTAATTTGCATTTAAAAATGTTAAACGTGATGAAATTGTAATAGAAGTTGCAAGACGTCAAAAGACTTGTGAAATATTTGAGATTGAAGGAAAAGTGCATCGAGGAATATGGAGAAGAGTGGTTATATTGTATTTTGCATTTTGTTATCTTGTACTCTGACTTCTTGCTTGTTGAGCTCCATTAAATTATCGTAAGTTTCTCAGGATTTTTATGCGGTGGTAAATCAATATGATATCTTCAAATAGTTTGCAGGACGAACTTTTAGACCAATTCATATGTCAACACGTAGGCGAAAAGTTCTAATTTCATTTCGAGACATCTTTTGCTTCATTTGAGGCAGAACATTAAATGTTTTCACAAATTAAGATAGACAGATATATCTTATGTGTAAATACGGCGCACGTTTTTTTGTGGTACACTTAACTATCATCGTCAACCAATATTGGTGAAACATACATGGTTTCAAAGATATTTTTGTACAGATATGCACGATGTAAATGTTTTTTTTTTTAATTTGCACAAAAGTGTAAAAAAACAAACAAACAAATTTAAAATTGTTTGAAACAATGCAATTTTCTATTTTGTTTTTGTTTTGTATTTGCGAGCACTCATTGTGTGTTTATAATAAATATGTGTCAAGTGGTCGAGTTTAGACCACCGGGTGATCCTAGTACATGCAATGCTAAAAATTACCTTTCTCTTTTCATAAAATTAATTTTGGAAAATTACGCCGGTTTACACTCCTTGATTTTTAACCCCCGACTAAAAAAAGTGGTGTTATAAGTTTGTAGTGTGTATCTGTGCATCTGTGTGTCTGTACAAGTACACGTATAGACCAAACGGCTGGACCGATTTTGATTTAGTTTTTTCTGTTTGAAAGGTGACTTGATCGGGAAGGTTCTTAGCTATATTTTAAAAACATAAAAAATCGGTCCAACCGCTTAGAAGATATCACATCTTTTCTAGAAATATTCGGGTGTTTTTAAAATTTTTAACTTTTGTTATCTTTAGAATCATATTGGAAATTTTCGATCGTCTCTGAAGGACCGTTTACCAATGACACCATTAATGGATCTAAATAAGAACGTTTGCTCAATTATACAATATTTTTGAATGTCATGATGAAAATCAAACTTTGAGAATTTTTGATTATCTCTAAAAGATTTTTGCCAATTTTTGGACATATCTTTATTTGTCGCTCATTTGGACTATTATTTCCTTTCCTTTCCTTTCCTAGAACTTACACTACTATTGTATATTTCTCAATAATGTGTGTATGTTTTTTTTTAATCTCATCGATCCGTTTGTAGGTACATTTATTATTGCCGTACATGTATCCATTTATTTATACACTTTTTTTATTTATACTATTTTCTATAAAGCAATGACTGACGAGCCAGAAAATTCAAATTGTGCATAAAAGAAAAAGCCAAATGCGTTACAATAGAAGATGCCTGTTTGATCTTTTTCGAGTATTTACTATATTCTTTGCAATTATTTTTTTAATGTTGTAGTTATTGAAGATTTTTTTAGGAAGAACAAAAGGGGAAACTAGCTGCTAAGGCTTTCGTCCCGAACAATTACAAGCAAATCCGATTTATATATGTACATATATATGTATGTGTGTCTGTAGCTACATTTTTCTATATTATTATTTCTTAATTAAGTTATTTAAAAAATTTATAAAAAAATATATATATGTATATTAGTGTGGGCCGATATGTTCGTGTGAGAAAAAAAAGTAACAGGCGTCTAGCAAAAATGAAATCTACACAAAATTCTAAGAATATTAGCCTTCTAAAATGAAGACCTACCTACCGCCGAGACGCATCAAAATTCAAGCTTTTCGTTTGGTAAAAGCATTTATAACCAAGTAACAAAAGTAACATTTTGAATATTTCCGCATCCGATTTTGATGAAATTTTGTAGGAATGATGACTCCGGCATTACTAGCATTAGTGCAAAATCTCGAATCATTATACGTTCTAGTTTGCGAAATGTTATATAATTATTATTATATAATTTTTCCATTTTGAAGGTGCTATATTTCGCAAACTAGAACGTATAACGATTCAAGATTTCGCACTGACGGTAGTTGTGCAAAAGGCAGCATTCGTACAAAATTTAGAATGTTGCTTTTATTTGGCTAGAAATGTTTTTTCCTAACGAATAGCTTGAATTTTGATGCCTCTCGGCGGGAGCTAGGTTTTGATTTTAGATCCCTAGTTTCTTAGGGTAATATTCTTAGAATTTTGTATAGATTTCATTTTTGCTAGACGCCTGTTGACAAAAAAATTTACCTACTCTAATGTATATATTTTTTGAATAAATAAGTAAATAAATAAATAAATAAATATCTGTTATGGAAAAATTTGTTTGTTAAGCTAATAGGAATATTCGAAATCAATGCTTAAAAATATGTATCAATATTATTGTGAAAAATGTGTTCTATTTTGGTTTTTATTTTTCAGGGTCTTGAGTTCCTTATCAAGAGCTGTAATATGAACAATGCCACCGCTTGTTTCTATCTGTCGGGCATGCATATTTCTGGTGTCCAGAATAAGGCCGAAGAAAACAATCATCCTGCCCAAACGCCAGCTAAGGAATCAGATTATGTTGTACTCAAAGATATGAAAAAGGCATTTGAATTCGCATATAAAGCTTGTGAACTGCGGAACATGTATGCCTGTGCCAATCTGAGCCAAATGTATGCGCGTGGCGATGGTACAGAGAAAAATGAAAAAGAAGCCGAGAAATATAAAAAAATGGCCATGGAGATGCAAGATGAAATAAAAAAACAACAACAAACTTTGCAGTTTCAACAGGGCTTGAAAAATCCTCAATAATCTAAATGAAAACACATCAATCTTAAAGTTGATTTAAGTTGATTCTATAATAAATCATTTTCTTTAATTAATTAATGTGACCTTATAACAGATTGAACAAAATGTTTGAAGCTTAATGACCAAGAATTTTCTAATTATGTATGTAAATATCATTATGTATTTTTCAGGGCTATAAGCTCTCAAATAAGATATTCTTGGTTACATTTTTATATAATATACTATTTTTTAAGTTGTTCTTTAAAATAGTAAAATATCTCTTGTTTTAAATATTATGTTTAAGTTAAAAAAATTACTGTAAACTAAATATAAATATATAATTTTTTCCATAGCTATCCACAGTTACAATTGTCGGTATATTTTAATAAAATTTTAAGTAATAACAAACTTTTACGCAGTAAGCTAGTATATAATACAAAATTAATATTTTAGGAAATTGTTGCACTATTGTTCTCTTCAACATAAAAAAATTCTGTAGCACGAGGATACATACAAGTGACGAATTCCACTCAACACGAATAAATTGCTAAGTTCTTGTTTAAAGGGGTCTAAGTCAGTCAAAAACAATTATTTATTCTTATAATCTGGGTCCAAACGTATAAAGAAGTTCTTGTCTATAAATAAACCTGCAAAATTTGACTTCTCTATCTTAACAAACTTCGGAGTTATAGATCATTTTGCAAAGGCTTTAGAAAGCGGAAATGACCTGAAATTTGCTTGTTTTGAGTAAAGTTGTGGCTCAAATATCTCGGGAACCGCTTGGTATATTTTGATCAAATTTTTTTTTTGGATGAAAGAGCAGAACATAAGCTTCAAAATAGGTGGATCATGGACTCCTAAAACACAAAAGAAAACATCAATTGCGAGCAATTTTTCATTAACGCCCACTTTTATCGCATGCAAAGTGGGCGTGGCAAAACTTTTTCTATTGAATATTGTTCCTTATTATGTCCTGTACCAATCCGCAAAATTTCATTCAATTATCTTGGAAAACAACAAAGATATCACAGAATCCGTAAAAGTGTTCATGGCTCGAAAAAATTTAAAAAATTTCGCTTTTTTTTTTTGTAAAACACCAGGTCAACAGAACCTGGTAGAAGGTGGATTTCCGGGAATGGCTTTTTTCGAAATGCTATAACTCGACAACCGTTGGACTGAATTCAATGATTGTTCCACCATATGATAGATTAGAAAGTTGGCTTCAAGGTGACCGACCTATGGCCCGCCTGGTGGCCCCCCATGTCAGTTAGAAACTGAGTTTTACTTTTACAGTCTGTATATTCCGTGGACTATTCGACTCACAAAGTTCAAACTAGGTGCAAACGAATAACAGAGTTCTTGTCTATCAACCTGCAAAATTTCACTTCTCTATCTTAAGAAACTTCGGAGTTATAGATTAATTTGCAAAGGCGTGAAAAGCGGAAATGACCAGAAATTTTGCTTGTTTTGAGTAAAGTTGTGGCTCAAATATCTCGGGAACCGCTTGGTATATTTTGATTAAATTTTTTTTGGATGAAGGAACAGAACATAAGCTTCAATATGGATGACTCATGACCAACCTTCGGCCCTCCAAGTGGCCCCCACGTCAGCAAAAAACTGCTATTACTTCTTACAGTGTGGATCTTTTGTATTCTATCCAATTTACAAAGTTCAAACTGAGTGCAGACGAATAACGAAGTTCTTATCTATCAACCTGTAAAATTTCACTTCTCTATCTTAAGAAACTTCGGAGTTATAGATCATTTTGCAAAGGCTTTAGAAAGCGGAAATGACCGATCACATAATCCGTAAAAGTGTTCATGGATCGAAAAAATTTAAAAAATTTCGCTTTTTTTTTGTAAAACACCAGGTCAACAGAACCTGGTAGAAGGTGGATTTCCGGGAATGGCTTTTTTCGAAATGCTATAACTCGACAACCGTTGGACTGAATTCAATGATTGTTCCACCATATGATAGATTAGAAAGTTGGCTTCAAGGTGACCGACCTATGGCCCGCCTGGTGGCCCCCCATGTCAGTTAGAAACTGAGTTTTACTTTTACAGTCTGTATATTCCGTGGACTATTCGACTCACAAAGTTCAAACTAGGTGCAAACGAATAACAGAGTTCTTGTCTATCAACCTGCAAAATTTCACTTCTCTATCTTAAGAAACTTCGGAGTTATAGATTAATTTGCAAAGGCGTGAAAAGCGGAAATGACCGGAAATTTTGCTTGTTTTGAGTAAAGTTGTGGCTCAAATATCTCGGGAACCGCTAGGTATATTTTGATGAACTTTTTTTTGGATGATGGAACAGAACATAAGCTTCAATATGGATGACTCATGACCAACCTTCGGCCCTCCAAGTGGCCCCACGTCAGCAAAAAACTGCTATTACTTCTTACAGTGTGGATCTTTTGTATTCTATCCAATTTACAAAGTTCAAACTGAGTGCAGACGAATAACGAAGTTCTTTTCTATCAACCTGTAAAATTTCACTTCTCTATCTTAAGAAACTTCGGAGTTATAGATCATTTTGCAAAGGCTTTAGAAAGCGGAAATGACCGGAAATTTGCTTGTTTTGAGTAAAGTTGTAACTCAAATATCTCGGGAACCGCTCAGTATATTTTGATGAAATTTTTTTTGGATGAAAGAGCAGAACATAAGCTTCAAAATAGGTGGATCATGGACCCCTAAAACACAAAAGAAAACCTCAATTGCGAGCAATTTTTCATTATCGCCCACTTTTATTGCATGCAAAGTGGGCGGGTTAAAACTTTTTCTATTGAGTATTGTTCCTTATTATGTCTTGTACCAATCCGCAAAATTTCATTCAATTATCTTGGAAAACAACAGAGATATCACATAATCCGTAAAAGTGTTCATGGATCGAAAAAATTTAAAAAATTTCGTTTTTTTTTTGTAAAACACCAGGTCAACAGAACCTGGTAGAAGGTGGATTTCCGGGAATGGCTTTTTTCGAAATGCTATAACTCGACAACCGTTGGACTGAATTCAATGATTGTTCCACCATATGATAGATTAGAAAGTTGGCTTCAAGGTGACCGACCTATGGCCCGCCTGGTGGCCCCCCATGTCAGTTAGAAACTGAGTTTTACTTTTACAGTCTGTATATTCCGTGGACTATTCGACTCACAAAGTTCAAACTAGGTGCAAACGAATAACAGAGTTCTTGTCTATCAACCTGCAAAATTTCACTTCTCTATCTTAAGAAACTTCGGAGTTATAGATTAATTTGCAAAGGCGTGAAAAGCGGAAATGACCAGAAATTTTGCTTGTTTTGAGTAAAGTTATGGCTCAAATATCTCGGGAACCGCTTGGTATATTTTGATGAACTTTTTTTTGGATGAAGGAATAGAACATAAGCTTCAATATGGATGACTCATGACCAACCTTCGGCCCTCCAAGTAGCCCCCACGTCAGCAAAAAACTGCTATTACTTCTTACAGTGTGGATCTTTTGTATTCTATCCAATTTACAAAGTTCAAACTGAGTGCAGACGAATAACGAAGTTCTTATCTATCAACCTGTAAAATTTCACTTCTCTATCTTAAGAAACTTCGGAGTTATAGATCATTTTGCAAAGGCTTTAGAAAGCGGAAATGACCGGAAATTTGCTTGTTTTGAGTAAAGTTGTAACTCAAATATCTCGGGAACCGCTCGGTATATTTTGATGAAATTTTTTTTGGATGAAAGAGCAGAACATAAGCTTCAAAATAGGTGGATCTTGGACTCCTAAAACACAAAAGAAAACATCAATTGCGAGCAATTTTTCATTAACGCCCACTTTTATCGCATGCAAAGTGGGCGTGGGAAAATTTTTTCTATTGAGTATTGTTCCTTATTATGTCCTGTACCAATCCGCAAAATTTCATTTAATTATCTTGGAAAACAACAGAGATATCACATAATCCGTAAAAGTGTTCAGTCTGTATATTCCGTGGACTATTCGACTCACAAAGTTCAAACTAGGTGCAAACGAATAACAGAGTTCTTGTCTATCAACCTGCAAAATTTCACTTCTCTATCTTAAGAAACTTCGGAGTTATAGATTAATTTGCAAAGGCGTGAAAAGCGGAAATGACCGGAAATTTTGCTTGTTTTGAGTAAAGTTGTGGCTCAAATATCTCGGGAACCGCTTGGTATATTTTGATGAATTTTATTTTGGATGAAGGAACAGAACATAAGCTTCAATATGGATGACTCATGACCAACCTTCGGCCCTCCAAGTGGCCCCCACGTCAGCAAAAAACTGCTATTACTTCTTACAGTGTGGATCTTTTGTATTCTATCCAATTTACAAAGTTCAAACTGAGTGCAGACGAATAACGAAGTTCTTATCTATCAACCTGTAAAATTTCACTTCTCTATCTTAAGAAACTTCGGAGTTATAGATCATTTTGCAAAGGCTTTAGAAAGCGGAAATGACCGGAAATTTGCTTGTTTTGAGTAAAGTTGTAACTCAAATATCTCGGGAACCGCTCAGCATATTTTGATGAAATTTTTTTGGGATGAAAGAGCAGAACATAAGCTTCAAAATAGGTGGATCATGGACTCCTAAAACACAAAATAAAACCTCAATTGCGAGCAATTTTTCATTATCGCCCACTTTTATTGCATGCAAAGTGGGCGTGGCAAAACTTTTCCTATTGAGTATTATTCCTTATTATGTCCTGTGTCAATCCGCAAAATTTCATTCAATTATCTTGGAAAACAACAGAGATATCACAGAATCCGTAAAAGTGTTCATGGATCGAAAAAATTTTAAAAATTTCGCTTTTTTTTTGTAAAACACCAGGTCAACAGAACCTGGTAGAAGGTGGATTTCCGGGAATGGCTTTTTTCGAAATGCTATAACTCAACAACCGTTGGACTGAATTCAATGATTGTTCCACCATATGATAGATTAGAAAGTTGGCTTCAAGGTGACCGACCTATGGCCCGCCTGGTGGCCCCCCATGTCAGTTAGAAACTGAGTTTTACTTTTACAGTCTGTATATTCCGTGGACTATTCGACTCACAAAGTTCAAACTAGGTGCAAACGAATAACAGAGTTCTTGTCTATCAACCTGCAAAATTTCACTTCTCTATCTTAAGAAACTTCGGAGTTATAGATCATTTTGCAAAGGCTTTAGAAAGCGGAAATGACCGGAAATTTTGCTTGTTTTGAGTAAAGTTGTGGCTCAAATATCTCGGGAACCGCTCGGTATATTTTGATGAAATTTTTTTGGGATGAAAGAGCAGAACATAAGCTTCAAAATAGGTGGATCATGGACTCCTAAAACACAAAAGAAAACATCAATTGCGAGCAATTTTTCATTAACGCCCACTTTTGTTGCATGCAAAGTGGGCGTGGCAAAACTTTTCCTATTGAGTATTATTCCTTATTATGTCCTGTGTCAATCCGCAAAATTTCATTCAATTATCTTGGAAAACAACAGAGATATCACAGAATCCGTAAAAGTGTTCATGGATCGAAAAAATTTTAAAAATTTCGCTTTTTTTTTGTAAAACACCAGGTCAACAGAACCTGGTAGAAGGTGGATTTCCGGGAATGGCTTTTTTCGAAATGCTATAACTCAACAACCGTTGGACTGAATTCAATGATTGTTCCACCATATGATAGATTAGAAAGTTGGCTTCAAGGTGACCGACCTATGGCCCGCCTGGTGGCCCCCCATGTCAGTTAGAAACTGAGTTTTACTTTTACAGTCTGTATATTCCGTGGACTATTCGACTCACAAAGTTCAAACTAGGTGCAAACGAATAACAGAGTTCTTGTCTATCAACCTGCAAAATTTCACTTCTCTATCTTAAGAAACTTCGGAGTTATAGATCATTTTGCAAAGGCTTTAGAAAGCGGAAATGACCGGAAATTTGCTTGTTTTGAGTAAAGTTGTAACTCAAATATCTCGGGAACCGCTCAGTATATTTTGATGAAATTTTTTTTTGGATGAAAGAGCAGAACATAAGCTTCAAAATAGGTGGATCATGGACTCCTAAAACACAAAATAAAACCTCAATTGCGAGCAATTTTTCATTATCGCCCACTTTTATTGCATGCAAAGTGGGCGTGGCAAAACTTTTCCTATTGAGTATTATTCCTTATTATGTCCTGTGTCAATCCGCAAAATTTCATTCAATTATCTTGGAAAACAACAGAGATATCACAGAATCCGTAAAAGTGTTCATGGATCGAAAAAATTTTAAAAATTTCGCTTTTTTTTTGTAAAACACCAGGTCAACAGAACCTGGTAGAAGGTGGATTTCCGGGAATGGCTTTTTTCGAAATGCTATAACTCGACAACCGTTGGACTGAATTCAATGATTGTTCCACCATATGATAGATTAGAAAGTTGGCTTCAAGGTGACCGACCTATGGCCCGCCTGGTGGCCCCCCATGTCAGTTAGAAACTGAGTTTTACTTTTACAGTCTGTATATTCCGTGGACTATTCGACTCACAAAGTTCAAACTAGGTGCAAACGAATAACAGAGTTCTTGTCTATCAACCTGCAAAATTTCACTTCTCTATCTTAAGAAACTTCGGAGTTATAGATCATTTTGCAAAGGCTTTAGAAAGCGGAAATGACCGGAAATTTTGCTTGTTTTGAGTAAAGTTGTGGCTCAAATATCTCGGGAACCGCTCGGTATATTTTGATGAAATTTTTTTGGGATGAAAGAGCAGAACATAAGCTTCAAAATAGGTGGATCATGGACTCCTAAAACACAAAAGAAAACATCAATTGCGAGCAATTTTTCATTAACGCCCACTTTTATCGCATGCAAAGTGGGCGTGGCAAAATTTTTTCTATTGAATATTGTTCCTTATTATGTCCTGTACCAATCCGCAAAATTTCATTTAATTATCTTGGAAAACAACAGAGATATCAATCACATAATCCGTAAAAGTGTTCATGGATCGAAAAAATTTAAAAAATTTCGTTTTTTTTTTTGTAAAACACCAGGTCAACAAAACCTGGTAGAAGGTGGATTTCCGGGAATGGCTTTTTTCGAAATGCTATAACTCGACAACCGTTGGACTGAATTCAATGATTGTTCCACCATATGATAGATTAGAAAGTTGGCTTCAAGGTGACCGACCTATGGCCCGCCTGGTGGCCCCCCATGTCAGTTAGAAACTGAGTTTTACTTTTACAGTCTGTATATTCCGTGGACTATTCGACTCACAAAGTTCAAACTAGGTGCAAACGAATAACAGAGTTCTTGTCTATCAACCTGCAAAATTTCACTTCTCTATCTTAAGAAACTTCGGAGTTATAGATTAATTTGCAAAGGCGTGAAAAGCGGAAATGACCAGAAATTTTGCTTGTTTTGAGTAAAGTTGTGGCTCAAATATCTCGGGAACCGCTAGGTATATTTTGATGAACTTTTTTTTGGATGATGGAACAGAACATAAGCTTCAATATGGATGACTCATGACCAACCTTCGGCCCTCCAAGTGGCCCCACGTCAGCAAAAAACTGCTATTACTTCTTACAGTGTGGATCTTTTGTATTCTATCCAATTTACAAAGTTCAAACTGAGTGCAGACGAATAACGAAGTTCTTATCTATCAACCTGTAAAATTTCACTTCTCTATCTTAAGAAACTTCGGAGTTATAGATCATTTTGCAAAGGCTTTAGAAAGCGGAAATGACCGGAAATTTGCTTGTTTTGAGTAAAGTAGTAACTCAAATATCTCGGGAACCGCTCGGTATATTTTGATGAAATTTTTTTGGGATGAAAGAGCAGAACATAAGCTTCAAAATAGGTGGATCATGGACTCCTAAAACACAAAAGAAAACATCAATTGCGAGCAATTTTTCATTAACGCCCACTTTTATTGCATGCAAAGTCGGAATATTTTGATGAAATTTTTTTACGAAAACCTTTTTTCTGAGTTTATGCAATTATCTTTTTATTTGAGGCATTTCATTAAATGTTAATTAAATAAAAGTAAGTTTTTTTTTAACTTTTTATTTAAACTGGTTGTTTTTCATATTTTAATTACAAATCTTAAAAAATAAATTAAATTCTTTATAACAGATTTTATATATATATTTTTTTTTTAATTTTTTAATGGATTGAAAGGTATTTAAATTATTTTTTATATTTTTATTTTTGGTTTGTTTTTGAATTTGGAAAAATAATGATTTAAGCAATATTAAAATAGAGAAAGATTTAAAAATATGTTAAGAGTTATACTTAAAATTGTAGAAAAAATAGCAAAATGAATTTGAATGCGGAAAAAAATATTAAAGGAAAATTTAAAAATAATACTAAAAATACACTTAAAGAAATAGTCGGTTTGATTTGTTTTACTTCTCTTGTTTCAGGCTTGGATGTCATTACGAATTTCTGCTTAATTTTGAACTTTATGGTCCTCCAAAATGACTTTAAACGCCACTTTAGCAGCAAGAAGAGCATACATAAATTATTTTCTTTGTGTTTTTGATAAAAATGTTCTTAGTTATTAGTTAAACATAGAAATTGTAAATGTTTTAACAATTTTGAATTTCTATGTCTTGGCTCTATTTTTACTTTATTCATGATCTGCCACAGGTAGGTAAATTGACCCGGAAGAATACATTCAATTCGATTAATGAGGCAAATATCAAAAATACTAAATACATGACCAGACAGGCTGTACCAACTTTTTTATCCAGTTTAAATTTATTACATGAAAATGTCATGTATAACAAAAATAGTGTGGAGAGCAGGGTTATGGCGGAATATTCAAGACCGGCTGAATTAATACCAACATAATTTTGTCCTGGCTGAATGGGAAAGAATACAGCTTTGATGAGCCATGGCACACCCAAGCACAGAAGAATATCGAAGGTGTTTGAACCAATGGAATTGCAAATTCCCATTGAACCGTGACCTTTTAAAGCATAAAACGGAATATAAAAAATATATACATATGTATGTATGTGTATATCGTTACCTTAATATAGAAAGGCCCTAACTCATTATTATTTTTTTTGTAATCGAGTTTTTGTTTATTTCAATAAACGAACTTCTAATGTATCGAAAAATGTAAAAACCTCGATTTCAAATATATAACGAGTTAGGGCCTTTCTATATTAAGGTGACGGTATGTATATAAACTAACCTCTTTTCGCCACTATAACGCTAGATACTGCCTCGGGTACACTGGTGCCAGCAGCCAGAAAAGTAATACCCATAACGGAGTCGGGAATCTTTAAAGTGTCGCCTAAATAGAAGAAAAAAAGAGAAAGATATTATTGATATTATTTTCGTCCTTTTATATTTTATTTTTTGCTCATAACTATTACTCAAATACTATATACATAATATTGCAATGGAAATTATTCGGATACTTAAAAAGTCATTCTGTTAAAAAAATTTAAATGATATCATGGCAATAAAATTATTCGAATACAATTATTCTGGTAAAATTATTCGAATAAATAATATTTAAATACTATTCCTTTTCAATTTATTCTGCTATCTTTTTCAAGAAGTTATGCTATTCATATTATTCGAATAAAATTTATTCTAACAATGAACTGAAATTATTCGATTGATATTCAAGGAAAAAATAATGCTTAAAAATTTATTTAATTGAAGATATAAGCTAAACATTTTTGGAATTAATTTATTCGATTAAAAATAATTCGAGAAAATTTATTAAATAAAATATTTGTTTACACCAAGATTTTTCGAATAAAATTTATTCAGTTAAACTTACTGCAATTCAAATTGCTCGAGATAAAATTATTCATCGAATCAAACAAAATTACTCAAAAAAAAAAAAAAAAAAACTATTAGAAAAATACAACTTACTCAAATTAATTTAACCCAAGTTAAATTTAATCGAATAAAAATTATGGATGCATATTTTAAAGTAAACTAGTTTCTGAATAGAAATTATTGGAAAAAATATTATTAGAATAAAAAACTATTCTAACATAAATTAATCGATTAAAAATTATTCGATTAAAAATTATTCGAATAGAAAATTTTCGAATAAAAATTATTTGTACTAAAGTTATGCTAATAAAAAAAAATTAGTTGTATAAAATTTATACAAATTAAAAAATATGACTACAAGCTATTCGAACAATCTTATTCGAATAAATACTCGTAATATGCAAACAAAAATTATTTGAATGAAAACTAAATGCCTTTTTTATAAAGACTTTTACGGCTTTATAAGAAAAACTTTGTGTAGAAATTATAAACCCTTTTTTAAACCTTAATAATTTTTATAAATAAGGCATTAATAACATAAAAATAATTCGAATAAAATCATTGGAGTAAAAATTAATTGGATACAAATTATTATTATTATTTTGTGCAAGTTTGGCGAGAAAAAACAGGAAACTTAAATTTTTAATTCTTATAAATTTTTTATATATTGGTTTTTATTAACTACTTTGCACTCACCAATTATAGTTATCATCCAGGCGACCACATACGACAGTGATCCAATCCATACAATACACATTACAAATGTCAGGGGGAAAATTTTGTTATTTTTCGCTTTTTTACAATCCGGTATGGCAACACGGAACAATAAGTGTATGGGCCATATAATGATCCAAGTGAATTGGGCAAAACAACTTTTACCCCAGGGATATTTAAGCAGCGAATAGCCCTCTTCCTCCTCAGGCTGGTTTGGGGTCGAAGCAGCACTTGCAGCTGCATCTGGCGCTGCTGCTGTTTGCAAAACATTGGCTTCAACATCGGAATTATCCTGACTGGTTGGGGGAGCTTTTAAAACGCAACCCGAGTTATTTGTGGCCGAAATTGTAGATGTCGTCGTAATTGTGTTCGCTAAGCAAGTAGTGGCTATAGGCGGCGAACCGGATGGTGGTATTTTCGGCGGTTCATTATTAACGCCACCATTCAGTTGAATAGTGGACACATTTTGACATATACGATTCTCTACCAGATCTGTTGAAGTCGAAAGGAAAATATATTAATTTCATTATGTGATAAGCAAAAAAAAAAAAAAGCGGAGCGGAGTTTTATAAAAAATATTTTTGATTAAGAAAACGCTAATTAACGTATTCAAAAAAAAAAATTAATTGGGGCTTGAAGTGTATGTTAAAACAAGATTTACATACAAATTGTGACTAAAGCACATTTGAAATACAAATATTTTTTTTTAGAATGCGGCCGTTATTCATTAGTATTTTGCGTTCTTTTAATTCTCAATCAATTCGGAGTTTTTGTATAAACAACAAAGTTATAAAGTTATTTTGAATTGTGTTTAAAGTCTACTAATGAGTTGCTTAAGCAGCAACGAAATTTATCTAGACGTACTTAAGCCACAACAAAGAAACTTTTTTGCATTAACATATACAATTTTTAATTTGAAATTTATTTGCTGGTGGTTCAGCTTTGTCTATATGCATTTCATTGTTGCTGTAACAAATCGTCAGTAGAGTTTAACCAAACATTTTGAATAGTCACAAACCTCTTATCTTAAGGACAGACTTTCAAGAACTATTTTAGACTTCACAAATAATAATATTTTTGAAAAGCACAAAGGAAATATAAGCGTACTAGGCCTAGAAACTTATACAAAACCCAGCAAAATAGTGAATTCTCAAATAGTTCTTGAAAGTCTGTGCATAAGATAAGAGGTTTGTGACTATTCAAAATGTTTGGTTGAAGTCTGCTGACGATTTGTTACAGGTACAATGGAATGCATATAAACAAAGCTGAACCACCAGCAAATAAATTTCAAATTAAAATGTACTTATGAGAATGTGTCGGGTAGTGAATTTCTTACAAATTTTTTTTTTTAAATTAAAAATTGTTTTATATATCAAAAATATTTTTATAAATAAGGAAGTTTTTTAAAGAAATATTTACAATTGATGTTTTTAAAATAAAAATTTGAAGAGTTTATTTGAAGGTTAACAGTTTAATTTAAGGTTAGCAGATTAAATGAAGGTTAGAAGTTTAACTGAAAATAGCAGCTTAACTGAAGGTTATCAGCTTAATTGAATGTTAGAAGTTTAATTGAAGGTTAGCAGCGTTAAGGAAGATTAGCAGTTGATTTAAGGGCCAGCAGTTCAAATAGAGATTAGCAGCTTAAAGAAAGATTAGCAGTTCAACTGAAGGTTAGCATCCTAACTGCATATTAGCAGTTCAATTCAACTGAATGTTAGCAACTTAACTGAGTGTCAGCAGTCTAACTGAAGATTAGCAGCCTGACTGAAGGTTAGTAGCCAAACTGAAGGTTAGCAGTTTAAATAAAGGTCAGCCACTTTAAGCAACTGAAAGTTAGCACCTTAATTCAAGATTGGCAGTTCAAAGGCACACTAGCAGCTCAACAATGCCTTAGCATTTTAAGTGAAGGTTAACGAGTCAACTGAGTCTTAGCAGCTTAGTTGAAGGTTAACAGCTCAACGGAAGGCTCAAATCAATCAAAGTTAACAGTATAACTAAAGTTAGCAGTATGACTAAATATTAGCAGCTTAAGTGAAGCAGTACAACTGAAGCTTATCACCTTAAATAAAAGTTAGCAATTTAACTGAAGGTTGTCAATGCAACTTAAGGCCCTGATACACTATCATACAAAGTCGTGCGATCTACGAAAATATACAACCCTGGTGTGATGAATTGTTATTGTCTTTTGACAATTTTCATAAACTCCATCATACCAGCGTTGTAATTTTTCGTAGATCGCACGACTTTGTATGATAGTGTATCACAGCCTTTAAGATTACCAGCTTAAAAGAAGTTTAACATTTTACTGAAGATAAGCAGCTTAAATGAATGTTAGCAGTTTTAATGGAGATTAGCATTTTAATAGAAGTTTAGCAGTTTAACTGAAGCATGGTAATTAAACTGCATCTCAGCAGCTTAAGTAAACGTAAGCAGTTTAACTGAAGATTTGAAGCTTAATCAAATGCTAGAAATTTAACTGAAAGTTAGCAGTTAAATTGAAGGTTAACATCCTACCTAACTTAGATTTAATAAGATATGCAAATGTTAATTGAAATGTTTAGTTTTTGCAGAAGAAAGAGAAGACGATTTTAAGGTTTCCAGTTAAGGCAATTAAACTTGAAGAAAGTGTTAAAAGGACAGTCTGATAGAAAGTATTTTTAGTTTAGACAGACAATAGCAGATATTAAAATCTTTGATAGACCAGCGATAGTTATTTCAACAAAATCATTATAAACCTGGTTCTTTTTCATTACTGTTCTTGGTCTGTATGCTACAATTTGAAGAGCGGCTGCGTGAACGTGCTTGTTTAACACCACCTATATTTGTATAAAATGAATAATTCCAATGTGACTTCCAACAAATAGCGAACAAAGAATCACTTACCTTTGGCACACTTTTGAAACGTTTTATCGAAATACATGACAGCCAGATAAACAGCATATAAGCACACCAAAATTAAGGCTTCATACCATTCAACACGTTCGTCATGCATCACACAAATTAAAACGGCCACTGTAAAACCATAAGCTATACTGTCACGAGTCAAAGGCCACCAATCGAGCGGTATAGTCTATTAATTAAGAGAAAAAAACAATATTTTCATAAGATTTAAATAAAAAGTAAAAATAACTAACCATTCCCGCTCCTATGCCACAACAAGCTGCCACAGCTAAAATATTAAATACCGCCGAACCCACTATGGTACCCACACCAATATCACCCTCTGTGATAAAGGTGCCTATCACATTTACAAAAAGTTCTGGTGCTGATGTTGCTGCCGCCATAAATGTAGCACCCGCTACATCGTTGGACATATTAAGCGCTTTTGTTTTATTTAGAGGATGGGAATTATTTTTGCTGTCAATATACGTACGAGTTTTTCTCATGGAGTTTGAACTTACCTGCACAGATTTTTTCGACGGCGGGCACAAAATATTCATCACAAACTACAGCTAAGGCTACAAATAAATATAAACTGGCTATAACATGAAGTACAACAGCACCCGATTGTCTTTGTGCCTCTGTGAATAAATCCCGAGGAAAATCATCTATAGCAGGCTGAGTGCAATTTATGTCTGTAATAAAGGAAAAACTTATTTTTTAGAATTTTCACTTCAAGATTTAAATAATAATGCTTAATAGTAATAATAACATGTTTTCAAAGCTTTAGAAATAAGAACCCCACAACTTATGAATACTTGATAAATCTACAATTTCCTAGCCTAATGTAGCATTAGCGCCGTCACCGTCAAATATGTTCTGTCATTAGTAATTCTATTTTGAAGAAACTCATATGGACACATACATTTATGTTTGCATTTAATTATCATTCTCGTGATAATTCTGCTTCAGATTACATTTAAAATTCACAGCTAAAATCGAAATACTTCACTACTTAAGAAGCTTATAATCGAAAGCTCTATCCTTGTAGACGATAGCGAATATTTTTGTAGAGCATTTTAATTCGTAATATCACCGCTTAACACCTTTTAGTACAAGAAAGAAGAGTATGAGCGGCAAAAAGTTAAAATATACCAAATAGTATGAAAGTGGCCACGAAGTCTGCGATATATTTTAGCGAAAGAGCGGCATTTTGAAAATTATTTGCTTTAGTTCTGAGCGGCACCACTTAGAAATAGTTATAACCTTTCCGAAATGCTGTTAAAAAATACCGCTCGAGTGTATTCAATGAATTATGTATGTATGTATAATTTTATGATGAATACTTTTGTACACAGAAAAAACTAAATTTCATTTTCAGTAACCAAATTCGTTGAATCAGTAAATATTTTATTTGAATGCGGTCCTACAAATAATTTTGTAAATTGTGATAAAAATTTTGTAAAAATTTAAATGAATCATAGTTCGGCTGAGAGAAAATGTTACTTCAGTGTGTTGGTGTTTATCTTGCTTGTTGATAGGAACAACGTGCTGTTGTGCGGTTGTTGTTGTTTATTTTGATTGATCGTGTTGTATACATGTAAATGCCGAAAAGTAGCTGACAAACGTCGTGGCCTGTTACTTCTCTACACAGTTTTTTCGTACAAATTAATTTAGTGGAACAGTACAGAATATTTACTGAAACTAAGTTTGATTTCAAACAAATATTTGTTTAAAAATTTTTTGGGAATAATTTTTTCTGTGTAGAACATTTTATGCAGTGATATTCCCGTTCAGGGATATTTTCGAGAACGAAATACTTTAGACTTCTCAGTTTAGCTTCCTTTTTTCGCCTAAATGCATTGAAACCATGGCATTGCTCAAATTAGAACGTCTCATTTTCGCACATTAGAAGGATTGAAAACCTACACGTGGTGGGTTATATGAGCATTGAAGTTGTCTTCAATAACGTACATTCGATGGGAATGATTCGTGCTCTCTAAGGTAACGAAGTCGACCAATCAATATAGTCATCATGCAAGACCCCAAAGCAGAGCTGGCCATCGAGAGAAATACGAGGCTAATGTATTCGCATATGTGTATTCATTTGCATAAGAAGCCGATTGATGTTCGGCACTCTGGTGCTACTTTGGGCAGCTCAGCCACAGAGGGGTGTCTTAGTATGGTTAGGTTAAGTTATTTTGCATGAAGATAGACCTTGCATAGAACGCAAGTGATTCTTAGCAATACCAGTAGATGACAAAACCCTTTCAATATGGCACTCTAGTTCGTTACAACCGTTTCGAATGAATCTCCACAAAGATTTAACAAACCTCAGTAGTGTACACAGTTCAATTCTCTCGATACAAGTACAAGATTCTGGAAAGTGTAAGCATAGACCTAAGAAATGGCACAACAAGGTCTTTTTTACCATCAAGTAATTGCGCTCTTTTGACAACATACGAAGCTGTTCAGCAGTGTCCAGCTAATAATTCCACTAGAAGTACCAATCTCTTTGAGTTAGTGATAAAAAAGAAATTTAGACGATTTAAAAATCATTTTATATAAGGTTATGTTTCGCACAAAAATTTCTCCACTTCAACTTTCATCGAGAAGCTTCTGTACTATTTCAGACATTGAAGTGGTATGAGAACAAAAAAAAGAAAGTTATATCTTGGAAAGTACTTGAATGTAATAAGGAAATAAGCTACTATACAGATCTACAGATAACATGGATACAGGGACATCAAGGTATAACAGCAAACCAAGAGGCTGGTAGGGTTACCAAGATGAGAGCATCTTTGAATGTCAGAACTTTTAAGAGGAGACTTAAAACCGAACTCAAGTAGTGGGTAATTGGAGAACATAAGAGAGCTTGGCAAAATGATTTTGTGGGAAGAATAAGCAAAATTCTATAAGCAAATCTGAATCAAGAGAAATCAAAATCATTTCTAAGATTGAATAGTTCAACAATCAGGAGATTGGTTAGCATAATAACCACTGCCTAGTGTAATGATGTTCACCATACTTATGAGCCATATTTACTTAAAGTAAGTAATTTGACGATCGAGAGCCGATCAACCGTTACAGCTCATCGAAACTAAATATCGAACTGCTGAGATCATATTATTTGACCAATACTAGTTTGAGTTACAACATTCTGCTATAATGTATATCCAATGGAGAAAGTGGTCTCCAATTTTAAAATAAAGGAAGCCGATGTTTAAAAAAACTGGACAGACGGAGAATACCTCAATTAAAAGAAAGAACCTGCCTTACAAACTTCATTGAAACATATTTCATTGCAGTAGATAGTGATGCGTTAATGCTGCAATAATCTAAAATAATTGGAAATACTACTGAAAAACGATGAGTTCCCTCGCCGTCTTCTCAACGCAGTTAAGGAATTTTAAAATAGACTTTTAATTGTCGGCCTATATACATATGTTCATACGACAGCGGTATTCCATCTCTATTTAAACTTGACAGTCTTAGGAATATTCGAGGTATCTCCGACTGATCATCTACTTCGTGCTAGCTACTGTAGAACCAGTTATGGGTGAAGGTTCAATCAGGTGTACCATGCCAAATGCCACACATAGCCATAACTATTGCCATACTGCTGCCATAAGCATAAACGGCTCTTTATGCTCTCAAAAGTGCAACAACACAGAAAAAAATGTCTGAAATAAACAACGTTAATTGAAAATAAAACCAAAAACAGATTTAATTGAGTCAATTAAACTTTGTAACTAATTAAATGTTTAAACAAAAGTTTAATTGACTTAAATACATTTTTAACTAATTTTGGTTTTATATTCAATTAAAGTTGTTTATTGCTGGAACATTTTTTCTGTTATCCATAAGTTTGATTCGAACAGATGTTTTGTATGGTTATGGTTATGGCACGTTTAATTATTATTCCGCTCAGCCAGGGTTTAATGAATACCTCAACTAAGGGCATGTGAATATTTTTTTAAGAATTTTTCATCATGAAGGCAGCAGCCTTCATTAGTCATTTCGCTCTGCTGAAAATTTTCATGTTTTGACTTTGCCGAAATGCTGATCGCTAGATCAACTGCAACTCGATTTCAAAACCTTTGAATCAAGGGCCTTTATTGAGACAAACCTTATTTAGCTTAGCGTCTTTCATACATATATAAATTCTTTGATAATTAAGTTTTTCCTTACTATAAGTTAAATATTTTTTTTTTTTCATTTAAGCTAAAGTAATGTACATATGTAGTAGTATTTATTTCGCAAGTCAAGAACTTTCTGCCTCCAAAATTTATATTTTCTCAATCATAATCGAAGGTGATCTCATCATAATCATTTGCTTTAAGACGATTTATTTCAATTTTTCGTATAATTGAATATTATTTTATTGTAGATGCGCTGCAAATTTATTTTTTTGGCGGTAATTTTTTTTTATCAATTTATCAAACAGAAATACTAACATTATTTAGTACAAATGCAAACTGAAAAAAATAAGCAATAGAAAACCTTGATAAAAAATACGAATATTTACTAGAGAAAAATAACCTAATGACGACAAATAAACAATAAAGAAATACGAGAAATAAACAACAAATTTTGCAAAAAAAAAAAAAAAAAAAAACGTTTAAACAAACGTTTAAAACGTAAATTATCCATTATGAAGCGGCGGCGCTACTTTTACACAATTAAAATAATTTTCGTAAAAAATGTTTAATTGATTTAGAGAGAAAAAAAAAGGAAAAATATAAAATTCAAACGTTTGTAGTCACACAATGAACTAAATTTATTTTAAGAAAAACTTAATTTAAGGCTCACATTACATATTTGCAGATGTGTAGTGTGAGTGAGTGCACAATGCACTCACACACTCTCCTTATGTTCGGCTTCAAATGCACATACATCAAGGCCAGTGATGGTATTTTGGTGCGTTTCGGGTATTTTTTGGTGCTTTTTGCCTCTTCATAATCGCGAAATTTTGGCTAATACCCTTTTTTTAAAAGCGGGTATTTACAGTGCTTTTAACAATTTCTTACAGTGCTTTTGGTGCTTTTTTGTTAAATAAAAATATTTTTAATTTACAAAACTAAAATACTTTTAAGCGCTAACAGCAGCATCTTTTAACTGAGGCTTTTCTTAAATTGTTTTTAATGACAATAACGGAAACTTTTCATAATTGGGATTAAAAAATTTAATTTTTTTTTGCAAAATAAAAAACCACATGTAATTTTCCGCATAATAATTGATTGAAAGTAGTATGCAATAAGCATTTGTTAAAGCTTACACAAATATTTAATCATACTATAGGGTGGTTAAATTTTAAGGGCCGATTTTGGAATTTTCATAAGGCTGTTAATTTGTAAGTGCAAAGTAAATCAAAATGTTCACGTCTACAACAAAATGTAGGTAAATTTGTAGTCGACGTACAAGAGTGGTTAAATTTTAAGGGCCGATTTCGATTGAAAGCATGAGGTTATCAACAGCAGTCAGTAGTTTTAGACAGCGAGTAGCCAACCCCCAATTTTTTCATATCGTATTGACGTGCTTTCAATGTTGACAACTGGAAAAAAGGTGAATATCGCAAAAACAAAAACTTTTAAGTTAAGAGTACTTAAGAAAATAGTTACACTTTTAATGCATTCTTTATGTTTAATAGAGAGCTGCGTAAACAGTCTTGAAATGTAAAACGTCATGATTTTTAAATGTATTCACGTCGCATGTATTATACTAAACCAATAATAAATTCTGTCGTACTATAAGCGAAGCACGATGGATGTATTGGTGTATGTGTATATCAGTTGTAACAAGCGATGTCGCAAGACAGCTTGTTTGTAACAAACACTCAAAAGAAGTACTGTTGATTAGTGTATGCTTGTTATTTTTCATATTGTACGTTTGAGTGTGTGTGTAATATGTAGATGGTAAGCTATTATGTGATTAACCGCATACAACTAATGTTAATGCATTTGCATGTGCGCAGAAAAATAAAAAATCATACACACATACATGCATGACGTTTGTACACGCTCTCATTGGTAGAAAGAATCAAGTATCACAAATTCTTCCGTCACGAAGTGTTTTCTTCTTTACTCTTATACCTACAATACTCAAAAAAAATTTCTTGCAAACAGTGTTGTTAACGTTTGTTTTATAAGATTTCGCTGTAGTAGAACATTTGAAAAATCCCTCATGTCTTGCAAGTTCTTATAAGATGTCTTATGCAGGAGACTAATGTGCAAATGATTTTTCAGTAACATACATATCTTAATCTAAACCTAAGCTTCACCTACTATTGTATGTATGTACATACATATGTACGTCTGTATATGTTACTATATTATTTGACTCCTGGTTTCTTATTTTTGTTTTTACATACTTATTTTTATTAAATTAGTCAAGATTTTGTTTTAATTAATATGTTAATAAATTCTGTTATAACATCTCAAATACTTTGTTTATTTTGCAGCAAAAATTTGAAATTGTATTTTGAGCTTTTACACTCTAAACTTTCCTTTTTAAATGGCTTAATGTATTACAATTTTACCCCCTTTTTCGTATTTTATTGCGCTTTTTATCCTTTTTGCAACAGCTTAATGTGCTTTTGCTCTTCGTAGAGATACCAACACTGATCCAGGCTGTTCAAACTGGCACCAGAGTGCCGAACATCAATCGGCTTCTTATACAAATGAATACACATACGCTAGTACATTACTCTCGGTGTTCTCTCAGTGGCCAGCCTTGACATACATACATACATATGTATGTATGTATGGACATATTTAAAACGGAAGTAATAAACTAAGTATTCGAAGTAGCGGTAATAAACAACAACATCAACATGGACTGTTAATGAGCTGAGAATTTTGCTTCATATTTAAAAATATTGTTACATTGAGAAATTGTAAGATTATACGGATATTAAGAGGGAGATGTAATAAATCAAATATGTAAAATCTAGTCTTGTGAGTAAAAAGAACATTGTTGTTTAATCTGTTAATTATTTATAATTTTTTAAAAATTTATGCTTAAATATATCTGCGGCAATAAGGAAAAAGTGCTTAAGTCATATTTTACTGTTTTGCAGGAGAGCACTTTTAAGCGTTCAAGTCGATTTTCAGAAATTTATTAAATTTATTAAATTAGAAAAAAGAAATAGATAATTTTCCCACTGATTAATGTACTTCTATGTAAATGATTATTTTCCTTGAAAATTTTAATTTTTCTAAATTATTCCGACTTATTTTTTTATTACAGTCATTAATCTCCTAAACCTTTTCATTAACACAATCTTGTTAACAATTACAACAAAATTCGACAATTCAATTCGACAAAAATATATGTAAATATTCCCTCGTTAAGGTTTTGTTGCTTGTTTTTTTTTTAACAATTGACATTCTTCTAATAACAATTAAAAACTAAACATTAAATGAAAATTTTCACAAACAAATCAGCAGTTTAAAGTATATTATTTAAATTTGTATTTAAAAACATTTCAATTCTTAATGATTTCAATTCAATCAGCGCCAAATTCACAATCAAAAGCATCAGTAAATATTGTTGTAGGGAAACAAAATATTTGTAATTCGCAGTTATTGTGAAAAATAAAAACAAACCATTTCGTATGTTAGAATTTTCCAAACAAATCAAGTATATATACATGTGCATGCGTGTGTGTGTGTGTGTGTGTGTGTGTGTTCATAAGTCAGTCGGTCTGTTTGTTAATTTGTCATACGAGTACAATCAAAGAATTATAATAATATGCATTAGTTTTTGTTGTTGTTCTTGTTGTGTTTTAGTTAATTAAGCAATTCATCCAATTGAGAGAGAAAGCAATTCAGTTGATAATATATATCGATGGCTTAATATAAAAAGGGCCTAACTCAGTTTTTTTCGAAATCGTGTTTTTAATGTTTTCTGGGCGACAACGTATAATTGCATCCTCCTTGAAGATCTTGGTACGTTACAGTTCAAAATCAAGGACTTATGGCAAACTTTAAAAACTATTTCTGCATGTAAATGATTTATTTTTCTTCAGTTTTTTACTTCTCCTATAAAATATCGAACATTCGAGTTAGGCCTTTTTTATATTAAGCTATCGATATGCTTAAATACATACATATACATATGTATGTACGCGTATATAATACATCCAAGGGGCGGAGTCTGGGAAAAACCACAAGATTGGGAAAACTATGTATATCTTTATGTTTTAACATAATCTAGACATCATTGTTCTAATGAAGCCAATTTATTCTTCCCGATGACTTGCAATACCTTCATATGCTAGGGTCTCAAAACAGCTGTAGTTTAATACGCACAGCTGACCAGAATGCCATTTGTTACCACATTAGACATTAAGACTAGCTTCACACATGGCAATTTTAGCTGAACAACTTTTTAGTTCAAAAGCGAGAGAGAGGAAAATATAACGCCTGCCCTCGTCATTATCTTCTCCCTTCGTCATTATTTTATCCCCTCTCTTCCATATAATTAAGCACAGATATTATGTTTTCAAATCAAAAACAACCGATCGATCGATCAGCTAAATTAGCTAAGCAGAATGAATAAGGTCACTATCTTCTGGGTTCCTGGACACGCCGGGGTGGTAGAAAATGAAAATGCAAACAAAATGGCCAGAAGAGGGGCTGGCACACCCATGGTCGGATCAGAACCGTTTTTCGGGAACACCTCTGGCTCAATCTTTCTGGATTGAGGCATGATTAGAACGTATAACCAAAATCGTTTCATAGCTCTCATGTCTCTGAGTAAAAACAATCTAAGCATGCTCATAGGCTTGCACACAGGCCATTGCAGACTGAGAAAACACCTCAACAGACTTGGCATTGAGAGTAACAGACTGTGCAGATTCGGTGATTACGATGATGAAACTACATACCATATTCTGAAGGACTGCGAAGGGTTTATGCCACAGAAGATATAGCCAATTGGGCAAGCACCTATTGGAGGATTGGGAGCTGCCAACACAAGATCCACTGGCAATCTTGAGATTCATCAGGAGAGTAGGTGTACATGAGGTGCTCTAGCATCTGGCAAGGGATACAATAGATCTATCTTGGTCGCAGTGTCCTGTGTTTTCCGTTTAACTTAATTCATTCATTTATTACATTATCAAATTGACAGCAAATGCGCTTAGCTAAGTTTGGACTACGAATGCCGTCCATTTAACTATATTTGTACCGAAGAATCTTGTGTCGTGGAGTGAAAAAAAGAGCAGTCGCAGATCAAGTGGAAGACCGCTGCTCCTCATGTCCTGCTCGCGGCAGCTGCGATAAAATGTATCTACGTAGCCCGTCAATAACTCAGCCAACAATGAGATAATCTTGCAATTTTACTTTACTATTTGTTTCGAGTCTTTATCGTGGAAGCATGGGCAAATTTTCTGTACGCCCAGATCAGTTGAGAAAATTCCAGACCCAACAAAATCTAATATTTTTTCATTGCCTTCTGAATGGCAGGAGGACTGTAGAAAGTTCTATCAAAGTCCGTTTGAGGTATCATGTAATCAGAATCTTTCCTTTGTTCTGGAGGCAGCCCACTTAAGATTTTTGCATTTACATATGTTCTTGACTCCAGCCGGAACCCGCAGCACTGCTTCTGGCTATTGTGTGTAGGTGTACTAATAAGGCTCAGTATATCATTCAGGACTTGCGATATACTCCGACGTTAACAGCCCGTAATACTAATATAGGCTGAATTGTACGGGATACGAGCATGTCTATATATCGTCTAGCGTCCTGTTTATACCACGACCAACGACAATATATTCATAAAAGTTATATTTCATACATACATACATACATGTGCAGAGCACTTATAAAAGTAATCTGGCTCTATTTTTTGCTGCCGAAAGAAAATAAATGTTCGTTTTCAAGAAACCCTAGCTTAACGGCTAAACTCTGACTCTACTAAAACGACATCAAGTCAAGAAAGCTTAGGCTGATTGATGTATTTTTCTTCCGACGGGATTTTCTTTAATGAAGAACAATTTTCCTTCACCCCGCATCAAAGTTGGTGTGTAAACATAAAAATTTCAAATTAAAGAAAAGGAAAGAAAAACATCCAGAAGAACGAAATGACTAATGAATGAGCTTGAGTGTGCAATACATTAAAGATGACATTGCTTCCTCAGTGGAGCTGGCAAATAGTGTTTAAGATTGTTCTTTACAGAAAATGGAGTTCAGTGGCCCAGAATTACGACTTTTAAAATATTTAGATTTTTTTTGGTTCTTAATCAATGTATAGAGCGGAAACTATTCTTTAAGTCTGTCAAATTAGTTTTTGTAAATATATGAAGGCAAAAGTGAACCTCATTGCGCGTTTCCGAGTATGGCTTGTGTGTAGAGTATGACTTATGCCTACGTGTCAAATAAATGGGTTGAGAATCATGGACCTCAAAAATTGGTGTAGCTGACAAATATACAATCATGTCTGTCATCCTCGAAATTCAAGTTTTTAGAAGTCATAAAAGCTCGTTCACAGCAAAACAGCAGAAGTCACTCCCACACTTTTGATTTTCTTTATGCAAACACCGAAAGAGTATTTAATGCCACTCACAACTGAATTTTTTTACAGAAGATAAACACACTTCGCTACCATATAAAATAATGTGTGAATTTTGAAATAAGTCTTTGATCCGCTCAACGTTTTTTATGTCTGTCGAATACGACTCAAATTCTGGTTGCAATAGCTCAATAAGCACGATTCTGAGAGCCTATTTCACCAACTTATTCATTATTTTTCCATACAAAAATTAATGAAAATCGACATTTAAATATGAATTGATATTTAAATAGAGTTGGTGAAATTGGTCCTGAGTCATTAGATAAGAATTGATTCAAAAAAGACATTGCCCTCGGTCCAAGGTCCACTTAATAATTTAACATGAATATATTGCAGATTGCAGCAGATTTTAATAACATGGCAATTGATTGTCCGACCACATTTTGTTTAAAGAAATTTCACAAAAATTAATTGCAATGCTTTTCTCTTCGTGCAATCAATTAAAATATTTTCGTCATATCCAATTTCATAATTTATTTCGCTCAAATTCATCATTTAAATATTACTTCTGCACACATGCTGCACGCCATTGTGTTTCCGTTTCGTTTTATAAATTGGAATTAAAAAAAAGAAAAAAACTTTTGTTTTAATTATTTGATAAAATCAAGTAATTAATAATTTACTTTAATAATTACGAAAAACAAAAATCATTCTGTTTTTCATACATTTGATACTTGGAGGCGTTAATTGGATTTTGATTGAATGATGCACGAAATGTGTTTTGCAACCAGCATGTTAACACATTTTTATATTTATTGTACATAAATATGCATATACATACTCGTAGTATATACATACATACATTGTATCTAAAATAATTTTTATGAACACTACAAGTACATATGTACATATAAAAAATGTTATGCCTACAATAACTCATATCACAAATAAGGTAATGTAAGATATTTGCGATATGAGTTATTTTATTATATTCTTTGCAGAGCGCTGACATTTTAGCAAATATATTTTTTCCGTAGTCTTCCATTATGATTTTAGATATATAATTCTGGGTAATGCATGCATACCGATTATTATTTTGGAATTAATTTGTAATCGATATTCGAGGACATACATTAAAAAACAAGACGTATTTACATTTCAAGGCTGTTTACGCAGGCTTCCAATATAGAGGCATATTTTGAAAATCACATTTCATCAAAGTGTTTTGAAACCACCAAAAAGTGTGATTTCAACAGGTTCACAAAAGTCTCTAACATTTTCAAATCACTTAATATTTTTTCGAATATTACAGCGCGAAGATTATCATAAATTACGTAAGTAAATTAGTCAATGTTGTTATTCATTAATTTAATTTAGTTAATTAATTTCTAATGCTAGAAACAATATTTGCTTTTGTAAATTCAGATTTCGCTTTTCATCGTCGTAGCGTCATGGGCGTGGGTAAATTATATTTAAGACATTTCATTCTATTTATTTTAGCTGTCAAAATTTCATGCATTTAAATTTGTTGAACAATTTCGGTTTTTTTTTTTTTGTGAATCACCAGGTGAACAGAAGCTGCTAGGAGGTGGATTTCAATTATAAGTTTTTTTTTGAAAACGCTATAACTCGCTAATCGGTCGACCGATGTCAAAATTTCATGCATGTATCTTTAAAAATAACGGAGTTACCGGATATTTGAAATTTTGAAAAATTTGGGTTATTTTTTGTGAAATACCAGGGCAACAGAAGCTGGTAGGAGGTGGATTTCGGGAATTAGTTTTTTTCAAAACGCTACAACTCGGCTATTGTTCAACCGATTCGTTTGAGTGTTCCACCATATGATAGATTGCAAGCGGGGCTACAAAGTGGGCAAACTTTGGCCCGCCTGGTGGCCCCCGGGGTCAGGAAAAAAATGCAAAACATTCTTGTAATCGTTATATCTCGCCAAGTTAAAAAGCCACAGAGTTCATATGGCGTCCATACCAAGCTCCAACTTCCATACTAGCTGTCTGTCGAGTTGCACTTCTCTATCTTCAGAAACTTCGGAGTTATAGCTCAGTTTCTTAAAGGGTCACAACAAGCCGAAGTAACCGGAAGTGGCTAGTTTTTAATAAATTTACAAGTCACATAGCTCGGGAACGGCTCGGTATATTTTGATGAAAGTTGTTTTGGATGAAAGATCGCAAGGTCAGATTCAATATAGATTGCTTCCGGACTTCGGAAACGGCAAAGAAAAGACGAAGAATAAGCTATTTCCAATTTACGCCCACTTTTTGGGACTTCAAAGTGGGCGTGGAAAAATTTTATTTGACACATTTCATTCCCCATTGTGCTCTCTATTAGCTGTCAAAATTTCATGCATGTATCTTTCAAAATAACGGAGTTACCGGATATTTGAAATTTTGAAAAATTTGGGTTATTTTTTGTGAAATACCAGGGCAACAGAAGCTGGTAGGAGGTGGATTTCGGGAATTAGTTTTTTTCAAAACGCTAAAACTCGGCTATTGTTCGACCGATTCGTTTGAGTGTTCCACCATATGATAGATTGCAAGCGGGGCTACAAAGTGGGCAAACTTTGGCCCGCTGGTGGCCCCCGGGTCAAGCAAAAAATGCAAAACATTCTTGTAATCGTTATATCTCGCCAAGTTAAACAGCCACAGAGTTCATATGGCGTTCATACCAAGCTCCAACTTCCATACTAGCTGTCTGTCGAGTTGCACTTCTCTATCTTCAGAAACTTCGGAGTTATAGGTCAGTTTCTTAAAGGGTCACAACAAGCCGAAGTAACCGGAAGTGGCTAGTTTTTAATGAATTTACAAGTCCCATAGCTCGGGAACGGCTAGGTATATTTTGATGAAAGTTGTTTTGGATGAAAGATCGCAAGGTCAGATTCAATATAGATTGCTTGTGGACTTCGGAAACGGCAAAGAAAAGACGAAGAATAAGCTATTTCCAATTTACGCCCACTTTTTACGACTGCAAAGTGGGCGTGGAAAAATTTTATTTGACACATTTCATTCCCCAATGTGTTCTCTATTAGCTGTCGAAATTTCATGCATGTATCTTTAAAAATAACGGAGTTACCGGATATTTGAAATTTTGAAAAATTTGGGTTATTTTTTGTGAAATACCAGGGCAACAGAAGCTGGTAGGAGGTGGATTTCGGGAATTAGTTTTTTTCAAAACGCTACAACTCGGCTATTGTTCGACCGATTCGTTTGAGTGTTCCACCATATGATAGATTGCAAGCGGGGCTACAAAGTGGGCGAACTTTGGCCCGCCTGGTGGCCCCCGGGTCAAGCAAAAAATGCAAAACATTCTTGTAATCGTTATATCTCGCCAAGTTAAAAAGCCACAGAGTTCATATGGCGTCCATACCAAGCTCCAACTTCCATACTAGCTCTTTGTCGAGTTTCACTTCTCTATCTTCAGAAACTTCGGCGTTATAGCTCAGTTTCTTAAAGGGTCACAACAAGCCGAAGTAACCGGAAGTGGCTAGTTTTTAATAAATTTACTAGTCCCATAGCTCGGGAACGGCTAGGTATATTTTGATGACAGTTGTTTTGGATGAAAGATCGCAAGGTCAGATTCAATATAGATTGCTTCCGGACTTCGGAAACGGCAAAGAAAAGACGAAGAATAAGCTATTTCCAATTTACGCCCACTTTTTGGGACTTCAAAGTGGGCGTGGAAAAATTTTATTTGACACATTTCATTCCCCATTGTGCTCTCTATTAGCTGTCAAAATTTCATGCATGTATCTTTCAAAATAACGGAGTTACCGGATATTTGAAATTTTGAAAAATTTGGGTTATTTTTTGTGAAATACCAGGGCAACAGAAGCTGGTAGGAGGTGGATTTCGGGAATTAGTTTTTTTCAAAACGCTAAAACTCGGCTATTGTTCGACCGATTCGTTTGAGTGTTCCACCATATGATAGATTGCAAGCGGGGCTACAAAGTGGGCAAACTTTGGCCCGCTGGTGGCCCCCGGGTCAAGCAAAAAATGCAAAACATTCTTGTAATCGTTATATCTCGCCAAGTTAAACAGCCACAGAGTTCATATGGCGTTCATACCAAGCTCCAACTTCCATACTAGCTGTCTGTCGAGTTGCACTTCTCTATCTTCAGAAACTTCGGAGTTATAGGTCAGTTTCTTAAAGGGTCACAACAAGCCGAAGTAACCGGAAGTGGCTAGTTTTTAATGAATTTACAAGTCCCATAGCTCGGGAACGGCTAGGTATATTTTGATGAAAGTTGTTTTGGATGAAAGATCGCAAGGTCAGATTCAATATAGATTGCTTGTGGACTTCGGAAACGGCAAAGAAAAGACGAAGAATAAGCTATTTCCAATTTACGCCCACTTTTTACGGCTGCAAAGTGGGCGTGGAAAAATTTTATTTGACACATTTCATTCCCCAATGTGTTCTCTATTAGCTGTCGAAATTTCATGCATGTATCTTTAAAAATAACGGAGTTACCGGATATTTGAAATTTTGAAAAATTTGGGTTATTTTTTGTGAAATACCAGGGCAACAGAAGCTGGTAGGAGGTGGATTTCGGGAATTAGTTTTTTTCAAAACGCTACAACTCGGCTATTGTTCGACCGATTCGTTTGAGTGTTCCACCATATGATAGATTGCAAGCGGGGCTACAAAGTGGGCGAACTTTGGCCCGCCTGGTGGCCCCCGGGTCAAGCAAAAAATGCAAAACATTCTTGTAATCGTTATATCTCGCCAAGTTAAAAAGCCACAGAGTTCATATGGCGTCCATACCAAGCTCCAACTTCCATACTAGCTCTTTGTCGAGTTTCACTTCTCTATCTTCAGAAACTTCGGCGTTATAGCTCAGTTTCTTAAAGGGTCACAACAAGCCGAAGTAACCGGAAGTGGCTAGTTTTTAATAAATTTACTAGTCCCATAGCTCGGGAACGGCTAGGTATATTTTGATGACAGTTGTTTTGGATGAAAGATCGCAAGGTCAGATTCAATATAGATTGCTTCCGGACTTCGGAAACGGCAAAGAAAAGACGAAGAATAAGCTATTTCCAATTTACGCCCACTTTTTACGACTTCAAAGTGGGGGTGGAAAAATTTTATTTGACACATTTCATTCCCCAATGTGTTCTCTATTAGCTGTCAAAATTTCATGCATGTATCTTTAAAAATAACGGAGTTACCGGATATTTGAAATTTTGAAAAATTTGGGTTATTTTTTGTGAAATACCAGGGCAACAGAAGCTGGTAGGAGGTGGATTTCGGGAATTAGTTTTTTTCAAAACGCTACAACTCGGCTATTGTTCGACCGATTCGTTTGAGTGTTCCACCATATGATAGATTGCAAGCGGGGCTACAAAGTGGGCAAACTTTGGCCCGCTGGTGGCCCCCGGGTCAAGCAAAAAATGCAAAACATTCTTGTAATCGTTATATCTCGCCAAGTTAAAAAGCCACAGAGTTCATATGGCGTTCATACCAAGCTCCAACTTCCATACTAGCTGTCTGTCGAGTTGCACTTCTCTATCTTCAGAAACTTCGGAGTTATAGCTCAGTTTCTTAAAGGGTCACAACAAGCCGAAGTAACCGGAAGTGGCTAGTTTTTAATAAATTTACAAGTCACATAGCTCGGGAACGGCTCGGTATATTTTGATGAAAGTTGTTTTGGATGAAAGATCGCAAGGTCAGCTTCAATATATATTGCTTTTGGACTTCGGAAACGGCAAAGAAAATACGAAGAATAAGCTATTTCCAATTTACGCCCACTTTTTACGACTTCAAAGTGGGCGTGGAAAAATTTTATTAGACGCAATGTGTTCTCTATTAGCTGTCAAAGTTTCATGCATGTATCTTTCAAAATAACGGAGTTACCGGATATTTGAAATTTTGAAAAATTTGGGTTATTTTTTGTGAAATACCAGGGCAACAGAAGCTGGTAGGAGGTGGATTTCGGGAATTAGTTTTTTTCAAAACGCTACAACTCGGCTATTGTTCGACCGATTCGTTTGAGTGTTCCACCATATGATAGATTGCAAGCGGGGCTACAAAGTGGGCAAACTTTGGCCCGCCTGGTGGCCCCCGGGTCAAGCAAAAAATGCAAAACATTCTTGTAATCGATATATCTCGCCAAGTTAAAAAGCCACAGAGTTCATATAGCGTCCATACCAAGCTCCAACTTCCATACTAGCTGTCTGTCGAGTTGCGATTCTCTATGTTCAGAAACTTCGGAGTTATAGCTCAGTTTCTTAAAGGGTCACAACAAGCCGAAGTAACCGGAAGTGGCTAGTTTTTAATAAATTTACAAGTCACATAGCTCGGGAACGGCTCGGTATATTTTGATGAAAGTTGTTTTGGATGAAAGATCGCAAGGTCAGCTACAATATATATTGCTTTTGGACTTCGGAAACGGCAAAGAAAAGACGAAGAATAAGCTATTTCCAATTTACGCCCACTTTTTGGGACTTCAAAGTGGGCGTGGAAAAATTTTATTTGACACATTTCATTCCCCATTGTGCTCTCTATTAGCTGTCAAAATTTCATGCATGTATCTTTCAAAATAACGGAGTTACCGGATATTTGAAATTTTGAAAAATTTGGGTTATTTTTTGTGAAATACCAGGGCAACAGAGGCTGGTAGGAGGTGGATTTCGGGAATTAGTTTTTTTCTAAACGCTACAACTCGGCTATTGTTCGACCGATTCGTTTGAGTGTTCCACCATATGATAGATTGCAAGCGGGGCTACAAAGTGGGCAAACTTTGGCCCGCCTGGTGGCCCCCGGGTCAAGCAAAAAATGCAAAACATTCTTGTAATCGTTATATCTCGCCAAGTTAAAAAGCCACAGAGTTCATATGGCGTTCATACCAAGCTCCTACTTCCATACTAGCTGTCTGTCGAGTTGCACTTCTCTATCTTCAGAAACTTCGGAGTTATAGCTCAGTTTCTTAAAGGGTCACAACAAGCCGAAGTAACCGGAAGTGGCTAGTTTTTAATAAATTTACAAGTCACATAGCTCGGGAACGGCTCGGTATATTTTGATGAAAGTTGTTTTGGATGAAAGATCGCAAGGTCAGCTTCAATATATATTGCTTTTGGACTTCGGAAACGGCAAAGAAAATACGAAGAATAAGCTATTTCCAATTTACGCCCACTTTTTACGACTTCAAAGTGGGCGTGGAAAAATTTTATTAGACGCATTTCATTCTACAATGTGTTCTCTATTAGCTGTCAAAGTTTCATGCATGTATCTTTCAAAATAACGGAGTTACCGGATATTTGAAATTTTGAAAAATTTGGGTTATTTTTTGTGAAATACCAGGGCAACAGAAGCTGGTAGGAGGTGGATTTCGGGAATTAGTTTTTTTCAAAACGCTACAACTCGGCTATTGTTCGACCGATTCGTTTGAGTGTTCCACCATATGATAGATTGCAAGCGGGGCTACAAAGTGGGCAAACTTTGGCCCGCCTGGTGGCCCCCGGGTCAAGCAAAAAATGCAAAACATTCTTGTAATCGTTATATCTCGCCAAGTTAAACAGCCACAGAGTTCATATGGCGTTCATACCAAGCTCCAACTTCCATACTAGCTGTCTGTCGAGTTGCACTTCTCTATCTTCAGAAACTTCGGAGTTATAGCTCAGTTTCTTAAAGGGTCACAACAAGCCGAAGTAACCGGAAGTGGCTAGTTTTTAATAAATTTACAAGTCCCATAGCTCGGGAACGGCTCGGTATATTTTGATGAAAGTTGTTTTGGATGAAAGATCGCAAGGTCAGATTCAATATAGATTGCTTGTGGACTTCGGAAACGGCAAAGAAAAGACGAAGAATAAGCTATTTCCAATTTACGCCCACTTTTTACGACTGCAAAGTGGGCGTGGAAAAATTTTATTTGACACATTTCATTCCCCAATGTGTTCTCTATTAGCTGTCAAAATTTCATGCATGTATCTTTAAAAATAACGGAGTTACCGGATATTTGAAATTTTGAAAAAATTCGGTTATTTTTTGTGAAACACCAGGGCAACAGAAGCTGGTAGGAGGTGGATTTCGGGAATTAGTTTTTTTCAAAACGCTACAACTCGGCTGTTGTTCGACCGATTCGTTTGATTGTTCCACCATATGAGAGATTGGAAGCGGGGCTACAAAGTGGGCAAACTTTGTCCCGCTGGTGGCCCCCGGGTCAAGCAAAAAATGCAAAACATTCTTGTAATCGTTATATCTCGCCAAGTTAAAAAACCACAGAATTCATATGGCGTCCATACCAAGCTCCAACTTCCATACTAGCTGTTTGTCGAGTTTCACTTCTCTATCTTCAGAAACTTCGGAGTTATAGCTCAGTTTCTTAAAGGGTCACAACAAGCCGAAGTAACCGGAAGTGGCTAGTTTTTAATAAATTTACAAGTCACATAGCTCGGGAACGGCTCGGTATATTTTGATGAAAGTTGTTTTGGATGAAAGATCGCAAGGTCAGCTTCAATATATATTGCTTTTGGACTTCGGAAACGGCAAAGAAAATACGAAGAATAAGCTATTTCCAATTTACGCCCACTTTTTACGACTTCAAAGTGGGCGTGGAAAAATTTTATTTGACACATTTCATTCCCCAATGTGTTCTCTATTAGCTGTCAAAATTTCATGCATGTATCTTTAAAAATAACGGAGTTACCGGATATTTGAAATTTTGAAAAATTTGGGTTATTTTTTGTGAAATACCAGGGCAACAGAAGCTGGTAGGAGGTGGATTTCGGGAATTAGTTTTTTTCAAAACGCTACAACTCGGCTATTGTTCGACCGATTCGTTTGAGTGTTCCACCATATGATAGATTGCAAGCGGGGCTACAAAGTGGGCGAACTTTGGCCCGCCTGGTGGCCCCCGGGTCAAGCAAAAAATGCAAAACATTCTTGTAATCGTTATATCTCGCCAAGTTAAAAAGCCACAGAGTTCATATGGCGTCCATACCAAGCTCTAACTTCCATACTAGCTCTTTGTCGAGTTTCACTTCTCTATCTTCAGAAACTTCGGCGTTATAGCTCAGTTTCTTAAAGGGTCACAACAAGCCGAAGTAACCGGAAGTGGCTAGTTTTTAATAAATTTACTAGTCCCATAGCTCGGGAACGGCTAGGTATATTTTGATGACAGTTGTTTTGGATGAAAGATCGCAAGGTCAGATTCAATATAGATTGCTTCCGGACTTCGGAAACGGCAAAGAAAAGACGAAGAATAAGCTATTTCCAATTTACGCCCACTTTTTACGACTTCAAAGTGGGGGTGGAAAAATTTTATTTGACACATTTCATTCCCCAATGTGTTCTCTATTAGCTGTCAAAATTTCATGCATGTATCTTTCAAAATAACGGAGTTACCGGATATTTGAAATTTTGAAAAATTTGGGTTATTTTTGTGAAATACCAGGGCAACAGAAGCTGGTAGGAGGTGGATTTCGGGAATTAGTTTTTTTCAAAACGCTACAACTCGGCTATTGTTCGACCGATTCGTTTGAGTGTTCCACCATATGATAGATTGCAAGCGGGGCTACAAAGTGGGCAAACTTTGGCCCGCTGGTGGCCCCCGGGTCAAGCAAAAAATGCAAAACATTCTTGTAATCGTTATATCTCGCCAAGTTAAAAAGCCACAGAGTTCATATGGCGTTCATACCAAGCTCCAACTTCCATACTAGCTGTCTGTCGAGTTGCACTTCTTTATCTTCAGAAACTTCGGAGTTATAGCTCAGTTTCTTAAAGGGTCACAACAAGCCGAAGTAACCGGAAGTGGCTAGTTTTTAATAAATTTACAAGTCACATAGCTCGGGAACGGCTCGGTATATTTTGATGAAAGTTGTTTTGGATGAAAGATCGCAAGGTCAGCTTCAATATATATTGCTTTTGGACTTCGGAAACGGCAAAGAAAAGACGAAGAATAAGCTATTTCCAATTTACGCCCCTTTTTTGGGACTTCAAAGTGGGCGTGGAAAAATTTTATTTGACACATTTCATTCCCCATTGTGCTCTCTATTAGCTGTCAAAATTTCATGCATGTATCTTTCAAAATAACGGAGTTACCGGATATTTGAAATTTTGAAAAATTTGGGTTATTTTTTGTGAAATACCAGGGCAACAGAAGCTGGTAGGAGGTGGATTTCGGGAATTAGTTTTTTTTAAAACGCTACAACTCGGCTATTGTTCGACCGATTCGTTTGAGTGTTCCACCATATGATAGATTGCAAGCGGGGCTACAAAGTGGGCGAACTTTGGCCCGCCTGGTGGCCCCCGGGTCAAGCAAAAAATGCAAAACATTCTTGTAATCGTTATATCTCGCCAAGTTAAAAAGCCACAGAGTTCATATGGCGTCCATACCAAGCTCCAACTTCCATACTAGCTCTTTGTCGAGTTTCACTTCTCTATCTTCAGAAACTTCGGCGTTATAGCTCAGTTTCTTAAAGGGTCACAACAAGCCGAAGTAACCGGAAGTGGCTAGTTTTTAATAAATTTACTAGTCCCATAGCTCGGGAACGGCTAGGTATATTTTGATGACAGTTGTTTTGGATGAAAGATCGCAAGGTCAGATTCAATATAGATTGCTTCCGGACTTCGGAAACGGCAAAGAAAAGACGAAGAATAAGCTATTTCCAATTTACGCCCACTTTTTACGACTTCAAAGTGGGGGTGGAAAAATTTTATTTGACACATTTCATTCCCCAATGTGTTCTCTATTAGCTGTCAAAATTTCATGCATGTACCTTTAAAAATAACGGAGTTACCGGATATTTGAAATTTTGAAAAATTTGGGTTATTTTTGTGAAATACCAGGGCAACAGAAGCTGGTAGGAGGTGGATTTCGGGAATTAGTTTTTTTCAAAACGCTACAACTCGGCTATTGTTCGACCGATTCGTTTGAGTGTTCCACCATATGATAGATTGCAAGCGGGGCTACAAAGTGTACAAACTTTGGCCCGCCTGGTGGCCCCCGGGTCAAACAAAAAATGCAAAACATTCTTGTAATCGATATATCTCGCCAAGTTAAAAAGCCACAGAGTTCATATAGCGTCCATACCAAGCTCCAACTTCCATACTAGCTGTCTGTCGAGTTGCGATTCTCTATGTTCAGAAACTTCGGAGTTATAGCTCAGTTTCTTAAAGGGTCACAACAAGCCGAAGTAACCGGAAGTGGCTAGTTTTTAATAAATTTACAAGTCACATAGCTCGGGAACGGCTCGGTATATTTTGATGAAAGTTGTTTTGGATGAAAGATCGCAAGGTCAGCTTCAATATATATTGCTTTTGGACTTCGGAAACGGCAAAGAAAAGACGAAGAATAAGCTATTTCCAATTTACGCCCACTTTTTGGGACTTCAAAGTGGGCGTGGAAAAATTTTATTTGACACATTTCATTCCCCATTGTGCTCTCTATTAGCTGTCAAAATTTCATGCATGTATCTTTCAAAATAACGGAGTTACCGGATATTTGAAATTTTGAAAAATTTGGGTTATTTTTTGTGAAATACCAGGGCAACAGAAGCTGGTAGGAGGTGGATTTCGGGAATTAGTTTTTTTCAAAACGCTACAACTCGGCTATTGTTCGACCGATTCGTTTGAGTGTTCCACCATATGATAGATTGCAAGCGGGGCTACAAAGTGGGCAAACTTTGGCCCGCTGGTGGCCCCCGGGTCAAGCAAAAAATGCAAAACATTCTTGTAATCGTTATATCTCGCCAAGTTAAAAAGCCACAGAGTTGATATGGCGTTCATACCAAGCTCCAACTTCCATACTAGCTGTCTGTCGAGTTGCACTTCTCTATCTTCAGAAACTTCGGAGTTATAGCTCAGTTTCTTAAAGGGTCACAACAAGCCGAAGTAACCGGAAGTGGCTAGTTTTTAATAAATTTACAAGTCACATAGCTCGGGAACGGCTCGGTATATTTTGATGAAAGTTGTTTTGGATGAAAGATCGCAAGGTCAGCTTCAATATATATTGCTTTTGGACTTCGGAAACGGCAAAGAAAATACGAAGAATAAGCTATTTCCAATTTACGCCCACTTTTTACGACTTCAAAGTGGGCGTGGAAAAATTTTATTAGACGCATTTCATTCTACAATGTGTTCTCTATTAGCTGTCAAAGTTTCATGCATGTATCTTTCAAAATAACGGAGTTACCGGATATTTGAAATTTTGAAAAATTTGGGTTATTTTTTGTGAAATACCAGGGCAACAGAAGCTGGTAGGAGGTGGATTTCGGGAATTAGTTTTTTTCAAAACGCTACAACTCGGCTATTGTTCGACCGATTCGTTTGAGTGTTCCACCATATGATAGATTGCAAGCGGGGCTACAAAGTGGGCAAACTTTGGCCCGCCTGGTGGCACCCGGGTCAAGCAAAAAATGCAAAACATTCTTGTAATCGTTATATCTCGCCAAGTTAAACAGCCACAGAGTTCATATGGCGTTCATACCAAGCTCCAACTTCCATACTAGCTGTCTGTCGAGTTGCACTTCTCTATCTTCAGAAACTTCGGAGTTATAGGTCAGTTTCTTAAAGGGTCACAACAAGCCGAAGTAACCGGAAGTGGCTAGTTTTTAATAAATTTACAAGTCCCATAGCTCGGGAACGGCTCGGTATATTTTGATGAAAGTTGTTTTGGATGAAAGATCGCAAGGTCAGCTTCAATATATATTGCTTTTGGACTTCGGAATAAGAAATGCAAAAAATGCAAAACATTCTTGTAATCGTTATATCTCGCCAAGTTAAAAAGCCACAGAGTTCATATGGCGTTCATACCAAGCTCCAACTTCCATACTAGCTGTCTGTCGAGTTGCACTTCTCTATCTTCAGAAACTTCGGAGTTATAGCTCAGTTTCTTAAAGGGTCACAACAAGCCGAAGTAACCGGAAGTGGCTAGTTTTTAATAAATTTACAAGTCACATAGCTCGGGAACGGCTCGGTATATTTTGATGAAAGTTGTTTTGGATGAAAGATCGCAAGGTCAGCTTCAATATATATTGCTTTTGGACTTCGGAAACGGCAAAGAAAAGACGAAGAATAAGCTATTTCCAATTTACGCCCACTTTTTGGGACTTCAAAGTGGGCGTGGGAAAATTTTATTTGACACATTTCATTCCCCATTGTGCTCTCTATTAGCTGTCAAAATTTCATGCATGTATCTTTCAAAATAACGGAGTTACCGGATATTTGAAATTTTGAAAAATTTGGGTTATTTTTTGTGAAATACCAGGGCAACAGAAGCTGGTAGGAGGTGGATTTCGGGAATTAGTTTTTTTCAAAACGCTACAACTCGGCTATTGTTCGACCGATTCGTTTGAGTGTTCCACCATATGATAGATTGCAAGCGGGGCTACAAAGTGGGCAAACTTTGGCCCGCTGGTGGCCCCCGGGTCAAGCAAAAAATGCAAAACATTCTTGTAATCGTTATATCTCGCCAAGTTAAAAAGCCACAGAGTTCATATGGCGTTCATACCAAGCTCCAACTTCCATACTAGCTGTCTGTCGAGTTGCACTTCTCTATCTTCAGAAACTTCGGAGTTATAGCTCAGTTTCTTAAAGGGTCACAACAAGCCGAAGTAACCGGAAGTGGCTAGTTTTTAATAAATTTACAAGTCACATAGCTCGGGAACGGCTCGGTATATTTTGATGAAAGTTGTTTTGGATGAAAGATCGCAAGGTCAGCTTCAATATATATTGCTTTTGGACTTCGGAAACGGCAAAGAAAATACGAAGAATAAGCTATTTCCAATTTACGCCCACTTTTTACGACTTCAAAGTGGGCGTGGAAAAATTTTATTAGACGCATTTCATTCTACAATGTGTTCTCTATTAGCTGTCAAAGTTTCATGCATGTATCTTTCAAAATAACGGAGTTACCGGATATTTGAAATTTTGAAAAATTTGGGTTATTTTTTGTGAAATACCAGGGCAACAGAAGCTGGTAGGAGGTGGATTTCGGGAATTAGTTTTTTTCAAAACGCTACAACTCGGCTATTGTTCGACCGATTCGTTTGAGTGTTCCACCATATGATAGATTACAAGCGGGGCTACAAAGTGGGCAAACTTTGGCCCGCCTGGTGGCCCCCGGGTCAAGCAAAAAATGCAAAACATTCTTGTAATCGTTATATCTCGCCAAGTTAAACAGCCACAGAGTTCATATGGCGTTCATACCAAGCTCCAACTTCCATACTAGCTGTCTGTCGAGTTGCACTTCTCTATCTTCAGAAACTTCGGAGTTATAGCTCAGTTTCTTAAAGGGTCACAACAAGCCGAAGTAACCGGAAGTGGCTAGTTTTTAATAAATTTACAAGTCCCATAGCTCTGGAACGGCTCGGTATATTTTGATGAAAGTTGTTTTGGATGAAAGATCGCAAGGTCAGCTTCAATATAGATTGCTTTTGGACTTCGGAAACAGCAAAGAAAAGACGAAGAATAAGCTATTTCCAATTTACGCCCACTTTTTACGACTTCAAAGTGGGCGTGGAAAAATTTTATTTGACACATTTCATTCCCCAATGTGTTCTCTATTAGCTGTCAAAATTTCATGCATGTATCTTTAAAAATAACGGAGTTACCGGATATTTGAAATTTTGAAAAATTTGGGTTATTTTTTGTGAAATACCAGGGCAACAGAAGCTGGTAGGAGGTGGATTTCGGGAATTAGTTTTTTTCAAAACGCTACAACTCGGCTATTGTTCGACCGATTCGTTTGAGTGTTCCACCATATGATAGATTGCAAGCGGGGCTACAAAGTGTACAAACTTTGGCCCGCCTGGTGGCCCCCGGGTCAAACAAAAAATGCAAAACATTCTTGTAATCGATATATCTCGCCAAGTTAAAAAGCCACAGAGTTCATATAGCGTCCATACCAAGCTCCAACTTCCATACTAGCTGTCTGTCGAGTTGCGATTCTCTATGTTCAGAAACTTCGGAGTTATAGCTCAGTTTCTTAAAGGGTCACAACAAGCCGAAGTAACCGGAAGTGGCTAGTTTTTAATAAATTTACAAGTCACATAGCTCGGGAACGGCTCGGTATATTTTGATGAAAGTTGTTTTGGATGAAAGATCGCAAGGTCAGCTTCAATATATATTGCTTTTGGACTTCGGAAACGGCAAAGAAAAGACGAAGAATAAGCTATTTCCAATTTACGCCCACTTTTTGGGACTTCAAAGTGGGCGTGGAAAAATTTTATTTGACACATTTCATTCCCCATTGTGCTCTCTATTAGCTGTCAAAATTTCATGCATGTATCTTTCAAAATAACGGAGTTACCGGATATTTGAAATTTTGAAAAATTTGGGTTATTTTTTGTGAAATACCAGGGCAACAGAAGCTGGTAGGAGGTGGATTTCGGGAATTAGTTTTTTTCAAAACGCTACAACTCGGCTATTGTTCGACCGATTCGTTTGAGTGTTCCACCATATGATAGATTGCAAGCGGGGCTACAAAGTGGGCAAACTTTGGCCCGCTGGTGGCCCCCGGGTCAAGCAAAAAATGCAAAACATTCTTGTAATCGTTATATCTCGCCAAGTTAAAAAGCCACAGAGTTGATATGGCGTTCATACCAAGCTCCAACTTCCATACTAGCTGTCTGTCGAGTTGCACTTCTCTATCTTCAGAAACTTCGGAGTTATAGCTCAGTTTCTTAAAGGGTCACAACAAGCCGAAGTAACCGGAAGTGGCTAGTTTTTAATAAATTTACAAGTCACATAGCTCGGGAACGGCTCGGTATATTTTGATGAAAGTTGTTTTGGATGAAAGATCGCAAGGTCAGCTTCAATATATATTGCTTTTGGACTTCGGAAACGGCAAAGAAAATACGAAGAATAAGCTATTTCCAATTTACGCCCACTTTTTACGACTTCAAAGTGGGCGTGGAAAAATTTTATTAGACGCATTTCATTCTACAATGTGTTCTCTATTAGCTGTCAAAGTTTCATGCATGTATCTTTCAAAATAACGGAGTTACCGGATATTTGAAATTTTGAAAAATTTGGGTTATTTTTTGTGAAATACCAGGGCAACAGAAGCTGGTAGGAGGTGGATTTCGGGAATTAGTTTTTTTCAAAACGCTACAACTCGGCTATTGTTCGACCGATTCGTTTGAGTGTTCCACCATATGATAGATTGCAAGCGGGGCTACAAAGTGGGCAAACTTTGGCCCGCCTGGTGGCCCCCGGGTCAAGCAAAAAATGCAAAACATTCTTGTAATCGTTATATCTCGCCAAGTTAAACAGCCACAGAGTTCATATGGCGTTCATACCAAGCTCCAACTTCCATACTAGCTGTCTGTCGAGTTGCACTTCTCTATCTTCAGAAACTTCGGAGTTATAGGTCAGTTTCTTAAAGGGTCACAACAAGCCGAAGTAACCGGAAGTGGCTAGTTTTTAATAAATTTACAAGTCCCATAGCTCGGGAACGGCTCGGTATATTTTGATGAAAGTTGTTTTGGATGAAAGATCGCAAGGTCAGCTTCAATATATATTGCTTTTGGACTTCGGAATAAGAAATGCAAAAAATGCAAAACATTCTTGTAATCGTTATATCTCGCCAAGTTAAAAAGCCACAGAGTTCATATGGCGTTCATACCAAGCTCCAACTTCCATACTAGCTGTCTGTCAAGTTGCACTTCTCTATCTTCAGAAACTTCGGAGTTATAGCTCAGTTTCTTAAAGGGTCACAACAAGCCGAAGTAACCGGAAGTGGCTAGTTTTTAATAAATTTACAAGTCACATAGCTCGGGAACGGCTCGGTATATTTTGATGAAAGTTGTTTTGGATGAAAGATCGCAAGGTCAGCTTCAATATATATTGCTTTTGGACTTCGGAAACGGCAAAGAAAAGACGAAGAATAAGCTATTTCCAATTTACGCCCACTTTTTGGGACTTCAAAGTGGGCGTGGGAAAATTTTATTTGACACATTTCATTCCCCATTGTGCTCTCTATTAGCTGTCAAAATTTCATGCATGTATCTTTCAAAATAACGGAGTTACCGGATATTTGAAATTTTGAAAAATTTGGGTTATTTTTTGTGAAATACCAGGGCAACAGAAGCTGGTAGGAGGTGGATTTCGGGAATTAGTTTTTTTCAAAACGCTACAACTCGGCTATTGTTCGACCGATTCGTTTGAGTGTTCCACCATATGATAGATTGCAAGCGGGGCTACAAAGTGGGCAAACTTTGGCCCGCTGGTGGCCCCCGGGTCAAGCAAAAAATGCAAAACATTCTTGTAATCGTTATATCTCGCCAAGTTAAAAAGCCACAGAGTTCATATGGCGTTCATACCAAGCTCCAACTTCCATACTAGCTGTCTGTCGAGTTGCACTTCTCTATCTTCAGAAACTTCGGAGTTATAGCTCAGTTTCTTAAAGGGTCACAACAAGCCGAAGTAACCGGAAGTGGCTAGTTTTTAATAAATTTACAAGTCACATAGCTCGGGAACGGCTCGGTATATTTTGATGAAAGTTGTTTTGGATGAAAGATCGCAAGGTCAGCTTCAATATATATTGCTTTTGGACTTCGGAAACGGCAAAGAAAATACGAAGAATAAGCTATTTCCAATTTACGCCCACTTTTTACGACTTCAAAGTGGGCGTGGAAAAATTTTATTAGACGCATTTCATTCTACAATGTGTTCTCTATTAGCTGTCAAAGTTTCATGCATGTATCTTTCAAAATAACGGAGTTACCGGATATTTGAAATTTTGAAAAATTTGGGTTATTTTTTGTGAAATACCAGGGCAACAGAAGCTGGTAGGAGGTGGATTTCGGGAATTAGTTTTTTTCAAAACGCTACAACTCGGCTATTGTTCGACCGATTCGTTTGAGTGTTCCACCATATGATAGATTACAAGCGGGGCTACAAAGTGGGCAAACTTTGGCCCGCCTGGTGGCCCCCGGGTCAAGCAAAAAATGCAAAACATTCTTGTAATCGTTATATCTCGCCAAGTTAAACAGCCACAGAGTTCATATGGCGTTCATACCAAGCTCCAACTTCCATACTAGCTGTCTGTCGAGTTGCACTTCTCTATCTTCAGAAACTTCGGAGTTATAGCTCAGTTTCTTAAAGGGTCACAACAAGCCGAAGTAACCGGAAGTGGCTAGTTTTTAATAAATTTACAAGTCCCATAGCTCGGGAACGGCTCGGTATATTTTGATGAAAGTTGTTTTGGATGAAAGATCGCAAGGTCAGCTTCAATATATATTGCTTTTGGACTTCGGAAACGGCAAAGAAAATACGAAGAATAAGCTATTTCCAATTTACGCCCACTTTTTGGGACTTCAAAGTGGGCGTGGGAAAATTTTATTTGACACATTTCATTCCCCATTGTGCTCTCTATTAGCTGTCAAAATTTCATGCATGTATCTTTCAAAATAACGGAGTTACCGGATATTTGAAATTTTGAAAAATTTGGGTTATTTTTTGTGAAATACCAGGGCAACAGAAGCTGGTAGGAGGTGGATTTCGGGAATTAGTTTTTTTCAAAACGCTACAACTCGGCTATTGTTCGACCGATTCGTTTGAGTGTTCCACCATATGATAGATTGCAAGCGGGGCTACAAAGTGGGCAAACTTTGGCCCGCTGGTGGCCCCCGGGTCAAGCAAAAAATGCAAAACATTCTTGTAATCGTTATATCTCGCCAAGTTAAAAAGCCACAGAGTTCATATGGCGTTCATACCAAGCTCCAACTTCCATACTAGCTGTCTGTCGAGTTGCACTTCTCTATCTTCAGAAACTTCGGAGTTATAGCTCAGTTTCTTAAAGGGTCACAACAAGCCGAAGTAACCGGAAGTGGCTAGTTTTTAATAAATTTACAAGTCACATAGCTCGGGAACGGCTCGGTATATTTTGATGAAAGTTGTTTTGGATGAAAGATCGCAAGGTCAGCTTCAATATATATTGCTTTTGGACTTCGGAAACGGCAAAGAAAATACGAAGAATAAGCTATTTCCAATTTACGCCCACTTTTTACGACTTCAAAGTGGGCGTGGAAAAATTTTATTAGACGCATTTCATTCTACAATGTGTTCTCTATTAGCTGTCAAAGTTTCATGCATGTATCTTTCAAAATAACGGAGTTACCGGATATTTGAAATTTTGAAAAATTTGGGTTATTTTTTGTGAAATACCAGGGCAACAGAAGCTGGTAGGAGGTGGATTTCGGGAATTAGTTTTTTTCAAAACGCTACAACTCGGCTATTGTTCGACCGATTCGTTTGAGTGTTCCACCATATGATAGATTGCAAGCGGGGCTACAAAGTGGGCAAACTTTGGCCCGCCTGGTGGCCCCCGGGTCAAGCAAAAAATGCAAAACATTCTTGTAATCGTTATATCTCGCCAAGTTAAACAGCCACAGAGTTCATATGGCGTTCATACCAAGCTCCAACTTCCATACTAGCTGTCTGTCGAGTTGCACTTCTCTATCTTCAGAAACTTCGGAGTTATAGCTCAGTTTCTTAAAGGGTCACAACAAGCCGAAGTAACCGGAAGTGGCTAGTTTTTAATAAATTTACAAGTCCCATAGCTCGGGAACGGCTCGGTATATTTTGATGAAAGTTGTTTTGGATGAAAGATCGCAAGGTCAGATTCAATATAGATTGCTTGTGGACTTCGGAAACGGCAAAGAAAAGACGAAGAATAAGCTATTTCCAATTTACGCCCACTTTTTACGACTGCAAAGTGGGCGTGGAAAAATTTTATTTGACACATTTCATTCCCCAATGTGTTCTCTATTAGCTGTCAAAATTTCATGCATGTATCTTTCAAAATAACGGAGTTACCGGATATTTGAAATTTTGAAAAAATTCGGTTATTTTTTGTGAAACACCAGGGCAACAGAAGCTGGTAGGAGGTGGATTTCGGGAATTAGTTTTTTTCAAAACGCTACAACTCGGCTGTTGTTCGACCGATTCGTTTGATTGTTCCACCATATGAGAGATTGGAAGCGGGGCTACAAAGTGGGCAAACTTTGTCCCGCCTGGTGGCCCCCGGGTCAAGCAAAAAATGCAAAACATTCTTGTAATCGTTATATCTCGCCAAGTTAAAAAACCACAGAATTCATATGGCGTCCATACCAAGCTCCAACTTCCATACTAGCTGTTTGTCGAGTTTCACTTCTCTATCTTCGGAAACTTCGGAGTTATAGCTCAGTTTCTTAAAGGGTCACAACAAGCCGAAGTAACCGGAAGTGGCTAGTTTTTAATAAATTTACAAGTCACATAGCTCGGGAACGGCTCGGTATATTTTGATGAAAGTTGTTTTGGATGAAAGATCGCAAGGTCAGCTTCAATATATATTGCTTTTGGACTTCGGAAACGGCAAAGAAAATACGAAGAATAAGCTATTTCCAATTTACGCCCACTTTTTACGACTTCAAAGTGGGCGTGGAAAAATTTTATTTGACACATTTCATTCCCCAATGTGTTCTCTATTAGCTGTCAAAATTTCATGCATGTATCTTTCAAAATAACGGAGTTACCGGATATTTGAAATTTTGAAAAAATACGGTTATTTTTTGTGAAACACCAGGGCAACAGAAGCTGGTAGGAGGTGGATTTCGGGAATTAGTTTTTTTCAAAACGCTACAACTCGGCTATTGTTCGACCGATTCGTTTGATTGTTCCACCATATGAGAGATTGGAAGCGGGGCTGCAAAGTGGGCAAACTTTGTCCCGCCTGGTGGCCCCCGGGTCAAGCAAAAAATTCAAAACATTCTTGTAATCGTTATATCTCGCCAAGTTAAAAAACCACAGAATTCATATGGCGTCCATACCAAGCTCCAACTTCCATACTAGCTGTTTGTCGAGTTTCACTTCTCTATCTTCAGAAACTTCGGAGTTATAGTTCAGTTTCTTAAAGGGTCACAACAAGCCGAAGTAACCGGAAGTGGCTAGTTTTTAATAAATTTACAAGTCACATAGCTCGGGAACGGCTCGGTATATTTTGATGAAAGTTGTTTTGGATGAAAGATCGCAAGGTCAGATTCAATATAGATTGCTTTTGGACTTCGGAAACGGCAAAGAAAAGACGAAGAATAAGCTATTTCCAATTTACGCCCACTTTTTACGACTGCAAAGTGGGCGTGGAAAAATTTTATTTGACACATTTCATTCCCCAATGTGTTTTCTATTAGCTGTCAAAATTTCATGCATGTATCTTTCAAAATAACGGAGTTACCGGATATTTGAAATTTTGAAAAAATTAGGTTATTTTTTGTGAAACACCAGGGCAACAGAAGCTGGTAGGAGGTGGATTTCGGGAATTAGTTTTTTTCAAAACGCTACAACTCGGCTATTGTTCGACCGATTCGTTTGATTGTTCCACCATATGAGAAATTGGAAGCGGGGCTACAAAGTGGACAAACTTTGTCCCGCCTGGTGGCCCCCGGGTCAAGCAAAAAATGCAAAACATTCTTGTAATCGTTATATCTCGCCAAGTTAAAAAGCCACAGAGTTCATATGGCGTCCATACCAAGCTCCAACTTCCATACTAGCTGTTTGTCGAGTTTCACTTCTCTATCTTCGGAAACTTCGGAGTTATAGCTCAGTTTCTTAAAGGGTCACAACAAGCCGAAGTAACCGGAAGTGGCAAGTTTTTAATAAATTTACAAGTCACATAGCTCGGGAACGGCTCGGTATATTTTGATAAAAGTTGTTTTGGATGAAAGATTGCAAGGTCAGCTTCAATATATATTGCTTTTGGACTTCGGAAACGGCAAAAAAAAAAGACGAAGAATAAGCTATTTCCAATTTACGCCCACTTTTTACGACTTCAAAGTGGGCGTGGAAAAATTTTATTAGACGCATTTCATTCTATAATGTGTTCTCTATTAGCTGTCAAAATTTCATGCATGTATCTTTCAAAATAACGGAGTTACCGGATGTTTGAAATTTTGAAAAATTTGGGTTATTTTTTGTGAAATACCAGGGCAACAGAAGCTGGTAGGAGGTGGATTTCGGGAATTAGTTTTTTTCAAAACGCTACAACTCGGCTATTGTTCGACCGATTCGTTTGAGTGTTCCACCATATGATAGATTGCAAGCGGGGCTACAAAGTGGGCAAACTTTGGCCCGCCTGGTGGCCCCCGGGTCAAGCAAAAAATGCAAAACATTCTTGTAATCGTTATATCTCGCCAAGTTAAAAAGCCACAGAGTTCATATGGCGTCCATACCAAGCTCCAACTTCCATACTAGCTGTCTGTCGAGTTGCACTTCTCTATCTTCAGAAACTTCGGAGTTATAGCTCAGTTTCTTAAAGGGTCACAACAAGCCGAAGTAACCGGAAGTGGCTAGTTTTTAATAAATTTACAAGTCACATAGCTCGGGAACGGCTCGGTATATTTTGATGAAAGTTGTTTTGGATGAAAGATCGCAAGGTCAGATTCAATATAGATTGCTTTTGGACTTCGGAAACGGCAAAGAAAAGACGAAGAATAAGCTATTTCCAATTTACGCCCACTTTTTACGACTGCAAAGTGGGCGTGGAAAAAATTTATTTGACACATTTCATTCCCCAATGTGTTTTCTATTAGCTGTCAAAATTTCATGCATGTATCTTTCAAAATAACGGAGTTACCGGATATTTGAAATTTTGAAAAAATTAGGTTATTTTTTGTGAAACACCAGGGCAACAGAAGCTGGTAGGAGGTGGATTTCGGGAATTAGTTTTTTTCAAAACGCTACAACTCGGCTATTGTTCGACCGATTCGTTTGATTGTTCCACCATATGAGAAATTGGAAGCGGGGCTACAAAGTGGACAAACTTTGTCCCGCCTGGTGGCCCCCGGGTCAAGCAAAAAATGCAAAACATTCTTGTAATCGTTATATCTCGCCAAGTTAAAAAGCCACAGAGTTCATATGGCGTCCATACCAAGCTCCAACTTCCATACTAGCTGTTTGTCGAGTTTCACTTCTCTATCTTCGGAAACTTCGGAGTTATAGCTCAGTTTCTTAAAGGGTCACAACAAGCCGAAGTAACCGGAAGTGGCAAGTTTTTAATAAATTTACAAGTCACATAGCTCGGGAACGGCTCGGTATATTTTGATAAAAGTTGTTTTGGATGAAAGATTGCAAGGTCAGCTTCAATATATATTGCTTTTGGACTTCGGAAACGGCAAAAAAAAGACGAAGAATAAGCTATTTCCAATTTACGCCCACTTTTTACGACTTCAAAGTGGGCGTGGAAAAATTTTATTAGACGCATTTCATTCTATAATGTGTTCTCTATTAGCTGTCAAAATTTCATGCATGTATCTTTCAAAATAACGGAGTTACCGGATGTTTGAAATTTTGAAAAATTTGGGTTATTTTTTGTGAAATACCAGGGCAACAGAAGCTGGTAGGAGGTGGATTTCGGGAATTAGTTTTTTTCAAAACGCTACAACTCGGCTATTGTTCGACCGATTCGTTTGAGTGTTCCACCATATGATAGATTGCAAGCGGGGCTACAAAGCAAAAAATGCAAAACATTCTTGTAATCGTTATATCTCGCCAAGTTAAAAAGCCACAGAGTTCATATGGCGTCCATACCAAGCTCCAACTTCCATACTAGCTGTCTGTCGAGTTGCACTTCTCTATCTTCAGAAACTTCGGAGTTATAGCTCAGTTTCTTAAAGGGTCACAACAAGCCGAAGTAACCGGAAGTGGCTAGTTTTTAATAAATTTACAAGTCACATAGCTCGGGAACGGCTCGGTATATTTTGATGAAAGTTGTTTTGGATGAAAGATCGCAAGGTCAGATTCAATATAGATTGCTTTTGGACTTCGGAAACGGCAAAGAAAAGACGAAGAATAAGCTATTTCCAATTTACGCCCACTTTTTACGACTGCAAAGTGGGCGTGGAAAAATTTTATTTGACACATTTAATTCCCCAATGTGTTTTCTATTAGCTGTCAAAATTTCATGCATGTATCTTTCAAAATAACGGAGTTACCAAATATTTGAAATTTTGAAAAAATTAGGTTATTTTTTGTGAAACACCAGGGCAACAGAAGCTGGTAGGAGGTGGATTTCGGGAATTAGTTTTTTTCAAAACGCTACAACTCGGCTATTGTTCGACCGATTCGTTTGATTGTTCCACCATATGAGAAATTGGAAGCGGGGCTACAAAGTGGACAAACTTTGTCCCGCCTGGTGGCCCCCGGGTCAAGCAAAAAATGCAAAACATTCTTGTAATCGTTATATCTCGCCAAGTTAAAAAGCCACAGAGTTCATATGGCGTCCATACCAAGCTCCAACTTCCATACTAGCTGTTTGTCGAGTTTCACTTCTCTATCTTCGGAAACTTCGGAGTTATAGCTCAGTTTCTTAAAGGGTCACAACAAGCCGAAGTAACCGGAAGTGGCAAGTTTTAATAAATTTACTAGTCCCATAGCTCGGGAACGGCTAGGTATATTTTGATGAAAGTTGTTTTGGATGAAAGATTGCAAGGTCAGCTTCAATATATATTGCTTTTGGACTTCGGAAACGGCAAAAAAAGACGAAGAATAAGCTATTTCCAATTTACGCCCACTTTTTACGACTTCAAAGTGGGCGTGGAAAAATTTTATTAGACGCATTTCATTCTATAATGTGTTCTCTATTAGCTGTCAAAATTTCATGCATGTATCTTTCAAAATAACGGAGTTACCGGATATTTGAAATTTTGAAAAAATTCGGTTATTTTTTGTGAAACACCAGGGCAACAGAAGCTGGTAGGAGGTGGATTTCGGGAATTAGTTTTTTTCAAAACGCTACAACTCGGCTGTTGTTCGACCGATTCGTTTGATTGTTCCACCATATGAGAGATTGGAAGCGGGGCTACAAAGTGGGCAAACTTTGTCCCGCCTGGTGGCCCCCGGGTCAAGCAAAAAATGCAAAACATTCTTGTAATCGTTATATCTCGCCAAGTTAAAAAACCACAGAATTCATATGGCGTCCATACCAAGCTCCAACTTCCATACTAGCTGTTTGTCGAGTTTCACTTCTCTATCTTCGGAAACTTCGGAGTTATAGCTCAGTTTCTTAAAGGGTCACAACAAGCCGAAGTAACCGGAAGTGGCTAGTTTTTAATAAATTTACAAGTCACATAGCTCGGGAACGGCTCGGTATATTTTGATGAAAGTTGTTTTGGATGAAAGATCGCAAGGTCAGCTTCAATATATATTGCTTTTGGACTTCGGAAACGGCAAAGAAAATACGAAGAATAAGCTATTTCCAATTTACGCCCACTTTTTACTTCAAAGTGGGCGTGGAAAAATTTTATTTGACACATTTCATTCCCCAATGTGTTCTCTATTAGCTGTCAAAATTTCATGCATGTATCTTTCAAAATAACGGAGTTACCGGATATTTGAAATTTTGAAAAAATACGGTTATTTTTTGTGAAACACCAGGGCAACAGAAGCTGGTAGGAGGTGGATTTCGGGAATTAGTTTTTTTCAAAACGCTACAACTCGGCTATTGTTCGACCGATTCGTTTGATTGTTCCACCATATGAGAGATTGGAAGCGGGGCTGCAAAGTGGGCAAACTTTGTCCCGCCTGGTGGCCCCCGGGTCAAGCAAAAAATTCAAAACATTCTTGTAATCGTTATATCTCGCCAAGTTAAAAAACCACAGAATTCATATGGCGTCCATACCAAGCTCCAACTTCCATACTAGCTGTTTGTCGAGTTTCACTTCTCTATCTTCAGAAACTTCGGAGTTATAGTTCAGTTTCTTAAAGGGTCACAACAAGCCGAAGTAACCGGAAGTGGCTAGTTTTTAATAAATTTACAAGTCACATAGCTCGGGAACGGCTCGGTATATTTTGATGAAAGTTGTTTTGGATGAAAGATCGCAAGGTCAGATTCAATATAGATTGCTTTTGGACTTCGGAAACGGCAAAGAAAAGACGAAGAATAAGCTATTTCCAATTTACGCCCACTTTTTACGACTGCAAAGTGGGCGTGGAAAAATTTTATTTGACACATTTCATTCCCCAATGTGTTTTCTATTAGCTGTCAAAATTTCATGCATGTATCTTTCAAAATAACGGAGTTACCGGATATTTGAAATTTTGAAAAAATTAGGTTATTTTTTGTGAAACACCAGGGCAACAGAAGCTGGTAGGAGGTGGATTTCGGGAATTAGTTTTTTTCAAAACGCTACAACTCGGCTATTGTTCGACCGATTCGTTTGATTGTTCCACCATATGAGAAATTGGAAGCGGGGCTACAAAGTGGACAAACTTTGTCCCGCCTGGTGGCCCCCGGGTCAAGCAAAAAATGCAAAACATTCTTGTAATCGTTATATCTCGCCAAGTTAAAAAGCCACAGAGTTCATATGGCGTCCATACCAAGCTCCAACTTCCATACTAGCTGTTTGTCGAGTTTCACTTCTCTATCTTCGGAAACTTCGGAGTTATAGCTCAGTTTCTTAAAGGGTCACAACAAGCCGAAGTAACCGGAAGTGGCAAGTTTTTAATAAATTTACAAGTCACATAGCTCGGGAACGGCTCGGTATATTTTGATAAAAGTTGTTTTGGATGAAAGATTGCAAGGTCAGCTTCAATATATATTGCTTTTGGACTTCGGAAACGGCAAAAAAAAAAAGACGAAGAATAAGCTATTTCCAATTTACGCCCACTTTTTACGACTTCAAAGTGGGCGTGGAAAAATTTTATTAGACGCATTTCATTCTATAATGTGTTCTCTATTAGCTGTCAAAATTTCATGCATGTATCTTTCAAAATAACGGAGTTACCGGATGTTTGAAATTTTGAAAAATTTGGGTTATTTTTTGTGAAATACCAGGGCAACAGAAGCTGGTAGGAGGTGGATTTCGGGAATTAGTTTTTTTCAAAACGCTACAACTCGGCAATTGTTCGACCGATTCGTTTGAGTGTTCCACCATATGATAGATTGCAAGCGGGGCTACAAAGTGGGCAAACTTTGGCCCGCCTGGTGGCCCCCGGGTCAAGCAAAAAATGCAAAACATTCTTGTAATCGTTATATCTCGCCAAATTAAAAAGCCACAGAGTTCATATGGCGTCCATACCAAGCTCCAACTTCCATACTAGCTGTCTGTCGAGTTTCACTTCTCTATCTTCAGAAACTTCGGAGTTATAGTTCAGTTTCTTAAAGGGTCACAACAAGCCGAAGTAACCGGAAGTGGCTAGTTTTTAATAAATTTACAAGTCACATAGCTCGGGAACGGCTCGGTATGTTTTGATGAAAGTTGTTTTGGATGAAAGATCGCAAGGTCAGATTCAATATAGATTGCTTTTGGACTTCGGAAACGGCAAAGAAAAGACGAAGAATAAGCTATTTCCAATTTACGCCCACTTTTTACGACTGCAAAGTGGGCGTGGAAAAATTTTATTTGACACATTTCATTCCCCAATGTGTTCTCTATTAGCTGTCAAAATTTCATGCATGTATCTTTCAAAATAACGGAGTTACCGGATATTTGAAATTTTGAAAAAATTAGGTTATTTTTTGTGAAACACCAGGGCAACAAACAGAAGCTGGTAGGAGGTGGATTTCGGGAATTAGTTTTTTTCAAAACGCTACAACTCGGCTATTGTTCGACCGATTCGTTTGATTGTTCCACCATATGAGAAATTGGAAGCGGGGCTACAAAGTGGACAAACTTTGTCCCGCCTGGTGGCCCCCGGGTCAAGCAAAAAATGCAAAACATTCTTGTAATCGTTATATCTCGCCAAGTTAAAAAGACACAGAGTTCATATGGCGTCCATACCAAGCTCCAACTTCCATACTAGCTGTTTGTCGAGTTTCACTTCTCTATCTTCGGAAACTTCGGAGTTATAGCTCAGTTTCTTAAAGGGTCACAACAAGCCGAAGTAACCGGAAGTGGCAAGTTTTTAATAAATTTACAAGTCACATAGCTCGGGAACGGCTCGGTATATTTTGATGAAAGTTGTTTTGGATGAAAGATTGCAAGGTCAGCTTCAATATATATTGCTTTTGGACTTCGGAAACGGCAAAGAAAATACGAAGAATAAGCTATTTCCAATTTACGCCCACTTTTTACGACTTCAAAGTGGGCGTGGAAAAATTTTATTAGACGCATTTCATTCTACAATGTGTTCTCTATTAGCTGTCAAAGTTTCATGCATGTATCTTTCAAAATAACGGAGTTACCGGATATTTGAAATTTTGAAAAATTTGGGTTATTTTTTGTGAAATACCAGGGCAACAGAAGCTGGTAGGAGGTGGATTTCGGGAATTAGTTTTTTTCAAAACGCTACAACTCGGCTATTGTTCGACCGATTCGTTTGAGTGTTCCACCATATGATAGATTGCAAGCGGGGCTACAAAGTGGGCAAACTTTGGCCCGCCTGGTGGCCCCCGGGTCAAGCAAAAAATGCAAAACATTCTTGTAATCGTTATATCTCGCCAAGTTAAAAAGCCACAGAGTTCATATGGCGTCCATACCAAGCTCCAACTTCCATACTAGCTGTCTGTCGAGTTGCACTTCTCTATCTTCAGAAACTTCGGAGTTATAGCTCAGTTTCTTAAAGGGTCACAACAAGCCGAAGTAACCGGAAGTGGCTAGTTTTTAATAAATTTACAAGTCCCATAGCTCGGGAACGGCTCGGTATATTTTGATGAAAGTTGTTTTGGATGAAAGATCGCAAGGTCAGCTTCAATATATATTGCTTTTGGACTTCGGAAACGGCAAAGAAAATACGAAGAATAAGCTATTTCCAATTTACGCCCACTTTTTACGACTTCAAAGTGGGCGTGGAAAAATTTTATTTGACACATTTCATTCCCTAATGTGTTCTCTATTAGCTGTCAAAATTTCATGCATGTATCTTTCAAAATAACGGAGTTACCGGATATTTGAAATTTTGAAAAAATTCGGTTATTTTTTGTGAAACACCAGGGCAACAGAAGCTGGTAGGAGGTGGATTTCGGGAATTAGTTTTTTTCAAAACGCTACAACTCGGCTATTGTTCGACCGATTCGTTTGATTGTTCCACCATATGAGAGATTGGAAGCGGGGCTACAAAGTGGGCAAACTTTGTCCCGCCTGGTGGCCCCCGGCTCAAGCAAAAAATTCAAAACATTCTTGTAATCGTTATATCTCGCCAAGTTAAAAAACCACAGAATTCATATGGCGTCCATACCAAGCTCCAACTTCCATACTAGCTGTTTGTCGAGTTTCACTTCTCTATCTTCAGAAACTTCGGAGTTATAGTTCAGTTTCTTAAAGGGTCACAACAAGCCGAAGTAACCGGAAGTGGCTAGTTTTTAATAAATTTACAAGTCACATAGCTCGGGAACGGCTCGGTATATTTTGATGAAAGTTGTTTTGGATGAAAGATCGCAAGGTCAGATTCAATATAGATTGCTTTTGGACTTCGGAAACGGCAAAGAAAAGACGAAGAATAAGCTATTTCCAATTTACGCCCACTTTTTACGACTGCAAAGTGGGCGTGGAAAAATTTTATTTGACACATTTCATTCCCCAATGTGTTTTCTATTAGCTGTCAAAATTTCATGCATGTATCTTTCAAAATAACGGAGTTACCGGATATTTGAAATTTTGAAAAAATTAGATTATTTTTTGTGAAACACCAGGGCAACAGAAGCTGGTAGGAGGTGGATTTCGGGAATTAGTTTTTTTCAAAACGCTACAACTCGGCTATTATTCGACCGATTCGTTTGATTGTTCCACCATATGAGAAATTGGAAGCGGGGCTACAAAGTGGACAAACTTTGTCCCGCCTGGTGGCCCCCGGGTCAAGCAAAAAATGCAAAACATTCTTGTAATCGTTATATCTCGCCAAGTTAAAAAGCCACAGAGTTCATATGGCGTCCATACCAAGCTCCAACTTCCATACTAGCTGTTTGTCGAGTTTCACTTCTCTATCTTCGGAAACTTCGGAGTTATAGCTCAGTTTCTTAAAGGGTCACAACAAGCCGAAGTAACCGGAAGTGGCAAGTTTTTAATAAATTTACAAGTCACATAGCTCGGGAACGGCTCGGTATATTTTGATAAAAGTTGTTTTGGATGAAAGATTGCAAGGTCAGCTTCAATATATATTGCTTTTGGACTTCGGAAACGGCAAAAAAAAAAGACGAAGAATAAGCTATTTCCAATTTACGCCCACTTTTTACGACTTCAAAGTGGGCGTGGAAAAATTTTATTAGACGCATTTCATTCTATAATGTGTTCTCTATTAGCTGTCAAAATTTCATGCATGTATCTTTCAAAATAACGGAGTTACCGGATGTTTGAAATTTTGAAAAATTTGGGTTATTTTTTGTGAAATACCAGGGCAACAGAAGCTGGTAGGAGGTGGATTTCGGGAATTAGTTTTTTTCAAAACGCTACAACTCGGCTATTGTTCGACCGATTCGTTTGAGTGTTCCACCATATGATAGATTGCAAGCGGGGCTACAAAGTGGGCAAACTTTGGCCCGCCTGGTGGCCCCCGGGTCAAGCAAAAAATGCAAAACATTCTTGTAATCGTTATATCTCGCCAAGTTAAAAAGCCACAGAGTTCATATGGCGTCCATACCAAGCTCCAACTTCCATACTAGCTGTCTGTCGAGTTGCACTTCTCTATCTTCAGAAACTTCGGAGTTATAGCTCAGTTTCTTAAAGGGTCACAACAAGCCGAAGTAACCGGAAGTGGCTAGTTTTTAATAAATTTACAAGTCCCATAGCTCGGGAACGGCTCGGTATATTTTGATGAAAGTTGTTTTGGATGAAAGATCGCAAGGTCAGATTCAATATAGATTGCTTTTGGACTTCGGAAACGGCAAAGAAAAGACGAAGAATAAGCTATTTCCAATTTACGCCCACTTTTTACGACTGCAAAGTGGGCGTGGAAAAATTTTATTTGACACATTTCATTCCCCAATGTGTTCTCTATTAGCTGTCAAAATTTCATGCATGTATCTTTCAAAATAACGGAGTTACCGGATATTTGAAATTTTGAAAAAATTCGGTTATTTTTTGTGAAACACCAGGGCAACAGAAGCTGGTAGGAGGTGGATTTCGGGAATTAGTTTTTTTCAAAACGCTACAACTCGGCTATTGTTCGACCGATTCGTTTGATTGTTCCACCATATGAGAAATTGGAAGCGGGGCTACAAAGTGGACAAACTTTGGCCCGCCTGGTGGCCCCCGGGTCAAGCAAAAAATGCAAAACATTCTTGTAATCGTTATATCTCGCCAAGTTAAAAAGACACAGAGTTCATATGGCGTTCATAACAAGCTCCAACTTCCATACTAGCTGTCTGTCGAGTTGCACTTCTCTATCTTCAGAAACTTCGGAGTTATAGCTCAGTTTCTTAAAGGGTCACAACAAGCCGAAGTAACCGGAAGTGGCTAGTTTTTAATAAATTTACAAGTCCCATAGCTCGGGAACGGCTCGGTATATTTTGATGAAAGTTGTTTTGGATGAAAGATCGCAAGGTCAGCTTCAATATATATTGCTTTTGGACTTCGGAAACGGCAAAGAAAATACGAAGAATAAGCTATTTCCAATTTACGCCCACTTTTTACGACTTCAAAGTGGGCGTGGAAAAATTTTATTAGACGCATTTCATTCTATAATGTGTTCTCTATTAGCTGTCAAAATTTCATGCATGTATCTTTCAAAATAACGGAGTTACCGGATATTTGAAATTTTGAAAAATTTGGGTTATTTTTTATGAAATACCAGGGCAACAGAAGCTGGTAGGAGGTGGATTTCGGGAATTAGTTTTTTTCAAAACGCTACAACTCGGCTATTGTTCGACCGATTCGTTTGAGTGTTTCACCATATGATAGATTGCAAGCGGGGCTACAAAGTGGGCAAACTTTGGCCCGCCTGGTGGCCCCCGGGTCAAGCAAAAAATGCAAAACATTCTTGTAATCGTTATATCTCGCCAAGTTAAAAAGACACAGAGTTCATATGGCGTTCATACCAAGCTCCAACTTCCATACTAGCTGTCTGTCGAGTTGCACTTCTCTATCTTCAGAAACTTCGGAGTTATAGCTCAGTTTCTTAAAGGGTCACAACAAGCCGAAGTAACCGGAAGTGGCTAGTTTTTAATAAATTTACAAGTCCCATAGCTCGGGAACGGCTCGGTATATTTTGATGAAAGTTGTTTTGGATGAAAGATCGCAAGGTCAGATTCAATATAGATTGCTTTTGGACTTCGGAAACGGCAAAGAAAAGACGAAGAATAAGCTATTTCCAATTTACGCCCACTTTTTACGACTTCAAAGTGGGCGTGGAAAAATTTTATTAGACGCATTTCATTCTACAATGTGTTCTCTATTAGCTGTCAAAATTTCATGCATGTATCTTTCAAAATAACGGAGTTACCGGATATTTGAAATTTTGAAAAATTTGGGTTATTTTTTGTGAAATACCAGGGCAACAGAAGCTGGTAGGAGGTGGATTTCGGGAATTAGTTTTTTTCAAAACGCTACAACTCGGCTATTGTTCGACCGATTCGTTTGAGTGTTCCACCATATGATAGATTGCAAGCGGGGCTACAAAGTGGGCAAACTTTGGCCCGCCTGGTGGCCCCCGGGTCAAGCAAAAAATGCAAAACATTCTTGTAATCGTTATATCTCGCCAAGTTAAACAGCCACAGAGTTCATATGGCGTTCATACCAAGCTCCAACTTCCATACTAGCTGTCTGTCGAGTTGCACTTCTCTATCTTCAGAAACTTCGGAGTTATAGCTCAGTTTCTTAAAGGGTCACAACAAGCCGAAGTAACCGGAAGTGGCTAGTTTTTAATAAATTTACAAGTCCCATAGCTCGGGAACGGCTCGGTATATTTTGATGAAAGTTGTTTTGGATGAAAGATCGCAAGGTCAGATTCAATATAGATTGCTTGTGGACTTCGGAAACGGCAAAGAAAAGACGAAGAATAAGCTATTTCCAATTTACGCCCACTTTTTACGACTGCAAAGTGGGCGTGGAAAAATTTTATTTGACACATTTCATTCCCCAATGTGTTCTCTATTAGCTGTCAAAATTTCATGCATGTATCTTTCAAAATAACGGAGTTACCGGATGTTTGAAATTTTGAAAAATTTGGGTTATTTTTTGTGAAATACCAGGGCAACAGAAGCTGGTAGGAGGTGGATTTCGGGAATTAGTTTTTTTCAAAACGCTACAACTCGGCTATTGTTCGACCGATTCGTTTGAGTGTTCCACCATATGATAGATTGCAAGCGGGGCTACAAAGTGGGCAAACTTTGGCCCGCCTGGTGGCCCCCGGGTCAAGCAAAAAATGCAAAACATTCTTGTAATCGTTATATCTCGCCAAGTTAAAAAGCCACAGAGTTCATATGGCGTCCATACCAAGCTCCAACTTCCATACTAGCTGTCTGTCGAGTTGCACTTCTCTATCTTCAGAAACTTCGGAGTTATAGCTCAGTTTCTTAAAGGGTCACAACAAGCCGAAGTAACCGGAAGTGGCTAGTTTTTAATAAATTTACAAGTCCCATAGCTCGGGAACGGCTCGGTATATTTTGATGAAAGTTGTTTTGGATGAAAGATCGCAAGGTCAGATTCAATATAGATTGCTTTTGGACTTCGGAAACGGCAAAGAAAAGACGAAGAATAAGCTATTTCCAATTTACGCCCACTTTTTACGACTGCAAAGTGGGCGTGGAAAAATTTTATTTGACACATTTCATTCCCCAATGTGTTCTCTATTAGCTGTCAAAATTTCATGCATGTATCTTTCAAAATAACGGAGTTACCGGATATTTGAAATTTTGAAAAAATTCGGTTATTTTTTGTGAAACACCAGGGCAACAGAAGCTGGTAGGAGGTGGATTTCGGGAATTAGTTTTTTTCAAAACGCTACAACTCGGCTATTGTTCGACCGATTCGTTTGATTGTTCCACCATATGAGAAATTGGAAGCGGGGCTACAAAGTGGACAAACTTTGTCCCGCCTGGTGGCCCCCGGGTCAAGCAAAAAAATGCAAAACATTCTTGTAATCGTTATATCTCGCCAAGTTAAAAAGCCACAGAGTTCATATGGCGTCCATACCAAGCTCCAACTTCCATACTAGCTGTTTGTCGAGTTTCACTTCTCTATCTTCGGAAACTTCGGAGTTATAGCTCAGTTTCTTAAAGGGTCACAACAAGCCGAAGTAACCGGAAGTGGCAAGTTTTTAATAAATTTACTAGTCCCATAGCTCGGGAACGGCTAGGTATATTTTGATGAAAGTTGTTTTGGATGAAAGATTGCAAGGTCAGATTCAATATATATTGCTTTTGGACTTCGGTAACGGCAAAAAAGACGAAGAATAAGCTATTTCCAATTTACGCCCACTTTTTACGACTTCAAAGTGGGCGTGGAAAAATTTTATTAGACGCATTTCATTCTATAATGTGTTCTCTATTAGCTGTCAAAATTTCATGCATGTATCTTTCAAAATAACGGAGTTACCGGATATTTGAAATTTTGAAAAATTTGGGTTATTTTTTGTGAAATACCAGGGCAACAGAAGCTGGTAGGAGGTGGATTTCGGGAATTAGTTTTTTTTTAAAACGCTACAACTCGGCTATTGTTCGACCGATTCGTTTGAGTGTTTCACCATATGATAGATTGCAAGCGGGGCTACAAAGTGGGCAAACTTTGGCCCGCCTGGTGGCCCCCGGGTCAAGCAAAAAATGCAAAACATTCTTGTAATCGTTATATCTCGCCAAGTTAAAAAGACACAGAGTTCATATGGCGTTCATACCAAGCTCCAACTTCCATACTAGCTGTCTGTCGAGTTGCACTTCTCTATCTTCAGAAACTTCGGAGTTATAGCTCAGTTTCTTAAAGGGTCACAACAAGCCGAAGTAACCGGAAGTGGCTAGTTTTTAATAAATTTACAAGTCCCATAGCTCGGGAACGGCTAGGTATATTTTGATGAAAGTTGTTTTGGATGAAAGATTGCAAGGTCAGCTTCAATATATATTGCTTTTGGACTTCGGAAACGGCAAAAAAAGACGAAGAATAAGCTATTTCCAATTTACGCCCACTTTTTACGACTTCAAAGTGGGCGTGGAAAAATTTTATTAGACGCATTTCATTCTATAATGTGTTCTCTATTAGCTGTCAAAATTTCATGCATGTATCTTTCAAAATAACGGAGTTACCGGATATTTGAAATTTTGAAAAATTTGGGTTATTTTTTGTGAAATACCAGGGCAACAGAAGCTGGTAGGAGGTGGATTTCGGGAATTAGTTTTTTTCAAAACGCTACAACTCGGCTATTGTTCGACCGATTCGTTTGAGTGTTTCACCATATGATAGATTGCAAGCGGGGCTACAAAGTGGGCAAACTTTGGCCCGCCTGGTGGCCCCCGGGTCAAGCAAAAAATGCAAAACATTCTTGTAATCGTTATATCTCGCCAAGTTAAAAAGACACAGAGTTCATATGGCGTTCATACCAAGCTCCAACTTCCATACTAGCTGTCTGTCGAGTTGCACTTCTCTATCTTCAGAAACTTCGGAGTTATAGCTCAGTTTCTTAAAGGGTCACAACAAGCCGAAGTAACCGGAAGTGGCTAGTTTTTAATAAATTTACAAGTCACATAGCTCGGGAACGGCTCGGTATATTTTGATGAAAGTTGTTTTGGATGAAAGATCGCAAGGTCAGCTTCAATATATATTGCTTTTGGACTTCGGAAACGGCAAAGAAAATACGAAGAATAAGCTATTTCCAATTTACGCCCACTTTTTACGACTTCAAAGTGGGCGTGGAAAAATTTTATTAGACGCATTTCATTCTACAATGTGTTCTCTATTAGCTGTCAAAGTTTCATGCATGTATCTTTCAAAATAACGGAGTTACCGGATATTTGAAATTTTGAAAAATTTGGGTTATTTTTTGTGAAATACCAGGGCAACAGAAGCTGGTAGGAGGTGGATTTCGGGAATTAGTTTTTTTCAAAACGCTACAACTCGGCTATTGTTCGACCGATTCGTTTGAGTGTTCCACCATATGATAGATTGCAAGCGGGGCTACAAAGTGGGCAAACTTTGGCCCGCCTGGTGGCCCCCGGGTCAAGCAAAAAATGCAAAACATTCTTGTAATCGATATATCTCGCCAAGTTAAAAAGCCACAGAGTTCATATAGCGTCCATACCAAGCTCCAACTTCCATACTAGCTGTCTGTCGAGTTGCGATTCTCTATGTTCAGAAACTTCGGAGTTATAGCTCAGTTTCTTAAAGGGTCACAACAAGCCGAAGTAACCGGAAGTGGCTAGTTTTTAATAAATTTACAAGTCACATAGCTCGGGAACGGCTCGGTATATTTTGATGAAAGTTGTTTTGGATGAAAGATCGCAAGGTCAGATTCAATATAGATTGCTTGTGGACTTCGGAAACGGCAAAGAAAAGACGAAGAATAAGCTATTTCCAATTTACGCCCACTTTTTACGACTGCAAAGTGGGCGTGGAAAAATTTTATTTGACACATTTCATTCCCCAATGTGTTCTCTATTAGCTGTCAAAATTTCATGCATGTATCTTTCAAAATAACGGAGTTACCGGATATTTGAAATTTTGAAAAAATTCGGTTATTTTTTGTGAAACACCAGGGCAACAGAAGCTGGTAGGAGGTGGATTTCGGGAATTAGTTTTTTTCAAAACGCTACAACTCGGCTATTGTTCGACCGATTCGTTTGATTGTTCCACCATATGAGAGATTGGAAGCGGGGCTACAAAGTGGGCAAACTTTGTCCCGCCTGGTGGCCCTCGGGTCAAGCAAAAAATGCAAAACATTCTTGTAATCGTTATATCTCGCCAAGTTAAAAAACCACAGAATTCATATGGCGTCCATACCAAGCTCCAACTTCCATACTAGCTGTTTGTCGAGTTTCACTTCTCTATCTTCAGAAACTTCGGAGTTATAGTTGAGTTTCTTAAAGGGTCACAACATGCCGAAGTAACCGGAAGTGGCTAGTTTTTAATAAATTTACAAGTCACATAGCTCGGGAACGGCTCGGTATGTTTTGATGAAAGTTGTTTTGGATGAAAGATCGCAAGGTCAGATTCAATATAGATTGCTTTTGGACTTCGGAAACGGCAAAGAAAAGACGAAGAATAAGCTATTTCCAATTTACGCCCACTTTTTACGACTGCAAAGTGGGCGTGGAAAAATTTTATTTGACACATTTCATTCCCCAATGTGTTCTCTATTAGCTGTCAAAATTTCATGCATGTATCTTTTAAAATAACGGAGTTACCGGATATTTGAAATTTTGAAAAAATTAGGTTATTTTTTGTGAAACACCAGGGCAACAGAAGCTGGTAGGAGGTGGATTTCGGGAATTAGTTTTTTTCAGAACGCTACAACTCGGCTATTGTTCGACCGATTCGTTTGAGTGTTTCACCATATGATAGATTGCAAGCGGGGCTACAAAGTGGGCAAACTTTGGCCCGCCTGGTGGCCCCCGGGTCAAGCAAAAAATGCAAAACATTCTTGTAATCGTTATATCTCGCCAAGTTAAAAAGACACAGAGTTCATATGGCGTTCATACCAAGCTCCAACTTCCATACTAGCTGTCTGTCGAGTTGCACTTCTCTATCTTCAGAAACTTCGGAGTTATAGCTCAGTTTCTTAAAGGGTCACAACAAGCCGAAGTAACCGGAAGTGGCTAGTTTTTAATAAATTTACAAGTCACATAGCTCGGGAACGGCTCGGTATATTTTGATGAAAGTTGTTTTGGATGAAAGATCGCAAGGTCAGATTCAATATAGATTGCTTTTGGACTTCGGAAACGGCAAAGAAAAGACGAAGAATAAGCTATTTCCAATTTACGCCCACTTTTTACGACTGCAAAGTGGGCGTGGAAAAATTTTATTTGACACATTTCATTCCCCAATGTGTTCTCTATTAGCTGTCAAAATTTCATGCATGTACCTTTAAAAATAACGGAGTTACCGGATATTTGAAATTTTGAAAAATTTGGGTTATTTTTGTGAAATACCAGGGCAACAGAAGCTGGTAGGAGGTGGATTTCGGGAATTAGTTTTTTTCAAAACGCTACAACTCGGCTATTGTTCGACCGATTCGTTTGAGTGTTCCACCATATGATAGATTGCAAGCGGGGCTACAAAGTGTACAAACTTTGGCCCGCCTGGTGGCCCCCGGGTCAAACAAAAAATGCAAAACATTCTTGTAATCGATATATCTCGCCAAGTTAAAAAGCCACAGAGTTCATATAGCGTCCATACCAAGCTCCAACTTCCATACTAGCTGTCTGTCGAGTTGCGATTCTCTATGTTCAGAAACTTCGGAGTTATAGCTCAGTTTCTTAAAGGGTCACAACAAGCCGAAGTAACCGGAAGTGGCAAGTTTTTAATAAATTTACTAGTCCCATAGCTCGGGAACGGCTAGGTATATTTTGATGAAAGTTGTTTTGGGTGAAAGATTGCAAGGTCAGCTTCAATATATATTGCTTTTGGAATTCGGAAACAGCAAAAAAAAAAAGACGAAGAATAAGCTATTTCCAATTTACGCCCACTTTTTACGACTTCAAAGTGGGCGTTGAAAAATTTTATTAGACGCATTTCATTCTATAATGTGTTCTCTATTAGCTGTCAAAATTTCATGCATGTATCTTTCAAAATAACGGAGTTACCGGATATTTGAAATTTTGAAAAATTTGGGTTATTTTTTGTGAAATACCAGGGCAACAGAAGCTGGTAGGAGGTGGATTTCGGGAATTAGTTTTTTTCAAAACGCTACAACTCGGCTATTGTTCGACCGATTCGTTTGAGTGTTCCACCATATGATAGATTGGAAGCGGGGCTACAAAGTGGGCAAACTTTGTCCCGCCTGGTGGCCCCCGGGTCAAGCAAAAAATGCAAAACATTCTTGTAATCGTTATATCTCGCCAAGTTAAAAAACCACAGAATTCATATGGCGTCCATACCAAGCTCTAACTCCAATACTAGCTGTTTGTCGAGTTTCACTTCTCTATCTTCAGAAACTTCGGAGTTATAGCTCAGTTTCTTAAAGGGTCACAACAAGCCGAAGTAACCGGAAGTGGCAAGTTTTTAATAAATTTACAAGTCACATAGCTCGGGAACGGCTAGGTATATTTTGATGAAAGTTGTTTTGGATGAAAGATCGCAAGGTCAGATTCAATATAGATTGCTTTTGGACTTCGGAAACGGCAAAGAAAAGACGAAGAATAAGCTATTTCCAATTTACGCCCACTTTTTACGACTGCAAAGTGGGCGTGGAAAAATTTTATTTGACACATTTCATTCCCCAATGTGTTCTCTATTAGCTGTCAAAATTTCATGCATGTATCTTTCAAAATAACGGAGTTACCGGATATTTGAAATTTTGAAAAAATTCGGTTATTTTTTGTGAAACACCAGGGCAACAGAAGCTGGTAGGAGGTGGATTTCGGGAATTAGTTTTTTTCAAAACGCTACAACTCGGCTATTGTTCGACCGATTCGTTTGATTGTTCCACCATATGAGAGATTGGAAGCGGGGCTACAAAGTGGGCAAACTTTGTCCCGCCTGGTGGCCCCCGGGTCAAGCAAAAAATGCAAAACATTCTTGTAATCGTTATATCTCGCCAAGTTAAAAACCACAGAATTCATATGGCGTCCATACCAAGCTCCAACTTCCATACTAGCTGTTTGTCGAGTTTCACTTCTCTATCTTCAGAAACTTCGGAGTTATAGTTCAGTTTCTTAAAGGGTCACAACAAGCCGAAGTAACCGGAAGTGGCAAGTTTTTAATAAATTTACAAGTCACATAGCTCGGGAACGGCTCGGTATATTTTGATGAAAGTTGTTTTGGATGAAAGATCGCAAGGTCAGATTCAATATAGATTGCTTTTGGACTTCGGAAACGGCAAAGAAAAGACGAAGAATAAGCTATTTCCAATTTACGCCCACTTTTTACGACTGCAAAGTGGGCGTGGAAAAATTTTATTTGACACATTTCATTCCCCAATGTGTTCTCTATTAGCTGTCAAAATTTCATGCATGTATCTTTCAAAATAACGGAGTTACCGGATATTTGAAATTTTGAAAAAATTAGGTTATTTTTTGTGAAACACCAGGGCAACAGAAGCTGGTAGGAGGTGGATTTCGGGAATTAGTTTTTTTCAAAACGCTACAACTCGGCTATTGTTCGACCGATTCGTTTGATTGTTCCACCATATGAGAAATTGGAAGCGGGGCTACAAAGTGGACAAACTCTGTCCCTCCTGGTGGCCCCCGGGTCAAGCAAAAAATGCAAAACATTCTTGTAATCGTTATATCTCGCCAAGTTAAAAAGCCACAGAGTTCATATGGCGTCCATACCAAGCTCCAACTTCCATACTAGCTGTTTGTCGAGTTTCACTTCTCTATCTTCGGAAACTTCGGAGTTATAGCTCAGTTTCTTAAAGGGTCACAACAAGCCGAAGTAACCGGAAGTGGCAAGTTTTTAATAAATTTACAAGTCACATAGCTCGGGAACGGCTCGGTATATTTTGATGAAAGTTGTTTTGGATGAAAGATTGCAAGGGCAGCTTCAATATATATTGCTTTTGGAATTCGGAAACGGCAAAAAAAAAGACGAAGAATAAGCTATTTCCAATTTACGCCCACTTTTTACGACTGCAAAGTGGGCGTGGAAAAATTTTATTTGACACATTTCATTCCCCAATGTGTTCTCTATTAGCTGTCAAAATTTCATGCATGTATCTTTCAAAATAACGGAGTTACCGGATATTTGAAATTTTGAAAAAATTCGGTTATTTTTTGTGAAACACCAGGGCAACAGAAGCTGGTAGGAGGTGGATTTCGGGAATTAGTTTTTTTCAAAATGCTACAACTCGGCTATTGTTCGACCGATTCGTTTGATTGTTCCACCATATGAGAGATTGGAAGCGGGGCTACAAAGTGGGCAAACTTTGTTCCGCCTGGTGGCCCCCGGGTCAAGCAAAAAATGCAAAACATTCTTGTAATCGTTATATCTCGCCAAGTTAAAAAACCACAGAATTCATATGGCGTCCATACCAAGCTCCAACTTCCATACTAGCTGTTTGTCGAGTTTCACTTCTCTATCTTCAGAAACTTCGGAGTTATAGTTCAGTTTCTTAAAGGGTCACAACAAGCCGAAGTAACCGGAAGTGGCAAGTTTTTAATAAATTTACTAGTCCCATAGCTCGGGAACGGCTAGGTATATTTTGATGGAAGTTGTTTTGGATGAAAGATTGCAAGGTCAGCTTCAATATATATTGCTTTTGGACTTCGGAAACGGCAAAAAAAGACGAAGAATAAGCTATTTCCAATTTACGCCCACTTTTTACGACTTCAAAGTGGGCGTGGAAAAATTTTATTAGACGCATTTCATTCTATAATGTGTTCTCTATTAGCTGTCAAAATTTCATGCATGTATCTTTCAAAATAACGGAGTTACCGGATATTTGAAATTTTGAAAAATTTGGGTTATTTTTTGTGAAATACCAGGGCAACAGAAGCTGGTAGGAGGTGGATTTCGGGAATTAGTTTTTTTCAAAACGCTACAACTCGGCTATTGTTCGACCGATTCGTTTGAGTGTTCCACCATATGATAGATTGCAAGCGGGGCTACAAAGTGGGCAAACTTTGGCCCGCCTGGTGGCCCCCGGGTCAAGCAAAAAATGCAAAACATTCTTGTAATCGTTATATCTCGCCAAGTTAAAAAGCCACAGAGTTCATATGGCGTTCATACCAAGCTCCAACTTCCATACTAGCTGTCTGTCGAGTTGCACTTCTCTATCTTCAGAAACTTCGGAGTTATAGCTCAGTTTCTTAAAGGGTCACAACAAGCCGAAGTAACCGGAAGTGGCTAGTTTTTAATAAATTTACAAGTCCCATAGCTCGGGAACGGCTCGGTATATTTTGATGAAAGTTGTTTTGGATGAAAGATCGCAAGGTCAGATTCAATATAGATTGCTTTTGGACTTCGGAAACGGCAAAGAAAAGACGAAGAATAAGCTATTTCCAATTTACGCCCACTTTTTACGACTTCAAAGTGGGCGTTGAAAAATTTTATTAGACGCATTTCATTCTATAATGTGTTCTCTATTAGCTGTCAAAATTTCATGCATGTATCTTTCAAAATAACGGAGTTACCGGATATTTGAAATTTTGAAAAATTTGGGTTATTTTTTGTGAAATACCAGGGCAACAGAAGCTGGTAGGAGGTGGATTTCGGGAATTAGTTTTTTTCAAAACGCTACAACTCGGCTATTGTTCGACCGATTCGTTTGAGTGTTCCACCATATGATAGATTGGAAGCGGGGCTACAAAGTGGGCAAACTTTGTCCCGCCTGGTGGCCCCCGGGTCAAGCAAAAAATGCAAAACATTCTTGTAATCGTTATATCTCGCCAAGTTAAAAAACCACAGAATTCATATGGCGTCCATACCAAGCTCTAACTCCAATACTAGCTGTTTGTCGAGTTTCACTTCTCTATCTTCAGAAACTTCGGAGTTATAGCTCAGTTTCTTAAAGGGTCACAACAAGCCGAAGTAACCGGAAGTGGCAAGTTTTTAATAAATTTACAAGTCACATAGCTCGGGAACGGCTAGGTATATTTTGATGAAAGTTGTTTTGGATGAAAGATCGCAAGGTCAGATTCAATATAGATTGCTTTTGGACTTCGGAAACGGCAAAGAAAAGACGAAGAATAAGCTATTTCCAATTTACGCCCACTTTTTACGACTGCAAAGTGGGCGTGGAAAAATTTTATTTGACACATTTCATTCCCCAATGTGTTCTCTATTAGCTGTCAAAATTTCATGCATGTATCTTTCAAAATAACGGAGTTACCGGATATTTGAAATTTTGAAAAAATTCGGTTATTTTTTGTGAAACACCAGGGCAACAGAAGCTGGTAGGAGGTGGATTTCGGGAATTAGTTTTTTTCAAAACGCTACAACTCGGCTATTGTTCGACCGATTCGTTTGATTGTTCCACCATATGAGAGATTGGAAGCGGGGCTACAAAGTGGGCAAACTTTGTCCCGCCTGGTGGCCCCCGGGTCAAGCAAAAAATGCAAAACATTCTTGTAATCGTTATATCTCGCCAAGTTAAAAACCACAGAATTCATATGGCGTCCATACCAAGCTCCAACTTCCATACTAGCTGTTTGTCGAGTTTCACTTCTCTATCTTCAGAAACTTCGGAGTTATAGTTCAGTTTCTTAAAGGGTCACAACAAGCCGAAGTAACCGGAAGTGGCAAGTTTTTAATAAATTTACAAGTCACATAGCTCGGGAACGGCTCGGTATATTTTGATGAAAGTTGTTTTGGATGAAAGATCGCAAGGTCAGATTCAATATAGATTGCTTTTGGACTTCGGAAACGGCAAAGAAAAGACGAAGAATAAGCTATTTCCAATTTACGCCCACTTTTTACGACTGCAAAGTGGGCGTGGAAAAATTTTATTTGACACATTTCATTCCCCAATGTGTTCTCTATTAGCTGTCAAAATTTCATGCATGTATCTTTCAAAATAACGGAGTTACCGGATATTTGAAATTTTGAAAAAATTAGGTTATTTTTTGTGAAACACCAGGGCAACAGAAGCTGGTAGGAGGTGGATTTCGGGAATTAGTTTTTTTCAAAACGCTACAACTCGGCTATTGTTCGACCGATTCGTTTGATTGTTCCACCATATGAGAAATTGGAAGCGGGGCTACAAAGTGGACAAACTCTGTCCCTCCTGGTGGCCCCCGGGTCAAGCAAAAAATGCAAAACATTCTTGTAATCGTTATATCTCGCCAAGTTAAAAAGCCACAGAGTTCATATGGCGTCCATACCAAGCTCCAACTTCCATACTAGCTGTTTGTCGAGTTTCACTTCTCTATCTTCGGAAACTTCGGAGTTATAGCTCAGTTTCTTAAAGGGTCACAACAAGCCGAAGTAACCGGAAGTGGCAAGTTTTTAATAAATTTACAAGTCACATAGCTCGGGAACGGCTCGGTATATTTTGATGAAAGTTGTTTTGGATGAAAGATTGCAAGGGCAGCTTCAATATATATTGCTTTTGGAATTCGGAAACGGCAAAAAAAAAGACGAAGAATAAGCTATTTCCAATTTACGCCCACTTTTTACGACTGCAAAGTGGGCGTGGAAAAATTTTATTTGACACATTTCATTCCCCAATGTGTTCTCTATTAGCTGTCAAAATTTCATGCATGTATCTTTCAAAATAACGGAGTTACCGGATATTTGAAATTTTGAAAAAATTCGGTTATTTTTTGTGAAACACCAGGGCAACAGAAGCTGGTAGGAGGTGGATTTCGGGAATTAGTTTTTTTCAAAATGCTACAACTCGGCTATTGTTCGACCGATTCGTTTGATTGTTCCACCATATGAGAGATTGGAAGCGGGGCTACAAAGTGGGCAAACTTTGTTCCGCCTGGTGGCCCCCGGGTCAAGCAAAAAATGCAAAACATTCTTGTAATCGTTATATCTCGCCAAGTTAAAAAACCACAGAATTCATATGGCGTCCATACCAAGCTCCAACTTCCATACTAGCTGTTTGTCGAGTTTCACTTCTCTATCTTCAGAAACTTCGGAGTTATAGTTCAGTTTCTTAAAGGGTCACAACAAGCCGAAGTAACCGGAAGTGGCAAGTTTTTAATAAATTTACTAGTCCCATAGCTCGGGAACGGCTAGGTATATTTTGATGGAAGTTGTTTTGGATGAAAGATTGCAAGGTCAGCTTCAATATATATTGCTTTTGGACTTCGGAAACGGCAAAAAAAGACGAAGAATAAGCTATTTCCAATTTACGCCCACTTTTTACGACTTCAAAGTGGGCGTGGAAAAATTTTATTAGACGCATTTCATTCTATAATGTGTTCTCTATTAGCTGTCAAAATTTCATGCATGTATCTTTCAAAATAACGGAGTTACCGGATATTTGAAATTTTGAAAAATTTGGGTTATTTTTTGTGAAATACCAGGGCAACAGAAGCTGGTAGGAGGTGGATTTCGGGAATTAGTTTTTTTCAAAACGCTACAACTCGGCTATTGTTCGACCGATTCGTTTGAGTGTTCCACCATATGATAGATTGCAAGCGGGGCTACAAAGTGGGCAAACTTTGGCCCGCCTGGTGGCCCCCGGGTCAAGCAAAAAATGCAAAACATTCTTGTAATCGTTATATCTCGCCAAGTTAAAAAGCCACAGAGTTCATATGGCGTTCATACCAAGCTCCAACTTCCATACTAGCTGTCTGTCGAGTTGCACTTCTCTATCTTCAGAAACTTCGGAGTTATAGCTCAGTTTCTTAAAGGGTCACAACAAGCCGAAGTAACCGGAAGTGGCTAGTTTTTAATAAATTTACAAGTCCCATAGCTCGGGAACGGCTCGGTATATTTTGATGAAAGTTGTTTTGGATGAAAGATCGCAAGGTCAGATTCAATATAGATTGCTTTTGGACTTCGGAAACGGCAAAGAAAAGACGAAGAATAAGCTATTTCCAATTTACGCCCACTTTTTACGACTGCAAAGTGGGCGTGGAAAAATTTTATTTGACACATTTCATTCCCCAATGTGTTCTCTATTAGCTGTCAAAATTTCATGCATGTATCTTTCAAAATAACGGAGTTACCGGATATTTGAAATTTTGAAAAATTTGGGTTATTTTTTGTGAAATACCAGGGCAACAGAAGCTGGTAGGAGGTGGATTTCGGGAATTAGTTTTTTTCAAAACGCTACAACTCGGCTATTGTTCGACCGATTCGTTTGATTGTTCCACCATATGAGAGATTGGAAGCGGGGCTACAAAGTGGGCAAACTTTGGCCCGCCTGGTGGCCCCCGGGTCAAGCAAAAAATGCAAAACATTCTTGTAATCGTTATATCTCGCCAAGTTAAAAAACCACAGAATTCATATGGCGTCCATACCAAGCTCCAACTCCAATACTAGCTGTTTGTCGAGTTTCACTTCTCTATCTTCAGAAACTTCGGAGTTATAGTTCAGTTTCTTAAAGGGTCACAACAAGCCGAAGTAACCGGAAGTGGCTAGTTTTTAATAAATTTACAAGTCACATAGCTCGGGAACGGCTCGGTATATTTTGATGAAAGTTGTTTTGGATGAAAGATCGCAAGGTCAGATTCAATATAGCTTGCTTTTGGACTTCGGAAACGGCAAAGAAAAGACGAAGAATAAGCTATTTCCAATTTACGCCCACTTTTTACGACTGCAAAGTGGGCGTGGAAAAATTTTATTTGACACATTTCATTCCCCAATGTGTTCTCTATTAGCTGTCAAAATTTCATGCATGTATCTTTCAAAATAACGGAGTTACCGGATATTTGAAATTTTGAAAAAATTCGGTTATTTTTTGTGAAACACCAGGGCAACAGAAGCTGGTAGGAGGTGGATTTCGGGAATTAGTTTTTTTCAAAACGCTACAACTCGGCTATTGTTCGACCGATTCGTTTGATTGTTCCACCATATGAGAGATTGGAAGCGGGGCTACAAAGTGGGCAAACTTTGTCCCGCTGGTGGCCCCCGGGTCAAGCAAAAAATGCAAAACATTCTTGTAATCGTTATATCTCGCCAAGTTAAAAAACCACAGAATTCATATGGCGTCCATACCAAGCTCTAACTCCAATACTAGCTGTTTGTCGAGTTTCACTTCTCTATCTTCAGAAACTTCGGAGTTATAGTTCAGTTTCTTAAAGGGTCACAACAAGCCGAAGTAACCGGAAGTGGCTAGTTTTTAATAAATTTACAAGTCACATAGCTCGGGAACGGCTCGGTATATTTTGATGAAAGTTGTTTTGGATGAAAGATCGCAAGGTCAGATTCAATATAGATTGCTTTTGGACTTCGGAAACGGCAAAGAAAAGACGAAGAATAAGCTATTTCCAATTTACGCCCACTTTTTACGACTGCAAAGTGGGCGTGGAAAAATTTTATTTGACACATTTCATTCCCCAATGTGTTCTCTATTAGCTGTCAAAATTTCATGCATGTATCTTTCAAAATAACGGAGTTACCGGATATTTGAAATTTTGAAAAAATTAGGTTATTTTTTGTGAAACACCAGGGCAACAGAAGCTGGTAGGAGGTGGATTTCGGGAATTAGTTTTTTTCAAAACGCTACAACTCGGCTATTGTTCGACCGATTCGTTTGATTGTTCCACCATATGAGAAATTGGAAGCGGGGCTACAAAGTGGACAAACTTTGTCCCGCCTGGTGGCCCCCGGGTCAAGCAAAAAATGCAAAACATTCTTGTAATCGTTATATCTCGCCAAGTTAAAAAGCCACAGAGTTCATATGGCGTCCATACCAAGCTCCAACTTCCATACTAGCTGTTTGTCGAGTTTCACTTCTCTATCTTCGGAAACTTCGGAGTTATAGCTCAGTTTCTTAAAGGGTCACAACAAGCCGAAGTAACCGGAAGTGGCTAGTTTTTAATAAATTTACAAGTCACATAGCTCGGGAACGGCTCGGTATATTTTGATGAAAGTTGTTTTGGATGAAAGATTGCAAGGGCAGCTTCAATATATATTGCTTTTGGAATTCGGAAACGGCAAAAAAAAAAAGACGAAGAATAAGCTATTTCCAATTTACGCCCACTTTTTACGACTTCAAAGTGGGCGTGGAAAAATTTTATTAGACGCATTTCATTCTATAATGTGTTCTCTATTAGCTGTCAAAATTTCATGCATGTATCTTTCAAAATGACGGAGTTACCGGATATTTGAAATTTTGAAAAATTTGGGTTATTTTTTGTGAAATACCAGGGCAACAGAAGCTGGTAGGAGGTGGATTTCGGGAATTAGTTTTTTTCAAAACGCTACAACTCGGCTATTGTTCGACCGATTCGTTTGAGTGTTCCACCATATGATAGATTGCAAGCGGGGCTACAAAGTGGGCAAACTTTGGCCCGCCTGGTGGCCCCCGGGTCAAGCAAAAAATGCAAAACATTCTTGTAATCGTTATATCTCGCCAAGTTAAAAAGACACAGAGTTCATATGGCGTTCATACCAAGCTCCAACTTCCATACTAGCTGTCTGTCGAGTTGCACTTCTTTATCTTCAGAAACTTCGGAGTTATAGCTCAGTTTCTTAAAGGGTCACAACAAGCCGAAGTAACCGGAAGTGGCTAGTTTTTAATAAATTTACAAGTCACATAGCTCGGGAACGGCTCGGTATATTTTGATGAAAGTTGTTTTGGATGAAAGATCGCAAGGTCAGATTCAATATAAATTGCTTTTGGACTTCGGAAACGGCAAAGAAAAGACGAAGAATAAGCTATTTCCAATTTACGCCCACTTTTTACGACTGCAAAGTGGGCGTGGAAAAATTTTATTTGACACATTTCATTCCCCAATGTGTTCTCTATTAGCTGTCAAAATTTCATGCATGTATCTTTCAAAATAACGGAGTTACCGGATATTTGAAATTTTGAAAAAATTCGGTTATTTTTTGTGAAACACCAGGGCAACAGAAGCTGGTAGGAGGTGGATTTCGGGAATTAGTTTTTTTCAAAACGCTACAACTCGGCTATTGTTCGACCGATTCGTTTGATTGTTCCACCATATGAGATTGGAAGCGGGGCTACAAAGTGGGCAAACTTTGTCCCGCCTGGTGGCCCCCGGGTCAAGCAAAAAATGCAAAACATTCTTGTAATCGTTATATCTCGCCAAGTTAAAAAACCACAGAATTCATATGGCGTCCATACCAAGCTCCAACTTCCATACTAGCTGTTTGTCGAGTTTCACTTCTCTATCTTCAGAAACTTCGGAGTTATAGTTCAGTTTCTTAAAGGGTCACAACAAGCCGAAGTAACCGGAAGTGGCAAGTTTTTAATAAATTTACTAGTCCCATAGCTCGGGAACGGCTAGGTATATTTTGATGAAAGTTGTTTTGGGTGAAAGATTGCAAGGTCAGCTTCAATATATATTGCTTTTGGACTTCGGAAACGGCAAAAAAAGACGAAGAATAAGCTATTTCCAATTTACGCCCACTTTTTACGACTTCAAAGTGGGCGTGGAAAAATTTTATTAGACGCATTTCATTCTATAATGTGTTCTCTATTAGCTGTCAAAATTTCATGCATGTATCTTTCAAAATAACGGAGTTACCGGATATTTGAAATTTTGAAAAATTTGGGTTATTTTTTGTGAAATACCAGGGCAACAGAAGCTGGTAGGAGGTGGATTTCGGGAATTAGTTTTTTTCAAAACGCTACAACTCGGCTATTGTTCGACCGATTCGTTTGAGTGTTCCACCATATGATAGATTGCAAGCGGGGCTACAAAGTGGGCAAACTTTGGCCCGCCTGGTGGCCCCGGGTCAAGCAAAAAATGCAAAACATTCTTGTAATCGTTATATCTCGCCAAGTTAAAAAGCCACAGAGTTCATATGGCGTTCATACCAAGCTCCAACTTCCATACTAGCTGTCTGTCGAGTTGCACTTCTCTATCTTCAGAAACTTCGGAGTTATAGCTCAGTTTCTTAAAGGGTCACAACAAGCCGAAGTAACCGGAAGTGGCTAGTTTTTAATAAATTTACAAGTCCCATAGCTCGGGAACGGCTCGGTATATTTTGATGAAAGTTGTTTTGGATGAAAGATCGCAAGGTCAGATTCAATATAGATTGCTTTTGGACTTCGGAAACGGCAAAGAAAAGACGAAGAATAAGCTATTTCCAATTTACGCCCCTTTTTTGGGACTTCAAAGTGGGCGTGGAAAAATTTTATTTGACACATTTCATTCCCCATTGTGCTCTCTATTAGCTGTCAAAATTTCATGCATGTATCTTTCAAAATAACGGAGTTACCGGATATTTCAAATTTTTAAAAATTTGGGTTATTTTTTGTGAAATACCAGGGCAACAGAAGCTGGTAGGAGGTGGATTTCGGGAATTAGTTTTTTTCAAAACGCTACAACTCGGCTATTGTTCGGCCGATTCGTTTGAGTGTTCCACCATGTGATAGATTGCAAGCGGGGCTACAAAGTGGGCAAACTTTGGCCCGCCTGGTGGCCCCCGGGTCAAGAAAAAAATGCAAAACATTCTTGTAATCGTTATATCTCGCCAAGTTAAAAAGCCACAGAGTTCATATGGCGTTTATACCAAGCTCCAACTTCCATACTAGCTGTCTGTCGAGTTGCACTTCTCTATCTTCAGAAACTTCGGAGTTATAGCTCAGTTTCTTAAAGGGTCACAACAAGCCGAAGTAACCGGAAGTGGCTAGTTTTTAATAAATTTACAAGTCCCATAGCTCGGGAACGGCTCGGTATATTTTGATGAAAGTTGTTTTGGATGAAAGATCGCAAGGTCAGATTCAATATAGATTGCTTTTGGACTTCGGAAACGGCAAAGAAAAGACGAAGAATAAGCTATTTCCAATTTACGCCCACTTTTTTCGACTGCAAAGTGGGCGTGGAAAAATTTTATTTGACACATTTCATTCCCCAATGTGTTCTCTATTAGCTGTCAATATTTCATGCATGTATCTTTCAAAATAACGGAGTTACCGGATATTTGAAATTTTGAAAAATTTGGGTTATTTTTTGTGAAATACCAGGGCAACAGAAGCTGGTAGGAGGTGGATTTCGGGAATTAGTTTTTTTCAAAACGCTACAACTCGGCTATTGTTCGACCGATTCGTTTGAGTGTTCCACCATATGATAGATTGCAAGCGGGGCTACAAAGTGGGCAAACTTTGGCCCGCCTGGTGGCCCCCGGGTCAAGCAAAAAATGCAAAACATTCTTGTAATCGTTATATCTCGCCAAGTTAAAAAGACACAGAGTTCATATGGCGTTCATACCAAGCTCCAACTTCCATACTAGCTGTCTGTCGAGTTGCACTTCTCTATCTTCAGAAACTTCGGAGTTATAGCTCAGTTTCTTAAAGGGTCACAACAAGCCGAAGTAACCGGAAGTGGCTAGTTTTTAATAAATTTACAAGTCCCATAGCTCGGGAACGGCTCGGTATATTTTGATGAAAGTTGTTTTGGATGAAAGATCGCAAGGTCAGATTCAATATAGATTGCTTTTGGACTTCGGAAACGGCAAAGAAAAGACGAAGAATAAGCTATTTCCAATTTACGCCCACTTTTTACGACTGCAAAGTGGGCGTGGAAAAATTTTATTTGACACATTTCATTCCCCAATGTGTTCTCTATTAGCTGTCAAAATTTCATGCATGTATCTTTCAAAATAACGGAGTTACCGGATATTTGAAATTTTGAAAAAATTCGGTTATTTTTTGTGAAACACCAGGGCAACAGAAGCTGGTAGGAGGTGGATTTCGGGAATTAGTTTTTTTCAAAACGCTACAACTCGGCTATTGTTCGACCGATTCGTTTGATTGTTCCACCATATGAGAGATTGGAAGCGGGGCTACAAAGTGGGCAAACTTTGTCCCGCTGGTGGCCCCCGGGTCAAGCAAAAAATGCAAAACATTCTTGTAATCGTTATATCTCGCCAAGTTAAAAAACCACAGAATTCATATGGCGTCCATACCAAGCTCCAACTCCAATACTAGCTGTTTGTCGAGTTTCACTTCTCTATCTTCAGAAACTTCGGAGTTATAGTTCAGTTTCTTAAAGGGTCACAACAAGCCGAAGTAACCGGAAGTGGCTAGTTTTTAATAAATTTACAAGTCCCATAGCTCGGGAACGGCTCGGTATATTTTGATGAAAGTTGTTTTGGATGAAAGATCGCAAGGTCAGATTCAATATAGATTGCTTTTGGACTTCGGAAACGGCAAAGAAAAGACGAAGAATAAGCTATTTCCAATTTACGCCCACTTTTTACGACTGCAAAGTGGGCGTGGAAAAATTTTATTTGACACATTTCATTCCCCAATGTGTTCTCTATTAGCTGTCAAAATTTCATGCATGTATCTTTCAAAATAACGGAGTTACCGGATATTTGAAATTTTGAAAAAATTCGGTTATTTTTTGTGAAACACCAGGGCAACAGAAGCTGGTAGGAGGTGGATTTCGGGAATTAGTTTTTTTCAAAACGCTACAACTCGGCTATTGTTCGACCGATTCGTTTGATTGTTCCACCATATGAGAGATTGGAAGCGGGGCTACAAAGTGGGCAAACTTTGTCCCGCTGGTGGCCCCCGGGTCAAGCAAAAAATGCAAAACATTCTTGTAATCGTTATATCTCGCCAAGTTAAAAAACCACAGAATTCATATGGCGTCCATACCAAGCTCCAACTCCAATACTAGCTGTTTGTCGAGTTTCACTTCTCTATCTTCAGAAACTTCGGAGTTATAGTTCAGTTTCTTAAAGGGTCACAACAAGCCGAAGTAACCGGAAGTGGCTAGTTTTTAATAAATTTACGTCACATAGCTCGGGAACGGCTCGGTATATTTTGATGAAAGTTGTTTTGGATGAAAGATCGCAAGGTCAGATTCAATATAGATTGCTTTTGGACTTCGGAAACGGCAAAGAAAAGACGAAGAATAAGCTATTTCCAATTTACGCCCACTTTTTACGACTGCAAAGTGGGCCTGGAAAAATTTTATTTGACACATTTCATTCCCCAATGTGTTCTCTATTAGCTGTCAAAATTTCATGCATGTATCTTTCAAAATAACGGAGTTACCGGATATTTGAAATTTTGAAAAAATTAGGTTATTTTTTGTGAAACACCATGGCAACAGAAGCTGGTAGGAGGTGGATTTCGGGAATTAGTTTTTTTCAAAACGCTACAACTCGGCTATTGTTCGACCGATTCGTTTGATTGTTCCACCATATGAGAAATTGGAAGCGGGGCTACAAAGTGGACAAACTTTGTCCCGCCTGGTGGCCCCCGGGTCAAGCAAAAAATGCAAAACATTCTTGTAATCGTTATATCTCGCCAAGTTAAAAAGCCACAGAGTTCATATGGCGTCCATACCAAGCTCCAACTTCCATACTAGCTGTTTGTCGAGTTTCACTTCTCTATCTTCGGAAACTTCGGAGTTATAGCTCAGTTTCTTAAAGGGTCACAACAAGCCGAAGTAACCGGAAGTGGCTAGTTTTTAATAAATTTACAAGTCCCATAGCTCGGGAACGGCTCGGTATATTTTGATGAAAGTTGTTTTGGATGAAAGATCGCAAGGTCAGATTCAATATAGATTGCTTTTGGACTTCGGAAACGGCAAAGAAAAGACGAAGAATAAGCTATTTCCAATTTACGCCCACTTTTTACGACTGCAAAGTGGGCGTGGAAAAATTTTATTTGACACATTTCATTCCCCAATGTGTTCCCTATTAGCTGTCAAAATTTCATGCATGTATCTTTAAAAATAACGGAGTTACCGGATATTTGAAATTTTGAAAAATTTGGGTTATTTTTTGTGAAATACCAGGGCAACAGAAGCTGGTAGGAGGTGGATTTCGGGAATCAGTTTTTTTCAAAACGCTACAACTCGGCTATTGTTCGACCGATTCGTTTGAGTGTTCCACCATATGATAGATTGCAAGCGGGGCTACAAAGTGGGCGAACTTTGGCCCGCCTGGTGGCCCCCGGGTCAAGCAAAAAATGCAAAACATTCTTGTAATCGTTATATCTCGCCAAGTTAAAAAGCCACAGAGTTCATATGGCGTCCATACCAAGCTCCAACTTCCATACTAGCTCTTTGTCGAGTTTCACTTCTCTATCTTCAGAAACTTCGGCGTTGTAGCTCAGTTTCTTAAAGGGCCACAACAAGCCGAAGTAACCGGAAGTGGCTAGTTTTTAATAAATTTACTAGTCCCATAGCTCGGGAACGGCTAGGTATATTTTGATGAAAGTTGTTTTGGATGAAAGATCGCAAGGTCAGATTCAATATAGATTGCTTCCGGACTTCGGAAACGGCAAAGAAAAGACGAAGAATAAGCTATTTCCAATTTACGCCCACTTTTTACGACTTCAAAGTGGGCGTGGAAAAATTTTATTTGACACATTTCATTCCCCAATGTGTTCTCTATTAGCTGTCAAAATTTCATGCATGTATCTTTAAAAATAACGGAGTTACCGGATATTTGAAATTTTGAAAAATTTGGGTTATTTTTTGTGAAATACCAGGGCAACAGAAGCTGGTAGGAGGTGGATTTCGGGAATTAGTTTTTTTCAAAACGCTACAACTCGGCTATTGTTCGACCGATTCGTTTGAGTGTTCCACCATATGATAGATTGCAAGCGGGGCTACAAAGTGGGCAAACTTTGGCCCGCCTGGTGGCCCCGGGTCAAGCAAAAAATGCAAAACATTCTTGTAATCGTTATATCTCGCCAAGTTAAAAAGCCACAGAGTTCATATGGCGTTCATACCAAGCTCCAACTTCCATACTAGCTGTCTGTCGAGTTGCACTTCTCTATCTTCAGAAACTTCGGAGTTATAGCTCAGTTTCTTAAAGGGTCACAACAAGCCGAAGTAACCGGAAGTGGCTAGTTTTTAATAAATTTACAAGTCCCATAGCTCGGGAACGGCTCGGTATATTTTGATGAAAGTTGTTTTGGATGAAAGATCGCAAGGTCAGATTCAATATAGATTGCTTTTGGACTTCGGAAACGGCAAAGAAAAGACGAAGAATAAGCTATTTCCAATTTACGCCCACTTTTTACGACTGCAAAGTGGGCGTGGAAAAATTTTATTTGACACATTTCATTCCCCAATGTGTTCTCTATTAGCTGTCAAAATTTCATGCATGTATCTTTCAAAATAACGGAGTTACCGGATATTTGAAATTTTGAAAAATTTGGGTTATTTTTTGTGAAATACCAGGGCAACAGAAGCTGGTAGGAGGTGGATTTCGGGAATTAGTTTTTTTCAAAACGCTACAACTCGGCTATTGTTCGGCCGATTCGTTTGAGTGTTCCACCATGTGATAGATTGCAAGCGGGGCTACAAAGTGGGCAAACTTTGGCCCGCCTGGTGGCCCCCGGGTCAAGAAAAAAATGCAAAACATTCTTGTAATCGTTATATCTCGCCAAGTTAAAAAGCCACAGAGTTCATATGGCGTTCATACCAAGCTCCAACTTCCATACTAGCTGTCTGTCGAGTTGCACTTCTCTATCTTCAGAAACTTCGGAGTTATAGCTCAGTTTCTTAAAGGGTCACAACAAGCCGAAGTAACCGGAAGTGGCTAGTTTTTAATAAATTTACAAGTCCCATAGCTCGGGAACGGCTCGGTATATTTTGATGAAAGTTGTTTTGGATGAAAGATCGCAAGGTCAGATTCAATATAGATTGCTTTTGGACTTCGGAAACGGCAAAGAAAAGACGAAGAATAAGCTATTTCCAATTTACGCCCACTTTTTTCGACTGCAAAGTGGGCGTGGAAAAATTTTATTTGACACATTTCATTCCCCAATGTGTTCTCTATTAGCTGTCAAAATTTCATGCATGTATCTTTCAAAATAACGGAGTTACCGGATATTTGAAATTTTGAAAAATTTGGGTTATTTTTTGTGAAATACCAGGGCAACAGAAGCTGGTAGGAGGTGGATTTCGGGAATTAGTTTTTTTCAAAACGCTACAACTCGGCTATTGTTCGACCGATTCGTTTGAGTGTTCCACCATATGATAGATTGCAAGCGGGGCTACAAAGTGGGCAAACTTTGGCCCGCCTGGTGGCCCCCGGGTCAAGCAAAAAATGCAAAACATTCTTGTAATCGTTATATCTCGCCAAGTTAAAAAACCACCGAATTCATATGGCGTCCATACCAAGCTCCAACTTCCATACTAGCTGTTTGTCGAGTTTCACTTCTCTATCTTCGGAAACTTCGGAGTTATAGCTCAGTTTCTTAAAGGGTCACAACAAGCCGAAGTAACCGGAAGTGGCTAGTTTTTAATAAATTTACAAGTCCCATAGCTCGGGAACGGCTCGGTATATTTTGATGAAAGTTGTTTTGGATGAAAGATCGCAAGGTCAGATTCAATATAGATTGCTTTTGGACTTCGGAAACGGCAAAGAAAAGACGAAGAATAAGCTATTTCCAATTTACGCCCACTTTTTACGACTGCAAAGTGGGCGTGGAAAAATTTTATTTGACACATTTCATTCCCCAATGTGTTCTCTATTAGCTGTCAAAATTTCATGCATGTATCTTTCAAAATAACGGAGTTACCGGATATTTGAAATTTTGAAAAATTTGGGTTATTTTTTGTGAAATACCAGGGCAACAGAAGCTGGTAGGAGGTGGATTTCGGGAATTAGTTTTTTTTCAAAACGCTACAACTCGGCTATTGTTCGACCGATTCGTTTCAGTGTTCCACCATATGATAGATTGCAAGCGGGGCTACAAAGTGGGCAAACTTTGGCCCGCCTGGTGGCCCCCGGGTCAAGCAAAAAATGCAAAACATTCTTGTAATCGTTATATCTCGCCAAGTTAAAAAGACAGAGTTCATATGGCGTTCATACCAAGCTCCAACTTCCATACTAGCTGTCTGTCGAGTTGCACTTCTCTATCTTCAGAAACTTCGGAGTTATAGCTCAGTTTCTTAAAGGGTCACAACAAGCCGAAGTAACCGGAAGTGGCTAGTTTTTAATAAATTTACAAGTCCCATAGCTCGGGAACGGCTCGGTATATTTTGATGAAAGTTGTTTTGGATGAAAGATCGCAAGGTCAGATTCAATATAGATTGCTTTTGGACTTCGGAAACGGCAAAGAAAAGACGAAGAATAAGCTATTTCCAATTTACGCCCACTTTTTACGACTGCAAAGTGGGCGTGGAAAAATTTTATTTGACACATTTCATTCCCCAATGTGTTCTCTATTAGCTGTCAAAATTTCATGCATGTATCTTTCAAAATAACGGAGTTACCGGATATTTGAAATTTTGAAAAAATTCGGTTATTTTTTGTGAAACACCAGGGCAACAGAAGCTGGTAGGAGGTGGATTTCGGGAATTAGTTTTTTTCAAAACGCTACAACTCGGCTATTGTTCGACCGATTCGTTTGATTGTTCCACCATATGAGAGATTGGAAGCGGGGCTACAAAGTGGGCAAACTTTGTCCCGCTGATGGCCCCCGGGTCAAGCAAAAAATGCAAAACATTCTTGTAATCGTTATATCTCGCCAAGTTAAAAAACCACAGAATTCATATGGCGTCCATACCAAGCTCCAACTCCAATACTAGCTGTTTGTCGAGTTTCACTTCTCTATCTTCAGAAACTTCGGAGTTATAGTTCAGTTTCTTAAAGGGTCACAACAAGCCGAAGTAACCGGAAGTGGCTAGTTTTTAATAAATTTACAAGTCACATAGCTCGGGAACGGCTCGGTATATTTTGATGAAAGTTGTTTTGGATGAAAGATCGCAAGGTCAGATTCAATATAGATTGCTTTTGGACTTCGGAAACGGCAAAGAAAAGACGAAGAATAAGCTATTTCCAATTTACGCCCACTTTTTACGACTGCAAAGTGGGCGTGGAAAAATTTTATTTGACACATTTCATTCCCCAATGTGTTCTCTATTAGCTGTCAAAATTTCATGCATGTATCTTTCAAAATAACGGAGTTACCGGATATTTGAAATTTTGAAAAAATTAGGTTATTTTTTGTGAAACACCAGGGCAACAGAAGCTGGTAGGAGGTGGATTTCGGGAATTAGTTTTTTTCAAAACGCTACAACTCGGCTATTGTTCGACCGATTCGTTTGATTGTTCCACCATATGAGAAATTGGAAGCGGGGCTACAAAGTGGACAAACTTTGTCCCGCCTGGTGGCCCCCGGGTCAAGCAAAAAATGCAAAACATTCTTGTAATCGTTATATCTCGCCAAGTTAAAAAGCCACAGAGTTCATATGGCGTCCATACCAAGCTCCAACTTCCATACTAGCTGTTTGTCGAGTTTCACTTCTCTATCTTCGGAAACTTCGGAGTTATAGCTCAGTTTCTTAAAGGGTCACAACAAGCCGAAGTAACCGGAAGTGGCAAGTTTTTAATAAATTTACAAGTCACATAGCTCGGGAACGGCTAGGTATATTTTGATGAAAGTTGTTTTGGATGAAAGATTGCAAGGGCAGCTTCAATATATATTGCTTTTGGAATTCGGAAACGGCAAAAAAAAAGACGAAGAATAAGCTATTTCCAATTTACGCCCACTTTTTACGACTTCAAAGTGGGCGTGGAAAAATTTTATTAGACGCATTTCATTCTATAATGTGTTCTCTATTAGCTGTCAAAATTTCATGCATGTATCTTTCAAAATAACGGAGTGACCGGATATTTGAAATTTTGAAAAAGTTGGGTTATTTTTTGTGAAATACCAGGGCAACAGAAGCTGGTAGGAGGTGGATTTCGGGAATTAGTTTTTTTCAAAACGCTACAACTCGGCTATTGTTCGACCGATTCGTTTGAGTGTTCCACCATATGATAGATTGGAAGCGGGGCTACAAAGTGGGCAAACTTTGTCCCGCCTGGTGGCCCCCGGGTCAAGCAAAAAATGCAAAACATTCTTGTAATCGTTATATCTCGCCAAGTTAAAAAACCACCGAATTCATATGGCGTCCATACCAAGCTCCAACTTCCATACTAGCTGTTTGTCGAGTTTCACTTCTCTATCTTCAGAAACTTCGGAGTTATAGCTCAGTTTCTTAAAGGGTCACAACAAGCCGAAGTAACCGGAAGTGGCTAGTTTTTAATAAATTTACAAGTCACATAGCTCGGGAACGGCTCGGTATATTTTGATGAAAGTTGTTTTGGATGAAAGATCGCAAGGTCAGATTCAATATAGATTGCTTTCGGACTTCGGAAACGGCAAAGAAAAGACGAAGAATAAGCTATTTCCAATTTACGCCCACTTTTTACGAATTCAAAGTGGGCGTGGAAAATATTTATTTGACACATTTCATTCCCCAATGTGTTCTCTATTAGCTGTCAAAATTTCATGCATGTAATGGGTGTTTCTTATTGAGGTATAGAACTTTAAGTTGGCATCACTTTTTTAACTGGCGGCCATTTTGTCAGCTGTCAAGTGATTAATATTTAGTTTGGTTTGCCATTTCATCATGAACAGGTTGACAAAAGAACAACGCTTGCAAATCGTGCAAATTTATTTCGAAAATAATGGTTCAGTTCGCGAAGTTTACCGCAAGCTCCGTCCATTTTATGGTCGACATAATCGTCCATCAGAGCAATTAATTCGGTTAACCATGGATCGTTTTCGCACTACGTTTACTCTATGTGATAATACGCATCCGCAGAGACATCGAACAGTGCGCACCGAAGAAACAATTGCCGCTGTAGAGCAAGGTGTTGAAGAGGACCCGAATGAATCGATTCGCCACCGTGCACAGCAATTGGAGCTTTGTCCATCAACTTTATGGAAGATTTTGCGCAAAGATCTTGGCTTGCGACCTTACAAGATCCAGCTTGTGCAAGAATTAAAGCCGCGAGACCATGCAATGCGTCGTGATTTTGGTGTATGGGCCGAAAATGAGATTGATCTCGATGCTGATTTTCATCGCAAAATTTTGTTCAGTGATGAGGCTCATTTTTGGTTGAATGGCTACGTCAACAAGCAAAATTGCCGCATTTGGAGTGAAGAGAATCCACATGAGACCCTTGAGACGCCATTACATCCACAAAAACTGACTGTTTGGTGTGCTCTATGGGCTGGTGGAGTCATTGGGCCATACTTCTTCCGAAATAATGCTGGAGAGTCAGTTACCGTTAATGGAGACCGGGCGTGGAAAAATTTTATTTGACACATTTCATTCCCCAATGTGTTCTCTATTAGCTGTCAAAATTTCATGCATGTATCTTTCAAAATAACGGAGTTACCGGATATTTGAAATTTTAAAAAATTTCGGTTATTTTTTGTGAAATACCAGGGCAACAGAAGCTGGTAGGAGGTGGATTTCGGGAATAAGTTTTTTTCAAAACGCTACAACTCGGCTATTGTTCGACCGATTCGTGTGAGTATTCCACCATATGATAGATTGGAAGCGGGGCTACAAAGTCGGCAAACTTTGGCCCGCCTAGTGGGCCCCCGTGTCAAGCAAAAAATGCAAAACATTCATGTAATCGTTATATCTCGCCAAGTGAAAAAGCCACAGAGTTCATATGGCGTCCATACCAAGCTCCAACTTCCATACTAGCTGTCTGTCGAGTTTCACTTCTCTATCTTCAGAAACTTCGGAGTTATAGCTCAGTTTCTTAAAGGGTCACAACAAGCCGAAGTAACCGGAAGTGGCTAGTTTTTAATAAATTTACAAGTCCCATAGCTCGAGAACGTCTCGGTATATTTTGATGAAAGTTGTTTTGGATGAAAGATCGCAAGGTCAGCTTCAATATAGATTGATTTGGGCTTCGGAAACGGCAAAGAAAAGACGAAGAATAAGCTATTTCCAATTTACGCCCACTTTTTACGACTTCAAAGTGGGCGTGGCAAAATTTTATTTGACACATTTCATTCCCCAATGTGTTCTCTATTAGCTGCCAAAATTTCATGCATGTATCAACAAGCCGAAGTAACCGGAAATGGTTAGTTTTTAATAAATTTGCAAGTTGTTTTGGATGAAAGAACGCAAAGTTATGGTTCATTCAAATGGTTCAAATTTAATTTTTCTTGTAAAATTTTTGGTTTTTATTTTTTACAGAAAAAAATAAGAAAAAACACATTCCAAGTGTTTTCGATTAAGGTTTTTCAATTTTAAATTTTATATATAGATATCTTGTTCTTAAAAATGAATGCCTTCTATTTTTTTTTTTTTTTTGAAAATTTTTAATTTTAAACTTCTAGCCACCCAAAAAACTTTTGAGATCGGCCCGGTAGTCGGCATATTTATTTTAATTTTTTTTTTAAATCTTTTATTATTTTTATTTTTTATTTTAATTTTTATTCTTCACTAGCTACATCCGGTGTGCTTCGCTACCCCCATCGTGTTATCGAATGATGTAAATATTTTGTAAATAAACCGAAAACTCGGATTTTTTAATGCAACATTTCGAAAGTTTTAAAATTTTGATATTGGATCATTATTTACATAGGTTTTTTTTTAATATTTTCGGTTATTTTTAGATTTTTAATTGAACTATAGTGAATTTTTTAATCAGAAATAATTATTAGTCAGGCTTGAGTTCAGTAATTTCAATTCTTTTTATTATGCATATTATTATTATATGCATGTACCGACGGTACATCGAATAAGTAAAAATAATTAATGTGATGATCGTAAAAGATAAGCAAGAATAGTTAAACATACGTAGGTAGAGTAATATAACTTCGTGCTAACCTAAATAGAAAAATGAAAAAATAGAAAAACAGGGGAAATAAATAGTGATACTTACATATGTATTTACCAAAGGTAAATCAATAATTGTACACAACAATCATTTCTCACATTCCGTTTCATTAGAATTTACGTTAAATAGCTGATGTTAATAACAATCTCTACCCAAGTAGATAGACTAGGGTGCTGATGAAGTGCGTTGCTGCACAGAAAAATATCGGTATTTCCCCCAGCTTAAAAGTCTAATTTAATTTTTCTTCTCTTCTTTAGAAACTTACATTAATTAATAACTTATTTTCGGTTATGTCGATTTAAGAGTTTGAGATCTCGTTTTGCAAAACATGACAACGGCTTTCAAAAAAATAAAATAAAATAAAAAAAAAAACAAAAAAAAAAAATAAATAAATAAATATATATATATATATATATATATATATATATATATATATATATATATATATATATATATATATTGATTTTATATATATATATATAAAATCAAAAATCAGACTTCACAGTGTCACCCGTCTGAATATTCTGAATATTCTCTGAAAATATCATCAAAATCGGCCCAGCCGTTTTGGAGTCCATACGTTATATACATACATACACACATCCTCTTTTATATACATATATAGATAAATCATTTTATGTTAAGGGAAAAAAAGAACGAAACTTTGCTGTTAGAGAAAAGGGTTTCAGTTAGAAATTTTTAGCTAACAATAATTGAGTGAGAGCAGGGCTGTTGACAGAACGCAATAATTTTTGTGCGGGATTTATTGTATTGAGGTCAGTAGTATGTATATTCTCACAAAATAACACACAATATATAATTTTTCAAATTTTTCATTTAATTTAAATTTTTAGTTAAACAACTAAACTTCTAGCATAAAGCACTAACTATTTCTTTGAATGATTTGCTTAAACAAAACTATGTATTTTAATTTCTACAGGCTCAATTATAAGAATGTAAGTTTTAGAAACTAAAATAAATTCTTTTTTACGGTTTCTTTAAAAGTTGTCAAATGAATTGCCTGGCGCAACATGTTTTAAATGTATCTACTAAAAAATTTGTGACGTTAGAAACGTAAATAATATAAATATGTATATATATACATATATACATACATATGTACATACATAGATATTAAATTTTTTTTTCTTATACTTAAATTTTTCTTGTATTTTTTGCTCTATGTATTTAATTTTTTCGATTTAAATAATTCACTTTGACTGCTTAACTGTTTGCAGCACGTATGCCACCAAACTCATCTACATATGTAGATACATATTTACGTAGATATTTATTACTATCAGCATTTTCACCTTTTTCTTATTTTAGTGTCAATTACTTTGGGTGTGATATTCTTAATCATCATAATCATCACTTTTATTTGTTATTTGTGTTATTTGTACCGAGTGCGACTATAATTTTGAACTTAGAAAAAAAGAAACAGAAAAATACATACATATGTATAAGGTACATACATACATAAAGAAAATTACTGAGATATAATAAGTAAAAAGATCAACATACATACATACTTACATATACCCATGCATACATACAGACTATAGCATTGCACAGATACATCTGTTTGCACTAGTTTTGCCTGTTTTTTGGTTCTGGTATGAACAAACATGTTATTTATCGTTTTCTGTTACTAGTTGTAAAGTCCCAAATCACACTGTGCAAGTCTTATTGCTAAGCTGATTAGTTTCAGGGAGAGAGAGACGAGGGGAACATCAACGTTTCTTTTCCCCCCGTCTCTCTCTCTCTCTCCTAATAAACTAATCAGCTTAGCAATAAGACTTGCATAGTGTAAATAGGGACAAATGTTGATTTTTTAAGCAATTATTGTATGGTTGGGCAATGAGCAAATGAAAACAACATTTATTTATTTTTTTTTTTTGTTTTTCTAAGGCAAATAAGATACATAAAACTGCTTTTACCATAAGTGCCTTATGATGTGTTGAGCAAAAATGTAATTGGCTGATGAATGAATGAATGAAAGCAAAATTGCACATACATATGTAAGTAAATGATACATGTACATGAAACACATGCATTTGTAATTACTCTCAGAGCAAAATTTTCTCTCTCTCTTTGGCTGCGCCACAAAATAACATAACGAACGTCCGCACATACATCTGCACATCATGTATTTGTTTCAATAGTGGGTTTTTTCATATATTTGTATTACAATATGTATTTTTTGAGCAAAAACAGATCAAACAGTTGCTCAGCAGCAATACAATAAGCAATTGTTATTTGTTTTCAATTGTATTTTAATTTGGAAAAGCACGCACACACAATAACTCTTATACTAGTTCTGACGCTCACACTACAATTATATGGTACATACCATGGTATATTTGTTTTGGCTATACATACAAACGAGTATACAAATGCAACCCTTTAATACAGACAAGATTTATGTAGAATCTACATTGTTTAAAAATCTCCGCATGAGCAAGTTTCGTGCCAGCAGATACATACATACATACACAGATACATATGTAGTTATGTACATCTGTAAGTTTTTATGATTTGATTGCATCTTTGTGAAAGATTACTTTGGTACTCACCACTAGTGTTGAGTATAAAAATTGACTCATTTTATTTGAATGAATCTAAGGCTAATCCAAGGCAAATTCATATATGGTTTACTCGAATCACGTCGCTTTTAAAAATTTATACATTTGATGTACATATCGCACACTAAATCATAAACAGTCACAACTCAAAATGATCAAAGTGATTTTTTTTAACGAGTTAATTTAACATATCTCTAACGACCGCAACATTTTTTTATGCTTGTTTTTACGTTACAAATTTGCGTCATTTGTACAGTATCAACAGTTGTTTGCCACTACTCAGCATCGCAAATATTTTGAGTTGTGACTGACACTAAATTACTAGTGTGCGATATATTCAAATTACAAGCCGCGAAAATAGTCACCTGAGCAGTTGAAGTCTCAAGTTGAATTGCTCAACTAAAATTGCTGTGTGTGACCCAGTCATACTTTTGTATTTTTTCATGGTTGTAAATATCAATTAAACTATTTTTTCTAGCTTAAAGCCCAGTACGGAGTTCTTACGGAATTTCACGTTTGTAAATTTACATTTATTTCTACACGGATTATTTTTCCGTGTAGCCTTTTTTGTAGAATTATGTTTGTGTTCACACAAATTCATTTATTTTGGAATTTACAACACACAAAAATATAAAAATATGAACATTAATTTTTGTTTCAGTTGGGAGAAAAAACTAACCATTTATATTTATAACATCCCTAAGATAGGCAACAAATTTTAAAAATTTCTTGTATTTTTCTTTTGAAAGTCCATACTAGATAATGGAAATTTCTTTATGTAATTTATCAACGCGAATTTCCGTATTTTTTTTTTACATACAGTTCGTATGAGAACCTGAAATTCCGTATGAACTCCGTACCAGGATTCAAGCAAGGCGCATTCATTTCCAGGTAAAGCCCGGCACGGAGTTCTTACGGAATTTCACGTTTGTAAATTTACATTTATTTCTACACGGAAAAATATTCGTGTAGGCTTTTGTGGAGAATTATGTTTGCATGCACACAAATTCATTTATTTTTCAATTTAAAAGACCCAAAAACACAAAAAATTAATCACAAATTAATGTAAATTAGAAACGTCAAAAATTCCGTGACCAAACAATTGTTTGAACATTAATTTTTGTTTCAGTTGACTGAAAAAGTCTCCACTTATATTTATAACATCCCTAAGATAGGCAATAAATTTAAAAAATTCGGTGTATTTTTCTTTTGAAACTCCGTACTAGCAAATGGAAATTTCTTTATGAAATTTACCAACCTGAATTTTCGTAATTTTTTTTTTACATACAGTTTGAAATTCCGTAAGAACTCCGTACCGAGTTCCGAGATTACAAAGATACAACTATGAAAAAAACACGGCTTTTTAGTTCCAAAATGTTAAAAATAGAATTTGTTTAACAAAATAAAACTAAAAATTATTCACATATAATAAAATTTGCAACGTTTAGCACTATTCTCAAGTTTTTTTTTTTAATATTTTTAAATTTATTTACAAAGAACTTTTTTCAATAAAATATTTTTCATGTGGAAATTTTTATAATTTTTTTAAAAAGCGATACGAACTTTAGCCTATTCAAATCATAAATATAATTTTTTTTAATTTTTTTTCGTAAAAAATTTTTTGAAGTTTCCGATCCTGGTGGATGTGCCGATCATGGTGAATGTGCCTTGTATTAAAACTTATTTTCGACTTTCGAAAGCAGGAGTATTTTATTCAATTTAATTTTTACTTTCTCAATTTTTTTAATTTTGGGACCTTTTTGCTTAAACTAAAATTTCGCACTTGGCAATATTAACAATATTAGGCAACTAAAAAAGTCAACAGCTATTAGTTAGCATATGTAACAGCATTTTGGCATTTGTTCAACTTTCGGTTGAAATACATAATTAATTTAAACTTGATTTCGACTAAAATCACAAAATTATTTGTGCGGTTTATTATTGCGGTTTACAACTCAACTAAGTTTAGTTGAAACTGTAACAACTTAACTGTTTTTTTTTTGGCATTCTGAATTACAACTAATTTTATTTGTATTCGAAACAATGCTCCAAAAGAAAAGGTTTTTATCTACGCTATGTTTTTTGAAACCATATTAGCCATCACAAAACCTTTTAAAAAGTTTTAGTTTTGGCTTTGTATTTTTTTTTTTTAGATTTCATGTTTTATGAACGTGGCAACAATATTGGTTGGGGTCTGGAATAATGAAGCAAAACTAATACAACACAAAGCAGTTGTCTTACGGTGAAAAAAGTTGTAATCCATAATTGAAATTTTGCAACTACAACTAAACTATCCATAAATCATAATAGAGGCCTTGATTTCGCCGCAGATTGAACGGACTTTAAGAAATCTACACAAGATGTACATACATATATAAAGTATACGTATTATTATTTATGAATATTACTCATACGCCCAAATAATACTGTAAAGTAAAACAACGTAACGTAGTTCTAACAACTGAATCCAAGTCCTTAAATCCGTAAACGTATGTACGTACAACTGGTCACTCAAAAATAAATTTTTCGCCTTATGTCATACGTGAACGTATTATACGAAATAAACGGGCCTGTTCTGCAAATCACGATATGTCAAATCACGGTGATTTCAATAAATCAATAAAACCTAAATCATTGCTTTTGTAAATTTGACAATTTATAGCGATGTAAGTTGCATTAAAATATTCTATTATACATGACAAAAACTTAAAATACAACAAAAACCCACTAACAAGTCAGTTATTAATAGTTTACTTTTGAAATCACCGTGATTTAAATCACCGTGATTTTCAGAACAGGCCCGAAAATTTGAGATTATGGCATACGTGATCCTGTAACTGAACGTACGATATTTACGAAGTGTCATTGTTTAACAAAATTCAATACGAGTGCATATGTACGTGTTTGGATTTTAGTATCTGCTAAATTGTTCTACAGAAGAAAAAAAAATTTAATACTACATTTTAAATTTACGTGGTGTTTTAAGAATTTTTTTTTATGAAAGAAAAAAAAGAAATGCTCATGCTTTAATTTAAATTTCATAAAAATGTTAGCAAACCAAAATTTCAGAGAACAAGTTATATTTTAATAACATTATTATGCTTCTAGGACTAGTTATAATAAATTGAAACCAAGACTAAAAGAAGATGGCAGAATTCATGAATGAACATCAAAACTGGTTAACTCTATAATGTTTTAAAAATTTGCATACAAAGAAGAATTGTATCAGGATTATATATATTTAAATTAATTTATCACAGTGCTCTGAACAATTCCAAAGGAATAGAGGCAAATCGAATGATATCGATTTAGTAATAAATTTAATCAAGCCGTTGATGTTCTATGCACATATATGTACTAAGGTTTAAGATACATAAGTACATAAACCAATACATGTAAATATATAATGGAAGATCACTTTCGTTAGCTCAGAAGCAAGTTGAAAAGCCTTCTTTTCATATATTTATGTATATGGGACCAATATTTTGGAGGCTTCGTTATTATTGAAAGTATAAATATTTACATGCTTTTTATTATTTCACTCATAATAAACAAATATGTATTAAACAAACGATCAGTTGATAATAATACGCTTTAGTTCAGAACGTGCATGTTTCTTTTGAAATTTTTTACAAATTACACCGGCAAAAACAATTCATAAACTCACTAGCACATTTTCATATTATCGATATTGGTTTACATTTTGTTGTTTTTGTTGTTTACATTAATTTCTATTTATTTTCCTGCTGTTTCCATTAAGTTTTGTTACAATAACAAAAAACAACACACCTTTTAATTTTGTTTAACATATTTAATTGCACTCAGGTTTCAACTAGTAAAAAAAACAGACTTTATTTTAAATGATAAGTATGAAATAGCCACCACATGTGGCTCAAATATGTAGCAGTGGCAAAATCACAAAACTTAAGTTAATAACACAAGTTGTCATAAATACTGGCTGCAAGTCCGTAAGTCGTTGTCTTTATTCTAACATAGTGCAAGGCGAATTAATTATAATTACATCCCTATATATCTAAGACAAAGAAACGTTCATCTAAGAGGGGAGTATTTTGGTAAAATAAAACTATACATTATTCCAGTAGTAAGCAAAACAATATGCGTATTACAATTTGTGTTCTTTTTTTATTCAAAATAGGGCACAACCAAATTCATTATACTATTATATAAAAACGTTTGTTTTATTTACACACAAAAGCCTTTGTTTCACCAAAACATATTCCCTACAGTGGTCACCAAAAATATTGCCTTTTTTCCAAACTTAAAAAATTTAGTATCTAAAGCAGGGCAATCAATGTGTTTTCATTTTGATCACAAAAATTTTTTTACAAAAAATATAAATTTCTTTTCCTATTTGTATATGTACATTTGGAGACGGTCCTCGTATTGTCATTTTAAGTTGTTTTTCTGAACATTTTAACGCTTCAGTTAATAGAAACAAAAGCCTTTTTCTAAGGTTTTGTATTTTTAATTATAAAAAGAATTGAAAATCAAGCATTTGACAAAATTTTTCCTAGATGTATTGTTAATTATGTTTGTTTATTAGAGAAGCTCAAAAATTTATTTTAATACTACATATCTATATATTTTTTATTTTTAAAATAAGTTTTATTTTAATACCAGTAGTGCTGCTTAATCCCCAATAATCTTCCATTTTTTTCTTTTTGTTGTGTAATTTTTAATTTTTGTTGGCTGTATAATTATTTTGTGGATATTTTTAATTAAAATCTTCTTAACATTGATTTGATTATCATTAATGCAATTATTTATGATTTTTTTTTACATGTACATATGTATATGCTTTAAAAATTATTTAAAGTGACGTTTAAATGTCACTGCGACGGCTTTTCGTTTTGTTATTTTTTTTTATTTTTTATTCTTTTGCTTCTTTTTTATATGTACATATGTAGTGTGTATATTCAAAGGTGTGTGTACTTTGTTGAAAAACTTTTGTAACGCAAGTTCGCGTAAGCGCGTTTTCACATTGGTTGCTTGATATTTTGAACACCGCTCGTCATAAACTAAGCTCAGCACGGTCCATACATTGAAAACATACAAAATTTCAGCAACAACAATAAAAAAAAATTAAAATTCTAAATAGAACCTTAACGTAGAGTATTTGAAATCATCAAAAAAAAACCCGCAATACACTCTCATAAGTTAAAAAACAAAACGAAAAACGATATCAAAATAACGTTATTTTTTCTTCAAGTTTGAGTGTATGTGTGTGTTTCTGGATATTCATACAATAACGCACACTCAGCACACATATATATCACCGTTATATTTATTTGCTCTCACTCTTTTGCTACACAAAACATCTCACACACATGCATACGCAACTAATGCCTTTGTATGAGCTACAACAACGGTTCGCTTGCCATCAATTGTTTTTTGTGACAAACACACAGAAAAACAATATGGAGAATTATTTTGCTTGGCTATTTTTTTATAATTTATTTTTAAGCGAAATTAATTAATTATGCTCTTGTCGATAGTTCTTTAAGAATATCCGTTTCCGCTATTGAAATGCTTTTTTTTACATTTAAAGATAAAATGGCACGGCTTCAAATATATTCATTTCATTTTTAATTTGTAAGATTTTTATTGTTTTGCAATTATTTTTTTTATTATTTCAAATCCATTTCATTTTATTTATTTTAAGATTTTTGCTTAAATTTTCATTGCTATAAATGATGTTGAGTAACCGCACCGTTATTATTGACTAAATTCATTTAAACTCAGTTTGAAGCTCAGCTCCACCATATAAATGTGATAGAAAAAAAATGCCGATGTTTGTATGATTTTTTTGTGTGTCTATACATACACACATATACATACATATGTATGTATACCATAGCTGCCCCGAGAAGCGCCAGAGTGCCGAACATCAATCGGCTTTTTACACAAATGAATACACATACGCTTATACATTTTTCTCGGTTTTCTCTCTGTGGGCAGCTCTGATGTATACATCGTTTGTAAATTTGTAGTGGTCATTTAATAATATGTCTTGTTGAAAAGCAAGCACACACATGTACAGAAAAAAAATTGAAATGATTTCAATTGTTTTTTTAATGTGTAGTGTTTCTTTGAATTTTTTTTCTACACATGCATAATGCGGGTCAATAATTAAGGGAGTTGTTTTACTATTTGAACATTATTTTTTAGCAGCAGTTTCAACGTAAATCTATTATTCGAATTTTATGTAAATGTACTATACTTATGCTGAGTACACATGTTGCATTTCTTGTGCTGTCATCTTCATTGTGTCATTGTCAAAATGTGTGCAATGCTGTTCACATTATGTTTTTTGTTTGTAACGCCATGTCACACAACGAAAAATATCGGAAATGACAAACGTTGCCACCAATACAAACTATTGCAATGACAAAAAATACCATTATGTGTACTCAGCATTATGAATATGTAATATTACAACAATGAAACAGTACATACATATGTATGTATGTTTGTATGGTAGACCTGATGGTTCCCGAAATCAAGACAAAAATTACTCGAATATAGATGGATTTCTTAATAAAGTCCTGCACATGACCACTTACCAGAACTTTTAAGACATGAGGGATTTCTCAAATGCTTTACTACAGCGAAATCTTTTAAAAGAAGCGTTAAACAATACTGTTTGCAAGAAATTTGTTTCAGTTATTGCAGGTATAGGAGTAAAGAAGAAAATACTTCGTGAAGGAAAAATTTGTGATGCTTGCTTCTTCATACGCATGGGCGCGTATACAAACGTCATCCATGTACATACAGACACATACACATAAGTTGTTTGTATGCTTTTTTATTTTTCTGCGCTCATACAAACGTTCACTTGCATTGACATTAGTTGTGTGAGGTTGCTTTAAAAAAACATCCCTTACAATATGCAAAATAACAAGCCTACATACATCAACACTACTTCTTTTAATTGATTGTTATGAATAAGAAGTCTTAGCGATATCGCTTGTTAACATTTATATACACGAATTCAAATGCATCCATCCTGCTTTGCTTATTATACGACAGCATTTATTATTGGTTTAGTATAATACATGCCACGAGAATACATTAAAAAATAAGACGTATTTACATTTCAAAACGGTTTACGCAGGCATCTAATTTAAAAAAAAAAATGAAAAATATCCAATCATAAACTTAATTAAATATCTACTATGTACTACCCAAGAAAGAAACTATGTATTATGTTATATAAATACCTAAGAGCGAAATAAATTAATATTGATTGGCACTTAAGGATTTCAAAATTTGTATTTCTCATTCTTCGCCGCACTGTGTATTTTGAAATGCATCATATAAACAACGTGCCGCTTTCAACTGCATCATCAACTAAGTAAAATTGATTAAGAGCAAATATTATATACGTACATATGTAGATATTTTTTTTTGTTTCATCACCACCACCGTCATCAACATCATTATCACTGTCATTATTAATATCATCGTGGCAATAAATTTAATCATCAACATCATTACGTTCGTGATCATAATTGCCGCAATGACGTTATATGCAGAGTACATCCGCAATTACAAACATACATAAATACATGTATACATACATACATAATGTGTACGTCGGTAGTTATGTACAATGTACATACCTACATTTACTTTAGTTAATTGTTTCTTCTTTAATAAAATGTCTCTTTTGTCTACAACAGCAATGAATTACTGTTGCTTAACTCGCAGCCGACAAAATGTTCTAAATTTTGACCTTTAATAATGTTTATTTATTTCATTTTTACAATTTTCGTGATAAGAACGTGCGTTAAGTTTTTTTAAATTTAATTTAATTTTTTTTTTTTTTTTTTTTGCAACACATACATACATATGTACACATAAACTATCGCAAGTATGTGCGTTCGATGAAAAATGTGGGATGGGTCAAGTGAAATAGAATTAAAAATTAATGGTTTAGGCTGATTGAACGGGAATAGTGTGAAAAGCATAAAAATGTTAACCTATCGAATTATTGTCTGAAAAAAAAAATACATTTGAAAGTAAAAAGAAATATACACCGAAAAAGGTAATAGGAAAAATTTTGTAATATCAAGTACAACATTAATTAAATTTTCACCTGTGAGCAATTTAGTTGAAGTCTACTGATGATTTGGCAAAGCACCAATGAAATATAGAGGTAGACAATGTTTAACCACTAGCAAATAAATAGTTAATATCAATTAATTTTTCCATTCGAATTAATTAAGGCAATTAAAAATTTAATTTAATATATTAATTGTTAAAAAAAATTTTTCTGTGTACATATACATTAGAGTGGCCGTTATTTACTTTTTTTTATTTATTTTATTCTCACCCCCGCCCCCCCAATCTGTTAAGTTTTATGTAAAAAATATACAAAAAAATTTCATAGCGATAAGTTGTGTCTTAGGGGGTGCGTCCGCCCCTCAAAGTTGGCCTTGCCTTCGAGCCCATTTTTCAATGTAATTTTTTTCATATGACTATCTTTTAAAAAATCATTTTACAAGAATATAATATATGGCAATATTTTAGCTCTTCTAGTCTACAACACTAGTCTCAAAGAAAGTTTTTGCTAAAATTAATATTTTAGGCAATAATGAAGAAAATAGCCAACAAAATGCCAAAAATTATATATACCAAAATTGCATTTATATGGAAGCTATTTTACTAAGCGTTTACAATAAGAGTTTATATCTATTAAATTGTTTCATACATATGTATATTAAGTATAGTCATAAAAAAAAAAACTAAACAAAAAAAATTGTATTGAATATATGGGCTTCAGGGCTAACTTTGAAGGCCGGACGCACCCCCTAAAACACAACTTATCGCTATGAAATTTTTTTGTAGTTTTTTTTTCACATACAACTGAACCGATTTGGGGGGTGAGAATGAAAGACATCAACAAAAAAATTATCCATATAACCAACGGCCACTCTAATATACATACATATGTATATGTATATCTTTTAACTTTTAATTTTTTTTTTATTCAAAAATGAGTCTTTTTTTGTACTTAACCGTAAGTCTTAGCAAGTTCCAAATTAGTGAGACTTTTAAATTTCTAAAGCATATCATTAGGATAAAAATTCTGTTAACCTTACAACTTTTCGTTAAGTTATAATTAGCTACAGTTTTTTTAGCTTCTACTTTTGTTGTTTTTGTGCTTAAAAAAACATAAAATTTAAACTGGCTCGGTTTCGTTAAGTTAAAATTTAACTTATAAAAAGTTACCCATAATTATTACAATGCTTTTATTATTAAAATGAAGTCCCGTTCATTCTTCACAGATTTCGTTAAGTTTAAGTTAGAGAATCTTTGCTTTTCCACGCTTAAAGATATTCCATGCGACATTTAAAATAATTTTTAAACAAAGTTTCCTTAAGCTATGAAAACACTAATTTTATTTAAATAAGCTGGGCTTATCATAATACTGTTTCGTTCAGCTCAAAACTAGCTAATATTAAAAAAAAAATTTAATACTATTTTTAAGTATGTACATTTACCTTAAGGGTTTAGTTTTAATATTCGTATAAAGTTTCGTTGATTTCTAAAAGGTTTCGTTAAGTTTAAATCTGACCAAAACTGCATTTGCAGCCAAGCAAATATTTCAATGCTCTTTTAAACTTACTTCTAGTTAAATTTTATAAAAAAAAATTAATTTTCGTTAAGTTTTAGAAACACAAGTTTCAATTAAAATTAACTGTGCTCTTTAGTTTTATGTGGCTTTGAAAGTACTTGTAAAATAGGGTGCAGCCTTAAGGCCCAACTATAATATGAATAAGCTAGCTTAAGCAACTGTGCGGTTACATATAAAACGCATGTGGCAAACTATAATGTACTTAACAAACTTTTCGTCAAGTTTCGTCAAATGTCATTTGCTTAAGTAAAGTGCCAAACTGAACGCACATTCCGTAAGGAAACAACTGTTTGTACATTTTTTAAACTCAAACAAGCAGCAGTAGAAAATATTCAGTGATTTTAAATATTTTTTTATTGCTTCTTATTTTAAACTCGGAAAATAAAGCAAAACTTTTATTTTCAATGTTTGTTTTACAATACACATATACACACATACTCATGTATTTACTTATGTGTATTCACTGTTGTACTTTTTAGTAGGCAAAACAAATAAAACAAGTAATAAGGTGATGGATATATTTATATGTGAATTTTTAATAGATTAGGACATTCTTTCAAGTTAGTTTGATTGAATTGCATTCATTTAGGAGTTATGAGAAGAAAAAAAATTATTGACAATACCTAGGTGTGCAGCTGTGGCTAAAGAATACTTAATGCATGTAAGTACATTATGGCCACCTAAAAGTCACATCTGAATTGTTTAAGCATTTGACAGACTTATCGTTCAATTCTGACATTAGCTTAAGCCAGCTTATTCATATTATAGTTGGGCCTTTACTTAAAAAAAAATTGGTAAATAAAGTTTCGTTAAGCTCGAAAATTGGTTTTTATCTTTTATATTATTTCAAGATTTGAAACAAACTTTCATTGGTCTTTAAAAAGTTTCGTTAAGTTTCATTTTAGCCAGCATTGCATTCGCAACCATGAAAATATTGCACTTGAAAATAGAGCATAAAGTTTCGTTAAGTTACGAAAATTTTAGTTTTAGTTTATTTGTACTAGTTTTGAAATTTTTCTTTGGTCTGTAAAGGTCTTTGGTCTTATTTCAAAAAGTTTCTCTGGCTAATAAAATTTGCAAATAAAGATTTCTTAAAATTCTAGTACTCACTTTAAAATAGTTCGAGTGCCTGTTAATGAGTAAAAACAATCTAATTCATTGTTGTAAGGCATTTAAGACATTTGTTTATGAAATATTCAATCTATCAAAATTGAACTACTTGTAAATTTCTTAAAATGGTTTTGATTGCATATATAAAGTTTCGTTTTGCTTTAAATAGTTACACTAAACTTTAACAAGTTTTAGATCATTTATTGCATTGTAAAATATTTAGCAAATTTTTAAATGCTTATTTATAATATTTCATTGATTGCGTTGTTTTTCTTTTTTTTTAATTTTATTTCATAATTTTTTTTGTTTGTATAGTATATCAATATCAGTAACATCAACGAAAAAAATTGTATGTTTAAAAATATCATTAATTCACTTCGAAAAATTTAAGATTTATTTAAATATCCCGTCTATCTTTAAGTCGCCAGCTGAATTTATGCAAGCATATGTATATGTATGTATGTATGTACATTCTACATATGTACATGTATGTAAGCAAACATACTTAGATGAATGTATGTATGTATGATTGTATATGTGTGTTCATGCACGCACCCATACTATGGCATATTCAAACTGTGATTTTATCACTTAAAATTTCTTTTCACAGATAATTTTTATAAGTTTCAGGTTTGGTTGTTGTTGTCATTATTTGTAAAAAAAAAAATTATCTTCAATATTGTTGTATAGTTGCCACTTAATTTGAATACAATAGGATACCGTTATTATTATTATTATCAGTGACGATATTGTTGTTTTTGTTGTATAAATGCTAACAACAATAAAGTTGAATATGTAATCTACTAATGTATTGAGAAAAATTATATGTACATACTTATGTACTTATGTATGTATGTACAGTGAAGCCCATCGTCTTCATCATCGGTCACATACTGATCCTCAATCAGACTAATAAAAATGTGTGGTGAATTTAATCACAAATAAGTAACAACTACAGCTTATAAAATCTGGAATATATGTAATAGGAGAAGTATATACCTATATGTACATATGTGTATGTTTAAATGTGTGCATGCACTATAAAAAATGCCACTTCTATACATGTGTATGTGTGTGTCTGGCTATGTAAATACACACATACATATATATATTCATTATATTCATATTTTTTATTTTCTCTCCCATACGAAGAAAAATCACTACAAAAATAACAACAAAAAAATATCAGATGAATATCTTTAGTAGATTAAAGTGACAAGTGAATTAAATGAGTTTCTTTTTTTTTTTGAATTTCTACCATATTTACTGACATTTATTTCAATTGCTTGGGCAAAAACATGTTATCATACGTAAACTTATGCCGGCAGAATATTGAGTCTTAAGCATTATATTTAGTAGAAGATAGTATTGTGTGTAAATACATACACATCTACATACATACATGCATATCTATATATGTAGAGCCATGTCTTTCAAACTTATCATTATATTTATTGGTGCTTAAGCACCTAAAAGTTTAATTTTTATGGATTATGAAATACATTTACATAGATATTTTTGTAAAACGTACATGCTATGTATATAAAATAAATTTAAAATTGCAAACATTTTCAACATCGTGTTTCTCAAAATTTAGTAATTCAGCAAGCTGAATAGGTATTTCAATACTATTTAATAACATACAACAGTTTTTTTTTTAAATTTTTTCGAAAGAACAACTATTTTCTTAAGAAAACTACCAGCTGAATTACATTTACAGCAGATATTAAGGTTTATTTCACTGAAATTGTTAGCTTAATAGGCAGTTTACAGGCTGGCTATAAGCCAGCTGAATTTCAATATATACTTTAAACAACTACACAAGGCAACAAAATTTTGCATATTAGCTATGAAAATAGTTAATTCAATTACAAAAGTGCTGGCTGAATAAAATTCAATAAAGCTTAATGAGCTAGACACGCACGATAATTTAAATATAATAAGCTGTATAAGCCGAAAAGTTTTTAAAATGTATGTATGTACAATATGAATTAATTATAAATATTTCTTTACTTACCTCAAATTAATATTCAAAGCTGAAGCTGAAAAAGTAAAACAGAATTTATTTTTTTTAATTTTTAACCAAAAAAAAAATGTAGAGTGAAATGATATAATAGCTTAGCTTTTCTATTATGTGCTAAATATTCAAAATAATACTTTGTTTTTCAACAAAGTACAGAGTGAAAGGATATATGTATGTAATACTAAATTCAGCACAAATATGAGCTAAATATTCAAAACAATTTTAGCTTTGCAGTAAAAATTATATCATACAATTTTAAAACCAATTGTTTCAGCATATATATTAATAAATTAATGGTTAAAACAATACCAAGTCCAGAGTTATAGGAATCAAGTGCATTCAGTACATAATTAAAATTCAGCTAATCTTTTATAAGCTGAACATACACAAACATTTTTTCACCAGGCCTGAAGTAGCAGATTATTTAACCAAACAAAAAAATTATGTATTTGGCTTAAAAAAGCTTAAAAAGCTTACAAAAGAAATGTTGTATGTATATTTGCTTATTATTAAAAGTTTTTTAAGCCAAAATTATTTTTTAAGAATAAAACCTGCTATCTTTAATTTAAATTTTCTTACAAACTTCGTATATTTTTTTATCGCAGAAATTCTTCTAATTTTTATTACATTTCTCCCATAACAGATTTATTTTCATTTCAATTCTTGTCGTCTATTCGTGTGCATTATATATTTTTTCCATTTCGCTTAAATAACAAGTTATTTAATTAAATTTGTCAAAGAAACTACATAGTAATAATGGGGGGAAAAATAAAAAGACATAATAAAAGAACAGAGATGGAGAGTCTATTAATTATTGTACGGGCTTCTCCATATAGACAGACGTACATGATCGCAATAAATATATTAAAAAAAATCAAATGGGTAAGAAATGTTGTATGAAAGTTACATATAGAGAAGACAATTTCAATTACTTTTGTTGCCAATTAAAAACAAAAGTGTGTAATAAAAATTTAACAATTAAAATTTGCAAATTTAGAATATTTTTTGCATGAAAAATGTACGATGTATAATAAAAAGTCCATTAAATTTTTTGCATACAATTTTTTTTTTTTTTTTTTTTTTTTTTTTTTTTTTTAATGAAAATGGATGATGTATAGTCCATTTAATTTCTTGCATAAGAAATGGACTATTTATAGTCCATTAAATTTTTTCATAAAAAATTAAAAATGGACAATGTATTAAATTGTATGTATTAAATTTCTTTCATAGAAATTTTTTTCGCATGAAAAATGGACGATGTATAGTCCATTTAACTTTTTGCATGAAAAATAGACGATGTATAGTAAATTTTTTGCATGAAGAAGAGACGATTTATAGTCCAAAAATTTGTTTAAAAAAAATTTAAATTTTTTTCCTCAAAAATTTGTTTTGCATGAAAAATGTACGATCATTTAATTTTTTGTATGAAAAATCGATGATGTATAGTCCATTTAATTTTTTCCATGAAAAATAGATGATTTTAGTCCATTGTGCTAGTAATTTTCTATAAATGCATGCATGCTTAGCTAAATTTCATCTAAATATATTTTTTTTTCTCTTAGAAAAGGCATATCACAAGTGAATTTTAAATTGCAAAATATATTTAACATAAGGTGGTCTCATCGAAACAGCTGATTATGTTTCATATACTCATAATTATGTCAAACGACGTATATTGCTCATTTACTTCAATAGTGTCATAACTCAAAAAATGCGTTTTTTGAGCTTATGATGCAAAATAATTTGCCATTTAGTATTTGATCGTGTGTAAAAATTTCATATATTTAAATAGCTTGTAGTACCAGCTCGTGAGAGAAGAATATTTTTTATGTCTTCATTGCGTTGTAGTAAATTGAAAACTTTAAACTCATTTTCTGCAAAACTATGTTTTTTGAGTTGTGACACTATTGAAGTAAATGAGCGATATGTGCTATATGCATAACATGAACCATATTTTGAATAAAGTTTAAACAATTTACCACGCTCTGAGCTGCCCAAGACGAATCGAATTCTTAACACGGTGTTTCTATGTGTTTTTTTTTTCTAACTTACCTTGCGGCTACACGTTCAATAAATTGCTTTCAATTTTTTCACACGTATTGTTTGTCAAAATTTGCTAAAATTGAAGTTGTGGCGTAGGCTGCAAGCAATTTGATTTCCAATTTTATGTTCAAAATGTCATCGTCAAGGAAATAATTAAAAAATTTTTGCCCACATATTTTACTTCAGCAAAGAAAATTACTTCTGTCTTAAATTTTTTACAAACACAAAAATTATTTTAAAACATTGAAAGAAAAATTTAATGAAGCGTTGAAAGAAAAACTGAAGTCCACCTGGTATTCAATTCCCAGGTGTATGAGTGTGGTAGTAAAAAAGTGTGAATGTATTGAACTTTGAAACAAAAATTGAAGCAAAAACTGAACGTCTCACCTCCAAGTTACGCGAGAAAACTTGCCTGTTGTGTGAACATAGACAAGGCAAAACAATAACGGATGGTCTCAACAAGCGCCAAAAGTTTGTCACCTGAGCAATTGAGACTACCTTATTTGAACTCACCTCTCTCCTTGTGCCTTGCGTTTATTTAAAAAAAATGTCAGAAAAATTATTAGGATATTAAAAAAAAGAAACTTAATTTTGATTAAAAAAAATAATAATAAATGTCTCTACTATTTATAAGATCTAAATACATTAACGGTAATATTTCAAATCAAATAATTGGAAAGTTATAAAAACCATTTCCCCAACTCTTGCAGTTGATCCAATTTTACAGTTTAAACAAGCCCACAATCAAAACAATTGTTCAGCGCATGCCGTAGATGCATATCCCGATTGGTTTAGCGATCAACCACCCCGATATGATTTCGTTTTCCTGCATACGCTGATAACCATCTATTTATTTTTGGCCATAGCCATTGTGTGTGATGAGTATTGCGTACCTGCTGTGGAAAGATTATGTTATAGTAAGAATCCTTAGCTTGGGAGTGGAAATTTTTAATTAACTGGAAATTTCTTAAACTCTGTAGAATTTCATTTGTCTTACGATGTGGCGGGGGCAACTTTATTGGCAGTGGCTAGTTCTTCGCCCGAGTTTTTCATAAATCTTTATGCAACTTTTTTGACGGAAGGCGATATGGGTGTGGGTACCATTGTGGGTTCTTCGGTGTTTAATACATTGGCCATAACGGCCTGCTGTTGCCTGTACACCGGTGTGGTAAGTTTGAAGTATGAAAGAATAGAAGTTATAGAGAATTTGATGTTCTGTTATGTTTCTTTTTTTTTAAGGACTTTTCTATAGATTGGTGGCCTATTTCCAGAGACTTATTATGGTATGGCTTATCCGTTATATGCTTAGCAAGTTGTCTTTGGGATAGCTATGTTTTTTGGTGGGAAGCCTTAATTCTGGTTATTCTGTATGTCTTCAATGTGACAAATCTTTTGTTGGATAGAAAATTGCAAGCTAAAGTCAGAGGTAAGATATATATGCAAAATTGACTCGAAAGAGGGCATTAGTTACAATGATTCATTTGGTAAACCTAAAATTTCGCGGAAGGCAGAATATAATGTATAATTGCTAGAGTAAGAGGGACAGGGCTACTTAGATAATGGATCTAATTACGAGTGCAGTATTCTGCCTTTGACTACGACGATTTTTTACTAGATTGAAGAGAAAATTTTGCAACGTTCTTTAGTCCGGTAGAAAATCGTCGCAGAAAGAGAAGTAACACTCAGGCAATGAGGCGTATTAAATTTTGAAGTTGCATTTAGTCTTATATTAGTTATTTTACTTCGCCTGATGATTCTGCTAGACAATACCGACGAAGGAGGGCGCTCTGATGTTACATTAGAATTTGCATCTGTAGAAGTCGGTATAGTTCAGTGACCAGCGACTATGCCTTCATCACTTGAACTTTCCTACAATAATTAATACAAAGGGACACTAATGTACATCAGAAAAATTCGTGATTTTGTTATTTGATTACTCTCAGAGACCGAGCTCGAACCCAGGAACTACTTCAGCCAAGGCCAACCTCATGTGAGGGAATACAAAAATATGTATGCAGATGACAGACAACTTTTACGAGGTTAATCTTCTTTAATTCTTCAGTACAGGAAATGGAAATAAAGGAAGTTAATCCCATCTTCCTTTTCCACCTCAACCAGGCACAGAAGTCATTATAAGGACGTTTCAGCATTTTAGTCAATTCTTAACCGACTTCAAAAACAGGAGGAGGTTATCAATTCGTCTCTATTTTTTTTGGCAGTGTTACTTCATAACTCTGTTCATATTAGACCGATTGTAAAATTTTTTTATTGTCTAAGAGGGTATAGCTTCCCGTTGGCCCCATTTGCAAAAAAATTGGGCGGGAACATGCCCACGAATTATTAATTTGATTTTATGATATTCTACTTATTTGATTGCTGCAAAACCTACCAAACACCTTTGATTCTTGTAATTACACAATTCTAAAGTTGAAAAATGGGCGGGGATACACCCATTAAAATTTATTACTATATTTCACATGGTTCTACTTAACCGATTTTTACGAAACTCACCACACACCTTAAACTCAAAAATAGACACAATCCTCCATTTGAAAAATGAGCGGAGTCACGCCCATTAAAATTTAATATTTTATTTTAAGTGGTTCAACTGTACCGATTTTTACAAAACTTAACAGACACCCTGAGCTCTGAAAAACACAAAATCTTGCCTTTAAAAAATGGACGTAGGCACGCCCATTAACATTTAATTTTATATCTAATCAATATTTTTGAAAAATGTTCTATCAGATCTTTGCATTGAAGTCGGGTTCTTTGGCAGAATTATTTTATTAGTGAACCTTAAACTTTATAGCGCAGCTATAATTTTTATCCCACCCTCTTGCAGACAAAAATCGACCCTGCAAATTGAAATGTTTCATTCCCTTGGGCGAAGTTAAGGACTTTGTCGAAATGTTAGATCCCGATAATGATGAGCAACCATTTGATTTCCTGCATTGGCCTGAAGAAACTCATTGGCACAAGTTCCTGTGGTTACTTTCCTTTCCCTTGCAGTGTGTATTTTTGCTGACCATACCCAATCTGCGCAGAAATTTCACACATAATTATAATTTCTTGTGCCTGGTCTTGTCTACAGTATGGATTTCGATTTTAACGTATTTGTGTTCGTGGAGCATAACGGTTATAGGTAAGTCATGATTACATAATCTTTTTATAACTTCGTTACTTACATTTTATTACATTTTTTATTTTAGGCTATCATCTATTTATACCGGACTCGGTGATGGGTTTGGTTATATTGGCCATAGGTACCAGTGTACCAGAAGCTATATCTAGTGTTATAGTCACAAAAAAAGGTAGCTACATTTATTCAGCTGTTCTGAAATTTTAAGCTCCTTAATGCCGTTTTTTTGTAGGTTATGGCTCCATGGCGGTGTGCAATGCTATTGGTTCGAATACTGTAGATATCTTGGTTTGCTTGGGTATACCTTGGCTGATAAAGGCTGTGTGGTTTCCAGCTACTGCCAATAAACATGCCGTATTCATTATATCCGATGGCTTAACCTATTCCACCATATGTCTTTTAATATCAGCTGTTCTCTTGTATATTGCATTTATGGCCACTCGATTCCAATTGGGACGTTTAGTTGGCATTTTATGTGCGATTATGTATTTAACATTTATTGTCTTGGCGGTGCTTTTTGAAATGTTAATTTTTAATCAAAGTTTACCGCGTTGTTCTGAATGATGAGGTAATAAAGGTTTATTTATTTTTTAAATTCTTAAACTGAAGTAATTTGCCTTGTGTAAGCTCAAAAGTAAGTTCATGGTTAACGTAATAATGGAATAGTGTTTTTATGTTTCACAAGGTCGTTGTTGTGTAAACAGGGGGATATTTTTAACTGACAGTTTATAGAAGACTAGTAAAAATTTTCGTGTCTCTATTTATATTGAAAACAGAAACAAAGCACTCAAATTTGTTTTTGTTTTCAATAGAGAATTGTTACTTACCTTCTATAAACTGGCAGTTACCCTCTGTTTTCACAACACGAACGATTGACTTGAGTAAAAAATATGAAAAGTACAATGAGTACTTTTTGAGTGATTTCCATACAAATTTATCTAGACGAGGGCTGTAGAAAGAGAGCACAGTGCATTGGCAGTCCTTTTCTCTTTTGTTTTCTGTTTATACTAATGTGCAGTTTCTAAAAGACAGGCAGGCGACTCGTCTAGAAAATTTGTATGAAAATCACTCAAAAATATGATTGCTTTCCATATAAATTTTATACTCAAGTCGTCCGTCTGGGTTCTAGAAACAGAGGATAAGACATTTCCTTCAGTTCTGAGCAATAAAATGAACTTAAAATTCAAGAGGGCAGGTGAAGTTTGAAAAATATGTTTTTATATCACTAACGTGTAGTTTCTACAATGTAAGCCAACAACTTGTCTAGAAAAATATACATACTCGTATGATAAACATTCAAATATTTAACTCCAAGTTTTCACAAAACAGGCAGTCGACTCGTCCAGAAAATTTGTATGAAAACTACTCAAAAAATTTAGTGCTTTTCATATAAATTTTCTACTCAAATCGATCGTCTGGATTATGGGAACAGGGATTAAGTAATTCCTATAAAAATTTTCTAGGTAAGTCGCTTGCTTGCATTCTGGAAACTACACATTAAAACATAAAACAACCCACCAAACCAAATGCTCCGAATTCGTAAATAATTCGTAACGTCAGGGTCGACAAAATCTTCCGATTTAGAAACCGAAATATTACCGAAATCGCAACGGCTTTTGGTATGATACAGTTGACACGACTTTGGAACGGTATGTAGGTTCGACTTTTTTATTTAAATTTTATTTTTCATCAAATCCTCCGATTTCGGAACCGAAATATTACCGAAATCGTAACGGTTTTTGGTATGATACAGCTGAAACGACTTCGGAACGATATGTAGGTACGATTTCTTTAAGAAATTTCTTAACGAATTCCGTTTTAATATTTTTTTATTTAAATTTTATTTTTCATCATTTTTAGGGTTCCGTACACCAAAGGTGAAGAGTAACTTGCGTGTTTTCGCTTACGATATCCGTCTATCCGTCCGCCCGTTCGTCTGTCTGTCTATAGCAGGCTGTTTTCTCGAGAACCGTAAGAGTTACGGAACTCCGCTACAGCAACAAAAATATATGACAGTTAAAAATTGAAGGGTGATCTAAAACGAGCAACGAAACATGTTTAAATCCTAATGTAATATACAGACAATTACATCGCTACCTTAATATAGAAAGGGCCTAACCCATTATTTTTTTAAAATCGACATTTTTGCATTTTTCGATACATTAGATGTTCTTCTATCGAAATTTACAAAAATCTCGATTTCAAAAAAAAAATAGGTAGGGCCTTTCTCTATTAAGGTAACTATATATATATATATATATATATATATATATATATATATATATATATATATATATATATATATATATATATAGACAATTGAAATTTTCAAAGTATATTTTTATGCCGAATACAACAATTAACACTGAAATTTAAAAATTAAATAAAATTAAAGGGTATTCTATCAGTTAATGTAATTTTGACGGTGTAATTTTGAAAACTAGCTGTATCTTGGAAAGCATAAGAGAGAGACAAACTCTTGAAATTTTTATAAACGCTAAAACTTAAATCAAAAAATCGACAAAAAAATTGTCAAAAATCGAAAAAAAGTCGTCAAAAACGAAAAAAAACTCCAAAACTCAAAATAATGGCTAAAAATAAAATAAAACGCCAAAAAAATTAGGTAGGGCCTTTCTCTATTAAGGTAACTATATACATATATATATATATATATATATATATATATATATATATAGACAATTGAAATTTTCAAAGTATATTTTTATGCCGAATACAACAATTAACACTGAAATTTAAAAATTAAATAAAATTAAAGGGTATTCTATCAGTTAATGTAATTTTGACGATGTAATTTTGAAAACTAGCTGTATCTTGGAAAGCATAAGAGAGAGACAAACTCTTGAAATTTTTATAAACGCTAATAAACTCAAAATAATGGCTAAAAATAAAATAAAACGCCATAAAACGAAATAATCAATAAAACGAAAAAATGCCAAAACTAGAAAAGCCAAAAACTAAAAAAACGCCGAAACCCGAAAAAACGCCAAAACTAAAAAACTCCAAAAACAAAAAATACGACAAAAAAATGCAAAAACTATAAAAAACAACAAAACTTAAAAAACACCAAAACGAAAAAATCCCAAAATCGGGAAAAAAAAACGCGAAAAATAAGAAAACCGTCAAAATTAAAAAAGTCGCCAAAACCGAAAAAGGAAAAAAAACTTACTTTACCGGATACTTACTTCAAAAGAAGGAGGAGGTTATCAATTCAACTGTATTTTTTTAACATTGTTGCTTCATAATTTGGTACATTTTAGACCGTTTGCAAAAACTCTTTGTTTGTCTGACAGAGTATAGTTTCCAATTGGCTTCATTAAAAAAAGTAGGCGGGGACACACCCACAAAAGTTTTTTATTTGATTGCTGCGAAACCTAGCAATTACCTTTGGTTTTTGTAATTACACAATTTTAAAGTTGAAAAAATGGGCGGAGTCACGCCCATTAAAATTGATTATTATTATATTTCACGTGGTTCTGCTTAGCCGATTTTTATGAAACTTACCACACGCCTTGAGCTCTAAAATAAACACAATCTTCCATTTAAAAAATGGGCGGAGTTACGAACATTTAAATTTAATATTTTATTTCAAGTGGTTCTACTTTACCGGTTTTTACAAAACTTAACACACGCCCTGAGCTCTGAAAATCACAGAAAATTCCATTTAAAAAAAGTGGACAGAGTCACGCCCATTAAAATTTAATTTTATATTTTACGTACTTCCTCTTAATAAACAGATAGATTTTAAATTTTTTTAAGAGCTTATTTCCAGTTTGGTCCATACATTTTTTCGAAATGTTTTATCAGATTTTTGAATTGAAGTAGGTTTTTTTTCTTGGCAGAATTATTTTAAATATTTTCATCAGGTATGTAGGTTAAAGTTCGAATAGTATTACATATCGCTACCTTAATATAGAAAGGCCCTAACTCATTATTTTTTTGAATTTGAGATTTTTGCATTTTTCGATAAATTAAACGTTCCTTCTATCGATTTCAAAAAAAAAAAATGAGTTAGGGCCTTTCTATATTAAGTCTATATGGCTATACGGAACCCTTTGTGTGCGAGTCAAAGTTGTATTTTCCTGAATTTATTTATTTTGATTTATGTATAGGTATATTAACAGATTGGAGTTGTCAGACGTTTTTCTTTATAGTGATTTTTTCGGTAGGTCCTTTGCGGTATTAAAATGTGTCCTAATGTTTTCCCCTATTTTTTTCTATTTTCTTTCATTGTTGAGGCTACAACGTTATTTTACGAATATTAATATATTTAAAATTCTTCACGGCCATATTCTTGTTAAGAGCCATTTCACACTATGCCTTTTTAGTCTGCCTTGTATTGACAATTTTCTTTTAAACCCCCTACGAAAAGTCACACAAATTTACATTAAGCCTTTTTTATTCATGCCTTTTTGGCATTTATATACACGTTTAATACTGAGAGTACGAAAAAGGCAAAGAGACATGTCATAAATCCCCTCGAATTTTCATTTTGTGCCTTTTGTTCTACCCCGCAAGCTTCTCACCCCCTCTCACCAATAAACTAAAAAAGCCTGCCTGCACAGGCAAGCAGAAAAGGTACAGTGTAAATTGCGTCTAATGCTTGTCCATCAACATTTCGATTAATGTTAAATAAATACCTCCGAAAGAAATTTGTTCAGAAAAACTAGCGAAATTTCTAAACCAATAACGGTACGACAAGTCTAAAGCACAGATCCCACTATCGGCACAATGTACGTATTTTCATTAGGGGCATATTGGCCTTATTTCTCAATTAGATCCGGAATAAGTCTATATGGCTTTATAAACAATTGCAGTGTATAATTCCATTAGTTGAGAAATAATGCCAATTAAGCTTAGTACTTATGATGACTTTATTTCAGCGAGCTGACGAAAATGGCTATATTGTGCCTAGAGTGGGATCTAGGCTTAACTTAAAAAAAAGGACTAACCGTTTGGTTTGGTGGGAAACAGCTGCATCCTTAAACTTAAAACACAAATGCTAATCCTGTAATAAATACACATGCATACATACATAGTGATAAGCAGTTGCTCTACCTGTCCAAAGGTTTTAAACCTTTTATTGCTTTCACTTTTATTTCTGTGTAGGGCTATAAAATGTTAATGTAAAATTTGTTGTTGTGTTTTAAAGATACACAGATTAAAATATTTATTATCGCTTGCAAATAACTATTCACCTTAGGTATGTATATTTTTCCATGTTGTAATTAAAAATTATCTTCTAAGACTCTGGCTTCAAAATTGTCTTAACAAAATTTTCATTTATTCTCAAGTCAACTGTGAAACGAAAAACATTAGAGCATAGAGTACATTAACATTTAAGACAAGGATATCATTCAATTATATAAAATTATTATAAATAAATTGTGCACATATTTATTAATTTTTTAACTGCTGCCATGCATAAGTCACTGAATTCTTTTAAGCACAAATTAAAAACATCAAAATCCATACTTTTGATACGAGTAATTTTAATTTCATTGGCTTTATGTGTATTTGGTATAAAATATTTAATAACGACAACAAATCAAATAAATGAGAATTGTAAGTTTTCCAACACCTGCTATCTACCAATGAAAATATTTAAAATTTTTCTATTTCCTTTTGCAGCCTCTTCAGCTTCTAATCTAAGACATAAAATTTTATCGCTCGATTTCTCTAATAATTCACTTCAACAGTCACAAAACTGTTCCGAGTCGACTATTTTAAAATTTCCCTGGGATGCTTTCACACGAGAACAAAGACAACATGGTTGGGTTATTATCCACATTGCAGTGATGTTTTACGGTTTTTGGTTTTTGGCTTCAATTAAAGATGACTATTTAATACCAAGTATAGAGCAAATATTCTCAGGTATGTTTGAGTGTCTGTTTTTTTATAAAAAATTCGAAAAATTAAATTGCTTTAGTAATTAAATCCAGGGGTCTAATTGTTGTTTTTGATAACGAGCTGATTTTTTCAGTTTGAGATTATTGCATTCGATATCGAACCATATTATTACATTGTTCGATAGCGAATGCCATAATCTCAAATTGAAAAACGTGATCGAATCAGCTCGTTATCGAAAGCGACAATTAGACCCCAGTGTTCCATAGCAGTTTTAATGTCTTTGTGCATAATTATACCAAGTATAGTATAAGATATTAAATTTATGTGGGCACGGACCTGCCCACTCTGATAATTGCAGAAATTCTAAATTTTCTTGCAAATTACTTGAAAAATAATGTTTTGGCATGTGAGTAGCATTGTCCAATTTCTCAACTTTTCTATCACATATGTATGTATGTATGTACTTTTCCACAAAGGAATTTTTGAAAAGCTACATTTGTAGGAAAGTCCAAGTGATGAAGGCATATTCACTGGTCACTTCACTACTGACTTCAGCAGAAAAAAAAAACTACTCCTAGTCTAACATCAGAGCACCATCCTTCTTCGGTATTGTGTGGCAGAATCATTGGCAAAGTAAAATATCCAATAAAATGGCTAACTAAGCACAGCTTTAAAAATTTTGATACCAGAGGCGCTGCATTATTTAAAAAAAACCTGAAAAATTCAGAGTTTTAAAAAAACCATTCCTTTCCTTCACCTGCTGTCTTCTCTTTCACTGTCCCTTTCCTAAAAAAGGTTAGACCTTTTAATAGTAGTAGGTATTAATTGCCTGAGTATTGCATACTTCTCTTTAAAAAGAAATAAAACTTTTGCGATTTTCCCTGTTGGCGGTGATTTTTCGCTATGATAGGTTTTTCTGCCTAAGCGCATGAATCTTAATTATTTTTTTAATTTTTAGTGCCCATTTTCCAGCTTTTGCTTAAGTATGGCTGTTACTTAGGAAAAAAAAAGAATATTACATTTTATTACGGTTAAACCGTTCGTTATGATAAAAATAATTTTTGCCGAAATAATTCCTAAACAATTTTTGATTTTATGTATTTAAATTTTCTTCATTTTCGTTTAAAGATTTCGATATTGATTGCACTGTGCTGGGATCTACAATAATGGCCGCTGCTGTAACTAGTCCTGAACTTTTTATAAACTGTATTAGTACATTTATAAGCACATCCGATATGGGCATTGGGACCATAGTGGGTTCCGTTACATTTAATGTTTTGGCAGTGCCGGCTTGCGTTGGACTTTTTGTAGTCGACTATTTGAAGTTGGACTGGCGCCTTATAACTGGAGAGTGTTTAGTGACTCTGGTGGCGATTTTAGCTCTAGTGGGTATTTTAAGTGATGGCCGCGTGTTGTGGTATGAGGCTTTGGGCATGATTTTAGCATATCTGGGTTACATGATAAGTAAGTATTTTTTCTAATAAATTTAAAAGGTTTTCAACATTTTTTTAACGCGTTAATAATTCCCAAATTGTTATTTTACTTATTTAGTAAAATATTTTTTTGTTAAAAGTATGTACATACATATGTGTGTATGTACATATGTATGTAACTAGTATGTATGTATATTGAAATTGATTATTAAGGGGTTAGCTGGATACCATGTGCATTTCCGATATTATGATAAACTTTAATTTAAACAAATGAGAAGTTCAACTAATATCAAAGTTGAAACAAAAACTCAATAATCATTATTATTTTTTATTTCTTACTTTGTCATTGCTAAATTGCACATTGGATAATTTGAGCTACTTTTTAGGCCAAAATTAATGTGAGCCAAAATTTTGAGCCGTTATGGCTGAATTTAAGGGTTTTACAATTTTTGTCATAGTGCTAATTTTTAAGGTTGCCACCATATGAAAAAAATCAAAAACTGATATATGTATCTCGAAAACGAACGGTTAAATTTTTATTGACATTCGGCACGATGAAAATACGCAAGGGGGTTAACAAACTGCATTATAAGCCATGTAAATGAAATATTGCTTAGAAAACCCGTTAATTTTCCGCCGTAAGGTTAAAATTTTTACAAAAAGTTTGTACCTTTTGCTTCAATGAAGCCAAATCTTGTTTTGAAACATTCATATAAAGGTTTTTCCTATTTTCCTTTAAATAATGTTAAAATTGTTAAATTAATATCAAGTTCTTTCTATTATCAACATTATTCGCTGTAGTATCTATAGATAAAATCTCGAAATTATAAATTTATATGCTAAATATAAGATTTTAACAAAGATGAATTTATAAATGATGATGAAAATGTTTTGAAACATTATTTAAATCAACTTCACTTATAATAAAATTGTAAACAGCATATTTTTTTCCTATTATTCCTTTAATAAATTAAATAAATATTTAAATCAAAAACCGAAGCGAAAGAAAATTAATTCAGAATTATTACATTTGGCAAGGAAAAACACGACAGTCCACGGCTAACATTCTCAAAAGCTTGTGTGAAATTTATATTTATTTATATTTTTTTTGGTTTTTTAATTACTTACTATCCCTTATTTTCTACATATTTATTATGCACGATTTTCTCTCTTTGTTTAATAACTCATAAAAAACGTTTTAATTTACATCAAAACACGTTGCTGGCAAATGTCAATTTCTATTTTGAATAATAGTAATTGATTAATTGGATAAAATTGAATTCCTCGAAATTTACTTAAATGATAAAATAGCTAAAAAAATGATAAAATTGCTAAAATACCAATTGATAATACTAAAGCAATTGCATGTTTGCCTTGATATATTCGTAATCGAACTTCGTTAACAACAACATTATTATTGTTAATGCAAAAAATTATTTTTGGCCAATGTTTCGGGTCAAATTACCTACTGTGCATTGTTTGACTTTTTTCAGCTTGAATTGTAGTTTTAAGAAGAAAATAACTGTAAACAACAACAACTATTCATTGCTTTCGAAGAAATAGAGTGTTGCCACACAAGCATTTTTTACCGGGTGTTTTTTTTTTTGGGAATTGTTACAGTTAAATATTTATCTTTTACAGATTTTATTTAAAATATTTTTCATTTCAGTTATGTATTATAAGAGGAATATATCGCGTGTGATTAAACGTTATTTAAAGCGATTTGGTTATTATAAGCCTTGTTATAAAGAGGTTACTGAGTTTACCGGCTTGCTGGTAAGCAGAAAAAACAATGGCACATTGTATGGGGAGGCTTCAGTAGATTTAAAAAACCTGAACCGAGCTTCAAATTCTTCTCATGTAATATGTTTAGAGCAGCTGAAAAACGAAGGTAAACATATTCTTGAATATAAATGTTTTTTTTTTAGAAATTTTTCTAGTATTAATTTTATATTTTCTTGTTCTCTGCAGAAATCCTACCTTACCCCTGGTCGAGACAGAATCAAACTTTTGTGAAATTTGTCTTTCGCTGGCCTATAACATTTCTGCTCTGGCTGACAGTGCCCAATAGTCGTGAGCAAAAGTCTTTAAAATACTTCACTCTTATATTATCCCTAGCATGGACTGCTGTAATTTCGTATATGGTTACTTTTGCCATCACCGTTATAGGTAAGAGTTATTGCCTATTCTACATTCCATTCAATAGACTTTTTAATTTCCTGCTTTCCCTTAATTTCAGCTGACACCCTTAATATACCGGATAGCACCATAGGTCTCATTGTACTAGCTACGGGCATAAGTATACCCAAGGCAGTCTCAAGTATTATGGCTACCAGAGAGGGCCAAGGCTGCATGAGCTTGAATAATTCCCTGAGTTTTAGTACCTTTGATATTTTAATTTGTTTGGGTTTTCCTTGGTTTTTAAAATCCTACTTTCTACCGGATGTGGCCAACCAAAGGTTTTTGCAATTTAATACTTTTAGTTTATTATGTAACGGAATGATGCTCCTTACCACTCTATTGTTACTTTACTTGCTAGTAGTTTGGAATAAATTTACTTTAAACCGGCGTTTCGGGGTAACATGTTTGCTCATGTATATAAGTTTTATGATCCTTTCAGTTCTTATCGAATTGAATATATTTTTTCCGCTTAATTTACCTAAATGCCGACATTAAAAAGTTTACCGTATGATACACATTCGTTGGCACTTATTGCGCAATGTTGCCATATGGCATCATACTTATATAATGCCACCCTGGCAAGCGCATTAATTTAAGGCATGTAAATTTATAGTATGTATAAGTTTTTATAGGAAATAGCAAGGCAAACGAAAATTAAGTATACTAAGGGCCATTTTCACAACTTCCTTTTAGCTAAAGGTAGGATTTTGTCTGCGCGATAAATGGCTTTGCATTACAATGCCTTCACTTATTATTATTTTATCCATTAAATATCATTATTCTTGATAATAGTACCATTTAAAAATTTAAGTTGTAACAATGCAAAAATATTTATTGGGCAGACAAAATCCTACCTTTAGCTAAAGGTAAGTAGTGAAAATGGCTCTAACAGCCTGTCTCACGATGTCGACTGAAAAAGTTCGAACGAAAAATTGTTTTGGAAACAATATCAAAATAATAACATTTCGCTCATTTACTCAAAGAACGTCATAAGTTAAAAAAAAACAAGTTTGCCAGAAAATGTGTTTAAAATTTTAAATTTACACACAACTTAATGGAAAAAGAAAATTTCATTTTACTTTCAAGAGTTGAGTAAACAAGATATTTATATTTAAAGATGTTTAAGCAATATGAAGAATGATATGAGGATTAAATCAGCATCATTAATTTAAAAATTACATGTTTTGAGTTATGACGTTGTTTGAGTAAATGAGCCATTCGTTTTTCTTTTCAACATAAGTAATCGATCAAACGTTTTCTGACGACATCGTGTAGGACAGGCCAGGCCGTTAAACACTTTTATCATAATTCTCATTTCGAAAAAAGTACACTTGATAATTTATAATCAACAGTTTCAATTATTATCTTATGTACTTGCCAACATGTGTTCTAAAAAGATTAAACTATTTTATTTTTGTGCAACAAAATATATAACCCGATATACATAAATCACTATTTGCCCCTAATCTATAAAATTATGTATTTTCTTTTCTAATTAAATTTTTATTTTTATTAACAAGTTCACATTAATCATATTTTTGTGGAATTATTTATTTCCCCTATCACTATACTTAAGAATTATATTTATTTATTTTAAAGAGCTTTTTTCCAATTTATAGAATTAATAATAGATAAATTTCTACATAATCAATTCTCACTGACCGTTTTATTGTGGTTCATCGTAGCATTTAAAATTGAATTTATTATTATAAAATTAGTAATTGTTGTTGTGAAAGAAATATTTGTCATGAGCAGGGAAACCAGAAATATGCTCTAAAAAACGTGTTTTATGCGCATTCAATATGCACTAAAAACTTGAAAATATGCTCTAAAAACTTGAAAATATGCTCTAAAAACTTGAAAATATGCATTTAAAAATAACATGAATTGGCTTATTTGTAAATGAAAATATATTTTTAATTCAACAAATCATCAATATTTACATATATATATAAAATAAACCAAAAAAAGCAAACAAGAAAAAAATTAACGTAGAATAACTTTCATATTAAAGAAATAATTTGGGTTAGAAGTGTACGTTAAAACAAAATTATCATACAAATTTTGACTAAAGGAAATAATACAAATAAATTTTTATTGTATAAGAAGACAGTAAAAATTTAACTTCAACTTCAAAAGAGACTACGATATTAGAATTAAAACTTTGGAACTATATTTTTGATAAATAAGACAAGCTTTTTATTTATAATTTTTATTGGAATAAGCAGTAAAATATTGATCTATATTTTCAATTAAAAATCGCTGCTTGTCACTTTTATACACTGACAATATTCCTTCAACGTCTGTTGATGTAATCAGGACAGAGTCCGGCACAAATAGCAAAACCAAATTTTAACGGCGCAAAAAATTATAAAAATTTATAATTTATAAATATAGATCATTGAAAATGAGATTTAGTTGGTGAAAAAAATAAATTGAATAACAGATATATGGCTTGTAGCATATTAAAATAAAAGAACTCTATACAGTATCAAAATATGTCTTAAAAGCGTCTAATATTCTTTCAAAATTCGAAAAATGCTAAAAATATGCGTGTAAGACTGAAATATGCAAAAACATGTCTTAAAGGGTAAAATATGCAAAAATATGCACTAACAAATCGATGCCAAAAATTCATTAAAAGATCTGAAACGGATAAATATCTTATCTCCGCATTAATACGTCACACAAGAAAAAACATGCAATTGCATATTTGCGGTTTCCCTGGTCATGAGTAATAATTGCAAAATAACAATAAATAAATCGATAACAAATAAAAAGTTCATTTACATTTTTTTTTGCTTAAGATTCTAAGATAGCTTATCGATAATTCTTTTTTTTTTTTTTTTTTGGAAAAGTTAATGACATTTTAAATTTTATTAAAAGAAAAGATAATCATTGATTGTTCTTTTAAAGCGAAAATGTAAAACTTTCGGTAATAAATAAACAATAAAATATAAAAATTATTAATTACTCAGGAGGAATAAATTCTTAACCGGGCGTAAGTTCAGTATTTTAAATTCTTATAAAATGAAATATTTTTATTAATTAATGTGATTTTCTAAAGAAAAGCAGAAAAATTAAACTAGACTTTAGCTGCGGAAAATACCATTATTTTTTATTATTATTGTTATTTACTTTAGTATAATTATAAATTTTTTGTAAAGAAACAAACGGTCAGAAAATTTTTCTATAAAATCAAAAAAAAAAATCACTAACGTTTCGTTTTATTACCAAAAAATTATCGACTTTTTTATATGTCATACAAGTAGATCTCATTACCCTAATATAGAAAGGCCCTAACTCATTGTTTTTTCGAAATCGTGGTTTTTAGCCACATTAGATGTTCTTCTATCGCAATATACAAAAAAAACTCGATTTAAAAAAAAAAAATAATAATAATAATAATAATGAGTTGAGGTAACGATACACATATTACATAAAGAACATATCCATACATCATGGCTAACATATTTTATGCAAGACAAACATTATTGATAGAATATAAGACATCAATAATTCTTTTCTGTATAGCATGCCAGTCGATAAGCTTTAAAAATTTTAACATAAATTATCGATAACTTCGTGTAGGCTTTCTCGCACAGAATATAAGAGTTACTGATAGCTTTTGAATATGGGATAAAAAAGTTATCGATAACTTTTTATAAAGTATATCGAGCCCTATTTTCGATTTAATCGTAGGCGACAAAAATTAAAGTTTTCAGAAGAGTTTTTTAATAGTGTTTTCACACTGAAATGGTTTTAATAAAAGTTGGTTTTAACGTTAAAACCAACTGTTAAAAACTGGTTTTACCATACAAATTGTTTTTGTTAAAACCAAATTAAAACCATTTTTAAATTGGTTTTATGAAATGCAACCTTGTTTTCGTTGTGATAAATTCAGTGCTGCCAAGTTGAAATGACCGACAGCAGCTGATAATGTTTATGCCAGTGAATAACAATAGATGGCGCTTGAAAGATGTTATACTTAGAAATGGATGCAGCAGCAAAAATAATCAAAAAATTATGGAAAAAATAGTTTTTTTGGAAGGAAAACAAAGAAAATATTTTCATTGAACTCTGGAAAGTGAAAATAGACAATATGACTGCTATTCATCTGCCTTTAAAAAAGGTTTAACTTATAATGAATTTGTGCATTTTTATATATAATAACTTTATTTCCAAGCACTTCTTCATTTTGTATAAGAAGTTCCATCATTTAAAAAAATTTTATTTACAAAATATAAAATAATTTGCAGTTTAGAGCGCATTGTGAAATATCTCGGTTTTTCATATTAACAAAAACTGTTGTTGTACAGTTTGTCCAACAAGTGTTATTAAAAAGAAGAAAAAATGCAACAACAAATACACGCATTTCTGCAGGAGATTTATTTTATTTTGCGCAAAGTTATTAGACAGCCTGTGAGTTAAAACACGAATTTAACAAATTTGCAGTGTGAATGCAAAATCAGCTGTTTATGGTTTTAACTAGAGATGTGCACGTGAGTGTTTTCAGACTCACGACACGCACGCTCACGCAGAAAAATATTTTACTCACGCACTTTCACGCACGAATGATTTTGAAAATTTTCACGATCACGCACGCTCACGAATAAAATATTTTTAATCACGCACCATTGGCTTACAACTTATCACGATTACGCACGCTCACGAAAAATTATATGTATAATATAATTTTCATGTTTTTTGGGTTGAAAAATAGGTTCTTACATATACATTTATACATATCTATGTATGTATATATGTATGCTCGTGTTTTTGTAAAATTTACAATGTAAATTAAAATAAAGCAAAGTTAATTTAATATCTATATTTATGATTTCAACAGGCTAAAGTTCGTATCGACTTTTAAGCCAAATTACATGTGATAATTATTAATGAACAAATAACAACACATAGTTGAACGGAACAGCTAGCCGTTTTCGAAGGCCACTAAACCTTCATGATCAGCGTTCTTCTGTGTTTGGTCCATAAAGCAGAAATCTTTCGTATATAAAGCAGAAATCTACACCAACTGACACCACACCCAGAGGACCAATTATCACATGTAATTTGGATTAAAAAGCGATACGAACTGTAGCCTGTTCAAATCATAAATATAGAAACAAATGAAGTTCAAAAATAATAATTAAATTAACTTAATTTAATATCGTTTCAAATATTCGTATTCGCGGATATCATTTTAAATATTCGAATTCGAATTCTCGTATATCAAAAATTGACATTCCGCACATGCATGTATGTATACATACATAATATAAATGTGAAGGTAAGACGTATGATCAATTAAATAAATGAGAAAAGCATATTAAATGAGAAAACATACAAATAACTAAAATTTTTCTGTTACGTAACATTTTCAAAGACTTTCCCCACCCCACCATAACAAATCATAACAAAACTCGAACGCCACCCCTCCCTCCTGGAGCGTTACGTAATATATATGTAATTATATAATTTATATAATTTATATAATAAAGCAAAAAACGTTTTCTTCGGTACAATTCGTCAGTAGTATTGTTGACAAAGGCGCTATTGAATCAGTAGTGTTTCTCAATTGATACTTCCAACAGGGTATCTAAGAAACATACATACATGCTCCGAATTCGTAAAGAATTCGCAACGATTGGTCGACAAAATCTTCCGATTTTTGCACCGAAATATTACCGAAATCGTAACAATTTTTGTATGAAATAGTTGACACGACTTCGTAACGATATGTCGGTACGAATTCGTTACGATAAGTCGGTACGAATTCGTAACGACATGTAGGTACGATTTTTCTTGCTTTTATATCAGAGTACCGCTTCACCGTTATGTTGCTGCTATTGTCGAAATAATTTGCACATACTCACGTTTTTTAATATTTTTTTATCAACATATATGTACATATTTATTTAAAACAAATTTTCACAGACTTTTACTTATGTACTCAAAAATCAAAGTTTTAATGTTAAAAAAAATTGGTCAGAGAAAGTACCGAAATGTCTTAACGAATTCGGTACGACAAGTCTGACTTTAGAAAAAGTCGAAACATTTTGTTTGGGGGTATTCATTATGTTTGTTAGCTCATACTACCATACATATTACTATACATATATGTATGCATTTATTATTATAAAATAATTTATTTCAAATGATTGAATACAGTTACATATGTACCTATGCAGGAATGTTATCTCGTGAGAGCGTGAGAATTCGTGCGTGATTATTAAAAAGCTCACGCACGATCACGCACGAGTGAATTTTTTTCAGTCACGCTCACGCACTCACGCGTGATTAGTTATAATATTTGATCACGAATCACGTGAATAACGCGTGACTCACGCGTGACACGATAAAATCACGACATTTGCACATCTCTAGTTTTAACGTTAAAACCAGGTTTTAACTTTCAGTGTGAAAACACTATAAAATATTCAAATATGATTTTGAACGTAAAAAAAAAGTTTACAGCCCGTAACTTAAAAGCTATCAACAATTTTGGCATTTTGATAAATCTGCACTATGGGTAGGCCCATAAAATTTTAATTTCAATAAAAAGGCCTATTTTCGATAACATGTCGCTTACGACAAAATCGAAAATAAGGCTCGAAATGTTAAACTTAATTGTAAGAATTAAAAAAAAACACCAATTATTAACTTGACTGCACTAGGTCAAAAATACTTGCGTGGCAACAGTCCATTCTTGCCAAAACAATGAATAGTTGTTGTTGTTGTTTACATTTATCTACATTAAAACCATCTTACAACTACAATTCGAGATGAAAAAAATCAGCCAATGTAGCAATGGTAACGTAATAAAATAAAAATAAACATGTTTATTATTGATTTCTTGTTTCAACAATGATATTAATTTCATTTGTTTAAATGAAAGTTTAACATAATAACTCTAGAAAAAAATAGATAAACAATTTAATAATAACTCTAGTTGTTCTAAGAAATTTTTGGGTAAAGGTTCCCTAATGATCTGCATTAGCAGCAGTGAAATGCGCATAGGATCCAGCTAAACCCCTCAATAATCAATTTTCATGCAGTTTTAATAAAAAAAATATTTTACTAAATAAGTAAAATACCAGTAATAATTTGGGATTATTAGTGTGTTAACTTAATGTTAAACTTAAATTGTAACAATTCTCATACAAAAACACTAATGAAAAAATTATCGTTTGCATATTTATTTCTTAATCGCTTTTTAAAAAACATTTGAGAGTTATTGAAGAAAAATGTTCGCCCTAAAAGTTTCAAATTATTTTCAAACACATTTATTATTTTGTTTGAACTGCAATGAATTTTCAGTATTTTTCAATTATTTATGTATATAGTACTCGTACAAAATGTTTTATTAATTAATGTGACTTTCTAAACAAGGCAAATAAAGTTAAGTTAGGTAGAGTGATACAACCTGATCTGTGCTAAACTAGTCATAAATGAAGATGGAAAAACATAAATAAATAGTTATTTTTTTTTAAAGAGAAGTAACAATCACGCAATGAATGCCTGCTATCTATTATTACTAGGTGTTACATTCTTTAGCAAAGGTATAGTGATAAAGAAGATATTTATGTGCTGAAGGAAGAAATAGAAGAAAGCTTCATTATTTTACAACTCTGCTTTTTGCATGTTTTTAAAAATGAAGAGTTGTAGCGCCCCTGGTGTCGGTGAGGCGTATTAAATTTTCAAAGTAGCCACTTTATTGGTTATTTTACTTTGCCGATGATTCTGCTACACATTTGACGGCGGTAAATCAATTAGAGTATATAAAATAAAACCATTTCTCACATTCCATTTTCATTAAAAATTCATGTTAAATAGCTGATGTTAACACACAGAACTATGCAAAAGTGGAGAGACTTTAGAATAAAAAAAATTTTAAAATACTAAATTTGCGCCTTAGCAATTTTGGTCCTCTTAAGAAAATAAAAAAAATTTGTTTTACGAAACACACGAAAGTTTACATATCTTTCTCAATGATTTCTATTACCACTCATCTTATCAATTTTATATCAGTCAGACTTAAGAGCTTTGTAGTTCATTGTTGTTATAGTTTGATTAAATACTCATACTAAAATAAAAAAAAAATAAATAAAAACTGTGTCTAGATCTGTATGACTACAGCTGATATTGGCAAATGGCTGAGGGTCTAGATAATAATTTAACTAAAAAAAAAGAACAACAAAAACAAGCTACCGCTCTACAATTATATTCCATAAAATAACTCGGCATGAATTTATTTTCTGTAATTATTATTAAAAACACATCGGCAGTACACCATTAAAGACGTACATTAATACAATAACGCATTACAAACGGGCAAAAGAAAAATATTTATTATAAAAAGAATGAAATTGTGGTTATGCTAATATTTTTATAAAACAAAAATATTTATAATGAAATAAATGAAGATTACTTACCTAGAATATTTAATGCGCTTCATAGTTGCTGATGAAAGCTGTTTCCTTTGCTTGATCGTTAGTGATAATACTACATACTTCGATTGCTAAATAAAAAGAAAATTTCAATTTAACGTAAATGATAATCGCTTTTGGGTTTTAATGTTAAAGCTTAAAGATTAAATTAAATAAACATTTGTATACGAGTATCTTAAACGAGATCCACAAAAGCTTTTATTTTTAGTCGAGCTTAAATTTGAACAAATACAGTTTAACTTGAGCTTAAAAACGGGTGTGTATTCAATTAAGTGTTAGACGTTTAACAATTGCCTTAAAAGCTGTTTACAACAGAGCGAGTGTGTTCAATATTGTTTTTGTTAGTGTTTAATTTGTGGGATACGGAAATATGTTAAGGAAAATTTCCTGCTATCTTGTTCTATTGTCCATTTTGTTTATCAGCAAACATGCAACTGTGGCGGAAAATGTTGATGGTAAGTAAACTTTTTAGGTTCACTCCAGTTCATTTAGAAATATATACATACACACACACACATACATTTATCTACACTTATAAAATCTTTTTATTTAAAAACTATTTTAATATTTTTTTTAACCTTATCAGTTCATAAAATTTTGGGTAATTCCAGTAATAAAAATATGTATTACTTTCGACAATTTCTCTACAAACTATAATTTATAGAGCATAACATTTTTTTTCTTCAAGGGGATTTTGGTTACTAGATTTGATAAAACAAAATTATTTTCACAACTGTGTATTTTTTTAATTTTTAAGAATCTTTTATCTAAATCATTTAAAAAAGTCGCATATTTTAAATAAATAAAAAAAAACTAATAAAACATTTGTTTTAGTATATAAAATTTTCCATGCTTCGGCTTAGGATCCAAAAGAGTTGCATGAATAATAAGTGTTTTATTCGGTAAAAAAAAAAACTATTCTCTTGTCTAAATATAAACTACATATTTACATAAATCATAATTTTTGATGTGTAAACATCTATACGCTAGGGGGTAAAAATCTTTTGACTTTGATTTTTTTGCTGAGATTTCTTTGCTGAGATTTCTTTGCTTTTGCTTTGCATTGTCAAATCGGTGTGAGCTATGTATGAGTGCATTAGTATTTGAAAGAAGCAATACCAAGCAGAGAAACAAGTCGACCGGCTCGAAGCCGACGGTGCGCCGCCGCCGGTTATTTTTCTGTATATTTCCGTACACCAAAGGTGAAAATGAACCGTAAGAGCTACGGACTTGAAATTTGGACACAATGTGTAGACATTTGGCCACTACAACAACAAATATATGAGATTTAAAAACTAAAGGGTGTTCCAAAACGAGCAACGAAAAATTTTAAAATCCCATGTAATATACACACATACAATTGTATGTACATATATACACTTGAAATTTAAAATGTTAGTGTATTTTTATACAGACTACAACAATTAACACTAAATTTAAAAAATTTAAATCAATGGGTGTTCCATCAGTTAATGCAATTTTGACTTTGTAATTTTGACAACTTGCTGTATCTTGAAAACCGTAAGAGCAAAACTCTTGAAATTTTCAAAAACGGTAAAACTAAAAAATCAAAAAAATATAAAATCGCCAAATATAAAAAAATCGCCAAAAATAAAAAAAGGCACCAAATTAAAAAAAATCTCTAGGACTAAAATAAATCGCGAAAAACCGCAAAAATCGCCAAAATTAAAAAAATCCTTAAACAAAAAAATCGCCAATATGAAAAAATCGCCAAAATGAAAAAATCGCCTAAATAAAAAAACCCCAAAAACAGAAAAAAAATCGCCAAAATGAAAAAAACCCCAAAAAACAGAAAAAATCGCCAAAATGAAAAAAAATTGCGAAAATTAAAAAAACCCAAAAAGAGAAAAAAAGCGCCAAAACGAGAAAAAAGCGATAAAAAAGTGAAAAAAAAATCGTTTAAACTGAAAAAACTTAAAAAATTAAGAAAGCTAAATCAAAAAAAAAAAATGATCAAAAGCGAATGTGCGCGAGTGAAAGTCGCACTTTACTGAATTTATTTTAATTGCAATTCGTACACAACAACAAGAACAGCAACAACTAAACGATGAACAACAGGAATTAAAAATTAAAAAAAAAAGTAAAGGCATTTACCATAGATGAGCACTGCAGTACCACTAAAGTTTCAGTAAAAACAAAAAAAAATTTACTGATTACTAAAATTTTTTTCTAAAATTTTTATAAATTGCCTAACTGATTTGTTATATGATGAGGTGCGTTAAATTTTCAGTAATCAGTAATGCCCGTATTCATAATGAAATTCTACCAAGTGGCTAAATGTTTTTCATACAAAAGTTTCAAAATTTGAATGAAAAAACTTTGCCACTTGCTACGGCCCTACGATTTTACTAGTAATGCAAATTAAATTTCATTAGCAGTACAAATTTACTGAATTTTTTTAGTAATCAGTAAATTTACTGCTTACTGCAATTTTGAATGCATACATGTACTGCATTTACTAACCAAATAAGTTTAATAAAACAAACAAAAACCAACAAATTCATATGTATTTACAATATTGAAAGTTTTTATACTTTTAATTAATTAATTTAAAAAAAGATACTAAAAGCATAAGTACTTCCAACTTAAAAAAAAAATTTCATTACTAGATGTTTACACATCTCCTCTGTGATCGGACTCACATTGCTTTTTTTTTATTAAAAAATTAAAAAAAATGTTCAAATAATTCTTATTCTGATAGAAATACACATGTGTGTTCGAACAAAAATTATTCGCAACATAATTTCCTTCGAATAAAATTTTTTTCGAATTAAATTTTTTTAAAAACTTTCAAATAATTTTAATCGGCAGCTACAATTTATTCGAATAAATGCTATTCGAATTAAAAATTTTATCCGCATAAAATATACGTAGACGGACACTCTTCTCACAATAACTTTCTGAAATAAATATTTTATTCAAATAATTGTTATTCGGTCGCTACAAATTTTATTCAAATTAAAATTTTTAAATATAAAAGTAAATCGAATAATTATTTTATTCGAATAAAAACCATACGATTAATAATATATCTACACATAATCTATTTAAATCGAAATTTTGCTACTTAAAAATTAAAATATTTTCAAATAATTTTAATTCCTGCATAAATTTTATTCGAATAAACATTTTTTACGAAGTTATATACGCATAAAAGTATTTTTATACGCATAAAAGTATTTTTGTTTTTGCGAATTAGTGTTTTATTCAAATAAATATTATTCGGTCCCTTTAATTAAAATAAAATAATTCTTAGTGGATATATGTAAATAAAAATAATATTTTATTTGAATAAAAATTATTATTCTAATTAAATTATTATTTGAATAAATTTTATTGGAATGAAATTATTATTCGAATAATTTTTATACGAATAAAATTATTATTCGAATAACTTTTGTGTGAAAAAATTTCAATTCAAGCAGGATTTGTGTTCGTATAAAATTATTATTATTTGAATAATATTTACTAGAATAAAATAAATACTCAAGGAAATTTAATTCGAATAAAACAATATTCTGATGGTTTTTTTTTTCGAAAATTTAAATAGTTTTTATTTGAAAAAAAAAATTATCCAAACAAAATTATTAATCGAACAAATTTATTATTCGAAGAATTGCTATTCCAATTAAATTATGGTTTGAATTGCTGTTTCACAAATAAAATTATTGTTTAAGAGTAAAAATTTGTTTTAACTAGTTTATATACATTATTATTCGAATAATTTTTAACACAACAAAATTAATATTTAATGTTTAATTTTTATCAATTTTTTTTATAAAGTACTTAATTAATTCGAATAATATTATTGTTTAGTTTTTCTTGAAGTAAAATAATTATTTAAATTTAAATAGTTGAACAAAATGTTTATTCGAATAACTTTTTTCCAATAAAATAATTTTTTGAATTGCTGTTGACCAAATAAAATTTTTATTCGAAATAAAAATAAAAATTTAACCAAAACTAGTGTAATTCGAATACAATTATTAAATTTTTATACGATTAAAAATTATTATTCGAACAATTTTTATTATTCTTGAGTTAGTATTATTCAAATAAAATTGTAAGTGTGGTTTTAAAAAATTTTATTATTTTTATTATTATTCGAATAACTTTTAATGCTACAAAATTAATATTTAATCAAGTTTAATTCGAATATAATTACACGGTAAGTTTTCTGAGAATAAAATAACTGTTTAAATATTTCGTATTTGCACAAATTTTGAATTTAATCGAATTTTTATACGAACAAAATTATTATTCGAATAATTTTTATTTCAAGAAAATTATTGGTTGAGTTACTATTATTGAAATAAAACTATTATTATCATATTTAAAGTCTGATTTTAAGATAGCACTTTATTATTTTTATTACTATTCAAATAATTTTTACAGCAACAAAACTAATATTGATGAAATATTTCTTCAAATAAAATAATTATTTAAAGAGTTTATATATGAACAAATTCCAGCTCGAACAAAATTTTTATTCGAATAAAATTATTATTCGTAGATTTTGTATCTCAAACATTTAAATAAATTTATTATTTAGCTTATTCTAATAGTTGCCTATTACATAAATTTTTATTCAAATACAAAATTATTCGATTAATTTTTATATGAAAGAATCATAATTTGAATTACTTTATTATTCGAATAAAAATTATTATTTGGTGTAAAACTGCTGTAGTAATTTTTGGTTATATGAAATAATAACTGAAGTATATTTATTTGACATAATGTCTTTATTTAATTTCAAAAATTGGCTTGTTTTTATGGTTAAGCAATTGTCTATATGCAGTTCGTTCCCGCTTGTGGAACTCGTCAGTAGACAATTGCTTAAACATAAAAACAAGCCAATTTTTATCAGCCGTATTCATAAAAATTTTAAACCGCGTTTCAAATATTGTTTAAGCAAAATTCGCTAAAATTGTATTCATAATAGAATTTTAGCTTAAAAAACGGTTTTTAAACCTTGCGTAAATCAGCAAATTTTAAAATTGACTGGCCCCATGTTTAAACCAATTTTAAGATGACGTTGTTGTAATTTTGCTTCGTTTTGTTTACATTTTGAACTTTACCTGTATGTACATATGTGTGTATGTATGTATGTACTTATGTATGCATGTATGTATGCATATGACAGTGTTATTTAGAAGAAAACAATGTAATTTTTTTTTATAGAAACTATAAATTATTATGAATATTATGAATACCAATATTTAAAAAACATTATTTAGCCTTAAAACGTTTTTTAACTAATATGAATTTTAAACCTCAATCAACTTTTTTTTATGAATACGGCTGTATGTATATAACTTTTATTCGAATAATTGTAGTATTTGAATAATTTGATTCAGACAGCTTCCTTTTAAATATATTAATCGCGATAAGATTTATATGAATAATTTAAAAACAAAATATAATTTTTCGCTTATTTTATTATACGCGTAATTTTATTCGAATAAAAGTTATATGATGATATTTATATAAACAATTTTCGAGCAATAGTATAAAGCTTACATACTTATATACATATGTGTGTTACCTTCTTTAAGAAACGGATAGTGAAGAGAGGACAGATGGTAAATTAAATTAATAAGCTTAATTCGTTTTGCAACTCTTCTATTGTGTGTTTTGTTAATTTTTTTTAGCATTTTTGCAGAGCCTCTGGTGTTAAGTAGGCTCATTATTTCAAGCTATATGGCCATTTTATTAGTCATATGATGTGTATATAGTCTGGCCAGGAATTCAACTCGAGCTATCGAAGACCATCATTTGCTCTCAAGCCTATACTTTATTCGAAATTTTTCCCAAATATATATCTTATGCAAATAATTTCCTTCCCACAATTTAATTGAACAATTGCATTCGAATACTTTCATCATTTTATGGGTATAAAAATTTGTTATAATATTTTCTGACCTATAGGCTGCCTGATGCCCTTTTTTGAGCACAATAATCAACAGTATGTTTTATAAATATTTAATTTATTTTAAAACAATTATAGTGGCAAAAAAGATTAAATAGGAATAACCTTTTCAAAATCATTAAAGACGTCATAACAACGAGTATTATACGAGTATCATTAAATTGTGCAGCATCATTTATTGTTCAAGCGCTTCATGAGTATATTTTATATTTTTAACTCAACTGGAAAAAAAAACCCAAATAAATTGACAAGTTATGAAATGTGATAAGAAATTATTTAAAAATAAAAATTTATTAATTATGTAAATGCAACTAAAATTTGCAAAAAAAAAAATATTTGGAAATTTGAATTACTCAGTTTTCTTGAAGATAGTTGGGAATTTTTTTTATTTTTGCTCCCTAGATGAAAAGATTGTTAAACTAGACTTTGTTAATTGATAAGAAGTCAATGTAAATATTTACGGCAGTGAAAGGGGATCAATAAAACGTGTTGCATATTAATTAGCATTTTGTCAACCTGTGACAACAATTAATAGTATTATTATGCACTAGACAATTAAAGTAAATTAAAGATGAGAGAGAAAAAAATGCTGCAAAAAATACCGGCAAGAGCACTGAAAGAAAAATTGAGGGGGCAGATTATGTGTAACAATTTTCAGGAAAATTAAGATTGCTTATTACATTGACTGTGAAATGACAGACGCAATGAAGTATATTTAAATTATTTGAGAATTTGATTCACTGAGAATAATAAAAATAGCCTCTTTTCGAACAGTTTTATTGTGAAATATTACTCGAGTTATTTCATTCGAATAATTTTATAAAAATAGCTACACATACACATATGCATATTTAAATGATTTTTAAAATATTTTCATTTGAATATTTTTTCAAAACAATTTTTATTCGAATAAATTTTATTCGAATCACTTTTAAACGAATAATTTTTGTTCGAATCTTTTTAATTATAAGAACTTTTGTTATAATTCGAATAATTTTTACCCGAAAAAATTCTTATTTCAATATTTTTTGTTTGAATAAAATTCGTATCTTTTTTTTATTATAAATAAAATTTATAATAATATGTGAATATCTATGTATATAAGAATAATTTCAGCCTAATAATTTTTTTCAAATAACTTAACTTTAATTAAATAAATTTCTTTGTCAATTTGCATAATTTTAATTTAAAAAAAATATTTAAATAATTATATACGAATAACTTTATTCGAATAATTTTAATCAAATATATTTATTTAAATTAATTTCGTTCGTATAAAAATTATATCAATATACATATTTTTTTCAGAGTTTTATTAGAATTATTTTTATTCGATGAAATTTATTCTAGCGATTTTGATTCGAACAACTTTCTTTAAATAAATTTTATTCCAATAATTTTAAATTTAATAATTTTAGTCGAATAAATTTTATCCGAAGAATATTTTTCGAATAATTCGATTATCTTAATTTAATTTAAATAATTTTTAGAAAAATTAATTTTGAACTCATTTAAAAATTTTCATTCGAATAATTTTTATTCGTAGAATTTTATTTACATTTTCTGAACGAATAAGTTCTATTAGAATAATTTCTCTTCTTCAAATAAATTTTGTATGTGTGATTTTCAATGGAATAATTTTACTTGAATAATTATACCAAATTATTACAAATTTTATCTGAATATGCCCTTTTCCATTTAAATTTATTTATTATAATTTTTTTTAGTATTTTATTCTCATAACTTTTGTACGAACAAGTCTTGCTTAAATAATTTCTCTTTGGTTAGTTTTATTCGAATATTTTTTTTCGATCAATTTTTGTTCGTACTATTTTTATTCGAATAATTTTTGTCCGAGGAATTTTTATTTAAAGATTTGTATTCGAGTATTTTAATTTAATTCAAATGATTAAATTAGAAAAATTTTAATCGATTAACTTGTACATGGATATTGTCTATTCTATCTGAAATTATTTAATAATTTTACTCGAATAATTTGTATGTGGAATATTTTATTCTCACAGCTTATGTACGAATTATTTTTATTAGATCAAACCAATTTCTCTCAATGATCTCTGTTCTCTGTATGTAAATATTATTTTCCGAGTAATTTTCGTGTGTTTTTTATTAGAAACATTTTAATCGAATAATTGGTATTCAAAGAATATTTTTCGAATAACTTGTATTCGATTATCTTAATTTCATTCAAATAATTTAATGCAAAAAATAATTTTTTTCGTATTTTTATCTGAATATTTTCTATTCTATTTGGATTTATTTAGATAGCTTTATTCGAGTCATTTTTATTCAGAGAATTTATTTCTCACAACTTCTGCACGAAAAATTTCTGCTAATTTAGTTTTATTCAAATGAAATCGATCGAATAATTTTTGTTCGCATGATTTTTATTCGAAATAACTTACTCAATAATTCATATTCGAATAATTTTTATTTATTTATTATTTGTATTATTTTTTTCGAAAACTTTTTGTTACAATAGTTTTTATTCGAATAATTTTTATTTCTATAATTTGCATTCGAATAATTCAATAGAACAAGCTATTTGGAGAATTTATATCTCACAATTTCTGCATGAAGATGTTTTAGAAGAACTATTTCTGTTCATTTAGTTTTATTCAAATGAATTCGATCGAATAATTTTTATTAATTATTTGAATCGAGCAATTTTTATTCGAACAATTTTTATTTCAATAAAAAAATTTTCGAATTATTGTTATAAAAATTATATTATTTTAATTCAAGTCTATTTTATTCGAATAATTTTTATTGGAATAATTTTAGCTCAAAATTTTTTTTTACAATAGTTTTAATTCGAATTTTGTTTCAATAACTTTCATTCGAATAATTTAATCGAATAAACACCGCATTTGAGAGCGCAGTATTACTCAGCAGTGAATTTTGTTACAATATTTCGCATTTTTTTAGTTTCAAACACATTTTAAAAACTTTGCACGAGTATTAATGAAGTTTCGCAAATTTTTTAGTATCACAGTTAAAAAAATGTAAGAAAATAGGCATTATTATTTTGAAATGTACAAGGAAAATTAACAAAAATATATTTTTTGCAGTGTTTATTTTTGAACAATTTAACAATCTTACTAATTTTCTATTAAATAAGGCCTTAATGAATTGTATTACTTATAATTTATAAAAAAACACACACACATATACACATAATTTTTGTAAAAATACTGGTATATAAATACGTGTTAGCTTATTGCTTTCCTAATTGCATTACTATTGATTTTAAGTACAAAAAAAATTAAATAAATTTTGCCATATCATTTGTTTATCAATTAAAATAATCATTGTTAACACAAACAGTTTTTTTTTTCTCACATATCTTTAAAAGACACTTTAGTTTTTAATTAAATAATTCAAACCTAAACAAATCTGACGTCTGGGGTAAAACAAAAAAAAAATATTTCAAGAAACGGAAAAACATAAAAAACAATTTCAAAATTCCTGATTTGTTAGTGCAAAACTTTCTGAGAAATAAAAATATTTATTAAAGAGAATTTTCAAGCTCAATAGGATTTGAATTATGATAATAAATATGCCCATAATTTTTATTTTTAATTATGGAAATTAGGAAAAAGTTACGTATGAAGGTACATACTAGAACCCTGCACAAGACCACTTACAAGAACTTTTAAGGAATTTTTCAAATGCTTTACTAAAGCGAAATCTTCTAAAACAAACGCTAAACAACACTGTTTGCAAGAAATTTGTTTCAGTTATTGCAGGTATAGGAGTAAAGAAGAAAATACTTCTATGTTTGGGCGCGTATATAAATGTCATGCATGTATGCATGTGTTTATGATTTTTTATTTTCCTGGGCGCATGCTAACGCACACACATACATTTATATTACACAGAAAAAAAACTGCCTCATAGAATCAATAAGATTTTCTCTTTGAAACGTTTTTAGGCAGAAGAAAACCACATAAAATCAAGAAGAAATCTTATTATTCACAACTTTTTTTACTCAATTTCCGTTATTTTTGACACCAAAAAAAAAACAATCCATAGAGAAAAACTTCTTGATTCTATTAGGTTTTCTTATCAATTGTAAACTATATGGATTCTTATTGATTTTATTAGGTTGCCTTATTGATTTTTTTAAAAAGGCTTTCTTCTTGATTTTAGTATGCTATCTTATTGATTTTTTCAATAAGGTCTTCTTCTTGATTTTATTAGGTTCCTATATGATTATGTGTAAAGCATCTTATTGATTTTTTTAATAAGGAAATCTTCTTGATTTTATAAGGTGTCTTTTTATTTCATACCTATAAATAGACACAGACAATTTTTTTTCATGATCTTTTTCGTTTTTGTATAAGCATGTTTGCAAAATTATTTCAATGGTTATTCAGACTGCTTGTTAGCATATTGGTTAGAGTGTTTGTCTATCAGTCAGAAGTTTGCTGGTTCAATACTTGTCTCCTTTCAAGTAATAATATGTATGTATGGTGAGTTAATTAATTAAGAATACAATATAATATGTATGTATGTATGTACATAAGTATGTATAGTATAAATAAATAACATCTACATATACTACATACATACATAAGTATATGGTATAGAATTTAAATGAAAATACATAAGCAAAGCACAAAGAATATAGACATAATTTTTTTTTATGAGGTCGCCTCATAAAATCAGGAAGAAAACCTTATTAAAAAATTAATAAGATAACCTCATAAAAACTACAAGATTTCTTCTTGATTTTTTCAAAAAGGTTTTCTCTATGAAATTAATAAGATTTCCTTATTGAAAAAAAAACCATAGAGATTTCTTATTAATTTTGTTCTATTTTTTGAGGTATTTATTAGGCACTGTTTTCTCTGTGTAGTTGTATGCGTTTAAGCACATAATAGCTTACCATCTACATCTTACACACACACACACCCAAACGTACAACATGCAAAATAACAAGCATAAACGCATCAACACTATTTCTTTTGAGTGTTTGTTACGAACAAGAAATCTTCGCGACATCGCTTTAAAACACTCATATACACGTACATCAATACATCCATTGCGCTTCGCTTATTAAACGACATCATTTATTATTGTTTTAGTATAATACATGCTACGACAATACATTTAACAAGCAAGACGTATTTATATTTCAAGGCTGTTTACGCAGCCCTCTAGTAAATACACAAATACATCGCATCTGCTCGCGACTTTATCCCCTTCCAAAGAGAAATAAATATTTGCAAGTGCGGTTTAAAAAATGGAGTGGAGGTCACATTATTATTATTTGTAATTAATTTGGCTATTTAATTTTATAATAATTTGCTTTGTTTCTTCTTCTTTTTTTTTAATTTATAATGCCCCCACTAATTATGTTATATTTTTCTAATAACTATTTTTTCGTTATGTGTTATTTTTCACAGCAAAAACCCACACAATTTTTTTTTTCAAACCAGTATCAAACAAAACACATTTATTTAAACAAATACTAAAATAAAAATATTTTCTTTTTTTTTATTATAAATTCCCAGCGCAGCACGTGTCACGCAATAATCGTGTTTAAACAAATTTGCACTTGAAACTTTGTTTTTATTAATAAAAATAAATAAAAATAAACAACAGACACAAAATGAGTAAAGTTCACACCCATTATTGCATAAAATGAAGTTAAATTGAAAACAAAATAATAATACTCGTAATTATAGAAGTATTAAAATAAGTTCATTAAACTTATGAAATTCATTCAAACTTGAACAGATTAATTTTTTTTTACAAAACTTTTGTTGTGGCATTCTCTTTTACGTGGGTGAAATTTCCCCCCTTATTTAGAATTATTAAGGGGACTTCCCGCCATGCAAGTCTTAGTCATAACTAATTTACATAAATCTAGTTCGCAGAGCATCAGTAATGAACTTTTTTTTAAAAGCATTTTACTGCAAACGCAAACACTCAGAAAAATAACTCAGTTAGTTTTTATAAGTGAATCATAAATTATTTTTTTATAATCTAAAAATTCTTTTTAAAAAATTGTATTATTATTAAATGACAACATAAACAGCTGTTTATTTGTGTTATGGCAACACTAATTGAAAAGAGTAAATACAGTTATGGTTATGGCTATGGTGCTACGTTATGGCCTGTCTAATTGAATTCTAAGTTTTAATTGTATATGTATATCACCACCTCAAATAAGAAATTATGTAACCAAAAAAATTTTTACAAAGAAAAATTTAAAAAATGATAAAAACAGGTATTTGCTATTTTTCATTTACAATATTGCTATTATTTAAAATTATTTTCGGCACAATAAATTTTGATATAAAAATAATAAATTCGCGAATTTAATTTTTTTTTTCAGTTAGTTCCTTTTTTTATTTAAACTGATGGTATACAATATGTAATAGAACAATAATCCCATTGTATTTTCAAAATTATTAAAACATACAAAACCGCAACCATTCATATAAATCAGTCATACATTTTTGAGTGTAATTTATTACTAGCGCTAATTTAACGAAATTGATTAATTTGGAACAATAGTTTTCTAAAAGATCTTATTTTTTTGCCGGGTGTATTTTTAAATATTTCATTATTTGCATTTAAATTTAATTAAATTAAATATATTCAATAACTTGCTACAAGAAAAGTGTGCTGTGACACTATCAACTTTTCTACAAGAAAAGTGTGTGTGTGTTGTGATACAGCCGACTTTTCTGCAAGAAAAGTGTGTCAGCCGACTTTCTACAAGAAAAGTGCGCTGTGCTACAGCCGACTTTTCTGCAATAAAAGTGTGCTGTGATACAGCCAACTTTTCTACAAGAAAAGTGTGCTGTGGCACAGCCAACTTTTCTACAAGAAAAGTGTGCTGTGATACAGCCAACTTTTCTACAAGAAAAGTGTGCTGTGATACAGCCAACTTTTCTACAAGAAAAGTGTGCTGTGACACAGCCAACTTTTCTACAAGAAAAGTGTGCTGTCATACAGCCGACTTTTGTAAAAGGAAAGTGTGCTATGACACAGCCAACTTTTCCATAAGAAAAGTGTGCTATAGCACTGTCGACTTTTCTATTAGAAAATATATAAAAAAATTGCATTTAAATTAAGTGTGCTGTGACACATTCTAAATATCTAATTAAAAATTTATATTTAAATTTGTTTAAATAAATGTGCTTAACAGCTGCAAATTAAAGCATATTTTTTTTTGCTTAAGCAAAAGTACATTTAAAACAAAAAGTACAAAAATATACAAAGATTTATTATACGTTAAAATAAATAATATTTATTCAATAATTTTATTAACCCATTATATTATTCGCTCAAAATCCCCGCTAAAATTTTTTTTTAATTTATATAAATATGTATTTGTAAGCAGAATTAAAATTATTAAATAAATGTGATTAATTACACTGTTGCCAAAGATTTTTATTTTTTAGTTTTCTGTAAGCAATCAATATAATAATTTTCCCAGTTTCCCAGATATTTTTAAGTTTTGCGATTTTTATCATATTAGCATTTTTTCTGCTTTGGACGATTTTTACGTTTTAGCCATGTTTTTATTTTAATTTGTACCATTTTTAAAATTTGTTTACGGCAACTTTTTTCTTATTAATTTGTTTTTTATTATAGTAATTTTCTCTGTACCTTTTTTCTGTTTAGAAGATTTTTTGTTTTGACGATTTTTTCGTCTTGGCGATTATTTTTTTGTTTTGGCGATTTTTTACGTTGGAACGAAGTTTTCCCTGTTTGTGCGGTTTCATATTTTTGGCAATTTTTCCCGTAGTAGCGATTTTTACCATTTTGGATTTTGGCGATTTTTCCCCGATGTGGGAGAATTTTCTATTTAACGGGCTGTTTTTTCTGTGTGAGCCGTTTTTCCGTTACTGTTGTCTTTCTTTTTTTTTTTGGTATTTGTTAGTTATGATGATTTTTTCCATTGTGATGATTTTCACTTATCTTGGGCAACGTATCTTAGGAAAACGTTGACGCGTTTTTTTACTATATCTATGAATTTTGTTTGTTTGGTGATTAATACATTTGAGCCATATTTTTGTGTGGTGAACCTTTTTTAATCGTGATTTATTTCCCATTTTGGGCTTTTTCTTTAATTTTGGCGATTCTTCCCCATTTTTTTAATTTTTGAACTTTTAACAAGTTTTTCCATTTCGACGATTTTTCCGCTCAAGCTGGTTTCTTTTAATTATGATGTACTTTGTAGGTACATGTGTTTATTTTTTATTTAAAGGATTTTTTCTCGTGAGGATTATGTTTTTTATGAGTTTTTTCTCATGTTAGCGAATTTTTCCGTGTTTGCGGCGTTTTTTCGTTTTAAAAACTTCTCTATTTTTCCAATTTTTTCTAAATAAATGATTTGTTTTTTTTTTGTGATATTTCCATTTTAGGCATTATTATTTTTTTTTTTTTGAATTTTCAAAATTTTTTCTATGCTTGCGATCGTATTGCTTCATCTTGACTTTTAGGTTTTTTGCGATTCTGTGATTGATTTTTTTTTTCTATTTAGACGTTTTTCGTTTTTCAGATTTTTTTTTTTTTTAGTTAAGCGATTTTTTATATAAACGATTTTTTCTGTTTTTGGCGACGTTTTTATATTTTATCTATTTCTTTAATTTGGGCGATTTCTTCCATATTGACGATTTTTTCCATTTTGTATTTCTTCCCTTTTGACGGTTTTCCAATTTAAGCGATTTTTTGATTTGAAAATTTTTTCTTCTACTTTATCTATTTCTTTAGTGTGGCAGATTTTTTTAATATTTACGATTTTATACCAAACCGTAAAGGTTTTAATGATATTTTTTTGAATTTTTTTGGTGCTTTTATGCTTACGACCGATTTCTATTGGACTATTTTTATTAATTTTTTTTTTGGAAATTTTTTTGGTTTTAGCGATTTTTTTTCTATGGGCGGCTTTTTTTACGATTTTCACGATTTTTTCCACTTTAAAGTTTTTTCGGTTTGGCGATTTTCCATTTAAGCGTTTTTTTAACAAGCTTTTTTGCGTTTTTTTATATTTTATCTATTAATTTAATGTAGGCAATTTTTTCCTTGATGGAGATTTTCTTTCCATTTCACGGCTTTGGTGCCTTTTTGCGTTTTTGCGATTTTTATGCTTATAATCGATTTACTGTTTGGCTCTTTTTTTTCGTGTGAGTGACTTTTTTAGTTTCGACGATTACTTTCATGTTTTTTTTTCGTTTTGGCGATTTTCTCATTTAAGATTTTTTTCTGTACAAGCTATTTTTTTTTTTTTTTTTTTTTGTGTAAAAGCTAGTTTTTCTGTTTTAGCGATTTTTTCTTCTATTTTATCCATTTGTTTAATGGACGAGATTTTTTCATGTTGGCGATTTTTCTGCATTTTCAGGTTTTGGTGATTTTTGGCATTTTTTATGCTTACAATCGATTTACTATTTTAAATTATTTTTTTCTTAGATTTTTTTATGAGCAGCTTTTTTGTATTTTTTTTTATGTTGGAGATTTTCAAAAATTTTGGCGATTTCTTTTTTTCTTTTTTTTTTTTTTGCTTTGGCGATTTTAACCAATTTGGTTATTTAGCTAATATATCATTAAATTTTAGGCATTAATTCTTGCGGTAAATGAGCGATGAGTGTTTACTAAAAACAAATTAACAGTGTAATTTCCCATAAAGTACATACATACAACTTTTAATTTTTTTGCTCAATTTATATTAACTAAAAATTAATTGTTTAACTTATATTCTTAGGGTTTTTTTGTTGTTGTACTTAATTTATCCAATTGTTTTTCTTGTGTTTGCAATTGTTGATATTGTAGCTTCGGTTATAAAAATAAAATGTTGGTACTTGTTGAATTTACTAGAGGTAGTATTTTTTTTTTTTTTTTGCTTTTAATGCTTGTTTTTATTTTATTAAAACAACACAAGAAAATGTTGTTTTTTTTTTTTATTAAACGTATAAAAATAACGATAAAGTTTGTAAAAAGGTTTATTCGCTCTTGAAATGCTCATCAGTCAATAGTAACATTATTTAAAAAAAAACTGTGAAGAAAAATAATTTTTATAGAAAAAAATACAAATTAAATTTTTAAGTATTTACGTGAGTTTTCAATACAAATTAATCAAATTGTTACAATAACAAAAATTGATAAATAACCAAGCAAAACAAAATAAAAAACAACAAAAGAAATCGGCGCGCGTTTTTAAAAAATTTATTTGATTTTCTAAGAGTTTGAGTGCGAGCGCGCGTGTGTGTGTGTGTGTGTGTTATTTATTTGTTTAAAAAAATTAAACCTTTGTTAAATGTTTAGACTTTAAGGCAAATAAATTGAAAGAAAAAAAAATCGTATTTCTAAATTCGTCTGCTATACGTACAATGTGTCAACAGCTGTCACTTGTTTAATGTGCCAATTGTTTTAAAATTATAAATCATAAAACTTAATAAAATTATGAGTTTAGTGTAACAAACAATTAATATATTTATTGAAAAATACATACAATATTGTATAACAACAAGTGCTTATAATAAAGTGTGACAATTTATCCCAAGATTTCTGGGAAATTTTTGTAAAGTAATTTAAAAAAATATATACACATACATATGTATACCATGGAATGGAGATTTTATTGGTACCGAGGTAATAAGAAAAATAAACCATAAGTTAAACAATATAAAAAAAATTTGTTAAGACTGTATTGCAGTAAAGACTCAATATTTATGTATATTTGAAAAACTCTAATTTGTTGATATTTGGCAACACTGTTTCTGTTTCATCTGAAATACGTTTATCTGCATGAATAAAAAACATCAAGATTACGCATTGCGCAGGTCCGTAAACAAACTGCATACATTTGTATGTGGAATGTGCTCTCTCTCTCTCTCTCTTTCTCACACACACTTTTTACAACAAACACTCGTTTGTATTCTATGATGACGTAGATGAGCAGTAGAAAATTTTTTGTGCGACTGAGTGCGCAATCTTGTTTTCTTGATCCAATGTTTGTGATAAAACTCCAAAAAGTATGCTATAGCAAAATTCATACTTGGCAGCACGTTAAGAAGTGAAGTTGGTTGCAAGATGACAGTCTTCGATCGCTGGCCAGGCCGAGTCATATTAAAATCATATCTATGTCAACGCTGATGAATAAATTTATAATTCAAATTTGAATTTTCCCTTTAATTTAATAAAAGCAGCGCTAAAAATTTTAAATCCAAGTTCCTTTTAACATGTTGCCACATGTTTTATAATTTAAGTTTCAATATCCGAGACATAACCAAAAAAATTTCAACGCATAACCCTAGTATCTTAATATTCATGCAAACCAGAATTTTGAGAAATTTTCAAAAAAAAATCGCATGCATTTATTAGTGCATATTTGAGCACATTCTTCAATATTTTAGCGGGTTGCTGTTTTGCTGTGCTACATACATACATACATACATACATATGAAGACTTCTAAATGATAATCAGACCAATCTTCCCCGGGAAATGCTCGTAATTCCCAGAGAATTAATTTTTTCTAAAAATAAAATCTTCTTATTCTATATAGAAGGAGACAAAAATGAAAAATTTATGGACAGTTTCGAATTTTCGTAGTCAGCTGTTTAATTTCCTTTTTAACCGACTTCAAGAAAAGGAGGAGGTTATCAATTCGTCTCTTTTTTTTTTTGAAGGGATACTTCATAACTCGGTTCACATTAAAAATTCATTATTGTCTGAGAGGCTACAGCCTCTCTATTTGTAAAAAAAAAAAAAAATTGGGCGGAACACCCACAAAATTTTTTTATTTGATTTTATGATATTCTACTTATTTGCTTGCTGCGAAACCTAGCAAATACCTTTGGTTCTTGTAATTACACTGTTTTTAAGTTAAAAAAATGGGCGGAGCTACGCCCATTAATTTCTATTATAATATTTCACGTGGTTCTACTTAAGCGATATTTACGAAACTCACCACACACCTTTAACTCAAAAATAGACACCATCTTCCATATGAAAAAGTGGGCAAAGTCACGGCCATTAAAATTTAATATTTTATTTTAAGTGGTTCTACTGTACCGTTTTTTACAAAACTAACACACACATCCTGATTTCTGGAAAACACAAAATCTTGCATTTAAAAAATGGACGGAGGCACGCTCATTTGAGTCAAATCACTACCACTTTCACCAAAATAAACAATAACAATTCTATTTATTCGTCCTTTTGATATAAGAGTAATTAAATTTTGAGTTGACCCCCTTTAGATGAAAAAGTACGTTTTTTTACTGCATATGAAGGCTTAACAACGAGATCTAAATGTCTCACAACTTTTAAGAGGTTTGGCAAAAAAAAATCTTGAGCATATTTTTGCATATTCTTGCATATGCAAGAGTATTAGAGCATATATTTTTTTCTCTAAGCCACGTACGAGTACAAAAGCGATATTTAAGTATTTCAAGCAATTTTTTGTTAGTGCATATTTTTCAATTTTGCAGCATATTTTTTCATATTATCTTCTTTAGATCATACATTGTTTTCTGAGCCACATACAAAAGCTTCCAGACAATATTTAAGCATTTCAAAATTTTTTCAAAATTTTGGTATTTTTTGTTAGTGCATATTTTTAAATTTTGAAGGGATCAAAACGATTCTCAAACGTTTAAATAACTTTAATATCAGTTTTCTATTGCATATTTAATTAGTATATGCTTACATATTTTGCTTTTAAGAACATATTTTTGCATATTTGACATATTATTGCATATATTTTTGTTAAAAGTAAGTATAATTTCTACTCTATTTTCAATCCTTTGTCAATTGTCAAGTGCATATTCTTGCATATTTGTTATATGCTTATATATTTTCCACTTAAGAGCATATTTTTGCATGTTTGACATATTATTGCATAGTTTTAACTAAAAAGCATAATTTCTATTGTATTTCTACTTCTCAATGTACCTAGTGTTCTTTTAAGGGGACACATGGGCATCATAAAATTATTTCTTTTTATGGAGGCAAATTACTGCATTTAAAAAGGGAACAAAAATTTAAATATTTCAACAGATTTTAAAAGGAAATAAATATTACGAAATTTCGTTTGATAACGAATGTCATAATTTGTTTCACATATAAATGACAATGGCAATGACATCTATGGCGAAAGGTAGGAAAACAAAGATGTGAATAACATTTAAATGATGGTGTTAACAATTTCGGGGAAGTAAATTCGTAATAAAACAAATTGCTATATGTAGCTTCTATATCCAACAGACAATTAAAAGCTGATTTCTTTTTTGTTCTCTGGCAAAGAATCTCAAATTTTTATTTGATATTACGTTAAAGGGCGATATTTTGAGCAGTTATGATATTTTTCTTAATTTATTTGGCCTACAGAACTAGTTATCTAAGGCTTAATAAAAATAATTTACTCTTTGTAACTAACCTATTCCTCGCAATAGCCCTTTTTATTGTTAGTGCTTTCGATGAAACAATCTTATCAAATGTATTTATTAATTTTTTCTGCTGCTTTAATGTATTTTTAATTTTTATGATCTATTTAGATGCCAATTTTTTTTATATTAATTAACTTGCTAATTTCTTTTTTTTGTTTATTGCTTTCATTTGCTTTGCTTTTGAGCAACAGAGTTTTTATAATTTCTCATTATTATTATTTTTTTATTTTTTTGTTTGTTTATTTGTTTTACGAAAACATCTTATTCCACTGAATTGTTTATTTTAGGTTTATTGACAAGATTTTAAGTCGTCAAACATTTAATTGTTTAATTGCTCAACTGAAAATAAAAATTATTATTACATTGTAAATAATAATAGTAAATTCCTAAAATGCTAAGTTTACCGGCAATTTTATCATTTATATGATGTTTTATATTTATTTATAAGGAGAAACAAATGTAACGTTCTAAATTATTTTATAATTAACTGGCCGAGCCCGGCAAACGTTGCACAGAGAAAAAACTGCCTCATAGAATCAATAAGATTTTCTCTATGAAACGTTTTTAGGCTAAGGGGTATCCCAGCAGAAAGAAGCGAAGATTTTTTCATAGGGATTCCTTATTGTTTTTATATGGTAAATCTTATTAATTTTATCAAGAAGAAAACCACATAAAATCAAGAAGAAATCTTATTATTCCCAACTTTTTTTACTCAATTTCCGTTACTTTTGGCACCAAAAAACAATCCATAGAGAAAAACTTCTTGATTCTATTAGATTTTCTTATAAATTGTAAACTATATGGATTTCTTATGGATTTTATTAGGTTGCCTTATTGATTTTTTTAAAAAGGTTTTCTTCTTGATTTTATTAGGCTATCTTATTGATTTTTTCAATAAGGTTTTCTTCTTGATTTTATTAGGTTCCTATATCTTATTGATTTTTTTAATAAGAAAATCTTCTTGATTTTATGAGGTGTCTTGTTATTTCATATCTATAAATAGACACAGACAATTTTTTTTCATGATCTTTTTCGGTTTTGTATAAGCATGTTTGCAAAATTATTTGAATGGTTATCAGTCAGAAGTTTGCTGGTTCAATGCTTGTCTCCTTTCAAGTAATAATATGTATGTATGGTGAGTTAATTAATTAAGAATACAATATAATATGTATGTATCTATGTAAGTATGTATAGTATGTATAGTATGTATAGTATAAATAAATAACATCTACATTACTACATACATACATAAGTATATGGTATAGAATTTAAATGAAAATACATAAGCAAAGCACAAAGAATAAAGAAAGACATAATTTTTTTTTATTTTATGAGGTCGCCTCATAAAATCAAGAAGAAAACCTTATTAAAAAAATCAATAAGATAACCAAATAAAAACTACAAGATTCTTCTTGATTTTTTCAAAAAGGTTTTCTCTATGAAATTAATAAGATTTCCTTATTGAACAAAAACCATAGAGATTTCTTATTAATTTTGTTCTATTTTATGAGGTATTTATTAGGCACTGTTTTCTCTGTGTATCGTTCTCATTTAAAGAAACGCTCTTGATTTTAACGTTACCCAGCAAAAAATAAAAGGAGTACTTCCTTACGAACCACTTTTAAATTACTTCGAAAGTATCTAATGCATATTTTTAGATGTTAAAGAAGTTATTTTTAACCACATATCAAATAGAATTTTAAATCACTACTTTGTTTTCAGCAAATTCATCACTTTTTTTCGGTCAAGCCAAATAGTTACAAGTGTTTTTTTATTACATTTAAGCCTTTTCAAATCAAAAAAATTTGCATTATTAAAAATAATAATGGAATGAAATAACAAAAAACTAAATAATTTAACCTTGTTTCTCTTCAAATCATATACAAGTGAATAAAAAGCAATTTTTAACTACTTTTTTGAAGTGAATTTGTATAGCATCAAAAACATGATTTTTATTGAGTTTAAAAACTGTCAAAAGCAAACCACTTCCTTCCAATGACACGTCAATGTAAAATTCATTGGTTTTTTTACCTAAATTTGAAGTGGTTCGATTCAGTAGATGTGGTGCTTTTTCTACTTCTTTTTTCTCACTTTTTTTGCTGGGTACCATAAAAAGTTTATATAAAGTACTCGCTCGCTATCATTATAAAACACTCAAAAGATAAATTACATTTATAATACAGAATAGAGAAAAAAAAAAACTTAAACTGCATAACTATAGTAGATAAAGCTAAAAGTTATTGACATCGGAAAAATCAAAATCATTGATATAATAATTAGCCAACAGCAACATAAATTAAATGCACTTTTATTGCAGACATCAAAACGAATATTAAATTAATTGTTTATATACATATGTACATATACATATTTACATACATACATACATACACATATGAAAAATCATAAATAAATAAACTTGAGACATACTTACAACTGTTTATTTGGAATGGAATAAAAACAAAACAAACTAACCTTGAATAATTGCTTTTGTACAATATTTACAATAGTTAAGTTAGACAAATAATGTAATAAAGTTAGAAAATATAGTTAAAAGGAAAAATTAGATTGCATAGAAAACAAGAGAAATAATATTACGAGTCTTATGAATCAACTCCTATCCGTAGGGGTCGTTTTGATCCCTTTCGTGACCTCAAATTGTGATACAATGAGCTGTAATTGGTTTCACTCTATATGTGACAATTTTATTTATTAACAAACCTGTTAAGCCAAAAATTAGCCTCATCCCTGAACACACGAAGGGTGACGTAGCTGTGACAACGCGTTGCAACGCTTGCGTTCTTTTTTGAAGTCCCTTCTTATATCCAAGCGCGTTTAACTGAAGAGTTGTCGCAGTAGTCAGGGGACTTTTTGTTATTAATTTGCAGTTCGTTGCAGTGTTGACATAAAGGAGCTAGTTTTTTGGGTAATGTAGAATTAATACATAGTATATGTATGTCGAGAAATTTTTATTTTTTAATTTGCCACCAAAATACAATAATTATTTTTCTACTCTTAGTTTAAATTTGTATACTAGAACTGTGTATTTCATGCACATTATAAATTTATATAATCACTAATTTCCCGACACCACAAAAAAAAAGGTATAAGTGGCAACACTGCTCGTATATGGCATAACAAATATAAGAGAGGAGGAGATATGTGTCAATTTGTATGGAAAATGTGTTGAAACCGGTATTCTGTTTAATCATTTAATTCCCAGTGCATGCGACTTTTACTATCCCGCAAGCTTCTCTTCACTTCCCGCCCACAAAGAAAAATGTCAAAAAGTGAGTGCAGTATGGCACATCGTTTGACAGTTAACCTTTTCGCAAATTCTTTCGGGATTTTTATAAATTGTTCTTATAGTCGACTTACAAACAATAATTCCTTGCGAGTTTTTTTCACTTTTCCCTTTTCTCCTCTTAAGCCTGGTACTATGTTCGAAGATGTGAAAAATTGTCAATACCATTGATTACTTCGCATGAAAAATTTGACATGTACTAAATGTAGACCAACTCGCGGTTTTTTTTATAAATTTCTCGCTTTTATTGCTTGAAAGTATGCAACATTGTTAAAATTCCGTGCGAAAAAAGTACGACTCATGTTGTTTCGCAGCTGAAACTAAAATGATGCCAGATTCATTTTGCATGGAAAAACATGCTGTCAGATACCTTTTGCGAGTTTTTCGCAAATATTTCACACCAAATACTTTTACATGTACTTTGACAGCATTTCGCACGAAATTGTGAACAGAGTACCAGGCTTTATGAATAATAATTCCCTCGGAAAAAATTCGATGGAAAACTTCGTTTTCCCCCCAAAAATTTTTCGCTATCAACAAGGGAGTTTGCATAAAAATCGAAGTTATATTTAAACAAAGCAAAATTTCTAACAATAAAAAAAGTATTCTATAATTCTTGTAGGTGAAATACCACAAACACTACATTTCTTTTAACTTTAATGGAGCCATTCCTTGTAAGGTTTTCATAAATGCAGCAAAGAAAAACTTGCAAGATTTTTTGTGCTTCTACAGCACAAACTTCCTTCACAAATATGGTATTAATTTATTTATTCACTTATATATTTAATTTTACTTTAAATTTAATTAAAACATCAGTTTTATTTATATTTTGCTTGCAAACAAAATTAATAAAATAACAATAACAAGCAAAACTGCCGCCATTGTTATTCAATGTTGCCACTGTTTCATATTTTTGTTAACGCGTTATTTATGATTGGAGGAATTTTTTTTCGAGAAAAGTATTTTCCGTGGGAAAGAAATTCCTAGGAAACATTCCTGATTGGGGTGTTAAAGTATTCATAAGTAACATTTAAAACCCAGACATGACTTGGAAAAACAAAATATTTATTGTCATGCATTTTGGGGGCCCTTTTTTATACGGCCTTTTCCAGCTTTTTGAAGTTATTAAAAATTATCTCAATCTGACAATATGTCGAATAATAAATTTCTTAAAAATTAAAAATTATCAAACAATCTATAAGCAATCAGTTCATTTAAAAATCTCAAGTATTTTTTAACTCATATCAAATGTTCAACTTTGCGCGTGTTAAAATTGTTTTGACAAATTTAGCGAGGCGACAACCGATAACATTTTATACAAGATACAGCAACAGAAGATAATCGCTTTCTAAAGCTACTCGTAGGAACTCAACATGCATACAGAAATCTGTATGTACTCGTATGTATGTATGTATGTATGTATATGGAAGTCAATAAAACAAATGTTTTACCTCAATCACAATGTAAACGCATAATTAACATGATAATAGCACCCTCTTCACGTGTGTTTTATTTACAAAATTACAATTTACCACTTGTGCATGTGCGCAATAACAAACTGATAGATATTTAAGACAGACGTTTCTTTTTTTTAATAAATTCTCAAGTACTTCTTTTAAGTGTGTTTCGAAGCACCACGAAGTGGGCAAAACCTTTTGTAGTAGGGATTGGTAAATATCTTCAAAAATCGATTTTCGATTTTTCGATCAACTTTTTTAATTTCGATTTTTGATCGTACGTGAAAATCGATTTTTAAATTGATTTTAAAATCGTTTAAGACAAGTCGGCTAGTTTATAAATAAAATAATATTTATTTATTAAAATTCAAATAATAAACAAAAACAAAATTTAACATATTTATGTACATTAAAAACACACACAAAGGTAATTTAGCGAAACACTTTAAACTCAGTAAGGTACATACATATGTATGTATATGCATATTAGATATTAAAGATGAATTTTTAAATTAAAATTATACGTGAACTTGCTTTAGTTTAGCAATTTTTACATGAAACTAATTGCAAGAAAGTAGCAATACAATCACATTTTTTCACTACCACACTCATATTGTTTTTAATTTCCAGTCAGCTTTCAACGATTTTTTCAGGAAAGTAAATTTTTGATGTTTTCAGAAAGTAATATGTAAAAAAGGTGAACAGTGTTACCCCCTTTAAAGATTTGTACAAATATACAGGATTGTAGTAAATAGATATTATAAATTATCCTTATTTTGTATAAATATTTAAAGAATTATAATATCTTACGTTCAAATGTACAGGAAGAATACAATTCATGCATTTTGAAAACAATAATATTATTACAATATTAACAGTAATACTTATTCCCAATTTATTGCTTTATGAATTTGTGTAGGTGACATTCTTGGTAACTCTAATTAAGAAGTGAACAAAGCAATTTTTTTCAACTTTATTTTTCGTCGACATTTTTAAAATCAACTTTCACTTTCCTTTAATTTAATGAACTTTCACTTTCCTATGAAAGTTAACAAGAAATTTTCATGAAAGTCATTTATTACATTAACATTTTTATTCATAATACGTATACAGAAATTTCAAGAAAGTACTTTCTTGTGTAAATGTAGCGTAACATAAACTAAATTTCAGAAATTACTTCTAAGGATTATTAGTTTAAATGTTTTAAACTAATCACCTTTACTTGTTCTTCTTAACATCAACGTCAGGCAATGTCAAAATAGCGCACTTAAGTACTATTTGCTCTCAGTAATTGTTTATTTTTAACCGACTCTTGCTATTTTCTAGCCCTTAGAGAAAGTAAGTGTCCTTTTTTCGATATTGTCTTGGCATTGATGTCGAGAAAAATTTACCGAATAAAGATTAATAATATTAGTTATCAAACCGATCTTCTTCACTCAGTAATACTTAAAAAATTACCAAAATTTTGATAATAATAAAAAAAATCGATTTTTATAGCCCAATAATCGATTTCAGTATAAAATCACAGACGTAAGATCGATTACAAAAAAAAGGTTTTTTTTAACATAAAATCGGTTTTCTATTGGAATCGAAATCGATTTACCAATCCCTATTTTGTAGTGTCTGACAGAATATTTATTATAAAATACGAGTACATTTTACAACAACTATCGAACACAATAAATCCATTAAGAAAAAATTATGTTTACAAAAACTACCTTGAGAATTTTATATGTCGGTCTTTTTGGCTTCGCTTTCGGTTTTATTCTATTCTATTCACCCCCCGTAAATCTTTTAAATCTCTTAAATAAAATGTTTTGTTATTTGTTATGATATTCTATAATTCTTTTTTGATATATGACGTAGTATTATTTATCTTTTATTATTTATTATGTAAACAAAACGGGTTTATTTTGATCAAAAATTTGTGCGTGCAATCAAGAGTTTTTTCTTTTATTTATATTTTATTATAATGTGTCAATGTCAGATTAGCAAATATAAACAAAAATGACAGTTAACAGTTAATAAATTTGTAAATTATGCTACGTGCTTATGAGTAAAGGGCAACAAAAGCCCCAGTAGGAATTGTGAAAAATAAAAGAAGCTGCATGCCAAAATAGAAGAAAAAAATTTTCGACTTTCTGCAGCCAACTTCTACTTAGACTTAACCTAGGATCTCAGTTTGGTTTATAATAGAGAATAAGCGAAAAATAAAAAATCTGCAAAATCTACATAACTTTCTTGCTTCAAAATTAAGAAAAATCAAACACTGAGTGTCCATTTAGACGCCTTAACAAATAAAAATCAGTTAAAAAAATGTCACTGAGTAATTTATTCGAATAAAAAGTATTATTAGAACACAATGTCTATAACATTGTAATAGCTAAGTTTTTGTTCGAGTAACTTTACTCGACAAATGCTCATTCGAATAAATTCATTATTCAAGTAATTTTATTCGAATGAGAAAGATTACTCTAATAATATCAATAAAAAAAATTATTCGGACACGATGTGTAAAACGCTGTTAAAGCTATATTTTTATTCGAGTAAATTAACACATTCGAATAAATTTATTAGTCGACAATTTTTTTCTAATAATTTTAATTGAATAATTCGCAGACAAATTATTATTAGGACACGATGTCTAAAATGCTGTAATAATTATATTTTAATGCGAGTAACTTTACTCATTCGAATAAATTCATTAGCAAAGAAATTTTATTCGGATAAGAGTATTTATCTAAAAATAGCTTGAGAATAATTCACAAAAAAAATTATTCGGACACCATGTCTAAGACGTTGTCATAGCTACATTTTTATTCGATTAAATTAACTCGTTCGAATAAATTTATTAGTCGGCAATGTTATTCTAATACTTTTAAAAAATTATTAGAATAAAAAATTATTAGAAAAAAATTATTATGAGGTCTAAAATGTCATGGTTAACTTTTTATTCGCGTAACTTCACTCGAATAATACTCATTCGAATAAATTCATTACTCAAGTAATTTAATTCCAATGAAAAAATATTATTTGAATAAAATAAAATTATGAAATTAGTGGAATAATAAATATTAAAATTGTTCGAACTTTATTTTAATGAAAACATATTATTCGAATAAAATAAAATTATGATATGAATCGAATAATCCGCACTGCAATTATTCGAATAAAATTCAATTCAAAGTAAAATAAGGATTAGTGACTTTAGCCAGTAAGCGTATTTCATTTTGCTTGTTAATCGAATAAGAAGACAAAATTATAGAATTAACAAATTTAATGTCAAATTTTAATCGGATGAGAAAATTATTAAAATCGCGTGCAAGAAAATCATATGAAATAATATCATTCTTCAGTTTTATTCTAATAAAAAATTTATTCTAGTAAAAATTATCCGAGTAAAATTATTCGAACTATAATCCAACTCAAATCAACCGCAGCAAAATTATTTAAGCGATATAAAACAATTCAAACAATTTCAAAAATTATTCGATAAAATTATTCGAATAATGTTATTCAAACGTATTAATTATATATTTCCGTTTATCGAATAAGTAAACGAAATTACTCGTATAAATTAAATATTAAATTTTAATTGAATGAAAAAAATTTAAAAAAATTATTCGATAAAATTATTCGAATAAAAATATTCAAACGTATTACATATATATTTCCGTTTATCGAATAAGTAAACGAAATTACTCGTATAAATTAAATATTAAATTTTAATTGAATAAAAAAATAAATTATTCCATTCGAGTTCATAGTATGAAACGATTCGAATACTGATTCGCAAGAAAATCTTATGCAATAATTTAATTTTTGAGTTTTAAATGATTAAAGAAAATTATTCTAATAGAATTATTCGAACTTTGATTCACTCAAAAACTGCCTAACAAAAAAAAATGCATGTGATGCGATATTTTGAATAAAAAATATTAAAATATTAAAATGTTTTTTTTTCGTATGGCAACTTTTCAAAGAAAAGAATTTGATTAAGAAAAGAAAATATTATTCTAACGAATCTATACTTATAAAAATTATTCGTATAATGCTTTAATCTGCCTGCTAATCGAATAAGAAGACAACAGTTATCTTTCAAATTCAATATTATATTTTATTCGAATAAACATATTACTAAAATCATATACATACATACATATGTATGAATGTATTAACAAAAAATTATTCGATTCGAAAAATACTTCTAATAAAACTATTCTAATATAATTATTCGAACAAAAACTCGCTCAAGGACTACCAAAACAAAACTTTTTAAGATATACTCGTATATGTATTTCGCATAATAAGTTGTTAAAATAATTTTTTTCATTTAAGAATTTTTTGCAAAGTTATTTGAACAAAATAATTGTAATCAAATTGAGGAAAAAGAAATAATCCAATAAAATTATACGATTAAAATTATTAAATTCGAATGCATCATTGCTAAAATTAAATTACTGATTAAATTATTTTAAAAATCTGGAGGAAAAGTTATTCAAATAATTTTATTCGAATAAAATTTCTTCGAGGAAGATTATTAAAATAATTCGAAAAAATTTTACAATTTATTCTAGTAAATAGTGTTCAAATAAACTTATTAGAATGAGTTATTGGAATAATTTTTTTCGAATAAAACTTATTCCAGTTATTCAAAAAAAAAAAAATAATAATAATTTGGATATTCGAGTAAATCATAATCGAATAAATTTATTTGAGTAAATAATATTAGAATATATTAAAATTTATTTGAATTTCTTCTAATCAAAATTATTCGAATAAGATTATTTAATGAATATTTCACCCAAAATTATTCGAATAATTTTGTTTGTGCACAAATTATTCAAGGAAAAAAATAAAATTATTAAAAACGCCGCTTTAATGGTTTTAGATGAAAACTTATTCGAATAATTTTTATTCAATTGAAAGCTTTCCAGGAAAATTTATTAGAGTAATTCGAAAAAAATTTAATACGTTATTCGAATAAACTTATTTAAATGGGTTCTGTTCGATTAATTTGAAAGTTGTGCGAATACATTTGAATAAAAATTTATCATGAAAATATTATTTAAATAATTTTAAAATATTTTATTTTATTTTATAAATTTATTCTAATCTACTCGAACGAAATTTAATTCTGAAAATTATTAAAATATTAAAAAACATATATAATTTATTCGAATAAACTCATTCGAATTAGGTATTTTCGAAAAAAAATCTGAATATATATACACATGTATAAAAAGTTTTTTTTTTTTTTTGCAAATACCTCATATTACTTCTTTTTTTTAATTGCGTGTTAACAAATTTCTTTTTATCACAATAATATCTCTCTTCAATGTTTAAATGGCAGATAATTTCTACACGTTATACAGCTTAAGCCATTTATTAATTAAGCAGAAATTTCTGATCTTATTTTAAAAATAATACAAATACCATAAATCAGGCAACACACATGCAGATGTTTTTATTTTTAATATTTTAAAATTATTCGCTTGAATGAAAGTGTCAATAAAAAACAATTTCCTTATGAAAAATTTTATCATATCTCTTTTTTTTAATTAAATTTTAAATAGTTTTAGTTTTCTCTTAAAATGAAAATAATAAATTTACTCGTATAATTGAATTATTTAATAACACTTTACGATACGAAAACTATCTACAAAATTAACAAAAAAAAAAAACTGTCGAAATCAATTGGTATTACAAAAATTATAATCAATTAAATTAATGAACTAATTTTGCTTATACGGGTAATTGGTAAGCTTTTAAAAATTACTAAATTAAAGATTGCAATTTATTTAACTTTGGAAGTCTTATGACAAGCACAATACAGCAGGAAAATTAAAATACATGTACAGTAGTTTCCCCTTTTAATTGATCTCGACTAAATTTATACAAAAAGTCTGCAATTGCATTAGTATCACATAAATTATTTACACGGTGTATTGTTAAAAAGACAACCCATGAATTTTTATAAAAATCATTTAAGCGGTAATTACTGTTTTTCACAAAAAAAAAATACTTTGTATATATCTGCCAGTAGCAATCAATTTAATTATCTGTTTGCTTAATTTAAGCAATCATGCCTTCATCGAATTATTATATCATATACGAAAAATAATTTTGTGTTTGAATTATGAGTTGATATTCTTCAAAGCATTTATTGGCAAAATTATTGCTGAATACTGTTTCATAAAGTATAATATTTTAGTATACTCGTAATAATAATATTTTAATATACTCTGCTCTTTTCAGAAGCCAATGTTACAAATAACTTGAGAACGTTTTTACAAAACTTCGATGATTTTGTGCTGTTGAGGGGAGTGCCACGTGAATCATGTCCAAACGAAGCCGAAGAATCGCCCTTAGATGAATTTCCAGAGTATTTTACAGGTAATTTGAAAAAAAAAAATTAACAATGAGGTCCAATTTCAGCAATTCTATTTAAACACCAATTTACATTTCAAAGTCGTTTTTTTTCATTGAAAAAAAAAATATTTATATAAAAACGGCTTTTAAATATGAATTAATGTTTAAATAGATTTGTTAAAATTGGCCCTGAAACTTATACTAACTAATCTTAATAACGAGTTTGAAGAAAATTTAAAATTTATTTCCAATTAATATTTATTTATTAAAGCAGACACAAAACATGTGACAATAAACGACTAAACGTTTAAATTTTAGCTAATACTCGTACCTTGAGTTAAATTACATATTATTTTTTTTAATCTGCACTCAATTATCGCAGAAAGTACTTTAATATAATTTATTTAATTATCGAAGAAAATGCTTTAATATTATTTCTTTAATTAGGCAAATATTAAAAATAAGAGCCAAAAAATGCTAAATTTTTGCTAATAAATTTAGTTTCATTTACGAGTTGTTTAGGAATTGATTAACAATTTATTCTTTTAACTATTGGAGAAGAAAACACTTTAAAAGTTGCTAAAGTATTTTTGTAATTCCCTTAATTAAAGAAAAATATGTCACGTAAAAATCCAATAGACAATACTATCAAAAAAAATACTTTGAAATTTTCTAAACGAATAATCGGTCAAATTTAAGCGCATAAATTAAAATTTTGTGATTTTTTATTTTTATTGAGAACAAAAAGAAATTGCATTTCAAGAGTACATAAATAAACATGTTTACAAAATTTATACAGAAAAGTAAAGAGTAAAAACTAATCATTATTTCAACTGACCAATAATTTTCTTTTTTTTTCAAAATAGAAAATTCATATGAAAATTAATAACTCCCTGTTTCTACAATACAGACGGTCGATTTGAGTATAAAATCTATATAAAAAGCAATAATTTTTTTCGAGTGATTTTGATACAAACTATCTAGACGAGACTACTACTTGGTTTCTAGAAACAAGGAGTTAGAATATTTCCAAAACTAGTAAGCTCTTAAATTTTCGAAAACTTCACTAAACTGTTACCATAAGTAAGGAAAGGGGACTTCATCTAGAAAATGTTTATAAAAATCTGTCAAAAGAAAATCAGTGCTTTTATATATAAAGTTTATACTAAGTCGGTTGTTCGTATTGTAGCAGGGCTAGTATATATTTTTATTAAGAACAAAGATAACTTACTTCTCAAAAGAATATAGAGAAATTATTTATGAAATCTTCGTCTAATAAAGAAAAGTAAGCATATTTTTTTTAAATTATATAAATTATTAAATTATATATATTTCGGTATTTTTTTTTATTGAGAACAAAAATAAATTGCTTTTTTAATTTATTAATAATTTAATTTATTTAAAATATATATTTTTAAAACATATTAACTAATAAAGCAAAGTAATCAAATTTTTTTAATTATTCGTTACTTACAAAAATTTTGTTTTCACTAAAATTTTATGAATTTTTTACTGAAAACAAAAATAAACTGCAAGTCAAAAATATATAAAAATTTTATTTTGAAAATGTTTAGCGCTAATAAAAAAGTAACCACTTTTTAGCTTATCGTAACTTTTTGATATTTTATTTATTTTTTCTTATATTTTTATAATTTTCCGAAACAAGAAAACACATGACATAAAAAACCCTAACTAAATACTTAAATAATTTTCTAAACGGGTATTCGGTTAAATTTAATCGAATAAACTACATTTTGACGAAAACGACAATAAATTGCATGTCAGAATTATATAAAAGTAAATTGCTACTGTTTCCTTAATTTCCTTAAATAAGAAGACATGCGACATAAAAAAATCATATAAACTATTCATATGTATATAATTAAATAATTTTCAAAACAGGCTTTAATTTCATCGGGTTATTTTAAATTTTAGGTATTTTTTATTGAGAACAAAACTTAATTGCATTTCAAAAGTATTTACATAAAATATATTATTTTGAAATACATATTTCACAGCTAATAGAGAAGAGTAATAAATTTTTCATTAGTCGTTACTTTTTAGAATTTTTTCTTTTTTGCATTTTTATATTTCTTTGACTAATGAATGTAAATAAATTCAGTGAAGTGTGACTTCGTCCCGCACAAGAAGGGTTCCGTACGGACACTACTAGATATGTAATTCAATACGAACTGTAACCTATACAAAATATTGTCTTGGCATCTTTTTTCGTTTTTGGGGTTTGTCGGTTTTGAATGTTTTTTTTAGTTTTGGCTTTTTTGCGCTTTTTCGGTTTTGGCGCTTTTTTAATTTTGGCACTTTTTTCTCGTTTTGGCAATTTTTTTCGGTTTTTGGCAATTTTTCATTTCGGCGACTTTTTTAATTTTGGCGATTTTTTTGAATTTTGAGATTTATTTTAGTGTTAGAAATTTTTTTTTTAATTTTGGCGAATTTTTTTCGTTTTGGCGTCTTTTTCGCGTTTTGGCGATTTTTTCGAATTTTGCGATTTATTTTAGTGTTAGAAATTTTTTTTAATTTTGGCGATTTTTTTCATTTTGGCGATTTTTTTTTTCAATTTTTGGCGATTTTTTCGGTTTGGCAATTTTTTTTTTGGTTTGGCGATTTTATAAATTTTGGATTTTTTAGTTTTACCGTTTTTGAAAATTTCAGGAGTTTGCCTCTTACGATTTCCAAGATACAGCAAGTTTTCAAAATTACGTCAAAATTGCATTAACTGATGGACCACCCTTTAATTAAAATTTTTTAAATTTTAGAGTTAATTGTTGTAGTCTGTATAAAAATACACTAATTTTACAAATTTCAAGTCTCAATATACATACATATGTACATACAATTGTATGTATATACATGGGATTTTAACATTTTTCGTTGCTCGTTTTGGAACACTCTTTAATTTTTAATTCTCATGTATTTGTTGTTGTAGCGGCCAAGGTTCTACATACTCTGTCCAAATTTCAGGTCCGTAGCTCTTACGGCTCCTGAGAAAATACCGTGTGACGGACAAACGGACTGACGGACAGTAGCGAAAACAATAGGGTTCCTTTTCACCTTTGGTGTACGGAACCCTAAAAGTGCGGTGCAATAATACCTAAACTAAAAACTAACTAGACATTTATATAGCTTTCAACACGGGTAATCGCTTTAATTTAACCGGTTATTTAAAGTTTTATGTATTTTTTATTGAGAACAAAAATTAATTGCATATTTTTAAATTTTTCACAGCTAATAAAGACAAGTAACCATTCTTTAACTAATCGTTACTTTTTTAAACATTCGGTTTTTCTTGCATTTTCTCCATTTCTGTGACTTACAAAAGACATATCCCATTAAAATCCAAAGCACATATACTTAAAATAAAAACTAACTAAATACTTATACATTTGTATATAGTTTTCAAAATGGATAGTAGCTCAAATAAATTTTGTGTCAAAAGTATACAAAAATATTATATTGAAAAATGCCAGTGCTAATAAAGATTTATTTAATTAAGCAATATTATTTTCCTATTAAGAAAATTGGGAAAACTTTGCAAACAGGTAACCGCTTAAATTTTAACGAATCAACTAGCATTTTGTTTGTATTCATATAGAGATGAAAACTAACTTGCACTTGAGAGACATATACATATCTACACCATTTATACAAATGTCACATAAGAAAAGAAAAGTAACCATTATTTTAACTAATGGTTACTTCTTAAATATTAGTTTAATTGCCGAAGAACTAGTAACTTTAAAATTCATTGGGAGTTTTTTTTATAAGTAACCATTTTTCCATTTTTAGGGTTCCGTACACCAAAGGTGAAAAGGAACCCTATTGTTTTCGCTACGCTGTCCGTCTGTCCGTCACACGGTATTTTCTCAGGAACCGTAAGAGCTACGGACCTGAAATTTGGACAGAGTATGTAGAACCTTGGCCGCTACAACAACAAATACATGAGAATTAAAAATTAAAGGGTGTTCCAAAACGAGCAACGAAAAATGTTAAAATCCCATGTAATACACATACAATTGTGAGAACATATGTATATTGAAACTTGAAATTTGTAAAATTAGTTTATTTTTATACAGACTACAACAATTAACACTAAAATTTCAAAAAAAAATTAAATTAAAGGGTCCATCAGTTAATGCAATTTTGACTATGTAATTTTGACAATTGCTATATGCTATATCTTGGAAACCTTGAAATTTTCAAAACCTCTAAAACTAAAAAAACCGAAAATTATAAAATTGCCAAACCAAAAAAAAAATCGCCAAAAATTAAAAAAAAAATCGCCAAACGAAAAAAATCGCCAAAATTAAAAAAAAATTCTAACACTAAAATAAATCGCCAAATTCGAAAATATCGCCAAAATGAAAAAAAACGCCAAAATGAAAAAAAAAAACGCCAAAAATCGAAAAAAATCGCCAAAACGCGAAAATGTCACCAAAACAAGAAAATAAAGTGTCAAAACTAAAAAAAGAGCCAAAACTTGAAAAAATAGCCAAAAACCGAAAAAACGCAAAAAACGCCAAAACAAAAAACCGAAAATACCCCAAAAACGAAAAAAATGCCAAAACTATATATTATATAGGATGAAGTTTGTATTAAATTGCATATCTAGTGTTCGTACGGAACTTTTCGTGCGCGAGTCAGAGTCGCACTTTACTGAATTTATTTTTAATTATTATATCTTTGATAAAAAAAACTATTTAATTTTCCCTAACCACTAACACAGCATGAAAAAAGCTTTGTTTAAGTATGTATATGCGAAAAAATGAGATATTAACAAAAATTAATATTAAAAACTAAGTTAAGTGTGTTCTCAAAGAATTAAATAAATACTTCTAATTATCTTCCTGTGATTGTTCTAGTATCAAAATTTTAAGTAGCCATACAGGAAGTAACTGCTTTCTATTGAAATTAACAGCTGAAGGCTATCACATACAAACATAAATATAAAATGTTTAATTTTTTTTATAAAAATTACAGAGCAAATTATGTATTTAAAAAGGAATTAAGTTTTTTAATGTTTAATTTAGCAACAACATTATGTATATTTGTTAAAAATCAAAGAACTAATGTACATTAAATTTATTTTAGATAGTTTCATCCCGATTTATTAAAAAGTTGAATTTTTAGAACAGCAGACACACAAGCCCTGGTAACTAATGTTGACCTTAATAAGCAACAAAACATGATTCTTAACTTAAAAAATGTGTCTAAATGTAAATTAAATGGCTTTTGAGTTTTTAAGGAAGTTGTGTTAGCTTAAATCCATTAAGTATTTATCAATTTATTTATAACTAATCAGTCAATGTTTCTTTTTTTACAAATAAAATAGAATATTATAAAAAATATTAAATTGAAGATTCTTGTAAGTTTTAGGGCCATTATTACAACTTAAAGATAGTTAAAAGTAGGATTTTATCGGAAGTATAAAAAGCTTTCCATTATAGGAAATTGGATTTAATTTACCAGGTAGGATAAACTTGCCTGTAATTTATCGCTCTCTTTAGGTTAAAGTAAAACTTTGCAAATGATAAAGTTTTTATACGTCCGATAGAATCCTACTTTTAACTATCTTTAAGTTGTAATAATGGCCCTTAGTTTACATTCAAAATTACTATTTTTATACATAAAATAATTTAAATCAACCTGTTCATATCGGTTTAAAGGAAGTTTGGCAATGAAACCGTCTGCATATGCTTTTAAAATCCGAACGGAAAGGAAATTGATTAAAACGAAGTTAAAAATTCAGGGTTGGGAATCAGGAAACCTTAATTTAAAATTTTGAGATCTAAATACACTATCTTTGTTAAAATCTTAAAAAAATTGCTTGCAGTAATTGAGAATAGTATTACTGACAAATTTTTTCGTTTTATGTTACCATATCTCTTTTTTAAATATAAATTCCCATAAAAAAAATACTAATTATTAACTTGACTGCACCCGCTCAGAAAAATACTTGTGTGGCAACACTCTATTCTTAAATAGCTGTTGTTGTTATTTAAATGAAAGTTTATAATATAATAACTCTAGTTGGTCTAAGAAGCTTTTGGTAAAGGTTCCCTGATGATCTGCATTAGCAACAGTGAAATGCGCATAGGATCCAGCTAAACCCCTCAATCAGTGTTGCCATATTTATTTTTCAAAAATCTTCAAGTCGAGCAAAAAAAAAAACTTTTTTTTTTTGTTACCAAAAATCTTCTTTGTTATTTTATGGAATGAAAATGAGTTAAAATTTATTTTGTTTCTTGTGAATTATTAAAAGTAAAGCCAAATAACACAAAATATTTACTGAAAATATTATGTGTAAGATCATTATGAAGCAAATAAAATAATTTGTAGGTAGTTCAGTCAAGAAATCCCTCAATAATATATTAAAAATACCAAAAGTAAAATTTTTTAAAATCTTATTTCTAGATGAGAAATCTTTTTTGTCGCTTTAACATGTCTAAAAACTTCAGAAATAAGATAAATCGTCACATATGGTAACACTGCCCTCAATAATCAATTTCAATGTATTCTTAATAAAAAAAATATTTTACTTAATAAGTAAAATATTAATTTGGGATTATTAGTGCGTTTAAAAATTTTAAACTTAAATTAATTCCCATAAAAAAACACTAATTAAAACTTTCTTTTATTAAATGCGCAAGCAATATGCTTTGAATCATTTACGAGTAATATCATTATGTCACCTTCTGCTATATATAAAATTAAGGCGAGTAACCGTTTGAATTTGTGGCTGATGATAATCGTTTAAAATTCAATTATAACAAAATTTATTCTATCAAAGCCTTAGTCAATATGCTTTGAAGCACTTAAGAAGAATATTGCTGGTAATATACACATGTCATTATATGTCACCTTGTAAAATATGAAACTGGGGCGAGTAACCAGTTGAAATTGGGCTGATAATAAATATTTGGATAAAAATGTGTTACTAATATTATTTAAAATATTTTAAAAGGCTGTTATCAATAAAAATTTTCATTGCAAACAAAAGTTTTAAAAAGTAACCATTAAAGCAACCATTTAAAATTCGCTTTTTAGTGGAAATTTTAATCCATATGGTTTGAACTACTTTAGGAAGAATATTAATAATAAAACGATTTCATTATATGTATGTATATGTATTTATGAACCTTTATGATATATTAAACTGGAATGAGTAACCATTTAAACTTCGCATAGTATTAAATATTTTTATGAAATTTAAATTTTTGAAGTATTAAAAAATGCTATTGGTAATAAAATTTTTCACTAAAAGTAAATATTGTAGGAAAGTAACCACTTTAAATGTTATACGTTGCTTTTGAAAACTATCTATAATAAATAATCAATCTGTATTTTTTATAAATGCTTTGCAAGTATAAACAAACACATGTATGTATATGCTACATATCGTCATCTAAAACGCAAAACGCCTTACCTAACCAAAAAAAATTTTAAATCACATTTTTTTTCTATAAATTCCGTGGCATTTCACCAATATAATCGCTACGAAAAAAGCGAATCTGCGCGAACATAAAACAGCGATTTCATTTATTTCACTACATAGGAAAAATTCACATTAAACAACTCAAGATTTTGTAAATTTTTTTTTTCTTCCCTCTGTAAAATTATGAAATGTTAGTTACTGCATTTCAGGTAACGATATACCAAACTTTGAATTCCATTTCTATACGTACATATTAGCAATTTTTAGCAGTAAAATAGCGATTTCGGAAAAAAGTACATAATTAATCATATATATCTTTCCGTGTGATTTACCTAAACTCAACAGAAGCCAAGTGCTTCCGTAGTTTATTCATGCGAGTACATACAAACATATGTACATAATTTATAATTTTTTTTAATAAAAAAAATATAACAAACTGTCAATAACTTTCAGATTTCAGATAAGATTTTATGAATTTATATTTAGAAATATTTTTCTTCACTGTTTGAAGTGTTTTTCTCTTTAAATGTTAAACAATCAATTATTATTGATATTATATAAATTGATATTATAAATATATATTATATTATTATACTCGTAATACTAATAACAATCATTATTTTGAATTCCGTTTCATTACAGTGGAACAATTACAACAGGGCTGGGTTGCCTTGCATGTCGTAGCTGCCGTTTACCTCTTCATACTTTTGGCCATAATTTGTAATGACTATTTTTTACCCACTGTCGAGTGTATTTGTGAAGATTTGAATCTGTCTAAAGATGTGGCAGCAGCCACTTTTATGGCTACGGCCACTTCTATGCCTGAATTTTTCACAAACACCATCAGCACTTTAATAACGCATTCCGATATGGGTTTGGGCACGATAATTGGTTCGTTAATGTTCAACACATTGGGTGTGGCGAGCTTGGGTGCTTTGGTTATAAATAAGGTAAGTTAAGCTAAATAATTTTTTTTTTAATATTAAAACAATTCATATTAAAGCGAGTACAAGATCTTTCGACCAAAAAAAAAACAAATTTAGTAGGTTTTTTCCATAACTTATTATATTGAGAAGAGCAATGGGATATTCATATAAGATACATTCGTTCAAGTTCACGTAATGTAGGCATAGACAATGGTCAGCTGGTCACTGCTCTGCACCGGCTTAAGCGAATACTAATGCTAATGTAACACCAGAGCGCCCTCCTTCGTCGGTATTGTGTAGCAGAGTCATGGGCGAAGTAAAATAACTAATAAAATTGCTACTATTGGTACAGCTTCAAAATTTAATACGCCTCATTGACACCAGAGGCGCTACAACACTGCATTATAAAAAACTATATATTTCTTCCTTCACCACTTGTATTCTCTATCACTATCCCTTTCCTTTTAAAGAAGGTAATATCTAGTAATAATTAGTAGTAGACATGCATTGACCGAGTGTTACTTCTCTTTAAAAAAATCGCTTTGAAGAATCTATACTGAGAAATGTTTGTTGATGTCTGAGGGACCTAAGGGTAATCAAATTACAAGCGGCGAAAACAGTCATCTGAGGAGTTGAAGCCTTGGACAAGAACTAAAGCAAATTCATATAAGGTACACTCGACTCAATTCACCATGAAAAATTTATACTTTTAAAGTTAAAACAAATATACTGAAATATTTGTGTTGACAGTTAAGGTATACTCAAATTACAATCGGCAAAAATAGTCAACTGGGCCATAGAGACCAGGGTTGTCACATTTTTTTTAACCTAGTTCGCCAAATTGACTTTACAAATCGCCAAAAGTCGCCTAAATAAATTTTATGCAGTTTTTGTTAATATGTATTTAATAATAAATTTGCTTTTATATAACACTTTTTTTAATATAAATTTTTATAAAATAGTCGTATAAAAATTAAAAAAAAAAAATCGCCAAATATTATGGCCTATATCCCACGTGCGAAAGAAAACGTTCGACTTACAATTTATATTGAAAACAAAAACAAATTTTCGTATTTTATTGTTGTTTTCAATATAAATTGTAAGTCGAACGTTTTCTTTCGCAGGTGGGAAATAGGCCATTAGTTCTTCTTAATTTATCTCATGCAAATTCAAACGCATTAATTCATATAATTAATACATATAAGAAAAAACAAAACAAAATCAAATTGATTTAATTTCTTGCACACGAGTTTTGGTAGGATATTATTTTGAAAATACAACAACAACAAACTAATTTTCATGAATTACAAAAATTTTGAAGTTCAATTTTGTTTAAAAAAAGCCATAAAAATCGCCAAGAAATATAGTTATCGTCAGCAAAATCACCATGTCGCCAAATCAAAAATTTAGATGCCAAAGTCCTCTTTTACATTTGAGACATTTCTTGCCGGACATTTTTTCAATTCTCTTTTGTTCTTGCCCGAAGCTTTTACATATTGGAAATTAATAGACAGACAGAAATTTTGTAGTTTGTTTACTTCTTCTTCGCGTTTGCTAGTTACACACATACACATACATACCATATGCCTTGATAATACACATCAACTATCCATACATGCGTTGAAATGAGAAAAATCATATGAAGCAACAAGAATAAATTGCGAAAAGTAGAAAAGAGAAGCAAAAAATGTCCGGTACAGAGGGTCATGTACTACACACTCTGCATCTTTACCCCTTCTTCAACAAACTTCATCTGTCTGTCTTTCAATTTCCCAAATGTAAAAGGGCACAAACGAGTTGTCAAATCGCCACGTTCGGCTTGAAATTGCCATATCTGGCAACCCTGGTTGAGACAAATTACGGCATTATCACAGATATACACTAAAAGAAAAAACATTCCTTCCGCCAATGAAATAGCATTATCATCAATAATTCTTCATTGTATAAATGAAATTCTTTATTAACTTACGTTAGGTCGTTATTAACGACAAAATTCATTGATCAAGTGAAGGTTTTCCTTTCAGTGTATGTACATACATAAATACATAACTATCAAAAAAATTTTTAAGATGTTGGCCAGTTATCGGACCAAGACCCTCATTTACTTTTAAGCCTCTATTGTAGTTCTCAACTCAACTCATATTGGCTTTCGAAAAGTGGAACAATTATTTTATTACTTCTAAATATTTTATCATGGATGTTTATCGAAAAATGTTTTATATTTTTATATTGCTCATTTCCTTGAAATTTAAAACAAGAACTTTATTTATGAGTTTATGACGGGCGGCGGTATTATTAATATTGAATAAAAAAAATTATAATTGTATTGGCAAAAAAAAAACATTTGCAATCTGAGAAAAATATGTATCGTATCGCGTTTGCTGGACTAACGGCAAAACTTAAAATAAAATGCTGATATTTTTTATTTATATTTATTGTATAATAGTTTCTGCAATAGATGATTAAGCAAAAACTATTTTTTCGCATTTATGACTTTACCCTAATAAGGTAAAATAAAGTATTCCAGTTAATGCTAGTTATTTATGAAATTTTAAATATTTTCTGACGCTTTCCAACACTAATTATTAACTTGACTGCAAGCGGTCGAAAACACTTGTGTGGCAACACTCTATTCTTGTTAAAGCATTGAATAGCTGTTGATGTGTTTTTACATTTATTTTTTTTACATACTTCTTACAACTAGAATTCGAGCTGCAAAAAAGTCAGCCAATGTAGCAATGGTTAAGGAAGAAAATAAAAAAAAAACATGTTGGTTATTCAGTTCTTGTTTCAACTGAGACATTATCTAACCCCTCAATAATCAATTTCAATGTATTTTTAATTAAAAAATATTTTACTAAGTAAAATAATAATTTGGGACTATTAGTGCTAAAAGCAACCAAACTTTTTTAAATTCGTAATCATTTCGATACGCCTTAAATAAAAAGTAGTAATTAAAAAAAATAAAAAAATGCGACTGCGACCAACTCTGAATCGTTTAATATCCTAAATGGTCATTCGAAATGAAAAATCATAAGAGAAACATAAAGATGATTTTAAAATACATGTCGAATGAAACCCATTTTGATATAGTGCACCGACTTTTTTTTTGTATTTACAAAATGGTGTTTGTTGCCGCCATATTGAGTTTTGACTATTGTCATATCTTTAGGATTAAGATAAAAAGATTTATATTGAGTTTTAAATATGTATTGTCATATCTTTAGTGACATTCCCAGGATTAAGACAAATCGATTGATGTAAGAATCGTCAAAATCGGTGTATATAATGCCGCAAAGTAACACACATACATTAATAAATATATAGGCTGATAAGCACAATATCCTTCTTTGCGTCACGCAGTCGCTTAAACATAAGTGTTACAAATATTTTATTCATTTATTTTCAGCCCGTCCAATTAGATTGGTGGCCTATTGCCCGCGATTGTTTTATTTATGGCTTCAACACTGTCATACTCATCATTTTGGCCTGGGGTGGTGAAATCACTTTTATCGAAACTTGTGTAATGATGGGTTTTCTTATCCTTTACTATTTGGTTACATTTAATAATAACAAATTTATGCCAGCCATAAGAGTATTTGTGGAGGATAAACTGGGTTGCTGCTTTTCTACCAGATATGGTAAGCAATCTTTGAGCTGCTAATTTTCAAGACTATTAAATTTCCCTCTTCTTCTTTGAAAATAGATCTAACGGAGCCACCAGAGAACAGTGCCAAAGCTAAATTGCCTACAAATAAAGATCCTCTCACTGGAAATGGTTTGTTTGTTATAAATCTGCCAGAAAATACAAATTCCATGTCATCAACCGCCAATCTGACGCATTCCAAAAGCTGTAAGTTCACCACTAATGCCAGAAATGCTTCTTAGAACTATTATTATTTTATTATTTATATTTTACTAATTATTTTAAGTTTCTGTTTTTAGGGGATGGCGATGAAAATTCTACAGAACTACCTTCTAGTTTATATGCTCTGCCCCATGGTGAATCTAAACTTATGCAATGTTGGTGGTTCTTTACTTTTCCTCTTAAATTTATCTTATCGATCATGATACCCAATCCCATGAAATACCGCAAGATGTATCCTTTATCCTTCGTTATGTGTATTATTGCTATTGGTGTTAATGCTTATTTGATTGTATGGATGTTAACGGCATTTGGTTAGTAAAGCTTTCATATAAGATTAATTCGAATTTTTTGTAATTTTTTTTTTTTTTTGGATTATTTCTTTCAGGTGTTGCCATTAATGTGCCCACAATTATTATGGGACTTACATTTTTGGCGGCCGGTTCTACTATGCCCGAAGCAGTTTCTAGTGTGATTTCGCTGAGGAATGGTAAGTTTTGCAAATATTTTAATTTGTTTAAGTTTTTTTATTTAATTAGAGCCTAATTCATAAAAAAAATTTTTGATTTTATAAAAGGTTTCCATAGAAAATTTGTTTCATAAAACTCTTATTAAACAGAAATATTTTTTATGAGTAAGTCTGTTAGTATTTTATTTACAATTTTTGTTTAAACTTTTGAAAGTGTTTTTTTTTAAGTTAAAAGTTTTCTACCGATTGTAAAAATTCTCTTTTTTATTGCCTGAGAGGGCCTAGCTTCCATTTGGTACCATTGCAAAAAATTAGGCGGGACACGCCTACTAATTTTTGTACATATTTAATTTTATGACATTTTTCTCATTCAATTGCTGAGAAGCTTACCCAACACATTGGATCCTCGTAACGACTTAATCTCAAAGTTTAAAAAATTGGCGGAGCCGCGCCCAATAGAACTTAATATTATATTTCACATGCTTCTATTTGACCGATTTTTACGAAACTTGGCTCTCATCCTGAACTCTAAGGTAGACACAATCTTGCATTCGAAAAAGTGGGCTGAGTTTGAAATATACTTAATATTGTGTTCAAAAAAAATGGGCGGGGCTATGCCCATGAAAGATTAGTATTATATTACAGTTACTTCTACTTATACGATTCACATAAGAGTTTCGGCTCTTAGAATATTATATTTCATCTTGAGTTCTTAAAGCGACGCGATGTTGAATTTAGAAAAGTGACACTAATATTTGTAAAATTGGGCGTGACTACACTTCTAAAAATATAAACTTGGCACTAAAAATTTTAAAATAAAACTGTTTTAACATAAATTAAACAGAATTCAAAAATAAGCACTAAAAATTTAAACATAATTTATATTCAGTTAAATAAAATATCACCCCTTTTACACAGGGAAAGTTTACTTTGCAATGTCTTAATTCAGCTGGGTGAAAGACAGAGGGAGGAATACTCTCTCTTTCTGTCTTTCACCCAGCTGAATTGAGACTTTGCAAAGTAACATTTCCGTGTGTAAAAGGGGTATATTTTTATATTTGTTATCTATAATGATATTCATCGCTAGATGCATTTCGTTGCTGCTTAGGCAACTCATCAGTCGACTTCAACACCAATTCAAAAAAGCTTACAAAACCCCAATACTTATAGACAAACTTTCACTAAATCACTGAGAATTACAAAACTACAGTCTTTGTAAGGCCCAGAAACTTTTTCAAAAAAACAACAAACAATTCATGCTTTATTTTTTTTTAATTCGTATTAATTTTGATACTCGTTAAATATGTATATATAAGAAATTACAATAACAAAAAACTTTAAAAATTTTCAAAGGCCTTGCTTAGAAACTTAAAATACATAACAAATAAGCTTTAAAAGCCTATTTTTATCAGCAGATACAAATGCTGAGCAATTACACGATATTTACCTTTTTTCCATAATAAAGCTTTAAGGCACATAAGATCTGTTACAGTGTTAAGGAGTTAAGAATTTTAAGATTTAGAAGTAAAGCTTTGGGATATTTGCGGATAAAATTTAAAATGAAAGCTTATGAATAAAGATATATTTCAAACGCATATTTTTTAAGAGAGCTTTCATGTATACAAATAAATCTTGATATATTTCTTTTATTTTCTGCTGAGCATTTAAACGATATTAAGCTTTTTTCCTACAGTAAAGCTTTAACGCACAGAAGCTCAGTTATAGTGTTAAGCAGCTAACAATTTTAAGATTTAGAAATAAAACTTTGGGAAATTTGCGGAAAAAATTAAATAAATGCAAATTTATGAATAAACTAGCTGGGCCCGGCAAACGTTATGTTAACGTATGTTAAATTTTTTAACTACAAATTACTTCACACGGTGGTCACTTATTTGTTCAGAGACAAAACAAAAACCTTCCGGGTATTGACCCGAACCTGTGTTAAAAATTTCGGCCCCACAGCTCTTATAGTTCCAGAGATCATGCGTTAGGAATAAAAACACACTACGATTTTATATATATATAGATAAATCATTCAAGCGCAAGTTTTTGTTTTTAGATTAAAATTTTTTTGCACTTACATATGTATGTATGTGTACATATATACGAGTAAATAATTTTTAATATTTTTTTTTCATTTCAGGTGAAAGTGGCATTGGGGTCTCTAACTCGTTGGGCGCCAACTCCCTGGCCATACTGCTGTCACTGGGCGTGCCATGGTTCATTAAAAACTGCATGAACTATGGCATGACTGATGGCTCTGAAAAAATCAAAATTGCCGCTCAGGGCATTGAATACAGCATTTTAATACTCATGCTGTGCACATTGACACTATTTATTGGCCTAAGCTTCAGTGGTTATCGTCTCACCAAACGAATAGGTGTTTTACTTTTCGTCGTCTATGTGATCTTTATCGTCTTACAAATTCTAATCGAAATGAATGTCTTCTTTGCCAAACAATGTAGTTAAAATTTAGTATGTACTATTTTAGCCTAGAGAGTATTAACAAAGTTTTAAGATAATTTAAGAAAGAAATTATATACATATGTAATTAAGAAAAGAAAACCCCATCTACAAAAATGTTATTATAAATTAAGACTGTTTAGTTATAAAGCGATGTATGTAGTACATATACATGTATTTATTAGCGATACAATTTTCATCAAGTCAATAGTTCCATATTTTCGTAATTTGAGGCTTGAACGAAAGCATTGTGTTACGTTACGGGAAAAGGGAAAGTTGTGTTCATACTAAACTATTTAATCAGTTAAAGCCCACAAAATAGAATTAAAGATATATATTTTTTTTAAGAATTTATTTAACGTTTTCGAATGGTGTGACGAATTTCGAATGATTTTCAAAATAAATAACAAAAATTAAAAATTTTAAAAACCCCCGACTTTTTTCAGAAAAGATGTTATATCTTCTAAACGGCTGAACCTATTTTCTTCAAACATAGCTAAGAACCCTCTCGATTAAGTCATCTTTCAAGCAGAAAAAACTAAATGAAAATCGGTTCAGCCGTTTGGCCTGTACGTGGACACGGACAGACACACAGATACACAGACACACAGACACACACTACAAACTTATAACACCCCTTTTTTAGTCGGGGGTTAAAAAATTTTAAAATGAAATTTAATAAAAATTATTTAAAAAAATATTTTGAAAACGGCAACACACATCACAATTTTTCTATTTTCACTCGACTTGTTTTTCATAAATCGATTTCCATTACATACCCGTCAATTTGCTTGAGTAATGTAGATGCATTTCATCAAGCCTATAGTACACGATGTAAAAAGTCACATGTGTATATGCAGTGTTGCCGATTTGGTTATTACATTCCAATTTTCGCTGTTAATTTAAAAAAAAAATCATGCATGCATACATATATATATACCAAATAGCATTTAAAATTTTCTAAAAAGCTTTAAAATTTCAAGTAAAATCGATTAATGTGTAAAAAATTAAAAAATCGCGTAAAGAATTTCTGATGTAAAAAATATATCACTGAAATTTCAAAACAACCTTGGCCAAGTCTATGCATAACTCAGTGGGTAAGCCAAATATGTAGTGATTTTCTTTGATTTTTGTTATTTTAATTAGTTTACCAAAAAAAAAAATCTAGTATTTAAGATAAAACTAACTAACGATTACGTACAAATTTTTATATTTTGTTTTAAAATCAGCTGATTTTAAATAAAGAAATATGTACAAGCAAATACAGTATGTTGGCTATTTTTTCATAAGCTAACTTTTTTTTAGAGTTTTTTTTTCTAATTTTTATTGTGGCAACACTGCAAAAATGTATTAAAGCTGTAGTCATGATGTAATTATACAGGTGACTGCGTAAGATTTCTTATACAAAAATACGGCAACCATAGCTGTGTAAAGAACCGAAGAATGTCAAAAGCACAAAAATAATTGTACTAAATCCAAAACAAAATCGAAGTTTTGACATTCTTCAGCTACAAAGCACACAGAGCAAAAAATTATCAGCTGAAGTAGCGCTGCCACCTAGTTAGATATACCTTGGCTGTAGCTTAAAGTTATTAGAATTTAGTTTTTTTTTTAAATAAACAAACATAAATTTTAACATAATGTACAGATTTTTATATGTATGAGTTGACTTTTTGTATGTTCATCATGTCTACATTTCTTGTAAATTATTATTATGCAATTTTATTATACGCTTGTAATTTTGAGTTTATTTGTTTTTGTATTTTCACTCGTTCGTAGAATTTATTATTACTGTGTATTAATATATCAAATACGAATTAAACAAACGATTTTTTAACCGAAAAAAACTACATGGTATTTATTTGAAAAAGTTTATTAAACTTTAAAAAGGTTAATCGTCCAAGGTTACAACAAAGCTTTTGTTCAAAACAATTCTTAACTAGTGACTCAACTTAAGCGATAAAAAACACAGGTTTTTTAACTGCAATGTGCATAACTAAACTTCTAATAATTATATACAAATGTATGTATAGTATTGTATACTACTACTATCGGGTATGTTCTCTATTCCACATGAAATTAAAACTAGTGGAATTGCTATAGCTTTGTTGTTATAATTACATATTTCCAACAACAATTGTATGACAATTCCACTCGTTTTAATTTCACGTGGAATGCAGAACATACCCATATATAATGTTTTGTTTAACAACTTTTATCTACTCATAAAAAATGTGAATACCTATTTATAATGGGAGATTCTAAAATTATATACCTGGAGTATTTTCACTAAACTAGATGTAAGCCGCCAATTGCCTTAAAATTTGCCCATCTTGTACATATTGCATACAAATGTATGTAACTGCAACGGTAGGAAACAGCTGATCAATATTATTATGCTAAAAGTAATAAAAATGGTTATAGAGATATAGCCGGAATGTAAGACTGTGTACATTACTTTTCACATAACAATATCGATCAGCTGTTTCCAACCGTTGCAGTTACATTACATTAAAGCTCAGTTAAGGCTCAGTTAGCCGACTGTAATGTAATGTAACTGCAACAGTAGGAAACAGCTGTTCGATATTTTTATATGAAAAGTAGGTTACCTTACATTACATCTCTATAACCATTTTCATTACTTTTCACATAACAATATCGATCAGCTGTTTCCTCCTGTGCAGTTACATTACAGTACAGTCGGTTAACTGAGCCTTAACTCAAATAACTGTAACTTTACAGGAGAAGGTAAAAACATAATAATAAACAGTACAACTACTTTTTACAGCAGCTGCTCGTAAAAGCGTTAATTTTCACACTATTGCAATAAGTTTTTTTGACGAGGTGTATTTGTGTGAAATGTATGGGATTCACTGAAAAACTCAATTTCGTGAAAATACGAGTTTGGGCCTTTCTACTTGTGACCATCGACCTATTAGGCCACGCCGTTAATATGTTGGAGTTTTTTCCGTACAAATTGCAGTTTGATGAGATGTTTTATACGATTAGGACAAAAATAGGTCTGTGTACGAGCTTTTCACTGATATGGTTGTGTATAAGCCTTTGGAAAATAATTACTGATGGTTTGAAATACATACCTATACAACAAATTTTGTACCTATTGAAAAAATATTTTATAGGTACCTAAATCAAAAATATTTTTTATAAATAATTTATTTTTATCATGATAAAAGCCAAATTCTATATACATACCTACTTAGAAATAACAACTAACATAAAAAAAAATTATTTTTCAATATAAAGTTTGACTTTTGTCATGATAAAAATATATCACGTATAGACGTAGGGTTACAAATTTACTGGAAAGTAAAAAAACAAAAGCAAATGACTGTAAAAACTGATAATTTTAAAGACAAAATTATTTTTAAACAAAATCCTAATCAACTTCTCAACAGTTCAAAAAAAAAAACTGCGCACATAGATAAATCTGCTCGTTTTGCAACTCTGGCGCTTTTACACACCTGCAGACATTCCTGCATACACACCTACACACACATACTATTTTCTTAGCTCTTGCAATTTTGTTTACTCACTTTTAATGCGTCTCCCTCACCACACCTCTTTTACGTTAGCAAACTCAAAAACAATATCAGCATATGTATGTATGTATGTGTTTTCCTTTGCTTCATAGAATATACATAACAACACAACAATAACAAAAAAAAAACATGCTACTTTTATCTATTCCTCTTTAATTGAAGGCACCATTACGAGACATTTTTTAAATCACTAATATCACCTACATCTTCATAATTTTTTATTCATAAATTTAAATTCACATTATTTACACTTTATATTTTGCACTTGTAACATTTTTCTTAAATTTCCATAACGAAAAACTAATTAAAATTGGCTTTTAAATTCAAGTTGTTAATACACCTCGGACCGACATGTTAATTGTATGAAAACCACGAACTGAATAAACGAAGATGATGGATGGATGATCAATGATGGATTACTGATTGACAAATAAGGGGATATTTTTTTATGTATGTGTGGGTGTATGTATGTATAGATGCACTGTTGCAATAAATTTGTCATGGAAACTCAGTAATCATGCGTGATTTTAATTAACCAATAAATATGTTAAGTGGATACGCACAGTATCAGGCAAAATTAAGGATACACAATAACACATAATTAATATGTCATGAATTTTTTTTTTATTTCGAATCCTAATAAACAGACAACAAAAGAGCAAAGAATAATTAATTTCCAAGAAAAAAAAATAAGAAACTAAAATCATAAATGCAGAATAAACAAAAAATACCTATTAGGGAAAGATCGGAAAGTCGAGTCGAATAACTACGGACAAACCTGTTATATTATAAAGATGTATGTACTTCAAGAAATTGCACAAATTACTCAAAATATTACTTTTTAAAAATTTAGCAGTGACCTTTTATTGTCACTTATTCAATATTTTTGTTGTTTGCAAGCTAATTTTTTCTAAACTAGATACCTATAGGTATTTGAAAATATGTAATGCACCTTAGAATCTTACTAACATTTCACGCCAAAAAAAACTATTTCTTCAAGCACTTTGTTTTGCAAATTAAAGGAAGAAATTGTTTCACTTTTTTCACGATAACTTAAAAGGACTCCTAATTTTTTGCTTACAATATTTGGGAAAGTTGTAGCTTCGGAAAAGCTGAACAACTTTTGTGAACATGCTAATTTAATCTGAACTTATCTAGGCACCGTAAATACCTCATTAATACTAGTTTGTATTCTTAAACATTTTCACCAAAATCGCCAAAGTGAATATAGGGTTTTACCACCCTTTGGTAGTAGAATCCAACCTATAGTGTAAAGTCCGTGTGTGTGTGTTTTTTTTTTATAATTTAAAACCTACAGAATTGTATATATGTATTTAAAACAAAAATAATTGTCACCGCACCAAAAAAATGTTCGTAGCTATAGAAGGGCCTATATATCCTTATTGTGTTCGGGCCTTCCAAAACCCAAATAAATACATACCTAGCTAGGTACCTCGAAAAAATAAACCATTTTAATATTAAGATTTGGTAACACTGTCTGTACTCGTACATAAAATATGAAAAAATACAACTTTATCATTTGAGTTCAATATGTTTACTTTTTTTGTAGAAACTTTAAAATTTTCTGGTAGCCAAAACTTTTTGATCAAATTTTTAAAACAAATAAATATAATATATATCGTTAGGCAGCTCTGGGTTGAGGAACATCTCTCGCGTCATCGTAATTATTTCTTAAGTGCGGTCAGGCTTGTGCATGTTGTTTGGCCTTCGAGAGTTTTTCGTCTCGCTCGCACTGGTTGACTGATCTGCCACGGATAACCGTATAATCTTGCGGTTTTTTGTGGAATTTCTTTAACAACCACGTTGCTACTTCCTATGTGAAGGCATAGGTCGTGTACAGTCAGTCACAAAAACTTTTAAAATACTGTTAATACCATCTTGGACATATGGTCTAGTTACTCCGCCCATACTTGTGCAACACCATATTATAAAAATTTACTTTGTATAATATGTACTAAATAAATAAATAAATAATAAATAAATATAAATACATATGTACCTATATTGATGTAAACAAATAAAATTCCCTTGAATGTACCTATTTCCATTGAAATCGCAGTAAAAAGAATTTTAGATAGCTATGTAAGTGATTAGAATTAAAGACGAATTTTAATATGTAATGTAAATGTCAAATGTTTTTATATTTCATAACAAAAAAAAATATGTATGTACATACTTGTATCTACATACATAAATACAGGGTGGGCCAAAAGAAACCAAGGGGTGTAAAAGTTTAATAACTTTTTTGTTTATTAATTTTTTTTTATTTTTTCTTTCAGATTATATAGACAACACTTGGAGAATTTATAATGGAGAGGTTCACAACTGAACAGAGAACCAGAACAATAGAATTTTATTATTTAAACCAGAGATCAATTATTTTTAGCTCATTTTCATTTGAATGGCTTTGTTAATAAGCAGAACTGTAGGTTCTGGGGTTCTCAAAATCCAAGAGCCATTCATCAACGCCAATTGCACCCCATCAGGTGTACTGTATGGTGTGGGATCACATCTGAAAATGTCATTGGGCCCTACTTCTTCGAGAATGAAGATGGAAGTGCTGTAACCGTAAATGGGGAGCGGTATAGGTTTATGATAGAAAATTTTTTACGGCCTGCTCTTGAAAACAGAACTGGTATGTGGTTTCAGCAGGACGGAGCCACTGCCCATACTGCCCGAGACACAATGGCACTTTTAAGTCAAATTTTTGGAGAGCGAATAATTTCTCGAAATTCGGAAATTATTTGGCCAGCACGATCGCCAGATTTGACAGCACCCGACTATTTTCTTTGGGGTTTTTTGAAGGAGCGAGTATATGTGAACAAGCCAGACACAATACTTGAACTCAAGGCAAACATTGTTGCAGAAATTCGAACGCTACAGCCACAAGTTTTGAAAAATGCTCTAAAAAGAGCCCATCAGTGCGAAGCTGAAAACGGTGGTCATTTAAGAGACATAATTTTTCATACTTAGTGTAAAAAAATTTCCATTTTGTATATTATATAATCTGAAAGAAAAAATAAAAAAAAGTTAATAAACAAAAAAGTTATTAAACTTTTACACCCCTTGGTTTCTTTTGGCCCACCCTGTATGTATGTACCTATAATGACTAAAAGGATTTTGATTATTTGGAATGATCATAATGAACATAAATAAAGAGTTCGGGTGGTGAGGTTTTCTTTGCTGAATTAGTGAAAGTGGGTAAAGTGGCGCAATCATGGAATATATGTACATATGTAAGGATATGTAGGAGAGTTTGTGCTTATTATAATCACTAGATATACCAAACGGACGACACACTCGTCCGTATTATAGAATCAAAATGTAAATAATTTAAGATTCAAAGAAAATGTATCTAACGTCATAAAAAATTCATTAAAACACAGCCACACACATATATATGCAAGCATAATTAAATAATACATGAAATTAAAAAACATAAACAAAATCCCTTCAACCAAGCTAATTCACTTTATTCAATTCTCTTCTTTTAAGTATTATGGCTTTCATACAACACATATAAGAGAAAAAAATTGTTAGATCAAGAGAAATACTACAAACACACACACACACTCATGTTTTGGTTACTTGTAAGCTAATAAATGCGTGTGTAATATGTTTGCATGTAGTAGTAGCAACTTTAAACGCTTATAGCTCCCAAAATACTAAACCGATTTCAATAAAATATAGATTCTGCACATCTGTATAAAAAATCTTTAAAACCATATAAATCTTTTTAAAATCGGTGCAGTGGTACCAGCGTAAAAGGGATTACAAAAAACATGCTCGCCTATTAATTATATAGATATTTTAATTACAATTGGAGTTAGCAATCGTGTAAGTAAATAAATATTTACATATTTATATACATACATACATATGTATGTAACTACATGTTTATTTATATTTAGTAGTGTTTTTCCCGGGACGAGAACTCCGCAATATTTTTATGAATAAGGCCTTAAAAATTTACTGGAAAGTAAAAAAACAAAAGCAAATTACTGTAAAAGCTGATCATTTTAGAGATAAGCTGATTTTTAAACAAACACCTACACAACTGCTCAACAGTTCAAAAACTAACTGCGCAAACAGATAAATCTGCTAATTTGGCAAATCTTTTACATACTTGCATACACACCTACATTCAGACATACATACATACATATGTACATAAGTATTTTCTCAACACTTGCAATTCTGTTTACTCACTTTTAATGCGTCTCCCTCACACCTCTTTTACGTTAGCAAACGCAAAAACCATAACAGCATATGTATGTGTTTTCCTTTGCTCCATAAAACAACAACAACCATACGAAAAAAACATGCTACTTTTATCTATTCCTCTTTAATTGAAGGCACCATTACGAGACATTTTTTAAATCACTAATATCACTAATATCTTCATAATTTTTGATTCATAAATTTACATTTACATTATTTACACTTTATATTTTGCACTTGTAACATTTTACTTAAATTTCCACAACGAAAAACTAATTAAAATTGGCTTTTAAATTCAAGTTGTTAATGCACATCGGAACGACATGTTAATTGTATGAAAGCCACGAACTGAATAAACGAAACGAAGAAGATGATGGATGGATGATCAATGATGGATTACTGATTGACAAAAGGGGATATTTTTATGTGAATGTGTGGGTGTATGTATGTATGTATAGATACACTGTTGCAATAAATTTGTTATGGAAACTCAGTAATCATGCGTGATTGTAATTAACTAATAAATATGTTAAGTGGATACGTACAGTATCAGGCAAAATTAAGGATATACCATCACATAATTAATACCTACATACATAGGTATATCATGGACTCTTTTTTTATTTGGAAAACTAATAAACAAACAACAAATGAGGAAAGCATAATTAATAAATTTATTAAAAATAAAATAAAAAATACCCATTAGGAAAACATCGTAAACCCGATCCAAATAATTAAGAACAAACCCGAAATATTACAGGGATTTACATAAATACATAGGTACTTACTTCAAGAAAATACAAAAATTATACAAAATACCATTACCCTTTAAAAATTAGTTCTTTTAGTACTTCTTTGTGTATGTATGTAAGCATGTGTGTATGCATTTTCAATAAATACAAACCTTCCAACACTTTATAATGAATTACAGTTTCGTACCAGAAATTTAATAGGTATTAAGTATTAAATCTAATATTTATGATTAGACCGTATATTTGAAAAATATTTTGTTGGCTTTTTTTCCCGACGGACTCCTATTTGGAAACTATTGTTATTATAGAATTACAAACAGCAATTGCTTTTAGCATTTGTTGGAAGCTCGTTATTTTAGAAAAAGGTTGATTTTGTTGTGCAGTGTTATGAATGATCTGATTGACTACCTGCAAAAAGTTTTTTTATAATACAAATTTATATAAAATATTATCGGCCTTATTTTTTTAAAAATAACGAACATTTCTCACATAAAATTAACGCTCCTCTACTTAAATCAACCGCTGTTCAAATTAAATATAAAAAAGACAACTCTGTACATCCTGCAAATGTCAAAAGGGAGGAAATGACTAAAAGGAACTCACAATAGATTCATTGTAGTGTGCAAGAAACTTGCAACGTAGTAGCAAAAATCAAACTAAATAAAAGGATTTTTATTATTTTTATTATTATTTTAATAAATACATATATCTTATTTATCGTAATAAATGTAAGATCTACAAAAATAAGTATACATAAATATTTATTAAGGTTTTGTGCAATTTATATTAATTAAGAGGAATGACAATCACAACTTAAAAAAGAAAAAAATCACCCCATTTCTTAAGGACAAGTAACAGGACAATACAGAAGGAAAATAACAAAGCAAGACTGACTGACATCTAAGTAAATAAAAGCGATTGTTTTAAATAAATACAGAGTGAGAGAGAGTGGTAGTAAAAGGGAGAGTGAAGGACATCAAGAGCCGTGCGTTGTCTTATTTGACATTGTAATTACGAAATTTTTTTATGGCAAAATATAATATTATTGCTTGTTAAAGTTTATTAAACTAAACTCACTAAAGAGTATACTTGAAAAACCTCTGATTATTTAGTATAAATCAAAGAAACATGACGCCATTTGATGATTTTTCATATCTAATTAATCATGTATTATTGGGTGAAGAGCCGGTAAGTAAATTTTAGCAAAAAATATATGTATGTACATATATAAAAATTTGTGTATTATTATTAAATCTTAATTAAATTTCATAGACTATTGAAGATTTTATTTTACTGGTGGGGACGGTGGTGGCATTTGTGGCCTTTGTTCTATGGTGTTGTTTTCCCATACAGCCCAAGGTAGGTCTACAAGTATTTCTGTACATAAGTATGTATGTACGTTTAATATATCTACACAATTTAAAAAATAAATCTCTTTCCCAGGACTCGGCCAATCATCGACAATTTTCTTGTAAAACTATGCATTCAATCAATAGTTCTTCCCTTCAAACACAAACGAGTTACAGTAAAACCTCGACCAATGCTTTAGTGCACAATGATTATATATTAAGAAATTCTGCCTCATCGAATGGTTCTGGCAGCAGTACTGGTGGGGTTGGTGGTGGTGGTGGTGTAGGCCATTCATATCATTGTTGCACTTAAATTTTCACTTAATGAGCAGGTTATATTTGCTTTAGTTTAAGATTTACAAAGTACATATCGTTACCTTAATATAGAAAGGCCCTAAATCATTTTTTCTTTTTTGAAAACGAGATTTTTAGCATTTTCGGTTGCTTTAGATGTTCTTCAATGGAAATAAATAGAAAAAACTCTATTTGAAAAAAAAATAATGAGTTAGGCCCTTTCTATATTAAGGTAATGATATGTTAATACATATGTCTGTATTTGCAAAAACTATTCACTATATATTTATTAAATTATGTATATCTAGGCTTATTATTATTATTAAGCTTAAGCCAAAAAAATCAATTATAAGTTTCTTAATAAGTTAAAATTTAAGTAAAATAAAAAAACACATGACAGGATTTTACCGTTTATTTTTTCTGCTCCTCAAGCCAACACAAAGTACAATACAAAAACCGACCGATTACTTTCAAAAATAATCGGATACGATATATCCATCGAGCGCTTTAAGATTCACTTGCTTTAAGTACGATACATACTCATTTACAGCAGTCTCCGCTTAGTCGACATCTGGTTGATTGCTGCTTAATTTATTCAAAAAGCATGCTTTTGCACTAATGAATAATTAACAGAGTTTTTAGTGAATGAATTACCCGGTTAATTGCATCAAAAATGTGCGCATATTTGAAAAATCAATTAAGCAGAGGTTACTGTATGACAATTTATTTCTTTAAAAACCCATTATTCAAATAAAGCCGGGCTATCCAATGAAAAATTCATTTAATCGAAGCAAAATAAAAAAATGAGCTAAATTTAGTAATTTTTTTGTTGAAAGGCAAAATAAAAAACCATTTTTTTTTAAATAATGGGTTAATACCTCTGGGTTTTTGTAAGAACCATCTGCTTAAAGTATTATGTATGTATAGCAAAAACATTTTATAGAAAAACACAATTTCTCGGTTATTCCTAGAAAAAAAGGAGTTAATCAAAGCTAAAAGTTCAGTAATTATTGAGCTTTTACTTCTTAACTATTAATTTTGGTGTATGTATATTTTAGAAATAAATTTAAACACACTTGCTGGAATAAAAAAATATTGATTATTTTCCTTAATAAGCGCATAAAATCCGGGTTATTTTAAGAACCATTTGCTAAAATCATAAATATATAACAGAATGATTTAATGATGATTTGCTAATCCGGCTGAAAATTCGGTTATCACAAAAAAAAACTCGGTTACTCAGAACAAAATAGTGCATTATTAATTTTTTACCCATTGCTTGTCCTACTGAAATCTCGGTTATCAAAAAAAAAAAAGCCAGTTACTCAAAACAAACAAAGCATTATTTATTGTGGTTTAAGTTATAAACTATTAATTTTAGTATGTATATATGTAGATACATGTTCTATTCTCAAAGCCGAAATCCTAATATAAACGGTTTCGCATGAACAATATGTTATTTTTTCTAATAGCCTTGAAATACCTGACGCTCATTTTGGGAACCGTTTTGCTTAAAGCTCGGTAAAATAATAAAATAGAATAATTCACAGGTAGGAACATGTTTTGGACAATATCCTTAAAAACGATTACCCGAATAAAATCCCGTTTATGATAAGAAAAATCCGGCAACACAAACAAAAAATTCCGAAATTGTGCTATTTGATTTTTACATACAGTAGTTGCCACTTAATTGATCTCCATCGAATTCATGCATTCGCTTAATTAAATAAAAAATTATGCAATTGCATTAGTGAATCAAGTAAACAAATATGGCATGAGTGTCTTATGATTTTGGTAAAGTCAGTTAAGCGGATATTACTGTACATATTCAAAATATAGAAATTAAATATTTTCAATAAGATTATATCATACTTTACACATTTCTTTCTTTATCAAAAAAAAATAATAATAAAAAATATTTGCTTAAAAAAATTACTTGAACCCGCTGGTTATTCGCATTAAAACTCGATTTTTAACATTATAGAAATTTTAAGAAATTAGACAAATTTGTAGACAATTTTTTTTTGCAATACAAACACTTGTATGTGTGTTAGTGCTGGGATACTATCGATATTTTGCACTATCGATATATATCGATAGTTCAGATTTCACTATCGATGACATCGATATTACTATCGACTGAACGTTTGTACCTGAGAATGAAATATATAACTAATTTTTTATCAGGTTACAGTTAGTTTTTTATCCCTTTATTGAAAGTATATAGTCTTATGTTTATTTTAATATGTATGTATGTATCTATCTACAAACGTTATTTTAAGTAACAGTTTTTGAAAAATTTTGCTGTCACTTAAAAAATTTAATAATACCTCAGGTTTTCGAAACTGCATAATATCGATATCGATATTTTTTCCTATCGGTATTTTCGATATTTTAAAACTATCGATAGTATCCCATCACCTTTATATTGTTACGAAAATAGCCGTCAACAATGTTAAGCAACATTACACAAAAATATTCCAACAGGGTTAATGTAAATGCTACGCGAAAATATTCCTACAGGGTCAAAGCAAAGAATAGTCTAGAAAGTAGCCAACAACTAAATAAGCATGCCTAGCTTGATTAAACAAGCAAAAGCAACAACAACAAAAAAAGCGTCTGCTTATTATGAAGATTCACATATTTGTACACATACATACATGCCAATTCAAACGAAAAGCAAAAGATAAACAACCACCGTGTGTTGCTTAGTTAATGACGTACACACGTACGCATATACACATGTATGTACATAGTTACCACATGAACTTAATTAGGCAGCATATAAGATGATAATGATCGTCTAGACATTGCTTGAAACTTCTAGTGGAATTTCTGTGAAATATAAATAGAGGTGACGCATCCAATGGTGAGTTAGTTGCAGTTGTAAGTCAGTCGCGAACAGTTATAGTTAGTGCTAATCAGAAAGTAGTGAAGTTAAGAACTCGTTAGACAGTTGATAATTAAGTTGTGAATTAATAATAGTCTCTCGTGGAATTGAGATTATTGTGGAGTCTATCGTGTCGACTGGAGTAAAGGGAACAGCGCAGCGAATAGACGTGTATAAGGGTGTAAGTAAAGCCAGTGAGTCTTTATTGGTGTATCAACTGTGAGTGTCGGCAGAGTGAGTGCCGTGTGTGACAAGCAGCAGACAAAGTGGTATTGGTGTATCAACTGTGAGTGACGGCAGAGTGAGTCTCGTAAGTGACGAGCAGTAGACAAAGAGGTGTCACGTGATTACTTGCGCAGCCAGCTAAGAAACGTGCGTAAACTACAGCGAGGAAGGCGTAGTGGTAACCAGTTGTGAATATCTGTGTGTAATTTATTAGTTTAAGTTGTATTATTGTATTTAAGCTCTTGAGTAATTTAGTATAAGTGTATTTGTAAATAAAACTTGTATCATTCTTAACCCCAATTACTACACTCGGCTCTTGTATTCATTTGCAAATCTTCGGATCTACGGAAAAGCGTTTTTTATAGAGAGAAAAAAAACGTAACATTTGGTGTCAGAAGTGGGATTTGCAAATACAAGCGATACGTTTTAAAAGGGTTAAGCGAAAAGCAAGAGTAATAAGAAAAGGAGAACCTCACACGTTTGAAAAGCTTAAACGTGAACAAAACCACATACGTTTGAAAAGGTTAAACGTAGTAATTGGTTTTTGAGGAAGAATGAAATTTCAAGAGCTTAAGGTGGAGCAACTCAAGAAAGAGTTGAACAATCTGGACTTGCCAACAACTGATAATAAGGTCGAACTACAAAAAAGATTGTTGGAAGAGTTCCAGCGGCGCAACATCGATATAGAAAGCTACGAGTTCGATGGAAAAGAAGAAATTGAGGTATGTACTCGTGCAGCAGCAACCAGTACAGACATTGGTGCAATGTTTGCTGCTATGATGAGTAAAATGGAGGCAAACAATGAGAAAATGGAAACAATGCTTCAAGAAACTTCTAGAGCAAAGAATGAAATGAAGGCAAACAACGACAAACTTCTACGCCAAATGGATGAGAGACTTCAGGAGTATTCTAGAACTATGATGAGTGATTTGCATGAAACATTAAGAGCTAACAACGAGAAACTTCTAGGTCAGATGGATGAGGTGTTTGACAAATGGAAATGGAAAACTGTGCCTAATATTCCAGAATCACCTAGAGCCAGAAATGAGAAAATTCAAGAAATGCCTGAAGCCACAAACAGATGGGCCGGTGGTGTAGAAATCCAAGTCAGTAAATCTAACGAAAATAATACTGGCTTCAATGACATTTCTGGCAAAGAGGAAAACGTTGACCAAAGACTGAAGGCAGAAGATGAAATTAGCAGTGGACAGTGTAAACAAGTTGGACGTGAGCAAGAAGTTTCCAGCGAAATAAATGAAGCTCGTGACATAGAAGTTTTCATCAAAGCAAAGAACGTTGCTGACTTAGCTGGTAGTCAAGCTGCTTGTGACACAGCGGAACTACCTATGGATGAAATGGTCTCGTTTGCAGGAGTTAAGGTAACTGCTAAGATGAAATCCATGCCACCAGTATGGAAAGTGTGCAGCATAGAAACAGCCAGGGAGAAGAAGACAACTTCTGTACAGAACCTCAAGCGTGTGGTAAGGCCAGCTCTAGTCAAGAGACCAAATAGAGTCAGAGTCAAAGGCCATAAATGTGGAAAAAGTTGTCATCTCCATCGTAAGGCACGGCAAGCTGCAGTGGAAATACGAACCAAAGCCAGATGTCAAAGAAGGTTTCATCTCCAGCATGTGGAAAGGCAAGCTATAAGTGAAAGACGCAGCAGAGTCAGCACCAGGGGCCGCAAATATCGCAGAATTTCTCTCCAGCGTATGTCAATACAAGTCGCAGTTGAAAGACAAGGCAGAGCCAGAATTAAAGCCGACAAATATGGAAGAGGTAGTCGTCTCGAGCGTAACTACAAGGCGTTTAGAAAACGCAGAAAAAGAAAGGCGATGATGTGCCTATTCGGGACGAATAGGCTTAAGTGGGCGGCAGTGTTACGAAAATAGCCGTCAACAATGTTAAGCAACATTACACAAAAATATTCCAACAGGGTTAATGTAAATGCTACGCGAAAATATTCCTACAGGGTCAAAGCAAAGAATAGTCTAGAAAGTAGCCAACAACTAAATAAGCATGCCTAGCTTGATTAAACAAGCAAAAGCAACAACAACAAAAAAAGCGTCTGCTTATTATGAAGATTCACATATTTGTACACATACATACATGCCAATTCAAACGAAAAGCAAAAGATAAACAACCACCGTGTGTTGCTTAGTTAATGACGTACACACGTACGCATATACACATGTATGTACATAGTTACCACATGAACTTAATTAGGCAGCATATAAGATGATAATGATCGTCTAGACATTGCTTGAAACTTCTAGTGGAATTTCTGTGAAATATAAATAGAGGTGACGCATCCAATGGTGAGTTAGTTGCAGTTGTAAGTCAGTCGCGAACAGTTATAGTTAGTGCTAATCAGAAAGTAGTGAAGTTAAGAACTCGTTAGACAGTTGATAATTAAGTTGTGAATTAATAATAGTCTCTCGTGGAATTGAGATTATTGTGGAGTCTATCGTGTCGACTGGAGTAAAGGGAACAGCGCAGCGAATAGACGTGTATAAGGGTGTAAGTAAAGCCAGTGAGTCTTTATTGGTGTATCAACTGTGAGTGTCGGCAGAGTGAGTGCCGTGTGTGACAAGCAGCAGACAAAGTGGTATTGGTGTATCAACTGTGAGTGACGGCAGAGTGAGTCTCGTAAGTGACGAGCAGTAGACAAAGAGGTGTCACGTGATTACTTGCGCAGCCAGCTAAGAAACGTGCGTAAACTACAGCGAGGAAGGCGTAGTGGTAACCAGTTGTGAATATCTGTGTGTAATTTATTAGTTTAAGTTGTATTATTGTATTTAAGCTCTTGAGTAATTTAGTATAAGTGTATTTGTAAATAAAACTTGTATCATTCTTAACCCCAATTACTACACTCGGCTCTTGTATTCATTTGCAAATCTTCGGATCTACGGAAAAGCGTTTTTTATAGAGAGAAAAAAAACGTAACAATATGTATGTATGTTGATATGTGTGCCCTTAATTATGAAAGTGGTCTAAGACATTTATTTATTGTTTCTAGATATTTGGTAGATTACATTTGAATAAATTAAAAATTCTTTTTATATGTATTATGCAATATTTTATTTTAGAGTTGTACTAGTCTCGATTAACATAAATTTATTTAATATTTATTAAATATTTATGGAAGATTTTTTTTTAATTTGCTTAATATTTCGAAACAAAAATTGATATGACTTAGACCACTTCTTGGGAGCCTACGTACTTATAATTAATTTATTTAATATATTTGTGCATTTTATTAGTTATGCGAATGTGTAATTTTATTATATGTATGTATTTTTCTAAATAGGGCAATAGAGCTTTTAAAATTAATCGTTTAAGCTCCTAATAATATCAACCTTAACGCCGATATTCATAACCACTCGTTTAAAGTGAAAATATCCCTAAAACAATTTTCTTAAACAAATTTCGTACTTTAATTTGGCATTAACTTTAATAATCGTTTATGAATACTAACGTTAATCTCTAATAAATAAAACAAATTATTTTATAGACTGATTTATTTCATAAAACTAACCATTTAAAATTATTTAATACCCATAACAATAAATTAGTAGGTACCTTAATAGATCCCACAAAATAACAAAATAACAAAAATAAATAAAAATTTATTTATTTTAAAAAAAATTAATTAAAAGAGAAAATAACTTGTCTTTAACTGTAAATTTAATAATTAAACTCATTAACCATTAGTTTTTGCAATCACATAAAATACTAACATACATATATCCCGTTTGTACGCACTTCTTATTTGCAAATAAAACTGCAAAGCGTTGCCGTATAACTTTTTTATTGTAAGTTAATAACTCACGAAAACTATTTGCAAATAACGCACTATTTGCAAATAAGGTGTAAAATGTTGCAAATTATTTTTGTTTTGTAAAAAATGTAATACAAATTTAACAATGTGTGGCGATATCATTCACAGATAGCAATGGTTTCTATTTACGTATAAACGGTGAGTTCAGTATTTGCAAATAGTTTTATTTGAAAATAAGATTTGCGTGTAAACGAGGTAATAGATATTTGTTAATTACATATTGTAAAATATTTAGTACATTTTTCTGAGTGTACTTATTGTTGTGTGTACATATGTATGTACATATCGTCATATAAAATATAAAAAAATAAATAAAAATCGTGTTCTTGATTGCTTTGATGTATTTAACGGAAATACAAATTATAAAAATTTTACGAGTGTAACGTTTTCTGTTTTTCCTGCAGCTTAGGCCTTTTTTGATTTTATATGACGATATGTACATACTTATATGTATGTATGTATACATATATATATATAAATATATTTAAGTTGTAAATGCAGTTGAAAACAGCAATAATAGTTTAATACAATTTTGTCCATACAGCAGTTAGTACACTTTTGTGAATACCTCATACATACATATGTATATTCATAAAGGCCAATAAATATTTTCTTAATAAAAAAATAATGATAATCAATTTAAAATATATGTATATAGATAACAACTCTCAATACTGTCAAGGAATATTCATATAAGATATACTCATCTCAAATCGCTTTGTAAAATTCAAACAACAACAAACAAAATTCAAAATTAGTATGTAAAATCTTTTTCGATATAATACAGTAGTTTCTGCTTCACTGATCTCCGTTTAATTGATTTATCTGCTTAATTAAATTATTTATTATTAATTTAATTATAATGAATTAGCTAATCAATTTATCTGGTTGAAAAATCATTTAAGAGCAAGTTAAATTTCTAAAAGAACGCCGAGGCGGGGAACATCAACAGTGGGCAGTCGCGTTATAGTACAATACATGCTAGGTAACCCTGCAGCACCTTCACACTAATCAGCAGGAACTTAAGCGTGTGTTATGAACTTTTATATTTAAAATTGGCTCCAGATATTGTCCACTGGACATAAGAAAAATTCCGTAATCCTATATTATGGACAAACGAAAGCAAAGCTTGAGAGATATTATCCAAGCAGTACGTCCGACTTCAGTTCCAAACAGGTGACAAGGCTCAGTTATTTGAAATTTGAAAACTGTTACACTTGCTGATGGTAAATATAATGACATGAAGATACTGCCTCAGAATAATAAAAGAATATGGCAATACTATTTTTGTGAACACAACTGTATGTATTTATGAATGAATGTATGATATAGTAACCCTGTAGGAAATGTTCGGCCCTGTTCTGTAAACCGAGTCCGAGTGCATTTCTCGTTGAAAAAAAATTAATAATGGTCCTGTAGACGCGCGATACACGATAATTTTCTTTCAGATATGATGTTTAGATTCTCAAATAATATACAGTTGTTTTTCGATTTAACGAACTATATAATGTCAGCCCTGTTCGTTAAATTGAAAAATTCGTTAAACCGAGTACTATTTATGACAAAGTTTGTTTACTCAAAAACTATGGAAATAACAACTCTAAAATTTTTGGAGTATGAATTTATTATTATTTTAATTATAAACAGAGTAATAAATAAAATAAATGCAATTCATATGAATTTGTATTAAGATCTTGCATCAGAATCGTGTTAACAAAGAATAACTAAACAAAAAGTTCATTTTTAATCTAACAAAAAATTAATCATTTTTCAAGCTTATTTTTTTGAGAACTACTACTAATACAAATCTATTTTAAATGGCTTCAACGGAAAAAATTTTTAATTTTTGTTTGTATTTGTTCGTTATATCGAGTACAAAATTACGGTACAAAGTTACGGTGTTCGTAATATAAGGTACTCAATTCAAAATGTTTATGAGTTCGTTAAATCCCGAATTCGTTAAACCGATGGTTCGTTAAATCGGAAAACTACTGTAGTACTAAAAAAATTAAAAATATACCTATAAAAAATATTTATATTGTCGAAGTTTGTTTTCTAACATGTATGCAGGTGTCATTGAATATAGAATGCTGACGAGTCATGGAAAAAGTAACTTATGCATAACAGCCATCAAAAGAAAATATTAATATGTAGACAAATGGCGCCAAAAAGATACCGAAATATTAGACAAAAGTTGTAACTTGGAGACACTTAACTCCAAGCTTCCTAAAGGGAAGAGCTCCATTTTTAATTCGTCATAAAACATGCATATGTACATATGCATGTGTGTATGTATTGGAAAACTATTATAAAACTAGATATCGTGCCACCACCGGCAAAAAAAGCTTAAACCACATAATTTTCATTGAATGTCTTGAAGAAAATCGTTTTTTTTTCAGATCGTAAGTAAGTACAGGCAAATCTCGGTTTAACGAATCTCGCTTTAACGAAAATCCGATACAACGAACTTCCAAAATTTTACATTAACAACCTTATAGGTATAGCGAATATTATCCTAATTTTATACTGGATACATCTAACGAATGATAGAGAAAAAATCGCAAAATAAAAAAACAAAAACTTGCTAGGAACATATTTCTAACATTCAGTTCTACTTTGTATAGCGAATGTTTTGATAAATGTAACGAATGGCAAAAAAAATATACCTATTAAAGAAACTCTACAGCAGCAGTGCAAATGCAATAAGCATGTGATACCGTTAGTTTGTATTTGACATCTTATTTAAAAAAAAGTTTCCCTCATGCTTTTTATTGTATTGTATCTTGTCTACAATAATAATAGTTAAAATAACACTTGAAAAAAATAGCAAGAGTGGGAAAGAGTAGATATTGCTGTACATCCGAATCTTTAAAAAGTTAAGGGTCTAAAAACATATAGAAATTGGCCGTTAATCACTTAAAAGTGTAATAAAAATATACCCCTAGTTTTTCGATGGGTAGGTCGGCAGGATAATTACGTATTAAGCAGTTTGGTGCACGACCGCGAAAAACTTCCGCAGCTTATGATAGAAAATTGTATTTCACATAATCCAAAAAGCGCGATTACTGTTTCTAATTAGGTTATAAAATATCTGCAAATTTAAGTGAGCATTATGGTACAACTCGAAACCGTGTCAGAGAAAGCAATTGATAAAGTTTCAGACTAAGAAAATACCTTAGTTGACCAAGAGATACTTCCAAAAAAAAGACAGGTAAATCTTATTTGTACTTCATACAATTTTATTGCTTTTATATGCTTAAAATAGAGTTCAGTAGAACACATCCTAGTTGGATCATAATAAAATGGGAAACCGATTTATTTATTGAAGAATTCAAATTCTATGTAACAAATTGGTATATCATATCTTAAGTTCGGCTCTTGCTTAGCAAACAGTTTTCGCTACGAAATATCAAAATGGGTTTTAAGCATAACAGCGGTTAGGTGATGGTGATGTTTTGTTTTCCGACGTATAAAGTTAGACCGTTCCACAAATTTTGTAAAAAAAAAATACATGAAGTAAAGTTCATTAGGCATTTTGAGTGGAATATGTCACTTCTACGGATGTTTCAATCCGGTAGTAGTCCATAACATACTTGGAGGTTGGGCAAAAAATAGCAAGAAAATGAATTTAAAATGGTTCCAAAATTGTAACAAACATCTCGAAATTCCATTAACTCAGCCGAAATGTACATATGCCATAGTGCATAATAATTAATATTTGTGAATTAATTCAGCTTTAAAATACACGTGTTATCAAGAAACTAAAGATTACACGAAAAGTACCTATTCATTTGTTGCTTTTGTTATGCACAGCTCCATATCAAAGCATGGACTATTTTATATGTATAACTTTTGAAAACCCAGTATTTTTAACCAAAATTTTATTTAATGCGCTACATAGGCCACATAGTATGTAAATACAAATAAATTATGGTCACAGTTTTTGTCACATATGATGTACATATATTCGGAAATAATCGTCTGCATTTATTTTTGCAGAATTTGTTGCTTTTGTTTTGCACAGTACTGTATGTATGTACTAAAATTGAGAAAAAACTAAAATTATTTTTCCATTAAGTTGTGTGTAAATTGAAAACATTCAACTCATTTTCTGAAATCGGAAAAACTGCACCCTAATTACAAGATGTGTTAACCTCCACATGTACATACATACTATGTACCTATGTATGTATGTATGTACATACTATAGGTATGTATGTATATATGTATAAAAAAATCAATAAAACAGTCGTTAAGGGATTTTCAACAGTTTTGCAACTGAATGCAATGAATATTGGTAACTCTATTCCTGTTTAAAAACGATCAACAAAAAATTATTAACCAACTAAAATAAAGAATAATAACAATTGTAATACCTATTAAATAACTATTAAAATTTTAATAGATACCTACTTAACATGTATTAATTAATTTACATGCTCTTTTTTCCTATTTTATATAAACAAACAAACCTACATACATATGTATTTTTTCCTCCTTTTTTTATTAACAACATTGAATATTGTCTATCGTGTTCGTTGTCTGTTCGGTTGCTATGCACGCTGTTTTATAAGAAATTTCTACAGAACTCACAGAAACACAAAAACAACAACCGAACGCAAAAAAATAAGCCAAAACCAACAGGAAATTTTTTTTATTAGAAACATGTACGCACATACATACATATGTACATACAAACATTTATCCACAGAAGTCCATACATGCATACAAATGTATGAATGTGCTTTTTTTTGGTTGTGTTCCATCTCATACTTTGTATCCAGAAAAACAGCAGCAACCGCCACAACAACAACCACAACATTTTTGTGCAGACAGAATGAAATAAACAAACCAAACCAACACAAGAAAACATTTTTGTTGGGATAGCTGCAGAATAGTATGAATTTAAGAATTCGCACAAAACTATGTAAGTTAGAAAGAGATGTCTATAACACTAGATACATAATCAAATAAAAGTGTTGAGGGAAAAGCCAATAAGATGGAATTTGTTGTATGTGGGATATTTTCAAATAAGGGGAAATCTTTACAGCTATACTAAAAGTGCGCCAAGGATGCCAGATCAAATTTATAGTTGCTAAAGGGGTATACAGAATATCATAAATTTTACAGAGGAAATAGGAATTTCGCCGGAAATTTATTTACATTTTAAAGAATAAGAACTAAATTCACAAATTAACGCATAAATGTTTTCATAATCAAGTAATTTAGAAATCATATGAAAGAACATGCAATTGTCACATCATTTTTTAATTCTTAATATGTTGGTAAGCCTTCTCAAATGATGAGCAATACTTTCGAATGTTTCTAAATATTCGGTTTTCGTTATTTTGAATTTCACAGCAATTGTTTTATGCTGAGAGTTGGGGTATTTTAATTTTACATTTCTCAATTTTGTATAGCAAATCGTTTCTTATATATAAGTCTATATTTTAATATAAAATGTATGTATGTATGTATATAACAAATCGAAAAATATAAATATCTAAGAGAATTAAATTTCGATGGGTTCATATGAGAAATGCGCGTCCCTAATTTTTGGTTTTTTATAGGAGCAGGAAAATACTGAAAATACGTGCTTAGTTCCTTAAGAAGGTTGTCATTATACGTTACTTACCATAAAACGTTAAACATGGATTTCGAAAAATAAGTTTAGATACGCCTTTTTACATTAATTTGTAAAATACTAATAATCATTTTTAATTTAAAGTTCAATTTATTGTTCATTTAATGTGAAAGTGAGTTTATTTGTTTCGCTTTCACGCTCAAATCGCAAATCGGGTTTAAAAATTCTATCACCATTACATTACATTACCAGCGTCAAATAAAGGATAGTTTTTATGCGGTTCGGAACGGGTTTTTTATATTTGGTACGGAGTTGCTTAGAAAAACACATTTTTAGATAGTTAAGTTAATTTTCTTTTCAGGTTTAATTGTTTAACTGGTTTTTATGTATTTTTTAAGCAGATGAGAGCAAGCACAGACGCGTTTTAAAACTAATATGTAATAAAACTACTTATAAGTTGACCGACTGTTAGCGTTAGAATCCATTATTTTAAAATAAAAGTTTTTCAAATAATTCATTTTTTTTTTTTTTTTTGGTTAAGCTACCTACGTCTTTTATGCATTTCGTTTCCTCAGTTGACGTTGCTGCACAAAAACAAACAAGCAAAATTTTAAAAATAAATAAAGGCTTTATCTTAATTAAATATATTTTGCTTTTTCAATTAAATTTTTTCTGCTGAGAAATTTTCAAATAATGAATTCACTAACGGCCGTTTTCGTCACATATTTTGTGCAACGCTACCAGAAAAGAAAGAAGTGGCAACCTTACTATATACTTTATACTGATAACTACAACTCTGCACTGTAAGCCACAAGAGGGAAATTTATTTGTAATTGAATGAAATTTTCTTATAGGCTGATATAATTGCTATAAATCTGTTTATAACAACTACAACTATTATAACTATTTTACTTAAAATTTTCAATTAGGGAAATTGCTTATATACATTGCTTATCAACAATTTTTCTTCTGTCATCTCTAGTTATTTAGAAAATTTCCCCTTTTTTCAACAGTGTTGCATTTTTCGCTAAAAGGGATATTTTTCACCTTTTTTCTTTGTGTTGCTGTTCCTCTTGTATTGCTTCAAGAATAATGTATCATTGTGTCGGTGTGAAATAAAGAAAAGTGTAAAATTTTTTATATTTTGTGTGGCTTTAAGAAAAATTTAATAATATTTGTAAAAAAACGTTGCAAAATTGCATAAATTTGTGAAATACTTAAAGACGAATACACATTTCACCAGGATTTTATGAAGTTTTATAGAAAAATGCCTTAGATTGCCGGAAAAATGCATTAAAAATTTCACCTGACACAAATTGCAGAAGACAACGCCGTGCGGCGGTAAATTTTTTCTTCATTTTTCACATTGATATTCGTTGTGTTTTGTTCGTTTGCCGTCTCTCTTTCGCTAACACTTTCCTACATGCAGGCCCCTTCCCCCCCCCCCCAAAAAAAAAAACAACAACAGTATGCTCACACATTTACTGATTGTGTGTGCGTTTGAAATTTGTTGTGTGTGTTTCGTTCTTTTGTGTTGAAGTTGAAATTGAAAAAAGAAGAAATGTTAAATAAAACACAAGACATGTATATATAATAAATATATAATAATTAAATTGAATATAAAACAGAAATATTGTGCAAATGTTTAAATAAATATCGTGAAAAAAATTGAAAGTATATCAAACAAAAAATACCACAAATAAAAAGATTTGGAAAAAAAAGAGGAAAAGAAAAAAGGCATCAAACGACGACGACGTCGCCCATAAAAATGTTTTTGCATGTGTAAGTGCACTCAAGAAAAATATACATATTAAATTACAAATAAATATTAATATTAAACAAAATTAATATAAACGAAGAAAGCAACAAATATTTAGTACGAGACACAACAAAAAAGAAAGTTTAGACGAAAAGTAAAAATACAAAAAATTTAAATGAAATATTAAAGTGCTTAATATATGCTTGCATATATTTCTTGTTGAAAGAAAAAAAGATTAAAGTAAAATACATAATACAAAGTTGGAAAAAGAAGAAGCATAAAAATCTCAAAAAGCAATGAAATGTTTTTATTGTCTCTGAACTGCCGCTGCTACCGCCACTGCTGCTGCTACGGCGACTATTGTGGCAACGACGTTGACTTCTCTGTTTGTGGAACGCGCAGTTCATTGGCAATTATTTAGCATACACTTTGTGTATGCTGAAAACTGCTTTTGCTGTTGTTGGTGTAGCTCTTTCTGCACAAACATCTTAATTACAATAATCGTCGTTATCATCAGTGTAATTAACAACAACATTATTATGTTTATACACCTTACATATGTATGTATATTTACACGTTGTTTTCGAATGCAAAATAGTGACTAGTGACAGTATTTTTTTTTTTTTAAATAAACAACAATTAAATAAAATATTGCAATATTCTTGAAAATCCTGGAAAAATACCTATTCAGCGAAAATATGCTTCTGAATAATAATAAATCAACATTAAACATCTAATGGATTTTTAAACTTTAAATGGCACTTTTATGAAATTTGGATCATTGTCAACATAATTATGAAAGAGTAAGTAGGTACATATAATTTTGTTTTGAAATTCCTAATTAATAACCAGCGATGCCAACTATTTATAACCGAAACGCGCTACTACCCTTCTAAAAACGCGCTAAGTTTCAGCATTGTCAAATAGTACCTATTTATAGCAAAAACGCGCTATTTTCTAGGCGCTAAATTAAATTTCAATGAAAGTCCATGTATGTATTAGTATGTACTCGTATATACAATTAATTTTTCAGATTTTGCAATATTGCTTCCTTGACATTATGTTTTAATTAACCTAAATCATTTAATACAGAATCAGAATCGCCTTCCAAATAATCGAAATGCTTAGTTTTTACTGTGTTGTTTGTAATAAAACACGTCAGGTTATTTTAAGCGTAAGACACAGAATGAATGCCTTTTATTAATATCCTACAATGATGCCATACATCTATAATAATATAAATATAGGGTGTTTTTTTAAGAGGTATAGAACTTCGAATTGAAATAAAACACAAGAAAATCGTTTTAATGTCCATCAATTTGGCTTTATTGGAAGGATAATTTTATGCCATTAATGCTTAAATATAATTTCGGACATGTGGCCGCCGCGGCTGGCTCGAATAAAGCCAATTCTAAAGGTCCAATTTTCAACCACTTTTTCGAGCATATGGGGCCGTATGTTGGCAATAACGCCACGAATGTTGGCTTCCAAGTCCCCTAACGTTTCTGGTTTGTTGGCGTAGACGAGCGACTTCACATATCCCCAAAGAAAATAATGCAATGGTGTCAAATCACACGATCTTGGTGGCCAATTGACAGGTCCATTCCGCGAAATTATGCGCTCATCGAATGTTTCCTTCAATAAATCGATTGTGACGTGCGCTGTGTGGCATGTAGCGCCGTCTTGTTGGAACCACAACTCATCCACATTCATGCCATCCAATTCGGGAACAAAATAGTCGGTTAGTCGGCTCCAATTGCTGTGCACGGTGGCGAATCGATTCATTCGGGTCCTCTTCAACACTTTGCTCTACAGCGGCAATTGTTTCTTCGGTGCGCACTGTTCGACGTCTCTGCGGATGCGTATTATCACATAGAGTAAACGTAGTGCGAAAACGATCCATGGTTAACCGAATTAATTGCTCTGATGGACGATTATGTCGACCATAAAATGGACGGAGCTTGCGGTAAACTTCGCGAACTGAACCATTATTTTCGAAATAAATTTGCACGATTTGCAAGCGTTGTTCTTTTGTCAACCTGTTCATGATAAAATGGCAAACCAAACTAAATATTAATCACTTCACAGCTGACAAAGTGGCCGCCAGTTAAAAAAGTGATGCCAACTTAAAGTTCTATACCTCAATAAAAAACACCCTTTACATACGTATTATTGTAGGAATACCATACATTTACTTTTAATTTATTTCTAAAACTTTGTAACAACATATAAATTGTCGAAAAGTTTTGCGATTCAAATGCTTTTTCTACTTCAGCTATAATAGATGTTTTGTAATTTATGTTAATTTCTTGGGTCATTGTATGTAGTACATATTTTTATTTGTTAAATTTCAAACTATTTGTCATTACAGTAATAAAATGCGTTTTTTATTCTAACCACAGTCAAGCGAATTTTGTTTGCGACAGCTGAATCATTAACTAATTTAAAAAATTTTATCGGAGTTTTGGATATTAGAAAATTGTTAGATTTAAACAAAAAAAGTTAAAGAAATATTGAACTGAAATGATATTATTGACTTTATTCAAAACGCGCTAACTTAGCGCTTTTTTTATTAAACGCGCTAAGACGGAAAATCGCGTTTGGCATAGTTAAAACGCGCTAAATTGGCATCGCTGTTAATAAGACTTTTTGTGTATTTTCATTCAATCTCTGAGATTCTCCATTCATATTCTCTTTCCATAGTTTGCTTAATATTTCTCTTAATGCATTATCAGCTGTTATTTTGCAGGCAATTTTAGTTCATTGCATTTTTTTATTTACTTTTTATAGAGAATATACCTATAGGTATTTACTTATTTTTTAAAGTGAAAATTTAAAGAAAAAAGAGCTGCATAAAAAAATGAAATAGGTATTAACCAGCCGGTGAACAAATGCTCACTATTAATCAAAATAAGTCCCAATTTACACTATGCAAGTCTTATTGCTAAGCTGAGTAGTTTGTGGGAGAGAGAGAGAGAGAGAGAGAGAGAGATGAGGGGAACAAAAATGTTTCTTTTCCTCTCGTCTCTGTATCCTTACAAACTAATCAGCTTAGCAATAAGACTTGTATAGTGTAAATTAGGACTAAGTAAATTTTATTTGCGCACATCTAAAGATGTAAAAAGTTTTTCATTTTTAAAACATTTCGTAATAATTAATGTTAATTAATGCCTCCTCATACATTGCATAGAGATCAAATTTCGTTTCATTCTATAATTAGCTTAAACGGCAAATAAATTTAATATTATAACTAGGTATTAAGTAAAATTGATAATTTGGCTATTTTTGTTAGGTTGAACTAGCCGGCAAAAAAAATTTAAAAAAGGTATTCGACTATAATATTCACCCTTATTCCAGTTGTCGATATGGACGTTGGGGCTTGTTTACTCGCTCTCGAGAAATTTTTTTTGCTAATGAAAATATATTTCCGTTCTATAAGGTCTAGAAAATAGCATAAACCTGCCAACAGGAGTTAGTTATTTTCGACAGCAGGTACACAAGCCAAAATTTTTTGGTATTGTGTTAAAGTGACGTCGATGTCGATAACTGGAATAAGGGGTATTATAAAGATATAAGTTTGTATGTTTCTAGGGAAATGCCGGTTCGATTTTAATTTTTTTTAACAAAATAAGGATTGGAACCTCCTAACGGACATAGGCCATATAATGTTTCACTAAAGATAGAAACTTGATACATTTTGTAATCATATAATAATTGCAATATAATTTTTTTAGTTTACTTGAACTTTATAAATCTGCCGCAGACCATAGTTAGAAGTGACTTATAAACAGAAATCTATTACCTAGTCCTCTAAGTAAGGTTCTTTCTCACCTAAAATGATCATCTAAAGTTATGTACAGACGATTGTCAGATCTTACAATATTGTCAGATCTGGCAATGTGCTGACAATGTACTGGCAATCGAGAATTGCCAGCACAATATTTCTTCTCAGTTCACACGGATGTCAGAAAATCTTACAATTTATTGCTGGACGGTTGTATGACAATAAATTCATCTGACAAAATCGTCAGTAGAAAAATTGTCAGTTCACACGGTTGTCATATGCACAAATTGTTCGATCTGTTGTTATGCGTTGCCAGACTTAAACCATTTGTTGGAAATTGTTAAATATTTATCGTTTGTGTTAAATGTAAAAAGTGAAAGTATAAATTATTATGGACCATAAAGAAGCAATTGCAATGATTTTGTCTGCATATATTTTATTATAAACTTTTTCTTTAAAATCAAGCGTGTGCAGTGTTGCCCATAGAAAGAATTATCTTACAATGACGCCATTGTCAGATGCATGAACTTCGCACATCTGACAATATTAAAATGTCTGACAAATATCTGGCAATAATTTTACAATGTGTTCACACGATTGTAAGATGTCTGACAATATGTTGTCAGTTGCTATTCTTGCAATGGACTGACAATGCTTTTTCTGACAACGTCATCTGACAAAAATTGCCAGTTCACACGGTTGTAAGACATTTTTAGCACATTTTACTGGCAATATTGTAAGATCTGACAACCGTCTGTAAATAGCTTAAGTACCCTTAGCATGTTTTAGTTTTGGAGAAAAATTGTAATTAATTTTTTTTTTTTGACTACTTAATTCCTAACTAAATTATACTAAGTGTACTTAAAACATTTTAAAAGGGAGGATTTTTAAAGTTGACAAATTATGCCAAGTACATTTTTGCTCATAACTTTTGATAGAATAATCCAATTACTACTATCAAAATTTTATAGAATCTAAGTTAATAATCGAACGATGAATTTAGAAATGCTACTCCCAGCATAACATGCTTTGTCGACTTAGCTAAAATATAAAAATATTTTTGTGTAGTCTCGGTTAATGTAAATTTATTTAATATTCATTAAATAGGTATTTATTGAAGTTTTTTAAAGAGTTTTTTTTTTTAATATTTCGAAACAAAAATGCATATGACTTAGACCACTTTCATAATTAAGGGCACATATGTATGTAAATATTTAATTTAATTTTAATTTATTCATATCATCAAAGTATCATATGTGTTTTGCTTTTAAGTGATTTTTATTTGTTAAGTTGTTCAAAAAAATTTTGTTTTTAAATAAAATCTATCATGACTGTCAACGTTAATGTAAATAATTTAATGCAAATAATAATAACAAAAGACAATGAAGACATGGGAGAACACAATAAATGGAAAACTTGAAGAAGAAAGATTAATAAATATGCATAATAACAATAAAAAAATACATTTAAGTGGAATTTCCGTTTGACAGACAAAAGTGAAATACTTAAACAAAAAATGTATGCGATATTTGAAGAAAAATTATAAACTTAACACACAAACACACATACACACACACACACGCAGCAACAATACTGCTATGTCAAACAAAAGAAAATTGCATTTCATCAAAAGCAACAATAACAACAACAATAACAACAATAACAAATGTAAATAAATCGTTAAAATCGCAACACATACACATGCAACCAAATTAAATATAAATATTAACGAATAGACAGGAAAAAACAAAAATCACAGTTAACCGAATGTGTGCAAGAAAAAAACAAAAAACAAATTATTATAACAAATACGACAATAAATGACAAGGCAATTATTAGACAGATATGTAGACTAAACAAACGGCAGACAGATATTCAGACAAACCGATATTAAATTATGTCTGCTGGTAAAGGGCCAAGGTGGGTCTTGGGGCTGGAAAGCCGCATGACTCCCTTTATTTTATATGTACATATGTATGTATGTATATTATTATGTCTGTATAGTGCGCAAAAATTTTATAATTATTAACTTAACTAGGCGATACCGGCAAACGTTGTCAAGGGCTCAAATAATTACACAATTCACATACATACAAAGGAAAGACTGATTGTAATAACATCATATGTCACAAAAAACTTATTTTAGAAAACCAAATATCCGAAATATCTGTTTTCATATTTGTAGTTCTTTTAAAATTACTTAATCCAGTGGGTCAGAAATAAAACAAAATTCTAACGCGTATTGACCCAATCCTTTAATATGTAACTATAGAGTGAAAATTTTTTGACAGTATTTTCCTCAAATATTTTGAATGTAAAAATTTTAAAATCGAGAACAAATCAAGCTTAGGGCACCTCTTAAAAATTAAAAAAAGTATCCTATCCTATAAAAAATTGAAAAATAAGAAAAAAAAATTAAATAAAAAAATTGGTGGCGAGGCTTAGTTTCCGAGTTATGGGCCTCTGAAATTTTAGTATAAAATTGTGATTATATGATGTATTTTTCAACGACTGCGACTTTTTTTCGTCTAATGACAAGACAACACAATTGTTGAAGAGAATTATGCCATAAGAATTTTCTCCACCATGGTGTTTCCCCGATACGGCGAAGCCTAAAAAAGATTTTCTGCCTTGCAAAGTTTTCTTGCCTAATAACGTTTTTTTGCACTGCCGGCCTTTGGCTGGGCTTAAGGATTTTCTCCACCATGGTTTTTCCCGATACGGCGCTGCGTAATAAATATTTATGCCTTGCAAAGTTTTCTTGCCTAATAACGTTTTCCTGCATTGCCTTCCTTCGGCCTAATAAAGATTTTCTTCAAAAGCTTTCAAATGATACCAATATTGGTTATGTTCATTGGAAAACACCGTATAATCACAGTATTGTACTAAAATTTCAGAGGCCCATAACTCGACAAACTAAGCCTCCGCCAATTTTTTTTTAATTTTTTTATATTTTTAAATTTTTTATATTTCTTTTAATTTTTGAGAGGTGCCCCTAAACTTGATTCAAGCCCCGAAATGATTTATTTTCCACTTGTTTTTTGGAATTTTTATACAAGTACAATCCGTGTAAACATCCACTTCAAAAACATAAACTACTTATCTGCCTTCAGGAAAAATACTAAAACTCACTAAATTTTGCTCTCCCGGTTTAAGTTCACATAATAGGTAAATGGAAGATATGTATGTTTCTCGGTAATATTTTCAAGACCGATAACAGGAAAAACCTTAAAAAAATTTACAATTTCATTTGTACAGAAATACATTTGAAATTTAATACATTCCCATCTACATACACTTAGCTCGGTCCTCGCTTCACTTAACTTTATAATTATTTTATTTAATCAAAAACTGCTATTTATATTGACACAATTGGCACTAAAAACATAAATATTTTATTAAATTTCTATTAATGAACGCTTGCGTTAGTGCAAAATACAATGTAAACATTAAACAGATGATCAAGATTTTTTTCCTCTCACGTATTTTCTTATTCCCCGACAGTGTTACCAGAAAACTATAATAGAAAAATGCGTAACACTAGAAAGACGGGAAAATTTAAATACCTTGACAGACGTATGTATATGGGTCACTTAACCAATCTACTTTTAAATTAATTTTAGTAACAAAAATTTAATTGAAATATTGTTAATTTATTAAAAAAATGTGCAGTGAAAATGCCAAATTACCATCAACGTTCCCCGGCTAATTAGAATAGGAGGATTTTTTAGCGGGAAAAAATGATTGGGAATTGAATAAATTCCCCGGGAAAATTCATAATTTGGCTGATAAATTACAACTACAGTCGTAATTTAACTCTGGGTGGGAGAACACCTTTTTGCGTCGTCGTAGTTATTTTTTAAATGCGGTCAGGCATTTTGTTGTTGTCTTGCTTTCGAGAATTTGCGGCTGTAGCACTGTTTAATGTTTTTTTCCACGATTAACCGTAATTAATTGCGGTTCTGTCTGGAATTCTTCATTGACATATGCAATCGTTTTGTTTGTTAAGTACATACTCATATGTATAACTGTTCGTGATTTGTGACATTTTGATGACCTGTTCAACCGCTTATATTGTAACTAGCATAACTACACTTTTGTATGGATTGTATGACACGTGAAGGATTTCGATGAAACATATAAATACTAGATACTGACTTTTTAAAATTTTGGAACAATAAACTGGTGGAGACCACATTGAATACTCTATGAACTGGATAAATAAACTGATTTGGAACACGTAATTCTAATCTGACGATAGCATTTTGTTGAAGAACCTGGTGGAGACCAAATATAATACTCGGATGGTGGATAGTGTTTGTGTTGGGCATAATTGGCAATTTGTTGTAGGACCTGGTGGAGAACCATATATAACTCGAATTTGAAGATAATTTTGACTGGTGGAGACCATTTAAACTCTAGGAGTGGACTGCTTCCCATGTGAGAGGCCTTGAGAAAACTTCTATTTGTTGAAGAACCTGGCACTTTGCTCCTAGTAGCTAGCAATAAACTACGAAACCCCAAAAAATTACAACTACTTTCTGGACAGAAAAAGCAGATAAAAAAAATATAAAATATGGAAAACACGATTTTACACACACCATTCCCCTTTAACTTTCCTCTAAGCTCAAACCCAAATCTATCAAAAAATTTATGAATTTTCTCTCACATCACTTCAGCTTTTTAAGACGCAGGTTCTCCACGACCAAATAAATCTGACAAAAGTAACTTAAAGGTTCCCTAATGATCTCATCCATAATAAATTTCAATGTTTTTTTTAATAAAAAATTATTTTACTGAAAAAGTAAACTTTTTGATAAAAAATTGTAAATTAAACTGTAATTCAAACTGTAAATTGTAAATCAAAATTTTAAAAACATTCTCATTTCGTTGGCAAAAAGGTGTTGAAGTAAAGTTTTATTTTTCTTTAAGCATTTCTTTATAACTGAAATAAAAAAGAATTTAAAACATTTTTCTTTCGTGCAAAAGTTGCCTTAATGGTTCAGTTGCTAAGGTAAACTGACTTGACTGTTCTTTTTAATTCGTTTGAATACAAATTTTTTTCTTATTCATTTTTCGGCAGGTGCAAAGTCAAAAAGATTCATTTTTTTTCTTCTACATTTTGGTTAAAAAGGGGAAGATGTTATTGTATGGTGTTTGTTGTCGCTCCAAGAAAAAAAGCCAATGGCCTCTTTTTTGTATTGTTACAACTTAGCACCTGTTTAATTAAAAACTTGGAAAATGGTACTTAAACTAGTTTCTCAGATTGGCATTAAAAACATTTGAACTAAATTAATTTATGGATATTAAAGCTAAGTGCAATTTCCTGCTTGAAGACCCACGTGCTAGCCGCCGGTGTCAAAAATAACTTAATTATAATGAAGTTATAAAAAAGGGTGTCTTAAAGGAAAGTTTTGTAATTGCATGATCTGAGGAGCATGCAGTGCATGACAGAAAAAATATTATTTCGGTTACTGTAACTTGTAGGAGATTGTGTAATATTGTAGGTAAAAGCATTTCTCATTTGAAAATGGATCAACGGGTTTGACAAAGCCAGCTCAACATTAGAACATCAAGATAGGGCGAGCTAGATCATCATAAACGGTAGAAAGTGTGGAAAGTGCTAATTAGTCTAGTTGTGACAATACAAGTGCTTAAAATGTGCATACATATGTCGTCATGACACCACATTTTATATAAATACCTAAGGCTGCATCCTCAAGATTTAATGGGTGCAAGAATTAAAGCCCCATGTCATGTTAACAGATTGCCGAGAAAAATTAAATTTAAATTAAAATTGCCATTTTAATTACTTCTCATTGTGTTATCTGCAGAAAAAAAAGAGTGAAATAGAAGAAAGTTAAAAAGAATGTCGAGATACATATGTATATTCACAAACATTTAGCGTTGCTTGATGGATTAGAGCCACTTTTTTTACTTGCTTGTATAAGCGACTAAGATAACATAAACTTGTGAAATATATAACTTTAATAATAAATAAGTCAAATATATGTATTTCCCTAACACGCACAATATTTTAATTGTACAAAATAATAAAATGAGGCAATTTCTTCTTCTTTCCACAAAAAACAGTTAATAACATCATGACTTGCATTGAAAATGTTGCCACCCACTATTTTGTTTCTCAGTACAACAGGGTTGTCAAGTTTTGTCCGACCTATTTCGCCAAATTGATTTTAAAAATCGCCAAAAATCAGGGCTCAAATCGTCACATCCGTATCGGCAATCGTACGAAAACAAATTAAGTGTTACGTCAATCGTATAAACTGAATGGGATTTCAGTACGTTCACGTATGTAATAATCCGAAAATTGTGTTTTTAAGTGACGAGTTGTACGTTCACGGATGTGACGATTCGAGCCCAGTTTTATGTAGTTTTTCTTAGTAAATATTTTATAATAAATTTGTTGGATTAAATGCAGTTTAGCGAAACAGCTCCAAACAAAATAAAAAGTAGACTATGTGATAGAAAATTGAAAAATAAGAAAAAAATATTAAATAAAAAAGTTGGCGGCGACGCCTATTTTCCGAGTTATGGGGCTCTGAACTTTGTATAGAAAACTTCCAAAAATCTCAACCAAAATAATTTGTTTAACTTATCGCATAGGAAATTAAAAATATAAGAAAAAAAAATTAAGAAAAAAATTAGCTACGACCCTTATTTCTTGAGTTATTGGCCTTTAAAGTTTTTATAGACGATTGCGATTTCTCTTTGCATTTCTGAATGCCGTGTCGGGAAACACCATGGTGGAGAAAATCCTTAAGCCCGGACGAAGGACGGCAGTGCAGGAAAACGTTATTAGACAGGAAAACTTTGCAACGCAGAAAATCCTTAAGCCCGGCCGAATGCCCGCCGTGCAGGAAAACGTTGTTAGACAAGAAAACTTTGCAACGCAGAAAATCTTTATTAAGGTGCGCCGTGCCGGGAAACACCATGGTGGAGAAAATCCTTAAGCCCGGCCGATGGCCGGCAGTGCAGGAAAGCGTTTTTAGACAAGAAAACTTTGCAACGCAGAAAGTCTTTATTAAAGTGCTTTTAAATCATACCTGCTATATTGGGAAATGTAAGCCAGAACAACAGTTTTATATGAAAACTTCTTATTTTACAAATATCTACCACATATCAGAAATTTCTATGAATACTTCAGACGGGCTATAACTTGGGAAAATTGGGTCGAATCAATTTTTTTTACTTAATTTTTTTTTCTTATTTTTTTAATTTCCTATCAGATAAGCTATTTAAATTTTTTTTTTGGATTATTTGTAGTTTTATTATTCAATTTTCTATCACGTAGGCTACTTTTTATTTTGTTTGGAGCTGCTTCGCTAATTATTGGAACAAATGCAGTATTTGTTCCAATTTGTTTTTATGTAACACTTTTTTAATATAAGATTTTATAAAATGATCTTGTTAAAATTTATCAGAAAATCGCCAAATTAAAAATGCATTAATAACTATAATTAATATATGAAAAACCATCAAAATCAATATGTTTTAACGTCTAGCAGACGAGTTTTGGTAGGACTTATTTTTGAAACTGCTCCTTAACAAAAAGTAATTATCCTGAATTAGAAAAATTTTGAAGTTCAAATTTTGTCAAAAATAGCCATAATAATCGCCAACAAATTTATTTATCGCCAGTAAAATCGCGAATACATTTATTTATCGCCAGAAAAATCGTTATGTCGCCAAACCAAAAATTTGGACCCCAAAGAAGTTGAAAAATCGCCATGTTTGGCGAGAAATCGCCACATCAGTATGCTAATACCAAAGAGAAGTTCAAACTACCACCAGTGTTGCCGAATGTGCATATTTATCTGTTTTTGTATTTTTTTAAGCTGTTGAGGAGTCGTGCAGTTTTTTAAAGTAAAGTACTAAGAACGTTGCTATAAACAAGACGTATTTTTTGTTACACTTTTAAAATCAATAAGTAAATGACAGACTTATCGTTCAATTCTGACATTAGCCTAAGCCAGCTTATTCATATTAGAGTTGGGCCTTATAACTATAATATGAATAAGCTGGCTTAAGCTAATGTCAGAATTGAACGATAAGTCTGTCAAATGCTTCAACAATTCAGATGTGACTTTTAGGTGGCCATAATGTACTTACATGCACTTAAGTATTCTTTAGCCACAGCTGCACATCTAGGTATTGTCAATAATTTTGTAGTAATTTTGTTTCTTCTCATAACTCCTAAATGAATGCAATTCAATCAAACTAACTTGAAAGAATGTCCTAATCTATTAAAAATTCACATATAAATATATCCATCACCTTATTACTTGTTTTATTTGTTTTGCCTACTAAAAAGTACAACAGTGAATATACATAAGTAAATACATGTGTATGTGTGTATATGTGTATTGTAAAACAAACAATGAAAATAAAAGTTTTGCTTTATTTTCCGAGTTTAAAATAAGAAACAATAAAAAAATATTTAAAATCAATGAATATTTTCTGCTGCTGCTTGTTTGAGTTTAAAAGATGCACAAACAGTTGTTTCCTTACGGAATGTGCGTTCAGTTTGGCACTTTACTTAAGCAAATGACATTTGACGAAACTTGACGAAAAGTTTGTTAAGTACATTATAGTTTGCCACATGCGTTTTATATGTAACCGCACAGTTGCTTAAGCTAGCTTATTCATATTATAGTTGGGCCTATAAACTGCTACACTAATAGGCGAAGCAAATATATGGAACGTATGTATGGAACTTCTAATTTAATTTTGAGCACAATACCCGTTTTCAGTGAGTAAATGCTCGCCCAGGCTTCCGTTGTTAGACTTACCCTTATTTGTTATTATTTTTATTTTGTCATAGAGCCTAGAGCACGGTTGTTACTGATAAGTTCACTGTAGTTGGCATTCCAGTTCTTTATTCTAAAGCAGTTACACTCTAGAAAGTTAGCGCTGAATAGTTGAGATTTCAAACCCCCCTCATCTTGTAACATTGGTTATTATTCGGTTCGAAGGACCATAGACAACAGCACACTAATGTTAGGATGTACTAAAGTACAGCTGTCCAATCATTTATAATGCGCTACACAACACATTCGCATTTCTTTTCGTCATTTATTGTAATTTTCGTTGAAATTGGAAAATATGCGTATAAAAGCAGGAAATCATCATAAGCATCATTATATATCATTAATTACTTTAAATAAAAAAAGTATTTCACATTTCTCGCGTCATAGCTGGTAATAAAACAAAACATGAATTTGCCAAAGCAAATGCGCTGCAAAAATACAAAATAATTCTATTTGAAAAATACTTACACATGTTTTGTTTGTTATTAACAATAATATTAAAGACCTAAGGCGATTTTCAAGTGAGGTAGTGCCGGTCTTTCACTGAAAGGGGAGAAAATTCTGGAAATTGTTAAAATAAAGTTATTATTAAGTAATTTGTTTTATGCACGAGTTCTAGTGTTCTGTTCTAAAAAAATTCCTTCAATTTTTTTTAAATTCACAAGAAAAGTTGGTTACATCTACAGTCAACCGACCTCTGGTATGGTTTTCAAGTTGTAATGTGAATTACTTGCTTGCAAAATCTTGGCGAAATAAAAAATAAGAAATTGCGTTGTTTGTCTTTAATTTTGTATTTTTTTTTATAATTTAATATTTGTTGCTTTTTGTTGGGTTTGATTTTTATAATATTTTTCTTTTATTTACATTTTAGGTTAGTCGTCGTAATATGTATGTTGTTGTTGTTGCTGTGGGTCATTGTACCTTTTTATAAACGTCATGCTCTTTAAGTTTGACTAAAATGTTCTAAAGCGAATTTTTTCGTCTTATGTATGTTTATTTTTAAATTCTCCTTGTATTTGCTTAATTTTTATTTTGCTGTTTTACTTTCGTGAGTTAATAATTCTCAATCTGTTACCAAGAGCTGTTTCTTTTTTAATATTAAACAATTAAATTTAGGGCAAATAAAAGTAGAATAAATTTTTGCTAATAAAAAAAGTTCTAGGTAATGGCATTCAACTAAATGGCAATATAATTTGATAAAAATATGTATAAAAAAATATATTTTAATTGTAAAGAATGTTAGAAGTTTTATTAATGCATGTTAATAAAAAATATTACCTGCATATTATTGTAGTTTATGTGCTGAAAATATACAGCCTTATTTATAAAAATTATTAAGGCTTTAAAAAGGCTTTTTAAGAAAAATTTTGTATGGCAATTTGTTTTAAAAAACCTTTATAAAGCTTTAATAAGTTTTATAAATAAGGCTGATAGTATTTAAAAAAATTAGTTTGTAACAATTAGCAGATCTAAACATATAAACATTATAAACGTTTCTTTGTTGTTGGTTATTCACGTCTAAAGGCATATTGTTGTTGCTAAAGCAAGTTATCAGGAGATTTCAAGCACAATTAAAGTTTCAATTAAATCATAACAATACAAAAAACAACAAACAGCTGTTCGTGCCAATCTTACTGGCAACACTGTATTTTATTATTGGTGATGAGTCATCACTGATGACTCGCCATAACGCCATAACCATAACCAAGCCCTATTTATTAGGGCTTGGCAACACAAAAAACAACTTTGTGTTTCAGTTGTCAGAAAGACACAAACATGAACTAAAGTGTATGGTGCGAACAGCTTTTGACAGTTAAAACACGAAAACACAGAACATCGTCAGGACGATTGCGTTGACCTGATAAATAGGCCTTGACCATAACCATAGAAACCTAAATAAATAAATTACTCAGAATTACAAACTGAGAGCATATTAAAAAAATAAAACTCTTTAAAAATAAATTTTCTCTTCAATATGCTCTCTTTTTAACTTAAAAAGCATTGAAAAAATTCTTAAAATCGAGCAGTCGAATATTGCACTAAAAATTATTTGAATAAAAATTATTTTAATAAATCGTATTCAAATAAAAATATTCGAATAAAAATTAATCTAATAAAATTTTATTTAAAATAAGTTCCGAATAAAATTTTGGAAATGTTTTAAAATTGAGGTTTCTTAATAAAAAAAAACGTAGAGAAATGAAATTCCTGCGATTTGCCGCGCAGGCCTTTTTATTCGATGACATTTGGAAACCAAATTCTTCAGCTGACTTTTGAATATTGTTTATTGTTTCACTTTAGTTTCCTCTATACAAATTTCTACCGTTCTGACAGCACTATGGGCTGCCAAACTATTTAACAAAGATAAATTTTCAAATGATTTAATCATTTTCGAAATTGATTTTTTTTAGTAGTTGTTATTTAAAAATTATCATCCAATCTAGAAATCGATTAAATTTTAATAAAAAAAAAAAGTTTTAATTATGAGTACATGATTTTTTGTTTTCACGAATTTCCAATGTCATGATCAATTTGCTAAACTCTAACGTGTTCACGTGTCTTAATTATTACAAATAATCATTGCAAATTCTTCGAATAGATTGTTTACTAATTGTTTGGCGCCAGTTTAAAATAAATATTTAGCTAATATCAGATTGCACACAAATTTTTCGCAATCTCTATCTAAACATCAATCAGACAAAACGCAAGCACATATTTTATTTTTATTAGGTATATGTATATATATATTTATTTTTTTGTTATCTGTATGTGTTTTTGTATATTTTTATTAGATTAGAAATTAAAAAAAGGAATTGAATGCTTGGTAACCGCGAGGTAACTTTTTCTCATATTAAGTTTCTAATCATAAATACATTTAAATGATTATATAATAGTACAGTTCCGATTATCTTGTGCCATTCATAGCCAACACAAAAAATCCCCCCAAAAAATAATAAATTTCATTGTTTTAATCAATATCGGTTAATATATAAATAATCTTAATTAGTTTATAAAACGTCAAGTTCAAAGTTTCACTTATTAATAGTTCATAATAATCATAATGATGAAGTTTAATTACCAAAAAAATACAATAGTGCTGCATAATTTTGCTTTGATGTAGGTTAGTTAGGTAATGTTGATAGACATTATCTATTCTATCTATTTCTGTATATATTTATTTAGAAAACGTTGCCAATACATTGCCAAAAAGCATCAACATGTTCATTAAAAGTTAGGGATTTTATCAGCTGATACGAAACAGCTTAATCCTATTTCACTAACTTTACCATTAGGGAAATTATATTGTGGTGTGTTGTATCAGCTGATAAAATCCGAAAACCGAAACAAATAACGGTATCGGTATTGATACCGGTACAATTATTTAAAAAATTTCGGTATCGGTAACGGTAACGGTATTTTTTTTATTTCGGTATTGGTATTACCGGTACATACCGTTATCGAGTTTAAAATACCGGTATACCGCTATTACTGTGAAGTTTATTAATTCATACAGTGTATATAGCAACAAACATCTTTTTTTATTAAGTTAAAAAAAAAGTAAGTAATTTTACATAAAGTCTTTAGTAAACAGTACCATAAAAAACTAAGTTTTATATCTTGCACAGATTATTTACACAAGTGTAGTGTAAACTTGTATGTTTAGATCAGAGCTGCCCACAGAGCGAAAACCGAGAGCATGTGTGTATTCATTTCTTGTTATAAACGTTTATACTAGTGTTTTTCAAACAGGAATTCCCGGGATATTTTTTGATACTACGGCAACTAGATGAGTGTCGTTATTTATTTTATGAATGCGATGGCACAATAATAAGGTATATAAATAAATAGGTATGTATGCTGGAAAGATAAATGATGATTTAAAAATAATCACCCCTACCGTGAAAAATAAATGGAATTTTTCTTCACCTGAAATTTTCATTTCCCTCGAACGGAAAAATGCTATCATGAATATCCCGTGAATTTTTCCCCCGCTATCAGTCCACATGAATGTAAAAAAGGGAAGAATTTTTGTAAATTAATTGAAAATCGGAAAAATTTAAGTTTAATAAAATAAAATCACCCACATTTTAGGTTATAAATGAAACTTATTTAACTTTAAAGTTGTACTCATGGAGGTGCTTCTGTTGATTTAGCTATTTTTTCATTAAGTATGCCACCGTGGTGCGCCACCATGAAATTTACTGTCTGTGAACCAAAGAGATTCATACTTTATGAAAAAATGTGTTGTAGGGAATTGTTGTTCTAAGAATAAATAATTTTAACTTTTAATATATAATTCGAAGAAAAATATCGAAATTATTCATATAATAATTCAGTTCGCCTGCAAAAATAAAGTGAACAAAACCAAGGGAAAAGTGAAAAAATCCAAAAATATTCTGCCTTATCGTGGTTGGCGTATTTCAAATACTACTACGACTGTTTGGTAATAGATTAAAGATGACTTCAACAGTTTTTCTTTAATCTACTTATTACCAAACAGTCGTAGTCGTATTTGAAATACGCCAAGCACGAAAAGGCAGATTATTCATGATAAGTGGAATCAAAAACGGAAAAATATTTGTGGGAAAAATTTTTCGAGGGAAAAAGTTTCTCTGGTTTGTATTCAATTGAGGTACTTATATTAGAAAATGAACATTTAGTAGTGAGTATGTGTATAAAAAGCTTAAGAATAAAAAATTTATATTTAATTATCCAAGTAGTAAAATTTCAGAAACGTTAAAGCGTTCAATGTAGAGTCGTTTAAACTAAATATTATTTTTGTGCAGAAGTTACCAGCGACAGAAAGCACTCTTTCGCTTTCAGCAGTGGGATTCAGTAACTCTTAACGATCCCACAATCGTATTTTTTGTCATACATTTTGTCGCTTGCAATAACGATTGTGTGATTCATTAACTTCTTTGTAACGATAGTACACAGCTGTACCTGGATTCAGTAACTTTTATTACGATAATCGTATCGCTATAATAAATATAACGAAAATTTACCGACTTTGCTATTCAGTAACATATTTTAACGATATTCGCTGTCGGTTGTAGGAAAATAAAATAAAGACACAGCTTAAATTCATTGAGTTTTTCTTTATTATTCTTTAATCTTTTCGCTTATTTTTACATTTTCTATACAGAGATACCACATAATATTGAATTAAATGGCGATTAAGACAATGTTTGCGACTATCGTAAAAAAGAAATTACGGAATCACATTATCGTTACCACAAACGAATAAATATGTCGATAAATATTACGATTTTCGGTTCGCAAAAAGTTACAGAATCCAGAAAATTGATTTTTTTTACCCTTAGGTCCCTTTCTCTATGCGCTGTCACATATGTAAAATTTTCCTTAAGTATTGTTTCAGTACCTGGATTCTGTAACTTTTTGCGAACCGAAAATCGTAATATTTATTGATATATTTATTCGCTTGCGATAACGATAATGTGATTCTGTATTTTCTTTTTTACGATAGTCTCCCGCTTTATCTTATTCACCATTGAATTCAATATTATGTGATATCTCTGTATAGAAAATATGAAAACAAGCGAAAAGCACAAATAATAATTAAAAATAACTTAACAAATTATATCTTGTGACTTATTTTTTTTTTCTCCAACCGAATATCGTTAAAATATGTTACTGAATAGCAAAATCGATAAATTTTCGTTATATTTATTATAACGATACGATTATCGTAATAAAAGTTACTGAATCCAGGTACAGGTAATGATTTATTCTGTTGATTTTTGTCTATAAAATTAACAGCACATAAATTATTGTCGCTTAAATATCGACAGAGCTGACATTAACCTACAGCGAATATCGTTAAACATGTTACTGAATAGCAAATTCGTTAAATTTTCGTTATAATTATTTTAACGATGCGATTATCTTTAAAAAAAAGTTAGTGAATCGCAATACAGTTGAATAGGCCTTTATTGTGTTATTGCCTTGTGAAGCAATAATATGTTGGTTGTTTTGTTGTCCGTTTTTTTATAAAGTACAAGTTCTTGTCGAAGAACGTTAAAATTATCGTCTTTTTGCTTTACATCTGCTAGAGATTTTTTGATAAGAGATTACAATTCTTCCTGCAAAAAATTGTTATAATTTTCTTAAACTTTTACAATTTTCTTAAAATTAAATTAAATTAAATTTTCTTAAAAGTCTTCAATGTAAAGTACATTTGCTGTATTTTTAAACAAGATAATAATTTTAAAGTAAAACTAAAAAACCAACCCTTTTTTTGTCGGTTTCGGTTTTTATGGGTTAAAAACCGCGGTTTCGGTTTCGGTTAAAACCGAACTGCAATCCCTATCTGAGACTAAGAGGCCTTTATTTGCCATAAGCCGAACGCGACGTTCAAAATTTAATTCTACAATTCATAAAAGTAAAAACAGAAATGTGCAAGGAAAGAAAAGAAAAATTACAAAATAATTTCATATTCTCTTTGGTAAAAAGAACGATCCTATTAATGCTTATTCTGTACCAGTGATGCACGAATATTCGTATTCGAATTGCCGAATATTCGGCAATTTTTATATATTCGTATTCGTATTCGTATTCGTCAAATTCAGGCGAATACGAATATTTTTCCAAAAAATTAAATAAATAAATAATAATAATAAATCCTAAACCAAATTTAAATAAATGGATAAAAATATTAGTTTGTACGAATCCAAAAAATTTTTTATAGAAATTTTTGCTCATTTTGAAATATTATTTACTGACGATCATTTAAATGTTTGGGTAGTTTTTATTAACTTTAAAGTGCGCCAAGAGGAGTATGAAGTTCTTTTTCACAACAATTTTTTAATATTTCATATTGCAGGCGTAATTAGAACCCTAATTTAATATCTATAAATTTCACATTAAATACTCGTATTCGTATTCGCGAATATCGTTTCAAATATTCGTATTCGCGAATATCAAAAATTGACATTCGTTACATCACTGTTCTGTACTAAAGTCCTATTTTCAAAGAAATATTTTGTAATATTTTTTTAAAGTGGGGTCAGGCATGTGTGTATTGTTTGGCCTTCGAGAGTTTTTCGTCCTTATAATCTTGCAGTTTTTTGTGGAATTTCTTTAACAAACACGTTGCTACTTCCTATTTGAAGGCATACGTCGTGTACAGTCAGTCACAAAACTTTTTTAAAATACTGTTAATAACATCCTGGGCATATGGTCTAGTTACTCCACCCATGTTTGTTCAACACCATATTATGCAAATTTACATTGTATAATAAATAAATAAATAATTTTTTTGGCATTTAAATATAATATTGGTATATAAAACGTTTTATTTAATCGATCTCATAAATTATAATTTTTTTTGTTGAAATAATTAAATTAAAAATATTTTTTATTGTTTTGCACTTGGCGGGAAAAGTCGTTCCCGCTTTCCCGGGAAATGAAAAAGTCCGGGAAAAGAAAAACTCTAGTTTATACATATGTATTTGATTATGGTGTGCTTACACTTTGTTGTCGATAAAAAGTAGTAAGAATAGAGCTGAATAAGAACGTCTAAAGAGGGAAATTTTGTTTCTGTAATTAATTTCAAAAAAAGTTAATTGAAATTAAGTTTTGTAATTTTTTTTGCGGAAATCGGTATACCGTTACGTACCGGTGTAGACATAAACGGTATTGTCGATACCGGTATTTTCTAACCGAAATGAGTTTCGGTATCGGTATTGATACCGGTGCCTAATTTTAACGGTATTTGAATCGGTACCGGTATTTTTACGATACCGTTTGCCAACCTTGTTCATTATAGATACTGATACTGTTGACTAGGTACTCTCTACTACGACTAGTCTGGAGGTCCAATCTTCGATGACTTTTTCCAACAATTGTGGCCGCATTTTGGCAATAACGCGGCGAATGTTGTCGGCGTAGAGTAGCGACTTTACACAGAAAATACTCTAGAGGCGTGCCCCTGTGGCTGAGTGGTAGCGATGCTAGCCTCTCAGTCCAGAGGACGTGGGTTTGATTCCCACCATAGACCTTGGGTGTTTTCCGCAGACAAGCTAATCGCTTTGCGGGTTGCATAAGTTGGATTTTGTAAGCACGCGAACCAAGATCTTTCCGCAAAATCTTCCATAAAATAGATACATATATCCAATTCCTGTGCAAGATGCCGGAAAGACATATTCGGGTCTTCCTCTGTGCGACTAGAGCTGACAAACTATCGATAGTCACACCATTCGATATTTTCGATAGTTTGTTGGAAAACTATCGATACTATCGATAGTATCGAATTATTTTACACTATGTTCACACGGCAACACAAACAGTCGTTTTGACTGCTGATATATGGATATGGTTAAAAAAAAATTAGGTAAAAATTATAACTGCCTTATTCAAAAAAAAGTAATTTTGGTTTAGAATTGGTTTACACAACAAATTTTGTATGAAAATTTGTTTGTTAAACGTTTTTTAAACTTAAATTATTTTTTTCTGAATAAGGCCTCAAATAATTAATTTTATGTTTAATTTTATTCTAATTTTTCAATTTTAAAAAAGTAAATAAATGTTTAAAAAGATATAAGCATCCATACTACAAGTAAATTTCTAAGAAAATTTTCAAGAATACTTTATTATTGCTGATATTGTATCGTTTTTTTTGTTTCTCCTGTAAAATATATAAAAGAGTAGTTACATACGTTTGCATTTAAGGTGACGATATGTACATACTCGTATGTATGTAATAATTTTATTTTAATAGCCAATTCAGATAAATTAGCGATAATTTGTTCTCAAAAAATTCATTAAGATTCAGAATGGAACAAATTGGTTCGCTCTCAAAATTTTGTATATTTCAATCAATATTCGAGCGCGAATCGTGAATGTGAGTGAGAGCGAACCTCCATATTTCGTTTTTTTTTTATTTCATGTAAGTATTATTTAATTATGGTTGCATATGTATGTAAGTATGTGTGTAGCTGTGTTTTAATGAATTTTTTATGACGTTTAGATACATTTTCTTTGAATCTTAATCAAATTATTTACATTTTATTCTAGAATACGGACGATTGTGTCGTCCGTTTGGTATATCTAGTATTAATAAAGCTTTCTTCTATCAAGAGGTGAGCTTGCACGCCATTGCGTGAATTTTTTTACACAAGATGAAATATGAATTGCCGGAGTATTCTGTATTATTAACTGAATAAATAAATTTTTTGAGCTATGACGTTATTATATAAATAGAGCGATATGTACTTATGTATTTTCAATAGAAGACAACTAATATGTTAAATTTTATCGAGTTTTTTCACAATTTGGTAATAAATTTTTTCAACGATAGTATTGCTATCGAGAAAAAACTATCGATAGTCTAATAAAAACAAAACCATCGATACTATCGATAGTACTATCGATAGTTTGCCAGCTCTATGTACGACGTCTCTGTGGATGGGTATTATCGTTTAGAGTAAACGTGTTGCGAAACCATTCCATAGTTAATCGAATTAATTGCCTTGATGGACGATTATGGTGACCATAAAATGGATTTAGTGCGCGGTACGTATTTCGAACTGAACCATTATTTTCAAAATAAATTTGCACAATTTGGAAGAGTTCTTCAAGCGTCAGGCTATTCATGTTGAAATGCCAAAACAAACTAAACATAAATCACTGACAAAACAAAAAACAGCTAACAAAATGACCGCCAGTTAAAAAAGTGTTGCTAACTTGAAGTTGTATACCGCTATATAAAACACATTTTATCTGTGTGTATCATTTTTATGCTGGTTTAAAATTATTTTCGTGCTTTTTACGTTTGGTAATCTTAAACTATTTTCGTAAAACAGGTGCAAAATTTTTGTTTATATGCTCAGTATTAGAGGTGGAAAACAATCGATGGCACTATCGATACTAGCGATAGTTATTATTTTTTTTTGACTATCAATTTTTTTATTCTCCAATCGATTAATACGCGATAAAAAATTTGAATATGTAGCTTTTCATAAACAAAAATAACTGTGTGACTTTGAATTAGTATTATGTATGGCCACCAAAGTTATCGAAAATATGATTATGGCAGATGGGCAACTGATTTGAAATATAAAACATGAAACGTGAAAGTGCTTTAACATAATTACTTATCAGAAAGATGATTAGTTCAGTGGAATTATTTTTGGGTGAACAGAAGGGAGTTCAAGCTGTGGTATCTCTTAGACGGCTCTTAATGCACAATTCAAATCTTTTGGAATTGCGCCCCCTAGGTTATGTTAGGTTAGGTTAGCAGGCTGCTGGTAGGAAATTGGAAAAGACAGAATCCAGCTCACTTGGGTCCAATATGATGATCCCTTTGTGCTACCTGTAAGATTAAGAGAAGAGAGAGAGAGAGAGAGGGAGAGAAATAAGAGGAGAGTGAGAAGGGTAGAATTAGAAAGATGAGGAGTGGGTCAAGAAATTTGGCGGGGGGGGGGGGGTGTCAGCGATTATACCAACCACTATTCCTAATATAGAGGCTCAGATTTTTGAGCCCGATTTCCGATAACTCGGATAAGCCTCTGAAAGATGTTCTGCCAAGAAGGTGTAGACGGAGAGTCTCCAGAGCGGGACAAAGACACAGGAAATGCAGGATACTTTCTTCCTCTTCCTCGTCATTGCAACTGTAGCAGTAGTCGTTTTACGGGAGACCCATACGTTTAGCATGGGTTCCGAAGGTGCAGTGACCGGTCAATGTGGCCACGATGTTCCTCAGATGCTTCCTGTTGAATTTGATGAGATTTTCCTTTCTACGGAAGTCCAGGCGAGGCTAGAGGGTTCTCGCTATTGCACAGGTGGACTCATTACGCCATCTGTTCTGAGCTAGTTCCAAGAAGGTTACATCGAAACGTCTCCAGCAGGAAGAGAGTGGTAGTGCACAAAGATTGTCGATATCGACTTCTCTTTATGTGGTTCCTTTCTTTGCTAGTGCATCCGCACCTATGTTTCCTGAAATAGTCCCGTGTCCATGCACCCAGTTTATTGAGATATTTGAGTGCTGCGCAAGACCATCCAAGGCCTTACGACATCCCTGAACAAGAAAGGATGCGGTGTACACCCCTATGAGAGACTTAATAGCGGTTTTGCTATCAGCCATAATATGGATATCCCTATTTGAAATCCGATAGAACCTTAGCCATTGTGTAGCTCTTTTTATAGCAGATAATTCCGCCTGTAGTATACTACATTCGTTCGGGAGTCTGAAGGACATTTCAATTCCGTATTCGGGAATGAAGACGCCTCCTCCAACCCTTTCCCCATTTTTTGAGCCGTCCGTGAAGACCTGTATGGCTCCATTCGGTGGGGAATACCCTTCTGCCAAAGAAATTTGGAAGTTCCTATTGAAGTAGGGTTTCGGAATGCAGTAATCAATGAGATCCGGTATGTTGTTCACTATACCTAAAATACTTGCATGCCCCCAAAGTCGGTAGTTCCATGCGCCTATTGTGTTTAGTCTGACGGCGGTACGTAGAACTAGCTTTCTAGCTGTTAAGTCCACCGGAAGCCAACCCAACATAGCGAAGAGCACTTTGTTGGCGTTGATTTTAGAGCACCTGTTATCATTAGTGTCATTTTACGGAGAATTCTCTCTATACGGGACTGATTACTTTCTGAGTCGAGTGCTTTCCACCAGACCGAAATCCCATAAAATAATATAGGTTTTATAACCATCTATAGTATCCAACCGACTCCCTTAGGATTTATTCCCCATGTAGGGCCGATTGCATTCCTACATACATACATTGCCGTTGTGGCTTTCGCTACTCTTGCCTGAAGATTATCTCTCCAGAAAAGCTTACTATCGAGGACAACACCCAGATATTTGGCTTTATCCGACAGGGTTAGAGTAATGCCATTTAGCCTAGGGTGGTTGAAGTTGAGGATTTTGTATCTCCTGGAGAAGAGTACTAGTTCCGTTTTATCCGGGTTGACACTAAGGCCACTCCGTGAGCACCAATCACTAACCTCGTTTAGTGCATTTTCTAATCTTTGTGATATAGTATCCAGGTGGAATCCTGATATTGCAATCGCTACATCATCCGCATATGCAACCGTTTTGATATTCATGGATTCCAATTTTTTGAGCAGATTGTTAACGCTCACATTCCACAGCAAGGGCGACAGCACACCACCCTGAGATGTACCTCTGTGGGCCTGCTTTGTGATGGTAGCTGCTCCCATAGTGGAAGTGATGATTCTGCACAGTAGCACCCAGTTCTCTGAGAGACTGGATGATTGCCGACGGATCAATATTATTAAAGGCACTTTCAATATCCATGAAGGCCACCATGGTATAGTTTTTATGCTCGAGTGACTTCTCTATGCATCCTACAAGCGAGTGTAAGGCGGTCTCAACCGATTTGCCTTTGGTATATGCATGTTGAGAGGCCGAAAGTTGAGAGTTATCAATGAGTGTTCTAATATGCACATCCATTATTCTCTCAAGGGTTTTCAGAAGAAAGGAAGTTAAACTAATAGGTCTAAAATCCTTCGCCTTGGTATGTGACGCTTTCCCTCCTTTGGGTATAAATATCACATTACATTTAGTCCATGCATTTGGAATATACGACCATGTAGTACAGGCCTTGTATATTACAATTAACCATGGGATTACTAGATCGGCATTATGTTGCAGATCCGCAGGAATGATACCATCCGGACCCGGAGATTTGAATGGATGGGAGCTTTTAAGAGCCCATTTCATTTTTCCACAGTAATATCTATGGGTATTTGTGCCTGGGCATGGGAGGGGTATGTTCTTTGAATATCACCACAGGGTTGACAGCCCGGAAAATGGGTGTCCATTAGGACCTCTAGAGATCCTATACTGTTCATTGTCCAGTTACCATTGTCATTCTGGATTTAACTGGGTATCATCGGTTTTTTCGCTAGGATTTTACGCAGTCTACAGGTGTCGGAGTGAGATTCTACTTTGTTACAGAAATCTTTCCAAGTTTTGCGTTTAGCGTTCCTGACTTTGTTTTTGAATTTATTCAATGAGGCTTTATACAGTGACCAATTACCACAATTACTTTTTGCCGCATTGAATAATTGTCTGCAGTTCTTGCGAGTTTCTGCAATACTGTCAGACCACCAAGGTAGTCTTCTATTTTTGCGTTGAACAGATGCCTTACAGGATAAACCACTAGCTTCTTTAAACGCATTTGTTAGCGTATCTACGGCTAAGTCAATATCCGCGGCCTCCTCTATATTAGGAAGTTGCGCGATCAAGTTGGTGAGGATTTGGTTCTGTACCTCCCAATTTGTTTTGCGTCTGTTTACGTATAATTTTGAGCTCCTATCCGAAATGCTAATCATGAATGTTATATAGCGATGGTCAGAGAATGAGCAGTCCGAGGAGACCCTCCATTCCTGAATTAAATGAGCGTGCCTCGAATTGACTAGAGTTATGTCTAATACCTCTTGCCTATTGGAGACTACGAAAGTTGGTACCGAGCCTTGATTCAGCACTACCAGATTGTTATGAATAATAAAATCAAAAATGCACTCACCTCTGACATTTGTATCTGAGCTGCCCCAGATCTAATGATGCGCGTTTGCGCCAGCGCCTGTTATAATAGGGATACTGCACGTTTTTGCTTCCTTCACTGCCTTATGGACCAATATGCTTGGTGGGGGGTCCACATGGTCATGGGCCATATAGCATGAGGGTAGCCACCATACTGTGGATTCTCCCGTTTCCCATGCTACTGCTATGGTGTCTTCATCACTGAAATTAGATAAAATGAAGACATTTAAGCTGGTTTTCACCATAATACAGGATCTAATGTTTTCATCATTGTTACCTGATTTATGTACGTACAGTAGTCTGTATGTACGTACAGTATCTGAGTCCAAGAATTTTGCTATTGGAAATTGCGCCCCCTACCTGCTAACAGTTTTTAATTTTTAGCTTTAAAGCATATTTTGAACTTCTCAAAGAAGCAGACGTTTCCTTAATTTAATTAGGATTAGCCGATGATCTAAATTAGACCTCTTGGTACGTACGTACACATACATATATATTGCTTATTATGAACGTGTGTGTACAAAATAAAAACGAAATATTAAGTTGATTTTTTTTCAAGTACATAAATTCAAATCGTTTTTAACACTTATGCTAAGAATTTTGAAAAAATATTGTGCAAATCTATACAAAAGTACATTTTAAACCATACATGTTTCACCAATATTGGTGGACGATGAGATATGTACTTAAAAGTGTACGACAAAAAAAAAATGTGTACCGTATTTATATACTTTACTTAAATTTTTTTAATTTTATCACCATTTTTCTATAAAAATTATGCAGCATCTACAAATTTCCATTAGCCAATATTAGTGCAATATGGCAACAGCTGTTAGTTGTCATACCATAGCAATAACGTTTTGGCAACTGGCAATACCATTCATAACCCAGCCATAAGTTTGTCTATTAAATTTTACATTTTGTATATGCATGCTATATCTTCGCTATATATTGAAATTACTGTGAAACTGTATTTAAACTTTATTTTTAACATTATGTTCATTTGGGACATTATTTTTATATTTTCAATTGGTTGTTTATATATCTTTAGCTTTTGCGAGACTCTGACGGTATGACTGACTTATTTGATTTTTGTTCGTTTAACTTGATTTCTTTCTCCCCTTCAAGTCTGACTAATTGATGCCAATGAATTTTTACTTTTGTTTATTTTTTAATTTTTGTTTCTCTTTGTTGTTTCCAAGTTCAAAAAACTGTATTGGGAAATTTATTTGCTAAACGACAAAATTATTTTTAATTAACTTAAAAATATTTTGCAAAATATTTAAAAAAAAAATTAATAAGTGTGGAAAAAAGAACAGCTCCTCCACTCCAACACCACCAAATACTCCTACAACCGCAGAGCTTTCGTGAAGCAAATTGCAAAGGGTATGCATGTATATAAAGCAATTTTGTATGATTACTCACAAACTTGCTGCACAAAATGAACCCAACCCCACCGCCTAATGTACATGGTCATCAGAATAAAAACAACAAACATCAATCGGAATCTTAAGAAAACAAAAAAAAAATATAAAATTTTTAAAGTAAGTCGCTTTTTTGTCTGTCTCAAACGTCTTTCGGTAATATTTCAGACAACTTTGTCGGCATTAAAAAAATATTTAAAAACCCAAATAAATGGGGGAAAAATTTAAAATAAAAACAAATGCTCAACAATATGTGCGAAGAGACAGCAAAGCAATCCAATAAGCCAATGCTGCACTGCACATTGGGGCAAAAGCTACTAAAATGGACGATCAATCGAAATTTTGTAACAAATAAAATAATGTGTGTGAAGATAAATTCGAATTTAACTAGCAGAGACAGGAACCAACATTCCTAACATAGCATGTTAAGCATATAACAGAGCACTGTTAGCTATTTAACAGTAGTCGCTAAATGGATTATTATTCCAAATCCTTGGAACTGGATCGTGATAGATAATTTTTTTTTATTGAAAAAATTGCTCCAAAATGTAGTTCATGAAATTATAAAAGTATTATCTTGAAATTATGTCTGGTAGAGCCAATAAATTAGATTTAAGAAAACACTATTTTCTTGAGAAGATAAGTGCTCCTTTGGATAAAATATGGAAGAGCACACGTACTACACCATATAGGTGTGGTACTCTGAAGGGTCCTAAATGTGACCCATGTGTTCACGTTTCTCAAATAATTTTGGGAATTGAAATAATTGATTTTGAAAAAAATGCTTTTTTAGTGAAATTTCTTGAGAAGATCAGGGTAAAATATGGAAGAGCACACGTACTACACTATATAGTTGTTGTACTCTGAAGGTTCCTAAATATGTTCCAATCGGTCACGTTTCTCAAATAATTTTGGGAATTGAAAAAATCGATTTTGAAAAAAATGCTTTTTTATTAAATTTTTTTTAGACAAGTGGTAATTTTGGTAAATATGGAAGAGCACACGTACTACACCATATAGGTGTGGTACTCTGAAGGGTCCTAAATGTGACCCATGTGTTCACGTTTCTCAAATAATTTTGGGAATTGAAATAATTGATTTTGAAAAAAATGCTTTTTTAGTGAAATTTCTTGAGAAGATCAGGGTAAAATATGGAAGAGCACACGTACTACACTATATAGTTGTTGTACTCTGAAGGTTCCTAAATATATTCCAATCGGTCACGTTTCTCAAATAATTTTGGGAATTGAAAAAATCGATTTTGAAAAAAAATGCTTTTTTATTAAATTTTTTTTAGACAATTGGTCATTTTGGCAAAATATGGAAGAGCACACGTACTACACCATATAGGTGTTGTACTCTGGAGGGTCCTAAATGCGATCCAAGTGTTCACGTTTCTCAAATAATTTTGGGAATTCAAATAATCGATTTTAAGAAATATGCTTTTTTTGGTGAAATTTCTTGAGAAGATCAGTGGTCATTTGGATAAAATATGGAAGAGCACACGTACTACGCCATATAGGTGTTGTACTCTGGAGGGTCCTAAATGTGACCCATGTGTTCATGTTTCTCAAATAATTTTTTTCATTTCCCAAAATTATTTGAGAAACGTGACCGATTGGAACGTATTTAGGAACCTTCAGAGTACCACACCTATATAGTGTAGTACGTGTGCTCTTCCATATTTGACCCTGATCTTCTCAAGAAATTTCACCAAAAAAGTATATTTTTCAAAATCGATTATTTCAATTCCCAAAATTATTTGAGAAACGTGAACACTTGGATCGCATTTAGGACCCTCCAGAGTACCACACCCATATGGTGCAGTATGTGTGCTCTTCCATATTTTATCCAAAGGAGCACTTATCTTCTCAAGAAAACAGTGTTTTCTTAAATCTAATTTATTGGCTCTACCAGACATATTTTCACTATAATACTTTTATAATTTCATAAACTACATTTTGGAGCAATTTTTCCAATAAAAAAAATTATCTATCTCGATCCAGTTCCAAGGATTTGGAATAATAATCCATTTAGCGACTACTGTTAAATAGCTAACAGTGCTCTGTTGTATGCTTAACATGCTATGTTAGAAATATTGGTTCCTGTTTCTGCTAGTTAAATTCGAATTTATCTTCACACACATAATAAAATAAATGTTTAAAATTGCGAAGCATTTACAAAAAAAATTACTAAAAATGGTAAATGGTTTTTATTAATTTGCCAACGGTGAACTGTTTTTACCTTTTGAGTAAAAATATTGGAGTCTTGTTTTATGACAAAATCAAACTTTGCAAAATAAAGTTCTAAAATCTGATTCTTCACACTGTTCATTGCAGACAGCGACAAAAGTGGTCGTATAGCTTCAAAATAATCGTTTTCATATAAACTTGTGACAAATTGTGCTGTCTATGTGTTTAATGCTTTGATCGTCATATCATTCCTTATGAGAGGAAAGTTGCATTTTATTTTACCATTAAGCTTTTAGTAAATTAAAAACTTTAAATTCGTTTTCGGCGAAACAAGGCTTTACGCTTTACGACTCTGTTGCAGAACAGGCTCGAATTAGTTAATTCATATGCAATTGAAAAAATTCGATATACATACATACATATATTAAGGTTTTAATATATTTCGTCCCAACGTGCAATGTTCAAAAAACACAAATTGTGTAGCAGTTATGCACGAGGGTGGTTTAAAGAATTACAAAGAAAACCCAAAAGTTTTGTGAATAAGTCCAGTACCTTTGACTATAGTGTAAATTGCTAGTTAATGGGATTAACTTACAGGGTTGTCAAATTTTTTCCAACCTATTTCGCCAAATTGATTTAAAAATCGCCAAAATCAATTTTATGTAGTTTTTCTTAAAATCGCCAAAAGTAAAAATAAAATCGCCAAAATTAATTTCCTGTATATTTTTCTTATTCAAATTCAAAATACTTTAGTGATTATAATTAATATAAGAAAAATCATTTTTTGAAAATAATCTCTCAAAAAGTAATTCTTCTGAATTATAAAAATTTTGAGGTTAAATAAGAAAAAATAGCCTAAAAATCGCCAGCAAATTTATTTAACGCCATGTCGCTAAATCAAAAATTTATACGCCAAGCAAGTTAAAAAATCCCCACGTGTTTACTTATACTGCGTTCACACGCGGAAACATTTGAGAGAGGGGAAAGATGATAAGGAGAAGAGCCATCATATCGCACATATACATCAATAGTGGCATAACTCAAAAAATGAGCTTTTTGAGTTAATAATGCAGAAAGATGCGGCATTTCGTATTTTATCTTGTGTAAAAATTTCATATAAATAGCTTGTACCATCACCTCCTGAGAGAAGAATTTTTTTTCATTTCTCCATTGAGTTGTATGCAAATTGAAAACTTAAAACTCGTTTTCTGCAAAACTGGTTTTTTTTTGAGTTATGCCACTATTGAAGTATATGTGCGATATTTTCCGCCAAACAACTAAAATATTGCTCAACTGAAATTGCCGCGTGTGAACCGGAACTTAAACTTTAACGGTCAGCTTTAAATAGCATAATACCCGTATAGACCTGCAATTTTTATTGCAGCAATACCTGAATATCGTTAGTTGAAAGACAAAGTAACGTAACTACACTTATTTAAATTTAACAGCGGAGAGAAAAAACTAACGGCCTATACCACTATGTCGACAGAAAATGTTCGATCGACAACTTTTATCGAAAACAACAATAATATAAAATAATTTGATTTTTTTTTGTTGTTTTCATTATAAGATTTTCTTCTGGAAAAAGTGCAAAAATTTTTTTTATTAAAAAAATACAATTTAGCGTTCGTTTAAAGAAACAATTTAAGCTCGTAAGGAATGATACAATAATTTCTAATAAAAAGTATATGTGCTTCAAAAAATAATTTTATTGCAAATTTTCATTGAAAAGTGCAATAAATGTAACATTTATTTCTAGAAAAGAAAATGTCTAAGTAGTCGATCGAAAGTTTTCAATCGAAAACTGGAAATAAGGTTTCTTAATTTTCATTTTTAATTCGGCTGATCGTTGTGATAAAGTTATGAAAATTTGTAAGGTTTGTTTAAGTAATTAATTTAAAATGCTAACTTTTTGTTAGTTACGTGGTTTTACATTTCAGTTGACAATAATTGCGTTCGCGTACTCAAAAGTTTTTAAAAATTTTTACTGAACCTTACTGCATTTTACTAAATTGCGTTCGTTTACCCAAAATACAGTAAATGAGAACACAAACTGAGAGAGTAAAGTGACAGTTCTTGACTGAGTGTTTTGCAAATTTTTATTGCAGAAATTTGTCGTAGTTAGTTTAGTAAGACAAAAACATATGATTCAAAATGTAAACAAATGGAAAGTAAGCAAATGAAAAGTGTAAAAATTTGAAAAAAGGTTAAATGAAAATCGTGAGTCATTAACAAAATAATCAATTTATAAATCATAATAATAGCTGTTAATATACATATTTTATAACATATCTTATTAAACCTTTTGTTTTGAAATTTGTTTTAAATACTCAGAGTTGTAAAACTGTAAAGTATCTGGGTACTTAATATCGCACTTGCTTTTAAGGTAGTCAGTAACATTGATTAACAAATAGTCATATAATTTTTAGTAATTTAGCCAACAACAAAACAAAGAAATCAAAAAGAAATTAATTACAAATAGTACATGAAACAAATTACAGAATTTATTCTTAGATTGTCCGTGTTATAAAAATGTTGTATCGAGTACCAATAATTAAAAGAGTTGCATAGTCAAAAGGTTATATATTTTTCAATACTATGTGGAGTTAGAGTCAGCTGTTTCTTTAATCTTACTAATTTTTACTATTTTTCCGTTCGCGTACTTTTTTTGGCTACCGCTCTTTTAGAGAGTAAATTTTAAAATTTTCGCAGTAACTACTCATTTACTGCATTTTACTGCAAAAGTAAACGAACACACTCAATATGTGGTAGAGTGTTAAATTATCAACATATGTATGTATATGTATATGAATTTTGTATTCCTATCTCGCTCTTTCTCACTAGAAAATTAAAAGTTGCTGCAACAAAATTTTCAAGAGTGGAAGGGGATTTGATTATTTTATTGTCTCTTGCCTGCCCTCGTAAACATCAGTAAATTTATATATTTGCCTAAATTTCTTTAATTTTTTTTTTGTATGCTTTGTGCTGTTGACTTTGCCTTCGTTCGCTTCTTGGAGTTTAATTTATTTTGTTTCTGTGTGCTTTTTTTTTGGTTTGTTGGCTTTTGTGTTTATAAACACATTTCTCTTTTGTTTAACATTTCCATACTTTCATTATTTATATATTATTTGTGTTTTAAGAAAATCATTCAGTTATTTTGATAAAAATATATATACATATGTATATATATTTATGTATGTATGTATGTACATATGTGTATATACATATATTATTATTTTGTTTAAGAGAAAGTGTTCGTTTTCGTTAAAATGATTTCTAAATTGTTTAAGCCGCAAACAGCTTGCAAAGCTAAGCTTTCTTGTAAAAGTTATGAGATACAGAAAAAGTTATATTACTTCATAGATATTATTATTATTATTTTCTGTTTCCACTTGAATTAAAAAATATCGAAATAGTTCTTTTAACGCGTTGTTGCCAAGTGTGTGTTTTGTACATACATACAAAAATTATTTAAGCAAAGAAATGACGTCATATAATGAATGCATGTAATCATATTTTTAGGAAGATACGGTGCTAATATTGTTAGTCATTGTCATTGTTTATTATAAAGTTATTAACATACCCACATATTTTTTTTTGTACAAGGGAGTGGAAATTAAAAATTTTTGCAAGTAAATACATATGTATGTACATAGTAGTGATGTAACGAATGTTAATTTTTGATATTCGCGAATACGAATACGAATATTTGAAACGATATTCGCGAATACGAATACGAATATTATATGCAATATGAAATATTAAAAAATTGTTATGAAAAATGATTTCAAACTCTTGTTGGCGTACTTTAAAGTTAATAAAAAGTACCCAAAATTTTAATGATCGTCATTAAATAATATTTGAAAATGATACAAAGCACAAATTTCTATAAAAAAATAATGTATTTGTACAAACTAAAATTTTTAGTCATTTATTTAAATTTCGTTTAGGATTTATGCATTTATTTATTTAATTTCTTTGGAAAAATATTCGTATTCGCCTGAAAATGGCCGAATATTCGACAATTCGAATACGAATACGAATATTCGTACATCACTAGTACATATACATACATATGTAATATGTTATCATAATAACAGACATGGAGGAACATAATGGAATTCTGACCAAAAAGTAAACCCAGAGTGTTTTTAATAGAGATGTGCACGTGAGTGTTTTCTGACTCACGACACGCACGCTCACGCAGAAAAATATTTTACTCACGCACTTTCACGCACGAATGATTTTGAAAATTTTCACGATCACGCACGCTCACGAATAAAATATTTTTAATCACGCACGAGTGGTTTTCAACTTATCACGATCACGCACGCTCACGAAAAAGTATATGTATAATATAATTTTCATGTTTTTTGGGTTGAAAAATAGGTTCTTACATATCGTCACCTCAAATCCAAAAGGCCGTAACAACAAAAAAAAAAAAAAAAAATCAAAATATACTTTTTGATTGATTATGATGTGATTAACCAAAATACATATTTTCCTAAAATTTTACTCACATGTGTTTAAAAATACCGATTTTATTCATTATTCAATTTGGCATCTAACATATACATATATATGTAAATAGAATAAATTTATGAAGTTTTTTGCTTCTCCTGTAAAGTAGTAAAAATTGTACTTACGGCCTTTTGGATTTTAGGTGACGATATACATATATACATATGTATGTATGTATATATGTATGCTCGTGTTTTTTTAAATTTACAATGTAAATTAAAATAAAGCAAAGTTAATTTAATATCGTTTTAAATATTCGTATTCGCGGATATAATTTTAAATATTCGAATTCGAATTCTCGTATATCAAAAATTGACATTCCGCACATGTATGTAAGTATACATACATAATATAAATGTGAAGGTAAAACGTATGATCAATTAAATAAATGATAACCAAATAAATGAGAAAAGCATATTAAATGAGAAAACATACAAATTACTAAAATTTTTCTGTTACGTAACATTTTCAAAGACCCCCCACCCGCACCATAACAAATCATAAAAAAATCGAACCCCACCACCCCCCCCCCCCTTCAGCGTTACGTAACATATGGACGGCCCCTAAATCAAAAAAGATTTTCTGCGGTACAATTCGTCAGTAGTATTGTTGACAAAGGCACTGTTGAATCAGTAGTGTTTCTCAATTGATACTTCCTACAGGGTATCTAAGAAACATACATACATACTTACAAAGGTGTATATATATGAATATATTCATTATGTATGTAAGCTCATACTACCATATATATTACTATACATACCGGTAACTTAATACGAAAAGGCCCTAACTCATGTTTTTCATAGTTTACAAGAGGAGGAAAAAACTAAATAAAAAGAGATGCAATATTGATACAAAATTTTTTTTAAACGCAATATTATGTGCTTATGTAAAGTGTTTTTAATAAACATTGCGTTTAAAAAAATTTTGTATCAATATTGCATCTTGTTTTATTTAGTTTTTCCTCCTCCTGTAAACTATGAAAAGCATGAGTTAGGGCCTTTTCGCATTAAGTTAACGATATATGCATTTATTATTATTTTAAATAATAATAAATGCAGGAATGTTATCTCGTGAGAGCGTGAGAATTCGTGCGTGATTATTAAAAAAAGCTCACGCACGATCACGCACGAGTAAATTTTTTTCAGTCACGCTCACGCACTCACGCGTGATTAGTTATAATATTTGATCACGAATCACGTGAATCACGCGTGACACGATAAAATCACGTCATTTGCACATCTCTAGTTTTTAATATACTTACATACATAAAATAAATTCTAAGTTTTTTTCAAGGATAATTTAAAATTCCAGGAGAGGAGAGATACATGGGCGGCTAGAAATTTATGGAATTTGCATATTTTGTGCCCTTTTATGATGTGCAATATCCGAAACCCTCAACATTTGCGTTTTTTCAGAAAATTTTTAGACTTGGTGAATTTTCAAATTTCGATTTTCATAAAAGAGCACAAAAGACATAAATTCCTAAAAAAAAAATTTACCGCCCAGGCATGTTCGATGGTCCTGGAATGGGTCCTTTAGTGGAAATCGAAATTTAAAAATTTAGAAAATATCAAGAATTAAAAAAAACTCAATTGTTAAAGGTTTCTACAATTGACAAAAATTCCAAAAAATAATCCAGCCGCCAAGCCATGTTCGTTGTCCTGGTATTCGTCCTTTAGTGAAAATAAAAATTTGAAAATTTGGAAAAAAATAAAAAAAAACAATTTGTAACATGCATATTTAGGGTTTTTACAATTGGGTTTCATAAAAGAGAACAAAAAACATAAATTGAAAAAATATAAATGTTTAGCCGCCCAGGTACCACCGTTCTAGAGTTCAAAGATTTCCTAAAAAAATCAAATATATTTTATTTAAATTTTTTTTGTTAACCGACTTCAAAAAAAGGATGAGGTTATCAATTCGACTTAATTTTTTTTTTTTTTTTGTAACATTGTTACTTTATAACTTGAGACATTTTAGACCGATTTCTAAAAATTATTTTTTTGTTTGTTTGAAATGGTATAGCTTCCAATTAGTTCCATTGTAAAAAAAGTAGGCGGTGACACGCCCACATATTTTTAATTTGATTTTATGATATTCTACTTATTTAATTGCTGCGAAACCTAGCAAACACCTTCGGTTCTTGTAATTACACAATTTTCAAGTTGAAAAATGGGCGGGGCTAAGCCCATTAACATTTATTATTATATATCACGTGGTGCTACTTACCCGTTTGCTACGAAACTTACCACACACCTTGAGCACTAAAATAAACACAATCTTCCATTTGGAAAAATTTAATTTTATATTTCACGTACTTCTGCTTATCCAACAGATTTTCAATAAAATGTTTTTTTTTTTTTCAAACAGTTTACTTCCAAATTTGTTTTCGAAAATTTTCTATCACATCTTTACATTGAAGTCTGTTTTTTTGCAGAATTATTATTATTTTTATAAATAAAAATATAATTTTCAATAGAAATAAAAAAATCTATTATAAAAATTGTAAAACAGCTTTGGTCAACTAAATAGCACTTCATGAACAAATTATAAAAATCAAAAGTCAATTTACTGAAAATTGCTCCTAAGGTTTTCTAATAAATTTATTATTATTTTGATAAAACTGTTTTAATAGAATATAATATCTTTTTATAACGAAATTATATTTTTTTTTGTACTTGAATAAATTAAATTTTTTTTTTTAAATTTTAATAAAAATTTAAGTATGAAAATACATTAAAAGTCATGCGAAGTAGATAAAAGTTTATATCGTTACCTTAATATAGAAAGGCCCTAACTCATTATTTATTTTGAATTCGAGTTTTTTTTTTTTTTTTTGTAAAATGCAAAAATCTCGATTTCTAAAAAATAAAGAGGCCTTTCTATATTAATTTAACGCTATGTAGTTATATTTTTTTTTTAAATAAATTTTTTTAATTGAACTTTTCGATTTTCTTTTCTTTTCAGATCTCTTAGCCAAATGGAACGAATTTATTATTAACAAAATTGCAAACTTGTTAAACTAAAAAAAGCAAAAATTATAACACAAATATATATGTATGTTAAGCATAAAGAACAAAAACTCTTTTACGTACTCAAACGATGTCTATAACTTAAGTGAAAAAAAGTTTTGAAACGCAAACCAAACAACAACAAAAGTTTATGTTTAAAATTACATATTATTCTCAATAAAAATTGAAAACTGAGAAGAAAAGTTTATAAAATGTTTCGTTGTCATTTAAATTTCGTGGCGTTAATTTTGAATGTGAAAAATTTACATAAGACTATTTGTCTAAAGAAGAGACTCAATCACAGCTACAAAATCAATATAAATTTCTAAAAATAAAAATAACTAATAAAAAAAAAAACTTAAAACTTAAAAAAGAAAATGCTTCAAGTGTTCATGCTGTAAATTAAATAAGTAAATACGAATTAATAAAAAAAAAGAAAAGAACACACTTTATTAAAAAAAAAAACAAAAAATCCAGCAAAAAAGGTTTGCTCCAATAGCAATCTTAAGAAATTAGTGAGCAAGCTGGACGTTTTTCTGTTTGTTTTAGAAATTTATTAATAAAAATAAATTTCTAACTTGTGGTTTAACAAAGCGAATTCTTTAAAAACTCCCGCTCAGAAACCAATAAAATTATTTATATGTATAGATTAGAGGATACAAGCGGAGCCGCAATGGATAAGGCTAAACAAAAATGTGAGTATAAAAGATTCTTTAGTACCTATTTACTAACAAACATCATTATTTTAATAATTGTAAAAATCACTAACAACTGCTATTAAGCGAAATGAAAAAGCATGCCAGAGCTTTAGTATTTTTAAAAGGAACCTAATGACCAGTGTGCACACTTCTACTAATATTCGGTAGATTCTACCGAATATGTTTGTGAATTTAACAATCTACCAATTCTACCGAACAAGGCCTGAAATCTACCGAATATTGTTATTTAGTAATTTAAGTCGATATATGTGTAAATTGCCTATTTTGCCACATAGCAGTGCGGCCGCAGAGCGGTAATTTTCTGTCATGAAAATCATTAAAACAGAACAAAGAAATCGGTTAAAAACTGAAACTATAAGTAACCTAATATTTGCCAAAGAATTCTGCCTTGGGATGAAATATTTATTCCTGCCACTGATTTAATAATGTTTGCACAAAAGTTTAAATTCATAAATGGTTATTACCAGGGACAAGGACTTCATGCATTTAAAAAAGGTGTTTTAGGCGCCTAAAATATGACATTAAAAACTCAAAATATGCACTAAAAACAATAAAATATGCACATATTTTAAAAAGTTTTGTTCAAAAAAAAAGTTTTAAATTTACATAAACTAATTAGAGATATAAAAATATTTTATTTTCTGAAGAGGTGCGAATACAAGCCTTTTATATTAAATTTGTACACAAGATTTAATATGACAACGATTTTTTCTGCATTATTTACTCCAAATAGGCATTTTTCGAGATATGTTTAAATTGCAGTAAAGGAGCGATACGTAAATTGAAAAAAAAGTGTTATTTATTTATTTTTATTTAAAATTTTTCGAACGTGCAGTTCTATCAACTTGTTTTTAGAAAGCTTTGTTGCATTGAAAAAAATCCTTATAACGTCTATAGATGTAATCAGATCAAATTTAAATAATTATTTTTATATAATGTTACTACTTTTGGCTTTAATAGAAGAAAATATCCTCTTGAAATCACCAAATGACAATATTTATTAAATTTGGTACGTGTTTATGCTTGTACAGTCCTTCTACAACAATGCTAACGAATTAATTTGCCAAAAAACAGTCTTGCATTACTAATTTTTCATTAATAATATATTTTGAAATTTGAATTTTTGACTAAATATGACACGAAACTTTTAATTATACGAAAATATGACACAAAAATATGCATTTATGACCAAATTATGCAAAAATATGAATTTTCAGCAAAATATGCAAAAATATGCACTTACAAATTACACTTACAATTTGCACTCAAATTCAATGTTTCGTAAAGATATTTCGTTCTTGCCATTATCAGGTTTAAGGGGAAAAATATGCATTTGCATGAAACCCCTGTCCCTGGTTATTACATATAATCTTTGTAGTTACATATGTTTGTCAAATAAAAGTTATTTTAGTAGCTTTATAAAACCTGTGAACAAAAACTGAATTCCTCTTATTTATGTATATTATTTTATATATGCATATCATATCTATATAAAGGGTAAGGGTAAATAATTGGGGATGACACTTTTTTGTTGGAAATGCTTCATTGTTTATGGCAGTTTAATTTCCAATCACATGTGAAGTTTTAAATGCGCTTTTGGAACCTGTTTAGTTTGATACTCCTTTGCACTTACCTTTTACATATAAGTACATATATTTTGTTATTTTTTAAGTTTCTTTGAATTGTTATTTTTTATGTTTCTCTGAATAAAAAAAAATTCTACCGAATTTCATTCAAATCTACCGATTTTTTTTTTGTCGGTTCTACCGAATTTAAAAATAATTAAGTGTGCACACTGCTAATGACCAGTTATTGAACTCTCTCCGATAGCCTCAGTAAGTCCCGGTTCACACACGTTAACTTTTATTGATAAATTTTCAGCTGTAAAAAAGACGGATAAGGAAATACAAATATCTCTTTTTTATATCAGCTGAATTAAAAGTTGACATGTGTGAACCGGGACTAAATCTTTCTCTTATACTCTCTCAACAAATGAATGGCCTTGATAAATATTTATGTACCTATACTAGTTTTGAATTATTTATGGTTTTTATCGCTTGTCATACAACTACAGAAAGTATTTATCACTAAATTATTTTCTTATTGCATTTAATTTGACGTCAATTAGAATCGGTGACCATCAAACGCAGTAACGGAACCTCACAAGTGGTTCTCTCAATAAAACTATTTTAGTTCAATAACATCATTGATGATTACTATCGATTTGTGAAGCTCATTGTTTGAGTAATAATTATATTAGGTTTTTTTTTTATAAGTTTATTCGTTTAATGATTGTTTTATTTACCTCAAATATACTTATTTATTTTATTAAAGCTTCTACAAGTTAGTGTTAAATATTGTATTAAGGTTTTTCTGTTATATCTGTTATGTTTAAAAAAATAAAGGATTCATTGGAAGCGCATATGTATGTATGTATTTACATACTCGTACATACATACATACACGTAATTATGTACATACATATGTATATTAAAGCACACGACAAAATCGTTTATAATTTTTTGGTTTAAAATTTTCTAATTCAGCTTAAAATCTCATCGGTGCTTTTATTCAGCCGGCTGAATCACATTTAATTTGACTATGAATTTTAATTACACTTTTTTAGCTTAATTCAGTCAGCTGAAGTATATTAAATCTAACAACCCAAATCCAATATTGCTTTTAAAGCCAAAATCATAAGAAGTTTGATTAATTCAGCCAGCTGAATTGCATTAAATTGGATGACACAAAAATCAAGGCCTTAAAACTTTATAATTCAGCTTAAAATGTCATAGATGCTTTTATTCAGCCGGCTGAATTACATTTAATTTGCCAATGCAAATTAAATACACGTTTTCAGCCAGTTGAATTATGTTAAATTTACCCACACAAATTGAATTTACAGCTATAATCATAAAAAATCTGTTAAATTCAGCTAGCTGAATTGCATTTAATTGAAATTCACAGAAATCGTGGCAAAAGCGCATATCAATTTTTGGTTTAAAACTTCATAATTCAACTTAAAATCTCATATATGCTTTTATTCAGTCGGCTGAATTATATTTATTTTGACAATTAGAATTAAACACACCTATCCAGTTAGCTTAATTACGTTAAATTAACCGACCCAAAATGGAATACCCTTTTTACAGCTACAATTATAAAAATTTCTTAAATTCAGCTAGCTGAATTGTATTTAATTGAATGGCAAAAAAATCGCAAATCAATTTTTGTTTTAAATCTTTATAATTCTTAAAATGCTTAAAATTTCATATGTTCTCTTATTCAGCCGGCTTAAATTCATTTAAATTGACATTACTAACTACACAATCTTTTGCATTATCCATCCAGCTGAATTATATTAAGTTCACCCACCCAAATAGAATACTCTTTTTACAGCTATACCCCTTTTATACACGCAAAATTTGCTTTGCAAAGCCTTCATTCAGCTGTGTGAAAAACAGAGGAAGGAATACTATTTCTTTCTGTCTTTCTCGCAGCTGAATTAAGACTTTGCAAAGTAAACTTTCCGAGGTCCCAGCAAAAATTTTTGCTTGCTGGAAGCATTTTTGTAAGGGAGACCATGAAACGGAATCACTTGCAATTGCGCTTTTATAATGCATGATTTTTGTTCGCGATGAGCCACTTAGAAGCAATAGCAATAAATCATCCACCAAACGTATGCCTGTACTATACACATACATATACAATTTTGTACTGTTCGTGTACGATCGTAGAACATATTTTAATGGTCTCGCTTACGTTAGTGCCTCTAGAGATGCAACGTATTGCTTCTAACAGCTTTTAGTGCTTCTAAGTGTCGATAATTTTTTGCTGGGGTAATACAATCATGAGAAATTTGTTACATTCAGCCAGCTGAATTGCATTTCATTGAATTGCATAAATTGCTTAAACTTCTTACAGCTTAAATTATTTGGACGTATTTCTATTCAGCTGGCTGCATTGCATATATCTATGGTGAAATATAATTAATGTTACTTTTCACAATATCAATTAGTTGAAATGAGAAATGATAATGAGATGAGAGAAATGAAATTACTCAGCAAGCTAAATTAAAAACCCAAATCAATTACATACATATGTATGTGTTTTTTAACTTAAATTATTCAAAATTTGCTTTATTTATTTAGCTGAATTACTTTTAATTTAATAACAAGAACATCAATGCACTTTTATAGTTTAATCTGGCTGAAATTTGCCTAATTCAGCTTGCTGAATCACATATTTATTATATTTCATTTACATTTTTAACCAAAAACAAGCACATTATTAAAACACGTGTAGTTAAAAAAAACAATGACCAATTAAAAAACTTTTTATGCATTTCCACAGCATATACTATTGCTAAAATTTTTATGATTATCTTAAATCAAGATTTCATGTTAAATTTAAAATTTGTTTAATATGCACTGACCCTATGTTCCAGCCATTATCTATGCTTTCTTACTTATTTCTGTGAGAGTGATGTTGCTGAATAATGTGTACTGCTGACATTTAGATTGTGATGATTCTGTTCTCATATTTTTGTAATGCTTTCTTTTTATCCCTCACATTTTTTTGTTTTTGATTTATTTCTTTTTTTTTTGTGCATGTGTATCTTAAATGTCAAAGATTGTTGAACCTTCTGGCAACATTTAACTAGCAACAAGCAGCAAAAGAAAGGAGACTAAAATTATATGTATGTAGTTTTAATTGACGTCAATATGTTGTATTTATAACAAGAAATTTGTCTTTGTTTTAATTTTTGCGTCTATCTATCGAATTTCTAATTTATTTATTAACTACTTGTGAGAAATTTATTTTCAATATTGTTATTTTTACTGTATTTTTGGTTGAAAGCGTCAGTAGACAGGTATGATTTCTAAATGATTTTATTTAAAATTAATTATGACAGTATTAGATGACAAGACAAAATTAAAAAATTAAATAAACAAATTCGTTTTATGATATTTCTTTGTATGATATTCCTTTCCCAAGCACAATTATAAAAAGGCGAAAACTGACTAATGTGGCACATTTTTGGGTTTGTTCGTTATATAACGTACGCAATGAGATAAAATTTAGCGTACGTTAGAAAGGGAATTCCTTAAACTGTTTTGTTGCGTTGTTTTGTTGTTTTGCGTTTTTTTTCCCTAAAATATTTAAAACTTTTTTCCTTATAATGAGCCCCATGAAAATCGCAAAATGTCACAAGAGTCGGAGCCCAAATAAAAAATTCAATAAAATGTCAACCGATGCACAGTGGGTTTTTGGTGTCAAAAATCCTTATTTTTCCACAACTCAATTTTTAAAAATCTAATGATGCAGTTATGTAGAGAAATATTTAAATATGGAATGAGCATTCTATCGGTCATGATCTGAAAATTATTTCGTTTTGAAATTGAAGCGTGGTCTTCCCTAATCGAAAATTCGCTACCAACCGAAAACCGCTCCGCAGACCTCCAAGACGCCACTTTTTGGCGCCTCTCAAAACTTATTCCCCAGCTAGACATCGTTTACTTTCATATGGAAAAATGTCCGGCAACTCTTATCAACCTCTAAAAATTAAATTATTTTCAATGGAAAAAAAAGTTGGGTAACTCCACTTTTGCCCAACCTGGTCTTTCAATAAAATGAAAGGTGGGAATGTCTTCTTGCGACTTCTTGGTAAAAGTCACGAAACTTGTCGTAGAATTTTTGAAAAAAAAAAACTATTGCATAGTTTTAGGACAGGTATTTATTGAATATGTCGTCCCATAACCGCCAAAGAACTCAAGTTAAAAAAGTATGTCGCTTAAGCTTTTTTAGCGGCTATGGCTCGACATGTAGTCAAAGAAATAATAGATGAAGAATGAATAAAGTTTTTTTCTGTGGAATGACGAAAAAAAATATTAAAAATATTTCCTATCCATATTTTACTCGTGTGCGAGTTTCATTGGGGGTGGGCGTGACCGATTTTGAAAAAACACGGCATGCATCTTTTTTTTATTCTACAAAGTGTATATAACTGATTTGACAGGTAACATGTTATGCGAAAAAAATCATTGTGTTGCATGAGCAGTGCTTGTGGCCCCCATGTTTTCTTCTTCTACTAACTACCATAATATAATGCTCCATGCCAGGTTTCAATGATCTAGGACAACTTCTTATAGTTTCGGCAAAAAAATGTATGAAGCCATTCCACTGTGCGACGTTACTGTATGACATTTTTATGTCTTCGCGGTACCAAAAAAAAAAAAAAAAAAAAAAAAAAAAAAAAAAAAGACATCAACATCAAGTCCATCTGACTTATTTTAATTTCAGAATTGTCATTTTTGTAATTTGAAATCAACAAATATTGTCTACAAGGATGCAGCTGGCAAATTTTTTATTATTAGGAAAAAAGTCTTTTTTATTTAATTATGTTCGATAAATGTTATAATATTTAAAAGTCCAGTCAAAATTTTGCTAAATAATATTATTAAATTTAATAAAATGCTAAAGCAATAATTTAAATATCGTATTTTATGTAATTATTGCACATTTTTCTCTTAACCCTGAAGTTTTTATTTTTTTGGAGTTTTATCTCCTTATTGTTATATTGTAACTTTTAACTGTTTCATATATTTCCATTTGATATTGATTTTCCTACATTTCGTGCATTCTTGAGCTGTCCTTTCTGTTTTTTTTTTTTTTTTGCTGAATTATGCAAAAATATTATCTTAAGATTTTTCTTTAGAGATTCTCATCCTCACACATGTAATATGCCAAATTGTATAATAGTTTTATTACTTTTCTTTCATTTCTTTGCACTCAAGAATATTTGTGCGCACTTGACGACAGTTTATAGTTTTCAATTTGAATTGAAACAAAAAAGGAAAAAATGTTGCTGCACATCTTTGACATGTCGTCTTTTCACTCGATAATCATTACAAGTAGCCAAAAATAATGTTCAAAGATTTTTTTGTGATGCTGCAAGTTTTTTAGCATTTCAGAGGGTGAAGAAATATGCTATTTTGTAAAAAAGTAAATATTTTAAGGGTAAAATAATAAAGTTTTATTTGAATGGCGTCTTGTATAAAATTTTTAGGAATGTGTCCAAACGGCATAACAAGCTCAGTTGTCAAACTGACCAAGGAAAGCTTTTCTTCCTTAAAATGTAAGTAGCAGATAGATGTCAACAAATTTTATGGTTTAAATTCAAATCGAAGAAGAACTTAGTCGTACATACATATGTATGTATACCATATTTGTACATATGTACATACTTTCATGTCATGAAAATTTTATATGTATATTGTGGTTTTTGAAATCTATTTTAGTTGAAAGTTATATAAATGTTAAGCTTCTATGAGTAATTAACTCAAACGTTTTATATAGATAGCTGAATTGCATTTGATCAGAGTCTTAGATACTGATGCTCTATTAAAAATTAAAGTTAGCTGAAATTTAAACAATTCAGCTAGCTGAATTGCATCCATTGTGCGTAATAAACAACGATTTTTTGAAAAACAGTATTTTTATATGAAATTTGATTCATTCAGCTGGCTGAATTATATGCGATTCAACAACAAAAGCTGAATACATTTTTTAAACTTAGTTAGTTGGTTGAAAAGCTGCTTATTCATTAGCTGAATCGCATTTATTACAGGGAATTAATAAGCGGACGTTTTTGTAAGCAATAAGTTTAGTTTATAGTTATTTTACACAGCTTACTGAATAAAATTCGAGTTCAACAACATAAATTGAAATTTAAATTTATTTAAATATTTGATTTACAATCGTCAAGAAATAAATTAAACTAAACTTTTAATGCATTGCAAAAAATTTTATGATGTACATATGTATGTATCGAAAATGCTATACTGTAAAAGGCCATAATAAAAAGTAACAGCTTTGAAATTCTCATTAAGCTCATATTGTGTGTTTGATGTTGTACGTTTGGTAGATTTTTAATATAAAATATTTTTAGCTTCAGCAAAAATATCTTTACATATTTAAATTTTAAAAACTTTATTATTTGTTGGTGTATAACATCTAATTTAACAATACAAAACCAGTACTCTTCTTATAATTTGATTTCATTTATATTTACTTAATTCAGCTAGCTGAATTACATTAAATTTGACAACAGAAATTGAAAATTCGGTTCACAACTTAAATTCGTTCTATTAAGCTAGCTGAATTGTATATAATTTAACAACACCAGTCGAATGCGATTTATAAAATTTTAGTTTGCTGAGATTTATGTTATTTAGCAGGCTGAATTAAATTTGTTTTGGATCTATTGCATGATAGTAAGTAAATATATGTAAGATATATGTACGTTTTTCATTGATTATTATGAACGCCATTAAACTACATGTCTGTAAAAATTTTACACTTCTGCGATAAAAAATTATGCTTTTATTAACAAAAAACAAGGGGACTTAACTACAAGTTTGTTTATTTTTTTTCTGCTTCTCCTGTAAAATTATATTTTTGTTAGTTATGCCATTTGGTATTTTATCTAACGATATATGTGTTTATATGTTTATAAATGTACTTTATTGTCGTTTTCTATTGAAGTCAGTTGGATCATCTGAGAGTCTGAGTTGAGACGAGAATGACAATAGGGACAAAAATCGGATACTTGCCTACTTTTTTCCTGTTCCGTTTCCCTTTCTTGAATTTATTAATTTTATAACATAACATATTGTTTCCATGGCAAGTTTCCTGATTTATTTTTATCGTGATATTTTCTTAGACGTCGTTTTCAACATGTTTTTTTTGCCTTCATTAGAGAATGATCACGAGTGTTTCTAGAATATACATATGTACATACAATTGTACATATATACATATTTCTACACAAATTTCTCTATGTACTCTCTTTTCAACATAGAATTTGTCTTTATTTTATTTTTAGTCTAAAAATATTTAAGATACTTGTATTTTAGTTGAAATTTCTTTTATATTATGCCATTTTTTGTCGTTCTTTCGTTATTGTTTTATTTTTGTTTCGAAAGATTGTTGTTGTTGTTGCTTTTCGAGGGGTTTAAAATTAAACACAAACAATTGAGAATTTTCGTTTTTCTGGGTAAAATTTTATTTTAAAACGAGTATTTGCAGTTTTCTGTTAAATTTCGTATCGTTCGGCTTATCAAATTGTTGAAGTTCGTAGAACTTTTTTAAAAAACATTTCGTTATGCTGCACTAAATAGAAAAATTAAGCAAAGAATATAAAATTGTCAGAGGAAAAAAAATGCCAACAAAAATGTTTACATTATAATAAGAATTTCAAAAATTTTGAATAAATAAAAAGTTAACGATTAAATATAAACAAACATATAAGAAATTTAAAAAAAAAACAAATTTTAAGAAAATTTCACATAAGTTAAAAAAATTAAAGTAAAAAATTATAAAATTTTAAAATTCCAAAAAGTGCAAAAACTTATTTTTTTTATTAATATTCAATACAATAAATTTAATCGAAGTCATATAAGGAAGTAATATGAAATAATTGTGAATATCTTAAAAAACACATACATACATATGTATGTATGTATATACATAATAATCTGACATTATATGTCATTGACATTCCTACAAATGTCTGAGAATTTACAATAAAATGAAATAAATTTATGATTTTGTGTAAAGTGTTTGTAAAATTTAAAAATATATTTAGCATTTCCAAAAATAAAAATCATAATTAACTATAAACTAACTGAGAGCATGAAATAAATGTCAAGTCTATGTTACAAGTGTTGTAACATAAATGAATGTCAACATTTAGTGTTCGGAAAAAAAGGCCCAACTAACAAAGAATTTTATGTCATGACATATAACAAATATCATAACTTCTTCTCCCCTTTATAACCGAAACATCAGCGGTGACAATTTAGTGCCTTTCGCACTAGAATTAGTGCTTTTTAAGTCATCAAAGCAAGCGCTTTATTCAACTTGTTGCTTTTTAAAAAAGGCACTGAATTGGTGCTTTTCAACTTTTAATTTTAGTGGTTTTTGCAAATCCACTAAAAATTAACTTTTGATAGTCTGGTAGCTTCATAAAAAAAACAAATAAAAATTTTGCTCTTTTACTGCAACTGTAAATTTAAACACAGACAATTCATACGGAAGGCAGATCTAACAAGGTGACTGCATTTGCGTCTGTGACTGTCAGCTGTTTCCTTCCTAACTGTCAATTTTCATATCAAAACAGCGAAGAAAAGAGAATAACAACATACTGTTTGCTTTTTAGATATGAAGTTTTAGAATTCTTTGTTTCGTTTCGAATTATAGTGCACATCTTTGACACAAATTAAGGCAGTCGTTTTGCGTTTTGCCCTGAAAAAGTTGGCATCACTGCTTTAAACGCATACCTTCATTTGCCTCAATTGATGTATTACGAATACGACGTTTTTGTAACAGATTAAAGAACAATGCAACATTTCTTCTTTAATCTAGCGCCAATATGTCGTCACGATAAGATATTTTTTTTTGTTTTTCTCTGCTAGAATCAGTTATTTTTTATCTGCGCTGTACAGTGTTATCAATTTGAAAAGATAAAAGATAATTTATGGTTGAACATATGAACATATCAAGCCATAACAGCCATACAAAGCTTAACTGACAGATTTTTTGCAGCTCGTTTTTTTTTTTTTTTTACGAAAACCGATTATTTACAATCGCAGATAGTCGATTTGGTCAAAAAATTAACTTCGAAAATTGTGCCGCTTAAGCTTTTTTTTGGCGGTTGTGGAACGATATATTATTACATTTGCTTTCTGTTCACACTTAACTTTTTAATGCCTTCCTCTCTTAAAATGTTCAATATTTAAATGTATGGACTTATAATTTACGTATTGTAATATGTTAAAGAACACCACAGTATTCGCTCTTTAATCTGGTACCAAATTGTCGTAGTCGAAGTCGAAATACCCCAAATACGATAAGACCCCGTATTTTCTTAAAAGTATTCGAAAACGAAAATAATAAACATAAAGTTTCATAAATTTCATAAAGACTTTAATCACATTTTACAAAAAATTAATCTAAACACATTTCTTTCGACTGTCAAAAAATCTAACGTAAAGTGAAATTTTGTGTTCAATTAGAAACATAAGTAGAAAGCAAACAGCTGTTGAGGATTAACATGCCCACATTAATCATTGACTTCCGGTGACAGAGCAGTTTCATGCAAGCTGTAGTCGTGCCGGCCTTTGACAATAGACGGCGGTTAAATTAGTTGGTTTAGATAAGATAAAGAAAAGAAAAATACAATTTCGTTAACTTTCAGATATGGTTTACACGAAAAATATTTCAATAATAAATAGAAAATTTTAAAAAAATGGTTGACCATTTTTAAGTGTTTAAGGGCAATTCAGACTATTATACATTGTATTAATACATCTCAAAAACTCAAATTATACGTGCAAATGCGATGGTGTGAATACAAAATATCATGACGAATGGTAATGTCAAATTTTTATCGTATTATTTACCATTCGTCATGATATTTTGTATTCACACCATCGCATTTGCACGTATAATTTGAGTTTTTGAGATGTATTAATACAATGTATAATAGTCTGAATTGCCCTTAAACACTGACAGTATTACGAGTATGTCATAACATAAAAAGGAACAACTAAATTGTTTGCATTCAGAAAAGTTTTGTTTGCTTGTGCCAGTTACTTCTTAAGAAAACAAACAAAATTAATAATTCAACTTCATATAAATCCAATTTTTAGCAAAAATCACAAAAATGTAAAATATTTTTTCTAGAGAAAAAAAAACTTACGATACGTATATAAACCTATAAAATTGTTTAAGACAAGTGAAATTAAAACAAGTTATTCGCTTATAATATTGTTTTATAACTAATACATAAACTTAAATTATAAAAAAAAACAAAAATAACGCTGCGATGTCTGCCGCTGCTTTATGTTTTTGGCAAAACTCTTCTACGCCAACTGTCACAGTGCCCGACAGTACAACCAGTCCAAGTTCAATACTTACTTTAACACCAGAATCACCCAGCTCAAGGATAAATAAACTAAACAGTGGCAACGCTGTACAAACTCATTATCAAAATACAAATATAAACAATCACAATAATAACGAAAAAATTTACTTTTACAACAATCATAAAAATAACAATGATTGGGAAATGCAAAGTAGCGGCATTCACCACCAGTCATACAAACAACAACATGGCAAAAACAAAGATATTATTATTTTAAATGACAAACAGCGTGACCAGCTACGTCATGCTGATCTACGTTATGCCGTTCGTCATATTGGCAGCACTGATGATTTCGATGACGGCGGCGAGGGTGGTATTGATGGCTCTGACGTTGTTGATGTTGGTTTACGGACATTTTGTAATAATGATCGTGATTCAAGTTACTACGATAAGATGATGGTTGATCAAGAGGTGGCCCGTAGTCATCAGTTGCTTAGAAATTGTAGGTGTTTTTTTATACATATTTTATAGTACATACATATGTACATATACATAAGTATATTTGGTGTGTTTTTTTTCCTCTTAATTGGTTTTTTATGTCATTTGATTTTCTTTGTGTGTTCGATTCTTTTTTGTTTTGTTTTTTTTTGCATTTTCTTCTAGAAAACATCTGTTTTATTTTTTAAATAAACAAAGCAGTTTGTTTACACTGAGGAAAATTAAATTGGCAGTATAAACACATTTTTATAAAGAAAATTTCTACACGCCTCATTCCTCAACTGACAGCAACAAGGAAATGTTACAATAAATAAATCATTACGATAATATATAGTCAATGCTGGAGAGTTGAACGCGGACATTGTAAATTGTTTACAAAAAAAATTTTTTTTTCAAGTACATAGTACTTTTATTTTATATTCAGATATACATAAACTTTCGGAAAATCAACAAAACAGCCATCCCACTCTGTAGGAATTTCGATAAATGTTTTCATAATTTTAATGGTAGGTACACATTTTAGGACATGTTTATACAATCATTGGGATTTCATTGTTGGTCGCATTTCGTGTTGCTTTCGAGGTTTCAAGAATATCAAAATATTTTGATATTTTCAGATTGCATTGCAACGCGTGTGTCAAAATATTCAACAAGAAATATAAATGTGTTGCGTAACAGTGATCTGCATGATTACGATTCAAACGGCATAATTTTGCATTTTCTAAAATGAATATTGAGCTAGCACTTAACATTAACAAAATGAATGATGCTATTGCATGATTAATATCAATGAGACTGTTGTTAATAAATGCCTGTCATTGCTTGCAATTTAGATTCATTCATATGACTATCTAAAGCAATGAATCAGTATGATTGTTTTGAATACTTCTTAAACCACTTCTGACATATATAGTTCTATGTAATATTATAAAATAAAATAGCTAGGCCCATTATTTTTTATAAATTATTTTAATATGAGAAAAACTATTAATTAACACAATATGAAGAGATAGATTTTTTCATTTTATTTAATTTTTTATTACACGAAAAACTCCATTTTCGAAATTTTTTATTATATCTGAATACATTCTGTTAAATTTTCTAAAAACACTTTTTAATAGTTTCTTAACGCTATTTATTTATGTGTGGAAATATTTACTCAATGTTTTATAAACTGAAGACTTCATCTAGTCAACGTGCTTTTGTGAGTTATTTGATTACTATACAAAACAATCAAACAACATTACGAATTTTTTATTTATGTTTACTGACAACACTTAAAAAAAGAGAGTGAGTTAAAGACAGTCAGTTGTTAGAGAGGCAACACTGCAAGCAATATCATTAGTACATATTGATGTTAAAAAACAAAACAAGAGCATTGTAAAAGTGAGTGGAGAGCTAAAGTGAATCAACTCATACAGTTCACTGTTGCGTAAACACAGTTCGAAGTGTGTACTTACCATAACAGTAGTGGTGAAGAAGCTACCGTATGAAATACTCGTGTTAATAAAGGTGGAAGTACATACCACGCGTTACGCGGCAACGCTTTTCTGGCTTGTTAAACGTTCAACGCTACACAAATGGAAGGTTACACACCACGCTTTTGAAGCTTTTTTAGTTGTAAAATTTAAATCCTTTGCCGGCTATTTTTTTTTTTGCATTTACGTTGCATTTTTCTTTAAACATTTAATTCATTTTTGTATCCATTGTTTAATAAAAAAATTAATTTCTAATCATGTTTGTGTATGTTAGTTTATGAATCTGGCAACACTAGCTGTCATTTTGTATACAACGCGTGAAAGTTGAAGAATGTTCAACTTTTGGCGAGGTACGCGCGTCGCGAACTTCTCTATGTAACTTGCCTTATGAAAACACACTATTTCAACTTTTTTGACAGACGCGTGTATCGCATTAGCGCATTGAACGCGTGTTATGTACTTCCACCTTAAGGCGTATTAATTTAACAAGGTGGCATCACTGCGGCAGATGATTACAATTTGTTTTCTTTTTTGTCAAACACATATTTTTAACTATGTAATAAACAAATAATAAATTAAAAACATAATAAAATAAATTTCAAGTGATTCTTCTAATAGCTATTGAGCTAAATAAATATTTTTTGCTGGAAAACTACAAATATAAAAAAATTAAAAAAAAAATAAAAAAATTTGAGTTAAGCAGATGATGAAAGAAAGTGGGGGCAAAATGGGAATTGCATTGAATTTTCTTTTATTTTTTATTTTAATGAAAATTCCGCCAAAAACAATAAATGTAAAAATTTTACTACAAGTTTATGGTTTTATTATACGTATGTATGTATGTACATATCGTTACCTTAATGTAAAAAGGCCCTAACTGATTATTTTTTTGAAATCGAGATTTTTTTATTTTTCAATACATATGATGTTATTCTATCGAAATGAACAAAGAATTCGATTTCAAAGAAATTATGAGTTAGGGCCTTACTATATTAAGTTAACGATATAATATGTTGTGGCAGCTCAATTCAACTTTGTCTAAAGAAATTAAAAAAGCTGGCAGCACAACTTAATTTTGTCCGTACAAAATTTAAACCAATTAAAGCTAAAAATGTTCCGAACAAAATTAGTTCCGTTCTCTTTCTCTCTAAAGTAGAGAAATGTCAAAAATTTGGTTTGTTTGATCAAAATAATGTATTTTTATGAAGACAATAAATAAAAACAAACTAAATTTTATTCGTACACTTTAATTTCTACTGTTTGACACTCAGTCATTGCAATAAATGGCCATTTCCATAATGTCGAACGTGACCGTCGTACACAAAAGAAAACAAAAAGTAAAAATGAATTTTTATTTTGTCAATAATCGTAACTTTTAGCTCTAAATTAGCACTAAAATTTTTGCTAATTTTAAATTTTCAAGATAATTGAAAAAAACCAGGCATGTGGCAAAAATGGGACTTGATTACAGCAGAACCTAAAGCAATATTTTAATGTGACTAATTTTAGAATGCTGTGCCTCGTTTCTGTAAAAGGAATGTGAGAACTTTTCGAGTCGAAAAAAATTGTTATCATCCTGTGAAACACAGGGTGAGTAAGAAAAAAACCTTATTTGTTGATATTTTTTGTAAGTTTTTATGTGAGTAACCCGTGTAAAATAGGACAACCAATATAATTATCTAATTTTTCTCGATGCGAGAACTTCTCACAAGTTACATAAATGGGGCACTGTTTACTCTGATTGTCTCTTTAAAGTGCTTTTGATATCTGCCAAAAGTTATTTATTTATTGTTTTTGTTACTCTTTTTACGAAATAAAAAAGCTTAGTAAAAATGTTCTCAAATTAACAGATATATTCAAACGGTCTAATTCATAACAAATATTTTAGGTTTATTAAAGGTTTGTTTGACAAATTTGCCATATAAATATGTCAAATAAGCGCTTAATAAACCTGAAATATATTTTATGAATAAGGCAGAAAGTATTTATTTTAAGATATGTACATAACAACAGCAAACTTAAGAAAAATTTGCTTTTTAATTTACGATTTTGTGAAGCTAATTCATCTTCTTTAAGTTTGCCACTCAACTTTAAATAATTTAAAATTATGCAAAATTTTGTTAGGTATTTTCTTTAAATTTTCTCCTACGATGTCACACGTGACCACTTTTATATATGTATGTGTGTACGTGCTACCATCACAAATCTTAATATTTTTCAGAAAGGTTTTTTATTTTCAATGCATGTATGTACATACTTTTGACGCACTGATAACAAATGTTATTTTCAATCTCGCACGTGACATCGAAATATGCTATATTGCAAAGAACAAAAAAATTATGCATTATCAGAAATATTTTAGAGAGAAAAAGTTTTTAAGAACGTTTATCAAACCAAAATGTTGAAAAGTTCTGCATTATGTACAAAAACATATTATTGAGATATGATTATGTTGCGGTACAGGAGCAGCGTTGTCAACTTTTTAAATTTCAAAAAGCACTGAAACCAGGGAAAAAACGTCTAATTTAAGTAAAAAAGCTCTAAATTAAAATTTTTTTGTTTAATAAAAAATTTTGTATATAAAAAATATAGAAATCGGTTGACCTTGCATTTTATCCCTAAAACTTCAAATTTGAAGCATCCGATATACATTTTGATTCCATGAGAATCAGTGAATTCTAAAATCAATTTGATGAAACCTTTTTAAGTTATTATAAAAAGTTTAATTTTTTTTCGTCAACGAAGAAACAAATCACATGAAATTAGTCAAATTAGCAGCAATTGACAAGTCTTTTTGACTTGCTGATTAGATTTTGAACTCGATGGGAGTAGTAGTTAATTTGTTTTAAAATCAAGACTTTCAAAATGTTTATTATTTTTTTTATTTTTTATTAAACAATGCTGTGGAAACATTCTTTCACAGCAAACGCAATATTAATAACAAACTTACAAAATTAAAAAATAGTAATATGTAAGTTAACCAAGTTATATTAACTTAAATTATATGTACTATTCTATATTTGTGATTTTGAACGGGCTAAAGTTCGTATCGCTTTTTAAGCCAAATTACATGTGATAATTATTAATGAAGAAATAACACCAAAGTCTGTTGTAAATATTCTGACTAACAACACATAGTTGAACGGAACAGCCAGCCGTTTTCGAAGGCCACTAAACCTTCATCATCAGCGTTCTTTTGTGTTTGGTCAACTGTGTGTGGTGTCAGTTGATGTAGATTTCTGCTTTATATACTTAGCATTTTATTGCAAATGGAATATGTGAATTGTTTTGATTCATCGTATTTCAATTTGCTGAAAGCTTTTTTGTATTGTAAGCTCAATTTTACCATCACTATATTTACAACAGTCTTACCATTGTCGTTTTGTTCTTTTTACTAACTTTAGCCCGTTCAAAATCACAAATATAGAAACAAATGGAGTTCGAATAATAATTAAAATTAACTATATGTACTATTATTTTAGAAAAAAGGTACGAAGTAGGTTATAAATATGTAGCCTGAAACGGCAGCTCTATTAGCAACAAAATGTTCTCCTTTCAGACCGCTTTTATATAAAGCCAAGTGTAAAGCAAGCCACAGACCTTGCGACATTTGGGACAACATGATCAGGTTGTGTATGAGATTGTAAAGTGTGTGGGGTCGTTGTATGAAGTTGTGTCTCGGTTGTATCAAAGATCAAAAAGATTTGATTTTCTGGCAAGTTGTATAGACAGGTTGTATAATTTAGGAGTATGTTGTGCAACTTCATTTCATTTCGTTTTTATTTTCGTAGTGTCATATAAAAAAACGTCACGCACGAATTCAAATGTGCGTTTAAAATGTTATGCAAATGTAATTTTGGTAGTCTTTTGGCTCACTTTCTTTTAGTGTTTTTAAAAGTTTGTTGTTAGAAAATGTTCCTTTTTATATAAATCAATTTTTTTTTACCAAATTTTTTTCTGCACTCCTTTACATTCTTCTTCGTCTTTTTGCACGAAAAAAATTATCGACTACGATATGCGCAGTAGTACCCGATGTCAAGTTTTTTTTTTTTTTTTTGTGAAATGAAGTTGTGCGCTAATTTTGCACACGTTGTTGTATAGTTTGTGTCCAAAACACACAACTTGATAAACCAATGTGTTGTACTAACGATCGCAAGGTCTGTGGCTTGCATAAGGACAATTTTTTACGTGTTTTAAACTTAAATAAAGTAATAAAGGTAAAAACGTGATCAACTTCTGCATTTAAACATTGAAGTTTGATGGGTATGCAATTTCGATAATGCCCCAAACGAGTTTATATCAAATGAATCGTTATGACTTTATTTCTGCCCAAAACTCGATAGCGAACTCAAAGTTTCTCCATTGGATTAAGTCAATTATTCTCTATTTACAGTATATACAGGGTGGGCCAAAAGAAACCAAGGGGTGTAAAAGTTTAATAACTTTTTTGTTTATTAATTTTTTTTAATTTTTTCTTTCAGATTATATAGACAACACTTGGAGAATTTATAATGGAGAGGTTCACAACTGAACAGAGAACCAGAACAATAGAATTTTATTATTTAAACCAGAGATCAATTATTTTAACGCAAAGAGCATATCGTCGACATTTAAACGTCAGAATTTCGCCCTCTGAAGCGATGATTCATTGCTTAGTTAATCGTCATCACCAACATGGCAGCGTAAGAGATTTGCCTCGAACCGGTAGACCACGTTTAAGTCGCACTGCGGAAAATATTGAACGAGTACAGCAGAGTGTTAACGAAGCACCAGAAACATTCTGGCTCAGCTAGAAATGTCTCGTACGTCACTACGGCGCATTTTAAAAAAAGACTTACAGTTACACCCATATAAGGTGCAATTGGTCCAAGAATTAAAACCCGCAGATCATCGGCAACGTCTAAATTTTGCAGTTAAATTTCAAGAGTTGGCCAGAAATGAAATCAACTTTATTGAAAATTTGATTATGAGTGATGAAGCTCATTTTCATTTGAATGGCTTTGTTAATGAGCAGAACTGTAGGTTCTGGGGTTCTCAAAATCCAAGAGCCATTCATCAACGCCAATTGCACCCCATCAGGTGTACAGTATGGTGTGGGATCACATCTGAAAATGTCATTGGGCCCTACTTCTTCGAGAATGAAGATGGAAGTGCTGTAACCGTAAATGGAGAGCGGTATCGGTTTATGATAGAAAATTTTTTACGTCCTGCTCTTGAAAACAGACCTGGTATGTGGTTTCAGCAGGACGGAGCCACTGCCCATACTGCCCGAGACACAATGGCACTTTTAAGTAAAATTTTTGGAGAGCGAATAATTTCTCGAAATTCGAAAATTATTTGGCCAGCGCGATCACCAGATTTGACAGCACCCGACTCTTTTCTTTGGGGTTTTTTGAAGGAGCGAGTGTATGTGAACAAGCCAGAGACAATCCTTGAACTCAAGGCAAACATTGTTGCAGAAATTCGAACGCTACAGCCACAAGTTTTGAAAGATGTTATGGAAAATGCTCTAAAAAGAGCCCATCAGTGCGAAGCTGAAAACGGTGGTCATTTAAGAGACATCATTTTTCATACTTAGTGTAAAAAAATCTCCATTTTGTATATTATATAATCTGAAAGAAAAAATAAAAAAAAAGTTAATAAACAAAAAACTTATTAAACTTTTACACCCCTTGGTTTCTTTTGGCCCACCCTGTACTAGAAAATATTTCGCTATTAGACTATACTAGCATTATGTCTTCTTTGTCGTGTGGCAAAACACTGTTTCCATTAATTGTGCTTAAAATGTGAAAGTTTGAGAATAAAATGCACGTATTTCTTCAACCAAGTTTTGTACAATCTTATTAGAATATTTTGAAATGTTCCATTTAACTTCAGTGCTTATATTTTTTGAATGTTAGACTTCTTCAAAAAAAAAAAAAAAAATATATATATATATATTATATAAGGAAAATTCTTTTTGAATTTTGGGTGCCACCTCCAAGAAATAAAAAGCACCAAAAATTAGTTTAAAAAAGCACCGAGCACTAACTTCAAAATTTTTCGCGTCGACATTTCACTTATATATTTCGTTAATTTTTACATCTTATCGAAAAAATTTTAAATACCTGATATTTTTTCCAAGATCCTAGTAATGTTATGAAAAAAAATTAACAAAAGTTTGTTGGCTTTATTTCCCTGGGAAGTTTTATTTACATTTTTTTATTTTACTAACAATAAGTATTCAAATCTTAAATCTATAAAAAAAAATTATTAGGCCCGACCAGAGTCGGACATAAACTTAGTGATAGTTATAAATAATACATAAGTAGTGATAATCAAAAAGGAAAAATAAATATATTTTCAAGCAGTCCCATCTGGAGTGTTAAGTATAAGAGCCCTTGTGTCCCTCTTTTTAAGGCGGATGTGTCCAGTAAAGTTCAAAATATTACTTGCCAGCGGATTAGGATGTGACTCGAGTTTTGTTAAATATTTGCCTGCGTATTTTGCAATTTCTTCAGTCACTAGTGGCATATTTAAATCACGATGTATATTTGAATTTTTTATGTACCATGGAGAGCCGATGTTATTAACCGTAAAATTTTGTTTTGCTTTCGTTGGATTTTCTCGATATATGAAGCTGAAGCAGTGCCCCATAGTTGAATTCCGTAACACCATATTGGTTTCAAAATCGACTTGTATATTAAAAGTTTACAATCTAGACTGAGTGTTGAATTTCTATCAATCAGCCAATGTATCTGAGTTATTTTAAGTTTCATTTGTGTTAGCTTTGAGTCAATATGGTGTTTCCATGTAAGCCGACGATCAAGGTGTATACCAAGGTATTTCACATATGAATGTTGAGGAAAAACTTGACTGTTGATTCTAATGGGGGACAAGTATCTTTTCGTAGGGTAAAGGTTATATGTACGCACTTCTGTTCGTTTATTTTTATTCTCCATAAGTTTAGCCATAGCTCAAGCTGTGTTATATGTTCCTGAAGATATCGGGATGCCTCATGAGGGTTTTCGTGCATACTAAGGTAGGCTGTATCATCGGCAAATGTAGAAGTATGGATATTACTGTTCACAGGCATATCACAAGTATAAATCAAATACAAAACTGGCCCCAATATACTCCCTTGAGGTACACCGGATGAGATAGTTTTGGGCGCACTCATAAATTCTCCTTCCATAACAGAGAACTTCCGGCGTAAAATATAACTTTCCAAAAGTTTTAGAATATTATTTGGTAGATATGTCTTCAATTTTAAAATTAAGCCATCATGCCAAACTTTATCAAATGCCTGAGAAACATCAATAAATAGGGCAGAACAATACTCCTTTTCTTCGAATGTTTTCCTTATAAATTGAACCAATCTATGCGTTTGTTCAATGGTGCTATGCTGACTTCTAAAACCAAATTGATGTTCCGGTATGCACATATTATCTGTTAGACAAGGGGACAATTTTGTCATGAGCAGCTTTTCGAAGAGTTTTGACATAGTTGACAGCAAACTTATTGGCCTATATGACTCTGCTTTGGTAAGATCTTTGCCCTGCTTTGGAATCATTTTGACCTTGGCATGCTTCTAGTGTTGTGGAAAATACTCCAGTCGTAATATGGCATTAAAAATAAACAGCAGGATTCTTATTGCAATATGCGGCAAGTTCATCAGCATCTTGTTACTAATTCCATCAATACCTGAAGCTTTATTTGGTTTGAGTTCAGCAATTACTTTTTGTACATCACGCATCTTAAACTTTAAGGGTCGAGGGGGTAGAGCAACTACACTCGGCAAATCAGAAACACCATTACATGTGTTTGGCGTAAATATGGATTTTAAGTGCTCAGCAAATATTTTACATTTTTCCGTATCGCTTCTTGCCCAATTTCCCGGTAGATGTGCGCAGAGGTGGCTTAAACTCAACGGGTGTTTTAAGTTTTCTAGCAGCGCGCCACAAAGAGTAATTTGATGCTTGTGTGACATCAAGACCTTCCAGATAATTTTTAAGAGATGCAGTTTTTTCAGATGCAAGCAACTCTTGTAGTCGTTTAGTACACTCTTTAAATCTGATTTTATTTTGGGGTGATCTGTGCTGTTGCCATTCCCTTCTAGCTCTTCTTTTTTCATACACGAGACGTTCAATATCCCTAGAATAAATTTTATTAAACCCAGTTTGCGGATGGGAGGTAGTGGCATGCTCAGCAGCCTGTTTAATATTTTCATTAATATAGGCAATGCTAGATTCAATATCATTGGGTGTTCTTAGCGTAATATTTTCCGTACAATGACTACTAAGATATTTTTTGAATCCCAGCCAATTATATATAATTTACATATAGTACAGATTAATACACGTTTTAGTCTGGTCATGAATTTAAGACATAGGCAAAATAAAAGTTAATTCACTAAAGTAAGATTCAGCTTCATAAAAAAATCGTAGTATTTGGTGGGATATGCTTTGTTTTGGATCACAGCAGTAAACTTTCAACTAATTCCATACAGCGTTCCTTTGGAGTGGCATACCAAGCATTTTGGATTTCTTCCCATAAATCGCTCAAATTTTTGGTTTTACTGCTCGTACATGCTCCTCAACATCATTCCACAAGTTCTCAATTGGACTCAGGTCCGTGGATTGAGCTGGCCACTTTAGCACAGTGATATTCTTTTCCTGTAAGCAACTCTTCACAAGGCGCTTAGGGTCATTATGATGCATAAATGTCCACGATAGAGGCATGTTGTCCTCAGCGAATGGTACCGTAATGCATGTCAGTATTTTCAGGAGAATAAAAAGACTTCTGAATGAGAAAAATTTGCGTGGGTGTATTGCACAACGCCAACCACTTGTGTCAAAAAAATATTTAATCCAGACTAGCGTTTTCAAGAGAACATCTCAATAAACTGACGAAATTTTTATAAAAATATATAATCCAGACTAGCGTTTTCAAGAGAACATCTCAATAAACTGACAAAATTTTTATAAAAATATACTTTGGAGCGAAAAGTCGAAGTTTTTCCGTTTTGGTTCTGACGGAAACCATTACGTATGGTGCTCTCCAAACCTGGAGCATCACCCAAAGTACACCCTTAAAACAGTTAAGCATGGTGGTGGCAATGTCATGGTGTGGGCAGCATTTTCCTGGCATGGTGTAGGGCCCATTTACAAGATTATCACTAAAATGGACCAGCACATTTACAAAAACATACTGACATGCATTGTGATACCATTCGCTGAGGACAACATGCCTCTATTGTGGGCATTTATGCATGATAATGACCCTAAGCGCACTTCACGCCTTGTGAAGAGTTGCTTACAGAAAAAGAATATCACTATGCTAAAGTGGCCAGCTCAATAAACGGACCTGAGTCCAATTGAGAACTTGTGGAATGATGTTGAGGAGCATGTACGAGCAGTAAAACCAAAAATTTGAGGGATTTATGGGAAGAAATCCAAAAAGCTTGGTATACCACTCCAATGGAACGCTGTATGGAATTAGTTGAAAGTTTACCCAGGATATACGCTGCTGTGATCCAAAATAAAGCATATCCCACCAAATACTACGATTTTTTTATGAAGCTGAACCTTACTTTAGTGAATTAACTTTTATTTTGCCTATGTCTTAAATTCATGACCAGGGGTCGAATCGTCACATCCGTGAACGTACAACTCGTCACGTAAAAACACCATTTTCGGATTATGACATACGTGAACGTGCTGAAATACCATTCAACTTATACGATTGACCACTTTATTTGTTATCGTACGATTGTCGATACGAACACGGATGTGACGATTTGAGCCCAGACTAATAGCATAGACAGACGACAGCGTTAATTTGCATTAAAATCTCATTAATGTGAATTGAAAATTTACCCTGCCAGACGACAGTATTTGCATTAAGTAAACAAAATCTGTACATCCCTTTCGTGCCACACACTTCGATAATTTTCCTTGGAAATATTAAAATGACAAAAATGTGTCTCGATTTAAATATTTTTTTGTTCTTTTTCTAAAAACAATTAAAATAACTTATATTTTCTGACCGAATCGCATTTTAATTTTGAAAACCAAAACAATTTGCCAACATTTGTTTGATTGTTGACGGTGTTACCATATCAGGACTGTGTTATCATATAGCTAAATTAATTCACTGTCATTTAGTGCATTTACGGATGAGGATAATTCACAAGTTAATTTGCATTAAGACAGTTAATGCAAATTAACGCTGTCGTCTGTCTATGCTATAAAACTTGTATTAATCTGTATAATATTCAAATTAAATTTCCTAGGGAAATAAAGCTAACAAACTATTGTTAATTTTTTTTCATGACATTACTAGGATCTTAAAAAAATAACTGGAATCTAAAATTTTTTCGATAAGATGTAAAAATTAACAGAAATATATAAGTGAAATGTCGTATCTTAAATTCGTGACCACCACTGTACATATCGCTCATTTACTTGAGCAAGCTCAACTCTTGAGAGAAAAATAAAATTTTATTTTTTCCATTAAATTGAGTGTAAATTTAAAACTTTAAAATCGTTTTTTGAGTTATGATGTTTTTCAAGTAAATTAGCGATGTGTACTCATATTTTGCAATAGTTCCAAGTTTTTTTTTTAATTATTTATTTAAAATACTTTTTAGATATTGTGCCATTTTTTTCTTGTTCTTAGTTTTAATATTGTGTAATATTCTTTATAGCCAAATGACAAGAAGCAGAACTATTATGTATTGTTAAATATTAATAAAAATAACGAAAAAAGAGATCCCAATGACACATATTTTTTTCTTATTACATATTACAAAGAGATAAACATAGAATTAAAAATGAAAAAAAAAAAGAATTATTTTGTCATTTTATTGTCTACCTAATCGGAAAACGAGACATTTTGGCATCCAACAGATTTAGGTGTTGTTGTTGCTTTATCTTCGTTTTCTATCATAATTACAAGAACGAACATTCATCTTTCATTTATTTATTTTTTCCAACAAATACTGTGCCACAGGAATTTTATTTAAAAATCTTAGAAGAACATAAAAAACACTTTTTACCCTAGACGGAAAATATGTGCTATTAAATTAAAAATAAAATATATGTGTTAAATAAAATATTTGGTAGTGCTGAAGAGTTGCGAAGAAATTTTTAATTATACATAATCTAAATCTTAAAAGAATAAAAAGTTTACAATATCAATCAAAAGGTTACGTTAATTAAATAAACACGGCCGTATTTCAGGTGATCCAAAAAAAAAAATTAATTTTTATTTCAATTGTGCAATGCAGCCTTAAGGCTCAGTTAGCCGACTGTAATGTAAAGTAACTGCAACAGTAGGAAACAGCTGATCGATATTGTTATGTGAAAAGTAATGAAAATGGTTATAGAGATGTAATGTAACGTAACCTACTTTTCATATAAAAGCATCGATTAGCTGTTTTCTACGTTACAGTTACATTACATTACAGTCGGCTAACTGAGCCTTTATTAGTCTTTACTTTCTGTTGCTATGGCTGTTCTGTGCCGTTCTGTTGCTAAATTTTAATCCATAGTTACTTTTTCCGTAATAACTTATCAGCTGTTAAAATAGAATAGGAGATAGATCTGGTACAAAAACCGGCACTGCGACACCTGATGCATCTTTTGTGCAATTCTGTTCAGCTGTTTCTGACAAACAAAGAAAAAATGTTGAGTTTTGCATCGTCCATTGCTAGGGTAGGGTTCAATATAATTTTATGTTTTTTATTTCATATAAGCTTGTAAAAATAAATTTTTAAAATTGTAAAAGCACAATCACAGTTTATTTAATTTTGTCACTTACAATCACTTAAATAGTTTTTAATTTTCACAGGTTGAACCGAAACAGAACGGAACAAAAAAATTAACGACTTTTATGAGGCCCGGTTCACTCACATCAACTTTTGTTCATCAACTTTTTCATTTAGCTGGTAGAAAAAAGATAAATTTTGTGTTTCCTTCTCCGTCTATCTTATAGCTGAATTACCAGTTGACGTGTGTGAACCGGTACTAAGATTACTCTGTAAACAACAAAAGAGTCAGCTGATTCGTAAGAGAACAGAAATTAAAAACTAATTCTGCTTTGTGGTCAAAAGTTTTATGGAAATTTTGTTTTAACATAATAAACTTCAAACCCAAATTACATTTTGTGCTTACGGCCGACGATTTTTGTACTTCAATTAGTTGAAGCATTTAACTGAAAATATTAATTAATAAATATTTTTCTCTATGTAAATTTTTAACTAATTTTCTCTTTCCTTTTATATTTTCAGTGTCTGCAGCTTACGTATCCAGTGCGGCAGCTGTTGTTGAAGCTGGCAGTGGCGGTGGTCGGCAGCGTCATGCTCCCCTCTATGGCCGTTTTGTAGGTGAAGAAGAGCTTCCTGCTACACATCGCGATGTTATGCATCATGTAAGTGTTTATACATATATAGTCTAGTACTGACTATCCTATATAATTAAAAAACTTTTGAGAAAATGCAACCCTGATCGATGTAATGGAGCTTATGAAAATTTTCAAAAGACAATTCCCCTTATTGTGGTTGGCGATGTTGTGGCGAAAATCAGGGTTTTTGTACTAGATTAAAGAAAAATGTGGCTTGTTTTCTTTAATCAACTCCAAATATTCGAATTTGAAGTCGAAAAACGCCAATCATGATAACGCCCAATAAAAACTCATTAGATCGAGCGATTATTTAGGATAGTGAGTACTTATGTATGTATGTATATATTTTTTTCTATATCTTATTTAATTTGATTCCATTAAATTGAAGTTACATTTTGATCGATATCGAAAACCTTAATTTGACCCCAGTGTGATTCTTAAAATTTGCACAAAATTGAAAGATATTGACATTTTGCTTTTCCAAAAAAATGTGGTTTTGCTTATTCAGTTTTCATTTGTGCCGATAATTAAGAAAGTGGTTCAATTCACATCAATATTTGCCTCGAAATATTAAATAAATCTTACAAAAGCTTCATTCAAAAAATATTAAATAAATAAAAGTATTCCTATAAGAAAGGTTTAATTTTGATACGTGAAAAAACTACCGTGCGATTCATTCACAGGAAAATCTTACAGAAGTCTGGCCAACTTTAAAAAATCCCTTCAAAATGGCACTGAAGCTGCCACGCTGTTCCAGAGATCTTCATGATTACGTATCAAACGGCATAATTTTGTCTTCCTTTTTTGAGCCAGAACTTAAGATTAAAAAAAATTAAATGTGCTAATGCATGATTCACATTCACGTAGGTGTTGTTAATAAATGCTTAACGCTCCTTGCAATTTCTCTCTTTATTTATATGATTCACAAAAGCTTTGAATCAGTATAATTATTATGACAACTTAAAAAAATCTTATTCTTATTATTTCTAATTTCATTATGTAAAATTTTTTTAAAATAATTTTAAATAGTTATTTCAAAAACTCATATTTTTCATAGTTTAGAGGAGGAGGAAAAAACTAAATAAAAAAAGATGCAATATTGATACAAAATTTTTTTAAACGCAATATTATGTGCTTATGTAAAGTGTTTTTAATAAAAATTGCGTTAAAAAAATTTTGTATCAATATTACATCTATTTTTATTTAGTTTTTTCCTCCCCCTCGAAACTATGAAAAATATGAGTTAGGGCCTTTTCGTATTAAGTTAACGATATGCACTGTTTTATTAACTTAAAACTTCATCTGTTCAACGTCTTTCCGTGAGTAATTTGATTATTATATAAAACAATAAATCATTACACAGAAAAAAAAAATATTCCCGCAATAAACAACTTTAATTGAAAATAAAACCAAAAATTAATTAAAACTGTAATTGAGTCAATTAAACTTCGTAATTAATTAAATTTTTAAACAAAGGTTTAATTGACTTAAATACATTTTTAATTGAATTTTTGTTTTATTTTCAATTGAAGTTGTTTATTGCAGTAACATTTTGTTTCTGCGTAGTCTGAATTGGCCAAACACTGATGACAACATTTTTTGAGGGCGTACTGATTTTCGAAATCTTTGGAGGCTTATAAATAAAATTGTTCACCAAACTCGCCAAACTGAGTATAGGGTTTTACTACCCTTTGGTAGTAGAATCGAACCTATACCGTCAAGACCGTGTGTTTTTCGCTGTTGCACGGTGTAATCGTCGGAGCAACCCATAAAAACTCATTTTCACAAATATGTATGTATGTATGTATGTACTACCATAATGATTGATGAGTATATTGATAGTGTGTAGAGCGCTTTAGACAACTTTCACAATTAAGGCGCTAGTTTTTATTTAATGCAAAATTGAATAATGTTTGTTTTGTTCCTAAAATTTACGTTAAAAAAAGTTGGTTTGAAGTACCAAGGAAAATTGCACAACTGACATGTCACAACGATCAATGATCGAAGCCGATCAGCTGTGAGTCAGCTAATAGCCGCCGCCGGCAATTTTTGAATACTCTCAGCTGCCATCGCTAACAATTTCAAAAGACTTCAAACACTATTCTTATTCACCTCTAACGTGAGAAAAAGGTGAACATTTTATTCTTCTGCGGATTCGGATCTTTTTGTGTAATGAAGAGCTGTTCGCATTAAAACAGGCTATAAATATACATACTTACATACATACTTAGATATATTGTTTTGCTTTTAATTTTAATAATTAACTATTGTGGCCTTTACAGCGATCTAGTCCAACGTCTTCATCAGAAGTGCGTGCTATGCAAGCACGAATTCCAACACATTTTCGTGATCCAGCAACGGCGCCGTTAAGGAAATTAAGCGTAGATTTAATCAAGACCTACAAGCATATAAATGAGGTAAGTTTCTAAAAAGAGTCTACAAAAAATTTTGATTGCTTCTTTCGTAGTAAAAAAAACAAATTCCAATGACCACAAAAAAAGAAGAAATCAACAAATTGTAGTTAATGTTTCATTTTTATTTTTATATACAATTGATTTATTTATTTATACGTACTGAGTCTTCTTTTTTTTAAATTCATTTTATGGGTCAAGGGCATTTCTAAGCAAACGTTAGTCGTTTTTTTTTCTTCAAATTATATTTATTGTTCGTTGAATTTTGTTATTTCTATTTGTCATTTGGTGCGTTGTTATTGTTGTTAGTTTTGTTTTGGTGTTTCTATCTTTGTCATTGTCAAGTGAACGCCGTGTGTCGATTTAATGATATACAGATATTTTATTTTCTTAATCTCAATGTTGAAACCAAAATAACATGCAACAAACTTGTAATAATAAAGAGATACGCTGGTGGAACTATGTACTTACCTACACAATCCGACGTATAATATAGTAAATTTTTTTGTAGAACATTTTAGCCCTCTAACCTTCCTTTTCCTTCTCCTTTTTTTTTTTTCTTTAGAAAAACAGTAGAAAAATTACCCCCAAACGGTTATATAAAGGTTTAATATGTTCTGTAAAAATATTGGTCATGAAATTCTATTAAAAGTCTCTGAATACATCAAAGGTAGAAATTGACCTTAAACACCAGAATTCAGTCAATACTTGAAATACGTTTAAGGGTTAATTTCGTACTCGTTCACTCTCACATTATAGGAACAAGATGTGTTCAGCAGTTTTATGTAAAATTTTTGCGGAATACTTTAATCCTCTAACTCTTCTTCGTAGAAGTCTTTTGTATCCCTTTTTATGAAAGATGAAATGACTTAAATTCTCCGAATACATCAAAAATTTAAATTCTTCTTAAATACTAGAATTTAGTCAAAACTTGAAATACGTTTAAGGGTTAATTTTGCACTCGTTCACTCTTGCATTTTAGGCACAAGATGTGTTTAGTAGTTTTATGTATTTTTAATCCTGTCATAAAAAGGGGCCAAATAATCATCATAAAACGGGCATAAAAATAAAATCGGTTCGAATGTTCTGCACAATATTCGCCATGATATTCTTTTATAAGCCTCTGAAAAAACTTAAATTACAATCTCAACTTAAAAACCTGAAATAAGACAAAACTTTAATTAACCCTAGAGTGCATTTTAAGTCATTCCGACCTTGCTTGTTATTAAAAATTCGCAGCTAATATTTTTTTTAAGAATATTTTAAAGCCCTTCGTTACCGTTTAAGCGTACTTATGTATGTGACATCTTGTTAGTAAAAAGACAAAAAAATACTATACAGGGAGGGAGGGGTAAAATTTTCCATACATATTTTTTTTTAGGATTTTATACAAAATGAAATTTTTCTTTAATTTTAAATCATTTACATAATTGGATTTCTGTAACGTTTTTTTATCCAACATAAAAGTTATTGACTAACTTACTTTTTTATAGGGAACAAAAATCAAAAGCATCATAACTTTGTATAGATATGTATATAAAATTAGATTAAAAAAATGTCTTGTGTTTCCACAAAAATGTCGAGAAATTTTTAATTTACAATTACTCTCGTTATTATGATAATTTTTTATGTAACACAAATATATAGCAAAATAGCAACAATCAACAAATAAAAAATTGTATTCTACTTCCCAAAATATAAAAGAAACCGGATATACACCATTAACACGCTGTTGAATATCTATACATACATATATATCTGTACATCCATTCATACATACTTTCATTTCCATATCACACGTTTATTATGATGACGATGACAATCAAGATGACGATAATAATGAAGATGGCGAATGTGAGTGATAATGATGTTGTTAATGGCAATAATAATGATGTAGGCATTTCATCTTTTATCATTATTAGTTTTGCTGTTGTTATTAAGATTTTAAAAGTGTGTGTGTGTGTGGCGCTAAGCATACTGTTATGTATGGAGAATAAGTATGTATGTGTTTGTTGTTGTTTGTTAATATCAGACATGTAAAGTTGAGCTCCAAAAACACACACACACACACATACAGACACAGGCAGCCATCACCACAACTTGTTTTCTAATGTCTCTTGTAAAAATACTGTTAGAAGGTACATATTTATGATGTGTGTGCGTGCGTGACTGGGAGCATTGAATGGGAGTGTGAATAATGTTGTGTGATTGTGTATTTGTTGTTGTACGGCTTGTTTAAACAATTTGTAAGAGTTTGTGCTGCAGCGTTTTTTTTTTGAGTTTACTTTGCAGAAAGTCTGTGCAGTTTTGTGGATTGTTTTTGTTTTTGGATCTATCCATAAAAATTAACGTTTGGTGATGCCAAATTGTTACAATTAGGGAATTCACAATGAGTATATTGAAATTTGAATGTGGCAACATTGTGTCATCTTAGAATTTTCATTGTTAGCAGGCAATAACATAAAACAAACAGGTATATTTTTTAAATTAGAAATTATTTTTGGATAAGTTTTACAAACATTTTTTCATCAACTACAGCTGCGCTGACAGTTTTAGTTTATTTAGTTTAACATTACCATATTGAAAATGACATGCTTTTTATACTTTTAAATTTTCCACCTGTTAATAAATTTGATTAACACACAAACAAAAACAAAAAACTTGCCAGCCTATATTAAAGTATTAAAATTGAAAATTTGCAATATTAAGACATATTTTAAAACGTTATTGTGAACTCCCTAAATAAGTTTCATTGGGGTCTAAGATTTTTTATATATTCGCAATGATTTCAAAGGAACTAATTAAAGTACTGTTCACATAAAATCCGGCCACATCGCAAAATCTTTTTGGAAACCCTAATGGTGACAAAAGGAAAATAATTAAGTTATTAAAAAAAAAGTTTTTGGCGTTTTTTTAGTTTTGGCGCTTTTTTAACCTAAAAAGTTCTATTTTTGTGTGCGCATATTTTCGTATATTCTTTGAAGACAACATATTTAAAAAAAATTCATCATCTGAAAGATATTGTAAAGCCGCGTCCAATGGTGCATTAAACTTTACCATTCATACCATCAGCAGCGTTACTCGTATTCCATAAAAACCATGATTTTTAAGTGCACCTACTATATCGAGCCATAACCGCTAAAATAGCTCAAGCGACACATTTTTTGGACTTCCTTTTTTTTGACGAAAATCGACTACATATTTACGATCGCAAATAATCGATTTTGGTCAAAAATTGAATTTCGAAAATTATGTCGCTTAAGCTATTTTGGCGGTTATGGCGCGATATACTACTTATATTTAAATAAATTCTATTACATTATTAATTGATATTATGAATTTTCTTATAAGTGAACATTTAATTAATTTTTTAATTGATATTACAAATATCAATTAATATTACAAAATTATTTATATAACTTTTTTGCGTGTACTTAATTACTTATAAAATGCATTCGAAGTTTTTTAACTTTTGCTTGTAAAGTAGTGTTATTATACAATAATATCCGTGGGTACGGTTACAAACTTACAAGATGGTTTTGTGAATTTTTCAAACACATAATGTACGGGTATGTTCTGCATTCCACCTGAAATTGAAAGGAGTGAAATTGCCATAAAATTGTTGTTAGAAATATGTAATTCTAGCAACAATGCTATGGCAATTCCACTCGTTTTAATTTCATGTGGATTGCAGAACATACCTGATTTAATATTATTTGCATAATACTCGTTTATGAAAACATATTGGAAATTTTCGGCTAAAACAAGACAACAATTGCTAGCAAAGTAGTAAAAAATATTCGGTAACCTTGTTTATAAGCTTAAGTGACGCGATGTCTGTATGCAAATCAACAGCCAGCTGTCTCATGTAATACTTACGACTACACATAACATTTTGTATAACAAAATAAAAACATAATTTTTACCGAAAAAATAAGCTTCTTGTTCTAAATTTTCTATACTAGAATTGTCTTGTTTTCATATGACAAATACATACTTATTAGTGTCATAAACCTTTAGGTTTCTTCCAAAGTAAACATTGCCACACTTAATTTTTAAAGCTTAATTTATTTTAATGCACACACACACACACTCTCATTTCTCTAGTTCTGTTTGCTTTATTAAAGACCCAAAATGAAATTGTTGTCATTGTTGTATACACAGAAACTTACCATCCACTTTTTTTCGAACACTCTCTTTAGTTATTTTCTTTGATGGGCCATTTTTGATGTGAGTGCATAAATGAGATTTTGTTGTGTGTGATTGCATGATGTCTGTGCTTGTTCTAGGGTTTGCTTCGAAAAAGGTACGTTAACGTTAGACGTTGACGCTAACTGCATTTGGCATACACCCATTTTTAAGCGTTTACACAATTCGGTAGTTTGTTTGCGCGTGTGTGTGTGTCTGTTTTCTTTTCCTTTTTGGTTGCTGCCACTTTTGCTGTATAATTTGTAATAGCTAAGCAGACTTTTAGGCGCAACTCTGTTAAGATAAATATTTAAAGTAACTCTGATGCAGGGAGATATATATTTCATGTTTTTGCATATTTGTTAACAGTATGGCTATTTTTTTTTTAAATTAAACTCTGTAATTATTGCCATTTTTAAAAGTTGTAAATGGTTGGCAATTTTTATTTTTTCTTGTAAATTTTGTAGCTGATTCTATACGTTTTTTTTTAGTTTTTTTTCTTTTTCAAATATTGATGTTTTTACTTTCCCCACAAGCTCTCTCCGTTTCCGCTGTTGAAGTCTGTAAACAGTGTTGCCAGAAATTTGGAAAGAAAAATAATTTCATGTAGTAAAAAGCAGGCATACTACTATGTGATTTCTTAAGAAGATTTAATTTATAATTTTTTTTTATTTCTTTGTACTTAAAAGAAGAGTACGAAAATAAACTAAACAAATCGTTTGATTTCGTTTTGTTTCGTCCTTTGAAGTGAGTGAAACAAAATCAAAACAAAAATAATGAGAACCAATGCTCAATTTGTTTTGTATTGTTTTTACACATGAGCACAAATCAGAGAACATAGCCGATCGGCTGTAAGTTGGCTAACAATAACAATACATTAATTTAATCATACTCCGCTTGAAAGAAAATAATTGGAAATAAATGGAAACGTTTTGAAATATATGCAGAGAATTTGACATCATCATATAATATCATTTTATTGCATTATTATTTCACACATGAAAGTTGTTTTATATAACTAACCAGCATAGCTATAACCGGGTGTTTTAAATTTTAAATTTATTTTTTGGCATTCGAAGTTGTAGTTTCTCAATGGCTAGAATACAATATAATCCAACATATGTATAATATGATATCTATCCAGATACCCTAGATATTTTTATATACTTTAGACTTTTAGTTTATGTGAATCGCTTTCAGTTTATACAATTAGCGGAAGTAACAAATAAATTTTGAAAAATTTAATTTTTTCTGTAATCTGAGTATAGAAATAGAGATATTGATTGATTACTTTTAAGAAACTGTAAGTGTTAAGCTGTCATTTTTTTCTATTTATGGAACGCGATTTCCGTGACCAATAAATTTTCGATTGTGCATATTAACTGTTAAAATGGCGCTCACAAAACCGCAATATCTAAACCTATACTTTATAAATCCTTCATATCAAACGACTCTTGATATCAGTTATTTATTTAGTTTCGGGGTTGGACTGTATGAGTTTAAGTCAATGTAAAAGCAGCAATTAATTTATGACTCGATTGTAACTTTTTTTAATAAAACTTCTATGTTTAAAATGTTAGATTATTAATCTTTATAGCTTCACAATTTGGGGATGTGAAGAACCTTTCCTCTGGGAAAAGCTACAACACCTCGATTGCAACTGGTAACCGAGCTTTAGTGGAGTTGCCAGTTTCCAAAATGTTTTTCCGGATGGCATATTGGCAACCACAAATTTTTAATATCTACCGGCGTTATATTACGAGTTATGATAGAAAATCACCTGGTGTCGGCACTTTGTTAAGCGTCATCTAATAGATGTCACATTTTTTTACTTCATTTCATCGAAAAATAATTCCACTGAAGTAATAAATTTTGTTATAAGTAATTTTTAAAGCAATTTTACCTCTGAATTTTTTTAGTACATACATATGTATTTTTACCAATGTGGCGACGTATTTTTTAGCTTTTAGTGTGACAATACCTTTGCTATTGTTGCTGCTCTTTACACATTGTAAAAATAACTATAAGAAAGGAAAATAATAAAGTGACGGAATCACCTACTCGTTTCGTTCAATTTATTCAAAATTTGGCTGAAAAATTCGCAATACCTCTTCCTGGGAGAAAGCCAAACTCCAAAAAAAAAATAAAAAAATAAAAAATAAAATAAAATTTTAATGTTTTTCTCATTTTTATCGATTTTCCCAAGTTCTTTTTGTACGTTTTTATGGGGTAAATAAATCGAAACCCGTTCTTTAACACACTAGATCCCTTTTCTCGGAGAAGGTCACATATGTAAATTATTTTCAGTTGACGATCAGTCACAATCATATTTTCGATAACTTTTAGCCAACTGGAGAAAGTTGTCATACATAATAATAATTTTAATATCAGTTGCGTTGCCAGTTAACAATGCCGTTAAATGAAGTTCGTTCGGTTAATCGAGCCATTAACTAATTTCAACAAATCAGGCACACAAAGCTTAATAAATATTTGAAAAAAAAAACAAATTGTGAAACCTGAAAGAAAAAAATCAAACAAACATTTCTGGCAACGCTGTAAGTGAGTGATTTTTGTACAGAGTCTCTTTATTAATTTGTTTTTACATCTCTCTCATAACTTCCATATGTGTTTGTTTCTACTGCTGTTTATTTTTTTGTGAGTGAATTGTTTTTGTCACTTACACCACTTTCTTTGCAGTTAAAGCCCAACACACACACACACACACACACACACACACACACACAGACAGAATTCTAAATGTTCTACGGGTTAGCAACAACTTTTTTGCAATTTTTGATTTTTCAATGCATACTTTTATGGGTGAGAGCCACACTTGCAGTGTGTATGTATTTGTAGATATGTATAATTGAAGGAACGTATCTAGAAATAAAATAGCAGTATGGGTAGCCCGGCTGGATGGCTGGCTGGCTCACTGGTTGTTTAACTTTGGTCTTCTGTATAAATTCTATAGATAAATGAAAGAAAAGTGTGGCTGTCTGAATAGCTGTCAGACTGACTACTGCCTATTTAGTGCATATTTGGTGTATGCGCGTTTGTGTGTGTGTGTAAATTGTAATTTTTTCCTTTGGCTGTCTGTTTGGTTGCTTGTCTATCCATGGTTATCTTCTGCTTGGCTGCTAGTTTATGCATGTTGAGTTTTTCCTTCAGCTTTTTTTTTTACTTTAGCTAAGAATGAGTTTGATTGCATTGTTTTATTTGTTTTTTAATTTTTGTATGTTTTTTTATTCTGGTGCTATTTCTTCTAGCTCTGAGACACATGCGCTTTTAGTTGTGTTTACATATCCCTATAATTCCTTTTCTGTAAAACGGCATTAGAAATAACAAAAAATTAAGTACATATATATATATATATATTTTGTTTTTATCTAGAAATGATAACGAAGTATTTGCGCTTGCATTATAGCCGAGATCCCACTATCGGCGTAATGTACCGCCGTTCGTCAGCTCACTGCTATAAAGTCTTAATTAATAAGTCAAAATGGCCTTATTTCTCTTCTAATTGAAACATATAAGAACATGATTTCACAACACTGCAGTGGTAATTAAAACAAAATAAAGCTACTCCGGAATTAATTGAGAAGTGAGGGCATTTTAGTTTATTATCTATGACTTTATTGCAGTGAATCGACGAAAATCTTTACATACATTGCGCCGATAGTGGGAGGCCCGCTTAAGAAATATTGCAAACTTTGTGGTACATCATTAATATCGTAGTGCTGAATCGAAATTCGATCAGTTGACAATTAAATGCAATTCTTTCTTCAAATTAGGTTCAATGAAATTAAAGAAAGGAACAGCTATAATAAGATCGTTTTTAATATGGCGTTTTATTCTTTGTATTAACTTCGCTGAAATTAAATTTCTAGCAAAAATTAATTAAAAAAAAAAAAGATTTGTAAATAAAAAAATTTGCATGGTCTATATGTGAAATAAAACTTTGCAGATTTTTTTTGGTAATAGCAAGGTTGTCAGATATGGCGATTTCTCGCCAAATCGTGGCGATTTTTCAACTTGTTTGGCGTCTAAATTTTTGGTTTGGCGATATGGCGATTTTTCAGGCGATAAATAAATTTATTGGCAATTTTTATGGCTATTATTTTTAACAAAATTTAACTTCAAAATTGTTGTAATTCAGGAAATTAGTTTGTTGAAGGAGTAGTTTAAAAAATAAATCCTAAGATAATTCTGATTTTTCTTATATTAATTATAGTAATTAATGCGTTTTTAATTTTGATGAGAAAAGTTAAAAAAATATATATGTATTTATTCCTTTTACTCCTGCAAAGACCATTGGGCCATCAAGAAATAATTTTTGGCGATTTTTTTACTTTGACGATATTCTGATAAATGTTCATACGATTATTTTTAGAAATTAAAAAAAAAATTATATAAAAACATCTTTTATTACGGGATTTACACTATGACTTTTTCCCCTGCATTTTTCTTGAATTCTCTTTTGTGTTGCTACCCCTTTGATCGCCTTTGTACCCGTTTTGTCTATAAACTCTAGAAAAGTCACAATAAAAAGTCACAGTGTGAATCCCGTATATCAAATATACATAATATGTATTACATATATTAAGAAAAACTACATAAAATTGATTTAGGCGATTTTTAAAATCAATTTGGCGAAATAGGTCGGAAAAAATCTGACAACCCTGCTCGTAGCCACATAAAACGGCACGAGTGACAAAGTAAGTTGTTTTAACAAAATTCGAACTTTGTCAAATGATTGACCTAGAGAAAAATAAATTTTAAGGAGCAGTAGTATTTTTAGGTTTTCGATGTTTTTCATGTCGTTCGAGGGAAATTGTGGGATTTAAGGAATTTTTAAGCAAAATAATAGGTATATTATGCATATCTAGAAATGGAAAAATTCCTCTCAAACCATATATTTTTGATCAAAATTGGTGGACAATATTTAAAAGTGTACAGTGTGTGGCGTATTTTTATGCATATAAGAAAATTTATTATTAATTGCATAATTCTAGGCGGTTGTCTTATTAGAAAACTACTACTGCATACTTTTATGACAGTTTTTTATTATTAAATTAAATATTTTTTAAATCTGTAGCATACTTTTAGGTAACATATTTGTTATTCTATTTTACTCAATTAATTTAGTAAGCGTACTTATATTATTTTTAAAATTTAGAATTTATTTATTGTCTTTTAGAAATAGGATATTTATTATTTGACTTTTAAGATCAGTATGTCAATTTCGATTTTTTTTCTAACTGATGCTTTGACTACTACAGGTCCTTACTTCCCAAAGTATTGCAGTATTATTTAATTTAAATTAGAATGATTCAAGTAAAAATACGACATTACATTGTACAAAAAAAGACAGACTGCTTTCGATAAAAGAAGAACAAAAAAGATAAACATGTTCGTGGGTCAAACCAGTTCCATTTAAAGGGGAACACAATGGTAACCCATTTAGAAAAATTTTCGTTATAAAATTCTACATTAAGTCTCTGAAAACAACAAAGCTCGAACTTTTTTTCTGATTTGTGTCAGATATATATACATACGTTGGAAATATCTATATCTAACAAATAAATATGTTCATTTTTTTTTATTATTGTAATTTCATAATGAACATTACTGATATTGAAAAATTTTCCTCTTTTTTTACATTTTTTTAAGGTGTATTATGCAAAAAAGAAACGCCGTGCCCAACAGACCCAAGGGGAAGATGATTCCTCTAATAAAAAGGAACGTAAATTGTATAATGATGGCTATGATGACGATAATCATGATTATATAATTAAACATGGCGAAAGATTTTTGGATCGTTATGAAATTGATTCATTAATAGGTAAAGTTGATGTTATTCTTTGTACATTAAAATGAAATTGGTTTTATATTTTTACCCAATGACTTTTATATATCTTTTTTTATTAGGTAAAGGCAGCTTTGGACAAGTGGTCAAGGCTTATGATCATGAAGAGCAAGGTTATGTAGCAATAAAGATAATTAAGAATAAGAAACCGTTCCTAAATCAGGCACAAATCGAGGTTAAACTATTGGAAATGATGAATCGTGCAGATGCAGAAAATAAATATTATATCGGTAAGTGTTTAAAGCGGGCGGTATATATAAATACAAACTTCCATACATACATATGTATACATGTATGCATGTAGTAAGTACATATGTCTTACAAAGCATATACTCCGCAGCTCGATCGTTTTAAAAAATCTACTTTTTTCAAGGTAATGTAAAAATGTTACAAGTCAATTTGATTATTGGTAGTACATATCGAGCCATAATCGCCAAAAAAGCTTAAGCGTCATATATTTCTAACTTCGAAAACTATGTCGCTTAAGCTTTTTTTTTTAACGATTAGCATAAAATGCATATCGTGCCATCACCGCCAAAAAAGCTTAAGTGAAATAATTTTCGATCTTAATTTTTTTTTATGTAAATCGATTTTTTGCGATCGGAAAAAAACGAGGTCCGAAAATTTTTTTGGTTAAGCTTTTTTGGTGGTAAAAAAACATCACAGTTCTTTCACAAACCGTAAACTCTGAAAGAAAAATATTTTTTAGCTGCAGACATATTCGTACGTGCAAAAATTTTACTTATTATTAGTAAGCTGTGCTTCACAATTAAAAAGTAATTGCTCCATTGCCTTAGCAATAAAAAAAAATAAGTGCAAAATTTAAAACTATATTCTTTTTTAAAAAATAGCTTAAATTTCTTAACACCCAAAGCTGTTTCGTATTTGGTAGCGAAAGCAAATGCTTTCGAAATTGTATGTCATTAGCATTATAATTCGAAAGCATTTGTTTTCATTACGGATTACAGATTAGACCCTAAGTTAAATATATTTCGATAATAAAATATGGACACACATTAGTATTTACACCCCAATTTATTGAAAAATAAACATTTGCACCGAAATTTTCATGTTCGAAAGTGAAATACTAATGAAAAAATAAAAAACGTAAATTTCTATTCGTATTTCAACGCTATACAGCACAAAACTTGCTTTGGGGCTAAGTTAAGTTCGAATTTTCGAAAAAGTTGTCAAATATTGTAATTTGAAGAAAAATGTCCGTCCATATTTAAAAACTTCGAAGTTTTGAAAGCCAACATTTAAAATAAAATAAAATAAACTAAAATATTTACCCCCATATTCATAAAATTTGAAACGAATTTGAAATGTATTTTAGTTCAAATTTTCCATACAAAATTTTCCTATTAAATAAAAACATCTCATTTATACTTGTATTTTTTTGCTATACCGCAGAAAACTTCATTTAGAATAATTTCGAAAAATTCGAAGCTAAATTCGAATTTTCGAAAAAGCTGCCAAAGTTTGTAATTTGAGGAAGGAATGTCCATTTTCAAAAATTTCGAAGTTTTTAAAGCCAAAATTTAAAAGAAGAAAAAAAAAATAAACTAAAATATTTAATGTACTCGTATGCAAATAATTAACAAATTTCTCTTTCTTTCCTGCAGTTAAACTAAAACGGCATTTTATGTGGCGCAATCATTTATGTTTAGTATTTGAATTATTATCCTATAATTTATATGATTTATTACGTAATACAAATTTTCGTGGTGTATCATTGAATTTAACACGAAAATTTGCTCAACAGCTATGCACTGCTTTGCTCTTCTTGAGTACTCCCGAACTGAATATAATCCACTGTGATCTTAAACCCGAAAATATATTACTTTGCAATCCCAAAAGATCGGCTATTAAAATAGTTGACTTTGGCAGTTCGTGTCAATTGGGACAAAGGGTAAGTTTTCTTTTTTTTATTGTATATTATTTATTATATAATTTTGGTGTTGCTCTCTTTATAGATATACCAATATATACAATCACGTTTCTACCGTTCACCGGAAGTTTTATTAGGCATACCTTATGATTTGGCCATTGATATGTGGTCATTGGGTTGTATTTTAGTTGAAATGCATACTGGCGAACCTTTGTTTTCCGGTTGCAATGAAGCCGATCAAATGAATAAAATCGTTGAGGTTTTGGGTATGCCACCCAAATATTTGCTCGATCAGGGTCATAAGACACGTAAATTCTTCGATATAATTGTCTCGGACGGATCTTATGTTTTGAAGAAAAGCCAAAATGGTCGCAAATATAAGCCGCCTGGTTCCCGCAAACTACACGATATACTCGGCGTTGAGACCGGTGGTCCCGGCGGCCGACGCATGGATGAGCCAGGCCATTCGGTGGCGGACTATTTAAAATTTAAGGACTTAATATTACGAATGTTAGATTTTGATCCCAAAACGCGTGTCACATCGTACTATGCGTTGCAGCATAATTTCTTTAAGCGTACCACGGATGAGGCTACCAATACGGGTGCTGGTTCGGTACAATCTGGTAGTATAGCAATATCTTCGCCTTCCGTTAGTTCAACATCATCATCGACGGCCGCCTTAGTGCCGGGTGGTCAAATGGTACCGGTCAGTGCGGTGCAACATTCAGAACAGCAGAGTCATGGTAAGTGTAAATAAATTATTTTTATTTTCAATTTTAGAAAGTTACAGTAGTTCATTTCTTTTAATTTCTTTATAATTTTTTAATTGTTTATGGGTTTTTTTAATTAATTTTTTTATATTAAATTTGTTTATACTTTAAAAATTATTTCACTCGTAATTCAATAAACTAAACAATTTTTTTACGGAAAGGTTAAATATTTTCGAGCAATTATTTGTTGCTATAAACTAGTTCCATGTATGTAAAAACTTATTAAATAATTCTTAAATTCGAAAAAAAATTTCGAACCTAACTTTTCAAGGAGCTTGTAAATTATATTCAAACCAATTGATCACATACTAGAATTTCTCGCAATATCTGCCATCAGATTTATAAATTCAAAAAGCCTTCAATGACAAGTTTCATAGTCTAACAATCTGTAATTAATTTTTTCGAACCTTAAAAAATTAATTGTTACATCTTAAATTTCATTCTATGAAATGCTAGATATTTTAAATCTGTTCGAAAGTCCACTTTTGTATTAAAGAAAAATTTCAGTTAAATTATTATGTATGTATATTTGAAAAGTCCTTGATTTTTGAAATTTTGTTAGGTAAAATTTTACGAATTTTAAACATATAAATGTATGTGGTATATTTTCCCGTTGGCGGTGAAAATTTAGGGCTTTATTATAGTCTTTCGAATTTGATTTGAGTGTAAATAGATTGTAATGAGATTCCTTATATGAATTTTAAATTTTGGGTCATGTTCGAAAATTCGAACTTAATTTCGAAATTTTCGAAATTTTCTAATGATATTTCCGGCGAATTACAATACTGTTCTTTATTTTTCCAGCTGTATTCACTCTAAATATGATAATTTTGCTAAAAATTTTGATCTGTACATTTTCGAAATAAGTTCAATTGCTGTTTTCGACAAAGTACAATACTGTTCCTTACTTATTCAGCATTATTCACCCTAAATATGATAATGTTTTTATGTTTTAATTTTTGAGGGAAAACTTATGGTAAGCAAAAAATTGTTGCATGCCCTCAGGAGCGCGGAGTAAATATTTGCCTGTTACACATTTTTAAAAACTGTGCTTTTAAAAAATAGTGAAAAAATTGGAAAAATTTGGACACATTTGTATTTTATATATTTACATACATATGTACTTGTATGAATTATTTTGAGGGAAAGTGGAAGTAAAGGAATATGTGCCCCGAAAATTCAAACTGAATTGAACTGAACTGATTTTTTTTTTTGATAAAAATTGCAAAATTGTTAAATAAAGTTAAAATTAGTTCCTACAGAGTGCTTATGTACAAAAGAAAAGATTTATTTTTAATATTAAAAACTTCGGGCTTGATACTGGAAATGTAATGGGAGAATTCAAACAATAGTCTTGAGTGTTAGTGTCATAACGTTTTATATTATATTAATATAATTTTTTTTCTTTCGTTGTTTTCTATCAAACAAAAATTATAAAAACATGACACTCTATACTACAGTTTGAATCCCCGAAATATTTTGTGTTTCTTTATTTGTGGGTTTGATTTCTCTGTTTGGTCGATTACTTGTGGTGTGTTTACGAAGCTAAATGTTTTGTTATAATGAGAGAAAGTATCTTTCTCTTCCTCTCTCCAATTTTCTCTCTGCTTGTTAAAAGAAGTGACTGCTGTCTGTTATTGCCCTATGTAAATCAGTCTTTTAAGAATATCTAAATAATTTAATTCAAAGTTAAAACAAACATTAATGCCTAAAAATATGCAAATAGTTTTTAATAACTATACTAACCTAAAAGTATGCCGGGAAAAGTGTAATGATAAAGTGAATAGTTCTTTAAATACATACGCAGCATAAATATTTTTTTTGTTTTTAATTCTTTTTATTTTTTTTTTTGCAAATTTATTTTTAAATCTAATTTCAATTGTTTTAATTTTAATTTAAGTAGTTAATTCTTGTTTGTTTTTTTTTTGTAGTTTTGAATTAATTAAGAAATATAATATATAAAATTTAATTAAACTAAAGAAAAATTAATGTGAAATACTTTTGTATTAAACGAACTGCCATGTTTTTCTTCTCTTTCTATTTCTATGTAAAATGTTGTAACAAAAAAATTATAACAATTAAAAAATCATAACAATTGAAAAATAAAAACAAACACTGTAAAACTTAAAAACAAATTGCACAAAAAAAATTTATACTTCATATAAAAAACCAACACCCGCAAATGGCAAACAAAATCTATAGATGATAGACGATGACCTGGCTTGCCACATTCAATACAACAACACTCAACATCATTAAAATCAGCATCATCAACATCTTCATCAACAACATCAATCGCTTCCTCAGGTTCGAGTACAGCAGCTACCAGGAATATTTTTAATAAAAACATAACAAATGCAACAGCAATAACAACTTCAACATTTACATCCTCAACCGGCAATATAGTGGGACAACAACAACAACAACAACAACAACAACAGCCACAACATCCTCAACACCAACAGCAATCAACACATGGTACTATACATCATTTGGTTTAAAAAAAAATAATCAGAAACTAAAATTTTTCTCACTATATTTTTTTGTTTCCTCAAAATTATCTTTTCCTTTCTACTCATATGTTAAAAAAAAACAACTTTTAAAATCTCTTTAAAAATTTCTTTCTTGTATATAAATTTTCTCAATTTTGTTAAAATGTGATCCTTGCTATTCCTTTAATTTCTTTAGTTTGTTTTATATATGTATACATAAGTATAAGAAAAAAAAGAAGAATAATGCCTCCTACTAATTAATTTCCTTCTATATATAAAGTATGGTTTGCCACCACCAACAACAACAAAAATAACACCAGCATCTCAACCGCCAACTCGTTGACCATCAATTTTTGTAATCCCGGTTTTTGTGCATTTAATGTTTTGTTTTTGTGAAGTTTTAAGAGCATAAAAATATTTTCAAGTGGACGCCACTCTCACTCGGTTCTTTATTTAATTTAATAAACAAAATCTGTAACGCAACCTTTACATTTATTTAATGTAACAACAAGTAGCATATTATTATTATTGTAATTTTTAAGTATTTCGATATTTATAAAGATACATAAAAAAACAAGAACAAGAACAAACAAAATAAGTAACAAATTCCTTTTATTTCTATTTAAGTTAGAGAAAATTTTAGTTATACATACATATGTTAAAAATTTAGTTTATACAACAAAAGGTTACGCTTGAAAATCGAAAGAAAATAACTAGAATAAGAAGTAAAGTCTCTCAATTATTAGGGACAAATTTTGGCATTCGAAAGCGAGTGAAATTAAAAAAAAATGTTTCAGTTAAGCTTAAATGGACCCGACTGAGTTTCATTTAAGTGCAGCTTTTTAGTCCGTAAATATTCCAGTGGACAGCCGCCAGTCAAACATTGCAAATAAAAAAAAAAAAAAAAAAAAAAACGAGAAAGAGAGAGAAAGAACGAGAAAGAGAGAGATAGAGATAAAGTGTGAGTGAAAAAGAGAGAAGTTTTTAGTTGATTTGGAAGAAAAGAGAAAGATGAATTTTTCCTCCGACGGTGTTTGCTTTAATTTGTAACGATTTTCCATCATTCCACGTCAAAGTTGGTTGATTGATCGGTTTCCGATATAACCCATTTTTAGTGTGAAGCGAGCGGGATGACGGAAAATCGTGTCAAATTAAAGAAGTATATTCAGAATAATAGTGAATTAAATTTAGGAAATACAAGCGCTGCTCTTGATTAAGGTTGAGAGTCAATTGAAGTTAGTACTGTCGGTCCCAAATAGGCTTGAGAGGACTTCATATCCACTGTGTGTAGTTTTCTCTTTCACTTTGGGTCTTAACCGTGTGGCGTTGTTCCAGCAAACAAAAATTTGCTTTGTACGAGGGTCATTTTTTATGAACATGTTTAGATATCTATTTTTTTAAATATGTATATAGAATTTTTTTTAACAATTCGCTCGGCTTTATTTGTTGACATATACCTGATTTACATTAAGCATCTTTTCATGAAATTTGTGGCACGAAACTTTTTTGATTTGCTAATAGCAGAGCTATAGAAGAGAGTGATATATAAAAAAGTGATGTGGCATGAATCTCTGGAGCATTTTTTTGTATTTTTTAATCTGATTTGCTTCTTCAGGCTTGCTATTGACAAATGAAAAAATTTTCATATAACTAATTTCATGAAAAAATTCTTGAACAAGTATACTAATCATACATAAATGTCAAAAAGTGAGCGCAGTATGACAGTTCGTTTTGACAGTTAAACACTTCCATGCGGCTTAAAAAACCATACATGTATTATGCGATGGTAGTTAAACATGCACATTATATAATATAAAATATATATGTATGCATGCGCAGCTGTTGGTTTGAAACAATTTTAACGTTTTCTACTGTACGAGGGTCGCTATATTTAGGCCATTAAAATTACTTCAGGTTTAGTGTGCTGAAGAAAACTTTTTATTTGCTGCCTCAAACCCCAAAATAATGTTGGGTTTCCTTTTTTGCGTTAACGATTGAATTATGCGATGGTAACTATTTAGATTGCGTAAATATTTATACAAAATATTGCTCGCTAGCAAGCAATATGTGAGGGCTTGGTTGTTAACTCAATTTGTTTTTACAATTTTAACTATGCGAGGGTCATTGTTGATAAACTTGTGAACTATTTGTGTTTAAAATTTTTTTACCTAATATGAAAAACCAGCTACACTGGCTCACAAATTTCTTTGAAATCCTTATTTATTTATTTCGTTACCTTAATATCGAAAGGCTCTAACTCATTTTTTTTTTGAAATTGGGATTTTTGCATTTTTAGCTACATTATATGTTCTATCGAAATACATATACAATAAACTCTATTTTAAAAATATAATGAGTTGGGGCCTTTATATATTAAGATAACGACGATATGCTAAATTGGCTTATTTTAAACAATATTCTAAATACGAGTGTCGTTCAAATAAATGTGCAGTACTAGTCAAAAATTTTCCTATGGAAAATTTTATAACTTGCTATAAAATATATGCCAGGCTAGTTGGAAACTCGTTTCTATGTTGCACAATGGGTAGTATGAATAAAAAAAACATTTGCTTTTTACTTAAAAATTCATTTTAAAATTCAAAATTCTTAGGTTTTTATTCTTAATTTTGTGTTCTAAAACTATTATTTTTAATTAAAAAGCAAAAAACAAAATTTTTCTACCTCAGATTTTTTAAAAATTTTCCACTGGTATTTGAAACAATATTTTTTTTAGTTATCTTTCGTTCTATAAAGCGTAATCTTATAAAGATATAACTTAAAAATATAATTTTTATTATTTGATATGTTAAGAAAAAAAACAAAAGATAATATTTATTGTAATAGAACGACTTAATTGACTGCCATAATGTTTAACTTAAAACAAAAAAATTTTCATTAAAAAAAAGTTCTATTTAATTAATATAAAATAAACTTAAAAACCAGCAGAAGAAAAACAGAAAAAACAACTATTTTATTAAAAAAAAAAAAAAAAAAAAAAAAAAAAAAAAAAAAAAAACCCGAGTAAGTTTTGGAATATTTATGCAAAGATATTGAAGGCTTTGGAACAGTTTAGTTTGCAACTCAAGTCGAAAATAAAGTTAGGCGAACAGACAACATTTTATGTTATGGGTTATTAAAGCAAATTTAATCCTTTGCGGGCCCTAGAGTATTCTTACTACCGCCTACAGCTTTCGCCCCTTAGTATAAATATTCTACACATTAAACTCATTACATTTCCCAAGTCGAAGAAAAATAAACAAATAAAAAATAGCAATTTATTAACTTAAAGGAAAATGCTAAGAAAACAAAAGATTAGTTGGTTCAACATTGTCGTAATCGAAATTTAAAATAACAAAAATAAATTATATATATTAAAAAAAAACTACAACAACAAAATGTTTATATAAAAGATTATATATTATTATATACACGAAAATATAATTTAAAGTTAAAAATGTAGTAATAAAAACAAAAATGGTTAAAACAAAACTTATAGTTTTAGTAAGTAAAGTATGAAAACAAAAAACAAAACTTTAGGTCATCTTCAAAAAAATAAACAACATCCTAACAGAAAAAAATGTTAAACTAAATTACTACTTTTGGCTATAAACAAAAAACAAAAAATTACTTCTTAAATTATATATACGAAAATGGGAGAAAAAATTACTACTAACTAGATTTTGGTTTTAGACATTTAAGTCTTGAAATAAAGAGAGTAAAAAAATACAAAATAAAAAAACACAAAATAAAAACTTCAACCAGTTTTGGCATATTATACACTTAAAAATTAAAAAGAAAAATGGTTAAATACATAAAAAAAATATTTCCCCTTTGGCTTGATATTTATTATTTACTTTGATTTAAAAAAACCTACAATAATAAAAATAAAATAAAAAATCTGTCCTACCCCTCCCTACACCTTAACTTTCCTCTCAAAGTTCGTAATAAAAAATAAATAAATTTATATAAAACATTATTTATAAATGAAGAAGTAAGCAAAAATTAAAAAAAAAAACTTAATTTTGGCATCGAACTCGGTTAAATTAAAAATAATAAAGAAACTTCAACTAAGTACTACTACTTACTACTACTACTAAAAAAAGAAAACTACTACACTGGAAGAAAAAAAGTTTAAAAGAAAAATTTAACAAAAAATATATGTTTACCCCTCTCTACATACTTTTTGGACTCTATGGCAATGTTTATCCAATTAATCAATAATATTTACCAACAAAACAAAACATAAAAATAATTGAAACGAAACAAGCAAAAATGTAACTAGAGAGAAAAAGAAAGTAATTTAAAATTTAAATTAATTTGTTTGTGCTAAACAGAAAACATTATTTAAAACTTTTTAAATAGTCGAAAAATAATATATTTGCTTAATATTTAAACAATCCACACGTATAGAAACATTAAAAAGACACATGAAAAAATTTAGAAACTTTTGGTCCTTCTTGCGGCACGGCAACGTCAAACTTTGCCACTCGCCAAGGCATATTTACATAAGCTAGACTCGCCTCAATTCGCTTTGAAAAATTCAGTCAATGAGTAGTCAATTATAACTTTTTGAAATGTTATAAATGCTTTTCATATTTATTTGTGTGATTTAGCATTGAATTTAAAGTTTCACCGCCTAAACAGAGTCAGCAACAAAGTATTGTTTATTTAATAATTCTAAAATATAGGGCCTGCCCCACGATGTCAACAACTTTCGACTTGTCGTACATTTACATTCAAAACAAAAACAAATTTAAAAATTTTGTTGTTGTTTCCAATGTAACTGTGCGACAAGTCGAACGTTGGTGACATCGTGGGATAGGCCGATAATTTTGTTGAAAGCAAATTTTTGGTCAACTTCTTTGGTCATTCTCCTTTGTTGCAGTGAAAATTTTATATCTTCTAAATTGATTCTTCGTTTTTTTTTTCTTCTTCTAAAAACTTCGAAGCTTTTATTACTACAACTTACTCAAGCTTAAATTAGACGTGCCATAACCATAACCATACAAAACAGCTGTTCGTACCAAAATAATGGACAACACTGTATTTGATTACAGGTGACTTGCCATAACGCCATAGCCATAAGCATATAAAACAATTGAATTTTGGTTTTTTTTTTTTTTGGCAATATGGTATGTCACGTCTAATTTAAGCTTTAAAGACTAGTTCATTCTACCCAGCGATGCTTTTGGTGCTTTTGACACTATTTTTAGTGGTTTTTGATGTCTCAAAACGGCAAAATTTGAGCGTTAGTGCCAAACTAAGAAAAATTAAAAAAAATACTTTAATGAAAACTTGGTGTATGTATTTATTTTTTCAGTGTAAATCATGCCTTTTTCGTCTGATATATAACATTAAATAGAATATAGCTTAGAAAATATTAAACCTTACTAAGCTTCACTCGTTTGGATCTCTACTCGTTTTTCACGTTAGTGCTGTTTACGCTTTTTAGTTCTCAAAATTTCGCTTTTTAGTGCTTTTTTCAAATTTTGATGTGCTTTTGGAGCCAAAAAAGTTGGCATCACTAATCCTACCTGTAACTTTTCATTTGAAGTTGCCACATTTTCATAAGTTTCCATACCTTACATTTTTTTAAATTACAACCAAATTAAGGCTTATTTACTGGTGTTGTTTTTTGGGAATTGTTAAAGTTTATTTAATTGAATAATTTGTTCAAATAAATAAAACACAAAACAAGCAAAATGTAGCACAAAACACAATAATAAAAAAAAACAAAAGAATATACAAAATAGTTTCATTTTGTTTGTGATTGAGCAAATAAACCAAAGCAAGTCGTTGCCACTAACCCTCATTTTTGACTTGATAATAAATATGTAATAAGATTTCTTTTTTTTTTATTGTTTAATTAAAGTTCTTATTTAATTAAGTACGATGAAAGTGCGGCAGCACTACAAAAGTTCCAAATATTATGTAAAGCTTTCCAAATAACAGCTGTTTAACATAAATAAGAAAGTTGGGCTATCAACGTGAAGAAAATTAAAATGGCATGAAAACATATTTTGTAATACAAAATAATCATCAGTACGTATTTTTCTACTTACTCGTGTTTAAAATTAAACGAAATTATCTTTAATGCGACCAAATTATGTTCATGTACATACGTGCTTTAAATAAACACACAAGCACAAAACCATATGATATGCTTGTAAAACTTAAATGGAATTTAAATACGCAAGTTTAGGCATTTAAGAATTATTTGAATGTGCACTGAAAAACACAATTTCGTATTTAAATGAACTTAAAAATAATTACAGTTTGATTACCAAGTCAAAAATTGGACCTTATAATAGAATATACATACATATTTGTAGAAAATTTCAAGTTAAAAAATCTCCGTGAACAGGATCGTTAGATTCTTTATTAGTTAAATTTTTTAGTTGAACATATTTTTTGTCGCTGTTTTAGAAATTTATTGACATTTATTGCTCATTTCTACACTTAGAGAAACTGTGAACAGTTTTTTGTTTAACTTTTGATGCTGTGTATGTACTTAAGAAGTACCAGTCGAGTTATTTGAAATTTGAAAATAAAAAATGTCTTCCGATTTTATAGGAACTCTTTTTGAAAATGTTGTTTCACGAACAAATTTTCTTTCCATATTCTAGGGATATGGATGGCTGGCTTTATTGGACCATTTTGCTAACCTTTAGGCTTGTCTCAAATATCATTCAAATCTTGGGGGTCTACTCTGTATTTCGAAACGAAATAAAATGCTTTCGAATTTGTATGTTCTTAACATTACAATTCGAAAGCATTTGCTTTCGTTTCGAAGTACAGATTAGACGCCCTAATAACAAACTTACTATACGAACTTTTTTAATAGTAATATAAATTAAAAAACAAACAAGTTTTTCGTATAATCTTTTAAATAATCATTCGGAAGGACCATTATTTCTTACAAAATCTTTTAAATATCTTCTGTCACTATATTTAAAAAAAAAACGTTTAATTTTTAAAGAGTTGTCTTTGAATTTGAATAGTAAATAAATTGAATGCGGCTGCGAAGGACCATTTGTTGTATGTAATTGAGGAATTAATATTTTGTGACACTTGATGCTAAGGAAAGGGTTTTTAAAAAACATTGCATTGTATTTGTTGCTAAATGTTTAACAAATCAAATTAAGAGCCTGCAAGGCTTCAAACAGTTTTTATTTAAATAGTTTTTGTTTAAATTTTTAAATATTTTTTTACACATTTTTGCACTATTTATTTTTCACTTTCTTTCTTGTTGTTTAAAAAACATTAAAGAAAAAAAAATTCAAAAAAATTATGTATTAATTTAGGAACGACAAAAAATAAAATAAAAAACAAATTATGCATTTATTAGGTGACTTGACCACCATAGAGTTCATTATTTGCAAAATAATTTAAAAAAACAACATTCAAAAATATATACAAAAATAAAACATATTTAATAACATTTAAACAAAATCATTCATGCTGTAAAAAAACATACAAACAAAAATACTTAAAAAAATGTGCGCGTTAAAATGATGAGGTTATTTTACTCTTTGCTATTTGATCAGCAAATTGATTACGAATAATGTAAGAAACTATTAATAAAATTAAAAAAAAATTAGTATTCTTTATAATTTGCTTGAACTTAAATACACTAGAAAATAGCTTTATCATAGTGACGCACATCTAACACTTGTAATATATACATTGATTAGCAATCCGTATACAAATATTAAGTATAAATTAAAAAATAATATAAAAAATATTAGAAATTTATAAAAAAAAAATAAATAATGAAAACAAAAACAAATCATAGTTTATGTATATTTATTAATAAATTAAAATAAAAGGTACATATTAATTAAGGTAATAAGCAAAAAAAGTGAATGAATGTTCAAATAAATGCGTGTTAGTGTTTGTAAAAAAAAGTATAAATTTAATTATAAATTAATATAGCATACTTTTTAGATAAAAAAAACAAGACCGGAGGAACACTCGTAAAGTTATTATTTTATATATTTTTTTCACCAAAACACACAATTATTTTCTTTTATAATTCAAAAACAAAAAGTGTAATCTTTCTCAAAAATAAACGAAAGTGACAAACAACAGAAAAAATACATTAAACACGAAGAAAACACGAAATTTATTAAAAGAGGAAAGAAAAATTAAAAACACAAATAAAATTTAAAAACAAAAATTATGTAAAACACTAAATTTAGCTGTAGTCTTAAATTATAAAGAACGACATGAAATAACAAATATTAATTAACAAATCACAAACCACAAAAAAGCTCTCCCAAAATAAAAGTTAAATTTAAATTAAATTAAAAAAAAAAAAAAATTTAAAGAATTTTAGTGCATTCACTTAGACTGCGTTCACACACGGCAATTTTATTTGAGCAGATTTTTAATGCATGAGCGAGAGAGGAAAATATGATGGCTCCCCTCTTCATTATACATTATTAGTCTTACATTTACTCGTATTTCGTAGGTAATTAATTAATTAATTTATATAACAAAAATTAAAAATTTTAAAAACCTCCGACTTTTTTCAGAAAAGATGTTATATCTTCTAAACGGCTGGACCGATTTTCTTCAAACATAGCTAAGAACCCTCTCGATCAAGTCATCTTTCAAACAGAAAAAACTAAATGAAAATCGGTCCAGCCGTTTGGCCTATACGTGGACACAGACAGACACACAGATACACAGACACACAGATACACACACACCCCTTTTTTTAGTCGGGGGTTAATAATAAAATATTTAATTTTTTTTTAAAATCCAAATTTCACTTTTATATTTCGTGTGCGTTAAGAGAACAATAAAAATTGCCTGAGTAATTAAGTGCAAAAGACTTGCCAGAATAAAAATTAAATTCCTCTATAATACGCAAGTTAAAATTTCGTTAAAGATGTCTCCTCATTGATCATTATATCGTCCCTACCACGTCAAACTACCCAATATGCAAATTTGAACTTTTCAGAAGAGCGCGAAGACCCGTCAATTGTGAATTCAAAGTCAGGGAATTCCTAAAAATGCCAGGCTTAAAATATTTCTTATTGAGCTATCTATCGTCCGTGAGAATTTCAGCATTTTGAAACGAGGCATATCGTAAAAATTAGGGTACCATGATAACGAATCTAAAAAACCAATTTTGCATATTGGATAGTTTGAGGTGGTAGGGACGATATTCAGGCATGTGATGGAAATCGAGTAATTTCAAAGGCTTCGTTTTGAAGAGGTGTGATGAATTTCGAACAGTTCAAAAAAACTACTTAAATTGTGCTTCTTGTTACAAAAAAAAAAAAAAAAAACCTTTGTGAAAAACACACATAATTTTTGGGAAGAAACCAACGGGAATAAAAGTCGGCGATGCCATATTTTTTTCGAACGTGCGAGTTTTTTTCAAGTAGAAATAATTCACGATTGCAACTTTAGGCAAAAGGGAAACATTTCGAGGGAAAAAATATTCACGATAGGGCAGATTAATTCCCAGTAATACCCTTTTCACACTCACTCACATCTTTGAGGAATGCGTGGAAATATGTTGAAAATTGAAAAAACCTGTTCACATTACAACATCTTTCATCTGTCATGTATTATAATAATGTTTTTACGAGTGGGAGAAAATAAAAATTAAATAATAAAATGCAATTTAAAAATTCAGTAGAAATTGATTTAAACAAATAATGCTACAATATGCAAAAATTAGTAGAAATTATGCCAGCGGACGGACAATGATGATGAAGAAATATTACACACTTTATCCGCAAAGATTTCGCGTAAACATTTGCAACTACATACTTTTATGTAATTTATTTCGATTTGGAAAAATATATAACAGATTTTATTATATGCATACATATACATACATATGTATATAATAAAATCTTAGAGTAATTACGGATCTTTTTTTTTTTTTTGGGAAGGATATTCCAAAATGTAGCCTTGAATGTATGTACATATGTACATGCGTATGTACATATGTACATGCATATGTACATATATTTTTTCTAGTGATGACACTGACATAATCGAAAGATGTTGAACGGAACAAAGTGAGATAGGAACATCTTTTGAAGATGATGTAACACCTTTTTTCATGGATTATGCATCTATTTGGTTCACACACAGTAAATTTTATGGTGGTGTACTAAAGAATGTTTTCCTACTGCACTTAGAGTTTTTAAGAACACATGTTTACTTTAATTTGGAACCTAAAATGTTTATATTTCTTATTATTAAACTTAAATTTGGCGATTTTGAATTGATTTTTATTAATGCAAATTAGGTATTTAATGAGTTTGGTGCATACTTTAAAATTTCGTTCGAAATTTTATAAATTTTTAAAGTTCTTAATATGCATATTTAAAAAAAATTCAATTTCTTTCATATTCTTTAAAGAAAATCCACATACACCATAACAGTATTGAATTAAAAAAAAACACACACACACTTGAAACAAACGATAAATTACTTGAAACCTTAAAACGTAAAAAAATTAAAATCATATATTAGAAAACCAGCTAAAAATATATTTAAAAAAAATATAAACAAAGCAATTATTTATTTACAAAAACTTTAAAAACACATAAAAGGAACTTATTGCGAAAAATTGAAATAAAGAAAATCTTTTATTTAAAAAATATTTTTATTTACTATTTTTACCAAAAAAAAAAAACCCCAAAACAAAAATTTTAATTTTTTTCTACCTATGAAAGAAAAAAACAAACAAGTAAATAATAATGATAAAAAAACAACGTAATTAATTAAAAATCACAAAAAGAAGAAACAAAAAAAAATGTTATACAACTTTAAGCCATTTATAAATTAAGTAAAAAAGAAAGTAATATTAATAAAATAAATTAAAAAAAAAACCACAACTTCATCTTAACAACCATAAACATTAAAAATAATATTAAATTAAAAAAAAATAATAGTAATTATTGAAACATATTTCATTTAACTTTAAGTTAATATTTCATAATTATTATTAAATACAACAAAAACAAAAAATAAAAAATAATAAACATAAATAATAATGATTATGTGAAAAAGGAAAAAAGGATAAGCAAGAAAACAAAAAAAAACTTAATAAAAAATTTATGATATAATCAACCAAAAAAATTATTTTTTTAACTAATAATTTAGTTTACATGTAACAAATTCATCTATATAGAAAATGTATGTCGTAGAATGCTATTTGTAGACTCGCAGCCAACTTCACCTTGGAAAGTGCAAATTACTAATCACAATTACTTTTAAGCAAAGGGTCTCTCTACCTCGTTCCTTTACTCTCCCTTCTTGTTTTACTCACTAGATGCAAGTGCGTCCAGTCTAATGTGTCGATTTTTGGAAACAGTTATTCGACGATTTAAAAACAGCACGTTAATAATATATTTCCCCTGTATATTTGTAATGTAATACACAAAATTGGCGGTTGTCTTGTAATTCCGTTGTCACAAACAGCTGATTACTATTGACAAGCTCATACTATTTTCTACACCTTAAAGAATAGGAATCGACATGAAGTCGATAAATAGTTGCAAAATAAGAAGGATTGATTTTTTAATCTATAAAATTTAATTCTTATTCTTAAAAACTTTAACTTGAAATACAATTTTATATTCATTATATTCATGGCATTCTATTGCAACTCGAAACTAAGTTCGAAATTTCGATCATAAGTTTTTCAAGCTAATGTGACAAAAATTCAGATATAAAAATAAAATTTTAAATTGACGATCGACAATTTATAGGGTGCAAGTAAATAAATAATCAAAATTTCCACTTTTTGTATTTTATAAATAAATGTTTAGGTTTTAAAATTTGTATTGGGCTTAAATTCGAAATTTTGAATACATATGTATGTATGTATGTGCATAAAAAGCATTTTGTCTGGCAATTGTTGTTTAAAATTTATGTTTTTCTTTATTATTGCAATTAACTTTTAAAGAGAACAATAAGTTTTGAATTAAAATTTAATTTAGTTCAACATTTCGCTCATTTATTCGCCAGAAAACGAGTTTAAAATTTTCAATTTACACACAACTTAAAGGAAAAAGAACCTTTATTTTTCTCTCAAGAGTTCAGTACACAAGATATTTGTATGATATTTTTACACAATATGAATAAAGATATGAGGTTTAATTCTGCATGCATAACTCTAAAATTTATTTTTCCAGTTATGATGGTCTTTGATCAAATGATCGGTTTGTTAACGCACTAAGGGATCATTGCATTCGACCCTTCCTTACCAGCAGCCTTCTAACCTAAAGCACTAATAGTCCCAAGCTATTTTTTTTACTTTTTTTTCAGTAAAATACTTTTACTAAAAATATGTTGCAGCGTTGAAATTGATTATTGAGTGCTTAGCGGGATCCATTTTACTGTTGCTAAGGCAGGTTATCAGGGAACCTTTACCCAAACATTTCTTAGAACAACTAGATATATTATGTTAAAATTTCATTTAAACAAATGAGAAGTTGAACTTGTATCGTAGTTGAAACAAGAACTCAATAATCAAAATGTTTTTTATTTCTTACTTTAGCATTGCTTCCCTGGCTGATTGTAATTGTAATGAAAATAACGGCCTGTCCCACGAAGTCATCAGAAATCGTTCGATCGAATACTTGTATTGAAAACAAAAACACATTTTGTAATGTTATTGTTGTTTGCAATACAAGTTGTCGATCGAACGATTTGTGGTGACATCGTGGGACAGGTCAATAGCTTTCCATTGTTTTCGCAACTATACAGTGTTGCCACGCAAGTATTTTTGACCGTGTACAGGCAAGTTAATAATTATTGTTTTTTTTTCAGGATGATTAGTGCATTAACAAATGTTAAACTTAATTGTAAAAATTCTCAAAAAAACACCAAATAAAATTTAATTAGTTTTTAAATATATAGCACTATGTGTTTCAATATGTATGTATATATGTATACGATTAGTTACTCTGTAATACGATTAGATATCGGCCCATACAAAATTTACTAAGGCTGAGTTTACATCTGACATTTCTTGTGTGTCATTTGCCCAAAAAAAAAAAACGTAACCAACTAATTAGTCCCTATTTACACTACGCAAGTCTTATTGCTAAGCTAATTAGTTTATTAGGAGAGAGAGAGAGAGAGAGAGACGGGGGGAAAAGAAACGTTGCTGTTCCCCTCGTCTCTCTCTCCCTGAAACTAATCAGCTTAGCAATAAGACTTGCACAGTGTGATTTGGGACTTACTAATGAAAAACTGTTTGATTCAGACATATATTTATTGATTTAAATAGTTTCCAATCATTTTGGATTCTATAAAATGCTCTATTAGTTATGTATGAAACTGTTTAACTTAATAAACTGGTTACGCTTTTTTTACGCTTGTGTGGCACATGGCACACAAATGGAAACCCGGCCTAATATATTTCTTTACGCATAAATATTTTCCTTTAAATTCAATTACGTTTGTTTGCATTTTTCTAATTCTCTAATAGTATTTTTACCTCTTGATTTTTCTCCCTATAACCATAGGACTCTTAATACATCCCTCAAGCCAACAGTCCAACAGTTTAAATAGCTTGGGTTCGTTATCCGCTGCAAATATAATGCGTTCATCGCGTGGTGGTGGAGCAGTGGGGCCACAAAACTTCGATCAAAACAGCATAACGATGAAATCCTTATACGAACAACAGCAACAACAACAGCAGCAGCAGCAACAGATGCTGGCAGCGCAACAATCTCTACAGGGTTTGCTTTCGCCTGGCTCAAACAGCAGTTGTAGCAGTTCCACACAGCCTTCGAACAATGTAAGTAGTAATAGTTACCCTTTAGCCATGGATTGTGATCCGCCCTTGGCTTCACAACAAATGCCACCACCACCTCCACCTCTACAACTGCACCAACAGCCCCAGCGTTTTGGTATGGATAGAACGACCCTTCAAGGCGGCGGAGTATCCTCCACTACCTCCGGCAGCACGAACTCCTTGAACTCGTCACGCATACGTCAAAGTTCGGGCAGCAGTGGAGGAGCTTTCAATCATTTACAAAACAAAAATCAACTTACACCAACAACAGCCACGTCTTCGGCTAATGTCTTGACTGGTGGTGGTGTCGTTGGTGGTGGTGGTTTGATACATCACCACAACTATGCACCCGCTTCACTGCCTTTAGATTTGGTACATCATCCGCTTTCGGCGGCTGCCTCGCATCTTATGATGACTGATTCTAGTGTTATAACTGCCTCTACAGCTGGCTCATCTGCCGGACCTGCCTCGTATTCAGCCTGGCCCACGGTTGCACCGCCCAGTCATGTGTTTGGCATGCCGCCACCTCCGCTACCCTCACACATGTTGCCCGGCATCAGTGCTAACAATCAAATGGATCAAATGTCAAATGCTCCTCCCGCTCATTTACAGCAACAACATTTAATGCAACATCAGCCCCAAACACATCAGTTACTGCAACATTCTCAAAGGCTGGCAGGTGGTGGTGTTGGGGGTGGTGGTGGTCTACCGCCTAGTGCTGCCAACAGTAATTCTAATTCGAATGCTGGCAACAATAGTGGTTCTGGCAGTGGAGATGCCTCTTCGCCCATGGTTGGCGTTTGTGTTCAACAGAGTCCTGTAGTTATTCATTAGGAGATTTCCTTTGTTTTCTATTTGAAAACTGCTCTTTTTAGCTCTTATATTTTGTTTAAACCCCCCAATTAAAAAGAGTTTTCCTTCTCTCTATCTCCCTCTCTCTCTGTCACACACAAACACTCTTTATTGCTCTTGCTCTTCTTAGTTTTAAAGATATAAATTTTATAATTTATGTATTTATATATACAAACGTACATATATTTTGTATTTAATTATTTTACATACATACATACTTATATAGTTTAAAACGATTTTTTCGTAAATAATATAAAAATATTATTTATAATCGAAAGAAAATTAATATTTTAACCGCTATATGCATATACATATATAAAAATATTGTTTTTTTATAATATATATATGTATATATATATATATATATATATATATATATATATATATATATATATATATATATATATATATATATATATATATGTATATATATATATATATATATATATATATATATATATATATGTATATATATACATATATAATTATATTTTAGCTTATTATATTTTGATTCATTATATTAATAATAATAATAAAACAGCTGTTTAGTAAGGCCCATCGCAGTCTGAGTGTCAAATTGCATATAAAATTATTTATTTTTATGTAGCGAGTTTGACATTTAGCTGCCCTAACAGCTGAGCTAATGCATAGATACTTTATAAATATAACGAAAACTAAATTTTACCACAGAAAAAGCTGCTTTAAAACATTTCATAAACCGGTATAAAATTTGAATTTAAAAGTTAACAGCAGATTTGTTTAAAAAAAACATTAAATGGCAATCTATCACGAGCTTCTTACTATTTTTTTCAGTCCTATAAATTTACTGCCATTTAGCAGAAATTGGCAATTTTGCTCAGAAATTTACTCTTATTGAAATCAACAATTATCTGGAGCCTTCCTAATATGATTTCGGCCCTTAAAATTTAACCAACCTTGTGCGTTGAATAAAAATTTACCTACGTTTTGTTGTAGACTTGAACATTTTGATTAACTTTGCACTTACAAATTAACAGCTTTATGTAAAGTGGTTAACCACCCTTTACTTTATAAATTATTTTGCATTAAAATCTCATGTTCGAAAATTTCAACTTAATTTCCTGGAAATAATGTTAGCATATTTGTTTTTGAAATTTTTATATGGCCCTATGAAATAACGCACAGAAAAAAGTGAACTAATTCCAAAAAATTTTTCATTAGGTTTGAAAGTTATTGCTTTTTGAGACACAACTCCCAAAATTTAAAAAAAAAAAAATTTTCTTGCAATTTCATTAATTTTTAGGGGTTATTTCATTATACCAAAAACTAAAAATGAAATTTTTTGCGAGGAAATTTGGGACTTGCATATATAATTTTATTTGGGACTTATTTCGCTCCCCAAAAAATTGGGTTTCACAACGAAACAATTTGGGAGCTTTTTATTTTGGAACTTATTTTAAAATTGATCTTGATTTTAATTTTTAATAAGTTTGGCGATGTTTTTTATTTCGAAAAATTTACTGTTGATTTAAAACCAGAATGTACAAGACGTAAGAAGCTTGCAAAAATAAAAAAATTTGGAGTCAATCTTGTGTTCCTTGTACCATGTGCTTTAAATTTCCTTTCCTTTTTTCATTTGTAACATAAATTCAATAATTAAACGGCTTTTGTATCCGTCCATAGTTGTTTTCTTTATTTGTTTTTACGTTCAGAAACAATACAGTAAGACAAATATTCTCAAATATACATTCATATATGTCAAGTTAGTATTTCCACAAATTTCCTTAAGTAATTTCTTTTACGGAAAATTATCTTACGGAAAGAAATACTACTCTAATATGTGAATACCCCTAAAACAAACTATACAAATAATAAAAGCAGCTTTTAATAATTGAAAATAAACGCAGTAATTAATATTTGAATTAATTAACTAATAACTAATCAATAATTTATAAGTTTAGCTGTAGAAAAATTAAAAAAGTGGTTCTTTTAAATTTAGTTTTAAAACTAAAATATTACTAACAAAAAACATAACTCTAATTTTATTGTTTATTTAAGAGTAATTTAAAAAAACTATTAGTTGTTTAAATATAAAATATGACTCAATAGTTTTTATATACCTAAATATTTCGTTAGTTTAAACATATATATAAAACAAAAATAAAAATATACACAACAAAACAAACAATAGCAAAATTTATATATTTTTTCATACATAACTTATTTAAATTTTTAGTTAATTTTTTTATATACAAACGCATACACCTTGTTTTCCTCGCCTTGTTTTAACTCTTAACGTTATAAAATGTAAAATTAAAAAATACATATACAAAATATAAACATCAGCCTTTTCATAAGAATCGAACAGTGTTCATCCTTTCCATTTTTAAAAAATATTTTTGATTCAATTTATTTTAACTTAATTGAAAAAAAAACAACCTTGTAATTAAGCTTAGAAGTTTTTAAGTTATAATTTGATCCTAAAATTTAAGCAAATTTAAATTTTATTAAAAAATTACCAAAAAAAAATTGAAACAAACTTGTTTTCTCTGTTTGAATATTTTGAAAAAGTTATCAAAATAGTACAAGTTTTTATGATAACAAATAATACTTGTCCACTTAAAGAAATGGGTTGTATGTATGTGAAGTAGTTATTTTATGACCTGCCTTACAAAAACTTCCAATTAATTTTTTTAAATTCAGTATAAAAGTCATAACAAATTTATAACAGATCATATACTACAGTTCAATATTTATTTAGAAGGATTTCAAAGTTTACTTTGCAAAGTCTTGAGTTTATAGGAGAGATGAGAAAATAGCTCGTTCTTTATTTCTTTCTCCCCTATAAGCTCAAGACTGCAAAGTAAACTTAACGTGTGGAAAATCCATCTTAGTAAAAATAGTTTGTTATATTTATTTCGTAAATTTTAGCAATGATTTTTAAAGACCCATAATTGTGATTATATACAATTCTAATATTTTAATTACTTTTTTTTTAAGTTTCGCTTATGGTGTACTTTTGGGGGGTTATTATGTAATCCGAATCGAACGGAAATGTGTTCGAATTGTAATGTTAATAAAATACAAATTCGAACATTTTCCGTTTCGAATCGAATTACATAATAACCCCCTGTATTTATTAAGAACAAATTGAATGCTTTTTTTGTTGAAGCTTTTGTTTTTGCACTCAATTTCCATTTATCTATCATTTTTCTTGACGTTTACTTTAAGCTTTCACAGTTCAAATTTGCAGTATTCCACTAAAGTTCCATAACAAAAGTTTCAGACTAAAACAAGACTTGAGCACGATAATGATGTTGTAATTTGTTGGCGCGACAACCTAATTTCATTTGCCATTTCGCTTGTACGCGTTTCATTACATGTATATCTCGAGCTTTACGGGCGGCAGCATGCTGGTCACTAGCAGTCCATCCCAAAGCGCGGTAAGTACTTAAAAGATGATGAAGCTTGCGATCAGATTTTTTTGGTACCACGGCACGATTTGGATCCAAACGTTGTTTATAATAACGCAGCAAAGAACGATGACCTATAACAGCACCTGAAGGTAAAACCAATTGATATTCGTCACCATCCAAAAGATCCGGTACAACTTCTTCGTCTACGTCCATGCCTTCCTCCTGAAACAAAAATAAAAGCATATAAAATAGTTTGTCTTCAAAAAATATCGAAAATTTACATGATCTGGATAACTGGAGCTGTAATCATAGTAATCAGCATATTCAGCCAATGCCAAACCTTCGTGCAACATTTGGCAGTGGCCTTTGTCCAGCATATGCTTTCTAACAGCATCCAATGAATAAAATGTTTTGCCTCTGTCATTGCACCACAGACAGATAAAATATACAGCCACTTTTTCACCCAAATAGTTAAGAAGACCTTCCAAATCTGTACAATAATCTAGATCAGGTATGAAAAAGGAATGCACCTCCGACATATGTTTTAAATTATCCATTATATCTTCAGCTTTGTGCACGCAAAATAGACAATCTTTATCGTTTAGTGGATTTTCAGCTAGTTCATCCAATTCATCAGCCTCCACTGTCTCTTCTTCAACATCCTCATAGTCGTCATCATCGTCGTCATTTTGAGTGACCTGTTGCAGAACATATTTACCTTTTCCCTGGGCGGCAGCCACTATGGCAGGATGAGGTCTAGCTTGTATCATTGACTTGGTAGTAATTTCCTTATTTTCTCCTTGATTTTCGCGTTCAAACTTTATCAAATTATCTTTGTGTTTCTTGCTATTCAAATGGTTATCATGAGCTTTTTGATTGCCAAACTGCTTGCGACAGGCATTACAGTATAAGCTCATTTGTTTCTCCTCACTGGCGTTGGCCTCATCATTTCGCATTTGTATAACACGAGCCTGGAACTCTTCCGCAGTGATGGGTGGCAATTCAGCCACACGACGCTTTAGATTGTAACGATGCCAGTCAGTTTTGTAATGTTCACGTTGTATATCTGCTGAAGCGAATTTAACGCTGCAATTGATGCAAGTAAAATTTGACATAATTTTTTATATTTGCTGCACTAATTCTACAAAAATTTTCGCAATATTTCTTTATTGGAGACTCAAAATGCAAACACGTTTTAGACAACAGATGGAGAATGTCAAAACAAAGAAAATCGATGTCGTTGAGTTGTTTATAACGCCGTTGGGATGTTTGAGAGCATGACGGACTATACTAAATTGAAAATTATCTGGCAATATTTTTTCTCATTGAACACCTAATCTGGCAGCTTAGTACAAAATGTCTACCAGCTGTTCAGTTATCCCGCCGGTTTCTTGGTAACGAAAGTGTAAACACAAGTTTTCTATTAATATTCATAAAACTAGTGCAAATTCTATTAAATTATAATGGAGGGTAAGGATAATCGATCTAAAGAGTAAGTATTCAACAGTCATTAGTAATAGCACGGAGAGAAATATTTTCTTTTGCTCCAGTAAGCGTCATAAAATGAAGTCACATTATCGCAATAAGAGCAAATATTGTACCACCTCATCGTCGTCGGGACAAATGGATGTAGTGCGCGGTTATGTGGATGTAGTGGATTCTAGTGATGAACGTTTTGTAGATAGAAATGAATGGATCAAGGCATCAAAGAAAACGTATCCTGCGGATATGCATGACTTGCCGATTGGTAATGAAGAAAATGAGCAAATGACAGCGGGAGATTTTGATTTAATGACCCAATTACCCTCAGCCATGAGTGGTCACTTTAAATTTGTCTCGGAAAAGCAGTGGGAGCAAGCTGAAACCGAGGAATTCCTCGACAGTACAGAAGCCAGTGAATATTTCACTTTGAATTTGAAACTTTTAAACGTGGGGCTACAAACCATACCCTTTTTCAAGCGCATGGACTATGGCTCTTCAATGTTTAACAATGAGCAATTGACTGTTATGGAAGCAGAAGCTGAACAAGCTGAAAAGTTGTATCAAAATATACTAAAAGAACATATTGAAAATCCAAAAATCAAAATTAAATCCGCTAATCGCAAAAATAATTCAGCGAAAAGCCAAAAAACAGTGCAATCTAAATCTCCCGAAGCTCCGGATGAGTTAGATGAATTGCTAAACATGACTTCCGATCAAATGTCTAAAGTTAGTATTAAGTCGGGTGCAAATAATAGACCTCCTCTAACTCCAGCTAAAAATGAAACGACAGGCGATTCAACAGGAGCTGATGATGATATTCAACAATGGTTGGACGATGTATTGGAGGAATAGAAAGAAGGTAATTAAAAAAGAACTAAAACTGAAAATTGTTACGTGTGTATGTTGTATAATAAAAGTACACATTGAAATGTAGCTTTTGTTATTAAATATTCGCCAAGCCAGAAATCTGAAATATACAAACGTACATATGTATATAGTAAATATGTACATAGTATAGCATTGCACAGATACATCTGTTTGCACTAGTTTTGCGTGTTTTTTGGTTCTGGTATGAACAAATATGTTATTTATCGTTTTCTGTTACTAGTTGTAAATGTTGATTTTTTAAACAATTATTGTATGGTTGGGCAATGAGCAAATGAAAACAACACATTTATTTTTTTTGTTTTTCTAAGGCAAATAAGATACATAAAACTGCTTTTACCATAAGTGCCTTATGATGTGTTGAGAAAAAATGTAATTGGCTGATGAATGAATGAATGAAAGCAAAATTGCACATACATATGTAAGTAAATGATATATGTACATGAAACACATGCATTTGTAATTACTCTCAGAGCAAAATTGTCTCTTTCTCTCTCTATACTTTGGCTGCGCTACAAAACAGTGATGGTAAATGTGGCACAGTTGTGCCATTTTTGGCACTATTGGATGCTGGCTGGCACTGTGGCACTCTCGCTCCTTTTCTGGCACTTTTTGTTCATTAATATGGAAGCTTTTTGTATTCCAATAATAAGTAATTTTTACATTAATTTTTACATTTAGGTTGTTGTCTATGCTGATTTTGTCGTTGTAGTCCAATTAAACTAATTTCTATTTCGTTGGCTACAATGAGAAAATTCAGTGTTGCCAGTATAATACAAAATGTAGAATGAATGATTTTGTACAATTATTTCATATTATTTAACAGAAACAATATGCAAAAATTGATGTAAAGAATAAATTGATTAATTTTTGTACTTTTACGTGAAATAAGTACATTTTAAAAGAGTAATTAATTTTTATAAATGCAAAATATATGAAAGTGGCAATACTGAACTATGTTTTTGTACTTGAATATCAGCTGCAGATGGTGCTGCTGCTGTCTCCAAAATAATTAAGTAGCCGGCTACGAGGCGACAAATGCTGCTAGCGGCATTTGAAGTCGTGTGTTCGTGTAGCCTGCTGTGCTGAATGTGTTTAATGCATAAGTATTGAAAGCTTAGTAGGATTTGGGACTGACAACTGTTCGGTTATGATGGGGAATGTATGCCTAGAGGCATTCACAATTTCTTAAAAGGAATAAATGATTTGCACCAGCTCATGTCCAAAAGATGATTTTATACATTTTCGGAAATATTTCAACTCTGAACTTCATCTAATTTTTAAGTATTCCCGAAAACATTGGTCGTCTCAAGAAGCTGTTGCAGATAGAGTTCTTGAACAGTGGGATGCAATGATGAAACTTAATTTATATGAAATAGTTTGATGGATGATATAAGCAAGATGTATGTTTGTTTTTTTGTTATCTTCTTAAAATAATAAATTACATTACGTTTAATTCGTCTCAATATTTTTTAAACAAACAATACATTAATGATGATCATGTTGATAATATATGTAGATCTAAATTCACACCATCTTCCAACGGAAGAAATTTATTGCGGTGTTGAAATTGAACTATTAATAACCAAAACTTAGTTTTCCAACATAAAGTTGTAGAATACGAAAATAAAATAAAGTCTTTTTACATTTATTTTATGTCATATTTGAATACTAAGTATAACTTCAAGGACTATTATTGGAATTGGTTTCAAAAGTTTGTACCAGAAAATGTTCTATGTAAGTGGAGACACGTTATTATTCCTTTTCTAATACAAATACTTCCAAACAAAACAAAATTCGCTAAAAAAAATTTGAAGTGAATACAACAATTCCATATCAGACTTAAATATTTAAAAAATTCAGGAACTTAAGAAAGGTTTATAAACATAAGGCCAATGAGAGTCATTAGGATTCTGTCGGTATTACAATTATAATAAATATCAGTTACATTTGCGAGTACTTGATATAAACATACTTTGAACCCAAGTGTGGGTGAGTTTTGGAAAGATTCTCTGATATCGTAAAAAATAGTTTCATTGAACAAGTTTTTAGTAATATTCATAGAATCGTGCAATGTATTCTTTCTTTTCTGCACCCTTCATCAAATGTGGAAATAATATTTTCAGTTCGAAATTTGACCAAAAGTAAAATGATAAGTAGACTGTAATTAGAAATTTAGCATCTTCAATACATGCTAAATACTGCTGGAAGTCTAACCCCCATATTTATAAAAAAAAATAAAATTCGTTTGAAATCCATTTTAAGAAAATTTTTTATAGAAAATTTTAAATAAAATATATTTCAAATTCGTTGAAAATTTTATGAATATGGGGGATAGTGTGTAGAACGATGTTTGCTTAAAATAACAAAAATTAAAAATTTTAAAAACCCCCGACTTTTTTCAGAAAAGATGTTATATATTCTAAACGGCTGGACCGATTTTCTTCAAACATAGCTAAGAACCCTCTCAATCAAGTCATCTTTGAAACAGAAAAAACTAAATGAAAATCGGTCCAGCCGTTTGGCCTGTACGTGGACACGGACAGACACACAGACACACAGATACACAGACACACAGACACACACTACAAACTTATAACACCCCTTTTTTTAGTCGGGGGTTAAAAATAAAGGTTAACAGCAAATTTCCCAACTAAAAAAAAAATTCTGAAAATCGACTTGAACGCTTAAAAGTGCTCTCCTGCAAAACAGTAAAATATGACTTAAGCACTTTTTCCTTATTGCCATTGTGCTTTAAAAAATGAAACTCTGTTCTAATTTAACCTGCAACAAGTGGCACCCAAAAATAAATTAAGGGCCTAATTTTGTAAAACGCAACGCTTGGCGTTGATAAATTTTGCGTGTATTTTGTTCTTGTAATTTAAATTTTTTCCATATAAAATTTGACAACGCTTGGTGTTGCATTTTACAAAATTAGGCCCTAAAATAAACCTGACAAAACAATTTTTGTAAATGATAAAAAGTGTACATATGTACATAATTACTCAAGGGTTTTTATTTATGATAAATGAAGACTGAAAAAGTCACAAGCTATGCAAAATTTTGTGAAGAATACCCTTAAAGGAAAAATTACCAATAGCCCATTTATTTAGGTCATTATTCACTGTCATTTGGGTGATTTTCATTATCTTTAGGTCTTTCAAAAATATCAACAGACCCAGAAAAAGTGTTCTACCTTTTCGGCCTTTGTACGGGTGGGTGCAATAATTTTCTCTTCTGTGCATACATACATAGATATGTATGTATGTATGTAAGCGCAAAGGCGACTTCGTAGAGTTGAAGTGTATTTTTTGTTTAGCTGGTCTTCGTCCGATCCTAATGACTCTCTCCTCTAGGTATGGGCATATGTAAATACATATACATATATTATTATTCCACTTATGTATGAGTTTTCTGTATAGACGGATATCTTAAGGATTGTCACCTCTGTGTATGTAGAACAACTGCTTAGATGAATAAATACATCTTTATGTACAAGAAAAAACTGACATAAAGTGCCGACATTGAAATAGGTGCTAAGGAGTTCCTCCATACATTTTGACATTAAAAATCGGCGCATAATGTAGTTTTAGTCCACTGTAAGTCCCAGCGTGATTTATATAACTTCTTGACCGTTTTTTCTTATGCATAAGACCGATAGTTTCTAACCAACCTTCACTATAACTAGCGGAAGTGGTAGTATGCAGAAAATATCTACTCATCGAAGCTGTTGTCGAACACACATACATACATACCCAGAGAAGAGTATCACTAAGGCCAACCAAAGAACGCAAAACCGCTTACTTACAAGCTCAGACGTGAGGAGATTGCCAACGACGGGTTAAGCAATAAACTCATTGCCAGCGAAGCCGGTATTATATTTTCTTATTAGCAAAGCAAAATATTTTATTTATATAAATAAATATAATTTGTTTTATTTTGTCTCAGTCGACAATAAAAATACAAGTGCCTGCTTTTGGCATTTGAGTTCGTACAAATGACTGAAAATTTTTTTATTGGGGCTCATAGTTGTATTGAAATGCTTACGTTATCGTTCGCTTTCATTTTCTTTCGACTTGTCTTGCTAAAAGCTTTAAGTGGAACGCAAAACAGCTGTTTGTCGTTTAAAATGCTTGCGAACGAAAATGAGTGACATCCTGGAACAGGCAGTAAATTTTTTATTTATAAATAGGTAATATTGCAAGACGAATTAATTTTACAGGTGGTAGCAACTCTACAAAATTACAGAAATGCAGAAACCCACAGATATGAAAATAAACAAAAAATTTCATTCACGAATAAACAAAATAATCAAGAATAATTAAGAATTTTTCAAATTTTTCAGTGTTTATATTTTATTTTGGAACGATTTTCGGTAATGTCGCTTAATTTTTTTTTTTATTTTATGATTTTCAATTTGTTTTAAAAAACGAGATCTATTAAATAAGGTATATACAAGTGCTCAGGCAATTGACTGATTATCGTTAAATTTTTCATAATTCATATTCTTGTTGTCCGTTTTTTTTTTTTAATAAACTTTAAAGTATTTTACTAAAAAAAAGTGCGTTTGTGTTCCATAGTTGCAGTGTTGCACATACTTGATGTAAATATATTTTGAAATGTTAAAATTATATGGAATTTTTTACGTAAAAAAATTGCTCATTTGTGTTATCGATACCATCAGTAAGTGAATTCGCCTTGAAATATTGATTATTACGGTTTTAATTTTAAAATGACAAAAAATAACTTGAACATTTTTTATGAATTTTTTATCAAAATAGAAATGGTCGGAATCGTTTTTGGAAAAACCGGTAAAATATACTGGTTTGCTATGGAAATTGATCGATTTCAAATCGCACAATTTCACAAAACTAATAGACATTTTTAAAATCATATGATTCAGTGAAATCGAATGAGAGTTCGAATAAGATATTCTAATCCTCGAAAAGAATTAAGATTATTTATTATCCAACAATTGATATTTTTATAAAAAACCGCCAGTAAATCAAAGCAGTTGATTTATTAATTTTTTTTTTTATTTTATATCACATGTTTAGGGAGTATGTATATAATAACTTTTACTAAAGAAATCTAGCGTTAATTTTAACACAAATATTAAAGGTCATTTTCATAAAAAATATTTTTGATTTATACGATGTTTAGAAAATAGTTTTTCATAATTATTTTTCAATAATTTCAAAATTATTTTTTATGAATAAGGCGATATGACGTTAAGAAAAAAAATATTGGCCCTAATTACGAGTGTCGTATTTCGAGTACGACTACAACGATTTTGTACTAGGTTAAAGAAAAAATGTTGCAATGTTCTTTAATCTAGTACAAAATCGTCGTGTCAATAAGGACCATTATCATATGTGCATTGGGAAAATAAAAAAAGTGATGCAAAATTTCAATATATAAAATATCGATCGATCTTGTACTCAATAATATAAAACTCGCTTACTTTATGACAAGGGTAATCCCTTTATACTCCCCTACTGGAATATTTTTTTAAAAGAAACGGGCGGGAAATTATAGCATTCGACATCCAGTGAAATTTTGAAATATTTCCTTGTAATCTTTATCGAAATATTTTTAATTTTGTTGAATATGGAATGCCGTAATTTACCTCTTGATTCGTTCGAAGCTTTTATGTTACTCGATTTAAGTTTTTTTTCTTGTATTGATTTCGCTGCCTCAATTTGTTTTGTTGTAAATGATGTTCTAAGTGAAGCTTTCATAACAAGTTTTTTGTGCATTTGAAGAGATTATATTTATATAAGATAAGATAAGAAAATTTGGGAAATCAAATCATATATATGTGTGTTTGTTTTTTGTTTGTTTGTATCTCTCGGACCGATCTTCCTGAAATTTTCACAATATTTAACTTTTCTTAACCACGCCCACTTTTATGCCCACTTTTTTCAAATTATGTTACTCCTTCCACATAGTTTTTAACGGATTTTATAATAAAAAGGAGCATAACTTCGGCATTTGTTGACCAATTTTCAAAATTCTCTTTGTATCTGAAAAGGCCCACAAATTGTTTTTGGAAATTGGAGGGTGTCACAAATTTCCTACCCCAATAATTATTTATCAAAAAACTTCGTAAAGTTTTGGACCAATTTTCAAAATACTTTTTGCACTTTTTTGCGAAATTTTTCCGCTAAAAATGGATTATCAAATTAAATTGTCGTTTGTGGACCAAATTAAATTATTTTTTGCTTATGGAAAAGGTGCACTAATTTTTTTTGCGAAATTGTCGGAGTGCCCGCCCCAACAATTAATTATCAAATAACTTTGTCATTTGTGGACTAATTTTCAAAATTCTTCTTGCATATGGAAAAGGTTCACTGAAATTGTTGTTTTTTTAAATTGGGGAGCGCTCCAAAAATGGATTATCAAATATTTTTGTCAACCAAAAATAATTTTTTCATATTGAAGAGGTTCACAAAATTTTTGGTTTTTGGTTATTGGGAAGAGCGAAGGGTGTCGCAGATCGCCCACCCCAAAAATTGATTATCAAATAACTTTGTCAATTGGGGAGCAATTTTCTATTTTTGTTACTTAAGGGAAAGGTTTTTTTTAAATTTTTTTTGGGGGGGGGGGGTAACAAATAGCACCGGTTTAAGCTAGTATTCACTTAAAAATACATACATATGTACTGAAATCTAAGCGATAAATTTCTGCTATATGTTTAAGAGATGAATGGGTTACAAAGAAAGTTCCAAAATCCAGCTTTTACTTCAAAAAAAAAATAAAAATATAGAAAAAGTACCACACAATTATTATTTTATATAACACTAGCTACACCCGGTGTGCTTCGCTACCCCCATTGTCTTTTCAATTTCATTTATATTGATTTGAAAGTGTTGCGCATTGGTGGTGCAATATGAAAATTGGATTTTGCCACGCTCCTTCGCCCGCAGACCGAAAATCAAAAATCAGACTTAACAGTGCCAACCGCCTGAATATTCTGAAGATTCCCTGAAAATTTCATCAAAATCGGCCCAGCCGTTTTGGTGTCCATACGTTACATACATACATACATACATACACACATCCTCTTTTTAACCCCCGACTAAAAAAAGGGGTGTTATAAGTTTGTAGTGTGTGTCTGTGTGTCTGTTTATCTGTGTATCTGTGTGTCTGTCCGTGTCCACGTACAGGCCAAACGGCTGGACCGATTTTCATTTAGTTTTTTATGTTTGAAAGATGACTTGATCGAGAGGGTTCTTAGCTATGTTTGAAGAAAATCGGTCCAGCCGTTTAGAAGATATAAAATCTTTTCTGAAAAAAGTCGGGGGTTTTTTAAATTTTTAATTTTTGTTATATATATATATATATATATATATATATATATATATATATATATATATATATATATATATATATATATATATATCGTTACCGTAATATAGAAAGGCAACCGATGATTATAATTTGAAATCGAGTTTTACGTATACTTCGGTAGAAGAACATCTACGACTAATGTAACGAAAAATTTAAAAAATCTCGATTTAAAAAAAATAATGAGTTAGGGCCTTTATGTATACATTAAAATGCAGTTGAGACGAACTCCTAAAGCTTCTCAATCGTTTTTACTGAAAAATCGTAAATCTTTATAATCTCTAAAAAACATCCCTATAAATTTTTATTAACCTTCTAAACTTCATGCAAATTTTTAATTGACCTGAATTTGTTGTTAGTTTCATATCTTAACAATCTTTTACCAATTAAAATAAATAATGTTCTTAAAAAATACTCCACACCTCACTGTCGCCTTCTTACTTGAGCCTTTCATTTATGCATTTCGCTCCTCGCTTATATGTATATATTTATTTATCAGACTTTCTGCTTTGCTGTATTTAAATAACCCTGCCAGTAATTAAAAAATAAAATGCACAACTTATGATACTTATGACAAACCAAATACGAAAGTTGATAATCTTTTCATGTGCATGAATAATTAAAATTTATTAAAAAGTTTTTCTCTTTATTTTTTATCTGTATGCTTTATGCTTTATGCTTTATGCAGAAAAATGTGCAACGCAAGAAAACAACACAACTTTTGAAAGAAAGCAACAAGAAAAAAAAATGATGAGAGCAAAAAACGCAGCAGTTATTTAAATACAGAAAAAAGGGTATAGGAAAATAGAGTATCTTAATAAGAAATGTTGATGTCAGTCTCTTCAGTAAAAATATGTTCTGTGGCATCCTCAAAAAAAGCATACACGGTAAGTCCCGGCCCGGACTTGAAATTTTCGCTGCAGCAACTTTTTATTTTTTTTTTTAGTGATAAAGAGCGAGAGAGGAGACAAAATGTATATATTTCTATTTCAACTCTCCCACATATTCAAGAATTGCTGCAACAAAAATTACAAGTCTGTACCGGGACTTATCGCTCTTAATAATTGTACTCAATTTTACATGTAATCGTATTTAACATTCAAAAATAGTCAGAAATTGTAAGCTGGTTTGTGCAATGTGTCAGCCTTAAAGCAAAGAGATAGGGAGAGAGAGTGTATGAAGGAGAGGGAGACAATCAAACTTTGATCTTTGCAATAGATTAATTGCAAGATTTTTTAATTTATTAAACTCCACAGCATGAATTGGCGAAAACGTTCCATCCTGATTGCTTTTTGAAGATTAGAAAGTATTGCTTCGTTATTCCTCTTGCTAGAGGTCAGGATTTCACCAGAAACCCATTTTATATTACGATATTCGTAAGATGTCATGACGTTGCTCTACGACATCTATTGGTGAAGCCTTTCGACAATCACGTGATGGCTATAGATTAAACCTAAATCACTAGAAGAGGGCCAGTTAACGGTGGAAAGGCCAACCATAATCGTCCAATCTGTTAAATTGAGTCAATTGTCTTGTTTTCTAATACTTTTCATAAATATTCAACTTTCTAGGTGTTAAGTTATACCTCCTTTTTAGCAGACTCTTTAAACTGCCAACAAAGATTTTTGATCTCCCATCCTCTTTATCATACCATACACACATAAAAAACATAATATTTTAGCTCGTTAGTGAAAAAAAAAACAAATCTGTTTTTGTTCACTTTTTTGTTTTCGACATCTTCAATTTTACTTCTAATGAATGCAAAAGGTAGCACGCAAAGTCTTGCATAGATTTGCATAAACATGTTTTGCTTCTCTTTTTTAATAGAATAAAAAAAGATAAAATATGAATAAATAATGAAATAAATTTTCATGTTAAGAAACGCATTTTATAATCAGGACGAAGAGAGAGTACGGACTACAAAGGACAGTGAAAATGTTTTAAAATATTAGAAACAAATTCGTATACATAAATTTTTTTTATTTATTACAAAAATATGTCGCTTTGGAGCAGCATGTTAGGCTTGACTTTTTGATAGATAAAATAAAATTTTGGCCACTGCAATTATTTTTTTAATCAAAATGAGGTTTAAGAAAATGGATTAAAATTTAAAATTGTTTTCTTTCTTTCAATTTGAAAATGATGTGTCGGTTTACTGTGCCGCTAAACAAAAGTTCGTAATGTCTAAAAGATTTGTTCTGTGCTGGGCATCCATAAAGGTTCAGCGATTTCCATTTCATATAAGAGCGGGTTGACAATGACTACACTAGAGCTTTAGAGGAATATCGAATCAAATGCCCTACTAGAAGAGGAATATCTGAATTCCTCAAAAAATTTGTATGGTCCGATGAGATAGCGATCCCTATAGGGCATTGAGTCTTGAATGTTCATAGGCTATCACAGTAAGACCAATGCATCCACTTCACCATCTTATAAGATTTTGTTAGGTTAGATTAGGTTAACAGGTTGTTGAAAAAGTAAAAGTGCTACTCGGCTCACTTCGAGTTCGAGAGTTTGTAATACTAGTATATTAAAGAAAAATGTTGTAAAGAAGCAAGTCTAAGACAACTGGAAAAATTCGGCAACCGTAATAAGGCCCAATTTCTTTAATTCCTTAATTCTTTTTCTTATTTCCTGCAATCAACATAAAGGGACCTAATTAACTGGACACAAGTGAGCCGAGTAGCATTTTATTTTTTTCGAGTTAATTACGTCCCTTTTTGTTGATTGCAGGAAATAAGAAAAGGAATGCAGGAATTAATGAAATAGGGCTTTATTGCGGTTTTTACAAACTCTCGAAGTCGAATCGAAAAATTCGACAACCGTCATATGGCAGATTGAGAGTATCCGCTTGTGGGTGCACTAAAAAAATTCCTATAAATAGATTCAGCGATTGAATCATCCACTGCTCCTAAAGAAGATTGTATATCCTTGAGATCAACCGCTAATAGTTAAGAAAGTCTAGCGAAAACCTGCCTTCCTAAAGCGCGGAGGTGTTGGTTTTCATGTACGAGACAAATACTTAAGAGATGAGTTACTCTCTCTTCCTCTGCCTCGTCTAGACAGCCCGAACAATAGTCGTTATTATGAGAGCCCCATCCTTCTTGCATAGATGCCGAAAGGGAAATGTCCCATGATCACTGCCACCATGTCCCATGTCTTTGTTAGCGCGGAACTAAGTAGCAGTGAGGTTTTCTTTCTGTTCATACAAGGCCAAAGTTTGCTGCCTGTAGAATACGTTGGTTCATTTTGACACCGGTTTTCATTTAGACGCTTCCAGCAGGAATTTAGGGGGATGCCGTAGAACTTGGGCCTGTTTTCTGCTGCAGGGTATTGAAATTTATATTTAAAGCGCAGTGATGCATTTACGAACAGGCGCTTTATCAATATTTTCATCCTGAAGCATAGTTCCCTTTTTATTTAGCTTGCCTGCTATTAAGTTTTCTATAGCGATCCCATATCCTCCATCCGTCCTAGGGACTTATTTATTCACTAACCAAGTTATATCTGAAATATAAGTATGTACGTTAGTGAGAGATTTCATGGCAGCCAGTTCGCTGTTTTTTTGATTGCTGATATTTCAGCTTGAAGTATGCTACAATCGTTCTGTATCCGAAAGGAAATTTTTATCCCAAATCCTTCAATATAGAAACACGAACTCTCTCTCCCTCGTGGAGCCTTCCGTAAGACAAATATCACTCTCTTCAACCTAAACTTCAAACAATTCTTTTCCATTCATTCCTTTTTTTAACTTCTCTCAAAAGTTTCAGTTGTGTTTGAGAGGAATTAGTCCAATGAAATGATTTACTCTGATAATATATATATAGACTTTTATTGTGAATTACATTCTAAATTCGATTGAGAAAATGCTATTGGCTATCTGTGGAAATATTTATTGGAAGTTAGATTTTGTGCGAAATCTTGTGAATGAAATAATAAAAAACAATAAAATTATACTATTGTGAATAGCACAAATGAGTTACAATAAAGCCAATGAAAAACCGTTGAATCACTTCTCTCCATCATCAAACTTGCTGTAGTTTCCCTTTGTAGGGTACTTTTATATATTCTATGTGTCTACTTAAGTTTGTCTTATTTTATGCTGTACGTTTAATAAAGTTGTAATTAAAATTAATGACAATATAAACATAAAAGATGCAACGAAGTTTATTTAGTCCCAATTTACACTATGCAAGTCTTATTGCTAAGCTGATTAGTTTGTTAGGGGAGAGAGACGGGGGGAAAAGAAACTTTGCTGTTCCCCTCGTCTCTCTCGTCCTGAAACGAATCAGCTTAGCAATAAGACTTACATAGTGTGATTTGGGACTTAGTTTAGTCATATTAAAAAAAATATTGTAAATAAATGATGAGTTTTATCTCTCATATTCCAAAACTTTTCAAGGAAAAAATCCATATGAAATACTTAACATTTACTATATAATTACGATTATGTATGTGTAGTTTTCTTTTAATTTTTTTTTTAATATAACATAATGCATAAAATACACAATAATGTATTATATTAAAATCTTGATGTGTACACTTGTTAATAGAAATACAGTAGTCCAATTTTATTCTATTGCCTTGTATGGAATATTTTACCATTATCTGTTTGTTATGCAAATTATAACAATTCATAGTTAATTAACCATTAAATTTTCTTGTTGGCAAATTTACAATTTGTTACATGAAGAGCCAGAGAGCCCTGTCATTATACGTCTCCTGCTCTTTCAATTTCCTTAATTCGAGTATAATGCAAGGAAAAATGGTAAAAAAACATTCAATCATTATATCAACAAACAATCACAGTGATTTTTTGTCAAACACTTTAATTTCAACTTAACTGAACTTCCCACCCCTTGTATATACTTTTCTGTGTCGCCCTCTATCACTGTGACTTCTACTCTATCTTTTTGTTATACAAGTACAGTTTGTGTATTACATATTGCCAAAATGGAAAAAAAATATTGAAATTTTGGTTTTGAAGAAGTTTTTAGAAGACATCAGTGATTTCCAATAAATTCAATAAAGTGCAACTTTGACTCGCACACGAAGGTTTCCGTACGGACATTACATATGTATGTATGTAATACCATACGAATTTCAGTCATATAATCGAATATTTTACCTGTACCTGGATGCACTAACTTTTATTACGATAATCGTATCGCTATAATAAATATAACGAAAATTTATCGACTTTGCTATTCACTAACATATTTTAACGATATTCGCTGTTGGTTGGAGGAAAATAAAATAAAGTCACAAGCTCAAATTCATTGAGTTTTTCTTTATCATTCTTATGCTTTTCGCTTATTTTTACATTTTCTATACAGAGATACCACATAATATTGAATTAAATGGCGATTAAGATAATGCTGGAGATTATCGTAAAAAATAAATTACGGAATCTATTATCGTTACCACAAACGAATAAATATGTCGATGAATATTACGATTTTCGGTTCGCAAAAAGTTACAGAATCCAGGTACTGATCTAGACATTTAAAAAAAATTTAAGTACATGGTAAGTAAACTTTTTTTAAATTTTTTTAGTTTTGTCGCTTCTTTTCGCTTTTGGCGCTCTTTTAGTTTTGGAGCTTTTGTTCATTTTTGGCTACTTTTTGGCGATTTAGTTTTAGGGATTTTTTTAGTTTTGACGCTTTTTCGTTTCGGGGATTTTTTTTTTTTAGATTTTTGCGATTTTTTCCTTTTGCCGATATCTACTTTTTTTTTGTCAATTTTTTCTTTTTGATGATATTTTTCGGTTTTTGGTGATTTTTCGTTTTGGGGTTTTTTTAGTTTTGGCATTTTTTATTTATTTTACTTTTAGCGCTTTTTTGGTTTTGGCGCTTTTTTCGATTTGGCAATTTATTCCACTTCTGGCGATTTGGCAATATTTTTCGGTTTTGGGCGATTTTTTCGTTTTGGTGATATTTTTCGGTTTTTGGCGATTTTTCCTTTTTGGTGATTTTTTCGTTTTGGCGTTCTTTAGCTTTGGCGTTGTTTGTTCGGTTTTGGCTAATTTTTTAGTTTTTTTTGGCGATTTATTTAAGTTTTAGCGTTTTGTCGTTTTTGGCGCTTTTTTCTTTTTTGCGATTTTTTCCTTTGCGATATTTTTCGGGTTTTCGCGATTTTTTTCGTTTTGGTGATACTCGTTTTTGGCGATTTTTTTTCGTTTTGGTGATTTTTCATTTTGGCGTGTTTTCTTCACTTTTGGCGTTTTTTGTTAATTTTTTTCGATTTCGTTTTTGGAGATTTATTTTAGTTTTAGAACTTTTTTTCGTTTTAGCGATTTTTTCCACTTCTGGCGATTTTTTCTTTATGGCGATGTTTTTCAATTTTAATCGATTTTTTCGTTTTGGTGATATTTTTCGGCTTTTAGCGATTTTTTCGTTTTGGTGGTTTTTTCGTTTTGGCAATTTTTTATTTTCGGTTTTTTAAGTTTTAGCGTTTTCGAAAATTTCAAGAGTTTGCCTCTCACGGTTTTTACGATAATGCAAATTGTCAAAATTACATCAAATGTTGGAATACCATTTAATGTGACTTGTTTTTTTTTAATTTCAGTGTTAATTAGTGTAGTATGCATAAAAATACACTCATTTTGATAATTTCAAGTGTATATATATGTATATGTAATTGTCTGTATATCACATTACGATTTAAACATATTTCGTAGAACACCCTTTAATTTTGAACTGTCATATATTTGTTTTTGTAGCGGCCAAAGATTTACATATTCTGTGAAAATTTCAGGTCCGTAGCTCTTAAGGTTCTCGAGAAAACAGCCTGTGACAGACAGACGGACATTTCCGTCAATAGGGTCCTTTTCATAAAAATTAGATCAAAAAATATATTTTAATAGAATTAATAAAGAAATGTTATGACATAACCTTAGAACGGAAAACTGAAAACAAATACGCCCAAAAAAAGTGAAGTAATTCTCTAAATTTTGTATACATTTTGTAATTTTTTAAATTTTTTTTGGGAATAATTTCATTTATTTTTTTTTTTGGAGTTATTTCATTATACCAAAAAAAAAAACAAAAAGTTATTTCATCTGCGAAGAAATTTGGGAATTATGTAATTTTATTTGGGACTTATTTCGCTCTTCATTAAAATTGGTAGGTTCTTACAATCTACAATCATAAATCTTAACTTCCTCTTTCATGTAGTTCAGCTTAGCAGACTTTATTTATTTATTTTTTTAGTAAGCAGGTTGGATAGAAATGATATGACAACCTGACAATTATTTATTTATATAGTGCAGAGCCTATTGCAGTGCAGGTATTGTGCCAAATAAGAACTTGGTGAAAATGTTTATGTCACTACTTTTGATGGACGGAATTTTGGATATGAACTTGACCTTTCTTCATATTTATGTTTTTAAGAGAATTTTATCTCTCACCAATTACCTATTTTCTATTAATTGTTTTAATATTTCTTATTATATCCTAATTATAATCAAGTAAATTTACAAAAAACAAAATATTTGATTTTATCATTTATTGAATATGACAAACATTGACTTGACAAACTGTGTGTTTGTTTATTGCTAAGGCTCTGACAGTGTTTTTTTATAATGTTAAGCGTTTATTGAAGTTTATTCAGAAACTTTCCTGTGGCTTAACAAGGGTGTTTTATTTTTTCCTAACCAATTTGTATATTTAGCTCTTAAGGCATAAAGTTAACAATTTCCCCCTTTTTGACACTTAAAACTTTTAGAGCTGCCGCAGTAGCTGCAACAACAAAATTAGTGGCTGGAATAACAAACCGAAACAAGTGTCATCTTGCTGTTGTTATTGTTATTATGTAACAATTTAAATAATTTGTGGTTTAATGTCAGCAACATTATAATGCTAGCAACCGCCCACCCACCAACTCACCCCATTTTTCTCTACTTTGACCTTCTTTTATCCACTACACACTTTTGCTAATTTGTATTATTCTGTTTTGAATATTTGATGTTGTAATTACAGTTAAATAATAAAAAGAAATATACAATAACATACAAATTGCTGATAAAACTAATATGGAATTTGATTATTTTATTTGAATGAATGTGATAGATCAAAGGTGGAGATGAGATATCAGTCAGGGGTTATGGCAAAATCATTGGGGAGTAAATCTACTGCAGTTTGCTTTTCAATTCATCATTTGGAACTCTTTAATATAATTTTAATGGTCAATTAAATATAAAAAATCGTGGATTTTTTTTCCAAAGTTGATCAAAGTTGACTATTGACTTAATAGATCATATGGCCCATTGAAAAAAAAATATTAAAGAAAGTATGTAATTTCTCATATTGTAATGCAAGCAGTATTGTTCGAAAAAAAAAACAAAAGTTTCTATGAAATTTCAAAAAATGTTTTACCGATATCGACAGTAAATGCGTAAAGTTAGAGACTTTTACCTAGGGTTTACACATGCAAGTGCAAGTTCGAAAAACTCAATACACTCAAACTCTTTTACTAACACATCTACACTTTCGGCACTTGCAGCCTACTTCCAACTCAACTGCCATGGAATTTTACAAGACAGTGACTTGTTGAACTTGTAGCAAGTAAATGGAAAGTTAGTTAACAGTGTTGCCCTATTAATAGTTTAGCACAAATTAACTGGATTTCAGTGTAGTGTTAAGTGAGATTTTACTAATTTTAAATACATTTAAAAGCTAATTTAATAATTTTTTTTCTTAAATATTCATAAATCGAGCAGTTAATTAATTTTTTAGACATAAATAACATTGAAACAATACGAATAAAGTTCAACACTATCTTGTTCCCTTAAAATTAAAATTTTTTATGTTATGGACAACTCTGCACTAAAAGGCAAACATGCAAGTTGCAAGACAGTCGGGCATTTGTGAGAAATTTTCGTTGATAATACGTACACAGAGCTTGCTATGCACTTGCATATGTAAACGCAGGGTTAAGAAGGAATTACAGTAAACTCTCGATTTACGTTGTCTTTGGTTACAGAAATTGACGAATTTAAAGTTATTCATTTATTTAATTACAAAATAAAAAACTTAAAAATTCGATCTCCCATGTTTTTTTTTTTTTTTTTTTTTGTAATGCATGTATTTATTTATTGTATCTTCATATATGAACTAACAATAAGTATTCAAATCTTAAATCTATAAAAAAATTATTAGGCCCGACCAGTGTCGGACATAAACTTAGTGGTAGTTATAAATAATACATTAGTAGTGATAATCAAAAAAAGGGGGGGGGGGGGGGAAGTATTTTCAAGTAGTCCCATCTGGAGTGTTAGGTATAAGAGCCCGTGTGTCCCTCTTTTTTAAGCGGATGTGTCCAGTAAAGTTCAAAATATTACGAGCAAGCGGATTAGGATGTGATTCGAGTTTTGTTAAATATTTGCCTGCGTATTTTGCAATTTCTTCAGTCACTAGTGGCATATTTAAATCACGATGTATAATAGAATTTTGGATGTACCATGGAGCCGATGTTATTAACCGTAAAATTTTGTTTTGCCTTCGTTGGATTCTCTCGGCATTGGAAGCTGAAGCAGTGCCCCATAACTGAATTCCGTAGCGCCATATTGGCTTCAAAAGCGACTTGTATAATAAAAGTTTGCAGTCTAGGCTGAGTGTTGAGTTTCTGCCAATCAACCAATATATTTGAGTTAACTTAAGTTTCATCTGAGTTAACTTAGAGTCAATATGATGTTTCCATGTAAGTCTTCGATCGAGGTGTATACCAAGGTATTTCACTTGGGAATGTTGAGGAATATTTTGATTGTTGATTCGAATGGGGGAGCAAGTATCTCTTCTTAGGGTGAACGTTATATGGACACACTTTTGTTCATTGACTTTAATTCTCCATAAGTTCAACCATATTTCTAGCTGAGTGATATGTTCCTGGGATGCCTCATAAGGGTTTTCGTGCACACTCATACAGGCTGTATCATCGGCAAAAGTAGAAATATGGATATTATTGCTCACAGGCATATCACAAGTATATATTAAATACAAGACAGGACCCAGAATACTACCCTGGGGCACACCAGAAGATATAGATTCGGGCACACTCGTGAACCCTCCTTCCACAACAGTGAACTTCCTATCAATAATATAACTTTCCAAAAGCTTTTGAATGTTTATTGGCAGATATGTCTTCAATTTTAAAACTAGGCCTTCGTGCCATACTTTATCAAACGCCTGAGAAACATCAATAAAGAGAGCAGAACAATACTTCTTTTCTTCAAATGTTCTTCTTACAACTTGGACCAGTCTATGCGTTTGTTCAATCGTGCTGTGCTGACTTCTAAAGCCAAATTGATGGTCCGGGATGCACCCATTATCAGTTAAAATTTTGGACAATTTAGTCATGAGCAGCTTTTCGAAAAGCTTTGAGATTGTAGATAGTAAGCTTATAGGCCTATATGACTCAGTCTTGGTAAGATCTTTGCCCGCCTTTGGAATCATTTTGATCTTGGTCAGTTTCCAGTTATGTGGAAAATACTGCATTCTTAAAATAGCATTAAAAGTAAATAGCAGGATTCTTATTGCAATATGAGGCAAGTTCATGAGCATTTTGTTACTAATGCCATCAATACCTGGAGCTTTCTTCGGGTTGAGTTCAGCAATTACTTTTTGTACTTCACGCATCTTAAACCTTAAGGGACGAGGGGGTAGAGAAACTACACTCGGTAAATCAGCAGCACCCGTATATGAATTGGGAGTGAATACAGATTTTATATGCTCAGAAAATAAGTTACCTTTCTCACTATCGCTTCTTGCCCAGCCTCCGGTCGCAGTACGCAATGGTGATTTAAGATCAACGGGTCGTTTAAGATTTCTAGTAGCGCACCATAAAGAGTAGTTAGATGCGGACGTTACATCAAGACCTTCTAAATACTTTTCCAGTAGTGCAGTTTTTTCCGACGAAAGCAGCTCTTTGAGTCGTTTAGTACATTCTTTAAGTCTGATTTTATTTAGGGGTGATCTGTGTTGTTGCCATTCTCTTCTAGCTCTCCTTTTTTCACATACAAGACGTTCAATTTCCGTAGAATAAATTTTGTTAAAGCCGGTCTGCGGATAGGAGGTAGTGGCGTGTTCAGCAGCCTGTTTAATATTTTCGTTAAGATTGGCAATGTTAAATTCAATATCATCGCATGATCTAAGCTGAATGTTTTCTACGCAGTGACTACTAAGATATTTTTTGAATGCCAGCCAGTTGATTCCATTAATCATCTTCACATATGAGTTAGTTAAATCACTCCTTAGTGGGTTGAAAATTGTAACTATTGTTGGAGAGTGATCGGAGGACAGATCTAGAGAGGCCTCTACATGAATTAAGTCCCTATGAATATTTTTCGTGACGGCAAAATCTATAACATCTGGAATTTTTCTTACGTCAGTAGGACAGTAAGTAGGCTCCCCACTCGAAATGACATCTAAGCCCATTTTTGAAATTGTATTGAACAAGGCTCGACCTCTAGGTGTAACAAGACGCGATCCCCAGTACGTATGTTTTGCATTGTAGTCACCAGCTGCCACGAAACAAGATCCAAGCGATTTGTAGAACTTCTCATACTGATCTTCGGTAACTGAAAATCTGGGAGGTGAGTAAATTGATGATATCACGAAATTCGCACAAAAATTTTCTACGAAAATATTCGTTGCTTTCAAATATTCTTCACTAACGTTGTCAAGGACATAGTGCTTGAGTCTTGACTTAATCAGAATTGCTGATCCACCACATGCTCTCTCTCTCGGGTCCTTTGTATCATATAAAGTGTAACCATTTATTTTAAATAAGCTTCTTGAGGTCAAATGAGTCTCAGAAACCAACATTATATCAATATTTTTTTCCATGAGGAAGTGCTCAAGTTCATTTTTATGTTGGCGAATGCCGTTTGCGTTCCAGAAACATATTTTTAACGTGTTCATGGTTTATTAACTAATGCTTGAAGCAGTGTATTCTGCATTCGCAGCATTTCTTGCATCATACTTGTCATATTTGTAGTAAAGTTGTTTATAGTTAGCACCAGATTCTCAATAGTAGCTTCAAGGCGACTAAAGTTAAAGCTTGAGTTTGAATTCGTTGAATTATTTGGCGGTGGAACATTTTGCGTGGGAATTGAACTAGTCTTAGCAGCATCAGCATACGATACACGTGAAGTAACTGGTTGGCTGATTTGAGCAAAAGTGTCGGAGTTCGCGTTTACTTGTAGAGCTGGAGTTAACTTGGGTTTTTGACCCATAGCCTGTTTAACGAAAGAAAATACAGGGCACCCTCTATAGTTAGCTGTGTGATTACCTCCAAAATTACTACATTTTTTTCTGCTTGATCTTTTGGCTTAGTGCAGCTAGCAGTACCATGCAATTCACCGCAGATAACACACACTGTAGATAACTTGCAGTAAGTTTTCGTATGGCCATATTCTTGGCAATTATGGCACTGTACGGGACCTGAACGCTTACGTGGCTCTTCAACTGTGATTTTTCGATGTAAGAGATACTTTACGTTATAAACTGGATGGGCTTCATTTTTTTTTCAATTGTATGTCATTCGGCTCCAGTTCAACCCGAAATAGGGATTGGGGGACCTTTTCTCTATTAAATATGTTGGTAACATTTTTTACCTTGAATCCTTGGTCGACAAGTGCACATTTTACTTCTTCGGGTTCCACATATGAATCTATGCCCTTTAATACTATCTGTAGGCCTTTAGCACTCTTAAGTTGGTATGTGTAAAAATTTGTTTTATTTTTTTCGAATTCACTAACAATTTTTCGGAAATCTTTTTGCGATGATGTAGAGGGCTTGTCGTCGGTGTCTTGCAATAATGAAAAACGATTTTGACGATTGGTAGATGATGAGCTGTTATCCCTAGACATCTTTGGAGCAGATGAAATTTTTGAAGAATTTGGGCTTCGCCCACGCTTTACCACTGTTATATATCTGTCCATTCCCACTTGTACTTTGGGTTTTGAGCTACTGTTATCTGTAGTGATAACTTGGTTTAGTGATGAAGGCGAGCCCGATGCGGATGATATCGCAGACTTAAATGAAGAAGTACTAGGCAATGGTAATGTTAACGATTCACTGGTTGGCATTGGACAAAGCGAAGTTGATCGCTGACGAAAAATTGGCTTTGCCGTTAAAAAAAGATTTTCATCAGATTTATTATTTATATTTTTTTCATTAATAGTTTCAGAACTCACAGTAAAATAAGCATTTCTGCCGTTAGAACTCACTTCAAATTTTTTTTCCTTTGAGGTACTCATACAGAGTATTATTCCTCAAGGGAACTTTGTGTTTACGGTTTTTTTTTTGTTTTTGCTATTTCTTGCTATGTAAAAAATATTAGTAAAGCCAATAAGCTTATTTATCAAGGTGAATATGTATTACGAATATTTTTTGTATGATTTTTGATTTTGTTGTTTTTTATATATGTTTCGTATGTATGTATGTAAAAAAAATCCGCTTTAATGTCTCTTCACTATGAAGGTTCAACATGTTTTTAATTATAATTCATAATCAATTAAGGTGAGGTAAATCGAATTGCAACGTAAATCGGAGTTGAAAAGGAAAAACATTTTACTGCGCCAAACGAATTGGGACGCCGTAAATCGAGGGATTACTGTATTACCCAAAGACTTGAGTTTTGGATGCTTCAAAAATATAATTTTGAAGCATTAACCAATCGAGTTAAAAATGAAGGGTATAATAAGGAAGGATTTTCTTAATTCGTTTGAATTTTTTTCTTTCTTATTTTTGCTTCTTATGTTTTTAACCACCGACCAAAAAAGAGGTGTTATAAGTTTGTAGTGTGTCTGTACGAGTCTACCACGTACAGCCCAAATGACTGGACCGATTTGGATTTAGTTTTTTTTTTTTGTTTGAAAGATCGATAGTGTTCTTAATTATGTTTGAAGAAAATCGGTCCAGCCGTTTAGAAGATATCACATCTTTTCTAGATATATCGGGGGTTTTTTAAGTTTTAATTTTTTTTTTTAAGAGAAGTAACACTCAGGCAATGAATGCCTACTACTATTACTAGGTGCTACCTTCTTTTAGGAAAAGAATAGTGATAGAGAAGACCGGTGGCGAAGGAAGAGACAGAGAAATGCTTCATTATTTTACAACTCTGCTTTTTGCACTTTTTTTTAACAATGCGGTTTTGCAGCGCCTCTGGTGTTAAATGAGATGTATTAAATTTTTTGAAGCTTTGGTTAGTAGACATTTTATCGGTTATTTTACTTCGCCGATGATTCTGCTACACAACGAAGGAGGGCGCTCTGATGTTACATTAGGCATCTGCTAAAGTCGGTATAGTTCAGTGACCAGTGACTATGCCTTCATCACCTAAACTTTCCTACAACAACTGACACAAAATATTCGAACAATATAAATTTGTTCAATGTGAAATTTTTTAATCTAGGTATGGTCTGCCTGTCTTCACATACAATTTCCGGAGCTTCTGGTTGTGGTAGACGATCCAACCGGTATATATTTTCTAAACTGTAACAAATCCATTCACAGGACCAAACATAAAAATGCTGATGATGTCTTGTCAGAATATCTACAATTGCCTTTGGAGTACTTTGTTCCTTAAAAATTATCACATAATTTGGCTTCCAACGAAATAATAAAAATAAATAAATAAAAATAAGTTTGAATAGCTGTAATCTAAACGAAAAAAATATAGTTTCAATACAGACACCAAAAGTCAAAAATAACACTGCAAAATGCAAAAAAAATCAGTAGAGTGCGACTTTGACTCCCACACAATTTCCGTAAAATTTTTTTTGAATTTGGCGCTTTTTCTTAGTTTTTGGAATTCTTTTAGTTTTGCCGTTTATTTAGTTTTGGTGTTTGTTTTAGTTTTGGCGATTTTTTAGTTTTGGCGCTTTTTTCGGTCTCTGGCGATTTATTTTAGTTTTAGTGATTTTTTTAGTTAATGCACTTTTTTCGTTTTGGAGATTTCTTTAAATGTTTTTTAGTGACTTTTTAACTTTTGGCTTTTTTTTCATTTAAGCGATTTAATTTATTTTCGGTTATATTTTTCATTTAAGCGCTTTTTTTCCTGGCGATTTTGCGTTGCGACGTTTTTTTAATTTTTTTGGATTTGGATTTGGATTTTTTTTTAAATTTCAAGAGTTTGCCTCTTATGATATACAAGTTACAGCAAGTTGTCCAAATTGCATAGTAAAAGTTACATTAACTGATAGAATACCCTTTAATTAATTTTTTTTTAAATTTCAGTGTCTTAATTGGTGTTGTAGTCTGCATAAAAATACACACTTTGAAGATTTCAAGTGTCTATATATAATTGTCTGTATATTACACTAGGATTTCAACAGTTTTCGTTGCTCGCTTTACAACACCCTTTAATTTTTAAATGTCATTTATTTATTGTTGTTGCGGCCAAAGTTTTACATCTTCTGTGAAGATTTCATTCTTAAGTATGTAGTTTAAAAGTTGCAGACTTTTTACCACTTTTTTTTAATTTCACGCCACTGTGCAACGGTGAAAATAAATTATTTTTACAGTTATAGTAAACCTAGTGTCAAAAATTTTCACTGGAAAAAGTGTGGTGAATTGTGAACACTAAAATTGTTGAACACTTTTTTCATATAAAAACGTATGGTTTTGCATTTCGTTTTTTGAATAAAACCATAAAACATTTTTGCTTACTTAAAAGATTTTATGTTTAGGGGAAGGAAACAATAAAGAGATAATATACTTGAAAAGTCATCAATGATAATTGATTTCTTTATTATACACACCACTCTTGTGGTTTTTTTTTGTTCTTTCAACAAGCGTGGCAAACAATACACGTTTGCAAATGTGTTTTTAGTTGATTCAAAGCAAAGAAGTAAAAAAACATATTTTTATAGGTTTTTTATTGTTCCCTTTGAGAGCTCTTGAAACTATATTTGCTACGCAGTGTGCTTGTAAAGGATTCATTGTTCTTATTTAACCCCCCACTGCCTAAGGGCAAACTTTCAATTATTCCCAACAATGACGATTATCTGCTCATTAGTGTTATACAAGCTTTTGACTTCCGTTCTTATACGACTAACTAAACTCGGTTAAAGTATAACAGTTGTTATTTTTATTTATGTGAGTATGTTTCACTTATTTTTTTTCACTACGAACGCGTTTCATGCATATCTTAAAATTGTTTTTCTTGTTTTTTTCGTATTATTTAAAATGAATGGTGGTGCAAAAAGAAAAAAAAAAGAATAACACAAACTTTTGCATATTTTCAGACGTTATAATTGTTTTAAAAACCCAAACAACAGGATAATGGTTTGTGTTGCCACTTGCAAAGTACAAAAACAAAAACGTACAAATAAGGACTTGATTTAATTTTTGTTCTCTTTTTCAAGTGCCTGACTCTGACTGATGGTTTTATGAAAAATTTCCATGTGAATGAGATGAACAAAAAGGGCGGGCGTTTATTATTTATTTGCTAAAAAGAATGTAAAACATACAAATAGAAAAAAAAGTTAAATTTATATATATATATTCTTTTTGTTATTATTCCGTTTGGAAAAATGTTATAAATTGTATTTATGCTTTGAGGCATAAATAAACTTGCGACAGTATGACGATGATAATGATGATGAATGATGACTGTCATTTCTTTGTGTAGGCTTTCTGTGTGTATGTGTATGTTTTTTTTAATAAATTGACGTTTAGTATTCTACTGGCTTTAGCATGTTTTTTTCTAATGGAACATACTTAAACTTTTCACTTTTTTCAATTAAAAACGTTTACTTTTTTCTACAAAAAGCAAAAAGAGTCATTTATTTATTAAATAGAAATCAATATTAGACAAATAATTTGAGTCATGAGGACTGCAACAAATTTAAGAATTGCAAAGAAAAATTTTACAATGCAGGGATACATTTTTCGTGAGGAGGGACGAAGCGGTCACTAATTTTAGATTATGTAAGGTTAAATTAGGTCAGGTTAGGTTGAAAAACCCCAATACATTACAGCTAATGCTTATGCTCTTAGAGAGTGTTATACTTTCTTATACGGCGCGGCGGAGTTCCCTATAAAGTACCAAAAACCTAACAAACTTGGTTAAGTTAAGAACCTAATTTCTTCAATATATTTTCTTAAAATTTTCCAATCCGAATCCCTAAGATATTTTCCATGTAGAAGATTAATCTTCTGATTTGACTAAATGTTGGACAGTGGCACAAACAGTGTTCGAAAGTTTCATCGCCTTCCAGAGACCCACTCATCTCCCGCAATCCATCACAAATGCTGACTAATGTTTCTAAATCGAGAACAGGTCTAGTGTTGCTTTCTTTGTGGAAAATCGCAACATAAAAGTTGAATACAGATTGTCGATGGTAAAAAAATATTGAAAGTATAAATTTTTGATTTATCATAGATATCTGTAAAAAAAATTCTATCTTGTTGCTATCTTTCCGACAGCTTTATCTTTTTCTACCCTGTTGTATAAATTTGCTATCAATACCTCTTGCTGGATGAAGTTTTTACTGCTAAACTGCTAAACTTAACTTCAGCAGTATGGCAAGAGCGCACAACATGCTATAAAAGCATAAGTGTAATCCGAAACGGATCGGGTCAATAACCTAACCTAATTGGCAACATCTAGCTGACGGAAGCAAAGATCATACGAAGTCTACTCCTTCCAGTTTAGAGGTGCCTAAAGTTGACTTTGAAAGACTTTTAAAGTTTTAATGGAAAAGAGGCGATATGGAAAAACTGTAATACTAGTATCAGAGTTTACTTTGGCGGATGCAGAATGATCTGCTGCCTTGAGCCCGTAGCTTCACCATAACATAAAACTCTAGATATAGATATTATGATAGTATGCAACCTTGCTGCACTCCGCTTAATACCTGTAACGTTTCTGATAACTTTCCCTTATTCAAAACGCTGTAATTTGCACCGTTGTAGCTCTATCATACAAGCGCTAAAAGTTTAAGTAGAATGCTTCTTCTGAAGCGCTTTTTCAAAATCAATGAATGGTAGATGTAAATTAATTGTATTTAACGTTCTGTTCTTTGATCATTCGGATGGTATTTTTGATCATTTGATCAGCACAGCAAAGGACACTCCGAAAACCGTCCTGAGCTGAAGCTTCCAGATCTCGGATTAAAAGCGGAATCAGCCTTGTAAATCTCTGCAGGGATGTCATCGATTGCGTCTCTTTTTACATTTCAGAGCTGCTTGGTGGCAGCACAAATTTCCATAAGGCTTGGCAGCGAATTTCTTATCTAGAATTTAATTGGTTATCAGAGATGTATACTAACTGTTACTGTTGCGATGGATTAATAATATTGTTTAGTAAATCTGAAAAGTATTGTTGGGGAACATGCCAGCTCTTTTTCATCAGTATTTATTGAACTCCCCGGTTTATCTCTAACAAGGTGGTGTACGGCCGTGGGAATTGCAGCTTCCGACAACCAGCAACGCAAACGAAGCTTAGGTGCCATCCATAGGTTGCTGTTTCGGTTGCTTCTGTGGGATAAAAAAGGTTTTGCGAATATTCTATTTATTTATTTATTAAAAACACATTTTAAAAAGTAAGTTTGCAAACAAATGCCTAAAAATTTACTAGGTTCCAAGGATCATATGCTCATGATGTTATTAACGAAATAGCACAAAAGAATCCCAAAACTAAACAATTATCGGAGACGATAAATCAATCAACCAGCGCAAGCGAGGTGCTAAACTCTCGAAGTCCGAAACACAAACACGAGAATTAATTATGATGACGCCAGGGTTATTCTTAAGTCCACAGCTGCTTTACAACTGAGATATTCCTGGCCAATCCAAATAACCTCTGTGACCAGACATCCAGTAAATGGAAACCTTGTTCCATATCGATAGCGTCTGTAGTGAGTAAAAGCACTTTAAACCGCTTCCAACTGAAATACCGTAGGCCATTTGCCCATGGGTACAGAGACTTTCACCAGAATCCAGAGTAGGATCGTTTTTCTCACACGTTTCCGAATAATTGTGACATTGCATCTCTTTCACAGTTGACCCCATCACTAGGCATCAGTAGGCCATCTGCACACCATTGTACTCAAAACCGATGAGTGTTCATTGCCTACACAACGGGCAGAGTTACCGAGACCCATCTTATAAGCAGGCATTGCCGCAGAGGATCTTATTAAGGTTCCAATCAAGGCCTCAATGGCTAAGGCTGGACCTGGCCTCCAAGAAGACATGTCAATCTCTGAATCTTGCGGAGTTTGCTTGTCGACGCAAACTGTCGAGTCGTCTGCCATTTTTTGCATCCGGCACCATTCTTTGCCGCCTTGGTCGCGTTAGTGGCTTGCTGTGTTACCCATGCAGCATGTCGGTTCTAAGTCAACTTGCTATTAAGAGTAACCTCCCCAAAGTGTTTGACATCGGTCGATTAAGAAACCATTCAACGAGACTATTGCTGGGACATGTTTTCTCCTGAGAGAAACTTGGCCGGCATGATAAGGTTTTATATGTTTTAGAATTTCTTGCAATTTAAAAAGCTAATGGCGTCCAATTATATCTTACAAACCTTCCGACCAGAGGGTGGCGTTGGCTGAAATAGTTATCACGTTGGCTAAAAAACCGAATGTTCTGGGTTTGAGCCCGGTCTCCGACAGTCATTAAATAACAACACCACGCATTTTTCTGATGTGCATTAGTGTCCCTTTGTATCAGTTTTTGTAGGAAAACTTCTAGTGATGAAAACATGGCTACTAAACACAGCTTCAAAATTTAATACGCCTCATTAACACCAGAGGCGCTGCAACATCACATTATAAAAAAAACGTGCAGAGTTGTAAAAGAATGAATCTTTCCTCTATCTCTTCCTTCGCCACCTGCCTTCTCTATCACTATCCCTTCTCTATCACCCTCTCTCAGTATATTCTCTTCAACTCACAGCGAGCACAAAGGGATAATTGTATTGGACCTAAGTTATCTGGCCTCTAAATTTCACACTTCTTTACCAGCAGCCTGCTAACCTAACCTAACCTAACCTAACCTCCCGAGCAAACGTGTGCTCTGGTTCTTTGAAGTTCTGTGGTATGTTCCCTTCCAATCAATTCACTTCTATCTTTTACTAAATATCTAAATTGATTTTATGTATTTTACTCTTTAACTCAAAGTTTCTGTCCTCGCATTTAATTGAAAGAGTTTTCCAATTAAGTTTTTCTACAAATATGTACTGTGTGTGTTTTTTTTTGTCTACCTGCATTTTTATAATGTTAATGTTTCTGTTTTATGATTTTTTGCAATTTCATGCTAAATTTTATGCTTGTTAATTTTTATTTATTTCTATAAAATACACATTTTTCCCATTCAGTTCCATCATTATCGTGTATCCTTTTTTTCGTTTTTATAATTTTCATATAATTTTTTTTTGCTTTTTATTACAAGTTTCTGTCAGTATTTTATTTATTCAAGTCTTTTTTGTTCAAGTATTCATTAATTAGCGTTGTATACTTGTTAAATACAAAGTTTTTCATCATTTTGTATCTGTACATAGATTTTTATTTATTTTTATTTTTATTTTGTAGCAATGAGAGTTTGTAACATTTTCATTGCTTATTCATTGCATTTATATACTATTAAACGCTTAAACGAGAAAATTTTATATCTACTTAAACCAACCACGGCATTTTATTACTTGGGCGATATAAAAATTGATGGAAACTAAACTATTACTCATACTTACGTATATGTCTGTTGGCAAACGCAAAGTTATTTAAAAAAAATGAAGGGGAAGAAAATTTAATTGAAGATTTACTGCTTCAAAGTTTGAATTGGTTTGTGTTACCAGATGATGAGCTCGATTTTTCACAAATCGAATATGTAATTCCCAGATCAATAGTCTAGCAATTTATCAAGTAGTTTAGTGCGTCACTCGGCGATAAAAGTTCAAATGTTATTCTTCGTTTATTCAGATAAGTATGCAAGTCCCCATGAGATACAATACTGAACCATATTCGGCAACAGATATGATTGGTAGAAGATCTATGGGTAGAAACCAAAATTTCTGGTTGCCAGAAGGTAAAGGATTTTCTAATAACAGGTTTCATTTTGATATGTGATATGCCATTGATAATCAATATCAGCCTAATGGGCGCAACAGAATATTCTTTTCATGTAACCTTCCATCTCCAATTTGCACAGTTACGGCTGTATAACCTCGATGACTTCACGACTTCAATCTTTTAGGTCTTGAATCGATTGCGGGCCATTGGAAAGGTCTTGCTCGTAGCCCTAAAGAAAACAGTCTAAAGTTGTTGAATCACAAAATCTCGGTGGCCAATTGTGATCGCGTCTGCGAGAAATCAAAGGTTCAGGAAACTTTTCACCCAAAAGAGAATTGGTATCGCTACTAGTCTGGCACGTAGCGCTGTCTTGTTAAAACTAAACGTCGTCCGCATTATTATCTTTCAATTACGGCCATACATGCTCATACGTCCAGGATAGAGAGGCTTTTCAACAATAATTCTTTTGTTTCTCGAGCTCACAATGTTACAATATTCTGCTTATTAAGTTAACATCTAAGGTGAAAAGTTCCCTCATCACTCCAGATGACTTTTTGATGAAACTCTGGATCAGTTTAATCCAGAATAACCAAAGACACGACGTTGTTAAAGATCATTAGATGTGAGTTCTCCACCAGACTTTAAAAACCTTATGCAAAATACGTTTTAATGTCGTTTGTGGAATGCCCAATTCCCAGGATTGGCAAGAAATGCACAAACCTGGGGTTTCCTCAATATTATGGGCTAAAACAGTATTATTCTCAGTTGTTCTTGAGCGACGTACACAGGACCGTTTCCTCACATCACTAACTTGTCCCAACAGCTCAAAGCTTTCTATCAGTTTCACAGTTGCTGGCAGAGAAGGTGCTCGCTCTTCCACGACCCAAAAATGCTGTAGTTTCTCAAACTGTGACTGTAAAATTTTCACAATTTTTGCAGTGAATTTTAATAATTTCAATGCATTGTTCATCATTCGGAGATGAAATACGTTGCGAATATAATAACATTGCGAAGCAAGCGTTGTGTTGGAATCCGCTCACCAAAGCAGGGAGAACGGTTGACCACGGACAACTTGGAGACGTTCCACCGAAACAGAAATGAAATATGTTGGGTTAACATGCAATCAAAATCGAGTGAAATGGAAGACGGTTTTTCTTTTTTTTCTGAAGTCAGAGCGAGACTTTGAGACGTATAGAGATTTTCTTGCATCTGTTCATCACTGAGAGTCTGCGACCCAACGTAACCTAATAAGACTCAGTTGAAATATGGAATATATTCATGGTTGAGAAGGAGGATAGTGAAATAGTACTGAGCACATGAGAAAAAGTGGGAGACATGGGAATATTTTCCTTATATGTCATTATCTCGTCTTTTCTTATCCACTATCGAACTGAGTTTACCAGAATGCAAGTGATCCGACTTCTGTGTGAACTGACGGTCAGTGCAACCCAATGTAAGCTAAATAGAATCAATGTAATCTAAATTCAATAGGAGTAAAGGATACGTTATTCAAGGTTGAGAAGGGTAGATGTAGGGAGAATTTTCTTGCATCTGTTCATCTCGTATTTACTTCCATGCAAACGAACAGATCCTACTAAAATCGAACTGATTCGACTTCTGTGTAAACTGACAGTCTTTGAAAACCAACGTAACCTTAATAGAATCTGATTCAACATAAACTAAAGTATATATTATTCAGGGTGGCAGATTACTGAGTAGATCGGGGATATGATGTAGGGAGATTTTCCTCTCTTCTCTTCATCTCGTTTATCCTTCCACGAAAATTAACAGAATCTGCCAAGTGATCCAAGTGTAAACTGACAGACTTTGAAACCCAACCTAAGTGTAATCGGATTCAATCGAAACTATAAAAATAATGGATATATTTTTGATGGCTAAGAATAGTAGTGGCGTCTCTTCATGCCGTATATCCTTCCATGCAATCGAACAGGATCTACCAGACTACAAGTAATCCGACTTCTACGTGAACTGACAGTCTCAGATTAAATCAGAGCTCAATAGAAATGAAGATATAATATTCATAGTTGAGAAGGGTAATAAAGTAGTAAGGGGAGACCTAGCGAGATTTTGTTTTTATTTCTTCATCTATTAGAATCAAAGTGATCCGTCTGTGCCAGGATGGAGAATAATAATATGCTCTTCTCCTCTGCTCTGGATCAGTGGCTAAGAGACGATTAAAATGAAATAATATCAGAATATTACTTTAACGGTTTCGTATATCACGAGTTGGCCATCCTTCACACACAAAACATTCTAAAAGTCAACTTAAATGTTTTAAATGACACATAACACTTTAGTAAGACACATAAAAATTTCATATTAATATCTACGTAAACAAGTAACTTTTTTCGGCAATGATTTTGCTTCATACTAGGGTGGATCATTAACGCAGTGTCTTTTTGAATTTCCCGCCTCTTGATTGAAATTGCAATACTGCTCCTGTCAAGAGGCAACTGTCAGTTGACTCCTGTCTAAATTTGAACAAGCTGTTTCATTTAGTTTGTGTTTGGCAGCCGTTGATAACAGAGTACCTCGCCTTTTGAGAAGAAAATGAATTTTATTTTTTGCGACAAAAAAAAAACCGTCAATCAAACCAAGGAAAAGCTCGATAAATACTATAGGGATTTTGCACCATCGATTTCAATGGTAAAAAAGTGGTTTACTGACTTTCGTTGTGGTCGCACAAGTACAAATGACGCTGAACGATCTGGACGGCCAATTGAGGTCAGTACACCCGATTGAAGAGTAAAAGTGCGTGAGATTGTTGATGCCATAGGCATTTCATATGGCAGTGTGGTTTAGATTTTAAATGATCAGCTGGGTTTAAGAAAGTTGTCTGCAAGATGGGTGCCGCGTTTGTTCTCAATTGAACATAAACTTAAACGTGTAACAACTTCAAAGGATTGTTTGGAGTTATTTAACCGCAATCCGAATGAGCTTTTGCGTTTTATAACTGTGGTTGAAACATAGATCCATTACTGTACTCCGGAGACAAAGTACCCGTCTAAACATTCTCCGAAGGAGGCCAAGGTGAGTTTGTCGGCCAATAAGGTGATGGCAACAGTTTTTTGGGATGCACGCGAGATAATCCACATCAATTACCTTCAAAAGGGAAAAACAATAAATGGCGAATATTATGCCAACTTATTAGACCGATTTAATGAGGATTTAAAAAGAAAACGATATGATATGGCCAAGAAAAAAGATCTTTTTCATCAATATAATGCACGAGTGCACATGTGTGCAGTCTCAATGGCAAAATTCTATGAATTGGGATGCAGATTCGTACCCCATCCGCCATATCCTCCGTATTTAATGACTAGTGATTACTTCCTATTTCCAAACCTAAGAAAATGCTCGGTGGAAAGATATTTAGCTCCAACGATGAAATTACATATTGCCTATTTTAAGCACATCGAAAAATTAAATTTTTTTTGGAAGGGATACAAAAACTGGAGAAACGTTGGACTAAGTGTATTGAGTTAAAAGGGGATTATGTTGAAAAATAAATTTTTGTTTTGCAAAAAACTGGGTTTCATTCCAAAAGTCACGGACTTATTGATCCGCCCTCGTATGTGTTTCATAGTAATCTAACATAATTTATAATAATCTTCAAAGAAAATTGTCCTTTTCAATAAATTTATTACATGATGATTTAACATAACCATACTGTTAAATCAAAATGAAGAATCATGTTGAATAAAAGTTACTTCAAGTTGGAAAAACTTAAATCTAATTTAATATAGTCATTATATTTTATTAATTGTTTAACTTATGTTATTGTGTGTATTGGCACAGAAATATGTTTGTATATATACATACATATAATTGGCTTCCTCGCCCAAGATTTGAGTTTTGAACTCATCGCGTGCGATTAACAAATCAAATAAACACCAACACACTTAAACAACATATTATTTCTTGTAAATTTAATATGAATCTTAATCAAAATTTTTGCATGGTGATTTTACATTAGTATTTTTTTTGCGTGTAGATAATATATGAGGCTATCAACTGGTAATCCTACATGCCGATAATATCTAATACAAATACTCTATTAGATGAGAGATTAGATAACTCCGAAGTCTTTGTAAAATTCATTAAGTCTTCAATTTACGATTCTGCGGCTCACACTTTATTTTCTCGTTTTAAAATAAGCTTCTTCGCCAAAATTCCAATATTATGACGCTTGTTAGAGAAAGGCAAATAAACCTCGAAGTCCAATTTCACTTATGTAAGTGCTTAAGTGGTGACTCATTTGTCTCGTATGACCTAACCTGAGTTGCATTCACAAAAATTTTTAAATTTTTAAGAAAAAAATTATGCGTCTGGTATCTTTTAATTTTCCCCCAAAAATATTCAGTTATCTACGTATTCTTCTTCTTCTCTCTCCTCTCTCTGCTACCACCCAAATCCCTCTTCAAAACATTATTTACAATTTGTTGCTTGTTTTCCGGTTGGCTACATTATTGTTATGGCTTCCATTTTGTTATGCTCCCCTTACTGCGTTTAAATTGATAATAATGCTGTTTCCCTCTGTAGTGCAGCAGTCAGTATACACTTACTACCTTCATTTTTATGGATGTATAATTTCTGTTATATTCTGAAGAGCTTTGCAAATTGTAAAGAGTTTCAGCTTTTATTTTATGCATATTTTTCTTTATTTTTTTATTTTTTGGTCAATCCCTTCTATTTTCGTAAGTGCATGTGCGTAAGAGTGAATGCTAACATTTTTTTTTTTGGTTAATAATTTCCATATTTTGTTGCACAAAAACTTTACTTTTGTTAACGAATGAAATAATTTGTTAATCGTAATACAACTTAAGTGGTGTAAGATTGTTATTTTGTTTTAGATTTTAAACAAAAAATGTGTAAAAATTTGCTAGGGATAATAAATATCCTTGTACTTAGGGAAAGAAAAAGAAGAAATTGTTTAATGAATTTTAATTTAAATTAACAGCTTTCTAGTAGAGTACAAATGGTTTTTGGCTATTTTTTTACTTTTGGTGATTTTTTATTTTTTTTTTTTTTTTTAGCGATATTTCGGTTTTTGGGGATTTTTTTCGGTGTTTTTTTTTTAGTTTAAGCGATTTTTTTTTACTTTTGGCGCTTTTTTCGTTTTGGCAATTTTTTCGGTTTTGTTAAATTTTTTTTGTGGTTTTTTTAGTTTTAGCGATTTTTTACTTCTGGCGCTTGTTTTCGTTTGGGTGATTTTTTTTTGGGGGTTTTGGCGATTTTTTTTTTTTTTTTTTTGGTTTTTGGCGGTTTTTTATTTTTTACCGACTTTTTCGCATTTCGGGGATTTTTTCGGTGGTTTTCTAGTTTAAGTGTTTTTTTACTTTGGCGAAACTGGCTTTTTTTCGCTTTTTTCGATTTTTTTTTGCTTAATGGCGACTTTTAAATTATGTAACGATTTTTTTAGATTTTTGTTTGTTTTTACTTTTGGTGATTTTTTTTATTTTTTTTTTGCTATTTTTTATTCAAAAGCTTCTTCATTTTTATGATATTTCGTTTCGGCATTTTTTAATTTTGTGAATTTTTAGTTTTAGCGTTTCAAGAGTTTGCATATTACGGTTTTCTAGATACAGCAAGTTGTCAAAATAACATAGTAAAAATTACATCAACTGATAGAATACGCTTTAATTTTAATGTTTTTAATTGCTGTATAAAATTACAATAACTTTGAAAATTTCAAGTGTCTATATATGTACTAGTGATGCACGAATAATCGTATTCGTATTCGAATTGCCGAATATTCGTTCATTTTTAATGCGAGTACGAAGCATTCGTATTCGTCAAATTCAGGCGAATACGAATACGAATATTTTTCCAAACAAAAAAAAAATAAAATAAAATAAATAAATGCATAAATCTTAAAATAAATTTAAATAAATGGATAAAAAAAATATTAGTTTGTACGAGTCCATTAAATTTTTATAGAAATTTGAGCTTTGTATCATTTTCAAATATTATTTACTGACAATCATTAAAATCTCCGTGAAATAGAGGAAATGTCCGCAAGAGTAGGTCTGAAAATGAACCCAAGTAAGACTAAAACATTGCGCATAAATGCATCAACCACTCAGCCATTCCTTCTACGGCACCAATCTTTGGAGGATGTAACTTCTTTTTGCTATTCGGGCTGCACTATCACAACTACCGGCGGCTCATCTCAGGATGTGAAATCCAGATTGAACAAGGCGAGACGGGCTTTTGCTATGCTGAATCCTGTATGGCGATCCGCTCAACTATCCAGTAACACCAAACTCCGAATCTTTAATTCCAACGTGAAGTCTATATTGCTTTATGGCAGTGAATCTTGGAATAGTGCAACCAAAGACATCAATAACATCCAAGTTTTCGTAAACAGATGTCTTCGTCGAATACTTCGTATGTTCTGGCCTGAAAGAATAAGCATACCACCCACCAAATGCCCATCCAGTTGGAGATACGTAGACGTAAATGGCGCTGGATAGGCCATACGCTTAGAAAGCAACTCGACGACATTAGCAGAATGGCCATCGACTGGAATCCCCAAGGTCAACGACGTATTGGAAAACCTGCTCATACTTGGAGGAGACAGCTGGATACTGAAATAAGAACGTCAGGATGCAGCTGTATGAAGGAGTATGAAGTTCTTTTTCATAACAATTTTTTAATATTTCATACTGCAGGCGTAAATAGAGCCATAATTTAATGTCTATAAATTTCACATGAAATATTCGTATTCGCGAATATCGTTTCAAATATTCGTATTCGCATTAGTATTCGCGAATATCAAAAATTGACATTCGTTACATCACTAATATGTACATATAACTGTCGGTATATAACATTAGAATTTCAACATGTTTCGTTGGTCGTTTTAGAATACCCTGTAATTTTTAATTCTGGTATATTTGTTGTTGTTGTAGTGTTTTATATATTCTGTAAAAATTTCAGGTCCGTAGCTCTAACGGTTCTCAAGAAAATAGTCTTCCTGTGACAGACAGACAGACGGAAATCGTAGCGAAAAAATAGGCGTTCTTTTCATCTTTGGTGTACGAACCCTAATAAGGGGAATTTGTGTTTAGAAAGGATCGTGTGCGCGAAAGAAAATCGTAGCTTGAGTAGGAACTGCTTCGGAATAAGGATTTTAAAATCCAGAGGTATATGGGTGATAAATCTTGTAAGTAACTGAGAGTACCCCATGATAAGGAAGTGAGGGTGTCTCAAGGTTTCACCTGCGCCATCATCCAGATTGTAACAGTAATCATTGCAAGTAAGACTCAGTCTTCTATCAAGGCAAAGCTTTTTCATAAAGTTAGATAGCTTCATTTTTTTATTGCTATCAAAGCGAATCCATCAGGTTCGAGCTGTAGCAAAATTTGTTTCTCTGCAAAGAGTGACAGCTGTTTGTATATCGAAGCTGATATCCTCTCTAAATTATCTGCAGTTAAGTTTCTTGCAATGTTAGAAAGGAAAAGTAATCTCATTGGAGAATATCTGCCATTTACTTATCAGAGTGAGAACGAGAGATATAGAGAGATAGAGCTATAGAGAGATGCAGAGAGAAATAGAGAATGATAGAGCAGTTACTCTTGATGAGGGATGATAAATTTGTTCGACTACCAGAAAAATATAAAACCGGGGTCCTGCCGATGGATGCAAATATTCTGAATTTGAAATGCTTGTATAAAGCACTGCTCTTGCGAACTCATGTTTCGACAAGACCAGTAATGGATGATGGATTTATTGAAATGTTTTAAGAAATAATAATTTTCGTTCAGATGACTTAAGAGCAATTACTTTTAAAAATTTTGTTGCACAATTTGCAATTGGTCCACAGTACACCCTTGGGCTCTACTAAAAAAAAGACTCCAAACCGCACATTTGTCTTGGTTTATTACTTATGAAAAAAAGGGATTGGCGAATATCCCGGGACTTAAAATTAAAAAATCCCGGGCTTTCGGGAACGGGGTTATCCGTTTGGAATCTCTAATTTCTAATCTTTAGTTTTTTAAGATCAAATATTTGTGATCGTTGTAAGTGGTCTCCCGATGTTTTTTTTTGGGATATATGTATTAGATAAAATACATTTTTGGACTCAAATTAACGGTTATTGTGTCGGATCGTTTCGCATTATAAAGAGGCCAAATTTAATTTTAACTGCTGCCATTAAGTGAAACCTGTTAAACCTTTTCTTTTTGTTTGAAATTTCAATAATAATTTTATTTTTCTTAGAATTTTCATTCGCTTTATATTACAATGTTTCTTACGTTTTGGAATTAATTTAAATTATAATATACATATATTGCACGGTTTGGTGACTCAAATGGCTTAAAAATATCCATATATTATTTACAAATTCTTATTTATTTTAATAATTATTTAACAAATATTAACTACGAACTCGTTTAGTTTAAATTATAAAATAACATCAACTTGTTTACGTTAACTTTTTTACAACGGACATCCGTGAACATAACCCACATTACGAAATATAGCTGCTGCTGCGGCCGATGTTAGAAAATTACAGGGATTTGTGGTATTGAAAGACGTTAAGCCGGGAGGACAGCAACCCAAAGGATTGGCAGAACCATTTTCTGTTACATATTCTTTTTCCATAGAAGCTTGATGTCGCAGCTGTTCAAGGCGCAGCTGATTTTGGCGTTTCCATTTGGTTCTAGAAGAATAGCGAAATGGAAATGATAAATAAAATGAGAATTTATGCAAGAATGAGACAGGAGGGGAGTAATCAATAAGCAGAGAGAGAAGGACAAGCAGTAAGTGGATTAAGAAAAAAAAAGAAAGAAGATAGAGTAAGAAGGAGATAGAGGAAAAAGCAGAAAGAAGAAGGAGGAGGAAAAGGGCGTGGAGAGAGAGGAAGAAGGAGAAGGAGGGCGAGGAGAGGGAGGAAGAAGGAAAGGCGGAGAGAGGATGATGAAGAAGGGAAGGGTTGAAAGGGTGGATAGAGAGGATAAAAAGAGGAAAAGGGGGATGAAAGGCAGAGAGAGTGCTAGATGGGGAGGGAGAGTGGAAAGAGAGAAAGATGAAGAAGGAAAGTAAGGAAAGAGAATACAGAGAGATGAAGAAGAGAAGGGGAGGGAGATAAATAAGGAGAGGGAGGATAGAGAGAAGAGAGACATGAAGAAGGGGAGATAGAAGAGAGAAATAGAAAGAAGAAGAAATAGGAAGAGAGAAGAAATAGAGAGAAAGGAAAAGAGAGGAAAGGAAAAAAAGGAGGGGAGAGAGGAAGAAGGAGAGGGAGTAGAGACAAGAAGAGACCAAAAGAGTACGAAAGCAGTAAGAGGGAGAAGTAAAAGTAAAGAGAGGAAGAACGAAAGAGAAGCAGAGAGAGGAAGAAAGGGAAGTGGAGAGGGGAGTAAGAAGGACATGTAGAAGGAGGGTGGAAAAAGAAAAAAGAGAAGGCGGGAGAGCTCATAGAGAAGGTAAGGTAGAATTAAAAAGGGAAAAAGGAGAAGAATAGAGGGAGGGAGATAATAGAGGGAAGAGTCAGAAAAGATTGTTCTTCTTACTTACCTTCTATTTTGATACCATGTCTTCACTTGCGTCTCTGATAGATTTAGAGTCTCGGCCACATCACTTCTATCCGCCACACTCAAATACTTTTGACAACGAAACTTTCTTTCTAAATACGCCAATTGGGCATGTGTAAAAGCGGTGCGTCTACGTCTTGGCTTCCGGCCACTTTTCGGCAAGCCCATCTTGTGATCCCCCAAAAAACAACCCACTTGAGTTTGCTGCAGTTGTGTGGCTGACGTACTACGATCATTGTCATTGATGTAGTGGGAAGAGTCGAGGCTAGATTCGGTGTTGCTATAAATTAAGTGGCTACTTGACATTTGCTGGCCATTGAAATGGCAATTTAGTGCTTCTGAGTCCGGAGAGGAGCGGTCTTCGATGTCAATATCTGAATTGTTATCGGAAATATCAGAATCTGTAAGATAAAAAAATGTATTAATACATAATGCTTTTTTTTCTCTCAATAAAAGCCTGCAGCGAACCACGTGTCAACGCTTAACATCCCACAAGGCTAAAAAAATATTAAATATGAATTTTTGCAAATACATCCTGCACTCATTTAATAGTGATTTACCCCCTGTTATTATAATTTTTCAATCATTACCAGACAATATCTATAAAATCACCATTAATGTGGTTTTTTTGTATTTTCAAGTGGGCGTTCGTTCTCTACAATAACTTTTAGCTTCTCTTCACAAAACAAAACAAAAAAAAAAACCTACTCATCAACGTTATCCTTTTGAAAGTCATCATTTGTAACATTCTCTTTCCTCTCGCCGCTTTTGTACTCGTAATTTTAAAACACACGCTTGCTTCCCATTTGCCAAAGTATTTCCTTGAATAACCACATGCTTAAAATGGCGTATAAAAATAGTAATGAACGAAATAATTGCTTTATTTTTATCCTGTTTACATGCAGTCTTTTGGCAGACTTTTATTTAAAATTTTTTCGCTCTGCATTTGCAGACTGTTTCGTGTTACAAAAGTCACAGCAGGAACGATTAAATTCACGTGTTTCAGAATAATAAATATAACTTACATGTACAATGTATTTTGGTATATGTATGGAATTATTTAAAATTATTTATGCCCGTTAGTGGAACCTGTTTATTTGTATTAAATGTATTGAATTGAAAAATTTAAAGGGATTTTTGGAAATTAATCATTTTGTTCCTACCATTTTTTTCGTCACACACTGCTAATGATTTGTTCAATAGCTGGGTAGTCTTCCCAAACGCATGTTGCTTTGCATACAACAATGTCACATGTTACTAAACTAGTTATTTGATTTGCACTGTTCTTAAGCCTTATTCTTTGTTTAAACATGTGAGTGTAAATGCAAAATATCGTAGCTTTTCTTTAAAATCCAACAACAAAATATACACACTGTCTGAAGAAAAGCTACCATATTTTGCCTTTACACTTAAGGCTTAAGCAAGACAATTTGAATCAAACGCGGAATACCGCCACTGCTTTGACATTTCTGTACAGAGTAATATACGTTTAAAAATTCAGCTGATGCAATCGTGTTCTGAAAATCATATTTTTAAAATCACATGTGATTTTAAAATTAGTTTCTGAGGTATTGTGAGACATAAAAATAATTCTTAAAATTTTTAATTTCTGATGCCATCTAAAAAAAATTGTTTTTCATATCACATTCGTCAATTGACAAGTCATTAATGCAATTATTACATATAAAAAATGTTTTATAGACCAGTCCAAAAATGTTTGTTTTATTTGCAGTAATTACGATTATATCGTATAAATAAATTTATTATTCGACATATTCTTATAATTATATTATAAGTGAAATTTATTTGCTGGTGGGTATGCACTTCATTGTTGCTTTAACAAATCGTCAGTAGACTTCAACCACACATGCTGAACAGTCTTTCAAAAACCTTATAAATACATTTATTGTTATCTGATGGATTTCTAATTGTATGAAGATGTAGAAAAATAAAAAAGATTCATATCGAATACAAATTATATGCTGGGCTTTGTATAAGTTTCTAAGCCTACTACGTCCATCAAAAAATTAAGCTTGGATTACTGGATTACCAACTTAATGATTTTACCAAGACGTGAGATTAAAATAATTGATTCTTGAGAAGTACTTACTTCTTTTATTTGGTGACATGTTCACGTAATCTATTCAATCTAAAAGAATCATTCTTCATTTACAAACTTGTACATAATTTTTTTAAATTTTATGTAATGTGATTTGTAAGCGAGTAATGAAATTTGCAATCAGAAAAGTAAGTCATTATATGGCAATGCGTAATTTTTTGCTGGGCGTTTTTTTTTTGTAATTTTCAAAAATATTACTATTTGTGAATTCTAAAATGGGTTTTGAAAGTCTGTGCGTAAGATAAAAAGTTTGAGGCTGTTCAAAATGTGTGATTGAAGTGGACTGAAGATTTGTTAAAGCAACAATGAAATGCATATAGACAATGCTTAACCACCAGCAAATAAATTTCACTTATAATATTTTATACTATTAATTAATACTAATGTTTAATTTCAGAAGCTACACAATAGACTATTAGTTGCTGAGATCTTATATATCGTTAACTTAATACGAAAAGGCCCTAACTCATTTTTTAATATTTTACAGGAGGAGGAAAAAACTAAATAAAAAAAGATGCAATATTGATACAAAATTTTTTTAAATGCAATATGATGTGCTTATGTAAACTGTTTTAAATAAAAATTGCGTTTAAAAATTTTTTTTTATCAATATTGCATCTTTTTTTACTTCGTTTTTTCCTCCTCCTGTAAAATATTAAAAAATGAGTTAGGGCCTTTTCGTATTAAGTTAACGATATGTATGTACATTTCTTCCAATAAACACATTTCAAATTTCGTCTCTTTGTTTTTTTCCAATAAAAATAACATACATAAAATCGGCGCAAAATGCTATTCATTTTTGCTGAATAATAACAATTTATTAATAAAATCATAAAAATTCTCTTAAAAAGTAAAATATACAATTACACCAATTCACAATAGCATGTTTGACTTGCAATAGATGTTTATTTTGTTCCCTAACAATTGGCGATACTAATTTTTTGTGTTTATAGAAATAATAATATTATTCCCAAGAATTTATTCCCTTGAGATTCGCGATAAGGGTGATTAACAGTTTTCTTTATTAAAAAAATAATCAATTAAATACTTAATTGATTAAAAGTTTAATTAAAAATTTATTTGGGTCAATTTGAACTTTTGTTTAAAAATTTAAATAAGTAAAAAGTTTAATTAAAACAATAAAAATTTTTAATTGGTTTCTAGCTTTTTTCAATTAAAGGTGTTGATTGGAGAAATATTTTTTCTTTGTGTAGAACTTATTGTGTTATTACCTTTGCTTTCTGTAAGGCGAATTAATTAAGATGAGTTAAAATTTTGCTACTGTTGTCTAATTAGTGTTAAAATAAAAACTTGCACAATCATTAATATTTATCAATAATTTGTATTTTATTTCGAAAACCAATTCAAATAATTGCTACTTGACTGGCTGTTTCCTCTTCTTACAACCAAATGTACAGTAATTCGTATTTTTATTTCCTAAATTGATTGGACGTGACTTTTTAACGAAAGACACAAAATCAAGGAGGCCTCTCCCCTTTTTTTGGGTGCAAAAAAATCTTCACAATTCTTTTAGGTAATTGACTTAAACAAAACACATGTCGTTGACTTTATGTCTCATGTGTTATGTTGGCTTACATACAGTCATATAACAAATCAACTCATATCCTTTTAAGACTTCTTTTAAGTGTTTGAGTTTAAAAAAACAATAGGATATTACAGGTTTTTTTTTTTGAGAATATAAAAAATGCTTCAGGAAAATGCTTTGGAAAAAATATACATATTTTTTTTTGTTTTGAATGGAGCAGGTTTAATAAAAAAAGTTTATTTTTGCTGTGATTTCAGTACTTGGTGATTTTCTAAGGGGTTCGCAATTGGAAATTGCAAATCTAAACTTAAATTTTTTTAAATCAGATTTCCTTTATTTCCCTCAAACCAGTTTTATTTCGTATTTTTCTTTTGCCCCAAGGCTTCTTTTTAGTAGCAGGAAATCTATTCATAGTTTATTTTAAAATTAAACTTTTTTATTCTCAATTCATTTTGCCATAATTCAAAATGTCACTGGAAAGTCACTGTACTTAATCCTTTGAGCAAAAAAAGAACCAATTAGTTTTCCTATAAAGAATCTTCGTTTTGAAAATTAACAACTTGCAACCACAGAGTAGCTGGGGTTTGGGAATGAGACACAGTGTGAGAGGGGTGAAAGTGAAATTTCGATTTCTTACACCAACAACAGCATCCACTCTTCGCTAAAAAGAAAAACAAGCAAAATCTAAAAAAAAAATAAAGTCCTTAGGCAAGTTAACAAAATTTAGCCATGTTAACATCTTTATAAACAATTTGTCACGCACGACATAGAAAAACAATAGAGAAAACAAAACCACCCTAAATGACAATTGATATCTGTTTTTCGTTTTTTTTTTTTTTTTTTTGGTTCACATTTAGCGAAACAAGTGTAAAACGAGCAGAAAATTTATATAAATTCAGTGAGAAATTGCTGCTGTTTTATTCATTTCTATTTTACAGCAATTAAAAATGTAAAACAAAAGATTCATTTTTAACTTTGCTCCAAGTTGCCCCAAAGGAAAATTCTTTTGAATGTATGGGGAGTTTATGTGTGTGGGTTTGTTTGGTTTCAGTTGTTAGATGTTAATTAGCATGATGGAGTATAAATGTATGTATGTATGTTGCAATTGCTTGGCTGTCTGCACATATGTGTACAAAACATAAGGATAAGTTAACTTATCATCTAAACATAAGTATCATAATAAACAATTAGCAACTATTTAAATGTTAAATACACAATTTAGATTTAGCAAAAAATAAGTTTATGTTCATGTAAAGGATCATCATGAAGATGAAGTATATTATAAACAAGTGTGTTGGAAATGTAATAATAAAGATTTCTAAGTAAGTTATTGATAGCACAATACTATGTTGCAGATGAAATATAAAAAAATACATAATTCAGCTTGAAAATTCAGCATATATCATTTGAATAATCGCTCAAAATAAAATTCTACTACAAATTTAACATTTACTAATTGAATGATTGCAAAAAAGATTTTAAACACATTTCAGTTGATTACTTACAAGAAAAACTTTGACATCTTACAGTAAAGTATAATTCAGCTATAAATTTCTCTTGCTGAATTTGGCATTTAACATTTGTATGACCCAAAAAAAAATGATTTTATGTACAAAAAGTGCAATTCAGCTACAAAAATATTCGCTGAATTTACATTTAGCATCTGAATGCTAACATAAAAGTATAATTCAGTGCGAAATTTTGTCTGAGCCATTTATCTAACAGCGAAAGGACCACAGAAAATATTTTAAGTACGTTTTAAATACAAAAAGTGTAATTCAACTGGAAAAATCTTCGTTGAATTTACATTAAGCATCTGATTGAATCCAGAAAGGCATAGTTCAACTACAAAATGTGCCATTTAAATGACCCCGGAAAATAGTTTAAGTACGTTTTAAATACAAAAAGTGCAATTCAGCTGGAAAATCTTCGCTGAATTTGTATTGACCGTCTGATTGATTCCAAAAAAGCATAATAAACAAAACAAAATTTTTCTTTGGACCATTTGTTTACCAGCCAAAGGACCCCAGCAAATAGTTTACGTTTTAAATAAAAAAGTGTGATTCAGTTAAAAAAAAGTTCTTCCCTAAACGTACATTTAACATCTGATTGACGTTTTAAATACAAAAAGTGTAATTCAGCTAGAAAAATCTTCTCAAAATTTACATTTATCATCTGAATGATAACAGAAAACTATAATTCAGCTGCGAAAATTTTATCTAAATCATTTATTTAACAGCCAAACGACACCAGAAAATATTTTAAGTACGTTTTAAATACAGAAAGTGTAATTCAGATAAAAAAAATTCTCTGATTTTACATTGAGCATCCGAATGATTACAAAAAAGTATAATTAAGCCGCAAAATGTTTCTTTGTTTACCAGATAAATGACCACAGAAAAAGTATTTTAAGTGCGTTTGGAATACAAAAAAGTGTTATTCAGCTGGAATTCGCTGAATTTACATTAAGCATCTGATTTATTCCAAAAAGGCATAATCAGCTGCGAAATTTTTCTCTGAACCATTCATTTACCAGTTAAATGGCCCCAAAAAATAGTTTAAGCACGTTTTAAATGCAAGAAGTCGAATTCATCTGGAAAAATCTTCGCTGAACTTAAATTTAGCATCTGAATGAATACCAAAAACTGTAATTCAACTGCGAAAAACTTCTCTGAACCGTTTATTGAACTGCCAAAGGACCACAGAAAATATTTTAAGTAGTCATTAAATCCAAAAAATGTAATTCAGCTGAAAAAATCTTCGCTGAATGTACATCTGAATTATGGAAAAAAAAACTATAAGTCATGTGATCATTATTACAAAATTTTTAATATTCTATGAAAATACTACATATTATTCAGCTGGAATTTTTACTTAGTTGTAGAATTAACAGCTGAATAGCTCAAAGAACATTTTAGATATGTATATTTCAGGTTTTTATTAAAAAAAACGTTTGAATTATGCAAAGAACTATATTCAACCGTACAAAAATACTTGCTGAATTATATATTTAGCAGCTGTATGGCCCAAAAGAGTCTTTAAATGTATTTCACATGATTTGCTACATTGAAAATTGAAAAGTTAAGAAAAAAGTACAATTCAGTTTGATGATCAAACAAATTGTACTGCAAACATTTTGAAAAAGTACAATTTATTCAGCTAGAATATTATATTTTGTGAATAATTTTTTATTACAAAAACTTTAAAAGTCTGCGAAAAACATTGAGACCCCAAAAACCCCTAAGATATGTTTCTAATAACTTTCATTGCAAAAACTTTTAAATTTTACGAAAAAGCTGAACATAACCACAGCTGAATTGTGAATATAGTGGCTGAATAGTAATAATAAGCATAATAACAAAAGTATCTCCCATCGGATAAATTTTACATATGTATTTATATACGTATTTATGTGTATACACAGATTTAATCAAAATCTGATTATTAAGAATAATGATAGGGTTATGTATAATAAAATCATGTTTATATTTTGAAAATACATATAATGTTTATAATGAATTTACTTTAATTATACATATGATTTGCCTACAACCATATAATTCAATCATAATATATTCACCCCTATTCTGCGTTTCGATTACGTTCCCGCATTCAGTTACGCACGGATCGAAAAGAGGTATTCTGCCAAAAAACTGAATCGAAAGAAAAAGAAGAAGAGAAGAGTATGTTTAAACCTGCTGCTTTGCTTTGAAACGGGTGAAATAGGAACAGTAAAACTAAGCAATTTTGCAAAATTTTTAGCAAAAAGTTAAATTTAGTGCAAAAAACAGTGATTTAACAATTAAAACAAATAATAATTAAATATTGTGAAAATTTTCATTAAATAAACTCTTGCAAATTTAAGTACAGAGAGTTAAAAAAAAAACGGGATAAGCAAGAGGTATTTGTGGCCAAACTTTTCCAGTCTGAAGAATCCTGTCGCGCCGGAGGTGATATTTTAATTTTTTACACATAATTGTTACACAAAAATAAAGTTTATTTGTTTAAATTTAATTAAATCCGTAGACAAAATCGTTTTTCGTTGCCATTAAATAGGTATGTGAACTGTTCTACCTGTAATAAACTAAATAAAAATCGCATTTCAGTACAGAAAAACAAAACAAACTGTTTAGTTCATTAATTAAACCTTCTTTCATTTAATACTTGCATTATTTTTTGCATTAATCACTTTTTAAAGCTAAACAAACAAAAATTGAAAACGCTCCGCCACTAAAATAACAACTTACAAAAACGTAGTTACGATCGAAATGCAGAATACATAGAATCGAAAGAGAAATCGAAGAACGGAACGCAGAATACCAAAGTTGCCAAACGGAGAAACTTTCGATTCGAATCGAAACGCAGAATAGGGGTGATTGTTCTTAAATTTTTTATGTATTTATGTAAATCTGTTTTCAAAGATTCTCTAAAACTTCCTAGCGGAATTTATTATGACAGCTGGTAGAAAAACAGAGATATTTGTAATTCCTTCCTTCTCCGTCTTTCGTATAGCTGAATTACGAGTTGATCAACAAAAGTTGAAGTGCGTGAACCGGGAATATCTGAATTAGAGAAGGAAATTATTTAAAATTTATTTAATTTTTCAATTCATTTTTAAGATTTTCAACTAAATAATTCCACTGAACCTCAGATTTTCTACTAAATGGCCAAAATGGAGAAGCAAAAAAAAAATTAAAAATTTTCCGAATTAAATCTAAAACCTGACCAATACACACATATGTATCTAACTTAAAGTTTTGGATAAAAATCTTGCAGCTGAATTCATTTTGTCTCAGCTGAGTTACAAAAATTTATATTGTAAATTATTAAACGGAATTGTTTGCCTTTTGCCAGCAATGTGAATTTTTTAAGTGATTCCCGCTGAATAAAATAATTGCAATAACTTTTTTAAACGTTATTTCTTAAAACCTTAAAAGTGTTGCATTAAGACAAAAGAAGAGATTTTCGAAAAAAAATATTTAGCTGAATTCGTTATTTTTGAGCTGAATTACAAAAATAAATTATTGGAACTCGAAAGGAACAAAGTGGTTATATTATTTTCCTCGCTGAATAGAATAATTGCAAGCTGAATATCTTATATATGTATATATTTTTGTAATAATAAAATTTTTGAAATGAGAAACATTTTAATGAGAAATATCTTTCTTGTCTGACTATTTGACTAAAAACACACCTTAACCTTGACTCGACTTATTCCTCTATTGTCGCAGCCCTTTAGACTCTGCTAAAAGTTATATATTTTGAGTGATAATATTCCCCCCTATCGTGGTTCGCGTATTTCGACTTCGACTATGACAGTTTAGTCCTAGATTAATTTAATACAAAAACGTCGTAGTAAAAGTTGAAGTACGCCATGGATAAGGGGGATTAATTACACCGGTCAACCAAAAAAAAAAAAAAAAAAAGTTTTTTTCGCATGGGTTTTACGTAACATATTTTGATTATATAAGCAAATCTATATAAAAATTCGATGAAAAAACGAAAATATTTGCTTTTTAAGAAATTACAACATTTTTGATTTTCGCGCCTGATCAATGTCGATCTTGTGTCGCGCTATCACTCTCGAAAGAGAGGTAAGAGGGCGGGGGCAGTGTTTCTTACGTCGTTCGTTGATAGTGTGTGTAGTTTGACCCGAATGCAAGGTGGGTATAATAAATACTCTTGTTATCTTTGCCTGTGGGATAGTAGAAATTAAAGATGAGCGCGTGTCGTGTTTTGTTCCGTGACACAAACACGTACGACTCAACACGAAGTGTTCGTGACAAAAATCTGATTTCGTGCGTATACGTTTCGTTTCGTGTTGAGCAAAATTAACACGAAAAACACGAAACTAGTTTAGATGTAAAATATGTATGAATGAATTTCCAGTAGAGAAAAAATTTAATTTTTTGTATCGTCAAACACACAATAGCAGCATATTTATTGATGTTGTATGGGTCTCTGAAGCGTAAACCGATAGTATCAGCTGTGGTGGCAGATAGTATCAGCTGGCAGTGCCAACTCGGTGCCATATTTAAAAAATCGACTCTTGAAGAAAATTCATTCAGTTTTCTGATCTTCAACACCATACAAATAATATTTCGTGCGTGTTGTGCAGTATCGTGTTGACGAAATTTTTCGAGTGCGTGTTTCGTACGTTTTGAGCGTCTTGGTGTTCGTGTTCGTGTCGTGTTTGAAAAATTCGATACTCGCCTATATCTAGTAGAATTGATGCCGCTCACAATTGTCGATCCTAAAACTATATTAATGCCGACATTGCATATTAAATTGGGCCTGATTAAATATTTGATCAAATATTTGAAGAGTTTTTTTTTCCAAAACTTTCAGATATGAAAATTAAAGCTGGAATCTTTGTAGGCTCTCAAATAAAAAAAAATTATGGATTGTGATGTTTTCCCGGACTTAGCAAGGATAGAAAAACAGTCTGGAGTAGTTTTAAGGCAGTAGTTCATGTTTTTCTTGAAAATCATAGAGCTGAAAATTATGACGAGCTAAATACTGAAATGATTAAGAATTTTTTCATTATCGGATGTAGAATGTCTCTTAAGATGCACATGTTACATTCTCATTTGGACATATTTATAGATAATATGGTGGCTTATTCGGAAAAGCAAGAGGAACGCTTCCATGAAGATATAATGGAATTTAAAAGACGTTACCAAGGCCAGTATACCGAAAGTTTGATGGGGGACTATATTTGGGGGTAAATAAGAGAAACTTCAACTGAACATGACAGGAAAAGTAACACGGTCATTTCTAAACGTTTGGATTTTATTTTAAAACTTCCATTGTAAGAATGAATCATAAATGGATGTTCGGTATCTTTTAATAAATCATCTCCAAGTCCATTTTTTAACCCCCGACTAAAAAAAGGGGTGTTATAAGTTTGTGGTGTGTGTCTGTGTATCTGTGTGTCTGTCTGTGTCCACGTACAGGCCAAACGGCTTGACCGATTTTCATTTAGTTTTTTCTGTTTGAAAGATGACTTGATCGAGAGGGTTCTTAGCTATGTTTGAAAAAAATCGGTCCAGCCGTTTAGAAGATATAACATCTTTTCTGAAAAAAGTCGGGGGCTTTTAAAATTTTTAATTTTTGTTATTATGTATTTTCATTTATTCGAATTTTAAATTTTTCACACCTAAAAGGAAATTCGGAATTATTCTTTTTTTTATTTTTCTTATTTCTAGTTATAAAAGGAATATACATATAAACCGTGCGCAAAAATGTTGTAGACCGGTGTTAATTAAAGTTTATTTTGAAGTTTTTTTTCCAAAACTATTATACGTTTTATCAACTTAAGATTTTTGTGCTTTTTCAGGATTTACAACAAAAAAAAAATTATACAGTCATCTTAAATTATGTGGTGAGTGCTTTTTCTTTTTTGCTTTATTTAAATGCTTATTTAAAAAAAAAATTTCAAAACTATTTAAAAATTTATCAATATTTATCTTACCATCATCATGTTGTTGGTGTTGTTGTTGTTGCTGCTGCTGTTGTTGTTGGTGGTGGTGCTGTTGCTGTTGCCGATTTATTAGATCTCCTAGTAGATCTCTTATAAGAAATGATTTTGAATTTTGATTGTGCATTGTGGCTTTTTTGATCCACAAAAGTACAGAAACAAATAATTTTTAAATTGTATTATTTTAAAAATTTTTTCCCACAAATCACAATTTTAATTAATGAATTAATTTTAAATTTAAACTGATTTTATTTTAAGTTTTAAGTTTGCCGTCGGTGTCGAATTCCTTAAAATTTCGTTTTACTTTTACCCAATGTGTCAACCGACAATTTGTTGTAGTTTAGACCACATAAAATGTGCAACTGTATTGTATTACAAATTTAATACTACGTAAAAAAAAGTTTAAAATTTTTTATCAAGTTAAATATTAACAGACGAATACTCCAACCGTCAATTTTAAAAAGGTTTTAAAAAACTAAACAGCGCTAAACGAATTACCAATAAATACTGACATTCAGCGCGCTAAAGCTTCGCCAGACAGCATTAAAACGTCAGTATAAAATCTTGCTACTGCTCTTACTCTCTTAACTGCCAAAATTAACGGTAAATTACCTCCCCCTTTAGATGAAAAAAAATATCGCGCTATTTAAAAAACGTTAGCCATTTTGTATTCAATTTGCATGATGCTGTATCTCTTTCTTACACATGGAAAGCTTTCTTAAGGGTTGCCAGTGTTAGGTGGGTGGTTGTACTTGTAAGGGTAAGCTTTTTTAAATGATGTTGTGCTATTGGTTGAAGTTTTGATGGTTTTGATGGTTCTGTGTTTCCTGCCTTTTTTGTTTGATGTAAGTAAAGGTAAGAAAGTATTTAATAACTTTTAAAAAACATTTATTTATAACTTACAAATGCTTTATAAAAGAAAATTTTTGATTGTCATGCTGTATCGGCATTGAATACCAATTTAGCATAATCGTAGATATTGATTATATTGTGATTATAAGTGGCTATGTGGAGGCTGTCTCCTCAAACTATATCGTCATTTATGTGGGGATTGTGTAGTTCCGAAACGATAAGATTTCGCTGATAGTAGAAATATTAAATTAACTTCTGTTGGGACTCCAATTAAAGAATGGTTCAAAATTTAAGGCAGAGACAAAATGTAAAAAGCTAGTGTGAGGCCCTTTTGGTTCAGAGCTAAACTGCCATGAAATCTGAATAAACGCGTTAAAAGTGGGTTCAGATATTATAGCAAGTGACAGAAGTAAATATTAAATGTCAAGCAAAATTTTAGCTTTACAAGAAATACAATTAACTTTTCTAAAAAAAAAATTTAGCCGATTTCAGAAATATACACTTACAAGTTAAAAGCTAATTTAATTTCAGTTAAATAAATATTGTTTGTAAAGGGTTATCTATTTATCAGTTTTAAAACCGCCTGTCTGGCAATGCTGTCAACTGTTAAATATCTGCCACCTGAAGTCTTTTATATTCAGTGAAAGAATGCCTAAAAAAGTTAAAAATTATTAAAAAAGTAGTGGTCACTTTTCGAACATTACGGTGTGATTATGGTCGTCATAATCGACGTACTGTGCAAGGAATTGGAAAGATTATTAAATATACTGGACGCGTTACAGATGTGGTCAGGTCTAGCTTGGTATTATATGTAGAAAAATTAAATGTGCTAAACACAGCACACTTTTCATATAGAAAAATTAAATGTGCTGTACATAGCACACTTTTCATATAGAAAAATGTAATATGTATAGCGCATTTAATTTTTCTATATGAAAAGCATTCTGTGTATATTACTTTTAATTTTTATAAATAAAAAAATTACCATGTATAGCACGTTTGATTTTTCGATACAAAAACTGCGTGTGTGTGTTAAATGGGCTATACATCGCCAATTTTTCCCACAAAAAATTTAATTGGCTTTACTTTGTCCATTTTTCATAAAAATTAATTAAATGGGCTACAACACATCATAAATTTTTTATTAAAAAAAATGGAATGGGCTATACATTATGCATTTTTCACGTAAAAAATTAAATGGACTATACATCGTTAATTTTTCATGTAAAAAATTAAATGGAGTACATATTCAGTTATCAAAGAAAAGCTTGTACAGCAAACGGTCCGCTGTTCTAATCAAAGTATCTTTGTTGCCCTTCAAGATTTTAAGCTAAATCCAAAATCTATTTCACAACAAATTAATCAGCTTTCTATGAAAATCTTTCATTTTATTAACAAATTTATTTTTAGTGCTAAAAAATAACATAGCGTAAAATAACTTGTACACTAACTTTTCCTTTAGAAACGAGCTATGAAGTCAGTAATACATTAAAATTTAGTACTAAATGTGGCCGTGTATAGCATCTAATACATTGTTCTTATAGAATGAACTGAGTTTTTGGTAATATTGGGAGGTATATATTTATCCACATGCCCTGGATAGCACTTTTGAGTTAATTTTTGACCCTAATCTACCGCTCGCGCAATTTCTTCCCCATATACGCCCTCAGAATCTCATTAATACGAGAGGCCGAATGCTTCGAGTATTTATCTTGAACTAATCAATCATCTCCGGTTATATTTAATTTGGTAGCTCATTGTGGTAAATTATCTTTGAGTATTTTGTATGAAAAAATTTAAATTCAATTAAATTGAATAAACAAATTTTATATGCAAGAAATTAAATGGACTATCGTCCATTTTTTATGCGAAAAAAGTTTTGTATGAAAAAATTTAATGGACATCGTCAGACATCATCGATTTGTTATGCAAAAAATTAAATGGAATATACATACGTCGTCCATTTTCCATGGAAAAAAATTAAAAAATTTAATGGACATCGTCCATTTTTCATGAAAACAATTTTTCATCGTCAAAAATTTTAATGCACTATGCATCGTCAATTTTTGGTGCAAAAAAAAATTTAATCGACTATACACCCAACTCTTTTTTTACACCATGGATACGTTCCTAATGAAATCGTGCACAAAAAGTTCGTGTAAAAAATACATGCAACATATAGAATATTTACTGCCCTATCGTAGTTGGCGTATTTAAAAAAGATCTCAACAGTTTTTCTTTAATCTATTAGCAAACAGTCGTAGTTGTATTTGAAATACGCCAACCACGATAAGGCAGTTAGTGATACGTTCCATATCTTAAAATATCGTACAAGTTGAAAAGAATCAAAGCATTTAATTAGTAAAACGTGCAAAAAAAGTGTTAAATAACAAAAACAATTCATACGCACAAGAAAAAATAAATAAAGTTTATTCCAAGCATGAAGGATTAAAACTAAAAGTTAATTTTACAGTTACTCGTCTGTTTCGGATAACAGATGTGCCCGATTATTACAAACAGTATTAAAAATGTAAAAATTAAAAAAAAAATATCGTGCAAGTTCAAATAATTCGTGCATAAAAAAAATAATTTTTTCGTATTTTTGAACCGTGTTATTTCAAAATCGTGTAAAAAAAGAGTTGAGTGCATATCGTGAATTTTTTATGCGAAAAATTAAATGGACTGTATGTATATCGTCCACTCTTCATGAAAAAAAATTTATTGGACTATACATCGTCCATTTTTTATGCAAAAAATTCAATGGACTTTAAATCGTTTATATTTCATGCAAACATTTTTGATGAAAAAAAATTTAATGGACTATACCGACATCGTCCAATTTAATTTTTTTAAATTTACTTATGAACAAAATTTAAGGATTAAATTTTTTTTCATAAAAAGTTTTTCACATAAAAATAGACGATGCATACATAGTCCATTAAATTTTTTGCATGAAAAATTAAATTAAATTTTTTGCAGAAAAAATGGAGGATGTGTAGTCCATTAATTTTTTCCATAAAAAATGGGCCATGTATATATAGTCCATTTAATTTTTTTCATAAAAAATTTTTGCGTGAAAAGTGGAAGATGTACATATATATATAGTCAGTCCATTTAATTTTTATCACAAAAGTTTTTTACATAAAAAATGGACGATGATTTTTTTCGTTTTTTATTTTTGTTAATTTAAATTTTAATATATATAAAAATATGTAAAATTTTCATCTATATGTCTTATTAAAAATATTTTTCTTTTACTTTTATAAACAGCGCATCCTGTCGGTGTATTGGAAGTAATTTTTGCTGGTATATCATCTAACAACTTCAAAATTAGCATTCTTTATCTGACTGTTTTTGACGGTGCTGGAATGTTTTTTTAAGATGACTTCACCTTGTGTCAATTTTTAATTTATGTGTTTTTGATATTAAGTATGTTTACATATTTTAATTAATCAATAGCTTGTATTATTATTATTTTATATGTAAATGGCAACATACTTCAATTGTAACAGTTTAATTTATTTATACATATTTTATTTTACTCCTTAAATATTTAGGTGAAAATATTATTAAATTGTAAAAAAAATTGTGAACTACAAAAAATCCTTTCACTCATTACAATTTTGTGGGTGTGAACCAAAAATTTCTCCAATTTATTTATTTAGTTTGTATTTAAAAGCCAATGGTATGGTCTTTCATCTAGAGATTGTTTCATCCAAATCTACTCAGCGGTTCCCGAGATATGAGAAGTACAAGTTGAGTAAAAACTTTCATTTTCGGTTACTTCGCTTTGGTTACAGTTTTCAGAAAATTATCAATAACTCCGAACTTTATGAAGATAGAGAAATGAAATTTTGCAGGTGTTTCACAAAAAAAAAAAAAAAAATTGCAAAAATTTTAAAATTTTTCGGCTCAAGAACATTTTTAGTTTTCTTGCAATATCTCCCTCGTTTTTCGAGATTAATTCATGAAATTTTGTGTTGATAGAGAACATAATGGGGAATGTTTTGTGGAAAATAAAATTTTGCCACGCCCACTTTTTAGCCGATAAAAGTGGGCGTAAAATGAAAACCGTTTATATGTTGTGCTTTATTTTGTATATAGAAAGTCCAAAGGTCCCCTATATTGAAGCTGAAGTTGTGATCTTTCCTCCGGAAAACATTTCATCCGAACATACCCAGCGGTTCCCGAGATATGAGAGTTACAAGTTGAGTAAAAACTTTCATTTTCGATTACTTCGCTTTGGTTACAGTTTTCAGAAAATTATCAATAACTCCGAACTTTATGAAAATAGAGAAATGAAATTTTGCAGGTTTGTAGCGGAAAACTCCGCGCTTCGTATAGAAGTCAATTGCACTTCTCACGTCAATTACATTGGGAGATATAACGGTTGTTAACTTATATTGCATTTTTTGACTAAGATGAGGGGCCACCAGGCGGGCCAAAGTTTGCACATCTGGAAGCCAAATATCCAATCTATCATATGGTAAAGCAATCATCCAAATCAGTCCAGCGGTTATCGAGTTATAGCGTTTTGAAAAAAATCAATTCCCGAAATCCACCTCCTACCAGTTCTGTTGACCTGGTGTTTCACAAAAAAAAAATTGCAAAAATTTTAAAATTTTTCGGCTCAAGAACATTTTTAGTTTTCTTGCAATATCTCCCTCGTTTTTCGAGATTATGAAATTTTGTGTGTTGATAGAGAACATAATGGGGAATGTTTTGTGGAAAATAAAATTTTGTCACGCCCACTTTTTAGTCGATAAAAGTGGGCGTAAACTGAAAACTGTTTATATGTTGTGCTTTATTTTGTATATAGAAAGTCCAAAGGTCCCCTATATTGAAGCTGAAGTTGTGATCTTTCCTCCGGAAAACATTTCATCCGAAAATACCCAGCGGTTCCCGAGATATGAGAGTTACAAGTTGAGTAAAAACTTTCATTTTCGATTACTTCGCTTTGGTTACAGTTTTCAGAAAATTATCAATAACTCCGAACTTTATGAAAATAGAGAAATGAAATTTTGCAGGTTTGTAGCGGAAAACTCCGCGCTTCGTATAGAAGTCAATTGCACTTCTCACGTCAATTACATTGGGAGATATAACGGTTGTTAACTTATATTGCATTTTTTGACTAAGATGAGGGGCCACCAGGCGGGCCAAAGTTTGCACATCTGGAAGCCAAATATCCAATCTATCATATGGTAAAGCAATCATCCAAATCAGTCCAGCGGTTATCGAGTTATAGCGTTTTGAAAAAAATCAATTCCCGAAATCCACCTCCTACCAGTTCTGTTGACCTGGTGTTTCACAAAAAAAAAATTGCAAAAATTTTAAAATTTTTCGGCTCAAGAACATTTTTAGTTTTCTTGCAATATCTCCCTCGTTTTTCGAGATTATGAAATTTTGTGTGTTGATAGAGAACATAATGGGGAATGTTTTGTGGAAAATAAAACTTTGTCACGCCCACTTTTTAGTCGATAAAAGTGGGCGTAAACTGAAAACTGTTTATATGTTGTGCTTTATTTTGTATATAGAAAGTTCAAAGGTCCCTTATATTGAAGCTGAAGCTGTGATCTTTCCTCCGGAAAAAATTTCATCCGAAAATACCCAGCGGTTCCTGAGATATCAGAGTTACAACTTGAGTAAAAACTTTTATTTTCGGTTACTTCGATTTGGTTACAGTTTTCAGAAAATTATCAATAACTCCGAACTTTATGAAGATAGAGAAATGAAATTTTGCAGGTTTGTAGCGGGAAACTCCGCGCTTCGTATGGAAGTCAATTGCACTTCTCACGTCAATTACATTGGGAGATATAAGGGTTGTTAACTTATATTGCATTTTTTGACTAAGATGGGGGCCACCAGGCGGGCCAAAGTTTGCCCACCTGGAAGCCAAATATCCAATCTATCATATGGTAAAGCAATCATCCAAATCAGTCCAGCGGTTATCGAGTTATAGCGTTTTGAAAAAAATCAATTCCCGAAATCCACCTCCTACCAGTTCTGTTGACCTGGTGTTTCACAAAAAAAATTGCAAAAATTTTAAAATTTTTCGGCTCAAGAACATTTTTAGTTTTCTTGCAATATCTCCGTCGTTTTTCGAGATTAGTTCATGAAATTTTGTGTGTTGATAGAGAACATAATGGGAAATGTTTTGTGGAAAATAGAATTTTGCCACGCCCACTTTTCAGTCGATAAAAGTGGGCGTAAACTGAAAACTGTTTATATGTTGTGTTTTATTTTATATATAGAAAGTCCAAAGGTCCCCTATATTAAAGCTGAAGCTGCGATCTTTCCTCCGGAAAAAATTTCATCCGAAAATACCCAGCCGTTCCCGAGATATGTGATTTACAAGTTGAGTAAAAACTTTTATTTTCGGTTACTTCGCTTTGGTTACAGTTTCAGAAAATTATCAATAACTCCGAACTTTATGAAGATAGAGAAATGAAATTTTGCAGGTTTGTAGCGGAAAACTCCGCGCTTCGTATGGAAGTCAATTGCACTTCTCACGTCAATTACATTGGGAGATATAAGGGTTGTTAACTTATATTGCATTTTTTGACTAAGATGGGGGGCCACCAGGCGGGCCAAAGTTTGCCCATCTGGAAGCCAAATATCCAATCTATCATATGGTAAAGCAATCATCCAAATCAGTCCAGCGGTTATCGAGTTATAGCGTTTTGAAAAAAATCAATTCCCGAAATCCACCTCCTACCAGTTCTGTTGACCTGGTGTTTCAGAAAAAAAAATTGCAAAAATTTTAAAATTTTTCGGCTCAAGAAAGAACATTTTTAGTTTTCTTGCAATATCTCCGTCGTTTTTCGAGATCAATTCATGAAATTTTGTGTGTTGATAGATAACATAATGGGGAATGTTTTGTGGAAAATAAAATTTTGCCACGCCCACTTTTCAGCCGATAAAAGTGGGCGTAAACTGAAAACTGGTTATATGTTGTGCTTTATTTTGTATATAGAAAGTTCAAAGGTCCCCTATATTGAAGCTGAAGCTGTGATCTTTCCTCCGGAAAAAATTTCATCCGAAAATACCCAGCGGTTCCTGAGATATGAGAGTAACAAGTTGAGTAAAAACTTTTATTTTCGGTTACTTCGCTTTGGTTACAGTTTTCAGAAAATTATCAATAACTCCGAACTTTACGAAGATAGAGAAATTTAATTTTGCAGGTTTGTAGCGGAAAACTCCGCGCTTCGTATAGAAGTCAATTGCACTTCTGACGTCAATTACATTGGGAGATATAAGGGTTGTTAACTTATATTGCATTTTTTGACTAAGATGGGGGGCCACCAGGCGGGCCAAAGTTTGCCCATCTGGAAGCCAAATATCCAATCTATCATATGGTAAAGCAATCATCCAAATCAGTCCAGCGGTTATCGAGTTATAGCGTTTTGAAAAAAATCAATTCCCGAAATCCACCTCTTACCAGTTCTGTTGACCTGGTGTTTCACAAAAAAAATTGCAAAAATTTTAAAATTTTTCGGATCAAGAATATTTTTTTTAGTTTTCTTGCAATACCTCCCTCGTTTTTCGAGATTAATTCATGAAATTTTGTGTGTTGATAGAGAACATAATGGGGAATGTTTTGTGGAAAATAAAATTTTGCCACGCCCACTTTTCAGCCGATAAAAGTGGGCGTAAACTGAAAACTGTTTATATGTTGTGCTTTATTTTGTATATAGAAAGTTCAAAGGTCCCCTATATTGAAGCTGAAGCTGTGATCTTTCCTCCGGAAAAAATTTCATCCGAAAATACCCAGCGGTTCCTGAGATATGAGAGCTACAAGTTGAGTAAAAACTTTCATTTTCGGTTACTTCGCTTTGGTTACAGTTTTCAGAAAATTATCAATAACTCCGAACTTTATGAAGATAGAGAAATGAAATTTTGCAGGTTTGTAGCGGAAAACTCCGCGCTTCGTATGGAAGTCAATTGCACTTCTCACGACAATTACATTGGGAGATATAAGGGTTGTTAACTTATATTGCATTTTTTGACTAAGATGGGGGGTCACCAGGCGGGCCAAAGTTTGCCCATCTGGAAGCCAAATATCCAATCTATCATATGGTAAAGCAATCATCCAAATCAGTCCAGCGGTTATCGAGTTATAGAGTTTTGAAACAAATCAATTCCCGAAATCCACCTCCTACCAGTTCTGTTGACCTGGTGTTTCACAAAAAAAATTGCAAAAATTTTAAAATTTTTCGGCTCAAGAACATTTTTTTAGTTTTCTTGCAATATCTCCCTCGTTTATCGAGATTAATTCATGAAATTTTGTGTGTTGATAGAGAACATAATGGGGAATGTTTTGTGGAAAATAAAATTTTGCCACGCGCACTTTTCAGTCGATAAAAGTGCGCGTAAACTGAAAACTGTTTATATGTTGTGCTTTATTTTGTATATAGAAAGTTCAAAGGTGGTCCCCTATATTGAAGCTGAAGCTGTGATCTTTCCTCCGGAAAAAATTTCATCCGAAAATACCCAGCGGTTCCTGAGATATGAGAGCTACAAGTTGAGTAAAAACTTTCATTTTCGGTTACTTCGCTTTGGTTACAGTTTTCAGAAAATTATCAATAACTCCGAACTTTATGAAGATAGAGAAATGAAATTTTGCAGGTTTGTAGCGGAAAACTCCGCGCTTCGTATAGAAGTCAATTGCACTTCTCACGTCAATTACATTGGGAGATATAAGGGTTGTTAACTTATATTGCATTTTTTGACTAAGATGGGGGCCACCAGGCGGGCCAAAGTTTGCCCACCTGGAAGCCAAATATCCAATCTAAAATTTTGCCACGCCCACTTTTCAGTCGATAAAAGTGGGCGTAAACTGAAAACTGTTTATATTTTGTGTTTTATTTTATATATAGAAAGTCCAAAGGTCCCCTATATTAAAGCTGAAGCTGCGATCTTTCCTCCGGAAAAAATTTCATCCGAAAATACCCAGCCGTTCCCGAGATATGTGATTTACAAGTTGAGTAAAAACTTTTATTTTCGGTTACTTCGCTTTGGTTACAGTTTCAGAAAATTATCAATAACTCCGAACTTTATGAAGATAGAGAAATGAAATTTTGCAGGTTTGTAGCGGAAAACTCCGCGCTTCGTATGGAAGTCAATTGCACTTCTCACGTCAATTACATTGGGAGATATAAGGGTTGTTAACTTATATTGCATTTTTTGACTAAGATGGGGGGCCACCAGGCGGGCCAAAGTTTGCCCATCTGGAAGCCAAATATCCAATCTATCATATGGTAAAGCAATCATCCAAATCAGTCCAGCGGTTATCGAGTTATAGCGTTTTGAAAAAAATCAATTCCCGAAATCCACCTCCTACCAGTTCTGTTGACCTGGTGTTTCAGAAAAAAAAATTGCAAAAATTTTAAAATTTTTCGGCTCAAGAAAGAACATTTTTAGTTTTCTTGCAATATCTCCGTCGTTTTTCGAGATCAATTCATGAAATTTTGTGTGTTGATAGATAACATAATGGGGAATGTTTTGTGGAAAATAAAATTTTGCCACGCCCACTTTTCAGCCGATAAAAGTGGGCGTAAACTGAAAACTGTTTATATGTTGTGCTTTATTTTGTATATAGAAAGTTCAAAGGTCCCCTATATTGAAGCTGAAGCTGTGATCTTTCCTCCGGAAAAAATTTCATCCGAAAATACCCAGCGGTTCCTGAGATATGAGAGTAACAAGTTGAGTAAAAACTTTTATTTTCGGTTACTTCGCTTTGGTTACAGTTTTCAGAAAATTATCAATAACTCCGAACTTTACGAAGATAGAGAAATTTAATTTTGCAGGTTTGTAGCGGAAAACTCCGCGCTTCGTATAGAAGTCAATTGCACTTCTGACGTCAATTACATTGGGAGATATAAGGGTTGTTAACTTATATTGCATTTTTTGACTAAGATGGGGGGCCACCAGGCGGGCCAAAGTTTGCCCATCTGGAAGCCAAATATCCAATCTATCATATGGTAAAGCAATCATCCAAATCAGTCCAGCGGTTATCGAGTTATAGCGTTTTGAAAAAAATCAATTCCCGAAATCCACCTCTTACCAGTTCTGTTGACCTGGTGTTTCACAAAAAAAATTGCAAAAATTTTAAAATTTTTCGGCTCAAGAACATTTTTAGTTTTCTTGCAATATCTCCGTCGTTTTTCGAGATTAATTCATGAAATTTTGTGTTTGCAGGTTTGTAGCGGAAAACTCCGCGCTTCGTATGGAAGTCAATTGCACTTCTCACGTCAATTACATTGGGAGATATAAGGGTTGTTAACTTATATTGCATTTTTTGACTAAGATGGGGGGCCACCAGGCGGGCCAAAGTTTGCCCATCTGGAAGCCAAATATCCAATCTATCATATGGTAAAGCAATCATCCAAATCAGTCCAGCGGTTATCGAGTTATAGCGTTTTGAAAAAAATCAATTCCCGAAATCCACCTCCTACCAGTTCTGTTGACCTGGTGTTTCACAAAAAAAATTGCAAAAATTTTAAAATTTTTCGGCTCAAGAACATTTTTTTTAGTTTTCTTGCAATATCTCTCTCCCTCGTTTTTCGAGATTAATTCATGAAATTTTGTGTGTTGATAGAGAACATAATGGGGAATGTTTTGTGGAAAATAAAATTTTGCCACGCCCACTTTTCAGCCGATAAAAGTGGGCGTAAACTGAAAACTGTTTATATGTTGTGCTTTATTTTGTATATACAAAGTTCAAAGGACCCCTATATTGAAGCTGAAGCTGTGATCTTTCCTCCGGAAAAAATTTCATCCGAAAATACCCAGCGGTTCCTGAGATATGAGAGTAACAAGTTGAGTAAAAACTTTTATTTTCGGTTACTTCGCTTTGGTTACAGTTTTCAGAAAATTATCAATAACTCCGAACTTTATGAAGATAGAGAAATGAAATTTTGCAGGTTTGTAGCGGAAAACTCCGCGCTTCGTATAGAAGTCAATTGCACTTCTGACTTCAATTACATTGGGAGATATAAGGGTTGTTAACTTATATTGCATTTTTTGACTAAGATGGGGGGCCACCAGGCGGGCCAAAGTTTGCCCATCTGGAAGCCAAATATCCAATCTATCATATGGTAAAGCAATCATCCAAATCAGTCCAGCGGTTATCGAGTTATAGCGTTTTGAAAAAAATCAATTCCCGAAATCCACCTCCTACCAGTTCTGTTGACCTGGTGTTTCACAAAAAAAATTGCAAAAATTTTAAAATTTTTCGGCTCAAGAAAATTTTTAGTTTTCTTGCAATATCTCCGTCGTTTTTCGAGATTAATTCATGAAATTTTGTGTGTTGATAGAGAACATAATGGGGAATGTTTTGTGGAAAATAAAATTTTGCCACTCCCACTTTTCAGTCGATAAAAGTGGGCGTAAACTGAAAACTGTTTATATGTTGTGTTTTATTTTATATATAGAAAGTCCAAAGGTCCCCTATATTAAAGCTGAAGCTGCGATCTTTCCTCCGGAAAAAATTTCATCCGAAAATACCCAGCCGTTCCCGAGATATGAGATTTACAAGTTGAGTAAAAACTTTTATTTTCGGTTACTTCGCTTTGGTTACAGTTTTCAGAAAATTATCAATAACTCCGAACTTTATGAAGATAGAGAAATGAAATTTTGCAGGTTTGTAGCGGAAAACTCCGCGCTTCGTATGGAAGTCAATTGCACTTCTCACGTCAATTACATTGGGAGATATAAGGGTTGTTAACTTATATTGCATTTTTTTACTAAGATGGGGGGCCACCAGGCGGGCCAAAGTTTGCCCACCTGGAAGCCAAATATCCAATCTATCATATGGTAAAGCAATCATCCAAATCAGTCCAGCGGTTATCGAGTTATAGCGTTTTAAAAAAAATCAATTCCCGAAATCCACCTCCTACCAGTTCTGTTGACCTGGTATTTCACAAAAAAAAAATTGGAAAAATTTTAAAATTTTTCGGCTCAAGAACATTTTTAGTTTTCTTGCAATATCTCCGTCGTTTTTCGAGATTAATTCATGAAATTTTGTGTGTTGATAGAGAACATAATGGGGAATGTTTTGTGGAAAATTAAATTTTGCCACGCCCACTTTTCAGCCGATAAAAGTGGGCGTAAACTGAAAACTGTTTATATGTTGTGCTTTATTTTGTATATAGAAAGTTCAAAGGTCCCCTATATTGAAGCTGAAGCTGTGATCTTTCCTCCGGAAGAAATTTCATCCCAAAATACCCAGCGGTTCCTGAGATATGAGAGTAACAAGTTGAGTAAAACCTTTTATTTTCGGTTACTTCGCTTTGGTTACAGTTTTCAGAAAATTATCAATAACTCCGAACTTTATGAAGATAGAGAAATTAAATTTTGCAGGTTTGTAGCGGAAAACTCCGCGCTTCGTATAGAAGTCAATTGCACTTCTGACGTCAATTACATTGGGAGATATAAAGGTTGTTAACTTATATTGCATTTTTTGACTAAGATGGGGGGCCACCAGGCGGGCCAAAGTTTGCCCATCTGGAAGCCAAATATCCAATCTATCATATGGTAAAGCAATCATTCAAATCAGTCCAGCGGTTATCGAGTTATAGCGTTTTGAAAAAAAATCAATTCCCGAAATCCACCTCCTACCAGTTCTGTTGACCTGGTATTTCACAAAAAAAATTGCAAAAATTTTAAAATTTTTCGGCTCAAGAAAATTTTTAGTTTTCTTGCAATATCTCCGTCGTTTTTCGAGATTAATTCATGAAATTTTGTGTGTTGATAGAGAACATAATGGGGAATGTTTTGTGGAAAATAAAATTTTGCCACGCCCACTTTTCAGTCGATAAAAGTGGGCGTAAACTGAAAACTGTTTATATGTTGTGCTTTATTTTGTATATAGAAAGTTCAAAGGTCCCCTATATTGAAGCTGAAGCTGTGATCTTTCCTCCGGAAAAAATTTCATCCGAAAATACCCAGCGGTTCCTGAGATATGAGAGTAACAAGTTGAGTAAAAACTTTTATTTTCGGTTACTTCGCTTTGGTTACAGTTTTCAGAAAATTATCAATAACTCCGAACTTTATGAAGATAGAGAAATTAAATTTTGCAGGTTTGTAGCAGAAAACTCCGCGCTTCGTATGGAAGTCAATTGCACTTCTCACGTCAATTACATTGGGAGATATAAGGGTTGTTAACTTATATTGCATTTTTTACTAAGATGGGGGGCCACCAGGCGGGCCAAAGTTTGCCCACCTGGAAGCCAAATATCCAATCTATCATATGGTAAAGCAATCATCCAAATCAGTCCAGCGGTTATCGAGTTATAGCGTTTAAAAAAAAAATCAATTCCCGAAATCCACCTCCTACCAGTTCTGTTGACCTGGTGTTTCACAAAAAAAAATTGCAAAAATTTTAAAATTTTTCGGCTCAAGAACATTTTTAGTTTTCTTGCAATATCTCCCTCGTTTTTTGAGATTAATTCATGAAATTTTGTGTGTTGATAGAGAACATAATGGGGAATGTTTTGTGGAAAATTAAATTTTGCCACGCCCACTTTTCAGCCGATAAAAGTGGGCGTAAACTGAAAACTGTTTATATGTTGTGCTTTATTTTGTATATAGAAAGTTCAAAGGTCCCCTATATTGAAGCTGAAGCTGTGATCTTTCCTCCGGAAAAAATTTCATCCGAAAATACCCAGCGGTTCCTGAGATATGAGAGTAACAAGTTGAGTAAAAACTTTTATTTTCGGTTACTTCGCTTTGGTTACAGTTTTCAGAAAATTATCAATAACTCCGAACTTTATGAAGATAGAGAAATGAAATTTTGCAGGTTTGTAGCGGAAAACTCCGCGCTTCGTATAGAAGTCAATTGCACTTCTGACGTCAATTACATTGGGAGATATAAGGGTTGTTAACTTATATTGCATTTTTTGACTAAGATGGGGGGCCACCAGGCGGGCCAAAGTTTGCCCATCTGGAAGCCAAATATCCAATCTATCATATGGTAAAGCAATCATCCAAATCAGTCCAGCGGTTATCGAGTTATAGCGTTTTGAAAAAAATCAATTCCCGAAATCCACCTCCTACCAGTTCTGTTGACCTGGTGTTTCACAAAAAAAATTGCAAAAATTTTAAAATTTTTCGGCTCAAGAAAATTTTTAGTTTTCTTGCAATATCTCCGTCGTTTTTCGAGATTAATTCATGAAATTTTGTGTGTTGATAGAGAACATAATGGGGAATGTTTTGTGGAAAATAAAATTTTGCCACTCCCACTTTTCAGTCGATAAAAGTGGGCGTAAACTGAAAACTGTTTATATGTTGTGTTTTATTTTATATATAGAAAGTCCAAAGGTCCCCTATATTAAAGCTGAAGCTGCGATCTTTCCTCCGGAAAAAATTTCATCCGAAAATACCCAGCCGTTCCCGAGATATGAGATTTACAAGTTGAGTAAAAACTTTTATTTTCGGTTACTTCGCTTTGGTTACAGTTTTCAGAAAATTATCAATAACTCCGAACTTTATGAAGATAGAGAAATTAAATTTTGCAGGTTTGTAGCGGAAAACTCCGCGCTTCGTATAGAAGTCAATTGCACTTCTGACGTCAATTACATTGGGAGATATAAGGGTTGTTAACTTATATTGCATTTTTTGACTAAGATGGGGGGCCACCAGGCGGGCCAAAGTTTGCCCATCTGGAAGCCAAATATCCAATCTATCATATGGTAAAGCAATCATCCAAATCAGTCCAGCGGTTATCGAGTTATAGCGTTTTGAAAAAAATCAATTCCCGAAATCCACCTCCTACCAGTTCTGTTGACCTGGTGTTTCACAAAAAAAATTGCAAAAATTTTAAAATTTTTCGGCTCAAGAACATTTTTAGTTTTCTTGCAATATCTCCCTCGTTTTTCGAGATTAATTCATGAAATTTTGTGTGTTGATAGAGAACATAATGGGAAATGTTTTGTGGAAAATAAAATTTTGCCACGCCCACTTTTCAGCCGATAAAAGTGGGCGTAAACTGAAAACTGTTTATATGTTGTGTTTTATTTTATATATAGAAAGTCCAAAGGTCCCCTATATTAAAGCTGAAGCTGCGATCTTTCCTCCGGAAAAAATTTCATCCGAAAATACCCAGCCGTTCCCGAGATATGAGATTTACAAGTTGAGTAAAAACTTTTATTTTCGGTTACTTCGCTTTGGTTACAGTTTTCAGAAAATTATCAATAACTCCGAACTTTATGAAGATAGAGAAATGAAATTTTGCAGGTTTGTAGCGGAAAACTCCGCGCTTCGTATGGAAGTCAATTGCACTTCTCACGTCAATTACATTGGGAGATATAAGGGTTGTTAACTTATATTGCATTTTTTTACTAAGATGGGGGGCCACCAGGCGGGCCAAAGTTTGCCCACCTGGAAGCCAAATATCCAATCTATCATATGGTAAAGCAATCATCCAAATCAGTCCAGCGGTTATCGAGTTATAGCGTTTTAAAAAAAATCAATTCCCGAAATCCACCTCCTACCAGTTCTGTTGACCTGGTGTTTCACAAAAAAAAATTGCAAAAATTTTAAAATTTTTCGGCTCAAGAACATTTTTAGTTTTCTTGCAATATCTCCCTCGTTTTTCGAGATTAATTCATGAAATTTTGTGTGTTGATAGAGAACATAATGGGGAATGTTTTGTGGAAAATAAAATTTTGCCACGCCCACTTTTTAGTCGATAAAAGTGGGCGTAAACTGAAAACTGTTTATATGTTGTGCTTTATTTTGTATATAGAAACTCCAAAGGTCCCCTATATTGAAGCTGAAGCTGTGATCTTTCCTCTGGAAAAAATTTCATCCGAAAATACGCAGCGGTTCCCGAGATATGAGAGTAACAAGTTGAGTAAAAACTTTTATTTTCGGTTACTTCGCTTTGGTTACAGTTTTCAGAAAATTATCAATAACTCCGAACTTTATGAAGATAGAGAAATGAAATTTTGCAGGTTTGTAGCGGAAAACTCCGCGCTTCGTATGGAAGTCAATTGCACTTCTCACGTCAATTACATTGGGAGATATAAGGGTTGTTAACTTATATTGCATTTTTTTACTAAGATGGGGGGCCACCAGGCGGGCCAAAGTTTGCCCACCTGGAAGCCAAATATCCAATCTATCATATGGTAAAGCAATCATCCAAATCAGTCCAGCGGTTATCGAGTTATAGCGTTTTAAAAAAAATCAATTCCCGAAATCCACCTCCTACCAGTTCTGTTGACCTGGTGTTTCACAAAAAAAAATTGCAAAAATTTTAAAATTTTTCGGCTCAAGAACATTTTTAGTTTTCTTGCAATATCTCCGTCGTTTTTCGAGATTAATTCATGAAATTTTGTGTGTTGATAGAGAACATAATGGGGAATGTTTTGTGGAAAATTAAATTTTTCCACGCCCACTTTTCAGCCGATAAAAGTGGGCGTAAACTGAAAACTGTTTATATGTTGTGCTTTATTTTGTATATAGAAAGTTCAAAGGTCCCCTATATTGAAGCTGAAGCTGTGATCTTTCCTCCGGAAAAAATTTTATCCGAAAATACCCAGCGGTTCCTGAGATATGAGAGTAACAAGTTGAGTAAAAACTTTTATTTTCGGTTACTTCGCTTTGGTTACAGTTTTCAGAAAATTATCAATAACTCCGAACTTTATGAAGATAGAGAAATTAAATTTTGCAGGTTTGTAGCGGAAAACTCCGCGCTTCGTATAGAAGTCAATTGCACTTCTCACGTCAATTACATTGGGAGATATAAGGGTTGTTAACTTATATTGCATTTTTTGACTAAGATGGGGGGCCACCAGGCGGGCCAAAGTTTGCCCATCTGGAAGCCAAATATCCAATCTATCATATGGTAAAGCAATCATCCAAATCAGTCCAGCGGTTATCGAGTTATAGCGTTTTGAAAAAAATCAATTCCCGAAATCCACCTCCTACCAGTTCTGTTGACCTGGTGTTTCACAAAAAAAATTGCAAAAATTTTAAAATTTTTCGGCTCAAGAAAATTTTTAGTTTTCTTGCAATATCTCCGTCGTTTTTCGAGATTAATTCATGAAATTTTGTGTGTTGATAGAGAACATAATGGGGAATGTTTTGTGGAAAATAAAATTTTGCCACTCCCACTTTTCAGTCGATAAAAGTGGGCGTAAACTGAAAACTGTTTATATGTTGTGTTTTATTTTATATATAGAAAGTCCAAAGGTCCCCTATATTAAAGCTGAAGCTGCGATCTTTCCTCCGGAAAAAATTTCATCCGAAAATACCCAGCCGTTCCCGAGATATGAGATTTACAAGTTGAGTAAAAACTTTTATTTTCGGTTACTTCGCTTTGGTTACAGTTTTCAGAAAATTATCAATAACTCCGAACTTTATGAAGATAGAGAAATGAAATTTTGCAGGTTTGTAGCGGAAAACTCCGCGCTTCGTATGGAAGTCAATTGCACTTCTCACGTCAATTACATTGGGAGATATAAGGGTTGTTAACTTATATTGCATTTTTTTACTAAGATGGGCGGCCACCAGGCGGGCCAAAGTTTGCCCACCTGGAAGCCAAATATCCAATCTATCATATGGTAAAGCAATCATCCAAATCAGTCCAGCGGTTATCGAGTTATAGGGTTTAAAAAAAATCAATTCCCGAAATCCACCTCCTACCAGTTCTGTTGACCTGGTGTTTCACAAAAAAAAATTGCAAAAATTTTAAAATTTTTCGGCTCAAGAACATTTTTAGTTTTCTTGCAATATCTCCCTCGTTTTTCGAGATTAATTCATGAAATTTTGTGTGTTGATAGAGAACATAATGGGGAGTGTTTTGTGGAAAATAAAATTTTGCCACGCCCACTTTTTAGTCGATAAAAGTGGGCGTAAACTGAAAACTGTTTATATGTTGTGCTTTATTTTGTATATAGAAACTCCAAAGGTCCCCTATATTGAAGCTGAAGCTGTGATCTTTCCTCTGGAAAAAATTTCATCCGAAAATACGCAGCGGTTCCCGAGATATGAGAGTAACAAGTTGAGTAAAAACTTTTATTTTCGGTTACTTCGCTTTGGTTACAGTTTTCAGAAAATTATCAATAACTCCGAACATTATGAAGATAGAGAAATTAAATTTTGCAGGTTTGTAGCGGAAAACTCCGCGCTTCGTATAGAAGTCAATTGCACTTCTGACGTCAATTACATTGGGAGATATAAGGGTTGTTAACTTATATTGCATTTTTTGACTAAGATGGGGGGCCACCAGGCGGGCCAAAGTTTGCCCATCTGGAAGCCAAATATCCAATCTATCATATGGTAAAGCAATCATCCAAATCAGTCCAGCGGTTATCGAGTTATAGCGTTTTGAAAAAAATCAATTCCCGAAATCCACCTCCTACCAGTTCTGTTGACCTGGTGTTTCACAAAAAAATTGCAAAAATTTTAAAATTTTTCGGCTCAAGAACATTTTTAGTTTTCTTGCAATATCTCCCTCGTTTTTCGAGATTAATTCATGAAATTTTGTGTGTTGATAGAGAACATAATGGGAAATGTTTTGTGGAAAATAAAATTTTGCCACGCCCACTTTTCAGCCGATAAAAGTGGGCGTAAACTGAAAACTGTTTATATGTTGTGTTTTATTTTATATATAGAAAGTCCAAAGGTCCCCTATATTAAAGCTGAAGCTGCGATCTTTCCTCCGGAAAAAATTTCATCCGAAAATACCCAGCCGTTCCCGAGATATGAGATTTACAAGTTGAGTAAAAACTTTTATTTTCGGTTACTTCGCTTTGGTTACAGTTTTCAGAAAATTATCAATAACTCCGAACTTTATGAAGATAGAGAAATGAAATTTTGCAGGTTTGTAGCGGAAAACTCCGCGCTTCGTATGGAAGTCAATTGCACTTCTCACGTCAATTACATTGGGAGATATAAGGGTTGTTAACTTATATTGCATTTTTTTACTAAGATGGGGGGCCACCAGGCGGGCCAAAGTTTGCCCACCTGGAAGCCAAATATCCAATCTATCATATGGTAAAGCAATCATCCAAATCAGTCCAGCGGTTATCGAGTTATAGCGTTTAAAAAAAAATCAATTCCCGAAATCCACCTCCTACCAGTTCTGTTGACCTGGTGTTTCACAAAAAAAAATTGCAAAAATTTTAAAATTTTTCGGCTCAAGAACATTTTTAGTTTTCTTGCAATATCTCCCTCGTTTTTCGAGATTAATTCATGAAATTTTGTGTGTTGATAGAGAACATAATGGGGAATGTTTTGTGGAAAATAAAATTTTGCCACGCCCACTTTTTAGTCGATAAAAGTGGGCGTAAACTGAAAACTGTTTATATGTTGTGCTTTATTTTATATATAGAAAGTCCAAAGGTCCCCTATATTAAAGCTGAAGCTGCGATCTTTCCTCCGGAAAAAATTTCATCCGAAAATACCCAGCCGTTCCCGAGATATGAGATTTACAAGTTGAGTAAAAACTTTTATTTTCGGTTACTTCGCTTTGGTTACAGTTTTCAGAAAATTATCAATAACTCCGAACTTTATGAAGATAGAGAAATGAAATTTTGCAGGTTTGTAGCGGAAAACTCCGCGCTTCGTATGGAAGTCAATTGCACTTCTCACGTCAATTACATTGGGAGATATAAGGGTTGTTAACTTATATTGCATTTTTTTACTAAGATGGGGGGCCACCAGGCGGGCCAAAGTTTGCCCACCTGGAAGCCAAATATCCAATCTATCATATGGTAAAGCAATCATCCAAATCAGTCCAGCGGTTATCGAGTTATAGCGTTTTAAAAAAATCAATTCCCGAAATCCACCTCCTACCAGTTCTGTTGACCTGGTGTTTCACAAAAAAAATTGCAAAAATTTTAAAATTTTTCGGCTCAAGAACATTTTTAGTTTTCTTGCAATATCTCCGTCGTTTTTCGAGATTAATTCATGAAATTTTGAACATTTTTAGTTTTCAGAACATAATGGAAAATGTTTTGTGGAAAATAAAATTTTGCCACGCCCACTTTTCAGCCGATAAAAGTGGGCGTAAACTGAAAACTGTTTATATGTTGTGTTTTATTTTATATATAGAAAGTCCAAAGGTCCCCTATATTAAAACTGAAGCTGCGATCTTTCCTCCGGAAAAAATTTCATCCGAAAATACCCAGCCGTTCCCGAGATATGAGATTTACAAGTTGAGTAAAAACTTTTATTTTCGGTTACTTCGCTTTGGTTACAGTTTTCAGAAAATTATCAATAACTCCGAACTTTATGAAGATAGAGAAATGAAATTTTGCAGGTTTGTAGCGGAAAACTCCGCGCTTCGTATGGAAGTCAATTGCACTTCTCACGTCAATTACATTGGGAGATATAAGGGTTGTTAACTTATATTGCATTTTTTTACTAAGATGGGGGGCCACCAGGCGGGCCAAAGTTTGCCCACCTGGAAGCCAAATATCCAATCTATCATATGGTAAAGCAATCATCCAAATCAGTCCAGCGGTTATCGAGTTATAGCGTTTTAAAAAAAATCAATTCCCGAAATCCACCTCCTACCAGTTCTGTTGACCTGGTGTTTCACAAAAAAAAATTGCAAAAATTTTAAAATTTTTCGGCTCAAGAACATTTTTAGTTTTCTTGCAATATCTCCGTCGTTTTTCGAGATTAATTCATGAAATTTTGTGTGTTGATAGAGAACATAATGGGGAATGTTTTGTGGAAAATTAAATTTTTCCACGCCCACTTTTCAGCCGATAAAAGTGGGCGTAAACTGAAAACTGTTTATATGTTGTGCTTTATTTTGTATATAGAAAGTTCAAAGGTCCCCTATATTGAAGCTGAAGCTGTGATCTTTCCTCCGGAAAAAATTTCATCCGAAAATACCCAGCCGTTCCCGAGATATGAGATTTACAAGTTGAGTAAAAACTTTTATTTTCGGTTACTTCGCTTTGGTTACAGTTTTCAGAAAATTATCAATAACTCCGAACTTTATGAAGATAGAGAAATGAAATTTTGCAGGTTTGTAGCGGAAAACTCCGCGCTTCGTATGGAAGTCAATTGCACTTCTCACGTCAATTACATTGGGAGATATAAGGGTTGTTAACTTATATTGCATTTTTTTACTAAGATGGGCGGCCACCAGGCGGGCCAAAGTTTGCCCACCTGGAAGCCAAATATCCAATCTATCATATGGTAAAGCAATCATCCAAATCAGTCCAGCGGTTATCGAGTTATAGGGTTTAAAAAAAATCAATTCCCGAAATCCACCTCCTACCAGTTCTGTTGACCTGGTGTTTCACAAAAAAAAATTGCAAAAATTTTAAAATTTTTCGGCTCAAGAACATTTTTAGTTTTCTTGCAATATCTCCCTCGTTTTTCGAGATTAATTCATGAAATTTTGTGTGTTGATAGAGAACATAATGGGGAGTGTTTTGTGGAAAATAAAATTTTGCCACGCCCACTTTTTAGTCGATAAAAGTGGGCGTAAACTGAAAACTGTTTATATGTTGTGCTTTATTTTGTATATAGAAACTCCAAAGGTCCCCTATATTGAAGCTGAAGCTGTGATCTTTCCTCTGGAAAAAATTTCATCCGAAAATACGCAGCGGTTCCCGAGATATGAGAGTAACAAGTTGAGTAAAAACTTTTATTTTCGGTTACTTCGCTTTGGTTACAGTTTTCAGAAAATTATCAATAACTCCGAACATTATGAAGATAGAGAAATTAAATTTTGCAGGTTTGTAGCGGAAAACTCCGCGCTTCGTATAGAAGTCAATTGCACTTCTGACGTCAATTACATTGGGAGATATAAGGGTTGTTAACTTATATTGCATTTTTTGACTAAGATGGGGGGCCACCAGGCGGGCCAAAGTTTGCCCATCTGGAAGCCAAATATCCAATCTATCATATGGTAAAGCAATCATCCAAATCAGTCCAGCGGTTATCGAGTTATAGCGTTTTGAAAAAAATCAATTCCCGAAATCCACCTCCTACCAGTTCTGTTGACCTGGTGTTTCACAAAAAAATTGCAAAAATTTTAAAATTTTTCGGCTCAAGAACATTTTTAGTTTTCTTGCAATATCTCCCTCGTTTTTCGAGATTAATTCATGAAATTTTGTGTGTTGATAGAGAACATAATGGGAAATGTTTTGTGGAAAATAAAATTTTGCCACGCCCACTTTTCAGCCGATAAAAGTGGGCGTAAACTGAAAACTGTTTATATGTTGTGTTTTATTTTATATATAGAAAGTCCAAAGGTCCCCTATATTAAAGCTGAAGCTGCGATCTTTCCTCCGGAAAAAATTTCATCCGAAAATACCCAGCCGTTCCCGAGATATGAGATTTACAAGTTGAGTAAAAACTTTTATTTTCGGTTACTTCGCTTTGGTTACAGTTTTCAGAAAATTATCAATAACTCCGAACTTTATGAAGATAGAGAAATGAAATTTTGCAGGTTTGTAGCGGAAAACTCCGCGCTTCGTATGGAAGTCAATTGCACTTCTCACGTCAATTACATTGGGAGATATAAGGGTTGTTAACTTATATTGCATTTTTTTACTAAGATGGGGGGCCACCAGGCGGGCCAAAGTTTGCCCACCTGGAAGCCAAATATCCAATCTATCATATGGTAAAGCAATCATCCAAATCAGTCCAGCGGTTATCGAGTTATAGCGTTTAAAAAAAAATCAATTCCCGAAATCCACCTCCTACCAGTTCTGTTGACCTGGTGTTTCACAAAAAAAAATTGCAAAAATTTTAAAATTTTTCGGCTCAAGAACATTTTTAGTTTTCTTGCAATATCTCCCTCGTTTTTCGAGATTAATTCATGAAATTTTGTGTGTTGATAGAGAACATAATGGGGAATGTTTTGTGGAAAATAAAATTTTGCCACGCCCACTTTTTAGTCGATAAAAGTGGGCGTAAACTGAAAACTGTTTATATGTTGTGCTTTATTTTATATATAGAAAGTCCAAAGGTCCCCTATATTAAAGCTGAAGCTGCGATCTTTCCTCCGGAAAAAATTTCATCCGAAAATACCCAGCCGTTCCCGAGATATGAGATTTACAAGTTGAGTAAAAACTTTTATTTTCGGTTACTTCGCTTTGGTTACAGTTTTCAGAAAATTATCAATAACTCCGAACTTTATGAAGATAGAGAAATGAAATTTTGCAGGTTTGTAGCGGAAAACTCCGCGCTTCGTATGGAAGTCAATTGCACTTCTCACGTCAATTACATTGGGAGATATAAGGGTTGTTAACTTATATTGCATTTTTTTACTAAGATGGGGGGCCACCAGGCGGGCCAAAGTTTGCCCACCTGGAAGCCAAATATCCAATCTATCATATGGTAAAGCAATCATCCAAATCAGTCCAGCGGTTATCGAGTTATAGCGTTTTAAAAAAATCAATTCCCGAAATCCACCTCCTACCAGTTCTGTTGACCTGGTGTTTCACAAAAAAAATTGCAAAAATTTTAAAATTTTTCGGCTCAAGAACATTTTTAGTTTTCTTGCAATATCTCCGTCGTTTTTCGAGATTAATTCATGAAATTTTGAACATTTTTAGTTTTCAGAACATAATGGAAAATGTTTTGTGGAAAATAAAATTTTGCCACGCCCACTTTTCAGCCGATAAAAGTGGGCGTAAACTGAAAACTGTTTATATGTTGTGTTTTATTTTATATATAGAAAGTCCAAAGGTCCCCTATATTAAAACTGAAGCTGCGATCTTTCCTCCGGAAAAAATTTCATCCGAAAATACCCAGCCGTTCCCGAGATATGAGATTTACAAGTTGAGTAAAAACTTTTATTTTCGGTTACTTCGCTTTGGTTACAGTTTTCAGAAAATTATCAATAACTCCGAACTTTATGAAGATAGAGAAATGAAATTTTGCAGGTTTGTAGCGGAAAACTCCGCGCTTCGTATGGAAGTCAATTGCACTTCTCACGTCAATTACATTGGGAGATATAAGGGTTGTTAACTTATATTGCATTTTTTTACTAAGATGGGGGGCCACCAGGCGGGCCAAAGTTTGCCCACCTGGAAGCCAAATATCCAATCTATCATATGGTAAAGCAATCATCCAAATCAGTCCAGCGGTTATCGAGTTATAGCGTTTTAAAAAAAATCAATTCCCGAAATCCACCTCCTACCAGTTCTGTTGACCTGGTGTTTCACAAAAAAAAATTGCAAAAATTTTAAAATTTTTCGGCTCAAGAACATTTTTAGTTTTCTTGCAATATCTCCGTCGTTTTTCGAGATTAATTCATGAAATTTTGTGTGTTGATAGAGAACATAATGGGGAATGTTTTGTGGAAAATTAAATTTTTCCACGCCCACTTTTCAGCCGATAAAAGTGGGCGTAAACTGAAAACTGTTTATATGTTGTGCTTTATTTTGTATATAGAAAGTTCAAAGGTCCCCTATATTGAAGCTGAAGCTGTGATCTTTCCTCCGGAAAAAATTTCATCCGAAAATACCCAGCCGTTCCCGAGATATGAGATTTACAAGTTGAGTAAAAACTTTTATTTTCGGTTACTTCGCTTTGGTTACAGTTTTCAGAAAATTATCAATAACTCCGAACTTTATGAAGATAGAGAAATGAAATTTTGCAGGTTTGTAGCGGAAAACTCCGCGCTTCGTATGGAAGTCAATTGCACTTCTCACGTCAATTACATTGGGAGATATAAAGGTTGTTAACTTATATTGCATTTTTTGACTAAGATGGGGGGCCACCAGGCGGGCCAAAGTTTGCCCACCTGGAAGCCAAATATCCAATCTATCATATGGTAAAGCAATCATCCAAATCAGTCCAGCGGTTATCGAGTTATAGGGTTTAAAAAAAAATCAATTCCCGAAATCCACCTCCTACCAGTTCTGTTGACCTGGTGTTTCACAAAAAAAAATTGCAAAAATTTTAAAATTTTTCGGCTCAAGAACATTTTTAGTTTTCTTGCAATATCTCCCTCGTTTTTCGAGATTAATTCATGAAATTTTGTGTGTTGATAGAGAACATAATGGGGAATGTTTTGTGGAAAATTAAATTTTGCCACGCCCACTTTTCAGCCGATAAAAGTGGGCCTAAACTGAAAACTGTTTATATGTTGTGCTTTATTTTGTATATAGAAAGTTCAAAGGTCCCCTATATTGAAGCTGAAGCTGTGATCTTTCCTCCGGAAAAAATTTCATCCGAAAATACCCAGCGGTTCCTGAGATATGAGAGTAACAAGTTGAGTAAAAACTTTTATTTTCGGTTACTTCGCTTTGGTTACAGTTTTCAGAAAATTATCAATAACTCCGAACTTTATGAAGATAGAGAAATTAAATTTTGCAGGTTTGTAGCGGAAAACTCCGCGCTTCGTATAGAAGTCAATTGCACTTCTGACGTCAATTACATTGGGAGATATAAGGGTTGTTAACTTATATTGCATTTTTTGACTAAGATGGGGGGCCACCAGGCGGGCCAAAGTTTGCCCATCTGGAAGCCAAATATCCAATCTATCATATGGTAAAGCAATCATCCAAATCAGTCCAGCGGTTATCGAGTTATAGCGTTTTGAAAAAAATCAATTCCCGAAATCCACCTCCTACCAGTTCTGTTGACCTGGTGTTTCACAAAAAAATTGCAAAAATTTTAAAATTTTTCGGCTCAAGAAAATTTTTAGTTTTCTTGCAATATCTCCGTCGTTTTTCGAGATTAATTCATGAAATTTTGTGTGTTGATAGAGAACATAATGCGGAATTTTTTGTGGAAAATAAAATTTTGCCACGCCCACTTTTCAGTCGATAAAAGTGGGCGTAAACTGAAAACTGTTTATATGTTGTGTTTTATTTTATATATAGAAAGTCCAAAGGTCCCCTATATTAAAGCTGAAGCTGCGATCTTTCCTCCGGAAAAAATTTCATCCGAAAATACCCAGCCGTTCCCGAGATATGAGATTTACAAGTTGAGTAAAAACTTTTATTTTCGGTTACTTCGCTTTGGTTACAGTTTTCAGAAAATTATCAATAACTCCGAACTTTATGAAGATAGAGAAATGAAATTTTGCAGGTTTGTAGCGGAAAACTCCGCGCTTCGTATGGAAGTCAATTGCACTTCTCACGTCAATTACATTGGGAGATATAAGGGTTGTTAACTTATATTGCATTTTTTGACTAAGATGGGGGGCCACCAGGCGGGCCAAAGTTTGCCCACCTGGAAGCCAAATATCCAATCTATCATATGGTAAAGCAATCATCCAAATCAGTCCAGCGGTTATCGAGTTATAGGGTTTAAAAAAAAATCAATTCCCGAAATCCACCTCCTACCAGTTCTGTTGACCTGGTGTTTCACAAAAAAAAAATTGCAAAAATTTTAAAATTTTTCGGCTCAAGAACATTTTTAGTTTTCTTGCAATATCTCCCTCGTTTTTCGAGATTAATTCATGAAATTTTGTGTGTTGATAGAGAACATAATGGGGAATGTTTTGTGGAAAATTAAATTTTGCCACGCCCACTTTTCAGCCGATAAAAGTGGGCGTAAACTGAAAACTGTTTATATGTTGTGCTTTATTTTGTATATAGAAAGTTCAAAGGTCCCCTATATTGAAGCTGAAGCTGTGATCTTTCCTCCGGAAAAAATTTCATCCGAAAATACCCAGCGGTTCCTGAGATATGAGAGTAACAAGTTGAGTAAAAACTTTTATTTTCGGTTACTTCGCTTTGGTTACAGTTTTCAGAAAATTATCAATAACTCCGAACTTTACGAAGATAGAGAAATTTAATTTTGCAGGTTTGTAGCGGAAAACTCCGCGCTTCGTATAGAAGTCAATTGCACTTCTCACGTCAATTACATTGGGAGATATAAGGGTTGTTAACTTATATTGCATTTTTTGACTAAGATGGGGGCCCACCAGGCGGGCCAAAGTTTGCCCATCTGGAAGCCAAATATCCAATCTATCATATGGTAAAGCAATCATCCAAATCAGTCCAGCGGTTATCGAGTTATAGCGTTTTGAAAAAAATCAATTCCCGAAATCCACCTCCTACCAGTTCTGTTGACCTGGTGTTTCACAAAAAAAATTGCAAAAATTTTAAAATTTTTCGGCTCAAGAACATTTTTTTTAGTTTTCTTGCAATATCTCCCTCGTTTTTCGAGATTAATTCATGAAATTTTGTGTGTTGATAGAGAACATAATGGGGAATGTTTTGTGGAAAATAAAATTTTGCCACGCCCACTTTTCAGCCGATAAAAGTGGGCGTAAACTGAAAACTGTTTATATGTTGTGCTTTATTTTGTATATAGAAAGTTCAAAGGTCCCCTATATTGAAGCTGAAGCTGTGATCTTTCCTCCGGAAAAAATTTCATCCGAAAATACCCAGCGGTTCCTGAGATATGAGAGTAACAAGTTGAGTAAAAACTTTTATTTTCGGTTACTTCGCTTTGGTTACAGTTTTCAGAAAATTATCAATAACTCCGAACTTTATGAAGATAGAGAAATTAAATTTTGCAGGTTTGTAGCAGAAAACTCCGCGCTTCGTATGGAAGTCAATTGCACTTCTCACGTCAATTACATTGGGAGATATAAGGGTTGTTAACTTATATTGCATTTTTTGACTAAGATGGGGGGCCACCAGGCGGGCCAAAGTTTGCCCATCTGGAAGCCAAATATCCAATCTATCATATGGTAAAGCAATCATCCAAATCAGTCCAGCGGTTATCGAGTTATAGCGTTTTGAAAAAAATCAATTCCCGAAATCCACCTCCTACCAGTTCTGTTGACCTGGTGTTTCACAAAAAAAATTGCAAAAATTTTAAAATTTTTCGGCTCAAGAACATTTTTAGTTTTCTTGCAATATCTCCGTCGTTTTTCGAGATTAATTCATGAAATTTTGTGTGTTGATAGATAACATAATGGGGAATGTTTTGTGGAAAATAAAATTTTGCCACGCCCACTTTTCAGTCGATAAAAGTGGGCGTAAACTGAAAACTGTTTATATGTTGTGTTTTATTTTATATATAGAAAGTCCAAAGGTCCCCTATATTAAAGCTGAAGCTGCGATCTTTCCTCCGGAAAAAATTTCATCCGAAAATACCCAGCCGTTCCCGAGATATGAGATTTACAAGTTGAGTAAAAACTTTTATTTTCGGTTACTTCGCTTTGGTTACAGTTTTCAGAAAATTATCAATAACTCCGAACTTTATGAAGATAGAGAAATGAAATTTTGCAGGTTTGTAGCGGAAAACTCCGCGCTTCGTATGGAAGTCAATTGCACTTCTCACGTCAATTACATTGGGAGATATAAAGGTTGTTAACTTATATTGCATTTTTTGACTAAGATGGGGGGCCACCAGGCGGGCCAAAGTTTGCCCACCTGGAAGCCAAATATCCAATCTATCATATGGTAAAGCAATCATCCAAATCAGTCCAGCGGTTATCGAGTTATAGCGTTTTGAAAAAAATCAATTCCCGAAATCCACCTCCTACCAGTTCTGTTGACCTGGTGTTTCACAAAAAAAATTGCAAAAATTTTAAAATTTTTCGGCTCAAGAACATTTTTAGTTTTCTTGCAATATCTCCGTCGTTTTTCGAGATTAATTCATGAAATTTTGTGTGTTGATAGATAACATAATGGGGAATGTTTTGTGGAAAATAAAATTTTGCCACGCCCACTTTTCAGTCGATAAAAGTGGGCGTAAACTGAAAACTGTTTATATGTTGTGTTTTATTTTATATATAGAAAGTCCAAAGGTCCCCTATATTAAAGCTGAAGCTGCGATCTTTCCTCCGGAAAAAATTTCATCCGAAAATACCCAGCCGTTCCCGAGATATGAGATTTACAAGTTGAGTAAAAACTTTTATTTTCGGTTACTTCGCTTTGGTTACAGTTTTCAGAAAATTATCAATAACTCCGAACTTTATGAAGATAGAGAAATGAAATTTTGCAGGTTTGTAGCGGAAAACTCCGCGCTTCGTATGGAAGTCAATTGCACTTCTCACGTCAATTACATTGGGAGATATAAAGGTTGTTAACTTATATTGCATTTTTTGACTAAGATGGGGGGCCACCAGGCGGGCCAAAGTTTGCCCACCTGGAAGCCAAATATCCAATCTATCATATGGTAAAGCAATCATCCAAATCAGTCCAGCGGTTATCGAGTTATAGCGTTTTGAAAAAAATCAATTCCCGAAATCCACCTCCTACCAGTTCTGTTGACCTGGTGTTTCACAAAAAAAATTGCAAAAATTTTAAAATTTTTCGGCTCAAGAACATTTTTAGTTTTCTTGCAATATCTCCGTCGTTTTTCGAGATTAATTCATGAAATTTTGTGTGTTGATAGATAACATAATGGGGAATGTTTTGTGGAAAATAAAATTTTGCCACGCCCACTTTTCAGTCGATAAAAGTGGGCGTAAACTGAAAACTGTTTATATGTTGTGTTTTATTTTATATATAGAAAGTCCAAAGGTCCCCTATATTAAAGCTGAAGCTGCGATCTTTCCTCCGGAAAAAATTTCATCCGAAAATACCCAGCCGTTCCCGAGATATGAGATTTACAAGTTGAGTAAAAACTTTTATTTTCGGTTACTTCGCTTTGGTTACAGTTTTCAGAAAATTATCAATAACTCCGAACTTTATGAAGATAGAGAAATGAAATTTTGCAGGTTTGTAGCGGAAAACTCCGCGCTTCGTATGGAAGTCAATTGCACTTCTCACGTCAATTACATTGGGAGATATAAAGGTTGTTAACTTATATTGCATTTTTTGACTAAGATGGGGGGCCACCAGGCGGGCCAAAGTTTGCCCACCTGGAAGCCAAATATCCAATCTATCATATGGTAAAGCAATCATCCAAATCAGTCCAGCGGTTATCGAGTTATAGCGTTTTGAAAAAAATCAATTCCCGAAATCCACCTCCTACCAGTTCTGTTGACCTGGTGTTTCACAAAAAAAATTGCAAAAATTTTAAAATTTTTCGGCTCAAGAACATTTTTAGTTTTCTTGCAATATCTCCGTCGTTTTTCGAGAATAATTCATGAAATTTTGTGTGTTGATAGATAACATAATGGGGAATGTTTTGTGGAAAATAAAATTTTGCCACGCCCACTTTTCAGTCGATAAAAGTGGGCGTAAACTGAAAACTGTTTATATGTTGTGTTTTATTTTATATATAGAAAGTCCAAAGGTCCCCTATATTAAAGCTGAAGCTGCGATCTTTCCTCCGGAAAAAATTTCATCCGAAAATACCCAGCCGTTCCCGAGATATGAGATTTACAAGTTGAGTAAAAACTTTTATTTTCGGTTACTTCGCTTTGGTTACAGTTTTCAGAAAATTATCAATAACTCCGAACTTTATGAAGATAGAGAAATGAAATTTTGCAGGTTTGTAGCAGAAAACTCCGCGCTTCGTATGGAAGTCAATTGCACTTCTCACGTCAATTACATTGGGAGATATAAGGGTTGTTAACTTATATTGCATTTTTTGACTAAGATGGGGGGCCACCAGGCGGGCCAAAGTTTGCCCATCTGGAAGCCAAATATCCAATCTATCATATGGTAAAGCAATCATCCAAATCAGTCCAGCGGTTATCGAGTTATAGCGTTTTGAAAAAAATCAATTCCCGAAATCCACCTCCTACCAGTTCTGTTGACCTGGTGTTTCACAAAAAAAATTGCAAAAATTTTAAAATTTTTCGGCTCAAGAACATTTTTAGTTTTCTTGCAATATCTCCCTCGTTTTTCGAGATTAATTCATGAAATTTTTTGTGTTGATAGAGAACATAATGGGGAATGTTTTGTGGAAAATAAAATTTTGCCACGCCCACTTTTCAGTCGATAAAAGTGGGCGTAAACTGAAAACTGTTTATATGTTGTGTTTTATTTTATATATAGAAAGTCCAAAGGTCCCCTATATTAAAGCTGAAGCTGCGATCTTTCCTCCGGAAAAAATTTCATCCGAAAATACCCAGCCGTTCCCGAGATATGAGATTTACAAGTTGAGTAAAAACTTTTATTTTCGGTTACTTCGCTTTGGTTACAGTTTTCAGAAAATTATCAATAACTTCGAACTTTATGAAGATAGAGAAATGAAATTTTGCAGGTTTGTAGCGGAAAACTCCGCGCTTCGTATGGAAGTCAATTGCACTTCTCACGTCAATTACATTGGGAGATATAAAGGTTGTTAACTTATATTGCATTTTTTGACTAAGATGGGGGGCCACCAGGCGGGCCAAAGTTTGCCCACCTGGAAGCCAAATATCCAATCTATCATATGGTAAAGCAATCATCCAAATCAGTCCAGCGGTTATCGAGTTATAGCGTTTTGAAAAAAATCAATTCCCGAAATCCACCTCCTACCAGTTCTGTTGACCTGGTGTTTCACAAAAAAAATTGCAAAAATTTTAAAATTTTTCGGCTCAAGAACATTTTTAGTTTTCTTGCAATATCTCCGTCGTTTTTCGAGATTAGTTCATGAAATTTTGTGTGTTGATAGATAACATAATGGGGAATGTTTTGTGGAAAATAAAATTTTGCCACGCCCACTTTTCAGTCGATAAAAGTGGGCGTAAACTGAAAACTGTTTATATGTTGTGTTTTATTTTATATATAGAAAGTCCAAAGGTCCCCTATATTAAAGCTGAAGCTGCGATCTTTCCTCCGGAAAAAATTTCATCCGAAAATACCCAGCCGTTCCCGAGATATGAGATTTACAAGTTGAGTAAAAACTTTTATTTTCGGTTACTTCGCTTTGGTTACAGTTTTCAGAAAATTATCAATAACTCCGAACTTTATGAAGATAGAGAAATGAAATTTTGCAGGTTTGTAGCGGAAAACTCCGCGCTTCGTATGGAAGTCAATTGCACTTCTCACGTCAATTACATTGGGAGATATAAAGGTTGTTAACTTATATTGCATTTTTTGACTAAGATGGGGGGCCACCAGGCGGGCCAAAGTTTGCCCACCTGGAAGCCAAATATCCAATCTATCATATGGTAAAGCAATCATCCAAATCAGTCCAGCGGTTATCGAGTTATAGCGTTTTGAAAAAAATCAATTCCCGAAATCCACCTCCTACCAGTTCTGTTGACCTGGTGTTTCACAAAAAAAAAATTGCAAAAATTTTAAAATTTTTCGGCTCAAGAACATTTTTAGTTTTCTTGCAATATCTCCGTCGTTTTTCGAGATTAATTCATGAAATTTTGTGTGTTGATAGAGAACATAATGGGGAATGTTTTGTGGAAAATTAAATTTTGCCACGCCCACTTTTCAGTCGATAAAAGTGGGCGTAAACTGAAAACTGTTTATATGTTGTGTTTTATTTTATATATAGAAAGTCCAAAGGTCCCCTATATTAAAGCTGAAGCTGCGATCTTTCCTCCGGAAAAAATTTCATCCGAAAATACCCAGCCGTTCCCGAGATATGAGATTTACAAGTTGAGTAAAAACTTTTATTTTCGGTTACTTCGCTTTGGTTACAGTTTTCAGAAAATTATCAATAACTCCGAACTTTATGAAGATAGAGAAATGAAATTTTGCAGGTTTGTAGCGGAAAACTCCGCGCTTCGTATGGAAGTCAATTGCACTTCTCACGTCAATTACATTGGGAGATATAAAGGTTGTTAACTTATATTGCATTTTTTGACTAAGATGGGGGGCCACCAGGCGGGCCAAAGTTTGCCCACCTGGAAGCCAAATATCCAATCTATCATATGGTAAAGCAATCATCCAAATCAGTCCAGCGGTTATCGAGTTATAGCGTTTTGAAAAAAATCAATTCCCGAAATCCACCTCCTACCAGTTCTGTTGACCTGGTGTTTCACAAAAAAAATTGCAAAAATTTTAAAATTTTTCGGCTCAAGAACATTTTTAGTTTTCTTGCAATATCTCCGTCGTTTTTCGAGATTAATTCATGAAATTTTGTGTGTTGATAGATAACATAATGGGGAATGTTTTGTGGAAAATAAAATTTTGCCACGCCCACTTTTCAGTCGATAAAAGTGGGCGTAAACTGAAAACTGTTTATATGTTGTGTTTTATTTTATATATAGAAAGTCCAAAGGTCCCCTATATTAAAGCTGAAGCTGTGATCTTTCCTCCGGAAAAAATTTCATCCGAAAATACCCAGCGGTTCCTGAGATATGAGAGTTACAAGTTGAGTAAAAACTTTTATTTTCGGTTACTTCGCTTTGGTTACAGTTTTCAAAAAATTATCAATAACTCCGAACTTTACGAAGATAGAGAAATTAAATTTTGCAGGTTTGTAGCGGAAAACTCCGCGCTTCGTATAGAAGTCAATTGCACTTCTGACGTCAATTACATTGGGAGATATAAGGGTTGTTAACTTATATTGCATTTTTTGACTAAGATGGGGGGCCACCAGGCGGGCCAAAGTTTGCCCATCTGGAAGCCAAATATCCAATCTATCATATGGTAAAGCAATCATCCAAATCAGTCCAGCGGTTATCGAGTTATAGCGTTTTGAAAAAAATCAATTCCCGAAATCCACCTCCTACCAGTTCTGTTGACCTGGTGTTTCACAAAAAAAATTGCAAAAATTTTAAAATTTTTCGGCTCAAGAACATTTTTTTTAGTTTTCTTGCAATACTCAGTCGTTTTTCGAGATTAATTCATGAAATTTTGTGTGTTGATAGAGAACATAATGGGGAATGTTTTGTGGAAAATAAAATTTTGCCACGCCCACTTTTCAGTCGATAAAAGTGGGCGTAAACTGAAAACTGTTTATATGTTGTGTTTTATTTTATATATAGAAAGTCCAAAGGTCCCCTATATTAAAGCTGAAGCTGCGATCTTTCCTCCGGAAAAAATTTCATCCGAAAATACCCAGCCGTTCCCGAGATATGAGATTTACAAGTTGAGTAAAAACTTTTATTTTCGGTTACTTCGCTTTGGTTACAGTTTTCAGAAAATTATCAATAACTCCGAACTTTATGAAGATAGAGAAATGAAATTTTGCAGGTTTGTAGCAGAAAACTCCGCGCTTCGTATGGAAGTCAATTGCACTTCTCACGTCAATTACATTGGGAGATATAAGGGTTGTTAACTTATATTGCATTTTTTGACTAAGATGGGGGGCCACCAGGCGGGCCAAAGTTTGCCCATCTGGAAGCCAAATATCCAATCTATCATATGGTAAAGCAATCATCCAAATCAGTCCAGCGGTTATCGAGTTATAGCGTTTTGAAAAAAATCAATTCCCGAAATCCACCTCCTACCAGTTCTGTTGACCTGGTGTTTCACAAAAAAAAATTGCAAAAATTTTAAAATTTTTCGGCTCAAGAACATTTTTAGTTTTCTTGCAATATCTCCCTCGTTTTTCGAGATTAATTCATGAAATTTTGTGTGTTGATAGAGAACATAATGGGGAATGTTTTGTGGAAAATTAAATTTTGCCACGCCCACTTTTCAGCCGATAAAAGTGGGCGTAAACTGAAAACTGTTTATATGTTGTGCTTTATTTTGTATATAGAAAGTTCAAAGGTCCCCTATATTGAAGCTGAAGCTGTGATCTTTCCTCCGGAAAAAATTTCATCCGAAAATACCCAGCAGTTCCTGAGATATGAGAGTAACAAGTTGAGTAAAAACTTTTATTTTCGGTTACTTCGCTTTGGTTACAGTTTTCAGAAAATTATCAATAACTCCGAACTTTATGAAGATAGAGAAATTAAATTTTGCAGGTTTGTAGCAGAAAACTCCGCGCTTCGTATGGAAGTCAATTGCACTTCTCACGTCAATTACATTGGGAGATATAAGGGTTGTTAACTTATATTGCATTTTTTGACTAAGATGGGGGGCCACCAGGCGGGCCAAAGTTTGCCCATCTGGAAGCCAAATATCCAATCTATCATATGGTAAAGCAATCATCCAAATCAGTCCAGCGGTTATCGAGTTATAGCGTTTTGAAAAAAATCAATTCCCGAAATCCACCTCCTACCAGTTCTGTTGACCTGGTGTTTCACAAAAAAAAATTGCAAAAATTTTAAAATTTTTCGGCTCAAGAACATTTTTTTAGTTTTCTTGCAATATCTCCCTCGTTTTTCGAGATTAATTCATGAAATTTTGTGTGTTGATAGAGAACATAATGGGGAATGTTTTGTGGAAAATAAAATTTTGCCACGCCCACTTTTCAGCCGATAAAAGTGGGCGTAAACTGAAAACTGTTTATATGTTGTGCTTTATTTTGTATATAGAAAGTTCAAAGGTCCCCTATATTGAAGCTGAAGCTGTGATCTTTCCTCCGGAAAAAATTTCATCCGAAAATACCCAGCGGTTCCTGAGATATGAGAGTAACAAGTTGAGTAAAAACTTTTATTTTCGGTTACTTCGCTTTGGTTACAGTTTTCAGAAAATTATCAATAACTCCGAACTTTATGAAGATAGAGAAATGAAATTTTGCAGGTTTGTAGCGGAAAACTCCGCGCTTCGTATGGAAGTCAATTGCACTTCTGACGTCAATTACATTGGGAGATATAAGGGTTGTTAACTTATATTGCATTTTTTGACTAAGATGGGGGGCCACCAGGCGCGCCAAAGTTTGCCCATCTGGAAGCCAAATATCCAATCTATCATATGGTAAAGCAATCATCCAAATCAGTCCAGCGGTTATCGAGTTATAGCGTTTTGAAAAAAATCAATTCCCGAAATCCACCTCCTACCAGTTCTGTTGACCTGGTGTTTCACAAAAAAATTGCAAAAATTTTAAAATTTTTCGGCTCAAGAAAATTTTTAGTTTTCTTGCAATATCTCCGTCGTTTTTCGAGATTAATTCATGAAATTTTGTGTGTTGATAGAGAACATAATGCGGAATTTTTTGTGGAAAATAAAATTTTGCCACGCCCACTTTTCAGTCGATAAAAGTGGGCGTAAACTGAAAACTGTTTATATGTTGTGTTTTATTTTATATATAGAAAGTCCAAAGGTCCCCTATATTAAAGCTGAAGCTGCGATCTTTCCTCCGGAAAAAATTTCATCCGAAAATACCCAGCCGTTCCCGAGATATGAGATTTACAAGTTGAGTAAAAACTTTTATTTTCGGTTACTTCGCTTTGGTTACAGTTTTCAGAAAATTATCAATAACTCCGAACTTTATGAAGATAGAGAAATGAAATTTTGCAGGTTTCAGCCGATAAAAGTGGGCGTAAACTGAAAACTGTTTATATGTTGTGCTTTATTTTGTATATAGAAAGTTCAAAGGTCCCCTATATTGAAGCTGAAGCTGTGATCTTTCCTCCGGAAAAAATTTCATCCGAAAATACCCAGCGGTTCCTGAGATATGAGAGTAACAAGTTGAGTAAAAACTTTTATTTTCGGTTACTTCGCTTTGGTTACAGTTTTCAGAAAATTATCAATAACTCCGAACTTTATGAAGATAGAGAAATTAAATTTTGCAGGTTTGTAGCAGAAAACTCTGCGCTTCGTATGGAAGTCAATTGCACTTCTCACGTCAATTACATTGGGAGATATAAGGGTTGTTAACTTATATTGCATTTTTTGACTAAGATGGGGGGCCACCAGGCGGGCCAAAGTTTGCCCATCTGGAAGCCAAATATCCAATCTATCATATGGTAAAGCAATCATCCAAATCAGTCCAGCGGTTATCGAGTTATAGCGTTTTGAAAAAAATCAATTCCCGAAATCCACCTCCTACCAGTTCTGTTGACCTGGTGTTTCACAAAAAAAATTGCAAAAATTTTAAAATTTTTCGGCTCAAGAGAAGAACATTTTTTTTAGTTTTCTTGCAATATCTCCCTCGTTTTTCGAGATTAATTCATGAAATTTTGTGTGTTGATAGAGAACATAATGGGGAATGTTTTGTGGAAAATAAAATTTTGCCACGCCCACTTTTCAGCCGATAAAAGTGGGCGTAAACTGAAAACTGTTTATATGTTGTGCTTTATTTTGTATATATTTCAGCCGATAAAAGTGGGCGTAAACTGAAAACTGTTTATATGTTGTGCTTTATTTTGTATATAGAAAGTTCAAAGGTCCCCTATATTGAAGCTGAAGCTGTGATCTTTCCTCCGGAAGAAATTTCATCCCAAAATACCCAGCGGTTCCTGAGATATGAGAGCTACAAGTTGAGTAAAAACTTTCATTTTCGGTTACTTCGCTTTGGTTACAGTTTTCAGAAAATTATCAATAACTCCGAACTTTATGAAGATAGAGAAATGAAAATTTGCAGGTTTGGAGCGGAAAGCTTCGCGCTTCAATTCATGAAATTTTGTCTGTTGAAGAGAACATAATGGGGAATGTTTTGTGGAAAATAAAATTTTGCCACGCCCACTTTTCAGCCGATAAAAGTGGGCGTAAACTGAAAACTGTTTATATGTTGTGCTTTATTTTGTATATAGAAAGTCCAAAGGTCCCCTATATTAAAGCTGAAGCTGCGATCTTTCCTCCGGAAAAAATTTCATCCGAAAATACCCAGCCGTTCCCGAGATATGAGATTTACAAGTTGAGTAAAAACTTTCATTTTCGATTACTTCGCTTTGGTTACAGTTTTCAGAAAATTATCAATAACTCCGAACTTTATGAAGATAGAGAAATGAAATTTTGCAGGTTTGTAGCGGAAAACTCCGCGCTTCGTATGGAAGTCAATTGCACTTCTCACGTCAATTACATTGGGAGATATAAGGGTTGTTAACTTATATTGCATTTTTTGACTAAGATGGGGGGCCACCAGGCGGGCCAAAGTTTGCCCACCTGGAAGCCAAATATCCAATCTATCATATGGTAAAGCAATCATCCAAATCAGTCCAGCGGTTATCGAGTTATAGCGTTTTGAAAAAAATCAATTCCCGAAATCCACCTCCTACCAGTTCTGTTGACCTGGTGTTTCACAAAAAAAATTGCAAAAATTTTAAAATTTTTCGGCTCAAGAATATTTTTAGTTTTCTTGCAATATCTCCGTCGTTTTTCGAGATTAATTCATGAAATTTTGTGTGTTGATAGAGAACATAATGGGGAATGTTTTGTGGAAAATTAAATTTTGCCACGCCCACTTTTCAGCCGATAAAAGTGGGCGTAAACTGAAAACTGTTTATATGTTGTGCTTTATTTTGTATATAGAAAGTTCAAAGGTCCCCTATATTGAAGCTCAAGCTGTGATCTTTCCTCCGGAAAAAATTTCATCCGAAAATACCCAGCGGTTCCTGAGATATGAGAGTAACAAGTTGAGTAAAAACTTTTATTTTCGGTTACTTCGCTTTGGTTACAGTTTTCAGAAAATTATCAATAACTCCGAACTTTATGAAGATAGAGAAATTAAATTTTGCAGGTTTGTAGCAGAAAACTCTGCGCTTCGTATGGAAGTCAATTGCACTTCTCACGTCAATTACATTGGGAGATATAAGGGTTGTTAACTTATATTGTATTTTTTGACTAAGATGGGGGGCCACCAGGCGGGCCAAAGTTTGCCCACCTGGAAGCCAAATATCCAATCTATCATATGGTAAAGCAATCATCGAAATCAGTCCAGCGGTTATCGAGTTATAGCGTTTTGAAAAAAATCAATTCCCGAAATCCACCTCCTACCAGTTCTGTTGACCTGGTGTTTCACAAAAAAAATTGCAAAAATTTTAAAATTTTTCGGCTCAAGAATATTTTTAGTTTTCTTGCAATATCTCCGTCGTTTTTCGAGATTAATTCATGAAATTTTGTGTGTTGATAGATAACATAATGGGGAATGTTTTGTGGAAAATAAAATTTTGCCACGCCCACTTTTCAGCCGATAAAAGTGGGCGTAAACTGAAAACTGTTTATATGTTGTGTTTTATTTTATATATAGAAAGTCCAAAGGTCCCCTATATTAAAGCTGAAGCTGTGATCTTTCCTCCGGAAAAAATTTCATCCGAAAATACCCAGCGGTTCCTGAGATATGAGAGTTACAAGTTGAGTAAAAACTTTTATTTTCGGTTACTTCGCTTTGGTTACAGTTTTCAAAAAATTATCAATAACTCCGAACTGTATGAAGATAGAGAAATGAAATTTTGCAGGTTTGTAGCGGAAAACTCCGCGCTTCGTATGGAAGTCAATTGCACTTCTCACGTCAATTACATTGGGAGATATAAGGGTTGTTAACTTATATTGCATTTTTTGACTAAGATGGGGGGCCACCAGGCGGGCCAAAGTTTGCCCATCTGGAAGCCAAATATCCAATCTATCATATGGTAAAGCAATCATCCAAATCAGTCCAGCGGTTATCGAGTTATAGCGTTTTGAAAAAAATCAATTCCCGAAATCCACCTCCTACCAGTTCTGTTGACCTGGTGTTTCACAAAAAAAAAATTGCAAAAATTTTAAAATTTTTCGGCTCAAGAACATTTTTTTTAGTTTTCTTGCAATATCTCCGTCGTTTTTCGAGATTAATTCATGAAATTTTGTGTGTTGATAGATAACATAATGGGGAATGTTTTGTGGAAAATAAAATTTTGCCACGCCCACTTTTCAGCCAATAAAAGTGGGCGTAAACTGAAAACTGTTTATATGTTGTGTTTTATTTTATATATAGAAAGTCCAAAGGTCCCCTATATTAAAGCTGAAGCTGTGATCTTTCCTCCGGAAAAAATTTCATCCGAAAATACCCAGCGGTTCCTGAGATATGAGAGTTACAAGTTGAGTAAAAACTTTTATTTTCGGTTACTTCGCTTTGGTTACAGTTTTCAAAAAATTATCAATAACTCCGAACTGTATGAAGATAGAGAAATGAAATTTTGCAGGTTTGTAGCGGAAAACTCCGCGCTTCGTATGGAAGTCAATTGCACTTCTCACGTCAATTACATTGGGAGATATAAGGGTTGTTAACTTATATTGCATTTTTTGACTAAGATGGGGGGCCACCAGGCGGGCCAAAGTTTGCCCATCTGGAAGCCAAATATCCAATCTATCATATGGTAAAGCAATCATCCAAATCAGTCCAGCGGTTATCGAGTTATAGCGTTTTGAAAAAAATCAATTCCCGAAATCCACCTCCTACCAGTTCTGTTGACCTGGTGTTTCACAAAAAAAAAATTGCAAAAATTTTAAAATTTTTCGGCTCAAGAACATTTTTTTTAGTTTTCTTGCAATATCTCCCTCGTTTTTCGAGATTAATTCATGAAATTTTGTCTGTTGAAGAGAACATAATGGGAATTGTTTTGTGGAAAATAAAATTTTGCCACGTCCACTTTTCAGTCGATAAAAGTGGGCGTAAACTGAAAACTGTTTATATGTTGTGCTTTATTTTGTATATAGAAAGTTCAAAGGTCCCCTATATTGAAGCTGAAGCTGTGATTTTTCCTCCGGAAAAAATTTCATCCGAAAATACCCAGCGGTTCCTGAGATATGAGAGCTACAGGTTGACTAAAAATTTTCATTTTCGGTTACTTCGCTTTGCTTACAGTTTTCAGAAAATTATCAATAACTCCGAACTTTATGAAGATAGAGAAATTAAATTTTGCAGGTTTGTAGCAGAAAACTCTGCGCTTCGTATGGAAGTCAATTGCACTTCTCACGTCAATTACATTGGGAGATATAAGGGTTGTTAACTTATATTGTATTTTTTGACTAAGATGGGGGGCCACCAGGCGGGCCAAAGTTTGCCCACCTGGAAGCCAAATATCCAATCTATCATATGGTAAAGCAATCATCGAAATCAGTCCAGCGGTTATCGAGTTATAGCGTTTTGAAAAAAATCAATTCCCGAAATCCACCTCCTACCAGTTCTGTTGACCTGGTGTTTCACAAAAAAAATTGCAAAAATTTTAAAATTTTTCGGCTCAAGAATATTTTTAGTTTTCTTGCAATATCTCCGTCGTTTTTCGAGATTAATTCATGAAATTTTGTGTGTTGATAGAGAACATAATGGGGAATGTTTTGTGGAAAATTAAATTTTGCCACGCCCACTTTTCAGCCGATAAAAGTGGGCGTAAACTGAAAACTGTTTATATGTTGTGCTTTATTTTGTATATAGAAAGTTCAAAGGTCCCCTATATTGAAGCTCAAGCTGTGATCTTTCCTCCGGAAAAAATTTCATCCGAAAATACCCAGCGGTTCCTGAGATATGAGAGTAACAAGTTGAGTAAAAACTTTTATTTTCGGTTACTTCGCTTTGGTTACAGTTTTCAGAAAATTATCAATAACTCCGAACTTTATGAAGATAGAGAAATTAAATTTTGCAGGTTTGTAGCAGAAAACTCTGCGCTTCGTATGGAAGTCAATTGCACTTCTCACGTCAATTACATTGGGAGATATAAGGGTTGTTAACTTATATTGTATTTTTTGACTAAGATGGGGGGCCACCAGGCGGGCCAAAGTTTGCCCACCTGGAAGCCAAATATCCAATCTATCATATGGTAAAGCAATCATCGAAATCAGTCCAGCGGTTATCGAGTTATAGCGTTTTGAAAAAAATCAATTCCCGAAATCCACCTCCTACCAGTTCTGTTGACCTGGTGTTTCACAAAAAAAATTGCAAAAATTTTAAAATTTTTCGGCTCAAGAATATTTTTAGTTTTCTTGCAATATCTCCGTCGTTTTTCGAGATTAATTCATGAAATTTTGTGTGTTGATAGATAACATAATGGGGAATGTTTTGTGGAAAATAAAATTTTGCCACGCCCACTTTTCAGCCGATAAAAGTGGGCGTAAACTGAAAACTGTTTATATGTTGTGTTTTATTTTATATATAGAAAGTCCAAAGGTCCCCTATATTAAAGCTGAAGCTGTGATCTTTCCTCCGGAAAAAATTTCATCCGAAAATACCCAGCGGTTCCTGAGATATGAGAGTTACAAGTTGAGTAAAAACTTTTATTTTCGGTTACTTCGCTTTGGTTACAGTTTTCAAAAAATTATCAATAACTCCGAACTGTATGAAGATAGAGAAATGAAATTTTGCAGGTTTGTAGCGGAAAACTCCGCGCTTCGTATGGAAGTCAATTGCACTTCTCACGTCAATTACATTGGGAGATATAAGGGTTGTTAACTTATATTGCATTTTTTGACTAAGATGGGGGGCCACCAGGCGGGCCAAAGTTTGCCCATCTGGAAGCCAAATATCCAATCTATCATATGGTAAAGCAATCATCCAAATCAGTCCAGCGGTTATCGAGTTATAGCGTTTTGAAAAAAATCAATTCCCGAAATCCACCTCCTACCAGTTCTGTTGACCTGGTGTTTCACAAAAAAAAAATTGCAAAAATTTTAAAATTTTTCGGCTCAAGAACATTTTTTTTAGTTTTCTTGCAATATCTCCGTCGTTTTTCGAGATTAATTCATGAAATTTTGTGTGTTGATAGATAACATAATGGGGAATGTTTTGTGGAAAATAAAATTTTGCCACGCCCACTTTTCAGCCAATAAAAGTGGGCGTAAACTGAAAACTGTTTATATGTTGTGTTTTATTTTATATATAGAAAGTCCAAAGGTCCCCTATATTAAAGCTGAAGCTGTGATCTTTCCTCCGGAAAAAATTTCATCCGAAAATACCCAGCGGTTCCTGAGATATGAGAGTTACAAGTTGAGTAAAAACTTTTATTTTCGGTTACTTCGCTTTGGTTACAGTTTTCAAAAAATTATCAATAACTCCGAACTGTATGAAGATAGAGAAATGAAATTTTGCAGGTTTGTAGCGGAAAACTCCGCGCTTCGTATGGAAGTCAATTGCACTTCTCACGTCAATTACATTGGGAGATATAAGGGTTGTTAACTTATATTGCATTTTTTGACTAAGATGGGGGGCCACCAGGCGGGCCAAAGTTTGCCCATCTGGAAGCCAAATATCCAATCTATCATATGGTAAAGCAATCATCCAAATCAGTCCAGCGGTTATCGAGTTATAGCGTTTTGAAAAAAATCAATTCCCGAAATCCACCTCCTACCAGTTCTGTTGACCTGGTGTTTCACAAAAAAAAAATTGCAAAAATTTTAAAATTTTTCGGCTCAAGAACATTTTTTTTAGTTTTCTTGCAATATCTCCCTCGTTTTTCGAGATTAATTCATGAAATTTTGTCTGTTGAAGAGAACATAATGGGAATTGTTTTGTGGAAAATAAAATTTTGCCACGTCCACTTTTCAGTCGATAAAAGTGGGCGTAAACTGAAAACTGTTTATATGTTGTGCTTTATTTTGTATATAGAAAGTTCAAAGGTCCCCTATATTGAAGCTGAAGCTGTGATTTTTCCTCCGGAAAAAATTTCATCCGAAAATACCCAGCGGTTCCTGAGATATGAGAGCTACAGGTTGACTAAAAATTTTCATTTTCGGTTACTTCGCTTTGCTTACAGTTTTCAGAAAATTATCAATAACTCCGAACTTTATGAAGATAGAGAAATGAAAATTTGCAGGTTTGTAGCGGAAAGCTTCGCGCTTCGTATAGAAGTCAATTTCACTTCTGACGTCAATTACATTGGGAGATATAAGGGTTGTTAACTTATATTGCATTTTTTGACTAAGATGGGGGGCCACCAGGCGGGCCAAAGTTTGCCCATCTGGAAGCCAAATATCCAATCTATCATATGGTAAAGCAATCATCCAAATCAGTCCAGCGGTTATCGAGTTATAGCGTTTTGAAAAAAATCAATTCCCGAAATCCACCTCCTACCAGTTCTGTTGACCTGGTGTTTCACAAAAAAAAATTGCAAAAATTTTAAAATTTTTCGGCTCAAGAACATTTTTAGTTTTCTTGCAATATCTCCGTCGTTTTTCGAGATTAATTCATGAAATTTTGTGTGTTGATAGAGAACATAATGGGGAATGTTTTGTGGAAAATAAAATTTTGCCACGCCCACTTTTCAGTCGATAAAAGTGGGCGTAAACTGAAAACTGTTTATATGTTGTGTTTTATTTTATATATAGAAAGTTCAAAGGTCCCCTATATTAAAGCTGAAGCTGTGATCTTTCCTCCGGAAAAAATTTCATCCGAAAATACCCAGCCGTTCCCGAGATATGAGATTTACAAGTTGAGTAAAAACTTTCATTTCCGGTTACTTCACTTTGGTTACAGTTTTCAGAAAATTATCAATAACTCCGAACTTTATGAAGATAGAGAAATTAAATTTTGCAGGTTTGTAGCGGAAAACTCCGCGCTTCGTATAGAAGTCAATTGCACCTCTCACGACAATTACATTGGGAGACATAAGGGTTGTTAACTTAGATTGCATTTTTTGACTAAGATGGGGGCCCACCAGGCGGGCCAAAGTTTGCCCATCTGGAAGCCAAATATCCAATCTATCATATGGTAAAGCAATCATCCAAATCAGTCCAGCGGTTATCGAGTTATAGCGTTTTGAAAAAAATCAATTCCCGAAATCCACCTCCTACCAGTTCTGTTGACCTGGTGTTTCACAAAAAAAATTGCAAAAATTTTAAAATTTTCGGCTCAAGAACATTTTTAGTTTTCTTGCAATATCTTCCTCGTTTTTCGAGATTAATTCATGAAATTTTGTGTGTTGATAGAGAACATAATGGGGAATGTTTTGTGGAAAATAAAATTTCTCCACGCCCACTTTTCAGTCAATAAAAGTGGGCGTAAACTGAAAACTGTTTATATGTTGTGTTTTATTTTATATATAGAAAGTCCAAAGGTCCCCTATATTAAAGCTGAAGCTGCGATCTTTCCTCCGGAAAAAATTTCATCCGAAAATACCCAGCGGCTCCTGAGATATGAGAGTTACAAGTTGAGTAAAACCTTCATTTTAATTTTGCAGGAAAACTGCGCGCTTCGTATGGAAGTCAATTGCACTTCTCACGTCAATTACATTGGGAGATATAAGGGCTGTTAACTTATATTGCATTTTTTGACTAGGATGGGGGCCCACCAGGCGGGCCAAAGTTTGCCCATCTGGAAGCCAAATATCCAATCTATCATATGGTAAAGCAATCATCCAAATCAGTCCAGCGGTTATCGAGTTATAGCGTTTTGAAAAAAATCAATTCCCGAAATCCACCTCCTACCAGTTCTGTTGACCTGGTGTTTCACAAAAAAAATTGCAAAAATTTTAAAATTTTCGGCTAAAGAACATTTTTTTTAGTTTTCTTGCAATATCTCCATCGTTTTTCGAGATTAATTCATGAAATTTTGTGTGTTGATAGAGAACATAATGGCGAATGTTTTGTGGAAAATAAAATTTTGCCACGCCCACTTTTTAGTCGATAAAAGTGGGCGTAAACTGAAAACTGTTTATATGTTGTGCTTTATTTTGTATATAGAAAGTTCAAAGGTCCCCTATATTGAAGCTGAAGCTGTGATTTTTCCTCCGGAAAAAATTTCATCCGAAAATACCCAGCGGTTCCTGAGATATGAGAGCTACAGGTTGACTAAAAATTTTCATTTTCGGTTACTTCGCTTTGCTTACAGTTTTCAGAAAATTATCAATAACTCCGAACTTTATGAAGATAGAGAAATGAAAATTTGCAGGTTTGTAGCGGAAAGCTTCGCGCTTCGTATAGAAGTCAATTTCACTTCTGACGTCAATTACATTGGGAGATATAAGGGTTGTTAACTTATATTGCATTTTTTGACTAAGATGGGGGGCCACCAGGCGGGCCAAAGTTTGCCCATCTGGAAGCCAAATATCCAATCTATCATATGGTAAAGCAATCATCCAAATCAGTCCAGCGGTTATCGAGTTATAGCGTTTTGAAAAAAATCAATTCCCGAAATCCACCTCCTACCAGTTCTGTTGACCTGGTGTTTCACAAAAAAAAATTGCAAAAATTTTAAAATTTTTCGGCTCAAGAACATTTTTAGTTTTCTTGCAATATCTCCGTCGTTTTTCGAGATTAATTCATGAAATTTTGTGTGTTGATAGAGAACATAATGGGGAATGTTTTGTGGAAAATAAAATTTTGCCACGCCCACTTTTCAGTCGATAAAAGTGGGCGTAAACTGAAAACTGTTTATATGTTGTGTTTTATTTTATATATAGAAAGTTCAAAGGTCCCCTATATTAAAGCTGAAGCTGTGATCTTTCCTCCGGAAAAAATTTCATCCGAAAATACCCAGCCGTTCCCGAGATATGAGATTTACAAGTTGAGTAAAAACTTTCATTTCCGGTTACTTCACTTTGGTTACAGTTTTCAGAAAATTATCAATAACTCCGAACTTTATGAAGATAGAGAAATTAAATTTTGCAGGTTTGTAGCGGAAAACTCCGCGCTTCGTATAGAAGTCAATTGCACCTCTCACGACAATTACATTGGGAGACATAAGGGTTGTTAACTTAGATTGCATTTTTTGACTAAGATGGGGGCCCACCAGGCGGGCCAAAGTTTGCCCATCTGGAAGCCAAATATCCAATCTATCATATGGTAAAGCAATCATCCAAATCAGTCCAGCGGTTATCGAGTTATAGCGTTTTGAAAAAAATCAATTCCCGAAATCCACCTCCTACCAGTTCTGTTGACCTGGTGTTTCACAAAAAAAATTGCAAAAATTTTAAAATTTTCGGCTCAAGAACATTTTTAGTTTTCTTGCAATATCTTCCTCGTTTTTCGAGATTAATTCATGAAATTTTGTGTGTTGATAGAGAACATAATGGGGAATGTTTTGTGGAAAATAAAATTTCTCCACGCCCACTTTTCAGTCAATAAAAGTGGGCGTAAACTGAAAACTGTTTATATGTTGTGTTTTATTTTATATATAGAAAGTCCAAAGGTCCCCTATATTAAAGCTGAAGCTGCGATCTTTCCTCCGGAAAAAATTTCATCCGAAAATACCCAGCGGCTCCTGAGATATGAGAGTTACAAGTTGAGTAAAACCTTCATTTTAATTTTGCAGGAAAACTGCGCGCTTCGTATGGAAGTCAATTGCACTTCTCACGTCAATTACATTGGGAGATATAAGGGCTGTTAACTTATATTGCATTTTTTGACTAGGATGGGGGCCCACCAGGCGGGCCAAAGTTTGCCCATCTGGAAGCCAAATATCCAATCTATCATATGGTAAAGCAATCATCCAAATCAGTCCAGCGGTTATCGAGTTATAGCGTTTTGAAAAAAATCAATTCCCGAAATCCACCTCCTACCAGTTCTGTTGACCTGGTGTTTCACAAAAAAAATTGCAAAAATTTTAAAATTTTCGGCTAAAGAACATTTTTTTTAGTTTTCTTGCAATATCTCCATCGTTTTTCGAGATTAATTCATGAAATTTTGTGTGTTGATAGAGAACATAATGGCGAATGTTTTGTGGAAAATAAAATTTTGCCACGCCCACTTTTTAGTCGATAAAAGTGGGCGTAAACTGAAAACTGTTTATATGTTGTGCTTTATTTTGTATATAGAACGTTCAAAGGTCCCCTATATTGAAGCTGAAGCTGTGATCTTTCCTCCGGAAAAAATTTCATCCGAAAATACCCAGCGGTTCCTGAGATATGAGTTACAAGTTGAGTAAAAACTTTCATTTTCGGTTACTTCGCTTTGGTTACAGTTTTCAAAAAATTATCAATAACTCCGAACTTTATGAAGATAGAGAAATGAAATTTTGCAGGTTTGTAGCGGAAAACTCCGCGCTGCGCATAGAAGTCAATTGCACTTCTCACGTCAATTACATTGGGAGATATAAGGGTTGTTAACTTATATTGCATTTTTTGACTAAGATGGGGGCCCACCAGGCGGGCCAAAGTTTGCCCATCTGGAAGCCAAATATCCAATCTATCATATGGTAAAGCAATCATCCAAATCAGTCCAGCGGTTATCGAGTTATAGCGTTTTAAAAAAAATCAATTCCCGAAATCCACCTCCTACCAGTTCTGTTGACCTGGTGTTTCACAAAAAAAATTGCAAAAATTTTAACATTTTTCGGCTCAAGAACATTTTTAGTTTTCTTGCAATATCTCCCTCGTTTTTCGAGATTAATTCATGAAATTTTGTGTGTTGATAGAGAACATAATGGGGAATGTTTTGTGGAAAATAAAATTTTGCCACGCCCACTTTTCAGTCGATAAAAGTGGGCGTAAACTGAAAACTGTTTATATGTTGTGCTTTATTTTGTATATAGAACGTTCAAAGGTCCCCTATATTGAAGCTGAAGCTGTGATCTTTCCTCCGGAAAAAATTTCATCCGAAAATACCCAGCGGTTCCTGAGATATGAGAGTTACAAGTTGAGTAAAAACTTTCATTTTCGGTTACTTCGCTTTGGTTACAGTTTTCAGAAAATTATCAATAACTTCGAACTTTATGAAGATAGAGAAATGAAATTTTGCAGGTTTGTAGCGGAAAACTCCGCGCTTCGTTACATTAGGAGATATAAGGGTTGTTAACTTATATTGCATTTTTTTTACTAAGATGGGGGGCCACCAAGCGGGCCAAAGTTTGCCCATCTGGAAGCCAAATATCCAATCTATCATATGGTAAAGCAATCATCCAAATCAGTCCAGCGGTTATCCTACCAGTTCTGTTGACCTGGTGTTTCACAAAAAAAATTGTAAAAATTTTAAAATTTTTCGGCTCAAGAACATTTTTAGTTTTCTTGCAATATCTCCCTCGTTTTTCGAGATTAATTCATGAAATTTTGTGTGTTGATAGAGAACATAATGGGGAATGTTTTGTGGAAAATAAAATTTTGTCACGCCCACTTTTTAGTCGATAAAAGTGGGCGTAAACTGAAAACTGTTTATATGTTGTGCTTTATTTTGTATATAGAAAGTTCAAAGATCCCCTATATTAAAGCTGAAGCTGTGATCTTTCCTCCGGAAAAAATTTCATCCGAAAATACCCAGCGGTTCCTGAGATATGAGAGTTACAAGTTGAGTAAAAACTTTCATTTTCGGTTAGTTCGCTTTGGTTACATTTTTCAGAAAATTATCAATAACTCCGAACTTTATGAAGATAGAGAAATGAAATTTTGCAGGTTTGTAGCGGAAAACTCCGCGCTTCGTATGGAAGGCAATTGCAATTCTCACGTCAATTACATTGGGAGATATAAGGGTAGTTAACTTATATTGCATTTTTTTGACTAAGATGGGGGCCACCAGGCGGGCCAAAGTTTGCCCATCTGGAAGCCAAATATCCAATCTATCATACGGTAAGGCAATCATCCAAATCAGTCCTGCGGTTATCGAGTTATAGCGTTTTGAAAAAAATCAATTCCCGAAATCCACCTTCTACCAGTTCTGTTGACCTGGTGTTTAACAAAAAAAATTGCAAAAATTTTTAAATTTTTCGGCTCAAGAACATTTTTAGTTTTCTTGCAATATCTCCGTCGTTTTTCGATATTAATTCCTGAAATTTTGTGTGTTGATAGAGAACATAATGGGGAATATTTTGTGGAAAATAAAATTTTGCCACGCCCACTTTTTAGTCGATAAAAGTGGGCGTAAACTGAAAACTGTTTATATGTTGTGCTTTATTTTGTATATAGAAAGTCCAAAGGTCCCCTATATTGAAGCTGAAGCTGTGATCTTTCCTCTGGAAAAAATTTCATCCGAAAATACCCAGCGGTTCCCGAGATATGAGAGTTACAAGTTGAGTAAAAACTTTTATTTTCGATTACTTCGCTTTGGTTACAGTTTTCAGAAAATTATCAATAACTCCGAATTTTATGAAGATAGAGAAATTAAATTTTGCAGGTTTGTAGCGGAAAACTCCGCGCTGCGCATAGAAGTCAATTGCACTTCTCACGTCAATTACATTGGGAGATATAAGGGTTGTTAACTTATATTGCATTTTTTGGCTAAGATGGGGGCCCACCAGGCGGGCCAAAGTTTGCCCATCTGGAAGCCAAATATCCAATCTATCATATGGTAAAGCAATCATCCAAATCAGTCCAGCGGTTATCGAGTTATAGCGTTTTAAAAAAAATCAATTCCCGAAATCCACCTCCTACCAGTTCTGTTGACCTGGTGTTTCACAAAAAAAATTGCAAAAATTTTAACATTTTTCGGCTCAAGAACATTTTTAGTTTTCTTGCAATATCTCCCTCGTTTTTCGAGATTAATTCATGAAATTTTGTGTGTTGATAGAGAACATAATGGGAAATGTTTTGTGGAAAATAAAATTTTGCCACGCCCACTTTTTAGTCGATAAAAGTGGGCGTAAACTGAAAACTGTTTATATGTTGTGCTTTATTTTGCATATAGAAAGTCCAAAGGTCCCCTATATTGAAGCTGAAGCTGTGATCTTTCCTCCGGAAAAAATTTCATCCGAAAATACGCATCGGTTCCCGAGATATGAGAGTTACAAGTTGAGTAAAAACTTTCATTTTCGATTACTTCGCTTTGGTTACAGTTTTCAGAAAATTATCAATAACTCCGAACTTTATGAAGATAGAGAAATTAAATTTTGCAGGTTTGTAGCGGAAAACTCCGCGCTTCGTTACATTAGGAGATATAAGGGTTGTTAACTTATATTGCATTTTTTTTACTAAGATGGGGGGCCACCAAGCGGGCCAAAGTTTGCCCATCTGGAAGCCAAATATCCAATCTATCATATGGTAAAGCAATCATCCAAATCAGTCCAGCGGTTATCCTACCAGTTCTGTTGACCTGGTGTTTCACAAAAAAAATTGTAAAAATTTTAAAATTTTTCGGCTCAAGAACATTTTTAGTTTTCTTGCAATATCTCCCTCGTTTTTCGAGATTAATTCATGAAATTTTGTGTGTTGATAGAGAACATAATGGGGAATGTTTTGTGGAAAATAAAATTTTGTCACGCCCACTTTTTAGTCGATAAAAGTGGGCGTAAACTGAAAACTGTTTATATGTTGTGCTTTATTTTGTATATAGAAAGTTCAAAGATCCCCTATATTAAAGCTGAAGCTGTGATCTTTCCTCCGGAAAAAATTTCATCCGAAAATACCCAGCGGTTCCTGAGATATGAGAGTTACAAGTTGAGTAAAAACTTTCATTTTCGGTTAGTTCGCTTTGGTTACATTTTTCAGAAAATTATCAATAACTCCGAACTTTATGAAGATAGAGAAATGAAATTTTGCAGGTTTGTAGCGGAAAACTCCGCGCTTCGTATGGAAGGCAATTGCAATTCTCACGTCAATTACATTGGGAGATATAAGGGTAGTTAACTTATACTGCATTTTTTTGACTAAGATGGGGGCCACCAGGCGGGCCAAAGTTTGCCCATCTGGAAGCCAAATATCCAATCTATCATACGGTAAGGAAATCATCCAAATCAGTCCTGCGGTTATCGAGTTATAGCGTTTTGAAAAAAATCAATTCCCGAAATCCACCTTCTACCAGTTCTGTTGACCTGGTGTTTAACAAAAAAAATTGCAAAAATTTTTAAATTTTTCGGCTCAAGAACATTTTTAGTTTTCTTGCAATATCTCCGTCGTTTTTCGATATTAATTCCTGAAATTTTGTGTGTTGATAGAGAACATAATGGGGAATATTTTGTGGAAAATAAAATTTTGCCACGCCCACTTTTTAGTCGATAAAAGTGGGCGTAAACTGAAAACTGTTTATATGTTGTGCTTTATTTTGTATATAGAAAGTCCAAAGGTCCCCTATATTGAAGCTGAAGCTGTGATCTTTCCTCTGGAAAAAATTTCATCCGAAAATACGCAGCGGTTCCCGAGATATGAGAGTTACAAGTTGAGTAAAAACTTTTATTTTCGATTACTTCGCTTTGGTTACAGTTTTCAGAAAATTATCAATAACTCCGAATTTTATGAAGATAGAGAAATTAAATTTTGCAGGTTTGTAGCGGAAAACTCCGCGCTGCGCATAGAAGTCAATTGCACTTCTCACGTCAATTACATTGGGAGATATAAGGGTTGTTAACTTATATTGCATTTTTTGACTAAGATGGGGGCCCACCAGGCGGGCCAAAGTTTGCCCATCTGGAAGCCAAATATCCAATCTATCATATGGTAAAGCAATCATCCAAATCAGTCCAGCGGTTATCGAGTTATAGCGTTTTAAAAAAAATCAATTCCCGAAATCCACCTCCTACCAGTTCTGTTGACCTGGTGTTTCACAAAAAAAATTGCAAAAATTTTAACATTTTTCGGCTCAAGAACATTTTTAGTTTTCTTGCAATATCTCCCTCGTTTTTCGAGATTAATTCATGAAATTTTGTGTGTTGATAGAGAACATAATGGGAAATGTTTTGTGGAAAATAAAATTTTGCCACGCCCACTTTTTAGTCGATAAAAGTGGGCGTAAACTGAAAACTGTTTATATGTTGTGCTTTATTTTGCATATAGAAAGTCCAAAGGTCCCCTATATTGAAGCTGAAGCTGTGATCTTTCCTCCGGAAAAAATTTCATCCGAAAATACGCATCGGTTCCCGAGATATGAGAGTTACAAGTTGAGTAAAAACTTTCATTTTCGATTACTTCGCTTTGGTTACAGTTTTCAGAAAATTATCAATAACTCCGAACTTTATGAAGATAGAGAAATTAAATTTTGCAGGTTTGTAGCGGAAAACTCCGCGCTTCGTATAGAAGTCAATTGAACTTCTCACGTCAATTACATTGGGAGATATAAGGGTTGTTAACTTATATTGCATTTTTTGACTAAGATGGGGGGCCACCAGGCGGGCCAAAATTTGCCCATCTGGAATCCAAATGTCCAATCTATCATATGGTAAAGCAATCATCCAAATCAGTCCAGCGGTTATCGAGTTATAGCGTTTTGAAAAAAATCAATTCCCGAAATCCACCTCCTACCAGTTCTGTTGACCTGGTGTTTCACAAAAAAAATTGTAAAAATTTTAAAATTTTTCGGCTCAAGAACATTTTTAGTTTTCTTGCAATATCTCCCTCGTTTTTCGAGATTAATTCATGAAATTTTGTGTGTTGATAGAGAACACAATGGGGAATGTTTTGTGGAAAATAAAGTTTTGCCACGCCCACTTTTTAGTCGATAAAAGTGGGCGTAAACTGAAAACTGTTTATATGTTGTGCTTTATTTTGTATATAGAAAGTCCAAAGGTCCCCTATATTGAAGCTGAAGCTCTGATCTTTCCTCCGGAAAAAATTTCATCCGAAAATACGCAGCGGTTCCCGAGATATGAGAGTAACAAGTTGAGTAAAAACTTTTATTTTCGAATACTTCGCTTTGGTTACAGTTTTCAGAAAATTATCAATAACTCCGAACTTTATGAAGATAGAGAAATGAAATTTTGCAGGTTTGTAGCGGAAAACTCCGCGCTTCGTATGGAAGTCAATTGCACTTCTCACGTCAATTACATTAGGAGATATAAGGATTGTTAACTTATATTGCATTTTTTGACTAAGATGGGGGGCCACCAGGCGGGCCAAAGTTTGCCCATCTGGAAGCCAAATATCCAATCTATCATACGGTAAGGCAATCATCCAAATCAGTCCTGCAATTATCGAGTTATAGCGTTTTGAAAAAAATCAATTCCCGAAATCCACCTTCTACCAGTTCTGTTGACCTGGTGTTTAACAAAAAAAATTGCAAAAATTTTTAAATTTTTCGGCTCAAGAACATTTTTAGTTTTCTTGCAATATCTCCGTCGTTTTTCGATATTAATTCCTGAAATTTTGTGTGTTGATAGAGAACATAATGGGGAATATTTTGTGGAAAATAAAATTTTGTCACGCCCACTTTTTAGTCGATAAAAGTGGGCGTAAACTGAAAACTGTTTATATGTTGTGCTTTATTTTGTATATAGAAACTCCAAAGGTCCCCTATATTGAAGCTGAAGCTGTGATCTTCCCTCTGGAAAAAATTTCATCCGAAAATACGCAGCGGTTCCCGAGATATGAGAGTTACAAGTTGAGTAAAAACTTTTATTTTCGATTACTTCGCTTTGGTTACAGTTTTCAGAAAATTATCAATAACTCCGAACTTTATGAAGATAGAGAAATTAAATTTTGCAGGTTTGTAGCGGAAAACTCCGCGCTTCGCATAGAAGTCAATTGCACTTCTCACGTCAATTACATTGGGAGATATAAGGGTTGTTAACTTATATTGCATTTTTTGACTAAGATGGGGGCCCACCAGGCGGGCCAAAGTTTGCCCATCTGGAAGCCAAATATCCAATCTATCATATGGTAAAGCAATCATCCAAATCAGTCCAGCGGTTATCCTACCAGTTCTGTTGACCTGGTGTTTCACAAAAAAAATTGTAAAAATTTTAAAATTTTTCGGCTCAAGAACATTTTTAGTTTTCTTGCAATATCTCCCTCGTTTTTCGAGATTAATTCATGAAATTTTGTGTGTTGATAGAGAACACAATGGGGAATGTTTTGTGGAAAATAAAGTTTTGCCACGCCCACTTTTTAGTCGATAAAAGTGGGCGTAAACTGAAAACTGTTTATATGTTGAGCTTTATTTTGTATATAGAAAGTCCAAAGGTCCCCTATATTGAAGCTGAAGCTCTGATCTTTCCTCCGGAAAAAATTTCATCCGAAAATACGCAGCGGTTCCCGAGATATGAGAGTTACAAGTTGAGTAAAAACTTTTATTTTCGAATACTTCGCTTTGGTTACAGTTTTCAGAAAATTATCAATAACTCCGAACTTTATGAAGATAGAGAAATGAAATTTTGCAGGTTTGTAGCGGAAAACTCCGCGCTTCGTATGGAAGTCAATTGCACTTCTCACGTCAATTACATTAGGAGATATAAGGATTGTTAACTTATATTGCATTTTTTGACTAAGATGGGGGGCCACCAGGCGGGCCAAAGTTTGCCCATCTGGAAGCCAAATATCCAATCTATCATATGGTAAAGCAATCATCCAAATCAGTCCAGCGGTTATCGAGTTATAGCGTTTTGAAAAAAATCAATTCCCGAAATCCACCTCCTACCAATTTTGTTGACGTGGTGTTTCACAAAAAAAAATTGCAAAAATTTAAAAATTTTTCAGCTCAAGAACATTTTTAGTTTTCTTGCAATATCTCCCTCGTTTTTCGAGATTAATTCATGAAATTTTGTGTGTTGATAGAGAACATAATGAGGAATGTTTTGTGGAAAATAAAATTTTGTCACGCCCACTTTTTAGTCGATAAAAGTGGGCGTAAACTGAAAACTGTTTATATGTTGTGCTTTATTTTGTATATAGAAAGTTCAAAGATCCCCTATATTAAAGCTGAAGCTGTGATCTTTCCTCCGGAAAAAATTTCATCCGAAAATACCCAGCGGTTCCTGAGATATGAGAGTTACAAGTTGAGTAAAAACTTTCATTTTCGGTTAGTTCGCTTTGGTTACATTTTTCAGAAAATTATCAATAACTCCGAACTTTATGAAGATAGAGAAATGAAATTTTGCAGGTTTGTAGCGGAAAACTCCGCGCTTCGTATGGAAGTCAATTGCACTTCTCACGTCAATTACATTAGGAGATATAAGGATTGTTAACTTATATTGCATTTTTTGACTAAGATGGGGGGCCACCAGGCGGGCCAAAGTTTGCCCATCTGGAAGCCAAATATCCAATCTATCATATGGTAAAGCAATCATCCAAATCAGTCCAGCGGTTATCGAGTTATAGCGTTTTGAAAAAAATCAATTCCCGAAATCCACCTCCTACCAGTTTTGTTGACCTGGTGTTTCACAAAAAAAATTGCAAAAATTTTAAAATTTTTCGGCTCAAGAACATTTTTAGTTAGTTTTCTTGCAATATCTATCTCGCTTCGTATAAAAGTCAATTGCACTTCTCACGTCAATTACATTGGAGATATAAGGGTTGTTAACTTATATTGCATTTTTTTACTAAGATGGGGGGCCACCAGGCGGGCCAAAGTTTGCCCATCAACATAATTGGGAATGTTTTGTGGAAAATAAAATTTTGTCACGCCCACTTTTAAGTCGATAAAAGTGGGAGTAAACCAAAAATTGCTTTTATTTCGTATTTTGTTTTGTATTTAGAAATTATTTTTCATCTCTTTAGAGCGTAAAATATTTTGGATCATTATTATTTTTTAATTGTGTTAATAGCTGAAAATAAACCTGCCAACACCATTGCTATTTATAAGATCACTTACTGCTATTTTTCTTATTGCAAATTTATATGAAAAAAATTCGTTTGTTTAATTATTATTTTTTATGTATGTACGAGTATGTTATTGCATTTTAAGATTTTTATTTCGCTTCCTCACAGCTTGATGGCTCGTGTAATATCTTTTTCACATAATCTTTGATATGTACAATACCATAACGAAGTGAAGCTATATGCAGATTATTGCCATTGACATAGTGCGTATTAATGTGAGGATTGAAAAGCTCCGTTATTAAAGTGCTGCAAGCGGTTGAGGGATCGTTGGAGGTGTGCAAAGAGCCCTAAAGAGAAATATTAAAAAGAAGGTATGTACATAGTTTTCGATTTCAAATTAACTAAGTTCTTACTCACCAACCAAAATTCGTTGCCCGGTAAAGCGTTGCCATCCCAAGCAAATGATACAACAGGCAACATATTTTCATAAGGTGGAAGCTTATAAAGGAAAATTAATTTAAAATACAATTTGTAAAGCCATATTTCGCACATCTTTTTCTTACCAACTTCTCATTGGGATTCCTTTTTGAGATTAATATTTTAATGCCACCTTCGGCATGTGTTTCAGACTTCAAAATCGCCTCATTCCTTAAATCGCCCCATTCCGTTAAACGAAACCAAGAGAAATGAATCACTCCAATGTTATTCAGTTGATGCAAGAGATATTTTAAACGCTGCTGGAAAGTTTCCATGAAAATATTTTCTTGCTGAGGAGCCGTTAACCAAGTACCCAAACCTATACCCACTATATGTATGTAGGCTAGTTTCTGTTGTCTTAAGGCTCTTTCCTGCGCTTCCATAAGCAGTAAATCAAAAGAAATAGCAAAACGCTTTTTCATAATCAAATTATCAAAGATTTCCTTACGTTGGAAGCATTCGCCGAACATTTTATTATCTATTGACACTTGGTGGTATAAATGATCTTGTGTTTCGTAGAATTTATTCCATAAGCGTCGATAATTTTGCAGTTTTTCCATTACTGCATAATTTTTTCTTGAAAACAAGTATTGCAAGCTTTGCATAATGCTAGAAGGGCCAGCCGTATTAGCATCTACTCCTGATTCTTTACAGCCATATCCATTTTCGGTGGTATTTTGCTGTTTAGTAATTTTTATATCTTCACATTCCATTCGATTTGGTCGTGCAAAACGTGCTCCTATGAGACCCACTACAACACCATTTTTCTCGATTTTACTAAGATCTTGTTCAACTTTGCCACAGTTGTTACGTTTGCCATCATTTATGAATTCGGTGTGACAAGTCACAGATAATAGGGCTGCAATCTAATTAAATGGTTAAAATCCTGTTTCCACAACCCAGACGGTAGACTTGAATTTAAAATGTTTATGAATAGCATTCACTTTTTTTGTGTGACTTTCATGCAAATTTTCTAGACGAGTCCGATTGGCTGGTTTGTGGAAACATGATGTAAATTTGTAAGGACTACATATTTAAAAAAAATGGTATACCTTAATTTCATCATAACTTAAAACATTGTTCAAAGTTAAAGGTTCCTCTTCTTCGTCTGTGCCAATTTTGATGTAGTTTTCTCCGTAGGCAGTTTCTCCTGTAATTAATAAGTAATGATCGAAAAATCCCGCAAAGCTAACACATCTCTTGATCAGTAAACGTTGAACGAAGTCGTTAGGAGACATATTTTCATAAATTCGTTTTTCACGTAAAGTGCCTGCCAAGTATAAAATAAAATTTAAGAATACAGGGTGGGCCAAAAGAAACCAAGGGGTGTAAAAGTTTAATAACTTTTTTTTTTATTAATTTTTTTTATTTTTTCTTTCAGATTATATAGACAACACTTGGAGAATTTATAATGGAGAGGTTCACAACTGAACAGAGAACCAGAACAATAGAATTTTATTATTTAAACCAGAGATGAAAATTTGATTATGAGTGATGAAGCTCATTTTCATTTGAATGGCTTTGTTAATAAGCAGAACTGTAGGTTCTGGGGTTCTCAAAATCCAAGAGCCATTCATCAACGCCAATTGCACCCCATCAGGTGTACAGTATGGTGTGGGATCACATCTGAAAATGTCATTGGGCCCTATTTCTTCGAGAATGAAGATGGAAGTGCTGTAACCGTAAATGGAGAGCGGTATCGGTTTATGATAGAAAATTTTTTACGTCCTGCTCTTGAAAACAGACCTGGTATGTGGTTTCAGCAGGACGGAGCCACTGCCCATACTGCCCGAGACACAATGGCACTTTTAAGTCAAATTTTTGGAGAGGGAATAATTTCTCGAAATTCGGAAATTATTTGGCCAGCGCGATCGCCAGATTTGACAGCACCCGACTATTTTCTTCGGGGTTTTTTGAAGGAGCGAGTGTATGTGAACAAGCCAGAGACAATCCTTGAACTCAAGGCAAACATTGTTGCAGAAATTCGAACGCTACAGCCACAAGTTTTGAAAGATGTTATGGAAAATGCTCTAAAAAGAGCCCATCAGTGCGAAGCTGAAAACGGTGGTCATTTAAGAGACATCATTTTTCATACTTAGTGTAAAAAAATTTCCATTTTGTATATTATATAATCTGAAAGAAAAAATAAAAAAAGTTAATAAACAAAAAAGTTATTAAACTTTTACACCCCTTGGTTTCTTTTGGCCCACTCTGTATTTCTAAAATATGTGTATATGTATGGCTGTGTATTATTTAGGTCGTATTTCTCTTAATGCGATCGATAGATGCGACGAAACATTTATATTAAAAATAAAAAAACTAAAATTTGTTTTTGATTCGAAAAATAATATTCGATCGAAGCACTAATCCGAAGATGTCGACAATGTTCGACTTGTCGCACACTTACATTCGAAACAAACAGAAATTTTAATATTTTTGTTGTTGTTTCAAATGTAAGTGTGCGACAAGTCGAATGTTTTCGATATCGTGATATTGGCCCGAAACGTTCCTTCGAATTTGGAGGAACAGAATCTCAATTTCTGTTGCACTTACTTAGACTGTACAACAAAATTACAACTTTTTCCAAAATAAACAAATAATGATTGACAGAACAACTCAACTTCTAACGATTAACAAAACAAAAGGAAATATGCGTGTAAAGAAGTTTTGATAGATAAGGTTAGGTTTAACAACATGTTGGGAAGAGAAAGTACGTTTTCAGCTTGCTCGGGTCCAAATATCAAAGTGAACTGATAGATCTATATATGTAGAGAGAGCAGAGGAACTTTATTGGTTTTGTTTAATTTTTACAACGTTGCAGCGCCTCTGGTGCTAAGTAGTTACATTATTTTGTCACGTTATTTTACTTCGAAGGAGGGCTCTACGATACGCATTAGCATTTATATACGTACACTAGTGCATATAAGAAAAATCTATAATGATGATAAAACTTACCATACTTTAATTTGTGCTCCAAAAAGTCTAAAATCAAAAAAAGTACACGTTCATGCAACAAAGGGTAAGCTGATGCAATTTGTTGCCGTATAATGTCATGACGTTCAACAGGTTGCGATTTGACACGGCAGGTATCAAGGGGGAACTGTTGGCATACATAAATGTAAATTATTTATAAATTATTTTAATTTACTTCGCCCTTCTTTCTTGCTCACCGGTATGGGAAATTCCTCCGATTTTTTCATAAATTCTTGTATGTTAACATTTTCTTCTTTTGACTTTTCTACATTTAAACATTTTTTTAATAGTTCTTGGCCAAAACTGGTCAAATTTCCAACAAAATCATTTAAAGGCCAATCGTTATCAAATTCTTCACCGAACAGCGACATGCTTAGAGATGAACGTATTTTGAACAACTGATTGTTTTTGTTTACATTTACTATTTAGCTTAACTATACTTTATTTAAATTTAGCTATGTATGAATCATTTTGTAGGAGAATTCTAAGAAATGTAATAAAAATAAAGAAAAACCAACATTACGTAATAAAAGTCTAGTATTACAATATAATAAAATAGATAACTTGTTTGTGAAACCCAAATGTACACGTCACAAAACAATATACACCACTGTGCATACACGTTCGTATATATAATTATATATCGTTAGCTAAAATGCAAAAAGGCGTAACTAACAAAAAATTAAAAATCGAGTTTTTGATTGATTAATATGAATGCCATTAAAGTGCTTGTCTTGACAAAATTTAACACTTCTAAGAAAAAAAATTACGCTTTTATAAACAAAAAAAAAAATAAGTTTTATTTTTAGTTTTATGCTTCTCCTGTAAAATTTTATTATTGTTAGTTACGCCTTTTTGCATTTTAGCTAACGATATGTACACTTGTATGTATTTATATGGCAAACATTTTAACGCTATATAAAACCGTTTGAGTCCACTTATTTGATCCCCTTTTTCAAGAGGATTAAGAAGATCGGAAATGTATAAATTTTACAGGTTTAAGTAGTAGTTTATTTAATTTCACCATCATTTTGCTTTAAAAAGTATGCAGTAACTAAGAATTTGTGGTTGCAAATATTAATGCTGTTTGGCAACTGAAACTTACCGCTGTTAGTGGCCAAACAAAAAAATTCTTATTTTCCTTCAAATGCTTTCCTAGCAAAATCTTGTATGTGCAAAACGCCATCTTCTGCGGTGGCCACATGCAAGTTCTCTCCATTTACATAAGCGTTATTTATATGAGGATTGTGGAGCTCAGTTATCAAAGTACTGCAGGCGGTAGACGGATCATTGGAACCGCTCAAAGAGCCCTTTTCAAAAATAAAAGCATCAAAATATTATTCTTTTGAATTATTGTTCTCTTAACAAAACTTACCACCCAAAATTCATTTCCAGGCAAAGCATTGCCGTCCCAGGCATAAGATATAACCAATAACATATCCTTAAATTCATCATGCAATTTTTCCGCTGGATTGCGATTGACTAGAAAAGTTCTAATGCCTCCTAGAGGATGTGTCTTGGATTGTATAAAACCATTATGCTTTAAGTCCTGCCATTCCTGCATATGGAACCAGGAAAAATGTAAAACTCCCACATTATTCAGTACAGGTAATAGATGTTTAACTCTCTGCATAAAGCATTCTAAAAATATTTTAGTTTGCTGTTCGGCTATTTTCCAAACACCCAAACCTATGCCCACTATATGAATGTAGGCTTGTTTATTTAACTTTTGAGCGCGTGCCTGGCTTTCCAATAGTAACGTATCAAACGTAATGGCATAACGCTTCTTCATCATAACATTATCGAATTTAAGGGGGAATGTATTAGGAAATTTTGGCGCAATTAAAGAAAATCTTGAATTGCCAGTTTCCGTTGCTTGCTCGTATAAGAAATCTTGACTCTCATAAAATGTCTGCCATAATTTGCGTAGTTCAGCCACACGCTCTAAATCGTTATGCTTTTGATCTTGCTCTGCTAAGCAGCTTTCTTTCTTTTGGAAGCCATAGCCCCTTTCAGGCACATTTTGATCTTTAGTTATTAAAATGTCTTGATATTCCATAACAAAAGGTTTTTCAAATCTGGCACCAATAACACCCACCACCACTCCTTCCCGCTCGATAGAAGACAAATCCTTTTCGATTTTACCCTCATTGTTACGACGGCCATCGTTTAATAATTCCGTTAAAGAACTTACCGATAAAAAGGCTGAAAGCTTTTTCAAAGTTTAGTAACGTATGTTATTTAAAAATATCTATATATATACATGCGAGTACATACCTTGACTTCATCGTACGACAGTAAATCTTTTAAAATCAAAGGTTGACTCTCTTGAGGCGTACCCACATTAATATAATTATTTCCGGCATAGCAAATTTCCCCCGACAGTAGTAAATAATAGTCCCTGGAACCCATAAATGTAACACATCGTTTGCTCAACAAACGTTGTACAAAGTCCGTGAGCGTTAGATTTTCGTAGAGTTGTTTTTCCATCGGAAATCCTACGGAAAAAGGTGATAATTTTGATTATTATTTTTTTTAATATTTAGGTTCAACCCAACCAAAAATCTGTGTGGGATATAAATAAAAGAAAAATGCAAATAAATCTTCAGTTTCTAAATGACTCAATAGAGAGAGAGAGAGTGTGTGTGTTGTTGAGTCTACTCTCTAATTCGAAACCAAAGGAAATGCTTTCGAATTGTAACTGTAAGTTGTAATCCCAAGCATTTTCTTTCGTTTCAAAAGACAGAGTAGACCCCCTGCTTTTACACGAAATGATTTTTAAAACTTTGCTTTTATCAAAGATGGATAAAAAATGTCAATTTGAAAGCGTTCAATTAAATAATAAAAATTTAGAACGCATTCTATTTTGGTTGGACAAACCCATCTGACATCACCGGTAAAATATGTACACATGTCAAGTGAAACCAACTTAAGGGAAATAAAGTTTAGTTAAATTTATAATAGAATTGACCGATGGCGATTCCTATAGGAAAATAAAAACTTTACATTAAAATATATATGTATATAAATTTTTTGCATAATATTTTCATAGTTGTGTGGAATGACATCAATTTGTACTAAACCTAAACTTAAAATTAAAGAGGACGGAGGCAAAAATATATGTTTCGACGGCAGATCGTTAAATGTGTATGCAATCAACAGTAATCCATTTCTCGTATTCTATTTCATTACAAGTTCTTGCTTAATTGATGTTGTACATAAATAATGTCTGCTCTATAAATAAATAAATAAATAAAAATAAATTAAAGCTAGTTGTACATATATGTAGTATATTTTTATTATAAAAATTTATAAATTATGAAAATAAATATAAAAATATTGCACAAGTTAAAAAAACAACAAATTAGATATAAATATTTGACTAAACAAATATTAACAAAATTCTTTTTATAAATACTCGTACTAGAATCACTCATTAATCGAAATTCTATCATCTTAAAAATGTTTTTTTAAATATTACTGAAACATAAAAAGAGTAAAAGGTATTTTTCTCTTGATATGCACAATATATATTTTTTTCTTCTTAAAAATCCCCAAAATCGCAGAAGTTTCCCGAACAGCAACAATAAAAACGTTAAAATGCCACAGCGGTAACGCTGCAACTCCAGCAGAAAGACCAATTTTTATTTGAGATTCAGCGTTGCCGTAGTGGATATCTTCACGGTGTTGCCGTGGTGGTGTTCTGGGAACTTCTGGTATTTTATGAATTTTTAAGCAAAAAATATATTTATTGGGCATATCTAGAAAAAAAAAATACCTTTCAAGCCATATACATATGTCTAATCAATATTGGTGGACAATAAAGTATGTATGTAAAAGTGTACAACAAAACATTTCCCTTGTCGGGGAAAAAAGACTTAGAAATTATGCATTCTCATTCTTAACATAATCGGCTATATGTATTACACCATATTTTTCCGTGGCCACGTGCAAATTATCGCCATTGACCCATTTATCATTTATATGCGGATTGTGTAATTCGGTTATTAAGGTGCTGCAAGCAGTAGAAGAGTCCCCAGTTGATTTCAACATTTTCTAAATAAAATTAAGTAAGATTTAGTCGTATTAGTAATTTACTTTTCCACCGCTTGTAAAACCTACCATCCAAAATTCATTGCCCGGCAAGGCATTACCATCCCAGGCATAAGATATAACCAACAGCATATTGTCATTTTCTGGCGAGTTTAGTTTATCAGCTGGATTTCTTTTCGAAATAAAACATTTTATTCCTCCTTGAGGATGTGTTTCCGACTTAAAAACGGCACCATTCTTTAAATCACCACATTCTGCTAAAGAAAACCAAGAAAAATGTAAAACTCCTATGTTTTGTAATTTGGGTAGAAAATATTTCACTCTCTGAGTAAAAGTCTCCAAAAATATTTGTTCTTGTTGCTCAGCTGCCTTCCACACGCCCAAACCTATGCCCACTACATGCACATACGCCTGTTTCCCTTCCGCTTTGGCTCTGGCATCCGCTTCCAGCAACAATGTGTCAAATGATATGGTATAGCGTTTTTTCATTAAAAGATTATCGAAGATATCATCTTTATTTTTAGAGTTGCCAAAACGTATGTTGTCCTTATTGATTTCTGTAAATAAAAAGTCTTGTTCTTCATAGAACTACTTCCAAATCCGCCGATAATCCTTTAGTTTATTATTTGTGGTATCTTCTTCTATGGGAAAACCATAACCATTATCCTTAGTGTTTTGTGTTTTAGCTATAATGATATCTTGGAATTCCATGACATCGCGTCGTGTCAAACGGGCTCCGATTATGCCAATTACAATACCTTGACTTTCTATTAGGGATTTGTTTTTCTCTATGACACCACAATTCTGGCGATTGCCATTGTTTATCAGTTCAGAGTGAGAAGAAACACTTAAGAGTGCTGAAAGCTAAAGCAATTGAAATATTTAAATAACTCCTCCTGTTGTACAATATAAGTTTTACTTCACTTACTTTAATTTCATCATAGCTTAGCACGTTTTTCAATATTAAAGGCAGCTTCTCATTGGGAGTACCCACATCCATAAAACCACTGCAACCACGTTCGCGCAAAATTAGCAAAAATTTATCATTTTTGCCAAAGAAACTGGCACAACGTTGGCTTAAAAGACGTTGTACAAACGTTGTCAGATTTAAGTGTTCATAAATTTCTTTTTCTTTGGCGTTGCCTGAAAATAGTTCAAGTGGCTTTAAAGAATTGAAAAGACTTGAAGCTGTATGAAATGAAGAAGCTTATAAAAACTGAAAAATGTACAGCACAAGCCATAAAGGAAAAAAGTATTTAAAACGAAAGTTGAACACAAAAATTCTGTAGAACACATAAACCAGACAGCAAACTCTCGATAATTTAAATTAATTAAAACCAAAACTGTTCACCAAGGCGAATTTGTTTACGCGTTTAAGTGGCGAAATATGTGCCAATAATTTGAGCTGTTTTATCACAACAGATGGTTCATTATAGCGTGAATAAGTTAATTTATTTATATAAACCGCAAAGTAACTTACTCACAATTCACTTTTGCACCACAATATTGAAGAATGTTTGTACAGCCATTAAATTATTATTTACACACTAACTTGACGAATCATAAATTTATTGAAGCCGATATAAAAAAGCAACTATTTTTAAACAAGGAAAAGAAAAACAAAAATTATGCTTTCCAGCTTTTGCAAATACTTCAAACAATTCTATTTAAAACCTGAAGTTTTGTTAAGTTCCACAAATTAACTAAAATACTTGCGGATATGAAAAACAAATTAAAATAATAATACAAAAAATAATTAAAATTAAAAACGGCATTAAGTAAATTAATTGCCAAATCAAAGTTTCATAACAAAAATGTTTCTTTCTTTTTTTTAGTCCATTGATATCCTGTTTTTATTGAACAAAGATTCGATCAGATTTCGTTAAGTTTCTGTTATCACCGGATATAATGATAATACAAAAATGGCTTGGTTAAGTTCTTATTGTAATTATTATTGTAATTAATTTTAATTTACCTGATAGCATAATATCAAAATGTCGATTACTTATTGAATATAAAAATTTATAATTTTAAAAACTAAAAAAAATTATTCTGGTTCATAAAAGGCTTATAAAACAAACTTTGCATGTAAATTTGTTGAACGTTTTGTAAGCCAGTAGCTCGTTTCTGTATTTCTCGCATAGTAAAATTTTCCGCATGAAACGAGGGAATCGCAACAAAATCAGGGTGAATTGAAACACAAAATGGCTTTTCTCACATAAGTGTTTCTGTAACTTTACTTTGTGAGAACTATCTGTCAGTTAAATAAATTTCCAGCAATTATTGGAAGGATATGAGAAAAAGTGTTTCTGTAACAATATTTTGTGAAAAGTTTCTCGCAAGAACTGTCAAAACAACTCGCATTTTAAATTGTTGCGAGAACAACCAAATTTGTACAAAAACATATGAATTTTTGAATTTGTGTGTAAAAATATAAAAACTAAACTAGTTGAAAAGATATGCAACGAATTGTTTGACTAAAATATCATTAAAAATTCGATATGTTTACATTTATTTAGAACTTTTATTTTGAGCAATTGTCTTATGTAGAGACAGTAGATAGAAAAAACTTCTTTTGAGGATTTTACATTAATTTTGTATTTTGCTCATAATTTTATTTACTTTTTCTTGTTTATTATTTCTTTTTTATTGAAATAATATTTTTGTGACATTTTATTTTCATTTGACACTCGATTACTGGAAATATTCCAGCAAAAACAGAAACAGAATTCGCATTTAAATACAGAAACACTTTTTTCTCCCAAATCGAGAAACGATGGAATTTTGTGTTTCACACTTCATGTGAGAAATTTTACGATGCGAGAAATACAGAAACGAGCTACAGAATTGAGTTTTTATAAATAAGGCCTTTAATATTCGTTAAGTTTTTAAAATTTTCCAGGAAGAAATGTTTTAAGAATCGTAGCACTCCTCTTTTCGATAAATATATACTCGGATAAGTTTTATTGAAAAAGTTTAAAAGCTTACTCACATAAACAAAGTTTCGTTAAGTTACAAACTTTCCTAATAATACAATTTTATTGCAGAACTGAATATCATATTTAAATATATATACATATATCATATCAAAAAAATATTTATTAAAAATTTTTGTTGTGAAACGAAAATTTTCGTTAAGTTCCAAACGTTTTTAAAAATAAAATTTTATTGCAGAATTGAATATCATCTTTAAGCATCTAAATTATATTAGCAAAATATTAAAGAAACGCGTTTGTTGTAAAACTAAAAGTTTCGTTAATTTTAAAAATTTAAAGAAATTTTATTCTAATATAAAATTTTATATCAAACTTTTTTATGTTCCGTTAGGTTTATAAAAAATCAAAACGGTTAATTTATTAAAATTATAAGCTAGTATAGTATATTTGTAATTAAAATGTCAATAAATTTTAAAAATAAAATAAACTATCGTTAAGTTATGTAAGTTACAAGAAACAAAATGTATTAAACAAATTTCTAAATGGTTCAGATTTTTTTAATAAAGTTTCATAAATTTTGAAAATTGCCAAAATTCGATTATGTATCTATATTTTTGTTATGTTTCTTAATTTAACCCAGCAAAAAATAAAAGGAGTACTTCCTTACGAACCAATTTTAAATTACTTCGAAAGTATCTAATGCATATTTTTAGATGTTAAAGAAGTTATTTTTAACCACATATCAAATAGAATTTTGAATCACTACTTTGTTTTCAGCAAAGTCATTGCTTTCTTGGCTCAAGCCAAATAAAAATGTTTTTTATTACATTTTAGGTTTTTCAAATCAAAAAGTTTTCATTATTAAAAATATTAATGGAATAAAATGACAAAAAATTAAATAATTTAACCTTTTTTCCTTTCAAACCATATACAAATGATTTTAATCACTGAATAAAAAGCACTTTTTAACTACTTTTTTGAAGTGAACATGAATTTTATTGAGTTTAAAAAATGTCAAAAGCAAACCACTTCCTTCCAATGGCACGTCAATGTAAAATTCATTGGTTTTTTACTTAAATTTGAAGTGGTTCGATTCAGTAGATGTGGTGTTTTTCCTACTTCTTTTTCCTCACTTTTTTGCTGGGAAGTAGATACCATATAAAAGTGCTTCATAACAAATATGTATTGTCTAATTATTAACTAACGTTTCGTTAAGTTTTATATATTATTACAAAATAATTTATTTGCTGATCTTGCTTTTAAATTTTTTTACTGAAGCTACTTGTATGTAACAAAAAATAGCTTAAATTTAGATTTTTATAATATCAAAATAAAGGTAGTTTTTAATAGTAATTTGCTCTAGCAGATTACATGCACTTTTCATCATCATCAAAATTTCAAAAGGTAAAATGTAATTTGTTATTGAATAAATTTATACGTCCGTCTACATCATCAAGAAATGTGTAATATTTTTAAACCGTTGTGAAATAGTTAATTAAATCAAAATCATGGAGACTGATATACGTACATACATGCATACAAACAAAAAGACATACACTTACCGTATTTGCATTTATGTTCCAAAAAGTCTAAATACAATTGCAACACTCGCTCGTGAATCACCGGATAAGCTGACGCGATTTGTTTTTGTATGTGAGGATAACGTTCCTTGGGCTGGCTTAAAACACGGCAAGTGTTCGTGCCGAACTAAAAAAAAAAAGAATTAGATATTAAAAGCCTCAAAGCCCGATTGCTTTTCTGCCTTACCTCTAAAGGAAAATTTGATGACTTTCTTTTAAATTCATTTATATCGGCTTCTTGGTTTTCTGGCTTCTTAGCTGATTCACATTGTTTCAGTAGCTTGCGTCCAAATACTGTCAGTTTTAATTGGGAACCAGCTTTGGGCCAAATTTGTTCGAACTCTTTACCAAATATAGACATTTTGTGGCAATTCTCTTGGTATATTTCTATTTAATGATGAAATTATGAGTAAACGATGTTTTTTTGCAGTGAATGCTTTTTTTATTATTATTTGCACTTCGTTTTGTGTTAGTCCGGGGAGTTACTTTTACAAATTATTAATGTAAAATTCATTATTGTAAAAATAATGTAAAAAATAGAAAATACACACAAACTTGTCAGCTGTTGGATAAGCTTTCTTCCTGTAGACGTAAAAAAAGTGGTGAGTTTTTCAGCTGTTTTAAGGGACCATTTCTGGGATTTAAATTAAGTGTTGGTAAATTTAATTTTTAAGGTACCAAATATTAAAAATAACGGTAGAGAAAATTTAAATTTAAGAATTGTGAAAAATAAATAGCGGAGTTCGATGCTTGATGAAAATTGTCTTGATAAGTGCGAATGCAAAATATCGTAGATTTTTTTTGGATTATGTGTGTATTTTGTTGTTGGATTTGAAAGAAAAGCTACGACGATGTTTTGCATTTGCACTTACGCAAGACAATTTGCATCAAACGTCGAACTCCGCTAATACATATGTATTCATGTATTGTGAAATTGAATATGTTGACGATCTTACCGGCTTATTTTTACTTCTTTAAGTCATAGGAATGCTTAACTATTTTACCAGCGTGGTAAAAAGCTTTCCAATTCACATGTTATGAAATTAAGACCGGCTTCAAATGGGTTTCCAAAGAATTAAAATATTATGAAAAAAAATAGGCAACTTGATTGATGATTGTAGTTATGTAAGCACTGGGGTTTTGGAAGAGTTTTTTTTTTAATTGTGGTTGACGTTGCGTTGCTCAAAACATTACACACTCTAGGCTATATTATTTAATGCACGAGTACATATTTCAATAAAAGGCTTTACGTGTTTTTAATATATGTATATGTACTTTTTATTATATATTCTATAACTGCATCTCTCTCTTTTACAATAAATATTTTTTTTTTTTTATAAATATGAACTTATTTTTATTTAATAATACCTTTTTATTCAGCTTAAGCAACTAAATTATGATGTTTTTGTTCATTCTGAGATTTTTTATAGAGTTTGTTAAAACATTTTTTTTATTATATTTTATAGACCGGAGGTAAGAAATTATACGGAAATTAATTTTTTTTTTTTTAAATTATGAGCTGTTGTAAAATAGTTTGCCATATAACTTTCTATATATTTATTTGTTGATTTTTTTTACAATTTGCTTGAATTTAAAGAAATAATTGCTAGCGCAACCTTAACATATCAAGAACGGCGGTATTTTCTCAATATGAGAATAGAATAACACAAGCTGATTCTGGGCTTAAATCTTCTTTCCCGCACAGTGTTACCATAATAATGGATGTAGTGCCAGACTTAGCTCAGTTTTTTTGGGGACGTCATTGTGCTGCCACATTATAAAAAAAATCAAGGGTTATATTCAGAAGTTATCCGGCTGTTATTTTATTACTTCCATGGTAATTAAAATAAAAGCAAATAATTTAGTTAATTTTAGACTTTTGATTCTTTCTAACAGGTTTTAGGACTAAATAAATAATTTATTTTTTAACATTCATAAGTTTATACGCAGCGCAGTTATTTGGTATATTTTTTTTAATAATAAAAACTTAATGTTTGTGTGGTGATAGTGTGTAAGCAATTTGAATTGATTTTAAAAAGGAAAACAACATAACGAGTTTAATAAATTTAGTTTTTCCTTTACCAAACTTTTTTAGGATTTCTTCAGATAGATTTTTTTTAAGCAGAATATTTTATTCCCACGAATTTTAACTTTCATCATACAAAAAAGCTAAATTCTGTAGTAATATAATGTTTGTTTCTTTGTGACGTGGGAGATTCACTTGTTATTATTATTTATTTTTATTTTATTTTTTGTATCACATATAAAAGTTGATTAAATTTCGTTTTTACTTTTTATTTAATTTTTTTTTTTTTGTTATTGGAGAAGCTTGAAGCAATAGAAAATATATTTTAATTTGTTTAATGTTTAAATTTGATTGATTTTGTGAGAAAAAGCTTGTAAAATGTACCGAAAAAAGTTTAAAAAAATTTCCAGTATACATATTCATACTATATTTATTGATTTTTTCTTCAGAAATGTGATCTTTTTAAGGTTTAAAAATAAATGCCTTTCCTGTTAGAAAACATATTACGGAAGAATTTCTTTTATATTATTATATACACATTATTGTAATGTTTTTTTTTATAGGAAAGCGAAGTTCAATTTCAGGAAATTTTTAAAAATAAAAAATGTATGTAAACTTGAAACTGAAGAGACCAAATACCAAATAACCGACTATTTATAACAATAAAAAATTTTGAGACAAGTCTTTTTGTTTCCTTTTGACTGTGACAATTCTTAACTTTTTTTCAACTATATTTAGGAATGTGATAGAAAAATATTTAAATATTTCACAGTTTAGAATACGGATTGAAATATATTTTACTTTGAGTGTTTGATAAGTTGAAATTTCTTTTCGAATCCCCACTTAGTGAAGGTGTTGTTGGCTTTTCTTTTGACAATTTATTAGTTTTGTAACTAACGATTTCCTGAAACTGAACTTTACTTTTTTTGGGATAAATGTTTCGGTAATACTATTTCTTTTGTTATTCTGTACAGAAATTTTAAATACTTGGGTAATTCAGGGCATCATTATAAATTTTCAAAATATCTGTTTAACTTAAATTTTTTTCCGACTGCAACTATATCACCGATGTAAGTAATATGGTCGGCAGCACTTATATAAAAAACGAAAATAAAGGTTTTTAGGCACATTTGAATACTTAACAGACAAACCGAAATGCAGCTTTTTTACGTTACGTTGCATAAATTAATAATTAAAAAACTAAAAATCAAAATAATTATTCCGATCTCAAATCATTTGATTTTTTAGAACAAAATTATATGATTTTACATAAAAATATAATTTAAAAAAAAATTAAAAAAGAAGACGAAATGTCTGCAAGCAAAACAACTGGCTTCGAAATGCAAATTTATTATTTGAAGAATTTTTCTTGAGAAAATTATTTTCCGTGAGGAATAAATTACGAGGGAATAGGGGAAGTTGTGAAAGGCTCCATACACCCTATTTGTTTAAATCCTTAAATTTATATAGTTTATAAGGTAAAGCAATTGCCTTTTAATTACCCCGGTATTTGACATTCTTATTGTATATTTTTATATATGTATTTATGTATATGTATATAGGTGGTTAAACGGAAACTCCTTCAATTTGATTTCTTATTTATTTCTTTATTTACTTACTATTTTTCGTTTTGGTTTCAGTGAGGAAGAGTAGGATGAGGAGGAGTAGGCTTATTCAAATACTGCTATTCATTTCACTTTCAAAACATATGTATGTAACTATTGTTTTAAATGTTTAATACGAATTACTTGTTATCATAAATTTGACTAGATTTCACTTTTATATTTTCACTTATATTTTTTCTCAATAATTTTTTTTTGTATAATCGGTGTATATTTGTTTGGTTTTTAATGTATTTTCTTTTCTCTAAATATATGATTTTTTCCTCTTTTAAACTTAATTTGTTAATATTTTAATGTTTTTTGTTTTTCTTTCTTTTTTTAATTAAGAGATTTTTTGCTTAAGACATATTAAAATTTTTTCACTTAAATATAAATTAATTAACAAATTACTTTTTTGTTTTATTTTAATGAATTCACTAAATTATAAATATTTCGATTGCATTTCTTTGAAGCCATTTATATAAATTTTAATTGTCTATTAAAATTCTATTTTTTTGGCTTTGGGGGTTTGGGGTTTTTTTAGAAAAAATATTTTATATTCCCAGTTTAGATTTTTAACTCTCCTTTTTTGTTACAATTAAAATTATTGTTATTTTTTCTTCAGGAATTTTTATAACATCCTGCGCCTTTGAGTTTTAAGCAAAGAACTCGGATTTTCCTTGTATTTTATAGGCCTCTTCTTCGACTTTGTACATGTCTAGAAGCTAGAAATAGAACAGATTTGTGAATTATTACCTATGTATATAATAAAAAAAACATACTTAAAAGCTTACAAATATATACAGGCCAATTATGAATAAAACTCCGCGAGAAATTTCTCCCTTTTCCAATTAGAATTTTTTGTTTTTTCTATTCATTATCTACTTGGAGTTGTTGCCCGCGAAAAGTTTCACGCAGAATTTTATTCATAATTGCCCTCATTAATTATCTAGCAGAAAATAAAGGGCCCTGTTCCGTAAACCGAATCAGAGTAAATTTCTAATTTTCAAACAATTAATAATTATCCTGCAGACGTGTTTAAAATCATACACGATAATTTTCTTTCGGATATGTTATTTAGAAATCTATGTACATATATAATAAAAACATTGAAATAAATCTAATAAAAAATATTTCTAGTGTCGGAGTTAGTTTTCTAAAATTGTGCGTTTTCAAATCGATCGGTTTATGGAACAGGGCCTATACACTTGTGAATCATAGAACTTTCTTTTAAAATTATATGATAAAATAATTCAAAAATACATACATATATTTTATATTATTTATCTATTTATTTTAACACGCACGATATCTTACTTGCAAATAATAAAATTAGGTAGTTTCTTCTTCTTACCACAAAAAATCAAAGTGTGTTAATAACATTAACACTTTTGCACAGAAAATGTTGCCACTACTTAGTTCCTCAGCATGGTACTACTTTATACAAAAAGAAGTTTAAACTACCACTAAAAAACATCAAACTCAATTAATGTGAGATTAAGTTATTCTCGAATCAGCTACTTAGAGAAGAAACTAAGTTTAATCTCGAATCCGAAAATTGGCCCTATACTCCCCCCAAAACTCTTCTCGAGCTAGTTTGATATTTATGTGCTTTTTATACATCTAAAAATTTTAAGTCTTCGGACTAAAATTTTGCAGAAAAGTCTTTATAAACTAATGATTATAATCATAAATTCTGAGCATTCTATATGTAATTTAAATCGATTAAACTAAAAAAAAAAAAAAAAAATACTTTGATACATTCCTTGATATATTCCTTCCACGCTTTAAATATTTAGGGAAATTATGAATAAAATTCTGCTATAAATTTCTCTTTTTTCTAATTAGATTTTTTTGTTTGCCCTATTAGTTGCTATTGTTTGAAATTGTTCCCCGGGAAAAATTTCTCTTGGAATTTTATTCATAATTGCCCTCATTTATAATACACTTAGAAAAAAGATTATATAATATGAGCAATACATTAATTAAAGGCAGTAGGAAATTACTTTTTATGATTTGATCTTTTATATACTTATATGACGTGATGTATGCTAAAAATGAATGATATGAGGGCGGTCCCAAAACTAGCCGATCAAAAAAAAGTACTCAAATTTGGGGGAAATTATTCTTTCAAGGCAATCACGAATATTAATTCGGCATTTATTTCTCAGGGAAAAAAAGTTCTCGAGAAAAAGTGCTCCATATTCAGCCCAATCATGAACAAAAATTCCGCGCGAGTTTTTTCACTTTTCCCTTTTTTCACTTTTCCCTTTTCTCCTATTATGTTTTTTCCCTGTTTTTACCAAATGCGGGAATAAAAAAACTCCCGGGGGAAAAAGTTGGTATTATGAACGCAATTGAATTTGCTTTTTTCACTAAAAATCATTCCCTGGCAAAACAGAAGGGAATTTACATAAAAACATATTTAATACTCCATTAAAACAAAATTTATATACATAAACTTGTATTTTATAGTTCTTTTATTTGGATTAACACAAATAATGCCCAAATAAATCATTTATAAACTTATTTTTACTTATTATTTCAAGTTGGGGAATTTTAATAATTTTGTTTACTCTCTCACTCAAAAAAAGGGAGAAACAAAATGTCAACAAACAAGCAAAACAACGAGCCTCGTACTGCGGCGATGCCAGGTATTACTCTTTTTTGTTCCCAAGGAATTTATGATTGGAGGAATGTTTTCTCGAGAAAATTATTTTCCGTGAGAAATACATTCCGAGGGAATATTCATGATTGGCATCACCGCATTTCCAAGCCAGTTGTTTTGCTTAACATTTTGTTTTCTTCTTCTTTGAATGCAAGCGTAAACAAAATTATTTAAATTTAATAACTTGAAAAAATATACTTAGGGCCCTTTTCATGATGTACAATTAAAAGCTAACATGGACTTTAACGGCAAGTTCTGTATGGAGAACTGTCAGTTAAAGTTCACGTTAACTCTTAATCATACATTGTGAAAAGGGACGTTAGGAGCATTATTCATGTTTTTTGAAATACAGGGACTATTAAATACTATATTATTATTTAAAAAATTTATTATTCGACATATCGTCCTAAGTTTATTTTAATTTGAAATTTATTTGCTGGTGGTTCACCGTTGTCTATATGCATTTTATTGTTGTTTTAACAAATCTTCAGCAGACTTCCACCAGATGTTTTGAACAGTCATGTTAGGTTAGGAAGGGTGGTGCTTTACCGCACCTGCACTCGGAGACCTAATTGGGTCCATTGTGATTCCCTTCTGTTGCCAAAACAAAAAGTAATATTCAACCTCCCATTTGCAGCCAGAAGTGAGCCTATTATCCATCACTAAGCCACCGAATTCCCATAATAAAGCCCCTGATGTCCTCTAGTTTACACTTCCCGACATCAGTAATGCTTTCATGGAAACCTCTGCTCAGCCATCAAAGCCTATGATGACGTTGCAGCTTCGGGCAATGACAGATAATATGTTCAATGGTTTCTGGTTCTTCTTCATCCCCGCACATCCTACAAAAATCTGGAGTGCCAGTCTCCCAAATGCTGGCTCTTGCTCTGACCGAGCAGAGACCTGTCAACACGCCTATCATGATTCGCATCGCCTTCCTATTCATGTCCAGTAGTAGTTTAGATCTTCCTGAGTCTAGTTTTGGCCAAAACCCCTCGAGACTCTACAATCCAGGAATCACAAACAGTCACAAACCTCTTATCTTATGCACAGACTTTCAAAAACTATTTGACAATTCACAAATAACAATATTTTTTAAAATCACAAAAGAAAAACAAGCGTAGTAGGCTTAGAAACTTACACAAAACCCAGCAGATAATTTATATTCGATATGAATCTATTCTATTTTTGTTATCCAATGGATTTCTAATTGTATAAAGGTGTAGAGAAATAAAATAGATTCATATCGAATATAAATTATTTGCTCGGTTTTGTATACGTTTCTTACTTATTTGATGAATAAAGAAAAAAAAATAACAACGTGGCGCCTTGAAACTTAAAACACATGTTTTAATAAGGTTGCCACTTTTTTCAAACTACTGCTGCCTACATGTCAGGTCGGCTAGTTTTGGGATCACCCTTGCAATATGTGCATTATGCCAGCACAAACGAATGATTTGTGACATCGAGTAAACAAAAAAGAAACAAAATCTCTAAAATGATTCAAGTCCTTCTAAGTAGTAGAAGTTGTAGTGACAGTACAAGCGGTACTATTTAAACTGGCTACAGAGTCGTTTAGCGGCTGAGAGTCACAAAGGTTTAGTACCTTTTGTACATCAGTACTAAATTCCTCGACTTGTTTGGTATGCGCCATTTTAAGTTTTTCCATGGCACGGCCCTGTTTAACGCCGATTTGCTGCAAAATAAAACATAAAAAAAGAAAAATTTTCATCATTTTACTTTAAACTATCAAAAAACAAAATCTTACCTTTTTCTCTTCCATAAAACGTTTAATATTATTTTGTCTTTTTTCTCTCAGACGGCGATCTTTTTCATTTTTAGTTTTTAAAGTTTTATCATTTTGTACCTCTTTAGCGGTATCAGCTGAAGTCTTGGCTTGTTTGGCATTCAAGTCTTTGATGTCTCTGTAAGTGAGAGAACATACTTATTGAAATATGTTATGTGATATTTAGTTTTTATTTTTATAGCTTACCTGGCATGCCTTTCCTCCAACTGCTTGATTTGTGTAGCCTGTACGGTTAACATGAGAGCCTTCATGGCTTCTTGGGAGTCTTGTACATGCTGACGCAATAGATCCCATTCTTCTTTCTTATGCTTGGCAATCATTTCAGTCCATTGTTTGGTTTGATCGGTTATTGCAGTTTTAATTGCGGAATCATTTCGAATTTCATCTTTGCTGTAAAAGCGAAGTATAAAAATATAAAAAGTATTCCCAGCAGCAAAAATATTATAAATAAAATAAATCGTTGTTCTTAATAAAGGGATGTTCAAGGATAATAAGGAATCGACTTGTTATAAGCGAATAACCAATAGTATAATTCATCCTTTTAAATGCATCTTATGCATCAAAAATAATAGAGGAAACCATACTTGTTGGCAACGCAAGCAGCAGCTGTGTTTTTGTTTTGTTTATAAAATCAAAACAACTAAATTTCTGAACTGGAAAAGTTTTAAGAGGGAATTTACTCCGCGAAAATTCCGCTAACAAATTTTTTTACTGCCTGGCTCACGAGGTCGACAAAAAATTTTCTTTCGCTTGTTTATATTGAAAACAACATCTTCATCATCAGTGTTCATGTAATTGTTCAGCTCTGTATATAAGTCCTAATTGAAATCGAATACGAGAATTGTTTATGCAAAAAGGTAAAGGTCATAACAATCGTTTCACGTAGAAACTGCACATTCCTTCATTGGTAATCAATGTTAAATTGCTGGCAGGTGAAATTACCGTCTCATTACTTTAAAAAAAGAAACGGTGAATTTGATATAAATTTTTTTTTAAAATAAAGTATTCTTCAATTAGTTATTTATGTAATGAAATTAACTACCACTTCCCTTAGGTTAGGTTAGGTTAGGAAGGGTGGTGCTTTACCACACCTCCACTCGGAGACCCAATTGGGTCCATTGTGATTCCCTTCTGTTGCCCATAAAAAAAGTAATATTCAACCTCCCATTTCCAGCCAGAAGTGAGCCTATTATTCATCACTAAGCCACCGAATTCCCATAATAAAGCCCCCGATGTCCTCTAGTTTACACTTCCCGACTTCAGTAATGCTTTCATGGAAACGTCTGCTCAGCCATCTAAGCCTATGACGTTGCAGCTTCGGGCAATGACAGATAATATGGTTCCTCTTCATCCCCACACATCTTACAAAAATCTGGAGTAACAGTCTCCCAAATGCTGGTTCTTGATCTGACCGAGCAGTGACCAATCAGCACACCTATCATGATTCGCATCGCCTTCCTAGTCATGTCCAGTAGTAGTTTAGATCTTCTTGAGTCTAGTTTTGGCCAAAAACCCCTCGAGACTCTACAATCCTCCCTACTTCACCATGAATTGTTGGACCTGCTTTCTACTCAATCACTGAGTTCCTTATAGTAATGACCTATCGGTAATTTCACCGATCTGTCCGACAATCGCTCATCCAACGCCCACCCTATACTTGCCAGCTCATCGGCAATTTCATTTCCTTCAACACTGATGTGGCCTGGAACCCAACATAGTCTGACACTATACTTTTCCATAAGCAAGTTAAGGGCCTTCCTACAGTCACTAACAAGTTTCGATTTGACATTGTGTCCCTTCAAAGCTTTTAGCTCTGCCTGGCTGTCGACGTAGAAGGTTACCTTCTCACCTTCAGCTACATTCCTGGCCACCAGCTACGTGGCTCTAAGGATCGCCGAGATAGCCTGGAAAACACTACATTCATTCGGCAGTCTGAAAGAACTACGAATTTTATTTTCCAAGATATAGACACCAGACCTGTGCATGCCCCCATTTTTGATCCGTCTGTAAAGACTGCACTACCCACATACAGCCTAACGGATTTGACCCAATAGTCCTTATCCGGAATTACCATTAAGGGTGTTCTACTAAAATCGATTTCAGCGACCTTATAGTCCATAAACCTAGGGGTTACGGATTCCTGGTCACCAAAACCGATCTTATTTAAGATTGATGTGTGACCTGATATTCCTGTCCTCACCAAACCTGTTTCCACGAGTCTAAGGAGACTTCTAGCCGCCGTTCCCATCACAAAGTCCTCTGTAGGAAGTAGATGAAGAATGACGTCCAAGGCAGCCTGAGGTGTGCTCATCTGAGCACCTGTGATGCCCATCGAGGCACATCTCTGAACCTTAGCTAGTAATCTCCTGTGACTTTCCTTCCTCAATGCCTCTAAAACTAAAACTATTTTTGTTTATTAATAAGATCTTTAGTGGGAAAATTAGTGTTAAGCTGAATCAGTTGAGTGCTCATTTCGCAGAATTTTTAAATTAATTTTGCAGTAATTTGAATACCAGTGAAACGTCTTTTCTGCGAATATTGAATATAAGCAATTTAAAGTTCACTGGAAAAGCTTTGTAATTAGAATTTTAAAGAACTTCTATATGCTTGCCCTTTAACACAAATAAAATAGATGATGGTTTTTAATAAAATCGCTGAAAGAAAACACAGAGAGAGAGATACAGAGAGAAAGAATAATTGTCTTACCTTTTTCCTTTTATCAGCTTGTCGATAGCAGCATTCTGCGTCTTTTGTACACCCATACGCTCCTTGGTATGCTTCTTCTTTAAGGTATCTAGTTCCTTATTCTGTTTCTTGGCCACCTTTTGGAAACCCTTTTCGCTGCGCAAGGATTCTAATGTCACTGGCTCAAAGACTAAAGGCGCTTCTTTCTTTTCCTCCTCCTTCGCTTTGCCGGCATCTTTGGCCGCACCAGCACTTTGTTCTTCAATACCCAAGGCCTTCATTTGTTCATTTTGTTTCTGAGCTGCACCTGCAAATCCTCGAGGATCGGACAACATGGCCATGAAGTCTTCAAAGCCATCGGGCACATAGATTTTCAGTTCGATGTTTACAAACAACATGGGCAGAGACATGGGAAAGTTGGCCTCAGTACGTAGGGAGACATGACGATAGCCCGCCTGCAGACCATCTAAAGGTAGTATACGTTGACCAATCATTTTGCCGCTCTCTTCATAAACACCAAAACGCAGCACAGCCAAATCGGGCAAGACAACCTTGCGGAATACAAAAGCATCTTCATTATACACGGGATTCAGGCCATTGTTGGGTACCAAACGGGTACGAAATTCTTTCTTGACCGTATCGGAGGGTAAACCATACATATCCACTTCAACGTAGGTGCCCACTTTTTTATCGGACAAAAATTGGCCGGCTATAATTTTCACTGAACACTGAGCGGCAATCACACCGTCCACGGGGGCATCAGCAAAAGGATCAAAATCTTTGTCGGATCGTCTCATGAAATCGGGTTTCAGCAAGTAACCGCAACCACCGTTGTACTCAAATTTACCCTGATTCAATTGCATTGGCAAATCGGAGGTTTGGAAGTTCAAAGACACCATTTGGCAGCCAGCATTCCAGAATACTTGAGGCATATAATTGGAAGAGTCGGCACGTGTGCCTTTAGGATAAATACGTGACATTTGCCTTTTATTATAATTGACGAAATCAATGGCATTCTGTTTCAGATAATTCATGCCCGCCGACTCGGCGAACGAGGACATATTGTGGGCAATATTCTTTTCGATGGCCTTATCGAAGCCCTGGAATTTTATAGGTTGGGCATAATTGACCATGGACGACAACCAAGGATGAACATTGGTCGTTGAGCCGCTATAGGCCACAGCCGCTTCACCGCCCTCTGCAGGGGCACCTTCTGCACCCGGCTCACCGGGTGGTGCACCCTCGGCGGGCGGCGGTGGTGGAGGAGCTTCGGCTTCAGGTGGTTTCACAGCACTGGCATCTTCGACAGGATCATCATCTGTCTTAAGTTCACCTTTTAAGAACAACTCTAGTTCGACTTTTTCCACTTCGGGTTTCATGCGTTTGTTTTTAATCATGATCTTACGCAAAAGTTTATTAGGCGGTGGGAGCGGTAGACCAGGTTCCAGCTGTCAATAGAAAGAGAAATAAAATTAGGGAAAGTTTATGAGATGTAAATAATTCTTGCATCTCTTACCGGATGATCTGGCAGAGGTTCCTTTAGTAAATATTCACCAAAGAAGTCATCACAGTATTTGGCTAATTTATACTGCTGGGCACGATTGCAATGATTTTCAAATGACAATATAACTGGATATTCCGAGGCCACAAATGCACAGTCAGCTATAGCTTGTATGCAATCCTAAATTTAATTTAAGAAAAATTTAAATTACAGATTTTCAAGTTTAAACCGGGAATTTATAACAAACTTACTTTAAATAATATTTCTGTACAGTAGGCATGACCGTGAGTAACAATTGGCTCTTCATCTTCACCCTTGCCATTCCAGCAGTCTAATTCCACGCATCTACAAATTTCAAATTTCAAAAATACATTTGGCTTTTATTAGTGTCTTAATAATAATATATCTTACCGACAGCCTGCCAACATCGTTTGTCTATACATTTCCACCGATGATTTGCCACCAATTTGTCGGCCCGACAAGTAGGTATTGTGTGAACTATTTATATAATAATGGGACAAAGGTTGATCCATTTCCATGTAAATATCCAAACGATCCAGAAATACTGGAGCATTCTCATCAGACATTAAATAGCGCTTAAAGCCATCCATGGAAAGTTGACCTGGTCAAACAATTCAATAATCAATAATAGTTTATATCGGCTAAAGAAAACGCAACTTACCGGCCTTCTTTTTATCTTCACTTAATTCATAATCGTTGATAATTTCTGTACATCTTTTTTCATCATATAAAGGATATAAAATTTCATTCATTCTAGGATCACGTTGTTTCTCATTCATAAACTGAACCATTTGCGCCAATTCGATTACTTCCGATTTGCCTTTTGTTCTACAAAAAAAAAAAAAAAAAAAAAAAAAAAAAAAAAAAAAAAAACATTAAAATGTTGTTTTATAACTTGCATGTATATAAAACTTACATCGTTGTAAACAATTCCTCAATGTCATTTCTTGGACAGACTTTGTGATATAAAGCATAAAATTTATCAAATGTAAATTCATCTCGTGTCATATTAGCACTTTTGTCATCTGGCAAACCGACATCTTTAAAACATTGATACACCAGTTTTTCCGTTTTACCCGAAGCAAATGTTTTGGCCACTACTTTTATGGGTATTTTACCGCCCTTTTCCGTCAGGAATGATAAACGCATCCAACTGGTGTAAAGAAAGAATTTGAAATTAGTTTGCTTTTATTTTTTGGAAAAAGTTTTTTAAATATACATAGATAGGTATTTTGTTAGATGAGTATAAAATTATTACCTGCATTATAATTCTTCAATACTTCGTGCTAATTAAAAAAAAAACTTACCCAATTCATATCATCCCATGATTTTTAAAGAGATTTCGTTGATGGTGGCAATGAGTTATATTGGTAATACCCCTTCTAGACAGGGAAAGTTTACTTTGCACAGTCTGGGTGAAAGACAGAGGGAGGAATACTATCTCTTTCTGTCATTCTCCCAGCTGAATTAAGACTTTGCAAAGTAAACTTTGCGTGTCTAAAATGTGTATAATGAATGAATGAATGTTGCCAGATGTAGGGGAAATCTTACAGATATTTTATTATGACTAAAACTTGGGTGTATGTTTTAGAGTTAACTTTAAATTTTCACTAACTTTTGCTTATTTTAACTTTTGACCGCTTTACCAACTCTTTTGCCAACTATTCCAAACTATTTATTTTGGTTTTGTTTGTCTTAATTGTTGCCAAACTCTGGTGTTTGTACAATTGTAACTATGCATAAATAATTGGTTATGAGCAGTCAAATAAAGTAATATGCAGGAGAATATGCACAAAAGTTTCAAAACTTTAAATTGAGGTGGTTAAGGTGCTATTGTAGTTATGTTAGTTGTTTATATACTGCAGTTTTTTCAAACGCATTCACAAGTAACAACTAACTGACAGCATTCAAGAAAGCAAGTAAAAACAAAAACAATAAAAAATCACTGCAATTTTTAACACGCTGTAATGTTTTATTCAACTTTTTTTTGAATTTTTAAAGTTCTACTGACTTTGGCATACACAGTTATCAAGAGATTTAACTCGTATTTAAACACATTTGTAAGCAATTGCAAAAGCACTTGTGGAAAACTTGCACAACATTCTATATTCTTAGAAACACTTTTGCTTTCACCTCAAACTCGATTCCAAGTGGCACTTACAAGAAATTCATAGAAATTTATTCACTTATATGAATGACTGCATACCAAGAATAAATGCAACAAAAAGTAAGTGAATAAAAATACATACATAAGACTGAATAATAAAATTAAATTATCCTTGCAATTGTTGTTTGTTTTCCAATATGCCTGGAAACTTTTATTACCAACAATATTAATGACATGCACAAAATGATAAAATAAATAATACGTTTGTGTGTACTATATTAGAAAAAGACAATAACAAAATATAAAAACAACAACAGCAATAACAACAATAATAATGTAAACTAAAGGTTAAAGTTCATTGGAACTTCTGTACAGAAACATTAAGAGAGAGATAGAAAGAGACAGAGTAGCAAATAGTGATGGCAATTCTAAATAAATTGTCATCTCCCTCTATTTAAGTGGATTTGCGACTCGGAAGCAGAAGTTCATACATTTTTCGCTTTACAATTTTTTATATATATATATAAAACTTTTGCATTGCCAATTGGCAAACCCTTAAATGATTGTCACACATAATTCCCTACAAATTTAAATGTTTAGGTTTTTAACCGATGGATGGAATGGAACATTATTAAATTTTTCTCTTTGTTAACCTCTCAATTTTTTTAATTGGCTTAAAAAAAATTTTAAAAATAAGTTTATTTAAGAAATTTTTTTTTGGAGCATTGCCAACTTGTAAATTTTTAAATGATTGCAAAATTTTATATTTAAATGTCTTAAAAAATTTTTACAAATAAAACTTTTGTGTTAAAAAAACTTGATTTAATAAATTTTTTTTTGCTCATTGCCAACTTGTAAATTTTAAATTACATATTGTAAAATTTGTTATAAAATAATACAAATATGTAATACTTTTGTGTAAAAAATTATTAAACAATTTTTGTCTTAAAAAACTTTTTTTAATAAAATTTTTTGCGCTTTGCCAACTTTTAAATTTTTTAGCTAATTGTAAAATTTGTTATAAAATAATGCAAATATGTAATACTTTTGTGAAAGAAATATTTATTTAATAATTTTTTTTATCGCATTGCCAATTTGTAAATTTTAAAATTTTTGTAAAATTTGTTATAAAATAATACAAATAATGCAACACATTTGTAAAAAAAAATATTTAATAAATTTTCTTTGCGCATTGCCAACTTGTAAATTTTTAAATTATTCTAAAATTTCTTATAAAAAATTTCGAAACACAAATTTTGCGATTATTTTTGTCTTAAAGTGTATCTAAAATAATTCACTACTAAATTTCGCCTTGCGAATTTTTAAAATTTACTCAGAAAAATGTAAAACGTTCACTACTAACTACTTTATTAACAATTTTTTTTATTTTACGATATAATAAAAAAATATCGAGTTGCCCACCTAAAAACCATAACACTTATTATTATTGTGTATTTGCATACTTAAGTGTTTGTTCAAAAATTCAAATTTCTCGCTTTGCCAACTTTCCATATTTTGTTTCCAATTTTTATTTTATAAAGCAATTAAAATATGTTTTAAAATAATTTGTTTGTAGAGGAAATTTAATTTAATGAAAACAGAATGTTTTGCATTGCCAACTTAAAAACTTTTTTTGTTATAAAATTATATATACAAATATTACTTTTGTGCAAAAAAATTTATTTAATCATTTTTTTGCGTATTGCCAACTTGTAAATTTTTAATTTTTGTAAAATTTTTTATTAAAAAAATTTCACTGCTAACTAACTGAAAACTTTCACTACTACTTTGTCAACAATTTTTTTATTTAAGATATAAAAAAAAATATATGGAGTTGCCAACAAAAAATTGTAAAATTGGAATCTTTTCTAAAATGATAACGTTTTGCATTGCCAACTTAAAAACTTTTAGGTCAAAATTTTTTGTAAAAATTTTAAACTTTATTGTGCACTTAAAAATGTATGTCTCGGAACGAAATATTCTAACTGAAGCCAAAATTTTTTTTAATTTCGCATTACCAACTTGTTAAAGTTTATAAAAAATTTACTTACAAGAAAATTTAAAATTTCTTAAAATAGTTTTCTTTACGAAAACTTAATTTACTCAAAATAAAATTGACTTCGCATTGTCAACTTGATTTTAAGCTAAAATTAAAAAAAATACGTTAAATAAAAATAAACTGTAATTTTTTTTTATAGCGAAAAATTCCATTCTTTAATTTCTTGCTTTGTCAACTTTTTTTGGAACATATGTTTTTTAAACAAATTCTATGTGTAAAAAAACTTGAATTGTAAACATTTTCCTTCTTTAAAGATCGTTCAACATTAAAATTGAGCCACTTACCTGCAATTTAAGTAAAATTTTAAAAATTGTACTTACTGCTTCATTAAATTAGTAGTGGGGCACACATTGGTGGCCTTGTTATTATGTGTTATGTGACGTAGACCATTTTGCCAACGCTTTAATTATTATTTTTGGTTAATTGATGTCGTTAATATTGAATATTTGTAATATTAGTGTCGTAAATATTTAAGCAGTTGTGCGATTTTATAATTATTTTAATAATTAAGTTGTTAAATGTTTATTTACAGAAAAGGAGTTAGTGCATTAAGAGCAGACATGCAATAAAATTAAGAGAAAAATATATTTAAAAATAATGTTAAAAATTAAAAAATAAATCAAAATACTATTTATTGGGCTGTCCCCCACATTCATAAAAAAATTAAAATTTATTTGAAATCCATTTTAAGAAAAGTTTGTATGAAAAATTTTAAATGAAAAACATTCAAACTCATTTTGCATTTTATGAATAGGGTGTCCCCCTATTGTCCCATATTTACATATATATATATATTTATAAGTAGATTTGGATAATTAAATAAATATTAACGAATTTTTTCTCTCTTTTCAGATTTCTTAATTTCCTGTAATATAAAAAGTAGCGACCCGCCAATTGTTCTCATCTGTCTACCATACAATAGCACTACGAGCGAATTCCCTTCAATATAAAGGGAATCAATCCAAGCTTTGTAGATCTATAAATATATAACTTTAGTCAATTCTGATGCAATTTTCAAATGTAAAACGTCGCAACCAGATACTTGAGCGCATTTATTTTACGAGCAGCTCTTTAAAAATTCAATTGGAATATTTTTATTATTTGAAGATAAAAATGTAATGTTATTTATGACTAATAAAATTTTAAAAAGTAACATTAAAAATAATGTTTCATTATGAGCTATTCTGAAAATAGATAAATAAAAAAAAAATATTTAAAAAGTCCAGGTATATTGAAGCTAAAGCTGTGACCTTTCGTCCAAAAAAGTTTCAACACAATATTCCGAGCGGTGCACGAGATATAAGAGCTACAATTTCACTGAAAATAAGCAATTTCTGGTCATTTAAGTTTGTTGTTCCACCTTCCAAAATTGATCTAGAACTCCCTAAGTTTTGCGAGATAAAAAAAAAATCAAATTTTACGGCTGATACAATGGAATTCATTTGTTCGTATAAACGCTATTTGAAATCTGTAACTTCATTACTTAGTGAGATACAATGATTACCAGCATATATTTAACTTTTGTCCATCCTGTAGTCAATCTTCCAATCTACCATATAGTGAATCAATAATATGAATCGGTAGAGCGGTTTGCGAGCTATAGGAGGAACTATAGCGTTTTATAAAATATATATTCCAAATATTTAGCGAGATATAATGATTACAACAATACATTTAACTTTTTCACTAACATGGGGGCCACCAGGCGGGCCAAAGTTTGCCCATCTTATAGCCAATCTTCCAATCTATCATATATTGAAAGAATAATATTAATCGGTAGAGCGGTTGGCAAGCTATAGGGCGAGCTCTAGTGTTCGGCAAAATATGTATTCCAAATATTCACCTCCTGCCAGGTTCTGTCTGTCTGGCAGGAGGCCGATATTTATACAATTTTTCAAATTCAAAGATAATTTTTTGTTTATTCTAATATTTCCGCTGTTCTTAGAGATAAATGCATGAAATTTGGTGGATTGATAAAAAACACAATGACGAATAAGACATGACATAAAAGTTTTTGCCACGCCCATTTCAAATTCCATAAAAGGGGGCGTTAACTCGAGAATTATTTTTCTTCATGTTTTCTTTTGCAGTTCGATAATCAAAAAGCCATCTATATTGAAGCTAAGGTTGTGATCTTTCGTCCAAAGAAAATTTCATCAAAATACTCCGAGCGTTTCCTGAGATACAAGAGTTACAACTTCACTAAAAACAAGCAATTTCCTGTTATTTCCGTTTGTTGTTACAACTTCCGAAATTAATAAACTCCTTAGTTTCGGGACATAGTGAAATGAAATTTTACAGGCGGGTTATGTGTTTCTAAAAGTTGTCGTTTATAAAGGGTGTCCCAACAAGAACGCAAGATTTAAATTTTAAATAAAACACAGATATTAAAAAAAATCGAGAAACTTTATTATATCGTAAAGTAGACAAAATGAGGTTATGTGTGGAACAACAAATCGGGCAGATGGCCACCGCGGCTTTGCTGGCACACACGTGATCTTTTAATGAAATTTTCAATGGCCGTTTTGCATAAATGCTGCGGTATGTCATTAATGCAGCGTCCAATTTCCTCTTTTAAGGTTTGAGTCGCCGTCGGCTTATTCGCGTAAACCATCGACTTCGAAAAACCCCAAAGAAAAAAGTCTAATTGTGTTAAATCGCACGATCTAGGCGGCCAATTCTGGTCTCCAAAACGCGAAATAACGCGACCGGGAAATGACTGATGTATCAATTGAATTGTTTCTCTGGCTGTATGACATGTGGCGCCGTCTTGTTGAAACCACATGCCCTCCACATTCATTTCTTCAATTCTAGGCACGAAAAAACTGGTTATCATTTCACGATACCGAACACCATTGACTGTTTGCTCTTGACCTGCGTTTGAGCGACATCATCACGTACAGCTGCGATATTTTCGGTCGATCGACCTGGTCGAAGGCGCGTTGTTGTCTTTACATCACTAATAGACCCAGTTTCGGCAAATTTATCCATTAATCTCTTTACAATTGACTCTTTTGGAGCATTATTGTGACCCCAAATTGATCGGAAATTTGCGAACTGTAGCCGCAAAACTTTCACCATTTTGGTAAAACAATTTCACAATGAGAATGCGTTGTTCATTAGTGTAGTGCTCCATTTGTACTAACCTCGTACCTTCTACTAGCAAACAATAACAATTGTTCAAATGTCAAACAATGACACTTAGAATGGCGCCAAATTTAAATCTTGCGTTCTTGTTGGGACACCCTTTAAAAAAAAACACCAAAATATATCAGATGTATGAAGTAAAATTTGTGGGAAAATTGCTATTTGGGGTCATTTTATAATTTAGTGTGCGATATGAAGTTTCTTTTTTAGGTTTTTCCAAGAATTTTTCGATAGAAGCTTGCTAACAAGTGTCACAAGCAGAAACCAATAAGCAACATAAATTCTTAATACTATAATGTATTAATAACTTTAAGTCAAATAAATATTTAATGCAGTATTTTTGTATACTTAAGTAATAAATGAAGATTGTATATGTATTTTAATCTATTTTCTTTTTCTGTTCATTTTTGTTTTGTTTTCCTACACATAATTTTAATGTTTAACACAAATATTGCGTGCCATTAATAACTTAGTAGAGTTTGTTTTATTATCAAACACTTGGAAAATAATTCAATTATTAACACTGAAATTAAATCATTTATAAGATATTAATATGGCAACACTTGTGTCACAATACATATAGTTATTAATAGAATAAAACGCAACACAACCAATAAAAAAGCAATAATAATTATTATTATAAGACTACAGAAAAAAACATTACAATAGAATTAGTAGTAAAAGAAATAAATGTTAATTTGTCATGCAAACATTTGTTAGTAATAATAAGTTAGTAAGGAAGAAAAAAAAACAAATAAATAAAAAAAATTTGTCTGTAACGGAAGTGTGAACGAACGCCTAAAAGTAGGCTTAAGCGGAAGTTAATTTGTATAGAATTTTTATTTACACTGTACAGGCATGCTTGAGGAGAGAGAGAGAAAGAGAGAGATAGTGAAATACTAAAAGACTTACTGCTTTTTCAAACACATCATGGGACAAATATTATTGGCCTTTACATTGTGGGTTATTTTTCGTATGCCATCTAACCAAATCTAGAATTGAAGAAGGAAGTGTGAAATTTCGCAAAGAAATAGTAAAAGAAAATTCTTGAGAACAAAAAAACAAATAATTTTTCTTGTACTTTCTTAATCCCTATTTGCACAAAGCACGCCGTCGACTAACTCGCCTGGAAAATTTTCATGGAAATATCTTAAGAAAATTATGTTTTTTATAGAAATTTTCTACGTCTGGTTTATGTAAACAGGGGTTTATTAATTGATATTAAAAATGAGTCACCAAAATTTAATTTTATTTTTTAAGATTCTCAATAAAAATTACATTTGATTTATTTATTTTCTTTGCCAGTTGATCGAAGATAATCAAAAAATTTATTAAAATAAAATAAAAACAAAACACACATATTTGTGTTTTTAGCATAATGGGACACACGAACATTTTTAATAGTCTACAATAAACTGGCAGTTATACTTTTCTAATAAAAAATGAATAAATAAATCAAATTCAATTTTTATTAAGAAAAAAAAAATCATAAAAATCTCACGAAATAATTTTTATGTTATTTTTTCGGGCTATTTGTGGTCATCTATTTTTCTCCATATAGGAAATAAAAATTACATTATTTTTGTTTTTCCCAACGTTTCGTCCGCTTTCTGCAAACTTCTTCAGGGGTGGAATTTTATTAATAGATATTATTTATATCACTGTCAGTTATTCATTTTTAAATTTATTATCATAAAAACTGGACAACACGACACAGATATGAATAATAAATAAATAAATAAATAAATAAAATGGTACATCACAACACAAAATGTATAGTCAACTTAATACTATTATCACAGATCTTCAAATGATAATAGTATTAAGTTGACTAAAGTAGATAGACTAGGGTGCTGATGAAGTGCGTTGCTGCACAGAAAAATATCGGTATTTCCCCCAGCTTAAAAGTCTAATTTAATTTTTCTTCTCTTCTTTAGAAACTCACATTAATTAATAAAATATTTCATTCAATAAAAAGAATTGAAATTACTGAACTTAAGCCTGACTAAAAATTATTTCTGATTTATTTTTTTTAATTTATTGAAAGCACATTGAGCAAATGTCAAGAAAGAGCTGAGTAAGAGTTTTCAGGTAAAACAAAATCATGATAAAAATTTACGCAGAAAAGTTTGCATAGCAAGTTAATCTATTGATCATAAAAATTTTCTTCAGAACATTATGTCAGTATTTTATATATTCATTAATTCAGAGGGAAATTTTTTCATGAAACATTATGATATTTTTCCATTATACATCACGTTAGGAATTCTCATAGGAATTTTTTTCAGATAAATCACGGATAGTGATGTCATTCACTGTAATTCATATCATTCTCTCAAAAGGGAGTCATTCAAAATTAATGAATGCTGTTATTCACAATAGATATTCTCTAATGAAAATCTAGTCAGTTTATCGTGTCTGTCAAGAGGCGAAATTTTCTATAGAAAATTAAAAATTAATAGATTCTTTTGGATCATGTACTTAATTCCTTTTGTAATTGATGAAAATATAAAATAAAAGTTAAGTTAAGACATTAATTACAAATAAATAAAAACTCACCTTTGCCGTATCGGCATCTGGACAAACGACATGATGATATGTTATATTAATGTAATCCGTATTCGAGCATATAGTTAAAGACTTTTTATCCAATGCCGTTAAGTCTGCGCCACATTTTTTTGTCACTTTGTCGAGAATTTTGGGATCCTGAAATTATTAATTATTTATTGAATAAATTAAAATAATGTCAATAAAAAATTATATATAAAGGGTGTTTTTTATTGAGGTATAGAACTTTAAGTTGGCATCACTTTTTTAACTGGCGGCCATTTTGTCAGCTGTCAACTGATTAATATTTAGTTTGGCTTGCCATTTCATCATGAACAGGTTGACAAAAGAACAACGCTTGCAAATCGTGCAAATTTATTTCGAAAATAATGGTTCAGTTCGCGAAGTTTACCGCAAGCTCCGTCCATTTTATGGTCGACATAATCGTCCATCAGAGCAATTAATTCGGTTAACCATGGATCGTTTTCGCACTACGTTTACTCTATGTGATAATACGCATCCGCAGAGACGTCGAACAGTGCGCACCGAAGAAACAATTGCCGCTGTAGAGCAAACTGTTGAAGAGGACCCGAATGAATCGATTCGCCACCGTGCACAGCAATTGGAGCCGACTAACCGACTATTTTGTTCCCGAATTGGATGGCATGAATGTGGATGAAGTGTGGTTCCAACAAGACGGCGCTACATGCCACACAGCGCACGTCACAATCGATTTATTGAAGGAAACATTCGATGAGCGCATAATTTCGCGGAATGGACCTGTCAATTGGCCACCAAGATCGTGTGATTTGACACCATTGGATTATTTTCTTTGGGGATATGTGAAGTCGCTCGTTTACGCCAACAAACCAGAAACGTTAGGGGACTTGGAAGCCAACATTCGTGGCGTTATTGCCAACATACGGCCCCATATGCTTGAAAAAGTGGTTGAAAATTGGACCTGTAGAATTGGCTTTATTCGAGCCAGCCGCGGCGGCCACATGCCCGAAATCATATTTAAACATTAATGGCATAAAATTATCCTTCCAATAAAGCCAAATTGATGGACATTACAACGATTTTCTTGTGTTTTATTTCAATTCGAAGTTCTATACCTCTGAAAAAAACACCCTATATTATTATTATTATTATTATTATAAAAATTATTAACTATTAATATTTTTTTTTTTTTTTTGGAATTTTCGTAAAACTCTTATTTGTATAATTTTTATTTAAGCAAATGCAAATCATTTTAATAAAATTGTAAAAAAAACTTTTCGAAAAATTTTTATTCGAATCATTTTAAGGAATTATGCGTAAAATTTTATTCGTATAAAATAATGTGTAAAAAATTTTGTGATTAAATTTTTTTTATACAAAGGTATTATGAAAAGAATTTTTATTTCGAAGTGCTTTTAATCGCATACACTTTAATCGAATAATTTTCCAAAATCATCTCTAAATTTAATGTTCGAATATAAAAAAATTATTCGAAAAAAATAAAAGAGTTAGTAATTTCATGATAATATTTTTCGAAAGATATATATATAATATATATAAATCAAATCAAAAAAGGTTTAAGTTACATTTATATTTGTATTTTTTTTTTTTATATTTAGTTCTCAGTTGATATTTTTTATCATAGACGGATGAAAATATTGTGAGTAGATCGAAAACACAATTTCATACGATATTTTGTAAGTTATGCCTTTTTGATTTTGTTTGACGATATTTAAAATAAAAATCCTAGAAATTTGTGCTGCTTACACAAATTATTCCAATTATTAGATAACGGTTATTGTAATTCAAATAAATCTAGCCGAATAACTTTTGCTCGATGGGTTTTATTTGAATAATTAGTCAATTATTTTAGTATTTTAGTTCAAGCAAATTAAATTATTCGTAGGAATTATGCTACGAGTAATACTTTGATTTTAATAAATCTATTCAGATTAAAATATTCGACTAATCTCTATTCGAAAAAACATGTTTGTGAAAAACAAGTGGACTTTTATTCTCATGAAATTTATATTTCTCTGGAAGGGAAAAATGACATCGTGTAACTCCTGTGAACAATTTTTTCCCGCTATCAGTACCCAGTGAATACAAAAAAAGGAAAAAAGATTTGTAAAAATTAAAATTTAATTGAAAATTAAACAAATTTAATTTTCATAATAAGGGAATACCAGTTTTGTGTTTCAAACCAAATGTTTTTGAGTGTACAGTTGTATTTTGAAATATTCTAGATGAAAAGGAAGAAAACTCTTTAGTATACCACCGCCTTTAGTTTACATCTGGCATTTCTTGTGTGTCATTTGCCCAAAAAAAGCGTAACCAACTAATTACTAATGAAAAACTGTTTAATTCAGACAAATATTTATTGATTTAAACAGTTTCCAATCATGTTGGATTCTATAAAATTGTCTATTAGTTATGTATGAAACTGTTTAACTTAATAAAAAACTGTTTTTCATTAGTAATTAGTGGTTACGTTTTTTTACGCTTGTGTGGCACATGGCACACAAATGGAAACCCGGCCTTAGACTCGATGCAAAAATGTGTTGCAGGGAATTATGGTTGACAATCATGAACATTATTTACTGATCTTGTCCTAAAATTAAGTATTTATATCCTTTAATACAGGGTGGGCCAAAAGAAACCAAGGGGTGTAAAAGTTTAATAACTTTTTTGTTTATTAATTTTTTTTTTATTTTTTCTTTCAGATTATATAGACAACACTTGGAGAATTTATAATGGAGAGGTTCACAACTGAACAGAGAACCAGAACAATAGAATTTTATTATTTAAACCAGAGATAAATTATTTTAACGCAAAGAGCATATCGTCGACATTTTAACGTCAGAATTTCGCCCTCTGAAGCGATGATTCGTTGCTTAGTTAATCGTCATCACCAACATGGCAGCGTAAGAGATTTGTCTCGAACCGGTAGACCACGTTTAAGTCGCACTGCGGAAAATATTGAACGAGTACAGCAAAGTGTTAACGAAGCACCAGAAACATCTGGCAGAAGGCGTTCTGCTCAGCTAGAAATGTCTCGTACGTCACTACGGCGCATTTTAAAAAAATATTTACAGTTATACCCATATAAGGTGCAATTGGTCCAAGAATTAAAACCCGCAGATCATCGGCAACGTCTAAATTTTGCAGTTAAATTTCAAGAGTTGGCCAGAAATGAAATCAACTTTATTGAAAATTTGATTATGAGTGATGAAGCATTTTCATTTGAATGGCTTTGTTAATAAGCAGAACTGTAGGTTCTGGGGTTCTCAAAATCCAAGAGCCATTCATCAACGCCAATTGCACCCCATCAGGTGTACAGTATGGTGTGGGATCACATCTGAAAATGTCATTGGGCCCTACTTCTTCGAGAATGAAGATGGAAGTGCTGTAACCGTAAATGGAGAGCGGTATCGGCTTATGATAGAAAATTTTTTACGTCCTGCTCTTGAAAACAGACCTGGTATGTGGTTTCAGCAGGACGGAGCCACTGCCCATACTGCCCGAGACACAATGGCACTTTTAAGTCAAATTTTTGGAGAGCGAATAATTTCTCGAAATTCGGAAATTATTTGGCCAGCGCGATCGCCAGATTTGACAGCACCCGACTATTTTCTTTGGGGTTTTTTGAAGGAGCGAGTGTATGTGAACAAGCCAGAGACAATCCTTGAACTCAAGGCAAACATTGTTGCAGAAATTCGAACGCTACAGCCACAAGTTTTGAAAGATGTTATGGAAAATGCTCTAAAAAGAGCCCATCAGTGCGAAGCTGAAAACGGTGGTCATTTAAGAGACATCATTTTTCATACTTAGTGTAAAAAAATTTCCATTTTGTATATTATATAATCTGAAAGAAAAAATAAAAAAAAGTTAATAAACAAAAAAGTTATTAAACTTTTACACCCCTTGGTTTCTTTTGGCCCACCCTGTAGTTAATTAACAGAAAAATATTGTATTTTCCTGCGAAAAATATTATCCAGGATAAGGGGAATTTAAAAAATGGGAAATATTTATCGGAAAATTATTCACGATTGCTCTAAAAAATTAGATTTAAATTAAAAAAAATATGCACAAAAAAGCCTGAAAGTATAATATTAAAAATAAGATATACTTTTTTTTCTAAATAAATATTTATACCATTGTTTAACAAAACTTTTTAGTTGATTTTGCAATTTTTGCATTAGTTCCCTTCTAAATGTTTGGTGAGAATGCTCACAAAAAAGTCTCCCTCTCCCTCATATTTAGGAATTTTTCCCAGGGAAATTATAATTCATCAACGGCAAGATGGGAAAGGGAAAAAAATTTCAGGGGAATTATTATTCATAATTGGGCTGAATAAGAATTTTAAGAAGTCGCAATGTTGCCATATTAAAATCTTAAGATCCTTATTGTGAATACATTTTATATGTTTTCGTAATATGTAGTTTAAAAATAAAATGGGAGCAAAATAAAACAAAAACAAAAAGTCGTGATTAATAGATTACATACATATGGTTTTAAAATTCCTTATATTTATATCGTAACCAAAAAAAATCAGACTTGTTAAGAGTGTTGATTTCGACGTTTTTGTCTTAAAAAATAGAGCATTTCAAATTATTTGAATGCTTTGAAAAAGGTTAAAAATTAAAAAACAAACAGCAAATATACTTTTAAAATTAAAATACGACTGGAAGTCTAACATATGAATAAATATGCCGAAATTCTTAAAATATTCCGATATAGAAAGAAATTTGCGATATAATTTTTTTTTACATCTTTAATGGAGGGGATTGAAAGAGACACATAAAATTTAAAAATATTATTCTATTTTTATTATAAAATTGAGTATGAATGTAAACAAGGTAAATTGAAAAAAAACAATAAAAAAAACACTGTTGTGAAAATCGAAAAAAAGTTCTTAATTTGTTAACAGTTTGTTTATATATTCTAGTTTATATTTCGATTTTAAATCAATTTATCCTTAACTTCAAACCAATGACCTGCTTTGGAAATACATTTTTGTTATAGCCACAATCATATAACTATACATACATTTCGTTACCGTAATAAAGAAAGGCCCTAATTCATATTTTTTTGAAATCGAGTTTTTTGTATAGTTAGATAGAAGAACATCTAATTTATCGAAAAATGCAAAAATCTCGATTTCAAAAAATAATGAGTTAGGGCCTTTCTATATTAGGGTAACGATATGTACATATATACATATGTCCTTCATATGCACGCGCTCTTAACTAGGCTACATGCCGGAAACTAAAATGTTTTTAATTAAATTTATAATTTCCAATATCCGGTGACTTTGTGCTCTCTTTCGTTTGTTGCATAGATTTTTTTTAATTGAATCTCACATTTTTGATAGAATTAATTAAGTTAAACTATTTTAAGTGTTATATTTTACATTTTAATTTATCTGATTGGGTTTTTTTGTAGCTGTAATTGAAAGATTGTTAGTGCATTTAAATAATTTGTTTTAACAAAATAAATAAAAATATTTATGCTACAGTTGATTATTTCTTTATGTACGTACATATGCATTCTCTAAGCGGATAAAAGCATTGGAAATATAATAAAAATGCGATATTTCTCCCAGTCAAAGTCTAGTTTATTTTTTTTCTGCCTTCTTTAAAAAATCACAATTAATTGATAAAATTATTTTATATATACATATGTGCTCAACCGTTGCTCTGTTATGTCAGAGATTGGGTAGTAACACATAAGTTTTATGGGTAAATAGCCAAAGGTATGCCTTAACTAACAAACCCGTAATCTCCGAAGAGATCCCCTTGAGGATAAACACATGAGACAATTGTTAAAACGAAAGAAAAACATAAAAACGAAAAACGCCGAAATGAAAATATTGACAAAGCGAAAAAACGGCAAAACTAAAGGAAAAGAAATCATTCGCAGGTGAGCACAACAACAAAATGGCGGATGAAATTGAATGAAATTTTTGGACAAATAAACACACCTGCCAATATGGGTCTCAAATAAAAGTGCTTGACGATTAGGTTTAAGAAACTAACAGGAAAAATGCCCTAGATGACCACAAAATCAAAATCATGGATAGCGTGCATATTTTTAGGGTTTCGTACACCAAAGGTGAAAAGGAAGCCTATTGTTTTCGCTACAATGTCCGTCCGTCTGTCTGTCTGTCACATGCTGTTTTTACGAGAACCGTAAGAGCTACGAACCTGAAATTTTCACAGAAACAGCAACAAATATATGACAGTTAGAAATTAGAGGGTGTTCCAGAGCGATGAAGGACAAATGTGGAAATCCTAATGTAAATATTTAGACAATTATATTAAAGACACTTGTATTTTTATATAGACTGCACCAATTAACACTGAAATTAAAGGGTATTCTATCAGTTGATGTAATTTTGACTATGTAATTTTGACAACTTGCTGTGTATCTTGGAAACCGTAGATCTTGACATTTTCAAAAATGTTAAAACTAAAAAATTCCCAAATTAAAAAAATCGCCAAATACCGACAAAATCGCCAAAACTAAAAAAACCGCTACAATTTATATTAATCACCACAAACCAAAAAAAAAAATCGCCTTAACGAAAAAAATAGTCAAAACTGAAAAAATCGCTACTACAACTTATATAAATAGTCAAAAGCCGAAATAATCGTCAAAAGCTGAAAAAATCGGCAAAACGGAAATCTCGATTTAAATAAAAAAAATCCCTACAACTAATATATATAAATCGCCAAAAACCGAAAAAATCGCCAAGACCAGAAAAATCACCTAAACGAAAAAAATCGACAAAACAAAAACAAACGCTACAACTTATATAAATCAAAAAAACCGAAAAAATCCCCTAAGGAAAAAAATCGCCAAAAATAAAAAAATCGCCAAAACTTAAAAAATCGCCAAAGCTAAAAAAATCGCTACAACTTACATATATAAGTCGCCGAAAACCGAAAGTCGCCAAAAGCCGAAAAAATCGACAAAACGATAAAATAAAAAAAATCCCTACAACTTACATACATATATAAATCTCCAAAAACCGAAAAAGTCGAAAAGAGCCTAAAAATCACCTAAAGGAAGAAAAAAAATCGCCAAAACGAAAAAAATCGTCAAAACTCAAAAAATCGCTAAAACTTACATATATAAATCGCCAAAAACCGAAAACGTCGCCAAAAGCCGAAAAATCAGAACAAAACAAAAAAATCGCCAGATACCGAAAAAATCGATTAAACAAAAAAAAAAGCCAAAAACTGAAAAAATCGCAGAAACTAAAAAAGCACCAAAACTAAAGACCGTGATACACTATCATACACAGTCGTACGATTCATTCATTCATGGAAAATGGGATTGAATTCTGTCACACTCCAAAAAATCGCAACAAAATATCTTATAGGTGCCACACTATTCCACAAAAAAGATAAAAAAACATTTAAAATAATTTTTATGTTTAATTATTTTGCATTTCTAAAGAAATAACGCAAAATCAAATTTTCAAAATGTATCTCTCTATCTTTAAATAAATGAAGCAGAATTTGCAGTTTTCTTATCAACTGCTTTACAAAATGCATCTCTGATCTAATAGAAATTATCATTTTATGAAAATTTTCATAAACTTTTGGAAATCGGACAGACTTATCAAAAAATCTGTCACACATGTCAAATTTTAATCCACACTATCATAATTTTTGAGCACACACGATTTTTTTGACAGATCGAACGACTCTGTATGATAGTGTATCACAGCCTTAATAAAACGCAAAAAACCGAAAAATATTTACGATGTGCTTAAAATTTAAAAAAAAAAAATGCTTATATAGGCTAAAGTTAGTATAGTATTCTATAAGTAGTGTCCGTACGGAACCCTTGGTGTGCGAGTCAAAGTCGTACTTTACTGAATTTATTTACATTAAGCCATACAGATCTGGGTTTATTATGTAAATAAAATAATATGAAATAAACGAGAACAAAACACAATAACAAAAATTAAAAATTTTAAAAACCCCCGACTTTTTTCAGAAAAGATGTTATATCTTCTAAACGGCTGGACCGATTTTTTTCAAACATAGCTAAGAACCCTCTCGATCAAGTCATCTTTCAAACAGAAAAAACTAAATGAAAATCGGTCCAGCCGTTTGGCCTGTACGTGGACACAGACAGACACACAGATACACAGACACACACTACAAACTTATAACACCCCTTTTTTTAGTCGGGGGTTAAAAAATAAATAAAATAAAACAAAATAAAATTGAATATAAAAAAAAATAAGTAAAATAAAATAAAAAAACAAACAAAAACAAGAACAACATTAAATTAGAACAATATGGAAATATTGAAAGGAACTTTTTTTCCACTAAAATTCAACAACTATATTTGAGTAAACTCATACCCAATTCTGTAAAAATATGCTAATGTGTGCAGAAATACAAAAACATGACAAAAAAAAAATGCTGAAAGGAAAACTGATATCCAGCATTTTTTTAATACATATTTAAATTCTTACTCAATAATTTGCAATGCATTTCAATCAACATGCAAATGTTTTAATCTTTTTTTCTTATTTTTTTTTTATTTTATATTTTTTTATATTCAGTGTTTTGTATTTTAACATCGCAATTATTTCAGTTGGCAGCATAAAAAAGGAAAGAAAATAGAGATTAAGTCAAAAAGAAATTAACCTAAATTTCTCATATTGTATATTGCAGAAGGGAAAAAGTAAACAAAGACGATTATTTAAAACCAGCACGAGTTAAGAAGTTAAAAATACATGGAAATGATGTAAAGAGTTTTGGATGGAAGTGAACAAATTAATGATGCTGAAGTAAATACAAACGTAAGCGAATCAAAACCAGAAGTTGATGAATTAAAAAGTTGAAGATAGAAAAGTTGGACAAATTTATAAATGGAATGTGATCTAGAAATTAAGACTTTGCAAGACAAAATTATGAATAAATAAAAAAAAATCAATTATAACCAACAATGTACTTAACTCAAGAATCCTAAGATAAACTAATAAAAATATCTTAAGAAATAGATTAAGATTTTTAGATCCCTTGAGAAGATATTTCCATTATCATTTTATAGATTGAAAAGAATATATAATGAGAAATCTTTTTTAAAATCTTTAATGTTTCAAATGAAGTTGCTGAATTTTTCACCTTATTTTTATTTTTATATTTCATTTTACTTTTTATACTCTAAGGAAAACCACAAACATACATACATAAATAAGTAGAATGTATGCATGTAGGTATATGGAACAAGGTTTCGCTACAAAAGATTTGTTTTTCGCACCCCACCATTTTATATATGTATGTATGTATGTATGTAAACACTTTAACGTGTTGTATTGATGACACGTTTCACACATTAAATATTAATGCAAATTTTTGTACATTTTCCATACATCTTCATGTAAATGCAAAATAATTCTTGGAAAATTGTGAATAAGAACAGAAGAAGCATGTAAAATACAACGACAAATTTGTAAAAGAAAATGTTACATTTTTTGACAAAACAGTGACAATGAAGAAAGTGAATAATGTTTATTATTAATGTTGAGAGGATACATTTCGAAATTTAAGGCAATAAAAAAATATTCATAAGGCTACGAACGAAGTCCGATAAAAACTTGCTCTGGTTCTGCTTTTCATAGCAAACAAGGCCAACTATCGATCGACTAGTTATTTATGGTCCTTCGAACTTAATGGTTTTTCTTACGATATAAAATCGTCCAATTTTGTTACTCACGTATATAAATTAAGAAAAACAAATTTACCTAATCGTGTAATATTTTAAGAGAAATAATTGATCAAATTAATAGTTAAGTACTAACCTTGGGTACACCGCCAGCTCTTATGTCACTAACTTGGCATAATTCGATGACATCACCACCCTAAAAATAAAATTATTAGTAAGTAGATTTTTATAGCGCCAATACTTTGTTGCTTTCACATACCCTATCGGCACTTTTCCAATACAAAAAGAAACCATATTCGTCCACTTTAAACAAGGCATCCTTCTCAAAATCATTTTCTTTGGTTTCCTTTTCATTCTCAAACCAACGATCGAATACACAGCCGGTTGTCAATTCCGGTGGCACCGGTATAATCCAATCAAATTCGTACTTCTTGGTCATTTTGTATTTTTAATTTGTTTTCCAAACAAATTTACTAAAACTATTATTAACTTTAAGTTAATATATAATTAAATAAATTATAAATAAAACTGCGTCTAAATGCAGCTTCTAACGCCTCTTCTACGACTTCCCACCCTACTTGGACGTCAGCTGCTATCTTTGGCTTTTACGATTTCATCAACTCCGTTTTTTTCTTCCCTTCTTCTTATTCCACCAATAATTTATACAAATAGAACAAAAATCTATTGTTAGAGTAACAAATTATTAAAAATAAACATTTCTTGTTGGTTATGCTTCCGACGAGCAGCAAATTCGAATGTCTTGCTAAACCATAAATGCGAATATTTTCATTTTGTATTGCTGGTAACACTGTTACTTAAGCTACTAGCAAACACATTCTGTCTGCCTTTTTATTTGCAGTGGAATGTTGTTGTTGTTGTTGTTGCTGCAGCCGCAAATTTTACTGCTATTTATGTTTGTAAACATGTGGTGGGGTTGAGTTTTTTCTATTGTTGTTGCTTTAATTATTGCTAACTCACAACACCCAAGGAAGGTAACTGTAAAGAGAACAAAGAGCAGAAAAATATATCATGAGTTTGATGTATGCATCTATGTATGGTTTTTGGTTTTATTTTAAATAAAATATGTTTAATTAATTTTTTTTAAATTTGCAGTTTTTATAAAAAACAATAATTAAAATTAAAAATTTATTTACCGATTGTACTTAAAATTTAATTTATTTATTCAAACTAATGTCTACAATTTTTTTTATATCTTTCATTTGTGCCTCTAATTAAAACGTTTTAACGTTAAATACTAAAATGTGTTAAACCATGATCATTGTCACTGTTTAATTTCGCTGCTACTCTTCTTCTTACTACGAGTATTTCCAAAATAACAGAACTGTTATCTTTACTTAATTTTTCCTTAAAATGCAAGAATACAACTTCTATAGCGGCCTTTGTTTTTATTTTTATTCTGCATACTTTTTTATGTTTTATTTTATTTTTTAATTTCTATAAATATGTGCAATATGTGAAAACTTCAAACACAGACAACTAAACATAAGTGGGAACTTTTACTACTCACTGTTTAATATAAAGTAATCCAGAGTCAGCACTGACTCTTATTGCCATCAGTTCTAGTTTACACTATGCAAGTCTTATTGCTAAGCTGATTAGTTTGTTAGGTTAGAGAGACGAGGGGAAAAGAAACGCTTCTGTTCCCGTCGTCTCTCTCTCCCTCAAACTAGTCAGCTTAGCAATAAGACTTGCATAGTGTAAACTAGCACTCACTGTAAAGAACAGCTGACATTGTTTTTATTGCCATTTCATTTAGTTTGATAGAATGTGGAGTGAAGCTCGAACATGTCAAAGAAGAGACAATATTTTGAAGATTATTTTAAATTTAGCTTTATATATTTAAATATATAATATTTATATATAAAGCAGCCCATACACGATTCAATTCAATTTTCAATTGAGTCGGTTGTTGTCCAAATCAAAGCGTGTATGGCTTTCTCAATTGATTAGTTTGGCAGTTGTCGAGTTGGTTGAAGAAAAATCAAAAGATTTTGATTTTTCATGTTGTCAATTCGATTGTGCTGTGTGTGTTCGAGTCTCTTGATTAGTTGTCAAAATTTATGTTTGTAGCTTTATTTTGTATAGAAAAATTTATATATTTTTAAAATAAATGAATAAATGCAATAGAAGTTTTAAATTTTAAAATTTTTAATTGTGAAAAAAATATAAATTTGACAGTTGAATGAAAATCTTTCAATTCAGTTTATGAAGAGTGTGTTACAAAGAATCAATTCAATTGAAAGACTCAATTCACAATTGAATTGAAACGTGTATGGGGTGCTTAATATATAAATATATATACATATATACGTATAATATATAATGAATTTATGTATTAATTTTTTTTTATCAAAATAAAAAATAAGTTTTTGTCTTTTACTTTTTTGCTTTACTTTTTTTAGTTCAACCTAAAAAAAAATATACAGCCCAAAATTCAAAAGCGATCCGCGAAAATAATAATTTGTACAAAGGGCTCGTGAGCAGGAATTTAATGGGAACTTAGCGTATAAGTATTGCATGGCTAATCGAATCGTTTTCTCGTCCGGAGGATTGTGTAGACCGAAATAAATTTTTCATTCGATTTTTCATATTAAAGTAGCAAACATAAATGAAAACATGTGATAATAGCGTGTCTTAACCTCTTCTTAAAGTAATTTTTGTTTTGATTTCCTGCAATATATATGTAAAGTTTTTAAATTTCACAGAAAATTTTCTTTGAAGAAGTCCTACCTTCTCATGCAAAAAAAAAATTAAGTTTGAAGTGACGTTAAAACAAAATTTCCATAAAATTTTTAGCTTAAGCACACTTGAAGTACAAATTAATTTTTTTAGTGTGTTAGACTTTTCCTTAAAATGTATTATCATAAATCTGAAAGTTTAATGCAACTTTGTTTTTTCAGTTTTACTCTTCAAAAGCATATTTTACGAAATGAACCCTTATAAATTCGCCATTACAAGCTGCTTAACTCTTTTATTTGCCACTATTTGCCAAATAGTAAAAGGCCAAAGAGAAGTTGCTAGAAAAACAATAAAAATATTTTTAAACTTGATTTTTTCCTTTTTGAGAATAAAACCAATAAACTGCACGCACGAATAAATTTTATTATATTGTAATTTAAAAGGCAAATAAAAATCATCTTTCCTAAATGTATGAGTGCTTTTTGTTGGTAGAGACTAAATGTAGCCTTAAAGTGTACTGTAGCAAAGCTGGTGCCAATACAACGAATCATCCTTTTTTTAACCTTTGCTCTTCTTAGTTTTTTACTGAAGTAAATGTAGCTTAGAAGTATGCTGGTGCGAACGATTCATTATATTCTTACTTTTTGTTCTTTTCTTGGTACATATTTCACTCAGAATGATCTTACATTAGGCAAGCTTTCTTGACGCAAATCGGATATTTTTGGTGAGACAGGAGGGGAGTTTTTTTCCTTTTATAACGTTTATTTTTTTTTTAATCCATGATGTAAAAATCATTTGTGTTCTCCTAAAAATTTAAGATATAAAAAGAATATCCTCCTAATGTATGTATGTATGTAAGCTCATTCTCAAGTTTTATTCGAATAAGCCGTGGAAAAAATATTTCCTTTTCTTTGTTGATTTTTTTTTATTTTTTATTATTTATTAGATTTTTTAGGTTCTGCTCTTTTTTATATGCATGTATGTATGTATGTATTCATGCACCTACAGTTTTGTATGCATGTACCGTTACTTTTTTTATTTTGCCGAAAACCAAAAAAAGGTTGCTGGATTGAACAGCTATGCAAACAGTGTTACCGCTGTTGAAACTAATGAGCTACATTGACACTTTTTCTAGCTGCCTTTGAATTTTTCTGGTACTATTTTGTTTGTTTTATTGCATGTATGTACTGTAATTTTTTTATTTTGCCGAAAACAAAAAAAGGTTGCTGGATTGAACGGCTATGCAAACAGTGTTACGGTTGGTGAAACTAAAGTGGTAATTTGTCACTTTTTGCCAGCTGCCTTCGAATTTTCTATGATCTTTTTTTTTTTTTTTGAGTTTTATGCGGCAATTGTACATTTAACTTAAATATTGCATTTGAAATACATAATATTAAAAAAATTAGGTTATCATCTGAAAATAATGAAAACATCATGTATTTTCATTTGATAAGACAACATACCTTTATTTTATGTTTTAAATGTAAGACATACATGCATCTCAAAGTCAGAAATCTAACGAAATTTACTACACACAAAAAAGTAATATGAATAATTTTGTAATATCAGTTAATCATCAATTATCAATTAAAAAATTAATTAAATTTTCACCTATAAACAATTTGATAATATTAATTAAGCTTTTCCACTCAAATTAATTAATACAATTAAAAATTTAATTAAAACAATTAAATATTTAATTGAAAAAATTAATTGGTGAATAATTTTTTCTGTGTATTGAGGTTTAGTATTTTTACGCACTTTGTCCCAAATTCAATATTTCACTTGTTCCGTAACATACATATTTGTTCTATTCACAAGTTCGCATTAATGTCGTACGAGTTGTATAATCGTTTAATTATACAATATTTTATTTTTGTTGTTGGTAATTTTCATACAAAAGTGTACTCTACTCAATTAGTTGTATTGATGCAAGGTTTGGGAATATTCTATTTGTTAGATTAAGTTTTAAAAAACCTTTATTAAATATGTGACAACTAAGAGCAGTAAATAAATTCGTTTTAATGCTAAATATATATTTAATTCATTTAAAACTAGAGGGCTGTATAAATAGCCTTGAAATGTAAATACGTCTGGTTTTTTAAATATATTGTCGTAGCATGTATTATACTAAACCAATAATAAATGATGTCATTTAATAAGCAAAGTACTATGTATGTATTGGTGTACGTGCATATGAGTGTTTTCAAGCGATGTCGCGATTCGCGAAGACTTCTTGTCTGTAACAAACACTCAAAAGAAGTAGTGTTGATGCGTGTATGCTTGTTACATTGCATATTGTACGTTTGAGTGTGTGTGTATGTGAGATATAGATGGTAAGCTATTATGCGTTTAAGCGCACACAACTAATGTCAATCAATGCATGTGTGCATTTGTATGAGCGCAGACAAATAAAAGATCATACACACAACGTGTGTGCATGCATGACCTTTGCATACGCGCCCATGCGTATGAAGAAGCAAGCATCATAAATTTTTCCGTCACGAAATATTTTCTTCTTTACTTCTATACCTGCAATAACTGAAACAAATGCCTTGCAAAAGGTGTCGTTTAGCGTTTGTTTTAGAAGCATTTGAAAAATTCCTCATGCCTTAAAAGTTCTTGTAAGTGGTGTTGTGCAAGGGCATATTTCAAACTATTTTAACAAAACAATTGCTTATGGCGAAAGACTCCGTTCTATTTTGCATAAAATTGAAATTCCCACATAATTGACTACATTGAATTGAAATTTTCGAGTTCCGTCATTTAAAAATTCGCTAAAATATCGAAACAAAAAATTCGTCATGATGTGATATTAATATTAAAAACAGTGTCGTTAGTTTCATGTTATATGTTTTGTACATGACGTTTGTTTTCGAGCTTTTGTGTTTTATGTAGTGCTGATTATGTAAAATGCAAACTATGAAAAACAATTATAATTTTCAAAATATTATCATATGTAAGTAACGATTGTTCATAATCATAATTATGATTACAATGTATATTGTATGTATCATAAAACAAAAACAATTGTGTAATGATGTTTCTAAAATTGTTGTTTTTATATTTTTTCTGTTACAACAAGGTTACCAGATTAACAAATAAAAACATCATTTATTTTTATTTTTATTTTTTCACAATACACTTGTTTTCAACAAAGTTTAATTGCTATAGTATTCATGTAATTTTAAAAAAATACAGTAAGTTTTACATTGTTTTATATAAAAAATATTTTTATATATGAAAATGTCCACAATATTGTTGTTGTTTTCTTATTTTTATTTTTATTAAATAGACGACATCCCTTGAAAAAGTGAATAAAAAATTCACGAAACGTCGGGACAACATGTAATAAATTGCATTTTTATTGACATTAAACACGGTAGGCCTGATAGCTTAAAGAAAACTAAAACTAACAGAAGATTTTAATGGGCCAAATATATCAACAAAAACAATCCCGGATGAAGTTGGGATTTTCCAACGAAACGTCGGATGAACTAACTAATAAAATAAATAATCGCTTGTTTTAATTCGCTGACCTTAAAAGCCCATTTGAAAAAAGCACTTAAAAAAAATTCGTCAGTTTACAAGCGCATAAACAAACTTTTTTTAACGATAAACCCTACGATCGAGCTTGCGTACGGAACCCTATTATTTTCGCTACGATGACAATCCATCTGTCTGCCTGTCACTGGCTCTTTTTTTAGAATCGTAAAGTCCGCAACCTTACATTTACACAAAATATGTAAGGCTGTGGTGGCTAAAACAACAAATATGACAGTTAAAAATTACAGGGTTTTCTAAAGCAAGCTGCAAAAAATGTTGAAATCCCAATGTAATATACAGACAATTATATATAAACACTTGAAATTTGCAAAGTTAGTGTATTTTTATGCAGGCTAAAACATCAATATTATCGGGTATTCTATAAATTAATGTAATTTTGATTATGTTATTTTTTCAACTTGCTGTATCTTAGAAACCGTAATAGGAAAACTTTCAAAATTTTCGAAAAAGTTAAAACTAAAAAGTCCCATAACTAAAAAAAGACCGAAACGAAAAATTGACAAAATGAAAATTGCGCTTAAATAAAAAATGTCACCAAAAATAAAATACATCGCTTAAATGCAAAACAAAAGTAAAAAGATTGCCGGAAAAAAATTGCCAAAAATTAAAAAAAATAGCTGAAAAAATAAACAAAAACTTGCCAAAAATCGAGAAAATCGCCCAACGAAAAAAAACCTCAAAACTAAAATAACCGTTAACACAAAAAAGCCGAAGAAAATTAATTTTTTTGTAATTCCCTTTGGTTGGCATTTTTATTGACACTTTTTGAAATTGCTCAACGGTAACGCTGTGTACAAACAAAGAACAGCTTTTAACTAAAGAACCTAATGAACTTTGTAGGTGTGAGATAATTTAAGAGCTAATGTATGTCAATGTGTGTGTGTGTGTGTGCTTATTATTTATTCTGTTTCTTTTTTCAATTTAAGGCGAGCATTTTAAAAGCCTGTAATTTATTTTCGTGTCTCAGTATATAAGAGTGTTGGAAAAATTTCTTAAGATTTTATTTAATTTTTTTATTAACACATGAAATGCCAATAATAAGCTGAGCAAATTATCTCCACGTGCTCCTTTATCTTTCTTTTGCCAAATATATCATAACCAGGGACAGGGGTTTCATGCAAATGCATACTTTTTACCTGAAACCTGATAATGGCAAGAACGAAATATATTTACTAAACATTGAATTTGTGTGAAAATGGCATCGATTTGTTAGTGCATATTTTTGCATATTTTGCTGAAAGTGCATATTTTAGCATAATTTGGTCATAAATGCATATTTTTGTCTCATATTTTGGTATAATTACAAGTATTGTAAAAAAATTCAAATTTCAAAATTTGTTATTAATGTAAGACCGTTTTTTTTAACAATTGTAAAAGGATTGTACAAGCACACACACCTACCAAATTTAATAAAAATTGTCATTTGGTGATTTCAAGAGGACATTTTCTGCTAATAAAGCCGAAAGGAGTGAAAGAATTCTGCGGAAACTTGATATTGTTTTTAAAAATGCCAAATAAATCTAATAGTTAGTATTCAATTCATTGTAATAGTTGCGTTAAATAAATATGTATAGGTATACAAGATTATATAAAAATAATTATTTAAATTTGAGCCGATTACATTTACAGACGTTACAATGCCTTTTTCAATGCCAAAAATTCTTCTTAGAACAAACTGATAGAACTTCGCGTTCAAAAATTTTTAAATTAAAATAAGTAAATAACACTTTTCTTTTTCAATTAAGGTATCGCTCCTTTACTGCACAGAAAAAATTATTCCCAAAAAATTTTCAAACAAGCGTGTGTTTTGAAATATAATTTAGTTTCAGTAAATATATTTTACTGTTCCAGTAAATTATTTGTTCCAATTTTATTTTATGTAAAAAAACTGTATATAATGAAAATTATCTATATAAAGTAAAAATTGTAAAAAAAATTTAGATTTATTTTTTTTTTAATTTAAATTTGTTATTTTCAGTTAAATTTATTTTTATATACTGTAAAAAAATTTGTGTGATTTTTTTTTTAATTTTTAACCCCCGACTAAAAAAGGGGTGTTATAAGTTTGTAGTGTGTGTCTGTGTGTCTGTGTATCTGTGTGTCTGTCTGTGTCCACGTACAGGCCAAACGGCTGGACCTATTTTCATTTAGTTTTTTCTGTTTGAAAGATGACTTGATCGACAGGGTTCTTAGCTATGTTTGAAAAAAATCGGTCCAGCCGTTTAGAAGATATAACATCTTTTCTGAAAAAAGTCGGGGGTTTTTAAAATTTTTAATTTTTGTTATTTTCAGTTAAATTTATTTTTATATATGTACTGAAAAAAAATTTATCTGATTTATTTTAACATTTTATTTTTTTTCGGGCCTGTTCTGAAAATCACGGTGATTTCAAATCACGTGGTTTCAAAAGTAAACTACCAACAGCTGACTTGATATTGGGTTTTATTCTATTTTAAGTTTTTGTCATTTATAATAGAATATTTTCTTCCAACTTCCAACGCTATAAATCGTGCAATTCACAAATTAATGAAAGAAATTAAAATGATTAAATTAATTAATTAAATTAAATAAATTAAATTAATTAAATTAAAGTACTTTAATTTTTAGCACTCAAGTCTTGTGACAAAAATCTAGAACTAAAAATTTCATTCGGAGTGAATGAAATCTTCATTATATATTTTACGCACTAAATAATAGGTACTAAGTTTTGTAGTACTAAACTATTTGTACTAAATTTTTAGTACATTCGAGTTGGATCAAGCGTCAATTATTTGAAATTGAAGTGCTAAAAAATTTAATATATACTCGTACTTATATTTTAGTACAACTTAAATAAAAGGAAGATTTTAAATACATATTATGTCATAGAGCCCTCGAAATTTAGTATCAAAAGCCAAGAATGTCAAAAACGGAACATTACAACTCGGATATAAAAATTAACTTCATAATTTTCCTTTGTTGACATGCTTGGCTTTTAGTAATAATTTCAAGTATGTACTCTATAATAAATTTTACAATTTTATTACTCGTTATTTAAGTATGTATATACATTTGTGCTAAAATATTGGCATTAATTTTTTAGTACTTTAAGTTTAAATATTTGACGCTTGATCTTAAATCTAAATTATTCAATTTTATGTACTAAATTTTTAGTACGCATAGTTTGGTACTAAAAAATTATTAGTTTAAATTTAGTGCATAAGCAATATGATGCAAATTTCAAAATTCATCATAAAGTGCCAATTCACACAAGTCCTTCTGTTTTCAACTGTATACTTAAAATTATACCCAGCAAAAAATAAATGAACGCGTTCAAAATGAAATAATGTTTCATGCTTTCTTGAGCATTTGTGTTTTCGAATGCATTCTGAATATCATCGCAAATCGTAAGTAATGCTATAGTTTTTGAACTCCAACAAATAACAGGAGTACAGTAGCTCATTGGTAGAGAGTGTGCCTTGAGAGTGAGAAAAGCTCGGTTCGTATCCTGCGACAAAAATTTTTATTTATTTGTTCGTTTTGTATTTACGTGAAAAAACATCTTCGAATCAGGGAACTTGCATGGGTTTAAATTTATTAATTTGAATTGATATCAAAGTATTTAAATTCTTACCCAAACACATGATCTCCAATGACAAGCTAATGTAAAAATCATGCATGTTTCCCCTAAATCGAACCAATGCGTCATAACTTGAACCCATGATTTGTCATGTTTTTTTTTTGCTGGGTATATTTATATGAATTTTTCACATATAAAATTTTAGTAGTAAAATCTAGTTAAGTAATAAATAAGCACATACATACGAAAAATGTTACTACCTGAATAAAGCTGTTGATTATACGCCTAAAATTATTTTTCAAAACATGTGAATCAATACATACATATGTACAGGGATACATCACATACATAAATATACATATTTACTTTACATTTTTTATACCCGCATCTATAATTTAATTTCTTTGCTCAAAAATTTTCCATTCAATTTAATAAATTTTTAGCATACAAATCAGTAGCTGCTAAAATTCAACAAAATTTATTTTATTTTCCTTGCGCATGTTGAGCGTGAAGTATTTTGTTATCGCTAAAACTTGATAGACAAATAATCCATACTTTTGAAAAGAGGTCTCTGAGTAAATATTTGCCAAGAAAGATTTTAAAATTTTTCATTCTTTGTATTTGTATAATAAAACAATGTTTATATCTTAGTACTTAACACAAATGTTAAGAGAAAAAACTTATATGTGTCATTTGGGTAAAATTTCATATATTGACTTTTAGAATTGTTATTGATGTTATTGTGTAGGCAAATAATGGAGAAATTGAAGAGAAGTGAAGTATAGCAAAATCCAGGTAATTTTAAAGGTCGCTTGCAAAAAGGTTACATTCGAAATTGAATAATATTTGTCAGACATGTGTACGTGAGGCAAATATTTTAGTAAGCAATGTGTTTAAAAAACAAAAGTCTAACAGAGTTATAAAATCCTTATTCTTTTAATCTCTTGTAATTTTTTTAAATTTAAATTTCAATCTTAATCTCAAGGCAAAACTAAAGGCTTAATTTTGAGATATTTCCCTTTAAAGAGTTGAAAAATTATATTTTACATACTTTTAAATTAATTACTTAAATACTGTATAAATTTAAATCCTCTTTTATTAAGTCCTTTCATATGTCCTTAATAAATGCATTATAATCAGCTTTAACATTTAAGTCTTTCATTCACTCGTTCATTATTTAACCAAGTGCCATAAAAAAGAATAAAGGATAAGGGAAGTAGAAAAGAAGAAAGATATGCAAAAAAATTTTTGTTGAATATAAATATGAGTATGTAATATGAACTGGATGTTAAGCTCTAAAATATGCAACAAAAGCTATAAATATGTGTGTGTGTGTGTGTGTGAGTATCCGTTAAGTATGCTTGTAAGTCTAACCTGTAAGTAGGCACCAATAACTGTTTATACTTCTATATATATATATATATATATATATATATATATATATCAACGCCCAAAAAAGAGCTCACTCAACTCAACTCATGCCATTATTATTATCATACATATTAACATAATTTAAAAGGTTGGCGTTGTTTTAAGTATTTAATAGGAAAAATTCCTATATACACAATAATTTATATGGAACCCTATCATTTTCGTATTTGCAGGAGACTGTGGTTTTGTAGATATCTATGAATATTCAAAATATGTTATCAATGCCGAACCACTACAGCCACAATCACAAAGTAAATATGGTTTGAGGGATTGTATATAGTTTCTTAATACCTAAAAGTATGCTTTGGAAATACGTTTTTATGTTAATTTAACGGTGGTAATTACAGTTGCCACAAAGAATTAAATAGAAATGATCAAATCTCAGAAAAAAAAATTGCACTTCAACTATTCTTTTTATTTCCAATACATTTTCTATTGAACTTTTGACCTAGTTAAGGTAATATATTAAAAATTAAGAAATTTACATATTTATAATTCATATTAGAACAACATGAAAGCAGAGCCTAGTCACTTAGACCATAATTGAAAAAGAACCGGTTCACTAAAGATAGAATGAAGCCAGAATCGGATTCTTCACAAAATAATGAAAAGCTAAGTACATTCATTCAGAATATAGAAAAAATTAGAATATAGAAAAAAACAACCGTTTTCTTTAGAATGAAATAAAAACCGAACTGGTTTGTACATAATAAATTGCAAAATCAAGCCGGTTCATACAGAAAAATAAAATAAAAATGAAAAACACTATTAATAATTAAATGAAAATTCAACCAGTTCAATTAAAATAAAATGTAAACTGTACCGGTTCGTTTAAAATTTAATTAAAAAGATCACTTGATAGTTTTGAAATAAAATGCAGAGCCAAACCGGTTCATTTAGAAAATAGTATACTGTTAACCGGTTCATTTATAATAAAATGAAAACTGAACCAATTAGTTTGGAATAGAATGAAATGTTAACCAGTTCATTTGGAATACAATAAAACCTGAACTGCTTAATTTAGAACAGAATGACAAGTAAACCGGTTCATTTGGAAAAAATACCGCTTCATTTAGAACAGAATGAAAGCTAAGCGCCTTTTTATTTAGAATAAAAAAAAAATTTATTTAAAAAAATTAAAGAGTTCCTTTAGAATAAAATGAAAGACGAACCGCTTCATTCACCACAGAGTAAAAACGCGAAATAGTTTATTTATAATTAAATGAAAAGTGAACCAGAATAAAATGAAAACTGTACCGTTTCATTTTAAATAAAATGGAAAGTTAACCCGAATCATTTAGAACATAATGAAAACTGAACCGGTTAGTTTAGAATATAATGAAATGATTCAACTCATATGGAATAAAGTGAAAAGTGACCCGGTTCATTTAGAAATTGAAATGAAAAGTAAACCGGTTCATTTGGAATGGAATGAAACCCTAACCAGTTCATTTAGAATATCGTCAAAAGCAAAACTAATAAAAAAATACCGATTAATTTAGAATTGAAGGAAAAATTAATTAAGTCAATCGGTTCGTTTAGAATAGAATGCAATGTTAACCGGTTCATTTTTAACAGAATGAAAATAAAACCGCTTCATTTCGAGTGGAATGAAAACTTAACCGGTTCATTTGGTATATAACTAAAAGCCGTTCCATTTGAAAAATACTAAAAAACCGATTAATTTTGAATTGAATGGAAAATTAATTAAATGAACCGGTTCGTTTAGAATAGAATGAAAAGGAAACCGGTTTACTTTGAATACAATGAAAAGTTAACCAACTCATAAGGAACACAAAAAACTTAACCGGTTCATTAAGTGTAAAATTGAAAGTAAACCGATTCATTTGATTAAAAAAATAATAAATCCGACTAATTTAGAATTGAATGAGTAATTAATGAAGCGAACCGGTTCGTTTAGAATAGAATTAAGAGTAAATCAGTTCATTTAGAATGTAATGAAAAGTGAACAGGTTCATTTTGAACAAAATGAATAATTATTCGGTTCATTTAGAATACAATAAAAAAACTTAACCGGTTCAGTTAGTATATAAATATATGCAATTAAAGCCAGTCGCTTCATTTGAAAAAAAGAAATGAAAAACCGACTGATTTAGAATTGAATGAAAATTAATTAGGTGAACCGGTTTATTTAGAATAGAATGAAAAGTAAACCGGTTCATTTATAATACAAATACACGTGAACTGGTTCATTTAAAAAATAATACAAAGTCAACCGGTTCACTTAGAATAGAATACATAGTGAAGTGCTTCATTTAGAATATAATGAAAATTGAATCGGTTCATTTAGTAAAAAATGAAAAACTGAACCGGTTTATTTATAATAAAATGCAAACTGAACCGATTGATAAGCGAATCGCATAATTTCGAATAGAAATAAAACCAACCGGTTCACTTAGAGAATAATTAAAATGAATATAGTGAAAAATAAACAGATTCACTTAGAATAGAATGAAAACTGAAACGGTTCACTTAGCAAAGATTAAAAACTTAACCGATTATTTTTTAAAATCATAAAAAATTATCCGTTCATTTAGAATAGAATGAGGAATTAAACGCTTCATTTAGAATCGGGCAAAGAATTAACCGTCTCATTTGGTAAATAACTCAAAATAAACCACTTTTGGAATTGAATAAAACATCAATCGATTTGTTTAGAATTAAATGCAATGAAAAATTCACTGGTTCATTTAGTGCTAGTTTACACTATGCAAGTCTTATTGCTAAGCTGATTAGTTTGTGGGATAGAGAGATAAGGGGAACAGAAACGTTTCTCACCCTCGTCTCTCTCTCTCTCTCTCTCTCCTAACAAACTAATCAGCTTAGCAATAAGACTTGCATAGTGCAAACTAGGACTTAGAATAGATTAAAATTAATACGCCAAACTTAGACTAGAACGAAAAGTGAAATGCTTAATTTAAAATTCATTATTTTTTCTATTCTATGAATTTTTCTTTCTTCCGCTTCTATTATAAATGAACCGATTCATCGAGTTCATTTAAGTATTTACATACAAATGTACAAATATATTGAGAAGGTGTTTTCTTAATATTTAATATAAAATTGTGGCATATTTTTATCTTATCATAAAAGATACAAAAGGTTTGAAAGTCAATGTAATTTTTCGTAAGAGGGATTTCATTTTAATCAATCACTGTGTGTAGTAAATCAATTTTTTTTGCAATTTTCTTCTAACAATACAGATAAAATCATAATTCCTGCTGTCGGGTTTAAGTGGCAAGTATAATTTCATTCCTTTAAGATAGAGTATACTTAATATATATATAGATATTAGTAATAGATAAAATAGCTGTAAATAGTTTATCAATATGTATTTGTTTTGTTTATATATTTTGAATACACAGGAAAGGAAAGTAATATACGAGTAGTTTAAGACTTGCGAGTGAATATTTTATACCCGCTTTATTTTATGATGTACGTTAAGTAAAAGAAGCTGTAAAATAAAGTGCCACAACAATAAACATTAACGAATCAGTTTATATATAGGCTCATAAAAGAGAATATGTTGCCAACAATTCAAAAACAATATTTACAAAGTCCTTTTTTTTATAAAAATATTTAGAACAAAAAATAATTTATTTAGAAAAAAAAAAAAACAACAAAACAAGAAACCCTCCAATAAAATATTATCACCACGAGACCCTTTATAATTTTTATGGTCAATAGGAGTGAAAAAAGATAACAAAACACACAAGTTTATTTAATATATACTTATTGTTGCATAATTTAGGGAGGATATTGTTTTGGCGTATGAGTTTTATTTAATTTCATTTAAAAAATACTCATACGCACCGTGTGTCCGATTATTTTATTACCCAGCATGCATACTTAATAAATACATGCTGGTATTGACTTTTTTAGCCATTCCTTTTTATGCTTTTGTTGTTATTTAATGTTAATGTTTTGTTGTCTTATGTTGTTGCTATTTCCTTCTAACTTTAAAAGAGATTAAGAAATCAAAGTACATACGAGCACAAAGTTAAAAGTTGTTGATGCATAGTACACTAACAACAACAACAAATACAGGCAAGTGGAGAAAGTCTACCTAAAAACAACGAAAAGTTTTTTTTTTGTTGATAAATAAGAAAGAAATCTCAAACTATCATGCATATGTAACCTTGACAATGTTTGTTTTGAAACTAAACAAAAAAGTTTTTTATTTTTGTTCGCCAGGTTTAAAGTTTTTGTCTGTTTTTTATTGTTATGTTGTTGGCAACATTTGCAAAATAACCTTCAAGTTGAAATACAATTGGCACGAGGGTCTTCAAACCTAAGAAAGCTAAACAAAAAACAATTGATTATTGAAGGCAACTAGGAGAGGTTAGTTTGCAAAGAAAGAAATTTTTTTTTTTGGAAAAACTTTAATATTATATAAAATGAAATGCCATATGTTACGTTATATAACATTTGCCTCAACATTATGAAAATATTAAGAATTTTGTATTAACATAACAATACAATTTAGAAGGGGATTTTCAATAACAAATCTTATTATATATTTAATTAGGTACTAATCCTATTTGCTGTTTTGAAGTGGAAGCTTAATCCTCCTTAAATTGCCATACTGAATAAATACAAAACATGGCAACACTGTGTGGGGGATACATAAAATCAATAAAATGTAACAGAATATAAGAAAATGGCAACGCTGATCAGCTGGTTTTGCACACTGGCAGAAAATAAAAGAAAAAGAAAAAATTATGATACATTTTTGTTTTATCAAACAGGTGTTTGAAACTTGTTTTACATTTTATTATTTTCTTTATTCGGGTTGAAGAATTTATAGTAAATTATTTTAGGTGAGGCATTAATAAATTTAATTCAGACATTTTTATGAATTGAAATTACTGAACTATTATTTCTAATAAAATTATTTTAATTAATTTATTAATTAATTAACTATTGAACTTTTAGGAATTTTGGTTTTTGGTTTTACGAATTCTATGGTAGCTCCTATTTTTTTTTTGGGGGGTTTAAGGGTTCCGTATACCAAAGGTGAAAAGGAACCCTATTGTTTTCGATGTTACGATTTCTGTTTGCCTGTCGGTCACAGACAGTTTTCTCGAAAACTTTAAGAACTGCGGACTGAAATTTTCACAGAATATGTAAAACTTTGGCAGCTACAACAACAATAATTAGTAATTAAACGTTGTTCTAAAGCGAGCAACAAAACATGTTGAAATACTGATGTAATAAGCGGACAAAAATATATAAAAGGTATTCATTTCAGTTTTTTTCGTTGGAAAAATTTATTTTTTTTACAACAAACACAGGAAAAAAAATTCCACCAAAAGTTGAATTTTTAAACTCAACTTTTGGTGGATTTTTTTCCTATGTTTGTTGTAAAAAAAATTACATTTCTCCATTTTTCCAAAGATGATTTTAAAATATTTGTCGAATGATGCCTATTTTGATACCGACAATATGGCGTCTGTTGGCCGCCATATTGAATTTTGACAGCTGACACTCCCAGAATTAAGACAAATTGATTAACGTAAGAATCATCAAAATCGGTCCACGTGTTCGGTTTATATAGTGCCGCAAAGGAACACACACACATAGACTGATAAACACAATGTCCTTCTTTGCGTTGCGCAGTCGGGTAAAAAGGGTTGGTTATTTCGTCTCGTAGTACATTAAGAATAAATACTGATGAAATTCTTCCACGTGAACTTGCTTGTCATAATCCAAATCAAATCACTTATTTACGTCTTGTTTTTACAATTTTTCTTATTGAAATTTTCGTAATTTTTCCAATAACATTTATCAGAAATATATAATTATGTATTGATTGTTATCATTAAAATATGCTGGTGTTCTTCGAAAGCATATCTAAGAAACAAAATATTTTCAAGATGTTTTCATCTTATTAAACGTCTGTTTAAAAAAAATTCACGCACATAAAACGAAGCTACATATTTGCTTCAGCTATAACATTCACACAAAAAAGTGATATGAATGATTTTGTAATATCAATTAAAATATTTGTAGTATCAATTAAAAAATTAATTAAAAATTCACCTGTAAACAATTTGATAATATCAATTAAGTCTATCCACTCAAATTAATTAATACAATTAAAAATTTAATTGAATTAATTAAGTTCTTAATTGAAACCATTAATTGGTGAACACTTTTTTCTTTGTTTGTTATGTGTAATAAGAATCTTTTATAAATATTAAAAGAATTTAAAAAAAATTTTTCACTAAGATGTTCAGCTTTTCCAGAAACCGTTTCAATAAATCGTGTGACCTTCTTCAGGCTTTGTTTGCACTATTTTCAGTTTCCAATTTGTCATAATCAACCCACGTTCAGTTACCATCTAAAGGGTGTTTTTTATTGAGGTATAGAACTTTAAGTTGGCATCACTTTTTTAACTGGCGGCCATTTTGTCAGCTGTCAAGTGATTAATATTTAGTTTGGTTTGCCATTTTATCATGAACAGGTTGACAAAAGAACAACGCTTGCAAATCGCGCAAATTTATTTCGAAAATAATGGTTCAGTTCGCGAAGTTTACCGCAAGCTCCGTCCATTTTATGGTCGACATAATCGTCCATCAGAGCAATTAATTCGGTTAACCATGGATCGTTTTCGCACTACGTTTACTCTATGTGATAATACGCATCCGCAGAGACGTCGAACAGTGCGCACCGAAGAAACAATTGCCACTGTAGAGCAAAGTGTTGAAGAGGACCCGAATGAATCGATTCGTTAATGGAGACCGGTATAGAGCCATGATAACCGACTATTTTGTTCCCGAATTGGATGGCATGTATGTGGATGAGTTGTGGTTCCAACAAGACGGCGCTACATGCCACACAGCGCACGTCACAATCGATTTATTGAAGGAAACATTCGATGAGCGCATAATTTCGCGGAATGGACCTGTCAATTGGCCACCAAGATCGTGTGATTTGACACCATTGGATTATTTTCTTTGGGGATATGTGAAGTCGCTCGTCTACGCCAACAAACCAGAAACGTTAGGGGACTTGGAAGCCAACATTCGTGGCGTTATTGCCAACATACGGCCCCATATGCTCGAAAAAGTGGTTGAAAATTGGACCTGTAGAATTGGCTTTATTCGAGCCAGCCGCGGCGGCCACATGCCCGAAATCATATTTAAACATTAATGGCATAAAATTATCCTTCCAATAAAGCCAAATTGATGGACATTAAAACGATTTTCTTGTGTTTTATTTCAATTCGAAGTTCTATACCTCTAAAAAAAACACCCGTTATAATTGAGCGCAATAATTTGCTATCGTTTCATTTTCTTGTTGATAATAAATAAAACATAGAGCGAATTACTTCTTATACACGATTCAATTCAATTTTCAATTGAATCGGTTGTGTGTACCAACCAAAGCGTGTATGGTTCTGTCAATTGATTAGTTAGTTTGACAGTTGTCGAGTTGTTTGAAGAAAAACCAAAAGATTTTGATTTTTCATGTTGACTAGTAAATCTTTCAATTCGATTGTGCTGTTTGTGTTCGAGTCTCTTGATTAGCTGTCAAAATTTATGTTTGTACTACAAAAACAAGCCGATCGACTCACAGCCGGCTCAAGAGCCGCCGCCGACTTTTAATGCAACTTCAAGCCGTCGCCGATGAATGCGGCTTGCCTTGGCTCAAAATTGCAGCCGACTAATTGTTTTTTGTAGTTGCAAATTTGTACAAATTATATGGAAGACATCAGGTGTTTGAAATTTTTTTTTATAGAAATGTGTTTAAAAAACTTATAAATAGCGGCTGTCAATATCAGCCGGCTTATGAGCCGCCGCCGACTATTTTTTCATAAGCCGCCGCCGCCGACTTTTTAAGACGGCCTGTTTCTCTGGTTTGTAGCTTTATTTTGTATATAAAAAGTTGTCTATTTTTAAAATTGTATTTAATTATTTAATTTTATTGAATTTTAAATAAAAAATATAAAAATTAATGAATGAATGCAATAGAGGTTTTAAATTTTTAAATTTTTAATTGTGAAAAAAAATATACATTTGACAGTGGAATAAAAATCTTTCAATTCAATTTATGAAGAGTGTGGCCAATAATCAATTCACAATTGAAAGACTCACTTCACAAGTGAATTGAAATGTGTATGGGGTGCATAACAGGCACATTAATTAGTGTTTTTTTTAATGAGAATTGTTACAATTTAAGTTTAACATTTGTTAACACACTATTTTTTTATTAAAACTGCATGAAAATTGAATATTGAGGTGTTTAGCTGGATCCTATGAGCATTTCACTGCTGCTAGTGCAGATCATCAGGGATCCTTTACCCAAAAATTTTTTTAGAACAACTAGAGTTATTATGTTAAACTTTAATTTAAACAAATGAGAAGCTCAACAAATAACAATGTTGAAAAAAGAACTCAATAATCAATATATTTTTAGTATTTTTTATTTTATTTTCTTACTTTACTACATTGGCAATCAAGTTAATCACCCTTATTCTATTTGGCGTCGGCAACATAAGACGACGTCGTTTTTAATGTTTTTTGGCAAATCGGTATTCCTGTAGATAGTATTGCCATTTATCGATGACTGTCAGCAAATTATTAATAAGTATTCTGTAAGAAAAATTGATGTTGATGTTGCCGTTCATTTTGTCGTCAGTGTTTTTGATGTCGTGTTCTGTTGTGTGCATGCCTCAACGAATTTGAAAAATAATTTAAACGTTAAAAAAGTGAAATATAAGAAAAACCAAAGTAGATATAAAAATGTACGTATTTATTTAAAAAAATTTCTTAAAAAAAAGTGAAAAATATATGGACGAAATTAAAATGACTATCCCCAACCAATTTGAAAAACTTGTGGAAGAGTTGAAAAAAGTCCGTATTTTGCTAGTGGATTCCGCAGAGGTAATGTTCCCAATTATTTCAAGGTACAGTGGGGACTTGAGGTTTAAATTAAAAAAACAGTACTGAGTGTGAAGCAACTGGAGGTGGAATATATAAACAATTAGCACTGAACTACTTTGAAGGAAGCTCCAATCTCCAATAAACGTTGATCTGATCCCTTTTGTTTCAAAAAATAGGCTATATGTATTTTGTCCAATACTTGCCTAAATGATGTTTTGTTCAGCCGAAAATAACTTGAAAATATTAAAAGGATGAACATTACTCATTATTTTCCAAAAACATGACGGAATTTATCACTTACTTTTCCTTGGGTATTTTCACTATTAAATTTTTTTATTTTCATCGTCCCAATAGGAAAGAAAAACATTTTATTTTAATTTATTTACAAAGCTTTTGCTTATTCAAAAACACTTTTACCAAAAATAGTAAACAAAATGAATCAGCTGACTCAAATATTGGATATGTGTATTGTATTTATCGATAAACAGGCAACGTCGTCATAACACTGTTAAGGAATACAAAGTTTGCATTGATATTGTGTTATATTGATGTTGTTTCAAAATTGACGACGATGTTGCCGACGCCAAATAGAATAAGGGTGAATAATTAGTGTTTTTTTTTTTCATGGGAATTGCTACAATTTAAGTTTAACATTTGTTAACGCACTAAGAATCCCAAATTATTGTTGCATATATTACAAGACTAAAAACATAATAGAATTTCATAATTTACTAGCTACACCCGTTGTGCTTCGCTACCCCACTCGAATTTTTTAATGCAACATTTCGAAAGTTTTAAAATTTTGATATTGGATCATTATTTTTTGTAAATATCTTCGGAACTACATAACCAATTTAAGAGTTTGATATCTCGTTCGGAAAAACATAACAGCTTTCAAAAAATAATAACAAAAATTCTAAATTTTAAAAACCCCCGACTTTTTTCAGAAAAGATGTTATATCTTCTAAACGGCTGGGCCGATTTTCTTCAAATCAAGTCATCTTTCAAACAGAAAAAACTAAATGAATCGGAATCGGAATAAATCGGTCCAGCCGTTTGGCCTGTACGTGGACACGGACAGACACACATATACACAGACACACATACACATACTGCAAACTTATAACACCCCTTTTTTTAGTCGGGGGTTAAAAATAATATATATATATATATATATATATATATATATATATATATATATATATATATATATATATATATGTATATATATATATGGCATTGGTGGTGCAATATGAAAAATGTATTTTGCCACGCCCCTCCGCCCGCAGACCGAAAATCACAGTGTCACCCGCCTGAATATTCTGAAGATTCCCTGAAAATTTTATCAAAATCGGCCCAGCCGTTTTGGAGTCCATACGTTACATACATACATACATACACATACATATACACATCCTCTTTTATATATATAGATAAAAAATTTATTTAAACTGAAATGCACTGCTAAGAGAAAAAAAATGATTTTCATCAGTCTTAATAAAAATTCATAAATAAAATTGTTTACGCACAAATGTAAACAGACGGCATCACTGGTGTGAGTATGGCCGACCCTCTTAAACAAAACAAAAAGTAAATGAGGCATGAAGTGTGTAATTGTATAGAAAAAAATATATATATTTGTGTGTATGTGTGGGTGTGTGTGTGTGTATGAGTCTGTACTTAAAGAACTTTTTTTAAGAGGTCATTTTATAAGAGTCTATATGTTTTTTTAAATATCTATTGATAAATAACATGAAACTTTTTCGTAAGTTGTCTGTGATAATTATGGTCATGACTTTGAATATATAAAAGATTAAATAAGGATTTTGTGATGTTTGATAATACAACATACACAAAGACTTACATACATACATATGTATGTATGTATGTAGATGCCGTACGTCATTGCTTTGACGTTTGTATAATAAAGCAAAGCAGGCTAACGACTAAAGTCTGTCAAAAATAGAATACACGCGTTTGTATGTGCCTTTAATTATGAAAGTGGTCTTAGTCATATATTTCTCTGGTCGAGATATTTAGTAGACTACATTTGAAGAAATTGAAAAGTATTTTTATATTAAGAAGCATTTTAATTTAAAGTTGTACTAGTCTCGATTTATAAAAATTTACTTAATAATTTTTAAATATTTATTGAAGTTTTTCAAAGATTTATTTGTTATTTCGAAGCAAAAATGTACATGACTTAGATCACTTTCATAAATAAGGGCACATATGAAAACGATTATTTTGGAATTTGGATTTTTTGTTTGTATCAGTTCCATTTTGTCAAAACTCATGTTGATTCTTTTTAAAAAGAGTTTTTGTTAAATCGCACATTTATTTTATTTTTTTATGTTTTGGAATATTTTATTAAAAGTTATAACTGCAGTGTTGCCCGATTGGAATTAATTTTTGGCAAATTACATACAAGAGTGAAAGTAGAAATGGAAAATATTATTTACTGTGTTTAATAAATTCGTTAACGTGCAAGTCTTCTTCATGTAGATATAATATTAGAGTAAAATTTTTCAAAGTTCAATTCTTCTTCCGAATTGCTTCAAAGATTTTTTTATACATAAAAATCATCATTTATGGCAAAATCCGTCAAATGTGAAGTATGGAGCCGTCAAATATGAAGTATCCCCAAAATGGCCAATAATCGTTAAATCGTGAGGAAACTTAATAAATATACTACTTTTGTATGAGAACTTTTCTACAAAAGAGCGATAGGGAATTGGTGTGTTTGGAGAAAATGTTATATTTGATTCCTCTAGCGATACCCTGGGCCTTTTTAGGACGGTGGGGAAAATTTTATAGAAATATTTTTGTATGGGATATATTGGGTTAGTATGTGTATTCTGAAAAAATGTTGAGAAGGAATTAGTGGGGTCTGTCTTACATTTTAGCCTTATGGGAACGGGCCAGGGACATTTATTTTTCGACCTCGATGCGAACCAATAGGACCAATCCAACCCTGTATTTAATCAAACGAAAGAAAATAATAAGTATTCAAATCAATCAAGCCATTTATGAGCTTTAGCGAGACTAACAAATGGCGATTTATTTATATATACATATGAGCATTTCCAAGATGTCGAACGTGACCCTCGTACACATTTAAAGTGAAAAATAATAATAAAACGGACTTTTATTTTGCCACTTAGCGTCACTTAGAGCTCTAAATTAGCTCTCTAACTGCTGCTAGGTTTCATTTTTAAGATAATTGCAAAAAACACAGGGATTCGCATGTGACAAAAACAGAAGTTTTTTTTGCCAACAATGAAAACGCTAATTTCAGCGAAACCTGAAGGAATATTTTAATTGGACTAATTTTAGAATGTTGTGCAGCAGTGATGTCTTTAAAATGCTTTTGATTTTAATCAATATTGATTTACATATATGTCGCACGTGACATTATGATCATTATATTTATCATAGTGTCATAATGTTTTAAAATGATTGTTCGAAAAACAAAAAGCAAAACCAATTATTTTAATGACTCCTAAGACAAGCGTATGTATCCACAATCGTTTCTGTTGAGCTTTTTACGAAATTATAAAGAAAATAAACCTGATACGACAATTTTGTACTAGACTAAAGAGCATTGAAACATTTTTTCTTTAATCTCATAACAAATCATCGTAGTCAAAGGCGATAAACAGCAATCGTTATAACAACAAACTTCACAAAAATAATTTTATTTATATTCAGGGCTATCATAAATAAAATTCCGCATGAAATTTTTCCCGGGGAACAATTCCAACTAATAGCAAGCAATAGGGAAAACAAAAAATTCTTGCTTGAGATCTTGTTTTTTATGTAAATAATTATTTAAAATAGTTCGTTGCCACAATGGGTAACTTCTTCAGGGAATATATGTATGTGTAGGTACAATAATTGGCAATTATCATCAAGATCTCAAGCTCGATATATATTAATAAAATTAGTAACAAGATCAAAAATTTTCAACAATAACTTCCTTAAATTTTTTGTCTCCGCAGTTTGCAACACTCATTATTTAATTTCGGCGTTTTTAGTCGTCTAAATTTAAATAATTTAAATGTACAGGCCAAACACACGATACGATGTCGACAACGTTCGACTTGTCGCACACTTACATTTGAAACAACAACAAAATCTTAAAATTTGTTTTTGTTTTGAATGTAAGTGTGCGACAAGTCGAACGTTGTCGATATCGTGGGTTAGGCCATAAATTTTCTTATATAATTTTTTTGTGTGTTAAATTTGCCGAAACCGCACGTGATCAACTTTATATAGATAACACGACAATAAATCTTTATATTTTTCAGCAAGGTTTTTTTTTTTTAATTATATTAAATATTTTTGCTGGTACTGAATTTTAATGAGCTTTTTGCAAGTACTTTCAACGCACTGCTAACAAATATTGTTTGTCAATGTCGCACGTGACATCGATATATGCGATTCTTTTAAAACAAAAACTTTTTGACTTTTTGTGCACTCAGGAAAATTTTTTGAGAAAAATTCGAACGTTTATGAAAAAAAAAAAAAAAAAAAAAAAAAAAAAACGTACAAAAGAAATATCCAAATTAAAAGATTTTGAGCTGTTGTGACTTCTTATGCGAATATCTCGAAATGGATTATGTATGAATGCAATTTTTTTTAAATATTATTTTTAATATTTTTCAATATTGTTTTGCTTCTTTTGATCCGTTTGAAAATAAAAAACAATGTAAATTGGTTTCAATCTATATATTTCGAACCTTTTTGGTTCATCTTCAGGATCTTCTTTGATTTGTATTTTTCTGACAATAATATTTAATTATTATTTAATATTTTAATTGATCAAATTTTATTGCTTTTTTATGGATATATAATGAAACAAAGTATTTTCAAGAACTTTAAATTTTTTTTTGGTATGAGTGGAGCTTTCACTGGAAATGTTCATTTATATAGTTTTTGGTACAATTTTTGAATATTTGTTTGCTTGGAGGAGTCCTTTTTTAATTTCAGGCTCTTTTGTTAATCTTTTAATTTAAAATTTTTTATTTTTGTTATAACTTTTTACTGCGCAACGAAAGCCCATAGTAGTAAAAATATTTTCAAGCACAATACCATTTATTGCGCATATAGTTATATAAAAAAATAAGAACATTTTTGTGAGAATTTTTATGCGTCACTTTGCCTTTTATAAACTTTAACAACTTGTTGTATGCAAAACATAAACAAACAATTCAATTAAATTGTTTACATTGTCCTAAAAGTATGCTAAGGCATTATAACTTTTAATTTTTCTTTCTCTCTATATTACGTCTGCAAAATAAGCTTTACTGTACACAGGCATACATACATGTATGAGAAACATTCGGTATGAAACTTAAAAAGTGTGTGTGTGTGTGTGTGTATGTGCTCGCATATAAATTTGTCAGTCCAAAAATAGAATTTACTTTTGATTTAGTTGATTGTTGTGCTCCCAAAAATACACGTACGCATATGTTTATGTACATATACGAGTATCTAAGACATTAAATCTAAAAATAAACCTTAATGTGCAATAACAACACAATTTCAGCCCACGCAACACTTGCTAATACATGCAGAAGACAAAAGTTATACAAACCAAATATGTAGCAGCCCAAAAATAGGCAAAGAAATTAAAAAACTTTTCTCATACATTTTGACTGTATGTGTGTCTACTAGTATAATAACGAAAGTTTTTGAATTTATTTTATGTAAGCCAAGATTCTTTTTTTTATTTATTTGTGGAAAATGAGTAGCTTTATTCATTTGAAGTATATCTTGGCAGCAAGGAGAAATACTGTTCCAACTGTTTCATTTTGAACTATTTTTCTGTGCATAGCTGTTTCTTTGCCAATTTTAGTTCATTTTAAGGGGAAAAATTTAATTAAAAAAATAATAAATCCTTAATAAGGCAAAAGTTTTGCTACAACAAAAAAAAAAGAAAAACTGAAAATTATATTTTACTAAGGGCCGCCCAAAAATATGCTGAATTTTTTGTTAAAAAAAGTGGAAATTTCCAAATATTTTAAGATAAAATTTTTTTAAACAGTTGAAAACTTTAATATTTATAAGTCAAATAAAAAGAATGAAAATCAATAGTAGAAAAAATTTTTCGTACTTTATGCGGTGAGTTTATGCAAGTAAATTTTAACAAAAACAAAGTACTCAAATTTTTGTTTGTTTTCAAAGCAAATAGACAGACAGACGAGAATTTTTGCATGGCTTGTATAAACTGGCAGTAAATCATTTTCTGAAACTCTAATTTTCATGTTTTCAGCATTATTTTATAACCCATTATTCCTTTTTTTTTTTTTTTTTTTTTGAAATTATTGATTTTGTTTTAACAGCATCTCATTAGCGCTAGCAGTTTTTTTGTACCAGCCTTAATGTATGCTTTGTTTTTTTTCATCTAACCAATTTTTTTTATAACCGTTGATATTCAATTAACTGTTAAATATAATTAGTGTTGTATACAACTTTCTGCTTATTTATCCTTTTAGTAAATACATATATACACTTGATTGCTTTTTATGCTGATTATGCAAGCAAGTCCCTTAACGTATGCTACACATGTGGTTGTAAAAGGGATAATGTAGTAAGCATTGTAGGAATATATCGCCACCCTAATATAGAAAGGCCCTAACTCATTTTTTTTTAAATAGAGTTTTTTGTATATTTGGATGGAAGAACATCTAATGTATCGAAAAATGCAAAAATCTCGATTTCAAAAATATAATGACTTAAGGCCTTTCTATATTAAGGTAACGATATGTATGTATGTATGTATGTATATTTCCACTTTATAAAATATTTAATCTTATAAATAATTTATACCAAAAGTAGTAGATATTGTTTTAGCATTAATTTAATTTTTCCTTTTCCATCAATGATAAAATATAATTTATGAAGTTTATATAATAAAGTGAAATCGATGAATTCTTGTTTGAAGTCTTGAATGTATAATTAAGTTTTTAAATTTTTTCTATTTTGTATCACAAAGGAAAAGCATAAATAAATATAAACATGATGTTATCACTTTGGACGTTAAGTAGTCCTTTCCAATATTCTTTCTCTCTCCTTCTCCTACAATTAGAAATTGAGTTGTATAGTCTAAAAAAACAGAAAGAAGACTCATCTCAAAGACTAAAAGATGACTCTTTTTGAAGATTGAAAGAAGACTCTTCTAGATGTCTGAAAGAAGGCACTTCAAGAAGACTAAAAGATTACACTACTGGAAGGCTGAAAAGGGACCCTAACTGCCAGACTGAGAGAAGACTTTTCCGGAATAGTAAACGTATATTCTTTTAGAAGATTTAAAAGCAATCAAGACTAAACTAAAAGGTTGAGCGAAGACTATTTTCTAAAATTGAGAAAAGATCGAAAGACTTCTGCAAAGTTAGCAGAATAATACTCTCCTTGTAGATGAGATAAAGACCTTTCTTGAAGTTTGTAAAAACACTATTCCGAAGAGGGCAAAAGTAACTTTCAAGCAGCGCATATATAACAAAGCAAAAAATGTTAAACAGAAACGTAAAGTTAACTATATTTTAAGGCTTTTAAGACGATGAGTATGGAAATATTTTCACAACGTCTGATACCCTGTAAGTGAGCTTCTATTGAAACTTGCTGCATAAAAAAAACGCATCTGAGGCGCTACTGGGAAATATTTTTATAAACTTTTCATATTAACTTCGTACTTAAAATTCAAATAATATACGAATGTTGAAATGTTGCTTAACTTAAGGAGATTTTTATTAATTTAATAATTTAATTTATACTATTTTTAAAATGGTGTCATTCACAACAATATATTCTTATAAAACAGATTAATGTTCACAAATTTAAAGCATTTGCAGCGTATAAATTATTTTATTGCATTTATAAATGTATGCGCCCTAAAGTATGCAACTCTCTATACGACTTGTACAGTGAATGTAGGCAACAACATTATAATAAAATATAATAAAATGATTTCATTTTCTTTAGTTAGATATCTTTAGGATTAGAAACTTTAATATATGAATTAAATGAGAAACTATAAGTAGGAATATTTGTATTTGGTTTAAACTTAAAACTTTAAAGAAAATGAAAATTTTGTACTCAGGCTATAGAAGAAAAAGTATTAATTATTTGGATTTAAAATTAAAAGTCCTTTTAAAAAATATTATTTACACGAGCAATTCAATTAAAGTGATAATAAAATTTTAAAGATATACAAAATAGTTTATTTGATTCTTGTAGTTTCAAAAAAATAATAATAACTTTCTCTATAAATATTCAGAATAATGAAGCAAAACTAACAAGTTCCTGTTCAGCTTACTCTATTTTTTTAACGAAACATAGACTTTAACTAAAATACTCTTATATAAAGTATACTTTCGGGATACTTTAAAATAACGGCAAAGCCACTTGTACAATGTATTGCTGTGAATTAAACAACTAAAAGTATGCTTTATTTTCTTATAAACTATCTCAAGAGAGGAAGAGAGAGAGAACCGTAATAAGAGGAAAATGAGTTGCGATTTAAATAAGTTTGCAAAAAATACATATTATAATAAAATATTAAAAAGAAAAAACAATGAGAAAAAAACAAACAAAAATAGCTTTTTATTATTACAGAAATACGAGTAGTTTGAGAGCCTTCAGTAAGTATAATTTCTAAAAATTCAAACTTAAAAAAATATTGCGTAGCACTTTAAACTATTTCCAAAGTTTAAAAAAGAAAAAAAAAAAAAACAATTTGATTAATGCAAAAAAGAAATCCATCATAAATTCATTTATGCGAAAACTAAAATTCTCAATATTATAAATGGATATAAATTGTTTATCTAATTTTTCGACCTTTTTTATATGTTCAATGAAACTATTTTTTAAACTTTAGGTCAGAATGGATATATCGTTACCATAATATAGAAAGGCCCTGACACATCATTTTTTTTTTTGAAATCGAGATTTTTGCATTTTTCGATACATTAGGTGTTCTTCTATAGAAATATACATAAAACTCGATTTCCAAAAATAATGAGTTAGGGCCTTTGTGTATGTACGTATGTATGCACTGGATTTCTTAAAAGAACCTCTCTTCCAGCAAGACAAATATTTGAATAAGTAGCGCTTAAAAGCTACTATAATTAATATCTACACTTCCTTTTTCAGGAAACTTTTACACTCCAATAATTTTCATTTTCGCTTTTAGGCATAATTTTTCAATATCAATTGTGCATATTTCATAAATAAATAAATACCTTGCCTGGAGCTATGGCAAAATATTAAGCTTTATAATGAATAAATAGAGTGTTAATTTTTAGCACTTGATTTACTTGCAAAGTGCGATTTAGAAAAGTCGATAAAAAAACTTAAAAAATTTGAACACAAGTTTCAACGTATTGAACGTGAAAGCAGATAGAGATAATGGAAATTTAGTAATAAAAATTTAAATGTTGAACAAGAAATTTACACAAACACTGATTTTACATTATGAATTTTGTGATGAAGGCTTTACAACAGCAGCTGCCCCACCAACAATTTATCTGCTCAAATGGTTATTCGCTGCATGACCCCGCAGACAATTATTCGCAAATGTTTGAATTTGTGTCCCTATAAGGTTCAAATCACAAGAAAATTAATAATAACTGATATGATACTTCATACTTTATACTCTATACTTTATACTTTATACTTTATACTTTATACTTTATACTTTATACTTTATACTTTATACTTTATACTTTATACTTTATACTTTATACTTTATACTTTATACTTTATACTTTATACTTTATACTTTATACTTTATACTTTATACTTTATACTTTATACTTTATACTTTATACTTTATACTTTATACTTTATACTTTATACTTTATACTTTATACTTTATACTTTATACTTTATACTTTATACTTTATACTTTATACTTTATACTTTATACTTTATACTTTATACTTTATACTTTATACTTTATACTTTATACTTTATACTTTATACTTTATACTTTATACTTTATACTTTATACTTTATACTTTATACTTTATACTTTATACTTTATACTTTATACTTTATACTTTATACTTTATACTTTATACTTTATACTTTATACTTTATACTTTATACTTTATACTTTATACTTTATACTTTATACTTTATACTTTATACTTTATACTTTATACTTTATACTTTATACTTTATACTTTATACTTTATACTTTATACTTTATACTTTATACTTTATACTTTATACTTTATACTTTATACTTTATACTTTATACTTTATACTTTATACTTTATACTTTATACTTTATACTTTATACTTTATATTTTATATTTTATATTTTATATTTTATATTTTATATTTTATATTTTATATTTTATACTTTATATTTATACTTTATGTTTTATACTTTATATTTTATACTTTATATTTTATACTTTATATTTTATACTTTATGACAAAAGTTTTGTCACAACCCCAAAAATATATCAGAAATTCTCAAAGGACAGTTGTCTCAGTTTTTCTATTTCATTTTATGTATTGTTTTTTATTTAGATAAAAAAACTAAATTTCTAGGGTTATTTATGCTTTATATTTTATTGAGTAATAATTACTTTTCTTAATTGACTTAATTTGAATAATTTTAGTTTCGATAACTTCTAAAACTAATGAAATTTTCTAAGAAAAGTTTTCTTCAATTATTTAAATAGCCTGAAAGTATGCATTAGATTTTAATATTCATACACATACAAACAAACATTCCTGATTGGTTTTTTTAAGCAGCAGTCATGCTTTATAGAAACTAAAGGTTGCAAAGGATGAAGTTTTCAAATTATTAATATTAAATAAAACGTCTCATAAATTGTATAAAATAGTGTGGTTTGAAGTAAATGCGGATATTTGAATTTGTTTGTAACGCGTTTGAGTAATTTATGCCAAATTGCTCAAATTTAAAAAAAATATATGGGGCATTACAAGCCAAAGTGAACAGTTTGAGAATTTTTTTGTTTTGTCTTATTTTTTAGCGCTACTGAAAGGAGACTTTATGGTAAATATGGGAAAGTTATAGCATGTCCTTTACCTTTTAAAATTAAATTTTTTTAAACACTCTATAATGTTTTCCCTCACAATTTCAATTCATTCATTCAAGCTTAAATTAAATATTTGCTATAAATATAAGAAAATTGACATTTGTATGTATATTGATTGTTACGAAAAATGCTTGAATTATTAAACAGAATTATTTTCCAAAGCACATAGTTACGTAAAAATACTATTTTGTATTTGTTTTGCATGTTTTTGTTGATTTTTTTGTGTAAAAATACAAAAGCCAAGCCGCTCATTTTCCCTTCGCTAGTAATTCTGTTTACACAAGTTATCACATGCAAGCACATATGTAGGCAAATAAATGCATACATATCGTTAACTAAAAGGCAAAATGCCCAAAGAAATGAATATTGATATTTATATATTAGTATACAAAATCATACTTTCCCCAAAACAAATAGAGCTTTCATTTAGAAAATTGAAACGGAAAAATAATTGACCAATCACATGATTTAGCAAAATTTTTGCTTCCCCTCCAAAATAATGAAAATGTTAGTTAGGCCGTTTCGCGTTTCAGGTGACGATATGTAAGTGGTTATAGTTCATATATGTAGATACATATGTATCTTTGCAGGCTTTTGCTTAGTTTGCTTAAGTTTTGTAACCTGCTTACCCTTCTCTGGTATGACAAAAAACCAACACACTCTCGCTCTCTTTCACTCCTTCGTACGCTCTCACCGCTTTTATTCAAACTAAGACTTTTATTGTCAATTGCAATCTTTTGTAATATGAAAATTACTGTTAGTTTACACAGTTGTATTTGGCAAACAACTAAAATTACAACAACAACAAAAACAACAACAAAAACAACAATATCTACTTAAATTGTCTAAGGCAAACAGCATTATTATCATCAACAAAAACAACAAACTCTACAACTTGTGTATTACAAATCGTCAGCGTACGAGTGCGGCCTCAAAAAAATAACCTGCCTTTGGCAAATGAAAGGTATATGAGCAATTCCACGCAGAATGACAATTAAGAACAAACTAAATAAATAAAAATTGTGCTATTTTTTATTAATTGAAAATGTAGGAGAACAATTGAAATACTAAAATTTTGGGTCTCACCCGTCACAGTAAAAATTTAGAAAGTTTAGTAAAAATGTTACTGCACATAATAAATACTTGATAATTTGTGGGCCGCCATTTTAACATTCGCGTAATTAGTTATAAGATATATTGGGTCACACCCGTCGCACAAACGTTGATGTGATACTTTTTCAATGGATGTCAAAAATGGCAAGGGGGAACAAAAGCAAACTTAATAAATAAAGAAAAATATGAAATTTAGCTGTAGAGAGAGAGAGAGAGAGAGAGAGAGAGAGAGAGAGGGGGGGGGAAAGAGACAGGGATGGTGAGTAAAACATCATTGGGATAAAAAAGAAAAAATCATCGGAAAAAAATTTAAGTGCAGACAACAGATAAAAAATCAATACCAAATTGTTTCATTATAAGTCAATAAGATATTTTATATTTTTTTTGAACTTTTCGAATTTTCATGCCAAGTCACACTGGTCACATTTTCGAATAATTTTTTTAAAAATTTTTTGAGCCAGTAAATATCTTTTGTAGTCAAAAAGACTGTGAAAAAAATACTACACGAAAATTATTGTGTGCGCTCTACGAAAGATTTTACAAAGTATATCTTAAAAACTTAAATTTGTATCTAAAGTCACACCCGTCACAGCCTTTTGATGGCCATTCTGGGCAGAAGTCATGTTCTTTCAGTGTCTATTCATTATTGAATGTGCTTAAGATTAACATCCTTTTTTTTATTAATAAATTTTATGTTTTAGAATTATAACTAAAAATGTGAGTCTTACCAGCTGCAATGGAATTACACATATGTCGGCTAATTTTGGAATCTCCTTCGTTTCAGATTTTCTAAACAATATGAAATTATATTGCACGAATTGAGTAGTAAACAAGCATTATTTGTTGCATAACAAACAGGCTGAATAGGTTTATGCTTAAAATTATGTGTGTACGTGTTTAAATGATTATATTGCCTAAATGGCTGAAAATATTTTTCCCTTCTTCCATGTTTCATTCTTTTCTAAATATTTTTCACATTTTTTGTTTTCTAACGCCTGCATGTAGATTAAAGGTTTTTCTTGAAAGAGATGTTCAATTTATTTAATTTTCTAACTATTGGCCCTTTAAGTCGCAATCCACCACCTACAATAGCTGGACAAATTATGTGCTTTTACGAATTTTTATTTTTTATTTTTTGAACTATATTATAATACATGACCATAGGGGAAAAAAGTGCTTGAAAATATTATGACAAATCCTTTTTTATATAAAAAAATCCCGTATTTAAGTTATACAGCACAGAAATAATAAAAATAACAAAAATTAAAAATTTTAGAAACCCCCGACTTTTTTCAGAAAATTATATATATTAATAAAAATTATATATAATTATATCTTCTAAACGGCTGAACCGATTTTCTTCAAACATAGCTAAGAACCCTCTCGATCAAGTCATCTTTCAAACAGAAAAAACTAAATGAAAATCGGTCTAGCCGTTTAGCCTGTACGTGGACACGGACAGACACACAGATATACAGACACACATACACACACTACAAACTTATAACACCCCTTTTTTTTAGTCGAGGGTTAACAAGGTTCTAACGACTGATTTTGACAGAAAGACTAAAAATAAATTAACTCTCTATCGGCGTCAGTGTTGCCAAATTTATTTTTTTTAATTCTTCAAGGCGCCAAAAAAATCTTTTTTTTTTCATTCAAAATCTTTTTTTTTTTTGTGATTTTACTCAAAATAATAAATATACTTTGATTTCATCGAAATCTTTCTTTCCAGTGAATTAACAAGTACACCCAGCAAAAAATTAACCCACGAATCATTAGTCATATCATTGATGAACTCAGCTTCAAGGAATTCTACACTCAAGGAAAAGCTGCAACTTGGAAATAACAATTTTGAATAAAATAGAAAATGAGGTACTGAGGTACTTAGAAATAAATAAAATTAATAAACTAATACTGTGAATTAATATTTTTCCATATTGAAATAAGAAGTTTCAACATGACTAGACTTACGTTAATGTTTCTTATTAATTCAATATGTTTTTTCTCTGGGTGTATTTCTGATGACACATCAATAGGACGGAAGTGACCAATATAATTTCATATGCAGAAAAGCTGAAACAAGGAAGATTATTACCCCACATATGTATGAGTAGCAGGGAATTCCATTGTGACGGGTGTACGGTCACACGAACATTTTTAGTTATAATTCAAAAATATAAAATTAATAATTTAAAAAATGGCTGTTGTCCCCAAGAATGTTAGTCTTAAAAAAATTCAATAATAAATAAACACTTAAAAAACATGATTTCCGCTCAGAGTGGCCATCAGAAGTCTGTGCGGGAGTGACCTTACAAATTTCCGTTTTTACAGAATAATTATTTTTAAGATATATTTTGTAAAAATCTTTTGTAGAACGCACACAATAATTTTGGTATAGTAAATTGTTGAAAATCTTTTAGATTTTATTAAATAACTAGCTGAGCCCTCAATTATTTTTCTTTTAAACTATAAATTACTCCGCAAGACTTTGCAACTAATTTCGCATTTCTTTGTTTGGGTAACTACGACTAACATTATTTTTAACCAAGAAATCTTATAATTTAATATTTTTAACGAAAGAAAAAATAAAAATAAATCTTCACACATGGTAACACTGATAGACATTTTGAAAGTTTGCGTTTGAACAAAATATATAACCAGAGAACACTTTCTAAACACTGTTGTGGTGTGTGAAGTGGCATTGGAAACCATGAAATCCGAAATATATATATATATATATATATATATATATATATATATATATATATATATATATATGTATATGTATATATATATACAACGTAGAACTACCTCAATTCACTTTGATAAATTCATACTTGAGATGTCAAAAAAATGTACTGCTAAATCTGTGTATGTATATAAATTTAAAGAGGCGAAAACAGTCACCTCGTCTGTTGAGTTCACTGCATTTTAGCTACAGTATGTATTCATTACTTTTGTTCTAAATCTTACGTATTACATTTTAACCCTTTAACTCTACTCCATATGGGTCTACTTTAAAACAAATATTATAAAATTATATTTAAAACATTTTTTTATTCCGAAGAGTTATCGGTTAAGATTTTTTTTCAGAATCTCTTTTTGAAATCGTTAATTTATTTTCTTTTAAAATATTGTTAGGGTTCCGTACACCAAATTGGAAAAGGAATTAACAAAATTAACTATGAAATTTCAAAAAAAAAAAAAAAAATCAAAATTAAAGGGTATTCAGTTAGTTAATGTAATTTTGACTAAGTAGTTTTGGCAACTTACTGTATCTTGAAAACCGGTTAGAGGCAAACTCTTGAAATTTTCAAAAACGCTAAAATGAAAAAATCTCAAAACAAAAAAAAACGCCAAAACGAAAAAATTGCGAAAAACCGAAAGAAATCGCCTAAACGAAGAAAATTGTCAAAAATATAAATAAATCGGAAAACCCCTACAAAAAAAAAAAAACGCCAAAAACAAAAAAAAAGCCAAAACCGAAAAAATAGCTTAAACGAAAAATAGCGCAAAAAACTAAAAAAAATCGCTAAAAGCTGAAAAATCGCCATAAACTAAATAAAACGCCACAACTAAAAAATGCCAAAAAAAATCCCGAAAATGAAAAAAAACGCCAAATCAAGAAAAAATCGCTAAAACTAAAATAAAACGCAAAAAAACGAAAAAAATGACAAAAACGGAAAAAAGTCAAAACTTAAAAAAACGCAAAAAACCCAAAAATGAAAAAAGCGCCATAACAAGAAAAAATCGCTAAAATTAAATTAATTGCCAAAAAGCCGAAAAATCGCCAACACCAAAAAAACGCCAAAAATCCCGTATATGAAAAAGCGTCAAAACAAGAAAACAAATTGTCAAAAAGATATAAACGACAAAACTAATAGAACCCAAAAAAAACCCCCCAAAATATCCCAGAAACTAAAAAAGCGCCAAAATCAAAACGCCGAAAGCCATAAAAAAGTTCACCAAGTAATTAATTTTTTAACGTCTCAGATAAGATAATCCGTATATAGGCTAAAGTATATATTACACATATCGTTACCTTAACATAGAAAGGCCCTAACTCGTAAATTTTTTGAAATCGAAATTTTTTTAATTTTTGATACATTAGATGTTCTTCTATTGAAATATACAAAAAAACTCGATTTCAAAAAAAATATTGAGTTAAGGTAACGATATATAGTATCACTACGGACGGAACCCTTCGTGTGCGAGTCAATCACACTTTACTGAATTTATTTTATTTACTAGCAGACTTTCTCAAAAAAAAAATTTTTACATATCCTTTGCCATTTAAATACACCATTAAAAAAATATGCTTACCACATTGTAAGGATACTGCCACCACAAGATTCTTTGTTTCAAGTTTTCAATATTCCAGCCACAACTATGAGTAACTTGCATAGTTACTGTGAGTTTTAATGAGATTTGTTCAGAAACAAACAAAAAAATCTGGCCTACTTTTAAGAAACATGTGTAAAGAATAAAATAAAGACATAATGCCTACAAATATAAAACAGTGTACAATGTAAGAGAGAAAAGGCAGAGTTTCCAATTAACAAAGATTTCCTTGGAACGCAAATAAATGGTTTACAAAACACATAATTAATTTACTCAAAAGCCAACATAATTATGATTAAAAATTTTTCGCAAAAGTTTAAGCTTAACAAAAATTTGAAACTTATTAAGGATTTAAGGTCTTAAATGCAAATGAAAAATCTAGATCTAAACAAAGCATACTTAAAAGTCAGATAACAAATTTAATTAATGCTAAAACATATGAAACAACTGTCATATCTTATCCAATTGTAATCATCGTTGTATGAAGGAAGCCTCTCTGTTACAAAAATCACTTTAAATTTTGATTAACTATAAGTTACCAAAAATCTACTTAGACGTATTCAAAAGTGATTTGACTACAATGATTTATTTATTTTAGAGTTTTTTTTACATAAAGCATTATATTTAAGATTATTTTTGTGTACCTACTCATTTAGCTTAAGAAGGCAATAATTATAAGAGGAATGTCTACAATCATCTTTTAGCATATACATACACAAGGCGGGTACGCCATTAAACGTTGTGTCAATTTTTGATGTATTGGCAAAATCTCATAACCCATCTTATTAAAAGTTAAATAAGAAAACTGTCAACCATTCATAAATTTTTTTGAAAGGAAACTGTTAACAACAGATTTTGTTTATTTTACTCGGCTGTCGTTTCGAAGATTAATACATTTCGTAATTGGCAAGAGGAATGGCTGATTTTTCTTCAAATACTCGTGCATATATTTTACAGCAGCAAGGAGGAAGAAAATTTATACTATAAAAGGCTTAAGAGCTTAAAATTTTCATATCACACGAAACATGCAATAACTATGAAGAAAGGTTTGCTTTCAAAAATAATTTAAAGCTTATTTAATGGAGAATTAAGAAATTAAATAAAAAAACAATAAATAGCTAATCGCCGATGATAAGAATTACTAAGAGGCTTAAAATAAATAATTTACTTAAATATTAAAAAGAAAACTAGGCCATACTTTAAAGTGTTTTGTTTAGAGTGAAGAGAAAAGTAAATATTTATTAAATAAAAATTAAAGATTTATTGCAAAAATTATCAAATAGTCATCGGACATTGGGAAAAAATTAAATAAAAAAAATATTTTAGAGCAATATTTATAGAAAAATATTATAAGCAAAAACTTATCGATAACTTGTGAAGATATCGAAAATATTTCTAATTATTAATAGATCATCAAACGGGCCTTTTGGAAAGAATTATTCATCCCTATCGTGAATAATATGTGCAATTTTTATTCCCATAAAATTTTCATTCCCCATGAAGGGAAATTTACAATCGTGAATTTCATGGGAACGTTTGTTCCCGCCATCAATGCGTAGTGAATGTAAAAAAAGGGAAGAAGACTTGTAAAGCGACATGGAAAAAATTCTTTAGTACACCCAAAAAAAAAACACTTAAAATTAATAAAAACCATATTGAATTAATAAGAAACGTTAACGAACGTTATATCAATTTATTAATTTATTAATTTTATTTATTTTTAAATATCTCAATATACATTTTCTATTATATGGAAAATTATTGAATTAATGTTACGCGTTCTTATTTTTAAGTTGCATTTTTTCCCTGAGTGTATACCACAGCCTTAACATTTAATACATGTGAATTAAAGAGATTCATCTTCAATAAAAAAAAGGTGTTGCAGAAAATTATTGTTATTAATCGTGAAAATTACTTACTGATCTTGTCCTAAAAATAATTATTTATAACTTTTAATATATGTGACCTTCTCCGAGAAAAGGGACCTAGTGTGTGAAAATGAAGTTTTGAGAAAAACTCATTTCATCTTATTCTACACCCTTTTAGGTACCAGAATCCACTCGTAAGTCCAAACCCGTTTTTTACACACTAGGTCCCTTTTCTAGGAGAAGGTCGCATATACATAATTGCAAGTATAATATTGAAATTACGCAATGTATTAATTCAGTTCGCCAGCAAAAATAAAGTGAACAAACAAACCCATGGGAAAAGTGCACAAATCCATGTGAAAAATATTATTAAATAACGATAAAGGGAATCAAGAAAGGGAACACATTTCTAGGGAAAAATTATTCGTGATTGCAATTTAGGGAAAAGGGAAAATATTTCGAGGGAAAAGCTGTTCACAATAGGGATGATTAATTTGGTTACCTGTGAAAAATTGTCGATAATATGAGAAAAGGATTTGTCACCATATTTTTTTATTATTAATAGTAAATAAATTTACATATTAATATGCGGTTAGGAGAACTAAGTGCTGTGGGAATGGGTTTTATATAAAAATTAAAGAAGTGTTGCTATGCACATAAATATTATTTAAATGTCAGAGTACGACCACACGAGCAATTTGATGTGTCTTAACACAAGCAATAACGTCGGCAGAATGATGACGTCAAATTGCTTGTTTTCAACAATTTATCTAGAGGTGGCGAACACGTATATTCAAATATATTTGAATTTTTATGCATATACATACCTAATTTATCCTAAATTATTAGATCTTTTGTCTATTGTAAATTGAAATTATATTTATTTCATTTATTTCAAAAAATTTTTCTTACTGTTTTGTTGAAAAAAAAAAAAATTAATATTATTTCAATTTGACAGCATGTGTTAAGAGATTATTGCTCAGCAATGTATTTTAACATTTGTTGCTGAATATATATTCGAACACATATTCATACGGTCTACACGCTAATATCTTGTGTCGGCAATCGAATTTGACAATTGCCATGGCAATAATTGCCAAGATTATTGCTCGTGTGGACGGCTAGTCAATAAAATATTCTTGTAAAATTTTTTTTTAAATTTTATTTTTTATTAAAAAATATTATTTAAAATATTTTTGTAAAATCTTTTTATGAATGTATAAATTTTTATTTATATGTATTTAATTTTTTATTAAAAAAAATTGTTTAAAATATTTTTGTGAAATTATTTTTTAAATGAGACATTTTTAGATTTTAATTGAACTATAGTGAATTTTTAATCAGAAATAATTTTTAGTCAGGCTTAAGTTCAGTAATTTCAATTCTTTTATTGAATGAAATATTTTTATTAATTAATGTGAGTTTCTAAAGAAGAGAAGAAAAATTAAATTAGACTTTTAAGCTAGGGGAAAATACCGATATTTTTCTGTGCAGCAAAGCACTTCATCAGCACCCTAGTCTATCTACTTGGGTAGAGATTATTATTAACATCAGCTATTTAACGTAAATTCTAATGAAACGGAATGTGAGAAATTATTGTTGTGTACAATTATTGATTTACCTTTGGTAAATACATATGTAAGTGTAACTATTTATTTCCCCTGTTTTTCAATTTTTTCATTTTTCTATTTAGGTTAGCACGAAGTTATATTACTCTACCTACGTATGTTTAACTATTCTTGCTTATCTTTTACGATCATCACATTAATTATTTTTACTTATTCGATGTACCGTCGGTACATACATGTAAGTATTATAGTAGTGGATAGATATTATGTTGAAATTACTGAACTTAAGCCTGACTAAAAATTATTTTTTAAATTTAAATTTTTATTTAAAAAAATTTATTTAAACAATTCAAATTTTAACTTTTATTCAGAAAACAAGTTATTTAAAAAATTTTTGTATTTTTTTTTAAATTTTAACTTTTATCTAAAAATATATATTTAAAATATTTTTTTGAATTTTTTTTTAATTTAAATTTTTATGAAAAAAAAAATTTATTTAAAATATTTCAACTGTGAGGAGGACCAATGGGAAAGTGATGCCAATACAAATGCACATTTGTATATACAGCCGATCCTCTCCAACTATCAACCTCACCCACTGTCCACCCGAGACTTGGAGTCGTCTGTCACGCTAACGTTGCTCTGACGACCGACCAGGGGCGGTATAACCCTAAACGCAGCACGGAGTAAATACATGCAGCAACTTAACACGCCTGGGAGCATAGTTAGCAGCCCCAACATCAGGATCGGACGCTATTGCCTAATCAGTCATTTGTCTGAAAACAAGCTGATTACTGAAACCGTTTTAAGAAAAATTTACGGTCCTATGCTCCGTAGGAACATAGGAGTTAAAAGGAACAAATATAATGTATTTTAACTGTGAAATAAAAAACTATGCAACCAGTTTTGGTAGTGAAATTACTTATTTACGTCCCTTTTCACAATGTATGGTTAAGAGTTAACGTGAACCTTAACTGCAAGTTCTTCATACAAAACTTGCCGTTAAAGTCTCTGTTATCTTTAAACCATACATTGTGAAAAGGTACATTAGACTAATTTATTTGCCAGTAAAAAAAATTATTGACAGCACACCCACACAGAAAAAATTATTCCCAAAAAATTTTCAAACAAACGTGTGTTTTGAAATATAATTTAGTTTCAGTAAATATTTTTTACTGTTCCAGTAAATTATTTGTTCCAATTTTATTTTATGTAAAAAAAAAACTGTATAGAATGAAAATTATCTACATAAAGTAAAATTTGTAAAAAAAAATTTAGATTTTAGACTTTGGTGTTATTTGTTCATTAATAATTATCACATGTAATTTGGCTTAAAAAGCGATACGAACTTTAGCCCGTTCAAATCACAAATATAGAAACAAATGGGGTTCGAATAATAATTAAAATTAACTAAAAATTAATAGCCATGGGCCTGTGGCAAAAATTAAAAAAAAAAAATAAAAATATACTTAATAGTAACAAATCAAAAAAGTTTGTCTTAAGTAGAACAAAAAATAAGCAAATTAAGTAACATGTGTATAATTAGTAAAAAGAACAAAACGACAATGGTAAGACTGTTGTAAATATAGTGATGGTAAAATTAAGCTTACAATACAAAAAAGCTTTCAGCAAATTGAAATACGATGAATCAAAACAATTCACATATTCCATTTGCAATAAAATGCTAAGTATATAAAGCAGAAATCTACATCAACTGACACCACACACAGTGGCCCAAACACAAAAGAACGCTGATGATGAAGGTTTAGTGGCCTTCGAAAACGGCTGGCTGTTCCGTTCAACTATGTGTTGTTAGTCAGAATATTTACAACAGACTTTGGTGTTATTTGTTCATTAATAATTATCACATGTAATTGGGCTTAAAAAGCGATACGAACTTTAGCCCGTTCAAATCACAAATATAGAAACAAATGGAGTTCGAATAATAATTAAAATTAACTAAAAATTTTGATTTATTTTTTTTTTACTTAAATTTGTTATTTTCAATAAATTTATTTTTATATATGTACTGAAAAAAAAATTTGTCTGATTTATTTTAAAATTTTATTTTTTTTTAAGATTTTTGTTTGCGGGTTTCAAACTTATTATGTTTGTATATTGTGATTCTCAATATAGTATTAAGAGTCTTACTATAAATTTACGGAGTTTGTTAGCTAAATTAAAAAAATTTTTGGGTTGAAGTCTACTGACGAGTTCCAAAAGCGGGAACGAAATGCTTAACCATAAAAACAAGCCAATTTTTTAAAGTAAAAAAATAGTTGAACCTTTCAGTTATTTATTTCAGATAAAACTTTTACTAATTAAAAAAAAAAATTTAAGAATTGTTATTGATTCAGTCAATTTATTTTCTGATAATACGAAAAATTTTAGTGAATGTGTTTGTAAATTATGAAAAAAAAAAAAATTGCTGAATAATACAAAAAAAATCTGCAAATGTTTTTCTGTTCCTATTAATAAATTTGACTGAAAATATTTTGAGTTTCAGTTAACTTTTTTCTCTAATGCCATAATAAGTTAACTAAAAATAAATATTTTTTTTCAGTTAAATTTTTACAAAATTGTTATCAGAATCCACAAATTTCTTTGTAGGTCCGCCCGCATTCACACAAAAAATTTACTGATTCAATGAATTTGGTTACTGAAAACGAAATTTAGTTTTTTCTGTGCATATTTCTTTTATTTAATAAAGATTTATAGATTTTAAAACGAAGACTTTCACAAAACAATATTTTTTTTTTAATTCATATATATATAACAATTTATGAAAAATTTCTTGTTTACTTTTCCAGGAAAACAAAGTTATCGAAAACATGCGTTTATCTTTTCTTTACCAAAAATATTATAAATAGCAGGCAGAAATATATCATTAAGCGAAAATTTAACGATATTAAAATTAATACTCATATCTAAAACTATAAAATCTTACACTTACATTGTTATTTATATTAATTCGAAATTTATTTCCTGGTGCTTCAGCGTTGTCTATATGCATTTCATTGTTGCTGTAACAAATCATCAGTAGACTTCAACCACACATTTCGAACAGTCACAAATTTCAAATTAAAATAAACTTCTGTGAATATGTCGATTAATGGATTTCTTGATAGTAATTTATAATAAAATATTTTTTTAAATAAATTATCGATAACACAAAAACAAACATTTAAGTTTTTATTGAGAAAAAAATAATTTTGGTTTACAAAATGTTTATTAATAAACAAATTTCCATAAAAAATTTGTTTTTTAAACTTTTTGTAAATCAAAATAATTTTTTTTTTTGAATACGGCAGTTTATATTAAAATATATAATCGAATAAATGTATTTAAAAAAATCCATACATTAATAATTATATATTATAATGGGCTTAATTACGAGTGTTGTGTTACGACTACGACTACGACGATTTTATATTAGATTAAAGAAAAAATGTTGCAATGTACTTTAGCCTAGTACAAAATCGTCGTAGTCGAAGTCGTAACAAAAACTTAATTTTGCAATAAAAAAGTAACCTTTTTAGGCCCCAATACTCGTAGTTATTGAAGGCTTCAGCGCTGCATTAAAAAGCATACTTTTAGGGATGAACCTTTTTATATAAAAAAAAAATTTTTTTTGCTTGATACATGAAATTTTGCAAAATTTAGATGAAGTGCAAAGCATATGAACTCACGTGCATAATAAAATAGTTCCAAAAAGAACTAGGTAGTCTTACATGTTAAAAAACATTACAAAATATATCCTGGCTTAAAATTGCAAAACAATTTATAATAAATAGTTTGTCTTTTTTTTCTTAGTTTTTAGGGTTCCGTACACCAAAGGTGAAAAGGAACCCTATTGTTTTCGCTACGCTGTCCATCTGTCCGTCACACGGTATTTTCTCAGGAACCGTAAGAACTACGGACCTGAAATTTGGACACAGTATGTAGAACCTTGGCCGCTACAACAACAAATACATGAGAATTAAAAATTAAAGGGTGTTCCAAAACGAGCAACGAAAAATGTTAAAATCCCATGTAATATACATACAATTGTATATTGAAACTTGAAATTTGTAAAATTAGTGTATTTTTATACAGACTACAACAATTAACAATAAAATTTAAAAAATTTAAATTAAAGGGTGGTCCATCAGTTAATGCAATTTTGGCTATGTAATTTTGACAATTTGCTATATCTTGGAAACCGTAAGAGGCAAACACTTGAAATTTTCAAAAACGGTAAAACTAAAAAAACCGAAAATTATAAAATCGCCAAACCAAAAAAAAAAAAAAAATCGTCAAAAATTAAAAAAAAATCGCCAAAATTAAAAAAAAAATTCTAACACTAAAATAAATCGCCAAATTCGAAAAAATCGCCAAAATGAAAAAAAAACGCCAAAATGAAAAAAAAACGCCAAAAATCGAAAAAAATCGCTAAAACGCGAAAATGTGGCCAAAACTAAAAAAAAAACATTTAAATAAAAAAAAATCGCACAAATGAAAAAAATGGCCAAAAATAAAAAAATCGCCAAAATGAAAAAACGCCAAAAAACCGAAAAAAATCGCCAAAACAAGAAAATAAAGTGTCAAAACTAAAAAAAGAGCCAAAACTTAAAAAAATCGCCAAAGCCGAAAAAACGCAAAAACCGCCAAAACAAAAAAACGGAAAGACCCCAAAAACGAAAAAAATGCCAAAACTATATATTATATAGGATGAAGTTTGTATTAAATTACATATGTATCTAGTGTTCGTACGGAACCCTTCGTGCGCGAGTCAGAGTCGCACTTTACTGAATTTATTGTTTTTTTTTCATTTTTCATTTCTCTTCTCTTTTGTTTTATGAAATCTGCCAAAAACATCAACTCATTTACATATTTCTATATCCATTTCAAGCAGTTGCTTGCTAGAGAAAAAAAAATCAGTAATTATAGAAAAAGTGTAGCATACTTGTTAGGGTGAATAATAAATCATTCAGATATGGTTGGAACAAGTTATGTATATATTAAATTATAGGGGTTGGGAAATTTTCATAAGTCAAATCAGTATCCATCAACTCAAACTTAATTGTATTTATTTATTTATTTGTTTTAATCGAATGCTTCTCTGCTTGTCATTTTTCTTTTATTAGCTGTCAAATCAGCTAATTAGTCTGGATAACTAGATATGCGTTAGTTGGCACAAAAGGAAAACTATTTTAGTTTTCCTCTTGTGATTTTTTTGTTTAGGCAATTTTCTCTTGTGTGTTGCATGTCATAAGCACATTCATAAAAACTGCCAACCTTGCTGCGAGTGTTACAAGTCCCTCATCAATGACACGTGTCTAGCCACTTTATGTATGGCTCGAAATGAGTTTCTAACTAAAATAAAAATACAACTGGTGTTTCAAATACCAAGTCGACAGGGCCATAGTAGGATATAGCACCCCATACCTTCCCTGCTGTCTCTGCATTAATTCGTGGAAATAAAAACTGCAACCAGCAGGTCCATCGATATTAAGAGTAATTGCCGTCCCACGAGGGGCGCTTCGCGTTCGCTTGATTTAAGTAATATTGAAAACAACTAGACCATGGAAAGACATGTGCGTGAAGACAAATTTTAAAATTTATAACCCTAGACACAAACCGCCTTGTTTAACAGAGCTCAGTTAACAAAAAAACATACCTCTATTAAATAATAATAATTAGTTTTTACCCACAAAATGGACTTGATTCCCAATTTTTAAAGCAAAATGAATCAGAAAATTTAAACCGCAAGGCTTCTCTATGCGTCCCTTATATAGATAAAACATTTAATACATCCAACAACATGAAAAATACATATCTTAACCCACAGTCAATATATGATTTTTAGTAATTTTTTTCAAAAATCGTTGGAGATGGGGAAAAAAAGAATATTGGAGAAGACTCCTATATGCCTCTAGATCAACGTCCAATAGTCAAAAGTCATAACAGCCTGTTTTCGTAAAAATTACAACACAATTTCAAAAAAAGTTTGTTTAAATTTGAAAAATAATTTTGGTATTTTTTTTTTCAAAAATGTTAGGAGATGGGGAAAAATGAATATTGGAGGAGACTCCTGGACGCCTCTAGATCAATATCCAATACTCAAAAAAAAAACTCCTCTCAACTCAACACATTCAGCTGAACAAATTTCTGCTTTCATTTGAAAATTTAAATGTGAACACGTCCCAAACATTTAAATAAATCAATTTTGAAGCCCCGAATATTTTTCATGTATCAATAATATAAATAAATAATATAAATTAAATCAAAAAGAGTATAAGGAAAATTTTAAATATATTGAAATATTCCAAGTATTTAACAAAAAAAATCTCTGGCGATTTATCATATGGAATCATTTCGTTATTTACATATTTCTTCATTTAACATTTATTTTATATTTATTTTGCTTTTGATTAAATGTTGCTATTCTTTGATTTTTTTATGCACATATTGTTTATTGTTAACTATCAACTGGCATCAGATGCAAATAATGTCTATACAACAACTTCATTGCAATAAATTTTATTCCTCTTAATTCCTATCATATCAAATTCGTATCAGAATGCATTTAATTTAATGAAAAGACAGAATAAAATATTTATTCTCACACAGACTGATGAGAAAACACATACATAGATGTACGATGCCAGTGGCAGAAGTGTTCCAACAAAACAAAACAAACTTACAGCTAGAAAAAAAATTAATTTTACTGCAAGAAACAGGGGCTTTTATTTTAGATTTCCCATTTTAAAAATCGGTTTTTGCGTTTAATGAGACAAATATAAAATTTGCAGAAAATGCTATTTTAAATTATATTCGGTTTTTTTCTTCTAGATTTCCCATTTTAAAACCCGGTTTTCGCGTTTAATGAGACAAATATAAAATTTGCAGAAAATGCTATTTTAAATTTTATTCGGTTTTTTTTCAGATTTCCCATTTTAAAAATCGGTTTTTGAGATTTATGAGATAAATATAAAATTTGCAGAAAAGGCCATTTTAAATTTTATTCGGTGCTTTTTTTTTTACAGATTTCCTATTTCAAAAACCGATTTTTTGACAAGATGGGGCGGGGGGGGGTTTCGATTTAAGCGACAAAAATAAAATTTGCATAAATTGCAATTTCAGTTTATTCACTTCACTGCACAAACATAATTAACAAATTGGTCAATCTAGAGGGCTGCACAAGTCATTCTACACGGGAAAATTTATCTGTTAGTTAATATTAGTATTTGATTGCTTTGCAAAAGGTAAATTCATTCTTTTTAAACTGCAAATTCAATTAAGTATTTGCTTGATACTAAACGATTTTTCATTTTACTTTTTCTGCACTTATGCATACGACAACTTCACTAATGTACAGTATTTCACTACTGTACAGTACTTCACTACTGTACAGTACTTCACTACTCTTCAGTACTTGCAAACTTCAGTGCATCTTTCATATAAAAACAACAAGTTTTTTAGAAATTTTTTCTTGTTCCTGCTTCAAATCAAAGTTTTTGAAATATCCTGAAAAACATCATATCGCTTATTTACGCAAAGAACGTCATAACTCAAAAAAATAGAATGGAAGCAGAATTAATACTCATATCGTTGTTGATATGGCGTAAACATGTCACACAACTATCTCGTTGACTTAACTCTCGAGAGAAAAATTTACGGCCTATTCCACAATGTCACCAGAAATCGTTCGATCGAATACTTATATTGAAAACAACAACAAATTTTCTAATGTTATTGTTGTTTGCAATAGAAGTTGTCGATCGAACGATTTCTGGTGACATCGTGGGATAGGCCGTTAATTTTCTTTTTCCATTAAGTTGTGTGTAAATTGAAATTTTAAAACTCGTTTTCTCGATAACTGGTCTTTTGAGTTATTATATTCTTTGAACAAATGAGCAATAAGTTTATATTAAAACACCCAATAAGCTATTGAGAATCACAATATACAAACATAGTAAGTTTAAAAGCCAGCCTTTGGGGGGGGGGGGGGTTCTACTCTGTAATTCGAAACGCTAGAAAATGCTTTCGAATTTGCGTGCTTAACATATAAAGTTGACAGCATTTTCTTTCGTTTCGAATTACGGAGTAGACCGCATGTTTTGAACACAAGTTTTATGCTTCAAATGATATCGTATCACATTATATTATCTACAAAATCTGAGGAGTCGTTCAGCAACCAGTCCCGTACTCACCCACATGTAATAATGTGGGCACATATGCAAAATAATCAAATCAAAATATTAAAAAATATATGTATATATGTACATACATATATGTATAAATATCAAAAAATTTTTATTATGCACGAGTGCAAAATACTACAGGCATTTGGCAAGCAACAAAACAATAACAAAATTAAATTAAAACAACACAAATTATCTATAGCACACTGTCTGTTGATGTTATTGTTTACCATGTAAATAAATCACATTTGAAGCGCTGAAATTCATTAAAATTTACTGACAACACTGTGCCACAAAATAATAAATCCACCACGTTTACTGGAAAGACTTAATTTGGCAGGCAGCATTAAGGCCTCATTAGTTTTTACTTTTCGTTGCTGTTCTGTTACCGTTCTTTTCTGCATCAAGTATTTTGCAACTACTACGATGAATCAAAACAATTCACATATTCCATTTGCAATAAAATGCTAAGTATATAAAGCAGAAATCTACATCAACTGACACCACACACAGTGGCCCAAACACAAAAGAACGCTGATGATGAAGGTTTAGTGGCCTTCGAAAACGGCTGGCTGTTCCGTTCAACTATGTGTTGTTAGTCAGAATATTTACAACAGACTTTGGTGTTATTTGTTCATTAATAATTATCACATGTAATTGGGCTTAAAAAGCGATACGAACTTTAGCCCGTTCAAATCACAAATATAGAAACAAATGGAGTTCGAATAATAATTAAAATTAACTAAAAATTTTGATTTATTTTTTTTTTACTTAAATTTGTTATTTTCAATAAATTTATTTTTATATATGTACTGAAAAAAAAATTTGTCTGATTTATTTTAAAATTTTATTTTTTTTTAAGATTTTTGTTTGCGGGTTTCAAACTAATTATGTTTGTATATTGTGATTCTCAATATAGTATTAAGAGTCTTACTATAAATTTACGGAGTTTGTTAGCTAAATTAAAAAAATTTTTGGGTTGAAGTCTACTGACGAGTTCCAAAAGCGGGAACGAAATGCTTAACCATAAAAACAAGCCAATTTTTTAAAGTAAAAAAATAGTTGAACCTTTCAGTTATTTATTTCAGATAAAACTTTTACTAATTAAAAAAAAAATTTAAGAATTGTTATTGATTCAGTCAATTTATTTTCTGATAATACGAAAAATTTTAGTGAATGTGTTTGTAAATTATGAAAAAAAAAAAATTGCTGAATAATACAAAAAAAATCTGCAAATGTTTTTCTGTTCCTATTAATAAATTTGACTGAAAATATTTTGAGTTTCAGTTAACTTTTTTCTCTAATGCCATAATAAGTTAACTAAAAATAAATATTTTTTTTCAGTTAAATTTTTACAAAATTGTTATCAGAATCCACAAATTTCTTTGTAGGTCCGCCCGCATTCACACAAAAAATTTACTGATTCAATGAATTTGGTTACTGAAAACGAAATTTAGTTTTTTCTGTGCATATTTCTTTTATTTAATAAAGATTTATAGATTTTAAAACGAAGACTTTCACAAAACAATATTTTTTTTTTAATTCATATATATATAACAATTTATGAAAAATTTCTTGTTTACTTTTCCAGGAAAACAAAGTTATCGAAAACATGCGTTTATCTTTTCTTTACCAAAAATATTATAAATAGCAGGCAGAAATATATCATTAAGCGAAAATTTAACGATATTAAAATTAATACTCATATCTAAAACTATAAAATCTTACACTTACATTGTTATTTATATTAATTCGAAATTTATTTCCTGGTGCTTCAGCGTTGTCTATATGCATTTCATTGTTGCTGTAACAAATCATCAGTAGACTTCAACCACACATTTCGAACAGTCACAAATTTCAAATTAAAATAAACTTCTGTGAATATGTCGATTAATGGATTTCTTGATAGTAATTTATAATAAAATATTTTTTTAAATAAATTATCGATAACACAAAAACAAACATTTAAGTTTTTATTGAGAAAAAAATAATTTTGGTTTACAAAATGTTTAATAAACAAATTTCCATAAAAAATTTGTTTTTTAAACTTTTTGTAAATCAAAATAATTTTTTTTTTTGAATACGGCAGTTTATATTAAAATATATAATCGAATAAATGTATTTAAAAAAATCCATACATTAATAATTATATATTATAATGGGCTTAATTACGAGTGTTGTGTTACGACTACGACTACGACGATTTTATATTAGATTAAAGAAAAAATGTTGCAATGTACTTTAGCCTAGTACAAAATCGTCGTAGTCGAAGTCGTAACAAAAACTTAATTTTGCAATAAAAAAGTAACCTTTTTAGGCCCCAATACTCGTAGTTATTGAAGGCTTCAGCGCTGCATTAAAAAGCATACTTTTAGGGATGAACCTTTTTATATAAAAAAAAAATTTTTTTTGCTTGATGCATGAAATTTTGCAAAATTTAGATGAAGTGCAAAGCATATGAACTCACGTGCATAATAAAATAGTTCCAAAAAGAACTAGGTAGTCTTACATGTTAAAAAACATTACAAAATATATCCTGGCTTAAAATTGCAAAACAATTTATAATAAATAGTTTGTCTTTTTTTTCTTAGTTTTTAGGGTTCCGTACACCAAAGGTGAAAAGGAACCCTATTGTTTTCGCTACGCTGTCCATCTGTCCGTCACACGGTATTTTCTCAGGAACCGTAAGAACTACGGACCTGAAATTTGGACACAGTATGTAGAACCTTGGCCGCTACAACAACAAATACATGAGAATTAAAAATTAAAGGGTGTTCCAAAACGAGCAACGAAAAATGTTAAAATCCCATGTAATATACATACAATTGTATATTGAAACTTGAAATTTGTAAAATTAGTGTATTTTTATACAGACTACAACAATTAACAATAAAATTTAAAAAATTTAAATTAAAGGGTGGTCCATCAGTTAATGCAATTTTGGCTATGTAATTTTGACAATTTGCTATATCTTGGAAACCGTAAGAGGCAAACACTTGAAATTTTCAAAAACGGTAAAACTAAAAAAACCGAAAATTATAAAATCGCCAAACCAAAAAAAAAAAAAAAATCGTCAAAAATTAAAAAAAAATCGCCAAAATTAAAAAAAAAAATTCTAACACTAAAATAAATCGCCAAATTCGAAAAAATCGCCAAAATGAAAAAAAAACGCCAAAATGAAAAAAAAACGCCAAAAATCGAAAAAAATCGCTAAAACGCGAAAATGTGGCCAAAACTAAAAAAAAAACATTTAAATAAAAAAAAAATCGCACAAATGAAAAAAATGGCCAAAAATAAAAAAATCGCCAAAATGAAAAAACGCCAAAAAACCGAAAAAAATCGCCAAAACAAGAAAATAAAGTGTCAAAACTAAAAAAAGAGCCAAAACTTAAAAAAATCGCCAAAGCCGAAAAAACGCAAAAACCGCCAAAACAAAAAAACGGAAAGACCCCAAAAACGAAAAAAATGCCAAAACTATATATTATATAGGATGAAGTTTGTATTAAATTACATATGTATCTAGTGTTCGTACGGAACCCTTCGTGCGCGAGTCAGAGTCGCACTTTACTGAATTTATTGTTTTTTTTTTCATTTTTCATTTCTCTTCTCTTTTGTTTTATGAAATCTGCCAAAAACATCAACTCATTTACATATTTCTATATCCATTTCAAGCAGTTGCTTGCTAGAGAAAAAAAAATCAGTAATTATAGAAAAAGTGTAGCATACTTGTTAGGGTGAATAATAAATCATTCAGATATGGTTGGAACAAGTTATGTATATATTAAATTATAGGGGTTGGGAAATTTTCATAAGTCAAATCAGTATCCATCAACTCAAACTTAATTGTATTTATTTATTTATTTGTTTTAATCGAATGCTTCTCTGCTTGTCATTTTTCTTTTATTAGCTGTCAAATCAGCTAATTAGTCTGGATAACTAGATATGCGTTAGTTGGCACAAAAGGAAAACTATTTTAGTTTTCCTCTTGTGATTTTTTTGTTTAGGCAATTTTCTCTTGTGTGTTGCATGTCATAAGCACATTCATAAAAACTGCCAACCTTGCTGCGAGTGTTACAAGTCCCTCATCAATGACACGTGTCTAGCCACTTTATGTATGGCTCGAAATGAGTTTCTAACTAAAATAAAAATACAACTGGTGTTTCAAATACCAAGTCGACAGGGCCATAGTAGGATATAGCACCCCATACCTTCCCTGCTGTCTCTGCATTAATTCGTGGAAATAAAAACTGCAACCAGCAGGTCCATCGATATTAAGAGTAATTGCCGTCCCACGAGGGGCGCTTCGCGTTCGCTTGATTTAAGTAATATTGAAAACAACTAGACCATGGAAAGACATGTGCGTGAAGACAAATTTTAAAATTTATAACCCTAGACACAAACCGCCTTGTTTAACAGAGCTCAGTTAACAAAAAAACATACCTCTATTAAATAATAATAATTAGTTTTTACCCACAAAATGGACTTGATTCCCAATTTTTAAAGCAAAATGAATCAGAAAATTTAAACCGCAAGGCTTCTCTATGCGTCCCTTATATAGATAAAACATTTAATACATCCAACAACATGAAAAATACATATCTTAACCCACAGTCAATATATGATTTTTAGTAATTTTTTTCAAAAATCGTTGGAGATGGGGAAAAAAAGAATATTGGAGAAGACTCCTATATGCCTCTAGATCAACGTCCAATAGTCAAAAGTCATAACAGCCTGTTTTCGTAAAAATTACAACACAATTTCAAAAAAAGTTTGTTTAAATTTGAAAAATAATTTTGGTATTTTTTTTTTCAAAAATGTTAGGAGATGGGGAAAAATGAATATTGGAGGAGACTCCTGGACGCCTCTAGATCAATATCCAATACTCAAAAAAAAAACTCCTCTCAACTCAACACATTCAGCTGAACAAATTTCTGCTTTCATTTGAAAATTTAAATGTGAACACGTCCCAAACATTTAAATAAATCAATTTTGAAGCCCCGAATATTTTTCATGTATCAATAATATAAATAAATAATATAAATTAAATCAAAAAGAGTATAAGGAAAATTTTAAATATATTGAAATATTCCAAGTATTTAACAAAAAAAATCTCTGGCGATTTATCATATGGAATCATTTCGTTATTTACATATTTCTTCATTTAACATTTATTTTATATTTATTTTGCTTTTGATTAAATGTTGCTATTCTTTGATTTTTTTATGCACATATTGTTTATTGTTAACTATCAACTGGCATCAGATGCAAATAATGTCTATACAACAACTTCATTGCAATAAATTTTATTCCTCTTAATTCCTATCATATCAAATTCGTATCAGAATGCATTTAATTTAATGAAAAGACAGAATAAAATATTTATTCTCACACAGACTGATGAGAAAACACATACATAGATGTACGATGCCAGTGGCAGAAGTGTTCCAACAAAACAAAACAAACTTACAGCTAGAAAAAAAATTAATTTTACTGCAAGAAACAGGGGCTTTTATTTTAGATTTCCCATTTTAAAAATCGGTTTTTGCGTTTAATGAGACAAATATAAAATTTGCAGAAAATGCTATTTTAAATTATATTCGGTTTTTTTCTTCTAGATTTCCCATTTTAAAACCCGGTTTTCGCGTTTAATGAGACAAATATAAAATTTGCAGAAAATGCTATTTTAAATTTTATTCGGTTTTTTTTCAGATTTCCCATTTTAAAAATCGGTTTTTGAGATTTATGAGATAAATATAAAATTTGCAGAAAAGGCCATTTTAAATTTTATTCGGTGCTTTTTTTTTACAGATTTCCTATTTCAAAAACCGATTTTTTGACAAGATGGGGCGGGGGGGGGTTTCGATTTAAGCGACAAAAATAAAATTTGCATAAATTGCAATTTCAGTTTATTCACTTCACTGCACAAACATAATTAACAAATTGGTCAATCTAGAGGGCTGCACAAGTCATTCTACACGGGAAAATTTATCTGTTAGTTAATATTAGTATTTGATTGCTTTGCAAAAGGTAAATTCATTCTTTTTAAACTGCAAATTCAATTAAGTATTTGCTTGATACTAAACGATTTTTCATTTTACTTTTTCTGCACTTATGCATACGACAACTTCACTAATGTACAGTATTTCACTACTGTACAGTACTTCACTACTGTACAGTACTTCACTACTCTTCAGTACTTGCAAACTTCAGTGCATCTTTCATATAAAAACAACAAGTTTTTTAGAAATTTTTTCTTGTTCCTGCTTCAAATCAAAGTTTTTGAAATATCCTGAAAAACATCATATCGCTTATTTACGCAAAGAACGTCATAACTCAAAAAAATAGAATGGAAGCAGAATTAATACTCATATCGTTGTTGATATGGCGTAAACATGTCACACAACTATCTCGTTGACTTAACTCTCGAGAGAAAAATTTACGGCCTATTCCACAATGTCACCAGAAATCGTTCGATCGAATACTTATATTGAAAACAACAACAAATTTTCTAATGTTATTGTTGTTTGCAATAGAAGTTGTCGATCGAACGATTTCTGGTGACATCGTGGGATAGGCCGTTAATTTTCTTTTTCCATTAAGTTGTGTGTAAATTGAAATTTTAAAACTCGTTTTCTCGATAACTGGTCTTTTGAGTTATTATATTCTTTGAACAAATGAGCAATAAGTTTATATTAAAACACCCAATAAGCTATTGAGAATCACAATATACAAACATAGTAAGTTTAAAAGCCAGCCTTTGGGGGGGGGGGGTTCTACTCTGTAATTCGAAACGCTAGAAAATGCTTTCGAATTTGCGTGCTTAGCATATAAAGTTGACAGCATTTTCTTTCGTTTCGAATTACGGAGTAGACCGCATGTTTTGAACACAAGTTTTATGCTTCAAATGATATCGTATCACATTATATTATCTACAAAATCTGAGGAGTCGTTCAGCAACCAGTCCCGTACTCACCCACATGTAATAATGTGGGCACATATGCAAAATAATCAAATCAAAATATTAAAAAATATATGTATATATGTACATACATATATGTATAAATATCAAAAAATTTTTATTATGCACGAGTGCAAAATACTACAGGCATTTGGCAAGCAACAAAACAATAACAAAATTAAATTAAAACAACACAAATTATCTATAGCACACTGTCTGTTGATGTTATTGTTTACCATGTAAATAAATCACATTTGAAGCGCTGAAATTCATTAAAATTTACTGATAACACTGTGCCACAAAATAATAAATCCACCACGTTTACTGGAAAGACTTAATTTGGCAGGCAGCATTAAGGCCTCATTAGTTTTTACTTTTCGTTGCTGTTCTGTTACCGTTCTTTTCTGCATCAAGTATTTTGCAACTACTTTTTCTGTGAAAAGAATCAGCTGGCAACCTATAGAAATGATTACACTTGACAGTGTTGCCAGTTTTTTTTTCTAGAGCTTATCCCCAATTTTTGATTTGTCATCCCCCATTCAAATTTTTTCTTTTGTGAAAAATATGCAATTTTTTAGTTTAATTTAAAAAATAATGACAAAAATAACATATTTACTCAATAAAATTCATATATGTATATCGATAGCTATATTAAGATTTATATTCAGCCCAATTATGAATATTCCCGGGGAGTTTTTTCTCTTCCCTATCAATTGTTTTTGGGGAATAATCCTCCTATTCTAACCAAATACGGGAGAGAGTAAAATCTGGATCAGCTGTTTAATGTTTACATTTTATTCTGCAATAAAGCAAGAGTTCAGAAATAGAAATTTAATAAAAATTTGAGTTTCCATTGCCAATAAGATTGTGTGTTAATATAAATATCTTTTTTGCTTAAATAAAATATGAAATTAAAAGCGTAACCATATGCAACCATGCGGAATAACTTAATGCTGAGAAAGTGGAGCTAAAAATGCCCAGGTGCAGATGCGAGTGAATTAAATTTTCAATGACTGTATGTACAAAGGAATTTGTAAATTTCATAGTTTTTCTTATCGGTCTTGAAGAGGAAAACAAATCTTCCATTTACTTGCTATGTGAACTACATATGTGAAAGGAGGAGTGCAATTTTATTGTTTCAGTATTTTTTTTTCTAAAGGCAGAAGTAGTTAATGTTTTTGAAGTTGCTGTGAGCAGGACTTGGATAAAAATGCAAAAATAAAACAAGAGAGAAATATACCATTCCGGTGCTTATTTAAACCTTTTATTCTAAATAAATGAATATACCATTGTTTTATAACATTTATTAATTTGATTTTTAAACTTTTCCATTAGTTCCGTTCAAAATGTTTGGGGAGAAAATTCTCAAAGTTCTCCCTCTCCCTCATATATAGAATACCTACTGTTTTCCCGGGGAGTTCTTTCCCGGGGAAATTTTAATTCATAATAGGAGGAATGAGAAAGAGGAAAAAACTCCCGGCTAATTGCTATTCATAATTGGGCTGATTAATTTAATTTGCACTTTTAAAAATTGTAAAGAAAAATAATTACACATTGTTTAATATACACAAGTATAAACAATTTATAACCAAAGTTTACCATTTCAAAAACTACAGAATCGAAATACTTGTATTAAAAAGCTTTATAAGAAGGATTAAATTTGTCACAACAAATTGAATTATTTTTAAAGTGGGTGCTTATTCTAAGAAGTCCTTCCAACAAGTCATATTGCATTTTGTTACGTATTTTTGTTTTGGTAGTGTTCATTATGGGTTAATCTTTTAATAGTAACACACATTTTTAGACTTGCCAGACGCACATTTCTTAGTTAAAAAATCATTCTTGATACCATCACTTATAAAAAAAAAATCCTTAAAAAATCCCTTAAAATTTGGTTATCATCCCCAACGAATCCTTAGATCCCCAACACGAAATTTTCATCCCCAATCGCGAAAAAAAATCCCCAATTTGGGGACAAATCCCCTAAACTGGCGACACTGACACTTGTATACAAAATATCACAACACACTAATACATACACAATTTTGGCTGTCACTTAACGATATTTTCTAAAGATTTGTTCGCAACAGAACAAAACGAAAAAGGAAAACAAACCACACAGAAATTCCATACACTTAATATACTTTGTTTACAACACATATTCTATATCAACAGCACACAAGCATACAATAAAATTACGGAATGCGCAGTCTTTTTTTTTTATTCATGTATACAATCAGCTGTTCGCAACAGTGATGTCAACTGTGCAGTTTCTTCAATAATAGCAAAATCGTGCAGTGTCAACCATTCTGTAATTATTTAAATTATTATTTTAAAATATTTTAATTGAATTACTTGGGGATTTAAGCGGTAGTCATAATGCTGAAAGTGTCATAGTGATACATATATCAATATTTCGAATGTTTTTGTTGTTTTTAGGGTTCCCTACACTAAAGGTGAAAAGGAACCTTATTGTTTTCGCAACGATGTTCCGTCTATCTATCTGTCTATCCGTTACAGGCTGTTTTCTCGAGAACCCAAAGAACAACAGACCTGAAATTTCCACAGAATATGTAAAATTTTTGCCGGTACAACCACAACAAAATATATGACAGTTAAAAATTAAAGGGTGTTCTAAAGTGAGCAACGCAAAATGTTGAAATGCTAATGTTATATATAGATACTTGAAATTTTCAAAGTGTAATTTTAGGCAAACTACACCAATTAATACTGAAATTTAAAAAATCAAAATTAAAAGGCACTCTATCAGTTAATGTTATTTTGGCTATGTAATTTTGACAACTTGCCGTAAGAGGCAATCTCTTGAAATTTTCAAAAACGCTAAAACTAAAAAATTTTCAAATAAAAAAATCGCCAAAACGAAACAAAACGCCAAAAAATCTAAAAAAAAATCGCCAAAACAAAACGAAACTAGCAAAAAACAACGCTAAAACTAAAATAAATTTTCAAAACTAAAAAATCGCTAAACCAAAAAAATAAAAATGGCCGAAGACCGAAAAAAATCGCCAAAGGCCAGAAAAAATTGCCAAAAAGAAACAAAACGCGTCAAAACTGAAAAAATCTCCAAAGACCGAAAAAAGCGACTAAACTAAAAGAAGGCGTCAAAACTAAAATAAACCGACAAAAACCGAATAAATCGCCAAAACTAAAACATCGCTAAAAAAAAAACAAAAAAAAAAAAAACACGCCAAAACTAACAATCGCAAAAACTAAGTTAAATAGTCAAAACCACAAAAATCACCAAACCGAAAAAAATCGCCGAAGACCGAAAAAACGTCAAACTAAAAAAAACTGAAATAAAACGCCAAAATCTGAAAAGTAGCCATAATTAAAACAAATCCCAAACCGAAAAAAATTTCCAAAGACCGAAAAAATTGCCAAAACGAAACAAAAAGCACTAAAAACAAAAAAAAATAGAGAAAACTAAGTTAAATTCTCGAAAATACAAAAATCGCCAAACCGAAAAAAAATCGCCAAAGACCGAAAAAACGACAAAACTATAAAAAGTCGTCAAAACTACAATAAACCGACAAAACCCTAAAAATCGCCAAAGCTACAAAAATCGCCAAACCACAAAAAAAAACTCACCAAACACCGCAAAAAAACTGACAAAACGAAACAAAAAGCTATAAAAACAAAAAAATAGATAAACCTAAATTAAATTGTCAAAACCAAAAAAATCGCCAAACCGAAAAAAATCTTGGCGACCAAAAAAAAACGACAAAACTAAAAAAAGTCGTCAAAACTAAAATAAACCGCCAAAAAAGAAAAAATAGCCATAACTAAAATAATCATCAAACCGAAAATAGTTTTCAAAGACCGCAAAACGAAACAAAAAGCACCAAAATTAAAAAAATTACTAAAACTAAATTAAATTCTCAAAACTACAAAAATCGCCAAACCGGAAAAAATCGCCTAAGACCGAAAAAAATCGACAAAGCGAAAAAAAAGCGTCAAAACTAAAATAAACCGCCAAAAACCGAAAAATCGCCAAAGCTACAAAAATCGCCAAACAAAAAAAAAAAAAAAAAAAAAAAAAAAAACAACAAAGACCGCAAAAAAAGTCGCCAAAACGAAACAAAACGCACCAAAACTAAAAAAATTACTAAAACTAAATTAAATTCTCAAAACTACAAAAATCGCCAAACCGGAAAAAATCGCCAAAGACCGAAAAAACGACAAAACTAAACGAAGGCGTTAAAACTAAAATAAACCGATAAAAACCGAAAAAATCGCTAAAATTAAAATAAATTGCCACAACTAAAAAAAAATCGCAGAAACAAAATAATCGCCAAAAACCGGAAAAAAGCTTAATTTGGCACAGTGTTACATACGAGTATTTTTAGTTTTCGTACGGAACCGTTCGTGTGCGAGTCAAAATCGCACTTTACTGAATTTATTTTTTATGCACATTAGAATTATAAAATTAATTAAAATTAAGAGTTAACCAATATCAACTAACTGTCTTTTAATTATAAATAATAAATAAATAAAAAGTTGAGCCACAAAAACTGAAGTGTGCAGTGCGTATGGATCTTCAAAATTTTTGCAGCTATATTGATTGAGCGAAAACTGCACAATAAAGCAATTCGTGCTAAATAAATGACAATTAGATTTTTGATATTTCAGCATTTGACTGCCATAACTCCCACCTTGAATGTCAAATGTATTACAAGTTTTAAGGCTGGGTTAGCCGAACGTTGCTGTTGCTGTACCGTACCGTACCGTACTGTTAGCACGTTGGTGCACTTATAGAACATTTAAAAACGTGCGTATGCTTTACTTCGTTTTGTTGTTTTAATATTAAAAAGGAACAGCAGTTCACAAAACAGTGATGGGAAATAAAAAAGTTCAAATGGTGAATGTAGCGAAGAAAAAGTACCTAAAATATGTAAACGCTACTAAAACTGTATCGGTGCATGTACATAAAAATATATGTATGTATGTTATACATTTATAACAAATAAATATGTTCATAGATACATAGATATCGATGGACACAAGTACACCTCGTCACAAAAATTTATTGCAATATCGTAAAAATAACACTTTTAAAAGCAGTTTAACAAAGCAGTTGTGCTGTTTAATATTATGTTTTTAGCTTCCCCTGTAAAATTACAATTATTTGAGTTTTGATACCATTTAAATCCTTTAATACATATCACATTTAACTATATTATGCTCATACATATTTATGCATTTCTTTATTATATATATGTAAGTACATATACATACACATGCATGTATGTATATATTTGTGTAAATAAGTATGTATATATGTACATACCCAAATATTTATTTATATAATTATGTTTTTTCCACACAGATATTATTAACAAAGTACCAAAAAACAGAGCCAAAATACCCCTATTCCATTTAAATTACAATGTTACCATCACTGGCTTACAAACGTCACTTAACAACGTTAGGAAATTCTATTTTATACAGGATCAGACGTGCCGTCACCGTTACAGCAAATTTCGGTAAGCATTTGCATTGTTTTCAATCAACAAAAACGATCAGCTGTTTCGTTAGCTTACGTGGACGTTCGGCTAATTCTACCTTTAAGCATTTCTGCTACTTCCGCCTAGTGCAGCAAAATTGTATTATCATTTTATTGATTTTTTTTAAGGAAATTAATTTTCTATAAATTTCATTAGAACAACTAACATTAATTTATTTAATTTTTATACATACATGCGTATTTATGTATGTAGTTTCTCTTTAGTTTATTGGATTATAAAAAAAAATCTCATTTGTTTTTAATGTTTACTATCAAAAATAAAATAAAGAAAACATATTGTCGGCAATAATTTTAATTTTGAATGAAATATTTTCAATAAACATTTGGTGCTATTTCAATTTTAGTTTTGTGTCAGTTTTTGTTTTTTGTTTGTTTTTTTTTTTTTGGTCGCTGTTCCAAACTTGAACTTAAATTTTTGGCTTTGGGCCAAATAGTAAAAAAAAAAATTATAATTTTTGTGATTTTTAATCATACAAAAATTTTTAATGAATATTCCAGTCATTACAAGCCACAGAAATTTATTTTTGTAAATTTTTTATTTATTTTTTTGCTTGTGTGTTTTAGTTGATGTTTGCTTGACGGTGTTAACAACAAAATTAAAGCGAAAATTTCGGCCAATAGCACAACAACAGCAACAACTTTTACAAAAAAAAAAAAAAAAAACATGTTATTCATAGTCAACAAACAATTCAACTTGCCAATTTTTATTACTAATTTTTTATTTTTCTGTCGTAAATATGACAGCGAAAATGCATTTCTTAAATTTAATGCAATTTTTGAATTTTTTCTTTTTTAAGACAAGAGAAAAATTTTAAAAAACTTTCTTTCATTATTTAAATACATGGCATAATATGAAAGTTAATAAAAAATCATTCACAAAATAAAGCAGTTTTTGATTTTATTAAAAAAAAACAAAAAAGATTCGAGTTCTATGGAAAACAAACCTGAATTTCTGCAGAACCTTTGCAATTTGGGAGACACTTGTTATACAAACGAGAATGGCATAAATGCAATTTATAATTGTGTTCCTGTCACTTCAAACACCCACCACAAACAACGCACAACCTCGTATGTGTGGCTTTCTTAATAGCCTAAAAGCATGCTTTATAAAACAGCTACAAGCAACAATTTTTCTCAGCGTTTACAACGCAATATAATCCCACCAGCACCTCCTCCTTCCCATCCCTTATAGTAAAGCGTATTGGGCGCCATATTTAATTATTTTTAAAAGCATAATATTACTTAAAAAGTCGTTAAACCTCTCAATTTATCAAAACTTTTTAAATTAGTCAATCCCTATTGAAATGAAAACCTTAAGGATGCTGTGAAGCTGCACAAATTATCTGGCGAAGATTAAAACTTTTCCCATCTACTTTTTAAACCTTAACTTCAATTAAACAAAATAATATACATACATACATATATATACATACATATATATACATACATATGTACATGCAAACAAGTTGAGACAAAAAAAAAGTGAGTGCTTTTCAAATGAATTCATGCATGTTTAAATTGGTGTGTGAGTGTGTGTGTGTGTGTGTGTGTTTGTGTGCGTTCCTCTGTGTATGCATATGTATGTATATCTGTCTATGTGTGCGTAACAATGATTTGATTTTGGTCATGATATTTACCTTCACCTTTTACATTGTTTGCAATTTGTTTATCCCTTGAAAGGATTTTTGTTTTTGCGAACTTGATATTCGGTTGCAACGTTGTTAAGCCAAACAAAAATTACTGTATTTCTCTTTTTGTAAAATAATGCCAGAATATTGTCCTTCAAAACGCAGCAGTAATAATCACACCAATAGGAAAGTTTTTCTAAAGCGTTTGGCTGATCATAAAATAAATGGGTTAATAAATGGAAGGAAGGATAAGGCAATTTAAATTGGAGTTTAGCGTTAAAAAGAACAGGAAACTATGTAAAATAAAATTAAGGATTTAAAAAGTAAAGAAAAACTGCCCTTACACAAAAGCATTTAACGCAAATTTTTTATTAAGCAATTAAAAATAGAACTTAACGAAATTTTTATAAGAGAACATTTTAGAACAATTTAGATTTTATTACGTTCAGTTAAATATATGTACTTTGATTTTATAAAAAAAAATTAACGACATTTTTAACGAACAACTGTGATTTTAGTTAATTTTAATTATTATTCGAACTCCATTTGTTTCTATATTTGTGATTTGACTAACAGAATATTTACAACAGACTTTGGTGATATTTGTTCATTAATAATTATCACATGTAATTTGGCTTAAAAAGCGATACGAACTTTAGCCCATTCAAATCACAAATATAGAAACTGTGATTTTTATTTTTTACATATTTTTTGAATATATACCCATATATAAAAACATTTTAGACTTTTATTGAAAATAAAAATTTAACCAAACTTAGCGAAGTGTTTTTTTTTTTAGTTTTTGGTAGTTACTTTAATAGGTTACAGTAACTATAATAAATCCCAACAATATGTATAATTTAAAATCACTTTTGCCCAACAAACAAAACTTAACGAAGCCTTTTTTTAAATATTTTTCTTCATTGCTTTAATAGGCGACAGTAAACATAATAAATCCAAGCAATATATATCATGTAAAATCATTTTTCCCACAATAGTGCAAGTTAACATTTAACGAAACTTTGAAGAATTTTTTACATATTATATATATAAACATTTTTTTTATAACAACAAAGTTTGATCTTAACATAAATTCTTGAATTTTAACGAAAGTAAAAACTTAACGAATCTTAGCAAAACTTAACGAAGCGTTTATTTTAATACTATTTCTAGTTGCTTTAAGGGGCGAATAAATCCAAATAATATGTATAATTTAAAATCATTGTGGCCAAACAAACAATAGCACAACAAAATTTAACGAAACTTTAAATAATTTTTAAATATAAAAAACTATCTTTTTAATAGCATACAGTTTTGAACTTTAACGAAAGTACGAACTTAATGGATCTTAACATAACTTAATGAAGCCTTTTTTTTTAATATTTTTCCTAGTTGCTTTAATAGTAAACATGATAAATCCAAACAATATGTATAGCGTAAAATCATTTTTCTTACAATTGTGCAAAAAAATAAAATAAAAATCGATTTAAGTAAATAGATACATACATACATATGTACATACTTAACGACACTTTATTTCCAACACTGTTTTTTCAATTCAAAAACACTTTAAACTAGATTGCCTTTTAACGAACGGTTACGAAAAAAATGCACATTAAACATTTGACGAAACTTTATGTTTCTTAATGGAAACTTTAAAAAATGATTAGCCCATGACCTTAGTAGATATTGCTTCTACCCCTTTTATAATGTTATTGTATTTATCTATTGCTACGTTTATACGCAGGACTTATTTGCAAAACAAAACTGTAAATTGTTGCCATATTACTGTTTTTATTGCGACTTACTAATTCAGAAAACTATTCACGTTTAACGCACTATTTGCAAATAAAACGCTTGAGGTTGCCACGCTTACAAATGTTTGATAACAAATAACAATAAATGGATTCATATTGCACAAAAAACATTAATAGAATCAAATAATGACAATTAAACCAAATAATTATCTGATATTTTGTACGCTTACACTATTTTTTTTTTGTCAACATAAGTAAGTTTTTTATAGAAGTGCTACCAAGTTTGTGTACTTTTGCTATGCCGTATAAACAGTGAGTTAATTTATTTGCGAATATTTTTATTTGCAAATAGTGTGCGTATAAACGTAGTATATAAGATCAATATTAATAAATAAATAAATTATAATAGCAATAATAATAAATGATTTTTACAAACTCAGGTAAAGAGATGAGGTGTTATCTTAGAAAAATACAGTTTTGACAAAAAAACAAAAACTTAACGAAACTTTATTTTTAAGAGGAAAATTATTTTTAGTTTTGTACAATGTTTTAACGATTGAATGTGAAACAGCATTTTGTTTGCATAAAATAATTTTAAATTGTAAGGCACATAAAAACTTAACGAAACTTTATTTTTAAAAGAAAGGCAATTTTTCGTTGTGTGATACATTTAAATGAATGAAGGGTTGCGAATATGTATTCTGCTTATATGAAAAGAAAAATTTTAAGTTAAGACACAAAATAACTTAACGAAACTTTATTTGCACTAAGGAGAATCCTTTGAAAAATATTATATAATCGTAGTTTTAATTAGTTGCATTTCAGAAAATATATAATATAGAAGATTTTTGATGATACAACAAACACCTAACGAAACTTCATACTTCAGTTAATTTTAGAGTTAGTGAATTTAATTTTTTTTTTTTTTTTTTTTTTTTTTTTTTTTTTTGTAAAATATTGTAAAAGTTAGTCTTTTTGTTTTGAAAAAGTAGTTTTTGATAATAAAATAAACTTAACGAAATTCAAATTTCTACAGGGTAGAGTTTTAATTTTTGATACAAGAAGAACTTGACGAAACTTTATAAAAACACAACGAAACTATACCAAAAAAAAAAAAAAATAAATACTCGTACATACATTTCAAAGCGTTGTTTAGCTCACAAGTGTTTTCAAAGAGTGGATGATTATCACACTTTTGACTACACAAAACAGCCTTAAGGAAACTTAACGAAATTTGGTTTCTTGAATAACTTCTCCATATACTCCACCTGTACGAATATGTGTCTAAAAATACAATTAGCTCTTAAATTTGAAAAAAAAATCTGACTTAGCGAAATTTTTGTTTTACATAAAATTCTAAGGAATTTTTAAATTCACCCAAAAAGTTTAAATTACAAGAAAATGCAATTTTTGGTTATTTCAAAAATTAAATATAAAAGGAAAGTGGTGCGAAAAAGGTAACATGAACTTTAAAAACTTAACGAAACGTTTAGTGTTGAAGATAGAACTATGTACCTATATAATTATTATATTTTTACGAGATTTTTTTAATGCAATTTTGTGTATTGTGATATTTTAGAATCAAACTTAACGAAGTTTAATTTGCTCTATACATACATACTTTATTTATTCAATAAAAAAAATTCTTATATTTCGGTTAATAAAATAAATTTCCCATTTAAGACATATAAAAATAATTCTAATTTTTTGTTTAATTGCAAAAAAAAAACTAAATATCTTTTCCCTTATGAACAAGAAAAAAAGTTCTGCTCTAAATATTTTTGAAAGCAATTTTGCCATTTCTTGACATTTTAGCAGCTGCTGTTGTTTATTTCGCTATTCGCTGTCGCGGAATTGAAATATTATTTAATTAAAATATTTCTTTAAAAAGGAATTAATTACTTGGTTAAATGTGGGTGTCTGTTTTTATTATTTGTTTATTTATAATTTTGGAAAATTAAATATATATGCAAATATTTCTTTGTAAAACTATTTGCAATTGAACATTTTTGTAACGCATTGCCAAAATTTAAGTACGTTAACATTGTGTAGAATTATTTTTTTTTTTATAAATTTACTGCACATGCTTTGTAGGCAATTGAATTTGATTGCCAAATTTTTGTATTGAATAAAACACTTAGCTCTTAGTTTTTATTATTTAAAATAAAAGCCTCTTAAAACAATTAGCACTGAAATAAATATTTTTAAGCACTAAATTCCAGCAACAATTTAATACGCCATTTTTTTTGTGTGTAAAATAACTGTTGACAAGGCGAATTTATTAACAGTACGATGAATAAGCGATTTCAGGCGAATTAGCGCACGCACGAAAAAACACTAATATTGCTGTTTTTTTTTGACATACCAGATGTGGGAATTCGCCTTTTACGCAAACAAAATACCTGTTATTTTTTTACAGTTGCATTGTTGCAACTGTTGGCGTTTAATAAAGCCCATTGCTGACATATTCATTGTACACTTAATTAGTAGTCGGCGTAATGCTTGCAGCATTGATGGATGCACCGTAGTTTTACGGAAGAAGCAAACTGATTTTATTAAAACCTTGTTGCAGCAACACTAACTGGGCTACAGCCTATTAAATTTGAACAACAATATCAGCTTGATATCTATTCGATTTGTTAAATACACATTTAATCCTTGACAAAATTTAATTGCGTAAATATATATTATTTCTAAGTAATTTGTGCGTAACTTTTTTTTCCTTCGGATTTTATGTTATTTTTTCTTGGAGTTTAATTAAGCTGCGCTGCCCCTTACTAAAACTTAATGTTAAATATTTACCTAATGGGATTTAGTTTATTGTATTTGTACGTTTCTCATATATTTTCATCATAAATTACTTAAACACATCGCCGCATGTATGTATACGTGTAGTAATCTCTTTACCTTTTAATAACAGTAACACTAACTTTTATTCATCTATTTACCTTTTAATACCAGTAACACTAACTTTTATTCACGTGTTTTGTTTTTGTTCTTCTTTTTTTCAGGGGAAAATTTTTAAAAAGGATAGAATTAAATACAATTGTTGAATTTTTTTTACTACCACAATTTACTAGTCAACCGATTCATTTGAAAAAGGTTGAGTGAATTTTACTTAAATAAACATTACAGAGACAAGTGGTGCCACTAAACTAATGCTGGACAATTACAGAATACATCGAGCCCTGACTGCGATATAACGTAACTAACAAATTTCTCGAAATTTACTTTTTAAAGCAGATAATTGTTTTACAGCCGTTATGCAACACGTAGTCTGGTAAAATATTGAAGCAAAAACAAAATTATAAAAAAGTTAAAAAAAGTTAAAAATACTTGAGATGCATTTAACCAACAAAACATTTTTATATATTTTGTTTTGTTAACATTATTAAGCATTATTTTTTCGATTTTTTTTTTAATTACTTAAATAAAAATTATTTAATTTCTTTAGGATTTTTGTGTGTATTTTGTATGTACCACGAAAAATCAATTTTAAAAGTTTGTAAACGCACATGTGTTTGTGTGTGTAGCTTTTGTTTACTTTTACATATATTGTAAGAAAACTTATGTCAAAAATTTTTTTTAATACTGTGCAATTTATTGAACAGTGTGGAGCAAAACGATGATAATAATAGCACTAAAGTACTCAATAATATTGCATAGTCTATGGGTACCGTTTGGCAAAGACAGATCTTTGAATACAAAGTGGATCAATTAATAACAACTAAATCATAGATAAAAAAAAAATTTCATAATAATAAAATTGAAACATTTGCACAAATGGATCAATATTGAAGTTTGAGATGGCATGGTATGATGCTTTAAGAAAAAATGTTCACCACAGATCTCACTTTAAATGATCTTAGGACTAGTAAGTCTTTATAACAGAAGCGAAACTTGTTTATATCGATATGTTTTTTATTAGGATGTAAATATGACTTTTTCGAACCAAAAAATATTTTAATGTGCCAGCAGCCTAAATTATAAAAGTTTCGTTGGGGCAAAAGTGAATCAATTCCTAAATGTTCAACTTTCAACATGAATTGAAAAAAACAATATGGCAACATTCGAGACACATATTTTTTAACCTTAAGCATTACTTTCTAGAATGATTTTTTTACACCATTGCTTATCTCGTACTTTGCAGAATATATTAGAAGAAGTATTTAGCTCGAATCATATCGCACACTAAATCATAAAAAGTCACAACTCAAAATTAGCAAAATGGTTTTGTTTTTTTTTCATAAACCAGTTCATTGAACAACTCACTAGCGAACGCAAAAATTTATTTGTCTTCTTGAACAAATTTTCAACCAGTTTAAAAATTAAGTTTTTATGCTTTACATACCCTGAACATGCAAGTATTTTTAGAATTTTTTCTATCAGTTTTTATCGTTTGGAACTTATCTGTGAATTTTTAAAGTCATGGTTATGAAAAATTTAATTTTGAGAAAAACGAGTTCGAGTTCCCTTTTATCTGGGCAGGCACTTGTCTTGTTTTTCCAATGTTTTGGTATAAAATATATCGATTCTAATACATATGTATGTCGACTATTCCTTCTAGACAGAGAAGAATCGGAATCAATTAAAATAAAAAAATTTTTGGCCTTTTTTTTTAGTAAATCGGCTCTCCTGAAAATTAAACTAAGTGAAAGGTCACATATAAAATACCGTTATATTATAATACAAAACACTGTTATGCCTGTTTTTATGTTACATACCTGCGTCATTTTTAAAGCATAAACAGATTTATGCCACTCCTTAAGATCTAGGATTTTTTTTTTTTTTTGAGTTATGACCAGTGATGGTATTTTGGTGCGTTTTGGGTATTTTTTGGTGCTTTTTGCCTCTTCATAAACGCGAAATTTTGACTTATACCCTTTTTTTAAAAAGCGGGTATTTACAGTGCTTTTAACAATTTCTTACAGTGCTTTTGTTGCTTTTTTGTCAAATAAAAATATTTTTAATTTACAAACCTAAAACACTTTTAAGCGCTAATAACAGCATCTTTTAACTGAGGCTTCTTAAATTGTTTTAATGACAACAACGGAAACTATGTTAAAAACAATGTAGAAAACTTTTCATAATTGGGATTAAAAAATTTATTTTTTTTTGCAAAATAAAAAATCACATAATTCTCTGCATAATAATTGATTGAAAGTAGTATGCAATAAGCATTTGTTAAAGCTTACACAAATATTTAATCATACTATAGGGTGGTTAAATTTTAAGGGCCAATTTCGGAATTTTCATAAGGCTGTTAATTTGTAAGTGCAAAGTAAATCAAAATGTTCACAACAAACAACAAAACGTCTACAACAAAATGTAGGTAAATTTGTATTCAACGCACAAGAGTGGTTAAATTTTAAGGACCGATTTCGATTGAAAGCATTAGGTTATCAATAGCAGTCAGTAGTTTTAGACAACGAGTAGCCAACCCCCAATTTATTCATATCGTATTGACGTGCTGTCAATGTTGACAACTGTAAAAAAGGTGAATATCGCAGAAACAAAAACTTTTAAGTTAAGAGTACTTAAGAAAAGAGTCACGCTTTTAATGCATTCTTTATGTGTAAATAATTTTTCAGTAACATACATATCTTAATCTAAACCTAAGCTTCACCTACTATTGTATGTATGTACATATGTATGTGTGTATATGTTACTATATTTTTTGACTCCTGGTTTTTTTTTAACATACTTATTTTTATTAAATTAATCAAGATTTTGTTTTAATTCATATGTTAATAAATTCTGTTATTACATCTCAAATACTTTGTTTATTTTGAAGCAAAAATTTGAGATTATATTTTGAGCTTTTATACTCTAAACTTTCCTTTTTAAATGGCTTAGAGCCATTTTCACTAAAGGTAGGATTTTGTCTGCCCAATAAATATTTTTGCATTGTTACAACTTAAATTTTTAAATGGTACTATTATCAATAATAATGATATTTAATGGATAAAATAAGTGAAGGTAATGTAATACAAAGCCATTTATCGCGCAGACAAAATCCTACCTTTAGCTAAAGGGAAGTTGTGAAAATGACCCTTAATGTATTATAATTTAAAAAATAAATATTTTCGTGCTTTTTTACCCTCTTTTTCTAATTAAATTGCGCTTTTTACCCTTTTTGCAACAGCTTAATGTGCTTTTGCTGCTCTTCGTAGAGATACCAACACTGGTTATGACTGTTTATGATAAAGTGTGCGATATAATTTTATATAATTTTCAATATAATACATTATTCAAAAAAAAAAAAAAGAAAAAAAAATTATACCTTTTATAGCAAAAAATAGTATAATTTACCATCAAATGATTTTTGTCTTAGAAAATCGTCTGGTCTGGCAACCATGATTCCTGTTATTACACTTAATTGCAAATTACAGTTATATGAAGAGAAAGCGTATACCAGCTAATTACAACAATCAATAGAAATATAAAATACGTGGAGAATTTTTAAATGTGAATGTAAGGAAATATAGAAAATTGATATTAAAATAAAACTATGTATAAAATATCTATTTGAATTAATTTGCAACAGGTTTTGATAAAAAAAAAACATTAGGATAAACATGTAAAAGAAAATAAAAAGAAATCAGTATCATAAAGAATAAAAAGCTTATAACAATTTTAACCCGGAAATGGAGCAAGAAAGTAAAATCTTCGTTTTTCATGAACAAGCGCGTAAGTCGATTTTGTAGATTTTAAGTTATTGATGCAAAATCGCTTTTTATATGAACTTAAAAATATACTCGGCATAGCAGGAACCAATTTTGGTTTTTTTCTAAATTAAAAAAGTGATGTAACTTCTATATGCATTGAAAAATATGGTTTTTACTTTTCCAAAAAAGAAAAATTTCCTAGACATTTTAATAAGTTGATAGTTTTTCACATTCTAGGAACCATCTACACTGAGAAAAGTAGTTTTATACTTAACTAAACTTTTTTTTGCATAACTTTTAAAGCTGTTCTTCTTCTTCATGGGCTAAAAAATTTTTATGCTGGATATATATTTTTAAACGGAATGTATTTTAGATCTTAATAAAATTGCTTCCTAGACATACGCTTTTATTTAAGAAAGTTATAAAATTAACATAAAAATAAAAGGATATTCAAACCTCTTTTTGAGCTCGAAATTAGGCTACAAAATTTACCTGCAAGAAAAAAACAAATATAAATTAATGTAATGCATTATATTAAAAATTATTATTATTATTATTATTATTATTTATTGACAAAATTAATTTACAATAAATACAAAAAGGAATTGAGGACTGGCTTCAGTGGCCTTCGCCTCTAAAAATATTTATATACATTTTTTGAAAAATATAAAAAAGGTATGAAAATTAACTCTGTTAATATTCAATATATATTTTGCATTTTACGACTTATGACGTTCTTGCACAAATAATGCTCGTAGTGTTTAGATACATTTTTTTTACATTCATCAACAAAAAATTACTTTTAGCATTCATACTGACATACAAATGAAAAAGTTAAAAATTAATTTATACAAATATTCTGGTATGAGATGGAAATCGATCGATTTGAAAAAACAAATTCCACTGAAAGATGAAATTCGTTTACAATGCATCGTTTTAAACTACAAAAAAAAATTATTAAGATTTATTACTACTAACAATTATATAATTTAAATTTTTCGATTAAAAATTTAATTGATGCTGAATATTTTTTTTAATTTATGAATACTAAGAAAAAATCATTCCTTTAATAAAAACCTTTCATTGAAAAAATAGCAAAATATAAATTAAAAATTTGATTGTTCAATAATAATAACTAAAATATAGTTTAATTAAATTTTGTAACAAATCATTAATTGACCCAATTAAATTTATAATTATAATTTAGTCAATTATATTTTTAAAAAATTGACTCAGTTAAAATTTTAATTGATTATTTGTATTTATATTTAAGGAAATAATTTTTTTTATATAAAAATTTTTGAAGTAAACAAACGTATAAGGTTTATTATAAAGCATTTATTTCAAAACATATATTTATTATTGCCTAATAATAAAGGGTTTATAAAACAGAATTGCATACAAAATGTGTCTTATAAAGTAATTACTCAAATAAAAAAGTTATATCTCTTTTTAATAAGGCAGTTAACTTGTAAAAGTCAAATATATGTAACTGCTAAATTTTACTAATGCTGTATAATTATTGTAAAACAAAATTGTTGTTTTGTTTCCTAACAATTGTAATCTTCGCTTTATGCTTGTGTTTATTTTTTATTAATTAAAAATACAGAATCTGTTTGTACATACATATGTATTTATTTTGTTATAAATTTTAGCCGAAAGCCATTTTTTTTGGCAGGGGGAAAACGATTTAAATGGAATGAGCATAAATTACTTAGATACCCCAATTTTTTCTTTGTTGCAGGTTGTATTAAAAAAGATTTTAAAAAATTGATAATAATACAAAAAAAAAACATAAAGTAAACAACAAAGAAGATAACTAATTTATGTGTGTTTATTCAAATTGAATTCAAAATCAACAGAAAATTTACAAACGACAAATTAATTTTTATTTTATTTTTTTCACCAAAAATATTCATAATACAAATTATATACATATTTATTAGAATTTTGTAGTATACAAACAAAATTCTCTGCTAAATAACAAGTTTAACATTTTCCCATTAATTAGCTTAATTGTCTAGAAGAAAGTTCACTTATTTACAGCACAAATGTAAACAGCACATGCACACATAATAATGTATACATACAAAATTTCCCCTTCATACCCAAATAACAAACTTTACCCAAAAATTATACCAAAAATATCTTTTTAATTAATGAGTAACAACAATAAGTGTTTCCTTAATCTTCCCTTTATTTTCTCATCTCTTTATACAATATCAATGTCTCTCATCAGCTGTATTATGTTTACAGTTATATCAATCATGGTTTAGTAGGGAATGTATGTAGTATGCATGTATGTATTTATGTTGTTTTTGTTCAACACGCGCCCACACACATAACCGTACATGCATTATAAATACCCTGTGGGAGAATGTGTGGTTCACTACAAAAATAATTAATTTATAGTTAACTTTTCTTACACAGAAAAAATTTAAAATCAACTTTAATTAATATTTTAGTTAGAAACTTGTACTATTAATTAAATCCTGTACTGATTTTCGTCCTGCAAACAAATTTATAATATCAATTAATGAATTTATAAAAATGAGGTTTTCTTGCTGTTTGAGATCAATTAATAGAGTTAATTTAAAGTACGCGTTTATTTTAAACAAATGATTAATTGGTCCAATTAAATAAATAATTGAATTTAGAAATTTTAAACAATTAAATTGTTCGTTGAATGAATTAATAAAAGTAATTGAATTGTATAAAATTTTAAAAAGTAAAAGTAAAAAAATTTTAAACAAAAAGTAATTTATTTATTTATTTATTTTAACTTGCTTATTTTATTTATTTGTTTAATTCCGTAACTTACGCTGCAGGCTTTGAACATGATACCTGAATTCTAACAGGCTAACACACATCCACTAGGCTATCGTGGCAAATTATTTTTCATTCAATTATTGCACATATTTAGGTGTGTGTTCTTATTTTATTTTTTAACTTACAGTGCTGTCATGCTTCGAAGTTGGTACTTCTAGAATAACAGGCTGACACAGTTCCATGAAAACATGAACAAGCACAAACACAAACTAAAATATTTTTTTTTTTCATTAAACAAAGTTAATTCAAACAATCAAAAAATTGGTTGAATTTTTAATAATGCGTAGAAAAGTTTAATATTCGTCTGTATGTTTGCATATTTGCTAACATTCATACAAAAATTAAACTTTTTTGTTTTCAATCAACAAAATTTAATTGGAACAATTATAAAATTGTTTGAAACAGCATTAATTGATTTAATTGGAAGCATTTTGGCTAAAATTTTTTCTGTGTAGACTGACTAAAAATGTCATCCAACGCAAATCCAAAATTAATTCTTAAGTTGAGCACGTAATCGAAGTTGATGAGAGTCAAGAAATTTATTCTCAGCTACTTTGAAACTCACATCAGGTGGTCTACTGTGGAATTCGAAACGAAAGAAAATGCTTTCGAATTTGTATGCTTATAACAAGTAAATTCGAAAGAATTTTCTTTCCTTTCGAATTATAGAGTAGACCTCTAATTTTATATTAACATTTTGCTTTTGTTATTTTAGATGGTACCTTAGTTGAGTGTTAGCGCGTTGAGTACACAACGTGTGATGATACATGTTCGAACCCCAGATTTTTTTTTTTAATTTACTGACTATCAGGTGATTTAAAAAAATCAACTTTAAGTTAGCTGAAAAGTAATGCAGAGTGAGACAATTGCCTACCGCCCAGGACATCGCAATGTTAAAACAGTCAGTTGATTACACTGAAAAGTAATCCAAGTGTCAGTCAGTACTAGTTGCGAAATAGTTTGCTTAAAGTTAGTTAGAGTTAACGTAATTTCCGACAGGGTAATGTTTCCTGCAAAAAAAATACTCACAACAACACATGCTATTCATTTATTGGAAAAAATAATTTCTTAATCTAAACAAAACAAAAAATGATTTTCGTTTCTATTCTAATAAATTTCTTTCAAATATACTATAATAAAGAACTTTGCCGAATTCACAACTAAAATTATTGCATCAAATTATATTATTTGTTTTTAATTTTAAAATTCTATAATGATTTTTTTTTTTGAAATTTGTTTAAATTTATTTATTGAAGAACTTTCTTAAAAAAAAGTTAATTAATAAAATTAATAAAAGTTATTGATTCAAATAAAATTATTATTAAAAATAAAATAAATTTAAAATAACGAAACAAGGAATAATTTATTCGAAATCGAAAAAAAATTCACTAATAGGTGATTTACACCAGCACAAAATCTAGCAGATTTTAATTAAAATCTTTATGAAAATCTATGCCGTTTAGACCAACTTTTTTGATATTTATCAAGATTTTTTATCCAAAACAAAACCCATTAAATGAAAAATTTCTAAAACTACAACCAAATAACTGCAATGTAGCTAAGTCACACACCTTTTTAAACAGACCGTAGCTAATTCACTCATCTTTTTTATAAATATGTTGTGCAGGGTGGTAAAAAATAAATAAAAATATTAGATTTTTATTAGATTTCCTACAATTCTACTGACAAAATAGATTTTGTTTTGTATGGAAAATCTAGTAAAAAGCATTATCAAGATTTAGCTCAAAATCTCGGAAGTACTAGATTTCGAGGTAATGTAAATGACCTATAAACAAAAAATTTAAATTATAAATTCAATAAATAATCAGCTGCACAATTTCAAAACCTAGTAAGTAACAAAAATAAAATTGTTTAGAAATCAAATAAAGTAAATTTTTGCAAAGCTGCGTTATATGTCAATTTTGATTTCGAAATTAAAGGGCGATTTTTTTAAATTTTATTGTCGAATTTAATGCACTTGTTATATGAATAATTTTTGAATTTTTGTAAAAAAAATAAATAAATTTTTCTTATTGCTAAATGGTTCTATATCGAAAAGATAATTTTCCTAAAATAACAGTACGAGAGATATTTATATTCCTTTTTCCCCTACTCTATATCTCTATAGATATATCTCTCTCTCTCTTTCTCTCTATATCTCTTTCTATCTGTCTATCTTAATATTGCTTTCTCTCTCAATTTTAAAAGCTTGACTAAAGCTAAATTACTCATAATAATTGGTTTAATCTATACAGTGTGCCTCTTACAAACTGACCTCATAAACAAGAGGATCAAATTGTTGCCTATTGATAGAAGTGACCTGACCTGACCGTCTTCTATTTCATTTTACTTTTATTTGTGTCTTGTGGATCATAAGTGATTTAAAATTTATTTATTATTTCTTTTTATTCATTTATGTTTACTATTAAAAAGCTCTATAGAAATTGAATAAAAAAAGAAATGCATTTCTTTTTTAATGGCACTACAAAAGACCATTGAAACAGAGATATGAAGCAAATGATGCTCAAGTATCACGCGTTTTCCTTAATTTGACTCTACTTTTTCACTGCTGATACAATTCAAATTATACAATGACAACGAGATGACGATGCTGGTGCTGCTGCTGCTGATGATGTTGATGAAAATGAAAATATAGATAAAGATGTTGAAGTCATGTTTGTAGCCATGAAAAGAAACATCACGACAAGTATAAAAGAATCACCAGCTGCAGCACTGAGCAGTCGTTGTCAGTTGTACAGCAATAACAACAAACGTAATTGTTTTAAGTGAAATCAAACGTTGACAAGAGATTTTTTGGTATGAAAGCAAGAAAATTTTCCTTGATGATTGTCTGCGAAATACATTGAGTTCTTGGAACAACAGAAACCGGAAAATTAAAAGTTTACACTTTAAGAGGAAAGTTTGTAAAAGGGAAACAACATTTCCGTTATTGAAATTGTATTAAATTCTGGCGAAAAATAATAAATAACTCTATTTCCAGGATACATAAAACTCGCGTTGACGTATGATTAATATTTATGCAATAAATAATAATCATACGCCGCACAGTGGGATTTTGGTGACAAAAAAAAACCTATTTTCAAAAAGAAAGAAAATTCCTTCGAATTGGTATGTTATTAATATTGTATATCGAAAGCATTTGCTTTCGTTTCTAATTACAGAGTAGACCCCTGAAACGTCACGCAAAACGTCACGTAATTATCAAACTTCCCTCTTTCCCAAATATATGTATAATCCTTTTTCGGAACTAAATATGCAATAAATCTTATTTTTGTTATTTATTATGTTTTTTTTGCGATTAATAACCAAATGTATTTCATATCAAATTTTTTTACAAAATTTTTAGCATTCACAAAAGAAAATAACAATAATGATACAATAATAACATTGTCCTAACTGCCCCAGATTTATTTCAGCAAATGTTCTATGAATAAAAATATTTATGTATTATAAATAATGCAAGAAGTGCAAAAGAAAAGGTTTAAGTAATATGATGGATTATGATGTCCATTGTATTCGCAACTAATTAACTGGAAGAAATAAGTAACATGTACACAGCACTTTTACTCCATTTTTTTCTTGGCTTAATCCATAATAACGAAGTAAATTACAAAATTTGTATTTTATTATTTTTGGCTGAGACCCACACAATTGTGGTAAACTTGCTTTCTTGCACGTTTTGGTGCTCAATAATACTTTTTTTTATGCTCTTGAAAACACTCTCTCATTTTTTAAAACAAAGATGTATGTATGTATGTATGTATGTACATACATACATACATATGTAACGGTTTCCCTGTTTATTTCATTTAATAGCAGTGTTGCCACAAACTGTAATTTTTCCAATCGTGGTTAAAGCGTGGGTAATTTTTTTAGGTGTAGAACAGTTGTAACTAAGAATAATTTTGTTTTAAAACTCCATTCTTGCATTTTTAGTTTTTCTGTTTTGTTTTTGTTTTTCAATACTTAAATTAATGAAAATACACCTACATCCATTTTTTTCTGGCTACCTAAATTATGATTAAGAATTTTTTTTGTTTTTTTAGGGTTCCGTACACCAAAGGTGAAAAGACAAACTCATGAAATTTTCATAAAAGCTAAAATTAAAAAAATGCCGAAACGAAAAATCGTTAAAATAACACAAGCGCTTACATTAAAAATATCAAAAAAAAAAAAAAAAAATAAAATAAATCGCTAAAATGCAAAAAAGTCTCCAGAAGTAAAAAGGTTGCAAAAAACAATCACCAAAAATCGAAAAAATTTCAAAAACGAAGAGAAGCGACGAAAAAAAATCGTTAAAATTAAAAATACGTATTAAAAAAAAACAAAAAAAAAATGCCAAAAATAAACCGAAAAAATCACCAAAAACTGAAAAAAAAACTAAAAGAAGCGTCAATATTAAAAAAAAAAACCTGAAAAGAAACAAGTGCCGTACGGAGCCCTTCTTGTGTAAGTTAAAGTCGCACTTTACTTTATTTATTGTATAAGCAGTGAATGGAGTGCATCAGTTTCTTAAACTTATGTTATGTTAAAATCCCAGGGGCCAAAATGAATGAATGAACTTTCGTATCGAGTAAAATTTCGTATCAATTTACCAGTGTTCGAATAGAAACGTCTTTGCAAATGTAAAAGATTTATTTGCATTGTAGTAGAATTAAGACATATGATTCTTATAAAATATAAATAAAGAAATCAAATAGAGGTAACCAAACGTAAAGTTCTTAAAACTGAAATATTTTTGTTTTCATTTACTTATCATATTTCGTAGTAAATGGATACCCTAGTCTTATATAATTTGTCTTCATCTGATGAAGACGATGAAAATATCGAAGACGAAGAGAAATGCGAAGCAAAAGCCACAAGTTCTTTTTGATTTCCATTTATTTTATTTATATTTGTCCTAAGCAAAAAGGTATTTGACCCAATGATGTTAAATTAATTACAGGTGGCTGCGTGAGGATTTGTTATACAAAAATTCGGCAGCCAAAGCTGTGTAAAAGCACAAAACTGATTGTACCAAAACCTAAACAAAACGAAGTTTCTGCCATTCGTCAGCACATGGAGCAAAAAATTATCAACTGAAGTAGCGCTGTCACCTGGTTATATAGGCCTCACTCAAGTGGCGCAATATCGAAATATAAACAAAAAAATTTAAATAAAAACAAGAAACTTAAATAAAATTAAAGAATATTACAAAGCATGTAATAAATTTAATATTTATTTTGGCACTTTTAAAACTTGTAAAACTGATTTGAAAAATAGACTATCGTCTGAAGCTATGACAGAAATTTTATTTACTAAAAAAAATATTTAAGGGAACGGCAATGAATATTTTGAATCTTCCCCAGATATGTATATGCAACCAAATTTGGAAGTACGACTGATTATTTTGAGTTTTTTCATTTTATATATTTTTTTAAATTTATTTTAACTTTTTATGTTATTTTTGTGAATCTAAATACTATTACATACTAATACTGATCTCCGTTAAATAATTTTTTGATTTTTTCTGTGTTGTAAAAGAATTTTATAAAATAAAACGTTAAATTGTGATCAGGTGTAATTTGAGTTAAAACGGCTAATTTTCCTTTATCTCAAGTGCAATTTTGAATTTCGCTGTTGGTAACACTGTTTTATAGTCAAGACTGGGAGTGTTTTATTACTAAGTATACTTATGAAACTTGCAAGTTTTTTTTAAATAAAAATAAAATTATTATTTGATTTAATTATCTTAATTGCTTAGCCATTGACTGTTAAACAAATTTATTAGAAATTGTTAGCGCACGCAATAGGAAGTTGAGTTATAGTATCGCTTCAACAGGTGGCCAATTAATTAAAAACAATGGCGTGTTTTTTTCCTATTTCTCGGCTAAGTAAAAAAATCTTAAATCAATTTTTCTTTTATGTATTACGCAAAACCAAGCAAGTTTGCTATAAAGTAGTTTTCCATTTTTTTTTATTATTATTAGGAAATTAGTGCAAACGTGCCACTCACTATTTATGATGATAAATATGAATGTTTTAAATTTTTTTCTTTCATTCTATAACTTTTCCAGTTAATTAATGATTTTTTTTTGTTGTATAATTTAAAAACATTCATTAAATTAATATGGTATGAAGAGATTACAAAATATTAAAAATCATTAATCGGCTTGAGTGCATTTTAAATTTAATTCATATGCACAATAAATATAAAGGAAGCAACAAAAAACGAGTTAAGATTTAAATTAAATTGAAAACATATATTTTATAATAAATGCTATGTTTGAATTTATATGACGATAGGGCGATGTGACCGAATTTGGTTTAAAAAAAAACAATTTTTTCTATCCTTGAATTATTAAAAGTTTCATGTAATTATTTATTTTAATATTACTCATGCAAATCATTAATATGCCACCTGAAAAAAACTCTAGCTAAGCCAAGTGTTACCTTCTTTAGGAAAGGGATTTTGATAGAGAAGACAGGTGGTGAAGGAAGAGAGAGAGAGAGAAAAGCTTCACTGTTTTATAACTCTGCTTTTTTGCTTTTTTTAATAAGGCAGTGTTGCAGCGCCTCTGGTGTCAATGAGGCGTACTAAATTATAGACGCTGTGTTTAGTAGCAATTTTATTAATTATTTTACTTCGCTGATGATTCTGCTACACAATACCGACGAAGGAGGGCGCTATGATGTTACATTAGATATCAATCAAACAAGGTGAAAATAAAAAATAAATTAAAGTTTAAATGAAAGTTTAAAAAATAGAAAACGAATAAAAAGTATAAACAAGAATTTCACAAGGAATGGATTCGTAAAACAAAAATTTAAAGACTGAATAGAAGCCGTATTGCAAGTTTGCACTATATACGCAGTTTTTTAATTACCTGAAGAAAAATTATTTTATTTATTACCTCAATTTATTGTTTTTATTTACTTAAAAAAAAATACCGATTTGCTTTAAAAAAAGTAATATATGAAATACCTTCTTGTTTTAGCTAAAGTTCATGATTTTTTTATTCGATTTCGCTGAGCCACTTATTAGCCATTTTTTGTCTACATTTAGCCATTTTAGTGAAGGAACTCTGACATCACTGCTCCGCCATGACATGCTTGCACATTACCCACTCGACCACAGGGGCACTCAAAAGTATAAATATGCACCACTTAAGCCTACAATACATTCAGTACACTTCATGTAAAAAGCCACATGCGCATGTGGCGATGACATCAAAAATGCGTCACCGCCATACGCGTGTGGCTTTCTACATGCCGTGTACTGTAGGCTCTAGATATTAACCTAAGTGTTAATACATACACTACTTCATTATAATACTTTTATTTACTTTTATTATTATTAAAAGTTGTATATATTTTTAAAGCAATCCTTCCCTTTTTTTATTATAACAAATATAAATTTTGTTTATGTAGTATTTTAAGTTCATTTAACCAATGGTTCATTATAAAAATATATTTAATGTAAATTCTGCTTATGTTGTATTCTAAGTTCATTAACCAGGTTTTGTTTACAAATTAATAAGTTTCATATTGCAATCAGTCATTTACCTTTAAGAATAGTATTGCAATAATTTATAAAATGCAAAGTCAGGCTTTATGAGAATTGCTGAATATGTACATTGCTAGTAATTTTAATGTAGACATAAGAAAATAAAATTGTATAAAAGACTGGCAAAAATAAAGAAATTATGGCAAACAAAAATTAACTTTCTTGATTGCTTAACTGGTTTTAGTGCTTCAACTAAAACTTAAATTTAAATCACATTAGCACATGGTGTTTCCACCTGGGCTAAAAACAAAATAAAAACAATATAAAACAAAACAAATTTATACACTCTGAGCTCCAAAGGAAACCTTTGGTGCTCAACCATTTACACACAGTTGTCAACGCAACATTTGGTGACCCCGACGGTCCTGTAGTAAGGTACAGGATTCCAACAACAGAAAACATATTTCAACACAATAGTCCTGTAGCAAGGTACAGGATTCCATCAACAGAAAACATAATCCAACACGACAGTCCTATCACAAGGTACAGGATTGCGTCATCAGAATACACATTTCAACTCGAAGGTCCTGTAGCAAGTTACAGGTTTCCATCATCAGACATTTCAACCCAACGGTCCTGAAGCTAGATCATTCTAGTGACCCAAACAATCCTGAAAACAGAAACAGGAGCACACCAAAACACGAGGCATCGTAAAAAATATCGTTCCTTGTACATAAGCAATGGAATCGTTTGAAGACCTGGTAGCAGCCCAACAGACCACGAATCAATATAGAACTACATGCATATTCAGGCAGCTATGCCACCAGAATCGAAGCATTTGTTCTTCCAACTATTGTACCACCTCAGCCTACAAATTCTTTCGACACGTCAGATTGGAATCTCCCTGAAAATATTAAATTAGCTGATCCATGTTTCAATCAAATGGATAAAATTGACATATTGCTCGGAGCTGAATTTTACCATGAATTGATGCGCCCACAACAAATAAAGATCAACCAAAAACTACCTATTCTGCAAAACACAGCATTGGGTTGGATTGTCACGGGTAAATTACAAAAAGGAAACGACAACTCGGTAACTTGTGCAGTGTTTACCCCAGAAGAGCAAACAACAAACCAGCTTATTGAAAAATTCTGGAAGCTTGAAGATACGAATAATACAGAACGAGCACTATCTTTGGCTGAGAAACGATGTGAGGATCATTTTGCACAAAACGTTAAAAGAAACGAGGATGGGAGATTCATTGTGCGCCTACCATTCGCAGAAAATCCATCCGTTCTCGGAAGTTCCAAAACAGTGGCATTCAATCGGTTTTTAGCATTGGAAAAACGATTGAACCTTAATCCTGAGCTTAGAACAGGATACAACAAATTCATGCAGGAGTACGAAGACTTGGGACACATGGAAGAAATACAAGAGGACGACATTCCTAATTTACATTACGTCATGCCGCACCACTGCGTACTGAAACCTGATAGCTCAACCACAAAACTAAGAGTAGTTTTTGACGCATCAGCTAAGACATCCAGCGGTTCCTCTTTGAATGACATAATACATGCCGGACCAACCGTACAAAGTGAGCTGTTTTCGGTACTGTTGCGATTTAGGATGCACAGAATTGTCTTCACTGCAGACACCGGAGCTGATTCTATAAGCACAGCATTAGAGTCACAACGACAACTAAGCTTAATCCTAAGAGAAGCTGGTTTTAAGCTGCGGAAGTGGTGTTCAAATCATCCTCAGTTATTGAGTGGAATTGCACCTGAAGACCAGGAAATCAACTTGGATTTAGACGAGAATTCAGATTGCTCAATTAAAACACTCGGATTAATATGGCTCCCAAAGTCTGATCAATTATGTGGAAGGTCACAAAAGCCAACGGCCACAAAGGTAACAAAAAGAATAGTCAGTTCAGAACTAGCCAAGATATTTGATCCTCTAGGGATTTTTGGGCCGGTAGTTGTACGAGCCAAGATATTTTTGCAAGAGCTGTGGCAGTTACCAATTTCATGGGATGACGAGTTACCCATGAATCTTCAGAAAGAATGGAATAAATTTCGCACAAATATAGAAACCCTAAACAAAATAAAGATAGAGAGATTCGTATTACAACACGGAAACCCACTCACCACAGAAATTCATACGTTTGTCGATGCATCTGAACGAGCTTATGGCACAGCAATCTACATTCGTTCAACATATAAAGACAAAACTGTTGTAACCAGATTGCTATGTTCCAAGTCCAGAGTAGCACCCATCAAAAGGCAAACGTTGCCTCGCTTGGAATTATGCGCGGCGGTATTAGGTGTTGAACTAACAAATAGGGTAAAAAAAGATCTTCGTCTACAAAATACTGCAAATTTTTTTTGGTCGGACTCAAAAATTGTTCTTGCTTGGATAAACTCGTCAGCAGCATCCTTCCACACCTTTGTAGCAAACAGGATAACAAAAATTCAAGGCCTAAGCGATTCACATCAATGGCGACACGTCAGTTCTAAAGAAAATCCAGCCGACGCAATATCTCGAGGAATAGCACCAGAAAACCTATCACAACATTCAATGTGGTTTTATGGTCCTTCATTTCTCTCGGGACAAAGGAGTGAATGGACAACCTCAACTTCACAAGCAATTGAGATACCTTGCAATGAAGAACGTAAAATGACAAAGCATGTTCTAACAGTAGCCGCTTTGCATCAAAATTATGCAGACATTATAAATCAGATAAACCACCGAAACTCATTTAAAACTCTTCAACACACAATCGGTTATGTGTTGAGATTTATTAGAAATTCCAAAATTACAAATATTTATCGCTCAAACAAAAGGGAGCTCGATGCATTCGAATTAGAAGAAGCTCTGAACATTATCATCAAGATCATCCAAGCAGCAGAGTTTGGGGAAGAACTGGAAAGGCTATCACATCAAGCACCTGTACATAAAACAAGTCCCTTGGCCTCGTTAAACCCATTCATGGATGAACATCAGATAATGCGCGTGGGTGGTCGTCTGGAGCAGTCAACATTATCGTTCAAGGCAAAACATCCTGCAATTTTAACATATAATCATCCTATGACAAAATTATTAATGCTCAAGCTACACGAAGAGAACCGTCATTGTGGCCCACAGTCATTGTTAGCAGCATCCAGGTCACAGTTCTGGATTACGAACGGGAAATCACTGGCACGAAGTACCGTCCACAAATGCATACGATGCACTAAGGCTAGGCCGGTGCTTTTCAAACAATTAATGGGAAATCTTCCGGCAGATAGAGTGACCCCAGCACGTCCTTTCATAACCACAGGAGTGGATTATTTTGGCCCAATTTGGATTCATCACAAAATCAGGGGTAAAAGGCCAGACAAGGCCTATATTGCAGTATTTTGTTGCTTCGCGACTAAGGCCATTCACATGGAAGTCGTATCAAATCTGTCTACAGAAGCATTCATAGGTACACTACGACGTTTCATCAGCAGAAGAGGCCACTGTCAGACTTTGTATTGCGACAATGCTACTAACTTCGTAGGAGCAAACAATAAAATTACTGAATTAAAAGAATCAATATATTCTCAATCAGCACAAGAGAAGATTACACGAGTATGCAGCAATCAGTCAATAAATTTTAAATTCATTCCACCAAGAGCCCCTCACTTCGGTGGACTTTGGGAAGCGGCTGTCAAATCCGCCAAACACCTTTTACTGAGAAGTGTGTCAGCTGCATCACTTACATATGAAGAATTGGAAACAATAGTAGTTGAAATAGAAGCAATCTTGAATTCACGGCCACTAGTCCCTCTCTCATCAAGCTACGATGATCTTCAAGCTCTGTCTCCAGGTCATTTTTTAGTAGGGGAACCTTTGACATCAGCAGTAGATGTAAATGCCCAACCCCCAAGCATATCGTTAGATGCAAGATGGAAAATAACTTCAGAAATCAAACGCAAATTCTGGAAGGAATGGACTCAAAACTATTTACATGAGCTACAGCAAAGGGGAAAATGGAAGTCTCCTTCACCGAACGTCATTGAAGGCATGCTTGTTATCCTTAAGGAAGATAATACTCCAGTGCTGCAATGGCCATTGGCTATATCCAGAACAATATCTCTTTTATTCCTTTGCACAACGTAAACCAATGGCTGTATGCAACAACAACTCCTATAGAGCTAACTGCAGTCTGCGGCAATGATATCATCCATATACATGTCAAGACTTCTGGTATAATGAGCATGAACTCAGCTTGTATAATAAAAGGAAAATTTCTTACAATTCGTGGACACGAAACTAGTGTCACTACTTTGCGCAACTCATATGCAACATTTGGTAATATCACCTCAATAGGAAAACCCTCTGAAGTTAAGAAAATATTAGAGCCAAATCTCGTCTTGGATACCAAATTAGATCAGCTTACCGATATTCAAAAACAACTAAGGCACATTAAGAATTCTTCACTTGATATACATCAGCCAGCAATTCAACACCCGAACGTAGGCTTCTTTGCTCTACTTCTATCGCTACTCATAATCCTAACACTTACTGCCTGGCAATGGCGAGTCAAATGCAACAAAACCGCCTCAATCAACTTAACACCGGCACCGCCAATGCCAACACCACGTCATCCAATTTCTGAAGTTTAGCTCTACAGGTTTTCGCTGACTGCTCAACGCGGCGGAGAATGTTAATACATACACTACTTCATTATAATACTTTTATTTACTTTTATTATTATTAAAAGTTGTATATATTTTTAAAGCAATCCTTCCCTTTTTTTATTATAACAAATATAAATTTTGTTTATGTAGTATTTTAAGTTCATTTAACCAATGGTTCATTATAAAAATATATTTAATGTAAATTCTGCTTATGTTGTATTCTAAGTTCATTAACCAGGTTTTGTTTACAAATTAATAAGTTTCATATTGCAATCAGTCATTTACCTTTAAGAATAGTATTGCAATAATTTATAAAATGCAAAGTCAGGCTTTATGAGAATTGCTGAATATGTACATTGCTAGTAATTTTAATGTAGACATAAGAAAATAAAATTGTATAAAAGACTGGCAAAAATAAAGAAATTATGGCAAACAAAAATTAACTTTCTTGATTGCTTAACTGGTTTTAGTGCTTCAACTAAAACTTAAATTTAAATCACATTAGCACATGGTGTTTCCACCTGGGCTAAAAACAAAATAAAAACAATATAAAACAAAACAAATTTATACACTCTGAGCTCCAAAGGAAACCTTTGGTGCTCAACCATTTACACACAGTTGTCAACGCAACACTAAGCTTAACTGATTTTTAAGCCTGCAGAACATAGCATGTAAAAAGCCACATGCACATGTGACGATGACGTCAAAAATGCGTCAGAGCCACATGCGCATGTGGATTTTTACATGCTGTGTACTACAAGCTTAAGTACCAGTTAAGTTTAGGTTAATATCTAGAGCCTACAGTACACGGCATGTAAAAAGCCACATGCGTATGTGGCGATGGCGTCACGGGAATTTTTAGCATGTTGGTTGCATTTTTTAAAATTACTAGTAGTGGCTACATGCCGTAAGACTTTTATTACAAAATGCACATGTGACACATGTAGCCGAAATGAGCACATTTTCTGAGGCGGCAGCATATCTGTAAGCATGTGACCATCCACATGTACGCAAGTTACTAGTACATGGCATGTAGCAAATGTAGCTTCGTGATGACGTCAGAGTCACATGCGTATGTGGTTTATTACATGCTGTGTACTGCAGGCTTAAGTATAGTTGCGGGACTGGCTGCAGGAGTGATTTGGCAGACTATTGATGTTGTCTCGTCGGCGAACACCTTCAGACTGAACAGATGCCCCAGCGGAGTCTTCCTTATATACTAAAGAGAAAAAAAAATAAAAAATTCGTAATACATATTACACGCGAAATATTCGTAATACATATTACACGCGAAATATTCGTAATAGTAGGCTATTGAATATTGGATATTATATATTTTTGAATATAACAGTGGCCTTCTCCTTTCTATTTATATCTAAATAAATTTTTTATTTCCTAGCCAAAACTGCAGAGCGATGCTTTTAAAAAGACTTTAGCGCCCTTAGGACATTTTTTGCTCACTAGATGTAGTTTTATGGCTAATCTTGATCTACGTATTTTGCGTGTACAAGCAGCAGGCATTCAAACACAAGCAGCCCAACAGTAACAAGTGTTAGCACAGATTCACTCACAATTCGCCTCCATGCTAAACAAAGGCATAGAACTAGATTATTTTTCATTAATTTTAAATTAATTGCTTGTTTTTTTTTCTTCATCTCTACAAACAAAACGATGTGAAAGAAAGAGTCGCAGACAGTGTTGGCAGCAGGCAACTTGCATACAGCCATTCCTAAACAAGGGCGGCAAACGTTTTTTTAGCTGTCAAAAGTTCTCATGTCCATACATTTTGTATGGAGCATACCGAAATAACGCGACGGCAACGCTTTGCTATTGGATTTTGGATCCGATTTTGACATCGCGTTTCACAATGAAGTTATTTGCAAAAGAAAACAATTGTCTTTTGTTTGCCATCATCAGCGTTACCATATGTGAAGATTTATCTTATTTAAGATAAATAAGATTTTTATGAATATGATATTTGGAACCCTTAGTATGTTATTTAATGTCCTTTTGACTAAAGTACAGCCACATTTCTTCTTACGTGTTTGAAGATAAATTTCGAAATTTAAACCCAAGACTCAAACCAATTGCATTAACAGAGCTATGTTAACCTGATAACAGAGCCCTGTTAGACATGAAAATTTTGGAAGTACATACTCAAAATGGAATCCTGGCCATATTTTTCAACAAAATGAGCTAAAAAAAATCGAAACATGCAGACTATTATATTTTTCTATATAAAAACAAAAAAAAAGTAATAAAAAAACTAAAGGAAACTATAAATTTTTAACTATCAAATAAATTAATTTTTTTTATGGAAATTTTTGAATTCCTAGAGAACGAACATACCTGGGCGGCTAAATTTTTTTGAAATTTATGTCTTTTGTGCCCTTTTATAATATCCAGATTTCAAAACCCTTAACATTTGCGTTTTTCATAAAAAAAATTTGATTTTTCTAAATTTTCGAATTTCGATTTTCACTAAAGGACGAATTTCAGGAGAACGAACATACCTGGGCGGCTAAATTTTTTTGGAATTTATGTCTTTTGTGCCCTTTTATAATAAATATATAATAATAAAAACGCAAATGTTAAAGGTTTTGAAATCTGGATATTATAAAAGTGCATAAAAGACATAAATTCCAAAAAAATTTATCCGCCCAGGTATGTTCGTTCTCCTGAAATTCGTCCTTTAGTGAAAATCGAAATTTGAAAATTTAGAAAAATCTAATTTTTTTATGAAAAACGCAAATGTTAAAGGTTTTGAAATCTGGATATATAAAAGGGCACACAAAATATAAATTCCAAAAAAATTTAGCCGCCCAGGTATGTTCGTTCTCTAGGAATTAAAAAATTTCCTTAAAAAAAATTAATTTATTTGATAGTTAAAAATTTATAGTTTCTTTTAGTTTTTTTATTACTTTTTTTTTTTGTTTTTATATAGAAAAATATAATAGTCTGCATGTTTCGATTTTTTTAGCTCATTTTGTTGAAAAATATGGCCAGGATTCCATTTTGAGTATGTTCTTCCAAAATTTTCATGTCTAACAGTGCTCTGTTATCAGGTTAACATAGCTCTGTTAATGCAATTGGTTTGTGTCTTGGGTTTAAATTTCGAAATTTATCTTCACACACGTTTTCTTCTTTACATCATCAAAAGTATGAATTATGTGCATACATATAATTATCTTATACATGTTCTATTCAGTAAATATTTAACACATATTTACCTTTACGTTTGTTCCCTACGAGAAATGACCCTGAAGGAAATGTCGATGGTGAAAATGTACTGAGTGGAATTTGACTTTGTCACCAGTACTACTCTACAATTATTGCCCATACAATACTTTGTGCTATAGACGTTTAGCATGTGCTTGTTATTGAAAATCTACTAGTAACACTAAAACAATTGACTAGGTAGTGAATTTATAGTTCTTATGCAGACATACCAAACAGAAATTTTTTGTTGCTAAATCCACCAGAAATACACCACATCTGTTTTCTCTCTTTCTTTTATACTGACGAATAGAAGGGAAATTGAAGACATTGTAACTATTATTAGCGTTTTAGTGTTGACATAGAGACATTTGACCCCAGTATGACTGTAGGGGAATGACTAAAACCAAGCCAAACAAAATTTTTTCACTAACACATTTGCAGCAATTTTACATTCACTAGTCATTTGATCGAAAGTGATGATAGATTTATTTATTATTTATATTTGCTCTACTCTAGCATATATATTAGAATGGGACATCTAATGTACATACATATGACAAAACTTTTAAAACTCGAGTTTTATTAAAAAAAAAATACAATTCATTCTGTCTGTGAAAATTAAAATTTATAAGTGTTGAAAAAGATAAGTAAAAACAATAGTGAATAAAAGAAATTCAAAAAATTTAATTTAATATATATGTACACATTTCTTTTCAAAGTTGTAGATATTTGTAAAAAGCAAGATGCGTTGGCCGTGAAAATGTGTGAAGAGAGCTAGATACCTAATAGGTTATTCTGTTTTTGCTTATTTATATCTTTAATTTTAAATATTTTATTTACTTGTGTATTTTAAATTGACTTTTTAAAATAAAGAAAACAAAAATTATATTTATATATACATATACACTAGCTGAACCCGGCAAACGTTGTCGTAGTACCCTCAATAATTTATTTTTTAACTCTATCACATTTTTCATTTGGCCCTTAATAATGTTATAGAAACTTTGTTCTACGCAATGATTAATATATCCTGCATGACTTTCGATCAAATGACCGGTCAATTGACTGATACTATTCCTGTAGGGTTAGTTCATTTGAAACAAAATAAATTTTTCCTGAATTTGAATTCAGTAAAATCAATGCATATTAATATATTTTGAGTAAAATCACTAAAAAAAAAGATTTTTAATGAGAAAAAGAGATTTTTTGTTCGACTTGAAGGTTTTTGAGAAAAAAAAATATGGCAACGCTGACCACCATCCTTAACATAAGCAAATTTTCCAAATCTTCTAAATAACTAATTCTTTCAAAATTATTTATTATTTTATTTTAATTTAAATAACAAAATTTATGTAACAAAATATTAATAACAAAATCACAAACAACAATGTCGTCCGTCCGGCTGTTAAAATAATCAGAGTTGTTTTATTTATTTGTTTCATAACCCTGTTTTTATCGTTTTGACATAACGTTGCCGCTTTTGTTTAGGTATGGCATTTCAGCGTTAAAGCTCGGCGGAAAAAAAAACGTTTCGCTCTCCGTCCTTGTTTAGGGATGGCTGATAGAAAACAAACTGACCTGCAGTATATAACGAATTATATTAATTGCGTTCGCGTACTCAAAAGTTTTTACAAATTTTTACTTAACTTTACTGCATTTTACTAAATTGCATTCGTTTACCCAAAATACAGTAAATGAGAATACAAATTGAGAGAGTAAAGTGACGGTTCTTGACTGAGAGTTCTTGAGTGTTTTGCAAATTTTTACTGCAGAAATTTGTCGTAGTAAAGTTTAGTAAGACAAAAACATATGATTCAAAATGTAAACAAATGAAAAGTAAGCAAATGAAAAGTGTAAAAATTTGAAAAAAGGTTAAATGAAAATCGTGAAAGTCATTAAAAAATAATTAATTTATAAATCATAATAATAATAGCTATTAATATACATATTTTGTAAAATATTTTATTAATCTTCTTGTTTTGCAATTTATTTTAATTACTCAGAGTTGTAAAACTGTAAAGTATCTGGGTACTTAGTATCGCACTTGCTTTTAAGGTAATCAGTAACATTAACAAATAGTCATGTAATTTTTATTAATTTAGCCAACAAGAAAACAAGGAAATCAAAAAGAAATTACATAATTACAAATATTAAATGAAATAAATTACAGAATTTATTCTTAGATTGTCCGTGTTATAAAAATAGTGTATCGAGTACTTGCATAGTCAAAAGGTTATATATTTTTCAACACTATGTGGAGTTAGAGTCAGCTGTTACTTTAATCTTACTAATTTTTACTATTTTTCCGTTCGCGTACTTTTTTTTTGGGCTACCGCTCTTTTTGAGAGTACATTTTTAAATTTTCGCAGTAACTACTCATTTACTGCAAAAGTAAACGAACACACTTATTATTTCATTCATTATGGCTTCATCACTTGAACTTTACGACAACAACTGACACAAAGGGACGCTCTATGCACATCAGAAAAATTCATGGTGGTGAGGCCGGACTCGAGCGCAGTACCTTCGGTTTTGTAATAGTAACTAGCGTAGCCAACGAAACCCTCAAAAAATGGTAGGACCAAGAAAGGGCAGGGTGACAATTTTGCAGATGTGTTTCACGTTGTTTAACCGGAATCAGCGTTACCGTTGAAAAATTTCAAAAAGGGACACAAAAAGGGGATTTTCTCAAAAAAAAGTGGCACAAAAAAGGGATTTCTAAGAAAAAAAGGGGCAACTTTAAAATAAAGGAAAATTAAAGAAACACACATATTTATTGAGCTATTTTTATTAAAAACAAACAATAAACGCAAATTTCTCATGTATAAAAAGTACACAATCATTCATTTTATGAGAACTCATATACTATGTTTATTCGCACGTTTTATTTGCAAGTAAAAATTCTAACTTGTGGCAGAATTAGTTTTTACTTTCTGTTCTGTTACGAATCAGCTGACTCTTTTTTGCTTTTAGAAATCTTACACAAGTCGTCAGTTTTTCTGTTTCGTTCTGCTCTGTTACGGTTCAAACTGTGAAAATCAAAAAAAAAATTTAAGTAATACTAAGTGACAGCATAAATGAAATAAAAATTGTGATTGTGCTTTTAAAATTTATTTAAATAAATTTAGTTCTTATCAGGAAAACATTAAATTATATTGAAACATAAAAATGGACGAACTCATCACTTTAGTGGAAAACTGTGGCCGTTCTGCTCAGAAACAGGTGATAAGTTATTACATATAAAATAAATATTAAAATTTAGAAACAGAACGGCACAGCACAGAACACCAACAGAAAGTAAAGAATAATGAAGCCTTTACTAACTCACGTGAACAAATGCTGATTACAGAAAAAGAAATTTTTAATTTTACAATTGCTTATTTGAGGACTGTGAATGTGTTTCTATAATACCAGCTAGTTGAGTATTTGCAAATACAGTTTTTATTTACAAATAAGACGAGTGTAATCGTAGTATAGACAGCTACTAAGTATAAAAAAAAAATTCTATGATAATAATGAAACACTGGTCAAAATGTGGCATTTGATATTGATTGAAATTCTAATAGAAAATAAATGGAAATTTCGTTCAATATTGAATGCCGTAATTAGCCCCAGTTCTTAAGATTTACAAAAAAAAAATAAAAAATTAAAAAATACTTCAAAGAAAATTTATTATTTGACATATTGTCAGAAGTGTACATAAAATAATTGAAATTTATTTGCTGGTAGTTTAGCATGTCTATATACGTATTTCATTGGATGTAGAAAAATAAAATGAGTTCACCTGGATATAAATTATTTGCTGGGTTTTGTATCAGTTTCAAAGCCTACTAAGCTTATTTTTTCTTTTGTGATTTTCAAAAGTATTATTATTTTATGAATTCTCATATAGTTTTTGAAAGTCTACGCATAAAGTAAGAGGTTTGTGACTGTTTAAAATTTGTGGTTAAAGTCTACTGATGATTTGGTTCAAGCGCCAATGAAATACGTATATACGTATACATGCTAAACTACAAGCAAATAAATTTCAATTAAAGAATACTTTAGTAAATTTTTTGGCATCTTTCGGGGCATATCACTTAAAAACCAGTATAATTCAAAAAATGTACTTAACCATTTAAAGTTTTGATAAAAAAATTTAAACTTCGATTTAAACTTTATGCATCATACATACTTATTGAATACCTTAAGTATTAAATCTGTTGAAATTGTATATCTGTATTTATTAATAAGTTCTTCACTTGCAATCCATTCTTTCAAATCGTTTGAAATAAATTTAAGGCAGGCAGCATGGACTAGCGTTTGCCAAAAACCGTGCACAGAGAAAAAAATTGCCTCATAGAATCAATAAGATTTTCTCTATGAAACGTTTTTAGGCTAAGGGGTATCCCAGCAGAAAGAAGCGAAGATTTTTTCATAGAGATTCCTTATTGTTTTTATGTGGTAAATCTTATTAATTTTATCAAGAAGAAAACCACATAAAATCAAGAAGAAATCTTATTATTCCCAACTTTTTTTACTCAATTTCCGTTATTTTTGGCACCAAAAAAAAAACAATCCATAGAGAAAAACTTCTTGATTCTATTAGGTTTTCTTATAAATTGTAAACTATATGGATTTCTTATTGATTTTATTAGGTTGCCTTATTGATTTTTTTAAAAAAGGTTTTCTTCTTGATTTTATTAGGTTCCTATATGATTATGTGTAAAGCATGTTATTGATTTTTTTAATAAGGAAATCTTCTTGATTTTATGAGGTGTCTTTTTATTTCATATCTATAAACAGACACAGACAATTTTTTTTCATGATCTTTTTCGTTTTTGTATAAGCATGTTTGCAAAATTATTTCAATGGTTATTCAGACTGCTTGTTAGCATATTGGTTAGAGTGTTTGTCTATCAGTCAGAAGTTTGCTGGTTCAATACTTGTCTCCTTTCAAAGTATATGGTATAGAATTTAAATGAAAATATATAAGCAAAGCACAAAGAATAAAGAAAGACATAATTTTTTTTATTTTATGAGGTCGCCTCATAAAATCAAGAAGAAAACCTTATTAAAAAAATCAATAAGATAACCTCATAAAAACTACAAGATTTCTTCTTGATTTTTTCAAAAAGGTTTTCTCTATGAAATTAATAAGATTTCCTTATTGAAAAAAAAACCATAGAGATTTCTTATTAATTTTATTATATTTTATGAGGTAATTATTAGGCCAACCACGATAAGGCAGATTAATCATGATTGTTACTATACATATATATATATATATATATATATATATATATATATATATATATATATGTATATCAGAAACCTTAAAGCCTTCAATGTAGAGTCGTTTAAACAAAATCTTATTTTTGTTCAGAAGTTACCAGCGACGTAAAACAATCTTTCGCTTTCAGTTGAAGAGGGCTTTATTGTGTTATTGCCTTGTGAAGCAATAATATGTTGGTTGTGTTGTTGTTCGTTTTTTTATAAAGTAAAGTAAAGTACATTTGCTGTGTTTTTAAACAAGATAATAACGTTAAAGTAAAACTTAAAAACCGACGATTTTTTTATCGGTTTCGGTTTTTATGGGTTAAAAACCGCGGTTTCGGTTTGGGTTAAAACCGAACGGCAATGCCTAGCATGGACGGACAAGTGTCTACTTTCTGTATATTTGAAAATTTTTTTAGCAATGCTAATTTATGTTTACGCTTTGTTTTTTTTTTTTTTTTTTTTGGTAAATTTTTTTTATAAGGATGAAATAAGGTGTAACTCACCGACTTTGCAACTGCTGAATCTGAGTATATTTTTGCGTTTAATTTGGCCAATTTGTCCATTGACTTAAACGAGTAGTTGCAACTTATCATCAGGAATAGTCACTTTCCTCCGAAAATAAGTTTTTTTTTTTTTGTAGTAAAAACTGGGATATTTTTATATCATTTGCTTTTGGGAGTTGGCCACGTGTTTGGCTGTTTTAGTTTTCTTAAATTGAGCGATTTCAACTCGATCGGTTTACAGAACAGCATTTTAAAAATATGTACTTTAATTACATAAATTTGGCTTTCACAATAGCTATCGAAAATACAGTTAGAATTATCAAGTATGAGTGTGCAATTGTACTCGTATATTTAAAAATCGTACACAAATAAAAAGATTCACACCAAGGTGTATGTTTTTATATTAAATTTGATACATAGTAAATAAAATCTTGTTTAATGTGGTAGAATCTGTAGGAATCTGCGTTACATATATTGTCAAAATAAAAACGAAAGTTGACTTTGAACAAAAAGGGGCAAAAGGAGCACAAAATAATGCAAATGAGACTAAAAGGGGATTTAAAAGTAAAAGGGGCATAAAAAGTATCAAGACAGTTGAAAAAGGGGCAAAATGCGACTTTAGTCGCACAACGGTAACGCTGAATACTTTAAAATGCTTTAATACATTAAAATATTTTTTTTTATATAAATTTTTATCTCCCTAGACGTGTGATTAATTTAAAGCCATTAAAATCTAAATATGCGGCTATTTTTGATAGATGTAGTTGATTGCAACTATTTCAATAATAATAACACCGAAGGCATTGGCAGTTGGGCGTACAAAAAATAATTCACTATTATTAAAATATAATATAGTAAGCAAGCCAAATGGTTTGTTTGCTTTATTGGGCAAAATCGCTCAGACCACATAAAATTTTAAGGATATTTGTGTTTTTCTTTCACCACAAATTTTATATTTATTACATAAAGTGCATAATAAAAATTTAATAGCACTATCTTTCATTTTATTTTATATCTCTTTTTTTAATTGTTTACATGGAATATTCATCATTCATTCATTTCTTTTGTGCATCGAACTAAATGAAATAGGAATTGTTTATAGCAAATATATAAACAAATATTATTTAAAAAAACATATTGCATTAATTGTTTACATGATAAACAATCAACTCTACACAATGTCATTAATTGAAAATTTGCTTGGCATAATAAAAGTATTAAAAAAGAAATACAGCATAAAATTATTTGTTTATTTGTTTATATTTTATTATTTAACTAACTCAAACAAATAAAATTTACTTAAAATTAAATAAAACTGTTTATGCCACATATAAAAATTTTTGTTTGGCTTCTTATTTTTTTTAGTTTTTACAAGCTTAACAAAATTTTTACACGGCGTCAACAATTAAAATATCGATTTAAAGGAAACAGCTAACAGTTTGTAGAAGAAATTATAGCATAAAAATATTTGTTGAATTATTTACTTACTATTTATATCTTGTCAAGAAATAATAATTTAAATAAAATTAAATGAAAGATTTTTATAAGACTATAGCGTTAGCTTCTTCTTTTAATCGATATAATTAATTATTTACGCCATGTCAACAGTTAACATAAATTTTTAAATATTTTGTATTTATATTCAATTGTATGTATGTACATTCAATTCTTTAAAATAAAAAAAAAAATTATTGAAATGAAATAAGCCGTGTTTCTGCTAGATACATATGTATGTATGTGCACAAAAATTATATCAGAAGCTTGTATTTCTAATTTGTTACACGCTATATTTTATTATTTACATATAGTCGACTATAAACAACTGACGTAAAATAAAAAAGGAAAAGTTTGAGTGAGGCATATGCATAAAAACTACAGCATTAGCTTCATTTTTAATTGTTTACAACATAAAATAATATTTTTACACTGTGTCAAAAATTTAGATATTACTTTAAGTGAAATAGAAACTATTCAGAAGACATAGATATCAAAATTTCACCACAAACTAATTTCACTAATTGTTTACATGTTAAATTTCATTATTTACCTAAGGTAAAAAAACCAGAATTGTTATATATGTATGCATATATACGCATAACAACTCTAGCATTAGCTTCCTTTTAAATTGTTTACACGGCAAAATAATATTTTTAAAATGTGTCAAGAATTTAGAGTTTAGTTTAAATGAAATAGCAACTGTTTAGAAAAGACATAGACATCAAAATTTTAAGCACAAGCAAATTTCACTAATTGTTTACATTTTAAATTTAATTTTAAACTAATTTAACTAATTGCTTACATCTTAAATTGCATTATTTACCTAAGGTAAACAATGAAGAATTGGTATATATGCATATATATGAATAAGTACTACAGCATCAGCTTCTTTTTTAATTGTTTACACGGAAAACTAATATTTTTTACACTGTGTCAACAGTTTAGAAATTACTTGAAATGAAATAGAAACTGTTTAGAAAAGACATAAATATATGAATTTAAGCTCAACCTGATTTCCCCAATTGTTTACATGTTAAATTTCATATTTTACATTAGGTAAACTATCAATAATTGGTGTTAAATCGTATAGGAATAGCTTACACAACGTAAATCCATAAAAATTACAGTTTAAATTTATTTTTTTTAATTGTTTACGCGATACCTTTAATTCTTTACACGATGTAAACAACTCGGAATTAGCTCTTAATAACATAGGAAATGTTTGCACATGATATATGAAATAAATTTATAGTTAAAGCTTGTTGAATTAATTGTTTATACGATATATCGTGGTATTTACATAATGTCAACAATTGAGAACTTGTGTAAAAATTGTTTTTTTTCAATTAAAGTTATGCATGTGAAAATTAAAAAATTTAAGTCCCTTTTTTAATTTTTACTACAGCATTTTCAATTCTTTCCATTGTGTCAACAATTGTTCAGAGTGCACGTATGCATGTACATATACATGTGTACATATATACATGCTGTAAATGCGTACTAGCGTTTGTATGCATTCATTGTTTTTAATATTTTCATAAATGAAATAAAAATTAACATTTTGTTGGAGTTATGAAGGTCTTGCAGTAAAAACTATAGTTTTTCATCTTTATATACATACATACATACATACATACATACGTACATACATACATATGTACATAATAGATACGTGCATACATACATACATAAATTCAACAATTGTTTTCCATTATAAAAACAAATAGCAAATGAACGGACCAACAACTACATAATACAATACAAAACCACCAAAAGTGCTTAACAATTCAGTTATACATATGATTGTATGTATGTATGTGTATGCATACATGCAAGTCTTTGGAAGCCAGTGTTTGCATTACAATCATGTAACATATAGTCATGTAAATGTATGTATGCATGCACATGTGTATGTACATATGTATGTGTGTGCATGGGCTACCGACTTTGCTTGCGGCACTTACTGACTATTAAAAATGTATAGTCAATTTATTTCAACGTTGACTTACAGAGAAAAGCTACTGTAAATAGATATTTTTTAGCCAAGTATAAGCACGCACATGCATGCTTAAGCATGCAAGTAAAAAACTATGTGGTTTTTCATAAAAAAGAAAAACTATTAATATTAAAGAAATTCCGTTTATGCATTAAAAATTTTCAATAGTTTATAATGAATTTTTTTTGAATGATTGCCAATAATTTGTACAATGGAAAGTTTGTATCTGAACCCCATAGAAAATGTGGTTCCAGTCTCCACACCCTCTCCCTCTTTCGGACCAAACATTAAAAAATAAATTGCAAACCAGCAAAGCTTTGCATTTTTATGAAAACTCGTAACAGAAATATTTCTTTTGTGAAATATTTTAAGTCTACACTGTTTTCACTATGGAACCGTTTTGTCCCTTTCACAAAGAGATTAAAATAAGCACAAAAATATTCAGGGATTATTTATCCCGGATTTATGACACTTTTTAATATAAATTGTAAATGAGTATTAAATTAACTCTTAATCGCAATGTAAGATTTGATCTCAGAGATGTATTGTAGAACATAGTAACCCATTATAAACCGGTAATATACCCTTAACAGGTTTTTCATTCCATGTGTAATTTTTAAAATATTCATATGCAAGCAATAAAGTACATATATATATTCTGGGTCCTTATGAATAGAGAAGACGAATAAGCGATGTCCGTCCGTCCCTTTGCCTGTCTTTCCGGAGCCCCCCGAAAATATAGATTGATATTGAAAATCAGGAAAATCAAAAAAACCGTTTCAGAGCTGGGAAACTTAATTATCGTTTTTTTTCAAATAAACCTAAAACGGCTGGCTGTTCCGTTCAACTGTGTGTTGTTAGTCAGAATATTTACAACAGACTTTGGTGTTATTTTTTCATAAATAATTAGCACATGTAATTTGGCTTAAAAAGCAATACGAACCTTAGCCCGTTCAAATCACAAATATAAACCTATTTTAATTGGTATTAAATTAAAAAAAAAAAAAAATCAAAAAGACCATTCCAGAGTTGGACAATTTTAACTTAATAAAACAATTTTTTTCTCTCTTAAGATTCAAAATATTTTATGCTTTCAAAAGAAATAAATTGGTATTACAATATATAAATATATAAAAAAAATATTACAGGGTTGGGAAGTTTGCTCTTTTTGGTACATAAAAGTAATTAGGTCAAATTATTTTTTTATTTTTCTTTATAAATTAAATATATTTTATGTTTTAGAAAAAAATATTTAATTTGTATATAAAATTAGAAAAATACAAAACACATCTCCGGAGCTGGAAAATTAGATTTTTTTTTTGGTATAATAAGAGTGACTAAGCAAAACTACTTTTTTTATTTTATATTTTCAAAAGAAATAAATTAATAATATTAAGATTATAAAAATCAAGACGATGGTTCCAGGGTTGGAAAATTGAAACTTTGTTCAATAAATAATTTTTTTTATCTAAACATATTTTATAGTTTAGAAAGGTATTTACTCAAGAGTTTTTTTACACTTGTTTCGGTGTCGGTGCAATATAGTAAAGTCTGTTAAAAGTTTTAACTTATATCCCAGTAAAAAAAAAATGGAAGTCATTCTGAAGGAACCACAGTTTCATTGCTTCCAAAAAATCGATATTTTTAATTTGCCGATTGTTAGCAGAAAACCAAGTAAAAGTTTATTTTAATCACACAAAACATTGTAGTTTTTCCATAGTTTTAGTAAATACTCACCAAAATGTTTAAAAAAAAACCGATTTTTTGAAAGAAATTTATGAACTAATTTTGGCCTAAATTTTAGAAGTTATTTGCTTAATTTTACATGACAACACTGTTTCGCGTTTAAATTCGTATAAGAAGAAACAAATTGTTAAAATATGTAACTTTTTAAAGTTTTTCCTAGATGAAAATATTACCATAGAACACAAAAAAGGAAATTTTTCTTAAAATCGCTTCTAATTCGGTGACTAGGCATCGAAAAAGAGAACTTCTTGCAATGACAACCCTGTGTAAAAATCATTAGATCGGATCGAAATTTGAACTACTTCCAGACTGCAAACTCTACATTTTCATGACTTCTTTGGAGTGTCTTTTTTTACTGGGTATGTATATGCACATTCAAGTTGCTTTAGATGTAGATGAATAAATTGCCATTAGAAAGTGCTGATCTCTGTTAAAGTTGTCTTTAGTTATTCTCTGCTCATTAATTTTAAAAAGAGAAAATATTAATAATGTAAGAAATTCTGAAATACAGAGTTTAGAACAAAATATTCATGTATTGCTCATATTGAGAATAAAATCTTTGCATTAAATTCTTAAGTGGAAAAATACCTAAAGGCTACTTACTATAAATTGCACTATAGCAAAAAATAAATTATCTATTATTTTCACAAAACAAATAAGTATGTACAACATATCGATGGCTTAATATAAATAGGATGTGTGCCAAAGGCTGTATTAATTTCCAGGATTATTACTTATCGAAGTATGTCAAATAGGTAGTCGCAAAGCCAATTCAATACAACAAAGTAACTTCATGTTTTTGTTACATATAACGCTACAAAAATAAGAATAAATTGTAAAAAGGGGAGGGGCGGGGGATGAAAATTTAATAAACTTTGAATTTTAATTTATTATAGAATTTCCTTTTGAAATTTATTTTATGTTGATGTTTCGAATAGAGACACTTTTATCTGTGTTAAAATAATACATAACATTACAATAGAAAAAATAATTTTCAAGTCCTCCAAGGGTTCGTTTTAATACATAACATTATAATAGAAAAATTTTTTTTGAAGTCCCCCAAGGGTTCGTTATAACGCAGTTTCATTGTAAGCATAACAAAATAAATTATATTATCAAAAGAAAGTTAGACATTTGGCTGGTTGCAAATTCGCCTTGCTAGTTAATGTCGCAATAAATATAAATGTGTAGCATACTTCAAACTTTAAAAACCTTTTTCTACAATAACATCCTCAGATTAAATTTTCTTTATGCAGAGTACACGCTATGGCATTGCTTTCCATATAAAAAAAAATAATGTGGACGGGATTGCTCACATTTTGAAAATGACAACATAAGAAATGCCAGAAGTGTACTCAGCATTAGAATATTAAATTTGCTTTAGTTACTGATGATGTATGATTATGCCTTTTTTTCAAAGAGAGTCATTTTATGGCAGCTTTTGTTATTTACTGTTGCCTATTTTAAGGAGTGCCAACTATTTCAAGTTTAGCCCAGATATTGACAAAAAACTACTACTATGAATATAACCTGCATAAATTCTGTGCTTTTTATGACTTATTTTTATTATATCCCAATTATCATTAATCTTTTAGTCCGTCCAAGTCATTATCAAACAAAAAGCCAAACATTTTTATTTCATTTTTTATTCTCTTTGTTATCAAATTGGTTTTTTGTCAAAAACATGAACATTTTATTGTAATGTAAATTTTTTTTTTAATATTTTATCATTTCAATCTGAGTGCTATTAATAATATTTATGCTGCATTATATGTGTTCCAGACATCATCAAGTCTGTTTTGCCATTATTTAATACAAATGATGTATTTTGTGTGGGTTTGAATTCCTATTAAAATTTTAATATTTATTTATTTATATACTTAAGTCTTTAACAATTATGGCCACCACAAACAAATTTTGATTTTATGAAGATTTCTATGAATATTTCTTATGGTTTCCCTTTCATGTCGTTTAAAGAACAACGACCTCAAGAATTTTTGTCAAAAAAAAAAAAAAGTTTAGGGTTTCGTCGATACAAAAATATAAACTTAGAAACTCTTAGATATTCAAAATACAAGTGTGAAAATTCAAAACAAAGGATAAAGTAAAAAAAGAAACAACAAAGGAAAAATAGAAAAAAGTCATTGTATGGCATTTATAAGTTATCAATGTTCTCTAAATTTTTGCCTTAAAATTAGGTACAGTCATTCATTGAAAAGTTTTAACTCAATTTAAACTAAGATGACAACAACAACTACAAAAATGTCCACAACAACAACAACAAAAATGACGACAACAACAACAACAAAATGCAAATAATATCAAATCACTTTAAGCCAAATTTCATAAGTTTTGTTTCAACAAATTTAAATAGAATGTTCAAACTAATAACGACTTAATTTTTTTTATTCTAAAGCAATTGCTTATTCCATCAATAATTTTTGAATTGCGCTTATTTACTACAATAACAGTATAACTCGACAAAGCTTTGCAGAAAACAAATTTAAAGTTTCCAATTTACACACATACACAACTTAATAGAAAATAAATTAAATTTTTCTCTCAAGAGTTGAGTGAGTATACAAGATATTTTTATAAAATTTTTACACAATATGAAAAACAATATAAGAATTAATTCTGCATTATTATTACAAAAATTTAAATTTTTAAGTTATGGCGTTTTTGCATTAAATGAGCGATATCTTGTACTCATTATTTTTTTTTTCATAATTTATGACAAAAAGCAACTATGTATTCTTTTTGCAAAACAAAATAAAAATATTTTGTATAAAATTTAATTCGCTACATCATGTCAACAATGTAAGATACATTTATATTTTTAATAAAATTAAAGAATTTTATTGAAAAATTACTAAACAAGAGAACATGGTTTTCCTTCCAAATTAGCACTTTACCGTAGAGCAAAAATGTCACAAGCACATAATAATAACAACTTGGTTCTTTACCTCATGTCAACAATGTAAATTCTGTTAAATGCGATAAAAGTAAGAGAATGTCTTAATAAATTCTATAATCCAAAATATTTCTTCTCATAGTTAATTCTTTACATCAGGTAAATCATGTATACTGACATGTAAACAACTGTTAAAAACTACCGTACAAATTAATTATGAGCACAATCAGCTTACTTTATAAAATATATATATAACCTTATGTCAATAATGTCAGAAATATATAATAATAAAATCCTTGCCTCTTCACCTCATCAAATATTTTCCTTCATATTTAATTTTTTACATCATGCAAATAATGCATAATGGCATGTAAATAGCTGTTTAATTAATTATGAACAATGTCAACTTACTTTATAAAAAATAAAAATTCTTTCTTGCTTAAGTCAATTACACTTTCTATGTACATACATATGTAATGTAATTTTTATGAAAATGGAAAATTTTTGTTGAATATAAAATTTGTTACAATATATGTATTTACAGTTGTGATTAACAACTGTCAAAATTTTCAAAATATGTACATACATATGTATAAACCATTGTTTGCATTAGGTAAATATTGATGAATTACATAAGGTAAATATCAATTTAAATAATGTAAAATTTCAGTTAAAAAATTAAAAAATAAAATAAAATATACATATGTCATTGTTTACATTAGGTAAATAAGCATAAAAATGTTTGTTAATGACACTAATTCATTACCTGAAGTCGGAAATGTTTACTCTCATGTAAAAAAGATACAATTTTAATTCTTTACATATAGTCAACAATGTGTAAATAATGCACAACTTCAATTATATTTAAATATTTTTTTTTTAAATGTTAAATTTTGGAAATAATTAAGCCAGATATTAATTAAACTAAAAAGTTTAATTTCAAGTGAATTTTTAATTTTTACTGTAACTTTAAAATTCCCATTCAAATGAAAACAAAAAAATTAAATGCAAAATGTGCTTGTTTTTCACCTAAAAAACACCAACACGTGCAATTTATATTTATGCTTAAACCCTTTTCCTTTCAATTCTAATTATACAAATATTGAAAACTTTTCTTTATTTAAATTTTTTCACTTTCTCTTCTAGCCAAGAAGGAATAAAAAACAAAAAAACCCTTCATGTAAAACAAATTACCATTATACATTAATTATACCTTGATGCCAGTAAAAACCACGATTTTTTCTACTTGCGAACTGAATATTGTGTAAATGTTTAAAAATAGAATAAATAAAAATGTGTTTTAATTAAAAATTCTTATTTTCTATAGCACACAAAAAAACTAAATTAAGTTGGAAAATATTTTCAAAAGAACGAAATTCAAATAAAGGTGCTGAAACGTAAAAAGTGCTGGAGAAAAATAAACACAGATTTTCGTTGCCAGTGTCCCAGGAAATGGGGGTTTTTCACTCTTATTAAATATTCTCAAAGAAACAGTAATTGCAGTGTAAAAATAAATTTCTTTTAATTACTATTTTTAAATTTCAGGCTAAAATTGCAAGCAAACATGATGACGACGTGAGGTAACATGATAATAAACATGGTGAATAAATTGTAAAATAATTCAATTAAAATTACTCGTATTTTGAAAAATATCTAAATAAGCAGAATTTACAAGGATTTTTGTTTATTTAACAAGTAAAATTCAGGGAATGCTATCACTTATTCTGGCTTAATGGATTTGAACTTCTTAAAAAAACTAGAGGACAATCAGGTATCGTTTTAAAACGACACATAAGAACAGTGATGACAACTTTTTTGGCTCTAAAAGCACATGAAAATTAAAAATAAACGATTAACAGCATAATTTTGAGAACTAAAAAGCGTAAAAAGCACTAACGTAAAAAACCACTGAAGATCCACACGAGTGAAGTTTAATAATGTTTAATATTTTTTGAGCTATTCTTTATTTTGGCAATAGTATCAACATCGTTAATGAAATATATAAGGTATGCTTTACACTGAAAAAATAAATACATCTAGTTTTTAATAAAGTAATTTTAAGAAATACATAAATTTTTTAAAATTAAATTAATTCGTGCTTTTTTTAGTTTGGCATTTTGAGTTTTCAAAAAGCACTAAAAATAGTGTCAAAAGCACCAAGTTGGCAGCGCTGCACAAGAACAGTAATTTTATATTGAAATGGTAATACGGTACCAGGGTAACACGGTGCATTTTCAAGGCAAATTTGTCATCTTATCTGTTGTTTTTATTTTGCATGAGTTTTACTTTCAAAACTTAATTTTTTTTTAATTTTTTTCTTGTTGTAGCTGTTGTTAAAGGTCTCATCAGCATTAACAGGGGATGTGTTACAACACGTTTGTATTCATTTAACGTATGTTAAACAAAAGAAAAAAATATTAAAAAAAGGATTTGTGTTACAAACTATACTCAGGCTGACAGACATTTACACATGGAAGGACATGTTCAAATTAAAATATAAACAGAGCAGCAAATACATATCTTATGTTTTGTAGGGACAGTATGCTTTGGCAGCAGGAAGAAAATTACAAAAAGAAAAACATTAGTTTTCTAGGAAAAATCTTTTTCACACTGTTTGCTAATGCAAAAATAACATGATACTCATAACTCAATTGATATTTTTACATAATTAAATTTAACTTATTTTATATTGGATGCCCAGTAGCCTAAAGGGTAGAGTGCTGGGCTATCAGTGAGGGAATCGCACAGTGTCTCGTTTTCATATAACAAGCGGCCATTTATAGAAGTTGAAATTTGGCTCACATTTTTTTTTTATTAATTACTCAAACAAGTATCTTTATTTAATTTGAAAATTTTATCTTACTATAAAAATACGAAGTTAGCTAAATTCAAAAATCTTTTTGTAATAAATATTATTAAATAATAAAAACTTTAAATTTATTTTACAATATTTTATTTTTTTCAATTACTGACTTCTTGTGAACTTCAAGCCGCTAAAGAACAAGAAAGAATGACAGCAAGTCATTAATAAGTAATTGGATCACACTTTATACTCAATTACACTCATTAACAGGTTGATTGAACTCATTTACGCGCCTAAAAATAGGCAACATAATGTAAACATTAAAGCAACTATCACAACTTCCCCCAACACACCTCAAACAAATGTACACACATCCTTATACACAAAGTATAATTAAAACAAAGAGGAAATTGTAAAAACACCCAACTGATAGGAAATTTAATTTAAATGAAGGCTACCCGCCACCAGCTGAGCTACAATTGTTAATGTTAACAGTTGTATAATTTTAAGCCTGGTGAGCCAAGTCGGTTTAATGAACTAAATAGTTGCAGTTAATATGTATATAATTCTTTTTCTTTTATACTCAACACCATTTCCACACAGCCTGAAACCCCAAGAAAATTTAGCCAACATATTCAATGGACCAAAGGACCATTTCAACAATCAGCCAACCAAACCAAACAACAACCAATTTAATATTTGCAAGGCTGGTGGTGGTGTGTTGCACATTAACCTCATTTTTTCCTTTCGTTTTACTGATTCTTTATTAATAATTCAACAAACATCCCGTAAATGTAAATGATGACAGAAAAAAAAACACACAAATAAAAAACAAGTAAAACCCAGTACATTAAATAAAGAAAAACAAATAAGACCAAAAAAAGTATCATAAAAGAAAACTGAAAGTGGAATTAGGCAGACTGACAGATAGTAAGAGAAAAAGAAACTCAAAATGCTATAAATTAAAAACAGTGGAGAACCAGCAAAAAGGACTCTCACAAAATTTAAAAACATGTATGTATAACTTTTTTGAGTTTTAATAATATAAAGTACAAATTAAATTTAAAAATAATAATAATAAATCATTCTTTGTCTGCTCACAATCCTTGTTTTTTTTAATTTTGAGGCTTTGAACATTTTCAATTAAGCAAGGACACCTTAGAGCTTGCCTCTAGCGACAAAACATTAATGTGAGCAAAATATTTAAAAATTTATGAATTTTATTGAAAATATGTAATATTCGCTCCTAAAGGGACTTAAATACTCAAACATGCACAGTAATATGTACATTCCAAAACCAAAAAGGACACATAAATTAACATGTAAACTAATACAATAGCTGACAAATAAGCAGAAAAGCAGGCACAAAGGCTTAATGCCGTTACACATGAACAATTGCATTCAAAATGAAATAATTCCATGTACATATACATATTCACATATCGTTACCTTAATATAGAAAGGACCTAACACATTATTTTTGGGAAATCGAGTTTTTTTTACATATTACGATAGAAGAACATCTTATGTATCGAAAAATGCAAAAATTTCGATTTCAAAAAAAAAAAAGTAATGAGTTAGGAAGGCCTTTCTATATTAAGGTAACGATATGTAAATATATAAAGTGTATGTTTGTAGAGAATATTTTACTCAATATTTTTTTTTCATTGGGAAACAAGCCTTAAAATAATTTTGGTACATGTTGGTATACGTGTAAATGTATGTACATATGTATTTATTTACATAAAATATTACAATATAACGGGTTCATCTTTTTTGCTGCTACAGTAAACTCTCGACAACATACATTAAGAAAAACTATAACTATATGAAATTTTTATTCAGGGCTATCATAAATAAAATTTTAATGAAACGAAATGAAATGAAATTTTTTCCTGGGAACAATTCCCAGTAATAGCAAGTAATAGGAAAAACAAAAATTCTAATTGGAAGAGGGAGAAATTTCACGCGGAATTTTATTTATGATATCCCTGATAGTTTACAAGATAACTTTTACAAAAATAACTTTTTAAAAAAGACGCCTTGTAAAGAGTACCTTTTAGTAACAGTAATCTTTACAAAATTACTTTTTATGTAATGAATTTTTTATAACACGTACTTTTTATAAAACATACATTACACAAAAAGTTCTTAGTAAATTTACTCTTACCTCTTATAAAAGGTATGTACAATATCTAAACAATACATTTCCTGAAAAGTACCCTTTGTGAAAACTACTCTAATAAAAGTACCCTTTGTAAAAAATACTCTTATAAAAGTACCAAGTCACAAAATATTATCTATGTAAAAGAGTAGCTTTTCAAAAAAAGTAGCATTTCACAAAAAGTAGCATTTCATAAAAAGTAGCATTTCAAAAAAAGTACCATTTCAAAAAAATTACGTTTTCAAAAAAAGTACCTTTTCAAAAAAAGTACCTTTTCAAAAAAAGTACCTTTTCAAAAAAGTACCTTTTCAAAAAAAGTACCTTTTCAAAAAAAGTACCTTTTCAAAAAAAGTACCTTTTCCAAAAAAAGTACATTTTCAAAAGAGTACCTTTTCACAATACATATGTAAATGCATTTTCAAAATAAGGTAACTTTTCAAAAAAAAGTGCCTTTTCGAAAAAGAACCTTTTTAAAAAAATACCTTTTATATAAAGTACCTTTTCAATAAAGTACCTTTTCAAAAAAAGTGTATTTTCACAAAAAAAGTGTATTTTCACAAAAAAGACCCTTTCCAATAAAAAGTACCTTTTCAAAATTACATAGTACCTTTTTAAAAAGAAACTTTTTTATTATTTTTATTTCATTATTTTAAAAAGTACCTTTTACAACAAGTACCTTTTGTACCTTTAATTAAAAGTACTTTTTACAAACTAAGGCCGGGTTTACATACGTGTGCCAGTGCCACACAAGCGTAAAAAAGCGTAACCACTCATTACTAATGAAAAACAGTTTGATTCAGACATGTATTTATTAAGTTAAACAGTTTCATACATAACTAATAGACAATTTTATAGAATCCAACATGAGTGGAAACTGTTTAAATCAATAAATATATGTCTGAATCAAACAGTTTTTCATTAGTAATTAGTTGGTTACGCTTTTTTGGGCAAATGACACACAAGAGAAATGCCAGATGTAAACTCAGCCTAACTCTCGTAATAACATAAATTAAAAATTTAAAAAATCCCCGAATATATCTAGAGAAGATGTGATATATTGTAAACAACTGGACCGATTTTCTTAAAACATAGCTAAGAAACCTCTCGATCACCTCTCAAACAGAAAAAAATAAACAAAATCGGTCTAGCCGTTTAGAAGATACGTGGACTCGGACAGACACACGGATACATACAGACACACACTACAAACTTTTTTAACATCCCCTTTTTTTGGTCGGGAGTTAAAAAGTAAAAAAATATACTTGTGTATTAGTGTCCTGCACAAGACATCTTATAAGAACTTTCAAGACATGAGGGATTTTTTAAATGCTTTACTACAGCGAAATCTTATAAAACAAACGTTAACAACACTGTTTGCAAGAACTTTGTTTGAGTATTGTAGGTATAAGAATAAAGAAGAAACCACATCGTGACGGAAGAATTTGTGATACTTGCTTCTTTCTACGCATGAGCGCGTGTACAAACGTCATGCATGTATGTGTGTATGATCTTTTATTTTTCTGCGCACATGCAAGGGCACACACATGCATTAACATTAGTTGTATGCGGTTAATCACATAATAGCTTACCATCTACATATTACACACACACTCAAACGTACAATATGAAAAATAACAAGCATACACTAATCAACAGTACTTCTTTGGAGTGTTTGTTACAAACAAGCTGTCTTGCGACATCGCTTGTTACAACTGATATACACATACACCAATACATCCATCGTGCTTCGCTTATAGTACGACAGCATTTATTCTTGGTTTAGTATGATACATGCGACGTGAAAACATTTAAAAATCATGACGTATTTACACTACATACAAAGACTGTTTACGCAGGTCTCTATTGTGTATACATACATTTGCACAAAATATGTATGTATGCACTTATATTTCTTTTATTTGAATGACTTTAGAATACTTTTTAACACCAGCATACCATCACTTCACTCTGGAGTGTTTAGAATAATTGTATCTATGTACGAGTATACTCACTCGTATAAAACAAATTTATATTTTTGTTTAATTTTTCTCTCTTTGATGTATGTAAGTGCTTTCTTTACCTTGTTAGCGCACCAATTACTAACGCAATACCAGGAAAATTTAATAAACTTACTTATCTTTCATTTTCTTTAGACTTTAAAGATATTTTATTCATATTTAATTTCATTACAACATCAATTCAAATAAACAAAGATTGAGAATGAAGAAAGAATAAAGAAAAATTATAAACTGTTTGGGAAATTGTTGTTTTTTTTTCATTGGTTTTTACTTCACGTTGTGTAATAATGTAAAAAAAAATTAATTGAATCACTTTCATACGTACTTATATACATGTAATTTAGAAGAATTTGTTAATATTTTTATAAGCATTTTTTTCGCTTTTCCTATTTATTGTTTCAATTTATTGTGTAGTAGTCTCTTTCCTGAACTGTCAATCATCACCCACATTTTTCTATTTGAAGTAATTAACTTTTCCCTACTTTTCAATTGAATTTAAAATACACACATGAGAATATGTAGTTAAATATTTTTTGAAGCACAATTCTAAAAAAGAATCAATTATCAATTTACAGAACATTTACAGTGAGCGAGAAAAGTGGACACTGAAGAATTCTAAAAAAATTAGTTGGGTATGAAAACAAAATTTTCAATACAAATTTTGACTAAAGCACACAAGAAATACAAATTAATTTTTTTTTTAGAATGCGACCGAAAATTTTTCTTAATGGACTTCGCTCCATCTGGCGCCGTCCAACAATCCGCAGTCGATGTAACTTAAATAAAAATAGAGTTTGCTTTATTCCATTTCAATCCATTTGTCTTGATTGTAAATCCATTTTTTATTATTTATAAAATGCATTGATGTTCAATGTATTGAAATTATTTTTATTGCCTATGAAAATAAAACAATTATGTAAATACGATTCACATGAAACTTTTCCCTGTCACCGACTGTGTAATTAATTTCTTTCTGTCAAGCCTACACATGCATCTTGTCATTAAGAAGACCTGACTGGCATAAAGATAATCATTTGTCTCTTTGCAGTTGCCGAACAGTGATGGAATTTATGGCACAGTTGTGCCATTGTTTTTAATGTGTTACAAGGTGGAAAGGCTTATTTTGGCAGTATTTATTTTTTTCAATATTTATATACCAAACTGTTTCTTATTAATTTTATATACATATGTATAATATTATATATGTTAACTAGATGTGTATATTTATTTATTTATATTTAATACAGTTTTGGCACGTTTTCGCTATAAGCACAGCAAATCTCATCACTGTTGCTGACAGCTACGAGTGATGACAATTGCAGTCACACTAGCCCAGTTGGCCAGATATACAGCTGTAAGTGTCTTCACTGGAACTGGATTCAGTAACTTTTATAACGATAATCGTATCGATATATTAAATATAACGAAAATTTATCGACTTTGCATAATCGTTGTTGAAAAAGTAATTAAAATAATAATCTCAAATTCATTAAGATTTTCTTTAATTCTTCTTTGTGATTTAAGCTGATTTTGACATTGTGTATGCAGGGATGCCACATGATGTACAATTAAATGGCGAGTAAAACACAAAAGTACACCATCGAAAAAATGAAATTACAGAATCACATTTTCATAACGCAAACGAATAAATATATCGATGAATATTACGATTGTCGGTTCGCAAAAAGTTACTGCATCTAGTAGTGCGATTCAGTAACTTTTAACGATCCGATAATCGTAATTTTTGTCTATACATTTTGTCGCTTGCAATAACGACTTTGTGATTCTGTAACTTCTTTTTAACGATAGTACTCATCTGATATTTTCTGTTGATTTTTGTCGATAAAATTAACAGTACATAAATTATTGATACTGAATAGAAAATTCTATAAATTGTGGTTATAATTATTTTAACGATGCGATTATCGTTAAAAATGTTAGTGAATCGTACTACAGGTACTGTTTTTGAGTAGAACATTATTGAAGACAATATTAAGGACAATTTAATGAAATTTGTCGTACATCAAAACATATTGACGATTAGTAGAGCAACAATTGCATTCATGTTCATGATATGTACATTTAAAGTTTTTATGGTGAGAAAATAAGCGACAATTTCTTCAGTCTAACTTGAAATATTTTTAATGAGGGTCATACACGAGATGTTTTTACAGCTGATTTGTCAAATTTCCTACTGCTAAATACATACAACATGTCGTTTGGTAACTTTAAAACATTGCCTCTTTAAAAAGTCAGGTGCAAAGCCATCTGACAAGTTTTCTTCCAACGTCAGCTATTTTTATTATTACCAGAAATCTATGCCGTGAGAAAATAGTCGGCGGCGATATATTAACCGCCTGTTTTTTTTTATTTATTTGTAATTATATAAATAATGTATTATTAGTACCATACAATTTCGAATTAACAGAAAAAAACTTTACAAAATAAATGTTCGATTAGGCAATGTCCTACAAGGTGAACTGTTTTGTATATTTTTTAACTCGACTTCTGAGCATAGTTTGTAATTTTTTAAGCATAAATAATCACCCCTATAATGAACATTTTTCCCTCGAAATGTTTTCCCTTTCACTAAATTGCAGTCATGAATAATTTTTCCGTAGAAATGTTTTCCCTTTTTTGATTCCCCTTAACATGAATAAAAACCTTTCGAAGGGGATTTTTTCACTTTTCCCCTAGTTTTTTTTGTTCACTTAATTTTTACATGCGAACATTTACAGCCTGGCCCACGATATCGACAACGTTCGACTTGTCGCACACTTACATTCAAAACAAAAACAAATTTTAATATTTTGTTGTTGTTTCAAATGTAAGTGTGCGACAAGTCGATCGTTGTCGATATCGTGGGCCAGGCTGTTAATTGTTAAAAGATAGAAATACTCGTACTTATGTTTAGCACAATATCAGTAAATAATAGCCATAATTGTGTGAATTTGTAAAACCTTTTCGCAGAGCATGAAACTTTTTGGTACAAAAGAATTTTTCCATTGCACCTAGAATATGTAAAAATACAACTTTGCACTTAAAAACGTTTCAACTGAAATCCAAAATTTTTGTATTTCTTATTATTAAACTTAAATTTGTTTGATTGCCAATGAATTTTTTTAGCTTTACAAATCTTCTTCACGTTTTTCACATTCACTGAGAACTGACAACGGTAGCAAAATAGCATTTTCCCCTTCGAGGGGAATAAAAATTTCATGGGAACAAAAATTTCATTTGTTATTCACAATAGCTGTGGTGAATGTCCTCATATATGTATATTTGTGAAATTATGTGTACTAAGCTCATGAAAAACAATTCAGAACATTTTAGTTAAAAATTTTAACAAAACAGTCGCCCATATCGAGCCATAACCGCTCAAAAAGTTTAGGCACACATTTTTTGGTCTTAATTTTTTTTTTGACGAAAATGGATTATTTACAATCGCAAATAATCGATTTTGGTAAAAAAAATTAAGTTCGAAAAATATGTCGCTTAAGCTGTTTTTGCGGTTACGGCACGATATGGTCCTTAACGACAGCTTGAGCGAAATAATCACTAACATTGCCTTGCACGACTTTAATGCCTTTTGTTAGAAAATGTTGCCAGTATGTAATTGCCTGTCATACACGTATCTTGGACATTGTTTTGCCCCTTAGAGCCAACAGGACAGGCATCCATCAGCCATCTAAACATTCATTATTTTTTTCACTATTAATTATCTAATAACATAAGCTTTCGTTACCTTTACAAATACATAATTATTATTATTATTAATAAAATAAAGTAATTAAATAAAAACTTAATAAGGGAAGCAAGGGAAGTTTAGCAAATTGTGTTGTATAAATTTTTTTCTAAAGGGATGGTATTGTGAGTAACTTTTCATCAAATTTCAAATAAACGCTCGTAAGATCTCATATATTATTTGGTTTTAAGTTTCACTTACTCTTATGAACGCTTAAGGTTGTGACTCACAACCGTGTGACTTTTGAGAAAATACAATCCTGCTATGATGGAGTTTATGAACAATTCCAAAACATATCAACCAACCAAGCATGAAGAAATAGAGTCAATTTAACATACACACTTAATTCTTGCTTTAGTTTAACCATCAAAAAAAAATAGAACTTTCCAATTACCTAAAATTTTTTGATACAAGTGTAAATATTAACTTTTCCCATACTTTTTATGCTCAAGTGGCAGAAGAGAAATTATTCACGATCATCTCCAATTACTACACACATTATAGACAAATGTGTATTTATTATAGTACATACTAGTGATGCACGAATATTCATATTCGTATTCGAATTGCCGAATATTCGGCCATTTTTAAATATTCGTATTTGCATTCGTATTCGTCAAATTCAGGCGAATACGAATACGAATATTTTTCCAAAAAAAAATTAAATAAATAAATGGATAAATCCTAAACCAAATTTAAATAAATGGATAAAAATATCAGTTTTTATGAATTCATTACATTTTTTATAGACATTTGTGCTTTGTATCATTTTCAAATATTATTTACTGACGATCATGAAAATTTTGGGTAGTTTATATTAACTTTAAAGTACGACAATAGGAGTATGAAGTTCTTTTTCATAACAATTTTTTAATATTTCATATTGCAGGCGTAAATAGAACCCTAATTTAATGTCTATAAATTCCACATTAAATATTCGTATTCGTACTAGCAAATATCGTTTCAAATATTCGTATTCGTATTCGCGAATATCAAAAATTGACATTCGTTACATCACTAGTGCATTCATATGTATGTATGTACATCCCTGGATGTTAACCCAGCAAACAAATTGACAATCATTTGAAAACAAATTTTTTACACAGTGTATATAAAAGAAAAATTAATCTTTTTCGTCACAAATTAATTATCAACTTAATTTTAAGCACTGTTGTCAAATGCTTGCTTTTAGATAAATTAAATAAAAATTCAAATATTCAGGGTTATCATGAATAAAATTCTGCGTGAAATTTCTCCCTTTTCCAATTAGAATTTTATGTTTTCCCTATTACTTGCTATTAGTTGGAATTGTTCCCCGGGAAAATTTTCACGCGGAATTTTATTCATGATAGCCCTGATTGTGTTTCCGAGATGGTGCAAACTTAACATTTTCATAACGAAAAGTTATCTTTTTTGATATCTAAAAATTTAATTTCTATCAGCGCATTAGTTTCCATTATCTAAGCTTAAAATACTTGTATTAACTTAAATATGGACCAAATGAGAATTCTACAATACAATATCAAGCACAGAGTGGACAACAGTATATAACATTTGGGCTTATGTACAGTACTTCTTATTACGAATTGAATTGGTTTAATTGAAATTTTTGTCCGGACCAAAGTGAACTGTGCTGCCAGCAATGAACGCCTATTACTATAAGTAGCTGTTACCTTCTTTAGGAAAGGGATAGTGATAGAGAGGACAGGTGGTAAAGTTGAACTGAGCTGCCACATGCAACAAAAGCACAGAGTATATCCAGGGCCTGTTTCTCAAAACTTACCAAGTGATCGAATATTAATAAATAAGTTGTGAAAATACAATACGAGTATCAACTATTTTATTTGTTTTACAACACTTGTGACAAGTTTTGAGAACAGAATCCCTGTAGTAAAAACTTGATATAAATGTATTTTGTTTATTAAACAATTAAAATATGTGTATGTGAGTGACATCAATAGCAAATTGTTGCCATGTGCAACCTTGAAAAATTAACATGCCTGGCATACACACCGGAAAATGACAAAATTATCGTTTTAAATACTCTTTGAGTAAAAAAACGCTTATTTGCAAACATACTTATTAATTTTAAATAAATCTATAAACAAACAACATTTCTTTGCACACACATTTCTTAATAATGCAGCTTAAACGGCTACAACTAAAATTTATAGATCGTATAAGCTACAATCATACGCATAAGTATTTATAAAAATACTCTGAATATTAATCGGCTACATATGCGTATACAAAGGGCTATTTTATTTACACAGGCACACATAAAGATGTTTTGAAATAGCTAAAATACAGTTTTCATTCCATTTTATTTTTGGCGAATGATGAATAAATATCCCGAGTATCATGCGCATATTTTTTTTTTGTCCGACTAAATATCCATACTTTGAGTATAAGCATACTCCGACTTTAAATATAACAGACAATCAATGAGGTTGATACGCATGTGCTGTTTATATTTATACTCGTAGTTGTAGCGTATTTTAGTTCTTCTCTTAAATGTTTGAATCAGCTAAAGTCATAATTGCTTAAGAGAAAATATGCGAGCATACGAATTGTTTGCGCTAAAATTATGAAGTTATTAAAATTTAGAATATTTACTTAAGTATATTATTTTTGAGTACTCATTGTCAATCTCTGATACACACGTATTTCATAAATGATAAAACAGAATAAGTCTGCAACTTCAGGAAAAATCGCTGACAAATTAACAAATCCCATAATCAAATCTACGCCAGTAACTTCAAATGCTCTCTAATTTTTATTTTATTTTCTTTTGTGCTTATTTTTTTTTTTTTGTAGTTTTGTTTATAAAATTTATGATGAGAGAATAAGTATTTATACATATATATGTGAGATCATGGGAAAAACATTTGTATGGAAAATGTGTTCACGATTTGATTCTGTTTAATCATTAAGGTAGCTTTGATTTTCCGAGCAAATTGTGCGAAATGTTTGAATCGTGTACGGTTGAAAATTTTACTTCGAAACAATGGGTGAATCCAGATTTACGCCTCTACCACACGAGCAAAATAAGTTTGGCAATTGTCAAATTCTCTTGCCAACACAAGACGTGAACATGTCAAACGCATGTATAAGTATTAGAAGACATATTCTGTGGTAACTGTTAAAATATATTTCTGAGCAATAATCTTTTAACATAGATAAGCTGCCAAATTCATACGGTATTTAGTTTTTTTTTTTTTTTGTTATGCACACACAAAGAAATGTATAACAATGTTTAAATAAAAGTTAATTTTATTAACAATAATAGAGTTAAGTTTTTAAAGTTTATTACCCATTAATTCTTTATTATGATATGCATGTGTTTGTTCGCCACCTCTAGATACAATGTTGAACAGTAGCAATTCGACGCCGTCATTCTGGCGGCGTTATTGCTTTCATTAAGACACAAAAAAATGCTCATGTGGTCATGGGTTAGGGTGTAATGAAACTTTCGTTTCTAATATATTACTTCCATATATAATATAAAATATTTTTCTCTGAGATCATTGCATTGTTTTATAGTTTTGCGTAAATTTAATATTACTTTAAGAAATGAAGAAAATTTGGGAACAGGAATTCATATCAAAACAAGAAATCATGAATCTGCAAGCATTTCTCTACAACCGCTCTTGAATTTGTGTTAAAATCGTGTAGGCAACTCTAAATTTAATCAAAAATAGGATCCTTTTATGTCCAATTTCTGGGACAGGCATTCCCTCAAACTATCTTAAATAAAAATTTTCTATAAAACTAAGAACTATTATTAAGAGAAATTCCTATGTATACAGTTTTGAATCTGTCTGTTGTAGGCCAATTTATTCAGTCTCCTTACAAAAACAAAACTTTTATGTATTATAAAAAAAAAAACATTGAGAATATATGTAGTTTGATATGAAATGATAAACCTTTGACCTTCTGTTTATTGGGTGTACGAGTATTTGTCTCGCTACCTTCATTATTTGTTCTTCTTGCAGTTGCAAAATAATAGTGTGCTTTAGGGGCTGTTGCCAGGAAAATACGAATAATATATGGGAGAGAGGAAAAATATTTCTTTTTCCACATAATAAAAAGTATATCAAATTACTTGCTTTTATTAATATCTATTTGTTAAACATTTGTCGTTTAGTTTGCAGTGTGTTTTATTAAATAGATTCTGTTGCCTGGTCAAGCTTTTTTTTGCATTTATGCTGTTTGTTATTGTTTACTTATTTTTATTATTTTCGAAGTATTTTGTTGTTGCTGTTGATAATGTTGCTTCAGTTTAAAGCTGATACTTTTATGACAAAAAAAATAAAACAATTTTTGAATGCTAGACAAAAGGTAGAACAGTGAACCGTAAATTCTTGGTATAAAAAGTACCTTTTACGAAAAGTACCTTTCATAAAAAGTTAGTTTTACAGAAAATACCTTTTACAGAAAGCTGTAAAAAGTACTTTTTATAAAAAGTTTATTTTATAACAAGTATAAAAGTTTCATTTTATAAAAAGCACCTTTTATAAAAATTTAAATTTACAAAAAGTAGCTTAATAAAAAGTACCTTAATTTTATGAAAAGTACATTTTATAAAAATAATTTTTATTTAAAGTCCCTATTAAAAAGTAACTTTTATATAAAGTACCTTTTATATAGTATAGTATCTTTTATTAAAAGTGCATTTTATAAAATTAGCCTTTATATTAAGTACCTTACATAAAAAGTACCTTTTATAAGAAGTGCATTTTATAAAAACTACCTTCTATAAAAAGTAACTTTTATTAAAAGTACCTTTTGGGCGATTCTATTCTGACGGGTGCAACATTTAGACGCTTTAAACGCCTTTTACTAATAGAAAGAAACACATTTTCAATTTAGTTATTTCTAGAAGGGGTAACATTTTTTATATACTATTGTTATCTATTTACTAGAATGAAACGCTCAAATAGCCACGAGAGAGCTTTAAAGTGCATGACGGGTGCAACCAAATTGGCCCACTTTCATAAGATCATCACATCATCACAAAAACACAAAACTCTGTTAATTTTTAAACTTTTATTGTATTATTCTTTTTTATTGTGAAAGATGAGATATCAGACGATGATTATCAAATCAAACATCGTAGAGAAATATAATCCAATAATAAGAAATTTGCTGTTTAAGACATGACGGGTCCAACATGACGGGTGCAAATCTATAAATCTTAATGCTTCGAAGTGCACAACAAATTTATATTTTTAAATAAAGCTTAAAAGCTTACGTATAAAAAAATTATATTATTATAAAATATAGATATTTTACTTTAAATTGTCATCAAAAAAGTATCAAAAAATGATTTGAAAATTGATGTTAAAAGTTGTCTAGAATAGAATCGCCCTTTTTGAAAAAGTACCTTTTATTAAAAGTACATTTTATAAAGTTAAATTTACAAAAGGTGCCTTTTATAAAAAGTACAGTATTTTATTAAAAGTAACTTTTAAGAAAATAGCTTTTATATTAAGCACCTTTTATAAAATTAGCCTCACATAAAAAGTACATTTTATAAAAAGTACCTTTTATAAAAATAAGAAAGTATCTTCTATAAAAAGTTCCTTCTACAAAATGTACCTTTTATAAAAAGTACATTTTATAAAAAGTACCTCCTAAAAAAAGTACCTTTTATAAAAAGTACCTTCTATAAAAAGCTCCTTTTATAAAAAGTACATTTTATAAAAAGTACATTTGATAAAAAGTACATTTTATAAAAAAGTACCTTTTTTAAAAAAGTACCTATGAAAAGTTTATTTTTTAAATCGTCTTTTATAAAAGGTACCTTTTATGTTAAGTTCATCTTATAAATAATGTATCTTTAATAAAAAGTTCTTTTTATTGAAAGTAAATTTTAAGGAAGGACCTATTAAAACAGTATATTTTACATAAAGTACCTTTTAAAAGCTACTTTTTACAAAAAGTACCTTTGGTAAGAAAGTACCTTTTACAAAATGTACTTTTTACAATAAGTACTTTTTACAAGAAGCACTTTTTTGTTATAAAAAGTACCTGTATAATAAGTATCTTGTAAAAAAAGTACATTTTCTAATGCAAGACTTTGCATAGATCCATAAAAGCAACCACACTAATAAACTGTCTTAAGTTACTTGACACTTCAATAAATCTTGATTTTATATAACAAAGAAAAAATAATTTTTTATAAACTCTGAGTAGATATATTCATTCATTGCGTACAAATAACTTTCTTTATCTTCTTAACTATTAAGCAAAATTGTTTATGCAGTAGTTACAATAAATTGTTTCATTAATATTATTAGACATTATAATAGATCTATTGAGTTTTATGATAATATTTATTTTGTCTATCTGTCTAACTTTTTTTTAATAAAAAAAATAAAAACATTGCCTATACAAAATAACTAATCCCTGGCAATAATGTACAAATTGTTCAAGTAAAAAAGGAAGAAAACAAGCTTTTAATGTAACTTTGTAATATGATATGGAAAGTTTTTTTTTATTAATAAAAATATTACATTTCCGCTAGTTTCATTCTATCTTTATTATTTGCCAAGTAAAAAAGGAGTCAGTGGACGGACAGGTTATATTCAGCACACAAGCATGGAGAGAAAACAAAGGGATATAAAGTAATCAGACAACAAAAAATAATGCTATTACGAGTATTAGTTTAAAACATATTACGAAAAAGAGTTTTATTTCCTTTACAAATTTATGGTTATAGTTTACGAGAATTTTTAGAATGATTTGAACGACCTTTTCAGTTGATTTGGAAGGTCATTAATATAAAAATTTTTAACTGAGTTTTTTGAGAGAGTTAGAAGGAAAGAAGAAACAATAAAACATACAAATATAGAGAGTAGCAACAGGTTCGCATGCTAGGGAATTCATTGTCCACCTACCACGGATTTGAATAAAAAAGCGGGCGAAGACGACGTCTACGCATGTGCCAGTGAGCCAAAAATTAACGGACTTAGTAAAGAGTAACCTGCAAGGGCCTTATACATAGATATATTTACTTTAACTTAGTAATCAGATTTTGGAGAGCCGTCACTTAATCCTAAACTGCCCTACAATACCATGCAACGGTGCCCATTTTTTTTACAATTTTAAATTAATATTGAAGATTTTAATTTTTGATTATTTTCACAAGATATTTAGATTACGAGTAAATTTTTCTTACCTTAAATAGTTGTGTTGCCAACTACAGACAATGCTTCCGTATCTGCTGTGCAATTTTCTTAATTAAACGATATTCCTTTAATGATAAATCACAAACACTTTTCTCGTTTACACTTTTGAATTATGTTGAGATTACATTTGATTCCTTTACTTATTTGATATATTACTTTTACTTTTTTTTTTTTTTTTTTTGCTATGGAAATTTTAAAGCTAAATATTTTTTTTAATAAATTTTAGGTAAGCACTTTTTTTTCATTTAACACGCTAGATTTTTATGCTTTTTATTTTTTTTTCTTCTATATTTCTAGCATTTAGTGGATTTATTTATTTATTTTTAACTTTCTATTATAGCTTTTCCATTAAATATTTTACGATTAACACAATAATTTCTTCACTTTTTTATCAACTCACTTTTTCTCACAAAATTTTGTTAAATAAAATTTTTGTTGAATGACTGTTGTTGCTGTTGGTTTTTTACTTAATTTATGATGTTAAAATAAAATTAACGTTGAGTGGTTGTCAACTGAAAGAAAAATGGAGAAATAAATGAATTATGTGTTATGTGTTTCAATAAAAGCAAAATTCGTTTAAAATTTTGACATGAGCTACAAAATATGAGAAATTAGTACTATTTTTGTAAAATTTTATATAAAATAACTTTCAAGGTTTTTAGTTAAAAATCGCTATTGCCAAATTATTAAAAATTTTGCTGAAGTTTTTCAAAAATCACTAAAAAACTAATACGGGTATGTTCTGCATTCCACGTGAAATTAAAACGAATGGAATTGCCATAAAATTGTTGTTGGAAATATGTAATTATAACAACAATGCTTTGGTAATTCCACTCGTTTTAATTCCACGTGGAATGCAGAACATACCCGATAAACTTTATTTGAAGCAATTAAAAAATTCTGAGTTAGATTTATTCCCATCCATATTTTACGATGTTATTTAAAAATGACGTTTAAGCAAACATTTTTTTCTCCCTTTTTTAACCGCCTTTTTTTTTGGCGGTGCTACTTCGTAACTCGGTACATTTTAGACTGATTGGAAAAATTCTTTTTTTGTCTGAGAGGGCATAGCTTCTCATTAGTCCCATTGTAAAAAAGAGTGGGCAAGGAACACGCTCACAATTTTTTAATTTGATTTTATGACATTCTACTTATTTGATTGCTGCGAAACCTATAAAACACATTTGGTTCTTGCAATTACAATTTGAAAGTTGAAAAAATGGGCGGGGTTACGCCCATTAATATGTATTATATTTCACGTGGTTCTACCTAACCGATTTTTACGAAACTTACCACACACACATTTAGCTCTAAAATAGACACAATCCTGAATTTAAAAAAATGGGTGGAGTAACGCCCATTAATATTTCATATTTTATTTTAAGTGGTCCTGCTCTACCGATTTTTACAAGACTTAACACGCACGCTGAGCTCTGAAAAACACACAATCTTGCATATTAAAAATGGGCGGAGGCACGCCCATTAAAATTTAATTTTATATTTCACGTACTTCTTCTATCAGATCTTTGCATTGAAGTCTATTTTTTTTTTTTGGCAGAAAGAATTATTCAAATTAAAGTGAGACATGATAAGAATAATTCAATTAGTGAATACATATTACAAACTAATTTTCGAGAAAATTGCAGATAACCCTTTTTGGATATAAGCCCTCGAAACGGATTTTAATTATTTTGTTACTTTTGGAAGAAAAATAAAAATTATCTGTGTGAAGTTAACGTATAAAATATATAATCCTTAACATTAACCTTTGCTTTGACAGAGCTCTGTTGCCATTTTAACATGCCTCTGTTAAACTATAAAAATTTTAATTAATGCTTTATGCAGAGCAGCACCATATTTAGTGCTTTTTGAAGACACAAAACTCCAAATTTTTAAGGTTAGTGTGAAACTAATAGCGATTTCTTTTCTGACAAACATGTTGCATATATGTTACATGTTTTACATTTCTGTGTTCGTTTGTACACAATATACAACTGTGGGAAAAATTTTCAATTTCTTTTCTGAATATGTTGCATGAAAAACATGTAAATATGTTACACTTTATTCAAGGTGTACATACTGCCATTTTTTCCAACTGTGATAACGAAGGTTTTATTGTGCATTTCATTTTTCGAGAGAAGGTTTCTCAAATACAAAATATAAAAATTATAATTATAAAAATTAATAAAAAAAAAATATTTATTTAAATATTGTGGCTGCTTTCATGTTTTTAGACGTAATTAGTGATGTCAAGGTGTGCTTAAAAATCATAAGTGTGCGCAAAACCTCTCAAATAGCATTAAAAACCGCTACATTACAGTACATTAATGATAAAATGTAACCGTTGTAAATAAAAGGAACTAACTTTGTTCGATTGTAGAACAGAATATGTAGCACTTTGAGTGGTTCTAGGTAACATTTATAAATGTTACATATGTATAGTGTAACAAATTTTTTTCTGAAAAGAAATCGCAATAAGAAAAAGCACTGGGTAGCACTTGTAAGAAATTTGTGTATTTTATTACTTTAATAAAAACTTGGTGTATTTATTTTTTCAGTGTAAAGCATATATATTTCACTAAACAAGGAACAGCTTAGAAAATTTAAAAATTATTAAACTTCACTCGTTTTTCACGTTAGTCCTTTTTACGCTTTTAGATCTCAAAATGACGCTTTTTAGTGCATTTTTTTAATTTTGATGTGCTTTCAGAGCCAAAAAAGTTGGCATCACTGTTGGCAGAGCTCTGTTGCCATGTTAACACAGCTCTGTTAAGTCATAAAAACGTAATTAATGCATTTGAAATGGGCTTCGTCTTATTTTAAGTTTTTCCAAAAATTCGCTGGAATTAAAATTTTGCAATTTTCACAATACAAATTTTTAAAAGACTACGTGGTGCTCAATTCTTGAGCAATATTAACCCGCCCTCGTTGATTCTTTCCTAAAGAAAAGTTTAAGAACTGGCAATAACTTGTTCAAATTCAAACTGATCAGATATACATAATTTATATACATATATAATATTAAATTTTAATTTCCATAACCCCGCCCATTTTTTCAAGTACATATATACGAGATTGTTTTATTACAAGCCACCAAGTTGTATAATAAGCTTCGTAGCAATCGCATAAGTAAAAGTACATAAAACCAAGAGAGAAAAAATTTAATGGGCTTATTGCATATCCACTACTTTGGCAATGGGGCTCTAAGACATAAAAATAAGAATAAAAAAAATCAGTACAAAAATCATGGAGTTATGAAGTTACATACATGAAAAAAAAAACTACAGACGAATTGATAACCTCATTCTTTTTTGAAGCCGGTAAAGAAATGCTCTGAAAATGCATTTCATGTCTTCTCTATCAAAAAAGTTGCCTGCCATACATAAATGTGCTTCAAAAATCATTGTGTAAATCCACTTTGTTATTGATGATATCATGAAAAAGTTAATTGAACGCATATTTAATTAAAAAGAAAATACGTTTTATTATTTTAAGTAAAAGGTTTTTTAGTTACTTCAAATAAAAGAATTGCTTTTCAGTTATATTTACACAAGAAAGTACTTCAAATAAATACCGAGACAGTGGTTCGCAAATATACAGAGATATATTTAGATATTTAACCCTTTGAGGTCAAAAAATTTTGGGCTGTAAAAATTTACCCCAACTTACTTAATTGCAATGAATCTTAAACATGAGTTATACTTAGTGTTGTAGATGATAACTACCCATGTAATCATGAGGCGTAGGGAAGCAAAGGAATACATTTTTGATAACTTTGTGAGTTATCTTTATTGATCTGTACCTAAAGCGAAGTCAACCGTCTGTAACTAGAGGCCAGTATTAAATGGTCTTGAATAGTATTGAATAAAAACTAGAAGACACACGCTGTTGAAAAAATATATACATATGTATGTATGTGAACATTAGATCTCATAACATTTGCCACTGGGCACTGGATTTTTATTTATGGTTCGTTCTCATATGCATGCATCTGATATTATTACGCTGGTGCGTTAAGGGTTAAACCACGTTTTTTTGTTGGTATTGTTTTATCATATTTTTGCTTAGAATTTTTTGCTTTTATGTTCTTTATTGCAATAACAATTAAATTCTGCCGCCGAGTGTTTTTCGTATTGAATTTCAGTTTTGCTTTTTATTCTTTATAAAATTATTTTGGTTATTTTTATGGTAGAAGTTGTTGTTTTTTTTCTCAAACTAATAATTTTTAAGCAGACGATAATTTTTATAACACTTATAACATAGAGCTGCCGGATGGAATGGGAGACAAATCGTCAATTTAATAAGAAAATGCATAATGTAAATGTTCTAAAGACACCACACAGAAAAAATTTTGGCCCAAAAAATTTTCAAACAAATGTTTGTTTGAAATAAAATTGAGGTTCAGTAAATATTTTTTACTGTTTCAGTAAATTGTTTGCCCTAATTTGATTTGTGGTTTGGCGGCTATTTTGTCGGCATTTAGTCCTAGTTTACACTATGCAAGTCTTATTGCTAAGCTGATTAGTTTGTTAGGCGAGAGAGACGAGGGGAACAAAGACGTTTCTCTATCCCTCATTTCTCTCTCTCTCTCTCTCTCTCTCCTAAAAAAACTAATCAGCTTAGCAATAAAGGTGGAGGTACATAGCACGCGTTACGCGGCAACGCTTTTCTGGCTTGTTAAACGTTCAACGCTACACAAATGGAAGGTTACACAACACGCTTTTGAAGCTTTTTTAGTTGTAAAATTTAAAGCCTTTGCTGGCTATTTTTTTGTCTTGCATTTACGTTGCGTATCCATTGTTTAATAAAAAAAAATGAATTTCTAATCATGTTTGTGTATGTTAGTTTATGAATATGGCAACACTAGCTGTCATTTTGTATACAACGCGTGAAAGTTGAAGAATGTTCAACTTTTGGCGAGGTACGCGCGTCGCGAACTTCTCTATGTAACTTGCCTTATGAAAACACACTACTTCAACTTTTTTGACAGACGCGTGTATCGCATTAGCGCATTGAACGCGTGTTATGTACTTCCACCTTAAGACTAGTAAACTAGGACTTACAATTATACAACAAGATAAACACCAACTCACTTACATATAAATACATATAAGAAATTCTTTCAGCCGAACTCTGTTAGTGTACAAATTCATTTGTTTGACCGCAGTCATACAAAATATTTACTGGTTCAATGCAAGGCCTATTTATTAAGTCTATGCAACTCTACAAAAACACAGCAACACAAAAAACAACTTTGTGTTTCAGTTGTCAGAAACACACACAAACATGAACTAGCAAACAGTTTTTGACAGTTAAAACACGAAAACACAGAATATCATCAGGACGATTGCGTTGACCTGATAAATAGGCCTTGGTTCAATGAATTTGGTTACAGCAAATGAAGTTTTGTTTTTTTTTCTGTGCAGTCAGTACCAGCTTTATTTAGTTGCTCAAAAATTTGTTTTTTTATGGTTGAAGAAATTAATTGTTAGATATTTACAAACAGTACATACATACACACATATCATCTACTGATATGCAAAACCACGTAACTAACAAAAAATTCAAATTCGTACTTTTAATTAATTATTGGGTATTAATTACATCGAACAAAAATGTCCCTACATATACACATACATACATATGTATGTACTTTATGTATGTGCACAAATGTACATATGTACATATATGTATTCAGGATATAATATCCTTTAATCAACATTTTTTTCTAAATTTACTAATCTAATAATAAAACACATTGTACTCGTAATTGCACTACTCCACCCACAAATAATTTTCCCATCTGGCAACTCAATTGTACCGTAATATAAACAAAAAATTAAAAAATATTAAGTAAACAATTGTGCTCCCAACCAAGTAAAGTAGTCTACATATTTTCTTCTTCTTTTTTCCTTTACATTTCATCCCATTTTTCTCTGCAAAGACTAAACATACGCAACAACATCCATGTACATAAGTGTGTAACTTTCAAGAGCAACAAAAACGTCAGACTGTATTGCACCGTTTTCATGAATGTTGTAAACAAAACGAGAAAAATTTATGTACATACTTACACACATACATACATATTGTACGTATGTACATGCACATAAAAATTTCAATTTTTAATAAAAAAAAAAAGTTTCGTGCTTAACTTATTTTTTTTCCTCAAAGAAACAAACATTCACTAAAGTAAAAAATTTATTCTCATTGGAATTAATAATGGAAGGCATAGATATATGTATATCGTTACCTTAATATGGAAAGGACCTAACTGATTATTTTTTGAAATCGAGATTTTTGCATACTTCGACAGAACAACTTCTAAGGTATAGAAAAATTGTAAAAATCTCGATTTCAAAAATAATAATGAGTTAAGGCCTTTCTATATTAAGGTAATGATATGTATGTACACATATACGAGTATGTGATGTACTACAAACGTATACGTACATACATATTTGGGTACATTAGGGTGTTCAGTTTTTTTTTTTTTTTGGATCAAAAAGCTTGACGAGGAGTATAGCAGAAATGTAATTTGAGAAAAATTCTAAGAAAATTTTAGGAACAATGTCTCCGATTTTTGGTTTTTGTTTGCTAATTTTTTTTACCTTTTAATAATCAGAAAAAATGTCTTAAGCGGGCCCAAGTTCAGTATTTTCAATTCTAATTAAATAGAATATTTTTATTAATTAATGTGTTTTTCTTTAGATAAGACAAGAAAAATTTAACTAGATTTTAGCTGGGGGATATACAAACATTTGTCTGTGCCACCACGCACTTCATCAGCACCCATGTCCTTCAACTTGGCCAGAGATTGAATGTTAACGTCAACTATTAAACATGAATTTTTAATGAAATGGTATATGAGAACTGATTTTATTGTATTGTATGAATGTACATATATACAATTATTGATTTACCATCGGTAAATGCATTTATAAGATCTTCTTTAGAAAATCTCATTAATTAATTAAAAACTATTTCATTCTCTAAGAATTGAAAATATTGAACTTGAGCCCGATTAAGAAATTATTTTTGATTAAAAATCTTCCAGTTCAATTAAACAATAAATTTGTAGTTTCTAACTTTCTGCTGCAGACCGAAAGCTCAATATATATACTAGAGGGCTGCGAAAACAGTCTTGAAATTTAAATACGTCTTGTTTTTTAAATGTATTGTCGTATGAGTGTTTTTAAGAGATGTCGCGAAGACTTCTTGTTCGTAACAAACACTGAAAAGAAGTAGTGTTGATGGCTGTGTGCTTGTTTTTTTTTTTTGCATATTGTAGGTTTGAGTGGGTGTGTGTGATATGTAGATGGTATGCTATTATGTGGTTAAGGGTGGTTTTTTAAAGCAATCGCACACAACTAATGTCAATGCATGTGTGCGTTTGTATGTGCGCAGAAAAATAAAAGATAATACCCACAACTTGTGTGTACATGTACATGCATGACGTTTGTATACGCGCCCATGCGTAGAAAGAAGCAACCATCACAAATTCTTTCCTCACGAAGCATTATCTTCTTTTCTTCTTTTCTTCCTGCAATAACTGAAACAAATTTCTTGCAAACAGTTGTTGTTTAGCGTTTGTTTTAGAGGATTTCGCTGTAGTAAAGCATTTGAAAAATCCCTCATGTCTTTAAAGTTCTTGTAAGTGGTCTTGTGCAGGGGTCTAATACATGCATACATATTTTGTTTAAATAATTTTAATATTTAATATCCTACATGCATGCAATGTACGTACATGTGTATGTATGCACAAATGTTGTTTGTTATGAAAAAGATTCTGATTATACATATCGTTACCTGAATATAGAAAGGCCCAACTCATTATTTTTCTGAAATCAAGTTTTTTGTATATTTCGATAGAAGAAAATCGAAAAATGCAAAAATCTCAATTTCCAAAAAATAATGAGTTAGGACCTTTCTATATTAAGGCAACGATATAAACTTTCTCGTGAAAAATCAGAGGAACTGTGATTTCTTCGGAAAATTTTTTTCACGTTTCTGCTCTACTCTTGGTTGACAAAAAAAAGTTGACCCTCCCTAATGTACTCGTAGATACATAACTATGTAACTATGTACATATGTGTGTAGGTATTTATTTATATTTATTTTTAAGTGAAATAAAATCAATGATCGCAAGAGTAACACCCTACATTGAAAGAAGAACAAATCATGACTAAATGTTTACATTAAATTTGTTGTACGTATTTATAAAAGAAAAATTAAAAAAAAGAGTAGATAAATAAACCCCAATAACAAAAACAAACCACGCGTAACATAAAACCAGCATGTGTGTTATCTAATAAATAGGGTTTATTACTTCATTGAGGGGTATGGGGATAGAAAACTAGACGTGAGTCTAACCCATTAAAGATAATATATTTTGCAGATAAAATATGTAAACATGTACATATGTACATATGTATGAATTTGGCGAATACGAATGAAGTTGCTAAAATTTTGGCCATGTCCTACAGTTTTTCCTAATGCAGTCATAACTTTCAGTAGATAACAGAAAATTTTTATTTTATTTTTGCGTTTACGAGCTTCACATCATAAAAACTTTTATGACTAAAACTTACCGGCTATTTTTGCAGACTTTTTGCATGAATTTCAAGCTCCCATAAGAAGTGTGGATGGTAACAACCTAATTTCAGGTTGTTAGTGGCCATGAGGGATTTTTAGTATTAATAAAAATACTTTTTTTCAATCAATTCAAAATCGGGGAACTTTCGACATTTCATATTATATATATTATGGTAAATAATTTTGAGCAATTCTATGGAATTTTATGAGTGATAAATAAATTTGTGTCTTGTTATAAATATTTCTCTACACAAGTCTGCAAAGAGAGTGGTTTTAATCACCACAATGTATTGAAATCATAAAGAAATTCAATCTGGCAACTACATACTAACAAATGATGTTATCAATTACATATCGGAATCAGTTACTTCGGATACCTTTCATTTAAGGAACTTGCAATCCTTTAAAAGAAGTTGTGATTGATTGGTTATATGGATGATTCCAATTCCATCAAATTGAGTTAGATACGAATTCGCACGGCAAGCTAGTCGCTCTGTAGCGCGGTAAAAAAACAGAATAAATTAAATTGAGCAGAATAATTAAAAGTTCTCAACTCAACTCAGTTTGGTTGTGTTTCCGAGTCACCCCAATTTACGTATTGGCATTGTCATTCGCAATTTAATTAACGTCTGAGTTGAGTTTAAAGTTGCGTTGTTGAAGTAAAAATTAGTTTTTAGTCACAATAATAAAAAAAAAGATTGTGTTGTGTGAAAGTTGGTGTTGACTCTCAGGCAACCAAACTGACTTGAGTTGAGTGAAGAACGACAATAGGGGCGTAAATGTGTATTGAATAAATCAAGAGTGTTAATTGAAACTCGTACTAGACATCAATTATGTAGACATTTTAATTTAATTAAACAGAATATTGGTTTATGGCTTCAAATTAAAATAAATATGTATGCATGTTATTGATTTAGTTGTCTCTAAACTATATTTCATGGTTCAACTTATCAGAAGACCTTCAAAAAAAAATTTTTTTTTTTTGAAAAAATCTTAGAAACTTGGTATAAACATAATTGACAATTACTAAATATATAAAAAGTAACAAGATGTATCAAACCTGACTCTAATAATAAAACAATTTGTTAATTTTTTTCAGTGCATTATTATTTCTATTTAGATAGAAAAACTGTAACAGCCCACGCAATATTTGTATGCAGCAAAATAAAACAATGGCAACGCTCAGCTATTGAATGTTGTGTTTTTAAAAGGTGAAGTTGGCTGCAGGAAACAAATAGAAATTACTAAATTTATGAAGCTGCTGAGTGAGCAGTGTAGCCAGATAACAAAAATGTCAATTGATTTTATTTTTAACCGAATTCAAAAAAGGGGGTTATTAATTCGTCGGTATTTTATTTTATTTTTGACATTGTTACTCCATAGCTCGGTACATTTTATACCGATTGTAAAAATTCTTTTTTTTTTCTGAGAGGGTATAGATTCCAATTGATCCCATTGTAAAAAAGTAGGCGGAGAAACGCCCACAAATTGTTTATTTGATTTTATGATATTCTACTTATTTGATTGCAGCGGACCCTAGCAAACACCTTTGGTTCTTGTAATTACACAATCTTAAAGTTTAAAAAATGGACGGGGCTACGTCCATTAAAATTTATTATTATATTTCACATGATTCTACTGCACCGATTTTTACGAAACTTTCCACACAACTTGAGCTCTAAAATAGATACAATCTGCCATTTAAAAAAATGGGCGAAGTCAATTTTTTTTTCGAAAATATTCTATCAGATCTTTGCATTGAAGTCGGTTTTTTTTACGGAATTATTTTCCTTTTTTTTTGATTTCTAAAAAATATCTATACACGGTTTTACCTTGGTTATTGTGTTACGAATATGCATGTAAAATAATAATAAAAAAAAATGATAAATTTAAATATACATAAACTCCTTTTACACACGGAAAGTTTACTTTACAAATACCTGATTTACATTAAGCATTTTTTCATGAAATTTCATGAATTTTGTTGCATGCAACTTTTTCTATTTGTTAATTGCAGCGCTATAAAAAAGAATTTTATAGAAAAAAGGGCTTAGAATGAATCTCTGATGCATTTTTGACAACTTTTTTGATATAAGTTGCTCCTCCAGGCCTCGTATTGGCAAATAAAAAATTTTCATGCAACTAATTGCATGAAAAAAATGCTTAATGTAAATTAGGTAAAAGTCTAAAATCAGCTGGGAGAAAGCCAGAAAGAGAAAGTATTTTTCGTTTTGCCTTTCTTCTATTTCAGTAAAATCATTCATAACCAATTGAAATCAAAACAAAATCTTAATACTTTTCCAAAATCAAATTTCTAATAATTTCCAATTATTATTTTTGGAAACGTAAATGTAAAATACGCATAAGATTTAAAAAAATCCTTTTTTATTGAATGATACATTTTAGACAAAATTTAGGACTTTTCTTTTGAAATGGGGATTTTATGGGGACGTTTGAAACTGGGTACAAGAGACAAAAAATTTCTGGCAATAGTGATGTTGAATATTTTTAAAAATCTTTTTTAGTGAAAAGATGAGCCTTTAAAAAAATATATTTTGATAAAAAAAATAATAATTCCATAATTATAATTATTTGAATTGGAAGTTCGAGAGTCATATCGCTCCTTTATTGCAACATAGATATAACTCAAAAAAGCTAGTTTTTTTCAATTTACTTACAACTCAATGAAGATATAAGAATATTTTATTTTATCAAGACGTGAGTGAACAAGCTTTTTGTATGAAATTTTTGCACAAGATTAAATATGATATAACGAATTTTTCTGCATTCTAAACTCCAAAAATCCATTTTTTTTAGATGTGACTGTGTTGGAATAAAGAAGCAATATGTGCTTGCGATCTCTTCGAAGTCGACACATTTTTAATCAAAAAATCACATATATTCTAAGATAGCATGCAACGCAGCAGAGGAGATGTCGTCAAAGGCGAATTCAATGAAATTCCTTATGGAATAGACCATTACACATTACAATACATATTTTATATTAAACTTTTTTTTCAAGTAGTTTTTTATTTTCTTTTGAGCTTTGATTAATTTTTTTCCTTTTTTTTGCAAAAATTATACGATTTTTCGTAATTTTATCGTCTCTTCTAGAACTTTCCCCAGCTCAGCTTGAAGTTATACTTTTAATAATACTATTACTGATTAAAGCATACTTTTAGGTGGTTTTATAATTTTAATTTATATAAATATATATTTAAATAAAAATATTCCAAACAAATTTGTAATTCAAGTTTTTAAGGAGACAAAGTCCATGCCAAAGTATACAAAAAGAAATTACATCACAACATTTTGCACAAAAGCAACAAGGATTTAATGACTCCACTTGAAAAAAAAGCCACAAAGAAAATAAGGGAAATGTCAGAAAGTCTCCGTTTAATAACGCCTACAAGAAAATGTATGAAAAAAATTATAATAAGAGAATAACATTAGAGGGGGGAACGAACGTATTTATTATTAAGAACGTTTTTAATATGGCAATGCAGGATATATTTGTTTATTTTATGCATTTAATTAATTTTAGAAATGTCATTCAAACCTTTTTTTATTGTGCCTTAATGTTGTTTGTGTTATTTTATAGTCCTGCGCGCCTAAAAGTAAATAAACTTCAAATCTGTATGTATTTAAAAAAAACTCAATTCAGCTGACCACTACAATTTTATAATGAAATCCAACAATAAGTATAAAGTAACAGAGTAATAAAGAGCAAACAAACAAAGGCATAACGGGAATAAGCACACAGCCGGAAAAACACGTTGCTATAGGACAAATAAAACCTTAATATATGTATGTATGCACGGAAAAACACGTTGCTATAGGACAAATAAAACCTTAATATATGTATGTATGCACATATGTATGTATGCTCTTTAGTTAGTGGTTAAGCAACGCCTAAAAGTAGTCTTTAATTTTTTCTAAATTAAAAAAAATTGTATCTAACAAGATTCTTGAACATACATACTTTCAATCAATTTACATATTTTTAATTCACTTTTGTTCACTTCTTCACTTTTTGAGGTTGAAATTTTCATTTCATTTTTTTTAGGATTTGCTTCCTTTTGTTACATATAATTTATTCCTTAAAACATTTCACTTTTGCTATATTTTTTTCCTGCTTTTAAAGCGATATATTTTCATTATTTTCTTCTGCTATTTATTACAACTGCGCTGCGTATGAATGTTAAACACGAACTGATTTCGTTTTGTATGAGTACCTGAGCATTAAGGCCTTTTCAATTAGGGGCTCTCCGTTTCTTTTTAGGCTCTTTTAATGTAATTTGCTTACTCTCTCATGTTTTTAGGGAGGCATGCAAAAAAATATAGTGCTGCCACACAGAAGGAATTTTTTAGTTCATTTTAAACATGTGTGGACGTGTTAAATTTTTGTTTGTTTTTGGAAATTTGTTTAATAAGTCGTTTGTAAACAAGATATAAAATTTCTTCAATTTATACAACAATAAACTTATATCTTTTACTCAGAAATATGAAAGACTGCAAGACTTTTTTTTATCCCGTAAATCAAATTCATTATACAATTATAGTTTAAGATATTTGCATGCAATAAAAAATTACAGTGCAAAATTCGTCAACGAGCCTTTCCATGTACATGCATATGTATATTGACTAAACTATTATTTTTAAAATAATGGTAAAGTCTGGCAAAAAAATTGGTAAGTGTAAGCAAGTAATAGTTAAAGAAACCAAAAAACCCGACTGCGACGTAATGAAAAATTATAAGAGAAAAATAAAGATGATTTTAAAATACATTTCGAATGATACCAACTTTGATATAGGATGATAAACACAATCTTCTTCTTTGTGTTGCTCAGGCGGGTAAAAATGGCTTTAATTTCGATAGTCGATAAAGATTATAAACATGAAAATATTAAACGGAGAAAGCTGCGGTACTCATATACATAACTCATTAAATTCACGATATAAACTATAAGTTGAAATGGGAGCTCTAAGAAGTGCAATAAAAGATAATAAAAATAATTTGGGATTATTAGTGCGTTAAAAAATTTTAAACTTAAATTGTAACAATTCCCATAAAAACACTAGTTAAATTAAAATTAAGTTATTTCGCAGGATAAGGAACGAAAATCTAGCAAAGAAATTACAAAATTTTGCAAATTGGTCAAAGATCGGTCATTAAAATTATTAGGCCTAATAAATCAGTCAAAGTTTAAACGCTGGTTTAGTTAAAGTAAACTCAAATTTATTTGTAGTTTAAACTAAACAGGAGTAAATCAGTGAACCATACTTTTTGTGTAGTTAAAAAAATAATATTGTGACAGCACTAGAATATGTAAATGTCAAAAAACAGCTGTTTTGCAGCAGGCTATCAATTATATGTCGCCAAATTGTACCAAGAAAGGAATTATGCATATGCTTGGCGAAGTAGAATAGTATAAAAGAATACTAGAGTGTAAGAAAACAGGTCGAACAAGATCTGAAGAAAAAGTGGAGGCTTGGAAAAAAGTTGAAAGTTCTTTCAATGCAAAACATATGGTCTGTAAGCAGTGTGCACACTTCTACCGAATATGTTTGTGAATTTAACAATCTAGCAATTCTACTGAACAAGGCCTGAAATCTACCGAATATTGTTATTTAGTAATTTAAGTCGATATATGTATAAATTGCCTATTTTTCCACATAGCAGTGCGTCATTTTCTGCCATGAAAATCATTAAAACAGAACAAAGAAATCTGTTAAAAACTGAAACTATAAGTAACCTAATATTTGCCAACGAATTGCGCCTCGGGGATGAAATATTTATTCCTAATAATTTTTGCACAAAAGTTTAAATTCATAAATGGATCTTACATATAATATTTGTAGTTACAAATGATTGTCAAATAAAAGTTATTTTAGTAGCTTTATAAAACCTACTTATGTACAAAAACTGAATTGCTGTTATTTATGTATTTATTTTATATATGCATAGCATATCTATATAAAAAATGAGGGTAAATAACTGGGGATGACACTTTTTTTATTGGAAATGCTTCATTGTTTATGACAGTTTAATTTCCAATCACATGTGGAGTTTTAAATGCGCTTTTGGAACCTGTTTTGTTTGATACTCCTTCCACTTACCCTTTATATATAGGTACATATATTTTTTTATTTTTTATGTTTCTTTGAATTGTTATTTTTTAAGTTTCTCTAAATAAAAAAATTTTTCTACCGAATTTCATTCAAATCTTCCGATTTTTTTTGTCGATTCTACCGAATTTAAAAAAAATTAAGTGTGCACACTGTCTGTAAGTAACAAATCCATATGGCCTGTCTACAGTGAAGAACGGAGTTTGTTATTTAATGTTTGGAGAGGTATTACCCCCATTGGTGTCAGACCTTTAGTCAAAATACTCGTAGATGGAATAATGCGTAAAGAGGACTATTTACATATTCTGACCAATAATTTTCCTAAAACAATTGAGCAACCGGGCGATTTTCGTCAAATGAAAATCGTTAAAGAATAGATTAGTCGCCAACAATTCGAAGTATCAAAATGGCCAGCACAGAGCCCGGATTTGAGCCCGATTGAAAATTGTTGCGCTTTCCCAAAAAAAAAAAAAAAAAAAAAAAAAAAAAAAAAAAAAAAAAAAACAGATGGCAAATTAGGAGTATGTGAAGGCTGCAAATTGAATCAATAAGCTCTGAGAACGACTACAAGGGGAGTGGCAAAAAAGGATATTAAGCAAATTCAAAGGCTATTTGCCTGGTGCAAAATTGATCTATAGGCTAATATGTGTTAATTATGATTTTTTTTGGTAATATATACGAATGTACAATGTATTTTTTTTATTAATTAAATGAAACAAATACATAGTTTGAATTACTTAAAACAGAAATTCCATATGTGCCAGCGCATAGAGAAAGGGACCTAAGGGTAAAAAAAATCAATTTTCACTTTTTTTTTTTTTTGATGTGGACAACATCTGAGCATCGAATGAAACCGATCTCATGCCCCAAAAGTGTTCCCTCCCAGAGATATGCGCGTTTTATGATGTGATGGTACACCAAAGATACACGTATTTAAATCTTTAAAATGGCTCTCCTTAACAAAACCGGTTTTTACCCTTAGGTCCGTTTCTATTTTGCGCGTCACATATCTTTTTACTTTGATCTGTCATTGGCTCACTTTAGCACCATACTATACGGCATATGATTTTGATCGAAATTTTTAAATATTTCCATATAAATGTTTTTAAATTTCGTTCGATTTCTAGTGCCTCCTGTAATTCTCAGTATAATGGTAGGTACAGACTTAGTAACTTGTTTATGCAACCAGGCAGGTTGCATTGTCGGTTGCATAGTGTGTAGTCTTGTTTATGGTTGCATTCGAAGTTGCGTTCGAAGTTTCGAAAATATCAAAATGTTTTGATGTTTATGGGTTGCATTGTAGGTTGCATAGTCTGTATCAAAATATATATATAATATGTAATATAAACGTGTTGCGTAAAAACGTTGCAAAGTGTGTATCCACTATAAGCTTCAAAATTTATTTTTACCCATCTGGCATCATCGTTTTTTATAATTTTTCTATATTACTCATACGCTCTCATTCGCTTATTAAATACTGGCTAGAGAAGACTAATAGCCTAAAAGCTTTAAATAAAAAAGCTTTTTAATGCAATAAAAGCTTATTTGAAAAATAAACATTTCTAATGCTTCATTATGGTAAGACGAATTAGTTTCTTGGTATTTTCCATATTATACTAGTCTGAGAAAAAAAATTGCTTACAAAACCAACAACAAGAGAAAGAAGTAAGCAAAAAATTACAACTGAAAAACGTGACTCTGCTGCTTTGACTTTGTTCAATGTAAATAAAAGTGAGGGTGGATTTGTGCATATGTATGTAAGTATGTATGAATGTATGTATGAATGTATGTATGTATGGATGTGTTTTGTTATGTTTCTGCTTTTCTAAATGGGATGTTAAGTACTTGCACCACCTGTAAACACAACAACAGTAACACTTATTTAGCAGCAGGACAGACAACAAACATGTTTGTCTGTTATTGCGTAGTTTCACATGAAAACATTTACAAACTTTACATTGACCTTAACAGTGGATATTTGTGCATACATACATGTATTTAAGGAGGGTGGTAACGGAATTACATGAATTAGCAAAAGGAAAAATAAATAACAATACATATGTATGTACTTACATATGTATCCATACATATATCAATATATAAAAAAGTTAGCCTAAAGTAATCACCACTGAACTCATTTTCATAACTTAAAATAACAAAAATTAAACATTTTAAAAACCCCCGACTTTTTTCAGAAAAGATGTTATATCTTCTAAACGGCTGGACCGTATATTTTTTCAAACATAGCTAAGAACCCTCTCGATCAAGTCATCTTTCAAACAGAAAAAACTAAATGAAAATCGGTCCAGCCGTTTGGCCTGTAAGTGGACACAGACAGACACACAGATACACAGACACACACTACAAACTTATAACACCCCTTTTTTTAGTCGGGGGTTAATTAGTTTCTACTGACACTTTCAAACTTTTTTCAAGACTGTTATACAAAACTGTTATGAGGCTATTAATAGCTGAAATTAAACATTTTAAAGCATTTTCGTGATTACCACTCATTCTCATAACTTAACTTAACTTTTCATAACTCACCACTTAACAATTCTTAGTGTTGAATGTCACTATACTATACCATTTTACACATGCTACGATGTAAGTCGAATTCAGTATCAGGTGACCTTATGAGTCCGGCAGATTATCAGCTGTTGATGCAAAATTGAGCAAATTGAACCAAAATTTGCTCAGAAATCTTTTGACAGATTGGCTTTGTAGCATAGCAAACTACACGTTGTTTTTGTGTTATAGAATTGTTGTAGTGATAAGGTGACCTCATACCAAATTCGCCTTGCTACGATGCAAGACCATTTGCACAAAACTTAATTGGGCCTATTATGTATTTACTTTTGCAACTTTCTTATCTATCACTTTTAAACTAGTTTCAAGACTGTTATAAAGCTATTAACAGCTGCAATTAAATATTTTAAAGCAGAATTATCATCGCAAACTTTAGTTCAAAATACGGTTTTTTTGTTGTTTTTCCACTGTTGTACAAAACAGTTATACTGTTAGTTAAAATTAAATCTTTTCCTTTTAAGACTATTAAAAAAACACTTCGTATTCGAATTCAACTGTTATGCAAGTTGCATTAATAAAACAAAAGTTTGAAATAACTTTTTCGAATTGAAATTTCAAGTTAATATTAATGTTATATTTTTGTTTTTTGCTTTTCAAGCCAAACTGTCCTACAAGTTACGGTCTGCTTAAAAAGGTGTGTGAATTGGCTACAGTGCAGTTGTTTGGTTGAAGTTTTGGAAATTTTTCAGTTAATGAGGTTTGTTTTGGATAACAAAAATCTTGATAAATGTCAAAAAAAAAAAATGGTGTAAACGGTATAGATATTCATAAAGATTTGAATTAAAATCTGCTCGATTTTGTGCAGGTGTAAATGACTCATAAGAAAGTAGAAAAGTTTCGTAAATTAATTATATTAATATCACGTTCAAACAAGCCTATTTTTATATATTTAAATGTGTTTTGACTACCAAACAAATACCTAAGAACATCATAATCAAAAAAGTTAACAATCTAAAAGTATTTCGAGTAATTCAGTTGCCACCTTCCTACATATTATGTTCTTGTTTCTTTTCACAGACATAAATACCTGCAAGCAACTACGGTGAAATTTAGCATTAATTTTTTATTTTTTTAACTCGTAATGAACACCTTCGCTATGGGTGAGACTTCCTAATGACCACAAAAACACTCATTGCCAATGGAACTACAATTATCATTGTTTTTTTATACTTGTTTATCTTGATTTTAGACATTTTTAAGGTTGCTTTTAATGTAATTTAGATTTTTTTTTTTGGAAAATTTAAACACACATGTGACTTTTTAATTAGAGAAATACAAAAAAATTTTATACACCTACATACATATGCATTTGTATAACATTGTACTTTTATAATGCCCAAGGCAGCAATCTTATTGGAATTAATTATTTTAATCCTATTATTACCTAAAACCTTAATAAGATTTTATATTAAAAAGAACAACGCATGTTTTCATTTAAGGGTATTTTAAAAGAAAGCGCTATGAAAATAAAATTCAAAGCAAATTAAACATTAAAAGTTTTTTTTTTGAACCCACACTAAAGTGTAGGAATCACTATCGTACACAATCGTGCGACTTTTGAGAAAATAAAACACTGGTATGATGGAGTTTATGCATTTTATCAGGGTTGTATATTTTTAAAAAGTCGTGCGATTGTTTAGGATTGGCCCTAAGGACATTATACATTTGTAAAGCAAACTATTATACAACTAAATATTTTATATTGAAATATAGACAAGTTTATACATTTAAATAAAAACATTATAACAGTTTCAAAATTTTGCTTCAGATTATATCACAGTCAGAATTTTTTTAGTTTATTTATTTTTCTTACAAAACACATTTGATATGTTATGTAATTTATTGAAACATTTTTAAAACTGTTGTACTTTTACTGCAAAGAAACTCAATTGGCGTTCTATTATGTTATATTGCCGTAATGATTTAAATTATTTTTAACCCCCGACTAAAAAAAGGGGTGTTATAAGTTTGTAGTGTGTGTCTGTGTATCTGTGTGTCTGGCTGTGTCCACGTACAGGCCAAACGGCTGGACCGATTTTCATTTAGTTTTTTCTGCTTGAAAGATGACTTGATCGAGAGGGTTCTTAGCTATGTTTGAAAAAATCGGTCCAGCCATTTAGAAGATATAACATCTTTTCTGAAAAAAGTCGGGGGTTTTTAAAATTTTTAATTTTTTTTATTATATATTTTTTTGCTTTCAAATAAAAATTATAATACATTATGACAATATGACACAATAGAACACTTTGGGAATTGGCCATACATACATACATACATATGTCCAAATTTATTTCATAAAACCTAATTTCGTTTAATTTACATAATTTTATTTTTATGAGACATTTTTAGATTTAGTTGAACTGTAGATCAGAAATAAATTCTAATGAAACGGAATGTGAGAAATTATCAATAATTGTACACAACAATAATTTCTCACATTCCGTTTCATTAGAATTTACGTTGAATAGCTGATGTTAATAACAATCTCTACCCAAGTAGATAGACTAGGGTGCTGATGAAGTGCGTTGCTGCACAGAAAAATATCGGTATTTCCCCCAGCTTAAAAGTCTACTTTAATTTTTCTTCTCTTCTTTAGAAACTCACATTAATTAATAAAAAATATTTCATTCAATAAGAAATGAAATTACTGAACTTAAGCCCGAATAAGAAATTATTTTTGATTTAATTTTTTTTTTATAGTGAAACAAAAATTAAAAGAAAAACTATACAAAAAATAATTTTTTTTACATAGATAATACATGCTGTTAAGGTAATCTCATTATTTTTGCATTTTTCGATACATTTAATGTTATTCTATCGAAATACACAAAAAAAAAACTCGAATTTAAAATAATGAGTTAGGGCCTTTCTATATTAAGATATTGATATGTATATTTGACGCGCGAAATAGAAAGGGACCTAAGGGTAAAAACCGGTTTTGTTCAGGAGAGCCATTTTAAAGATTTAAATATGTACGTGTATCTTTGGTGTATCTTCAATTTCATAAAACGCGCATATCTCTGGGAGGGAACACTTTTGGGGCGTGGGATCGGTCTCATTCGATGCTCAGATGTTGTCCACATCAAAAAAAAAAAAAAAAAAAGTGAAAATTGATTTTTTTACCCTTAGGTCCCTTTCTCTATGCGCACATATACATTCATTAAAAATTATAAACATTTAAATTTTTTGCATTCCTTCTTCTAGATAAATAAAAAACTGTTATACTTGTAATATATGTACACACATACAAATGTACCAGGGGCCCGTTTCTCAAAACTACAAATTACAAATAAATCTACAAATAAAATACACACAAAACAGCAATAAAATTTGTAAAAGTGTTGTTGTTTCGTGTGTATTTTACTTGTAGATTTGTAATTTGTAGCTTTGAGAAACGGGCCCCAGCACTAATTTTAAAGAATTTTTATATATAATTTTGTTTAATAGTTGTGTTTTAAAATGAAAATTTGGACTGTTGAGCATGTGACAAGCGAATATAACAGTTTTATTAAACTGTTATACATAATGTTTTTCTATTTTTTGTTTGTATTTTAATGAAGTTTCACATAAAGTGAATTATTACATATGACAAGCGAATATACTAGCTTGATTAAACTGTTATACAGAATGATTTTCCATATTTTCTTTGGATTTTAATGAACTGTTTTAAATAAATAGCCCAATCATGAATATTTACTTGGAATTAGTTCTCACAGAAAATAATTTCCTGGAAAAAACATTCCTCCAATCATAACTTCCTTGGGAACAAAAAAGAGTAATATGTGGCATCACCGCATTACGAAGCTCATTGTTTTGCTTATTTGTTGACATTTTGTTTATCCCTTTTTTTTTTTTTTTTTGAGTGAGAGAGTAAACAAAATTATTAAAATTCACCAACTTGAAAAAATAAGAAAAATTAGTTTATAAAAGATTTATTTGGGCATTATTTGTGTTAATCCAAATAAAAGAACTATAAAATACAAGTTTATGTACTATATACATTTTGTTTTAATGGAGTATTAAATATGTTTTTATGTAAACTCCCTTCTGTTTTGCCAGGGAAAGATTTTTAGTGAAAAAAGCAAGTTCAATTCCGTTTATAATACCTACTTTTTCCCCCCGGGAGTTTTTTTTTAATTCCCGCATTTGGTAAAAACAGGGGAAAACAAATTCATAATAGGAGAAAAGGGAAAAGTAAAAAAACTCACGCGGAATTTTTGTTCATGATTGGGCTGAAACTGAATTTTTATGAATTGTTATACGAAATATTTTTCTATATTTTCTTTGAATTGTAATGAAAAGTTTTATATAGTATATTTTTACATGTGACAGTTTGATAAATTGTTATACAGAATGTTTTGCAATATTTTCTTTAAATTTTAATGAAAAGTTTCACATAAAGTGAATTTTTACATTATTTCATGGATTCTAAGCATTACTCATCGTGGTGAATTGTTTTTTAACTTTTTTATAACATGCAATGCAAATTAAAAAAGTTTCAGTTCATATAACAGTTTTATAATCTTTATACGAGCTTTTGCGATTTCCTGAAAACTGTGAAGAATATGTAACACATAAAACTGTAATAAATTAGTATTTTTTACAACATTTTAACGGAAAATATATAATCAGGTGGAAATAGTGACTTAATTAAAGTTAAGTAGTCGCTACCGACAAAAACCCACTGATGAACAGGCTTAAAATTAAAATTTCTTTATCTTTACAATAAAAATTTATTGTAACGACAAAAAATAAAGGAGTTATACTTATGTACATATATGTATATTGTTATAAAATTTCAAGTGGAAGTCGTATAAGCAGAAGCAAACATACAAATTCATGGAAAATATATTTATAAATATGTACACATGTACATATGTACATATACACATATGTATGTATGTATTTACATACATATGTATGTATATTCTAACCCATATGCGTATGTTACATTTTTCCAAATAAAACGTCCATGAAAGTAGTAGTAAACATTAGAAAAACCTCGAATCACAACAGCGTATTTTGCAATGAAGGCACTTTGACCGTCATTTTGGCAAAGAAAGTGCTAAAAGCCACTAAAAAAAGCGGAAATGCATTAACAGTTAATAGTGAAGGCATAAGCTTTAATACACAGATATAACAGTGCAGGGATTTAATCTCAAACCACAGACATGTACATATGTATGAATGCATTAATGGAAATGTGCGATGAATGCTGTTTTAATGCAACTCGCTGTTTTTTTTTCATTCACAGAGAAAATAATTAAAAACTTATACAAAACACTGGAATCAGGGATGATAAAGTTGGTACAATTGTACTTTTTTGGTACAATTCAAGCCAAAAAAGTACGTTGGTACCCCCGTGACTATCCCTTTTTTAACATGGCTAACAAAATTCACTCCCGAAAATGTTAGTAGTATCGTACCTTTCTTATTGAAAAATATTCCCAAAATAAAATGGAAATTATGATAGTATAAATAACGAATTTCGAGCTTTGAAAAATTAATTTGATGAGCTAATGTTTCCGTAGCTGAAATACCCTAAATCTTTTTTGTTACTAAATTGAGTTTTTCAGTGATTCCAATACATTTCACACAAATACACCTCGCAACAAAAATTTATTGCAAAAGTTTAAAAAATAACGCTTTTGCACTAAGTTTTACAAAAATGTTACAGAAATGATATTAGTTTTTTTGTGTTTTTACCTTCCCCTGTAAAATAGCAATTATTTCGCTTGAGACCATCGATATGTATTTATTGCCTCTTCTACTGTCTCTAAATCTAATAATAAATTTTTATTTTTGAGTTAATGATGCAGATTAATCTTCATATCGTTCTGTTTTTAAAAACAAATACAAAATTTTAATTTTTTATTAAGACGTGTATAAATTGAAAAATTTTAATTTGTGTTCTGGGAAAATAGTTTTTTGAGTTATTACGTTATTTGTACTAAAAATATAATAGAAAAAAGTTAAAACAAAAAAAAAACGAGTTTAGTACTATTGGGGTTGAAAAAGTACAATTTTAAAAGCTATTTGGTACGAAATTTGTTTTCTCATTTATCATCCCTGACTGGAATGCAAAGAAAAAAATTACGAAGAATCATAAACAAACACATACATATGTGCACACATACATACATACATACATACATACATCCCTACCAACTTCTTTAAGTACACTGTGTCATCAGCGGTGCCAATTTAGCGCGTTTTAACTATGCCCAACGCGCTTTTTTCAACTTAGCGCCAGGGTTGTCAGATTTTTTCTGACCTATTTCGCCAAATTGATTTTAAAAATCGCCAAAAGTCTCCAAAAAACAATTTTATGTAGTTTTTCTTAGTAAATATTTGATAATAAATTTGTTTTTTTTATATCACTTTTTTAATATAAATTTTTATAAAATGGTCTTGTCAAAATTTATCAGAAAATCGCCAAAAATAATTTCTTGTAAATTTTTCTCATCCAAACTCAAAAAACATTAATGACTATAATTAATATGAAAAAAATAATCAAAATCAATTAGTTTTAACTTCTTGCAGACTAGTTTTGGTATGATTTATTTTTTAAACTACTCCTTCAACAAACTAATTTCCTGAATTACAAGAACTTTGAAGTTCAACAGCCATAATAATCGCCAACAAATTTATCTATAGCCAGTAAAATCGCCAATAAATTTATGTATCGCCAGAAAAGTCGCCATGTCGCCAAACCCGAATTTTGGACGCCAAACAAGTTGAAAAATCGCCACGATTGGCGAGAAATCGCCATATCTGACAGCCCTGCTTAGCGCGATTATTAAAAAGCGCGCTAATTTAGCGCGTTTTAATTAATTCAATAGTCAATTCAGTTCAATCTTTTTTACTTTTTTTTATAAATTTAACAATTTTCTAGTATACAAAACTCTGATAACAATGTTTCAATTGGTTAATGATTCAGCTGTCGGGTATGAAATTCCTTTGACTGTGATTAGAATTAAAAAAGCATTTAATACTGTAAATGGAGAATATTTTGAAATTTCACAACTAAAATTATTACGCATCTATTATAGCTGAATTACAAAAAGCATTTAAATCGCAAAACTATTCGACAATTTATATCGAGAGCCTATATTCAAAATACGTTAACTCAAATTTGGTCAAAATGAGTTTCCGATGGCAAATAGCTCCCCTATGCAATATTCATTCGTAGTACAGATTTTGAATCAAAAAAATGATTTTTCCCCGTTTTATATCAATTTTTCTTATTGTCCTATCTCAAAGTATATTTGTTTTTGGTGAAAATAAATGCTAACTCCCATGTAAATTTCCAATATTTTTAAAAAATTAGTAATCTTATATAAAAATACGGCACAAAAATTTGTCGTACACTTTTAAGTATCTTATCGTCCACCAATATTGGTGAAACATATATGGTTTTAAAGGTACTTTTTTGTAGATATGCATAATTTAAATGTTTTTTCAAATTTCTTGGCTCAAAAGTAGTAAACAGTGACTTAAACTTGCTTGTTTTGTACACATGTGCTTAGTGATCTAATTTAGACCACTGGGCGATCCTAGTTTATTATAAATCTACCTCATATCTTAATGCATTTGACATGCTGAATAGAAATTTGGTAAGGATTTTGATATCATATGGCTAGTTTTTGAGTTATTGTCACTTTTAATATAATGGGTGTTTTTTATTGAGGTATAGAACTTTAAGTTGGCATCACTTTTTTAACTGGCGGCCATTTTGTCAGCTGTCAAGTGATTAATATTTAGTTTGGTTTGCCATTTCATCATGAACAGGTTGACAAAAGAACAACGCTTGCAAATCGTGCAAATTTATTTCGAAAATAATGGTTCAGTTCGCGAAGTTTACCGCAAGCTCCGTCCATTTTATGGTCGACATAATCGTCCATCAGAGCAATTAATTCGGTTAACCATGGATCGTTTTCGCACTACGTTTACTCTATGTGATAATACGCATCCGCAGAGACGTCGAACAGTGCGCACCGAAGAAACAATTGCCGCTGTAGAGCAAAGTGTTGAAGAGGACCCGAATGAATCGATTCGCCACCGTGCACAGCAATTGGAGCTTTGTCCATCAACTTTATGGAAGATTTTGCGCAAAGATCTTGGCTTGCGACCTTACAAGATCCAGCTTGTGCAAGAATTAAAGCCGCGAGACCATGCAATGCGTCGTGATTTTGGTGTATGGGCCGAAAATGAGATTGATCTCGATGCTGATTTTCATCGCAAAATTTTGTTCAGTGGTGAGGCTTATTTTTGGTTGAATGGCTACGTCAACAAGCAAAATTGCCGCGTTTGGAGTGAAGAGAATCCACATGAGACCCTTGAGACGCCATTACATCCACAAAAACTGACTGTTTGGTGTGCTCTATGGGCTGGTGGAGTCATTGGGCCATACTTCTTCCGAAATAATGCTGGAGAGTCAGTTACCGTTAATGGAGACCGGTATAGAGCCATGATAACCGACTATTTTGTTCCCGAATTGGATGGCATGAATGTGGATGAGTTGTGGTTCCAACAAGACGGCGCTACATGCCACACAGCGCACGTCACAATCGATTTATTGAAGGAAACATTCGATGAGCGCATAATTTCGCGGAATGGACCTGTCAATTGGCCACCAAGATCGTGTGATTTGACACCATTGGATTATTTTCTTTGGGGATATGTGAAGTCGCTCGTCTACGCCAACAAACCAGAAACGTTAGGGGACTTGGAAGCCAACATTCGTGGCGTTATTGCCAACATACGGCCCCATATGCTCGAAAAAGTGGTTGAAAATTGGACCTGTAGAATTGGCTTTATTCGAGCCAGCCGCGGCGGCCACATGCCCGAAATCATATTTAAACATTAATGGCATAAAATTATCCTTCCAATAAAGCCAAATTGATGGACATTAAAACGATTTTCTTGTGTTTTATTTCAATTCGAAGTTCTATACCTCTATTAGTACAGAGGGGTTCCGATAAAAAAATTGGTAATGTATGTATAACTTTTAAACTGTTGATCGAATAGAAGCATTATGTATGGACCGATTACAGTCAATGACATAAGCTTTCGAAATTGAGAATTTGAAGTGACCTTTTTACACTAGAGAGTAAGTTAGAGAGTGCTAAAGCTGACCACCTCGAGATAGAAGGGGCTTTCAGTCAGGCTTAAGTTATTTTTTTTTATGGTATTTTAAGTTTTTTCTTGTAGCTTTTTAATTCTTATATCTAGTATTAGGTAAGAGAATTCACAAATTGATTAAAAAAATAGATATGTTAAAAAAAAATCATATTTTTTTCCGACAAAATATGCTAACTCTAAGAAAATATTTGTTTTTGGATCGACTAAAACATGCTATCTCATAAAAATAGGCAAACCTGTGCAAAATAAAATATTTTTTGCAGACCTATAAATAATTAATAAATTAGTAAGTATATTTAAACCATATTATGGAAGGCACATCATTTATTTTTGCAATAATGAGCGAATTAACTAGCTTTTCCGCTCTACTGAAAAGTTAGCTTTTTTGAGTTGACGTATTTTGAATATACGCTCTCGATATGTTGTTATAAAGTTTGACAAATGAAATTAAAATAAAAACGAAGGACTTCAATTATTTGGAAGGCGATTCTGATTCTGTATTAAATGATCTTAGTTATTTAGGATATAATTTTGAAGAAATAATATAAAAATCTTAAAAAGAGTTACTAAAAAATTAATTGTATTAACTAATACATACATAAATACATACATCGACTTTTATTAAAATTTAATTTAGCGCGTAAAAAATAGCGCCTTTTAACTATAAATAGTTGATAATGCTGTAACTTAGCGCGTTCTAGCGCGTTTTGAGAAGGGTAATAGCGCGTTTGGATTATAAATAGTTGGCATCGCTGTGTGTCATGCCCCATTATCACTTCTCTGAACAAAATTATTATGAGCAACAGATTCAGTTATCAAAAGGTCTGTTCCAGATGCATAACAAAACAGTACGAACTTGTACAAAGTTATCCGAAAGCGTTCCAGATAGCAATTTTTGTGCAATTTAGAGAGCGAATGAGAGAGTAATTTTTTTCATTTCGTGTACAAACTAGTACGAACTTTTTCTTCTGGGTAAGTTCGGACAAGAATTAAATAATCAGCTGTTTTCAGTTTACATATGAAATTGAAAAATTAATCAGAAAATTTGCAAATATGGGAAAAAAGTTTTTACACACAAATTTATTAAGAAGCAAAATGGAAGGTTTTTTGAACATTTGTGCATATTACTCCATTTCTGTAATATAAAAAATGTTCTTTTTAAATAATGCACTTTTTTGGAACTTATTTTCATTTACTTTTTACATCTGTTGCCAATGATGCAAATTTTTTGTTTTTACAATGTTATGCGTTTTAAGCGACTAAAATCACTTGAATTAAATTTAATGTTAAAAGTAAGCAACATTAATATTTCAAGATGTGCAATTATGGTTTTTTTTTGCGTTCCAGCAATTTTGGATAACTTTTGCATATTCAGAGAGTAATTTTCTTTTTCCTCACATTAGTCCGAACTTGTAAAACATTTTGTGGAACACACGTAAAGCGGCTATTACATGGTACGACTTGGTCTGCCAACATGGTCTGATGAGAGAGAGGGTTTTGCTATTAGACTATCATACCAAGTCGTCAAACATCAGTATAAAAGCAAAAGCTGTATGGTGAGGTTTATGTCTATTATGGCGCGTGAGTTAGTTGCTGCTTTGGTAATTGACGAATTGTTAGATGAGAAAAAGGAAAAAAGAAAAAAATGAATTTGGACAAAACAATGGTTGAATAAAAGACGAAAACGATCCCATACAAATTTATTAAGAGAACTGCAAACAAACTGCTTCGGGTTCAACTGTTTTTAATTTTTCAAGAAGTTTGTCATAACCCTTCTGCTTAAGAACTTTATTGTGGTATACTTCACTTTTTACCTGCCACAATTCTGGCAAACTTTCATATATTTCAATGAACTCTTTTAAAAATGCGCGCTCTAAGAATGCCATGTTTACTATTCGCTTACGAAAACAACAATGAAATTTACGCTGAGTTTGACAGAATTGCTATTAAACGAGTATGATGGTTAGATGACAAACACAAAATATCAAAATTTTTTGAAAACCATCCAACCAATTTGACAGACACGCATTTTGCACTATTACACGAGTCTGATGGTACGCCATCAGACCATGTTGGCAGACCAAGTCGTACAATGTAATTGCCGCTTAAAGTTAACAGCTCTGGGCAGTGTGACCATATTAGCTTATTTTGGGCTAAATTTAGCTTATTTTCTTGGAATTTTAAATTTTCCATTTAGCTCTTAGCTTATTTTTTAGCTTTTTTTTAAACTAATTTAGCTTTTTTAGCCGTTTTTTAATCCAAATTCTAAAAAAATATGTTAAAGACATAAAAAAAGTTATGATAACAAAAATTAAAAATTTTAAGAACCCCCATCCTACTGACTAAATAGCTGGACCGATTTTCTTCAAGTACAGGCGAGATCAAGTCACTTTTCACACGAGAAAAACAATATTAAATATATGTAGAAAATATGTGATATCTTCTTAACATCTAGGCCGATTTTCTTCAAACATAGCTAAGAACACTCTAGATCAAGTTACCTTGCAAAAAAAAAAAACTAAATCAAAATCGATCCAGCCATTTCCCTGCAGATAATGCGACTAGTCCATATGTACATGCATGTAAGGACTAGTCCAAAGAGGAGTAGGAGTACTCCAAAACTACTCCAAATATATGAAAAAGGTGGTCGATTTAACATGCGATGTCCTAGGGTTGGACCACATGGTTCAACTTTACATTACATCAGACTAAACCTAAAACTACAACATTTGGAATAGTTGTAGACTACTCGCATTCAATTTGTAAGTGCCTAAGAAGAACGATCATAATCGTTTAAACAAGAACAATTATCGTGCAGCATTGAATGCTTGTATGAAAACGACATGATCCATGACTACATTACATGGGAGCATGATGTAACTAGTCTGTTTCATCTAGAAGATTGGACCACGTACTCCAATATTATTTGCTGGGTTGGTCTGTACGTGAACTCGTACAGGCACACACTACAAACGTATAACACACCTTTTATTTGGACGGAGGTTAAAAATGATAATTTGTTAACGTTGAAAAATATAAAATTTTTTTATTCGAAATAGTTTAAAAAATACAAAATTCAAATTGCTTATTTATTAGAGAAATCGCAATTTTAAAAATAGAGGACATTGATTGCAATTTTGGAGTTACAATGGTAAAAGTTAAATTAATATTACCCCTAAGACTTTTAAAGATTTTCTTTGAGTTGAGTCGAACGTGCATTTAGCGGCATGAATTTAATTAAAATAAAAATTAAAAATAAATTTACTGTAAATATCACTAATTCACTTAAAAAAAAAGGTTTCGTATTTTACTCGTTGGATAAATGTTTTTACATTTTTGAAGACTGGTTAAGCTTATTTTGGTAAGTTTTTTTTTTTTTTTTTTTTTTAACTCAAATATAATAATCCATACTAATATTATAAATGTGAAAGTAACTCTGTATGTCTGTCTGTCTGTCTGTCTGTTACCTTTTCACGCCTAAACCGCTGGACCGATTTCGATTAAATTTGGTATGTAGATACCTTGAGATCCGAGAACGGACATAGGATAGTTTTTATTTTAGAATTTGCCCTATAAAGGGGGTATTTTTATAGGGCATACCAATTTTTTATATTATTTTAAGCCTAGCAGTCAATTTGAACTGTTTATCCTCCGCGGGCAAAGTCGCGGGTACAAAGCTAGTGAATAAATAATTTAGTTAAAAAATTATTCAATATTTTTCATTTCAAATAATAAAAAAATATGTTTGTACATGTATACATTGACGTTATTTTAGCAATAAGTAACTATTGCAAAGTGAAAGAAGTCGAAAAAAGTTTAGCTTTATTTTCTGGCTTAAAATTAAAATTTTTAGCTTAGTTTAGCTCTTTTTAAAACCTGATTTAGCTTAGTGTTATTTTAAAATCTGGTCACACTGGCTCTGGGGCTCTACTCCCTAATTCGAATTATAATGTTAACAAACATACAAATGCCAAGGCCAATGTTACCAAGAAATGAATAAATGACAAACACACAATAAACTAATGTAATGTAATGTTAATAACATACAAATTCGAAAACATTTTCTCTCGTTCCGAAATACAGAGTAGACCCCCATAGGTGTTAAAAAGTTAATGTTAAAATGTTAATGTTAAAAGTTAATGTCAAGGACCTCGCATAGACCAGGATTGATCCTTAGCGATACCTGCAGATGACAAGAAACCTATAAGTATGGAAGTTCGTGGTGCCTGTATCGAATGACTCCCACACAGATTTAGCAAACCTTAGTAGTCTACACTTTTTCATTCCCAATACAAGTTCAAGACTCCGAATAGTGTGATTACCAAGACAGTCAGTGGCACAGTAGATGTTCTATTGTCTCAATTACACCGGATTCCTTACGTTTCCTACAGGTACCGTCAAGGAAGTTTACAGTTGCTCTAGTTAGTGATAAATGGAACTTAGTCGATTTAGGATCTATTGTAGTTAAAACACTTTAAAATATTATACTTAGTTTTATACATTATTAAACAAACAATATTGCATTGAAATATTAATTCCAGATTGTAAAAAAATATTTCTTTCAGTCTTGATTTAAACTTATTTAAAACTTGAAATAAATTCATTTGATATTTTTTATAATTAATTTGTTTTGAACTTAAACCATAACATATTTGTGGCGACGAGGATAATGGCAACATATCCTAAAATTTTGGAATTATTACAAAAGCAGGGAGAAATCCTAGCTAAATTAACCATGGGTGCTTCAACAAATCAAGAGCAATTAATGGATAAATTGTCAAATTGTATTTCTGAATTCATATTTGACCCAACAAATTCGATTACTTTCAACGTTTTTCACGCTGTACCAGCCGCCATGAAGATATATTTTTGGTAGATGGTAAGAACTTAGACAATGCAGCACGAGTAAGACTTTTGATGAGAAAGTTGAATACTATTGCATATGGGAAATATGCTGCCTACATTCTTCCGAAAAATTTTAGAGATATATCGTTTGCTGATACAATCTAAATCTTAAAAAGCATGTTTGGTATGCAAGAATCCTTGTTCAGCATGCGGTATAAATGTCTTCAAACAGTGAAAACGCCTCAAGAAGATCTGGTATCTTACGCAGCTCGTATTAATGAATTATGTGAGCAGTTCAGTCTATCAGATATGAACGCAGACCAATTTAAATGTCTTGTTTTTGTATGTGGGCTACAATCACATTCAGATATGGAGGTTCGTATGAAATCTTTATCAATTCTTGAGGATGATTCGACTCAGACAGTCAACAAATTAGTCGCAACGGCTCAGAGAATGATGAATCTAAAACGTGATACCGCTATGGTGGAGGAAAATACAACATCAGTTAACGTCATTAAAAAAAAATCAAATTCCAAATCTGATGACAATAAAAAAGTACCAAAGACTCCATGTTGGAACTGTGGCTTGATGCATTATTCAAAATATTGCACATACATGAGTCATAAATGTAGTCAATGCAATATAGTTGGTCATAAGGAGGGATACTGCAAAAGCCCGCGTAAAAATAGTTCATTTAAAAACAAATTTTCGTATAAGAAAAACAAGAATTATAAGAGAAAATCAGGCTCTCCACAATCAAATGTTGTTCAAATCAACAAAATTTCGCACGCATCCAGGCGCAAATACGTCATGGTTAATATTACGTCTTTGTCTTCTGACCAACGTCATCACGGCTTTGATGTCAAACTTCAAGTAGATACAGCATCAGACATCTCAATGATTGGAAAATCCCTTTGGATAAAAATGGGAAAACCAGGAAAACATTTCAAGAATCGTTTTGTAACAAGTGGATCAAACAACAAAATCAAACTTTTAGCCGAGTTTGATTGTCAAGTGAAGTACAATTATGCAGTTTTTCTGTTGTAGAAATTGATACGCTTTTAATATTTTGTACAGATTTGTGTGATATCTTTCGCATATGGGACCAACCATTAAATAAAATTTGTTGCCAAATTAAGCAAGCTGAAGTAGGTGCAGATGTTTTGAATGAATTCCGAACGAATTTTGATGAAAATTTCTTGAAAAATACATTCCAGCAAAATGTACCAAAATAAAGGTTCAACTACACATTAAGACCGACGTTCAACCAATATTTAGAGTTAAACGGCCGGTGGCATATGCAATGCTTGCTCTAATAGAAGATGAAATATCCCGTCTACAGTCATTGGGAATAATTTCGCATGTCGATTTCTCGGACTGGGCAGCACCAATGGTAGCTGTAAAGAAACCGAACGGAAAAATTCGTATATGTGGGGATTATTCAACCGGACTAAATGACAGTTTGGAACCACATAAATACCCACTTCATCGCCCAGAAGATCTATATGAAAAATTAGCTAACAGTTGCTTGTACACTCACATTGATCTCTCTGATGCTTATCTTCAAACAGAAGTAACATCAGATTCAGCCAAGCTTCTTACAATAAACACACATAAAGGCTTGTTTACTTTTAATAGGCTAGCTCCAGGTGTAAAAAGTGCTCCAGGCGCGTTTCAACAAATCATGGATGCAATGCTCATTGGTATAGATGACGCAGCAGCTTATATCGACGATATAATTATTGGTGGCTCCACAGTTGAAAAACATTTAGAAAATGTCAAAAATGTTTTGCAAAAACTACGTGAGTTCAATTTTCATATCAAGTATGAAAAATTCAAGTTTTTCGCCAAAGAAGTAAAATATCTTGGTAACATAATGTCAGAAAATGGTTTACGACCTGATCCTGACAAGATAAAAACTATTTTGGATTTACCACCACCAACATCTACATCAGAACTCAGATCATTTCTAGGATCAATAAACTATTATGGTAAATATATTCATCAAATGACTAATCTTAGGACACCACTTGATAATAAGTGTGTTCGTTTACTTTTGCAGTAAAATGCAGTAAATGAGTAGTTACTGCGAAAATTTTAAAATTTACTCTCAAAAAGAGCTGTTGCCGAAAAAAGTACGCGAACGGAAAAATAGTAAAAATTAGTAAGATTAAAGAAACAGATACAATCACCCCTATTCTGCGTTTCGATTACGTTCCCGCATTCAGTTACGCACGGATCGAAAAGAGGTATTCTGCCAAAAAACTGAATCGAAAGAAAAAGAAGAACCGAAGAGTATGTTTAAACCTGCTGCTTTGCTATGAAACGGGTGAAATAGGAACAGAAAAATTAAGCAATTTTGCAAAATTTTTAGCAAAAAGTTAAATTTAGTGCAAAAAAAACAGTGATTTACCATTAAAACATATAATAATTAAATATTGTAAAAAATTTGCATTACATAAACTCTTGCAAATTTAAATACAGAGAGCTAAAAAAACGAGATAAGGAAGAGGTATTTGTGGCCAAACTTTTCCAGTGTGAAGAATCCTGTCGCGCCGGAGGTGATATTTTAATTTTTTACACATAATTGCAACACAAAAATAAAGTCTATTTGTTTAAATTTAATTAAATCCGTAGACAATATCGTTTTTCGTTGTCATTAAATAGGTATGTCAACTTTTTATACTGTTTTACCTGTAATAAATTGAATAAAAATCGCATTTCAATACAGAAAAACAAAACAAAGTGTATAATAGTTCATTAATTAAACATTCTTTTGCATTTAATGCTTGCATTATTTTTTTAATTAATCACTTTTTGAAGCTAAACAATCAAAAATTGAAAACGCTCCGCCACTAAAATAACAACTTACAAAAACGTAGTTACGATCGAAATGCAGAATACATAGAATCGAAAGAGAAATCGGAGAATGGAACGCAGAATACCAAAGTTGCCAAACGGAGAAACTTTCGATTAGAATCGAAACGCAGAATAGGGGTGAATATTTTTATAACACGGACAATCTAAGAATAAATTCTGTAATTTATTTCATGTGATATTTGTAATTAATTTCTTTTTTATTCCCTTGTTTTCTTGTTGGCTAAATTACTAAAAATTACATGACTATTTGTTAATGTTACTGATTACCTTAAAAGCAAGTGCGATACTAAGTACCCAGGTACTTTACAGTTTTACAACTCTGAGTAATTAAAATAAATTGCAAAACAAAAGGATTAATAAAATATATTACAAAATATGTATATTAACAGCTTTTATTATTATAACTTATAAATGAAATATTTTTTAATGACTTTCACAATTTTTATTTAACCTTTTCTCAAAATTTTACATTTTTCATTTGCTTACTTTTCATTTGTTTACATTTTGAATCATATGTTCTTATCTTACTAAACTTTACTACGACAAATTTCTGCAGTAAAAATTTGCAAAACACTCAGTCAAGAACTGTCACTTTACTCTCTCAATTTGTGTTCTCATTTACTATATTTTGGGTAAACGAACGCAATTTAGTAAAATGCAGTAAAGTTCAGTAAAAAAATTTTAAAAACTTTTGAGTACGCGAACGCAATTAATCTATTGAAAGATAATGTCACATTTGAGTGGAACTCTGCATACCAAAAGTCATTTCAACAATTCAAAAATCTATTGCGTTCAGATTTATTACTAACACATTATAATCCAGCATTGCCAATAAAGGTTGCAGCAGATGTATCAGGTAAATGTATTGGTGCGTTCATTTGTCATGTATATCCAGACAAATCAGAAAAAGTTATATCTCATGCTTCACGTACTCTCACCGCAGCTGAGAAAAACTATTCTCAAATTGAGAAGGCAGGACTTGCTTTAATATTCGCCGTAAAGAAGTTTCACCGTTACATATATGGTCGACAGTTCATATTATGTACTGATCACAAACCCCTTTTGTCGATTTTTGGTAGAAAATCTGGTATTCCAGCTTATGCAGCAAATAGATTGCAGCGTTGGTCATTAACACTTATGATGTATGATTTCAAAATCGAATACGTCAACACCAAAGACTTTGGTTGTGTAGATGTTTTATCGAGGCTCATAGATTCCAACATGAAACCTGATGAAGATATTATCATTGCCTGTACTACGTTGGAAGAAGATTGTTCAGAAATGTTAACCGATCATTTTAATTCACTGCCAATAACTTTTAATATGGTTTTATATGCAACAAATAAATGTAAAACACTTCAGTCAGTAATATCAGCAATTAATAGTGGATGGAACTACAAATTATCGTCAACACTTACTCCATATTATGCGAGAAGAGATCAACTAAGTGTAGTTCAAGAATGTCTAATGTTTAACGATAAGATCATAATACCAAACAAATTTCGAACTTGCATTCTTAAAGAACTTCATCGAGGGCATCCGGGTAAGGAACGAATGAAATTTTTGCAAGAAGCTATGTTTATTGGTCTGGTATTGACGAAGATATCCTTACTTATGTTCGTAATTGTCATCAATGTGCTGTAATTTGCTCTGCATCAGTTAAACATACTCTACAATCGTGGCCTCTAGCAAATAAACCTATGGAACGCATTCACATAGATATTGCTGGTCCCTATAATGGTTTATATTATTTTGTTATTATTGATGCTTACTATTATGTTAAAACTCACTGAAATGTTTGCTAGATATGGAAACCCTGATACCATTGTCTCAGATAATGGCACACAATTCGCAAGTGCTCAATTCAACAAATTTGCAATGGATAGAGGAATAACACATATCAAGACGGCACCATATCACCCACAATCAAACGGGCAAGCTGAACGTTTTGTTCAAACGTTAAAACGTGCTCTTGAAAAACTAAAACATGATGGTACAAGTAAAGAGAACTTGGAAACTTTTCTTCAAACTTATAGATCAACACCTACATAGATTGCAGATGAAATCACCAGCGGAACTATTTCTAAATCGAAAAATTAAAATCAATTTAGATATACTCAAACCACAAGAACAATCACCCATTAAAAGAAATAGCCAACAAGATGTAATTTTCAATAGAAAGCGTGGAGCAAAAGCGAAAAGTTTTAAGTCTAATGAAAAAGTATACGCTCAAATTTTCAGGAATAAGAAGTATGTATGGGTAACTGGTTCAATAGTAGAACGCGTGGGAACTGTTAATTACAATGTATTGGTTAACCACGAAAACAAGCAAAAACTTATTCGTTCTCATGCAAATCAAATTAAGAGAAGATTTGAGACGGATGAGCAAACAATCTCGACAAATGTTTTATTGGAAATGTTTGATCTCCAAAGAAAATCAGATATCGTTCCTACATTTCAATCTGATCAAATCCTAGGAACACCGGACCAGCCACTTTTAGAAGCTGATCTAGACAATGCAATTCAATGTGAAGCAGATACTGCTCTTGATTCAAATGTTCAACCTGAAGCAGACTCATCGTTTCACTCGACATCGGATTTAATTGAAAACTTTCGACTAGCACTTTCGAACCTTCCACAATCAAAAGAAACCGCCAACCTCCTGGATAGATGAAAGACTACAGTGTTACTTAAACAAAGGGAGATATTGTAGTTAAAACACTTTAAAATATTATATGTACTTAGTTTTATACATTATTAAAGAAACAATATTGCATTGAAATATTAATTCCAGATTGTAAAAAAATATTTCTTTCAGTCTTGATTTAAACATATTTAAAACTTGAAATAAATTCATTTGATATTTTTTATAATTAATTTGTTTTGAACTTAAACCATAACAGGATCATAGGAGCTCCGCATGATTTTAGAAGTTTTGCAAGTTTTCGTCGTACGCCAACTTTCCTCCGCTTCTTCCTTCATTTAAGAGTCTATGATATATATATATATAAAGGGTGTTTTTTATTGAGGTATAGAACTTTAAGTTGGCATCACTTTTTTAACTGGCGGCCATTTTGTCAGCTGTCAAGTGATTAACATTTAGTTTGGTTTGCCATTTCATCATGAACAGGTTGACAAAAGAACAACGCTTGCAAATCGTGCAAATTTATTTCGAAAATAATGGTTCAGTTCGCGAAGTTTACCGCAAGCTCCGTCCATTTTATGGTCGACATAATCGTCCATCAGAGCAATTAATTCGGTTAACCATGGATCGTTTTCGCACTACGTTTACTCTATGTGATAATACGCATCCGCAGAGACGTCGAACAGTGCGCACCGAAGAAACAATTGCCGCTGTAGAGCAAAGTGTTGAAGAGGACCCGAATGAATCGATTCGCCACCGTGCACAGCAATTGGAGCCGACTACCCGACTATTTTGTTCCCGAATTGGATGGCATGAATGTGGATGAGTTGTGGTTCCAACAAGACGGCGCTACATGCCACACAGCGCACGTCACAATCGATTTATTGAAGGAAACATTCGATGAGCGCATAATTTCGCGGAATGGACCTGTCAATTGGCCACCAAGATCGTGTGATTTGACACCATTGGATTATTTTCTTTGGGGATATGTGAAGTCGCTCGTCTACGCCAACAAACCAGAAACGTTAGGGGACTTGGAAGCCAACATTCGTGGCGTTATTGCCAACATACGGCCCCATATGCTCGAAAAAGTGGTTAAAAATTGGACCTGTAGAATTGGCTTTATTCGAGCCAGCCGCGGCGGCCACATGCCCGAAATCATATTTAAACAATAATGACATAAAATTATCCTTCCAATAAAGCCAAATTGATGGACATTTAAACGATTTTCTTGTGTTTTATTTCAATTCGAAGTTCTATACCTCTAAAAAAACACCCTATATATACATATATATATATATATATATATACTGTCTATATATGTGACGCGCACAATAAAAAAAAGGGACCTAAGGGTAAAAACCGGTTTTGTTCAGGACAGCCATTTTAAAGATTTAAATACGTGTACCTTTGGTGTATCTTCAATTTCATAAAACGCGCATATCTCTGGGAGGGAACACTTTTTGGGGCATGGGATCGGTCTCATTCGATGCTCAGATGTTGTCCACATCAAAAAAAAAAAAAAAAAAAAAAAAAAAATGAAAATTGATTTTTTTTACCCTTAGGTCCCTTTCTCTATGCGCTGTCACATATATGTATATATATTCACACGCGCATTTATGGTTTGAGGGGAGAAAGCTAATTCTGCAGCCATTTTGGCTGCATAGATTTCAGCCTGGAATATGCTACAGTAATCAGGAAGTTTATAAGATTCCTCTATACTAAGCTCCGAGCAGTAAACCGCTGCTCCCATCCCTCATATACATCTTTGCGTCATCAGTGAAGAAATTGAAACTTCTTCCCTTATAGTGATCTGTAGTTTGGCAAGGAAGTTAATTTCTGGAATGATATAGTCCGAGCTACACTCCATGTCTTCCAGCAATTTACCGTGATCAAATGGTTTGTACGACATCTGTCCTGTTGTCATGAGTCGGATTACGGACTTGCATGCCGCGCTCAGAGCGGTTAGTTTTATTGATTTAAGCTCCAACATAACGTCTAAAGCTGCAGTAAGTGTGCTTTTTAGAGTTCCAGTGATGCAAAGTTCTGCTAGTCTCTGGACATTTTCTAACTTTTTTAGGTATGCTTTTGTCGGGACCATGTAAAATTCTAAAGAAATTTCTGTACTTTAATTCCTTAAATGTGTATCTATGGGGTTTCAATTGATTTTCAATTAAATGTAGTTTGTTTGTGTCTTTTTAATTTTTTTTTTTTATTTTTTTGGTAACATTGGCCTTGGCATTGAACAAAACAAAAGGAAAAGTACTAATTTGTAAGACTTCCTCTTATTATTTCTTTGTTTGTAATGCTTGAGGCTTTGGGTCGTTTTGTTTTCCTGTGTTTTAGCAGCAACCGTTAATTTAATTTAAAACTTTTTCTTGTTCATAATAGTAATCGAACTCAACTTAAAAATATAAAAAAATGGAGGAAGCATTTAAATGTAATTCTGTAAGGTAGATTTTCGCACTTTTTTTTTAATTATTTATTCTTGGTGGCGTTTGCAAAGGAATAATACCAAAAATAGTGTTTTATTTAAAATGCAAGTTAATTCTCAGGCAGTCTATTCTTTAAATAGCCACTTGGCTTGATGTATTGGTATAATTTAAAAATTTTGCAATTGGAATTTGAAATCGTTCTAAAGTATAATCGGGATTGTTCTGTATTCCACGTGCAATTAAATCGTTTGGAATTGCCATAGCACTGTTGTTGTAAATACAGATTTTCAACAACTTTCACATAATAGGAGTAAAACCCAGCATGTACATATCGACAGTCCCATTTCAAAACATGCTAAGTCGACATAACATGTTATGCTAGGAATAGTATTTCTACATTCGTCATTTATTAACTTAGGTTCTGTAAAATTTTGATAGTAATCGGACTATTCTATCAAAAGATATGAATAAAAATGTACTTGGCATAATTTGACAAGTTTAAAAAAGTTCCTTTTTCAATGTTTTAAGTACACATAAAATGATTTAGTTTGGAATTAAGTAGTCAAAAAAAATTAATTTAAATTTTTCTCCAAACTTAAACATTCTATATGTACTTAGATGACCATTGTATGTAAGAAACCACCAGCAGATAGATGCTAAGACTACTTAGCAGACAATCTTAAGTATTCTAAGTCACTTTTAACTATGATCTACAACAAATTTATAAAGTTCACATATACTAAAAAAAATTATTTTCCAATTATTATATGATTACAAAAAGTCTCAAGTTTCTATCTCATAACATTCCCGAGGTATCAAGGCGTTTATCTCAGAACTCCCTTTTTTGACTTAGCATGTTTTAGAATGGAGCCGTCGCTATATATATAATATTACTTGCCAATATTGTACATATCGGACCGGACTCACGTCATAAATAAAATAAATTGGGCGTTTCGATTATGCCCAAGAATCTGGTCAGCAAGAATTTAAAGGGTGTCCAAAACTGAGGTATCATTTTAATTTTGCTCTCATTTTTTTCAACTTGTAATTTTTATTCTAAATACATTCCGATTAGTTAATATGGAACGTTACACGAAGCAACAGAGTGATTTTATTATTAAAACGCTTTTTGAAAATGGCAAAAGTTTTCAAGATGTAATTAAGAAATTTAGAACAAAATTCGGTAGAGAAAATTATCCAGCAAATCGTGTCATCAGTTGATGATTGAGAAATTTTGAAGAAACTGGATCCGTTCATGATAACAGAAACAGAATTTATCAACATAGTGAACATAGTGATTCAACCGACAATATAACAGCTGTGATCAGAAGCATTAAGGACAATGGAAATCGCTATAGGGAGATTATTCGAAACTTTTTGTAGCGGAAAATTTATGATTTAGACGTAGAGAATATGTGGATTCAACAGGATAGTGCCACTTAATGGTAAAACAGCAAAAGAAACAATGTTTCTCGTAGAGCGAGTAAATTGGCCAAAAAGATCGAACGATTTGACACATTTAAATTTTTTTTGTGTGGGGTTTCTTGAAATCGAAAAAGTACAGCAATAATCCCACGACAGTTCAAGCGCTTAAAACCAATATTATCGAAAGATATCAAGCATTGACATTTTATTGAAAAAAGTGATTGATAATTTTGGTAAAAGATTGGAAGCCTGAAGAGCGAGTAGAGGGGTTGTCACCTGTCCGACATTTTTTTTTTTCAACTGGAACCTAGTTGTAATAAACTGGGGGATTACTGTGTATTTCGAAACGAACGAAAATGTTTTCGAATTTGTATGTTATTAACATTACAATTCGAAAGCATTTGCTTTCGTTTCGAATTACAGAGTAGACCCCCTGAAATAAAAATATTTTTTATATCTGACACTTTTTTCTTAAAATTAATATACCTCAAATTCTGGATTAATTCAAAAATATTGCACTCGACAGTTTTTTCCGTTAAGAGACTATTTAGGGCCTGTTCCTCCAACTGCAAACGATGGATTCGATTGAATGTTAATATTAGAAACACGGAAGAAAAGTTATTTTTCTTTTCTTATTTTAATATAAATTTTCGATCGAATCATATGTTCGCATTTGGAGAAACAGGCGCTTAATGGCGCTGAAGGGTGCCATCGAATTCAATGGGCACACTTTCTTAAGAACTTATTTTTACAAATTGGCGTTGACGTAAGAAATTCAGATATCACAGCTGGATTTAGATGTACTCCAGCGACCCATAGAGTACATATACTTTTTTATACTTTGTAAGTTCAAGTCAAAATCGCAAATATTATGCGAAATTCGAGTGCCTAAACACACCCGTATGATCACACATCGGTGTGCGGCATTATTTCATTTTGTTTAAATATATCATTTCTTGATTAGAACGCTTTTATACATTTCCCTAAAAATATTTACTTGCCTGAGCTAACAGACTTCGTAGTGATCTCCAATAGTCAATAGGAAATTTTATTTGACAAAAAGAGTTAACTCACCTGCCCCCGACTTCTTCTCCACACACAAGACTTCATGGCAGCATGTTCTTAAATTGAATTTCATACTTGATTTCACTGTATTACAGCATTTTTATAATTTCTTTAATTTGAAAATAAAAATTTTATTAATTAAAGCAAACAAACATTAATGATTTATATAAAATTACACTCAGGCACTACGTATCTTCTTGCGCTCGCGATAGACACTATCCATTTGAACTAGATTAAGAACATGTGAAAAAAAGAACAGAACAAAATTAATAAAGAATGTCTAAATCATAAATAATTAGAAAAACAAAATTTACTTACTGTAAGGATCGAAACGCACCAATTCAATTTTATCCGCTAGACGATCGCGAACTGTATTGAATTGATGGCCGCTGACAACACTCTCCACAACCACCATGATGCGTCTGCCAGGAAATATTTTTTCAATTCGTTTTTTCTATATAATAAATATTAAATACTGAATGCTTAACTTACTTGCTTTTAACTTTTTTCAATAAAATATTCGTCAAACGCATGTTTTTCTTTTAATTTAATGAAAAATAATTTTTTTATACCACCAAAACTCAAAAATGCTCCAAAAATTGCGCAAGAAATATGTATAACAGCTGATATGATTCAGCTGACATGTATAACGGAGTGATAACTCAAACACGGCAGGCCATATTATTAATTTGTTTTGTACAGTACTAATTCAAAGTGGCATGACTTACCGTTATTTTTTTAATATTTTTATATTCAACTATTTAATTTTATAATTCAACTCTTCTGTATACATACTTTAATGCTTCTCTTCGCACACTATATGTACATATTTATTTAAGTTGTTTTCTTTTTATTGACTGAATTAACAAAACACATAAAACTAAACATTCAAAACGTTTTAAGATTTCACAATTACAAATATTTATAAAAAAAAGCATAGTTTATAATAAACTCTAAGCTAACAGACTTTTATTTAAAACAAAAAGCCCTCACACCTCAATTCATCTGAAAGGCTTTTCCATCATCAGTAAACCTCTTTCCCATAAGGCAGTAGCTAAATTAATCTTCTGCTCATCCGATGACAAAGGCAATTGTGATACTCCCACATATTGAGGATAAGATTTGATTAAAACTTCAACACTTGCAGCCTCCACAGCCTCAATTTCTATAAAATTTGGTTCATATTGACAATATTCTTTGGAATTATCAGAATAATAATAAATGCGTAGTCTGTTCTCCTCCTCCACCAAACGTAAAATATTGGCCCTTAACAAACGTACATTTGTGCGCTCATCTATATCGTAATCACACACGCATTCGCCATGTTCATTAGTACGACTGCGGGAACCGAAAATGGTGCGCAGCTTTTCAGCAGGTAAAATTTCGGGAGGCAAGGCTTCATGCTGGAACTTTTTAGCCAATTGATCTACGCCAGCATCCATAATTTCCTCCAAAGGCATATCATTTACAAATTTATGCATGAGTTGAGTAACTCTCTTTGTTAAATCCGCTCTTTCTTGGGTAGAATTTGCATTATGAACTATGCCTGCATGCTGCCATGTATACAAAGGCATGCCCCTTCTCAAGTCGACATTAGTGGCAATGGCCTTTTGTAACATTAAAGGCAACATTTTCTCAAACAAATCTGCAAACGATTGTTTTTGATAACAACTCAAAGTAATATGCAAGGAATGGTAGCCAGGCTCTGTGGAAGCCTGATGTATAGTGCCGCGAGGGAAATATAAAACATCCCCAGGTTCCAATACCTATTTAAAAGAAATTTAATACCTTTCAATATGCATACATATTTCCGAAACGAAAAGCAAAAATTTACCTCCTCCATGACTGGTTTACCAATTTCGTCCTGGCTGAAATTTTTAGAAGAATAGCGTGGAAGTATTTCCGAAGTGCTGCGTGGTTTGTAAAGCTTCCAACGTTTACGTCCTTCAATTTGCAAAACGAAAGCCTCAATATCGTCATAATGCGGGGCAAAGCCTTGACTATTAGGCGGCGTCAGGTAAGCGTTGGCTCCCACCAAACAATGGAAGTATTCCTGCATTGTTGTGCTTAACATGAACAAGGCCGGTAAAAACGTTTGAGGATTTAGCAAGCGTATACTGCAACCTTGACCATAATAATCCCAGACAACGGGGGGAAGGGCACGTCCTTCGGGATTTAATGTTTCGCGGACACCTACGATATTTATGTATTAAAAATAAATTTTAGAAAAATAAGCCACAACATTTTTGTGTACGTGGAAGTCACAAGGAAATCAGAAAAACAACTTCTTTATAGAAAATATCGAAAACCGAAATGTTATTGATTATCGAAATGTTATCGATAATCGAATGTTATCGATAATCGAAATCTTATTGATTATCGAAATGTTATCGATAATCTAAATGTACAAATGTACATTGGAATAAAATATACATTCATATGTACATATCGCTTATTTACTTGAACAATGTCATAGCTCAAAAAACTAGTTTTGCCGAAAACGAGTTTAAAGATTTAAATTTACAACTTAATGAAATAGAAAATTTTATATTCTTCTCAAGAGCATACAAAATATTTGTATGAAACTTTTAGACAATGCGTGCATTTACAGTCGATTTTTTTGATTTATGACGTTCAAGTAAATATATGTACATATCGTACTTTTTCCTCTAAAGAGCGACGACAACTCAAAGTTTTGTAATTTTCACTTTTTTGCAAGAAAGCGATTTAGAGTGGTCATAATATATTATCAACCCACTGTTAAAATATTGTATAATTTTCGCCAAAAAATATTCAGTTCAATTACTCTTTTTAGAGTATATGAAATAAAAACACTTAATTTTTATCGACTGAAAATTTGTAAATTTTGAGTTGACGCTCTTTAGAGGAGCTACTGCTACATAGTTTGTATTTATATACGCCAGCACATACCATTTTTATAAGATGTGACATCTATATTCTTAGTAAATTCGATATGATTTTTTAACAGCATTTGGTCTATGGCCTCGAATGAAATTAAATGTCCAAAGTAGTTCGATTGTTGACGCTTAATGAAAAAGGCTTTTTGCTCCCAATATTTATTGATGAAATCATCTACCGTTACCGGATTGAGCAACCATTTGAAGGCACGCTTACCCTCTTCAATACTATTTAATTTGGTAATATTCCCAGGTGGCGATATGGACCCTAATTTAATTGTTGTTGTGGAAGTTTTATTGGAATTTTTTTTGTTTGTTGATTTTTTGGAAGGATCGTCTAGAGAATCTAAGGAAGTGCAAGGATGTCTGGAATTCTCAGCAACTTTGTCGCCTTTAGCAGCCGGCAAAGATTTGCGTGAAAATGATTTAGTGTCATCAGACTTTTTAGATTTCTTTACTTCGGCGGCTGCTTTATTTGTGGTGATGTCACTAGAGTCTGTTCTAATCAAGTCCACTTCGGGACTTTTCCTCTTCTTATTGATTTTTGAAGTTGCGCCTTGACTTAAATTTCTCGAGTCCGGATTATCATCTTCTGTGGTACTGGAAGGTTCTCCATCAGCAATTTGATTATCCGAAAGACTACTACTTTCATTAATTGCATATTCGTCCGAGTATGTATCAGAGCCCGAGTAACTATATTCTTTTTCTTCAACTTCACTATCAAAACTTTCATCATCGATTAACGGAACATCATCGTCCATTTCCAATTGTTTGACCAAATAGCTTTCCAGTTCGGTTTTCTTTTTTTCTTGGGCTTTTGTAAGTTTTTTAGCATCGTCTGTGTAAAATTCTTCCAACATTTCAAGTACTGCTGGACCTTGAATTGTATTTTCGTCCGCAGAGTTTTGTTTTTGCTGAAATTCTTTACCTTTTGCCTTTTTATTTTTCTGACCACTTTTAAGCTTTCCGCCAGCGCTTCTTAGTGCAGTGGGAACGGAAACTACTTTTTTTGTAGCGCCTTTCTTCTTATTTTTGTTTTTTCCAGCATTTTTATTATTTTTATTTTTCTTCGACTTTTTATTGGCATTGGGCATATTTTTAGCTGCTTTAAACACTGCATAAGCTGATACCGGCTCTTCTTCGGACATTTTTACGGCGGCTTCAACTATAGGCATAAAAACTTTAGTAAATTGACCAGCAAATTGGGCAAAATTTGTTAAATGCTTATTTGTATATTCCATTTTTTTATATCACTTACATACCGCTAGTTACTGTTTAGTTAAATTTGGAAGCCTACTGCGATTTTTATAACTGTTAATTAAAGGAATTCCCAAAAAATAATTAACTAAAAACAATTGCAAATTCAGCACGTGCGATTGTTTTTATGTTCTTGAAGTACTGTATAAACAAGATTCTATAAGTGCAGGGTTATAGTTTATGTAGTACATAGTGCTGCCAGACTTTCAGCAGTATCCTTAGAAATTGGCTGTTGCTAAAGCTGTAGAGTGGATTTTAGTAATATTGGTGATTTTTAAATATTCTTTGTAACAGAATTTATTTTTACTCAGAATGATTATTTATTTCTATCACATTATTTCTTAAAATCTTAAATTCTTTAATCGAAGTGAATTATTTACACTAGTTATTTAGATATTTTTTTTTAAAACTAGACATTTCCCTGTTTTGAACTGCGACTTTTTATCTAATCTCTAGTCAGTCTGTCAGAATTTTCGTTCAAAGTCGAGAGTGCCTGCTTATTTCAGAAATTAAGGGCCAAACCCACTATATCGATAACGTTCGACTTGTCGAACACTTACATTCAAAACAAAAACAAATTTTAATATATTGTTGTTGTTTCAAATGTAAGTGTGCGACAAGTCGAACGTTGGCGATATCGTTGGTCAGGCCTTAAGTTTTATAACTTATTAAAATTAAATATTATATTATAACAAAGCTTTAACAGCTGAACGTGTTTTCGGAATAAAAAAAATATTTTACAATTCTTCATTGTAATACTCTTTGGCCATTTCTATAAGATAATGGGACTCATTGCCGGTAGCTGCAACCATTTGTCTCAGCAGACCATTTGGTCTTTGCAACAATTTAAACGGTATATCAAATTCATGCATTTCTCCATTGTCTAAAACCATTATACGATCTGATTTCATGACCGTTTTCAAGCGATGTGCCACAGTTATAACAGTACAGTAAGAGAAATTCTCATTAATAGTTTGTTGAATTAAATGGTCCGTGCTTAAATAAATAAAAAATTAATGAATCATTTTTTAAAGGACAATTAACTTGAGTTTACTTTTGGTCAACATTTGCTGTAGCCTCATCCATGACTATAATGGATTTTTTACCCAATAAAGCTCGCGCCAAGCAGATCAATTGACGCTGACCAATGCTAAGATTGCTGCCATATTCCGAAACTTCAGAGTCTAAATATAAATCTCGAGCCAGTTGTACCTGTTAATGTTATATGAAAATTCACTGTCTTTGAGTTTTATTTAGTATGCTTGATGCTTACGTTTCTTAGAGCCTCCCACATTTCACAGTCTTGATACTTATTAAAAGGATCAAGATTGTAGCGTAGGGTTCCCTCAAACAGCACCGGTTCTTGTGGTATAATCGAGATGCTTGAACGTAATTTATTCAAATCGATATTACGTGTATCTTGGCCATCAATGGTTATACTGCCAGTAATCTCATCACATAAACGGAATAAGGAGGAAATCAGTGATGTTTTGCCTGCACCTGTACGGCCAACGATGCCAATTTTCCAGCCGGCAGCAAATGTAAAATTTAAATCTTTCAAAACTAATTGACCCGCTTTGTGATAGCGTACATTAACATTTTTGTATTCAATAGCTCCTTTATTTGGCCAATTTTCTGCTGGGATATGGCCATTAAACTTCTCCCGTTCTAATTTTGTATACTCTAGTATGCGTTCAACGCTGGTCATTTGTTGGAAAGCTTCCCCCAGTTGCCGCAAACCGTATTGCACCATACCCGTTAGCATCATGGCTTGTGTTATAGCGAGGCCCACATTGCCGCTGTAGGTACCTGGAGTCGATATATGTACATACATGAGTAGATAAAAAATGTGTGTTACAGCCCAGTTTTTATGTGCATAGATTGACATTTAGCCTTTTCTTCATCGAAATAGTTTATAAAGTACTTACCCTGGTTGAGAAGTATAAATGAAAATGTAACAGAGTTTAGGAGCACAATTACATTCACACAGTCCAGCCACAAGCCCAGCGCTGTATTTGACGTCAATGTTAGATGATAAGCAGCACTGTGTATATCCTGCAGATTATCGAATTCCTTTATCATGGTATTTTCACATTTGCGGCAACGTATTGTCGCCAAGCCACTTAGAGTGGCTGATACATGGGAAAACACGGGACTGCGACCTAATGAGAGCAGAAAAGAAATTCATTTTAAATCTTTCATAATAAGAAATTTTACTTACGTATTCCTTCCAATCGCTTAAAATCCTGCGATGAACGCAAATACAATTTGATAATGACAAAATCAATCATGGCCACTAAGCCCACTGCTATCAGTAGCAGGGGATTAACGATGGAAATTACCACCAAAACACCCAACATCACTAAAGCCAAGTGGGTGAACTCCGACATAAAACGCGGCAAACTCTCATCAATGGCACCCATGTCTTTGGAGAAGCGATTTAAAATACGTCCGGAGGGATTAGTATCGAAAAAACGCATGGTCGTCTTTAAAATGCAGCCAAACATGCGATCATGCAAGACCTTGGAGGCATGCATGCAGGTTTTCAAAAACAAATAACAACGGTAAATGATCATCTGAAATATACATACATGCACATAAAAATAATTACAGCGAGAGAGAAAAAAAGAGCACAACTCACAAATATGGCTGCCGCTATGAGTAGAGAGTAAATGATTAGACAAACATCTTGTGTTATAAGAGAGTCTTGGTGAAGTTGTTTGTCCATAAAAACAATTTTCGTATAAATATTAACAAAATAATCAGCTCCACTGCAAATAGCTTGAGATATGGACAGTATAAAGATGATATAAATCAGACCAAAAATACTATTGCCGGCACGAAAATAGGACCACCAAACACCGGCCTTAACACAGCCTTTTCCTTGATCTTCGGAAACTAGTTGTAAGCCTTCATCTTGGTCTCTTATTTTCTGCTCTTTAGGCTAGAAAATATAAGAAATTTTAGTATAGTATTCCTTTTTATTATTATTAAATTGTTTCTTTTTTTAACTTACCTTTCCATTTAGCAGATAATCAGTTTCTTGGCAATCATCTGCCAGCTCTGTGTTATTCTGCTCGTTTGAGTTTTGCTCTTTTAAAGTATTTTCCAATATTCCATTTTCTTTTTTTCCTGACAATTGTACAGTGTCACGCATTTCCTGCCAATTGCCGGTTCTAACGCAACCATCCTCTACCCAAACTATTACATCCGCTTCCTCGTTAATGTATTGCGTTTGATGGGTAACCAAAATTCTTGTTTTATTTTTTAATAGACCTTCAGGCCCTATTATTTCATCATACAATGACCGGCCTACATTGGCATCAACAGCACTTAAAGGGTCGTCGAGAAGGTACACTTCAGCCTCGTTGTACACAGCTCGTGCCAGATTAATGCGAGCCTTTTGTCCACCTGACAATGAAGCTCCTCTCTCACCCACCAATGTACGATCTTGGTATCTAAATTGTTGAATATCTTTTAATAGCGAACATGACTCTACTACCTGCTGGTAATATCTTTGGCGGTAGGGTAAAGTAAAGAGTATGTTTTTCTTAATTGTGCCACTAAAAAGCCAAGGCTCTTGAGAAGCATAGGAAATGCTATCTTGGACTTTAATACTGCCTGCATCAACATTTAGTTCGCCTAGTATTAGCTGAAGCAAAGAGCTCTGGAAAAAACAGATTAAATTTTATCGCATATGAGCTAGAAATTTTTATTATAAGATTGCATTAGCACACGAGAATTTAGCTTGATAAATTGAAGCCTATTGTTAGTAGACTATTCTAAGTATGAGTACGGATATATGAATAATGGAAAAGGCCGATGCTAATCCTAATGTAACATTAGAGCGCCCCCCTTCGACGGTATTGTGTAGCACAATCAACGTTGAAGTAAAACAGCCAATAAAATGGCTACTAAGCGCGGCTTCGAAATATAATGCATTATTAAAAAAGCAGAGTTGTAAAAGAATAAAGCTTTCCTCTATTTCTTCATTTACCACTTGTCTTCTCTATCACTATCTCTTCCCTATCGTCCTCTTTCACTATCTTCTCTTCAACCCACAGGTAGCTGTACTCTAAAGTTCACCTCTCCTTACCAGCAGCCTGCTAATCTAACCTAACCTAGGGCCATTAAAAAACATACACGACGCTCCTAAATTAGAACTCTCAGTAATACGAATTTCCAGAAATTAAAATTACTTGAACGCCTTGCAACTAAAATTATAATCGAATTTGCGAACTCTTTCTTTTTAAGAACATGTGTTTTCATGTTTTAGTAACCAGGTCAATATAAAATGGGGAATTACGAAGTGAAAATTGTGAAAAACGAATTTCCAGTCTTAAAATATTCTGAAGAATTACGAATTGTATTATAACGAATTTGGCAGCTATGGGCTAAAAATCACGAAAAAAAAGATAGTCAGCATTATTCCTTATTATTCTTCTCGGGATTTTATTCTCTATTCATTGGTCCACCATTTAAAAAAAATCATTTATTGGATTTCAGTTAAAATATGACAAAAAATAAAAATTTTAAAAACCCCCGAATACATCTAGAAATTATGTGATATCTTCTGAACGGCTGGACCGATTTTCTTAATATATTGCTAAGAAATCTCTCGATCATGTCACCTTTCATGGTGAAAAGAAAAAAAAACTAAATCAAAATCGGTTCAGCCGTTTGGTCTGTACGTTGACACGGACAGACACACAGATACACACTAGAAACTTATAACTTTACTTCGAAAATTCGAAGTTCTCCCTCGAATTTAAATTTTTAGCTCAACCGCTTGAGGATATAGGTGGATTTTATTTTTAGAAGAAAAAAATTAATTCCATGGGAATTATTTTCTGGAGAATACATGCATATTGAGAATTAGGCTGATAAAAAATTAAAATTTTTCGTGGAACTAGGTGCATTTTTTTCTTGTTAGTTTGTTTACTCCTTGTTTCTCCTAGTCTATAACTGCAATTATACCGAGGACAGGAAAATAAAATTGCAATTAATTATAATTGTTCCAACTTTATTTGGTTCTATATTTATGATTTGATTACGCTAAGGTTCGTGTTGCTCTGTAAGCCAAATTAGAGAAAAGAAATTTTTTCTATATATCCCCCTCTTCCACCACTAAATAAACATCCTTATGACTTATAACCATTCCAGAGTTACGTACATATACATAAACAATTAAATACTTTTGAAATTTTGTGGTCTTTTTTAATAAAATTTTATTTTATACACTTACCTTTCCCGATCCTACAGGCCCAGCTATGATACATAATTTACCCTTGGGCACTTTCAGACTAATATTTTTCAGCGTTGGTTTGACATCCCAACTAGCAGTGACATTTTCAATTTCTATCGCATTGTCCGACGAAGGCAAAGATCGTTTAATATTTTCCTTTTCTGGCTGCATTAAAAACTTTTGTACTCGTTCAATGGAAACAAAAGCCTCCGAGGCAAATGATATAGCCATGGGACAAAATATACCCGCGACCAGTTGAAAAACATGATACAAATTTGCTATCGAGAATATGGCATCTGCCGAGATCACAGCGCCCATTTCAACTGCTGCCACTATGGTGATAAATAAAGTCAAACGCTCCGGCAAAATCATGCTACTCAAATAAAAACTTCTTAAATAGGCTGCTTTACGTGTCTCACGAATTTCCTGGCGTCTAGATTCTTTTATCACCTCCTGAAAGCAGGACTCCCAGGCATACATTTTTATAACCTGTATACCACGTATTAGTTCGTTCATTTTTCCTATACGAGCATCGGTGCGCTGGGCAATACGCTGTCTAAGCTTGGCGGTCCAAGAGCTTAAGCATATTTGCACGGGAATGGTTTGCAGTAGGAGTGATCCTATTCCTATTATGGCCGCATAGCCTAGACGTTGCCAGATTAGATAACCAATTAATAAAGTTTGTATGGGTAGAATCCAGAGGTAGTGGGCAAAAACGAAACCAATGTCCAAACGATTGACATCATTGGAAATTAAGTTGACAATATGGCCGATTTTTGAAATATTACGAGCAGTTTTCATGGATAATTTAGTGGTCTGATAAAAAAAAGAGAGAGGAAGATGTAAAACGTTAACCTAAGAATTGTTTGCTTCCCGCACAATTTGAACTACTCACCTTTCTTTGTATGAGTGAACAAACTGCTATTCTCATTTTGGCTCCCATACGCTTTTGTCTCTGATCCACGTGATGATTGATAAAACAGCCTATGAATGTTGCACCCACTAAAAGGGCTCCAAGTATATAAATATCCTGCCAAAGCCATAACCAATTTTTATCGCTGGCATTGAAAAAGGTAGAGTTTAAATTAGTATTACTAGTATCAATCATGACACTTTGATTGAGATCTGTTGCATTTGATGGAATTAGAGATGCAAGAGGATTTTGAGCATTTTGTAATTCTCTTAGTAATTGAGCCAGTAATAGAGGTATTAAAGATCTATAGGAAAATATAATAAATGAATAAAATAAAGTTTTCAACGAGATGTATGTTCCTTGATATCGTTGTTATTTATTATTTTTAGTTTGATGGCACAAGGTGTTGAGAAATTTGCGGGGGGAAACAGTCACGTGTTATATTTTCAGTTTCAAAAACTTCTTTTTTTCTTGTTCGTCTGTAAGTTCTAAATAAGTTACGATAAAAGGCCATCATGCAAATCCCGACTGAGCCGTTACACACATCTCATTCAATATTTTGTTTATACATCTTTAGCTCTCATTTAATTTAATATACATAAATATGTACAAGGCAAATTCACAAGAGAGATGATGTTCAACTGTTAATTTCTCAAATTAAGCAAAACCAAGGGGAATTCATAACAGACGATCTCGATTCAACAGCTGATGATCAGCTCTTAATTTCTTTTGTGTCAAATCAGAGCGAAAAGTTTGGAAATTTACACTAACAAATATACAAGGCTAATATGAAGAGTTGTAAATCAAGACCACCTGGTATCAATTCGCTTTGAGCAAAACCTTCCGAAATTTTTTGACAGCTGGAAATTTTACACAAACAAATTACACTTTTTTTCTGTGGTGTTGCATTTCATTTAATAGCGAGATCACCTTTTATATGTATTTAAGTGAATATTGCTTAATTTGTATATAGCCTGACAAATGTGTTCATGCAGCGCTCTACTGTATACTAGTCCTATAAATTCAACCGATATCGGGGAACAGTATCTTAAATGCAATAATATACTTACTTGAGCATAATATAGAAAAAACATACGGAGCCATCAATTATTGCTGAAGGCCAAATTGTCTTCCATAAAGCTCTTCTCAAGCTAGGATTAAGGCCCAACATTTCTCGGTGCCAATTCCTAGGTTAAAAAATAAAATAAAATAGTTTTAAAATTTACATACAACATATATTTTTTTAAAGTAATTTTTTACCTTTCTAACTTGTCACCTAAAACTTTACTTTCATCATCTGGCAAACATTTTGGCAGGTCCACTTCTTTGAGGCCTTGCTTGGAGCCTTTATATAGTAAAGGCATTATCCAAGCAAATATAAGTTGTGAGAATATATTCGCCTTTTGGCGTGGATTAACCTGGGATGGCAATACGTCATCGTACATACGATCCGACTGAAAATAAGGAAGCACATATTGCTCAAAGTTAATTTCTGAAGGCGAATTCTTAGGTTCTTAGTTTCTTTCTACAAGTAACTAATTTAAAAATTAAGTTAGGGCAAATTTCACCAACTTATTTAAATATCAATTCATATTTAAATGTAATTTTTCCATACAAAAATTTACGAAAATTGATATTTAAATATGAATTGATATTTAAATAGAGTTGGTGAAATTGGCCCTTAATTAATTGAGATTGATGTTTTTGACGAAACTTCTTTTTATAGTAATAGTATGCAGTATTACCATACTGAGGAAAAACAATAGTGGCAACACTTTCTGTGCTAAATTCCACATGTGAACATTTTCGAAATTCCATGAAAACTTAAAACTTACATACCTTCAACCTCTTTCCAAAAAAAAAGTTTTTTGAAAACAAAAAATTTACAATCAATTGTTTCGGAGTTTGGGAATTTTCACAACACATTTTAGTGATGATATCAAATGTTCACAAGTTTGGAAATTGCCATGTGAAATTTGATTTATGATAATGCTGATTATCCTTACTAATATTATAAATGTGAAAGTGAGTTTGTTTGTTTGTTTGCTACGTTATCACTCCCAAACCGCTAAACCGATTTTGAAAATTCTTTCATTACCAGCGTCAAACACATGATATTTTTTATTCCATTTGGAACCGGTTTTTTTATATTTGGTCCCGGTTTAAAAACTGATTTTTACGTATTTTTAAGCACATTAACACGAGCCTAGACGCGGCTAAAAGATAGTACATAATAAATAAAATAGTAAAATAATAACTGCCTGTTTTCACAACCCAGACGGTCTTGAGTAAAAAAATTTATATGAGTAATTTTCATAAATTTTTTTTAGATGAGTTGATTGCCTGGCTCCGTCGTCAAAAATCTTCTATAAAATTATATTTGCTTAATAATATTGTATTTAATATAACTATAATACAGTACTAAATAGATAGTTGGCAAAAAAAAAAACAAATTAAGTTAGGAAACAGTGTAAGTATGAATGAAATTTTTGCGATCACTTTAATTGTTTATTACTGAGAGAATCTCTAATGCAAAAATGAAATGCTTACCAAGCATTTAAGGGAATACTACTGATAACAGATTATCTTTACACAAAACATCATAAACTAATAATGACTGGCTAATAGAATAAAAGAATAAACAATATGACAAAGTAATATTCATTACAATATATGTATGTATATGAATATATATGCATGTACATACACATGTACATACGTCGATTTCAACTTATTTTATTACACAGGGCTCTTTATAAAAACTTTATATTATAAACACTTAAATAAGCTTACAAAAATATCGACATATGTATACATATACATACATTTTTTGAAAGTTCTCACATTCGTTATAGAAACGAGGCAGAGGATTTTAAATTTATCATCCCAAATTATATATGTATGTATTTTCGAAGAAAATTTATATAAAGAAATTATGTTTTATTATGTTCGAAAATTGTGTCAAAGTTTGGCCAAATTAACGGTCGTAATATTCTTAAAAAATTTACTGTTTTTGATAAATAAAATATTGTATGAGTTTTTACAAATTCGAAAATTTGAAAATCCGTGTTAAGAAAATATTTTTTTTATTAACTTCTTAAATATTGAAATTTGACAATACATACTAAAATTTTTTGTTTTCATTAAAAAATTGTAAAATAAGTAGTTTAGAGAGCAGCATTGGCATAGCTAGGTAATTTTGATAATATGTATAAGCGAAATTTAGCGACTAATATGGGATTTATCCGTTTCCCCCTCTCCTCAAAAAAATTTGTAGCTACGCCAATGGAGAACAAATGTTCGAACATATTTTATAAGCAAAAGTTGGAATAACATTTCGAATTAAAAAGTAGAAAAACCTCATTATTAAACAATTAAATTAAAAAAATTATTTTAAAGCTGAATTGGAATTCGAAAATTTGTTCTTAAGTTAATTTTTTATTATTAATTCGAACTTAAGAACAAATTTGCGAGTTCCATTTCAAAACTAATTATTAAAAGGAAAAAATTCACATGTACATACATACATATCGTATCATAACCGCCAAAAAAGCTTAAGCTTAACTTCATTTTTTTTTATAAAAATCGATTATTTGCGATTTTCGTAAGAAAACGATATCAAAAAAATGTGTCGCTTAAGCTGTTTTTGCGGTTATGGCTCGATATGCATGTCTACTATTAGTATATCGAGCCTTATTTTCGATTTAATCGTGAGCGACAAAAACTATATTTTTCAGGAGAAGATTTTTTTATAATATGTATTCAAATTTGTTTTACATATGTACGTAAATTGTTGCTTACGATAAAATTTTACAGCCCGTATCTTAAAAGTTATCAACAATTTTGGCATTTTGAGAATTCTAAACTATGGGTAGGAACATAAAATTTGAATTTCTATAAAAAAAGTATATTTTCGATGACATGTCTCTTAAGATAAAATCGAAAATAAGTCTCGATATATGAATATAATTTTTGTTTTGTTTTATCGTGCTAGGCAAGCAATTCGAGTTTCATTTGGAAAATTACAAAAATTTGAATCTCAGCATGTAAAAAGTGTGTTAATGTGGAGTCCACCGCTGTCGATAAAAAAACAATTGAATTCTTTTTACTAAGTTAATATTAATGGCCTGGGTGTACACTTTAATATATTTATAATTCAATTTACCTCTATTTTCGTTGTTAATCCCATTTAAGAGAAAGTGTGTAAAGATCTATTACACAATTGCAAAATTTTTATATTTGAATGTATGTATATACATGTATATATGTATATATATATGTATGTATGTATTTGTAAGGGTATCTCTCTCTCTCTCTCTCACTCTCTTTTTTTTTCTAGTACTCGTCGATTTCCAAGACAATTTTAAATTCAATTTGAATAACGCCACACACCCCAAATACAAAACCAAATCCCACCAAACAAAGCACTTTTATTATTGTAATTTACTTTGTTATTGTATTTATACATTTATATCTTTTGTTTTTTTTAAATTAATATTTTTAAAAAATCTTCTAATTTTTGTCTAGTTTGTCTTAAACTAGAAGAACTTTTATTTACTTTTTTTTTTAATTTTATCCTCAATGTTATCACTTTAAAAGAAATCGTTAGACTGACTTCTGAGCACCATTTAGACGAGATTTTATATCAAAAGAAAATTGTATACCGGTAAATTCCCTTAATTCACTAATACATGCACTTAAATAAATGATGCAATAGTGAGAAGAGACGATTTAGTGGGGTGTTAAGAAAGTTTAAAGCGCCCAGAGGGTTGTTTCTAGTAATGGATTTCATATAGGAATGCTAAGCAAGTTAGAATATAGAATTAGTAAGGTTCAGGTGAATCTGAGAACTACATACTATATTCGAATTTTTGATTCTTTTCGTGATTTTCGTGAGTAATATTAAAATAAATAATAATTACATGCAATTTTTAATCATTCTTGAGTTGTAACAGCCATTCGAGGGGGGGGGGAGGCAATGCACCCCCAAAATGGCTTTCTACGCCTATACAAATATTATAGTAAAATAAAAAAATTAAATTTTAAATTTTCAATAAAAAAAAAAAATTAAATTCATAATGTTGCTGCATATGAAAAGCAAAACCAAAATAAAAATTAGTTAAATGCATTAGGGAAATTCCCATAATAATTGTGAAATGTTCTTCCTTGCATAAACCAAATACTTAAAGAAATAAACAAACAGGCGCGAGCCATAAACAAATAAATCTTCGAATATGAGGTAAATTTCCTATTTTATAAATAAAAGTTATGTAAAGAGTCTGGTGATACTACTAAAGACATTCGCATATTAATAGCAATATGGAACGAATCTCAAAACTTAGAGATTTCCCTATTAAAACAAATATTAAAAAAAAATATATATATATATACAGTGGAATCTCCCTTAACGGACACTTCGTATAGGCGGACACCCCGTTTAGACGGACACTTTTGATAGGTCCCGACAGCTCCATAAGCAAAGAAATTGCTTTCTCTTGAGCGGACAGTCCCCTTGTGCGGACACATTTCAATGGTACCTTCGGTGCCCGCTCAAGAGAGATTCCACTGTAATTACCTACACGCTTAAAAATTTTATGAAAAAGTTTTACAAATACAATCTGCACATATTTATGTAACGAGGCACGTTCATATATATGTATATTTATATGCAATAAGTTTAAAAATTACATGATGAAATAATTCAAAAACACATAAACAAATACATGTATTTTATGTTATAAAATAATAATAAACAATTGTAAATAATAAAATGAAGCAGTTTCTTCTTTCCACAAAAAATCAAAGTGTGTTAATAACATTATGACTTTAGCACAGAAAATGTTGCCAATTTGTTTTTCCTCAGTATGTTAATACTACGTAAAAAACTACCAGTCAAAAACATCAAACTTAAATTAATGTGAGTTTAAGTTAATTTTTGGATTAGGTAATTAGAGAAAGAAACTAAGTTTAATCTGGAACTGAAAAATTGGACCTTACTGATTAGTACATTAATTACAATTGAGACTTCTGACAACAGACTACATCAAAAAAGATATCGCGCCGAATTACATTTAAGCGACAGACTATTTTTTCATATGTGACACAAAAAACATGATAGCCCACTCAATCTGCTGCGAAATCAAGTAATTTTATGATTTCATGTGTGCACAAAAAGAAAAAACATTGAATATTGGGCGGGAAAATACGTATACCAGAGTTGCCAGATAATACCTAAAATATACGTTACAAGAAACGTTAATTTTGCTCAAAATATACAAAATACAGAAATATTTTTTTTTGTTTGTAAAAATATTCAAAACAAAACGTAGAAAGAATTGCATATTTTTAAAAGTTCATGTCAGGAAGATCGCTCTTGTGTCATTGCAACTGCAATTAATACCAATTTTCCATAACAAATTGCAATGTTATTTTATATAATTTCCAAACTAACCACCCTGAATGTAAACGTGATATATTTAGGATATGGTGCAGGGCAAGTGCATTCATATATAGAAAATCATGACTAATCTTAAAAATTTTCAATTGAAAGCAACTTTGTATACAATCCAAGCAAGGGTTTGTAAAGCGAAAATTGTCGGTAAGAAGTTGCATTAAAATTTCCAGGAAATTTTTGACGCAATTAATGGGAAAACAAAAAGAAGCGCAATTAGGAAAGATGAAATAATAATGGCGAGATTAATATAATATGATGAATCCACACAATTCAAATAATACATTTACACTGAAAAATTTGACTGACAATACACACAGTGCACCAAGCAGAAGAACGCTGACGAATAAGGTTTAGCGTGTTGTTCCATTCTGCTGGTTGTTCCGTTCTGTTAAAATAATTACAAATTGTCATTGGTGCAATTAGTTCCTTAAAACTTATCACCTGTAGTTTGCTCAAACACGACGACCTTTAATAACTTGAAAAGATAAAAGATATATAGCATAAATAAATTATTACTTAAAGGAAAGTGAGCCTACGTAAACTCTATAAACAAGGGACAATTTACGGCATTCGATATTGAACAGATGCTCATACAATTTTAACTGTGTTTGTATGGAAATTTTGATTAATATCGAAAATCGTAATTTGCTCCCAGGGCTCTGATCGATACGATCGCTATTGCACAAACATTAACACCAATAACATTAAAAATAAATTTGCTGAACTTGCTTAAGCCAAGTTATGGCCGTTAGCATGCTTATCTCGAATATTAATTATTATAGCTGGATGTGCTTCATAATCTTTTAATATATTCTGAAAAGCATTATTTTTCTAAATAATAAAAAGTGCCCTATTCTAATTGTTCCCCGGAAAGCGGGATATCAAGAAGTCCGATATAACAAACTCTACTCGATTTGTTTATGTTCTTGCTTTGTTGTATTTTTATAAAACAAAGAATATAAAAAATACTATATATGTACTTCAATTGATAAAAATGGGGTTAATTAAATATTTCCTTGCGGTGCACCGCGGTAAGATGATTAATAAAAACTAAAATAAAATATTATTTACCAAAAATGAGTCTGTGAAAGTAGATTATAGTATTCGAGTTTTAAAAAAAATTTTATTTATCTTTACACGGTCTAATAAGCGTAAAGGGTTGTGCAAAGAAATATGCTTGATAAAACACCATTTCAAAACGAAATTTTAAGGCGCATTTTTAATATTAAATTTTTAATGAAAATTCGTAATAAAATGCGTTTTTGAAAAAGAGACTATTAGAAATTTTTCTATCACTCTTACAAACGCAAACTTTTACTTTAAACGAACGCTAAATTTCAGTTTTCTTAATAAAAAGTTAAACAACTTTGCACTTTTTCTAGAAAAGAAAATGACATTAGTTATTAGGACGCAACCACAAGCTGCGAATATGTACATATCTTTTTATTTATTTCATTTGAAATATCTCCATTTATAATTAAAAAATTTTGCACTTATTTTCATAAAAAGTCTTCACTTATTGACTCTAATTACGGGTGCGGTATTTCAACTTCGACTACGACGATTTTGTAATAGACTAAGGAACATTGGAATATTTTTTCTTTGATCTAATACAAAATTTTCGAAGTTGAAATACGACAGTAGTAATTATATCTATTGTCTTAACATTCCACTATAGAAAATAATAGTCGAAAGTTTCCTGTATTTTTAGCAACCTATATATGTATGTGTTTTATTTTTACAAAATACAAGCCTTTTCGTGTTAAATAACCTATTAAAATTTGTAATTTTTTTACTTATAAATGTAGGAATTTCTATTTAAATGCAACTCTAATTATATGAAACAGTTACTTTCCTTAAAAAAAATTACAAAAATATCGTTATATTTATCCACCAGCCCGCTCAGGTATTACAATTCATAAGCATGAGTTAAAAATTTAAGTCCGGCAGCACTAACGCGCAATTGTCAGCAAACTCAAGGCGAATTCATAATTCAATAATTTTGAATTCGCCTTGAGCAAACTTAGCAACCTAAAACAATCATATTTATACAGTACTCGCGAATGTTACAAAAACAGAAACTAAACAGCTGTAACATTTCAACATAAACAAACGAAAATTTGCCCGGCTTTCAAGACATTTTGCAAAAACAACAAAGGAAATTTTAAAATAAATGGAGAATTTGGAAACTAAATCATCTAATGCCAATGATGAACAACCCTCTTGCAGCAAGTCATCCACAGAAGCTAAAGAAAGTGAAGAAGAGCAAGACTTGGTTAATATTGTTACAGCCGAGGAGTATTTACTGCAGAAAAATGTTTGCCTGCTGGACTATGAGAAGCAAATGTTCTTGGACATTGTACACACAGACGCTTTGATGGTTTGTGCCAAGTAAGTTCGTAAATTTGCCTAACACTTAAAATAATTACCTAATATGGTCTTACAATTTTTTTTCCATTTGCTTAGGGGCCTTAGTTATCAACGTGTAGTTTTGAATATTTTAAAAGTTTACAGTGATGCCGGGAATTTGATATTGGTCATAAACAATTCCGATTGGGAAGAAGAATATTATAAAGCTAAATTGGAGCAGAAATATGTACATGATGTTGCCAATACAGCTAAAGAGAGGTGGATTAAATCTGTATCATATTATTATACATAAAAGCTAATTCCATAGGAATTAATTGTGTATGGTTAAATTGCAGTTGTGGTAAATATTTTATTTTATCTTTCAGAGAGCGTGTCTATTTAGAAGGCGGCATACAATTCATTACCACTCGCATTCTAGTAGTAGATCTTTTGAAAAATCGCTTACCCATAGAACTTATAACCGGTATTATTGTATTAAGAGCTCATAACATTATTGAATCCTGCCAGGAAGCTTTCGCTTTACGTCTTTATAGACAACGTAATAAAACGGGTTTCATAAAAGCCTTTTCCAGCAGTGCTGAGGATTTTACTATGGGTTATGGTCACATTGAACGTGTAATGCGCAATTTATTTGTAAAAGAACTTTTTATATGGCCTAGATTTCATGCCACCGTACAGGCTTCGCTAAAACCCTATGAGGCTCAAACTATAGAATTACATGTGCCATTGTCTAGCAAAATGCAACTGATACAAACGCATGTACTCGATATTATGAACTATTTGGTGCGCGAAATCAAGCGCATAAATCGTACAGTAGATATGGAAGAAATTACAGTGGAAAATTGTGTAACGAAAAAATTTCATAAAATATTGCAAGCACAATTAGATTCCATATGGCATCAATTGAATTCGCAAACAAAACTGATAGTGGCAGATTTGAAGATCTTGAGAAGTCTAATGATGTCAGTAGGATTTTGTAAGAACTTTTAAAATTTAATTTTTCATGGTTTGGTTTTTGCTTCTCATTATTTTAGAGCCACCATGTATAATGACGCGGTAAGCGCTTATGCTTTAATTAAACGCTATAGAACTACAGAATATGCTCTTAGAAACTCTGGTTGGACTCTATTGGATTCAGCAGAACAAGTTTTTAAGCTATCAAAAGAACGAGTGTACAATGAGCAGGGAGGTAAGTTTTGAACTATGTATGTATGTACATATATAAATAATTAATATTCTTTAAATTGCAATTTTGTGTTGCTCTCAATAAAGAAAGACTGAAATTGCCCAAATTTTTATTAAATCTTAAATATTAAATAAAATACATATTTTACTTTTACGCTGGCCAACACAATTCTCAATTTTTTTTTCTTAGAATTCGAACCTGAACCTTGTCCTAAGTGGAAGTATTTGAATGAAATTTTAGTAGTTGAAATACCTGCCGATATGAAACGCTCTAAACCAGACATTTGTGATCCACCCAAAGTATTAATTTTATGCCAAGATAGTAGAACATGTTTTCAAATCAACCAGTTCCTAACGCAGAGTGGCGAACGTTTCTTGCTCTACACTGCTATGCAGCAAGAAATTCCTATAGGAAAATTGGGAAAAATATTTGACAAAATACAAACAGGCAAAGAGTTGGAAATGGCTGTAACACAACAGCAATTAAGTAATACCCAGAAAAATAACAATGAAGCGGATGAACCGGAAAGTTCACAACAAACCGTTGAACTTGCGCAACTTTTGAGTCACGACTTAAATGAGGCAGAAGCAAATTGTTTTCAAGAAAGCTACATGCTTACCATGACCCAAACTCAACTTGACACCTCAGTCTTGCCACTTCTAAATAATAGCGATGATGAAGCAGATGCTAGTCTGGATAATTCAGTATTCGAACCATTTCCAGAAATGGAAAATCTAGATATAACAGCTGCCATTGCTGCCCGCAAACATCCTTTAATATGTTTGCAAACTTTTAAGACCGAAAAGGAAGGACCAATGGCTTTAGAAAGGATTCTAGATGAAATTGCGCCACAGTATGTGGTAATGTATCATTGCAATGTCACGGCTATAAGGCAGTTGGAAATATACGAAGCCCGCCAACGACGTGCGGCCAAAGAACGTATGAAGGTGTTCTTCTTAATACATGCCAGAACAGTAGAGGAACAGTCGTATCTTACTAGTTTAAGAAGGGAGAAAAAAGCATTTGAGTTGATAATCGATACTAAAAGCGTAAGTTTTAAGTAGTTTGGATAAACATTTTGTGTATTATGATTTTTTTTCTTACAGAAAATGGTCATACCTGAGTATCAAGATGGGAAAACGGATGAAGCTTTCATTTTATTTAAATCTTATAAGGATCCTGAAGCTTTTGAGGCATCTAATGATCAAACCCGTAAGGCAGGCGGCCAAGAAATGAGCAAGGAAGCTGAAACAGAAGAAAATCCCAAAGTCATAGTGGATATGCGTGAATTTCGTTCAGATTTGCCGTGTCTGATACACAAAAGGGGCATTGAAGTCATCCCAGTAACTATAACGGTAAGCGAACCTTTCCCCTTATTTAGAACAATATGAGAAAAATGATTTATTTTGCTGCTGCCTTACAGATTGGCGATTATATTTTAACACCCGAAATTTGCGTGGAACGTAAATCCATATCAGATTTGATAGGTTCACTTAATTCGGGACGCCTTTATAATCAGTGCATACAAATGCAACGTTACTATGCCAAACCAATACTCCTTATAGAGTTCGATCAAAATAAACCATTCCATTTGCAAGGCAAATATATGCTTTCACAGAACACCACCTCCACTAATGCCGATATTTTGCAAAAATTGCAACTTTTAACATTACACTTTCCCAAGTTACGTCTCATATGGTCGCCTAGTCCCTACGCTACCGCCCAATTATTTGAAGAGCTGAAATTGGGTAAATCGGAACCCGATCCTAAACAGGCAGCTTCCTTGGGTGGTGACGACTCAGGTGCCTATGATGATTTGAAGTTTAATGCCAATATTTACGACTTTCTTTTACGTTTGCCTGGTGTTAATACCCGCAATGTCAATAAACTAATGAGACTTGGCGGCAGTTTAAAAGAATTGCTGAAGAAGTCACAGGTGAGCCAGATTTTCAACAAACAGTATTTTTTATAATAATAAATTTAATATGATTTTTTTTTTCATTAAGGCTGAACTTGCTTCCATGCTGGACTCGCAGGAAAACGGTAAATTATTATGGGATATATTACATGTGGCTCACTTACCCGAAAAAGATGAAGTTTCCGGTTCTGCTGCCATGTTGGCAGCTGGCAAACAATTTGGCACTCATTCACGCTTTCGCCGTGGAGCGGCGTCAACTGCTACTTCTCTGGCCGGACGGGGAGGTTCACTGCGTAAATTTAAGAATTAAGGAAAAGTTGTTTAATATTAAATTGTATATTTTCGTTTATATTACATTTTTTTCGATTTTTTTTTTGTTTGTTAGTATTTTACTAGAACTGAATGTGTTTTCCCCCCACAAACAATCATTGAAAACCACAAAATGGAATCCCACAAAAACTCGACTACAAACAAATTAGAATTTCAATTGAGTCGTTTACTTTTTTTTTTGTTGCATTTAATACAGTAAAACAAAATGGGAACAATGCCTTTTACCTAGTGAGTTCTGGCTATTTTGGATGTAAAAAGTTTTGCAAACCAAAACGACAGGTTTGATTGAAGGTTTGAAAATAACGAGGCATTTGCTCACCTTAACAAAATGGGGCTCATTTCGACATTGACTATAACATTTTGGTTCAAGATTAAAGAACAAAAATGTTGCAGTGTTCTTTAATCTATTACAAAAATGTTGTAGTCAAAGTCTAAATACTCCAACCACAATAAGGCGCAATTTTCGTTAACGATAATAAAATTAATCAGGCATGTGATGGAATATGATCGCTTTCAAAACAGTCGTTTTGAAAAGGTGTGATGAATTCCGATAGATTTTTAGTATCATTTTTGAGCTTAAGGGTAAAAAAATAAATTTTCACTTTTTTTTTTTTTTTTTTTGATGTTGACAACATCTGAGCATCGAATGAGACCGATCCCATGCCCCAAAAGTGTTCCCTCCCAGAGATATGCGCGTTTTATGATGTGATGGTACACCAAAGATACACGTATTTAAATCTTTAAAATGGCTCTCCTGAACAAAACCAGTGGCCTTCGAAAACGGCTGGCTGTTCCGTTCAACTATGTGTGGTTAGTCAGAATATTTACAACAGACTTTGGTGTTATTTGTTCATTAATAATTATCACATGTAATTTGGCTTAAAAAGCGATACGAACTTTAGCCCGTTCAAATCACAAATATAGAAACAAATGGAGTTCGAATAATAATTAAAATTAACTAAAAACCGGTTTTTACCCTTAGGTCCCTTTCTATTTTGCGCGTCACATATAATGGGCGCATTCATAAGACATAGCTGTTGAGCTCAACAGTTGTGCAAATGCTACAACTGTTGGCTCCAACATCTACGTCTTAGAAACGGCTTGATTTAATTTTATATCCTTATTTCGCTACTTCATCGCATTTGTAATATAAAATTTAACAAATATTTGCTACTGCCACATAACAAAGCATATAAATGGCAAAGCTCTATTCGATCAGCTGTTTATGCTGAGCAAAACATGTTGACTACAGGTAGCGAAAAAATTTTGTGATGGAAAATTACTCAACTGTTGAGTGGAGCGGAATTGCGCAACTGTGCGTTTCTAAGACAAATACTCAACGGTTGCGCAACAGCTACGTCTTATGAATGCACCCAATAGGACTGTGAAACGAAATTTATCGAAAATGTTTGGAAAAACTGTTAAAAACAAGTTTTTAAATTATTGACAAAACGACTATAGAAAACATATCACACCTTTTATCGTTTTCAAATTGTTTTTGTGTCTAAATCGTTTTTCATCAGATACCTGGGGGTCTACTCTGTAATTCGATTCGAAAGAAAATGCTTTCGAATTTACATGTTATAAGCATACAAATTCCAAAGCTTTTTCTTTCGTTTTGAATTACACAGTAGACCGACCCCCTGAATAAAAATATATATTTGTTATCGATAATCCAGTCTCTTTAAAAATCCTTTGTTATCGATAACAAAATATTTAAAAAATTTTGTCGATAACAAATTTACATACATACATATTTATAAAAATTTCTTCACAAAATTTATAAAAATTATTTCCAAAAATTTATTCACAAAAATTTCTTCACAAAATTTATTCATAAAAATTTCTTCACAAAATTTATTCAAAAAATTTCTTCACAAAATATTTTTATTCACGATAACAGAATGTCCATAAAAAAATATTGGTACCGATAACGAAACTTTTTAAAGTAATTGTTCAGATTTTTTTAAAACCAGAAAAACTTGCGATAAATGTTTTATTTTATTTTGTTACAAAATTTATTTTCTAAGCGTTTGTAATCGATAAAAAAAATTTTAAATTTTAAAATATTTATTTTTAAATTTTGTTTTTTATACAATTTTGTTACTGATAAAATATTTTTTTTTAATTTTTAAATTTTTTTATAATATCGAGCATTGTTTTCGATTTTATCGTAAGCGACAAAAACTAAATTTTTCAGGTTTTTTTTTTTTTAAATTTTCAAATATGTTTTTGTACGTAAAATGTCGCTTACGATAAAATTTTACAGTCCGTATCTTAAAACTTATCAACAATTTTGATATTTTGATAGTTCTAAACTATGGGTAGGTTTATAAAATTTTAATTTCAATAAAAAAGTATATTTTCGATAACATCTCGCTTAAGATAAAATCGAACAAAAGGTTCGATATTTTGCTATCGATAACAAATTTTTTCTACGAGAACAAAATTTATTTAAAAAAATATATTTTATGGATAATAAAATATTTGTAATTTTTTTTTTTTTTTTTTTTTTGATGACTAAATTTCTTGAGAACTTTTTTTTATCGATAACAAAATTTCTGTAAAAAGTTTTATCAGTACTAAAAATCTCTTTAGCAAATTTTTTGGTTTGATAACATAAACAAATTTTGCTATCGATAAAAAATTCTGTAAAAAACTTTTTTTCGATAACCAAGTTTCCTTAGAAAGTTCTTTGTTATCGATACCAAAATTTTCTTAAAAAAATTCTTGTTAACAAAATTTATTTATAAAAATTTCTTCACAAAATTTTTTTTAAGAATAACAAGGTCGATAAAAAATATTTAGTTTAAAAACGAAACTTTTTTAAGAAATTGTTCAGATTTTTTTTTCAATTAGCAGCCAAATTTTTTGCGATAAATGTTTTTTCAATATCTATTATTAAAAAATTTCTTTACAAAACGTGTGTAATCGTTAACAAATTATTGCAAACAAATTTTTGTGTTGTTTGTGAGAAATCTCAAAAAAAAATTGATCGATAACAAAATTTCTGCAAAAAATGTCACTGATAACAAAATTTCTAGAGAAAATTTATTTGACAAATTTTTGGTTTTATAAAAATAAATTTTGCTATCGATAAAATTTTTTTAATAAATTTTTGTTTTGTTATCGATAACTAAGTTTTTTTAAGATGCATTTTTTTATGTTTTAGACAATTTTGTGTTATCGATCAAAAAACGTTATTAAAAATTTATCCAAAACGAAATTTATTTGCAAATAATATTTTTTATGGATAATGAAATTTTTGTATACTTTTTTGAGAAATTTTTTCTATCGATAAAAAATTTACAAAAATCCTTGTTGATAAAAAATTTATCGATAACCAAATTTCTGCAAAAAATTTTATTGATAACAAAATATCTTGAGAAAATTTATTTGACGAAAAATTAAAATATTAAATTTTTTTTTTTGTTATCGATAACAAGATTCCTTTGCATACTTATTTCCTTAGAAAGTATTTTGTTATCAATCTAAAAAGTTATTAAGAAAATTTATTGCTACTAGAACTACTTTTGAAATTTTATTTTGCTGACGATAACAAAATTCTCCAGAGAATCTTTTGTTAACAATAACAAATTTTTACTACGGAACTTGCTTATTGTCGTAGCTAAAAAATTTTTCTATGGGGAGATGGGCGGGAGGGGGAGGACTGGCGATTTTTGTGAGCAATATTATAATAAATAATTACATGCAATTTTTAATAATTCTAGGGGGCAACAGTAGTTCTTGAATGCCCTTTATACGCCAATAGAGTCATAACCATAAGAGATGTGAAAATGACATAACTTTCTCGTGTGATGCATGAATTATAAAAATGTATTAATTGAAGGCCCTTTTGAAAATATCCCTCTTTAACTACAGCAGCTGCCATCCCTCAAATTCATTTATAAGCAAACTTCTTTTTAGGAGTTAAACACTTTGCGGTTAAAATGCTCATACAAAATCCCTCAAGCACGCTTCTACACCCATCCAACCCACAAAACACAGAAACATACATTTGTAATTAATTCCTATTAAAATCCTGCATATCTCTGGGAGTTGTGGGCCAATACAAACGCTACAAACTACAACAAAAAAAAAAAGAAAAACTTTTCCGTTACATATTTCGGTGCGTGAACTTCAAACTAGTTTTAAATCCTTTACAACAAAGTAAAGGAAACATGCAGAGGAATTACGTACATACGAACACACATGTGTATTAAACATTGTTTTAGTGGAAAATTAAATAAATTCCTGGGATACTCAAAACGAACATCAAATGCAATTTGAACTGTGTAAAAGGTGTAATCAAATGTGCAAGAGTTGGAGGGATAATTCATATATGTAGGTGAACTTACATATGTATGTGCATATGTATTTCATGCAAAATAATTAAATTTCTGAAGACAAATAAAGGCAATTCTTAAGGTAAAGTTGGTGGGTACTCGAAAAGGGAATAAATAATACTTGATAGTTGTTCATAAAGGTAAAGGGGTGAAGAATATATATGAAGTAATGTAAGAAATATAATTTTGAGTGTTTATGCTGTTGCTGCTTTCTGCTCCTCTTGCAATTACTTAAAGTGCAACTTTGCTAACCATATGTTAATTTTTTAACAAAGCAATTTGGTTGCTTTTTAATGAATACCTTCATCATGGGAAATGAATTGGGAAAGGAAGATACATATTTGTTTAAAAAAGTTTTTAATTAAATTTTTTTTTGCTATATTTTATTTCATTCCCTTGATTATTGTTGCATTTTTAATTATTTCTTTATTGTAGCATACTTTAACTTGCTACACTATACGCTCAATAGCTATAGCATAATTTGAGGGTTAAAAATGATTAAATTTTGCATTTATTATCCAAACAATTAGGAATCGTATGCAAATAGTTTGCTGCACTACAGTTAAAACCAATGAAATTGCTATTAACTGAACTAACAAGGCTCTAGGATAAAACACAAAGTAGAAATAAAAAAGATTAAGTGCTTGAAAAGGTAACAAAGCTTTAGTTAAACTTTTATTCAAAAATTTCCTTTAGTCTACCAGACAGTGTTCAAAACATAATTAAAAATATACATACATACATTTTAAAGGCTATTAAAAAATTCTTTAGAGATATGATATCGAGCCATAACCGCCAAAAAAGCTTAAGTGACACATATATTTTTAACTTCGATTTTCGGAAAACAATTTGTTTTTGTTTTAAATGTAAGTGTGTGACAAATCGAACGCTATCTACATCACGGGACAGGCCCTAAGTGTGCGACAAGTCGAACATTGTTAAAATCGTGGGACAGGCCGTAAACTTTTTAATATAATTGTTGTCCAACTCCTTAAATTATATTCCACAAAATACTCTGTTACACTCCCACCAACAAACAACAAACCTGTCATGTCTGACTATTTAAAATTAAAACCTTTTTTCACTTCTCCACAAGATCTTTCTACTTTCATTACAGCAAGACAAACAGGATTTCAGTGCCAAACAGTCAACCAATGAAATGTAGATACTGCAAACAAAAGTAGAAAATATAAAACAGAAATCAAGCGAAATAGAAATTGTTGGAAAAACTGTCTGCATACATTTAGGCGTTAATTAATCAAATTATACATACACAACTAGAGATTCCGGCGGCTGCATGTTCTGTATGTAAACTCAAGCATAATTAATTCGATTAAACTCAAACTCTTTGCAGCGCCAGATATCATAAAAGAAAAGAAAATTTCATTACAATTTTCAACCAGCTACACAGCTATAGAAAGTGAAAGGGACTAAAGGACTGAAGAATAATAATAAGCTGAAATAAAGACAGCTGACAGGTAGAAAAATTGAATTGGGCAACAACACAAAAATAATGTTAAATAAAATTGTTGTAAATTTTGTTCAAATAATTTTTATGATTTTCTAAAAAAAAACATTATATATAAGATAAGTTTTAATTTAAATATTTTTTTTTGATTTCTCTATAATAAATATTTTATGAATCTTATATTTTATTTTATAACTGAAAATCTATCTGAATTCAAATTTAAAAAAACAAATATTAATCCCTAAGGTATGCTATACATTTTGTTTCATAAATTATTACCATGTAATAAATTTCAATTTACTTTATAATTAAATAATGACTTTGGCATTTAAGTGCATACTGAAAAAAATAAGAGAATAAATCCTTAAATGCAACACAAATTAATAGAACAATTAGAGAATTTTTAATAAATTAAACTTCAGCAAGCACATCACTCATGTGTGCATGACTGTTAGGAATTTCTTAGAATTCGTAAAGAAAATACCACATTGAAAGTGAAATACAGTGGCTTGAAATATAAACAAAAGTATTCACAAAATAAATCATGAAAAAACATTTCATCAACAAAATTTGTAACACTAAAAAAAAGAGTTTAACAGCCTTAAAGTATGCTGTAGTTAATAAAAATTTGTTGAAAATTGCTATAAAAATTAAAAAAAGCTGGAAAAAATTTATAAAGCCTACTTTTAGGCTACTGATCATTTCTTAGGAACTGTCCAATGATGTCGATCGACAACTTGTATTCATAACAAGAATAAAATAATAAAATAAAATAAATTCAATTGACAACTTGTATTGGAAACAACAATAAAATAATAAAATAATAAAAAAAAATTTCCAAACTTTTCGATCGAACTTTTCTGTCGACATGGTGGAATATGTCATAGTTTTGAAATTTTCTAGTTGATATGCTAATTTAAATTATAGCAACAAAACAATTTTTTTTTTTACTTTTCACAAAATATTTTTTCGAGTTACTGTAAATTTCAGTGTATTTACTTTAAAACACACACAAGTGAGTTGTATTAAATATACGTAAAGCAAATGCTATAAATAACATTAAAGCTTCATAAATTTTACTTAATTCACGTTCATATTTATACACATACACATACATAAATTCATATCAATTTAAGAAAAAAAAACTATTAGCAAAAACAAATTTAATACACAATATCAAATATTTTAAATATTCCTTAAAACAATACATTAAAAATATCGGCAGTAAATAAGAACAACAGCAAAGTATGTAAGTAAAGAGATAAATTATTGAAAGAATTATTATATTGCTTATAATAACACAAGAAAAGGAAATATTTAATTTCAAGCTTAATTAAGTTGCAGGGCACTTTTTTTACAAAAAGTTTCTGGTAAAAATTCGAAAAAGGCATGGGGAAGTAACTAAAAATAAAGAACTGCATGTTAAAGCTTAGCGGGAGAAGCTTAAAAGCTCAAAATTTGATTTGAAATCACCGTGATTTTCTGAATAGTACCGATAATCACAAAAAAGTTTGAAATATTTAGGAAGGAAAAAAAGTAGCATTATGCGAAAAACTATTTAAAGAGCTTTTAGAAACCCTATTTATCTCAATACAAAAATTGTTCAAGCTTTTGAAACTATTGCACGCTATAGTTTCATTTAAAGCTTTCTAGAAGCTTTACGAGCTTTTGTAATTTTAAGATTTTAAAAAATGAAGAAGGCAATCATGAATAAAATTCCGCGTGTAATTTTTCCCGGCGAACAATTTCAAACAATAACACGTAATGGGGAAAACAAAAAATTCTAATTTTATTCATGATTGCCCTGAAAGATTAAAGTTTCCTGAGAAGGGCTATTGAAGGGAATATCATGAAAAGCTCTCAAAGAATTTTGCATGCAATAAATTGAAATTAGATTTTCCAAAACATTAAAAAACTTTTTTCGTATTTTTAAGACTCTTTAAGAACTAATAAGCTTTAAAGCTTTTTAGGTTATTTTTTGGAGTTAGACTTTTTACGTGCTTTATATACAACAACTCTTAGAGACAATTTCACCAACTTATTTAAATATCAATTCATATTTAAAAATCATTTTTCCATAACAAAATGACTGAAAATAGACACTTAAATATGAATTGATATTTAAATAGAATTGGTGCCTTTAATGAAGTCTTCTGAAGCATTAAATATGATTTTTTTAAGTTTTCATCCAATAGCTTTTAAAGTAATTCCACAGCTCTTTAAAAAGAGATTTTTAATTATTGCTTTATCTAATATTTTTAATGAGCGGTGGTTTTTAAAGCTGCTCTCTAAATATTTTGAAAGATATCTAAAAGCTTTTTTAAGCCGACATTTTGAAAAGAATATTCTATTTATAGCTACATGTAACCAATTATTTGTAAGAAAACTGCCTTATTACATTTAAGATTTCTAAAAACCAAGCTTTAAAGCTTTCTAGGTGATTTTTTCAAGTCTTTTAAGGTGCTTAAACCCAATAACTTTAAAATATTTATTTTGATTTTAATTAAGCTATTTTATTTTTTTGAAAGAGCTTTCAATGACTTTTTGAGCTTTTTTTTTAGCAATAACTTTAAGAAGATATTTTTAATTCTATTTGTTTGTATTCTTTTGCTGAACATATTTAATAAAAAGTATTTTTAAAATAGCTTCAGAAAAGCTTTTAAAGGAAATTAAAAGCCTTTTTAAACATATATTTCGAAAAAACTTTTTGAATTACAGCAATAGCTAATTATTTTTAAGATTCCTTAAAATAGAAGCCTTAAAGCTCCTTAGGTAATTTTTTGTAAGTACTTTAAGGCGCCTTAAACGCAATAGCTTAAAATTGGTTTTCTAAAGTTTCTAAGTGTTTTTTAGAACTTTTTTGAAGCTTTTTGTAAAACAATTTAAAAATTAGATTTCTTGATTTCTATTCCATTTTTATTTACTACTATTGCTAATAAAATTTTATAAGAAGTATAAGAAGTAGTGAAAAAGCTTTTCTAAAAAGCTTTTAAAAGAATTGCAAAATACAAAAAAAAAAATTATTTTTGAAAGGAAAAAGTTTCAAGATTTTTTCAAAGCACTTATTTTGAGCCTGTTGAGAAATTATTTTAATTCTATATTTCGATACTTTCCATCAGGATTTCTATTCTAAATTTTAATACTTTCCATCAGGATTTGCATTTTATTGGCAGTAAATGAAAGTTTTCAGATTGATTTAATATTATATTTTTTTTAATCTTAAATGTTGCATTGAAACTATATTTTATTTATGTCATTGATAACTATTATTGTGGATTGTTACTGAAATAATTTAAAAATATTTACAGCATACTTACAAGAGTATATGCATGTATACACGTACATATGTGTGTGTGTAGTCACTTATCTACTTTGAGTTTTATTATAACTTATGCGGTTAATGCAAATATACCGTAAATGGTTTTTAAGTGTTAAGAGTAAAAAGCTTTTTATTTAATATTTCAGCACGACTTAATTAAGTATGTAATATGTATACCAAAAAGGAAATATTAAGCAACATAATAAACGAAGTACACTTTTAGGATTAGTCTAATAAAGCAAAAATTTAAATAACTTGTTTTACATTTAATTGAATTTGTGTAAAAAATTTACATATTTCATAAGCTTTTGATAAAAATAATTGCATTTTGTGGTAGTTTGTTGTTAGGGATTGTCTTTAAAATTAAGTTTAAAGAAATATGCCTCTCCATCCCTGTTTCTTAAATTCAAACTTATAATTTCTTTTGATATCTCTCGTTTAGATTTTATATATATTTTCTTTATTTCTTAAAATTTTCAATAAAATAAAAATAAGAATAAATAGCAATAAGAAGAAGAAGAAAACAGACCAAATTTTATTTCCTTTAAGTGGCAATTTTACGCTTTGCACAAAAAATTGCGATTATCACACTCTTGCTCATTACCACTGTAATAACAGTGGTGTTATCAAAACTGTGGCATCTTAAATGCCTGCAAGGCAATAGCAATAACAACAACAACAAAACATATACAAACAACAAACACAAACACAAGCACAAATATATTGCCTTTGATAAATAAATCGTTAAAGTTAAAATATATAAACATGGCTCTTAAGAAAGCAAATTGCTGAACTAACAGCAATTTTAGAACATATACAGACATCAAATTGTACACACACAAACACACACACACACATACACACACACAAGAGCGCGGAATATAAGCGAAATACTGAAATTCGGCAATAACAGCAATAACAACAACAATCAAGAGAGTTAGAACGAGAACATATAACAACTGCAGCCGCAATAATAATAGACGACCATGGCAAACGTTAAACAACATTTGTAAAGCTCCTAAAAGTAGACACTTAAAATGTTAGTCATTACCTATTTGTTGTTGGCGTTTTATGTACAAAATACATGCATTTGCACTCGTGTGTGTGTGTGTGTGAGCTTATGCGGTACTGCCAGAACAATTGAATGCTTTCAATGATTAGATGAGACATTTTGTTTTAGGAAAAGCAGCACCAACAAACTTTATATAGAAATATGGAAGATTTTTAAGACTTACAATAATATTTTGTTAGTTTTCAAAAAATTTTCCAATTCAAAATATTATTTATAAATACATAAAGACACATAAAATGCAGCTGTGGGTAGATAAGAAATTAACCCTCAAGAACATTTCGACTTCTTACTAATTTGAGTTGTTAAATTAAATATTCAAAGGCCATCTCGGAACCAAAAAAAAAAAACTACAATTTTCCACTTCCAGTGGCATACCCTTTAATTTGATATGCATATTGCAAAAAGCTCTTTTTGCGCCCGGCCATCTTGTATGGCGATCTTTATGGCGATTTTTTTGGTAGAAGATTTTAACGCTTTATATAGCTTTTTTCAAAAAGGCACAAAACACACACCTAAGTACAAAAACTAGAAGTTTAAAATATTCCACGAAAAAATCCTTCAGATGTGAACTTTAAAACTATAGCTAAAGTTTCTTATTTTATTTTTATTTTTTTAAGACAAGTCTGCAGCGTCGTCTACACCTAATTGTTATTCTGTACATTTGTTTTTCTTAGGGTAACGTACACCACAGGTGAAAAGGAACCCTATTATTTTCGCTACAATATCGGTCAGTCCGTCTGTCAGTCTGTCTGTCATAGGCTGATTTCTCAAGACCTAAAATTTTCACAGAACTTTGCCCGCTACAATAGATTTATGACAGTAAAAAATTAATGGGTGTTCTAAACCCAACAACGAAACATATTGAAATCCTAATGTGGTATACAGATAATTATATAAAAACACTTAAAATTTTCAAAGTTAGTATATTTTTATGCAGACTACACCAATCAATACTGAAATTTAAAAAAAATCAATATTAAAGGGTATTCTATCAGTTAATGTAATTTTAACTTACTTGCTGTATCTTGGAAACCGCAAGGGGCAAACTGTTGAAATTTTCGAAAGAGCTAAAACTAAAAAATTCTAAAATTAAAAAAATTGCCAAAATGAAAAAAGCGTCAAAAAATCGCCAAAACTAAAAAATCGCTTTAGCTAAAAAAATCGCTTTAGCTAAAAAAATCGCTAAAAATAAAATATATTGAAACAACCTGAAAAAAACCCCATATAAAAAAAATATGCTAAAACTAATAAATCGCCAAAACTACAAAAATCGCCAAACCGAAAAAAACACCAAATGCCGAAAAAAATCGCCATAACGATACAAAACTAAAAAAGAGATGCTTAAACCAAATTAAATTGCCAAAACTACAAAAATCGTCAAACCGAAAAAAACACCAAATGCCGAAAAAAATCGCCATAACGATACAAAACGCGCCAAAACTAAAAAAGAAATGCTTAAACCAAATTAAATTGCCGAAACTACAAAAATCGTCAAACCGGAAAAAAATTGCCAAGGAACGAAAAAAATCGACAAAACGAAAAAAGCGTCAAAACTAGAATAAACCGTCAAAAACCTTAAAGCCCATGTCAGATAAAACTTTTGCTACGCGTTGCGTTGAAGATGCGCTTTGATATCCAAGATGAAACATGTCACATAAAGAACTTTTAACGCAAAGCGAAGCGAAAAGTTAGGCAACTCTCAACTTTTTGCATGCATTGACAATCAGTTGGTATACTATTTTTAATTTGTTTGACCAAACTCGCATGTAAATATGGAATTTTTATTAAAATGTCAATAAATTTACATAAAAAACGAGTTCGTGGCATCAGAGTAATCGAATTTGCTGTGTTTTATACATAAAACCGAATAGTGAAACAAACAGTGAGTGTTGTCAAAGTTTTCATTGTGTCATACACATTTTGCGTCATGCTTTTTCCTCAATCACCAAAATCACCAAAACTAAAAAAATCGCTGAAACAAAAAAAAATTTGACAAAACTAAACAAAATCGCCAAAACTAAAAAATCACCAACAAATAAAAAAATTAGTACCAAGAACTACAATTTTTTTTTCAATTTCTACATCGATTATATAGGCTAAAAGTTCGTATAGTTAATATTTAATATGTAGTGTCCGTACGCAATCCTTCGTGTGCGAGTGAAAGTCGCACTTTACTGAATTTTTTAGATTTTGCTTAAAAAGCAGCTGGTTTTGTTAAGTTTTGCAATATCTTGTAACTGTTAATGTTAACAAAACATCGTCGATTTTTTTTTTTCGTAAAATATAAATTTCTTTAATAGATAGAATGTGTTATAACTGAAAATAAATATAGAGGAAGCGCATAGAAAGGAAAACTGCTAACAATATGATATAATAATGATAAAAAAAAACATTGAAATACTACAAGCAAAATAAAACGCCATCTGCCTTTTTTTTTTTTAAATGTAAGTAAATAAAATGCAAGCATAACAGACAACTTCCGTTTCCTGAAATACGAGTAAAAAAAAAGATATTAGAGAGGAAATATTTTTTAAAGTCTAGATTTGACTATCAAAATTTGTTTGCTTTTACAAACATAATCGTTTATATGTATGTCTATCCTTTCTTACTAATATTTAAATTTTTTTTTAGAAATTAAGTATAACAGGCTTTAGTTTAACGTTACCTAGAGCAGCCAGTCAGCCCAGTAAGCATTTGAATTAAAGCAAAAACAATTTTGGAACTTTGTTAACAAACATTTGTTATACTAAAAGGGGGCCAAATTTTTTTTGTTTATGTTTTTGCTTGTTTCCCCTTTTAGGTGTATTTTGCTATATTTGCATTTGTGTGCTGCTGTTTATACAACTTTTGTTTACGCTTTAACGCCTCTAAACAGTTGTTTTTTTACATTTCAAATATTTTATTGATTTTGGGGATAACAAACGTTGGTTGTTGTTGTTTAACAATCATGTTTTTATATTAGGTATTATTATTGTAATTTTGTTTAGGCTGTAATTAAAATGCGGGTCTGTTTAAGTCATGCACAAAATTTGTTTTTTTATTATTCTTAATTGTTAACAATTAAACTTTAGATTGTTATTTGTATTAATGTAATTAATAACTACTTGAACTTTGGTAACTTAACAAGCTTGTTTGAAAATTTGTGAAATAAAAATGTTTTCTTTTAACAGGGTTTCCCACCAAATTCTTGTTTACACACCTTTTACAATTTTTTTTATGAAGAACCGGTAAAATTTCAATGCACATCTATCGCTGAGCAAGCTGGGTTAAAATTGCCGCATTAGATATAAATCGAAATTTCAATATTTTTCAATACAGTTGAAGTGAAAATATTTTTTAAATTTCGTTCGATATCGAATGCCGAAATTGGCTCCCTGGGGTCAAATAGTCGCTTTCGATAACGAGCTGGGGTAAAATTACCGCATTAGATATAAATCGAAGTTTCAATATATTTCACTATAGTTGAAGTGAAAATATTTTTAAATTTCGTTCGATATCGAACGCCGCAATTGGATGCCTGGGATCTAATCGTCACTTTCGATAACGAGCTGATTCGATCAAGTTTTTTCAGTTTGATATTATGGCACTACCCATTGAACAAAGTAATAATATGGTTCGATGTAGTATTTCCATATTATTGAAAGCGGCGATCAGACCCCTGTTCTCGATACACAAACACATATATATTTTTCTTCTATTTTTTCCATCTTATGACAAAATTTTAAACAGTTAAAAAGTTAAGAGGGAGAGAAAAATAAACGTAAGAAATCTCGTTTCTTTTGTAAAATATTAAAATATGCACTTAAACATGCTTCCGCTCTTAAATAGGTGTGATGTGCTTGTGTGTGTGTGTGTGTTAGTGATATAAGTTGAAATTATATTTTTTAAACGCACATATACATACTACACACACCATCATAATAGTAACTTCTTTAAGTTTTACACATGCAAATTCAAATTCTTGCAACTGGGGCCTAATTCCTGCACTCGTGATCGGAATTGCATTCGAATAGAAATTAATTTCGATGGCAAGAAATTTTCTGATGATGTCACTCGTTACCAAGCGAATCGAGTTTTTGTTTCAGTGTTGGAAAAAGGCAAATATATTTATATATAAATTCATTTCACAACACTGAATAAATTGTAAGCAAAAGCATGTGTTTGTATATATGTATGTGTGCAAAAACATACATATATATGTACGTACATACACACGTATATGCAGAAAAAAGAAGCGAATATACATACATAAATATTATTTTAATTTTAATTTAATTAATAACGTAATAATAATAAATTAGTGTAAAGTTAGAGAATAGAGCACTAGCTACATTTTCGATTCTTTTATTGGTTGACCAGAAGCAGTTAATTTGTTATTTAGATGCTCCCAGAGTTGGTTGATTTTTTTTATATTTTATTTTATTATTTGGCAAGTCAGTGTGTTTTGTTATATTTGAAGTCAACTAGAAATTTTTTAATTTGTATTTTTATACGTACATTTGTGCATTCATTCATTTATAAATAAATAAGTCAAATATTGAACATAAATTTTCCTTTTCTTCGCTTTTTCTATGTTAAACATGATTTCGAATGCCTTTTTGCTTGCGAGTAAAAACACGAACGGTTGCATTCGAATGTATGCACGTTATCGAATGCTGTCATTACAAATTTCGATATGTGTTATTCGAAACCGAATGAGAAAATCCCAAAAGTTAAAAAACTCGAACATTCGAGTAATAACTCGCTCACAATCGAATGCGAGAATTAGGCCCCTGGTTTAAATGTGTCCTTCCTTTCTCTTGAAACATCCACTTTAATTCACTTTTTCCTTTTTTTTTTTTTGCTTTGCTTTACAATATTATATCATCTTATATATTTTATTATTTTTTAATAAATTTTTGTGATTTTATATTAAAAATATATACATGTATATATTACATACACATGAGTCAGTGCACCCCTTGTATTAAACACAAGAAATTCAACACAAAAGAATTAAATGCAGAGATTTAGTATTTTTGGAAGGGAAGAGAGTGTAGAATATTGATAAATCAACTTGCTGGTTTTATGAAATATTTATTAACACTCTTAAGAAGTCATTTGCATTCTTAAACATTTAAGGGATTGCAAATTATTATAGAGCTAGCTGATGCCATAAGTTGTTGTTAGAACATCAATTAAAAATTAAAATACTCAAAGGCAATTGCTGTTAAAGGGAATTTTTATTATCTGTAAAAGAAAGTTACAAGAAAATTTATAAATTTTTTTTAGCAGCACTTGATTTGATGTGAAACCATATGAAATATGTTACTTTTTGCATAAAATTGGCTAAAACAAAATTAAAAATATAATTATTTACTTGTTGCACGTTTTTTTAATCTTTTATTTATTTTATTTTTTTTTTCTAATAAAAAATAAATTCAAAAAAGTGCGACTTTGACTCGTCCTCTGTGTACGGTCACTATATATCGAGCCATAACCGTCAGAAATGTTTAAGATAACCGATTTTCGACAAAAAATCAAACTCGAAAATTAGGTCGCTTCAGCTTTTTTTTGCGGTTATGGGACGATATGTAATATTATACGAACTTCAACTTATATAATCCAATATCGTGCCTGATAAAGAAATTTAAAAAAAAAATTTTTTGGTTTTGGAGTTTTTTTAGTTTTAGCCTTTTTTTTTGTTTTTGAGGTTTTTGTTTTGTTTTTAGCATTTTTTTTTTAGTTTTGGCAGCTCTTTTTCGTTGGGGTATTTTTTTTTGTTTTCGCGATTTTCTCGCGTTTTGTCAATTTTTTGGAATGTTTTTTAGTTTTAGCGATCTTTTTAATTTTGGCGATTTTTTTTGGATTTTTGTTGCTGTTGTTTTTCATTTTGGCGATTTTTGTTGTCTTGGCAATTTTTTTTGTTTTAGCAAAAATTTTCTGTTTTTCGGTGATATTTTTATTTTTGGTTATTTTTGCGCATCTAAGCGATTTATTTTAATTTAAGTGATATTTTTATTTAAGCGATTTTATCATTTGGGCGAGTTTTCTCGTTTTGACGTTTTTTTTTAATTTTGAGATTTTTTAGTTCTAGTTTTTCGCAATCTTTTTACTTTTGATTATTTTTGCGCATCTTAGCGATTTATTTTATTTTAATTGATATATTTTATTTAGGCGATTTTTTTATTTTGGTGATTTTTTTTTAATTTTGAGATTGTTTATATTATTTTAATATTTTTTACTTAAGCGATTTTTCCGTTTTGGCGATTTTTTTTTAAATTTAGATTTTTAGTTCTAGCCTTTTTGAACACTTCAAGAGTTTGCCTCCTACGGTTCCCAAGATATAGCAAGTAGTCAAAATTGCATTAACTGATAGAGTACCCTTTAATTTTGATTTTTTAAAATACACTAGCTTAGAAAACTCTCTAGACATAATTAAATTGCCAATTTGTATTTTACATTAGGATTTTAATATTTGTCGTTGTTCGGTTTAGAACACCCATTAATTTTTTACTGTAATATATTTCCTGTTTTATTTATTTTGTGAAAATTTCAGGAGAAAACCGCCTGTGACAGAGAGGCAGACAGACATCGTAGCGAAAACAATAGGGTAACTTTTTACCTTTGGTCTACGTAACCCTACAAAATACCTATTACTGCTTAAAGTATTTACAAGTTTTTTGCATACATTTTTTTATTTTAGTTTTTTTTTCTAATAAGAAAAAAAGTAGTTTTTTATATCTTTTGTTATTAAAATACAAATTAGAGATTTTAATTCCAACTAAAATAACTTGCATGCAAAATTTCTCATGTCAAACTGTCCTGACACCGATTGCGTGGTGTAATCATAACTTTGATTTACACCTAATCCTGTTATGTTTTGCTCTCTCTATCATACACACAATTGATGTGTGTGTGTGCGTGTGCATGTGCACTCGTAAAAGTTTCTTCATAATCAAATTAATGTGCTAATTGACCAAAAAAATAAAATAAAAGAAAAAAGTATTTTACATAAATGTTAGCACGAATATGCAAGTGCAGCCAAGCCAGCAGCAAAAACATCAAAATACTCTACATAAATTCTTTATTTATTGTGCATTTGTTGCAGAAACACCAACAAAATTGAAACGAAAAAAAATAATAATATTTAAACCTCATCACGCTTTAAATAAGAAATTTTTATATTTTCCACATGATGTCATACATTATTTACAACATTGCAACGTGACTAGCATTTTTTGTTTATGTTTCACGTTGCAATTCATATTCAAACACACACACACACACACACACGCACACACGTACACAACTGTACAAAAACACACATGCAGCCAAATTCACAGCTACTCACACACATTTATATATTCATACGTCCTGTATTGGGGATTTTTTTTTATTGTTGCATCATTTTTACAATTCTTATTTATTTGCAACCTTAAAAAAAGAAAAGCTAGAAATGTTTGAGTGTCTGTAAACACAAATTCAAATGTAAATTTTGCATGCGTATATGTGTGTAATAAAACAGCATACTTCAATTTTGTTTTTCTGCCATTTTCCTCGTTGTTGTTGTCAAAAATTGTAAAGCAATTTTCAACAGATGTTGCATTACTCAGCTGATATACATACAATGCATTATGAAATAAAGTAAATATTTTACCATACCACAAATATTGAGATTAAATGAGAAACAATAATATTACAAAGATCTAGGGAAAATATAACAGTATAATGAAAATAAAATTGTTTAGTTTTTGAAAATAAAATTATACAATATACATATATAATTAAGTAAATTAAATAGTAAATAGTAATAAAAAAGTGGCCATTTACTACTTTCTTAAAGTACAAAATTTTACACAACAAATATCAATTTTATAGGAAAATTTAGAACCAAATCTCGAAATTGTATAATGTGCTTTTTTACTACTATATTTTAATACAATTTTTTTTATTTTAATTCGCACAAGATCTTGTTTTTTATAAATTTAAATGGTTTTAATAACATTTCTATTTTTTCAAAAAAAAAAAAAATCTTGACATTGTAAAAAGTACTTTTCTCCTGTTATTTTTTATAGGAATATTTTTAGTTTAAACACTACAAAAATTTTGTTTTTCAACAAACTAAAATAATTTGGATTGCAAAATATCTTTTTTCTAAGAAAACTGCCAAAAAAAACCGAATATACAGCTAAAAATGCTAAATCTTACAAGTGTGGCAATATAATTTTGTAGTAAATGATAATGTGGCATATGTTTAGGCGTTTTAAATTTTTTTTGTATGCATATTTTAATTCTACCTTGTATTTTTTTGTTTTGTGTGCTGCCAATATGAAGATTTTGATAAATTACATACAAAAATGGTATGGCCATACTAAAGAAACCAATTCCGTACATTTTGTTCTGTTGATTTTATTTTTGTAATGACTTGAGAAATTTACATAATAAATAAATGAAAACTAAATAATTGTAATCCACCTTTGAATAAATAAATGAAAAATAGTATTCTTTATTGAAAAAAAAAAATGTTTAAAGTATTTTTTTTACTTTAACATGCAGAAAATGTTAATTCCATCCCTGAAATTAAAAGTGATTTCATACCGAAATTTGTTTTCCTTTTTCGTTTTCTAAAGCACCAAACTACGGATTGAATTCCGTTTCCGAATGGAATTGAGCTCTGTGACATGGCTGATAGTATTTTTCTACTACTATTTTTTTATACGATTTTTTTTATTAAAATACTACAAAAATTTCGTTTTTCAACAAACTAAAATATTTTGGATTGCAAAATATCGTTTTTCTAGGAAAGTTGCCAAAAAGCACTAAATCCAAAATAGTACTTTTCTACTACTATTTTTTTGAAAAATTTTTGGTTTTTTTTTTTTTTTTGTAAAAAAATATTGGACTTTAAAAGTAAAATTTTGGCTGAAAATGTGCAAAATAATAAATAATACTTTTCTACTACTATTTTTTAATACAAAAATTTTAATTTTATTTGTATCGCATATTGTTGGTCTTCAACAGTTTTTGTAACAAATGTGTAATTTTCTATGAAAATTTTAAAAATAGTTAATAGTACTTTTCTACTTCTATTGTTTTTATAGGGAAATTTTTATGGTAATCACTACAAAAATTTTGTTTAACAAACTAAAATCTTTTTGGTTGAAAAATATAATTTTTTCAAGAAAATTGCCAATAAAGCGCTAGATCGAAAATGCTACATTTCTACTAATATCTTTGTTTTCCGAAATTTTTAGTTTTTTTCAGTATAAAACATTGGACTTCAAAAAATTCAAGCTTGTTAATTTTTGCTGAAAACTTAAAAAATAATAAAAAGTACTTTTCCACAGCTGTTTTTTTAGCAAACAATTTTTTAATTTTATTTCTATCGAATCTTGGTCTTCAACGATTTTGGCAACAAAATCTATCAATTTTAATGAAAATTTTCAAAAAGTAATAAAGTAAGGAACTTAACTGCAAAAAGTTCTTTTCTACTACTACCTTTTTATACCAAATTTTTATTTTAAAGAGTGTAGACTTTTTTCTTTAGCAAGTTTTTTGATCGCAAAATATCATTCATAAAAAAAATCCAAAAAGCACTTAAACGAAAATAGTACTTTTCTACTACTAATTTTGTTCTACGAATATTTTGGTTTTTTCCAGTAGGAAATAATGCAATTCAAAATGTTTAAAGTATCTTAGCATTTAAATTTTTCACTCTTTAGAAAATTTTTTAAATTGTACTTTTTAACAATAAGCACTTTTCTACTACTATTTTTTTTGTTAAACATTTTTAATGTTATTGTTAGAAAACCATATTTGACAACGATTTTGGTCGCCAATTATACACAGTTTGTGAAAAAATTGGCAAAAGGAGTACTAAATGGGTAAAAAGTACTTTTCTACTACTATTTTTTTAATACAAAATTCAACAAATTAAAATTTATTTGCACGTAAAATATTTTTTTAAACAAATTTCTAAAAACCAATTAATTAAAAAAAGCAGTTAATAAAAAATAGTACTTAGTATAGTACTACTACTATTTTTAGTAGGAAATTTTCTTGCTGTTTTCATAATAAAATGTTGGATTTCAAAAATATTTAGGGATTTTAGCCTATCAGTTTTGCTAAGAATGTACAATGTAATAAAAAGTACTTTTCTACTACTAGTGTATTATTTGTATCGAATCTTGGCCTTCTTCTTCGATCTTTGTAACAAAATTTATAGTTTTCTATTAAAACTGACAATATATTACTAAACAGCAAAAAGTACTATTTACTACTATTTTTGTTTTACTAAAATTTTTATTTCATTGAGTATGAAATTTTGTTTGTTTGCACTAAAACGAAAAAAGTAGCTTTCTAGTACTATTTTTCTTTTCCGAAATGTTTTGTTGTTTTTACAGTATAAAACACCGTTTTTCAGAAACTTTTAAGGATTTTAGTTTTTTTTTTGTTAAAAATATACGATATTATTAAAATGAATTTTTCAACGGGCTTAGTTGCACAATACATATATGTTTCCCATAATCTATAAGATCTACTACTATTTTTTTTTTTGTATAAAAATATTTATTTTTTCTTGTTTTTCAAAAAATCTAAAAAAATGTAAACTAAATGTCTATTTCCCAACAAAAATTCCAAAAGAAGCTCTGGGTTGGAAAAAGTACTTTTCTACTACTATTTTTTCTACGAAAATTTATATTTTAATAAGAATTAAATTAAGTTTATCCACAAATTAAAATGTTTTTGGTCACCAACTTTTATTTAAGACAATTGCCAAACAGCATTAAATTTAAAAAGTACTTTTCTGCTACTATTTTTATATTACGAACATGTTTGGTTATTTTTTCAATATGATATATTAGAATTAAGAATTTGTTTGGATTTATTTAAATAGTTTTAATTACCAGTACACTTAATTTTTTTCGCCACACTGTGCTTACAAATAGTTAAAATTGATATTTAACACAAAAGTGATATAAAAAACAAAAAAAGCTTCTGACCTACCATTTGGGTCTCAAAATTTATTTGTGTTTGTATAGAAGAGGCTATTGAAAAATTAAAATAATTTTCTTATTTGCACATGTGTTTGCTCAAAATGATTTTTGAATGCAGTGTCAATAGTATTTGTGGCAGGCAGGCACTAAAATAAAAATCATGTTATTTTTATCTCCTGTGTGTGTTTTGTTTGTCTGTGATTGAAAATGCTAAAAATCCTAAAACTACTCTTTTATAAGGTCATAATGGGATTGTTTGTTTTAAGAGGACCCAGGCAGGGAATACGCTTAACAAATGTCACCCACTTTAACATGTTTTTCATGACATTTATTTGCATTTTTGAGTAGCAAGTAGTGTTTGTCACCGCGTTTCTTTTTTTTTCTTCCTCAACATCATCTTTTACTTGTTCTACTGCCGTTAGTGCAACATCTCCATGGATCTATTATTATTGCCACAGTTTCTGCTGTTAACACTCACTCTCACAGCCACCACCATTATTGCTAGTGTAGTTGCATTTAAAGGTATACATCACTTATCTTTGTTCACTAGTACGTGACACCTTTCCTTACTTAACTTCAATCCTGGTGTTAGATATTCACTTTGTATGTGTGAGCGTGTGAGTGAGTTTGTCACAAGAAGAACGAAAAAAACAGTTGTAAGTGTATGAAGAGTTAAGTTTTTTGCTCTTAAAAAAAATGCCGGAAGTGCTGACATATCTACTGCATTTTCTAATAAGAGTGACAGCTGTATCAGTTATTTTACATATGAAAGAGAGAGCAGAAGGTTGCACGGGCATGTCCCAAGCTAAAGGTAAATAGGCCGTATATTAAGGTTCCCTTATACTACACAATATTATTGAGCACTTTTAAAGCTAATGTTATTGTCGCTGTGCTACACATTCATTCAATAAGTTGCCCTAACTCATTATTTTTTTCGAAATCGAGATTTTTGAATTTTTCGATACATTAGATGTTCTTCTATCGAAATATACAAATAACTCGATTTCAAAAAAATAATTAGTTAGGGCATTTTTATATTAAGGTAACGATGTGTATAAATGTGTAAATACATACATATAAATATATATAACTAAATAAATATTTTTATAGCCTTCACCAAAATTTGTAAAGCGTTTGTAATTCCGTGTGTAATTCTGGGTCCTTATGAATAGGGAAGACGAATAAATGATGTCGGTCTTTCTGTAATTGAAATCAGTTTTCCGAAGCTCCCCTAGAAAAGCTAGAGACTTCGGTCTTAGACTGGTGTATCAGAAATAATCTGAAATATATTGATATTGAAAATCGGCAGATTCAAAAAGACGGTTTCAGAGCTGGGAAATTTAAGTTTCTTTTTTGGTTTAAACTAATTTCTGTTTTTTGTTTGTTAATTAAATCTCTTTTATGTTTCAGTAAGAATTAAATTCACATTAAATTAAAAAAATCAAACAGACTATTCCAGGGTTGGACTAATTAACTAACTAATTTTTTTTTAAACTAATTTTTTCTTTTTCTCTATAGATTAAACACAATTTACACTTTTAAAAGAAATCAATTTGTATAAATTACAAAGTAGAAAAATCTAAAAGAATGATTCCAGAGTTGGGAAGTGTACACTTTTTGGCTTGTTAATGTAACTAGGTCAAATTAGTTTTTCACTTTTATTTATAAATTAAACATATTTCATGTTTTAGAAAAGAAATTGTTTTATGTATAAAACTAGAAAAATTAGAAACACATATCCAGAGTTGGGCAATTAAAATATTTTTGGTATATAAGAGTAACCAAAGACAACTATTTTTTCTTTGTTAATTAAATATATTTTAGAAAGAAATAAATAAATAATATTAAGATCAGAAAAATCAAAAATATGGTTCCAGGGTTGGAAAATTTAAAGTTTTTTTTTACAAAAAAGTAGCTAAATAAAATGAATAATATAATAAAAAAAATTGTTTTGTGTATAAAATTAGAAAAATTTAAAACACATCTCCAGAGCTAGAAAATTTAATCTTTTTCGATGTAAAAAGATTAACTAAACAAAACTATTTTTGCTATTCTTTGTTAATTCAACATATTTTATGTTTTAGAAAGAAATGATTAGATAATATTAAGATCAGAAAAATCAAAAATATGGTTCCAGGGTTGGAAAATTTAAACTTTTTTTGATAAAAAAAAGTTATTAAATTAAATAAATAATAAAACAAAAAAATTGTTTTGTGTATAAAATTAGAAAAATGCAAAACACATCTCCAGAGCTGGAGAATTAATTTTTTTTGTGTTAAAGAGCGACTAAACGATACAATTTTTTTCTTTGTTAATTAAACATATTTTATATTTTAGGAAGAAATAAATTAATAATACTTAGATTAGCTATATCAGAAATATAGTTCCAGGGTTGGAAAATCGAAACTTTTTTGTTTTTTGGTATAAAAGTAATTAACTAAATTTTTTTTCTTTTACTTAAACATATTTTATATTTTAGGTAGATCTTTACTCAAGAGTTTTTTTATATTTGTTCAGTGTTCTGTGTCGGTATCAACATGGTAAAGGCTGGCAAAGTTTTAACTTATATATGTACATTCAAGTTACCTTACATATTGGTGAATAAATTGTCATTAGAAAGTGCTGATTTCTACTAAAGTCTTCTTTAATTAATCCTTGCTCATATCAAGGAAAAATTTACTCCTGTTAATTTATTTTAAAAAGGCCTTTATATTTTAGCATTACTTAAACAGAAAGTACGTCCTTGGTTTATTACTATTTTTTTTGTTTTGCTTTGATTTTTACTCTAGAAATCTGGTATTTTTAGTGCCTGTTGAAGCAGAAATTGTGTTGTTGTTTTTTTTCACCTTCGCAAATCTTTTTGAAAGCACGTTTTTGCATATGACGCAAATATTATGATGATTTTACGTTTCCTTATTTCATTTAATTTTATTTTCATCCAAAATAAAAAATCTGTTAAACTGATTTCGTTGCCAAATGTGAGCTTGCAAAAATCAATGTGTTAATACATGCAAGTCGCGCAAGTGTCTGTCTGCAGGTGAATGAAAAATTTTATGAATGTTGATTGCAATTTGTTTTCTAACAGCCTCTTGACATTTTTTTTTTTTTTTTGAAGTAGTTGAAGTGAAATTTTGTGTTAAAATAAATGTTATGAAAAACATCTGGTTTTTGTTTAATATTAGCAAAATGTGCTTTAAAAAGCATAAACTATAATCATGTCAAACGCCAAAAAAATGATTAAGAATTTAGCTGCAGAATATAAAAAGACTTAAATAAAACTATTGAGCTTCTGCCAGCTAACGTGGAATTTTGTAGCTTGGATAAATAGTAGTAGATCTTTTTTTTCCTATTCGAATACATGGAGGAAATACAGTAGCATTTGAATGAGCTTCCTTATATTGCGAGTTTATTTTACTTATTTGAAAAAATACAGCACATATTGCTTTATAAGAATATCATTTCTTTTTAATTTACCAGCTTTGTGGTGCAAATATTTTTCCTAGCATTAAATATGGGAGAAAGCAAAATAAATAAATAAATAAATAAATAAATATCTAAAAAAACTCGTTATTGATACTGTCAATGTTGTGCTAAAATAATACTGATGGCAACTATTGACAACATGCGGTTACGATATTTATAGTAGAACGGAAAGAAAGCACAAAAATATCTAGTAGCAATAAAAAAGGACTAAAAATATGCACAAGTAAAAAAAATATGCCATACATGTATTACGCTTGTTGCAATAACTCATATACTAACAAGCAATCATGTACATTTATTACATAGCATCTGAAAGGAAAAATACAAACCGACCATTAGTGGCTGCTGTCACAAAAAAAAATTATGAAAAATACCAAAAACAAAATATATAAGTCCTTTTTTTCATACACGAGTTGTTAAGAAATCATGAAAAGGCAGTTACATTAAATTGAATAAAAAGTATAAAATAAGTAGAATGTAAAGAATGAAGACATACACATGATGGTTAAATTGAAATTGAACCTTGTGGTGTTTAACAGCAGACATTTTAACGTTGCACAAACACAAAACGCCGCAACACGATGATGGCGACCCACTTGCTCCTTTTTCTTGCAGACTATACTTAGAATCAGTTTTTCTAAAATTTCCTTTTATAAAGAGTTTTCATTTTTTTTCCTGCCTTGTCGTGTTTATTGCCAACAATTGCCAGTGGTTGCAGTCAATGGTCAAATATTTCATGAATGAAGTGGATAAAAAAGAAAACACAAATTGGACTTGATGTTTTAAGAGTTCTTACAAAAAAGAGAAATCAATGTCTGTCTGAACAGTGGGGAAAATTATGTTATTAAAGGCGGTTTCAGACTATATATACAATTTCTGATCTAATTTCTGTTTAAAAAATTTCAAAAAACAATAACAACTCAACATGTCAGAGTTGCATTTTCCACAAAAGTATTAATACTTGTATTATAGTCTGAAACTGCCTTAAGGAACATTTGTCCTCTTAAAAAACATAAAACAATTTTTGTAAGGGCACTTCAAAGCTCAAAATCGATAACAAGTGTCTTATGCAGTTATTCAAGATTCAAGAATAAATAAAATTGTTTAACAATATTCTTGTTTTTATTTCACAGCCCACTGTGCACGGTCCTTTAGATTTAATTAAGTTGAGATAAGATTTTATCTCATAAAGTTTTTTGAATATTCTTTATATATACATTCTTCAATTTTGCCAATTTTCCGACTTAGAACTGTTTTAAAATTCTTTATTTTATTTTTGTAATTTCTATCTCATGCAACAATAGTTATGCAACGAAATTTTATTTTTAATTTTATTTTGCAGCCCACTGTGCAAATGTATTCATATTTTATATCTTCAAGTTCAAAGGAAAAACTTGCAAGTCTATAAAAGTAAAATTTTTGGGATTTTCCTTTGTTTACAATCTAAATTTTTTACCGTCCCACTGTGCATAGTCCTTAGCACACTATTAGATTAAAGTTAAGATTTTATGTTATATTAAATTTTAAATAGTCCACTGGTCAGTTTATAGATTTTTTATTATCTTAGTCCACTGTGCAAAAATTTTTAAATTTCTAATTAATATTATTTTTTGCGATTTCTTTCTTTTAAATGAAATTTTTGATCCTCATGCCATAAAAAATAAAATTTACTTTTCATTTTATTTTGTTGTCAATTAAAATAAAATTTAGTTTTCATTTTATTTTGTTGCCCACTGCGCGGACATTTTTATATTTTTTATTTTAATAGAACAACTTTTAAGTACTAGTATGTATACATATATAAGTTTTCTAATTTTCTTGTGCAAGCAAGTCATATATTTTTGCTTCTCAGCCCATAGTGCAAACTCTTTAAGGCTTATATCACGTTAAATTGAAGATACTATGTTGTTTAAAATTTTCATTGACTTGTTTGTGCAATTGAGTGGTGTTAATTTTGATTTATTTATTTTAAACCCATTGTGCAGTTATTTCTTTATTAGTAAGTCCCACTTTACACTAGTCAAGTCTTATTGTTAAGCTCATCACTTTTTCTTCTTTGAACTTTCATCGGCGTTCACACAATGCAAGTCTTATTTTTCAGCTCATATTTTTTATGCATAGTTTTGTGTATGCATGTGTGCTTTTCTGACGTTACGAATGTGAAAGCAAAACGTATTGACAGTAGATGAGTACTCGTTTCTTTTCCCCTCGTATTTCTCTCCTACAAACTAATCAGCTAAGCAATAAGACTTTCATAGTGTAAACTAGGACTAAGCAATTTTAATAATTTTAATTATTAAAATTAAAATATTTCTTTAAAAAACATATAAACGAGTTTGCATTTTATATCCTAATTTAATCCCATTTGCCCACTGTACATGCTGTGCTACCACTTATAAATAACATCAAACAGTTTTATAAAAGTGTGGGTAAATTATACCTGCATAAGTGTGTGTGTGTAAGTCCCCAGCGGGAAAACTCAGAAGACCTTGTTACTTCAAGTCTTATTTAAGGATTGCTTAGGATTTTTTATTCAATTACTATTCTCATCTAACTGCTAAAAAAATGCCTTATATGGGAAAAAAGAAGAGGACTGAATTTTTTTTTTACCAAAACAAAAACAATAGATATTATTTTGATGGTCTTTCAGAATCTCTGCTGAAAGAAGTGAGAGTGGAAAAACGAGTGTATATATATAAAAAAGGTAAAAACAATAATTATAATATCAAGGAAAACATAATAATAAATTGGAAAGTAAATTTTTAAACCCTACGATGACCAGGCCTTGTACTTCCAAAAAAGGAGTATAAAGGCCGTCTAGAAGGCATTCTTGCTCCTTCTTTTTCCGGCTGGGTCAGTACGAGCAAGGGCGTGGGAGTGTGTGTGTGTGTGTGTGTGTGTGTGTGTATGTGTGTGTTTACTCGCTGTAGCTTAAGTGTTGTTAATAGAGGTGGAGAAAACATCGATGGTACTATCGATGTATCGATGTTTTTGCATTTTTGTTAAACATCGATGTTTAATGACGACTATCGATGTTTTCTTTGTCATCTCTAAAAAATCGACAAGTTGAAAGAAAACACGCAAAAGGTGAGGATTAACTGAAATTTTATTTATTTCTAGTTTATTACTTTTACTTAACATATAGGAAATTTGTTTCGTGGTTTATAATATAAGGTATTGGTGGCAACCGTGGGGTTATCTATCAAAAATGGAGAAACATCTTAAAAGTGAGTAAAAGTTAAAACAAACGTGTGTGCTGCAGAGTGGTGCGCGGGAATTTACTTTTTAGGCCGTCAAATTCCAGCGCACATTTACGTCCGACATTATATGGCTATAATGTTATTTTTTCTTCTTTACAGGAACGTCAGAGGAAGTCAGTCAGGCTGAGTCCTCAAAACGCAGTCGGGAAGGTTCGTATGTTTGGCAGCATTTTCAACGAACGAAGGAAAGGACACTCATAGCGGAAAAGTGTTAAAAACGGCTGGCAACACGACGAACCTTATGGATCATCTGAAACGCATGCATCCTAATTATCTAAATTCAAAAAATCCTCCTGCACCAACGAAACTGGATGCATTTTTAGTCAGAGATGTGCAGTATCCAGCTGATTCAAGGCGTAAGGTAGAACTAGATGAATATGTAATGCGTATGATTGCACTAGACGTGCAACCATTTAGTATTGTCAATGACAATGGATTTCGTGCTTTGATGCAGAAAATGGATCCCCGGTATAAATTACCTAGTAAAACCTACCTACGAGATGTATCGCTTCACAAAGTTTACGAGACCTTAAAAGACCAACTTCGGTCTGCATTGGAATGTGTGGAGTATGTCGCACTCACAACAGGCGGTTGGACTTCAAAAGCAAATGAGGGCTATTTGACTATAACTTGCCATTTTATTAATTCTGAATTCAAGCTAAACTCAGCCGTTTTGTCAACAACTACCCTTTTAACGCCCACCAACCACACTGCTGCGAATATTGCAGCCAGAATTCGCGAGGTTTTGACGGAGTGGGGTCTGATGCAAAAAGTTGTTTCTATAGTGACCGACAACGACTGCACTATGAAGAAAGCATACGAGCTTCTGGAGATTAAGCATTTTCCATGTTTCGCACACACCATAAACTTGCTAGTTCAAGATGTCCTTAAACTTGAAGTACTTGTGCCCATTTTGGCTAAATATAAGTCCATTGTTTCCTTTATGAAACGCAGCACAATTACAATGGCCAAATTTAAGCAGGCCCAAACTATTGAAACCCCACTTGGCCTGATTCAGGAAGTGCCAACTCGATGGAACAGTGCCTTCCAAATGATAAAAAGACTTTTAGAAACGAAGGAAGCACTATCATCTGTTTTATTATGTACATCTAAGGCTCCGGTTCCATTTTACGCAGAGGAAATCGATGCTTTGAAGGAGCTTGCGGAACTTCTGACTCCATTCCAAGATGCAACTCTGGCTATTTCTGGCAGCAAAAATGCAACAATTTCTTTTGTCATTCCTCTAAGATGCGAGCTGCATCAAAAATTGCAAAACTTAAGACCTAATCTTAAAACTGCAGAAGTTATCTGTGCCTTCGAAATGTTAAGTAGCCGTTTAAGTGATAGATTTGCACACTATCAAACACGGACTGTTCCCCGCATATCAACCCTAATAGATCCTCGATTTAAAAAGGATGGTTTTAAGTCGGTTTCAAATTCAGATCAGGCAGTTAAGGCTTTGGAGCAGGAGATATATACTGTTTTGTCAAGAACTCCACGGGAGCAACCAATACCACCCGAATCTTCTGAAAAACCACATTTTTCTTTTTTGCAAAACAAAATTAAGTCAAAAATAAAATCATCGCGAGCGGATGCCATTGTAATTTTGAGACAGCACCTGGAAAATATAAATGAACCAGAAGAATGCGACCCTCTTTCGTTTTGGAAGGGAAATTTAATAAATGTAATTATAATTAATATTCTGAAATTAATAAACTTTTTTTAGACGAATGCAGAAAGTATGGTGGCTATCAAAGAGGTAGCAAAAAAATATTTATGCGTACCGGCAACTTCCTGCGAGTCGGAACGAATGTTCAGCAAGGCTGGACAAATTATTTCCGATCGGCGAACGCGCCTCAAGACTCTCGTGGTCGATAAACTTATGTTTATTAACAAAAACCAGTCAATTTTTGAAAATTTTAAAAAAAAATCTTCGATCTCTATTTTTTATAAACGATCTCTCATTTTTAAATACGTTTGTGAAACGTATTATTATTTTAACCTATGAATTTAAATGTTGTTTTTTTATTATTTTAACCTATGAATTAAAATGTTGTTTTTTTTTTATTTTATTCAATAAATAAAACTTTAAATTTATTATTTTATTTATTTTAATTATTAGTATTTTTACCAGTTTGGTGTATTTCATTTGCACGTTCATTTTGCATAATTTACAATAATAAGTGCGTTCGAGAACTCAAAAATTTGTAAAAATTTTTACTATTTTTTACTGGATTGCGTTCGAGTACACAAAATCCAGTAAATGAGAGGGTGAATTGAGAGAGAAAAGTGACAGTTCATTTACTGAGTAATTGCAAGTTTTTACTGGATAAATTTTTGCCAGTAAAATCCAGTAAAACGAAACCATATGTTTTTTAATATAAACAAACAAAAGTAGAGGGAAACAAAAATTTTTAGTTTTTGATGAAATTTTTAATATAACAAAAAAAAAACAAATGTATTAAGTTATAAGCATTATAACATTTATTTAAGTTTGATGCTAGAAAAATATTCGGGTATGTTATGTATTCCACGTGAAATTAAAACGTGCGTAATTTCCATAGAATTTTTGGAAATATGTATGTATATTTTCTTAAGAAACATCGATGTTACATCGATGTTTCGCTTAAAATCATCGAAAAGATCGATGGTAGCAAACATCGATCTTTCTCCACCTCTAGTTGTTAATGCAATGTTTTCTTGTTTGCATTGAATTCTTAATACGAGTATGTAACTAGTTATATATTTTGTAAGTGAATGATGCATACATGTATACAAACTAGTGATGAGCGATAGCGTGATTTTTTAATAATGTTGCTCCTTGTGAATGTGATTTCTAAGTCGCAGTTCTTTTAAAATATGACTGTGATCACAGTTTAGCAGTATTTTGTTGGTAGCAGTTCCGTTATTTTGAGAAATCTAATAAGAAGAGCAGCAGTGAAATTAAATACTGACTGTGATCACGGTTTAACACATTTCAGCTCTTCTGCTTTAAAAGTATTTATTTAGTATTGGTGTTTTGATAAATACTAATAAGAAGAGCAGCAAGAACAAGCAATTAGCAATCAACCCCGTTCAGGGAAGGAAAATGACTTCTTGGATTTTGTACCAACTATGAAAATAAAATGTATTTTTTAGACCATGACGGTACCAATTTTTCATATTTATTAATAAAAACAGAAACGTAAAAAAATTAGTATAAAAATACAGAAGTTTACAATAAAAAACAGAAACTTAAAACAAAAAAACATTAAATATTACATTCATAAAGGTACATTCGTATATTCGACTATTAGATTAGAGATTAAAATAAAACACACACCAAAAAATTAAAGAGAACATAGGCAAAATTAATGTTACTATATAGTGAAACATTGACATTTTTGAATTGTACCAAGTAAATCGCGGTAGTACCACGGTACTAAAAAGGTGAAAAATGTACCATAAAAAGTACAATTGTACCATGATTTCCATCCGTGACCCCGCTCAAATATTGAGAATAAATAAAAAAAAATATAAGAGGCAGAGAGACAATAAAATTGCAAATATAAAAATGTGAGTTGTACATAGTTACCAGAAAAGATGATTTGACACGATTTGACGATTTTTTTTTTGTTTTTGACAAAAGCTGAAGGTATAAAAAAAAATTAATGTGGTAGCTTTATTTACTGTAAAGTAAGCATTAAAGAACAATCACAGTTTGTATGAAAGAACTATATTTCCAAAACCTGTTACTTGATAAATTCAGTCACAGTTGTGATTTGTGATTTTTCAATCGCTGTGAAAAAGTAACAGGTTTCTAAATATCGCTCAACTCTAATACAAACATATGTACATGTACAAACATATGTACATGTGTGTGTAAGTTAGTAATTTTTTAAAAAAATATGTATGTATGTGTATTGAATGAAAACAATGTTGGGAAAATCTCATTTGAAATCAGTTTTCAGAAGCAGTGTAATTATTTTAATTCTATATGTATTTGCTCTTTGTAAGAGAAAATGCAGCGAAAGAAGTATAAAACATATGCTCTCATCTGTATTACTCCCTTTATCTCTCTCTCCCTTACATAAAATCAAAGTTTCAGCAAGAAAACTTGTCTTCTTTTAATTAATGTGTAAAAAGGAGCCAATTAATGATTTGGCAAGTCTCATAACATAAATGGGTCCTTCGAGCCAGCACTTCGAGCCTTTACTCAATTACTTTAAGACAAACATATAAAATATTATTTTTTCCACAAATACGTTTTATTTCCTTTTTGTATATAAAACATATTTCTATTGAAAAAAAATAAATATGGCGGTGATAAAAATACAATGTTAAAAGTATTAATAAAAGAATTTAATTTCATTTCAATTAGAGCGGCAACAAAAATTTCCGTCTGAGTTTAAATGTTTTATATACATTTACTATTTTTATTTTGTTGTATAACGAGTTTATTCAATTCATATTCTTTTATTTTTCAATGAAAATGAAAATGAAAATAAAACACACTAACACAAGCGATTGGTTTAAATATTTTGTCTCTTGTTGTGAAAAAGGATGATGCATTGTTCGTATGGCGAATATTGTTCAATCAGGCGAGTTATAACGCACACACATCATAAATCATTGCATGTATATATATATATATATATATATATATACATATATATATATATATATATATATATATATATATATATATATATATATATATATATATATATATATATATATATATATATATATATATATGTATGTATATATGTGCATGGTATGGAGGGTGGCGATGAAAGTGTCATGGCTTTGATGTTAATTCCATTTAAAGGATTAAATATTTTCGCTATTAAACTTTTCATGTGCTTGCTGTTGCTTGCACTATGGAGAGCATATGAAATATTTTTTTCATAACCAATTGAATTTTTTATTTACCAGATTGGGCAAAGTGCAATCCCGTATGGGATTGGGTCAACATAATTGCCCCTCTTCGTAACCTAATTTCACTTAAAACAGTGTTACCAATTCAAAGTTATGAGCCTGAAAAAAACAACCGTTATTACCAACATATACATACACAAATTTGATGCGACAGTTTAATGTGTGGCCAGGCCGATTTAGTAGGCTCAAGATTTCTTAAAATCATTTTTGAGGAACCTCTAAAAATCCCCTAATTTGAATTGATCTTGTTGATATACTTTGTTTTCCAGATATTTATCCCCGATTTAAGGCAGTCGAAATCACTCAAAAAATTAATCATTTTCGTATAAATTTTCTAATCACCCTGATCGACTGGGTTGTGAAAATAGGAGAATTTTGTTTTTTTATATAATTTTTTTTCTTGCTAAAATAATTATGAAAATTTGTTTGATATGTATTTTTATAATGTCTCGAAATAGAAACAAATGACTCAGACCTTTTCCCTAATTATGGACTCGCTTATGATATATTCTATAACTGGCCCATTGTGCTTTGTTGACTATAAAAATATTTTATATTTGAAAGCAATTGTTAGTCATATAATTAAATTTTTTTTATTTCTTTCCTCTCTTACACCTACACTCTATCCTTCACTCCTCTCATCTTCTACTCACCATACTTCAGTTACTGTTACTTGTAGCATGCCTTTGCTTGACTCAGTTAAATTTTTTTGTATTGGCAACCTTCTACAAAATCCACATGTGAATCATATTTGCTGTTATCGAACCAATTTTTAATTCATTTTCATACCAGATGCAAAAAGAAACAACTATTGTTTTAAACAAAAAATGCATTGAAACTGGAAACGGAAAAAAAATCTAGATAAAAATGATTCAATTTTTGGTTAAAAGATTTCAATTTGGTTTGGCCAGTTTGCTGCAAAAAAAAAATAAAAAATAAAACGAAACAAAATCCCCAGACATGATGGAAAAGAAGATTAAAACTTTAAGGCACATACGAGTGAAGCAAGAGTTTTGTAAAAATATTTTCTTAATAAAAATTTAAATTAGCCAAAGAAACTAGCTTTTAAGGTTTAAAATAATTTTTAACAATTAAATTTTTAGTTTTATAATCAGCCACTACAGTGCAAATAATATTTTAAATCCCTAAAAGTATACTGTAATATTAAATTTTTTATGCTGCCTTTGCTTATGCTGTACGTATTGCATGCTGTACATATCTCTCACATGCCAAGCATTTAGATTTTAGGTGAAATCTACTAAGCCAAGTTAACAAACCCTTAAAAAAAAACTACAATATATATAAAAAAAGGAAACTGGAAAAAATAATGCATAATAACATTAGTTCGTTTATAACGCTACATAAAATTTAAACCAGACAATGGTGCCAAGCTTTAAATATGGCGACATTGTGGATGGTGAGAGAAAAAGTAATGAAGCAGTTTATCTATTTATGTAGTTGTAGTGTTGTAGCAAGACAATGTTATTATGCTGGTTGTTGAGTTCTTTTTTCTCTCTATTGCTTAGATTAAAAGGAGAGTCAACGGGCAACACTCGGAAGACGTTTGGCTTGTGGAGCCACCTTACTTACCTATGAGATGCTGGGAGACTTAGTTTTTCTTTATTGGCACTTTATTATCCAAAGTAAAGCTAGTTAATGTTTCCTATTAGCTAAATTTAATAATGAGGACTTTGTGTCTAAATAACGCAACTTTCTGTTTAAAGGCTCAGTTAGCCAACTGTAATGGAATGTAACTGTAACGGTAGGAAACAGCTGATTGATATTGTTATGTCAAAAGTAATGTACAGATTCTTACATTACGGTTACATCTCTATAACCATTTTCATTACTTTTCACATAACAATATCGATCAGCTGTTCCGTACCGTTGCAGTTACATTTCATTACAGTCGGCTAACTGAGCCTTCCGACTGCAAAGAAGGACTCATTACTTTGTAAGCGTTGTATTTAAATTATTTTTTGCATATATTTTTAAAATTTTATGTTAAGGTCCTTTCAAGTCTGCTTTTTTTCCTGTCCATACGAACATTTGTATCTGTTTCATATTATTCTCCTCTTAATATTTGCTTTTACCTCTTTTTTTCTTTAACACAGGTGCTGGAATGTAGTTATTTACTTTGTTGTCTTTTTTTTTTTTGCTGTTCGTATTCACGTTAGATGCTAGAAAAGCATTATTATTATTTTTTTTAATAAAATAAGTCTTGAGCTTGTTGCTGTTGTTGTAAAAGATTAGCCGGGTTATATTTTTGGCACAAAGAGTTTAGTTAAAATAAATGTTTAACAAGCAACAAAAAAAAAAAAAAAAAACTACAACGGAAAATTTACAAAAACAAATCAACAACCCAGCAAAATATGTGAAAATAAAAATTTCAACAAATTTTTAAAGTAGTTTTTGACGGGGAGACAACTTCCCGAAAAAATCGCCAAAGTGGAAGAAATAGGCATAAGATTGTCAGAAGCGATTGGCCAAAATAATAAAAAAAAAATTGTCGAACGGAAAAAATCACTGAAGCGCAAAACCAAAAAAGTCACAGTAACAAAAATAGATTTGGATCGAACTCGTTCACTAGTTCATTTTTGCCACAAACCAATGATCAAACCCATGTTATTTAAATGGGCTTGATCAGTAGTTTGTGGCAAAAATGAACTAGTGAACGAGTTCGACCCAAGTCTAAACAAAAACAACTCCAAGGTCGACAAACTCCAACTACAAAGCGCAAAATCACTAAACTAAAAATCCAAACATTACCAGAATGTAGAAGTTTCTGAAAGTGACAACAAAACCAAAACATAAAAATCGCAAAAGTGATATAAATAAAGTCGCCAAAATTTTAAAAACATAAAATGTAAAAAAATAAAATATAAACGGTCTAATTCATAAAAAATATTTAAGGTTTATTACAGGTTTATTTGACAAATTTCCCATAGAAATATGTCAAATAAGCGCTTAATAAACCTGAAATATTTTTTATGAATAAGGCAGAAAATCTTTAAAAAATTAAATGCTTAAATGGAAAAAAATCGCTCAAGTAGAATTGATTGCTTCTACTACAGACTGAAGAAATTTCGAAGGCAAGTTAAAATGGCTAAAAATGAATAACTCCTAAGAACGAAAAAATTGTTTGAATGGAAAAGTCACTAAAACTGAAATATATACTATATCGATAAAAAAAATTAAAGAATTCCCAAAGTAATAAAGATGGCAAAAATAAACGGAAAAATTGTCTAAACATGAACTACAGCAAAAAAAAAAAAAAACCTTAAAAATATATACAAAACTAGACACATCGTCAGAATGCAGAAAACAAAAAGTTTCCTAAACAAAAATAAATTGTCAATCTTAAAATCAATAGCTAGTACAAAAACGAACAAAAATAAGTCATCAAGATTAAAAAAATATCACCAAAACGGAGGCGGGAAATATCAGAAGAAGTGAAATGTTGCAAAAGAGAAAATAAGCCCAATACCTAAAAATCTCTAAGGTGTAATAATAATGTTTCTTAGATCGCAAGAAAAATCGCTAAAATAGAAAAAATCGAAATATTGCAAAAAAAATTTTCAGACAGGAAAGCATATCGATCAAAATAGTATATCGCCCTTAACAGAAAAAATTATATAAACGTAAAATCTCAGAAGTGAAAAATTCTCTAAAACTAAAAAAACGCCAAAACAACAAAAATTCTAAATTAAAAAACAAAAAGCATTAGATTTAAACAGAAAATAGCCTAAAACAGAAAAAAAATATTAACCAAGAAATTTCAAAAGTGAAAAATTCTCGAAAACTGAAAAATCGCCAAAAAAAATATATAGAGTGGAAAAACATTAGACTGAAATAGAAAATCACCTAAAGTAGAAAAAATTATGTAAACAAAAATCTCAAAATCGAGAAATCCTCTAAAACTGAAAAATCGCCAAAATTATTGCCTTAAAAAAATCGTCAGATTTAAATCACCAAAACAGAAAAAAATTCAGCTTCTTTTTTAATTGACAACCCAGCTAAAAAAATTATATATGGTCCATATATTTTTAATATATATATATGAATATGTATGAATTCATGTATGGAAATGTATGGGATTATACATGGCAAAACTATTATATATGAACTAATATATGGACTAATATATGAAATGTATTATAATATATGAGCTCATATATGGAAATTTAATTATGAAGCTCTTCATAGGCGGATCCATATATAGAAATACGATTTAATATATGGAGCCATATAAGAATGTATGCATACATGATATCTCACATAAGATCGTTTTTGCAATCAAAAAAGTTTGGATTTTATCACTGGTGAATTGGAAATCCATTAAAGAATGTATTCATGCATGCAAAGTTTATATGCGTACCCTCAGCGTTTAAAAACGAAAAACTTTTGTTACAAAAAAAAAAAAAAATCATTCTTGTATGATTTTATACATTGTGGATCAAATAATCATTAATTTTATCGGAAATAACAGAATTCTCTAGATAAGAAACAAAGTTCATATTACTGCAAAAATTATATTGGAAACTATTGTTAGACGGATTATTTTTTCTTTTATAATTAATTGCATTAGTTTTTAATCTAATTTCTTAAATTAAATTTTGTGTACGAATATGAGTTTTGTGTTTTTTAAATAATTGATTCACCTTTCGACTTAAAATGATGAATGAAATGACTTTTTGTTCGATTTTCATTATTTGTCAGTGTTGCCAGTTTTTTTCTAGAGCTTATCCCCAATTTTTGATTTGTCATCCCCGAAAATCCCCAAATTGAGTTTTTTTTATTAAATTTTTTTGTTTTGTGAAAAAGATGAATTTTTTTAATTTTATTTAAAATATAATGACAAAAATAACATATATATATTCAATAAAATTCATTTATATCGATAGATATATTTACATTCATATTAATTTTATTTGTACTTATAAAACTTGCAAAGAATAAATAACGTAGTTTAATACACACAAGTTTAAAAAAAATTTTAACCAAAGATTATCATTTCAAATATTTCAGAATCCAATTCTTCCGATTCATCAGCCTCAGAAATTTTGTTGTACTTAGTACTTGTATTAAAAAGCTTTAGCATTTCAGCAGAAGGATTAATTTGCCACAACAAATGGAATTATTTTCAAACTGTGTTTATTCTAAGAAGCGCTTTCAACAAGTCATATTTCATTTTGTTACGTATTCTTGTTTTGGTAGTGTTCATTATATTGGTTAATCCATGATACAATTATAACAGGTACATGCACAAGCCCAGCCTGCTATTGTATACAATACAATTAGTTGACAAACTTTATTTACAAGCTGCAGAAATGTTAGTGTATGTGTGTGAATAAAATGATTACAGTATTGCCATTGAGTTTACACATGGATGTGTTTCCAACGACACATTGAAGAGAATTACACTACACATGTTTTTTGTAGGTTAAAATGAAAACAAAACTAAATACAAATAGAAGATAAAATAGAATTACACACAGATTATATCTACATGAATGTAATTACATGGCCTACACATGAGAGTAATTGCATACTCTGTGTAATTACACACCTATTGGCAACACTGAATGACTGTAATCATTCATGAATGCCGCGTCTGCAATTGTACATTAGTTACCCTGTAATTGTTATTTTTAAAAACAAAAGGCATCTGTTTCTGACAATTATACGTTTGTTTATACCAACAAAATTAATGTGTTTTTTGGTGTTGTATTTTTGTTGTAGTCGTGCATGTACCTAGTATAATTGTACCATGGGTTAATCTGCCTTGATACTTCTTCTTTATTACCTACAGAATTCATTCACTATGAATAGAAACACAAATTTTTAGACTTGCCAGACACACGTTTCTTAGGTCAAAGATCATTCTTGTTACCATCAGTTATAAAAAAAATCCCAGACAATCCCCTTAATTTTAGTTATCATCCCCAACAAATCCCCACGAAACACACGAAAAACACGAAATTTTCATCCCCAATCTCGAAAAAAATCCCCAATTCGGGGACAAATCCCCTCAATTCAAAAGTGAAATATTCTCTAAAACTGAACAATCGCCAAAAACAAAGACAAAAAAAATAGAAACTTGCTAAATTAAAAAAAAAAATATCGCCAGAGTGGAAAAACATTAGATTTTAATAGAAAATCGCACAAAACAGAAAAAAGAAACGGAGAAAATTCAGAAGTGAAAAGTTCTCTAAAACTAAAAAAACGCCAAAAAAAACTTGCCATCAAAAAATTGCCAGAGTGGAAAACATGAGACTGAAATAGAAAATCGCCTACAGCAGAAAAATTATCTAAACAAAAAATTCAAAAATGAAAAATTCTCTAAGACTGAAAAATCGCCAAAAAATTGCCTTAAGAATCGCCAGATTTAAATCACCAAAACAGAAAAAAATAGTTTTTTTTTTAAGTTCACAGAGTAGAAAAACAAGATTTAAACAGAAAATAGCCAAAAACAGAAACAAATTTAATCGAGAAAGTGAAAAGTTCTCTAGAATTTAAAATTCTTCAAAACAGAAAAAATTTCCAGCGTGAAAAAATTTTCGATTAAAACAGAAAATCGCCCAAAGCAGAAAAACTTTTCGAACCGAAAAATCTCAAAGATAAAAAAATTCTCTAAAACTGAAAAATCGCCCAAACCAAAAAAGGGGAAAATAAAAAAATCGTCAGAGTATAATCGTCTACTATTTAAACAGCAAATAGCCCAAAACCAGCGTTGCCGCTTTGGTTATTTTTAATCAAAATTGGTTACTTTTTTTTCCAATGTGTACTTGTGTACTTTTTTCCCATTTTGGTTACTTTTCTTCAACACAAAAATAACCATTTTTATATGGTATATAAATTTGAATATAACTAACTATTGAGATAAACTATCACGCGATTGAAAGAATTTTCGTGGCTAAAAAAACATGGATGTGATTTTCAAACAGATGGTAAATATTGTATCCCAATAGAAATTGCTCAGATGTTCTTAATTGAAAATAAGAAGTTGAATTTTGGGACAAAGTTTCAAAACATACAAATTAATTCAACAAAAATTTTTTGGTGTCTTTATTAAATTTTGTTTTTAGTTTAATGCCATTTTCACACACTTCGGGGTCTTCTGAAAGAATATTTTCCCAGCTAGGTTTAGTCAGAACTAAATGCAGGAATAAGATTGATTTCAATACCAACTCTATAATGCATATGTATGTATATTTTAATAGTTTATCTATTCAGTCATGTGTTTGGATAACGAATATAACACTGTGTTTTTTTTAAGTCATGGAAATATAATCATATACGACCACCACTGCATGATAAAAGACAAAAAAAAGACCGGTGTCTTGCCCCAGGTCGTGCACATTTTTGTTTGCCCCAAAGATTTAGGGCCTCGGTGTCATTTTTGCATTTTCTCCGGTTCATAAATATCATTCGGAATTTTGATTTACTCTTTTAGGCAAAGTTGCAGCTCTTGTCATACAACAAAAATTGTGAACACATAAAATGAAAAAACATCTTCAAGATCAAAATCGCAAAAAAAAATTTTAAAAAAAATTTGAGTTTTATACCTTTCTGCCCATAGGTAGCAAGCGGTTCAATTCAAGGAATCTATCAACGATAAAAATGTGCCTAAGATCTCAATAAGCAACTTTCTACAACATATGAATTTCCTAGGAATGATTCTTAACACCGTTTGGGCAGCGCTTAGGCAGCCACAAAAGTAAAAAATTTCAAAGCAAATGAAATTAAAAAAACGCTGTTAAGAATCGTTCCTAGGAAGTTAATATTTTCTAGAAAGTTGTTCATTGAAATCTTAGGTACATTTTGGTGGTTGATTGTTTCCTTGAATATTCAACGGTTTGCTACCTATGGACCTGAACAAAAGAAAAAAAATAAAGAATAAATTAAAAAAAAAATCGACATAGTCGGGAAACAAGATTTAAACAGAAAATAGCCAAATTCAGAAAAAAAAATTTAACGGAGAAAGTGAAAAATTCTCTAAAACTGATAAATCGCCAAAACAGGGTAAATTTCCAGCTTGAAAAAATGTTCGATTAAAACAGAAAATCGTCCAAAGTGGAAAAACTTTTCTAACAGAAAAATCTCAAAAAATTGACAAAGTGGAAAAACATAAAACTGAAAAATCGCAAACAAAAATTTCCATCAAAAAAATCATCAGAGTGGAAAAACATTAAATTTAAACAGAAAATAGTCCAAAACAAAAAAAAAAAAAAATTAACCGAGAAAGTGAAAAATCTTCTAAAGAGAAAAAATTCTCCAAAACTGACAAAAATGCCAAATTAAATAAAAGTCGTGGAAAAAATTCGATTAAAATAGAAAATAGCTCAAAACAGCAAGCAGAACTTGTTTAAAAGTGGAAGAGTTGCCACTGCCAAAAAAATTGTTTTAGTGGAGAAAAACGTCAGAAATAAAAAATCGCTTAAACGGTAAAATATCTGAAACTAAGGCTGAGTTTACATTTGGCATTTCTTGTGTTGTCATTTCTCATTATGTTTTTTATATGAAAAGCAATGCCACACAACAAAAAAATCGGAAATGACAAACGTTGCCACTAGTACACACTATTGCGATGTCACAAAACGCCGTAATGTGCACTCGGGTTAAAAAACGAATTTCAATTGAACATTAAGGAAGTTAATAACACAATTAAAAGAACTTTTTAAAAAATAATATTTTCCACTCCACGCTTTCGAAGCAAAATAAAAAAACAAGGCATTTATGGAACATGCAATTTCTTTCGCATGTTCAGTCCAGGAAAAAAAATTTTGTTCGCTGGGAAGTTAAATGCACACAAATATCAAAAAAAAAAGCTTAAACTAAATATAAAGTGAAGTGGAAGAGAAAAGGAAAATAAATGTTAAAGATTAGTTCAGTTAAAAATTATGGTACCAGAAGGACAAGATACATATAACGACAACTACAATAGCACAAGTGACAAACAACAATATAAACAAATTAAATGAATACCTTTAAAATTGCACAAATTTTTTAAAAAGCAACAAGAATTTAACAAAATAATTAAAATTAAAAAGAGCTGAAGGCGAAGACTACAAATATTTAGTTAGAAACCAAAGTCTAGAACAAAACTTAGCGAGCTAGTTAAAAACAAGTGTGTGGCAAATGTATTGTGTAGCACATACGAAATATTATTTTTGAATATTAAACTCAAACCCAAAACCAAGTGAATTTTATATTCTGCACATTTGTTAGCGCAAAAGAATAATTGCTTTCTCTCCTGCTGTTTAAAGCACTTAAATATGAAAGCATGCCCATAAACTGGCGGGAATATTAAATTTATTTGCCGCAAAAATCCAATACAGCCAATAACATATTAATTGAATTTTCATATCTCAGCGTTAATGGGGAAAACAAAATCGCAGCAGTATTCAGCCCAGTGAATTTATTATAACAACAACAGCACTCAATTTATCAAACTGTCATTACATTTCCGATTGTATAATATCCGGCCTATTAAATTGCCACAGGCAATTTCATTATTATTATTATTATTATTATTATTTTTTCCTTGAAACCATAAGAATGTTTGTCACATCAAGTAACAATTTTGCTCACAGCTTTGTTAATGAAAAAAAAAATCTATTAAAAATCAATCAATTAAAAAAATTAAGAGTAAAGTTCGAAATTTAAAGGAAGTTGTTTGCCCACAAGAACTTCAAAACTAATTGCTAGATAATTAAATAGTGAAAAAAATGGAAAATTTTAAATGAAATAACAAGAAAACTAAACGCTTAGGGTATTGCTTGTAAAATGTGTAAAAGGTTTAAATTAAATTATTTTTTTTTGTACACAAGCTTCAATCCAAGTATTTATAAATATGAATTTAAAATTTTCGCCATGAATTTGTAAGACGGCTTTACATTTCATTACACTTGAAAGACTTTGGGTTTTCCCATTATCTATTCTCAATTTAAACAAATTAATTGCCCAAGGCACATCAAGACATTCTCCCCCCTGTGATCTTAAAAATGTCTAACAGCCTAAAGAGAATAGACTTTATGAAATCAACACAATACAATTTTCTTTTTCCTTGCTGAATCTGTCCAGAATGTTTAATCAAAAGTTTATTTGAAGTATTTACACCTAAATTATCAAGCAAATATAAAAAAAAATAAAACGAACATATAAAAAAAGATTTCCTATAGGAAACCAAGATAAAAAATAAATAAATTCTAGCTGCAGGACAATAAATTGTATATTAGCAAAAAAGAAAAAGAAATAACAAGCCATTAAAATGCCAAAAGAAATCGAATGCTTTTTTTTTTGTTAAACAATGAAAACAAGAAGTCAGTGTGTTTATTGGCGAATACAATTGCTAAAAAAAGCACACTTGTTGTTTTCTTTGCTAATGGTAACGTTGACTATATAAATGCTGTATAAAAGTGATGATGGCATTAAATTTTATGAGCAAAATAAATGTAGTCATAACATATGTTTTCAAATTTAAGAGGATTAAATATGCCCTGAGAGTTTCGCACAAAAGCAATCCGCATTTAAAAGCTTTCAAGCAATAAAAGCTTCAAAGTTTTATTTAAGTTTAATATATCGAGCTTAGAAAGCAAATATTTACTATAAATATACATACATATGTAGAAATGTAATGTATGTATTCCTTTAAAGTCTTAAACAAGTTCGAAAATATAAATAATAAAGAGAAGAAACTTAAAAGCTATTGGGGATATGTCGTGCCATAACCGCCAAAAAAAAGCTTAAGAGACACAATTTTGGAAATCAATTTTTTTTACAAAAATCTATTACTCACGATCGCAAATAATCATTTTTATCGTCAAAAATGATGTTCGAAAACAATTTGCTTAATCTTTTTTGTCGGTTATGTCACGATGTATTGTTTTTTATTCGAGTACATATCGTGCCATAACCGCCAAAAAAAGCTTAAGCAACACAATTTTCGAGTTTCATTTTTTTACGAAGATCTATTATTTACAATCGTAAATAATAAATTTTTGTCCAAAGTCGAAGTTAAAAAAATATGTCGCTTAAGCTTTTTAGGGTTATGGTACGAAATATTTTACCTTTTTTGCTTAACGCAATAAAATTTATTTTATTTATTTATAACTCACCTTCCTAATAGCTCGTTCCTCCTACAAAATTTCATAGTATGTTGTGTAATTCCGATGTTTTTTATTGCATACATGGTTATTTATTTTAGGTAATTTCATTTCATTTAATTCAATTTAACTTTATTTTATTTTATATTATATAGTTTTATTTAATTTTATTTTGATTTATTTTGCATTATTTTATTTTATTTTACTTTATTATATTTTTTCATTTAATTTCATTTCATTCCATTTCATCTCATTTTGTTTATATTTCATTTCATATCATTTCATTTCATTTCACTTCACTTCATTGCATTGCATTTCATTTCATCTCACTTCATTTCATTTCATTTCATTTTATTTATATTTCATTTAATTTCACTTCATTTCATTTCGTTTCGTTTCATTTCATTTCATTTTATTTCATTTCATTGCATTTCATTTCGATTCATTTCATTTTATTTCATTTCATTTCATGTTATTTCATTTCATTTTATTTTATTTTACTTAATTTAATTTTATTTTATGTTATTTATGTTTATTTTATTTCACTTTATTTTATTTTTGTATTTTATTTTACTTAATTTAATTTTATTTCATGTTATTTTATTTTATTTTACTTCACTTTAATTTATTTTTGTATTTTATTTCATTTTATTCTATTTCATTTTACTAAATTTGATTTTATTTTATGTTATTTTATTTTACTTCACTTTATTTTATTTTTGTATTTTGTTTTATTTCATTTCATTTCATTTCGTTTCATTTCATTTCATTTCATTTCATTTCATTTCATTTCATTTCATTTCATTTCATTTCATTTCATTTTATTTTATTTTATTTTATTTTATTTTATTTTATTTTATTTTATTTTATTTAATTTTATTTTATTTTATATTATTTTATTTTATTTCATTTCATTTCATTTCATTTCATTTCATTTCATTTCATTTCATTTCATTTCATTTCATTTCATTTCATTTCATTTCATTTCATTTCATTTCATTTCATTTCATTTCATTTCATTTCATTTCATTTCATTTCATTTCATTTTATTTTATTTTATTTTATTTTATTTTATTTTATTTTACTTAATTTAATTTAATTTTATTTTATTTCTTTTTATTTTATTTTATTTTACTTAATTTAATTTTATTTTATGTTATTTTACTTTATTTTATTTCACTTTATTTTATTTTTGTATTTTATTTTATTTTATTTTACTTAATTTAATTTTATTTCATGTTATTTTATTTTATTTATTTTAGTTTATTTTATTTTAATTTATTTTATTTTATTTTATTTTATTTTATTTTATTTTATTTTATTTTATTTTATTTTACTTCAATTTAATTTTATTTTATTTTATTTTATTTTATTTTATTTTATTTTATTTTATTTTATTTTATTTTATTTCAATATTATGTTATTTTGTTTTATTTCCTGTGTAATATCCAAGAACCATAAACACACACCCACCCAACACTAACCCTGTTAAAAACAACAGTCAACTATTCTGTTAAGCGAACTGCGACAAACCTGACTGCTCTTTGCAAAAACATAAAACTAACAGAGGCTGCGCTGTCACATCTCTACTCAATTATCACACACATTTTCTGCAAGGAAAATACAAACTATTTGCACATTCTTATTTTAATGCGTTAGTAAAGAACCTGTTTGTTCTGTTTATATGCGGTGGTGTGTGAGGAGACTGGCCAAAGAGTGGGGAAAATGGAACTTTAGCAAAAGCAATAACAACTACTGCTGCACATGGAATAACGGACCTGCGCAATGCGCAATCTTGTTCTCTTGATTCATGACTGCTGCATACACATAGGCACAACAACAACTATTGATGTATACATACTTTAAATTATTGGAAAAATTCTCTGTTGGATTGCCATCAACTTACTTCTAACTCACTTTTCACAATGAAGAAATAAACTTTTTGCACATTTTCTTTTTTTAACTTATAAAATATGTATTAATTTACCTTTATTTAATAATCACACAAATTTTTAAACACTTTTTACAATTGATTTATGCAAAAGAATGTGACAATTACCCGAAGACGTCCGCGCACCACAAAAATTTCTATAAACTAAACGAAAATAGTAATAAAGAGAGTTATGTTGAAAACCTGTTGTGGTGTGATTTGTGTGTTTGTTTGAGTGGGAGACTGACGAAAGAGTTGAGAAAACATAACTTTTGCAAAAGCAATAACAACAACAAATATTGATGTTTAGAAAAATGCAATGTTTTATAGGTAGTAATCAAAGAACTTTCGTTTTACGAGTATTAAGGATGTCAGAATTCGAAAGCTGTATTTACAGTGTATATACATATGTACATATGTATGAAGAATTTATATGTATTTTTAAAATGCATTAAAACTCATTAAATTAACTAATAATAATAATTAATGTTTTCAAATTTTAAAATGTTGTTAGATTTTTAGCACCAAAAACATTGCAAATGGTTCCAATATAAAATAGTTTTATAGTTTTTTTTTATTATATGTATGTATGTACCTTATTTTAATAGTTTATATTAACTTGGATTTTAGGTAATGTGTAATGTACAAATTACCTAACTGCATAGTTAATAAAACGCAAGTTTTTTACTTTCATATAAAAAAAGTTACCTATGCAAGCTTAGTTAATATTACCTCTTATATTTTTTTGTGTGTATGTGTATATAAATAAAATTGACTAAATCTTAAATATATAATTTAACAAATTTTATTTTAGCACTTTCGTTTTTTATAGATACATTTAAATTATTTAATTTAATTATTTTTTCCTTATGTATAATCATCTCGAGATCATGCGTTGCGAACAAACACACAATACGTGTATATATAAATACATATGTATATATGTAGATGTAGAAATGTACATATGTATGTATATATGTACATATATTTACATTTGGATACAAATTTTAGCTTCAAAATGTTAAATAATTTCGAAAATAATAATAACCAGAGGAAACTGAAAGGCAATTGGAGATATGTATTATTATTTTTTATTCGTGCACATTTAGATTTAAGATTTGGAAACTCAGTTCATTTTTGAAGATACATACAATTAATAAAAAACTAGTACATATCGTACAATAACCGCCAAAAAGAACTTAAGCGATATAATTTTCGGAATTAACATTTTGACGATAATTTATTATTTACAGTCGTAGATAATCGATTTTCGAGGAAAAGCGAAGCTAATAATATATGCCGCTCAAGTTTTTTGTCGTTTATGAACCGCAAAGGTAAAAAGGAACCCTAATGTTTTCGCTACGCATTCCGTCTTTCCGTCACAGGCTGTTTTCTCGAGAACCGTAAGATAGAATATGTAGAACTTTGGCCGCTACAACAAAATACAAATATATGAGAGTTAAAAATTAAAATGTTATCCAAAACGAGCAACGAAAAATTTGAAAACCCCATTTTATATACATAGATACTTGAAATTTGCAAAGTTAATGTATTTTTATACAGACTACAACAATTAGCACTTAAATTAAAAAAATTAAATTAAAGGGTGTTCAATCAGTTAATGAAATTTTGACTATGTAGTTTTGACAAATTGCAGTATCTTGGAAACCGTTAGAGGCAAACTCTTGAAATTTTCAAAAACGCTGAAATCCTAAAAATCACCAATAACCGAAAAAACGCAAAAAACCGAAAAAATCGACAAAACGAAAAAAAAACCACGAAACTAAAAATCGTTAAAACTAAAATAAATAGCCAAAACAGAAAAAAACGCAAAAACCTCAAAAACTGCCAAAACAAAACCTCAACTAAAAAAAGCAATAACTAAAAACCGAAAAAATCATATAGGCTAAAGGACGTATAGTATTACATATCTAGCGAGTTTTAGGTTAGTTTAATTTTATTTAATTTTCATTTTCATTTAAATAATTGTAAAACTCTACATATCGCCCATTTTCTCAAAAAATGTCATAACTCATAAAAACCAGATTAAAGTTTTATATTTACGCAGAACTTAATGGAGACAATTTTATATTGCTTTCAAGAGTTGAGTTTGAGTTATGACATTATTTGAGTAATTGAACGATATGTTCAGTGTGGCCACAACTGAAAATAATTTGAATGCTAAATGGGGCTTAAAATAATGCTAAAAATGCTAAATTAAATGCATTTAAATTTCCTTCTCTCAGTTCTATTTTTCATTGCATGTCCAGGAGCCTTATTCCGCAACAATGAATTTTGAATTGTCCTGCCCCTAGAAACCTAATTTTGAATACTTCCTTTCGTCTTATAAGGTGTTTGACGTTTAAAATACATAAGAGCGGCTATTAGACGTTCATACTTGTTATATAATCATGACACATTTCTATCAACACCTTTAAAAATTCGCGCTCTAACCAAGTCATGTTTACCCTTTCTTTGCTTACGAAAACACATATGAAATTTGCACTGAGTTTGACAGAAGATATATTAAAAGAGTAGAGATGATATGATGCCAAATACAAAAAATGAAAATTTATTACAAACCAAACCAAGCTGAAATACATGAATTTCGCATTATCCACCATTCTCTTGAGACGTCTTTTGCTGTTTAGATGGTTTCCATCATTGCACATTAGTATGAACGTAAAAATGACAAAATACAATGAAATGCATTAAGTGAGAGAGGTTTTTACTTATATAAATGAAGAAGTACATATGTATGTAAATGAAATTTATAAAATTAAAAATGCTAAATAATGCTAATAAATTAATACAAAAATGCTGAAGAAAATGCTAAATGCAAAATTAAAAATTCGCTACTAAATCAAAATACATGATGCTAATTTAGCAGTGAAAATGCTAAAAGGGTCACACTGGATATGTTTATTAATTTTCTCTTTTATTTCTCATTTATGTATAAGGCAGGGGCACAATGAATCCGTCATACTTTAAACTTCACCTTTTTCAACTGATATTAACGCAACGACGGAGAAGGTTGGCGCAATGAGTACTTTATTGACGGAAGAATTTGAACAGCTTCAATAGGCCGATTCTCCATTTTATTTATTAAATTCAACTTTTTGTATTTATTTCGTTTATTTCTGTTGTTTAATTTTACTTTTGCTCCACAAAACACAAAAATCCAAATCAGAACATTCCAAAAAAAACTAACCAATATCTGTCAAACTACTCAACGTACGCAAAAAGTTAAAAGTTGACCTAATTTTGTACTTTGCGTTGACGGACACGTACTGAATATAACAGACCTCATAAGAAACCATGTATTTCAACTTAGCTGTCAGTTGAAAAAGGCAAAGTTTAACGCATCACGGATTAATTGTGCCCCGGCCTTAAGAAACATTGATTTTCTCTTTCTTTGCTTTATCATTTTATTTTCTATAACTTAAACCATTTGCTTGTGCACGATGATTGCGGTTCTGTTTCCTCTACAAAAAACACACACATTATACGACTAATAACAATACAAACCACTATTCTCCTTAAACCAACTGCCTACACAATCACTTCTATTATCAAACACATGAACCCACCAACAAAGACTGCACTGCCAGCAGCTCTGCTTCAAATCTTAGTATGAAAAATTTTTGACACAAATTTCACTAGGAAAAATTATATTATTTGCACACTATTTCTTTGAAACTTATAAAATATGTATTAAATTACACTTTAACAACAATTTTATTAATTTTTCAACACTTTTTACAATGGTTTTTATTGAATTTATTAAGACAATTATCCAAAGACCTCCGCGCACCACAAAAATATTAAGAAACTAAAATGGAAATGGAAATAATGCAACAAGTTGGTATCTAGTGGTGAATTTTACACATGATAGAGAGACACATTCAAAAGAGCAAGTATGTATGTATGTATGTATGTATGTTTGTGGTACAGGCAGGGTGACCGATGACATTTTTCGAAAAGTGGCACAAAAAGGGGATTTTAAAAAAAAAGTAGCACCAAAAAGGGGATTTTTTTAAAAAAAGGGGCAACATTTAAAAAAATTAAATAACTGCAATAAACTTTTGTTTTTAATGTATTATGTTCAATTTATTTAAAAATAAAAGTTTACATTCCATGTAATATCTATATTATATATATTATGTTGAATTTATTTCAAAACAATTTAATACCTACATATCTACATGCATAAACAACACATACATACATATCGGTCATTTACTTCAATAGTGGCACAACTAAAAAACCAGTTTTGCAGAAAACGCGTTTTAAGTTTTCAATTTGCATACAACAATGGAGAAATGAAAAAATAATCTTCTCTCAGGAGGTAATGGCACAAGCTATTTCTATGAAATATGAAATACGAAATGCCGAATCTTTCTGCATTATTAACTCAAAAAAACTATTTTTTGAGTTATGCCACTATTGAAGTAAATGAGCGATATGATACCTTAAAAATTTATATCTATATGTATTACATATACATATAGTGTTTATATAACTACTAAAAATACATGTAATTTTATTAATTTAAATGATATGGTTTTGTTTAGTTTATTAAAAATACAAAAAATATAACATATCGTCGCTGTTTTATCTAACTGACCTATCTAACATTTTAAAAATTTTACAGGAGAGCAGCTTTTATGATTGTTTTATACATGTATTCGTATGGAAACATCTGAAATATTTTTACTGTTATAGGCTCAACAGTAATGTTTACAGTCATACAAATTGTAGACAAGGTCTATTATGACTCATAAAGTCTAGTAGTGGACTTAACTCATTTTTCAAAAAAAAGTTCAGTTAAGTCGGTTAGTAAAAAGCGACGATATGTATGTACATATGTAATTATAAACTAGGATCGCCCCGTGGTCTCATTTCGACCACTTGACTCGATTGTGTACATGTGTACTTGGAACTACAAAACATATACGAATTAGAAAGTTGTTTGCTTTCAAGCGAATTCAAAACGCGATTTACAAGTCTTATACTGAGAATTAAAAAAGCAATTTCATACATTGTGCATATCTACGAAAAAATATGTATCTTTTAAAGCAATATTGGTAGACGATAAGATACTGAAAAGTGTACTACAAAAAGTATGTGTCGTATTTATATAAGATATTATATAACCAAGATATTATCTGTAGTATGTATAATATAAAAATATATAAAAATAATTTTTGGTGTTTGAGGAACCTTTAAAAGAAATTTTAAAAACTGATTATACCAATATTTAGGGTGCTAACATACATATATGTTTATTTCACAAAAATTAATTCGAAATTATACCAACAAGAATATTAACAAGAAAATTAAAACTGCATTGGACAAGTTATGTTACAGGCATAAAGTACATATCGTACATCCAGTTCAATAGTGTCATAACTCAAAAAATTAGTATTTTCAGTTAATCATGCAGAATAATAATGCATTCCGTAATTTATCTTGTGTAAAAATTTCATATAAATAAAAAAGTACAATTGAAAAAAGGGGCAAAAAGGGGCAAAATATCACAAAAAGTAGCAGATTTAGCTTTAAAAAAAAAGGGGACAAAAAGTGGCAAGGCAGTCGAAAAAGTGGCAAATTGCCACTTTAGTCGGTCAAACGGTCACGCTGGGTACAGGGAAGGGAAAAGACTTCTTGGATTTTGTACCAACTATGAAAATAAAATGTACTTTTTAGACCATGACGGTACCAATTTTTAATATCTATATATATAAAAGAGGATGTGTGTATGTATGTATGTATGTAACGTATGGACTCCAAAACGACTGGGCCGATTTTGATGAAATTTTCAGGGAATATTCAGAATATTCATGCGGATGACACTGTAAAGTCTGATTTTTGATTTTCGGTCTGCGGGCGGACTGGCGTGGCAAAATCCAATTTTCATATTGCACCACCAATGCGCCACACTTTCAAATCAATATAAATGAAATTGAAAAGACAATGGTGGTAGCGAGGCACACCGGGTGTAGCTAGATTATTAATAGAAACAGAAACGTAAAAAAATTAGTATAAATATACAGAACTTTACAATAACAAAACAGAAACTTAACATTATTACAACTTAAAGATAGTTAAAAGTAGGATTTTATCGGACGTATAAAAACTTTATCATTTGCCAAATTTTACTTTAACCTAAAGTGAGCGATAAATTACAGACAAGTTTATACTAACTGGTAAGTTAAGTCCAATTTGCAATAATGGAACGCTTTTTATACGTCCGATAAAATCCTACTTTTAACTATCTTTAAGTTGTAATAATGGCCCTAAATATTACATTCATAAAGTTACATTCGTAGATTCGACTATTATATTAGAGATTAAAATAAAACACACACAAAAATATTAAAGAGAACATAGGCAAAATTAATGTTACTATATAGTGAAACATAGACATTTTTAAATTGTACCAAGTAACTCGCGGTAGTACTACGGTACCAACAAGGTCTAAAATGTACCATAAAAAGTACAATTGTACCATGGTTTTCTATCCGTGTTGTGGTAGGTAAGTATGTATGTATGTTTTTTAAATAGCAATCGGTGTTGCCAATTTAGTCATTTTTAAGTTTTGTAAGAGATTTGTCAAATAATATAATAAATTGTACATTTTTGAAGTCTTATTTCGTAGAAAAACTTTTTGATGCGGTATAATTACGAAAAATGTGAAACACAAAATAAAAAGCAAGGAAGTACATCATGATTTATGTACATATCGCACTTTTTCGTCTAGGGAGGTCAACTCAATATTTAGCAATTTTCACTTTTTGAAAGAAAACGATGTACAGTGGTCTACGGAAGCTTAAATTTTTTTTCTAGTTAAGAAAATAAAGTTGTATTCCTCTTTGTAATATAAAAGGCCATGGAAATAAAAACGGTTATTTGTCTCTACTAAAATTTTGTATATTTTGCGTTGACTCCTCGCAAGTTTGTTTTTGTTAAACCATTAAATTTTATTTCCTTAAATTTAAAATCATCATTTCGTAATAAGATTCTAGTTTATAAAAAAGTTTATATATACATATAAATGTGTATACATATATTTATATTTTTAAATTCGTATTTAATTTGTCTTTATTATTTTCTTTTTTGTAAATGTAAACTAAAAACTTACACACCATTAAACAAATCCATAACATTATGCAAAACTTTCAAAAACACTCACACACATCATATATATTACAACTACTAACCAATAAACACTCATACACACCATGTGGAAATGCGAAACTTAAGTAGTTTAAAAACCCAAAATTGCCGCATTATGATCAGGGTTTTAAGCATAAATAAGCAAAAGTACACAGAGAAAAAAAAATTGCCTAAACAATAATTTCACTAATTTTAAGTTTTAAAAGTTTATTGTAATTCAAGAACAATGAACAACTTGCAAAGGGGAAATAAAAATCTAAAATCATGCGATATATGGGAAAAGTTTCAAAACTAACTTTCTTTGCGCATTTTGTTAATTTGTGTGACATTTTGGAAGCGCCCCTGGTATCAAGTAAGCGCATTACTTTGTTCTGTGTTGTCATATATGCATAAGCACTTCACTGCATTAGGAAAATATATGAAAATAAAAACAAAGTTTCACATTTTATTATTGTTTCCAATATAAATTCTCGAGCAAGCTTATTTTTTGGATGTCGTTAAACAGGCCCTTTTAGCCTAAATAAATTAATTTATTATTATTATTAAATAACTTTCACACAGATTTTCTTATTTAAAAGCAATTTTGATATAAGCAATTTAGCATAAAATTTTTCTCTCTGTTTTCTTACGGTTTTTTCCGAAAAAAAAAATTATTTTACAATAAAACTATAAAACTATTTCACAAACTTTTGGCAATTGCAATAGAAATATGACAACGAAACACTTGAAGACAACAAAAACAAAAATTATCCAAAATACAAAAGAGAAAAAAATCCATTCTGCATTATTTTGAACAGAACTTTAAAAATGCCTTAGGCACAATCACTTAAGCTTTATCCTGTAACAGAACAAAAATAGAAAGCTTAATACAAAAATGAAAAATAAGTAAATATGTATGTGTATAAAATAGAAATAATACGGAGCACATACATATATACAAATGTATGTTTGTATGTATTTGAGTAAATGGGAGGTTTTTGCACAACCTTCTTTAAAATATTTGTTAAGGAAATTCTTGTGGTGTCAAATGCAGCGAATGGGAAAAATAACAACGGGTATCGCTATAGCAACCGCTAGTGCAAAGGCTGCTAAAGCACTTGAGTCGCTTAAAACTGAAGGTGACCAACTAATAAAATTTTTGCAGTTTATAAACAAAAATTTAAGTGAGCCATTTGTATAATAAACTAGCTATGCTCGTTCGAAATTAATTTTTGATGTAGATGTTCTGCATTCCACAAAAATCAATTGGATACCTTAAAAGCGATAGATATTGCCCCAACAGCCTCCTTTTGATTCAAGATTTAATATTAAAAATATATAAAAAATTGCTTGAAGGGTTTCCAAGGGAAAATGTTGCTCATCTAAATTATACATACAAAAATGTGTAGATATGTATGTATAAAGCCTATGTAGGCATAGTTCAGACAGATGCCAGAACAAAGTAAGACCTGAAAATACCAATTTATTTATATATTTATACATACGAGCATGTTGACAGTAAAATATAATAATAATAACAAATAAAACTATAATTTGTTGGTGTTAAAAATCACCAAATTATATTAAAATCCCTAGTAAATGTGTATAAATTTATTATTAATAGTTAATTTAATGGAGATATTAAACATTCATATACATAAACAAATACATACATACATACCACATCCATATGTGCCTATACTCTTTAATTACAATTCCCCAACTCTGACATCCTTAATACTAGTAAAACGAAAGTTCTTTGATTATTATAAAACATTGCATTTTTTCTAAATACGAATAGTTGTTGTTGTTATTGCTTTAGCAAAAGTTATGTTTTCTCAACTCTTTGGTCAGCCTCACACTCTCACTCACACTCACCACACATCACACCACAAGAGGTTTTTTAAACTCACCCTGCTTTAGTATCTAGAAATTTTTGTGGTGCGCGGACGTTTTCGGGTAGTTGTCATATTCATTTGCATAAATCAATGGTAAAAAGTGTTTAAAAATTTGTGTGATTATTAAATAAAGGTAAATCAATACATATTTTATAAGTTAAAAAAAGAAAATGTGCAAAAAGTTTGTTTCTTCATTGTAAAAATTGAGTTAGAAGTTAGTTGATGGCAATCCAACATAGAATTGTTCCAAAAATTTGCAGTATGTATGCATCAATAGTTGTTGTGCGTTATTACTTTTGCTAAAGTTCCGTTTTCCCCACATTTTTTCTCTTTGGTCATTCTGCTTCACACCGCCGCACTTAAGGCCCAACTATAATATGAATAAGCTAGCTTAAGCAACTGTGCGGTTACATATAAAACGCATGTGGCAAACTATAATGTACTTAACAAACTTTTCGTCAAGTTTCGTCAAATGTCATTTGCTTAAGTAAAGTGCCAAACTGAACGCACATTCCGTAAGGAAACAACTGTTTTTGCATTTTTTAAACTCAAATAAGCAGCTGCAGAAAATATTCATTGATTTTAAATATTTTTTTATTGTTTCTTATTTTAAACTCGGAAAATAAAGCAAAACTTTTATTTTCATTGTTTGTTTTACAATACACATATACACACATACACATGTATTTACTTATGTATATTCACTGTTGTACTTTTTAGTAGGCAAAACAAATAAAACAAGTAATAAGGTGATGGATATATTTATATGTGAATTTTTAATAGATTAGGACATTCTTTCAAGTTAGTTTGATTGAATTGCATTCATTTAGGAGTTATGAGAAGAAACAAAATTACTACAAAATTATTGACTATACCTAGATGTGCAGCTGTGGCTAAAGAATACTTAAGTGCATGTAAGTACATTGTGGCCACCTAAAAGTCACATCTGAATTGTTTAAGCATTTGACAGACTTAAGGCCCAACTATAATATGAATAAGCTAGCTTAAGCAACTGTGCGGTTACATATAAAACGTATGTGGCAAACTATAATGTACTTAACAAACTTTTCGTCAAGTTTCGTTAAATGTCATTTGCTTAAGTAAAGTGCCAAACTGAACGCACATTCCGTAAGGAAACAACTGTTTGTGTATTTTTTAAAAACAAACAAGCAGCAGCATAAAATATACATTCATTTTAAATATTTTTTTTATTGTTTCTTATTTTAAACTCCGAAAATAAAGCAAAACTTTTATTTTCATTGTTTGTTTTACAATACACATATACACACATGCACATGTATTTACTTATGTATATTCACTGTTGTACTTTTTAGTAGGCAAAACAAATAAAACAAGTAATAAGGTGACGGATATATTTATATGTGAATTTTTAATATATTAGGACATTCTTTCAAGTTAGTTTGATTGAATTGCATTCATTTATGAGTTATGAGAAGAAACAAAATTAATACAAAATTATTGACAATACATAGATGTGCAGCTGTGGCTAAAGAATACTTAAGTGCATGTAAGTACATTGTGGCCAGCTAAAAGTCACATCTGACTTGTTTAAGCATTTGACAGACTTATCGTTCAATTCTGACATTAGCTTAAGCCAGCTTATTCATATTATAGTTGGGCCTTTAATCAGAACAAACATTTTTTTTAACTAGTGCTAAAATGCACAACGAAGAACATCAGCAGTAGACATGTTCGAACAGTTTTCGGTTTGACTGACTGCTGCTTTAAATAAATGCAAGTTAGCGGACAGTGTTACCGTTGAAAAAGGCACATTGATGAAATTCTTAAGGCCCAACTATAATATGATTAAGCTGGCTTAAGCTATGCCAGAATTGAACGAAGTCTGTCAAATGCTTAAGCAAATTCGAAGAGACTTTTAAGTGGCTATAATAAACTTATTTGATATAAAAATTTATTCAGCCATAGTTGCACATTTGTGTTGTACCTAACGTAATTTTTGAAAAATTTTATTCCTTCTTATTTTCATTAAAGACTATAAAATGATTATAATTTAAAAAAATTGTGTTAAAGTATTATAATCTGCAATTATTTTTATTAATTATTATGCTGCAAGAATCTCCATTCTTCTAAGTAGTACATCCCACTACCTGATGGAGCTTCCATCCATTTGAGCTCCTTGCAAAAACGTTCACGAAGTAATTTCCATTTGTGCTTGCAATCCGCTCCTTGGAATTCATGAAAATATTACAAATTTATACGCGAACAAACACTTTTCTAATGTACATCTTGCATACATACCACTTTTATTGCAAATTTCCCCTATTTCTTTCCATGCCTTCTCCTTAAGGTTTTTGTTGAAGCAAAAGGGATTCTTTTATCATAGAGACATTTATTTTTTTCTACATTTTCTATTAAATTTGTAATAAAAACTATTTCGTCTTTTTTCCATTTTAATTTATTTTATTTTAATGTCACTACACAAAAACAAATGACTCCGTACGGAATGTGCGTTCAGTTTGGCACTTTACTTAAGCAAATGACATTTGACGAAACTTGACGAAAAGTTTCATTATGTACATTATAGTTGCACACATACGTATTGTATGTAATTGCACAGTTGCTTAAGTTTGCTTATTCATATTATAGTTGGACCTTTAGTTATATAGTTTCTTATTTGACTTATTTCGAGCCATAACCGCTAAAATATGTAGCTTAAGCGACACATTTTTTGCCTTCGTGTTTTTGACGAAAATCGACTCTTTACGATCGCAAATAATCGATTTTGGTCAAAAATTGTGGTTCGAAAAGTATGTCGCTTAAGCTATTTTGGCGGTTGTGGCACGATTTGTGAATATTTCTATAGTACCGGCTAGTTGAGTATTTCCAAATACAATTTTTATTTGAGAATAAAAGAAGTATAAACGTAGTAAATATAGCTACTAAATATAAAAAAAATCATAAAATCTATGATAATAATAAAACAGTGGTCAAATTGCGGTATTTGATATAGAACGAAATTTCAATAGAAATTGCATGGAAATTTCGTTCGATATCGAATGCCGTAATTTATCCCAGAGTACTTAGCACTTACAAAAAAATATGAATACATATTTGGGACATGTTTCATATCAGCTATTTACTAAAAATACAGCATAACTCAAAAAATTTTATTTAAGGAAAAAACACTTAGGGCCATTATTACAACTTAAAGTTAGTTAAAAGTAGGATTTTATCGGACGTATAAAAAGCTTTCCATTAGTGAAAATTTGATTTAACTTACCATGTCGGATAAACTTGCCTGTAATTTATCGCTCACTTTAGGTTAAAGTAAAATTTTGCAAATGGTAAAGTTTTTATACGTCCGATAAAGTCCTAATTTTAACTAACTTTAAGTTGTAATAATGGCCCTTACAGTATTGATAAATATTTGAAAGTTTGATTCTAAAGAGGATAATATAGTTATGTTATTCTTTTTAGGTATTACGTTTAGTTATTAAATACCTTAAAGTCCTATTGTTTTTGAAATTGTACACTGTATTTATTAATAAGTTCGTCACTTCGAATCCAACCTTTCAAATCGTGTTGAAAAAATTTAATGCAGACAGCATGGCCTGACAAGTGTTTACTTTCAGTATATTTGATAATTTTTTAGTAATGCTAATTTATGTTTATGCTTCATGTTTTTTTTTTTTTTTTGTAAATTTTATTTTATAAAGATGAAGTAATAAGTTAAGTTAATTGACTTAAATCAAAAGCATTACTTGATGATGACAATTCAGTGTGATATTTTCTTTAAATTTCTATATTTATGATTTGAGTAGGCTAAAGTTCATATCGCCTTGTAAGCTAAACTACATGTGATAATTATTAATGAACAAATAACAAAAAAGTTAATTTGTGAATGTTCTGACGAACACGTAGTAGAACGGAATAAGTAGCTATTTTAAATAGCATTATCTAATTGACCAACTCGGAAAAATATGCTAAAATAATTTTTTAAATGATTTATTTGGGCATTATTTGTGTTTTTCCACATACAAAAATTATAAAATACAAATTTATGTATATAATTTTTTTTAATTAAAAAAAAAAAACAAACACAAACACAATCCGCAAAGCGATTAGCTTGTCTGCGAAAAACACAGAGAGTCTATGGTGCAGCGTGACCGTTTGACCGACTAAAGTGGCAAATTGCCACTTTTACAACTGCCTTTCCCCTTTTTCAACTGCCCTGCCACTTTTTGTCCCCCTATGAGTTATATGAAAACGCATTAAAAATAAAAAGTTTAGTGTAGTTTTCGCGTTTTGTTTTTAATTTTGTTCCTTTTGTTTTTATAAATCTCCTATGTCATCGGTCACCCTGCTATGGTGGGAATCGAAACCACGAGCTCTGGACTGAGCGGCTAGCATCGCTACCACCCAGCCACAGGGGCACACTAAATGGAGTGTTAATAATACTTTTATGTAAGCTCCCTTCTGTTTTGCCAGGGATAGATTTTTAGTGAAAAAAAAGGAAGTTCAATTCATAAAAAAAGCATTCATAATACCTATTTTTTCCTCGGCGAATTATTTTTATTCCCGTATTTGATTCAAATAAGGAAAAAACAAATTCATAATAGGAGAAAACTAAAAAAAAACTATCGTAAAATCTTTTGTTTATGATTGGGATGATTATTTCTTTTGTCGTAAGGTTTTTCACCTTTGAAATTATGTATCTTTATTAAATTTGGCTTTAACAATTGCTGCGTAAAATACAGTTAGAATTACAAAGGTATGAGTGTGCGTAATTTCATATCAAACAATCTTACACAAATGAAAATATTCATGCCAAGGCGTTTTAGCACCATGTACTCGCACAGAAAATAATATTACTAACATACTGTCAATTTCCCAAAAAAGCTAAAATTTTTTAATGTTTCTATAGGAAGTTGGCACATAGGTAATGAAATCTTGTTGTCGAATGTGGTAGAATCTGTACGAATCTGCGTAAACTTATTGTCGAAATATAAACAAAAGTTGACTCTGAACAAAAAGATGTAAAAGAGGCACAAAATAATGCAAATGATACAAAAAGGGGATTTAAAAGTATAGGGCATAAAAAGTGGCAAGGCAGTCGGACAAGGTACAAAATGCGCTTTAGTTGGGCAACGGTAACGCTGATCACTCTCTTTAGTACTATTTTCGTTTAGTTTATAGAAATTTTTGTGGTGCGCGGACGTCTTCGGGTAATTGTCACATTCTTTTGCATAAATCAATATTAAAAAGTGTTTAAAAATGTGTGTGATTATTAAATAAATGTAAATTAATACATATTTTACAAGTTTAAAAAAGAAAATGTGCAAAAAGTTTGTTTCTTCATTGTAAAAAGTGAGTTAGAAGTTAGCTGATGGCAATCCAACATTGAACTTTTCTTAACATTTGCAGTATGTATGCATCAATAGTTGTTGTTGTTGTTATGTATACAAAGCAATATGTAGTTGTTATTGTTATTGTTATTGCTTTTGCTAAAGTTCTGTTTTCCCCACATTTTTTCTAACACCACCACCAGTGCAAACAGGTTTTTAACTAATGTTTGCACTATTTTCCTTTGGTACGAAAATAAACGAAACAAAATAGGTATTTGATTTTGTTTTGTATCGTTTTTTGAAAAGAGGGGGACAAAAGCAAAACAGTCACATTGGTTGCATTCATAAGACGTAGCTGTTGCGCAACCGTTGAATATTTGTCTTAGAAACGCACAGTTGAGTAATTCCGCTCCACTCAACAGTTGAGTAATTTTCCATCACAAAATTTTTTCGCTACCTTTAGTCAACATGTTTTGCTCAGCATAAACAGCTGATCGAATAGAGCTTTGCCATTTATATGCTTTGTTAGGTGACAGTAGCAAATATTTGTTAAATTTTATATTACAAATGCGACGAAGTAGCGAAATAAATATATAAAATTAAATTATATCCATCAAGCCGTTTCTAAGACGTAGCTGTTGGGGCCAACAGTTGCTAGCATTTGCACAACTGTTGAGCTCAACAGCTACGTCTTATGAATGCGCCCATTGAGAACGATTGATCCATATCGTTTTGTATTATTTTTGCACTAGTATTAAACACATTCACCACAGTAGGCGACCGACTACCACCTGACAAAAATAGAATATATGTGTGTATATGAAATTGATTATTTTCACGACAACACGGCTACACGACTACGCGACCATTTCTGCGGCTGCAGGCAACTCATACTAATTTAAATTTTTGTTGGCGACAATGAGCAAATACAGTGCAGCTAATACATATATTTCAAAATGTGAGATGAATTAGGTATAGCTTGAAATTACTGAATATTGATAATAATAGAAAGAAAATCTCATTTTAAATAAATAATTTTATTTTTATATGTAAATGTGAAGTATTTGAAAGTGTCATCACTGACATATGTATGTTTATATATGTATGTAGGTATTTCAATATCAGATCATATGTCGCTGCCGCTTTAAAAATAATTAAGTTGCTGGCTACATGACTACAGTTGTTCCTAGCGGCATTTGTAATCGTATAGGTGGTAGACTGCTGGAGTGAATGTGTTTAATACAACATGAGCACAAACTACCTTCATACCTATACTAATTTAATCGTACGCTGCTAGAAAAGAAAGCAATGAGAACTAAATGGAAACGTTTTGAAAAGAACAATTCGCAAACGTTTGCTATTTTTTGTATTTGAATGAAATTAAAACACAGCTTGTAAGGTTTTTTATAAATTTTTGTAGTTATTACATCGCATATTTGAAATTTGCAGCTTTTACGAAATAAAAAACTATTTTAAAGAAAAATTTGAATTTGAGTATAAAATTAATAAGGCTGTATTTATAAAAATTATTAAGGCTTTATAAAGGCTTTTTAAGAAAAATTTTGTATGAAGATTTGTTCTAAAAATCCTTTACAGAGTCTTTATAAGTTTTATAAATAAGACTGGTAGGCCAATAAAAATACATAAAAACTAGTTAATTTAGGTTAAAAATTGTAATAAATAAATTTTCAAGGACTAAACTAAAAACACACCATTTTAAATCAGGAGATAAAAATACATAAGGATAAGCTATTTTTATTTAAACAACACAAAAAACCCTCTATGTTGTTCAGCTGTGTAATTAATAATTTAATTTTTATATAAAAATAAAATACTAAACAAAACGTTTCTTTTTGGCTTTCACTTTTGTTTGTACACTAGGTATGTTTGATTCGAAACATATACCTACTTAATTTTTAAGCAGCTACAGCTATAGCTATTTAATAAGTTAATACACACTTAAATTTGTTCTGAATATTTATATAAAGTTCGAATAAAACACACCTACTATAAACTAAACGAAGCATTAAAAAAATACGTTTCAGCTTTTGTTTAGTACGCAATTGTACGATTGCTATGAGTGAAACACTAATTGGGGATGGGCAAAATGTATCGATGTATCAATATTTAAGGAAATAAATTTCGATATATGTATTCACCGATATTTCAAAAACCGATATATTGATACATCGATTCTTATTTACGAGTATCGGTTTTAAGAACGCGAAACGTATCATCTTTAGGACATACAATTACTATTATTAGGTATTTTATATAATATTTTAACCCCCTTATTCCGAACTTTGTGACAAATAACAATATTATAACAAATGACTAAGTAAAATAATAATTTGGGATTATTAGGGTGTTAACAAATGTTAGACAATTTTTATATTTTAAGCAATGTAAAGATTATTATTTGTTATAATTGGAAAGGATTTTCATGTAAATACATGTTTTCAGTCGTTCGTAGTAGATAAACGTAAATAAAATACGAGTATTTTTGCGAATCAAGAAATTTTCATCGATTTGTTAATGCATATTTTTGCGAACTTTATAATAAATTCACATTTTTGCATATTTAGTTATAAATGTATATTTTTAATATATTTTTTAGATTTTTCATGCTATAAATCAAATTTTGCAGTTTTTACGACTGTGTAAGAACAAAAAAAGAGGAAAACGAAAAAAATTTACAATCGTATTTTTTGGGATAGTATTCGATATTCAAACACACCATAAGACTCCTTCAACTCATATGAAAAGTTCAATACCTTGGATTATACCCTGAATACCAGTGCCATTGAAAATTAAAAAAAGAAACAAGAGCATGGTATAATAGCCCTTTTAAACCCATAAATGTTCGTGTATATTTTTTCAGCGCTCTCTACTGGTTCCGCATCAATTTCATGATCTAACAAAATATATGTTAAGAAAGCATTGAAGCTGAGGTTTTTATGTTTTTTAAGTTTGTAATGACAAAATGTTTGTTAAGAAGTTAATGAAGCTGATTTTTATATTTATATATTTATTTATATTTTTATATTAATAAATGTGTAAAAATTCATTAAATGGAGATATTAAAAATTCACATACATAAACAAATACATTCATACACACATGCTGCATCCATATGTATCTTTACTGGTTAATTAAAATTCCCCAACTCTGACACCCTTAATACTAGTAAAACGAAAGTTCTTTGATTATTATAAAACATTAGCCCAATTCACAATCTTGTGCAAATGGTCTTGCATCGTTGCATGTGCAAAATTGTGTAGTATATTCTACTCACCACTTAACAATTCTTAGTGGTGAGTATCAATATACTATACCATTTTGCACATGCAACGATGCAAGACCATTTGCACAAGATTGTGAATTGGGCTATTGCATTTTTCTAAATACGAATAGTTGTTATTGTTATTGCTTTACACTGCAGCCACACGTTCAATAAATCACTTTCAATTCCATCACACATATTGTGTGTCAAAATTCTTTGAAATTGATAGCTGTGAAACAAATTGCTAATCAATTTCATTTTTTAAATACCACCGACGAAGAAACAACTCAAATTTGTAGCTTCAATCAATGTGTGCTGTGACCAGCCGTTCAAATTGAAAACTAAATTGCCATATAAATGGATAGGTGAATTTGATATCAATCTAGTTTTCAATTCAAAAAGTTTGATTGTGTTAGTGAAAAAAGTGTGAGTGTATTGAAAATTGAATGGAATTGAAAGTCAAAAATTGAACGTGTGGCTCCCAAGTTAGCAAAAGTTATGTTTTCTCAACTCTTTGGGCAGCCTCACACTCACACTCACACCACAAGAGGTTTTTTAAACTCACCTTGCTTTAGTTTCTGGAAATTTTTGTGGTGCGCGGACGTCTTCGGGTAGTTGTCATATTCATTTGCATAAGTCAATGGTAAAAAGTGTTTAAATATGTGTGTGATTATTAAATAAAGGTAAATCAATACATATTTTATAAGTTAAAAAAAGAAAATGTGCAAAAAGTTTGTTTCTTCATTGTAAAAATTGAGTTAGAAGTTAGTTGATGGCAATCCAACATAAAAATTTCCTTACAATTTGCAGTATGTATTCATCAATAGTTGTTGTTGTCGCTATGTTTATGCAGCAATATTTGTTATTGTTATTACTTTTGCTAAAGTTCCGTTTTCCCCACATTTTTTTTAATTTTTCTCTTTGGTCATTCTCCTTCACACCGCCGCACTTAATCAGAACAAACATTTTTTTTAACTAGTGCTAAAATGCACAACGAAGAACATCAGCAGTAGACTTGTTCGAACAGTTTTCGGTTTGACTGACTGCTTCTTTAAATAAATACCAAGTTAGCGGACAGTGTTACCGTTGAAAAAGGCACATTGCATGAAATTCTTAGTGTTATAGTTTCATATTTGACTTATTTGTGAATATACATATTTCTATAGTACCGGCTAGTTGAGTATTTGCAAATAAGAGGAGAATAAACGTAGTAAAGATAGCTACTAAATATAAAAAATCATAAAATCTATGATAATAATAAATCAGCGGTCAAATTGCGGCATTTGATATAGAACGAAATTTCAAGAATGGAAAAAAACATTTAAAGTGTTGATAAATATTTGAAAGTTTGATTCTGAAGAGGATAATATAGTTATGCTAATCTTTTTAGGCATTACGTATAGTTATTAAATAACTTAAAGTCCTATTTTTTAGAATTCTACATCAGTATTTATTAATAAGTTCCTCAAGCTACGGTCACACTTATCAAACATTTGCCCCAAAACGCGTAACCAACAAACCCCAAAGAAAAAAGTTTTGATCTAGACACTTGTTTATCATATAAAACAGTTTCGAACACAACTAATGGACAATGTTATAGAATCCAACAATATTGGATACTCCTTAACTTTGCGAATTTTTGTCTGAATTGAAAGACTTTTCACTTGCATTTAGTGGTTACGCTTTTTTGGGCAAATGTTTGACAAGTGTGACCGTGGCTTCAGTCTTCCAAATCATTTTGAAACAAATTTAAAGCAGAGAGCATGGACTAGCATGTGTCCACTTCCAGTCTATTTGATGATTTTTTAGTAATGCTAATTTATGTTTATGCTTTGTTTTTTTTTTTGTAAATTTTAGTTTCACCGACATTGCAACTGCATAATCTCGATACATTTTTGCGTTTAATTCGGACAAATTATCTTCTAACTTAAACGAGTGGTTGCAACTTATTATACTTAAAACTAGCTTCATTTCTGCAATAACAACTTTCTTCAGAAAATCGGTATTTTTGTGGTAAAAAGTCGGATATTTCTACATCGTTTTTTTGCTATTGGCCACATGTTCGGCTATTATAGCATGACATTCCAAATGATTCTTTTAGCAGATAAGAAAGAAACTGATTGCAGAAAACACAAATAAGTTTTTTGGTATCTACATACATATTAACCAACTTATGCCGACTCTCCTAATCTTTGGAACACTTTTGCGTTGCTTGTTTTTCCTTTTTATTATTTTTTCCGAGAAAATAGGCTCACCTGATGAACTAATTTCATCGGAACTTAAATCAAAAACATTACTTAATGATGGCAGTTCAGTGTGCTATTTTGCCTTAGCGACAAACCTAGAGATACAAGAAGAACAATATAAATAAGCACGTACACCTTTAAATAAAAACATCTTTAAATTTCACTACCTACTTGTCAATATCCAGCAAAAACTGACAACACAAATCATCAGTTACAGCACTGATGAACTCAGCTCCAAGTAGTTCCATTTCTGGTGAATCATCAATGAATTTAATTGAGAATTTGTTTTTATAAACAACAGTCTTAGGGCCAATTTCACCAACTCTATTTAAATATCAATTCATATTTAAATGTCGATTTTTATGAATTTTTGTATGGAAAAATGACTTTTAAATATGAATTGATTATTTAAATAAGTTTTCACCAACTTCAGTACCTGTAGTGATTTGTATGCAATAAAATTGGTAAACCTTTGGAACTAGTTCTAATTTTTTTTATGGGTATTATTTGTTTTTGAAGAGAGAGTAAGCAATATTATTAAAATTGACCAACTTGAAAAAATATATAAAAGTAAGCTTATCAATGATTTATTTTTGTTTTATTTGTGTTTTCCACTATAGAACTATAGAAAAAAAATATGTACATATATAAATTTTGTTTTAATGTAGTATTAAATATGTTTTCATGTAAACTCCCTTCTGTTTTGCAAGGGAAAGATTTTTAGTGAAAAAAGCAAGTTCAATTGCATCCATACCTACTTTTTTCCTCGAGGAGTTTTTTATTATTCGCGCATAATAGGATAAAAGGGACAACTGAAAAAACTCTCGTAAAATCTTTTGTTTATGATTGGGAAGACTATTTCCTTTGCCATTAAGCTTTTCACCTTTGAAATTATGTATCTTTATTAAATGTGGCCTTAACAATTGCTGCGCAAAATACAGTTAGAATTACAAAGGTATTAGTGTGCGTAATTTCATATTAAACAATCTTACACAAATGAAAAGATTCATGCCAAGGCGTTTTAGCACCATGTACTCCCACAGAAAATAATATTACTGACATATACCTGATTTACATTAAGCATTTTTTCATGAAATTTCATGAATTTTGTTGCATGCAACTTTTTCTATTTGCTAATTGCAGCGCTATAAAAAAGAATTTTATAAAAAAAGGGCTTAGAATGAATCTCTGATGCATTTTTGACAACTTTTTTGATATAAGTTGCTCCTCCAGGCCTCGTATTGGCAAATAAAAAATTTTCATGCAACTAATTGCATGAAAAAAAATGCTTAATGTAAATTAGGTAATACTGTCAATTTCCCAAAAAAGCTTCAATTTTTGGATGTTTCTATACGAAGTTGGCACATAGGTAATAAAATCTTGTTGTCGAATGTGGTAGAATCTGTACGAATCTGCGTAAACTTATTGTCAAAATATAAATAAAAGTTGACTCTGAACAAAAAGATTTAAAAGGGGCACAAAATAATGCAAATGATACAAAAAGGGTATTTAAAAGTATTGGGCATAAAAAGTTGCAAGGCAGTCGGACAAGGTACAAAATGCGCTTTAGTTGGGCAACGGTAACGCTGATCACTCTCTTTAGTACTATTTTCGTTTAGTTTATAGAAATTTTTGTGGTGCGCGGACGTCTTCGGGTAATTGTCACATTCTTTTGCATAAATCAATATTAAAAAGTGTTTAAAAATGTGTGTGATTATAAAATAAATGTAAATTAATACATATTTTACAAGTTTAAAAAAGAAAATGTGCAAAAAGTTTGTTTCTTCATTGTAAAAAGTGAGTTAGAAGTTAGCTGATGGCAATCCAACATTGAATTTTTCTTAACATTTGCAGTATGTATGCATCAATAGTTGTTGTTGTTCTTATGTATACAAAGCAATATGTAGTTGTTATTGTTATTGTTATTGCTTTTGCTAAAGTTCTGTTTTTTTCCCCACATTTTTTTCTAACACCACCACACTTAACCAGTACAAACAGGTTTTTAACTAGTGTTTGCACTATTTTCCTTTGGTACGAAAATAAACGAAACAAAATAGGTACCTATTTGATTTTGTTTTGTATCGTCCTTTGAAAAGAGGGAAACAAAAGCAAAACAGACACATTGAGAACGATTGATCCATATCGTTTTGTGTTATTTTTGCACTAGTATTAAACACATTCACCACAGTAGGCGACCGACTACCACCTGCCAAAAATAGAATAAATGTGTGTATATGAAAATTATTATTTTCACGACAACACGGCTACACGACTACGCGACCACTTCTGTGGCCGTAGGCAACTTAAGCTTAATTTAGACGTGACATAGCCATATTGCCATAGCCATAACCAAACCAAAATTCAATTGGTTTTTATGGTGAGAGTTATGGCGTTATGGAGAGTCACCTATAATCAAATACAGTGTCGCCCATTAGTTTGGTTCGAACGGCTGTTTTCTATGGCTATGGTTATGTCACGTCTGATTGAGCCTTTAGTCCCGGGTCACACGTTTCAACTTTTATTACTCAACTCGTAATTCAGCTGTAAGAAAGATGGAGAAGGAAATAAAAATATCTCTTTTATTCTTACAGCTTAATTACGAATTGAGCAAGAAAAATTGAAGTGTGTGAACCAGGACTTAGACTAATTTAAATTTTTGTTGGCGACAATGAGAAAATACAGTGCTGCTAAAATACATATGTACATTCCAAATGTGAAATGAATTAGGTATAGCTTGAAATTATTGGATATTATTTAACAGAAAGAATATCTCGAAAATTATGTCGCTTAAGCTATTTTGCCGGTTATGGCACGATATGTAGGTATTTCAATATCAGATTATATGTCGCTGCCGCTTTCAAAATAATTAAGTTGCTAGCGGCATTTGTAATCGTGTAGGTGGTAGCCTGCTGGAGTGAATGTGTTTAATACAACATGAGCACAAACTACCTATATACCTATACTTATTTAATCGTACGTTGCTAGAAAAGAAAGCAATGAGAACTAAATGGAAACGTTTTGAAAAGAACAATTCGCAAACGTTTGCTATTTTTTGTATTTGAATGAAATTAAAACACAGCTTGTAAGGTTTTTTATTTTCATGCACTAATGCTTATTTATAATACATACATAGGTATAAAACTTATACCTGTGATCCGCAAAATAAAATATACTATACTATATATGTATATATGTAAATTAAATATGTATTATTTGAATTAGAAAAAATTACAATCTTAATTATTTTGGCAATTTTGTTTCTACTTTTGGAGATTATCTACCAAATTTTTATTCGATTATTTATGAAAAATTTATAGGTATTAAAAAAAATTGTTACATAATTTACAAAAATTGCTACACATATTAAGAGAATCTGCATAAAATAGATTTTGAGGACTTTTGCCGAAATGGGTGAGAAGAAATCTGACAACCCTGCTGCAAACATTTAAATACTTTCTGGATTATTAATTTACATAAAATTGTCTTTCATTTGAGTAGAATCGCATTGTTGAGTATATCGGGATAGTTTACTATTAATGCAAGTTTATTAGTTTAGTCCTTAGTTATATTTTTTTTAACCTAAAATAATTCAAACACATGTATTTCTTTCTCTTGGCTGATTACAAAAAAAGCGCTATTATTTTTCTAGCCCTTCTAATTTCAGACTCGTTTTTATATGTATTACTTTTGTTAATTTACAAGTCATTGATGAAATTATTCTGCAAAAAAAAATTTGTATTAACCAGTCCAGAAAATTTTTGTAGTTATTATATCGCATATTTGAAATTTGCAACTTTTACGAAATAAAAAACAATTTTAAAGAAAAATTTGAATTTGAATATAAAATTATTAAGGCTGTATTTATAAAGGCTTTTTAAGAAAAATTTTGTATGAAAATTTGTTCTTAAAGTCCTTTACAGAGCCTTTATAAGTTTTATAAATAAGACTGGTAGGCGAATAAAAATACATAAAAAGTAGTTATTTTTAGGTAAAAAATTGTAACAATAAATTTTCAAGGACTAAACTAAAAACACACCATTTTAAATCAGGAGATAAAAATACATGAGGATAAGCTATTTTTATTTAAACAACACAAAAAAAACCTCATTTTATTGTGCTGTGTATGTAATTAATAATTATCATTTTTACTTAAAAATAAAATACGCAACAAAACGTTTCTTTTTGGCTTTCACTTTTGTTTGTACACTATAATATAAATGAATCATTAAAAAAATACGTTTCAGCTTTTGTTTTGTACGCAATTGTACGATTGCTATGAGTGAAACACTAATTAGGGATGGGCAAAATGTATCGATGTATCGAAATATCGATATTTAAGAAAATAAATATCGATATATGTGTATCTTATTGACGAGTATCGGGTCTTGATATTTTTAAGAATTCTGTTAATTTTAGGTGTTTTTGAATTGTATACGATAATGGTATCGTAATTTTTTTTTGTAAATAAATTGGCGTGAAAATTGTTCATGAAAATTTTTTTTGTTCCCAAGTATTATCTAGTAAACAACATATGAAATGTTGTCATGTCATGTCAAATAATACGAGTTGTATTTATTTCGTATGAAATTTATAACAAATACTCAAGAAAAAAATATTCCCCAAAAAATTTTCAAATTTAATTTCAGTAAGTATTTTTTACTGTTCCAGTAAATTGTTGGTTCAAATTTTTATTTATACAAAAAAGCTACCCAGCAAACAATTTAAAAAAAAGTAATCGAGTTTGGAATTAAGCATTTTTGGTGGAAGCTGTTCCTTACTAGATTATCAACTTAATGATTTTAACAAGGCGTGAGACTAAAATAATCGATTCTTGATAAGTAGTTATGTTGTTTATTGTAGGAATTAATTATATTTTTCGTTGCGGGAAATAGTTATTTTTTTCTTGATTGAACTACTTTTTTTTAAATATGCCGTTGTTTGAGTAAATGGAAGGTCTTGGTTAACAACTCAATTTGATATTATACATATAATAACTTTTAAGAAAAATTTAAATAATTTAAAAAAACTTATTGCTTTACTACGAAATACACCATTTTGTAAAATTTCTTTTATAAACTCAATTGAAGTGGGTTATGTTTTATTCGTATCAGTGCCTCTATTGTTACTTATAAATACTATATTTAGAAAAATTTCAATTGCTTTCATTGATGAACTTCTATTTAAACCGTAAATGAAAAAAAAATATTTAGAACTACTTATATTTAAATAATTATTTTCCAAAATGTAAGTACTTATTTTTTAGTTTAAAATAAATAAGTAGGCAATTTAGAAATATTTATAATTTATTTAAAATAACTACTTATTTTGGCAATATGTTCACGTCTTCTTTTAAAACCCAAAGAATATGTACAACTTCTGCTTCCTATTTTTAAAAATTTGCGTAAGGTGTTTTGTAAGCGAGTACTTCAATTTGGCAATCTAAAAAGTAAATCATTATATGGCAAGTAGTTCAGATGGTAATGTCTAATTTTTTGCTGGGTATATAGAATGCAAAATTCCAATTCATACAATTGATATAAGTTAATATTTGTTACAAGATTGTTTCGAGAAAATTTCTGTTCAAGAAATGTTCTGTTCTGTTTCATGTGTGGGAAATTAATAAAAAAAAGAACCCAACGAACTCGTTTCTTGCAGTTTGTGGAAACACAACAAATGCACAGAAAACATTATTTTGCTTCGATATATGGAAATATCGATGTTATAAAAAATATATATAATATATAACGATACTGTTCAAAAATATCGATACAATATATATCGATACATTTTTTCCATTTGGCACCTCTAACACGAATTGTTTTAATAGCTTTATTTGTTTTGGTTTTGCTTACGTACAAAACGAATCAAAAATTTTAAAATTTTTTGTTTTTACTTTGCGGGAAGCTGTTGCGATTTGTTTCGTTTATTTTCGAACTCTGCTACAAATAGGTTTTTTAAATAAGCTTACCACTATTTTGCTTTAGTTTCAAGAAATATTTGTAGTGCGCGTTCGTCTTTAGACCATTAACAGTTTAAAAACATTTTAAAATATGTAAAAAATTTATTATTTCTAGTTAATTAAATGATAAATAAATATGTTGGCGATTTTTATGGGCATTTTTTTTAAATAAAATTGAACTTCAAAACTTTTGTAATTAAGAAAATGAGTTTGTTGAACGAGTAGTTTCAAAAATAAATCCTACCATAACTCGTCTTTAAAAAATTGAAACAATTTCATTTCGATAATTTTTCTTATATTAATTATAGTAATTATGCGTTTTGAGTTTGGATGAAAAAATTTATGAGAAATAATTTTTGGTGATTCTATTTCTGCCTTTGGCGATTTTGTGCTAAATTTTTATAAAAATTTGTATTAAAAAAAGTTCTATATAAGAACAAATATTTTATCAAATATACATACACTAAAAAAAACTAAAATCAATTTGGCAAAATAGGTCCGAAAAAATCTAATAACCCTGTACTGTTTAAATACAATTATCCCACTCTGATATCCTTAATACTCTTAAAACGAAAGTACTTTGCATACTATGTATAAGACATTGAATTTTTCTAAATATCAACAACTATTGTTATTGTTTTTGCAAAAGTTCAGTTTTCTCAACTCTTTGGTCAGCCTCCCACTCACCACCACACACAAATCACACCACTACAGGTTTTTTAACATCACTCTCTTTATTACTATTTTCGTTTAGTTTCTAGAAATTTTTGTGGTGCGCGGACGTCTTTGGGTAATTGTCATATTCAATTGCATAAATCAATTGTAAGAAGTGTTTTAAAATATGTGTGATTATTAAATAAATGTAAATTAATACATATTTTATAAGTTAAAAAAAGAAAATGTGCAAAAAGTTTATTTCTTCATTGTGAAAAGTGAGTTAGAAGTAAGTTGATGGCAATCCAACATAGAATTTTCCAATAATTTAAAGTATGTATACATCAATAGTTGTTGTTGTGCCTATGTGTATGCAGCAGTCATGAATCAAGAGAACAAGCTTGCGCATTGCGCATGTCCGTTATTGCATGTGCAGCAGTAGTTGTTATTGCTTTTGCTAAAGTTCCATTTTCCCCACATTTTTTTCAACTCTTTGGTCAGTCCCCTCACACACCCCCGCACATAAACAGAACAAACAGGTTCTTTACTAACGCATTAAAATAAGAATGTGCAAATAGTTTGTATTTTCCTTGCAGAAAATGTGTGTGATTATTGAGTAGAGATGTGACAGCGCAGCCTCTGTTAGTTTTATGTTTTTGCAAAGAGCAGTCAGGTTTGTCGCAGTTCGCTTAACAGAATAGTTGACTGTTGTTTTTAACAGGGTTAGTGTTGGGTGGGTGTGTGTTTATGGTTCTTGGATATTACACAGGAAATAAAACAAAATAACATAATATTGAAATAAAATAAAATAAAATAAAATAAAATAAAATAAAATAAAATAAAATAATATAAAATAAAATAAAATAAAATAAAATAAAATAAAATAAAATAAAATAAAATAAAATAAAATAAAATAAAATAAAATAAAATAAAATAAAATAATATAAAATAAAATAAAATAAAATAAAATAAAATTAAAATAAAATAAAATAAAATAAAATAAAATAAAATAAAAAATAAAATAAAATAAAATAAAATAAAATAAAATAAAATAAAATAAAATAAAATAAAATCTAACAAAATAAAATAAAATAAAATAAAATAAAATAAAATAAAATATAATAAAATAAAATAAAATAAAATAAATAAAATAAAATAAAATAAAATAAAATAAAATAACATGAAATAAAATTAAATTTAGTAAAATAAAATAAAATAAAATACAAAAATAAAATAAAGTGAAATAAAATAAAGTAAAATAACATAAAATTAAATTAAATTAATTAAAATAAAATAAAATAAAAAGAAATAAAATAAAATAAAATTAAATTAAGTAAAATAAAATAAAATAAAATAAAATAATATAAAATAATATAAAATAAAATGAAATTAAATGAAATGAAATTGTATCATGATTAAGGTCCGTTTTCAACACATTTTTACACAACTCTTTGGTCAAACTTACTCACACCACCCCAGTTATTCAGTTTCATCATGTTGTAAGTAACGTATTAAAAACCAATGATCAAAAACGTCCGACCGAATGAGTTCGATGATAATAATTATACGTAAATATGTACGTCCATACATAAATTGAATACATCTGTGATAGCGCAGTCTCTGTTAGTTTTATGTTTTTATAAAGAGCAGACAGGTTTGCAGCAGTTCGTTTAACAGAATAGTTGACTGTTGTTTTTAACATGGTTAGTGTAGCGAAGGTGTATGTTTATGGTTCTTTGGAAATTACAGAGGAAATAAAAGCTTAGTAAAAGTAAAGATATTCGTATTAAAAGAGAAATTCTTGTTGAAAATCAAAAGAGTGAATGAAAAAAAATGTTTTTTTACCGTGGAAATTAAATATTTTTGTATAATAATAAAATTTTAATATCAACAAAAAAGTCTAGATTAAATCGAAAATAAAGTTCAATATCAGTTAAAAAAAGAAAGTACCTACCTACATCTACTATGTAATAATAATAGGTACATAAAATATAAAAGTGATATAAAATATTGTCATCCAAAATGCAAAAAGTTATTTATGTTTAACAAATGTAATAAAATTAAGCTTATTGCTATGTTTCAAAGAATAAGTTTTTGGTTTTAATAATTTTTATAATATTTTTTTGGCTCATTCACCTCTTATGAGAAGAAATTCTTTGAGGTAAATCAGGCATTACCAACAGATATACTAATACTCAGTTGTATGCAGGTATAGGTAGTTTGAAGAGTAAATTATTAATAGCAATTTGAGGATGCTTGACGTAGTAATTTGACTTTAGTTTTGATAATAGTTCTCAGTTTTATTTGTGACTTATACGTCAAATTGAGAACTAGACAAAATAAATATTCCTGCAATAAACCATTTTAATTGAAAATAACACCAAAAATCATTGATTGCATTAATTTTTTAACGGTATGTATTTTCAACTCGATTTTTGGGAAACTGACTGAAAATTGTTTAATGCTTTTGAATAACATAAATTTTAATTTGCATTTTAGATGATTAAATGAAAAGAGAAAAAAAAATCAATCAATTAAAATCAATTAAATGTGTGTTTAAAAGAAGTGAAAATGGTGAAAATAAGTATGATTGAAGTGAAATATCAATATCATCAAAATCCATAATGAGAAAACCTGCATATAATAACTTGGCTCAGATGTGGTTCGATATACTAATTGGCTTAAAGGTGAGTGCCCTTTCATTTACATTTATGTATATCAAGCTTATTTTAGAAATTTTTTTCATGATTACTGGTATTAGAAATTTCCACCTTTTATATGAAAATCAGTTAGTTACATTTTTTTTTAATATTTTAGAGAACAAATTTTTTATAACAGAGCACTTTTGTGAGCACTATATATTGTACGTTTAACTCACATGAAGGGTTAATTTTTTCAACAAAATTTTTTATACAATTTAACATATTCACAAGAGCACTCTCGCTGGTTTTCAGAAGAATCAATGCAAAATTAGCACATTTTCTAGTGAACTGTTGGTAAATGCATGAATTTTTTAATATATGAACTTTGACCCCTTTGTGCAAGGTATATATTTCTATATATATATATATATATATATATATATATATATTTCACATATTTCATATATTTCTTCTCCAATGCACTTTTGATATTATCTGAATTTTATTTTAAAAATAGAAATTTTGTGCTTCAACATTTTAAATTATTTCTTTGTAAATAGAAACTTTAGCTCACCTGGCCCCGTATTCTGTAACTTGCTAAAGCTAAATCGCTATCGCTAAAAATCTTGAAAGTCGGTTTATCGATTTTCGGCTACGAATACAATGTTCAAACGTGTATTGCTAAATAAGGCAATGGCTTAAAAATGTAAATCGCCGAAAAGCTAGTGTTATATGTTATCGACAAAAATTTTTAATTTCCTATTTGTTCAGCATTTTAGCGATAGAATTTAGCTTTAGCTTTAGCGAGTTACAGAATACCGGGGCTGGATATACAATTTTGATTGATAGTGTTGTCGTAAAATAATAGGGGCCCCTCCCGTATTCTTGAGTTATGAAGTTTTCATCGTTCACGATGAGATTCTGTTTGAGGCTTAATTCCCGTTCGAAGGGAGCACCAAAAGAACTCTTAAGGGTTCTATTCAAACAACGAACGTTTATTTTTTTAAATCGATTCTATAAGTCAAATCCTATAGGCTTGTGATTAAAGACCTTTATGTTCCTAGCTGGTCCTCTTCTGCTTAGTTTCTTTAGTATAAAATATGTATGTATGTATTTGGATATTCCTGTACCGATTCCATTTACAGTAGTACATACAAATAAATATGATAAATTAAATGGCAGCTACGAATTGTACAGTTTAAATGAAATTCTATAACAAAAAAACAGACAACAAACTGAACAACATAGAACTGAGAAAAACGATCTATGTATGTACGTATGTATAGTCCATCCTTAGGGGACATTTAGCGGCAGCTGCAGTTGGTAGAGGCCACAATACTAGCTAGTTGTGTTGTTGATTTCATTGTCGTTGCCGCTGTTGCAACCATAGAAATTGTCATTGAATAAATGTTTTGCAAACAACCATCAACAAATCGAGAGTGTTGCACTTGTGTGTGCGTGTGCTGAAAGTCCCGTTGGCAATCGAAATATAAATACTCGAATAATGGTTCAGAAAGGGAAAAAATAGTTATAAAACAAATATGTAAATAAAACAATGAAATGTAAGAGGGGAAGAGCAAAAAAGAGCAAATATTAAAAATGAATTGTAAAAAAATCGAGAGTATTGAAATGTTCTACACTTTATGTGTGCGTTGAAATGCAAACATTTTATGAGTTTTTTTCTATTGAAAAGAACATTATCATGTTGCTGGTCTCATTATATTTAATGCCATCATGGGTTTTATAGAACGATTTTTAAAGAGTTTGGCTTTTTAATTGAAAAAGATTGACATACAACAAATTAATTTCATCATTTAGATTAGGCATCACACCACAATTGCTTTTAGTAGCTCTCTTTTTATAAAAAAACTTGTAAAATGTTAAGAGAGTTTGAAATAATTTAAGGATGTCTAATTTATGTATGTTCTAGAACAGGCATCTCCAAGCCACTACACAATCTCTTACTAGTTCTCAAATTTACAATCTAATTATACGAAAATTTGAGAATTGTTATTAACAGAGCTCTTGCCATGGGCTGCACATGTTTTGAGGATATGCTTGATAAGGCTGGTATAAATCCTGCACAGTAGGAATTAATTACAGGCAAACGGCAGGACAGATTGAGATGATTTTTTTAATAAAACCTCGGAAGTCTCACTCTTAACGTGCTTAAAGAAAAAATATTTTAATCAGGAATAATTTCTTAATAGGGCTTAAGTTCAGTAATTTCAATTCTAATTGAATGAAATATTTTTTTTTATTAATTACTGTGAGTTTCTAAAGAAGAGAAGAAAAATTAAGCTAGACTTTTTTTAAGCTGGGGAAATACGAACAGAAAATCAAGAAAAACTTGATTTCTTCCCCTCACAATAAATATTTTGTTTTAGTTACATAGAAAAATAATAGAAATTCCAAACGACAAATAAACACCTTGTATATGGTGTGCGTATGGCTATACTCGTATATATGATTTTATCAGTAATTGTGTATGTAGGTCAACATTTTAATGACATTTTGTTTGTTAATCCTGAGTCCTTGTTTGCTAGAAAACTCTACTGCCATATGGCACATTGGTTAACAATGATTTTTTTTTTTTTTTGGTTAAGTAGTGGTTTTAAGTTGTAAAAGGTTTTTAAAATCATACTCTCATAATTTTAAGTTAAATGTATGATATAAAAATGTTGTTGAAAACATTACAAAAACATATACAACTTGACTTTGGGTACACGCCTTTCAATATGAAATACACTTAAATTATCCCTAGACTAGCTACCTATAAACATTTTTCCACTAAATAAATTAATGCAAAATTATTATTCTCAATATAATAGTTGAACATTTTATTCTACACTCTGTATTTTAGAAGTTTTTACATTATTAATGTTTTCACTTTTTGAAATTAATGGGCAGAGCTGGATTAGAGAGGTTTTTAACAGAGATCAGCTCTCCCTAATGAAAATTCATTTACCCACATCTAAAGCAACTTTAATGTAAAAATATAATATAAAATTTTTACCAGCCTTTACCATGTTGATACTGGTGCCGAAAACTAAACAACTAAACAAATATGAAAACACTCTTAACGCAAGATCTTTCTAAAATATAAATTGCTAGCTTTTACCCGCGGTTCCGCTCGCGCTGATCAAATATTTTGGACTATACTTAAAATTTATGAATGTTTTGTTATTTGTTACTCACTGATAATATTAAAAAAACGATAAAACCGACAAAAAGGCAATCAAAAAATAAAATAAAAACAGAATAAAAACCGGTTTTAAAACTGTTTAAACAATCAAACCCAAAATGAAAGTTGCCAAAATGTTCCCAAAATGAAAGTAACCAGCCCAAAAATGCGACTTTTGGAAAAATCCGAAATTATGAAAAACCGGTTCCGAAACGTATACAAAATATCCTATGTTTGACGCTGGTAATGTAGCTTTCTATTGGTGAAAGAACCTTCAAAATCGGTTTAGCGGCTTGCGCGTGAAAGCGTAGCAAACAAACAAACAAACTCACTTTCACATTTATAATATTAGTAAGGATGTTTAAGTAAAATAAATATAAATGTTTTACCAAAAAAAATAAAATTTTCCAACCCTGTAATCATATTTTGATTTGTCTGATTTTAATATTAATTAATTTTTTTATGTTTGATTAGCAAAGAAAAAAATATATATACCTAAAAAATTTTGAATTTTCCAGCTCTGGAGAATTGTTTTGTATTTTCCTAGTTTAATATACAAAATAAATTTTTTTAAGATATTAAATATATTTAATTTATAAAGAAAAAGAAAAAACAATAATTTCACCCAGTTACTTTTATATACCAAAAAGTGCAAACTTCCCAACCCTGAAATCATTCTTTTAGATTTTTATATTTCGCAATACCAATTTATTTCTTTTAAAAGTATAAAATATGTTTAACCTAAAGAAAAAGAAAAAATTAGTTTTAGTAGGTTACTTTTATATACAAAAAAAAATTAAAATTTTCCAACCCTGAAATCGTGTTTTTATTTTTTTTTGACATTTAATTTCAATTTAGTTCTTACTGAAATATAAAAGAGGTTTAATTAACAAAAAAAATCAAAAATTATTTTAAGTCAAATACTTTTATATACAAAAAAATCATACATTTCCCAGCTCTGAAACCGTCTTTGATTTTGCTGATTTTCAATACAAATCATTTCGGATCACTTCTGATATACTAGTCCAAGACGGAAGTCTCTAGCTTTTCTGGGAGCTTCGGAAACCGATTTAACGTACAGATAGACGGATGGACGGAGAGACGAACATCGCTCATTCGTCTTCCCTATTCATGAGAACCCAGAATATATATACTTTATCGCTCGTATATAATTGTTATGGTAGTTACCATTTTTGGTGAAGGGCATGAAATATAAAAAAAATAAGGTTAAGGTTCATTGATGTACCTGGAAATCGTTATTGTGCAATGTTGTTAACACATTACAAAATATTTATTTTATTATTATGTATTATTATTTATTTTTAAAAAGAGCAGTAATATTCAGGCATTGAATGACCACTACTATTACTAGGTGTTAGCTGCTTTAGGAAAGGGATAGTGATAGAGAATGCAGTGAGCGAAGGAATAGATAGAGGAAAGCTTAATTTTTTTGCAACTCTGCTTTTTTTTGCAAGTTTTTTAAAATTCAGTGTGCAGCGCCTCTGGTGTCAATGAGGCGTATTAAATTTTTTAAACTGTATTTGGTAGCTATTTTATTTCTTGTTAAGCAATATAAATCCAAAGACTTGGTTTTATCCAATATATTGCACAATAATATTGCAAATGTGTGGATGTACCCTAAGCCTCAATCGTTATTTTTGCGTAGTTTTTACAGTGTACTAAATTTCTCACCTTCCTTTTGCTTTACAAAATTAACCACTGATTATATTTATTTAATAATTATATTTGATGCAACCTTTATCTTAACCAAAATTTTAAATGTAAAATAAAGCCACAAAAATTCAGACAGACCTTATGGGATTCCTTTATATAGAAAAAATATTATAATTACGGTCTACCCCAAAAGCACAAACAAAAAATTAAAATACTCAGTTTAAAACTTTTGCCTTTTCTGGTAATAAATATAACATATAGGTAATCCTACAGCATAAATATGTAGCAAGTAAACTACTTTCACATCCAGTCACAGTAAGGTCCTCCCCAAAAGCATTGTAAGCAATGCAGTAAAATTTTTCGAAACAAACCTTAATAAATAAATAAAAGAATATCTGCATTCTCACCCACTTGCATGCAACCTTGCATAGACACTTTATAAATTTAAAATAAGTATTAGCAACAATATGGAAACATTATTTTAAATTAAATTACTTGTGTGCAAAAAGAAAGGACTAAAGTACAGTACACTCTCGATAGTTTATATCAAAAGTGCAAAAAGTTCTTAAATAGTCGCATATATTAATATCAAAGTGATGATTTGCCGATTTTGCTCCAAAAATGCCTGAAGAATTTAACCAAAGGTTAACGAAATATCGAACTAAAAAACAAAAATATAAACGGACCTATAGCTTGAACAAATAGTGCAATACATAAAAAAGGCCGAAAAATTACATCAAAAAAATTTGAAGTTGACAACTATTTAAATAGAAATTTCCATATGCCAATTGGAAGTCCAAGATGTTTTTATGAAAAAAAAACTTGGAAAATAACCTTTAAACTCTTTCAGAGATTTAAAGTTGCTGCTAAACGCGATATACATATAACATGAATTTCTATTCCAATTTTTTTACTGTTTCTTGGAGTTGCAAATTATTGAGAGCTTACTGTATTCTTACAATTTACAGTAGTCTAAAGAGCGAAAAGGACTTACAGCTGTACATCCCATCACTTTCTAAGCATCTACCGATGACACTTGCTTTCATTTAAAGGCAAACTATTTCTTATAAACTACATTACAGCGCCTCTTTATTATTATTAGTATCACAGCTGCTATTGAAGCATTTTGCTTTAAGTTATGATTTAATAAATCTAGTGTCGCTGTTGCAGGCAAAACATTAATAAACTAGAACTGACAACAGATATACCTTCAATAGCAAACATGCAGACATATAAACTGCATATTAAATGTATTGAGGTGAGAAGAGGAGAGCAAACGTATGGTGATACTTGGGATTTATTTAATGTTATAAAAGTAAATGATGTGAAAAAATTATTACATATTATACATAGTATAGGTAATATTATTATGTCTGCTGTAAGCAATTTACCAAATTATACTATAAACAATAAATAGCAAAAACATAAGGATTATAATTATTGAATGGAATGGTGTCAGCAGCTGCAGCACAAACCGGTTGCAATTGAGTTAATGCGAGGACCACCTGAGGGTGGCGTTGGCTGAAGTAGTTAGCACGTTTACTACAAAACTGAAGATCCTGGGTTCAATCCCTGTATCCGACAGTTATCAAAATATCAACATCACGCATTTTTCTGATGTGCATTAGAGTCCCTTTGCATCAGTTGTTGTAGGAAAGTTCAAGTGATGAAGGTATAGTCACTGGTCACTGAACTATACCGACTTCAGGGGATGCGAAGCCCTATGTAACATCAGAGTGCCCTCCTTCGTCGGTATTGTGTAGCAAAATTATCGGCGAAGTAAAATAACCAATATAATGGCTACTTAATACAGCTTCAAAAAAAGCAGAGTTGTAAAATAATGAAGCTTTCTTCTATCTCTTCCTTCACCACCTGCCTTCTATCACTATCCCTTTCCTAAAGAAGGTAACAGTTAGTAATAGTAGTAGGCATTAATTGCCTGAGTGTTACTTCTCTTTAAAAAAAAAAACAAAGTTAAAAGCTTGTCTTATTTATTTTGGTTTCTCACCTATAGAATTTTCTAGATGGCTTAGTTTTAGTTTAGCGTCTGATCTAAAATCTAACTTAAGTTGCCGTATTATCTCCAATCTACAACTTACAATATTTTGGAATGTCTGGCAGTAACTGGTATATAATATTATTTAAGCTACCGCATGATATTAAATTTACATATTTTCCAATGTCTAATCTAAGCTTTAACTTCAACTCTGTAATGACAAAAAAGTCATAGGTAAATCTAACCAATTTTAATGGTTAAAATTGCACTAACCAACAAAATTGGTTAAACTAACTGCTGTGAAACAGTTGAATATTTTATTAAAGGTTAATGCACTCAAATGTTTAAAACAATAATTGCAGCTTTTAGGAGCACTAGCACTAGCACTAGCCTTTATTCATATAAGTCTACTTATATAATTGCTTTCCGAATCCATTACAATCCAAACAAAATTCAGGCGAATTGGTTCAAATAATACCTTTGACCACCTAGTTAGTATATATTCCACCACTCAAGAGTGCTTATACATATAACCTTCCCATATTGTAAAAAACTAAATCCCCCTTATTGTGAATGGCGTCTGGAGACTGTAAAAGTTGTCACTTGTCTACTATTTGTCTACAACAATTGACTATTTTTAACATGCTACAGTAATTTACCAAGCCTAAGAGATTGTCAATAAGAGCCAATTATTGCCGATAAAAAGTAGACAAGTGACGATATTTACTGTCGTCTTAATGTGGCGACGATAACGCTAGTCACAATAGGGGGGGGGGGGATATTTTAATGTTAAACTTTCTCATAATTCATCTCATGCTTATAACCAAAGGCTTTTGCTCCCTTAGCAACAAGGGGACTTACATTTTTTGATAGAATAAAATGAATATAAAGAAAAGATACATTCTAACTAACCAAACAGTAAAAGAACTATTGAAGTAGGTTATTTTAATAGTAACAACTAAAATTAGTTAGATTTACCCATTGAAGTTTTTTAAAGGGGAGGGAGGCGGCATTATGACTGGTGATTTTCATGCGTAATAATAAAATAAATAATCACATGCATTTTGTAATAATTTTAGAGGTGGAACAGCAAAAAAAAAAAGTTTGAAATTCCAAGTCATACAGCATGATAAGCTGCAACAATTTTACTTGGTTGTTTTAACTGAAAAAATTGTTCTTTTACACTTCTAATTCGGTAACTATTTAAAACTAATTATTTCAAGCAGAAAAATATTTTGATCAGGCTGTCGTTGGCTGAAGTGGTTGGTAAGTTGACAACAAAGCAAATGACGGTCTTCGAGAGGCCATGCTGTAACATATCAATATTATAGACTTTTGTGCTATGTGTTAGTATATGCGTCCCCCTTTATCTATATTCACAACAATAAATCGTCAGCAAAGTAAAATAGCTAACAAAATAAATGCAACGCCTACTTAACACCAGAGGCGCTGCAGCGAAGCTATAGAAAATAAGCAAAACTTACACTAGCAGAGTTGTAAAATGAGTTGAGCTTAATAATTTAATCTTTCACCAGCAGTCCTCTCTTCACTAGCGCTATCCTAAAAGTAATAGATATGTTAATGTGCCCTTAATTATAAAAGTGCTCTAAAATCGGGATCCCACTACCAGCACAATGTACCGATTATCGTCGGCTCACTGCAATAAAGTCGTCAGTAATAAACCAAAATTGTCTTATTTCTCAATTAATTCCGGAATAAGTTTATATGGCTCCATTACCAATGCAGTGTGGGGCAATTATGTCCTTATATTTCAATCAGTTGAGAAATACGGAAAATTTAGCTTAATACTTATAACAAGGGACAAGGACTTCATGTATTTAAAAAAGGTGTTTTAGGCGTCTAAAATATGACATTAAAAACGCAAAATATGCACTAAAAACAATAAAATATGCACATATTTTAAAAAAGTTTTGTTCAAAAAAAAAAAAGTTTTAAATTTACATAAACTAATTAGAGATATAAAAATATTTTATTTTCTGAAGAGGTGCGAACACAAGATTTAATATGACAACGATTTTTTCTGCATTATTTACTCCAAATAGGCATTTTTCGAGATATGTTTATATTGCAGTAAAGGAGCGATACGTAAATTGAAAAAAAAGTGTTATTTATTTTTATTTAAAATTTTTCGAACGTGAAGTTCTATCAACTTGTTTTTAGAAAGCTTTGTTGCATTGAAAAAAAATCCTTATAACGTCTATAGATGTAATCAGATCAAATTTAAATAATTATTTTTATATAGAATGTTACTACTTTCGGCTTTAATAGAAGAAAATATCATCTTGAAATCACCAAATGACAATATTTATTAAATTTGGTACGTGTTTGTGCTTGTACAGTCCTTCTAAAACAATGCTAGCGAATTAATTTGTCAAAAAACAGTCTTGCATTACTAATTTTTCATTAATAATATATTTTGAAATTTGAATTTTTGACTAAATATGACACAAAACTTTTAATTATACCAAAATATGACACAAAAATATGCATTTATGACCAAATTATGCAAAAATATGAATTTTCAGCAAAATATGCAAAAATATGCACTCACAAATCGATGCCATTTTTACTCAAATTCAATGTTTCGTAAAGATATTTCGTTCTTGCCATTATCAGGTTTAAGGGAAAAAATATGCATTTGCATGAAACCCCTGTCCCTGCTTATAACTTTATTTCAGGGAGCCGACGAAAATCGGCACATTGTGCCGATAGAGGGATTTAGGCTTAAGTCATATATTTCTTTAGTTGAAATATTTAGTGGATTATATCTGAAAAAAAATCTAAATATATTTTTGAATTATTCATAAAATTTTGTTTTATAAACCACAAATATTTTCTTATGAATAAGGCAGTTAATATTTATTAAATATTTTTTGAAGTTTCTTTAAGATTTATTTAATATTTCGAAGCAAAAATGCATATGAGTTAGACTACTTTCATAATTCGCGGCATATATTTGTTTGCGCATAACAATAATTTGCACTAAGGGCCAGGCCCACGATATCGACAACGTTCGACTTGTCGCACACTTACATTCAAAACAAAAACTAATTTTAATATTTTGTTTTTGTTTTGAATGTAAGTGTGCGACAAGTCGAACGTTGCCGATATCGTAGGCCTGGCCCTAAAAGTAGAATTCCATATACCAATTGGTTAGATTAACCACATAAAATTGTAAGTAATTGAACTGCCAACAGCAATTTACTTGAACAGTAAATTTGACAGTTAAAATTGGTTAGATTGACTTATAAGAATTTTTTCTATATAATTTTAAATCTAATCTAGAGTCTACTGTAAAATCGAGCCTAAAATTAAAGCCTAGGAGATGGACCTTATCTAAGATCTTCTTCTAGGTCGAAGCTCTTTCATTTCCCTTGAATTCTTTTTCGAACTATCAGTCTTCATTTCTTTCCCCTTTTTAATTGCTTTAATTTTCCCATTATAACCTTTATATAAATATCTACATCCTGTGAGAACGTGTTGCAGTTTGTGTGAGTTAATCTTTTAATTTTTTTTTACAATCATTACCAGTAGAGATAAATGTAAGTGTATGTAAGTTAATGAAAGTTTCTCTCTGTCTGCAAGTTTGTATGTGTGTGTGTGTGCCTGCTTATAATAACAATAAATTTCTATCAACACTCACGTTTAAATGTTCCCCCTACAGACTTTTTATTTTATTACTTTACCCTTTAAGCACATGTACATATAGAGAGACAAATAAACACATCATCACAAGGATGGAAAGCAAATACAGCTCTGTGCATTTATTTGTGAGTGTGTCTGTACAGGAATAGAAATACTTTCATATAGATTAATGCACATAAGCAGCCATAAATAAATAAAGTTTTATTTTGTAAACTGTTTCTTTATATTTTTCTAGCCAGAGTATTGATGGTAAGAGGTGTGTATTTTTGTAAAGCGAGGGTGGGGTGTAAAGTTGTGGAAAGTTATGTTTAATTGAGCCATTAGAGATATGTAGTAATTTTTATATTATATATGTAGACTGTAAAATAGGAAGGTTTAATACTTTTATTTAATTTTTTTTTACTTCAGAACTAATTTTGCCTGAGTCAAAAAGTGGGCGGACAGCCCTCTTCAAAATTTGATTTTATATTTTGCGTGCTTTTACTCAACCAATTTCAGGGATTTAAAAAATTTTCTAATAGCACGATCTTAGATTCAAAAAAGTGGGCAGCACCATGCCTATTAAAATGCAGCGTTAAAATGATTTATAACTACTGAATTTTAGGAGGCGTGATACCGCCCCATTTTTTAATTATTTAAAAGCGATTTTAAAGAAATCTCCCACACACAAATTTGGGAATAAGAACATATCAACAGTGTTGCCAGACTGTGTTTAAAGCAATTTTTTATTTAATTTAATTCCATTAAAACGTTATTTATTACAAGAAATAGCAATAGAAGCAAAAAGGGAAAGTATGAAGCATAAACATAAATTTTTTTCAATAAAAAAAGGTGAAAAATAAAGGCAGTGCTAGGCGAAGTCGGTGCAAAGCAACACATTTACACACATGTATGTATTTCTTTTTCTAGTAGGCAACATTGCGAGGAACGGTATGGTAGGGTTCGAAGGACCATAATCTTTTTGCTATTGGTAATTAAAGTTATTGTGTCTTTTTAACAGTTTTGCTACTTGACTGGGATTGTAGCATACTTCTGTGGGTTTTTGCTCTGCAGCAAACAAAAAACTTTACTAGTTTTTCTCTTCCATTTATCTAATAAATATTTATATTTATTTTGCCTCGTTAAACGTTTATTTCCTGTTGTTATTTGTTTATAAATTTCATCGTATTTCAAGTGAAAACTGCTTAAATTTTTTTTTCTTATAAACTTTTCTCATATTCTCACTGATGCAGTAGTAGTTGTTTCATATTTTAGCAGCGATAGCGTTAGTTGTTGCAAATCGAGATTAAGTGCCGTTGGGCATAAGTTGAAATGGAAAAATATTTTTTTTTTGTTTTAAAAGAAGTAAGTAATTGGGCTTAAAAAGCAATACGAACCTTAGCCCGTTCAAATCACAAATATAGAAACAAATGGAGTTCGAATAATAATTAAAATTAACTAAAATTAATAGCCATGGGCCTGTGGCAAAAATTAAAAATAAAAAATATACTTAATAGTAACAAACCAAAAAAGTTTGTCTTAAGTAGAACAAAAATAAGCAAATTAACAAACATGTGCATACTTAGTAAAGAACAAACGACAGTGGCAAGACTGTTTTAAATATGGAGATGGTAAAATTGAGCTTACAATACAAAAAAGCTTTCAGCAAATTGAAATATATACGATGAATCAAAACAATTCACATATTCCATTTGCAATAATGCTAAGTATATAAAGCAGAAATCTACATCAACTGACACCACACACAGTGGACCAAACACAAAAGAACGCTGATGATGAAGGTTTAGTGGCCTTCGAAAACGGCTGGCTGTTCCGTTCAACTATGTGTTGTTAGTCAGAATATTTACAACAGACTTTGTTGTTATTTGTTCATTAATAATTATCACATGTAATTGGGCTTAAAAAGCAATACGAACCTCAGCCCGTTCAAATCACAAATATAGAAAATATATTTTGTTTTGGTTTAGCTGAGTAAGATATTAATTGTTGGATAGGACTCAAATGAAAAGTTTTTTCCAGTTTATTATTGATTGTAGGCTGAACTGTAGAAAAAAGTCCGAATATATAGTTAAAGCATGGACTTTGACTTGTATAATATAGCAAAGTTAGCCAAATTCATGAGACTATCGTGTACTCCCACGCCCCTAAGATTAAAGAAAATTTAAAAACAATTCCAATAATATTTTTTTTTTGCCGCGCCTAAAACTAGCGCCCTTTTTGTGTTTTGTTCGCTGTGTCGCCATTTTTAGTCCAATCATAAGATTTTATATACCAGTGTTCATGGCTCCGTAAAGGCTACATTTCTCTCCTTAGTAGTTTCTTAGCACGTGTGTAAGTAAATTAGAGCAGCTCATTTTCTTAACATTTTCATTTAAAGCTGTTTTTTTTTATTCATAATGTTAAACTATTCACTTCTAAAATATAATATATAATTTTACTCTTCTTAACTTTAACTTTTATATAAATCTAACGTTTCTCCATGTTGCATTGCATTCTATTTTAATCTACATTTTAATTTCGTAATAATGCATTTGTATCCGCTTGTTTGATTGTAAATTGAATGTCATATATATTGTTCTAAAAAATATTCATAGGGACTTAATTCATGTAGAGGCCTCTATAGATCTGTCCTCCGATCACTCTCCAACAATAGTTACAATTTTCAACCCACTAAGGAGTGATTTAACTAACTCATATGTGAAGATGATTAATGGAATCAACTGGCTGGTATTCAAAAAATATCTTAGTAGTCACTGCGTAGAAAACATTCAGCTTAGATCATGCGATGATATTGAATTTAACATTGCCAATCTTAACGAAAATATTAAACAGGCTGCTGAACACGCCACTACCTCCTATCCGCAGACCGGCTTTAACAGAATTTATTCTACGGAAATTGAACGTCTTGTATGTGAAAAAAAGGAGAGCTAGAAGAGAATGGCAACAACACAGATCACCCCTAAATAAAATCAGACTTAAAGAATGTACTAAACGACTCAAAGAGCTGCTATCATCGGAAAAAACTGCACTACTGGAAAAGTATTTAGAAGGTCTTGATGTAACGTCCGCATCTAATTACTCTTTATGGCGCGCTACTAGAAATCTTAAACGACCCGTTGATCTTAAATCACCATTGCGTACTGCGAACGGAGGCTGGGCAAGAAGTGATAGTGAGAAAGGTAATTTATTTTCTGAGCATTTAAAATCTGTATTCACTCCCAATTCATGTACGGGTGCTGCTGATTTACCGAGTGTAGTTTCTCTACCCCCTCGTCCCTTAAGGTTTAAGATGCGTGAAGTACAAAAAGTAATTGCTGAACTCAACCCGAAGAAAGCTCCAGGTATTGATGGCATTAGTAACAAAATGCTCATGAACTTGCCTCATATTGCAATAAGAATCCTGCTATTTACTTTTAATGCTATTTTAAGAATGCAGTATTTTCCACATAACTGGAAACTGGCCAAGATCAAAATGATTCCAAAGGCGGGCAAAGATCTTACCAAGACTGAGTCATATAGGCCTATAAGCTTACTATCTACAATCTCAAAGCTTTTCGAAAAGCTGCTCATGACTAAATTGTCCAAAATTTTAACTGATAATGGGTGCATCCCGGACCATCAATTTGGCTTTAGAAGTCAGCACAGCACGATTGAACAAACGCATAGACTGGTCCAAGTTGTAAGAAGAACATTTGAAGAAAAGAAGTATTGTTCTGCTCTCTTTATTGATGTTTCTCAGGCGTTTGATAAAGTATGGCACGAAGGCCTAGTTTTAAAATTGAAGACATATCTGCCAATAAACATTCAAAAGCTTTTGGAAAGTTATATTATTGATAGGAAGTTCACTGTTGTGGAAGGAGGGTTCACGAGTGTGCCCGAATCTATATCTTCTGGTGTGCCCCAGGGTAGTATTCTGGGTCCTGTCTTGTATTTAATATATGCTTGTGATATGCCTGTGAGCAATAATATCCATATTTCTACTTTTGCCGATGATACAGCCTGTATGAGTGTGCACGAAAACCCTTATGAGGCATCCCGCAATCTCCAGGAACATATCACTCAGCTGGAAATATGGTTGAACTTATGGAGAATTAAAGTCAATGAACAAAAGTGTGTCCATATAACGTTCACCCTAAGAAGAGATACTTGCTCCCCCATTCGAATCAACAATCAAAATATTCCTCAACATTCCCAAGTGAAATACCTTGGTATACACCTTGATCGAAGACTTACATGGAAACATCATATTGACTCTAAGTTAACTCAGATGAAACTTAAGTTAACTCAAATATATTGGTTGATTGGCAGAAACTCAACACTCAGCCTAGACTGCAAACTTTTATTATACAAGTCGCTTTTGAAGCCAATATGGTGCTACGGAATTCAGTTATGGGGCACTGCTTCAGCTTCCAATGTCGAGAGAATCCAACGAAGGCAAAACAAAATTTTACGGTTAATAACATCGGCTCCATGGTACATCCAAAATTCTATTATACATCGTGATTTAAATATGCCACTAGTGACTGAAGAAATTGCAAAATACGCAGGCAAATATTTAACAAAACTCGAATCACATCGTAATCCGCTTGCTCGTAATATTTTGAACTTTACTGGACACATCCGCTTAAAAAAGCTCTTATACCTAACACTCCAGATGGGACTACTTGAAAATACTTCCCCCCCCCCCCCCTTTTTTTTTGATTATCACTACTAATGTATTATTTATAACTACCACTAAGTTTATGTCCGACACTGGTCGGGCCTAATAATTTTTTTTATTATAGATTTAAGAATTGAATACTTATTGTTAGTTCACATATGAAGATACAATAAATAAATACATGCATTATAAAAAAAAAAAAAAAAAAAAAAAAAAAAAATATATATATATTGTTCTATATTTATTTGGCTGTAACTTTAAATAAAAAGAACAAAAACAAAACTAGACCCTTGACATTTCTAATTATAATTTATTACAATTAAATCATCAACTAACAACTTTTAAAATTAGATAAAGTTATTTCACCCCCTTGCAATCTTAAGCTAACATTTGCCAACGAATGTTTCCACAAAATATCCCCAAAAGTATGCTTTATATCTACACACATGAGTGTGTGTATGTGTAAGAGATGTAAGGGAGTTTGTGAAAGCCAAGTAACGCCTTAATATATGCATCTAACTTTGCTGACTTTTTTTGCTTTTATAAAAATAATGTTGGCTGTAGGAAAATAATTGCAACACCCACTTTAAAGAATTTTATTATATTTTTTTTTTGGGAAAGAGATGGGTTCAACAGTCACTCGTGATATAGATATTTGGCTTAGATATCTTAAGGAAGGGCTGGATGTGATGTGCTGCAGAGCTAATATAAGTAAGTGCAAAATAATGTTTTATCGAAGTCCAGATTCATTATTTTTTTTTCGCTTAATATTCTCTTTGGTGTTAAATATTTAAGGTAAAAATTTGTTTAAGAAAGAAGATTTTTTAAAGTGCACTTGTAGGCCAAAAAAAAAGATGTACAAATCAATTAATTAAGAATTTCTAACGCTAAATTTTTTTACTTTCACATTAGGGTTGGCAAATTTTGAAAAAAAAAAATTAAATTACAAAAACAAAATACAAAGAAAATTTGCTTAGCGTTGATGAGAACCATATTCAAGTTGTTTTTTTTTTTTTTTTTTTTTTTTTTTTTTTTTTTTTGATAAAACGAGAAGAAACATGCAGCAATGTTTTTATCTATATATGTGACCTTCTCCGAGAAAATTAACCTAGTGTGTCAAAAAATGGAGTAGATTCTGGTACCTAAAAGGGTCTAAAATAAGATGAAATGACTTTTTCTCAAAACTTCATTTTCACACAGCAGGTCCCTTTTCTCGGAGAAGGTCACATATACAAAATCAAAGTGTGTGTTTGTTCCTAACGCATGATCTCTGGCACTACAAAAGCTGTGGAGCTGAAATTTTGAACACAGGTTCGGATCAACACCCGAAAGGTTTTCGTTTTCATTTAATTTCTTCTTAAAAAAATAATTGAGGGTAAGACAACGTTTGCCGGGCTCAGCTAGTTTAATTTTAAAGTGCAAAAATATATCCTCCAAATGGCCATTGGAGCTATTCTTGCAGGACAATATTCTTAGCATGAAAAGGAAAAGGTCAAACGGTGTTAAATCACAGAATATCGGTGGCCACAAAGATCAGGGGACTTAAAATAAAAAAAAATCAAATAAATTTCCTTATAGAGAATTTACACCCGAACGAAAGCTGTTAGATTTCAATTAAAGTTTAGTTCAATATTTTTATCGTTTACACCAAAATTTCGTATCCAAAACAGAAACCATGAACTGGGAATTTTCCCTAAAGTACAAGCAAACAACTAGCTAATGCACAAACTTTTTTTTTTGTGGAAGTCAATGCACAAACTTTTTTTTAATTTATTTTTTATTATTCTACTACTATTACAAGGTATTACCTTCTTTTGGAAAGGGATAGGACTAGAGAAGACAGGTGATGAAGGAAAAGGTAAAGGAAAGCCTCATTCGTTTGCAATTTAGATTTACTGATGTTTTTAATAAGGGAGTGTTGCAGCGCCTCTGGTGTCAATGAGGCGTATTAAATATTCAAAGCTATGCTTAGTAGCCATTTTATTAGTTATTTTAGTTCGCCAAATGATTCTGCTACACAATACCGACGAAAGAGGGTTCTCTGATGTTACATTAGGATTAGTATCCGCTAAAGCCGGTGTAGTTCAGTGAGAAGTGTCTATGCATTCATCACTTGAACTTTCATACAACAATTGATACAAAGAGATGCATAAGTATCAGAAAAATGCACCGTGTTGCTATTTAATGACTGTCGGAGAATGGGCTCGAAGCCAAGACCTTCGGTTTTGTAGTAAATGTGCTAGCTACTTCAGCCAGCGCTGTTTACTCGTTAGCACAATCTTGAAACACCACTAAGTTCTACTAGACTTTGAGTAGATTTCCATAAAATCTAGTAACAAAAGAGATTTTGTGTTTTAGTAAATTTAATTACTATTTTTCGAACTTCATTTGTTTCTATATTTTATGATTTGAACCGGCTAAAGTTCGTATCGCTTTGTAAGCCAAATTACATGTGATAATTATTAATGAACAAATAACACCAAAGTTAGTTGTAAATATTCTGACAACACATAGTTGAACGGAGCAGCTAGCCGTTTTCGAAGGCCACTAAACCTCATCATCAGCGTTCTTCTGTATTTGGTCCACTGTGTCTGGTGTCAGTTGATGTAGATTTCTGCTTTATATACGAAAATTTTTGTGTTATATAGGAGGTCTACTCAAAATCTACTAGATTTTGCTCTAAATCTCGCACTTGCCAGATTTTGTTTAGACGTGAACATACTATAAGATAACAAATGTCAAACACATACATAAATATTTTTGTATGTATCTAGGTATATTATTATAGGCTAAATAAATAATTTTCTTGGACAACAGCATGTAGTTTTTAACCGTTTATTGCACCAACCGTGTGCGTGCCCAATTTAAAATTACTCTAAACTAGGAATGACACCTTTGGCTTCCGTAATGCTTCTGTCTTTCTATCTCTCTTTCCAGCACACAGCCAATTTCACAAACAACTATTTATGTATATGTTGAATCCTACACTTCTTTTAATTATTGATTTAATTTTGGTTGCGAGTCTCAAGTGATGCCTTTACAATAACAACTATCACAATTACCCAAAGTTTTATTATGTGAAATTATTATTTTAATACCTCATAATGAAGCCAAATGACTATGTGGCTGGAAGAAGTTAGCTGGTATTTCGGTTTACTGTTTCGGTTTGCTATTTAATACTAAATGCTGTCATTGATGCATTCTGTCAGGTATAAACATGAGTGTTATTGCTACTAGAGATATTCATATGTATGTACATGTACTTGGAAAACCAACTATAATTGCTTTAATCTACATTTATGGCACATTTAAATTTTGTGGGTTTTTTCAATTAAAATGAATAAAAGTCATAACAAAAAAGAAATAGTTTGAAAAACTACAACTTGCTTGTATAACAATTTAGTGTTGTAAAAAGCGGCTACTTTTGAATACTCAGTACTACTTGATACTTGTTCATTTGGGTACTCGATACTACTCAATACTTTATATATTTATGTATATGGGAAGTTAAAAATTATTATTTATATTATTTTGTTGATAATGCAATATGAAAAAACAAAGATTAAATACAAGTATATTTAAATTAGTTTATAACAAATTAAAATAAATAAGTTTGAAGATTAGTTTTTGTACATAAAAATTTTTAACGTACTCTTAACACTTTTAGTACATTAATCTTCTAAATTATCTTCTAAATATTTTTTAATAAACATTTTTTCTCACAATTGATGTTATTACTTAGTCATTGTTGAACTGTAGAAATAAAATTTTACCGACATTGAAAGAATTTAAAATATATATTTTTCATGTTTGTGAGGACCTGACTTGCTAGTTATATTCTATCACGTGCCCTCCTTCCACTATTATTAAGGGTCACTTTTTCTGTCCAATACTATTTGTTAAATACTAAAGTAGTTCAATTTTGCATTTTGTAGTACTTTTTTTTAGGGGCTGTTTTCGTATCAAAATTATTCCTAACAGAATTGGTGTTTGTTACACTAACTCCATGAGGTTCAGCATAATATTTATTTGTATCAAGCTCACAGAGTTGTATAGTTCTGATGTATTTTAAAGGAAGACTTTCGCTTGAATACTACAAAATGCAACCCTGAAAGTATTGAGTAGTTACTTTTGTGTATTGCGTACCGGGAAAAACTCCCGGTATTGAGTACTCAGTACTCAAATACTCAATACTTTTACAACACTATAACAATTCCTTTAAAAAGATTTAAGAGAGGATGGAATCATCAATCAACAACTTCAATTAGAAACCCCCAAGTCTTTTAAAAAACTCAAAAACGAACATTTTATACAATAATACATTAGAGATCGGCAATAACATACCATCAAATTTCCCTATAACGAACTTTGCTAAAACGAATTTTGCTCTATAGCGAATTTTTTTAACTTTTCCTTAAACTTTGATCTCCATATAACGAATTTTTCTAAAGCGTAGTTTTCTTTATAAGAAAGTCGCTGATGTACAACGACCATTTCATATGATCACTAATATCCCTATAACACTCAATTAAAATATGTACATACATTCTTGCAAAACCAAAGGAAGCTCAAAGGAAAAAGAACATTTGAAAGCATTAAGTATTTCTGTTAAATCACAAGATTTCTATCAAAGCTTATACATTTTAAACTTTAACTTTGTTCATGCACATAATAAATACTTTTAGTGTTCGATGTCTATTCAAAGGGATAAAAAAAATTTAGTGCGACTTTGACTCGCACACGAAGGGTTCCGTACGCACATTACATATGTATGTAATACTATACGAACTTTAGCCTATACATATAAACGAATGTCTTACCTGATCCAAATTTTTTTTAATTGTAAGCACCCGAAAAACTTACATTAGAATTTTTGGCAATTTTTTGGTTTTTTTCGTTTTGGCGCATATTTTCGTTTTCAATTTTTTTTTTTTGATATAGACGTTTTTTTAGTTTGGGCGTGTTTTTTCGTTTTTGGCGACTTAGTTTAGTTTTAGCGATTTATTTTTAGATTTTGATTTGATCAGGCTAAAGTTCGTAGCGCTTTGTAAGCCAAATTACATGTGATAATTATCACTGAACAAATAACACCAAAGTTAATTGTAAATATTCTGAAAAACTCGTAGTAGAACGGAACAACTAGCTGTTTTCGAAGGCCACACTACACCTCCATCATTTGGCTGAAGCTAAAATTAGACGTGACTTAGCCATAATGGCATAGCCATTTGGTTATATCAAAATTCAATTGGTTTTTATGGTAATAGATATGGCGTTATAGCGTGTCACGTATAATCGAATGCAGCGTTGCCCATTAGTTTGGTTCGAATGGCTGTTTTCTATGGCTATGGCTATGTCACGTCTGATTGCACCTTTACATACGAACTTTAGCCTGATCAAATCATTAATATAGAAACAAATGAAGTTCGAAAAATAATAGTTAAAATTAACTAAGATTTATTTTTAGTTTTGGCGCTTTTTTCGTTTTTGCGGTTTTTATCGGTTTGTGGCTTTTTTTTTAGTTAAAGCGTTTTTGTTTCGTTTTTGGCGATTTTTCGGTTAAAGGCGACTTATTTTAGTTTTAGCGATTTGTTTTTTTGGTTTCGGTGTTTTTTTTTAGTTTTTTTCGTTTTTTTCGGGTTTTTGCGATTTCGACTGCCTGTCACAAACAGACGAACATCGGACAATTTTTTTTTTTAGTTTTGCGCTTTTTCTTAGTTTTTGGCGATTTTTTCTTTAAGCCGCTTTTTTGTTTTGACGATTTCTTTTCGGTTTTTAGTTTTGCACTTTTTCTTAGTTTTCGGCGATTTTTTATTTAAGCCGCTTTTTTTCGTTTTGTCGTTTTTTTTTTTTTGATTTTTGGTGAATTTTTAGTTTTGCCGTTTTTTCCATTTTGGCGATTTTTTTCAGTGTTTGGCGATTTATTTATAGCGTTTAAGGCTTCGGCGACTTTTTTCGGTTTTTGGCGTTTTTTCGTTTTGGCATTTTTGTTTCGTTTTTGGCGATTTTTGATGACTTATTAAGGTTATAGCTATTTGTTTAGTTCTACCGCTTTTTTCCTTTTCGCGAATTATTTCGGTTTTTGGCTATTTTGTTTGCCTTTGACAGACAGACAGATAGGGGAATTGTTTTAGTTTTGTGCTTTTTCTAAGTTTTTTATATTTTTTGGGATTTTTTCGGTTTTTTGCCATTTCTTTGGTTATTATTTTAACTTAAGCGTTTTTTTTTTATCCTAGGCAATTTTTTTGGTTTTTGGTGAGTTTTTAGTTTTGTCGTTTTTCGCTTTGGCGTTTTTTCGGTTTTTGGCAACTTATTTTAGTTTTGGCAATTTTTTTAGTTTAGGTGCGATTTTTCGTTTCAATTTTTTTTAACGCCCTAATAATCCCAAATTAATATTTTACTTATTAAGTAAAATATTTTTTTGTATTAAATATACATTGAAATTGATTTTTGAGGGGTTTAGCTGGATCCTATGCGCATTTCACTGTTGCTAATGCAGATCATCAGGGAACCTTTACCCAAAGTTTCGTTTTAGCGTTTTTTTTTCTGCCTGTGACAGACAGACAGATATCGGGTAGTTTTTTTATTTTCTTCGTTTTTTGGGATTTTTTCGGATTTAAGCGTTTTTTTTGGCGATTTTTTTTGATTTTTGGCGACTTATTTTAGCTTTATCGTTTACTTAGCTTAGGCGCTTTTTTCGATTAGGCGATTTTTTTTTAGTTTTTGGTGAGTTCCTAGTTTTGCTGTTTTCTCTTTAATTTTGGCGAGTTTTTTCGGTTTTTGGCCATTTTTTAGTTATGTCGATTATTCGGTTATCGGCGACTTATTTTAGTCGTTTTGGCCATTTCTTTCTTTTTATTTTTACTTTTTTGTACAGAACCCTAAAAAGAAGATACAATAAATCCTTGACACTCTCGATGTCTCGCCTGAATACCAGTAAGTAGTAGTTTTCGAGCCGGCTCACAGTCACTTCTTTAATGAAAACTTTTCAAAGGAGATAGGAATAAATAGTTTCAATAACAGAAATTTAGAACTCCGGTTTATTTTGAAAGTACATAGTTGGCTGTAGGACAATTGCTAGCCGCCGCCTATATTTTCTTCGTTGGCTGCCGCCTCCGTCATTTATAACTCTACTTGGGCCTCTGCTCTCATCTCTCTAGGATATAACATATTTATTCTGTTTATTTACTCTTATTACCAAGTTCTTTGATTATATTTATCTGCCTTTGTGCTCTTTAGCAATTCATAAAACAATTATTCTGATATTCTCTACTTTTGATAGAGCATCAATGAAAAATGTCACATAAGATAAATATATAATAAATTTCATATAAGACCTTTGCCTTAACATCTCGTTTATATTTGTTATGAAATGTATTCTATTACTTGGCTTACTGTTTGCTTAAAATATTTACATTATATTTGCATACATCGCCTCAAAAGGAAACTGTCATTATTTTTGAGGATTACAACCATAATTTAAAGACTAAATTAGCTTAATTCAACTTTAATGTTTTGTTTGTTGCTATTGTTGACGAACTGCTTGTACAATTTACAAAAACATTTGTAATGTTTAGATTCTTTTTCTTCTTTGATTCCCTAAAAGTCAACTTTGCCAAAATATTGCTGAAAGAAACAAAAATGTCAAAGTACCACTTGTGCTGGAAATGTGAAGAGTCTCATTAACCTTAAGATCTGCAATTGTAATCTAATGAGTTCGTCTTTATGTTTCTGTACTTGCTGTCTGTCTGCATATATGCTTTTGCAGTTTTCTGTAGGAATTTTTTTTATGTCTATATAAAGCTTCTATAAGAAGAAGGAAGTGGAGTGGGGGATGGTGAGGGGAGTTGGTAAAACTTAGCAAAACAATTTCCTAGGGGTGGCAAAATAGAATTTTTTCTTGTCATTTTTTTTATCAACCAAATTGTTTATTTTGTTTTATTTTTTTCTAAGCCTTCATAAAGCGAGCAAGGCTCACTCCTGCTTATCTGCCACTTTTGGTTTAGGTTGTAAATGGAGCACAAACATACAATATGTATAGCCGCAAGGGAGTCATAAAAAAAGCTTTAAAGCTACCCCAACTCCTCGTGCTTTCTAATCAAAGCAAATGAAACTAAAATAAACTAAAAGGTAAATAAAACATGTTGAATGGAAAACAAAAATACTTTTTATAAAATAAAACAAATATGAGACACAACTCTACTACAATTCAACATTTTGCTAAGTTTATTATTTTCGTATTATTGCGGGGTGTGTTTCCCCTGTTAAAGGATTCCCAAAAAAAAGAAAGAAAGTAAATGCAAAACTATAACTTAGTCCCTGTATAGTGCGTAATAAAACATTAATTTTTTTCTTTTATATTAAAACAATTTCAAGTGTTTTTTTTCTCTTGAAAGGATTATACCCGAATTGTTACGTTTTCTTAGGCTTAAGCAAATAATTTGATGAAAAGCAAACTTGTACATGAAACTGAATATTTGCAAAAGAATTCCCAAGCATTAAGGATTTTTCATAGAACTGGGCCTTAATGAAATATTTTCAAGAGCCGATAGCCCTGGCAGCTGGCGCTAGATTAAATCAAATACATAAATAAATAAAATATTTTAAATATTTTCATATTATACAGAGTGTTTTTTTCAGATGAGAGACTTACGAGTTTTTGTTGGATTTCTTCCCTCGCATCGCGAAAGAAGGGAATTCAAAGTATTGCTAGAAGTGCTTCTGAGACTTCCAAGTTCTAGTTGTTTATATTATGAATCCAAGTAACCTGGATGGCACTGCTGCCATTCTAGTAACATAATTTTTGGCCTAACCCTTTTTTTCTTAAGGAAGAAGTTTGAAAATATATTCCAAAATTAAAAAAAAAATTATTTAAGATACTCTTTTTTTAATCGATACTAGTTGTTTTTCGATCCGTCTTTTGTGTCTACCTGCCCAATCGCCAGCAACGATTTAAATTTATTTTTCACCTTTTAATGGTGTGGTTTATATTCTGGTTTTCACTAATTTTTCCTAAACTAAATAGCTCCCCTTTGAACCCCATGCTAGTAACAGAAATTACTTTGTTTTAATTTTATGTGATTGTGGCGTGAAAACATTTTTGAAATTTTCATTTCGATCCATTTAGAGCAGTTAAATTTTGCAATGGCTTTGACCACAATATTCAAATTAGTAAATGTGTTCACATATGTGTATTTTTGCACATAAAACACAAATGTTTTGAGTGTTTTATATGCAGTTAAAATTTGTTTTCCAAATTAAGTTGTACCTGATCATGCAATAATTTATAATTTTCATGAAATTTAAAAACTTTAGCTGACATTTTAAATATTATTTGCATTTTGCAAAGAGGATATATATTTTTATTACAGTGGGTTAGCATTACGTAAGTAGATGGATTGAGGCAGAAATTGGATCCCTAAGGTAGGGGAAAGCTGGATAAAATAGCGTGAGGTACGGGTAGAGAGTATGTGTATATGACAAACCTTCTAATCTTAAAGTCCTACGAAAAAAAAACAATGTGGATGTGAAGACCGCCAGCCTGCAAATTAAACGAGAATTTATTTTTCTCGTACAGATGATATATTTGGCGAAGTATGACTAAAGTATTGTACTAAACTTCGTTGAGCTTCCTTTCTTGAAAGAGTTATCTTTTGCAGCGTGATTAAGAAAAATCTATAAGCCACAAAGAATCTGTAAACTGGGTCAGAAACAGTGAGATGTATGGATAAAATATCTCTTTATGATTCACAGTCTATATGATATCCCATCTGAATGTAAAACCCATACATCCGGCATTCACTCGCACATCTCCGTAGGCTAGGAAGCGTAACACAAGGTGAGAAAATCCCAATTTGTGTTTGTTGGTGGGTGTTGGGCTAGAATACCTTTTCATTTCTTTCTAAAAAGAAACAAACTGTATGTTCAGCATCATTAAGACAGAATTGTGGACCATAAAGAAGCGATCAACTGTTTGAGTTACCGTGAGGTATGTAGAGAGAGTATTTTTATAGGCTTGAGGTCTTTCGAGGTATCCAACATGAATAAATAAAATGTGGAGGCATTTCCTCCTAAAATAAACATTAACTACGAGTCGTAAAATTTTTTCTGGAACTGCAATATAAGAAGAGAGTTTTCAAACTTGTTGTTCTGTTTACAAGATGTCTTTATATGAGATGGCAAACTTTATAACATGAGAATAATGGGCATAGAAACGTGCTAGAAAACGGTTACATTGAAAAAAGAGGAGAAAGAGGAGGAGGGTGAGGATGACGACGTGGAGGAGGAGGAGGAAGATGCGGGTAAGAATCTAGAGGTTGAGGAGGAGTAAGGTGGAATAAGAGAAATCAGGAGGAAGGAGGAGTAAGATAAATCAGGAGGAGGAATAGTAGCTAGGAGGAGTAGAAGGAGCAGCCAGAAGGAGGAGGAAGATGATGTTGAGGATTGTGGGGTTAATGAGAAGTAGGAGGAAGGAGGGGTCGGAGAAAGAAGGAATGTGTGGAAAGAGGAGGTAGGAAGATTAAGAGGTAGGAGCAGGTAGGAAGAGGGAGATGTAGAAGAAAGGTGAAGCAGCAGGAAGGTGGAGGAGGAAGAAGATTAGGTTGAGAACTTGAGGCTTGAAGAGGTCTGGGTTGAAGGAGGAGTACGAGGAAGGAGGAGTGGGAGGAATGAAAAGTAGGACGAAAGAGGGTAGGAAAAAAGAGGAGGTAGGAATATTAAGAGGTAGGAGGAGGTTGGAAGAGATAGGAGAAAGGAGGATTAGGAGGAGCAACAGGAAGGAGGTGGAGGAAGAGGAAGATGTGGTTGAGAATTTAAAGGTTGAAGAGTGGGTGGAAGGAGGAGTATGAAGAAGGAGGAGTGGCAGGAAGGAAGAGTAGGAGGAAGGAAGAGTATGAAAAAGGTAAAGTAGGAAGAAGGGTGAGATAGAAAGAGTGGGAGGAATGAGGATGTAGGAGGAAATAGGAGCTAGGGAGAAGAAGAGGGAAGGAGTAGTAGTGAGGAGAAGAACGGAAGAGTGGGAAGAAGGAGGAGTAAGAGGACGAATGTGTAGGAGGAAGAAGCAGGAGAAGTATTTATATGCCTTGCAGGTACCTCACGAAGAGTTACAGAGGAGAAGTGTAGCAGTTTAAGATATTGAAGGGCAATACTAGCTCCGGTTATAATGAAGGATCAACCGTTTTCCTCTTTTCGGGACGATAAAGTTCGTAGCTGCTACCACCTATTCAGAAGCTGTCTCTTATAAGATCTTAATTGATTGGTAGCTCGAGAAACCTAACCTCGCGGAGAGGTTATGTGCTCATGCATAGAAAATCTGGAATTCGTATTTTAAAATATGAAAATTGCTTCCTAGTTTCAAAGATAAAATCTGCGAGGGTTGATCTTATGTGTCTCTATAGTTCTTCATAGTAATAACATTCTCATGTGCTAAATTTGTAACCATAATATATTTATTTCAATGTTTTTAATATCTTTTATCACACCGTCATTTTACAGTCTTAAACTAAAAAAAAAAAAAATTGGCTGTATCCGATTATTTCTAATTATTTTAAATAACTGCAGGCGTTTGTTTGTTAACAAAATTAGTTTGTTGTGTTCTATTTTATACGAGTGCATAGCACAAGCATTGTTTGTAAAATTAATTTTCTAAACTCATGCAAAATTGAAAACTGAAAATATGGTTAAAATTGCCACGACTATGCGGTAAATAATGATTTGTGCGAAAACTTAACAAATTACAAACAATGTGCAATTATTATGGAAAATTAAATGAAAAAAAAAATACAAAACAAAGCGCTGTAATATTTAAAGTGAAACAAAATGGCTTTTACAAGCTTAAGCCATATTAAAAGCATACGTTATTTACTGAAAAGCTCAAAGGACTTTTAACTTGAGTATTTTTTGTTTTTGTTTTTGTTTGCTTATAGTCCGTTTCAGTTTAAAATTTGTCTTCTCTACTCTGCAGAGTAAAACACGTTCATTTGCTATTAATTTTCTCATACACCTGGCAAACTTTGTTTCTTCGCCTTCATCGTGTGTAACTAATGTAAAGCAATAATTTAAAAATTTATATTTTAAATTATAGATTAAATATGATTTATTTAAATAATGCAACATGCCATAAAGTTTGCTTAACAACTGCTTCGTGTTTAAAGAATTTTATATCAAAATGGATAAATTTAATAAGAATATTTCTTAAAAGAATTTTTAACATTGAATTGAGGTAGAAATACTCTAAGGAGGCAAACGCACTTGCATATATTGTCGTGGCCAATAGAGGGCGTTATTGAATTAATTTTGAATTCAAAATCAATTCAAAGTGAAAAGGAAATAGAAATCGGTGGTTTTTGTAAGTGTTTCAATATTTTACGCCTCTCTCGCTCTCTTTCTCTCACATATCGAAATAAAATCAGAGCATATACACCTTGCCTATGTGAACCGTTTCTTCGCTAACATATTGATGAAGGAAATCACGAGAAAATAGCGGGAGTAAGTTACAAATTAGGCGCCATTTTTAGGTTATGTTACACCTAGTTTTTGACCTCTAGTTGGCGGTGAATTCAAAGACACAGAGAACTTGTTCACAAAACTATTTCCCTATGTTAAAGTAATAACCAAAAAATTTCATTTTAATAGATCCAAATTTAATTAAAAAAAAAAAAAAAAAATTAGTAAATATTCCGTTTTGTCGTCTTATGCCTCTTTTTTTAGAACCATTGTTTTACTTTCTGTCACTAAACTAACACTTTGTTTTCTGTTATTAAAAACACTAAAATATGACATCATTTATTAGCAACAGCTACTTGCTTCCTTTTATCGTTTTCTTTTGTTTTAAAAGAAAATTGCGAATTTCGTCTTTTTCAATAAACAACAGCAAATTTTCTTAACAAAAACAGAAATTTTAATTCTATAGCAGACATTTTATTTAAAATCAAAAAAGTTTATATATTTTTTCCTTCAATGCATAAGAGGTGGAATTCAGCTGAAAAAAAAAATAAATTTGCCCCAAAAAAGTTTATTTATTGGTTGCACTTTGTGCAAAGTTTCTAGTAAAATACAAATATTTATGTTTTGCTTGAAAAAAATATGTCGGAAAATATTTTGCATTTAAGCCAAAGTATATGAAATGCTTTTGTTTTTTTCATTCTTTATTTTTGGAAAATATACTCATTTATGTTCTCAAGCTGTCACTTCAATAAAAGAAAACTTCATAATTTGTGCATTTGCACAGGTGAATGACAAACAAATAGAGTAAATATTTTCAAAAAATATAAATAAGAATGTTAAAAAGCACAAAAGCAAGCTTAGAGAAAATACGTGTATACATAAATATACATTAATTTTAACATGTTTTAAGTTCTTTTGAATTAAACTGAAGTAAATGCTTTTTCGAAATTAAGGGCCTTATTTTTTTAACAAAAAGATCAAGAGTATAGAGGTTTTATATCAAGATTTGATATCTGTATTAAAATTAATGAGAGATCAGCATTTTCTAATGAAAATTTATTCACCCACATCTAAAGCATTTTGAATAGGCATAAACATATATTTTGAAGCTTTTTCCAGCCTTTACCATGTTCATAACTACACCAAAAACTGAACATATATAAAAAAAATCTTGAGTAAAGACCTTCCTAAAATCTAAAATGTGTTTGAGAAAAAGAAAAATAGCTCTATTTAGTTATTTTTTTCCAAAAAAAAAAAAAAAAAAACAAAAAATCAATTTTCCAACCCTGCAACCCTGCAACAATGTACATCTTTGATTTTTCTGATCTTAATATTATTAATTTATTTCTTTCTAAAATAAAAAATAGGTTTAATTGTTAAAGAAAAAAATTATTTTGCTTAGTTGCTCTTATATACAAAAAAAAAAAACTAAATTTTCCAGCTCCGGAGATGTGTTTTCAAGTTTTCTAATTTGATATTTAAAACAATTTTTTTTTAATATAAAACATATTTAATTTATAAAGAAAAAGAAAACAAATAATTTGACCTAGTTGCTTCTTTAAACCAAAAAGTGTAAATTCCCAACCCTGGAATAATTTTTATAGATTTTTCTTATTTTGTAATACCAATTTATTTCTTTTTAAACGTATAAAATATGTTTAGTCTAAAGTAAAAGAAAAAATGTTATTTAGTTACTTCTTTTGCAAGAGAAGTTTCAATTTTCCATCCCTGGAAATGTGTTTTAAATTTTTCTAATTTTATATATAAAACAATTTTTTTTAAATATAAAACATATTTAATTTATAAAGAACAAAATATTTTGAACTAGTTACTCTTATATACCAAAAAGTGTAAATTTCCCAACCTTTGAAGAATCATTCTTTTAATTTTGTCTATTTTTTAATACTAATTTATTCCGTTGAAACGTATAAAATATTTTTAGTCTATAGAGAAAAAGAAAAAAATAGTTTTGTTTTTGTTTTACTTTCCAATTTTCCTACTCTGGAATCATCTTTTTAGTTTTTTATTCGAAATCTAATACCAATTGAATTCTTCTGAAATGTTAAAGAGGCTTAATTAACAAAAAAAGATACTTTTATATACCAAAAAAAATCTTAAATTTTCCAGCTCTGAAAATTGATTTTGAATACCAATCTATTTTAGACTATTTCTAATACAACATTCTAAGCTTTTCTGGGATATTCGGAAAACCGATTTCAAGTACAGACAGACGGACATCGCCTATTAGTCTTCCCTATCCATATGTAGTAGAGGCCTGCGTAAACAGTCTTGAAATGTAAAAACGTCATGATTTTTAAATGTATTCACGTCGCATGTATTATACTAAACCAATAATAAATGCTGTCGTACTATAAGCGTGTGTGCCTTTGCATGCGCGCAGAAAAATATAAGATCATACACACATACATGCATGACGTTTCTACATGCGCTTATGCGTAGAAAGAAGCTAGTATCACAAATTCTTCCGTCACGAAGTGTTTTCTTCTTTACTGTTATACCTACAATACTCAAATAAATTTTTTGCAAACAGTGTTGTTAACGTTTGTTTTATAAGATTTCGCTGTAGCAAAGCATTTGAAAAATCCCTCATGTCTTAAAAGTTCTTATAAGATATCTTGTGCAGGAGACTAATATGTACCCAGAATATATATTGTGGAAATTGCACACAGAATGACAAACCCCTTACCATGTTTGGTGAATTTTTGGATACGTATTTTGCTTCCACAGTTTACTAACAATGATGCTGATGAATCTACCCAAGAGTTCTCTTTCAGTTACTGAGTGAAACTTTATGAAGCTTCAAGTTTTCAAACCAATCGGGCAGCAAACCAGAATAACATCAACTGTGTGCCAGCACACTTTTCTAATGAAAAGGTCGACTGTAGATCACAGCTAATTTTGCTTATAGAAAAGTTTATTTTTACAGCACACTTTTTTACAGAAAATTTTGTCTGCCACAACATAATTTTCTTATAATAAAGTCGTCTGTTACAGCACATTTTTCTTATAGAAAAATCCACTGTCTGACACTCACACTTTCTTATAGAAAAGTTGGCTGTGTTCGAATCCATTTTGTTTGTTGGGTTACACGAAATATTACCAATATTTTATATTAAGTTACCTTTATTCCAAATTCACGATACATTTTTCGCAAAAATCTAACAATATTAACTCATAGGCAAGCTAGGACTTTGCAAGTATACTTATTAAAATATATGTACTCGCATATGTGTCATAATATTTGTTTAAATCATAAACCTGCTCATACTTTTGCATTTGCTTAAGCAATTGTGTTGCATGTTAAGCTGGCAAATATTTAACTTCTACCATAAACATATGAGACTGCAAGCACCAAATACACGTGTACTAAAATAAGCAAATACATAATGGTAAATTAAGTTTTACGAGCTACGAAATTTTGGACGATTTCATGCAGTGACATTCATTTCACCCATAGAACAGTGTAGGTAATATGATGAAATTGCTCCGCTAAACCACACGCTATGTTGGTGTAGCCTTCTTACGACAAATTAGTGATGGGATCGTGAATAAGTTTTCCTTCGCAGGCAAGCATATTTAAGTTTGTTCATACAAATTTACTTACGCACTGTGAGACTATAATGTCTTGTATCACCTTAAATGAGCATCACGTGATAAAAACTCTACTCACGCTCATTCACTCATATTCACTTATAATTGTCCATTTTCCATCACTTACGGTTGCCTTTGTCTCCTCACTGTCACATACGCTCAAATGGTTGCAGGTAATATCACTCACGACTATGTATAATCATGCGTTATTCATGCTATTAAAATCTGCTGTCGGTCTCTATAACGTTTAAATTGTAAAAATTTTCTTTTGCGAAATTTCAAGTAACATGTAACAGCTTTCAGCCAAAAATATGATTCACGCTTACTCACGTTCACCTCAAAAATAAAAAATTATTTATGATCATGCGCTATTCATGCAAATATGTAAGTCGTGTCTATTTCTATAACAAACACACACATACAAACGTATACATGCACACGCACGCATATATAAACTTTCTAATTCAACTTCGTGATGGAAAGTAAGAATATTTACGTTTGTGCGTGAAAAATTTACTTATGCACGCTCCTTCGTGACTGGATGTGCTTGGAACAACTGCACTCAGCATCGCGTAATACTCGTATATGTAAGGTCTACTCACGCTCACTCACGTGCATTTATACTCACTTATTTACTTATGCTTTGCGTCCACTCGGGGGAACTCACCCTAATATGGTTGCACGACCATGTGTAGTCAGTGGCCCTATGTTCCTCCATGCAACCCTACGATCATATATGTATATGTGCATGTGTATAGGCGTGATTCATGTCATTCAAATTATTTAGGATTTGTTAATGTGAAATTTTTAAATAACATATTAAAGCTTTCGCCTAAGAATTTTACTCACTCACGTGTACTCACGTCCACTTGTTGTGAAAAAAAATTACTCACAATAACAAGTGATTATGCAAATTATGTAAGCCGTGTGCATTTCTATAACAAAAACATGCATACATATGTAAGTGCTATACAAAATTTAGCGCCATAGTGCAAAGGAATTTTTTTTATTACCTGGATGCACTACAGCAAAATTTTTCTATACATCGCATAAACCCATACACCTGCATAACTGCATAATTCTATGTTTGTATGTACGGATGCATTTTCCACTATGTCGCCATTTTTCAAAGGATTTTCTATGCTTGAGCAGGGATCAAATTGAAAGTTAGTTGTTATTGTTGTTCTTTTTTATTTCAATATTCACTATCTAGTACTACATGTTGTACATAAGCAAATGTTAACGATTCATAAGTACGTGTGTGCATAGTATTATTTTAACCCCAAACTAAAGCCTTTGAAAATTATTACAATTTTGTGACACACACACAGCTGAAGAATATTAACAACTATTTTACATGAATTGAAAAAACAAAAAATTGAAAATGTGAGTCCCCAAATAAAAAGCTGGCAATGATAAAAGGAAAAGAAAAAATGACGGTAAAATGCCAACGAAATTCTCAAATCAGGTCAATAGTGGATATTCGTGATGAACTAAAAAGTTTTCTGCCACAAAGAAATTGTTTTCCCGCAATTTGAAATTGAAAAATCAAGGTGTTCGAAATAGCAAAAAAAAAAAAAAATGCCTAAGCACCAACTTGCAGCTAAGTAATGAGGTTGAGTTTAGTTTTCTCACACAAGAGCAAAAAAAAAAAAATATTTAGGGTATTAACAGTTTACGTTGTACTTTTTTAAAATTTTCTATTTTTTCATAGTCCGGCTCAAATTATTTCTAATAGTGCAGTTGTAAGCTAACTTTTTGAAATTTTTTTTTTGTTTAATATTTTTACTTTACAGGCTGTGTGAGAAAATCTAATAAACTGTGAACGTCCTCTATCATATTTTTTCTCTTAAACATTCATTCTCATATTTATTACTTTGCCTTAGCATATGCTTTAGATTGTTAGCAAATGTAAGTATGTTGGAGAGAATATAATCATCTTACGAAAAACTGAAAATTTAATTTGTATGAAGCAGCTCGTTGACTCTCTTAAGGCTCAACTTTTTATGTAATAATCCGATTGCATTTTTTTTTCGGCGAGTTCAAGTACCCTACCATCGGCCAGTTGTGACAGAAAAGTAAAGAAATATTATTTTTATATGCGAAGAACTTTATTGTTTGATGGAAGAAGTCCAGGTTTCGTATGTTGGTTGGTTTACAAGAAATCAAGTGGAAGTGTGAGTTTCCGTTTTACTAGATACGACTCTTCTCGTTCTAGTTCTAAACTATGATAGAGGTTTAGATCCAGTAATCCAGTGTTGAGGTACCACATGTTGTCTACTATATAATCTGTGATAAGTCCGATATGTTTTTCCAAGAACTCAGTATCGTGTAGAGAACTCAGTATCAGGTGTCATTATCTTGACAGCTGCGACAATAATAACAGTTAACCATCAATACCACGGCTGACTGCGAGATGATCTTCCTATTTTTGCTTACTATTTGTTCTGAGAGTTTATCGTGGAAGCATGGACCCTACATGTACTATTACTGTTCTCTCTATCTTCTGCCTTCTGAAGATAGTGCTTGATAATGTGAATAAAAACCTTTTCTTTCTTTACGAAGTATTTATAGTGGCTTCAGGAGTTTAAATCCCAAATACCTCAAACGTTGGTAGAGGATTCACTTTGCTTACAACTCCTTTTCACATACACAAAGTTGTTGTAGTAACAAATTTAAATAATTATCTTCCCCAATATCAAGCCTCATATAACACAAAGTATTTGTAGTGCTGTTCTTGTTATTTTCCTTTTGTATATACTTATAATCAAGAGTCGGGAAATCTCAAAACCTTACGCTGCTGTGGATTGTTTTTTACATAAAAATTTAACTTGAAAATAATGATGGAAACCTTTTGCTAGGCTATAATTTATCTACAACATAATCAGTAAAACTTTACACAAGATCTCTACTTTCAACCAAATCTTGATTTAAAGCAAAGTAACCAAAATATGCTCTCAAGGATCTTCAGGTTTACAAATTTGTGGTAGCACCATGTGTGGCTAGGTCTTTTTAGTGTTAATTTTACTATTTTTTAGGATTAGGCAGTTCTCAATACTTCACGCTGTGGTGCGAAACCCCCTTTTGCTTACCACTCGATTTCACATATACAATGTTGTGGGAGTACTAGTTTTGAGTAATAATCTTTCCTAACATCAATCCTCGAAAGGCACGTAGTATTTGTAGTATTGTTTTTTTTAGATATATTTTTACTCAAGAGTCCCAATACTTTTGGCTGAGGTGGAGGATCCCCCTCTGCTTAAGACATATTAGGTAGCATATTTTAAATGGTGGTCAACGAAATAGAAACTGGCAATGTATTAGAGGTCTATATAGCGGATCCATCCCTGGCTGGTTTGTCCGCTCGATCATTGCCGATGGAGTTGCTTTACAGCCTGCTTGATGCAGGTATTAAAGTAGAATCTAGATCCTTATTTTTTGCCGAGGAACTTACTATGTGTTGGGATCCAGAGAAAAGTAGTGTCGATATGACGACAAAGTTTGGATATCATATCCTTATATTGATTAACTAAAATTGAGGAGGTTTAAAGTGATCTTATCGCCAGAAGTACTGTCCGGTACTCAACAAAAATGTAAATTTTTCTGTGAGCATTTTCTTAGTACGTGCTACTGTTATGACCAGATTTTCAGCCTGAAATATACTTTTGTACCATACTCGAGAAGATGGCACAATAGCTGCACCGCCATCTCAATTGAGAAAACTCCAGATCCAGCACCTTAGATCATTTCCTTCTGGATGGGAAAAGGACTTTGAAAGACCTATCTGTAGATTGGTTGAAAGTGAATGTCACTTCAACGCAACTGCTAGTCGATCAGCTTGAATATACTTTTCTTAGAACAACAATCGTCTCTAAAGGAGATGGTAGAGTAATTTAATATTAGGATCACTTGGATGGAATTGGAATGTGTGGCTTTGAATGAATGAATGAATTAAGTCAAGCGGGAAGCACAGGACACTGCGACCAAAGTAGATCTATTGTATCCCCTGCCAAGTGTATGTGTGGGTTTTTATCCGCATACATAATAGAAGATAAAACAAATTACGTGGTCACCAGGCAGTTATAGAATCATCTTAATAAGAAATATACAGCTTTTTTAATTTTAAGAAGTAGGAAACAAATCTCTGTTCTAGAGTCCGTGCTAACCGGACACTGTTATAGGTTAAAGGACGAGCACAATAATTTTTGCCGCAGTTGCCAAGATATCGATGAAGAGGGAAGTGTAGAACATTTCCTAGACTAGTAAGAAAGAGAATGGCCACAATAGGTGCTCCTGAATATGCTAATGTTGCCAGTCTTTAACTGCAACACATTAGTAGCATTATATTGAGCTCTGGTTGGTTCGACGGTGGGGACTCCGCATAAGCAGAGTCTCCGTGATATCATAAAGGACCAAAGCGGTCTACATTAGTCCAGAACTCTGTTTGGCACCCTAACCTAACCTAAAACTAGCTTAGAAGAAGTTTTCTTATGAAAATGTATTGTAATGTAGGGTGCAGAAAATATATTTCCAACTACGCTTTCTCCAGAGCGCTCTTCTTAGATAATAAGTCTATAACTTGTGTTATCCTACACACAATTTATACTTTCTCTCTGTTCTCAAATCCTTTGTAATGAAAATGTTTGGCAAAACCTTTATTTTTTTCCTTGCTTTGGTATCTAATTTTTTTCTTTAGTTTGGTTTACTCAAGTCACACACAAACATTTGCAAAGATTATTAAAATGTATAGTTGCATACATTGAAAAAGGAGCACAAAACACAAATGCAACCTTTCAACAAGTTTCACTAAAATAAAGTACAGTCAGTGTGAGATACCTGTTTGACTACCACATGTCTAAAATATATACATATGTGTCTTTGGTGAATTAGAATGAAAAGTAGTTTGAAAGGATTTATAAGTTGTTATTTTCATTATTTTCTTGGCTTTCCAGCAGGTAGGGAAGGCATTTTTCTTATTTTCATGTTTTATTCTGTGAGTGTGTAAAAACCAGAAATTGTTGAAGGGCTTAAAGTGGCTCAAGTTTGCAAACCTTTATTTTAGGTCTTGAGGGAAAAAGAAGTATATATTTTTTTATATTTTCTCATTTTCTTCCACAAAGTGATTTATATTTTATGCAATTTTTTCTCTGCTTAAAAATAATTGCCAATTTTCTTAAGATTTATATGGTAACAAATACAAATCGGAATTAAATTGTAAGATTTATATGGGAAATGCAAAATATTTGCTATGAAAGAGATGAGCAGAAGTAATTGGATGTTATCGAAAGAAATAATGGTAAAATTATTGAAATTTGAGAATAGGCATTTAATTTTAAGAAATATGAATAATTATTTCATTTTCGCAATATTTTAGGAGTGTTAGTAAAGATGTAAAAATGGTTAAGAGCTCATTTAAACGTGTTTGCCAAATTTGGTGTTTACGTTTGTAAATTTGATAAAACGCACGAACCATGCTTAGAGAACTGTTTTAAAAACTGAGACCTCCACGATTTAGTTTTGCATGGCCTAATATATATATATAATATAATATATATATATATATATATATATATATATATATATATATATATATATATATATATATATCCACTTTTATATATATCCACTTATACTTTTTTATATGTCTGCAGTGTTAGCAGTAGGTCCTTACATAAGAGTTCACCTTTCCCTTGAATCTTGATTCTAAGCAAATCAGCCAAAGTAAACTCCAAAACATCTTCAGGTTTGTAAGATTATGGGAGTACCAGATGTGAATAATAGTCTTTCTTTTCCTTACAAAGTATATGTAGTGTTGACTTTGCTTCCTTTTAGGACTAGGCAATTCTCAATACTTCACGCTGTGGTGTGGAACCCTCATTTGCTTACCACTCCTTTTCAGATATACAAGGACTTGAAGCAAAGTAACAAAAGTAATCTCCGAAGGATTTTGAGGTTTAAAAAATTATAAGAGTACCAGATGTGAATAATAATCTTTTTTTTCCTTACAAAGTATTTGTAGAATTGATTTTGCTTCTTTTTAGGATTAGGCGATTCTCAATAGCTCACGCTGTGGCGTGGAATCCTCATTTGCTTACCACTCCTTTTCAGATACACAAAGTTGTGGGAGTATCATATTTGAGTAGTAATCTTTTCTAATATTAAGCCTCAAATGGCACGAAGTATTTGTATTGTTACTGTTGCTTCTGTCCCCATGAATGTAATTATACTCAGGAGTCGGCAATACGTTCTTCAGTAGCTAGGTTTAGCAAACCCATTTAAATAACACGAGTATGATTATTAGCTTTTGTCTTAAATGAGCTGCAGAAGGATTTCGATACAAGTTTAACTCTCTTACTAATGAGTTTGTTTCTAGGGTTGTTAAATCCCAAATCAATCTTCTATCAGATTTAAAAATCCATCCCTAAATCTTTTCAAATACTTAAATGAATTGTTGTGTTGTAATCAAGCTAAAATCTCCCACACAAAATTTTGCTTGTCTTATCATATTAAAATGAAAATTTTAATTTACTTAAACTAATTTTTATGACTTTATTTATCTTTTTGTATGTTTACGGATACAAAGCAAATTTATTTAATATCTTCTACATGCCTGCCCAAGGACAAATAGATAAAATTAATTAAATTCAATAATACGATTCATTGATTTTATTTACATACATATTTCTAAGCTTTAAATTTTTATTTTGTTTATCAAACAAGACAACCCAAATGTATGATTGAGTTAGAAAAATTCTTTAATGTGTCGAAGATTTTTATTTAGATAGAGAAAAAAAACATAAATTGTGTGCCATTTTTTATCTCCAACAAAATCAGTCTCTTTTTGTTCCTTAATATTAACAATTTAAGTATGACAATATCCTTATTATCGTCATCATTAATATCAATTTATTTAAAGAAGAAAAAAAAATTAACATAAATATTTTCTCAGCACAACGGTGGCGTCTTATAAATTTATGAAAAATTTTTTTTTAATGTTGGCGTAAGTTGTTGGCTTTTCCTTACAATTACACTTTCTATACATGCTTAATTTTCTTAAGAATTCAGACAGTATGTCTGTGTGCTTGTGTGTGTGTGTGTGTGTGTGGCAGCGAGTGTGTGTGTGTGGCAGCGAGTGTGTGTATGCCTCTAATCCCCAAGCTTACAAAATAATTTGCATTAAAAATGCTTTCAGACAAAGCAGAGACATACATACATATGTGCATACATGTTTCCTTTAAATTTTGTCGATATTTTATATAAAGCAACAACTAAACTCAATTCATATATTGAAAGAACCTTCTTCCCCTTATTTCTTAGGTCAGGCATCCTCAAAACCTCTTTCAGTAGTTCTCAACTTTGCATACACCGACCTATTCTGAACAACAATTCCCCGTGAGTTTTTTTCCCCTATTCCTTACATCTCCCAATGTAAAATGTTATTTGAAAAATTTCAGGTAAAATAAAATATTTGGAAATAAAATTTGCTGACCTCGTAAATTTTTCCCACTTTTTATTTCTCTCTCCATCTCTTTGGAATTGGAGGTCTTCAATCTCGGAAAAAAATAAATTCCCTAGAGCTGATAAACTATAAGTAAAATTTTTCAAAACTTTTGTTATTTAGATCGAAAATTGTGTCGATTGAGCTTTTTTTTTTGGCAGTTATGGCACGATATTGCAAGTAGCTTTAAAACAGCTTATAAAGCTGTAGCAATATATATAAATGTCTTCGACTGTACTTCTTTAGTATCAAAAGCGTCCTTGCTTCTTTCTTTAGGTGTCTTCTATACTAAAAATTTTAGTATATATATATTTTTTTTTACAAATAAAATGATCTTTTTGACACAGCATCATGCAACAGAATTAAATTTAAATATATGCTTAAGAAATCTAAAGCAATTTATACATATGGGCATTTCCATTATGTCGAACGTGACCGTGTTGAAAAGGATTTTTATATTTCCCATACATACATAAGTGTAACTTATAGCTCTAACTTAGCTCCATAATTGGTGCTAAGTTGGATTTTAAGCAATTTTTTTGTTTTGGAGATAAATGCTAAATTGCATTGGCATGTGACGAAAACAGAAATTATTTTTCGGTCAACGATTAAAATGCTGATTTCAGCGAACCTTGAATGAATATTTTAATGGGACAAAGATAAGCATATTGTGTTTGTTAATATTACACAAAAATGATTTATGTATATATTTTTTTTTATTCAATTTTAAATGCAGTCGCACGTGATATGTTGGAAAGTTAAAAGAATATTTAAAAAGGACTAATTTTAGATTAATTTGTTGATTTTGTGCAAAAATGATTTATATATTTTTGGTATGAAATTTGTATCAAAGTCGCACCTGACATGTTCGAGTTAACACAAAAATGATTTACATATATACATTTTTTTGTATTCAATTTTAAATACAGTTGCACGTGTCATGTTGGATATCTGAAGGAATATTTTAGTGGGAATAATTACAGAATGTGTTGTAGGACGATTTTACATAAAAAGATATTTGACCTTTTTTGTATTCAATTTAAATCACAGTCGCACGTGACATGTAGGATATCTGAAGGAGTATGTTAAGAAGATTAATTTTAGAATGTTTGGCGTGTTGGTTATGCACAAAAATGATTTAAATAAATTTTTCGTATTCAATTTTAATCACAGTCGCATGTGACGTATTAGATATATGAAAGAATATTTAAATGGCAGTGATTTTAGATTAATCAATTGATTTTACACAAAAGTTATTTATATACATTTTTGTATTAGATTTTAATAATAGTCGCATGTGACTTGTTGGAAGCATGAAAGAGTATTTTAATGGAAATAATTTAACAATGTTGTGTTTAATGATTTTATCTAAAAATTATTTATGTATGTTTTCCTGAATTCAATTTTAATCAAATTCGCACATGACTTATTAAGAACGTGAAAGAACTTTTTAATGGGACTTATTTGAGAATGTTGTGTTTGTTGATTTTGCACAAAAATAATTTTTTTTCAAATAATTTTTTTGTATTCAATTTCAACCACAGTCGCACGTGAAATGTTGGAAAGTTGAAGGAATATTTTAATGGCACTAATTTTAGATTATTGTGTTGAGTTTACACAAAAACAATTTTTGTTTGTATTAGCGCTTATTTAAACCGCAAAATTCAAAATTGTTTACCCAAGACACAAACCAGCTATATTAGCACAGCTCCATGAATAGTAAAATTAGAGCTGTGCTCTCACTCGTGTTCTCACAAGTTAAATAATTTAAGAGAATGTAAAATTTTTTTATGTTAATTTTTTTTGTCATTTTACACTTACTTCTAGCCATATATGACAATAATATGGCTTATGGATGCTTAAGAAAATACACACTCTAAAATATTTGTGTATATATATAAATAAATGCTTATGTGTATAAATATTTTATTATATGTATATACATATGTGTGTGAGTAACGTAGAAAAAAATGAGGGTGACTGTTACTTGCCATACATTTAAATGGAGTTATTTTTTTAAACCTTGGGAAAGTGGATGTCATTCTATAATGACTGACATACCAACACAGTTTTCATTGTATGACTTGTTTTCTTTTTCGAATAAGCTGACAGTATGGTGGGCGTTCGAAGCGGAACAAGGTTAAATTAGATAAACACAACCATGTTTGTAGTAAATTTTAATGTCTTTCCTTGTACATTTTTTTTGTTTTTTTGGCAAATTATGTTAAGCACATTTGGTTGGAAGTTATATGAAATTTTAACATTTATGTACATAATTTCTTTTGAGTTGAATTTTCGTATAAACAGCAAAGCTTCACTTTTCATGTTTTGAGTGTAATAATAAATATAATATTATTTATAAATGTATAAAAAAAATACCCACAATACCATTTAGTGCAGGATATACTGAATAATATTTAGAAATCTAAAAAAATAGAGAGTTTAAAATAAAAGAATGCTCTCTACCATGGACTACAGGACTATGTAGAAAAATTTATAGATCTTAGTAGTATTAGTTTAATGTGAAGCTGCAATTTTATAAAAGTCTTGTTGTGGTCAGCTACGAGCTTGTGAGATAGTTTGAGTAATGCAAAAATTACAAATTGCTGAAGATTCTGGCTTGGAATTAATACTCTGGTGAAATTCAGCAAAAACTAAAATTTTATAAAAACTCTAAATGTTTTAAAATTCTAATTTATGTTTCAGAGAATTTTAAAAAATTTTTACGAGTACGAACAGAGGTGTGCTAAGTCAGCTGGTTTTAAAGGTATAAACTATACTTTTGATAAAACTAGGATAAAGTCAAAAGACAGTGTAACGGTAATGACTGTCGGCTCATAGCAAAATATGGTTCGAAGGACCATTCACAAGTTTTTACCCAAACAAAGCATTTTTTATATTATAAACCTTTATAATCTTAGAGCTCTTGTTTTCTATTTTTGTCACTGAAACTCAAACAATTATCTCTATGGTTTTCTTGCTTACATCTTTTGTTGCACTTAAAAGTGTTTTGATAAACAGATTTTATTTGAAAAAAAGGGACAAAGAAAAATATATATAGTATTTTTAAATACTGCGGTAATTTGTACGACCAAAAGAAAAAACACCAGAAATAATAAAAATACAAATGCAAATAATGCCAAAAGATTTTGTTTATATATTTTTTTTTTTGCACAAAATTGTTTTACATACAAATAAATATGAAACTTTCCCTCACAAATAGTCAGAGTAAATGCAAATCATTTTGGGTTTTTTTCTTGCGCTCGCTTAAAACATTGCGACAAATATTTTATTTTAGCCCACAACAAAAAAATATATAATCTTACATTTACCACAATCCTCCCTTTGGTAGTTAGCAAAAAATATTTATAGTGTATATATATAAAAAAAATTAGGGAAGAAACAAAAAGATTTTATCATTAAATAGTACAAAATACTGTAACTACCCTGGCTGTAAGCTGTAGTGCTGGCAGGACTATTTTAGTCTGTTATATTTTTTTTTACAAATGTACACAAGAGTTGCTTTAAACCTAAATTAAGATTTATGGCTATTGCCGAAGCCAAGTGAGCCAGAAGCATAGAAAATTGTAACAAAGTTTGCATTAAATTATGTGCGCCAGGATTCCCCTCTGTTGTTCAAGTTTTAACGCCCAAATGATTACAAATGACTTAAATGACTTGTGTTGACAAGTCAAGTGCTTTTTCTTTTTATTATTTTTTTTAATGATTTAGTTTCTTATATGGACTATTTGAAAATTTTACAACTGAATTTTAAATATCGGATTGCATAATTCCAATCAATGTAATGTAATAACTATTCGATTGTGGATTATGGCATAAAAAATGAGGATTAGATTTATGTCAAAGTGAATTAAGATTAGGTTAGAAAACTAAAAAAAAATTATAGTAATATTAAACCAATTTGTAAACATTTTAAACCCTTAAGCTTTCATAAGCTACTAACATAACAAAAATTCAAGTTTTATATAAACGACTAAAAAATAACAAATTTCATTCGAACAAAAGCCTAATAAGAAATGAAAAGTCATGATACACTTTGTAATATTATTTATTTACTTCTGTAATATATTGATTCCCAGAATACTGTTTTAAATATCTTTAAATATACTTATTTAAATGTATTTCATAAGCCTTTTTCATTACCCAGACATTACACATGTTTTTACCTAACAAAAGGAATTTCCTCAGGTATTATTTACAATTAAACTTTATATAACTTGTAAATATCCCTTTCTCTCACACACACACACATACATATATATCCAAACACTTGCATACGTGAACTTAAAACAGACACAAGGAAATCATACGTACCCAAAATACTTAAATCCCCAAAAACAACTATCAAAATCTTGCTTAAACAAGTTTGTTTACGTTTTTGTTTTTGTAAATAAATGAGTAACCAGTATGTTTGTGTTTGTGTAAGTGTGAGAACTTATAGCAACAAACAATTGCAGTAAGTGAAGTGTTAGCGTCAGTGTTGCCAGAATGATGATTTTTATCATATGTACGAGTATAATGATTTTTATACCCGTCACCAAAAAAATGGGTTCGCCATTCCTTATGTATAATCCACAATATTCACATAAGAGCAATAAAGTAAATATATTTTGGGTCCTTATGAATAGGAAGGACGAATAACCGATTTACGTCTGTTCTTTCGTCCGTCCGTCCGTCCGTCCGTCCATCTGTCTGTATCTGAAATCGGTTTTTCGAAGCTCTTAGCACAACTGGAGACTTCAGTCTTAGACTAGTATATCAAAAATATATTGGTATTGAAAATCAGCAAACTCAAAATGACGTTTTCAGAGCTGGGAAATTGAAGGTTTTTTTTTTGTTTAAACTAATTTTTGTTTTTTTGTTACTTAGACCTTTTTTATATTTCACTAAGAATCAAAAAGACGATTCCAGGGTTGGAAAGTTTGAACTTCTATTTAGTATATAAAAGTAACCTACTAAAACTAATTTTATCTTCTCTTTCTCTATAGATTAAACAATTTTAATTAATAACTTTAAAAGAAATAGTTTTGTATTACAAAATAAATTCCAAAAGAATGTTTCCAGGGTTGGAAACTTTACACTTTGTGCTATATAAAAGTAGCTAGGTCAAATTATTATTTTTTCTATTTCTTTATAAGTGAAATATATTTTATATTTTAGAAAAAAAATGTATTGTATATAAAATCAGGAATATAAAACACAACTCCAAATCTGGAAAAATTAATTTATTTGTTTTGGTATACATATAAGAGTAACTACACAAAACTATTGTTTTTTCTTTGTTAATTAAAAATATTTAATATATTAGAAAAAAAATACATGAATAATATTTAGATGAGAAAAATCAAAAATATGCCTCCAGAGTTGGAAAATTAAATATGTTTATTGGTGAAAAAAGTAACTGAATAAAATTTTTTCCTTTTAGTTTAGGCTAAACATATTTTATAATTTTAAAAGAAATAAATTGGTAGCACCAAATAAGAAAAATCCAAAAGAATGATTCCAGAGTTAGGAAGTTTACACTTTTCGGTATATAAAATTAACTAGGCCAAATAATTTTCTTTTCTTTATAAATTAAATATATTTAATGCTTTAGAAAAAATTGTTTTGTATATAAAATTAAAAAAAAAACAAAATATTTTTCCAGAGCTGGAATTTTTTTGGATATATAACAGTAACTAAACAAAACAATTTTTTTTCTTTAATAATAAAGCATAATTTATATTTAGGAAAGAAATAAATTAATCATATTAAGATCAGAAAAATAAAAAATATGGTAACAGGGTTGGGAAGTTTAAACTTTTTGTTTTATAAAAATGTAACTATTTTTATTTTAATTAAACTTTTTTTATATATTAGGAAGGTCTTTACTCAAGAGTTTTCTTATATTTGTCCAGTTTTCGGTACCAACATGATAACGGCTTTAAGGTAAAAGTTCTAACTCTAGATGTGGGTGAATAAATTGCCATTAGAAAGTGCTGATCTCTGTTAACAGTCCTCTTTAATTAATTCCTACTTGTGATAGTGATATTAGAATATTATTATGTGGGCACACGAATTTCAAATTTCTCCAGTTTCTTCTCAAATGACCCGGTAGCCTGATATCAATATATAAACTTTATGATGTCTGGTAAATATTTGCATTTGTTCTTAAAATGTAACCTTGTTTCTTATCCACGGACTTTGTTTTCTATTTCTGTTTCATGTATAAAAAAAAATAAATAAGAAAGTCTGGTAAATATTAAAAAAATAAATAAATAAACCTACAACAAAAAAAAAATTTTTAAACCATGACAATTAACCTCTTATAAAGCCTTAACAAAATCATCAAGTTGGGTAAATAAAAACAGATTGCCATACAAAGCATAAATACGCTCGGGGCGGCTTAAATTAAGCAAAAAACAAACACAAAAATTTAACAACAATGATGTCATCCTAAAAATGTGCCACCAATATTAAAGTTAAAATTTCTTTACATATTGTTTTTTGTAAACATGTTGCTAATGTAAAGCAACAAATGTTGCTTAAGAATATTTGGAAGAAGAAGAAGAGCAAGTGAAAGAGAGAATTTTTCTGAAAAACATGTTCTCTTGCAGAGAATTAAATTTCGTTAACTTTCCATTAACTTATTTCGAAAACAACATGTTGCTTTTGTATTGGAAGTTTAAGTTTTGCCGGCTGAAAATTATTTCGCAAAGCATGCTTAAAGGCGCATGGAAATTTACTCTTTGTAAAGGTTACAAAAGGAATGCAACCTTATGGAATGCCAGTGAGTTTGCAAAATATTATTTGGCTATTACTTAACGAGCTTGTGAATAATTATGTACATGTAAAATATTTACATACTTTGCTTAAAAAATATTTCTGTGCTCGGTTTACAAAATTTACAATTTAATTACAGTCAATTAGAGCTGATAATTTCTTAATGAAAATTTTTATTTCATATTATATAGATTGTTTTTTTTTTTAAATATGTAAATTAATAAACTGGTCGCTGGAATCGGTGTTTGTTGCTAAATATGTTGTCATCCTTTATTTTAAGAATTCTTTTATATGCTGATTCTTAGTAAAATTTTTGTAAGATATATTATATATATATATATATATATATATATATATACATATATAATTTTTTCACACAGATTTTCGGTTGCTTTGAATGAATTTCGGGATTAGATTTATTTAGAAGTTGATTGCAAAAGCTTTTGCTCCACGTTTCTGTAGAAGGTTTTAACCCGCTTTTTTGGAAAGGGACAAAAACAAGTGCGGAGAGTAGAATACGAGTGTTAAAATGTTCTAAGAAAAACGTCACTCTAAACATTGTATATAAAAGTAATGAACATATTTCATACCTAAGCCGATTCTCTGAAATGTTCAAAGAAGTTAATTTGAGCCCACTTTTGTAATATAGTTTAAACTGTAAACTTTAAAAATGCCCTGAAAAGTATTTTGCACATAACAACTTCATTATTTAGAAACTTGTTGTTATTTTCCAAAAATATTTAATTGATTTAGTTTTATTGTATAGTATTTTACTGCCTAATGCATCTAATTTCTCTATAATAAACCACAAATTGGCTTAACTATTGAAAACTGAATGAAATTAAATAGCATTAACAAATAGTAATTTAATTTAATTTAATTGTAGTAATAAAAAAACCACAAATAATTATTAATTTTAAAATTAATAATTCCAGAAATATAAAACAAATATATAGTTCATAATAAATTAGTAGTTATGTGAAAATTTAAAAAAAAGTGCAAGCTTAAGCTGAAAAATGTTAGAAAGTTGAGAGCAAGCTTTTAACTTAAAAACCTAAAACTATGCTTCGAAAATTTAATAATTTAATTTAATTTGATTTTATTTAATAGGTCTAACTACAGCCTAAAATATGTTTTAGGGATTTTTTATAAGATTTTTACTCCGCCTGGCTATATGCTTTAGGCACTTTGATGACAGTTTCTGTATCCTAGAAGTATGTTTGGGAAAAAAATCAAAAAGTTTTTCTTCAGCCTGAAAGTATGCTGTAAAACTTTCGTTAAGGGGGGGTTTCATCCTAGAAGTATGCTTCAGGAATTTTAATAGGATTTTCTTTAGTCTAGGAGCATGCTTTAGGAATTTTGATTTTTTTCAGCTAAGAAATATGTTTAGGAATTGTAAAAAAAAAATTATGCAGCCTAGAAGTATGCTTTAGGAATTATGTTTAGAATGTCTTTAGCCTCGAATTCAGTTAAGAGATTTCAAAAAGATTTTTATTCAGCGTAGAAGTACTTTTTAAGCTATTGCATAGCTTTGATTGCAGGCTTTGAGGGTGTCGAGCGAATCAAGAAATTCCGTAACGGAAAAAAACCAAAACTATTTTTATTTGAATCACCCAGTATATGTTAACCCCTAAAGTATGCTATTGATTTCATTAACATACATTATTGGTAGAACAGATTTTTACATGTAGGAAAACACAATGTGGCGTACTTAAGAGCAATTGTGGTTGACAAAAAAATGATAAAAACAAACAAACAGACAACTCGTAGGTTTTTTATTTAAAAAAATAAATTTGCATAAGTTGATTAAAAAAAAGCAATGTGAGTCCGATCACAGAGGAGATGTGTAAACATTTAGTAATGAATTTTTTTTTTTTAAGTTGGAAGTACTTATGCTTTTAGTATTTTTTTTTAAATTAATTAATTAAAAGTATCAAAACTTTCAATATTGTAAATACTTATGAATTTGTTGGTTTTTGTTTGTTTTATTAAACTTATTTGGTTAGTAAATGGGCACACTGCATTCAAAATTGCAGTAAGCAGTAAATTTACTGATTACTAACAAAATTCAGTAAATTTTTACTGCTAATAAAATTTAATTTGCATTACCAGTAAAATCGTAGGGCCGTAATCATAATAAAATTGTAGCAAGTGGCAAAGTTTTTTCATTCAAATTTTGAAACTTTTGTATGAAAAACATTTAGCCACTTGGTAGAATTTCATTATGAATACGGGCATTACTGATTACTGAAAATTCAATGCATCTCATCATATAACAAATCATTTAGACAATTTATAAAAATTGTAGAAAAAAAAAATTTAGTAATCAGTAAAAATTTACTTGTTAAACATTTTTTATTGTTTTTACTGAAACTTTAGTGGTACTGCAGTGCTCATCTATGGCAAATGCCTTTACTTTTACTTTTTAATTTTTAATTCCTGTTGTTCATCGTTTAGTTGTTGCTGTTCTTGTTGTTGTGTACGCATTGCAATTAAAATAAATTCAGTAAAGTGCGACTTTGACTCGCATACATTCGGTTTTGATAATTTGTTTTGATTTAGCTTTCTTCCTTTTTTAAGTTTTTTCAGTTTAAACGATTTTTTTCAGTTTTATCGCTTTTTTCTCGTTTTGGCGTTTTTTTTTCTCTTTTTGCGTTTTTTAAATTTTCGCAATTTTTTTCATTTTGGATATTTTTTCATTTTGGCGATTTTTTCCTGGTTTTTTGGGTTTTTTTTCATTTTGGCGATTTTTTTTTTCTTTTGTTGGGGTTTTTTTATTTAGGCGATTTTTTAATTTTGGCGATTTTTTCATAAAGGCGATTTTTTTGTTTAAGGATTTTTTTCATTTTGGCGATTTTTGCGGTTTTTCGCAATTTATTTTAGTCCTAGAGATTTTTTTTTAATTTGGTGCTTTTTTCGTTTGGCGATTTTTATTTTGTTTTTTGGCGATTTTATTATATTTGGCGATTTTTTTATATTTGGTGATTTTATATTTTATTGATTTTTTAGTTTTACCGTTTTTGAAAATTTCAAGAGTTTTGCTCTTACGGTTTCCAAGATACAGCAAGTTGTCAAAATTACAAAGTCAAAATTGCATTAACTGATGGAACACCCATTGATTTAAATATTTTAAATTTAGTGTTAATTGTTGTAGTTTGTATAAAAATACACTAACTTTTAAAATTTCAAGTGTATATATGTACATACAATTGTATGTATATTACATGGGATTTTAACATTTTTCGTTGCTCGTTTTGGGACACCCTTTAGTTTTTAACTCTCATGTATTTGCTGTTGTAGTGGCCAAATGTCTACACATTGTGTCCAAATTTCAAGTCCGTAGCTCTTACGGTTCATTTTCACCTTTGGTGTTCGGATATATACAGAAAAATAACCGGCGGCGGCGCATCGTCGCTTCTTTCAAACACTAATACACTCATATATAGCTCACACCGATTTGACAATGCAAAGAAATCTCAGCAAAGAAATCAAAGTCAAAAGATTTTTACGCCCTAGCGTATAGATGTTTACACATAAAAAAATGCTAAGCAATAGCTTTACCGCGGCAGTTCCCGAGTGCCACACGTATTTTTTTATATAAAGTGCCTTTAAGGTATTTGGAGGCATTTTATTTAAAAAATTGCTGACTGTGTATCAGCTTCCGCAAAATCTCAACTCTCACAAAAAAATATGCCTATGGACCTCTGACCTGATTTAAAATACTGAGTACTTATTAGAGCTATAGAATATCTTTGGTGTAGTTTATAATAATAATTCTATTTCAATTAGAATTATTTACTAACATTATTGTGTATGCAACTGAAAATCAATTTAACTTATTTTATAATTAATATTTAGGGTAAAAACTTAACCTAATTGATTGAAATTGAAGCATTAGCAAATTTTGTAATTTTATTATCTAATAGCAGAATCTTAGCAAAATGAAATAAAGCAAAATAAAAAAAAATTTGAAAAAAAAAATTTGCCTCACACAAAAAATAAAAAAAAATACAAAATTAAAAATAAATTTGATAATATTTCATATTTACATAAAATATACTAAATAAAATCTAAATAAAATATGAATTAATTTAAATGCTTTGCCGGAACTAAATATGTACTTGCAAAAGCTTTTTGCTTAAGCTCTGTGCATTGTACGCCTAAGAGTATGCAACATTTCATTGAAAATATTTAAAATATTTTTATTTTCAAAGTTTAATAATGAACTGTTGTATTGTAATTAAATAATTAATTTGTTAGGTAATATTAAATTTGCTTATTTTGTAATTCTATTTCAAAAAGGCCACACGATTGCAGAGGTGTCAATTAAATATTTAACACAATTTGCTAAACGTAATTAGTTGAAAATTTAGAAAGTTTTATTTTCCAAACAAATGGAAATTAAGGTGTTATACAACAAAATAATTACTACAAAAACAACTACATAAATAGGAATTAAATTGAGAGAAATTTGAATGAAAACTTAAATAAAAAATTGTCAAGACAATGTCTGCAAACTTTGATGTTTTATTTAATTGAACTTTAAAATTTTTTATTATAATTTTATTTAACAGGAACTTCGTTAGTTTTTGTATTCTTAGGGCCTAATTCATAAAAAATATTTTGATTTTATAAAAGGTTTATTAATCAAATTTCCATAGAAAATTTTTGTTTCATAAACCTCTTAATAAACAGAAATATTTTTTATGAATAAGGCAGTTAGTATCTTTTTCTTAAAACTCGTTTTTTTTATTTTTTTTCTATATGATATTTTTTACGAATTCCTGTCTTCAAGGTCAATGACACTTCATAACAATAATAAGACTAGGGAAAATGGCCAGGCAAGCAAAGCACTTGATGTTGTGGTAACTTTCCAAATGAATAAAGCACCAAGTGCTGTAGCATGTGTTAATAAAGTATATTTAACGACATATGGTAAGAAGAAAAGTAAAGGGATAAAAAAAAGTTTTATTAAAAAATATCGTAGTGTGAAGGTGCCCTTGGCTACAAAACTAAAGGTCCTGGCTTCAAGATCGGTCTCCGATAGTCATTAAATAACACCACCACGCATTTTCTGATGTGCATTAGTGTCCGTGGTGTATCAGTTGTTGAAGGAAAGTTCAAGTGACGAAATCATAGTCATTGAACTATACCAAAAACAGCAGATGCTAATGCTAATATAACATTAGAGCGCCATCCCTCAACAGTATTGTGTAGCAGATTCATCGGCGTAGTAAAATAAACAATAAAATGGGTTTTAAGCACAGCTTTACATAAAATTTAGTACGCCTCATTGACACCAGAGGCGCTGCAACTCTGCATTATTAAAAACGTGCAAAAAGCAGAGTTGTTGATGATGAAGCTTTCTTCTGTCTCTTTCTTCGCCACCTGTCTTGTCTATTACCATTCCTTTCTTAAAGAAGGTAACACCTTTATTGCCTTAGTGTTACTTCTCTTAAAAAATACAAGTTTTCTGCTCACTGAGATTGGGAAAGTTAAAGTGCAGTGACAAATATTTATATATTTTTATATAACAGAGTCTGGACCGGGCTTTAACCCATTAATATTCTCGATGTTTTGGTCATATGAAGCAACACAATGGAATTAAAAAGCACTAATACACATCTTATTAGTCCAACGCTGTTTAAATTTATAAATACACATTTTCATTGCGGCAAACAATATCTGCTCCCTCCTTTCCATCCCCGTCTAAAAGCTATTTCATAAGAGTAATTTTTTTTCATAGTCAGGACCAAAACAGTGTTCAAATCGGCTGCTTCCTAACACAAAAACTCGGATATTTGCATTTAAGTTAAAAAGCTTTGAAAGCTCTTAAATTTGTTCTTGTTTCTATGCAAAATAAGAGCAAGCGTTGTTGTCGTCGCCAGCGTTGCCGTTGTGACACTAAAGTATCACTTTTGACCCTTTTTCGTACCAATGACACTTTTTATGAGCCTTTTTTTTAATTTATACCTTTGTATCATTTTAACAAAATGTATGCCGTAGCTCGAAAATTGGGCGAAGCACAGTCTAGCATATCAGGTATTGGGAAAAGTGCTGTTCGTCCAGTTTTGGTCGATATAAAAGCAAATAAATGGTGAAAATATTGCAAAAAATCTGACAACCAAAGCCTTGATTCCAAATGCAAACTATTTCTGGGAGTGTCTCAATTAAAAAATATATTGTTTAACTTACTTTCATCTTCAATCGCAAAAAAACTTTTTATAAATGAAATTCAATGCAAACTTCTTCTTCTATTCTTTACCTGGCGTTCCCTTCTAATGTTTTTTTTCACCTGTAAATTAAAACTTACGGTTCTTTTGACTATATCCACTTTAAAAAAAAATATTAGCTCATTTTTGTGATCTGACCAGTTAGAGGGTTAACATTGATTTATAATTAAAGTATGTATGTTAATTAACTTTAATTTAGGCTAATGTATTTAATTAATTGTTAAAATTCGTGTTCCTCTTTTAATTGAAATAAATGTTTAAAGCTTGACCATATTTTACTATAAAATAAATACCCTTTTCTTGACCCTTTTTATTTCTTAAATACCCTTTTTATGACACTTTTTCGAAATTTTCAACGGCAACCCTGGTCGTCGCCGAGATTTGATTGCCTGTTGTGCTCTCGTTGGTGTGAAAGCACAAAACCTCTTTTGTAAAAGTTAGCACATTAAGCATATGGCTTGGATGCAGCTGCTTTAAATTAGTGAACTTGTTAAAGCTTTTATGCACCTTAAAATAGTTTGTGTTTGCACCCTTTTCCATTTCATCCTAACATCTGCCTGGTCGGCTTTTTGTTGTTGCCATAGATGACATGACAACAACAATACCGAAATCAAGCTTAATAACAATCCTCAGCAATACAAAGAACATTTTTCTCTTAGCCAACGCACTCTCATCTCCGCGCTGATGTGATTTCAAATACTGGCTTCTAGTGAGTAAAAGTATGGGCACAAGGCAGTATAACCACTTAAATGTTTTTAAACGGAAAAACAACTTAAAAAAACATGCACATGCATGCACACATAAAAAGAATTCTATATGTTTCTTATGCAGTACCATAGATGAATCCCTGCTTATTGCAACAATCACAAGTGGAAATCCTTTTTTTTTTTTGTTCTTATGCAGCAGAATGTAGGGAAATCATATAAGAAAAAAAAAATAGAAATAAAACATTCAACGGAAACGTTTTGCTTAAGACCCCTTCTACGGCTGGAACTTTATAAAGCTCACATGATTTTTTTTTTTAGGGAAAATTGTTGTAGCCTTTTTTTTTTTTTTTTTTTTTTGAAAACCTATTTGAGAGCAGCTTCCATATTCTTTGTTTGCAAGTAATGACAGCAAACTGAGGACAAAAAGTAACTCTAGCAAACTATTTGATAAGAAAAGAGAAACAAATGGAATAAAAAGTTGATGTTTGTGCTTTTTTTTTTTCTAATTTCATTGTGGAGTTTTTGTCTATTAACTGGCTTTGTAGTCTTCGTTTTGTTTTGTTCTTTGTTTTTTTGCTTTCGAACGGAAAAAGGTCAATGAATGCTTGTGACATGATAATGACTTTCAAGGAATTTACCAGGAAAGCAAAAACCGGCTCAAAAAAGGGACATTATTTTAGAGCTCTAAAAAATAAGAAAACAAGTAAGAATGCTATAGTCGGCATAACAACATAAGTACATACATATTTGTTTTGTGAAAAGTATTGGACATACATTTTTTGCTAGAGTGCAATTTATAGTAAGTGACCCATAGGTATTTTTCCATCAAAGAATTTGATGCAAAGATTTTATTCTCAATATAAGTAATAGTTGAATATTTTCTTCTACACTCTACATTTTAGAATTTTTTACATTATTAATATTTTCCCTTTTTAAAATTAATTAATTAATTAAAGATGACTCTAACAGAGATGAGCATTTTCTAATGAAAATTTATTTACCCACAACTAAAGCATTTTGAAGAGGCATATAGAAGTTAAAACTTTTGCCAGCCTTTAACATGTTGATAGTAACAACCTGATACCGACGAGTTACATTTTTTTTTTACCAAAACTAAATTTTCAATTTTCCAACTCTGCAACCATATATTTGATTTTTCTGACGTTAATATTATTAATTTATTACTTTCTGAGGTATTAAATATGTTTAATCAACAAGGAAAAAAAAATTGTTTTGTTTGGGTACTCTTGTATTAAAATTTTCCAGCTCTGCAGATGTGTTTTGTGATATTATAATTTTATATTTTATTTAATTTATAAAGAAATTTTTTTTTTTTTTTTTTTTTTTGTAATGCATTTTTTTATTTATTGTATCTTCATATATGAACTAACAATAAGTATTCAAATCTTAAATCTATAAAAAAAAAATTATTAGGCGCGACCAGTGTCGGACATAAACTTAGTGGTAGTTATAAATAATACATTAGTAGTGATAATTAACAAAAAAAGGGGGGGGGAGGGAAAGTATTTTCAAGTAGTCCCATCTGGAGTGTTAGGTATAAGAGCCCGTGTGTCCCTCTTTTTTAAGCGGATGTGTCCAGTAAAGTTCAAAATATTACGAGCAAGCGGATTAGGATGTGATTCGAGTTTTGTTAAATATTTGCCTGCGTATTTTGCAATTTCTTCAGTCACGAGTGGCATATTTAAATCACGATGTATAATAGAATTTTGGATGTACCATGGAGCCGATGTTATTAACCGTAAAATTTTGTTTTGCCTTCGTTGGATTCTCTCGACATTGGAAGCTGAAGCAGTGCCCCATAACTGAATTCCGTAGTGCCATATTGGCTTCAAAAGCGACTTGTATAATAAAAGTTTGCAGTCTAGGCTGAGTGTTGAGTTTCTGCCAATCAACCAATATATTTGAGTTAACTTAAGTTTCATCTGAGTTAACTTAGAGTCAATATGATGTTTCCATGTAAGTCTTCGATCGAGGTGTATACCAAGGTATTTCACTTGGGAATGTTGAGGAATATTTTGATTGTTGATTCGAATGGGGGAGCAAGTATCTCTTCTTAGGGTGAATGTTATATGGACACACTTTTGTTCATTGACTTTAATTCTCCATAAGTTCAACCATATTTCCAGCTGAGTAATATGTTCCTGGAGATTGCGGGATGCCTCATAAGGGTTTTCGTGCACACTCATACAGGCTGTATCATCGGCAAAAGTAGAAATATGGATATTATTGCTCATAGGCATATCACAAGTATATATTAAATACAAGACAGGACCCAGAATACTACCCTGGGGCACACCAGAAGATATAGATTCGGGCACACTCGTGAACCCTCCTTCCACAACAGTGAACTTCCTATCAATAATATAACTTTCCAAAAGCTTTTGAATGTTTATTGGCAGATATGTCTTCAATTTTAAAACTAGGCCTTCGTGCCATACTTTATCAAACGCCTGAGAAACATCAATAAAGAGAGCAGAACAATACTTCTTTTCTTCAAATGTTCTTCTTACAACTTGGACCAGTCTATGCGTTTGTTCAATCGTGCTGTGCTGACTTCTAAAGCCAAATTGATGGTCTGGGATGCACCCATTATCAGTTAAAATTTTGGACAATTTAGTCATGAGCAGCTTTTCGAAAAGCTTTGAGATTGTAGATAGTAAGCTTATAGGCCTATATGACTCAGTCTTGGTAAGATCTTTGCCCGCCTTTGGAATCATTTTGATCTTGGAAAGTTTCCAGTTATGTGGAAAATACTGCATTCTTAAAATAGCATTAAAAGTAAATAGCAGGATTCTTATTGCAATATGAGGCAAGTTCATGAGCATTTTGTTACTAATGCCATCAATACCTGGAGCTTTCTTCGGGTTGAGTTCAGCAATTACTTTTTGTACTTCACGCATCTTAAACCTTAAGGAACGAAGGGGTAGAGAAACTACACTCGGTAAATCAGCAGCACCCGTACATGAATTGGGAGTGAATACAGATTTTAAATGCTCAGAAAATAAGTTACCTTTCTCACTATCACTTCTTGCCCAGCCTCCGGTCGCAGTACGCAATGGTGATTTAAGATCAACGGGTCGTTTAAGATTTCTAGTAGCGCGCCATAAAGAGACCGCAAAGAAAAAATAAAAAAATAATTTGACCTAGTTGCTTTTATATACCAAAAAAGTGTAAATTTCCCAATCCTGGAATTATTCTTTTAAATTTTTCTATTTTGTAATACCAACTTATTTCTTTTAAAAGTATAAAATATGTTTGGTCTAAAGTAAAAGAAAAAAATGTGATTTAGTTCCTGTGTTCTACAAAAATAGGTTTCAATTTTTCATCCCTGGAACCACATTTTTTACTTTTCTGATCGTTTTACTATAAATTTATTTCTTTCTAAAACATAAAATATGTTTAATTAACAATGAAAAAAATTGTTTCGTTTAGTTACTCTTATATAAAAAAAAATTCCAGCTCTGCAGATCTGTTTTGTAATTTTCTTATATGTAATACAAAAATTTTCTTTCGTAATACATAAAATATATTTAATTTATAAAGAAAAAACAAATAAGTAATTTGACCTATTTACTTCAATATACCAAAAAGTGTAAACTTCCCAGCACTGGCATTATTTTTTTGGATTTTTCTATTTTGTCATACCAATTTATTTCCTTTAAAATTATAAAATATGTTTAATCTAAAGAAAAAAGAAAAATTTGTTGTAGTAGGTTATTTTTATATACTAAAAATGTTCCAATTTTCCAACCCTGGAATCGTCTTCTTGATTTTTTTTTTAAATTTAACACCAATTTAATTCTTACTGAAATATTAAAGAGGCTAAATTATATATATATTTGGGAGCATTTCTGACACAACAGTCTTAAGACTGAAGCCTCCATCTTTTCTAATAGCTTCGATTTCAGGTGTAGACAGACGGACATCGCTTATTCGTCTTCCCTATTCAGAAGGAATATATGTACATATCGTGCCATAACCGCCAAAATAGCTTAAGCGACATAATTTTCGAACTTCAATTTTTGACCAAAATCGATTATTTGCGATCGTAAGTAATCGGTTTTCGTCAAAAAAACGAAGTCCAAAAAATGTGTCGCTTAAGCTATTTTAGCGGTTATGGCTCGATATGTACATGTACTCGTACACTTTATTACTCGCATATATGTAATTGTTTTGGAAATTACACACGGAATGACAAACCTATAAACATATACCTTTTACCATTTTTTGGTGAATGGTATAAAAATATATGTATATCGATGGCTTAATATAAAAAGGGCCTAACTAAATTTTTTTCGAAATCATGTTTTTAATGTTTTCTGGGCGACAACGTATAATTGCATCCTCCTTGAAGATCTTAGTACGCTACAGTTCAAAATCAAGGACTTATGGCAACTTTAAAAACTATTTCTGCATGTAAATGCTTTATTTTTTCTTCAGTTTTTTGCTTCTCCTGTAAAATATCGAAAATTCGAGTTAGGCCTTTTTTATATTAAGCCATCGATATGTACATATATCGTTACCTTAATATAGAAGGGCCCTAACTCATAATTTTGTTGAAATTGAAATTTTTGTATTTTGCGATACATTAGATGTTCTTCTATCGAAATATACAAGAACCTCGCTTTAAAAAAAAATAATAATAATAATAATGAGTTGGGGCCTTTCTATATTCAGGTAACGATATACGTACATATATCTTTTTGTTGTGGAAACTACACACGGAATGACAAACCTATAAATATATACCTTTTACAATTTTTTTGGTGAAGGGTATTCAAATATGTATATATGTATACAGTTACCTTAATGTAGAAAGACCCTAACTCGCAACTTTTGTGAAATTGAAATTTTTAAATTTTGCGATACATTAGATGTTCTTCTATCGAAACCTCGATTCGCGAAAAAAAATCAGTTGGGGCCTTTCTGTATTAAGGTAACAACGGTATGTACTTGTATTGAAATAAACAAAGTAGTTAGTTATTTTTAATATTTATTTTTATTGAAACATGTGTCCAAATAAATACGGGTTAAATAAATATTATTTGTTAATGATTAAACATATCGAGATGCTGGAGCAGCAGCGAAATTCAACTAGACGTGCTTAACCAACAAAAACTAAATTTTTGTTTAATTTATCCACTTTTAATAGGAATATTTATTTCCTATTTACGTTATTCGAAACTGACCGAATTTTTAAAATATTTCCAAATAAAATCTATTGGAATATTTTGTAATTTCGTTCGATATCGAGTGCAGTGGTTTGTCTCTTGGTGCTTAGGTTGGGTGGCCAGTTTAAGCTTATTCAAGTACTTATTATAAAATTTCATTGAATGTATTAACCTTTTATATCCTCATTTAACTTTTTTCGAATATATACATATATAATTTTTTTTTAATAGAAGTAACACACAGGCAATGTATGCCTACTACTATTATTAGGTGTTACCTTCTTACGGAAAGGGATAGTGATAGAGCAGTCAGGAGGTGAAGGAAGAGATATGGCCAAAGTTTCCCTCCTTTAGAACTCTTCTCTTTTGCACGTTTTTATTTTAAAATGCAGTGTTGCAGCGCCTATGGTGTCAATGAGCCGTATTAAGTTTTCAAACTGTGTTTAGTTGCAATTTTTATTAGTTATTGATTATATTAACCCTTTATATCCCCATTTAAGGGTACTTATTTAACCATTTTCTAAGTTGCTGACAAAAATGAACCCCTTCAGAAAACCATTTCAAGGGTTGAAATGTACCCTAAAATAACACTGCTACTTGAAGGCAAAAAAGACCTTCTAAGAATAATATTTTGAGGGTTAAAATGTTTCATAAAGTATAACAATGATTAATGAAATCTGTCTGTTTTACCTTACTTTTGCTTGTCACTGTTAATGTGGAAATGCCTTAAATCTATTTTTATAAATTTTGATATTGAAAGCATCACCTTCTTCGGTTAAACTTATACCTTTTATTTGTGTGATAATTTTCCATAAAAATAACCTAAAATCATAGTGAATATAAATAACCACCACAAATTTGTGGTTTAAATTTAATAATTATAATAAGCACATGCCAAAAATTATGCTACACAAAAAAAAATATATACATACGATGAGGATGACATGTTCACAAAAACCGCAAAATAGTATGACAACATTTTCGTTGTGAAATCAAATTTCACAACCCCTGCTGTTGTTTGCTTGTTGTTGGCCACACAAACAGTTGATTGCTGTCTGATGTGCGTGAAAGAGAGAGAGAGAGAGAGAGAGAGTGAGAAAGAGGGAGTAAATGACGGGGAATATTTTACAGAAATAGCAACCCCTGATATTTGACAAAATGTATGACATATTTGTCACTTAATTAAATTACAATAAGTTCTCATTTTTATTATAAAAAAATATGGTTTTTCTACACGTTTTTCTTTGTAGATAATTTCAATTTATTTTATTTTGGCTTATAGACGAACGCCCACATCTACGCCCTTTTGCTTTTTTCACTTAGTTAAAAAGATTTTTGCAATTTAGTTCCTTTCTCACATTTTCTCTCCATATTTTTATTTGCTTTTTGTGTGAGTCTGTGTGTCCCTGGAGATATTGTGTTGACACATGTAAGCTTTTAGTTTTATGCAATTTCCATAATTCCCTTAAGACTTTATTTAGTCAGCTTTACAATTATCTAACATTTTTCGAAATCTCACTCAAAGAGATAGAGACATACATACATATGTGCATACATAAATATTTCCATTAACAATGAAATTTCAATTAAGTTATTTTGTATTTAATGTCTTATTGGTTTTTGTAAGATGAGTGAGTGCAGAAAATTATAATGGTTTGATTTAATTGTATAATTATTTAATTTTTGTGTATGGATAAGAGACACAGAGGAATTAAATCTAAAAGTATATAATATAAACACGAATTAAAAAAGTTTGTTTGTTTTTGTGGGTTAAGCATAAAGTATTCAAATAATTTTTATGGCCAATAATTTCCTAGGAGTTTTTTCCCCCAAATTCTTGTTCTTGTATTTCAAGGTATGGTTTGCAAAACTTTAGTTAAAAGAAAACATTTGTGAAGGCAAAGTAGCTGATATCGAAAATTCAGAACTCTCTTTTCCCTTCTATTTTTTTGTTTATCACCAACTGTTTAGAATATGGGGACTTTATTTCAGGAGAAAATGAGCCTACATGAAAAAAAACGCTGCATACCCTAAGGGGCTTTGAATAAATGTACGCCGCCTTGATTTGTTTGTATAAAATAATTTTTTACGGATTTTTGTGGGGACCAAAATATATTTGTTCCTGTAAATAATTTCATAAAACTATAAAATGTAGGAGGAAATAAAATTCCATAAGTTTTTTGTTTAGACAATTATAAACCTGTGCCTCGTTTCTGTAAGGAATGTGAGAACTTTTCGAGTCGAGAAAATTGTTATCATCCTGTGAAACACAGGATGAGTAAGAAAAAAACTGTATTTGTTGATATTTTTTTTTGCAGGGACATAACAGTTATAAGAGGAATGATAAAAAGGTTATATTTAACCATTAAAATTGATTAATTCAAATAATGGTCATAATCAAGGTTGGAAACCGAAACAAATAACGGTATCGGTATTGATACCGGTACAATTATTTTAAAAATTTCGGTATCGGTAACGGTAACGGTAATTTTTTTTATTTCGGTATCGGTGTTACCGGTACATACCGTTATCGAGTTTAAAATACCGGTATACCGCTATTAGTGTGAAGTTTATTAATTCATACAGTGTATATAGCAAAAACGTCTTTTTATTAAGTTAAAAGTAAGTAATTTTACATAAAGTCTTTATTAAACAGTAACATAAAAAACTAAGTTTTATATCCTGCACAGATTATTTACACAATTGTAGTGTAAACTTGTATGTTTGTATAAACATACATACATGCATAAATATGTTTAGATCAGAGCTGCCCACAGAGGAAAAATCGAGAGAAATGTATACCTATAACCATATGTTTATTCATTTCTATAAAAAGCCGATTGATTTTCGGCACTATGGCGCTTCTCTGGGTAGCCTGCTTATAAACGTTTATACTAGTGTTTTTCAAACGGGATTTCCCGGAAAATGTGCCTAAATTTCCGGGAGTTTTTGATATTATAGCAACTTGATGAGTGTCGTTATTCATTTTATGAATGCTATGGCGCAATAATAATGCCATGGCACTAGCACAATAGCTAAAACTTTACAACAATTAAGGCCGAGTTTACATCTGAAACACATGTGCTCTGGGACTAAGAGGCCTTTATTTGCCATAAGCAGAACGCGACGTTCAAAATTTAATTCTACAATTCATACACATAATTCACACGTTGATTTTTCAATGATATTTTGAAACACGATTTTTGGAGTTTGTAGGCGAACGGTATAGAAAAGCAAAAGGGGAGGAAAAAAAATCACATTTTCCATTCTACGAGTTTTTTTTTTTAATTTTCTTTACACATATCAAGGCACATTCAAAATAGATCTCTCTACTGCTTTCTGGCGCTACTATTTTGTGTCAATTTGTATGGAAAATGTGTTTATGCCGTAATTCTGTTTGATCATTAAGGCCTTAAATGTTTTGAATTTATCTTTCTTTACATTAAAATACTCAAATTTGTAGATTTTCGTATGGGGAGATTTTTTTTAACATGTGGGGAAATGAAAAAAACGGGATTTTTTAAAGCTACTGGCAACACTGATACAATTTTTGAAAGAAAAAAAAAAAGTAAAAACTAGAAACATGAAAAAAAATCATCGTATGAATGTAAAATGTTTTTGGAAGCAACTTTTAAAAGAGAACCAAATTAAAACAAGATTTTTAAATAATCGATGAATTGGACCATAAAAGGAAAAACAGATATGTGCAAGGAAATAAAAGAAAAATTACAAAATAATTTCAGATTCTCTTTGGTAAAAAGAACGATTCTATTCGCATTCGTATTCGTCAAATTCAGGCGAATACAAATATTTTTCCAAAAAATTAAATAAATTAAATAAATAAATGCATAAATCCTAAACCAAATTTAAATAAATGGATAAAAATATTATTTTGTACGAATCCACTAAATTTTTTATAGACATTTTTGCTCTTTTTGAAATATTATTTACTGACGATCATTGAAATTTTTGTGTAGTTTTTATTAACTTTAAAGTGCGCCCAGAGGAGTATGAAGTTCTTTTTCATAACAATTTTTTAACATTTCATATTGCAGGTGTAAATAGAACCCTAATTTATTATCTATAAATTTCACATTAAATACACTCGTATTCGTATTCGTGAATATCGTTTCAAATATTCGTATTCGCGAATATCAAAAATTGACATTCGTTACATTACTGTTCTGTACTAAAGTCCTATTTTCAAAGAAGTATTTTGTAATATTTATTTAATAATATATTTTTTTAAGTGCGGTCAGGCTTGTGTGTATTGTTTGGCCTTCGAGAGTTTTTTGTCCGTATAATATTGCGGTTTTTCTTTAACAACCACGTTGCCACTTTCTATGTGAAGGCACATACTGTTAATAACATCCTGCACAAATGGTCTAGTTACTCCACCCATGTTTGTTCAACACCATATTATGCAAATTTACTTTGTATAATATGTATCAATAAATAAATAAATAAATAATTTTTTTTTGGCATTTAACTATAATATTGGTATATAGTAATTTACTATTATTTAAAGAACTCAAATGGTATTATTTTTTTTACTAATGTGCTTATAAAACGTTTTATTTAATCGATCTCATGAATTATATATATATATATATATATATTTTTTTTTGTTTAAATAATTAAATTAAAAATATTTTGTATTGTTTTGCAATGGGCGGAAATTTCCCGGGAAGCCGAAAAGTCGTTCCCGCTTTCCCGGCAAATGAAAAAGTCCGGGAAAAGAAAAGCTCTAGTTTATACATATGTAATTGATTATGGTGTGCTTACACTTTGTTATCGATAAAAAGTAGTAAGAATAGAGCTGAATAAGAACGTCTAAAGGGGAAATTTTGTTTCTGTAATTAATTTCAAAAAAAGTTAATTTAAATTAAGTTTTGTAATTTTTTCACGGAAATCGGTATACCGGTACGTACCGGTATACACATAAACGGTATTGTCGATACTGGTATTTTCTAACCGAAATGAGTTTCGGTATCGGTATTGATACCGGTACCTAATTTGAACGGTATTTGAATCGGTATCGGTATTTTTACTATACCGTTTGCCAACCTTGGTCATAATCAACGATTATCGTAAGATATATTTTATTTTGGTTATTGTAACCAATTAAAGTGAGAAATATATTTTTTTTTGGTTACAAATAACTTTTATAGTAACCAAAAAAATTTTTTGGTTACCAATAACAATTATCTAAAGAATTTAAATTTTTTGGTTATCGCTACCTAAAATACGGTATTTTAGAAAATTATTGAACGACTTCTATCTGTATCCGATATGTAAAACAAAATTTTTTCGATCCCTTTTTAAATTTTAGGGCTTTCAGATTTATGTGCAAATTTCAGTAAGTTTTGCGAATCAGGTAATTTTAAATAAAACTTATTGCTCTTGTGCATAACTTTAATTTTTTAATTTTAATTTGATTGCAATTTTTCGAGAATTTTGCCAATTTTTTGGCATTCCTCATAATTTCACTTAACAATTTCGGGGTTGTTTGCAGTTTTGTGCCAATTTTCGCGATAAAAGTCTATCTATTTGATGTTAGAAATTTGTTGCGAATTTTTATAATTTGGCAATTTTTGCAGTAAAAGTGATTGTTCACAATTCTTTGTTTTATTGCAGTTTCACTATTTTTAATAATTATCAGACTTGGATATATTTTTGATGTTACCAAGTTTTTGCGAATTTTCGTAATTTTTGCGAATTTTTCAAGTTTTTTGCATTCCTTTTAATATTAGCTTTTAAAAATAAATTTAAAGTTTTTTTTAATTAAAAAATTATTTGCGAATTTTAGCAATTTTTTGCACATGAGATTATTTTTGATTCTTAAAATCTACGGATATTTTTTACAGATATTCACATTTTTGCAAGCTTTCTGGATTTACATATATGTATGTTGTAAGCCTATTCTCGAGCTATTGCCTTTTTGCGGTCTAAATAATCAGTTTTTGGAGATATTTTCCATTATTTTAATACCTTGCGAATTATTATTTTTTTTTTTTGCAATAAATAATGTTTTGAGTAGAAATTTATTTGCTAAAGAAAAACGCCACGTATTTGAACATAATTGAACATTTTGTCGAAAAGAAAAGTACAAAGCAAAATACCTCAATTACTATATTTATGAAATTGATAAATATTTATTATAAAACTGCCCGTTTTGTCAACTTTGCCAAAGATATTTAAATTTCTTGTCCTGCATACCCCTTAAAAATGCTTCTTTTACATATAAAATGCCGTATTTTAGGCTGCAATGACCAAAAAACTTAAATTCTTTAGGTAATAGTTATTGGTAACCAAAAAAAATTTTTGGATGCTATAATTGTTATTCGTAAACAAAAAAAAAAAAAAAAAAAATATTTCTCACTTTAATTGGTTACAATAACCAAAATAAAATATCTCTTACGATAATGGTTAAAAATAACCCAAACCAAATAAAACACATTTTTCAGTAACCTTTTCATTTCAAATAAAAAAAATAACAATTATTTTCGGTCCCTGATTTTTTGTAAGTTTTTATAAGTTTTTATGTGAGTAACCCTGTGTAAAATAGGACAACCAGTATAATTATTTAATTTATCTCCATGCGAGAACTTCTCACAAGTTACAGAAATGGGGTTTTGTTTTTATAAAAATTTTTCTAAAACTTCCCCGCAACTTCTCCAAGTTTTCCAGCCATTAAACATCTTAAAACTAAGGATATAAATCTATAAAGCAAGTTTTATATTAACGTTAATATGCTATAGGTATACACACGTATATATTTTGAATTCCCAAAAAAAATTTAAGAAAATCCCAAAAAATTTAAGTTCAAATAAATATGTTTATTTATCATAAAAATTTGTTAAATAAGCTTTTTGCGTGATATTTGAGTGAAATACAAAATTCCCAAAAAGTTGTTAATAATCCCAGAACATTATTTTTTAAAATATTTAAATTTTTGTTTTTTATAATATTCAAACAAAATCTAAAAATTATAATAAATAAAATTATGAATAAGTCAAATAAATAAATAATAAAATAAACATATGCCTCCTTCAAAAGGTTTTTAAATATTTAAACCATTCCTAAAAAGTTAAATAAAATCCTTAAACGAAGTCCTTAATAATGAAGGCGTTATAAAAAAATTTAAATGAACTCTTTACATTATATTTCAGCAAAATAAAAAACTCCCACAAAGTTTTTAATAATTCCAGAAATTTTTTTTAAATATATGTATATCTCTTATTTTTTTTCTGCAAATTTCAAACAAAATTAAAAATTATAAACAATAAAATTATGTGTAAGTAAAATAAATTCTGCTATTAGCTTTAACATAAGTCTCCTTCAAAAGGTTTTGAAATAAACGATTCCTGAAAAGTTGTAGAAAAAATCCCAAAATGAAGTCCTCAATAATAAAGATGTTAGTTTTGATGAAATGTTTATGAGAATTCAAAAGTTAAGTCTTATATTAAACTAAATATGCTTTTAGTGTACGTATCTATAAATTTTTTTTGAATTCCCAAAAACTTTTAACAAAATCCCAGATATTCAATTACAAATAATAAGCTCATTTATATATTAAAAAAATTTAATGCACTTTTTGCTTCAGATTTAAGCGAAATAAAAAAATTCCTAATAGGTTGTTAATAATCCCAGAAATTTTTTAAATATATGTGTGTACTTCTATTTTGTAGTCATTCCCAAACAAAATTAAAAGTAAAAAAATAGAAGTATGATTAAGTAAAATAAAGTATCTGATTAAAATAATCCTCCTGGAAAATGTTTTGAAACAAACGATTCCTAAGAAGTTGTAAAAAATCCCAAAGTCTTCAATGGTGAAGACGTTAGTTTTGATGAAATTTTCATAACAACAAGCAGTTTCATTATATGTTTGACTGGGATAAATTACTATCTTTAGAAAAAAAAAAGACTCTTGCAGTAGTCTTTGGATTCCATAAAAACTATTAAATAGTTTTTAAAAATTTAAGAAATATTATAAGAAATCCTAACATTCAATCCTCAATAATTTAGACGTTACTTTCCATTAAATATATTACTTGGTTTAGATCCAAAAAAAATATATCAATCCCAGAAAAAATATGGCAATTAAATTTACCTCTTGTAGTGGATTATGAGAAATAAAAGAAATCTCCGCACAGTTGTTCACAATCCCAGAAAAAAATTTCTGAAATATATTCCTATTTTCTTATAACTGCCAAAAAAAAAAAAAAAATAAAAATCTCAAAAACGATATTAAAATCAAATAACATTATTTGTTTTAAAAGCTTTTAATTAAGCTTTTTTGCCAAAATTTCGGTGCAAAATATTCCAAGAAAGATGTAGAAAATCCCAAAACGAAGTGCTGAGTAAAAAAGGCTTTACACTTTTATTAAATATTTGCGTTTATTGTATGTTTCACGAGGTTAAATTAGTGTTATTTAAAATTCCCATAAAAGATCTAAAAATCCCAGAAAAAATAATTTTTTTATTTTTTATATTTGGAGAAATTTGCAGAAAATCTTAAAATAAAGTCCTCAGTAATAATAAAATATAATAAAATAATAAAATGTTTCTGACAATAACCAGCTTCATTGCTTGTTTGACGAAGCTAAATTAATGTTTTTTTAATTCCTAAAAAATATCTAAAAATCCCACTAAAGATATTCTTAGCAAATTGGCTAATTTCTCTTAAGAGTTTTAAATAATCCTCTGGCAGTCGACTAGTAGTTCATTAAGAAATTCCCAAACATTTGTTAATAATCCCCATAAAAAAATTTTGTAATTTCCAAAAAAAGTTCATAATACCAAAAAATAAAGTAATGTGTAAATGATATGATTTCTGTTAAACTATTTTAAATAAGCTCGTTGCAGTAGCTTTTGAAATAAAACATTCCTGAAAAGTTATAAAAAATCCCAAAAAATTGTTTCTTGATATGTAGAAATTTGTAGAAAATTGCAGAAAATCCCGAAATGAAGTCTTGAGTAATAAAGACGTTACTTTTGATATCAATTTTATGGCAATATTCAGTTGTATTGTATACTTGACGGAGATAAATTAATTTTATATTCCTAAAAAAGATCTAAAAATCCCAGAAAAGTATTGTTAGCAAATTAACTAATTTAATAATTTTGACAGTTTTAAATAAGCCTCTGGCAGTGGACTATTAAACTTCATAAAAATTTTCAAACATGTGTTAATAATCCGAGAAAACATTTTGAGATTCCCAAAAAATTTTAAAAATCCCAAAATTAAATTTATGGGTATATGAGATTATTTCTGTTAAAAGCTTTACAGTAAGCTTCTGGCAACAGTTTTTTAAATAAAGAATTCCTGAAAAATTACTACAAATCCCAAAAAAAAAAATTTTGAGATTTGAAGAAAGTTTTTTTTTAATTTAAACAAAAATTTATTTTAAATTGAAATCGTATAATTATGTAAAGATAATGTTAAATGTAAGAAATAGCTTAAAAGCGATAACAGTATAAGTTGACTTAAGACAAAATGGAGTAACAAAGATATGCTACAATATTCTGTGAAGCTTCATATACATACAAGATTATGTCCTTTCTAAAGCACTTAAACTTTTTTCTCCTAGACACTCATAATCAATAAAATAAATTGTTTGAACTATTAGAAGCAAAATTTTAAAAATTTCTTTGATTTTCAAGTGATAGCAACCACACAAGTTACGAAAACAAAACCAAAATTTCCTTTTTCATTATAAATATAAAATTCAATACAACGCAAGACATATTTGAATTTATTTATACTTGTGTACTTCTTTTTTTTATGATAACAAATTTAAAAAAACACTATATGTCATAAACATTTATGATGCTGCTTCTAACTCCACTAGCGAAACGTTTCATTTCCTCAGCACAAGCACATACATTTTTCTCTACCTTTTGTCTTGTTTAAACAACAATAGTAAAGTACCCAAAATAACTAGTCATTTTGACATAAAAGCCCTGTACAATTTTCCACACACAAACAATCACACACCTACATAAGTAAGTTACTTGCATGTTACATCAAGGATATAATCTTACAAGCAGCATACATGTCTGAAAAACATACAAGCTCTCTTTTTCATAAACGCAGCACAAAAGAGTTGCTTGCTTCGGCATGACGATGATGTTGGAAAAACTTTCTTTGAGGCAGCATCAAGTATGAAAACCACACATATACGCTTAATGTGTGTGTGTGTGAGAGAGAGAGAGAGAGCTAGCTAGCGATAGTGTGAGTAAGTGTTGTGAGTAGCAAGCAATTAAATAAATCACACAATCCTTGTAATTTTCAACATCCTGTAGAAGACTTCGCTTCTACTTCATTTACACATTTCTTGTTCAGCCATTTGAAAAATGAAACTTTCTGCATCTGCATATCATCTTTTTTAAACGAAAGGGTAAAGTAAAAAAAAAATACATATAAGTGCATAAAGTTTTTGTCGTTCAAAACTTCTTAAAAGAAAAGTAAAAGAATTGAATATCAAATTTTGTAACAAGTAGAATATAGCAAAATACTTTTATAAAAGACTAGATATTAAAAAAAAAAATACTGTGATCTCCTCTAAGCGTATATGAGAAATACATTTATACACTTTTTGAGTATAGGCTGGTTTATAGAATTAGGCTATGACCTGCAGGCTTAATTAACGCTAAAGAATTCTCTTGTGTCTTTATAAAGGACTCAAGCCTTATTGGTAATATAAGATATAAAAATCCATGCAAAATTCCTTGCAGCAAGAGGAAGAGAGAGAGAGAGAGAGACATAGAGAAAGGGAAAGAATGCGAATACTATAACCAGACTAGTGCTGACCACCGAAAGAAATGTATTTGTGTATTCATTTGTGTTTAAATCCGATTCAAGTTCGACACTTTTATGCCACTTTGGCCGCCAATGAACCAGACCCAATTCAATCATACTTCACAGCACACAACATAAAGAGGTTGGCGTTGCATGAAGTAGTTAGCACGTTGGCTACAAAACCAAAGGTCCTGAGTTCGAACTCGGTTTTCTCAGTCATTAAATAACAATACCACGCATTTATTGGATTTAAATTAGTGTCCTTTTGTATCATGATCAGCTGATCCTGCTTCAGCGGATGCTAATAATAATGTAGCATCATAGCAGCCTTCTTCATCGGTATTGTGTAACAGAATTATCGGCGAAGTAAAATAACCAATAAAACGGCTACTAAAAAAAGCTTTGCAAATTTAATACGCCTAAATGACACCAGAGGCGCTGGGCAGTGCAATATTAAAAACTTTAAAAAAGCAGAGTGGTACAAGAATGAGGCTTTCATCCCTCTAACTCTTCCTTCACCACCTGTCCGTTCTATCACTAGCCTTTTCCTAAAAAAGGTAACACCTAATATAAGGTAATTATAGTAGGTATTCATTGCCTGATTGTTACTTCTCTTAAAAAAAAGATATCAGTGAAGATGAAGAAAATATACGTTCGTCTGTGTTTTGAAAGTTTTCGTCTCAATCTCGACAGAGACTACCGCTGAAGAGATATAGCCATGCTCTCAGTTAGTCTGGCTGCCATTAAGTTACTTAGTTTTATTAGTTAAAGCCCTAAATTAACTTGGGAATGCCGTTTAGAGCTAAAACTTTTAAGCAACATCAATAAGCCGGGTTCTCTAACAGTCAAACTAACCAAGAGGGTGACTAGCACATTCATGGTTGAACCCAAACCGCTTTGAGTACTCGAATCCGATAAGATATTTGTATGGATATCAAGAATACCAAGGAACATCTATATTTTAATCGCACAGGATGGAGGCATGCAAAGATAATAAGTTATAACCAAAATCGTATTCAGACTTATAACCAGGAAAACTGCAAACATGAATTTGCATGCATTTTCTTGTGTAACGTGCTAATGCGGAAATAAGATATTTATCCGTTTCAGAAGCTTTTATGAATTTTGGCATCCACTTGTATATGCATATTTTTGCATATTTTACTCTTTAAATTCATATTTTTTTTTAGCATATTTTCGAATTTTTAGAGCATGATTTACGCTTTTGGTTATATTCTGATATCGTGATCTCTTTGCAGTTGAAGTTTTCTTTTTATCCTTATGTAATTTGTGTTTTAATTTGCGTATAAATGTTGTTGAATTTTTGAATTAAAAACATATTTTAATTTACAAATAAAACAATTTATTTTATTTTTAAGAGCATATTTTTTTTCAATTTTAATAAATTTTTTTAGTTTTTAGTGCATATTGAATGCGCATAAAACACTTTTTTTTAGAGCATGTTTCTGGCTTCCCCGCTTATAACAGATGACACAAACCTCACGTTTTAACAGATCTCTGTTAGTATGTTAACAGGGCTCTGTTAGGACATAAAAATTTATTTAAAGCACTATTAATAGACTTTATCAGTAAAGCAATTTTTTTTTTTATATTTTTTTTTTTGAACAAGTTGTTAAGGGCGGGCTACCATATTTCAAGAATTGACTGCTTAGTTGCTCTGTCTTTTTCTTCTGCCTTGTGAAACTAACCTGCTTTAGCTAGACATGATTGATTCCCTTTTCCCTGGGAGTTTCTGAGGGACAAGCAATTTTTATTTTTTTATTTAACAAGGTGACTATGGTGGTCTGTGATAGAGCAAGCATCAATTTGTTCTGCAAACAGAGCCCGGTTAACAAGCTGCTAACAGAGCTCTGTTAAACCTAAAGGTTTGTGTCACGGGTTATAAATTTCAAAATTATGTAGTATACATATTTTAAGAATTAACTACTTAGTTGCTCTGCCTTCTCTTTCAATCTTGTGAAACTAACCCTTTAGCTAGACATTGTTCCCTTTTACCACAAAATAGTATATTCATGTTGGTGTAATTTTTTTATTTTGTCCCCCTGAAAGTATGCTTTAAGGTGCATTTGCGTTAAAAATACTTGTTTCGTTATGCTGCATATGTTGGGTTCTTTGTTTGTTTGCATCCATTCAACTTAAGTGGCATACAAAAGTTTGACATTTTTCAAAAAATAAAACATTTCTTTTTATGAGTTTTTGTTTAGTTTATGTCTAATTGTGTGTAGAAAATAAACCAAAAAAAAAATGGAGATGTAGAAAATATATAATAAAGACTTTTTGTTATAAACCTTGCTTATATGCGACATTATGCGATAATTTTCTAATATTATATGGTCACAAGGCCTAGGGATATTAATACTTACTGCCTCAGGAAGTAGTTTTGAATATTTTTGATTATTTGGGATTGTGTATTTTGTGTTAAAAGATATTTGGGAAAAGCAAAATTTATGATTTAATTAAGGTTTTAATTTTTTTTTTGCACTTAAAAATAGTTTCTGTGTTTTATTCAATAAATTGTTTAATATCCTTGATTTACAAATTACATGAGATGCAGCTGACAAAAATTTCCCAAATTTCATTAAAAATTCTTTTACAGGTTTTAGAATTAAGCAAATAAACATTTTAAAATCTGTTTACAAATATTTTGTGGCAATTTCTACAAAGCAGCCTAAATGTGTGCTTTATATTTTTTTTTTGCATTTAGCAAATGCAAAAGCAACAAATACTTTTGGATTTGCAAGGTCTATGATTGAATGAAAAGACTCGTTTAGAAAAATAATTACACGAACATATTGTGTGTGTGTGTGTGAGAGAGAGAGCGAGCGAGAGCCACATAAATAACAAACAAGCGGTAATTGTGGTAAACAGTTGCATATTTTATGTTGCAATTTTGTGATTAATTCATTTGCAGGAAAATTAGCATTTATGATTTGAGCTTAAAAATGGCAACAATTTGAAATACTAAATGAATTTTAATTAGGTTGCCTTAAATAAACAAATTAAAAACAATAACTAAAACTTTAAAAAATAAAATAAACACTGAACTAAATTCAAATGCTTAATGTTGAAATTTTTTAATCTAAATAAAACTATTTAAAATAGTTTTTAAATATTTATGACCAAAAATCTGGCCCTATAAACTTTATAATACACAAAACAAATTCTTAAATTCTTTAACTTGCTAAATACGTTATATAACTTTTAAATTAAATTAAACAAGATTTTTTCATCCATTAAAAATTTTTTGTTTACAGTTCAAATAAATGAAGATTGAAAGCAAAATTGTGCCAGCAGCAGAAAGATTTAAAATTCATTGAACAGTTTAGAGTAGAAATGTGTTGATTATATATTTTAACAAAGAGAAAAAGCCAAAAATGACAAACAGTATACAGTTTTACAAATATTTTTTTGAGCCACTCTATCCTAACTGGAGATGGTAACGTGATTAAGTTTTCATTTAATATATACCTGTGAGTTCAGGAATGACTTTGCTATATTTTGTAGACTCAAGTCATAGTATACTCTCACGTGAGTGTAAGCTATAAATATTCTCGATCACGACAATTCACGCCCACGAAATTCTCACACCAAGAGACAGGTCAAGTGAACTAAAACATGTTTCAGTTATTTTATTAAATTTTTTTCCAAAAATATATATTTTTTCTGGCAATATGACAGCACTGCTAGTCACGCAGGCTCACTTACATTCGCACACACTAAATCACACTATTTTATGGCTGCACTAAAATAATATAATTAAAAAAAGAAATACTATAGTAATTTGATTTATGATTTACATAAAATGACGATTGCTCACGCCCTTAAAGTACTCACGAAATGCTCACTTCAAGACATAAGTAAAATTAACTAAACGATTTCTTTAATTTCTTTTAATAATTCTTAAGAAACATTTTTTTAAGTTACAATATCAGCAAACTACACAATAATGCTTGTCACGCGTGCTCACGTTTAGACATAAGTAAAATTAACTAAACGATTTCTTTAATTTTTCTGACAAATTTCCTTAAAATAATTTTTTTATTATTTTTTTTATTCAGAAAACCACTTAATAGTGCCTATCACGCAGTTTCATGAACATTATATTCTTAAATAATACTTGTCACGCATGTTCACGGACACTATTACATTTTTTAATAAATTGTTACATTTTAAGTCTCAAGTACATACAAATAGCTAAAAGAATAATTACCTCACGATTGCATGCTTGACTTATGCAAGATCTCTAAAATTCATGCCCGCTAAATACTCACGAAGTGCTCACTTCAACAAACAAGTCTAATTAATCGAAATATTTCTTTAGTTTTTCTTAAAACTTTTTTAAAAATTATATTTTAGGAAGGTTCAAGTAATGATATTAGGTTTGGTTTTTGCAAAACCACGAAAGCTCACATACACAAAGTACCCACGAAACTATGATTATACCTAACCAAAGAAAGTAAGAGCTAAAATAGATTAAATTTTTTAAAATCAGATTAATTTTATTCACGCATGTTCACGTCCGATTATTTACGAGTGAGTGTGGCAGCTCACGTAAGCATATATGCACACGTGTTTGCACAGACATCAAATTTACGAAAGGATTTATGTTATATTTTCTCAAAAATTTCTCGAAAAGGATTTTTAATGATTTTGTGTATTAAGAAACTATGCTAGAATTTTACTCACGTGCACTCACGCATACCTAAATACGTCAATTACGGCTGAAGATTGTTGCACTCGCACTTAAATGCCTTCGAAAACTAAGGGGGGAAATAAAAGTTCATGATTCAAGATTTGTGTACAGCACTTAAATTCCTTCGAAAAACTAAGGCAAGAAATAATAGTTGATGATTCACTTATAAACATGAAAGTGCACGCTCACCAAAGTTCTCACTCGATTATGTGTGCAAATAAAATCAAAGAAAATAGCTATTTTTTAAAGCTCTTAAACGACATAGTATTTAAGGAATTTTTCCAGGAACCAGGACAAAATTTTACTCAAGCAGACTCAAGTTTGCTTACTCACTTCAACTTTTTTGATATACGAGTATATATTCATGGAGAAAATCATTACTTACTTATTTTTTATAACACTGTTTATAAATTTTGTTAATTTTTATGCTGCGGTGCAGAAAGATATAATGAAGAAATTCATTACTAATGGTCGTGTACATCTGGCGTGAGATTACAAAGCCTGACGTGCTAAAAATGCTCACTGAAAGATAAAAATATGAATGTTAAAAAAAATTCTTTAGCTTTTCCAACAAGATTAAAAAAAAAATGTTTCTAACAACTTTTTTTAAAATACAAAGCATTGTTGTCACGTGAACTCACGCGTGCATATACGACTAAATTCCGTCAAAATGTGGAGGTTAAAATTTAATAAGGACCGTTTGTCAAGCACTCTATAAATAATTTAGGGAAGATTGCAATAAGTATTATGCGTGATTGACACGTACGTGATGTAAGCTCACACTCACAGATTTTTAAGGAAAAGTGGTACTACCATTAAGATAATGTCCTTATGTTTTTTTCCTTGAAAATTTAGCAAAAAACGGTTTGAATGAATTTTTATTTGCAGAAAATAGGGCGAATATTGTGTTATGTATACTTACGTATGCTCACCTACGCTCACGTATACTCACTTACACTCACGTATACTCACTTACACTCACGTAAACTCAGAAATATCCACATACGCCTACGTATACACACATCTACTCATGTATACTCACATACACTCACGCACACTCACGTAAGCTAACGCACACTCACGTACACCCACGTATAATCTCGTAGACTAGTCTCCTGTACAAGATATCTTATAAGAACTTTTAAGACATGAGGGATTTTTCAAATGCTTTACTACAGCGAAATCTTATAAAACAAACGTTAACAACATTGTTTGCAAGAAATTTGTTTGAGTATTGTAGGTATAGGAGTAAAGAAGAAAACACTTCGTGACGGAAGAATTTGTGATACTACCTTCTTTCTACGCATAAGTGCGTGTACAAACGTCATGCATGTATGTGTGTATGATCTTTTATTTTTCTGCGCACAAGCAAATGCACACACATGCATTAACATTAGTTATATGTGGTTAATCACATAATACCCTGCAGTAAGACTGGGGCCAAGTGTCTCTAAGTCAACACTAAAACTCTAGTAGTAGTTACATTGTCTACAATTTCTCTTTTATTCGTCAGTATAAAATAAAGAGAGAAAACAGATGTGGTGTATTTCTGGTGGATTTTGAAACAACTTGTCAATATACATGAATTAAGGTATAGAAATGTACCAATAAATTTCTGGTTGGTATGTCTCCATGTTCCCATGAGAACTATGAATTCACTATCTAGTCAATTGTTTTAGTGTTACTAGTAGATTTTCAATGACAAGCACATGCTAAATGTCTATAGCATAAAGTATTGTATGGGGAATAATTGTAGAGTAGTACTGGTGACAAAGTCAAAAGCGACTCAGTACATTTTCACGATTTCATTTCCGACATTTCCTTCAGGGTAGCCTACCATCTACATATTACACACACATTCAAACGTACAATATGAAAAATAACAAGCATACACTAATCAACAGTACTTCTTTTGAGTGTTTGTTACAGACAAGCTGTCTTGACGTCATCGCTTGCTACAACTGATATACACATACACCAATACATCCATCGTGCTTCGCTTATAGTACGACAGCATTTATTATTGGTTTAGTATAATACATGCGACGTGAATACATTTAAAAATCATGACGTTTTTACATTTCAAGACTGTTTACGCAGCTCTCCATCGTAGACTCACTTATGCTCATGTTTATTCATTACTTACACCAACGTACACTCACTTATACTCATGTACACTCATGTATACTCATCACTCACGCAAACTCACGGGTGCTCACGTATACTCTCGTATATTCATGTTTATTCACGTATACTCACGGACGTTCACATATACTCACATAACACTCACCTATACTGACGTAACCCTCACGTACAGTCACGTTTACTCACGTAAACTAACGAATACTCACTTAAAGTAAGTTTTGTTACAGTGGCGTTTTAAAAAAGTGTGGTGGAAGTGACAATTCATTTACTTCGTGTTTTCGTTGGGCAGTCCATGACAACAAGCGATCGAATGTATCTCTCAGGGCATCGACACTATTTAGCACTTTATGAAGCCTGGTAGGATGTTTAGGAAACCTCTTAGACTACGCTCGCACGCAGTAATTTTTGTTGAGCAACTTTTGAGTTTATGGTTGAATGAGGAACATCTGATAGCGCTTCTATTTATTATCTCTTCCTCAAACCACCATAAACTCAAAAGTTGCTTAGTCCTACCCCCTGTTTGTGTAAGACGTTTGAGTTAGAAATGTTAGCGTTTCTGTAATAGATTAAAGAAAAGTTGTACAAGTCTCCTTTAGTGTATTACAAAAACGCCAAGATATTTAACTCAAACGGTTTACACAAACAGGGGGCTAGTTTACACTTCGCAAGTATTATTGCTAAGCTGATAAGTTTGTAAGGAGAGAGAGAGACGAAGGGAAAAGAAACGTTTCTGTTCCCCTCGACTCTCTCTCCATTAAACTAATCAGCTTAGCAATAAGACTTCTATAGTGTAAACTAGTACTTAACAAAAATTGCAGTGTGTAAACCCAGTCTGGACAAGAATTTTGTAACATCAGCTTTAGTATATTTTTCTGGCCAGCATCTTAACAAATTAAAGTATGTATGATTGCAAGTCTCATATGTAATTTTTTTTAAAGGTTTTTTTTTAATAAAGTAAAATATGTTTATATTTCACAAACACTATTTGTAAAGATTTACTTTCTTCCTAAGGAATATATTGTACAATTTGTTAAAACAAACACATCACAAGTATTTATCTTATTTTTTAACTTTAACATAAACATTTTGGTTTTCCTCCTGCCTCGCCCTCAATGGATTCAGTAGAAAACCGAGAAAACTTAAGAAAAACTTAAAGAAAATCCCAGTTTTTTACTTGCTCACATAACCCCAAGGATAAAACACACATTATTTATCTGCACATGGATATAGAAAAAAAAACAAGACACAAACAGCATGTCTGTCTCAGTTATAGTAACAGCTCTTAAACCAACTCTTTGGTTAAAAATATTTAGAAGCAGGATATGGTTTAGAAAGTCCTGAAGTGTGTGTGTGTGTGTGTGTGTGTGTGTGTGTGTGTGTGTGTGTGTGTTGAGCAAATGTTCAAAACAAGTGTCAGTGTATGAGTTGTTTACGCACATAAAGGCACGCACTTTTTGTTATTGTTGTAGTAGTTGTTGTAGTCAGCTAGTAGATTTATGTATAAATAAGTGTTTTCACCGTCAGCAATAGCAACAACAACTTCAAGTAATTGAATGAGCTAAATATTTGTACATATGTAGGAGTTACAAAGTGAATAACTGAACTACTAAACGAAAGAGTGAAAGAACACGACTGCCTATGTTCATATGACTTTAAAGTTTCATATATTGTTCGCCGGTTTTCAGTTGAATATACATACATCTGCCCGTCCGTCTGTCCATCCCTGCGCTTGTCCGTCTGTCTTTTTGTCTGCAGTTAAAGTTTACTTTAAACTCGAAACCCGCATCATCAAGTCATGTTGATTTATTTCTATGCTTTTCTGTGTTTTTTTTTTGTTTTCTTCTACATTTCGTCGTCAGTCAGTCTTGTGCTGTTACTGTTTGTTATTTAAGTGATTCTATATTCATAACTTATCACGCATTTCTCTAGTTGTGTGTTGTTGATTTGACTGAGATTTTGACTAAAGCATGTTTTGAACATTGGCTTTCGGTTGCAAGGATAAATTTACCGCCAGGGGAAATAATTAAAGTTAAAACGAAAAAAAAAATTACTAAAGTTTTTAAATAAAAAGCTAAATTTAGTTGTTGTTTTGAAAGCTTATTATATATGAAAATAACATATATTGATTTTTTTAGATTTAAGTTTAAAATTTGCTTAATAAATTTTGGTTTAAAGTATACAAAAATTTATGCAGATGCCAAAATATTAAAAAATAAATACTTAAATATGACCTTTCAGTGTGTTTTTAATTGAGCTTAAGATCTCTAATTTTTTATAAAAATGTTTAATTATAAAGAGAATCCATTATTTGACATATTGTCAGAAGTGTACATAAAATAATTGAAATTTATTTGCTGGTAGTTTAGCATGTCTATATACGTATTTCATTGGCGCTTAAACCAAATCATCAGTAGACTTTAACCACAAATTTTTAACAGTCACAAACCTCTTACTTTATGCATAGACTTTCGAAAACTATATGAGAATTCATAAAATAATAATACTTTTGAAAATCACAAAAGAAAAAAAAATAATTCATCATTTTGTATTTTATCTTGTGTAAAAATGTCACATAAATATCTTTTACTACTACCTGATGAGAGAAGAGTATTTTTTCATTTCTTCATCGAGTTGTTTGTAAATTTAAAGCTTCAAACGCGTTTTCTGAAAAACTATTTTTTTTACTTGTGACACTATTGAAGTAAATAATCAATATGTATATCCCTGAAGAATATACCCACGAGGAAGCGCAATATTGAATATTAATAAAATAATTAAAAAGTTTTATAAAAAAAATAACAGATCTTAAGCTCAATTAAAAAAAGAAACAAATAAATACTTAGTTTACTTGAGAGGTGACATACTTATTGCTCCAATGTTGATTCCTTTTTATAATAATATTCTCGTTATTGGCATTACTTTGCCAAAAAAAAATTTCAAAATTTTTACTATTTAGGCTTCCAAGATATTTTGAAGTAAATGCCACGTCAATTTTAAGCTTTCACAAAGTAATAGTCTATTGTTCCTTCCATACCATTTTCAAATTCTTTACCACAGCCAAATCTTCTAAAACAAACACTAAATAACAATGTTTGGAAGAAATTTATTTCAGTTATTGCAGGTATAGGAGTAAAGAAGAAAATAATTCGTGATGGAAGAATTTGTGATGCTTGCTTTTTCCTACGCATGGGCGGGTATACAAACGTAAAGCATGTGCATAAACACACACGTTGTATATATGATCTCTTACTTTTCTGCGCACATACAAACGCACACATGCATTGACATTAGTTGCGTGCGCTTGCTTAAAAAAACCTCCCTAATACACATAATAGCTTACCATCTACATCTTACACACACACACACACACACACACACAAACTCAAACGTACAATTTGCAAAACAACAAGCATACTTCTTTTGAATGTTTGTTACGAACAAGAAGTCTTCAGGGGATCGCTCAAAACACTCATATACACGTACATCAATACATCCATCGTGCTTCGCTTACTAAACGACATCATTTATTATTGGTTTAGTATAATACATGCCTGGAGAATACATTTAAAAAACAAGACGTATTTACATTTCAAAACTCATAGCTCAGCTCTCTAATGACAATTAATGGGCATATGTTGCAAAAAAATTCGTTTTCAAGCGTTTCAAATTTGTATGAAAAACAACGAATATTCGTTTTAAAAAATAGTTTTTCCATACAAATCTCAAAACAAAACAATCGTTTGTGTTTACAAAATCTACCCTTAAGCAGGCAAAAGCTAAAGAACCCACTTATTTTTACGTATATATTTTACTCTTTACTATTTTCGCTTCTTTAGCTTCATATTTATAGTTGCCTTGACCATAAACTAATTCGCAATATTGTTAACAAATTATTGCAAACTAAATAATAAATTTTTGAAAAAGAAAAAAAATATATACCATTACAATAAAAACAAAACCACACTTAGACATTATTCGTGCCAGCGGTTAACAGGAATGTCAGAAACTAAATCAAATTCTAACCAGAACATGAGATAATGCCCGCAACTCACTCAAATCGACACATGCAGTTGTGCATGCATCCGCACACACACACACACACACACACACACACACACACACACACACACACACACATACTTGCAGAGTAAACCACTGTTTAGCGATTACAGTGCAACCACTCGCATGGTTTGCATTAAAGTGTAGAGCAATGAAATTCGCGGCTTTTAGTTTGGCAAGTTGTTCGGGGACTGAAGGAATGTGTGTGGTTAATTTGAAAGCAAAAAGGGAATTATTTATTAAGTTTTTTTTTCATATGAGTGAGTAATGGATGAAGTGAAAGTTATAACACCGGCAGTTATTTAAGGGAAAACTATTAAAAAGCATACTTTTAGGTGCTCTTAAATTAAATATTGTGGTTGTTCTTTAGGCGAGTATAAATGAATTCATCTATTGATAACAGTTTGTGCAAATCATTTCATTTAATTAATGAATTCACTTTCACTTTTACAATATTTATCATCTATAGTTTTAAATTTTTTTCTACCTCTTTTTCCCCTCACTCTCTCTCTCCATTTAATAAAACATTTAATTGCTTTAAGTAAAAGTGGTAGTGGTGACCAGACAGACCACCAATGCAAGCAACCAAACAAACAAACAACCAACCAACTAACCAACCAACCATATCAACAAAAATCACATACACTTTCAATATACAGCCATACATCCTGCTAAATGCATGCTACAAATATTTTACTTGTATATCCCAGTAAAAAAAGACACTCCAAAGAAGTCATGAAAATGTAGAGTTTGCACTCTGGAAGTAGTTCAAATTTCGATCCTATCTAATGATTTCTACATAGGGTTGTCAAGAAGTTCTCTTTTTCGATGCCTAGTCACCGAATTAGAAGCGATTTTAAGAAACATTTCCTTTTTTGTGTTCTATGGTAATATTTTCATCTAGGAAAAACTTTAAGAAGTTACATATTTTAACAATTCGTTTCTTTTTATACGAATTAAAACGAGAAACAGTGTTTTCATGTAAATTTAAGCAAATAACTTCTAGATTTTAGGCCAAAATTAGTTCATAAATTTCTTTAAAAAAAATCGATTTTTTGAACATTTTGGTGAGTATTTACTAAAACTATGGAAAAACTACAAGGTTTTGCGTGATTAAAATAAACTTTTACTTGGTTTTCTGCTAACTATCGGCATATTAAAAATATCGATTTTTTGGAAGCAATGAAAATGTGGTTCCTTCAGAATGACTTCAATTTTTTTTTACTGGGATGTTATACATGTTTAACCAAATAACAATGCCATACAGCTCATATCATGCGAATGGCAGCAAATGAAATGAAACTTCATTATCAAAACATCACTTCCCTTCGCCATCATTATTATTATTGTAGTCATTATGAATTGACAGAGTAGAGTTTTGCAAAAAAAAAAAAAAAAAAAAAAAATATACGCTTCAAATATGCAACAAAACCTTAAATTTCTATCTGAATGTATGCACGTGCACATCATTTATAAATGTATTGATTTATTATGCAGCAATTTGAGGTATGTTACAATTAGGTGGATGGCCAAAACACACTGAGAAAAAAAATAATGCTAAAATTGAATTGTAAAAAAAAAAAAAAATATTTTATCACACAGATTAATTATGAAATCAAAGTTTTCTAGAAAAAAAAACCGAGCCATCTTCAAAAAATAAAACGGAATACTAATTCTGTTCACCTAAGCCCTGTTTCGATATTTTAAAAAATTATTTGCAAGCTAAAACAAGTAAAATAAAATTGATTAAAAATTTAAATGATTATAAATAAGACAAATTAAATATTGAATTGATTTAAAATTTAATTTATTAAAAATTTCATTGATTAAAAACTTAATTGATAAAAACATTTGATTGATACAAAATTTTTTTGGATTCAAAACTTAATAAATTAAAAATTTAATTAAATAAAAATTTAATTGATTAAAATTTTAATAGATAAAAAATTGAATTGACTTAAAATTTATATGATTAAAGATTCAAATGATTAAAATTTAAATGACTAAAAACTTAATTAATTAGGATTTTCGTTGATTTTTTTGATTAAAATTAAACTGACTAAAATTAAATTGATTAAAATTTTAAATCCCAAAGCTTACTTATGAATTTATTTCAGTGAGCCGACGAAAATTGGTACATTGTGCCAATCGTGTGACCCAGCTTAACAAATTAAACTGATAAAATATTCAATTGTTTAAAAATTTAATTGATTAAAAATTAAATCGATGAAAAATTTAATTGCTGACAAATTTAATTGATTAACAATTCAATTGTTTAAAAATTTAATTGATTAAAGATTCATTTGATAAAAAATAGAGTGATTAAAAATTAAATTAAAAACTTATGAAAAATTTAATAAATAAAAAATTTAATTGATTAAAAATTTAAATAATTAAAAACTTAGTTGATTAAAACTTTAGTTGATCAAAAAATTGAGTTGATTAAAAATTAAACCAATTAAAAATTTTATTGATTAAAAGTTTAATTCATGAAAAATTGAACTGATTAAAAATTGAACTAATGAAAAATTAAATTTAATTGATAGAAAAGTTAATTGATTAAAAATCAAATTGATTGAAAAATTGATTTGAAATTTAATTGATTAACAATTTAATTGATTAAAAATTTAATTGATTAAAATTTTAACTAATTAGAAATTTAATTCATTAAAGATTCACTTGATTAAAAATTTAATTGATTAAAACTAAACTGATTAAAAGTTTAATTGATTAAAAATTTTATTGATTAAGAATTTAGTGGATAAAAAATGTAATTGATTAAAAACTAAACTGATTAAAAATTTAGTTGATAAAAAATTAAATAAATTAAAAATTTAATTGATTAAAAATATAATTCTTTAAAATTTTAATTGATTAAAAATTTAATTGACAAAAAATTTAATTGAATGAAAATTTAGTTGATTAAAATGTAATTGATTAAAAATTTAATTAGATAACAATTTAATTTATTCAAAATTTAATGGATTAAATAAATTGATAAAAAATTAAATAAATTAAAAATTTAATTGATTAAAAATATCATCCTGTAAAATTTTGATTGATTATAAATTTAATTGACTAAAAATTTAATTGAATAAAAATTTTGTTTTTTAAATAGTTAATGGATTAAAAATTTAAGTGATAAACAAATTTAATTGATTAAAAATTTAATAGATTTAAATTTTAATTAATTAAAAACGGAATTCATTAAAAATTTAATTATTTATAATTTTAATTAATTAAAAATTTAATTCATTAAAAATTTAATTGAGTCATTTAAACTTTTGTTTAAATATTTAATTTATTAAAAAATTTTATATAATCAGTTTGATTCTTATTCTGAAGCATGTTCGTGACAGTGTGACCGTTAAGTTAGGTTATACTTTCTCCGCACGCAATTTCTTCAATATTTGTGTGTATGTATGTATATGAATGTGCCAGCTTATAATCTTCCAGTAATTTTTCCTTTCATTTTCTAAACATTTACTTTTCTACCAGTGTACTATTGCGTTTGTATAAGTGCTGGCATGTGTTTCTGAAGCTTCTGCCACAAAGTGTTTGTTTGTTATTTTCTAGTGGTCCAGACAATTTATGTTAATCAACGTCAATCGTTTTGTTTTTGTTTTTGCTTTATATTACAAAAAATAAAATTACTACATACTTATGCACGTTCACTTTATACACCATAAAGTTTCGACAGTCTGTGTGTTTGTGTGAGAGAAGTGCATGTTAAAATGACCTCGTCTCCCGCTACTTCTTCCCTTCATCACTTAATACAGTCAACTTGAAATTGCATTCATTGCACACACTAAAGTGGTTTGTAGCGGATGTAATTTTGTTTGTTGCATGACGGTCTAATGGTTTGTTATGGGGTTGGCTGGCTACTCTGGACATTAATAGAGTTGGTTTTACCTTTTGCCTTTCAGTCACGATGATACTCTCAGCAAAAAATTGTTTCAGTAAGATTTGCAGTTTGCTCGAAAACTATTTAAATAAAATTCATTACAAATATTAAAATAAGTGGCTGCATTTTAGTGTTACATCATCCCGTTTGATGCATGCATGAGTAACTTTTTTTTTAGCATTATAGTGAAAGCTCAACTAAACACCTTCTCATATCTAGTCGTTTTGGAGTGGCATTGCAAACATTCTGGTAAACTTCTGCTCCACAAAAGTAATAACACATGTTTGTTATTTGTGAATATTGGCCAATTGCCACTGTGAGAGAAAAATCATATATTATTTATAGAATTGTCCTGTGCCCTTGTATATGCTCCTGCTTGATTTAAGTGGCTGTTTGTGCTTTGAAGTGGCTGGAAATTAGTTAGTATGTGTTTGAGTGAAATTTTTGAGGGTGTTTGCTAAACGTAACATTAGTAATTGCTTAATGAATTATTTAAGATGATGGTGACTGTAGTGGAGGATAAAACTAAATATGTTAAAACTTTCATAATACGTTATAAATTTTGAAGCAAATAGACCAAAGGAAATTATATAATTTAAAATCAATTAAAAATCTATGCAGCCCTAAATTCTTGCCTCTTTAAGGCTCATAATCTAGTCTAGTCTAGTCTATTATATTCCAATTCAATCAATTTTTCTATAGTCTAGACTAGTTAAGTCGAGTATAATATTTTTTATTTGCTTTTTAATTTAAAATTATTTTTAATATGTATTTTCTTTTCTTACATTTCAGGTATTTATTAAATTTGCATCAACATTCAAGTAAGTCGTGTCACACAATTTAAATTTATTATTTATTTTTATTTTATTTATTTTATTTATTTATTTCAATAATTTTCATACAATTCTTACTAGAGTAAGTTCCGCAAAGCTTAAAAGCTTGTCTGCAGAAAAATTAATACTAATTTTCATTGTATTGCAATCTTAAATATAGATTGTACATGCATTTGTATATATATAAACATGTAGATTAAATAAATATAAAGTAAATATATTATTTTATATAATAATAATATAATATAATAGACATGTTCTGCAACCATTAAGGTTTTTTAAGCTTTTTTGTTGAAAGCTCTAGTGTAGTCTAGTCTAGTCTAGTCTAGTCTAGTCTAGTCTAGTCTAGTCTAGTCTAGTCTAGTCTAGTCTAGTCTAGTCTAGTCTAGTCTAGTCTAGTCTACTCTAGTCTAGTCTACTCTAGTCTACTCTAGTCTAGTCTAGTCTAGTCTAGTCTAGTCTAGTCTAGTCTAGTCTAGTCTACTCTAGTCTACTCTAGTCTAGTCTAGTCTAGTCTAGTCTAGTCTAGTCTAGTCTAGTCTAGTCTAGTCTAGTCTAGTCTAGTCTAGTCTAGTCTAGTCTACTCTAGTCTAGTCTAGTCTAGTCTAGTCTAGTCTAGTCTAGTCTAGTCTAGTCTAGTCTACTCTAGTCTAGTCTACTCTAGTCTAGTCTACTCTAGTCTAGTCTAGTCTACTCTAGTCTAGTCTACTCTAGTCTAGTCTACTCTAGTCTAGTCTAGTCTACTCTAGTCTAGTCTAGTCTAGTCTAGTCTAGTCTAGTCTAGTCTAGTCTAGTCTAGTCTAGTCTAGTCTAGTCTAGTCTAGTCTAGTCTAGTCTAGTCTAGTCTAGTCTAGTCTAGTCTAGTCTAGTCTAGTCTAGTCTAGTCTAGTCTAGTCTAGTCTAGTCTAGTCTAGTCTAGTCTAGTCTAGTCTAGTCTAGTCTAGTCTAGTCTAGTCTAGTCTAGTCTAGTCTAGTCTAGTCTAGTCTAGTCTAGTCTAGTCTAGTCTAGTCTAGTCTAGTCTAGTCTAGTCTAGTCTAGTCTAGTCTAGTCTAGTCTAGTCTAGTCTAGTCTAGTCTAGTCTAGTCTAGTCTAGTCTAGTCTAGTCTAGTCTAGTCTAGTCTAGTCTAGTCTAGTCTAGTCTAGTCTAGTCTAGTCTAGTCTAGTCTAGTCTAGTCTAGTCTAGTCTAGTCTAGTCTAGTCTAGTCTAGTCTAGTCTAGTCTAGTCTAGTCTAGTCTAGTCTAGTCTAGTCTAGTCTAGTCTAGTCTAGTCTAGTCTAGTCTAGTCTAGTCTAGTCTAGTCTAGTCTAGTCTAGTCTAGTCTAGTCTAGTCTAGTCTAGTCTAGTCTAGTCTAGTCTAGTCTAGTCTAGTCTAGTCTAGTCTAGTCTAGTCTAGTCTAGTCTAGTCTAGTCTAGTCTAGTCTAGTCTAGTCTAGTCTAGTCTAGTCTAGTCTAGTCTAGTCTAGTCTAGTCTAGTCTAGTCTAGTCTAGTCTAGTCTAGTCTAGTCTAGTCTAGTCTAGTCTAGTCTAGTCTAGTCTAGTCTAGTCTAGTCTAGTCTAGTCTAGTCTAGTCTAGTCTAGTCTAGTCTAGTCTAGTCTAGTCTAGTCTAGTCTAGTCTAGTCTAGTCTAGTCTAGTCTAGTCTAGTCTAGTCTAGTCTAGTCTAGTCTAGTCTAGTCTAGTCTAGTCTAGTCTAGTCTAGTCTAGTCTAGTCTAGTCTAGTCTAGTCTAGTCTAGTCTAGTCTAGTCTAGTCTAGTCTAGTCTAGTCTAGTCTAGTCTAGTCTAGTCTAGTCTAGTCTAGTCTAGTCTAGTCTAGTCTAGTCTAGTCTAGTCTAGTCTAGTCTAGTCTAGTCTAGTCTAGTCTAGTCTAGTCTAGTCTAGTCTAGTCTAGTCTAGTCTAGTCTAGTCTAGTCTAGTCTAGTCTAGTCTAGTCTAGTCTAGTCTAGTCTAGTCTAGTCTAGTCTAGTCTAGTCTAGTCTAGTCTAGTCTAGTCTAGTCTAGTCTAGTCTAGTCTAGTCTAGTCTAGTCTAGTCTAGTCTAGTCTAGTCTAGTCTAGTCTAGTCTAGTCTAGTCTAGTCTAGTCTAGTCTAGTCTAGTCTAGTCTAGTCTAGTCTAGTCTAGTCTAGTCTAGTCTAGTCTAGTCTAGTCTAGTCTAGTCTAGTCTAGTCTAGTCTAGTCTAGTCTAGTCTAGTCTAGTCTAGTCTAGTCTAGTCTAGTCTAGTCTAGTCTAGTCTAGTCTAGTCTAGTCTAGTCTAGTCTAGTCTAGTCTAGTCTAGTCTAGTCTAGTCTAGTCTAGTCTAGTCTAGTCTAGTCTAGTCTAGTCTAGTCTAGTCTAGTCTAGTCTAGTCTAGTCTAGTCTAGTCTAGTCTAGTCTAGTCTAGTCTAGTCTAGTCTAGTCTAGTCTAGTCTAGTCTAGTCTAGTCTAGTCTAGTCTAGTCTAGTCTAGTCTAGTCTAGTCTAGTCTAGTCTAGTCTAGTCTAGTCTAGTCTAGTCTAGTCTAGTCTAGTCTAGTCTAGTCTAGTCTAGTCTAGTCTAGTCTAGTCTAGTCTAGTCTAGTCTAGTCTAGTCTAGTCTAGTCTAGTCTAGTCTAGTCTAGTCTAGTCTAGTCTAGTCTAGTCTAGTCTAGTCTAGTCTAGTCTAGTCTAGTCTAGTCTAGTCTAGTCTAGTCTAGTCTAGTCTAGTCTAGTCTAGTCTAGTCTAGTCTAGTCTAGTCTAGTCTAGTCTAGTCTAGTCTAGTCTAGTCTAGTCTAGTCTAGTCTAGTCTAGTCTAGTCTAGTCTAGTCTAGTCTAGTCTAGTCTAGTCTAGTCTAGTCTAGTCTAGTCTAGTCTAGTCTAGTCTAGTCTAGTCTAGTCTAGTCTAGTCTAGTCTAGTCTAGTCTAGTCTAGTCTAGTCTAGTCTAGTCTAGTCTAGTCTAGTCTAGTCTAGTCTAGTCTAGTCTAGTCTAGTCTAGTCTAGTCTAGTCTAGTCTAGTCTAGTCTAGTCTAGTCTAGTCTAGTCTAGTCTAGTCTAGTCTAGTCTAGTCTAGTCTAGTCTAGTCTAGTCTAGTCTAGTCTAGTCTAGTCTAGTCTAGTCTAGTCTAGTCTAGTCTAGTCTAGTCTAGTCTAGTCTAGTCTAGTCTAGTCTAGTCTAGTCTAGTCTAGTCTAGTCTAGTCTAGTCTAGTCTAGTCTAGTCTAGTCTAGTCTAGTCTAGTCTAGTCTAGTCTAGTCTAGTCTAGTCTAGTCTAGTCTAGTCTAGTCTAGTCTAGTCTAGTCTAGTCTAGTCTAGTCTAGTCTAGTCTAGTCTAGTCTAGTCTAGTCTAGTCTAGTCTAGTCTAGTCTAGTCTAGTCTAGTCTAGTCTAGTCTAGTCTAGTCTAGTCTAGTCTAGTCTAGTCTAGTCTAGTCTAGTCTAGTCTAGTCTAGTCTAGTCTAGTCTAGTCTAGTCTAGTCTAGTCTAGTCTAGTCTAGTCTAGTCTAGTCTAGTCTAGTCTAGTCTAGTCTAGTCTAGTCTAGTCTAGTCTAGTCTAGTCTAGTCTAGTCTAGTCTAGTCTAGTCTAGTCTAGTCTAGTCTAGTCTAGTCTAGTCTAGTCTAGTCTAGTCTAGTCTAGTCTAGTCTAGTCTAGTCTAGTCTAGTCTAGTCTAGTCTAGTCTAGTCTAGTCTAGTCTAGTCTAGTCTAGTCTAGTCTAGTCTAGTCTAGTCTAGTCTAGTCTAGTCTAGTCTAGTCTAGTCTAGTCTAGTCTAGTCTAGTCTAGTCTAGTCTAGTCTAGTCTAGTCTAGTCTAGTCTAGTCTAGTCTAGTCTAGTCTAGTCTAGTCTAGTCTAGTCTAGTCTAGTCTAGTCTAGTCTAGTCTAGTCTAGTCTAGTCTAGTCTAGTCTAGTCTAGTCTAGTCTAGTCTAGTCTAGTCTAGTCTAGTCTAGTCTAGTCTAGTCTAGTCTAGTCTAGTCTAGTCTAGTCTAGTCTAGTCTAGTCTAGTCTAGTCTAGTCTAGTCTAGTCTAGTCTAGTCTAGTCTAGTCTAGTCTAGTCTAGTCTAGTCTAGTCTAGTCTAGTCTAGTCTAGTCTAGTCTAGTCTAGTCTAGTCTAGTCTAGTCTAGTCTAGTCTAGTCTAGTCTAGTCTAGTCTAGTCTAGTCTAGTCTAGTCTAGTCTAGTCTAGTCTAGTCTAGTCTAGTCTAGTCTAGTCTAGTCTAGTCTAGTCTAGTCTAGTCTAGTCTAGTCTAGTCTAGTCTAGTCTAGTCTAGTCTAGTCTAGTCTAGTCTAGTCTAGTCTAGTCTAGTCTAGTCTAGTCTAGTCTAGTCTAGTCTAGTCTAGTCTAGTCTAGTCTAGTCTAGTCTAGTCTAGTCTAGTCTAGTCTAGTCTAGTCTAGTCTAGTCTAGTCTAGTCTAGTCTAGTCTAGTCTAGTCTAGTCTAGTCTAGTCTAGTCTAGTCTAGTCTAGTCTAGTCTAGTCTAGTCTAGTCTAGTCTAGTCTAGTCTAGTCTAGTCTAGTCTAGTCTAGTCTAGTCTAGTCTAGTCTAGTCTAGTCTAGTCTAGTCTAGTCTAGTCTAGTCTAGTCTAGTCTAGTCTAGTCTAGTCTAGTCTAGTCTAGTCTAGTCTAGTCTAGTCTAGTCTAGTCTAGTCTAGTCTAGTCTAGTCTAGTCTAGTCTAGTCTAGTCTAGTCTAGTCTAGTCTAGTCTAGTCTAGTCTAGTCTAGTCTAGTCTAGTCTAGTCTAGTCTAGTCTAGTCTAGTCTAGTCTAGTCTAGTCTAGTCTAGTCTAGTCTAGTCTAGTCTAGTCTAGTCTAGTCTAGTCTAGTCTAGTCTAGTCTAGTCTAGTCTAGTCTAGTCTAGTCTAGTCTAGTCTAGTCTAGTCTAGTCTAGTCTAGTCTAGTCTAGTCTAGTCTAGTCTAGTCTAGTCTAGTCTAGTCTAGTCTAGTCTAGTCTAGTCTAGTCTAGTCTAGTCTAGTCTAGTCTAGTCTAGTCTAGTCTAGTCTAGTCTAGTCTAGTCTAGTCTAGTCTAGTCTAGTCTAGTCTAGTCTAGTCTAGTCTAGTCTAGTCTAGTCTAGTCTAGTCTAGTCTAGTCTAGTCTAGTCTAGTCTAGTCTAGTCTAGTCTAGTCTAGTCTAGTCTAGTCTAGTCTAGTCTAGTCTAGTCTAGTCTAGTCTAGTCTAGTCTAGTCTAGTCTAGTCTAGTCTAGTCTAGTCTAGTCTAGTCTAGTCTAGTCTAGTCTAGTCTAGTCTAGTCTAGTCTAGTCTAGTCTAGTCTAGTCTAGTCTAGTCTAGTCTAGTCTAGTCTAGTCTAGTCTAGTCTAGTCTAGTCTAGTCTAGTCTAGTCTAGTCTAGTCTAGTCTAGTCTAGTCTAGTCTAGTCTAGTCTAGTCTAGTCTAGTCTAGTCTAGTCTAGTCTAGTCTAGTCTAGTCTAGTCTAGTCTAGTCTAGTCTAGTCTAGTCTAGTCTAGTCTAGTCTAGTCTAGTCTAGTCTAGTCTAGTCTAGTCTAGTCTAGTCTAGTCTAGTCTAGTCTAGTCTAGTCTAGTCTAGTCTAGTCTAGTCTAGTCTAGTCTAGTCTAGTCTAGTCTAGTCTAGTCTAGTCTAGTCTAGTCTAGTCTAGTCTAGTCTAGTCTAGTCTAGTCTAGTCTAGTCTAGTCTAGTCTAGTCTAGTCTAGTCTAGTCTAGTCTAGTCTAGTCTAGTCTAGTCTAGTCTAGTCTAGTCTAGTCTAGTCTAGTCTAGTCTAGTCTAGTCTAGTCTAGTCTAGTCTAGTCTAGTCTAGTCTAGTCTAGTCTAGTCTAGTCTAGTCTAGTCTAGTCTAGTCTAGTCTAGTCTAGTCTAGTCTAGTCTAGTCTAGTCTAGTCTAGTCTAGTCTAGTCTAGTCTAGTCTAGTCTAGTCTAGTCTAGTCTAGTCTAGTCTAGTCTAGTCTAGTCTAGTCTAGTCTAGTCTAGTCTAGTCTAGTCTAGTCTAGTCTAGTCTAGTCTAGTCTAGTCTAGTCTAGTCTAGTCTAGTCTAGTCTAGTCTAGTCTAGTCTAGTCTAGTCTAGTCTAGTCTAGTCTAGTCTAGTCTAGTCTAGTCTAGTCTAGTCTAGTCTAGTCTAGTCTAGTCTAGTCTAGTCTAGTCTAGTCTAGTCTAGTCTAGTCTAGTCTAGTCTAGTCTAGTCTAGTCTAGTCTAGTCTAGTCTAGTCTAGTCTAGTCTAGTCTAGTCTAGTCTAGTCTAGTCTAGTCTAGTCTAGTCTAGTCTAGTCTAGTCTAGTCTAGTCTAGTCTAGTCTAGTCTAGTCTAGTCTAGTCTAGTCTAGTCTAGTCTAGTCTAGTCTAGTCTAGTCTAGTCTAGTCTAGTCTAGTCTAGTCTAGTCTAGTCTAGTCTAGTCTAGTCTAGTCTAGTCTAGTCTAGTCTAGTCTAGTCTAGTCTAGTCTAGTCTAGTCTAGTCTAGTCTAGTCTAGTCTAGTCTAGTCTAGTCTAGTCTAGTCTAGTCTAGTCTAGTCTAGTCTAGTCTAGTCTAGTCTAGTCTAGTCTAGTCTAGTCTAGTCTAGTCTAGTCTAGTCTAGTCTAGTCTAGTCTAGTCTAGTCTAGTCTAGTCTAGTCTAGTCTAGTCTAGTCTAGTCTAGTCTAGTCTAGTCTAGTCTAGTCTAGTCTAGTCTAGTCTAGTCTAGTCTAGTCTAGTCTAGTCTAGTCTAGTCTAGTCTAGTCTAGTCTAGTCTAGTCTAGTCTAGTCTAGTCTAGTCTAGTCTAGTCTAGTCTAGTCTAGTCTAGTCTAGTCTAGTCTAGTCTAGTCTAGTCTAGTCTAGTCTAGTCTAGTCTAGTCTAGTCTAGTCTAGTCTAGTCTAGTCTAGTCTAGTCTAGTCTAGTCTAGTCTAGTCTAGTCTAGTCTAGTCTAGTCTAGTCTAGTCTAGTCTAGTCTAGTCTAGTCTAGTCTAGTCTAGTCTAGTCTAGTCTAGTCTAGTCTAGTCTAGTCTAGTCTAGTCTAGTCTAGTCTAGTCTAGTCTAGTCTAGTCTAGTCTAGTCTAGTCTAGTCTAGTCTAGTCTAGTCTAGTCTAGTCTAGTCTAGTCTAGTCTAGTCTAGTCTAGTCTAGTCTAGTCTAGTCTAGTCTAGTCTAGTCTAGTCTAGTCTAGTCTAGTCTAGTCTAGTCTAGTCTAGTCTAGTCTAGTCTAGTCTAGTCTAGTCTAGTCTAGTCTAGTCTAGTCTAGTCTAGTCTAGTCTAGTCTAGTCTAGTCTAGTCTAGTCTAGTCTAGTCTAGTCTAGTCTAGTCTAGTCTAGTCTAGTCTAGTCTAGTCTAGTCTAGTCTAGTCTAGTCTAGTCTAGTCTAGTCTAGTCTAGTCTAGTCTAGTCTAGTCTAGTCTAGTCTAGTCTAGTCTAGTCTAGTCTAGTCTAGTCTAGTCTAGTCTAGTCTAGTCTAGTCTAGTCTAGTCTAGTCTAGTCTAGTCTAGTCTAGTCTAGTCTAGTCTAGTCTAGTCTAGTCTAGTCTAGTCTAGTCTAGTCTAGTCTAGTCTAGTCTAGTCTAGTCTAGTCTAGTCTAGTCTAGTCTAGTCTAGTCTAGTCTAGTCTAGTCTAGTCTAGTCTAGTCTAGTCTAGTCTAGTCTAGTCTAGTCTAGTCTAGTCTAGTCTAGTCTAGTCTAGTCTAGTCTAGTCTAGTCTAGTCTAGTCTAGTCTAGTCTAGTCTAGTCTAGTCTAGTCTAGTCTAGTCTAGTCTAGTCTAGTCTAGTCTAGTCTAGTCTAGTCTAGTCTAGTCTAGTCTAGTCTAGTCTAGTCTAGTCTAGTCTAGTCTAGTCTAGTCTAGTCTAGTCTAGTCTAGTCTAGTCTAGTCTAGTCTAGTCTAGTCTAGTCTAGTCTAGTCTAGTCTAGTCTAGTCTAGTCTAGTCTAGTCTAGTCTAGTCTAGTCTAGTCTAGTCTAGTCTAGTCTAGTCTAGTCTAGTCTAGTCTAGTCTAGTCTAGTCTAGTCTAGTCTAGTCTAGTCTAGTCTAGTCTAGTCTAGTCTAGTCTAGTCTAGTCTAGTCTAGTCTAGTCTAGTCTAGTCTAGTCTAGTCTAGTCTAGTCTAGTCTAGTCTAGTCTAGTCTAGTCTAGTCTAGTCTAGTCTAGTCTAGTCTAGTCTAGTCTAGTCTAGTCTAGTCTAGTCTAGTCTAGTCTAGTCTAGTCTAGTCTAGTCTAGTCTAGTCTAGTCTAGTCTAGTCTAGTCTAGTCTAGTCTAGTCTAGTCTAGTCTAGTCTAGTCTAGTCTAGTCTAGTCTAGTCTAGTCTAGTCTAGTCTAGTCTAGTCTAGTCTAGTCTAGTCTAGTCTAGTCTAGTCTAGTCTAGTCTAGTCTAGTCTAGTCTAGTCTAGTCTAGTCTAGTCTAGTCTAGTCTAGTCTAGTCTAGTCTAGTCTAGTCTAGTCTAGTCTAGTCTAGTCTAGTCTAGTCTAGTCTAGTCTAGTCTAGTCTAGTCTAGTCTAGTCTAGTCTAGTCTAGTCTAGTCTAGTCTAGTCTAGTCTAGTCTAGTCTAGTCTAGTCTAGTCTAGTCTAGTCTAGTCTAGTCTAGTCTAGTCTAGTCTAGTCTAGTCTAGTCTAGTCTAGTCTAGTCTAGTCTAGTCTAGTCTAGTCTAGTCTAGTCTAGTCTAGTCTAGTCTAGTCTAGTCTAGTCTAGTCTAGTCTAGTCTAGTCTAGTCTAGTCTAGTCTAGTCTAGTCTAGTCTAGTCTAGTCTAGTCTAGTCTAGTCTAGTCTAGTCTAGTCTAGTCTAGTCTAGTCTAGTCTAGTCTAGTCTAGTCTAGTCTAGTCTAGTCTAGTCTAGTCTAGTCTAGTCTAGTCTAGTCTAGTCTAGTCTAGTCTAGTCTAGTCTAGTCTAGTCTAGTCTAGTCTAGTCTAGTCTAGTCTAGTCTAGTCTAGTCTAGTCTAGTCTAGTCTAGTCTAGTCTAGTCTAGTCTAGTCTAGTCTAGTCTAGTCTAGTCTAGTCTAGTCTAGTCTAGTCTAGTCTAGTCTAGTCTAGTCTAGTCTAGTCTAGTCTAGTCTAGTCTAGTCTAGTCTAGTCTAGTCTAGTCTAGTCTAGTCTAGTCTAGTCTAGTCTAGTCTAGTCTAGTCTAGTCTAGTCTAGTCTAGTCTAGTCTAGTCTAGTCTAGTCTAGTCTAGTCTAGTCTAGTCTAGTCTAGTCTAGTCTAGTCTAGTCTAGTCTAGTCTAGTCTAGTCTAGTCTAGTCTAGTCTAGTCTAGTCTAGTCTAGTCTAGTCTAGTCTAGTCTAGTCTAGTCTAGTCTAGTCTAGTCTAGTCTAGTCTAGTCTAGTCTAGTCTAGTCTAGTCTAGTCTAGTCTAGTCTAGTCTAGTCTAGTCTAGTCTAGTCTAGTCTAGTCTAGTCTAGTCTAGTCTAGTCTAGTCTAGTCTAGTCTAGTCTAGTCTAGTCTAGTCTAGTCTAGTCTAGTCTAGTCTAGTCTAGTCTAGTCTAGTCTAGTCTAGTCTAGTCTAGTCTAGTCTAGTCTAGTCTAGTCTAGTCTAGTCTAGTCTAGTCTAGTCTAGTCTAGTCTAGTCTAGTCTAGTCTAGTCTAGTCTAGTCTAGTCTAGTCTAGTCTAGTCTAGTCTAGTCTAGTCTAGTCTAGTCTAGTCTAGTCTAGTCTAGTCTAGTCTAGTCTAGTCTAGTCTAGTCTAGTCTAGTCTAGTCTAGTCTAGTCTAGTCTAGTCTAGTCTAGTCTAGTCTAGTCTAGTCTAGTCTAGTCTAGTCTAGTCTAGTCTAGTCTAGTCTAGTCTAGTCTAGTCTAGTCTAGTCTAGTCTAGTCTAGTCTAGTCTAGTCTAGTCTAGTCTAGTCTAGTCTAGTCTAGTCTAGTCTAGTCTAGTCTAGTCTAGTCTAGTCTAGTCTAGTCTAGTCTAGTCTAGTCTAGTCTAGTCTAGTCTAGTCTAGTCTAGTCTAGTCTAGTCTAGTCTAGTCTAGTCTAGTCTAGTCTAGTCTAGTCTAGTCTAGTCTAGTCTAGTCTAGTCTAGTCTAGTCTAGTCTAGTCTAGTCTAGTCTAGTCTAGTCTAGTCTAGTCTAGTCTAGTCTAGTCTAGTCTAGTCTAGTCTAGTCTAGTCTAGTCTAGTCTAGTCTAGTCTAGTCTAGTCTAGTCTAGTCTAGTCTAGTCTAGTCTAGTCTAGTCTAGTCTAGTCTAGTCTAGTCTAGTCTAGTCTAGTCTAGTCTAGTCTAGTCTAGTCTAGTCTAGTCTAGTCTAGTCTAGTCTAGTCTAGTCTAGTCTAGTCTAGTCTAGTCTAGTCTAGTCTAGTCTAGTCTAGTCTAGTCTAGTCTAGTCTAGTCTAGTCTAGTCTAGTCTAGTCTAGTCTAGTCTAGTCTAGTCTAGTCTAGTCTAGTCTAGTCTAGTCTAGTCTAGTCTAGTCTAGTCTAGTCTAGTCTAGTCTAGTCTAGTCTAGTCTAGTCTAGTCTAGTCTAGTCTAGTCTAGTCTAGTCTAGTCTAGTCTAGTCTAGTCTAGTCTAGTCTAGTCTAGTCTAGTCTAGTCTAGTCTAGTCTAGTCTAGTCTAGTCTAGTCTAGTCTAGTCTAGTCTAGTCTAGTCTAGTCTAGTCTAGTCTAGTCTAGTCTAGTCTAGTCTAGTCTAGTCTAGTCTAGTCTAGTCTAGTCTAGTCTAGTCTAGTCTAGTCTAGTCTAGTCTAGTCTAGTCTAGTCTAGTCTAGTCTAGTCTAGTCTAGTCTAGTCTAGTCTAGTCTAGTCTAGTCTAGTCTAGTCTAGTCTAGTCTAGTCTAGTCTTGTCTAATCTAGTTAACTTTAATCTAAATAGTTAATTCTTGGCTGGTCCCATTGAACTAAGACATCATGAAACTAATTTTAAAGGACGAAAACTTTTGAGAATTTAAAATGAATCATGCTCTTAATTACAATGAATGTAATTTCTTATCACTCATGTACGCTTCATCTAGAATTTTTATTAAGACCTCCAAAACTGTTTCCAAAATTTCAAACTAATTTAAATTCTCTAACCACAAGCCGACCAAAATGCCATTTAAATACAATAAACGGGCAAAAACTTAACTGAAACTGAAATACCACAATAAAAAAGATTGCTGCAAAGTTTAAATAAAATCCAATATGTTGGATGCTGTGTAATACAAATGCTTGAAAAAAAAAACAAAAACCCACAAAAACGAAAAATATATATACTGAGCTCGTTGGCGTCAGACGTACGAGTATCAATGGCTAAGGACCAACACCCCTGCAATTTTCTATGGTTGGTTGGATAGAACAGCCAGGATATTTACGCACTATTCATTAAAAAAAATATACGAGATGTTGAAGTCCTCATACTTTACTCATTGTTATTCATTTGCCATATAAAAATTGTCGCGTCCAAGTGGCGCCAGCTTAAATTGCGTTTTATCGTTATGTGTTTTTCCTAGTATTTTATGTACAATATTATAGAGAATTGTTTTATTTGTTGGATTATTTAAAAGCTTTTGCAAAGGCAAGGAAATAATAAGAAGAATATAAAATAGCTGTAAATAAGTAACTATAAGGCCATTTCACTAAACTGACTTTAAGACTACATGTTGAGTAAATAATTGAAGCAGGCAAAAGCGCTCGTTTCCTTGTGAAGCTGTTTTAACTCTGCGCTCATCTCTTCGCCATTTAAAGGACTAAGGCTACAAGGCATGATGCAAAATCAAAAATGGTGTACAAAAAAGAAGCAACAGCAAGTAACAACAGCAGCATTGAGGCTAGGTGACAGTCAGTCAGGCCGTCAGCCAGTAAGGCGTTAAAAATAAATCAAAGACTGACAAAGACCAACAAATTTTATTGTATGTCACCCAGTTTGTCGTATTAGTTTTGCTCAATTTTTTTTTTTTTTTTTTTGCTGGCGTGTGGGTTCGACTGATTTGTGCAAAAACATACAACAAAGCTGCTGCTAACTGATGATGACTGACAATTATTGAAGCTCTTAGTTTGTGTTTTAGTTCAATGTTCTCATTTTATGTGCAAAAATTTTATGATGATGCAGTCTATCGTTTGTATTATGTGGCACTAGCCCTCAAGGAATTTTATTGTGTGGGAGGAAAAAAATGTATATAAAAAAACAAACAAGCAGACAACAAGCTTCAATAACCTTAAAAGTTGTAATTCGAGTTTCAATTTAGGTTTTGAGTTGACATATGTAAGTGAAATATTTTTATTAATTGTGTGAATAAAGTTTTCATAAAAGCAGCTATACGTTTAACCCTGTTGGCAATTTAATATCTACTGTACCTTTGCTCTTCTTTGTGGTTTAATCCAAAAAAAAATTATTTTTGAAAAATTTATATTTTTTGTGCTTTAAATGGCGAAAGCTTAAAACCAGCTTTACTACAACTTGTGTAATTATCTTCTCAATGTTACTTCAGAATTTTATTGGATTGTCTCTTTCCCTAAGGATGCTGCTCATATATCCTTTTTTAAGAATTTTTTAATTATTTTTAGAAAAGTTGCTGTTTATTAAATATTTGAGTAGAAATCTTAAAAATTTGTGTATTTAAGGCTTTACAACTTTTGCAATCCTGCTGGAACCTAGCTGAAACATTATTTTATTAGTAACATATCCTTGTGTGCTTAATTGAAAAATTTTGTTCAAATTATTAAAATTTTTAAAATAATATCGCAGTCACAAAACAGAAACATTTCAAGGATTTTGTTTAAATCGTTCCTAAACCAGACCACAATTTGCATTAAAGTGTGCTTTATACATGCCTTAAATTTCATTCAAGTATCTAGTTCTGCTCCAATACCCGCCACATATCCTTTTTTTTACCAAATTAATAATTGCTGATTTAGTATAATTCTGTTTAAAGATGTGAATTAAGTAAAAAGTTTATTCCAGAGAGCAATAATTCTTTTAATCGTGGCGTCTTATCCAATTTTGAAATTGTAGCTGAAAAAGGGATATATCATTATTTAATATCTTGGTTACAAAGCGTTTGTTGGAAGTTAAAATTTATTGTTAAGTATACATGAATATCGAGATTTTTCAAGATGTATTTTAATAACTAAATTATTAAAGATAAGTATTTAAAATACATAAATAAAGACATTCCCAAAGTATTATTATTTCTTTTTACATTTTAATATACCACAAGTTATGTAAACCTCTGGTGAGTATGTACAACAAGTTTCACTGATATATCAGCTGTGGTTTCGAAGCCAGCCATATATCCTTTTTTTTGTAGCTTAACAAGTTTTTTTTTTAATGCATGTTTTTTATTTATTGTATCTTCAAATATGAACTAACAATAAGTATCTTAAATCTATAAAAATATTATTAGGCCCGACCAATGTCGGACATAAGCTTAGTGATAGTTATTAATAATACATAAGTAGTGATAAGCAACAAAAAGAAGAAAGTGTTATCAAGCAGCTTCCTCAGCTAGAGTGTTGAATATTAGAGCCCGTGTGTCCAGTAAAGTTCAAAATATTACGAGCAAGCGGATTAGGATGTGACTCGAGTTTTGTTAGATATTTGCCTGCGCATTTTGCAATTTCTTCAGTCACTAGTGGAATATTCAAATCACGATGTATATTTGAATTTTTTATGTACCATGGAGCCGATTTTATCATGCGAAAAATTTTATTTTGCCTTCGTTGAATTTTCTCTACATTTGAAGCTGAAGCAGTGCCCCATAGTTGAATTCCGTAGCACCATATTGGCTTTAAAAGCGACTTGTATATTAAAAGTTTACAGTCTAGGCTAAGTGTTGAATTTCTACCAATCAGCCAATGTACCTGAGTTAATTTAAGTTTCATTTGTGATAGCTTAGAATCAATGTGGTGTTTCCATGTAAGTCGTCGATCAAGGTGTATACCAAGATATTTCACATGTAAATGTTGAGAAACAACTTGATTGTTAATCCGAATGGGGGAACAAATATTTCTTCATAAGGTAAATGTTACTTGAACACACTTTTGTTCATTTAGCTTGATTCTCCATAAGTTTAACCAAAGCTCCATCTGGCTAATGTGTTCCTGGAGTTTTCGGGATGCCTCATCAGGGTTTTCGTGCATACTAAGGCAGGCTGTATCGTCGGCAAATGTGGAAGTATGGATACTACTGTTCACAGGCATATCACAAGTATAAATCAAATATAAAACTGGTCCCAGTATGCTCCCCTGTGGCACACCGGATGAAATAGTTTCAGGCCTACTCGTAAAGTCTCCTTCCACAACAGTGAACTTACGGGAAATAATGTAACTTTCCAAAATATTTAAAATGTTTATTGGTAAGTAAGTCTTCAATTTTAAAATTAGGCCTTCATGCCACACTTTATCAAATGCCTGGGAAACGTCAATAAAGAGCGCAGAACAATACTTTTTTTCCTCAAAAGTTCTTCTTATAAATTGAACCAGTCTGTGAGTTTGTTCAATGGTGCTATGCTGACTTCTAAAACCAAATTGATGGTCTGGTATGCACCCACTACTAATTAGAATTGGGGACAATTTTGTTTTGAGCAGTTTTTCGAAAAGCTTTGACATAGTTGATAGTAGACTTATTGGCCTATATGACTCAGCCTTGGTTAGATCTTTGCCCGGCTTTGAAATCATTTTAACCTTGGCAAGCTTCCAGCTGTGGGGATAATACTCCAGTCGTAAAATGGCATTAAATATGAATAATAGGATTCTCATTGCAATACGAGGCAAGTTCATCAGCATCTGGTTACTAATTCCATCAATACCCGGAGCTTTATTCGGGTTGAGTTCGGCAATTAATTTTTGTAAATCACGCGTCTTAAACTTTATGTGTTGAGGGGGTAGAGCGACTACATTCGGCAAATCAGCAACACCAGTATATATGTTTGGCGTAAAAACGGATTTTAAGTGCTCAGCAAATATTTTACCATTTTCAGTATCGCTTCTTGCCCAACCTCCGGTAGATGTGCGTAGAGGTGGCTTATACTCAATGGGTGTTTTAAGCTTTCTAGCAGCGTGCCACAAACAGTAATTAGACGCTGGTGTGACATCAAGACCTTCCAGACAATTTTTAAGAGATGCAGTTTTCTCAGATGCAAGCAACTCTTGTAGTCGTTTAGTGCACTCTTTAAATCTGATTTTATTTTGTGGTGATCTGTGCTGTTGCCATTCCCTTCTAGCTCTTCTTTTTTCACGTACGAGACGTTCAATGTCTGTAGAATAAATTTTATTAAACCCAGTCTGCGGATGGGAGATAGTGGCATGTTCAGCAGCCTGTTTAATATTCTCGCTGAGATTGGCAATGTTAGATTCAATATCATCGGATGTTCTAAGCGTAATGTTTTCCGTACAATGACTACTGAGATATTTTTTGAACCCCAGCCAATTAACACGATTGATCATCTTCACATATGGGTCAGGTAAGTTACTTCTTAATGGACTACAAATTGTAGTGATCATCGGAGAGTGATCGGACGAAAGATCAAGAGAAGCTTGAACTTGAATTAAATCCCTAGAGATATTTTTTATGGCGCCAAAATCTATAACATCCGGAATTTTATGTATGTCAGTAGGCCAGTAAGTGGGCTCCCCACTCGAAATGACATCCAAGCCCATTTTTGAAATTGTGTTGAACAATGCTCGACCTCTGGGGGTAATAAGACGCGAACCCCAGAACGTATGCTTAGCATTGTAGTCGCCAGCTGCTACAAAACAAGGTCCAAGAGATTTGTAGAAATCCTCATATTGATTCTCAGTGATTGAAAATCTGGGAGGGGAGTAAATTGATGATATAACAAAATTTGTACAAAAACTTTCAATGCCAATATTTGTTGCTTGTAGGTGTTCTTCACAAATGTTATCAAGAACATAGTGCTTGAGTCTTGACTTTATTAGAATTGCTGATCCACCGCAAGCCCTTCCTCTAGGGTCCTTTGTATCATATATAGTGTAGCCATAAATTTAAAAAAGACTTCTCGAAGTCAAATGAGTCTCAGATACTAACATTACATCAATATTTTTTTCCGTGAGGAAGTGCTCAAGTTCATTTTTATGTTGGCGAATGCCGTTTGCGTTCCAGAAACATATTGTTAACGTGTTCATGGCTTATTAATTAATGCTTGAAGCAGAGTATTCTGCATTCGCAGCATTTCTTGCATCATGCTAATCATATTTGTTGTAAAATTGTTTATAGTTTGCACCAGTTTATCAATAGTAGCTTCAAGGCGATTAAAATTAAAGCTTGCGTCCGGAAACATTTTGTGTGGGAATTGAATTTGTCTTAGCAGCATCTGCATACGATACACGGGAAGTAACTGGTTGGCTCATTTGCGCAAAAGTGCCAAAATAAGCGTTTGCTGATTGAGCTGGAGCTAATTTAGGTTCTTGCACCATAGTCTTCTTTAAGAAAGAGTACACAGGACAACCTCTGTAGTTAGCGGTGTGATTACCTCCACAATTACTGCATTTTTTATCACTTTGATCTTTTGGCTTATTGCAACTAGCAGTGCCGTGTACATCGCCGCACACAACACAAACAGAGGGTAAATTGCAGTATATTTTTGTATGGCCATATTCTTGGCAATTATGGCACTGTACAGGACCTGAACGCTTATGTGGCTCTTCAACTGTGATTTTTCGGTACAAGAGGTATTTTAAATTATAAATTGGAAGCGTCTCATTTTTTTTTTCAATTTTATATATTAGCTTAACAAGTTTGGCAAAAATTTATATTAGAACATAAATTATAACTTTAAAAACTCTGGCTATTCTTCTAACATTTCTATTGAGTTTTTTTGTATGCATTCTTAAAATATTTTCAAAAATTAAAAAAAAATTATCTTTAATAACTTGTTTCTCATATAAACTTTAGCCAATCCATAACTTGTGTAAAGATATGATAAGTGTACAGTCCAAGTTGCATTGAATTCGCGGTTATTTTTTCGGGGCTAGCCATATATCCTTTTTTGCAGCTTAAAAAGTTTTGTTAAAAAAATCATACTTAAATAACAAAATTGTCATTTAAACATGTTCTGAAGTATTTTTTTTTTTAAATTTATTTCTTAATATTTTAAATGAGTAATGGTATTATAATTACTTACAATATGTATGTATATAAAAATTATTAAGGCTTAATAAAGGGTTTATAAAACAGTTTTCCATTACAAATTTTCTTATTAAGCTTTAATAATTATTATAAATAAGGCAGCCAATAAATAAATGTGCATGTGCTGTGTACATACATAGATATGTACACATGTACGTATCCTGAAAAATTATTTCTTTTTCCCAAACAACATGAGTTTACACTGTATGTGTGCTGTATGTGCTCATTAAGTTTTGTTAAAATATCTGTCGTGGTTTCGAAGCTAACCTAATATCCTTTTTTTCGTTTACAAATTAGTGTTAAAAAAACCATTTTAATAAAAAGCGAAATTGTAAGTAAAACAATGCATTTTATTTCTTAAAATTTTTAATATTTTATGAAATATTTTAATGATTTTTATAAAATTAAAAGCTAAATTAAAAATAATTAAATTTTGACAACTCTACAAGTTGTGTTAGGGTGTAATGAATATATTTACCAAGTTTCGTTTAAATATCTACCGTTTCTTGGAAGCCGGCCATATATCCTTTTTTAGCAATTTAAAAATTTTTGTTAAAAATTTTTTGTAAACAGAACACTGGTATTTAAAAATGTTTGTAAGTTTCTTTTTTATTACTTATGTCTTAAAATATTTTAAAATGGTGGATAGGTTTTTTAAATATTTCAAAAATTTTCAAGGATTTTATTTTCTTTGCCCTTACTACTGGGTTATTTCATTTCTTTCCAAGTTAAATTGACTGAATATCTCTATATTACTCCTACAAAGCAATTTACATTTGGCACAAACAACATCTAAATAACGTGCAACAATTTTAAGGCAAAATTTTCAAAAGTCATTTCCTCAGCAAATGTTCGCTATATACTTTTAATAAGAAAAAAAAAATATTACAACCAAAGCAACAAGAGCTGGATGTGCCATAAGAATGCTCTAGGCAAAAATTACTCACACAAATAAATGATAGTTATTACTTATGAACACGCAGGCATTGTAGGAAAAGGAGTGATTGTTATGAAGTTGCTATTTTAGCTGCTGATGCGTCGCTACAATATGATAATGATGATGACTGAGCGGAATGTTGGAGGTTTAAATTTCTCTTTTGTTTTCTTTTCCAGACGTTGAACTTTAACTGACAACCTAGTCATTTTGAGTAAATAAAGTGTAGCAAAGTGATTGAGAATGTTTTTTTTATACTTACATCATTTTTAGCCTGCCTGGCTGCTTGTCTAGTTGCCTACTTGCCAGCTTAGTTTTTGTCATCAAAACAATAATAAATGTTTTGTATGTTAATACAAGTATTTAGTAGTTGTAGTGTGTAGTGACTAGAGTCATACAAGTATGACTAACAACATTTCAACATGTAAGAATCTATGAGAACATGTAGACATGAACATGAGCATCAACATGCAGAGAAACTGATATGTTTGAGACTATAATTACACAACGTTGATGATGTCGACAATAGCAGCAACTATGTACAAATATTATAGTCGTGAAAATTGCTATTCTTACTCGCATTTCATCATTACTAACATACACCATATAAATATATGGTGTATAATAGCAAGTATAATTTTATATGTATACTGGAGATGAGATATGGACACAGTGGTTAGTGAAGTATAGACTTAAGGCCAATAAAAAAGTTTAGGCTACTTTAGATAAATCAAAAGTTTCAAGTATAAGAAATTTATTTACGCTAAAACTCGTGTATTTTCATCCTCTTTGAAATTTTCCAAATATTGTTTAAAACTTCTTGTTCCATTTAATAACTGGCTATATATCCTTTTTTCACACATTTTAATATTTTTTTTATAAGAAGCATATGATTCAACTAAAGTACTTTTCTTTGATTTACGTGGTTGCCTTCTTAACGCAGGTATTAAATTAAAATCTACATGTTTTTTAAAGGACTTTTCATTACTGTTGATTGTCATTGTTGTTTTAGTGTCTTGTAAGACGCTGCAATTAAACTTCGGTTCGAAGGACCACAAAATTGATTACAATATATTTTGTTTGCTGGGAAACATCAAAAGTTTTAATCAGCTTTAAAGTATTCATCTTCTATCACTTAAAGCGCTCTGTATAGGATTTTGATCACAGTGGCCAAATTCATTGTTGGTAATGCTATTACATATTTGAAAAGTGATTGGTGGGGACATTTTTGGATTACAAATGAGAGGGAGAGATACTGTTAGGAGAGAAAAATTTGTAAATTACGACTCGCACGGACACCGTATATGTAATACTATACGAACTTTTTAGTTTCAGCTCTAGTTTGATTTTGGCGTTTTTTTATTTTTGGCGATTTTTTTTAGTATAGACCTTTCTTTTAAGTTCTTTTAGTTTGGGTGAATTTTTTCATTTTGACGATTTTTTCGGTTTATGGTGTTTTTTATTTAATTTTTTGGATTTTTGTTTCGGTTTTTTGGCAATTTTTTTCAGTCTTGACCGATTTTTTTTCGTTTGTTACCGATTTTTTAGTATCGACGATTATTTTAAATTTTATTTCTGTACGGCGATTTTTTTTGTTTTGTCAATTTTCTTTCGGTTTTTATCGATTTTTTTCTAAATCTTTTGGCGACTTTTATACTTTTGGTGATATTTTTCATTTTAGCGATTTATTTTATTTTTATCAACATTTTTCATTTAAAATTTTTTTTTTCATTTTGCTTATTTTTCGTTTACACATTTATTTTGTTTTGGCGATTTTTTCAGTTTTTGGCGATTTTTTTTAATATTCACGATTTTTTATTTTAGATGCTATTTTCGTTTAGGCAATTTTTTCGATTTTTAGTAATTTTGTGAGTATTGACGCATTTTAATGTTTTATTTAGTTTTCGCGTTTATTTTTATTTTTGTCAATTTTTTTCCGTTTTTGATGATTTTTTTAATATTTTGGTGATTTTTTTAATTTTGGTAATTTTTTTTTAAATTTAAGCGACATATTTTATGTGAACTGTTATTTTTCATTTGAGCGATTTTTTTCGTTTTGGCGATTTTTTCGGTTTTTAGCGATATTTTTATTTTTTTAGTTTTGACCTTTTTTTTTGTTTTAATATTTCGGCGATTTTTTCGGCTTTTAGCGATTTGTTTCAGTATTGTCGCTTATTTTAAGCTTTTTTAGTTTAAGTTTTTTTTTTTGGTTTTGGCGATTATTTATTTTTTTTTTGGCCACTTTTAGTATTGAAGGTTGTCTTAACTTTTTTTTAGTTTTGGCAATTTTTTTAAATTTTGGCGATTTTTTTGTAATATTTTGGGGACCTTTTTACTTTCGGTAATTATTTTTTAAGCGTTATATTTAATTTTTGTTGATATATTTCATTTAAGCGCTTTTTTATTTTGGCGCTTTTCGTTTCGACACATTATTTTCTTGGATTTTTTTTTTTATTTTGGGATTTTTTCAGTTTTGGTGTTTATTTAGTTTTAGCGGTTTTTAAATTTAGCGTTTTTTAATTTAGCGTTTTTTCGTTTTGGCGATTTTTTCTAATTCTAGTAATTTTTTTCATTTGAGCGCTTTTTCCGCTTTGGCGATTTATTGTTTTGATTTTTTTTTAATTTTAGTTGTTTTCGGTTATTGGCGATTTTTTTTCATTTTTGGGATTTTTTTCGGTTTTTGACGTTTTTTAGTTTTAGCGTTTTTCAGTTTTTTGGTAATTTTTTTTTTAATGTTAATGATTTTTTATTTTCTTTTCGTTTAAGCGATTTTTTCATGGTTTTTTAGCGATTTTTTGGTGTTGCTGATTTTTTTTAATTTTGAGATTTTTTAGTTTTAGAGTTTTCGAAAATTTCAAGACACAGCAAGTTATCAAAATTACATTAACTGATAAAATAACCTTTCATTTTGATTTTTTTTTATCAATCTTATCGAGATGAAAAGAAAGATAGAGAAACTTTTGCGGAAACTTTGAGAAGGACTCGTCGTTATGACTTATAATTAATTGGCTGGATAGCAGACTTTTCTGGAGGATTCTGGGAAAACTCTTCTAAAGAAAATTCTTTTATAGAACTATAGCAAGAAAGTAGCTGCTGGAAGAGGTAGAGAAGAATCTTGTGTATGAAAGAAAATAAGTTCCGAGGAAGATTGAAAATAATACTTCTTTGATTGCCAAAAGGAAGGATCATTTGAAAGACTTAGAGAATATTCATGCAAAAGATTGAAATAAGATGATTTTGAAAGGTAATTAAAAGTTTTATTGAGTTGAAAAGAAAGATGACGAATCACTGAAGGCAAATTTTAAAAGAACTCGTCGCCATAATAATAATAAAATACTTTCCTGGAGAACAGACTTTTAGCAGGTTCAGGTAAGGTTAGGTTATGTTAAGTGCAAAATGATGATATGTCGCCTGCTCATCTTCTCTGTGATTGTCCTGGTCAAGGTTTAGAAGGCTTTAATAGTTTTGAACATGAAAATCGCCCGTATTCATTTACCGAAAGGATTCTTTGAATCGTGGTTTTTATTATTTTGCTAAATGTAATATTCCATTTTAAACACTGTTCCCTCTTACCACTTGTGCTTTGTCCTTACTTTATTTAGATTATTGAAGTCATGATAAAAATAAAATGATGATGAATCGTTTCAATCGATTTTTCATTGTATACTCTTGGTCTAGCATCCTTCTTAGATTTAATAAAAATTATAAGCTTTACAAATATATTATTGGCTTTAAGGGAATAATTCTTTATTCATTGTTTTGCCTTTCGAGTGATTTAACTTAGAAATATTATTTCAATATCCTTTAATTTTTTCCTTTCTCTTTCTCCGTCTCCGTCCTTGTTTTTTTTTTTTTTGTTTCATTAAGAAGAATAGTGATGGTTCTTAAACTTCCACTTGAATTTATTTTAATTGAATTTTCCAAATCCACTTAAAGTTAAGTTTAATGTTAAATGTTAAATTTAACGAGTAGTAACACTTTAGAAATAGTTGTAGCTGAAATATTCCTTTGTAATGGTCATTTAGAAGTATCCGTGTGTTGCAACGATGAAATGCATCGCGCTTTACGGTTTTAATGAAAGTACGAGTATGTTGGTTTCGTTAACCACTAATTTGTTTAAATGCTTGGAAGGACAGCTTTGAATGTGGTTGAGATTTGTTTTTGAGAAAGAGCAATAGTAATGAAGAGCCATCGCTGGTCGATATAGTGGAAGTGAAATTAAATTTTTTGATTTACAAACCTAAATGAAGAGCAACAGCAGTTATAATGGCACTAGCAACCAAAAATTTTAATTGTTTTTTTACCACACCGAAAGCTAGTCGAAAAATGTTCACTAGTGAAAATATTTCATTAAAGCTTGTAAAAAAAGTAACAATTTTACTCCAAATATATTGTGCTTAAGAATCTTAAATATGCGTTCTCACAAACTTGGCACAGCTTTACTGCCTCACAAAATTGTTGCCTTGATTGTTGTTCTTAATACAATTGCTGGTTGCTGGTTGCTGTTGCTGCTAGATGCCCCCTTCCAGTGCAATTTGCTAAAGCAAATCGAAAAAGCAATAATGACAACAAGCAGCATTGACCAACGACTTGATTGCTCGAAATTAACAAACTATTGTTTCATCCTCAAATAATTCGAGTGTAAGGATATCGAAGTGGAAAAAACAAAACTAGTTAAGAGTTGCAGGTTCTTTGTGTGTGTGTGTGTGTGTGTCTCATGACGGCCGTACTGCTGCAGATTTTCTATACGCTATTAGGGATTTTACAAGGATCCTAATGAAACAACTGCAATTGTAGCTATCAAGTGTTTTGCTTTTACATTTATACGTTGTTATATTTTGCCATTTCTTCATTACTTCCTATCGCATGATTGATTGTATGCAGAGGTAGTTTTTCAAAAAATTGTTAATGCAGAAGGAAGAGAGAGAGGCAAAGAGGAAGAGATATTTATGATGGGAAATACACTGCAAGAAATTAGTTTATTTATAATAAATTAAGCATTTGCATAATTTCGGAATAAAGTAAGCCAAAGACCTGAAAGAAGTGGCTAATTAAGGTTTTTAACGCAGTAGATTATTCACTAGAAAATAGTAATTCCCTATATAGTTCCATAAATATATCAGCCTCTTGAGTTAAGTTTTTGTTAAAATGTACCCGATACACGCTGAGGAATTTTGTTAAAAAAAATTTAAATAATTCTACAGTTTCTAAATGAACCGTCCGACTTTTATGAAATTTCACACGTCATTTGAGGAGGAATTTGGATTAGTTTAAGTGATTTAAAAAGTGTGTGTACCCTTTCATATTAATATCTAAGAATACAAGTTTAATTAAATATTTTTTGATAGCAATTTTGCTTCATATGTGTTTCATGTTGATTCAATATGAATTACAGCAACCTTCAGAGACACTTTTTCCTTTGAAATAACTTTATTTCATGTTGATTTAATATTCCAGCATTGTTAAACCAAAATGGACTAATCATATTAAATCAAAGTTATATCAAGTTGCAACAAAATAATTTAGATACTGAAATAACCTGAAGAATCATGTTAAATCAAAGTTGTTTCAAGTTGAAACAACATGAATTTAATTGAAAGTAATTTTTTTTGCAATATTTAACTTCCGTTTCTTCAGTTTTTCACATCGGTACAGGCATCAGGGAAATGTGGTTGTGCTGTATGTATAGTTAGCGTCCTCGGGCAATAATTTAAGCCGAGCTAATCATAATTAAATTTTAATTTAATATGATTTAATTGATAATTTAACATTAAATTTATTTAAAAGTATAATAATATTTTTTTTTTAACAAATACAAACTGCGAAGATACCTTGGCTTGTCTACCGATGCTCTAATCAGCTGTTTAAATGCAGTTTACCAGGCTCTTCTAATCTAAAGACTGCTTTCTCTAGAACTTAATAACGTTCTTAAAACGTTTTCCTTCAACTGCCCACTAGTCTTGAGGAGTCCTGAATTTCAGTTAATGTGAAAAAGTAAGAAAGTATCTGTTCCTTATTCCTGAGACAAAGTATGCCAAATCCAGGCTTCTTATGTACCAGTTCTACAATGATCTGTCGCTGCAAGAAATTCTGTTTAATGTCAGAATCATTAAAAGCTGTAAATAGCCTTCCAAGGTATTAATGTATTAGACTTTAAGAGAGAAAAAATAATAGCTGCTATATGTATATCCTTCACCGTTTCTTTATATACAATTGTTAAGATTTTTTTTGCAAACTTTGTGTTAGTTACAACAATACCAATACAAAAAAAAAGCTGGCTTGAAATCCTTTACTGAATTATGCTCAGATTTATCCTTCATTTACAACACAAATATTTTCCTCTTAGTCTCCTAATTAAATACGAGCATTTGTTTACTTGAAATTGTGATGATTTACTAATAGTCTCATAAATTGGCTGCCATTTCACGGTTGCATTACAAAATACAATCGTAATGAATGAATGCCAACAAATGTCTCTCAATGGAGTTTTAAACTAGCAGAGGATAGTCAATAGGAGTTTTTAAAAACAACGAGGAAAACCTTCGAAAGAGAAAAAACGAAAGAAAATGAGTTGTAGGAAAATAACATTTTAATGGGAAGCAACAGAAAGTCAAACTTTCCCACAGAAATATTATTATAAACCCACGAAATGGCATTATTATTTATATTAAATTAAATTAAATTCAATTTAAATTAAATTAAATTCAATTTAAATTTAAATTTAATTTAATTCAGTTTAAATTTAAATTAAATTCAATTTAAACTAAATTAAATTAAATATTTTTATCTAATTTTTCGACCTTTTTTATATGTTAAATTAAACTATTTTCTTGAGCTTTAGGTCAGTTAATATTTTTTATTTATTGGTTTAATATTTCGTTAACCTTCGGTTAACTTCTTCAGGATATATATAAAAAAAAACCAAAAAAAAAATATATATATATATTCTGAAGAAGCTAACCAAAGGTTAACGAAATATTGAACCAATAAATTAAAAATATTAACTGACCTAAAGCTCAAGAAAATAATTTAATTTAAATTAAATTAAATTAAATTAAAAAATGCAATTTAAATTTAAATTAAATTCAATTTAAATTTAAACTAAATTAAATTAAATGAAATCAATGAAATTAAATCTAACTAAATAAAATAAAATTAAATTAAATTAAATTAAATTAATATTTGTTAAGTAATTCTATTATAAATTTCTAATTACAGTAAATCTAGAAACTAAGCTTAAACAGAAGAAATTAGTCAAAAGTTGAAATTGGTTTAATAGTTAATTTAGTACTTAGCCAACATTACACTTTAGGTGTTATATGTATTCAGCAGTTTGAAATATTTTTGTTGAACAAATTAATCCTCCAGTTCAACTAGGTATGTTTCTTTCTTGTTATAGACTGTAGAAGGGTAATTTAAGAGATCTTCAGCACGGACTTGAAGTCACTGAATACGCCAAAGCTCTAAATCCAAAGAAAACTCTTTTGAAATCTTTAAGTGATACAAACTTTTTTATATTCATTTTATACTTGAACAAACCCCGAACAAATGCTTTGTTGCCCGTTCAGAGTTGTGACCTGCTGCACCGATTGGTTTCAAAACTTAAAGACTTATACAGTTCCACTCAACGAAGGAATGAGAATTCAATGTTACGAAACAATATAAACAACGAAATTATGTTGTATCCTACATTAATTGGTTTGGCATCTACATATTTGTTAAGGTGAACGTAATCCAATGTATTAGGTGGGAGCATTTTTCTTTTACAACTCGTTATGTAGTGTTAGTTATGATTTAAACAGGACGCCAGCTAGATACAAATAAGTTTTTGAATATAATAAAATTGGTAAGCACCAAAGTAATATTATTGTGGAAAAGGGAGTGGGCTAGCAAAATTCTAATTCATTTCAAGGCAGAGACATGACCCGAATGTGAAACATAGCAAAGGGTGTCCCAACAAGAACGCAAGATTTAAATTTTAAATAAAACACAGATATTTAAAAAAAAAATCGTGAAACTTTATTATATCGTAAAGTAGACAAAATGAGGTTATGTGTGGAAGAATAAATCAGGCACGCGATCTTTTAATGAAATTTTCAATGGCCGTTTTGCATAAATGCTGCGGTATCTTATTAATGCAGCGTCCAATTTCCTCTTTTAAGGCTTGAGTCGTCGTCGGCTTATTCGCGTAAACCATCGACTTCAAAAAACCCCAAAGAAAAAAGTCTAATGGTGTTAAATCGCACGACCAGGCGTTCTGGTCTCCAAAACGCGAAAAAACACGACCGGGAAATGACTGATGTAGCAATTTAATTGTTTCTCTGGCTGTATGACATGTGGCGCCGTCTTGTTGAAACCACATGCTCTCCACATTCATTTCTTCAATTCTAGGCACGAAAAAACTGGTTATTATTTCACGATACCGAACACCATTTACTGTTTGCGCTTGACCTGCTTTTGAGCGACATCATCACGTACAGCTGCGACATTTTCGGTCGATCGACCTGGTCGAAGGAGCGTTGTTGTCTTTACATCACTCACAGACCCAGTTTCGGCAAATTTATACATTAATCTCTTTACAGTTGACTCTTTTGGAGCATTATTGTGACCCCAAATTGATCGCAAATTTGCGAACTGTAGCCGCAAAACTTTCAACATTTTGGCAAAACAATTTCACAATGAGAATGCGTTGTTCGTTCGTGTAGCGCTCCATTTTTACTAACCTCGTACCTTCTACTAGCAAACAATAACAATCGTTCAAATGTCAAACAATGATACTTCGAATGGCGCCAAATTTAAATCTTGCGTTCTTGTTGGGACACCCTTTATAAAAATAAATCACCCTACAAATAAATAAACAAGAAGCTTAAATTACAAATTATTTAACTTTTTATTATTTATTTTTTTTAAATTTATTTTAAGCCTAAATTGCATTAAAAAACAAAGTTCCAAAAATTTACAAACAACACGCATACAAAAAATTCAAGCCTTGCTTTGTCTTTTATAAGCTTTTAAATTTAGGTGAAAAACAAATTGCTAAAATTTTTAAAAACCTGTTTTTGTTTTCTACAATTAGACTGTTCGTTTCATACTATGGTTTTTAATCTTTGTATGGTTAACATCTTGGCAAGCGTCCTTAGTTGAGATCAGCATGCCCACCACCATCTGAGGGTGTGACCAACTGGGCATTCATATCCTGAACTTTATCTTTGACATCATTCCAGATACCGTTAAGACCATCAACTACAGGCTGGACCACATGGGTATCTACATCATTAACTGTGTTTTTAACATCTTGCCAGACAACGTTAATGCCATCTACAGCAGGTTGGATCACATTGGTGTCTACATCGCCAACTGTATCTTTGATTCCATTCAAAGTGTTGTTAAGACCACTATTCACACCATCAACTATTGGTTGGACAACATTGGGGCCCACATTGTGAACTTTATCTTTGAGATTATGCAAGACACCATTAAGACCATCTACCGCAGGTTGGATGACATCGGTGTCTACATCATGAATTGTTTCTTTTATTCCATTCAAAGTGTTGTTAAGACCACTATTCACACCATCAAGTATTGGTTGCACAACATTGGGGCCCACATTATGAACTTTATCTTTAACATCATCCACGACACTATGAATGCCATCCACTACAGGTTGGACCACATGGGTTTCTACATCATTAACTTTGTCTTTAACATCTTTCCAGACATGGTTGAGGCCATCTACTGCAGGTTGGATCACATTGGTGTCTACATCTTTAATTGTTTCTTTTACTCCATTCAAAGTGTTGTTAAGACCACTATTCACACCATCAACTATTGGTTGCACCACATTGGGACCCACATTGTGAACTTTATCTTTGAGATCATCCAAGACACCGTTTAGACCATCTACAGCAGGTTGCATTACATTAGTTCCTAAATCGCCAACTGTTTCTTTTATTCCATTCAAAGTGTTGTTAAGACCATTATGTACACCATCAACTATTGGTTGCACCACATTGGAATCCACATTATGAACTTTATCTTTAACATCATTCCACACACCATGAATGCCATCCACTGCAGGTTGGATCACATGGGTGTCTACATCATTAACTGTGTCCTTAACATCTTGCCAGACAACGTTAATGCCATCTACAGCAGGTCGGATCACATCACTTTCTATATCACCAATTGTTTCTTTAATTTCATTCCAAGTGGTGTTAAGGCCATCAGCAATCGGTTTGAGCACTTGCGTATCTTTATCATTAACTTGAACCTCAAGTGCATTCCAAGCGTTGGAAATATTCAATGAGGGTACTTCAGGAGCTAAAAAGAATAATTTTATGAAATAAAGGATATCAAAAATTCTAGTCAACGTGAACGAAATTGTTAAGAACTCTCAACAGAGAAGTTATAATTTCAGAACATTTACTCCTTTACTTGAGTTTATAGATTTTTTTCATACTTACCAACAGTTGATGGAACTGGTAGGTCCTGATTGGGTCTACTTAGCACCAATGAGCATCCTAAGGCCACCAAAAATATTACCGAAAAAGCACGCATAGTTTATTTTCTTTAACAGTGATATGTAGAAGATTCGTTGAGAATATGATATTTGTGGCAATATGACGGCAGTTTTATAGTAAAAAATTTTTTTAGGGAACCGCTTTCGATTGCACTTTTCAGTCATAAAACAATAAAATAATGCAATTTGTGATAAGAACACATGATAATAATAATAATAAAAAAAAACCCAAGCAGTCTACAATCACAAATGCTTAAAGGCTGCTGCTACTGTGATACTGTGCTACTGCTGATACTGTGGATTATATAACTTAGGCCCAAATCACACTGTGCAAGTCTTATTGCTAAGCTGATTAGTTTCAGGGAGAGAGAGTTTCAGGGAACAGCAACGTTTCTTTTCCCCCTGTCTCTCCCTCCTAATAAACTAATCAGCTTAGCAATAAGACTTGTATAGTGTAAATAGGGACTAAGGCGTGAACCATAGGAAGACAAATGGGGCTTTTGAAACAGCACAAGCCTGTACCAAGAAAGTTGAGAGGAGTCTTAAGGAGGCATTCTAACTTACGAGGGCGCTTGTAACAATAAATGTAGGGTAGATATGGAGGACATTTAGGCAGTGGAGGACTTTCTTAGTCACCGTCCAGCTTCTATCCAGTGGAGGTCTTGTTTTTTTTTTTTTTTTTTTTTTTTTTTTTTTTTTGGATGACACCTTAAGGCCGTGAGACACTATCATACAAAGTCGTGCGATCTACGAAAAAGTACAACGCTGGTATGATGGAGTTTATGAAAATTTTCAAAAGACAATAACAATTCAACACACCAGGGTTGTATATTTTCGTAGATCGCACGATTTTGTATGATAGTGTATCACGGCGTTTTTGTTTTTTTGTAGGAGAAGTAACACTGTGGCAATTAATGCCTACAACTAATAATAGGAAAAGATTAGTATAAAAAAGACAGCTGGTGAAGGAAGAGGTAGAGAAAAGCTTCATTCTTATGCAAAACTCTGCGTTTTGCACGTTTTTTTGCAGCGCCTCTGGTGTCAATGAAGCGTATTAAATTTTCAAAGCTGTGTTTGGTAGCCAGTTTATTGGTTATTTCACTTCGCCGATGGTTCTGCTACACTATACGGACGAAAGAGGGCGCTCGAATGCTACATTAGGATTAGTATCTGCTGAAGTCGATATAGTTTCATGACCAATGTCTGTGCCTTCATCACTTGAACTTCCCTGAAACAACTGATTAAAAGGGACACTAATGCACATCAGAAAAATGCGTGGTGTTGTTATTTAATGACTGTTCGATATCAGGCTTGAACCAAGTGCCTGCGGTTTTGTAGTCAATGTGCTAACCAAGGCAAATTCAGTATCAGGTGACTTTTTCCGCCCGGCTGATTATCAGCTGTTGAGGCCATATTGAGCAATTCGAACCAAAATGTCCAAATTTGATTGGTTTTGTAACATAGCGAACTGCCTGTTGTTTTTTGTGTACTTGTATTGTTGTAGCGATGAGGCCACCTGTGCTAACTACTTCCGCCAATGCCACCCTTATAGGTATTAACTGAAAAAGATTGATAAACTATGTCAATGATACCGACTTCCTATAAAGATCAACAGGCCAATCAATACTAGCTTATGTGTACATTGCTTGACATGAGCGCAATGGCTCCTCTCCACAAACGCCATGAGCTGTTGGTTAAGCAACATCTTTATGCATTTCGTTTCTGCTTAAGAAACTCATCTTTCAATTACGTGCATAAACATAACAAAATAAAAAAAATTTTATCAAAAAATTTAAAAAATTTATTTTTGGGATTGCGTATACGAAAGGTGAAAAGGAACCCTATTGTTTTCGCTACAATGTCCGTCCGTTCGCAAGTATGGCCGTCTGTCTGTCTGTCTGTCACAGACTGTTTTCTCGAGAACCGTAAGAGCTATGGGCCTGAAATTAACATTAACACATATATGACAGTTAAAAATTAAAGCGAGCAACGAAAATTATTAAAATCCTAATGTAATAAAAATTGTATATGTATGTAAATTTTCAAAGTTATTCTATCCTTTAATGTAATTTTGACAACTTGCTATATCTTGAAAACGGTAAGAGTCAAACTCAAAAACGCTAAAACTGACAAATCCCAAAATTAAAAATAAAAATAGCCAAAACGAGAAAAATCGCTGAGATAAAAAATATCGCTTAAAGTAAAATGAATCTCTAACATACGAAAATATAACCTAAATTAAAAAGTTCGCCAAAAAACGAAAAAGTCATAAAAACGAAAAAAAAGTCGCCAAAAGGAAAGAAGGCAAAGTTAAAAAATCGGTAAATCTTAAAAACCAACGACAAAATTTCCAAAAATCGCAAAAGATCGTCAAATTAAAAAAGAAACGCTAAAATTAAAAATATCACCAAAACTAAAAAAAAATCGCTGGAAGTAAAAAATTTCACAAAAACCAAACAAATGGGCAAAACTAAAAAAGCACTAAAACAAAAAAAATCCGCCAATTTTTTTTTTAAATGCCTACATAAGGCAAGATATTTGATTTTATAGCTTAAGGGTTATATATATGTATTACATGTGGAGTGTTTGTACGAAACCAATCGAGTGCGAGTCAAAGTCGCACTTTGCTGAATTAATTTCAAAATATTTTCAAACTTGAAAATTACATGAAAATAAGATTGAATAGAACTTTGATGCCAGTTAAATTTTAATTGCTTAGATTTTAATTTTTTTATTAGGGTGCTTCCTGAAAAACAATATGAGACTTCTACCCAAAATCGGGATTTGTAAAAAACAGCGCTTTTGCCAAATTTGTTTGTCGTCTGTGAAAAAAAGGAATGCGTTCCAACACTTGTTTGCTATAATTTTAACTTATACATATATTGATAATATAGATAACATATTAAAGAAATGCCCTTTGAATTTGGCTGTTGATTGCGTTCACTCAGACAGACTGTTTGCATAATGTTATCTAAATTATTGTCTGGAGTTAATTATGGTCAATGTGGAAAAAATTTAAAAATTATCTTTGCCGTCATATAAGAGCAGAAGAAATTTATTAAAGACTATACCATTTTTCTAAGAAAAGAAAATAAAAATATTTATTTAGGAATTTGTTTTTCCAAGTTATTATAGGTATTATATTTTTTAGTAAAATAAATATTTTTGTAAGTATGTTTTAAAAAAAATGTCATGGTAATAGCAATAGTATTTTCAGTTTGTGCTGTCGAGGTAGGAGATTTATTTTTCTTCCTATCTTTTTCTGTCCTATTTCATTGTCATATCAAAATATCTTTCAAATGAGTGTATTACTATTATATCATAATGTTGAATGTTAAAGTTAATCATTTCATGCTTGGTGTAGATAGCACGTAACAGTTCAAGCTAGATTTAAAAAAAAATTAAAAAATTAATTTTGTTATACATTGATGCATATTGTTGCCTTATGGCAACAGTCTGGAAAACACTTTTCTGAAAGAAATGTAAAATATATTTAATTTTTGTTTCTCTGATTAAAAAAAAATTAATTAAAAAAATAATTGTTTATGCATTGATGCATATTGTTGCCTTATGGCAACAGTCTGGAAAACACTTTTCCGAAAGAAATGTAATATATATTTAATTTTGGTTTCTCTGATTAAAAATTTTTAAATCCAATAAGCACCGAAAACATTAAAATTCCAGCATGTTCAAATTTAACTGGTAACAAATTTCAATTCAAGCTTGCTTTCATGTTATTTCCAAGTGTGAATATATTTTGAAATAAGAAAGCAAGCAACATAGTTGTATACCTATATGTTCAAATCTTGTCAAATGCGTAATTTATTTATTAATGTAGCTAAAATTATAGTGAAAAATATTAAAAATAAATAAATAAAAAAAAATAAGAAATCGTGAAAACAAATAGTAAAGGCTGGTATGCAGAAAATTATTATTGTTATAGGGCATTTACACCAGCACAAAATCTAGCATATTTTAATTAAAATCTTTACGAAAATCTATACTGTTTACACCATGTTTTTTTACATTTTTCAAGCTTTTTTTTTATCAAGAACAAAACCCATTAACCGAAAAATTTCCAAAACTACAACCTGACAGCTGCAGTGTAGCCAATTCACACACCTTTTAAAACAGACCGTGGCTAATTCAAACATCTTTTATTCAAATATGTTGTACAGGGTAGTAAAAATATGAGAAATCAAGTAAAAAGCAGTTAGATTTAGCTCGAAATCTCGTAAATACTAGATTTGGGAATAATGTAAATGAGTTGCATTTTGCTTTCTTTTTTAAAACCAATGTTTTTGAAACTTGAAATAAACTTGAATTCAATTGTAATACAAAGCTTACTTAATTGAAGTATAATTCAAGACTTTAATTGAATTATACTATGACTAAGTGGTTCGAATAGAAATCAAGTTCCTTTTAAACTGGATAATTCTATTAAAATAAAGTGTAAATCAAGCCTAATTCAGCCCTTGATAATTTAATGTAAGATTTGAATAATAATTGCTTTTTTACACTTGATTTCAGGCAAAATTTCTTATTGGGATACTTCTGAAAATTATATATATTTTATTTAAATCTTTATATAAAAAAAAATGTAGGGAAAAAGTTAAGCTGGATTATTCTATATGAGATTATGAGTTGAAAAAAGATAAGCAGCAAGTCATTCAACTATGCATCACTTCCTCAAAAATCGCTTAAAATAATTGAGATTTTTCCCAAACGTATTTTTGTCATTCACTAAATATTAGCTTATCTCGACTTACTTACTATAATGCTGACTACAAATCAGTGATGGGAAAGTACTTTTTTTTTGATACTATTTGACATGAAAAAGTACCGTAGTGCTCCCGCAACACGTTTGATACTCTCACGGCCTACTTAGAAATATAGTCGGAAACGCGCGTATGCATATATTTTTGCGAAGAATTAAATTTCTTTTTCGACAACTGGCACGAAACTTTATTAGTAAAGACATTTTAGAAAAGTGTACCAAACCAATCACAATTAAATATAAATGAAAACTATATTTGATTCAATGATATTTTCTGTGGCACAGAAGTTGATGTCTATGTAAACAGAAATCATGTTGAAACAACTGTTTCAGTTTAAAAAAAAATTGTAAAAAGTTTATATTACATTCTGTCAAGTTCTTAGAGCAAAAGTGGACTTTGACAGTTTGGTTTAGTAAGTATTTCTTTGAAAATGTTTTATTTGGTAATTATACTACTTTTAATTGAACTGTTTCCCAACGAAAAGCTAAATTTTTAAAATATCAACAACCAATATAGGTCATACTATGGCAGAACTAAGGCCGTTAACAACAGAAAATATACATATGTATGCAGTTTCTGGACTTCCGTTGCTATTACACGAATACATGTTTCCTGGTAAATCGAGAGTAGCTTACGGAATTTTGTTCATACCTCACTCCTCTGTTAATATCGAAAGGATTTTCTCTTACCACAATCTCATGAAAACAAATCAAAGGAACAGGCTTTATATTCCAACAGTATAGTCTTATCCAGGCCAAAGATTTATTGAAGTCTAAAAACTGTTTTTGTTATAACTTTAATATTATACCCACCCAGACAGAAAAAGACAGATGTGCAATCGCTTTACGTGAGTACCTGCCGTTACGGCCTTATCTCACGTGTGCCAAAGCACCGGGTGTGGGTTAGACGCCAGACCAACGCCCCCATGCACCCTTTTAGAATGAACCTATGGCCCACTCCATAAGGCACATAGGTTGCAATCTTTGAATATAGTTATCCCTGTATTATATTCAATTACCTTGCTGAGGTAATTTGAGCTATCTAAACTCTGCTGCTATGTCCGTGCCCATAGCAGCTCTGTTGAATGGCAACAGCACCTAGAACAGTGTCTGGCTGACCGCGTCACACCAACCACTAGCATTGATTTAACACTGGGAAGCCAAGACTATTCTCCCAGAGATTTTGGTAGCAACTACAACCACCACGATAATTCTCCGGCTTCCACGCTTAGGTGTTGTGTATACACCTAAGCGAGGTCCCCTAGAAAATTCCTCAACCATTGCCGGCACAGCTAACCACTCATCCATAATGAACGCATGCCTGTGTCACCAAATAACCAATACCTACTCCACACTTACCAAAATCATCCCTTTAACCCCGTAGGGTATACCCCATTGGGGTAGGACGAACTCGGCATTTTAGCAAAGGAAACTGACGACCGCTACATGCACTCAGAACTTCAGAGCAGCGAGGACCACTTACGCGAGAAGAATGCAAGCACGCCACCTAAGTTTCTGTGCCTACTACGGCAAGACACTAAAGAGTAAAAGAGTCCTGGGGTCGTATCCAGGACAAAAGCCATTTTGGACCAGAAATTTCCGGCAACCGCAATGCATTTATCTCTAAGCAGCCCAGCTGTCGGGCAACCGGCACCCTTGGTACCAGAAGTAGCCTCTGGTTAGACCTCGAAGTTCCACCACAAGGGCTTCACCTCTATCGTCTTTTGAACTCAGGGGCAGTTCTAGGTGACGCTGCACCTAGTTGACAACAACGGGCGTACAATATTTGTTTTCCTTTTATAAATATGTGCACATCCGTTACTCTGTTTATATTCAGAGATTGGGTAGTAACACATAAGTTTTACGGGTAATGAGCCAAAGGTCCGTCAGCGGAAAAAGCTACATTACCCTAGCTGGGGCCCCGGGATTGCCACACCCGTAGCCAAAAATAGACTCCCCTGGGGGTACAGAAAAAGACAATCAGCACGATGTATAACATCTATCTATCTATATCAGTATAACATCTGTTTAATTTTAAGGAACTCATAACATTAAAATTGTAACGCCGAATGACTCTTGTTTTTAATGTTGGTGCAATACTCTAAATACAAATTTATAAGTTCGTCACAATGGAAATTTTCAAATTTTTAGTTAATTTTATTATTATTCGAACTCAATTTGTTTCTATATTTGTGATTTGAACGGGCTAAAGTTCGTATCGCTTTTTTAAGCCAAATTACATGTGATAGTTATTAATGGACAAATAACACGAAAGTGTGTTGTAAATATTCTGACTAACCACACATAGTTGAACGGAACAGCCAGCCGTTTTCGAAGGCCACTAAACCTTCATCATCAGCGTTCTTTTGTGTTTGGTCCACTGTGTGTGGTATCAGTTGATGTAGATTTCTGCTTTATATACTTAGCATTTTATTGCAAATGGAATATGTGAATTGTTTTGATTCATCGTATTTCTATTTGCTGAAAGCTTTTTTGTATTGTAAGCTCAATTTTACCATCACTATATTTACAACAGTCTTTCAAACTTAAGTCAACTTTTTGTATTTACGGTGTTGTAGTGGTATAGGATTACTAAGAACACGGTATTTGTAAACACAAAGTCATATTTTTGTGTTTGTAGTACTTTGGTGGTACAAAATTTTTGGAAGAGTTGTAATTTTGTATTTACAGTGTTGTGGAGGCACATACTTTTTGCGCAAAATCACAATTTCTGTCTGGTTATGTACATATGTATATGCTTTGTGTTCATCAAAAAAGTACTCAAAAAAATTTTTTTTTGGTACCGAATTGCAAATCTCATTTTCGATCACTGCTACAAATCCGAAGGTCTTGGGTTCGAGTCCTAGCTCTGACAGTCATTAAGTGCGTGTGCATTAGCGTCCCTTTGTATCACTTATTGTAGGAAAGTTCAAGTGATGAAAGTCAAAGACACTGGTCACTGAACTACTGCGGCTGCAGTGGATAGTAATCCTAATTTAACATAAAGCGGCCTCCTTCGTCAGTACTATGTAGCAGAATCATGGTCAAACTAAGATAATCAATAAAATTGCTGCTAAACACAGCTACAAAAATTTAATACGCCTCATTGCCACCCGAGGCGCTGCAACACTACATTATTAAAAAAACGTGAAAGAAGCAGAGTTGTAAAATAATTAAGTTTTCCTCTAACTCTTCCTTCATCAAGTGTCTTCTTCTATATCACTATTTTTTTCGAAAAAATGTAACACTTAGTAATAGCAGTACATATTTAGTGCCTGAGTGTTCTTTCAAAAAAAAAAAAAAAAAAAAAAAAAACTGTTTTTTCTTTGTCACCCACATGGTTTTGCATTTACCATTTCCTATTGGGGAGAGTCCGAAAAACTATAAAAGTACATATCTTTTTTATTAAGTTTGACTGCGACAAGAGTGAGAGCATATCTTCAGGCAAGTTTGATACTTAACTGTCACCTGATAAATGTGCTTGCTAAGAATTGAATGCAGAATAAAATATTTTATAGCAAGAAGTACATGCTAACTTAGGTATGAACTTAGTGCATTGCCATCAAAGTAAATAACGGTATCTAAGAGTCCAATTTCCAGCCCTGACCAGGCCCAGTGATGATAAGTGATATAATTTTCAAAATTAATTTTTTGACCGAAATCGACTATTTGCCATGGTAAATAATCGATTTTGGTAAAAAAAACGAGGTATATATTCGATATATTCTTCTAATATAAATTTTTGGTGTCAAAACTAAGGGTTGCACATGGATAAAGTAAAAAAACTAATAAAATAGTTTTGTAGCATTGCAGTAATGCGCCTACTTAACACCAGAGGCGCTGCGGTGTTGCTATAAAAATTAACAAAACATTGCTATAAAAATTTTAAAATCACATTATGCAGCCAACTTCACTATCTGCTCTCTCTTCACTATTCCTTTGCTATTACTTCTCTTAAAAAATATACATATATATATTTTTTAATATAAACATATGAATATGCACCTTTCTATATTGAAAGGCGCTAACTCATAATTGTTTTTTAATCGAAATTTTTTCATATTTCGATACATTGTATGTTCTTTTAACAAAATATACCAAAAACTCGATTTCAAGAAAACCATGATTTAGGGCTTTTCCATATTAAGATAGCGATATGTACACGTGACCTTTTTTATTATTATATTTTTCTCATTTTATTTGCTAATAAATGCATTGAAATAATGCAAGCCTTTGAGGCGTAATTTGTGCATTACCTTGCACTGGGTATTGTTAAAATTTTTATAACAATTTCTTGCCAAAAAGATTAAAATTAGAAAGTCCAGCCAGGCCACCTCCTAAATGACCGCTATTCGCATTTGCCTGAGCATCAGAACCTCCTCCTTGTTCCTTGTTTACAGATGCGCTGAAACCGAATTTCACACCCCCTTTGTTAGAGCCATAATTTCCTTCGGCTACATGATCACCACCAGTATTAAATGCAGCAGCTGTTTTCGTTAGATGCGAGCCAGCATTTGAGATGATTGAGTCCATTTCATTTAAAACTTTACTACCACCGACTTGCACATGGTGTTGCAAAGCATTGGAATCCTCGCTCACACCTCCCTGGTGAACGTTAAGATGTGCTTCTTGTCCATTGAGTGCATAACCCGACTGTTGTGAATTAAAACCTCCATTACCAGCTGATGCTTGGCTTACGTCGAAGTTAAGTTGTGTCTCACCAGCATTAGGTGTTTGTTGTGCTGTAAACTGGCCAGAATTTGTGTTTTTAGCCGTATGCTCTTTCACTTTGTCGCTAAAATACTGAAGACCAGTCTTAATTATTTCTGCTATCTTTTTGTAGGCATCCAAGAGATCATTTATAACTTTACTACCATCGATTTTCAAACCTACCTCTTGCCCATTGTTTACTACTTGGCCGTGACTTGAGCCTGTTGAAAAGTTTTCTCCAAAGTTTGCACCTGCATTGGCTGCATAACCCGACTGCTGTGAATTGTAACCTCCATTAGCAGCACCAGCTGATGTTTGGCTTCCGTAATTGTTTGCATCATAATTGGCATGTGTCTCAGCAGCACCAGTTGTTTGCACGGTAAACTTGCCCGCATTTAAGATTTTATCAGTAAGCGCTTTAAAATCTTCGTTAATGGGATGAACTTTTTCTTGGACATCAGTATTAAATGCTTCAACTTTTTCTGCTACATGTTTGCTGCCACCCAAAAGATCAATATTTACCTCTGTACCGTGACTTGAACCTGAGGGAGAGTTTTCACCAAAGATTGCACCTGCATTGGCTGCATAATCCGAATTATAACCTCCATTAGCAGCACCAGCTGATGCTTGGCTTCCGTAATTATTTTCGTTATAATTGGCATGTGCCTCAGCAGCACCAGCTGTTTGTGTTGTTAGCTTGCCACCACCCGAGACCAATGTCAGCTGTGAGTTATAACCTTCATTATTAGCTCCAACTGTTTCATGGCCCTTGTAACCGTTTGCGTTCACGCTGCCTCCTGTTTGGAAAGTACCACTTGCTTGGGGTAAAAATTCTCCCTGTCCAGTAATCGCACCAGCATGTTGTTGCTTGTTTACAGACGTGCCTGATGAAAAGCTAAGTTCCGCTTTGGCACCTCCATTTTGGTCGCCATGATTTTCTTGGACTTCACCATAGTTTCCATGACCTGTTGTTTGGATCTTGAGATTATCTGTGACCGCCTGGATACCATCCTTAAAAGCACCATCTGCGTGTGCCACAATTTGGCTGCCGAGATTTTTGATTTTATCAGCATCCCCTTTGAACTTTTGAGCAAGACCAGCAGCAAGACCACCAACATTTGTATTACCACTTAAACCGAAACCTATAATAAAAAATTATGTAAGCTTATGTGGTTCCATAAAATTATATCTACAAACACTACTAAAGTGCTTTTGCTGAAACACAAAGCGTTGCTAGGATTTGCGTAAATTTGCTTATACTTTGACTTTCACACCTGACTCACACCCACCAAGTTTTGCATTTATGCTGAGAAGGAAAAAGAGAGGTAGGCAAGCAAACGATTTTCTCATCTCATCAAAAATTGAGCAAAAAAAAAAACTTGATGTGTGTGTGTGAATAAATAATACTTTGTATTTGAAAATTTATTATTTTTTCTAAACTTACTAAATGACGATCCACCACTAGCCTCCAAGGGCTTACTTGTCACCAGGGAACATCCTAGTGCCGCTAACAAAACCACCGTAAAATAACCCATTGTTCTTTAATAAATACTCTTTTAGAATATGATGTTAACCAAAATCTGATGCGGGCTTTTATAGGGAAAATTTGTTTAGACGAAAGTTTTATGGCTTACTTATCACTCAATGGCTAGTTATCTTAAAGTAATAAAAAAAACTTTAAACCAAAATTTCTTAAAAAAAACTACTATTAGGCAGTTGCACTTAAAAAAAAATTACTATAGCAATCAATTATTTAATTGAGTGGATCTCTACTTCAGAAAAAACAGTGTATATAAAAATAAATAGTCGACTCGTAAACGAAGGGTTCCTTCCGTGCACACACTACTACATAATGTGATACGAACCTTATCCCATATAAATGAATATTTTACCTGATCAAGAATTTAAAATTAAATAATTTTTTTTTAAGTTCACGGTTAGCTTTTTTCGGTTTTTGACGATTTTTTTTTAGTTTTGGCGCTTATTTTATTTTTTGGGATTTTTTTCGGTTTTTGACGAGTTTTTTTAGTTATGGCGTTTTTTCGGTTTCTGGCGATTTTTCGTATATTGGCGATTTTTCTTCGCTTTTTGCAGATTTATTTTTTAATATTGACACTATTTAAGAAAATTATTATTCGACATATTGTCATAAGTATATTTTAATTTGAAAATTTATTTTCTGATGGTTCAGCTTTGTCTATATGCATTTTATTGTTGCTGCAACAAATCGTCAGTAGACTTCAACCACACATTTTGAACAGTCACAAACATCTTATCTTGTGCAAAGACTTTAAAAAACTATTTGAGAATTCAGAAATAATAATATTTTTGAAAATCACAAAAGAAAAATAAGTGTACCGAAAATTTGTTACAGCAACAATGAAATGCATATAGACAAAGCTGAACCACCAGCAAATACATTTTCAAATTGACACTTTTTTTAATTGTGGCGTTTTTTTCGTTTTGTGATATTTGTTTCGGTTTTTGACGATTTTTGGCAGTTTTTGGCTGTTTATTTTAATTTTGGCAATTTTTTTTCGTTTAGGGCGTTTTTTCAGGTTTTGGCGTTTTTTTGCGTTTGCGGAATTTTTCGATTTTAGGGGAGTTTTTTTAGTTTGGGCGGTTTTTATTAGTCTTGGCAGTTTTATCGTTCTAAAGATTTTTTTTCGGTTTTTGGCCATTTATTTTAGTTTGAGCGATTTTTGACGATTTATTTTTGTTTTAGCGATTTTTTTAATTTAAGCGATTTTTTTCTTTTGGCGTTTTTTTTAAGCTTGTTTTAAGTTTTTGGCTTTTTTTAGTTTTGCCGTTTTTTCGGTTTGGGTGATTTTTTTTCGTTTTGGGACAATTTTGTAGTTTTTTTTGGCTACTTTTCTATCTTCGGAAATTTTTTTGTGTGATATAGAATTTTTTTATAATAAAATTGCGGTACACGTTATATCGGGTGTTTTTTTAGAGGCATAGAACTTCGAATTGAAATAAAACACAAGAAAATCGTTTTAATGTCCATCAATTTGGCTTTATTGGAAGGATAATTTTATGCCATTAATGTTTAAATATGATTTCGGGCATGTGGCCGCCGCGGCTGGCTCGGATAAAGCCAATTCTACAGGTCCAATTTTCAACCACTTTTTCGAGCATATGGGGCCGTATGTTGGCAATAACGCCACGAATGTTGGCTTCCAAGTCCCCTAACGTTTCTGGTTTGTTGGCGTAGACGAGCGACTTCACATATCCCCAAAGAAAATAATCCAATGGTGCCAAATCACACGATCTTGGTGGCCAATTGACAGGTCCATTCCGCGAAATTATGCGCTCATCGAATGTTTCTTTCAATAAATCGATTGTGACGTGCGCTGTGTGGCATGTAGCGCCGTCTTGTTGGAACCACAACTCATCCACATTCATGCCATCCAATTCGGGGACAAAATAGTCGGTTAGTCGGCTCCAATTGCTGTGCACGGTGGCGAATCGATTCATTCGGGTCCTCTTCAACACTTTGCTCTACAGCGGCAATTGTTTCTTCGGTGCGCACTGTTCGACGTCTCTGCTGATGCGTATTATCACATATAGTAAACGTAGTGCGAAAACGATCCATGGTTAACCGAATTAATTGCTCTGATGGACGATTATGTCGACCATAAAATGGACGGAGCTTGCGGTAAACTTCACGAACTTAACCATTATTTTCGAAATAAATTTGCACGATTTGCAAGCGTTGTTCTTTTGTCAACCTGTTCATGATGAAATGGCAAACCAAACTAAATATTAATCACTTGACAGCTGACAAAATGGCCGCCAGTTAAAAAAGTGATGCCAACTTAAAGTTCTATACCTCAATAAAAAACACCCTTTAATTTTGTTCGGTTTTATGAATTTTTTTTAGTCTTGGCGATTATTTTCGTTTTTGAGATTTTTTAGCTTATTGCTGTTTTTTTATTTTTGGCGTTTTTTGTTTTTTTTTTCGATTTTTGACAATTTTAGCCGATTTTTTTATATTGCACTATTTTGGCTTTTTTTCAGTTTTTGGCAATTTTTTTTTGTCGATTTTGTCGGTTTTGGACGATTTTTGAGGTTTTGGTGTTTTTTTTTTCGTTTTTGGAATTTGTTCGGTTTTAGACGTTTTTTTTAATTTTGGTGTTCTTTTACGGGTTTTGGCGATTTTTTGGTTTTATTCGATTTTTTTTTTGTTTTCTCCAAGATTTTCTAGTATTGACACTTTGCTTTAATTTTGGCGTTTTTTTCGTTTTTCGCGATTTAATACGCTTTTGGGCGATTTTTTTTTGCTTTAATCTTGGTGTTTTGTTTTCGTTTTTCGCGATTTAATTCTTTTTTTGGCGATTTTTTGTTTGTTATAATTTTGGCGTTATATTCTTTTTTCGCGATTTAATTCGGTTTTTAGCGATTTTTTGTTTGCTTTAATTTTGGCGTTTTTTTTTCGTTTTGTCGATTTAATTCAGTTTGTGGCATTTTTTTTTTGTTTTGGCGATTTCTTCGGTTTTTGACGTTTTTAATTTTGCCAGTTTTTTCAGTTTTTGGCAATTTTTTTTTGTTAGTTTTTAGCGTTTTTTTTAGTTATGGTGCATTTTTTCATATACTAGCAATTTTATTAAATTTTTAACGATTTCTTGTTTTGGATTTTTTTTATTTCGGATTTTTTGTTTGATTTAGCAGTTTCGAAAATTTTAAGAGTTTTAGATTTTTTTTAATTTTGATCTTTATTTTAATTTTAGCCATTTTTTTTGGCTTTAGCGTTTTTTTAGTTTTTTTTTTTTTGGTGAATTTCTTAGTTTTTGGTGCTTTTTTGTTGCATTTGAGCGATTTTTTTTATTTTGGGTGATATTTTCCATTTGAGTAGGTTTTTTATATAGGGTGTTTTTTTAAGAGGTATAGAACTTCAAATTGAAATAAAACACAAGAAAATCGTTTTAATGTCCATCAATTTGGCTTTATTGGAAGGATAATTTTATGCCATTAATGTTTAAATATGATTTCGGGCATGTGGCCTCCGCGGCTGGCTCGAATAAAGCCAATTCTACAGGTCCAATTTTCAACCACTTTTTCGAGCATATGGGGCCGTATGTTGGCAATAACGCCACGAATGTTGGCTTCCAAGTCCCCTAACGTTTTTGGTTTGTTGGCGTAGACGAGCGACTTCACATATCCCCAAAGAAAATAATCCAATGGTGTCAAATCACACGATCTTGGTGGCCAATTGACAGGTCCATTCCGCGAAATTATGCGCTCATCGAATGTTTCCTTCAATAAATCGATTGTGACGTGCGCTGTGTGGCATGTAGCGCCGTCTTGTTGGAACCACAACTCATCCACATTCATGCCATCCAATTCGGGAACAAAATAGTCGGTTAGTCGGCTCCAATTGCTGTGCACGGTGGCGAATCGATTCATTCGGGTCCTCTTCAACACTTTGCTCTACAGCGGCAATTGTTTCTTCGGTGCTCACTGTTCGACGTCTCTGCGGATGCGTATTATCACATAGAGTAAACGTAGTGCGAAAACGATCCATGGTTAACCGAATTAATTGCTCTGATGGACGATTATGTCGACCATAAAATGGACGGAGCTTGCGGTAAACTTCGCGAACTGAACCATTATTTTCGAAATAAATTTGCACGATTTGCAAGCGTTGTTCTTTTGTCAACCTGTTCATGATGAAATGGCAAACCAAACTAAATATTAATCACTTGACAGCTGACAAAATGGCCGCCAGTTAAAAAAGTGATGCCAACTGAAAGTTCTATACCTCAATAAAAAACACCCTTTATTTGGCGATTTTAAAATTTCAAGAGTTTGCCTATTCCGGTTTCCAAGATATAGCAAGTTGTTGAAATTAAACATTACATTACCAATTTTGATTATTTTAAATTTCAGTGCTAGTTCTTGTAGTTTGCATAAAAAAAAACATATATGGGCATATGTACGTTTATTTAATTGTCTGTATATTACATTAGGATTTAAAAATTTTTCTATGTATCAAAATGTTTTCAGTGTACTTAAATTGTAAATGCACGTTTACAAAAAAAAAAAAAAAAAAAAAAAAAAAAAAAAAGAGAAAAATTATCTTTTTTTGGCAGCATAAACTATTATCATCTTAAGGCAATAAAGATATATACGCTGATTCTGCACAATTTCTAAGAAGATACATATTTTTTTAATTTAATTTTATTTTCATACATAAATTATTTTACAATCTTATTTTCTTTTACTGTCTCATGTACGTTAATTTTTTTATTTTTTTAATATTTATCTGCAGCTAATTTTTGGAAAAAACAAATAAACTTGCTGATAGACCCAATAAAAGTATATGCGAGTAATAACTGCCAGCTTTTGTAAATAAAATAAAAAGTTTCGTTTATATTGAAAACAAAAACAGATTTTTTAAGTTTTTTTTTTCAATTAGATAAAATTTTATTTATATTCACATATTTTACTTTCATTAGTATTTCTTTGTAATATAATCTCGCAACCACGTTTTCATTGAAAATATTATATTTTTGCATTTAAAAAAAGTAAAGAAATATAGAAATTTCTTTAAAAAACCACCGCGAAAAACGATTTACATATGTATATGAGGTCGAAAACTATAGCAAAATAAAATTAAAAGAACGCTGATGATGAAGGTTTAGTGGCCTTCGAAAACGGCTGGCTGTTCCGTTCAACTATGTGTTGTTAGTCAGAATATTTACAACAGACTTTGGTGTTATTTGTTCATTAATAATTATCACATGTAATTTGGCTTAAAAAGCGATACGAACTTTAGCCCGTTCAAATCACAAATATAGAAGCAAATGGAGTTCGAATAATAATTAAAATTAACTAAAAATTAAATAATTTAGATTCACTTCAATAAAACATTTTTATATTTTATATTTTATATGCCTTTGCTTATCATTATTTGTGTCATCGACTTCGTAGAAAAATATTTTATTTAATTTAATCTAAATTATCTTTAATTTTTGATGTCGGTTACAATATTAAAAAAGGCTGTACTTTTAACATTTTAGTGGTCACGCCCACTTTTGCAAATATTAGTTATCTTAGTCACCTTTCTAAGTTCAATATATGGCCAGAGTTTAAAATGTGTTTCAAGCTTTGTAAGAATCGCTCAAGTAGCAGCACGCGCAATTTAATATTGAATTTTAATAACTTTTAATGGGCTTGACTCCGCCCATTTTTTTTTAAATCGAGATTGTGCTTAATTTTTCAAATCAAGATTATGTTATTCCAATAGCCTAATTTGTTTGCTTAGTTTAGTGGGGAACGGATAAGTAGAAGTACATACAATTTTGTACTAAATTTTGAAGGGCGTGGCCCCGCCCTCTTTTGTAAATGCAAGATCGTGTTATTTTAAGATCAAAAACTGTTTTTGGGTTTCGTGGGGATCTTATAAGTGGACGTATATGTAATTTAGTACTAAATTGTAAAAGGGCGTAACCCCGCCCACTTTTTTGAATTCAAGATCTTGTATTTTTAGAGCTCAGAGTGTGTGTTAGGTTTCGTCAGAAGGGGTAAACTAGAAGCAGGTAAAATATAATATTTAAATTTAGTGGCTAGGACCCCGCCCCCTTTTTGGAGGACCATATCGTGTTATTTTAATAGCTCAGAATGTGTGCTAAGTATCATAAGAATCGTTTAAGTAGAATCACATGAAATATTATATTAAATATTAAAAGGCGTGATACCGCCCACTTTCTTAAATGCACTTTTCGTGACGTTTTCAAAGTTTAAGGTATATGCCACATTTCGTCAGAATTGGTTAAGTAGAAACACGTGAAATATAATATCTAAGTTTAATGACCGTAACTTCGCCCACTTTTTTAAATGCAAGACCGCTTAATTCTTATAGCTCAGGATGTGTTCTAGGTATCATTAGAGTCAGTTGAGTAGAAGCACGTGAAATATAATACTAATTTTGAATGGGCGTGACCACGCCCACTTTATGGCAGCTTAGATCGTGTTATTTTTATAGCTCAGGATGTGTGCCAAGTTTTGTCAGAATCGGTTAGGTATGCAGCACGTAAAGTATAATATTAAGTTTTAATGGGCGTGACCCTGCCCACTTTTTAAATGCAGGATTGATTAATTTTTAGAGTTAAGGGTGCGTGCCAAGTTTCGTCAGAGTCAGTTAAGTAGTAGCACGTGAAATATATTATGAAATTTGAATGGGCGTGATTACGCCCATTTTTCAAAATCGTAAAATCGTTATTACGTTATTACAAAAGACCAAGATGTGTGCTAAGTATTGTTGCGATTTAGATAAGTAAACGTACATACAATCATAGTTTCATAAATTTAATGGGCGTGTTCCCGCCCTCTTTATTTGGCGATGCGGCCAAATGGAAGCTATAGTTTTTAAATTTTTTTTTAATTGATTTAAAAATGACAGAGTTATAAAGTAATAATTATAATAGAAATACAAGACGAATTTATAACCTCGTCCTTTTTTGGAGTGGGTTAAAAATAATTCAGTCCACTGCAAGGACAGACGAAAAAAAATTTAGTTGCATTACTTTTTGAAAAATTATTCCATAAAAATATTTCTTCTTTTTTTTAAATCACATCAAATAATAAAAATATTTCGTTCTATAAAAATTAAAAAAAAAATACTGAATTGAACCCTTATTAAGAAATTATGCTTGATCATAAGAATTGTTGAGAAATTTTTATTAATAGTCTGTGAATAAACTACAGCTCGAATTTTAAGCTTGAACCGCAGATATGAGAGTCCAAACATAAAATAATTTCCATGAGTAATTTCTTAGTTTCTTAAATTTATATTTTAGTTAAAAAATATTTTCGAGACTTTTGCTTAAAATCTTGCGCGAAACATTTTCATGGAATATTCTTCATTTGGACCGAAAATTACCTTAAATTTAACCGTAAAGCGTTAAAATGTTTTAACCAAAACAAGGGGAAAATTCCCCATTGTGCAGCAGAGCAAACAACTGAACGCTGATGGTAAAAGTTGTAGAAAACAACGTATTGTTCCATTCTGCTAATGTTTGTTAAAATAATATGCACATCGATACCTTAATATAGAAAGGCCTTAACTCATTATTTTTTTTTTGAAATACAGATTTTTGCATTTTTGGATACATTAGATGTTCTTCTATCGAAATGTACAAAAATCCGGATTTCATAAAAATAATGAGTTAGGGCCTTTCTATATTAATGGAACGATGTGCGCATCTGTCTATGGTGTTATTTGTGCCGTAAAAATTATCAGCTGTAATTATTTTTTTAACTTAATTAAATTTAAAATTTTTTAGTTAATTTTAATTATTATTCGAACTCCATTTGTTTCTATATTTGTGATTTGAACGGGCTAAAAAAGTTCGTATCGCTTTTTAAGCCAAATTACATGTGATAATTATTAATGAACAAATAACACCAAAGTTAGTTGTAAATATTCTGACAACACATAGTTGAACGGAACAGCCAGCCGTTTTCGAAGGCCACTACACCTTCATCATCAGCGTTCTTTTGTGTTTGGTCCACTGTGTGTGGTATCAGTTGATGTAGATTTCTGCTTATATACTTAGCATTTTATTGCAAATGGAATATGTGAATTGTTTTGATTCATCGTATTTCAATTTGCTGAAAGCTTTTTTGTATTGTAAGCTCAATTTACTTTTTTTAAATTTATTTTTTAAATTTAACAATATTTTTTGCTTTGTTTTTTACAAAAAAAATTAAATTCAGTATCAGGTGACTTTTTCCGCCCGGCTGATTATCAGCTGTTGAGGCCATATTGAGCAATTCGAACCAAAATGTCCAAATTTGATTGGTTTTGTAACATAGCGAACTGCCTGTTGTTTTTTGTGTACTTGTATTGTTGTAGCGATGAGGCCACCTGTGCTAACTACTTCCGCCAATGCCACCCTTATAGGTATTAACTGAAAAAGATTGATAAACTATGTCAATGATACCGACTTCCTATAAAGATCAACAGGCCAATCAATACTGGCTTATGTGTACATTGCTTGACATGAGCGCAACGGCTCCTCTCCACAAACGCCATGAGCTGTTGGTTAAGCAACGTCTTTATGCATTTCGTTTCTGCTTAAGAAACTCATCTTTCAATTACGTGCATAAACATAACAAAATAAAAAAAAATTATCAAAAAATTTTACAAATTTATTTTTAGGATTCCGTATACGAAAGGTGAAAAGGAACCCTATTGTTTTCGCTACAATGTCCGTCCGTTCGCAAGTATGGCCGTCTGTCTGTCTGTCTGTCACAGACTGTTTTCTCGAGAACCGTAAGAGCTATGGGCCTGAAATTAACATTAACACATATATGACAGTTAAAAATTAAAGCGAGCAACGAAAATTATTAAAATCCTAATGTAATAAAAATTGTATATGTATGTAAATTTTCAAAGTTATTATATTTTTAAAGGGTATTCTATCCTTTAATGTAATTTTGACAACTTGCTATATCTTGAAAACGGTAAGAGTCAAACTCAAAAACGCTAAAACTGACAAATCCCAAAATTAAAAATAAAAATAGCCAAAACGAGAAAAATTGCTGAGATAAAAAATATCGCTTAAAGTAAAATGAATCTCTAACATACGAAAATATAACCTAAATTAAAAAGTTCGCCAAAAAACGAAAAAGTCATAAAAACGAAAAAAAAGTCGCCAAAAGGAAAGAAGGCAAAGTTAAAAAATCGGTAAATCTTAAAAACCAACGACAAAATTTCCAAAAATCGCAAAAGATCGTCAAATTAAAAAAGAAACGCTAAAATTAAAAATATCACCAAAACTAAAAAAAAATCGCTGGAAGTAAAAAATTTCACAAAAACCAAACAAATGGGCAAAACTAAAAAAGCACTAAAACAAAAAAAATCCGCCAATTTTTTTTTTTTTAAATGCCTACATAAGGCAAGATATTTGATTTTATAGCTTAAGGGTTATATATATGTATTACATGTGGAGTGTTTGTACGAAACCAATCGAGTGCGAGTCAAAGTCGCACTTTGCTGAATTAATTTCAAAATATTTTCAAACTTGAAAATTACATGAAAATAAGATTGAATAGAACTTTGATGCCAGTTAAATTTTAATTGCTTAGATTTTAATTTTTTTATTAGGGTGCTTCCTGAAAAACAATATGAGACTTCTACCCAAAATCGGGATTTGTAAAAAACAGCGCTTTTGCCAAATTTGTTTGTCGTCTGTGAAAAAAAGGAATGCGTTCCAACACTTGTTTGCTATAATTTTAACTTATACATATATTGATAATATAGATAACATATTAAAGAAATGCCCTTTGAATTTGGCTGTTGATTGCGTGCACTCAGACAGACTGTTTGCATAATGTTATCTAAATTATTGTCTGGAGTTAATTATGGTCAATGTGGAAAAAATTTAAAAATTATCTTTGCAGTCATATAAGAGCAGGAGAAATTTATTAAAGACTATACCATTTTTCTAAGAAAAGAAAATAAAAATATTTATTTAGGAATTTGTTTTTCCAAGTTATTATAGGTATTATATTTTTTAGTAAAATAAATATTTTTGTAAGTATGTTTTAAAAAAAATGTCATGGTAATAGCAATAGTATTTTCAGTTTGTGCTGTCGAGGTAGGAGATTTATTTTTCTTCCTATCTTTTTCTGTCCTATTTCATTGTCATATCAAAATATCTTTCAAATGAGTGTATTACTATTATATCATAATGTTGAATGTTAAAGTTAATCATTTCATGCTTGGTGTAGATAGCACGTAACAGTTCAAGCTAGATTTAAAAAAAAATTAAAAAATTAATTTTGTTATACATTGATGCATATTGTTGCCTTATGGCAACAGTCTGGAAAACACTTTTCTGAAAGAAATGTAAAATATATTTAATTTTTGTTTCTCTGATTAAAAAAAAATTAATTAAAAAAATAATTGTTTATGCATTGATGCATATTGTTGCCTTATGGCAACAGTCTGGAAAACACTTTTCCGAAAGAAATGTAATATATATTTAATTTTGGTTTCTCTGATTAAAAATTTTTAAATCCAATAAGCACCGAAAACATTAAAATTCCAGCATGTTCAAATTTAACTGGTAACAAATTTCAATTCAAGCTTGCTTTCATGTTATTTCCAAGTGTGAATATATTTTGAAATAAGAAAGCAAGCAACATAGTTGTATACCTATATGTTCAAATCTTGTCAAATGCGTAATTTATTTATTAATGTAGCTAAAATTATAGTGAAAAATATTAAAAATAAATAAATAAAAAAAAATAAGAAATCGTGAAAACAAATAGTAAAGGCTGGTATGCAGAAAATTATTATTGTTATAGGGCATTTACACCAGCACAAAATCTAGCATATTTTAATTAAAATCTTTACGAAAATCTATACTGTTTACACCATGTTTTTTTACATTTTTCAAGCTTTTTTTTTATCAAGAACAAAACCCATTAACCGAAAAATTTCCAAAACTACAACCTGACAGCTGCAGTGTAGCCAATTCACACACCTTTTAAAACAGACCGTGGCTAATTCAAACATCTTTTATTCAAATATGTTGTACAGGGTAGTAAAAATATGAGAAATCAAGTAAAAAGCAGTTAGATTTAGCTCGAAATCTCGTAAATACTAGATTTGGGAATAATGTAAATGAGTTGCATTTTGCTTTCTTTTTTAAAACCAATGTTTTTGAAACTTGAAATAAACTTGAATTCAATTGTAATACAAAGCTTACTTAATTGAAGTATAATTCAAGACTTTAATTGAATTATACTATGACTAAGTGGTTCGAATAGAAATCAAGTTCCTTTTAAACTGGATAATTCTATTAAAATAAAGTGTAAATCAAGCCTAATTCAGCCCTTGATAATTTAATGTAAGATTTGAATAATAATTGCTTTTTTACACTTGATTTCAGGCAAAATTTCTTATTGGGATACTTCTGAAAATTATATATATTTTATTTAAATCTTTATATAAAAAAAAATGTAGGGAAAAAGTTAAGCTGGATTATTCTATATGAGATTATGAGTTGAAAAAAGATAAGCAGCAAGTCATTCAACTATGCATCACTTCCTCAAAAATCGCTTAAAATAATTGAGATTTTTCCCAAACGTATTTTTGTCATTCACTAAATATTAGCTTATCTCGACTTACTTACTATAATGCTGACTACAAATCAGTGATGGGAAAGTACTTTTTTTTTGATACTATTTGACATGAAAAAGTACCGTAGTGCTCCCGCAACACGTTTGATACTCTCACGGCCTACTTAGAAATATAGTCGGAAACGCGCGTATGCATATATTTTTGCGAAGAATTAAATTTCTTTTTCGACAACTGGCACGAAACTTTATTAGTAAAGACATTTTAGAAAAGTGTACCAAACCAATCACAATTAAATATAAATGAAAACTATATTTGATTCAATGATATTTTCTGTGGCACAGAAGTTGATGTCTATGTAAACAGAAATCATGTTGAAACAACTGTTTCAGTTTAAAAAAAAATTGTAAAAAGTTTATATTACATTCTGTCAAGTTCTTAGAGCAAAAGTGGACTTTGACAGTTTGGTTTAGTAAGTATCTCTTTGAAAATGTTTTATTTGGTAATTATACTACTTTTAATTGAACTGTTTCCCAACGAAAAGCAAAATTTTTAAAATATCAACAACCAATATAGGTCATACTATGGCAGAACTAAGGCCGTTAACAACAGAAAATATACATATGTATGCAGTTTCTGGACTTCCGTTGCTATTACACGAATACATGTTTCCTGGTAAATCGAGAGTAGCTTACGGAATTTTGTCCATACCTCACTCCTCTGTTAATATCGAAAGGATTTTCTCTTACCACAATCTCATGAAAACAAATCAAAGGAACAGGCTTTATATTCCAACAGTATAGTCGTATCCAGGCCAAAGATTTATTGAAGTCTAAAAACTGTTTTTGTTATAACTTTAATATTATACCCACCCAGACAGAAAAAGACAGATGTGCAATCGCTTTACGTGAGTACCTGCCGTTACGGCCTTATCTCACGTGTGCCAAAGCACCGGGTGTGGGTTAGACGCCAGACCAACGCCCCCATGCACCCTTTTAGAATGAACCTATGGCCCACTCCATAAGGCACATAGGTTGCAATCTTTGAATATAGTTATCCCTGTATTATATTCAATTACCTTGCTGAGGTAATTTGAGCTATCTAAACTCTGCTGCTATGTCCGTGCCCATAGCAGCTCTGTTGAATGGCAACAGCACCTAGAACAGTGTCTGGCTGACCGCGTCACACCAACCACTAGCATTGATTTAACACTGGGAAGCCAAGACTATTCTCCCAGAGATTTTGGTAGCAACTACAACCACCACGATAATTCTCCGGCTTCCACGCTTAGGTGTTGTGTATACACCTAAGCGAGGTCCCCTAGAAAATTCCTCAACCATTGCCGGCACAGCTAACCACTCATCCATAATGAACGCATGCCTGTGTCACCAAATAACCAATACCTACTCCACACTTACCAAAATCATCCCTTTAACCCCGTAGGGTATACCCCATTGGGGTAGGACGAACTCGGCATTTTAGCAAAGGAAACTGACGACCGCTACATGCACTCAGAACTTCAGAGCAGCGAGGACCACTTACGCGAGAAGAATGCAAGCACGCCACCTAAGTTTCTGTGCCTACTACGGCAAGACACTAAAGAGTAAAAGAGTCCTGGGGTCGTATCCAGGACAAAAGCCATTTTGGACCAGAAATTTCCGGCAACCGCAATGCATTTATCTCTAAGCAGCCCAGCTGTCGGGCAACCGGCACCCTTGGTACCAGAAGTAGCCTCTGGTTAGACCTCGAAGTTCCACCACAAGGGCTTCACCTCTATCGTCTTTTGAACTCAGGGGCAGTTCTAGGTGACGCTGCACCTAGTTGACAACAACGGGCGTACAATATTTGTTTTCCTTTTATAAATATGTGCACATCCGTTACTCTGTTTATATTCAGAGATTGGGTAGTAACACATAAGTTTTACGGGTAATGAGCCAAAGGTCCGTCAGCGGAAAAAGCTACATTACCCTAGCTGGGGCCCCGGGATTGCCACACCCGTAGCCAAAAATAGACTCCCCTGGGGGTACAGAAAAAGACAATCAGCACGATGTATAACATCTATCTATCTATATCAGTATAACATCTGTTTAATTTTAAGGAACTCATAACATTAAAATTGTAACGCCGAATGACTCTTGTTTTTAATGTTGGTGCAATACTCTAAATACAAATTTATAAGTTCGTCACAATGGAAATTTTCAAATTTTTAGTTAATTTTATTATTATTCGAACTCAATTTGTTTCTATATTTGTGATTTGAACGGGCTAAAGTTCGTATCGCTTTTTTAAGCCAAATTACATGTGATAGTTATTAATGGACAAATAACACGAAAGTGTGTTGTAAATATTCTGACTAACCACACATAGTTGAACGGAACAGCCAGCCGTTTTCGAAGGCCACTAAACCTTCATCATCAGCGTTCTTTTGTGTTTGGTCCACTGTGTGTGGTATCAGTTGATGTAGATTTCTGCTTTATATACTTAGCATTTTATTGCAAATGGAATATGTGAATTGTTTTGATTCATCGTATTTCTATTTGCTGAAAGCTTTTTTGTATTGTAAGCTCAATTTTACCATCACTATATTTACAACAGTCTTTCAAACTTAAGTCAACTTTTTGTATTTACGGTGTTGTAGTGGTATAGGATTACTAAGAACACGGTATTTGTAAACACAAAGTCATATTTTTGTGTTTGTAGTACTTTGGTGGTACAAAATTTTTGGAAGAGTTGTAATTTTGTATTTACAGTGTTGTGGAGGCACATACTTTTTGCGCAAAATCACAATTTCTGTCTGGTTATGTACATATGTATATGCTTTGTGTTCATCAAAAAAGTACTCAAAAAAATTTTTTTTTGGTACCGAAATGCAAATCTCATTTTCGATCACTGCTACAAATCCGAAGGTCTTGGGTTCGAGTCCTAGCTCTGACAGTCATTAAGTGCGTGTGCATTAGCGTCCCTTTGTATCACTTATTGTAGGAAAGTTCAAGTGATGAAAGTCAAAGACACTGGTCACTGAACTACTCCGGCTGCAGTGGATAGTAATCCTAATTTAACATAAAGCGGCCTCCTTCGTCAGTACTATGTAGCAGAATCATGGTCAAACTAAGATAATCAATAAAATTGCTACTAAACACAGCTACAAAAATTTAATACGCCTCATTGCCATCCGAGGCGCTGCAACACTACATTATTAAAAAAACGTGAAAGAAGCAGAGTTGTAAAATAATTAAGTTTTCCTCTAACTCTTCCTTTATCAAGTGTCTTCTTCTATATCACTATTTCTTTCGAAAAAATGTAACACTTAGTAATAGCAGTACATATTTAGTGCCTGAGCGTTCTTTCAAAAAAAAAAAAAAAAAAAAAAAAAAAAAAACAGTTTTTTCTTTGTCACCCATATGGTTTTGCATTTACCATTTCCTATTGGGGAGAGTCTGAAAAACTATAAAAGTACATATCTTTTTTATTAAGTTTGACTGTGACAAGAGTGAGAGCATATCTTCAGGCAAGTTTGATACTTAACTGTCACCTGATAAATGTGTTTGTTATGAATTGAATGCAGAATAAAATATTTTATAGCAAGAAGTACATGCTAACTTAGGTATGAACTTAGTGCATTGCCATCAAAGTAAATAACGGTATCTAAGAGTCCAATTTCCAGCCCTGACCAGGCCCAGTGATGATAAGTGATATAATTTTCAAAATTAATTTTTTGACCGAAATCGACTATTTGCCATGGTAAATAATCGATTTTGGTAAAAAAAACGAGGTATATATTCGATATATTCTTCTAATATAAATTTTTGGTGTCAAAACTAAGGGTTGCACATGGATAAAGTAAAAAAACTAATAAAATAGTTTTGTAGCATTGCAGTAATGCGCCTACTTAACACCAGAGGCGCTGCGGTGTTGCTATAAAAATTAACAAAACATTGCTATAAAAATTTTAAAATCACATTATGCAGCCAACTTCACTATCTGCTCTCTCTTCACTATTCCTTTGCTATTACTTCTCTTAAAAAATATACATATATATATTTTTTAATATAAACATATGAACATGCACCTTTCTATATTGAAAGGCCCTAACTCATAATAGTGTTTTAATCGAAATTTTTTCATATTTCGATACATTGTATGTTCTTTTAACAAAATATACCAAAAACTCGATTTCAAGAAAACCATGATTTAGGGCTTTTCCATATTAAGATAGCGATATGTACACGTGACCTTTTTTATTATTATATTTTTCTCATTTTATTTGCTAATAAATGCATTGAAATAATGCAAGCCTTTGAGGCGTAATTTGTGCATTACCTTGCACTGGGTATTGTTAAAATTTTTATAACAATTTCTTGCCAAAAAGATTAAAATTAGAAAGTCCAGCCAGGCCACCTCCTAAATGACCGCTATTCGCATTTGCCTGAGCATCAGAACCTCCTCCTTGTTCCTTGTTTACAGATGCGCTGAAACCGAATTTCACACCCCCTTTGTTAGAGCCATAATTTCCTTCGGCTACATGATCACCACCAGTATTAAATGCAGCAGCTGTTTTCGTTAGATGCGAGCCAGCATTTGAGATGATTGAGTCCATTTCATTTAAAACTTTACTACCACCGACTTGCACATGGTGTTGCAAAGCATTGGAATCCTCGCTCACACCTCCCTGGTGAACGTTAAGATGTGCTTCTTGTCCATTGAGTGCATAACCCGACTGTTGTGAATTAAAACCTCCATTACCAGCTGATGCTTGGCTTACGTCGAAGTTAAGTTGTGTCTCACCAGCATTAGGTGTTTGTTGTGCTGTAAACTGGCCAGAATTTGTGTTTTTAGCCGTATGCTCTTTCACTTTGTCGCTAAAATACTGAAGACCAGTCTTAATTATTTCTGCTATCTTTTTGTAGGCATCCAAGAGATCATTTATAACTTTACTACCATCGATTTTCAAACCTACCTCTTGCCCATTGTTTACTACTTGGCCGTGACTTGAGCCTGTTGAAAAGTTTTCTCCAAAGTTTGCACCTGCATTGGCTGCATAACCCGACTGCTGTGAATTGTAACCTCCATTAGCAGCACCAGCTGATGTTTGGCTTCCGTAATTGTTTGCATCATAATTGGCATGTGTCTCAGCAGCACCAGTTGTTTGCACGGTAAACTTGCCCGCATTTAAGATTTTATCAGTAAGCGCTTTAAAATCTTCGTTAATGGGATGAACTTTTTCTTGGACATCAGTATTAAATGCTTCAACTTTTTCTGCTACATGTTTGCTGCCACCCAAAAGATCAATATTTACCTCTGTACCGTGACTTGAACCTGAGGGAGAGTTTTCACCAAAGATTGCACCTGCATTGGCTGCATAATCCGAATTATAACCTCCATTAGCAGCACCAGCTGATGCTTGGCTTCCGTAATTATTTTCGTTATAATTGGCATGTGCCTCAGCAGCACCAGCTGTTTGTGTTGTTAGCTTGCCACCACCCGAGACCAATGTCAGCTGTGAGTTATAACCTTCATTATTAGCTCCAACTGTTTCATGGCCCTTGTAACCGTTTGCGTTCACGCTGCCTCCTGTTTGGAAAGTACCACTTGCTTGGGGTAAAAATTCTCCCTGTCCAGTAATCGCACCAGCATGTTGTTGCTTGTTTACAGACGTGCCTGATGAAAAGCTAAGTTCCGCTTTGGCACCTCCATTTTGGTCGCCATGATTTTCTTGGACTTCACCATAGTTTCCATGACCTGTTGTTTGGATCTTGAGATTATCTGTGACCGCCTGGATACCATCCTTAAAAGCACCATCTGCGTGTGCCACAATTTGGCTGCCGAGATTTTTGATTTTATCAGCATCCCCTTTGAACTTTTGAGCAAGACCAGCAGCAAGACCACCAACATTTGTATTACCACTTAAACCGAAACCTATAATAAAAAATTATGTAAGCTTATGTGGTTCCATAAAATTATATCTACAAACACTACTAAAGTGCTTTTGCTGAAACACAAAGCGTTGCTAGGATTTGCGTAAATTTGCTTATACTTTGACTTTCACACCTGACTCACACCCACCAAGTTTTGCATTTATGCTGAGAAGGAAAAAGAGAGGTAGGCAAGCAAACGATTTTCTCATCTCATCAAAAATTGAGCAAAAAAAAAAACTTGATGTGTGTGTGTGAATAAATAATACTTTGTATTTGAAAATTTATTATTTTTTCTAAACTTACTAAATGACGATCCACCACTAGCCTCCAAGGGCTTACTTGTCACCAGGGAACATCCTAGTGCCGCTAACAAAACCACCGTAAAATAACCCATTGTTCTTTAATAAATACTCTTTTAGAATATGATGTTAACCAAAATCTGATGCGGGCTTTTATAGGGAAAATTTGTTTAGACGAAAGTTTTATGGCTTACTTATCACTCAATGGCTAGTTATCTTAAAGTAATAAAAAAAACTTTAAACCAAAATTTCTTAAAAAAAACTACTATTAGGCAGTTGCACTTAAAAAAAAATTACTATAGCAATCAATTATTTAATTGAGTGGATCTCTACTTCAGAAAAAACAGTGTATATAAAAATAAATAGTCGACTCGTAAACGAAGGGTTCCTTCCGTGCACACACTATTACATAATGTGATACGAACCTTATCCCATATAAATGAATATTTTACCTGATCAAGAATTTAAAATTAAATAATTTTTTTTTAAGTTCACGGTTAGCTTTTTTCGGTTTTTGACGATTTTTTTTTAGTTTTGGCGCTTATTTTATTTTTTGGGATTTTTTTCGGTTTTTGACGAGTTTTTTTAGTTATGGCGTTTTTTCGGTTTCTGGCGATTTTTCGTATATTGGCGATTTTTCTTCGCTTTTTGCAGATTTATTTTTTAATATTGACACTATTTAAGAAAATTATTATTCGACATATTGTCATAAGTATATTTTAATTTGAAAATTTATTTTCTGATGGTTCAGCTTTGTCTATATGCATTTTATTGTTGCTGCAACAAATCGTCAGTAGACTTCAACCACACATTTTGAACAGTCACAAACATCTTATCTTGTGCAAAGACTTTAAAAAACTATTTGAGAATTCAGAAATAATAATATTTTTGAAAATCACAAAAGAAAAATAAGTGTACCGAAAATTTGTTACAGCAACAATGAAATGCATATAGACAAAGCTGAACCACCAGCAAATACATTTTCAAATTGACACTTTTTTTAATTGTGGCGTTTTTTTCGTTTTGTGATATTTGTTTCGGTTTTTGACGATTTTTGGCAGTTTTTGGCTGTTTATTTTAATTTTGGCAATTTTTTTTCGTTTAGGGCGTTTTTTCAGGTTTTGGCGTTTTTTTGCGTTTGCGGAATTTTTCGATTTTAGGGGAGTTTTTTTAGTTTGGGCGGTTTTTATTAGTCTTGGCAGTTTTATCGTTCTAAAGATTTTTTTTTCGGTTTTTGGCCATTTATTTTAGTTTGAGCGATTTTTGACGATTTATTTTTGTTTTAGCGATTTTTTTAATTTAAGCGATTTTTTTCTTTTGGCGTTTTTTTTAAGCTTGTTTTAAGTTTTTGGCTTTTTTTAGTTTTGCCGTTTTTTCGGTTTGGGTGATTTTTTTTCGTTTTGGGACAATTTTGTAGTTTTTTTTGGCTACTTTTCTATCTTCGGAAATTTTTTTGTGTGATATAGAATTTTTTTATAATAAAATTGCGGTACACGTTATATCGGGTGTTTTTTTAGAGGCATAGAACTTCGAATTGAAATAAAACACAAGAAAATCGTTTTAATGTCCATCAATTTGGCTTTATTGGAAGGATAATTTTATGCCATTAATGTTTAAATATGATTTCGGGCATGTGGCCGCCGCGGCTGGCTCGGATAAAGCCAATTCTACAGGTCCAATTTTCAACCACTTTTTCGAGCATATGGGGCCGTATGTTGGCAATAACGCCACGAATGTTGGCTTCCAAGTCCCCTAACGTTTCTGGTTTGTTGGCGTAGACGAGCGACTTGACATATCCCCAAAGAAAATAATCCAATGGTGCCAAATCACACGATCTTGGTGGCCAATCGACAGGTCCATTCCGCGAAATTATGCGCTCATCGAATGTTTCCTTCAATAAATCGATTGTGACGTGCGCTGTGTGGCATGTAGCGCCGTCTTGTTGGAACCACAACTCATCCACATTCATGCCATGCAATTCGGGAACAAAATAGTCGGTTAGTCGGCTCCAATTGCTGTGCACGGTGGCGAATCGATTCATTCGGGTCCTCTTCAACACTTTGCTCTACAGCGGCAATTGTTTCTTCGGTGCGCACTGTTCGACGTCTCTGCGGATGCGTATTATCACATATAGTAAACGTAGTGCGAAAACGATCCATGGTTAACCGAATTAATTGCTCTGATGGACGATTATGTCGACCATAAAATGGACGGAGCTTGCGGTAAACTTCACGAACTTAACCATTATTTTCGAAATAAATTTGCACGATTTGCAAGCGTTGTTCTTTTGTCAACCTGTTCATGATGAAATGGCAAACCAAACTAAATATTAATCACTTGACAGCTGACAAAATGGCCGCCAGTTAAAAAAGTGATGCCAACTTAAAGTTCTATACCTCAATAAAAAACACCCTTTAATTTTGTTCGGTTTTATGAATTTTTTTTAGTCTTGGCGATTATTTTCGTTTTTGAGATTTTTTAGCTTATTGCTGTTTTTTTATTTTTGGCGTTTTTTGTTTTTTTTAGATTTTTGACAATTTTTGCCGATTTTTTTATATTGCACTATTTTGGCTTTTTTTCAGTTTTTGGCAATTTTTTTGTCGATTTTGTCGGTTTTGGACGATTTTTGAGGTTTTGGTGTTTTTTTTTCGTTTTTGGAATTTGTTCGCTTTTTGACGTTTTTTTTTAATTTTGGTGTTCTTTTACGGGTTTTGGCGATTTTTTGGTTTTATTCGATTTTTTTTTTGTTTTCTCCAAGATTTTCTAGTATTGACACTTTGCTTTAATTTTGGCGTTTTTTTCGTTTTTCGCGATTTAATACGCTTTTTGGCGATTTTTTTTTTGCTTTAATTTACGCGTTTTGTTTTCGTTTTTCGCGATTTAATTCTTTTTTTTGGCGATTTTTTGTTTGTTATAATTTTGGCGTTATATTCTTTTTTCGCGATTTAATTCGGTTTTTAGCGATTTTTTGTTTGCTTTAATTTTGGCGTTTTTTTTCGTTTTGTCGATTTAATTCAGTTTGTGGCATTTTTTTTTTGTTTTGGCGATTTCTTCGGTTTTTGACGTTTTTTAATTTTGCCAGTTTTTTCAGTTTTTGGCAATTTTTTTTGTTAGTTTTTAGCGTTTTTTTTTAGTTATGGTGCATTTTTTCATATACTAGCAATTTTATTAAATTTTTAACGATTTCTTGTTTTGGATTTTTTTTATTTCGGATTTTTTGTTTGATTTAGCAGTTTCGAAAATTTTAAGAGTTTTAGATTTTTTTAATTTTGATCTTTATTTTAATTTTAGCCATTTTTTTGGCTTTAGCGTTTTTTTAGTTTTTTTTTTTTTGTGAATTTCTTAGTTTTTGGTGCTTTCTTGTTGCATTTGAGCGATTTTATTTATTTTGGGTGATATTTTCCATTTGAGTAGGTTTTTTATATTTGGCGATTTTAAAATTTCAAGAGTTTGCCTATTCGGGTTTCCAAGATATAGCAAGTTGTTGAAATTAAACATTACATTATCAATTTTGATTATTTTAAATTTCAGTGCTAGTTCTTGTAGTTTGCATAAAAATACACATATATGGGCATATGTACGTTTATTTAATTGTCTGTATATTACATTAGGATTTAAAAATTTTTCTATGTATCAAAATGTTTTCAGTGTACTTAAATTGTAAATGCACGTTTACAAAAAAAAAAAAAAAAAAAAAAAAAAAAAAAAAAAAAAAAAAAAAAAAAAAAAAAAAAAAGAGAAAAATTATCTTTTTTTGGCAGCATAAACTATTATCATCTTAAGGCAATAAAGATATTTACGCTGATTCTGCACAAATTCTAAGAAGATACATATTTTTTTTAATTTAATTTTATTTTCATACATAAATTATTTTACAATCTTATTTTCTTTTACTGTCTCATGTACGTTAATTTTTTTATTTTTTTAATATTTATCTGCAGCTAATTTTTGGAAAAAAAAACAAATAAACATGCTGATAGACCCAATAAAAGTATATGCGAGTAATAACTGCCAGCTTTTGTAAATAAAATAAAAAGTTTCGTTTATATTGAAAACAAAAACAGATTTTTTAAGTTTTTTTTTTCAATTAGATAAAATTTTATTTATATTCACATATTTTACTTTCATTAGTATTTCTTTGTAATATAATCTCGCAACCACGTTTTCATTGAAAATATTATATTTTTGCATTTAAAAAAAGTAAAGAAATATAGAAATTTCTTTAAAAAACCACCGCGAAAAACGATTTACATATGTATATGAGGTCGAAAACTATAGCAAAATAAAATTAAAAGAACGCTGATGATGAAGGTTTAGTGGCCTTCGAAAACGGCTGGCTGTTCCGTTCAACTATGTGTTGTTAGTCAGAATATTTACAACAGACTTTGGTGTTATTTGTTCATTAATAATTATCACATGTAATTTGGCTTAAAAAGCGATACGAACTTTAGCCCGTTCAAATCACAAATATAGAAACAAATGGAGTTCGAATAATAATTAAAATTAACTAAAAATTAAATAATTTAGATTCACTTCAATAAAACATTTTTATATTCAATTTAGCAAATTCTACATTTACACATTTATGCCTTTACTTATCATTATTTGTGTCATCGACTTCGTAGAAAAATATTTTATTTAATTTAATCTAAATTATCTTTAATTTTTGATGTCGGTTACAATATTAAAAAAAGGCTGTACTTTTAACATTTTAGTGGTCACGCCCACTTTTGCAAATATTAGTTATCTTAGTCACCTTTCTAAGTTCAATATATGGCCAGAGTTTAAAATGTGTTTCAAGCTTTGTAAGAATCGCTCAAGCAGCAGCACACGCAATTAATATTGAATTTTAATAACTTTTAATGGGCTTGACTCCGCCCATTTTTTTTAAATCGAGATTGTGCTTAATTTTTCAAATCAAGATCATGTTATTCCAAGAGCATAATTTGTTTGCTTAGTTTCGTGGGGAACGGATAAGTAGAAGTACATACAATTTTGTATTAAATTTTGAAGGGCGTGGCCCCGCCCTCTTTTGTAAATGCAAGATCGTGTTATTTTAAGATCAAAAACTGTTTTTGGGTTTCGTGGGGATCTTATAAGTGGACGTATATGTAATTTAGTACTAAATGGTAAAAGGGCGTAACCCCGCCCACTTTTTTGAATTCAAGATCTTGTATTTTTTAGAGCTCAGAGTGTGTGTCAGGTTTCGTCAGAAGGGGTAAACTAGAAGCAGGTAAAATATAATATTTAATTTTAGTGGGCGGGACCCCGCCCCCTTTTTGTGTATCTTTTGTGTGTGCTAAGTATCATAAGAATCGTTTAAGTAGAATCACATGAAATATTATATTAAATATTAAAAGGCGTGATACCGCCCACTTTCTTAAATGCACTTTCCGTGCCGTTTTCAAAGTTTAAGGTATATGCCACATTTCGTCAGAATTGGTTAAGTAGAAACACGTGACATATAATATTTAAGTCTAATGACCGTAACTTCGCCCACTTTTTTAAATGCAAGACCGCTTAATTCTTATAGCTCAGGATGTGTTCTAGGTATCATTAGAATCAGTTGAGTAGAAGCACGTGAAATATAATACTAATTTTGAATGTGCGTGACCTCGCCCACTGTATGGAAGCTTAGATCGTGTTATTTTTATAGCTCAGGATGTGTGCCAAGTTTTGTCAGAATCGGTTAGGTATGCAGCACGTAAAGTATAATATTAAGTTTTAATGGGCGTGACCCTGCCCACTTTTTAAATGCAGGATTGATTAATTTTTAGAGTTAAGGGTGCGTGCCAAGTTTCGTCAGAGTCAGTTAAGTAGTAGCACGTGAAATATATTATGAAATTTGAATGGGCGTGACTACGCCCATTTTTCAAAATCGTAAAATCGTTATTACGTTATTACAAAAGACCAAGATGTGTGCTAAGTATTGTTGCGATTTAGATAAGTAAACGTGCATACAATCATAGTTTCATAAATTTAATGGGCGTGTTCCCGCCCTCTTTTTTTTGGCGATGCGGCCAAATGGAAGCTATAGTTTTTAAATTTTTTTTTAATTGATTTAAAAATGACAGAGTTATAAAGTAATAATTATAATAGAAATACAAGACGAATTTATAACCTCGTCCTTTTTTGGAGTGGGTTAAAAATAATTGAGTCCACTGCAAGGACAGACGAAAAAAAATTTAGTTGCATTACTTTTTGAAAAATTATTCCATAAAAATATTTCTTCTTTTTTTTAAATCACATCAAATAATAAAAATATTTCGTTCTATAAAAATTAAAAAAAATACTGAATTGAACCCTTATTAAGAAATTATGCTTGATCATAAGAATTGTTGAGAAATTTTTATTAATAGTCTGTGAATAAACTACAGCTCGAATTTTAAGCTTGAACCGCAGATATGAGAGTCCAAACATAAAATAATTTCCATGAGTAATTTCTTAGTTTCTTAAATTTATATTTTAGTTAAAAAATATTTTCGAGACTTTTGCTTAAAATCTTGCGCGAAACATTTTCATGGAATATTCTTCATTTGGACCGAAAATTACCTTAAATTTAACCGTAAAGCGTTAAAATGTTTTAACCAAAACAAGGGGAAAATTCCCCATTGTGCAGCAGAGCAAACAACTGAACGCTGATGGTAAAAGTTGTAGAAAACAACGTATTGTTCCATTCTGCTAATGTTTGTTAAAATAATATGCACATCGATACCTTAATATAGAAAGGCCTTAACTCATTATTTTTTTTTTGAAATACAGATTTTTGCATTTTTGGATACATTAGATGTTCTTCTATCGAAATGTACAAAAATCCGGATTTCATAAAAATAATGAGTTAGGGCCTTTCTATATTAATGGAACGATGTGCGCATCTGTCTATGGTGTTATTTGTGCCGTAAAAATTATCAGCTGTAATTATTTTTTTAACTTAATTAAATTTAAAATTTTTTAGTTAATTTTAATTATTATTCGAACTCCATTTGTTTCTATATTTGTGATTTGAACGGGCTAAAAAAGTTCGTATCGCTTTTTAAGCCAAATTACATGTGATAATTATTAATGAACAAATAACACCAAAGTTAGTTGTAAATATTCTGACAACACATAGTTGAACGGAACAGCCAGCCGTTTTCGAAGGCCACTACACCTTCATCATCAGCGTTCTTTTGTGTTTGGTCCACTGTGTGTGGTGTCAGTTGATGTAGATTTCTGCTTATATACTTAGCATTTTATTGCAAATGGAATATGTGAATTGTTTTGATTCATCGTATTTCAATTTGCTGAAAGCTTTTTTGTATTGTAAGCTCAATTTACTTTTTTTAAATTTATTTTTTAAATTTAACAATATTTTTTGCTTTGTTTTGTACAAACAAAAATTAAAAAAAAGTAACTATTTTTTTTATTATTTTAGCTCAGTATTCAAAGGCAAATCAAATATCTTTTAAACTTTAAAAACTATATTATTTGATACAAGCACATTTCACTTTTATTTTCTAATATAATTTTGAAAAAACCAATCAATCAATCTATCAATTTTTAAGCTTTAAAAGCGTTAAGAGCTTTCGAAAAAATAAATTAGTTCTTAAAATCGTTTTACAACTGAAGCAGAGTTTTAATGCAACCCTTCCCTCCCCCCCCCCCCACAAAAAAAATTAATTTTGTTAACCGTAAGAAATCCTTAAGTTCAGGAGATATAAATTTTCAAATTCGCTTTTTAGGGCGAATTCATATCAGATGATCTCTACTGCCCAGCTGACTATTTTCGTAGCCGGCTTATAATTTGAATATCCGTTTAATGTCAATACCACACATTTTTCAAAACTATTTGTACATGAGCCACAATCATTGTTTTCATCATGTTATCAAATAAAAAATTTTAATAGTTATGCGTGATTTAAGCTTTTTGCATCAGCAGTTCGCTTATCTTTTATTTGTTTATATAATTTTTCTTATCGTTATTTAAACCTGTTATTCATATGTACGTATATATAGCTACATAATAAATTACATAATAACATATGTTTGTATGTACTGAAACATTTATTATGATGTTTGTTTATTTTGAAGTTATAAAGGTAAGAGTTAAAAACTTATCAAATGTCAACAAAAATTTTAGTCTCAGACAAAAAGCACACATACATACATATACACAGGTATACATACATATATATATATATATATATGAATACGAATATTTTGCTTATGTTCGCTCAGAGATGGAATCATTTAAGGATTCCAAAAAAAAAGTTAATGTCCTTAAAGTTCGTCAAATGCTTGTTAGATCGCATATCAGCAATAAGGCCAAAGGAAGTAATTTCAGGAATTAATTACAACAACAAAAATTTCAAGCACCGTGAAAACTTAAAGTACCCGCTTGCCAGGCAAGAAATAAATGTCAAATAGGTAACAGTACTTTTGTAATGATGCGTTAGAAATGAACAGTGTGAGAGAAAACTGCAAAAATAAGCAGAAAAAAATAAAAAAAAATTTTACAATTAAATCTTAGTTACCTCAAGTAATTTGGGAATAGTAGTAAAACTGAGCCTGTCACCATCAAGTTAAGGTACTTATTCAAATATTTTAATTAAATTTTTTTATCAAAATTATTTGTGAAACTTTAGTTTAGTTTTTATATTGGAAGTGCGAAAAATAGATTTTCTGAGTTTAAGTGGACTTACATACATGCTGTTTCCACTATTCAGGCAATCGAGTCGTCCAGAAATTTTTTATGAAAATCACAAAAAAATAGTGCTTTTCATACTACTCACGTCGACTGTTCGGTTTGTGGAAACAGGGTGATAAATTCATTAATTCGGCTCAATTAAGCTGAGATTTTTATACAACTTTAAAGGTTTAAGAAATAAGCTTTACTTTTGAAAAATTTATGCTGCTTATCGTTGCATATCAGAAGTTATAAACGAGTTAGTAATGGCCTCACGCGTTGCGTATAGCAATAATAAATGCTTAACGACGACTTCAGCTAACGCTTTTTTATTGCTGTTGTTTTTGTCATTGTTTTATGTGCTTTTATTAGAGATATAAAAATGTCATGATTTGTTACGCGTGAGTCACGCCTTAGACACCTGCGTGTCACGCACTAGTCACGCGTGCTCATGTTAATCTTTAAGTGTTATAATGATTTTGAAAAATATCGTGTGTCATCTTAGAAATCTAATTCTCTTTCTTAGGATTGGAAAAATTAAATTTTTTTAAACGACTTCAGAAAAAGGAGGAGGTTATTAATTCACCTGAATTTTTTATATTTTTTACTTCATAACTCTAAAAATTATTATATTTGTATCTAAGAGAATATAGCTTCCATTTTGTCCCACTGTAAAAACACGATCACTAATTTTTTAATTTCATCTTATGATGTTTTACTTATTTCTTTCGTATGAAACTTACCCAACACATTGGGCTCTTGTAACGACATAATCTCGAAGTTTGAAAAATGGGTGGAGTCACTCCCAATAAAAGTTAATATTATCGGCCATGTCACAGAGTTCAATTCCTTTCGGAAACAAAATGCAATCCACCCCATTTTTGTAGGAGATGGTGTCTGAATAAGAAAAATGAAATACGGATATTTTTCAGGTGTGTCTAGACTGTTCGGAGCGCTAGTATGCTGGGCTGGAGGTGGATTTAATTCTGTTTCCGAACGGCATTAAACTCTGTGACATGGCCAGACATCTTGAGTTCTTAAAAAGACAAAATTTTGCATTCAAAAAAGTGGGCGTAGCCATGCTTATTAAATATTTCACGTGCTTGTCCTTAACCAATTTTGACGGAACTTGGCACACACACCCAGAACTAAAAAAAATACATATTCTTGCATTCAAAAAAGTGGGCAGGGTCATGCCCATTAAAATTTAATGTTTTATTTTACGTTTTTGTACTTAATCAATTTGAACAAAACTAGGCACACACCTTGAGCTCTGTAAAATACTTGATGTTTTCTTCAAAAAAGTGGGCCACGCCTATTAAATTCGAAAATTATATTTCACGTGCTTGAGGCTAAACACTTTTTACAAAATCAGGCACACACCTTAAACTCTGTGAAATACTTAATGTTGTGTTCAAAATAGTGGGCGGGGCGGGCTACTTCAATAAAAGGTTAATGCTAACCTTTAAACCAGCAAGATTTTGCTAAAAAATGCAGTTTGTTCTAAGAGTTACCCACATCAAATTTATTGTATATATGAATTGGTCCACAAAAATAGCCTTTTGACTGACACCACAGTGCATGGGTTGGTTAAATTTCAGGACAAACGAATTTTTTTTATGTGGTTATATGGTCGGACTAAAATTCTCTACATGAATATTTGATTGGAAATTCTGCCATAAGCTTTTAAAGGCACTTGAAATTCAACTTAAATTTCACAATTTTCTTAAAATTTAAATTAACCCTGTAACGGGTTTAAAGTTTTGAACTCTTTCTAATATATAAATTAATAAATTTTGAATATTTATGAGGAATTCTTTAGTGCTTTATAACACACTCTGAGGATACTTATTTGAAACCTTTTTTTAGCGGGGGGCAAAAAAGATCCATACTAAGAGGATTTAAAGGGTTAAAGTGTTCGGCAAAAATGCTCGCCTTAAGGGATTTTAGCATACTGCTGAACACTTTCTGTACCAAAAATGCCAGAATTCGCTTTAGCTTTTCAAGAAACGTTTGCGAAGCGTTTTATCTCAAAACAGAGAAAATTTGTGTTAATGGGATAAAAAAAAAAAATACTAAATGGCTCCCTCGTGCTTATTGTTTTTACAGTACAAAAAAAAACGAAATGAAACGTTTCCTGGTAAATAATTATATTGACTGGCCAATCATGTGAAAAGTGTCGGTGAATTATGTTGCTCAGTAACTAAGTGCGGAAATAATTTTCAACATTTCTTGACTTTATTATAAGTTTTTTATTAGGCTTATTTCTATGGTATTTTGGGTTTTAATTGAAATTATTTTTTTTAACCCTCTGCCTTCCTTTTCCACGTAATATTGACACTTAACAACTTTTATGCTCATCAACTCGCAAAATCCTTACCAGCTTCCTGTAAGCTATTGTTTTTTATTTTATTTTTTGTAATTCTAACTCACTTGTTTTATTTTTTGTAAAAGTAAATAAATTTTTTTTTACTACATCAAAGATTATGATTAAAAAACTTTTTAATTAGTGGTCATTTAAGTTTTTTTTTTTATAACGTACAAATAATTTGCCAAACTATTTTTATAATTGTTTTTTTATTTTTTTATAGCTGCTGCAAATTTAAAAATAATGAAACGATTTGCATGTATGTAAGCAAATATGTTGGTTGCCTTGTGATAAAAATGACATTTTAATTAAAAAGTTATTAAAAAACAAAAAATAAAAAGCAGCAAACAAAACGCATTACAACGACGCGTTGCGACGTTGGAGACATCAGCAATGATTAATTTATGATTATTTGCAAAAAGAGAAAGCACAATCCTGCTAAAAAAAAATGATATAATATAACAATAAATATTAAGCCCATAATTATTAAAGTGATCTAAGTCTTGTGAGTTTTTTGCTATACAATATTAAGTAAATTTTTAAAATTAATATTAGAAAAGCTTATTACATTATATTTGAGTCATATGTTTTTTAAAGGAATTAAACAAATCCACATAAGTGCCCTGGAGACAATCGAATAAACTCATCAATCATATAACTGTGTCTTTTATTTGTTCCGCTACATGTACATTTTGTCGTTAATTTTTGGTAGCAAAAAGCTTGGATTTTTTATTTAAAGGCTGATTCACAAAAAACATTAGTTCCTTTGTAATTGTTTGCTAGTGGTGGAAAAGTGTGGGTTCGAACCCAAAAATGTTGGTAGATACACAGAAAAAACTAAATTTCATTTTCAGTAACCAAATTCGTTGAATCAGTAAATATTTTATTTGAATGCGGTCCTACAAATAATTTTGTAAATTCTGATAAAAATTTTGTAAAAATTTAAATTGATCATAGTTCGGCTGAGAGAAAATGTTACTTCAGTGTGTTGGTGTTTACCTTGCTTGTTGATAGGAACAACGTGCTGTTGTGCGGTTGTTGTTGTTTATTTTGATTGATCGTGTTGTATACATGTAAATGCCGAAAAGTAGCCGACAAACGTCGTGGCCTGTTTCTTCTCTACACAGTTTTTTTGGTACAAATTAATTTAGTGGAACAATACAGAATATTTACTGAAACTAAGTTTTATTTCAAATAAATATTTGTTTAAAATTTTTTGGGAATAATTTTTTCTATTTATGTTTGCTTGAGCGTCTCCAGGGCTTTTAAAATTTTTACTTAAGTTCAAAATAATTTTTAAATTATTGAAAATGTAATGCCTGAAATATTTTAAAACAAAAATTATAAGACTTACAGCACTTTCACAACTAAAGGACACATTTATGTAATTTAAATGTTTTAATGCATTTTTTTTTGGAATCATGATTAAAATGTGAAAATACGGGGGAAATTGCATAATTACAATACGATAAGAGAATGGGCATGATTTTTAATATTATATTTTTATAACGCATTAAGTAACAAATCCTTAAGGGGAAAAAATAAAAATTAAATTTAATATCAAAAGCCATATGAAACATGTAGACGGAAATTATAAGCCAATTTTCATAAGTAGATAAAAGTTATGGTTAAGTGTTGTCAACTCACTTGCCTCCAGATTAACGATGGCAATTCTTCTATGTCTCCGATTGCAGGGTACGGCAAATATATAAATCTATGGCAATATAGAATAATCGTCCTAGTTGAAAGTTTTAGGTTCAAATTCACAGTCTAAATATGTTGACATAGCGAGCCATAACTGCCAAAAAAGCTTAAGTGACATATTTTTTGCACTGCGGTTTTTGATGAAAATTGATTATTTAGGATCGTAGATGATCCAATTTCGTCAAAAAAATTGAGCCCGAAAATGATGTCATTCAAGATTTTTTGTCTGTTATGGCACGATATGAGGGATATTAATATTACAAGCGGCGAAAATTATCAGCTGGGCAGCTAAGACCACCTCATATGAATTGGACTTGCTTGTGATCTTTTACATTGAAATAAAAGAAATTAAGGGCCATTTTCACAACTTAACTTTAGATAAAGGTAGGATTTTGTCTGCCCGATAAATAGTTTTGCCTTATTACTATTTCCCTTTTTTATAGTTATTTTTATCAACAATAATAATATTTAATAGATAAAAAAACAATAAATGAAGATTTAGTAATGCAAAGCCATTTATCGGTCCTACAAAATCCTACCTTTAGTTAACGGCAAGTTGTGAAAATGGCCCTAAGTGTTTTAGGACACTTTCAAAATAAATTTCTCAAATTTTATCAAATATCAATGAAATTAGTGGTACACAAATTTAACCAAACAAAATTATTTGATGATCAGTCTATATGGTTTGAGGAATGTTAAGTTCGAAAAAAATATTTAAAAAATTTTACTTCATTTTTTTTATAGAAAAACGTTAGAGTTTCGCTATTACGAATTTCATTAGTAATTTTAATTTTTTATCTAATATTAATAAAATTGGCATAAGCTTTTAATGTTTTAGTAATTTTTGATTTTGAAAAATTATTTTACATATTTAAAAAACAGCAAAGTTTAGATATTGCGAACTTTATATGTGAGATTTTTTTTAATTAAGTAAGCAATTTGTATGTTTGTTGTCATTAATATATAAATAATGGAAATCTTTTAAAGTTTATATAAATATCTTATACTTTTACAGGACAGTTAGACTTTAACGAATAGAGACAAAAAAAAATTTCAACTTGTATTAAATTACCTTTTGGTTTATCAAAAGTTTATAAAATAAAATTTCAATGGAAATTTGATTAATAAACCTTTTATAAGGCCAAAATATTTTTTATTTATGTAGGCCCTAATAAAATAAATTAAAAAATTTCAATCGTCAAAAACGAAAAAAATCTCCAAAAAAAAAAACGCTAAACCTAAAAAAAACTTCAAAAGGCGCCAAAACTAAGAAAAAAGTGAATAACATTCTTCATAGTTTTTGTCCCAAAAAAGATTAAAAATCGCCAAAATCGCCAAACGAAAAAACGCTAAAATTAGAAAAACTCTAAAAAGCGCCAAAACTAAGAAAAAGCGCTAAAGCTTAAAATATATCGCCAAAACCCGAAAAAATCGGCAAAACGAAAGAAAGGCCAATTATCAGCTTATCTTGATAATTATTAAAAATAGGGTCTGACCACATAAAAAAAATTTTATAATATTCTTCATAATTTTTATTCTAAAATCACTAAAAATAAAAAGGTTGCCAAAAAAACGCCAAAAACTAAAGATGAATCTCCAAAAACTGAAAAAAATCGGTAGGACAAAGAAAGTTCTAAGCGTATAGTATAAGGTATCGTTACCTTAATACAGAAAAGCCCTAACTCATTTTTTTAAATCGATATTTTTGCATATTTCATTACATTAGTTCTTCTTCTTTCGAAATATACAAAATACTCGATTTAAAAAAATAATGAGACAAGGCTTTTCTAAAAAAGTATGCTACCCTTCGTGTGCGCGCTTTGCTCTTTTTATAAACAGTTCAAATATATGTCAAATTTCTCGCTTCGCTGTACTGCCTAGTAAAAAATACACCCTGTTTCTATTAGCATGCTGCAGTACAAAACTAAGATAGAATATGAATAAAATTTATCAATATTTTTAGAACAGGCTAAGCCATACAGAAATCCACTTTATTTTGTTTTTTTTTCTAACGCTAACATTTGTGACTTTTGTCCAGCTAATTTGGAATTCGTACCACTGTGCGATGCCTTGAAACTAATTAAAACATATGTGCATATAAAGACCAGCAATTTATTAAACACATTATTTTGACTAAGTTTGCATGCTTTATGCCGGCACCTAAAGTTATGCCTTAATTTTTTTTTTTTTTTTGGTTTTTCTCTTTAAGAACCGGCAGCAGCTTTTGCGGCCATAATTTTCATAAATTTGTTTCACCACTGACACAGACTACTTCCTCAAATTTTGTCTTTACTTGATTTGAACTGAAATAAATTTAATCAAACTAATACAAAAGTTTTTCTTACCAACCCCCTTCGTTGACCACTTAAGCACACATGCTGTCTTCTATATGAGAAGCAGGAGGAAGAGGAGGAGGAGGGAATTTATTTGATTATAATCGAAGTTTTTGTTTATAAGACGGCATTTTTTTTTGCTCAACATAAAAACAAATTTGTTTTCAAACTTTTTTATTTTCATTTATCTTATCTTCTACTTATGCCTCTTCAAATGACAAGTGCCTGAATACTCGTTCGCCCGTTCATTTGCTCTTTTGTGCTTTATTGAAGTCGTTTCGTATAACTAAACTTTTCCATACCATTTTGCTTATTATGAGTTAATAATGTCTAAAGTTTGGTTTTGTGCTTAATTGTTAGCAATATCCATGACAATTAGTTTTTTTTTTTGCTAAGTTTTCTTTATTATTATTATTTATTTGCTAGTAACATTTATTCATCATAACTAACATTCAGTATTATTCAGTGATGCATAATGTAATAATAATAATAATATTATTTTTTTCTATTGAAATGGTTAGAGTTATAATAAGATTTAGCCGGATTAGATAAAAAGTTTTATAAAAGTTTAATTGGTTATAGACGACGATTGCTTGTGCTGTATGATGCAAGAAATTGAAATTTGTAGCATAGTTTTGGGGAGGAAAAAATTAAAATGAAATAATTATTAATAGGTGGGTAAAAGGGCAATAGTAGAAATCTCTTCTACCAGTAATAAAAAATGGCATTCAAATGAAACTTAGACGATACAAAATCTATTGAAATTTATTTACAAAATGGTAAGATTAAAAAACGCAGCTAAAAGCAAAAAGACATACACTATATAAAATAAAATTTAAAAAGGGGGCTTCCCAATGCCATTTAAAATATTATTTAATATTTTTTCTGCTTCTACTTCATAAATTTTCACAAAACCTTGCAGACACTCTCAAAGTCTTGCATTGATCAATGTTGCATTCTAAAAAGTAGGCGTATCACGCCTCTAAAAATATAATTTAGCATATGCTGGGATTATACTTAAGCAATTTTCACAAAAATTGACAAACTCTTTAAAGGCTTGCAATTTTACAATTACAATTTTACTTAATATTTCGCATAATTTTACTAAAAAGATTTTTACAAGGCTGGGCGCACCACGCCCCTTAAAATATAATTTAACATTTTTCCTGCTTCTGTTTGGTAAATTGCGATGATAATTTACAGATGCTTAGGAATTTGCATTAACACAATCTTAAGTTTGGTGAAGTGCCAAAAAGTGCGCGGATAATAGATTTTCACTTAAATTAGCAGATACGCTTGCAAATAGCACAAATCTTAAGTTTATAAAAGCTGGCTGGGCCTAATCCTTAAAATTTTATTTTATATTAAGACCTCGAAGACTTTTAGCTATCAATATTGTATTTAAAAAAAATGGGCGGAACCACACCCTTAAATATGCATATAATTTAAGATTTGCCGTGATTCTACTTTATCGTTTTTCACTTAAATTGGCAGACACTTTGACACAATCTTTTGTTTAAAAAAGTGTGAAAACGCTTGTTGGCGAAAGTTCCTTAAAGATCAACACTATTTCATTTATGTTAAATACAACACTGTAATTTACGCTAATATACAACACTGTTTTTATACCTTTTTTAGTTCTCTTTTCTTACTTGAGACAGTCCATTTAACTTGTGAAGGAAACACACGCAACAAGCAAGAATATTAAAATAAAAGAATGTTAATACAAAGAATAGTGCAAGTGGTACATTAATTTCAGGATAAGAATAAATTTGCAAGTAGTTTGTTCAGAAACAACGCTTTTAAACGATTTTCTCGTTCGTTTACGCTTGTACTGACAGAATCTTTAAATTGTAAAAGCCCGTCCCGGGCCGAGTCCCTAAAAATTTGGCTTTATATTTCATCTAATTTTAATAAAAAAATAATCTGTCAAAACTTAACACAGACCTATAAAAGCTTGTAAGGATCTATATATCGAGCCATATTTTCGATTTTGTCCTAAGCGACATTTTATCGAAAATCGACTTGTTTTATTGAAATTAAAATATTATGAGTCTAACTAACCATAGTTTAGAATTATAAAAATGTCAAAATTGTTGATAACTTTTAAGATACAGGCTGTTAAATATTATCGTAGACGACAATTTACGTATGTAAAATAAGTTTGAAAGTTAAAAAAAAACCTTCTCCTAAATCGAAAATAAGGCTCGATATGTTGCTTTAGAAGAAGTGGGCCGAACCACGCCTCTTAAAGCTAACTTTAAATTTCACGAACTTTTGCTCAATCGATTGTTGCTAAACCTGCATTATAAAGCTCGGGTTATTTGAACTAATAGAATGTTAAATTCTATTGACATGGGCGGCGCCACGCCTATTATAATTCATAAAGTATTAATAATATATTTTATGGGCCTCTACATAAACGATTTGTTTTTAAACTTTTCACACACATACACTCACACCTTCGAAAAGAGAACAAAGTAGGCAACAAGTGATATTCAAAATATCACCAGTGTTGCCAGAGTTTAAAAATGGCCAGAAAAAATTTTAAAATATTTAAAAAAACTATTTTCTGGTAATTTCATTTTGGACAAGCGTTAAATAAAAATAACACATTGAGAGAAATTTTGAAATAATTTTTTTTTTCAAACAAACATGGAATTAACTGTGGAAATAGGGAAAATTATTTTAAGCTTGGTACATGTTTTCTAAAGCTATTTATGGCCATAGTAAGCAGAGTTGATAATTATTTAAACCCTTAAAGTATGCAGTGTTGTTTTTATTTAAAGAAAACCTTAAATCAGAGTAAATGATATAAATTTTATGCTTTTTTTTTAATAAAACCTTAATGAATTAAAAAGAATTAGGATCTTTTGCTAAAAGTTTAATTGTACTTGCCTAAATGTAGGCTGTACTTCCTAGTCATTATTATATCCCTTATTGTATGCTAATATTTTGCTTTAATATGATAAGAAAATGCTAAGATCTTTTCAATTGTATTATGCTTTTGTTTACTTTATGTTCGCTGGTAATAATTAATAAGAAAGCCTTACAATTGCTTTTAGGAATCTGGCAAAGTTTTCTTAATTCTTATTTTCCTCCTCCCTCCCTCTCCCTTTCACCATAATTTTTTTCTCTTGCCTGTCAAATTAGAATCCATAAGTAATTTTTTTGCTCTTCAACATTTTGTCCAAAGTAAATTTTTCTTTGTACATTTTCAGTTTTACTTAAATTCGTATTTTTCAAAACAAAATAAAGCTTTTTAAAAATCCTTATTTTACGAGTTTTTGCTTATTGTTTAACTTTTTATTTTTACCTAGTCTTTCCTTCGTTTTCGCAATTACAATTTGCATGGTTTCACGTGCCAAACGTATATTTAAACAGTTTACGTGCTGAATGTTAAAGCAAAAGCATATTGTATGTTTTAGCAGCAGAACGAGATGCAAAGCCATAGAGGCAGTGAATGGCTAAGGATACCATAAAAATAACAGAAATGGAAATTATTTCATTTGAAAGCTGAATCAAAGCAAAAAAAAAAACTTAAACCAAATAAAGCTGCACTTAAAGTTCAACATGGGCGGTATATATTTTCAGATATATAAAAAAATAACCTTTGGCAATACCAGCTTGAAATTACCAAATATAAAAATGAACAAAATTAAAAGTTAATATAAGTAAAATTGTACATAAAAGTGCCGCCATAGAACTTGGGTTTTTCTGCGGGCAAGCCAACTCTTGACAGAATTATTTTTATAAAATACATTGATTGACCCTCTAAGCCTTCTCCATAAGTGACTTAGTTGCCTTTTTTCTAAAGAAGAGTTAATTAAGTACCTTTAGCGGAGTTATAGCAGCATTTTTTGAAATTTACTTAAAATAGTCAAGACTCTTAAAGTCCGTTTGAGGGTTAATTTCGCTGTTATTCATTCACCTTTGATGTTTAAGTGCAGCATTTGTTCAGCAGTTTTATGTAAAATTCTGCCAGGAAAACTTTTGTGGGCAATTGTAAACTTCTAATGCTGCCCCGTACATGGGGTCTTTTTTGTCCCCTTCATAGAAAGAGGTTAAGTAAGTACCCATGAACGGGGCTTTAAAAGCTTTACAAAAATATTTGCAATAAAATTTGTCAATATACGAGTATCCTGCAATAGTAAAAATACTAAATTTAGCCAAAACTCCGATTAACTCAAAAATAGATATCAGTTTAAGGGTTAATTTGGGTCATATTCACTTTTATCTTTTAGGTATAAAATATATTCAGCATTTGCATATAAAGCCCACGAACATTTTTTTAAGAATATTTTAACCCTATGATTCCTTCCACGCAGGGGTCTTCTATGCCTCTTTAAAAAAAAGTGGGTAAAGAGGGTTAAGACTTTAAATTAAACAAAAAATACTTGCTCTAAAATTTTATTTTATTTATTTATTTTTTATTTGCAATAAAATTTTTCAATATATGTACGAGTATCCTGCAAAAGCAAAAATTCTAAATTTAGCCTAAACTAAAATAGAAATCCGTTAAAGGGTTAATTTTGCTAATATTCACTTTTGCCTTTTAGGTATAGGACAAATTCAGCATTTGCTTATAAAGTCCCACGAATAACACTTTTGCAGGACTCCGTCCATGTTGGGGTATTTTAGGCCCGTCTAAAAAAAAGTGTGCAAAAAGGGTTAATATTTTAAATTAAATAAAAAAGCATTTGCTGTAAATATTTTATTTTAGTTTTCAGCATATAGCAAAGCTCGGAATTGGGCTTAAATATATAAATTAACCAAAATTTTAAATCCGTTTGAGGGTTAATTTTATGATTATAATTTTATTTTAGGTATGGAAATGTAATCATTACTTCTATGAAAAATTCTAAGAGGAACATTTCTGTAGAATATTTTAACACTTTAGCTCTTTTTCATGTGGGTCTTATGGGCCCTTTTTGAAAAAGGTGGGCAAAACGAGACTCTTTAAAAAGGGGCAAAAAGGATTAAGGTATTTCAACAAACAAAAGAATAATTGTGCTCAAATCTTAATTTCATTATCTGCATATAACAAAACTTAGAATTTAGCTTACAGATCAAAAATTAACCAAAATTTAACATCCGTTTTAGGGTTAATTTTTTTATTTTTATTAATTTTGTTTTGGGTATGAACTGTAATCAGCAATTTTGTAGGAAATTTTAAGTGAAATATTTTTGTAAAATATTTTAAACCTGTAGCTGTTTTTCGTACGGGTCTTTTAGGCCCCTTAGAAAAAAGATAACATATTAAAAAGAGACAAAAGGGTTTGATATATTAAAACAAGCAAATAATATTTTCTTTACAATTCTACTTTAAAGTCTCTCCATAAAGGAGTTAAAACTTAAAATCCGTTTAAGGGTTAATTTTGTAAACCTTTTTAAATTCATTTTAGTTATGGACTTTAATCATTGCTTTCATGAAAAATTGTAAAGGAAAAAATTTTGTAGAATATTTTAAGCCTGTGGCAGTTTTCTGTGTGGGCCTTTTAGACCCCCTTTAAAAAAAAGGTGTTTAAACAGCTATCCATAGGGGTTTAGGTATTAAAAAAACACAAATATTATTTGCTTTACAATTTTACTTTGCTGCCTTAATAAAAGCTTGGAATTTAGCTTAAACACTACAAATTAGTCAAGACATATAGTACGTTTAAGGGTTAATTTTTTTATTATTTAAAATTGTATTTTAGTTATGGCTTGTTATCATTACTTTTATGTGAAACTCTAAGAGGAACATTTTTGTAGAATATTTTAGGCATTTAGATCTTTTCCTCATGGGTCTTTTAGGCCCTTTAAAAAGGGGCGAGGGGAGTACTCTTAACCTAGAGGAAATAACTGGCTAAAATATTCTACAAAAGTACGTACCACAGTATTCTACTATAGCTTACGGATTGTCCATAAAAATCAAGTTAATCAATAGAAATAATACCACAACTAAAGTGCTTCCTAGGGTTAATTTCGTATCTTTTGATAATTGGTGCTAACACGACCCAGAAATCTAGAGTTTATCATGCTTATAACTTATTACTTATCAAATATAACATATACAATCTGAAGTAGGGCATTTTCTAGTACAAAATTTAAGAACACGAGAAAGAGAGAAAGAAAGAAAACCTTTAATATGTACAACGAATAGCCAGAGGAGAAAACGACATGGAAATCATATTTATTAACGTACCAATTTCAACTTATTTTGCATGCAGAAATGCACTTCATTGACTTTTTACTATATATAGAGAAATGTGTAACAATAGTTTGCAGCGACAATAGCCAACTATGAAACAACATTTTAAATAACAATAACTACAAATTCCAACCAGCCAGGGCAACACTTCCGTTTCCTGCTTCTCCTCCCACCATATTCGCTAGCTATATGATTTATATAGAGACTTCTCCTTCTCCCTCTCTTTCTTTTACATTTTTAGCTGGTGTCCTTTTTATAGCCACTAGTTCAGAGTTAGTTTTACCAATCTGTTTCTTAAAATATTTATGCACGTTCCAGTAAAGCAGTAGTGCTTCGTCTTATTTATATTTTAAACAAATTGCAAATGTTTTGTAAACAATTTATTAGTTTTCTATAGATTTTTATTTAGTTTTACTTTTTTTTACTTTATACAAATTTCCAATAAATCGCAGCATTGGAAAATGTATTAGCAAAAAAAAATCATAAATAGAAAGAAAAATATTGTTTAAGAATTTTATTATTAATATTTATATTAAAAAGACGATGCAAAATTATTCATACTGAGCAAATAAAAGGTTTTCAAGATCTCTTACTGTTATTATTAATATTTATATTAAAAAGACGATGCAAAATTATTCATACTGAGCAAATAAAAGGTTTTCAAGATCTCTTACTGGTTTAGATACACGAGTGGTTCAGTAAGCAAATATTTTTGTGAGTTCATTGAAAGTGAAGTTAAATATTTTGCACTGAAAATAATTTAAATTGGGTTTAAAATCATTTTAAAAGTGCTTGAAAGTGTTTTGAAGAATGTTTATTTCTTATAGAAACGTCTGCTGTGTCACATCACACTTTTCTTAATAAAAAGTCTGCTGTGTCACATCACACTTTTCTTAATAAAAAGTCTGCTGTGTCACATCACACTTTTCTTCATAAAAAGTCTGCTGTGTTACATCACACTTTTCTTATAGAAACGTCTGCTGTGTCACATCACACTTTTCTTAATAAAAAGTCTGCTGTGTCACATCACACTTTTCTTAACAAAAAGTCTGCTGTGTCACATCACACTTTTCTTAATAAAAAGTCTGCTGTGTTACATCACACTTTTCTTATAGAAAAGTCTGCTGTGTCACATCACACTTTTCTTATAGAAAAGTCTGCTGTGTCACATCACACTTTTCTTATAGAAAAGTCTGCTGTGTCACATCACACTTTTCTTATAGAAAAGTCTGCTGTGTCACATCACACTTTTCTTATAGAAAAGTCTGCTGTGTCACATCACACTTTTCTTAAAGAAAAGTCTGCTGTGTCACATCGCACTTTTCTTATAGAAAAGTCTATTGTTTCACATCACACTTTTCTTATAGAAAAGTCTATTGTTTCACATCACACTTTTCTTATAGAAAAGTCTGCTGTGTCACATCGCACTTTTCTTATAGAAAAGTCTGCTGTGTCACATCGCACTTTTCTTATAGAAAAGTCTGCTGTGTCACATCACACTTTTCTTATAGAAAAGTCTGCTGTGTCACATCACACTTTTCTTATAGAAAAGTCTGCTGTGTCACATCATACTTTTCTTCATAAAAAGTCTGCTGTGTCACATCACACTTTTCTTATAGAAAAGTCTGCTGTGTCACATCACACTTTTCTTATAGAAAAGTCTGCTGTGTCACATCACACTTTTCTTATAGAAAAGTCTGCTGTGTCACATCACACTTTTCTTATAGAAAAGTCTGCTGTGTCACATCACACTTTTCTTATAGAAAAGTCTGCTGTGTCACATTACACTTTTCTTATAGAAAAGTCTGCTGTGTCACATCACACTTTTCTTATAGAAAAGTCTGCTGTGTCACATCACACTTTTCTTATAGAAAAGTCTGCTGTGTCACATCACACTTTTCTTATAGAAAAGTCTGCTGTGTCACATCACACTTTTCTTATAGAAAAGTCTGCTGTGTCACATCACACTTTTCTTATAGAAAAGTCTGCTGTGTCACATCACACTTTTCTTATAGAAAAGTCTGCTGTGTCACATCACACTTTTCTTATAGAAAAGTCTGCTGTGTCACATCACACTTTTCTTATAGAAAAGTCTGCTGTGTCACATCACACTTTTCTTATAGAAAAGTCTGCTGTGTCACATCACACTTTTCTTATAGAAAAGTCTGCTGAGTCACATCACACTTTTCTTATAGAAAAGTCTGCTGTGTCACATCACACTTTTCTTATAGAAAAGTCTGCTGTGTCACATGACACTTTTCTTATAGAAAAGTCTGCTGTGTCACATGACACTTTTCGTATAGAAAAGTCTACTGTGACATCACACTTTTCTTAATAAAAAGTCTGCTGTGTCACATCACACTTTTCTTAATAAAAAGTCTGCTGTGTCACATGACACTTTTCTTTTAGAAAAGTCTGCTGTGTCACATCACATTTTTCGTATAGAAAAGTCTACTGTGACATCACACTTTTCTTAATAAAAAGTCTGCTGTGTCACATCACACTTTTCTTAATAAAAAGTCTGCTGTGTTACATCACACTTTTCTTATAGAAAAGTCTGCTGTGTCACATCACACTTTTCTTATAGAAAAGTCTGCTGTGTCACATCACACTTTTCTTATAGAAAAGTCTGCTGCGTCACATCACACTTTTCTTATAGAAAAGTCTGCTGTGTCACATCACACTTTTCTTATAGAAAAGTCTGCTGTGTCACATCACATTTTTCGTATAGAAAAGTCTACTGTGTCACATCACATTTTTCGTATAGAAAAGTCTACTGTGTCACATCACACTTTTTTATAGAAAAGTCTGCTGTGTTATGAAATATTTTCCTTATAGAACATTTTACTAAGATACTCTATTTTACCTTCTTTTTCTTTTTGTTTTACCTTAGAAGTATGCTCTTCTTTTTGTTTTACCCAAAAGTATGCTTTCTTCGATAAAAAAATTTGCAATTCATAGCCAAATTTTTTGTGCAACTTCTGTCCAGAATTATTGGATTTTCTAGTCGAAAAAGTAAAAAAGGAGGATGTGGAAGTCTTGCTTTTAATTACTTTTATCTTTTCCTGAAATAATAAAAAATTAAAGCTTTTTCTATTGCTTACTTTTTGGTGCTCTGCCTTATTCATATGCTAGGCTCAACAATAAAAATAGTTTTTCATTAGCATTTCTTTGAGTTTTTAAATTTAATGCAAACTTTGTTGTTGTTGCTTACGATCCAAGTGTAGCCTAGATTTAGCAGATTTTGTATGGCTTTGAAATTGTTATGCAACCCTTAGGATATGCTGTTAATTTTGTTTGTTTGTGCTATTTTGAAGAACAGAAGGTCTTTATGAATATATTGGATTTTCGAAAAAAATTTATATGATTTCTTTTTTTTATGAAAAACAACAACGTAACCACTTAATACTAATGAAAAAGTTTTGGATTCGGTTACGCATTTACGTGTGGAACTGGCGTCAGAATAGTATTTGTTTTCTTTTCATCTTTTTTTTATTATTGCAAGATAACTTAAAAAAACTTCTAAAAATTTTGAGACATCCTTATAGACTAAAAAAAATAATCTCTCAGTGGGTCTGGATTAAATCATAAACTTCATTGAAAAAAATTTACTTTCAATCATATAAAACTACAAATTGATTAATTTTTTTTTTGATATTAAATTGAAAAAAAAATAATCTTAATAAATAATCTTGAGCATGTCCTTCAAAAAAAAATTCATGAGTAATGTAATTTTTTTTTTAAATTCCCGAAGGATTATAACGACATCATGGCACAATGATGATGATTATGATGCCCATAAAAGAACGAAATGCAAAATAAAATAGAGACATCAAATTATATACTAAAATATGATAAACAAATCAAAAGGAATTTCTCAGAATAAAGCAAAATTGACAGAGATATTAAAAAAAATTTCTTAGACAAAAACTAAATTCTTTGAAAATGAAACAGAAGCGAATAATTAAAATTGCAATGAAGCTTAAAGCATTGACACTAATTTACACTTGGCGTTTTTTCTCGCTAGATTTTGCTTCATATATTTAAAAAGTTTTCATTTTTATTTTTAAAAAAAAAATAACTATCTCTTTGCATATAAAATATTAATAAATCAAGCCTTTTCTTTACCTCAATTTACTCCTTAAATTGGAAAATCATAAAATCTTAATTTCACAAGGTTAACTTAACTACAAAAATTGTAAATCACTTAAGGGATTGATTGATAGCTCCGGGTAAGAAAAAAATTAATGTGACAGTAATTTAATATTTCATTAAAGAATTTATTTCCTAACAGTCGCAAAAAAGCAATAACCACAAATTTATTTATAAAGAACATAACATTTCACATTTGAACTATTAATGAAAAAAGCAATTTATAAAAAGCAGCATAAATCCGACAACCTATTTTAAGCAAATAAACTTTCGCCATAAAATCGAAACAATAAAAAGAAAAACATCCCCTAAAAGGCAAAAATAAATATCAGGTGTTTTGCTAGAACAAAAATTTCATTTTCTTACTTTTATGTGCATTTGATTTCAAATTCAATTTTATTACCTTCACGTTGTACTCGAAAATTCAAAAACCCCTAAAAGTAGGCAATGAAATTGCTAAAACTTGCCCCCAGAAATGCTGTATATAAGTACATAGCTAAAACTTAATTAAACTGTGTCGTCATTTTATTATTTGGCAAGACAACAATATTGATTGCAGTGTATGTTCAATACAAAGTAACAAGAAAACTTTCGAAAGCTTAAATCAATATTATAAATGAAATGGGCAATAAACCTAAAAATAGGCTATACATTTTTGGTTAAGATTTGATTTAGAGCAGCAAAAACATAAAATAACTAAATTAAAAATTTAATTTAGGTAATGTATTAATCAACTTAAGAATGGACTGGTTGGTCAAACATCAGTATCATACTCGTCATTTACAACAGATTCTCCAGGTATTCATTGTAAAGGATTTTTTTAAAGCAGTTTTTTTTTTAAAGACTGTAAGTAAAAAGTTTTATATAATAAAAGAAGTACTGTTTCGCGCCTAAAATAAAATCTTGCTAAAGAGAAAAATTTTTAGAAAAAATAATTTTTTTAAAGTTAATTTAATTATAATTTTTCGAACTTCATTTGTTTCTGTATTTATGATTTGAATAGGCTAAAGTTCGTATCGCTTTTTAAGCCAAATTACATGTGATAATTATTAATGAACAAATAACACCAAAGTTAGTTGTAAATATTCTGACAACACATAGTTTTATAATTTTTTTAATTTTCTTTTTTATAAAATAATAAATTTTTATAAAAATTTACTTTTTAATTCACATATGTATATATGTATGTATATATATATTATTTTAATTAAAAAGTACTTCTTTTTGGAAAAATAATCTTTCTTTCTATTTTTTTTATGAAAAATATTTTTTTTTTATAAAAAGTACTTAGTACCACATTTTTATAAAAAATTAATTTGTATTACTATTGTTTAATAGGAAGTTAATGTTTATGAGGAAATACTCTTTTACACAAAAGCTGCCTTTTTACAAAAAAGTACTTTCTTACATACCTTAAAGGTACTTTCTTAAGTACCTTTTTGCAAAATAGTACCTTTGCTTTTTAAAAATTACGTTTAAGCTAAAAATATTTTTTGACATTAGCAAAAATGTGGAAAAAATTAACGGTTTGTTTATTTAGGTGAAATTTTTTTCCACATGAATTACAAAAGTTGCACGTGAAAGGAAATGTTTGCCTATTATTCCTGATAAGGCTAAATGTTGCTTACATTAAACTTGAAATGAGGGTCTCCACAATATTCACTAACTGCTCCATAAAAAGTACTTAATTCCATTTCTCTATAAAACGTAGTTTTAACTACCTTTTATTAATTAAAAAGTACCCTTTTACACAAAAAGTGCCTTATCACAAAAAGTACTTTTTTCAAAAAAGTACCTTTTCGTTAAAAGTTTCATTTTTAAAGAGGTTTTTCTTTACAAAAAAATACTTTTTTCTAACAAACAAGTACCTTTTTGCAAAAAAGTACCCTTAAGAAGTTATGAATACATAAAAAATAATTTCAAATATTAACCTTGGACAGAAACTAACGTTTGTTTAGTATTTTTTCTTAAAAAATCATTAAAAAAATTTTTTTTGTAAAAAGCATCTTTTAAAAAACCTACATTTTTGTGAAAAGTTTTATTTATATAATTATTTTCTCATTTCGTTTCTTTTTATAAAGTACCTTTTACAACTTTTGATGAATTAAATTTTATGACAAAAGTACCTTTTTTACAAAAAAGGACCTTTCAGGAAAAGTACCTTTCCAGAATAATTAATTAATAATTTTAACTTTGAAAGAAAAATTAACGTTTATTTTTAATACTTTTGTTAAACAATTATCTCTTTCAAAAAATTTCTTCTATACAAGGCATCTGTTTTATTAAAAAAAAAAACAAAATTTTTATGAAAAATTTGGTTTTAATAAAAAAAAATTATATAACGTTTATTTTTATGTACTACTTTTGATTTTATGCATAAACAACTTTTAACAAAAAAAAAAAAAACCTTTTTACAAAAAAGTACCTATTTACAAAAAAAGTACCTTTTACAAAAAAGTACCTTTTTACAAAAAGTAACTTTTCACAAAAAAGTGCCCTTTTACAAAAAGTACATTTTTTACAAAAAGGACTTTTTAAGAAAAAGTACTATAGAATATGTTTTTTATAAAAAAGTATCTTATGCCTTGGAGGTTTATATAGAAAACATAGATTTTTATAAAAAAAGTTTCTTTTCACAAGATAGTAACTTTTTTAGAAAATAAATAACTTTTTATAAGAATATGAATTTTTTTTAATTTTTTTTTTTTATAAAAAGTTAGCCACTTAATAAAAACAAGCACATATATTTATAAAAACAATAAAGCTCCACAAAAATACATATTTTTGTATAATATTACTTTTTTGCAAAAAATTATCTTTTAGGGAAAAGTACGATTCTATATAAATTGAGTTTTGTAAAAAAGTATCTTATTATAAGAATTCATGTTTTATATACAAAACTTAAATTTGGATTAAAAAATACCTTTTCAACTGATAGTACATTTTTAGAAAATAAATAAAAATATGAATTTTTACAAAAAATATTTTTTTTTTATAAAAATCATGCCTTTTAAAAACAAGCACATATGTATATTCTTTTAGGAAAAAGTACTTTTCTATATATAATATGAATTATATAAAAAAGTTATAAAAAATTTTATTATAAGCAAGTAAGAGTGCAATATTTGGCTGTGCCGAATCTTATATACCCTTTACTAAAGTACGTTTATGTATTATAGAGATACATACATAAGCACATATTTACTGTTATGTACAAAGAAAAAAAAAATAATTTTCAAACCCTAGAATCATCATTTTAGATTTTTCTGATTACTTATACCAATCTAGTAGTTCTTAACAAAAATATAGAAAGTGTGTTAAGTGAAAAAAAAATGAAATTCATAAGTCTTATACCAATCTAGGAGTTCTTCAAAAAATATAGAAAGCGTGTTAATTGGAAAAAAAGTAAATTCCAAAAAAATGTTTTATTTAGTTACTTTAATGTCGAGAAAAAAATCAAAGTTTCCAGCTCTGAAGCAGTGGTTTTTATTTTTATAATTTTCTATACCAAACTTTTCTTTCCAAAACGTAATATATATATATATATATATATATATATATATATAAAGGCAAAGATAAAAATTAATTATACTAAGTTACTCTTATATATTAAAAAGTGTAAGTTTCCCAACCCTGAAATCATCCTTTTTGATTTTTCTGATTTCTTACACCAATCTCATTCTTTTAAGAATTTAAGATATCTTTAATTTATAGAGAAAAAAGAAAAATTTGCTTTAGTAAGTTACTTTTGTATAAAAAAAGGTTAAAGTTTTCCAACCCTGTTAACATCTTTTTAATTTTTTCAAGTTTAATTTTTAAATTGAAATACCAAAATTATTCGTACTGAAGTATAAAATAAGTTTATTTAATAAAAAAATAAAAATTAATTTTCGGTAGTTAAATTTTATACCACAAAAAGTTTCAGTTTACCAACCCTGGAATCATCATTTTTGATTTTTCTGATTTCGTACACCAATCTTTTTCTTTTAAGAATATAAGATATGTTTAATTTATAAAGAAAAGGAAAAATTTGTTTTAGTAAGTCACTTTTGTATTATAACTTAAAGTTTTCCAACCCTGGAAACGTCATTTTAAATTTTTTAATTTTTTATTTTTTTTGTTTGAAATAACAATTTTATTCGTGGTAAAGTATAAAATAAGTTTATTTAATAAAAATAAATAAAAAATTAGTTTACGGTAGTTAATTTTATATATCACAAAAATCGTAGGTTTTCCAACCCTGGAATCATCCTTTTTGTTTTTCTGATTTCTTACATCAATGTCTTTCTTTTAAGAACATTAGATATCTTTAATTTATAGAAAAAAAGGAAAAATTTGTTTTGGTAAGTTACTTTTGTATCAGAAAAAAAGTTAAGGTTTTCCAACCCTGGAAACGTCTTTTTAATTTTTTTAATTTTTTTTTTTAGTTAGAAATACCAATTTTATTCATACTGAAGTATAAAATAAGTTTGTTTAATAAAAAAATAATAATAACTAGTTTTCGGTAGTTATTTTGTATGGCAAAATGAGGTTTAAGCTTCCCAGCTCTGAAACTGTCTGCTCGATTTCGCTGATTTTCAATACCAATCTTTTTTTGGACAATTTCTGACACACCAGTCCAAGAACGAAGTCTCTAGCTTTTCTGGGAGCTTCGGAAAACCGATTTAACGTACAGACAGACGGACATCGCTTATTCGTCTTCCCTATGCATAAGGATCCAGAATATATATACTTTCTGGCTCGCTGATTAATATTCTGGAAATTACAAACGGAATGACAAACCTTTTTACCATTTTTTGGTAAAGGGTATAAAAATTACTTTTATACAGAAAACATAAATTTTAATTAAAAAGTACCTTTTTTGAAGATAATAAATTTTAAGAAAATAAATATATTTTTATACAAATTCAAATAAAAAAAAATTGACATACAAAATTAAACTTTTTAGAAAAATCTATATGCATATTTTTAAGAAAATAATATATATATACAAATAAAAAATAATAATATATAAATATACTAGCTGAGCCCGGCAAACGTTGTCTTGCCCTCAATTATTTTTCTTAACTACAAATTGCTTCACACATTGGTCACATGCACAGAAAAAATTATTCCCAAAAAATGTTCAAACAAATATTTGTTTGAAATCAAACTTAGTTTCAGTAAATATTCTGTACTGTTCCACTAAATTAATTTGTACCAATAAACTGTATAGAGAAGAAACAGGCCACGACGTTTGTCGGCTACATTTCGGCATTTACATATATACAACACGATCAAACAAAATAAACAACAACTAAACAACAACAACCGCACAACAGCATGTTGTTCCTTTCAACAAGCAAGAGAAACACCAACACACTGAAATAAGATTTTCTCTCAGCCGAACTATGATCAATTTAAATTTTTACAAAATTTTTATCAGAATTTACAAAATTATTTGTAGGACCGCATTCAAATAAAATATTTACTGATTCAACGAATTTGGTTACTGAAAATGAAATTTAGTTTTTTCTGTGTGTCGGGTCAAAACCAAAACGAAAACCTACTCGGCGTTGACTCGAACCTGTGTTCAAAATTTCACCTCCACAGCTCTTATAGTTCCAGAGCTCATGCGTTAGGAACAAACACACACTACGATGTTATATATATAGATAAATATATACAAAATAATACTTTTTTGCAATCAAAGTATCCTTTTATGGAAACATGCATATAAAAAAATAGTTTTTTTGTTTTGTTTAAATATTGTTTAAAAAGTCAATAATTTATGTAAAAAAATCGTAGGATTTTTGATAGTCCTTCGAACTGTATTACGGTTACTCCTGTTATAAATTTGTACAACAATTGTGCATACATGCATATATATACATACATTAGATCATCTTTTTTTTCTTCTTTCCGTTTATGATTTACTGTAACACTTGACACAATAAAGAAAATGCCATAAAAGTCAAACGATAAAAGAAGAATATATATCCAGGGAAAAACTTTACAACAATTGCAACATAATTGCCGCGGCTGCATGTTATTGTTCCTTCTCCCACTCCCACACGAACAACGACAAGCTATTGTTGTCTGGCACGTGTCCTTTGTCAAGCAGTGACAGCCCCAGAACGCAGAGAATCAAGAATTTATTCTTTAGTTGATATTGATTTTCCAGTTGATTTTATTTACTTGTAAAATTTTTTTCTCCGATAAAAAAGCAAGATAAGAATAAATATGCAGCATAAACTCTACTTGAAAACTACTTAAGCCTAAGTTTTTTTCTTTTGTGTAAAGGAAATCTTCAACATGCTTGGCAGATAACTTACAAATTTGTAATAAATATTTAAACATAATTTTGTGGTTGTAAAAACTCGATACCCCAAAAATTTTTATAAAATCTTTCAACTTGTGTGGTGGATGGCGGCATTCTGGCATCCCTTTATAAACTTCTTCCTCCTCCCTCCAACCAATTACGCTTACTTGCTTCCTTGATATTTAAATTTTAGCCTTTATATCAGATTTCCTTTATTGCTTTAGAGAATTTTGCAAAAAAAAAAAAATTTCTGTTAGGCATATGTATTGAAAATGGCACAGGAAATTTTAAGTTATTGAAGTGTTTGTTATCAAAAGGGGTTAATTTGTTTAATTTTTCCATTAAATTTTAGAAGCACTCTTGTAAGTTGATTAAATGTCATTTTGTGTTTAAAATCATATACATTCTTTCAAAGGAAGCCAATCACATGAGTTTTAGTTTAATTTTAAAAGCATACTTTTTGGCTGGAAGAAGATCTATAAGAATTTTAAATAAAATTTATCACACTCAATATTTTAAAAGTGATAAAAAATTTTATAAAAATAATTATATCTTTACTAGGGCTTATATCAAAGATTTCGCTTAAATTTAAAAGCATACTTCTCGGCCGCTTTGTGTATGCTGTATTGCAGCATACCTTAAGGATGATGATTGAAAAAAGAAACTTAAATTTTTATTATTAAACGCAATTTTTTCAACAATTATGTTCTTTTTCATTTCAAAAATAATAATTTTCTTACTCAAGCTCTTTAGTGGAATATTTTTCATTCTATTGATTTTCATTAAAAACGAAAATATTTTTATTAATAACTGTGAATTTCTTCGACAAAACAAGAAAAGTAAATTTAGACTGAATGGGCAAATATAGCATTTTTTTTTAATTTTGTTATGATGCGCCGGTTTTCAAAATGTACACTACAAAAATAAATATGCTTAAAATTCAGTTAACAAAAACCTTAAAGTCAAACGTTGCCCACAATGCTGTTCGCGCCCGATGCTTAAAAGTTTTGTAACTGGAGTCAGTAAAACAAATTCTAATAAAGTGCTGCAATCTTGCTTGACTTCGATTTAAAATGGAATTTCTAATAATGTTTTGCTTAGCTGTAATATGAACAATTTTAAAAATCTACTAACTGTCTTAAGGCAACACTGGCAACACTGCTGATATTTTCAAGATAGCAAATTCGCTGCTTTTATTTTCTTAAGGCGTGTGCCAAGGCGAATTATTATTTGACGATGTTATAGCACACTGGTTTTATAGAAGGGATCACGGAACACTTTCCTTATAGAAAAGTTGACTGTTTAACAGAACACCTTTCTTACAGAAATCTTGAATGTTTTACAGAACACTTTTCTTATAGAAAATTTGATTGTTTAACCGAAAATTTTTCTTATAGAAAATTTTACTGTTTAACAGAGAACTTTTCTTATAGAAAATTTGATTGTTGAACAGAACACTTTTCTTAGAGGATAGTTGACTGTTTAATAGAACACTTTTTTTATAGGAAATTTTACTGTTTAACAGAACACTTTTCTTATAGAAAATTTGATTGTTCAACAGAACATTTTTCTTATAGAAAATTTGACTGTTTAACAGAACATTTTTCTTATAGAAAATTTGACTGTTTAACAGAACACTTTCCTAAGAGAAAATTTGACTGTTTAATGAAACACTTTTCTTATAGAAAAGTTGCCTTTTTAGCAGAACACTTTTTTAATAGAAAAGTTGACTGTTTAAAAGAACACTTTTCTTAGAGAAAAGTTGACTGTTTAACTGAATTATTTTCTTGTAAAAAATTTGACTGTTGAAAAGAATACTTCTCTTATAGAAAAGTTGACTGTGTAACAGAACACGTTTCTTAGAGAAAATTTGACTGTTCAACAGAACACTTTTCTTGTAGAAAAGTTGACTGCTTAACAGCACACTTTTCTGATAGAAAAGTTGTCTGTTTAACAGAACACTTTTCTTATAGAAAGGTTGTCTGTTTAACAGAACACTTTTCTTATAGAAAGGTTGTCTGTTTAACAGAACACTTTTCATATAGAAAACTTGACTGTTTGACAGAATACTGTTCTTATAGAAAATTTGTCTTTGCATACTTCTCTAACAGAAAATTGTACTTAATCATGGAGCAATTTTTTCATAGAAAAATTTACTAAGTCTCGGAATAATTTTCTTACAGAAAATTTTACTCTAACACGAAACACTTTTTTATGAAAAAGAATTGATAAAAATCATTGAGACAATGATAGTAGAAGCGCCTAAGCTGTTCGAAAGTTTCGCCAAAAACGATTGGATATAAGTGCTTGAGATGTAATTTAAATTTTTAATGAGCATAAGCCCCCCCACTTTTTTTTTAACGCAATTTTAAAAATAAGTCCTCAAATTCATTTGACTGCTCTTCCATATTTATTATTATATTAAATGAAGCTTTATTCCTATTTGCTAACATTGAATTATCTTAACAGTTAATGTGAATCTTTCTAGACAGCCGCAAAGTATGCTAAAGAAATAATTGCAGAACTTTAGCTAAACGTAACATTTGGGGTTTTTGTTTGCTTGACTTAAGCAGAGAGCAGCAGTGATATAAATTAATGCACCATAACCGTAAAAATAAAACATAAGAAATGAAATGAAAAATTGTTAAAGCAGGATAATAAGCATAAAACAATCCAAACTGAAGTAGGCAATGCATTTTTTTCTTACAACTCTACAAACTAACGAACTTAATTTTTTTTATCATACTTTTCTTATTTGTCTTTTAATTAAAACTAAATATTCGCTAGTTAGAATATCAGAAAACAAAAATACTTTCATTTACATTTTGTTTTATACCATATATTTCCTATTTCCGCCACCTGTTGTGCTGGTTGATATAATTCGCATATTTTTCCGCTGAAAAACAAAAATTAGCATATAAATTGAATTGATTTTTAATATTTTGTGGCTTTGTTTTCAAATATTTTGAATAAAAGTTGTTCAACGCTAAAATTCACATCATCAGTTGGTTGGGTTTTCATATAAATAAAGGGGCTGCAAAATTATTTCTCTCTCTCTCTCTCTCTCTCCCTCTCTCTTTCACAAAAAGACTAGAAATAATAATAATAAAACAAATAGCAGCATATTTTTGAAATAAATTAAATTAAACAAAATGAAGGAATGGCGAATAGAAAAAAATATGATAACTTGATTGTCAAGAGTTTGTCTTACTTTGAACTTACCTCCAAAAAAATTTGAAAAAAAGCAGAAGTCAACAGCCTTCTCTTTTTGCAACAATTAAATAAACAAACAAATAATGACAAAAAGTCAATGAACAATTCGCAATAATTGTTGTTAAGCAAAAGCAGACGCTTGCACAAAAACATACACTTTTTTTTTTATTGTGCAAACATACACATAAACACCAACCCACCCTTTCGCTCGCGGGGCAGGAAGTCTTTAGCACAAGGGTGGCTGTTGTTACAGCTACAGCACTTAATAACAACAAATTATTATTACGCTGCATAAACACAGTAAAATACAACAAAAAATACAGCAGTAAAGCACTAAAGTCATTGCCTTGCCAGGAGAGGTTTGTAAATAGTTTTTACCCTCCAGAAGTTGTCAATATTCAATGCTTTGATGTATGTATACTCATTTGTTTGACTGTGTGTGTTTTTTTTTTCATATTAATATTTTTCTGTGCAATTGATTTTGCTAAATTATGCAGAAAAGTTTTTCTTACAAAAGCAAACAACAATAAAGAAGCAGCAGTTGCAGTGATTTTTAATTATAATGAGAGTTTTTTTTTACAAAAATTTATTTTTGAAAACAATTTTTTTGTAAGGATTTTGTCTTTTATAATTTTTTTCTTTTGCATGTGATTGTTATTGTTAATGTCTTTAACGAGCCAAAAAGAAAAAAAAAAAGATTACAGGCGCATTCAAGGGCAAGCATACGTAAGTTACCCTTTAAAAAATGGTGATTTTTGTAAAACGTACTTTTTATTAAAGGTACTTTGAATACAAGGTACTTTTTTATGGAAGGTACTTTTTAAAAAAGGTAATTGTTTTAAAAATGTACTTTTTGTAAAAATTATTTAATGTGAAAGGTATTTTTTAAAAAGTACTTTTTATAAAATAGTACTTTTTTTAAAAGGTACTTTTTATAAAAGGTCCTTTTTATATAAGGTACTTTTTGTAAAAGGTACTTTATAAAAAGTACCATTTGCAAAAAGTATCTTTTATAAAAAGTACCTTTTATAAAAAGTATCTTTTAGTAAAAGTACCTTTTAAAAAAGTACCTTTTATAACAAGTACCTTTTAAAATAGTACCTTTTATAATAAGTATTTTTTAAAAAAGTACCTTTCGTAAAAAATACTTTTTATAAAAACTAAAATGTACTATTTATAAAAGGTACTTTTTATAAAAGGTACTATTCATAAAAAGTACTTTTTTAAAAGGTCCTTTTTATAAAAAGCAATATTTATAAAAGGTACCTTTTATAAAAGGTAATTTTTTAAATGTTCTTTTTTTAGAATGTACTTTTTTTATTAAAGGTAACTTTTATGAAAGCTACTTTACATAAATGTACTTATTTTAAAATGTACTTTTTCTTAAAAAGCTTTTTATAAAAGTGTTTTTTAAAGCTACTTTTTATAAAAGGCAATTTTTATAAAAAGTAATTTTTATAAGAAGTACTTTTTATTAATGACACTTGTAGAAAGGAGTATTTTTTATAAAAGGTACTTATTGTGAAAGGTACTTTTTGTAAAAGGTTGTTTTTGTAAAAGGTAGTTTTTATAAAAGGTACTTATTATAAAAGTTACTTATTTTCAAATGTACTTTTTTTAAATGTACTTTTTATAAAAGATTTTTTTTATAAATGTACATTTTCTTAAAAAGCTCTTTATAAAAGTTTTTTTAAAGCTACTTTTTATAAAAGGCAATTTTTATAAAAAGTAATTTTTATAAGAAGTACTTTTTATTAATGGCACTTTTAGAAAGGAGTACTTTTTATAAAAAAAGGTACTTGTTCTGAAAGGTACTTTTTGCAAAAGGCAGTTTTTATAAAAGGTACTTATTATAAAAGATTCCTTTTATAAAAGGTACTATTTATCAAATTAAAATTTTTATAAAATGTACTTTTTATAAAAAGTACCTTTAAATAAAACTAATTTTTATGAAAGGCATTTTTTATTGAAAGTACTCTTTATAACAGACAATTCTTACTTATAAAAGTTGGTACCTTTTGTAAAAGGTAATTTACTACCATAATATTTTTTTAAAGGCCCTTTGTATACAGTTTTACAAAATGTTCTAAAAGGTACTTTTTATAAAAGAAATTTTTTAAAGGGACTTTTTAAATAAATACTTTTTTACAAGGTACTTTCTTCTTTTTATGGAAGGTGCTTTTTTTAAAAGGTACTTTTTTATAAAATGTACCTTTATTTAAGGTATTTTTTTATAAAATGTACTTTTTATAAAAAAAGTATTTTTTATAAAAGGTACTTTTCGTGAAAGGCACTTTTTATATAAGGTACTGTTTTTTAATAGGTATTTTTTATAGAAGATATTTTTAATTAAAGGCATTTTCATGAAAGGTCATTTTATATACTTTTATATTTATATGCTGATTATAAAACGGAAAGTTTTAAAAAAGGTACTTTTACTGAGAGTTTCTATAAAAAGTCCTTTTTCCTTGCCATTTACTTTCTATAAAAATTCCCTTTTCCTTGCCATTTTATTTACATGCTCCCTCACACACTTTTTAATTTCTTTGATTGCTTGTGTCACTTAGCTAATATTCTTTTTTTTCCAAATTTTTTGTTTTTTGTATACACATCAATTTAACTGTCAAACCATCAATCAATTTACAATTCAATCAATTTCGCTTAAAATTCTACCCCTCATAGAGCAATTTTAGTTATTGCGTAAAGCAAGTGCCTGCAAGTGCTGCAAAAAATAAAATAAAATATTGTCACAAGTTAATAGTATTGGCTGTTCTTATACGACGCCGTTTGAAATGGCGGTGTGATTGGTATTTGTTTCATTAATTAATTGTTTTTTAAACAAACTTAAGTTAATTAATTTTTATAATTTTTGTGTATTAAGTTAAATAATAAATACTTGCCTCAGAGACTTTAAGATTCCGCTAATGTATGGCAAAGGTAGTATAAAGTTTATAATAAATTAGAGTATAGTCTTAAGCATTAAACACATTCACCACAGCAAGCTACCGACTACCAAATGTCAAGGATAGAATACACATGTTTATATGAGCAGGTTGTTGTCTATGCTGATTTTATCGTTGTAGTCCAATTAAACTAATTTCTATTTTGTTGGCTACAATAAGAAAATTCAGTATTGCCAGTATAATAAAAAATCTTGAATGAATGATTTTGTACATTTATTTCATATTATTTAACAGAAACAATATCCAAAAATTGATGTAAAGAATAAATTGATTAATTTTTGTACTTTTACGTGAAATAAGTACATTTTAAAAGAGCAATTAACTTTTATAAAATGAAAAATATATAAAAGTGGCAATACTGAACAATGTATTTGTACTTGAATATCAGCTGCAGATGGTGCTGCTGCCGTCTCCAAAATAATTAAGTAGCCGGCTACGAGGCGACAAATGCTGCTAGCGGCATTTGAAGTCTTGTGTTCGTGTAGCCTGAATGTGTTTAATGCTTTATGCTACAAATTTATATATATGGGCTTAAGAGTGAAGTTATTTAAAACAACTGGGCTTTTGTTAAATTCTTTAAAAATAATATTAAAATGATTTTTTCTTTAAAGTGATCAATTTTAGGCAAGTTAAGAGAAGACTACTTTTAACAGAAAACAAGCATTTTAGGGGCTGTTCACATACATATATATACTACGCAACGCTCCAAGCAGGAGCGGGCTGAAAACTTTTTAAGATGCGTTAATATGGGGTGAGGGTATAAAAACTCCGAAAAGAGCATTACTTATTATGTAAACGTCCAATTAACTATCAGCATAATTTTTTTTTAATTTTCAAATAAAATATGAGAATTGTTTAAGGTTAGGAAAGTATTCTCTAAAAATAATATTTCTAAGTATTTGCTGTCAAGGTTGTCAAAATTCATAAAACTTTTTTCAGCTAAGAATTTTTTTATTTGTATCTTGAATTTATGAAGAATGTGAGATTACAATTTTTTCCCTCGCTGTGCCTCAAACTGAACATCCCTAATAATTCCCCTAGATTATAGAACATTTGACATCGCTTAGTGCTGGCCAGCAAAATATTTTCTAAACGCGTAAAATAGCCAATACAATGAATGATTTTAAGCCAATATTTATTTTATTTATTCTTTTTTTTTAACAGCAAAACGTGACCAAAACGCAATAAAAACTATTTGTGCTCATATAACGAACAAATAACAGCGTAAGAAAGAAGCGATATTAAAAAACAATTAAAAGAAATTGCTGAAGACAGCTAAAGAAAACTATAAATACAATAAATAAAAAATATATATAAATGAAAAATTAATTGTTAAAGCGTCTGCCATAACGTTCGAAAGTCAATGACCGTGCAAGCGGTGCTTTCGCAAATAAAGTATTTTTTTATAAAAAAAAAAATTTGTGCTCTTAAATTACCAGCATTAAATAAGAATGAAATTTTTAATTGTTTTTATAATGACTTTGGCTTGCGGTAAGTATGAAAAAAAAGTATTATAAAATTATATAATAATAAAATTTTTATTAAAGGAGTAGTGATAAAGAAATTCGATTAAAACTTAAGAGTAACTAAATTACACAGTACTACACAAAATAAATATAAACAGACTCTAACAAGTGAATTTGGCTGAGAAGGTTAAAGCACAAAGCACTTGTAATGAAATTTTAAAAGTTTACATCTGAACCTCTTGTAAAAGGGGGTGGATTCCCTTTTCCCCCTTTATCCAATTTTACACTAGTATTGTTTTGAATATTGTCAGGAAAGCATGAGACCTTCTAACCCTCTAACTGCTCTGGGTATGGGTCTTTTATGCCTCTTTCGGAACCGAGGGCGTAATAGTCCCCTAAACGAGGAGATAACGAATTAAAATGTTCTACGAAAATGTTCATCACAAAATTCTTTTTGGTACCTTTCTGAAACAAGGGCCATAAATTCCCTTTAAACGGGGAGATAATGCACTAAAGTATTTTTAGGAAAATTTTCCTCATTGAATTCTACTATGAGTCTCTGAATATAGCAAATTTCGAATATTTATTTACTTACCAGAAATTAGTCAAAAACTGAAAACCGTTTAAGGGTTAATTTCATACTAACTGACAGTTAAATTTTAACCAAAGAATTTATTCACTAATTGCATTTAAAGACTCATGGAGAAATATTTTCTAAAATATAGTAACCCTCTAACTGCCCTCGGTATGCGTCTTTTTTTGGTATCTTTTGGAAACAAGGGCACAAAAGTCCCCTTAAACGGGGAAATAATACATAACAGTATTCTAGGAAAAGGTTCGGCATTAAAATATACTAGCAAATTTTGAATCTTAGTTTTAACACACGAAATTAGTCAAGAACTGAAAACCGTTTAAGAGTTAATTTCCTACTTATTGACATATACATTTCAGCTAAAGGATTTGTTAAGTAGTTTAAGGTAAAAAGAAATGAAGAAAATTTTGAGGGAATATCTTAATCCTCTATGTGCTCCTAGCATGTGCCTTTTTGGTACCTTTCGCAAACAAGGGCACAAAAGTCCCCTTAAACGGGGAAATAATACATAACAGTATTCTAGGAAAAGGTTCGGCATTAAAGTCTACTATCAGTCTCTGAATATAGCAAAGCTCGAAACTTTATTTAAACACTAGAAATTAGTCAAGAACTGAAAACCGTTTAAGGGTTAATTTCCTACTAATTGACACTTACATTTCAGCTAAAGGATTTGTTAATTAGCTTAAGGTAAAAAGAAATGAAGAAAATTTTGATGGAATATCTTAACCCTGTATGTGCTCCTAGCATGTGCCTTTTTGGTACTTTTCCCAAAAGGTAATAAAATAAGTATTTTTGAAAGGGTTTGAAATGAATCAAAATATTTTACAAAAATATTTGCCAAAAAAGGTCATTCATTTGAAGTCATTGAATTGAACTCACTGCAACTCGAAATTTAACTTAAAAACCTAAAATTAGTCAAGACTAAAATTAACCCTAGAACTCTATTTTTTAATTGTGATTTGCTGAGTTTCAGAAATTGAAATAGTTATAAATTTAAAGTGGAATATAATAATAATAAAAGGTCAAAGAAAAGTTACAAAAATTAATAATAGAGTCTTATGAAAAATTGTCGGAGGGTACAAAAAAATTATTGTTTGTTGAATTTTACTTAAAAGTGCTTAATAGTTCCTCGATATATAATAGAAGGGTTTAATGATTTTCTCTACAGATTTATCATAGCAATGAGCCAAAGCTGGAAAATTTCAACGCTCGCATTTTTTGCATCCTCTGTCGGAATCTGTCCTTAAAATTTTCTAATTTTTCTTCATTTGTACAGTGTTATTTGCGCTACCACAAAATACTTTCATTTAAACATTAAGAAATTCACTTATAATAAAAATTATTCTTATGCCTCTGTCAAATCCTTTAAAGTGTTCATATGATTTTGCCTTCCAGCCCAGGCGTTTGTACCAAAACTTTACCTCATCGAGGAGGAGAAGGAGGAAGACAATTTTTTCAAAATTCCTAAAATTAATCTCTTTTCCAAAGCTGAATTGGACAAGGCTTTCAAACATGACCTGCTAACAGATCTATTTGGACACAAAATGGATGCGAAATCGGAAAAACTGCCCTTATTGGATGTTATAGAAGTCAAGAAGGACGAGCTGCTGGACAAGAAAGCTAAACTTAAGCATAATTTCCACAAACATAATGATAAAGAAGATGATTGTTTTACCTGAAATTGTAATTAATATAAGATTTTTCCTTATTAAATTATTGTAAAATACTAACAGCCTTATTTATAAAAACTTAAAAAGTCTTTATAAAGATTTTTTAAACCAAATTTTCATACAAAATTTTCTTAATAACAAGAATTAAAAAATTTTTTTTTTCAGAAAAGATGTTATATCTTCTAAACGGCTGGACCGATTTTCTTCAAACATAGCTAAGAACCCTCTCGATCAAGTCATCTTTCAAACAGAAAATCTAAATGAAAATCGGTCCAGCCGTTTGGCCTGTACGTGGACACGGACAGACACACAGATACACAGACACACAGACACACACTACAAACTTATAACACCCCTTTTTTTAGTCGGGGGTTAAAAAGACTTTATAAAGCCTTTTTAAGTTTTATAAATAAGGCCATAAGAATGCAATAAATTGCAAAAAAAGTCAAAGTACCACAAATTTATTTAGCTAATTCCCGCAAAGAGTAAAAAACCTTCTCTGGATATATTAATTAGAGATGTGCACGTGAGTGTTTTCTGACTCACGACACGCAAGCTCACGCAGAAAAATATTTTACTCACGCACTTACCGCAGGAATGATTTTGAAAATTTTCACGATCACGCACGCTCACGAATAAAATATTTTTAATCACGCACGAGTGGTTTACAATTTATCACGATCACGCACGCTCACGAATATATAATATAATACGAATATAATATAATTTTCATGTTTTTTGGGTTGAAAAATAGGTACATATCTATGTATATATGTATGCTCGTATTTTTGTAAAATTTAAAATGTAAATTAAAATAAAGCAAAGTTAATTTCATATCGTTTTAAATATTCGTATTCGCGGATATCATTTCAAATATTCGAATTCGAATTCTCGTATATCAAAAATTGACATTCCGCACATCAATGTATGTATACATACATAGTATAAATGTGAAGGTAAGACGTATGATCAATTAAATAAATGATAATCAAATAAATGAGAAAAGCATATTAAATGAGAAAACATACAAATTACTAAAATTTTTCTGTTACGTAACATTTTCAAAGACTCCCCCACCCTCACCATAACAAATCATAACAAAACTCGAACCCCACCCCTCCCCCTTACAGCGTTACGTAATATATGGACGGCCCCTAAAGCAAAAAACATTTTCTGCGGTACAATTCGTCAGTAGTATTGTTGACAAAGGCACTGTTGAATCAGTAGTGTTTCTCAATTGATACTTCCTACAGGGTATCTAAGAAACATACATACATACTTACAAAGGTGTATGTATACAAAACAAAATGCTCCGAATTCGTAACGATTGGTGGACAAAATCTTCCGATTTCGGCACCGAAATATTACCGAAATCGTAAAAAGTTTTGTATGAAATGGTTGACACGACTTCGTAACGATATGTCGGTACGAATTCGTTACGATAAGTCGGTACGAATTCTGCTTTTATAGCAGAGTATCGCTTCACCGTTATGTTGCTGCTATTGTCGAAATAATTTGCACATACTCACGTTTTTTAATATTTGTTACAATCCTTTTTTTTATCAACATATACATATTTATTTAAAAAAAAATGTTCACATACTTTTACTTATGTACTCAAAAATCAAAGGTTTAATGTTTAAAAAAAATTGTTCAGAGAAACTACCGAAATGTCTTAACGAATTCGGTACAAGTCTGACTTCAGAAAAAGTCGAAACATTTTGTTTGGGGGTATTCATTATGTTTATAAGCTCATACTACCATACATATTACTATACATACATATATGCATTTATTATTATAAAATAATTTATTTCAAATGATTGAATACAGTTATATATGTACCTATGCAGGAATGTTATCTCGTGAGAGCGTGAGAATTCGTGCGTGATTATTAAAATAAGCTCACGCACGATCGCGCACGAGTAAATTTTTTTCAAGCACGCTCACACACTCACGCGTGATTAGTTATAATATTTGATCACGAATCACGTGAATGACACGATAAAATCACGACATTTGCACATCTCTAATTTTGATAACTAATACAGTGGGCCAGTATTGCCAACTCGTTTTTTCTTCAAAGCAAGAAATTAAGCTCTTTACTAATACGATTTGTATTTTATTTCCTACACGATAAGTTTTAGTATAAATCCTTAATGCTATCATTATTATTCAAATTATTTTGTAAATGAAAATTAATTTTAAATCTTTACAAACTTTAATCAAATTTATACTAGACACACACACACACACATACAAGCATAATCAATACGTCAAAAGGAATGTACATATAAAGATTTAAATAAACACGCATAAAACTCATTAAAGTTGTCTTAATAAGTTTCCAACTCACGAGTGATGATTTTAATAAACACTAATAGACGTTCAATCACAAGCACGCACACACACTCTGCTAGAATTGTTATTGCATGCCTAAGCATGTACATATGCAATGCATACATATCGCATCTTATACAAACTATAATAAAGTGCGTATCTATTCTATAAAGATTTTGTTAGGATTTGCCGCATTGATATTATTTTGCTAGAAACGAGAGTGATTTCATCAGTTTAATGTTAGCAAGGCAAGCAAGTTTCTTAATTTTTTTTTTCATAAAAAAAACTTTTTAAGCGATTTTTTATTTAGTTATGAAATTATTTTCAACTGCAATTATAATTTTAGAATCTGTAATGTTTGGACACCTTGGCGATTTTTTATGTTTAAGGTTTTTACAACATTTTAGATTTTTCTACGTGTTATCTAGGCGATTTTTCTGCGCCATGGACTTTTTGCCATGCTGGTAATTTTTTCTATTTTTAATATTTATTTCTCTAATTTTTTTTTCATTTAGGGATTTTTTTTATGGTATTAAGATGTTAATCATTTGGGGATTTTTTGCTCTGCCGATTTTTATTTATTTATTATTATTTATTTTAAGTTCGTGATTTTTCCATGCTGGCGATTTGTTTTGCTCTAGCGATTTTTTTTAGTTTTGATGATGTTTCTATGCTGAAAGCTAGTGTTAACAATTTTTCAAAATATCGCTATACTTTTTTTTTGCCAGCAATTTTTTTTTTAATATTGGCGATTTTTTAAATTTTTTCGTCTAGTTTTTTTCGGTAATTATTAAGCCAGTTTTTGTAACTTAGCGATTTTGATTCTGTTGTTTTTTTATAGTTACGCCGTTCTTTCTATTTTACGGAAATTTTTTCGCTTTGGCGATTTTTTCGCTTAAGTGATTTTTATGTGCTAGAAGTTAGCTTTTCTTTTAGCGATTTATTTAACCTTATAAGTGATTTTCTCCTTGTTAGCGATTTCTTAAATGGCGGTTTTTTTTTGTTTGTTTTGGCGATTTTTTCCTTTTGGCGACTTTTTTGATGCCAGCGTTTTGTTTTAGCTTAGGAGATTTTTTCAAGTGTGTGTTTTTTATTCTAATTGTTTTTTTTCGGTACTTTTTAAGCTAATTTTTGTATATTAACGATTTTTATTTTTGGTGGTTTTTCTATAATTGCGGCGTTGTTTCTATTTCAAGGAGTTCTTTCCCTTTAAAAAATGTTACATTTCAGTGATTTTTCCTTTGGCAGTCATTAACTTAGGACGGTTTCCATTTCGGTTTCGATAATTAAATTTTTTGGGGTTCCGTACACCAAAGATGAAAAGGAACCATATTGTTTTCGCCACCCTTTCCCTCTGTCCGTCAGTGGATGTTTTCTCGAGAACCGTAACAGCTACGAACCTGAAATTTTCACAGAATATATAAAACAGCAAATATATATCAGTAAAAAATTATTGTTTGTTCTAGAGCAAGTAACGAAACATATTGAAAACCTAATATAAAATACATACAATTATGTTTAAAAACTTGAAATGTTTAAATTTACTTTATTTTTATATAGACTACAAGAAATAACAGTGAAATTTAAAAAAATCAAAATTAAAGGGTATTTTATAAATTAATGTAATTTTGAGTATGCAATTTTGACAACTTAATGCGTCTTGAAAGTGTAAAAGCAAACTCTTGAAAATATCAAAAACGCTTAAAAAATCCCAAAATTAAAAAACCGCCAAAAAGGAAAAAATCGCCAAAAACCAAAAAAATCGCCAAACACTGAAAAATCGCCACAACGAAGAAAAATAGCTCAAACTAAGAAAAAAAAAACGCCAAAACATAAATAAATTGCCAAAAACTGAAGAGATTGCTAAAGGAAAAAAACGTCAAAACAAAAAGAAATCGCTGAAACAAAATAAAAAACGCCAAACAAAAAAAATCTCTTACACTAAAATAAATCGCCAAAAATCCAAAAAAAATCGAAAACGTAAACAGTGTTAAAACAAACAAAAAATTAATAACAAATTTAATAATTGCTTTAAGTTTTATTTATGCTCTCTTCTATTTATAGTTTAAACTTTCCCAAAACTTTTCACCACCACCCTCCATTGCGCGACAATAACTGCCTTATTTGTGGCTTCGAATGAAATAAATTTTTAGCAGTGGTGGAGAGAATGTGAATGTCTGTATTAAAATTATCACAATTCTAATGAATAATTCTTTCTCTCTGTATGCCAGTGTGTGCTATTTTCCTTAAATAAATATTTCCTTTCCTTTAGAAATATATTTAGAATATTTTCAAGAATAATAATAACAATAATGATAAAAATAAAAAGAGTTTTCATTTATATTCTTTGGGAAAAATAAGCAACTGTAGATAAATAAATTTTCATTAAATTATGAAAAGCAAAACTATACTCTCTCCTACCCTTAAAAATGTTTATAGCAAAAATGTATGTCCCTTCCTAAAGAAATAGAAATAAATAATAAAAATTTAATGAGATAACTTTTGCTAAGTAGTTTCAAGAAATTGAAATAAATGTATGATTAAGTCAAATAATAATGGAATTAAATATTGAAAAGAAATCTATAATAAATAAAAGATATATGGGCATTTCCACGAGATAATTCAATTTTATGTCGCGTGCGACAGCAAGCAATTTAGCTTGTATTGCAGAATAATGTAGCTCGATTTTTCTTAAAATTTTACCTAATGTTGAACTGCTGATGGTCTACGTAAATACATATTAAGGAGGAAAAAAAGTTTTATTTTCTTTGAAAAACAATAATATTTGTTTGGTGTCGCACGCTAAAAATAGTTGACATTCCTGTGGAAATGCTTTTATACAGGAACTCTTTGTTATCCATCCTACTACATCAATCATTAGCCTCTTTTGTATCATTTACTTCGAATGATTTTTCGTAAATATATTAAATTCGGATTTTTGGGCGGGCATATGTCCATTAAATTTTTCCTTTGTCTTTATCTATTTTTACTTATTGAATTGCTATAAAACTTAGCACATGATACAATTATAACAGGTACATGCACAAGCCCAGCCTGTTAATGTATACAATGCAAATAGTTGTCAAGTTTAGTATTTAATTGTTTGTTCTTCTACTTATTGGATATGAATGAAACCTAGCTAACATATTGGGTACTTAGAATGTCACAAGCTTACATTTAAAAAACTGGGCGGAGCCGTGCCCATTAAAGTGTAGTATTAAAATATATAAACTTCTCTTCATTCCATCCCCACGAAACCTGGCTAACAGTTTGGGATCTTGGATTGACACATTCTTGCATTTTGAAAAATGGGCGGGGATACGCCCATTAAATCTATGTATTAAATTGCATATACTTCTGTTCTACTTATAGGATACCCGCGAAACTTATCAAGCAGTGTGGCCTTATAGAATGTCATAATAATGTCTTTTACAAAAATGGGCGGGTCACGCCCATTCAAGTTTAGCAATAAATTATATGTGCTTCTACTTATCCTATTCCCAGGAAACTTAGCAAACCGTCTATACTATTGGAATCACAATATATTGTGCTTAAAAAAGTGGGCGGGGTCATGTCCATTGAACTTTTATATTATATTTTACGTGCTTCTGCTGGATCGATTCTTACGAAACTTTATACACACACCTTGAGTTCTGAAGATGCCAATATTTTGCATTAATTAAAGCTAAAGGTTCCACGAATAGTTGCAAAAGTGGGCGTAACAAAGCGCTTGAAAACTTTAAATTTGCTTTTAAAAATTAAAAATAAAGTAAAAACATTTGTTAATGCAATAACAATACCAAATTATTATTTATTATTCAAAAAATATTTATTAAACAAATGAGAAGTTCAACTAATATCATAGTTGAAACATGAACTCAATATCAACAATCAACATGTTTTTTTATTTTCTTACCTTTTTCACCTCTCGTTGTTGTTGTAAGAAGTATGTCATGGAAATAAAAAAAGAACAACAACATCAACAACTATTCATAACTTTCGAAAGAATATTATTTATTTTACTCTCTAGAGAATATTCTGTTTAGTTCTTAAATTGAATAAAAATTAAATAGGAAGCACTTTTTTAAATAAAATTCCAATGTATAAAATTTTTGAATTATTTGTAGTTTTCTTATTATTTTTTTTTTTGTAAATGAATTTTTTTTAATAGTTTTATTACATATTTTTAAATTATTTTTTTCCCTAATCTAACCCACTGTGCCTTGTAATTTAGACCAATAATTACTACTTAGCACGCATATTTTTCGATAACTATGAAATTTTATAATTTATATTGTAAAAAAAATGTTTTCTCAAAGATACTTGGAACCGCATGCGAAATTCCATTAGAAAATAAGAGAATATTTAAGTACGTGACTTTAAAGCCACAAAATTTTTAATGGAATGTGTAAATGCAATAAAATAAATTGAACAAAAAGCAGTGCAATACATAAAAGAAAATCTATTAAAACCAAAAGCCAGAACAAACTAAGTCTAGAGAGATCACGCAAAACCATGCGTTTATGTAAAATTTTAATTATTTTCGCATGTGCTGGTAAGTTCATATAAAATTTCATATAAAATTCATAAAAAATATATGCTTCACAAATATTTTTTACTTATTAAGTAACGCTGCAGCTGGCTCAAGCGCACATTTTAGATGGAGACCTTTTAGGAGGGAACTCTGATGATTCAAATGTCAATAACGCGCCGTTATTAGCGCAAGAGCCAGACACAGATGATGTCATAGAGGGTTCTGGAAATGGCGATAAGGAAACTCTAAAAGGGCATAAGTTAAATGACAGTAAAGACGATTCAAATGTAGGAGTCCCAGAAGTTGAAGAGCCTTCAAACGGAAGATCCGATAAAGATGATACTATCCAGGTGGAAAAGTCAATTGAGGTTGAGGAAATCGATGTAAAGAAATCTGTTGATGTAGAACATTCAAAGGAACGACATCCTAGCAGAGGAACTACCGGCAAAAGTTCCGGCGGTGTTGGTGGGAAGAAAATTGTAGACCTTGAAACTTCAATTGAAGTTGCGGATATTGATGTGAAGAAAACGGTAAATGTAGGACATCCAAGCAGAGGAACTCCAGGCAAAAATTCCGGCCAAGGTGGAAAGAAGACCGTAAAGGTGGATAAGTCAATCGAAGTTGCTGGTATTAATGTAGAAAAAAATCTTAGCGTGGAACTGCCAAACATAGGACTACCCAAGAAAGAAACTCCAAGAACACGACATCCAAGCAGAGGAAATCGGCACAAAAGTTCCGGTGGGCATGGTGGCAAGAAAATTATAGACCTCGACGCTTCACTCGAAGTTGCCGGTATCGATGTAAAGAAAACTCTTAATGTAGGCCATCCAAGTAGAGGAAATTCGCACAAAAGTTCTCGTCATGGTGGCAAGAAAATTGTGGATCTTGACGCTTCACTCGAAGTTGCCGGTATTGATGTAAAGAAAACTCTTAATGTAGGACATCCAAGCAGAGGAAACCCGCACAAAAGTTCTCGTCATGGTGGCAAGAAAATTATAGACGTCGAGGATTCAATTGAGATTGCGGATATTGGTGTAAAAAAGGATCTTAGCGTGGAACTGCCAAACCTAGGACTACCCAAGAAAGAAACTCCAATACATGGTTCGGATAAGCATGACAAGGACAATCCAAAGATTGATACTCCAATCGAAGAAACAGGTAAAGAAGATGAAGGAGATTGTGGTTGCTGAGGATGAGAAGAAGTATGGAAGCTGTATGAAGGGCAAATTTAAACATATCTTTTAAAAATAATATCGTACCATTTCATGCTTGATAAAATGCTTTTAGCAATATTCAAAATTTTTGTATTAAGAAATTTATTTGTATCGTAAAATTTTAGGGAATGCATCGCGTATAAAAATTTACGACTTTGAATTGCCTTCACCTTCCTAAAATATATCTTATTTTTAAGTAAGAATAAAATTTAAATTTTCCAACCCTGAAACCATATTTTTGATTTTTTGATCTTAATTTTATTAATTTCTTTCTTTCTAAAATACAAAATAGGTTTATTTAACAAAGAAAAAAATAAAGTTCTGTTTAGTAACTCTTATACAAAAAAAAAAAAAAAAAAAAAAAAAAAAAAAAAAAAATTTCCAGCCCTGGAGATGTGTTTTTTTTTTTGTCTTATTTTATATATAAAACATTTTTTTTTTCTAAAATATAAAATATATTTAATTTGTAAAGGAACAGAAAAAAATAATTTGACTTAGTTAATTTTATATACTAAAAAGTTTAAACTTTCCAGCCCTGGAATCATTCATTTAAAGTTTTCTATTTCGTTATACCAATTTATTTCTTTTAAAAGTATTAAATATATCTATAGGTTAATAGAGAAAAAGAAAAAAATTTTTTCAGTAGTTTACTTTTATATACCAAAAAAATCTAAAATTTTCTTACTCTGGAGCTATATATTAAATTTTTCTAATCTTAATATTGTTAATAAAAATATTTCTTTTTAAAATTAAAATAAGTTTAATTAACAAAGAAAAAATAAAGTACTGTTTGTTAAGTCTTATACACAAAAAAATTTTAATTTTCCAGCCCTGGAAATGTATTTTGTATTTGTCTTATTTTATATGCAAAAAAAAAAAATTATTAAACACAAAATATATATATAATTTATAAAGAAAAAGAAAAGAAATGATAGGGCCTAGTTAACTTTATATCCCAAAAAGTGTAAACTTTCCAACCATGGAATCATTCTTTTTGAGTTTTCTATTTTTTCGTACAATTTATTTCTCTTTAAAGTATAAAATATGTTTGTTCTATAGAGAAAAATAAAAAATTAGTTTTAATAGTTTACTTTTATATACTAAAAATGCTAAAAATTTCCAACCTTGGAATCTGTTTTTTATTTATTTTTTAATTTAATGCCAATTAAATTCTTACTGGAATATAAAACAGGTTTAATTAACAAAAAAAAAAAAAACAAGAATTAATTTAAGCCTATCTTTACATAACAAAAAAAAACTTAGACTTCCCAGCTCTGAATGATCAATGAAAGTGTAATTTTTCAATATAAATATCTTATTTATATCATTTACAAGATTAAACCAAAATTTTTTTCTTTTCCTTTAACATGCTTTATTTAGCACATTATAATTTTTGACAAATTATCCTTATGTACTGTAGCATTAAGAGCTCAGGAAAAAATGTAAGCACCACTCATATACACAAAATAAATGCATTCCAAGTTCAATATGAAAAGTGAAAGAAGTTTGGTAGCAAAATAACAGCAACAACAAAAAAATCATAGGATACTACTTCAGCAAAAAAAAAAAAAAAAAAATTATGCAGATAATAAATGTTTCCCCAATGGCATGCATTTTTATGCATTACACTTTTCATATCATGAATTACCAATACACCAGCACAGAAATACAAATACTCAAGGAAGCACCTACACACACATGCATGCACATACACATGCATACATACGTATGTAAATGCTATGCTCTTTTTAGGGTTCCGTACACCAAAGGTGAAAAGGAACCCTATTGTTTTCGCTAATTTGGACACAGTATGTAGAACCTTGGCCGCTACAACAACAAATACATGAGAATTAAAAATTAAAGGGTGTTCCAAAACGAGCAACGAAAAATGTTAAAATCCCATGTAATATACATACAATTGTATATTGAAACTTGAAATTTGTAAAATTAGTGTATTTTTATACAGACTACAACAATTAACACTAAAATTTAAAAAAAATTAAAATTAAAGGGTGGTCCATCAGTTAATGCAATTTTGACTATGTAATTTTGACAATTTGCTATATCTTGGAAACCGTAAGAGGCAAACACTTGAAATTTTCAAAAACGGTAAAACTAAAAAAACCGAAAATTATAAAATCGCCAAACCAAAAAAAAAATCGCCAAACCAAAAAAAAAATCGCCAAAAATTTAAAAAAAATCGCCAAAACGAAAAAAATCGCTAAAATTAAAAAAGAAATTCTAACACTAAAATAAATCACCAAATTCGAAAAAATCGCCAAAATGAAAAAAAAAACGTCAAAATGAAAAAAAAACGCCAAAAATCGAAAAAAATCGCCAAAACGCGAAAATGTCGCCAAAACTAAAAAAAAATTAAATTAAAAAAATCGCAAAAATGAAAAAATCGCCAAAAATAAAAAAAATCGCCAAAATGAAAAAACGCCAAAAACCGAAAAAAATCGCCAAAATGAAAAAAATCGCCAAAAATAAAAAAAATCGCCAAAACAAGAATATAAAGTGTCAAAACTGAAAAAGGAGCGAAAACTTAAAAAAAATCGCCAAAAACTTGAAATTTTCAAAAATGGTAAAACTAAAAAAACCGAACATTATAAAATCGCCAAACCAAAAAAAAAAATCGCCAAAAATTAAAAAAATCGCCAAAACGAAAAAAATCGTCAAAATTAAAAAAAATTCTAACACTAAAATAAATTGCCAAATTCGAAAAAATTGCCAAAATAAAAAGAAAACGTCAAAATGAAACAAAACGCCAAACGCGAAAATGTCGCCAAAACTAAAAAAAATTTAAATAAAAAAAATGAAATGAAAAAAATTGCCAAAATAAAAAAATGGCCAAAATGAAAAAACGCCAAAAACCGAAAAAAATTGCCAAAACAAGAAAATAAAGTGTTAAAACTAAAAAAAGAGCCAAAACTTAAAAAAATCGCCAAAACTGAAAAAACCGCAAGAACCGGCAAAACAAAAAAACCGAAAAGACACAAAAACGAAAAGAAATGCCAAAAATATATATTATATAGGATGAAGTTTGTATTAAATTACATATCTAGTGTTCGTACGGAACCGTTCGTGCGCGAGTCAGAGTCGCACTTTACTGAATTTATTTAACATGTTCTCTTTGAAAGTATAAGTGGTAACGGTAATAACATGGTTTTATTACCATTAGTTTACAATGCAAATTTGTATATGTATTAGTGTGAAGGAGAACGTATTGAGTATTTGAAGTTCTTTTATGGTTTATTGTTATTAAAAGGGAATCAATAACCAGGAAAGACTATGTCGCAGTTCTATTATTTTGTTTGAACAGTTATTTTTACTAAAATATATTTTCTACGTAAATATTTTTCAGGGGTACTTTTTGTGTACGAGGAAACTATTTATCCAAAAGGTATTTTTACATCAACGCTTCTTTTAACTGACTTAAAAAAAAGAGGAGCTAACATAACAATTCGCTTCTATTTTTGTTTTTTTTTGTTGTTATTTGATATCTCGGTACATTTTAGACCGATTGTACAAATTTTTTTTTTGTCTGGGAGGGTATAGCTTCCTATTGGTCTCATTATAAAAATATTGGGTGAGGACATGACCACAATTTTTTATTCAGTTTTATGATATTTTACTTATTTGATTGCTGCGAAACCTATCAAACATCTCTGGTTCTTGTAATTACACAATTTGAAAGTTGGAAAAATGGCCGGGGTTACGCCCATTAAAATTCATTATAATATTTCACGCGGTTCTACTTAACAGGGAGTCACGTACATTTAGCTCTAAAAAACATACCATCTTGCATTTAAAAAATGGGCGGAGGCAGGCCCATTAAAAATTAATTTAATATATCACGTAGTTCATCTATCAGATCCTTGCATGAAAATCGGTTTTTTGGTTTTTTTATGGCACAAAGAATTATTTATATAAAAGTTATTATTTATCTAAAAGGTACTTTTTAAGCAAAAATATTTTTTTTTAAATCTAAAATGCGTTTTTATCTGAAAAGTAGTTTTCATCTAAAGGTAATTTTTATCTAAAACAAACGTTTTGTTTTAAAGATACGCTTTTCTATAAATGGTAGTTTTTATTTAAAATGTACTTTTATATAAAAGGTGCTTTTTACCAAAAGGTACTTTTTAACTAAAAGGTACTTATTATCTTAAAGATACTTTCTACATAAAAGGTACTTTTTACATAAACTGTACTTTTTATCTAGACGGTACTTTTCATCTAAAAGGTACTTTTTATTTAAAAAAAAATTTTTATCTAAGAGGTACTTATTATCTAAAAGGTACTTTTTATCCGAAAGATACTTTTTATCCAAAAGTTACTTTTTATACTAAAAGGTACTTTTTACTTAGAGGTACTTTTCACCAAAAAAAAAAAAACTTTTTACAAAAGATACATTTTTATAAAAGGTAAACTTTTGTAAAAGGTACTTTTTTATAAAACATACTTTTTTTATTAAATGTACTTTTCTATAAAAAGTACTTTTTAAAAAATATATATTTTTATAAAAGGTGCGTTTTATTTAAGATACTTTTTTATAAAAGGTACGTTTTTATAAAATATACTCCTTTATAAAAGGTACTTTTCTATAAAAGGTATTTTTTATAAAAGGTACTTTTTATAAAAGTTACTTTTTTTAAAAGGTAGTTTTTATAAAAGGTATTTTTTATAAAAGGTACGTTATATAAAAGGTACCTCTTTAAGGTAATTTTTTGTAAAAGGTACTATTTCATAAAAGGTACTTTTCGTAAAAGCTATTCTGTTACAAAAAGTACTTTATTATGAAAGGTACTTTTTTATAGCAAATACTTTTTTATAACAGGTCCTTTTTTATAAAAGGTACTTTTTTGTAAAAGGTCTTTTTATAAAAGTTAGTTTTTATTAAAAGTCGTTTTTATAAAAAAAGGCACCTTTCTATATAATATAATTTCTAATAAAATTCAATTTTCACAAAAAAGTACTTTTTGCAAAAGTTACTTTTCACAAAAAGTACTTTTTACAAAAGGTACCTTTCACTTAAAGGTTTTTTTATAAAAGCTACCTTTAACAAAAACTACTTTTTATAACATCTTCTTTTCTATGAAAGTTACTTTTTTATAAAAGATAGTTGTTTATAAAAGATAATTTTTTTAGAAAGTTAATTTTTATATAAGGCACTTCGGATTAAAGGTACTTTTTTTAAAGGTACTTTTCCATAAAACGTACTTTTTTATAAAAAATACTTTTCCATAAAATATATATTTTTTTTAATTTAATTTTTCTTCAAAGGTACTTTTGTATAAAAGATCCGTTTTTATAAAAGGTACTTTTTTATAAAAGTTACTTTCATATAAAAAAGGTACTTTTATATGAAAGGTGGTTTTATATAAAAAATACTTTTATGTGAAAGGTACTTTAAAATTTCTTTATTTATCTACATATAAGATGCTGCTTATGTAAAAGATAAATTTTATTTAAAACGTAGTTTTCATCTAAAAATTTGTTTTTTTATATATATTAACTAACGGCCCGCTCCGGCTTCGCAAGGTTATAAAATATATAACGTATGTCATTCAGTGAAAAAATTATTAAAATCTATCCAGTTGTTTTTATCTATTCATTACTGCCCGTGGCCCGCACGCGTTAAATTTAGAGTAAAACAATTCTTCTCTCCCAAAAACCATGAAGATTTCCTGCTATCTTTGGAATATCTAAATTCATACACTACATTTTTACTTATTTCCTGTTGTACATTTACTGCAATCAAGCCCTTTTTAAGCAAAAAAAAAAAAAAAAAAATTAAAACGATTTTAATTTAAACTGATTTATACATGACGTAGTATTTTTTTTGCGGGGGGGGGGGGAGGGCAGCAAAGTCTCCCACCGATTAAAAAAGCATTATGGAACTAAACTGCAGGCGAACTCTTTTAAACAAAAAATCAATTTTGAAAATTGGTTCATAAATGACGGAGTTATGATGCATAAGGGGAGAAAATATCCCCCTCCGATTTTCGTAAAAAATTATAAGTTCTAACTTAAGGCAAAACCTTTTCAGACGAAAAAAGAATTTTGAAAATCAGTTCATAAATGACTGAGTTATGCCAGAGGGGAGCAAATTTCCCTTTCCGATTTTCGAACAAAAATCATGGGACCCAACTGCAGGCAAACCCTTTGAAACAAAAAAAAAAATTCGAAAATCGGTTTAAAAATGACCGAGTTATGCGTGTACAAATATAAAAAAAGAAAGAAAAAAAAATACACACGAATTGATAACCTCCTTCTTTTTTGAAGTCGGTTAAAAATGTCATTAAAATCATTATTTCTGAAAGGGGCGTAGCATTTACCGGGATAGAATATGTATAAAAACACGCGCCGGTCTTTTACAAATATTTTGTGGGGTGGAAGGCAAAAATCTGTTGGGGCATTGAAGAGTTCACCCCTAACAAATAAACGTATTTTTGATTTTTATATATATTAAGATTTTTGCCAATGGTCATAAATATTCTTACAGGCTATTTCAAAGTTCATTTTGATTTTAAAGATAATTTTCATCTTAAAGTTAGTTTCTTATCTGAACATTATTTGATACATAAAAGTGGTATTTTTTATCTAAAACACACATGTTATTTAATAATAATAAAATAGTTGTGTTGTATTACTGAGGAGTTTTTGTTAAAAAAAACTGTTTTTTTTAAGGATTTTCATCTTTTATGTATGAATTGATGCGTTCAAGCAAGTTATGCACATTTATTTAAACACTTGATACATGCAACTTGATCCTTTTAAATCGAAATGCTTATGGACTGGGTCTTGTGGTGGGCAATAATGGGAACGATGATGCTGATGATACTAAAACTGCAATAAAACCAATCGCAAATTCATCCCATTAATAAATATGCAACAACAACAAAAAAGTAAAATATTTGATATTTGAATCTCTCAGACTCAAAGAGTCGACTGACAATTTTTGGTATAATAGACTACGGCAGAGGAAGTACGAGTGGGTACAAAGAATATATAATGACGTTTGAAAGTATGTACGTAAGAGCTTGTGTATGTACGTAGAAGTATTGGCATTGGAGTTTGTACAAGAGTGTGTGTGTATGTGTTGTGTGTGTGTGTGTGTGTGTATGTGTTGTGTGTGTGTGTGTGTGTGTGCATTACTTTTTTGGGTATAGAAAATTAAATTCAATTGTGAGTGACAAGTTAATCCTATTTTCTTTAAAATCTAGCCATATATACGTTTTGATAAGAAAACTTTGCTTATGTGTGCGTGCGAGTGTGTGTTTGTGTGTGTATGTGCTTTATGAATACACTACTACGTGCACATATTATCTCTTTGAAGATGCTCGATTTTGTATGTATGTGCACATGTTTGTCTTTTGTCGATTTGCTGGTTGTGTTATTATTGTTGCTGCCGCCACAAGATTCCTGGCGCAAATTTGTTAAAGAATTGAACACTGTGTCGTCGTCTTTGTCTATTGAAACTTCATCTTTTATGCATTACATACGCTTTTATTGTATCATTTATGTTTGTTGTACGTACAGTGAGTACAGGTCTCTTATATGATGAACTAGAAGGATTTCTTTCAATGGTGGGAGTTGGACATTAAATGAATTATTGATGGCTGTGGTTAAAGTGACGGGCTGCTGCATTTGTTTGGGTTCGTGCATGAGACGATGTCATGCATTTCTATTTACAAATTACTGAAAAGGAAAATGTAGAAATACATTAAATAAAATAATAATTTTTAAGGTTAATAAAATTTTTGGAGTGCGAGTATTTATTTTTTTTTTAAAGAAAACTTATGAAATTCTCGAACACAAAAAAAAAATAAAAAAAATTAAAATATATATCTACAAAAAAAATCGACTTCAATGAAAAGATCTGACAGAACATTTTCGAAAAAAATTTATGGCACCAAATTGGAAGTAAACTCTTTCAAACAAAACAAATCTGTTTCTTCAAATTAAAAATTAAATTTTAATGGGCGTACCTCCGTCCATTTCTTGAATGCAATATTATGTGTTTTTCAAAGCTCAGGGTGTGTTATTAAGTCTTGTAAAAATCGGTAAATTAGAACCACTTAAAATAAAATATTAAATTTTCATGGGCGTGACTCCGCCACTTAAAATAAAATATTAAATATTAAGGGCGTGACTCCGCCCATTTTTTTAACTGACAAATTATGTGTATTTTAGAGCTCAAGGTGTATGGTAAGTTTCATAAAAATCGGTTAGATATAACCACGTGATATATAATAATACATTTTAATGGGCGTAGCTCCGCCCCTGTGTTCAAATCTAAAATTGTGTAATTAGAAGAACCCAAAATGTTGTCTAGGTTTTACAGCATTCAAATTAGTAGAAGATCATGAAATCTAATAAAAAAATGTGTTGGCGTGTACCCGCCCACTTTTTGAGTGGGACCAATTGGAAGCTATACCCTCTCAGAAAAAAAAGAATTTAAAGTTATATAAATAATTTTTTTGTCGTACATTAAAAAAAACACTTCAATTTAAATGCGTTTTCTTTCCTAGGAAAAAGTTTTACACTTATTGCAGTTTGCAATGAAAATTCTTAATAAAATGAAGTTTGGGAAATAAAAGTTTTATAAAAAATTATTGCATTGACCCTTACGAGCGTAAATTTTTACTTTAAAGGAGGCTAAAATTATTTTTTTAGTAAAAAAAAGCACAAAATTTTGCACTTTAAAAAAAAAGCCGCACAAGATTAAGCTTTCAAAATACCACAAGTTTTTAACGATTAATTCTAATGCTACGTCTGGACCTATTGCATCGGATGGGTGGAATACATTTTTCTTACTCACAAAATATTCGCTTTCATATATGCCTTAAAAATAATTCAGGCGTTATCCTTCCTTTCCCTTCACTAAAAATTCTTATTATAAAACTCATCTCATTTGGCAGTGATTTTTATATATTCATGTTAATATTCATAAAAAAATCTATAGCACAAATAAATGTTTACAGCATACTTTTATGGCCTTTTAATAAAGCCTACGCCAGTGAATATATTGCCTACTCTTAGGAAAATATTTTTACTATTACAATAATTGCAGGTAATATTATTTAAGTAGGTAGTTTTTTTTTTTTTTTTTTAAAGCATATACATATTTATTACATTTTGCCTACCAAATTATTATTGATATTCTTTTTATTCAACTGCCTTGGCTGGAGAAATATCATTTATTTTTATGATAACTCCTAAATGTAGGCTAAGCTTTATTAGTTCATGTTAAAGCTGTTAATTTTCATTCATCAACAACGTTTGCTTGCCATTGATGGGATATATTAAAGTATGTACATGGATATACATAAGTGTGTATGTGTGTGTGAGTGTTTCTGTATGTTTGTATATGTGTAAATGTGCTTGTGCATTTGTGTGTGTTGAGTTGTATTTATTTATTTGTTTGCTTTTCACATCACGTACTTTCATTCGTAATTATAGTAAAAACGTGAGAAATTTTCCTTACTATTTCTTAACATGTGTTGAAAAAAAGATGGCTGGATTTGTTTAAGCCTATACTTACATTTATTCTTTTTTTTATATATATAAAAAAAAATAAATGACACACACATCAAAGACCTTAACTAGAGAACTTAGGAAGCGATGAAAATTTTTCTTATTTTGCAAATCATATATGGGCCAAGAAAAACATTGAAATATAAATTGTGACTTATGCGGTTTTATTATTTTTTTTTATTATTGTAACATTGAGAAATATTTTGTGCGTACTTTTAGTACTAACACAAAAATATATATAATTCTCAATTACTGTATGTTGGGAAAAAATATGAAAAGTGACTCCTTAAAGTATGCAACAAAAAATCCCAAGAAAACATAAAAAAATCAGGAGGCAAATCACGGCATTCGATACGACTCGTAATTTAAAAATATTTCCATATAAACTCTATTGAAATATTTTTAAATTACGAGTCGTATCGCATGCCGTCATTCGCCCCCAGGTTGAAATAGAAAGTAATTATTCCTCTGCATTCTTTGAAAAATTCTTTTAATTTTTTTTTTAATTTTTCTTGTTTATTTAAATAATATTTTAAGCTTAATCGAAGCAAAAGCTTAGGAAACACGCAAAAGTTTTAACAACAACAAAAACAACAACGAAAGTAGAAATAATTAGTCGTGCGTATCTGCAACATCACAAGGGAGAAAAACTATTACCTGTTTAACGAGGGTAGTTGCCAAAGTCAAAAATTACTTTAAATTAGTTAACATTTCAAAATCATACTCAGCCGTTTCAAATATTTCTAAAATCGGCAACTAAACTTGAGAAACTGGGGACTAATCGTAGCTTTCTATAAAGAGCTAATTCGTTCACTCTTTTTCACTTTGAGATTATGGCATTCGATACCGAGCCATATTATTACATTGCTCGATAACGAATGCCATAATCTCAATTTGAAAAAACATGATCAAAACAGGTCGTTATAGAAAGCGACGATTAGACCTCTTGCTCGGTTTATAATAGAAAAATTCTAGAAAAAAAGTAAATAAATTATTTATTATGCAAATAGATTTTGAATCATTAAACAAGAGAATATGCCAAATGATTTTCATTCCAATTTATAATAGGATTAAAAATTCGTATAATTTGTGGAACAAAATCTTTAAGTTCTGCTTAAAAGTAAATTAATTTAAAAAGTTCCAGGTCAAAGGACGAGATTAAATTTAACGAATTTAATTATTGCCCTAAAAAAATTGTTTTCGTTATGCATTATTTAAAACCCACTAAAATTTCGGCTATAACTTTAAGCTCTTAAAAATTCTCAAATCTCTTTAAAAAAACTAGTGAACTTTCTAATTCACACCCTGATTATTGATTTAAATAATTCACTATTAAGGAAAATTATATGTAGGATACCAAAAAAAAAAAAAAAATATTTTGTCGAATATTTTTTTAAACAGCAAAGAATAAGAAATCGGGTTTTTATATAATTCAAGTACACTTCTAATATTATGTATATGTAAATGATAATTTAGAAGTAAAAAATTTTTAAAAATGCTTTTATGTGACCCAAATAAAACCGACTAATCTTAAAAAAAGGCGAACTTTTCAAATCACAACCGTTATTTTTCATTTATTTAAATAATTCACTATTAAGGAAAATTACCGGTTTTTTATTCGAATAACAAAAACCGGTTTTTTTAAATTTAATAACTCTTAATATAATATATAAACGATAATTGAAAGTAAAACATTTTTAAGACTTTTGTATATGACCCAAATACAACCGGTTCACTTTAAAAACAAGCGAACTTTTCAAATCAAACCCGGTTCTTTCATTGATCAAAATAATTCAATATTAAGGAAGATTATATGTAGGATACCAAAAAAGAAATTATTTAATAGAATGTACTTTTAATGTACAACGTTTAAATTTAAAAAAAACTCGGTTATTTTATTCGATTAAAAAGCCGGTTTTTCATATATTTCAATTATTTTTTTAATATAATATATAAACGATAATTGAAAGTAAAATATTTTTTTAAGACTTCTTTTATATGACCCAAATAAAGCAGATTCACTTTAAAAACAGGCAATTCTTTCGAATCATAACCGGTTTTTTCATTGATTAAAATAATTCAATATTAAGGAAAATTATATATAGGATACCAAAAAAAGAAATTATTTAAAAGAATATACTATTAATTAACAACGTTTAATTTTTAAAAATTAGGTTTTTTTATTCGATTAAAAAACCGGGTTTTTATATAGCTCAATTAATCTTTTAATATAATATATAAACGATAATTTAGAGTAAAAAATTTTAAAGGCTTCCATTGTATGACCCAAATAAAAGCGATTAATATTAAAAACCAGCGAACATTTCAAAACGCATCCGGTTTTTATTTATTTATAAGATCAATTCACTATATTTTTAATATGTGTAGGATACGAAAAATATTATTTAATTGTATATTCTTTTAATGACCACCGCCTAAAATTCCAAACAAACCCGGTTAAATGCGGTTCGATTAAATTCGATTCGAATAAAAACCCCGGTTTTTATGAATTCGACGATGGCTATTAAAATATAATATATGAACGATAATTTAAAGTAAAAATGGTTAAGATTAATTATATATAACGCAAATGAAATCGATTAATTTGCCAAGCTTAAATAAATAAATGAATTGATTTTGATGGGATTCATCTGTAATATTTATTAACACAATTTTTTTAAAAAACGATATCTGATCGAATAAAAACGAATATTTATATGGTTAAAAACCGGTTGGCTAAGAGCCGGTTTTATTCCATAAAGTAATCTAACTTCGATGGCAAACACTTGCAATTATTGCTTTTAATTATAAGTTACTCTTGAAATCCTAATACTGAAAACCGATTAATCTTTTAAGGGCAACCTGTTTTTTTCCCTTAAATTATTTATTACACTGTACATGGACATACATACCTGAAAAAAAAGTAAATATTTACTTACTCGGTTATTTATTCGAACAAAAAAATTTAATTTTTAATCGATTAAACTTATTTTTCAGGTTATATGCACATACAACATACGTGTTTATAAGTGATATAGTCCTAAATTTAATATTTCTAAAAACTGATAGTGATGCAAGTAAAATCGATTAATTATTCGATTCTAAATTGGATTTTTTAGTTTCTAATATTTTAAATGAAAAATATGAATTTCTTTAAAGTATGTTTATTTTTAAATAAAAAACGGTTATGTTTTTTAATTAAAAGCCTGGTTATTTATTCGAATACATCTTGTTCCATTTTCATCCAAAACTTATCAGTTTAAATTAAAAAATATGAACTTATTTTGATTTTATGTATTTAAAAAAACCCGGTTATATTATTTTTAAACTAACCCGGTTTTTTATTCGAATAATTTTTTCATTTTGATACAAAACTTATCACTTTTAGATCGCAAATATGATTTTTTAGGTACATGTATTTTCAATAGAAAACCGATTATATTATTTTTTAAAAAGACCGGTTTTTTATTCTAATAAATTTTTCTTAATTTTGATATAAAAGTTATTAGTTTTAGATGACAAATTTGAATTTATTTAAGGTACATATTTGTATTTGCAATAAAAAACCGGTTGTATAATATTTTTTACGAACCCGGTTTCTTATTCGAATTATTTTTTTTCATTTTCATATAAAACATCTTAAGACATGCTTAACTAATGTTTCTAAAAAGCGATACATTTTTTATGTCATAACCGGTTCTTGTGTGAATGAAAACCGCATTTTTCTCACAATCTGCAAATCTACAACGTTACAAAATTTCAATATTTAGTTTTTTCTCGTATTTATTTTGATAAGGCATGAATTTTTAATATATTTTGACTAAAGCACTCGATTATTTATTCGATTACTTTTTTCTAGGAAAATATTTTTTTTTCACTTTCCTCCAAAATTTATCAGAAAAATTAATATTTTGAAAATATTTGGGGGTTGTACTGATGAGCGTAATAACATCAAAGAAAATTTAGTTAAGACAACTATGAAAATGGCAAGAGTCTTATCGTTTGTTTGTATTGTGTTGTACGTGCCTAAATTAATACATAAACATTAAAACGTATTCATGGAGATCTTATTTCTATTTATGTAGAACTTAATATGAAAATTCCCAGAACAACAATCCCTTTTGTTTTGTCTATCAACCGAACTACAAACAAAAATATTAAGAAGTCAAAGAAAACAACATGTACATACATATGTAGGTAGAATGCCACAATAGCGGTACAATAAATATCAAATGTAAAAATTGATATGCTGTGACAGTGACAGAGTCAATGCTTGACAAATAGTCGGACATGGCTTTATTTTAATAATATTATAGTTGAATTTTTTTCATTTCATTTTCATTTATTTATTTACACACTTTTTGTGTGAATTTATGAAGCAAACAAAAAAAAAAACTCTTGACTATCTGTAATGCAAACTAGCAACACTTTAAGGCTTTGCATTTTGCTCTGGTGCACAGCGTGCTCTACCTAAAAGTATGCTGTAGTCACATAAATAAATATGCAAATATTTGTTGTATGTAGTCTGTTGTTTTATTGCAGAGTGCAAGCCAGGGTTTTATTTTTCAAAAACAATGTTATTTTTACGACCATGACTTTATTGGTTTCTTGTTGCCAGACGCAATGTTTACAATTAATATTTGCATAAGTTGTTGCATACTTGTAGGCTGTATATATTAAACATTTTTGGGAGAAAATTAACATTTGAAGCGCTTTAAATTTAATAAATTTAAGGTAACAGATATGTTTATTATTTAAAAATCAGCTTAAAGAACAGAGCGGGAAATTTAAGACTTATTTTTATGCTTTGGAGATATTTAAGTACAATTTTTGACAATTTCCTTGTACTCGCCTCACATAAAATTTGTTTTTAAATCTTTTTAAACTTGTTAATAACGCTGAAATATGAAATTAATATTTGTGTGCTTAAAAACTCCACAATACTCGTACTTCTTATTTATTTTTCCACACAATGTGCCAGCTTCATTGTATTTCAAACCAGTTCCATTTTATTAGGTTCTATTAAATCCTTAACGAGTTTAATTAAAGTCTTCCTTCAACAAATTTCCTTCCAAAAAAAATTATATATATTATAAATTTTCTTCCTTTTCTTTCCTTCCATTACAACATTTTTATTAAAATTTTTCCCCCATTCCTCCACGTAAGTGATAATGAAAACAAAGGGCCTAGGGTAAAACAGCGTGGAAAAAAAAACTGTTGCATATTTATAGGCTCATCAATCAAAATGAAGTGTTGCCTGCAACAGCAGCAGTTTAATAACATAATTCAATGAAATTTGAGAGCTTATCATTATGAATAAAATAATAATAATAATAGAAAGCATCCAATACATACGTTTTCAGTTTATTTCGCGCAAGATATTTTCATTGAAGGCTGACTGGCGTCAGTGTCATAAATTATGAAATATGTATAGGTTTAAATGATGAAATCCTACCAAAGGCAAGTATGTACCGTAACATTACAGCATTAAACAAACAATACATTAAGTTTAAATTTAATATTGTTTCTCCTTTCAAAATATAAGTGATAAAATTTTCGAAGAAATTTCTTTATACTAACTCAGTCTGTTGCCTTACCCGCTCGAAATAAAGGTTTGACTCATTACATAATAGAAAAAAAGTAAATATTTAAAACAACATTTCGAATGTTTAATAAATGAGTCAAAGTGCGCATCGGACTCCAAACAGCTGTCTAATATTTCAAAACTAAATTCTTCTTTCAAATAGCTTCAAAGACGCTTAACACAAAAAAATCTATGTTAAAGGCAAAACTGTTTGTAAAAATTTTAAATCCCATATAATTAAGAACCATAGATATCTATTATAAAGCAAATTGTTTCATTGTATTTTATTTTTTAGTTTGATTTATTTTATTTAATATTATCTATCTTTATTTTATTGTATTTAATTTTAATTAATTTAATTTAATTTTATTTTATTTTATTATACTTCATTTCATTTAATTTATTTTATTCTATTTAATATTATTATATTTAATTTTATTTTTTTTTATTTTAATTTTTTTATTTATTTTTTTATTTTATTTAGTTTTATCTTACTTTATTTTATTATATTTAATTTTATTTTATTTAATTTAATTTAATTTTATTTTATAATATATTATTTTATTTCATATTTTATATTATTTTTATTTTATTTTTATTTTTTATTTTATTATATTTAATTTTACTCTATTTAGTTTTGTTAAATTTAATATTATATTATTTTATTTAATTTAATTATTTTATTTGATTTTATTTTATTACACATATGTAATTTTATTTTAAGACCCAACTATAATATGAATAAGCTGGCTTAAGCTAATGTCAGAATTGAACGACAAGTCTGTCAAATGTTTAAACAATTCAGATGTGACTTTTAGGTGGCCACAATGTACATACATGTACTTAAGTATTCCTTAGCCACAGCTGCACATCTAGGTATTGTCAATAATTTTGTAGTAATTTTGTTTCTTCTCATAACTCCTAAATGAATGCAATTCAATCAAACTAACTTGAAAGAATTTCCTAATCTATTAGAAATTCACATATAAATATATCCATCATCTTATCACTTGTTTTATTTGTTTTGCCTACTAAAAAGTACAACAGTGAATAAACATAAGTAAATACATGTGCATGTGTGTATATGTGTATTTAAAAAAAAAAACAATGAAAATAAAAGTTTTGCTTTATTTTCCGAGTTTAAAATAAGAAACAATAAAAAAATATTTAAAATCAATGAATATTTTCTGCTGCTGCTTGTTTGAGTTTAAAAAATGCACAAACAGTTGTTTCCTTACGGAATGTGCGTCCAGTTTGGCACTTTACTTAAGCAAATGACATTTGACGAAACTTGACGAAAAGTTTGTTAAGAACATTATAGTTTGCCACATGCGTTTTATATGTAACCGCACAGTTGCTTAAGCTAGCTTATTCATATTATAGTTGGGCCTTTATTCTATTTCATTTTACTATATTATATTTTAGAATAAAATAAAATATTATTTTATACATGAAATACTGAAGTATATTTAATTGACATAATGTCTTTATTTAATTTCAAAAATTGGCTTGTTTTTATGGTTAAGCAATTGTCTATATGCATTTCGTTCCCGCTTCAACCCAAAAAAAGCAAGCGGGAACGAAATGCATATAGACAATTGCTTAACCATAAAAACAAGCCAATTTTTGAAATTAAATAAAGACATTATGTCAAATAAATATACTTCAGTATTTCATGTATGAAAATACATATTTTATTTTTCTTTTTGCTTTTTAAATACTTTTATTGTTGCCCAATGTGGCAGCTAATGGTAAAAAGGTGGTGGAAAATAAAATAGATGCACAGTTGAATAAAGATGCTTGTTTTGTAAAGATTTTTGTTTGCAGTTTTGAAACTTATTATGTTTGTATGTTGTGATTCTCAATATAGTATTAAGAGTCTTACTAACTATAAACATACGGAGTTTGTTAACTAAATTCAAAAATTTTTTTGGGTTGAAGTCACAAAACATACAGAAGTGTCACGAGACGGAAGATACGGGTATTTTTCAGTTTGTCTCGTTTTCCCTCAAATTTTGTCGTCGGTTTTGTTTTGATACGTCTTTCTAGTGCAATACATTTTTATTAGCTGTGTTAATTGGTAAGTAGTAATACACTACAGTATCAAACACACTATGCTTTTCTATTTCTTCCATGAATTTTAACAAAAACCTGATTGGAGCTTTTTTTTACCTGTCACTTTTTTCACTTCTGTGTATTCTGTGTTGAAGTCTACTGACGAGTTCCACAAGCGGAAACGAAATGCATATAGACAATGGCTTAACCATAAAAACAAGCCAATTTTTGAATATTATTTTATATTACATTATTTTATTTTACTTTATTTAAATATTTTATATAAATACTAGCTGAGCCCGGCAAACGTTGTATTACCCCCAATTATGTAATATTTTTTTTACTACAAATTACTCCACACAGTGGTCACTTGTTGAATTAGAAACAAAACAAAAACCTTCTGGGTACTGATCCGAACCTGTGTTGAAAATTTCAGGCCCACAGTTTTTTTAGTTCCAGAGATCATGCGTTTGGAACAAACACACACTACGATTTTATATACGTATGTATATATGTAGATATATATTTTAATTTTATTTTACTTTTTTGTTATTAATAATTTTATATTATTTTACCTTATTTTATTTTCTTTAAATTTATTTTATTTCATTTTAATAAATTTAATTTAAATTAATCTCATTTAATTTGATGTAATTTTATTTTATTGTGTATATGTACATAATTTAATTTAATTTTATTTTACTTTTTTTTTTACTTTACTTAATTTTACTTTATATTGTTTTATTTTATGTAACTTTATTTTATTTTGTTATATTTCATTTCATTTTATTTCATTTTATTTAATTTTTTTATTTTACTTTATTTTGTTTTATTTTATTTATGTAATTTTATTTTGTTTTTTATTTTATTTTATTTTACTTTATTTTGTTTTATTTTATTTTATTTTATTTTATTTTATTTTATTTTATTTTATTTTATTTTACTTTATTCTGTTTTATTTGATTGTTTTTTACCTAATTTTATTTTGTTTTAGTTTATTTATTGATAATTTACTTTTAGTTATGTGTATGCACATACATACATACATATATTTGTATTTATTTGTTTCCTAATATTTATTTCATTCAATGCACCACATACATATGTATGTATGTTTTATTCATATACGCATAGTACATGTATGTATGTATGTTCAGCAAATATAAAAAATCTTTAATAAAATCACATGCCAAAACATCTGAACCAACAAAAAAGAAAGTATACATATGTACATACATACATACATACGTACTTACATAAGTATGTAAAATTGTAACAGAAGCAAATTACAAAAACAAAATGCATATGCCTTCATAAATCACACATAAATCTATAATAAATACAAACATACATACTTACATAGCTAGTTACAAGAGTGCATGCAATTATTTGCATGTTTACTATTATTCTCTGAGTATCAATAGCGATTATTTTATTTACTCTCAGTGATGCTATTGCTGTAATAGTTTCTGTTTCTTTATTTGCATTTTAGTTGATAAAAATTTTTTAACGGTTCGCGTCGTGTGTTGTGAAATTAATAAGTGTTTTTCAAAATTAAATTAAAAATACATACATAAACATGTATTGTAAATATATATGAAGCCATATATTTTATGTAATTTGTGTTTGGTTATATAAATATGAAAATGTTAAAAAGGTCTTTCTATTCTGTGGTTGAATGTACCACAGATGTTTTATTGAGTACAAGTACATATGTATGTATGTATATGTTAGCAAATATATAAAATATTTAATCAAATCACATGCCAAAATATCTGTTCCAACAAAAAAGAAAGTATACATATGTACATACATACATACATACATAAGTATGTAGAATTATAACAGAAAAAAATTACAAAAACAAAATATATATGCCTTCATGAATCACACATACGTATGTAATCTGTAATAAATACAAACATACATACATATGTATATACATATGTATGTATGTAGCTATTTACAAGAGTGCATGCAATTATTTGCAAGCATTCATGTTAACTATTATTCTCTGAGTATCAAAAGCGATGATTTCAGTTACTCTCACTGATGATATTGCAGTAATAGTTTTTGTTTATTTGCACTTTAGTTGATAAAAAAATATTTAACGGTGCGCGTCGTGTGTTGTGAAATTAATAATTGTTATGTTAAAATTGAATTAAAAATCATCTTACATGCATACATACATATACATATGTATGTATTGTATATGTAAAGTGATATATTTTATGTAATTTGTAGTTGGTTACATAAATAAAAAAATCTTAAATAAATCATTCTATTAAATAACACCAAAGTGAAATAAAATTGTCTGTAAGTACATGTATGTATGTATGTAAATACATACATATGTATGTATACGGTTATCATATGTAAGTATGTATGCACATCTGTTCATATTGCTCCTTTGTAGCAACATAGTCATAAGTCATAAAATAATTGTATGTAGTTTCAAATGATTTTGTAAGGAAGCCAAGAAAAGTTCATTCTGTTTAAGCTAATAATAATTATGTTAATAATAACTTTATATTCAAGCAGACATACACACATACATATGTAGATATTTACATATCGCTCATTTAATGAAACAACCTCATAACTAATATAAAATAGTTTGCCAGAAAACGAGTTTAAAGTTTTAAATTTACTTACAACTTAATTGAAAAAGGAAATTTAATTGTGCTTTAAAGAGTTGAGTTAATAAGATATTGGTATGAAATTTGTACAGAATGTGAAGAACGACATTAGGATTAATTCTGTATTAATAACTCATAAATTATATACATACGTACAATATGTTGAGTTATGCCATTGTTTGACTAAATGAGCTGTATTTACTTTATTTTATTAAGTTTGAGTAATTATGTATTTATATTTTTTTTTATGAAAGTTTACTAGACTTTCATTAAATTAATTTTGCACCAAGTCCCATTATATTTGTTCTAGGAAATTTTCATTCAAATGTCCATGACAAATTGCATTTTATTTTTGTAATTTTGGATACTGCCTATCATAATAATGTTTCCTTCTTTCACTAAAATTAATTGTAAGGAAATATTTATTTATTTTGCTTTAGTACTTCATTTGTTACTCTAAATTAATTTTTTTCAGCTAGTAAGGACATTCAGGCTTAAGAGAAATTTGGTACAATTTAATAAGATAAATTTTTTAAGCAAAAACTGTGTATGCATTTTATATTGGTTGCTTATTTATTTTATTTTTAGATTTAATTTTTTTTTTAATTTCTTAAAAAAAAGAAATTATTTATTTTTGCATCCTTATAGTGCATACCCTTATTAACAAATATGCCTCATATTCTCATGATGGTAAACCATTAATCTTTTGTTAAAGCTCCCTTCACATGTTGTGTTTTAATATTTTTTTTTAATATGAAATATTGCCTTTGTGAGGCTGTATGACTTAAAACACGGATTGTAGCTCTATTACACGGAAATTGCCCATTGAACAGGAATTTATTATGTAAGTAAATCGTATCGATAGTCTCTTTCATTGTTGTCTGCCGTTTTCTTTTTAATTTCGTTTCAAGGGTTTTTTTTTGCATTGAAGCCAGTAGTCCCATACTTCTAAATAAGTACATACATACGTACATATGTATGTATGTATGTTTCAATAGAGCTTTAGTTTAATAGACAATATTTTGGGCTGACTGGCGTGCTCTACCAAAATTGAAAAACAAATTCCTTTGGGTATTGGCAGGACAATTGAAATATAGAAAAATGAAAGTGGAAACAGACCTTCGAAAGGAAATCATAACCAGCTTCCTTCCGTCCTTACACAGAAATAATGATGCAAAATTATATTCGTTTGATAAAGCATAATTTTGTCAATAAGGCAAGAAATATTGATATATGTGTACTTGCACAGTGTGAGTTTAAGAAATTTATTTCAAGCGCCTTTTCTTTTGGCAAATATACAAATATACATACACACATACATACATGAATATAATTTGTATGTAGTTTATAGAAATTTTATTTGAGACTCTATCGAGACTTCAAAAAGCAGAATAATCAGCTTAACAGACATATTTAGAAACTTTTTTTTTAACTTTAAGAAAAGTTGGATGACATTTACACATTTTATATTTACTTTGATATATATTGTTACGAAAATAGCCGTCAACAATGTTAAGCAGCATTGCACAAAAATATTCCAACAGAGTTAATGTAAGTGTTACGAGAAAATATTCCTACAGTGTCAATGTAACGAATAATCTAGAATAGTAGCAAACAACTAAATAAGCATGCGCAGCTTGATTAAACGTAAACAAGCAAAAGCAACAACAAAAAGCGTCTGCTTATTAAGAAGATTCACATATTTACACACATACATACATACATGCCAAATCAAACGAAAAGCAAAAGATAAACAACCACCGTGTATTGCTTAGTTAATGATGTACACACGTATGCATATACACATGTATGTACATAGTTACCACATGAACTTAATTATTCAGCATATAAGATGATAATGATCGTCTAGACATTGCTTGAAACTTCTGGTAGTGTTTGTGTGAAATATGTATAAAAAGAGGTGACGCATCCAATGAGTTATTCAGTTGCGAGTCGGTTATTGTTGTATTCTGAACGAGTCGCAGTCAGTCAATCAGTTGCGAGTGAACAAGTCAGTTGATAATTAAGTTGTGAATTAATAATAGTCTGCGATACAGTGGTGAATTGATAGTTAAGAACAGTCTGTGCTTTACACGTGAGTTGGAGTAAAGGAGAAACTATAGGACAGTCTATAGTGACAGCAAAGTCTGTCGTGGAATTGAGATTGTTGTGGAGTCTGTCGTGTCGACTGGAGTAAAGGGAACAGCGCAGCGAAGAGACGTGTGTAAGGGTGTAGGTAAAGCCAGTGAGTCTTTATTGGTGCATCAACTGTGAGTGTCGGCAGAGTGAGTCTCGTAAGTGACGAGTAGCAGACAGAGAGGTGTCACGTGAATACTTGAGCACCCAGCTAAGAAACGTGCGTAAACTACAGCAAGGAAGGCATAGTGGTAACCAGTTGTGAATATTTGTGTGTAATTTATTAGTTTAAGTTATATTAGTGTATTTAAGCTCTTGAGTAATTTAGTATAAGTGTATTTGTAAATAAAACTTGTATCATTCTTAACCCTAATTACTACACTCGGCTCTTGTATTCATTTGCAAATCTTCGGGTCCACGGAAAAGCGTTTTTATAGAGAGAAAAACGTAACAATATGTAGAAGAAACAGTAAGGTTGATTTAGTACTCATCTCACTTGAATCCGTTTATGAGAAAGAAAATTAGAATATAAAATTATGCAGACTTGGTTGCATATGCAATTCGTTTTATTTCTTTGTTACAAAAAACTTTTAACCTGAAGTTGGCTGCGAATATATAATTCGAAGCAAATGGCGTGATTGCGTGCTGCATCGTGAGTAGATAATTCCGAGTTCTAGGATCTTACGTTATGGTGAATGATGTGAGGCAATTTATTTAATCACATTACCATGCAATAGCGTGTATTTTAAAAAATGTTAAGTAGTTCAATCGAATGCAGGGTCTGCGTAACTGACTCGTGAGTCAGAAATTAGGAATTTTAAACCAACAATTTTTTAAACGATTAAAATATTTTTTTTTAAATTTTGACATATGTACATACATAACATATTATGTATACTTATATTAAAATGAAAAAATGGGCGTGAGTGGCCGAAAACTTAAATGAAATGTATACTCTGAACAGATTTGTACTTATATATGTATATGAAAGAGCAGCATAACCGTCAGGTAAACGTAAAAGTAATAATGTCGGTCAATTCAAATGCCCAAGTGAAAAGGCATGAGTAAGACTGTGTTGAAGTGAGCTTGCATGCAGTTTAAAATTTCTGATATCCATATTAACAATAAATTAAAAAATCTGTTTTATTTTCAACAAGGCTTCAAAAAATCCATTTCCAGTAACAAACCAAAAGTCGTGAGTGAACGTAAGTAGGCGTGAGCGAGCACACAGTTATCTTTATATTTTGTTTAATATATCTTTATATTAAACAAAAAGAAAACTGTGTTACTTTCAACAAGTCTTTAAAAAAATAATTTTTGGTAACAAAGTGAGTAAGCGCGAGCAGGCGTGAGCGTACTCGTATATGAAGTCTTTTCATATACATAGTTACATAAAAATAAAATAGCTGTCTTCTTGTCAACAAGTCTTCACAGAAAAAATAGCTTTTGGTAACCAGCAAAAAATCGTGAGCAAGAGTGAGCAGACGTGAGCGTGCATATAATTTGAGATTTCTGATTTATGTATTTATATAAAACTAAAAAGATGTCTTATCTCCAACAATTCTTCACAGAAAAAAAGTTATTCTGGGTAATAAACAAGAAGTCATGAGTGAGAGTGAGAAGACGTGAGCGTATTTCTGATACACATACATACATATTTACTTAATACTAAAAAAGCTGTCTTATTTTCCACAAGTCTTCACAGAAGAAAAAAAATAGTTTTTGATAGCGAAGAAAATTCGTGAGTGAACGTGAGCATATAAGTAGTTTGATTTTTTTTTTTATAAAAAAGATAAAAATATTAAATGAGCATGAGCAGACGTGAGCGTAGATTTAATTTGAAATTTCTGATTTACATATTAACATTAAACCAAAAAACCTGTCTTATAATTAACTAGTTTCCACAAAAAGAAATTGTACTTCTTGGTAACAAACAAAAAATCGTGAGTAAACGTGAAAAGACGTGGGCGTACATATAGTTTGAAATTTCTGAAATACATGTTTACATTAAACCAAAAATACTGTCTTATTTTTACCGGTTTTTTAAAAAGAATTATTTTTGATAACAAACAAAAAGTCGTGAGTGAGCGTGAGCAGAAGTGGACGTACATTTGGTTTAAAATTTCTGACCTAGATCTAAAAAGGCTGTTTTATTATCAAAAATTCTTCAAAAAAAATTGTTTTTTTAATAAACAAGAAGTCGTGACTAAGCGTGAGCAACAGTCCGAGCGCACTTATATTGTTTGAATTGTTTGATATATAATTTATAGTTTTGAACTATTGGCAGCAAATACTCATAAAATTGTTTTCATAAATTTTGACTGAAAAAGAGGACGTGAGTGAAAGTGAATGAAGGTGAATGTGATTTCTAAAAATTATATGTTCGTTAGGAGTACATTCTTGCAAAATAAACAAGAATAATAAAAAGAGGTAACGTGAGTAAGCATGACTGAGTAACGTGAGTTAATGTTAGTGAACATGAGTGAGCGTGAGTTTAAATGAGATCTATTATATTTACGGTCTAATTCATAAAAAATATTTTAGGTTTATTACAGGTTTATTTGACAAATTTTCCTCATAAATATGTCAAACGAGCGCTTAATAAACCTGAAATATTTTTTCTGAATTAGGCAGTTAATATATTATAATTGTTTCCGATTAGCTTGAATTAGGGTTAGAAAATACCTGCTCACGTTGGCTTCTCTAGATAAATAAATTTGAGCCATTTTGCCGAATTGAAGAAATGAATTTATTGATTATATATTATTTTCTGAAGAAACCAAAGTTTCGGCGAAATATCAAAATTAATATTAATTGTAAATAAATATAACAGAAGACCTAAAGCTTAAAAATTATTTACGAAATTAAAAGAAAAATATTTTAAAACCATATGCGATAGCGAAAGCTGCAATTTGTCTCCAAATTAAAATTGAAGTTTAAGCACATCTTTATAAGTAACGAAATAAACATTTTAACAAATTTCAATTTTAATTACACTTTGCATCAGAAAAATTAAAAAGGTAAAAGAAATATGTATTAGGGGCAATCAAAAAAAAATTTGTCTTTATATGAGTTTGTATGTCGCCTTTTCTGTTAGAATTTTTTTATATTGCATGATTATTATTAATTGATTTTGCAGTTTTATATAAAAATTCATTAATATTTTTTTGGAAAAAGTTCAGTTAAATGACAAATTATTAGCTTAATTAGCGACAACAAGTGTCAAGCCTCAAAATTAGACAATAATTCATCAGATAAAACTTTTTTCCTTAAACATTTTCCTTTAAACCTTTGGCAAGTTTTTTTCTTAATTTTGCTCTTTATTTTTTAAACAAAATTTTATATTTAAAACTTCTTTTTTTTTGTGGCTTGCAACAAATGTTGCCCTTCTGTTAACTTCTTAACAACAAATTATCTTATTGTCTTACACAGGCATACTTTTTTTCTCGCAAGCAAATAAAGCAAACGAATCTTAACACAAGCCTTAAAATATGTTACACTAGTAAACGTATACAGCCGCCTGAAAGCTCACTTTATTTTCTTATTGTTTCAACATATTTCCTTATTTTATTTTTTTCGCTTTTGTTTTGCTTTTTGCTAGGCAAAAAGAAAAGAAAAGCTAGGCAAGCATGTATACAATAAGGAAATGGAAAGAACTCCTAAAAGTTAAATACAATGACAAACTAAGAAGCAATTCATAGCACGTCCTGTCGCTATAATTATTTCGTACGTGAATTATAATGTTGGCACAAGAGAAAAATTAAACATGTGTGTTTTTTCTCCATAACAAGTTTCTGCTTAACACATGTTGTTTGCAAAAGAATTAAAAAAAAATTTTTTTTCGGATTTTTTTTTTTGTTTTGTTTAGGCAAATTGCTTAAAAGAAAAGATGACAGTTAAGTGGCATTTGATTTTTAAATTACACAGTAAATTAAAGCAAATATTTCTTAATTTTAAATTACTTTTAACCCAATAAATTATTTTATACAAATGTAAGGTCCTTGGGCGTTCTACTGAACGTAGGAGGATGTAATTAATTTTTTTCAATTGTCTTAAGAACATTATTCATTAACTTTTCTGTAGGAACTCTTAACAAACTATAGCATACTTTTAGACCATCTTTAACTTTTTCTAGAGATGTCTTCTTATATCCATCTCTCTCTCTCTCTCTCTCTCTCTCTCTCTCTTGGTGAGTGAAATGTCAACACGTGTGCTCAAAGAGTAAAAGAAAAAACGTAACATCATATGTTTGTTTGTGTTATGAACTTAAAACAAGAAATTTGGGATTTATTTTTAACTTTATAAAATAAGAAAAAACTCCAAAAAAATTTTTTTTTAAACTTACAACTGCTGCCGGAGTGGCATCATACTAGTTAGATTGTAATATGTATCTACTTGGCGTACACGGTTGTTGCAGTCAGTTAAAGTTTGCTCTGGAAATAAATAACATTTAATCTTGTTGATAAGGGATTATTATCGCTAAATAATAGCAGTGTGGATACACCAATCAGCTGCACATGATGCGGATGTTCAATTAGGAACAAATAATTTATTGAGTTAGACAAGGGAATATAGTTTACCCCAAAAAAAAGTTGGCAGTTAATATATGAAAGTCAAAAGTTTAAGAAAATGCTTTCAGTTACATATATGGAAAACAAAATCAGTAAAATGTGTGTTAGAAACTATCGGGTGTTTTTTTTTAGAGGTATAGAACTTCGAATTGAAATAAAACACTAGAAAATCGTTTTAATGTCCATTAATTTGGCTTTATTGGAAGGATAATTTTATGCCATTATTGTTTAAATATAATTTTGGGCATGTGGCCGCCGCGGCTGGCTCGAATAAAGCTAATTCTACAGGTCCAATTTTCAACCACTTTTTCAAGCATATGGGGCCGTATGTTGGCAATAACGCCACGAATGTTGGCTTCCAAGTCCCCTAACGTTTCTGGTTTGTTGGCGTAGACGAGCGACTTCACATATCCCCAAAGAAAATAATCCAATGGTGTCAAATCACACGATCTTGGTGGCCAATTGACAGGTCCATTCCGCGAAATTATGCGCTCATCGAATGTTTCCTTCAATAAATCGATTGTGACGTGCGCTGTGTGGCATGTAGCGCCGTCTTGTTGGAACCACAACTCATCCACATTCATGCCATCCAATTCGGGAACAAAATAGTCGGTTAGTCGGCTCCAATTGCTGTGCACGGTGGCGAATCGATTCATTCGGGTCCTCCTTAACACTTTGCTCTACAGCGGCAATTGTTTCTTCGGTGCGCACTGTTCGACGTCTCTGCGGATGTGTATTATCACATAGGGTAGACGTAGTGCGAAAACGATCCATGGTTAACCGAATTAATTGCTCTGATGGACGATTATGTCGACCATAAAATGGACGGTAAACTTCGCGAACTGAACCATTATTTTCGAAATAAATTTGCACGATTTGCAAGCGTTGTTCTTTTGTCAACCTGTTCATGATGAAATGGCAAACCAAAGTAAATATTAATCACTTGACAGCTGACAAAATGGCCGCCAGTTAAAAAAGTGATGCCAACTTAAAGTTCTATACCTCAATAAAAAACACCCTTTACAAGGCAGTACAGTGTGTTACTTAATCACGTCTTACGAAATCGAAGTTTGTACACAACCGCTAGAAATATACGTCCATGAAATAGCAAAGAAAATTTATAAGCTTGCCAGGAAGTGGTAAAAATTTTAAAAGACTTTATGAATTCAAAACTGCCAAGACCAAAATAATTTCTTCTATAGGCAGTCTCGCAATGAAGCTAAATATTTCGCGAAAACCAAGCATAAAGGAAATAAAGTAAAAATTTGACACTAACGCTATATTGACTAGAGAGAGAGAGAGAGAGAGAGAGAAAGGCACATATGGGTATTTCCGCAGAAGAGTCCACTTTTTGTCACGTTATTTTATAACGTAGAAAGATAGGAACTAATCAAACAGCATAGCTCTAAAATACAAGATTAATTGCTTGGTGACATAACGTGATAAAAGATAAACTTTTCTGTGGAAATGCCCATATACGAAATCAGGAAATACATAATTTTTAGAAATTTTTTAAAGAATTGACCACAGCGTAATGAAACAGATGGAGAAAAATTATTTAGAAGGGTACAGACACTAATTAAAAGCAGGAACAATTAATTAATTCGCCGGAAGTCGTGAGCCAAAAAATTTGGGAATGTGAGAATCAAATGTTTGCAAGAAACCAGAGTCAATATTTTACTTATTTTTTGTAAAGGGCCAGCATTAGTCCGATTAGTTACAAAAAAAGTTAAATTGTTAATAAATAAAAAAAACGAAATGGAATGAAATATAATGAAATGGAATGAAATTAAATAAAATGAGTTGAAATGAAATGGAATGAAATCAAATTAAATTAAGGGAATTAGAATAAAACGGAATGAAAAAAAGAAAAAAAAATTAATTAAATTTATTGAAGCAGAATGGAGTGGAATGATACAGAATAAAACACAAATAATTAGAATGATATTGAATGCAATGGAATGCAATGAACTGGAATGGATTAAAATTGAGTTAAATTTACTGAATACAAAGGAAATGAAATGGAATGAAATTAAATGATTGAAATGCAATAAAATGAAATATGAAATGGCTAAAAATAAAATTAAATGAAACAAAAATTAAATGAAATAGAATGAATTAAATAAAATCAAATGAAGTTGAATTCAATACAATTAAATAAAATGGAATGGAATGAAATATATTCAAATGGGATAGAATTTTATGAAATGGAATGGAATTGAATTAAGTTAAGGAAATTAAAGTACAACGAAATGTAATATAATGTGCTAAACTGGAAATAAAATATAATGAACTAGAATAAAGTGGAACGAAATGGAACTAAATACAAAGAAATATAATGATAATTAATGTAATGGAAGGTAATGAAATATAATGAACTGAAATGAATTTAAATTAAATTAAATTCACTTAATACGAATGAAATGAAATGGCATGATATTAAAAGATTTGAAATGGGACAAAATGAAATATGAAGTGGCTACAAATGAAATTAAAGAAAATTAAATGTAATAAAATGAAATGAAATATAATAAAATGGGGCACAATGGAATGATATTGCAAGTATAGTAATTAAATTGAATTAAATGGATTTAAAGGCAATGAAATTTAATGAAACGCCATAAAATGGAAAGAAATTGAATTAAGTAAAATTAAATTGAATGAAGTCTAATGAAAACGTATAAAATAAAATGAAATTTATTAATCTTATATAAAAATTGAACTAAACAAAAAAAAACTGCATTAAAGGGAAGGGAAAGGAATGAAATGAAAAGTAATTACAACAAATAGAATCAGATAAATATATGTAATTATGAAAAACGAGTGGAATTAAATGGAATGAAATGATGGAAATTCAATGAAATGGATTGAAATAGAATTTAATGGAATGAACTGAAGTGGAATGGGAATGATTTGGAAATGATGAAGAAGAATGAAATTTGTACTCTATGTGAATGAAATAAAATAAAATAATATAAAATATAAATTTTATAATTCTTTTTCATGGTTTCCACAGCAACTTGCAAATTTTTTATGTGCTGTGATTTTTGTGGAAATATTAAGTTAAACTTTTTTCTTATTCGGCTACATTTTCCCTACATTCCCTGCTCTTCACTTTCAATGGTTTAATCAAAATAAAACTTTTATAATTTATACTCAATTTGCATGTAATTACCATTTGTCTGGCAGAACAATAACAAATATGAACAGCAAACTCCAACCGCTCAAAAAACACCCTCAAAAATTAACGGAAAAGTCATACAACCCCTTGATAACTGTGCTGGCCCCCGACCACCGCTCAAAAACTTTCACAAAAAAAAAAACTTTAAAATTTAATCAAATTTCCAAAGTAAAACATATTCTTATGTAAATAATGCAACAATTTGAAGTTACTAGACAGGGAAAAAGGAAAGCATTACACAGGATTATTATCAAACAAACTCTTAACAAAGACTTGTATGACAATAAAGAGATTGATTAAAATGTATCAGTAGAATGAGGCAGATACACAAATTTCTTTCAAATAGAACTAGACGACTTGTAGAAAGCACTACATATACAAATGTATTTTTTTTGCTGGTTTATATTTTCTTTTTTATTAAATTTAAATTAAATGGAATGAATTAAAAAATTTTATTTATAATAATTTAAACTGTAGTCTGATTAACAGTAGGGTAGAAAATAGAGAGAGCGAGATAGCTTTGAAAGCTTTTAAAATTTGTTCTTATTTCTTTGTTGCTTCATTTGCTAGCACTGTTGCCGCCTTGATCTGATTGGCTGTTGTGCTCTCGTCGGTGTGAAAGCACAAAGCTCTTTTGTAAAAGCTCGCAAATTGTGCTTAAGGCTGGACGTAGCTGTTGTAAGGAGATGAAACCCTGCTTGGTCTTTTTTTTATAGAAGACTTACTATAAACAATTCGCCAAATATTTGCTGTAGAGTATCCACTTTACATCAACACCAAATTACAATTTATGCTTCACCTCTTCTAAAATACACTTTCAACTTCTCTCCATGTTCCCGTTTAATCTTCAACATGACATGGAGAGTGTACACTAAAAATAATGTCTGCTGAATTGTTAAATGAAAATGTTTGGCATTAAATTGAATTACAATCGTAATGTAATTATTCATAGAAAATCTAACACAACAGTGACAAACAAACGCGAGAAAAAAGAGAAAGGATGTTTCAAGGATAATGAAGTGTGTTCATGATGTTGCACAGATTTAAAAGTCAGGTGGTTGATATTTTTTAAGAGCCTCCTTCCCTGGGCGTTAATAAATACAATTTTTTTTTTTTGAAACTAAATGTCAGCTCGTATCTAAAGCAGAGTGAAACACATGGAAAAGCTTTTTATATAACAAGAAGAAAAAACGCCTCTTGTTTTGGGTTTTGTAGTCTTTAATTAAGATGAGACAAGAATTTAATTAGAGTTTGTCAGCGTTCTTTTGTGAGATTTTTTAAACATATTTTTTGTTTTAACTGTGTAGAAATAAAATAAATTCAGTAAAGTGCGACTCTGGCTCGCGCACGAAGGGTTCCGTACGAACACTAGATATGTAATTTAATACAAACTTCATCCTATATAATATATAGTTTTGGCATTTTTTTCGTTTTTGAGATCTTTTCGGTTTTTTTGTTTTGGCGGTTTTTGCGTTTTTTCGGTTTTGGCGATTTTTTAAGTTTTGGCTCTTTTTTTAGTTTTAACACTTTATTTTCTTGTTTTGGCGATTTTTTCGGTTTTTGGCGTTTTTTCATTTTGGCGATTTTTTTTATTTTTGGGGATTTTTTTCATTTTTGCGATTTCTTTTCATTTAAATTTTTTTTTAGTTTTGGCGACATTTTCGCGTTTTGGGGTTTTTTTTCGATTTTTGGCGTTTTTTTCATTTTGGCTTTTTTTTTACTATAGCGTTTTTTTCGAATTTGGCGATTTATTTTAGTGTTAGAATTTTTTTTTTAATTTTTGGCGATTTTGTTTTTTTGGTTTGGAGATTTTATAATTTTCGGTTTTTTTAGTTTTACCATTTTTGAAAATTTCAAGTTTTTGGCGATTTTTTTAAGTTTTGGCTCCTTTTTTAGTTTTGACACTTTATTTTCTTGTTTTTGGCGATTTTTTTCGGTTTTTGGCGTTTTTTCATTTTGACGATTTTTTTTATTTTTTGCGATTTTTTTTATTAAAAATTTTTTTTTTAGTTTTGGCGACATTTTCGCGTTTTGGCGATTTTTTTAGATTTTTGGCGTTTTTTTCATTTTGGCGTTTTTTTTAATTTGGTGATTTTTTTTGAATTTGGCGATTTATTTTAGTGTTAGAAATTTATTTTTTAATTTTGGCGATTTTTTTCGTTTTGGCAATTTTTTGTAATTTTTGGCGATTTTTTTTGGTTTGGCGATTTTAGAATGTTCGGTTTTTTTAGTTTTACCGTTTTTGAAAATTTCAAGTGTTTGCCTCTTACGGTTTCCAAGATATAGCAAATTGTCAAAATTGCATTAACTGATGGACCACCCTTTTAATTTTTTTAAATTTTAGTGTTAATTGTTGTAGTCTGTGTAAAAATATACTAATTTTACAAATTTCAAGTTTCAATATAACCAAATATAACCAATATAACCAAAAACTGGAAAAAATCACCGAAACTTAAAAAATACCAAAAACGATTAAAGTGCCAAAACTAAAAAAAGAGCAAAAACTAAAAAAATCACTAAAAACCAAAGGAATCGCCAAAAAAAAATGCCGAAAACCTAAAAAAGTTGTCAAAATGAAAAAAAGCGCCAAACTAAAAAAAATCTCTAAAATTAAAATGAGTCGGCAATAACCGAAAAAATCGCTAAAATGAAAAAATAACCCCAAAACTGAAAAAATCGCCAAAACCGAAAAAAGTTTACCGGGTACTTGAAATTAAAAAAAAATATGTCTACAGTCGGTAACCCTACGTCTACACCTGATATATTTCTATCATAACAAAATAATTTTTTTTATGTTAGCTCTTTTTTCTATATGGAATTTGACTTTTTTCATGATAAAAATATATCAGGTGTAGACGTAGGGTAACATTAGATTATATGGGCTAAGGTTCGTATAATATAACATATGTATGTGGGGTCCATACGGAACCCTTCGTGTGCGAGTCAAAGTCGCACTTTACTGAATTAATATTATTAAACTTTCACCCTACACTGGCGCGTAATTATGTATGCTAGTCTCTTCTGAAGTATTTGAAGACTCTTCTTGTGTGTGAAAGTGTTAATGGCCGACCGTGGCAAAAGGTGGAACATATTTCCTCTTCTTTTACACTCCCTTTAAAGCTAAACTAATTTTTATTTATGTTAGCAATTCATAAAATTAGCAGGTGCTTTTAGTAATGTTCCTTTATTGCTTCTTCGCCACAGCAGTCTTCAAAAAGCGTTAGAGAACATTTTTGGAAAGCAGGCAATTAAAGGGTTTGAGGCAATTAAATATGAAAAATTATGGTAACATTTTCGTCGCTTCAAATTATTGCTAAAGAACCCAGTGAAACTTTAACTACAATTTTAGTAATTTTATAAAATCTTAAAATTAAAAATTTCTTATTTAACTAACTTCCACTTTTACTGGGTTATTTGGCTTCCTGCCTTTGCTATAAAAGTATTTTGTCGGTTTTATTTAAATTTTGCACACTTGAGTTTTCACTTTTTATGTCTTTTTCCAAAACTCATTTACAATTTGTTCAGCTATTTCGTGCTTCTCAAAAATTGTGTGCTTTTTATGGCATTGTAATTATTATGAAAGGACCTTCATTGCTTTTACACTGCATACTTTCTTCTTTCGTGTAATTGAATCATAAAATAATGTTTAATTATAGACGGTGTGGGACAATTACCAGTTAAAATATTTTTTTTTCTTTTGAAAAGCTTTTTAAAGTTTTACAATGCGATTACAAGATTTCGCATGGTGTGACAGCAAGGTGGGAAGGGATTTTAAGGAAAGATAAAAGTGTCTTTGTGGTAGTTGTTTAAAAGTTTAAATTAAAGATTTTTGAGGGGACATTTGGCTTTCAAGCCCTTGGTATACTTATTTGCGAAATGTGACTGAAGACTTATTAGAGACATACATATATCAATTGTGCTTGACACACAAAAAGTTGCACAAGCTGCAACATTGTATGAGAGAGAAGATAATATATGACTTTCTCTATATTTCTCTCTAGTTATTCAAAGAAGCTTTTTGTTCGCTTCTACTAAAGCTCTTCTCCCATATATATTTATTTATTTCTTTTTAATATTTAAAAACATAAGTTATGAAATTAAATTTTTAAAAGGTACTAACCTATGAATAAGCCTTAAAACTCCTTCTCTCTCTCTCTCTCTCTCTCTCTCTTTCTTTCATGTTCGATTTTTGGCAACACTATGCACTTAGTTATTATCAGTTTATGAGCTTTCAGCTTTTATTTTTTGTAACATGATTATTCTAATGTTTCTTTTATAGAATTAACTTTTATCACATTTGATTTTTCCCATTTAATTCTTTCCACTAATTACACATTTTTTTTATACTTTTAAGTCTTCTAGAATTTAATTCCTTTGCAATGCATACATAGAATTTACATTTTGGTTTCTTTTTGCTTAAGTCCTCTTAATTAAATTTAAACTTTTATATTTAGTTTAGTTCACATATAATTTACCATCACACCAGTATTTAATTATAAACTCTATATATATATATATATATATATATATATATGCTTTTAGCAGTTGAGCTTTAGTTTTTATTAAAGTACTGAAGGACATTTTTCTGTTCACAAAAACTTTACATAACACTTTTTGTCATACTAAATAATTTATTTTATATTAAATAAGAAAGTTTCTATATATTTGCAAACATTTTTTTTTGCGACTTCATTCTCTTACTTGAATATGTTGAAATGTTGCCGCAAACATTTTAGAAATTTATTAAAATTTTTATGGGTATGTGTAAAATTTTTTATAACCTATTTCGTGCCACAAAATGTTAAAGGGACCTGAGGAGAGTTTAAAAAATTTTCAATATAACATCTTTTTTTTTAAATTATTTTTATGAATCTAAAACTGTTACTATTAAAAAAAAATCTGAACAACAGCTTTCGTAAGAAATTTTTATATATTTTTCAAGCGCTTGAAAGTATTTAGAAATAAACAGTTGGTATATGGAAATCGCTAAAATTATTAATTATTTAAATTGTTTGGTTTTTTGTTTTATTTTTGGTTAAGCATTCGATTAAAACAAAAAAAGCCAAAAAACTTCATAACCTTATATCAATGCTAGAAACCGAGAGAAATGTTATCGCGAAATATTTGTGTAAGAAACCGGTTGACGTTCGGCACTCTGTTGCAGCGTTACTATATGTGAAGGTATATCTTATTTTTGATGTTAAAAGGACTAAAAGATTTTTAAGAATATGATATTTGGTACTTTTAGTATATTACTTAAGGTCCTTTTGACTAAAGTACTGACATATTTTCTTCTTTTCTTCATCGAAAGTACGAATAATCTTATACATGTGCTATTGAATAAATATTTTGTGTTATTTAACTTTGCGTTTGTTAGTTCACTGGAAATAAAATAAATTTTCCTGAATTTGAATTCAGTAAAATCAATGCATATTATTACATGAGTATTTTGAGTAAAATTACTAAAAAAGATTTTTAATTAGAAGAAAAGATTTATATTGTTCGACTTAAAGGTTTTTGAGGAAAAAAATATGGTAACTGTGCTCTGGTAATACTTTGGCCATCATAGGCTTATAGTAAGACTCTTAATAAGTTATTGAGAATCACTATATGTAAACACAATAAATTTAAAAGTCGCAAAATGCTTTATAAAATAACCAACTCTATTTGATTTTGCATAAATTTTCATTATTATAATAAGTTATTCGACCTTTTTATTTAATAATATATAAATTTAATATAGTTGTAATTATTTTTTTTTAAGACCTAAATTTAAAATAAAATTTATTTATAGAAATTTTCATTTTTCATTTAAATTTTTAATGTTATTTCTCTTATTTTTCAGGTGTGTGATCAAACAACCTTCAATTTGAGGTAAGTGCCAAAGCCTTTAATTGATTAAATAACGAAGATCATATGGACCCAGAATATAAAAAATTACGATATTATATATTTAATAAATTCCAACCTTATTTATATCTACACTTTTCGAAATTAATTTTTAAGATTAGAAAAATGGGAAAGTGCCTTTCGAAAGTACAAGTAATTTTTATAATTACAAAAATGGGAAAGTGCCCTTTATAGAAAGAAAATTTTTTATATAGAGCAAAAAGTTAATTCTTTTTGTGTAAAAAATACCGTATTATAAAAAAGTGCCCTTTTATAAAAAGTACCTTTTCATAAAAAGTACTTTTATCAAAAGTATCTTTTACAAAAGGTACTATTGTTAAAGGTACTTTTGTAAATGGTACTTTTGTAAAAGGTACTTTTGTAAAAAAACTACTTTTTTAAAAAGTACTTTTTAAAAAAGTACCTTTTTACAAAAAGTACCTTTTAACAAAAAGCACATTTAAATAAAAAGTACCTTTTAACAAAAAGCACACCTTTTTGCAAAAGAACCTTTTTACAAAAATAATATTTTAATAAAAAGTACCTTTCTACAAAAGTACCTTTTAACAAAAGGTTATTTTTAACACAGGTGCTTTTAAAGAAAGTACCCTTGAATTAAAAGTACCTTTTACTAGAAATATCTTTTTATAAAAAGTATCTTGTATATAAAAAGTACATTTTTTAAAGTACCTTTTAAACAAAAATTACCTTTTTTAAAGGTACCTTTTGGCATTTTGACCCTTAAAAAGAATTTTGAAAACAATTTTTATATTTATACGGTAGTTTTTATAAATTTTAGTTAATCAAATTCAATGAATAAAAAGCTACAGTGTGGCCCTTTACTGACATCACTCTGATTTTATAAAGTGACTTTAAAGCGTCTTGCTAATCTGTCTTTAAAACCCTTTAACTGTGCTGCAGATTTAACTTGTCTTGTTCTGAGTGCAGTCTTGAAAGTCATGCTAATTTTTGTTGTGCTAAAGAGCAAACTGGCCAAAATAAGTTTTTTTTAAATAAAATTAATTTAAAATTAATTTGTAACATTTTTGTGGGCCACAGACAAGAACAACAAAGTTAGTATTCATTATCTAATAAGCTGTTGATTGAGTAAGAGAAGAGCAAAAAAAAAAATATTTACTATAATAAACATGTTCAGAAACTAAAACTTTTTTTGGTGTTGAAAAAAATTACTTAAAGGAAATATTAAATACTAAATGGTGTTGAAGACTTAAAAACTTACTCAAGGCAAAAAAAAAAAAGAATTTACTTAAAAAAGTAAGCATTTATTATTTATTAAAATATGAGTATTTCATAAAACATTACACATTACTTCCATTTAATTACAAATTAAAAATGTAAAGATATTTTTTTGTAAATATTCAAAGTTAATGCTAGTTAGTTTTTGTTAAGCGCCTACAGGTATGCAATAAAGTTTATTTAATAGGTTTACTTTTTTTCACAAGAAAATATTCCATATATTTTTGCAATTTTAATTTTTCTTGCTTTTAATACTTCTCTTAAGCTTGAAACTGTTTAATTTTCCTCTACTTTTATTTACAAAAAAAAACCCTCTTTGAAGCATGCAATATTGCATATAAATTTGTAAATGTTAGCATATCTCAGGGCTAAATAATATATATCATCTAATATGAATTTATTTATAAACAAATTTCCTGATTTTTCATAATATTTACTGCCTCATACACATACTGTCTGTCTATTCTTGAAAAGATTTCCTGTGTAAAATACGAAAAAAATGGTAGAAAATCCTAGAATGCGTACGCAAGGAAAAATAAACCAGTCAACTATTTATTGCAAAAGATAGAATTAATAGTTTTGCAAAATATTATTCAATGAAGAGAAAAATGTTGCTGGGAAAAATACATTTTAAGCTCGTTACATATTGTATGCAAGAAAATCATGTGTACTCGTATGTGCAGTTGCATGCACAATCAGGAACACTCACATACATACATATATACTTATCTATGTACATGCATACATACTTACATACATGCATGACTTTATTCATGGCAAATCGAAACTGGTATCTCTAATGCAGGAAATTTCTAAGTTTTCCTCGTTTTACTTTTTTTTATTTCCAAAAGAAAACTAGACAATTTTGTTAAAATATAAATATATTTTTATATATCATTTTGTAATTTCAAATGCATTTTATGTGTAGATAACGTTACCTTAATATAAAAAGGCTCTAACTCATAATTTTTTGTAGTCGAGATTTTTGCATTTTCGATACTCGATTTTAAAATAATAATGAGTTAGTGCCTTTCTTTATTAAGGAAATAATTTATTTACTATTTTTATATGTATGTAAATAAGTCTAAAAAATCTGTATTTACATTGCATTTGATTTGTTTTACTACTAAGGATATAATTTACATATTGTCTTTCAACAAATATTTTGTTAAAATCACATAAATATTTTAACGAAATTGTTAAAATTTTGTCTGAGAGTTATAGAAATAATAAAAATAGAGGAAATAATTTAAAAAATATTAAATAATTAAGCATGAATGCAATAAATAAAAGAGGTTCTAAAAAAATATTTTTTGCGAAATAATAAAAGGTATATTTAATAAAAGGTATCTTTAATAAAAGGTACCTTCAATAGAAGGTACTTTTAATAAATGGTACTTGTTATTATAGGTAATTATAATAAAAATACTTTTTATAAAAGGTTCTTTTTATAAAGGTACTTTTGAAAAAATTTACTTTTTATAAAAAGTACTTTTTATAAATTGTACATTTTATAAAAGGTACTTTTTATAAAAGGTACTTCTTATAAATTGTACTCTTTATAAAAGGTACTTTTTATAAATTGTAATTTTTTTAAAAGGTACTTTTTATAAAAGGTACTTCTTATCATAGGTAATTGTAAAGGCACTTTTTGTGAAAGTAAATTCTTATAAAAAATACTGTTTATAAAAGGTAATTTTTATAAAAGGTACTTCTTATCATAGGTAATTGTAATAAAAACCACTTTTTAGGAAAGGTACTATTTATAAAAGGTACTATTTATGAAAATTAGTTTTTATAAAAAGTACTTATTATAAAAGTTACTTTTTATGAAAGGTAATTTTATTTAATGATCTCTTTTTATAAAAAGTACCCAGTAAAAATTTACACATTGCCATTAGAACTACTTGCCATATAATTGACTTACTTTTCTGATTTCAAATTTTCATTACTCGCTTACAAAACACATTACCTTAAATTTAAAAAAATCATGTACAAATTGCTGAATGAAGATAATGTTTTTTTAGATTAAATTGATTACGTGAACAAGTTACAAAATAAAAAAAATTAATTGCTTCTCAAGAATCGATTATTTAAGTCTCACGCCTTGTTAAAATCATTAAGTTGGTAATCCAGTAGGGAGTGTTTCCACCAAAAATGATTAATTCCAAACTCGATTAGCTTTTTTGAAATTTTTTGCTGGGTATTTTTAGAAAAGGGATTTTCTATAAAAGGTAGTTTTTATAAAAGGTACTTTTTATAAGAAGTACTTTTTATAAAAGGTACTTGTTATGAGAGGTACTTTTAATAAAAGGTAGTTTTTATAAGAGGTACTATTTATAAAAGGTAGTTTTTATAAGAGGTACCTTTTATAGAACGTACTTTTTATAAGAGGTACTTTCTATAAAAGGTACTTTTTATTGAAGATACTTTTTATAAGAAGTACTCTTTATAAAAGGTACTTTTTATAACAGGTACTTTTTATAAGAGGTACTTTCTATAAGAGGTACTTTATATTAAAGGTACTTTTTATAAAAGGCTTTCCTATGAAAGGTAGTTTTTATAAAAGGTACTTTTTATAAAAGGTAGTGTTTATAAAAGGTATTTTTTTAAATACATATACTTTTTATAAAAGTACTTTTTATATAAAAGGTACTTTTTATATAAAAGGTACTTTTTATAAAATGTACTTATTATGAAAAGTACTTTTTATAAAAGATTTTTTTTATAAAGGTAATTTTTATAAGAGGTGCTTTTTATAAAAGGTACTTGTTATAAAGGATACTTTTTATGAGAAGTAGTTTTTATAAAAGGTATTTGTTTTATAAGAGGTACTTTTTATAAAGGATACTCTTTGTAAAAGGTACTTTTTATAAATGATACTGTTTTACTGCATTTTTAATTTAAAAATTTATTTAGAAAAAATGCTTCTTCTATGCTTAATTTTGAATTGTTACGGAGAAGGGAGTACCTTTTTGTTCAAATCGTTACATTGTGTCTTAAAGTAAATAGACGTTCCTCTTGGCTTTTTGAATTTTATCTATTGAAATTGTTATTGTGCTTGAATAAATTTTAACGTTTGATGACAGTCTGTACTTATCATGCAAATGATCCAGAAATTTGCTGGTGATTTATGTATGTCTTGTTATTTAAGTGCAAATTAATAAAAACAAAGAACTATTAATTGCCATAAAACTTTCAAATAAATATAATCGAGATGAAATTGTGTAGTCTAGGAAATTTGTAGGAAATGCACTTAATTTTTTTTAGCAATATTCATTCAAATTTTCTAGCCGAGTTGACTTAAGACAACTTATCTCTGCTAGAAATTTTAAAGCTTATTTTTTTAGGGTTCCGTACACCAAAGGTGAAAAAGAACCCTATTGTTTTCGCTACGCTGTCCGTCTGTCCGCCACACGGCATTTTCTCAGGAACCGTAAGAGCTACGGACCTGGAATTTGGACACAGTATGTAGAACCTTGGCGGCTACAACAACCTTGGCCGCTATACATGAGAATTAAAAATGGTGTTCCAAAACGAGCAACGAAAAATGTTAAAATCCCATGTAATATACATACAATTGTGTGAACATATGTATATTGGAACTTGAAATTTGTAAAATTAATGTATTTTTATACAGACTACAACAATTAACACTAAAATTTAAAAAAATTAAAAGGGTGGTCCATCAGTTAATGCAATTTTGACAATTTGCTATATCTTGGAAACCGTAAGAGGCAAACACTTGAAATTTTCAAAAACGGTAAAACTAAAAAAACCGAACATTTTTAAATCGCCAAACCAAAAAAAAAAAAATCGCCAAAAATTAAAAAAATTGCCAAAACGAAAAAATCGCCAAAATTAAAAAAAAAATTCTAACACTAAAATATATCGCCAAATTCGAAAAAAATCACCAAATTAAAAAAAACGCCAAAATAAAAAAAACCCCAAAAATCTAAAAAAAATCGCCAAAACGCGAAAATGTCGCCAAAACTAAAAAAAAAATTTAAATACAAAAAAGTCGCAAAAATGAAAAAATCGCCAAAAATAAAAAAATCGCCAAAATGAAAAAACGCCAAAAACCAAAAAAAATCGCCAAAACAAGAAAATAAAGTGTCAAAACTAAAAAAAGAGCCAAAAATTAAAAAAATCGCCAAGACCGAAAAAACGCAAAAACCGCCGAAAAAACGCAAAAACCGAAATGACCCCAAAAACGAAAAAAAGCCAAAATTATATATTATGTAGGATGAAGTTTGTATTAAATAATAAATGTAAATGTTCGTACGGAACCCTTCGTGCGCGAGTCAGAGTCGCACTTTACTGAATTTATTTTTAATTAAAATACTTTAGGCCAAACCCACGATGTCGACAACGTTCGACTTATCGCACACTTACATTTGAAACAACAACAAAATCTTAAAATTTTTTTTTGTTTTGAATATAAGTGTGCGACAAGTCGAACGTTGTCGATATCGTGGGTCAGGCCATTTAGGTTTATTATTTTAAATTTTTTTTTAAGCTCTTATATTTTTTTCCTATTTGCTAACGCAAAAACATAAAAATATGCTTTTAAATATATTTATTTTTGAAAGAAAAATGTACTTCAAACAGACTAACAAATCCAATCAAAGGACCTCACAAAAATAAACTTTTATTTAATATATTTTGCCAAAAGCAGCCACAAAGAAAATATTATGGCATTTTATGTACCAAAAAAATGGATGACCACTTATACTGCATTGCATACTTTTTGGGATGGACTAAAAAGCTCTTAACAAGAAAAAAATTTTTACTTTTATGCTGCAATGACAGCTGACTGTCAGAATAAAGAATATATGTATGTATGTTTTCAAAAAGAAAACTTTTTTGATTAACTTAATTGCAATGTTTGAAAAACATCTTTGTCTCCTTTTTACCTCCTTGTTACACATTAAAATTTAAGCTGACCCCTAAAATACTCGTAATGCAACAAAAAGTTGTATAAAAGAAAAATCAAAGAAAAAAAGAGGTTTTTTGTTGAGTGAAGAAAACTTTTGAAAGTAAAAGTTATTGGTGAAATTGCAAAAGTTTTCTCTTTTTTTTGGGTTAAATTTTTTATGGCTTTTGTTTAATTTCTTGTTGCTTTCAGAAAAAAATAGAAAAAAATCTTCAGGGACTGGCAGACAACTTTCATTTACTTCTAAGAAGCAAAAAAAAAAACAAAAAACAAAAATGTTAAAAGGAAATTATAGTTTTGAGGCTTCTGTGATTAACTTGGGGACTTCCAGCAGCCAAACTATTACAATTATAAGACGCCCTGCAGTAGGCTTTAATTTTTTTTATTCATTATTTCCTTGCTCTTGTCTTTATTTCTTGCTAGTTTTCTGGCTCTTGTTATATTTCCATTATTTTATTTCATGTTTTTCTTTCATTTAATTTACTTTCTCTATTTGTAGCCGGAAATGGTAACAAAAAAAAACTACAAAAATAAAAGAAGAATAGAAAAAACATTTTACTGGTATACTTTTAGGCAGGGGGGGCAACATACTTTGCTATTGCATACCAACTAGGCAGGCAGGCCAGGCAGCTTAAATTAATTGTTCTGAGTACAAAATGTTTTCTTTTCATTTATTATTCGTTAGTTGCAGTCTGCTAGCTGCTCTACTGCTTGGTAATAACAAACAGCGAAGAAGGAGGGGAAAAAATATTGCAGATATGTATGTAGAGAAAATCGTTAAAAGGCAAATTTAGTAAAAACATCAGTTAAATGCAAACATGGCAGATTTAATTGTCCAGTTGATGTGTGTAAATTGCCGTTAAGGGAGCTTTTGTTAGAAAATGCTTTTTGTAACCTTTAAACGCCACCACTTTGAAAGCCTTCGCCCAGAATGAATTAAAAGAAAATATTTGATTACTAAGAATTCATCAGTAATTAAACGGAAACTCGTGGCTAAAGGGCAATAGTTGATTTTGATTAATCAAAATACAATTAATTTCCTTGCCTTCAAAATAGACTGGCTTAAATTAAAAGGATGCTCTTGCTTAGTGAGACATTTTTAACGACTTCAAAAAATTCTAATTTCTTGGCTAAAGGCTGTAGTTTACATTTGGTCCCATTAAAAAAAAGTGGTCGGGAATACACCCATTAAATTTGTTCCTTTGATCCTATCTATTTTGACTTATAATATCGCTACGGCACTTAGCACACACCTTGGTCTTTTGAAATGACACATTGTCATACTTAAAAAAAGAAGGCGAGCCAACGCCCACTAAAATTGAATATTACATTTCATGTGCTTAGCACACACCCTGATATTTAGGAAACACCACGATTTTGCATTAAAAAAAGTGGGCGAGTCAACGCCCACTAAAATTGAAAATTACATTTCACGTACTTCTATTATACCGAATCCAACGAAACTTGACACATACCCCGAGCAGTAAAAATTTAAGCGATCTTGCATTTAAACATGTAGGCGGGGCCACGCCCCTTAAAGTTTGACTCTAAATTATACTTAGCTGATAACAACCAAAGTTGGCAAACAGTTTGATCTCTTTTAATGACACGATCCTGCACTTAAAATAGTGGGCGGGGTTACGCCCACTTAAATTTAATATTGCATTTCACGTGCTTCTACTAAACCGATTCAAAAGAAACTTGTCACACACCCTGAGCAGTAAAAATCGAAATGATATACTACTTAAAAAAGTGGGCGGGACCACTCTCATTAAAATTTAGCTTTAAATTTCTAACCAGCTTGAGCTCTTCAAATAGCACGATCCTGCATTAAAAAAAGGTGGCGGCACCACGCCCAATAAAATTTAGCCTTAAATTATATGTACTTCTACTTATCTGATAAACAGGAAATTTAACATCCAGTCAAGGCTCTTGAAATGGTTTAACAATGTGCTTGCAAAAGTGGGCAGAAACACGCCCATTAAAAATTAATATTATATTTTACTTGCTTCTAGTCAACCGATTCTTACGAAACTTCAAACACACCCTGAAATCTGAAAGTGGCGATGTCCTGCAGTCATAAAAGTTTCTGGGATTATAAATATGTGCAAAAGTGAGCGTGACCACGCCTCGGAATATTTAAAATTGTCACTTAAATGGTAAAAATAAAGCTTTAAATAAATTTAACCGACTCCAAAGATAAGCACTAAAAATTTAAAAATAATTTAAATTCAGTTAAATAAAACATTTTTATCGACCCTGTTCCGTAAACCGAATCGGAATAAATTTCTTGTTTTCAAAAAAATAAATAATGGTCCTGCAGATGTGCTTAAGATCATATACGATAATTTTCTTTTAGATATGATATTTGAGAATTTATATAATAAAAAAATTTAAAAAAAATCTAGGAAAATAGTTCTATTAACGAAGTTAGTTTTCTAATTCGTGCAATTTCAAATTGATCGGTTTACAGAACAAGGCCGTACATTCGTTGTCTTTAGTGCTATTCAAAGTCGTGTAAATAATAATGAAAGATGTTGACGTTTTAATATTAAATGAACACAGTATTCTTTATTCAAGCTGCCTATTTGTAACTGCAGCGCGTAGGGGCGGGCCAATTCGGTCACTTCAGGAATTAATTACAAAAAATAGTTCCAGTCCGTCAAAACTAAAAGTACCCGCTTAAAGTGCAAATAACTTTGCGTCCAGTTATTTGGAAAAAGTAATTAATCTAATGATGAAGCCATCAAGTTGAGTTATTTATTTAAATGTGTTTTGGGTTAATTTTGTGAACAAAATTATTTGCAAAATTTTAGTTTAGTTGGAAGTGCAAAAAACAAATTATGTATTTTCTCACTTTAAGTGGACACAAAATTATTAATTGAGCTCAATGAAGCAGAGATTTAATTTTTATTGTTTTAAAAGTTGAACAAATGATCGTTATTTTAGAAAAATTTACGCTACGCATCGTTGCACCTCAGAAATTATGTACGAATTAGTAATAGCTGCAGGTGTTGTGTTTATCCATTATATTCAAGGCTTAACGACTTCCGTTTAACACTTTTAATGCTGTTGTTTTTCATTGTTTTATGTGCTTTCATAAAAGATGTAAAAATTTTACAATTTCTCACGCGTGAGTCACGCATTATTCAAGCATGAGTCACGCGTGATTGAGATTGTGTTTATATATAATAGTTCTTTTGAAAAAATAAATAAAAATCTGTTTTTGATAGTTCTTATCCGAAGTCATGCAATGGCAGGCAATTCATCAGGAGCGTGCGTGTTCAAAAAAGTTATGATTTTTCTATTGCTTCGCTATCTCTTACATAAAAAATCATGTTTTTTATAGTGCGTTAATAAGTCATTTCATTGAGGGGGGGGGGGCTACCCAACTGCCCCTCCCTTTACTCCCAAGATTTCGGCGGAATAGGAATATGCAGCTTATTTAAAGAGTTATTCACATCAAATTAAGTGTGCCTCACTACTGTAGTTCTAAAGTTATAGGAAAAATAATTTTTTTTTAAATAGAAGTAATACTTAGGCAACGAATTACTATTATTAATTATTACTATGTGTTACCTTCTTTAGAAAATGTAAAGAGAAAGAGAAGAGATAGAGGAAAGCTTTATTCTTTTAGCACTCTGCTTTTTTGCACTTTTCTAGTAATGCAGTGTTGCAGCGCCTCTGGTGTCAATGAGGCGTATTAAACTTTCTAAGCTGTGTTAAGTAGCCATTTTATTGGTTATTTTACTTCGACGGTGATTCTGCTACACAATACTGAAGAAGAAGGGGGGTACTCGTCTCCCCTTCCTATACCTTCAAGATTTTATTACTGACTCTCAATGTTACAGTTTCGGAGATATAAATTGATCCGCGAAAAAATCGCTTTTGGGCTGACTGTAACCGATCGCACAGAGTCGTGACTTGCTTACCCACTTATTTTAAACGTCCACACCTTATACAGTTTTACTTAGTAACTTATTGAGAATTTTTGGGTACATGCACTACCATCAATATTAACAAGCAAAGTAAACAATATGTATAAGTACGTGGTACCCTATATTACTGGGGTTGGTGTGTACCTCCTCGTCAAGATGTATGTAACCTACTATTTTACGTAAAAGGATTTTTGTAACGACATGCTACAATTGTTTTTATGAACCGTCATGGGAAACTATAACCTCTTGTTATATACCATTATAACCCCATACCGTAACTTATTATTATACACTTGCACAGCTTTCAGTTTTTAGTTATAAGTTTGCCCCAATATGCCTTCTATTATTAGATACTCCGCTTCGTTATTCACATTAAGTGCAACTAACTAAATAACTAACTCACTTGTCCCTCATAAACAAGCAATTAAATTTGCTAATGAAGTGCATGCAACGACTGCAATACAGCGTCGTATTGCAGACACTCACTGGAATTTGTGCTACTAAATTTTAGAGGGTAAGGGGCAGGACCTTTTGGGCAGTTACACAAGCATAGATATTTTAAGCGTGTAACATGAGAGCGCACACATTTTAATGCCAGTGATTTTAATCAACGCTAAAACCAGCTATTTCAGCTCACAAATATAACATAATATTGATTAAAAAAAAACTAAAAATAAAAGCAACTGAAAAATCGATAAATTTAAAATGATATTAAATGCTTAGAATCTTATTCATAAACGAGTATTAAACATAATGTTGGTTTAAAGCGCGAATTTTGTATAATAAATCCGGTTTAAAGTACCATTTAACCTAAACCTAACTCCTCATGTTTAAAAGTTTTATAGCTCTGCTATTTATTGCGCGATATAGGAGTTTGTAAGAAAAATAATTATAATCGACACTATTACAATTATAAATTAATTTTTGTTTTGATTTCTTTGTACGAAAATAAACGAAAGAAATTGTTTGATTTTGCTTTGTTTCGTTTTTTGAAGTGAGTGAAACAAAAACAAAATAAAAACAATGAGAACAATTGCTCAATTTGTTTTCGTTTTGTTTTTGAATATGATTACAAACCAGAGAACACAGGCGATCGGCTGTAAGTCGGCTAATAACTGCCGCCGGCCACAAACAATTCACTAATTTAATCGTACGCCCCTAGAAAACAAATATATGGAAACGTCTTGAAATATTTGCAGGGAATTTTACATCATCATATAACCTAATTTTATTGCATTGTTATTTCGCACATGAAATTTCTTTTATATAATTAAGCAGCAAAGCTATAACTGAGTGTACTAAGACACCTTTCTTCTTTTTTTTTTAATTAAAATAAAGCTTTCTTTAAGGTATTTTTCCACTAAATAATTTTATGCAAATATTTTATTCTCAATATAAGCAATAGTTAAATATTTTATGCTACACTCCGTATTTCGGAATATTTTACATTATGAATATTTTCCATTTTTAAAATTAATCAGCAGAGATTAATTAAAGAGGACTTTAAGAAATATTAGCACTTTCTAATGGGCAATTCACACACACGTACACATTCAAACCAACTTGAATATGCATATATAAGTTAAAACTTTTGCCAGCCTTTTCCGAAAACTGAACAAATATAAAAGACTCTCGAGTCACGACCTTCCTAAAATATAAAATGTGATTAAGTAAGAGAAAAAAATATTTATTTAGTTACATGTGTTACCAAAAAAAGAAAGATTAAATTTTCCAACTCTGGAACCCTATTTTTGATTTTTCCGATCTTAACATTATTACTTTATTGTTGTCTAAAACAAAAAATTGTTTTAATTAACAAAGAGAAAAAAATTAGATTTGCTTAAAAAAAATTTTTTTTCCAGCTCCGGAGATGTGTTTTCATTTATTCCAATTTTATATACATACAAAATAATTTTTTTCTTAAACATAAAATATATTTAATTTATAAAGAAAAATAAAAAAAATAATTTGACCTAGCATAGATACTTTTATATACCAAAAACTGTGAGCTCCCCAGCCCTGGAATCATCACTTTTGATTTTTTTATTTTGTAACACTGATTTGTTTTTTTAAGTATTAAATATGTTTAATCTATGGAGAAAAAGAAAACATTAGTTTTAATAGGTTACTTTTATATACAAAAAAAAATGTTAAAATGTTATTACCCTGGAATTGTCTTTTTGATTTTTCTTTGTGAAATCTAATACCAACTCAAGTTTTACTGAAACAGAAAAGAGTTTTAGTTAAAAAGAAAAAAATTAGTTTAAACCAGATACTTTTTATACAAAAAAAAAAAAGCTTAAGCTTCCCAGCTCTGAAATCGTCTTTTTGCTGATTTTCAATACCAATCTATTTCGGATCATTACTGATACATCAGTTTAAGAACGAAGTCTCTAGCTTTTCTAAGACCTGCGGAAAATCAATTTCACGTACAGACAGATGGACAGACGGACAGCGGACAGAAGGACATCACTTATTCGTCTTCCCTATACATAAGGACCCAAAATGTATATACTTTATTGCTCACATATGAACATTGTGGAAATTATACACGGAATAACGGAAAAAAGCTTCAGAGTTACTGCTTAAAGTTGTTAGATGTCAAATCCTATAAATCGGTTTTACAAAAGTACTTGTGGTTATATTTCAACTTCGGAGAGCGGTTCTGAATAATAGTTTCCTTATGCCCTTTTCTATAAGTCAAGTTTTAGACTTGGCAGTATTTTCTTAAAGCAATTATCTTCAATTCTCTTTTAAAACTGCTCGATTGTTTACACACAAACGGTTTCTTGTTCAATTTTCATATTGTTTTAATGCAGGGAACGAAGTAACAAAAGAGAATTAAAGTAACTTTTCTGTACAAGCAAGTCAGTATCCCTCTTCCTTCTTATTTCCTCAATCTCCCATAAACTCAGACTTGCTTCAAGAAAAACTGCCGAGTCTAAAACATGAGTAAGAACCTTTAAACCAGAAATTTTCTTACTTAAGCGTACATAAGTATGTGATTATTTAAAAAAACTATTTCTGTTTTACAAATTGTTTGCATTTATTTTCTCAATGTTTTTTTTTTTTGGTTTTGCTCATTTTCAAACTCTTTTTACTAATCACTCACTTTCACAGCGTGCAACATTTCCCAGTCGGATTTTTATTAGCTAGCTCAAAATATGGGTGACTTTTTGATAACTCATTTACGACTAGCTTCTGAACTAATTCATAAATGATACAGATGTCAGTCATTTTTTTTTTGCACAACTGTCTTCTTCCCGATAAATATTGAACTAACTTTAAGCTAACTCAAAACTGATGCAATTGATTAGTGAGTTGTTTTTGTACAACTAACTTCTTCGATAAGTTTTGAGCTAACTTTTAGCTAACTCAAAGCTGATACGGTCAAAGTTCAAAGAGAAGATGTCAGCATAAAATTCATGTTTATAATAACTCTGTGCCGTTTATATTTTATATGGCGCGATGGCAAAGTGTTAAGTATAATGGCTGACAAACAAATTGATCACGGTTCGATACACGTTCTCGTTTCTAAAAAAAAAATTTAAAATTGTTTAAACTTTAAGCTGACTAAAAAATGTTAATAAATAATGAGCTAAATCATAATTAACTAAATATGTATAACACTTTCTTTTTTATATTTTTTTTATTTGGTACAAGCTAACTCATAATGAGCTAACTCATGGTTAGTTAAAAACTGATTCAAAACTGATGCACTCGTCCTGCGGCCACTCAATGTTAAATCTGATCACTTTTAACATGCAAAATGAGTGCTGATTTTAACCACCTCAGACTAATTTTTGGCTGATAATTCAATAACTCTGAGTTAACTCAAATTCCCACTGGGTTATGATGCCACATAACACACACGTTTAAACACATACACACCAAACAAATGAATATATAAGAAGAGAAGGTTCAAAGCAAAATCAACGCTTAACTTTAGTTTGTCATCAGTAGCACTTAAAATTAAATAAAAAAATAACGAGTCGCTCGGGAAGCATAATAAAGCCTGTAAAATTTAAAAAAAAAAGCAAACAAATTGTTCTCTGCTGAATAGACAGTTTTTAGCAGCCAAAAGGCAAAAAATAAAATTGAAAAACCATGATGACAATATTCAATCAACATTGAAACAGCAATTTAAGGGAAAAAGAAATAAAATTATCATAGATTTTATAGCTGATGTATCAACTTTTTCTTATATATAAAAAAATATTCAAGTCATTAGAGAAACTTATATTTACATTGTTTATACATTAAGCAATTATTGAAAAATTTTCGCTAAATTTTAGACTAAGGATTAAAAGGAGGTCAGCATGTCTTAGCTGCAACTAAATCTACTGCACTTTATTTTAGTATGCAATTCTAAAATTAAATAGTAAATTCGTTCCTAGCATAATTTTTGCCGAAATCAATTTTTTTTAAATTAAGGATATCCGACATATTGACATGATCTTGCTTCAATTCAGGTAAAATTTAACACTGGGCTTCACTGTGTGATTTAAGAAATACTTGAAAATTTTCTCTGCCTACTAAGCACGATTCAAGCTGAAATTATGTGCATTTATCATTAAGGATTTATAGGAGGTGCACCAGAGAGCTTCACAGTGTGATTATATATGTTTTCTAATAATAACTATAGCAAGAATTCATTTTAAATTTTTAAGGATATATGGGCATGTCCTTGCTTAGATTTTAATAAAATTGATCAGACAACTTCTGTGGATTATTATCGACATATTCTGATTGCAATAGATGTAAAAATTTTGTTTCCCATATTAAGGATATGTGGAGGTCGACATGTCTTTGCAGGGATTTCTGAAATTTCCTTACAGAAATTGCAGCTTAATATATTAGCGAACTTTACCATACAATTTTAGCTGCATTCGTATCACAATCATAGCTAAAATATAATATTTAGTATTAAGGATATATGGGAGCTGGGCATGTCCTTGCAAAGATTTAAAAAAAAATTAATCAGAGAACTTCTCTACATTATCCTTGATATATTCTGATTACAATTGATGCTAAAATGTTGTTTTAAACATAAAGGATACATGGAGGTCAGCATGTCCTTGCAGGGATTTTCGCCATGTCCTTACATCAATTGCAACTAAATTTATTAGGGAACTTGACTATATAATTTTATCAATTATTCAGATCGTAATTATGGTTACGTGGTGTTTTTAACATTAAGGATATATGTTAACTGAGCATGTCCTTGCCCAGATTAAAATGAAATTTATCAAAGAACTTCACTACATTATTTCTGATATATTTTGATTATAATTGGTGTTAAAATTTTGTTTTTGACATTAAGGATATATGGAAAGTGGCCATGTCCTTGCTGGGGTTTTGTCATATACTAACAGCGATTCTTACCAAATTTATCTTTCACCTTTGCTGTGTGATTGTATAGTGTATTGAAATCATAATTATGGCTTAAATTGAGTTTTTAATATTAAGGATATATGGGAGCTGGACAGGTCCTTGCTCCGATTCTTAAGAAAATTACTAAAGAGCTTCACTGTATTCTTTTCGATGTATTCTCATTATATTTGCAGATAAAATGTGGCTTCTTATATTAAGGATATATAGCAGGTGGGCATGTCCTTGCAGTGATTGCAATTAAATTTATGAGAGGCCTTATCTACATTATTCTTGCTGTATTGTGATCATAATTGTAGCTTTAATGTTGTTTCTAACGTTAAGAAGAAACTTAATTTTCCTTAATTTTCCTACTTAAAATTATTCCTAAGATTCATATACATAAATCTTCATCTCACTTTTGTGTAAGGAGAGTTAAAAGTCTAATTTTTTGTTTAGCTGACTCCTGCTTTAATCTATCTCTCTTTCACTAATTTTTTGTGGTAAGCAAATTGTTTACACTCACTTTTTTTTCAAGTTTAACTTTTCTTTGGCCTGAAATTGTTTGTACATACTTAGGAAGGATAATCTATTCTCCTTTTTTAATTTTGTATTGTTAGTGACATAATAATTTTTCCTGTATAATACTTTTTTTGTTTGATGAAATTTAAAATTTTGTTGCTTGGGTTTTTAGCATAAATACCCTGACCATATTTATCTGGTCATGTTTGGGGGATTTTAAATATTTTGAATTGAATATCAATGTACAAGTGTATTCATAAAATATTTAAAAGTCCCCTGGTTATGAGTTTATAAACTCACAAACACATGATTTTTTTTTGTGCGAGCAATTTTGTAAGAGTATTTAGGGATTTTACAACAGGATTTAAACATTTATTTCTTTGTTAATTTTTAACCAGTCATAATCATTTTACAAGTATAAGTCACACTCTCCCCCCAAACTCCCTTGATAAGGGTAAATTTTTCATTAGTAAAATAAGATTAAATACATAAAGGATTTTATATTATTTGTGTTGTGTGTATGTGAAAATATTTCGTCATATGGATTTTTACATGTACACATACATAGCTTGCAGTACCCTCTAGTCAGCCTGGAACCATATGTGTCTGTGTCAATACTCTTTCTTCAGCGACAATTGCACTAGTTAAAATGTCGACAACTTTCCTTTTTTGCGCGACTAGAGATACGTTAGAGACAACAGTTCTAGGGTATAAATGGTGATATTGTCAATGAACGCGTCAATAGTTTGTTTTTCTTTTTTATTATGTTGTGCAATAAAATTAAATAAATATATGTAGACGAGGGTCACTAAAATCTACTAGTGAATCTTTGGTTCAAATATCTCCATATGGTCGTAAAAGAACTACCTTCTCAATAGCGCTAAAGTCTACTGGTAGATTTTCAATGACAACCCTATGTTATATGTCAATAGGCGATTACATTGGCTGGGGTACACCTAGTCAGTAGCACTATTGACAATGTCACTAAAAAATCACTATAATTTTACCATTGACAACGAGCGAGAAAATATAGATATTGTAGACTACAGCCCTTAAAATTTACTAGTGAATCTTTGGTGTCAATGTCTCCATGTGGTCCCACAAGAACTACTTAAGAGATGTATATTTTTTTTTTGTACTATTTTCCATTGTTAAATGAAATTTTTTCCGGGTATATTTCCGATTGTTTTTTGTGCAAACTATTTGAAATTAAAAAAGAAAAATTGGAAATTTATTAATTAAATTAAACAATAAAACAAGAGAGTCATTATGTCAGTTGGTGTGTGTGGTGACCAAACATAATTTTTAAAGTCATATTATCTGCAATAGTTAAGTTTTATAGTCCAAGCAAATTTATAAAACATAATTATTTATTAAGTCACTTTTCTGCCCCTTCCTTCAAATTCCAGTTCAGTTTAATTTTAATCCTTTTTAATACTTTCAATCAACTTAAGCTGTTATGTTTTCATGTTTCACTGCTTTTCAATAAAAATAAATTTTTCCCTTTCTCCAAGCACAAAATCATCACTTATATAAGGAGACTTTTTCTTGCAAAACAATTAAATGGAATTGGCGATATTTATAAGTAAATGAAGATCTAAAATTTTTTTTTTTAAATTTAAAAATATTATTTTAATATTTTATTGTAAAGTGCCGTTGCAAAAATTCTCCTATGTTATGTTACATAGATAACATAGGTATGTATATTAACATATTTATGGTATGTTATGTTACATACCAACACAAGTAATGTAGATTACATTATTATTGTCTTGTTTGCATTGTTGATTACCTTAGAATTCTCATTCAGTTGACAAGTGGAACTATATAAGACATCCACTATCAAAACCCACGCGGAAAGCAGCTCATACTACTATTATTCTTAATAAATCTTGTTTTATTTTTTTTTTAATTTTTAACATAACTTTTATCGTTTACATTTAGTGAATTTTAATATTTCCGATTTAATTTAACACAAGAAATATTTTTGAAGAAAAAGGGAATTTTAGTTTTGAATATTTAAACAAAACTCGTTTGCTCTTACTGGAAACAACTTTATTAACATGTTCAAAAAAGAAATGACATTACAAAGCATTAGTTGCTGCATTGGTGAACTCAGCTTCAAGTACTTCCATTTCTAGTGAATCATCAATGAATTTAAGACATAGTTGTCATAGGACGGAAGTCATTCAAAGAACTGAATGGTATTCACTTAAAAGGTTGTCTAGAACAATTTTTTATGTTAACAACAGCCTTAGAGTATTAAATTCAGTACATGTAGTGATTGGCATGCAACGAAAGTAGTAATCCTTTGGAACTAGTTCCGATTTCTTTTGATGGGCAACTAAAATATCCAAATATGTAATCTGGAAAATATAAGTGAATATTTTGCACCCAGCGTTTTCTCTCTTAATACGATATTCGCCAAAAATGGTAAAGATCTGTATTTCGATAATATTAATAATTTTTTTTAAAGATAAGTAACACTCAGGCAATGAATGCCTGCTACTATTATTAGGCATTACTTTCTTATGAAGGAAGAGATAACGGAAAGCTTCATTCTCTTGCAACTTTGCTTTTTGCACGTTTTTATAATGCAGACTTGCAGCGCCTCTGGTGTCAATGAGGCGTATTAAACTTTCTAAGCAGTGTTAAGTAGCCATTTTGTTGGTTATTTTCTTCGCGGATGATTTTGCTACGCAATACCGACGAAGGAGGATGCTCTGATGTTACATTAGGATTACTACTACTAGCTGAAGCCGGTATCGTTCAGTAATCAGTGTCTATGCCTTGATTACTTGAACTTTCCCACAACAACTGATACAAAGGGACTATAATGCACATTAGAAAAATGTGCGGTGTTGTATTTAATAACTTTCAGAGAGCGAGTTCGAACCCACGACCTTCAGTTTTGAAGTCAACGTCATAACTACCTCAGGCAACGCTGTTATTTTACCCTTCATCAAAAATGTTAAAGGGCATATATAGGTCTGTCATTCCGTCTTTCTGTACTTGAATTGGATTTTCCGAAGCTTCCAAAACAGCTAGAGACTATGAAAATCTGCATAATCCAAATGAAGGTCTCAGAGCTGGATAATTTAAATGTTTGGTGCATAAAAGTATTTAGCTAAAACTAGTTTTTGTTTTTTTGTTTGTTAATCAAATCAATTTAATATTTCAATTAAAATTAAATTGGTATTATTAAATAAATAAAAAAAGTTCTAAAAGACGATTCCAGGGTTGGAACATTGAACGTTGAACATTTTTGGTATATAAAAGTAACCTACCAAACCAAATTTTTGTCTTTTTCTCTAAATTAAACATATTAGGCCTTATTCAGAAAAAAATAATTTAGGTTTACAAAATGTTTAACAAACAAATTTCCATGCAAAATTTGTTTTGTAAACCTTTCTTAAATCAAAATAATTTTTTCTGAACACGGTAGGGTAGATTGAGTATAAGAATTAAAAAAAAATATAAAAGTATGATTCCAGGCTTAGAAAATTAAAACTTTATTTCGTATTTAAAAGTAAATAGGTCAAATTAATTTTTTCTTTTTCTTAACAAATTAAATATTTCTTTATGTTTTATAAAGAAACGTTTGATATAAAAAATTAGAAAAATAAAAACTTCAATTCCAGAGTTGGAATATTATTTTCTTTTATTTCTATTTATAAAATTAATATATTTTATGTTTTATAAAAAAACGTTTGGCAAAAAAAAAATTGGAAAAATAAAAACTTCAATTCCAGAGGTGGAAAATTTGAACTATAAAATTCGTTACTTTTATGGTATTAAAGTTAAATTTTGGACTTGAGTGTGTTCTGAGACCTATATTAGAATTTCATGACAAATATTTTAGCAGAATATTTCAACTACATACATTATTGTTTTGAGGGTGATAAAAAAATTATAAAAAAGACGCATTTTCGGAAGAGTTAGAATGTTAACGTATGCCAAAAAAATGTTGCTCGTAATGTTTAGAATACACTATATGTATACCAAAAAACCTAAGTACCACACGATTTTCTACATGTTTTAGCTACGCAAGTGTGTGACTTTGAAAAGGCCGTAAAATGAGTTTCAGATGTAAACTTTTAATGCGCCATTACACGCAAATCTTTTTTTAAGTCCCCTGTGCAGGAATCAGTTTGCTGAACATTGTTATTTTTACGTGTGTTGGACAGTATTATTTTATCACCCCTTAGAGCGTAAATTTTTGCTTGAAAAGAAAACTAAACTTACTGCCTGTCCCATTATGTCACCAGCAATCGTTCGATCGACAACTTATATTGAAAACAACAACAAATTTTCTAATGTTATTGTTGTTTGCAATATAAGTTGTCGATCAAACAATTTCAGGTGACATTGTGGGACATGCAGTTAACCTTTCTTAATAAAAAGAAAAGTTGCACGTTGTCTAGAAAATAAAAAGACATTAGATTCTGTAAAACATATTGCAAACGAACTTTAATAAGTTAGGCCGGGTTTACACCTGTGTGACATGTGCCACGCAAGCGTAAAAAAAGCGTAACCACTTATTACTAATTAATAACAGTTTGACTCAGACGCGTAGTTATTAAGTTAAACAGTTTCTTACATAACTAATAGACAATTTTATAGAATCCAACATGATTGGAAACTGTTTAAATCAATAAATATATCTCTGAATCAAACAGTTTTTCATCAGTAATTAGTTGGTTACCCTTTTTTTTGCAAATGACACACAAGAAATGCCAGATGTAAACTCAGCCTTAGTTTTTTATATTTTCTGCATATTTTTGTATATTTTGTCGAATTTTGGCTAATTGAGTTATTTTTAACACCGCCTTTACGAGTACATACATATTATGTGCCCTTGATTGTGAAAATGATCTATGTTATATATTTCTTTGGCCGATCAAATCAAAAAATATTTTCAGAGTTGTACTAGTATCGATTTATATAATTTAATTAAATATTTATTGAATTTTTTTTTTATTTATTTAATATTATTTATAAGCAAAAATTCATATGACTTAGAGGCCATTTTCCTAATTTAGGGTACATATTTTTAAGGTTTTCCCAAAAATTTTGGATATTGCCTTACAATTGATTTTCTTTGTTTTAAAAATTAAAATTTTAATTTTTTTTACCCATTTTTATTTATTAAAGGTATTCACAACAGTTTTTTTCTTGTTGGAAAAATAGAAAAATGTAATTTTTTTACAACAAACACAGGCAAAAAAATTCACCAAAAGTTGAATTTAAAAACTCAACTTTAGGTGGAATTTTTTTTCCTGTGTTTTTTGTAAAAAAATTTACATTTTTCCAACAAGAAAAAAACTGATGTGAATACCTTTATTATATAAAAAAAATCTAATAAAAAAAATAAAATTATGCAAGAAATCTCAATAGTTTGAAGTCAAAGAGTTTTCAAAATTTTACTTTACATTTTTCCGATAAGTGAAAAGGTAACCGGTTTTTTTTTTTTTTTTTTTTTTTTTTTTTTTTTTTTTTTTTGAAGGAGAGCAAAAACTGGAAACGGCTTATGATTAGTGAATAAGATGAAAAATTTTTATTATTTTAAAATAGAAATTTGCAGTGCCAGCTTTGGTACATATATACATATGAAATTATCTCCTCACGATTTTATCGAAATGTAGACTTTAAATCTATTCTTGATGGTATTGTTTTGAATACCCTCAAAGAGCAGCATATAATCGCTAGGTGGAAATGGTATTAATTTAAAAAAATCTTCGACCGGCATTAAATTTTTTATAATAAGATCGTCCTAAAGCAAAAAAAAAAAATAAATAAATAAAAAATACATGTGATATGAAATCCAAATTAAAAATAACACAATTGACACTTACAACAATTGGGCAAGTGTGATTAAAGTTGGTGTATGGTCTTGCTGCATCAAGCAGAATTTTCCAAAATAAAAATTTTTTGCCTCTTTTCAAAAATTCACAAACATTCGTTGTTGTGTTGTACAAAAACGGGCGATAATCCATACTTTTGCGCAGCAGCTGCACGTGAACCTAATGGAAGTAAATTTTATTAAAAAATAATAGACTTGGGTCGAACTCGTTCACTAGTTCATTTTTGCCACAAACCAATTATCAAACCCATGTAATTTAAATGGGTTTGTAATGTATAACATTCTACTCACACTTATATCATCTCTTAAGGGTAATTGCAATAATTTTACATGAAGATTCATGCCAATTTTATTGCGGCCCAAAACTTTTAGTTCACACGTCTCAATTACCGAAAAATTTTTGTCATATGATTCACATTTAAAATTTGTAAATCTCGCCAATAAAGCGAGCGCAAAATTGACACAGCCAAGTATTAAAAAAGTTCGCAGAACTAATGATGTTTCCATTACGACTATTGATGATGTTATGAACAATATACTTATAACATAAGCAATATATATGTATATACATATAAACTACTTTAGCCGGCTGCAATTAAACTAAATAATAACATTTAAATACTGGTGTAATGTAGCATATCAGTGTTAACGAAAGGCTTTAACATTTAATCTTCTTTTTTTATTTGCTTTTACAAAAGTACTTTAAAGCTATAATTTTTGAAGAAAAAAATTTCAATATCTGTTTAAACACTACTTTTTTTAGAGATTTGCTAAGTACTTTTTTAAAATGCCCTTTATGTTGCAAACAACTTTTCATACACGATACTTTTTTAAAAGTTCCTATTCTAAGAAGTAGTTTTTCTGTTTTGAAAGTTACTTTAAACGAAAGTACTTTTTCAATGGGTACTTTTTTAAAAAGTACTTTATATAAAAGGTACTTTACTTAAAGGGTACTTTAACGATAAATAAAAAATGTTTAAACTATTTTTGACAGGTCCTCTTTTTTAATATAAATATGTACATATTGGGCCTAATTACGAGTGTCGTATTTCGACTACGACTACGACGATTTTGTACTAGATTAAGAAAAACTGTTGCAATGTTCTTTAGTCTAGTACAAAATCGCCGTAGTCGAAGTCGTAATACGACACTCGTAATAAGGCCCATTAGCCTTTAATAAGCTAGGAATAATTGCCTTAATAAATTTTGCTTTAGGGTTTGCCATCAAAACATTTTCTGAATAAAAAATTTTTTAGTGTTATTGTAACAAGAAAAAAAAAGTTTTTCATTTAAACAACTTTTAATTATAACTATTTAAAAAAATTAACGGCTACTCTTAAACCGGTTTTCTGTTACTTACTAAATTGAAATTTAAAGACAATAAATTATGTTTTTTCATGATATGTGAAAATATTTTTTTATGATATGTGAAAAAAAATTTAATTTTTTTGGACAGCTACGTTTTTAAAATTTTTTTTTATCTAAAGTACTTCTTCAAAATGTATTTTTTAAAGGTTCTTCTTGATAGGACTTCTTTTATTAATGTTTTTACTGCTTTTTTAAAAGCAACGCAATTGTTTGCTTTAATAAATTTTGCTGTAGGGCATGCCGTCAAATAATTCGAAATAAAAAATTTTAAATTTGTTATTACAACAAGAAAAAGAAAACATTTTTAATTTAAACCAATTTTAATTATAGCTATTTTGAAAAAAATTAACAGTTAATCTAAAACCGCTTTTCTTTGCTATTCACACAGTTGAAATTTAAAAACAATAAATGACTGCAAAGGCTGGGCAACAATATATTTTGTATAATATGTGAAAAAATTTTAAATTTTACTGTAGGGTTTCTCATCAAATAATTCAAAATAAAAGGTTTTTAATGTGTTACTGTAACAAGAAAAGGAAAAAGTTTTTCACTTAAACAACTTTTAATTAAAACTTTTTTTAAAAACATTAACAGTTAATCTAAAACCGTTTTTTTGTGAAATCGGTTTTCTGTTATTTACTAAGTTGAGATTTAAAAACAATGAGCGACCTTGCAAAAGCTTGACAACAATATATTTTGTATAATATGGAAAAAAATTTAGATTTTGCTGTAGGGTTTCTCACCAAATATTTCCTAATTATAATTATTAAAAAAAAAATACATAATCGGTTACTGTAAAACCAATTTTTTAAAAACCCATTTTTTAAGAAACCGGTTTCTTTTACTTAAAAAATTGAAATCTGAACTTAAAAACAATAAATGACTGCAAGGGCTTGACAACAATAATTTTTTTATAATTTGTGAAAAAAATATTAGCCGGCTATCTTTGGCTGAACTTCTGCCTGCCTTCTTTGCCTTAATAAATTTCATTTTAATTTATTCATCAAATAATAATAAATAAAATGCTGGAATAAAAAAAATTTAATTAAAACATACTCTTTAGAAAATACTCGGCTTTTTTAGAAACCCGGTTTTTTTTATAAAAATTGATTAGAATATTTCGTACTTATGAAAAAGAAATCACTGTCTTAATGATAGTTTTTTTCCTTATAAAAGTTAATTATTGCTTCATCGCGGTTTGTATTTCATAAATAAGAAAAATTGTTCAGCAGTTTTATCGAAAAAAAACCCGGTTTTCTATAGAAAAATCCAGGTTTTTATAAAAAAATCCGGTAAATCATAAGTGAGAATTTTTGTTAACCACCTTAATGGAAAACCACAGTCTTCTATGAAAAAATTCGGGTTTTTATAAAAAAAATTAGATTTCTTGCTACTAAAAAAAAAACAAATTTGCAGAAAACAATAAATAACTTTTTAAAAGTCATAAGTAAAAATTTTTGTTAACCGTTTTCATAAAAAAAAAATCCGGGTTTCTATAGAAAAATCCGGCTTTTTATAAAAAATCCGGTTTTTTTACTAAAAAAAACTAATTTGCAGAAAACAATAAATAATTTATAAAAGTCATAAAAATATCATTGAGGCAACGATTTGTATTTAATAAGAAAGAATTATTTTTAACCGTTTTATAAAAAAAACGGTTTTTAATAGAAAGATCCGGATTTTTATAAGAAACAGGAAACAATAAATTACTTTTCAGAAGTCATGAATATATTATTAAGACAACAAATTCCATTTCATAAGTAAGAAATATTCTAACCTGATTTTATAGAAAAAACCCGGTTTTCAAATAAAATCATTTTTTCAACAAAGGTTTCTATTGGCTTCAAAAAAAAAAAAAAAAAAAAAATTGCGGTGAGTTTAAGACATCCGCAAAATTTTTCTATGCAATTTAGTTGAGTGAAAACCATTTTCCCTCCCCCATGGCTGTCTCCAGTCCTCAATCTAAGTTGATTAAGTAAAAAAAAATCCTAGGAAAATATAGTGTGGCGTATATTCATAGTCAAAACAATGTATACTTTAAAAATTTAAAACTAGTATTACGATACAGTATTTTTTTTTCGAATATACAGTAACCCAAAAACTTCCCTGATTCCTAATTTCAAGATTTAATAATTAAGTTATTAAAATAGAAATAGAGGAAAAATAAATTTTCGCTCATTACAATCAAATAAACAAAACAAAAATTAAAAGCTTCAATTAAATTTCAGCTTTTTTATGTTCGCTTTCCATTAACAATTAAAAAGGAATTAAGGCTTTAAAAATTTAGTTTTTTTAATCAAATCCAAGCCATCGTATAACTAAGCAATTAAAAGCGCGTTCATTAAAACATTAATGAAAAAATTTTATTTTTGATTCAATCTTTTTTTCGCATTAATTTTTTTTTAAATTTATTTGTATGATTTTGCTTCTACGCGAATATTTCCTTTCTCTCTTTTTTTCTCACTCTGTCTGGTTCCACTAGTTGTTTTCAATTAATTTGAGCGATTTTTTTTAAACCTTAGCGTTTCATTTGAAGTTTGGTAAATTCTTAAGTCCTTTCAAAAGTTTGGTTTTTTATATTTATGGAGTTTAATTCTAATATCTCGCTGTCTTTGTGAAGAAAAGAATCAACTCTTTATTTTGGTGATTTTTGGTTGTAGCGAGTTTTTGATACTAACGATTTATTTCTACTATCTCGCTATGTTTTTGGAAAAATATATTTAACTCTTTATTTTGGCGATTTTTTGCTTTTGGCTGGTTTTTAATATTAGCGCTTTTTTGTTTTGGTAATTCTTTTGTTTTAGCGCTTTTTGTTAAGTAAATTTTCTGTTATTAGCCAAGCAGTTAAAAATTAAACTTGGTGATTTTCTTATATAAGCGATTTTTATATGGGGATTTTCTATTTTGGGTAATTTTCAAGTACATATGCTTGCTAACAGCCTTATTATAAAACTTAAAAAGGCTTTATAAAGGCTTTTAAAAAAAACTTTGTATGAAAATTTGTTTTAAAAACCCTTTATAAAGACTTTTTAAGTTTTATAAATAAGGCCGTAATTATTTAACTTTTGTAATTTCTTATTAAGCGAATTTTTAACTTGGCGATTTTGAGTTTTAGCGATTTTTTTATTTTGGTAAAATTTTATTGCAGCGATTTTTTGTTTTAACATCATTCTTATTTTAGTAATTGTTTGCTTTGGCGATTTTTTTATTTTAACGCTCTTCTATTGGCTAAATTTTCTATTACTCAAGAAAATTTAATTCGGCAATTTTCTTATTTGGGCGATTTTGGGTAATTTTTTGTTTAACTTAATTTTTACTTTTTGCAATTTATATACATATATTATTTTGAACGATTTTTAGCCATGCTGATTATTTTATTTTATTATAAGAATTTTTATTTTTTTAATTTGGCGATTTTGATTGGGAAATTTTTATTTCAGCGATTTTAGAATTAAGAGTATTTTTGTGGTGATTTTTTTCCATGCATATGATAGACCTTAGCCTAAACCTGAAGCAATTTTAGAGTTTCACTATATACATATGTATATATATATATATATCTTTCGAGGAGTAACAAGAAAACAAAGGCAGCACAAATTTTTTGGCCGGCAAAACAAAGAATGAGACGTAAAATTTTTATTATTTTTTTTTTATTTTATTTATTTATTTCCATTAGACTTAGGGCCATTTTCACAACTTCCCTTTAGCTAAAAGTAGGATTTTGTCTGCGCGATAAATGGCTTTGCATTACAATACCTTCACTTATTACTATTTTATTCATTAAATATCATTATTATTGATAATAGTAACATTTAAACATTTAAGTTGTAACAATGCAAAAATATTTATTGGGCAGACAAAATCCTACCTTTAGCTAAAGGTAAGTTGTAAAAATGGCTCTTAAAGAATAAATTTTTTTGTCAAAAAAAAAAAAAATAATAATAATAATAATATTACATAATGGACACCATATATTAATAATATTAAAATTCAATAATACAAAAAAATAATTAAAATTAGACAAGTTAATTTTGAATGACAATGAATCAATTTAACCCGAATACCAAAATGTCCATCCTGCTAGACCATACAAATTCTCCATACATTTTGTCGTTTTAAATTATAGAATTAATTTTTGAAATTGAAATGTATGGAAACCCCTTACATCACACAAAACAAACAATATATCAATCAGTGTGAATTATTATTAGAAATCTGTGGTGCAGTGTGCTATATATTCATATAAACTGAATGTGCAAAAAAGTGTGTGAAAAAATTTAACTCCGTTGGGCTACAGCAACATATCCAGAGAAAATACTCGAACAAACAATGAGAATATAAAATGATTGTAAAAAACCGCGCGAATGAACGTTTCCGGGAAAACTTAGAATCTATTTAACTTTGTATGTACATGTAAAATAGTATATTTTCAAAGGTTCTCTTTCACAATTACTTTATGGATATGTAAATTTTAATACTATGCTTCATCGAATTGTGTTGATAAAGTTCGATGAGCACCATATAGTCACTGGGCGGAAATGGTATTAATTTAAAATAGTCTTCGGTCAGTACAAAATTACTGATAATAAAATCGTGCTAAGAAGAAAAAACGCCTTGACAAAACTCGAATTACTCGAAAATATGTAACATAATTGACACTTACATCAATCGGGCAACTGTGATTGAGGTTGGTATATGGTCCTGCTGCATCGAGTATAATTTTCCAAAATAAATATTTTTTTCGGTTTTTCAAAAATTGACAACCATCCATTCTTGAGTTATACAAAAATGGGCGATAGTCCATACTTTTGCGCATCAGCTGGAGATGAACCTGTGAAGTAAATTATGTATATTAAAAAGAGAAATTTTAAACCAGATAATAATATTCTACTCACACTTATATTACTCGTATCTTTTAAGGGTAATTGCAATAATTTTAAATGTATATTCATGCCAATTTTATTGCGGCCCAAAACTTTTAGCTCACACGTCTGGAATTGCGAAAAATTTTTGTCGTAGGACTCACATTTCAAATTCGTAAATCTCGCCATGAAAGTGATCCCTAAATTCAGGCAACAAAGTATAAGAAAAGTTCGTAGAACTATTGATGTTTCTGCCATTACGACTATCGATGATGTTATGAAAAATAATTAAAAGGTTCTAAATATATATTACCTTGAACAATATGTAATAAATACACTAATTAAACAAGCTGTAATTAAAATTAGTAGTGCAATAAGGTAATGTAGCATATCAGTGTTAATGAAAGGCTTTATCATTAAAATTTAATGCCTTTTTAATTTGATTTAATGATTAAATCTTAATTTTTTCTCATTTTACTTCAAAAAAACCCCTATTACACTATCCATCCGTCCGTCTGTCTTTCTATCCGTCTGTCTCCGCCAGGCTGTTTTCTCGAGACCTGAAATTTTTACAGAACTTTGGCCGCTACAATAGATATATGACAGTAACAAATTAATGGATGTTCTAAAACCAGCAACAAAAAATGCTGAAATCCTAATGTATGTAGTATACAGACAATTATATATAAACACTTGAAATTTTCAAATAACTCTGTCGATTCTCGTTTAGTGTAACTGTGAAAAAAAAACTTAAAAACTTTTCATATGAATAATTATTTATTTAGATGAAAACAAACAACAAAGTGCCTCAGCGAAAATCAAGTTTTTTTATTGTAAATTATTTAGAAGATGTCGAAATTGTTAACGACAAGTCCAGAATTGAATAAATCAAAATTATTACCTTATGAATTATTTAGGGGTGGATGTCGACGATGAATCCGTGTGCATGTTCCGGATTCAGAAGGCTTGAAAATTACAAATTCGATCGATTTACTTCACTTCTTTTTTGCCTGGCTAACATTGGATATAAATTACAAAAAAAAAAAATCCCTACAGACTAAAGGAAATTATTGATCCAAAAAGTTTGCCTATTAAATATTATATAGTTTTTCCAAGTAGCTTTCTTAGTTTTGCTAGAGTCTCCAGGTTTTTTTTTCTTGTATTCAATGTCTTTCTAATGTGGATTTTGCTTAATTTATACACATTACATTTTTGTTTTAAATACTGTAGGGTGGCGCAGAATGAGCTATATGGTTTAAATGGTTTACAACTTTTTTATTTATGATATAATTATAATTTTTTTTTTTAAATACAGTTGGGGAATTTTTTGCAATAAGCTTTGAAAAATGACATCCTGTAAGTGATGTCCATTTTCTGCTTCGCACATACTACGTGCTCTTTTTAGCAAGAGATAGTATACTCATCTCATATTTTCCAAAGCTTTTCGCAAAATTTCGGGTGTAATGGATATGATTTCATTTCGAATGTTGGTTTTTAGTTGGAGTATGGTTCTTGGTTTGTTAACGTACACTCTTTCTTTGTAGCACCAATCTTTATGCACCCACTTGTTTGTTCTGATATTCGTAGGTATGAGTGCCTGTATGTGTGTATACTCATACTCGTTTGAGTATCGATAAGCTATGAGTATTAAACAGCTAACTTTTTGTCTCTTTCTCGCTTTCTCTTTCTCTGATGCTTATGGACGATGCTTAGTCCTAGTTTACACTATGCAAGTCTTATTACTAAGCCGATTAGTTTATTAGGAGAGTGAGACGAAGGAACAGAAAAGTTTCCGAGTGTAAACTAGGACTTAATGAATAAAAAAAATCTTTATTAACTTTTGAGAAATTTTTAAGATATATTTTAATCTATGAATTTTTTTTGTCTTAATAATATTTAAGGCCAAACCCACGATGTCGATAACGGTCGACTTGTCGCACACTTACATTTGAAACTACAACAAAATCTTAAAATTTGTTTTTGTTATGAATGTAAGTGTGCGAGAAGTCAAACGTTGTCGATATCGTGGGTCAGGCAATTATTTTTTATTTATTTTCTGTTTCTATGTAAATGTGTGTGTGTATGTGTTCGTGAATGTAAACATCTTATAACCTTAAAATAGGTCGACCGATCGGAATCAAATTTACCTCACTTGAAAGATGTTAAGCTCTCTTAGATGTCACAAGATAATGAAACGATTCGGTTCTTTAGATTTCAAATATGTTCGAAAATTTAGTTTTCACATAAAGTTTTTTTGGTAAACAAATTTTAAACTATTAAGCCGACTATTTTCAAAATCTAATCAGCTCTTAGTCTAAAGAAAAGAAACGTCTATTGCTGCCAATTTGGCTAAAATCGTGTGATTCGTGCAAAAGATATACTTGACGAAAAATTTCGAAAAAAAATCGTTTTTATTTTCTAATAATAATATTAGACGTTCTCTAATTTTTTTGAGGCTTAAAAAGTGTATCGGATGCCATAGATTTGAGCAAATTTCATTCGCTTAGCCCGAATTTTCGGGGATGGCCTGCAAAGCCAATCGATTCCCCAGCTTTGGCATATCTTCCTAAATTCTGTATGATTTTATCACTTTGGAATAAGGTTTATTTTGAAAATTTCTAAGTTTTAAGGATTTTTATTTTAACATTTGTATTTTATTACAACGAAGCTTTTTGTATTCGAGTCGTTTTTGATTTGGAAAATTTTTTATTAGCGATTTTTTTATATAAGCGCTTTTAGATTTAATAGTTTTTAATTTTGTATTATTTTCACAAATTTAAAAAAATTGTTTTTTCATTTTTTAACCCCCGACTAAAAAAGGGGTGTTATAAGTTTGTAGTGTGTGTGTGTGTGTCTGTGTATCTGTGTGTCTGTCCGTGTCCACGTACAGGCCAAACGGCTGGATCGATTTTCATTTAGTTTTTTCTGTTTGAAAGACCACTTGATTGAGAGGGTTCTTAGTTAGAAAATCGGTCCAGCCGTTTAGAAGATATAACATATTTTCTGAAAAAAGTCAGGGGTTTTAAAAATTTTTAATTTTTGTTATATTTTATTTTAACATTTTTTTATTGTGTTTATAATTAATTTTTGATTTTGGAAATTTTTTATTGGTGCGATTTTCTATATTAGCAATTAGTTTTATTAGCGCTTTTAGATAGATTTAAGAGTTTTTTTTTGTATTATTTTGACAAATTCTAAAAAAAAATTTATATCTTTCTTTATATTCATTACTATTATTATTTACTAATTTTTTGTTTTGGAAATTTTTTATTAGATTGATTTTATGTATTAGCGATTTTTTAATTTTAGCGCTTTTAGATTTAAGACTTACTTTGCACTATTTTGATAAATTTAAAATCAAAATACATACACATACATCTTTATTTTATTTTAAAGATTTTTTATTGTGTTTAATTTCAATTCAATTTCAATTTTCGATATTTTATTATACATTTTTCTAAAAAAATTAAAGAGTTCAAATTAGTAAATGAAGAAAGAAGCTTTAATTTTTTTTAAAAGTAAAACAAAGACTAGAAATTTTTATTGTTTGGTAAATAAGACTTGAAAGTTATATTTATTTATTTATACAAATCAGTTGGTTTTTAAAAACCATCTCCTTCATTACTATTTTATTGAAAAATAAACTTTAAAACTATTCTTGAGCAAATTATGTTGATAAGTTTCAAAGAGCAGCATATAATCGCTGGGTGGAAATGGTATTAGTTTAAAAAAATCTGCAGTCAGTACAAAATTACTGATAATAATATCGTGCTAGAAAAAAAAAGGATTGTGATATCAATTCGCATCAAATAAATGACACTTACATCAATCGGACATGTGTGATTTAAGTTGATGTATTTTCTCGATTCACGAAGTAAAATTTTCCAAAATAAAAATTTTTTACCAGTCGCCAAAAGTTGGCAAACATCCGTTGTTGCGTTATATAAAAACGGGCGATAGTCCATGCTTTTGCGCAGCAGCTGGGAATGAACCTGCGGAGTAAATTTTATTTAAAAAAAAAAGTTTTATATATAAGAAAATTTTACGCTCACACTTATATTATTTGTTAAGGGTAATTGTAATAATTTTGCGTGAAGATTCAAGCCAATTTTATTGCGCCCTATAACTTTTAGTTCACACGTCTGAATTTGCGAAAAATTTTTGTCGTAGGACTCACATTTAAAATTTGTGAATCTCGCCATGAAAGTGATCCCTAAATTAAGGCAACCAAGTATAAGAAAAGTTCGCAGAACTAATGATGTTTCTTCCATTACGACTATCGATTATGTTATGAAAAATCACTAAAAGGTTCTAAATATATATTACCTTGAACAATATGTAATAAATAAACTAATTAAGACAATTGTAATTAAAATAAATAGTGTAATAATGTAATGAAGCATAGCATTGTTAATGAAGGGCTTTATCATTAAATCTTCTTTTTTTTATTTAATCAGGTAAATTTTATTAAATGGCAATTTATTTTAAAGGCACTCTTAAACATATTTTTTAAAAAAAGCTCTGAATCATTTTAAAAACTATTTTATTTGCTAAGTACTTTTTTAAAATTTTATTAAAGGTACTTTTTCAAAAGGTTAATTTTTAGGCAGTAATTTCTTAGCAGGTTGTGCTTTGAAAGTTACTTTAAAAGTAATAAACACTTATTTTAAAAGGTACTTTTTTCAATAGGTACATACTTTTTTAGAAAATTACTTTATATAAAATTTTTTTAAAAGGTAATTTTTCCAATAGGTACTTTTTCAAAAAAGTACTTTATATAAAAATTTTTAAAAGGTACTTTTTTCAATAGGTACTTTTTTGAAAAAGTACTTTATGTAGAACTATTTACTCATAGGGTACTATTATTAAAATTTTATTCTAAGATTTTTTTTTTTGGCAATAGAGAGAGCACCATTTCCATATATAATAATTTTTATTGGAAGCTACAATTATTTGCTTTAATAAATTTCGCTATAGGGATTGTCATCAAATAATTAGAAATGAAAAATTTTAAATAAGTTATTGTATCGTATGGAAAAGTCTTTAATTACAACTATTTTAATAAAATAGCCGGTTACTCTAAAAGCGGTTTTTTTAAGAAACCGGGTTCTTGAAAAACCGGGTTTTCTATACTTACAAAATTCAAATATGAATTTTAAAGCAATAAATTACTTTGCGAAGGCTCGACAGCAATAATTTCTTTTAAGATATGTGAAAAAAAAATTTATCCTGTAATTTTTGCCGGAACGCTTGTCTTTGCCTTAATAAATTTCTTGTTAAGCACTAGCTGGATTTTAAAGGTTTGTAGGCCAAAATTTTGGCACAAAAATTTTTAACACAGTGTATTGGGGGCAATAACTAAATTTTCATCAACTTCCACACTTCCCTAACTGCTTTGCAAAAATAATCGGTTACTCTAAAACCGGAGTTTTGTTACTTAATAAATTGAAAACCAAATTTAAAAACAATAAATGACTTTGCAAAGGCTGGACAACAAGAATTCTTTTATCATATGTGGAAGCTTTGCAGGAACGCCTGCCCTTGGCTTAACAAAATAAATTTAATGGACATCGTCCATTTCTCATGCAAAAAAATTAAATGGACTATACAGCGTCCACTTTTTATGCGAATAATTTTGTTGATCATATAACAATGAATGAAATGCTTAAATATTAAAAAAAAAATCAATATAAACATATTCTGTAGAAAATATTCGGTAACTCGAAAACCGGATTTTTTCCGGTTTTTTGTTTTACTAAAAAACAAAAAACCAAACTTGGAGAACACAATAAATATCTTTAAAAAAAAATAAAATCTCTTCAGGCCAACGTTTTCTTTTCCATAAGCAAGATATATTGTAAGGCGTTACTTTAACATGAAATATTGATTATGCGCTGGGCTGGGCTCAAACCGTCAATATCTGTGACCGTATTGAAAATTGCAAGTGATACGTCACTCGTATAAACTGAATGGGATTTTAGTACGTTCACGTATGTCATAATCCGGAAATGCTGTTTTTACGTGACGATTCTACCACTGGCTTTAGTCCCTTCCATCAAATAATGATTAATAAAAATTTTTACTTTAAATAATTTTCCAGTTTAAATATGTTAGAAAAAAAATTCAGGTACTTGCAACACGGGTTCGCAACCCGGATTTTCGTGCGAAAAAAAAGTTTGTCTCAGTCAAGACGTGCAATTTTTGTTGCCGCAAATTTTTATGTTTTAGTGAAATAGAGCGAGAGAGGAACACAGAAATTATGGCCTGTTTCACAATAACGAAAGAAAACTGAAACGAAACTTTCGACGCAAAATTTATATTGAAAACAACAATAAAATATGAAAATTTGTTTTTGTTTTCAATATAAATAGTAAGTCGAAAGTTTCGTTTCGTTATTGTGAAACAGGCCATTAGTCTTTGTGAATTTTTTTAAAATTCCTATTTTTGTTTGCAAATATTTATTTACTTTTGAGGAATGAATTGTTAAAATTTTTATTTTTCTTCTTAAGCAGTTGTTAAAAATATAGATTTCTTTCATCTTATATCATAATAAGCAGGGGTGTTCTCTAAATCACGCAATTTGAAACAGCCTGATTTCCAGGAAAGAGCTGAATTAAAACGGTCACTTATTGCAGCGTTTTAATTGGTTTTAATGTTTTAGATACTTAAGAGATATTATACGAACTTAACTTTGAATGCACTAAATCGTTCGATCAACAGGAGGCACTGTTTTCGATTTTGGAAATCGTACGATTTAAATTTTAAATATTTATTTTTCTATATATTTTGTGGTTACTAGTGTCTTTAAATAAGAGCTGCATTGAATTTAAGACATCCGCAAAATTTTTTTCTGACTGCACTTTAATTTAACAAAAAAAAAATAAACAAACTCTTTCCCTTCCTCATGGAGACTTGCAGTAGTTAATCTGTCTAAGTTGAAAGCAAAAATAGTCCAACAAAAAATTCTTTTTTCCAATATAGAAAAAATCAACAAAAGCTTTCCTGATTCCAAGATTTAATAATTATGTTATTAAAATAGAAATAGAGGAAAAATAAAAATTTCCGCTTTCAAAAAAAAAAATATATATATATATATATATATATATATATATATATATATATATATATATATATAGGGTGTTTTTTTAAGAGGTATAGAACTTCAAATTGAAATAAAACACAAGAAAATCGTTTTAATGTCCATCAATTTGGCTTTATTGGAAGGATAATTTTATGCCATTAATGTTTGAAAATGATTTCGGGCATGTGGCCGCCGCGGCTGGCTCGAATAAAGCCAATTCTACAGGTCCAATTTTCAACCACTTTTTCGAGCATATGGGGCCGTATGTTGGCAATAACGCCACGAATGTTAGCTTCCAAGTCCCCTAACGTTTCTGGTTTGTTGGCGTCGACGAGCGACTTCACATATCCCCAAAGAAAATAATCCAATGGTGTCAAATCACACGATCTTGGTGGCCAATTGACAGGTCCATTCCGCGAAATTATGCGCTCATCGAATGTTTCCTTCAATAAATCGATTGTGACGTGCGCTGTGTGGCATGTAGCGCCGTCTTGTTGGAACCACAACTCATCCACATTCATGCCATCCAATTCAGGAACAAAATAGTCGGTTAGTCGGCTCCAATTGCTGTGCACGGTGGCGAATCGATTCATTCGGGTCCTCTTCAACACTTTGCTCTACAGCGGCAATTGTTTCTTCGGTGCGCACTGTTCGACGTCTCTGCGGATGCCTATTATTACATAGAGTAAACGTAGTGCGAAAACGATCCATGGTTAACCGAATTAATTGCTCTGATGGACGATTATGTCGACCATAAAATGGACGGCGCTTGCGGTAAACTTCGCGAACTGAACCATTATTTTCGAAATAAATTTGAACGATTTGCAAGCGTTGTTCTTTTGTCAACCTGTTCATGATGAAATGGCAAACCAAACTAAATATTAATCACTTGACAGCTGACAAAATGGCCGCCAGTTAAAAAAGTGATGCCAACTTAAAGTTCTATACCTCAATAAAAAACACCCTTTACTATGTACATATAAAACAGTTTGTTTTCAAAGAAAGCTTTTATTTCCTTATTATTTTAACGATATGTAGACTTTAACACTGAACTTGGCCGAATTGTTATGATAACCTTCAAAGTGCAGCATATAGTCACTGGATGGAAATGGTATCAATTTGAAATGATCTTCGATCGGCACAAAATTACTGATAATAATATCGTGCTAAAGAAAAAAAAAAAAAAAAAAAAAAAGACTTGTGATATATTAATCCCAATTAAATAACTAGTTAAATTCACTCTCACATTAATTGGGCAACTGTGATTAACGTTGGTATATGGTCTTGCTACATCAAGTAGGATTTTCCAAAATAAAAATTTTTTGCCTTTTTTCAGAAGTTGGCAAACATCTATTCTTGAATTGTAAAGAAAAGGGCGATAGTCCATACTTTTGCGCATCATTTGGGCGTGAACCTGCGAAATAAATTGTATTAAAAAAAAGTAGTTTATAAGATAATATTCTACTCACACTTATATGATCTTTTAAGGGTAATTGCAATAGTTTTATGTGAAGATTCATGCCAATTTTATTGCGGCCTAGAACTTTTAGTTCACACGTCTGAATTTGCGAAAAATTTTTTTCGTAAGACTCACATTTCAAATTCGTAAATCTCACTATTAAAGTGAGTCCCAAATTAAGGCAACCAAGTATAAGAAAAGTTCGCAGAACTAATGATGTTTCTACCATTACGACTATCGATGATGTTATGAAAAATATTTAAAACGTTTTAAATATATATTACCTTGAACAATATATAATAAATAAATAAACCAATTAATAAGCAAGCTGTAATTAAAATAAATAGTGTAATAATGTAATGTACTCATAGCATATCAGTTAAATCTTTTTTTTTATTTAATAAGGTATATTTTTTAAAAAGCAGTTTTTTTAAAGGCACTCTTAAACAATATTTTTTTTTAAAAAGCTCTAAATTTTTTAAAACAAATTTTTTTACGGACTTGCTTAAAAGTTTTTTTAAATGCTCTTTATGTTCAAAACTGCTTTTTTATAAAAAAGTACTTTTTATGGAAGGTACTTTTTCAAAAGTTTCTAATTTCTAATTTCGAACTTTTCAGCAGGTGTTGCTTTGAAAATTACTTTAAAAGAAATATATACTTTTTTTAGAAGGCACATTTTTCAATAGCTACTTTTTCAAAAAAAGTACTTTATATAAAAAGTATTTCGCCGACAGGGTACATTTTTCAAAATGTATTTTTTTAGATATTTTTCCAGGTCCTCTATATTAATATATTTACTATTTTTTTTATTGAAAGCTAAAATTATTTGTCTTAATAAATATTGCTCAAGGGTTTGCCATCAAATAATTCGACATGGAAAATTTTTAATGAGTTATTGTAAATAGCAAAGTAATTAATTTAAATTTCTTTCAATTAGAACTACTTTGAAAAAATAATCGGTTACTGTAAAACCGGTTTTTTATGAAACCGGTTTTTTATACTTACAAAAAATAAAGTAATAAATAACTTTGCAAAGGCTCGACAACATATGTAAGTTTCTTTTATGATATGTAAAAAAAATGTTAAGCGGCCACCTTTGCCTTAATAAATTTCTTTTTAAGCACCAGCTGGATCTAAAACCGCTGTAAGCCAAAATCTTGGCGCCAAAATTTTTAACTTACCTCAACAAATAAATTTGGATCTGCTTCCACACTTTCGTTTACAGCGGCGTTATTATCTTCAGTACGCACATTCATTGGATGGGTTTGTATTACTGCACCATTTAAAGATTATGTGATATGAAATCTACATATATATCTTTTCAAAGTAAATAAATCTGGATAAATTGGTAGCGTGGCTCGCAATGATTTCTCAGTGTTAGCAAGTGAGCGCTGTATGACAGTTCGTTTGAAAAATTTTGAGATATATCGGTCTTAAAAAAATGCACTCCCTGTAAAAGTATAACATAAAATATTTTTTTTTGTTTTCATAATATTCTCAAATTTGATTAAGCTTAAGATCTCTTGATTTTATATTAAAATTTTATATTTCGATATTTCCTGAAGAAGTCAAACAATGAGCGCTCTAAAAATTGATATATATTTAAAGAATTATGCCTGTATGCTCTGTTGTTAATTTTGCTCTCTTTGGAGCAAGGACATGACTATCTCTCATATATCCTTCTTCTTAAAAAATAAATTTTAACTGCATTTATGATTATAATGCACTTAAAATTTATACATATTTTAAGAATTAAGCGAGTAATCACTATTGTAAATTTTGCTCTATTCAGTGCAAGGACAAGATTACCTTCCACGTATCCTTTTCATTAAAAAGTAGATTTAAGCTGCATTTATGATTAGAACGAACTAAAAGCTTACAACTATTTTTAGAATTATGCCTGTAAGCTGTGTTGTAAATTTTGCTTTATTCGGTGCAAGGACATGGTTACCTCCCATATATCCTTTTTCTTAAAAGCTAAATTTTAACTGCATGTATGATTATAACGCAATAAAAATTTACATAACGTTTTACAGTTATGCATATAAACTCTATCAAAAGTTTTGTTTCATTCAGTGCAAGGACATGGCTACCTTCCATATATCCTTTTTCTAAAAAAAACTAATTTGAGCTGCATTTATAGTTGGAACACACTTAAAATGTACATATACAAGCTCTGTTGTTAATTTTGCTCGATTTCTGGCAAGAACATGAATTTCTCCCATATATAATTTTTCTTGAAAAAATGTTTCTAGCTGCATTTGCAATTAGAACGCTCTAAAAATTTATATATGGTTTTAGAATTATGCGTGTAAGCTCTCTTGTTAATTTTGTTACAATCGGTGCAAGGACATGACCATCTCCCATATATCCTTTTTATTAAATAATATATTTGAGCTGCATTTATAGTTAGAACGCACTAAAAATTCATATGTAGTTTTAGAATCATGCGTATAAGCTCTGTTTTAAATTTTACTGTATTTGGTGCAAGGATATGACTTCCTTCCATATATCCTTTTTCTAAAAAAAAAAATAAAAAATTTGAACTGCACTTATAGTTGGAACGTACAAAAAATTTATATATATAAGTTTTGTTTTACATTTTTTTGCAATCAGTGCAAGGACATGACTACCTCTCATAAATCCTTTTTCTTAAAAGATAAATTTTAAACACATTTTTATAATTATGCATCTTCTTTATAATTATGCATCTTTTGTAAATTGTTGTTTTAATTGGGAGCAAGGACATGGCTACCTCCCATATATCCTTTTTCTAAAAAAAAACACCATATTTTACCTCTATTTGCAATCAGAATGTATTAATAACCAATAATAAGTTATAAAACTCAGTGTACAACGAATGTTTGATATTTTATGAAAACTGTACAATTTAGCATTTACTTAAAAAAAAATCAAAAAATTTCCTTGCGACATGAACAATATGACTTTGTATCACGGTGTAGAACCTTTTTTTTTTACTTCTACCTCCTTTCGTGGTGCGCAATTTCGAAATATTTCGTAATATGTTGGTTCTTGTAACCGGTTTATTTAGATAATTTTCCGCTAAATATAAAATAATCGGATATTTGTGAAAATAGCCTTTAGAAAGAATCAAAAAATATTGTTAAAAATAATGTGAAATGACTATTTGTTATCTAAGACTAAGTTTGTAGTTAAAGGACATTTTTTTCTATGTGTGTGTGTGTGTGTCTGTGTGTGTATGTGTGTGAGCGTGCGTGTGTGTGCGTATTTGTCTAAATTTGCCAAATAATAAAATTTGCACAACAAAATTCACAATGAAACATGACATTTTTTACAGACATTTGAAAAAGGAAAAAAAAATTTGCCAGACATGGTACAAATTTAATGTTTTTTTTTTTTTTATTAAACTTTGAAAACAAAAATCTGCAACAAAATGTTTGCCAAAAAGGTGTGAAAAATTTGTTAAAAATTAATGGTTTTATTTATAAAAAATATTTTTGATTTACAAAAAAAATTCAGTTAAAATTTTAAAACTATTCTTTCAAGGTAATCTAAATAAACATTTACGAAAAATATAAGGCTTCTGGATTTAATCGTTTTTTTAAATAGGCCATAAAAGCATTCATAACCATAACTTACCTTGATTTAAATTTTCTAAAGATTATTTATTTTCATTTTTTTTTAAAGGCAGCAATTCCTGGAATTTCTGGTTTTGTGTGAAAATTCCTTTTCTTGTTTGTTCCAGCATTTTTTCACATTGAATTATTGCTCATTCATGTAGAAAATTAGAAAAATGTCAGTTATGATGATGTGAAACAACAAAATCAAAAGTAATGAAATACATAAAAAAAAATTTTGTGGTATATAAGCTTAAATCGAATAAGGAATTTAACCAAACGTTACTTTAGACAAAAAAAAGAGATTTTGAATACAAGGAACAACAAGGAACCAACAATTTTAGACAGTGGGAAGGATGGATAAATTTTTATGTACGAGATTTTTGACTTCCCAGCTAAAAAAAATATGTATGGAGCATATATGATATCCCATATATGGTTCGAATCCGAAAAATGAGGGTATATGGACATATATGATCATATATATTCATACATTTTCATACATGAATGTGTATTCCCTATATATTATGCAAAGTTCATATTAATTAAAAAAGCGCACTGCTGTGCAATAAATTAAATTACTAAAGTTATTTTTTGTAAGATTTCGTGGAGAAAGGTTGTGTTTAATGAAACATTTGTTCGAAAACAATAATTCAAAACAAACTAAAAGACATTTCATTCGACATTTTAAGAGAAAATATCAGTCGATTATTAAAAAAACACAAAACACACACTCGTAAACAACATATAACTTAAAAAATCAGATTAAAAACTAGTGCAATTATAAAAGAAAAAATAATCCATTTATATGAACTTGGTTTCTTAATATATCTGAGGATTCTGTTTCTTTTTATAAAATTAATAATAATTTAATGACTGAATTGTCTTTTTGATTATTTGATTTATTAAATAGGCACACAATATATAAAATCGTACAAGAATGATTTTTTTTTATTACACGAGTTTTTATTTTTTAAACCTTGAGGCTCTACGCATATAAACTTTGCATAGACTTCCAATTCACCAGTGATAAAAAAGAGAGAAAAAGATGGAATTGAAAAAATTCAAGCTTTTTTAATTGCAAATGCGTTCTTATGTAATATATGATGTATGCATACATTTTTATATGGCGCCATATGTTACATCTTATTTCTATGTATGGATTCGCATATATGAGCTCATATATTATAATACATTTCATATATTAGTCCATATATCAATTCATAAATATATAATAGTTTTGCCATGTATAATCCCATATATTTCCATACATGAATTCATACATACTTATATATAGTTATATACATTCATATATTAAAAATATATGGACCATATATAATTTTTTTAGCTGCGTTGTTCTTTCCAACTCATTCAAGAATGGCTTGAGCTTTAAGCTCTTTACACTGCGATACACAGCCAGAATCTCGCCTCCATTTTCGATAACTGTAATTTTTAATATACTTACAACACATTTATACCTGCGCGAAATCTATTACATTTCATATGAAATCTTTATCAAAATCTAGTATGTTTACACCAAGTTTTTTGATGTTGATTAAGATTGCTTATCCGGGACAAAAACCATTGGCAGAAATTATTCCTAAACTACAACCACACAACGGCACGATAACTAATTCTCACACCTTTTTAAGTGCAGCGATTTATATTTGAGAACAATTTTGTAAAAAAAAAACGTAGTAGATTTTAAGTATATTTCGACAAAATTTTTCGATTTTCTTTAATGGGAAATCTATTAGATTTTGCTCGAAATTTCGTAAGTAATAGATTTTGCTGAGATGTAAACACATCATAAGAAGTTTGCTACAAAATCTAGTGGCGAAGTGGATTTTGTTTTGTAGAGAAAATCTTCCCAAAATTAACTTGATTTTGCTCATCTGGATTTTTCCAGATATAAACGCACTATTTTCGTTTTGAATTTCACAAAAAAGACCTACACTCTCAGGTTATTAAATTACCTTTACCTTTGTTGTAAAAACAATAGCATACCTTTAGGCAGCTTGTATTTATTTAAAAAAAAAAGTTAAATAACATTAAGAATAACAAAACAGATTACTTACAGTATGGTTTTTCCACCCAAAGCTTCGTTTATTGTTTTAACTTTTGTTCTTTGTTTTTTTTTTTTTTTTTGTTACGAACAATAACAAAATTTTACACAATTGATTTATTGTTATTTCCTTAACATCAATTTATTGTTACAATACGTTTCCGGTTTTAAAGTTCTTTTACACTTCTATTGTTTTAAAACATAAGAAAAAAATCCTTAAGGACTCTTGATTTTTTATTTTCTTTGCCAATGTAACAAAAGTTTCATTTAATACTTTGTTGTCCCCTTGCCCCTGGAAAGCAGAATTTATTGAGAATTTTCTAAGAAAGGAAATTTGCTACCCTTTTCACCAAATAAAAAACAAACAAAAACAAGAAATTAGTTCTGTTTACAAAAAACTGGGGGTTTGTTTTTGCGGTTCTCGATTTGCTTGTAAGAGAATATCTTTTTTTTGTGTTTGTTGCTTAAGCTTTTATGGAGACGTATGATAAGCTTGTTATTGATGGAGTTGGGTGGATTATTTGTGTGGTTTTTATATGTTTGTTTTTCGATTTTATTTTTCTTTCTACTCATTTGCTTTAATTTGCATTTATTATGCTTGTTTGGATATTGGATCAAGACTTTTGAGTTATTTTATTTTTATAAATTGCGAATTATTGATTTTTACTGGTGGTTGTATTGTAAAGTACGGGTACTTCTTGTTTTTCTTTTACTGATAAGGCTTTATGTGGACATTAAGGAAATTTGGTTAAATTACAAAAAAAAATAAAAAAAATAAAGAATTTAGTGTCTTAAGGGAGCCATAAAAAATTTATATTGAATAATTTTATAAAGTAAAGCATATTTTTATGCGTAGTAAGGATTCAGCACAACTTTTTTTACAGTCCAAGAAAATGGTTTTCATAGACTAGATTTGGATTATGAAATTAGTTGCATGAAATTTTTGTTATGGCATTGAGCAACAAGTTCGAACAAATAAGTTGCACAAAAAAAAACTTCAGAGTTTCAGGCCCAATCGTTTTCGCTATCGCTTTCCATTCGCAAGAGCTGCGTTTAGAAAGTTGAAAAAGTACCGTGCAACAAATTTCATGAAATTTTGCGACCAATTTCATAACCAATACCAAATTTCAGTTCGAAGGACCACCAGCATAAGGGGTAATGGTTAATGAGATTTATTTATTAAACTTGATAAAAGAAAATCATATTAAAAGCAACTTCAAGAGACAATAGAAAAGTAATTAGTATAAATAGTAACTCTATTCTTAAATAGCTGTTGTTGTTATTTACATTTACTTTGTTTTACATACTCTTACAACTACAATTTGAAGCTGAAAAAAAGTCAGCCAATGTAGCAATAGTAAAGTAAGAAAATAAAAAACATGTTGATTATTGAGTTCTTGTTTTAACTTTGTTATTTGTTATTGAGCTTCTCATTTGTTTAAATGAAAGTTTATAATAATGTGTAATAACTCTAGTTGTTCTAAGAAGCTTTGGGTAAAGGTTCCCTGATGATCTGCATTAGCAACAGTGAAATGCGCATAGGATCCAGCTAAACCACTCAATAATCAATTTCAATGTATTTTTAATAAAAAATATTTACTTAATAAGTAAAATATTAATTTGGGATTATTAGTGCGTTTAAAAAATTTTAAACTTAATTTTTTTTTTTTTTGAAAACTGTAAGAGATTGATGCTTACACTATTAGCCGGTTTGAAGGACCATTTGCACAAAGATACAGTTATTAGCTAGCCTTGCAGATTACGTCTGATAAAATGCAAGCAAATTATGTGAACCATAAATAAACATATGAGGCCAATAGTAAAATTCGCTCGGAGGACCATAACAAACTCTGCAAACATCTTGTTTTATACATTTATTCCTAAAATGCCTATAAGGAACATAGAGCCATGCAATAATCTAGTTAAGCCAACATTGCTATCAAAGGACCACGAATAAGGGAAAAATTTTGTAAAACGAAAACGTATGCATTTTGTTTTTGTAATATATATTTTTTCTTAACGTTTTAGTTTTACAAAATTTTGCCCTAAATACACAATTAGCAAGAGAATCTTATTGAATGCATTGAGCAAAATTAAAACATTTTATATACACAAAAGAATGAAATGGCTTGTAGAAACTTTTCTACAAGAAATATTGATGCTAAACTTAAATCAAGTTCGAAGGACTTGCTTGTTGATTTAATATGACAAAATTAAAGCACATTATGAAGACAATAATGAGACAAAGCAGAAGTGAAAATTGAACTTGATGCTAACGTTTAAGCTTGGTTCGAAGGACCATAAATTAATACCAAATGAGTTACGGAAACTAATTGATTCAATTCGCCCATATTGAATATAGGTAACAGAAAAATATGGAATGCTTTGTTAAATATTGATATACAAGAGATATCGTTGTTAATTTAATATCCGGTTTGAAGAACTTGCAGAAAGTAGGCAGTAGTAATTTGGACTTGATAATTGTTTGCAAGAAATCCAAAACATAAATAGACTGAATGAGGTAAACACTAAGTTCGAAGGACCACAATATCAATAGACAACACTTTTTATTTCTATTCGGTAATGTTCAATCTTCTTCTGTTTGAGCGTGAGCATGTAATAGAATAAAATTATGTGTGTGAAGATAAATTCGAATTTAACTAGCAGAGACAGGAACCAACATTTCTAACATAGCATGTTAAGCATATAACAGAGCACTGTTACCTATTTAACAGTAGTAGCTAAATGGATTATTTTTCCAAATCCTTGGAACTGGATCGGGATAGATAAATTTTTTTATTGGAAAAATTGTTTCAAAATGTAGTTTATGAAATTATAAAAGTATTTTGGTGAAAATATGTCTGGTAGAGCCAATAAATTAGATTTAAGAAAACACTATTTTCTTGAAAAGATAAGTGCTCCTTTGGATAAAATATGGAAGAGCACACGTACTACACCATATAGGTGTGGTACCCTAGAGGGTCCTAAATGTGACCCATGTGTTCACGTTTCTCAAATAATTTTGGGAATTGAAATAATCGATTTTGAAAATAATGCTGTTTTAGTGAAATTTCTTGAGAAGATCAGGGTAAAATATGGAAGAGCACACGTACTGCACTATATAGGTGTGGTACTCTGAAGGTTCCTAAATACGTTCCAATCGGTCACGTTTCTCAAATAATTTTGGGAATTGAAAAAATCGATTTTGAAAAAAATGCTTTTTTAGTAATTTTTTTTTAAAGAAGTGGTCATTTTGGTAAAATATGGAAGAGCACACGTACTACACCATATAGGTGTGGTACTCTAGAGGGTCCTAAATGTGACCCATGTGTTCACGTTTCTCAAATAATTTTGGGAATTGAAATAATCGATTTTGAAAATAATGCTTTTTTGTTTAAAATCTTAAGAAAGAGATTTTAATGATAACCAAAATAAATAGAACCTTGCTCCTTATGCTGGAAATTATGTGAAACGCAAATAGACACCAGGAAACTGCAATGAAGCCTAAAATGAACTTCGGCAATTAATTATGCAATTATCTTAATAAACTAACAGATTTGTGTGCCAAAATGCACAACGGAAGAATTCAATGCAGTTTTTAAACTTTGACTTTGCTGCAACTGAGATCCGATTCAAAGGACTATAGAAAAATATACAATTTCTGGCTATACTTGCTTTCTCTGTCTGAAATAATTCAAGCACATTATATGAAACATATCTAAGCAATAGGGAAGTTAAGAGTTATGAGGCAATGGTGCTGAAAATAAAATCCGATTCTAAGGACCATAAAAAAATTAACATTTGACGATTATATTTCTTTATGTGTCAGAAACATTTCAAGAACATGATATAAACATGATTAAGTAACATAAAAGTTAACTTGTTCGATAGAATTTCAATTAAATGATTTGAAGGACCATTATCAAATCTGCAATTATCTAAATAAGCTAATAGATTCTACGCTTCAAAACTAAAATACACAGGGGCAGAAAAGTCAATAACTTTTTAAAACGTTGAAACGTTGGCCAGAGATTAATTGATGTTGAAACTTCAAACTGATTTGAAGGACCAAAGCTTAACATATAATTGCCGGCTAAACTTGCTTACTATAGCCGAAAATAGTTCAAGAGCAATCATGTGAAACATGATTAGGCAACAAAAATATTCGCTCTTAAGAATTTAAATTTGATGCCATTGCTTGAATTTGTTTCACAGGACCATTAAAAATTCTGTGATTATCTTCGATTACTCAGATATTTAATGTGCTAAAATTTTCTTAATAGACGTACATATAAATTTTGTGTGCCACGACAGAAAAATTCAATCCCTTTTTAAAACTTTGAGTTGAGATAAATTGATGCCGAAACTGAAATTTGGTTCGAAGGACCACGAGCAAATAGTTGCTTAGACTAAAAGATTACATGCTCTTAAACTGCAGCATATTTATAAAAAATTACAGCATTTTTTATTAAGTCGTACAATTTGTATTTAGTTTGATATGATTAAAGTGAAAACAAGTGAAAAGCGCTTTTCGAACTATAACAGAAATAATATGCAAATGCGGCTCGCAGGACCATATGTAAACATATTTACAGTTTGCTACAAGCGTGTCGGGTCTCCTGCTGCAACACGCGTTGCGTTTAAAATAGTAAGCTTTAAGAATTTTAGAAATTTGCATGTACAAATAAAGTTTACACATGAAAACCATCGGAAGTTGAGGTGTGAATCATATCACATTACAATTGCTCACAACATTATGTACATACACTTTTTAAGCTTTGACAAAGAATTTGACACCAAGAAATAAATAGAATAAATTAAAAATCAAGTAAGAAAAATAAATAACTGTAATGCAAACAATTTCTAGCAAAAAAAGCACACACTTTTCAAGTACTTTCATTCATTTTTACTCGTACATAAAACACATGTGTGGATATAAAAAAAAATTAAATTGGTATTGTGCTATGTATTTTTATTTATTTTTTACTATCCTTCAGTCTTATACACTTTTACCTTTGCTATTTTACTTTGTGCTGGTACTAATATATAAGTATATAAAATGTTTCATGTATGTAAAGTACCACATATTTGTTTTTTTTTTTTGGATCCCAAAGGATAAGTCGCGCGTGAAATTACAAAAGTTAAAGTTACCCATTGTTTGCTTTTTTGATGTAATATGTTCACTTCCTTCGCTCCACACAATGGAATACTCGTACAACAAATTTTGTTGCATTATTGTAAAGGGATAAAGGTGTCTTCAAAAACACACACTTTTAGACATGAAAACGAAAAAATAAACGAGTATTAGAGTTATTCACATATGCTAGTAGTACCCTGCAGTTCGGAGGAACTAAGTTAGTTGCTAAACATAAAACATATTTAAATTTTTAATAATTTCCGATGTTCTAGCAGGAGATTCAGCTTTTCTCGAAAGATGCCGAAAGAGGGTTAAAAATATTCCACATACGTATTTATTATTATAAGACTTATAGTTACAGCCCATCTAAAAAAAGATGATGGAAAAACTGAAATACTAAAATTCTCTCTCTCTCTCTCATAGTTATAGTCTGAGTATGCTTGTACTCAGAACAAAAAAGTATATGCATGATACTCGGGATATTTATTCATTATATCATTCGCCACCATATACATACATTTGTGTATATAAAATGGAATGGAAAATGTGAAAACATTCTTTATGTGTGTGTGTAAATATAATAGCCCTGTGTATAGGCATGTGTACCCGCTTAATAGTCCAAGTATTTTTATACTCATGCGAATGATTGCAGATCATAGAATATAAAATATTAAAAAATATTAAAACGCCATTTTCATGATAATAGCCATCAATTTCCAGCCATAAATACATATTAACGTTTAAATTTTTGTACATAAAAATACTAGAATAAAAATAATTTTATATTTCTCATATCAACTTTAACGTTTCTCGAATTAAATTAATGGCTACTGAAAAATAGAGTTTTAAAATCGCCACGTTTGGCATGCTGTAAGCTGTTGCTTAATCTGTGTTTCAAGTCAAATTATAACCTCTTCTCTTAAATTCTTTTCTTTTATATTAAACAATTTTTTTTTCTATTATTTGCTTAACTTCAAGTCCGAAAATCCAGCCTGAGTGCTTACTAAGCTGCTACACAATCTTGTGTTTGCATTTTAGAGGTATACCTTAAGGAGTTTGAAATTTTTTTCTTCTACGCCACACTTTTGTTACATTTGTTTGTTTTTTTTTTTGCTGCTTAGACTAGCGTGAAAGCCGTGAAAATTGTCACCCAAATGCCAACCATTGTTAAAATGTCAGGAATAGTAAACACACACACACACACACACACACAAACACTTGAAGAGCTTTTTAACGGTTTTTACACAAAAATGATTTTTATTAAAGCATACTTTAGGGGGCAACACAGGAAAAGGTATTACATATTATTATTATTATATATTTGTTGCCATCAACTTTTCATATTTTTATTCTTTCTGAGGCTTTCATTTTCTGATTTTTTCACGCTTTCAAATTTAGGATTTAAAATCAAATTTTACAAGTAAAACATTATTGTTGAATGTCATTGTTGAACACTTTTCTTTTCTTAAGCTGCCATTTTATGTAGCAATGAAAGGTAAAACGTCCAGCCAGCATGAAAGTTAAAAGAAGAAATTGCAAAGTTTTTTTTTCTAGTACATTATTAGTTTTCTGCGGGAAAGTACATAACAGAAAAGTATTTATAAAAAGCTTAAGGAACTAAAGAAAAAAAAAAAACATTTTACAAAATGTTTGTACGATAAGTGTCAAAATGAATTCGAATGAATAACTCTGCCTAACTGCGTTATCATAAGATTCAATAAAAACTTCATGCGACACTAACAAATTATAAAAAGTTTTCTCAAAGCAGATTTTGCGTAGATTTTCCATATAAAATAAATTCTATTTCGTTACTAGATTTTGACGAAATCTACCTAAAATCTAAAAGAACTCATATTATTTAAAAGGTGTGTGAATTAGCTAACACTAGGATAGAAAAAGGGTGGGTCAGTGGTTTTTATTTTAGATACGATATCTTGATCAACTTGGTGTAGATGGTAAAGATTTCGTTAAAGATTTTAACTGAAATCTGCTAGATGCAGGTGTAAATGCTTTATAATATTTTTGCCCAAATAAGGGATTATAAATTTTCAAAAATTGTGTTTAACCAAATAAAAACATTTCTTATCTGATAGCTTTAAATTTTGTTATCTTCTAATGATCTCCACCCCCCCCCCCCCCCCCCCACCCCAAAGCTTATTATATTCCTTTAAACGAAAATTAAAATTAAAACGAAAAACAAATTTTAATTGACTTTGTAGCTCGTTAAATCTTTTAAATTATTGCTTTTGACTTGCCTTTGATAACAACAACATGTCTTTGTGCACAGCTTAAGGTTAAATAATAATTTTAGTCTCACAAAAAAAATGTTATGGTTTATAAATTTTCATTTCTTAAGGCCAATATAATGGCTGTAAGAGCATCGATACCAAATATCTCTAGTCTTATGAGTATAAGTGTTTAATTTTGAAGCCGAATAAGGGACAGAAAATGTGCTAAAGTTGATTACCAAAAAAAAACAAAAACTACCAAAAATTAACAAAATTTTCAAGATATTTTTTTCAATAATGAAATAGTAAGAGGGAGTAGTGCAAGGGGGGGGGGGCTGATTTTACTTTAGTGTCAAATACACTATGATTTAATCGAGGCATACCTGATAATCCTAGAAGTTAGTACATAACTATTACAGATGGATTTTCAGTGAGTTTCTGAATTTTCTTTTTCTGTTGGATAAAGAGGGGCTAGAACCCTCAGAAAAATATTACTCTTAGTCAAAGTAAGGTAATATACACAACATCATGCTTTCAAAGCCAAGAAATAGGATTGCCCTAGGCATATGCCCTCCTATACACAGCTCTGCAAAGGTGAAACTTTGTGTCTGCGCTTTAAAGGCCTCCATGAAATAAAATAAGTGTCTAGAGACTTTGAACGCTTAAAAAACTAAACTTGATGCCATAGCTGAGATACGACAAAAATTTTGTAAAAAAAACACGTTAACCTGCTCAAAACGACTTTTTTTTGGCAATTTAAATTCGAACGTATCACGGGCTATAAACGGTAATTTCAAGGATTAATTACAGCAAAGAAACATGTAAGATCTTATATATCCTTCACTGGAATAAATATACATATGTATTTAAACATATTTTTTTGTGAAAAGAATACATCATTTATTTTTTGCTATAGTGCAATTTATAGTAAATGGCCTATATGTATTTTTTCACTAAAGAATTGGATGCAAAAATTTTATTTTATTTTTTTTCAGAACTTTTTTCATTATTAATATTTTCCCTTTTTAAGGGCCATTATTACAACTTAAAGATAGTTAAAGGTAGGATTTTATCGGACGTATAAAAACTTTATCATTTGCAAAATTTTACTTTAACCTTAAGTGAGCGATAAATCACAGGCAAGTTTATCCTACATGGTAAGTTAAATCCAATTTTCACTAATGGAAAGCTTTTTATACGTCCGATAAAATCCTACTTTTAACTATCTTTAAGTTGTAATAATGGCCCTAAATTTGATGAGCAGAGATTAATTAAAGAGGACTTTAACAGAGATTAGAACTTTCTTAAGGCAATTTATTCACTCACATCTAAAAGAACTTGAATGTGCATGTATGAGTTAAAACTTGTGTCAGCCTTTGCCATATTAATACCGAGACCGAAAACTGAACAAGTATGAAAAAAAAACTCTTGAGTAAAGGAACTTCCTAAGATATAAAATATGTTTAAGTAAAAGGAACCAATGTTATTCAGTTACTTTTTTTTACAAAAAAAAGTTTAAATATTCCAAAAGTTTAAATATTATTAATTTTTTTCCACCTAAAATATAAAATATAATTAAACGTAAATATAATTAAATATACATATTCTTATATACAAAAAAAAAAATAACTTTCCAGCTCTGGAGATGTGTTTTGTATTTTTCTGATTTTATATACAAAACAATTTTATTCTAAAAAAAATGTATTTGCTATATAAAAAAAGAAGAAAAAATAATTTTACCCAGTTACTTTTATTTGCCTAAAACTGTAAACTTTCCAACCGTGGAATCATTCTTTTATCGTTTTCTATTTCATAATACAAATTTATTTCTATTAAAGGTAAAAAATATGTTTAATCTATAGAGATAGAGATACAATAGGTTACTTTTATGCACCAAAACAAGTTAAAATTTTCCAACCCTGGAATCGTCCTTTTGATTATTTTGTTTTTTTTTTATTTAATACCAATTTGATTCGTATTAAAATATAAGAAGATTAGTTAACAATAAAAAAATATATTTGTGCCAAAAAAAGACTTAAATTTCCCAGCGCTGAAATTGTCTGGTAGCTTCGGAAATTCGATTACATGTACAGACGGGCATCGCTTATTCGTTTTCCCTATTCATTACAGCCTAAAACACCCGGTACATGTACATATGTATATATTTTTGGGTTGTGGCGATATTTCTTGGTTTTGATGCTTTTTCTTAGTTTTGGCGATTCTTTGGGTTTTTAGCGATATATGTTAAATTTAGCGATTTTTTTAAGTTTAGGCGTTTTTTTTTGTTATGGCGTTTTTTCAGCTCCTGGCGATTTATTTAAGTTTTAGCATTTTCTTTTAGTTTTGGCGATTATTTTCCGTTTTCGGCGATTTTTTTTACTTTTGGTCCATTTTATTAGTTTTGGCGTTTATTTTCGTTTCTACGATTTTTTGTTTCCGTTATTGGCGTTTTTTTAACTTTGGCGTTTTTTTAAGTTTTTGGTGACTTTTTTAAATTTCATTGATTTTTTTTTGCATTTTAGCGATTTATTTTATTTTCAGCGTTTTTTATTTTGGCGATTTTTGGTTTCGAAAGTTTTTTAATTTTGTGATTTTTTATTTTCAGCGTTTTTGAAAATTTCAAGAGTTTGTGTCTTACGGTTTTCAAGATAGAGCAGTTGTCAAATTACATCAACTGATGGAATATCCTTTAATTTGGATTTTATTTATATTTCAGTGTTAATTATTATACAGGAATTTCTGTTGGTCAACTTTTGAGCTTATGGAAGATAGTGTGTGTGTGTGAGAGAGAGAGAGAGAGAGAGAGAAAGAAGGAGGAGATAAATAAGAGGGTAACCATCATATTTTACTCTCTCACAAATCAACTAAAAACTTGTGCAACGAAAATTTGCGTATGTGAACCTGGACTTAGAAAAGTCTTACGGAGTTTTGTCTAATTGAAGATCACAGCAGCTCAAGGTATTCTTTTCAACTCCAGTGATTACTAAAAGAATTGACTTGTGTTTAACAAGGCCAATAATTGACAAATAATCGGAAAGAACTGCTGAATTATAAAACAATATGGGGAATAATATGTGTTTTGCAATTTCAAGAATTTTCCATCCTTAAAGCCTTATTTATAAAAATTATTGAGGCCTTTAACGACTTTTTAAGAAAAATTTTGTATGAAAATTTGTTTTAAAAAACCTTGATAAAGCCTTAATAAGTTTTATAAATAAGGCTGTTAATATATAACAAAATGTCATGTTTTATTTTTTCTAAGTTGAATTTATAAATTCAATAATTTATTGAAATAAAAACTTAATAAAGTTTATTTCGTAAACTCAAATGTCCTTGTTGCCAAAAATATTTTTAACAAGACAAACCCTCCCTCTCAACCCTCTTATCATTCATACCTTTGGCTAGGTTTATTTTTTTTTATATTGGTTGCTCTTTACTAATGTTCCATAAAAGATTTATGCTTCTGTAATTATAAATTAGCGTAAATAACGACGAAGAAAGAAATGATACAAAAAACTTTTTTGTCGCCGCAAGGGTAGATAGAAGTCAGTTAAAATTGCAAAAAGTAGCAATAAAATATAATAAAGGTGTGATAATAACATCTTTATAGAAGCTGAATGTAAGAACAAAAGTTTGCAAAAACACAAACATTTTAAATTGAACAACATAAATATTTTGTATAGTCATAGTCAAAGTTTTAAGTTGTGTTAAAATATTTAACAAAAAATTATTAAAATTGATGCAGGTTGACTTTATCACTTCAAGGCGGAGTTGGCAGTAGCAAGCACCCCAAATGCGATTAATCCTTGAACGAAAAAAAGAAAATAAACCAAACACAAATAATCCCGTGTTTTGACAAAATGTTTGTTTCTTTCAGGGCAAGTAAAGTTCAAAGTACCAGGACTCAATCATTAAAAAAACCTTGTGCAAATTACAGTCAAACATCATTATGAATGAGTGTCATGAATAAAGAACGTGTCAAGAATTACCAAATGCAACAAGATTTTTTTCCATCGTTTTTTTTTTTTTTGTAAGGAATAAAACTAAAACTTTTCTACATGCGTATTTAAAATGAAAAGGGAAAGTGAGAGTCTCCGTTTTGTAGATATATATATCATCAAAAATTCTTCTTACATATTTTACAAGAAATAAAAAAATTATAGTCATCATTAAAGGACAAAATGGTGGTTGAGAAAATGTGGTTAACCCATTAAATTGATCAGGGGCGTGTTTCTCAAAACTTGCCAGTGTTGTAATACAAATAAAACAGTTTCAACAATATTGTAATACAAATAAAACAGTTTCAACAATATTATATTCATATAAAAAAATATATTTTCACTGATCTCTGGTAAATATCGTTGCCCTCCTAAAATGAAACATTAACACTGACTGTTAAGTTTAAAATACTTTTAAAATAAAGTTCCAATCATATATTTAAGATTTTCATTAATTTTTATTAAAATTATTAACAACCCTTTAAGGACATAACATCCTCTCATATATCCTTAATGTGAAACCCTAAATTTTAAAGCTTAAATTACTTATAAAATAAACCTTTAATCATACAGTGAAACTTTTTACCAAATTTTATTGAAATCCCTGCAAGGGCATGTCCTCCTCTCATATATCCTTGATTTGAAACACTAAATTTTTAAGCTTAAATTGCTTTTAAAATAAAGTTTCAATCATACAGTTAAGGTTTTACCAAATTTTATTTAAACCCCTGCAAGGACATGTCCTCCTCTCATATATCCTTGATTTGAAACATTAAATTTTTAGCTTAAATTACTTTTAAAATAAAGCTTCAGTCATATAATTAAGCTTTTTAGTAAATTTTATTAAAATCCCTGCAAGAACATGTTCTCCTCTCATATAAATATCTTTAATGTGAAATACTAAATTTTTAAGCTTAATTTATGTTTAAAATAAAGTTTCAAAAATATCAATTTGGCTACAATTATAGCCAAAATGCTAAGAGAGCTTGTAACTACCTCTGAAATAATAATGAGAGTTCGATAGCAATTTAAGTTGTAATAGTTTCAAAGCCAGATATACTTCCCATATCACCTTAATTAAAAAAAAAATATATAAAAGTTATAACTATGACCTCAAGGCAGCTAAAAAAAAGCTTACAACTTGTAAAATTGTACGATAAAGATATGTGGTAATTTTGTTTCCGAATGCGGGCAAGGACATGCTTGCCTCCCATATATCCTTTTTTTGAAAAATTAAATTTTTTCTACAGTTATAATCAGAATGATGGGAGAAATTCTAATCTTATAAGGAATAGTATAATTAAGCGCTATAGTATAGTAAATTGCATTTAATTGAAGGACAAGAGATCCTTGGCAGCAAGGACTTTGCGCTAAATCACCTCGAGTGAGTAAATTTTATAAAAATGTCACTAAATTTAGTATTTTTTTTTTTAACACAAATATATGTTCCATTAAAAGAAAACATACTAATCGAAAAAGAAAAAACATGATAAGGAATTTGAAAGAATTTCTTAATACTTTTTAAGGCCCATCAAAATGTAGCAGAAAAGAATTTTTATTCACTGTTGCTGGGTGCAATATACTCATGTGTGCGTCTGATTGGCATGAGGATAAAAGCGAATTTTATAAACAATAATAATAAATAAACAATATTTGCGTGAGCATTTTATGTAACATTCTATCGCATCGATAAATGCGTGTATTACACGCTCTCACATATTTGCCACTAATATAATTTACAGGCTCATTTTAGTTTTATGTTAGATTTTATATTCCTTCAACCGACAATAGACATCCATGTAAGATACTTTGTGCATTCATTTTACGCTTGTCTGTGTTAATAATAATAAAGAGGGCATATTTGGCTGCTGCTGTCTTGTTTACTTTACGGGGAAGTTATTCCTTTTATGTATGCGTGCGTATGTGTTGTTAATATTTTATTAATGTACAGCAGCCATTTTCTGAGTATGCGGGTGTTAATATTATTTGTGTGTTTTTGTGCGTGTGTGTGTGTTTTGTCTCCATTTTTATTTTATTTTCAAATATTACTTAAATTTTCGTTACATTTCGCTTTTAAATTCTTCTTTTTTCGTTTACTTTCGTTCATTTCACTTTATTTCATTTTATTTTTATACATGATAATTTACCATAAAAGCCACAAATGTTTTATAAAAATACAAATGCAGTGCACAGTTTTGTACACAGAACAAAAGACGAGGTCTGCGTTTGTTGCAAAAAAAAAAGAGAAAGTAAATAAAAATAAAATGGACCACAGGGTGCAGTTTATGTTAGAGAACAGGGAGTCATTTAATACAAGTTAATATGAAAAACATGTTATTATATGGCATAAAATAATGGAATAGTATATTGTAGCAGTAACAGTGCGGGGAGAGTGCGCTTTGGGCTTTTGTTTCATTTTAATGCAAAAAAAGATAATAATAATAGAAATCTAAATGCTAAAATGAAATTTATTAAACAATAAATAGACACTGAAGTAAGGAGTCTATCAACTGCTGAAAGTACTCGTATGTGGAATATATATATAAAAAAAAAACGAGGAGTATAAAAAATAATGCAGCTGATATTGACAAATTTTTAATAATAAGTATATTCATAAGTTTGGCAGAAATAGGTAATATAAATACATATGCAGATGTTTCGTTTATTAAATTAAAAACTAGAGCTTAAAATATGTAGAGTTTCTGGCACAAAATTCGTGTAATTCACAAAATTTTGCTTTTTCTTATTAAAAATCTATATCAAATGAAAATATATTTTTTGTAGCTCCTTTAAGTATGCAATATTTTTTTAAATGCTATATCGTCGACCAAATTTTTACAGGAAAGAGACAAAATACTGCTATAATTTTCTATACATAGCTTAAGAAACTAGCCTAATACCTTAAGTTTGTTTTCGACATGCAGAGTTTAAAATCAAAATGAATATTTTAAGCAGTTGATACAGTGTCGATTTCATATGTTAAAAAACGTGACTTTGGCAGGTTTACATTCTAAGCCGACGATATATATAAATAGTTCAATATTTGTTAAATTGCCGCTTAGAGATAAGTATTTGTGATACAAAGGAAAAAATACTGCTTTTTGGCTGAAGTAATTAGTGCGTTGATTACAAAGCAAATGACGGTGTTCGAGAGCCTGAATTGGAACACTGCCTGGCCAGACTCAATTATATCAATCACCATTATATATTTTTCTGACATGCATTAGCACTATATATGACTGTAATTCTCAAAAAAATTTTTTTGTTGCGGCACATTTTAACGATGTCCAAAACTTAAAAAAGATAACTTTAATAAATTCAGCAAAGTGCGACTTTGACTCCCACACGAAGGGTTCCGTACGGACACTACATATCTAATACTATACGAACTTCAGCCTATATAATCGAACATCTTACCTGATGGAGACATTTTTTTTTACTTTTTTTTTGGTTTTTGACGATTTATTTTAGTTTTGGGGTTTTTGCTTAGTTTTTGAAATTTTTTCTGTTTTTAGAGATTTGTTCCGTTTTTTTAGTTTTATTTGATTTTAGCGCATTTTTTTGGTTTTGGCGATATTTTTCGGTTTTTGGCGATTTATTTTGGTTTTAGTGATTTTTTTTCTTATTTTGGTGCTTATTTTCGTTTTGGAGATTTTCATCGGATTTTGAAATTTTTTTATGTTTTTTTGCGATTTATTTTATTTTTGGGCTTTTTACTTAGTTCTTGCGATTTTTTCCGGTTTTAGTGTTTTTTTTTTAGTTTTAGCGCATATTTTTTAGTTTTGTCGATTTTTTTCGGTTTGTGGCGATTTATTTTATTTTTAGTGATTTTTTTCTTATTGTGGTTTTTTTTTCGTTTTCGCGATTTTTATCGGTTTTTGACAATTTTTTTAGTTTTGGCGATTTATTTTTTAATTTTTGGGTTTTTTTCTTAGTTCTTGCGATTTTTTCTGTTCTTGGAGATTTTTTCCAGTTTTAGCGTTTTTTTGTAGTTTTGGTGATCTATTTTAGTTTAGTGATATTTTTTCTTACTGTGGTGCTTTTTTCATTTCGGCGATTTTTATCGTATTTTGACGATTTTTTCGGTTTTCAGACTTGTTTTAGTTTTAGTGATTTTTTTTAGTCTTAGCACTTTTTTTGTTTTGGCGATTTCTTTAATTTCTTGAATATTTTTTTTTTCATTTGGGCGATTTTTTTTTATTTTGGGATATTTTAGTTTTCGCGTTTTTTTAAATATCAACAGTTTGCCTTTTACGGTTTTAAAGATACAGCAAGTTGTCAAAGTTTCGTACTCAAAATTACATTAACTATAAGAATATCCTTTATTTTAGATTTTTTTTAAAGTTCAGTGTTAATTTGTGTAGTCTGCATAAAAATACACTAACTTTTCAAATTTCAAGTATGTATATATAATTGTCTGTATATTACATGCGGATTTAAACATGTTTCGTTGCTGGGTTTAGAACCCCCATTAATTTTTTACTGTGATAAATCTATTGTAGTGGCCAAAGTTCTGTGAAAATTGCAGGTATCGACAAAACAACCTGTGACAGTTAGACGGACAGACGGATATTGTAGCGAAAACAGTAGGGTTCCTTTTCACCTTTAGTGTAGGGAACCCTAAAAACTGGATTTTGTTTTTACAAAATATAAAATTGGCCGTAAAGATGTTATATTTATGTATGCATATTGAGATTTTAAAATTTTACCTGATTTTCTAAAGTTTTTAGCAAGCAAGTTTCATTTCATTTTATTTTTTTACTCCAATGCAAGTACATTTTTTAGTAAAAACCAGAGAAATCTTTTTAGTGAGCAAACTAAAACCATTCCATAGGCTTTTGACTAAAACTTTCTAAATTCCAAATTTATAATGTTTTTATGAACTTTTGTTCTAATTGCTAACTTTTATTGTAAACCTTGAAAAACAAAACGAAAATAAAATGAAATATTATTTAAGCTTCTTGTTATTTTAAATGGACAAATCAACGTGTGTGTAACTTTACAAAAAAAAAAAGAAGTTTGCTCGAAGTCAGTTTAAATGTTCATATATTTCTTATTCTAAACATAGAAAGGACACACATTTTTTGTTTTTTATTTTTGCCAATACTAAATCTACAATATAAATCGTATTAGAGTTTTAACATTAACAAACATACACACAGTCACTTGCTATCAGGGATATATATTCATACATTTAGGTGCATTTATGCCCATTACTGGTGCTACCTTTTATGCAGAAAACAGTTGTGAGTTACTAGAGGTTTTATATACATATATCGAGCCATAGCAACCAAAAAGGCTTTAGGCGACATATACATACTTTTGACTTCGTTTTTTGACAAAAATCGATTGTCTACGATCGTAAACAATAGATTTTTGTCAAAAAAAAAAAAATTAGTTTGGAAACTATGTCGCTTAAGCTTTTTTGGCGGTTATGGCACGAAATATAAAAGAGTTTAGCAATAATACCATGTTTTTTTCAGTTTGAGATTGTGGCACTCTATATCGAATAATATTACTACATTGTTCGATGGTGCATGCCGAAACGTGTTCGAGTCATCTCTTTATCGAAAGCAACGATTATATCCCTGTTTGGCATCGACAACATGAAGAGGTTCTAAACAAATTTTCCAATATAAGCAACTCATGATATCGATAGCAAACCTGCTCTTATTGCTAAATTTTAATACTCGTATTAAAACTAGAGCTCCCAATTTTGCCTGAAGAAATATATTTACACACAATTTATTAAAAAATTCTTTATATTTCAATATTCTTGTGTTAGAATGTTTACATCAGTATAATTGTATTTCTACCAATTTCGGCTTAAGACTTTCTGTAAAAGTTTTCTTAAGTGAGATTTTCTAGTTGTTACCGTCTCCTCTAACAACTACCTACATTAGCAAACAGTAACTTTTATATTGTAACATGAACTAATTGCTGCTAAAATGACAACACTATGTGTGTAATTGTATTAGTAAGTGCACTTGATAATGAAGACAATGATGACAATATTGCAGGACTTTATTCTACAAAACGAAAAAAAAAAATGTTGTTGATGTCGTTGATGCTTCTTAACGTGGACAATAGTTTTAATGGCTTCTTTTTTTACCTTGCCTGCAGTATTTCCTTTTTTTTTTAAATTTGTTTAAACTTTCTAAAAAAAAAATAAAGAAACTTATGACATCGTTTATGTCTTTCTGGTTAATGGTTTAAAACTAGAAGATGTTTTTGAAATTTAAAAAAGTTAATTGATTACAATTTGTTGGAAGAGAATATAAAACGAGTGGAGATTAAAAGGACTTAAGAGTTGTTAATATCAGAAAATTTAAAAATAACATAGGAAACATTTTATTACAATAATTTTATGGAAAAACTGGAGCTAGAATATCTTTTTTTTAATTATATATTACAAAAAATAGACTCGAAATTTAACATCTAAGGAAGCATTTGTGGAAACAAAATTTTTGTCTAACCTTTGCTGTATATAAGCCGAGATAACACAATCGGCGCAATGTACCGAATTTCGTCGGCTCACTGCATATAAGTATTGAGTAATAAGCCGCAATGGCCTTATTTATCAACCCCCGACTAAAAAAAGGGGTGTTATAAGTTTGTAGTGTGTGTCTGTATGTCTGTGTGTCTGTGTATCTGTGTATCTGTGTGTCTGTCCGTGTCCACGTACAGGCCAAACGGCTGGACCGATTTTCATTTAGTTTTTTCTGTTTGAAAGATGATTTGATCGAGAGGGTTCTTAGCTATACTTGAAGAAAATCGGTGCAGCCGTTTAGAAGATATAACATCTTTTCTGAAAAAAGTCGGGGGTTTTTAAAATTTTTAATTTTTGTTATCTACTATGTGAAAAGTAAAAACGTGACTGCACTATACTGCAGAGATAAATTGAGGAGTGAGGCCTCTGAGGCGATAAATGCATTTGTAAATGATAATACTTCTTGTATTATTAAAATATATAAATCCTCACAAAAACATCAATGTGAAAAAAGGCCAAGTTCCTATCAAAAATTTCGGCCATCAAAAGCAGTGAGATATAAATTTTGATCAAGTTCTTGTTTGCACAACACCTTTCAGTGACATATACTTTGCATTATATACATTTGTAATCGTAAGAGTGTCATATAATTTTTAGATAATCTGCTAACTTGACAACATTTTTACCGATGTAAAGAAATGAACAAATATACATTATTCTCTCCTTTTTTAGAAAGGTAAAAATATTGCCAAGTTAGCAGATTATCTAAAAATTATATGACACTCTTATGATTACAAATGTATATAATGCAAAGTATATGTCACTGAAAGGTGTTGTGTCAAACGAGAACTTGGTCAAAATTTATATCTCACTGCTTTTGATGGCCGAAATTTTTGATAGGAACTTGGCCTTTTTTCACATTGATGTTTTTGTGAGGATCTGACTACTTTTTGAAAAAATTTTCTATGATAACACTTTTTAAACTTAAAATTTCTAGGATGTTTTATTTCTATTCATGATCACTGTGCCAGTTAAAAATGGCATAGTTACATAAAATGATGGGTACACCTTAAAAATGCACTATTGTGTCATTACAACAGGTCGCAAGTCTGTACGCAATTTGGTAAGAGTCGTATGGAAGAAACATGTAAAATACAGAGTAAATTTTTTATGGACGTGACCCCGCCTATTTCTCAATATATTTACATATTAAAGTCTGCTTAGCCGAAGTACATAAATCAAAAGGATATTCCCAATGTCCATGCAAATTTTCCATAGGGTGTTTTAATTTTTTGGATTTTCCGATTAAGTAAATCAATTAAGACTATTTGTCTACAAAATGTCAGCTTTCTATAGTATAATATTACGTAAAATTTTTATGGGCCTGGGAAAATTTTTACTCTGGATAAGTGCAATGTATATGAAAAGTTTCAATAAAATGTATCTTAATTTTTAGTTTAAAGTGCATGTTCCCTCCTCCTGATTGCAACTTCTGGTTTTTTTAGAGTTTACTTAGTGATATCTGATCAAGATTTATTTATGTATAAAATTTCAGCTCTCTAGCGTGAACTGTACTTTATAATTTTATGAGCATTACCCCTCTCACTATTGTAAACTCACAATTTTGTTGTGAGCAGCGCTTTTAATTCATGCTAATTTTCTTCTAAAATATGCTAGACCGAAGTAGATTAAACACAAGGCTAACATTTTATTGGAGTGATCACGCCCACTTTTTTAGGTGATAGTTTAAAGTATTGCATGCGTGTAACGTACAGGCAAATCCCAGTATAACGAACGTTATAATGTCAGGCCCATTCATTATACCGAAAAGTTCGTTATATCGCAAAGTTTTTTTCAGGTGTTGTTTTAACTATTATTATTGTAGACAAGATACAATACAGTTAAAATAATTAGCGCAATTTTTTCCAAGTAAGCTACCAAATACAAACTAACGGTATCACATTTTTTTTTGCATTTCCATTGCAGCTGTAGATTTTGTTTAATATTTTTTGCCGTTCATTAAACAGAACACACATTTATCAAAACATTCGATATATAATGTAGAACTAAACGCTAGAAATATGTTCTTAGAAAGTTTTTGTTTTTTGTTTTGTCATTTTTTCTTTATCATTCGTTATATCCAGTACAAAATTGGGATATTGTTCGCTATATAAGGTTGTTAATGTAGAAACTGTTGACGTTCGTTATATCGGATTTTCGTTAAAGCGAGATTCGTTATACCGAGATTTGCCTGTATATGCAAGACAAATTTTCATTAAAAAAATTCATAAAAAGCCTTAATAAGTTTTATAAATAAGGCTGTAAGTTTTCAGGTTCAAACAATAATAGAGTGGCCCCGCCCATTCTGGTAAAATTTTTTGGTTTTTCAGATTTTTCTAGTTGGTTTCTCACCTAGACCTACTTGTGTATCAAATTTCAGCTCATACGCGCAACTTTTAATTTTTAATTTTAATGGGCGCAGCCTCGCCCCTCTGACTAAGATTTCTGGGTTTTCAGTTTTTTCTGTTGTTGTTTTCTCGCCTATACCTACTCGTGTATCCAATTACAGCTCCTTAGCACAACTTTTAATTTTTAGTATTTATGGGCATAACCATGCCCACTTTTCCAAACTTAAGATTTTTTTCGGCCAGTGTTTATTATTTGTTCCAAGTGTAGTTGCAAACAGATAATAATACATACAGAAGTAGTATATCTAAATATGCTGAGGCGTAGTACACGAAAATGAAGTTGAAATGGTATGGGCGTGTCAACGCCCACTATTTTAATGAAAAATTTTTAGGCTTGCCCTATCGCAGTATGTATGCCGAATTTCAATAAAATAGCTTCCATTAAGCGCCTTAGATTTGCTTTTTTAATTCTAGCTTTTATGGGCGTAGCCCCGCCCTCCTGGCTATAATCTCTGGCTTTTCAGATTTTTTTAGTTGATTGTTCACCTAGACCTAGTTCTGTGTCGAATTTCAGCTCACTAGAACAAGTTTGAATTTTTATGGGATTAGCCCCGCCCTCCTGGCCAAAATTTTCGGGTTTTAGAATTTTTTTAGTTTATTCCTCACCTATACCTAGCTCTGTAGCAAATTTCAGCTCACTAGCACTAGCCCCCTTGGTTGAAATTTTCGGGTTTTCAGATTTTTCTGGTTCATTGCTCACCTAGATCTTCTCGTGTACCAAATTTTAGCTCTCTAGCTATAGCGGAAGTGATTCATCAATTTGATGAGTGTGTCAGTGGTCAGTGAGTATGTCTTAAAATATGCACTTTTTGCACCTCTATATCTCCGGAAGCTTTCATTGTAAAACTTTCAATGAGGTTACATGAATTTATTCTAATTATGATTTAAATTTTATAAATTAACGGCCGCGTGGAACAAAGTTATGAGGGGGGTAAAAACAGCTCGAACAGCTTCCTGTAAATATACACACTGCGTGCATTGGCCGGAACTTGGACTGGCGCACTACCGTGCGCCTAGATAAAAAAACATTTATTCCTGTAATAGTGTTTTCACACTGACATGGTTTTAATAAAAGTTGGTTTTAACGTTAAAACCAACTGTTAAAACCTGGTTTTACCATACAAATTCTTTTTGTTAAAATCAAATTAAAACAATTTTTGAATTGGTTTTAAGTTGCTTTTATGAAATGCAACCTTGTTTTCGCTGTGATAAATTCAGTGCTGCCAAGTTGAAATGACCGACAGCAGCTGATAATGTTATACCCGTGAATAACAATAGATGGCGCTTGAAAATTTTTCAACTTAAAAATGGATGCAGCAGCAACAATAATCAAAAAATTGTGGGAAAAAAAGAGTTTTTTGGAAGGAAAACAACGAAAATATTTTAAATTCAACTGTGGAAAGTGAAAATAGACAATATGACTAACATTCTTCTGCATATAAAAAAGGTTTATCTTATAATGTATTTGTGCGTTAAAACCTGAATTTAACAAACTTGCAGTGTCAAAGCAAAATCAGCTGTTTTAACTTTCAGTGTGAAAACACTATAAGCTGACGAAAATATGTACATTGCACTATAAGAAATTTTTGGCCATAACTAATTACATCCAAACGGCAGGACCAATTGAAATAATTTATTTTGTAATCAAACTTCGGAAGCTTCGTTCTTAATGTTTTTATCGCTTAATCCCATAAACAAATTTTTTATAGCTCACGCTTATTTCCTCTCACGCTTGTCAATTTTTTACCAATATAAATAATACACTATTTATTATGAATACCTTTATTATACTCAATCGTTATTTGAAATCATACACAGTTTAAAGTGACATCACCAATATTAATAACACACTAACCTTCGCCATCACTGAAATTTTTTTTAACTTTCAAAGGCTAAATTGTTCTTATGAAAACCTTTACTACACTCAATCGTTATTTGAAATAACTCACGAAAACAATTGATAAAGTGACGGTGAATCACTATTGTAAAAAAAAAGTGCAAAAACAGTTGTTTTCTCTAATATAAATTTTTGATATTAAGGCAAAAAACGCATGCTCACGCGTGACAATTTTTGACTTTTATCAATAATACACTCACCTTCGACTCTGTATTAATTTTTTTTTAATTTCAAAAACTATAAATCGCTATTTGAAATCACTCACAAAAATACTTGACAAAGTGACAATGAATAAAAATTGTCAAAACAAAAAAATTTAAAAACAGTGGTTTTCTTTAATACTCTTTTTTTTTAATTAAAGCAAAAAAAAATATATTTTTCCACTCACGCCAGCGGTTGCTCACGCCTGACAACTTTTGACTAATATGAATAATAGACTCACCTTTGACTTTATATTAATTTTTGTTTAAATCTCAAAAACTAAAAATTTTTATTATTAAAACCTTTACTAAACTCAATTCTGATTGGATATCACAAACAAAACATTGGATAAAGTGACAGTGAATCAAAATGTCAAAAAAAAAAAATTTAAAAACCCAGCAAAAAATTACACATTACCATCAGAACTACTTGCCATATAATGACTTACTTTTCTGATTGCCAAATTTCATTACCCGCTTACAAATCTCATTACCTAAAATGTAAAAAAATTATGTACAAGTTGCCAAATGAAGAAAATGATTTTTTTAGATTAAATAGATTACGTGAACAAGTTTCCAAATAAAAAAGGTAAGTACTTCTCAAGAATCGATTATTTTAGTCTCACGCCTTGTTAAAATCATTAAGTTGGTAATCCAGTAAGGAACAGCTTCCACCAAAAATGCTTAATTCCAAACTCGATTACCTTTGAAATTTTTTGCTGGGAAGGTTTCTTTCTTAATATTCTTTTTATGTTAAGGCAAAAGAAAGTACTTTTTCGCTCACGCTCACGCACTCTCACGCGTGTCAACTTTTGGCTTATATTAATAATACACTCACTTTCGTTATATAAATATATTCACTTTTTCCACTTTCCAAAAACTTTAAATTTGTATTATGAAAACATTAACTACACTCAATCGCTATTTGAAAGCACTCACGAAAACACTTGATAAAATGACGGTGAATCACAATTGTTAAAAAAAATAATAAAAAGCAGTTGTTTTCTTTAATATTCTTTTTTGGTATTAAAGAAAAAAATTTTCACTCGCACTCACGCGTGACAACTCTTAACTTATGTTAATAATACGAGTTCACTCACTTTCGTTATTATATTCACTATTTTAAATTTTCAAAAACTATAAATTTTTCATTACGAAAACTTTTACTACACTCAATTGTCATTTGAAATAACTCACGAAAACACTTGATAAAGTGACTGTGAATCAAAAATGTCGAACATTTTTAAAAATAGTTGCTTTCTTTAATAATATTTTTATATTAAAGGAAAAAAAATTTTAGTTAATTTAATTCATGGTGTAATTATACAAGTGCCTGCGTAAGGATTTGTTATACAAAAATATGGCAACCATAGCTGTGTAAAGAACCGAAGAATCTCAAAAGCACAAAAATAATTGTACTAAAACCAAAACAAAATCGAAGTTTTTGACATTCTTCAGCTACAAAGCACATAGAGCAAAAAATTATCAGCTGAAGTAGCGCTGCTACCTAGTTAGATACACCTTGATTTAATTATTATTTTTGGAACTTCATTTGTTTCTATATTTATGATTTGAATAGGCCAAAGTTTGTATCGCTTTGTATCGTAGGCGCTGCCACCTAGTTAGATACACCTTGATTTAATTATTATTTTTCGAACTTCATTTGTTTCTATATTTATGATTTGAATAGGCCAAAGTTCGTATCGCTTTTTAAGCCAAATTACATGTGATAATTATTAATGAACAAATAACACCAAAATTAAGCATTAAACACATTCAGCACAGCAAGCTACCGACTACCAAATGTCAAGGATAGAATACACATGTTTATATGAGAATAATTCTATTGAAGACAGCAAGGCAACATGGCGGCAGGTTGTTGTCTATGCTGATTTTGTCGTTGTAGTCCAATTAAACTAATTTCTATTTTGTTGGCTACAATGAGAAAATTCAGTATTGCCAGTATAATACAAAATGTTGAATGAATGATTTTGTACAATTATTTCATATTATTTAACAAAAACAATATCCAAAAATTGATGTAAAAAAGAAATTGATTCATTTTTGTACTTTTACGTGAAATAAGTACATTTTAAAAGAGCAATTAACTTTTATAAAATGAAAAATATATAAAAGTGGCAATACCGAACAATGTATTTGTACTTGAATATCAGGTGCAGATGGTGCTGCTAATTAAGTAGCCGGCTACGAGGCGGCAAATGCTGCTAGCGGCATTTTAAGTCGTGTGTTCGTGTAGCCTGCTGTGCTGAATGTGTTTAATGCTTTAGTTGTAAATATTCTGACAACACATAGTTGAACGGAACAGCTAGCCGTTTTCGAAGGCCACTAAACCTTCATCATCAGCGTTCTTCTGTGTTTGGTGTCAGTTGATGTAAATTTCTGCTTTATATACGAAACTTTTTTGCAAATGGAATATGTGAATTGTTTTGATTCATCGTATTTCAATTTGCTGAAAGATGTTTTGTAATGACAAAAATTAAATAAATATACTTAATAGTAACAAACCAAAAAAGTTTGTCTTAAGTAAAACAAAAATAAGCAAATTAACTAACATGTGTATAATTAGTAAAGAACAAACGACAATGGTAAGACTGTTGTAAATTTAGAGATGGTAAGGTGAGCTTTTCATTACAAAACATCTTTCAGCAAATTGAAATACGATGAATCAAAACAATTCACAAATTCCATTTGCAATAATGCTAAGTATATAAAGCAGAAATCTACATCTACTGACGCCACACATAGTGGACCAAACACAGAAGAACGCTGATGATGAAGGTATAGTGGCCTTCGAAATCGGCTAGCTGTTCCGTTCAACTATGTGTCGTCAGAATATTTTCAACTAACTTTGGTGTTATTTGTTCATTAACAATTATCACATGTAATTTGGCTTACAAAGCGATACGAACTATAGCCTATTCAAATCATAAATATAGAAAAAAAATTCTTTACTCATGTTCGCATATACTCACGCGTGACAAGTTTTGACTAATATTAATAACACACTTGCCTTCGTCATTAAGGTAGAATAAGTAAAATCGTATCGTGATATTGCGTGTCAGCTGACAAAAACTGTACCATATACAATGCATGTTACTAGTTAAAAAATATGTGCTGACGTAGGTATCTGCAGAAAACAGATTTTTCTGTAGCGAATGTCAAAAACGCCGCATTTAATGCCACAAAAAAAAATGTGCTGTGCAAACTGTTACATTTTCTTTAACTTGTGCACAAAGGTGAACGATACGGCAAGCTGTAAAGTAGAATGATACGATTTTACTTATTCTACCTTTACTGTAAGTTTTTTTAATTTTCAAACACTATAAATTTTTATTATGAAAACCTTTCGTTATTTGAAATCACGCACATAAAGTGACATGATTAGACAATAAATCAAAATCGACGAAAAGTTTTAAATATAGCTGCTTTCTTTGATATTCTTTTTATATTAAAGTAAAAAAATTTTTTCACTCACGTTCACTCACGCTCACAAGTGACAATTTTTAAACACTCCTTTTTTAAGCATGTAAAATAACAGTGAATAAAAATTATCAAAAATTTTAAAAAGAGTTATTTTCTTTGTTATTCTTTTTATGTTAAAGCAAAAAATATTTTTTTTTTCACTCTCTATCACAAGTGGCAATTTTTAAACTCTCATTTTCTAGATTTTTTAATTTGGTTTAAGGTTGCATTAAAAAACTATTGTTCTAAACTGGATTTCAGAAAACCTCGATTTTCGTTTTAGTTATCTAGAAAAGTAGTTTTTTTTAATAAAATGACAATATTTGCAGCTGAAATATTTCATGTTTGGAAGATAATCGATTGTCATAAGAAACTGTACTGGTGTTATTGCTATCATCTATCTGGTATAAATTTGTTTAAAGCTCAAATGAAAAATGTCTTCATAGTTCTATTAGTTCACCTTAAGCTCACTTCAATAATTTCGATTTAATCAATCTAAGACACGAATTCACCAAAAATGTTGTTATACAACAAGGTGCTTGCTGTTTAGCCGAATACACCTTTTGAGTAATCATTTTCCTTTTTTTTTAAATAAAACTCTGCCTTAGAGTATGCCTTATTGTAATTTACATATAACCCAAAAAAGTATGCTACTGTTTCTTATCAAGTGTATTTTATGGTTGGCAAACAATTCTAAATTAAACCGTTACCACAGAAAAATATTTGCGTTAAATTACCAAGCAAATAATTTAAATTGTAAATAATTCTTACTTGAATGGAAATGTGCGCGTGTGTGTGTGTGTGTGTGCGTGTGTGTGTGTGTTTGTGTGAATGTGTTAATAAAATAAATAAATTAAGCCACAAATTGCAATTTAATTTTAACTTGACACATTGAATTGTATGCATGCAGACAGACACTGCTGTTTCCAAAATGTTTGAAAAACACGCACATACTCGAACTACAAACTGCTATTGAGAATAAAAAATTTTTATATAACACAACCAGTAACAAGGAAATAAAGAACACAAAAAGACGATGGGTATTCATATTAAAATGTAAGAAAAAAAAAGAAGCAAGACAACAGCAATTTTCTGTAAGAGGCATAACTGTGCGTGGTGTAGTGCCTCCCTCTCTCTCTCTCTCTCTCTCTCTCTCTCTCTCTCTATCTATCTCCTCTGTTTAAGTGTAAATGTTTAAATTATGAAAAATTAAAAAAAAAACAATAAGTTTTTCGTTGTTAAAATTCTTGCAGGTGAGAGAGCAAGCATTAAAGGAAATGTAATTTATAGCTTTTTCATACAATGGGAAGCAAAAGTAATTAAATTTTTTTATTTTCATTTATAATTTTTTTTTATTACTCACCCACGCATTTACTTTATGTTCGCCTTACAGTTAAAAGCATATTTTAACAGAATTCTTTAAGATTGTGATATATTAACGAAATAATACAAACAGAAAGAGCTGTCAGGAAAAACGAATAGAAGAAAACTAAAATTAATTTGTTAAACTCTTTTATGAACTTTTTTTTTAAATTTGTTTTGTGCTATTTGGGAAACCTTGAGGTATGCTATAGTAAAAGTTTTAAAAAAATAATAAATTGATGGGACATCTGCATCTGCAGGATATCGAGTAGATTTCAAGTGAAGCTATGAGCGTGTACCTGGATGTCAACAGAAAACTTTCAATTGACAACTTGTATTGAAAACCACAATAAAATAAGAAAACTTGTTTTTGTTTTTAATATTATTTATATTAAACGTAATATTATTTATACATATCAAACGTTTTCTATCGGCATCGTGGGACACTATAGGTGGAAAACTGTCGATAGTGGCACTATCAAAAGTTTTCAATAGGTTGAAAAACTCTATCGATATATCGATTCAAGACTATCGAAAGTTAGAAAAACTATCGATATATCGATTCAAGACTATCGAAAGTTAGAAAAACTATCGATATATCGACGCTACTATCGTGATAGTATCGAAGTTATATGATTCTCGTATAATGTACATATTTATTTATACTAAAAATGCAAAACAAAATATTTTTAAACAAAACAAAATAAAATACAATTTTATTTGTCAGTTCAATATACAGTACCTCAACTAATCGATCACATGATGGTATCACAAATTAAAATTCGTTTGTAACTTTTTTGGGCTTGAAGCTAGACAACTACGATTTTGTGAATATGTTTATGACTATATGTTATTAAATAAAAACTACAAAAAATTAAACTAAGAAATATATATATATATAGGGTGTTTTTTAAGAGGTATAGAACTTTGAATTGAAATAAAACACAAGCAAATCGTTTTAATGTCCATCAATTTGGCTTTATTGGAAGGATAATTTTATGCCATTAATGTTTAAATATGATTTCGAGCATGTGGCCGCCGCGGCTGGCTCGAATAAAGCCAATTCTACAGGTCCAATTTTCAACCACTTTTTCGAGCATATGGGGCCGTATGTTGGCAATAACGCCACGAATGTTGGCTTCCAAGTCCCCTAACGTTTCTGGTTTGTTGGCGTAGACGAGCGACTTCACATATCCCCAAAGAAAATAATCCAATGGTGTCAAATCACACGATCTTGGTGGCCAATTGAAAGGTCCATTCCGCGAAATTATGCGCTCATCGAATGTTTCCTTCAATAAATCGATTGTGACGTGCGCTGTGTGGCATGTAGCGCGGTCTTGTTGGAACCACAACTCATCCACATTCATGCCATCCAATTCGGGAACAAAATAGTCGGTTAGTCGGCTCCAATTGCTGTGCACGGTGGCGAATCGATTCATTCGGGTCCTCTTCAACACTTTGCTCTACAGCGGCAATTGTTTCTTCGGTGCGCACTGTTCGACGTCTCTGCGGATGCGTATCATCACATAGAGTAAACGTAGTGCGAAAACGATCCATGGTTAACCGAATTAATTGCTCTGATGGACGATTATGTTGACCATAAAATGGACGGAGCTTGCGGTAAACTTCGCGAACTGAACCATTATTTTCGAAATAAATTTGCACGATTTGCAAGCGTTGTTCTTTTGTCAACCTGTTTATGATGAAATGGCAAACCAAACTAAATATTAATCACTTGACAGCTGACAAAATGGCCGCCAGTTAAAAAAGTGATGCCAACTTGAAGTTCTATACCTCAATAAAAAACACCCTATACAAAGAATTTATTCAAAGAATTTATTAGATGAATGTGATCAATTTATTAACATTAACAAATTATCAATTTTAATACTTAATATGGCCCCCTTTTGCTTTTATTATTGCTTCAATTCTTTTTGGCATGGACTCTACTAAGCTTCTACAAAATGTCACACTAATATTTTGCCAAGAATTTTGAGTTTTTTGCCATAAGACCTCGAGGTTAGGGCAGTCAGTGGGAGAATTAGAAATTGCGCGCTTGACCTCAACCCATGCATGTTCGATTGGGTTGAGGTCAGGGGATTGAGGAGGCCAATCAAGTACTTCAAAAGCATTACCTTGGAGCCAGGCTTGAGCTACACGTGAATTGTGTTTCGGATCGTTATCTTGCTGGAAGATGACATCCGACACACTCTTGCCCCACATGTCTAAGCTTTTGTACAAACCGTGCTGAAGAATATCAACATATTGATTGGCATTCATTCTTCCAGACACTCTGTACAATGCGTGTGGTTAGTGGCTCGCAAGGCTTTCTCCATATCCACTGCCGTCCATCTTTTCCCAAGCGATTAATTTTCGTTTCGTCGGACCATATGACTCGTGCCCAATCATTAAGGTGCATTTTTTGTATTTGTTTGCAAATTGAAGACGTAATTTTCTGTGTCGTTTTGTTAGAAGTGGTTTTCGCGTCCATGCAACCCATTTTCCGCAGTTTCTTTCTAATGGTCTCAATTGTAATATTTATACCTTCAGTAATATTTATACCTTCAGTCTGAAGAAGATCTCGTCTGATTTGAGCAGCATTTTCATGAACACCATACTTTATATGTCTTACAATGCGTCTTTCGAGTGTGGCGTTTAAAACTGGCTTCCATCCGGGCTTTAGATACCATTCCAACAGAAACACCTACCCGACTTGCTATTTCCCGATATGTGGTATTCAAATCTAATAATCTACTTATTTCCTGGATTTTGGTCGAACTAAGCTTCTTCAGCTGTATTTAATGCAAATGCATGAAATATTAAACATAACAAGTAGAGAAGAACTCACATTTTTTACACTTTGCCAATGGATATTTAAATCGTAATTACAAAACAATAAAAGTCAAAACCTGAATTATTCCACAGCAAGTTACTGATCATAAGCTGTTGTATAACAAAGTCAACTAAATGATCATATTCTTTTCTTTACATGTTTTAATATTACTTAAAAAATAACGGAATATTTCCAGATGCACTGTAAGTTTTATTATTATTTCTCTGTAGCTATTTAGTTTGCTCAGAGTTTTTTGTCAAAGTGCATTATAAATAAAATAGCAACAAAAACTAAGAAAATTTAAAAAACATGTGAACAATTAGTTGAGGTACTGTATATCAAAACTAAAAGAATTGTATGAAAAATAAGTGAGATCACCGGAAGAAATCTTCCCGTCATTCAGTTATTTTTGTTTATGAAAAGCAACCTATTTACTTTTTTGGTTTTAGTGGTGTATCATTTACTATCGATAGTGACCAAAAAATATCGGTTGTTTTTAAATATTAATCGATTGCAGATTTAAAACATCGACAGTCACAAAACAAATTAACTATCGATAGCATCGATAGTGCCATCAATAGTTTTTCACCCCTATGGGGCACGTCATATATCAAAAATTTTCCCATTTAAACCAATTTTTTTGGCCTTGATTAAGATTTTGGATGTAAAACAAAAACCATTGACTGAAATTTTTCCTAAACTGCCATCAGTTTTTCCAAACTGAAATATATATAATTCACTATAAAAACTTTTACTAATTCTTTGGCCATAATCAAATACAGCCAAATGCCTGACCGATTGAACCGGTTTTGTTGGTATTATCAAACTTTGAAAACCTTGCCCTTAATGTCCTTGCAGTTTTTATCACTTAATCTCATGAAAATATTTTATCACTCACGCTCACGTGCTCTCACGCGTGAAAGCACTTTCGACAGACATTTTACATTAATTTTTTTTTTTTTTTTTAATTTTAATCAGAAATAATTTCGAATAATAAATTATTTCTGATTAAAATTCACTACGGTTCAACTAAATCTAAAAATGTCTAATTTTTATTTTAATTTTCAAAATTTATAAATTTGTACTAGACTCAATCGTTATTGGAAATCACACACGAAACACTTGATAGATTGACGGAAATTCAAAATTGTGCAAAAAATTTGAAAAAAGAGTTTGTTTCTTTAATATTATTACATTATATTAAAGCAAAAAATTATTTTTTCACTCACGCTCACGTGGTGTCACGCGAGACAACTTTTGGCTTATATTAATAATACACTCACTTTCGTAATTATATTCAATTTTTATTTTAATATTCAAAAATTATAAATTTTTATTAAGAAAACCTTTATACATACTACACTCAATTGTTATAGGAAATCACACACCAAACACTTGATGAAGTTACAGTAAATCAAAATTATCGATAGTGTTTTAAACGTGTTGTTTTTTTTTTGCTATTTTTTATATTTAAAAAAAAATCTAAAATCTGCTTCGTCAATAGATTTTGTCAAAATTTTATTAAAAAGGTTTCTGAATTAACTAAATTCCAATTGCTTGGTTGCTGTTTAGGAAAAATTTCAGTCAATGGTTGTTGTTTTGGATAATAAATCTTGATAAATGTAAAAAAAAATTGATGCAAACGTTATAAATTTTGATAAAGATTTTAATTGAAATTTACAAAATATTATTTAACTGATTTTCAAATTTGGAAAAAATTTATGCTAAAACATTTCAGAACTATTATTATTTAAGGATCATTAACAAACATACTTAAAATTTTAATATCTTGTCCATACTTCGAAACTAAAATTCTAATGGGTATTCAGAGAGAATTCAGGCACAGAATTGTGCTTTTGCAAATGTAACCTTTTGCTGTTTCTTTGTTAAATTCAAAACCTCAAAAAATATATACCACAGATATACATATGTAGTTTTTTGCCAGTCTTCTTTAAACTCTACCCTTAGTTATAAGCAAAAGAAAAAGGACCAGAATTATAAAATTCTAGATGTTTTGTATGCCAGACACGTTGCAGACAAATGACAATTTTCTTTTTGTTTTCTTCAACTTTTTTTTTGTGTATCATCTTGGCCTTTCTAAAAATTCTTTTTATTTATTTGCAGCTTTGCTTCATTTTGATGTATTTTGGTAAGTGCTTTTATCTATACATTTATTTACATTATTTTTTTTTATTTAAATTGAAAGTGAGGAATAAAACCCAATTTGTGCTTATATTATTTTCAAATGTCCTGCGTACATACTCGTACATATATTTCTTTGTTTATTGTACGTACTAAAAAAAAAAGGAATTTCAAAATATTTTTTTCTTTTCAAATAAAATTTAACATGATTAGTTTTGCATAATAAATATTTTATTCAAAGAAAAACAATTTTAGTTATTTAAAATCAATAACAAAAGACTGAGTTTATGTAACATAACATGATAGGACGTTATGAAACTTTTAAGTGAGCTTGAAAGTAAGGAACTGCAGCATACTTTTTGGATGCTTGAAATTAAATATTTATTGTAGGCTGCAGGGCTGAGCAACAAAATCAAACTTTTTCCAAAACAACTAGGATCTAATCAATCACAGGCTTCACGAGTAGTAAAGGAAGCAAACAAAAAATATACATAAATGTCGAACATTTTCGTCTAAAGTGGGTGAAATAAAAATATTGCAATATTGGGTCATATCTACCCACTGTAAAATTCATAAACCATTTTATCCACTCTTTAGCAAAAAAATAAAAAAATAAAGATGCATTCCTTTTTGTGATATAAGGCTATATTAAATAAAACCTAAAAAAAATTAAATCGACTTAAAAAATAAGCACCAAAAAAGTTAAAAATAATTTAGATTCATTTAAATGAAATATTTTTATATGAGTTATTCATAATGACATTGGAAATTCGTGCTAAACAGAGGGTAACAAATTATATATTTCTTTAAATGTATGCATATGCGTTCAGTTATTATTATTGTCACCGTTTTTGAATATCGTAATAGATGACACATATAAAAATATTTTATTTAATTGAATCTAAATTATTTGTAACTTTTAAATGCTATTTTTGAATAAGGTTTCATTTTTTTTAACTTTATTTTAAAATTCTTAAAGCAATGTTTATATATTTAAGGGGCGTGGTCATGCCCAATTCGGCAAATATTTAAGCCTGCTCACTTTTCCATATTTAACACTTTCAGAGTTCAAGGTGTGTGCCGAGATTCATAAGAACTGGTCAGTTATTATCATGTGAAATATAGTATTAATTTTTAATGGGCATGGCCCCGCCCACTTCTTAAAGCACAAAATTATATAATTCGAAGGGAGTTTTGTTGGAATCGAATAAGTAGGATTATAAATAATTTAATACTCAAGTTTCATGGGCGTAGCCCCGCCCACTTCTTTGAACACAACACTAAGTAGTTTTTAAAGCTTAAGATGTGTCCCAACTTTCGTAAAAATAAAAATCGATAAAGTAGAAGCACTTAAAATACAATATTATATTTTAGTGAACGTGGCCCGCCCACTTTTTTAGTACAAGATTGTGTTTTAAAAATGTCATAGCGCGAGTGCAGTTTTACGTGAAATATTTAAACTTAATAGGCGTGGCCCTGCTCACTTTTTTGAATGCAAGATGGTGTCCCTTTAAAAGGTCAAAATGTGTGCCAAGTTTCATAAAATTGGTAAATCACAAGGAAGTATAATATAAAATTAAAATATAATAGGCGTGGCCCTACAAACTTTTTTAAGCACAAGATTAAGCTCTTTTCAGAACTTAAGATGTGCGCCAAATTTAGTAAAAGTCCATAAAGTACGTGAAATTTAAATTAGATTTTAATGGACGTAGCCCCGCCCATTTTTGTGAATGCGAGATTGTGTCTTTTCAAAAGTTTAAGGTGTGTGTCAAGTGCTGTAAAAATTTGTTAAGTAGAAGCACGCGAAATATAGTATTAAATTTTAATAGGCGTGGCTCCGCCCACTTTTTTTAATTCAAAATTGTGGCTTTTTTAGAGCTCTAAATGTGTGTCGAAGTTTGCGAAAATTGGTTTAGAACAAGCACCCGAAATAAAATATTAAATTTTAATGGGCATGGCTCCGCCCACTTTTTTGAAAGAAAGATTGTGTCTTTTTAAGAGTTCTAGGAGTGTGCTAAGATCCATAAAAATTTTTTGAACAGAAGCATGTGAAATATAATATTAAATTTTATTGGGCGTGGTTTCGCCCATTTTTTCTACTTTGAGATTGCTTCATTGCAGGACCCTAGTGGTGGGTAAGTTTCGTGGTAATCGAATAAGTAAAGTATAAAATCAATTTTTAAAAACTAGTGGGCTTAACCCCGCCCACTTTTTACAATGGTATCAAATTTTTAATTTTAAAATTTTAATTTGGCTTAAAAAGCAATGCGAACTTTAGCCTGTTCAAATCATAAATATAGAAACAAATAAAGTTCGAAAAATAATAATTAAATTAAATTAACATAATTTTTATAATCGGTTTATTTATGAAGTAACATGACCAAACAAAATATAGATGAATTTATAACCCCTTTTCGAAGTCGGTTAAAAACCAGTTTTTTGCCTCTACTCTCAGTAAATTTGCTGCATATAAATAAATATAAGGGCATGATAGCTTAGAAGCGCTTGCCCATTTTGTTTAATTATGGCTGCTATAGTAGATTTTTGAGGCTAAATATTATTAAAAAATAATTTAACACATTATATTCGCGATTCAAGGTGCTTGCTTTATTTTACATTAGCTGAAGAGCAGAAAATACCCATTTCACAAAACTATTTCTTGTAAGCATTTACTTAAAAGTTTTGAATACATTCTGTAATTAAAATGCCAGAAATTTTAGTTTTTCCATGCCGATTCAGCACAATAATTCGGCAAAGCCTTTTATAAAAGAATCAAAGCTAAACATTGATTATATTTATTAATGTCCTGCACAAGACCATTTATAAGACATGAGAGATTTTTCAAATGCTTTACTACAGCGAAATATTCTAAAACAAATGCTAAGAAACACTGTTGGCCAGACAAACAACTGAAACAAATGTCGTGCCAACAGTGTTGTTTAGCATTTGTTTTATAATATTTCGCTGCAGTAAAGTATTTGAAAAATCTCTCATGTCAGTTTTATGTTTTTTATAATTAAATTTAATGCTGGAGAAAATTTTTTTATCTTCTATCTACAAAATCAAATGTGCAGTGTTTCCCATAAACATTCTCTAAAAATCCCTGACAATAGAATATTGGGGATAATCATTTGGTGTGTTTAAACAATCGTAATCCACAAACTGCCTCCAACTGGCACAAGTTCTCCTAAAGCAGCGTGATGCCTTAGCAGGATTGGGCAGCATCACTGGAGGGGGTAATACTGGTTGAGGGTGTGGCGTTGGCGTTGGTGTTGGTGTTGGCGGTCTGGGTATGCAAATTCTCCTCACCATAAGATTGGAAGGTATATTAGTTTGTTGAATGTTACTCAAGAGATTTAAGCCCAAATTAATATTTGGTTCTAAATTGAGCAGACTTGTCACCTCGTTATGGTTGCCTTCAATAATAGTCTCCGAAGCTAGGAAAATTAAATCAATTAGGCAAATATATTATTGGATGTTAGTTTTAGACTACTTACGATTTACCAAAATATTAAAACATATTTCATTTGGCAAGCTGGAAGGTGGTGTCATGGGTGGATTTACAGGTGATGTAACGGTTGGCGCCACGGAAGGTTTTGCAGGTGGTTCTACGGGTGGTTTCACGGGTTCTTTCGCAGGCGGTATCATGGGAGGTTTCATCGGTTCTTTCACGGGTGGTTTTACAGGTGGTGTCATGGTTGGTGCCATAGGCGGTTTTGCGGGTGGTTTTGTCATGTTTGGCTTTATTATGCACACCCTTTGTGTGGGCCCTTTAAAGCCTCCTGTTTCCTTAACATTACTCAAAAGATTCAAATCCAAATTTATCTTAGGCTTAATGTTAATAGCATTTGACACTTTATTATCATTACCTATAATAGAGGTATCGGCTTCTAATGAAAAATATATAAAAAAAAGTAAATAAAGTAACTACTTGAAACTCCAAAGTAAATACAAGGAAATTACTTACCGCTTACCGGCACATCGAAGCATATTTCATTAGGATTTCCACCTGCATCAGCTGCCTTACTAGCATCATCATTTCCTACTAATAAATCTGTTACCTCACTTAAAAGATTCAAATTAAGGTTAATATCTGGCACCACGTTTAATAAACTGGTTACAATATTATCGTTTCCCTGAATGTTGGATGATCCAGGTGCTAGAAAAAACAAAAATGTTTATTTTATTTGGTTTCAGTAAAGTTAATAAAAAAAAAAACTTACCTGATGAAGGCTTTAGAGCAGGTGGTGAGGAGGACTTTGGAGGGGAGGAGGATTTTGGAGGGGAGGATTTTTGCCCAGATGAACCTACTAAGGCTCCTAGCAGAGAAGCATTCGGTAAGGAGTTTCCTTTAGCCATTGTTTCGCGCTCATCACGACCTGTTGTACTGGAAGAACTTAACAAATTTAGGTTCAGATTAAGATCGAGTGGCAGGTTTACCAAAGAAGACACTTCATTATTATCGCCTTTAATATTCACACCTTGATGATTGCCAGCAGCTGAAAGAGTCACATGGAAGAAGAGATTTAGAAAAAATATAATTCTTTCAATTAGTAGGGATAAAGTTAAAAATTTTTGTGTCCTTCTCTTTTTGGTAATAATTTTTACTTAAGAGGAAATAAAAGATCACGTTCAGATGAGGACTGTTCGTGTAATATAAAACACTTCAAATACTTTCATCTGGCCTCAAGTTCTTTCATCTCACTGGAGCAAAAAGTCTGCTACCTCTCTATATCTTTCCGGACCTGGAGGAAGGATTTTAACAAGCAATTGTAGTATAAAAACTGAATCATTCTGATGAGGGGTTTTGATTTCACTGAAGCTAAAATTTTTTCTCTCTTTTTTTCTATTTACCTCTCTAGAGGAAGGTTTTGAGTAAAAAATGGGTATATAAAACCTGCCTTTCTTTCATTTTCTCTATCCCTTTAGATGAAGAGGAAAAAAGACAATTTTTTTACCTCATTGAAGAGAAATGTGTATCTTGTTTTCGCTCTATATAGCTGGAAGAAGGCTTCCAAGGCTTCTATGTGGCGAAAATTCTGTCTTTCCGCAGCTCTCTCTATCTCTATAGATCAGAAGGAAGATATCCTATAAGCAGTTGCAATGTAAAAACTGCCTCATTCTGGTGAGGTTTTTGGACCTCACTGAAGGAAAAGGCATGTCTTCTATTCCATCTATCTACCTCTCTAGATTAAGAGAAAGGCTTTCAATAGACAAGTGAAATATAAAACCCGCAACGTCTTGTGAGTTTTTCATTTAGTTCACTGAAACAAGAAGTATGTCTTACTTTTCCTCTCTTCCAATAGACAATTTAATGTAAAACCGGCATCATTCTGGTAAGGTGCCTTTAACCTCACCGAAGCATAAAGTCCTTCTTTCTTTCCCTCTCACTCTCTCTCGCTATACCAGTAGGAAAAATTTTAATAGATAACTGACAATTGTTTTATAAACCTTCATCATTTTAGTAACGGGTTTGATCTCACTGAAGCAAAAAGTATGTCTCGCTGTACCTTTCTAGATCTGGAGGAAGGCGTCCAACAGACAACTGTTATATAAAATCTGCATAATTCTGGGGAGGGGTTTTAACCTCACTGGAGCAAAAATTCTGTTTTGCTGTCCCTCTATCTCTCTTTATTAGGAAGAAGGCTTTTAATAGAAAAATTTAATATAAAAACTGCATCATTCTCTCTCTGTCTCTCTATACCAGGAGGAAGCCTTCTCTCTGTGAGTCTTTAAGCCAAGAAAAAGGCTTCCAATAGACAATTGTAATACAGAACCTGTATCATTATGGACCACTCTATCTCTCCAGAGCAGGATGAAGGCCTTCCAAAGACGATTGTAATATAAAACTGCATCATTCTGGTGAGGATTTTTAATCTCACTGGAGCAGGAGACAAACTTTCAATAGACAATACAAATACTGCATCATTTGGGTGAGGGTTCTCAGTTACTCATAGTATTATTGAATATATTATTGAATCTTTGGCTAAATAGTTGACAACAATATCCCCGAACTGTTAAAAAAAGGAATTTTTACTAACGTCTTATAGGTATTGCAATTGATACTACAGGAGCCAGTAGCCTTCAGAATTTCGTTCTGGACAGTTTAGTTTTGAAGTTAATTTGAGGATGAGAGGTCACTAGTGAGGTCTTAAGATGAAACCAGTGATAAACAGCAGTTCCAGTTGGTTTTTTGAGTGAGCAATCTTTGTGTTAAATAACTGAATATATTGTGTTTAACATGTAGATTAAGACGCTACCAAGAATTATTATATACATTTTTAAACAGGTTCGATAGAAGAAATCATCAAAGAGAGAGAGAGAGAGAGCATAAATTAAATGAGAAAGCCAAATTAATTCCTTAGTTTCAAAGTGGCTCAAAGACCTTCAGATTTATTTTACTACTAGTTTCAATAGAGTATTATTTGAACTTATTTTAAAACTCGTTAGTTAAATTCTACTTTTTGGAGAACTTATAGTTTTTAAAGCAAACTCTGCGAGTTTTTGTGTTTCTTTATTGAGTTTTATTACCTGCCGTTTTGATTTGTTGTGTTAGTTCCTGTTTCAGGGAGGACAAAGCATTTATAAGAGCTTTAATACGTATGGGAGCATTGACCAAAGAGGAAACATGGTTATTGTTGCCTTGGATATTAAGGCTTTCAGAAGCTAAAAGAAAACCAAAGGTTTAATTAGAAAATATATTTTTTAAATTAAAATAAAGCTCACCACCACTTGAGCCATGGGTAGATGTTCCAGTCAAAGTATCGCCTGCATCAGCATGGTTCAAGCCTAGCAAAAGACCATCCAAAAGGCCTAACAATAACTCCAATAGATTGTCCACCAGATCCACCACACCACCCAATAAATTGTCCAGCAATTCGGTAACCAGCCCTTTGCCATCCACACCACCCAAAAGATTACCCACCAAGCCTTTGCCACCCAATAAAGCTCCCAACAGATCTCCCAAGGTATCGCCTAGTAGGCCTTTCAAAAGGCCAGAACCTTCACCATCTCCCAATATACCACCCAGTAGACCACCCACCAAGCCTTGACCACCTTTTGATTTACCACCTCCACCTAGCAGACCTCCCAGGAGATCATCCACTACACCACCATGAGCGCCACTATCTTTGGCACCGGATTTCGTTGCATCTACTTTGCTAAGAATATTTACAACTGCATCAGCATCTATGGGTGCATTGACCAAGCTCGATACGGTATTGTCATTGCCTTTTATGGTAATTGAATCTAAAAGAATCAAAATAATGGTTTGAGTTATTTGAAAGACCTTACAGCGCAAAATATTGAGTTATAAAACTTACTTAAAGGTTGCTCTTTGGAATCTAAAACTCCCTGATTCAATTTGCTCAAAACGTTGGCCAAGACATTTAGTCTAACGGGTAGATTAATCAAATTGCTTAAACGATTGCCACTGCCGGTTATAGAAGTCTCTAAAATGTGGGAGAACAAAAAAAATAGATATAAGTCAATATAAAAAAATTAAATAATTGTGTTTTTAGTTCTTGTAATCTTTTAGCTTATTAAATTCTTTATTTAAGCTTACGTCTCTTAATGGCCTGTTTCGAGATTTCTTGTTGTTTTGCTTCAAATTTCTTAACTCCTGCACATTCATCTGTGCAATCCTCCTCTGACTCACTAGACTCCAATGAGGCAGATCTGGGTACATGTTTCGATTCTGTGGACATAAGAAATTGTTTTTAACAGATGTGAGAATGCTAGATATTTTCAACTACTTGACAACCTACCAATCTCCCGCTTTATTCTATTCGTTTCCCTTTGCTCTTCATCTTTACTCTGCCTCTGTGCTATTTCCTCCTCTTTCTCATCTTCCATGGACATGGATTCTTCAACAGTATGATGGTTTTCTTTATTAAATGTTGCCTTCATTTCTTTCATTTCCAGCATATGCATCTTTCTGGGCCACAAGTTATAGCCCTGATATGTTAACTCTTCGCTTTGTAGAACACCAAGTGAAATGAAAAGTAATAATGCGAATAGCACAAAATTAGGTGTCATTTCCAAGCAGTTTTCAAAAACCTCTTTATTTTTATTATTATTATTATTGTTAAACAATTATTGTATACACTGACTTAATTAAATAATATGAAATTTCAATATTCTGCTGGTTTTATATAAAAACATTTTCGCTTAAAAAAACGTTTAATCGTTTCTTGCAGTTCTTCAAAAGTGGGATATAAACGTGTCTAAAAAGAATTTCCGTTGCCCAACAACGAACGATAAGGTTTATTAATGAACCATGTTGGTAAATACTAATTTGCTTTTAAGTTGTTAAATAATTAAATAAAAGTCAGCTAAGCTTCTTATTTGTGTGTAAAACTCATTCTATTGAGAACAGTGTAAAATATTCATAAAACTAGTTTCCATACAAATAAATATATTTTTTTATGAATGAGTCAATTAATTTCTTATAAAAACAATGGCTAGGAGTCATGGGGTTTGCTTTCACAAGTTTAATGGAATTTAAAGTAAATAAGCTACTCGCACTTTCTATTTTTAGCAGTCGTAATGAACGTATGAGATTTCCTGATGCATAGTAAGGGCCGGATCGGGCCCTAAAAGTCGAATAATATCCATCAGGTTTCTCATCACGCCCAGTCAGTTGGTTTTCTCTATTACAAACGATAAGAGCAGATCCCAAATGGAAAAAAAATTAATTTAAGTGCGACTTTGGCCCACACAAGAAGGTTCCATATGGACACAAAGTATGTTATGTTATACGCTCTTTAGCCCATATAATCGAATATCTTACTCGGGGAAGATTTTTTAACTTAAGTACGAAATAAACTTTTTTTGGCTGGCGATTTTTTTTAGTTTTAGTGATTTGTCTTAGTTTTGTCGCTTTTTTCGGTTTTTTTTTTTTTTTTTTTTTTTTTTTTTTTTTTTGTTTAATCGATTTTTCAGTTAGCGATATTTCAGTTATAGCGACTTTTTTATTTTAAGGACTTTTTTCCTTATAGTGATTTTTCGGCTTTGGCGGTATTTCGGTTTTTGGCGACTTATCTGTGTTTTAGCGATTTTTCTCCGTTTAGGCATTTTTTTTCGGATTTTGAAGATTTTTTCGGTATTAGCGATTTATTTAAATTGTAGCGATTGTTTTAGGTATGATAATTCTTTTCGTTTAGCCCATTTTTTCGGCTGTTGGCGATTTTTTCTGCTTTTGGCGATGTATTTAAGTTGCAGCGAATTTTTTAATTTTGGCGATATTTTTTTTTCGTTGTGATAATTTTTTGGGCTTTTGGCGATATATTGTTTTTTGGTGATTTATTTTAGTATTAGAGAATTTTTTTTTAGTTTTAGCGATTTTTTGTTTGTTTAGGCTCTTGTTTTCGTTTTTTTTCGTTTTAGCGATTTTTTAAGTTTTTTTTGCGATATTTCGGCTTTTGGCAATTTATTTTAGTTTTAGCGATTTTTTTTTTATTTTTAGGCAATTTTTTCGGCTATTGGCGATATTATCTCTTTTTGGCGATTTATTTAAATTGTTGCAAATTTTTTGAGTTTTGACGATTATTTAAGTTTTGGCAATATATTTTTCGTATTGGCGATTTTTTTTAGCTTTTGCCGATATATCGGTTTATAACGATTTATTATAGTTTTATCGACTTTTTTTAGTTTTGGCAAATATTTTTCGTTTAGGCGTTTTTTCGGTTGTTGATTTTTTTGTTTGGCTTTTTTTTTGTTTTTGGCTTTACGATTTGTTTTACATTTATCGATTTGTTTTAGTTTTGGCAATTTTTAAGTTTCAACGATTTTTTTGTTTGTTTTGGCGCTTATTTTTTAATTTGCGTTTAGTTTTGGCGATTTTTTGAAGCGGTTTTTGGGCTGTTCATTGAAGTTGTAGCAATTTTTTTAGTTTTGGCGATTTTCGGCTTTTTTTTTGGTGATTTTTTCGGTTTTTGGCGATTAATTTTAGTTTTAGCGATTTTGTCAGTTTTTTCGTTTTGTTTTTTGTTTTGGCATTTTTTTTTCGGTTTGTAATTTTTTTTATTTTGGCGTTTTTTCGTTTTTAGCGATTTTTTCGGTTGTAGACGACTTATTTAAGTTGTAGCAATTGTTTTAATCTTGGCGATTTTTTTCGTTTTGGCGATTTTTTCGGCTTTCGGCAATTTTTTTTTTCAATTAAATTTTTCAAATTTTTTAATTTAAGCGTTTTTGAAAATTTGAAGAGTTTGCCTCTTACGGTTTCCCAACATGCAGCAAGTTGTCAAAATTACATTGTCTAAATTACATTTACTGATAGAATACTCTTTAAATTTTACTTTTTTTAATATCAGTAGTCTCCATAAAAATACCTAAAACTTTTTTCATGAAAAAAGCTTAATGTAAATCAGGTATAATAAATTTAAAAAATTTAAAATTTAACATAATTGTTTGTATATTTACATAAGGATTTCAATATTTTTCGTTGCTGCTTTTGAAACACCCTTTAATATTTAACCGTTATATATTTGCTGTTGTAGCTGCCAAAGTTTTAAATATTATGTGAAAATTTCATGACCGACAGACGAACGGACGGTTTCCTTTTCACCTTTGCAGTACGGTACCCCAAGAAGTAACTATGAGAATTTAGGTTCCATATAAAATCAGCTCAGGCTTCATAAGAAGTTGGTTCACTATTTCTCAATAAGTGATATGTTCCATCCACAGAGAAGCTGTAATAAAGGCCAGATAATTTCATATAATTTCAAAATCTTCTTCTTCGGTATAAAAAAAAAAATATATTCCAAATGACTTAAGTAACAAAATTTTAATTTTAAGCGGAAAGTAAAAAATTTTCAAAAATTCATTTAACTCTGGCAATTTAAACAATTTTATAAATAACTTGTCATCATCACTTTACAAGGCAACAGCAACCAACTGCAGCACGAGTTTTTTTTTTTATTTAAATAAAATATTGTATTACAAGTTTTCACTGATAAGAAAAACGACAACCAACAGAAGTTTTTGATGACACAGCAAAAATGCCAGTGGAACAATTCATTCATAAAATTATATTGTAACACATAAATACATACATACACACAGATATGTGTATACATACAATGCGTATTAAACACAATGACCACAGCAGACTACACAAACATACGACTGCAAGTACCTCTAGCTGTATTTATCGCACTGTAGCTAGCTATTTGATTGTTTTGGAAACGACAGCAGTAGCATAAGCAGCTGATATTCGAGGATGCAGATTCAGTGGTGCCACCTTAAATATTTTACATTAATAAAAAATAAAATTAATCCTTCAAAACAAACTGATATGACGTCAAAGTATAAAAATGAATCAATTTATTTCTTACATGAATTCCGGAATTTTATTTCTGTTAAATAATATGAAATAATTGTAAGCTATCATTTATTTCACATTTTGTATTATGTTGGCAGCACTGCATTTGTTCATTGTCAGCATGGGCAACAACCTGCTGCCGTGTTGCCTTGCTGTCTTAAAAATAATCATTCTCTTATAACCTTGGATATTCTATCCTTGACATATTGAATTCGGTAGCTTGCAGCGCTGAATGTGTTTACAGCTTTAGGATAATTTCTATTTTTGTTGCCAACAATGAGCAAATACAGTGCTGCCAATGTAATACAAAATGTAAAATGAATTATAGCTTAAAATTATTGAATATTAAAAGAAAATCTCAAAACTAGTATAAAGATATAAATTAATTCATTTTATATAATAATTAAAATTTTTTTAAAATATGAGGTACTTACTGAGATATGTGTATATACGTACTTCAATAGCAGGTGCTAATGATATCGCAGCCGCTTTCAAAATAATTCAATAGCTGGCTACATTTTGAAATTCAAATTTATTTGTAGCCGTTTAGTCGGTAGCCTGCTGTTGTGAATGTGTTTAATGCGTTAATATAATTTTACTACAAGCTGAAGTCGTCAAAATAATCGTTGTCATATAAACGTGTGCAATAAATTTTTGCCACAATGAAGTCGTTATTTTGCGGCGTTGAATGTGTTTAATGCTTGAATCAATAAAAAAAAATTTTTTTTTAAATGTCCATTGACAGGGATGGAATCTCATATATATTTTATTTAACTAGCAACTTTGTTGTTGTCTTTGCTAGCGTTGTGTTTTAGAGCATAGAAAGTTCATATTTAATAAAAGTATGAATCATTGACAGAGTGTCAGATAAAAAAAAATAAAATAAAATACAATTAAGTTGGCTTTGAAAAAGAAATGCTAAACTAAAACTGCTACAAATAATAAAAAAAATCTACTAAAATTCCCAAAGCATATTTTTTAAATAACACGTGATTTCTGTGGCAAACAGGGAAAAGTACTTAAGTCGAGATAAACTGAATTTAAGTTAATAGCACCCCTGTAATCCCCATATTTGAAAGTACTGCTGGGCAAAATGTCATTTATTTTGTGCACTTTTTCAGGAAGTTATAGCGCAATGACTTGCTTCTTATCTTTTTTCGTTTTATAATCTCATATGAAATAACAGCTTAATTTAGCTCATACTTTAATATATTTCAAATCAAATGTATTATTTATTTATTTGTAGAAAAAAATTTTCCAAAAGAAATTTAAGTAAATACGAATTTTCTAATTTAACTGTAAAAGAAATATATTTCTGAAAATCGACTTGAAAGTTTAAAAGTCTTCTGCGGCAAAACAATAAAATACTCGAATGACTTAAGCACTTTTTCCTCGGTGCCACATATTTAGTTAGTTAATTAGTTAATTGACACTTATTTTTTCATATTAAAAGAATAACCAAAATAACATTTTTAAGGAGAACTTAAAACTATTGTTTCAATTACATAATTATTTTTGTTAATGCAAAAATTAATTGACACATTTTTATTTTCCATAATTTTTGGTCCAGATGTATTTCGCTGCTGCTACTGATGTATTAACTTAGCAGCAACGAAATACATCTAGACTTGCTAAACCAACAACAAAAATTTTTTAATTAGTTTTATTATTATTGTTCGAACTTCATTTGTTTCTATATTAAAAAAAAAGTATAGATTTGATTAGGCTAAAGTTTGTATCGCTTTGTAAGCTAAATTATATGTGAGAATTATTAATTAATCGAAAACAGCTAGTTGTTCCGTTCTGCTACGAGTTTATCAGATTATTTACAATTAACTTTGATGTTATTTCTTCATTAATAATTATCGCATGTAATTTGGCTTACAAAGCGATACGAAATACAAATCTATACTTTTTTTAAAATTAATTTTAATATGTATGTACATATGTATGTATAAAATTCAAGATAATTATCTTTAGTCTGTAATTGCCTGCGCGAATTTATTAATTTATAATTTATTATTGCAAAAGACCAATAACACCCACATTTTTATTATTATTATCATATAAAAAAGTATTTTGTGGCCTTTTTCAATTTGTCCGCAAAACACCGATAAATTTTGAACATATGGCAGCACTATTGCCAGCCCTTTTCTATTATGAGCATTTATTAAAGCATACTTTGAGGCTCTCTTTATATACGTGCATGGGTATGTAAGAAGTAATTACTAACCGCCTGACCCACGATGTCACCATCAAACGTTCAATCGAAAACTTGTATTGCAAACAACAATAACATTAGAAAATTTGTTGTTGTTTTCAATATACATAAGTATTCGATCGAACGTTTCCTGGTGACATCGTGGGACAGGCCGTAAACCAAAACAAAAATCACTCATGAATATAAAATTTCAAATTATTACGGCCTGGCCCACGATCTCGACAAGAAACTATATATCGCTTACTTAATTTCTTGTCGACATCGTGGGCCAGGCTATTACTCTTTAAATGTAGGATTTTTTATAGAGATTATTTTCAAAATAAACCTTGAGAGCTGCATTAATTAGAGTCTTCAAATTTGGTATAGCTTACTTAAAAAATATGCTAAGTGAAGGTTCGAAAGGGGATGATGTCCCTCTCATACAAATTTTTTCCTTTGCTTATATCTGCAAGGCTGCGTTAGCGTTCTTAAATATGTTGTAGGTTCATTTGAAAATAATATATGTAGGCAAGTATAGGGTTGTCGGTGTAGGTTTATGGGGAAGGGTACCCCTCTGACATAGTGACACTTCCCTTACTAACTATGGGAATAAAAGTTCTTTATTAAATTCCATGCAAACGAAATCGCTCGTAACAGCTAGTGTTCCAAATACATATTTTTATTTTATTGTCTTAGAATTTTAAAAAAAAAAGATTTATTTTTATCTACTGAGACATCTAATCTAGCAATTGTTGTGTGCATGATTGAAACATCCTTGATGTTTTCTAAAGTATCATCTGTTTTTGAGAACATTTGCTAATTTCTGCTTGGCCTAAAATATTAAATTACAGGTGTTGTTTTTTTTTCTTACTGTCATAGACGAGAGTATAATAAAAATAGAACAAAGCCTTAGATTTACAATTAAGATGCTGGAAATCTTTAAATTGTTTTATCTAGATTTTAGCAAAAAAAAAAAAATTAAATGAACAAACTCTTTGTCTTTTCTATAGGAAAAAAATGTACAATAAAATTTTATTAAAAAATACTCAAACACAGCAGCATAAATCGTTTTACGTGTCATTTTCATATTAAAGCGAAAACTTCTCCAGCCTCTGTCCTTATTATATTATTGAAAATGTATCAAATTTCTTTACAAAAAAAAAAAAAAAAAAAAAAAGAATATTGTTGAAAACAGTAGATTTAAACACAGATTTAAAGTTATGATTTGAAAATTATATTAAAGTGCCTGCGGTTAGATTACAGGGGTTTTATTTTTATTTTGTAATACAAAAGATCCTTTTTATCATAAGATTTGTGTGACTGCTGGCAAAAGGGGGTAGTTGCTACATATTTTTCAAGGGTTTCTTTTTTTTTTTTTTTTGCATGTTTATTTACTTAGTTGATTTTCTTTTTTTTATTACGAAAGAAAAAAAGTTTTGCGGTTATTTGTTTAGATTACAAGTAAATTACATTAAATTTTTTTAAGAGGATCAAATATATAATCAGCAAAAAAATGTGTTTAAAATGAATTTGCCACAAAGAATTTTTATTTGAATGTGAAAACAATTTGGAAATCTGCTGCAGAGCAATATGCATATATGCACATATGCTTATACTGAAGTTTTTATCTTCTAAAATTAAAGCTGGGTATTACAAATTAAATATATTATTCCTTATTCATAAGAAAAAAATATTGTGGACTTACACACTGGTTTCTAAAACAGTTTTCCCAAACAAAATTCGTTTTATAAACCTTTTATAAAACCAAACCGTTTTTTATGAATAAGATAGATGAAGTCTGAAGGGCATTGTTAAGGTGAATTGGCATAGGAAAACATGATTTTAATATCTTTATAGATAGCACAAATATTTCATTAAATTAATTTAAATTCTTTTAGATTTTTTTTTTTTTTTTGAATATTTATTTTAAAATTTTTACTTATATATTTATATTTTTATAAATATATATTTATATATTTATATTTTTAGGGGTGTGGTAACGTCCAATTTGGGGAATATTAGTCTCCGCCCACTTTTCTAAGTTAAACATTGCGTCACTTTCAGAGCTCTATGTGTGTGCGAAGTTTCGTAAAAATGGGTCAGTTAGAAGAATCACGTGAAATTTAATATTAATCTTTTTTTTTTTTTTTTTTTTTTGAAATCGAAAAATTTTATAAATATCCGCCTCCTACCACACCAACAGAACCTTGCAGGAAGGAGGTGAATATTTGGAATACATATTTTGCCGAACACTAGAGCTCGCCCTATAGCTCGCCAACCGCTCTACCGATTCATATTATTGTTTCGCTATATGATAGATTCGAAGATTGGCTACAAGATGGGCAAACTTTGGCCCGCTTGGTGGCCCCCTATGTTAGTGAAAAAGTTAAATGTATTGATGTAATCATTATATCTCGCTAAATATTTGGAATACATATTTTCCTCCTATAGCTCTCCAACGCTTTGCCGATTTAAATTATTCTTTCACTATATGATAGATTTGAAGATTGGCTAAAAGATGGGCACACTTTGGCCCGCCTGGTGGCCCCCATGTTAGCAAGAAAGTTAAATGTATTGTTGTAATAATTATAACTCGCTAAGTACTAAAGCTAAAGAGTGCAAATACTGTTTATATAAACATAAGTACATACATACACATTTAATTTGTGAAAATAATAGATCATTTAGTGCAATTTATAGTAACTTTAGGTATTCTTTCCACTAAAACATTTGATGCAAAGATTTTATTCTCAATATAGGCAATAGTTGAATATTTTATTATACACTCTTTATTTGAGAATTTTTTACATTATTAATATTTTCACTTTTTAAAATTAATTAGCAGAGATTAATTAAATAGGACTTTAACAGAGATCCAATGCCAATTTATTGACCCACATCTAAGGCAACTTGAATGTGCATATATAGTTAAATTTTTTGCCCGCCCTTACCATGTTGATAGGTTAGGTTAGGTTAGGTTAGCAGGCTGCTGGTAAGGAAGGGGGAAATTTAGAGTCCAGCACACTTAAGTCCAATACAATGATCCCTTTGTGATACCTGTGTGTTGTTAAAGAGAAGTTAGTGAGAGAGGATGATAGGGAAGGGATAGTGATAGTGAAGTATGAAGATGAAGGAGGAGATTCCTCTCTGTCTCTCTCTCTCTTACTTCATCTTCAGCTTCATTCTTTTACTACTCTGCTCTTTTGCACGCCTTTTAATATAGCAGTGTTGCAGTGCCTTTTGGTGTCAAATGACTCGTATTAAATTTTGAAGCTGTGTTTAGTAGCCATTAGTTATTTTACTTCGCCTCTGATTCTGCTACACAACAAAGCAGGGCGCTCTGATGTTACATTAGGTTTAGCATCAGCTAAAGCCGGTGTAGTTTTAGTGACCCAGTGACTTATGCCTACATCACTTGAACTTTTTCCACAACAACTGATACAAAGTGCACTAATGTACATCAGAAAAATGCGTGGTGCTGTTATTTTAATGACTGTCGGACACCGGGCTCGCATCCCGGACCTTAGGTTTTGTAGTCAACGTGCTAACTAACGGGTGCCCTTGGCTGAAGTGAGGGTTACCATGTTGATACGGACACCGAAAACTGAAACAATATAAAAAAGTATTGAGTAAAGACCTCTCTATAATATAAAATATGTTTCAGTAAAAGAAAAAATATTTTATCTACCAATTTTCCAACCTTGAAACCATATTTTTGATATTTCTGATCTCAATATTATTAATGTATTTCTTTCTAAAATGTAAAATATGTTTAATTAACAAAGAGAAAAAAAATTGTTCTGCTTAGTAACTATTATATACCAAAAAAAAATTCAATTTTCCAGCTCTGGAGATGTGTTTTGTATTTTTCTGATTTTATATATAAAACATTTTTTTTCTAAAATATAAAATATATATAATTTACAAAGAAAAAGCAAAAAAAAAATAATTTGATCTATTTACTTTTATATGTATACCACAAAGCATAAACTTCCCAAGCCTGGCATCATTGTTTTGGATTTTTTTTATTTTGTGATATTTATTTCTTTTAAAGGTATTAGATATGTTTAATCTATAGCGGAAGGAAAAGAAAAACTTAAGTTTTAGTTGGCTACTTTTATATTGAAAAAAAAAAATAAAAATATTCCAACCCTGGAATTGCCTTTTTGATTATTTTTTTTTCTTGAAATTTAATACAAATTTAGTGCATACTGAAATGTAAAATATACACATAATATATAATTAAAAAAAAATTATTTTAAGCCAAAAGAAAACTTGAATTTCCCAGCTCTGAAACCTTCTTTTTGGTTTTGCTGATTTTCAATAGCATTCTATTTTGAAGCATTTCTGATATACCAGTCTAAGACTGATGTCTTTAGCTTTTCTAAGAGCTTCGGAAACCTGATTTCACGTGCAGACTGACAGACGAACATCGCTTATACGACCCAAAATATGCATTTACTGCCTTATTCATAAGAAATATTTCAGTTTTATTAAGCGCTTATTTGATATAATTCTATGAGAAATTTGTCAAATAAACCTGTAATAAACCTAAAATATTTTTATGAATTAGACCCATATACTTTATTGCTCGCATGTGAAATATTATGGAAATTACACACGGTATAATAACGAACCCATATATGTAAAGGGTGTCCCAACAAGAATGCAAGATTTAAATTTGGCGCCATTCGAAGTGTCATTGTTTGACATTTGAACAATTGTTATTGTTTGCTAGTAGAAGGTACGAGGTCAGTAAAAATGGAGCGCTACACTATGAACAACGCATTCTCATTGTGAAATTGTTTTACCAAAATGGTGAAAGTTTTTCGGCTAGAGTTCGCAAATTTGCGATCAATTTGGGGTCACAATAATGCTCCAAAAGAATCAACTGTAAAGAGATTAATGGATAAATTTGCGAAACTGGGTTTGTTAGTGATGTAAAGATAACAACGCGCCTTCGACCAGGTCGATCGACCAAAATGTCGCATCTGTACGTGATGATGTCGCTCAAACGCCGGTCAAGCGCAAACAGTCAATGCTGTTCGTTATCGTGAAATGATAACCAGTTTTTTCGTGCCTAGAATTGAAGAAATGAATGTGGTGGGCATGTGGTTTCAACAAGACGGTGCCACATATCATACAGCCAGAGAAACAATTCAATTGCTACATCAGTCATTTCACGGTCGTGTTATTTCGCGTTTTGAAGACCAGAATTGGCCGCCTAGATCGTGCGATTTAACACAATTAGACTTTTTTCTGTGGGGTTTTTTTTAAGTCGATGGTTTACGCGAATAAGCCGACGACGACTCAAGCCTTAAAAGAGGAAATTGGACGCTGCATTAATGAAATACCGCAGTATTTATGCAAAATGGCCATTGAAAATTTCATTAAAAGATCGCGTGCCCGATTTGTTGTTCCACACATAACCTCATTTTGTCTACTTTACGATATAATAAAGTTTCACGATTTTTTTTTTTTTAAATATCTGTGTTTTATTTAAAATTTAAATCTTGCGTTCTTGTTGGGACACCCTTTATATATATAGCGTTACCGTTGTGCGACTAAAGTCGCATTTTGTCCCTTTTTTTTAAGTCCCCTTTTAGTCTAATTTGCACTATTTTTTGTTCAAAGTCAACTTTTATTTTGCTTTTATTTTGACAATACATATGTACGCAGATTCGTACAGATTCTACCACATTAAACAAGATTTTATTTGCTTTGTGTCAAACTTCATGTAAAAACCTACATCTTGGTATAAATCTTTTCATTTATGTAAGATTTTTAAATATACGAGTACAATTCAACTGTATTTTCGACAGCTATTGTGAAAGCGAAATTTAATTAAAGTACATCTTTTTAAAAGGCTGTTCTGTAAAGCGATCGATTTAAAATCGCACGATTTTAGAATACTAAAACAGCCAAACACGTGGACAATTCCCAAAAGCAAATGATATAAAAATATCCGAGTTTTTACCACAAAAAAAACTTATTTTCTTAGGAAAGTGACTATTGCTGATGATAAGTTGCAACTACTAGTTTAAGTCAATGGACAAATTGGCCAAATTAAACGCAAAAATATACCCAGATTCAGCAGTTGCACTCGTAAGGTCGGTGAGTTACACCTTATTTCATCTTTATGAAAAAACTTACCAAAAAAAAAAAAAAAAAAAAAAAAAAAACATAAAGCGTAAACATAAATTAGCATTGCTAAAAAAATTTTCAAATAGACTGAAAGTCCATACTGTCTGCCTTAAATTTATTTCAAACCGATTTGAAAGAATGGATTGCAAGTGAAGAACTTATTAATAAATACAGATGTACAATTTCAAAAGAATTGATATTTAAGGTTTTTAATAAGTATGCATGCATGATGCATAAAAAGAATACCATACATATACTCTATCCTGTTCAGAATCGAAGTATAAATTTTTTTTTATCAAAACTTTAAATGGTTAAGTACATTTTTTGAATTATACTGGTTTTTAAGTAAAAAAGTGATATGCCCCAAAAGATGCCAAAAAATTTACTAAAGTAATTTTTAATTTTTTGTAAGTCTTAAGAACTGGGGCGATTTACGGCATTCAATATTGAACGAAATTTCCATTTATTTTCTATTGGAATTTCGATCAATATCAAATGCCACATTTTGACCAGTGTTTCATTATTATCATAGAATTTTTTTTTATATTTAGTACCTATCTATACTATGTTTATACTCGTCTTATTTGTAAATAAAAACTGCATTTGCAAATACTCTATTAGCCCTTATTATAGAAACACATTCACAGTCGTCAAATAAGCAATTGTAAAATTAAAAATTTCTTTTTCTGTAATCAGCAATTGTTCACGTGAGTTAGTAAAGGCTTCATGAGTCTTTACTTTCTGTTGCTGTTCTGTGCTGTGCCGTTCTGTTTCTAAATTTTAATATTTACTTTTTATGTAATAACTTATCGCCCGTTTCTGAGCAGAACGGCCACAGTTTTCCACTAAAGTGATGAGTTCGTCCATTTTTATGTTTCAATATAATTGTATGTTTTTCTGATAAAAACTAAATTTTTTAAATTTTAAAAGCACAATCACAATTTTTATTTTAATTTCTTTTTTTTTTCACAGCTTGAACCATGATATAAATATAGAAGGTACCATGAAATAATATAAAGGTAAAACCGTTCTCTCTTTTTGTCGTCATATTAACCTTCTGACGTTTGTCCCGATTATTTTTTACTCTCAAAATTAATGCTACCTTATTAGTTTATGAAATCCGATTTTTTGATTAATTGTTTGACTTTGTTGTTTATTTAATTAAAAATATTGAAAAATATTTAAATTTTTTCATTATTTGATAAGAAATAGCAATAAAAAAATAAAGCAGCACCAACAAGGGCAGCAGCAAAGATAGAACAGCTGCAAGGAAATTCCTAACACAACTGGAACCAACGACGAATATTCTTCGTAATATATAAAAACACTTTTGTGTATATGAAAATACACACAATCAGTACGTTAGACGAAAGTTTCCCTGCGTAACTAACTGGCGATAGTGTATTTCTTACGTCGTCGAACGATGACCAACTTTTTGAATGTTTATGTCCATTGTAGTTTCATAAAATTATACAAAAACATTTACTAGACATTGCAATTTCTGTGATGTTAGGATTTTTTTGCAATTTATCTGATTTTCTGGGATTTTGTTATTATTTGCAGTGTAAGTTATTTCTTCAATGCATTTAGAAATTTTTCGCGAACTTGCGATTTTTTCGCGTTATTTCCGACTTGATTTTCTTTTTAACAGTTTTAGCGATCTCTAAGGCTTTTTTTCGATTTTGCAACCTCTCGAGTATTTTTGTTCGCCATGTAAGCGATTTTTTTCAAGTATTCAGCTTCCTAACAGTTTTCAGTAGTTTTAAACTTTGCTGTTATGCTGCTTTAATATAAACTTGCGTTTTCAGACATCGATGTTTTATGAATGATGTTGCATCCCTAGCCATGAGGCTTTTTTTATGTGGTGAAATAAATAATAAATCAAATATTTGCCAACTTTTGAAGATTATATTACACACAGATTTCGTTATACTCATGTCCAATGAATACAGCATTTAAAAAACTATAAATATGTGGATTAAACTATAATTTTTAAACTCAAATTACACATTTCAAAAAGCATTCCTAAATGAAAGTTGTCATTATATGTATGTGGCAACGTTCTCCTCTCTGTTTACAAAAAACAGTAATCAAATAATCGGGAAAAAAGTCATAATTAATTTTGTACGTCAAATGTGGTTTTACCTTTATATTATTGTATCATGGAAGGTACTTCCATTCTCTCTTTGTTTTTAAAAATATGTATTTTTGAAGTTTGTTTTTTGAGAGAAATATAGAAAAATGTTCCCATATAGTAAAAAATTTAAGTCTTCCCCTAGAAATTTTTTTTTTTACAAAAATGTGTAATTGTCTTAACAAAAAGTTGGGAATAAATAAAGTTAAATATATAACTACATATCTGTGAATTTTGAAAAGTGGTTATGTAATAACTTATTTCATATTTTTATGTTCTCCGCTTCATACACATCTTTTAACTATATTTTCATCTAAATTTGGTGTTGAGAAACCAAATTTATTATATATTAGTTGACAATGAATTTTCATTAAGTTTAACAAATATTGATTTATATTGTATTTTGTTTAATATACATAATTCGTTTCTTGTTGATTTTAACATCTTTTTCTAAAATATTGAAGAAGATCTTGTGGCAAGTCTGTTTCACAGATATTATAAGCTCTTAGCTTTCGTCTTTTGACGAACACCAGGAAATGTAGGGAATTAAAAAATGCTGCACTTATGCCCTAATTCAGTAAGAAGATTTAGAACGTTTTTGTTTGAAAATACTTTTGAGTTCTTGTTTTTGAATTCTCTAATGTCCTAATTCAGTAAGAAGATTTAGGACGTTTTTGTTTGAAAATACTTTTGAGTTCTTGTTTTTGAATTCTCTAAATTATTTTCTTCAAAAATGATTGTTGTCTTTGATAATGAAAAATAAAAATATTATTGCCATGTTTTTAAAATATAAAAATTAAATGAAAGTATTATACAATAGTTTGAAAAATATATGGAAAAATATGTCTTGAATATAATGTTTAGAACAGCAAATACACTAACCTTCTAGCATAGACAATAAATAATGTTTTAAAGAATCATAACTGCGCTTTTTTTCGTCCATAGACAAGACGATACAATCGTCGAACAGAATTTGGGCATTCTGTATTTTATAAAAACAATTTTGAAATAATTTTTAATAAAAAATTTTAAAACAAACAGGAAACAGAGGGGGAAATATCAAATTAATACGGTAGCATGATTTTACCGGAAACTTCAAAATACTTGTACTTGTCAGATGGTGAATGTCAAGAAAAAATGACGGGCTGAACCGTAACGGAACAGAACGAAACAGCAAAACTGACTGACGACTTGTGTAAGATTTCTAAAAGCAAAAAAGAGTCAGCTGTTTCGTTACAGAACAGAAAGTAAAGCCTAATTCTAACACAAGTTAGAATTTTTACTTGCAAATAAAACATCCGAATAAACATAGTATATGAGTTTTCATAAAATTAATGTTTGTATCCTTTTTGCATGAGAAATTTGTTTTTATTGTTTGTTTTTAATATAACAAAAATTAAAAATTTTAAAAACCCCCGACTTTTTTTTAGAAAAGATGTTATATCTTCTAAACGGCTGGACCGATTTTCTTCAAACATAGCTAAGAACCCTCTCGATCAAGTCATCTTTCAAACAGAAAAAACTAAATGAAAATCGGTCCAGCCGTTTGGCCTGTACGTGGACACGGACAGACACACAGATACACAGACACACAGACACACACTACAAACATATAACACCCCTTTTTTTTAGTCGGGGTTAAAAAATAGCTTAATAAATGTTTGTTTCTTTAATTTTCCTTTATTTTAAAGTTGCCTCTTTTTTTCTTAGAAATCACCGTTTTGTGCCACTTTTTTTTTTTTTTTTTTTTGAAAATCCCCTTTTTGTGCCCCTTTTTGAAAATTTTCAACGGTAACGCTGATTCCGGTTGAACAACGCGAAACACATCTGCAAAATTGACACACGATGGTAGAGGCAGAAATTTATACCCTGCCCCTTCTTGGTCCTACCATTTTTTGAGGGTTTCATTGGCTGCACTAGTTACTACAAAACCGAAGGTCCTGCGCTCGAGCCCGGGCTCACCACCATGCATTTGTTTTGATGTGCATAGAGCGTCCCTTGTGTCAGTTGTTGTCGTAAAGTTCAAGTGATGAAGCCATAATGAATGAAATAATATAATTCTTTATGTACTGCAGCTCAGTTTGTTTTCTATGCAAGTTGCCTGCTGCCAGTCAGTGATGCCAACTTTTTTGGCTCTAAAAGAACATCAAAATTTAAGAAAAGCAATAAAAAGCGCAATTTTGAGATCTAGAAAGCGTAAAAAGCACTAACGTGGAAAACGAGTGAAGATTCAAACGAGTGAAATTTAATAATGTTTAATATTTTTTTAAGCTATTCTCTATTTAATGAAATATTCGTACATCAGACGAACGAGATATGCTTTACTCTAAAAAAAATAACTACAGCAAGTTTTTATTAAAGTAATTTTAAGAAATATGTACAGAAATTTCTTAAAAGCACTACTTAGTGCTTTTTCTTAGTTTGGCACTAACGCTCAAAATTTGGAGTTTTGAGTCTTCAAAAAGCACTAAAAATAGTGCCAAAAGCACCAAGTTGGCATCGCTGCTGCCAACACTGCCTGCGACTCTTTCTCTCACATCATTTTGTTTGTAGAGATCATGATACAATTATACAGGTAACCGCGAAGCGCCAGCTGTTTTGCTTGTTTCGTGATGTGATCTGCCAAATGGTGTTTATGTTTTACCAACACACGCGCACAGTGCCTATTAAAACTGTACTAATACAAACATGCTTTGCAAAGCCAAGAGAACGCGCAAGTACATGTATATTGTTTTCCTCGCTTGTCAATCACAAAACAGCAATAAAAATCACTGTTGTTTTATTTGTTGTACATTCCCAGTTGGCCACGTCTTTAAGACATCTTTGACGACGGGTACAAGACAATGGTAAGTCGTAGAAGACATATTAAAGACAACTCCATACAAATCGTTGACGAAATTTTCATACAAATGGCGGCGAGGTCACACAAGACCAGATGAGCGACATTGTCGCTCAGATTGTCCTCATCAAGGCTTTATTGAAGACAAAACGTGTGACACTGTCGCTCAGATTGTCATCAACAAGGCTTTATTGAAGACATAACGAGGAACATTGTCGCTCATATTGTCGTCAACAATGCTTTATTGAAGACACAACGAGGGACATTGTCGCTCAGATTGTCCTCGACAAGGCTTTATTGAAGACAAAACGTATGACACTGTCGCTCAGATGGTCCGTTCAGATAGTCATGAACGCCGATTTCTTTTAAATTGTCGATTAGAAAACTTAATCTACAGACGACATGTCGTACATGAATCGTCGAAGACAATGTCGTCTAGGACGATTTGGACAACTGAATTTGTTGTAGATTCGCGGCTACCTGTATTATTGTATCATGGTAGAGATGAAGAAAAAAAAAACAAGCAAACTTCATTTAAAATTAATGAAAAATAATCTAGTTCTATGCCTTTGTTTAGCATAGAGGTGAATTGTGAGTGAATTTGTGCTAACACTTGTTACTGTTGGGCTGCTTGTGTTGGAATTAGGGATGTAACAAATATTCGCATTCGCAAATTATTCGCTTACTTTTGCTATTTGCATTCGCTTTTGCATTCGCTAAAATGCAGGCGAATATTTCAAGCGAATACTGAACCAAAATACAGCTTTGAAAAATACTTAAAACTAGCCTTTTCAAGCTTTTGGAAAATGTTGAGCACCATTCATTACTTCGCACAGAAAATTTTAAATGCAAACAATTTTAACTAGCAGTTCTTTGTTGTAAATTTTATGCGAAACAAGTGCCACGCATATTATTCCGCAAGAAAATTTAAAATGTTGAAGATATATTTCATATGTTTTTCCCAAAATTTCTCCAAAATTTTTTCATGAATTCATGCCAATTTTTCTTAATATGTATTTTGGCAGCATTTCACATTAATTATTTAACAGAGTACCAGGATTTAGGGCCAAAGTACGAATGGGTTAAAGGCTCAGTTAGCCGACTGTAATGTAATGTAACTGTAACGTAGAAAACAGCTGATCGATATTTTTATATGAAAAGCAGGTTACGTTACATTACATCTCTATAACCATTTTCATTACTTTTCACATAACAATATCGATCAGCTGTTTTTTAATGTTGCAGTTACTTAACATTACTGTCGGCTAACTGAGCCGATTGATATTTTTGTATGAAAAGTAGGTTACGTTACATTACATCTCTATAACCATTTTCATTACTTTTCACATAACAAAATTGATCAGCTGTTTCTTACTGTTTCAGCTACTTCACATTACAGTCGGCTAATTGAGCCTTTAATTGCCTAACATTTTGTAAATTTATTTTTATTATCTATACTTATTTCAATATAATTTCATACATACATGATTCTGTTTTAACAATTTAATAAATTAATAAATATTTGCTCAATTAAAGACTCAATTTAAATAAAATTCTATGCGTAGTACATCTATGTATATAATACAACTTCATGTTCTTAAACAAATTTAGTTTGATATGATTTTTTACCGTATTGTAAGTATTTGCATTCGCTTTCGCATTCGCATTCGCTTTCGCAAAAATTCAAATGCATTATTCGTTTTCGCATTCGCATTCGCTAAACTGGTATTCGTTACATCCCTAGTTTGAATACCTTGCTTGCACACGCAAAATAGATCAAGATTCGCCATAAAACTACATCTAGTGAACAAAAAAAAATGTCCTAAGGGCGCTAAAGTCTTTTTAAAAGCATCGCTTTGCAGTTTTGGCTAGCAAATAAATATTTTTTTTTAGATGTAAATAGAAAGGAGAAGACTACTGTTGGATTCAGAAATATATAATATCCAATATTCAATAGCCTACTATTACGAATATTACGCGTGTAATATGTATTACGAATATTTTTTATTTTTTATTATTATTACTTTTTTTTAATTTTTTTTTTAGTATATAAGGAAAACTCCTCTAGGGCATCTGTTCAGTCTGAAGGTGTTCGCCGACGAGTCAACATCAAATCACTCCTGCAGCCAGTCCCGCAACTATACTTAAGCTTGCAGTACACAGCATGTAATAAACCACATACGCATGTGGCTCTGACATCATCACGAAGCTACATTTGCCACATGCCATGTACTAGTAACATGCGTACATGTGGATGGTCACATGCTTACAGATATGCTGCCGCCTCAGAAAATGTGTTCATTTCGGAACATGTGTCACATGTGCATTTTGGAATAAAAGTTTTATGGCATGTAGCCAGTACTAGTAATTTTAAAAAATGCAACCAACATGCTGAAAATTCCAGTGACGTCATCGCTACATACGCATGTGGCTTTTTACATGCCGTGTACTGTTGGCTCTAGATAGCTTAACTGGTAGCCACATACGCACGTGGCTCTGACGCAGTTTTGACGTCATCGCCATATGCGCATGTGGTTTTTTATATGAAGTGTACTGTATGTATGTAGGCTTTATATATTAAACTAAGCTTAAGTGGTGCATATTTATACTTTTGAAATATGAGTGCCCCTGTGGTCGAGTGGGTAATGTGAGAGCATGTCATGCCGGAGCAGTTATGCCAGACTTCCTTCACTAAAATGGCTAAATGTAGACAAAAAATGGCTAATTAATGACTAAAAAATGGCTCAGCGAAATCGAATGCAAAAATCATGAACTTTAGCAAAAACAAGAAGGTATTTCATATATTACTTTTTTAAAGCAAATCGGGCACTTTTTTTAAGTAAATAAAAACAATAAATTGAGCAGAGTTATTAAACAGTGAAGCTTTTCTCTCTCTATCTCTCTCTCTCTCTCTCTTCCTTCACCACCTGTCTTCTCTATCAAAATCCCTTTCCTAAAGAAGGTAACACCTTGGCGTAGCTAGAAATTTTTTTCATGGGGGCATATTAATGATTTTCATGAGTAATATTAAAATAAATAATTACATGAAACTTTTAATAATTCAAGGGGCAATGCACTCCGCAGAATGGTTTTTCTGCGCCTATGGTGTTACTTCCCGCGACGGGTGGATGAGGGATGGAAGTAATTCGAAGCCCAATTGATGAATTTTTAAAACCTTGCATTGTCCTGATAGAAAAGAATATATTTTTTTTTACCAAATTCGGTCACATCGCCTTATCGTCATATAAATTCAAAAATAGGGTGACTTAACAAAAATTTCAAAATCGACTTTTTGATTGATTATAGTGTAATTAAATAAAATCTATCTATCCATAATATTTTTATACTCAAAAATTTCGAAGTTACTAATGAAATTAAAAAGACTTCTGAGGAGTAAGTACACTAAAATTTAAATGTAACTTATAGTGTTTTCACACTGACATGGTTTTAATAAAAGTTGGTTTTAACGTTAAAACCAACTGTTAAAACCTGGTTTTACCATACAAATTGTATTTGTTAAAACCAAATTAAAACCATTTTTGAATTGGTCTAAAGTTAGTTTTATGAAATGCAACCTTGTTTTCGCTGTGATAAATTCAGTGCTGCCAAGTTGAAATGACCGACAGCAGCTGATAATGTTATAGCAGTGAATAACAATAGATGGCGCTTGAAAATTTTTCAACATAAAAATGGATGCAGCAGCAACAATAATCAAAAAATTGTGGGAAAAAAAGAGTTTTTTGGAAGGAAAACAACGAAAATATTTTAAATTCAACTGTGGAAAGTGAAAATAGACAATATGACTAACATTCTTCTGCATATAAAAAAGGTTAATCTTATAATGTATTTGTGCATTTTTATATTATTAACAATATTTCCAAGCACTTCTTCATTCTGTATAAGAAGTACCATAATCAAAAAGAAAATTATTTACAAAATATAAAATAATTTCCATTTTAGAGCGCGGATTGTGAAATATCTCAGTTTTTCATACAAACAAAAACAGTTGAACAGTATGTCCAACAAGTGTTATTAAAAAGCAGAAAAAATGCAACAACAAATACACGCATTTCGGCAGGAGATTTATTTTATTTTGAGCAAAGTTATTAGACAGCCTGTGAGTTAAAACCTGAATTTAACAAACTTGCAGTGTGAATGCAAAATCAGCTATTTATGGTTTTAACTTTCAGTGCGAAAACACTATTACAACTTTTTTTGAATTTATATGATGATATAAAGCGTATGTGTCCTTTTAGAAGCAATTGTTTCCATATTTTTAATTTCATAAAAATAGCTTTTATAGTTTCGAAGAGACAGAAATCGCCCCTTGCCTCTACCCCTCTTAGTCCTAGTCAGCTGATTCATAACAGAACAGAAAGTAAAGCCTAATTTGGCACAAGTTAAAATTTTTACATGCAAATAAAACGTGCGAATAAACGTAGTATATGAGTTCTCATAAAATTAATGTTTGTATACTTTTTATACATGAGAAATTTGTTTGTATTGTTTGTTTTTAATAAATATGTTTGTTTCTTTAATTTTCCTTTATTTTAAAGTTGCCCCTTTTTTTTCTTAGAAATCCCCTTTTTGTGCCCCTTTTTGAAAATTTTCAACGGTAACGCTGTATATAATGGGTGATTTTTATTGAGGTATAGAACTTTAAGTTGGCATCACTTTTTTAACTGGCGGCCATTTTGTCAGCTGTCAAGTGATTAATATTTAGTTTGGTTTGCCATTTCATCATGAACAGGTTGACAAAAGAACAACGCTTGCAAATCGTGCAAATTTATTTCGAAAATAATGGTTCAGTTCGCGAAGTTTACCGCAAGCTCCGTCCATTTTATGGTCGACATAATCGTCCATCAGAGCAATTAATTCGGTTAACCATGGATCGTTTTCGCACTACGTTTACTCTATGTGATAATACGCATCCGCAGAGACGTCGAACAGTGCGCACCGAAGAAACAATTGCCGCTGTAGAGCAAAGTGTTGAAGAGGACCCGAATGAATCGATTCGCCACCGTGCACAGCAATTGGAGCTTTGTCCATCAACTTTATGGAAGATTTTGCGCAAAGATCTTGGCTTGTGACCTTACAAGATCCAGCTTGTGCAAGAATTAAAGCCGCGAGACCATGCAATGCGTCGTGATTTTGGTGTATGGGCCGAAAATGAGATTGATCTCGATGCTGATTTTCATCGCAAAATTTTGTTCAGTGATGAGGCTCATTTTTGGTTGAATGGCTACGTCAACAAGCAAAATTGCCGCATTTGGAGTGAGGAGAATCCACATGAGACCCTTGAGACGCCATTACATCCACAAAAACTGACTGTTTGGTGTGCTCTATGGGCTGGTGGAGGCATTGGGCCATACTTCTTCCGAAATAATGCTGGAGAGTCAGTTACCGTTAATGGAGACCGGTATAGAGCCATGATAACCGACTATTTTGTTCCCGAATTGGATGGCATGAATGTGGATGAGTTGTGGTTCCAACAAGACGGCGCTACATGCCACACAGCGCACGTCACAATCGATTTATTGAAGGAAACATTCGATGAGCGCATAATTTCGCGGAATGGACCTGTCAATTGGCCACCAAGATCGTGTGATTTGACACCATTGGATTATTTTCTTTGTGGATATGTGAAGTTGCTCGTCTACGCCAACAAACCAGAAACGTTAGGGGACTTGGAAGCCAACATTCGTGGCGTTATTGCCAACATACGGCCCCATATGCTCGAAAAAGTGGTTGAAAATTGGACCTGTAGAATTGGCTTTATTCGAGCCAGCCGCGGCGGCCACATGCCCGAAATCATATTTAAACATTAATGGCATAAAATTATCCTTCCAATAAAGCCAAATTGATGGACATTAAAACGATTTTCTTGTGTTTTATTTCAATTCGAAGTTCTATACCCCTAAAAAAACACCCGTTATATACCATTTTTGTTGAAGGGTATAAATTTTATACTATAAAATCATGCGTAAAGGAATATAAAAGAAAAATAAAAAAGAGCATTTATAGTTACTGCCGCACGGTGGTTCAGAATAACTTTTCATTGGCGTAAACTTAAATTTTTTCTTGAAATAGATTCTTAAAATTTTTACACCATCAGAAAGGAAATATACCAAAACTAAGGTAACCAAAAAATTAAGTCAATATATTTGCATTAGTGGGCGTGGCATGTTGCTAAAAACAAACAATTTATGTTAATTGACAAAAATAAAAAATAAATTTTATATTCTTGATCTAAAATAAATTATGATTCCTCGAATAGTATTATTGATAACGGGCTGCGTTTTTTTTTGCTGTGTTGAAAAAACTGTTGTTTTTAATAATTGCTATATACAGACCCTGTATAATTTGTAATTGGGATGCTTTGTAATAAGTTTTAAACCCCCCATATTTTCGTAAAATTTGAAGTTTGGTAGAGTATAAAATTTGAAGATCAAAAGGGATAAAAAAAAATTAAACCATCTAGAGAGAGATGCATGTGCCTGCTTTAAGGCCATACACATATAATTTTTTTACCCGCCACGACCCGCCTATAGAACACTTTTATTATTTTAATGAAAATACTCAAAAGTTATCAAAAAAAAAAATTTTTTTTGTACCAAAATTTATAATAATTGATAATATTTTTAACTTTTACTTTTTTATGTTTGTACACGCCTAATTCTATCATTTGTAAACTGGCTTTCAAAATTATTTTTTAGACGGAAAGTTTTTGCCTGCAATTTGGTCTCATAATTTTTTCCCCAAGTCGGAGGAGGGAATTTGCTCCCGTCGTAATTTATAAAGCGATTTGTAAAACTCTTTCTTTGTTTGAAGGGGTTTGTCCGTAATGGGATCCCATATTTTTTTCGAAAATTCGGAGGGGAAACTTGCTCCCCTTATGCATAGCTCTGTCATTTGTCCACTGATTTTAAAGTTTTTTTTTTAAATCCCCCATTTAAAGGCATAAGTCTGTCATACTGGAGTAGGGTTGTTATCCGTCCTCTTTTTCCCGGACACTGTCCTCTTTGTTGGATCTCTGTCCTCGAAAAAAAAACTAGCGTCCGTGAAAATCTTACTTTTTAAGACATTTTTTCATTTTTCCATTGGTTAAAAAAAAGGGAATTAATTTTGGTTGGATGTCCAGATTATGTAATAAATAACACTGATGATGAGTGTTGAGATATGTTATTTTAAGACGTAGAATTATCGAGACGCATTTAAAATATCGATGGAGTTGGCATAAAAGGGTTAGTTATATTTCATCTGCAATCAGTTGAATTTTAAATAATTTTGGGTTGTCAGTTAATGAATAACAACTTTTTTTTATTTTTTTTCAGATATTTATTGCATCTTCAAAAATGAACTAACATTAAGGGCCTGCCCCACGATGTCACCAACTTTCGACTTGTCGCACATTTACATTCAAAACAAAAACAAATTTAAAAATTTTGTTGTTGTTTCCAATGTAACTTTGCGACAAGTCGAACGTTGGTGACATCGTGGGATAGGCCGTAAGTATTCAAATCTTAAGTATAAATATAATAAATTAGGCCCGACCAGTGTCAGACATAAACTTAGTGAGAGTAATTAATAATTCATAAATGTCATATTAAGCACAAAAATATGTTCAAAAAGTTTCATCTGGACTGTTGCGTATTAAAGCTGTAGTGTCCCTCTCATTTTTAAGCGGATGTGTCCAGTAAAATTCAAGATGTTACGAGCAAGGGGATTAGGGTGAGACTCGAGTTTTGTTAAGTATTTGTCTGTCTATTTTGCAATTTCTTGAGTCACTTGTGGCATATTTAAATCACGATGCAAATTTGAATTTTATGAATTCTTGTGTTAATAAACATTCCGTTTCCAACATTTTAAATGATATTTCTGTGTATTTATGTATGCAAATATTCTCAAATGTGTACATACTTATGAAGGTACAATTTAATGTAAACATATCGATGGCGTTGTGCAAAAGATTTAATATTCTATGTAAAATGTTTCGAGGTTGATATGTATTTAATACAGACATTTTTAGATTTTAATTGAACTATAGTGAATTTTTGATCAGAAATAATTTTTAGTCAGGCTTAAGTTCAGTCATTTCAATTCTTTTATTAAATGAAATATTTTTATTAATTAATGTGAGTTTCTAAAGAAGAGAAGAAAAATTATTAATAACAATCTCTACCCAAGTAGATGGACTAGGGTGCTGATGAAGTGTGTTGCTGCACAGAAAAATATCGGTATTTCCCCAGCTTAAAAAAGTCTAATTTAATATTTCTTCTCTTCTTTAGAAACTCATATTAATTAATAACAATATTTCATTCAATAAAAGAATTGAAATTACTGAACTTAAGCCTGGCTAAAAATTATTTCTGATTATGTATTTTATTGGAAAAAATTAATTTCATTTTATTATTAAGTCCTACTCTTTTAATCAAATGTCCGAGTTTTTTCCTCTGCTGTCCTCTTTTTTTATAAATCAAGCGATAACAACCCTATACTGCAGCATTTCAAAATATTTTTTATTCGAAAGAGTTTACTTTTCGGAAATATATGGGGGATTTTGTAATTTTTATTTTTTTGTTTTAATACAGTGTCTTGCTGATATTCATCTATTAAAAATGTATAAGTTATTTATATCTGGGCATGTCTTATAGACTTTTGTATATATATATATATCCAAAATAGTCTAAAATATATTTATGACTAAAAACAAAAATAAGGCTTACATATTAAATTTTCAAAAACCTACTTTGTTGTTGTTATAAATACTAGATATACCAAACGGACGACACACTCGTCCGTATTCTAGAATCAAAATGTAAATAATTTAAGATTAAAAGAAAATGTATCTAAACGTCATAAACACAGCCACACACAAACTTACATACATATGCAAGCATAATTAAATAATACATGAAATCAGTGTTACCATATGTGAAGATTTATCTTATTTGTGAAGTTTTTAGACATGTTAAAACGACAAAAAAGATTTCTTATCTAAAAATAAGATTTTAAGAAATTCTACTTTTGGTACTTTTAATACATTATTGAGGGATTTTTAGATTTTTTAGTACTTACAAACTTTCTGATTTGCTTCATAATGACCTTACACATATTCTATACAGTAAATATTTTGTGTTATTTGGCTTAACTCTTAATAGTTCACAAGAAACAAAATAAATTTTAACTCATTTTCATTCGATAAAATAACATAAAAGATTTTTGGTAATAAAAAAAGATTTTTTTTGCTTGACTTGAAGATTTTTGAAAAATAAATATGGCAGCACTGCATGAGATTAAAATAACATAAACAAAATCCCTTTAACCAAGTTAATTCAATTTATTCAACTCTCTTCCTTTAAGTATTATGGCTTTCATACAACAACAAATAAGAGAAAAAAAATTGTTAGATCAAGAAAAATACTACAAACCCACACACACACACTCATGTTTTGTTTCTTTTTTACTTGTAAGCTAATAAATGCGTGTGTAATATGTTTGCATGTAGTAGTAGCAACTTTAAACGCTTATAGCTGCCAAAATACTAAACCGATTTCAATAAAATATAGATTCTGCACATCTGTATAAAAAATCCTTTAAAACCATATAAATCTTTTTAAAATCGGTGCAGTGGTACCAGTGTAAAAGGGATTACAAAAAACATGTTTGCCTATTAATTATATAGATGATTTAATTTTCGTTATAAGACAGTTTAAAAAAATAAAAAATTAATCAGAAACAATTTCTTATTCGGGCTTAAGTTCAGTAATTTCTTTTCTTATTGAATGAAGTATTTTTATTAATTAATGTGAGTTTCTAAAGAAGAGAAGAAAAATTAAATTAGACTTTTAGCTGGGGGGAAATACCGATATTTTTGAGTAGATAATTAATTAATAAAAATATTTCATTTAATAAGAAAAGAAATTACTGATTAAAATTCCCCTGCAGGAGAACGAACTGGTGTCCAACTAGTATTTTAGTAGTACAGAAATCACTACTGCTAGTTCCCAACTGTAACCCTTCCTATACTATCTTAATGCCCAAATTAGCATTGAGTGTGTTTAGAAAACTACTAGTACCATTGGTACTAGTTTAGGACTAGTTTATTACCAGTTCTTTTGTAAAGAAAAATTCTATAAAATTGGTGGTTTTATTCCTTTGTTACCCAGTGACAACGCTGGTTAAAATTCGCAATTATTTATCAAAATTCAGAAATACAAAAGGGTAATTATAATTATTTTTAGATCAAGCTAAAATTTTAGTAATTACATACATGATACCAATTTTCATACAGTGCAAGAGCTCTGTTAGGCAGTTAAAATTTATTTTGCAATATGGTGCCTTGGAACTACTTCATATATATATATCAACTTTAACCCATTTTACACTAGTTCTTGCTATTCTAGTAATTATACTAGTAGCTTTTAGACAATTATCGCCTATTCTCCTGCAGGGTCACTGCAGTTCAACTAAATATAAAAATGTCTCATTAAAAAAAAAATTAAAATAAAAAAGCGCATTTCTACGCAAAATTAAAAAGTTCAATTTTAACCTTAAGTCCCTCAAGAACTACTACTGTACTGATTCTAATGAAACTGAATTTGGATAAAAGCTTAAGATCTTAGAAGAAAAATTACAAAAAAATCGTCATTAGTTCGAAAGTTACAGAGTTTTGGCCGCGGAAAAACGATTCTGAATTACTGTGTGGTGCTCTATTATTTTATTATTATTATTATTAACGTTGCATATTATTTCTTTTTTCACTAAAACTACATATTATTATCTTATTTTAATTATATATGTACATATGTATACGGGTAAGAAACAGCAACAAGTCAAAAAAATACTCCTCAAAATCTCTATAAAAAGAAGTTGGCAAACGCCCTTGCTTTAAAAACTCAATATAACCAGCAAAGCGAATAACACTTTCGAAATACGAGTAAAATAATGCGGAATATTTTTAAAATAAGTTTAATTTTCATTGTCATGTCCAGCTTACCTGCCCATTTTATAGTCTATATAGAAAAAGAGTTTTCAAAGGCACTTTTAAGCTATGATACTTATTATTTCAGTAAGACGAAGGTTAGTTTTCTTGATACTTCCTTGTTATTTTTCACCCTGGTATCCTAGTATCATATATTTATTTCCTCTTATTTCAGCGCAATTGGTTCGCAGCATATCAAAGTTGCCGTAATAACGGTTTCGATTTAGTAACTTTTCATAATTGGGATGTACAAGACGAAATATCAATTCACTTAAACAATAATATGCCAAATGATCTTTATTGGTGGATAGAAGCAACTGATCTTCCTAAGAAAGGAAAATTCTCTTGGTTAAGCAATTCGATGTATAATACGATGGAATATGTCACATGGATTCCTGGCCAACCAGATAATTTTAACGGCAACGAGAGTTGTGTAATTATAATAAAATATGTAAAGGATAAATATCAAGCGAACGATTGGGTTTGCACAAATGAGGCGAATTACATTTGTGCAGGCAATTATATTCCTAAGTCTGATAAACGACACTACAACAATTGTCTGTAATTTTTTTTTTTTTTTTTTGGGGATTACCTGCCCCTTCCACTATATCGAAAGACAAACCCTGTTCAAGAAAACTAAACGCTCAGCTTTATTTCGCTTATGATTACATATTACATATGTATGTCGCTTTTATGTCTTACTTGTTTGTAAATCAAAGTGCACTGAAAAAAAACTTTGCTGCAATAAAAACGCTTAATTGAAAAATAATTAAAAGTGTAATTGGTTCAATTAAATTTTTATATTAAACCTTTGCCTAATTAAAAGTTAAATTGACTCTGTAAAATTTTTAGTTGATTTTTGGTTGTTTTTTTTTTTCAATTAGACAGGTTTATTGCAGTTAAATTTATTTTCTGTGTAGTGCCCATTTTGTAAATTTTGAGTTACATAAAAATAAATACAACCATATTTGAAATAAGCGTTTCTGTTCTCTCTCTCTCTCTCTCTCTCTCCTAACAAACTAATCAGCTTTGCAATAAGACTTTAATAGTGTAAACTAGGACTTACAATATTTAAAAACTTTTACATGTTTATTTTAATTTTTAACCCCCGACAAAGTTTATAGTGTGTGTCTGTGTATCTGTGTGTCTGTACGAGTCCACATACAGACCAAGCGGCTGGACCGATTTTGATTTAGTTTTTTCTGCCTGCAAGGTGGCTTGATCGAGAAGGTGCTTAGCTATGTTTAAATAAAATCGGTCCAGCCGCTTAGAAGATATCTTATCCTTTCTAGAAATATTCGAAGGTTTTTAAAATTTTTAATTTTTTGTTATTTATACAGTAGTATAGTACTTACGAGATTTCGAGCTAAATCTTCCTGCTTTTTTATTAGATTTCCCATACAAAACAAAATCTATTTTGTCAGTAGATTTGTATGAAATCTAATAAAAATCTAATATTTTTATTTATTTTTTACCACCCTGTAAGACATATTTATAAAAAAGATGAGTGAATTAGCTACGGTCTGCTTAAAAAGGTGTGTGACTTAATTACATTGCAGTTATTTGGTTATAGTTTTGGAAATTTTTTACTTAATGGGGTTTGTTTTGGATAAACAATCTTGTTAAATGTCAAAAAAGTTGGTGTAAACGGTATAGATTCTCACAAAGATTTTAATTAAAATCTGTGTTATTGGTCGTTATTATTGTGTTTTTGAGTCATCTTGTATTTTCCTTAATTACATTGCCTACTTGCACAACAATATTGATGTCAATTCTGTGGCAAAAAGGAAAAAGTGCTTAAGTCAAGATAAACTGATTTTGAGTTAATTATACTTCCGTAATCTGCACATTTGATAGTACCCCAGGTTAAAATCTCAATTAATTTTTGTGAGTTTTCAGGAAGTTATAGCAAAATTAATTTCGGTTTATTTTTTTAGACCTCTAATGTCATTTGGAATAATAGCTTGATTAAGGGTATACTGTGGTATATTTCATCTTAAATGTATTACTTATAGTGTGTAGAACTATGTTTGCTTAAAAAAAATAAAAGTTAACAAGGAATTTCGCAATTTAACTGTAAAAGAAATAAATTTCTGAAAATCGAGTTGATCGCTTAAAAGTGCTCTACCGAAAAACAGTAAAATATGACTTAAGCACTTTTTCCTTATGGCCACAGAATTAAAGACATTTTAACTGAAAAACAAATTTTAACTTGTTTAAAAAAAAATAAACGCACTACTAACAATTCAACATGATTCTTCATTTTGATTTAACAGTACCGGCATGTTAAATCAACATGAAATACAGCTATTTCGAAAAGAAAATTTCCTTCGAAGGTTACTGTAAATCATGTTGAATTAATATGAAACATATATGAAGCAAAATCATTAATTTCCCCAAAAAAATGTTAAATTAACCTTGTTTTCGCAGATTTTAATATGAAATTTTGTCTGTGTGTAACCAACACTTTGAACATTGCAAATATCCTCAAAAACTTATTTTTTCTCATTTAATGAATAATAAATAATAAGAATAAATCACTTTTAAGTCGCTCATGTTCCCTAGACCAAAGAGAGAGGTTAGATTTATAGTATCTCTTACCAAGAATTTAAATTGGTTAAAATTAAAACGATTTAAACTAAAAACATTGTTTGGCCACATAAAACATTATTTTTTTCTTTCTTAATTGATGACACCGTCACTGACAGTACGAATGAACCAATGTTACCAGCATATTAAGAATTTTAGTGGAATTAATAATTTTAATTTCTTTATGTTATCTCATCCCTGAGTGGCAATAAAAAAATATTTACATTCATACTTGTGTCTGTATGTCAATGCTGCCCACAGAGAGAAAACCGAGATTAATGTATAAGCATATGTGCACTCATTTGTACAAAAAGCCGATTGATGTTCGGCACTCTGGCGCTTCTCTGGCCAGCAGTGCTATATGTGTGTCATTTGTGTTGAAATTTTAAAATCTTTTAACTGTTACTATTCTAACTTAAAAATAAATATCGTAACCAATGCCCAAATACGTTGGCATGTATTTACATATCTCTGTTTAAGAATAATTTACATAATGATAAATAAAATTTAAATTTAGCGCGAAAAATAAATAAATCATAAACAATATACAGAATTGTTAACGCAAGAAGCTTAAATAACGCATAATTATTAAAATTAATCATTTGGTAAAGGTGAGTGCGTACATGAACTTGAGAAAGATAACAAAAATATTTTTCTCGTGTACGTTTTTTACACGAGAAATACCTTATAATAATCTCAAAATTACGGTGTGTAGAGAAAGAGATACTTTTAAGCATTCTTAAATCATTAAGTTTTAATTAAATACGTATAACTTGTATACGCAACCAACAACTATGTTCATACACATTCCCTAAATTACGTAGCATAAATGACTGAAAGTAAAATTTATATGTTATATCAGCTACAACTAAGCACACAAGTTTAAAAATACTCTGAGTATTTATTCGGCTACACTTGAGTATATACAACAGGTGTATTTCATTTGCAGACACCTCAAGCATCAGTGCTGCCAAATAAGTAAATAAATTGGGAAAATAATAAAATAGCAATGGTTTTTAACTGATTAAATAACAAGAAAAACAACAATTAGTTTAAGCCAAATGCCAAAAAAAAATTAAATTTCCCAACTCTGAAACCGTATTTTTTGATTTTGCTGATTTTCAATACCAATCTATTTAGGACAATTTTTGACACACCAGTCTAAAAATGAAGTCTCTAGCTTTTGTAACAGCTTCGGAAAACCGATTTCACGTATAGACAAACGAACATTGCTTATGCATCCGCCCTATTCAGATGGGGCTTAGAATATAAGTACCCTGCAGGAAATTGAACTGACACAATACTATTCACGTGACCGGCCTCCAAGTGATAGGGATTAGTCCGAGTTCTAACATTTCCTATGAAGCGGACCAGTCACTTTTACATGGGGATGGCCCACGATGGGGTTAATTGATACTTTTTATGCACCTTGTGACTTGCCACCGAACTATCCCATAGGGACCTATTCGGTGTAGAATAATATAAATTATATATAAATGTCATTCCGACATTTAACTGTAACAATGAAAACTTATAATTTTTTTTAATCTTACAAATGCAATTATAATTATAATCTATTTTTAAGCAGAAAATTTTTTAAGATTCGAATCGACAACATCGCGCATTACAGGCTTGCACACTACCCACTCAACCACAGGGCCACTCATGTTTCAAAAGTATAAATACCACTTAAGCTTAGGTTAATATCTCAGTATAGTTACGGGATTGGTTCCAGAGTCATGAGGAGGGAGCAATTAACTTTATATTTACACTATTTGATAGTTCGGTCCATGTATTCAACCACATCGAACATGCTCAGTGCCAAATTAATTGACTTAAGATCAAGACGATACATCACGAAAATGGTGAATATGTAACCATTTACACGATAAGTCTTTTTGTCGCCATACACTTCTCCGTACTTTTGATAACACTCGCATTTTCTCAAGTCATAGGACGAGTTCGTTTGGATTAATTGTCACTAAATTTTCTGCAGGGTATATACAAACTTTATTGCTTGCGTATGAATATTGTGAAAATTACACACGGAATGACAATCCTATGCACACCCTTTACCATTTTTGGTGAAGGGTATAAAAATGTGAACCAGTTGACCTTGCCGGCCATCCCTGAAACTTCCACCTACAGCTAGAGATTTTGATTAAATTTGCTTTTTAATTTAATAAAAATTAGTATTGTTAAAGCGATTTGACGAATAATTTTGAAATTATTAGAAGTTGTCAACTATATCTCTCAATCGAATCTCTGATTTTAGTCGAATTGGCAGATATAAATATATTTTTTTTTTTTTTGAACTTGATCGGTCAAGTTTGTTGAAAAAAAGTTTTGTGAAAATTTTGTTTTCAAAAATCTTCCACACCAAATCGAATCACTATCCTTTTTTCGAATACCGCTAATTTGCTTCCGATCTCTTGTTATGCGTTCTTAAATTATGCGATGTTTATACACACACACACACACACACGGTCACATACATACATACCAAACTCTACATGCACATCATCTCGAAAATAGTCAGACTCTACTCCACTACCAGGGGCCTAATTCCTGCACTCGTGATCGGAATTGCATTCGAATAGAAGTTAATTTCGATGGCTAGAAATTTTCGGATGCTGTCACTCGTTATCAAGCGAATCGAGTTTTTGTTTCAGTGTTGGAAAATGCAAATATATTTATATATAAATTCATTTCACAACACTGAATAAATTGTAAGCAAAAGCATATGTTTGTCTATAAGTATGTGTGCAAAAACATATGTATGCACGCACAGACACACGTATATGCAGAAAAAAGAAACGAATATACATAAATGTTATTTTCAATTTAATTTAATTAATAACGTAATAATAATAAATTAGTGTAAAGTTAGAGAATAGAGCACTAGCTACATTTTCGATTATCTTATTGGTTGACCAGAAGCAGTTAATTTATTTATTATTATTATATTTTATTTTATTATTTGCCAAGTCAGTGTGATTTGTTGTATTTGAAGTCAACTAGAAATTTTTTAATTTGTATTTTTATACGTACATATGTACATTTGTGCATTTATTCATTTATAAATAAATATGTATGTCAAATATTGAACATACTGTTACGTTTAAATTTTATTAAACGTGTGAGTTCTTTTCATTGCTCAAAAATAAAAATAAATAATACACAATTTTTATTTTATTTGTTTGCTACTGTTTTTCCTTTTATTCTTAACGAAGCAAATTATAACTTGTCTTTCTTTACTTAATCACTTCTTATCGTTATTACCCACTTTGAACGAAGTCTTAACTTGACTACTTTCTGATTAGCACTGCTCTGTTCTCGCACATGCTGCCACTTTTTATAGTACAGGAACCGGATCTCGAATGTTCGCCTGATAGGTGCATGATGCCATCTGTATTGTCATTTACTATTGGTAGCCAGATGTTCAAACAGTCCTCTAGCACAATCGCGAAAATTCATGTTGCTGCTTCTAGGTGTTTGTAGATAATTCGATTGGTCGTTATTTTTGAATTTAAAAGTAACGACTCTTATGTTGGCAATGCGGTCTGTACTGGTAGTACAGTGCTCGCACTTTTATTTGCATGTGTGTGTGTCTGTAGCTATGTATACAATTATTGTTGTTGCTATAGTATTTGCACGTAAATATGTGTGTACGTTTAGTGCTTTAGTTAAATACTTCCAGATAGTTCTTTGCTTTAACCCTGTAGGAATATTTTTACGTAACACTGCCGCCCACTTAAGCCTATTCGTCCCGAATAGGCACATTATCCGGCTTTCCATAGTTTGCGAGTCGTTCTAAATGTACAACTTTCATTTTTGACCTTGGGCTATTGTGTTTTTGTATTCTGTAGACGACATCGTTTAACCTTTTTACCACCGTATATGGTCCCTCCCAGTGAGTCTGTAGTTTTGGAGACAATCCTATTTTCCGCTGTGGGTTGAAAAGTAGAACCAATTGACCTTCATTAAAGCCTTTAGAATTTGCAGCACGGTCATATCTAACTTTCATCTTATTACTGACCATTTTAATTCGGCTACGGATAAATTCATGTAGCTCATTTAAATTTTCTTGCCTTTGGAAAGGGCCAGTATCTGCTTCATTTGTTAGTGTAGGCTTGACGCCGAACTCTAAATCTCCAGGCAACTTTAACTCAGCTCCAAAAATAATTTTTGCAGGTGTTCGCGATGTTGTGTCATGCACAGCTGACCTGTATGCTAACAGAAACTCCGGAATGTGTTCGTCCCAGTCCTTTTGATGCGTGCTCACCACTTTTCGCAAATATTCTTCTAATGTACGGTTGAACCTCTCTACCATGCCATCAGACTGTGGGTGAAGTGGTGTGGTTCTGGTTTTCTTTATCCCATATCGCTCGCACATGTCTTTAAATATGGCAGACTCAAAATTTCTACCTTGGTCAGAGTGCAGTTCAATAGGAACTCCATAGCGACATACCCAGTTGTTTACAAACGCGTCCACAACCGTTCTGGCTTCCTGGTTAGGTATGGCATAAACTTCTGGCCATTTGCTGAAATAGTCCATCACTACAAGAATATAACGATTCCCAGCGTTGCTGACCGGAAAAGGTCCTGCTACATCCATTGCTATCCTCTCAAAGGGTGCTCCCGAGTTATATTTTTGCAGCAGACCCCGACTTCGTTTTGCTGGACCTTTAGCCTTCATACACTGTGTGCAATTCGCTATCCATTCGGCTACGGCTTGTTGACATCCAATCCAATAAAAACGCTGTTTTAACTTTTCGAGCGTTTTTGTTACGCCCAGGTGACCACCGCTGGGTCCATTATGGAACTCCTTCAACACCTCGCTCCTCTTGGATGTTGGGACCACGATCAGATTGGAAACCATCTTACCGTCTACACTTTCCCAGACACGATACAAACAACCATTTATCAAATTCAGGCTGTCCCACTGGGCCCAATACGATTTTACCAGTGGACTTTCAGCTGATATCTCATTACGGGTGGGTCTTCTATCCTCCTCTTTAGCTGCTATAATTTTTCCCAGTGCTGGATCTGCCCTTTGCGCCTCTGACCAGTCTTCTTCCGTACCAATTTTTGTAAGCCTGACATCAATGACACATTCTTTCGCCTCGACTTTTGAACAATGTCTGCACTCTAAGCTACAGGGGCGTCGTGACAGAGCATCAGCATTATTATGCCTTGCACCCTTTCTGTGCTCAATGCTGAAGTTGTAGCTCTGAAGACGTTCAATCCAGCGTGCTAGCTGCCCTTCAGGATTTTTAAACTGCAGTAGCCACCTGAGCGCAGAATGGTCAGTTCTTAAAGTAAAGTGTTGGCCATACAAGTATTTATGAAAATGCTTAATGCACTCCAACACTGCCAGAAGCTCCCGTCGTGTCACACAGTAGTTCCTCTCAGGTTTCGAAAGTATTCGGCTATAATAGCCCACTACTTTTTCTGTTCCATTAATCACCTGTGATAACACACCTCCTATTCCATATCCACTTGCATCGCTATCTAGCACAAATTTTTCCCCAGCAACTGGATATGATAAGACTGGTGATGTGCACAATAAATCTTTTAGTGTCTGGAAAGCATTCTCCTGCAATTCACCCCAATCGTATGGTTGCGACTTCTTTGTTAGCTCATGCAAGCTTGCAGCTACGCTGGCAAAATTTGGCACAAAGCGTCTGTAGTATGTGCAAAGGCCCAAAAAGCTGCGCAATTCGTGAAGATTTCTTGGACGAGGCCAGTCCTTTACTGCTCGTATCTTATCTTCATCTGTTGAAATACCATCTGCTGTAACTTTATGGCCCAGATACTTCACCTCTTTCTGGAATAGTGCACACTTTTTGATGCTGAGTTTGAGTCCAGCCGATGATATGCGCTGAAAGACTTCAGTCAGATTTTTAAGGTGTTCATCAAAAGTCTTCCCCATTACAATTATGTCGTCAAGATACACCAAGCATGTTTTCCAGTGCAGTCCTTTTAACACTTGCTCCATGAGCCGCTCGAAAGTAGCCGGAGCATTGCAGAGCCCAAATGGCATAACATTAAACTGCCACAGACCATCGCATGCGCTGAAAGCAGTTTTCTCCTTGTCTTTCTCTGCAATCTCCACCTGCCAATAGCCGCTTTGTAGATCCAATGTGGAGAACCATTTCGTTCCAGCAAGCGTGTCTAAGGTGTCGTCAATTCTTGGTAGCGGATAACTGTCCTTTTTGGTCACGTCGTTAAGTTTCCTATAATCGACGCAAAATCGAGTACTGCCGTCCTTCTTCCTTACTAACACTACCGGTGAGCTCCAGGGACTTGAAGATGGTTCGATTACACCACACCGCTCCATTTCATTGACGAGCTCTTTTACCTCAGTTCGCTTAGCCAGTGGTATACTTCTGGGTGCCAGTTTTATTGGCCTTGCTTCGCCAGTATTTATTTCGTGTTTCACTATTGCCGTTCTCCCTTGGCTTTTATTCTGCCCGGCAAAAATGTAGGCGTGCCTTTTTAGCAGTTGCTTGGCTTTATTTCTGTCAGGAGGTGATAGCCCTGCTACCCATCGCTCCACATATGCCTGAAATTCTTCACACTCCTTTGCAGACAAATTGGCAGGTTCTGGCTTTTTATCGCAGTTTATTATTGCCTCTGCTTGAGCACATTGACCTATTTCGGAATTCTTGTTGATGACTTTTTCTTGGCCTGATAAATTTAGTACCCGTATGGGAACCTTTCTTCCATTGCAAGTTCTTACGAGGGCTTTTGCTGTTAATAGCTCGCTCTTAATATCTGCTGGTTCTACTACCCACAACCGATTGTCCTCACAATCTCCCTCCATTTGTGCCCATATTACTGATTCAGACCGTGGTGGTAATGTCTGATTTTCAATAGCAAGCAGTTTCTTGACGTGCATCTGATTGTCATATCCAACATCAAGCGGTATTTCAACATTACGCCAAATCATCACTTGTTGCCCCATATGCAAGTTGATTCCGTGGTTTATCATAAAATCGGCTCCAATAATAACCTCGTCTACAATATCGGCAACAATAAATACGTGTTTCACACTGATATTGGCAATAGTCACCTTCGCCTCAGTTTTACCATAGACAGTGGCAGGCTCTCCAGTAGCTGTACGTAGTCGTATATTACTTATAGTTTCACATTTCCCCTTCACTACATTGGGCCTGATTATTGACTGTGACGCTCCTGTGTCTATGGTAAGGATGTGCTTTTCACCGTTGATGTATCCGCATGCAGTAAGGTTGCTATTTTTCTGTTGCATCACTGATATGGAGATTGTGGGGCCGTCGTTTGTGGGAGCTAGCTCTTGCCCCTTAGTGCTAGCTCGTTTTAGTTTAACGGGGACTCTTGTGTTGTTTGTTGGTACACCCGTTTACTGTTCCTTGATGGCGAAACAGATCTGGCTCTCTTTCTTGGCGCCTTGCAGTTGCGCTGGTAATGACCAACTTTGCCGCAGTTATAGCACTTATTATTAACTTTTTGCTCTTTCTCCGCCAATGCTTGTCTCACGGCCTCCTTAATGCTAGAGACTAGACTATTATCATTTTCGGCAAGTACTTCCACGTTCCGTGCCTTGCACATCTGTGGCTTCAAAATCAGTCTAGCAGTCTCCTGAGTTAGTGCAAATGAAACCATTTCTGTGAAGGTTGCCTTTTGCGTAGCACACACTGCAAATTTGATATCAGGGTCGCGGATGCCATTAACAAACGCCTCCGTTTTGACATGATCCAGGAATGGATGGTTTTCGCCTGGATACGTAAGCTGCACCAACCGCTCGATTTCCATTGCGAAATCTTGTAGAGACTCATTGGGTTTTTGTCCTCTACATCGTAATTCCATGCGGTATATGTCACGCTTGTGCTCACCGCCATATTTGCGTTGCAGTGCCGCCATTATGTCATCAAAACTGTTTCTGCAGCCTACTGGCACAGTTTCGAGAACTTCTGCTGCCGCACCTTTTAAGGCCAAAACTAGCTCTATGGCCTTTTCTTCACTGTCCCAACCATTTCTGTTAGCCACTGTTTCGAACTGAAATTGAAAGATGTTCAGTGGTGCACTGCCATCGAAACAAGGCGTCTTCATCCTGCTGGAAACTTCTGGAACAAATCGCACTGGTCCGCCTTGGCCCTGGAGATTGACGATTTTTGCTTCCAGCTCGTGCAACTTCTCGTCTACCTCTTTCACTTGTACTGCCACGCCACCAATTTCTAAGCTATGGAATTTGTTCTCTAGCTCTGATATTTTCTCGTCAAACTTGCTGACTTGTACTTCAATGCCATCTACTCTTCTATAAAAGGCCTCAGAAATTTCTTGAAGTTTCTGATTTGTGGCCTTCATAGACTCCTGAATTTCAGCCTTCATTGCTCTAGAAGACTCCTGAAGCCTCTCATCCATTTGGCCTAGAAGTTTGTCATTGTTTGCCTTCATTTCATTGTTTGCTCTAGAAGTTTTTTGAAGCATTGTTTCCATTTTCTCATTGTTTGCCTCCATTTTACTCATCATAGCAGCAAACATTGAACCAATGTCTGTACTGGTTGCTGCTGCACGAGTACATGCCTCAATTTCTTCTTTTTCATCGAACTCGTAGCTTTCTATATCGATGTTGCGCCGCTGGAACTCTTCCAACAATCTTTTCTGTAGTTCGACCTTATTACCAGTTGTTGGCAAGTCCAGATTGTTCAACTCTTTCTTGAGTTGCTCCACCTTAAGCTCTTGAAATTTCATTCTTCCTCGTATTGCAAATTAATTATTTTCTAATTAATTTATTTTTATTTTAATTTTGCAATCCCACTTCTGACACCAAATGTTACGTTTAAATTTTATTAAACGTGTGAGTTCTTTTCATTGCTCAAAAATAAAAATAAATAATACACAATTTTTATTTTATTTGTTTGCTACTGTTTTTCCTTTTATTCTTAACGAAGCAAATTATAACTTGTATTTCTTTACTTAATCACTTCTTATCGTTATTACCCACTTTGAACGAAGTATTAACTTGACTACTTTCTGATTAGCACTGCTCTGTTCTCGCACATGCTGCCACTTTTTATAGTACAGGAACCGGATCTCGAATGTTCGCCTGATAGGTGCATGATGCCATCTGTATTGTCATTTACTATTGGTAGCCAGATGTTCAAACAGTCCTCTAGCACAATCGGGAAAATTCATGTTGCTGCTTCTAGGTGTTTGTAGATAATTCGATTGGTCGTTATTTTTGAATTTAAAAGTAACGACTCTTATGTTGGCAATGCGGTCTGTACTGGTAGTACAGTGCTCGCACTTTTATTTGCATGTGTGTGTGTCTGTAGCTATGTATACAATTATTGTAGTTGCTATAGTATTTGCACGTAAATATGTGTGTACGTTTAGTGCTTTAGTTAAATACTTCCAGATAGTTCTTTGCTTTAACCCTGTAGGAATATTTTTACGTAACAATACATTTTCCTTTTCTTCGCTTTTTCTGTCTTAAACATGATTTCGAATGCCTTTTTGCTTGCGAGTAAAAACACGAACGGTTGCATTCGAATGTATGCACGTTATCGAATGCTGTCATTAGAAATTTCGATATGTGTTATTCGAAACCGAATGCGAAAATCCCAAAAGTTAAAAAACTCTAACATTCGAGTAATAACTCGCTCGCAATCGAATGCGAGAATTAGGCCCCAGGACTTCAACACGTCAAAATAAGATGAGAACTCGATACTCAAGAATTTTTGTAAAATCAGGTACTTCTCCTATAGCGGGAAGATAATATAAATAGCAATAATTTTTGGTGTTATTTGTTCATTAATAATTTAGCCTGATCAAATGATAAATTTTTTGTATTTTTTTTCTTTTTCGAATTTTGAGGCTAAAGTTCTTGTTGGGTTAGTTGATTGGTTCACGCGGCTGCACAGTCCACACAGGCATTCAAATAGAATTTATATAATTTTTTGACAGATACATTCCACTCGCCGGTTTTTGCCTATGCAGACGGGATCGTGTTCAAGTACTCCGCTCTGTTGATTGACATTAGAGCCAATCCGTCATTTACACCGATAACAGATAAGTCTGAAGGGTCGTTGTAAGACATGGCTGCCTAAAAACTTGTGTCTCGAGTTATGTAAAGTGGAAAACCATCTCTCATATGAAATATATAAAATAAAAGTGTCCCTTCGTGTATTTTGCTTTTTTTGCTCTTCAGTATTTTGCTTTTTTTTCATATAATTTATTTTCAATTTCTTTTAATTTATTGGCATTTCCGATTTGAAATGATTCGTTTTAGCGAGCATGGAAGCCCATTGGGGGTTTAAGCAAATTTTTTTATTTTTTTATTTTTTTCCTGCGTTAGTGGCAGTTGAGATGTTGTTTTCTTTAAGATTCTTAATATAAAAATAACTATAAAATTTTTGTAATGAAAATTTAAACCTCTCAACATTATGTTACGAGTATAAAGAAGCACTAATAAAAATAAAATATGTGAATATAAATAAAATATTATATAATTAAAAAATATAATACTGTAAATAATAAAGGATGTTTTTAATAGAGGTATAGAACTTTGAAATGGAATAAAACAAACATATATTTTTTTTTAAATTGACGTGAAATTTACTTTATTCGAATGATAATCTTCTGGCATTATAATTTAAATAAGGCCGCGACGACTGGCTCGGACGTAGTCTAATCTGAAGGTCCAATTTTTGATGACTTTTTTTTAACATTTGTGGCAATATATTGGCAATAGAGCGGCGAATGTTGTCCTCCAAGTGTTCAATCATTTCGGTCTTATCGGCGTAGACTAGCGGCTTCACATATACCCACAGAAAATAGTCCAGCGGTATTCACCCTTATTCCAGTTATCGACATCGACGTCACTTTAACACAATACCAAACACTTCCTTCAATAAATCAATTCTGGCACGAGCTGTGTGACATGTTGCTCCGTCTTGTGGAAACCACAGCTCCTGCACCTCATGGTCGTTCAATTGATGAACGAAGATGTCAGCAATCATGGCTCTATAGTGGCAGCTAGACTAATTTGGGCCATCCAGTACGATACGCTCTACAGCAGTAATGACTTCTTTTGTACGCACTGTACGACGTCTCTATGGATGTCTTCCATAGTTAAGCGAATTAATTGTTATGATGGACCATTATGTTGACCGTAAAATGGACCTAGTGCGTGACACGTATTTTGAATAGAACCCTGATTTTCAAAATAAATTTGCAAAATTTGGAAGTGTTGAAATGCCAAACCAATTTACACATAAATCACTTGACAGCTGACAAAATGGCCGCAAGTTAAAAAGTGTTGCCATTTGAACGTTTTATACCTCTATAAAAAAAACACCCTATATAAAGAACTTATTTTATCTTCAAAATAAACGAACATTTTTATTTTCCTTCCAAAAAACCAAACATTTATTACTCGCAATTATTTTTAGTGGAGGCCTATCAGTAAGTTTATTTGTTTTTTCTACACTTAAGTTACAGATAAATGTTTAAAAAAATTTATATAAAAAAATAAGAAAGTAAAAGAAAATAAATTCATAAAATAATTTATGTATGTAGATAAAATTAATGTAGAAAGATAGATAGATATCTTTTTAGAAATTGTGCAGAATCAGTGTAAATATCTTTATTACCTTGTATGATGTTTATTAGTTTATGCTGCTGGAAGATAATTTTTCTCTTTTTGTTTTTTTTTTGGAAATGTGCGTTTATAATTTAAGTACACTGGAAATATTTCGATAGACAATAAAAACAAAATGTATTCTTTAAATCCGAATATTTAAATGGGAATATTTTGTATTCCTTTGCCACAATGGCAGCAAGTCAAAGAGCAAACTTAGTTCTTTGATCAATTCGGTGTTGGATAAGAAGTTTTCTTTATTTCCGAAAGAAGTTCAATTCTTAGCCTGATAACGTCATGTCACTGCAAGGCGAAGGATCACCGACCTAACCTAACCTAATAGAATCATCATCTAGTCAATTTTGTCCCGCACTGTATTACTTCTGTTCCTTTATCCTCTGCCTGAACCAGACTTTAGAATCTTGTTATTATTATACCCTGCACCAAAAATGGTAACGTTAGGTTTGTCATTCCCTGTGTAATTTCCACAATATTCACATAAGACCAATAAAGTAAGGGCCAAACCCACGATATCGACAACGTTCGACTTGTCGCACACTTATATTCAAAACAAAAACAAATTTTAATATTTTATTGTGGTTTCAAATGCAAGTGTGCGACAAGTCGAACGTTGTCGATATCGTAAGTCAGGCCTTAAATATATTTTGGGTCCTTATGAATAGGGAAGACGAATAAGCGATGTCCGCCTGTCTGTACGTGTAATCGTAAAGCTAAGAGACTTCAGTCTTAAACTAGTGTATCAGTAATGGTCCGAAATACATTGTTATTGAAAATCAGCAAAATCAAAAAGATGGTTTCAGGGCTGGGAAATTATGTTTTTTTATTTTGGCTTAAATTAATTTTTTTTGTTAATTAAATTTCTTTTAGTTTTCAGTAAGAATGAAATTGGTATTAAATAAAAATATAAAATAACCAAAAGTTCAATTCCAGGGTTGGAAAATTTTTACTCTTTTTAGTACATAAAAAGTAAACTATTAAAACAAATCTTTTCTTTCTTTTATTTCTATAAAGTATAAAATATTACTTTTAACACAAATAAATCTAAAATAATGATTCTCCAGAACTGGAATGTTTACACTATTTGGTATAGAAAAGGAACTAAGATCAAATTTTTTTTCTTTTTTTAAATACATATTAAATATATTTTATTAAAAAAAAATTGTTTTGTATTAGCAAAAAAAATACAAAACACATCTGCAGAGCTGAAAAATTTAAATATTTTCTTTTTTGTATATATGAATAATTAAACAAAACTATGTTGTTTTTGCTTTGTTAATTTTATATTTAAGAAAGAAAAAAAATAAAATTAAAAATATCAAGATCAGAAAAATTAAAAATATGGTTCCAGGGATGGACAATTTCAACTTTTTTGTAAAAAAGTTAACTAAACAATATTTTTTCTTTTACTTTATACTAAACATATTTTATACTTTTATAAGAAATAAATTGGTATTTTAAAATAGAAAAATCTAAGAGAATAATTTCAGGGTTGGGAAGTTAACACTTTTTGGGTGTATAAAAGCAACTAGGTCAAATTATTTTTTTCTTTTTCCTTATGAATTAAATATATTTTATGTTGTAGGAAAAAATTGTTTTTTATATAAAATTAGTAAAAAAAAAATATAAAACACATCTTCAGGGCTGGCAAATTTTAACATATTTTTTTTTTTTGTATATATGAGTAACTAAGCAAAACTATTTTTTTTCTTTGTTAATTAAGCATATTTTACATTTTAGAAAGAAATTCATTAACAATATTGTGATCAGGGTTGGAAAATTTAAACTTTTTTTTTTTGGTAAAAAAAAGTAGCAAAATAAAATTTGTTTTATTTTACTGAAACGTTAAACGTATTTTAGGAAGCTATTTTTTATATTTGTCCAGTTTTCGGTAAAGGATGGAAAAAGTTTTAATTTATGTATGCACATTCAAGTTGCTTTAGATGTAGGTTAAAAAATTTACAAAAAAGGTCTGATCTTTGTTAAAGTCCTCTTTAATTAATCTCTGTTCAATAATAAAAATAATAAAAAAAATGTAAATATTAATAATGTAAAAAATTCTGAAATACAGAGTGTAAAATAAAATATTAAACTCTTGCTCATGATGAGAATGAAATCTTTAACTCAAATTCCTTAATAGAAAAATACCTAAAGGTCACTTACTATAAATTGTGCTGTAGGAAAAATAAATCGTCTATACTTTTCAAAAATAAATATGCACAATGTTCAGAATGTGCAGAATGTAGCACTCTTACTCGTTTTTATATTAATTTCGTACACTATTATATCTTAAGTAGAAATCTACAATCTACAGATTTTTTTTAGTGCAACTGCCATATAACTAATAATAATATAATTTAATTAATTTATGTTTTAGTTTATTTTTTATTTTTAATAAATTATTATATAATTAAAATATATGATAAGTAAGCCATAAAACTTTCGTCTGAACAAATTTTCTCTATAAAAGCCCGCCTCAGAATTTAGTTAACATCATATCGTTAACAAGTCTTTAGTAAAAAACAATGCGTTTCTTTGTGGTGGTTTTGTTGGCAGCACTATCCTGTACGCTGGTGACAGGTAAACCCTTCTGGGATAGTGAATCGAACCCGCTATTGAGTAAGTTTAGAAAAAAAAAATTCATATTAAATTGAATTTAAAAGGCAAATCAGGTTCTAGGTTTTACTTTTAACTAACTTAACAACTTTTTTTCTCCTTACAAGATCTGGTTCACACACATCAAGTTTCCTTGCTCAAGTATAGATTTTGTACGAAATATATAGAGAGAGATGAGAAAATGGTTTGCGTGCCTCTTTGTTTCTTTCTCATCACAAATTCAAAACTTAATGTGTGAGAATCAGGTCTGAAAGTCAAAGTACAAATCGTCACCTAAAATCCAAAAGGCCTCAAGTACACTTTTTACTTTTTTTTAGGACTATTTATTTGTAAGGTGCCAAATTGAATAATGAATAAAAACGTTATTTTTGAGCATATGTGAAGTCAGATTTATTTTGATTAATCACATCATAATCAATCAAAAAGTCTATTTTGCATTTTTTTGGTTGTTACGCCCTTTTGGACTTTAGCCGACGATATATGTTAGCAAATTTCTCAAAATTTACTTTCATGCTAATCATAGCAATCTTTTTAATTCATAAACGAACACTAGTCTGTCTATACATACATATACATGTATTTATGGAACCACATAAGCTTTATAATTTTTTATTTCAGTTCTAAGTTTTGATACTAATATTGCAGATAAAGATATTCTTTCTGATCTTACTGAAAAGCTTAGAGCAGCTGTTGATGCTTCTGGGGATGTTACCAAGTTGGCCACAAGTCATGTCGAAGAAGGTTATGGCGCTAATAGTGGAGGTGCATTAAACACATTTTTCAATAAGCTAAACCCAGCGGCAAAACTTTTAACACAAGCAAATGATGATGTTACAACAGTTGGCAAGGTATTGACAAACCATCACCAAAGCCAAGAAACATATAGCAAACATGAGGAAGTTGCCAAAGTAACCACAAACAGCAATTTCCAAAGCCAAGGAACATATAGCAGTGGTGTTAAGGAAGGTCTTGCTTTGAAAACGTCAGCGAATTCAGGTCATGGAGGCTTAAAGGTAGACGAGCAAGAACCTGCAATTGCGCTTAGTGGATATGCTAAGTCGCACGAACTTTCAACACAAACAGGCGGGGCTTTCAATGCAGGTGGCAAGGTGACCACAAACAATTACCAAAGCCAAACAACATATAACAATGATAAGGAAGATTTTTCACAAACGTCAGCGGACTCAGTTTACGGAAACTATCATGACAAATCTGTAAGCAAGCAAAACTTTGCTGATATTTTAAATGCACATGCATCCGAAGGAAACTATGGCGCTAATAATGGAGTTGGATTTGAAAACAAACAAAATCCTACCGAGGATATTAATGGCTTTTTTACCGTTGACGAATCATCAAAACATACAGCTGGTACTTTCAAGACAGCTGGCAAGCCAGTCACAAACGATTACCAAAGCCAAGAAACATATAACGCAGCTAAGCACGATTTTGCTTCACAAACATCAACGAACTCTGGTCATGGAGGCTCAAAATTAGACCAATATGTAAACAAGCAAAATCTTACTGGTGTTTTGAATGGGCATGCCACGACTGAGGGATTTTCAACACAAACAAGTGGGGCTTTCAATACAGGTAGCAAGGTAGCCACGAACAATCACCAAAACCAAGAGCCATACAGCAACTTTAAGGAAGATTATGGATCGCACACGTCAGTCTCAGCAGCTCAAGTACATAGTGCTGTTGAGGAAGTTGCCAAGGTGACCACAAACAATTACCAAAGCCAAGAAACATATAGCGGTGTTGGTTCACAAACGTCAGCGAACTCAGGTTTTGGAAATTATCATGACAAATTTGTAAACCAGCAACAACTTGCCGATGTTTCAAATGCACATGCTGCAACTGAGGGATTTTTAGCACAAATAGGTGGCAAGGTGGCCACAATCGATCACGAAAACCAAGAAACATATAACACTGCTAAGCACGGTGGTTTTGCTTCACAAAATACAGCGAACTCAGGTTTTGCAAATTATCATGACAAATTTGTAAACCAGCAACAACTTGCCGATGTTTCAAATGCACATGCTGCAACTGAGGGATTTTTAGCTCAAACAGGTGACAAGGTGGCCACAATCGATCACGAAAACCAAGAAACATATAACACTGCTAAGCACGGTGGTTTTGCTTCACAAAATACAGCGAACTCAGGTTTTGCAAATTATCATGACAAATTTGTAAACCAGCAACAACTTGCCGATGTTTCAAATGCACATGCTGCAACTGAGGGATTTTTAGCTCAAACAGGTGACAAGGTGGCCACAATCGATCACGAAAACCAAGAAACATATAACACTGCTAAGCACGGTGGTTTTGCTTCACAAAATACAGCGAACTCAGGTTTTGCAAATTATCATGACAAATTTGTAAACCAGCAACAACTTACCGATGTTTCAAATGCACATGCTGCAACTGAGGGATTTTTAGCTCAAACAGGTGACAAGGTGGCTGCAATCGATCACGAAAACCAAGAAACATATAACACTGCTAAGCACGGTGGTTTTGCTTCACAAAATACAGCGAACTCAGGTTTTGCAAATTATCATGACAAATTTGTAAACCAGCAACAACTTGCCGATGTTTCAAATGCACATGCTGCAACTGAGGGATTTTTAGCACAAATAGGTGGCAAGGTGGCCACAATCGATCACGAAAACCAAGAAACATATAACACTGCTAAGCACGGTGGTTTTGCTTCACAAAATACAGCGAACTCAGGTTTTGCAAATTATCATAACAAATTTGTAAACCAGCAACAACTTGCCGATGTTTCAAATGCACATGCTGCAACTGAGGGATTTTTAGCTCAAACAGGTGACAAGGTGGCTACAATCAATCACCAAAACCAAGAAACATATAACACTGCTAAGGAAGGTTTTGCTTCACAAAATTCAGCGAACTCAGGTTATGGAAATTATCATGCAGCCGAAGGAAACCTTGGAGCTGTATTTGGAAACAAGCCCCACCCTAACGAGGATATTAATGGCTTTCTTACGGTTGAGGAATTATCAAAACGTACAGTTGGTACTTTCAAGACACCTGGTACTTTCAAGCCGGTCACAAACAATCCCCAAAGCCAAATAGGCTTTGGTGCACAGACGTCAATCAACTCAGGTCACGCAAGTCATCATGTAGCCGAAGAAAACTATGGCGCTAATAATGCAGGTGCTATTAAAAAAGGTTTCAATTCATACCCATCAGGTCTACAAAATGATCATATAGTCAACGGAGGTGCATATTTTCAGGAAAACTCTTTAAGTAGCGGCAAGCAAACAGAAGCTGTTAATGCTTTTCAGAGAGATATTGTGAAAGTGGGTGGTGGCAAACTTGCAGCACAAGCAGTTGGCACTTTTGGCGAAGTGGCCAAGTTCGTCGCAAATAAATTGCAGGGCAAAAAATCGGGCAACGATAATTCCCAGATAGGCGGACAAAGTTATGGTGCCATATTGGACTTTAAGCCATCATTAGGCAATTATTTGAATAAGCAAAGCAATGGTGGGCAACTTTTAATACAAACAAGTAGCGGCAAACTTGGAAACGAGCAAAATGAAGCTGTTGTAAGTGACTTAGATGCCTTAATCTCAGGTGGCGGCAAACTTGCAGCGCAAGCACTTAGCACTTTTAGCGAAGTTGTCAACAATTTTCAGGGTCAAAAAGTCGAAGAAACTAATGACTCCAATAATGGAGCCCTCAGCCTTATGACAAACATTATATTTAACAAATCTGCAGACAAGCAAAAAGCAGGTGCCGATGCCACTCAGGCAAATGTGAATTTCGCTCAGTTAGGGGATAGCGTGGGTAATTTTCTAACCGCTTTCGTTCCCCAAACCAAATCGAAAGGACTCTTTGGATTTTTTTAAATATATAATACTTAGTGCTAAGTAATATATAAGAATTTCGCCTGCAAGGCTTTTATAAATAAATAAAATGAGAGAAATTTTTTTATGTATTCCAAAATTTATTTTTTATTTATTTTTTGTTAAGAGAAGTAACACCAGGGCCAGCGATATGCATATGGGCTTCTCAGATTTTTATACAAGTATAAAGACATCACATCACATTTTGCAAGAAAAAATTTAACGCCATTTAATTTGACTAAGAAAAAATCTAACGTAAAATTACATTTTGTATACACATCACATCATGCATTAAACACATTCACCACAGCAGGCTACACGAACACACGACTTCAAATTTCGCTAGCTGCATTCGTCGCCCCGTAGCCAGCTACTTAATTATTTTGAAAACGCTAGTCAGCAGCACCATAAGAACCTGATACTGAAGTATAAATATATCGAGCCATAAACACCAAAAAAAAAGCTTAAACAACATAATATTGGAACCTAATTTTATAACCAAAATCGATCATTTGCGATCGTAAATAATCGATTTTAGTCAAAAAAAAAAAAAAAAAAAATAGGAAGTCCAAAAACTGTGTCGCTTTAGCTATTTTAGCGGTTATGGCTCGATATATTTTAGTGGTGCCACTTAAAAAAAAAAAATATATACAAAAAAGTAGGGATTGCCGTTCGGTTTTAACCGAAACCGAAACCGCTGTTTTTAACCCATAAAAATCGAAACCGAAAACGCCAAAAAAGCGTCGGTTTTTAAGTTTTACTTTAACATTATTATATTGTTTAAAAATACAGCAAATACTGAACATTGAAGACTTTTATACATTACTAAGCATTCTGTAACAATGTAAGAAAATTTTAAAATTTTAAGAAAATTATAACAATTCTTTGCATGAAGAATTGTAGTCTGTTATCAAAAAAGCTCTAGCAGATGTAAAGCAAAAAGACAATAATTTTAACGTTCTTCGACAAGAATTTGTACTTTATAAAAAAACGAACAACAAAACAACCAACATATTATTGCTTCACAAGGCAATAACAAAATAAAGTCCCATTCAACTCAAAGCGAAAGAGTGTTTTCTGTCGCTGGTAACTTCTGCACAAAAATAATATTTCGTTTAAACGACTCTGCATTGAACGATTGAACGTTTCTGAAATTTTATTTCTTGAATAATTAAATATACATTTTTTATTCTTAAGCTTTTTATACACACACACACACACCACTAAATGTTCTTTTTCTAATATAAGTACCTGAATTGAATACAAACCTGAGAAACTTTATCACCCCTATAGTAACAATTTTTTCCCTCGAAGAATTTTTCCCAGAAATATTTTCCCATTTTTTGGTTCCCTTATATCATATTTGTCACTTGAATATTTTCACTTTTCCCTTGGTTTTGTTCACTTTATTTTTGCAGGCAAACTGAATTATTACATCGAATAATTTCCACATTTTTCTTCTAATTATATATTAAAAGTTAAAATTATTTATTTTTAGTAAGTAAAGCTTACGATTGTTAACAATAATTCCCTACGACACATTTTTTCATAGAGTATGAATCTCTTTGGTTCACAGACAGTAAATTTCACCACCACGGTAACATACTTAATGAAAAAAATAGCTAAATCAACAGAAGCACCTCCATGAGCACAATTTTAAAGTTAAATAAATTTCACCTATTACCTAAAATTTGTGTGATTTTTTTATTAAACTTAAATTTGTCCGATTTTCAATTAATTTTTAACTTTACAAAAATTCTTCCCTTTTTTACATTCACGTGTACTGATAGCGGGGGAAATTTCACGGGATATTCAAGATAGCATTTTTCTCTTCGAGGGGAATGAAATTTCACGTGAGGAAAAATTTTATTTGCTTTTCACGATAGGGATGATTATTTTTAAATCATCATTTATCTTTCCAGCATAACATACATACCTATTTATTTATATATGTACATGCATATTTTTAAAACCGAAACCGAACCAAAACCGACCGGTTTTAATAGCTTAAAACCGGAAACCGCGGTTTTGGCAATCCCTACAAAAAAGTATAAAAACGAATCAATTTATTTCTTTAATTTTTTTTTTGCGAATTTTACTATTTACAGATTCAGTAATTTCTTTAATACATTTAAAAATTTTTCGTTAACTTTTTTTACAGCTATGCTATTTATGTCACGACACAGGAGCTAGGATGTGATTTTTGTAACAAAAACAATCGACACTAGTACAGTTATAAATTTATTTTTGTTTTTATTTCTTTGCACTTAAAAGCAGAGTACGAAAATAAACGAAACAAATTGTTTGATTTCGTTTTGTTTTTTTTTCTTTCTTTAAAGTGAGTGAAACAAAAACAAAACAAGAACCATGAGAAGGATTATTCAATTTGTTTTTGTATTGTTTTTGCACATAAACACAAACCAGAGAATACATGCGATCGACTGTAAACCAGGTGGGTGTTTATTTTGATAAAATATGGAAGAAGTAGAAGCTGCTCTTGGTGAACAGCAATAATGTTCTTTTCCTGGAAAAACAAAATTGCATCCGGGTCTCAAAAGCTCTGAGTGATTATCTCCATTTAAAATATATTCATTTAGGAATAGATCCATCTTTAACAGACATGAAATTTCTTGATAAGTTTATTTGTTTTTTTTTCATCATGCACTCGTAATCCACTCATTTACATAATGTTACCTTAATATAAAAAGGCCCTAAGTCATTTTTTTTCAATCGAGATTTTTGCATTTTTCGATACGTTAGACGTTCTTATATTGAAAAAATGCACAAAACTCGATTTCAAAAATATAATGAGCTAGGGCCTTTCTTTATTAAGGTAACCATAAGTATTTTGTTAATGTTTGTAAGATGTTTTGACATGACTTCTTCAATGGAATGGCAAAGAGAGCGAAGGCAGACAAATCAAATCTCCTGTCCAGCCTGAAAATACTATTGCTAGACTAACAGCATAAAGGGTTTCTTATATATATTTGACTTAAGTGGACTGACTGCACTCTTCATTTTTCTTAAAACTGAAATGACTTAAATGACGGCAATGGCCTGCATGACGACGCTCTTTTACAACTTGTTCCACGATATTTCGAAAGCAACAATAAAATAAAAATATTTGTTTTTGTTTTCAGTATAAGTAATCGATCGAAAGTTTTCTATCGACATTGTCGGACAGCCTTATTTATAAAAATTATTAGGGATTTTCATACAAAGTTTTTCTTATTAAGCCTTTATAAAGCCTTAATAAGTTTTATAAATAAGGCTGTATATATTTAAAAAAGTATTTTAGTAAACAATTAAAACATTCATTTGGGAAAAATAGAGACTCACAAAACATTTTTTTCTTGTGCAAAAAAAAATAAAATAATTAAAATTTTAAAAATATCTTTTGTAGAAACTTCTTAACACTATAAAAGCTTTCGATTAACACAAATAATTTTGGTTGAAATTTCTTAAAACCAAAAAAAAAGAAAAAACGAATGAAAAACTTGTTAAAGTTTATATTAATCCAATAAAACTCGGACTTATTACACTTTTTAAGCTTTAAATATATTTCAAGTTTTCACTTAAACATATTATTAAACACTGGCAGCTTTTATGCCAGTGTGTTTTGTGCTTGACTCATTTATTTTATTTTTTTATTGTTATTATCATGTGTTTTTATCACAAATTGCATCATTTTATTATTTACGAGTATTAACTGAAAAGTGCAATCGAAAGCTCTTGCCTAAAAGAAATTTTCAGTATAAAACTGCCGTGATATTAACTGAAATATCATATTCTCAACGAATCTTCTGTGAAAGTTACTGTTCAAATAAACAATGCGTGCTTTTTCGATAATATTTTTGGTGGTCTTAGGGTGCTCATTGGCGCTAAGTAGACCCAGTGAGGACTCAGCAGTTGCAGTGAGTGTTGGTAAGTATAAAAAAAGCTATAAATTCAAGTCAAATAGTGGACGTACAGAAATTATAATTTCTCCCTACATTCACGCTAACTGGACTATTTGACATCCTTATTTGTATATTGAAATAAAGATTCATAATGTTGTTTTTTTAGCTTCCGAAGTTCCCCCATTAAGTATTTCTAGCGCTTGGCATGCAATTAAAGATAAAGTTAACGATGTAAATTCCCATGTGGTCAAACCGGTAGTTGATGGTGTGCAGAATGGCCTTAACGGTGCTTGGAATGAAATTAAAGAAACAGTTAATGATGTCGACACCCATGTGGTCCAACCTGTAGTGGATGGTGTTCACCAAGTCTGGAATGATGTGGACTCCAATGTGGTGCAACCGATAGTTGATGGTGTGAATAGTGGCCTTAACGGTGCTTTGAATGAAATTAAAGAAACAGTTAATGATGTCGAAATCCATTTGGTTCAACCTGTAGTGGATGGTGTTGACGAAGTCTGGAATGATGTTACCGATAAAGTTCATGATGTGGACTCCAATGTGGTGCAACCGATAGTTGATGGTGTGAATAGTGGCCTTAACGGTGCTTTGAATGAAATTAAAGAAACAGTTAATGATGTCGAAATCCATTTGGTTCAACCTGTAGTGGATGGTGTTGACGAAGTCTGGAATGATGTTACCGATAAAGTTCATGATGTGGACTCCAATGTGGTGCAACCGATAGTTCATGGTGTGAATAGTGGTCTTAACGGTGCTTTGAATGAAATTAAAGAAACAGTCAATGATGTCGACACCCATGTGGTCCAACCTGTAATGGCTGGCGTTCACCAAGTCTGGAGTGACGAGGACAATGGCCTTTCCGGCGCTTGGAATGCAGTTAAAGATAAGGTTCAGGACATCGATTCCCATTTGGTCACACCCATAGATGATGATGTGCATGATGATCTCCACTAAAGCTGCTTGGCATGAAGTTCACGATAGAGTTTAATATGTTTTCGATAGTTTTTGGGACGACGGTTAGAAAAGTTAGTGTGGAATAAAGAGCCTAAGGCAAGTCGAATGTCAAACATCGTGGAACAGGCCTTTGTTAAGAAAATAAAAACAAAATTTAAAACATTTTAACTTTTTGTCTTGTTTTTTTGTGGCTTTCTTCGTTAAGGAATTTGTATCAAAAACTAAAACAAATTTTTAAAATTTTCGAATTTTTTTTTAATTCAATTTAGGCTCAAAATAAATTTAAAAAAATAAAGTAATTTGCAATTCAAAATCAGTTGCAACATATTTATTTATTTATTTATAGGCATGATATTTTTTTATATTTTATTTCAGTTTTGATTAATGCCTCAGCCCGGAAAGGGATTAAAATTTTACCAGGCCACTCCGGTAAAAAAAAAAAAAACATTTTCATATAACGAGCTTGTGTTTCGCTTAAGTCATAAATTAGACCATACAATCAAGCACATTATGAGCTTTTTTAATACAGTGAGTGACTTATTATAAAATCAGAATTTTTTTCTAATACATATTTTAAGGCAACGTACTGTGGGATGAAAGCCTTCATAAGTGGCGATTAATTCAAAAGATGAACTTTAACTTTCACAACCATATTTGGTACCATATGAAAGTAGATAAAATTCTACATCACTAAATGCAAAAATAAAAGTTCTTGGTAGTTTACTTTATTTGCAGTGTGTGTTCAAAGTTCAATAATTTTAGTTATTTTTGCGCGCATTGATTAAAAGAGAAAATCTTGATATTTCAAGTGATTATAGTTTTTGTTGAGACTTCTATAAGTAAACGTTTTATAATGGAACCGTCAACTTCAGGTATATGAGCATTTAAAAAGTTATATTTTGTTTAGATAAATGTTTTAGAAATATTTTAAAAAAAAATAAAAAATTAAGTTGCTCTAAAAATGTGGTATTTTTGATATATATGTACATTGAGTTTCAACAACTGCGGATGAGTCACAGAGAAAACAGTGCCTAATAATTACCTCATAAAACAGAACAAAAATTAATAAGAAATCTCTATGGTTTTTTTCAATAAGGAAATCTTATTAATTTCATAGAGAAAACCTTTTTGAAAAAATCAAGAAGAAATCTTGTAGTTTTTATGAGGTTATCTTATTGATTTTTTTAATAAGGTTTACTTCTTGATTTTATGAGGCGACCTCATAAAATAAAAAAAAGATTATGTATGTCTTTCTTTATTCTTTGTGCTTTACTTATATATTTTCATTTAAATTCTATACCATATACTTTGAAAGGAGAGAAGTATTGAACCAGCAAACTTCTGACTGATAGACAAACACTCTAACCAATATGCTAACAAGCAGTCTGAATAACCATTGAAATAATTTTGCAAACATGCTTGTACAAAAAAGAAAAAGATCATGAAAAAAATTGTCTGTGTCTGTTTATAGATATGAAATAACAAGGCACCTCATAAAATCAAGAAGATTTCCTTATTAAAAAAATCAATAAGATGCTTTACACATAATCATATAGGAACCTAATAAAATCAAGAAGAAAACCTTATTGAAAAAATCAATAAGATAGCCTAATAAAATCAAGAAGAAAACCTTTTTAAAAAAATCAATAAGGCAACCTAATAAAATCAATAAGAATCCATATAGTTTACAATTTATAAGAAAACCTAATAGAATCAAAAAGTTTTTCTCTATGGATTGTTTTTTTTTTGGCGCCAAAAATAACGGAAATTGAGTAAAAAAAGTTGGGAATAATAAGATTTCTTCTTGATTTTATGTGGTTTTCTTCTTGATAAAATTAATAAGATTTACCACGTAAAAACAATAAGGAATCTCTATGAAAAAATCTTCGCTTCTTTCTTCTGGGATACCCCTTAGTGTAAAAACGTTTCATAGAGAAAATCTTATTTATTCTATGAGGCAGTTTTTTCTCTGTGGTGCAGCAAAAAAATCCTTTTATTCTCTTAAAATATAAGCTAATAAATCCCAGAATCACTGTTGCCAGAATTTCTAGGGGTGAAATCGTCAAAAACTACAGATTTCTGTGCAAAAAATCGTCATTTTAGAAAATCGTCAAAAAAACGTCAAATCAAAAATATTAAATTTTTTTTTGTATTTTAATTGTTTTATTACAGAAACTATTACAATGGTTCAAACTTATTAACTATGCTTTCAACAAATATACACATATACATTTAATATATCTATATAACCTAAATATGAAAACCATTAAAATTGAAAATAAAAGTTAAAAAAACTTAAAATGAAATCAGAATTCACATACGTACATATATATTTATTTTTAAAACAGATAATTTATAAAAAAAAATTTGCATTTTTGTTATAGAAACATTTTATGTATAAATATCAGAATTTAACTTTTTTGAACACAAAAAAATCATACCATAACAAAAAACCAACTCTAAAAATGCAATACTAAAAAAACTTGTCCATATATGTTAAATTTAGAAAAATCGTCATTTCTGGACCTAAAATCGTCACTAGTGTATTTTGAGAGGTGAAAATCGTCAAAATGCAGAGAAATCGTCAATTCTGGCACAGTGCCCAGAATACCTATTTGCGCATTTCTGCGATTTTTGAATTATGAAGGTTTTTGTGAGAGAATTCCAGTTACTAAACATCAATATGAAAAATGCATATTAAATATTATTTTTTTTAGTTTAAACAAAAAAATATTTTTAAGGGCACATAAAGTATGCTCTAATTTACTATTAAATTTACTGATTTGTCTTTTTTTATTTCAAAGTTACAGCAAAAATAGTCAAATAAGACCATTTCCTCCAAAATACAAAAAAGCCCATAAAAGGTTAAACATTTTTTTTCAAATTTTTTTTTAAATGCTGGTTTTTTATGTATTTATTAGTATTCACTTTAAAATTACGACTTCTATGAATTAATCGCCACTTTCTCTACCATTCACCCCACTGTGCAACGGTTGCCAAATGGTGTTCCAGAAATCCTTGATATCCATAGCAATTTTCACGTCTACTCTTAACTTTCATTTGTAATATCTTTTTGTGTGCGGCTAACAGTGGTCCAGAATCGTTCTTTATCAGACAAATTTCATTAACTTTTGTTCTAATGTTTATGCTTTGGTTACTCTTTTTTACTGGATAGATACGGGTAACGTTTTTGGATTTTAAATTCAAATTCGGTTTCATTAGAATCAGTACATTGGTTCTTGATTAATTTAAGGTTAAAGTTGAAGTTTTCATTTGTTTTCTAATTTTGCATTGAAATGCGCACTTTTTTGTTACAAAAAAATGTCTTATAACGATAATTATGCAATAAAGTAGGTTTTTGAAACTTGAATACTTTAGCTTAGTTTTTTCAGTCATAAATAGATTCTAGACTACTTTGGATACACATATATGCACAAATATATAAGACATGCCCAAACATGAATAACTCAACTGTTTCTACTTGATGCATATCTGCACGACACTATCTTATTAAAATAATTCTGCCAAAAAAAAAAACGACTTCAATGCAAAGATCTTATAGAACATATATGTACGTTAAAAAATCCCCGACAGATTTTCGAAAAAAAAATTATAGGACTAAGCTGGAAGTAAACCCTTTCAAACAAAAAATAATTTAAAATGCTCACATATAACAGAGTTATGCTTTTAAATAGGGAGATTCTCAAAAAAATATTAGTAATCGGTTGACAAATGACAGAGTTATGCATGGAAGAGAAAATTCCCATGTCTGATATTTGAAAAAAAAAATTGAATTGAATTAAAAAAAAAAAAAAAAAAAAACGCTTTACAAATGACGGAGTTATGCATAAGGAGACCAAAATTCCTCCCCCCCCCCCCGAACTAAATTCGAAAATGAAGCACTTAATCTTAGGCAATGTCCTTCAGACTAACAAACAACTTTGAAAATCGGTTTACAATAGACCGATTTATGCATAAAGGGAGAGAATTTCCCCACCGATTTTCGAAAAAAAAAAAAAATATTTGTTCAAACTACAGGCAAACGAAATAAAAATTTTAAATTTGAATCGATTCACAAATGACAGAATTATGCATGGTTGGGAAGGGGGAGGAGGGGGAGGTGGTGAATTCGCTTCTTCAGTAATGACAAATTATCTTGAAAATCAGTTTACAAATAACGGACTTAGGCGTGTACAAACATAAAAAAATTATAAGCAATTACAATAAATTTTGGTATTTTTTTTTTGATAACTTTTGAGTAGTTTCATTAAAATAAAAAAACGTGTTCCACAGGTGGGTCGTGGCGATTTCATAGTATATATGGGGTTAAAGTAGGCATACTGATCTCTCTCTAGATGGTTTAGGATCTTTTTTATCCCTTTGATTTTCAAATTTTATATTCTACTAAACTTCAAATTTTACGAAAATATGGGGATTTAAAATTTATTACAAAACACCAAACCAACTACAAATTGTACAGGATCTCCACATATCATTTATTATAAATAACAGTTTTTTTAACATAAAAAAAACTGTAGCCCGTTATAGATAATAGTTTTCGAGGAAACATAATTTATTTTAGATCAAGTGAGGAGGGCAAGGCAAATTACTGAACTTTTTAGATAGGGACAATCAAGGAAAAGTCAGTTTTGGTTATTTTTTTAAAGTAGGATCGAAATAGTTTTGAATGAAAATATTTAGTGACTGCATAGATGTGTACTAGGAGAGTCCGAGAAAAATGAAAAAAAAAAATTATTAACTGAGAACATGTCTAGTTTTGTTCGCCAGTTCCTCAAATATGGAAAATTTTTTAAATTAACACAAATTTTTCATTTTTAGCAGCATGTCACGCCCACTAATGTGAATATTTTTAATCTAATTTTTTGGCTACCTTAGTTTTGATATGTTTCCTTTCTGATGGTGTACAAATTTTAAGAATCTATTTCAGTGATGCATTTTGAGTTTTTTGGTTTAGGGCCAAATTAAAGATTTAAAAGGGCCAAAATACCTTTGATCACAATTTTTTTTATTTAAGCGAAATCAAAACTGTCTAATAGTAATACGGTGAACGTGTTTTATTTTGTTTAGAGCAAAAACAAAAATTAGCGACAAAAATTCAAGTTTGCTTAAAAGAGTTTTTTTTTATATTGAAGTAGATTAATATTTTATGTGTATGTTGCTTAAAAAAATTAATTTTAGTTAACAAAAAACTTATTCTATTCTAATATGTAATTCTAATTTTACTGTACACAATTCCTAAGTCTTTAGTCCAACAGTTCCTCAATTTTTCCTGTTTAAAAGGATGATACAGTATTTGCATAAGACGATTTCTTATACATATCAGTCTTTATAATATTTCGCGAAGAAAAGATTCTTTCTACACATTCTGAGGAGTTCTTTGAACAATTCTGTATAAATTTGTATGCAAAGGTTTATCTAAACGATTTTTAATTTTAGAAATCTCTTTCGAAAATTTACTCCTAATTAAATCTTTGAATTTTTTACATTCTGCATCTTGCAAAAGAGCCCTCCCACATTCATTACTTAATTGTTCTGTGTATGTTTCGTTAGGAAAAAGTTTAATGCCAAGTGGGATAATACTATTAGCTTTTCCACTTAAAATATGATCTGGCTCATTTTTCGGAAACCAGTTTAAATAAAAATCTCCCAAAATGAAAGTAGTTTTTAAAACAGGAGAAAACTACATTAAAAAATGTGATCAAAGGTTTGAAGTAGTTAGTTAGATTTTGAGCTGAAAGGGCCCAATTAGCTTAGAAAGTACCACAAGGCCATCAACCATCCAAAAGTGCTACAAATGGCCCAATTGTGACAAATTTTGCATCACTGATCTATTTCAAGAATAAACTTAGGTTTTGACCAATTAAAATTGATTACGAACCACCGTGCGGCTGTGTTTTACTCACTATTTATATATATATTATTTAACATGTGGCATCTTGGCATACAAAATGTCAAAATAAATTCAGTAAAGTGCGACTATGACTCGCGCACGAAGGGTTCCGTTCGAACACTAGATATGTACTTTAATACAAACTTCATCCTATATAATATGTAGTTCTGGCATTTTTTTCGTTTTTGGGGTCTTTTCGGTTTTTTTGTTTTGGCGGTTTTTGCGTTTTTTCGGTTTTGGCGATTTTTTTAAGTTCCGGCTCTTTTTTTAGTTTTGACACTTTATTTTCTTGTTTTGGCGATTTTGTTCGGTTTTTGGCGTTTTTTCATTTTGGCGATTTTTTTTATTTTTGGCAATTTTTTTCATTTATGCGATTTTTTTTTATTTAAATTTTTTTTTTTTAGTTTTGGCGACATTTTTGCGTTTTGTCGATTTTTTTCGATTTTTGGCGTGTTTTTTTCATTTTGGCGTTTTTTTTTCATTTGGGCGATTTTTTCGAATTTGGCGATTTATTTTAGTGTTAGAATTTTTTTTTAATTTTGGCGATTTTTTTCGTTTTGGCGATTTTTTTTTAATTTTTGGCGATTTTTTTTTTTTGGTTTGGCGATTTTATAATTTTCGGCTTTTTTAGTTTTACCGTTTTTGAACATTTCAAGTGTTTGCCTCTTACGGTTTCCAAGATATAGCAAATTGTCAAAATTACATAGTCAAAATTGCATTAACTGATGGAGCACCCTTTAATTTTAATTTTTTAAAATTTAGTGTTAATTGTTGTAGTCTGTATAAAAATACACTAATTTTACAAATTTCAAGTTTCAATATACATATGGGATTTTAACATTTTTCGTTGCTCGTTTAATTTTTAATTCTCATGTATTTGTTGTTGTAGCGGCCAAGGTTCTACATACTGTGTCCAAATTTCAGGTCCGTAGCTCTTACGGTTCCTGAGAAAATACCGTGTAACGGACAGACGGACAGCGTAGCGAAAACGATAGGGTTCCTTTTCACCTTTGGTGTACGGAATCCTAAAAAAGGGAAAAGCGTAAGGAAGGAAAAAAACTAAACTTGCGAATATCGTTAAAATATGTTAGTGAATACAAAAGGGGATAAATTTTCGTTATATGCTTTTTCTTACATCCTTCCAAATTATTGCTGGAAATTTATTTAAATGACAGATAGAGCTCACAAAGTAAAGCTGCAGCAAAATTTGTGCGAGAAAAGCCATTTTTGTTATTTCTTTTAATTTACACGGTTTTCATTACAACTTCCTCATTTCAAGCGAGAAATTTTACCAGGATTGGACAAAAAAAAAGTGTATCCAGTCGAACACTAGCTATTATTTTTATAACTAAATGACCTTATTTTTTATTGCTAAGATCAAGATATATTAATATAAATTTTTTTGTAGCAGGAATTAGTTAAAACTCTGATATGAGTGATAAAAATAATCTGCATATGCTCTGAGTTAAAGCTTAAAACTTTATGATATATACTCGTATACATACGAGTAGTTAATCAGTAACATATAGGGATGTTAGCTTTTCTATGTATGCTAAGCTTATACAAGATTGAAGTTTGGTGTAGGAACGAACACAAACTGACGTTTACGGCGACAGACTCCTTTTCTCAGAGCAAAAAATGGTCCAGTATAAGCACATTAAATATTATATCAGGCTTTAATGGACATGGCACCGCCCACTTCTTTAAGCACAAAAGTATTTCATTGTTTTTGCCAAATTTCGTGGGAATCGTATACGTGGTTTTTTTGGGAATTGTTACAGGCACTAAGGGCCATTTTCACAACTTGACTTTAGCCTAAGCAGGATTTTGTCTGTCCTATAAATGGCTTTGCATTATAAAACCTTCATGTATTATTTTTTTGTCCATTAAATATTATTGATAATAATAATAAAAAAATAGAAATTATAATAATGCAAAGCTAAGTTATAATAATGCAAAGCTTTTGAGGGCTTTAGGTGGATCCTATGCATAGAGTTGCTAATGCAAATCCAGCAGGCAACCTTTACCCAAAAATTTCTTAAAACAACTAGAGATATTATGTTAAAATTTCATTTAAACAAATAAGAAGTTCAACATATACTAGTTGCTCTAAGAACTTTTTGGATAATGATTGCCTGCTGATCTTCATAATCAGCAGTGAGATGCGCATAGGATCCAGCTAAAACCCTCAATAATCAATTACCATAAATTTTTAATAAAAAAAAATGTTTAAATAAGTTAAATAATAATTTGAAATTATTAGTGCACTAACAAATGTTACACTTAAATAAGTTTAATTATACATAATTTAAAATGAGACATGCTGATCTTGAATTCCTCATAGAAGATAGACCCCTGCAAAAATTTTAAGACATGAGGGATTTTATCAAATCCTTTAGTGCAGCGAAGTTAAGTTGGCGAGACATTGTTTTTTCAATTATTGCAGGTTATTGCAGGTATAGGAGTAAGGAAGAAAATACTTCGTAGCGGAAGAATTTGTGATGCTGGCTTCTTCATACGCATAAGCGCGTATACAAATGTCATGCATGTACATACGCACACACGTTGTGCATATGATCTTTTATTTTTCTCCCGACATACATTAGTTGTGTGCGCTTGCTTTAAAAACCCACCCTTAAAAACATTATAGCTTACCATCTACAAGACGTCTTCGTGACATCGCTTGTAAACACTCATATATACGAACATCAGTACATCCATCGTGCTTCGCTTACACTCAAAAAAAGACATATACCATTATTAAGGAAAAAAGGTTTCTAAATTAAAGTAAAAAAATTTCTAATTTTAAGTAAATTTTTACAAAAATCTAGTATAAATTACTTAATATGAGTAAAAAAATAAAAAGTTCATGTCCTTAAAAATAGTTCATAAAAATACACACAAAAATTCTCACATTCTAGGACAAGTTTACTGGCTTAAAGGAAATATTTACCAAAAATTGGAAAATGGTTTAAAAAACCTAAAACCTAAAAACTAGTCAATCTCGTCTTAAATCAAAAAATAAATTTTAGGAAATGACTTACTCCTGATTAGTTCATCAAATTTGACTTACTTGAAAGATATAAAAAGGTATTCTAAATTTTAGAAAAATATTTACTAGTTTTAAGTATTTTTTCTTAGAATTATAGAATATATCTTATGTTTGCATTAAGCCAAAAATCTAAGTAAGTTCATTTGAACATGAAATATATTTTTTTGAAAATAAAATAAAATTTTAAAACTCAAAAATTTCAATGCTTATTCAGGCTGCCCTGTTAAGCATTTGGTTAGAGTGCTTGCCTATCAGTCAGAAAGTTGTTGGTTCAATACGTGTCTCCTCTCAAGGAATTAATATGTATGTGTGGTGAATTATTTAAGAATATAATATAATATGAAGATATAATTAAAAACATACCATGTGGTATACAATTTAATTAAAAATAAAAATAAGTATTAGAATTAAAGACATAAAAAAACTGTGAAAAATTTACTAAATTGTAGATCAAAGACGAACAAATTTTTTGCAAAGCTCCGAATTTTATTTGAAAATTTTACTTAATTTTAGAAAAATTTTACATAAATATAAAAATATAATTACTATAAAGTAGTCATTAATGAACTAGAAATTTAGTAAACATTTTATTGGTTTCAAGTAAAAAACAGCTTTAGCGTCACACGACAACTTTTTTTTACTTAAATTTGGAAAATTTTCCAAAGTTTTAGTTAGTTTTTTTTTTGAGTGTATTAAACGACAACATTTATTACTGGTTTAGTATAATACATGCCAAGAGAAAACATTAAAAAACAAGACGTGTTTACATTTCAAGACTGTTTACGCAGGCCTCTAATAGAAGATAGCAAATAAATGAAAAATCGCCATCGCAATCGTTTCCTTTGTGTTTCTGTTCTAGCAACAAATAATATTTATTATTATTCTTGCATTTTTTGTTATTAAAAATATTATTTTATTATTTAATCTCGGAAAAGTTTAAACTAAATTTGTTGTTTAAACAAACTTTTCACTATAAAAGCCATCAAGATTTTGCTTAAGATATCATATTCTCGACAAGTCTTTTGTGTGTTGCTGTTGAAAAATAAAGTATGCGTGATTTCTCGGTTGTATTTTTGGTGGCTTTAGGTTGCTCATCGGCGCTAGGTAGACCCATTGAAGACTCATCAGTTGCAGTGGATGTTTGTAAGTATTAAAAAAAAATTATAAATTTAGGTCAAAGTCACTCGAGGTTTAAAAATTGTAGTTTTTTGTTTCCTGGAGTATTTGACTTGCAATTAGTAATGTTTACATATTTATATATTGAAAATTACAACTTTTATAATATTATTTTTTAGCTGCTGAAGTATCAAAGTCCAGTATTTCTAGCGCCTGGAGTGCAATTAAAAATAAAGTTCATAATATCAATTCCCATGTGTTCAAGCCTGTAGCTGATGGTGTGCAGGATGGCATTACTGGTGCTTGGCACGAAATTAAGGATACGGCTCATGATGTAGACTCTCATGTGATTCAACCAGTAGTCGATGGTGTAGATTCCCATGTTGTTGAACCTGTAAAACATGGAGTTTCGGATGCTTGGAATGGTGTTAAGGACAAGCTCCAGAGTGTCAATTCTCATGTATTTAAACCTGTTGCTGATGGTGTTCAGGATGGCATTACCGGCGCTTGGGATGAAATTAAGGATACGGCTCATGATGTAGACTCTCATGTGATCCAACCAGTAGTCGATGGTGTAGATTCCCATGTTGTTGAACCTATAAAACATGGAGTTTTGGATGCTTGGAATGGTGTTAAAGACAAGGTCCAGAGTGTCAATTCTCATGTATTTAAACCTGTTGCTGATGGTGTTCAGGATGGCATTACAGGCGCTTGGGATGAAATTAAGGATACGGCTCATGATGTAGACTCTCATGTGATCCAACCAGTAGTCGATGGTGTAGATTCCCATGTTGTTGAACCTATAAAACATGGAGTTTCGGATGCTTGGAATGGTGTTAAGGATAAGGTTAGTAGTATCAATTCCCATGTATTCAAACCTGTGGCCGATGGTGTCCAGGATGGTCTTACTGGTGCTTGGCATGAAATTAAGGACACAATGCATATTGAAGATTCCCATGTTGTCGAACCTGTAGTCGATGGCGAGGATAATGGTCCCAATGACGCTTAAAATGAAGTTAACCATACAGTTCATGGTGTGCCTGATTTTAGGAGAAATTTAAAGAGGGACTACATCAACCATACTCAACTTAATAAAACGAAAATAATAAAATAACCAGCAAATTCAAAATATCAACATCTATTTTTTTAATTTATGTATTTTAAAAGGTAAACATTTCTTGATTCTTGATTTCACCACCGCTCGGAATGCATGGAAACCATCAAGAAATTTATGCTGTTCCCGGGTTTTTTAAAGTAAACAACTTCGAAAGCTCTAAAATTGGTTATTTTTTTCTTTGCAAAGTCAGCAGCAAGCATTGTTATTGCCGAGATCTGATTGGCTGTTGTGCTCTGACGTTGTGAAAGCACAAAAGCTCTTTAGGAAAAGTTTGCACATTAACTATATGTTTTGCAAGTAGCTGGTCTATAAACATTATGGTATCTAAACGTGGTCTATGTGTTTAATGTATAAGTTCTAATGACAACTTATACTTTGTTAAAAAATTAAAATAATTTCATCAAAATGGTTAAATGTGTTTGCCATTCACTGAACTTTTGCAGCTCACAAGTGGCAAAATCAATTCCTACTTCTGTAGAATTTCTTGTTATTTCTCGCACTCTCCGTTGCGAACGCTTAAGTACAAATAAATACAGTAAAATCCCGGTAATTCGTACCCCGATAAATCGTAATTCCCGATAATTCGTAATAAACTGTCGGTCCCTTGAAAAATTTCGTTAACTCGTAAATTTTCCAGACATATAGAGACAACAGAAATATGGAAGGAATGATTTTTTGTTTACCTCTATTTTTTGCGTGTGTGTTTATTTTCTTAAAATCAGTTTTTTAATGAATAAAGAAAAATGTCAAAGCGCACGCATAAAACAAATTTTTATTTTGTATTTTATTTTTAGCAATAGTTTTTTATGTTTTTTTTATCGGTTTAGTAAATAAATTGAAAAACCCCGTTAATTCGCATTTATTTTATTTTAACTCCCTATAGTTCCTAAGAAATGGCAGGTCCCTTGCGATTACGAATTATCGGGATTTGACTGTATTCGATTTAATCAATTTAGGTGTGGACTCAAATAAATTTCACAAACTTGTACTATTATCAAACACTAGATGTTTATCATAAGAAAAGCTGTGCAAAGAGTTTTGAAGCAATGGATTGAGTTACAGCATCATTTTAAAATGATATCAAACAACAATATTGACAAAATATTTTTGGGGATAAAAATTAGGATTTTTCTTTTGAAATGGGGATTTTTTGGGGACATGATGATTTAAATTGGGGACAAGAGGCAAAGTTTTATGGCAGCACTGGTTTTAATGTTAAAAACAGCCCTACAAGAAATGGATGACTGAAACTAACACAAACAACATTTTTTTTACTAACACATTTGCAACAATTTTACATTCAATTCAACTGTTATTATAGTTGCTCTACTCTAACATATATGCTAGAGTGGAACGACTAATGTACATATGTCAGAATTTTTAAAATATTGAATTTTATTGAAAATAATTCATAGTTCGTTCATTTTGTAAAATTAAAATGTAAATATAAAAGTGGTAAAAAAATTATGGTGTTTGTGAAAAAGGTAAGATAAAAACAATAATGAACAAAAGAAATTTTATACAATTTAATTGAAAATATACATACATATGTATGTATGTATGTATTCGTGTAATTTTCAATTTTTAGATATTTGGAAAGATCAAGATGCGTTGGGAGTTGTAGAAGGCGGTAATGCAATTCATTCTGCCTGTGAAGAGTTTACAAAAGTGTTAAAAAGATAAGTAAAATAGCGAATAAAAGAATTCACATTAATTTAATATGTATATTTATTTTCAATATTTCAGACATTTGTCAAGAGCTAGGTGCTTTGGAGATGAAAAGGTGTGAAGAGGGCTAGATACCGCTGAAGTTATTTTGTGTTTTTATTTGTATTTTTTGTCTTAAATATGCATGTTATTTACTTGTGTAATTTAGTTATTTTTATAATAAAAAGCAAATAAAATAGAAATTATATTTGCTGTCAATATATCAATCATAAATGAATACTCAACTGTGGGGGATATATTATTCAATAATGAACAGTCAAACTTGAGTAATATTTATGCTATCATTGATTAGTAAAAGGCACTGGAGTGAGCAGTTCAACTATATGTTATATTCATTGGTTAGAGAGAGATGCAACATCACACGTACACAAAAGTTTCCATCACATTTTTCATTTTGCCTTTAACAATGTGATAGAAACTTTGTTCTACGCATTGATGGATATATCCTGCATGACTTCCGATCAAATGAGCAGTCAATTGACTGGTAGTGTTCTTGTAGGGAGGTTTTAACTTTAGGTTTGAAAAGACTATAAAATAGTTTTTTTTTTTAATTCGCTCGTAGATTATACACATCAGGGTTGGAAAAATTGGTACAATTTTACTTTTTTTGTTACTATTCAAAGTCGGAAAGTACAATAGTGCACTAGACTAATTTAGTACATTTAGGGGATCTCCCCAGTTTCACTGCGTATTTATTTTCAAACGATTGCACACGTCAATTTTCACTTTTGAACGATGATACTCATATTCTTCTCACTTGAAAACGGTCTTGTGAAAGTAACGAGAGAATCCAAAGAATTGAACTCGCCCATTTCCAAATAATTTTTTATCTAAATTCGGATGCTGGAGAGCACATGCTATTAATTTGAATATATTATAAATTTCAACTTAAACAGGTGTAGCCATATGCTTTAACATCCCAACTTACGAGCAAATTTGTAAAAACGATTCGGCAGTCCAAACAAAGTCGACTATTTTAATTGAAACAAGTAAAAATATTTTATTTGAAATAAAAAAACTTTTAGTTCAATTAAGGTCAAAAAAGTAGAATTTTTGAAAGTTATTAGTGCAATTTTAAAATTCTCAATGCCATCCCTGATACATATGTATTTGTACATATTAAATAACGGGAAAAATCAAATGATGCCAAATTTTATAAATATATGCATATACAAAAGTTGTTATTACAGCAATTGTAATGAAAAAGCGGAAAACTTTTAGTTTTAAATATAAAAAGTTTTGTAAATAATTATATCTGTTAGTTGTATTATATTTAAAAATGGTTGCAGACGAACTATTGTTTCCATGATATAAATATAGAATGTACTTCATTCTCTCTTTGTTTTTAAAAATAAGTATTTTTGAAGTCGTTTTTTGAGAGAAATAAAGAAAAATGTTCCCATATAGTATAAAATTTAAGTCTTCCCCTAGAAATTTTTTACAAAAATGTGTAATTATCTTAACAAAAATTTGGGAATAAATAAAATTATATACATAACTACATATCTGTGAAGTTTAAAAAGTGATTATGTAATAACTTATCTCATACTTTTAAGTTTTCTGCTTAATACAAAACTTTTTTATATTTTCATCTAAATTTGGCATTGAGAAGCCAAATTGATTGATGATTTGGATTATTTGACAACGAATTTTCATTAAGTTTAACAAATATTAATTGATATTGCATTCTGTTTAATCTACATAATAGCCCAGTTCACAATCTTGTACAAATGGTCTTGCATCGTGACATGTGCAAAATGGTATATTACATTGATACTCACCACTAAGAATTGTTAAGTGGTTATTATCAATATACTATACCATTTTGCACATGCTACGATGCAAGACCATTTGCACAAGATTGTGAATTGGGCTAATATGTTTCTTGTTGATTGTAACATTCTTTTCTAAAAAAATTGGTTTCATAACCGATCAGATCTTTTGGCAAGTCTATTTCACAGATCTTATAGGCTCTTAGCTACTGTTGGCGAACACCAGCAAATGAAGTGAATTTAAAAAATGCTGCACTCTTATTTCTTTACTTATGCCCTAATTTAGTAAGAAGATTTAGGACGTTTTTTTGTTTGAAAATAATTTTCTTGTTTTTGAATTCTCTAAATTATTTTTTTCAAAAATGGTTGTTGTCTTTCATAATGAAAAATTAAAACATTATTACCATGTTTTTAAAACATAAAAATAAATTTAAATTATTATACAAAATTTTGAAAAGTATATGAAAAAATATGTGTTGGATATAATGTTTGGAACAAAATCGTAAAGCAAATACACAAACCTTCTAGCATAGACAGTAAATAATGTTTTAAAGAATCATAACTGCAGTTTTTTTTTCGTCCATAGACAAGACGATGCAATCTTCGAACAGAATTTAGGCATTATTGTTGAATTTATACATTCTGTATTCTATAAAAACAGTTTTTAAATAATTTTTGAATAAAATTTTCAAACAAACAGGAAACAGAGGGGGTAATATTAAATTAATACGGTAGCACGATTTTACCGGAAACTTCAAAATACTTATACTTGTCAGATGGTGAATGTCAAGAAAAAATTACAGAATGAAAGTACCTTGTATGTTTATATCATGATTGTTTCTGTTTATTAAGTTGATATACATCTGTTAAATATGCAAGTTGAAAGTGTTATTGTGATTTAAGGTGCAATCAGACGTGACATAACAATAGCCGTAGAAAACAGCCGTTCGAACCAAACTAATGGGCAACATTGTATTCGATTATAGGTGACTCGCCATAAAGCCATATCCATTACCGTAGAAATCAATTGAATTTTGGTTTGGTTATGGCTATGACATTATGGCCATGTCACGTCTAATTGCACCTTTAGTATTGTAAAATTCGCCTTCGGTTTAAATTCATGCTTGGCCTAAAAAAGTGACTTCAGTCGAAACCTTATTATTATTTCCATAAATAAATGACCTTATGTTTGATTGTTAAGATTGGGTGCCCCTGTGGCTGAGTGGTAGCCATGCTAGCCTCTCAGTCCAGAGGTCGTGGGTTCGATTCCCACCATAGACCCTGGGTGTTTTTCGCAGACAAGCTAATCGCTTTGCGAGTTGTGTTTGTTAAAAAAAAATTTAAAAAAAAAGTAATATTTAGTTAAAATTTGTTCATCCGGTTTCAGTTGATAATAAAATACTTTATAAATTTGATATGAGCGATAAAAAAAATATAATCTGCATGTAGTCTGAGCTAAAGTTCAAAACTTTATGATATTGCATTTATAGTTAATCACTAATATGTAGGGTAGCTATATTAGGATATTAGCTTATCTATGTATGATAAGTTTATAAAAGATTAAAGTTTGGTGTAGGAATGAACACAACCTGACGTTTGCGGCGAGAGATTCCTTTTCCCAGAGCGTAAAAAATGAAGTCAATGCGTTTTTAGATGTTGAAAATATTGTTCCTCTTCTTTGGGATTTTCTTAAGGTAAACTCATTAAAACATTTTTTATGTAAACATCATTTATACAAATTATTAAGGCTTAATAATTTGTTTTTATGATAATTTGTTATAAAAATCCTTTATAAAGAATTAATAACTTTTATAAATTAGTTTTAAATAAATTTTTTTATGAATATAAAGCCCAAATTCCACTATCGGCACAATGCACAGTTTTTCGTCGGCTCACTGAAATAAAGTCATAAGTAATAAGTTAAATTGTCCTTATTTTTAAACTAATTGTAGTATAAGGACATAAATGCACCAAACCGCATTGATAATAAATAAAGCCATCTTAGACTTATTCCGGAATTAATAGCGAATATTGGCTTATTACTTTTGAATTTTTTGCAGGGAGCCGTCGAAAATCGCTTGATTGTGCCGATAGTGGGATCTCAGCTTAAGCCTTTAACTTTTAAATAGAACTCGAAAAAAAATTAATTCAGTAATATGCGACCTTGTTTCTTTTTTGGCGATTTTTTCGGGGTTTTGGCGTTTTTTTTTTAGTATTGGAGACTTTTTCGTTTTTGGCGATTTTTTAGTATTAACGCTTTTTTAGTTATGGAGAGTTTTTCGTTTTTGGTGATTTTTTTCACAATTCATGTTTTGAATTTAGCGATTTTTTAAGTTTAGCGCTTATTGGTTTCTGGCGATTTTTTCCATTTTTGGCTTTTTTTGTGTTTTGGCGACTTTTTTATTTCCGATAATTTTTTGCATTTTAGCGATTTATATTAATTTTGGTGATATTTTTCATTCAGACGTTTTTTGGCGATTTTTCTTTACGTCCTATTTTTAATTTTGGAATTTTTAAGCTTTAGCGTTTTTCAAAATATCAAAATATAATTACCTGACACGTCAATTGTAGGAACGTAGTGGCATCATCGCATGCGATTGCAAACCGATCGTAATTTTTCTCAAAATTAACAATAGTTTTTTATTTTCCATGGCGCTGGATATTGCATTTAATTCACAATGGATGTTGAATTGTGAAAACAATTAACAAATTTAATGTAAATTCCCTTAACGTTGTATAAACTGCTGTTCATGGAAATATCAGGCTGGTGTATGGTATCAAAAATGTCGGTATTGCCAAGTGTCGAAAGCGATTTTTTGCCCTCTTTACAGTTACATCAAGATAAGCTGGTTCAATTGAAAGATCTTCATTCAGGTTATTGAAAAATTTATTGAAGCATTGCTTCTTCTAAATTAAATATTTTTACTCCCTTTTACATCTTAAACTGGTGGCCCTACTGTATTGAGACGCCAACTCACCCCAAAACCGGTTGCCTGCAGATTTAAAAAAAAAATTTGTGTTCATTCATGAACTCTGGCATTACTCCTTTTTGTCGTGGATTCAACTTATTATATTTACGTCGCTTTTCACAATGTATGATTAAGAGTTAACGTGCAATTTAACTGACAGTTCTTCATACAAAACTTGCCGTTAAAGTCCCTGTTAGCTTTTAATTGTACATTGCGAAAAGGGCCGTTAGTCCTAGAAATAAAGGGTCCGCCAGATAACTTTTTTTTTTTTGAAAATGCTATAAAAAAACTACTGAAGCTTCGGCTGTGTGGCACGTAGTGCCGTCCTGTTGAAACTAAATGTTGCCAATATCCTCCTCTTCAATTTTTGTGAACAAAAATTCGTTCAACATGGCCCGATAACGATCGCCATTGACTCTAATGGCCACTCCTTGCTCAATGGCCCAATTATGCCTCTGGTCTAAAATCCGCACCAAACAGTGACTCGTTTTGGGTGCGTCGGCTTTTCAGTGTATGCGTGCGGTTTTTCTGTGCTCCAAATGCGACAATTTTGCTTGTTTACATACCCGCCAAGATCAAAATGAGCTTCATCTGAAAAGATGATTTTTTTTTTTTTTGGCAAAATCGGCATCTTCTGTGAGTCGATCGCAGGCCCACTTAGCGAAGCTAACACGCGTTGGATGGTCAGTTGGGTCGTTCAGCGGAAGGATAAAATTAATTATCTGTCAAATCAGACATGAGCTAAGTGTTACCATTCACGAAATAAGCACTCGTTGAAAAAAAAAACGTTAGATGGCGGACCCTTTATAATGATGCTATAAAATTTTTTTTTATTTACTGACATTTTAATTTACTTATACTGCGTTTACATTTAAGAAAAATCTAGTATTAAGAGATTTCGGGCAAAATTTATTAGATTTTGCATACAAAACGAAATCTACTTTGTCACTGGATTTTGTCAAAATCTAATCAAAATTTAGTAGAACTTAGTGGTGCAACTATGGGTTTTTTTGTTCAAATTTGTACTAAAAACCCAGTATGCGTACTTAAAAAGTGTGTGAATTGGCTACATTGAAACTGTTTATGTGTAGTTTTGGAAAATGTTCAGTTAATGGGTTTTGTTTTGGATATTTTATCCATTTTTATTTTTATTTTATCTTGATAAATATCAAAAAAAAAAAATTATTCAGGGCTATCGGGAATAAAATTCCACGTGAAATTTTTTCACTTTCAAATTAGAATTTTTTTGTTTTCCCTATTACTTGCTATTAGTTGGAAATAATTCCACAGAAAAATTTCACGTTTAATTTTATTCACGATAGCCCTGATTGTAAATGTTTTAGGATATTCATAAGGAAATCTAGTAAATAATTAATGTCCTATTAATTTTTTTTTTATTTTGTGTTTGTGCTTTTAATTTTTTAATTAGAAATAAGTTTCAAGCTTATTGTGCCAAATTCAATTTCTAAATCTGATTTGTAGACCTTGTTTTCTCCAGCATTCATATAAGATAACAAAAAAAATAAAAAACCGCCCTCGTAATCGCTAACTGCTATCTGCAGCACTACAACAGCTATTGTGTTTCTGCTCTAACAACAAATCATTTTTATTATTACTCTTGCATGTTTTTACTTAGAATATTATTTTATTATTTAATCAGTGGAAAGTTTAAACTAAATTTACTGTTCAAACCAACTTTTCACTATAAAAGCCATCAAGATTTTGCTTAAGATATCATATTCTCAACAAGTCTTCTGTGTGTTGCTGTTGAAAAATAAAGTATGCGTTCTTTTTCGGTTGTATTTTTGGTGGCTTTAGGTTGCTCACTGGCGCTAAGTAGACCCAGTGAGGACTCAGCAGTTGCAGTGAGTGTTTGTAAGTATGAAAAAAATTATAAATTGAAGTCAAAGTCACTGGAGGCTTAAAAATTATAGCTTCTCGATTCCTGGAGACTTTGACTTCCAATTAATAATACTTCTTTATATATTGAAAAATTAACTTTTATAATCTTGTCCCTTAGCTGTTGAAGTACCCGAGCCCGGTGATTCTACCACCTGGAATGCAATTAAAGATAAAGTTCATAATATCAATTCCCATGTTTTCAAACCTGTAGCTGATGGTGTGCATGACGGCCTTACCGGCGCTTGGGATGAAATTAAGGATACGGCTCATGATGTAGACTCTCATGTGATCCAACCTGTAGTCGATGGTGTAGATGTCCATCTGATTAAGCCTGTGGAACATGGACTTTCAAATGCTTGGAATGGTGTCAAGGATAAGGTTCATAACTTCAATAACCATGTGTTCAAACCTGTGGCTGATGGTGTGCATGATGGTCTTACTGGTGCTTGGGATGAAATTAAGGATACAGCTCATGATGTGGACTCCCATTTAGTCCAACCGGTAGTCGATGGAGTTGATTCCCATGTGGTTGAACCTATAAAGCATGGACTTTCAGATGCTTATAATGGTGTTAAAGATAAGGTTCATAGTGTCAATTCCCATGTAATCAAACCTGCTGTTGATGGTGTGAAGGATGGTCTTACCGGCGCTTGGCATGAAATTAAGGATACAGCTCATAATGTAGACTCTCATGTGGTCCAACCTGTAGTCGATGGTATAGACTCCCATGTTATTAAGCCTGTCGAACATGGAGTTTCGAGTGCTTGGAATGGTGTTAAGGATAAGGTTCATAGTGTCAATTCCCATGTAATCAAACCTGTTGTTGATGGTGTGAAGGATGGTCTTACCGGCGCTTGGCATGAAATTAAGGACACAATGCATATTGAAGATTCCCATGATATCCAGCCTGTAGTCGATGGCGAGCACAATGGTGTTAACGACGGTACGGATGAAATTAAAGATGCACCTCATGATGTAGACTCCCTTCTAGTCCAGCCGCTAGTCGATGAAGTGCATAACGGTGTTAACGGCAGTACTGATGAAATTAAAGATGTCGCTCAAGATGTTGATTCCCACGTGGTACAACCTGTAGTCGATGCTGTAAACTCTCCTGTGAATGAGCCTACAGAACATGGTCTTACCGGTGCTTGGAATGGTCTTAAAGATAAAGTTCATAGTATCAATTCCCATGTAGTCAAACCTGTAATCGATGGCGTATATACTGCTCTTAACGAAGCTTGGGATGAAGTTAGCGATGCAGTTAATGATGTGGCTGAAGATGTTTTGGGAGAAAATTAGAAAGGGACAACATCAACATACTTAACATAATAAAACGAAAAAAAACAAAATAAAGTAACCAACATATAAAAAGTATCAACAAGATTTATTTATTTATGTATTTTTAAAAGTAAATTTTCTTGATTATATTTTAACATAACTTGCAGTGCATGGAAATCATCAAGAACATCATAATTTTCAAGGACATTTTTTACAGTAGCGCAGTTTTTAGTGTTTGACCGAAATCACTATTTTAGGTCGCTGTCGAGTTTCGGCCGAACCGAGACAGGACTTTAATTATTAAATCACAATAAGAAACATTTTAGTGTCAAGTATAATTTCTTAAACAGAATACAAAAAACATTTTTAATTATAGAAAGGAAGAAAATCATTATTAAAAGCCTGGAGCAAGATTCCTCAACGATAAATTTTGCTCATCGAACTTTTTCTAGTGAAAAATTTTGACTCTAGTGTTTACTATGTACAGGGTGGGCCAAAAGAAACCAAGGGGTGTAAAAGTTTAATAACTTTTTTGTTTATTAACTTTTTTTTATTTTTTCTTTCAGATTATATAAAATGGAAATTTTTTTACACTAAGTATGAAAAATGATGTCTCTTAAATGACCACCGTTTTCAGCTTCGCACTGATGGGCTCTTTTTAGAGCATTTTTCAAAACTTGTGGCTGTAGCGTTCGAATTTCTGCAACAATGTTTGCCTTGAGTTCAAGGATTGTCTCTGGCTTGTTCACATACACTCGCTCCTTCAAAAAACCCCAAAGAAAATAGTCGGGTGCTGTCAAATCTGGCGATCGCGCTGGCCAAATAATTTCCGAATTTCGAGAAATTATTCGCTCTCCAAAAATTTGACTTAAAAGTGCCATTGTGTCTCGGGCAGTATTGGCAGTGGCTCCGTCCTGCTGAAACCACATACCAGGTCTGTTTTCAAGAGCAGGACGTAAAAAATTTTCTATCATAAACCGATACCGCTCTCCATTTACGGTTACAGCACTTCCATCTTCATTCTCGAAGAAGTAGGGCCCAATGACATTTTCAGATGTGGTCCCACACCATACTGTACACCTGATGGGGTGCAATTGGCGTTGATGAATGGCTCTTGGATTTTGAGAACCCCAGAACCTACAGTTCTGCTCATTAACAAAGCCATTCAAATGAAAATGCTTCATCACTCATAATCAAATTTTCAATAAAGTTGATTTCATTTCTGGCCAACTCTTGAAATTTAACTGCAAAATTTAGACGTTGCCGATGATCTGCGGGTTTTAATTATTGGACCAATTGCACCTTATATGGGTATAACTGTAAATCTTTTTTTAAAATGCGCCGTAGTGACGTACGAGACATTTCTAGCTGAGCAGAACGCCTTCTGCCAGATGTTTCTGCTGCTTCGTTAACACTTTGCTGTACTCGTCCAATATTTTCCGCAGTGCGACTTAAACGTGGTCTACCGGTTCGAGGCAAACCTCTTACGCTGCCATGTTGGTGATGACGATTAACTAAGCAACGAATCATCGCTTCAGAGGGCGAAATTCTGACGTTAAAATGTCGACGATATGCTCTTTGCGTTAAAATAATTGATCTCTGGTTTAAATAATAAAATTCTATTGTTCTGGTTCTCTGTTCAGTTGTGAACCTCTCCATTATAAATTCTCCAAGTGTTGTCTATATAATCTGAAAGAAAAAATAAAAAAAAATTAATAAACAAAAAAGTTATTAAACTTTTACACCCCTTGGTTTCTTTTGGCCCACCCTGTATATATCTGTGGAAAAAACGAAAAAGTACTTAAGTGGAGATAAGCTGTTTCAGTGCTAGCGACACCCTTGTAATTTTCATATTAGAAATTTAAGTGAATACCGAATTTCCTAATTTCTGAAAATCGAGCAGCAAAATATGACTTAAGCACTTTTTTCTTATTGCCACAGGTATATAACTGTCAAAAGAATGCATTCCTTCATTATCGACATTGCGAACGCACTTGTGAAAAGGGAACACCGAAATTGGTGAACACTTTAAGCGATTTCAGTGTTCACTTGTTGATTTTTTTATCCGCAACGGTGTGAATGGAGTATTTTAACAGTTATAGTAAACAGTATAGTGTCAGAATTTTTCACTGGAAACTCATCGTTGCGGAAATCGGCCTTTGGTATCGATTTCTCTTATGCTGGTTCCACGCGACATGAATTTTACATCTGACCTAACAGCTATGCGAGTTATAGAAGCAATTCCACAGAATTTCACGTACGATAACCAATCAATAAAGCCTGTATAGATAGATTTTTCCTTATCTTTTAATAATGGTATAGCTACTTACGATCCTCAAAAGTACATAAAGAAATACAGAAAAATTTTAATTTTCTCTGAAACACAAGCTTAATGGATTGGTCATCGTACGTGACATTCTGTGGAATTGCCCTTATGTAAGTTCGAATGTCCCTCCATATTACCAATTTACAGACGACTTATAATTTTTACTTTCAAGGGTAGATATTAAGTTATGTATGTACATCTGACCTTTCTTTCTTACTTGTTATTTTTGCCATTACTCAAATACTGTTGTCAGATCAAAAAAAAAAAAAAAAAAATGCGCTCTGATTGGAATTTTGTTCTGCTAGAAAAAAAACTTCATATGTTTCTATTAAGATTCTTAAAATGTTAATGAGAATCAAATGTGGTGATATCAGCGCAAAAAGGGTGTAAGACAATTACTTAATTAAATTTATTATTTTGCTATATAATGATCTGTGCAAAAATTATTTTTTAGCTCTATCTTCTTTAGAATGCCAGAAGGTTGGTTACTCTAATTTTTTTGATGGTTGGTTATGTAAAGAATGTATTTATTTTCAAACAGCCTACATATGGGCGCTGAAAGCCGCATATACAAATATAATAAGTTCAAAAATCTTCACAAAACAAACTTCTTTATCCGTTTTTCACAACCATTTTTCATTTTTCACAACCCTTCTATAATTAGTTGCCGCGTTGGGTAACAATGATATATGTATTATCTCAAATCCGAAGAGTAAAACAAAATAGTATTTTTAGTATTTTTTAGTATTTTTAGAAGTTTTGCTAAATTTGTTGATTAAGTGCCTAAAATTTAAACTAACTAAATTCTTTTAAACCACAAAACAATAGACTAAATGATTCAGAGGACACAATCAGAAAATGTGACTCAACACTTTGCATGCCTTTGCTGATCACTCAGCGCTATCATGATTGGTCCGAACTTGATGTGTTTATTGGTGAGGTCCTCTACTTTGTTACAAAAAAATTTTTCAAGTGAATTTTAATTTTTCTAAAAGCGATGGATTCAGCTTGTCAAAGTATGTTACCAACGCAATGCAATTTTTACATTATTTTGCACAAAAATTATACTTTTAACTTTGAAATAACTCCGCTAAGAAACCCGAATATTTCAGGAAATTTATGATAAGCAAAATAATAGTTAATTTTCTTTTTAATTGTTTTGAAAACCTAAGTTTCTTAAGAAAAAATAAAACAACAAGAAAATCTTAGCAATGTGATTTGATGTATAAATGGATAAATTTAATCAAAAAAATATTTCATTAAGAGCAAAAAGCAAAAATTTTTATCAATACTTTAACGCTTTAATTCTTCTTCCCTTAAGTAGAAAATACAATGCCTGCATACATTCGGCAAAAATATTCGTTTTAAATTTTCATTGTTAAAAGTCTTTGAATATACCGATGCCTCAAATTCGATCTAAACACCAGTGCTCAATCAGTCAATACGCGTGAAGATAAATTTTAAAACTCATAACCCTAGATACAAACCCTTGTACTTAACAGAGCTCTGTTAAAAAGGAACAGACCACTGTTAAATAATAAAAATTATATTTTTTCTCCCAAAATAAACTTGATAGCCGATTTTTAAACCAAAATGCACTATAAAATTTAAACAGACCTTATTTGCATATAAAATGTAATATTTCCAATAACACGGAAACTCCATATCTTACTTAACCTGCATTTATAATATGTATTTTTGCTATTTTTTTGTTTGAATTTTTAGGAGATATACAGCAGCAAACTTTTTTTTAAACCTGCTATTTTTTAAATTTTTTTTATCTACATCGACGAATAGATAAGAAACAGGGGATATTTTCAAATTGCAAATATTTTTTTTTATATTTTTTAAATTTTTTTTCTTTCATTACCGTTAAAGCGTTTTTTTTTGCATTTTTACCCCCATATTCATAAAATTTTAAACGAATTTGAAATGTATTTTATTTCAAATTTTCCATACAAAATTTTCCTAAAATGAATTTCAAATTCATTTTATTTTTTATAAATATGGGGGTTATTATTTATTTATTATTTCATTCAGCTTCTGCGCTTCGTAAAAGATGTTTTTTCTTTTGCACTCGAACTTCATCCGAAGTTAAATCATTAGCAAGCGCGTTCTTCTTCTTTATCGCCCGAACCTCATCCGAAGTTAAATCGTTAACTAGCAACTTCTGCTTCATCACTCGAGCTTCATCCGAAGTTAAATCGCTGCGCCTTTGTGGCCAGAAGATTCGAGATTCACCTGAAGTTAAATCGTTAGAAAGCGCGTTCTCCTTCTTTATTGCTCGAGCTTCATTTGATGTTAAATCATTAACAATCGTGATGACACCATCGACCACACCATCTACTATGGGTTCGACAACACCTGAAGTTACATCATTAACTGCACCTTGGACGCCAGTTAAAACGTCACTAACGCCACCAAGAACACCATTTGTTATACTCCCAACGACGCCTGTAGTTACATCACTAATTGTGTCTTTGATTCCATTCAAACCACCGGTAAGACCACTTAGACCATGATGTGTACCAGAACTGACTGGCTTCGCCGTTGAGGATTCTTCACCATCTAAGGCAAAAATATTTGAAACATTTGATCAATTGCAATTCCTGGTTCATACTTTCACCTGAATTTATATACATATGTAGTTATACTTACGTCCTGGTCCAACTGATGGCTCATCACTTGGTCTACTAGCCACCAAAGAACAGCCCAATACCATTAGCAAAATTATTGAAAAAGTTTGCATTTTATGTTAGTTCCTCTTGCGTGTTCTTGTAATAGAGTCCACAAAAGACGAGATGACAATACGATGCATTAAACAACTTCAAAGGGGTTTTTATACACAAAAAATGTTATGCAGTTCATGCAAGAGATTTAGATTGCATTTATTGAATAATAAAATATTAATTCTTTGCAATCACACACGTGATAGTACAAAAACATTATCAGTAGCATGATAAAACAATAATATATATTATTTTCTTAATTTTTATACCATGATCAGAAGTGTAAATACCAGGGTATGAAAACAAACAAAACATTACGCAAACGTTAACGTTTCTTGTAAAGAAAAAAATATTTTTTTTACTGAAAGCATGTAAAATAAATTTCGTAAATCAGGAGTATCAAAAACAATACAAGTCATGGGAAATGAATCTTTGATAGGAAACTTTTTCTAAAACGAAGTATATTTCTACTTTCTTAGTTTATTTTTTATTAAATTTTGTATATTTATGGAATCCATTACTGGATGTCCATACCTGGTGAATTGATACGAACATGGATCATTAACTCAGTTTTTTTTTGGAATCTCCCACCTTTTGATTGAAATGGCAACACTGCTCATGTCAAGAGGCAAGTGTCAGTTGATTCCTGTCTAAATTTGAGCAAGTTGTGTGATTTAGTTTGTGTTTGACAGCCGTTTATAACAGACTACCTCGCCTTTTGAGAAGAAAATGGAAAAAAGTGAATTTCGTGTGCTCATTAAACATTATTTTTTGCAAAAAAAAAAAAACGTCCATAGGTACTCTGCACCATGGATTTCAATAAATTATAATAAGACAAAAAACGCTTAAATGCTAATGACAGAACTTAAAATAAAAAAAAAATTAAAAAAAAAATATTTGCAATTTTAAAATATCTCCAGTTTTTTATTTATTTGTCGATGTAAATAAAAAAATACAAAAATAGAAGCTTTAAAAAAAAGTTGCAGCTCAATATCTCCTAAAAAATTCAAACAAAAAAATAGCAAAAATACATATTATAAATGCAGGTTAAGTAAGATATGGAGTTTCCGTGTTATTGAAGATATTACATTTTATATGCAAATAAGGTCTGTTTAAATTTTATAGTGCATTTTGGTTTAAAAATCGGCTATCAAGTTTATTTTGAGAGAAAAAATATAATTTTTATTATTTAACAGTGGTCTGTTCCTTTTTAACAGAGCTCTGTTAAGTACAAGGGTTTGTGTCTAGGGTTATGAGTTTTAAAATTTATCTTCACGCGTATTGAATGATTGAGCACTGGTGTTTAGGTCGAATTTGGAGCACCGGTATATTAAAAGACTTTTAATAATGAAAATTTAAAACGAATATTTTTGCGGATTATTTGCAGGCATTATATTTTTATTTAAGGGAAGAGAAGCGTTAAAGTATTGATACAGAGCTTTTTGCTCTTAACGAAATATTTTAACTTAACGCAGGAGAAGTTGATTAAATTTATCCATTTATACATCAAATCTAATTTTGTTTTTCGTTAAAAGTTCACGTTGCTAAGATTTTATTGTTTTTTTTTTCTTAAGAAACTTAGGTTTTCCAAACAATTAAAAAGAAAATTAACTATTATCTTGCTTAATACAAACTTCTTAAAAAATTCGGGTTTCTTAGCAGAGTTATTTCAAAGTTAAAAGTATAATTTTTGTGCAAAATAATGTAAAAATTGCATTGCGTTGGTAACATACCTTGACAAGCTGAATCCATCGCTTTTAGAAAAATTAAAATTCACTTGAAAAATTTTTTTGTAACAAAGTAGAGGACCTCACCAATAAACACATCAAGTTCGGACCAATCATGATAGCGCTGAGTGATCAGCAAAGGCATGCAAAGTGTTGAGTCACATTTTCTGATTGTGTCCTCTGAATCATTTAGTCTATTGTTTTGTGGTTTAAAAGAATTTAGTTAGTTTAAATTTTAGGCACTTAATCAACAAATTTAGCAAAACTTCTAAAAATACTAAAAAATACTAAAAATACTATTTTGTTTTACTCTTCGGATTTGAGATAATACATATATCGTTGTTACCCAACGCGGCAACTAATTATAGAAGGGTTGTGAAAAATGAAAAATGGTTGTGAAAAACGGATAAAGAAGTTTGTTTTGTGAAGATTTTTGAACTTATTATATTTGTATATGCGGCTTTCAGCGCCCATATGTAGGCTGTTTGAAAATAAATACATTCTTTACATAACCAACCATCAAAAAAATTAGAGTAACCAACCTTCTGGCATTCTAAAGAAGATAGAGCTAAAAAATAATTTTTGCACAGATCATTATATAGCAAAATAATAAATTTAATTAAGTAATTGTCTTACACCCTTTTTGCGCTGATATCACCACATTTGATTCTCATTAACATTTTAAGAATCTTAATAGAAACATATGAAGTTTTTTTTCTAGCAGAACAAAATTCCAATCAGAGCGCATTTTTTTTTTTTTTTTTTTTGATCTGACAACAGTATTTGAGTAATGGCAAAAATAACAAGTAAGAAAGAAAGGTCAGATGTACATACATAACTTAATATCTACCCTTGAAAGTAAAAATTATAAGTCGTCTGTAAATTGGTAATATGGAGGGACATTCGAACTTACATAAGGGCAATTCCACAGAATGTCACGTACGATGACCAATCCATTAAGCTTGTGTTTCAGAGAAAATTAAAATTTTTCTGTATTTCTTTATGTACTTTTGAGGATCGTAAGTAGCTATACCATTATTAAAAGATAAGGAAAAATCTATCTATACAGGCTTTATTGATTGGTTATCGTACGTGAAATTCTGTGGAATTGCTTCTATAACTCGCATAGCTGTTAGGTCAGATGTAAAATTCATGCCGTGTGGAATCAGCACAAGAGAAATCGATACAAAAGGCCGTATTATGCAACTATGAGTTTCGAAGTTTTCAACAATTTCAGTGTTCACAAGTCATCGCACTTTTTCCAATTGAAAATTCTGACACGAAAGTGTTTACTATAACTATCAAAATACTTCATTCGCACCGTTGCGCACGCAGAAATCAACAAGTGAACACTGAAGTTGTTGTAATTTTAAAGTATTCACCAATTTCGGTGTTCACTTTTGATTGCAAAGTTGAGAATGAATCAATGAATAATTTTGACAGTTAATATATCTGTGGCAATAAGAAAAAAGTGCTTAAGTCATATTTTACTAGGTTTGACCACATGAGAATTGATACTTTAAAGCTTATCCTTAACACCGTTTCAAGCACGCGAAAGTCCATGTTTTAGACCATCGACTACAGGTTGGATCACATGAAAGTCTACATCGTGAGTTATATCCTTAAGTTCACGCCAAGCGCCAGTATATCTGGTGAAATAAGCGAGAACGGAATCCCTCCTCCTCATTGACAACACGTGTAAATAAATTCAGTAAAGTGCTACTTTGACTTGCACACGAAGGTGCGACCGTGCTCACTATTCATGTAATACTATACGAACTATATAATCGAATATCTTACCTGATGTATAATTTTTTTTTTTCAATTTTAAGTACCCTGTATTTTTTTATGGCGATTTTTTTACTTTTGGCGCTTTGTTTCGTTTATAGATTTTTTTTTTTTTTGGTTTTTGGAATTTTTTTAGTTTCGGAGTTTTTTTAGTATTGGCGTTTTTTGGTTTTAGCGTTTTTTGCTGCTTAAACGTTTTTTTTCGTTTTTAACGATTAATTTTACTTTAACACTTTTTTACGTTTTGGCGATCTTTCCTTTTTTTGCAATACATATTTTTAGTTTTAGCGATTTTTAAGTTTTGTAATTTTTTTTTTTGTGTTTGCGATTTTTTCGGTTTTTGGCGACTTTTTTACTTCTGGTGAGTTTTTGTTTTTGCAGGAAACGTTTGCATAATTTTTAGTTTGTTTTTTTATACACTGATTTTTGTATTTTCATGTGAGTGTTTACAAAAGATTAATATTTTATTATTCAATAAATGCAATCTATAGCTTTTGATTGAACTGCATAATTTTGGGGTATAAAAACCATTTTGAAGTTGTTCGAAACGTTGTACTATCGGTTCGTCTTTTGTATCAAGCAAAATGCAAGTTGTATCAGTAATTTTTTTGGTGGCATTGGGCTGTTCTTTGGTAGTTAGTAGACCTAGTGACAAGCCATCATCATCAGGAAGTGAGTATTAAAAAAATGTACCAGGAATTCAAATTCATCAAAAATATTTAATCTGCAATTGCACTTCTGTGCATATTTTTGTTGCGTTTCAGTTACACTTAATGATGTGACCTCAAGTGTGTTCGACGTTGTCAAGTTAAATAATTTGATTAAGGATTTAAGTGAAATATTTGGTGACAAAGTTAACCTAACCGTTTACAACAAGGAGTTTACTTCACATAATTTCGTTCTGGATGCTGAAATTGTTTATCATACTGGAGGTGGAGATGAGCCATTGGCGTTAGTTTCTGACTTGACGGTAAATAAAATGGATTTTGATGTTGACGGTTGATGCTGTCGGTTTAATGCACGGCAATTTGTTTAAATCAAAGCACAAATTGAATCTTAAACCTTCCGAAGAAGTTCGAAGGATGAAGCAGAAGAATGTGGTACCAAGCGGAGAAAATGAAGCGAAATAATTAATATATAAATAAGGAAAGAAAATTGAAAGTACTTTTGAAGGAAAAAAATATATAAAAACAAAAAAAAATTATTTGCAATTTGAAAAAATTTCGAGCTTATAATTTAGTGATATAATATTATGTATATATCATTAACTTAATACAGCAAGGCTCTAACTCATTATTTTTTTAAATCGAAATTTTTGTATTTTACGTTAGATTAGATGTTTCTCCATCGCAATATACAAGAAACTCTATTTCAAAAAAAAAAAAAAAAAAAAAAATTGAGGTAGGTCCTTTCTATATTAAGGTAAAGATATTTAGTTAGTAAAAAATATGCATGTAAAAAATATTAAAAATCCAAAAAATATAAAACATGTAAGCAATAAAAAAATTAAACCAAATAAGGAAAGCTTTGAGTTGTATCCTTGTCTATCACGGCCCACAGAAGCACAGTGTTTCATTTTTATATTACGAGCGGTCAAATATAGAAGCAGTTACGCTACAGTAATTCCATTGAGCAGATTCACGGGATTGGACCAGCATTATTTAAGCATACATCTTGGTGAATATCCGTTCAAGGATTCATGTTCTTGTCATACCTCAAAAAAAAAAAAAAGCTTAAGCGACATATTTTTTTAACTTCGTTTTTTGACGAAAATCTCTTATTTGTGATCGTAAATATTCCATTTTCGTAAAAAAATTTAGTTCGAAAAGTATGTCGCTTAAGAGTTTTTGGAGGTTATGGCACGATACTTCCTTCAATTAAAAGAATGTTATATGCTTTTATTTACACATTTAAAGATGCATAAATTTCTACATTTTTATTTGAAGTTTGAGTCATACAAGCATAACTTTTTGAAAAATAAATTTTTTTTCAAAAAAACTTTTTTGGTTATTTTAATTTAATTTAAATAAATGTCTTTTGTTGAGGGTGGCGTTGGCTGAAGTATGTAGTAGCACGCTGACTACAAAACCGAAAGTCCTGTACCTGGATTCTGTAACTTTTTTCGAACCGAAAATCGTAATATTTATCGACATATTTATTCGCTTGCGATAACGATAATATGATTCTGCAACTTGTTTTTACGATAGTCTCCCGCTAGAGCTGCAAAACTATCGATAGTCGCTCCACTCGATAGTTTCGATAGTTTTATGTAAAACTATCGATACTATCGATAGTATCGAATAGTTTTATAAAAGTTGCCACATAAACTACATTTGACTCGAAAAAAAATCCAGAGTACTCAACATTTTCATTAGTATATAAAAATAGATCAAGCCTTTTTTTCGATTTTATCGTAAGCGGCATATTATCGAAAATATACTTTTTTATTGAACTTAAAATTTTATGGGCCTACCCATGGTTTAGAATTATCAAAATGCGAAAATTTTTGATAACTTTTAAGACACTAATACCTGATTTACATTAAGCATTTTTTCAAGAAATTTCATGAATTTTGTTGAATGCAACTTTTTCTATTTGCTAATTGCTGCAATTCTCTATAAAAGAGAATTTCATAAGAAAAAGGGCGTAGAATGAATCTCTGATGCAGTTTTGACAACTTTTTTGATATGAGTTGCTCATCCAGGCCTCCCATTGACAAATAAAAAATTTTTATGCAACTAATATTATGAAAAAATGCTTAATGTAAATTAGGTATAACTGTAAAGTTTTATCGTAAGAGACGATTGGCAGCCGTCGCGATATCAGTACCACCAAAATTTATCTTTGTGTCGACGATGTTGAATTTATTAAGATACTTGTGACTACTATTTGTCGAATAACACTTGGATTTATAAATAAATTCATATACATACATATGTATTTAAGTACTTATGTATTAAGGAGCAGGGATGCGATGTCATATTTACAAATTGTACTAACTTTCAAAAAAAATTGTAATTTTTTCAGTACGATTGTACCTAATTCTTTATTAATATTTTTTTAATAATTGTAATTTTTAATTAACTAAAAATCAATTAACAAAACGCCAGAAGGTGCACAAAGAATATTAGTTGCTGGGATGGGAATATAAAAGTAACATTTACGATATACTACGTTTATAAACTTTATTTTTATTCGATTGTTCACAGTCGATGCAAATAGTCGGCTTCTCCCTTTGGTACGAAAATAAAATTTCCACATTTGCAGATGAATTTGGAATAAATAACATTCCTCCAGCAATTCTTTAAGTACCGGAAAACATCGTTTGATTTTCTTAATTTTCTAATACAGGGTGGGCCAAAAGAAACCAAGGGGTGTAAAAGTTTAATAACTTTTTTGTTTATTAATTTTTTTTTATTTTTTCTTTCAGATTATATAGACAACACTTGGAGAATTTATAATGAATGAAAATAATAAATGAAAATCAGAAAATAAGAAGTGAATAAATGAAATCAACTTTATTGAAAATTTGATTATGAGTGATGAAGCTCATTTTCATTTGAATGGCTTTGTTAATAAGCAGAACTGTAGGTTCTGGGGTTCTCAAAATCCAAGAGCCATTCATCAACGCCAATTGCACCCCATCAGGTGTACAGTATGGTGTGGGATCACATCTGAAAATGTCATTGGGCCTTACTTCTTCGAGAATGAAGATGGAAGTGCTGAAACCGTAAATGGAGAGCGGTATCGGCTTATGATAGAAAATTTTTTACGTCCTGCTCTTGAAAACAGACCTGGTATGTGGTTTCAGCAGGACGGAGCCACTGCCCATACTGCCCGAGACACAATGGCACTTTTAAGTCAAATTTTTGGAGAGCGAATAATTTCTCGAAATTCGGAAATTATTTGGCCAGCGCGATCGCCAGATTTGACAGCACCCGACTATTTTCTTTGGGGTTTTTTGAAGGAGCGAGTGTATGTGAACAAGCCAGAGACAATCCTTGAACTCAAGGCAAACATTGTTGCAGAAATTCGAACGCTACAGCCACAAGTTTTGAAAGATGTTATGGAAAATGCTCCAAAAAGAGCCCATCAGTGCGAAGCTGAAAACGGTGGTCATTTAAGAGACATCATTTTTCATACTTAGTGTAAAAAAATTTCCATTTTGTATATTATATAATCTGAAAGAAAAAATAAAAAAAGTTAATAAACAAAAAAGTTATCAGACTTTTACACCCCTTGGATTCTTTTGGCCCACCCTGTACCTTCGAGCTAAAGATTAACCCCCTTGTGCAAAAAAAAATAAGTGAACGTTAAAACCGGTTTTTCTGTGAAAATTTTCTTTAATGTACACTTCAAGCACGCATTATTTTTTGCATAAGGGGGTTAATATATTTTTGGCATGTAATATAATATAAAGAGATTCCAGTAGTGCTAAATGGGTCATTGCGGTGCTACGGTACTTTTGGCATTCAAATAGCGCTAAAATTATACAATTGTACCAACTTTTCCATCGCTGTACAAAAACTTAAATCAACTACGGATAATTTGCTTCAAAGCTGCCGGCTACTGTTTACTGACTTGATTATTGTTACTCTTTTAATTACTTCTTTTTTTTTGATGATAGTATCGATAGTGGAAAAAACTATCGATATTTCATTTACAACAAAACTATCGATACTATCGATAGTACTATCGATAGTTTTGCAGCTCTATCTCCCGCTTTATCTTATTCACCATTTAATGCAATATTATGTGGTATCTCTGTATAGAAAATGTGAAAACAAACGAAAAGCACAAAGAATAATTAAGTAAAACTCAACAAATTAGATATTGTGACTTAATTTCTTTTTCTCCAACCGACACCGAATATCGTTAAAATATGTTACTGAATAGCAAAGTCGATAAATGTTCGTTATATTTATTATAACGATACGATTATCGCAATAAAAGTTACTGAATCCTGGTACTGGGTTCAAGCCCGGTCTCGGACAATAATTAAATGATAACATTACGCATTTTTCTGATGTACGTTAGTGTCTTTTGTATGAAAGTTCAAGTGATGCAGGCATATACACTGTTCACTGAATTACTCCTGCTTCAGCGAATAGGAATCCTAATGTAATATAGAACGCCCTCATTCGTCGGTATTGTGTATCAGAATCATGGGCTAAGTAAAATAACCAATAAAATGGCTACTAAGTACAGCTTCAAGAATCTAATACGAATCATTGACACCAGAGGCGCTGCGTCACTGCATTACAAAAAACGTGCAAAAAAGCAGAGTTGTAAATAAAAGAATAACGCGTTCCTCTATTTCTTCCTTCACCACCTGTCTTCTCTATCACTATCCCTTTCCTAAAGAATGTAACACCTAGTAATAGGCATTTATTGCCAAAGTGTTACTTCTCTTTTAAAAAAAAATATGCGGAGAAAAAATTTTAAAATGTAGCTGTTAAATTTTTTCTGTTTTGGCCAAGGAAGCTACACTGTGATTCGTGTCCCTGGAAAAAAATTATGTACAGACGTCATTATGAAATTTTGTAGCAGTGATAAATACCTGGATAAATATCTAATCAAACGTCACTGGTCAACACATATTCTACATTTAATGTCAGATCCAAATGGTTGGTCGATCACAGAACAAAAATCTGCAAATGGGCGGGAATTTCAATTACCCTTTTTTACATTACGTTTAGAATAATATTCGTAATATTAGTTCTTTAGTGTCGCCTCTATTACCTTTTTTATTTTTTTTATTACTGACTGTCTTTTTGTTTAAAAGAAAATCTTAGAATTTTAGTCAAAAATAAATATACGTATTTTCTTTTCCCCTGGTCATATTCAGTTATACAAATGTGCGAAAGGAATATAAAAAAAATTAAATCCAGCAAAGTGCAACCTTGACTTGCGCACGGAGGGTTCCGTACGGCTCTTGTTTCTTTTGGCGATTTTTTCGGTTTTCGGCGATTTTTTTTTTGGTATTGACACTTGTTTTAGTTGTGGCGTTTATATTTTGTTTTGGCGAATTTTTTTGGGCTTTTTTTACATATATTACATATTTACCCTTATTCCAGTTGTCCAGATTGACGTCACTTTAACAGAATACCAAAAAGTTGAGGCTTGTTTACTAGCTATTGAAATCAATTTTATGCTATGACAATCTATTTCCGTTCTTTAAAGTCTAGAAAATATCATAAATCTGCCAACAGGAGTCAGTTTTCGACAAGGATTACGCAAGACCGAATTTTTTGACATTGTGTTAGAGTGACGTCGATGTCGACAACTAGAGTAAGTGTGATTTTGAGTTTTAGCGGTTTTTCATTTTTGGCGATTTATTTTAGTTTTAGCGATTTTTACTCGTTTTGGCGATTTTTTGTTTTTGTTGCGATTTTTCGTTTTGGTATTTTTTTTTTAATTTTGTAGTATTTTATTTATAGTGATTTTGAAAATTTAAATTTTTAAGGTTTTCAAAATACAACAAGTTGTCAAAATTACATAGCAAAAATTAGACTAACTGATAGAATACCTTTTAATTTTGATTTTCAGTGTTAATTGTTTTAGTCTGCATAAAAATAAAAATAGTCTGTGACAGACAGACGTACATGTGCGTTATGTGCTTGTGAATAGACAAATTTTGTTGTATCGTTATTATGTCTTATTTTATTTTATTTTACATATTTATAAACATACTCAGTTTTCAGTGGAAATAGAATATGTGAATTATTTTAATTCATCGTATAGGGTGTTTTTTTAGAGGTATAGAACTTCGAATTGAAATAAAACACAAGAAAATCGTTTTAATGTCCAACAATTTGGCTTTATTGGAAGGATAATTTTATGCCATTAATGCTTAAATATGATTTCGGGCATGTGGCCGCCGCGGCTAGCTCGAATAAAGCCAATTCTACAGGTCCAATTTTCAACCACTTTTTCGAGCATATGGGGCCGTATGTTGGCAATAACGCCACGAATGTTGGCTTCCAAGTCCCCTAACGTTTCTAGTTTGTTGGCGTAGACGAGCGACTTCACATATCCCCAAAGAAAATAATCCAATGGTGTCAAATCACACGATCTTGGTGGCCAATTGACAGGTCCATTCCGCGAAATTATGCGCTCATCGAATGTTTCCTTCAATAAATCGATTGTGACGTGCGCTGTGTGGCATGTAACGCCGTCTTGTTGGAACCACAACTCATCCACATTCATGCCATCCAATTCAGGAACAAAATAGTCGGTTAGTCGGCTCCAATTGCTGTGCACGGTGGCGAATCGATTCATTCGGGTCCTCTTCAACACTTTGCTCTACAGCGGCAATTGTTTCTTCTGTGCGCACTGTTCGACGTCTATGCGGATGCGTATTGTCACATAGAGTAAACGTAGTGCGAAAACGATCCATGGTTAACCGAATTAATTGCTCTGATGGACGATTATGTCGACCATAAAATGGACGGAGCTTGCGGTAAACTTCGCGAACTGAACCATTATTTTCGAAATAAATTTGCACGATTTGCAAGCGTTGCTCTTTTGTCAACCTGTTCATGATGAAATGGCAAACCAAACTAAATATTAATCACTTGACAGCTGACAAAATGGCCGCCAGTTAAAAAAGTGATGCCAACTTAAAGTTCTATACCTCAATAAAAAACACCCTTTATTACAATTTGCTGAAAGTTTTTATGTAACGAATGGTAAAATTTTACCATCTCTAATGTACAACAATCTCGCCATTGCTATTTGTCGGTTAATTTGTTTATTTTTTTATTTTTTATATTATTATATATAAATTAAATTTACCACCTTTCATAACATCAAAATTTTTAACTGTTGCACACATTTGAGAATAATTTAGATAAAAAGAAAACAGTTGAAATAATCATCTGATTGCACTCAGATACAAAGCTCAAGGTGAAAGTATTATTAAATTTATGATTCTTGCTTTTGCATATTATCCCTGTTATTTATGAATGTATATTCAGTTTGTTTAAGATTAAGATTTGGAGTATGAACACAAGCTGGCGTCTGACGATGGCGTAAGATTATTTTTCCAATTCCTTAAAACGTTTTGGTTTCACTTAATAAAATTATGGAAAATATAATCAGAGCTGACCTGCTAATCACACGATTCGTAAAAAAAATTACAATACACAAACTCTTATTGATTTTACAAGTTAATTGCCTAAAAGGTGAAGTTTGCAGCAAATACTCGAAACTTTTTCGTATTCCAAAAGGTTTGATTTGCTAAGAAAAAAGCATTCGGCCACGATGGTCATAAAATTAAAAAAAAAAAAAAAAAATGTCGTCTGCGATATTTATTAAAAGACTTCATAAAAGGTACAGGTAGGTTAGGTTAAGAAAGGTGGTGCTTTACCGCACCTCCACTCGGAGACCCAATTGGGTCCATTGTGATTCCCTTCTGTTGCCCAAAAAGTAATATTTACCCTCCCATTTGCAGCCAGAAGTGACCCTATTATCCATCACTAAGCCACCGAATTCCCATGATGAAGCCCCTTCCCGACATCAGTCAGTTGCTTTCATAGAAACGTCTGCTCAACCAACTAAGCCTATGGCGTTGCAGCTTCGGGAAATGACAGATAATATGTTCAATGGTTTCTGGTTCCTCTTCATCCCCGCACATCGTACGAAAATCTAGAGTGCCAGTCTCCCAATTGCTGGTTCTTGCTCTGACCGAGCAGTGACCTGTCAACACGCCTATCATGATTCGCATCGCCTTCCTATTCATGTCCAGTAGTAGTTTAGATCTTCCTGAGTCAAGTTTTGGCCAAAAAAACGTCGAGACTCTACAAAGGTACAGGTAAAAAATTCATCTTTTTTATTTTTAAACCTCTTTTTTTGTCTAAAAGGCTATAGCCTTCCATTTGGTCCCATTAAAAAAAGAGCGAGACCAGCTCATTGACTTTTTCCTTTGATTTAATATATTTTTACTTCTCGCGCCGATACAAAACTTTATCATTTTGCAATGACACCACCTCAATTTTAAAAAATTCGGCGGAGCCACGCCCATTAAAATTTAATATTAAATTTCACGTGCTTATGTTTAAGAGATTGTTACAAAACGTGGCACACACCCAGTGCTCTCAAAACAACACAGATTTGCATTTATAAAAGTGGGCGGGATCATGCCCAATAACATTTAGTGTAAGATATATCGTCGCTGATTTAACTAACTGACCTAACTAACATTTTAAAAATTTAACAGGAGAGCAGCTTTTATGGTTGTTTTATAAATACATTCATCCTTATGGCTGCGTCAGAAATCTTTTTACTTATGTAGGCACAAAAGTAATGCTTGCAGTCGTGAAAATTTTAGACAATGTTTATTATGACTTATAAAGTCTAGTAGAAGACTTAACTCATTTTTCAAAAAAATGTCAGTTAGGTCAGTTAGTTAAAACAGCGACGATATGTCCCACTGCTTATCCGATCCATACGAAACTTGATACACAGTTTGAGCTGTTTGAATAACACGATGGGCGGGGCCACGCCCATTAAAATTTAGTGTTAAATTAAATGCACGCACGCTTATTCAATCCACACTAAACTTGACTTACAATTTGGTGTTTAGGAATGACATTATTTTGAATATGTAAAAGTGGGCGGAGTTACGCCAATTAAATTTAGTCTTAAATTATGTCTACTTCTACTTATTCGATCCCCACAAAACTTGTCAAACAATTTGGGCTCTTGGAAGTCAACAATATTGCATTGATAAAAGTGGGCGTAGCCACGCCCATCAAAATAAAGTATCAAAAATATGTACTACTTCTTATTCGATCCACACTTAACTTGGCACACTTACACTTTGGCCTCTTGGAATGACACTATCTTGCATCTAAAAAAATTGGGCGGGCCACACCCATTAAAATTTAGTACTAAACAACAAAGTTCACCTACAATTTGGTGTTTTAGAATGACACGACTTTGAATATAAAAAAGTGGGCGGGGCTACGCCCATTAAATTTAGTCATAAATAAAATGCGCTTCTGTTTATTCGATCCGCACGAAACTTTAGAAGCAATTTGGACTCATCAAATTACACGATATTAGATTTATAACAGTGGGTGGGGCCACGCTCATTAAGTATAGTATGTACTTATGCTTTTTCAATCCTCGAAAAATTCACCAAATAGTTTAGCCTCTTAGAATGGAATAAGCTTGTACTAAAAAAAATGGGCAGGGGCATGCCCATTAGGATTTAATGTGTTGATATAACCTTATGATAAATGTCGAAATAAGCAGATGAATTCAAAACCAAAATGATTTTCAGTGATCTATATGGTTGGAAAAGCATTTGCTTTGATTTGGCTCACCTAAAATAAGATTTAGGGCCAATCCCGCGATGTCGACAACGTTTGACTTGTGGCACACTTACAGTCAAAACAAAAACTAATTTTTAGTGTTTTTTATGGGAATTGTTACAATTTAAGTTTAAAATTTTTAAACGCACTAATAATCCCAAATTAATATTTTACTTATTAAGTAAAATATTTTTTTATTAAAAATACATTGAAATTGATGATTGAGGGGTTTAGCTGGATCCTATGCGCATTTCACTGTTGCTAATGCAGATCATCAGGGAACCTTTACCCAAAGCTTCTTAGAACTAGAGTTATTATATTATAAACTTTCATTTAAACAAATGAGAAGCTCAATAACAAATAACAAAGTTGAAACAAGAACTCAATAATCAACATGTTTTTTATTTTCTTACTTTACTATTAAAAATTTTAAACTTAAATTGTAACAATTCCCATAAAAAAACACTAATTATTAACTTGACTGCACCCGGTCAAAAAAATACTTGTGTGGCAACACTCCATTCTTAAATAGCTGTTGTTGTTATTTACATTTATTTTCTTTTACATACTCTTACGACTACAATTTGAAGCTGAAAAAAAGTCAGCCAATGTAGCAATAGTAAAGTAAGAAAATAAAAAACATGTTGATTATTGAGTTCTTGTTTTAACTTTGTTATTTGTTATTAAGCTTCTCATTTGTTTAAATGAAAGTTTATAATAATGTGTAATAACTCTAGTTGTTCTAAGAAGCTTTGGGTAAAGGTGCCCTGATGATCTGCATTAGCAACAGTGAAATGCGCATAGGATCCAGCTAAACCCCTCAATAATCAATTTCAATGTATTTTTAATAAAAAAATATTTTACTTAACAAGTAAAATATTAATTTGGGATTATTAGTGCGTTTAAAAATTTTAAACTTAAAAACTAATTTTAATATTTTGTTGTTGTTTCAAATGCAAGTGTGCGACAAATAGAACGACAAGTAGTGTGCGACGATGTCGACATAGTGGGATTGGCCCTTAAAAACATAAAAACAAATTTTTTGTTTTTGCAAGAAACGTTTGCGCAGTTTTTCGTTTGTTTCCATACCCTGCTTTTTATACTACTGATCATGGTATAAAAATTAAGAAAATAATTTCTCAATTCACAATCTATTCCAGGAGTCGTAGTTCGTACAAATGTTGTTGGTAATTTCTATGTAAACATTTCTTTATAAATAATGTTTTTACTAAAATTACCAACAACTCAGGTACGAAATATGACTCCCCAAATAGGTTGTGAATTGAGCAAATATACATATATTATTGTATCATGCTTCTGATAATAGGTTCTGTATTGTCGTGTGTGTTTAACAATAATTAATATTTTATTATTCAATAAATGCAATCTAAATCTCTTGCATAAACTGCATAATATTTTTTGTGTATAAAAACCCCTTTAAAGTTGTTTGTTGCGTCATATTGCCATCTCGTCTTATTGCAAGAACAGACCAAACAAACAAAAAACCTAAAACAAAATGCAAGCTTTTTCAATAATTTTGTTAATGGCATTGGGCTGTTCTTTGGTAATTAGTAGACCTAGTGACGAACCATCACCAAATGCAGAAGAAAGTAAGTATGAATTAATATATAAATTTAGAACAAACTGGAGAGCTTTAAAGAAACTAGGAATAACTATTTTCCAAATATTTCACGTTTATGTTCCGTTTTAGATGGTGAAGAATCCTCAACGGCGAAGCCAGTCAGTTCTGGTACACATCATGGTCTAAGTGGTCTTACCGGTGGTTTGAATGGAATCAAAGACACAATTAGTGATGTAACTACAGGCGTCGTTGGAAGTATAACAAATGGTGTACTTGGTGGTGTTGGCGGTGTTTTGACTGGCGTCGAAGATATAGTTAACGATGTGGCTTCAGGTGTGGTTAAACCCATAGTAGATGGTGTGGTCGATGGTGCCATCAGCATTATTGATGATATAACTTCGGCTGAAGCTGATGCGATAAAGAAGAATAATGTACTTTTTAACGATTTAACTTCGGATGAAATTCGAATCTTGTGGCCAGCAATAAAAGATTCGAAAATCTTGAGCAATGTAAGCGAAACAGAGAAAAAATTTTATATTATGTACTTAGAACTTTCTTTAATAATTTCTTCCATAAAGCTTAATGCTGACTGAAGTCAAAATAAAAAAATAAGGCGAACCGGTGCTAGCCCCTAGGAAGTAAAAGCTCTTACGCAAATAGAAAAGCGGATAATTGCTGCAATTGGTATCGATGTCGCTGTAGAGGAAGAAAATGCTTTATCCTCTAACTTAATAATAATTAATTATTTTTAAGTTATTAATTAAATAAAAATGAAATAAAGCATTTATACTCGTTTATTTTTCTATTATTTTCTTTTTAATTCTTGGAGTTAATGATGCATTAAAAATTATTATACTATAAAACTACATTCATAGTAGGTTAACAAACTTTTCCAGAAACTAACAAACAATATTATTCAGCATGTGTTGACCCATTTTGCTTTTCTACTAATTTTTTGTGTTAAGATAACTTTTGGTTATCATTGAAGGTGCTTAAGAGCCAAAATTAAAAAAAATTACGAAGTACTAGTCGTAATTTATATAAAGCTTGTGAAAATGAATACGAATTAATACAATTACGAGTAGTTTGTTGTTGCAAACGAAATACAGAAAGACGAACTAAATCAACAAAAAATAAATTTTTCATAAATTCGTGTTAAATAAAAATAAGATTTAATAATTTATGAGCTCCGAATTCTATGGCAATAAAGAAAAAGTTCTTAAGTCATAATTTACTGTTTTGTACTGGAGCACTTTTAAGCTTTTCAAGTCGATTTTCAGAAATTTTTTTTCTTTCTTACAGTTAAATTAAAAGCTTTGGTTTTCAATTAATTTGATTTTAGACAAAAAGAATTCTACACATTATAAATAATATTTTTAATGAGAAATATACCAATGTGTAAAGTAAATTGTGCCCTTAATTATGAAAGTCGTCTAAGTCATATATTTCTGTGGTCGCGATATTTCGTAAATTACGCTTGAACAAATCAAAAAACATTTTTATATTATGCATCATATTAATTTAGGCCTGCACAAGTCCAGACTAATATAAATTTATTTAATATTTATTGAATATTTCTCAAAGTTTTTTTAAGATTAATGTGATATTTCGAAGCAAAAAATGCATATGACTTAGATCACTTTCATAATTTCGATTTTCAGAAAATTTTTTTTTCTTACAGTTAAATTAGGAGCTTTGGTTTTCAATTAATTTGATTCAATTAAGCTTATTATTCCATATGAGATTATGAGTCGAAAGAAGATAAACATCAAGTCATTGAGATATAACTTGCTGAAAAATCGCACCAAATAATTGAAATTTTGGCCTAAGGTACTTTGAAATATGAATATGAATGAAATTACAGGGGTGGCATTAACACAAAAACAGCTCATCTTCACTTTTTTCCTTTGCATCAAACTGCTGATAATTTTTTGTCTCTGCAGTTATAAAAATCTCATTAAAAACAAAACATCATACATATATTAATATTAATAGTTTTTTGTTTTTTATTTAAAATGATTTCTTTTAATTAATTCCGTTTTAGTACTTAATATTTTTTCACTTTTTTTTTTTGAGTTATTTCAAATTCTTATGTAGCCATTTTGTCCTATATCTGTTGTACCCAGAAAAGTTGAAGCTAGATCATCGGTAGATTTTTGAAATTTGTTCAAAGCACCGATAGCACCATCGAACAAATTATTTACTGCAGGTTGGAACGTATGGGCATTTGCATAACGAACCGTATCCCCCATTCCTTTCAAAGCGCTGTTGTCACCAGCCACGCCACCATACGTTAAAGATTCAATAATACCTGAATTTATATCATTCGCTGCTTCTTTAGCATTATTCACAGACTGGATAAGATTACGATTTAAACTCTTTCCCACACTGAGAAATGGTGTAAAATATTTAGAAAAGCTCAATGCGGGTAGGCGGAGAGCTAAAAAAAATATTAACAATTAATTAAAATCATAGAACAAATATTTATTAAAAAAAAATATTTATATTTTGCAATATATTAAAATTTTTTTTAAATCATTTTAAACAATTTTTTTTTTGGCGTACAACACCTTGTAATTGTAATTCATAATTTTATTCATACTTACGTCCTCCTCCTAGTGCCATGTCATTGGGTCTGCAAAGCACCAGGGAAGATCCTAAAGCCACCAACAAAATTAACAAACACCCGCTCATATTTTTATTTTTTAATAGCCCACACAAGACACTTCGAGAGTATAACGTCTCGCAGAATTTTAGGCGAGTTTTTATAGTAATATTTGTTGTCGAAAACAAGATCTTTAGATTAGTTTTTTAATCTTAAAGCAATAAAATAATATTCCTTATAAAAATACGCACTATTGTGATAATAAAAAATTAAAAAAAAACAACTACGTTATGTTGGTGCAGAAACACAATAGCGTGAATGCTGTTGGGGTTCACTCCCGATTCTTTAATATCGTGGTTTCATCATCAGGGCAATCTGTTCTATCAATGTTTACGATAATGTTCATAAGGATGTATGTAAAAATGCGTGTATGCATGTGTTGCATGAATTGTTCAGTGATGACCCCATCACCTCTTTGTTTCCACCGATATCCCGATATATTACAAGCTGACCCGGCAAACATTGTTTTGCCACATAAATTATTTCTAGGGGCATTGCCCCCCCCAGACTTGATTTTGCCCCCCCCCCCCCAGGATTTATTACAAATTCTTTTTAAAACATTTTCTTTTGCCTGTAATATTAAAAAATTCTATTTTTTATTTATTTTAAAATTACTCATGAAAATCACCAGTAATTTTTATACAAACTTTTCGAATAATCGCTAAATATGCATACTTTTATTAGATAACAAATACCCAAAAAACTATAAGTTTACAGCACATCAAAACATCACAAATAATTAGTAAACTCCATGCGAATTTATAATGCATGTGTGTAGATATGTATGTGTGTATGTAGCTTTCAACAAATTCTTAATAAAATTGTATTAGTGTATGTAGTTAAGCCGCGTTCAGACTATTATACTTTGTATTTATACTTGTCAAAAATTCAAATAATACGTGCAAGTGTGATAGTCTGAACGCGAAATGCCATCAAAGTGGCAAATAATACGATAAAAATTTTGACATCCCATAAGACTTTTTCGTTTTTAGAAAATTTTCTAAACGATAATACTTTCCATTAGATCAGGGTTGCATTTTCACACAAACCAAACTTCCAAGTCGGCTGTTTCGCCGCCGATAGCGTGTCGTCATTGATGTAAATGTTTTGTCATATGTATATCGGCTCAAAATTTTGAATAAGTGAATCGTATGGAAGTATATTTCGTTGACGTAATTTTTAACGCTTTTGTAACATCTTTTCTTAATTTTTTTTTTTTGTTATTTACATAGAATATTTTTAACGGCTACATTTTTTCAAGTGTCGGCACGTCCCCGCCTGCATGAAACCGCTTTGCCGCCGCTAGTAAATGAATAGCACAGACATTTTCATTGAACAGCTGTTTTGTTTTACACATTTGATTTGAAGTTGATGGTCTGAACACAATATGTGATTTTACGTTAGATTTTTTGACAGTCGCAATGAATGTATTTAGATTTCTGTATCGTAAAATGTGATGAAAGTATTAATACTTGTATAATAGTCTGAACGGGGCTTTAGTAGCAAGACAAGTTGTTTTAAGGTGTTCCTAAGATTTTCTACTGTCAAATTGTTTGTAACAATAGCCACCAATTTTTATTTAGAGTAAAATTAAAAAAATAGCGAAAAATTATGATCTGCAAATACCTTGTATATATTCATATACTATATATACTCGTACACACACATGTATGTATGTATGCATGCATATTTATGGTTCAATCCAGGGCTGCCAGATAAAATGATGGAAAAATCGCCGAAATCCAGATAAAATATAAAATAATCTTCATTTCATGTCCGAAAAATCGTCAGAAAATCGAACAAATCAAAATTTCCTCTTTAAACATGTATACATCTGTTTTATTTTTATTAGAAAACAAAACAAAACAATTCATGTTCATATACAACTTTGTTAGACTAGTGGAAAACTTGTGAAAAATATTCCTAGGTCCAAATTTTGGTATCAGTACTTTTGATGACCGAAATTTTTGATAGGATATCAACTTACACAGGTCAATATATCGTTGGTCTCAAATGGAAAGGCCCTAACGCAAATAATTGTAACTTTACAGGAGAAGGTAAAACATAATAGAAAGTGTAATATTCAAAATGTAACTTTTTTGTACAACTGCTTGTAAAAGCGCTATTTTTTACACTATTGCAATAAATTTTTGTGATGAGGTGTATTAGTGTGAAATTTATTGAAATCACTGAAAAACTCAACTATCGATATGTATGCATGTATATACATATATACAAATAAAATTTTTTTCAATTGAACACGTATACATACATACTTGCGTACATATGTTTGTACTTCTTTATGTATGTATGTTCATTCATCGCAACAATATAGTATTGATTCAGAACTTCAATATTGGAAGGGTAACTAAATAATAAATGACAATTTTCTATTTTTATTTATGCACCAACAGATAAATTTTTTTTAACATAAATAATAAATTATTAAGAAATGAAATCATGAATGATGAATGAAATCATTTCTTACTTGTATCTTTTCAAAATATTGTATTCAAATATAGTATATACATAAATAATTTTTCCATATGAGCATATAAACTTGTTGGAAACGAATATTAATTTTATTATTATTTAGTTTATTATTATTAGATTATTATTATTATTATTTAGTTTTTTTCTAATACATACTTTACTTTTTGTCTATATATTGTTTTTATTTTGAATGTTTTGTTTTTTTAGTTTTAATTATAACTTAATTTTTGTTATTGCAAAAAAATGTTAAATAAAAAAAATCTGTATAAAATTTTTTAAACGCACTAATAATCCCAAACCAATATTTTACTTATTAATATTTTACTTATTAAGTAAAATATATTTTTTTAATTTCCAATTTCAATGTTTTTATAAAAAATAAAGTAATAAAAAATATATATTTAACTTAATAAGTAAAATATTAATTTGGGATTATTAGTGCGTTTAAAAAATTTTAAGCTTAAATTTTAACAATTCCCATAAAAAACTTTAATTAAAAAAATTGTGTTTGCCCCCCCCCCCCCCCAGAAAGAATGTCCAGCTACGCCAATGGTCATTCATTACTTTGTATCGCAGGTGCCCCTTCCCCCGTTCTTCTTCTTTCAATATTTTGAATTACTTCGCACCTCGCTCTCAAAGAAACCATACCTAATTTGAATACTCTGACTCCTGTATTTTTCAAGATATCAGATATTTCAGTCATATGGGCGTGGCACAGCCCATTTAAGGGTATGAAAAAGAAGCTACTATAAAACTATAACTATAAAATTTCAAAAACATCGGTCAAACCGTTTTGGAGGAGTACAATTACAAACACCGTGACACGAAATTTTCATATACATATGTACATTAGGGCGTTTCACCAAAGGCGTTTTTTGCGATTTTTGCAACACTTGAAGCGGAATATTAAGGCTTGTGATGTAAAAGAATTTCGAAAAAATTTTTGGATTTTTTGAAGATGTGTATGGTGTCGCTGAAATAGATTTTATCAAAAAAATGAGGTTATGGAGAAAAAATTTGTATATTATTTTTTTCTGGTGCTTTTATACAACTAAACAATTATCTTCTTAAGGATCCGATCCCACGACAAAAAGATTATTGGTGTAAAAAATTATTATATTAAGGACCACTTTGATAGTCTTAAAAGTGAATAATTATTTTTCCTAGATTTCAAACCTCGATAACTTGAAAAGTTTTCAACATTTTTTCAAGATATAAAATGCGTTAGAAGGGTCTTTAAATTCGGTACATAGATTTATTTTTACTTGTTGGAAAAATATAGGAAAAAAATTAAAGTTTGAGAAAATTTTTTTTATATGTATATCAAATTTTATAAAAATTAAAAGAATTTCATTTGGGGTATTCACAAGGGTGTCCTAAGTGTCATAAAGTCATAAAGTCCTAACATTTTAAACCAGTTTAAAATTATTTTTATTTTCTTTCATATTATTTTACATATTTATTTCATATATTAATACAATTCTTCACTCTATGTATTTGTTACTGTCATAACTAATTATTTTGCTTTTTACTTTTCTTTTTCGACAAAATGTCCATTTACGTTTAAATACGTGGCGTTTTTCTTAAGCAGATTTCTACTCAAATCATTATAATTGCAAAAAATATAAAAATTCGCAAGGGATTAAAATAATGGAAACAATATCCCAAAGCTAATTATATAGACCGCAAAAAAAAGTAATAACTCGAGTATAGACTTACAGCATATAAATCGCGAAAACTTGCAAAAATGCGAATATCTTCTAAAAATTTCCAAAGCCTCAAAAACTGTAAACGAGCAAACTCAGTAGATTTTATGAATCAAAAATTATCTCACGTGCAAAAAATTTGCGAAAATTCGCGAATAATTTTTTAATTGAAAAAAACCTAAAATTTATTTAAAAAAATGCTTAAATTGTAAGGAATGCAGAAAACTTTTAAAATTCCACAATTACGAAAATTCCCAAAAACTTGGTGACATCAAAAATATATTAAAGTCTGATACTTAATAAAAAAAAAGTTTAAAACTGTTAAAAAAAAATAAAGAATTGGGAACAATCACTTTTATTGCAAAAATTTGCAACAAATTGCAAAAATTGTAAACAAGCTCCAAAATTACTTAGAAATACCTAAAGATCTAAGAAATACCAAAAATCGCAGAAAATTGGCAAAATTATGAAAATTCGCACTAGATAGATGTATTAAAAATCGGTAAAATGGTAAAAAGGCAAGCCCTAAAATAACACATAAATACTTAAAGATATAAGAAATTCCAAAAAATCGGAAAAATTTGCGAAAATGAAATTTGCAAAAACTTGCTAATACCAAAATGATAGCAAAGTGTGATATAAAATAAAAGTCGTCAAATGTGTAAAAAGGCAAAAACTGCAACAACAAAAATAATTCAATCAGACAATGATGTGGCTTGATTCCATCCTATTTTGTTAAAATTACACACAAGAGCAATAAGCTTTATCAAAAATTACCTGATCGCAAAACTTAAGAAAATTTGCAAATAAATTCCAAAGCCTTAAAATTTTATAATAAATAAAAAGGGACTACTTCAAAAATTTAAAGTATGAAAAACTATTTATTTTTTCTATTTTTTATTTTTTTCACAAGTAAGATATAAACTTATGTATACCAAAATAAAGGTATCTAAATTATCTTTCTAACGCATTTAACATCTTGAAAAAATGTTGAAAACTTTTCAAGTTATCGAGGTTTGAAATCTAGGAAAAATAATTTTTCACTTTTAAGACTATCAAAGTGGTCCTTAATATAATAATTTTTCACACCAATAATTTTTTTGTCGTGGGATCAGATCATTAAGAAGAGGATTGTTTAGTTGTATGAACAAAAAGCACCAGAAAAAAGTTATATAAAAATTTTTTCTCCATAACCTCATTTTTTTGATAAAATCTATTTCAGCGACCCCATACCCATCTTCAAAAAATCACAAAAAATTTTCGAAATTCGTTTAGATCACAAGCTTTACAGCCGTATTCACAAAAATTTTAAACCGCGTTTCAAATATTGTTTAAGCAAAATTCGCTAAAATTGTATTCATAATAGAATTTTAGCTTAAAAAACGGTTTTTAAACCTTGCGTAAATCAGCAAATTTTAAAATTGACTGCCCCCATGTTTAAACCAATTTTAAGGTGACTTTGTTGTAATTTTGCTTCGTTTTTGTTTACATTTTAAACTTTACCTGTATGTACATATGTGTGTATGTATGTATGTACTTATGTATGCATGTATGTATGCATATGCCAGTGTTATTTAGAAGAAAACCATGTAATTTTTTTTATAGAAACTATTGCCGAAATAACAAATATACTCCAAAGAATATTTAAAAGAAAAGGAGCTATCCAGTTTCCATTCCCAGTCATTGTTTTCTCATTTTATGTGTTAATAGTATAATTATAGAAAATTAACTAGTGATGTATAAACACTCAAAACAAACAAAACAAAGCTCGTTATTCTAGTGCTTCTTTATCTGCAATAAAATAAATAATATAAAAAGCACTTTTAACAAAGATTTGTTGTGAACTTTTTTTATTATTTTATTAAATACAAGTTGGAACATATCTTTTATTTTATAGAAACAATATTTCTCTGAAAACCGACAAATAAACAAAATAGACACGAGTACTTTGTGAGTTAACAATCGTTGTTTTGCAGAACTAATATGCAAGTGACAAATAAAGAATACAGTGTTGCCACGATATTTTAAAAAAATCTAGTTAATTGATTTTTAGTTAAAAAACTGATTATGAATACCAATATTTAAAAAACGTTATTTAGCCTTAAAACGTTTTTTAACTAATATGAATTTTAAACCTCAATCAACTTTTTTTTTATGAATACGGATGTTAATATTCCGCTTCAAGAGTTGCAAAGTTTTTTTTGTGAAACGCCCTAATGTACATAGAGATAGATAGAACGAGTCGCAACTGATTTAGAAGAAAATTAATTTATGCTACATAAACAAAGTCAGAAAGAAAACACTTCTAGTCACGCCAACGCATGCAAACGCCAGATTATGTTTTTGTTCATCAAATACGTATAAGCCTTAAATAAACTTAACATACATATGTACCCAGTAAAAAAAGACACTCCAAAGAAGTCATGAAAATGTAGAGTTTGCAGACTGCAAGTAGTTCAAATTTCGATCCTATCTAATGATTTCTACATAGGGTTGTCATTGCAAGAAGTTCTCTTTTTCGATGCCTAGTCACCGAATTAGAAGCGATTTTAAGAAAAATTTCCGTTTTTGTGTTCTATGGTAATATTTTCATCTAGGAAAAACTTTAAAAAGTTACATATTTTAACAATTCGTTTCTTTTTATACGAATTTAAACGCGAAAAAGTGTTTTCATGTAAATTTAAGCAAATAACTTCTAAATTTTAGGCCAAAATTAGTTCATAAATTTCTTTCAAAAAATTTTGGTGAGTATTTACTAAAACTATGGAAAAACTACAAGGTTTTGTGTGATTAAAATAAACTTTTACTTGGTTTTCTGCTAACTATCGGCAAATTAAAAATATCGATTTTTTGGAAGCAATGAAAATGTGATTCCTTCAGAATGACTTCCATTTTTTTTACTGGCTATGTAGATAAACTACAAGTGTTTATAAAACATGCTAAACATATAAAAACTTTTGCTTTGATCTTTGTCTCTAAGCACAAGAAGTGTATGCGTATTATTTTAATTATTTTTTTATTATCAGCAAGCAATTTATGTAGAAGTAGTTTGAATAAAAACACACAGATAGTCAGTGACTATCTCTGTGTGTCTGTGAAAGGTGGACAATTTAGCCTAAAGTAATAGCAATTGCTTAGTCGCTCTCTTCGGGACACAACAGACACAAAAAAAAAACTTTAGGTGACCTAATAATCGTTAAAAAAAAAATTATGGCTATATTGGCTATTATGGGTCGATATGAAAAAAGTTCGGTGTTAAAGGGTTAAAACATGGACAGGTTTCAACGCTTTTTATGCTAATTAATTTGGTAAAGCAGGGGAACTTTAACGCCAATTTTCATAGTGCGACCAATGCTGCGCAGCGTCTGCGGCTAAAGCGTCGCCAGAGTTTTCAATTGCCCCATAATCAGTGTGTTGTGACATTCATTTCGCCAAATTAAACATGATTTTTTTTCTCTTCAAGTTTAGTACTGGGTTAGGTCGGATAACCATTTGGGTCCAATGTGTCTAAATTTTACAATTATGTGCTAAATAACGTGCGGAAATTCAGATTGCTAAAATTTCTCAAGTAATATTTAGCTTGCATAATAAACGGAATTTTTCTTATTTATTGTCTGTCCCTTAATGACTTGCAATGACAAGCAACGGGGGACTTTTTCGGCTCAGTCAGACAAAGTTAGTGTCATAGAATATCATAGAATTTTTTGGACTGAACTATCTACCCTCTGTGGAAAAGTAACCAAATCCGTTCACAATTGTGTCGTTTATGCTTATCAGATGACGGGATAACAGGACCCATTTTTTTGTGAGTGTATTTTCTTATGTAATAGTAGAAGGCGTGTTTTTCATTCTGAGTTTCTTTGAACAAATGATATTCTCCAATCCCTGTGCTGACCTTCAAAAGAGGAATCATACACAGAAGCTATACCCTCTCAGACAAAAAAAAAAAGAATTTTTACAATCGGTCTAATATGAAGCGTGTTATGAAATAACAATGTCAAAAAAAGACGAATTGATAACCTCCTCCTTTTTTTGGTTTGAAGCCGTTTATGTTTTTTATTTATTTATTTCAACTAAAATAATGTTAAAAAGCCTTCTTAGGCCAAACTAGTAACATCCAGGGCTATCATGAATAAAATTCCACGTGAAATTTCTCCCTTTTCCAATTAGAATTTTTTGTTTTCCCTATTACTTGCTATAAGTTGGAATTGATCCCCGGGAAAAATTTCATGCGGAATTTTATTCATGATAGGCCTGATTATAATTATAATAATTATAATTCACAAAGATTATCTTCAAACTTAATATTAAGAAATTTTTTATTTTTTTTTGACACAAACACAATTCGCAAAGCGATTAGCTTGTCTGCGAAAAACACCCAGGGTTTATGGTGGGAATCGAACCCACGACCTCTGGACTGAGAGGCTAGCATCGCTACCACTCAGCCACAGGGGCACCCCAATAATAAAGGGCCACAGGGGCACCCAAAAAATAAAGATACGACGCTGTGTGACGGGTGTGACATAGCATGAAGAAAATTTCAATACCACTACGCGGACTTTTGATTCTTGGGCTTATTGGCGGCATCAAAGACTCACAAGAAGCATCTTTGAAGAGTTCCTTAATAACAGCAGGAGGGCGACGTTTAACTTTAGTGACTGCCTTGTTTTAATGGATACTGTGAATTTAAATTGGCAACTTTGGATGTAATCAAAGCGTTTTGACTTTCATCCATCTTATGTTGACTGTTCTTTCGTTTTATTTCTCGATCAATTGCTCTTATTCTTCTTTCAATGATTCTTTTAACATCATTATTTTCGCTAAAGCTAAATTGAGTCCATATTATTCTTTATTTTCCCTAAGCTTCTTCTCCCCTTGTTTCCGTTTTCTATTTCTAACATTCATTAAACAAAATAGTACTTCGGCGTTGCTGTGACGGGTGTGACCAAATATATGCCATATCTAATTACTCGAATATTAAAATGGATATTTTCAAAAGATTTTTTATATAATTAATTGTGCTTACTTTTTTATTTTGATTATCAAGTATTTTATATGTAGAGTAAACATTTTACTGTGGCGGTTGTGATCGAAAATTTAAATATCCCTATAAGTCCACAAAACTGTTATTAAAAGGCATATAAAGTAAAAACTTTAACAAAAAGCAAATCATGCTATATTTTTTATCAGAGATAAAACTTTTTAATAAAGATAAGAAAGGGAATATGTACATAAAATAAAACTTTAACTAAAGACCAAACATTTAAAGAGATAAAGCGCAGATAGGCTCAATATATAAATGCTCACTTCAAAGCATTTCCAAATTGCTAAAAATAGAAATAAAATTTGTGTCTTAATTTATCCATGATTGTTATTTGCTTGTTTTTTGAAGCGGCCATACTTTCATACGTAGCACAATTAATTTTTTAAGCGATTTGCGCCACAAATCGAAATATCAGAAAATGTAAAAAACTCCATTAAAAACAAAAAAACGAGCCATTAGTTCTATTAAGCCAACATTATGTATGTATGTGCACTGAAATGCCTTTATTCCCGAAAATAAACAGAAATAAAATATGGAAATACAATCACACATCGTATGGTCGTTTCGACGGCTAGTAGTCCTCTTCCACACATCAGAGATGTGTAAATTTTTGCACTGTTCTGTTGTTGATGTTGCCTTAAGGCTGTCCTGCTCATAAAATTTACTTTTAAGAAACCTTAGAATTAAACACGTACACGCTCACACACACTCTCACACACACTCACGCACTCTGTTTGCCATATGTTGTTATATTATACTGTTACATTATACTGGCATCATTGTTGTCATTGTACGTACAGGCAGGCAGAGCTCATCACTTTGTCAATGGTTTCATTTTGACCACATGCTGCATTAACGTCCCTTTTTGTTTAAGAATACCTTTTATGTAGTATATAAGTATGTATGTATGTATGTGTGCATGTATGTATGCATGTATGTGTGCATGTATGTATGTGTGCTTTGTAGCCAACACAGAAGGCACTGTGCCTGTCCTTGGTAAGAATTTTATGGCAAAAGAAGGCCCGGTGTTAAAAGTCTATTTTTCTTTGAGGTCACGTGACGTTGATAAGAAAAATTTGCTCACATGCATGCATGTACGCACATAAAACCCCAAACCGCACTTAAGCGCAGACATAGTACGTTGTTTGCAAAAGACACACATACAGAAATACTCACACACTCACACACTCCTAAAAATTGCAACTTAATTAAGCTATTTTAACATTAAAGCAATTGCCCAACAAAATTATTGAAACTTGGCAAAGCAAGTACGAAATTTTTTTAAGGTACCAAATTCCTCATAGAAAGGCATTTGAAAAATTAATTAAACGCAGACAAATTTTAACAATGCCAATGCCAGTACCACACACGATTTAGCTTCGTAGCAAAAGGTACTAAATGCAAAAAGGTAAATTATCTGTTTAATAATACAAAGCTGCTTCTTTTATGAAAAAGTATACAATTATTTGTTAAAAAGAAAGTATTGCTTGAGCTCTTTGGCACAACAGACTTCTTAGAGCACTATTACCCTCAATAAATAAATAAATAAAAAAGTACTTTTTGCCACAAAAGGTACTAAAAGTTATATCTGCTGCTAACTAAAAATCTTTCTTAACACACTAAAAAATACCCATGGTACTTTTTTCTTAACGAAAAGTACTAAGATTACTTTTTACAGTATCAGAAAAATATGTGCTTAATTCATAGAAAATAATTTTTGTTTACAAAAAACTTTGTATTGAAATATCAAATACATTAAACGTTAACGCCCCTTTTCACAATGTATCGGGTGTTTTTTTTAGAGGTACAGAACTTCGAATTGAAATAAAACACAAGAAAATCGTTTTAATGTCAATCAATTTGGCTTTATTGGAAGGATAATTTTATGCCATTAATGTTTAAATATGATTTCGGGCATGTGGCCGCCGCAGCTGGCTCGAATAAAGCCAATTCTACAGGTCCAATTTTCAACCACTTTTTCGAGCATATGGGGCCGTATGTTGGCAATAACGCCACGAATGTTGGCTTCCAAGTCCCCTAACGTTTCTGGTTTGTTGGCGTAGACGAGCGACTTCACATATCCCCAAAGAAAATAATCCAATGGTGTCAAATCACACGATCTTGGTGGCCAATTGACAGGTCCATTCCGCGAAATTATGCGCTCATCGAATGTTTCCTTCAATAAATCGATTGTGACGTGCGCTGTGTGGCATGTAGCGCCGTCTTGTTGGAACCACAACTCATCCACATTCATGCCATCCAATTCGGGAACAAAATAGTCGGTTATCATGGCTCTATACCGGTCTCCATTAACGGTAACTGACTCTCCAGCATTATTTCGGAAGAAGTATGGCCCAATGACTCCACCAGCCCATAGAGCACACCAAACAGTTAGTTTTTGTGGATGTAATGGCGTCTCAAGGGTCTCATGTGGATTCTCTTCACTCCAAATGCGGCAATTTTGCTTGTTGACGTAGCCATTCAACCAAAAATGAGCCTCATCACTGAACAAAATTTTGCGATGAAAATCAGCATCGAGATCAATCTCATTTTCGGCCCATACACCAAAATCACGACGCATTGCATGGTCTTGCGGCTTTAATTCTTGCTCAAGCTGGATCTTGTAAGGTCGCAAGCCAAGATCTTTGCGCAAAATCTTCCATAAAGTTGATGGACAAAGCTCCAATTGCTGTGCACGGTGGCGAATCGATTCATTCGGGTCCTCTTCAACACTTTGCTCTACAGCGGCAATTGTTTCTTCGGTGCGCACTGTTCGACGTCTCTGCGGATGCGTATTATCACATAGAGTAAACGTAGTGCGAAAACGATCCATGGTTAACCGAATTAATTGCTCTGATGGACGATTATGTCGACCATAAAATGGACGGAGCTTGCGGTAAACTTCGCGAACTGAACCATTATTTTCGAAATAAATTTGCACGATTTGCAAGCGTTGTTCTTTTGTCAACCTGTTCATGATGAAATGGCAAACCAAACTAAATATTAATCACTTGACAGCTGACAAAATGGCCGCCAGTTAAAAAAGTGATGCCAACATAAAGTTCTATACCTCAATAAAAAACACCCTTTATGATTAAGAGTTAACGTGAACTTTAACTGACAGTTCTTCATACAAAACTTGCCGTTAAAGTCCCTGTTAGCTTTTAATTCTACATTGTGAAAAGTCAAATAAATTTTATGATGAATAAGACCTTAAACAGGGTGTGGCTAAAGTAACTAGAAAACAAAACTTTTGCAAGCATTTTGTTTGCGATTTGATAGCATTTTGGAAGCTCTATGTTTAGTGCAAAAGATGGATTTCATCGAGTTTAAGTTTTCATATTAATAGTTATAAACATGTTGCTACGAACGTAAGCAAAATAGAAGTCAACTTTGGCTGACAGTAGTGAAATGTAAAGATCTGCAAAATGGAACAGAATAATGAAAAGTGATTAATTTATTTTAAAAGTGTATTAATGTAAATAGGTTTCTATCCAGTATTTACACAATAAAATATCTCTATTGGTTTTTGTTTAATTGGCTTAATTACCGGTTGCGAACGTACGGGTCGCGAAGGCACGATTTTTCCACATGTTTTTATAATATTATCACCATGCCTTCTCCACTTTTCGAACTTTTCTTTTGTTCTCCTTACACTTTTCTCTTCTTATTTGGTTGTAGTAGAGAGATTTTGAAGACAGAGCGCAAATATGTCATATTTTTTGCATGTAAAATAATTATATATATATATATATATATATATATATATATATATATATATATATATAAATGTCTTAATGTTAAATGTTAAAAATAAAATATAAAATTTTCCAGCTTCCAGCCCAATTTCCTCAAGTAAAACAGCTGAGATATGCTATGAAACCATTTTATTATAAAAACATAGACTTTTTATAATTATTAACAATAAAACACGATGATTATCAACATTTTATTTTTGGAGAAATGCCCATATACGATTTATTTTTTAACAGCCTTTTCTATAAAAATTATTAAGGCTTAATAAGACAATTTTTTTAAGAAAATTTATTTTAAAAACCCTAATAATTTTTATAAATAAGGCTATAAAAAAATATTGAATGGAATGAAACAAAAACAAAAAATTTAATTATAAAAATAAAGTTTATTTTGTGTTATTTTTCTTACAGAAATTATGAAAAATAATGTCAGTTAAAATGAAAGCTGTTTTCTTTCTATAACAATTTGTTGAGTGTTTCTTGTGGTATAGAATTAATTTCTTTTTCAATGTTGTCCTTCGGTTGCTGCAATATTTGAGGTTTAACTATTCACATAAACTTGTTTTTGAGATAGGCCCACAAGAAAAAATCTAGGGCTGTCAAATCAGGCGATTGTGGTGGCCATCTCAAATTGCCGTTTTTAGAAATTATCTGAAAAACAATCATAGTTCTTGGCACAGTTGTGTAGCATTCCATTTTTATATATTTTTCCTAGTTTAATTAGTCAAATAAAAACATAAAATATGAAATATCAACAAGTAAAGCAGTTAAATTTTTTTTACATAATATAATTACTTTACCCGGTGTTAAAAGTCAATTTTTTTGAGGTCACGTGACGTTGATAAGAAAAATTTGCCACACCCTGTATATCCGAGACAAAAACGTATTAAATAAAAACGTATAAAATACCAAACAATCTTGTTCATAGAAAATTAACAGAAGAATGAAATAATTAAAATAAAAATGAAAAAGTACCGAAACGTATATAAAGTACCAAGTGTTTTTTTTTTGTCCTAAAAATACCAAACAAAAAATATCGGAAACAAAAAATTAAAAAACGTTTCTCTTTCACAGAAGAAATAACTGTTTTGTGAAAAAGTACTAAAATGCAAAAAAAAAAGTACCAAATGTATTTTTTGCCCAAAAAAAACCAAACGTTTCTTTTTTTTTACAGACAAGTAAGAAAAAAATACGGTTTTGTGAAAAAGTACCTGAACGCAAATATAGTACCAAATGTTTGTTTTGCCCCAAAAATACAAAAAAATATCAGGAACAAAATAAAATACCAAACGGGTTTTTTTCACAGAAAAAATTACTATTCCGTGAAATAGTACCAAGAAGCAAGAAAGAACCAAATGTATTTTTTACACAAAAATTCGAAACGAAAATGAAGAAAATGATTAGAAAAAAATACTAAACGTTTCTTTTTTCGCAGAAAAATCACAGAAAAAACTGGATTGTGAAAAAGTACCAAATGTATTTTTGCCCAAAAAATATGAAAAAAAAAAATTATTGGTAACAAAGAGAAAATACGGAAGAAAGAACTGTTTTGCGAAAAAAGTACCAAAAAGGGCAAAAAAGTGCCAAATGTATTTTTTGCACAAAAAAATACCAAAACAACGAACTTGCTTCCCAAAAAATTACCAAAGGCTATTCTGTTGACAAAAATAGCTCCAAAAACCTTCTGCGCATAAAAAAATCGTGAAAAGGTTGGTATTTTCTCGAAAAAGTACCAAAAGTAATTAATATATTTATGTAATTTTTCGACCTTTTTAATTTAAACTATTTTCTTGAGTTTTTATGATATCATAAAAACCAAAAAAATATATGTATCCTGAAGAAAATAATAATAATAATAAATTCAATATATAAACTGGCCTAAAGCTCAAGAAACTAGTTTAATTTAAAAGTAATTAATTACAAAAAGGCCTTTTGCACAACAAAAAAAAAATATTTTTAGTATTCTTTTTTGCAATAAGAAGTATTTATTTTTGTAATAAAACACTAAGTAAAATTTGCCCCATGAGATTACCAGAAGTACTTTTATTAAAAAAAGTACCAAGTATTTTATTTTACTTACAAGAGCAAATAAAAAAAAAACTAAGCAAAAGTATTTGTTTTTTATAAAATAAAAAAAATCAAATAAAGTACCAATAGTATTTTTTTCTCATAAAAAGTACCAGAATTAGCGTTTTCCGCCAAAAAGTATTATAAATAATTTTTTTCTGCAGAAAGGCATCCCAAATAACTTGATACAGCAGAAAAGGTATCAGAAGCAATTTTTTAATTAAAAAATATCTAAAGTACTTTTTGAAAAAAAGTTCCAAAAGAACATTTTGATCAACATATCACTCACTTACTACAACATTGTTAAAACTTGTGTTGCCATAACATGAAAGAAATAAAGTGCTAAAATGCTCTGCAGCAAAAAATTCTTTAAAAAATTTAAAAAAAAAACTTCATATGTTGATAGAAAAACTTTCAGGAATGTTTTACTTGAAGTCTACTGATGAGTTTCTTAAGCAGAAACAAAATGAGTATATAGATGTTGCCTAAACAACAAAAACAAAATATTCTTGACTTAACATCAAATGAATTTGCCTCATTACTTTAGTTTAAGTGGCCAAAATAGTTTTTGAGATAAGCAGGTAATCAAAAGTACTTTTTCCACAGAAACGTACAAAAAGTGCCTAGATTATTTTTTTTAAATTTTGGAAAAAAAGTACGTTTTTGCTCACAAATTCTCAAAACACACTGTTTATTAAGCACTCTACTGAGGTAGGCAAGATGTGTAAGCGGTATTAAATCAACCAGGGACTGGCCGATCCTTCAGAAGCACAAGGACCTGTTTGCACTATAAACCGGCCTGTTGGGTTTTAATAACGAATCTAAACTGTAACCTCCAGCTTTTCGAATATGGAATTCAATTAAATCTACGGGCGCCAAATTCCTTAAAAAATACTCACGTGGAAGTTTGAGAGTGTTAGTCCTCTTCCTCCAAAGCTCATTTAACAGTTAATACAAAAATTTTATTTATTTCCCCTCTAAAGCAAACTTTTTTCTTTGTCTCTAGATTGTGCCTTAAAACAGAAAAATTTATGGTGTCTGGCATATTTTTTATGCTTCTGATACTCGTATGTCTCTTGCGTCCGTCCTGGCTATTATTATTATTATTAACATTATCACGAGAGTGTTAATTATGTGAGAGATTTGGTTCAAAGTAATGCAGATGTTAATTAGTCGTCCACATGTAATAAGAGCAGCAAAGAGGAAAAGCAAACAAACCAAAAACAAAAACAAAAAAACTACAACAGCAAGACCTAAGAAAAACAATGGATTCTAAGGATTTTTCTTTGGGGATGGTAAAAGTGTTGCATAAAAGGACAAACTTTTACTCTAAATGAAATAAATTTAAATTTTATTTTTTAGACATATTTCCCTACTCCAGGCTTTTATATTATTTAAGCAAAGTATAGTGTCCTTCATAATAAAGTCTGAACGTAGCAGCATATACATATTTAAAACTATGTAAAAGAAAAATCTGACTTTAAGAAGTCATAGTTTAAGATGTTTTTGTGCTAAATATTCCCTAAAAAATTCCTTAAATACCCGTATTTAAAATCATATTTTTTTCTCTTTTCTTACAGACCAAATCACGACTAACAGCTAGAATTTCAGAAACCACTTAAAAAAGAACGGATTTCGCAGTGAAAATAATGAAGCACATATATTTTTATATAATTTTTTATTTATTTTATTGCAATTGTAATTGTTAGTTTTAAAAATATTTGAATTATACATATTAATGTGTTAACAAAATTTTTATAATAATAAATAAAACCTAATAACAACAGGATTTGAAACTATATTAGAAACACCTCCAACAAAGAAAAGTAAGTACCACAAGCAATCCTTAAAAAACCTGTTGTAAAAGACCTCCTAAGGACCTTAGTAAGGTTGGCAAAAACCTGTAGACGCTCAATCCTCTCATATGCGCCAGCACTAGACAGAAAAAGTTCAAACAGCATCCCAATCTTGTCGCTCTCCTAAGAAAACTAGCAGCTTTGACCAATTTCTTAAGGAATAACATTAAAACTGGAGGAAAATTTTAAAAACTGCACTGTAATCATGCTTTATTTTCTGTTGCTACTACCCCAAATCCACTAATCATGAACTTTAAAAAGAATCATTCATTCAAAACAACTTTCATCAAAATATACCGAGCCGTTCCCGAGCTATAGGCCTTGTATGTTTAATAAAAACTAGCCATTTCCGGTCACTTCGGCTTGTTGTTACCCTTTCCGAAACTGAGCTATGACTCCAAAGTTTCCGAAAATAAAGAGAAGAAACTCGACAGACAGATAGTATGGAAGTCGAAGCTTCGTATGGACGCCATATGAACTCTGTGGCCTTTTAATTTGGCGAGATATAACGGTTACAAGAATGTTTTTTATTTTTTGTCTGACACGGGGCCACCAGGCGGGCCAAAGTTTGCCCACATTGTAGCCCCGCTTCGAATCTATCCATCTTTTGGACTTCCGAAATGGCAAAGAAAAGAAGAAGAAGAAGCAATTACCAATTTACGCCCACTTTTGACGACTTCAAAGTGGGCGTGGCAAATTTTTATTTACCAAATTTAAATTCTGTTCTCTATCAGCTGTCAAAATTTCATGTACTTATCTCCTAAAACGACGAAGGTATTACAAAAAACGTAAAACTGTTTTTGAGCCGGAAAAATTTTAAAAATTTCGGTTATTTTTTTGTGAAACAGCAGGTCAACAGAAGCTCGTAGGAGGTGGATTTCAAGAATTAGTTTTTTTCAAAACGCTATAACTCGCTAATCGCTCGATCGATTCGGTTGAGTGTTCCACTATATGATATATTGGTGGCGGGACTACAAAGTGGGCAAACTTTGGCCCGCCTGGTGACCCCCCATGTCAGGCAAATATTGCAAAACATTCTCAAAATCGTTATATCTCGCTAAGTTAAAAGGCCACAGAATTCAAATGGCATCCATACGAAGCTCCAACTTCCATACTAGCTGTCTGTCGAGTTTCACTTCTCTATCTTCAGAAACTTCGGAGTTATAGCTCAGTTTCTTAAAGGGTAACAACAAGCCGAAGTGACCGGAAGTGGCTAGTTTTTAATAAACTTGCAAGTCCTATAGCACGGAAACGGCTCGGAATATTTTGATAAAAGTTGTTTTGAATGAAAGATCGCAAAGTCAGCTTCAATATAGACGGCTTTTGGACTTCCGAAATGGCAAAGAAAAGAGGAAGAAGAAGCAATGACCAATTTACGCCCACTTTTGACGACTTCAAGTGGGCGTGGCAAATTTTTATTTATCAAATTAAAATTCTCAATGTGTTCTCTATCAGCTGTCAAAATTTCATGCACTTATCTCCCAAAACAACGGAGTTATTACAAAAAACGTAAAACTGTTTTTGAGCCGGAAAAATTTTAAAAATTTCGGTTATTTTTTTGTAAAACACCAGGTCAACAGAAGCTGGTAGGAGGTGGATTTCAAGAATTAGTTTTTTTCAAAACGCTATAACTCGCTAATCGCTCGACCGATTCGGTTGAGTGTTCCACCATATGATAGATTGGAGGTGGGGCTACAAAGTAGGCAAACTTTGGCCCGCCTGGTGGGCCCCCATGTCAGGCAAATATTGCAAAACATTCTCAAAATCGTTATATCTCGCTAAGTTAAAATCCCACAGAGTTCAAATGGCATCCATACGAAGCTCCGACTTCCATACTAGCTGTCTGTCGAGTTTCACTTCTCTATCTTCAGAAACTTCGGAGTTATAGCTCAGTTTCTTAAAGCGTAACAACAAGCCGAAGTGACCGGAAGTGGCTAGTTTTTATTAAACTTGCAAGTCCTATAGCTCTGAAACGGCTCGGAATATTTTGATAAAAGTTGTTTTGAATGAAAGATCGCAAAGTCAGCTTCAATATAGACGGCTTTTGGGCTTCCGAAATGGCAAAGAAAAGAGGAATCAGAAGCAGTTACCAATTTACGCCCACTTTTGACGACTTCAAAGTGGGCGTGGCAATTTTTTATTTATCAAATTAAAATTCTCAATGTGTTCTCTATCAGCTGTCAAAATTTCATGCACTTGTCTCCTAAAACAACGGAGTTATTATAAAAAACGTAAAACTGTTTTGGAGCCAGAAAAATTTTAAAAATTTCGGTTATTTTTTTGTGAAACACCAGGTCAACAGAAGCTGGTAGGAGGTGGATTTCAAGAATTGGTTTTTTTCAAAACGCTATAACTCGCTAATCGCTCGACCGATTCGGTTGAGTGTTCCACCATATGATAGATTGGAGGTGGGGCTACAAAGTAGGCAAACTTTGGCCCGCCTGGTGGGCCCCCATGTCAGGCAAATATTGCAAAACATTCTCAAAATCGTTATATCTCGCTAAGTTAAAATCCCACAGAGTTCAAATGCCATCCATACGAAGCTCCGACTTCCATACTAGCTGTCTGTCGAGTTTCACTTCTCTATCTTCAGAAACTTCGGAGTTATAGCTCAGTTTCTTAAAGCGTAACAACAAGCCGAAGTGACCGGAAGTGGCTAGTTTTTTATTAAACTTGCAAGTCCTATAGCTCGGAAACGGCTCGGAGTATTTTGATAAAAGTTGTTTTGAATGAAAGATCGCAAAGTCAGCTTCAATATAGACGGCTTTTGGACTTCCGAAATGGCAAAGAAAAGAGAAAGAAGCAATTACCAATTTACGCCCACTTTTGACGACTTCAAAGTGGGCGTGGCAAATTTTTATTTATCAAATTAAAATTCTCAATGTGTTCTCTATCAGCTGTTAAAATTTCATGCACTTATTTCCTAAAACAACGGAGTTATTACAAAAAACGTAAAACTGTTTTTGAGCCGGAAAAATTTTAAAAATTTCGGTTATTTTTTTGTAAAACACCAGGTCAACAGAAGCTGGTAGGAGGTGGATATCAAGAATTAGTTTTTTTCAAAACGCTATAACTGGCTAATCGCTGGACCGATTCGGTTGAGTGTTTCCCCATATGATAGATTGGAGTCGGGGCTACAAGGTGGGCAAACTTTGACCCGCCTGGTGGCCCCCCATTTCAGGCAAAAATTGCAAAACATTCTCGAAATCGTTATATCAGAAGCTGGTAGGAGGTGGATATCAAGAATTAGTTTTTTTCAAAACGCTATAACTCGCTAATCGCTGGACCGATTCGGTTGAGTGTTTCACCATATGATAGATTGTAGTCGGGGCTACAAAGTGGGCAAACTTTGGCCCGCCTGATGGCCCCCCATGTCAGGCAAAAATTGCAAAACTTTCTCAAAATCGTTATATCTCGCCAAGCTAAAAGGCCACAGAGTTCATATGGCATCCATACGAAGCTTCTACTTCCATACTAGCTGTCTGTCGAGTTTCACTTCTCTATCTTCAGAAACTTCGGAGTTATAGCTCAGTTTCTTAAAGGGTAACAACAAGCCGAAGTGACCGGAAGTGGCTAGTTTTTTATTAAACTTGCAAGTCTTATAGCTCAGGAACGGCTTGGAATATTTTGATAAAAGATGTTTTGAATGAAAGATCGCAAAGTCAGCTTCAATATAGACGGCTTTTGGACTTCCGAAATGGCAAAGAAAAGAGGAAGAAGAAGCAGTTACCAATTTACGCCCTCTTTTGACGACTTCAAAGTGGGCGTGGCAAATTTAATTTATCAAATTAAAATTCTCAATGTGTTCTCTATCAGCTGTCAAAATTTCATGCACGTATCTCCTAAAACAACGGAGTTATTACAAAAAACGTAAAACTGTTTTTGAGCCGGAAAAATTTTAAAAATTTCGGTTATTTTTTTGTGAAACACCAGGTCAACAGAAGCTGGTAGGAGGTGGATATCAAGAAATAGTTTTTTTCAAAACGCTATAACTCGCTAATCGCTCTACCGATTCGGTTGAGTGTTCCACAATAAGATAGATTGGAGGTGGGGCTACAAAGTAGGCCAACTTTGGCCCGTCTGCTGGCCCCCCATGTCAGGCAAAAATTGCAAAACATTCTCAAAATCGTTATATCTCGCTAAGTTAAAAGGCCACAGAGTTCAAATGGCATACATACGAAGCTCCGACTTCCATACTAGCTGTCTGTCGAGTTTCACTTGTCTATCTTCAGAAACTTCGGAGTTATAGCTCAGTTTCTTAAAGGATAACAACAAGCCGAAGTGACCGGAAGTGGCTAGTTTTTTATTAAACTTGCAATTCCTATAGCGCGGGAACGGCTCGGAATATTTTGATAAAAGTTGTTTTGGATGAAAGATCGCAAGGTCAGCTTCAATATAGACGGCTTTTGGACTTCCCAAATGGCAAAGAAAAGAGGAAGAAGAAACAATTACCATTTTACGCCCAATTTTGACGTCTTCAAAGTAGGCGTGGCAAATTTTTAATTAGCAAATTAAAATTCTCAATGTGTTCTCTATCAACTGTCAAAATTTCATGCACTTATCTCCTTAAACAACGGAGTTATTACAAAAAACGTAAAACTGTTTTTGAGCCGGAAAAATTTTAAATATTTCGGTTATTTTTTTGTGAAACACCAGGTCAACAGAAGCTGGTAGGAGGTGGATTTCAAGAATTAGTTTTTTTCAAAACGCTATAACTCGCTAATCGCTCGACCGATTCGGTTGGGTGTTCCACCATATGATAGATTGGAGGTGGGGCTACAAAGTAGGCAAACTTTGGCCCGCCTGATGGCCCCCCATGTCAAGCAAAAATTGCAAAACATTCTTAAAATCGTTATATCTCGCTAAGTTAAAAGGCCACAGAGTTCAAATGGCATCCATACGAAGCTCCGACTTTCATACTAGCTGTCTGTCGAGTTTCACTTCTCTATCTTCAGAAACTTCGGAGTTATAGCTCAGTTTCTTAAAGGGTAACAACAAGCCGAAGTGACCGGAAGTGGATAGTTTTTATTAAACTTGCAAGTCCTATAGCTCGGAAACGGCTCGGAATATTTTGATAAAAGTTGTTTTGGATAAAAGATCGCAAAGTCAGCTTCAGTATAGACGGCTTTTGGACTTCCGAAATGGCAAAGAAACGAGGAAGAAGAAGCAGTTACCAATTTACGCCCACTTTTGACAACTTCAAAGTAGGCGTGGCAAATTTTTATTTATCGAATTAAAATTCTCAATGTGTTCTCTATCAGCTGTCAAAATTTCATGCACTTATCTCCTAAAACAACGGAGTTATTACAAAAAACCTAAATAAAACTGTTTTTGAGCCAGAAAAATTTTAAAAATTTCGGTTATTTTTTTGTAAAACACCAGGTCAACAGAAGCTGGTAGGAGGTGGATTTCAAGAATTAGTTTTTTTCAAAACGCTATAACTCGCTAATCGCTCGACCGATTCGGTTGAGTGTTCCACCATATGATAGATTGGAGGTGGGGCTACAAAGTAGGCAAACTTTGGCCCGCCTGATGGCCCCCCATGTCAAGCAAAAATTGCAAAACATTCTTAAGATCGTTATATCTCGCTAAGTTAATAGGCCACAGAGTTCAAATGGCATCCATACGAAGCTCCGACTTTCATACTAGCTGTCTGTCGAGTTTCACTTCTCTATCTTCAGAAACTTCGGAGTTATAGCTCGCTTTCTTAAAGGGTAACAACAAGCCGAAGTGACCGGAAGTGGCTAGTTTTTTATTAAACTTGCAAGTCCTATAGCGCGGGAACGGCTTGGAATATTTTGATAAAAGTTAATTTGAATGAAAGATCGCAAGGTCAGCTTCAATATAGACGGCTTTTGGACTTCCCAAATGGCAGAGAAAAGAGGAAGAAGAAGCAATTACCATTTTACGCCCACTTTTGACGTCTTCAAAGTGGGCGTGGCAAATTTTTATTTATTAAATTAAAATTCTCAATGTGTTCTCTATCAACTGTCAAAATTTCATGCACTTATCTCTTAAAACAACGGAGTTATTACAAAAAACGTAAAACTGTTTTTGAGCCGGAAAAATTTTAAAAATTTCGGTTATTTCTTTGTGAAACACCAGGTCAACAGAAGCTGGTAGGAGGTGGATTTCAAGAATTAGTTTTTTTCAAAACGCTATAACTCGCTAATCGCTCGACCGATTCGGTTGAGTGTTCCACCATATGATAGATTGGAGGTGGGGCTACAAAGTAGACCAACTTTAGCCCGCCTGCTGGCCCCCCATGTCAGGCAAAAATTGCAAAACATTCTCAAAATCGTTATATCTCGCTAAGTTAAAAGGCCACAGAGTTCAAATGGCATCCATACGAAGCTCCGACTTCCATACTAGCTGTTTGTCGAGTTTCACTTCTCTATCTTTAGAAACTTCGGAGTTATAGCTCGGTTTCTTAAAGGGTAACAACAAGCCGAAGTGACCGGAAGTGGCTAGATTTTTATTAAACTTGCAAGTCCTATAGCGCGGGAACGGCTTGGAAATTTTTGATAAAAGTTGTTTTGAATGAAAGATCGCAGTCAGCTTCAATATAGACGGCTTTTGGACTTCCGAAATGGCAAAGAAAAGAGGAAGAAGAAGCAGTTACTAATTTACGCCCACTTTTGACGACTTCAAAGTGAACGTGGCAAACTTGTATTTATCAAATTAAAATTCTCAATGTGTTCTCTATCAGCTGTCAAAATTTCATGCACTTGTCTCCTAAAACAACGGAGTTATTACAAAAGACGTAAAACTGTTTTTGAGCCGGAAAAATGTTAAAAATTTCGGTTATTTTTTTGTGAAACACCAGGTCAACAGAAGCTGGTAGGAGGTGGATTTCAAGAATTAGCTTTTTTCAAAACGCTATAACTCGCTAATCGCTCGATCGATTCGGTTGAGTGTTCCACCATATGATAGATTGGAGTCGGGACTACAAAGTGAGAAAACTTTGGCCCGCCTGGTGCCCCCCCATGTCAAGCAAATATTGCAAAACATTCTCAAAATCGTTATATCTCGCTAAGTTAAAAGGCCACAGAGTTCAAATGGCATCCATACGAAGCTCCGACTTCCATACTAGCTGTCTGTCGAGTTTCACTTCTCTATCTTCAGAAGCTTCGGAGTTATAGCTCAGTTTCTTAAAGGGTAACAACAAGCCGAAGTGACCGGAAGTGGCTAGTTTTTATTAAACTTGCAAGTCCTATAGCTCGGGAACGGCTTGGAATATTTTGATAAAAGTTTTTTTGAATGAAAGATCGCAAAGTCAGCTTCAATATAGACGGCTTTTGGACTTCCGAAATGCCAAAGAAAAGAGGAATAAGAAGCAATTACCAATTTACGCCCACTTTTGACGACTTCAAACTAGGCGTGGCAAATTTTTATTTATCGAATTAAAATTCTCAATGTGTTCTTTATCAGCTGTCAAAATTTCATGCACTTATCTCCTAAAACAACGGAGTTATTACAAAAAACCTAAAACTGTTTTTGAGCCAGAAAAATTTTAAAAATTTCGGTTATTTTTTTGTAAAACACCAGGTCAACAGAAGCTGGTAGGAGGTGGATTTCAAGAATTAGTTTTTTTCAAAACGCTATAACTCGCTAATCGCTCGACCGATTCGGTTGAGTGTTCCACCATATGATAGATTGGAGGTGGGGCTACAAAGTAGGCAAACTTTGGCCCGCCTGATGGCCCCCCATGTCAAGCAAAAATTGCAAAATATTCTTAAATTCGTTATATCTCGCTAAGTTAAAAGGCCACAGAGTTCAAATGGCATCCATACGAAGCTCCGACTTTCATACTAGCTGTCTGTCGAGTTTCACTTCTCTATCTTCAGAAACTTCGGAGTTATAGCTCAGTTTCTTAAAGGGTAACAACAAGCCGAAGTGACCGGAAGTGGATAGTTTTTATTAAACTTGCAAGTCCTATAGCTCGGAAACGGCTCGGAATATTTTGATAAAAGTTGTTTTGGATAAAAGATCGCAAAGTCAGCTTCAGTATAGACGGCTTTTGGACTTCCGAAATGGCAAAGAAAAGAGGAAGAAGAAGCAATTACAAATTTACGCCCACTTTTGACGACTTCAAACTAGGCGTGGCAAATTTTTATTTATCGAATTAAAATTCTCAATGTGTTCTCTATCAGCTGTCAAAATTTCATGCACTTATCTCCTAAAACAACGGAGTTATTACAAAAAACCTAAAACTGTTTTTGAGCCAGAAAAATTTTAAAAATTTCGGTTATTTTTTTGTAAAACACCAGGTCAACAGAAGCTGGTAGGAGGTGGATTTCAAGAATTAGTTTTTTTCAAAACGCTATAACTCGCTAATCGCTCGACCGATTCGGTTGAGTGTTCCACCATATGATAGATTGGAGGTGGGGCTACAAAGTAGGCAAACTTTGGCCCGCCTGATGGCCCCCCATGTCAAGCAAAAATTGCAAAACATTCTTAAAATCGTTATATCTCGCTAAGTTAAAAGGCCACAGAGTTCAAATGGCATCCATACGAAGCTCCGACTTTCATACTAGCTGTCTGTCGAGTTTCACTTCTCTATCTTCAGAAACTTCGGAGTTATAGCTCAGTTTCTTAAAGGGTAACAACAAGCCGAAGTGACCGGAAGTGGATAGTTTTTATTAAACTTGCAAGTCCTATATGTTTTGGATAAAAGATCGCAAAGTCAGCTTCAATATAGACGGCTTTTGGACTTCCGAAATGCCAAAGAAAAGAGGAATAAGAAGCAATTACCAATTTACGCCCACTTTTGACGACTTCAAACTAGGCGTGGCAAATTTTTATTTATCGAATTAAAATTCTCAATGTGTTCTTTATCAGCTGTCAAAATTTCATGCACTTATCTCCTAAAACAACGGAGTTATTACAAAAAACCTAAAACTGTTTTTGAGCCAGAAAAATTTTAAAAATTTCGGTTATTTTTTTGTAAAACACCAGGTCAACAGAAGCTGGTAGGAGGTGGATTTCAAGAATTAGTTTTTTTCAAAACGCTATAACTCGCTAATCGCTCGACCGATTCGGTTGGGTGTTCCACCATATGATAGATTGGAGGTGGGGCTACAAAGTAGGCAAACTTTGGCCCGCCTGATGGCCCCCCATGTCAAGCAAAAATTGCAAAACATTCTTAAAATCGTTATATCTCGCTAAGTTAAAAGGCCACAGAGTTCAAATGGCATCCATACGAAGCTCCGACTTTCATACTAGCTGTCTGTCGAGTTTCACTTCTCTATCTTCAGAAACTTCGGAGTTATAGCTCAGTTTCTTAAAGGGTAACAACAAGCCGAAGTGACCGGAAGTGGATAGTTTTTATTAAACTTGCAAGTCCTATAGCTCGGAAACGGCTCGGAATATTTTGATAAAAGTTGTTTTGGATAAAAGATCGCAAAGTCAGCTTCAGTATAGACGGCTTTTGGACTTCCGAAATGGCAAAGAAACGAGGAAGAAGAAGCAGTTACCAATTTACGCCCACTTTTGACAACTTCAAAGTAGGCGTGGCAAATTTTTATTTATCGAATTAAAATTCTCAATGTGTTCTCTATCAGCTGTCAAAATTTCATGCACTTATCTCCTAAAACAACGGAGTTATTACAAAAAACCTAAATAAAACTGTTTTTGAGCCAGAAAAATTTTAAAAATTTCGGTTATTTTTTTGTAAAACACCAGGTCAACAGAAGCTGGTAGGAGGTGGATTTCAAGAATTAGTTTTTTTCAAAACGCTATAACTCGCTAATCGCTCGACCGATTCGGTTGAGTGTTCCACCATATGATAGATTGGAGGTGGGGCTACAAAGTAGGCAAACTTTGGCCCGCCTGATGGCCCCCCATGTCAAGCAAAAATTGCAAAACATTCTTAAGATCGTTATATCTCGCTAAGTTAATAGGCCACAGAGTTCAAATGGCATCCATACGAAGCTCCGACTTTCATACTAGCTGTCTGTCGAGTTTCACTTCTCTATCTTCAGAAACTTCGGAGTTATAGCTCGCTTTCTTAAAGGGTAACAACAAGCCGAAGTGACCGGAAGTGGCTAGTTTTTTATTAAACTTGCAAGTCCTATAGCGCGGGAACGGCTTGGAATATTTTGATAAAAGTTAATTTGAATGAAAGATCGCAAGGTCAGCTTCAATATAGACGGCTTTTGGACTTCCCAAATGGCAGAGAAAAGAGGAAGAAGAAGCAATTACCATTTTACGCCCACTTTTGACGTCTTCAAAGTGGGCGTGGCAAATTTTTATTTATTAAATTAAAATTCTCAATGTGTTCTCTATCAACTGTCAAAATTTCATGCACTTATCTCTTAAAACAACGGAGTTATTACAAAAAACGTAAAACTGTTTTTGAGCCGGAAAAATTTTAAAAATTTCGGTTATTTCTTTGTGAAACACCAGGTCAACAGAAGCTGGTAGGAGGTGGATTTCAAGAATTAGTTTTTTTCAAAACGCTATAACTCGCTAATCGCTCGACCGATTCGGTTGAGTGTTCCACCATATGATAGATTGGAGGTGGGGCTACAAAGTAGACCAACTTTAGCCCGCCTGCTGGCCCCCCATGTCAGGCAAAAATTGCAAAACATTCTCAAAATCGTTATATCTCGCTAAGTTAAAAGGCCACAGAGTTCAAATGGCATCCATACGAAGCTCCGACTTCCATACTAGCTGTTTGTCGAGTTTCACTTCTCTATCTTTAGAAACTTCGGAGTTATAGCTCGGTTTCTTAAAGGGTAACAACAAGCCGAAGTGACCGGAAGTGGCTAGATTTTTATTAAACTTGCAAGTCCTATAGCGCGGGAACGGCTTGGAAATTTTTGATAAAAGTTGTTTTGAATGAAAGATCGCAGTCAGCTTCAATATAGACGGCTTTTGGACTTCCGAAATGGCAAAGAAAAGAGGAAGAAGAAGCAGTTACTAATTTACGCCCACTTTTGACGACTTCAAAGTGAACGTGGCAAACTTGTATTTATCAAATTAAAATTCTCAATGTGTTCTCTATCAGCTGTCAAAATTTCATGCACTTGTCTCCTAAAACAACGGAGTTATTACAAAAGACGTAAAACTGTTTTTGAGCCGGAAAAATGTTAAAAATTTCGGTTATTTTTTTGTGAAACACCAGGTCAACAGAAGCTGGTAGGAGGTGGATTTCAAGAATTAGCTTTTTTCAAAACGCTATAACTCGCTAATCGCTCGATCGATTCGGTTGAGTGTTCCACCATATGATAGATTGGAGTCGGGACTACAAAGTGAGAAAACTTTGGCCCGCCTGGTGCCCCCCCATGTCAAGCAAATATTGCAAAACATTCTCAAAATCGTTATATCTCGCTAAGTTAAAAGGCCACAGAGTTCAAATGGCATCCATACGAAGCTCCGACTTCCATACTAGCTGTCTGTCGAGTTTCACTTCTCTATCTTCAGAAGCTTCGGAGTTATAGCTCAGTTTCTTAAAGGGTAACAACAAGCCGAAGTGACCGGAAGTGGCTAGTTTTTATTAAACTTGCAAGTCCTATAGCTCGGGAACGGCTTGGAATATTTTGATAAAAGTTTTTTTGAATGAAAGATCGCAAAGTCAGCTTCAATATAGACGGCTTTTGGACTTCCGAAATGCCAAAGAAAAGAGGAATAAGAAGCAATTACCAATTTACGCCCACTTTTGACGACTTCAAACTAGGCGTGGCAAATTTTTATTTATCGAATTAAAATTCTCAATGTGTTCTTTATCAGCTGTCAAAATTTCATGCACTTATCTCCTAAAACAACGGAGTTATTACAAAAAACCTAAAACTGTTTTTGAGCCAGAAAAATTTTAAAAATTTCGGTTATTTTTTTGTAAAACACCAGGTCAACAGAAGCTGGTAGGAGGTGGATTTCAAGAATTAGTTTTTTTCAAAACGCTATAACTCGCTAATCGCTCGACCGATTCGGTTGAGTGTTCCACCATATGATAGATTGGAGGTGGGGCTACAAAGTAGGCAAACTTTGGCCCGCCTGATGGCCCCCCATGTCAAGCAAAAATTGCAAAATATTCTTAAATTCGTTATATCTCGCTAAGTTAAAAGGCCACAGAGTTCAAATGGCATCCATACGAAGCTCCGACTTTCATACTAGCTGTCTGTCGAGTTTCACTTCTCTATCTTCAGAAACTTCGGAGTTATAGCTCAGTTTCTTAAAGGGTAACAACAAGCCGAAGTGACCGGAAGTGGATAGTTTTTATTAAACTTGCAAGTCCTATAGCTCGGAAACGGCTCGGAATATTTTGATAAAAGTTGTTTTGGATAAAAGATCGCAAAGTCAGCTTCAGTATAGACGGCTTTTGGACTTCCGAAATGGCAAAGAAAAGAGGAAGAAGAAGCAATTACAAATTTACGCCCACTTTTGACGACTTCAAACTAGGCGTGGCAAATTTTTATTTATCGAATTAAAATTCTCAATGTGTTCTCTATCAGCTGTCAAAATTTCATGCACTTATCTCCTAAAACAACGGAGTTATTACAAAAAACCTAAAACTGTTTTTGAGCCAGAAAAATTTTAAAAATTTCGGTTATTTTTTTGTAAAACACCAGGTCAACAGAAGCTGGTAGGAGGTGGATTTCAAGAATTAGTTTTTTTCAAAACGCTATAACTCGCTAATCGCTCGACCGATTCGGTTGAGTGTTCCACCATATGATAGATTGGAGGTGGGGCTACAAAGTAGGCAAACTTTGGCCCGCCTGATGGCCCCCCATGTCAAGCAAAAATTGCAAAACATTCTTAAAATCGTTATATCTCGCTAAGTTAAAAGGCCACAGAGTTCAAATGGCATCCATACGAAGCTCCGACTTTCATACTAGCTGTCTGTCGAGTTTCACTTCTCTATCTTCAGAAACTTCGGAGTTATAGCTCAGTTTCTTAAAGGGTAACAACAAGCCGAAGTGACCGGAAGTGGATAGTTTTTATTAAACTTGCAAGTCCTATATGTTTTGGATAAAAGATCGCAAAGTCAGCTTCAATATAGACGGCTTTTGGACTTCCGAAATGCCAAAGAAAAGAGGAATAAGAAGCAATTACCAATTTACGCCCACTTTTGACGACTTCAAACTAGGCGTGGCAAATTTTTATTTATCGAATTAAAATTCTCAATGTGTTCTTTATCAGCTGTCAAAATTTCATGCACTTATCTCCTAAAACAACGGAGTTATTACAAAAAACCTAAAACTGTTTTTGAGCCAGAAAAATTTTAAAAATTTCGGTTATTTTTTTGTAAAACACCAGGTCAACAGAAGCTGGTAGGAGGTGGATTTCAAGAATTAGTTTTTTTCAAAACGCTATAACTCGCTAATCGCTCGACCGATTCGGTTGAGTGTTCCACCATATGATAGATTGGAGGTGGGGCTACAAAGTAGGCAAACTTTGGCCCGCCTGATGGCCCCCCATGTCAAGCAAAAATTGCAAAATATTCTTAAATTCGTTATATCTCGCTAAGTTAAAAGGCCACAGAGTTCAAATGGCATCCATACGAAGCTCCGACTTTCATACTAGCTGTCTGTCGAGTTTCACTTCTCTATCTTCAGAAACTTCGGAGTTATAGCTCAGTTTCTTAAAGGGTAACAACAAGCCGAAGTGACCGGAAGTGGATAGTTTTTATTAAACTTGCAAGTCCTATATGTTTTGGATAAAAGATCGCAAAGTCAGCTTCAGTATAGACGGCTTTTGGACTTCCGAAATGGCAAAGAAAAGAGGAAGAAGAAGCAGTTACCAATTTACACCCACTTTTGACAACTTCAAAGTAGGCGTGGCAAATTTTTATTTATCGAATTAAAATTCTCAATGTGTTCTCTATCAGCTGTCAAAATTTCATGCACTTATCTCCTAAAACAACGGAGTTATTACAAAAAACCTAAAACTGTTTTTGAGCCAGAAAAATTTTAAAAATTTCGGTTATTTTTTTGTAAAACACCAGGTCAACAGAAGCTGGTAGGAGGTGGATTTCAAGAATTAGTTTTTTTCAAAACGCTATAACTCGCTAATCGCTCGACCGATTCGGTTGAGTGTTCCACCATATGATAGATTGGAGGTGGGGCTACAAAGTAGGCAAACTTTGGCCCGCCTGGTGGCCCCCAATGTCAAGCAAAACTTGCAAAACATTCTTAAAATCGTTATATCTCGCTAAGTTAAAAGGCCACGGAGTTCAAATGGCATCCATACGAAGCTCCGACTTTCATACTAGCTGTCTGTCGAGTTTCACTTCTCTATCTTCAGAAACTTCGGAGTTATAGCTCAGTTCCTTAAAGGGTAACAACAAGCCGAAGTGACCGGAAGTGGATAGTTTTTATTAAACTTGCAAGTCCTATAGCTCGGAAACGGCTCGGAATATTTTGATAAAAGTTGTTTTGGATAAAAGATCGCAAAGTCGGCTTCAGTATAGACGGCTTTTGGACTTCCGAAATGGCAAAGAAAAGAGGAAGAAGAAGCAATTACCAATTTACGCCCACTTTTGACAACTTCAAAGTAGGCGTGGCAAATTTTTATTTATCGAATTAAAATTCTCAATGTGTTCTCTATCAGCTGTCAAAATTTCATGCACTTATCTCCTAAAGCAACGGAGTTATTACAAAAAAACCTAAAACTGTTTTTGAGCCAGAAAAATTTAAAAAATTTCGGTTATTTTTTTGTAAAACACCAGGTCAACAGAAGCTGGTAGGAGGTGGATTTCAAGAATTAGTTTTTTTCAAAACGCTATAACTCGCTAATCGCTCGAGCGATTCGGTTGAGTGTTCCACCATATGATAGATTGGAGGTGGGGCTACAAAGTAGGCAAACTTTGGCCCGCCTGATGGCCCCTCATGTCAAGCAAAAATTGCAAAACATTCTTAAAATCGTTATATCTCTCTAAGTTAAAAGGCCACAGAGTTCAAATGGCATCCATACGAAGCTCCGACTTTCATACTAGCTGTCTGTCGAGTTTCACTTCTCTATCTTCAGAAACTTCGGAGTTATAGCTCAGTTTCTTAAAGGGTAACAACAAGCCGAAGTGACCGGAAGTGGATAGTTTTTATTAAACTTGCAAGTCCTATAGCTCGGAAACGGCTCGGAATATTTTGATAAAAGTTGTTTTGAATAAAAGATCGCAAAGTCGGCTTCAGTATAGACGGCTTTTGGACTTCCGAAATGGCAAAGAAAAGAGGAAGAAGAAGCAATTACCAATTTACGCCCACTTTTGACAACTTCAAAGTAGGCGTGGCAAATTTTTATTTATCGAATTAAAATTCTCAATGTGTTCTCTATCAGCTGTCAAAATTTCATGCACTTATCTCCTAAAGCAACGGAGTTATTACAAAAAAACCTAACTAAAACTGTTTTTGAGCCAGAAAAATTTTAAAAATTTCGGTTATTTTTTTGTAAAACACCAGGTCAACAGAAGCTGGTAGGAGGTGGATTTCAAGAATTAGTTTTTTTCAAAACGCTATAACTCGCTAATCGCTCGAGCGATTCGGTTGAGTGTTTCACCATATGATAGATTGGAGGTGGGGCTACAAAGTAGGCAAACTTTGGCCCGCCTGATGGCCCCCCATGTCAAGCAAAAATTGCAAAACATTCTTAAAATCGTTATATCTCGCTAAGTTAAAAGGCCACAGAGTTCAAATGGCATCCATACGAAGCTCCGACTTTCATACTAGCTGTCTGTCGAGTTTCACTTCTCTATCTTCAGAAACTTCGGAGTTATAGCTCAGTTTCTTAAAGGGTAACAACAAGCCGAAGTGACCGGAAGTGGATAGTTTTTATTAAACTTGCAAGTCCTATAGCTCGGAAACGGCTCGGAATATTTTGATAAAAGTTGTTTTGGATAAAAGATCGCAAAGTCAGCTTCAGTATAGACGGCTTTTGGACTTCCGAAATGGCAAAGAAAAGAGGAAGAAGAAGCACTTACCAATTTACGCCCACTTTTGACAACTTCAAAGTAGGCGTGGCAAATTTTTATTTATCGAATTAAAATTCTCAATGTGTTCTCTTTTAGCTGTCAAAATTTCATGCACTTATCTCCTAAAACAACGGAGTTATTACAAAAAACCTAAAACTGTTTTTGAGCCAGAAAAATTTTAAAAATTTCGGTTATTTTTTTGTAAAACACCAGGTCAACAGAAGCTGGTAGGAGGTGGATTTCAAGAATTAGTTTTTTTCAAAACGCTATAACTCGCTAATCGCTCGACCGATTCGGTTGAGTGTTCCACCATATGATAGATTGGAGGTGGGGCTACAAAGTAGGCAAACTTTGGCCCGCCTGATGGCCCCCCATGTCAAGCAAAAATTGCAAAACATTCTTAAAATCGTTATATCTCGCTAAGTTAAAAGGCCACAGAGTTCAAATGGCATCCATACGAAGCTCCTACTTTCATACTAGCTGTCTGTCGAGTTTCACTTCTCTATCTTCAGAAACTTCGGAGTTATAGCTCAGTTTCTTAAAGGGTAACAACAAGCCGAAGTGACCGGAAGTGGATAGTTTTTATTAAACTTGCAAGTCCTATAGCTCGGAAACGGCTCGGAATATTTTGATAAAAGTTGTTTTGGATAAAAGATCGCAAAGTCAGCTTCAGTATAGACGGCTTTTGGACTTCCGTAATGGCAAAGAAAAGAGGAAGAAGAAGCAGTTACCAATTTACGCCCACTTTTGACGACTTCAAAGTAGGCGTGGCAAATTTTTATTTATCGAATTAAAATTCTCAATGTGTTCTCTATCAGCTGTCAAAATTTCATGCACTTATCTCCTAAAACAACGGAGTTATTACAAAAAACCTAAAACTGTTTTTGAGCCAGAAAAATTTTAAAAATTTCGTTTATTTTTTTGTAAAACACCAGGTCAACAGAAGCTGGTAGGAGGTGGATTTCAAGAATTAGTTTTTTTCAAAACGCTATAACTCGCTAATCGCTCGACCGATTCGGTTGAGTGTTCCACCATATGATAGATTGGAGGTGGGGCTACAAAGTAGGCAAACTTTGGCCCGCCTGATGGCCCCCCATGTCAAGCAAAAATTGCAAAACATTCTTAAAATCCTTATATCTCGCTAAGTTAAAAGGCCACAGCGTTCAAATGGCATCCATACGAAGCTCCTACTTTCATACTAGCTGTCTGTCGAGTTTCACTTCTCTATCTTCAGAAACTTCGGAGTTATAGCTCAGTTTCTTAAAGGGTAACAACAAGCCGAAGTGACCGGAAGTGGATAGTTTTTATTAAACTTGCAAGTCCTATAGCTCGGAAACGGCTCGGAATATTTTGATAAAAGTTGTTTTGGATAAAAGATCGCAAAGTCAGCTTCAGTATAGACGGCTTTTGGACTTCCGAAATGGCAAAGAAAAGAGGAAGAAGAAGCAGTTACCAATTTACGCCCACTTTTGACGACTTCAAAGTAGGCGTGGCAAATTTTTATTTATCGAATTAAAATTCTCAATGTGTTCTCTTTTAGCTGTCAAAATTTCATGCACTTATCTCCTAAAACAACGGAGTTATTACAAAAAACCTAAAAATGTTTTTGAGCCAGAAAAATTTTAAAAATTTCGGTTATTTTTTTGTAAAACACCAGGTCAACAGAAGCTGGTAGGAGGTGGATTTCAAGAATTAGTTTTTTTCAAAACGCTATAACTCGCTAATCGCTCGAGCGATTCGGTTGAGTGTTCCACCATATGATAGATTGGAGGTGGGGCTACAAAGTAGGCAAACTTTGGCCCGCCTGATGGCCCCCCATGTCAAGCAAAAATTGCAAAACATTCTTAAAATCGTTATATCTCGCTAAGTTAAAAGGCCACAGAGTTCAAATGGCATCCATACGAAGCTCCGACTTTCATACTAGCTGTCTGTCGAGTTTCACTTCTCTATCTTCAGAAACTTCGGAGTTATAGCTCAGTTTCTTAAAGGGTAACAACAAGCCGAAGTGACCGGAAGTGGATAGTTTTTATTAAACTTGCAAGTCCTATAGCTCGGAAACGGCTCGGAATATTTTGATAAAAGTTGTTTTGGATAAAAGATCGCAAAGTCAGCTTCAGTATAGACGGCTTTTGGACTTCCGAAATGGCAAAGAAAAGAGGAAGAAGAAGCACTTACCAATTTACGCCCACTTTTGACAACTTCAAAGTAGGCGTGGCAAATTTTTATTTATCGAATTAAAATTCTCAATGTGTTCTCTTTTAGCTGTCAAAATTTCATGCACTTATCTCCTAAAACAACGGAGTTATTACAAAAAACCTAAAACTGTTTTTGAGCCAGAAAAATTTTAAAAATTTCGGTTATTTTTTTGTAAAACACCAGGTCAACAGAAGCTGGTAGGAGGTGGATTTCAAGAATTAGTTTTTTTCAAAACGCTATAACTCGCTAATCGCTCGACCGATTCGGTTGAGTGTTCCACCATATGATAGATTGGAGGTGGGGCTACAAAGTAGGCAAACTTTGGCCCGCCTGATGGCCCCCCATGTCAAGCAAAAATTGCAAAACATTCTTAAAATCGTTATATCTCGGTAAGTTAAAAGGCCACAGAGTTCAAATGGCATCCATACGAAGCTCCTACATACTAGCTGTCTGTCGAGTTTCACTTCTCTATCTTCAGAAACTTCGGAGTTATAGCTCAGTTTCTTAAAGGGTAACAACAAGCCGAAGTGACCGGAAGTGGATAGTTTTTATTAAACTTGCAAGTCCTATAGCTCGGAAACGGCTCGGAATATTTTGATAAAAGTTGTTTTGGATAAAAGATCGCAAAGTCAGCTTCAGTATAGACGGCTTTTGGACTTCCGAAATGGCAAAGAAAAGAGGAAGAAGAAGCAGTTACCAATTTACGCCCACTTTTGACGACTTCAAAGTAGGCGTGGCAAATTTTTATTTATCGAATTAAAATTCTCAATGTGTTCTCTATCAGCTGTCAAAATTTCATGCACTTATCTCCTAAAACAACGGAGTTATTACAAAAAACCTAAAACTGTTTTTGAGCCAGAAAAATTTTAAAAATTTCGTTTATTTTTTTGTAAAACACCAGGTCAACAGAAGCTGGTAGGAGGTGGATTTCAAGAATTAGTTTTTTTCAAAACGCTATAACTCGCTAATCGCTCGACCGATTCGGTTGAGTGTTCCACCATATGATAGATTGGAGGTGGGGCTACAAAGTAGGCAAACTTTGGCCCGCCTGATGGCCCCCCATGTCAAGCAAAAATTGCAAAACATTCTTAAAATCCTTATATCTCGCTAAGTTAAAAGGCCACAGCGTTCAAATGGCATCCATACGAAGCTCCTACTTTCATACTAGCTGTCTGTCGAGTTTCACTTCTCTATCTTCAGAAACTTCGGAGTTATAGCTCAGTTTCTTAAAGGGTAACAACAAGCCGAAGTGACCGGAAGTGGATAGTTTTTATTAAACTTGCAAGTCCTATAGCTCGGAAACGGCTCGGAATATTTTGATAAAAGTTGTTTTGGATAAAAGATCGCAAAGTCAGCTTCAGTATAGACGGCTTTTGGACTTCCGAAATGGCAAAGAAAAGAGGAAGAAGAAGCAGTTACCAATTTACGCCCACTTTTGACGACTTCAAAGTAGGCGTGGCAAATTTTTATTTATCGAATTAAAATTCTCAATGTGTTCTCTTTTAGCTGTCAAAATTTCATGCACTTATCTCCTAAAACAACGGAGTTATTACAAAAAACCTAAAAATGTTTTTGAGCCAGAAAAATTTTAAAAATTTCGGTTATTTTTTTGTAAAACACCAGGTCAACAGAAGCTGGTAGGAGGTGGATTTCAAGAATTAGTTTTTTTCAAAACGCTATAACTCGCTAATCGCTCGAGCGATTCGGTTGAGTGTTCCACCATATGATAGATTGGAGGTGGGGCTACAAAGTAGGCAAACTTTGGCCCGCCTGATGGCCCCCCATGTCAAGCAAAAATTGCAAAACATTCTTAAAATCGTTATATCTCGCTAAGTTAAAAGGCCACAGAGTTCAAATGGCATCCATACGAAGCTCCGACTTTCATACTAGCTGTCTGTCGAGTTTCACTTCTCTATCTTCAGAAACTTCGGAGTTATAGCTCAGTTTCTTAAAGGGTAACAACAAGCCGAAGTGACCGGAAGTGGATAGTTTTTATTAAACTTGCAAGTCCTATAGCTCGGAAACGGCTCGGAATATTTTGATAAAAGTTGTTTTGGATAAAAGATCGCAAAGTCAGCTTCAGTATAGACGGCTTTTGGACTTCCGAAATGGCAAAGAAAAGAGGAAGAAGAAGCACTTACCAATTTACGCCCACTTTTGACAACTTCAAAGTAGGCGTGGCAAATTTTTATTTATCGAATTAAAATTCTCAATGTGTTCTCTTTTAGCTGTCAAAATTTCATGCACTTATCTCCTAAAACAACGGAGTTATTACAAAAAACCTAAAACTGTTTTTGAGCCAGAAAAATTTTAAAAATTTCGGTTATTTTTTTGTAAAACACCAGGTCAACAGAAGCTGGTAGGAGGTGGATTTCAAGAATTAGTTTTTTTCAAAACGCTATAACTCGCTAATCGCTCGACCGATTCGGTTGAGTGTTCCACCATATGATAGATTGGAGGTGGGGCTACAAAGTAGGCAAACTTTGGCCCGCCTGATGGCCCCCCATGTCAAGCAAAAATTGCAAAACATTCTTAAAATCGTTATATCTCGGTAAGTTAAAAGGCCACAGAGTTCAAATGGCATCCATACGAAGCTCCTACATACTAGCTGTCTGTCGAGTTTCACTTCTCTATCTTCAGAAACTTCGGAGTTATAGCTCAGTTTCTTAAAGGGTAACAACAAGCCGAAGTGACCGGAAGTGGATAGTTTTTATTAAACTTGCAAGTCCTATAGCTCGGAAACGGCTCGGAATATTTTGATAAAAGTTGTTTTGGATAAAAGATCGCAAAGTCAGCTTCAGTATAGACGGCTTTTGGACTTCCGAAATGGCAAAGAAAAGAGGAAGAAGAAGCAGTTACCAATTTACGCCCACTTTTGACGACTTCAAAGTAGGCGTGGCAAATTTTTATTTATCGAATTAAAATTCTCAATGTGTTCTCTATCAGCTGTCAAAATTTCATGCACTTATCTCCTAAAACAACGGAGTTATTACAAAAAACCTAAAACTGTTTTTGAGCCAGAAAAATTTTAAAAATTTCGTTTATTTTTTTGTAAAACACCAGGTCAACAGAAGCTGGTAGGAGGTGGATTTGAAGAATTAGTTTTTTTCAAAACGCTATAACTCGCTAATCGCTCGACCGATTCGGTTGAGTGTTCCACCATATGATAGATTGGAGGTGGGGCTACAAAGTAGGCAAACTTTGGCCCGCCTGATGGCCCCCCATGTCAAGCAAAAATTGCAAAACATTCTTAAAATCCTTATATCTCGCTAAGTTAAAAGGCCACAGCGTTCAAATGGCATCCATACGAAGCTCCTACTTTCATACTAGCTGTCTGTCGAGTTTCACTTCTCTATCTTCAGAAACTTCGGAGTTATAGCTCAGTTTCTTAAAGGGTAACAACAAGCCGAAGTGACCGGAAGTGGATAGTTTTTATTAAACTTGCAAGTCCTATAGCTCGGAAACGGCTCGGAATATTTTGATAAAAGTTGTTTTGGATAAAAGATCGCAAAGTCAGCTTCAGTATAGACGGCTTTTGGACTTCCGAAATGGCAAAGAAAAGAGGAAGAAGAAGCAGTTACCAATTTACGCCCACTTTTGACGACTTCAAAGTAGGCGTGGCAAATTTTTATTTATCGAATTAAAATTCTCAATGTGTTCTCTATCAGCTGTCAAAATTTCATGCACTTATCTCCTAAAACAACGGAGTTATTACAAAAAACCTAAAACTGTTTTTGAGCCAGAAAAATTTTAAAAATTTCGTTTATTTTTTTGTAAAACACCAGGTCAACAGAAGCTGGTAGGAGGTGGATTTCAAGAATTAGTTTTTTTCAAAACGCTATAACTCGCTAATCGCTCGACCGATTCGGTTGAGTGTTCCACCATATGATAGATTGGAGGTGGGGCTACAAAGTAGGCAAACTTTGGCCCGCCTGATGGCCCCCCATGTCAAGCAAAAATTGCAAAACATTCTTAAAATCCTTATATCTCGCTAAGTTAAAAGGCCACAGAGTTCAAATGGCATCCATACGAAGCTCCTACTTTCATACTAGCTGTCTGTCGAGTTTCACTTCTCTATCTTCAGAAACTTCGGAGTTATAGCTCAGTTTCTTAAAGGGTAACAACAAGCCGAAGTGACCGGAAGTGGATAGTTTTTATTAAACTTGCAAGTCCTATAGCTCGGAAACGGCTCGGAATATTTTGATAAAAGTTGTTTTGGATAAAAGATCGCAAAGTCAGCTTCAGTATAGACGGCTTTTGGACTTCCGAAATGGCAAAGAAAAGAGGAAGAAGAAGCAGTTACCAATTTACGCCCACTTTTGACGACTTCAAAGTAGGCGTGGCAAATTTTTATTTATCGAATTAAAATTCTCAATGTGTTCTCTATCAGCTGTCAAAATTTCATGCACTTAACTCCTAAAACAACGGAGTTATTACAAAAAACCTAAAACTGTTTTTGAGCCAGAAAAATTTTAAAAATTTCGGTTATTTTTTTGTAAAACACCAGGTCAACAGAAGCTGGTAGGAGGTGGATTTCAAGAATTAGTTTTTTTCAAAACGCTATAACTCGCTAATCGCTCGACCGATTCGGTTGAGTGTTCCACCATATGATAGATTGGAGGTGGGGCTACAAAGTAGGCAAACTTTGGCCCGCCTGATGGCCCCCCATGTCAAGCAAAAATTGCAAAACATTCTTAAAATCGTTATATCTCGCTAAGTTAAAAGGCCACAGAGTTCAAATGGCATCCATACGAAGCTCCTACTTTCATACTAGCTGTCTGTCGAGTTTCACTTCTCTATCTTCAGAAACTTCGGAGTTATAGCTCAGTTTCTTAAAGGGTAACAACAAGCCGAAGTGACCGGAAGTGGATAGTTTTTATTAAACTTGCAAGTCCTATAGCTCGGAAACGGCTCGGAATATTTTGATAAAAGTTGTTTTGGATAAAAGATCGCAAAGTCAGCTTTAGTATAGACGGCTTTTGGACTTCCGAAATGGCAAAGAAAAGAGGAAGAAGAAGCAGTTACCAATTTACGCCCACTTTTGACGACTTCAAAGTAGGCGTGGCAAATTTTTATTTATCGAATTAAAATTCTCAATGTGTTCTCTATCAGCTGTCAAAATTTCATGCACTTATCTCCTAAAACAACGGAGTTATTACAAAAAACCTAAAACTGTTTTTGAGCCAGAAAAATTTTAAAAATTTCGGTTATTTTTTTGTAAAACACCAGGTCAACAGAAGCTGGTAGGAGGTGGATTTCAAGAATTAGTTTTTTTCAAAACGCTATAACTCGCTAATCGCTCGACCGATTCGGTTGAGTGTTCCACCATATGATAGATTGGAGGTGGGGCTACAAAGTAGGCAAACTTTGGCCCGCCTGGTGGCCCCCCATGTCAAGCAAAAATTGCAAAACATTCTTAAAATCGTTATATCTCGCTAAGTTAAAAGGCCACAGAGTTCAAATGGCATCCATACGAAGCTCTGACTTTCATACTAGCTGTCTGTCGAGTTTCACTTCTCTATCTTCAGAAACTTCGGAGTTATAGCTCAGTTCCTTAAAGGGTAACAACAAGCCGAAGTGACCGGAAGTGGATAGTTTTTATTAAACTTGCAAGTCCTATAGCTCGGAAACGGCTCGGAATATTTTGATAAAAGTTGTTTTGGATAAAAGATCGCATAGTCAGCTTCAGTATAAACGGCTTTTGGACTTCCGAAATGGCAAAGAAAAGAGGAAGAAGAAGCAGTTACCAATTTACGCCCACTTTTGACGACTTCAAAGTAGGCGTGGCAAATTTTTATTTATCGAATTAAAATTCTCAATGTGTTCTCTATCAGCTGTCAAAATTTCATGCACTTATCTCCTAAAACAACGGAGTTATTACAAAAAACCTAAAACTGTTTTTGAGCCAGAAAAATTTTAAAAATTTCGTTTATTTTTTTGTAAAACACCAGGTCAACAGAAGCTGGTAGGAGGTGGATTTCAAGAATTAGTTTTTTTCAAAACGCTATAACTCGCTAATCGCTCGACCGATTCGGTTGAGTGTTCCACCATATGATAGATTGGAGGTGGGGCTACAAAGTAGGCAAACTTTGGCCCGCCTGATGGCCCCCCATGTCAAGCAAAAATTGCAAAACATTCTTAAAATCCTTATATCTCGCTAAGTTAAAAGGCCACAGAGTTCAAATGGCATCCATACGAAGCTCCTACTTTCATACTAGCTGTCTGTCGAGTTTCACTTCTCTATCTTCAGAAACTTCGGAGTTATAGCTCAGTTTCTTAAAGGGTAACAACAAGCCGAAGTGACCGGAAGTGGATAGTTTTTATTAAACTTGCAAGTCCTATAGCTCGGAAACGGCTCGGAATATTTTGATAAAAGTTGTTTTGGATAAAAGATCGCAAAGTCAGCTTTAGTATAGACGGCTTTTGGACTTCCGAAATGGCAAAGAAAAGAGGAAGAAGAAGCAGTTACCAATTTACGCCCACTTTTGACGACTTCAAAGTAGGCGTGGCAAATTTTTATTTATCGAATTAAAATTCTCAATGTGTTCTCTATCAGCTGTCAAAATTTCATGCACTTATCTCCTAAAACAACGGAGTTATTACAAAAAACCTAAAACTGTTTTTGAGCCAGAAAAATTTTAAAAATTTCGGTTATTTTTTTGTAAAACACCAGGTCAACAGAAGCTGGTAGGAGGTGGATTTCAAGAATTAGTTTTTTTCAAAACGCTATAACTCGCTAATCGCTCGACCGATTCGGTTGAGTGTTCCACCATATGATAGATTGGAGGTGGGGCTACAAAGTAGGCAAACTTTGGCCCGCCTGGTGGCCCCCCATGTCAAGCAAAAATTGCAAAACATTCTTAAAATCGTTATATCTCGCTAAGTTAAAAGGCAACAGAGTTCAAATGGCATCCATACGAAGCTCTGACTTTCATACTAGCTGTCTGTCGAGTTTCACTTCTCTATCTTCAGAAACTTCGGAGTTATAGCTCAGTTCCTTAAAGGGTAACAACAAGCCGAAGTGACCGGAAGTGGATAGTTTTTATTAAACTTGCAAGTCCTATAGCTCGGAAACGGCTCGGAATATTTTGATAAAAGTTGTTTTGGATAAAAGATCGCATAGTCAGCTTCAGTATAAACGGCTTTTGGACTTCCGAAATGGCAAAGAAAAGAGGAAGAAGAAGCAGTTACCAATTTACGCCCACTTTTGACAACTTCAAAGTAGGCGTGGCAAATTTTTATTTATCAAATTTGAATTCCCAATGAGTTACTACAAAAAATCTAAAACTGTTTTTGAGCCAGAAAAATTTTAAAAATTTCGGTTATTTTTTTGTGAAACACCAGGTCAACAGAAGCTGGTAGGAGGTGGATTTCAAGAATTAGTTTTTTTCAAAACGCTATAACTCGCTAGTCGCTCGACCGATTCGGTTGAGTGTTCCACCATATGATAGATTGGAGGTGGGGCTACAAAGTAGGCAAACTTTGGCCCGCCTGGTGGCCCCCCATGTCAAGCAAAAATTGCAAAACATTCTTAAAATCGTTATATCTCGCTAAGTTAAAAGGCCACAGAGTTCAAATGGCATCCATACGAAGCTCCGACTTTCATACTAGCTGTCTGTCGAGTTTCACTTCTCTATCTTCAGAAACTTCGGAGTTATAGCTCAGTTCCTTAAAGGGTAACAACAAGCCGAAGTGACCGGAAGTGGATAGTTTTTATTAAACTTGCAAGTCCTATAGCTCGGAAACGGCTCGGAATATTTTGATAAAAGTTGTTTTGGATAAAAGATCGCATAGTCAGCTTCAGTATAAACGGCTTTTGGACTTCCGAAATGGCAAAGAAAAGAGGAAGAAGAAGCAGTTACCAATTTACGCCCACTTTTGACAACTTCAAAGTAGGCGTGGCAAATTTTTATTTATCAAATTTGAATTCCCAATGAGTTACTACAAAAAATCTAAAACTGTTTTTGAGCCAGAAAAATTTTAAAAATTTCGGTTATTTTTTTGTGAAACACCAGGTCAACAGAAGCTGGTAGGAGGTGGATTTCAAGAATTAGTTTTTTTCAAAACGCTATAACTCGCTAGTCGCTCGACCGATTCGGTTGAGTGTTCCACCATATGATAGATTGGAGGTGGGGCTACAAAGTAGGCAAACTTTGGCCCGCCTGGTGGCCCCCCATGTCAAGCAAAAATTGCAAAACATTCTTAAAATCGTTATATCTCGCTAAGTTAAAAGGCCACAGAGTTCAAATGGCATCCATACGAAGCTCCGACTTTCATACTAGCTGTCTGTCGAGTTTCACTTCTCTATCTTCAGAAACTTCGGAGTTATAGCTCAGTTCCTTAAAGGGTAACAACAAGCCGAAGTGACCGGAAGTGGATAGTTTTTATTAAACTTGCAAGTCCTATAGCTCGGAAACGGCTCGGAATATTTTGATAAATTTGTTTTGGATAAAAGATCGCAAAGTCAGCTTCAGTATAGACGGCTTTTGGACTTCCGAAATGGCAAAGAAAAGAGGAAGAAGAAGCAGTTACCAATTTACGCCCATTTTTGACAACTTCAAAGTAGGCGTGGCAAATTTTTATTTATCGAATTAAAATTCTCAATGTGTTCTCTATCAGCTGTCAAAATTTCATGCACTTATCTCCTAAAACAACGGAGTTATTACAAAAAACCTAAAACTGTTTTTGAGCCAGAAAAATTTTAAAAATTTCGGTTATTTTTTTGTAAAACACCAGGTCAACAGAAGCTGGTAGGAGGTGGATTTCAAGAATTAGTTTTTTTCAAAACGCTATAACTCGCTAATCGCTCGACCGATTCGGTTGAGTGTTCCACCATATGATAGATTGGAGGTGGGGCTACAAAGTAGGCAAACTTTGGCCCGCCTGATGGCCCCCCATGTCAAGCAAAAATTGCAAAACATTCTTAAAATCTTTATATCTCGCTAAGTTAAAAGGCCACAGAGTTCGAATGGCATCCATACGAAGCTCCGACCTTCATACTAGCTGTCTGTCGAGTTTCACTTCTCTATCTTCAGAAACTTCGGAGTTATAGCTCAGTTTCTTAAAGGGTAACAACAAGCCGAAGTGACCGGAAGTGGATAGTTTTTATTAAACTTACAAGTCCTATAGCTCGGAAACGGCTCGGAATATTTTGATAAAAGTTGTTTTGGATAAAAGATCGCAAAGTCAGCTTCAGTATAGACGGCTTTTGGACTTCCGAAATGGCAAAGAAAAGAGGAAGAAGAAGCAGTTACAAATTTACGCCCACTTTTGACAACTTCAAAGTAGGCGTGGCAAACTTTTATTTATCGAATTTAAATTCTCAATGTGTTCTCTATCAGGTGTCAAAATTTCATGCACTTATCTCCTAAAACAACGGAGTTATTACAAAAAACCTAAAACTGTTTTTGAGCCAGAAAAATTTTAAAAATTTCGGTTATTTTTTTGTAAAACACCAGGTCAACAGAAGCTGGTAGGAGGTGGATTTCAAGAATTAGTTTTTTTCAAAACGCTATAACTCGCTAATCGCTCGACCGATTCGGTTGAGTGTTCCACCATATGATAGATTGGAGGTGGGGCTACAAAGTAGGCAAACTTTGGCCCGCCTGATGGCCCCCCATGTCAAGCAAAAATTGCAAAACATTCTTAAAATCGTTATATCTCGCTAAGTTAAAAGGCCACAGAGTTCAAATGGCATCCATACGAAGCTCCGACTTTCATACTAGCTGTCTGTCGAGTTTCACTTCTCTATCTTCAGAAACTTCGGAGTTATAGCTCAGTTTCTTAAAGGGTAACAACAAGCCGAAGTGACCGGAAGTGGATAGTTTTTATTAAACTTGCAAGTCCTATAGCTCGGAAACGGCTCGGAATATTTTGATAAAAGTTGTTTTGGATAAAAGATCGCAAAGTCAGCTTCAGTATAGACGGCTTTTGGACTTCCGAAATGGCAAAGAAAAGAGGAAGAAGAAGCAGTTACCAATTTACGCCCACTTTTGACAACTTCAAAGTAGGCGTGGCAAATGTTTATTTATCGAATTAAAATTCTCAATGTGTTCTCTATCAGCTGTCAAAATTTCATGCACTTATCTCCTAAAACAACGGAGTTATTACAAAAAACCTAAAACTGTTTTTGAGCCAGAAAAATTTTAAAAATTTCGGTTATTTTTTTTGTAAAACACCAGGTCAACAGAAGCTGGTAGGAGGTGGATTTCAAGAATTAGTTTTTTTCAAAACGCTATAACTCGCTAATCGCTCGACCGATTCGGTTGAGTGTTCCACCATATGATAGATTGGAGGTGGGGCTACAAAGTAGGCAAACTTTGGCCCGCCTGATGGCCCCCCATGTCAAGCAAAAATTGCAAAACATTCTTAAAATCGTTATATCTCGCTAAGTTAAAAGGCCACAGAGTTCAAATGGCATCCATACGAAGCTCCGACTTTCATACTAGCTGTCTGACGAGTTTCACTTCTCTATCTTCAGAAACTTCGGAGTTATAGCTCAGTTTCTTAAAGGGTAACAACAAGCCGAAGTGACCGGAAGTGGATAGTTTTTATTAAACTTGCAAGTCCTATAGCTCGGAAACGGCTCGGAATATTTTGATAAAAGTTGTTTTGGATAAAAGATCGCAAAGTCAGCTTCAGTATAGACGGCTTTTGGACTTCCGAAATGGCAAAGAAAAGAGGAAGAAGAAGCACTTACCAATTTACGCCCACTTTTGACAACTTCAAAGTAGGCGTGGCAAATTTTTATTTATCGAATTAAAATTCTCAATGTGTTCTCTTTTAGCTGTCAAAATTTCATGCACTTATCTCCTAAAACAACGGAGTTATTACAAAAAACCTAAAACTGTTTTTGAGCCAGAAAAATTTTAAAAATTTCGGTTATTTTTTTGTAAAACACCAGGTCAACAGAAGCTGGTAGGAGGTGGATTTCAAGAATTAGTTTTTTTCAAAACGCTATAACTCGCTAATCGCTCGACCGATTCGGTTGAGTGTTCCACCATATGATAGATTGGAGGTGGGGCTACAAAGTAGCCAAACTTTGGCCCGCCTGATGCCCCCCCATGTCAAGCAAAAATTGCAAAACATTCTTAAAATCGTTATATCTCGCTAAGTTAAAAGGCCACAGAGTTCAAATGGCATCCATACGAAGCTCCTACTTTCATACTAGCTGTCTGTCGAGTTTCACTTCTCTATCTTCAGAAACTTCGGAGTTATAGCTCAGTTTCTTAAAGGGTAACAACAAGCCGAAGTGACCGGAAGTGGATAGTTTTTATTAAACTTGCAAGTCCTATAGCTCGGAAACGGCTCGGAATATTTTGATAAAAGTTGTTTTGGATAAAAGATCGCAAAGTCAGCTTCAGTATAGACGGCTTTTGGACTTCCGAAATGGCAAAGAAAAGAGGAAGAAGAAGCAGTTACCAATTTACGCCCACTTTTGACAACTTCAAAGTAGGCGTGGCAAATTTTTATTTATCGAATTAAAATTCTCAATGTGTTCTCTATCAGCTGTCAAAATTTCATGCACTTATCTCCTAAAACAACGGAGTTATTACAAAAAACCTAAAACTGTTTTTGAGCCAGAAAAATTTTAAAAATTTCGGTTATTTTTTTTGTAAAACACCAGGTCAACAGAAGCTGGTAGGAGGTGGATTTCAAGAATTAGTTTTTTTCAAAACGCTATAACTCGCTAATCGCTCGACCGATTCGGTTGAGTGTTCCACCATATGATAGATTGGAGGTGGGGCTACAAAGTAGGCAAACTTTGGCCCGCCTGGTGGCCCCCCATGTCAAGCAAAAATTGCAAAACATTCTTAAAATCGTGATATCTCGCTAAGTTAAAAGGCCACAGAGTTCAAATGGCATCCATACGAAGCTCCGACTTTCATACTAGCTGTCTGTCGAGTTTCACTTCTCTATCTTCAGAAACTTCGGAGTTATAGCTCAGTTTCTTAAAGGGTAACAACAAGCCGAAGTGACCGGAAGTGGATAGTTTTTATTAAACTTGCAAGTCCTATAGCTCGGAAACGGCTCGGAATATTTTGATAAAAGTTGTTTTGGATAAAAGATCGCAAAGTCAGCTTCAGTATAGACGGCTTTTGGACTTCCGAAATGGCAAAGAAAAGAGGAAGAAGAAGCAGTTACCAATTTACGCCCACTTTTGACGACTTCAAAGTAGGCGTGGCAAATTTTTATTTATCGAATTAAAATTCTCAATGTGTTCTCTATCAGCTGTCAAAATTTCATGCACTTATCTCCTAAAGCAACGGAGTTATTACAAAAAACCTAAAACTGTTTTTGAGCCAGAAAAATTTTAAAAATTTCGGTTATTTTTTTGTAAAACACCAGGTCCACAGAAGCTGGTAGGAGGTGGATTTCAAGAATTAGTTTTTTTCAAAACGCTATAACTCGCTAATCGCTCGACCGATTCGGTTGAGTGTTCCACCATATGATAGATTGGAGGTGGGGCTACAAAGTAGGCAAACTTTGGCCCGCCTGGTGGCCCCCCATGTCAAGCAAAAATTGCAAAACATTCTTAAAATCGTTATATCTCGCTAAGTTAAAAGGCCACAGAGTTCAAATGGCATCCATACGAAGCTCCGACTTTCATACTAGCTGTCTGTCGAGTTTCACTTCTCTATCTTCAGAAACTTCGGAGTTAAAGCTCAGTTCCTTAAAGGGTAACAACAAGCCGAAGTGACCGGAAGTGGATAGTTTTTATTAAACTTGCAAGTCCTATAGCTCGGAAACGGCTCGGAATATTTTGATAAAAGTTGTTTTGGATAAAAGATCGCAAAGTCAGCTTCAGTATAGACGGCTTTTGGACTTCCGAAATGGCAAAGAAAAGAGGAAGAAGAAGCAGTTACCAATTTACGCCCACTTTTGACAACTTCAAAGTAGGCGTGGCAAATTTTTATTTATCAAATTTGAATTCCCAATGAGTTACTTACTACAAAAAACCTAAAACTGTTTTTGAGCCAGAAAAATTTTAAAAATTTCGGTTATTTTTTTGTAAAACACCAGGTCAACAGAAGCTGGTAGGAGGTGGATTTCAAGAATTAGTTTTTTTCAAAACGCTATAACTCGCTAATCGCTCGACCGATTCGGTTGAGTGTTCCACCATATGATAGATTGGAGGTGGGGCTACAAAGTAGGCAAACTTTGGCCCGCCTGGTGGCCCCCCATGTCAAGCAAAAATTGCAAAACATTCTTAAAATCGTTATATCTCGCTAAGTTAAAAGGCCACAGAGTTCAAATGGCATCCATACGAAGCTCCGACTTTCATACTAGCTGTCTGTCGAGTTTCACTTCTCTATCTTCAGAAACTTCGGAGTTATAGCTCAGTTCCTTAAAGGGTAACAACAAGCCGAAGTGACCGGAAGTGGATAGTTTTTATTAAACTTGCAAGTCCTATAGCTCGGAAACGGCTCGGAATATTTTGATAAAAGTTGTTTTGGATAAAAGATCGCAAAGTCAGCTTCAGTATAGACGGCTTTTGGACTTCCGAAATGGCAAAGAAAAGAGGAAGAAGAAGCAGTTACCAATTTACGCCCATTTTTGACAACTTCAAAGTAGGCGTGGCAAATTTTTATTTATCGAATTAAAATTCTCAATGTTAGTTTTTTTCAAAACGCTATAACTCGCTAATCGCTCGACCGATTCGGTTGAGTGTTCCACCATATGATAGATTGGAGGTGGGGCTACAAAGTAGGTAAACTTTGGCCCGCCTGATGGCTCCCCATGTCAGGCAAAAATTGCGAAACATTCTCAAAATCGTTATATCTCGACAAGTTAAAAGGCCACAGAGTTCATATGGCATCCACACGAAGTTACGACCTCCATACTAGCTGTCTGTCGAGTTTCACTTTTCTATCTTCAGAAACTTCGGAGTTATAGCTCAGTTTCTTAAAGGGTAACAAGTCGAAGTGACCGGAAGTGGCTAGTTTTTATTAAACTTGCAAGTCCTATAGCTCGGAAACGGCTCGGAATATTTTGATAAAAGTTGTTTTGAATGAAAGATCGCAAAGTCAGCTTCAATATAGACGGCTTTTGGACTTCCGAAATGGCAAAGAAAAGAGGAATAAGAAGCAATTACCAATTTACGCCCACTTTTGACGACTTTAAACTAGGCGTGGCAAATTTTTATTTTACAAATTTGAATTCCCAATGAGTTACTACAAAAAACCTAAAACTGTTTTTGAGCCAGAAAAATTTTAAAAATTTCGGTTATTTTTTTGTAAAACACCAGGTCAACAGAAGCTGGTAGGAGGTGGATTTCAAGAATTAGTTTTTTTCAAAACGCTATAACTCGCTAATCGCTCGACCGATTCGGTTGGGTGTTCCACCATATGATAGATTGGAGGTGGGGCTACAAAGTAGGCAAACTTTGGCCCGCCTGATGGCCCCCCATGTCAAGCAAAAATTGCAAAACATTCTTAAAATCGTTATATCTCGCTAAGTTAAAAGGCCACAGAGTTCAAATGGCATCCATACGAAGCTCCGACTTTCATACTAGCTGTCTGTCGAGTTTCACTTCTCTATCTTCAGAAACTTCGGAGTTATAGCTCAGTTTCTTAAAGGGTAACAACAAGCCGAAGTGACCGGAAGTGGATAGTTTTTATTAAACTTGCAAGTCCTATAGCTCGGAAACGGCTCGGAATATTTTGATAAAAGTTGTTTTGGATAAAAGATCGCAAAGTCAGCTTCAGTATAGACGGCTTTTGGACTTCCGAAATGGCAAAGAAAAGAGGAAGAAGAAGCAGTTACCAATTTACGCCCACTTTTGACAACTTCAAAGTAGGCGTGGCAAATTTTTATTTATCAAATTTAAATTCCCAATGAGTTACTTACTACAAAAAACCTAAAACTGTTTTTGAGCCAGAAAAATTTTAAAAATTTCGGTTATTTTTTTGTAAAACACCAGGTCAACAGAAGCTGGTAGGAGGTGGATTTCAAGAATTAGTTTTTTTCAAAACGCTATAACTCGCTAATCGCTCGACCGATTCGGTTGAGTGTTCCACCATATGATAGATTGGAGGTGGGGCTACAAAGTAGGCAAACTTTGGCCCGCCTGGTGGCCCCCCATGTCAAGCAAAAATTGCAAAACATTCTTAAAATCGTTATATCTCGCTAAGTTAAAAGGCCACAGAGTTCAAATGGCATCCATACGAAGCTCCGACTTTCATACTAGCTGTCTGTCGAGTTTCACTTCTCTATCTTCAGAAACTTCGGAGTTATAGCTCAGTTCCTTAAAGGGTAACAACAAGCCGAAGTGACCGGAAGTGGATAGTTTTTATTAAACTTGCAAGTCCTATAGCTCGGAAACGGCTCGGAATATTTTGATAAAAGTTGTTTTGGATAAAAGATCGCAAAGTCAGCTTCAGTATAGACGGCTTTTGGACTTCCGAAATGGCAAAGAAAAGAGGAAGAAGAAGCAGTTACCAATTTACGCCCATTTTTGACAACTTCAAAGTAGGCGTGGCAAATTTTTATTTATCGAATTAAAATTCTCAATGTGTTCTCTATCAGCTGTCAAAATTTCATGCACTTATCTCCTAAAACAACGGAGTTATTACAAAAAACCTAAAACTGTTTTTGAGCCAGAAAAATTTTAAAAATTTCGGTTATTTTTTTGTAAAACACCAGGTCAACAGAAGCTGGTAGGAGGTGGATTTCAAGAATTAGTTTTTTTCAAAACGCTATAACTCGCTAATCGCTCGACCGATTCGGTTGAGTGTTCCACCATATGATAGATTGGAGGTGGGGCTACAAAGTAGGTAAACTTTGGCCCGCCTGATGGCTCCCCATGTCAGGCAAAAATTGCGAAACATTCTCAAAATCGTTATATCTCGACAAGTTAAAAGGCCACAGAGTTCATATGGCATCCACACGAAGTTACGACCTCCATACTAGCTGTCTGTCGAGTTTCACTTCTCTATCTTCAGAAACTTCGGAGTTATAGCTCAGTTTCTTAAAGGGTAACAAGTCGAAGTGACCGGAAGTGGCTAGTTTTTATTAAACTTGCAAGTCCTATAGCTCGGAAACGGCTCGGAATATTTTGATAAAAGTTGTTTTGAATGAAAGATCGCAAAGTCAGCTTCAATATAGACGGCTTTTGGACTTCCGAAATGGCAAAGAAAAGAGGAATAAGAAGCAATTACCAATTTACGCCCACTTTTGACGACTTTAAACTAGGCGTGGCAAATTTTTATTTATCAAATTTGAATTCCCAATGAGTTACTACAAAAAACCTAAAACTGTTTTTGAGCCAGAAAAATTTTAAAAATTTCGGTTATTTTTTTGTAAAACACCAGGTCAACAGAAGCTGGTAGGAGGTGGATTTCAAGAATTAGTTTTTTTCAAAACGCTATAACTCGCTAATCGCTCGACCGATTCGGTTGGGTGTTCCACCATATGATAGATTGGAGGTGGGGCTACAAAGTAGGCAAACTTTGGCCCGCCTGATGGCCCCCCATGTCAAGCAAAAATTGCAAAACATTCTTAAAATCGTTATATCTCGCTAAGTTAAAAGGCCACAGAGTTCAAATGGCATCCATACGAAGCTCCGACTTTCATACTAGCTGTCTGTCGAGTTTCACTTCTCTATCTTCAGAAACTTCGGAGTTATAGCTCAGTTTCTTAAAGGGTAACAACAAGCCGAAGTGACCGGAAGTGGATAGTTTTTATTAAACTTGCAAGTCCTATAGCTCGGAAACGGCTCGGAATATTTTGATAAAAGTTGTTTTGGATAAAAGATCGCAAAGTCAGCTTCAGTATAGACGGCTTTTGGACTTCCGAAATGGCAAAGAAAAGAGGAAGAAGAAGCAGTTACCAATTTACGCCCACTTTTGACGACTTCAAAGTAGGCGTGGCAAATTTTTATTTATCGAATTAAAATTCTCAATGTGTTCTCTATCAGCTGTCAAAATTTCATGCACTTATCTCCTAAAACAACGGAGTTATTACAAAAAACCTAAAACTGTTTTTGAGCCAGAAAAATTTTAAAAATTTCGGTTATTTTTTTGTAAAACACCAGGTCAACAGAAGCTGGTAGGAGGTGGATTTCAAGAATTAGTTTTTTTCAAAACGCTATAACTCGCTAATCGCTCGACCGATTCGGTTGAGTGTTCCACCATATGATAGATTGGAGGTGGGGCTACAAAGTAGGCAAACTTTGGCCCGCCTGATGGCCCCCCATGTCAAGCAAAAATTGCAAAACATTCTTAAAATCCTTATATCTCGCTAAGTTAAAAGGCCACAGAGTTCAAATGGCATCCATACGAAGCTCCTACTTTCATACTAGCTGTCTGTCGAGTTTCACTTCTCTATCTTCAGAAACTTCGGAGTTATAGCTCAGTTTCTTAAAGGGTAACAACAAGCCGAAGTGACCGGAAGTGGATAGTTTTTATTAAACTTGCAAGTCCTATAGCTCGGAAACGGCTCGGAATATTTTGATAAAAGTTGTTTTGGATAAAAGATCGCAAAGTCAGCTTCAGTATAGACGGCTTTTGGACTTCCGAAATGGCAAAGAAAAGAGGAAGAAGAAGCAGTTACCAATTTACGCCCACTTTTGACGACTTCAAAGTAGGCGTGGCAAATTTTTATTTATCGAATTAAAATTCTCAATGTGTTCTCTATCAGCTGTCAAAATTTCATGCACTTATCTCCTAAAACAACGGAGTTATTACAAAAAACCTAAAACTGTTTTTGAGCCAGAAAAATTTTAAAAATTTCGGTTATTTTTTTGTAAAACACCAGGTCAACAGAAGCTGGTAGGAGGTGGATTTCAAGAATTAGTTTTTTTCAAAACGCTATAACTCGCTAATCGCTCGACCGATTCGGTTGAGTGTTCCACCATATGATAGATTGGAGGTGGGGCTACAAAGTAGGCAAACTTTGGCCCGCCTGGTGGCCCCCCATGTCAAGCAAAAATTGCAAAACATTCTTAAAATCGTTATATCTCGCTAAGTTAAAAGGCCACAGAGTTCAAATGGCATCCATACGAAGCTCCGACTTTCATACTAGCTGTCTATCGAGTTTCACTTCTCTATCTTCAGAAACTTCGGAGTTATAGCTCAGTTCCTTAAAGGGTAACAACAAGCCGAAGTGACCGGAAGTGGATAGTTTTTATTAAACTTGCAAGTCCTATAGCTCGGAAACGGCTCGGAATATTTTGATAAAAGTTGTTTTGGATAAAAGATCGCAAAGTCAGCTTCAGTATAGACGGCTTTTGGACTTCCGAAATGGCAAAGAAAAGAGGAAGAAGAAGCAGTTACCAATTTACGCCCACTTTTGACAACTTCAAAGTAGGCGTGGCAAATTTTTATTTATCAAATTTGAATTTCCAATGAGTTACTACAAAAAACCTAAAACTGTTTTTGAGCCAGAAAAATTTTAAAAATTTCGGTTATTTTTTTGTAAAACACCAGGTCAACAGAAGCTGGTAGGAGGTGGATTTCAAGAATTAGTTTTTTTCAAAACGCTATAACTCGCTAATCGCTCGACCGATTCGGTTGAGTGTTCCACCATATGATAGATTGGAGGTGGGGCTACAAAGTAGGTAAACTTTGGCCCGCCTGATGGCCCCCCATGTCAGGCAAAAATTGCAAAACATTCTCAAAATCGTTATATCTCGACAAGTTAAAAGGCCACAGAGTTCATATGGCATCCACACGAAGTTACGACCTCCATACTAGCTGTCTGTCGAGTTTCACTTTTCTATCTTCAGAAACTTCGGAGTTATAGCTCAGTTTCTTAAAGGGTAACAAGTCGAAGTGACCGGAAGTGGCTAGTTTTTATTAAACTTGCAAGTCCTATAGCTCGGAAACGGCTCGGAATATTTTGATAAAAGTTGTTTTGAATGAAAGATCGCAAAGTCAGCTTCAATATAGACGGCTTTTGGACTTCCGAAATGGCAAAGAAAAGAGGAATAAGAAGCAATTACCAATTTACGCCCACTTTTGACGACTTTAAACTAGGCGTGGCAAATTTTTATTTATCAAATTTGAATTCCCAATGAGTTACTACAAAAAACCTAAAACTGTTTTTGAGCCAGAAAAATTTTAAAAATTTCGGTTATTTTTTTGTAAAACACCAGGTCAACAGAAGCTGGTAGGAGGTGGATTTCAAGAATTAGTTTTTTTCAAAACGCTATAACTCGCTAATCGCTCGACCGATTCGGTTGGGTGTTCCACCATATGATAGATTGGAGGTGGGGCTACAAAGTAGGCAAACTTTGGCCCGCCTGATGGCCCCCCATGTCAAGCAAAAATTGCAAAACATTCTTAAAATCGTTATATCTCGCTAAGTTAAAAGGCCACAGAGTTCAAATGGCATCCATACGAAGCTCCGACTTTCATACTAGCTGTCTGTCGAGTTTCACTTCTCTATCTTCAGAAACTTCGGAGTTATAGCTCAGTTTCTTAAAGGGTAACAACAAGCCGAAGTGACCGGAAGTGGATAGTTTTTATTAAACTTGCAAGTCCTATAGCTCGGAAACGGCTCGGAATATTTTGATAAAAGTTGTTTTGGATAAAAGATCGCAAAGTCAGCTTCAGTATAGACGGCTTTTGGACTTCCGAAATGGCAAAGAAAAGAGGAAGAAGAAGCAGTTACCAATTTACGCCCACTTTTGACAACTTCAAAGTAGGCGTGGCAAATTTTTATTTATCGAATTAAAATTCTCAATGTGTTCTCTTTTAGCTGTCAAAATTTCATGCACTTATCTCCTAAAACAACGGAGTTATTACAAAAAACCTAAAAATGTTTTTGAGCCAGAAAAATTTTAAAAATTTCGGTTATTTTTTTGTAAAACACCAGGTCAACAGAAGCTGGTAGGAGGTGGATTTCAAGAATTAGTTTTTTTCAAAACGCTATAACTCGCTAATCGCTCGAGCGATTCGGTTGAGTGTTCCACCATATGATAGATTGGAGGTGGGGCTACAAAGTAGGCAAACTTTGGCCCGCCTGATGGCCCCCCATGTCAAGCAAAAATTGCAAAACATTCTTAAAATCGTTATATCTCGCTAAGTTAAAAGGCCACAGAGTTCAAATGGCATCCATACGAAGCTCCGACTTTCATACTAGCTGTCTGTCGAGTTTCACTTCTCTATCTTCAGAAACTTCGGAGTTATAGCTCAGTTTCTTAAAGGGTAACAACAAGGCGAAGTGACCGGAAGTGGATAGTTTTTATTAAACTTGCAAGTCCTATAGCTCGGAAACGGCTCGGAATATTTTGATAAAAGTTGTTTTGGATAAAAGATCGCAAAGTCAGCTTCAGTATAGACGGCTTTTGGACTTCCGAAATGGCAAAGAAAAGAGGAAGAAGAAGCAGTTACCAATTTACGCCCACTTTTGACAACTTCAAAGTAGGCGTGGCAAATTTTTATTTATCAAATTTGAATTCCCAATGAGTTACTACAAAAAACCTAAAACTGTTTTTGAGCCAGAAAAATTTTAAAAATTTCGGTTATTTTTTTGTAAAACACCAGGTCAACAGAAGCTGGTAGGAGGTGGATTTCAAGAATTAGTTTTTTTCAAAACGCTATAACTCGCTAATCGCTCGACCGATTCGGTTGAGTGTTCCACCATATGATAGATTGGAGGTGGGGCTACAAAGTAGGTAAACTTTGGCCCGCCTGATGGCCCCCCATGTCAGGCAAAAATTGCAAAACATTCTCAAAATCGTTATATCTCGACAAGTTAAAAGGCCACAGAGTTCATATGGCATCCACACGAAGTTACGACCTCCATACTAGCTGTCTGTCGAGTTTCACTTTTCTATCTTCAGAAACTTCGGAGTTATAGCTCAGTTTCTTAAAGGGTAACAAGTCGAAGTGACCGGAAGTGGCTAGTTTTTATTAAACTTGCAAGTCCTATAGCTCGGAAACGGCTCGGAATATTTTGATAAAAGTTGTTTTGAATGAAAGATCGCAAAGTCAGCTTCAATATAGACGGCTTTTGGACTTCCGAAATGGCAAAGAAAAGAGGAATAAGAAGCAATTACCAATTTACGCCCACTTTTGACGACTTTAAACTAGGCGTGGCAAATTTTTATTTATCAAATTTGAATTCCCAATGAGTTACTACAAAAAACCTAAAACTGTTTTTGAGCCAGAAAAATTTTAAAAATTTCGGTTATTTTTTTGTAAAACACCAGGTCAACAGAAGCTGGTAGGAGGTGGATTTCAAGAATTAGTTTTTTTCAAAACGCTATAACTCGCTAATCGCTCGACCGATTCGGTTGGGTGTTCCACCATATGATAGATTGGAGGTGGGGCTACAAAGTAGGCAAACTTTGGCCCGCCTGATGGCCCCCCATGTCAAGCAAAAATTGCAAAACATTCTTAAAATCGTTATATCTCGCTAAGTTAAAAGGCCACAGAATTCAAATGGCATCCATACGAAGCTCCGACTTTCATACTAGCTGTCTGTCGAGTTTCACTTCTCTATCTTCAGAAACTTCGGAGTTATAGCTCAGTTTCTTAAAGGGTAACAACAAGCCGAAGTGACCGGAAGTGGATAGTTTTTATTAAACTTGCAAGTCCTATAGCTCGGAAACGGCTCGGAATATTTTGATAAAAGTTGTTTTGGATAAAAGATCGCAAAGTCAGCTTCAGTATAGACGGCTTTTGGACTTCCGAAATGGCAAAGAAAAGAGGAAGAAGAAGCAGTTACCAATTTACGCCCACTTTTGACAACTTCAAAGTAGGCGTGGCAAATTTTTATTTATCGAATTAAAATTCTCAATGTGTTCTCTTTTAGCTGTCAAAATTTCATGCACTTATCTCCTAAAACAACGGAGTTATTACAAAAAACCTAAAAATGTTTTTGAGCCAGAAAAATTTTAAAAATTTCGGTTATTTTTTTGTAAAACACCAGGTCAACAGAAGCTGGTAGGAGGTGGATTTCAAGAATTAGTTTTTTTCAAAACGCTATAACTCGCTAATCGCTCGAGCGATTCGGTTGAGTGTTCCACCATATGATAGATTGGAGGTGGGGCTACAAAGTAGGCAAACTTTGGCCCGCCTGATGGCCCCCCATGTCAAGCAAAAATTGCAAAACATTCTTAAAATCGTTATATCTCGCTAAGTTAAAAGGCCACAGAGTTCAAATGGCATCCATACGAAGCTCCGACTTTCATACTAGCTGTCTGTCGAGTTTCACTTCTCTATCTTCAGAAACTTCGGAGTTATAGCTCAGTTTCTTAAAGGGTAACAACAAGGCGAAGTGACCGGAAGTGGATAGTTTTTATTAAACTTGCAAGTCCTATAGCTCGGAAACGGCTCGGAATATTTTGATAAAAGTTGTTTTGGATAAAAGATCGCAAAGTCAGCTTCAGTATAGACGGCTTTTGGACTTCCGAAATGGCAAAGAAAAGAGGAAGAAGAAGCAGTTACCAATTTACGCCCACTTTTGACGACTTCAAAGTAGGCGTGGCAAATTTTTATTTATCGAATTAAAATTCTCAATGTGTTCTCTATCAGCTGTCAAAATTTCATGCACTTATCTCCTAAAACAACGGAGTTATTACAAAAAACCTAAAACTGTTTTTGAGCCAGAAAAATTTTAAAAATTTCGGTTATTTTTTTGTAAAACACCAGGTCAACAGAAGCTGGTAGGAGGTGGATTTCAAGAATTAGTTTTTTTCAAAACGCTATAACTCGCTAATCGCTCGACCGATTCGGTTGAGTGTTCCACCATATGATAGATTGGAGGTGGGGCTACAAAGTAGGCAAACTTTGGCCCGCCTGATGGCCCCCATGTCAAGCAAAAATTGCAAAACATTCTTAAAATCCTTATATCTCGCTAAGTTAAAAGGCCACAGAGTTCAAATGGCATCCATACGAAGCTCCTACTTTCATACTAGCTGTCTGTCGAGTTTCACTTCTCTATCTTCAGAAACTTCGGAGTTATAGCTCAGTTTCTTAAAGGGTAACAACAAGCCGAAGTGACCGGAAGTGGATAGTTTTTATTAAACTTGCAAGTCCTATAGCTCGGAAACGGCTCGGAATATTTTGATAAAAGTTGTTTTGGATAAAAGATCGCAAAGTCAGCTTCAGTATAGACGGCTTTTGGACTTCCGAAATGGCAAAGAAAAGAGGAAGAAGAAGCAGTTACCAATTTACGCCCACTTTTGACGACTTCAAAGTAGGCGTGGCAAATTTTTATTTATCGAATTAAAATTCTCAATGTGTTCTCTATCAGCTGTCAAAATTTCATGCACTTATCTCCTAAAACAACGGAGTTATTACAAAAAACCTAAAACTGTTTTTGAGCCAGAAAAATTTTAAAAATTTCGGTTATTTTTTTGTAAAACACCAGGTCAACAGAAGCTGGTAGGAGGTGGATTTCAAGAATTAGTTTTTTTCAAAACGCTATAACTCGCTAATCGCTCGACCGATTCGGTTGAGTGTTCCACCATATGATAGATTGGAGGTGGGGCTACAAAGTAGGCAAACTTTGGCCCGCCTGGTGGCCCCCCATGTCAAGCAAAAATTGCAAAACATTCTTAAAATCGTTATATCTCGCTAAGTTAAAAGGCCACAGAGTTCAAATGGCATCCATACGAAGCTCCGACTTTCATACTAGCTGTCTGTCGAGTTTCACTTCTCTATCTTCAGAAACTTCGGAGTTATAGCTCAGTTCCTTAAAGGGTAACAACAAGCCGAAGTGACCGGAAGTGGATAGTTTTTATTAAACTTGCAAGTCCTATAGCTCGGAAACGGCTCGGAATATTTTGATAAAAGTTGTTTTGGATAAAAGATCGCAAAGTCATCTTCAGTATAGACGGCTTTTGGACTTCCGAAATGGCAAAGAAAAGAGGAAGAAGAAGCAATTACCAATTTACGCCCACTTTTGACGACTTTAAACTAGGCGTGGCAAATTTTTATTTATCAAATTTGAATTCCCAATGAGTTACTACAAAAAACCTAAAACTGTTTTTGAGCCAGAAAAATTTTAAAAATTTCGGTTATTTTTTTGTAAAACACCAGGTCAACAGAAGCTGGTAGGAGGTGGATTTCAAGAATTAGTTTTTTTCAAAACGCTATAACTCGCTAATCGCTCGACCGATTCGGTTGGGTGTTCCACCATATGATAGATTGGAGGTGGGGCTACAAAGTAGGCAAACTTTGGCCCGCCTGATGGCCCCCCATGTCAAGCAAAAATTGCAAAACATTCTTAAAATCGTTATATCTCGCTAAGTTAAAAGGCCACAGAGTTCAAATGGCATCCATACGAAGCTCCGACTTTCATACTAGCTGTCTGTCGAGTTTCACTTCTCTATCTTCAGAAACTTCGGAGTTATAGCTCAGTTTCTTAAAGGGTAACAACAAGCCGAAGTGACCGGAAGTGGATAGTTTTTATTAAACTTGCAAGTCCTATAGCTCGGAAACGGCTCGGAATATTTTGATAAAAGTTGTTTTGGATAAAAGATCGCAAAGTCAGCTTCAGTATAGACGGCTTTTGGACTTCCGAAATGGCAAAGAAAAGAGGAAGAAGAAGCAGTTACCAATTTACGCCCACTTTTGACGACTTCAAAGTAGGCGTGGCAAATTTTTATTTATCGAATTAAAATTCTCAATGTGTTCTCTATCAGCTGTCAAAATTTCATGCACTTATCTCCTAAAACAACGGAGTTATTACAAAAAACCTAAAACTGTTTTTGAGCCAGAAAAATTTTAAAAATTTCGGTTATTTTTTTGTAAAACACCAGGTCAACAGAAGCTGGTAGGAGGTGGATTTCAAGAATTAGTTTTTTTCAAAACGCTATAACTCGCTAATCGCTCGACCGATTCGGTTGAGTGTTCCACCATATGATAGATTGGAGGTGGGGCTACAAAGTAGGCAAACTTTGGCCCGCCTGGTGGCCCCCCATGTCAAGCAAAAATTGCAAAACATTCTTAAAATCGTTATATCTCGCTAAGTTAAAAGGCCACAGAGTTCAAATGGCATCCATACGAAGCTCCGACTTTCATACTAGCTGTCTGTCGAGTTTCACTTCTCTATCTTCAGAAACTTCGGAGTTATAGCTCAGTTCCTTAAAGGGTAACAACAAGCCGAAGTGACCGGAAGTGGATAGTTTTTATTAAACTTGCAAGTCCTATAGCTCGGAAACGGCTCGGAATATTTTGATAAAAGTTGTTTTGGATAAAAGATCGCAAAGTCATCTTCAGTATAGACGGCTTTTGGACTTCCGAAATGGCAAAGAAAAGAGGAAGAAGAAGCAATTACCAATTTACGCCCACTTTTGACGACTTTAAACTAGGCGTGGCAAATTTTTATTTATCGAATTAAAATTCTCAATGTGTTCTCTTTTAGCTGTCAAAATTTCATGCACTTATCTCCTAAAACAACGGAGTTATTACAAAAAACCTAAAAATGTTTTTGAGCCAGAAAAATTTTAAAAATTTCGGTTATTTTTTTGTAAAACACCAGGTCAACAGAAGCTGGTAGGAGGTGGATTTCAAGAATTAGTTTTTTTCAAAACGCTATAACTCGCTAATCGCTCGAGCGATTCGGTTGAGTGTTCCACCATATGATAGATTGGAGGTGGGGCTACAAAGTAGGCAAACTTTGGCCCGCCTGATGGCCCCCCATGTCAAGCAAAAATTGCAAAACATTCTTAAAATCGTTATATCTCGCTAAGTTAAAAGGCCACAGAGTTCAAATGGCATCCATACGAAGCTCCGACTTTCATACTAGCTGTCTGTCGAGTTTCACTTCTCTATCTTCAGAAACTTCGGAGTTATAGCTCAGTTTCTTAAAGGGTAACAACAAGGCGAAGTGACCGGAAGTGGATAGTTTTTATTAAACTTGCAAGTCCTATAGCTCGGAAACGGCTCGGAATATTTTGATAAAAGTTGTTTTGGATAAAAGATCGCAAAGTCAGCTTCAGTATAGACGGCTTTTGGACTTCCGAAATGGCAAAGAAAAGAGGAAGAAGAAGCACTTACCAATTTACGCCCACTTTTGACAACTTCAAAGTAGGCGTGGCAAATTTTTATTTATCGAATTAAAATTCTCAATGTATTCTCTTTTAGCTGTCAAAATTTCATGCACTTATCTCCTAAAACAACGGATTTATTACAAAAAACCTAAAACTGTTTTTGAGCCAGAAAAATTTTAAAAATTTCGGTTATTTTTTTGTAAAACACCAGGTCAACAGAAGCTGGTAGGAGGTGGATTTCAAGAATTAGTTTTTTTCAAAACGCTATAACTCGCTAATCGCTCGACCGATTCGGTTGAGTGTTCCACCATATGATAGATTGGAGGTGGGGCTACAAAGTAGGCAAACTTTGGCCCGCCTGATGGCCCCCCATGTCAAGCAAAAATTGCAAAACATTCTTAAAATCGTTATATCTCGCTAAGTTAAAAGGCCACAGAGTTCAAATGGCATCCATACGAAGCTCCGACTTTCATACTAGCTGTCTGTCGAGTTTCACTTCTCTATCTTCAGAAACTTCGGAGTTATAGCTCAGTTTCTTAAAGGGTAACAACAAGCCGAAGTGACCGGAAGTGGATAGTTTTTATTAAACTTGCAAGTCCTATAGCTCGGAAACGGCTCGGAATATTTTGATAAAAGTTGTTTTGGATAAAAGATCGCAAAGTCAGCTTCAGTATAGACGGCTTTTGGACTTCCGAAATGGCAAAGAAAAGAGGAAGAAGAAGCAGTTACCAATTTACGCCCACTTTTGACGACTTCAAAGTAGGCGTGGCAAATTTTTATTTATCGAATTAAAATTCTCAATGTGTTCTCTATCAGCTGTCAAAATTTCATGCACTTATCTCCTAAAACAACGGAGTTATTACAAAAAACCTAAAACTGTTTTTGAGCCAGAAAAATTTTAAAAATTTCGGTTATTTTTTTGTAAAACACCAGGTCAACAGAAGCTGGTAGGAGGTGGATTTCAAGAATTAGTTTTTTTCGGTTGAGTGTTCCACCATATGATAGATTGGAGGTGGGGCTACAAAGTAGGCAAACTTTGGCCCGCCTGATGGCCCCTCATGTCAAGCAAAAATTGCAAAACATTCTTAAAATCGTTATATCTCGCTAAGTTAAAAGGCCACAGAGTTCAAATGGCATCCATACGAAGCTACGACCTCCATACTAGCTGTCTGTCGAGTTTCACTTTTGTATCTTCAGAAACTTCGGAGTTATAGCTCAGTTTCTTAAAGGGTAACAACAAGCCGAAGTGACCGGAAGTGGATAGTTTTTATTAAACTTGCAAGTCCTATAGCTCGGAAACGGCTCGGAATATTTTGATAAAAGTTGTTTTGGATAAAAGATCGCAAAGTCAGCTTCAGTATAGACGGCTTTTGGACTTCCGAAATGGCAAAGAAAAGAGGAAGAAGAAGCAGTTACCAATTTACGCCCACTTTTGACAACTTCAAAGTAGGCGTGGCAAATTTTTATTTATCGAATTAAAATTCTCAATGTGTTCTCTATCAGCTGTCAAAATTTCATGCACTTATCTCCTAAAACAACGGAGTTATTACAAAAAACCTAAAACTGTTTTTGAGCCAGAAAAATTTTAAAAATTTCGGTTATTTTTTTGTAAAACACCAGGTCAACAGAAGCTGGTAGGAGGTGGATTTCAAGAATTAGTTTTTTTCAAAACGCTATAACTCGCTAATCGCTCGACCGATTCGGTTGAGTGTTCCACCATATGATAGATTGGAGGTTTGGCTACAAAGTAGGCAAACTTTGGCCCGCCTGATGGCCCCCCATGTCAGGCAAAAATTGCAAAACATTCTCAAAATCGTTATATCTCGACAAGTTAAAAGGCCACAGAGTTCATATGGCATCCACACGAAGCTACGACCTCCATACTAGCTGTCTGTCGAGTTTCACTTTTCTATCTTCAGAAACTTCGGAGTTATAGCTCAGTTTCTTAAAGGGTAACAAGTCGAAGTGACCGGAAGTGGCTAGTTTTTATTAAACTTGCAAGTCCTATAGCTCGGAAACGGCTCGGAATATTTTGATAAAAGTTGTTTTGAATGAAAGATCGCAAAGTCAGCTTCAATATAGACGGCTTTTGGACTTCCGAAATGGCAAAGAAAAGAGGAATAAGAAGCAATTACCAATTTACGCCCACTTTTGACGACTTCAAACTAGGCGTGGCAAATTTTTATTTATCAAATTTGAATTCCCAATGAGTTACTTACTACAAAAAACCTAAAACTGTTTTTGAGCCAGAAAAATTTTAAAAATTTCGGTTATTGTTTTGTAAAACACCAGGTCAACAGAAGCTGGTAGGAGGTGGATTTCAAGAATTAGTTTTTTTCAAAACGCTATAACTCGCTAATCGCTCGACCGATTCGGTTGAGTGTTCCACCATATGATAGATTGGAGGTGGGGCTACAAAGTAGGCAAACTTTGGCCCGCCTGATGGCCCCCCATGTCAGGCAAAAATTGCAAAACATTCTCAAAATCGTTATATCTCGCTAAGTTAAAAGGCCACAGAGTTCAAATGGCATCCATACGAAGCTCCGACTTTCATACTAGCTGTCTGTCGAGTTTCACTTCTCTATCTTCAGAAACTTCGGAGTTATAGCTCAGTTTCTTAAAGGGTAACAACAAGCCGAAGTGACCGGAAGTGGATAGTTTTTATTAAACTTGCAAGTCCTATAGCTCGGAAACGGCTCGGAATATTTTGATAAAAGTTGTTTTGGATAAAAGATCGCAAAGTCAGCTTCAGTATAGACGGCTTTTGGACTTCCGAAATGGCAAAGAAAAGAGGAAGAAGAAGCAGTTACCAATTTACGCCCACTTTTGACAACTTCAAAGTAGGCGTGGCAAATTTTTATTTATCGAATTAAAATTCTCAATGTGTTCTCTATCAGCTGTCAAAATTTCATGCACTTATCTCCTAAAACAACGGAGTTATTACAAAAAACCTAAAACTGTTTTTGAGCCAGAAAAATTTTAAAAATTTCGGTTATTTTTTTGTAAAACACCAGGTCAACAGAAGCTGGTAGGAGGTGGATTTCAAGAATTAGTTTTTTTCAAAACGCTATAACTCGCTAATCGCTCGACCGATTCGGTTGAGTGTTCCACCATATGATAGATTGGAGGTGGGGCTACAAAGTAGGCAAACTTTGGCCCGCCTGATGGCCCCCCATGTCAGGCAAAAATTGCAAAACATTCTCAAAATCGTTATATCTCGACAAGTTAAAAGGCCACAGAGTTCATATGGCATCCACACGAAGCTACGACCTCCATACTAGCTGTCTGTCGAGTTTCACTTTTCTATCTTCAGAAACTTCGGAGTCATAGCTCAGTTTCTTAAAGGGTAACAAGTCGAAGTGACCGGAAGTGGCTAGTTTTTATTAAACTTGCAAGTCCTATAGCTCGGAAACGGCTCGGAATATTTTGATAAAAGTTGTTTTGAATGAAAGATCGCAAAGTCAGCTTCAATATAGACGGCTTTTGGACTTCCGAAATGGCAAAGAAAAGAGGAATAAGAAGCAATTACCAATTTACGCACACTTTTGACGACTTCAAACTAGGCGTGGCAAATTTTTATTTATCAAATTTGAATTCCCAATGAGTTACTACAAAAAACCTAAAACTGTTTTTGAGCCAGAAAAATTTTAAAAATTTCGGTTATTTTTTTTGTAAAACACCAGGTCAACAGAAGCTGGTAGGAGGTGGATTTCAAGAATTAGTTTTTTTCAAAACGCTATAACTCGCTAATCGCTCGACCGATTCGGTTGAGTGTTCCACCATATGATAGATTGGAGGTGGGGCTACAAAGTAGGCAAACTTTGGCCCGCCTGATGGCCCCCCATGTCAGGCAAAAATTGCAAAACATTCTCCAAATCGTTATATTTCGACAAGTTAAAAGGCCACAGAGTTCATATGGCATCCACACGAAGCTACGACCTCCATACTAGCTGTCTGTCGAGTTTCACTTTTCTATCTTCAGAAACTTCGGAGTTATAGCTCAGTTTCTTAAAGGGTAACAAGTCGAAGTGACCGGAAGTGGCTAGTTTTTATTAAACTTGCAAGTCCTATAGCTCGGAAACGGCTCGGAATATTTTGATAAAAATTGTTTTGAATGAAAGATCGCAAAGTCAGCTTCAATATAGACGGCTTTTGGACTTCCGAAATGGCAAAGAAAAGAGGAAGAAAAAGCAGTTACCAATTTACGCCCACTTTTGACGACTTCAAACTAGGCGTGGCAAATTTTTATTTATCGAATTAAAATTCTCAATGTGTTCTCTATCAGCTGTCAAAATTTCATGCACTTATCTCCTAAAACAACGGAGTTATTACAAAAAACCTAAAACTGTTTTTGAGCCAGAAAAATTTTAAAAATTTCGGATATTTTTTTGTAAAACACCAGGTCAACAGAAGCTGGTAGGAGGTGGATTTCAAGAATTAGTTTTTTTCAAAACGCTATAACTCGCTAATCGCTCGACCGATTCGGTTGAGTGTTCCACCATATGATAGATTGGAGGTGGGGCTACAAAGTAGGCAAACTTTGGCCCGCCTGATGGCCCCCCATATCAGGCAAAAATTGCAAAACATTCTCAAAATCGTTATATCTCGACAAGTTAAAAGGCCACAGAGTTCATATGGCATCCACACGAAGCTACGACCTCCATACTAGCTGTCTGTCGAGTTTCACTTTTCTATCTTCAGAAACTTCGGAGTTATAGCTCAGTTTCTTAAAGGGTAACAAGTCGAAGTGACCGGAAGTGGCTAGTTTTTATTAAACTTGCAAGTCCTATAGCTCGGAAACGGCTCGGAATATTTTGATAAAAGTTGTTTTGAATGAAAGATCGCAAAGTCAGCTTCAATATAGACGGCTTTTGGACTTCCGAAATGGCAAAGAAAAGAGGAATAAGAAGCAATTACCAATTTACGCCCACTTTTGACGACTTCAAACTAGGCGTGGCAAATTTTTATTTATCAAATTTGAATTCCCAATGAGTTACTCCTAAAACTGTTTTTGAGCCAGAAAAATTTTAAAAATTTCGGTTATTTTTTTGTAAAACACCAGGTCAACAGAAGCTGGTAGGAGGTGGATTTCAAGAATTAGTTTTTTTCAAAACGCTATAACTCGCTAATCGCTCGACCGATTCGGTTGAGTGTTCCACCATATGATAGATTGGAGGTGGGGCTACAAAGTAGGCAAACTTTGGCCCGCCTGGTGGCCCCCCATGTCAAGCAAAGATTGCAAAACATTCTTAAAATCGTTATATCTCGCTAAGTTAAAAGGCCACAGAGTTCAAATGGCATCCATACGAAGCTCCGACTTTCATACTAGCTGTCTGTCGAGTTTCACTTCTCTATCTTCAGAAACTTCGGAGTTATAGCTCAGTTTCTTAAAGGGTAACAACAAGCCGAAGTGACCGGAAGTGGATAGTTTTTATTAAACTTGCAAGTCCTATATGTTTTGGATAACAGATCGCAAAGTCAGCTTCAGTATAGACGGCTTTTGGACTTGCGAAATGGCAAAGAAAAGAGGAAGAAGAAGCAGTTACCAATTTACGCCCACTTTTGACAACTTCAAAGTAGGCGTGGCAAATTTTTATTTATCGAATTAAAATTCTCAATGTGTTCTCTTTTAGCTGTCAAAATTTCATGCACTTATCTCCTAAAACAACGGAGTTATTACAAAAAACCTAAAAATGTTTTTGAGCCAGAAAAATTTTAAAAATTTCGGTTATTTTTTTGTAAAACACCAGGTCAACAGAAGCTGGTAGGAGGTAGATTTCAAGAATTAGTTTTTTTCAAAACGCTATAACTCGCTAATCGCTCGACCGATTCGGTTGAGTGTTCCACCATATGATAGATTGGAGGTGGGGCTACAAAGTAGGCAAACTTTGGCCCGCCTGATGGCCCCCCATGTCAAGCAAAAATTGCAAAACATTCTTAAAATCGTTATATCTCGCTAAGTTAAAAGGCCACAGAGTTCAAATGGCATCCATACGAAGCTCCGACTTTCATACTAGCTGTCTGTCGAGTTTCACTTCTCTATCTTCAGAAACTTCGGAGTTATAGCTCAGTTTCTTAAAGGGTAACAACAAGCCGAAGTGACCGGAAGTGGATAGTTTTTATTAAACTTGCAAGTCCTATAGCTCGGAAACGGCTCGGAATATTTTGATAAAAGTTGTTTTGGATAAAAGATCGCAAAGTCAGCTTCAGTATAGACGGCTTTTGGACTTCCGAAATGGCAAAGAAAAGAGGAAGAAGAAGCAGTTACCAATTTACGCCCACTTTTGACAACTTCAAAGTAGGCGTGGCAAATTTTTATTTATCGAATTAAAATTCTCAATGTGTTCTCTATCAGCTGTCAAAATTTCATGCACTTATCTCCTAAAACAACGGAGTTATTACAAAAAACCTAAAACTGTTTTTGAGCCAGAAAAATTTTAAAAATTTCGGTTATTTTTTTGTAAAACACCAGGTCAACAGAAGCTGGTAGGAGGTGGATTTCAAGAATTAGTTTTTTTCAAAACGCTATAACTCGCTAATCGCTCGACCGATTCGGTTGAGTGTTCCACCATATGATAGATTGGAGGTGGGGCTACAAAGTAGGCAAACTTTGGCCCGCCTGATGGCCCCCCATGTCAGGCAAAAATTGCAAAACATTCTCAAAATCGTTATATCTCGACAAGTTAAAAGGCCACAGAGTTCATATGGCATCCACACGAAGCTACGACCTCCATACTAGCTGTCTGTCGAGTTTCACTTTTCTATCTTCAGAAACTTCGGAGTTATAGCTCAGTTTCTTAAAGGGTAACAAGTCGAAGTGACCGGAAGTGGCTAGTTTTTATTAAACTTGCAAGTCCTATAGCTCGGAAACGGCTGGGAATATTTTGATAAAAGTTGTTTTGAATGAAAGATCGCAAAGTCAGCTTCAATATAGACGGCTTTTGGACTTCCGAAATGGCAAAGAAAAGAGGAATAAGAAGCAATTACCAATTTACGCCCACTTTTGACGACTTCAAACTAGGCGTGGCAAATTTTTATTTATCAAATTTGAATTCCCAATGAGTTACTACAAAAAACCTAAAACTGTTTTTGAGCCAGAAAAATTTTAAAAATTTCGGTTATTTTTTTGTAAAACACCAGGTCAACAGAAGCTGGTAGGAGGTGGATTTCAAGAATTAGTTTTTTTCAAAACGCTATAACTCGCTAATCGCTCGACCGATTCGGTTGAGTGTTCCACCATATGATAGATTGGAGGTGGGGCTACAAAGTAGGCAAACTTTGGCCCGCCTGATGGCCCCCCATGTCAGGCAAAAATTGCAAAACATTCTCCAAATCGTTATATTTCGACAAGTTAAAAGGCCACAGAGTTCATATGGTATCCACACGAAGCTACGACCTCCATACTAGCTGTCTGTCGAGTTTCACTTTTCTATCTTCAGAAACTTCGGAGTTATAGCTCAGTTTCTTAAAGGGTAACAAGTCGAAGTGACCGGAAGTGGCTAGTTTTTATTAAACTTGCAAGTCCTATAGCTCGGAAACGGCTCGGAATATTTTGATAAAAGTTGTTTTGAATGAAAGATCGCAAAGTCAGCTTCAATATAGACGGCTTTTGGACTTCCGAAATGGCAAAGAAAAGAGGAAGAAGAAGCAATTACCAATTTACGCCCACTTTTGACGACTTCAAACTAGGCGTGGCAAATTTTTATTTATCGAATTAAAATTCTCAATGTGTTCTCTATCAGCTGTCAAAATTTCATGCACTTATCTCCTAAAACGACGGAGTTATTACAAAAAACCTAAAACTGTTTTTGAGCCAGAAAAATTTTAAAAATTTCGGTTATTTTTTTGTAAAACACCAGGTCAACAGAAGCTGGTAGGAGGTGGATTTCAAGAATTAATTTTTTTCAAAACGCTATAACTCGCTAATCGCTCGACCGATTCGGTTGAGTGTTCCACCATATGATAGATTGGAGGTGGGGCTACAAAGTAGGCAAACTTTGGCCCGCCTGATGGCCCCCCATGTCAGGCAAAAATTGCAAAACATTCTCAAAATCGTTATATCTCGACAAGTTAAAAGGCCACAGAGTTCATATGGCATCCACACGAAGCTACGACCTCCATACTAGCTGTCTGTCGAGTTTCACTTTTCTATCTTCAGAAACTTCGGAGTTATAGCTCAGTTTCTTAAAGGGTAACAAGTCGAAGTGACCGGAAGTGGCTAGTTTTTATTAAACTTGCAAGTCCTATAGCTCGGAAACGGCTCGGAATATTTTGATAAAAGTTGTTTTGAATGAAAGATCGCAAAGTCAGCTTCAATATAGACGGCTTTTGGACTTCCGAAATGGCAAAGAAAAGAGGAATAAGAAGCAATTACCAATTTACGCCCACTTTTGACGACTTCAAACTAGGCGTTCCTAAAACTGTTTTTGAGCCAGAAAAATTTTAAAAATTTCGGTTATTTTTTTGTAAAACACCAGGTCAACAGAAGCTGGTAGGAGGTGGATTTCAAGAATTAGTTTTTTTCAAAACGCTATAACTCGCTAATCGCTCGACCGATTCGGTTGAGTGTTCCACCATATGATAGATTGGAGGTGGGGCTACAAAGTAGGCAAACTTTGGCCCGCCTGATGGCCCCCCATGTCAGGCAAAAGTTGCAAAACATTCTCCAAATCGTTATATTTCGACAAGTTAAAATGCCACAGAGTTCATATGGCATCCACACGAAGCTACGACCTCCATACTAGCTGTCTGTCGAGTTTCACTTTTCTATCTTCAGAAACTTCGGAGTTATAGCTCAGTTTCTTAAAGGGTAACAAGTCGAAGTGACCGGAAGTGGCTAGTTTTTATTAAACTTGCAAGTCCTATAGCTCGGAAACGGCTCGGAATATTTTGATAAAAGTTGTTTTGAATGAAAGATCGCAAAGTCAGCTTCAATATAGACGGCTTTTGGACTTCCGAAATGGCAAAGAAAAGAGGAAGAAGAAGCAATTACCAATTTACGCCCACTTTTGACGACTTCAAACTAGGCGTTGCAAATTTTTATTTATCGAATTAAAATTCTCAATGTGTTCTCTATCAGCTGTCAAAATTTCATGCACTTATCTCCTAAAACAACGGAGTTATTACAAAAAACCTAAAACTGTTTTTGAGCCAGAAAAATTTTAAAAATTTCGGTTATTTTTTTGTAAAACACCAGGTCAACAGAAGCTGGTAGGAGGTGGATTTCAAGAATTAGTTTTTTTCAAAACGCTATAACTCGCTAATCGCTCGACCGATTCGGTTGAGTGTTCCACCATATGATAGATTGGAGGTGGGGCTACAAAGTAGGCAAACTTTGGCCCACCTGGTGGCCCCCCATGTCAAGCAAAGATTGCAAAACATTCTTAAAATCGTTATATCTCGCTAAGTTAAAAGGCCACAGAGTTCAAATGGCATCCATACGAAGCTCCGACTTTCATACTAGCTGTCTGTCGAGTTTCACTTCTCTATCTTCAGAAACTTCGGAGTTATAGCTCAGTTTCTTAAAGGGTAACAACAAGCCGAAGTGACCGGAAGTGGATAGTTTTTATTAAACTTGCAAGTCCTATAGCTCGGAAACGGCTCGGAATATTTTGATAAAAGTTGTTTTGGATAAAAGATCGCAAAGTCAGCTTCAGTATAGACGGCTTTTGGACTTCCGAAATGGCAAAGAAAAGAGGAAGAAGAAGCAGTTACCAATTTACGCCCACTTTTGACAACTTCAAAGTAGGCGTGGCAAATTTTTATTTATCGAATTAAAATTCTCAATGTGTTCTCTATCAGCTGTCAAAATTTCATGCACTTATCTTCTAAAACAACGGAGTTATTACAAAAAACCTAAAACTGTTTTTGAGCCAGAAAAATTTTAAAAATTTCGGTTATTTTTTTGTAAAACACCAGGTCAACAGAAGCTGGTAGGAGGTGGATTTCAAGAATTAGTTTTTTTCAAAACGCTATAACTCGCTAATCGCTCGACCGATTCGGTTGAGTGTTCCACCATATGATAGATTGGAGGTGGGGCTACAAAGTAGGCAAACTTTGGCCCGCCTGATGGCCCCCCATGTCAGGCAAAAATTGCAAAACATTCTCAAAATCGTTATATCTCGACAAGTTAAAAGGCCACAGAGTTCATATGGCATCCACACGAAGCTACGACCTCCATACTAGCTGTCTGTCGAGTTTCACTTTTCTATCTTCAGAAACTTCGGAGTTATAGCTCAGTTTCTTAAAGGGTAACAAGTCGAAGTGACCGGAAGTGGCTAGTTTTTATTAAACTTGCAAGTCCTATAGCTCGGAAACGGCTCGGAATATTTTGATAAAAGTTGTTTTGAATGAAAGATCGCAAAGTCAGCTTCAATATAGACGGCTTTTGGACTTCCGAAATGGCAAAGAAAAGAGGAAGAAGAAGCAATTACCAATTTACGCCCACTTTTGACGACTTCAAACTAGGCGTGGCAAATTTTTATTTATCGAATTAAAATTCTCAATGTGTTCTCTATCAGCTGTCAAAATTTCATGCACTTATCTCCTTAAACGACGGAGTTATTACAAAAAACCTAAAACTGTTTTTGAGCCAGAAAAATTTTAAAAATTTCGGTTATTTTTTTGTAAAACACCAGGTCAACAGAAGCTGGTAGGAGGTGGATTTCAAGAATTAATTTTTTTCAAAACGCTATAACTCGCTAATCGCTCGACCGATTCGGTTGAGTGTTCCACCATATGATAGATTGGAGGTGGGGCTACAAAGTAGGCAAACTTTGGCCCGCCTGATGGCCCCCCATGTCAAGCAAAAATTGCAAAACATTTTTAAAATCGTTATATCTCGCTAAGTTAAAAGGCCACAGAGTTCAAATGGCATCCATACGAAGCTCCGACTTTCATACTAGCTGTCTGTCGAGTTTCACTTCTCTATCTTCAGAAACTTCGGAGTTATAGCTCAGTTTCTTAAAGGGTAACAACAAGCCGAAGTGACCGGAAGTGGATAGTTTTTATTAAACTTGCAAGTCCTATATGTTTTGGATAAAAGATCGCAAAGTCAGCTTCAGTATAGACGGCTTTTGGACTTGCGAAATGGCAAAGAAAAGAGGAAGAAGAAGCAGTTACCAATTTACGCCCACTTTTGACAACTTCAAAGTAGGCGTGGAAAATTTTTATTTATCGAATTAAAATTCTCAATGTGTTCTCTATCAGCTGTCAAAATTTCATGCACTTATCTCCTAAAACAACGGAGTTATTACAAAAAACCTAAAACTGTTTTTGAGCCAGAAAAATTTTAAAAATTTCGGTTATTTTTTTGTAAAACACCAGGTCAACAGAAGCTGGTAGGAGGTGGATTTCAAGAATTAGTTTTTTTCAAAACGCTATAACTCGCTAATCGCTCGACCGATTCGGTTGAGTGTTCCACCATATGATAGATTGGAGGTGGGGCTACAAAGTAGGCAAACTTTGGCCCGCCTGGTGGCCCCCCATGTCAAGCAAAGACTGCAAAACATTCTTAAAATCGTTATATCTCGCTAAGTTAAAAGGCCACAGAGTTCATATGGCATCCACACGAAGCTACGACCTCCATACTAGCTGTCTGTCGAGTTTCACTTTTCTATCTTCAGAAACTTCGGAGTTATAGCTCAGTTTCTTAAAGGGTAACAAGTCGAAGTGACCGGAAGTGGCTAGTTTTTATTAAACTTGCAAGCCCTATAGCTCGGAAACGGCTCGGAATATTTTGATAAAAGTTGTTTTGAATGAAAGATCGCAAAGTCAGCTTCAATATAGACGGCTTTTGGACTTCCGAAATGGCATACTACAAAAAACCTAAAACTGTTTTTGAGCCAGAAAAATTTTAAAAATTTCGGTTATTTTTTTGTAAAACACCAGGTCAACAGAAGCTGGTAGGAGGTGGATTTCAAGAATTAGTTTTTTTCAAAACGCTATAACTCGCTAATCGCTCGACCGATTCGGTTGAGTGTTCCACCATATGATAGATTGGAGGTGGGGCTACAAAGTAGGCAAACTTTGGCCCGCCTGATGGCCCCCCATGTCAGGCAAATATTGCAAAACATTCTCCAAATCGTTATATTTCGACAAGTTAAAAGGCCACAGAGTTCATATGGCATCCACACGAAGCTACGACCTCCATACTAGCTGTCTGTCGAGTTTCACTTTTCTATCTTCAGAAACTTCGGAGTTATAGCTCAGTTTCTTAAAGGGTAACAAGTCGAAGTGACCGGAAGTGGCTAGTTTTTATTAAACTTGCAAGTCCTATAGCTCGGAAACGGCTCGGAATATTTTGATAAAAGTTGTTTTGAATGAAAGATCGCAAAGTCAGCTTCAATATAGACGGCTTTTGGACTTCCGAAATGGCAAAGAAAAGAGGAAGAAGAAGCAATTACCAATTTACGCCCACTTTTGACGACTTCAAACTAGGCGTGGCAAATTTTTATTTATCGAATTAAAATTCTCAATGTGTTCTCTATCAGCTGTCAAAATTTCATGCACTTATCTCCTTAAACGACGGAGTTATTACAAAAAACCTAAAACTGTTTTTGAGCCAGAAAAATTTTAAAAATTTCGGTTATTTTTTTGTAAAACACCAGGTCAACAGAAGCTGGTAGGAGGTGGATTTCAAGAATTAATTTTTTTCAAAACGCTATAACTCGCTAATCGCTCGACCGATTCGGTTGAGTGTTCCACCATATGATAGATTGGAGGTGGGGCTACAAAGTAGGCAAACTTTGGCCCGCCTGATGGCCCCCCATGTCAAGCAAAAATTGCAAAACATTCTTAAAATCGTTATATCTCGCTAAGTTAAAAGGCCACAGAGTTCAAATGGCATCCATACGAAGCTCCGACTTTCATACTAGCTGTCTGTCGAGTTTCACTTCTCTATCTTCAGAAACTTCGGAGTTATAGCTCAGTTTCTTAAAGGGTAACAACAAGCCGAAGTGACCGGAAGTGGATAGTTTTTATTAAACTTGCAAGTCCTATAGCTCGGAAACGGCTCGGAATATTTTGATAAAAGTTGTTTTGGATAAAAGATCGCAAAGTCAGCTTCAGTATAGACGGCTTTTGGACTTGCGAAATGGCAAAGAAAAGAGGAAGAAGAAGCAGTTACCAATTTACGCCCACTTTTGACAACTTCAAAGTAGGCGTGGCAAATTTTTATTTATCGAATTAAAATTCTCAATGTGTTCTCTTTTAGCTGTCAAAATTTCATGCACTTATCTCCTAAAACAACGGAGTTATTACAAAAAACCTAAAAATGTTTTTGAGCCAGAAAAATTTTAAAAATTTCGGTTATTTTTTTTTAAAACACCAGGTCAACAGAAGCTGGTAGGAGGTGGATTTCAAGAATTAGTTTTTTTCAAAACGCTATAACTCGCTAATCGCTCGACCGATTCGGTTGAGTGTTCCACCATATGATAGATTGGAGGTGGGGCTACAAAGTAGGCAAACTTTGGCCCGCCTGATGGCCCCCCATGTCAAGCAAAAATTGCAAAACATTCTTAAAATCGTTATATCTCGCTAAGTTAAAAGGCCACAGAGTTCAAATGGCATCCATACGAAGCTCCGACTTTCATACTAGCTGTCTGTCGAGTTTCACTTCTCTATCTTCAGAAACTTCGGAGTTATAGCTCAGTTTCTTAAAGGGTAACAACAAGCCGAAGTGACCGGAAGTGGATAGTTTTTATTAAACTTGCAAGTCCTATAGCTCGGAAACGGCTCGGAATATTTTGATAAAAGTTGTTTTGGATAAAAGATCGCAAAGTCAGCTTCAGTATAGACGGCTTTTGGACTTCCGAAATGGCAAAGAAAAGAGGAAGAAGAAGCAGTTACCAATTTACGCCCACTTTTGACAACTTCAAAGTAGGCGTGGCAAATTTTTATTTATCGAATTAAAATTCTCAATGTGTTCTCTATCAGCTGTCAAAATTTCATGCACTTATCTCCTAAAACAACGGAGTTATTACAAAAAACCTAAAACTGTTTTTGAGCCAGAAAAATTTTAAAAATTTCGGTTATTTTTTTGTAAAACACCAGGTCAACAGAAGCTGGTAGGAGGTGGATTTCAAGAATTAGTTTTTTTCAAAACGCTATAACTCGCTAATCGCTCGACCGATTCGGTTGAGTGTTCCACCATATGATAGATTGGAGGTGGGGCTACAAAGTAGGCAAACTTTGGCCCGCCTGATGGCCCCCCATGTCAGGCAAAAATTGCAAAACATTCTCAAAATCGTTATATCTCGACAAGTTAAAAGGCCACAGAGTTCATATGGCATCCACACGAAGCTACGACCTCCATACTAGCTGTCTGTCGAGTTTCACTTTTCTATCTTCAGAAACTTCGGAGTCATAGCTCAGTTTCTTAAAGGGTAACAAGTCGAAGTGACCGGAAGTGGCTAGTTTTTATTAAACTTGCAAGTCCTATAGCTCGGAAACGGCTCGGAATATTTTGATAAAAGTTGTTTTGAATGAAAGATCGCAAAGTCAGCTTCAATATAGACGGCTTTTGGACCTCCGAAATGGCAAAGAAAAGAGGAATAAGAAGCAATTACCAATTTACGCCCACTTTTGACGACTTCAAACTAGGCGTGGCAAATTTTTATTTATCAAATTTGAATTCCCAATGAGTTACTACAAAAAACCTAAAACTGTTTTTGAGCCAGAAAAATTTTAAAAATTTCGGTTATTTTTTTGTAAAACACCAGGTCAACAGAAGCTGGTAGGAGGTGGATTTCAAGAATTAGTTTTTTTCAAAACGCTATAACTCGCTAATCGCTCGACCGATTCGGTTGAGTGTTCCACCATATGATAGATTGGAGGTGGGGCTACAAAGTAGGCAAACTTTGGCCCGCCTGATGGCCCCCCATGTCAGGCAAAAATTGCAAAACATTCTCCAAATCGTTATATTTCGACAAGTTAAAAGGCCACAGAGTTCATATGGCATCCACACGAAGCTACGACCTCCATACTAGCTGTCTGTCGAGTTTCACTTTTCTATCTTCAGAAACTTCGGAGTTATAGCTCAGTTTCTTAAAGGGTAACAAGTCGAAGTGACCGGAAGTGGCTAGTTTTTATTAAACTTGCAAGTCCTATAGCTCGGAAACGGCTCGGAATATTTTGATAAAAGTTGTTTTGAATGAAAGATCGCAAAGTCAGCTTCAATATAGACGGCTTTTGGACTTCCGAAATGGCAAAGAAAAGAGGAAGAAGAAGCAATTATCAATTTACGCCCACTTTTGACGACTTCAAACTAGGCGTGGCAAATTTTTATTTATCGAATTAAAATTCTCAATGTGTTCTCTATCAGCTGTCAAAATTTCATGCACTTATCTCCTAAAACGACGGAGTTATTACAAAAAACCTAAAACTGTTTTTGTGCCAGAAAAATTTTAAAAATTTCGGTTATTTTTTTGTAAAACACCAGGTCAACAGAAGCTGGTAGGAGGTGGATTTCAAGAATTAATTTTTTTCAAAACGCTATAACTCGCTAATCGCTCGACCGATTCGGTTGAGTGTTCCACCATATGATAGATTGGAGGTGGGGCTACAAAGTAGGCAAACTTTGGCCCGCCTGATGGCCCCCCATGTCAAGCAAAAATTGCAAAACATTCTTAAAATCGTTATATCTCGCTAAGTTAAAAGGCCACAGAGTTCAAATGGCATCCATACGAAGCTCCGACTTTCATACTAGCTGTCTGTCGAGTTTCACTTCTCTATCTTCAGAAACTTCGGAGTTATAGCTCAGTTTCTTAAAGGGTAACAACAAGCCGAAGTGACCGGAAGTGGATAGTTTTTATTAAACTTGCAAGTCCTATATGTTTTGGATAAAAGATCGCAAAGTCAGCTTCAGTATAGACGGCTTTTGGACTTGCGAAATGGCAAAGAAAAGAGGAAGAAGAAGCAGTTACCAATTTACGCCCACTTTTGACAACTTCAAAGTAGGCGTGGCAAATTTTTATTTATCGAATTAAAATTCTCAATGTGTTCTCTATCAGCTGTCAAAATTTCATGCACTTATCTCCTAAAACAACGGAGTTATTACAAAAAACCTAAAACTGTTTTTGAGCCAGAAAAATTTTAAAAATTTCGGTTATTTTTTTGTAAAACACCAGGTCAACAGAAGCTGGTAGGAGGTGGATTTCAAGAATTAGTTTTTTTCAAAACGCTATAACTCGCTAATCGCTCGACCGATTCGGTTGAGTGTTCCACCATATGATAGATTGGAGGTGGGGCTACAAAGTAGGCAAACTTTGGCCCGCCTGATGGCCGCCCATGTCAGGCAAAAATTGCAAAACATTCTCAAAATCGTTATATCTCGCTAAGTTAAAAGGCCACAGAGTTCATATGGCATCCACACGAAGCTACGACCTCCATACTAGCTGTCTGTCGAGTTTCACTTTTCTATCTTCAGAAACTTCGGAGTTATAGCTCAGTTTCTTAAAGGGTAACAAGTCGAAGTGACCGGAAGTGGCTAGTTTTTATTAAACTTGCAAGTCCTATAGCTCGGAAACGGCTCGCTAAAACTGTTTTTGAGCCAGAAAAATTTTAAAAATTTCGGTTATTTTTTTGTAAAACACCAGGTCAACAGAAGCTGGTAGGAGGTGGATTTCAAGAATTAATTTTTTTCAAAACGCTATAACTCGCTAATCGCTCGACCGATTCGGTTGAGTGTTCCACCATATGATAGATTGGAGGTGGGGCTACAAAGTAGGCAAACTTTGGCCCGCCTGATGGCCCCCCATGTCAAGCAAAAATTGCAAAACATTCTTAAAATCGTTATATCTCGCTAAGTTAAAAGGCCACAGAGTTCAAATGGCATCCATACGAAGCTCCGACTTTCATACTAGCTGTCTGTCGAGTTTCACTTCTCTATCTTCAGAAACTTCGGAGTTATAGCTCAGTTTCTTAAAGGGTAACAACAAGCCGAAGTGACCGGAAGTGGATAGTTTTTATTAAACTTGCAAGTCCTATAGCTCGGAAACGGCTCGGAATATTTTGATAAAAGTTGTTTTGGATAAAAGATCGCAAAGTCAGCTTCAGTATAGACGGCTTTTGGACTTGCGAAATGGCAAAGAAAAGAGGAAGAAGAAGCAGTTACCAATTTACGCCCACTTTTGACAACTTCAAAGTAGGCGTGGCAAATTTTTATTTATCGAATTAAAATTCTCAATGTGTTCTCTTTTAGCTGTCAAAATTTCATGCACTTATCTCCTAAAACAACGGAGTTATTACAAAAAACCTAAAAATGTTTTTGAGCCAGAAAAATTTTAAAAATTTCGGTTATTTTTTTGTAAAACACCAGGTCAACAGAAGCTGGTAGGAGGTGGATTTCAAGAATTAGTTTTTTTCAAAACGCTATAACTCGCTAATCGCTCGACCGATTCGGTTGAGTGTTCCACCATATGATAGATTGGAGGTGGGGCTACAAAGTAGGCAAACTTTGGCCCGCCTGATGGCCCCCCATGTCAAGCAAAAATTGCAAAACATTCTTAAAATCGTTATATCTCGCTAAGTTAAAAGGCCACAGAGTTCAAATGGCATCCATACGAAGCTCCGACTTTCATACTAGCTGTCTGTCGAGTTTCACTTCTCTATCTTCAGAAACTTCGGAGTTATAGCTCAGTTTCTTAAAGGGTAACAACAAGCCGAAGTGACCGGAAGTGGATAGTTTTTATTAAACTTGCAAGTCCTATAGCTCGGAAACGGCTCGGAATATTTTGATAAAAGTTGTTTTGGATAAAAGATCGCAAAGTCAGCTTCAGTATAGACGGCTTTTGGACTTCCGAAATGGCAAAGAAAAGAGGAAGAAGAAGCAGTTACCAATTTACGCCCACTTTTGACAACTTCAAAGTAGGCGTGGCAAATTTTTATTTATCGAATTAAAATTCTCAATGTGTTCTCTATCAGCTGTCAAAATTTCATGCACTTATCTCCTAAAACAACGGAGTTATTACAAAAAACCTAAAACTGTTTTTGAGCCAGAAAAATTTTAAAAATTTCGGTTATTTTTTTGTAAAACACCAGGTCAACAGAAGCTGGTAGGAGGTGGATTTCAAGAATTAGTTTTTTTCAAAACGCTATAACTCGCTAATCGCTCGACCGATTCGGTTGAGTGTTCCACCATATGATAGATTGGAGGTGGGGCTACAAAGTAGGCAAACTTTGGCCCGCCTGATGGCCCCCCATGTCAGGCAAAAATTGCAAAACATTCTCAAAATCGTTATATCTCGACAAGTTAAAAGGCCACAGAGTTCATATGGCATCCACACGAAGCTACGACCTCCATACTAGCTGTCTGTCGAGTTTCACTTTTCTATCTTCAGAAACTTCGGAGTCATAGCTCAGTTTCTTAAAGGGTAACAAGTCGAAGTGACCGGAAGTGGCTAGTTTTTATTAAACTTGCAAGTCCTATAGCTCGGAAACGGCTCGGAATATTTTGATAAAAGTTGTTTTGAATGAAAGATCGCAAAGTCAGCTTCAATATAGACGGCTTTTGGACCTCCGAAATGGCAAAGAAAAGAGGAATAAGAAGCAATTACCAATTTACGCCCACTTTTGACGACTTCAAACTAGGCGTGGCAAATTTTTATTTATCAAATTTGAATTCCCAATGAGTTACTTACTACAAAAAACCTAAAACTGTTTTTGAGCCAGAAAAATTTTAAAAATTTCGGTTATTTTTTTGTAAAACACCAGGTCAACAGAAGCTGGTAGGAGGTGGATTTCAAGAATTAGTTTTTTTCAAAACGCTATAACTCGCTAATCGCTCGACCGATTCGGTTGAGTGTTCCACCATATGATAGATTGGAGGTGGGGCTACAAAGTAGGCAAACTTTGGCCCGCCTGATGGCCCCCCATGTCAGGCAAAAATTGCAAAACATTCTCCAAATCGTTATATTTCGACAAGTTAAAAGGCCACAGAGTTCATATGGCATCCACACGAAGCTACGACCTCCATACTAGCTGTCTGTCGAGTTTCACTTTTCTATCTTCAGAAACTTCGGAGTTATAGCTCAGTTTCTTAAAGGGTAACAAGTCGAAGTGACCGGAAGTGGCTAGTTTTTATTAAACTTGCAAGTCCTATAGCTCGGAAACGGCTCGGAATATTTTGATAAAAGTTGTTTTGAATGAAAGATCGCAAAGTCAGCTTCAATATAGACGGCTTTTGGACTTCCGAAATGGCAAAGAAAAGAGGAAGAAGAAGCAATTACCAATTTACGCCCACTTTTGACGACTTCAAACTAGGCGTGGCAAATTTTTATTTATCGAATTAAAATTCTCAATGTGTTCTCTATCAGCTGTCAAAATTTCATGCACTTATCTCCTAAAACGACGGAGTTATTACAAAAAACCTAAAACTGTTTTTGTGCCAGAAAAATTTTAAAAATTTCGGTTATTTTTTTGTAAAACACCAGGTCAACAGAAGCTGGTAGGAGGTGGATTTCAAGAATTAATTTTTTTCAAAACGCTATAACTCGCTAATCGCTCGACCGATTCGGTTGAGTGTTCCACCATATGATAGATTGGAGGTGGGGCTACAAAGTAGGCAAACTTTGGCCCGCCTGATGGCCCCCCATGTCAAGCAAAAATTGCAAAACATTCTTAAAATCGTTATATCTCGCTAAGTTAAAAGGCCACAGAGTTCAAATGGCATCCATACGAAGCTCCGACTTTCATACTAGCTGTCTGTCGAGTTTCACTTCTCTATCTTCAGAAACTTCGGAGTTATAGCTCAGTTTCTTAAAGGGTAACAACAAGCCGAAGTGACCGGAAGTGGATAGTTTTTATTAAACTTGCAAGTCCTATATGTTTTGGATAAAAGATCGCAAAGTCAGCTTCAGTATAGACGGCTTTTGGACTTGCGAAATGGCAAAGAAAAGAGGAAGAAGAAGCAGTTACCAATTTACGCCCACTTTTGACAACTTCAAAGTAGGCGTGGCAAATTTTTATTTATCGAATTAAAATTCTCAATGTGTTCTCTATCAGCTGTCAAAATTTCATGCACTTATCTCCTAAAACAACGGAGTTATTACAAAAAACCTAAAACTGTTTTTGAGCCAGAAAAATTTTAAAAATTTCGGTTATTTTTTTGTAAAACACCAGGTCAACAGAAGCTGGTAGGAGGTGGATTTCAAGAATTAGTTTTTTTCAAAACGCTATAACTCGCTAATCGCTCGACCGATTCGGTTGAGTGTTCCACCATATGATAGATTGGAGGTGGGGCTACAAAGTAGGCAAACTTTGGCCCGCCTGATGGCCCCCCATGTCAGGCAAAAATTGCAAAACATTCTCAAAATCGTTATATCTCGCTAAGTTAAAAGGCCACAGAGTTCATATGGCATCCACACGAAGCTACGACCTCCATACTAGCTGTCTGTCGAGTTTCACTTTTCTATCTTCAGAAACTTCGGAGTTATAGCTCAGTTTCTTAAAGGGTAACAAGTCGAAGTGACCGGAAGTGGCTAGTTTTTATTAAACTTGCAAGTCCTATAGCTCGGAAACGGCTCGCTAAAACTGTTTTTGAGCCAGAAAAATTTTAAAAATTTCGGTTATTTTTTTTGTAAAACACCAGGTCAACAGAAGCTGGTAGGAGGTGGATTTCAAGAATTAATTTTTTTCAAAACGCTATAACTCGCTAATCGCTCGACCGATTCGGTTGAGTGTTCCACCATATGATAGATTGGAGGTGGGGCTACAAAGTAGGCAAACTTTGGCCCGCCTGATGGCCCCCCATGTCAAGCAAAAATTGCAAAACATTCTTAAAATCGTTATATCTCGCTAAGTTAAAAGGCCATAGAGTTCAAATGGCATCCATACGAAGCTCCGACTTTCATACTAGCTGTCTGTCGAGTTTCACTTCTCTATCTTCAGAAACTTCGGAGTTATAGCTCAGTTTCTTAAAGGGTAACAACAAGCCGAAGTGACCGGAAGTGGATAGTTTTTATTAAACTTGCAAGTCCTATAGCTCGGAAACGGCTCGGAATATTTTGATAAAAGTTGTTTTGGATAAAAGATCGCAAAGTCAGCTTCAGTATAGACGGCTTTTGGACTTCCGAAATGGCAAAGAAAAGAGGAAGAAGAAGCAATTACCAATTTACGCCCACTTTTGACAACTTCAAAGTAGGCGTGGCAAATTTTTATTTATCGAATTAAAATTCTCAATGTGTTCTCTATCAGCTGTCAAAATTTCATGCACTTATCTCCTAAAGCAACGGAGTTATTACAAAAAAACCTAAAACTGTTTTTGAGCCAGAAAAATTTTAAAAATTTCGGTTATTTTTTTGTAAAACACCAGGTCAACAGAAGCTGGTAGGAGGTGGATTTCAAGAATTAGTTTTTTTCAAAACGCTATAACTCGCTAATCGCTCGACCGATTCGGTTGAGTGTTCCACCATATGATAGATTGGAGGTGGGGCTACAAAGTAGGCAAACTTTGGCCCGCCTGATGGCCCCCCATGTCAAGCAAAAATTGCAAAACATTCTTAAAATCGTTATATCTCGCTAAGTTAAAAGGCCACAGAGTTCAAATGGCATCCATACGAAGCTCCGACTTTCATACTAGCTGTCTGTCGAGTTTCACTTCTCTATCTTCAGAAACTTCGGAGTTATAGCTCAGTTTCTTAAAGGGTAACAACAAGCCGAAGTGACCGGAAGTGGATAGTTTTTATTAAACTTGCAAGTCCTATAGCTCGGAAACGGCTCGGAATATTTTGATAAAAGTTGTTTTGGATAAAAGATCGCAAAGTCAGCTTCAGTATAGACGGCTTTTGGACTTCCGAAATGGCAAAGAAAAGAGGAAGAAGAAGCAGTTACCAATTTACGCCCACTTTTGACGACTTCAAAGTAGGCGTGGCAAATTTTTATTTATCGAATTAAAATTCTCAATGTGTTCTCTATCAGCTGTCAAAATTTCATGCACTTATCTCCTAAAACAACGGAGTTATTACAAAAAACCTAAAACTGTTTTTGAGCCAGAAAAATTTTAAAAATTTCGGTTATTTTTTTGTAAAACACCAGGTCAACAGAAGCTGGTAGGAGGTGGATTTCAAGAATTAGTTTTTTTCAAAACGCTATAACTCGCTAATCGCTCGACCGATTCGGTTGAGTGTTCCACCATATGATAGATTGGAGGTGGGGCTACAAAGTAGGCAAACTTTGGCCCGCCTGATGGCCCCCCATGTCAAGTAAAAATTGCAAAACATTCTTAAAATCGTTATATCTCGCTAAGTTAAAAGGCCACAGAGTTCAAATGGCATCCATACGAAGCTACGACCTCCATACTAGCTGTCTGTCGAGTTTCACTTCTCTATCTTCAGAAACTTCGGAGTTATAGCTCAGTTTCTTAAAGGGTAACAACAAGCCGAAGTGGCCGGAAGTGGATAATTTTTATTAAACTTGCAAGTCCTATAGCTCGGAAACGGCTCAGAATATTTTGATAAAAGTTGTTTTGGATAAAAGATCGCAAAGTCAGCTTCAGTATAGACGGCTTTTGGACTTCCGAAATGGCAAAGAAAAGAGGAAGAAGAAGCAGTTACCAATTTACGCCCACTTTTGACAACTTCAAAGTAGGCGTGGCAAATTTTTATTTATCGAATTAAAATTCTCAATGTGTTCTCTATCAGCTGTCAAAATTTCATGCACTTATCTCCTAAGCAACGGAGTTATTACAAAAAACCTAAAACTGTTTTTGAGCCAGAAAAATTTTAAAAATTTCGGTTATTTTTTTGTAAAACACCAGGTCAACAGAAGCTGGTAGGAGGTGGATTTCAAGAATTAGTTTTTTTCAAAACGCTATAACTCGCTAATCGCTCGACCGATTCGGTTGAGTGTTCCACCATATGATAGATTGGAGGTGGGGCTACAAAGTAGGCAAACTTTGGCCCGCCTGGTGGCCCCCCATGTCAAGCAAAACTTGCAAAACATTCTTAAAATCGTTATATCTCGCTAAGTTAAAAGGCCACAGAGTTCAAATGGCATCCATACGAAGCTCCGACTTTCATACTAGCTGTCTGTCGAGTTTCACTTCTCTATCTTCAGAAACTTCGGAGTTATAGCTCAGTTTCTTAAAGGGTAACAACAAGCCGAAGTGACCGGAAGTGGATAGTTTTTATTAAACTTGCAAGTCCTATAGCTCGGAAACGGCTCGGAATATTTTGATAAAAGTTGTTTTGGATAAAAGATCGCAAAGTCAGCTTCAGTATAGACGGCTTTTGGACTTCCGAAATGGCAAAGAAAAGAGGAAGAAGAAGCAGTTACCAATTTACGCCCACTTTTGACAACTTCAAAGTAGGCGTGGCAAATTTTTATTTATCGAATTAAAATTCTCAATGTGTTCTCTATCAGCTGTCAAAATTTCATGCACTTATCTCCTAAAACAACGGAGTTATTACAAAAAACCTAAAACTGTTTTTGAGCCAGAAAAATTTTAAAAATTTCGGTTATTTTTTTGTAAAACACCAGGTCAACAGAAGCTGGTAGGAGGTGCATTTCAAGAATTAGTTTTTTTTCAAAACGCTATAACTCGCTAATCGCTCGACCGATTCGGTTGAGTGTTCCACCATATGATAGATTGGAGGTGGGGCTACAAAGTAGGCAAACTTTGGCCCGCCTGATGGCCCCCCATGTCAAGTAAAAATTGCAAAACATCCATACGAAGCTACAACCTCCATACTAGCTGTCTGTCGAGTTTCACTTCTCTATCTTCAGAAACTTCGGAGTTATAGCTCAGTTTCTTAAAGGGTAACAACAAGCCGAAGTGGCCGGAAGTGGATAATTTTTATTAAACTTGCAAGTCCTATAGTTCGGAAACGGCTCGGAATATTTTGATAAAAGTTGTTTTGGATAAAAGATCGCAAAGTCAGCTTCAGTATAGACGGCTTTTGGACTTCCGAAATGGCAAAGAAAAGATGAAGAAGAAGCAGTTACCAATTTACGCCCACTTTTGACAACTTCAAAGTAGGCGTGGCAAATTTTTATTTATCGAATTAAAATTCTCAATGTGTTCTCTATCAGCTGTCAAAATTTCATGCACTTATCTCCTAAAACAACGGAGTTATTACAAAAAACCTAAAACTGTTTTTGAGCCAGAAAAATTTTAAAAATTTCGGTTATTTTTTTGTAAAACACCAGGTCAACAGAAGCTGGTAGGAGGTGGATTTCAAGAATTAGTTTTTTTCAAAACGCTATAACTCGCTAATCGCTCGACCGATTCGGTTGGGTGTTCCACCATATGATAGATTGGAGGTGGGGCTACAAAGTAGGCAAACTTTGGCCCGCCTGATGGCCCCCATTTCAAGCAAAAATTGCAAAACATTCTTAAAATCGTTACATCTCGCTAAGTTAAAAGGCCACACAGTTCAAATGGCATCCATACGAAGTTCCGACTTTCATACTAGCTGTCTGTCGAGTTTCACTTCTCTATCTTCAGAAACTTCGGAGTTATAGCTCAGTTTCTTAAAGGGTAACAACAAGCCGAAGTGACCGGAAGTGAATAGTTTTTATTAAACTTGCAAGTCCTATAGCTCGGAAACGGCTCGGAATATTTTGATAAAAGTTGTTTTGGATAAAAGATCGCAAAGTCAGCTTCAGTATAGACGGCTTTTGGACTTCCGAAATGGCAAAGAAAAGAGGAAGAAGAAGCAGTTCTCTATCAGCTGTCAAAATTTCATGCACTTATCTCCTAAAACAACGGAGTTATTACAAAAAACCTAAAACTGTTTTTGAGCCAGAAAAATTTTAAAAATTTCGGTTATTTTTTTGTAAAACACCAGGTCAACAGAAGCTGGTAGGAGGTGGATTTCAAGAATTAGTTTTTTTCAAAACGCTATAACTCGCTAATCGCTCGACCGATTCGGTTGGGTGTTCCACCATATGATAGATTGGAGGTGGGGCTACAAAGTAGGCAAACTTTGGCCCGCCTGATGGCCCCCCATGTCAAGCAAAAATTGCAAAACATTCTTAAAATCGTTATATCTCGCTAAGTTAAAAGGCCACAGAGTTCAAATGGCATCCATACGAAGCTCCGACCTCCATACTAGCTGTCTGTCGAGTTTCACTTTTCTATCTTCAGAAACTTCGGAGTCATAGCTCAGTTTCTTAAAGGGTAACAAGTCGAAGTGACCGGAAGTGGCTAGTTTTTATTAAACTTGCAAGTCCTATAGCTCGGAAACGGCTCGGAATATTTTGATAAAAGTTGTTTTGAATGAAAGATCGCAAAGTCAGCTTCAATATAGACGGCTTTTGGACTTCCGAAATGGCAAAGAAAAGAGGAATAAGAAGCAATTACCAATTTACGCCCACTTTTGACGACTTCAAACTAGGCGTGGCAAATTTTTATTTATTGAATTACAATTCTCAATGTGTTCTCTATCAGCTGTCAAAATTTCATGCACTTATCTCCTAAAATAACGGAGTTATTACAAAAAACCTAAAACTGTTTTTGAGCCAGTAAAATTTTAAAAATTTCGGTTATTTTTTTGTAAAACACCAGGTCAACAGAAGCTGGTAGGAGGTGGATTTCAAGAATTAGTTTTTTTCAAAACGCTATAACTCGCTAATCGCTCGACCGATTCGGTTGAGTGTTCCACCATATAATAGATTGGAGGTGGGGCTACAAAGTAGGCAAACTTTGGCCCGCCTGATGGCCCCCCATGTCAAGCAAAAATTGCAAAACATTCTTAAAATCGTTATATCTCGCTAAGTTAAAAGGCCACAGAGTTCAAATGGTATCCATACGAAGCTCCGACTTTCATACTAGCTGTCTGTCGAGTTTCACTTCTCTATCTTCAGAAACTTCGGAGTTATAGCTCAGTTTCTTAAAGGGTAACAACAAGCCGAAGTGACCGGAAGTGGATAGTTTTTATTAAACTTGCAAGTCCTATAGCTCGGAAACGGCTCGGAATATTTTGATAAAAGTTGTTTTGGATAAAAGATCGCAAAGTCAGCTTCAGTATAGACGGCTTTTGGACTTCCGAAATGGCAAAGAAAAGAGGAAGAAGAAGCAGTCACCAATTTACGCCCACTTTTGACAACTTCAAAGTAGGCGTGGCAAATTTTTATTTATCGAATTAAAATTCTCAATGTGTTCTCTATCAGCTGTCAAAATTTCATGCACTTATCTCCTAAAACAACGGAGTTATTACAAAAAACCTAAAACTGTTTTTGAGCCAGAAAAATTTTAAAAATTTCGGTTATTTTTTTGTAAAACACCAGGTCAACAGAAGCTGGTAGGAGGTGGATTTCAAGAATTAGTTTTTTTCAAAACGCTATAACTCGCTAATCGCTCGACCGATTCGGTTGAGTGTTCCACCATATGATAGATTGGAGGTGGGGCTACAAAGTAGGCAAACTTTGGCCCGCCTGATGGCCCCCCATGTCAGGCAAAAATTGCAAAACATTCTCAAAATCGTTATATCTCGACAAGTTAAAAGGCCACAGAGTTCATATGGCATCCACACGAAGCTACGACCTCCATACTAGCTGTCTGTCGAGTTTCACTTTTCTATCTTCAGAAACTTCGGAGTCATAGCTCAGTTTCTTAAAGGGTAACAAGTCGAAGTGACCGGAAGTGGCTAGTTTTTATTAAACTTGCAAGTCCTATAGCTCGGAAACGGCTCGGAATATTTTGATAAAAGTTGTTTTGAATGAAAGATCGCAAAGTCAGCTTCAATATAGACGGCTTTTGGACTTCCGAAATGGCAAAGAAAAGAGGAATAAGAAGCAATTACCAATTTACGCCCACTTTTGACGACTTCAAACTAGGCGTGGCAAATTTTTATTTATCAAATTTGAATTCCCAATGAGTTACTACAAAAAACCTAAAACTGTTTTTGAGCCAGAAAAATTTTAAAAATTTCGGTTATTTTTTTGTAAAACACCAGGTCAACAGAAGCTGGTAGGAGGTGGATTTCAAGAATTAGTTTTTTTCAAAACGCTATAACTCGCTAATCGCTCGACCGATTCGGTTGAGTGTTCCACCATATGATAGACTGGAGGTGGGGCTACAAAGTAGGCAAACTTTGGCCCGCCTGATGGCCCCCCATGTCAGGCAAAAATTGCAAAACATTCTCCAAATCGTTATATTTCGACAAGTTAAAAGGCCACAGAGTTCATATGGCATCCACACGAAGCTACGACCTCCATACTAGCTGTCTGTCGAGTTTCACTTTTCTATCTTCAGAAACTTCGGAGTTATAGCTCAGTTTCTTAAAGGGTAACAAGTCGAAGTGACCGGAAGTGGCTAGTTTTTATTAAACTTGCAAGTCCTATAGTTCGGAAACGGCTCGGAATATTTTGATAAAAATTGTTTTGAATGAAAGATCGCAAGGTCAGCTTCAATATAGACGGCTTTTGGACTTCCGAAATGGCAAAGAAAAGAGGAAGAAGAAGCAGTTACCAATTTACGCCCACTTTTGACGACTTCAAACTAGGCGTGGCAAATTTTTATTTATTGAATTAAAATTCTCAATGTGTTCTCTAAAACTGTTTTTGAGCCAGAAAAATTTTAAAAATTTCGGTTATTTTTTTGTAAAACACCAGGTCAACAGAAGCTGGTAGGAGGTGGATTTCAAGAATTAGTTTTTTTCAAAACGCTATAACTCGCTAATCGCTCGACCGATTCGGTTGAGTGTTCCACCATATGATAGATTGGAGGTGGGGCTACAAAGTAGGCAAACTTTGGCCCGCCTGATGGCCCCCCATGTCAAGCAAAAATTGCAAAACATTCTTAAGATCGTTATATCTCGCTAAGTTAATAGGCCACAGAGTTCAAATGGCATCCATACGAAGCTCCGACTTTCATACTAGCTGTCTGTCGAGTTTCACTTCTCTATCTTCAGAAACTTCGGAGTTATAGCTCAGTTTCTTAAAGGGTAACAACAAGCCGAAGTGACCGGAAGTGGATAGTTTTTATTAAACTTGCAAGTCCTATAGCTCGGAAACGGCTCGGAATATTTTGATAAAAGTTGTTTTGGATAAAAGATCGCAAAGTCAGCTTCAGTATAGACGGCTTTTGGACTTCCGAAATGGCAAAGAAAAGAGGAAGAAGAAGCAGTTACCAATTTACGCCCACTTTTGACAACTTCAAAGTAGGCGTGGCAAATTTTTATTTATCGAATTAAAATTCTCAATGTGTTCTCTATCAGCTGTCAAAATTTCATGCACTTATCTCCTAAAAGAACGGAGTTATTACAAAAAACCTAAAACTGTTTTTGAGCCAGAAAAATTTTAAAAATTTCGGTTATTTTTTTGTAAAACACCAGGTCAACAGAAGCTGGTAGGAGGTGGATTTCAAGAATTAGTTTTTTTCAAAACGCTATAACTCGCTAATCGCTCGACCGATTCGGTTGAGTGTTCCACCATATGATAGATTGGAGGTGGGGCTACAAAGTAGGCAAACTTTGGCCCGCCTGATGGCCCCCCATGTCAAGCAAAAATTGCAAAACATTCTCAAAATCGTTATATCTCGACAAGTTAAAAGGCCACAGAGTTCATATGGCATCCACACGAAGCTACGACCTCCATACTAGCTGTCTGTCGAGTTTCACTTTTCTATCTTCAGAAACTTCGGAGTTATAGCTCAGTTTCTTAAAGGGTAACAAGTCGAAGTGACCGGAAGTGGCTAGTTTTTATTAAACTTGCAAGTCCTATAGCTCGGAAACGGCTCGGAATATTTTGATAAAAGTTGTTTTGGATAAAAGATCGCAAAGTCAGCTTCAGTATAGACGGCTTTTGGACTTCCGAAATGGCAAAGAAAAGAGGAAGAAGAAGCAGTTACCAATTTACGCCCACTTTTGACAACTTCAAAGTAGGCGTGGCAAATTTTTATTTATCAAATTTGAATTCCCAATGAGTTACTACAAAAAACCTAAAACTGTTTTTGAGCCAGAAAAATTTTAAAAATTTCGGTTATTTTTTTGTAAAACGCCAGGTCAACAGAAGCTGGTAGGAGGTGGATTTCAAGAATTAGTTTTTTTCAAAACGCTATAACTCGCTAATCGCTCGACCGATTCGGTTGAGTGTTCCACCATATGATAGATTGGAGGTGGGGCTACAAAGTAGGCAAACTTTGGCCCGCCTGGTGGCCCCCCATGTCAAGTAAAAATTGCAAAACATTCTTAAAATCGTTATATCTCGCTAAGTTAAAAGGCCACAGAGTTCAAATGGCATCCATACGAAGCTACAACCTCCATACTAGCTGTCTGTCGAGTTTCACTTCTCTATCTTCAGAAACTTCGGAGTTATAGCTCAGTTTCTTAAAGGGTAACAACAAGCCGAAGTGGCCGGAAGTGGATAATTTTTATTAAACTTGCAAGTCCTATAGTTCGGAAACGGCTCGGAATATTTTGATAAAAGTTGTTTTGGATAAAAGATCGCACAGTCAGCTTCAGTATAGACGGCTTTTGGACTGAGTTACTACAAAAAACCTAAAACTGTTTTTGAGCCAGAAAAATTTAAAAATTTCGGTTATTTTTTTGTAAAACACCAGGTCAACAGAAGCTGGTAGGAGGTGGATTTCAAGAATTAGTTTTTTTCAAAACGCTATAACTCGCTAATCGCTCGACCGATTCGGTTGGGTGTTCCACCATATGATAGATTGGAGGTGGGGCTACAAAGTAGGCAAACTTTGGCCCGCCTGATGGCCCCCCATGTCAAGCAAAAATTGCAAAACATTCTTAAAATCGTTATATCTCGCTAAGTTAAAAGGCCACAGAGTTCAAATGGCATCCATACGAAGCTCCGACTTTCATACTAGCTGTCTGTCGAGTTTCACTTCTCTATCTTCAGAAACTTCGGAGTTATAGCTCAGTTTCTTAAAGGGTAACAACAAGCCGAAGTGACCGGAAGTGGATAGTTTTTATTAAACTTGCAAGTCCTATAGCTCGGAAACGGCTCGGAATATTTTGATAAAAGTTGTTTTGGATAAAAGATCGCAAAGTCAGCTTCAGTATAGACGGCTTTTGGACTTCCGAAATGGCAAAGAAACGAGGAAGAAGAAGCAGTTACCAATTTACGCCCACTTTTGACAACTTCAAAGTAGGCGTGGCAAATTTTTATTTATCGAATTAAAATTCTCAATGTGTTCTCTATCAGCTGTCAAAATTTCATGCACTTATCTCCTAAAACAACGGAGTTATTACAAAAAACCTAAATAAAACTGTTTTTGAGCCAGAAAAATTTTAAAAATTTCGGTTATTTTTTTGTAAAACACCAGGTCAACAGAAGCTGGTAGGAGGTGGATTTCAAGAATTAGTTTTTTTCAAAACGCTATAACTCGCTAATCGCTCGACCGATTCGGTTGAGTGTTCCACCATATGATAGATTGGAGGTGGGGCTACAAAGTAGGCAAACTTTGGCCCGCCTGATGGCCCCCCATGTCAAGCAAAAATTGCAAAACATTCTTAAGATCGTTATATCTCGCTAAGTTAATAGGCCACAGAGTTCAAATGGCATCCATACGAAGCTCCGACTTTCATACTAGCTGTCTGTCGAGTTTCACTTCTCTATCTTCAGAAACTTCGGAGTTATAGCTCAGTTTCTTAAAGGGTAACAACAAGCCGAAGTGACCGGAAGTGGATAGTTTTTATTAAACTTGCAAGTCCTATAGCTCGGAAACGGCTCGGAATATTTTGATAAAAGTTGTTTTGGATAAAAGATCGCAAAGTCAGCTTCAGTATAGACGGCTTTTGGACTTCCGAAATGGCAAAGAAACGAGGAAGAAGAAGCAGTTACCAATTTACGCCCACTTTTGACAACTTCAAAGTAGGCGTGGCAAATTTTTATTTATCGAATTAAAATTCTCAATGTGTTCTCTATCAGCTGTCAAAATTTCATGCACTTATCTCCTAAAACAACGGAGTTATTACAAAAAACCTAAATAAAACTGTTTTTGAGCCAGAAAAATTTTAAAAATTTCGGTTATTTTTTTGTAAAACACCAGGTCAACAGAAGCTGGTAGGAGGTGGATTTCAAGACTTAGTTTTTTTCAAAACGCTATAACTCGCTAATCGCTCGACCGATTCGGTTGAGTGTTCCACCATATGATAGATTGGAGGTGGGGCTACAAAGTAGGCAAACTTTGGCCCGCCTGATGGCCCCCCATGTCAAGCAAAAATTGCAAAACATTCTTAAGATCGTTATATCTCGCTAAGTTAATAGGCCACAGAGTTCAAATGGCATCCATACGAAGCTCCGACTTTCATACTAGCTGTCTGTCGAGTTTCACTTCTCTATCTTCAGAAACTTCGGAGTTATAGCTCAGTTTCTTAAAGGGTAACAACAAGCCGAAGTGACCGGAAGTGGATAGTTTTTATTAAACTTGCAAGTCCTATAGCTCGGAAACGGCTCGGAATATTTTGATAAAAGTTGTTTTGGATAAAAGATCGCAAAGTCAGCTTCAGTATAGACGGCTTTTGGACTTCCGAAATGGCAAAGAAAAGAGGAAGAAGAAGCAGTTACCAATTTACGCCCACTTTTGACAACTTCAAAGTAGGCGTGGCAAATTTTTATTTATCGAATTAAAATTCTCAATGTGTTCTCTATCAGCTGTCAAAATTGCATGCACTTATCTCCTAAAAGAACGGAGTTATTACAAAAAACCTAAAACTGTTTTTGAGCCAGAAAAATTTTAAAAATTTCGGTTATTTTTTTGTAAAACACCAGGTCAACAGAAGCTGGTAGGAGGTGGATTTCAAGAATTAGTTTTTTTCAAAACGCTATAACTCGCTAATCGCTCGACCGATTCGGTTGAGTGTTCCACCATATGATAGATTGGAGGTGGGGCTACAAAGTAGGCAAACTTTGGCCCGCCTGATGGCCCCCCATGTCAAGCAAAAATTGCAAAACATTCTCAAAATCGTTATATCTCGACAAGTTAAAAGGCCACAGAGTTCATATGGCATCCACACGAAGCTACGACCTCCATACTAGCTGTCTGTCGAGTTTCACTTTTCTATCTTCAGAAACTTCGGAGTTATAGCTCAGTTTCTTAAAGGGTAACAAGTCGAAGTGACCGGAAGTGGCTAGTTTTTATTAAACTTGCAAGTCCTATAGCTCGGAAACGGCTCGGAATATTTTGATAAAAGTTGTTTTGGATAAAAGATCGCAAAGTCAGCTTCAGTATAGACGGCTTTTGGACTTCCGAAATGGCAAAGAAAAGAGGAAGAAGAAGCAGTTACCAATTTACGCCCACTTTTGACAACTTCAAAGTAGGCGTGGCAAATTTTTATTTATCGAATTAAAATTCTCAATGTGTTCTCTATCAGCTGTCAAAATTTCATGCACTTATCTCCTAAAAGAACGGAGTTATCACAAAAAACCTAAAACTGTTTTTGAGCCAGAAAAATTTTAAAAATTTCGGTTATTTTTTTGTAAAACACCAGGTCAACAGAAGCTGGTAGGAGGTGGATTTCAAGAATTAGTTTTTTTCAAAACGCTATAACTCGCTAATCGCTCGACCGATTCGGTTGAGTGTTCCACCATATGATAGATTGGAGGTGGGGCTACAAAGTAGGCAAACTTTGGCCCGCCTGATGGCCCCCCATGTCAAGCAAAAATTGCAAAACATTCTTAAAATCGTTATATCTCGCTAAGTTAAAAGGCCACAGAGTTCAAATGGCATCCATACGAAGCTCCGACTTTCATACTAGCTGTCTGTCGAGTTTCACTTCTCTATCTTCAGAAACTTCGGAGTTATAGCTCAGTTTCTTAAAGGGTAACAACAAGCCGAAGTGACCGGAAGTGGATAGTTTTTATTAAACTTGCAAGTCCTATATGTTTTGGATAAAAGATCGCAAAGTCAGCTTCAGTATAGACGGCTTTTGGACTTGCGAAATGGCAAAGAAAAGAGGAAGAAGAAGCAGTTACCAATTTACGCCCACTTTTGACAACTTCAAAGTAGGCGTGGCAAATTTTTATTTATCGAATTAAAATTCTCAATGTGTTCTCTATCAGCTGTCAAAATTTCATGCACTTATCTCCTAAAACAACGGAGTTATTACAAAAAACCTAAAACTGTTTTTGAGCCAGAAAAATTTTAAAAATTTCGGTTATTTTTTTGTAAAACACCAGGTCAACAGAAGCTGGTAGGAGGTGGATTTCAAGAATTAGTTTTTTTCAAAACGCTATAACTCGCTAATCGCTCGACCGATTCGGTTGAGTGTTCCACCATATGATAGATTGGAGGTGGGGCTACAAAGTAGGCAAACTTTGGCCCGCCTGATGGCCCCCCATGTCAGGCAAAAATTGCAAAACATTCTCAAAATCGTTATATCTCGCTAAGTTAAAAGGCCACAGAGTTCATATGGCATCCACACGAAGCTACGACCTCCATACTAGCTGTCTGTCGAGTTTCACTTTTCTATCTTCAGAAACTTCGGAGTTATAGCTCAGTTTCTTAAAGGGTAACAAGTCGAAGTGACCGGAAGTGGCTAGTTTTTATTAAACTTGCAAGTCCTATAGCTCGGAAACGGCTCGCTAAAACTGTTTTTGAGCCAGAAAAATTTTAAAAATTTCGGTTATTTTTTTTGTAAAACACCAGGTCAACAGAAGCTGGTAGGAGGTGGATTTCAAGAATTAATTTTTTTCAAGACGCTATAACTCGCTAATCGCTCGACCGATTCGGTTGAGTGTTCCACCATATGATAGATTGGAGGTGGGGCTACAAAGTAGGCAAACTTTGGCCCGCCTGATGGCCCCCCATGTCAAGCAAAAATTGCAAAACATTCTTAAAATCGTTATATCTCGCTAAGTTAAAAGGCCACAGAGTTCAAATGGCATCCATACGAAGCTCCGACTTTCATACTAGCTGTCTGTCGAGTTTCACTTCTCTATCTTCAGAAACTTCGGAGTTATAGCTCAGTTTCTTAAAGGGTAACAACAAGCCGAAGTGACCGGAAGTGGATAGTTTTTATTAAACTTGCAAGTCCTATAGCTCGGAAACGGCTCGGAATATTTTGATAAAAGTTGTTTTGGATAAAAGATCGCAAAGTCAGCTTCAGTATAGACGGCTTTTGGACTTCCGAAATGGCAAAGAAAAGAGGAAGAAGAAGCAGTTACCAATTTACGCCCACTTTTGACGACTTCAAAGTAGGCGTGGCAAATTTTTATTTATCGAATTAAAATTCTCAATGTGTTCTCTATCAGCTGTCAAAATTTCATGCACTTATCTCCTAAAACAACGGAGTTATTACAAAAAACCTAAAACTGTTTTTGAGCCAGAAAAATTTTAAAAATTTCGGTTATTTTTTTGTAAAACACCAGGTCAACAGAAGCTGGTAGGAGGTGGATTTCAAGAATTAGTTTTTTTCAAAACGCTATAACTCGCTAATCGCTCGACCGATTCGGTTGAGTGTTCCACCATATGATAGATTGGAGGTGGGGCTACAAAGTAGGCAAACTTTGGCCCGCCTGATGGCCCCTCATGTCAAGTAAAAATTGCAAAACATTCTTAAAATCGTTATATCTCGCTAAGTTAAAAGGCCACAGAGTTCAAATGGCATCCATACGAAGCTACGACCTCCATACTAGCTGTCTGTCGAGTTTCACTTCTCTATCTTCAGAAACTTCGGAGTTATAGCTCAGTTTCTTAAAGGGTAACAACAAGCCGAAGTGGCCGGAAGTGGATAATTTTTATTAAACTTGCAAGTCCTATAGCTCGGAAACGGCTCAGAATATTTTGATAAAAGTTGTTTTGGATAAAAGATCGCAAAGTCAGCTTCAGTATAGACGGCTTTTGGACTTCCGAAATGGCAAAGAAAAGAGGAAGAAGAAGCAGTTACCAATTTACGCCCACTTTTGACAACTTCAAAGTAGGCGTGGCAAATTTTTATTTATCGAATTAAAATTCTCAATGTGTTCTCTATCAGCTGTCAAAATTTCATGCACTTATCTCCTAAAGCAACGGAGTTATTACAAAAAACCTAAAACTGTTTTTGAGCCAGAAAAATTTTAAAAATTTCGGTTATTTTTTTGTAAAACACCAGGTCAACAGAAGCTGGTAGGAGGTGGATTTCAAGAATTAGTTTTTTTCAAAACGCTATAACTCGCTAATCGCTCGACCGATTCGGTTGAGTGTTCCACCATATGATAGATTGGAGGTGGGGCTACAAAGTAGGCAAACTTTGGCCCGCCTGGTGGCCCCCCATGTCAAGCAAAACTTGCAAAACATTCTTAAAATCGTTATATCTCGCTAAGTTAAAAGGCCACAGAGTTCAAATGGCATCCATACGAAGCTCCGACTTTCATACTAGCTGTCTGTCGAGTTTCACTTCTCTATCTTCAGAAACTTCGGAGTTATAGCTCAGTTTCTTAAAGGGTAACAACAAGCCGAAGTGACCGGAAGTGGATAGTTTTTATTAAACTTGCAAGTCCTATAGCTCGGAAACGGCTCGGAATATTTTGATAAAAGTTGTTTTGGATAAAAGATCGCAAAGTCAGCTTCAGTATAGACGGCTTTTGGACTTCCGAAATGGCAAAGAAAAGAGGAAGAAGAAGCAGTTACCAATTTACGCCCACTTTTGACAACTTCAAAGTAGGCGTGGCAAATTTTTATTTATCGAATTAAAATTCTCAATGTGTTCTCTATCAGCTGTCAAAATTTCATGCACTTATCTCCTAAAACAACGGAGTTATTACAAAAAACCTAAAACTGTTTTTGAGCCAGAAAAATTTTAAAAATTTCGGTTATTTTTTTGTAAAACACCAGGTCAACAGAAGCTGGTAGGAGGTGGATTTCAAGAATTAGTTTTTTTTCAAAACGCTATAACTCGCTAATCGCTCGACCGATTCGGTTGAGTGTTCCACCATATGATAGATTGGAGGTGGGGCTACAAAGTAGGCAAACTTTGGCCCGCCTGATGGCCCCCCATGTCAAGTAAAAATTGCAAAACATCCATACGAAGCTACAACCTCCATACTAGCTGTCTGTCGAGTTTCACTTCTCTATCTTCAGAAACTTCGGAGTTATAGCTCAGTTTCTTAAAGGGTAACAACAAGCCGAAGTGGCCGGAAGTGGATAATTTTTATTAAACTTGCAAGTCCTATAGTTCGGAAACGGCTCGGAATATTTTGATAAAAGTTGTTTTGGATAAAAGATCGCAAAGTCAGCTTCAGTATAGACGGCTTTTGGACTTCCGAAATGGCAAAGAAAAGAGGAAGAAGAAGCAGTTACCAATTTACGCCCACTTTTGACGACTTCAAAGTAGGCGTGGCAAATTTTTATTTATCGAATTAAAATTCTCAATGTGTTCTCTATCAGCTGTCAAAATTTCATGCACTTATCTCCTAAAACAACGGAGTTATTACAAAAAACCTAAAACTGTTTTTGAGCCAGAAAAATTTTAAAAATTTCGGTTATTTTTTTGTAAAACACCAGGTCAACAGAAGCTGGTAGGAGGTGGATTTCAAGAATTAGTTTTTTTCAAAACGCTATAACTCGCTAATCGCTCGACCGATTCGGTTGGGTGTTCCACCATATGATAGATTGGAGGTGGGGCTACAAAGTAGGCAAACTTTGGCCCGCCTGATGGCCCCCCATGTCAAGCAAAAATTGCAAAACATTCTTAAAATCGTTATATCTCGCTAAGTTAAAAGGCCACACAGTTCAAATGGCATCCATACGAAGCTCCGACTTTCATACTAGCTGTCTGTCGAGTTTCACTTCTCTATCTTCAGAAACTTCGGAGTTATAGCTCAGTTTCTTAAAGGGTAGCAACAAGCCGAAGTGACCGGAAGTGAATAGTTTTTATTAAACTTGCAAGTCCTATAGCTCGGAAACGGCTCGGAATATTTTGATAAAAGTTGTTTTGGATAAAAGATCGCAAAGTCAGCTTCAGTATAGACGGCTTTTGGACTTCCGAAATGGCAAAGAAAAGAGGAAGAAGAAGCAGTTCTCTATCAGCTGTCAAAATTTCATGCACTTATCTCCTAAAACAACGGAGTTATTACAAAAAACCTAAAACTGTTTTTGAGCCAGAAAAATTTTAAAAATTTCGGTTATTTTTTTGTAAAACACCAGGTCAACAGAAGCTGGTAGGAGGTGGATTTCAAGAATTAGTTTTTTTCAAAACGCTATAACTCGCTAATCGCTCGACCGATTCGGTTGGGTGTTCCACCATATGATAGATTGGAGGTGGGGCTACAAAGTAGGCAAACTTTGGCCCGCCTGATGGCCCCCCATGTCAAGCAAAAATTGCAAAACATTCTTAAAATCGTTATATCTCGCTAAGTTAAAAGGCCACAGAGTTCAAATGGCATCCATACGAAGCTCCGACCTCCATACTAGCTGTCTGTCGAGTTTCACTTTTCTATCTTCAGAAACTTCGGAGTCATAGCTCAGTTTCTTAAAGGGTAACAAGTCGAAGTGACCGGAAGTGGCTAGTTTTTATTAAACTTGCAAGTCCTATAGCTCGGAAACGGCTCGGAATATTTTGATAAAAGTTGTTTTGAATGATAGATCGCAAAGTCAGCTTCAATATAGACGGCTTTTGGACTTCCGAAATGGCAAAGAAAAGAGGAATAAGAAGCAATTACCAATTTACGCCCACTTTTGACGACTTCAAACTAGGCATGGCAAATTTTTATTTATTGAATTACAATTCTCAATGTGTTCTCTATCAGCTGTCAAAATTTCATGCACTTATCTCCTAAAATAACGGAGTTATTACAAAAAACCTAAAACTGTTTTTGAGCCAGAAAAATTTTAAAAATTTCGGTTATTTTTTTGTAAAACACCAGGTCAACAGAAGCTGGTAGGAGGTGGATTTCAAGAATTAGTTTTTTTCAAAACGCTATAACTCGCTAATCGCTCGACCGATTCGGTTGAGTGTTCCACCATATAATAGATTGGAGGTGGGGCTACAAAGTAGGCAAACTTTGGCCCGCCTGATGGCCCCCCATGTCAAGCAAAAATTGCAAAACATTCTTAAAATCGTTATATCTCGCTAAGTTAAAAGGCCACAGAGTTCAAATGGTATCCATACGAAGCTCCGACTTTCATACTAGCTGTCTGTCGAGTTTCACTTCTCTATCTTCAGAAACTTCGGAGTTATAGCTCAGTTTCTTAAAGGGGAACAACAAGCCGAAGTGACCGGAAGTGGATAGTTTTTATTAAACTTGCAAGTCCTATAGCTCGGAAACGGCTCGGAATATTTTGATAAAAGTTGTTTTGGATAAAAGATCGCAAAGTTAGCTTCAGTATAGACGGCTTTTGGACTTCCGAAATGGCAAAGAAAAGAGGAAGAAGAAGCAGTTACCAATTTACGCCCACTTTTGACAACTTCAAAGTAGGCGTGGCAAATTTTTATTTATCGAATTAAAATTCTCAATGTGTTCTCTATCAGCTGTCAAAATTTCATGCACTTATCTCCTAAAGCAACGGAGTTATTACAAAAAACCTAAAACTGTTTTTGAGCCAGAAAAATTTTAAAAATTTCGGTTATTTTTTTGTAAAACACCAGGTCAACAGAAGCTGGTAGGAGGTGGATTTCAAGAATTAGTTTTTTTCAAAACGCTATAACTCGCTAATCGCTCGACCGATTCGGTTGAGTGTTCCACTATATGATAGATTGGAGGTGGGGCTACAAAGTAGGCAAACTTTGGCCCACCTGATGGCCCCCCATGTCAGGCAAAAATTGCAAAACATTCTCAAAATCGTTATATCTCGACAAGTTAAAAGGCCACAGAGTTCATATGGCATCCACACGAAGCTACGACCTCCATACTAGCTGTCTGTCGAGTTTCACTTTTCTATCTTCAGAAACTTCGGAGTTATAGCTCAGTTTCTTAAAGGGTAACAACAAGCCGAAGTGACCGGAAGTGGCAAGTTTTTATTAAACTTGCAAGTCCTATAGCTCGGAAACGAATCGGAAAATTTTGATAAAAGTTGTTTTGAATGGAAGATCGCAAAGTCAGCTTCAATATAGACAGCTTTTGGACTTCCGAAATGGCAAAGAAAAGAGGAAGAAGAAGCAATTACCAATTTAAGCCCACTTTTGACGACTTCAAACTAGGCGTGGCAAATTTTTATTTATCGAATTAAAATTCTCAATGTGTTCTCTATCAGCTGTCAAAATTTCATGCACTTATCTCCTAAAACAACGAAGTTATTATAAAAAACCTAAAACTGTTTTTGAGCCAGAAAAATTTTAAAAATTTCGGTTATTTTTTTGTAAAACACCAGGTCAACAGAAGCTGGTAGGAGGTGGATTTCAAGAATTAGTTTTTTTCAAAACGCTATAACTCGCTAATCGCTCGACCGATTCGGTTGAGTGTTCCACCATATGATAGATTGGAGGTGGGGCTACAAAGTAGGCAAACTTTGGCCCGCCTGATGGCCCCCCATGTCAAGCAAAAATTGCAAAACATTCTTAAGATCGTTATATCTCGCTAAGTTAATAGGCCACAGAGTTCAAATGGGATCCATACGAAGCTCCGACTTTCATACTAGCTGTCTGTCGAGTTTCACTTCTCTATCTTCAGAAACTTCGGAGTTATAGCTCAGTTTCTTAAAGGGTAACAACAAGCCGAAGTGACCGGAAGTGGATAGTTTTTATTAAACTTGCAAGTCCTATAGCTCGGAAACGGCTCGGAATATTTTGATAAAAGTTGTTTTGGATAAAAGATCGCAAAGTCAGCTTCAGTATAGACGGCTTTTGGACTTCCGAAATGGCAAAGAAAAGAGGAAGAAGAAGCAGTTACCAATTTACGCCCACTTTTGACAACTTCAAAGTAGGCGTGGCAAATTTTTATTTATCGAATTAAAATTCTCAATGTGTTCTCTATCAGCTGTCAAAATTGCATGCACTTATCTCCTAAAAGAACGGAGTTATTACAAAAAACCTAAAACTGTTTTTGAGCCAGAAAAATTTTAAAAATTTCGGTTATTTTTTTGTAAAACACCAGGTCAACAGAAGCTGGTAGGAGGTGGATTTCAAGAATTAGTTTTTTTCAAAACGCTATAACTCGCTAATCGCTCGACCGATTCGGTTGAGTGTTCCACCATATGATAGATTGGAGGTGGGGCTACAAAGTAGGCAAACTTTGGCCCGCCTGATGGCCCCCCATGTCAAGCAAAAATTGCAAAACATTCTCAAAATCGTTATATCTCGACAAGTTAAAAGGCCACAGAGTTCATATGGCATCCACACGAAGCTACGACCTCCATACTAGCTGTCTGTCGAGTTTCACTTTTCTATCTTCAGAAACTTCGGAGTTATAGCTCAGTTTCTTAAAGGGTAACAAGTCGAAGTGACCGGAAGTGGCTAGTTTTTATTAAACTTGCAAGTCCTATAGCTCGGAAACGGCTCGGAATATTTTGATAAAAGTTGTTTTGGATAAAAGATCGCAAAGTCAGCTTCAGTATAGACGGCTTTTGGACTTCCGAAATGGCAAAGAAAAGAGGAAGAAGAAGCAGTTACCAATTTACGCCCACTTTTGACAACTTCAAAGTAGGCGTGGCAAATTTTTATTTATCGAATTAAAATTCTCAATGTGTTCTCTATCAGCTGTCAAAATTTCATGCACTTATCTCCTAAAAGAACGGAGTTATTACAAAAAACCTAAAACTGTTTTTGAGCCAGAAAAATTTTAAAAATTTCGGTTATTTTTTTGTAAAACACCAGGTCAACAGAAGCTGGTAGGAGGTGGATTTCAAGAATTAGTTTTTTTCAAAACGCTATAACTCGCTAATCGCTCGACCGATTCGGTTGAGTGTTCCACCATATGATAGATTGGAGGTGGGGCTACAAAGTAGGCAAACTTTGGCCCGCCTGATGGCCCCCCATGTCAAGCAAAAATTGCAAAACATTCTCAAATCGTTATATCTCGACAAGTTAAAAGGCCACAGAGTTCATATGGCATCCACACGAAGCTACGACCTCCATACTAGTTGTCTGTCGAGTTTCACTTTTCTATCTTCAGAAACTTCGGAGTTATAGCTCAGTTTCTTAAAGGGTAACAAGTCGAAGTGACCGGAAGTGGCTAGTTTTTATTAAACTTGCAAGTCCTATAGCTCGGAAACGGCTCGGAATATTTTGATAAAAGTTGTTTTGAATGAAAGATCGCAAAGTCAGCTTCAATATAGACGGCTTTTGGACTTCCGAAATGGCAAAGAAAAGAGGAATAAGAAGCAATTACCAATTTACGCCCACTTTTGACGACTTCAAACTAGGCGTTCCTAAAACTGTTTTTGAGCCAGAAAAATTTTAAAAATTTCGGTTATTTTTTTGTAAAACACCAGGTCAACAGAAGCTGGTAGGAGGTGGATTTCAAGAATTAGTTTTTTTCAAAACGCTATAACTCGCTAGTCGCTCGACCGATTCGGTTGAGTGTTCCACCATATGATAGATTGGAGGTGGGGCTACAAAGTAGGCAAACTTTGGCCCGCCTGATGGCCCCCCATGTCAGGCAAAAGTTGCAAAACATTCTCCAAATCGTTATATTTCGACAAGTTAAAATGCCACAGAGTTCATATGGCATCCACACGAAGCTACGACCTCCATACTAGCTGTCTGTCGAGTTTCACTTTTCTATCTTCAGAAACTTCGGAGTTATAGCTCAGTTTCTTAAAGGGTAACAAGTCGAAGTGACCGGAAGTGGCTAGTTTTTATTAAACTTGCAAGTCCTATAGCTCGGAAACGGCTCCGAATATTTTGATAAAAGTTGTTTTGAATGAAAGATCGCAAAGTCAGCTTCAATATAGACGGCTTTTGGACTTCCGAAATGGCAAAGAAAAGAGGAAGAAGAAGCAGTTACCAATTTACGCCCACTTTTGACAACTTCAAAGTAGGCGTGGCAAATTTTTATTTATCGAATTAAAATTCTCAATGTGTTCTCTATCAGCTGTCAAAATTTCATGCACTTATCTCCTAAAGCAACGGAGTTATTACAAAAAACCTAAAACTGTTTTTGAGCCAGAAAAATTTTAAAAATTTCGGTTATTTTTTTGTAAAACACCAGGTCAACAGAAGCTGGTAGGAGGTGGATTTCAAGAATTAGTTTTTTTCAAAACGCTATAACTCGCTAATCGCTCGACCGATTCGGTTGACTGTTCCACCATATGATAGATTGGAGGTGGGGCTACAAAGTAGGCAAACTTTGGCCCGCCTGGTGGCCCCCCATGTCAAGCGAAACTTGCAAAACATTCTTAAAATCGTTATATCTCGCTAAGTTAAAAGGCCACAGAGTTCAAATGGCATCCATACGAAGCTCCGACTTTCATACTAGCTGTCTGTCGAGTTTCACTTCTCTATCTTCAGAAACTTCGGAGTTATAGCTCAGTTTCTTAAAGGGTAACAACAAGCCGAAGTGACCGGAAGTGGATAGTTTTTATTAAACTTGCAAGTCCTATAGCTCGGAAACGGCTCAGAATATTTTGATAAAAGTTGTTTTGGATAAAAGATCGCAAAGTCAGCTTCAGTATAGACGGCTTTTGGACTTCCGAAATGGCAAAGAAAAGAGAAAGAAGAAGCAGTTACCAATTTACGCCCACTTTTGACAACTTCAAAGTAGGCGTGGCAAATTTTTATTTATCGAATTAAAATTCTCAATGTGTTCTCTATCAGCTGTCAAAATTTCATGCACTTATCTCCTAAAACAACGGAGTTATTACAAAAAACCTAAAACTGTTTTTGAGCCAGAAAAATTTTAAAAATTTCGGTTATTTTTTTGTAAAACACCAGGTCAACAGAAGCTGGTAGGAGGTGGATTTCAAGAATTAGTTTTTTTTCAAAACGCTATAACTCGCTAATCGCTCGACCGATTCGGTTGAGTGTTCCACCATATGATAGATTGGAGGTGGGGCTACAAAGTAGGCAAACTTTGGCCCGCCTGATGGCCCCCCATGTCAAGTAAAAATTGCAAAACATCCATACGAAGCTACAACCTCCATACTAGCTGTCTGTCGAGTTTCACTTCTCTATCTTCAGAAACTTCGGAGTTATAGCTCAGTTTCTTAAAGGGTAACAACAAGCCGAAGTGGCCGGAAGTGGATAATTTTTATTAAACTTGCAAGTCCTATAGTTCGGAAACGGCTCGGAATATTTTGATAAAAGTTGTTTTGGATAAAAGATCGCAAAGTCAGCTTCAGTATAGACGGCTTTTGGACTTCCGAAATGGCAAAGAAAAGATGAAGAAGAAGCAGTTACCAATTTACGCCCACTTTTGACAACTTCAAAGTAGGCGTGGCAAATTTTTATTTATCGAATTAAAATTCTCAATGTGTTCTCTATCAGCTGTCAAAATTTCATGCACTTATCTCTTAAAACAACGGAGTTATTACAAAAAACCTAAAACTGTTTTTGAGCCAGAAAAATTTTAAAAATTTCGGTTATTTTTTTGTAAAACACCAGGTCAACAGAAGTTGGTAGGAGGTGGATTTCAAGAATTAGTTTTTTTCAAAACGCTATAACTCGCTAATCGCTCGACCGATTCGGTTGGGTGTTCCACCATATGATAGATTGGAGGTGGGGCTACAAAGTAGGCAAACTTTGGCCCGCCTGATGGCCCCCCATGTCAAGCAAAAATTGCAAAACATTCTTAAAATCGTTATATCTCGCTAAGTTAAAAGGCCACACAGTTCAAATGGCATCCATACGAAGCTCCGACTTTCATACTAGCTGTCTGTCGAGTTTCACTTCTCTATCTTCAGAAACTTCGGAGTTATAGCTCAGTTTCTTAAAGGGTAACAACAAGCCGAAGTGACCGGAAGTGAATAGTTTTTATTAAACTTGCAAGTCCTATAGCTCGGAAACGGCTCGGAATATTTTGATAAAAGTTGTTTTGGATAAAAGATCGCAAAGTCAGCTTCAGTATAGACGGCTTTTGGACTTCCGAAATGGCAAAGAAAAGAGGAAGAAGAAGCAGTTCTCTATCAGCTGTCAAAATTTCATGCACTTATCTCCTAAAACAACGGAGTTATTACAAAAAACCTAAAACTGTTTTTGAGCCAGAAAAATTTTAAAAATTTCGGTTATTTTTTTGTAAAACACCAGGTCAACAGAAGCTGGTAGGAGGTGGATTTCAAGAATTAGTTTTTTTCAAAACGCTATAACTCGCTAATCGCTCGACCGATTCGGTTGGGTGTTCCACCATATGATAGATTGGAGGTGGGGCTACAAAGTAGGCAAACTTTGGCCCGCCTGATGGCCCCCCATGTCAAGCAAAAATTGCAAAACATTCTTAAAATCGTTATATCTCGCTAAGTTAAAAGGCCACAGAGTTCAAATGGCATCCATACGAAGCTCCGACCTCCATACTAGCTGTCTGTCGAGTTTCACTTTTCTATCTTCAGAAACTTCGGAGTCATAGCTCAGTTTCTTAAAGGGTAACAAGTCGAAGTGACCGGAAGTGGCTAGTTTTTATTAAACTTGCAAGTCCTATAGCTCGGAAACGGCTCGGAATATTTTGATAAAAGTTGTTTTGAATGAAAGATCGCAAAGTCAGCTTCAATATAGACGGCTTTTGGACTTCCGAAATGGCAAAGAAAAGAGGAATAAGAAGCAATTACCAATTTACGCCCACTTTTGACGACTTCAAACTAGGCGTGGCAAATTTTTATTTATTGAATTACAATTCTCAATGTGTTCTCTATCAGCTGTCAAAATTTCATGCACTTATCTCCTAAAATAACGGAGTTATTACAAAAAACCTAAAACTGTTTTTGAGCCAGAAAAATTTTAAAAATTTCGGTTATTTTTTTGTAAAACACCAGGTCAACAGAAGCTGGTAGGAGGTGGATTTCAAGAATTAGTTTTTTTCAAAACGCTATAACTCGCTAATCGCTCGACCGATTCGGTTGAGTGTTCCACCATATAATAGATTGGAGGTGGGGCTACAAAGTAGGCAAACTTTGGCCCGCCTGATGGCCCCCCATGTCAAGCGAAACTTGCAAAACATTCTTAAAATCGTTATATCTCGCTAAGTTAAAAGGCCACAGAGTTCAAATGGCATCCATACGAAGCTCCGACTTTCATACTAGCTGTCTGTCGAGTTTCACTTCTCTATCTTCAGAAACTTCGGAGTTATAGCTCAGTTTCTTAAAGGGTAACAACAAGCCGAAGTGACCGGAAGTGGATAGTTTTTATTAAACTTGCAAGTCCTATAGCTCGGAAACGGCTCAGAATATTTTGATAAAAGTTGTTTTGGATAAAAGATCGCAAAGTCAGCTTCAGTATAGACGGCTTTTGGACTTCCGAAATGGCAAAGAAAAGAGGAAGAAGAAGCAGTTACCAATTTACGCCCACTTTTGACAACTTCAAAGTAGGCGTGGCAAATTTTTATTTATCGAATTAAAATTCTCAATGTGTTCTCTATCAGCTGTCAAAATTTCATGCACTTATCTCCTAAAACAACGGAGTTATTACAAAAAACCTAAAACTGTTTTTGAGCCAGAAAAATTTTAAAAATTTCGGTTATTTTTTTGTAAAACACCAGGTCAACAGAAGCTGGTAGGAGGTGGATTTCAAGAATTAGTTTTTTTTCAAAACGCTATAACTCGCTAATCGCTCGACCGATTCGGTTGAGTGTTCCACCATATGATAGATTGGAGGTGGGGCTACAAAGTAGGCAAACTTTGGCCCGCCTGATGGCCCCCCATGTCAAGTAAAAATTGCAAAACATCCATACGAAGCTACAACCTCCATACTAGCTGTCTGTCGAGTTTCACTTCTCTATCTTCAGAAACTTCGGAGTTATAGCTCAGTTTCTTAAAGGGTAACAACAAGCCGAAGTGGCCGGAAGTGGATAATTTTTATTAAACTTGCAAGTCCTATAGTTCGGAAACGGCTCGGAATATTTTGATAAAAGTTGTTTTGGATAAAAGATCGCAAAGTCAGCTTCAGTATAGACGGCTTTTGGACTTCCGAAATGGCAAAGAAAAGATGAAGAAGAAGCAGTTACCAATTTACGCCCACTTTTGACAACTTCAAAGTAGGCGTGGCAAATTTTTATTTATCGAATTAAAATTCTCAATGTGTTCTCTATCAGCTGTCAAAATTTCATGCACTTATCTCTTAAAACAACGGAGTTATTACAAAAAACCTAAAACTGTTTTTGAGCCAGAAAAATTTTAAAAATTTCGGTTATTTTTTTGTAAAACACCAGGTCAACAGAAGTTGGTAGGAGGTGGATTTCAAGAATTAGTTTTTTTCAAAACGCTATAACTCGCTAATCGCTCGACCGATTCGGTTGGGTGTTCCACCATATGATAGATTGGAGGTGGGGCTACAAAGTAGGCAAACTTTGGCCCGCCTGATGGCCCCCCATGTCAAGCAAAAATTGCAAAACATTCTTAAAATCGTTATATCTCGCTAAGTTAAAAGGCCACACAGTTCAAATGGCATCCATACGAAGCTCCGACTTTCATACTAGCTGTCTGTCGAGTTTCACTTCTCTATCTTCAGAAACTTCGGAGTTATAGCTCAGTTTCTTAAAGGGTAACAACAAGCCGAAGTGACCGGAAGTGAATAGTTTTTATTAAACTTGCAAGTCCTATAGCTCGGAAACGGCTCGGAATATTTTGATAAAAGTTGTTTTGGATAAAAGATCGCAAAGTCAGCTTCAGTATAGACGGCTTTTGGACTTCCGAAATGGCAAAGAAAAGAGGAAGAAGAAGCAGTTCTCTATCAGCTGTCAAAATTTCATGCACTTATCTCCTAAAACAACGGAGTTATTACAAAAAACCTAAAACTGTTTTTGAGCCAGAAAAATTTTAAAAATTTCGGTTATTTTTTTGTAAAACACCAGGTCAACAGAAGCTGGTAGGAGGTGGATTTCAAGAATTAGTTTGTTTCAAAACGCTATAACTCGCTAATCGCTCGACCGATTCGGTTGGGTGTTCCACCATATGATAGATTGGAGGTGGGGCTACAAAGTAGGCAAACTTTGGCCCGCCTGATGGCCCCCCATGTCAAGCAAAAATTGCAAAACATTCTTAAAATCGTTATATCTCGCTAAGTTAAAAGGCCACAGAGTTCAAATGGCATCCATACGAAGCTCCGACCTCCATACTAGCTGTCTGTCGAGTTTCACTTTTCTATCTTCAGAAACTTCGGAGTCATAGCTCAGTTTCTTAAAGGGTAACAAGTCGAAGTGACCGGAAGTGGCTAGTTTTTATTAAACTTGCAAGTCCTATAGCTCGGAAACGGCTCGGAATATTTTGATAAAAGTTGTTTTGAATGAAAGATCGCAAAGTCAGCTTCAATATAGACGGCTTTTGGACTTCCGAAATGGCAAAGAAAAGAGGAATAAGAAGCAATTACCAATTTACGCCCACTTTTGACGACTTCAAACTAGGCGTGGCAAATTTTTATTTATTGAATTACAATTCTCAATGTGTTCTCTATCAGCTGTCAAAATTTCATGCACTTATCTCCTAAAATAACGGAGTTATTACAAAAAACCTAAAACTGTTTTTGAGCCAGAAAAATTTTAAAAATTTCGGTTATTTTTTTGTAAAACACCAGGTCAACAGAAGCTGGTAGGAGGTGGATTTCAAGAATTAGTTTTTTTCAAAACGCTATAACTCGCTAATCGCTCGACCGATTCGGTTGAGTGTTCCACCATATAATAGATTGGAGGTGGGGCTACAAAGTAGGCAAACTTTGGCCCGCCTGATGGCCCCCCATGTCAAGCAAAAATTGCAAAACATTCTTAAAATCGTTATATCTCGCTAAGTTAAAAGGCCACAGAGTTCAAATGGTATCCATACGAAGCTCCGACTTTCATACTAGCTGTCTGTCGAGTTTCACTTTTCTATCTTCAGAAACTTCGGAGTTATAGCTCAGTTTCTTAAAGGGGAACAACAAGCCGAAGTGACCGGAAGTGGATAGTTTTTATTAAACTTGCAAGTCCTATAGCTCGGAAACGGCTCGGAATATTTTGATAAAAGTTGTTTTGGATAAAAGATCGCAAAGTTAGCTTCAGTATAGACGGCTTTTGGACTTCCGAAATGGCAAAGAAAAGAGGAAGAAGAAGCAGTTACCAATTTACGCCCACTTTTGACAACTTCAAAGTAGGCGTGGCAAATTTTTATTTATCGAATTAAAATTCTCAATGTGTTCTCTATCAGCTGTCAAAATTGCATGCACTTATCTCCTAAAAGAACGGAGTTATTACAAAAAACCTAAAACTGTTTTTGAGCCAGAAAAATTTTAAAAATTTCGGTTATTTTTTTGTAAAACACCAGGTCAACAGAAGCTGGTAGGAGGTGGATTTCAAGAATTAGTTTTTTTCAAAACGCTATAACTCGCTAATCGCTCGACCGATTCGGTTGAGTGTCCCACCATATGATAGATTGGAGGTGGGGCTACAAAGTAGGCAAACTTTGGCCCGCCTGATGGCCCCCCATGTCAAGCAAAAATTGCAAAACATTCTCAAAATCGTTATATCTCGACAAGTTAAAAGGCCACAGAGTTCATATGGCATCCACACGAAGCTACGACCTCCATACTAGCTGTCTGTCGAGTTTCACTTTTCTATCTTCAGAAACTTCGGAGTTATAGCTCAGTTTCTTAAAGGGTAACAAGTCGAAGTGACCGGAAGTGGCTAGTTTTTATTAAACTTGCAAGTCCTATAGCTCGGAAACGGCTCGGAATATTTTGATAAAAGTTGTTTTGGATAAAAGATCGCAAAGTCAGCTTCAGTATAGACGGCTTTTGGACTTCCGAAATGGCAAAGAAAAGAGGAAGAAGAAGCAGTTACCAATTTACGCCCACTTTTGACAACTTCAAAGTAGGCGTGGCAAATTTTTATTTATCGAATTAAAATTCTCAATGTGTTCTCTATCAGCTGTCAAAATTTCATGCACTTATCTCCTAAAAGAACGGAGTTATTACAAAAAACCTAAAACTGTTTTTGAGCCAGAAAAATTTTAAAAATTTCGGTTATTTTTTTGTAAAACACCAGGTCAACAGAAGCTGGTAGGAGGTGGATTTCAAGAATTAGTTTTTTTCAAAACGCTATAACTCGCTAATCGCTCGACCGATTCGGTTGAGTGTTCCACCATATGATAGATTGGAGGTGGGGCTGCAAAGTAGGCAAACTTTGGCCCGCCTGATGGCCCCCCATGTCAAGCAAAAATTGCAAAACATTCTCAAATCGTTATATCTCGACAAGTTAAAAGGCCACAGAGTTCATATGGCATCCACACGAAGCTACGACCTCCATACTAGTTGTCTGTCGAGTTTCACTTTTCTATCTTCAGAAACTTCGGAGTCATAGCTCAGTTTCTTAAAGGGTAACAAGTCGAAGTGACCGGAAGTGGCTAGTTTTTATTAAACTTGCAAGTCCTATAGCTCGGAAACGGCTCGGAATATTTTGATAAAAGTTGTTTTGAATGAAAGATCGCAAAGTCAGCTTCAATATAGACGGCTTTTGGACTTCCGAAATGGCAAAGAAAAGAGGAATAAGAAGCAATTACCAATTTACGCCCACTTTTGACGACTTCAAACTAAGCGTGGCAAATTTTTATTTATCAAATTTGAATTCCCAATGAGTTACTACAAAAAACCTAAAACTGTTTTTGAGCCAGAAAAATTTTAAAAATTTCGGTTATTTTTTTGTAAAACACCAGGTCAACAGAAGCTGGTAGGAGGTGGATTTCAAGAATTAGTTTTTTTCAAAACGCTATAACTCGCTAATCGCTCGACCGATTCGGTTGGGTGTTCCACCATATGATAGATTGGAGGTGGGGCTACAAAGTAGGCAAACTTTGGCCCGCCTGATGGCCCCCCATGTCAAGCAAAAATTGCAAAACATTCTTAAGATCGTTATATCTCGCTAAGTTAATAGGCCACAGAGTTCAAATGGCATCCATACGAAGCTCCGACTTTCATACTAGCTGTCTGTCGAGTTTCACTTCTCTATCTTCAGAAACTTCGGAGTTATAGCTCAGTTTCTTAAAGGGTAACAACAAGCCGAAGTGACCGGAAGTGGATAGTTTTTATTAAACTTGCAAGTCCTATAGCTCGGAAACGGCTCGGAATATTTTGATAAAAGTTGTTTTGGATAAAAGATCGCAAAGTCAGCTTCAGTATAGACGGCTTTTGGACTTCCGAAATGGCAAAGAAAAGAGGAAGAAGAAGCAGTTACCAATTTACGCCCACTTTTGACAACTTCAAAGTAGGCGTGGCAAATTTTTATTTATCGAATTAAAATTCTCAATGTGTTCTCTATCAGCTGTCAAAATTGCATGCACTTATCTCCTAAAAGAACGGAGTTATTACAAAAAACCTAAAACTGTTTTTGAGCCAGAAAAAATTTAAAAATTTCGGTTATTTTTTTGTAAAACACCAGGTCAACAGAAGCTGGTAGGAGGTGGATTTCAAGAATTAGTTTTTTTCAAAACGCTATAACTCGCTAATCGCTCGACCGATTCGGTTGAGTGTTCCACCATATGATAGATTGGAGGTGGGGCTACAAAGTAGGCAAACTTTGGCCCGCCTGATGGCCCCCCATGTCAAGCAAAAATTGCAAAACATTCTCAAAATCGTTATATCTCGACAAGTTAAAAGGCCACAGAGTTCATATGGCATCCACACGAAGCTACGACCTCCATACTAGCTGTCTGTCGAGTTTCACTTTTCTATCTTCAGAAACTTCGGAGTTATAGCTCAGTTTCTTAAAGGGTAACAAGTCGAAGTGACCGGAAGTGGCTAGTTTTTATTAAACTTGCAAGTCCTATAGCTCGGAAACGGCTCGGAATATTTTGATAAAAGTTGTTTTGGATAAAAGATCGCAAAGTCAGCTTCAGTATAGACGGCTTTTGGACTTCCGAAATGGCAAAGAAAAGAGGAAGAAGAAGCAGTTACCAATTTACGCCCACTTTTGACAACTTCAAAGTAGGCGTGGCAAATTTTTATTTATCGAATTAAAATTCTCAATGTGTTCTCTATCAGCTGTCAAAATTTCATGCACTTATCTCCTAAAAGAACGGAGTTATCACAAAAAACCTAAAACTGTTTTTGAGCCAGAAAAATTTTAAAAATTTCGGTTATTTTTTTGTAAAACACCAGGTCAACAGAAGCTGGTAGGAGGTGGATTTCAAGAATTAGTTTTTTTCAAAACGCTATAACTCGCTAATCGCTCGACCGATTCGGTTGAGTGTTCCACCATATGATAGATTGGAGGTGGGGCTACAAAGTAGGCAAACTTTGGCCCGCCTGATGGCCCCCCATGTCAAGCAAAAATTGCAAAACATTCTCAAATCGTTATATCTCGACAAGTTAAAAGGCCACAGAGTTCATATGGCATCCACACGAAGCTACGACCTCCATACTAGTTGTCTGTCGAGTTTCACTTTTCTATCTTCAGAAACTTCGGAGTTATAGCTCAGTTTCTTAAAGGGTAACAAGTCGAAGTGACCGGAAGTGGCTAGTTTTTATTAAACTTGCAAGTCCTATAGCTCAGAAACGGCTCGGAATATTTTGATAAAAGTTGTTTTGAATGAAAGATCGCAAAGTCAGCTTCAATATAGACGGCTTTTGGACTTCCGAAATGGCAAAGAAAAGAGGAATAAGAAGCAATTACCAATTTACGCCCACTTTTGACGACTTCAAACTAGGCGTGGCAAATTTTTATTTATCAAATTTGAATTCCCAATGAGTTACTACAAAAAACCTAAAACTGTTTTTGAGCCAGAAAAATTTTAAAAATTTCGGTTATTTTTTTGTAAAACACCAGGTCAACAGAAGCTGGTAGGAGGTGGATTTCAAGAATTAGTTTTTTTCAAAACGCTATAACTCGCTAATCGCTCGACCGATTCGGTTGGGTGTTCCACCATATGATAGATTGGAGGTGGGGCTACAAAGTAGGCAAACTTTGGCCCGCCTGATGGCCCCCCATGTCAAGCAAAAATTGCAAAACATTCTTAAAATCGTTATATCTCGCTAAGTTAAAAGGCCACAGAGTTCAAATGGCATCCATACGAAGCTCCGACTTTCATACTAGCTGTCTGTCGAGTTTCACTTCTCTATCTTCAGAAACTTCGGAGTTATAGCTCAGTTTCTTAAAGGGTAACAACAAGCCGAAGTGACCGGAAGTGAATAGTTTTTATTAAACTTGCAAGTCCTATAGCTCGGAAACGGCTCGGAATATTTTGATAAAAGTTGTTTTGGATAAAAGATCGCAAAGTCAGCTTCAGCTAAAACTGTTTTTGAGCCAGAAAAATTTTAAAAATTTCGGTTATTTTTTTGTAAAACACCAGGTCAACAGAAGCTGGTAGGAGGTGGATTTCAAGAATTAGTTTTTTTCAAAACGCTATAACTCGCTAATCGCTCGACCGATTCGATTGAGTGTTCCACCATATGATAGATTGGAGGTGGGGCTACAAAGTAGGCAAACTTTGGCCCGCCTGATGGCCCCCCATGTCAGGCAAAAATTGCAAAACATTCTCAAAATCGTTATATCTCGACAAGTTAAAAGGCCACAGAGTTCATATGGCATCCACACGAAGCTACGACCTCCATACTAGCTGTCTGTCGAGTTTCACTTTTCTATCTTCAGAAACTTCGGAGTCATAGCTCAGTTTCTTAAAGGGTAACAAGTCGAAGTGACCGGAAGTGGCTAGTTTTTATTAAACTTGCAAGTCCTATAGCTCGGAAACGGCTCGGAATATTTTGATAAAAGTTGTTTTGAATGAAAGATCGCAGTCAGCTTCAATATAGACGGCTTTTGGACTTCCGAAATGGCAAAGAAAAGAGGAAGAAGAAGCAATTACCAATTTACGCCCACTTTTGACGACTTCAAACTAGGCGTGGCAAATTTTTATTTATTGAATTACAATTCTCAATGTGTTCTGTATCAGCTGTCAAAATTTCATGCACTTATCTCCTAAAACAACGGAGTTATTACAAAAAACCTAAAACTGTTTTTGAGCCAGAAAAATTTTAAAAATTTCGGTTATTTTTTTGTAAAACACCAGGTCAACAGAAGCTGGTAGGAGGTGGATTTCAAGAATTAGTTTTTTTCAAAACGCTATAACTCGCTAATCGCTCGACCGATTCGGTTGAGTGTTCCACCATATGATAGATTGGAGGTGGGGCTACAAAGTAGGCAAACTTTGGCCCGCCTGATGGCCCCCCATGTCAAGCAAAAATTGCAAAACATTCTTAAAATCGTTATATCTCGCTAAGTTAAAAGGCCACAGAGTTCAAATGGCATCCATACGAAGCTCCGACTTTCATACTAGCTGTCTGTCGAGTTTCACTTCTCTATCTTCAGAAACTTCGGAGTTATAGCTCAGTTTCTTAAAGGGTAACAACAAGCCGAAGTGACCGGAAGTGGATAGTTTTTATTAAACTTGCAAGTCCTATAGCTCGGAAACGGCTCGGAATATTTTGATAAAAGTTGTTTTGGATAAAAGATCGCAAAGTCAGCTTCAGTATAGACGGCTTTTGGACTTCCGAAATGGCAAAGAAAAGAGGAAGAAGAAGCAGTTACCAATTTACGCCCACTTTTGACAACTTCAAAGTAGGCGTGGCAAATTTTTATTTATCGAATTAAAATTCTCAATGTGTTCTCTATCAGCTGTCAAAATTTCATGCACTTATCTCCTAAAGCAACGGAGTTATTACAAAAAACCTAAAACTGTTTTTGAGCCAGAAAAATTTTAAAAATTTCGGTTATTTTTTTGTAAAACACCAGGTCAACAGAAGCTGGTAGGAGGTGGATTTCAAGAATTAGTTTTTTTCAAAAGGCTATAACTCGCTAATCGCTCAACCGATTCGGTTGAGTGTTCCACTATATGATAGATTGGAGATGGGGCTACAAAGTAGGCAAACTTTGGCCCACCTGATGGCCCCCCATGTCAGGCAAAAATTGCAAAACATTCTCAAAATCGTTATATCTCGACAAGTTAAAAGGCCACAGAGTTCAAATGGCATCCATACGGGACTTCCGAAATGGCAAAGAAAAGAGGAAGAAGAAGCAGTTACCAATTTACGCCCACTTTTGACAACTTCAAAGTAGGCGTGGCAAATTTTTATTTATCGAATTAAAATTCTCAATGTGTTCTCTATCAGCTGTCAAAATTTCATGCACTTATCTCCTAAAACAACGGAGTTATTACAAAAAACCTAAAACTGTTTTTTAGCCAGAAAAATTTTAAAAATTTCGGTTATTTTTTTGTAAAACACCAGGTCAACAGAAGCTGGTAGGAGGTGGATTTCAAGAATTAGTTTTTTTCAAAACGCTATAACTCGCTAATCGCTCGACCGATTCGGTTGAGTGTTCCACCATATGATAGATTGGAGGTGGGGCTACAAAGTAGGCAAACTTTGGCCCGCCTGGTGGCCCCCCATGTCAAGCAAAACTTGCAAAACATTCTTAAAATCGTTATATCTCGCTAAGTTAAAAGGCCACAGAGTTCAAATGGCATCCATACGAAGCTCCGACTTTCATACTAGCTGTCTGTCGAGTTTCACTTCTCTATCTTCAGAAACTTCGGAGTTATAGCTCAGTTTCTTAAAGGGTAACAACAAGCCGAAGTGACCGGAAGTGGATAGTTTTTATTAAACTTGCAAGTCCTATAGCTCGGAAACGGCTCGGAATATTTTGATAAAAGTTGTTTTGGATAAAAGATCGCAAAGTCAGCTTCAGTATAGACGGCTTTTGGACTTCCGAAATGGCAAAGAAAAGAGGAAGAAGAAGCAGTTACCAATTTACGCCCACTTTTGACAACTTCAAAGTAGGCGTGGCAAATTTTTATTTATCGAATTAAAATTCTCAATGTGTTCTCTTTTAGCTGTCAAAATTTCATGCACTTATCTCCTAAAACAACGGAGTTATTACAAAAAACCTAAAACTGTTTTTGAGCCAGAAAAATTTTAAAAATTTCGGTTATTTTTTTGTAAAACACCAGGTCAACAGAAGCTGGTAGGAGGTGGATTTCAAGAATTAGTTTTTTTCAAAACGCTATAACTCGCTAATCGCTCGACCGATTCGGTTGAGTGTTCCACCATATGATAGATTGGAGGTGGGGCTACAAAGTAGGCAAACTTTGGCCCGCCTGATGGCCCCCCATGTCAAGCAAAAATTGCAAAACATTCTTAAAATCGTTATATCTCGCTAAGTTAAAAGGCCACAGAGTTCAAATGGCATCCATACGAAGCTCCTACTTTCATACTAGCTGTCTGTCGAGTTTCACTTCTCTATCTTCAGAAACTTCGGAGTTATAGCTCAGTTTCTTAAAGGGTAACAACAAGCCGAAGTGACCGGAAGTGGATAGTTTTTATTAAACTTGCAAGTCCTATAGCTCGAAAACGGCTCGGAATATTTTGATAAAAGTTGTTTTGGATAAAAGATCGCAAAGTCAGCTTCAGTATAGACGGCTTTTGGACTTCCGAAATGGCAAAGAAAAGAGGAAGAAGAAGCAGTTACCAATTTACGCCCACTTTTGACGACTTCAAAGTAGGCGTGGCAAATTTTTATTTATCGAATTAAAATTCTCAATGTGTTCTCTATCAGCTGTCAAAATTTCATGCACTTATCTCCTAAAACAACGGAGTTATTACAAAAAACCTAAAACTGTTTTTGAGCCAGAAAAATTTTAAAAATTTCGGTTATTTTTTTGTAAAACACCAGGTCAACAGAAGCTGGTAGGAGGTGGATTTCAAGAATTAGTTTTTTTCAAAACGCTATAACTCGCTAATCGCTCGACCGATTCGGTTGAGTGTTCCACCATATGATAGATTGGAGGTGGGGCTACAAAGTAGGCAAACTTTGGCCCGCCTGATGGCCCCCCATGTCAAGCAAAAATTGCAAAACATTCTTAAAATCGTTATATCTCGCTAAGTTAAAAGGCCACAGAGTTCAAATGGCATCCATACGAAGCTACAACCTCCATACTAGCTGTCTGTCGAGTTTCACTTCTCTATCTTCAGAAACTTCGGAGTTATAGCTCAGTTTCTTAAAGGGTAACAACAAGCAGAAGTGGCCGGAAGTGGATAATTTTTATTAAACTTGCAAGTCCTATAGTTCGGAAACGGCTCGGAATATTTTGATAAAAGTTGTTTTGGATAAAAGATCGCAAAGTCAGCTTCAGTATAGACGGCTTTTGGACTTCCGAAATGGCAAAGAAAAGAGGAAGAAGAAGCAGTTACCAATTTACGCCCACTTTTGACAACTTCAAAGTAGGCGTGGCAAATTTTTATTTATCGAATTAAAATTCTCAATGTGTTCTCTATCAGCTGTCAAAATTTCATGCACTTATCTCCTAAAACAACGGAGTTATTACAAAAAACCTAAAACTGTTTTTGAGCCAGAAAAGTTTTAAAAATTTCGGTTATTTTTTTGTAAAACACCAGGTCAACAGAAGCTGGTAGGAGGTGGATTTCAAGAATTAGTTTTTTTCAAAACGCTATAACTCGCTAATCGCTCGACCGATTCGGTTGAGTGTTCCACCATATGATAGATTGGAGGTGGGGCTACAAAGTAGGCAAACTTTGGCCCGCCTGATGGCCCCCCATGTCAAGCAAAAATTGCAAAACATTCTTAAAATCGTTATATCTCGCTAAGTTAAAAGGCCACAGAGTTCAAATGGCATCCATACGAAGCTCCTACTTTCATACTAGCTGTCTGTCGAGTTTCACTTCTCTATCTTCAGAAACTTCGGAGTTATAGCTCAGTTTCTTAAAGGGTAACAACAAGCCGAAGTGACCGGAAGTGGATAGTTTTTATTAAACTTGCAAGTCCTATAGCTCGAAAACGGCTCGGAATATTTTGATAAAAGTTGTTTTGGATAAAAGATCGCAAAGTCAGCTTCAGTATAGACGGCTTTTGGACTTCCGAAATGGCAAAGAAAAGAGGAAGAAGAAGCAGTTACCAATTTACGCCCACTTTTGACGACTTCAAAGTAGGCGTGGCAAATTTTTATTTATCGAATTAAAATTCTCAATGTGTTCTCTATCAGCTGTCAAAATTTCATGCACTTATCTCCTAAAACAACGGAGTTATTACAAAAAACCTAAAACTGTTTTTGAGCCAGAAAAATTTTAAAAATTTCGGTTATTTTTTTGTAAAACACCAGGTCAACAGAAGCTGGTAGGAGGTGGATTTCAAGAATTAGTTTTTTTCAAAACGCTATAACTCGCTAATCGCTCGACCGATTCGGTTGAGTGTTCCACCATATGATAGATTGGAGGTGGGGCTACAAAGTAGGCAAACTTTGGCCCGCCTGATGGCCCCCCATGTCAAGCAAAAATTGCAAAACATTCTTAAAATCGTTATATCTCGCTAAGTTAAAAGGCCACAGAGTTCAAATGGCATCCATACGAAGCTACAACCTCCATACTAGCTGTCTGTCGAGTTTCACTTCTCTATCTTCAGAAACTTCGGAGTTATAGCTCAGTTTCTTAAAGGGTAACAACAAGCAGAAGTGGCCGGAAGTGGATAATTTTTATTAAACTTGCAAGTCCTATAGTTCGGAAACGGCTCGGAATATTTTGATAAAAGTTGTTTTGGATAAAAGATCGCAAAGTCAGCTTCAGTATAGACGGCTTTTGGACTTCCGAAATGGCAAAGAAAAGAGGAAGAAGAAGCAGTTACCAATTTACGCCCACTTTTGACAACTTCAAAGTAGGCGTGGCAAATTTTTATTTATCGAATTAAAATTCTCAATGTGTTCTCTATCAGCTGTCAAAATTTCATGCACTTATCTCCTAAAACAACGGAGTTATTACAAAAAACCTAAAACTGTTTTTGAGCCAGAAAAGTTTTAAAAATTTCGGTTATTTTTTTGTAAAACACCAGGTCAACAGAAGCTGGTAGGAGGTGGATTTCAAGAATTAGTTTTTTTCAAAACGCTATAACTCGCTAATCGCTCGACCGATTCGGTTGAGTGTTCCACCATATGATAGATTGGAGGTGGGGCTACAAAGTAGGTAAACTTTGGCCCGCCTGATGGCCCCCCATGTCAGGCAAAATTGCAAAACATTCTCAAAATCGTTATATCTCGCCAAGTTAAAAGGCCACAGAGTTCATATGGCATCCACACGAAGCTACGACCTCCATACTAGCTGTCTGTCGAGTTTCACTTCTCTATCTTCAGAAACTTCGGAGTTATAGCTCAGTTTCTTAAAGGGTAACAAGTCGAAATGACCGGAAGTGGCTAGTTTTTATTAAACTTGCAAGTCCTATAGCTCGGAAACGGCTCGGAATATTTTGATAAAAGTTGTTTTGAATGAAAGATCGCAAAGTCAGCTTCAATATAGACGGCTTTTGGACTTCCGAAATGGCAAAGAAAAGAGGAATAAGAAGCAATTACCAATTTACGCCCACTTTTGACGACTTCAAACTAGGCGTGGCAAATTTTTATTTATCAAATTTGAATTCCCAATGAGTTACTACAAAAAACCTAAAACTGGGCCCCCCATGTCAAGCAAAAATTGCAAAACATTCTCAAAATCGTTATATCTCGACAAGTTAAAAGGCCACAGAGTTCATATGGCATCCACACGAAGCTACGACCTCCATACTAGCTGTCTGTCGAGTTTCACTTTTCTATCTTCAGAAACTTCGGAGTCATAGCTCAGTTTCTTAAAGGGTAACAAGTCGAAGTGACCGGAAGTGGCTAGTTTTTATTAAACTTGCAAGTCCTATAGCTCGGAAACGGCTCAGAATATTTTGATAAAAGTTGTTTTGAATGAAAGATCGCAAAGTCAGCTTCAATATAGACGGCTTTTGGACTTCCGAAATGGCAAAGAAAAGAGGAATAAGAAGCAATTACCAATTTACGCCCACTTTTGACGACTTCAAACTAGGCGTGGCAAATTTTTATTTATCAAATTTGAATTCCCAATGAGTTACTACAAAAAACCTAAAACTGTTTTTGAGCCAGAAAAATTTTAAAAATTTCGGTTATTGTTTTGTAAAACACCAGGTCAACAGAAGCTGGTAGGAGGTGGATTTCAAGAATTAGTTTTTTTCAAAACGCTATAACTCGCTAATCGCTCGACCGATTCGGTTGAGTGTTCCACCATATGATAGATTGGAGGTGGGGCTACAAAGTAGGCAAACTTTGGCCCGCCTGATGGCCCCCCATGTCAGGCAAAAATTGCAAAACATTCTCAAAATCGTTATATCTCGCTAAGTTAAAAGGCCACAGAGTTCAAATGGCATCCATACGAAGCTCCGACTTTCATACTAGCTGTCTGTCGAGTTTCACTTCTCTATCTTCAGAAACTTCGGAGTTATAGCTCAGTTGCTTAAAGGGTAACAACAAGCCGAAGTGACCGGAAGTGGATAGTTTTTATTAAACTTGCAAGTCCTATAGCTTGGAAACGGCTCGGAATATTTTGATAAAAGTTGTTTTGGATAAAAAATCGCAAAGTCAGCTTCAGTATAGACGGCTTTTGGACTTCCGAAATGGCAAAGAAAAGAGGAAGAAGAAGCAGTTACCAATTTACGCCCACTTTTGACAACTTCAAAGTAGGCGTGGCAAATTTTTATTTATCGAATTAAAATTCTCAATGTGTTCTCTATCAGCTGTCAAAATTTCATGCACTTATCTCCTAAAACAACGTAGTTATTACAAAAAACCTAAAACTGTTTTTGAGCCAGAAACATTTTAAAAATTTCGGTTATTTTTTTGTAAAACACCAGGTCAACAGAAGCTGGTAGGAGGTGGATTTCAAGAATTAGTTTTTTTCAAAACGCTATAACTCGCTAATCGCTCGACCGATTCGGTTGAGTGTTCCACCATATGATAGATTGGAGGTGGGGCTACAAAGTAGGCAAACTTTGGCCCGCCTGATGGCCCCCCATGTCAGGCAAAAATTGCAAAACATTCTCAAAATCGTTATATCTCGACAAGTTAAAAGGCCACAGAGTTCATATGGCATCCACACGAAGCTACGACCTCCATACTAGCTGTCTGTCGAGTTTCACTTTTCTATCTTCAGAAACTTCGGAGTTGTAGCTCAGTTTCTTAAAGGGTAACAAGTCGAAGTGACCGGAAGTGGCTAGTTTTTTATGAAACTTGCAAGTCGTATAGCTCGGAAACGGCTCGGAATATTTTGATAAAAGTTGTTTTGAATGAAAGATCGCAAAGTCAGCTTCAATATAGACGGCTTTTGGACTTCCGAAATGGCAAAGAAAAGAGGAATAAGAAGCAATTACCAATTTACGCCCACTTTTGACGACTTCAAACTAGGCGTGGCAAATTTTTATTTATCAAATTTGAATTCTCAATGAGTTACTACAAAAAACCTAAAACTGTTTTTGAGCCAGAAAAATTTTAAAAATTTCGGTTATTTTTTTGTAAAACACCAGGTCAACAGAAGCTGGTAGGAGGTGGATTTCAAGAATTAGTTTTTTTCAAAACGCTATAACTCGCTAATCGCTCGACCGATTCGCGATTCGGTTGAGTGTTCCACTATATGATAGATTGGAGGTGGGGCTACAAAGTAGGCAAACTTTGGCCCGCCTGATGGCCCTCCATGTCAAGCAAAAATTGCAAAACATTCTTAAAATCGTTATATCTCGCTAAGTTAAAAGGCCACAGAGTTCAAATGGCATCCATACGAAGCTCCTACTTTCATACTAGCTGTCTGTCGAGTTTCACTTCTCTATCTTCAGAAACTTCGGAGTTATAGCTCAGTTTCTTAAAGGGTAACAACAAGCCGAAGTGACCGGAAGTGGATAGTTTTTATTAAACTTGCAAGTCCTATAGCTCGGAAACGGCTCGGAATATTTTGATAAAAGTTGTTTTGGATAAAAGATCGCAAAGTCAGCTTCAGTATAGACGGCTTTTGGACTTCCGAAATGGCAAAGAAAAGAGGAAGAAGAAGCAGTTACCAATTTACGCCCACTTTTGACAACTTCAAAGTAGGCGTGGCAAATTTTTATTTATCGAATTAAAATTTTCAATGTGTTCTCTATCAGCTGTCAAAATTTCATGCACTTATCTCCTAAAACAACGGAGTTATTACAAAAAACGTAAAACTGTTTTTGAGCCGGAAAAATTTTAAAAATTTCGGTTATTTCTTTGTGAAACACCAGGTCAACAGAAGCTGGTAGGAGGTGGATTTCAAGAATTAGTTTTTTTCAAAACGCTATAACTCGCTAATCGCTCGACCGATTCGGTTGAGTGTTCCACCATATGATAGATTGGAGGTGGGGCTACAAAGTAGGCAAACTTTGGCCCGCCTGATGGCCCCCCATGTCAGGCAAAAATTGCAAAACATTCTCAAAATCGTTATATCTCGACAAGTTAAAAGGCCACAGAGTTCATATGGCATCCACACGAAGCTACGACCTCCATACTAGCTGTCTGTCGAGTTTCACTTTTCTATCTTCAGAAACTTCGGAGTCATAGCTCAGTTTCTTAAAGGGTAACAAGTCGAAGTGACCGGAAGTGGCTAGTTTTTATTAAACTTGCAAGTCCTATAGCTCGGAAACGGCTCAGAATATTTTGATAAAAGTTGTTTTGAATGAAAGATCGCAAAGTCAGCTTCAATATAGACGGCTTTTGGACTTCCGAAATGGCAAAGAAAAGAGGAATAAGAAGCAATTACCAATTTACGCCCACTTTTGACGACTTCAAACTAGGCGTGGCAAATTTTTATTTATCAAATTTGAATTCCCAATGAGTTACTACAAAAAACCTAAAACTGTTTTTGAGCCAGAAAAATTTTAAAAATTTCGGTTATTGTTTTGTAAAACACCAGGTCAACAGAAGCTGGTAGGAGGTGGATTTCAAGAATTAGTTTTTTTCAAAACGCTATAACTCGCTAATCGCTCGACCGATTCGGTTGAGTGTTCCACCATATGATAGATTGGAGGTGGGGCTACAAAGTAGGCAAACTTTGGCCCGCCTGATGGCCCCCCATGTCAGGCAAAAATTGCAAAACATTCTCAAAATCGTTATATCTCGCTAAGTTAAAAGGCCACAGAGTTCAAATGGCATCCATACGAAGCTCCGACTTTCATACTAGCTGTCTGTCGAGTTTCACTTCTCTATCTTCAGAAACTTCGGAGTTATAGCTCAGTTGCTTAAAGGGTAACAACAAGCCGAAGTGACCGGAAGTGGATAGTTTTTATTAAACTTGCAAGTCCTATAGCTTGGAAACGGCTCGGAATATTTTGATAAAAGTTGTTTTGGATAAAAGATCGCAAAGTCAGCTTCAGTATAGACGGCTTTTGGACTTCCGAAATGGCAAAGAAAAGAGGAAGAAGAAGCAGTTACCAATTTACGCCCACTTTTGACAACTTCAAAGTAGGCGTGGCAAATTTTTATTTATCGAATTAAAATTCTCAATGTGTTCTCTATCAGCTGTCAAAATTTCATGCACTTATCTCCTAAAACAACGGAGTTATTACAAAAAACCTAAAACTGTTTTTGAGCCAGAAACATTTTAAAAATTTCGGTTATTTTTTTGTAAAACACCAGGTCAACAGAAGCTGGTAGGAGGTGGATTTCAAGAATTAGTTTTTTTCAAAACGCTATAACTCGCTAATCGCTCGACCGATTCGGTTGAGTGTTCCACCATATGATAGATTGGAGGTGGGGTTACAAAGTAGGCAAACTTTGGCCCGCCTGATGGCCCCCCATGTCAGGCAAAAATTGCCAAACATTCTCAAAATCGTTATATCTCGACAAGTTAAAAGGCCACAGAGTTCATATGGCATCCACACGAAGCTACGACCTCCATACTAGCTGTCTGTCGAGTTTCACTTTTCTATCTTCAGAAACTTCGGAGTTATAGCTCAGTTTCTTAAAGGGTAACAAGTCGAAGTGACCGGAAGTGGCTAGTTTTTATTAAACTTGCAAGTCGTATAGCTCGGAAACGGCTCGGAATATTTTGATAAAAGTTGTTTTGAATGAAAGATCGCAAAGTCAGCTTCAATATAGACGGCTTTTGGACTTCCGAAATGGCAAAGAAAAGAGGAATAAGAAGCAATTACCAATTTACGCCCACTTTTGACGACTTCAAACTAGGCGTGGCAAATTTTTATTTATCAAATTTGAATTCTCAATGAGTTACTACAAAAAACCTAAAACTGTTTTTGAGCCAGAAAAATTTTAAAAATTTCGGTTATTTTTTTGTAAAACACCAGGTCAACAGAAGCTGGTAGGAGGTGGATTTCAAGAATTAATTTTTTTCAAAACGCTATAACTCGCTAATCGCTCGACCGATTCGGTTGAGTGTTCCACCATATGATAGATTGGAGGTGGGGCTACAAAGTAGGCAAACTTTGGCCCGCCTGATGGCCCCCCATGTCAAGCAAAAATTGCAAAACATTCTTAAAATCGTTATATCTCGCTAAGTTAAAAGGCCACAGAGTTCAAATGGCATCCATACGAAGCTCCGACTTTCATACTAGCTGTCTGTCGAGTTTCACTTCTCTATCTTCAGAAACTTCGGAGTTATAGCTCAGTTTCTTAAAGGGTAACAACAAGCCGAAGTGACCGGAAGTGGATAGTTTTTATTAAACTTGCAAGTCCTATATGTTTTGGATAAAAGATCGCAAAGTCAGCTTCAGTATAGACGGCTTTTGGACTTGCGAAATGGCAAAGAAAAGAGGAAGAAGAAGCAGTTACCAATTTGCGCCCACTTTTGACAACTTCAAAGTAGGCGTGGCAAATTTTTATTTATCGAATTAAAATTCTCAATGTGTTCTCTATCAGCTGTCAAAATTTCATGCACTTATCTCCTTAAACAACGGAGTTATTACAAAAAACCTAAAACTGTTTTTGAGCCAGAAAAATTTTAAAAATTTCGGTTATTTTTTTGTAAAACACCAGGTCAACAGAAGCTGGTAGGAGGTGGATTTCAAGAATTAGTTTTTTTCAAAACGCTATAACTCGCTAATCGCTCGACCGATTCGGTTGAGTGTTCCACCATATGATAGATTGGACGTGCGGCTACAAAGTAGGCAAACTTTGGCCCGCCTGATGGCCCCCCATGTCAGGCAAAAATTGCAAAACATTCTCAAAATCGTTATATCTCGACAAGTTAAAAGGCCACAGAGTTCATATGGCATCCACACGAAGCTACGACCTCCATACTAGCTGTCTGTCGAGTTTCACTTTTCTATCTTCAGAAACTTCGGAGTTATAGCTCAGTTTCTTAAAGGGTAACAACAAGCCGAAGTGACCGGAAGTGGATAGTTTTTATTAAACTTGCAAGTCCTATAGCTCGGAAACGGCTCGGAATATTTTGATAAAAGTTGTTTTGGATAAAAGATCGCAAAGTCAGCTTCAGTATAGACGGCTTTTGGACTTCCGAAATGGCAAAGAAAAGAGGAAGAAGAAGCAATTACCAATTTACGCCCACTTTTGACAACTTCAAAGTAGGCGTGGCAAATTTTTATTTATCGAATTAAAATTCTCAATGTGTTCTCTATCAGCTGTCAAAATTTCATGCACTTATCTCCTAAAGCAACGGAGTTATTACAAAAAACCTAAAACTGTTTTTGAGCCAGAAAAATTTTAAAAATTTCGGTTATTTTTTTGTAAAACACCAGGTCAACAGAAGCTGGTAGGAGGTGGATTTCAAGAATTAGTTTTTTTCAAAACGCTATAACTCGCTAATCGCTCGAACGATTCGGTTGAGTGTTCCACCATATGATAGATTGGAGGTGGGGCTACAAAGTAGGCAAACTTTGGCCCGCCTGATGGCCCCCCATGTCAAGCAAAAATTGCAAAACATTCTTAAAATCGTTATATCTCGCTAAGTTAAAAGGCCACAGAGTTCAAATGGCATCCATACGAAGCTCCGACTTTCATACTAGCTGTCTGTCGAGTTTCACTTCTCTATCTTCAGAAACTTCGGAGTTATAGCTCAGTTTCTTAAAGGGTAACAACAAGCCGAAGTGACCGGAAGTGGATAGTTTTTATTAAACTTGCAAGTCCTATAGCTCGGAAACGGCTCGGAATATTTTGATAAAAGTTGTTTTGGATAAAAGATCGCAAAGTCAGCTTCAGTATAGACGGCTTTTGGACTTCCGAAATGGCAAAGAAAAGAGGAAGAAGAAGCAGTTACCAATTTACGCCCACTTTTGACGACTTCAAAGTAGGCGTGGCAAATTTTTATTTATCGAATTAAAATTCTCAATGTGTTCTCTATCAGCTGTCAAAATTTCATGCACTTATCTCCTAAAACAACGGAGTTATTACAAAAAACCTAAAACTGTTTTTGAGCCAGAAAAATTTTAAAAATTTCGGTTATTTTTTTGTAAAACACCAGGTCAACAGAAGCTGGTAGGAGGTGAATTTCAAGAATTAGTTTTTTTCAAAACGCTATAACTCGCTAATCGCTCGACCGATTCGGTTGAGTGTTCCACCATATGATAGATTGGAGGTGGGGCTACAAAGTAGGCAAACTTTGGCCCGCCTGATGGCCCCCCATGTCAAGTAAAAATTGCAAAACATTCTTAAAATCGTTATATCTCGCTAAGTTAAAAGGCCACAGAGTTCAAATGGTATCCATACGAAGCTACGACCTCCATACTAGCTGTCTGTCGAGTTTCACTTCTCTATCTTCAGAAACTTCGGAGTTATAGCTCAGTTTCTTAAAGGGTAACAACAAGCCGAAGTGGCCGGAAGTGGATAATTTTTATTAAACTTGCAAGTCCTATAGCTCGGAAACGGCTCGGAATATTTTGATAAAAGTTGTTTTGGATAAAAGATCGCAAAGTCAGCTTCAGTATAGACGGCTTTTGGACTTCCGAAATGGCAAAGAAAGGAGGAAGAAGAAGCAATTACCAATTTACGCCCACTTTTGACGACTTCAAACTAGGCGTGGCAAATTTTTATTTATCGAATTAAAATTCTCAATGTGTTCTCTATCAGCTGTCAAAATTTCATGCACTATCTCCTAAAACAACGGAGTTATTACAAAAAACCTAAAACTGTTTTTGAGCCAGAAAAATTTTAAAAATTTCGGTTATTTTTTTGTAAAACACCAGGTCAACAGAAGCTGGTAGGAGGTGGATTTCAAGAATTAGTTTTTTTCAAAACGCTATAACTCGCTAATCGCTCGACCGATTCGGTTGAGTGTTCCACCATATGATAGATTGGAGGTGGGGCTACAAAGTAGGCAAACTTTGGCCCGCCTGATGGCCCCCCATGTCAGGCAAAAATTGCAAAACATTCTCAAAATCGTTATATCTCGACAAGTTAAAAGGCCACAGAGTTCATATGGCATCCACACGAAGCTACGACCTCCATACTAGCTGTCTGTCGAGTTTCACTTTTCTATCTTCAGAAACTTCGGAGTTATAGCTCAGTTTCTTAAAGGGTAACAAGTCGAAGTGACCGGAAGTGGCTAGTTTTTATTAAACTTGCAAGTCCTATAGCTCGGAAACGGCTCGGAATATTTTGATAAAAGTTGTTTTGAATGAAAGATCGCAAAGTCAGCTTCAATATAGACGGCTTTTGGACTTCCGAAATGGCAAAGAAAAGAGGAATAAGAAGCAATTACCAATTTACGCCCACTTTTGACGACTTCAAACTAGGCGTGGCAAATTTTTATTTATCAAATTTGAATTCCCAATGAGTTACTACAAAAAACCTAAAACTGTTTTTGAGCCAGAAAAATTTTAAAAATTTCGGTTATTTTTTTGTAAAACACCAGGTCAACAGAAGCTGGTAGGAGGTGGATTTCAAGAATTAGTTTTTTTCAAAACGCTATAACTCGCTAATCGCTCGACCGATTCGGTTGAGTGTTCCACCATATGATAGATTGGAGGTGGGGCTACAAAGTAGGCAAACTTTGGCCCGCCTGATGGCCCCCCATGTCAGGCAAAAATTGCAAAACATTCTCCAAATCGTTATATTTCGACAAGTTAAAAGGCCACAGAGTTCATATGGCATCCACACGAAGCTACGACCTCCATACTAGCTGTCTGTCGAGTTTCACTTTTCTATCTTCAGAAACTTCGGAGTTATAGCTCAGTTTCTTAAAGGGTAACAAGTCGAAGTGACCGGAAGTGGCTAGTTTTTATTAAACTTGCAAGTCCTATAGCTCCGAAGCGACTCGGAATATTTTGATAAAAGTTGTTTTGAATGAAAGATCGCAAAGTCAGCTTCAATATAGACGGCTTTTGGACTTCCGAAATGGCAAAGAAAAGAGGAAGAAGAAGCAATTACCAATTTACGCCCACTTTTGACGACTTCAAACTAGGCGTGGCAAATTTTTATTTATCGAATTAAAATTCTCAATGTGTTCTCTATCAGCTGTCAAAATTTCATGCACTATCTCCTAAAACAACGGAGTTATTACAAAAAACCTAAAACTGTTTTTGAGCCAGAAAAATTTTAAAAATTTCGGTTATTTTTTTGTAAAACACCAGGTCAACAGAAGCTGGTAGGAGGTGGATTTCAAGAATTAGTTTTTTTCAAAACGCTATAACTCGCTAATCGCTCGACCGATTCGGTTGAGTGTTCCACCATATGATAGATTGGAGGTGGGGCTACAAAGTAGGCAAACTTTGGCCCGCCTGATGGCCCCCCATGTCAAGCAAAAATTGCAAAACATTCTTAAAATCGTTATATCTCGCTAAGTTAAAAGGCCACAGAGTTCAAATGGTATCCATACGAAGCTACGACCTCCATACTAGCTGTCTGTCGAGTTTCACTTCTCTATCTTCAGAAACTTCGGAGTTATAGCTCAGTTTCTTAAAGGGTAACAACAAGCCGAAGTGGCCGGAAGTGGATAATTTTTATTAAACTTGCAAGTCCTATAGCTCGGAAACGGCTCGGAATATTTTGATAAAAGTTGTTTTGGATAAAAGATCGCAAAGTCAGCTTCAGTATAGACGGCTTTTGGACTTCCGAAATGGCAAAGAAAGGAGGAAGAAGAAGCAATTACCAATTTACGCCCACTTTTGACGACTTCAAACTAGGCGTGGCAAATTTTTATTTATCGAATTAAAATTCTCAATGTGTTCTCTATCAGCTGTCAAAATTTCATGCACTATCTCCTAAAACAACGGAGTTATTACAAAAAACCTAAAACTGTTTTTGAGCCAGAAAAATTTTAAAAATTTCGGTTATTTTTTTGTAAAACACCAGGTCAACAGAAGCTGGTAGGAGGTGGATTTCAAGAATTAGTTTTTTTCAAAACGCTATAACTCGCTAATCGCTCGACCGATTCGGTTGAGTGTTCCACCATATGATAGATTGGAGGTGGGGCTACAAAGTAGGCAAACTTTGGCCCGCCTGATGGCCCCCCATGTCAGGCAAAAATTGCAAAACATTCTCAAAATCGTTATATCTCGACAAGTTAAAAGGCCACAGAGTTCATATGGCATCCACACGAAGCTACGACCTCCATACTAGCTGTCTGTCGAGTTTCACTTCTCTATCTTCAGAAACTTCGGAGTTATAGCTCAGTTTCTTAAAGGGTAACAACAAGCCGAAGTGGCCGGAAGTGGATAATTTTTATTTAACTTGCAAGTCCTATAGCTCGGAAACGGCTCGGAATATTTTGATAAAAGTTGTTTTGGATAAAAGATCGCAAAGTCAGCTTCAGTATAGACGGCTTTTGGACTTCCGAAATGGCAAAGAAAAGAGGAAGAAGAAGCAGTTACCAATTTAAGCCCACTTTTGACAACTTCAAAGTAGGCGTGGCAAATTTTTATTTATCGAATTAAAATTCTCAATGTGTTCTCTATCAGCTGTCAAAATTTCATGCACTTATCTCCTAAAACAACGGAGTTATTACAAAAAACCTAAAACTGTTTTTGAGCCAGAAAAATTTTAAAAATTTCGGTTATTTTTTTGTAAAACACCAGGTCAACAGAAGCTGGTAGGAGGTGGATTTCAAGAATTAGTTTTTTTCAAAACGCTATAACTCGCTAATCGCTCGACTGATTCGGTTGAGTGTTCCACCATATGATAGATTGGAGGTGGGGCTACAAAGTAGGCAAACTTTGGCCCGCCTGGTGGCCCCCCATGTCAAGCAAAACTTGCAAAACATTCTTAAAATCGTTATATCTCGCTAAGTTAAAAGGCCACAGAGTTCAAATGGCATCCATACGAAGCTCCGACTTTCATACTAGCTGTCTGTCGAGTTTCACTTCTCTATCTTCAGAAACTTCGGAGTTATAGCTCAGTTTCTTAAAGGGTAACAACAAGCCGAAGTGACCGGAAGTGGATAGTTTTTATTAAACTTGCAAGTCCTATAGCTCGGAAACGGCTCGGAATATTTTGATAAAAGTTGTTTTGGATAAAAGATCGCAAAGTCAGCTTCAGTATAGACGGCTTTTGGACTTCCGAAATGGCAAAGAAAAGAGGAAGAAGAAGCAGTTACCAATTTACGCCCACTTTTGACGACTTCAAAGTAGGCGTGGCAAATTTTTATTTATCGAATTAAAATTCTCAATGTGTTCTCTATCAGCTGTCAAAATTTCATGCACTTATCTCCTAAAACAACGGAGTTATTACAAAAAACCTAAAACTGTTTTTGAGCCAGAAAAATTTTAAAAATTTCGGTTATTTTTTTGTAAAACACCAGGTCAACAGAAGCTGGTAGGAGGTGGATTTCAAGAATTAGTTTTTTTCAAAACGCTATAACTCGCTAATCGCTCGACCGATTCGGTTGAGTGTTCCACCATATGATAGATTGGAGGTGGGGCTACAAAGTAGGCAAACTTTGGCCCGCCTGGTGGCCCCCCATGTCAAGCAAAAATTGCAAAACATTCTTAAAATCGTTATATCTCGCTAAGTTAAAAGGCCACAGAGTTCAAATGGCATCCATACGAAGCTCCGACTTTCATACTAGCTGTCTGTCGAGTTTCACTTCTCTATCTTCAGAAACTTCGGAGTTATAGCTCAGTTTCTTAAAGGGTAACAACAAGCCGAAGTGACCGGAAGTGGATAGTTTTTATTAAACTTGCAAGTCCTATAGCTCGGAAACGGCTCGGAATATTTTGATAAAAGTTGTTTTGGATAAAAGATCGCAAAGTCAGCTTCAGTATAGACGGCTTTTGGACTTCCGAAATGGCAAAGAAAAGAGGAAGAAGAAGCAGTTACCAATTTACGCCCACTTTTGACGACTTCAAAGTAGGCGTGGCAAATTTTTATTTATCGAATTAAAATTCTCAATGTGTTCTCTATCAGCTGTCAAAATTTCATGCACTTATCTCCTAAAACAACGGAGTTATTACAAAAAACCTAAAACTGTTTTTGAGCCAGAAAAATTTTAAAAATTTCGGTTATTTTTTTGTAAAACACCAGGTCAACAGAAGCTGGTAGGAGGTGGATTTCAAGAATTAGTTTTTTTCAAAACGCTATAACTCGCTAATCGCTCGACCGATTCGGTTGAGTGTTCCACCATATGATAGATTGGAGGTGGGGCTACAAAGTAGGCAAACTTTGGCCCGCCTGGTGGCCCCCCATGTCAAGCAAAAATTGCAAAACATTCTTAAAATCGTTATATCTCGCTAAGTTAAAAGGCCACAGAGTTCAAATGGCATCCATACGAAGCTCCGACTTTCATACTAGCTGTCTGTCGAGTTTCACTTCTCTATCTTCAGAAACTTCGGAGTTATAGCTCAGTTTCTTAAAGGGTAACAACAAGCCGAAGTGACCGGAAGTGGATAGTTTTTATTAAACTTGCAAGTCCTATAGCTCGGAAACGGCTCGGAATATTTTGATAAAAGTTGTTTTGGATAAAAGATCGCAAAGTCAGCTTCAGTATAGACGGCTTTTGGACTTCCGAAATGGCAAAGAAAAGAGGAAGAAGAAGCAGTTACCAATTTACGCCCACTTTTGACAACTTCAAAGTAGGCGTGGCAAATTTTTATTTATCGAATTAAAATTCTCAATGTGTTCTCTATCAGCTGTCAAAATTTCATGCACTTATCTCCTAAAACACCGGAGTTATTACAAAAAACCTAAAACTGTTTTTGAGCCAGAAAAATTTTAAAAATTTCGGTTATTTTTTTGTAAAACACCAGGTCAACAGAAGCTGGTAGGAGGTGGATTTCAAGAATTAGTTTTTTTCAAAACGCTATAGCTCGCTAATCGCTCGACCGATTCGGTTGAGTGTTCCACCATATGATAGATTGGAGGTGGGGCTACAAAGTAGGTAAACTTTGGCCCGCCTGATGGCCCCCCATGTCAGGCAAAAATTGCAAAACATTCTCAAAATCGTTATATCTCGACAAGTTAAAAGGCCACAGAGTTCATATGGCATCCACACGAAGCTACGACCTCCATACTAGCTGTCTGTCGAGTTTCACTTTTCTATCTTCAGAAACTTCGGAGTTATAGCTCAGTTTCTTAAAGGGTAACAAGTCGAAGTGACCGGAAGTGGCTAGTTTTTATTAAACTTGCAAGTCCTATAGCTCGGAAACGGCTCGGAATATTTTGATAAAAGTTGTTTTGAATGAAAGATCGCAAAGTCAGCTTCAATATAGACGGCTTTTGGACTTCCGAAATGGCAAAGAAAAGAGGAATAAGAAGCAATTACCAATTTACGCCCACTTTTGACGACTTCAAACTAGGCGTGGCAAATTTTTATTTATCAAATTTGAATTCCCAATGAGTTACTACAAAAAACCTAAAACTGTTTTTGAGCCAGAAAAATTTTAAAAATTTCGGTTATTTTTTTGTAAAACACCAGGTCAACAAAAGCTGGTAGGAGGTGGATTTCAAGAATTAGTTTTTTTCAAAACGCTATAACTCGCTAATCGCTCGACCGATTCGGTTGGGTGTTCCACCATATGATAGATTGGAGGTGGGGCTACAAAGTAGGCAAACTTTGGCCCGCCTGATGGCCCCCATGTCAAGCAAAAATTGCAAAACATTCTTAAAATCGTTATATCTCGCTAAGTTAAAAGGCCACAGAGTTCAAATGGCATCCATACGAAGCTCCGACTTTCATACTAGCTGTCTGTCGAGTTTCACTTCTCTATCTTCAGAAACTTCGGAGTTATAGCTCAGTTTCTTAAAGGGTAACAACAAGCCGAAGTGACCGGAAGTGGATAGTTTTTATTAAACTTGCAAGTCCTATAGCTCGGAAACGGCTCGGAATATTTTGATAAAAGTTGTTTTGGATAAAAGATCGCAAAGTCAGCTTCAGTATAGACGGCTTTTGGACTTCCGAAATGGCAAAGAAAAGAGGAAGAAGAAGCAGTTACCAATTTACGCCCACTTTTGACAACTTCAAAGTAGGCGTGGCAAATTTTTATTTATCGAATTAAAATTCTCAATGTGTTCTCTATCAGCTGTCAAAATTTCATGCACTTATCTCCTAAAACAACGGAGTTATTACAAAAAACCTAAAACTGTTTTTGAGCCAGAAAAATTTTAAAAATTTCGGTTATTTTTTTGTAAAACACCAGGTCAACAGAAGCTGGTAGGAGGTGGATTTCAAGAATTAGTTTTTTTCAAAACGCTATAACTCGCTAATCGCTCGACCGATTCGGTTGAGTGTTCCACCATATGATAGATTGGAGGTGGGGCTACAAAGTAGGCAAACTTTGGCCCGCCTGATGGCCCCCCATGTCAAGTAAAAATTGCAAAACATTCTTAAAATCGTTATATCTCGCTAAGTTAATAGGCCACAGAGTTCAAATGGCATCCATACGAAGCTACAACCTCCATACTAGCTGTCTGTCGAGTTTCACTTCTCTATCTTCAGAAACTTCGGAGTTATAGCTCAGTTTCTTAAAGGGTAACAACAAGCCGAAGTGGCCGGAAGTGGATAATTTTTATTAAACTTGCAAGTCCTATAGTTCGGAAACGGCTCGGAATATTTTGATAAAAGTTGTTTTGGATAAAAGATCGCAAAGTCAGCTTCAGTATAGACGGCTTTTGGACTTCCGAAATGGCAAAGAAAAGAGGAAGAAGAAGCAGTTACCAATTTACGCCCACTTTTGACAACTTCAAAGTAGGCGTGGCAAATTTTTATTTATCGAATTAAAATTCTCAATGTGTTCTCTATCAGCTGTCAAAATTTCATGCACTTATCTCCTAAAACAACGGAGTTATTACAAAAAACCTAAAACTGTTTTTGAGCCAGAAAAATTTTAAAAATTTCGGTTATTTTTTTGTAAAACACCAGGTCAACAGAAGCTGGTAGGAGGTGGATTTCAAGAATTAGTTTTTTTCAAAACGCTATAGCTCGCTAATCGCTCGACCGATTCGGTTGAGTGTTCCACCATATGATAGATTGGAGGTGGGGCTACAAAGTAGGTAAACTTTGGCCCGCCTGATGGCCCCCCATGTCAGGCAAAAATTGCAAAACATTCTCAAAATCGTTATATCTCGACAAGTTAAAAGGCCACAGAGTTCATATGGCATCCACACGAAGCTACGACCTCCATACTAGCTGTCTGTCGAGTTTCACTTTTCTATCTTCAGAAACTTCGGAGTTATAGCTCAGTTTCTTAAAGGGTAACAAGTCGAAGTGACCGGAAGTGGCTAGTTTTTATTAAACTTGCAAGTCCTATAGCTCGGAAACGGCTCGGAATATTTTGATAAAAGTTGTTTTGAATGAAAGATCGCAAAGTCAGCTTCAATATAGACGGCTTTTGGACTTCCGAAATGGCAAAGAAAAGAGGAATAAGAAGCAATTACCAATTTACGCCCACTTTTGACGACTTCAAACTAGGCGTGGCAAATTTTTATTTATCAAATTTGAATTCCCAATGAGTTACTACAAAAAACCTAAAACTGTTTTTGAGCCAGAAAAATTTTAAAAATTTCGGTTATTTTTTTGTAAAACACCAGGTCAACAGAAGCTGGTAGGAGGTGGATTTCAAGAATTAGTTTTTTTCAAAACGCTATAACTCGCTAATCGCTCGACCGATTCGGTTGGGTGTTCCACCATATGATAGATTGGAGGTGGGGCTACAAAGTAGGCAAACTTTGGCCCGCCTGATGGCCCCCCATGTCAAGCAAAAATTGCAAAACATTCTTAAAATCGTTATATCTCGCTAAGTTAAAAGGCCACAGAGTTCAAATGGCATCCATACGAAGCTCCGACTTTCATACTAGCTGTCTGTCGAGTTTCACTTCTCTATCTTCAGAAACTTCGGAGTTATAGCTCAGTTTCTTGAAGGGTAACAACAAGCCGAAGTGACCGGAAGTGGATAGTTTTTATTAAACTTGCAAGTCCTATAGCTCGGAAACGGCTCGGAATATTTTGATAAAAGTTGTTTTGGATAAAAGATCGCAAAGTCAGCTTCAGTATAGACGGCTTTTGGACTTCCGAAATGGCAAAGAAAAGAGGAAGAAGAAGCAGTTACCAATTTACGCCCACTTTTGACAACTTCAAAGTAGGCGTGGCAAATTTTTATTTATCGAATTAAAATTCTCAATGTGTTCTCTATCAGCTGTCAAAATTTCATGCACTTATCTCCTAAAACAACGGAGTTATTACAAAAAACCTAAAACTGTTTTTGAGCCAGAAAAATTTTAAAAATTTCGGTTATTTTTTTTGTAAAACACCAGGTCAACAGAAGCTGGTAGGAGGTGGATTTCAAGAATTAGTTTTTTTCAAAACGCTATAACTCGCTAATCGCTCGACCGATTCGGTTGAGTGTTCCACCATATGATAGATTGGAGGTGGGGCTACAAAGTAGGCAAACTTTGGCCCGCCTGATGGCCCCCCATGTCAGGCAAAAATTGCAAAACATTCTCAAAATCGTTATATCTCGACAAGTTAAAAGGCCACAGAGTTCACATATGGCATCCACACGAAGCTACGACCTCCATACTAGCTGTCTGTCGAGTTTCACTTTTCTATCTTCAGAAACTTCGGAGTTATAGCTCAGTTTCTTAAAGGGTAACAAGTCGAAGTGACCGGAAGTGGCTAGTTTTTATTAAACTTGCAAGTCCTATAGCTCGGAAACGGCTCGGAATATTTTGATAAAAGTTGTTTTGAATGAAAGATCGCAAAGTCAGCTTCAATATAGACGGCTTTTGGACTTCCGAAATGGCAAAGAAAAGAGGAATAAGAAGCAATTACCAATTTACGCCCACTTTTGACGACTTCAAACTAGGCGTGGCAAATTTTTATTTATCAAATTTGAATCCCCAATGAGTTACTACAAAAAACCTAAAACTGTTTTTGAGCCAGAAAAATTTTAAAAATTTCGGTTATTGTTTTGTAAAACACCAGGTCAACAGAAGCTGGTAGGAGGTGGATTTCAAGAATTAGTTTTTTTCAAAACGCTATAACTCGCTAATCGCTCGACCGATTCGGTTGGGTGTTCCACCATATGATAGATTGGAGGTGGGGCTACAAAGTAGGCAAACTTTGGCCCGCCTGATGGCCCCCCATGTCAAGCAAAAATTGCAAAACATTCTTAAAATCGTTATATCTCGCTAAGTTAAAAGGCCACAGAGTTCAAATGGCATCCATACGAAGCTCCGACTTTCATACTAGCTGTCTGTCGAGTTTCACTTCTCTATCTTCAGAAACTTCGGAGTTATAGCTCAGTTTCTTAAAGGGTAACAACAAGCCGAAGTGACCGGAAGTGAATAGTTTTTATTAAACTTGCAAGTCCTATAGCTCGGAAACGGCTCGGAATATTTTGATAAAAGTTGTTTTGGATAAAAGATCGCAAAGTCAGCTTCAGTATAGACGGCTTTTGGACTTCCGAAATGGCAAAGAAAAGAGGAAGAAGAAGCAGTTACCAATTTACGCCCACTTTTGACAACTTCAAAGTAGGCGTGGCAAATTTTTATTTATCGAATTAAAATTCCCAATGTGTTCTCTATCAGCTGTCAAAATTTCATGCACTTATCTCCTAAAACAACGGAGTTATTACAAAAAACCTAAAACTGTTTTTGAGCCAGAAAAATTTTAAAAATTTCGGTTATTTTTTTGTAAAACACCAGGTCAACAGAAGCTGGTAGGAGGTGGATTTCAAGAATTAGTTTTTTTCAAAACGCTATAACTCGCTAATCGCTCGACCGATTCGGTTGAGTGTTCCACCATATGATAGATTGGAGGTGGGGCTACAAAGTAGGCAAACTTTGGCCCGCCTGATGGCCCCCCATGTCAGGCAAAAATTGCAAAACATTCTCAAAATCGTTATATCTCGACAAGTTAAAAGGCCACAGAGTTCATATGGCATCCACACGAAGCTACGACCTCCATACTAGCTGTCTGTCGAGTTTCACTTTTCTATCTTCAGAAACTTCGGAGTTATAGCTCAGTTTCTTAAAGGGTAACAAGTCGAAGTGACCGGAAGTGGCTAGTTTTTATTAAACTTGCAAGTCCTATAGCTCGGAAACGGCTCGGAATATTTTGATAAAAGTTGTTTTGAATGAAAGATCGCAAAGTCAGCTTCAATATAGACGGCTTTTGGACTTCCGAAATGGCAAAGAAAAGAGGAATAAGAAGCAATTACCAATTTACGCCCACTTTTGACGACTTCAAACTAGGCGTGGCAAATTTTTATTTATCAAATTTGAATCCCCAATGAGTTACTACAAAAAACCTAAAACTGTTTTTGAGCCAGAAAAATTTTAAAAATTTCGGTTATTGTTTTGTAAAACACCAGGTCAACAGAAGCTGGTAGGAGGTGGATTTCAAGAATTAGTTTTTTTCAAAACGCTATAACTCGCTAATCGCTCGACCGATTCGGTTGAGTGTTCCACCATATGATAGATTGGAGGTGGGGCTACAAAGTAGGCAAACTTTGGCCCGCCTGATGGCCCCCCATGTCAGGCAAAAATTGCAAAACATTCTCAAAATCGTTATATCTCGACAAGTTAAAAGGCCACAGAGTTCATATGGCATCCACACGAAGCTACGACCTCCATACTAGCTGTCTGTCGAGTTTCACTTTTCTATCTTCAGAAACTTCGGAGTTATAGCTCAGTTTCTTAAAGGGTAACAAGTCGAAGTGACCGGAAGTGGCTAGTTTTTATTAAACTTGCAAGTCCTATAGCTCGGAAACGGCTCGGAATATTTTGATAAAAGTTGTTTTGAATGAAAGATCGCAAAGTCAGCTTCAGTATAGACGGCTTTTGGACTTCCGAAATGGCAAAGAAAAGAGGAAGAAGAAGCAGTTACCAATTTACGCCCACTTTTGACAACTTCAAAGTAGGCGTGGCAAATTTTTATTTATCGAATTAAAATTCTCAATGTGTTCTCTATCAGCTGTCAAAATTTCATGCACTTATCTCCTAAAACAACGGAGTTATTACAAAAAACCTAAAACTGTTTTTGAGCCAGAAAAATTTTAAAAATTTCGGTTATTTTTTTGTAAAACACCAGGTCAACAGAAGCTGGTAGGAGGTGGATTTCAAGAATTAGTTTTTTTCAAAACGCTATAACTCGCTAATCGCTCGACCGATTCGGTTGAGTGTTCCACCATATGATAGATTGGAGGTGGGGCTACAAAGTAGGCAAACTTTGGCCCGCCTGATGGCCCCCCATGTCAGGCAAAAATTGCAAAACATTCTCAAAATCGTTATATCTCGACAAGTTAAAAGGCCACAGAGTTCATATGGCATCCACACGAAGCTACGACCTCCATACTAGCTGTCTGTCGAGTTTCACTTTTCTATCTTCAGAAACTTCGGAGTCATAGCTCAGTTTCTTAAAGGGTAACAAGTCGAAGTGACCGGAAGTGGCTAGTTTTTATTAAACTTGCAAGTCCTATAGCTCGGAAACGGCTCGGAATATTTTGATAAAAGTTGTTGTGAATGAAAGATCGCAAAGTCAGCTTCAATATAGACGGCTTTTGGACTTCCGAAATGGCAAAGAAAAGAGGAATAAGAAGCAATTACCAATTTACGCCCACTTTTGACGACTTCAAACTAGGCGTGGCAAATTTATATTTATCAAATTTGAATTCCCAATGAGTTACTACAAAAAACCTAAAAAAAACTGTTTTTGAGCCAGAAAAATTTTAAAAATTTCGGTTATTGTTTTGTAAAACACCAGGTCAACAGAAGCTGGTAGGAGGTGGATTTCAAGAATTAGTTTTTTTCAAAACGCTATAACTCGCTAATCGCGCGACCGATTCGGTTGGGTGTTCCACCATATGATAGATTGGAGGTGGGGCTACAAAGTAGGCAAACTTTGGCCCGCCTGATGGCCCCCCATGTCAAGCAAAAATTGCAAAACATTCTTAAAATCGTTATATCTCGCTAAGTTAAAAGGCCACAGAGTTCAAATGGCATCCATACGAAGCTCCGACTTTCATACTAGCTGTCTGTCGAGTTTCACTTCTCTATCTTCAGAAACTTCGGAGTTATAGCTCAGTTTCTTAAAGGGTAACAACAAGCCGAAGTGACCGGAAGTGAATAGTTTTTATTAAACTTGCAAGTCCTATAGCTCGGAAACGGCTCGGAAAATTTTGATAAAAGTTGTTTTGGATAAAAGATCGCAAAGTCAGCTTCAGTATAGACGGCTTTTGGACTTCCGAAATGGCAAAGAAAAGAGGAAGAAGAAGCAGTTACCAATTTACGCCCACTTTTGACAACTTCAAAGTAGGCGTGGCAAATTTTTATTTATCGAATTAAAATTCCCAATGTGTTCTCTATCAGCTGTCAAAATTTCATGCACTTATCTCCTAAAACAACGGAGTTATTACAAAAAACCTAAAACTGTTTTTGAGCCAGAAAAATTTTAAAAATTTCGGTTATTTTTTTGTAAAACACCAGGTCAACAGAAGCTGGTAGGAGGTGGATTTCAAGAATTAGTTTTTTTCAAAACGCTATAACTCGCTAATCGCTCGACCGATTCGGTTGAGTGTTCCACCATATGATAGATTGGAGGTGGGGCTACAAAGTAGGCAAACTTTGGCCCGCCTGATGGCCCCCCATGTCAGGCAAAAATTGCAAAACATTCTCAAAATCGTTATATCTCGACAAGTTAAAAGGCCACAGAGTTCATATGGCATCCACACGAAGCTACGACCTCCATACTAGCTGTCTGTCGAGTTTCACTTTTCTATCTTCAGAAACTTCGGAGTTATAGCTCAGTTTCTTAAAGGGTAACAAGTCGAAGTGACCGGAAGTGGCTAGTTTTTATTAAACTTGCAAGTCCTATAGCTCGGAAACGGCTCGGAATATTTTGATAAAAGTTGTTTTGAATGAAAGATCGCAAAGTCAGCTTCAATATAGACGGCTTTTGGACTTCCGAAATGGCAAAGAAAAGAGGAATAAGAAGCAATTACCAATTTACGCCCACTTTTGACGACTTCAAACTAGGCGTGGCAAATTTTTATTTATCAAATTTGAATCCCCAATGAGTTACTACAAAAAACCTAAAACTGTTTTTGAGCCAGAAAAATTTTAAAAATTTCGGTTATTGTTTTGTAAAACACCAGGTCAACAGAAGCTGGTAGGAGGTGGATTTCAAGAATTAGTTTTTTTCAAAACGCTATAACTCGCTAATCGCTCGACCGATTCGGTTGAGTGTTCCACCATATGATAGATTGGAGGTGGGGCTACAAAGTAGGCAAACTTTGGCCCGCCTGATGGCCCCCCATGTCAGGCAAAAATTGCAAAACATTCTCAAAATCGTTATATCTCGACAAGTTAAAAGGCCACAGAGTTCATATGGCATCCACACGAAGCTACGACCTCCATACTAGCTGTCTGTCGAGTTTCACTTTTCTATCTTCAGAAACTTCGGAGTTATAGCTCAGTTTCTTAAAGGGTAACAAGTCGAAGTGACCGGAAGTGGCTAGTTTTTATTAAACTTGCAAGTCCTATAGCTCGGAAACGGCTCGGAATATTTTGATAAAAGTTGTTTTGAATGAAAGATCGCAAAGTCAGCTTCAGTATAGACGGCTTTTGGACTTCCGAAATGGCAAAGAAAAGAGGAAGAAGAAGCAGTTACCAATTTACGCCCACTTTTGACAACTTCAAAGTAGGCGTGGCAAATTTTTATTTATCGAATTAAAATTCTCAATGTGTTCTCTATCAGCTGTCAAAATTTCATGCACTTATCTCCTAAAACAACGGAGTTATTACAAAAAACCTAAAACTGTTTTTGAGCCAGAAAAATTTTAAAAATTTCGGTTATTTTTTTGTAAAACACCAGGTCAACAGAAGCTGGTAGGAGGTGGATTTCAAGAATTAGTTTTTTTCAAAACGCTATAACTCGCTAATCGCTCGACCGATTCGGTTGAGTGTTCCACCATATGATAGATTGGAGGTGGGGCTACAAAGTAGGCAAACTTTGGCCCGCCTGATGGCCCCCCATGTCAGGCAAAAATTGCAAAACATTCTCAAAATCGTTATATCTCGACAAGTTAAAAGGCCACAGAGTTCATATGGCATCCACACGAAGCTACGACCTCCATACTAGCTGTCTGTCGAGTTTCACTTTTCTATCTTCAGAAACTTCGGAGTCATAGCTCAGTTTCTTAAAGGGTAACAAGTCGAAGTGACCGGAAGTGGCTAGTTTTTATTAAACTTGCAAGTCCTATAGCTCGGAAACGGCTCGGAATATTTTGATAAAAGTTGTTGTGAATGAAAGATCGCAAAGTCAGCTTCAATATAGACGGCTTTTGGACTTCCGAAATGGCAAAGAAAAGAGGAATAAGAAGCAATTACCAATTTACGCCCACTTTTGACGACTTCAAACTAGGCGTGGCAAATTTATATTTATCAAATTTGAATTCCCAATGAGTTACTACAAAAAACCTAAAAAAAACTGTTTTTGAGCCAGAAAAATTTTAAAAATTTCGGTTATTGTTTTGTAAAACACCAGGTCAACAGAAGCTGGTAGGAGGTGGATTTCAAGAATTAGTTTTTTTCAAAACGCTATAACTCGCTAATCGCGCGACCGATTCGGTTGGGTGTTCCACCATATGATAGATTGGAGGTGGGGCTACAAAGTAGGCAAACTTTGGCCCGCCTGATGGCCCCCCATGTCAAGCAAAAATTGCAAAACATTCTTAAAATCGTTATATCTCGCTAAGTTAAAAGGCCACAGAGTTCAAATGGCATCCATACGAAGCTCCGACTTTCATACTAGCTGTCTGTCGAGTTTCACTTCTCTATCTTCAGAAACTTCGGAGTTATAGCTCAGTTTCTTAAAGGGTAACAACAAGCCGAAGTGACCGGAAGTGAATAGTTTTTATTAAACTTGCAAGTCCTATAGCTCGGAAACGGCTCGGAAAATTTTGATAAAAGTTGTTTTGGATAAAAGATCGCAAAGTCAGCTTCAGTATAGACGGCTTTTGGACTTCCGAAATGGCAAAGAAAAGAGGAAGAAGAAGCAGTTACCAATTTACGCCCACTTTTGACAACTTCAAAGTAGGCGTGGCAAATTTTTATTTATCGAATTAAAATTCTCAATGTGTTCTCTATCAGCTGTCAAAATTACAAAAAACCTAAAACTGTTTTTGAGCCAGAAAAATTTTAAAAATTTCGGTTATTTTTTTGTAAAACACCAGGTCAACAGAAGCTGGTAGGAGGTGGATTTCAAGAATTAGTTTTTTTCAAAACGCTATAACTCGCTAATCGCTCGACCGATTCGGTTGAGTGTTCCACTATATGATAGATTGGAGGTGGGGCTACAAAGTAGGCAAACTTTGGCCCACCTGATGGCCCCCCATGTCAGGCAAAAATTGCAAAACATTCTCAAAATCGTTATATCTCGACAAGTTAAAAGGCCACAGAGTTCATATGGCATCCACACGAAGCTACGACCTCCATACTAGCTGTCTGTCGAGTTTCACTTTTCTATCTTCAGAAACTTCGGAGTTATAGCTCAGTTTCTTAAAGGGTAACAACAAGCCGAAGTGACCGGAAGTGGCAAGTTTTTATTAAACTTGCAAGTCCTATAGCTCGGAAACGGCTCGGAAAATTTTGATAAAAGTTGTTTTGAATGGAAGATCGCAAAGTCAGCTTCAATATAGACAGCTTTTGGACTTCCGAAATGGCAAAGAAAAGAGGAAGAAGAAGCAATTACCAATTTAAGCCCACTTTTGACGACTTCAAACTAGGCGTGGCAAATTTTTATTTATCGAATTAAAATTCTCAATGTGTTCTCTATCAGCTGTCAAAATTTCATGCACTTATCTCCTAAAACAACGAAGTTATTATAAAAAACCTAAAAGATAAAAGTTGTTTTGGATAAAAGATCGCAAAGTCAGCTTCAGTATAGACGGCTTTTGGACTTCCGAAATGGCAAAGAAAAGAGGAAGAAGAAGCAGTTACCAATTTACGCCCACTTTTGACAACTTCAAAGTAGGCGTGGCAAATTTTTATTTATCAAATTTGAATTCCCAATGAGTTACTACAAAAAACCTAAAACTGTTTTTGAGCCAGAAAAATTTCGGTTATTTTTTTGTAAAACACCAGGTCAACAGAAGCTGGTAGGAGGTGGATTTCAAGAATTAGTTTTTTTCAAAACGCTGTAACTCGCTAATCGCTCGACCGATTCGGTTGGGTGTTCCACCATATGATAGATTGGAGGTGGGGCTACAAAGTAGGCAAACTTTGGCCCGCCTGATGGCCCCCCATGTCAAGCAAAAATTGCAAAACATTCTTAAAATCGTTATATCTCGCTAAGTTAAAAGGCCACAGAGTTCAAATGGCATCCATACGAAGCTCCGACTTTCATACTAGCTGTCTGTCGAGTTTCACTTCTCTATCTTCAGAAACTTCGGAGTTATAGCTCAGTTTCTTAAAGGGTAACAACAAGCCGAAGTGACCGGAAGTGAATAGTTTTTATTAAACTTGCAAGTCCTATAGCTCGGAAACGGCTCGGAATATTTTGATAAAAGTTGTTTTGGATAAAAGATCGCAAAGTCAGCTTCAGTATAGACGGCTTTTGGACTTCCGAAATGGCAAAGAAAAGAGGAAGAAGAAGCAGTTACCAATTTACGCCCACTTTTGACAACTTCAAAGTAGGCGTGGCAAATTTTTATTTATCGAATTAAAATTCTCAATGTGTTCTCTATCAGCTGTCAAAATTTCATGCACTTATCTCCTAAAACAACGGAGTTATTACAAAAAACCTAAAACTGTTTTTGAGCCAGAAAAATTTTAAAAATTTCGGTTATTTTTTTTGTAAAACACCAGGTCAACAGAAGCTGGTAGGAGGTGGATTTCAAGAATTAGTTTTTTTCAAAACGCTATAACTCGCTAATCGCTCGACCGATTCGGTTGAGTGTTCCACCATATGATAGACTGGAGGTGGGGCTACAAAGTAGGCAAACTTTGGCCCGCCTGATGGCCCCCCATGTCAGGCAAAAATTGCAAAACATTCTCAAAATCGTTATATCTCGACAAGTTAAAAGGCCACAGAGTTCATATGGCATCCACACGAAGCTACGACCTCCATACTAGCTGTCTGTCGAGTTTCACTTTTCTATCTTCAGAAACTTCGGAGTCATAGCTCAGTTTCTTAAAGGGTAACAAGTCGAAGTGACCGGAAGTGGCTAGTTTTTATTAAACTTGCAAGTCCTATAGCTCGGAAACGGCTCGGAATATTTTGATAAAAGTTGTTTTGAATGAAAGATCGCAAAGTCAGCTTCAATATAGACGGCTTTTGGACTTCCGAAATGGCAAAGAAAAGAGGAAGAAGAAGCAATTACCAATTTACGCCCACTTTTGACGACTTCAAACTAGGCGTGGCAAATTTTTATTTATTGAATTACAATTCTCAATGTGTTCTGTATCAGCTGTCAAAATTTCATGCACTTATCTCCTAAAACAACGGAGTTATTACAAAAAACCTAAAACTGTTTTTGAGCCAGAAAAATTTTAAAAATTTCGGTTATTTTTTCGTAAAACACCAGGTCAACAGAAGCTGGTAGGAGGTGGATTTCAAGAATTAGTTTTTTTCAAAACGCTATAACTCGCTAATCGCTCGACCGATTCGGTTGAGTGTTCCACCATATGATAGATTGGAGGTGGGGCTACAAAGTAGGCAAACTTTGGCCCGCCTGATGGCCCCCCATGTCAAGCAAAAATTGCAAAACATTCTTAAAATCGTTATATCTCGCTAAGTTAAAAGGCCACAGAGTTCAAATGGCATCCATACGAAGCTCCGACTTTCATACTAGCTGTCTGTCGAGTTTCACTTCTCTATCTTCAGAAACTTCGGAGTTATAGCTCAGTTTCTTAAAGGGTAACAACAAGCCGAAGTGACCGGAAGTGGATAGTTTTTATTAAACTTGCAAGTCCTATAGCTCGGAAACGGCTCGGAATATTTTGATAAAAGTTGTTTTGGATAAAAGATCGCAAAGTCAGCTTCAGTATAGACGGCTTTTGGACTTCCGAAATGGCAAAGAAAAGAGGAATAAGAAGCAATTACCAATTTACGCCCACTTTTGACGACTTCAAACTAGGCGTGGCAAATTTTTATTTATCAAATTTGAATTCCCAATGAGTTACTACAAAAAACCTAAAACTGTTTTTGAGCCAGAAAAATTTTAAAAATTTCGGTTATTTTTTTGTAAAACACCAGGTCAACAGAAGCTGGTAGGAGGTGGATTTCAAGAATTAGTTTTTTTCAAAACGCTATAACTCGCTAATCGCTCGACCGATTCGGTTGGGTGTTCCACCATATGATAGATTGGAGGTGGGGCTACAAAGTAGGCAAACTTTGGCCCGCCTGATGGCCCCCATGTCAAACAAAAATTGCAAAACATTCTTAAAATCGTTATATCTCGCTAAGTTAAAAGGCCACAGAGTTCAAATGGCATCCATACGAAGCTCCGACTTTCATACTAGCTGTCTGTCGAGTTTCACTTCTCTATCTTCAGAAACTTCGGAGTTATAGCTCAGTTTCTTAAAGGGTAACAACAAGCCGAAGTGACCGGAAGTGAATAGTTTTTATTAAACTTGCAAGTCCTATAGCTCGGAAACGGCTCGGAATATTTTGATAAAAGTTGTTTTGGATAAAAGATCGCAAAGTCAGCTTCAGTATAGACGGCTTTTGGACTTCCGAAATGGCAAAGAAAAGAGGAAGAAGAAGCAATTACCAATTTACGCCCACTTTTGACGACTTCAAACTAGGCGTGGCAAATTTTTATTTATTGAATTACAATTCTCAATGTGTTCTGTATCAGCTGTCAAAATTTCATGCACTTATCTCCTAAAACAACGGAGTTATTACAAAAAACCTAAAACTGTTTTTGAGCCAGAAAAATTTTAAAAATTTCGGTTATTTTTTTGTAAAACACCAGGTCAACAGAAGCTGGTAGGAGGTGGATTTCAAGAATTAGTTTTTTTCAAAACGCTATAACTCGCTAATCGCTCGACCGATTCGGTTGAGTGTTCCACCATATGATAGATTGGAGGTGGGGCTACAAAGTAGGCAAACTTTGTCCCGCCTGATGGCCCCCCATGTCAAGCAAAAATTGCAAAACATTCTTAAAATCGTTATATCTCGCTAAGTTAAAAGGCCACAGAGTTCAAATGGCATCCATACGAAGCTCCGACTTTCATACTAGCTGTCTGTCGAGTTTCACTTCTCTATCTTCAGAAACTTCGGAGTTATAGCTCAGTTTCTTAAAGGGTAACAACAAGCCGAAGTGACCGGAAGTGGATAGTTTTTATTAAACTTGCAAGTCCTATAGCTCGGAAACGGCTCGGAATATTTTGATAAAAGTTGTTTTGGATAAAAGAGCGCAAAGTCAGCTTCAGTATAGACGGCTTTTGGACTTCCGAAATGGCAAAGAAAAGAGGAATAAGAAGCAATTACCAATTTACGCCCACTTTTGACGACTTCAAACTAGGCGTGGCAAATTTTTATTTATCAAATTTGAATTCCCAATGAGTTACTACAAAAAACCTAAAACTGTTTTTGAGCCAGAAAAATTTCGGTTATTTTTTTGTAAAACACCAGGTCAACAGAAGCTGGTAGGAGGTGGATTTCAAGAATTAGTTTTTTTCAAAACGCTGTAACTCGCTAATCGCTCGACCGATTCGGTTGGGTGTTCCACCATATGATAGATTGGAGGTGGGGCTACAAAGTAGGCAAACTTTGGCCCGCCTGATGGCCCCCCATGCCAAGCAAAAATTGCAAAACATTCTTAAAATCGTTATATCTCGCTAAGTTAAAAGGCCACAGAGTTCAAATGGCATCCATACGAAGCTCCGACTTTCATACTAGCTGTCTGTCGAGTTTCACTTCTCTATCTTCAGAAACTTCGGAGTTATAGCTCAGTTTCTTAAAGGGTAACAACAAGCCGAAGTGACCGGAAGTGAATAGTTTTTATTAAACTTGCAAGTCCTATAGCTCGGAAACGGCTCGGAATATTTTGATAAAAGTTGTTTTGGATAAAAGATCGCAAAGTCAGCTTCAGTATAGACGGCTTTTGGACTTCCGAAATGGCAAAGAAAAGAGGAAGAAGAAGCAGTTACCAATTTACGCCCACTTTTGACAACTTCAAAGTAGGCGTGGCAAATTTTTATTTATCGAATTAAAATTCTCAATGTGTTCTCTATCAGCTGTCAAAATTTCATGCACTTATCTCCTAAAACAACGGAGTTATTACAAAAAACCTAAAACTGTTTTTGAGCCAGAAAAATTTTAAAAATTTCGGTTATTTTTTTGTAAAACACCAGGTCAACAGAAGCTGGTAGGAGGTGGATTTCAAGAACTAGTTTTTTTCAAAACGCTATAACTCGCTAATCGCTCGACCGATTCGGTTGAGTGTTCCACCATATGATAGATTGGAGGTGGGGCTACAAAGTAGGCAAACTTTGGCCCGCCTGATGGCCCCCCATGTCAGGCAAAAATTGCAAAACATTCTCAAAATCGTTATATCTCGACAAGTTAAAAGGCCACAGAGTTCATATGGCATCCACACGAAGCTACGACCTCCATACTAGCTGTCTGTCGAGTTTCACTTTTCTATCTTCAGAAACTTCGGAGTCATAGCTCAGTTTCTTAAAGGGTAACAAGTCGAAGTGACCGGAAGTGGCTAGTTTTTATTAAACTTGCAAGTCCTATAGCTCGGAAACGGCTCGGAATATTTTGATAAAAGTTGTTTTGAATGAAAGATCGCAAAGTCAGCTTCAATATAGACGGCTTTTAGACTTCCGAAATGGCAAAGAAAAGAGGAAGAAGAAGCAATTACCAATTTACGCCCACTTTTGACGACTTCAAACTAGGCGTGGCAAATTTTTATTTATTGAATTACAATTCTCAATGTGTTCTGTATCAGCTGTCAAAATTTCATGCACTTATCTCCTAAAACAACGGAGTTATTACAAAAAACCTAAAACTGTTTTTGAGCCAGAAAAATTTTAAAAATTTCGGTTATTTTTTTGTAAAACACCAGGTCAACAGAAGCTGGTAGGAGGTGGATTTCAAGAATTAGTTTTTTTCAAAACGCTATAACTCGCTAATCGCTCGACCGATTCGGTTGAGTGTTCCACCATATGATAGATTGGAGGTGGGGCTACAAAGTAGGCAAACTTTGGCCCGCCTGATGGCCCCCCATGTCAAGCAAAAATTGCAAAACATTCTCAAAATCGTTATATCTCGACAAGTTAAAAGGCCACAGAGTTCATATGGCATCCACACGAAGCTACGACCTCCATACTAGCTGTCTGTCGAGTTTCACTTTTCTATCTTCAGAAACTTCGGAGTTATAGCTCAGTTTCTTAAAGGGTAACAAGTCGAAGTGACCGGAAGTGGCTAGTTTTTATTAAACTTGCAAGTCCTATAGCTCGGAAACGGCTCGCAATATTTTGATAAAAGTTGTTTTGAATGAAAGATCGCAAAGTCAGCTTCAATATAGACGGCTTTTGGACTTCCGAAATGGCAAAGAAAAGAGGAATAAGAAGCAATTACCAATTTACGCCCACTTTTGACGACTTCAAACTAGGCGTGGCAAATTTTTATTTATCAAATTTGAATTCCCAATGATTTACTACAAAAAACCTAAAACTGTTTTTGAGCCAGAAAAATTTTAAAAATTTCGGTTATTTTTTTGTAAAACACCAGGTCAACAGAAGCTGGTAGGAGGTGGATTTCAAGAATTAGTTTTTTTCAAAACGCTATAACTCGCTAATCGCTCGACCGATTCGGTTGGGTGTTCCACCATATGATAGATTGGAGGTGGGGCTACAAAGTAGGCAAACTTTGGCCCGCCTGATGGCCCCCCATGTCAAACAAAAATTGCAAAACATTCTTAAAATCGTTATATCTCGCTAAGTTAAAAGGCCACAGAGTTCAAATGGCATCCATACGAAGCTCCGACTTTCATACTAGCTGTCTGTCGAGTTTCACTTCTCTATCTTCAGAAACTTCGGAGTTATAGCTCAGTTTCTTAAAGGGTAACAACAAGCCGAAGTGACCGGAAGTGGATAGTTTTTATTAAACTTGCAAGTCCTATAGCTCGGAAACGGCTCGGAATATTTTGATAAAAGTTGTTTTGGATAAAAGAGCGCAAAGTCAGCTTCAGTATAGACGGCTTTTGGACTTCCGAAATGGCAAAGAAAAGAGGAATAAGAAGCAATTACCAATTTACGCCCACTTTTGACGACTTCAAACTAGGCGTGGCAAATTTTTATTTATCAAATTTGAATTCCCAATGAGTTACTTACTACAAAAAACCTAAAACTGTTTTTGAGCCAGAAAAATTTTAAAAATTTCGGTTATTTTTTTGTAAAACACCAGGTCAACAGAAGCTGGTAGGAGGTGGATTTCAAGAATTAGTTTTTTTCAAAACGCTATAACTCGCTAATCGCTCGACCGATTCGGTTGGGTGTTCCACCATATGATAGATTGGAGGTGGGGCTACAAAGTAGGCAAACTTTGGCCCGCCTGATGGCCCCCCATGTCAAACAAAAATTGCAAAACATTCTTAAAATCGTTATATCTCGCTAAGTTAAAAGGCCACAGAGTTCAAATGGCATCCATACGAAGCTCCGACTTTCATACTAGCTGTCTGTCGAGTTTCACTTCTCTATCTTCAGAAACTTCGGAGTTATAGCTCAGTTTCTTAAAGGGTAACAACAAGCCGAAGTGACCGGAAGTGAATAGTTTTTATTAAACTTGCAAGTCCTATAGCTCGGAAACGGCTCGGAATATTTTGATAAAAGTTGTTTTGGATAAAAGATCGCAAAGTCAGCTTCAGTATAGACGGCTTTTGGACTTCCGAAATGGCAAAGAAAAGAGGAAGAAGAAGCAATTACCAATTTACGCCCACTTTTGACGACTTCAAACTAGGCGTGGCAAATTTTTATTTATTGAATTACAATTCTCAATGTGTTCTGTATCAGCTGTCAAAATTTCATGCACTTATCTCCTAAAACAACGGAGTTATTACAAAAAACCTAAAACTGTTTTTGAGCCAGAAAAATTTTAAAAATTTCGGTTATTTTTTTGTAAAACACCAGGTCAACAGAAGCTGGTAGGAGGTGGATTTCAAGAATTAGTTTTTTTCAAAACGCTATAACTCGCTAATCGCTCGACCGATTCGGTTGAGTGTTCCACCATATGATAGATTGGAGGTGGGGCTACAAAGTAGGCAAACTTTGTCCCGCCTGATGGCCCCCCATGTCAAGCAAAAATTGCAAAACATTCTTAAAATCGTTATATCTCGCTAAGTTAAAAGGCCACAGAGTTCAAATGGCATCCATACGAAGCTCCGACTTTCATACTAGCTGTCTGTCGAGTTTCACTTCTATATCTTCAGAAACTTCGGAGTTATAGCTCAGTTTCTTAAAGGGTAACAACAAGCCGAAGTGACCGGAAGTGGATAGTTTTTATTAAACTTGCAAGTCCTATAGCTCGGAAACGGCTCGGAATATTTTGATAAAAGTTGTTTTGGATAAAAGAGCGCAAAGTCAGCTTCAGTATAGACGGCTTTTGGACTTCCGAAATGGCAAAGAAAAGAGGAAGAAGAAGCAGTTACCAATTTACGCCCACTTTTGACAACTTCAAAGTAGGCGTGGCAAATTTTTATTTATCGAATTAAAATTCTCAATGTGTTCTCTATCAGCTGTCAAAATTTCATGCACTTATCTCCTAAAGCAACGGAGTTATTACAAAAAACCTAAAACTGTTTTTGAGCCAGAAAAATTTTAAAAATTTCGGTTATTTTTTTGTAAAACACCAGGTCAACAGAAGCTGGTAGGAGGTGGATTTCAAGAATTAGTTTTTTTCAAAACGCTATAACTCGCTAATCGCTCGACCGATTCGGTTGGGTGTTCCACCATATGATAGATTGGAGGTGGGGCTACAAAGTAGGCAAACTTTGGCCCGCCTGATGGCCCCCCATGTCAAGCAAAAATTGCAAAACATTCTTAAAATCGTTATATCTCGCTAAGTTAAAAGGCCACAGAGTTCAAATGGCATCCATACGAAGCTCCGACTTTCATACTAGCTGTCTGTCGAGTTTCACTTCTCTATCTTCAGAAACTTCGGAGTTATAGCTCAGTTTCTTAAAGGGTAACAACAAGCCGAAGTGACCGGAAGTGGATAGTTTTTATTAAACTTGCAAGTCCTATAGCTCGGAAACGGCTCGGAATATTTTGATAAAAGTTGTTTTGGATAAAAGATCGCAAAGTCAGCTTCAGTATAGACGGCTTTTGGACTTCCGAAATGGCAAAGAAAAGAGGAAGAAGAAGCAGTTACCAATTTACGCCCACTTTTGACAACTTCAAAGTAGGCGTGGCAAATTTTTATTTATCGAATTAAAATTCTCAATGTGTTCTCTATCAGCTGTCAAAATTTCATGCACTTATCTCCTAAAAGAACGGAGTTATTACAAAAAACCTAAAACTGTTTTTGAGCCAGAAAAATTTTAAAAATTTCGGTTATTTTTTTGTAAAACACCAGGTCAACAGAAGCTGGTAGGAGGTGGATTTCAAGAATTAGTTTTTTTCAAAACGCTATAACTCGCTAATCGCTCGTCCGATTCGGTTGAGTGTTCCACCATATGATAGATTGGAGGTGGGGCTACAAAGTAGGCAAACTTTGGCCCGCCTGATGGCCCCCCATGTCAAGCAAAAATTGCAAAACATTCTCAAAATCGTTATATCTCGACAAGTTAAAAGGCCACAGAGTTCATATGGCATCCACACGAAGCTACGACCTCCATACTAGCTGTCTGTCGAGTTTCACTTTTCTATCTTCAGAAACTTCGGAGTTATAGCTCAGTTTCTTAAAGGGTAACAAGTCGGAGTGACCGGAAGTGGCTAGTTTTTATTAAACTTGCAAGTCCTATAGCTCGGAAACGGCTCGGAATATTTTGATAAAAGTTGTTTTGAATGAAAGATCGCAAAGTCAGCTTCAATATAGACGGCTTTTGGACTTCCGAAATGGCAAAGAAAAGAGGAATAAGAAGCAATTACCAATTTACGCCCACTTTTGACGACTTCAAACTAGGCGTGGCAAATTTTTATTTATCAAATTTGAATTCCCAATGAGTTACTACAAAAAACCTAAAACTGTTTTTGAGCCAGAAAAATTTTAAAAATTTCGGTTATTTTTTTGTAAAACACCAGGTCAACAGAAGCTGGAATATTTTGATAAAAGTTGTTTTGAATGAAAGATCGCAAAGTCAGCTTCAATATAGACGGCTTTTGGACTTCCGAAATGGCAAAGAAAAGAGGAATAAGAAGCAATTACCAATTTACGCCCACTTTTGACGACTTCAAACTAGGCGTGGCAAATTTTTATTTATCAAATTTGAATTCCCAATGAGTTACTACAAAAAACCTAAAACTGTTTTTGAGCCAGAAAAATTTTAAAAATTTCGGTTATTTTTTTGTAAAACACCAGGTCAACAGAAGCTGGTAGGAGGTGGATTTCAAGAATTAGTTTTTTTCAAAACGCTATAACTCGCTAATCGCTCGACCGATTCGGTTGGGTGTTCCACCATATGATAGATTGGAGGTGGGGCTACAAAGTAGGCAAACTTTGGCCCGCCTGATGGCCCCCCATGTCAAGCAAAAATTGCAAAACATTCTTAAAATCGTTATATCTCGCTAAGTTAAAAGGCCACAGAGTTCAAATGGCATCCATACGAAGCTCCGACTTTCATACTAGCTGTCTGTCGAGTTTCACTTCTCTATCTTCAGAAACTTCGGAGTTATAGCTCAGTTTCTTAAAGGGTAACAACAAGCCGAAGTGACCGGAAGTGGATAGTTTTTATTAAACTTGCAAGTCCTATAGCTCGGAAACGGCTCGGAATATTTTGATAAAAGTTGTTTTGGATAAAAGATCGCAAAGTCAGCTTCAGTATAGACGGCTTTTGGACTTCCGAAATGGCAAAGAAAAGAGGAAGAAGAAGCAGTTACCAATTTACGCCCACTTTTGACAACTTCAAAGTAGGCGTGGCAAATTTTTATTTATCGAATTAAAATTCTCAATGTGTTCTCTATCAGCTGTCAAAATTTCATGCACTTATCTCCTAAAAGAACGGAGTTATTACAAAAAACCTAAAGGAATATTTTGATAAAAGTTGTTTTGGATAAAAGATCGCAAAGTCAGCTTCAGTATAGACAGCTTTTGGACTTCCGAAATGGCAAAGAAAAGAGGAAGAAGAAGCAGTTACCAATTTACGCCCACTTTTGACAACTTCAAAGTAGGCGTGGCAAATTTTTATTTATCGAATTAAAATTCTCAATGTGTTCTCTATCAGCTGTCAAAATTTCATGCACTTATCTCCTAAAACAACGGAGTTATTACAAAAAACCTAAAACTGTTTTTGAGCCAGAAAAATTTTAAAAATTTCGGTTATTTTTTTGTAAAACACCAGGTCAACAGAAGCTGGTAGGAGGTGGATTTCAAGAATTAGTTTTTTTCAAAACGCTATAACTCGCTAATCGCTCGACCGATTCGGTTGAGTGTTCCACCATATGATAGATTGGAGGTGGGGCTACAAAGTAGGCAAACTTTGGCCCGCCTGATGGCCCCCCATGTCAAGCAAAAATTGCAAAACATTCTTAAAATCGTTATATCTCGCTAAGTTAAAAGGCCACAGAGTTCAAATGGCATCCATACGAAGCTCCGACTTTCATACTAGCTGTCTGTCGAGTTTCACTTCTCTATCTTCAGAAACTTCGGAGTTATAGCTCAGTTTCTTAAAGGGTAACAACAAGCCGAAGTGACCGGAAGTGAATAGTTTTTATTAAACTTGCAAGTCCTATAGCTCGGAAACGGCTCGGAATATTTTGATAAAAGTTGTTTTGGATAAAAGATCGCAAAGTCAGCTTCAGTATAGACGGCTTTTGGACTTCCGAAATGGCAAAGAAAAGAGGAAGAAGAAGCAATTACCAATTTACGCCCACTTTTGACGACTTCAAACTAGGCGTGGCAAATTTTTATTTATTGAATTACAATTCTCAATGTGTTCTGTATCAGCTGTCAAAATTTCATGCACTTATCTCCTAAAACAACGGAGTTATTACAAAAAACCTAAAACTGTTTTTGAGCCAGAAAAATTTTAAAAATTTCGGTTATTTTTTTGTAAAACACCAGGTCAACAGAAGCTGGTAGGAGGTGGATTTCAAGAATTAGTTTTTTTCAAAACGCTATAACTCGCTAATCGCTCGACCGATTCGGTTGAGTGTTCCACCATATGATAGATTGGAGGTGGGGCTACAAAGTAGGCAAACTTTGGCCCGCCTGATGGCCCCCCCTGTCAAGCAAAAATTGCAAAACATTCTTAAAATCGTTATATCTCGCTAAGTTAAAAGGCCACAGTGTTCAAATGGCATCCATACGAAGCTCCGACTTTCATACTAGCTGTCTGTCGAGTTTCACTTCTCTATCTTCAGAAACTTCGGAGTTATAGCTCAGTTTCTTAAAGGGTAACAACAAGCCGAAGTGACCGGAAGTGGATAGTTTTTATTAAACTTGCAAGTAATATAGCTCGGAAACGGCTCGGAATATTTTGATAAAAGTTGTTTTGGATAAAAGATCGCAAAGTCAGCTTCAGTATAGACGGCTTTTGGACTTCCGAAATGGCAAAGAAAAGAGGACAACTTCAAAGTAGGCGTGGCAAATTTTTATTTATCGAATTAAAATTCTCAATGTGTTCTCTATCAGCTGTCAAAATTTCATGCACTTATCTCCTAAAAGAACGGAGTTATTACAAAAAACCTAAAACTGTTTTTGAGCCAGAAAAATTTTAAAAATTTCGGTTATTTTTTTGTAAAACACCAGGTCAACAGAAGCTGGTAGGAGGTGGATTTCAAGAATTAGTTTTTTTCAAAACGCTATAACTCGCTAATCGCTCGACCGATTCGGTTGAGTGTTCCACCATATGATAGATTGGAGGTGGGGCTACAAAGTAGGCAAACTTTGGCCCGCCTGATGGCCCCCCATGTCAAGCAAAAATTGCAAAACATTCTCAAAATCGTTATATCTCGACAAGTTAAAAGGCCACAGAGTTCATATGGCATCCACACGAAGCTACGACCTCCATACTAGCTGTCTGTCGAGTTTCACTTTTCTATCTTCAGAAACTTCGGAGTTATAGCTCAGTTTCTTAAAGGGTAACAAGTCGAAGTGACCGGAAGTGGCTAGTTTTTATTAAACTTGCAAGTCCTATAGCTCGGAAACGGCTCGGAATATTTTGATAAAAGTTGTTTTGAATGAAAGATCGCAAAGTCAGCTTCAATATAGACGGCTTTTGGACTTCCGAAATGGCAAAGAAAAGAGGAATAAGAAGCAATTACCAATTTACGCCCACTTTTGACGACTTCAAACTAGGCGTGGCAAATTTTTATTTATCAAATTTGAATTCCCAATGAGTTACTACAAAAAACCTAAAACTGTTTTTGAGCCAGAAAAATTTTAAAAATTTCGGTTATTTTTTTGTAAAACACCAGGTCAACAGAAGCTGGTAGGAGGTGGATTTCAAGAATTAGTTTTTTTCAAAACGCTATAACTCGCTAATCGCTCGACCGATTCGGTTGGGTGTTCCACCATATGATAGATTGGAGGTGGGGCTACAAAGTAGGCAAACTTTGGCCCGCCTGATGGCCCCCATGTCAAACAAAAATTGCAAAACATTCTTAAAATCGTTATATCTCGCTAAGTTAAAAGGCCACAGAGTTCAAATGGCATCCATACGAAGCTCCGACTTTCATACTAGCTGTCTGTCGAGTTTCACTTCTCTATCTTCAGAAACTTCGGAGTTATAGCTCAGTTTCTTAAAGGGTAACAACAAGCCGAAGTGACCGGAAGTGAATAGTTTTTATTAAACTTGCAAGTCCTATAGCTCGGAAACGGCTCGGAATATTTTGATAAAAGTTGTTTTGGATAAAAGATCGCAAAGTCAGCTTCAGTATAGACGGCTTTTGGACTTCCGAAATGGCAAAGAAAAGAGGAAGAAGAAGCAATTACCAATTTACGCCCACTTTTGACGACTTCAAACTAGGCGTGGCAAATTTTTATTTATTGAATTACAATTCTCAATGTGTTCTGTATCAGCTGTCAAAATTTCATGCACTTATCTCCTAAAACAACGGAGTTATTACAAAAAACCTAAAACTGTTTTTGAGCCAGAAAAATTTTAAAAATTTCGGTTATTTTTTTGTAAAACACCAGGTCAACAGAAGCTGGTAGGAGGTGGATTTCAAGAATTAGTTTTTTTCAAAACGCTATAACTCGCTAATCGCTCGACCGATTCGGTTGAGTGTTCCACCATATGATAGATTGGAGGTGGGGCTACAAAGTAGGCAAACTTTGTCCCGCCTGATGGCCCCCCATGTCAAGCAAAAATTGCAAAACATTCTTAAAATCGTTATATCTCGCTAAGTTAAAAGGCCACAGAGTTCAAATGGCATCCATACGAAGCTCCGACTTTCATACTAGCTGTCTGTCGAGTTTCACTTCTCTATCTTCAGAAACTTCGGAGTTATAGCTCAGTTTCTTAAAGGGTAACAACAAGCCGAAGTGACCGGAAGTGGATAGTTTTTATTAAACTTGCAAGTCCTTACTACAAAAAACCTAAAACTGTTTTTGAGCCAGAAAAATTTCGGTTATTTTTTTGTAAAACACCAGGTCAACAGAAGCTGGTAGGAGGTGGATTTCAAGAATTAGTTTTTTTCAAAACGCTGTAACTCGCTAATCGCTCGACCGATTCGGTTGGGTGTTCCACCATATGATAGATTGGAGGTGGGGCTACAAAGTAGGCAAACTTTGGCCCGCCTGATGGCCCCCCATGTCAAGCAAAAATTGCAAAACATTCTTAAAATCGTTATATCTCGCTAAGTTAAAAGGCCACAGAGTTCAAATGGCATCCATACGAAGCTCCGACTTTCATACTAGCTGTCTGTCGAGTTTCACTTCTCTATCTTCAGAAACTTCGGAGTTATAGCTCAGTTTCTTAAAGGGTAACAACAAGCCGAAGTGACCGGAAGTGAATAGTTTTTATTAAACTTGCAAGTCCTATAGCTCGGAAACGGCTCGGAATATTTTGATAAAAGTTGTTTTGGATAAAAGATCGCAAAGTCAGCTTCAGTATAGACGGCTTTTGGACTTCCGAAATGGCAAAGAAAAGAGGAAGAAGAAGCAGTTACCAATTTACGCCCACTTTTGACAACTTCAAAGTAGGCGTGGCAAATTTTTATTTATCGAATTAAAATTCTCAATGTGTTCTCTATCAGCTGTCAAAATTTCATGCACTTATCTCCTAAAAGAACGGAGTTATTACAAAAAACCTAAAACTGTTTTTGAGCCAGAAAAATTTTAAAAATTTCGGTTATTTTTTTGTAAAACACCAGGTCAACAGAAGCTGGTAGGAGGTGGATTTCAAGAATTAGTTTTTTTCAAAACGCTATAACTCGCTAATCGCTCGACCGATTCGGTTGAGTGTTCCACCATATGATAGATTGGAGGTGGGGCTACAAAGTAGGCAAACTTTGGCCCGCCTGATGGCCCCCCATGTCAAGCAAAAATTGCAAAACATTCTCAAAATCGTTATATCTCGACAAGTTAAAAGGCCACAGAGTTCATATGGCATCCACACGAAGCTACGACCTCCATACTAGCTGTCTGTCGAGTTTCACTTTTCTATCTTCAGAAACTTCGGAGTTATAGCTCAGTTTCTTAAAGGGTAACAAGTCGAAGTGACCGGAAGTGGCTAGTTTTTATTAAACTTGCAAGTCCTATAGCTCGGAAACGGCTCGGAATATTTTGATAAAAGTTGTTTTGAATGAAAGATCGCAAAGTCAGCTTCAATATAGACGGCTTTTGGACTTCCGAAATGGCAAAGAAAAGAGGAATAAGAAGCAATTACCAATTTACGCCCACTTTTGACGACTTCAAACTAGGCGTGGCAAATTTTTATTTATCAAATTTGAATTCCCAATGAGTTACTACAAAAAACCTAAAACTGTTTTTGAGCCAGAAAAATTTTAAAAATTTCGGTTATTTTTTTGTAAAACACCAGGTCAACAGAAGCTGGTAGGAGGTGGATTTCAAGAATTAGTTTTTTTCAAAACGCTATAACTCGCTAATCGCTCGACCGATTCGGTTGGGTGTTCCACCATATGATAGATTGGAGGTGGGGCTACAAAGTAGGCAAACTTTGGCCCGCCGGATGGCCCCCCATGTCAAACAAAAATTGCAAAACATTCTTAAAATCGTTATATCTCGCTAAGTTAAAAGGCCACAGAGTTCAAATGGCATCCATACGAAGCTCCGACTTTCATACTAGCTGTCTGTCGAGTTTCACTTCTCTATCTTCAGAAACTTCGGAGTTATAGCTCAGTTTCTTAAAGGGTAACAACAAGCCGAAGTGACCGGAAGTGGATAGTTTTTATTAAACTTGCAAGTCCTATAGCTCGGAAACGGCTCGGAATATTTTGATAAAAGTTGTTTTGGATAAAAGATCGCAAAGTCAGCTTCAGTATAGACGGCTTTTGGACTTCCGAAATGGCAAAGAAAAGAGGAAGAAGAAGCAGTTACCAATTTACGCCCACTTTTGACAACTTCAAAGTAGGCGTGGCAAATTTTTATTTATCGAATTAAAATTCTCAATGTGTTCTCTATCAGCTGTCAAAATTTCATGCACTTATCTCCTAAAGCAACGGAGTTATTACAAAAAAAACTAAAACTGTTTTTGAGCCAGAAAAATTTTAAAAATTTCGGTTATTTTTTTGTAAAACACCAGGTCAACAGAAGCTGGTAGGAGGTGGATTTCAAGAATTAGTTTTTTTCAAAACGCTATAACTCGCTAATCGCTCGACCGATTCGGTTGAGTGTTCCACTATATGATAGATTGGAGGTGGGGCTACAAAGTAGGCAAACTTTGGCCCACCTGATGGCCCCCCATGTCAGGCAAAAATTGCAAAACATTCTCAAAATCGTTATATCTCGACAAGTTAAAAGGCCACAGAGTTCAAATGGCATCCATACGAAGCTCCGACTTTCATACTAGCTGTCTGTCGAGTTTCACTTCTCTATCTTCAGAAACTTCGGAGTTATAGCTCAGTTTCTTAAAGGGTAACAACAAGCCGAAGTGACCGGAAGTGGATAGTTTTTATTAAACTTGCAAGTCCTATAGCTCGGAAACCGCTCGGAATATTTTGATAAAAGTTGTTTTGGATAAAAGATCGCAAAGTCAGCTTCAGTATAGACAGCTTTTGGACTTCCGAAATGGCAAAGAAAAGAGGAAGAAGAAGCAGTTACCAATTTACGCCCACTTTTGACAACTTCAAAGTAGGCGTGGCAAATTTTTATTTATCGAATTAAAATTCTCAATGTGTTCTCTATCAGCTGTCAAAATTTCATGCACTTATCTCCTAAAACAACGGAGTTATTACAAAAAACCTAAAACTGTTTTTGAGCCAGAAAAATTTTAAAAATTTCGGTTATTTTTTTGTAAAACACCAGGTCAACAGAAGCTGGTAGGAGGTGGATTTCAAGAATTAGTTTTTTTCAAAACGCTATAACTCGCTAATCGCTCGACCGATTCGGTTGAGTGTTCCACCATATGATAGATTGGAGGTGGGGCTACAAAGTAGGCAAACTTTGGCCCGCCTGATGGCCCCCCATGTCAAGCAAAAATTGCAAAACATTCTTAAAATCGTTATATCTCGCTAAGTTAAAAGGCCACAGAGTTCAAATGGCATCCATACGAAGCTCCGACTTTCATACTAGCTGTCTGTCGAGTTTCACTTCTCTATCTTCAGAAACTTCGGAGTTATAGCTCAGTTTCTTAAAGGGTAACAACAAGCCGAAGTGACCGGAAGTGAATAGTTTTTATTAAACTTGCAAGTCCTATAGCTCGGAAACGGCTCGGAATATTTTGATAAAAGTTGTTTTGGATAAAAGATCGCAAAGTCAGCTTCAGTATAGACGGCTTTTGGACTTCCAAAATGGCAAAGAAAAGAGGAAGAAGAAGCAATTACCAATTTACGCCCACTTTTGACGACTTCAAACTAGGCGTGGCAAATTTTTATTTATTGAATTACAATTCTCAATGTGTTCTGTATCAGCTGTCAAAATTTCATGCACTTATCTCCTAAAACAACGGAGTTATTACAAAAAACCTAAAACTGTTTTTGAGCCAGAAAAATTTTAAAAATTTCGGTTATTTTTTTGTAAAACACCAGGTCAACAGAAGCTGGTAGGAGGTGGATTTCAAGAATTAGTTTTTTTCAAAACGCTATAACTCGCTAATCGCTCGACCGATTCGGTTGAGTGTTCCACCATATGATAGATTGGAGGTGGGGCTACAAAGTAGGCAAACTTTGGCCCGCCTGATGGCCCCCCATGTCAAGCAAAAATTGCAAAACATTCTTAAAATCGTTATATCTCGCTAAGTTAAAAGGCCACAGAGTTCAAATGGCATCCATACAAAGCTCCGACTTTCATACTAGCTGTCTGTCGAGTTTCACTTCTCTATCTTCAGAAACTTCGGAGTTATAGCTCAGTTTCTTAAAGGGTAACAACAAGCCGAAGTGACCGGAAGTGGATAGTTTTTATTAAACTTGCAAGTCCTATAGCTCGGAAACGGCTCGGAATATTTTGATAAAAGTTGTTTTGGATAAAAGATCGCAAAGTCAGCTTCAGTATAGACGGCTTTTGGACTTCCGAAATGGCAAAGAAAAGAGGAAGAAGAAGCAGTTACCAATTTACGCCCACTTTTGACAACTTCAAAGTAGGCGTGGCAAATTTTTATTTATCGAATTAAAATTCTCAATGTGTTCTCTATCAGCTGTCAAAATTTCATGCACTTATCTCCTAAAGCAACGGAGTTATTACAAAAAACCTAAAACTGTTTTTGAGCCAGAAAAATTTTAAAAATTTCGGTTATTTTTTTGTAAAACACCAGGTCAACAGAAGCTGGTAGGAGGTGGATTTCAAGAATTAGTTTTTTTCAAAACGCTATAACTCGCTAATCGCTCGACCGATTCGGTTGAGTGTTCCACTATATGATAGATTGGAGGTGGGGCTACAAAGTAGGCAAACTTTGGCCCACCTGATGGCCCCCCATGTCAGGCAAAAATTGCAAAATATTCTCAAAATCGTTATATCTCGACAAGTTAAAAGGCCACAGAGTTCAAATGGCATCCATACGAAGCTCCGACTTTCATACTAGCTGTCTGTCGAGTTTCACTTCTCTATCTTCAGAAACTTCGGAGTTATAGCTCAGTTTCTTAAAGGGTAACAACAAGCCGAAGTGACCGGAAGTGGATAGTTTTTATTAAACTTGCAAGTCCTATAGCTCGGAAACGGCTCGGAATATTTTGATAAAAGTTGTTTTGGATAAAAGATCGCAAAGTCAGCTTCAGTATAGACGGCTTTTGGACTTCCGAAATGGCAAAGAAAAGAGGAAGAAGAAGCAGTTACCAATTTACGCCCACTTTTGACAACTTCAAAGTAGGCGTGGCAAATTTTTATTTATCGAATTAAAATTCTCAATGTGTTCTCTATCAGCTGTCAAAATTTCATGCACTTATCTCCTAAAGCAACGGAGTTATTACAAAAAACCTAAAACTGTTTTTGAGCCAGAAAAATTTTAAAAATTTCGGTTATTTTTTTGTAAAACACCAGGTCAACAGAAGCTGGTAGGAGGTGGATTTCAAGAATTAGTTTTTTTCAAAACGCTATAACTCGCTAATCGCTCGACCGATTCGGTTGAGTGTTCCACCATATGATAGATTGGAGGTGGGGCTACAAAGTAGGCAAACTTTGGCCCGCCTGATGGCCCCCCATGTCAGGCAAAAATTGCAAAACATTCTCAAAATCGTTATATCTCGACAAGTTAAAAGGCCACAGAGTTCATATGGCATCCACACGAAGCTCCGACTTCCATACTAGCTGTCTGTCGAGTTTCACTTTTCTATCTTCAGAAACTTCGGAGTTATAGCTCAGTTTTTTAAAGGGTAACAAGTCGAAGTGACCGGAAGTGGCTAGTGTTTATTAAACTTGCAAGTCCTATAGCTCGGAAACGGCTCAGAATATTTTGATAAAAATTGCTTTGAATGAAAGATCGCAAAGTCAGCTTCAATATAGACGGCTTTTGGACTTCCGAAATGGCAAAGAAAAGAGGAAGAAGAAGCAATTACCAATTTACGCCCACTTTTGACGACTTCAAACTAGGCGTGGCAAATTTTTATTTATCGAATTAAAATTCTCAATGTGTTCTCTATCAGCTGTGAAAATGGCATGCACTTAGCTCGTAAAACAACGGAGTTATTACAAAAAACGTAAGTAAAACTGTTTTTGAGCGGGAAAAATTTGAAAAATTTCGGTTATTTTTTTGCAACACACCAGGTCAACAGAAGCTGGTAGGAGGTGGATTTCAAGAATTAGTTTTTTTCGAAACGCTATAACTCGCTAATCGCTCGACCGATTCGGTTAGTGTTCCACCATATGATAGATTGGAGGCGGGGCTACAAAGTGGGAAAGCTTTGGCTCGCCTGGTGGCCTCCTATGCCAGGCAAAAATTGCAAAACATTCTCGAAATCGTTTTTATAATAACTCCGTGTTTTTAAGAGAAAAGTGCATGAAATTTTGACAACTGATAGAAAACACATTGGGAATTCAAATTTGTTAAATAAAAATTTGTCAAGCCTACTTTGAAGTAGTCAAAAGTGGGCAAAAATAGGTAATTACTTCTTCTTCGTCTTTTCTTTAGCCGTTCCCGAGCTATAGGGAAACTATTGAAAACTAGCGATTTAAAAAAATTTCGATAACTCCACAGTTTCTGAAGACACAGACTTTATTCGACTCGAATGTGATTTATTTATAAATTTATCGTTATTTTTTTTAACCAAAAATGTATACATGTTGTTCGTCGTTTTTTGGAGAATTTATTTAATTTATATGTATCTATTTCTGAGATAAAATTATATAAAATATAAAATTAGAAAAAATGTGTTATAGCTTTGCTAAAGCTGTTTGAGTGTTAGGTGTGATTTCAAGTATATATAATTTTTTATTTTTCATCTGATACAAAATATTAGTTTTGTTTATCGAACTGTTAAGGAATATCATCATTTATTTAACATAATTTGCGTTTTTCATGCAATATTTTAACTATGAATTTAAAGTTTGCTGTTTAAATTACACTAGAACTCAGACAGATTAATTATTATTTTATTTCATAGGATTTCAACTGTTATTTTATTGTATAGGATTTATTTAAGTGGTGTTTGATTAAAAATTTTGACTTTGACAAGCTTATTTTAAACCTGCAACATTTTATTTTATCTAATTGCTGAAGCTTAAAATTAGATGCTTATGTGGAGCCTCAAACGCGGAAGTTTCAACAGTAGCTTTGTACATAATCTTGTGTTTCTGTTGTCCTGGTTGTTTCTGTTGCAGTTTATCTGTAAATAAAGAAAGAGGAAACGAAATATATATAAATTTTTTTTAATAAAAACATTTATCTAAAAGCTAAACTTATTTCAAACTTCAAAAATAGGAGTACGAATTTAAATTAAAAAAAATAATCCACAAAAATTAGTTGAGATGATGAAAAATTTTTAGCAGCATTTTTGCATTGTAGTCTTTCAATTTGAATTTCTTGCTGAAGGATGTGTTTGTTAGTGCTTTCACTTTCTTCAGGGTTGAAATAACAAACAAAAAAAAAAATTTGAAGTGAGAGTGGCGTTGGCTAAAGTAGTTAGCACGTTGACTACAAAACTGAAAATCCTGGGTTCAATCCCTGTATCCGACAGTCATCAAAATAACAACACCACGCATTTTTCTGATGTGCTGATGTGCATTAGAGTCCCTTTGCATCAGTTGTTTTAGGAAAGTTCAAGTGATGAAGGCATAGTCACTGGTCACTGGACTATACCGACTTCAGCAGATGCTAATCCTAATGTAACATCAGAGCGCCCTCTTTCGTCGGTATTGTGTAGCAAAATCATCGGCGAAGTAAAATAACCAATAAAATGGCTACTAAACACAGCTTCAAGAATTTAATACGCCTCCTTTAACACCAGAACTCGCTGCAACACTGCATTATTAAAAAAAAAACGTGCAAAAAGCAGAGTTGTAAAAGAATGAAGCTTTCTTCTATCTCTTCCTTCACCACCTGTCTTCTATCACTATCCCTTTCCTAAAGAAGGTAACACCTAGTAATAGTGGTAGGCATTAATTGCCTGAGTGTTACTTCTTTTTATTTAAAAAAAAAAACTGGACCTCGGTTTCACAAATCAAATAAATAAGAGTTTGTTTACTCTTCTAAATTTTAGTTCGAGTTACTATTTCCTGCAAAGTAGTTAAATTTTAATAATAGTTAATGGTTAAAATGGCTATACATACTACTTGTTTCATGTAGACAAATTAGATTATACATCGTTAATTTTTCATATAAAAAATTAAATGTGCAGTCCATTTTATTTCGCATAAAAATAGTCAATTTAATTTTTTTTTTGAATTTTTTTTTGCATAAAAAATGGGCGATGTATATATAGTCCATTTAACTTTTTGCATGAAAAATATACGATGTATAGTTCGTTTAATTTTTTGCATAGTTCATTAAATTTTTTCATAAAAAAATTTTTGCATAAAAAATGGGCGATGCATATATAGTCCATTAAATTTTTTGCATGAAAAATAGACGTTTTATATAAATTCCGTTTATTTTTTTCCATGAAAAATGGACGATGTATAGGACGATGTATTATAGTCCATTAATTCTTTTTTTCATAAACAATTTTTTTGGATGAAAAATGGACGATGTATAGTCCAGTTAATTTTTTGCATGCAAAATAGACGATGTATAGTCGATTAAAAATGCACGATGTATAGTCCAGTTAATTTTTTGCATGCAAAATAGACGATGTATAGTCGATTAAAAATTGACAATGTATAGCCTGTTCTGTTTTTTTGTATTAAAAATGGACTATTTAATTGTTTGATTGAAAAATGGACGATGTATTGTCCAGCTAGTTTTTCTTAAGAAAATTGGCTAATTACATTACATTTTTTGTAACGAAAAATTAAGTGGGCTTTACATAATACGATATTCCAAATTATTATGGGTTTTTTTAGTTATGACTTTAACAAGATTTATATATGTAGATATATTGATTTGTGGAATTAACTTTAAATTTTATTAAGATTTCGTACATTGCTACAGGGAACATATTACAGTTACAGTGACCATGTCTTAGCTAGATAATCTATATTTTTCATTTACATTTTCTCAAAGGAAAACTGTGTATGCTACAAAAAGGATAAAAATAAGAAATTGCAAAAGTTTGTAAAAAAAAACAATTTTATTGAAAAAAAGGCTACAACAGCTTGTACTCGTATGCAGACATGCATATGAGTCAAATGTGTAACGAAGTTTATTTTAATAAATTTTTAGAGTAGTAAGAGTAACCACCGTAGTTTTTACGCCTATGTTATGCCAGGCTTTTAGCTATGTCTTGCTGAAAGTGGCATCGTTGTACTTGGTTGTTTTGCCTTTCTTACTTTTTCTTTATACACAAATATTCAATTTATTAATAAAGAGTGTCAGTATCATAGACTCACGCCTTTGGCTTCATTCGTATTTGCCTTTTCATTTTTGGACCATCCTTAGGCAGCATATTTGTAAGGGGGTGGGGGCGGTAAGAAAGCTCTGAATTTTTGTTAAAATTATTGTTCGCTCTTTTCGGCTTTTAGTAGCAGCAGTAGCTTGCTTTAAAAAAACGTTTCAACGTTGTTATTTTGTTGTTTCTTTTTTGTTTTTGTTATTAAATTTATTTATCCGTAAAGGATGTTGTTATCCCTTTTATTTTGTACGGCTTGTTTTCCTTCCCCCTGTTTTTCTTACTTTTTTGTTTGCAAGTAAAAAAATGTGTTTGTATGCTTCAGAGTTCTTTCTATTTTGTCATTTTAGTTGTACTTTTTTGTTTGTTGTTGCTGCTGCTTTTCTTGTCCTTATGATCCTGTGTCTTTTGTCGAGTTAAGTGTTGACATATAAAATAAGTTTTTATGCTTTTGTTACAAAATAATGACCCTCATCATCACCATGAAATGTTTTAATGTTGTAGTTGTTGTTATTGTTGCTTTAACTATTATTGTTATTGTATGTCCTTATGTTCCTGTAATGTAGTAGACAAGTGTAATAAGGATTCTTTTTTTTTTTTGTTTTTCTTGGTCAGCCATTGGAGCATATTGTGTGCGAGGGATCATTTCTAATAAATTCTTAAAAGCAAAAACACACAAAAAAAAGTTCATTCAACTTTTTTTTTTTCAAAAAAATAAAAACATTACATCAGCGCTTTAATATCGAATTTAATTACCAAAATAATTGGTAAGGTTGCTTGTACAACATTTAGAATAGTGCATACATGTATACAAAATGGGTCAATGGGTTTATTTAATATTATCTAGAGTATTATTGATGGAATTACTAACCAGATGCTGATTAAGTTACCTCGTATTGCAATTAGAATCCTGTTATTCATTTTTAATGCCATTTTACGACTAGAGTATTATCCACACGGCTGGAAGCTTTCCAAGGTTAAAATGATTCTAAAGCCAGGTAAAGATCTTACCAAGGCTGAGTCATATAGGCCAATAAGTTTACTGTCAACAATGTCAAAGCTATTCGAAAAGCTACTCATGACAAAATTGTCTTCAATTTTAACTGATAATGGGTGCATCCCGGACCATGAATTTGGTTTTAGAAGCCAACATAGGACCATTGAGCAAACGCATAGATTGGTTCAATTTATAAGAAAATCATTTGAAGAAAAGAAGTATTGTTCTGCCCTGTTTATTGATGTTTCTCAGGCATTTGATAAAGTGTGGCATGAAGGTCTAATTTTAAAATTGAAGACATACTTACCAATAAACATTCTAAATCTTTTTGAAAGTTACATTCTTGCCCGAAAATTTACAGTTGTGGAAGGAGACTTTATGAGTATGCCTGAAACTATCTCATCCGGTGTGCCACAGGGGAGTATACTGGCACGAGTTTTGTATTTGATTTATACTTGTGATATGCCTGTGAGCAGTAGTATCCATACTTCTACATTTGCCGACAATACAGCCTGCCTTAGTATGCATGAAAACCCTTACGAGGCGTATCGATATCTTCAGGAACACAATGCCCAGCTGGAGCTATGGTTAAACATATGGAGAATTAAGGTAAATGAACAAAAGTGTATTCAAGTAACATTTACCGTATGAAGAGTTACTTGTTCCCCCATTCGGATTAACAATCAAGTTGTTCCTCAACATTTACATGTGAAATATCTTGGTATACACCTTGATCGACGGCTTACATGGAAACATCACATTGACTCTAAGTTAACTCAAATGAAACTAAAATGGCTGACTGGCAGAAATTCAACACTCAGCCTAGACTGCAAACTTTTAATATATATACAAGTCGCTTTTAAAGCCAATATGGTGCTACGGAATTCAGCTATGGAGCACCGCTTCAGCTTCAAATGTTGAGAAAATCCAACGAAGGCAAAACAAGATTTTACGTTTGATAACATCGGCTCTATGGTTCATCAAAAATTATTTTTTTATTTTTTATTTAAGCTTAAAGTTAGCAATTTTTTTTATTTTTTTAACACAAACACAATTCGCAAAGCGATTACTTGTCTGCGAAAAAACACCCAGGGTCTATGGTGGGAATCGAACCCACGACCTCTGGACTGAGAGGCTAGCATCGCTACCACTCAGCCACAGAGGCACCAAATATACATCGTGATTTAAATATGCCACTAGTGACTGAAGAAATTGCAAAATAGGCAGGCAAATATCTAAAAAAAACTCGAGTCACATCCTAATGCGCTTGCTCGTAATATTTTGAACTTTACTGGACACATCCGCTTAAAAAAGAGATACAAGAGCAAATACTAAATACTCCAGATGAAGCTGCTTGAAAATACTTTTTTTTTTGCCTATCACTACTTATGTATTATTAATAACTGTCACTAAGTTTATGTCCGACATTGGTCGGTCCTACTAATTATATTTTAGATTTATATGCATTAAAAAATATTATTATTTAGAAGATTTTTTCTTTTAATTTTATTCAATTTTCCCATTTTATTTTGCTTTACTTTACTTTACTTAACTTTTCTTTACTTTACTTTGGTCTACTTTATTTTATTCAATTTTATTTTATTTTTTTCAATTTTATTTTATTTTTTTTAAATTTTATTTTATTTTACTTTATTTTATTTTATTTTATTTTATTTTATTTTAGTTTATTTTAGTTTATTTTAGTTTATTTTACTTTATTTTTTTACATATTTTATTTTACATTATTTTTTTATTTTCTTCCATTTTATTTTATTTAATTCAATTTTATTTTATTTTATTACATTTTATTTTATTAAATTTTATTTTACTTTATATGTTTTATTTTATTATATTCAATTTAATTTTTTTTTTCATGTTTCATTTTACTTTATTTTATTTTATTTTATTTTACTTTATTTTATTTTATTTTATTTTATTTTATTTTATTTTATTTTGCTTTATTTTATTTTATTTTATTTTATTTTATTTTATTTCACTTTATTTCATTCTGTTTTATTTTATTTTGTTTCAGTTAATTTAATTTTGTTTCATTTAATTTAATTTTATTTTATATTTTATGTTATTTTATTTTATTTTAATTTGTTTTATTTTTTTTTTATTCTGTTATTTTTTTATTTGTTTTTCTTCTTAAATTGAACTTTTAGTATTTTTTAATATATTTTTATTTTTTTTTTAATGTACATATTTATGTAGTGCAGCTCTGCTTAGTTGGTATAGCCTTTCTTTTTTGAAATACCTAAAAAAAGCTCAGATCATTGCAGCAAAAAGAATTTAGACTCTAAAAAATAACACCCTTATGCAAAAACGTTTGTTAAAGTTAAAGCATGTGTTAAAACCGGTTTTGCAATACAAAATTCGTTTGTTAAACCAATTTTAAATTTAACAATCGTTTTTGCATAAGGAGGTAAATCTATACCATGTTAATGCATTTGTATGTGAATTCAGTCCTCAAGTAATGTGTGCATGAGTGTGTGTTTGTGTGTGTGTGTGTGTGTGTGTAATGCGATATCTAGTCCAAATTTAAAATTGCTTTAGAAATATCACAGTTACACATACAAAAGTGTAAGTTAAGCTGCACTAAACATGCCAGTTTCTTCATGGCATGTCCTTTTAATTTTTGTTCGTTTGTTTGTTTAGTTGTTTGTTTTCAGGCTAGTATTTACATTTAGATCCAGAAAAATGTATCACACACACAAAAACTAAAAATACTAATCATCATGCCAAACAATACACAACAACGCGTGTTGGGTATTGAATGTCCATAGAGGAGAATGGAATGAGAAGGGCGGGGTATGGAGTGCAGCAGATATCAATAGCAATAACCGAAAATGAAAAGCAATATATGTATGTATATATGTATCCTGTGTGTGTACTCGTATATCCTGTTTAGTATCCCTACTATTAAATGTTTTGTTTATTATTGTTTCTATGCTTTCATTTCGTTGTTACCTTGTATCCTGTGGTTAAGTTGATATGAATGTGAGTGTATGTGTTTGTTTTGCTTTAATTCAATTCTTTATTGGCATTTGTTATGTTGACAAATTCTTTTGATTTTCAATACCTTTTATCCTTTCCTCTATTGTTAAGGTAGCAATTTTTTTTTTTTTTTTTTTTTTTGATTTTTTGTTGAGTAGCAGACTTTTGTACGAATTTTCTCTTCTTTCCTGTGCTCAGTTCAAACAATTAGCAGAAGCTTAATATCTGAGTTGGTAAAAGTAAAAAGCATTGCATTAAAAATAAGTGTATCTAAGTATATGTGTGTACGTACATGTTTCTTTGAAATTGATTGACGGACAGTTAAACACAATTTACCCATTATCCTAATGACAACCTAAAAATTTCTACTTTGCCCCAGATGACACAGAAATAAGTCACAAGTGAGCAGTTTATGAAGATGGGAAATGAAATTCAAAAGAATCTACAGAAAATTAACAAATAGAGATAGATGACTTCAGTAAATCAATTTATTTGTTATTTTTTCATGGATTTTAGTTCGGCTTTCTAAAATCAATTTAGGTGGCAATGAGCAAGAAATATGTTTATATATAGAAAAGGTCATATGATGTACAAAAAACTCTTGTTATAAATAATGTTGTTAAAATGACTGCTCCCGATCTCAATGCTGGTATCTCAATACGCTGGTAAAATGCATTTTATATTGTTTCAAATAACCTTTTGTGACAACCTTCCATCGCGCGGGGGCTATTTACCAACCATTCTAGTTCACTTTACAGTAGACCAAACCTATCGGAGATTGAATCTAAAAGGCTTAATAACGGCTTCGCTTAATAATCTCAGATTGGGGTCATGTGGTTACAGTTGATTTCAATGCTCGTAAGATCCAGTGTTATTAGCCTACACATACTCCTGCAGGTTCTTGGTCTCGTTCAATTCAAACCTCTCAGCTAGTATAGACTGTTTATTAGACGATTGTGTTTAATATAAAACTCCTAAAAGAATCTCCTGATGATGATCTGAAGAGTGAAAATAACAAAGATATTTACAGCCAAACCCACGATATCGAACGTTGTCGTTCGCAATCATTTTTAACGGGAAACAGCTGATTTGGGACCCACTAAACTTGTTCAGCACGACATGTCGATCGACAATGCATGCGAACGATGACGTAACCATTTCCATACAAATTTGGTACGCACTATGAAAATTCAAATGACAACAACTGTCAAAACCAGTCACTTGGTTTGTGCTTGTCGACAAAACAAAAAAGTACACATAAATACCAAATTGTTAAACAAATTTACATTTATGAAAATCAAAAATAAAAATGTTAATTTTTTGGCATTTATTTTATTTATTTAACTCACAAACATGCATTTTTGTCACATAATTCTTTTTGAATTACATACATACATACATACATATATATGTATGTATGAATGTGTATACGTGCAATTTATCTAACCAATTCTAAACACTCAATTAGGCAAATTCCTCTTTCCACTTCAATAGATTGCTTGTCCCATTGGTGCTACTCCCCTCCATTCTTCATTACAATCCGCTTGCATTATTTTAGGAGTATCTACACATTTCAACTGATACATTTATTTATATTTTATATTATATTTCACACACAAAATTTTGAAAATAACTTTTTAATTTTTTTTTGTATTGTCTTATGTTTTTTATTGTTGTTATTTTTATTATTTATTTGTAGAAACTTTAAGTAGCATAGAGTTTATTTTTGAAGTTTTTGATGTGGCAATATGCTAATTTGACAATGAGTAAATGCATTACGTTAACAACGTGAAGCCCGACGACCGACAAGTCGATAGTTAGTGGGTCGCTCAAACGAACTATAATGAGTGACTTGTCGTCAGTCGATCGAGTTGTCGATCGACATCGTGGGTTAGGCTGTTACTTTTTCCTTATTAGTTGAATAGGGGTGTCCAGAAAAGCTAGCGACGTGCGTAATGGTCTGATGTTTCAAAATTGTTTTTAAATAGATTGGTAGTGAATCAGTAAAATCCAGGGTTGGAAAATGTCAACTTTTTTTGGTATATAATACTAACTGGCTAACACTAATTATTGTGTTTTTTTTAGTTAATTACGCCTTTTTTTGCTTTATAAAGAAAATAAATTGTATTGAAAATCACAAAAATTAATAAGATAGGTTCAGGGCTGGACAATTTAATTTTTTTTTGTGTACATAGAAGTAACTGGCTTATACTAATATTGGTTTTTTTTTCTTAATTACGCCTTTTTTATATTTGACGAAGTAAAAGATTGGCATTGAAAATCATGAATATTAAAAATACGGTTCCAGCGTTAGGAAATTGAAATTTTTCTATTAGATAAAAGTAATTAACTGAAAATAAAAAAAAAATGTCAAAAAGACGGTTGGTTACAGGGTTAGTAAATTTAACTTTTTTGGTTAACAAAAAAATCAATTAAAACTTATTTTTCTATTTGACATTTAAGAAAGAAATGGAGTGATATTGAAAACCAGAAAAATCAACAAGATTTAACTTTTTTTGGCATATAGAAATAACTACCAACAATGTTTTTTTTTTTGTTAATAATACCATTTTAGCGTTCCGTGCACCAAATGTTAAATGAAAAGACCCATATGGTTTCCTAAAAAAAAATCCAAAATTAAAAAATGCCGAAACAAAAAACCCTCAAACTTAAAAAGCTCCTAAATGAAAAATATTATCAAAAATAAAATAAATCGCTCAAAAATTAAGAAAAAGCACCAGGAAAACATCACCAAAATGAAAAAACTGAACGCCAGAATTAAAAAAAAAACGTCATAGCTAAAGAAACGCCAAAAACTGAAAAAAGTCGCAAAAACGAAAAAAAAGCTCTAAAACTAAAAAGTTGCAAAAAAAAAACGGAAAAAGATTACCTTGCGTTCGATTATATAGGCTAAAGTTCCTATAGTATATGTAGTGTCCGTACGGAACTCTTTGTGTGCGAGTCAAAGTTCAAGTGATATTAAGGCCCCTGGGAAACTGTCTGGCTTTCTTTTCAAAAACTAGAGTTTTGTGTTGGGTTTTTTTTTGGATCCCTCCCTCGTACATGTATTTTAATTTAAAAGTGTGAGTGTGAGCTAGACTGACACCGTAAGCTGTAATGTAATTGTGGTGAAGTATGAGTGTGACCAGCCTTTTAAATAATTTTTTGTTGGTCTGCTATTTTTTATAAAAAAAAAAAATACATACAAAATTAATGCAGTTTTTGTGTTCATCTTGTTGTAAATTTTCGCGTGTGTGTCACTTTTGTTTTTGAGACAGTTTGTTGAACATTGATATGTTGGTCCAATCCTTTTATTTTTTTTTTTTTTTTTTTTTTTTTTTTGTAAAAAAATGTTATGAAGAACCTTAAAGTTTAATGTGCGTAACAAAAAGACAGAGCTTCTGTCTAAAGCTTAAATTAGAAGTGCCATACCGTATTGAAATAGCCATAACCAAAACCAAAATTCATCTGGTTTATCAGTGTGGCCCATTAGTTTGGTTTGATCAGCTGTTGGTTATGGTTATAGCACGTCTAATTTAAGCTTAATGTAGGTTTATAAATAAATTACTTTTTTAATAAAACTTCCAAAAATCCATTAAAAACAACTTCCTGAATAAATTCAAAATCCATTAGACAAAATTTTTTCTTGTTTTTAAGAGCAAATATTGAAATTATATTTATTAAACGGCCTGCCTTTTGAAGCTTTAAAAAGTTCTGCAAATATAAATGAAAAATCAATTTCACAAAATAAATATGGGATATCAAAAATTTAAAAAATTCCAAAGACAAAAAAAACAAATGCAACATATGAAAGCGAAAACTGACTTTTTACCAAAAAAAAAAGCGTCATTAATCATAGCAGCAGAATTCCTTCCAACCATCCATTCATACATCCATCCATCTTTTTATCCTTGTATTTACTCATACCACTGTGGAAAATTAAAACAAGCCTGATGAAAAATTCAATGAAACCAAGTCAATGGAAGAGAGAAAAGAATTGTATTGAAACGGAAAGTATAATGTGTTAAGCAGAGATGAATGTGAGTCACGTGATTATATGTGAGTCACGTAAAGCATGACAAAACATGATATCAAATGCGTCACTGAAAGTGCAATGTTTGCATCAACAGTTTAAAACGATTTCCACTAATTCCACTTTTTCCACCACATTTTTTTTCCCACCTTGTCACAGAAATCGATTTATATTTGAAACAAAACTAAATTGAAATCGATATAAAATTCATCATCCTGACTCACAAGTTTTGACATTATTCAAGAGATTTTAAGTCGAAAACGACAACATGTGATATTTTTCGAAAGCCACATGCTTGTGCATGACCGTGAGTGCAAAAGTATTCAACCTGATTGGGCATGAGTGATATTAGATATTAGATAGCTGCTGCCATAATCACGTGAGTTACTTGGGCAATCAGTATAAAAATATTTAGTGTGAGTAAGTATGCATGAGCGCAATATACTCTGGATTAAAAATAAACCAGAAATTCTCAAGTGAAAATATAAATGGCAACATTATTATATATATGTTTTTAAATAATATATATATCTAGTCACCATCTCTAGTGGAAGTAAATAATATTATTTCATCCATTATTCCATCACTTATGTTCATGAAATCGCCTCTTGCAAAAATTACATTTCTAGTAGAAAATTTACTCACGATATCATCTCTAGTGGAAAGCAACAATAGAATGCCATCCGTTATGTATGTGCATATGTATATTCGTACAAACATACATATATGTAAGTCTGCATCTAACTACATGCATTGTTTTTTTTTTTTTTTTTTTTTTTTTTTTGTTACAATATGACACACAATGAACACAAAATTTGACAGATTAAAATTGGGAAGCAATCTTCCGTTTTTAAGCAAAATTAATGGAAAATAACTTAACAATAAATAACAAAAAATAAAAATTGTACCAAGGTGATGAGTTTTTAAGTTTAAAGTAATATGAAGGAAAAGCAAACTCCATAGCAACAGGTCTAGCCGATACAGTGTGAAAGAATATTGGATAAAGAATATGAAACATGATTGATGGCTGATATTCTTACAACAAAAGGTATTAAATGTAAATTAAAATAAGCAGCTTTTCTAGAATATTTATTTAAAAAAAAAACTCCAACTTTTTTTTATTCTTAGAGTATTTTGTACGAATTTTCCAGGCGAGTTATTAGCTTGTTAGCTGTCATTTGTTCAGTCTGTTTACAAATTATCGTGGACGGATATAGCGTTCAGCAACACGTGCTAATCATGAAATTATTTGATCACTATGACTGTTCTGATCGGTCAACTGAACCAAATTTTCATAGAAAAATCATCTTCAGAGATGAAGATGAATGGGTACGTCGTGCGTTTCCAGAAGTCTTGATAATATTATTTAAGATGAAATGCATTTGAATTTCTCTGATTTAAAAAAAAATATTTACTACACCTAGAACGAAAATAATAGGCTAATTCCTTGGAATTCGTTATAAGCAAACTCAACTGTGCATTGAAGCAGTTCAACTAAGGGCGACTTTTTGGGTTCGAGATTAAGATAAGTTTATTTCTCTAATTAGCTAATCCGAAAATTAACTTAATCTCAAATTAATTTAGTTTGATATTTTTGAGTGGTAGTTCAAACTTCTTATTATGTGTAGTATTACCATACTGAGGAACTAAATAGTGGCAACATTTTCCGTGTAAAAGTCATACATGTTATCAACACACTTTAACTTTTTGTGGGAAGAAGAAGAAACAAGTAAAATATTATGCGTGTTAAAGGAAATAGATAAATAATATAAAATATATATATTTATTTATGTGTTTTTAAATTATTTTATCATATAATTTTTACAAAAAGTTATATATTTCACAAGTGTATGTTGTCAATCTTAATGCATGATTAAACCACCACGATTGGCCGCTTAAACTAGCAAGTAAAACTATATAATCGACTACCCAAAAATCACAAATGAAAATTAAGGTTAATTTAATCTCTAATCTTGAACTCAAAAAGTCGCCCTAAATGTTTAGGAAGATCTTATTGCTCTTGTTTGTAAAACTTATTAAGGCTTTATAAAGGCTTAATAAGAAAAATTTTGTATGAAAATTTGTCTTAAAAACATTTTATAAAGCCTTCATAATTTTTAATAATAAGACTGTATGAATTTAGAAAATTCAGCCAAAAAGTATGCTATATTTACAAAATTTCATATATCGAGCCATAACCGTTAAACTAGCTTAAACGACACATTTTTTGGACTTCGTGTTTTTGACGAAAATCGACTATTTACGATCGCAAATGATCGATTTTGGTCAAAAATTGAAATTTGAAAATTATGTCGCTTAAGCTATTTTTGCGGTTATGACACGATATAATTTCAAAAAGTATTGCCAGGCCAACGCACAGTGGTACAAATTCTGAATCTAGCTGGACAAAATTGTTTGATGTTAAGTCTATATGATTCAGGGGCTGCTGAATTTGAAAAAAAAATTTTAAAAAAAATCTAGATCGAATTTTTTGAGGAAATACGATAGAGTTGCGTTATTGCTAACTTCGCTAGCATTTATTTTTCATATAATATTAACAAATTCGCATAAGCTTTTATCCATATTATGGACAATTATTTAAAAATTTCTTTATTATTTAAAAAACAGCAAAGTTCAGGTATTGCGAAATCGTCTCAAATTAAAATGAAGTAAATATATTACCGATCCTTCAGCTTTAAATATTAAGGGCCTGCTTCATAAAAAATATTTTTGATTTATTTTTTCATATAAAATTTGTTTTATAACAAAATTATTTTTATGAATAAAGCAGTAATAAAATATTTTCTCAAGGCTCTTTCAAATATACTGTACAACAAAACCAATTTCTAGCAAAGGAAATTAAAAAAAAATTAAATTAAAAATATGTATGAATTGTTTTTTTACGCAGATAGTTAAACTACCCCGTCTGAACCACGGCCTCTTTTGAATGTAAGTATGCTGAATTGCCTCATGGAAACATTGCATTTGATGCATAGGATGTGCACAGAACTGTTATGCAAAATCTTATGAGGAATATTTTAACCCTTTAACTCTTTTATCTAAGGTATTTTATTGTCCCTTTCTGAAAAAGTACAAAACGGGGTTCAAATACTCCGTAATACTATTAACCATAAAATTCTGCTACAATGAATATAGCAAAGTTTCACTTTTAACTTAAACATTAGAAGTTAGTCAAACCCAAAAAAATGTTTGAGGGTTAATTTCACAGTTACACACACTTGCATTTTAGGTATAGCATGAGATGAGTTGAAATTTTTTATGTACAATTTTAAGATTATAATACTTAGAATACAGCAAAGCTGTAAGTTCAAATTAAAAACCAAAAAGATCAGTCAAAGCTTAAAATGTGTACTAGGGTTAATTTAAGTTTTTATTAATTTTTTTATATTAAGGTCAAAGTTTGAGCTTTTTAATATGAAAGTATTCATTGTAGATTTTTTTTGCAACTAGTTCTGTACAACATTTCAAACCTCAAAACTTCTCCGTATGAGTCTTGCGTAAAAAAGGTTGAAGTAATATGAAGAAATATCGAGAATGTTGTTAAAATATGCTACAAAAATGTTTGCAAAAAGTTCCATAATAAGTATCTTAATTTAGCAAAGCTCAAAGTTTAACTTTAGTATAAGAAATGAAATTTAACCATAGTATGCCAATTAAAAGGCCTCATCCATGAAGTCGAAAACGTTCGACTTGTCATGCAATTGCATTTGACAAAAAATATAAGTTTAGAATTTGAAATAAAGTCAAAATTTTAAAATTTGTTTTTGTTTTGAATGTAAGTGTGTGGCAAGTCGAACGTTGCACAGTGGGGATTTTGTATCAAAAAATGGAAATGATTCTGCAATTTTTTTCCGATTGTTATGAAATTTCATACAGCATTTGAAGAGGTGTCACGGAGCTAAGTCTGGAATTTGGAGTTATATATCTCTAAAGGGGGCGGAGCCACAATGCTCCAAGGCGGGCAACATCGGTTTAATAAAAAAAAACCGATGCCAAGCTGATGTTTTTAATCAGATAATAATAATTTTTTTCAAGTGGATCTTTCCATCCAAGAGCTGCTTCATTTATAAGTTTCCGCTTACAGTTTAGGAAATATTCGAGAAAAAAATTAAAAATTTTGTGTTTTTGTCAACTTTGGTAAATTTTTCTACAATTGAAGAAGTCAAATGCTGCATGAAATTTCATAACAATCGGACGGCTCGTTTATAAACTGTAGAATTATTTCCATTTTTTAACGAAATCCCCCACTTTGCGTTATCGGCATCATGGGACAGGCACTAAGTTTCGACTGAGGTTTTTGTAGTTTAAATTGCGCTTAGAGCGTTTATGTATTATAGTGGAATTTAATGGCATATATTTTTATAGAACATTTTCACTCGATACATCCAGTAATAACTGCTAAAAAAGCTTAAGCAAAACAGTTTTTTGGATTTTATTTTTTTTTATTATTATTTACGAACGCAAATAATATATTTGGTAAAAAAATTAAGTTCGAAAACTATGTCGCTTAAGGTTTTTTTAGCGGCTATGACACGACATGAGCTTTTCAGGACTTTTTATACCATTTTCGAGAGGCTTAAGAAAGAAGAACGACAGGGTTAGAATTAGAGATGTGCACGTGAACGTTTTTTGACTCACGACACGCACGCTCACGCAGATAAATATTTTACTCACGCACTTTCACGCACGAATGATATTGAAAATTTTCACAATCACGCACGCTCACGAACCAAATATTCTTAATCACGCACGAGTGGTTTACAACTTATCACGATAACGCACGCTCACGAAAAAGTATGTAATCCAATTTGTAACTTTTTTTTTTTTTTTTTTAAATAGGTTTTTACACATACATATGTATGTATGTACATATGTATGCACGTTATATGTAAAATTTACATTGCACATTGGGGACTTTTAGAAAGTAAATGGCAATAAATCTGGAACTTCTAAGCTACTGATTGGATTTATATGAAACTCCTAACATCCGTAGAGGAGGACTTAGGCTTTATAACACAAGCCTTCTGGCTTGAGCAGGACATGAGTTACAGTGGGCCAAAGTTGACTACCTGGGACTCAAAAAAACTTCTGAGGCTTGTAACTTTTTTAAAAATTATCCGATTTTTAACGGATAAGGCGTTTTGACATAAACTTCTAATTCTTAAGAAATAATTTCCCAAGATGTGTTTCCGTATCTCTCATAAGATATTTTACTTAAGCCAAAGAAATTTTTTTTGCCTTGACCTTTTTTATTATTTTGCTTATTATTTTTTAGTTCATTGTTGGATTTTAAGTTAAAAGACATCATTAAATTTTTGACAACATTTTAAATAAAAATAGGAAAAAAAATTTATTAACATATCCATTTGTGAAATCGGGAAAAGGCTAAAAAAAAAATCAAATTTTAAAATTTTCCCTGAAAAAGGCATGTGTTTTTTTAAATCTCTTCATTATTTTCAGTTTTGTAAAAAACTTTGTTTGACACATTTTTAATTTTTTAATTAGATAACGCTAAAGACAATGCATAAAGAATGTGCTCAGAGCCAATTATTCTGTATTTCGGACCTACATTCAACAATATCATAAAATAGTAAATTTTAAAAATATTTGTTGTGTTTAAGCAGTTAAAAAAAGTTGTGACGGTCGATTTTGAAAGTTTCAACTGTAAGATTGTTTTATGTAAATAGTTTTATAAATTTTTAACTAAAATTTAAGAGTGCCTTTTTATAAATGCGGATGTACGCGTAGTTTTTCAAAATTTCAAAACTCCGTACTTTCAAAATTTAGGGAAGATATAGCTGTGTACCATAAAAAAATATATTAAAATAATTTTAGTTTTCTACATTGGTATCATGGTGTAATTATACAGGTGACTGCGTAAGGATTTTTTTATTAAAAGGTACGGCAACCATAGCTGTCTAAAGAACCGAAGAACGTCAAAAGCACAAAAATAATTGTACTAAAACCAAAACAAAATCGAATTTTTTGACATTCCTCAGCTACAAAGTACATAGAGCAAAAAATTATCAGCTGAAGTAGCGCTGCCACTTAGTGAGATACACCTTGATTGGTATATTTGAATTTCATATGAGCCAGTTTACTACGCCTAAAAAAAATTGTAACAATAGTTCTATACATAATCTTGTGCAAATGGTCTTGCATCGTAGCATGTGCAAAATGGTATAGTATATTGATACTCACCTATTCAGGAATGATATCTCGTGAGAGCGTGATTAATAAAAATAGCTCACACTCACGCGTGATTAATTATAAATTTGATCATGATCATGCATGAGTCACGCGTGATTCACGCGTGATACGATAAAATCACGACATTTGCACATCTCTAGTTAGAATGTTACGCATTAAAATACATAAATTTTTCTTGTGCTAGAGATTGCATTACATTGAACATTCAAACAAACAAACTTTCAACATTTTAACATGTGATATTCCAAGTGACTTCTAATGAATTTCAAAATATTAAAAGGCTAAATAAATTAATTTTGTTAAGCCGTTAATTTAATTACAATATAATGCCACACATTTAATACAATTATCATGAAACTAACCAGTTTTCTGTCCTACCCTGACGAAACTACACACATATCATTTAAATTTACTTCAAGGCCTTTTCCTTAAGAAAAGCAGCAAGCAAGTGATATGAGATCATTTGTGCTTAGAGAATAGGAATATTAAAAGCAAAATCCAATAATGGTTTCATTAAAGTCCACGCGTGCATACAATTTTGTTATTAATACCTTCTTATAATAACAAACTTGTCATATTACTAACAAAAACACCTCCCACCACCACATCCCTCTCTGTTCCTTTTATGGTACACCACACATGGTGGCGTAAAAAAACACACACACTAACCCCCTTAAGAAGTCTGAATAGGAAGAAATTCTATTTAACTTAATATAAGGATATTTTTTTTATTATAAACTTCCGGGACTTTTAAAATAACAATTTCCTTTCTTCTTTCGTTAAGCCTCTACAAAAGACAATAGATACTCTCGCTGAATTCTATTCTAGATATACTCATATGTATGAGTGTATGTATGTATGTATGTATGTATGTATGTATGTATGTGTGTATAACACAGCATATGGATGACTTATGCTTATCAAGGCACTCACTTTCTCAGTACACAGCCATTCAATTTAGTTTATTGTTCTTCAAAATGTTTTTTTTTCTTCTTTCATTTGTAGACGCTAATAACAATATTGATTAGTTTAATTTTAGTTAAATGACAGCTGGAAGTTTGAAAACCTATAATGAATGCAGCAAACCCCCCAAGTGTCAACACATTTCACAATTTTTTTTCTTTTGCGTTAAATGAATCCTTACAAAGGATATTGTGCATGTATGTATGCAAGGACATACAAATATTTTAGTTATTGTGTCACATTGTAATGATTTGTATTGTTGGAAATTCTAATAAATGTGTCAAAATATGTAACGTGAAAGCGAAACTATCAAATGCGATTGTAAACAGAAATTCCTCAAATGTAATTGATACTTTAATGAAGCAGCATACATACATATGCAGCTATTTGGAGTATAATTGTGCCCTTAATAATGAAAGTGTTCTAAGTAAACAAAAAACTTCAATAAATATTTAATAAACATTAACAGCCTTATTTATAAAAATTATTAGGGCTTTATAAAGGCTTTTTAAGAAAAATTTTGTATAAAAATTTGATATAAATAACAAATAAATAATAACTGCCTTATTCATAAAAAATATTTCAGGTTTATTAAGCGCTTATTTGACATATTTATATGGAAAATTTGTCAAATAAACCTGTAATAAACCTAAAATATTTTTTATGAATTAGACCGTAAATAAATAAATTTATATTAATCGAGGCTAGTACAACTCTAAATTGAAATCTTGTATAATATAAAAATATTTTTTTTTAATCTAATCTAATAAATATTTGGACAAAAAATATATATGACTTAGACCACTTTCATAATTATGGGCTCAATTGTATCAAGAAACTTTTTTAAATTTTTTTTATATATATGTAGTATAATTTTCAGGCATGGATTAAGGAGAGTAGAAAATGAACTTTTTCCCCCAAAAACGACTACGAATATTATTTTATTTATTTATACACATACTTATTATAATTTTGACAACCTGCTATATCTGGAAAACCTTGAAAGGCAAACTTTTGAGAAATTTTCAAAAACTCTAAAACTAAAAAATCACAAAAAACTGATTTTGTTTTTGTTTTCAATATAAATAAGTGAAAGAAAATTTCTTGTCGACATCGTGAGCCAGGCAGAAAATTAAAAAAATACCAAAGGGAAAAATCGCCAATATTAAAAAAGCTCTTAAATGAAAAATACATAAAGGGTGTTTTTTATTGAGGTATAGAACTTTAAGTTGGCATCACTTTTTTAACTGGCGGCCATTTTGTCAGCTGTCAAGTGATTAATATTTAGTTTGGTTTGCCATTTCATCATGAACAGGTTGACAAAAGAACAACGCTTGCAAATCGTGCAAATTTATTTCGAAAATAATGGTTCAGTTCGCGAAGTTTACCGCAAGCTCCGTCCATTTTATGGTCGACATAATCGTCCATCAGAGCAATTAATTCGGTTAACCATGGATCGTTTTCGCACTACGTTTACTCTATGTGATAATACGCATCCGCAGAGACGTCGAACAGTGCGCACCGAAGAAACAATTGCCGCTGTAGAGCAAAGTGTTGAAGAGGACCCGAATGAATCGATTCGCCACCGTGCACAGCAATTGGAGCCGACTAACCGACTATTTTGTTCCCGAATTGGATGGCATGAATGTGGATGAGTTGTGGTTCCAACAAGACGGCGCTACATGCCACACAGCGCACGTCACAATCGATTTATTGAAGGAAACATTCGATGAGCGCATAATTTCGCGGAATGGACCTGTCAATTGGCCACCAAGATCGTGTGATTTGACACCATTGGATTATTTTCTTTGGGGATATGTGAAGTCGCTCGTCTACGCCAACAAACCAGAAACGTTAGGGGACTTGGAAGCCAACATTCGTGGCGTTATTGCCAACATACGGCCCCATATGCTCGAAAAAGTGGTTAAAAATTGGACCTGTAGAATTGGCTTTATTCGAGCCAGCCGCGGCGGCCACATGCCCGAAATCATATTTAAACATTAATGGCATAAAATTATCCTTCCAATAAAGCCAAATTGATGGACATTAAAATGATTTTCTTGTGTTTTATTTCAATTTGAAGTTCTATACCTCTTAAAAAAACACCCTTTATTACCAAAAGTAAAATAAATCGCTAAAATGCAAAAAGCATTACCAAAGTAAACAGGTTGCAAAAATAAGCAAAAAAAAACAAAAAAAAGTTGCCAAAAACCAAAAAAATCGCCAAAACGAAAAATCGTCCAAATGAAGAAAGGTTAACAATCCCTTGGGAAATACCACCCAAAATAAAATAAACGGTTTACATGCAAAAACTCACCAAAAATAAAAAGGTCGCCAAAAAAAATCGACAAAAACCGAAAAAATCGTCAAAACAAAAAAGCATCCAACCTAAACAAATTGCAAAAACTAAAAAACAAACGAAAAAACGCTCAAATAAAAAAAGCGACAAAAATAAAAAATATCTCCAAATATTAAATAAATGGTTAACATGCAAAAAATCAGCAAAAGTAAAAGGATCGAGAAACTAAAAAAAATGCCAAACGAATAAAACGACAAAACGAGAAGAAAACGCTAAAACTAAAAACAACCAAAAAAATTGCCTTAAACCTGAAAAAATCACCAAACCAAAAAAAAAGCGCTAACATTAAAAAAAATGGCCAAAAAAGCTTCAAAACTAAAGAAAAATGCGAAAACTAAAAAACAAACGAAAAACTCGTCAAATATTAAAAAAAAACTCTTAAATGAAAAATACTACAAAAAAATAAAATAAATGGCAAACATGCAAAAAATATTACGAAAGTAAAAAGGTCTCCAAAAAAATCACCAAAACAAAAACTAAAATAATCGCCAAAAACCGAAAAAGTGGCATAAATAAAACAGAGTAAAAACTAAAAAAAATAGAAAATTAAAAAATAATGAAAAATTCGTGAAACACCGAAAAAATCGCTAAAAAGAAAATTTGCAAAATGAAAAAAGGCTAAAATAAAAGATATCACCAAAAATAAAATAAATCTCTAAAAATGCAAAAAATATTGCCAAAGTAAAAAAGGTCGCAAAAAAACCGTCAATAAACGAAAAAAAACGCCAACACGAAAAAAGCGCCAAAACTAAAAAAAAATCGTTTAAACTAAAAACAACCGACAAAGTCGCCAAAAGCCGAAAAAATCGCCAAACTGAAAAAAACAACAAAACTAAAAAAATCGCTTAAAATTACAAAAATCGTCAAAACCGAAAAAAGCGCTAGAATTGACAAATGCCAATACCAAAAATATAAAATGTCTATATCAGTACTTGGATTCACTAGCTAGAAAATCGTAATATTTATCGATATATTTATACGTTTACGTTAACGATAATCTGATTGTGTAATTTTTTTACGATAGTATACATGTCTGGTTTACTCGCCATTTAATTGTATACCATGTGGCATCCTTATACAAAATCTCAAAATAAGCGAAAAGCACATAAAATAATTAAAGAAAAACTAAATGAATTTGAGTTTGTTATTTTGCTTTTTTTACTTCAACCTACTGTCAACATCTTTTCTATTAAAGCAGTGTGCTGTGATACAGTCAGCCATCTTTTCTAAAAGAACAGTAAGCTTTGGACAAAGGGGGAAAGAAAGGACTTCAACTACTTCAAGGACTTGTCTACATTTTCGAATTCCGTGGTAAAAAATAATTGAATTTCACCCAAAATTAACATGTTTTTTATACTTGATAAAGAAAAAGATATCGAAAACAACAAAATTGTCCTTAAAATATATTTATATAAATAAAATATATACATAAAAATTCATGTACCTACAAAAATAATATTGCATTGAAAACAAGCAATAAAATGGTATATTTTTGTAACATTTTTATTACTTTCAAATAGAATTGTAATGACAACAGCAATACACGTGCTCACACTGACACATAAATGCAGGAAACTTGTCTCTTAATGTCACAGTTTGTATTAAATTCAAGAATAATATAACCCAGAGGCGTGTTGCATGCATTTCTCTGCCCGTCTGTCTGTCAATACTTCATGTGATAAAAATGTTCACTAACAATTTTGGCATTTTTTATTTTATTTTTTCTAAATAAAAAAAAACTACCGAGGACAGTTTCTCTAGTTATTGGGACACAAGCAGAACAGCAAAAAATATTAGAAAATAAGTAGATATTGCTGCTGGGTTTTGTAAAATAAAAACTGTTTTTATTCTTTAAATACATATTTCTTATATAACAAACATACATATTATACCTCTGCAAAAGATCACTTACAAGAACTTTTGAGACATGAGGGATACTTCGTGATAGAAGAATTTGTGATTCTTGCTTCTTCATACGCATGGGCGGGTATACAAACGTCATGCATGTACATACGCACACACGTTGTGTGTATGATCTTTTATTTTTATGCGCACATACAGACGCACATGTGCATTGACATTAGTTGTGTGCGCTGGCTTTAAAAAACCACTATCTTAAACACTCACTCAAACGTACAATATGCAAAATAACAAGCATACGCGCATCAACACTTCTTTCTTTTGATTGTTTGTTACGATATCGCTCGTAAACACTCATAAACACGAACATCAATACATCCATGGTGCTTCGCTTATTAAACGACATTTATTATTGGTTTAGTATATATTATTGGTTTAGTATAATACCACGAGAATACATTTAAAAAACAAGACGTATTTACATTTCAAGACTGTTTACGCAGGCCTCTAATACATATTACGTTTGAAGCGTAACAATATCAATTTATTAACTGACACAAACACAAAGATAAATAAGCACACATTCACACAATCGTCCATGAAAGGATATTGAACACGCATACGAAATTTTTAACGAGCAGAACAATTGAAATTTCTGTACTGCAGTATTGTTCTTCTTCATATACTATTTTTTTTTTTTTTTTTTTTTTTTTGATGTGCGTGTACTTGCTGTGAGTTTTTACACATCATCTGATGTGGCATAAAAGGCAACAACTACTACCAGTAGCAGCCACAACAAAACAAAAACTACAAACTGCATCATCACCAACTGCAGAGTAACAACTGCAATTGCAGATGTGTACGTAAAATGAAAGTAAAACAACACGAAATGGAACGAAATTGTTAATAAAAATTGCTTTTGTTCACAGGCACACGCAAACACACATTCTGCATGTTGAAAGGAAAAGACTGAAGCATACACATTTCACATGCCCAAACACTTGTTATCCTGACTACAGTTCGTGCGAGAAACTAATGTACATGTGTGGTGCCTGTTGTGCGAAAAAGAGATTGAATGTGTGTGTGGTCGTGTGCAAAAATCAGATAAAAATTATCAACTTAACTGCACAAACAAAAAAAAAACCGGGGCAGCTTAAGCAAACACACTGAAAATATCGAGCCTCATTTTCGATTTTATCGTAAGCGACATGTAGTTGAAAATATACTTTTTTTATTGAAATTGTAATTTTATGGGCCTATCCATAGTTTAGAATTATCAAAATGCCAAAATTATTGACAACTTCTAAGATATATGTAGGTTGTAAAACTATATCGCAAGCGACAATTTACGTACAAAAACTTATTTGAATATTAAAAAAAAAACTTTCTCCTGAAAACTTTAATTTTAGGCGCTTACGATTAAATCGAAAATAAGGCTCGATATATATGCGTTTCAATAAATGCACTAAAGATTGCAAACTCCTTCATTAGGCAAAAACAAGAGGCAGTTAGTTATCGATTAAGCAGAAGAGCAGTCATTTATAGATATCTCTTATCGATATTTATCGATAACAGAAACTATCGATATTCCTTATCGATATTTATCGATAACAGAAACTATCGATATTCCTTATCCTTATTCTCATATTTATCCATAACAGAAACCATCGATAACAGTTATTGGCTTTCCTGAAACTACTTTTGATAGTTTTCGATAACTTTTAGGGCTTCATATCGAGCTTTATTTTCGATTTTATCGTAAGAGAAAAAAATTAAATTAATTAACAGGAGAAGGTTTTTTTTAAATATTCAAATATGTTTTTGTACGTAAATTGTCGCTTAATGAAAATTAACGATGACCCATTTGATTTTTTTAATGAAAAATTTTTAATTATTTGAATGAAAAATGGGCGACGTATAACCCATTTAATTTTTTTATAGAAAATTGACAATGTATAGTCCACTTAATTTAAAATGCAAGATTAAATTTGTTCATAGAATTTTTTTTGCATGAAAAATGGACGATGTATGGTCCATTTAATTTTTTGTATGAATCATGGACGATGTATAGCCTGTTTAATTTTTTGGAGAAAAATGGATTATATATAGCCCGCCCGTTTAATTTTTGTATGAATAATGGATAATGTATTATACTAGAATAATGAATTTTTTTCAGGAAAAATGAACGATGTATATATAGTCCATTAAATTTTTTATGAAAAATGGACAATATATATATATAGCCCATTTAATTTTTTTTTTTTAAGAAAAATGGATGATGTACAGCACAGTAAATTTTTGTATGAAATATGGCGATGTATAGCCCATTAAATTTTTCGAATAAAAAATCAACGATGTATAGCCAGCCCATTTAATTTTTTGTATGAAAAATTTACGATGTATAGCCAATTTAATTTTTGTTTGAAAAGTTTACGATGTATAAGCCCATCTAATTTTTTGCATGAAAAATGTACAATGTATAGTCATTTAATTTTTCTGTGAAAAAAAAATGGGCAATGTATAGCCAATTAAATTTGTTGTATGAAACATGGACGATGTATAGCCCATTTAATTTTTTGCATGAAAAATGGACGGTGTATAGTAGTGTCCTGCACAAGACTATTTATAAGACCTTTCAAGACGTGAGAGTTTTTTTTCAAATGCTTTACTACAGCGAAATATTCTAAAAGAATCGCTAAGCAACACTGTTGGCAAGTAATTTTTTTCGGTGGTTTGTCTTGCCAACAGTGTTGTTTAGCGATTCTTTTAGAATATTTCGCTGTAGTAAATCATTGGAAAAAATCTCTCATGTCTTGAAAAGTCTTATAAATACTCTTGTGCAGGACACTAGTGTATAACCTATTTAATTTTTTTGTATTATAAAATAAATAAGCTGTATAGCATATTTATTTTTTCCATGAAAAATTGGCAATATATAGCCTATTTTATTTTTGTATGAAATATGGATGGAGCATGTAGTGCCTATTTAACTTTTGGTTTAAATAATGGATGACGTACGTCCCACTTAATTTTTGTATGAATAATGGACGAGAAATTTTTTGATAATTTTTATCGATAATTGTCGATAAGTTTTCATAACAGTTTTCAATTACATTTATCGAGATATATATCGTAACCCTTTTTCGATTTAATCGTAAGCGACAAAAATAAAAGTTGTCCGGAGAAGGATGCTTTTATAATATTCAAATCTGTCTTACATATTCATGTAGATAAAGAGTTATCGACATTTTTGATAATTCTAAACTATGTGTAGTCCCATAATAGTTTAATTTCAATAAAAAATCTGATTTTTTACCACATGCCACTCACAATTAAATTGAAAATAGGAGTAGATATGATGCTTGTATTATTGAATTGTTATTTTTATACAAAAAATATAACAAAATTCCTTTCGGTAATATTTTTTCTCCAAGTGTAGCTGTATTACACTAGCAAATCTCTAATATTAAACTACAATCGATATGCGTAGTTGTTAAGCTGCCATTGTTTAAGTTTTTTTTTTAAATTTCATCTTTTTGTTCTTGTAAATGTTGTCTATTGTCTGTGTTATTTTGTCTTTATCGACATTTTATTTTGTAGTTTTTTTCGTGTTGCTTTTATATTTATTTCAAAATTGCAATTTTATACACTTTCGAATGTATTCTGTTTTTATAAGCTCGCGTTTCATTATTTGGTTGTAAATTTCGCTTGCATTTTGGTTTGCTGCGTTCGTTCGCATTGAATTAATTTTTTGATTTCGTTTAAATGAGCGTGTGTTGGTGTGTGTTTGAAGCTGGGAGTCATAATTTATTAGTTGTGGAATACTTGGCATCATGCGAATGAGTGAACTAATTTTTTGTTGGGACCTTTTTAATATTGCTGCCATAACGAAAGCGAAGAATTATTAGTTTTTGGTGTCCATTTTGTTTTTGTCCGTTTGATTTTATTACATTTTTGTGTTAATTTGATATAAAGTTTTTTTTTATTTATCTCTTGAAATTTGATGCTGCTTAGCGAAAGTGATGGGGGAGTAGGAAGATCATTTCGTGCAGCAATTATTTGTTGGTGGTAATTAAGATTTAAGTTTTAATTTGCGAGAAAGATTTCATTTTTTTTTTTTGAGACATTTCTTGCTTCGAGGACACACTTAAAATATATTAGACATGCAATGTTGTCATTAATACTTATTAGAAGAGTCACTCGCAAAGGAAGATTTTAAGAAAATTAATAGGAAGGGTTTCTTGCAATGAACGTGAACATAATCAACAATTTATTTATTAAAACGAAAATGTTGTAGTTAGAAAGAGAAATGCTTCATTTAGCCTGATTTTGTATGTCGAATTGATTTTTTGTCCAGTATAATTGTATACTAATTTAAGGGAAATGTGTACAAGTTTATTTCAAACTAACACAAAATTCTCTGAAAAAAAGTGTATTGTCTTGTCTGGGAATGTCACTAAGGATATGACAGTAGTGAAAACTCAATATGGCGGCCAACAGAAGCCATTTTGTAAATACGACAAAAAAAAGTCGGCGAAGTATATCAAAACGGGATGATACCCATTCTCTTATGATCTTTCATTTCGAATTAAAATATTTAACGATTAAAATTCGCAGTCGGATTTTTTGATTTTTTTTAATTACTACTTGTTTTTATTCCTTTTATTAAAATTTTTAATCACTATAAAACTGCATCAAATGTCGTTGACATTTGCTGAAAATATTTATTACATTTTCCTTAAATTTTGTAGGTGTTTACTAATGAAAACCACCACCATCACCACCACCACCTCCAAGCATTTAACGTTACCACCCATTGAAAAACGATTCACTTTCGATTTCCGGTCACACTGAATAAATGAAAAAAAAACCATAAAATTGTCATTAATTTAAACAATGTTTTCGCTTTTTCTATTTTTAATTTATTTCAGTTTTAATTGTCTAAAACAATGTAATGTCAATGTTGTTTGCAAAATATTTTTCAAAATCATTAAAGAAAATTGCAAAATTGTAACAACCAGCCAGAGAGAAAAGTAACAATTAAAAGGGACAAAGGAAATGTTAAGCCGGATGAGGGGTCGTTAGAAAATATTTTCAGAGAAAATTTGGAGTAAATTTTACTCTATTTAACTTCAAAGGGAAATTTATCAAGTGAAATTAACCAGGGTGAGAGTAAAAACGCAATTTAGCAAGTTAGTTGCAGATACAATTTGCAACAAAAAATTACAATATTTTTTTTTTCAAAATTTAATTAAAAACATGTACAAATTATTAAAAAATAAAGAGATTATGCAAGTAAGTATATGTGTGTAAAAATTAAATACAACTCTGATTCCTTTAGAATGCAACTACGGTTAAAGTGATATTAGATTTCAGAGCTATCCTTGAGATTTATTGAGATTTATGTCAATATTACTTAACTTATCCATTCTGCTGGATGTTTTAATTAAATTTTTTAGGGTTCCGTACACCAAAGGTTAAAAGGAAATTTTCACAGAATGTGTAAAACTTTGGACGCTCAGTAACAAATATTTGACAGTTAAAAATTAAAGGGTCTTCTAAGGCTAACAATAAAACATTTTGAAATCTTTATGTATAATACAGACAATCATGTACATGGACTCTTGAAATTTTCAAAGTTAGTATATTTTTATGCAGACTACAACTATTAACCTGAAATTTAAAAAATCAAAATTAAAGGAACTTCCATCAGTTAATGTAATTTTGAAAACTTGCTGTATCTTCGAAATCTTAAGAGGCAAACTCTTTAAATTTTCGAAAATGCTTAAAATAAACAATTCCAAAATTAAAAAATTCGAAATGAAAAATCGCCAAAATTAAAAAATCGTTTAAATGAAAATATCACCAAAAATAGAATAAGTCGCTAAAATGCATAAATTCACAAGTAAAAAGATCGGCGTAAAGCTAAGAAAATCGCCAAGAACCGAAAAAACGCCAAAATCAAAAAGCGCCAAAACTTAAGGCAACCGAAAAATTCGCCAAAAACCGAAAAAAATCCCACAAACGAAAAAAAGCACCAAGACTAAAAAAAAGTGAAAAAACTAAAAAAAAAATCTCCAAAAACCGAAAAAAATCCCAAAAGAGTCAAAACTAAAAAAAGATATTCGATTATATAGGCCAAAGTGCATATAGTATTACTTATTTAGTGACCATACGAAACCCTTCGTGTGCGAGTCAATGTCGCATTTTACTGAATTTATTTAATATTTTTGTTATACAATTTTAAATAATTTCCGAGTAGACGAGTTTCGTTCTTTTTCAATTTAATTATTGTCAAAGTAATTTAATGCGCATCTGCTTAAGCTTGTGATTTACCCTTTTTAACGATGAAAATTGCCAGTTTGAATTTTATTTGAAAAATAATATCTTATTACAGTCCAGCCACGATAATTTGTACCAGGTTAATTTAAAAAAACCTTAACAGTTCGAAATAAAGGATTTTCCCTCGAGAAAAACTCTTTAATTCTCTAAAATCCTTGTTAACTTGTATTTAGTTTTTAATTCAAACTCTTATAATTATTAATAAAAACCAATCTTTTTTTTTTTTTTTTTTTTAAATGGGCTTGGTCATAGGTTTGTGTCAAAAACGAGCTACTGAATGAGTTCGACACAAGTCTAGTATTTATAAGTAAAATAAAATTATAATTTGGGATTATTAGTGCGTTAAGAAATATTAAACTTAAAAATCAATATGTTAAAAAAAAAAATGCAAAGACAATATTTCTTTAACAAGCTTCTTTACAATTATCGTTGGATTTTTTTTCTGTTTCTTATATTTAAGTCGAAATCTCTTTTTTTGATCGAAAACTCCTCTAATTTGTTAAAAAAAACAGTCAGTATATTCCTTCGATTGAGACTTATCGAGTTTCTACTGCATTATAACTTATAAATCCAAACAAGCACAGAGCAGATCTAAAAACAGACAATCAATTTTAATGGTAAATTCTACAGGCTCAATATTTCTTATGTGAGTTTAACGCTCATCCTTTTTTAATTGAATTGAACTTTGGTGATCTCGGGTTGGTGTGTCAAACAGGAACTATCAAACACAAGCAATAATTATGGTCATACATAGAGAAGCAATTTTCAAATTAACTGTGTGCACATACACAGGAAAATATACATTAGTGTCCTGCACAAGAGTATTTAAAAGACTTTTCAAGACATGAGAGATTTTTTCCAATGCTTTACTACAGCGAAATATTCTAAAAGAATCGCTAAACAACACTGTTGGCAAGACAAACGACCGAAAAAAATTACTTGCCAACAATGTTGGGCGATTCTTTTAGAATATTTCGCTGTAGTAAAGCATGTCTTGAAAGGTCTTATAAATAGTCTTGTGCAGGACACTAATATACATACATATAATTATGTATTAACTCTCGTTCAATACATTGAGTACGTGTGTATGGATATGTGTATGCAGTTATGCATGTGCTTACATTTATGTGTATGTATGTATGTATGTATGTAAAAAGAGTTTGAAATTATTTGGCACCCTGCTGCAAGTATCCATGAAAATATATGTATGCCAAACACGAGCCATTATTATTATAACTGTAATAAACAAAGTGAGAGGGAGAGAAAAATGTGCATCTACAGTTAAGGGAATTTCTGAAGGATTTAGAATTTTTTTCTTTTTTTTAAATTCAATTTGCAAAAACCTTCAGTTTGTTTATCATTATTCAATTAGGTGCCAACACATTTGCAATATTACTGTGCAATAATTGATATTGTACAATAATATTGCCTGTATGAATATTTTATTTGGTATATGGCAACAATATATTGGATAAAATCAAAATTCTTGTGATTTATATTGTGCAACAAGAAATATTTTGTAATATGTGAACAACATTATCCACTAAATACGAGTATTATATATTTCTGCTTTTTCCAATAAATTCATTACAAATTATTTAATTTGTTTAGAACTTTATTTGTATCACGAAAAATCAATTTTAAAATTTCTTAAACGCACAAGTGTATAGCTTTTGTTTACACTTTTATACATTGTGAGACAAATTGAGTCATATTTTTTTTAATATTGTGCAATTTATTACGAAGTTTGGAGAGTATTACACTCCAAATTCAACACGCATTAATCACGATAAATAATATTAAAAAAGTCATCAAAATGAAATTGTTTTAATTTCTTGCAGACGAGTTTTGGCAGGATTTATTTTTGAATCTACTCCTCCAATAAACTAATTTTCCTGAATTACAAAAATTTTAAAGTTTAATTTTTTTTTAAATAGCCATAAAAATTGCCAATAAGTTTATTTATCACCAGAAAAATCGTCGTTTCGCTAAATCAAAAATTTAGACGAAAAACTAGTTGAAAATTCGCCACGTTTGGCGCGAAGTCGCTATATCTGCCAACCCTGTTACTCACTACATAGAGCTGGGTCCAACTCATTCGAACTCGTTCAGTCGGTCGTTTTAGACACAAGCCTATGATCTAACTCATTTAAATAACATGGATTTGATCAAAGGTATGTGTCTAAAACGACCGACTGAACGAGTTCGAATCAGTTGGACACAGCTCCATTACTCATTAGAGTTAAAAATCGAGTCCAAATTCAGTCGACTTAGCTCGAACTCGTTCGCTAGTTTATTTTTGATACATAATAATAAAATAAAAAATATATTAATAATAAAACCCATATTACAAAGTTTCTCTGGAAGGCAGTCAAATTACATGGGCTTGATCATAGGTTTGTGTCAAAAATTAACTAGTGAAAGAGTTCGACCTTGACTTGGGTCGAACTCATTCAGTCGGTCGTTTATGACACAAATCAATAATCAAACCCATTTAACTTCAATAGACTTGATCATTGGTTTGTGTCAAAAACGACCTACTCAACTCTATCAAACTCGTATAATTTAAATCGTTCTAATCCAGTGGCTGACAACACGAGAAATTTATTCGTATTTATTTGTATCAGAAGCCGATTGAAGTTCGGCACTCTCCTGTGGCCACCTATGTTTTAGTCTAGTTACAATTAGACTTGTGCCAAAACTTTTGAGTAGTTCATTTTAGACACAAACCGACGATTAAACCCAAGTTCAGTTGCAATCATTCCTTTTTAGTGAGCAAAAAAAAATCAATTGATATAAAATGATAGTACATAAAATTACTATCCTTTGCAGTTCTCTGTTGCATATATTAATTTTAATATGAATCAAATGAGACTTCTATGGCATTAAACTAAAACAGTAAAATGCCAAAAGTTCAACTTATTTTGCACCTCACTGTAAAATAATTATGATAACTTTTCCCTTTTCCCTGCATCCTAAATTGAGTAATAAAATAACATGAAAAATTTTAAGCGGGCTTAAAAGTTCTACATTTTAGCAAGATTTCATTGTTGTTGCATTGTTAATTAAAACCAAAAAAAAAATAATTTTAAATATTTCAAATCAATTTTAATTTAATATTTAAATACTTTTCCTTTCACTTGTGGCTCAAGTTAAACTGAACTACAAATTAAATCAAGAGGGTGTGTTATTTATCAAAAAAATATTGTCTAAATAGACAATGACTGCACTTTTTATACTACAGATTTTGTCGTTACGCCTTGTCAATTTAAATTTGTAGAAATGAAAAAATCACAACAAGAAATGACCAGTCAAGGCAAAATAACATTGATTTGTTCTGGTTACATACATGGATGGTCAAAGTAAAAAGTGCATTAAACAGAAAGTAAAACTAACAAATAATAAGGGTTTGGGAAAAATAAAAAAAAATTAAATTCAAAGAAAAATTAACTTGAAATTTGATATTTAAATGAAAATAAAATCTAGGAAAAATGTTAAACTTGCCTTAAGAGAATTTATTTTAATTTTTTTGTCTTTTTCTGAAATGCACGAGTATCATGTACACTTCCAGTTAATTTTTCCTTCCTTCTTATTTGCGTAAGTTGATTAAATTGTTTTATTATAAAGAGTATAAGACTTTTTTCCGCTAACAAACTTTGACAGTTTGGCAGTTTGAATGATATAGATGCAACAATAATAAATAAAAAAAAAGAAGCATTTAAAAGAACTAGATAAAAGTAGCAGCAACTGACATTGTAACAAATACCTGTTAGATGAACTTTGAAATTGAGTAAGATAGAAAGAAATAAGGACAGATAGACAGACAGACAGACAGACATTGGCTAGACACTTTAAGAACAAGATGAAAATTGAAGAGCATGCTATGGTAAAGAATGAGGTTTGCCTATCAAAAAGGTTTTATATTTTACACCAAATTTTGGACAACATGATATAACATCCAAATCAAAAACTCCTAAAAATAAAATAGAATTTTTTAAGAATAATTTTGAAAATTATGCTATATGAAATAACGTGCAATAGAACAAAAATTAAATAACTTTCAACATATTTCCATAAACTTTAATCAGGAATAATTTATTTCTTCTTATGGAATGAAATATTTTTATTATCTAATTAATCTGATTTTATTAAATAATAAAAATTAAAAATTTTAAAAACCCCCGACTTTTATATCTTATAAATGGCTGGACCGATTTTATTCAAACATAGCTAAAAACCCTCTCGATCAAGTCATCTTTCAAACAGAAAAAACTAAATGAAAATCGGCCCAGCCGTTTGGCCTGTACATGGACACGGACAGACACACAGATACACAGATACACAGACACACATTACAAACTTATAACACCCCTTTTTTTAGTCGGGGGTTAAAAAATTAATTAATTTCATTTGTCATTTGTTTCATGCATTTACTTTTACTTCATTTCGTTGAAGTTGAACATGTACTAAGAAGACTAGAAAATAAAATGTTTTGGTGCAAAAAGAATTCGAGAACTGTCTTCTCACATTTCATAGTAATTTGTAAATTAAACGAATCGGCATGCTGCAAGGGTTTTTTCTGGGCTTTGGAACACTCATAAGTTTGTTATATTCGTGACTAATTTGATATTCTTTAAGCGTTAAATCATTGATACTTATTTAATATTTTCGCATGAGTGTGATTTAATTATGAAATGAGTCTCAAAAATCAAAATTTTGCGACTCATTTGAATTTTTAGGGCTCATTTTAAGAAATGTTCGTGGGACTTATTTCATTTTCTTAGGGTACGGTCACACTTGGCAAATATTTGCCTAACTAAGCAGAAAATACTAACAAAAATTGTTTTTCCTTCAGAGATGTTCAATGTAACATGGAAGTTCTCAATGTTGTTATGCAACATTGGGCAACAGTGAGACCATTGGGTCGAAAAATTTTTAAATTGCTCTTCAGTGGCTTAACGTTTACGCAGTTCGCTGCTGTTATTATTTTTTCCTTTCATATTTTATTAACTATTTTATTGTTTTACTGGGTTCACACACGATGGTTTTAGTTGAGCAACTTTTAAGATAATGGAAGAAGGATTAGCAGATAATAGAGTGGAACCATCATATGTGTGTGAAACCGGACTTGACACGCTGCCTTGGCCGCAACATTATTTCTAACACAAAAAAAACCAAAGATTTTAAAATAAAAAAAAGAAAGCATTTACAATTGTCGTTGGTGTTATTTGCTTATTAAATATTATCACATGTAATTTGGCTTCAAAAAAAAAAAAAAAAAACAAGGTAAACAGAAAAGAAAAAATAAGTGTGCATAGAAAGTATCTAAAAGAACAAATTTAATTTTACAAAATAAAAAAAAAATTAAATATACATATGTATGTTTGCTTTAATTTTTTAGTTCAAAAAAAATATTAAATTCAAGAATACTAATTGGTTCACTGTAGCAACTAAAAATTGTTTATAAACATTTTATAATTTGCACTTTATTAGAAAGTTTATAAACATTTTTAATTTAATCAAAATGTGCTTACATTCATTGCGACTTTTGTAACTGAAATTGAAGAACTGGTACGAGTGGCAACATATTTTAGCATTTTTATCTCAGGCTCTCTTGTTTCCACTTGGAATTTCGAAAAAGTTTACAACTCTGCTCCCAAGCGCAAAACTGGAAAATATTGCACAAATAATTTTCAGAGATATAATGTAATACCAATTCTTAAGCAAACATTTAAAAAAGAGTAGCATATAATACGAAATAGTATGTATGTATGTAGTTGAATCAACTCAAAAGACACCTGTTGTGGCATAAGTGATTTCACCCGAAATTGTTAATAAAGAAAATATTAAAAGCAAGTCGAAAAAGAAGTTAGCGAAATAAGGCCATTTAAGTACTGCTGGTTGAAGTAGTAGTAGTAGGGAACTGGCGGTTCTGGGACAATTAAAATTGTTAAATTGTTGCTGAAATTGTTAAATTTGGGTAATTAAAATTTGAAAATTTTAAAATTCTTGAAATTTGATACCTACGAGGGTGGTTCGATAAGTCCTTTAAATATTTTTCGAGGGTGGTTCAATAAGTCTGTCTTTTTCTTAATGCCTACGGCAATACATAATTATTTTCAAATGCCGACGGGAAAATCATGAAAATGATTTTTTCTAATACCAATGGTGAAATAGTGATTATTAATTTTTCGTAATACCGAAGGCAAAACATGATAATTTTTTCTAATACCAATGGTGAAATAGTGATTATTAATTTTTCCTAATGTCTACGGCAAAACATGTTTATTAATTTTTCCTAATGCCGACGGCAAAACATGAATATAATTTTTTCAAATGCCGACGGGAAAACATGATAATTTTTCCTAATGCATACGGCATGCATGATAATTTTTCCTAATGCCTACGGCAATGCATGATAATTTTTCCTAATGCCTACGGCAATGCATGATAATTTTTTCAAATGCCGACGGCAATACATGATTATTATTTTTTCAAATGCCGACGGCAATACATGATTATTTTTTTTCCTAATGCCGACGGCAATACATACTTATTTTTCCTAATGCCTACGGCAATACATAATTATTTTCAAATGCCGACGGCAAAACATGATTATTTTTTTCAAATGCCGACGGCAATACATGATTATTTTTTTTCCTAATGCCGACGGCAATACATACTTATTTTTCCTAATGCCTACGGCAATACATAATTATTTCCTAATGCCTACGGCAATACATAATTATTTTCAAATGCCGACGGCAATACATGATAATTTTTCCTAATGCCTACGTCAATGCATGATAATTTTTCCTAATGCCGACGGCAAAACATGATTATTATTTTTTTCAAATGCCGACGGCAAAACATGATTATTATTTTCTAATGCTCCCAGTGTTGCCATACTGTAGAAATTTGTTATCGTAATACTATATCAGTAATATCAGAGAAAGAAGGTTTTATGACTACTAGGTCATATGGTTTCATATGAATCATGGGAATGTGCTTGTGTGATTTCCTCACGCTAATAAATTCTTATAAAATAAAATAATTAAATAAATGAATAAAATAATTACATAAATTATTTTATTTATTTATAAAACGTTCTCATGTATGTGAACACCCCTAATGCTTGTGTGTGGGGGGTCCAGCTTGTTTGTCGCTGGTAAGCTTATATTCTGTTTATTTGTTTAAGATATATATTTGTATGTATGTATGTATGTATGTGTGTATGATGTACGTATGTATGTATGTATGTGCGACCGAAAGAACTTGTGCGTGGAATATTTTGTGGCTGTGTAGAATACATTTATATTTTGCAACGTAATCATTTTCTTTGGCTGCGATTATTTTAAAGCAGCAAGTTTCAACTAACTACAGTCATAAGCAGAGAAACAAAAAGTAAAAATTTGCAAGTTAGCAAAAATGCTAACTTCTCCTCCTCCTTCCCACTTCCTTCTCTTTCCTTTATGTAGTTTGTTTTTGAAATAAGAAAACACTTGTAGATTTTTTATTTTTCTATACATTTATTGTTTAAAGTTTTTTAAAATTTTATAATAATACATACATTAATATTTTAAAGAGTGTAAAAATTCATTTAAAGCAAGATATTTCTTTTGTTAGTAAAATAGCATTTTTTAATGCGCAAACACCAAGTTTATGATAATTACAATAAAAATATTCTGGATACTTAATCTCCATTTGTTTAAAGTTGATACAGCCTATATCCTCAACGTTAAAAATTTTTCGGCATAAAATTTTTTCCAACCATCGTCTTTTCTCTTCACCTTTTACATAAATTTTAGAACATCTTGCGTTGGCTTTTAAAAAATTGCAAACGCTTTCAAAAGAAACTGATCCAGCTGTCCAGCTGAGGTGATGATAGTTTTTCGTTAGCCACTTTGCTTCTCTTTGCTTTTTTATTGATAAGCATTTAAAATCAAATGGTGGTTTTATAATGAAATTGTTATATTCATAATTGTTGAAAACAATCGCTACTTCTTTTGCGATGAAATCATTTGAATTACTTTTGAAACCTTGTACGTCTATAAAAATTGTGTTATTTTCCATATTACTCAATTTATAAGACTTTTCGAACTTGTCCTTTGATGGGTATATATTCTATTATGCGATCATGAATAAGAATGCAGTAAGCTGATGTCTTTGCTGCAATATTAGTTGCTGTTTCAAATGCTATTTTTATATCAATCGGTCCATTATTGAGTGATTCATTCTGATGACTGACATCTACTACAATAATAGGAGCTTTTGTCTTAAACTCTGATGCAGATAGAAGCGGTTGAGATTCCCTCATATAGTAACTTTGTTGGAATCTTAGATACATATCATATAGAATTGCATATCGTTCATTTTTGAACTTTATGTTAAGATCATCATATGGATATGAGACTAAATTTAAATGTACTTTTAAATTAGTCAAATCACAATGAACAAACTTATTTTCTTGTTGAAAAGCAATCAATACAAAACGGGGGCGTTCTCTATTTGCAGCCAGTTTAACATTCCAAATATGGCTAGTACCTGTGTTTAATTGTGGATTAACATGACAATCCCAACTGCGAAATGCCATAGGTATAGAAGCACCATTGTTAATAATTTTTATCATATTCAATTTGCTAAAGTCGGATAATTGTACATGTGGGATTCTCCATGAGATGAGTGAAATTGTAAGTTTAGCTTTTTCAGTAGAAACACTCGAGCGTACAAGATCTTCATCATTCTTATTGCGCAAGAGTATCAATTCATGTTTTCCATTTAGTATAACTTTGTTGTAGTCTTCGGCGAATCCTAGAAGCATTTTTAGAGGTACATAAAAATTGAAAAATCCATTTTCAAGAGTGACATCGTCAATTTTGTTCCATCCAGCATTTTGCATCACATTGCTTTCTGTTGGTGACAGAGAAACCAAATTTTTTATAGTGCTTGTGGCTCCTAAATATCTTGTATGGTCAATTTCAATTCCATTGAGCTCATAGCGAATTTCATCAAATAGATATGCCACAAAGTTGTTTTTTAATAAAAAGTTCTCCGAAGAAGAAGAAGAAGATTTGGCCTTATTATCATCGACAACAAATCCCTCTACATAAATGTAGCTCTCACTGGGTAGCACATACAAATCTTGATTTTGTATTGAAATTCTAATTTCATCATTATTGTTGTAAGATTGTAAGTATGGTACATATGTATGATAGTCCTTTTTGATTATATTCTCATCAGACAAGGGTTTATCTAAGACATCTATTATTGAACTCATTTTGTCTTCAATTTAAAATTCAAGGACTTTAGAAAATTTTTATTTGATGTTGTTAGAGCTTTTTGTTGAGCTGGTCGCTTTAATGTTGTTGTTGTTGTTCTTGATGCTATATTTTTCAATGTATTTGTGTTGTATATTAGCATTATTTAGTTGGCCTTAAATGTATTCGTATTGTAATTTCCTCTCCTCGGAAATTAATTAAATCACCGTGTTGATCCAGTACGCGCAGCGCTAGTGAACTTATCTCTCTGGTGTTTACAGGTAAATAGATAAGATTTCTTGGAACCTCATCTATTTTATAGCCTGGAGGCACATTAATCGGAAATTCATGAAGTGTATGCGATTTCGAGTTATTCATATATGTGTTCATAGCGATACTACTTTCAATTCGCAAGAGATTCACTTTAAAAATATTAACTGGAAGATCTGAATAATAATATTTGTTTGGTGTTAGGATTTTGCTATTGAATCCTAAAAGTTTTCCAATTGTATTGTCTTTATTAAAATATACAAGATCCTTGGAACTATTAACTTTAACTTGCATTGTATTGTTATTGGCTTCAATAAAAATCTTATTTGCTGGGCAGAGTCGTTTGTATTCCTCTTCTATAAAATCAACTATATTATTTAATTCGTAAGATCCAATTGGTATTTCAATTATATGTTCCCCTATATGAAACATATTGTTGTAGGTGTCTACATTTGGAATACTGTTGTATGAATGAAAATCAGTTAGAGCACACTCATATGCACCATGTAATTCAATAGGAGGAAAGTAACTAGCAGATAGTTCTGATGAGTTAGAGCTCAGAGTAAGTGTTATTGACATTATAACAGTCTGATTACAATTAAATGTTTAGTACACAGTATGGTTTATAAGTATGATTTACATATTTTATTTAAAACTTTTTCTCATTTTAAAATTAACATTAGTTTCTTAATATTAATGCTATTGTTGTTGTTGCAATTGATGTTGTTGTTGTTTCTAATTTAGTTTTTCTTCCAACTATAATATTTCATCTTTACTTATCCAAGAATTATGTTGATTAGAAAATCCCAGCCATTTAACATATACCTCCTTCCCTTTAATTTTAAGAACCTTTTCAACTAGATATGTATTTGAAAATCTAGTTTTTGAAAGTTCCTCAGTATAGAAGCCACCTTTAATAGGATTGCCAAGATAGTCTTCTAATATGTATGTTGCAGGATTTGTATTTTGAACTCTTGTAATTGTGAAAATTTCTGTAGTCCAATTTGGAGTATAACCTTTTTCAAATGTGTGCTTATATTTGCTTATGCGAACATGATCTCCCACATTAAATTTTGACATTTTATACATTTTCAAATGACTGTATACTGTATTTAGCAGCTTTTCCTCATTTGTTGAGTTGACTTTAATAGGAGCCATTTTAATGGTACGATGAACTTTTCTATTGTATGCATTGAGTAAATCTTTGTATATATCAATCCACTTATATGAACCATTATAACTAAATTCTTTCCACATCATTCCTTTCAATGTTCTATTAAATCGTTCTACTATTGATGCTTTCATAATGCTATATGTTGAGTAGTGATTAATGTTGTATTTATGCATTAATTTTCCAAAGTGTTTGTTGAAAAATTCTTTGCCATCATCTGTTTGTAAGTTTTTTGGTACTCGTCCCAATTCAAAAATATCTTCCATTGCCTTGGTTGTTTCGAGTGCTGTTTTTGTTTTTAGCGGTACTGCCCATGCAAATTTTGAGAATGTGTCAATTACAGTCAACAAAAATCGACAATTTCTATTTTCTTTAGAATAGTTCCCCATTTCAACTAAATCAGCTTGCCAAAGATCATCTATTCCTTTCATTACAACTCTGCGACGCACAAATTGTTTTCGTGCTTGCTTATGGAGATCGTTTACTAGATTTCTTTTTAAAGACATTGAATTGTTTCACAGATTTTTTCGAAAGTGTTGTGATCTACATCTTGCACTTTCAGCTATTTATACTAACATGTAGTTAATTTTCTAATCTATATATTTAACCGTAAACTCTTCAATTTGTTTTTAATTATTTACTTTTTAGAATTGCTTTTTCAATTTTATAACTGTCTTCTTTCTCTAATTTTATTTCACGTTGTAGTTCCTCAATTTGCATTTAAATATATTCTTGAATATTAATGCTTTAAGCTATATTATTAATTTGTCTTGTATTTTATCTTCATTCAGTTTAATGTAACTATCAACAATAGTTTGTATCTAATTCATTTATGCCTTCCAATACTGATAAGTCAGTATAAATGTCTTCAGAATTGGAAGTCTATGAGTAAAATCATCGTCATCATCATTCTCAGTATTAGCATCATTAAATATGATGGTATTATCAAATATTGTTCCTTCTACTAGTTTCTTTAGGGGTACTTGTCTATATCTTAAGTGAAGGTTTCTCAGGCTTTAAACTTGTATATTTTCAACTTCTGTCTTGATTTTACTTTCTTCTTTCATAAGAATTCTTTTAATATTCTTAGAACTATTTATGAATTCTTCTGCTATAGGTTTAAATGTATCTTTTAGTTGTTCACTTGTATCTTTTTCACCAGTTTTTATACTACGAAGCTTTTTCTTCAACACATTTCTTGTCAACACCAACTGTTTTAAAATTTTCTCATCCAGGGCAAATAACAGGTATCAGCAATCATATCAGCTTTTCAGGAGCTGGTCTGGTTTTCAGATCAGCTTTTCAGGACCTGGTCTGGTTTTCAGATCAGCTTATCAGGACCTGGTCTGGTTTTCAGATCAGCTTTTCAGGACCTGGTCTGGTTTTCAGATCAGCTTATCAGGACCTGGTCTGGTTTTCAGATCAGCTTATCAGGAGCTGGTCTGGTTTTCAGATCAGCTTATCAGGACCTGGTCTGGTTTTCAGATCAGCTTATCAGGAGCTGGTCTGGTTTTCAGATCAGCTTATCAGGAGCTGGTCTGGTTATCAGATCAGCTTATCAGGAGCTGGTCTGGTTTTCAGATCAGCTTATCAGGAGCTGATCTGATTTTTAGATCAGCTTATCAGGTAACAGATCAGGCTATCAGGAGCTATTCAGATTTTCATTTCAAGATATCTGAGTTAGATTTACTTATCAGTGTACAAGTAGCTAGCCATTTATAACATTTATATACATGAAGTTTAAAGTCAGATGAAATACGAAAAAGTAAAGTTTTATCTAGTAAAATTATTTTCTATAACGATCATCGTTTAATTCACTATCTTTGCTTATAATCAAAAATCCATATTTATCCTTTCAACATGCTTTTTATTTTTCTCACCTAACTTAAACATTAAATATACATTTTGATGATCTCTTATTAAATGTTTGGTGATTCTGGTGTAAGTTTTACATAAGTAGAATGAATCAACATTCTTATCTCTCCCCATACAAAAATATGCTTCCCACACGCATCATCGTTAAATATCATATTGGAATTACTTTGGACTGAAATAACAGATTCACTATCGGTAAATTTTGTAATATATTATTATTTTAATTGATGTAATTAATTTTTTCAGATATTTATATCTGGGGTGATATAAAGATTTTGAGTATAAATAAATGTTCTCAAAATTTAAGTCCATTAGGACTTTCTAGCAAGCCAAGCATAGCGTTTTTTTTCGTAATTTGACAGGTCAACTATTGTTGCACGAATAGAATTTGATATAAAGGAACTATGATTTATTTTTGAACTATCGTTCGATGAATCATCAATATTTCGTACCAAGGTATTTTAGGTTGTTTTACTAACCGCATTTATGTAGCTAAATACATTTTATAAATATTATCTCTTATTATAAAAAAATAAACTAATACAGCTATACCATATCAGAAAATATTTTCTGAAATCGTATAGCTGCATTAGTTTATTTTTTCTATAATAAGAGATAATGATCCACACTCATAATCAAAACAGCAAAAAATATCCTTTTTTTGACTATGAGTATGCATCAATATTTATGAAATGCGTTTAGTTACAAAAATGTGGTTAGTAAAACAAAGTATATTTTAACAGCCTTATTTATAACACTTATTAGGGCTTTATAAAGACTTTTTAAGAAAAAATTTTTATAAAAAATTTGTTTTAAAAAGCCTTTCCAAAGCCTTAATAAGTATTATAAATAAGGCTGTAAGAGTTTAAAATCAGTATTTTTTATGATAATACTGATTTGAAACTCTTAAAATATTCTTTGTTTTGACTATGAGTAGGGGCCATTATCTCTTATTATAGGACAAATAAAATAATATAGCTATACGATTTCAGAAAATATTTTCTGATATCGTATAGCTACATTTTTAATTTTTGTATAATAAGAGATAATATTTATGAAATACATTTCATAAATATTGGCGCATACTCATAGTAAAAACAACCTAAAAATACCTTGGTACGAAATATTGATGAATCATCAAAATTTCATACCATCCTATATTTATGTTGTTTTACTAATCGCATTTTGTAAATAAATGCATTTCATAAATATTATCTATTATTATAGAAAGAATCAAATAGTATGGTTATATGATATTAGAAAACATGATTTCTGATATCATATAATCATACTATTTTATTTTTCTATAATAAGAGATAATGACTCATACTCATAGTCAAAAAAAGGATATTTTTTGCTGTTTTGATTATGAGTGTGGATCATTATCTCTTATTATAGAAAAAATAAACTAATGCAGCTATACGATTTCAGAAAATATTTTCTGATATGGTATAGCTGTATTAGTTTATTTTTTTATAATAAGAGATAATATTTATAAAATGTATTTAGCTACATAAATGCGGTTAGTAAAACAACCTAAAATACCTTGGTACGAAATATTGATGATTCATCGAACGATAGTTCAAAAATAAATCATAGTTCCTTTATATCAAATTCTATTCGTGCAACAATAGTTGACCTGTCAAATTACGAAAAAAAACGCTATGCTTGGCTTGCTAGAAAGTCCTAATGGACTTAAATTTTGAGAACATTTATTTATACTCAAAATCTTTATATCACCCCAGATATAAATATCTGAAAAAATTAATTACATCAATTAAAATAATAATATATTACAAAATTTACCGATAGTGAATCTGTTATTTCAGTCCAAAGTAATTCCAATATGATATTTAACGATGATGCGTGTGGGAAGCATATTTTTGTATGGGGAGAGATAAGAATGTTGATTCATTCTACTTATGTAAAACTTACACCAGAATCACCAAACATTTAATAAGAGATCATCAAAATGTATATTTAATGTTTAAGTTAGGTGAGAAAAATAAAAAGCATGTTGAAAGGATAAATATGGATTTTTGATTATAAGCAAAGATAGTGAATTAAACGATGATCGTTATAGAAAATAATTTTACTAGATAAAACTTTACTTTTTCGTATTTCATCTGACTTTAAACTTCATGTATATAAATGTTATAAATGGCTAGCTACTTGTACACTGATAACTAAATCTAACTCAGATATCTTGAAATGAAAATCTGAATAGCTCCTGATAGCCTGATCTGTTACCTGATAAGCTGATCTAAAAATCAGATCAGCTCCTGATAAGCTGATCTGAAAACCAGACCAGCTCCTGATAAGCTGATCTGATAACCAGACCAGCTCCTGATAAGCTGATCTGAAAACCAGACCAGCTCCTGATAAGCTGATCTGAAAACCAGACCAGGTCCTGATAAGCTGATCTGAAAACCAGACCAGCTCCTGATAAGCTGATCTGAAAACCAGACCAGGTCCTGATAAGCTGATCTGAAAACCAGACCAGGTCCTGAAAAGCTGATCTGAAAACCAGACCAGGTCCTGATAAGCTGATCTGAAAACCAGACCAGGTCCTGAAAAGCTGATCTGAAAACCAGACCAGCTCCTGAAAAGCTGATATGATTGCTGATACCTGTTATTTGCCCTGGATGAGAAAATTTTAAAACAGTTGGTGTTGACAAGAAATGTGTTGAAGAAAAAGCTTCGTAGTATAAAAACTGGTGAAAAAGATACAAGTGAACAACTAAAAGATACATTTAAACCTATAGCAGAAGAATTCATAAATAGTTCTAAGAATATTAAAAGAATTCTTATGAAAGAAGAAAGTAAAATCAAGACAGAAGTTGAAAATATACAAGTTTAAAGCCTGAGAAACCTTCACTTAAGATATAGACAAGTACCCCAAAAGAAACTAGTAGAAGGAACAATATTTGATAATACCATCATATTTAATGATGCTAATACTGAGAATGATGATGACGATGATTTTACTCATAGACTTCCAATTCTGAAGACATTTATACTGACTTATCAGTATTGGAAGGCATAAATGAATTAGATACAAACTATTGTTGATAGTTACATTAAACTGAATGAAGATAAAATACAAGACAAATTAATAATATAGCTTAAAGCATTAATATTCAAGAATATATTTAAATGCAAATTGAGGAACTACAACGTGAAATAAAATTAGAGAAAGAAGACAGTTATAAAATTGAAAAAGCAATTCTAAAAAGTAAATAATTAAAAACAAATTGAAGAGTTTACGGTTAAATATATAGATTAGAAAATTAACTACATGTTAGTATAAATAGCTGAAAGTGCAAGATGTAGATCACAACACTTTCGAAAAAATCTGTGAAACAATTCAATGTCTTTAAAAAGAAATCTAGTAAACGATCTCCATAAGCAAGCACGAAAACAATTTGTGCGTCGCAGAGTTGTAATGAAAGGAATAGATGATCTTTGGCAAGCTGATTTAGTTGAAATGGGGAACTATTCTAAAGAAAATAGAAATTGTCGATTTTTGTTGACTGTAATTGACACATTCTCAAAATTTGCATGGGCAGTACCGCTAAAAACAAAAACAGCACTCGAAACAACCAAGGCAATGGAAGATATTTTTGAATTGGGACGAGTACCAAAAAACTTACAAACAGATGATGGCAAAGAATTTTTCAACAAACACTTTGGAAAATTAATGCATAAATACAACATTAATCACTACTCAACATATAGCATTATGAAAGCATCAATAGTAGAACGATTTAATAGAACATTGAAAGGAATGATGTGGAAAGAATTTAGTTATAATGGTTCATATAAGTGGATTGATATATACAAAGATTTACTCAATGCATACAATAGAAAAGTTCATCGTACCATTAAAATGGCTCCTATTAAAGTCAACTCAACAAATGAGGAAAAGCTGCTAAATACAGTATACAGTCATTTGAAAATGTATAAAATGTCAAAATTTAATGTGGGAGATCATTTTCGCATAAGCAAATATAAGCACACATTTGAAAAAGGTTATACTCCAAATTGGACTACAGAAATTTTCACAATTACAAGAGTTCAAAATACAAATCCTGCAACATACATATTAGAAGACTATCTTGGCAATCCTATTAAAGGTGGCTTCTATACTGAGGAACTTTCAAAAACTAGATTTTCAAATACATATCTAGTTGAAAAGGTTCTTAAAATTAAAGGGAAGGAGGTATATGTTAAATGGCTGGGATTTTCTAATCAACACAATTCTTGGATAAGTAAAGATGAAATATTATAGTTGGAAGAAAAACTAAATTAGAAACAACAACAACATCAATTGCAACAACAACAATAGCATTAATATTAAGAAACTAATGTTAATTTTAAAATGAGAAAAAGTTTTAAATAAAATATGTAAATCATACTTATAAACCATACTGTGTACTAAACATTTAATTGTAATCAGACTGTTATAATGTCAATAACACTTACTCTGAGCTCTAACTCATCAGAACTATCTGCTAGTTACTTTCCTCCTATTGAATTACATGGTGCATATGAGTGTGCTCTAACTGATTTTCATTCATACAACAGTATTCCAAATGTAGACACCTACAACAATATGTTTCATATAGGGGAACATATAATTGAAATACCAATTGGATCTTACGAATTAAATAATATAGTTGATTTTATAGAAGAGGAATACAAACGACTCTGCCCAGCAAATAAGATTTTTATTGAAGCCAATAACAATACAATGCAAGTTAAAGTTAATAGTTCCAAGGATCTTGTATATTTTAATAAAGACAATACAATTGGAAAACTTTTAGGATTCAATAGCAAAATCCTAACACCAAACAAATATTATTATTCAGATCTTCCAGTTAATATTTTTAAAGTGAATCTCTTGCGAATTGAAAGTAGTATCGCTATGAACACATATATGAATAACTCGAAATCGCATACACTTCATGAATTTCCGATTAATGTGCCTCCAGGCTATAAAATAGATGAGGTTCCAAGAAATCTTATCTATTTACCTGTAAACACCAGAGAGATAAGTTCACTAGCGCTGCGCGTACTGGATCAACACGGTGATTTAATTAATTTCCGAGGAGAGGAAATTACAATACGAATACATTTAAGGCCAACTAAATAATGCTAATATACAACACAAATACATTGAAAAATATAGCATCAAGAACAACAACAACAACATTAAAGCGACCAGCTCAATAAAAAGCTCTAACAACATCAAATAAAAATTTTCTAAAGTCCTTGAATTTTAAATTGAAGACAAAATGAGTTCAATAATAGATGTCTTAGATAAACCCTTGTCTGATGAGAATATAATCAAAAAGGACTATCATACATATGTACCATACTTACAATCTTACAACAATAATGATGAAATTAGAATTTCAATACAAAATCAAGATTTGTATGTGCTACCCAGTGAGAGCTACATTTATGTAGAGGGATTTGTTGTCGATGATAATAAGGCCAAATCTTCTTCTTCTTCTTCGGAGAACTTTTTATTAAAAAACAACTTTGTGGCATATCTATTTGATGAAATTCGCTATGAGCTCAATGGAATTGAAATTGACCATACAAGATATTTAGGAGCCACAAGCACTATAAAAAATTTGGTTTCTCTGTCACCAACAGAAAGCAATGTGATGCAAAATGCTGGATGGAACAAAATTGACGATGTCACTCTTGAAAATGGATTTTTCAATTTTTATGTACCTCTAAAAATGCTTCTAGGATTCGCCGAAGACTACAACAAAGTTATACTAAATGGAAAACATGAATTGATACTCTTGCGCAATAAGAATGATGAAGATCTTGTACGCTCGAGTGTTTCTACTGAAAAAGCTAAACTTACAATTTCACTCATCTCATGGAGAATCCCACATGTACAATTATCCGACTTTAGCAAATTGAATATGATAAAAATTATTAACAATGGTGCTTCTATACCTATGGCATTTCGCAGTTGGGATTGTCATGTTAATCCACAATTAAACACAGGTACTAGCCATATTTGGAATGTTAAACTGGCTGCAAATAGAGAACGCCCCCGTTTTGTATTGATTGCTTTTCAACAAGAAAATAAGTTTGTTCATTGTGATTTGACTAATTTAAAAGTACATTTAAATTTAGTCTCATATCCATATGATGATCTTAACATAAAGTTCAAAAATGAACGATATGCAATTCTATATGATATGTATCTAAGATTCCAACAAAGTTACTATATGAGGGAATCTCAACCGCTTCTATCTGCATCAGAGTTTAAGACAAAAGCTCCTATTATTGTAGTAGATGTCAGTCATCAGAATGAATCACTCAATAATGGACCGATTGATATAAAAATAGCATTTGAAACAGCAACTAATATTGCAGCAAAGACATCAGCTTACTGCATTCTTATTCATGATCGCATAATAGAATATATACCCATCAAAGGACAAGTTCGAAAAGTCTTATAAATTGAGTAATATGGAAAATAACACAATTTTTATAGACGTACAAGGTTTCAAAAGTAATTCAAATGATTTCATCGCAAAAGAAGTAGCGATTGTTTTCAACAATTATGAATATAACAATTTCATTATAAAACCACCATTTGATTTTAAATGCTTATCAATAAAAAAGCAAAGAGAAGCAAAGTGGCTAACGAAAAACTATCATCACCTCAGCTGGACTGCTGGATCAGTTTCTTTTGAAAGCGTTTGCAATTTTTTAAAAGCCAACGCAAGATGTTATAAAATTTATGTAAAAGGTGAAGAGAAAAGACGATGGTTGGAAAAAATTTTATGCCGAAAAATTTTTAACGTTGAGGATATAGGCTGTATCAACTTTAAACAAATGGAGATTAAGTATCCAGAATATTTTTATTGTAATTATCATAAACTTGGTGTTTGCGCATTAAAAAATGCTATTTTACTAACAAAAGAAATATCTTGCTTTAAATGAATTTTTACACTCTTTAAAATATTAATGTATGTATTATTATAAAATTTTAAAAAACTTTAAACAATAAATGTATAGAAAAATAAAAAATCTACAAGTGTTTTCTTATTTCAAAAACAAACTACATAAAGGAAAGAGAAGGAAGTGGGAAGGAGGAGGAGAAGTTAGCATTTTTGCTAACTTGCAAATTTTTACTTTTTGTTTCTCTGCTTATGACTGTAGTTAGTTGAAACTTGCTGCTTTAAAATAATCGCAGCCAAAGAAAATGATTACGTTGCAAAATATAAATGTATTCTACACAGCCACAAAATATTCCACGCACAAGTTCTTTCGGTCGCACATACATACATACATACGTACATCATACACACATACATACATACATACATACAAATATATATCTTAAACAAATAAACAGAATATAAGCTTACCAGCGACAAACAAGCTGGACCCCCCACACACAAGCATTAGGGGTGTTCACATACATGAGAACGTTTTATAAATAAATAAAATAATTTATGTAATTATTTTATTCATTTATTTAATTATTTTATTTTATAAGAATTTATTAGCGTGAGGAAATCACACAAGCACATTCCCATGATTCATATGAAACCATATGACCTAGTAGTCATAAAACCTTCTTTCTCTGATATTACTGATATAGTATTACGATAACAAATTTCTACAGTATGGCAACACTGGGAGCATTAGAAAATAATAATCATGTTTTGCCGTCGGCATTTGAAAAAAATAATAATCATGTTTTGCCGTCGGCATTAGGAAAAATTATCATGCATTGACGTAGGCATTAGGAAAAATTATCATGTATTGCCGTCGGCATTTGAAAATAATTATGTATTGCCGTAGGCATTAGGAAATAATTATGTATTGCCGTAGGCATTAGGAAAAATAAGTATGTATTGCCGTCGGCATTAGGAAAAAAAATAATCATGTATTGCCGTCGGCATTTGAAAAAAATAATCATGTTTTGCCGTCGGCATTTGAAAATAATTATGTATTGCCGTAGGCATTAGGAAAAATAAGTATGTATTGCCGTCGGCATTAGGAAAAAAAATAATCATGTATTGCCGTCGGCATTTGAAAAAATAATAATCATGTATTGCCGTCGGCATTTGAAAAAATTATCATGCATTGCCGTAGGCATTAGGAAAAATTATCATGCATTGCCGTAGGCATTAGGAAAAATTATCATGCATGCCGTATGCATTAGGAAAAATTATCATGTTTTCCCGTCGGCATTTGAAAAAATTATATTCATGTTTTGCCGTCGGCATTAGGAAAAATTAATAAACATGTTTTGCCGTAGACATTAGGAAAAATTAATAATCACTATTTCACCATTGGTATTAGAAAAAATTATCATGTTTTGCCTTCGGTATTACGAAAAATTAATAATCACTATTTCACCATTGGTATTAGAAAAAATCATTTTCATGATTTTCCCGTCGGCATTTGAAAATAATTATGTATTGCCGTAGGCATTAAGAAAAAGACAGACTTATTGAACCACCCTCGAAAAATATTTAAAGGACTTATCGAACCACCCTCGTAGGTATCAAATTTCAAGAATTTTAAAATTTTCAAATTTTAATTACCCAAATTTAACAATTTCAGCAACAATTTAACAATTTTAATTGTCCCAGAACCGCCAGTTCCCTACTACTAGTAGTTAGTACAAATATCGATCTCCATTATATTTTTCTCATATGCATTATGCATATCGCAGCGCTTTTTTTTGGTAGATATATATCAGAATGAATCGTTGGCGAAGTAAAATAACTAATGAAATGACTACATTGCAGGTTAAGTCTAGTGTAAGTAAAATACGCCTAGTTCACACCAGAGGCGCTGCAACGATGATATAAAAATTAGCAAAACGCACAATGGCAGAGTTATAAAAATGAAAATATATTAAGCTCCTATTCTCTTCATGTATCACCATCTGTACTTGCAATATCCTTTTCCTACTCTCAGACAACACAAATAGGTCTGTTATTTCAATCCAAGAGAGATGGGGGAGATTTTACACCTATGGTAGAGTTGCACCATACTATATCCTAATTTATCGGATCACAATTATTTGTTGTTGATGAAAACTTAGAAAAAAGTAAATTTTTAAATTTTTATTTACAAAACTAATCTTTTAAAGCAGCTCCATTAAAGTAAAAAAATCTAAGCTTTTAGCTTAAACAAAAAAAAAAACATTAATGAAAATAAAATAATAGAAGAATTTATCATTTTTCCTGCCAAAAAATAGTGCAGTAATATTTTTATCAAATATATAAATTTTTATTTAGTTGAGTTTGTTTCATTTAGGTTTCACTGTCACTTTTATGCAATTGTAACATTTCCCATGTTGCTAGCGACATTTCTCTTATAATTGCGCAACATTTACTGAGGAATTACTGTGAGATTAGGTGAGAGTAAATAACTGGAAAAACGTAAATGTTGAGTGTACTTGTGTGAGTAAGTGTATCTGTGTGTTTAATAAACCAACGCAACATGAGTAGCCAGAAGAAAAAAAAACATGAATCCAAGCAAATAAGTTGGAGTATTTAGTTTGAATTTAGTTCTTATTAAAACACCAAAGCGTTAACAACACTATTAAGAAGATAACGGTGGTGTTGGCTAAATAAAGGAAAAGAGAAAAACAAAGTAAAAAGGCCAACAAAATTCAAAAACGTTTGTGTGTTTTTTGACACGAAACAAATAACCAAAGAAAAGAGCAACTTTAATACACACACACACATACATACATACATACATATGTAATTCGCTATAAAAGTTTTGTTTTACGGAGTGCATGTGTGTTCTTCAAGTGCCTTTTGCAGTTTATTTATTGTGTTGGCGCGTTTTATTTCAAACCAAATTAAAAACGTTAATCATACTTGAAGCGACGTTGACGTCGACAGTTGGTTGAGTTTTTTCCGCGTTAGCTTCAATATTAACGTTCATACAACAAGCAGTTAGTTGTTTAACGATAACGAACGTGTTAAGAACGTTTGCACAAAAAAGGCGGTGAGGAGAAAAAAATGTTAAAACGAAAAATAAAATACCATAAAGAGAATTTGTAATAAAGATATAAAGTAAATGAAAGAATAATAAAAAAAAATAATTTTTTCCTTCTATTTCTAAATAACGAATTTATTTAAATAAACCCAAAATAAAAGAATTATGTACTTCGATTTTTAAGTGAAACAAAAATAAAAATAAATTTTACATGATAATTTATAAAAGTTATTATAATTACAAAAACCATAGAATAAATGTGTCATTCTAAAAAAAAAATAATTTATTGGAGGAATTTTTGAAGCGTTTTTGTTTTTCACAAGCTACTGGATTTTAAAGATACAATTTTTGGATTCTTTTATAGCAAAAAAGGTGCGTCATTAAAATCTTTAAAACTTCAAGGTTTCTTTTAAGTATTTAGAATTTAAGGTTAGTTATAAACGTTAATAATTAAAAATATATCTACGTTTGAGTGTATGTAATATTCATATTTATATACATATGTATGTGACAATTAAGTAAATAAATTCTTTAAACAAAAGTAGAGAGAATTTACACTGGGGAACGAATTATTGTTTTGCGAGCAATAAATAATATTGCTTTTTTTAAACAATTAGAAAATTTCTAAAACTGATTTGTCATATAAGTTATAAAACAAAAACTTTAAGAAATTAGAAAAAATGTTGTCAAATATATGTATTTCCATACTTGCCGGTCTCACTGAATGACCGGCAAGTATGTGAACAACACTTGGTTAGAATTTACAACAAGTCGCCATTTTCTATCAAAAGCAGTTGACTTCTGTCAAGGACCATATAAATTTGCCGAAATTCGGCGCGCTTGCTTAAACAACGTCATAACTCAAAAATTCCATTTAGAGTTGGAGTTAAGTATGTAAAATTAATCCTCATATCGTTTTTCAAAAAATGTCATACAAATATTTTGTTAACTAAACTCTTAAAAGGCAAACTAAAAGTTTATTTTTCCATTAATACCTAATTTACATTAAGCATTTTTTTTTTCATGAAATTAGTTGCATGAAAATTTTTTATTTGTCAATAGTAGGCCTGGAGGAGCAACTCATATCAAAAAAGTTGTCAAAAATGCATCTGAGATTCATTATACCCCCTTTTTTATATAAAGTTCTCTTTTATAGCGCTGGAATTAGCAAGTAGAAAAAGTTGCGTGCAACAAAAATCATGAAATTTCATGAAAAAATGCAGTAAATGTAAAAATGTGTAAATTCAAGACTTTAAACTAGCAAACTAGCTTTTTTGTAACACATCAAAAACCGTAAGAGGTTCCGATTTTAAATGCAAAATGATTCGTAAAATATGAAAAAAAAAACAATTCGAAAACTTGATAAAAATCACAAAATAAATTAATTATAAGAAATATTGAAAACACTTACCCCATTTAATGATTGAATACTGAGAAGCTTCGGTTGACAATTTCAATGTGTCTCGATCAACTAAAAAAATTAAAAGAAAACAAAGTCATCAATTTAATAAAATACTATAACTATCAGTTCTATATAATATTTTAAAATAAAATTTTTTAAGGTTAAACCTTCTCCTATAAGTTTTCGTGGCATTTATAAAAAAAATTATTGTTTAAAAAATTTTATCACATATTACTTTGGTTTTAAGGTCTTGGGACTTGCAATATTTCATATATTTTGGATTCGAAAACATAATGGGTGTCCCAAAAACTTTGTGACAAACTGCCTTTAACAAAATTTTGTAGTTTTGCCTGAAAAACAAATTTTTTCATATTTTTTTGTGTTTGTGAACATATTTTAACTGTCTTAAAAATTTTGTGAGGTTTGTTTGCCCTACCTATTTCAACAATTCTTAAATTCTGTAGCTATTCCTGAGTAATTTCACTCCACTGCTAAAAATTTAAATTTTCATCACTATGTCAACAAATTTTCCCTGCGTCAAAAATTTTGTGAAACATTTCTTTGCCATATTTTTTCGAAAGATTTTAAACCTTTCGGTCTTCTTGAATTTAAAATTTTTTACATTCCAGAACACAATTTGGTTGTCCCAAAAATTTTGCAACAAATTCTCTTTCGCTAGACTTTATACATTTTTTTGCCTGAAAATATATTTTTTCATATTTTTCCTCATTTATGCAAAAACGATTGTTAAACTTAAAGTTGGTAGTACAAACGAATTTTTATAATTATATAGCAAAACCGGTTTTAACGCATGCTTTAACGTTGAAAATTGTTTTTGAATAAGGGGGTTAGTGTTTTAATAACATAGTTTAATTGTCTTAAAAACTTTGTGACAGTTTTGTTTGCTATACTTATTTCAACAATTTTCAAATTCTGTAAATATTGCTAAAAACTACAATTTTTATTCAAATTTCAAAAAAAAATTTACTGTCGCAAATATGTTGTGACATTTTTCTTTAGCTATATTTTCTGTGATAATTTTTATATAATTACATACAAATATAGGCTAGCTTCATATATACAGTTTTCATATTATTTATACTTGAGTGCACATATTCATTGTCCCAAAAATGTTTGAAACCTTTTTCTTTGTCATACTTCTTTCACTATTTTTCAAAATTCATTAGCTTTCTCTAAAAAGTGTAAACAGTATATTTGATCTCAAAAAAAATTTGTGACATGTGAATGCACTGTGCACATGCTTATTGTTCTAAAAAGTTTTTGGCCTATTTTTCATACTTCTTTTACCAACTTTATATGTTTTTTGCTATTCCTTAAAATATGTCACGTTTTTGTTCTTCTGCCAACTGAATATTTTGTCCCAAAGACTTTGTGACGTTTATTTTTGCCATATTGCCATTTTTCTCATATACTACAACTTCTTATTTACATACATACATATACATATCATTTTTAAGAGCATTTTTTACATTATTTGTATTTGCGAATATGTTCAAAATTTGTGCGACATTTTCTTTATCATATTTTCTAACTACATATAAATTTATAGCATACAGAAATAAATTGAAACTTACTACTTCATTTTTGTGACAGGAAACTTTTAAACTGCAATTGTTTGCATTAAATTTCTAAAATATACGAATATGATAAATAAACAAATATATGTATAATATAATTTAGTCTTTTTAATTCTCAAGACAATTTCTTTGTCCGAAAAATTGTCATTATTTATCTGTCCCAAAATTATGTGTGACGAAAATTTTTTCTAACACAAAAAAAATCCATTTTTTTACATAACTCATGTTTTGGAATAGTCTTAAATTAAATATTTTTAAAGCTTTTTTCTCATATGTATATTTTGTAACAATTTATAAATAAGCTTTTAAATATTTTGAATCATCAAAAAGCGGAGGAATATTTTTAAGATTTATTGAAAAATATATTTTTGTATTAAATTTCTTTCCTGCCCACCATATTCATAAAATTTTAAACGAATTTGAAATGTATTTTATTTAAAATTTTCCATAAAAAATTTTCCTAAAATGAATTTCAAATTCATTTTATTTTTTTATGAATATGGGGGTATAACTTTTATGTTTACATTTATTCCAAAATATTTCTGAAAACTATTTGCTGTCATAAAATTGTGGAATTCAGACAATTTATATTTTTATAAATTTTTAAATTTTAGGTCGTCTTTGATCATTTCACAGTGCAAAAGAAAATCTATAGTTCATTTACCGTTTGTTGCAACAAAACTTATTGCTGCAAAGTTATTTTTAGTTTTGCTGTTTGGCATCACACTAGAACACACTCATTTCAGGCATTAGCACAAAAATATGTAAATGCGGCTAAAGCCATTTGCAAAGGCCAAGAGACTTTTAGGCATGCAAGCAGTTTTATTTTGTTTTTGTTTTTAATACAAATAAATATTACAGCAAGAAAAACCTGCTTGTAGCAGGGAATGAGTTATAATCAATAAAAGTTAAATAAGGCATCAGAAAATGCAATCGAAAAATTTTAGCAAATAAAATACGCTAAATTCTAGAATATTTTTACACGAATAACTTTTCCCGAATAACTTAACTATTCGAACAATAATAATGATGTAGATACATACATAAATATATCATAAAACAGACCATAAATTTGTTTACTTTCTAATTATTTTATTCGAACTTATTTGTTTCTCTGTTTGTGGTTCCATTAGCCTTCATCAGCGTTTTTGTGGTTGGTAAACTATGTGTGGTGTCGATTCAATTCAATTCAGCCCTATATACATACATATTTTGCAATGCAAATAGAATATGTGAATTGTTTTGATTCATCGTACTTCAATTTGTTGAAAGCTTATTTTAATGTAGATACATAATAGAAGCTCAAATTTACGATCCCTAATTAACAACAGCATTGCCATTGTGTTGTTTGTTCTTTACTAATCATGCACATGACCATAAATCTTTTTTTTCTTCTTTGGATTGATATATGTATTTCCAAGGAACGAAATATTTGCGTTTTATTCGCGGTAACTAGGTTTTTGGATTTAATAGTCATTTTTATTTTTTATTTTTTTTTTCTTTTTCAGTAATTTTCTGAAGATAATAAATTTGTGTTTATTTTTATTTCTGTGATTTTTTTTGTACACGCCTGTTGTTGCCATTGAGTTTTTCATAACAGCGGTATTCAGTGTTTAAATTGCAACTGTTGGCAATGCAACTGTTTTGCAATGATGGTTAGCTTTATTTAAAAAAATATTGGCTGTATTCGGTGTTTGATGCAAATGATAAATGCAAAATATCGGAGCTTTTCCTTAAAATCCAACAGCAAACTACACACACAATCCAAAGAAAACCTACGATATTTTGCATTTACACTAACGCAAGACCATCGGCATCAAACACCGAATACCGCCCATTGCAATAATAAGAACAACTCTGTGCAGTCTTGCAAATAATTTAAAATATATTTGATTTGCTCTGTGGGCCACTTTTATTTAATTTTTTTCATTCTTATTTTATTTTTTATAGAACACGCGGAATCCCTTGCTTGTAAATTTTTTGAATTAATTTAATTTGTTTTTTTTTCAAATGACAGCTTACAAATGATATGATATGACGCAATACAAAGAGCAAAAAAGGCTTTAGCATTTTCAGTGGCCAATTCCGACCAAAAATTCATAATATTTTTAATTCCATTCATAAATACCTGAAATTTTATGTTATTCTTAAAAATATTATATTTGATCGTTCACTGAAATATTGGACTTATACATGCAAGGGCTGGTTAAATAATTATGAACATCTCATATGGCATTTTAGAGATCTTTCCAATTAAAAAATATTTATTTCTTTTAATATTGTGAAAGAGGTGGCTTATTGTTTTCAAATAGCAGCACTTTCATTAAAATTTGATTGTCGGTTGCAAAGTTAATCAATATGGAACTTCACCATAGCCCAATTCACAATCTTGTGCAAATGGTCTTGCATCGTTGCATGTGCAAAATGGTATAGTATACATACTCACCACTTAACAATTCTTAGTGGTGAGTATAGTTATATTTTAGATTTACTTCAGAAAAAAATTCACAAGAATTTTGCATTTTTTTTTTTTTTTTTGTTTCAAGTTGCAATAATGAAATTAATGGTGGTATTCACAGTAGCGGAGTTCGATGTTTGATGCAAATTGTCTTGCGTAAGTGCAAATGCAAAATATCGTAGCTTTTGTGTGTGTATTTTGTTGTTGGATTTGAAATAAAAGCTACGATATTTTGCATTTGCACATACGCAAGACAATTTGCATCAAACATCGAACTCCGCTACTGTAAGTAAATACCACCATTAATTTCATTATTGCAACTTGAAACAAAAAAAAAAATGCAAAATTCTTGTGAATTTTTTTTCTGATGCCTTTGTTTATTAACTGGTTTCAGATTTCACTACAGACTCAGAATTCATTCATAATTTTATGCCTGCATTTTATTTCCCATAAATAGTTTCTTTCCTGGCAAGCGATGAAATATTTTCTAAAATTAATTTAAACAAAATACAAAACAGAAATCTACTTAACTTTTGAGCAATTGTTAATACAAAAAAGAACATTTATGAAACTAAAGTACAGTTTTATCTAAAATTTTCCTTATCAAAAATTATAATTTAACTATTTGTTCATATTTTTTTTAGATCTAGCAATTGTGTGTAAGATAAAACTTAACAATGCTTAAATATTGTAATAACAAAAAACCAAAAATAAAAAAAAATTATGTGTATTTGTTTGAATTTATAACTTGATTACTTGGGCCCATTTCAGAGGTAATTCTCAAACAACAAAAACAAACATTACTGGTTTCATTTAACCAAGAGTTTGACTTATTTTGCTTTGTTCGAAAAGTGTTTTTTATTGAGAGAGGTCTAAAGCAATAGTTCGAGATACTTGAGTTTTTTTTTCAATATATTTTTTTGAGCCATATGCAGTTCAACGTTACCATACCTGTTTAGTATTTTTGACTTAACAACAGGTAGCAACTTTTTTACTTAACGTACATTCCGATTGTGTTTTATTAGTCAACCGTATCTTTTTGGTCTATCTTTAGCTCTCACTCTCTTGAAACTTTAGTTTATAAAGAAAAGCAACAAAATAATGGATAAATAACACTAGGCGACAGATAATTGCAAAAAATAAAGAACTAAATATATAATAATGGCAAAAAAAAATCCAGAAAAAATTAGCTTTAGACGGAGAAACAAGAAGCAAAAATTTGTGTATCTGTAATTTAGCTGGTATTTTTTATTTTTTTTGTTATTACAAAACCACAAAAGTAGTCGCAACTGCACAGCGTTTTTCCGTATGTTTAACACTTTTAAAGGCGTGAAAATTAATCACTAAAATTATGGAATGAAATCAGTATTCAATTAAATGCCTTTTTCAAGTTTCTTTGAGCTAAAATATTTTCTTTTTATTTATTCTTAGATAATTTGTACCACAAATGCAGCAAACAATTGATCATATTAGGGTAACCATCATCCTACCAGGTTAAATAAAATTTATTGGCAACAAAATTTATAAAAATTTTATATAAAAAAATTTATAGTGAGCTACAAAAAAATTCATTACAAAATATTTTTGGAACAAACATTTTATAGAAATATTTGGGAATAAAAACTTTTGTACAAAATTTTGTGAAAAAAGTTTTTTTTGGCAAATTTTTATAAATAAATTTTTTCAACAAAAAAATTTTTACAAAATTTTTAAAATTTTGTTTAAAAAGCGGCAACGAAAATTTCTACAAATATATTTCACAACAAAATTTTTGATACAAAATTTTTCAGTACAAACTTTTTTTAGAGGAATTTTTTTAAAAGTTTATTGAGAAACAAAAGTTTTTCTAGTGTATTTTTTTGAGAAATTTTTATACCAAATTGCGAGAACAATTTATAAAAAATTTTGCAACCAAAAATTTGTATCAAGAACTTGTTGAGACCCTTTAAAAAAATTAAAAATTTCTTAAGGAAAACAACTAAGCAAATTTACATATTTCTTAATTAAACAAGTAGTAATTAAAAATATCCTTTTTTAAAATCAAGCTTTTAACGTATTATACTAAAAAGTTTTTTCTATGATATTAAAAGTATCCAAAAAAAAATTATCCTCCTTGTTAGATCAGCTCTATGTCATAATAATACGAGTATTGCCTTGTCATTCGATTTATACATGAATGCAAAATTTCAGCTCAATCGAAACCGGGAAGTGGATCAAATTTTATTTACAAGATTTGATGATTACAGACAGACGGGACAAGTGAAACTAAAAAAAGCTTTTAATAATAAAAGCTTGTAAAAAATATAAAATTCATAAAATTATTTATTTATTTTTATACATATACATTTTTATACAATAAATATATACATAAAAAAATTATACAAAATATTTCATAGCAGATAGTGTATTGAAAAAAAATTGTGATAAAATATTTCTTGAAAATAATTTTTAAAGAAAGTTCGATGAAGAAGAACACTTTTAAAGCGGGGTTTTTTAAATAATTTTTTTTTAACAGAAAATAAAAATAAAAAAATCATAGAAACATAAACAAGTTTCTTTGTTGCTGCTTAAGCACGTCTAGATGCATTTCGTTGACGTTTAAGCAACAACAAACAAACGTTGTTTTAATTATTATTTTAATACGAAATTGCCATAAGTATTTAGTAATAGAAAGTATCTGAACAAAAAAATATAGAAAACTTTTGAAAAGCATTTTTTTTACAGAAAAGTTGTTTTAAAAAAAATCAATAGCTAACTCCAGCAAAAGTTTTTATTAGAAAATTTAAGAAAAGAACAAAATTAACTAAGATGTGCATAATTAGCAAAGAACAAACGACAATGGTAAGACTGTTATAAATTTAGAGATGGTAAAATTGAGCTTTCATTACAAAAAAAAAAACTTTCAGCAAATTGAAATACGATGAATCAAAACAATTCACATATTCCATTTGCAACAAAATTACGCATATAAAGCAGAAATCTACATCAACTTACACCAGACACAGTGGACCAAAACATAAAAAAACGCTGATCATGAAGGTTTAGTGGCCTTCGAAAACAGCTAGTTGTTCCGTTCAACTATGTGTTGTCAAAATATTTACAACTAACTTTGATGTTATTTGTTCATTAATAATTATCACATGTAATTTTGCGTGCAAACCGATACGAACTTTAGCCTGTTCAAATCATAAATATAGAAACAAAATGTTAAAACAATTTTTTGAAAACTAAGGAAACTTTAAAAAATACTACAAAAAATTATTTGAATTTTTTTTTAAATTTTTTTTTTTTATTTATTTTTAGTTTTCCAAAGGGAATTTTTAGAAAATTGTGTAACAAACCTTTGACTTTTGGAGGTTTTTTTCATATTTCTCTACATTCACTTAGTTTTTTTTTTTTTTTTTTTTTTTTTTTTTTTTTTTGAACACTAATATATAAAAATAATTGTAAAAAAAATTATTAAAATTTAGAAAATTATCTGCAAACTTTTTAATATGTATTGAAAATTATGTAATAAATTTGTATGGATTTATTTTAGTACATATTTCTCTATAATCACTTAAGTACAATGCAAACGTTAACTGCAGCGTTTTTTTTTTAACTGAAAATATCTAAAACAAAAGGTTAAAATTTACTTGTTAAATCTTTTGAATAAAGAAAACATTTTGCTAGTACAGCCCAAATAAATTTTTGTGATTTCTTTGTTTAAAATAAGACATTAAGGAAAGTTTGTTTGTAAGCAAACTGAAAAAGATAATGTTAATTTTATGACGTCTCTTTTTTCTACCTTCCTTTTTGCCTTGAAGAAGATTCACATTAAATATGCGTGTGCGGTGTTGTTTGGCCTTAACAGGAATTTAAAAATTCTTCAAACATAATTTTCACACATTTTCAATGCGACACTAGACAATCAATGGTACGAGTATGCCACAGCAGCAGCAACACTAGATACCTGCTGCAACTAATACTTGAATAATTAAATACGCATACACTTGAACACCTGTTAAGTATGAATATCCTTTTGTTTGCCATAGCACAAATGCAGATACACACATATATACATACATTCACAAATACATATACACATGCATATGTATGTACTAGTGTCCTGCACAAGACTATTTATAAGACCTTTCAACACATGAGAGATTTTTTCAAATGCTTTACTACAGCGAAATATTTTAAAAGAATCGCTAAGCAACACTGTTGGCAAGTAATTTTTTTCGGTGGTTTGTCTTGCCAACAGTGTTGTTTAGCGATTCTTTTAGAATATTTCACTGTAGTAAAGCATTGGAAAAAATCTATCATGTCTGGAAAAGTCTTATAAATACTCTTGGGCAGGACACTAGTGTGTACACACTCGCTGATACAAAATTAATGCAGCCGTTGTGTTACAACTACAAAACATGCATACAACGCTTTGTTGCATTCCTCGTGTGTTACTGGTTGTCATTGTCTTGCGAGAGGCAAGGAGGATTTTTATTTTAAATGCAAAATGCATTATTAAGCATTCCACAAACGTGTTTTCTTTTAAATATTTCTTTAAAAACAAAATTGTGCAGCTCACTAACCACCATATGATTTCCGTTACCGCCTTGAAGCAACCACCACATCACCTGTGCAATCAGTTATTTCAAAGAAAATAAAAACCAGAAATTCCATGGCATTTGGAAGAAAGAACTACAGGGGAGGCAAATGTTAGAGGCGTTGTCTTAGTTTGAGGATTTGTTATTACAAGAAATCTCTTTAATGGATTCTTAAAAAACACATTAAAATTTGCGGTTGTTGCCTAGATTTACTTTGAAGGAATTTCTAATTATTTTTATTAGATAAATAAGTTTTTAAAGACTTTAAACTTCATAAAAAGATTTATATACAAACATACATACATATATACAACTTTTCTCTTATAACTAGTCAGAAGACACAATGGAAGCGATCAGCGGCTCGCAAGCTGCAAGGGAAGAAAAAATTCCACTTGTTATTCACAATAGGAGTGAATATTGAATTTTAAAGGGGTGGGACTCCTCCCACTTTTTTGACTAAAAGAAGGTGAAAAAGAGAAATTTTTCGGAGTTGTGAAGTGACCAACATGAAAAAAAATAAAAACACCTGCTCCATGAAAAATTCGCCCAAAGCCAAATCTCCCAAAAATAAAAATGAAAAATCGCCCAAAATTTTTCCATACAAAATTTAGGTGATTTTCCATATAAAAAATCGCCCAAAAATTTTGGGCAATTTTCCATTTTTTTTTCTTTTGTAATTTTTCTTTTTGCAATTTTGGGCGATTTTTCATTTTTATTTTTGGGCGATTTTTCATGGAGCCAATAACCCCACAATTGAGAAACTATTTCTTATTTTTTACCCCGGCTAAAAAAAATTATAAATAAATTTTTTTAAATCGAGATTTTTCGTTACATTAGATGTTCTTCTATCGAAATATACAAAAAACTCTATCTCCAAAAAATAATGAGTTAGGGCCTTTCTATATTAAGATAATGATAGGTACATGTATTTCTTTTTTTTTATTTTTATAAATGCTGGTAGTATACGCACTTTGTAGCTTCATTTCTAAGCAAACAGTTTCCACTTTATTATAAAAAAAAAATCTAATAAATTTTTATTATTTTTTATCTTTTCAGCTACCAAATGTCTATAATTATATGAAAACTATAATTTTTGTGTGTTTAAACTTGCCTACTGCTACAAAAATCACGAAATTTAAATTTTTTTTATAACGACTAAAAAAATACAATCTAGATAAAGAGAACAATTGTAGAAAAATTGCGATTAAATTATATACAAAAGATAAAAATACAAATTCAACATCAAAAATCTAAATAAAAATTGTTGTGTGTTTTTTGTTTTAAAAACTAACGAACTAAAAATAAAAATAAAAACAAACTCAAATACAACTAACAATCATCAATCTGTTAAAAACTTTAAGGCAGCAGCACAACGCAGCAGCAGTACTTTACAAACAACAATTGCTACAAAAATTGCAACAAAATGGGGCCTATAGGCATTATAAATTTTAAACCAATGGCGACCGCCCTAGCAGCAATATTAATTTTAAATATTTTAGCAATAGGTAAGTGAAAATTCTATATTATCAATATCAATCAGCTGACCTATAAACATTAAAGTATTTTTATAACATCTGGCAATACCTTTGCCACAGCTGTTTCAGAAAATATAACCCTGCTGTTAAGCGATGAAAGAAAAACGTGTTTTTTGCTTACCAGCTAAGACATTTAAAATTTCAAAATGTTTATTTAACCTGAAATCATCTCTTGTTTTATTTCTAAAACAAACAAGCAGCTGACAATTATTTAGTTAAATTCTTTATTACAAACACGTAATTTCACAGTTTTAAAACCTAAATAAATATTGTTTAACTTGAAAAAGTCTCAATGGAGAAAAACAAGTGCCTGTCATCTATTATATATGTACATTGTCATTTAAGTATCTTATCTTTGAGGAAATATTTGCATATTCAGCTCAATTTTCCTTTACTTTTATCTTTTACACACAAATTGTTGAAAGCTTAATTATACTCTTGTACTTGTAACAGAAAAAATATAATAAAAAAATATAGATGTAACAACAATTTAGGCCAGAAATAGAATAATTTATTTATTTAACTAAAATCTTTGAACCAAAAAAATAAGGAACTTACATATATTGCTTTATTAAAGCTTATAAGTAACCAAAGAAAGTTGTAAGATAAAATTTAAAACAATAAAAATTTCAAGTAACTATTCTAACAACACTCTCATAAGAATTATCCGAATAATTTTTATTCGAATAGCAGTTATTGGATTATATTTGAATCGAATGGAATGAAGAATTTGAGAAAATTTATTTTGATTAAATTTCCATATAAAGATTTTGAGTAAATTTACTCCAGTTGGAATAAGTTGATAAACAAAAATTATCAGATTAAAAATATCTCAAATAAACTCATGTAACTATATATGGAGCAATATTATTCGAATCAAAACTATTAAAATACATAATGGAATTAAATTACGGGAATAAAAAAAATTCAACAATATTAAGAGAATAAAAATTATAACAATTCAAAGAATGTTGTTCAGATAAAATATTTTATCGCAAATTAATAGAATACTTTTTTTCGATTTAAACTATTCACGATTAACATTTATTCGAATAATAACACCGGATCGAATAATATTTTACTTAAATAATTATTTCAATAGTAGTTCGATGAGTAGCAGTTGTCCAAACTAATTTGTATTGAATAGTTTTTCATGACTCTAATCTGAGAATAGAATTAATCGAATAAAAATATTTCGAAATTATTGCAGTGAAATTTTTTAAAATAAACTAATTCTTATGAAATTCGCTTAAAATAAAATTACTAAAATAAAAATTATGCAATATGTACTAGTCGAGTTAAATTATTCGAATACAAATTTTCGAATAATATTGTTCGAATAAAAATTATTAAAATTCCAAAAGAATTGTGTTAGAATAAAACAATTTGAATGAAAATTATGCCAATAAATATTATTCGAGTTAAATTATTCGAATAAAAATTTTCGAAACATATTATTCGAATGAAAATTATTAGAATTCCAATTCTAATTCCAATTACAATTGCATTAAATATTAAAATAAAATTGTTCGAATAAAAAGTTTGTAAACGAATATCATTCACATTAAATTTTGTAGTAAAAATAATGGTTTTCGAATAAAAATTACTAAAAAATGGAGAAAAGTCTTAAATATATAATTCGAATAAAAGTCAAGCAAATAAATTTTATTCAAGTTAAAAAATTCGAATATAAGCTTACGATAACTGTTATTCGAACAAAAATTGTTAGAATTCCAAGAATTTTGTCTTAAATAAAATTGTTCGAATAAAACATTAGTACACGAACATTATGCGAATTAAATTATTCGAATAAAAATAATATTATTCGAACAACACCTACTAAAATTCGAACAAAATTATTTTGTGATAATGAAATTATGCCAATAAATATTATTCCAGTTAAATTATTCGAATGAAAATTTTAAGAAATATTCAAATAAAAAAATAGACTTGAAATTTACGAATAATTGTTAAAAACAACAATTACGAGTATTTCTGCTTAAAACATCAAAAATTTTTTAAATCATTCCAGTTTTGGAAAACTTCATAGAAAACAAACATAATGGCGTTATTGCCTAGGCTCTACGATATTCCCTTGTACTTAATTTTTTTTTTTTTAATTCAAGAATAACAATTATTTTCGGTCCCTGGTTTTTATGTCTAGACTTAATTTTTTTCCAAGATAAATTGTCGTGTTTAAAATAGAGATTTACAACTTTTACATGACAGATGTCAATCTTTGCCTTAATCACGTGAGCTGACATAAGCCTGGGTGTAAAAAAATCTCATAAATAGAATTTGTGACAACAAATTTCTTTAAAACCAAAGTGTTGTATATTGTTGTTGGCCATTTTTTAAAATTTCATATTTCATTTCATAAAAAATATTTTTGGCTTATAAAAGGTTTATAAAAGAGATTTCTATACAAAATTTCTTTCATAAACATTTTACAAAACAAAATTCGCTTTTATGAATAAGACAGTAAAAAATAATTTCGTCTATTGCGAGCCAGTGTGCATGAGAGAAATAGGAGGAAAACAACAGAGTCTGGCTCCCGCATTTTTTTTTTAAATTTTTTTTTTGTTACATTACGAGTGCATGCATACTCGTATCTAAACAAAAATTAAAAAGAAAACAGGTCAATACTATTATTGGTGGCTCTGAGATTAGTTTGCTATTACAAATGTGTGGACGTGTGTCTTACTTTGAAAAAAATTATACAAATCGAAATTTAATATAGAAAGGCCCTAACTAATTTTTTTTTTGATATCGAGTTTTTTTGTATCTATATCTCAACAAAATTCAAAAATTTCATTTTCAAAAAAAAATCTACTATTATTATTATTAAGGTAACGATATGTTAAATGCAGCTTTATCAATTTACAAGAAAAGGTCGTTTTCACAAAATATGACTTTGGAATTAGAATTTAAAATGATTTTCCCCAAAAGCAATTAGATTTATTCCAAGAAACCAGACTACTAATGAAAATATACTTTTCAAACACTACTTTACGACTCACTGCCAACTTGTCAGTCCAGTTGGTTTTGTAATTAAAACAACTTGTAGCTAAAGTGAATAATAAAATTGTAAAAAATTTATTATGTTGTTTATAAAACGGAAATAGAGTAAATACAAAAATATTTTATTTTTTTACATGGAAGCAGGAAAAATATTTTGTAAAAAAAATGAGTAAAAGAAAATTCAAGTAAATTGTACCTTAGGCATTTCAGGAACATGTATGGACGGATGGCTTTGCTGGGAAAATTTTTTTAATGTTTCCCATGCTTATCATGACATATAATAGCAAGATGATGACGTAGAAACGTAGCATTAAATGGGAAAAAGTGAATAGCAAAGAAATGGGCAAATAAAACCTTAACAAAAAAAAAAAAAAAATAAAAAAAATAAAAAAACGAGACGAAGCTATTCAGGGAGCCCACTCATGACTATCATTATCAGCAGCAGTAGCAGCGACAGCAACATTACTTTCAATTATAAAATCAAATAAAAAATTCTTTATATTCCAGTAGAGTTTGTGTAACTTTTTTCTAAAAGGGTTTGAAAATGGGTTATACATTTTAAATTCAAGCCATTCATGGGCCACTATGGAAAACCAACTAATGAAACTGTAATTACAGTACGCCTCATCTGCTTATGGACATACATAAACACATACATATGTACATACATATCACAGAAAGCCATCATTATATCTCTGACAAAAAGCAAAAACTGCTAAGTCATATTTTACTGTTTTGTACAAGAGCACTTTCAAACTTTCAAGTCGTTTTTCTTTAATTTATTTCTTCTACAATTAAGTTGGGAACTTTGTTTTCCAATAAATATTATTTTTAGAAATATACTCGTATCATTCTACACATTATAAATAATACATATGTGACCTTCTTCGAGAAAAGAGACCTAGTGTGTGAAAATGAAGTTTTGAGAAAAACTTAAAAATAAAATTTTAATGTTTTTCTCATTTTTATCGATTTTCCCAAGTTCCCGTTTTTTAAAACACTAGGTCCCTTTTCTCGGAGAAGGTCACATATACATATGTATAAGCTAAATGCAGTTAACTGAAGTTATTCCATTATTTCAATTAAAATGATTCGATTAAACATTTTTCAAATAAATTAATTCTGCAGAAAATTATTCAAATCAAAACATTTCGAAAAAAAAATATTCGAATAAAATTAATCGAATAAATTTTTTTTCGAATAAAACTATTTTTATAAAAATTTTACAATAAATTAAAACAAATTTATACGAGTTAAAAAAAATTTTAAATAAAATTACTCGATTAAAAATTTTTCGAACAAAATTGTTTTTGAAGAAAATTATTCAAATAATAAATGTACTCAGATAAATTATTCGACTAAAAATATTCCATAAAAAATTTTTTCAAAAAAAAATTTAAAAAAAAAAATATATTCAAACAAAATTATTCGAATAAAATTGTTTCGAATAAAATTATATAAAGGGTCCGCCAGATAACTTTTTTTTTTTTTTTTTGAAAATCCTATAAAAAAACTACTGAAGCTTCGGCTGTGTGGCATGTAGCGCCGTCCTGTTGAAACCAAATGTTGCCAATATCCTCCTCTTCAATTTTTGTGAACAAAAATTCGTTCAACATGGCCCGATAACGATAGCCATTGACTGTAACGGCCACTCCTTGATCATTTTTGAAAAAATAGCCCAATTATGCCTCTGGACCAAAATCCGCACCAAACAGTGACTCGTTTTGGTGCGGATCTTCGGCATCTTCTGTAAGTCGATCGCAGGCCCACTTAGCGAAGCGAAAACGCATTGGATGGTCAGTTGGCTCGTTCAGCGGAAGGATAAAACTAATTATCTGTCAAATCAGACATGAGCTAAGTGTTACCATTCACGAAAAAAAAGCAATGTGAGTCCGATCACAGAGGAGATGTGTGTGTAAACATCTAGTAATGAAAATTTTTTTAAGTTGGAAGTACTTATGCTTTTAGTATCTTTTTTTAAATTAATTAATTAAAAGTATCAAAACTTTCAATATTGTAAATACATATGAATTTGTTGGTTTTTGTTTGTTTTATTAATTTGTTTTATTTGTTTTATTTATTATTATTTATTATTTGTTTTATTATTTGGTTAGTATATGGGCACACTGCAGTATATGTGTGTATTTATATGTACTGCATTCAAAATTGCAGTAAGCAGTAAATTTACTGATTACAAAAAAAATTCAGTAAATTTTTACTGCTAATGAAATTTAATTTGCATTACCAGTAAAATCGTAGGGCCGTAATCATAATAAAATTGTAGCAAGTGGCAAAGTTTTTTCATTCAAATTTTGAAACTTTTGTATGAAAAACATTTAGCCACTTGGTAGAATTTCATTATGAATACGGGCATTACTGCTTACTGAAAATTCAATGCACCTCATCATATAACAAATCATTTAGGCAATTTATAAAAATTGTAGAAACAAAATTTTAGTAATCAGTAAAAATTTACTTGTTAAACATTTTTTATTGTTTTTACTGAAACTTTAGGGGTACTGCAGTGCTCATCTATGGTAAATGCCTTTACTTTTACTTTTTAATTTTTAATTCCTGTTGTTCATCGTTTAGTTGTTGCTGTTCTTGTTGTTGTGTACGCATTGCAATTAAAATAAATTCAGTAAAGTGCGACTTTGACTCGCGCACATTCGGTTTTGATTTTTATTTTTTTTATTTAGCTTTCTTCCTTTTTTAAGTTTTTTCAGTTTAAACGATTTTTTTTCAGTTTTATCGCTTTTTTCTCGTTTTGGCGTTTTTTTAGTTTTCGCAATCTTTTTTTTAATTTTGGCGATTTTTTTCTGTTTTTTGGGGTTTTTTTCATTTTGGCGATTTTTTCTGTTTTGGGGGTTTTTTTATTTAGGCGATTTTTTCATTTTGGCGATTTTTTCATATTGGCGATTTTTTTGTTGAAGGATTTTTTTTCATTTTGGCGATTTTTTCATTTTGGCGATTTTTTCTGTTTTTTGGGGTTTTTTTTAATTTTGGCGTTTTTTTCTTATTGGCGATTTTTTTGTTGAAGGCTTTTTTTCATTTTGGCGATTTTTCCGGTTTTTCGCGATTTATTTTAGTCCTAGAGATGTTTTTTAATTTGGTGCTTTTTTCGATTTGGCGGTTTTTTTTTTGTTTTTTGCGATTTTTTTATATTTGGCGATTTTATATTTTTTTGATTTTTTAGTTTTACCGTTTATGAAAATTTCAAGAGTTTTGCTCTTACGGTCTCCAAGATACAGCAAGTTGTCAAAATTACAAAGTAAAAATTGCATTAACTAATGGGGTGTTCCACTTTAAACTTTTTAAATTTAGTGTTAATTGTTGTAGTCTGTATAAAAATACACTAACTTTACAAATTTCAAGTGTATATATGTACATACAATTGTATGTATATTACATGGGATTTTAACATTTTTCGTTGCTCGTTTTGGAACACCCTTTAGTTTCTAACTCTCATGTATTTGTTGTTGTAGTGGCCAAATGTCTACATATTGTGTCCAAATTTCAAGTCCGTAGCTCTTACGGTTAATTTTCACCTTTGGTGTACGGAAATATACAGAAAAATAACCGGCGGCGGCGCACCGTCGGCTTCGAGCCGGTCGACTTGTTTCTCTGCTTGGCATTGCTTCTTTCAAACACTAATACACTCATACATAGCTCACACCGATTTGACAATGCAAAGCAAAAGCAAAAAGCAAAGAAATCTCAGCAAAGAAATCTCAGCAAAGAATCAAAGCAAAAAATTTTTACCACCTAGCGTATAGATGTTTACACCTCAATAAGCACTAGTTGAAAAAAAAACGTTACATGGCGGACCCTTTATAAATGTTTTGCGAAAAATTAAAAAAAGAGAAGAAGAAGAAAAGAATTAAGGCAAATTTGTACGATTAAAACATTTTCGAAATATGAGATTAGGCCTAGTCTAAAACGCATCATTTCTCTTCATCAACGAGGCAAATTTTAATTTAAAGTGCAATAAAACTATATTTTTTCAGTAGCAGCCATGCTTGTGCTTCATACTTGACATTTATTTGTGAGTTATCTACTTCAGCAAAGCACTTTAGGATATTTGAATTTACATTTCCAAAAAAACCAAGCTGAAATTCTTCAAAAAGAAAGAAAAAAATTCTTGCTTTATAATAAAAAGAAAATTATTCTTATTAAAATATTTCGACAATTTTGATTTACTGTCACTTAGGGCCAATTTCACCAACTATATTTAAATATCAATTCATATTTAAATGCCGATTTTGATTAATTTTTGTATGGAAAAATTATTTTTAAATATGAATTTAAATAAGTTGGTGAAATTGGCCCTTAATCAAATAATGAAAGGTTTTCATAATAAAAATGTAGTTTTTGAAAATTAAAAAATAATATATATATATATATAATGTGGAATGTAATTATATTAATAATATTAGTAAAAAGTTGTCGCGCGTGATAGTTCGTGAGTGTGAGTGACTTTTTTATTTTTATTTTTAATATAAAAAGAATAACGAAGAAAACAACTATTTAAAACAAAATTTTTGATAATATTGATTTACTATCACGTAATCAAGAGTTTCGTGTGTTGTATCAAATAAGGAGTGAGTGTGGTAAAGTTACAGCGTTTGAAGATTTAAAAAAAACATGGAATATAATGTCGAGGGTGAGCGCATTAATAATATTACTCAAAAGTTGTCACGCGTGAGAGGGCGTGAGCGTGAGTGATAAAAAAATGTTTCTAAGTAAGATTAAATGAAAAAAAACTTTAAAGATATTAAGAGAAAGTTTGAAAATTTTGATTTCAAAAAAACATTTCAATCGGTGTTGCCGTTTGGCTGTAATTAATTATGGCCCCACAATAGGTAAAATTTTCTACACTAATATTTAAAATTTTGGGAAACATATTTTGTGAAACATTTTTCTCAGCTCAGTTTTCCCTTTGATGCTATTTTTTGTCCCTTTCCAAACAAAGGGTGAAAAAAACACAAAACTTCACATAGGATTTTGGTGCCAAAACCCCATTTTTAAACCACTAAATTTTAAAAACCGAGAAGCGCGGTTTTGTTTATAAATTGTATTTTATTATTTTGTTTATTGAAAAATTGAAGTAAAGTCCATACAGGGGTGCTAATAACCCACATATGGTTCATTTTCTCAATAACACCATTTGAATCAAATATATTTAGAAAATACCGAGCCAAAAGCTACATATTTTTTGAACTTCAATTTTTGTCTTCGATTAAACTCGACTGTTATGTCGTTAAAGATTTTTTGGCGGTTATGGTACGATAAAGCATTTCTTCATAAACAAATTATGGGGATATACATTTTTTTTGATTACTGGTACTTACATACATGCAGCTATCAGTTTTGTTGTATCGATTTTTTTTTCATTTTAACCCCTTTTTCCAAAAACTCCCAAACAAGATCCTTTTAATTCATCCCTTTTAATCAATTACTTTAGCATTTTGCCTTAAACTTCACGTTCGTAGCTGCCATCATATTAAATTTAATGTAAACAGCAGGAACTGGGATATAAAAATAAAAACTGCTTAATGTTTTGGCATAAACCAAATATTTTATCAGCTCATTTCCCTTTTCCTTAAAGTCACTAACTTTTTGCAAATAAAGTGACAAATATTTATCTTGCAAATGAAACTTTTTCTTAAATTTTATTATTATTATTATTATTATTATTATTATTATTATTATTATTATTATTATTATTATTATTATTATTGCTATTGTTTAGGGCAAAAGGGGGTTGAAGAAAGAATTGTTTTTAAGGATTGTGGCGAAGTACAGCGAATGAAATTGTCTTAATGTTTATAGTTTAGGGCATAAATTAATTTATGCTTATTAAATTTATGGGGATGCATAAGATAATGTTTGTTGTTTTAATTTAAGAATGACGTCATTTTTTTTTCTTTTAGAAAACTTATAATATCAAATTTTTTTTTATTTTAAGTTTTAATTCTTGGCTCAAATGCTGCTTTCCTTACAAAATGAAATGATGTCATTGCTTCGATTTGTGAGGGGGAAAATTTATGCCTTTCTTTAAGGGTTCTACTTTAAATTTTTGTTTATTGGTTTGTTATTGCATTTCACTTAGCTTAGTTTTTATTTTTTGTCTCAGCACTTTGGTAAATTGAAAATTTTGCGAAAGTGACTTGCAGTTGATTTATGGCTTTCAACAATTATTGCTGTTGTAGTGCAAAAAAAGAAATTGCACTTTTTTTTGGCAAAAAAAATATTGTTGATTTTAAGTTTAGAGCAGTTAAAAAACTGTTTGAAAAAAATCTTTTGCTATTATATAACAAAAAAATTTCCATAGTCATAAAATAAGGGTTTAAAATTGGTCTAACATTTTCTTGTATGATACGAGGGTTGTTGGAAAAAAGGGAAAGCTCCTTTTTGGTATTAAAAACCATTTATAAAATAACATAATTTTTTATCAAGAAGGCGAGTTCGAAGGACCATACACAAGTTTTTAATACTGATTTTGCAATATGTTGGCTCAGTTTGCCTAAATTAGACTAAAATTATAGTTAGAATGTGTTGCATTTTTAGTAAACAATTATCTACTTCAACTAAAAGTTAGCTCAAAATAATTTTCAGAACAGAACTCCTGACTTTTTTCAGAAGCTCATTTTAGAGCTTCAAAAATAAATCCTGTAAATTTTTCACTATTATTAATTTTTTTAGATTGCCTAAAATTTTTGTGTTTGAAATCTCCACGTTAACGCTAAAGTCCGTCAGATTATAACTAACCACCCTTCAAAAAAAAAAAAAAAAAAAAAAAAAAAAAAAAAAAAAAAAACAACTGCTTTCTAAATCATCTTTTTTCCTGTCTACTTGCCCTTGCCTTCTTTCAAACAAAAATTACAAACTTTAATTGATTTTTTTTTGTAAACATGCATCGACAACATTTTAAAAGTAAATTAAAATTACAAAGCAAACATATTTCTATACTTAGGAAAGCAAGCTTTGGGTAACACAGCTGTGTTTTACTTGCAAACAAACACTCTACTCTCTCTCTCTCTCCCCTCCCCTCCCCTCCCCCAAATATTCAAATTAATAATAACAAAAAAAAAATAAAATAAATGGAAAGCAAAAAGCCAATTATTATTTCGTAATTACAAATATTTCAAAAGATCATCGAAATAGATAATCTAGTCAGACTGTCCTAAACAAACCACAAAAAAAATCCATAAATTTTTTTTAAACAAAAATTCCAATAATTTTCCAAAATGTAATCTCTTTTCCATTTCCCCAGCAGAAGGTGGGTTATTATGTGGTTGTTACTAAAAACAATATGTTGTCTTCCAAAATATTAACAAAATAATATTGTTTATAAATACAATATTAACAAACCATAACAAATTGAGATGCGCTTTCTGATTTTGGAGGGGTAATATTTTTCTATAATGAGGGCGGCCTTTTTGTATAAGAAAAATATAAAAAAAAAATAATATAATTAACAGACATAAACTATTTTAGTAGTTTATATGTACACATACATATATAAACAAAAACACATGTATTTTTATTACTATAATTTATTATAAAAAAGTCTTAAATATTTACACAAAACAAGCAACGCATAGTGCAAGCCATAATAAAAATCTTTGAGACATAAAAATAAAATATTGAAATAATCTTTACAACATTCTAAATCTTTACACTATAAATAAAGTTAGAAACTTTTTTTTTAACATCAATATAAAAAAGCTTTTTTAAAACTCTATTAACTTTACTTTTTATTGTTTAAAACTTGAAGAGATATCCTTAAAGCGACTAAATTTTTCCTGATAGAAAGAAGACTTTAAAGGAATTGCTTAAAATCAAGACCGAACAACTAAATACATAAATATATATTTATTTATCAATTAGTGAAAACTTTTGTAAAACTGAACGAAATATTTTAAAACTTAACGAACCTTGGTTTTTAAAATTAAGCCTCTAAATCTCAATTTGAAACACTTGAGTAATTTGCAACTTATATTTAACCGAAATTCCAGCTAAGGAAACCCTTTAAAAACTTAACGAAACTCTGAGGAAAAGTCGCATCAGTAGTTCACAATTTTGAAAAAAAAACAAATTATAAAATCACCGCCATATGGAAGATGATATAGAACATTATAACTTAACTTCTATAACATTTTTCAGTATCACAACTAATTAATTAAAAAAATATGAATTACATTTGCTTAGATTAGCTTCTTCCACTTTAATTTTAAGCATATCGACAGCTTAGCGAAACTTTCTTAAGCTTAACGAAACTTTATTTTGTAATAAATCACTTTGAAATTTTTTGCACTTAACTCATATAGTCATCAAATCTTTCAACTTGACGAAAAGCATAATATAAGCTTAAAGAATTCTGAAAGAAAAACCTAACGAAACTCTTTTATAATAAAAAAACACAAATATTTTTCAACAAAATCTACACGCTTCATTTAGTTGGAAAGGAAGCTCAGCTTTCTAAGGTTAATTTTTGGTTACATCAACAACTTAACGAAACTTTTTTAACTCAACGATTTTTTATTTTCCAAATAAGTCATTTTAAAACATCTTTTACACAATTTTAATGCTATGCCATACTTCAACTTGACTTAAAGCTAGATTTAAGCTTAAAGAAATCAAATATACAAAAACTTAACGAAACGTTTTCGAAAAAAATTTGTATACTTTTACAAAATGTAAGTCTTTCACGTAGGTTTCAAAGTGAATCTAGCATTTTAAACTAAGAAATGTACAATAATATAACTTAACGAAACTGTTAAATATTTATTACGCAGCTTAAGTTCTATAACTAAACAAACTAGGCAGGCAGACGAGAATTTTCGATTATCTTCTATAAACTGGCAGTAGTTCTTGTAACGTTATTAAAATTGTTTAAAAATTTCATATATGTATATTGTATATTCAAATCAAATCTTGAGAGAAAAAAGATATATATTTTTACATTAAGTTTTGCGAAAATTGCAACTTTAAATTAGTTTTCTGTCAAACTAGTTTTTTTGTGAGCTGTGACATTGTTACATTAAATGAGCGGCGATATGTACTAAAAATGCCTTTGAAGCATTAAACTTGTTCACAGATGAAGTTTTAGGCAAATTTCCAAAAACTGCTTACATTTAAATAACTTAACGAAACTATATTTTGACATTGATTGAAATCTAAGAGATTGTTTTGGATAATAGATGACATTTCTGTTCTTTTCAATGCATATTTCAGGTTATTTTTAACTTAACGAAAATTTTTAGAACTAAACGAAACTTTTTATTTCAAAGAGAAATCCTGAAAATCCAGAAACAAATCATAATGAAGCCTTACAATTGTTTTATTCGCTCTTAAATGCATAGTTGCAGTTACTATTAACTTAACGAAAATTTTAAAAACTTAACAAAAATTGCTTTTTAATGGAGAAACCTTGAAAAACTAAAAACAAATCATATTCAAGCCTTCAAATCATTGTATTTTCTTTTAAATACATGGTTAACTTACCGAAAATTTTTGAAACTTAACAAAACTTTTTTTTTATTAAAAATTTCACAGGAATCAAAAATTATTCGTTATCAAGTCTTACAATCGTTGTATTTGCTTTTTAATGCGCAGTTAAAGTTACTTTTAACTTAACGAAAATTATTAAAACTTAAAACTTATTTATTTCATCGAAAAATTGGGAAAACCCAATAATAAATCGTGATAGAGCCTTATAACCATTGTATTTGCTTTAATGTGAGCACGAAGCTTTATTCTATCAAATGAAACCAATAAAAGGACTTCAACATCACTTGAATTTTTGTAGTTCATGGTTTTAAGGAAAACATGCTATATTAACTTTATTGAACATTATCACACCTGTTTAAATGTAAGCATATTGCCATTCCGAAAGAATACATTTTTTTTAAAGAAATTAGTAGTTTTAAGCAAGTGTTACAATTCCCTCTGCTCTTAATTTGTGTTAAAAAAGGAAACAAATTGATTTTTAATTTCTTATTTAATTTTACAGGAAATACTTATGTCAATGTATGTATGTATGCATGAATAAACATAGACATAAATTTGTTTTATTGCTGCCCTGTAACCACTTGCTTTTTTTCATGAACCCAAAAGAACATTTATTATGGTGGATTCCCTTTTTGGCATTTTAAACCCTTTTTTTGTTTGACCCAAAAGCCATTAAAGAAAAATTAAATGTATTGGAAATTTATTACAAAAGATAATGACTGCTGTTGTAAGTTGCAAGTTTTTGTTGTAAGTGCTAGTAGTAGCATCATTAAAAGAGAAAAATGCATTTGGGATGTAATGAGCAAAGGGCATTCCATCAAAAGGCAGCACAATTCATTAACAGATTTCGAACAATTGAAAAAAAGTCAGAAATTTTTGGTACCTTAAATGTTTTAATGTTTTTTCTTGGCTTTGCCTTAAGAAGCTTAAAGAATGTTAAGAATTATTCGAACGATTTTAATCTGTTATATTTGATTTTAATTGCACTAATACTATTACCTTTTTGATTTCCTGCTCTTACAGTGATTATTCATTCGTATAATGGGTGTTCTTGTGTGTGTGTAAACATATGATTAACTTCATATGAGTCATATGACTTCAATAAGGAGCAATTAAAAAATAAATTTTTTCCAAAGCAGTTTATTTCGAAGCTTTGTTTAATTTGATACCGATTTTAAACAGATTTGACTAAAATGAAATATTTTAAATATCTTTTCATTCATTCAGAGCATAAGAAATGAATAATGTGTAAGTTTTTTCTTAGTTCTTTTCAAATCGTTGGCAGGGTACTCCAATGTAATAAAAAAAAGTGCTGAAACTGCTTTTTTGGTTTAGACATTTATTGCTCAAGCTTTGTCTTATTCACTATTTTTTCAACCCAATACGAATCTTTTAAGTATTCTTTTTGTTTGTTTTTTTTTCTGTGGTGCTTGCAACAAGCCAAAGATTAATGATGCCACGGTTTTACTCATTTTACCTTGGCATCAGAGACATGAAAATGCATCACCAGCATTAGCAACAGTAACTCAACATCAGCAGCTTAAACAAATACAAATACAATGCATGGCATTCTGATATTCACTTTTTCCTTGTTGGAATTCAACAAGCAGAAAAATCTTTTTCTACACATTCCTTTTAATAATGATGATTGTTTTACCACTGTGCTGCGTTGTAAAATTCAAACAAAAAAATCCATTAAATTTCATTTGAAATTGTACCTTCAGTTTTTTTATGCATCAAATTTTAATATTGATGCTAGCCTGATGCATCATGAAAAAAGAAAAACATTACAGCTTTTTGTGGCATTTCGAGTTAAAAAAAGGTCATTAACACACCAAAGTTCATAAATCTTTTTAGTAATTTCGTTTCAAAAAAAATAATAAAATAAATAAATAAAAAAAATGTCATGAGTTTGTTTTACTCTTAAAAAAAACCTCTTCAGATTTTTTCATTATGATTCACACAAATTCTGGCTAAAAGTTTTGAAGTTATATTGGAACTGGCTTAAATAATTGTATGCAAAGACATAACAACAGGAAAATTGATTCCCGATTAAGGCGAAAAACCAAAAAGTCATAAAGACAATGATAAAATATGGTAAAAGATATTAAATACCAACTTAACGAAACATTTGCTGACATAAAAAAACTTTATTTTTCATACAATCTTTTATAAAAGACTCTTAGTAATAATATTTGTATAAACTACAGATTTAAAAAAAAATGTTTTTAAAAAAAATTTACTTAACGAAACTTTCAAATACTAAATGAAATGACTTAAATAGATTTTATAGTTAATTTGTCAATACTATGTAAAATTTTTGATTATAGAAACATTAAGTTTTTACTTAACGAAAGTTTTTAAAACCTAACGAAACTTAATTTTTACAGTTTCCTAATTAAGAAAATATTTTCTTTTTTTTATTTCAATTATGACAGACAAAATTAACTTACATATGAACATATATATGCTTTATATCAACTTGACGAAACAATGTTCATATTAACCAAAAAACAACTTAAACAAATTCACACACTATCACATAGATAATATATAACCTAATTTCAAAATAACGAAACATTTTAAGCAAAAGGAATATCTATACAAGTTTTTTAACTTTTTAAACTTAACGCAGTTTTTTGTAGAAAAAAACTGTCAAAAACAGTTTAAGCAAAACGAATATAATTCTCTACAACTAACCAATAAGAAAATTTTTCAGCAAAAAAAAAATAGTTTTCTTGAGGCCAACTACAATTTTTTTAACTTTTTAAACTTAACGAAGTTTTTGTGCCAAAACTATTAATATTTAACCAAACACTTTAAGCAAAACGCACATATCTTCCTACACCTTAACATTCAGAAAAATTGTTCAACAAAAAATATAGTTTGCTTAATCAAAGCGAATTTCAGGTTTTTTACTTTTAAAACTTAACGAACTTTTAGTACCAAGCGTTACAAAGAACTTCAGTGGCACATTAAAGAGTTCTTGCAATATTAGGCCATTTATATTTATAACTTACAAAAACTTTATGTTCTCTTCTGGGTGAGCTAGAAAAAAATTTTAAGCAGTTTAACGATACTAGATGGCAAAAAGCTAAGTTAGTGCTACATATTAAACTTAACGAATCTTTTTGAAACTTAACGAAACTTTATTTTCGCTACCAAATTAATGAAATTTTCCCCAATGATAATTTTTAGTTTGTGAAAACTTTAATTTTTACTTCAAGAAACCTTCTAAAACAGAATTTTTATCTGCACACACTAAATATAAATTTAAAAAAATATTTAACATTTAAATTACAATTTTATTGGAAGTTTACTTTCACTAGCTTATAATGTTATTTACCAAAATTTTACCAAACATTTACTAAATGCACACAAAATGCAACTTAATTTCAATCTAACAAAAATGTTTTAATAAACCTTATAATCAAATTTAACAATTTTATTTTGCAAAAGGGAATTTTTTCGAAATAAATTATTTCCTTTCTTCTTAATTGAATCTTTTAAAATTTGCTAGTCTTGAACTAAGAGAAGTCAAAAAAAAATTAATAAACAAATAACTTCCAATTGAGTGAATGTTGTTTTATACTATGTACAAACAAGCAGCCAGAAAAAACTATAAAATCAAGCCAGTCACGTCTTGACAGAAAACCAAACAGACTATGAGTCTTGAATGACGAATATCGTTATTGACATGAATGAATAAAGTCTGTGCAATAAAAGGATTTAATTATTGAATGCAACAATATAACAATAGATCCAACTAGAGTTGGGCCAAATAAACCAAGGCACATAAATTTATATGTATGTATATATTTATGTATGTATGTTTATGTGAATTTATATATGTATGTGTGTCTAAACATGTTTCGCATAGAATTTTCAATTTGGAAAACTAGAGACAGGAAAACCAACCCATACAACCGCATGAAAATTGTACTAAACAAATGAGACGTGAAAGGCAAGCTGATTAGTTGCAATTGGTTTAGAAAGAGCTGCAAGAAAAAACTTGTTAACACGAATTTTTAAATACAAAAATTTAACAACAAAAAATTAAATCAAGCGTTTCTTTTAAAGTAGTGAATTGTGCATGGCAAATTACAAGTTTTCTTCAAGAATTTTACACATTCAAAATAGGAATAGAAATACATACGTTTATTTTTTATTTTTCAATGAAATTAATTTAAGAGATTTCTTAAAGCTAAATTAGTTTTCTTTAGAGCCAGTATGAACAACAACAATTTAGATCAGCTACGTCCAAGCCATATGAACAATGTGCAAACTTTTATAAAGAGCTTTTTGTGCTTTCACACCGACGAGAGTACAACATTCACAACAACAACACAACAGACAGCAATGCTTGCTCTTACTTTGCAAAGAAACAAGAACAAATTTAAGAGCTTTCAAAGCTTTTTACCTAAAATTCAAATATCATTGTATGTGTGTTTGGACGTAGCTGATTTAGAGTTTTGGAATTAGTTTTACTGCCGTTGGAATGATTAAGTTTCATTTGAAAAAAAAAGTTTCGTTAAGTCACATTAAAGCAAATATAATGGTTTCATTTGTTTAAGGATGCATCCTGATTCGTTATTGATTTTTCAGAATTTTGAGGTGAATGAAAAGTTTCGTTAAGTTTTAAAATTTTTCGTTAAGTTAAGAAAACGCTTAAATAAGAGCAGCACTACAAAATAAACAACAAAATGTAGAGTTTCACTTGAAAAAAGTTTTCGTTTTCATTTGAAAAGAAAAGTTTCGTTAAGTCACATTAAATCAAATACAATATTTTCATGTGTTTAAGGTTTATCATGATTTGTTATTGATTTTTCTGGCCTTTTAGAAGAAATAAATAAGTTTCGTTAAGTTTTAAAAATTTTCGTTAAGTTAAAAGTTACTGCAAATATCCATTAAAAAGAGAAAAAAATTCATATGTTATTTAAAATAAACCTTTTTAGTGTTAATGAATGTTTTATAGCTCAAGCAATGTCAATATAAAGCTTCGTTAGGTCACAGTGTTTTAGAAATTGCTTAAAAAATACACAAAAATCTATTACATATATGAGTATTTTTTACAGTTTTAGTTGGTCACATGAAAGTTTTTATGTAATTTTTTTTTAATTATAGAAGTTGAGTTCCGTAATAAAAATTTAAGAGTTTCATTAAGTTGTACATAATAGCAAAAAAAATTTAATTTTAAAACACTACAATCGCTTTTAAGCCTACGTAAAAATTTATATTTTGTAAAAAATTTAAAAAATTTTATGAAAAAAAAGAAGTTTCGTTAAGTTTTTAAATTTGCTTTCGACTGTGTCAGTCATGTGATTGTCTGTTAACGAAATGAAATTTTCATTATTTTATTTTGTTGTTTGTTGTTTATAAAATGAAAAGAAATTCTTTGAAATGAAATTTTCTTTGCTGTTTAATTATTCTTCTCTTTCGTATTTCACATTGCTCGTAAAAGTTAATGTTATTGGCATTTACTTTTGGCCAGCAAAAGCTAATAGATGAATTAATGAAGCCTTAATAATCTTCTTTAAATATATAAAGAGTGTCTAAACATGTATCATTGACCTTTACTTGGATATGGAGCAGTTGTTAGAGGTGTGTTGAGACTTTGTACAGTTGACTGTACTTAAAGGCTATTGTGTCTCACATGCGCCGATTTTTTTTATTATTCTTTTGGTTGAAAGTGAGCTACTCGTGGCAAAGTTTAGCCAAGTAAAAAGAGAGGTCTTTCAAATGCGACATTGCAGCCACCAGTTGTGGTTAAAGTACAAAAATAAAAGGTAAATTTAATGTTTTTTTTAATTCGTTTTTAATTTAACATTTTGCTTAATCTTTTTTAATCCAATTACTAGGTGTTGGTCAGGCGAAAAAGCAAAAGGATCGGTTAGAAAACAAGCAACAAAAGGAGGGTTATAAAATATTCAATTTAAAAATAGATTTAGAAAATGTAATAAAAGTTTTAAGGTGGCTGGATTTTTTTATTTTGTTTTAGAAACAAAAAATTAAAACAAAAAAAATCTGTAAGGAGATACAATATCAAAATTAAGCTGAAACACAAAACCTCTTATGCAAAAAAAAATAAATAATTTGTTCTTTAAGTGTACTTTAGTTAAAATTTGTATGGAAATTAGTGTTGTAAAAAGCGGCTACTTTTGTATACTCAGTACTACTCGATACTTTTTCAATTGGGTACTCGATACTACTCAATACTTTGTATATGTATGTATGTATATGGGAAGTTAAAAATTATTATTTATATTATTTTATTGATAATGCAATATGAAAAACAAGGATAAAATAAAAGTATATTTAAATTAATTTATAACAATTGAAACTAAATAAGTTTGCAGATTAGTTTTTGTACATAAAAAATTTTTAACGTACTTCTTACTTACACTTCTAGTGCATTAATCTCTTAAATTATCTTCTAAATATTTTTTAATACACATTTTTTTCTCACAATTGATGTTATTACTTAGTCATTGTTGAAATGTAGAAATAAAATTTTACCGACATTGAAAGAATTTAAAATATTTTTCATGTTTGTGAGGACCTGAATTGATGGTTATATTGTATCACGTGCCTTCCTTCCACTATTCTAAAGGGTCACTTTTTCTGTCCAATAGTATTTGTTAATGACTGAAGTAGTTTAATAATGCATTTTGTAGTACTTTTATTAGCGGCTGTTTTCGTATCAAAATAATGCCTAACAGAATTGGTATTTGTTACACTAACTCCATGAGGTTCAGAGTCATATTTGTTTGTATCAAACTTACAGAAAGATATAATTCTGATAAAATACATCAGACTTTCGCTTGAATACTACAAAATGCAACCCTGAAAGTATTGAGTAGTTACTTTTGTGTATTGAGTACCGGCAAAAACTCCAGGTATTGAGTACTCAGTACTCAAATACTCAATACTTTTACAACACTAATGGAAATTTTGTTTTAACGTACACGTTAAACTCAAATTATTTTTTTTTTCATAAGAGAGAAGTACTGTACACAGAGAAAAATATTCCTGCAATCAACAACTTTAATTGGGTCAATAAAACTTTGTAATTAATTAAATTTTTAAGCACAAATTTAATTGACTTAAATACATTTTATTTTTTTTTTAAATACATTTTTAATTGTCTTAAATACATTTCTCTTAAATTAAATCTTAGTTTTATTTTCAATTAGAGTTGTTTATTTCATGAATATTTTTTTTCTCTGTAGCTACAGTTTACAAACAATAAACAACTCCTATAATCTGAAATTGTGTTCGTTCTGCCTTTCCTAGGAAAAACTTCCTTATTGATACTTTTAAGGCAAATGCTTGGCAAAATTTAAATAGCCAAAGTTCTACCTTATTCTTTTTTAAAGAATTCACATTAACACGATTTAATTCATTTTTATTTCCACCCAATGGTTTTAATATAAAAACGAACATTTGCAAAAAAAAAAAAAAAAAAATGCTGTTATTTTCTGTCTCAATTGTATCTTCTTCTTTTTCCCACAAAAATTGTGTGCAATTTCTTCTGGCTCGTCTGGCAGCACAAAAGACACTTAAAGTGTTGCCATTATGTCCAGCCATTAAACTTGTTAATATTGTTTTTGTTTTAAACACTATTTATGCATTCACACATACATACACAATTACAAACATATGCATGTCTGTACATCTCTTCTTACTCATACTGTTATTAAACTTACAGAGTCTGTAAAATTGTGAATAAGTTTCGTCTATAATTTCCGTTTGTTTCTGTTGTATATCAAGTAATTTTATTTTCTTGTTGTTGTTATTTTTTTTTTTTTTTTGCTTTTGAGGAGACCTCACCATTAAGTTGCCAAAGCAGCTCATTTGTGAGATAATTTATGTTAATGTTGCTTATAATAATTATAAAGAATTTGTTTTGTAATCAGCAGTTATTTTGGAGGAATGAAGGAGGAAGACGACTCGTTGTTGCTCATTTTTCATTACTCCAAAACGTAATGAAGTAGAAAAAATTTTTAAGATCTTTTTCTCTTCAGTTCACAGATATTTTTACCTTGTTTTACAAAAATATAATATTTCTTTAGCCATTAACAGCAGTAAAAAAAATTCCATTAGCATCATATTTATTGTAGTTAAAACAAAAAACTTAAATTTAAATGAAATTTAAAGCAAACAAAATATAATAATTATTTAAATTACACTAATATTCATTTGAGTATGGCATGTTATTCTTAAAGCTAAAGTTTGAAACTAAAGCTTCTAATGAGATCAAATTTCTTTTTTTTATGTGAAAAGAATTTTGAAAAACTCAATAAAAAAATAAAGATAATATGGCAGGAGGCTTAATTAAGGAAAGCTTGTGCTGAGTAGAACATTTCTAATAATAATTCTAAAAAATGCTTTTATTTTTTAATATTTTCACTTTAATTATTTTACACTTAATTAATTACCAGCAATTTCCGCTCTTTTATTTATCTTTCTTTTTTATAAGGGCTTTTTAAGTGCTTAAGAATTAAATGATTTAATTTATAATTTGTGGGGGCATCATGTTTCATATTAAACATTTAAATTTTACTTCTTCTTTTATTAAAACATTTTTTTTTATAAAATATTTTAAATAATACAAATATTGTGTCGATGAGAAAATATAGTTTTTTACAACCCCGCGGTGAGTGAACGTTTTTCTTTATTACTGTTTAGTATGAAAAGTGCTCTACTGAACTGTACCGTGTTTCACATAGTCTTCAATGAGTGCAATTCTGTCCACCGAGAAAAATGTATTCGCGTATGTGTATTCATTTAGTACTTACCCGCTCAAAACTGCATGAGAGTGCCGAATTTCATTTATTAGATTCTTATACAAATTAATACACATAACGAATACATTACTCTCGGTGTCCATCACTGATTTAGTGTTTGTGGTGTCAGTGGTGGGCGAACAAACAGTATATTCTTTGTGTATGTGTGTGCTTCGCAGTTAATTAGATACGCTGCGAGTTTCACACACAGTGTGTTCTCGCAGTTTTAGTAAATTGATAGAATTGCCACTGTTCTGAATTCAATGATAAGGAAAGAAAGCTTTTTGAAGTAAATCAGTCAACCTAATAACTCTTTAAAATGTCTTGAGCTTTCAGGAACTGATTTTTAAAAGCAGAAACTCAAACATCGTTGATGTCACTCGAGAAATATTTTCTTTACAAACTTGTTCTATATTAATGGCAAGTTTTGAAAATTTGTCTAGTTGAAACCAAATACTTATCCGCCCCGAAAAAATTAGAATTTATTTACTTTACAAGAATCTCATATAAAAAAGGGCTCAGATTCCCGTCCCCCTCTTATATTTCGAAAAAAAAAATAGAATTTATTTACTTTACAAGAATCTCATATAAAAAAGGGCTCAGATTCCCGTCCCCCTCTTATATTTCGAATGTACATTTTAACTATAAATTATGCGGAAATTTGCGTTTTTGTGCAATATATAAATATTTTAACCCTCCAACTCTTCCATATTGATTTTTTAACCTTCCCAAAAAAGGGGCAAAAAGTACTTTTAAATTGCGTTTTAATGGGTTAAAATCTTTCGCAAAAATGTTCGCCATAAAATTCTACAGCAAATCTCTTAAGACACCAAAACTCTAATTTGTGTTTAAAAACCAGGAAATAAGACAAAACATAAAAAAACGCGTTTAAGGGTTAATTTTATAATTATTAGTACGTGCAGTTGGGTTATGGAATAAATGAGTTCAGCCAGTCTTATCTAAAGTCATGCCAAGAATATTTTTGTGAAACATCTGAACCCTCTAACTCCGCTCCTTATGGGTCTTTTAAGTCCCTATTTAACAAGGGGTAAAATTAGTACCTTTAAATGGGTATATAATGGGTTAAGGTCTATTACAAAAATATTTTGTAATTATTAACACGAGAATTTTGGATATAGAATGACTTCAGCAGTTTTATGTAAAATCTTGGCGTGGAGATGCTGCATGCTGATCAATTCCCAAAAATAAAGAAGAGTGGACATAAACTTATGAGTATCTTATAGAAATGATTTCTTTCAGCACTACTTCCTGTCTTAAGTTTTGTTACAAGTTTTTGTATTTCTTCCTTTATTTTTATTTATTAACTATTCCTTGCCTTGGGTTAGTTAATACATATATATATGCATGCATGTATGTATGTACATTGGTGCTGAAAAGCACTTTGAAAGTACTTGCTATCTTGCAAGTAATGAAGTATCGTATAATTCTATGGTTTCTTTATTTCATTGCATGCGTCCTGCGGGCCCCGGCCATTAGTGTTGGTTTCGTCGTTGTTGCTTGTTGTTTATGGCAAAACATGCATAATAGAGAGTGTATGAAAGCGTACTTGTGTATTATTGTTGTAATTTATTGGAGCAAAGGTATTTTTATCCTATTTACATTTAATTTTATTTTTCTTTTCTTTTCTTTGCTATAGTTTACTTTTAAAATAAATACCACGCAACAGCTACAAAATAATACAGTTAATAATTAAAAATGAATTAATAAATAAAAGAAAAGTCCTTAAGCGCTTAAATGGAAATAACTTGAAAGTTACCAAGAATTTTCTTTTTAACAGAAATAATCATTTAACAAATAAAAAGCAGCGCTTAAAGAAAAATAAGTATTAAGGTAATTAAAACGGAAGAAAATAATGAAAATAAATAAAATTTTAGATTTATAGCAGATTGGCAGATTGTTCTCGATTAAGAAAGGATCTGAATGAAGTAGGAATTCAAAAAGAAAGTCAGGTAATTTTCAAAACAAAACAAGCTAAAATATTGGTTAAAAAACTTAGAAAACGGTTTAATTTTTTTGTCTAAAACTAGAACTAGTTCAGCATAATTTTTTTTAATCAAAATATAATTAATTCACTTTAGAAAAAAATATTTTAAAAAATGCGGCTATCCAGCTCATAATTTGGAGTTGTGCAAAAATAATTTTTGCGACAAATGCAAATTTAAATATGAAGAATTTTTGTGTTTTATTGGTTAAGCACGTCTACATGCATTTCGTTCCTGTTTAAAAAATTTATCAGTAGACTTCAAGCAAAACATTATGAAGGAGTTTAAAATTTCTTAGTATAAACTATCGATGCTATTGAATACCGCTTCGAAAAACAAGGAAATCTTGTTAAAAAATAAAATAAATGTTCACCAAATTTGTGTGTTTTCTTTGTTAGAAACAGTAATTGTATGTCTGCATTTTCTAATAGATTTTTATTTTCTTTTTTTTTTTTGCTCTCACTTAATTTCTAATCAATTAGAATTTATTAACAGCTTTTAATAAATTTTAAGGCATGAGGTAAGCCCACGTTTTTTATCCACAACAATTTTCTGGTATTGTATCTTAATTAATACTTTTCGTTTAATTAATTTATATACTATTTGTGCAGCTGTTGTGAAAGGAAAGTTATGCATGTATACACAAAGTATTTAACTTGAAATAATCTCGAAATGGCATCAACTGTAGAAATTTGAAGAGAGGGAGGGATATTAATTTCAAACACTACTCATGTGTTAAAGTGGCAACAAATGGATTAGATAAGTTGGTAGGGGTATAAGGGGCGGGTTTTTTATGTGCTTAAAAGAAAATTTATATTTGACATGCTTGAGAAAAATAAAAATAAACTTAAAAGATTTAGAAAAAACATTTTAATTTCACTTTGTCTTAAATCTGTTAAAAGATGTTGTAACTTATGCAATATAATTTTATTGCAAGTAATTTTATTTATAATTTATTTTATTAAAAAATTACCTCAAACAAAAGCTCAACAGGACATTAAAACTCTGGTTTGAGAAAGCAAATATCAAAAACAATAGAAATAGAAAAACATTACAATTAATAAATCATAAAATTAATGAAACGTTTGACTTTTTTTATACAATAGCGAAAACATGGATATGACCTTTTATTGTATTAAAATTGCAATATCAAATGCAGGAAAGAATGCACACACACAGCCTAAGAAAAATTAGTAACACGTTTACACACACTCACACGCAATAACAATAAAACACGAATTACCTTGTTATCTATTTACACAAAACAATAGCAATAAGAAAATAAAAAATATGTATTTCCCTTCCAGAATTATGTCTAGGGTTCTTGCACAGGGGTAACAATAAAGACAACAACACTGCAATGTGAATAACAGACACAGACACACACACCAACTCATAGGCATTAATTAATGACACGTGTTAGTGTTAGTAATTTGTTTTGATGCAGTTGCATTTTTTTCCTTTCTCTCCTACTCTCACCGAAACAGTTAAAGAAACATTCATACACACGCACACACTATCAATGCATTTCTAACTATATGTAAACAATAGTTTACAAGCCAGTGTTATTTAAATGATTGTAACGGTACTTTGGGGAGCCATATTTCATATGACATGGGGACGCATTTGCAGTTAATGAGTAGAGTTGCCAGAGCGTAATTATTAAGTAGAGAATAAAAACTATTGAAATATGTATACTTTTTTTTAATATACACACATGCACTAAAATAAATTATTAATATAAATATAAAAGAAATAACAAAGCAAAAAACAAGAAATTTTACTAAATTTACTTAACACATGAATTTCAATTTACTTTATTCTGGCTTATTAATGATTGAAAAAAAATTTACGTAAACTGTTTTTTCTATTAAATAAATATAAAACGGTTTGTTGCTGTTAAATAACCTCTTATCAAAATTTAGATCTAGAAACTAAAACATCTGCTCTTAAAAAGCAGAAAGCAGAAGCAGAAGCACTAAGCTAAAGCCATAATATACTTTAATACCAAAAACAAACATTGCTAATTGCCTTCGATATACAATATTTTCAACATCATCATCATCAACGTTTTTATTATCATCGTCTTATGCCACAAACAACTTATTGTCTTTATTCTTGCTTTTTCTAGATTAAGTCGTCTGTGCAACATGCAACATTTATTTGCTGCACTATAACTAACATTTAACCGGAGAGAATTTTATAATAAAAAAAACGGTAACATGATGAGTAGCATTAGAGTTAATCCTTAAAATGACAATATTGTGCATTTTTATGCAATAAAGAAATAGAAAAAAAAACAACAGGGAATAAAAATTGCAAGAGTATCTTGTTGATTTTTCTATCATGTGGTGGTGGCGGCGAGGGCAACAAATCCACCCTTAAAAGTAACTTTTCTATAATATTGTAACCATTTTTTTTTAATATGTTTCCATTAAATGGTAAATTGGTATAAAGAAAAATTTATTATTACTATAATTATTATTGTTATTATTATGTTGTCTTTGGAATAGCATAAGGAGCTTATTTTTGGGACATTAGAAAAGATAAAAAAAAGTTAAACTAACAAGGATAAAGGACACCTAATGCTCCGTTTGGGATTTTTGGTTATGTCATAGCTTACAGGGGCAAACAATTGGAAACTTGGTATAGAGAAAAAGGAAATGGAAAAGAATCACTTTGATATCAGTTTATGTTACAATTATAATTACTAAGCGCCTTTTCTTTTGCTTGAAAGCTGCTAAGTACACACTTTGATTTTTCGTAGTTTAATTTAGTCACGCAAATGTTAACAAATTTTAAATACATATGTATGTCTTAAAATACAAGTTTGTAAAGATTCATTGTCTGTTTCACACCTTAAAATTGAGCGATGACAGTGGGAATATTTTGTAAGCCTTTTAAAATGTTGAACTTAACAATGGCAACTTACTTAATTACAAGCTTATTTTTCAACAAGCATTCACACATGTATGCAGAGCGTATTTATTTAAATTTTTTGTAATTGTATTCAAATTTATTTGGTTCAGATATTAATTATGTATATAACAATTTCCTGACTAACATTCTGTAAAAACACATGTTTAATTAAGTATTTTTTGTGGTTCATTAAAACTTCCTTTTTATGAGTTGCAAAAACTATCAAATTACTACTCGTATTTGTAGCTCCACTGCGAACAAAACTGATATTAATTGTGTGAGAATAAATACCAGTTTGCTGATATTTTAAGCTTTTTTTTATTAACTAAAATAATTATGAAATTTTATGCCTGTATGATTTTCATTATTTGGTTATATACACACATTCATACATACATCAAAGCAAGTATTGATTTCGTTTTCATGTTTGTTTTACCATTATTAACATTTTAAATACTCTTTTTTTAAAGCAAGGTTGACTAATCAAGCCACCTGTTTCCTTTTTTTTTAATATTTTGATATTTTTTTATTTTTTATTATCTTTTTTCATTTGTCTTATATACATAAATGTTAATTGTCTATTCATATAGTTTTTGTTTGGTGAATTTTTTTTCATAAACGAAAATAATCCAGCTGTGGAGTGTACAATTACCAAATAATGTTAGCAAAGTGTTTAAAAGCAAACAGTTTTATTTCAACTTCCGCTCATTAACTGTTTTTTCGGCTTCAAATAATATTTTCAGCGTTAACTTTTTCTATTCAGCTTGCTGAATAAGATGTCAAAGCTTTAATTTGCGAGTATTTGTTTTTATATGCATAAATTGATGAGGGAATTTGTTATTCAGCTGGCTGAATATGATTTTGAAAACCTTACAACGGATTTTTTTTGGTCATAATCTGCTAATTTATTAGTGAGATTTATTTCTAAGCGTTTAAAAGTAAAATATTTTGTTTTAAATATAATTCAGCAATTTTATTTTGTTATTCAGCTTAAATCGCAAGCTAAATAAATTTATATATCAAACACACTACTAGCTTCAATACTACTAGCAGCTGAATATAATTTCAAAAGTCCCAAAACGGATTCTTAATTTATTTCCGGTCGCTGAATTTGCTCTTAATAGCTCTTCAGTAAGCTTAATTTGATTTTAAGCTTTTTAAAATTAAATATTTTGTTCAAGTAATTCAGCAAGGTAATTAGGACTTTAAAAAAACTTGTTATGTATAATGCCGAAGTTGATTTCAAAATCGAATTATAGTATTTTTTCCATATTACAACTGATTTTCAGCCAGCGGAATAGAACTTTGAAGTCCTTAACAATATTTTTTTAGTAATTCTTGCTTGCTGATTTTTCTACTAAATGCATTCTAATGAGATAGATTTATTTTTTATTTTAACTACCATTCAGCGAATTGATTTCTCTATTCAGCAGGCTGGATAAGAATTTTATAGCATGAAGTCGCAACTCAAATTAACAAATTTGTAAGGCACAATGTTAGAAGTAAATTTCCTGTTAAAGGAAATGATGATAATTTTAACATCTTAGATTCATTTGATTTATAAGCCTAATATTGAATATACAGATTGCTATTCAGCTTGCTGAATTTGACTTGCAAGCCTAAATTGAAAATAAAAACATTTTGAAGTATTTAGCTGGTAAAAATTGTTATTCAGCTAGCTGAATTCGAATTAAAATCCTTAGTTTACAATTTTTTTATCTAGAATAACTATTTATCTCATCAAATTTCATCATTCAGCTGATAAAATTTAATACTAAATTAACTTTTATTCTTTAACTAACTTTATTTACTTTTTTCTTTGCAGGTATGTCTTTTTAAGGTTATTTAACTTCAAATACTGAGTAAGTTTCAGCGAGATTAACTACAAAAAATTGATATCTTATGTAAAACGTATAAATTTTTAAAATTTTACAATCAAATCCAAGATTTTTAATATTTTTATGATTGTGTTATTAATTTATATTTTTTTAATGCTTAGTCAACATGCAATTTTTATTTCTAAAATTTAATTTTAATGGCAAAAAAAAATATTTATTTATTTCGCAGTTTTTCGCCAAGAAATAATTCATTAGGGGAAGTTTAAAAATACTCTTGAAATTGTTTACTTCCTGTTTTGCCGATGGATAAAAAAATTTAAATATAAAAATTAATTTCGCGTGCAAAGAAAACATTTATTTAGCTGACTTAAGTATTGAAGTAACTGAAAAAAATACTAATAAACAAATTTGTTATGTCAGCTTACAAATTTTCAATTACCTATGAGTACATAAATAATTTTAAATAATAAATCTTAGGAATACTTCTTTAGTAAATTTAAGCCCTTGTACTTCTACCACAAAGACTTTAAGAAAACTATTTAATGGCTAAATTACGTAAGTATATATAAATGTATGTATGTGCACACATAGACCACCAAAAAATATGTCTTTTAAAGTGACAGTGACATTTAATGTGCCAGACAATTAAGATGACATTTAAGATAGATAGAGTGAAGCAGAGATAGAGTTGTTCGTGAAACAGTTGTTTACATATTTTTGGATATTAGAGACATTAAACTGTCTAATGTGCTGCTAAAAGTTTCTAGATTTGTTGGTGCATATTTTCTGTTTGTTTTGTCAGGAAATGAAATTTTCTCATTAGGGAAAGGAAGATTTATGTACCAATATCAAAACAATATTTGTTTGTTGCTTTAATATTAAACACCACAAAGTGTTGTATATTCTTATCCAGGGAATTAAAATAAATTCCATTTTAAACAAATGGGGAAAATATGTAGCATGTATCCGTCTTCCTCAAAAACTACATTTTAAAAATAGACTGGAGAAGGTGAGAAATGTTTTGTTAGAAAATACATACGAATATTTAGATGTTTTGTAATAACACTTTATCTTGTGTTTTTATGTTTAATATGCTTGACTTAATTTTGTTTCCAGCTGCGATACATTTCAATTTTCACTCGTAGTTTGAAGTTATTGAAATTGTTATTCTTTGCATTAAATACAGTTGTTATCATCATTTATAATATTAAGGGTTTGGTGAATATCCAACATTTGGTTTGAGGTTTGCGATGGTGTCTGTTTGAAACCAAAAACCATACTTTAATGGATTAGGCATTTCAGTTTCTTGAAAAGGGATTCTACATAAATAAGCTGAAAAGCTTTAAGTTCCATTAACTCAATCATTTATTCGTGTCATTGAACCATCCGACTACAATTTGCCTGTTTTGCTAAATCTTAAACTATTCCACATATGGCAACACTATCACAGTTTACTCTCTGTTGTTACAACACGTTCCTTATTAAACTAAAAAAGAGCTTATTTTTCGAACAACTTTTCAGTTTAACGATGAATGAAGAAAATAAATTTGATCCCCTTATCATTAGCTTCTTATCTCAGTCTTTCTCCCAGCTGAGTTAATACCTCACAAAGTAAGCTTTTCATGTCTAAAAGGAAACCTACCACCGATATTTCTCAATAAAAATTATTGTTTTTTATTAGACACAATTTCAGTTCAATCCCCTTTCGCCAACCAAAAATTGGCAATAATTTGCCAATAAAAATTTACATTTAAAGCTGTCAATGCGCACATTCCTTGATTGCTTAAATTCAATAGATGAAAATAACATCTGTTATTTGTCGACGCTATCCCTAATTGAGCCATAAAACGCATATACATATGTATATAAAATCTATTTATTTTATAACATAATCTACACATTTCGAATTAATTTAAAATCATAACCACAACTATAATGCAAATTTATTTCTCTGTTATTTTTTGTGGTTTATTTTTCATATTCAATTTTACCTAAATACATATTTTCCATCATTTGAAATAAACTTTTATATTTAATTGACAGCTGTCAAAATACTTGATATTTTATATATAATTTCCTTTGGGTTTTAAATTTATTGCGTTTAATTGAACTCGTGCACAAAACGTAACAAAGAAAAAACATTACATTACACAACTTTTTGACATTGCTCTAGATTCTATGGAAAAAAACACAAATAAAACATTTTATTTTTTTTTCGTTCAGTTAAAATTTCTTTAATTGTCATCAATATTGCTGAGCATGTAAGCAATGTAATTAATAATTGTGACATAAAAGAAAAACGAAAATGCAAGGGGACCCAACAACAACTCAATAATGACGAACATTAATGTCCAACAAAAGTAATAGTGTAAATTGAGGTACAAGGTTACAATAAAAAAATACAAAGAATTTCTAAATATTGTAACAAAAAAAAATCATAATAATACCGTTATAGTAAAATAAACGTAAAGAATCTGTGCTTTTGAAATTTAAATTTAATCTACAAAAAACTCCTAAGAAAAATTAGAAGTGGTAACACTTTTGAATAACAGTCAATACTCGTATACAAAAACTCGTTAACCAACACTACAGCTAAACTTTCGATTAAATGGTGATGCTAGCTGTTCAAAAATACAGCAAATATAAACCAATATGTTACTAATCAAGCAGAGAAGATATTTGCTCATTAACTAATTGAAAAATATGTTTTTTAGAAGAAAATTAAATGCCTAATAAATCAAGACTCTTAATTTTAATATTGTTTTAATAATTGTTTTTTTCTCAACAATTCCATTCACATCATTGTCAAGCTGTCTTTACAATTAAGTTATTTTTAATGCCTTTTCCATTCTATTCTATTCGATTGGATTCAATTAAAAATACATTTCTGTTTTCCAAAAGCAATAATATGCTTATACATTTTAAGAAAATAAACTTTTCAATTTCTGACACCTACAGACCATCATTTATTTCATAAAAAAAATGTTTACACAAAGAAAAAATATTTTTTTCTGCACTTTCAAAAAAATAATTGTTTATTTACTAAAACAGAAAAATACCACTTTTCTAGAGAGTTTATTAGCATTTCATGACAAAAACATGAAAACGTTGCAATAATTGTATAAACAAATCTAGACAAATTTATTGAAGGAAATGAAATAAATATTTTTGAAGCTTAAATGTGCGTTAAGAGTCTTTGATATTTAGCAACAATTTTTTTGTATTTCTGATTGTATAAACAACTCAATAATTTAATTAAATTAACGACAAAGGCAGAAATTGTTTTTGTATACTAATTGTTTAGAAAAAAACAAGAGATTTTTATAGGCCAATGAAAAAAATTTATCAACTACTTAAAGTTTGTTTTAAGTGTTGAAAAGAAACAACAACAATTCACTTTGCTATTGTTTTAAAACTTTCCTAAGCCTGAAGTTGGGGCTGCAACAGCTTCATCATGCGTTAGTTGGCATACAAGAAACTGCCCGCCTCAATTTGTTAATACCTAAAGATCTCTCAAGACAATTTTTTATTTCTTCTTTTCACAGTGAAAAAAGTCCACGTGGATAGTTTATGCTGAGGATGGCTCAGCTGTTCTGCCATCAAACTGTTAAAGTGTGAGAAAATAATTGATTTTGCTACCACTCTCTCCTTTGTTTTTTAACTGTAAAAATCTCTCAAAAAGTCTGTTTTAAAATGTTTGCTGTTCAAATGAAAAAAATAATTGCATTTTTTTGCTTTCAGAAAAAATAAGTAATATAACACAAATCTATTTTAAATTTTAATGTTTGGGGTAAAACTATGACGAAATATCTTTTGGCGTGTGTCGCAGAATCTTAATTTAAAAGAAGCAAAAATATGCGCTATATTTCTTAAACTATGTGTCATAAGAGCCAAGAAAGTTTAATAAACTAAATATTTAAAAATAGCTTTCGGAATACATACGCATAAACACATTTTTACAAAAACAACTACAAATGAAAAAAAAACATCATATTTTAGGTCATTAGCACAGAAAACTGAAGCTATTTTTTATATATTTATCTATCTAAACAAACAAAATTTATGTGGCAACAATTTTTATGTTCATGTGAAAGCAGAGAGCATTTGGAAATTTGTTTTAGTTTTGTTTTAATTTATTTTTATATTAAAGGTCAGTTAAACTTTTTATCTTGCTCGTTATAATATTTCAAGTGTTAATAATAATATTTTACAAAACAAAACTTCGAGTAAATTTGTTGTAGAAAACTTAAATTAACATTAAGAGCAGCAAAAATGTGAGTGTCATTGGAAAATTTATAAATAACTAAAATTTTGTAAAATATTCCCCTAACAAAATAAATTATAAACAAAAACTGTAGGTATTTTGAGTTTATATTTAACAAATTCTGCTCTAGTGTGTGCGTTCTACACACATGAACACACACATACACACGTTCAAGCAAGCGGTTTATTTTGTCACCAAACAAATTAATGAAGCAGAAATTTTACAACATAAACGTTGAGCAGCAAAACTGTTTAGATTACAGCACTTAATAAAAATAAAGTGTCTAAATAAAATATTTTTAGAGTTGAAAAAAAAGAAATCAATTACTGACACATGTGCATATGTACTTCCATGCAAGAAAAAAGGGGGAGATTTTTTAATGAATTCATTTGCTTATTGCATAAAGGCAAAGAAATTTAGCTAAATTGTGGCAGAAGTCGCAACAATTTGAAGCCTTATTTAAAACACCTCACAAGTGACTCCATTTTCTGTTACCCCACAGCTTTAACAGCTTTGTTTGGATTACACCGTCTTTATATTTAAGCCTTCAGGTCATAAATTAAAATAAAAATATACAAAATGGACCAGCAAATGCATTTTATATTAAATATTTTAAAAAAGGCTTCAAAATATAGCACTAAAAAGATATAAACAAAAATCAAGTTTCACACAAATAAAACATTATTAAAGTTTCATTTACCTGAAATTTAAAAAATTGTATCCCTTCAAAGCTAATTTTTGAAGTTAGTTTCATTTTACATTATTTTTCGAAAGTTATTATTTTCAACTTCTCAGTGCTTTTCATTCTTAAAGTCTGGCAACACTGATCATATATCCAGGATGACACACACACACACACTTGTTTAGTGGTTGTCCAAGTTTCATAAAAAAAATCATGTACATAAAATAGAACAAAATAAAATAAAATAAAATACCAAATTTTAAAGGGCATGGTCTCGCCCACTTTTTTAATATTGAGATTCTGCCATTACTATTAGGGTTCGTAAGAATAAGTTTAGTAGAATTAGGGGACATTTTTATTTTTATTTCCTTTACTTTTAACTTAACAGGGCAAAATTTTTCCCAAGGCAGGGATGCGAGTTTGGATTTTGCAAATATTTTAATGCTTTGTTCAAAGCAAATTGAAAGACCACAAAGCCATAAATTTTCAAAAGGAAAATTAGCATTCAGCAATAAAAACATTTTACAGAAGGGATGGAACTTAGCTTTTACCCCTTTTACACACGGAAAGTTTACTTTGCAAAGTCTGGATTCAGCTGAGAGAAAAACAGAAAGAGATAATATTACTTCCTCTGTCTTTCACACAGCTGAATTAAGACTTTGCAAAGTAAACTTTCCGTGTCTAAAAGGGGTATTTATTTTAATATTTTATGATTTTATTAAAAAACAATTGAAAGTCTTTAAAGTCTGAGAATTTGTATAACAAGTTAATATATACATAGAAGCAAATCTTTAAAAAATACAGGGATGGAAGTTTGGTGCTTATGAATAGTACTTGATTTCTTTAAGAACATAAAGAATATAATTCTTTTCGAGTTCAATAACAATGCTTGAGAGAATATTATACAATAGCCCAATTCACAATCTTGTGCAAATGGTGTTGCATCGTTGCATGTGCAAAATTGTGTAGTATATTCTACTCACCACTTAAACATTCTTAGTGGTGAGTATCGATATATACTATACCATTTTGCAAATGCAACAATGCAAGACCATTTACACAAGATTGTGCATTGGGCTTATGTATTTGTTTATGTGAAGCATTTTTTTATAATTGCAAATATCATTAATTTATTACAAATATTAAAAAAAAATACTATTAAAAACAATATTTTTGGATTTTATTTAAAAATATTTAAAGATTTTTAAGGCTGAGAATTTGTATACAAGTAAATATACAGCAACGCAAAGCAGGAATGGGAGTTTAGCTTTTGCAAATAATAGGCGAATGCTTTATTCAAAATAAGTATATTGAGAGACCGCAAAGCCACAAATTTTTATAAGAATAAATGTAGAAACAGAATAAAGTCTTCAACTTCAGGAAAATCGCTGACAAATTAATCAAGCCCATAATAACATCGACTGCAGTAATTTCAAATGCTCTCTAATTTTTGTTTTATTTTCTTTTGTGCTTATTTTTTTTTGTAGTTTTGTTTACAAAATGTATGAAATTTATTGAAAGTATGGTAACATTTTTGTGAAAATGAACATTGATATGTGAGAGTATAAGAAAAAATGCTCTCAAAATAAAATAGATTCTATCTCACGACCGGTTTCTGCGGCTGTTTTTTTGTGTCAATTTGTATGGAAAATGTGTTGAAGCCGGTATTCTGTTTAATCATTAAAGGCTCAACTATAATATGAATAAGCTGGCTTAGGCTAATGTCAGAATTGAACGATAAGTCTGTCAAATACTTAAGCAATTCAGATGTGACTTTTAGGTGGCCACAATGTACTAACATGCACTTAAGTATTCTTTAGCCACAGCTGCACATCTAGGTATGGTTAATAATTTTGTAGTAAGTTTGTTTCATCTCATAACTCCTAAACGAATGCAATTCAATCAAACTAGCTTGAAAGAATGTGCAAATCTATTACAAATTCACATATAAATATATCCATCACCTTATTACTTGTTTTATTTGATTTGCCTACTAAAAAGTGCAACAATGAATATACATAAGTAAACTGGTGTGTATGTGTGTATATGTGTATTGTAAAACAAACAATGAAAGTTAAAGTTTCGCTTTATTTTCTGAGTTTAAAATAAGAAACCATAAAAAGATATTTAAAATCAATGAACATTTTCATATGCTGCTTGCTAGAGTTCAAAAAATGCAAAAACAGTTGTTTCCTTACGGAATGTGCGTTCAGTTTGGCACTTTACTTAAGCAAATGACATTTGACGAAACTTGACGAAAAGTTTGTTAATTACATTATAGTTTGCCACATGCATTTTATATGTAACCGCACAGTCGCTTAAGCTAGCTTATTCATATTATAGTTGGGCCTTAAGTTTTCATTCGGCAGCAAACAAATTTTACAGCAGGGATGGGACTTTAGAATTTTATTTAAAAAAAATCGAGACTTTCAAGGCTGAGAATGCCAAGTTAATATCCAGCGATAAAAGTTTTAACAGAACAGGGATGGGAGTTTTAAGTCATGTTAATAACATTCGATTTCTTGCCACAAAACAAATTGGAATATATCAAAGCCGCAAGGCATTATACTAGAAATAATGTATTCAGTAAAAAAATCTATATCAGGGATGGGAGTTTAGCTGTGAATACAAATATTTTATTGGTCTGTTTCCAGCAATTTGAAAAATTTTAAAACTACATATTAATTGTTACAGCAAGTTCGCAGAGAGACAATACAATTATCGCTTAAAAGATATGTATGTAATGAAAAAAATAAATAAATTTTATTTTTAATTTTTTTTTTTAGCTAAAATTAAATAAATTAAAACTTTTTTTAAACCAATTGAACTATCCTTTCGTTTATTCACTCATCTTTTCCGTATTTAAACTACAACTTCCTTAACTTTTCAAGCTTAAAACTCAAGTTTTCAATTATGTTAAAAAAATATTCATATGTCACAAAAACAAACCCATGAAAAATTTAGTTTTTAAAACTACAAAAGCAGTGAAAAACAACTCTGGGAAAATAACAAAAAAATGTCTTGTTAAACAACAGACCTGCCTTAAATACTATACAAGAGCGAAGTTGGTCCTCAGTCATATATTCATCATACGAAGGAAGCACAGAGGAGCTAAAAAGTAAAAGTTAATAAAATTAAAAAACGGACGGACAGACAGACAGACAGACAGGCAACAGAGTGAAGAAAATAGCACATGGCATACAAACAAACATATTCCTTCGTAAACTGTTCATCATAAAATTTTCAAACTATTTTTGTTTGTTCTACTTAATAGCCGAGCTTAATACAAACCAAGTTAAGCCCAACCAAAAAAAAAAAGTGGAGAGAAAACTGCACTAAAACTGTCAAGTTGTTGGCAGGGAATAGAGTGGAAGGGTGAGGCTCGGCTGGTTTGTTTGGTTGGCTGGGTTTGTTGCATATGAAAAGTTATGGTTTCCGACAACACAAATCATTAAAGGTTCTAGCAAACTTTTGAGTTTTTTTTTCTGCTCCTTTCCTTTTCGTTCTCTGGCCTTAATAGAAAAAAGACCTACTTGTAGCTAGCTATGCAAGTGATTACACTATAATAAAGTTTCGAGTTTGAATGAAGAACTAACTAAAGTACTTCTTTCCCCCCCACTCCATTAAATAGGCAACATTTATTGTTTTATAGAGTATCCTACACAATAGGCAATAGGTTTTGTTCGTTTAAAGCTCATGTTGTGCTCGTTATATGCTTTTAATAAATGAGCATAGAATATGTGGTTGGTTATTTTTCATATGCTTAACCAAAGGACAACTGAAAAATATGTCAGATATTATTTTAAAAAAGATCTGGCTGTAATTTTGGTACAGAAAAATTACAATTTCTTGGTATTTAAATACACTTCCAGTACATAAATCAAACAGCAGAAGTGTAAGCATTGTGTTTTAGTTAATGTGTATGTGTGGGTGTGTGTGGGTGCTTGTGGGTTTTGCAGGATTCAAATAAATTTTTAAAGCTTTGTAGGTGACACATATTTTTGGGCAAAAATTTTATTTTTTTTCTTTTCTTTTTTTCATGAATGGAAACAAAATAAATTTCTCTTTCAATTGTTTTATTACTATGAAAATAATAACAAAAAGAGTGATTGCAATTGATAGCTGCAACAAAATTTTAGATTAAATTTTTATTTGAATTTAATAAACAAAAATAAACAAAAAAAAAATTAATATTATTATGGCTAATATTCACAAAGAAATAAAATAAATTTGAAATATATTTTAGGAAAAATTTTTATAAAAATTTTTAAAAATAATTCTGTCAAAAAAACTTCAATGCAAAGATCCGATAGAATATTTTCAAATAAAAAAATAATGGGACCAAACTGAAAGTAATCTCTTTCAAAAAAAAAAAAAAATTAAATAATATGTTGGTTAAGAAGAAATATGTGACATATTACAAGATTAAATTTTAATGGGCGCGACTTCGCCCATATTTCTATGGAAGATTGTGGCTATTTAGAAGCTCAAGGTGTAGTTAGTTTCGTAAAAATTGGTTAAGCAAATTTTAATGGGTTTAGTACCATTTTTTTCAACTTTAAAAGTGTGTAATTACAAGAACCAAAGGTGTTTGCTAGATTTCGCAGCAATCAAATAAGTAGAATATCACAAAATCAAATATAAAAATTTGTGGGCGTGTCTCCTTCCACTTTTTTTACAATGGGACCTAATGGGTCTAATATATACCGACTTATGAAGTAACAATGTCAAAAAAAAAAATACAGACGAATTGATAACCTCCTCCATTTTCTGAAGTCGGTTAAAAATACATTTCAAACTCATTTTAAATTTTGTGAATAATTTATTAAAATTTTTAGGATATTTTTTGTAAACAATTCGCTAAAATACAATTGTCTCACTTTCAAGATGGAGGGCTCATATATAAAAATCTTGCCACTTTTTGTTATAGCGAATTGACTGTGACATTTACAGCACACTTATCTTATAAAAAAGTTGACTGGGAGATTCACAGCACACTTTGCCAATAGAAAATTGGACTGTTAGATCCACAGCACAATTTTATTATGGAAAAGCTGACTGTAACAGGCACAATTAAGCTGCTATTTAATAAGAAATATATTTTGTACATTTTTACTTTTTAATTATATACAACTTCCCATATCTGTACTAACATGCCTCTTTCGCCTGAGTTGCCGTTGGTTCTTTAATTGTTCTCTCTATTTGCTAAATGAGTTTATCTTACTTTCTCTTTGATTACAATTAATTAACCTCTTGCAAATATTTAATTTAATTTATTATTTTTATCTGTATGTACTATGTGCACTCTTATTTTTTATGGCATAATTCTTAATTGAGTTTGTCAAGCGTTATTATTGTTTAGTTTTTGTTCTCTTAACAATGACCCTGTAAAATGAATGTCAAGCTAAGTTTAAATGGAAAAAATACTTAAAGTTAATTGAAATCTCTAGTTTTTGAAGTGCAAGTATTTAATTTTGTTAAACATATTTTTAAACTTTTTATACACGATCTAAGTACACACAGTGTATATAATACGTATGTACAGCAAACATCTACATATGTAGATTGTACATTGTAGAAGCAATTACATACATACATAAGCACGAGTATATTTTGTTTTGCCATTTCCTTTTTCATCCACAGTTCTACAGGGTTTTCTAAGAAACTGTAAAGATATGTTCATGTTTATGTCATATCCCACATTAACTCAAAAACGTCATAACTCAAAAAACCCCGTTTGCCAGAAAATGAGTTTGAAGTCTTTAATTTACACACAACTGAGTGGAAAAAGAACATTTATTTTTACTTTCAAGAGTTGAGTAATCAATATATTTGCATTAAATTTTTAGCCAATATGAAGAACGATATGAGGATTAATTCTGAATCATTAATTCAAAAATTCCATTTTTTTGAGTTATGACGTTCTTTGAAAAACTGTTAAAACATGATTAAATAAACTTACTAAAGTTCTTGAATATAGTTTTTACATTTAATAATACTATGTATTATGAGGGATTAAAAAAAATGTTGGATAAAAAATATTCAAATAAATATGTTCATCTTAAGAAACTTTAATTGAATGCTCACATAACTTTACAACAAAAATTGTAAAGTAATTAGAGCGTTTAATTATCAAAATCAATTTTTAAAATATATGTCAGCAAGAGATGCCACACTCTATCAATTGAACAGGAGATCGTAACCAATTGCAAGAAACTAACACAAATTTAACCAGCTTGGCTTAAATATGTTAAGTATTAAACACACAGACCACAGCAAGCTACACAACAACATGGCTACAAATAATGTTGACTGCTATCGCCGCCATGCAGTCCACAACTTAATTATATTGACAACGACAGCAACATAATAGGAAGCTGATATTGAAATGCAAATCTTTTAAAGCGACCTGCCCCACGATGTCACCAGAAATCGTTCGATCGACAACTTGTATTGCAAACAACAATAGCATTAGAAAATTTGTTGTTGTTTTCAATACAAATATTCGATCGAACGATTTCTGGTGACATCGTGGGACAAGCCGAATATTTCACATTTAAAAAAATATTGACCTCTATTACACATGTCAATATCGACTTCACGTCAATACAACAACAAAAAACTGTAGCTTGTCTGCTCTCTCTAGAGAACGATTTATTGCTATTGAGAGTCTATTTCTGTTTTCTACGGTCTTGAAAATAGCATGAGCCTATCAAAAGCAGTCATATATTTTCAACAACAGGTAGACAATCCCCAACTTGTTGGTATAGTCTTGACGTCTCGTCGATGTTGACAACTGAAATGTGAGTAAATTATTTGAAATGTGTTTAAATCAAATAAAAATATAACAACAAATCAATTTATTTCTTTATGTGAATTTTGAGATGTTCTTTCTGTTAAATAATATCCAATAGTTTTAAGCTTCCATTTATTTCACATTTTGTATTACAGTGACAGCGCAAATATAGCGCGCTGACGCTTACAAAAATAGAAAGTAACGTAAGCTGCGAACAACAACAGAAGTGGCCATGTAGCCGTCTTGTAGTCAGTAGCCTGTTATGTGTTTAGTACTTTATTAAGTGGATTTTTTCCCTTGATTTATAGAATTTACATCTTTTCCTAGCTTATTTTTATTTAATGCTACAAGCTGAGTCACAAGTTTGATATGCATTTATATTTAAAATAATTTTTATCAGAGATTTACCTTTAAATTTCTTTGTTCATTTAAATTTTTTTTACCTTTAATGTCAAAATGCAAATGACATTTACATACTGTTGAATCTTGTAGCCATACCCATGATGATCATGATGATGATGTCCGCAAAAGATTTCAACAGCTGCATCTTAATTTTTTTTGCAATGCACATATTTTATACCCCAAAGTGTTGATTTGCAAAGTTGAGAGAAAAAAGAATTACAAACATTTATATCTGTGTATGTATAATTTTCTTCTCCTATAACAAAATGTCAGAGAGTTAAATGTCAAAAATATTGTCAACTTGATATTTGAATACATAATAGTAGTAATTTGTATAAGTTGAACAAAATTCTAATGTAGGAAACAAGTAAGAAAAACAAAAAAGTACTAAATATGTATATATGTATATGGCAGGCAGAGTCAGTAGTTGCTTTGTGGCAAAATATAAAAGATAAAAGGTAATAAAATAACAAATTTATTAGCCCAATTCACAATCTTGTGCAAATGGGCTTGCATCGTTGCATGTGCAAAATAGTATAGTATATTGATACTCACCACTTAACAATTCTTAGTGGTGAGTATTAATATACTATACCATTTTGCATATGCAAAGATGCAAGACCATTTGCACAAGATTGTGAATTGGGCCATTATTTAAAAAGAAACAGCATGCCACTGAATTTTGCTGAAGTCTGCAGAGTAAATCATCGGCTTGAAAGAAGTTTATTAAATATGTACACATTGTGAAAATGTAATAAAATAAAGCTAAATAGCGGTAAATATTTTTTCTTTTACTTTTTTAAATTAATTGGCAACTCTTTCAGCTATATGTATGTATGTGTATGTAGAAAAAACAGTGTTGCAAAGCGTTTGTGCTTAACTGAAGGGGATGCCAGATAAATAAATTTTTCTTTTTAACACAGATATCTACATTTTTTAACCGTTTATTTTTCCGTTTTGCTTTCCGTCGCTATTTTTCATTACGCTTTTTTTTTAAATAATAAATTGTATATTTATTAAAATAATTTTTACTTTCTCTTGCTATAAAAGTGTGTACTTTTCTCGTTACTTAGCATAAATATCTTAATAATAATTCTCAAAGATGCTCTAAAGCACATAATTATATTAAAATTTAAATTTATCTCTTTTTTAGCTAAAGACTATTAATACCTACCAAAAAAAAAAAAAAAAACAAAGGAAAAAATAAAACTTTTGTCATAAAATTCCATTAAAATGTTGTACATGTTGTTTCTGTTTCTCAGAAAACTGCAAAGTTTTGCTATAAATTTGCAGATTGAAAACTTTCCAAATGCTGTTGTGTTCAAAAAAAAAAAGTATGTATATGTATTTATAAGAGAAATAAACTTAATAAAATGTTTGTTAAGTTAAAACTTTGTTAAATAATAAAACGCTGCAGACGCTCCGCAGCAATAACAATGGAAATAATTGAAATAAATAGTGAAGATGTATTTAAGTTTGGCCGGCCAATTGTAGAACAAAGGTGAATTTTTTTTCTATTGTATTTATCATACAATTAAGTGGAATTATTTTACGACATTTAACTAAATAAAAATATACCTAGTGTATTATATATCATAACGACAACGATAAAGCTATGAAAAAAACACAAAAGAATATTTTTATTTTCAAATTACGAAATGCCGAAACAAGCATATCAAATAATACATGGCATACTTTTTTCGTCTCAATGAAGGCATATCAAACAGCTGGACTCATAAAACAAATTAAAATACAACCCTGCACAATTCAGGAGTCGAATCGTCACACCCGTGAACGTACAACTCGTCACGTAAAATCATCATTTTCGGATTATGACATACGTGAACGTACTGAAATCCTATTCAACTTATATGATTGACGTATTACTTAATTTGCTTTCGTACGATTGCCGATACGATCACGGATGTGACTATTTGAGCCCAGCACCGATAATCAGGGTTATCAAATTTGTTTTGATCTTTTTGCTAAATTTAATGTCAAAAATCACCAGAGCATATTTTTTGTTAGTTTTCGCCAATAATATATCTATATGTATTTTATATTTATCATACAGATATCAGACGAGTAACTAAACAAAAGGAAAACACTTTAATTTAACATAAAATAACCACCAAAAAATACTTTCAAAGTTCATTATCATTTGAATCCATTTATAAAAGATAAAAAACCAAAAAAAAAAAAAATATTAAATGAAAAAAATGTTAAATACAAAAAAAAGTAAATAAATAATAAAATAAAATAAATAAACAACATTTTAAATCAGTTCGAAAAACCGCAAGGAATTTGTATTGTTATACACATGCTTTCTCTCTCTCTCACTCTCTCACACAAACACAACATGAATAAAAATCTACTGTTATAAAGCAATAAAGAGAACAGGTGGGTTGTCGGTGTGTAAGGGAAAGGGGAGGAAATAGATGTTTGTATGTATGTATTAGTATGTTAAAAATTACAGGATATAAAACTGATAAAACATATCAAAACATATTTTTTTTGTTTTTTTTTTTGTTAAACAAACAAAAATGCATGCCAAAAAGAAAAGTACACTACAGTGATGTGTGTGAATATAAAAACGTGTAAAAAATCCTATTCATATTGCAATTATTTTTATCATAAGTTTTTAACAAAAATGTTCCTAGTGGCCAAAACGCTTCTTTCTCAGTAAATAGCAGTAGAAGGAAGAAGCGTTTTAGCCATATAACCCACATGCCCAAATTATCTACCAAGTCCGCGTATGTATTTATCTTCGCACACATCACTGTAGCCTGAACATCACGTTGTCAATGTGCTGCAGCAGATACTGTTTAGTGTACACGAGTATTGATGTTATTGTTGGCTGTTGTTATTCGATGTGTTCTAAATTTCAAAAACTTTTGTACAAATACATACATTCTGATGACACAGAAGTTTAGCATTGTATAAATATGAATGTACAATGTATGTACATTGTATGCGCAAGCACAATCACATACACATTCATCTATACACATCCATATATAAATATGCACACATGCATAAATATGTATGCATATGTATTTATGTACACAAATTGATTGTTGTTTTTCTGAATATCGGAAGTTGAATACTGGACAGAGTCTTAAATATATAAAATCTTCTCTTAAGAAAGTTACCTCTCAACTCTATACTAAGCGAGAAATATTACTTGTACTGAAGCCCGTTTACTTCGGCTGGTCTATTTTCATACAAGAAACGTTTGATGAGTAGCAGTGTTATGTTCCTTCTAGACCTGCCAATGAATAAAAAATGTTCACCTATAAAATTCGACGACAATACAGTCTTCCTAAGCATCTGTGTAATTTTTTTTCTGAAGTTACACTGAACAACACAGAAAAAATAACAAGATGAAGCTTTATGGAAAGACAGAGATTAAAAAAGGTAGTCTAGTCAAGCTTTGCTGATGATGGGGAACCAAACTATTTACAAAATAATAGGGCTCTGGCTACTGCACTCAGGGAAAAGCTGCAACTTTAAAATAAGAACGCGTCACATTTACTCAATAATTTTTAATATAATAGAAAATGTATATTCAGATTAAAAATAAATAAATTTAATAGATTAATAATGTGAATTAATATTTGTCCATATTGAAATAAGAAATTTCAACATGATTAGACTACTTTCGTTAATGTTTCTTATTAATTCAATATGGTTTTTATCGATTTTAGTTAAGCTATTTTTTCTCTGGCTGTGTACTGACTTTCTTAAACGTTGAAATAAGACGGAAGGTGTCGAAATATCAATATACTTAGAGAATATATACTCATGTTTTATATAACTCCACTACCCTCCATAATTCCCTATTCCGTGTATAAGAAGGTTATATTAACAATAACTCTTAAAATTAATTCTTTAAATCATTGAATTCCTTTACATTTGCGCCCTTCAATGAATGAATAACCACTATAAATGCCAATGTTTGAACTTTTTTCATTTTATTTATTGATGCTTTGTTGTATTTTTATAACGCTATATACTTTGTTGTTGTTTTTGTTGTTGTTGTTCAAATAAATGACAATATATCTATTGAACAAAATTTGTACATGTTTACTTATGGCAACCCAATAGACATAAGGACGGACAAACGTTTAAAATGGGATGACTTTATCAGTGTATATGAAGCTTCATTATCGACTTTGCTCTCAAGTTAATGTTTATATGAGAATAAATATTAAATCCTACTGCTGCCGAAAATAAAAGTTCAATCATACCGATGACTTGAAGGCACCGGAACAGAAATTTCCTTAACCACCCTCACAGAGATTATTGCTGGCCTAATAACAAGTATTGACGTTCAGGAAAGGAATAATTACTACTGATACTAAGTGTTATCTTCCTTAAGAAAGGGATAGTGTTATAGAAGACAGGTGGTGATGCAAGAGACAGAGGAAAGTTACATTCTTTTACAACTGCGTTTTGCAGGTTTTTTTAATTTATTTTTTAGGCATTCTTGCAGCGCCTCTGGTGTCAATGAGGCCTATTAAATTTTAGAAGCTGTGTTAAGTAGCAATTTTAATGGTTATTTTACTTCGCCAATGATGCTGTTTCACAGCAATGAGCCCTATTAAATTTTAGAAGCTGTGTTAAGTAGCAATTTTAATGGTTATTTTACTTCGCCAATACTTCTGTTTCACAATAACAACGAAGGTGGTCGTTCTGATGTCACATTAGTATTTGTTAGTATCTATTGAGACTATGCTTTCATCACTTTAACTTTCCTACAACAACTGACACAAAGGGACGCTAGTGCAAATCAGATATATGCGTGGTGTTGTTATTTAATCAATTTGTCGGAGTCGCGACTCGAATCCAAGATCTTCGGTTTTGTAGTCAACGTGCTAACTACTTCAATCAACGCCACCCTCAATGGCAATTATTGAAGGAGTTGATTGGTAATTCACAAATGGATTTGCTCTTTTATCTAAATAGCAAATGTTAACCAAAGCAGATTCATCAAATTCTTAGACAATATACATAAGTATTAAAAGAACAAAATAAACTCGCATCCAATTCAACCTAAACCTATCTTTGGGAATATGTTGAGCTGACGTTGCCTTTAGATATTTGAGAACCTGGTAGCTCCTCAAGGAAAGCTGGTCAAGTGTATACGACACAAGAAAAAAATTGATTCGAAAGAAAAGCAAATTGCTTGCAATTTCCAAGGATGCTTCTTTCCTGAAAAAAATTTGCCACAAAATTAGAGAATATATTAAAAAAAAATACAGTTTCCGAATATATTAAAAAAAATTTGAGAATGTCGTAGCTCTACAATTTAAATTAACTTGCGTTCACTGGGTTATAATAGAAAGGCCAGTGTAAACACACAAACAAGTTCTTAACAAATGCTCTCATTAAGGCATTTGCACATGTATCAATTGATCAGCAATAAAGAGGAAAGTCCCCTTTGATATTCAATAGGGCTAGTGGAGTAAAAAATTAAAAAAAAACCTGACATATAAAGTGCAAATTAAAGAGGGCATCATTTAATTGTATGTGTGGATGCAGCCGCTATCTCTGGATGCTGAGAGCAACTGTGTACATACTCTAATGATAATGATGCCACATAAACTTATATTATTATTATCTTCAGCGACATTTCATCTTTGCTGCTGTAATAATTTAGCGGTAAAATGTAAAGGAAGACCTTTTACAGAGACCGCTTAATATAGAAATAGTATTTTTCAAGAAAATATTTTTTATTTCTCATTATTATGTCAGTGCTTGTGTTTGCTAGGGTAATGATGATGATCAATGACATTTTAGCAATTGTTTTTTTTTAAACAAACAAAAGTTTGCGGAAATAATAAAAGCGGAGCCAGTTTTTTGCAATATGTTTTTTTTTTTGTATACAACAGACAATTATTAACATGAACAATTTATATGTGGAGTGACCATTTCATTTCATGAATAAATGCGCCGAATTTGGAAACAATCTATAACAGTACTGGCCACCGAGAGCAATGTATTAATTTCTTTTAAAAGCCTATTCAAGTTCGGCACACTTACGGTCCCTTTGAGCATGTAGGATCTATAGGAATCAAAGAAATCTAGTTTAAAAAAAATTTGGAATATTTTTTAATGACAATGGAAGACTCAAAAAAAGGAAACCGTTATCGCTAGAGGAGAATCGAATCACGACAAATTTAAGAACAGCCTTTTACCATGAATCGTCCTTTTTAGGGTTCCGTACGCCAAAGGTGAAAAGGAACCCAATTGTTTTCGCTACGATGTTCGTCTAGCTGTCAAATGCTGTTTTCTCGAGAGCCGAAAAAGCTACAGACCTGAAATTTTCACAGAATTTACAAAACTACAACAATAAATAAAAATAAAATAAAGGGTGTCCTAAAGCGAGCAACGAAAAATTTTAAAATCCTAATGTAATAATATAAATTAGCTAACATGTGTATAATTAGTAAAAGAACAAACGACAATGGTAAGACTGTTGTAAATATAGAAATGGTAAAATGTAGCTTTCATTACAAAAAAACTTTCAGCAAATTGAAATACGATGAATCAAAACAATTTACATATTCCATTTGCAATAATGCTAAGTATCTAAAGCAGAAATCTACATCAACTGACACCACACACAGTGGACCAAACACAAAAGAACGCTGATGATGAAGGTTTAGTGGCCTTCGAAAACGGCTGGCTGTTCCGTTCAACTATGTGTTGTCAGAATACTTACAACTAACTTTGATGTTACATATTTGTTCATTAATAATTATCACATGTAATTTGGCTTAAAAAGCTTTAGCCTGTTCAAATTATAAATATAGTAATATACAGATAATTATATATAGACATTTGAAATTTTCAAAGTGTATTTTTAACATTTAAATTAAAAAAAATAAATAAAAGTTACAGGGTATTCTATCACTCAATGTAATTTTGACTATGTAATTTTGACATATTGCTGTATGTTTCTAGGAATCCTCTTGAACTTTTCAAAAAACCTAAAACTAAATAAATCAAAAAATCGCTAAAAAGCGCCAGAACTAAAAAATCGTTAAAACTTAAAAATCACAAAATAAAAAATCCCAAAAACCCTAAAAAATTGCCAAAACGAAAAAAGCGCCAGCACTTAAAAAATCGCTGAAAGTCAACTAAATCGCCAAAAGCTGAAAAAGTCGCCACAAAAATATATATCAAATCTAAAAAAAAACCGAAAAAATCGCAAGTGAAAAAAGCGCCACAACTTAAAAATGTCGAAACAAAAAAAAACGCCAAAATGAAAAAAGCATTAGAATTAAAAAAAATATCTCCAAAAATAAAAAACGCAAGAACAAAAAAAGTGCCAGAAATAAAAAATCGCTGAAACTAAACTAAATCGTTAAAACTAAAAAAATCACCAGAAACGAAAAACTGTCAAAACTAAAAAACGTCAAAAACCGAAAAAGTCCCAAGTGAAAAAGCGCCACAACTAAGAAAAAGCGCCCAAATTAAAAAAATCGCCAACGGAAAAAAGCGCCAGAACTAAAAAAAATTGCTGAAACTAAACTAAATTGCCAAAAACCGAAAAATCGCCAAAAAAAAAAACAATTACATAGAGCCTCAAATATCATATTTGAAAGAAAGTTACCGAATTTAACTTTAAAAACAACGGCATTAGAATTATTAATTTTGGAAATCTTGCGATTTCAAATCGATTCGATTTGCATAACAGCACCGATTACATTAGGATAGTTCAAGTCTTGGACAGCGAAGAGCAGACAGATATTTCCATAAAGATGACACTTACTGGGCAGAGTTCGTAAGTCAGATTGAATTGTTGTCTCCCGAAAAGTCGCTTGTACTTCTGCCTGGAATTTATTTATTTTTGGAATTTATTTTTTTCCAGCATAAACTTAGTTTTTATACTTCCACTTTCATACGTACACATTGCTTCTTAAACAGCAATTACAATTTCTTCGAATCTCAAGGGTTTAAAAGCCAAAATGCCTTAAGGAAAAAAGCTTAGTAAATTGCTATTTAATATTTTTTTTATTTAATTACTTATTTGCCATTTTTATTCTTCTTCACCAATGGGTTTAATTGCCATTTTGTATTTTAACAAAATTCATTCATTTTATGTTTAAGCAACATTTCGAAAAATGTTAACAAGAACGTAAAGCAAAAAGTAGGTATAAATAAGACTTGATAATAAGGCATCAAACTCAGCAAGTTGTCTTCCTTTTTTATTTCAGCAAGTTTCCTTTTTTTTTTTTTTTTTTTGCTCTAATACAAATCCAGTACTCAAATGTTCTATGACGTTTAACTAACACGGTTTCTTCTTTAGCCAGTCATGCGTCCTATGAATTATTCTGAATTATTTTAAAAAATTCTTTTTTCCTGCTTTTACTACTTATTTGCATGTCTCATCATTAAGGACTATTATTAAAATATTTATTTTTTTAAATTTTTAAAGAATATTTTGTATCAGAGTTAAAAGTAGAGCAAATAAAACTAGGTTATTTTGTGCTATTGTCCAGTACTAAAATTTGGGATGTAAAAAATGTTTTAAGGCTTCACAAACTGCCATCAAATCACTAATAAAATCAAAAACATAAACTAAATGATATATTTTTTAAGTTATTATTAGCATCATGATCATAAAAATGAAAAATTATAATAAAAAAATTTAATTAAAATTAGAAAATGGTCCTTCGAACCACAACATTGAGAATTTAGCATTTAAGAAGTATTGCAAGAAAATTAAAAAAAAACAGAACTTTAATTTCTTTAAATAACTAAAAAAGAATTAAAAAAATTTAATTTTTTTAACGAGTTTAAGTACAAAAAAAAAAATAACTACCACCATACACTACAGTTAAAAAAAACTGTGATCTGTTTTCATAACAATATCTAAAAAATCACAAAAGTAATTATATATATTTCAGTACTAAAATTCATTTTAGTTGTAGGAATTATGGTATCAAGGTATCAAATAGTTTTTTGTTCTAAAAACATTTCAAGTACCGAAATCAGCTTAAATTATTTTAGATTTTAGAACAATATTCAATTTATGTTAAAAGTGAAACTTTTATTTTTTTAGTACAAACAGCAAATTGAGTGTGAAATTATAAGGCTTTATAGTTCTATGTACAAAAGTTTAGTGCATTGTCTTGTTATATTATCAGCAATTTATATATTAAGTACTAAAACTATTGCCATTTTATCAATTATTTCTACTTTTTTGTGATAAAAATATCTGAAGCACTAAAATCCACTAAAACAGTTTGATAAATTATTTATGAGTTCTAAAATATAAGTAGGAAAACAAAATTCTTGACTTCTAGTATTCTATATACTTATTTAAGCTAAAATTACTTGAGTAATAAATTTTTAGTGCAACAATATTTAAAAAAAGTATGCATATAAATAAATTGTAATAGACAGCTTCGTATAGTTTGCAAATTGTTTCAGATGCTAAGAAAGCATATTTTTAGCACACGCTTAAAAACGATAAAAAAATTCTTATTTTTAGTACTAAATATTATTTATTTTTATATACTAATCTGTAATATTTGTATTTTCTAGAAATAGAAATCATTTACGAATTTGTATGAATTCTAAGATAAAGTACCATTTTCGGTAAGAAAAAAATAAATTAATTGGTCCTTCGGACCTAAAAATTTCAAATTTAAATTTTTTATAATCTTTGCTTTTTTTAGTCAAATAACCAAATTATCTAGAAACCATTTAAATTTAAAACACTATTATTTAATATGAAACTTTTCAATTTATTGTGTGTTTATGATGGCTTGGCAGTTTATCAAAAAGAAAGCAGCACAAAAAATAGAAAATATAGGTTAAACTGTCTGTCTAATATTTCTTCATCTTCTTCTACCATCCCAACCACTTCCACTGCAACAACAACTTGCCTTTAACTGATAACTAGCACAACAACCAAAGACGGTTCGTTCTTTCATACAAGGAAGTTGTGGGATAAAGTAGGGAAATAGAAAAAGAAAACGAATCAAAAGACACTTAACAACTTCCTTATAATGCAATTTTCCTCTTGACTTTTTTATACAAAAAAAAAACGTTTACAACTTATTGTCGATTTATTTCTATAATTTCTTGTGCTGTCTCTTTTACCACTTAAAGTCCTATTTACTTTAACAATCTTAGCACATTTTTCTTACTATGCAAATATTTAGACGGGGGACTTTTTTGCCCGGCAGGAATAATTTTCAACAGTTGCATTCCGTTTAAGCGAAGTGTTAAAAAAAGTGGATGGAATATGTAAGCATAGATCAATATTTTGCAAAATGACAAGTGTGTCTGCAAGAATGCAAGTGTTACAAAGACATATCTCTATGTAGAGATATAGAAAGAGGGAATAAGTAATAGCGAAGATATTTACATTGTAATGTATACAAGGGATATTAAAATATCTATGTCGGTAGGTGTAAAAAAATTGAGTTAAGGAAAAACTTTACTTTAAGAAAGACATATATTACTCGTAATAAAATTCAAATCTTTGAAAAATTTGCAAACTGTCTTATCTGAAAATTTAGAAAATAAATAAGGTAATGAAAATTTCCCCTCATAACGGGGTAGATTGTGCAATGATGCCATCTATAAATTTGTTACCTGGGTAATTAACAGTGTTGTAAAACGCATTTCCATAGAAAACTACATAGCGTGACTTGCATAAAAAAAGATATATTTTAATAAAAAAAAATTTGTCTTGAAATTTTTTTCAAAATATATACAATTTGTACACCATAGAATACATTATTTTCAATTCCTTCAAGTTGACTTAAACGCTCTTAAATTTAACGTATCACATATTTTCTTCCGTTTTATTTGCTTTCAATTTCCATTTTTCAAGCAACAGAAACTAATATTACTTTTTATAAGGAAATTCATTTTCAGTTTTTTCCCTTTTTTCCTCTTAAAAGTAAAACTTTTTTTATATTTGCTACAAAAAAAAAAAAAAAATACATGTTGTTTTCCTTTGCTTCCCACAATTTTACACAGTATGAAAACTTTTAAGTACTCCGTAACCTGTAAGAAATTTTCTTGTCATTTGAAATAGTTTTCAAAAACATTTGCGAAGAAAAACAAACCTTTATTTTATTCATGTGCTCGGTTTTTATTATGAAAATTTTTCTTTTATTTAATAATCAAATAAAAATAAGCACCACATACGAGTACATTAAAAGGTTTTGTAAAAGACATTTGTATTTGTATTTGTACTTGGTTAATGTGTTTGACACCAATGACATTTTTAAATTGGAATTTTATTTCCTTCTTTTTAACAATTAAATATAATAAATGGAACTAACTAAGTAGTGGGCTAAAGAAAGCAGGAAAAATGCAAGCTCTTTTTTCATTATAAGTGTTTGTGTTATTTCAGTATTTGGAATTTTGTAGAAAAGTTAATAAATACCAATTTATATTTAATTAAAACACATATTTCCTCTTTTAGAAATGTTTTCTTTTCTTTTTTTGTTAGTTTCAAGATAGTTGGCAACTATGTACATATATATGTATGTATGTATGCGTTTAGGAAAATATTGTCGACAAATAGTTGTAATTTATAAACAGTGATGCCACTGTTAAAAGTTTAGCAGATTTCCTATTCTTATAAAAATTTTCTCTAATGGAAGCAACGAGAACTAGCAAGAATAGTTACCTGATCTAAAGTCATATATTAAATATTAATTAAAATTAAAATATATACACAATTCAACTTTGAAGACAATGTATTATATATTTTTAAACAAAATTATAAACATTTTAATATTATATTCTTATATATAAATTATAAATTTGTATTTCCCAAACAACAAACGAACAAAAACTAATTTGCTAATATTAAAATTCTTTTCATAATTGCTGCAATAAAAATGCAATATAATACACACGAAACCAGCCAAATACGATTTTAAATGAAGTCGTTTGTAATTCAATACTTTAAACAATATAAATTTCAAAACAATAGAATTTTTAAATAATGTGTAGATATGTTTTTTGTATTTTCCACACGATATTTTATATACTCGAATACCGCCGAATTTTATTTATGACCAAATACATGAAACAAAAACACACTCAAAAAATTGCGCCTTTTTAACTGAAAACCATTTCACAATGAATTCATAATGCAATGTGAAATAACAATTGAACTGAGTTTTTTGTAACAAAAACAGAATTACTGCTGTGGAAGAGAAAAACGCATTTTACAGTCTGTGCAAAGTTTAGCGAACTCCCGAGCAGAACATTTATACCGTTTGACACTTTACACTAGTTTCCATGAAAACAGCTCTTAAAAATTTCTTTTTTTTTACAGAAAGTACTTTGTGCAAAAAGAGATAGATGTTTATAAAAAGTAATTTTTTTCTAAAGACACTTTTTACCAAAGCTGCTTTTTACGAAATATATTTTTGCTAAATTTATTTTTTACAAAAGATACTTTTTTAAAAAGATATATTTTACGAAATAAACTTTTCACACTAGGCCCTTTTTACAGAAGGGACTTTTTACCATATTTATTTTTTACAATAGGTACTTTTTGAATAAGTACTTTTTACACAGGTATATTTTAGAGAAGGTAATTTTTACAAAAAGTGTTTTTTACGAAATGTAATTTTACGAAAGGTACTTTTTACAGAAGATATTTTATACACAAGGTATATTTTGCGCAAAGTACTTTTTACAAAAAAAATACTTTTTTACAATTGGTACTATTCACAAAAGATGCATATTACGAAGGTGTTTTTCATTAAAAGCCAAATGTACTTTTTACAAAAGGCACTCTTCATTAAAAGGTACTTTTTATTAAAATGTATTTTTTATTAAAAGGTACTTTTTATCATAAGGTACTTTTTAGTTAAAGGTAGTTTTTATTACACGGTACTTTTTTATTAAAATGTACTTTTTATTAAAAGCTACTTTTTGTTACACGGTACTTTTTATTAAAAGATTCTTTTTTATTTGAAAGGTACTTTTTATAAAAAGGTACTTTTTATTAAAAGTTATTTTATATTAAAAGCACTTGTTTGCCAAATTGCATTTGAGGAAGCGTTTTTTTAAAGAAGGTACTTTTTACAAAAAATACTCTTTATCAATAGTACTATTTACAAAATACATGCTTGTGACTGATTTTTCCGCCATGAGTGCGTGTGATAACTTATTCAAGCTTCATAATATTTTTGGATAGTTGTTATGGGAAATCTAGTAAAATGCTACTAAATTGAATTTTTTTTTTCGTTTAACACATTTTTTCCTACATGTCCAATAAATTGTGATGCTACTGTATGTATTTCGTTGCACGAACTAGACTCTACTCTTTTCTTTATTTGGCTATTGAAGCATAAACATAAAGTACTTTTGCAAGTCTAAAACGAATGAATATTAGAGAGGCAAACAACATAAACAATTAGTTTTATAGACTAGCCAAAGAACTATTGTTTGGCTTACAGGCAATTTATGCATATTGCACACTCACTATTTCCACTGCATTTGCCAAATAAATTGATGATGATGATGATGATGATTATCATTTACTCTTGGAAAGATAAGGAACATTAAATAAATAATAACAACAAAAAAAAACTAAAAACTCTAAAATGTTTTGCAGTCACGCGCAAAACCAATCTAATGATGTGCTAATTTTCCCAGTATGCACAATATATAATTGCTGCTGCATAACCTCCAACAGCAACAAAATAACATGAACAAATTTTTGCGAAAAAAAAGTGTAATAAAAAGTGTTGCTCCAGCAAGGAATGTTTGTAAGTAATATATAGAAGAAAAAAAAGGATTCTTTTATGATAAAATTTTAAATAGCAATTAAACGAAAGAGCAGACATTTCTAACGTTAAGCGCGACGAAGCTTTGCATAAAAACCTTTTGAGCATTGCTCAAATAGATTAAATTCCGGCTAAATTGTGATAGTAAGGACAACAAGCGAAAATATTTCATTTTAAACTTTTGTACGAGTATAAATATATCTGAGCTTGTGAAATAAGAGATCACCACGGTCTGAAAAGGTTCCATCGAATCATACACACGTTTAATGCACATGACCTCTTTTTCTAACTGAAGAGCCAAGGGCAATTAACTTTTAATGATAAATCGCAAGTTACAAGAATTTACAGTAAAGTTTTACAAAATTCAACATTGCTTAATCATCAAGGCAAATTTTTAAGTAAATCGAATTTAAAATATATTATAATATATATATATATATTTACATATAATATTTTTAACTACAAAAATTCTTTAAATCTCGTCTTAGTACGTTGACTTGCACTAACACACACACACACACACACACACACACACACACACACACACACACACACAATATTTCATAAATCATGGAAAAAAGCACAACTTTTACAAAATCTATTCTACTGAGATTTCTCGACTTACATACATCCAAGAATATATTGAAATTCTGTCCTTTATTTTCATATCGAAATACTAACATTAATACCAAAAAGTATTTACGGTTCAATTGTTACATTTTACTTACTGCTCATTGCATGACATACACAAAAAATTAAAAAATAAAATTATAAGGAATATATTAACAACAAAGAAAAAGGGAAAACAGTGGGCATATTGAAAATATGTGCATATGTATTAAGTATACAGGCTTTATGAGTTTTTGCAAATAACATTATTATAAATTCTATTTTTTGTTATTATTTAAAGTTTTATTGTATTCGGTGAAAATATTATTATTCTTTTTTTTTGCCCCAGCCTCTTTCATAAATATGTATGTATGAATAATATTTTTATGTTTATTAAACGTACTTTTTGGTCATGAATAAATCATGGTTGTTTATTTTTTTATGCTGCCAGGGGAGTTCCAACTTTTTTTTTGTTAAGAGAATTGCAGGAATCAAACTTGTTTTAGCAAACTCATACACAACGACTTTTTCAATACCCTATACAAATAATAAATAATTTAAGATATTTACGCTCAAAAAAAAGACATATATTATTATTAAGGAAAAAAATTTTCTAAATTAAAGTAAAAAAAATTCTAAGTTTAACTGCCAGTTTATAGAAGCCATGTAAAAATTCTCGGCTGTCTATTTATATTGAAAACAAAAACAAATTTTGAGTGCTTTGTTTTTGTTTTCAATATAAATAGGCAGGCGAGAATTTTTACATGGCTTCTATAAACTGGCAGTAAGTAATTTTTTCTAAGTTTAAGTAAATTTTTACAAAAATCTAGTAAAAATTACTTAATATGAGTAAAAAATAAAAAGTTCATATTCTCAAAAGTAGTTCATAAAAATACACACAAAAATTCACACATTCAAGGTCAAGTTTACTGGTTTAAAGGAAATATTTACCAAAAATTGGAAAATGGTTTAAAAGTTTAGGGAAATTGTATCCTAAAAACTAGTCAATCTCGTTATAAATCAAAAAATAAATTTTAGGACATGACTTACTCCTAATTAGTTCATCAAATTTGACTAACTTGAAAGATATAAAAAGTTATTCTAAATTTTAGAAATATATTTACCAGTCTTAAGTATTTTTTCTTTAAATTATAGAATATATTTTTAATTTGCATTAAGCAAAAAATTCAAGTACATTTTTCATATATCCGACGAATATTTGAACTTGAAATAAATTTTTTTGAAAATAAAATAAAATTTTAAAACACAAAAATTTCAATGCTTATTCAGACAATTAGGCAATTGGTTAGAGTGCTTGCCTATCAGTCAGAAGGTTGTTGGTTCAATACTTGCCCCCTCTCAAGGAATTAATACGTATGAATGGTGAATTAATTAATAATATAATATGAAGATATAATAAAAAACATACCATGTGGTATAGAATTTAATTAAAAACAAAAAAGTACCAAAATTAAAGTCAAAAAAAAACTTTGAAAAAATTTACTAAATTAGAAATAAAAGATGAAAAATCTTTTTTGCAATTCTCCGAATTTTATGGAGAAATTTGGCTTAATTTTAGAAAAATTTTATTTAAATATAAAAATATAAATTATAAAAATATCATTAATGAACTAAAAATTTAGTATATATTTTACTGGTTTCGAGTAAAAAACAGCTTTGGCGCCATACGACAACTTTTTTTTACTCAAATTTAGAAAATTTTCCAAAGTTTTAGTTAGTTTTTTTTTTTTTTTTTTGAGTGTAGTCAGGATTAATTTCTTAATAGGGCTTAAGTTCAGTATTTTCAATTATTATTATGAATGAAATATTTTTATTTATTAATGTGATTTTCTAAGAAGAAAAGATAAATTAAACTCAATTTAAGAAAAAATGTTCAGCTAATGAGAAATTTTCTTTGAGCCTAAGAAATTTCCCAATTTAAAATAGCCAGATTAAGCTTTAAGGCTATTACGATTGGAGTCCAAACAAAAATATGTAAACAAAAACAAAACACAAAATTAATCCCATCCAAGCTTGCGTAGTACTAAGATTGGGGACCAATCCAAATGAAAATATGTAAAAAAAAACCACAAAAAACAGAATTAAGCACATCTAAGCTAAGATTGGGGACCAAAGAGATACTGTGCTCTCTCTTTTCTTAACACGATTAAGCACTGATAGTAGTAAAACTGGGGACCAATAGAAACAGTGTTGCCGCAATGAAAAAAAACTAACTCTATAAGCCAAAAAATTTAGTCAGTTTAAACTTGTTTAAAAAAAGTTATAGTTTTAAAATTTTCCGGTATGAAGAAAAAAAATCTTATTGAGAGCATTTACATATTGTTGTGGCATTTGTGGTGGCACAACATGGCTGAAAAAAGTCAGTGAAAATTTTATTTGTATTTGATAAGCCAATATTTTTCCATTAAATTGTTGTTTCATATTTAAAACTGTTCATACATAAATGTAGCCATATATACATAAGTGCATGTGTACATATTTGCGTAGTATATTTTTGTTCTATATTTTATTTGATGCTGTACAACACAGCTCATAATTCAATATAAGCGGTTAATATTTTTTATTCAACATACATATTAAATAATGTTATTATTTATACACATTTAAAAAAAAATATGTTTTGCATATTATGAGATTTGCAATATCGCTTATTTGCTACAACAACGTTATAACTCAAAATATATAATTTTTCAGTTAATAATGCAGAATTAATTGTCAAATTGTGTAAAAAAATGTAATACAATTGTCTTGTATGCTTTTAAGTGAAAAAAAAAAATAATAATTTTACCATTCAATTGTGTGTAAATTTAAAACTTTAAACTCGTTTTCTCGTTATATCGTACTTAATAATGGGTAGAAAATAGAAAAAAACATATTTTTAATATTTTCATTGAGTTGTATGAAAATTTAAAACTTAAAACTTGTTTTCTACAGAACTAGCTTTTTGAATTATGTTTCTATTGCATTAATTAGCGATATAGAATAGAAGACCTTCGATTTTAAACATAAAACTGATCAGCTGATTCAAAGAGATATTTATAACAACATTTTTTGCAACACTGCGTTGTCACAAAATTCATAAGTATGTATGCAAGTAGATTTATACATATAGATGTGAACATATCACTAGATTTTTCACAAAAATTTAATGCAATTTATATGGCATTATACGTCATTTTAATTCATTCTACAAATCCTTAAGAATGACTAAAACCCACTTTTGCATTTGTGAATGCTAGAACCAATTTTTTGTTTGTTTTAATCCTCATCAATAAAACTAAAAGCCGAAACCAACCCCTATGACTAAGGCAATGGCAATTTTGGGCAACAAATTTCATTTATTTAGCATATTGTATGTATAATCAATAGTCAAATCATCAATCATAATCATCGCTATCTTTGTCACATAGCCATATACACTCCACACACACACACACACACACACACACACACACACACACACACACACACACACACACACACACACACACACACAAACACATGTAAACATGCAGACGCAGGAGTGTCAACAAAACGCAGCAACAATGATTACAACAAATCAAACATCAGCGCTACATGCAATATTAATGTTTAAAACTCATCAGCATCTCTCAAACAATTTTCAAATATCGCTGACCAAGTTTAGCTATAGTAAAAACAAATGATAAAAGTGTGCCACCAACAGTGGCTTAAAAGTATACAAACACACACATGCACACACACACATATATATATATACACACATACATATGTAAATATTTACATAGGTATATTTATGACATTATGTGGCCCTTAAAGACAAGCTAAAATCTGCTTATTGGGAACAAGAAACTAAGGGCAAGAAATTATTGCGAAAATATGAATATAAGCCAGTATTTGTCGTTAGAACAACAGATTTATTCACCTACAAGCACGTTCATACATTTATATGTGTATGTGTAAATGTGTGTGTGTGTTAGTGTATGTACAATCTGCTGTTTTGAAAAAGACAGATGATAATAACAGAACCGTTAACATAAGCCGCCTAACTGCATGCTACATATATATCTGGTTTATTTGATTAACACAATAGCATTTGAGAGTGCATGTACGTACTTACGTACTATATTCATAGAGAGCAAACAGTCGGACCTTTATGATACGAAGTGTCAGAAAATGATGATGGATATGTGCAGGACAGTTGCAAATTCTAATGCAAAAGGGAATTAAATCGAAGCATTATAATACACAAATATTCGCTGCCAGCCATCAATCATTTGGCAAGCGATGAAACTCATCTCATGTTTTTTCTAATTTTTTTTTCTACATTTTTGGAGTTTATAACCAACAAAAGATTCAGTTAAATCCATGTTTCGCTTGGTTTGGAAAATTCACGGAAGCCAAAATGAAACTAATTTTTTCAAAATAATTCAATTCTGCATAAAACTATAATGATTGATCACTCAAACTTGGCAGGGAGAATATTTTAACATATTTTTTAAATTTCACTATATGTACATACTTTATTTTCATGTAAATATCCTAAAATTCTGAAATATGTAATCGAATATGTACATGATTGGATGTACATTTTTTTTAAATAAAATAAAATCTGCCGTTTTCATCTTACATCTTAATTTGCATAGCAATAATTAAATTTACATGAATGCTTCTTTTTTTTGAGGAATTTAAAAAATGCTTTATTTTTGATAAACAAATTTAACCAAATTTGCAATTCAAATTGAAAAGTACAGTAAAGCAACGCAACATAAGAGTATGCGTTATAAAAATAGAAGGCAATCTCATCTCTTGTTTATTTTATTCGTGTTCTTTTTTTCACAATTTGACATTTGTTCTTTTCTCGCCAAGTATATGTCAAGTTTACGAATTGCGACATTTTGGTAATGTGTCTGTCGCCGTTATTCATTCTTAAATAATTTTGAGATTAAAGAGTCAGAAATATGTGAATTAACATTTTCATTTAACATTCATACATTTCGTTACCTTAATATAGACAGGCATTAGCTCTTTTTTTATCTAGGTTTTGTGTATTTCCATAGAAGAACGTCTAATGCAAAAATCTCGGTTCAAAAAAAAAAAAAAAAAAACAGAGCGTCAGTCCCTTCCTATATTAATGTAACTATACATATGTGTATTCGTTTGAATCTTCTTTAAAGAAAATCGCTTGAAATATAATTTTATGTAAGGTTGCGTTTAACGCATCATCTCGGAAAAGTATGTGTACAATTACAGACTGAGCTGAGTTATACGATCTGGCAACTCTATCATCATTTGTTATCGCTTTTTTTGCCACTTCACCATGCATAGAGTTAATAATTCAATTAACTAAGGATAATTTTTGTCCCACTTTGCATTTTTTTTCTGAAATTTATTTATTTTCATTTATTTCCTGAAATTATGTATTTAAGAAATTTTGTGACCTTAAGTTCTTGAGTAGTTGATCTTAATAATATTATATTTCTCTTTGAAAGTTAAAAAAAAAGAAACGTTGCCCTTCGTTAGCATTATCCATACATTTTAATGTCTTTATGACAATAAAAACTGGGCCAAATTTAACAAAAAACTTTTTATTTATGAAATTTATGAGGCGCCAGACATGTACAATTACAAAAATAAAAAGCATCCGAGCGAGAAAGTTACTCCCTGCTTTAAAGTGTATATGAAATGGAATATGCTAACAATAAAAACAAACAAACTATACACTTTTAAACAACTCTCTACACAACTACTAAACTATACACTTGTACTCTAAATAAATGTGTTAGAAAAACTTGAAAGAGCTCTTCTTTAAATTATAACAGTAAAATAGTTGTTAAATATACTCCCCTTTTAAGACAACTCTGTATGTACTGTACTGTAGTTACTGTAAACGTTTTTATGTATGTGAGTAGGTGTCATATGTCAGGAGGAAATAAGCAAAAGAAAAACATGCACACACACACACAAATAAATAAAACCAGCCAAAGGTGGCCATACTGCCAAGCTTTATGCAACACTGGCAATAATTAAACGCCTACTTAAGGCGTTTTTTTTTGCTTGTTTTTAATAGTGATTTGTTGGTGTTTTAACATTTTCCACATACATACGTAATATATATTTCTTAAGCTATAATGGTTGCTTTTATTGTTGTTGATAGCCGGTTTATCTGTTTAAGACATAAAGAAAAGCTGTTGTTGCTGTGCGTGAGTGAGTTTGTGTGTGTGTGTGTGTGTGTATAAATGTGCATAATTTTTAAATGAATTTTTTTTTATTTTGTTGGGGTTTTTACTCTGCCACTTTTGTGTTCAAAAAAAGATTTATTTAATTCATATGTTATAAGTATGCCATAAATAATTTTTTCATACACATGGACGGACATGGTTATGAACATAAGCGTATAATAATAAGTATCCACAAAATACAAAATATTTTATATAATTTATTTCTACATAGCCAGAATTTTAAAGGGGAAGTAAGGATATGTACCGAATTTGGTGAAAATATAATTTTAACAGGTTTATTTTTTATTGCTAGAATAATAATTTTTTTTCATTGTTAGTTGCCACTTTTATGCAGAAGTATGTTTTTGAAATCGTTGTTTTGAATTCTTGTTTATTATTATGATTTTAGCTCACCTTCTCTTCCTGCTAAATGTTTTAATAATATTTTTTTTAAGAGTTGAAAGTTTAACAGTCTAACAAATGTATAATGCATACATATTTCATAATTCTTGTATAATTCTTTTGTTTAGCAATATCTACTTATGAGGTCATGCGTAAATGTGGGAAATTATATTGCATTTTTGAAGAACACATACATACTTACGTATGTGCGTACATACATATGAATACAGTGGGCAGATACCTTTATTTATTTACTACATACATATATATAAAAACTTAAAAAATAGGACATGGATACGAAAAGTTGTAACGAAATCATCAAATCAAACGTATCAGAGTTGGTAATATTATATATCGCACTTGTTCCAATAGAAGGGATCAATACTAAATTTACCATATCAGTTTAGATACCACTGTGCGTATTTATTTTTGCCGAAAAAGCGGAGAAAATTATTTAAGATTTTTACAGTGCGCAGATATGACTATCAAAGCTCCAATAAACCAATTAAAAAAATACTCGAATAAAGCTTACTCGAATAAAACTTACTTGAATAAAAATTATTCTAATTAAATTAAATAATAAAACTTTAAAAAAATATTCGAACAACACTTACGCAAACACAAATGTTTCGAATTAAAATAATTCGAATAAAAAATCATTTTAATACATGTATGTACATTATTCGCATAGAAATTAATCGAATAAAATTGTTCGAAAAATTGTGACCTGAAAGAAATTATTCGATTTAAAGTAACTCAAAAATAAATTATTCGAATTAAAATAATTTGAATAAAAAGTTAATCGCATTTACACATATATGTATATGAAAATTATCGGAATAAAATTATTCGAAATGTTCTAACTGGAAAGAAGGAATTTTAACTATATTTATTTGATATTTTTTTAAGTTTGTTAAGCTCGAGGTCGTTTTATTAGATTGTAATTAATTTTTTCGATATTTCGTTAACATGAAATAAGCAATTGAAATTGATATTTTATAATTTATAAAATCGGTTTTGAAATATGTCATAAAATTTTTCGATGGAATTCTAATAACACTATTAAAAAGCTTCATTCGAATAAAACTTACTCGATTAAAATTATTCAAATAAAAAAAGTTTAATCGAATAATTTTTAGTCGAATAATTTTTACTTGAATAATTATGTTTCGAAAGGCAACTTACTTTTAAAATCATCGTTCAGTTCACTAAACTTTACTTGGAAAATTTTAATCCGATAATTTTATTCGATTAATATTTGTTCGAGTAATTTCTGCTGGAAAATTTTTAGTTTTCATAATTTTATATACATTTGTTTTATTCCCTAATTCGCTTATTCGAAATTTTTTTTTAAATAAATCTATTCGATTAATTTTTTTCGATGGGGTACTTTTCTAAATATTATTGCAAGTTAGCAGAAAATCGCAAAAAGAGAAATTTTTTTCAATAAATTTTTATTCGATTAATTTTTACTTAAATAATTTTGATAAATTTTGAGAATGTTCCAAAAAGGAAACTTATTTATTTCAAAATCATTGTTACAATCATTTAATTTTATTCAGAAAATTTTAATCACATAATTTTATTCGATTAACATTTATTCGAATAGTTACGAATTAAAAAATTTTTAATTGGCTTATTTTTTATGAATTAATTTTATTCGCTTTTTCAAAAAAAAAAATCATATGCATCTATTCGATTAATTTTATTCGATAGAAAGAACGTTTACAATTTTATTGCAATTTAGCAATTTACGTACGTACGTTTGTTCCAGAAATGAAAAGGCAAACACTTTACAGAAAATTTCTTCGTTTTTAAATTGCCTTTCTTATTCGAAGGATATGATTTAAAAAAAAAATTAATTGAAAATTTTTTGCGATAATTTTATTTAATACATTTTTATTCGAATAATTTTGAATTGAATAATTTTGAATATAATTTTTGAGAATGTTCCAAAAGGAAACTTGTAAACCTTGTAAAATCATTGTTAAGTTCATTAAACTTTATTATGAAAATCTTAGTCGCATAATTTTATTCGATTAAAATGTATTCGAATAATTTCTGTTTGAAAATTTTTAATTTACATAATTTTATATGTATAGGTTTTATTCGCTTATTCGAAAGAAAAATTTTCAAATAAATCTGTTCGATTTGATAGAAAGTACATACTTTTCTAAATATTGTTGCAATTTTCAGAAAATCGCAGAACGGATCACGACTTTGCTAGAAACGAGAAATTGTCGTTTTTATACGAAGAGTTAATTCGGAAATTTTCATCGATAAATTTTGTTCAATAAATTTTGATTCGAATAATTTTTCTTCGGCAATTTTGATTTCAATAAGTTTATTCGTATAATATTCATGGTCGAATAAAATAATTTTTGATTAAAAAGATTTCTCTTAATAATACCAAAAAAAGATTATCATTTTTCACAAGATCTGATAAATAAATATATTTTTTACTTTTATCTTCTTTTATATTCATAGTGATATTTATATATTTTTTTGTTAGTTATTTTTTTATCCAGTTTGTTACAAGTGTAAGTAATGTTTTAATGTCGACAGACTACACCACACATTTATTATAATATGGGAAGAATTAAAGTGTAGTTTTATTATTAAAATTTAATTTTTCAGCGTAATGGTTTTAATTGCAAAAAGTATGAAAAAGAAATTTAAAAGTAATAAAAAAAAAAGGTTAAAAAAGTTTAAATTGCATATAAAAGAATATAAAACTTGTTAAAATTAAAAAGGAAAATGGGGAATTAAAATAAAAAACAATTACAGGATAATGCAGGATATTTTTATTAAATTTTTTAATTTCACAAAGAATTAGATATTGCACTTATGGAATAATATGTATATGCTACCTTGAAGGATTAGTTGAAATCTTATTGAAACGTTTGTTGCCATTTTTATTGTTTTATAAAGGAGAACTATTTTAGTAAAACTATTGCAAAACTTTTTCTTAAAAATGAACAAGTTTAAGCTTATGATAATTTTTCATTCTTTTTCTCATATTTTGTGTTCTGTGTGGAAATTATTAACAATTATTTTATAGTTTTAACTCGTCATCATGATTTTTTTCCGTTGAGGCGAAACATAAAAAAAAGCAAACTATCTTTCCTATAATTTTATGCAGCTGTAATCTGCTTAAACGCAAATTTTTTTTAAGATTTAAGAAAATTCAAATAATTTTTATTTAAGAAACATTTTCTCCGTCTTAAACAAATACCAACACAAAAATATTTTCAACGCTTTTTATTTTTTTTCTGTAGACAAGCAAGCAAAACGAAATTATTTTGGGGTTTAGCAAAACATAAAACTAAAAAAAAATAATGCAAAAAAAAACTTTTTGGAATCTTTCGCTGCAACTTTAACAAAAATAAAGTATATTATACAAATCTCTTCATTTTAACGCTGCAAAAATGTTTATATTTAAGGCAGCGTATTATAAAGTTTTTAGTAAACTTAGTCAAGTAGTTGTAGTATTTTGGCAGCGAAAAATAAAACAATATAAAACATACATAAATGCATACATTTAGTTTACCAAAAAGTTTGAGATTTTCATTTCATCAAAACATAAAAACTTTTCCTTAAAAAAACAACAAAAGTATTTTGTAGTCAAATAACACAAATTTATACGAGATATTTAAATAGATGACTTTAAAAATCTTTAAACGGAAAAGGAGTAATAAAATTTGAACATATTAATTTAATTTTTTTTCCGTCATAATAAATTAATTGTAAGGAAAATAAAAGAATGCCTATAAAATAGTTTTGTAAATAAAAAAAAAACAAGAGCAACAATATCGAACATTCAGGAAATTTCTAGCAAGGACAAATCATAAGCTTTAAATTGTTAGGAGCTCTTGAATAATTAGGAACTGAATACTTTTTCCATAAAATCAAAAACTTCTTCAGAAGTACAAAAACTAAATATCATTCTTTTTTAAATTATTTTCAGTGTCTTTTAAATGCCGTTAAAATAAATTATAAAATGTATTAGCCTAGACACAAACCAACATGTTCAACAGAATTCTGTTAATATTCTGTTAGTACTTCTGTTAACCCTTAAAATAATGTTTTTTCTAATAAAATTTATTTAATAGCCGTTTTTTTATTAAATTCAGTAAAAAAAAATAAGCCAAGCTGCTCCTTCTTTATGACTGGTTTGTTTAAATATATAATTTAATGATTTCAAAGACATGAACTCCAAACCGTAAATCATAGTCCTAGAATATGGATTTTGGCTATTGTTTTCTTCTAATTGTATGAGACGTCTCTAGAAGAATTTTCAATAATTGAAAGTCATAACTGCCTATTTTTTAAAAAGTTATATGAAATTAAAAAAAATATAATAATAAAACGGAGGGCTCAAATAAAATGTCCAATAATCGAAAGTTATAATATTTAAGTCCTTTTTTCGAGTTCCGTACATTAAAGTTGAAAAGGAACTGTATTGTTTTCGCTACGATGTCCGAATTCAAAATTTGGCCGCTACCACAATATCTGACAGTTAAAAATTAAAGGGTATTCTAAACCGAACAACCGAATATTTTGAAATCCTAATGTAATATAAAATTTTATTAAGACTCTAAAATTTGCATAGTTAGTGTATTTTTATGCAGACTACAACAATTAAAATTGAAGTTAAAAAAAATCAAAATTAAAGGGTATTCAATCAGTTAATGTAATTTTGACAACTTGCTGCATCTTCGAAACAGTAAGAGGCAAACTTTTGAAATTTTCAACGCTTAAATTAAAAAATCAGAAAATTAAAAAAATCGTCTAAAAGAAAACATCGCCAAATACCGAAAAAATCGACAAAACGCAAAAAAGCGATAAAGCTAAAAAATCGCTTAAATTAAAATAAATCTCCAAAAAAAAAAAAAACGAAAAAATCGTCAACACGAAAAAAACAAAAAAAAAACGGAGAAAAACAAACAAACAAAAAAACGAAAAAAAAAACAAAAACGAAGAAAGCGCCAAAATTAAAAAAAATCACCAAAAGTAAGGTAATCGATTATATAGGCTATCACATATAGTGTCCGTACGGAACCCTTCAGTTGCAAATTAAAGTCGCACTTCACTAAATTTATCTACCTTAAGAAAAAATTTTGGGAATTACTCAGCAGTTTTCACAAAAGTGGAATATAATGACTTTCGACTATTTGAGATTCTTCTAGAAACATCCAGGGAAACAAAGTGCGCGGGAACACACACACCCTTTTAAATTTAAATTTTTTTATTTACTTTTACTAATGCGATTTCTACAAAGATTACTACACATTTCGGGGTCTCGTAATTTCTCGAATTTATAAAAATGGGCGGAACCACGCCCACTTAAATCTAATCTTATATTTCAAATGCTTGTAGTTAACCTATTACGAAAGTTAGCACACTCCTTGAGCTTTGAAAGTGACACGACCTTGCATTTAAAAAAATGGGCGGGAACACACCCATTATATTTTTTCCTTTGGTTTTATGTACTTTCACGTAAGCTTTTTCAACGAAGCTTAGCACACATTTCTGGCTGACCCATACGCTGACCTTCGAAAGTAACACGACGTTGCATTCAAAAAAGTGGGCGGTGAGGGGTCATGCACATTAAAGTTTAGTATTCAATTATATCTATGTACTTCTACTTATCCAATTGCCAGCAATTTCGGCAAAAAATTTACGCTCTTCGAATGACATAAGCTTGTGCTTGAAAAAGTGGGCGGAGCCGCGCCTAGTACAGCTTAATATTATGTTTAACGTGCTTATAATTGAGCGATTCTGAAGAAACTTGGCACACACCTTAAAAAATACAGTTGTATCACTTTTTATGATATAAGAGTATATTAAAAAAAAGTTTTCATACTACAGAAAATTTTTAAATTTTGAGTCGACCACCCTTTTAGAGGAACAAGTGCGATATGCATGAATGTATGTGTGTATGCATGTTTGTATGTATGTATATCTTAAGCCCTCATACATTTCCTTTTGTCTATTTTTTTTGCATTTTCCTATGACCACGATAGTTTCTTCATTTCTTTCTTATTTTTATTTCTCATCCATTCATTCATTCATTTTCAGTAAGTACACTTTTTTCATGTCATAGTGTTACTAGGTCAATGTATGCATTGATTGTTAGTTTAACCAAATGAATGTAAAAATAATTTGAACATAGATGATGTCTTCTTTAAATGATGATTTTTGTTTTCTTTTTATTTTCTTCCCATGCTGGTTGCTTTTTTTATTTGTTTTCCACTAGCCATTATGTGGTTTGCTAAAAGTGCCAAAACATCTTGGCAATCATCAATATAAATTATATTTTCATTGAGGTTTTTTACCATTTCTCTCTTGTACTTTATAACTGCATACAGACATACTTACTTTTCTAACGTTTTGCTGCACTTGAGAATTTCTCATTCTGGTTATCTTGCAAATACTTTTACAAAGAAAAGTGTTACATACATACATACATACACACACATACATACATACATACTTTGCATATTATAGAAATATTATATTATATTATAAATATTATATTATATCTTTTTAAACAATCGGTGTCAAATCATTTTTAATGATTTACGTCTTATAAAAGAAAAACAATATCAGTTAAAGCATTTTACGGTTTTGTTTCCTTTCTAATCTAACCAAGTTTAATATTTAAATTTTATTTAAGAAAATATAAAAAAACATTGTTAATGCATATTTTTGAAAGTAAGTGAAAGTAGAAAACCTATTAAAATGTTGGTTTAAATAATAAAAGTCTTACTTCACTAAAAAATTAAGTGCTGCTAACTTCGCGCTATTTTCTCTCATTTTCATGAGCGAGTGAAATTGTTAAAAATGATGAGCGACGTTTTAATAAATTTCTTATTTCCTTAACATATTGAAATTTTACGATTTTTGCGTAATTCAAAAAATTAGAATTTAAGATAAAATTATCATGTTGATAAGGCTGCTGCTGGCTGATCACATTTATTTCTCAACTAACAAAAAACGAAAATATTACATTTATACGAGTATTTATAAAGGGTCTTCCAATGAGAGTACTTTTGTCAGCAAAATCATCTCATGTTTATTTAAATGTAAAGAGGAGTGTGTGCCTAAGCTGGTTGCGTTTAATTTTTCGAATTGTGAACGCAAAATGTTCACCATTTCTGTAATGAATTTTAATAATTTCATTGCCTTGTTGTAGCGAGCGCAGTTAGAGCTAGGGACCTGAAATTTTTACAGAATATGTAAAACTTTCGCAGCTACAACAAATACATGACAGTTAAAAATTAAACGACAATATTTGTTACAGTTATATATTAAAGGGTGTTCTAAAGCGAGTAACGAAAAATTTTGAAATCCTAAGTCGATACAATTATATACAGGCACTTAAAATTTGCAAGGTTAGTGTATGTTTATGCAAAGTACAACAATTAAGACTGAAATTTGAAAAAAAAAATCTAAATTAAAGGATACTCTTTCAGTTAATGTTATTCTGACAATTGTCAAACTGACAAGCTACATCTTGGAAACCGTAAGAGGCAAACTCTTGAAATTTTCAATAACGCTAAAACTAAAAAAAACCAAAATTAAAAAAATCACCAAACGAAAACTCCGCCGTAAACCGAAATAATCGCCAAATATAAAATGCGCCTTAACCTTAAAAACGTTATAACTAAAATAGACTGCCAAAACTGAAATAAATGCACCAAAACTCCAATACCCGCAAAAGTCGGCAAAAAAAATCGCCAAGAACGAAAAAAGCGCCAAACTAAAAAAATCGCTAAAACTGAAATAAATCACCAAATCAGATAAAATTGTCAAAACTAAGAAACGTCAAAACCCGGAAAAAAGCGCTAAAACGAAAAATGCGCAATAACTAAAAAATCGCTAAAACTAAAAAATCGCCAAAACTAATAAAATAGCTAAAACTAAAACAAATCGCCAAAAACCGAAAGAATCGCCAAAAACGAATAAAGCTTAAACGAAAAATGCACAAAAACTAAAAAATCGCTAAAACTGAAATAAATCGCCAAAAACGCTAAAACTAAAAATACGTCAAAAACCAAAAAAAGTCCCAAAAAATAAAAAAAGAAGCTGAAAAAAATCGTCAAAATAAAAAAAGTGTCAATACTAAAAAAAACGCTTAAATTAAAATAAATCACAAAAACCGAAAAAAAGCCGAAAAAAAAGCTAAAACTAAAAAAACATCAAAGACCGAAAAAGATCCCAAGAACGAAAAAAGCGCCAAAACTAAAAAAGGTCACAAACCGAAAAATCCTACCCGGTTTAAATTTTCAATTTTTCTTAAAAATCTATATATTAGGTAAAATTTTCGACTATATAGGCTTAAGTTCTTATATTTGAAATTTATTTTCTGGAGGTTCAGCGTTGTCTATATGCATTTCATTGTTGCTGTAACAAATCATCAGTAGACTTCAACTGCACATTTTGAATAGTCACAAATCTCTTACCTTATGCAAAGACTTTCAAAAACTATTTGAGAATTCACAAATAGTAATATTTTTGAAAATTACAGAATTAGAAACTTGTACAAAACCCAGCAAATAATTTATATTCGATATGAATCTATTCTATTATGCGAAAACTTATACATTTATTCATACTGTTGAAGCAACTGCTAGAGGGATGAAAATATTAAGAGAGAGAGAGAGAGAGAGAAAAATGCATCGGGAGCAAATTCGAGAGACAAAAAACGCGGGTCACTTCGAAAACAAAGTTTACCTATAAGCTATCTGCATTTTAAATAAATCATTTTAATTAAAAATGAACTAAAATTAATTAAATCATACATAAAAAACTTCGCCATATAATGCATTAAACACATTAAACGCATTTGTCGCCTTGTACTTGGCTACTTAATTATTTTGGAGACGGCAGCAGCACCGTCTGCTCCTCATATTTAAGTATGAATACATAGTTCAGTATTACCACCTTCAAATATTTCGCATTTATAAAAATTAAATTACTCTTTCGAAATGTACTTATGTACTTATGTACATATATGACGTAAAAGTATATAAATGAATCAATTTATGTTTAAAATTTTTAAACGCACTAATAATCCCAAATTAATATTTTACTTATAAAGTAAAATATTTTTTTATTAAAAATACATTGAAATTGATTATTGAGGGGTTTAGCTGGATCCTATGCGCATTTCACTCTTGCTAATGCAGATCATCAGGGAACCTTTACCCAAAGCTTCTTAGAACAATTAGAGTTATTATATTATAAACTTTCATTTAAACAAATGAGAAGCTCAATAACAAATAACAAAGTTGAAACAAGAACTCAATAATCAACATGTTTTTTATTTTCTTACTTTACCATTGCTACATTGGCTGACTTTTTTTCAGCTTCAAATTGTAGTCGTAAGAGTATGTAAAAGAAAATAAATGTAAATAACAACAACAGCTATTTAATAATAGAATGTTGCCACACAAGTATTTTTTTGACCGGGTGCAGTCAAGTTAATAATTAGTGTTTATTATGGGAATTGTTACAATTTAAGTATAAAATTTCTAAACGCACTAATAATCCCAAATTAATATTTTACTTATAATGTAAAATATTTTTTTATTAAAAATACATTGATTATTGAGGGGTTTAGCTGGATCCTATGCGCATTTCACTGTTGCTAATGCAGATCATCAGGGAACCGTTACCCAAAGCTTCTTAGAACAACTAGAGTTATTATATTATAAACTTTCATTTAAACAAATGAGAAGCTCAATAACAATTTATACTTTACATCAATTTTTGGATATTGTTTCTATTAATTAATATGAAATAATTATACAAAATCATTCATTCAACATTTTGTATTGTACTGGCAACACTGAATTTTCTCATTGTAGCCAAAGAAATAGAAATTAGTTTAATTGGACTACAACGGCAAAATCAGCATAGACAACAACCTATCGCCCTGTTGCCTTGCTGTCTTCAAAAGAATCATTCTCATTTAAACATGTGTATTATATCCTTGACATTTGGTAGTCGGTAGCTTGCTGTGGTGAATGTGTTTAACGCATAACGAATATATCTGACATTACATACATCATTCGCTATAGCCAGCTTTGACTGTGTCACAAAAAAATGTACATACATCTTTAAATTTAATAATCACAAACATAAATGCATATTATGTAAGTGCTTATTTAAGTAAAACTGTTAAAAGGATTTTCATGTTTTGCATGAAGAAAAAAAATCACAATCTTTTTATGAAAATAAAACAAATAGGCACAAACAAGTGAATATTACGAGTAAATGTATACACATGCAAAATATCATAACTCAAAATATCAAATTTTTGAATTAATAATGGAGAATTAAAACTAATTTCGTTATTCACATTCAGTTAAAATTTTGTACAAATATCTTGCATACTCAATTTTTTCATTAAGTTTGTGTATAAATTGAAAGCTTTAAGCGCGTTGTCTGTAAAATTAGTTTTTTGAGTTGTGAGGTTATTCAAGTAAATGAGCGATATGTATGTATGTATTAGCAGTTTTAACATTTTTAACAGATAATTAATTCATTTTATGCAAATAACATTAAAACAATTGACATTTAATAAAAAAATGGAAACTATAACTGATGATCAACAAAATAGGGACAGTTTCTGGGTGTTCAATTAACGCCCTGTTTCCGCCCAATCCCAAGCGGTCGACTTGAGTACAAAATTCATATGAGAATCATTCGTATTTTTTAGTGATTATCATACAAAATTTTTCAGACGAAACGACTGTCTGACTTGTGGAAATTGGGGATAAATTTTTCTTTTATAATTTAATAAATTTTATTTTTATCAAAATAAATCCACCAAGCCAATTGCTTTATTAATTTTCCAAAACAAAGAATTTTAAAATTTTTCAAGTTTTGTATGAAAAAAAAAAATTCTAAATGTTCCATTACTCTTCCTCCAAATTTTTTTCTGGCACATTTTTTGTCATTAGCAAACATACTTAAAATTTTTAACATATGTTTGTATATATGTATTTATGTTTGTATGTACAACATTTTTATTCTTCACAAAAATCTCCCCTCTTTCTTAAAACCATTTAATTATTGAATTGTTTGGCGCTGTACTCTTTCTTGCCCAAGCTCATTTTTTTTTTTTTTGCTAAGGCAAATAAAATTTAAATAATTTAAATGTTACTTTATGTACATATGTATGTACATAAATATGTACATATGTACATATGTAAGTATGTAGTATGTATGCAAGTGCTTAGTTGCAACTTAAGTAAGTGCACAACCCGCCGCCAGTCTACTGCTGAGCAACTCAAGTTGAGTACCGTAGTACCCACTTACATACATGGTCCTTTAAATTACTACTTTTTTCTTTTAATACTCGTATACTGTAGAGACAGCACAGTTACTTACAACAGTCACTGTTCTTAACCCCAAAAATAAACAGAGGTCTGTCTATAAAAACAACAACCAAAAGGGCAACTTTTTTATGTCATGAGAACGTACGTATTATTATCATTTAACGAAAATCAAAAGAAAAGGAAATCACAAGATATGTGTGTGGTCTTTTTTTTCGGACTGCACTCGCTGTTCACAAAAATATTTTTGACAAGCCATTATTATTAAGAATTAAAAAAAAACTTAAAGCAAATTAAAATATAAAATTGTCAAATTGTAAAAAAAATTTAAATAAAAAATAAACAAAACTTTGTTGATGGCGATGACTTAATTATTTGACAAGCAAAAGCAAAATAAATTAAATGGAATTCACTGACATTTGCTTAAATTGTACATGGAAACTTTAAAAAGCATATGCATACTACATATCGTTACCTTAATACAGAAAGGCCCTAACTCATTTTCTTTTTCAAATCGAGATTTTTAAATTTTTCAATACAAAAGGTGTTCTTCTACCGAAATACACATAAAACTCGATTAAAAAAAAAAATAAGTTAGGGCCTCTCTATATTAAGGTAACGATATGTATGTATGTCAAATGTGTCTACGTACATAAAAAGCTGATTAACGTATCTTTTATTGAATTTTTTTAGTTAGTTTTGGCGCCTTTTTTATAAATTTTATGGAATCTCATTTTCAGATTTCAGATCTTGTAGGTAAATGTGAATAATTTTTGTGTGCTCTGGGTTAAGATTACCTAGATGCATTTCACGTCTAAAGCCTGGTACTCTGTTCACAATTTCGTGCGAAATGCTGTCAAATTACATATAAAAGTATTTGGTATGAAATATTTGCGAAATAAATTCGCAAAAGTAGTACTCTGTTCTTGTTGTGAAAAACACGTAAAAATCATGTCTTTCCATGCAAAATTAGTCTGGCATCATTTTAGTTTAGCTGCGAAAAAACATGAGCAGTGCTTCTTTCGCACGGAATTTTAACAATGTTGCAAACTTTCAAGCAATAAAAGCGAGAAATTTATAAAAAAAACCGCGAGTTGGGCTACATTTAGTACATGTCAAATTTTTCACGCGAAATAATCAATGGTGCTGAAAATTTTTCACAACTTTGAACAGAGTACCAGGCTTAAAGCAGAAGACTTGAAAAAAAATTTGTTGTTTAAACTTGGAAGTAAAAATCTTGAAAGAAATTTAATTTTAGTAAAAGATTAGCTAATACCTGATTTACATTAAGCATTTTTTCATGAAATTACATGAATTTTGTTGCACGAAACTTTTTTTTATTTGCTAATTGCAGAACTATAAAAGAGAATTTTATATAAAAAATGACGTAGAATGAATCTCTGATGCATTTTCGGCAACTTTTTTGATGTAAGTTGCTCCTCCAGGCCTCCTATTGGCACATAAAAAATTTTCATGCAGCTAACTTCATGAAAAAACCCTTAAATCATAATCCCGGAATCACTTTGACCTTCCAAGTCCTTTTTGATACTACGGAATTCTACACAAATCACCGATGGGTGTTTCGTGGCACATTCACACGTATTCTTACTCCCTTTAATTTAGTTTAGTAAATCAAAATTATATTTCAAACAATTGTCCTTGTGTTTGGTGGGTAGCTCGTAACCTCAATACATTGACAGTGAACGAATACATTCACAGCGCCCACCACTGATATAAATCCACAATTACGTTGCAGTTCAACCCTGGCAACGTAAGCAAATTTGCCCACCACTGATGTAAATCCACTATTACGTTGCAGTTCAGCTCTGGCAACGTTAGGAAAATGTCCTAAACTCAATAGCGTCCATGGATTCAATTCTCTGTCTTGCTAATCAAGGGCAATGTATGACACAGAAAATTTTCTAAATTTTCTTTCTCGTCTATATCTTGTAAACTAGGGCAAAATTTATTATATTCAACCAAATATCAAACGGTCAAAACGGTCACAAAACGCGATTTTGTTTTTGCTATTCCTTCAAATCAATTAAATCGTATTTTTCTTATTTAGGTGAGTCCATAACTGTGTGCATAACTACGTGTAGTAATTTTTTGTGGCCCACTTTATATTATTTTCCTTTTCTGTATTGCGCCTAAGTCTGCGTTTGCAGGAGAATAGAAAGAGCAGGGTAAACCTTTATACTACATACATATTCCAGTGCAACTTGTAAGGTTGTCCCAGTTCTTGATGGGTCATCAGCTCTACAGTTTCCTTGAAAGCTTCAATGCCCCAGTCTCCAGATCATGCTAATATTGAACTGTTCTGGAATCTCATTTAGGCAAAAGCTGCAGTCGAGGCCTGCCCATTGAAATTTTAAATAGAATTGTATGTAGTTTATCCAAACGATTCCTATTAGAGTTGGGCAAAATCGTTCCTTTTGTGGAATCGTTCCGACCGATCCAAAAGACTCAGGTAACTAGGTCGTCGCTTTCGTTCATCGTTCCGGTCTTATAATTTTAACAGTGAATGAACGAGGAACGAGAGAACGTGCCTGTTGCTCGTAAAAACGTCAACAGAAATTTTTTATGGTTTATCTTAATTTTCTTACAAACTAAGAAAAAATAATTCTTTGTTTTCATAAAATATTTGTAAAAAAAAAATAATAGCCCACAATAAGCAATAAACTTTTGAAATTAGCAAAATTTATCATAAACATTACAAATAAGTGAACGAAACAAATGTAATACACGTTCTTAAACGTTTGTCTTTGACGTTTGTCAAAACAAATTGATTGCACTTCAAGACGATTTGCAATTACAGAACGAGGAATGATAAAAAAGAATCTTTAAAAAGTCCGCACTGCTCCTTTTTAGGAATCGTTCCGCACCGATCCAATTAGGGAATCGTTCCATGGAACTAGTTCGTTCCGGAACGACACAACTCTAATTCCTATGAAATTAAGCACATGCTTCGAACATTTTTAATGACTTAATGTCGTGTTAAAAATTAAAGTTATATTTCGTGCACTCTTAGCCAGTCACATCCTGGGCTCTTGTTTTGGCACAATCGCGAGTATAAAATAGGGGGCGGGTTACGCCCTCCAATATCTAACATAATAGTTCATATCTTTTTAAACAGCCGGTCGATGCCTTGAAAATTTTAACTCACACTTTAGCAAAGAAAAGTGGGCAGTATGTCACCTTGAAAACATCATCAGTGTTGCCAGACTTTTTTCAGTCATAATAAATCGTTAAACGAATTTTAAAATAATCTAGTTTCAGCTTAATGTAATACTATTATCAGCCCAATCATAAACAATAATATTCGCGAGTTTTTTCACTTTCTCCTTTTCTCATATTACGAATTTATTTATTTTTCTGTTTTTGCAAAAAAAAAAAAACTTTCCGGGGAAAAGTACGGAATATATCATTTGCAAACTGTTTTCATATATTTTGTTAAAGCTGTTGAATTTCAATAATTTTGCTTATGTTTGCATGCGAAAAAAAAGGAGAAAACAAAATGCCAAAAAACAAGCAAAACAACGAGCTTTTGTAATACGGTGATGCCACGTATTACTCTTTTTGGTTCTCAAGGGATTTATGATTGTAGGAAGTTCAACTCGAGAAAATTACTTTCCATAAGAAATAAATTCTGAGGGAATATTCATGATAGGTCTGAGTTACCTAGCACGCTATTAGAAATCAAAAAAAAAAAAATATTTTAGCAATTTATTTTTTTTTTTCAGTTTCAATTAATATCAAAAAAATATATTTATATATTTATATTTATATATATTTTCTTTGTTGATTTCACTCCTTTAGCAATAAATTATTCTAATTAACACTTGATTTAAATCAATAATTTCATTTGCATAAATAATCTTTTTAAATCACTGCAAAGAAAACCATAAAGAAAAATTCTTCAAAAGTAGTCAACTGTCAATATCAATATAACACAAATCTTTTTACAACCCACATTATCAAAATAAAATAAAACTTCAAAATTAAAAACAAATTGAATGTAAATTATCTTTCTCAAAAAACCAATGAGATGCAATAAAGAGTCCTCCTCTTTTTGTGACTATAATTTAACACAAGAGCACGCTTAGACTTCATAACTAAGTTTGTGGACGACTTGCTTAGCAAATGATATCGAGTATCAATGCCACAAACTTAAACTGAATATTCGAAAGAAAAGAAAAGCAGAAAAATTATTTTATGATTTTCTGACACGCACAAGTGTTTTACACACATCAAATAATAAGTCGGTAGTTGGAGCTCCAATTGCACCCAACAAATACAAAGACACACGCTTGATATACAGTCTACTCTCGATAATTTGTAAATCGTAAAAATTAAAGAAAAAGTTCAAAATATCTAAAAAAAATAAATAACTATGATGTACTTGTGGCAAAAATAAAATTTCTCGAAAAATTGTTTCGACAGTTTACTTCAAAACTCATATGAATACATATTGCAAAATCCCTCCATAGAAATAACACAAAATAAATTAAAAAGTTTCATTGCTTCGATTTCAAATCATTTCGAATACATTAACAGCTACTCATGTTTGCTGGGAAAGTTTGCCAGAATCAATCAGTAAAACATTAAAAATAAAACTACGCTTCATAATTTTCTACCACTTCTTCGGAAAACTGTAACAACGTTAAGTGTTTGTAGGGTTATGAGTGGTTTTACCATAAATTAGCTGCCAGTTATAATTTTCAATTCAAAATCATTTCAATCGAACAAGATGTTTCTAAAGTGCCATTGGTGGGCACTGCTTATTACTCAAACTCACTCTCTTAGTATTCGTATACTTCCCGTTGTAATTTGGAGTAAACTCCTTAAAGGGAAATTTGCTGAATATGATAATTTTGATTAGTTGTTGTTGTTGTTGTCGCAGCATATGAATAATAAATAGTGTAGGAAGTAGAATATGTTTAAATGTATGTATTTATGTATATCTAAGCACTTGTGCTTTTAATTGATGGATTGATTTGATTTTAGTAGTGCTAATTCCCAGCTTTGCCCTCAACAGCACACAACACTACTAGTTTGTGCATAATGAGTATTTAAAGTTTGAGTGATTGATGGATAGAAAAAATAAGAGCACAGAGTTGCATCACTTGTGCATGTACATACATTATTACAAGTGCTTTAAGTGGCCAACAGAGGAAGAAGGAAATCATATTAATGGTTTTGTGTTGAAGACTCATGTTGGATTAGAAAAGTATTACTAAACATTAAAGTTGAATGCTACAGACAGATAAATCTAACAAAAAGGAAATATTGTGCTCTATGTTATGACATAATGCAAATAAATTACAAATAAAAGTATGTTTACTATAATAGAGAATTTTTTAATTTGAATTTATTGTACACTGCTGGTAAAGTGGCTTAAATTAAAAAAATAAATTAATTAAAAATATTAATGCACATATATTTACAATAAAATAATACATAAAAAATAAAATAAATAAAAATAAATTCAAATAAATTAAATTAAATTAAATTAAATTAAGTTAAATTAAATTAAATTAAATTAAATTAAATTAAATTAAATTAAATTAAATAAAATAAGACAATATAAGATAAAATTAAACTAAATTAAGTTAAATTAAATAAAAATAATATAAATTAAATTAAATTAAATGGAATTTTAAATAAAAATAAATTGAATTAAATTAAATTAAATTAATATCAATTAAATTCATTTCAATCAACATAAATTAGATTAAATTAAATAAACTGTGAAGGAATAATATAGGAAAAAATAAAATAAGGATTAGATAAAGTAGAACATATTTTATGAATGAAATAAAATAAAATATATTAAAATGAGACAAAATACAATAAAAGAATATAAAATAAAATAATATAAAATAAAATAAAAATAAAATAATATAAAATGAAATAAAATAAAATAAAATGAAATAAAATAAAATAAAATAAAATAAAATGAAATAAAATAAGATAAAATAAAATAAAAAAATAAAATAAAACAAAAAAATAAAATAACATAAAATAAAAATAAAATTATCTAAATAAAATACAATAACATAAAATAAAATAAATTATAATAAATAAAATAAAATACAATAAAATCAAATAAAATAAAATAAACTAGAACAAAATAACATACAATAAAAATAAAAAAATATAAAATAAAAATAAAATAAAATAAATTTTAATAAAAGAAAATAAAATCGAATAAAATAAAATAAAATAAAATAAAATAAAATAAAATAGAATAAAATAAAATAATATAAAATAAAACAAAATATAATAAAAAATAAATAAAATAAAATATAAAAAAATAAAATAATACAAAATAAAACGCCAAGCGTTGTCAAATTTTATATGGAAAAAATCTAAATTATAAAAACAAAATATATAGAAATTTTGTCAACGCTTAGCGTTGCGTTTTACAACATAAGGCCCTAAATTAAGTTAAATTCAATTAAATTAATTTAATTAAATGGTATAAAATTAAAGCAAAATAAAATGAATAAACATAAATTAAATACAAAAATAAAATAAAATAAAATAATAATACAAAAATTATGTTAAATTAAATATAAAAAATTAAGAATTTAGAACAAAAAAATATAAAATAAAATAAAATAAAACAAAATAAAATTATACAAAATAAAATAAAAAAAGTCAAATCAAATCATATAAAAATTAATTAAAATAAAATTATATTAAATTATATTAAATTAATTTAAATTGAATTAACTTAAATTAAATAAAATTATATAAAATAAACTTATATAAAATTATATAATAAAATTAAGTAAAATAAATAAATAAATTAAATAAAAAATAAATAAATAAAATAAAATATTAACATGTAGTTTCCACAAAACAAGCTGAAAAAATATATGAAAAACACTAACTAACTTATTTATAAAACTTATTAAGGCTTTTTAAGTAAAACTTTTTATGGAAATTTGTGTTAAAACCCCTTTTTAAGGCCTTAATAAGTTTTATAAATAAGGCTGTAAAGTTTTTGAGGGATTCGTATACAAAATTTTCTGGACAAGTCACTTGAATAAAATAAACTTTAATCAAACAAAAACAAATTAAAATATAGACCACACTTTCTGCTTCCATTTTAGCACATAATTTAAGAGATCGTACCATAATCGCCAAAAAAAAAAGCTTAAGCGATACAATTTTCGAAATTAATTTTTTTACCAAAATCGATTATTTGCTATCGTCAATAATCTATTTTCGTTAAAAAAAAATGAGGACCAAAAAATTTGTCGGTTAAGCTTTTCTGGCGGTTGTAGCTCAAGATCAGCAGGCAAATTCCAGCATTCCCTATCGAACGAAATTGCAATATGTTTCAATGGAGTTTAATTTGAAATATTTGCAATTTCGTTCTTTATCGCATGTCGTAATTCGCCATCAGAATTTAAATCGATTTTAACATTTAATGCATTAACGGCATTTTAATTTATTTATTAGCATCCATTGACATGTTTTTATTAAGCAACTCTGTTATATGTTTATCAGTGATGCCAATATCAAAAAAAAAAAAAAAACATATGCTCGTATACAAAATTTTTCTCATTTTTAAAAGAGTAAAACTTTTCGTATTATTCCATAAAAATTGTTGTTAATTTTTTTATTTATTTTTATTTATTTATTTTTTATTTTTTTATTTATTTATGTCATTTTTCTATTAGTTCTTCTTTCACTGAATTTTGTTTGCGGCTCGATGGCACATGTTTCACTTGAAATTGTCGACATGTGTATGTGTTTTAATTATTTTGCACTTAATAACTAGACAAGTTTTGTGTTTGTTTTATCAATTTATTTTCCCATTTCTTTCCGCTTCTATTATAGACATTCTGTGTGTTTTAATAAAATTTTTGTATATGCATCTTTCATTAAAGTTCATTAAAGAAAACAATTTGCTAGAGAAATATGTATGTACGTAGATCTGTATGTATATATGTATGTACATATGAATGTTTATATGTGCATATAAATGCAGGCATGGTGTGTAATAAAACATTGTGGAATGTAATATAAAAATTAAATAAAATAATTTTTTATTGTTTTTATTTTTATTTTATATCGTATAAAAAGAGATCTAATTGGAGACAATTAGTTTACTAACTTACAACAAGAGTGCGATAAAATAATAAAATGTAAGAATTAAAAATATGAAAGGAAAGTGAGCGCAATTAAAATAAGGAAAATTAAATTATAAAAGCTAATGAAAACAATAAATTTATTGTTGGCAAATAAAATTATGTAAGAATTAATGGTTTTTACATTATATGCAGAATTTTGTGTAATAACAACAGGTTATTTCACAATTATTTGCCGTTTTTTTTTTCAAGAAATGTATGGCAATTCTACTTTATGAAACATCTACAAACATTGAAGTGTTGCCAAAGTGAGTTACAAAAATACAATAGAATTTAATCGGCGGCAAGTCGTTACATTATTTTGGGTATAAATCACATTACCAAAGTTATATTTACTTGTAAACAAAACATTATTTGAAAATTCGTTTTTGTTTTTCGTAAAGACCAAGCAAAAACTGAATTTGTTTGCATTTCTTCGGTGAAAAATTAAAACAACTTCAACATTTTTTGTTTTTTTGTTTTCTGTAATATATAATATATATCACTTTGATGACGTGATTTAGTCAATTGGGGCCTTTGTTTTGTGAAAATTTTGCGTCAGTGTTCATAAGGCTTGGCTATAATTTGCCCGAAGTGCTCAAGAAACTTATTGAATTGTAAAAAAATTCTATAATATAGTATTTATATATATGTATATTATATATATTATATTATAGTATTTTAAAACCCTTTCCCTTATTTCTATGTGCTGCAGTGTAAACACTTTCTTGAATGCATAAATGTATTAAACAAGTTCTTATTAAGATAATTTTAATTACTATTATATGCAAAATTGACCAATGGACATTTTTTCTTTCTTCTGCAAACTTTGTAATGAGTTAAGATGACTCCTTTTTTTAGTTCATATGAAGCATATGTACTCTGCATATGCAACATGTCCATGACTCTAAGCTTTCAAAGTCCATCAAAAACGTTTCTTTGTTGTCGTTATTAACGTTTGTACTGGTATTCAATTGCATAAATTAGTATTGCTTAAATGACAAGCCATTAAATAATGTCATACCCTCGATGACGAAAAAATAAAAAAGAGAAATGTATGAAAAACGACTGCCAACACAGCCACAATATTGTATTGTATTCTCACTTCAAAAGGCATTCAACCAGTTAAGCATGAAAACATAATATCATTCATTCATTCCCCCAAAATGTTTGTCACAAAATTTTCACATACCATGACACAATCAACCAACCAATTCCAACATAGTGATGGTGGTGATGATGATGATACACATATTTCTACTAGCTTATGTTATGTGAACAGCAGTAGTAATTTGTATAAAAATGAATGCCACTCAAATTTTAATCACTTAAAATACAAATGATATTACTACCAGTGCGTTAAGGGCTTTCCTTTACTACAGTTTCTGGTTTTTGTTTTTTTCTAGTAACAAATGCATGAAGCTAAACGCAACTTCTGCAGCTTTTTTTGCGGTGACTGTGCTAATGACTGAGTTGCACTTGTTTGGTTTTTTTTTTTTTTTTTTTTGTAAAGAACTCATTAAAATGTCATTTAATTAATAATTGAGCTGGAAAACGCTTTTGTCATTCAGTAAATAGCATTCTTTATTTAAAGCTAATTGAAAAAACAAAAAGCTGGCGCTTGTTTGATTATTTTCTTATAAAGTGTGCTTCGAAATTAGCTCAAGTCATGCGCAAAAATCAAATTATATATAAATTTTATTTTTTTTAACACGAGATACAGACCAGAGAATGACAAAAGTATCGTTTTAAGTAATCTTGAAGTATTGGCCGTCAAGCAACTATGAATGCGTATAACTAAAAATAAAAAAACACATGCTTTAATTTTATTAAACCGCATACGTATAACTTTAAGCAACCTAGAACTATGTCCATACACATTTTTTTAATTACGCTGCACACATAACTATAACTAAAATTATAGCTTTTATGAGCTACAACCACACGCATGAATATAAAAATACTCTGACTATTAATCGGCTATATATGCGAATATACAGGGCTATTTTATTTACACAAACAAATAAAGCATGTTTCAAAACAACCACACATTTCCCAATCTATTTTATATACACTTTTTTTTGTATTTACATATACGGTGGTGAATGATGAAAAAATATCCTGAGTATCATGCGTGTTTTTTTAGTATGAGACATACTCACTGCGCTTGATACGCATATTCCTTTTTATTTTTCGTTGGAGCGTATTTTAGTGTTTTTGGACGATACTAAATTCACCAAATCATGCGGTTTTTTATCAGTGATGACATACAATAATGACGGATTGTTAAAATTTTGACAGGAGTCAATAACAGGGGATTTTAAAAAGCACGTACTTATTGAAGCGCCCTGGTATAATATTGTGCCATATTGTTTCCTAAGAATCGGTTGAGTAGAAGATGCAAACTGTGTGCATAGAGCGGATTCTGATGTGGCAGCACTGTTAGTAATTTGAATTGAATTTTTCCAGAAAGAGGCAGAATAAACAAGAAAAGCAAAGGGAAAAAAGGAACAAACAGGCGGGCGCCAAATAAATAGCCAATTGATATTAAATAATGTCTTGCAAACAAATCTAGAGAGAGTGAAAAAAGCATGTAAAAGAATGAAATTCTAATGCACAGGCCGTTAATTGTTCAATCAAATAATTGTACTATGTGTAATGAATGGCACATGAAAATTAAAAGAAAATTTCAATCATTATAAGCTGGCAATCAGAAATACATTCATATACATATGCACATATGTATGTATATCGTCACCTAAAATCCAAATGGCCGTATGTTATTTGCTTCTCAATTGTTTAAATCAAAGTTTATAACATAATAACTCTAGTTGTTCTAATAAACTTTGGGTAAAGGTTCCCTGATGGTCTGCATTAGCAACAGTGAAATGCGCATAGCATCCAGCTAAACCCCTCAATAATCACCCTTATTCTATTTGGCGTCGGCAACATAACACGACGTCGTTTTTAATGTTGTTTAGCAAATCGGTATTCCCGTAGATAGTATTGCCATTTATCGATGACTGTCAGCATATGTTTGGTATTCTGAAAGAAACATTGATGTTGATGTTGCCGTTCATTTTGTCGTCAGTGTTTTTGATGTCGTGTTCTGTTGTGTGCATGCCTCAACGAATTTGAAAAATAATTTAAATGGTAAAAAAGTGAAATATAAATAGATATAAAAATGTACATATTTCTTAAAAAAAGTGAAAAATATAATATGGAAAAAATTACAATTACCAAACCCAACCAATTTGAAAAGCTTGTGGAAGAGTTGGAAAAGTCCTTCTTTTGCTAGAGGATTCCGCAGGGGCAGTATTCCTAATAATTTCAAGGTGCAGTGGGAAAGTGAGACTGCACTAAATTCCCTCGGTCCACCAATTAGAACTAGTGGTGGATGGCAAAATGTAAGGTAAATAGTGTGTTGGGAAAGTATACTGTATGATAAAATTTGAGTACCTTTGGAGGAAGCTCCAAGCTCCAATAAACGTTGATCTGATCCCTTTTGTTTCAAAAGTTAGGCTCTATTGTATCCAATACATTCCTAAATTATGTTTTGTTCATCCTAAAATATTTGTAAAATATTAAAAGGATGAACATTACCCATTATTTGCCAAAAACATGAGAGAACTTATCACTTACTTTTCTCCGTGGGTAACTGGCAAATGCATGACTTTTGTCTGAGAAATCTTATTTTCACTATTATTTTTTTTTTCATCGTCTCAATAGGAAAGAAAAACATTTTATTTTAATTTATTTACAAAGCTTTTACTTATACAAAAATACTTTTACCAAAAATAGTAAACAAAATGAACCAGCTGACTCAAATATTAGATATGTGTATTGTATTTATCGATAAATAGGCAACGTCGTCATAACACTATTAGGGAATACAAAGTTAGCATTGATGTTGTGTTATATTGATGTTGTTTTAAAATTGATGACGATGTTGCCGACGCCAAATAGAATAAGGGTGAATAAATTTCAATGTATTTTTAATAAAAAAAAACATTTTAGTTAATAAGTAAAATATCAATTCGGCATTATTAGTGAGTTTAAGAAATTTTAAACTTAAAAAAATATATATCTTTCCGTAAAATTTTATATGGATACGCGAAAAATTAACCATTTTATTAATTGAATTTAAAAAAAGCAATAACTGCAACTTTATTTAAATTAAAGCAAAGGTGGCAACCGTGTTACTTTCAAATACATTTTCACCCCAATTATAAACAAAAACTCCCCGGGATTTTTCCCCTTTTCACATTCCTGCTATTATGAATTAAAATTTCCACGAGGAAAAAAATAGTGTATTCTAAATATGAGGGAGAGGAAGCATTTTTTGTGAGTTTTCTCACAAAAATAGGGGAATTAATGCAAAAATTTAAAAATCGAATTAAAAAATATTTTAAAACAATGGTATAAGCATTTATTTAAAAGAAAAAGTTTAAATTTTTTAGGAATTTTAAATAATAGGTAAATAGAAGATTTGTTTATCTCTAATATTATCAAGATACACTAGGTGTCACAGTGGCAGCCTTTGGACCAGATCTTTCCTCTACTCTATTCTAAGTTAAAATTTTTTTACTTTCTTTTTCAAAAGTTTGATATTACAGGGCGTTATTTATAAGCTGAGATACAAAGTTAAATATGATCTACTAGTGCTATCTGTTTAAGCATAACTGTTACACTAGCAAATACAAATGTATGTACATACATACATACATACATACATATGTATATGTAAGTATACTTAATTCTATTTATTTGTTTGTTTTTTATTGCAATAGTTGTTTATACAATTTTATATAAAAATACATTTTTATTATGGCTGACAGTATTGAATTACAAACGATGTCTAGTCTGGAACATAAGTATTTCTGACTTAAAATGAGTTTATGAAAACTATAAAAACTAACCCAGCAAACAAATTTGCAACTCATACGGAGAGAAGACAGAAAATGTTTGACGAAATTTCTTCTTGTCAGATATTCTACATAATTCTTGATTCTTCTCCCCCCAACCACTCCAAAAAAAAATATTTAATAAGCTCATACGTAAGGACGTCTATTTTCGCCTCAATTTGTTTTAAACACAAACTGTAAAGCCACTTTGGCTTGTCTGCCGAAAAACCATGAGTCTGCGACAAGAGTCGAACCTGCAACCAACCAACTATTCGGTTGGGGCTGCCGACTAGATTACGAATCCTTGTTATTTTGGGAAAGTTTTAACTTGATCCTTTTTGCTGGGTCATAAACCACATCATAAACTACTAACAAAACATTTATAAAATTTGGAAACATCTTATTTTTATACCTATTTCACTGTTTAAGATTCAAAACTTTCCATTCACAATAAAAGGGAAGTCTTTACCACACAAAAGGATGTTAAATAGAGTCGTCTTTGTTTGGGTTTTTGTATGAGTGATAAAATGCATAAAAAATAACGGAAGGAAATACACCTTCTTACCCTAAAAAGGGGCTTAAAAAAAAAATATATATATATATATATATATATATATATATATATATATATATATATATATATATATATATATATATATATATGTATGTATGTATGAATGCATGTTTATATTTTGCTAGACAGGAAAGATCATGTCTAGAGTATCAAATAACAAGCAGCAAAAAACAAAGGCACCACCATTTGGCAAAAGGCTTTAACCAAAAAAAAAAAAAAGGAAATAAAATACGATTTTTTATGAGAAAGAAAAAAACATTGTAGATAAAAATGTTTTGTTGCTTCAACAAAATAAAAAAAAATAATAAAAAAAAAAATACAAATACATACACATGTGACAGTCGCATCTAATGACTTTGCAGATACAATGAAGCATTATAATAAAAAAAAGTTTGAACTAAACGTGTGTGGCATACGAGTATGAATTTACACACAGGCAGTTTTTAAGTAAATATGCCAAAGCATTAGACATCAGAAATTCAATTTCAAACAGGTACAAGAGAAATAAAAGTTTTCAATTTAGTTACTGCTTTTTTCCTTCAGCCTAAAAATATGTTACTAAAAGAAAATTGTCAATTTGTAAAGAAGAAAAAAAAACAAAAAGGACCACAGCAACTGTTTTAATAAATACTTAGAAATGTTATACGAATTAGAAATAGTTGCTGGTTATAGGCAAAAAAAAAAACACTATCATGCACGTCTAAAAGTATGCTACACAATATGAATGCAAATATTCTTGAAAAGTAGGCTTCGCTGTACAGTAATTTAAATAAACAACAATGTTAAATTTTTACCTTTTATGGTATTTACTATGTTTGCTGCTTTAGACGATGAAACACAAGCAAACAAATTTTGTTATTTCTTTTTGAAAGCAACTTACTACATCCTTTACCATTTGAAAAATTTTCTAAAGCTTCGCCTTCACATTTATTTTTCTGCTCCGATCTAAATAAATAAGTTTGTTTGCCTGCCTGTAGTTATACTTAAATTCCTCTATAACTGGGTAGTAGTTTATTCTCTTTGTAATACATATTTTTTTATAAATATGACCCTTAGTATAGGCTGCTAAAATACCTTGACTATTTAAAATTGTATGTCATGTAAGGGATCTATTGCTTTTAATAGTTTAATATATCACTTATAGGAAATTTTTTTTTTTTGGAAAAAATTGAGATACGCCCTTTTTATATTAAGCCGTCGATATCAAGTTTATTTTTCGACCTAATTTTAAATTTTAAGATTTTTCACTTTTAACAATAATATTTGCATTTAAAAATATGACTGTCTTTTTTATTAACAGCTTTATTTATAAAAATTATTAAGGCTTTATAAAATCTTTTTAAGAAAAATTTTGTATGAAAATTGGTGCTAAAAACTCTGTATAAATCCTTAATAAGTTTTATAAATAAGGCTGTAAATATATTACGGCTTTATAAAGGCTTAATACGATAAGTTTTGTATGAAAATCTATTTTATAAACCCAATATTAATCCTTAATAATTTTCATAAATTGGGCATCTAGTTTTTAATTATGGAAAAGCATAATTTTTGATATTTTATAAAGTAGTGCTATTTAATTACCCACTGCTGTAATAACAAAGCAACAGTGTACAAAATTTCTAAGTTTCGCATAAATATGTAGGTATATAAAATTTATAAATTTAACAAAAACTTACCCATTTTGCAGATGCTTGTTCGCTGTCATTATAAAAATAAGATATATAGTTCGATGTAGTTGCCGTTTAAATTAAATATGCTCATTACAGGGTAATATTTAATTCATTGACTGTTGACTGGCACTGTAAATGTAAAAAATATGAAAAATCTACTTAAATTTCAATTAATATTAATTATTTTTTATTGCCCATGAAACAACAAAAAATGAGCAGTAAAGCAATGAGATGCATATATGTACTATGTAAATAAATATGTCTGTATGCCGATGGGCAATTTTTCATAAAATGAAAAGCTCGTGAAATATTTCTCATTAAATTAATGAAAGATACATTTAACAAACAAAAAAAAAACACTTCAAGCAATTTAAGTTATTTACTTTAGCCACTTGTTTTTATATTAATGAAATTGTAAATGGAATGTTATATGTTATATAATGAGGAAAATTATAAGTTTAATTTTTTATGTCGGCTATACATATTTCAATAGAGATTTTATACAAACACTATTTTCAAATAATTTGATTAGTTCTGTTAATGATTTTTTATAGAATTCTGAAAAAAAATCATTTTCATAATATTAATAAGTACCAGCCCTGCACTGACACACTGACGGCACAAAAAACAAAAAATATGGCAGTTGTCAAAGTGGCAACTTCGTTGGTTTTTAATGCGCAAACAAGCTTGTTTGTTAAAGTATTTTTTTTTAATTAAATCATTGCATTATTTTATTTGTTGGCATGTGACATATAAATTTCAAATAAAAATTGCAATAAAAAAAGGTTTTATTTGTAAATAAACTTTATGGCCATACATTTATATAACACTTGAATTTGACTGAGTTGTTAATAAATTGTACATATTCATACATACATACATACATAGTTATGTATTCGAACGGTTATGTTTTACATAATTAATCAAAATTTGTTAATTTATTTTTCCCTTTAAGTGCACTAATTAAAATTACAGTTAATTGCTGATACCACGGGGTTTTTAGCCAATTGGCGTGGAAAAGCTTTTGATTTCAGGAATATTGTTTTTAAATTTCGCAAAATATTTACCAACTTTAGTTCAGATAGACACATATACATATATGTTTATATATTTTATATATTCAAGTTAACGAAATGAATTATTTCATTAGCAGAAACATTGCTTTTGTCTTAATATCAACTACAAAATTACAATTATATTAATGTAATAAAATAACAACTTTTATTTTCACAAGTTTACAATTTAATTAAAAACATAAAATAACTTTATTTTGTCACATAAAACAAGTTAATATTAAAAAAAAAAGTTTTGCATTACGTCGACTACGTTTGCTGTATTATTTATTTGTCAAGCCAAAGGCTGGCAACACTCTCAAACACACACAATAAAATTTCCTGCAAATTGTCCGTTTTTAAAATTGCCCACAAATAACATACATAAAATTCTGGTAATAATTTCCCTGCAATATTCCACCCACCCTTGCAACTAAAGCATTAAACACATTCACTACAGCAAGCTACCGACTACCAAATGTCAAGGATAGAATACACATGTTTATATGAGAATAATTCTTTTGAAGACAGCAAGGCAACATGGCGGCAGGTTGTTGTCTATGCTGATTTTGTCGTTCTAGTCCAATTAAACTAATTTCTATTTTTTTGGCTACAGTGAGAAAATTCAGTATTGCCAGTATAATAGAAAATGTTGAATGAATGATTTTGTACAATTATTTCATATTATTTAACAGAAATAATATCCAAAAATTGATGTTAAGAATAAATTGATTCATTTTTGTACTTTTACGTGAAATAAATACATTTTAAAAGAGTAATTAATTTTTATAAATGCAAAATATATAAAAGTGGCAATACTGAATAATGGATTTTGTACTTGAATATCAGCTGCAGATGGTACTGCTGCCGTCTCCAAAATAATTAAGTAGCCGGCTACGAGGAGACAAATGCTGCTAGCTGCATTTGAAGTTGTGTGTTCGTGTAGCCTGCTGTGGTGAATGTGTTTAATGCATTAATCCAATTAGCGTTGCCATATATGAATGTAAAAAAATACTTTTACATAAGAAACGCTTATTTTTCTCAAATAAGATTAATTAAGTTAAATTAAATTAAATTAAATCAAATTAAGTTAAATCAAATCAAATTAAATTAAAATAAATTAATTTTAAGTTAATTTGAATTAAATAAAATTTAATTAAGTTAAGTTAAATAGATATTAAAGACACATCTTTAAATAATGAGTACCAAAGCTTTGCGCCATACCCAGAAATGTTTAAGCTTTTTAATTATTAAAATATTTTTGCGCAGGAAAAAAGTGATGAAAATTTATTTCAGATCTTTAATATCAATTAATTATTGTTGCCATTTTTTATTTTAAATATGTATACACAAATACTTTTGTATAACAAATGAATTAAAATAGTTAAAAATGCATTAAAGTATACAAAATATTTTTTAGTTTTTTCTTAGAATACGCAAGTTTAGGGAGTTAGTTTTTCGCTTGGAGATATTTATTAAAATGAACTTGGCAGCACTGTCGCTTTTTTATTTATTTATTTTTTTTTTTTTTTGTTTTGTTTTTTTTTTGTTGACAGACAGGGTACATGAAAGTTAAAACTATAGCAAAGGTTTGAGTAACTAACCAAAACAATAAAGAAAACAACAAATGAAATTAACCTCAACTTGTGGCATTAAAAATGGCTGAAAAAGAGAACAATAAATGTGGCAGTTAAATGGAAAAGCAAGAAAAAACAAGAACAATGTCCAGCAATAACCACAAGGAAAAGTTCAACACAATAAATAGTAAATTGTTAATATTTAAAAGCATTTTACTTGTCCTTTTTGCAAAAACTTTGTCAGCAGCAGTTGTTTGTGCAGAAAATAAATGTGGGAAGTTTTTAGAAATAACAATCCTGAGCTTCGTATTTTCTTATATTATTAAGAAAGTTAGTTGTGTACATAAATTTCTGCGTACATATCGTTAACTTAACATTATTATTTTTTTAAATCGAGGTTTTTGCATATTTCGAGAGATTGAAAACTCATCTACAGAAATATGACAAAAATTATATTTTTGAAACAAATAATAGGTGTGGGCGTTCCTATATTCAGATAACGATATGAAGTCATGCATGCATAGGTGTTGATACATACTTACATATCTATGATTCCTAAGAACTTCAGTAAGAAGTTAAGTACTCGTATTTTATAAAATTGTCAATATTTTATTAATTAGAAACAAACAGCAAGAAATAGAACAACTCGGGGTAAGTAGATACATTTTACTTTGAAATGAGCTCTTGTTGTTTTTGTATTTAGAGAAAATAATTAAAACTAGATATACCAAACGGACGACACACTCGTCCGTATTCTAGAATCAAAATGTAAATAATTTAAGATTCAAAGAAAATGTATCTGAACTTCATAAAAAATTGATTAAAACACAGCCACACACAAACTTACATACATATGCAAGCATAATTAAATAATACATAAAATTAAAAAAAAACATAAACAATTCATTCAATTTATTCAACTCTCTTCCTTTAAGTATTATGGCTTTCATACAACAACAAATAAGAGAAAAAAATTGTTAGATCAAGAGAAATACTACAAACCCACACACACACTCATGTTTTGTTTCTTTTTTACTTGTAAGCTAATAAATGCGTGTGTAATATGTTTGCATGCAACTTTAATCGCTTATAGCTCCCAAAATACTAAACCGATTTCAATAAAAAAAATAGATTCTGCACATCTGTATAAAAAATCCTTTAAAACCATATAAATCTTTTTAAAATCGGTGCAGTGGTACCAGCGTAAAAGGGATTACAAAAAACATGTTTGCCTATTAATTATATAGATAGATAGATTGTTTCGTAGAAAACTAAAGATATTGGTCATTAACCATAGGCGCTATCGGCCTGTTATTAACTATTTTGATAACGTAATCTAATATGGAATTGTGAAAAAGTCGCAAATTTGTTTCTAAATTTCTTGTTTTAAATTATGCATATTATTATGTTAAAACTTCGTGCGAAAAAAGTACTGCTCATGTTGTTTCGCAGCTGAAACTAAATGATGCCAGAGTAATTTTGCATGGAAAAACATGCAGCCAGATAGATTTTATGTGTTTCTCGCAAAAACAACAGAGCACTACTTTTGCGAATTTATTTCTCAAATATTTCATACCAAATGCTTTACATGTAGTTTGACAGCATTCGTAATTGTGAACAGAGTACCAGACTTAAGGCATGTTTTTGTACAATACGTGGTAAAATATAAGCCAGCTCCTACTTTGACCAATACCTGGATTCAGTAACTTTTTTAACGATAATCGTATCGCTATAATAAATATAATGAAAATTTATCGACTTTGCTATTCAGTAACATATTTTAACGATATTCGCTGTCGGTTGGATAAAAAGAAATGCAGTCACAATATCAAATTCATTGTGTTTTTCTATATTATTTTTTTTTGCTTTTCGCTTATTTTCACATTTTCTATACAGAGATACCACATAATATTGATTGAAATAAGATAAAACTGGAGACTATCGTTAAAAAGAAATTACGGAATCACATTATCGTTACCCCAAGCGAATAAATATGTCGATATATATAACGATTTTCGGTTCGCAAAAAGTTACAGAATTCAGCTACAAGTATCCCCCAAAACATCAGCCGCAAGAATTGCTCTCTTACTAGTTCTGAAGTTTACAACACATTTTTTTAACTACGAAAAGCAGATTTGAAGAAAGGTCAGCTGATTTTATATTTAAAGATGTCTTTTAGGCTTAAGACTGGGTTCATTTTTTTAGTTGAAAAGCTTTTGAGTTTAGGGAAAGCGAACGGAGAAGACAATGAGGAGGGAGCCAGCTTATTCTCATCTCTCGCCAATGAAATAAAATATCGCTCAACTAAAGCTGCGGTGCTTACGCAGTTTAACTTTGACACATTGCTTCTGAAAGAGTCAGCTGCAAGGACATCTGACAAAATTTGAAATAGAGCGTGTTTTATTTTCTTTTGACAAATCATCTGTCAACAGCTGTGTTTATTAGGACAAAATATGTTACTAAATATCTTTGCCGTGAGAAAATAATCAGCGACGATTTATTGCCGTTAGTTTTAGGCACCTGAAGGTATTACATATTTTAAAATACTTATATACTAAAGTATCTGTAAACTATTTATTATTAATTATATAAACAAAGTACCATTATATCTAAAGTTTAATATCTTCGCATTATATGAAAAAAAAACTTGAGAAAATAGTTAATAGCCATAAATTAAATTTAAACTTATGTAATAATTTTATGAAGTTTCCCAATTTGTTCTTAAATTTTTCTTATTATTTATATACATATGTATACAATATTTACACACATCTTTGTTTTAACATCTGTTCTATTAATCCAAGCGGGTGTGAATAACATTTTTATTAATTTAAAATTTTTTGTTATATTAATTGCTTAATTTTTACACAATCTTATTATTAATTTTTTTTAGATGTATGTATGTGTATGTATGAATAAGTATTGTATGTGCTTAAACACTTTACGTATGAATGTATACATAACATACCAAATGTTATGCTAATTGACGTTTCTGACAGCTGCCTTTATACTGTCAAATATTTTAAAGCTAAACTTTCAACACAAGAAATTATACATGCACAAAAAAACAACAACTCAGAAACAGAACGAAGAAATATGTATATGTATATTACAGTATGTAAGTATGTATGTGCATATGTACATACACATTTAAGTGTTTATGTGTGTGCTATTTGCATTCATTACTCCTCAGTACTTTAGTCAAAACAAAGAAATGAATTTAAATTTCGTTCTGAAAATCAAAATAGATTTTTTCTGTTTGGATGTTCACACATAATCATCATCACAAGCATTATGAATGTTTTATCAATTTATTTTTGAGTGAAAACAAGAACAAAAAAATATATGATTACTTTCATAGAAAAATCCACTTCAATTACATCAATCTCATTGCTTATAAACTATTTTAAGACTAAATGAGTCGAATTTAAAATCGGTCATACTTTAACTTTGAACCAATAACATCTCCCAAATGCCAAAGCTTCCCAGACCACAACTGCACACTGCAACACCGAAATCGTAAAAATACCACAGCGGCAACGCTTAATCTTAAACAGTACATTACCTCTCTGCCTGAGAATGTATGTTTACCGTTAGTTTTGAAACAATTAATGAAGGATCAATTCCTGTTTGAAATTCAGTGTTGCCACTGTGGTATTTTTACGCTTTCGGTATTACCGTGGTGGTGTTCACAGAACTTCTAGGATTTTTGGCGTTTCATGACAAAAAATATATTGCGCCGTAACTGGCGAAAAAAAATTAAAACAGTAACCAGAAAAATAACTTCCAAGCCATATACATATGTATGTGTGATCAATATTGAAACAAAGCATTGTCGGGCCTTTTTATATATCCTAGTATATAAATAAAAAATTATATGCGAAATTTATTTCTGAAAGGTAGGTCCAATTTGTATGACTTTTGATTTCTTCTGTATCGTGTTAAATTCAAGAAGAAAATTTCAACACTGTAATTTTCATTCGTATGGAAATTTTTTTTGTACTTTTAGAAAAATGTGTCAAATGGCGAAAAAACTGTCAACTAGCAAAAAATTTCCCATAAAATTCTGTTGCAGGTCTCCGAATATGCCTAAGCTACTTAAATGGGATTTTTGGAAATTTTTATTATCATATGTGGAGCAGCCCGAAATTAACCTTTAAACGTTTCTGAAAGTTTAACGAATTTAAATTTTTTCTTTTAAATGTTAAGCTTTCTTACATTCAAATTTAATTTTTTGTGTTATTTTTATAACACAAAGTGTATTTCTTGAAGGGACAATCTATTATTTTTAAGTGTGTGTACATATATAATTAATTGACATTTGCGGCTATACAAGTATTACAAATTCATATGTATGTATGTGTGCCAGTGATGCCAACTTTTTTGGCTCTAAAAGCACATCAGAATTTAAAAAAGCACCAAAAAGCGTAATTTTAAGATCTAAAAAGCGTAAAAAGCACTAACGTGAAAAACGAGTGCAATTTAACAATGTTTTCTAAGCTATTCTCTATTTAGGCAATATTATCAACATCTTTAATGAAATATATCAGACGAAAAAGGTATGATTTACACAGAAAAAATAAATACACCAAGTTTTTTATTAAAGTAATTTTAAAAATGCACAAATTTCTTAAAAACACTACTTAGTGCTTTTTGTTAGTTTGGCACTAACGGTCAAAAATTGGCGTTTTTAGTCTTCAAAAAGTAAAAATAAAAATAGTGCCAAAAGCACCAAGTTGGCATCGCTGATGTGTGCTTGCTTTTTTCAATTCAACTATAAATTATGTTTACTTGCATTCTTCTTGGCATCTGCTGTTTAATTTTAATCCAACAACATTCAGCCAAAGCCATTATAATTCACGTACTAGTAGCAGGAAATTGAAAGCTTGGTTGAAAGTTCTTAAACAGCAATGCAAATTTATATGAATGTTTAATCAGGAAATTTGTTTAAAGTATTTCCATGCAAAAGTATGTCCGTACAAAGTATTTGCATACTCGTATATACGCAAAGATGTCTTCTTGCATCATGCAGATGTCACGTCACTTGACCAAAGATAATTAAGCAGAGCAAATTCCTTTCTTTTGTGATTATAAAGAAGAAGGTTGCATGTGAATATATGGTGAAGCGTAAGCAAGCATAATATGCACATATAACTAAATATATGTATTTATCTGCTATGAACGAGGGTGTATCAACAAATAAATGTCACGACACAGTTTTTCCAACATTATGTTCTTTCAAATCAATTTTAATTATTGGCTAAATTCAGAAAATATGACGTTTAAAGTAACAAAACATGGGATTTTTGCCATAAAATCTATGAAAGTTCAATGACGTGCTGAAAAAGCACAATTTGTTTTAGAAAAGTATACAAAAAAATTTCTAGTGTAATTTGTTCAAGGACCTTTTCTAATGTTTTGCACACATTAGAAAACTTCGTATTTCTTGCCTTTTGGGGTTCCAATTAATCGCCCTCATTGTGCTTGGCGTATGTCGACTATCACGTTTTTGTAATATGTATATTAAAGAACATCGAAAATTTTTTCTTCAATCTAGGACCAAAAATCGTACGTCAACCACGATAAGGCCCAATATTTAAGCAGCTACGAGATATTTTAAAAAAATCACGGACTTACTGATCCGCCCTCGTACAAACATGCGTATGTACATATATGTATGTACAGTAGGAATAAATGGTACAGCTTAAATTCAATACACAAAAGAGGAAAAAGTTTTAAATGATATTTATTAATTTTGCTTATTATTTTTGGAGAAAAAAATTATTGCATATTTTTAAATGTTTATTTCCTTCCTGCTTTTCTTTTTACCATTCATTCATACATTGTTCTACCTATGTATGGAAGAGTATTGTTTTCTTTCAGCTTTATTGCTAACTTTGTTTTACTTTTATAAACTTATGTGTGAATATAAATTACGCTGGCTACTCGTTAAAAATGTAGCCTGCTTTTAGGATGCGGTTATTTTATTTTTCACTTTTGCTAGCTCGCTCTCTTTCTCTCTCTCTATCGCGCGCTCGCAGGCTATTTTTGATCCCTTTAAAAAATAACCCATACATCATGTGGTCATTTTGTTTCCACTATCATTTGTTGTTATAATTAACGGAAAAATTGGAAAAATGTAATGAAAAGTTTATACTTTACACATTGACCACGTTAAAAATGCATGTGCCAGTGGGATAAAGGACGTATGTATGGAGTGGTTAAAAGCATAAAAAATATGTTATATGCACTGTGGACATGCACACATACATACTTCTGTATATTTGTGTGTGAGTAAGTAAATGTATAGAGCTTTGGATTGACTCTGGTATGACACTTACATTAACGCATTATTTACACAAATACATTTTCATATATGTATTTTGTATGCTTTAATTTTTCAACGTTGCACCATAACTTGATAACAGTTCTTCTTTAAGCCAACAGCGTAAATATTTTTTTAAAGCTGTTTCTTTATTTGTTTTTGTTAGCTTACGCGTATTTGCATACAAAATCCTTTTACAAAAATTATTGGTCAAAACTGGCCACATGAGTTTTCTGGTTTTATTTTTTTTTTTTTTTTTGTAAATTTGTTAAAATATGGTTTGGTTATTATTGTTGGGAGATTAACACCTAAAAGGATTTATATAAAAAAATTATATGTTAAATAAAAATACAAATGTATTATAATATACATTCCTTAACAAGCTTAATAAAAACCACAAATGATTTTAAAATAATTAAATATAATGTATAAAAAATGCAATAAGCTTTTACTGTGTTAAGAATGGGTTTAAGCATGATGCGTTTATGAGAAAAAAAATACAATGGCGGTTTTTTAGCGCTGCTGCAATCCATGCATTTTGTTTAAAAAGTCTCGTGCATTTACAATGCACAAGCATCCGATACATTCAATACAGTGTTGTCGCAAATAAAACATTTTCTAATTTCCCAAACCTGATAGAAATTGCAACACTGCTTATGCGCAGCTTGAGAAGAGAGAAAGAAACATTTTAACCAAGAAGCCGAAGTTACTCTTTACACTTCTCTACTGCTCACGCCATCAAACCCCTGCATCATAAACCATGCACCTGGGACAAAATTCTAAATGTAAATCGCTTTCTTATATTTAATTTTACTTCAGAAATATGGTTTTCTAAAGTGATTATCTTATCAATTGTATTATTGATTTTCCGCCATATTTATTTTTTATTTGCAGAAATCACATTAGCCGCTGACGGTCCCAAATTGGAAATTTTCCCCATGCAAGAAAAACAAAAGAAACCAGTGGGTAAATCTTTAATATTAACCTGTCGACCCAATGTGCCTCAAATTAGTCTAGTCACCGACTTGCAATGGAAAGATAATCTCAATAATACAATATTGCCAAAAGTGTAAGTATTTTCTATAAAAAGAACAAAATTTATACCTACACCTTAACAAAAAATTGTAAATTATGTAAAAAAAGTTTTTTTTTTTGTAAAAAGTTACCATTAGGTATAAGCTAAAAGCACAAATTAAAAATAAGGTCACTAAGAACGGTAACACTTTTCTGCCTGTAAAAATATATTAGTAAGCACAAACTTTTTAATTCCCCTCTGAATGACTTTTGACTCGAGATCGTCGATAAAAAAAAGTCATAATGAGAGTCCTGCAAAAACCAAAAGTATCTTTCAAGGATTTTCAATAATTATTTTTCTTTTTATATAAAACTTGCTAGTTTGATAAGAAAAATAAAGATACCCGTATAAAACTAGTATTTTAATAAAAAAATATGCTTCTCAAGAGCTTAAAGAGGCCTTTAGTTTTAACTTTTTGCAATTACTTATTCAGTGAAAAAAATCAGCTGGCAACCTATAGAATTGACACACTAATACCTACACACTTTTGGATGTCACTTAACGTTTAATTCTATTTTCTACAGATTTGTCCGCAACAGAACAGAACCGAAAAGGAAAAACTAACCACACATACAGATTTTCAACTGAACAGAAACAAAACAGATGATTCATAACATAACAGAACGTATAAACTAATTCTGCCTTAAGACGGAGGCAAGCTCTCATTTAAAATATCCTGTAAATATTGTCCCAACAGTGTTGCCACAAAGAAAATTTCAAAATTCACATAAAATAAAAAAATCAACTAAAGAGAGAGAGAGAGAGAGAGAGAAAGAGAGAGATATATAAACTCTTATACAAAATATATCCGCAAGCTTTCCCGCAACAGTGTTGCCACAAAGGAAAATATCTAAAATTCCTGAAAAATCATAAAAATCAAAATTGTTTTAATTTTAGACGAATTTTGCAGACGAATTTTTGGTAGAATTTATTTTTGAAAATACTACTTCAATAAACTAATTTTGTTGAATTACAAAAATTTTGAAGTTCAATTTTGTCTAAAAAAAAAGTAGCCATAAAATCGACCAACAAATCTATTTTCGTAAAAAACCCGTCATGTTGCCAAATGAAAATTTTTGACGACAAAAAAAATGAAAAATCGCCACTAATTAAACCGTAATTGTTTTTAAGACAGCGAGAAATAGAGAGAACTTTTATCATTTCAAGAGAGTATATATCATGCTTTTATATCAGCGATCTTCAAAACCGCGCACGCGTGCGAGTGCTCTCACAATAATGAAGAGAGCAATAAGAGATAATTTGTATTTTTATTTAATGTGTACTCAAATTTTATACCCCTTTTCCACACGCAAAGTTTACTTTGCAAAGTTTTAATTCAGCTGTGTGAAAGACAGATGTGGTAGTACAGTCTCTTTCTTTCTTTCTTTCTCCCAGCTGAATTAAGACTTTGCAAAGTAAACTTTGCGTATGGAAAAGGGGTATTACTATAATCAGGGCTACCACTCTAATATCAGACTATTCATATGTGCCGGTTGTGTAGTCACATTTTACCAGACAACAATGAATTTCTTTTTAAATTAGTTTGATTTCAAGGTTTTCTATTTTTTAGAGCTTTAATAATCATATCTGAAAGTAGGTTATTATATACTATTTAAAATACATCGAATGTGCATTAATCTCTTTTTGAACACGAGGAATTTACTCGAATTAGAGTTTTACAAATATATTACAAATATGTAATTCTTGGCAGCCCTGCCATAAGAAGAACAAAATATATTACGCTCAAAAACGAAGCACCAACACAAACATAAGTGTGAATGTATATGGGGTGGGGATCGCTGTTTTATATTATTTTTAACTGTTTTGCACCAAAACAAGAGTTGAAAATTAAGCTTGACATCACTGTTTTTTGAAGTAAAATTTAATATTTCACAATTAATTAAGTATTTTACTGCTTTTTGTTAATGCTTTTTAAAATGTTTTTTTTTATTAATTTCTTTAAATTTTTTTCTTATTTGCTTTAAATAATGTAAAAAATATTTTTTTCCAAATTTTTTAATTTTTTTCGTATACTTTTTTTTTCATTTCAAATAAAAACCAACAAATTTCTTAGGCACACAACTTATCAACCACTATATGATTCCAAAGGACATAGATTAACTGATAAGTAAGTTAAGGGAAGTTAAAAAAATTTAAAGGAAAATCAATTTAAACTTCTGGCAAAACTTCCCTTTTAGTTTAGTACCAAAGTAAACAAAAAATAAATATTTAATGCCTAACCCAAAATATTTGCCTTTGGATTGCCTTTAACTAGAAACTAAAACGTTTAGAGAAATGGTTTCAAATAACACACAAACATTTTAACAAACTTTCCATTAAAACGAAGTTTAGTTTAAGGATTTTTTAAAGTCTAGTTTTCCTAGTATTAATGTTGGAAAAAAAATGCACGTAAATGATCCACAAATAACACTTAACTCTAGTGACAAAACAATTAAAAATACATACATACATACATGCATATTTAGTTTAGTTTAATTTAATTATAAAATTTTATCGTTTGTTCATTTACTTTAATTTGTATCCAAGTTTCGCTTGCATTTTGTTGTAATTTTGTGTTTGTTTGTGTGTGCGTGTGTAACATAAGTATGTATTGTACTTAAAATCATTTACATAGTCATTATACCATTTTCACGTTAAATGCATTTGTTTCAAGTCCTCCAGTTCAACCATACATACATATGTACATAACAGTGGTGTTGTAATCACAATAACAGCATAATTCGTAGAAATTTAAAGCATACCCTTCGGATGAGCTAAATACATAACATGCTTATGTATATGTGCATCGGAAATTAGTTGCATCTTAAGGGATCATTAAAAAGCATTTAAGTTTTAAGATAGTTCACACCACTAAATGGAAAATCATAAAAGTGTTTTGAATACATAAATGCATATATATGTACATATATAAATATGTATGTATATACATATACATATGTATTTATACCTATGTACATGTTATTAAAAATTTCAGTAATAAATCGATATTTATTATGCAAGAATCTTTGAATTAAAATAGCAAGTGATTGAGATTTTTTTTTAAATAAATTGTAAGGAATAAAAAGCGTTGCAAAATACAAAACAATTTCTTATTTATTACTCAAAATTTTCTACAGCGATGAAAGAACAGGGGTTGGCAAAAAAATTATAAACAGTTACAGTTGAACTAAGTGCAAAAAGTCTATTGTTTACTATTCCTTTCAATCAGGTAACGAAAACCAGCAAGAATTTTAAACTTAACGAAACTTTTTGCAACAGAAGAGACATTTCAAAAGTTTTTGTGCAATTTCAATTTTTAAATTAAAAAAAGTTTTTAGAGCTAAAGGGAAATTTCGAAAAACTGAACGAATATTTTCAGAACTGGACGAAATTTGAGTTTAACCAGGGCTCTAAGAGTTTTTGAAAAGCCAACGAAGAACAATTCTCATTTTTTACATTGCTCAAGCTTAACGAAACTTTAAGGACTTTTGATTAAAACAGCCACACTTTTGTACAACTTTTAAGTTTAACAAAACTTTTAAGAGATTCCATCAAAAAAATCAAAACTTTAGCAAATCTTGTCCTTAAACAATTTTAACATACCAATTTAACTCTATAGACCCTTTTTTAGTGATATCGCTAGTTCTCAAAACTTAACGAAAGATTATTTAATTAATATCTAGAACTAAAAAAATAGTTTCTGTGTTATTGTTCAATGAACAAGAAATTTTCTATGATTTCCACAATTTTGAAACTTAACGAAACTTTTAAAACATTATCGAAAATGAAAAAATCAGCTCATATTTTAGTAAATTATAAAATTTATGAACTTGTTAAAGTTTATTAAATTACATAATGCTAAAATTTAGCTAATTTTTCAAGTAATTAAAACTTAACGAAGAGAAATTTTCTTAAACAAGACACTTCTTAAAGAGAATTCAATGTTATAATAAAATCAACCAAGAGAATTTTTAAATTTGTTAGCGATTTCAAACTTAACGAAATTTTCCAAAACTTAACGAAGAAAAATTAGTTCATATTTTATCAACTTTTCAACTTAATTAATATGTAAAAACTTAATTTAATTAAACAACATAAATTTTGAGTGATTTTTAAGCTAGAGAAAGTGTTAAAATAACTCAACGAAGATTTACAAAGCGTTCAAAAAATCGTCTTTCGATAATATAAAGACTGGAAATGACTAAATAACTTTAAAAATTTATGTATTTATAAACAAGATGGGCAAGAATTATAAGAAAAAAACTTAACGAAACTTTATTTAGTCCCTATTTACACTATGCAAGTCTTATTGCTAAGCTGACTAGTTTATTTGGAGAGAGAGACGGGGGGAAAGGAAACGTCTCTGTTCCCCTCGTCTCTCTCCCCCTGAAACTAATCAGCTTAGCAATAAGACTTGCACAGTGTGATTTGGGACTTAGAACCAAAAAAAATATGGATTAAAATTCATTAAGTTTGTTTTAAATCTATACAAATTACTTAAATATAATTAAACTATAACTTTCTAACGTGTATAGTTTATATAAAAAACGCTAGCATACTTTTGGGGTTTGATTTAAAATTTGTTCTTTGAATTGCATTGGGAATTGTCACTGAAATTGAACCATATTTTATTTAACTTTTATTTTGCAACGATTAAAAGCATTAATGTGTTTTAATGCCAGGAATAAATGCCATGTTTTAACAACTAATTAAGATTATAGCATTTAATTAAAAATAATTTTTCCCTAGAGCATAAACTATCACATAAATAATGAACACAAGTACATGTTTAAATCGTTTCAATGATTAAAAACTATAAAGTATTTTAGTTTAATGGCGTGAATATTATAACAACTATTATTTTTTTTTTATTTAAGATAAATTTTTTAAATGCGTTGGCAATATTTAATAAAATTTACATTTAAAATGTTTTATCAATGTAATCCATTTTCTAATTTATTGAATTGCTTGCCATACACCCTTGAGTTAGGCAACAAATATTATATTGTATTTCATGCTATTGTGTTTTCTTTCACTATAGTATTTTTAACTATAGTTTACCAAATTTTATATATTTGGTTTTAATTTTTTATTAATTTTTTTTAGAAAATCAAACAATAATAAATTTATTTGCAACAATAAATGTTAAAATTATTCAAAATAGAGAACAATGGAAACTCTAATAAAAAAATCACAAAAAATAAACAGAACATATAATCGAATAAAATATTAATTACTTGAAAAAATAAAGGTATGGAAGGATTTATTTAATTTTGATTTTACTTAAAATATGCAACAAAAAAATGCAATGAAATTTTAATGCTCAAAATATTGATAAGCATTTGTACAAATAATTCAAAGAACAGTTTTCGCTTAATTCAATTTTGTGCAAATAACGTTTCAAATTTGTAAAGAAAAATTCAATATGCAATGTTTATCTTTGGGCAGTGGGTCCAATATTTTATACATCCTTTGGGGAGTTATTAATAAAAAGTTGCTGTACAACAAGCACTTAACGAAATAATATTCCATCAAGTTTTACAAAACTTAAGAAGTCTTAATAACGCCAAAAATGTTAAAATAATCTGCCTCATTTCAAATACGACTACGACTGTTTGGTAATAGGTAAAAGAAAAACTGTTGAAGTCTTCTTTAATCTATTACCAAACAGTCGTAGCATTTGAAATACGCCAACCACGATAAGGCAGAATGTTCATTCAAAATACATATAAAAAATTTGCTAGCTATATGCTATCGAAAACTAACACGCAATAAAAGCAGAAAAAAAACATTATTTTGAAACATTATTTTGAAATTCAGCAACCGTACATCAAATTTTGCAGATTTGTATAAACTGTGCCAAACGTAATGATATTTCTAATAAATAGATTTCAAAAAAAGTTTAAAAAACTTAACGAAATATTTAATTACTGAAGCTGTTTAAAAAAAAAACGTTTCAATAGCTTAACGAAACCTATTTCATGCAAACAATTTAAAAACAAAATTTTATCCACAAGCAAGCGAACCCTGAAAATTGAAAAAAACTTAACGAAACATTATAATGAAGATTAGAAGATATACAAGCAAACTTCTTTTCGGTTTATGTATATAACCTACGCTAAGCTTAAAAAATAGAGCCCAGAGAAAATTTAAAAACTTAACGAAACATTAAGCTTTATAAACTAAAAAATTAAACAAATTTATGTCATAAGCTATATGTATATACAATCAATTCAAGAAACTCAACAAAAATTCATATTTAATTAAAACTTTAACAGCTTGACGAAACCTAATTTTTAAACCACAAACTAAACAATAGTTTTCTAGCAGATTAGTGTATCATAGCTCATTATATTAAAAAATATTATTGAAATATTTATTCGCATTTACAGAGTGCTTAAGAAAACTTACTGAAAGTTTATTACACAAACTATAAGTTATAGGAAATAACTAGTTAACATAAACTACAATGTAATAACACAAACAACAGTTTTAAGAACTTAACGAAACTTCATTTTAGGAATTTCTCCCAAACAAGAGTTTAAAAAAAATTTCAATAAAAAAAAAACAAAAAAGATTAAGCAAACAATTTTCGATCCATATTTATTCCAAAATTCTAATGTAATATTACAGATTTTCGAGTAAACAAGATTTTTAAGAACTTAATTAAACTTTGTTTTAAAAACTAAAAAAATATAACGAAACAGGGTTTAAAAAAATAATTTTAAAACCATATTTAATCCAAACTTGTAAGACATCGTTACAAAGTTTCTCCCAAACAAGAGCCTTAAAAACTTAACGAAACTAAATTTTAGGAACTTAAAATATAGCAAAACAAAATTTAACAAATCATTTTTAAGCCATATTTATATCAAAAATCTAATACATTTGTAAAATATACATAGTTTTAGGAAATTTTCAAAAGTTAACCTTTATTTAAAAACTTAACGAACCTTTATTTCGGAAAGCAAGAATTGTAAAACAAAATTTCTTGCTGATTTACATAAGCTACATTTTATTAATCAAGACCGTTGAAAATTTGCTAGTTGTAGAATTTTTAAGAAAACTTAACGAAACTTTTTAATACAATCTATAAGTTGTAGGGAAAAAATCTTTTTACATTTGTAATAAAAACATATACGGCAACATTATACTACAAAAAGTTTACCTAAACTAGAGTTTTAAAAACTTAACGAAACTTTATTATGCAAACTATAAGCCACAAGAAAATAATTCTTCATTATTTAGATTACTAACATATAACGCAATTTTATTGCAATAAAATTGCATCCAAAGAAGTATTTTAAAAACTTAACGAAACTTTAATTAGAGCCAAAAATAGGTTTTCAAATTTATTTATTGTAAAACATTTCAAAAGTAAAATGTGTAAAAGAAATTTCAGTACTCCTTATACAATTTTGCAGTTTTTTGGTTCACCTCGTACATATCTTTTCTCTACTCAGCTTACTTAAAAGATATGTGAAAAAAAAAACTAAATACTGTATGAAAAATTCCATTAGATTTTGTACATCAGATTTAGCAAATAACATACACAGTATACTTCAAGTTAATTGGTATTTGGTAGTATGTACTACAATCTTTGCCAAACAACTGCAAACAAGAAAAAATTCCTAATAAATTTCTACAGTAGATGAGGCCTATTTTACTTATGCTTAACTTACCGTAATTTACAAGAGCTTTCAACTAAAGTTCTTAAAAAATTCAAATAAAAATGAAAATAAAATTTCAAATGGAAACTGAAGTACACTTTATGTATAGAATAGTGATGAATTGTAAATTAGTAGGCCGGAGAGGTTTTCTTTTTATATGTACATACATATATATATCACACTTTTTTTGAGGTTTAAATAATTTGTGTACCTCAAGGTAATAAAACTTTTTAACTTAAGTTTTTTGTGTAGAGTCACTTGCTTAAAAGCTTTATGAGACTCTTACATTTAATTGAATTTGTAATTATATTATATAATGAAAGTGGGTGAATTATGCTAACAAAGTAGCAAAAGAAAATCAGCACAAAATTTAGAAAAAATCAACTGCGTAAATTAACTTTACTTTCTTTGTTAACACAGCCTTAAAGTATACTTTAGAATGCACTAGGGCTTACAAGTGCATTCGGTGGAAAACATTTTAAGAAGTAAATTACAAATTTGTGTGTTTCACTTACATACATATGTATACACTTAGTCTCAATTAAAGGTTTAATGCAAGCATATGTTAGACAAATATTATTAGTGTTGAATTGAAGTGCAGACTTGAAGATCAATAAGAAAAAGTAATAAATAAAATTTGGCACAAGCCTGTTTAATAATAAATTTTGCTAATTTGAGGCTTAGCATGAACTAGTATTTATTCAAATTTGTGACAAAAGCTATAAGCTTGTGAATTTTATTTATTAAATAATTAATGCTACTCTAAATTACTTTAAGGCATTTGTGTGCATTTGTATTTCACTTTCTCTTTGAAAACCGTTAAAGTGCTTTACAAATACAAAACTTGAATTTATTATGTTTAGCAGCAACTGTTTTATGTAATTGTCATTAATTTCGAATAATTAAATATGTTTATGAAGAAGACATTGCTTTCGGAAATTTAAATTTAAATCAAAAATTTAATTATGTTTGCCATTAAACTTTAGGCGATTATGCAATGTTAAAGGAAAAAAAAAATTGCTAAATTTATCACAAGTACTTAGTTTGATTTATTTATTGTAATGCAATTAAAATAAGATTTTAGGCAGCAGATTATATAGTGCATACAAGGTATTATAATTAGCTAAAGCTAAATTGTAATTAATGCTTATTGAAAATCGCCCATAAGTATGCTTTTTATTTTTTCTCTTAAGCTAAACTAAATCTTAGTAATTCCTAATTTGAACGCAAATTGTTTTAATTTAAATTACGGATTTAAAAAAGCAGAAAAATAAAAAATTATAATCTATAAAATTAGTATAATAGTGAAAGTAATTTGTAAACATTTTTAAGGCTCCTTAAATGCCGCATTTGTAATTTAAATATTTTCATTTCTAGGCCATTGAAAATATAATAAATTTTATCAGCCTTAAATCCTTTTAAGCCAAAACAACTTGGTTGTAAAAATATCACCAAAAAAACACATTTCCCTTCATTCCTCACCATTTACTTGCTTAACCAATCTAGAAATTAAAAAAAAAAATAATTGTCGCCTAAAACTATGCAACAAAAATATATGAATCTGTCTAAAACCACATGTGCATACAAAGTCTTATGTTAAAATAAAGCCTACACAACTTTAAAACACTCTACAATATAAAACATATACATATGTTCGAAAAAACACACTACAAGGTAAAAAAATATATACGACATATTTTTATTAGTCTGTTAAATTTATCCAACAAAACGTGGCCAAATAAGGAAAATGTATCCACAAAAAAGTAATTGAAAAATTTTGTTATATCAATTAAAATTGGCAAGAACTCAAAGCAATTCATAAAAATTTAATAAATTAAAAGCTTTAATAGATTTTAACTTCTTTTTTATGAGAAATGTTGACTTGAGATTTGTTTTTATTTTTTTATGGTTTGCCCTTTGAATGCAGCCGACAAACCGACAATTTATAAAAAGTTGGGAAAAAATTTAAATAAATTTTTAATAATACAAAAATGTATGATTAAAAAATCTTATTACTTGTTTGAAAATATGTTATCAGACAAACCGACAAAATTTACTATTGAAAAAATCTTCAAATTTTTTTTTCATATATGAACTTTAACAATCTTGAGGGCGGCACTTGTCATCGTTATACACAAGGAAGAAATTTTTCTTAAATTAACATGTTTCATTAAAAAAAAAATACAAATAATCAATTAAAAATTTAATTGATACAATTATATTTTTCCTAACAAATTTAATTGATTAAAAGTTTAATTAAAAATTTATTTCAATAAATTAAACTTTTGTTTAAATATTTAATTAATCAAAAAGTTTAACTGTCACCATTAAATTTTTAATTGATTTAAATTACTTTCTTAAAGAATAATGTGAAAATGTATGATTAAAATCGTCTATATTTGTTGAAGTTAAAAAAAAATCAAACATGAACTTTTAGTGAAATAAACTTTTAACAATCAAGGGGATGGCCCCTGTGTGATCGTTATACACCGAAAATATTTTCATTTATTGACACCTTTAATTTAAAAAAAAGTGCACAAAATCAATTAAAATTTTAATTTAATCAATTTAATTTTAGTTTACAAATTCAACTGATTAAAAGTTTAATTAAAAATTTATTTCAGTAGATTAAACTTTTTATAAGTTTAATTAATTTAAAACTAAAAAAACTGGCACCACTAAGTTTTTAATTGATTTTAATTTCTTTTTTTGAAAATGAAAGGGTTTAACTAGAGGGATATCAAAAAGTTTAATAAAAAATTTAATTGATTTAATTAAAAAGTTCAATTGACACAATTAAATGTTTAATTGATTTTTTAATAAAACATATTGACTAGAGAAATACTTTTTTGTCTGTTTGGCCTACAAATCGACGAATTATACACAAGACTAAAAAAGTATCTAAGAGGCTTTTAAATTACCAAAGAAGATTAGCTTTTTTTTAATTTTTATTATTTTAGAATTAACATTTAAATTTTGAAAATCATGCTTCAGACGGACAATTTAAATAGTTTGAAAATATATGAAAAATGTTTTTTTCTTTCTGAAAGCAAATATCTTATCGTGCGCTAAATTTATACGGAAAATTTGTAGCTGTCATTATTATATTTTTTATTTTATAAAATTCATAACTGGAAAAAAAGCAAAACCTGCCGTGTTTTACATATGTTAGATATTTTCGTTGCAAAACTTTTAAGCTTTTAATCTTGTTATAAATCACTCGAAACTGTAGTAGTTTCTTTTTTTTCTCTGCAGTTGGGCAACAAATTTTAAATAAAAGTTAAGAGTTTGAAATTGCAACAGATATACATACATACATATACATATAGATGTATAAAATTTCCCAAAATATATTTAGTTATTGTTTCATTAATTTAATAATAAAGAAGAGAATTTTGTAGCCACATCAAAAGCTTTGGCAATAGTAATAGGAATAAAATTTTTGGATATTGTTTGGGTATTTGTTGCTTAATTTGATTTTATAAAAATTTACTTTGTGTTGCACAGCCATAGCAGACAGGCCTGTCAGTGCAAGTATGTTAGAAAGAAAATATCAATCACTTCGTTATCACACACAAACAGACATAGTTTGTTAAGGATTTTTATTTTGACTCTTTGTGTAAAATAAAACCAGAAATTCTTATTTTTCTCGAGAGCACAAAACTGTGCTGCACTTTTGCCTTTCTTCTCTATACATTTATTTGCTTTTATTTTATAACGGGGCTGCCTGTAACTATGCAACTCTATTTGTAAGAATTCAAAAAAAAAAATAGAAAGTAATTTTTTTAATTAAAATAAAAGCAAATGATATGAATCTAAAGAGATTTAAAACAGTAAATGAAGTTTGCAGATATTTTCTGTTTTAAGTTGTATTTTATTCATATAAAATATCTGAAGATATTTTCATTTACTTTTTTTATTTTTAAAATATTACTATAAAAATTGTTGATTTAAAGAGCTTGTTTTAGCAACATGTAAAGCAAATTTTTTTAATTACAATAGTGAAATAATTTAGAACAAAATAGTGAGGTTATGAATAGCATGAACTATAGTTCCAAAAGTATGCTCTAATATTTAGGTATCTAAGATCATTTCAATCATAAGCTAAAAGCTGCAATTAGCTCATTCTCAGCTGTTTAGGACTAAACACCTTTAAGTATGCAATGCAAAATAAATTTTAAGCAGAATATAATGATTTAAGCCTGGGACGGACTTCTTACGGAATTTCAGGTTCTCATACAAACTGTATGTATAAGAAACTTGCGAAATTTCAGGCTGATAAATTTTATAAAGAAATTTTTTATTTATTTATTTCTACACGGAAAAATAATCCTGTAGCCTTTTGTGTAGAATAATGTTGTACATATATATTTTGTAATATACAACACACATAAACACTGAAAATTAATTGCAATTTGATAAAAATAAGAAAGGCCATGAATTTTATGACCAAACAATTAATGTTCATACATAATTTCTACTTCAGTTGACTGAAAAAAAGTCTGCATAATATTTATAACATCCCTAAGATAGGCAATAAATTTCAAAAATTCCGTGTACTTTTCTTTTGAAAGTTCGTGCTAGCAAATGGATATTTCAGTACGCAATTTACCAAGCTGAATTTTCGTAAGTTTTTTTTTTACATACAGTTCATATGGGAACCTGAATTTCTGTAAGAACTCCGTACCAGTCTTTAGGATTAAATGCCTTTAAGTATGCAAGGCAAAATAATTTTTTTTAGCAAAAAATATGCTGTTTGAGGGAATAAATTCGTTTTAACTTGGGGTCGAATTTAAAATTTATTTTTATGTTAAAGCAACTGTTTATCTATCAGCTGGCATACGAGGGCAGTTTCAAAATTAGCCGACCTAAAAAAAAAAAAAAAACTTTATAAAAAATGTTGAAGAAAAAACCGTTGTTTCTCAATACAATAATTTTTAAGGCTCGATACACTTTTCTCAGCGATATTCAATAGATTCAATACCATGTTTATAGTAGGAACAGTCTAACAGGGACACAAGTCGACCGGTTCGCTGCGGACGGCGCGCCACCGCCGGTTATTTTTAGATTCATGCCACCGCAGCCGATTCCGTCAGGTCGCATCGGCTCAAAATCTGACGAAATTTAATCTGCTCTAAGGACAAAATCTTACAAATTCAGAAAAAAAAATCTAAAAATTGATTTACAATTTTTAATTTTCTCTTTTCATTTTCGTATGCTAGTTCGCTCAGAGCGCATCTGATGGTTACAAAACTACTGCGCCGCCGCCCATAATTGTATCTCGAATTGTTTCTGCTTTGTCTAGATCCTTAAAATAGTTATCCAGTACAGGCTCCAATTCTTCGCGGTTGGCAAATATTTTATCAACGAATTATTTTTTAATTTTGGATTTAGGGAGCTTAATCTGGCGCATGAGGTGCGTGATGAAGCCATTAGAAATTTAAGTAATTGATTTTGACCATCACAATAGACAAAATCTATAACTAAAGTTTAACTGCAGTATTCATAAAAAAATTTTAGGTTTATTAAGGGCTTATTTGACATATTTCTATGGAAAATTTTTCAAATAAACCTATAACAAGCCTAAAATATTTTTTATGAATACGGCAGTAAATGTGTATCATAAGTATGAAATTAGCTTTTAAAAACATTGCAAGTTTTGTCTTATTTCGGCCCTTGCTTCTACATAAAACGACTTATTAACATTAATAAAATTTCATGCAATAAAATTTTTTTAATACTCATGCATTTAATCATTTTTACAATTTTTTATCATGAGCTCAATTAATAACAAATAAAGTTTTCCATTTTTGTGCAAGAAATAATATTTTTTTTTTTTTTGAATCCCAAAAGCATCCTTTCACTAATTTAGTTGTAAAAAGTTGCTGCTTTAACTCATGTCCATAACAATTCAATTCATAGTTAAAACATGTGTTTGTGTGTATGCCCCCCAAAAGTATACTTAAGAAAATAATTACTTGTGCACATTTAATTAAAACATACATCGGCATACTCTTGCAAATTAGTTTCCATTACATTATTAATCTTTAGGTTTCCGTTCATGTTTTTCATTGGTTTGAATTAAATACTAACATTTAAAACTTGAAATATAAAAAAAAAATTTCTAAATTAAGAGTTTTCTTTTAAAATACTAATTGTTTTTTATTTTTTTTTTATTTTTCTTCTTCTCTTTCACTTGGTAACTGCTGGCAAATGAATGAAAATTGTATTGAATGTATAGAAATGGTCGCAATCAACCGCTCATGTATACAGAAACATTGCCCGGTGAGAGTTTGGGTCTCATGATTACCTCTCTAAGTGTACAAATGCAGGGCAGATATTCTTGTACGGCATCGTATGCCAGTACCGAGCTATTGGAGGCTAGTGTAATCATTGAAACTTATGGTAAGTTAAAAAATTTATTTACAAATTTTTTACATATTATAAAAATGTTTGTTTAAAATAATTTGTTTCTTGTGTAAGGGAGTATGGTTTTACTATTTAGGGAATGTGTGAAAAGAAAACTTGTGCATGTTCTTCACAAAACAAAATTTTTTTTTTAATATTTTAATTGCTAAATGTATGCATGCTCATTTAATTGTGGTTTTTTATTAAAAAAAAATATATATAAACACTGTGGTAAAGAAGAAAAAATTTTAAGGAAAAAAGGGAACATTTTTATGAGTGTGATTTAAATTTCAAAATTTATCACCCTTGACACAAACCTTGTGCTTTAACAGAGCTCTGTTAAGCTATAAATATTCGATTAATGCATTTCGAATGGACTTTCCAGCAAAGCAGTCAACAGAGACGGAAAAAAAGTAATGTCAATTTATAGACAAGGTGCTTCTGTACCATTTCTCCTAAAAATGTATGTACATATACCTGAAAAGTTTGAACTTGAACCAGATATTCCCAGTGTTTTTAAACTTGCGAATTCCTAAAGAATAAACGTGTTTTTTTGGAAACGAACCAACATGGACAGACAATGATGATCAGTAATTAAGCAGCAGATTGTACTCTAATAAACTACATATTCAGAATTTCTAAAAGTTTGAGTTCGCACGAATAAAAATTAATTGAACTAAAGTCTTTTAAATCAAAATTATTGGAGCACAAACAGTTTTAGTGAAAAATCTCTGATTGCAAATAGCTCGAATTAAAATTATTCGAACATGAAATGTTCCAATAAAAATGATTCGAATAAAAATTATTCAAATACAATATATTTGAATAAAAATTATTCGAATAAAATGTATTCGAACAAAATTTATTCGAAAAAAATTATTCGAATAGAAATTATTTGAATAAAAATTTATTGGATAAAGATTATTCGAATATTCTAATTGTTCAAAATGAGGTTATTCGAATACAGAATACTTAAATAAAAATCTTTCGAATAAGTATTCAAATATATGTTAATTAAAAAGCAATTTTTCTTATAAAATGCCTTCGAGATATATATTCAAATAGCAGTTTGTCAAATAAGTCATTATAATATAAATTATTCGAATAAAAGTTATTCGATTAAGAATTCTTTTGAAAATAAATTACTCAAATAATAATTATTCAAATACGGCCATGTTCTGAAAACCATTTCGTTTTGAAATCGCAGTTTCAAAAACGGAAAACAGTGATCTCCTTATCAGATAATTTAGTGCATTCGAAATCAAGTTCGCATAAAATATCTCACGCATATGAAATCTTAAAATCAAATAAAAACTGCAATAAGTGAGCTTTCTTGTTGATTTTTTTTCATGAAATTTGTCGGTTTCAAAACGAAATGGTTTTCAGAACCTGGCTGATAAAAAATCATTCAATTATAAATTATTCGAATGCAAAATATGCGCTTAAAAACATTCCAATAAAAATATAAGATTAAAAAATACTCGAATAAAATTTTACAGCGACATTCTACCACGATTATTTGAAGAAAAATACTACCATCAAAATTATTCGAATAAAATCATAACTATACATATTTTATTATTAAGAATTTTTTGAAAATAAACTATTCGAATAACAATTATTCAAATAAAAAATCAATCAATTATAGATTATTCGAATAAAAAATATTCGATTAAAAAATATTCGAATAAAATACTACCACGACATTTTACTACGATTACTTAAAAAAAATATTGCAATAAAAATAATTTAAGTTAAAATTATTCGAATAAAATCATAACTATACACATTTTATTGTTAAGATTTTTCTAATAAATTATTCGAATAGCAATTATTAAAATAAAAATCATTCGATTAAAAAGTATTTGAACAAAAAATATACGATTAAGAAATTATCGAATAAAAATTTACCGCGACATTCTACTACGATTATTTGAAGAAAAATACTGCAATGAAAATTATTCGAATAAAATCATAACTATACATATTTTATTATTAAGAATTTTTGGAAAATAAATTATTCGAATAACAATTATTCAAATAAAAAATCAATTAATTATAAATTATTCGATTCAAAAATTCTCGAATAAAACTCTATCACGACATTCTATCGCGAATAAAATTATTTTTATTATTAAGAATTTTTTTAAATGTATCATTCGAATAGCAATTATTTAAATAAAAACCATTCGATTATAAATTATTCGATTAAAAAATATTCGAGTAAAGTTATTCCACGAAATTCTACCACGACTATTTGAAGAAAATATATTGCAATGAAAATTAATTAAATTAAAATTATTCGAATCGAATCATAACTATACATATTTGAATAATTTATATTTAATTGTACGGAAACATCCATACCATATAAAATCTGGGGGCAAATTACGGCACTCGTTATCGAACGAAATTACGAAGTATTTCAATAGAGTTTATATGGAAATATTTCGTAATTTCGTTCGATAACGAGTACCGTAATTTGCCCCCTGAATTTTTTTTATATCAGTAAGATTTTTCAAAAGTCTTTATTGTCATAAACTTACTTTAGCCTACTTTTACTCAACAAAAAAAGGAACTTAAAAAAATTATCAAAAATAAGCAAACAGTTTTCTGTACTATTATTATGTATCGTGCTGTCATGAGTTAAAAAAAGTTAAAGGCAACTAATTTGATTGAAAGAAAGTAGGCTATAAAATTGTTAATGAAAATAAATTTACAACAATCAAAATAACTTTTAAAAAAGCAAATATTTTAAATACATATATCAAGTTGGTATTGTTCATGGCATTGCCTTTTATGCTTTGATTAGCTTGAAGACTATTACATATTTTTATGCAGAAATAAAACCATTTCTTGCAGCTTATTACATTTACACGACAAACATTTTGGGTATGAAGAAATTTGTTTGCCAAAAAGTATGCAGTGATTTTTTTCTATATTTCCATATACATGGTACGTACTATTTAAAAAAGGTTATTGCTACATGTTATCATATAGTTTTGGCATCATTTAGAATTGAACTTGTGCCAGTAGTTTTTGTTAAAAAAAACACTTAATGTTTCGGGTTTTAAAATTAAATTTTCAAACTTGAAATTCGTTTACATTCAAACAAATCTACACACTATTGTTATCAATTTGCCAATAAAGAAACTTAAATGTTAAAGATCTAAAACGAAATTATAAAAAGTTCTAGGTTATAAATTGAAAGATGAATGAAAAATTTTCCATCATTAAAAATTAATTTTGAAACAAAAATTAAAGCGTAAGTGAATGCTGCAGCCAAAGTTTTGTTAAGAACAAAAAAAATATCAATCACAAAGAGCAAAGTTCTTGCATACAATATATATAAAACAAATTCTAGATTTTGGAAAACATGCATTAATTGAAAATAATAACATATTTAAGTAAAATGCCTTAAGGTATGCCTTAAAAATATCTGTTTAACTTGTTACAAAAGAACTATTATTTAAAAATCTTAGAAACTGTTAAAATTCTTTTTTAATTGTTTTACGTTAAATTACTTCTCCCTCCTTAGTCGCTCAAACTATTGCAAAAATATTTAATTTTCCTGCAAGTATGTTGCAAAGACAAAGCGATATAAACTAATTAAATTAAGTTAGCATAAACAAGACACGACAAGATAAGAAAAACTTCATTGTCAGACAGCTATTCAAAAAGAAAAACAAAAAGAACAACAATGTCAATTTGCTAATAAGTGTTGCTGAAAACTTAAGTTAACTTCAAGGCTGTTTATGTAATTAAGCTGTCACTATAAATTTCTCGATGATAATGAATTAAAAATAATAAGATAAATTTTTAACATAATCATGAAAGCACAATCTCTATTATAAAAATAATAGCATATTTTTAGGCTAATTAATTTCTAAGCTAAAATTGAATGAAACGAAATGTAGACTTTTTCACTCAAACTCATTTTAATTTTCTATTACTTTTTTTGCAATTTCCCTGCAGCATTCACATTCTAATACTGAAATTTAAGACTTAAATTTTACCGCTTGCAGAGATTCTTAAAAGTATTTAAGTAATTAATTTTGTTTTACAGAAAAATAAAATTAAACAATAAATATTTCAAACTAATACATTTCATTTCAGCGTGATTATAAAATTATATTTCTATCTATTAAAAAATTAAAGCTAACGATCTTTCTGATAAAACAATATGTTCCTTTCTCTGGCATAAAAACGTAAAAGCATATCTTCAGGATATTTTGCAAAAAAGAATTATTAAAAAAATATTTATTTTAAGCAAGAATTAAGTAAAAACAAAATTTAATCAACAAGCATTAATCGAATAAAAATTATTCAAATAATAATTCGTATAAAACTTATTAAACTAAATTTCGTTGCATATGGATTGCTCGAATAAAATTATTCCCAACATAAATTATTCGAATAAAAAGTATTCGAAAGTGCATTATAAAGTATTAAATTAAAAATTATTCGAATAATTATACGCATAAAAATTATTCCGGGCTATCGTGAATAAAATTCCACGTGAAATTTTTCCAACTAATAGCAAGTAATAGGGAAAACAAAAAAATTCTAATTGGAAAAGGGGAAATTTCACGTGGAATTTAATTCATGATAGCCCTGATTAAAATAAATTTGATCGCATATTGATTACTCGAATAAAATCAATACCAATAAAAACTATTTGAAAAAAATTCGAATAGAAATTTGTTCGAATATTTTATATGAATTATTCGAATACAGATTGCTCTCATGAAAATAATTGGAATGTAAATCACTGCAATATGAAATATTAGAATATAAATTATTCGATCAATAATTATTCGCATAAGAAGTATTAAAATAAATTTCAAGTAGCAAATATGGATACCTCGAGTAAAAAATTTTTGAATATTTTATATAAATTATTCGAATATAGATTACTCTCATGTGAGTAACTGCAATATAAAATATTGGATTAAAATTTATTCGAATGATAATTATTCGCAATCACATTAAAATAAATTTTATCGAATATGGATTTCTCGAAAATAATTCATTCGAACATAAATCATACAGAATATTCGAAAAAATTACTCGAATATTTTATTTTACCAAAAATTGCAAAACAAAAATATTGAAATAAAAATTATTCGTTTGATAATTATTTTCAAATTTTATCGAATGTTAATTGCTCGAATACAATTCTTTGGAATAATAATTATTCGCATGAAAACCTTTCGAATAAAGGCCTTCGAATATATGTATGTGTATGCATTTATATATTTTTATGAAAAAAAATATTACAGAAAAAATTTTTCAAATGAAAGTTATAGATATTAAAGTTATTCGAACAGAAATAATTCGAATAAAAATTAGTATAACTAAAATTGATTTAAGAGAAAATTATAAAATGAAAGAAAAACAATTTAAAGAAAAAATATTCGAATGAAAGTCATTCGAAAAGAAATAATTCGAGTAAAAATTTCAAGAAAGAAGTATGAGAAAATTATTGAAGGAGAGGGAAATAATTTGAGTAAAGAGTATTTCAATAAAAAGTCGAATTAAAATTATTCGCATATCGAATAAATATTATTCGAATAAAAATTATTGGAGTAAAAATTATTCAAAGTAATCTATCTAAATTGAAATCACTACGATGTAAAATATTGAAATAAAAATTATTCGAATAAATTCATTCGAATAAAATATATTATGTGTGCATTTGTCAATATTAAAAATTATTCTAGTAAAAATTATCAAAATTAAAGTTATTGATTTAAAGTTATTCGAATAGAAATAATTCAAATAAAAATTATTTTAGCTAAAATTGCTTTAACAGAAAATTATTATATTAAAGTGAAACAATTTAAGTAACAATATTTGCATAACAATTAGGGCGAATTAAAAGTATTCGAATATCAAATATTTGAATAAAAATTAGTGGAATATTCTAATTATGCAAAAGCAGGTTATTCGAACTGAAATCATTACAATTTAAAGTATTTAAATAAAAATTAATCGAATAAAGTCGTTCGAATAAATGTTATTTAAAAAAATTGTTCCCATGAAAAGCACTCGAATAAACTAATCGAAAAGAAATTATTTGAATATTTAATCCATAGAATAAAAATTATTCGAATAAAATCATTCGATTAAGAATTTTTTTAATATTAATTATTCTTCTAGCAATCATTCCAAGGAATATTATTCCATTATTATTTAATCGAATCAAAAATATTCGAATAAAATTTTTTGACGACGTAAATAAAATTATTGGAAGAAAAAAACATATTGCGAAGAAAATTATTTTAATTGAAATTATTCGAATAAAATCACAATAAGCACGTTTGTAAATGCACACATATTTCAATAATTTCGCATGAATTTTATTTAAAAAATTTTCTCTATGAATATTCGCCTGTAATGCAAAAAAAAGTCAGTTGATATGAGCAGGAAGAACAAGTGTATCATAAATTTTAAAAAACATTTAGTATTCAAAAGAAAAACGTTACATAAATGGGAGTAAGTGTTACACAGAAAAAAATTCTTCAATTAACACCTTTAATTAAAAAAATAGAGATAACCAATTAAATTTTTTAACTAAATTTTAATTAAAGATTTAATTCAGTCAATAAAACTTTTGTATAAATAAATTTAACGAATTAAAATATTCTGTGTGCAGAAATAAAATAAATAATATTTTTGATTTTTATTTTTATTTATTTATTTATTTTTTTCAATTAAAGTTGTTGATTGGAGAAATATTTTTTTGTCTGTGTGCATAAAATCTATTTTTCAGATTGTTTCAATTAGAGTTCTTTATTAAAATTGTTTTTTTTTCTCTCTATTACTTTATTTTTTTAAGATACATATAACAAACTTTGCGGTTTTTTTTTTATTCCAAAGACTGGAGAAAAAAAGTTTTTAAATGTTTTGGGGATTAATTTTGATGTTATGAGTGACTTTGTTATTTTTTTATCTTTATTATTTCTTCCAAAATGTTTTTCCTTTTCAAAGATTGAAAAACATATTTGCCATTATAAAGTAAAAACTTTCCGAGTTTTTTTGCGCTTTAGAATATTCTTACTTAAGTCAAATAAATTCAATTTAATTTTTTGCCAATGTTTGACAAAAAAAAAAAAAACAAAGAACACATATTTTATACAAAGCTAAAACGCAAACTTTTTCAATAACTTTACTTAGAAGTTACACAAAATATTAAAAGCCAAAAAGTGAAAGAAAAACATGGAAATATAACAGATTTTTTTAAGTAAGAAATACATTTTTCTTAGAAGTAAAAAAGATTCGAGTTATTTTTTTAAAATTTGCAATATTTTCTTTATTAATATAAAAAAAAAAATTACCATGGGAGAGGAGAAAAGGAAGGAATTAGAAATTTAAATTCAGGCGACTTGCACTCCAAAAATCTGGAACAAGATAAAAATATATGGCTCTATGCTCCTTATAGGAACGATGGGAAGGATAGCCAATATTTTTCATAAATTTAAATTTTTACCATGAATATCCTATGAAAAGGACAACTGAATTTTAAATTATTATTTTTTTTCTTGATTTAACGTAAAACATTTGAATATTTGCTAAAACTATCTAGATCTGGCAACACTAAATTCTTTTTCATTTCCTATGTAGATTGCTCTCGCTAGCTCTCTCTTTTTTGATTTACTGAAGTAAACATGTGTATGTGTGTCAGCTTATTGGTGATTGGTTTTATTTGTGTTTTCTTAAATTTAGTAGTTGTTTTGAGAATAGTTTGGATTTTTGAAAAAATAAAATAAACGAACTAGACACTTATCACTTGATGTTTTTGCCTAATATGTGCTTAATATATTGCTGGTGTACTTATATTCTCTACACACATACACATGTACTTTTGTCCAATAATCTGTAGTATATACATACAAATGCAGTTGTGAGTTTTTTTTTTATTTTGTCATTTTACGTGACGGTGACAACACATGTTGTTACTTTTTTTCAATATGATCTGTTGAGATTTTTGTTCATAAGGATTTCCTTACAAACAAGATGAGACGTGTTTAACTCCTTTGCTGGAGTTTCTTTGACATTCGTATGTAGTCGTATGTATGTATGTATTAACATTCCTTATATTGAAAGCTTTGCTTGTTTGTTTGTGAGTAATTTTGTGATTTAGTGCAAAAAAAGCAGCTAAAATTTGAAACTACAGGAAATGTTGTTGTTGTGTTGTAAACATATTTTTTTTCTAATACAACAGTTAAAAAATTTTTTTTTAAACTTTTTTATATTTTTCTTTCTCTTTACTTATCTTTCATTATTTTTTTTGCTGCTTATATTACAATTGCTAGCTAATGCATTCGTTTGTTAGTGATTTTTTTTCTTCTCAACTGTTTTGTTTAGAATTTTCTTACAAACAAATAGAGAAAATATGAAAACAAAAAAATTTTTTTAAGAAAATACTTCAAGTTTTGTTAAGATTTCCGGTTGGTTAGTTTAAAGATATAAATTTTCAACAGAAGAGACAGTTTGGAAAGATTTTTTTCTTTTTCTTTGTTTTAGAAAAATAAAAATAAACTAAAAATGAAATGTGCTAAAAAAAGAGAGTGACATAAAGTAGGCTACAACATTTAAGTTGAAAATGAATTTTTTAGAGCATATTTTTAGGTTACTTAAAGTAAATATTTTTATAGCCTACTCTCAAAACACAACAAAAGAGAATTGATATGATAATTCTTCATTATGGAAGCACTTTAGCAAACATAATAAAACTTTTTAAGAAAAACATGACAAAATATTGTTTCTCGAATAAATAGAAATCTTAAAATGTATATCATAAATTTAATTTGAGAATATTTTTGGCAGTTTATTATAAAAAAAAATATATAAAAAAATTGAAATTAAAAAAATTGGTTTGTTATTAGCTGAATTGCCTCTTGAAATTAACTTAGTAAGCAATAATTCAGAAAAGTTATCTTTTGATTCACATCAATGTTTTTAAATTCAGCTAGCTGAATAAATAAGAAACCTAAAATTTATAATATAAATTCAATTTGAGAATATCTTTTAAAGTTTTTATTAAAAAAGTATTGAAAATTAAAGAAACTGGACTTATTACTAGCTGAATTGCCTTTTAATTAATTTAGTAAGCAAGACTTAAATTCATATCAAACAGATTTTAAATTCATCTAGCTGAATAACAAAAGAATGTGCTCGAATAAATACGAAACCTGAAATTGATTTAATAAATTCAATTTCAGAATATTTTTGTATTTTTTTATAAAAAAAATTATTCACAATCTAAATAATTTTTTTTATTTATTAATTGCTGAATTGCCTTTAAATTGATTTACGGCCTGACCTACGATGTCACTAACGTTCGACTTATCTCACAGTTATATTGGAAACAACAACAAAATTTTAAATCTTGTTTTTTTTAATGTAAGTGTGCGATAAGTCGAACGTTGGTGATATTGTGGGACAGACCCTTAATATACAAACACGTCAAAAAAAAATTTACCTTTACATTCATATCAAACAGTTTTTGTTATTCAGCTAACTGAATTAGCTGCAAATTACATAAGTGCAGTTTTTTGTTTTTATTTATTAGATTAATTTGTAGTTCTCCTCCACCCCCTCGTAATTTAATTATTCTGCAATCAAAGAATGTAGAAAAATATATTTCAACACTAAATTTTATAATTCACACTAAACTGTTTATTTTTTACTAGCTGAATTTGAAAGAAAACTTAGTAAGCTTTAAATAAAATTTAAGTGTGCATATCATTTGCCACATTTTATTAACTTAGATTGCGATTTTATAATTCAGCAAGCTGAATTGCAACAATCTTCAAGTATTTTACTCTAAATTGTACAGGGAAACCAAACTTCATTACACTACACAATAATTTTGCTAATATGACACATATTAATCCATTTAAAAATATTTATTTCTCACGAAAGAGAGAAAACGGCCCATTGATACATAAATTGGAGGGTCAAAATATTTCACAAAAATGTTCTTCATAATGCAAGTGTTTCATAATTTGTTATGCCGCTTTACCACCGTACGCCATCTTGGTGCCGTCTCTTTCTGCTCTCTTGCCAGCATGTGAAACTTTTTTTGCAAAGTGATGTTATCATTTTCCAACACTTTAACTTAATTACATCTCAACTTTTTATAAAAACTTTCCTTGTAAATCTTTATCAATAAATGTTGTTTTAAACTCCTGAATCACTTAACTTTTGGGGCAAAAAAATACAACTACAAAATAAATACGCTGCAATATTTTGCAAAATGCCACGCCAACTACTTAATATATAGAAAACATTATTTAACCGCCTTAAGTTTCCTTTAGAAACAACAATTTCTTAACACTATTTGAGCAGTGAAAACCTCAGCATACATACATGCATCCCTTTTTTACTTATTTGAAAGTGCATACACAAAATATTACACGCAGTCACGTTTCTTTGCTGTAAATGTTTCTAGGAAATGTCAACAAATGCACTGCAGATCCTTTAAATCCTGCTCATGATGTATCCTTAAGCAGCAGCAAAGTTTTTTTTGCTGTTTTTTTTAGAGAAGGTTATGTTTGCTTTTTTCTGCTTATAAATAAAGTTAGTTTGTAACCGCCACATGAGGCGAGTTTGAGTATCGTGTATGTGACATAAACTGTTTATTAAGTTTTAGTTATATTAATTTTTCTTAACTGTATTATTGTTGTTTTTGTATATTTCAGTTGCTATTACATGGAAGAATGCTCCGGAGAATCAAAATCCCATTTTAGGTGAAGATTATTTGGTGAAATGTGAAGTGACAGCAGATCCGCAACCAACAATCGATTGGTTGAGAGATGGAGATCAGGTAAACAGTTTAAGTTAATACTCGTACTTCCCTGTACTCCCAACTCTTAAACTCTTGTACATTTCCTTTCCTTTACAGATCCGTCCTGGCGATAAATATGTGGTGCAAGCTGATGGTTTGTTAATACGTAATGTCCAAGAGTCCGATGATGGCGTTTACACATGTCGTGCTGCTGTCATCCAAACTGGTGAATTATTGGAACGTAATATACGCGTTGAAGTCTATAGCCGACCTGAGATCACCTACTTACCAAACCAGTTGGAGGCTATAGAGGGTAAACCTTTCTCGGCCAATTGCACAGCTACTGGCAAGCCGGTTCCAGAAATTTCCTGGATCAAAGATTCCACCCAACAAAATGTGGCCAGTGCTGATCGCTTCCAAGTGAATCCCCTTACTGGTTTGGTGAACATTAACTCAGTGACACAGGACGACTATGGCATGTACACCTGCATAGCCAAAAATGATGCAGGCGTTGTTGACAAAAAGACCAAATTGAATGTTTTGATAAGGCCCTCGATCTATGAATTGTACAATGTTACCGGCGTTAGCGAGAAGGAAGTGGCAATAACTTGTCGTGCCAAGGGTCGCCCAGCACCTGAGATTACATTCAGACGTTGGGGTTCCGAGGATGAATATGCACCGGGAATACAGGTCGATGATGATCGTATTGTTTTGGAACAGCATTTTGATGAGGACAAGGGAGAAAGTTCTGGTACTTTGCGCATTGCTCGTGCTATGCGTACCGATGACGGACTATATCAGTGTTTGGCGCGTAACAAGGGTGAAACGGCTTACAAGACAGGACATATAACCGTACAATTCCCACCAGACTTCACGCATATGAAAACCCTGCCACCCGTATTCAGCTGGGAAGAACGCAAAGCGAATCTTAGTTGTTTGGCAATGAGTATACCAAATGCCACCATTGAATGGAGATGGAATGGCAGACCCATAAAGGAATCATTTGATAAGAACTTGGTTATTGAGGGTACCGGACCACGCAGCAATTTAATTATTCATCCCGTAGCTCGCCAATATTACTCGGTTTACAAGTGCATAGCTACCAACATCCACGGCAGCGCTGAACATGATATGCAATTGAAAGAAGCTCGTGTGCCTGAGGCTGTAGAAGCTGCTATACCAAAACAGTTGACCGCTACAAGCATAACATTTGATATAAGAGGCCCTCCAACGGAAGTTGGTTTACCCATTACTGCTTTCACCGTTCAGTATAAAGAAGCCATTAATCCCGATTGGTCGTTGGCACAAAATCGCAGTTGGTCGCCCGATTCTCCTTATATCGTGGAAGGCCTGAAGCCGCAGACCAGATATCATTTTCGTTTTGCCGCTCGCAATCAAGTCGGCATAGGTATATGGGGTGTCAATATGCAGCAATCAACTCCCAAACGTTCGGCGCCTGAAGAACCCAAACCTTTGCACAGTCCTGTACAAAATGATATTGAAGAGCCTGTGGTGGTATCACCCTACTCCGATCACTTTGAACTGAGATGGAGTGTGCCAGCTGATAATGGTGAACCAATTGATTTTTATCAAGTCAAATACTGTCCGGTAAGTGATTTTCTTTCTTTTTATATTTAGCGCAAAAATTTTGCTCACATGATTTTCATAATAATGTTTTAATTAAATTTAACATTTGTTAACGCACTAATTATCTCAAATTATTATTTTACTTACGTTTCTTTTCCCCTCGTCTGTCTCTCTCTGTCAAACTAATCGCTAAGGCGGTTTCAGACTATAATACAAGTATTAATACTTTTGACGAAAATGTTTCCCTGATTTAATTTCTGTTTAAAAAATTTCAAAAAACAATAACAACTCAACATGTCAGAGTTGCATTTTCCACAAAAGTATTAATACTTGTATTATAGTCTGAAACGGCTTTTAGCAATAAGACTTTCATAGTGTAAACTAGGACTAAGAAGTATGTACGAAGGGCTGAGTTTTCATCTGGCATTTTATGTGTCCAAAAAAGCGTAACCACTAATTACTAATGAAAAACTGTTTGATTCAGACACGTATTTATTAAGTTAAACAGTTTCATACATAACTAATAGACAATTTTATAGAATCAAACATGATTAGAAACTGTTTAAATCAATAAATACGTGCCTGAATCAAACAGTTTTTCATTAGTAATTAGTGGTTACGCTTGCTTTTGCACATGGCACACAGATGTAAACCCGACCTAATGAAAATAAATGTAAAAAAAGCAACAGCTATTCAATGATTTCGCGAGAATAGAGTGTTGCCACGCAATTATTTTTGACCGGGTTCCACCAAGTTAAAAATTTGGTGTTTTTTTGGGAATTGTTGCAATTAAGTTTAATATTTGTTAACGCACTAATAATTGCAAATTATTATTTTACTTATTCAGTACAATCTTTTTTTTATTAAAAATACATTGAAAGTGATTATTGACGGCCAGTTCCACGATATCGACCGAAAACGTTCAATGGATAACTTGTATTGAAAACAAAATTCAAATAAGCAAATGTGAAGCCTGTTCCACGATGTCGACAGATGTCGTTCGATCGATTACTTAAATTGAAAACAAAAAATAATTTTCAGATTTTATTGTTGCTTTCAATGCAAGTAATCAAGCGCACGTTTTCTGTCAACATCGTGGGACAGACCAAAGTATATTCATATAAGGTAAACTCGCCCCCAATGCGCTGTGAAATATTCAGACTTGGTATGTCAAAAAATAAATAAAAAGTATGGACAAAAGTGTGTCGACATGTGAAGGATATTCAAATTAAAAGCGGCGAAAATAGTCACCTAAAAGTCACGCCAAAGCTTAACCGATACATTTTTTCGACCTCGTTTTTTGACGAAAATCGATTATTTACGATAGCAAATATGTAATCGATTTTGGTAAAAAAAATTAAGTTCTAAAATTATGTTGCTTAAGTTTATATTCGCCTTCATAAATTATTTTGTTGCAGTTAAAATAAAAGCCTATTTTGATAACTTAAATTATTAGCATTATTAATTTTGCTTTATTTTCCTTTTGGATTTTCTTGCAGGGTGTCAAAATGGCCGGCACTTGGCACGAGTTGGAAAATCAATGCCAATCAGCCGATGTTATCGGCAGTACATCCTATGAAATGATACACTTAAGCGGCAACACCTACTATCGAGTTGAATTGCGGGCCCACAATATAATAGGCTTCTCATCGCCGGCTTCCATCATAATGAAAACAACACGAGGTGAGTCCGATTCTGCTAATAATAATTTGGGAACATTATTGTACACGGCCGGTCTTAATTCGGCTGGTGCTGCCCCATCAACACACAAAAACTTCATTACATTTTTAACACAAACCACAAGAACAACAACAACTGCTGCTACTACTGCTACTACCACAACAACAGTCATGGCTATTGCTACAACAACATGCATAACATTATTAAGCATTTTAGCCACAATGTCAGCCTAAAAGCAAAATTATTCATGAGAAACTTTTCTTTTTAACATTCTGCTAAATTTCAAAAAAAAAAAAAAGAAATCAATATGAAGTTAATTTTTTTCAATATTGGTAACAATTTCAAAAATAGTTTACATTTAAAATTAGTGTCTTTTTTTATTTGTTGCTTTTCTCTAATAACAACAACCATACAATGGAAGTTTTTGTTTCAGTGTATTTTGTTTTTTTTTTATTCATCTCTCTTTCCACTATATTTTTAATTTAATTTTTTTTATTCTTCTGTCTATATAGTATTAATTGATTTTTGTAAGAAACATTTAATTTTACTAAGCATGCCTGGTAGAAATATTTTTGTTATTGTATCAACTTTTTTTAATACAAATACATACTTCTTAAGTAGAAAAATACTTTTTCGTAATAATCTTAAACTATTTGTTGTAAAGACTAACCCTACAAAACACAACTAAATACTATATTAAATTCTCCATTCTATTACCCACATAAAGACATATGGCATCTTTATTATATTGAAATTTAAAAATTAATCGTCGTATTAGCTTTTTGACTGTTTAATTCAGGACGAATATACAGTAAAGAGTGTGTGTGTGTGTGTGTGGCAACATTATACCGTGGTACTACAGTAAGAAGCAAGAAGAAGTTGCCATATGAATTAGGGTAGGGAAATTATGCCAAAAATTACTTTTCAAGGCAACGGTTTGATATGTACAATTTATTAAGGAATAAAAAAATATGTATAGCTTTTATTTGGCTGAAGGGTAGATTTTGTAGATGCAAACGGTTTTTTTTTTCGTTTTGAAATTTGGTATGGAAAATATTTTTGAAACGAATTTTCGTTATTTTTCATACAGGTTTGAAACGTTTTGAAACGAAATTTTTACAAAACCTGCCTATTATTCAACAATGATTTGTTGCACTATATGACTTCTTTTAATGATCACACAGACCACCTTAGAATTTTTCTCCTTGTATAAAAAACAAACTATTTTGATGCAATTGCATTTTTACCTGTTTCGATAAAAACAGTAAGTATAAAACTATTTAAGTTTGTAGTTTGACTATTAAATTAATTCGCATAGAAGTGAAAATATGGAGAAATATCGAGGAAGAATACTACTGCTATGAATCTCTTTTAGGCAACACAAAATAAAAATATAGATGTTCTAACATTTTTATACTAAAGATTTGGATTGAAAATTAAAATAATAAGTTCTTAAAACTGCACAATAATTACATTTTTAATATCTTTGTGAAATAAAAATTATAATGATGAAATGAAAATCGTATATTCTTGCTGTGGATGAGAAGTAATTCGCCAGGACCTATTAAAAGCAACGTTTTCATTAGCAATTGAATTAATTGGATCAATATATTTTTTTAATTAAATTTCAGAATTGTTGTAACTTTAATAATCCTAATATTTCAAAACTTAAACACTTTCCATGAAATTAATGAGTGGCTGTCAAAACAGCTTTTCTAAAATCTTAGAGTTTATACCGTAAAAAATATAGATTTTAAAATGTTCAATTTATAATACATAATAATAACAGTCAAACAACACTGAAAGAAATGCTATAGGTAAATCAAGCACATAAAAAAAGCAAAATACACTGCATATAATCAAAAATTCTAAAGATATCTATAAATAAGGAATCAACAAAACTCATTGAAATCATTAAAACAACACATCAAGTCATAATTACATTGAATCACTTAAATTCATTAAAACTGCAAAAATTGGTTGATACAAGTTAAAAAAAACTATTTGATTTATAAATCAAATTATAATTTGCTTAAAAGCCTCATCAAATCATCAACAAAGAGAGTATTTTTTTTTTATTAAATCATACCATTAAGTTTATATACAAAAAAATATACATACATATAAATTAATTTAATTTCATTTGTGTTATAAATACTTTTATGTTGCTTTAGTTTGTTTGTAAAATGAAATAAGTGTGTTTTTTGTTTATTATGTGACACCACATTATTTTATATGAATAAAAAATTTGTGTTGTTTTTTTATATATACAAATTCATTTTTTAAATCTTTCAACAACTGCCAAATACACACCATAAAATAAAATAAAAAAAAAGTAAAATAAAATTTGCCTAAAAAGATTTTTGTTACATATTTCGCTTTTTTCTTTGTATAGCAAATCAAAATATTCCACTATGTAAAAAAAGGAAAATTTTAAAGTTTAATTTTTCTTTTCCTTAAATTTAATATAATAATTTTATTAATTATAAGTTAGTTTTATTTGTTTTATAAAAATATTAATAAGAATATATGTTTTTAAAAATTTTCTATCAAGCCAACTTTTTAACAATCTGACAACTACTTTTGTGGTTTGCTTTGAGCCAGTCGGTCAGTGGCTGATATTCACTGTAAATTGAGAGCGCTGCTATGCTTACATGCCGTTGCTCAAAGTTGCCACATCAATGAATATAATTTAGACAAGTTAGAAATTGCTTTTATGGGCATTTCTATATCTCTTCAGCTTTCTAAACTTTTTATACATTTACTGAATTATTCATAAAAATATTTCAGGTTTATTAAGCGCTTATTTGACATATTTCTATGGCAAATTTGTCAAATAAACCTGTAATAAACCTTAAATATTTTTTATGAATTAGGCCGTTAGTTTTTATCTATATTTTTATAAATTATCATTAATTTTTTGACTAAGTTATCTTTAACAGTTTACTTAATATTGCAATAATTATTTAATAATTAAAAGAATCTAAAAATGCTTTCAAACACAAAACTATGTCTCTAGTTTTTCCTGTTTTTCCTGTTTTTTAATGCTCTGCTTTAACAAACATTTATTTTAAAAAAGCAAAATATAATTGTATTATTTCAACCCTATAAAGCATAAGGAAGTCATAAACTATAATTCTGATTTGAATTAACAATTTTTTATATTTTTGTGTGTGCATTCTTAAAAAAATTAACTGAAATTTAAAAATCATTAGGCAACTTTTAAATACAGTTAAATCAATCATAAAAATAAACATTTCATTTGAATCACTTATGTATAATTATTTTTTCTTCTTAATTTCTTAGTTCTCTTTTGCCGTTTGTATATGATGACTTTAGTTAAAAATCATAATCGATATTTTAATATATACATACATATAAAAATTTAATTTTTGTTTTTTTTTGGAATATATTAAAATAAATATTTAAAACGTATAAATTTATACTTTTTAAACAAAACAGCATTTTCATTTCTTCAATGTGGTTTTTGCTACCGTGTGTGCGTGTGGAATGTTTATGTGTTTTGCTCGTTTTGTTTTCTCTAAGTGTACTGTAATTTTTTATGTCAGTTTTTAATACAAAATTTTTATTTGTCTTACATGTTGTAGTTATATGTATATTTTGTTTCTCTAACTCATATTTCATGTTGTTTCTATATTTGTTTTCTTATTGGAAGTTCATGAAATAGGAATAAGCTAAAAACCGTTATATTAAATAGTTAACAGATCATGAAAAAGTAACATTTATTTGTGTGTTTTATAAAATAGCCACAGGGTGGCAATCTTTTAATTGTGTTTTGGACCACTACTTTATTTTAGACTTGCCATTAGACTTTTTATAAAAAAAATAATTTAAATCCTCAAAGATGATAATCTAATTAATGACCTCAAATCGTATAAAGAAATTAATTAATGTAGCGGCAACGGTAGGAAACAGCTGATCGATATTTTTATATGAAAAGTAGGTTACGTTACATTACATCTCTATAACCATTTCCATTACTTTTCACATAACAATATCGATCAGCTGTTTTTTTCTGTTGCAGTTACATTCCATTGCAGTCGGCTAAAGGCTCAGTTAGCCGACTGTAATGTAATGTAACTTTAACGTAGAAAACAGCTGATCGACATTTTTATATGAAAATTAGGTTACGTTACATTACATCTCTATAACCATTTCCATTACTTTTCACATAACAAAATCGATCAGCTTTTTCTTACTGTTGCAGTTACTTTACATTACAGTCGGCTAACTGAGCCTTAACTGAGCATTAAGTCTTGGTTCTTAAAAAGCTACCAGATCTTTTGTCATGGAATACAGTGTTGTCTATTAAATTTCCGTAAATCAACAGAAAAAACTCCAGTACAATGCATTTGATACAATTTGCATTTTTTTTATATCACATCAGGATATCATTTGAGGAAATAAATTAAAACAAAATTGCAAAAATTGACGAAACTTGGTGCTGCTGTTGATATAGCTATAAAAAAATGAGGCAAAACAGTTTATAAAAATATATATTTTTTTATTGGCAAAATAGACTTCGGTCGGTTAAAGCATTTATTTCTCTCTATTCTCATACAAATTTGGAGCAAGAGCTTTTTTTAATTTAAAATAAAAAAAAAACATATAAATCTAATTCAAATCTCCTTGAATTCCTCTTTAATAAAAAAAACTTCCCTTAGTTTTCTTTGTTAGTATTTCTAAGAAAACTTGAATCTTTTTCAATAATTATAAAGCACGCAAATGAAAACATAAGACTGTGTGTTGTAATTGTTAAATTTTTTCTTTAACTTGTTTGTGTTCTCTTCTATTTGTTATTACTAACTTTTTTATTGAAATAGGAATATCAATTAAATGTCGTATTACTTTAACCTAAACAGTTTTTTTGTGTTTTCCTAATTTACAATCTAATGAAAAACAAACAAAAAAAAAATAAATACCGTCAATTCAACGCAATTTATGTATGTATTCTAACGCATAACTCAAAAATGTATCAGATTTCACAACTAAACCACTAAAAAAATTTAAAACCCTATTTAAAATAAAATTGAAAAATTGGGTGTTAAAACCTTGTTTTTTGTATCTTTCCCATTTTTTTTCTTTCTTTTTTTCTCTTTTTATATATACTCTTTTATACTACTTTGAACTCTATAATTTTGGCACGCTCAAAACTAACTAAAAACAACATATTAAAAAAAACTGATAAAAAACCTTACGCTAAAAAAATCCTGCTTTTTATAAATATAAACCTGCGTTGCGTGCGTGTTTATGTGTGTTTGCGTATGCCCAGATAACCCTTATCCCAAAGACTCGGCTTATAGTAATCAGCTTCAAAGGAATTTGCTACTAACAACAACGTGTGGCATCTTTGTGTTTACCGTTCCCTTGCTGAGGAGCACGTTGGCAGCACTTGTACAAAAGACAGTGGCAGCATTGTAAAATACGCACTAAACACAGTCAACGGTATCATAAATAAGTCCTGATTTTTAACTTTTAAGCTGTAAAAAAAATACCAAAAATAATCTTGCATTTTTCTTAATTTTTTTTTCATTTCAAAGCGTTAAAATCCTTAATTTTCTTTATGTTAATTTTTTTTCTAATTGTTACTTAAATATTCCTTGAAGAACTAAAATGTATTATTTTAATAAGTCCCTATTTACACTATGCAAGTCTTATTGCTAAGCTGATTAGTTTATTAGGAGAGAGAGACACGGGGGGGAAAAGAAACGTTGCTGTTCCCCTCGTCTCTCTCTCCCTGAAACTAATCAGCTTAGCAATAAGACTTGCACAGTGTGATTTGGGACTAACATAAGAAATCTGTTTTACAAATTGTTCATAATACATTAAAAAAATTGTAACTAAAATAAAACGAATTTATAAGTTTTAATAACAGAAAAGCTGAAATTTTGTTTATTTGTTTTTATTTCTCACACCCACTTAAAAACATTTCCTAGGAATTTGGATACTCATGAAAACCCACGTAAATATTTCAAAAGAATTCTTGATTATTTTAAATGTCAAAATTGTTTTGCTAAGTCCTTTAGGTTTCATTTCTCACTAAATAAATATTTTTCATCATCAAAAAAAAAAAAAAAAAAAAAAACAACACTGCCAAGAGTTTGGATATTTTATGCAAATTTTCCAAAATTTTTAAATGTTTACAATAAAAACGAAAAAGAAAATTCTTCGGATTATACAACATTTTATATAGAATAAATTTTATAAATACATATACATATTTATATGTAAATATTATAATGATTGTTAGTTTAAATTGATTGTTTGCTAATAACTTAATAATAATAATTACATAACGACTTTAAAATACTGAAACATATCCTCCCAAATTTCCTATACACAATGTATTGATAATAATACACTTGTTTTAATTAAAAAAAAAAGAAACATTTTAGTAGTGTGTATTGGGAAAAAAACTTACTACAAAATGCTGTTATAGCCCTCGTTTTTAATTTTATAGGGCTTTTAGGAAACTATTTCAACACCTTTGTTTTTTTGCAGGTTTCAATTTATGCTTTAATTGCAAACAGCCGATTAGGCTGCACATACACTATACAAGCAAAGACTATACAAGACACACCTTGTTTTCATTTTACCACAAGAATATCATAACTTCTGCTCATTATTATTGCATATGCAGTTTTTACTTTGCTTTAATAATGATTTAAGACAAAAAATTTTGCTAGACATTGACAGCACTGTTTGTGTTGCCATATTAACCAAACCATAAAATTTCGTTTTGAGCTACAGAGTAGTAAGCCCAGACTAATGGATCTTAAGAAAAAGTAATAGCAATATTTAAAACAAACATCGAAAGGATACACTAATCAATCAAATTAAAAATTTTTGTTTTTTGAATTAATTTATTTTGCAGTACTCATCGAATAAAGTCATTCGAATAAGAATTATTAGCAAGTGGAAATTAAAATATTATTCGAAAAAAAAAATTATTCAAGTAAAGTTATTTAAATTAAACTTATTCTAATTAAATTAATTTATCAAATTTATGCAAATAGCAGTTTAATCGAACAACTAATATTCGAATAAGTACATTTGAATAACTTTTATTTGAATGTTTACTCGTTGTTAGAAAAAAGTTTCAAATAAAAGTTAATCGAAACAAAATTAATCGAATCAAATAAAAAAAATCTAATGAAGTTGTTCAATAAGATTTTATTCGAATAAATTTGTTTGCATAAGAATTTTTCGAACCAAAACGTTAGAATGTAAACTTTGTTGGAATAAAATTATTAAAGCGAAAATTAAATGGTTCGAATAACAATTTTTTAATAAATTGTTGAAATTTAAGTTATTTTAGCGAGCATATGACAATAATAGTTTAATCTAATAATTAATATTCAAATAAGTATATTTAAATGACTATTGTTCGAATTTTTATTCGATGTATGAACGTTATAAAAAAATTTTAAATAAGTTATTCGAGTCAAAATTAATAAAATCATATAAAAATTACTTGAATTAAGTTTTTTAATGAAAATTTATTCGAATAAATTAATTTGCATAAAAATGATTCGAGTTAAAGCATTAGAATAAAAATTATTGGAATAAAAATATTCGAGCGGATATTATAATATACAAATAAAAATTATTAGAGAAATTTATTTAAATTTAAATTATTCCAATTAATTTATTTTAACAAACTTATAGGACTAATAATCGAATAAGTATATTTGAAAAGCTATTATTCGAATATTTATTCTAATGATGAATGTTATACAAATTTAGTTTTATTCTAAATAAAAGTTGTTCTAATCAAAATTAATCGAATTATATAAGTATTATTCGAATTAAGTTGTTTAGTAAAAAATTATTGGATTAAATCAATTTTGAAAAAAACACTATTCGAGTCAAAACATTCGAATAAAAATATTTGAACTTAAATGACCCGAATAGTTTTTATATGGGTTTATTGTTCGCTTTCAAAAGTTATTTTATTTGTTTGCGCTAATATTTTAATTCAATTCTACAGATAGAAAAAATTTTCTTTAAAAGCCCTGTTTTAGGCCAGATGTATTTCTCTGCAACGCCATTTATTGATCAGTACCCGCTTTTGTAATCAAATTGATGAAAAAAAATTATATTGTTGTGTTTTAGAAATACATATGTATGAGTATGTATACGTTAAAGACAATAAAAGAAATGTTAATTAAACGGTAAATAAGGCTTAACAATTACAAAATATATTTTAAACATTAGGAAAAAAATATCTTTAGAAAAATCCAATTCCCAAGTTAGTAAATATTGAAGGTAATAAAAGTGGTTCTAAATCAGGCATTTTCAAAACATCGCATACGGAAATTGCGGCCTTTCGAAGATGCCTGTTGTAAATACTTATGCTGAGTACTCATTATGACAGTTTGTGTCATTGCAATAATTTGTAGTAGTGGTTGCGTTTGTCATTTCCGATATTTTTCATTGTGTGGCATTATGCATTACAAACATAAAACGCAATGTGCTCAATGACACCACAAAATGACAACAAAAGAAATGTCAAATGTTCACTCAGCATTACTCCGGAACTAATTATTAACTTGTCATGTTGCTAAGTAGAAGACCGGCTGAACTGGTCGTCTTAGTCCCAAATTCCAATAGTAAAGTAACAGTAAATATTTATACTATTCGTGTATTAATAAAAGAATAATATTTGTTCGTCTAATTGCTAATTTAGTTTAAGTATGTACTTAGTTGAATTTTATACGAATGATTAAATACACTTAGATAAATATATAAAAAAAACGAACCCACAGGCCACAAATTTGTACAGAGAAATCAATCCCAAAACTAATTTTTATTTGTGGCATTATTTTTATTATATATATATATATATAATAAGTGAGTGTATTAAAACCCGCCTCTTTCATCAATATTAGTAATAAATAATAAATAAACAAACATTTTGATTAAGTGTACATATGATAATAGATGAATATATTAAAAAACTATTAATAAATATAAATAGTATTAAGTAAAATTTAAATAAAAAATTCGTGTTAAACAAATTATTAAGGACTATGGTGTATTTAATAACAATTATTTAACGGAAGTCGAGTGGCAGCACTGGCAAAAAGAGAGAGAATGTTGACAAAATTAATTCAATCAAACCAACCGTTGCAACGGTTTAAATTGTTGACATTTAATCTTTAAAGCAGAGATGGACAAATGTATACCATATAAATACAAACTGAAATACACTGGAAAAAAATCAATCAACCCCATAAAGTTGAAAATGTCTTTGAGTGTAAAAAGGCTGTGAGTGGGTTTGGGAACAACAAAATAAAGCCTACACAAATTTTAACTATACTTGATTTAAAGGATAATATCAAATTATAACATTATTCAATTAAAGGAAATATACTACAAAAACCTGGGGAAATTTAAATAAGTAAAAAGAGAAGTTATATTTATGACAACAATGCCGAAGTTTTTTTTCCTTCCTAAATGCAAATTTTAGCGGTAATTTTCACAAATTGTTGTAAAAAAAGTGCTGTAAAAATCAAGGTAATATAAAACAAGCAACTACTAGTATAAATTTAATTATACAAAATATCACAAACTAACATTTAGTAAAAAAAACTATTAATGACAACTCTTAAATAGCCACGTTTAAAACAAACCTATATCACCCAGTACATTTAAAAATTTCACATTGTAAATACATGTATGATTTTTCTCGTTTCCAGCTTTTTACAAGAACTCTTACTATACTTTCTACCTTAAAGCTTGTGTTAATATTTGTAATATACAATATACTATATTTATTTTCATAATAATTTCACCCATGTCAAAGAAATTACTCAAACAATTTTTTTGTATACATAGTTTTTTTCATTTTCGAAATAAATTTTTTGCATTGGTTGTTGTTTCTAAGTTTGTAATTGTCCATATTATAATTTTTACAAAAATTGTTTTACTGACTGCATGATGCTTTAATTGCTATATAACTAAATTTAAGGCAAATTGGTTAAGTAATTTATGCTTTTTTTTCAATAAAATAAAATTCTTTATTTTGAATTATTAGTTGATTCTTTTCAGATAATAAATTTGTAAATTATTTTTGAGAATAATTTCAACACTTCAGAAACTTCAAAATTCTTACACACACACAAAAATGTAAAAAAATATTTAAAAAATATTACCAAACTAAACATTTTATTTAAAATTATTGATATTGGAGTTTGCTTTTAGTTGTTAAGTTTAGTGATTTAAGCCTAAAAGAAATTTTCATGAAAAAATATTTTTTTTTTGAATTTGTAAATTTGAAATTATAAATTTAATATTTGTAGAGCTAAAGTAGACACGATGCAAGCGTTTAATTAGATTCACTTCATGCATGCTTGATTACATCGCACTAAGCCAGCAAAAATAGTGTACTGCCTCGTCTGTACGCAGCATAAGCTTTGCTTTAATTGAAGGAGTTGCCACACGATTTTGATTTTTTTGTTTTACTAATTTCCCATTTTTTAAAACATGTGTATACATGTTTAATTTTAAAAATTTAATTAAAAAGTTAAGTAAAAAGTTTTTAGGAATAACCAACATTTCTCATAAACTGCCAAGAACCAAAAAGTATGAGCTGGCCACCTGATCTAAAAGTATAATTAGTAAAAACGTATCGTGTTTGCAGGGATCAGTTGGCAAAAGTTTTAAGACAAACAAATCCAGTTGCAGTTTTTCTAAGAAACGTTTGCTTGCTTTTGTCGTGTCACGTTGTCCGAATTTCCGCAGCAAATATATTTTTACATTGCAACTATCAATCTTTGGTGCACTTAGAAATCAAAAGGCATATAAAATAAAGCAAAAAAGTCTAAATTTATTTTATTTTTAATTAAATAAATATAAAATAACAAAAATTAAAAATTTTAAAAACGGCTGGACTGATTTTCTTAAAACATGGCTAAGAACCCTCTCGATCAAGTCACCTTTCAAACAGAAAAAACTAAATCAAAATCGGTTCAGCCGTTTGGTCTATACGTGGACACGGACAGACACACACTACAAACTTATAACACCACTTTTTTTTAGTCGGGGGTTAATAAAATACATGAGGCCCAATTAAACGAAAACATTCATAATTAAAATTAACTTATAAATTTGCAGCAAGAAGAAGAGCAAATTGACGGCAAACTTTGCACCATACGCACCAATCAATAAACATTAACTGCCGAAGTCATAGGACATCATATTGGTTGTACAAAAGGCTTAATCCCGGTTCAGACTTGAAATTTTTGTTGCAGCAATTCTTGAATATGTGAGAGAGTGTTGAAATAGATATAAATACATTTTGTATTCTTCTCTCGCTATATTTCACTTGAAAGTAAAAAGTTGCTACAACAAAATTTGCAAGTCTCGACCGGGACTTGCATGGAAATTCGTTTATTAAACTAAAAGTATGTTTTTATAAATAAGGCCTCAAATAAATAAATATTTAATTATTTATTTGTTAATAACAGCAAAACACTAACAAAAATGGCGACAGAACATACAATATGGTTTAACTAACTAATGCCAAAAGTTCAATGATTGTGAAAAATCTAACGGTACACGATACGTTTTTACTAACCCTGCCTAAAGAAAGTGATACAATATCCAGTATTCTTTATATTATTCGCTTACTTTGGCTTTTTGCATTCGCTTTCGCTAAACTGATATTCACTACTTCCCTACTTTTTACCTACCAGCTCTGATGCAAATTATGTTTGGGCAGCACTGGCAGCCAGCGTTGCCACAAACTTAGGGCAGAAAATATTCGTATTTTGGACAATAAAATTATAAAAAATTTAAGTTGTTCAAATTTTGATTTCCTACATTCAATTGTATTATTTCTGGAGCCTGTTCCTCAAAACTTACAAGTGTTGTAATACAATTAAAATAGTTGTATATACATGAAAATAATATATTTTCACAACTATTTAATTTTTGTTTTTTTTTCAATAATTGTAAGTCTTGAGAAACGGTCCCCTATTACAATATGAATGTAGATTTCGATATTTTTGTTCCAGATTAATGGTTCGATTATTTAGTTGCTTTGCCAACTGCAACAGCTGCTACTTTCAGTTGTTAAACAGCAATGATATTGGCAACCACAGATTTTAATTAAACTTAAACATTATTTTCATGAAATTTTCTTTCTTTAAAACAACATACATACATATTAATAATCACACATAAAATAAGCCTGAAATTTCAATATGTATAACAAAATTTACACTAAATGTGAGAGACAAAACTTAGAAGTCTAGTTTGAACTTTGTTAAGCAAAAAAAAAAAAGGAAAAAAGAAAAATTATCCCCCAAGCCTTAATAAAAATATCCTTACTTATTTAACTTAGATTAACTTTTTTTTTAAAATCTACAAATATATTGATATGGAATTTTATTATTTCTATTTAAACCCTTTAGGTATCGATGTTATACAAATTGCCGAGAGACAAGTGCTATCCTCAGCCTCTATTGTGGGCATAGCAGTGGGCGGCGTGCTGCTGTTACTCTTCATAGTGGACTTGCTGTGCTGTGTAACCATTAATATGGGTGTAATGGCCAGCATGTGTAGGCGCACCAAACGATCACCCTCCGAAATAGATGAGGAAGCAAAATTGGGCAGGTAAGCTTAAGCAGCAAAGCTTTTTTCTTAAAGTTTTTACACTTTTTACACCTTTCTTTGGATTGCAGTAAATTTTTAGGCTAAAATATTTATTATCATTTTCAAATCATATAATATTGCACTAAATATAAGCAAATTCTTTGCTTTGTTTATTTTTCTTGTCTTCCTTTTTTTAAAGTGTTAAATTAACTAAAGTGAAAGCTTATAATCTGGATTTAAATTATCATTGGGTATTTCAACGGCCCAAATCGTTTCTAAACAATCGCAATTCATTAACATTGGTTTAAATTTAATGTTTTTTCTTTTAATTATACTTTTAAGTTTACTTTCTCAACAACAACAAAAATATAGTGCAATATTAAATGACTTTTTCTCAAAAATAAAAAAAATCCCTGTCCTTTAACTTCCCTGAGCTTTAGTTTAGTTTTAGTTCATCAAAAGTTTTAAGACCTCCTTCCTCTTCTTCATGTCATACATATGTTTTTCATTTCCTTCTCACCTACCCACATCATAAATCTTTATATCATAATTCATTTATCGTAACATAAACGTAAAAATCATTTATGCCCTTCAAACAAATCAAAACAAATATCACAAATTTAACCAAGCAGTCTTTATGGTTCGCGTTCCCCGCTACCTTATTACAGTGGCCAGCTGGTTAAGGAGCCACCACCATCACCGTTACCTTTACCACCACCCGTTAAATTAGGTGGATCACCAATGACATCACCATCGTACGTAAAAACTCAATCAATTGCATATATTTTACACACTCTCATTTGTTTTATTTTTTTAACACCCATTGTTAATTGTTTACTTATGTATGTATGTTTACTAATTCTTAAACATCCTTACTTATCACTTCATGGCACATCATACACACACACACATACACACACACTTATGAAAATGAAATCAATCCTTTTAGCAGTTATTAAGGGCCAATTTCACCAACTCTATTTAAATATAAATTGATATTTAAATGTTGATTTTCATAAGTTTTTGTATGAAAAAATTACTTTTAAATATGTATTGATATAATATCAATGATATTTAAATAAGTTGGTGAAATAGGCTCTAAGTATATATATAATAAGAAATAAATATATTGCACAGATTATAATTGCTTATTTAGATTATCTAGAACACTAACTAATACAACTAGAAAGCACGTAGAATTTAGTTTAAAAAATATATTAAATTTACAGAAAACAGAAAAATTATTACTAGACTCAATGAACAATCGAACGCAATAGCAAAGAGAGGAGTTTTTCGCGACATTTACGTTCAGACGTTATTATTTCCTTAAGAAATAAAGTAATAACTTTTTATGTTTTTAAATCGATTGCAATCCATCCATTAAGTACAAAATTTCTATACAGCGGCGACAGGCTCGAAATCTCGTACTACACCATGTATTGAGGTCATATGGGGCTACTGGTACCTTTAATAGTATTTGCATGCAACATCAAGCTGTTGGGAATGGCTAAAATATGATCAGTACCTGGATTCAGTAACGCAAATGATTACAACTTTCAGTTTTTTTTAGTGTCACACATATACATACATATTTTTAATTGTTTAATAATCAAATTGTAAATATAAAAAATTAACATTGAAAATTGCGCCAAAACAATTAATGTAAAATTTTTACTACAACTATAATCTGGGCTTTTATTATATTTACAATAATATGATATGGCAGCTCAGTTAAACTTTGGACAGAAAATAAAAAGGCTGGCAGCACAGTCCAATTTTGTTCAGAAAGTCCCGGTTCACACGTTTCAACTTTTGTTGCTCAACTCGTAATTCAGCTGTAAGAAAGACTGAGACGGAAGTACAAATACCTCTTTTTTTCTCATAGCTGAATTACGAGTTGAGCAACAAAAGTTGAAACGTGTAAACCGGGACAAAGAAATTAAAATTAAAACAATTCAAGCTGAAAACAGGGTTGTCAGATATGGTAATTTCCGCCAAACGTGGCGATTTTTAAACTTGTTGGGAGTCTACATTTTTCTGGCGATAAATAAATTTGTTCGCTATTTTTTAACAAAATTGAGCTTGAAAATTTTTGTAATTCAGGAAAATTAGTATGTTAAAGGAATAGTTTCAAAAATAAATGCTACCAAAACTCGTCCGCAAAAAACTACTACTTTTGGCGAGTTTCTGCTAAATTTTTATACCATTATTTTATAAAAATTTATATTACAAAAGTGTTATTTAAAAACAAATATTAAGAAAAACTATATAAAAATTTATTTTGGTGATTTTTAAAATCACTTTGGCGAAATAGGCCGAAAAAATCTGACAACTTTTCTCTCTTTTAAGAAGAGTATTATTTATACTTTTATGTAAACTCCCTTCTGTTTTGCAAGGGAAAAATTAATTTTTGGTGAAAAAAGTTAAAATACAGGGAATTTTTTCTCCCCGCATTTGGGACAAACACGTTAAGTTTTAGGGAAAAGGGAATAGTAAAAAAAGTCACACGGAATTGTTTTTTATGACTGGGCTGATTTATATTATGCACAAATTGCGAATCGATAATTATTTTTAAGGTTTTTTTTTCAAAGAGCCTGTAAATTTAATATACATATTTTGTAGTATTTTATTAACAAAAATCTTAAGTATCCCAGCAATGAAGTATACTTTAACTCATGAAACTATTTCTTCCTTTCCTATTTCACAGGGATGAAAAGCAGCCCTTGCAAACACCCACTGGCAGTTTGAAACAAAACTCTACCATTGAATTTGATGGGAAATTTGTACATTCCCGTAGCGGTGAAATTATTGGTAAAAATTCAGCAGTATAATTTATCTTCTACAGAATTAGCGGAGTTCGAATTATGTTTTAAAATATAAGAAAATCCCTTAAAAAAGATTTTTCTCGCATTTTGGACATACATACATAAATATGCTTGCATTAATAAAAATTCTTGTAAAAGAATAATTTATATAAAACGAACATATACATATTTACATAACAAAACTTTTTGAATATAAAATAAAAAAGTATTCATATTTTTAGGTTTATTTTTTTTAATTTCCAAACATTAATTAAATTCCTCAAAATAAGTTAAAGACGAAAACTAAGCGAAAAGTATTAAAATCGCAAGCGTTTGCAAAAATTTTAAATGTACAAATGTCGAAACAATTAAAGGGAAGCACTTATGATCTATCTGATTACACTTGTGCTGAATAATTTATGTAATTGAATTAATTTCAACAAATTTTTTTTATTTGTTTCCAAATGCCTTAATTATAATTACTATTACATTTTTGTTTAAAATAGTTTAAATATCGATTTCATAAAACTAACATGCCATTTATTTAAGTAGCAATTAATAATTTAGCTTAAGGTAATTAATTTTATTGTATGTATTTCATTTTGAGCCATAAGACAAGTTTTATACATTTCAAAAATTTAAAAGTTCAAATTCGAAGCAGGAATTGCTTAAAAAATTAAAAACAAAAAGAAAAAATTTTCTAACCAAAAAATTTAGTTTGCAATTAACTATTTGATCTTATCAATCATTTTCATTTAAAAAAAAAATAATATAGACATTTAACTTTAAACTATACAAAAAGTAAAAATGCCAAAAAAAATTATACTTCACTTCTCTCTCTCTCTGTCTCTTTATTACAAAAAAAAAAATATATATATATATATATGTATATATATATATATATATATATATATATATATATATATATATATATATATATATATATATATATATATATATAAGAAAAGTACAATTTCCTTAAAAATTATTCCGGGTATATAAATTTATTTATGAACTTCGCATTTAATATGCAACGGAAAACTAAAATTTGAAGCAAATACGTCCACCGAAGTTGTAATAAAATTTACATTACATTTATCAGAAAAATTTTTATTTTGAGTTTTACTTTTTATTCATTTATTAATTTTGAACCCATACTGCAATAGATTCTGCTTCTAGAAATTTCTTATTTCCTTATAAATTTAATTAAGAACTATATATCAGTCTTTGAAATTAATAAACAATTTAAAACTGAAGAGTACGGAAAGGTTAGAAGTGAATATGTGATAGATTTTATCGGATTTCAATCAGAGTTGCAATGCGAGAGGTGTCAAATACAGCTCCGAAAAACTTACTTATTTCTGTTTTGTGAGAGAAATTTTTAACAACTCCGTTATGTACGATAGTGAATTCCTAACTTAGGGAATGCTAACAATATTTTCGTGGTTATGATGAACTTATGTATTTATACTATAGCATAAATAAAATGAAGTTTAATAAACTATAAATGGAGCCATTATAAAGTCAAATTAGCGGTATGGAACTAACAAATGATTTAAAATTTGTTTTTATGTCATCTTTTTTTAAGACTGCAAAAATACTTAAAAATTTTACATCAATTCGATGTAGTCAATAACATGACATTTACTTAAAATTTAAATACTTACATAAATGCAGTGGCGCTATTCGATGTTTGATGCAAATGGTCTAGCGCAAGTGCAAAAGCAAAATGTAGCTTTTCTTAGGATTGTGTGTGTATTTTTTTGTTGGATTTTACAGAAGAGCTACAATATTTTGCATTACAATGACGCAAGACAATTTGCATCAAACACCGAATACCGCCAATGTATTTATTTTATTGGTACTTAAACTACATGACAAATTGACAAGACTCAGCTTCCTTGAATTAGAATTTTAATTAAATAAATTATTTAATGAACAAGCATCTTCTTTGTTTTATGAAAATTATCTAGAAACAAAATGTTAAATTTAAGTATGTGGCTTTTGTAATAAAAAAATTCAACTCATAAACAATTTAACAAGCTAAAACAGCAATAATTAATGAAGGAATAAAATATGCAAAATTTACAAAGAGTGGTAAATTGATTGCAAATTTCAAAAAGCTCAAAATTACTCATCAATTTTTAAAAATTTTCTGTTACAAAATAATACTTGTTTAAAGACCTGCACAACTCACAAAAAACTATTTTTTAATAAATTTCAAGTCATAGAAAAAATTATTTCTCCCACTACTCTTTGTATACAATTTACAAAAATTAAAAAAAAAATGCTCAACATATTCATACATATGTAGTAAATTAAAATGTTAAGAAAATATTCGAATCCCAATAAGATTTTTTCAAGTTATGTTAATTTGCAAATTAGTTATATTAAAGCGGTATTAAACTTTATGTCTTATAACTTATTTAATTAAGAAGTTTTCTTGTTGCAAAAATTTTAACTTTTAAGAACTAACATTAGTACTGAAATTGAGGCCAAATTAGTCAAAATAAAACTATAAAACTATTTATAACAGAAAGTAATTTCATTAAATCCTCTGTCAAAATACACTGCATTGAAAAACTCAATCCTAAAAATAAAAATAATAATAATAATAATAATAAAAATACAATAATACTTGTAACTGCAATAATTTTTGTTTATAAAAAATAAGTTGGCAGCACTGAATAAAAAAATGCACATAAACATAAATAAAAAACAAGTAATTTAAAAATGTCATTATCATTTGGCAAAATATTACCGTTATAACTATGTAAAAGAAATATTAATAGAACTTGTTTGAATATGGCAATGTTTATAATGTTAATTTATTACAAGGTTGCCAACTGAGAGGGAGATGTAATACATATGTATACATACATGTGTATGTCTTACGAATTTTCGTCTTTAATATATTCATTTACCGTTATGAAGTCATTAAATTTGTTTAATTGCAAACGAATTTCATTCATTATTTCCCAGTGAATTTTAGCAGCATAAAATTTAATAGTTATAATTTTTTTCCACTTTAAAATGCAGTGTATTCATTATTCGGCATAATCGAATATAAAGAGAGAGAAAAATATCTTTTATGCATGTAAACGTTTTTTTTTTATTTAAACAATGAGTAATTTTCATTTCAGTCACTATATTTTTTATTATAACTATTTTTTTAATACCAAAACTTGTGTATATTACCATTAGATTTAAGATTATCTACCTAGTTTAAATTAATTTTAAGTCAGTGTATTTATTAGTAAAGTAAGTTAAAAAAAATATTATTTAAGAAAAATTAACAAACAAATATAAAACTATTCCACCACATATATATTATATTTATACAGAAACGAACAAAAGTCTCATAAATGTATATGCAATTAAAGTCAAACCGAGATTATTATGAAAATTTCATTCAATTGCAATTTCATTTCAATTAACATATTTTTCTTTTCTTTTATATATGAATATTTTGCCTAAAAACAAGCGCCTTTTACGAGCTTTTTATTAAAATAGCAAAAGATAAAACAAATATTTAATAAAAATAAATATAAATGTTAAAAGAAAAAATTGTACAAATATTTTTTTCGTCGATATAAAAGAAAATTTACATTCATATACAAACAAACATACATACATACTACATGCATACATACAAAAATATTAAGTGTATTATATAATTTAATATTTATTAAAAAAAGTTAATGTCGAATTTATTATAATAACCGCATAACAAACAAAAAACTCTATAAATGGATATGTATTAAAAATAATATTATTAATAAACAGCAGAATAACAACTTATTACAATAATAAAATGCATTTAATATTTTACATTATGTTCATATTTATGAGAAGAAAAATAAAAAACAGGCTAATTATTACATGAGAAAACTTTGAAGCTTTTTTATTCCCGTTTCTGTTTTAGTTATTTATTTTTTCATTAAAAAATAAAACCTATAAATAAATAATTTTCAAAAGTATAAAATTGTTTTATTTGAAGAAATGGAAATTAAAAGTTGAGGTAAGTAGCAACTACATATATGTATATGATACATTTATTTTTTAACCGACTTCAAAAAAAAAAAGGAGGAGGTTAACAATGCGCCTCTATTTTTTTTTTTGTTTTTTGGGTGTTACTTCATAACTCGGTACATTTTAAACCGATTGTAAAAATTCTTTTTTAGCTGAGAGGGTATAGCTTCCAATTGATCCCATTGTAAAAAAGTGGGCGGCGACACGCCCAAAAATTTTTTAATTTAATTTTGATATTCTATTTATTTTATTGCTGCGAAACCTATAAAACATTTTTGGTTTTTGTAATTTCTTCATTTTAAAGTTGAAAAAATGGGCGAAGTTACGCCCATTAGAATTTATTATATTTCACACGGTTCTACTTAACCGGTTTTTACGAAACTTACCACACAGCTTGAGGTCTAAAATAGACAAATCCTGCATTTGATCAAATGGGCGTAGTCAGCCCATTGAAATTTACTATTTTATTTTAAGTGGTTCGACTTTACCGATTTTTACAACACTTAACACGCACCCTGAGCTCTGAAAAACACACAATCTTGCATTTAAAAAATGAGCGAAGGCACGCCCATTAAAATTTAATTTTATATTTCAGGTACTTCTTCTTATCTTCTTCTATCAATCAGATCTTTGCATTGAAGTCGGTTTTTTTGGCAGAATTATAATTATTTCTTTAGTGGTCAACCGCTAATAAATTTTAATTAATTTACAGTTTTTGTAATGAAGATTTATCCCACTATTAAATCTTTACATGATTTTTAATGAAAAATGGTATGGCAAAACTCATTGAAACCATGTTAGAAGCTATTTTTAAAGTTTAATTTTTCACTTCCTCCATTCCTTTTCATATTGTGCTTGAAAAGCAATATCAAATTTGTATACACGTGTAACTGTACACTTTTCTTATCACTAAATGGTATTTTGCACTATATCTACGCTATATAAAAATTATTGTTTATCTTTTTTAATATAAGATTGCTTGGGCGTTTGTTTTCCTATTTTATTGCTAAATATAAGAGTGAATAGTAATTATATAAATATATGTATTATCGAAAATATTCTAATAATTAAAAATGACCTCTTTACAGTTTACATTATACAAAATTATATCAAAATAAAGGTTTTATTTTCAATAAGCTTTACTTTGCACTTAACAACACTGCTACTGCAATAATTTTTCCCAGTATGGCAACACAATACTTATGCTTTGTTCTTTGACACTTCTTGATGCATTGTTTTTTTTTTATAACTAATAATAATTTTGTTTACCTTTTTTTATCTCTAAAATAATTTGTACATACAAGCATTTTTTATAGCTTTTTGCAAAACAAACAACTTTTACCTACAAGCTGAATAGCAGAAGAGCACTTTTGCAAGTAAATTAATTACCTCAACAACAACACGAGAGCCTGCATGTAGTAAATTAGATACAAAAATGACCGAGAAACGCATAAAGCCCAGACAAGTTTTGGTATTGATAATAGTATTTCTGGTAATTTTATTAATGGTACACCGCAATGGCAAAAAATTTTGCCAAGGTCCTGCCTACCTACAGGCCATGTATGCCAAGCAGCAAGATGAGGAATTGCCTACAATATATTGTATAACACCCACATATTCCAGGCCACAACAAAAGGCCGAACTGACAAGGTGAGTTGTCAATGAGTTTAAAAAAAAAATATTTTCGTTTTTAATATTTCTTATCTTCATGAGTTTCATTATTACTAATTTTTTAGGTTATCGCACTTATTTATGCTGGTGCCAAATTTACATTGGGTTTTGGTGGAAGACTCTGAAACAACGACTCAATTAGTGAGAAATCTCTTAGAACGAGCTGGCTTAACCCAGCGTTCCACCCAACTTAATACAAAGACGCCGGCTGCCTTTAAACTAAAACATAATGATCCTAATTGGATTAAACCGCGCGGTGTGGAGCAAAGAAATTTGGCTTTATCTTGGATAAGAACTAATGCCAATCCTGATAAACATAGCATTGTGTTTTTCATGGACGATGATAATGCTTATAGTGTAGAATTGTTTGCAGAAATGTCAAAGCTGGAAAAAGGAAAAGTTGGAGTTTGGCCGGTAGGTTTGGTGGGTGGCCTAATGGTAGAGAAACCTATACTTAATAAAGAAACTAAAGAAGTTATTGAATTTAATGCTGCTTGGCGTCCTGAAAGACCCTTCCCTATCGATATGGCCGGTTTTGCCATAAGCATGGACTTATTTTTCAAATATCCTCAGGCAGTTTTTAGCTATGAAGTTCAACGTGGTTACCAGGAAAGTGAAATTTTAAGGCATTTAACAACACGTGCTGAATTGCAGCCATTAGCTAATAACTGCCAGGAAGTTTTTGTATGGCATACAAGAACAGAAAAAACTAAATTAACAAATGAAGAGGCACTTAACAAACAAGGCAAACGTTCAGATGAAGGCATGGAAGTGTAAAGGCCTAATAGGAAAACATTTTTATTTATTTTATTGTAGAAGAAAATTAAGTAAATTCCTCATTTTGATCCATATGTGTTAACTTTAGCTAAGTACGAAAAAGTTTTTAAAAAATATTCCTTCAAATGCACAATTACTTATTTCTAAAAGCGCTATGATAATTCCAAACATTTTGATATTACATGGAATACAGAAGAAACGAATAATGAGATTAGTTTTACAAGTAAGAAATTCTCATTTTCTAAAAATTTAAAATAGTAATAAACTTTGTCAGATACCGAAACCTTTGAACTCAAAAAATAGTATAATTTTTAATGGGTTTTTAAATAAACCAACAAAACTATGTCTGAGGAAATTTTAATTGGAATATTGAAAAATACAATTGTATGAGTGGTAGATCGTACAGACGTTGTTGGTAGTTTCTATATAAACATTTATTTATCAACACTGTATTGAAATTCCGAAAAATTCACCCACGACCTACGACTCCTATGATAGGTTGTGAATTGGGCAAATATTTAGTTCATATAATCATTTATAATGATTACGAAATTATCAAATATCTCTCTATTTGAACTATATTGAAATATTTTTATATGCGTAATTTGCCCCCAGGACCAACTAATAACGGCTTTTATATTAACATAATCTATCTCATATGAATTTTGATGGAATATATCATGTTACCTATTAAAACTTGAGTATTTTTTCTGTACACAGATATGTATACTTAAAAGAACTATAAAATTTGTATGGCAAAAGTTACCACAGTCTTCCAAAGAAAAAAATAATGGTATGTAATAATATTAACAAAAAAATAATAACAAATAAAAAGAAAATTATATTACTAAAATAATAGCATTTTTATTATGTACATAATAAAGGTATTCACGTCAACTCTTGCAACTGTGCAAAAATGCATAATTGCACTTTCTGACGTGAGCAGAACGTGTTTAGTTGTCTATAAAGCAACACAATATGTGCATAGATATATTGTACTCGTATGTTTCTTAATTGTTAAAAGAAACGAAGAAAACAAAGTGTTTTAACTTCGCTGATTAATTCTGTAATTAATTCACTAATAAAAATATCAATATTAATAATACTGGTATTATTTAACAAAATTGTGATAACAATTTGACCCATAGGTCTTTCGAAAATAACAAAATTATGTATTTGTTATATTAAAATCGAATTTGAAGATTTCTTTATAATTTCTAGCTAAGACTTTTTAAAATTATTTAAATTTTATAGTTTTTTAATTCATTTATTTGTATAGAAAATATCTTTAACCTCTTGTTTTTCATTTAAAAGAAAAACATTAAGGTATTTCTGCGTTGTAATTTGGTGTATGGTTGATTTTATAAGTACTTTTTGTCCATTTTTTTGGATTGCCAATGCTATAAAAAGTTGCACAACTTTGCAAAATTTACTCTGATAATCTTGCACTTACTCAGACCCTGATAATTTTGCATCATTTGTGCAAAATAATTTTCTATGTGGTTGTTGTTATATTTTTTGAAAATATTTGCAATTTTGCTTTTCTGGAACAGTGCAACTTTTGACGTGAATACCTTTAATATGTATGTATTTGTGTGTTCATATCGTTCATTTACTAAGCAACCATAACTCAAAAAAACTAGTTTTACAAAAAAAAAATTAATTCAAGCAGAAATTAATGGAAATATAAAACTTTATTTTTCTCTTCAGAATTGAGTATACGAAATATTTGATGAAATTTTTACAAAATGGGAGAATTGAAATGAGTATCAATTATGCATTATTAACTCAAAAATTGCATTCATTTCAGTTATGACGATATTGAAGTAAGTGAGCGAGCGATATGTATTTATGTAAGTTATTTTTGTTGGAAATAGCATTCTACTGAAAAAGTTGTCTGAAGCTCAAATTGACAGTATTAAGTTAACTAATTGATAGGAAAAATCGTAAGTTAAACCACGGGCATTAGTTAACTATAGACTGTGAATTTGGACCTGAACAACTTAAATTGTCTATAGAAATAAATGATTAATAAAGTCCCAAATAGAAAATTTTTTCGAACATATAAATTTCCTACAGACAAATTTTCAGTCATAAATTTAAATTTATTGCTGAAAAAATTCGAACGTATAAATTTTCTATTTTTTCGAACATAAATTTGTACTTTACATTTTTTAAGCACATAAATTTTCTGCAAAAATTATTCTCTAAGCTTCTGAATTTTCTTTTTTTTTTTTTTGACAAAATTGTTCCAATTTATAAATTTTTTATAAAATGTACTTTGAACATACATATGTATATATACATACATATAAATTTTTCAAAGAAAGTTTTTCGAAATAGTCTATCGTGAATTTTATAAATACAATTTTTCTAAAATTTATGCAAAAAATATTTCGAACAAATAAATATAATTTTTTTCGAACATAAGTTTCGTAAAGAAAAATTTTCGAATTTTTGGATTTTCTGCTCAAAATTTTTCGAACATGTCGTACCATAGCCGCCAAAATAGCTTAAGCGACATAATTTTCGAACCTCAATTTTTGACCAAAATCGATTATTTCCGATCGTAAATAAAAAAACGAGGTCCAAAAATGTGTCTCTTAAGCTATTTTAGCGGTTATGACTCGATATACTAATTCTACAAAAAAACAATGCAAAATCTTTTTATAGAAAAGTTTTTGAATTCTTAAATTTTCTGCTCAATTTGTTCGAACATTTAAATTTCGTATAGAAAGTTCTTTTAATATATGGAGCTAAATAGCCAAAAAAAAAAACTCAAGCTACATATTTTTAGCTTCCTTTTTCGATGAAAATCGATTATGTATTTATGATGGTAAGTCCCTATTTACACTATGCAAGTCTTATTGCTAATCTGATTAGTTTATTAGGAGAGAGAGACGGGGGGAAAAGAAACGTTGCTGTTCCCCTTGTCTCTCTCTCCCTGAAACTAATCAGCTTAGCAATAAGACTTGCACAGTGTGATTTGGGACTAAATAATAGATTTTTATCAAAAAATCAAGCTCAAATATTACGTCGCATACGTTTTTTGGCGGTTATGGCATGATATACATACATTTTTTATTAAAAATATTTCATACTCGTAAATTTTCTATAGAAAATTTTTCGAATTACTCAATTCAAATTCTTAGGTGCATGAATTTTTGGTAACTTTATTACAAACTTTCGCATACTAATTAATAGTCATAAACAAAGTATACTTGTAATTGCCATGTAATTTAAATGGTTTTGATCATAGGTTTGTGCCTAAGATGACCGACTGAACTAGTTCGACCCAATTCTATATAGAAAACAAGCAAATACATAGATACATATTGTATGTACCTATATGTAAATATATGTCAAGAATTTTAATCTCTAAAAAAACGCAATGCAAATTTAATTTGTTTAAAAGAAGCTCATGCAAAATATTTACATATTTGAATCGATTTGTTGCAGCTGAGTTACACATTTATGCATGTACATATACATATCGTCGTTCGTAAGTTATTGTGTTCCATATGACAAAAATGTTTTTTTTGGGAAATCGCTGTTAAAGTTTAGTTATTAGTTACAAAAAATTGAACCGAAAAAGTTGTCGCAAACATTTTACCCAGAAAACTTCTACAGTTTCTGGGTTTTTCTGTAAAAAAAATTTTCGTCCTTGGAAAAGATTTTAAGAGTAAGACGCGTTTTAAAAAAATCGCTTTGTTCAGTATGCACTTATTTACGAAACTCTCATTATTTTATAGCATATAGAACAAAATGTAAAAAAGTGTTGTGTTTTAAATACTTCAAGTATATGCTGGTTATTTCCCTGCAGGAAATGGAACTAACACAAGACTAGTCACGTGATCGGTCCCCAAGTGATAGAGACCAGTCCGAGCTCTACCACTTCCTTTGATGCGGACCAGTCACTTTTACATGGGGATGGCCTACGATGGCGTTAATTAATACTTTGTATGCACCTTGTGACTTGTCACTGAACTATCTCATGGGGACATAATCGGTGTGGAATAACATAAATTATTTAAAAATGTTATTCCGACAGAGCGTTATTTATCTGATTTTCGAAGTTTTTCGGGATGTTAAAAATGCTAAAAGATTTCTTTGTTAAAAATAAGATTTATAAGAATATGATATTTGGTACTTTTAGTATATTATTTTAGGTCCTTTTGACTAAAGTACTGACATATTGTCTTATTTCCTTCATCAAAAATATGAATTATATGCATTCATGTATTTGTCTTATACATGTTCTATTCAGCAAATATTTTGTGTTATTTATTTTGTTAGTTCATTTGAAACAAAATGAATTTTTCTTGAATTCTAATCCAGTAAAATCAATAGATATTAATATACTTGAAGGTTTTTGAGAAAATAAATATGGCACCGCTGTTCCGACACTTAACTGTAACAATGAAAATTTTTAACTTTCTTTTTATTGTTACAAATGCAATTGTAATTTATTTTTAAACAGATATTTTTTGGGACTCGAACTGGTTAAGTTCAGGTTAATATCTAAGAATAGTTACGGGACTGGTTCCAGAGTGGCTTGGCGGTACAATTGTTTATGTTTATACTGTTTGACAGGTCCTGGACTCAACCACATCGAACTTGTTCAGTGCCTTTCACTATAATACTAGACCAAATCTCAATTAAATTGACAAAAGATCACGACTATACATCACCACAATGGTGAATATATAACCATTTACAGAATATGTCCTTTTTTCATCATACACTACTCATTCGTCATAGGACGAATACGTTTCGATGAATAGTCAGAAATTTTTTTGCAGGGTATTATCATTTCAAGCAACTTTGCGATCCATCCACAAGTGTTGTGAATGAATTACGAAAGGGCAAGCATGTTGAGCATGAGCCAGTACGTGATGTACTGTAGTATTTGGAGGAATGATTAACAATTAAAAAAATGTTTCGTTTTTTTTTTCAACAGAAATTTTATATTTTGACACAGCACATTAACTTTCGGCAAAATCGAGAAACTGCTAACAGAAAAATATATGAAGAAATCACAACTATCCTATTTAGCAACAAAACAAGACTAGTCACTTAGTAACAATAACATTTCATTGATATAATCAATAAAAAAACACTTGGACCTAATTAAAAATTAACGGCTTTTGAATACTGATTGTCATTGTTTTTTGTTTTCTTTTTTAGGGTTCCGTACACCAAAGGTGAAAAGGACCCCTATTATTTTCGCTACGCTGTCCGTCTGTCCGTCACACGGTATTTTCTCAGGAACCGTAAGAGCTACGGACCTGAAATTTGGACACAGGATGTAGAACCTTGGCCGCTACAACAACAAATACATGAGAATTAAAAATTAAAGGGTGTTCCAAAACGAGCAATGAAATATGTTAAAATCCCATGTAATATACATACAATTGTATATTGAAACTTGAAATTTGTAAAATTAGTGTATTTTTATACAGACTACAACAATTAACACTAAAATTTAAAAAAATTAAAATTAAAGAGTGGTCCATCAGTTAATGCAATTTTGACTATGTAATTTTGACAATTTCTTATATCTTGGAAACCGTAAGAGGCAAACACTTGAAATTTTCAAAAACGGTAAAACTAAAAAAAACCGAAAATTATAAAATCGCCAAACCAAAAAAAAAATCGCCAAAAATTAAAAAAAATCGCTAAAACGAAAAAAATCGCCAAAATTAAAAAAAATTCTAACACAAATAAATCGCCAAATTCGAAAAAATCGCCAAAATGAAAAAAAAACGCCAAAATGAAAAAAAAACGCAAAAAATTGAAAAAAATCGCCAAAACGCGAAAATATCGCCAAAACTAAAAAAAATTAAATAAACAAAAAATCGCAAAAATTAAAAAAAATCGCCAAAAATAAAAAAACGCCAAAATGAAAAAACGCCAAAAAACCGAAAAAATCGCCAAAACAAGAAAATAAAGTGTCTAAACTAAAAAAGAGCCAAAACTTAACAAATCGCCAAAACCGGAAAAAACGCAAAAAACGACAAAACAAAAAAACCGAAAAGACCCGAAAGGACGAAAAAAATGCCAAAACTATATATTATATAGGATGAAGTTTGTATTAAATTACATATCTAGTGTTCGTACGGAACCCTATGTGCGCGAGTCATAGTCGCACTTTACTGAATTTATTTTTGTTTTATTCCATTTTCCAAGTGCAATGTTAAGTCACAACAAATAAATAAAACAAAAACAAATAATGCAAAGAGATCCAATTTAGTACAAACTTTATTTAGTCTTTCATATAGAACAAAATAAAAAATTATTTTTTTTATTTAGTATTTTTGGTGCGTTTTTGTTCTATATGCACGAGTTTTTGCATATTGAACACAATAGGTTACGAAGCTTGTCACTAAAGAGTTGTATAGCACAAAGTCAATGTCTCATATTTCGAAAACTATAAATGATAGGAAAAAACTGATCATACAGATCGACAGATCTCTAAAAGTTTTCCTAAAAATCAATCTTATCTCAATTTTTTATATTTTGCGGTATAGAACATAATAACTTGCGAACGACGATATGTATGTATATATGAACATATGTATGTATGTTAATTTTTATCATAAATAATTAAATAAGAATTTTCTCAATACTTTCTCTTATTTTCATTATTTCCGGCCAATTGATGGTCAGAAAACTTGTTACAAATTACAAAGCCAGCAAAATGTTTTAAAATATAATTTATACGTTCATTAACCGATACAAAAAAAAGCTAATACTGACTGCTGCATTTAAGGCAAATTTTTATGAATCACTAAACACAAAAAGCAAATTACTTGTGTGTTCCAAAATTTTAGTAAACGTGTGTGCAAGTGTGTATAGTTAAGCCTCCCCTCTAACACAAAAAAGCAACAGATTTTTAAATGATATTTAAAACAAAATTCAAAGTATATAAAATTGAAAATAAAAGTTTAACCAGTTTAACTTGAGTTCAATGCTTTTAGACAGTAAAATTTTAACAACAAAAACAGTATTGCTTTGTTATCGTTATTACAACAAATTATTATAAAAACTCAACAATACATTAAATGCAGGCTTTCAGTTGCTATTAGTACGGAAGGCACTTTCAAACGTTGAACAGCTAATAAAAGGAAACGGTCGGTTTAAAAATAATAATCATTGCAAACAAACAAACTGTGAAAAACTAATAAATAATTTTATATTTGAAAATAAACATTCACTTTAAAAGTTTGCCAAGTTAATTAAATCATAATAATAATAATAATAATAATAGTAATAATGGAACGCTGGCGTGGTAAAGTGGCTGTAGTTACGGGAGCCAGTTCTGGCATTGGTTGGGCCATAACCCAACATCTTTTGCAGGCCGACATGGTGGTCATTGGCTTGGCACGCAAACTTAAGCATATGGAAGACTTAAAAGCAGAATTGCCGCCGAGCCAACAAGAACGTTTCTTTCCACGAGAATGTGACTTGACTTCTTTGCCCTCACTTCGAACCGCTTTTCATTGGCTGGAGCAAAGATTTGCCCAGCGAATGCATGTACTGGTAAACAATGCTGGTATGATTGAATTTTCCCGTCTTCTAGATGCTGGCAATGATGAAGCCCTCAAACGTATGATTGATATTAATTTAATGGGTTCCATTTATTGTACAAAAGAAGCCTATAGATTAATGAAAAAAGCCATGGCGTTTGGTGAGGAGTGTCATGTGATTACTGTTAACAGTCTATTGGGTCATACGGTGCCCAAGCATATACCCGATTGTGGTTACAATTTATATCCGGTTGCTAAGCATGCTTTGAGGGCCACCAATGAAGTGTTACGCAGAGAAATGTTTGAAGACAAGTTGTTGCGATTATCGGTGAGTTTTGTGTTTTATACATTTTGAACAATTAAACTTGAATTAATGTATGCCATGGCTTTGTTAATTTACAACATTACATTACAAGGAATTCTAAGTTAATTAATTCGTTCAAATGTAAATTCTTAACACCATTTGTTCTAAGAGGAAAATTAAAAAATTGTTTTATCGATATTTTTTTTTTGTAAAAAATATTTAACGGATAAATTTCATGATATTAATGGCTTTATACATTTTTTTTAAATGAAATTTGCTTAGAGCCTTTTTGTTTTCAAGATTTAATATTAAATTAACCAAAATGTATTAATTAATATCAAGTGGCCTTATCATTACAACAACATACTAAATTGTTGTGGTATTATATTTATTTGTTGTTGACAGTTCGGGTTTAGATTTTATGCTTTTTTATATGGAGTTTGACTGATAGATCAGCTGACGATCAGCTGGTTAATAATAAAGAATTTAAAATACATGTACATATGTATGTATATTCTAGAAAACAATGGCTGTACGCATTATAGCCCAAGTGGAAATCGCCGAAAATGCTAAATGAAGGAACGCCCAAAATTGTTGGGTGTGATTAGTCATTATGAAGAAATACCCAACAACAGTGCCCGATCGCCCAAAAAAAGTCAAGAATAACTCAAAAGTGTAAAATGTTCAATCGCCGCAATTTGGAATGGAATAATCGCCCAAAATAATTTTGGGTTATTTAAAATTTTGCGGATATTTGGTAATTATTCATTATGAACAAATATCCAAATATCTAAAAATGTTGATACGTCTAAAGTCGATGAGCAATCACTCAAATTTTTTTAAAACAATTTTTCTTTATCGGGCGATTTGCACTTGGGCGATAATTCCTACAGGCCATTTGAAAATTTAATTTGAAACGCGCTTTTGTTGGACGGAAGGACCAGCAAGAAACGATTACTATTTATGAAATTATTATAATTTTTATTTGTTCTTTTTAATTTTGGGCGATATTTCATTTTTTGGGCGATTTTTTGTGATTTTTCATTTTGAAATTGTGAGCGCTGTTTCATTTTTTTTTGTGATTTTTTATTTTTGTTTTTGGGCGATTTTTCATGGAACCCATAAAGTTCATAATAGCATGTTTTAAAATTTTTGTTTGAAAGAAAAAACAAAAGCAAAAATAACTACAAGTCCCCTAAAAATTTTGTTAACAATTTTATATGCTAAAAAAAATCCTAGTAAATATTTTTTTATATTAAATTATTTTCAGTCCATTAGCCCCGGCTTAACAGAAACTGATTTTGGTGAAAAAGCTGCCAGACCAGAACATTTAAATAGATTACCTGAATGCGGAGAAATACTTAAGCCTGAAGATGTGGCCAAAGGAGTTACCTTCATTTTAGGTACTCCACTGCATGTAACAATTGCTGAACTGTTAATGGTGCCAACGTCGGAAAAATATTAGAATAGAATTTAAATAAGCAAATCATTTAATCTTAAAATATGTATGTATTAGAAAATAATAAAGGAACACCTAAGCCAATAAGTGAGGCAATTGTATTTTTATTAACTCAAGGCGAATTCATATCAGGAGACCTCAACTGTCCAGGGGACTATATTCGCCGCTTATAATTTAAATATCTTTCATACAACACACTTCTTCAGTACATTTTTTGACATCCCAAGTATGCATTTGAAAATTTTTAATTATTGTTACTTAATTAATTTTACAAACTTACATACATGTATGTATGTATATGAATTGAATTTTTTCTGTAAAGTATTAATTCAAATAATTTTTTTTTCGAAATCTGGTCACCTTAATTTACGGCTATTGTTATTGTGACTAACGTTGCTGTTAGAAACTGTGGTTTTTGTCTTTGCTATTTAAATTGAAATTTATTTTGTTACATTTTTAATATGCTTTGAACCAATGTTGCCATTTCAGCATTCTGATTGCTAGATTTAGCATACATAGTAATTCGTAAAGAAGCATTGAAGTTTTGCAACAAAAAAACTGCTAAAAAGACCTACACAGATATATAAATTTAAAATCTAGCATTTTCATTTTTCTACTGTAGAACATTTAAGCAGATATTTACGACCGATTTAATATTCTCCCATCATTTTCTGGCAGCACTGCTTTGGAATAGTTTACGTTTTTATTTTGCCGGGTAATAATTAATTGCCACTATAAAACAAATAATTTTTTTGATATGTACGTCCAAAAATACTGTTATCAAAGAGATAAAAGTTTTAAAAATTCTTGCATACATATGCATACATACATATGTATGTATACCTGCGTACGCGTCATTTGCCCATGCTATCTTAACCCTATGATCACTTTCTTAAAAAACTTACACTTACTATTTATTTACGTCAACATAAACGTGACAAAAAGTGGAACTATCTGTTGTAATACTCATATACATTAAAAAAAAGGTTTGCGAAATTTCCCAAATGTCATAGCCACTAGATCATGCTTCATTAAATTTAATTGAAACTGTTCACGCCGTGTTGTAATATTCTACTCGAGGCTATTGAAATCAGGAAGAATCACATGTGATATCTGTGAAGAAATGGTTTCACATTGGCAAGTAAAATGATCATGTGAACATTAAGAAAATTGTTCTGGATGTAGGGTTTAATGGAGATTGTAAATTTGTTATTTGATCGAACATTGTTTGAATTAAATTTTAAAAAAACATCAATACCATAGCATTTACAGATAACAAATATGCTTAACTACTTAAACTCTTAATGCAAAAAAAAAACTTTTGAGAAAAATATTTCTCAAGCATTGTGAGGGTTAAAATACATCTAAGAGCTGTCTCGTAGTGTAAATTAAACAGTTTGACTCCAAACATTTAATCAAATTAAATAAAATTAAAATCTGAGATACATAGAGTACCGTACAAAATAATAGCAGTGAATATTTATAAATCAGAATTAGCCTAGCCGGTGATTGACAAAACTATAGATTTGTTTTTAAAAATTTTACAAGTTTAGAATTTTATGATAATAAACTCATTAGACGGTTTCACACAAAGCAATTTTTGTTGCGCAACTTTTTAGTTTGTGGTTGTTGGTTGTTGATTGTTTTTCATCCGGGATTTCCCAGGAATTTTTTCCCGCACATTTTGCGGGGGAGAAATGCTGGGAAATTTTTCCCGGAATTTTTAATATTTTATTATGGCAAATAATGAAATGACGAAAGTAGTGGATTTTGTAAATAATTCTGTGAATTAATTTATGAAAATTTATCTAATTTATATGCAGGTAATGAAGGTAAATGTACCAGTGGCTTTAAAAAAATTCATTCATTGGAAAAAATATTCTAATAATAAACACAGTTTATATATTACTTATGTATCCACATAGATATGTATATTAGGGTTATAACTTCTTTTGGACAAAATTTCTTCATCCCACCACGCGATGGGCAATTTAGTATTGATAATAAAAATAATTTTTTTTTTGCCATCTTGGCCAAAAAAGTTTCCGCACCAAATTCAATTTCTAAAGCCCCCCAAAAATATTTTTTTTTAATTTCCATACACGTTATATACATTTATTGTTTATATAAGTATGTTATATATTCTGCTTAGCTCAGATAGCGATAAATCCATTTTTTATATCACAACATTTTTTTTTTTTTTGAAGTCTGAAAATCTGGAAAAGTTTTTTTTCTACCCAGTGGAATTTTTTAATAGCTGTTGAACTTTTTTTAAATTTCATTATAAATAACGTGAGTCGCGACGAATAACAGAAAAAAATCCTGATATAATACAAACAAGAATACATAATTAAAACACTTGTAATAAAAATTTCAACACCTCCCTTGATTATACTCATATTTAATAAAAATTAAGTAGATTTTTTTAGTACATTGGTGCGTACCAAAAGTAAAAAATATAGTTAGTCCGAAAAGTCCAAAATAATATTAAATAAATATTTTACCTGCAAAGGTAAAATTGCAAATTATAACTTTTTCATATAATATCCGCCAAACAACTCATCTATCACAACATCTATCATTTGACATTAAAATTTAGTTTATAAAAAAAACCGCGAAATAGAATCATAATATCGCAAAGTTTTTGCGCCCTTCTTCCGTACAAATGGTAAGTTCTTATTATATTCATGATATTATTAGAAAATACATAAAATTTTTTTATTAAATGGTAATTTTGTATAATTAGGAGAAAAATTTTAATTCAAAACTTCATCGCGTTTGGTACGGAAACTTTTTAACGATCGCGAAAAAGTAATACATCATTTCTTAATATTTTTTCATGGTCTATACAGCTATGCCATGAAGAATTTGATATTCGCAAAAATTGCGAAAAGTTATAACCCTAATGTACATATGTATTTTACTACATTCATATTTATACGAACTTTATGTAAATTTTTATGTTATTTTTATGTTTTATTTTTATGTATAATACCCAATTTTGGCAGTATATTAGTAAAAATACCTACTAAGCATTTTTACAGAAGTTTAGATCCTATTCAGTTTTATTTGAATTTTGATATTGACATAAATTGTACTTTTATGACACGAATCTTAACACGAGCAATAAATACATTATTTGTTATTACCTTTGAATAAATTAAATTTACATAGTACATACATATGCAACTAAATATTTCTCTCATACTTACATTATTAATATTCTATCACTTGTTCTCTTGTAATAATTTTTGATGGCTCCCAATTTTTTGCGTTGATAAAAACATAAACAAACATGCTTACATACTAACACACACACACACACATAACACGACCGACCGAACCCGACGAAATGATCAATATATTGAAGCCTAAGATGATGAAATTAATAAAACCAAGTACAGTTATATTTAAGGACCGGCTATGTTTTATTTTAAAAATTACTTTTTAATCATTATTTTTTGAGCTATAACAAAACAAAAATTATTTCTTGAGTTTTATTTATTCCTCACAAAATTAAAGTTATTTCTTAGCTTACTTTTTGATTTTGATTTTTTTCTTTGCTTAAAAAATGGAAATTTGGAAAATAATCGTTATTTGCGGTCCCTGAATAAAACACTTTTTTTAACACATAAAATTTATAATTAATATGAGAGCTCTTTTAAATATTTTATTACGCAGAAAATAAAACTATTATTTATTGCACTATATTTTCTTGTAAAAATTGCATACAAAAACCACTTGTAACTGATTATGTAAATATGTAAATATGTATGTATGTATGTATGCATTTAATTTTAATTCACCGACTTGCGGACGCACGCGCACTGTTTTAAATAATGTAAGAGACTGATAAATGAAGAAGAAATCGTGTCCATGAAAAAGAAATCGTGTTCAGTGATGCCAACTGTATGATGTTTTGATACGTTATTGAGGTATGAAAAGGATTGACGATATTGCAGAATATGTATATGTAAATATGTACTATACAATATACATAATTATATGCTTGTATATTTTTTAAAGGCCTTATTCGCCATTTGGGCAAAATTTATAAATAAAATTCGAATGGAAGCCCCAAAATCATAAAATAAAAAAATGCGTAAAGAAGATTTAAGTGTCTAACGACCTTATGTACATACAAATAAGAAAAAATTGGCATGAAGTAAGCATAAGTGACGAAATTGAATTAGGTGTTAATGAGTTCCTCCATAAAATTTGATATTAAAAATGGATGAATTACGTAGTTTTAATCCTCTTTTAAGTCCTAGCGTGATTTTTAATGTGAAGTTTTATGGCAAAACTCTTCTTTAAGATCATATTCAATTTTGCCACTTATGCTAACACCATGCCAGTATTTTCTTATACATAAGGCCCCAATTTTTTAACCAAACAAATGATGGATCTTCTTGTAAGGGTTATTGCCAAAAGCACATTTAGTTTTGAATTTCTGAAACTTAGTATTCTTACTATTAATGCTTATTATGTACTATTCTAGTCCTATTTTCAAATTAATATTTTCTTTAATATATGTAATAGTATTTGTGTTTTCTTTTTTTGCGTTATATCAATACACTTGACTTTGCATTTACTTATAATATATCGTCAGCTAAAATGCACAACCACGCAACTAGCAATAATTAACATATATATGTATATGAGAGATCTCATGAATTATTAATTTTTTAATGAATTTATCTTAAGAATATTTTTACCGTTATGTACTTTGCGATAATGCCCCGTAATTCCCGGTAAATTGAAAAATCATTCCCGCTTTCCCGCAAAATGAAAACCTATATTGCCAGAGGAAACTATGATGACACTCCTCTTCACTATATTATCCTCTCTCTCTCTCTCTCTCTCACCAATAAACTAACAACAGGCTCAATAAAAATTGCTGTACATGAAACCAGTCTCAAGGCTCAGTTAGCCAACTGTAAAGGCTCAATTAGCTTACTGTAATGTAATGTGACTGAACCATTTTCATTACTTTTCACATAACAATCCACCCAATTATGAATAAAAATCCGCGAGAAATATCTCCCTTTTCAAATTAGAATTTTTTGTTTTCCCTATTACTTGCTATTAATTGGAATTGTTCCCAGGGAAAAATTTCCTGAGGAATTTTATTCATAATTGGGTGGAATATCAATCAGCTGTTTCCTACCGTTGCAGTTACATTACATTACATTCGGCTAAAGGCTCAGTTAGCCGACGGTAATGTAAAGTAACTGCAACGTAGGAAACAGCTGATCGAGATTTTTATATGAAAAGTAGGTTACGTTACATTACATCTCCACAACCATTTTCATTACTTTTCACATAACAATATCGATCAGCTGTTTCCTACTGTTGCAGTTACTTTACATTACGGTCGGCTAACTGAGCGTTAACTGAGCCTTTAGTGAAATGTAACTGCAACGGTAGGAAACAGCTGATCGATATTGTAAAAAGTAATGTATAGATTCATACATCTCTCTAACCATTTTCATTACTTTTCACATAAAAATATCCATCAGCTGTTTACTGCCGTTGCAGTTACATTACATTACAGTCGGCTAACTGAGCCTTTAGGAAATAAGGCCGCAAAATAATACCACTTATCATTTTCATCAAGCAAATTAACTATTTCGACTTTGATTACGACGTTTTTGTAATAGATTAAATAACAACGCAACATTTATTATATAATCCAAAATTAAAACGTCATAGTCGAAGAACCATTAAAAAATATAAAATACATATAACTACATATATTTTTTTCACTTTATAATGACAAACCGCTATTATTTTGCACAGTACTGCACAGGCATATCTGTAAAAAATATATTTTGAGTGATATTTTAAAAATGTTTTAGTGTAAAGTGTTAAAGCGCAAATAAACACACAACTAACTACACATGCATACATAAGACGAACGTTTAATTTTAATAGATGGAAATATAAATAAAACAATAAAACGCTTCTATGTTAAGATTTCAAATTAGTCTACTGTAATTCGGCTAAAGAAATGGATCGCTGGCGGAACAAAATAGCTGTTGTAACTGGTGCGAGTTCCGGTATAGGCTGGGCAGTAGCCCAGGAACTTTTACAAGCCAATATAGTTGTTGTCGGACTATCATTAACTCTTAGAAGCGAAGAGGACATTTCCAAAGAATTGAGCCATCAGCAAGCTAAATTATTCCATCAAAGACAATGTGATTTGTCCTCGATTGAAGAAATAAGATCTGCTTTCGAGTGGATTGTACACTCTTTTAAACAGCTTCATATCTTAATCAACAATGCGGGAATGTGTGAATTTTCCAGAATACTGGACGAGAACAATGACGAATCGCTTAAGCGTGTATTAGATGTAAATCTTATGGCAGCCGTTTTTTGTACCAAGGAAGCCTATAAATTAATGAAAATTTCTATGGCTAGCGCAGAAGAGTGTCACATTGTAAATATGTGCAGTCTTTTGGGTCACCACATTATGCCTCATATACCGGAATGTGGTTTCAATTTGTATCCAGTGGCTAAGCATGCTTTGAGGGCCGTTAACGAGGTTTTGCGCAAAGAATTGTCAAAGGATAAGTTAATACGTTTATCGGTAAGTTATTTGCAAAGACAATTAAATGTTTTATGTAATAAATTTAAAAAAAAAATGGCAGTCGGTTAGTCCTGGTCTTACAGCCACCAAATTTGGCACTTATGTGGAAAAGCCTTCTGATTTGATGACTCTGCCTGATACTGCAAAACTATTGGAAGCCCAGGACATAGCCAGGGCTGTAAAGTTCGTTTTGGAGTCTCCCGCGCACGTGAATATAGCAGAAATGTTAATTGTGCCAACATCAGAGGTATATTAAATACGTTAATCGAGTCATGTTGAATTGATTGGGAGATTTTTATGCACGAATTTTAATTATAACAGCCACAACATCATTTTAGCGGATATTGGATTCTAATTTTTAATTATATCGTTCATTTACACAAACAACATCATAACTCAAAAATAAAATAGTTTGCCAATTTACACAAAAGTTAATGGAAAAAGACATTTTTATTTTGTTTTCAAAAGTTGAGTAAACAAGATATTTGTATGAAATTTTTTACGCAATATGAGGATTAATTCTGCATTATTAACACAAAAATTCCATTTTTTGAGTTATGACGTTGTTTGAGTAAATGAGCGATGGGAATGTTTTTTTATTTATAAATATGTATGTACACACCAAGGCAAATTCATATGTGTATAAATTCGCCTTAATGTCTGTATGTAGATTGTTCAAATTGGTTAAAATTTTGAAAAGTATTTTATCATAATCACCCGCTTCTTTAGTTATGCAATACAAATATTTTAAAACTTCAAAATCAATTCAAAATGTTTTAAAATCTAAATTAAATTTCTCTTTTAATAAAACAAAAAATAAATAAAATAAAATACTAAATTCTCTAAATCAAATAACTTATTGAAAGCTTAACAAAATCATGATGTCTGTACATCAATTGCGGCTGTTACGCTCAGACTATTGGAAAAATCAATATGCAATTGTAATTATGTCGCACACCAAAGCAGGCTATCCCTTAGTATTGGCTCTACTCGAGCTGGGCATGTATGTGGTGGCCGTTTCGCCCCAGTTGAAGAAAAATGAAACATTGCGCCATCATTTGGATAAGCAGCAGCGCAAACGCTTTTTCACCAAACAAGTGGATCTAAACACAATCAATTCCATTAATATGCTAATATGTGAATTGAAATCGGAAGTGCAACAAGTGAAACTGTTTTTGTGTTTAGTACCACAGATTAATGAAGAAGAGAAATGCAGCATTTTTGAAAAATGTAATGTTGCTCTTTTGCAAACTATAATGGAGGTTAGTGAATTGGGAGTGGGCGCCGTTTGCGCCACCGCCTTGCGCCATATAATTTTCAAAGACTTTAGTCACATGTGGTTAATAAGATTTCATCATCAACAGCCCGATTTGGTACATGACTATTTAGAAAATTTAATGGGTTTGGGTTGTAAGGCGCCCAAGGTCTTGAATGTGAAATTGTTAAGGAAAAAGGAAACGGGAGTGAATCCAGCTGATATTTGAAATGGGAATCGAAATTGTTTGTTTATAATTTCGGCTTACAGCAGCAGAAAATTTGTAACGTAATACTATTGCCAAGAACATCTTGGGCCAAAGATGTTTTACAAAAAAAAAAAAAAAAAAGATTTATACCATCCATGACACAGAACTCAATACCGATCGAAAATTGTTTTAATTCCGTAAGTTGTCTTTAGAAACCGAAAAAAAAAATTTAAAAGTAAAATTTTTATTTTTAATGAATTAGTAAGAACATATAATGAGGGGGGAAAACGGAAGTGTTAAGTGTTCTAATCGGGCCTGTTCTGCAAATCAAAAAATTAATAGTCGATTTATAGCGTTGGAAGTTAGAATAAAATAGTATATTACAAACGACAAATTCACTAACAAGTCCGCTATTAATAGTTTCACGTGATTTGAAAGCTACGTGATTTTCAGAATAGGCCCGAAAGTTTTAACATTATGACACTGTGACACTTAGGAATACCGTTTTAATATCCCAACTATATTTAATTATTTTAAGAATGTAAATTGTTTATCTAATTTTTCGACCTTTTATATATCGGTGTTCTCAAGTAGAAAGGCCCTAACTCAAATAATTGTAACTTTACAGGAGAAGGTAGAAACATAATAATGCAGAGTACAACTGCATGTAGAACTGCTTTGATCAACTGCTTGTAAAAACACTATTTACACTATTGCAATAAATTTTTGCGACGAGGTGTATTTGTGTGAAATATATTAGCCCGATTCACAATCTTGTGCAAATGGTCTTGCATCGTTTCATATGAAAAATGGTATAGTATATTGATACTCACCACATAATAATTCTTAGTGGTGAGTATCAATATACTATACCATTTTGCACATGCTACGATGCAAGACCATTTGCACAAGATTGTGAATTGGGCTAATATAATCACTGAAAACCTCAATTTCGTAAAAAATAGGAGTTAGGGCCTTTGTAATTGAGACCATCGATATGTTCAATGAAACTATAATTTTTTAAGCTTTAGGTCAGTAAATTTTATATATTTTTAGTTTTATATCGATATTTCGTTAACCTTTGGTTAAATTATTCTTATTTTATTTTTTAGTAATTAGTTTTTGTCTTTTTTCTTTTCAATCAGAAAAAATAGTTTCATTGAAATTAAGAATGTAAAACAAAATCGATTGGATTGCAGTGTTGCATTATTAAAAAAAACTGCAAAAAAAAACAGAGTTGTAAAAGAATGAAGCTTTCCTCTATTTCTTCGTTCACCGCCTGTCTTCTCTATTATTATCTCTTTCTTAAAGAAAGTAGCACCTAGTAATAGTGGTAGGCATTCATTGCCTGAGTGTTACTTTTCTTTAAAAATAAAACATTCGGAATCCAAACCATGCATATTTCGTGTCGAAATTTGTTTTATAACCATTTAGAAGGCAAAAATATTTTTTTGTAACTAAGAGACCTTTAGCATTTAGGAAATTTAAAATTTTTTTTTTTGTAAATAAGACCTTTAACATTTAGCAAATTTATAGCCAAAATTCATTACTGTAATCTTAAGAATAACTCATTTGAAAACTTGTTTAACAGGCTAGTAGTCTCTTAATACAAAAATAAAATAAAAAATATATTTTGGAATTGTTATTGAAAACAACAATAAAATATAGATTATCAAATGAAATTTAATTTTGTAACAACAGCCAGTAATTTATTAGTATTTTCAGAATATATATAATTATATTTCGCCACATGAGCTTTTATTTATTATTCGTATTACGAGGGTTCTTTTTTAATTCGTACGATATGGTGGTATATTACGCAACATTATCAGTTAGGCCTGAATTCAGAGTCTTTAGTTAACTAACTTATGGCCATAGTTTAACTAATTAAGTTTCATGCATATATCATTAGTTAAACTATCTCTATATAAATTAAAGCAAGACTGTGAGTTCGGGCTTTAGAAAACGTAAATAACCAAAGAACAAATCTTTTTAACATTTTAGGCCAAAAAAAAAATTAGTAAGCTTTCGAAACAACAGCTGTTAAACATAAATAAGAAAGTGGCTTTTTCAATGTGTTGAAATTTAAAATAGCAAAAAGAAACACTTTTTATGAAACAAAAAGAGGATCACAATGCGTTGTGCTATTTATATACATATTTGTGAAAATTAAACGACTACATGATATTCATGTGCGAACACATGCCTTCAATAGAGACACACACACACAAGCACAAAACACATGGTTGTTTGTAAAACTTAATCAGAACTTAAATGCATATTGTTGGCTATTTAAGATTTATTTAACTTTCAGATTAAAAACAAAATTTTGTGTTTAAATAGAATTTAAAAATAAAAGACATAAATATGTATAATCATTGACTCATTTATTGGCCCATAGTGATACAACTATGATTTTTTGTTTCAAATTTGTACTGAAAAGTCAGCCTGTGTACTTAAGAAAAAGGTGAGTGAATTGGCTACATAGCAGCTGTTTGGTTGTAGTTTTGGAAAATGTTCAATTAACGGTTTTTGTTTTGAATAAAAACGTCTTGATAAATGCCAAAAAAAAAAAACGTTCGTGTAAACGCTACACATTTTCATGAAGATTTTAATTACAATCTGCAAAATTTTGTGAAGGTGTAAATGACTTATAAAAAAATTTTACTCTCGTGCGTTGGAGAAAAATAAAATATGAAAATAAGAACAGAACTTCATTTCTCTTGCTTCTCAACAAGCAAAAGCTTATAGACATAACAAAAATTAAAAATTTTAAAAACCCCCGACTTTTTTCAGAAAGGATGTAATATTTTCTAAACGGCTGGACCGATTTTCTTCAAACATAGCTAAGAACCCTCTCGATCAAGTCATCTTTCAAACAAAAAAAAACTAAATGAAAATCGGTCCAGCCGTTTGGCCTGTACGTGGACACGGACAGACACACAGATACACAGACACACAGACACACACTACAAACTTATAACACCCCTTTTTTTAGTCGGGGTTTAAAAACATGGATGGTACATTTACGTATTCGATATTTGATGCAAATGGTCGTGCGTAAGTGTAAATGCAAAATATCGTAGCTTTTCTTTAGATTTTGTATATACATAATTTGTAATTTGAAAAAAAAACAAAACTTCAACATTTTACATTTACACTTTCGCAACATCGAATACCGCCATTGTACTTCGGTATACCATTCGAACTGCAAAACCAATATGATGCAATGACTTTTTTTTGGTACAATAGACAAAAGCTTCCATTATTGGATATTTTATATAATTTCTTTTGTATAATTCAATTTTTTTTAAGAACATATCGAGCCATAACCGCGAATCTTCTTTTTTTTTTATTTGAAACTTTTTACTTTTTTCTGTGTACTTTTTAAATTAGCAGAATTAGCAGAAGCATGAGGAAAATAAGAGCTTATCGACCTTAAAAAAATTTGGAATGGGTCAAAATCCAAAGCTAAGAAAACTGACAAATCTCAAAATTTTATCGAAAATTTAAGTTTTGTTGACTAAAATTCTCCTAAGTTTCAATATTTTTCAAGTGCTTTTTCATCAAATTATAAAAATATTTTTTTTATCGCTTTGTGAGCCAAATTACATGTGATAATTATTAATGAACAAATAACGTTGAAGTTCGAACAATAATAGTATATATAAATATTTTTGTTATCTATAAAATCACAAGACAGTTTCAAACCATTTTAATGTACATACATTGAACTGATTTGCACATATTTGTAGTTGTAAATAAAATAAAAATTTAATCGTTTGCTTACCTCGCATTTGTAGATATTAAGCTGCATATTTGTAGACGTAAAGGCTGCTGCTTCCTTCAGCAAACATCTCGAAGTATGAATTTATCGTGGAATTTCCTTTATGCGCTTAAATTTATATTATCTTCAATTATTCCAATTGATTATTTTTTTTATATTTAGGGCCTTTTCACAATATACAATTAAAAGCTAACAGGGACTTTAACGGCAAGTTTTGTATGAAGAACTGTCAGTTAAAGTTCACGTTAGCTCTGTATCATACATTGTGAAACGGAACGTTACTTGTATTAAACATTTTGATTTAAATTTTATAGGTATCACTTTTTATTTATTTATTTGGATTATTAATTTACTTTGCAGGCATATTTAAATTTATTTTTTGCATTTATTTTATGTTAAAAACACTTTCATTGCTATGTAGGTACAGACATATGTATGTACATATGTACCTATTGAAGATTTGCACTTTTAAGCAACTTATATTGATTATAATTTGATATGCTCTCATACTTTTTTATTTTCAATTGACATTTAAATATATAATTTGCTCTGCTCTTATACTTTTTTTATTTTCCATTGACATTTAAATTTATTTATTGCATTTAAATATATGCAGATACATATTAATTTTTATATATGAAAAGAAAAAACAATTCATTATTGCATTTGATCAATATTATATTGATATTCAACATTTTCATTTAAACTTTTTTTTTCATTAATCACAACTTTCATTATTAAAAACAAACTTACACTTGTTTGTTTTTAAGTGATTCACACTAAAAATTATTTGGCGGCCTGTAAAAAAAAACACACACACTTAATTTATTTGTTGCATTTATACGTATTTTGATTTTATGTCATGATGTATGTAGGTATGCATATCAGTAATATTGAATAATGATTTTTTTTTTTTTTTTTGATTTATTTATATTTTATTTATTGCAACGCTATTTTCATTATGCATATATCTTTATTTTATTTAAAACACTTCTTAATTTTTGCATTTAGCCCAAATCATATTTAAATTAAATATGCATACATATGTATATTTGCATTTAAGCTTTCCTCTGAATTTTAATATATGTATGTAGGTCACTGCTGGCCAGAGAAGCGCTAGAGTGCGGAACATCAATCGGTTTTTTGTACAAATGAATATACGCTTATACATTTCTCTCGGTTTTCTCTCTGTGGGCAGCAGTGATGTAGGTAGGTACCTACATATTTGCATTTTTTATATGAGTATTTATTGCAATTTTCATTCTTTATCTATTATTCACACACTCATATTTTATTTTATTTATTTCATTTATGTGCATATTTCTTATTATATTATGTAAAAATAGTCTGGTCTTTTTTATTTAATTACTACTGATTTTCTTTATTCATGTATGTATGTACATACATATGTACATATGTATATGAAATCCAAACCTGTAAAAAATTATTATTTATTTGATCACAATATATACATACATACATTCTCATTAACTGCAATTTCTTAACATAACCTAAAATTTTGCAAAGGGTGCTTCGCCGGAGCAACATAATTTTGAGACTTCTTTATTTACTAACACACATACCGACACACGTACATATAAGCAAGCCCTACAATTTTTTCTTGTAACGACCATTTTGTTCTACACAGCAAAAGTTTAGCATACGATTTTTTCTAATGCAGAATTTAAACTCTAAATTCCATATTTGTCTAAGATTTTTTTGCATCATTTTATGAAATGTTAATTAATTTATATATTTATACAACTTTTTATATGTTTTCTTTAGCTTTTTTCAAAAATATTGGCTTTTTACAAGGACTCTATTTTTTTAAGTTAAACACGCACTCGTTAAACAAAAAGAAATGAAAGAGTACATGCACAGTGAGTGAGAAAGAATGTGGGAGAAAATTTAAGGTTGCCACTAGTTTGTTCAGTTAAGGCACATTAATAAAATATATGCGCGGACAACCTTCAATTAAATCGCTGCAATTAGAAAACAAGGAAAAGGAAATAAGTACGTATTTTATCAGTATTAAAGAAAATCAATGCGAGCGAAAGATTATTTTATTTATTATGTTAAGTAATATGCACATTCAATTACATATCAAATAACCTTGAATAGCTTAAGCGCTGACTTCTATATACTTTCATTTTAATGATATGAGAAATCAGATTTCTTTACTTGAAGTATGGCGCTTACGGTATTTTCATTAAGACGCAATTTACACTGTGCCTTTCCTGCTTGCCAGTGCAGGCAGGCTTTTTTAGTTTATTGGTGAGAGGGGGTGAGAAGCTTGAGGTGTAGAACAAAAGGCACAAAATGAAAATTCGAGGGATTTATGACATTTCTCTTTGCCTTTTTCGTATTCTCAGCATTAAACGTGTATATAAATGCCAAAAAGTCATGAATAAAAAAGGTTTAATGTAAATGTGTGTGACTTTTCGTAGGGGTTCAAAAGAAAATTGACAATACAAGGCAGGCTAAAAAGGCATAATGTGAATAGCGACTAAGTAGTTAATTGGGGTTTGCGGAGAAGAGTTTACGGTTTATTATTTAACCATATACATACATACATTATCAGGTATGTGATGAAAAACGATTTAGACACAAAACCAATTTGAAAACGATAAAAGGTGTGATGTGTTTTCTATAGTCGTTTTGTCAATAATTTTAAAATTTGATTTTAATGGTTTTTCCAAAGTTTTTTGATAAATTTCTTTTCATAGCTCTATTATATGGTTTATATTTTATCTTCTAGTGTGATTTTTAGAAGTAAGCAGTGTGAAATTGGCTCAAAATTTATACACAAAATCGATCGGAATTCATCACCTTTTCAAAACGATAGCTTTGAAATCGATTTAAAAACGATCGTTTTTCATCACATACCTGTATGTATGTATGTATGTATATTATTTGTGTACGTTACATATTGTATTTGGATTTTTATACCCAATTTTTATACCAAAAATTTTTAGCTTCCTTTTTTTCTGTGAGATATGGAAACACACTGTTTATTTCCGGCAATTATTTCATTTCACAGCACTGCCAGCCTACATCATTCTGATGTCATAAAGTGGTAACACATTTGTTTGCCATTTGTTTCTACGCGGTTTTGCTACGAAATCATCTGGCAATATCGATTGTGGTATTTTGTAGTGTTTTTCACATTCTTCTTCAATTAAATGGCGTTTTTATCAACGCTAAATAAAGACGAGGAATTTTTATAAATAAGCTGAAAAAAATCCACTAAAATATAGCAAATAAAGTGTGTAGACAACTTCGAAAATGAGCGGTTTTCACCCTAAAGATTTGATTAATGAAGTCAAAATAAGACCAGGAATTTACAACAGAGATGAATTGGTGCATCCAAAACGTGAACACAAACATCAGTTGTGGATGGAAGTAGCCGAACGTTTGACTCCACCTGAAGACTGGGAAAGCTACACTGCTGTTGAGAAGGAAGCGAGAAGTAAGTGTTTCAGTATCAAAATTAGTCGCATCTAAATTTTTTTTTATTACAGTGGATGAAATATCTACCAAATGGAAACACTTAAAGGATCACTTTTACCGTGAGATAAAGCTACAAGAAGCTGGCGAGGCGCATAAGAAGCGTAAATACATATATTTTGATGACCTAGAATTTATGCGTCCATTTGTGGGTTTTAAATTAATGACTTTTAAACACATTAACCAATCCTGCGGTTCTTTAGACAATGGACAAGAGTATGTTGACAACGATACAGGTATTGACATGGATGCTTTCCTAAAATCCACGGAGCATGTTGAAGAAGATGGCGAGTACAAAATGGAGCCTGATGACAGTATGTCAGATGAAAAATCCAAAGTGAGACGTGTCCCAAAACCCTCACAAAAGGTGCTACAAAATAAAACCAGCTCAAGCTCTATAGTAAACAGACAAAATGTATCCGATAGCAAAAATTTTAATGTAGTAAAGAAATCGAATAGCGCGACAAATCCACTTTTCAAAGTACGTGATGCTGACATTTCGTTCACTCTTTCTCTGGTGCCCACTCTAAGAAAATTTACCGATAGTCTGAAGTTAAGGGCGAAAATAGATATACTCGAAATCCTACAGAAATGTGTGGACGATGCTGAATGCCAAAGTACCAATGCTCGACCTAATGTGCCTATTCACAGTAAAACCAATGATTTGACACAACTAACAAATGTGGCTGAAGATGATATGGCAGAGTACCATCTAGAGGAGTATGATGAAAATGTTAGCGTTAAGCATGAGCAACATGATGATCCTTTAAATAGTGGTGAAGGTAGCAACAACAAAAGCTGGTGGTAGTGACCGTTGACCAAAAAAGCTTATAAATGAAAATATTAATCAGAAAATGTTTAAGAAAATTATGAGTTAATATTTAGCAAAATTTAGCGAGAAAAATGCCAAACAGTTTATAAAGAAGGATTGGTAGGGTAAAGTGTCATCAGTATCTGTTGCATACCTGGGATTGTATGTATGTATGTAAAACTATTAAATACTTCAGTTATAAATTAAAAATAAATGTTTAAATAAAAAATTATTGTTCATTGTCGATATAAATTAACAGCCTTATTTATAAAACTTAAAAAGGCTTTATAAAGGCTTTTTAAGAGAAATTGTGTATGAAAATTGATTTTAAAAAACCTTTATAAAGACTTTTTAAGATTTATAAATAAGGCTGTAAGAAAATAAAAAAAAGTTTGTTGTTAGTTAAGCTCGTCTGGATGCATCTCGTTGCTAATTTGGCAAATGTTCACTACACATTTAAAAAACAATTCACGAAAGCTTACAAACTTTTTTAAATTCGTATTAATTTTCACATGCATTAAATAAAAATAAGAAATTAAAGTAAGAAAATAAATATGAAATTAAATAAGACAAAATAAAATATATGTATATGAAGCTTTTTTTAATCGCTTTTACTAGTTTATGCAATAAGTTACTTCTTTGGCTGATTTAGATTTTCCACAGTAAAATCTTCTATAGAATACAACTTGACAAATTGAAAATCTGGAAACTGTTAAACCGGCCAAGGCATTCGGTAGTGCAGGTATTCCTATAAAATGTTTTTCTCCTCTTTTGCGTACTTCGAAACGCGTTTTCAATAAAATTAAATTGTGATTCCACCCCGCATATTCTAACGTTTCAACAAAATTTATGTTTTTTATATTGAAGGCATTTATGTTTTCTATTTTTTTCTTTTTACTTCTTGATTACTACAAGTTATGACACTTTCGGAAGTCTCTGGTAAAAATTAAATTTAGCAGAAATAATTGGGAATTTTTCGAAAATCGAATGGTATATTTTTTTAATTTGAGAATGAAAAAGTTACATTTACTTTTGTAAACAAAACATGTAGAAAAATTTGCGACATGTTTATTGTTTCTATTTCTCATACATATATTTTAAATCGGCGCTTAATACTTTTTTTTAAGAATTTTTGCTAATTTTGCAGACAACAGTGAAACAGTCCGATTTTCATTGCATCCTATATCGAGCAAAATTTTAAAATATTTAAATATAATTTAAATAGAAATTTCGTTGGATATCGCATTACGAACTTTATTTGGCCCTAATCATTTCTGCTTTAAAATTAAATATTGCCTTTTATAACAACTAAAATCATAAATTTTGTCAGCAAGCATCTGATTTTTTCCTTTAAATATTCAAATACATACATACATTCATGTATATCTATATAAAAATATAAATGTGTAGATACTACGAATCACTTAAATAAGGATTTTTATTTCGGGAAAAATAAATAATAAATGAAAAATTTTTTGGGACGGCTTGCAAAAATCTTTAATTTTTATGACATTATAACATTAGTCGTTTAGAATTGCAATACATGATTCTACTTTAAAATTAAAAATTTCATATACAACTTCACTTTAAATAAAGAAAACAATACATTCACAAATCAACAAAATTAAAAATTTTTTGGGGCGGCTTGCCAAAAATCTTTAATTTTTATGACATTATAACATTAGTCGTTTAGAATTGCAATACATGATTCTACTTTAAAATTAAAAATTTCATATACAACAACTTCACTTTAAATAAAGAAAACAATACATTCACAAATCAACAAGGGGTCTGTCTACTCATTAATTCGAAACGAAAGAAAATACTTTCGAATTTGTATATTATTTATGTACATGCAAATTCGAAAACATTTTATATAAATTCGAATTACAGAGTAGACTCCATTTGACATATTTATTTATTTATTCGCCTATTTATTTATTATTTTCTTATGTTTTTTAAGCTCGAGTTCGTTTTTACAAAATTGCAATTGATTTTCAATTGAAATTGCTTATTTCCTGATGATGTTAACATACTGTTAACGAAATGTTGAAAATAAATATAATTAAAAAAATCAATTACAATTTTATATAAACTAACTTAACAAACATAAGAAAATAAACTAAAAGGGTCAATAAAATTTTTATTAAATTAAATTTTGTTGGTAAGAATATCGAGTTTAAGAGTCCAAAAATTTTCTAATACCAAAATATCTAGTTACAGGATATACCTATTGTTTCAAAATTATTAAAATTCCTTATTTAAGTGATTATTTTTTTCATTTTGAATTATGATCTTGATATATTAAGTTAGCTTTTCCACACGCAAAAAGTTTAGTTTGTAAAGTTTTTAGTTTAAAGGAGAGAAGGGAGAAGAGAATAGGAAATATTTTCTATTCTCTCCAACAAAGCGTGTGGAAGAAAAGCCGTCTTACAATTGAAATTTACAGTATCGGAGTTTTCACCTGATTTTAATAGCAAAAAAATTAAATAATAATTATATAATATTTTTCTGAGCTCAGTTGAAAATAGAACATTTGGTTTAACTCTTACCATTCTTCTTTCTTCAACTCAAGGCTTTCAGTTAACTATTGAGATCAGAGAGAACACAACGACAGTGTGAAAAATTCAACTTCACGGTTGATCCTTGCAAAATACATATGTACACATTTGTATGCGAACAATCGTATATACATACATACATATAATTAAATATATCTTTTATTTAATACATGCAGTTATTATTACTTATCTACTTACTTACATATGTAGTTATGTATGTATGTATTATATCATCCAATTTTTCTTGTAGTCGTGATCATTTAAAGGATCTTGTTTGTCATCACCTAACACTTCTGCAAGTTCTTTATCAAGTTGTTCTTCTTGTTTCTCGCTTTCCAATTGCGCCAGATGTTCCTGTAGAACTTTAAGAATATCTATTTTGGCACTTAGTTTGCGGCATCCGCTTAATTCACGTAAAGTAGGCACCAGCGATAAACAAAATGAAATGTCGCTTTCACGTAATTTAAATGTAGGATTATTAGTTCCATCTATTTTCTGCAACATATCAAAATTATCTATAATAACTTCATTAAACGCATGGCTACTGGTCTTTTTGAGTCGCTTCACGTAGTGCTTCGTTTTATTTGTCCGTTTTGTGAATTTTTTATTGGCGGTTACATTTTCTTCCTGCTTTGTTTTATTATTAAGCTTAAGAAAAGCATCCATATCAATATCTGTATCAAAGCCTTCAAATTCTTGTTTGGGTTCACGTTTTTTTCTTATCGATGGTAACTTATAGCCGATGTAAGGCCGCACAAATTGCATATCATCGAAATATATATATTTACGTTTTTTATCCGCTTCTCCAGCTTCGAATATCTTAACCTCACGGTAGAAGTGATCTCTAAGGTTTTTCCATTTATTTGTGACTTCAGCCACTAAATTGTGAATTTGTTAAGATTAGAGACAATTTTTTTATAGTTTAAATCACTTACCCCTAATATCTTTTTCTTCCGGGGTATAGGTAATCCATTCTTCTTCTGGTGTTACACTTTCAGCCACTTCCATCCACAAACGTTTCCTATGGTCATTCCGTGGAGGTATCAGCGCGTCCTTGTTGTAAATACCTGGCCTTATTTGAACTTGCTTTATGACATCTCTCGGAAGAAACCCGCTCATTTTCAAAGACATTTTTTTAAACGTAATACCACACTTTGACTTATTTTTCAGCCAATTTCTAAAAATTTAATACGGTTGTTAGAATTTGACGAGGAAAAATCGTCTGCTAAAAATGCAAGCTGATGCAAACAAAAGCAACATGCAAAGTTCAATGCTGCCAGATTTGTGTATAATCAAACATCTCCTATACAGATGCTTATTGATGTCTGGCAATTCGCAAACATCCCCAGTATGTCTGGCAAATTGCTGTGTTTACATTAAATTGGTTGTCCTTGCAAATTTTATTTTTTGCATATGTATGTAAATGCATGTTTTAATTTATTTATTTATTTCAGTTGTTTAAGAAGTACGTTATGGTTCGTCAGCTTCTTGAGATGCTTGTGGAATCTATTTTATTTTCTTCTTCGACACCTTGCTGATATATATTATTAATTAATGTACATACTTAAACTCTGGTTTATTGCATAAACCTTGACCATTAGTACTCCAAATTTGGTTAGTATTTTGTATAGTTATTTTATATATGTACATATTATTTAACCAGTCATCTTAATTTGGATTGACCAAATGACACAAATGTTAGTAATGTGAAATCTATTGTCAGCCGCCTTTCTCACCAACCACACAGCAATTGGGGTAGTTTATTTTTTGAATTATGTATGTATAGACATATTTTGTGCTATTATTTCCCTTATTTGCTCACTGTATTATTACTCTAAACATACACTTAACTAATTTTTTTTCTTAAGCATTTTAAGTTTTCAATTTAAAATTTTCCTACTAGGCTAGGTCCACCACGTTTTGGTATTGCCACTGTTACCATTTAGAGGGTCATCACCTTCTTCATTTTTAATAACAACACCTTCTTCAAATTCGTCTAAGTGATCTTCTGCCATATCATCTTCAACGTCTACATTTTGATTAGCGTTAGTGGTGTTATGGACATTTCTCGCGATTAAGTTTCGACGCTCAATGTGATCTACATATCTATGTAGAACTTTGAGAATTTCTATTTTTGCTCGAAGTTTGCGACCGTCACCCAATTTACGTAAAGTGGGGACCAGCGAAAGACAAAATGAAATATCTCCATCACGTATTTTAAAACTTGGATTTGCTGTACCACCAGGTGTTTTCTTTGGCACATCGAAATTCTTGATAGTTTCTTTTAGTGTACGGCTGGCTAGTGGTGTACTAGAAGAAGCTTTATTTTCCAAAGCCTTTGGTGTAGGTTTAATAATACGTTTAGATTTGGCACGTCCCGCACTGTTATTAGACTCTACCTTGCTGGTATCCTCTTCAATATCATCGCCTGACTTGAGCAATGATTCCATGTCGATGTCGGTATCATTTCCCGCTAAATCATTTATATCATCCAGAGAGTCAATAGAGTTATTGATGGAAAGTCTTACGCCGATAAACGGGCGCAGAAACTCCAATTCATTGAAATATATATATTTACGTTTTTTATGACTTTGGCCGGCTTTCTCCAACTTCACGTCACGATAGAAATTACTTCTAACGTGCTTCCATTTGCCTGCAATTTCATCAACTGCAAACAAAATTACTCAAAATTATTTTTTTATAAATTCAAAGTACTAACTTCTTGCATCTTTTTCCACATCAGTATAGCTTTCCCAATCATCCGCTGGTGTTAATTTTTCCGCCACTTCCATCCATAACTTATGTTTATTTTCACGCCGTGGTTGTTCCAGCACTTCATTGTTATAAATGCCAGGTCGGATTTTTATTTCATGGATTAAATCTCTAGGATTAACGCCGCTCATTTTTTACAATTCTTTTTATTATTTATATACATATATGTATGTTATGCCACACTTTATTTTTCTTTTAACTACTTTTTCAGCTTGTTTAGGATATTTGTCAATCTGCTAAATTTTTCACTAAAAAAACGCCATTTCTAGCGTCGAATGTAAACAGATAGGGTATGATAATTTAATATTGCCAGCTTGATTTTAGATGAAAGTGACAAAACACATACAGCAAATCTTAATTTAATTGTTGTTTACTGAGAACTTGAGCACTATGTGAACTTCTTTACAAATTATGTATTGTTTTCTTATACATTATCTTGTTTTAATTTCTTTTCTGTAGGTATGTAAACTGATAACATTAAACTTACCTTTTTTGAGTTTTCCCATGTTGCAATAAAGGAGCGATATGTATAAATACTAGCAGGCTGCCAGAGAATTTTGAATTCACTAATTAGTAATGCTGCCACACGAATTCAAAATGTCGACGATTTGGGTGTTCCCAGTCTGGTTTTTATTGGAGAAAAAAAGAGAATACGAGCTATGCTTGGAAAATGATATATAACTAATATTTTAAATTAATTGTAGAGATTTTCTTTAACACACTCGTGCGTATGTGATTTCTATTATGTTAATAAAATCGTTAGTTATTGCTGCAATAGTTTGAATTTTTGCAGAATGTATTTGGACTTACTAAATGAGAATCAACAAAAACTATTTTTTTTTTTGTTAGGGTGGTTTGCATTTTTTATAGCTATTTACAGGTGCAGGGGAAAATTAAAAATGTAGGGTAAAGTTTTTTGATTCAAGACATAGCAAACATAAAAACATTATCCTAGAATCACATATGACTAGTTTATTTGAAACTAAATATATGTATATCTTTTATATAGTAAGGGGAAGACACCTGGAATTTTTACTGTTTTATTTTGAACTATAATTATGTGTTCATTTTGTCAACAATTTTACCTGTTTAACACTCTTAGAAATGAAACCGTCTTTGATTTATTTTTTATTTTATTTAATTTCATTTGTAGTATTTTAATCATTTGAATGTATATTTCTGTAGATTTTTTTTTATTTTTTGCTAAAGTATGTTTACATACATACATACATATACTTATGTATATAAGTATGTCTCCTATAATATATGTAGCATATTGTTTATAAAACTGAGTTTTTTTCAAATCTTAAACTTAAACGTTTAATAAAATTTTTTGCATTTTTGGGCTGTATTTTATAGATACCGTATCTTTGAGTTTTGTTAAATGAAAATCGTTAAAATTCGCGATTACTATGGTCGTCGATTTTTTTGTATTTTATTCGACAACCGTAATAAGGCGGAGTACTTTTATTCGTTTTTGTAAAGTCTCTAGACAAACTGGTTTTTTTTACTTTTCTACCCAGCAAAAAACGACATTCCCAACAAGTCATAAAAATGTAGAATTTGCAATCCAGGTAGTCGTCTGTGTAGTTGGAAACGAAAGAAAATTTTTTCGAATTTATATGTTGATAACATGTAAATTCGAGAGCGTTTTCTGGCGTTGCGAATTACAGAGTAGACCTCTAAATAATTTTTATATAGGATTGTAAGAATTGAATTGAAAACGATGTTAAGAACAAATTTCCTTTTAGGAATAAGGGGTAAAAATTGTCCATAAGTGTTATCTAAAATTATAACGGAATTACAAATTTTTTCCTTGCGCTTTTCTACTAATTATCTGCAAGTTTTTAATATCGATTCTTTGGAAGCAATTAAAATGTAGTTACTTAAAAACAACTCCCAATTTTTTTTACTGCGTAATATTAAATATGTAATTACATAAGCAATATTTTTGATTTATAAGACGTTTATAGAACATTATTTTTTGACACAAAATTTGTTTTACAAGCCCTTTTTATTAAATCTATTATTTTATTATTAAAATTATTTTTTATGAATACAAGAGAAATTCTTTAAATATTGAAAACGTTTATATTTAAGATCTTCAACCCGTTTAGTAATTTTAGGTTTCTTTTAGTTTTTTTTTTAATAAATGCATTGTAATTGGAATATTTATTTTATTATTATTTTTAATTTCTTTTAACATTATAGGTTAACATAAGATTTTCTTCGTTTTATATTTTCTCTTAATAAAAATTTTTCATTTTATGATTTTCAAAATGTTAATAAATAAGTCTTAAATTATATATGTATGCATATAAAAAATTGTGGTATGTATAATTAAAAGTCATATTTATGTAAAATTAGATTAAAAACACCAGTAATTTTTAAACAAAAATAGTTTTCAATATATTTTTGTCCAATTTCTGTTTGATTTTAATTTCTTTCCTTAATACATTTGTTTAATACAAATACATAATTGTTTGTATTAAAATTTTTAAATTATTAAATTTTATAACGATTTTTGTGAAAAATCATTCAAATCTTTAAAAAAAAAAATTTTAATTATAAAAGCAACAATGCTAGCAAAAATTACAAAGAAAGCAAAATATTACACGTTTAACAGCACTTGTTGCTGTTAAATAAAACAGTTTTCATTTTAAAATAATACATGTGCTGTACAACTCTGAACACTTACAGGGTTTCCAGACATAGCATGACGAATATGATAAACAGCGTATGCACAGTGGGGTTGTATACAACATTTTTTTTATTAAATAAAGGTTTCTATTTTGGTTAATGGATTTCTTTATTAATAAAATTCAAGGAAGTGCTTAATTTTGGTCAAATATATTTATACATATACATACTATATAGAAATAAATTGCCATGAATTTTACATATATGTGTGTATGTACGCTGCGCAGTCAAAATAATAGCAACATGATACAGTTTTTATAAAATTCACTTTTAGAACCGCAAACTTACTTTGCAAAGCCTTAATTAAGCTGGCAGAAATACAGAAAAAGAAAGAATTCCTCCTCACTAAACCATTTATTTTAGTCATTTTGCTTGTGTATTTCGGGTCATTGTTTTGTTGGAAGACCCACACTATAATAAGATTACTTTCCACCAAAAAGGACCATTTTGCACTAGTGTGTCCATTGTTCCTTCACTTTTACTTAGCATGAGCACAAACGGTCTGCTATATACATATTTGGAAGAAAGTATTGGTATTGGGTTGACATTAACGGTGAAAAAATGCGTTTTCGGCCACGTGAATTAATATTTTTGTGATTCTATATTTTTCCATTAACGGTGAAAATATTTATTATCGTTTTAATGATTTTTCCGCGTCACATGCTGCACAATTTAGAATTACAAAAATTAAAACACGAAATCTAAGTGGTAATATTATGTGGACTGCTCTAAAGTTCAGACAAATTATGGACAATATATACATCGTTCCTAAATCTTAAAACAATTATTAAATTTATCAACAAATAATGACATTCAAAGAGAATATAGAACATAAAACAAGTAACTGATTTCGAAAAAAAAAGTTAGCAAAAGTTGGGATAAGTTTTGCTTCTTACAAAAAAAATTGTAATTGGTGCCATGATTTTGACTGACAGTGTATGTAACAACCTCTCCCGTTGAGCAAAATATTCAGCCCAATTATCAATCTTTCCGGAGAGTTTTTGCTATTCCCAATCATTTATTTCCGGGGGAAAAAATGCTCCTATTGCAAATAGTCGGGGAATAAAAAAAATACATGAAGGGAAAAAATCAGGGGGTCTACTCTCAAATTCGAAACGAAAGAACATGCTTTCGAATTTACACGTAATTAGTATACAAATTCGAAAGTATTTTCTATATTTTCGAATTGCAGAGTATACCCCCTGGATCAGCTGTTTAATGTTTACATTTTAACGAACGAGTTCGGTAATACAAGGGAAATTGTAAATTTTATAAAGTTTTTTAACTATTATGTGAACTTTAAGGAGGCGCACAAAATTGGCTCTGTTCATATAACATTCAGGTGCTTCAATGTTTTTGTTATAAGTAAATGCCATACTTTTACATTTTTTGTTTAATTTGATTTTTAAGTTTTTGCATAAGTTCCCTTCAAAAAGTATTCATAATAAAGGGAATGGGGAAAAATCCTGGGAATTTTTATTCATAATTGGGTCTGATTATAAATCATAAGCACTTCCTTGCTTTTTATATATGTACATATGTATGTATTTTAAAATTCCTCAACTCTTGAATACCTTTCAATAAGCAAAAATCTATTTAACACTCTACAAAAGTTATTTTTAAACTAAAGTTCCTAATCTTACATAGAATTTCTACTTGTATAATATAAAACTTACAAAAAATATGAAGCAATTACGACGCCTGCGCATGAGCTTTAGGTTCTAAAAATATATAGAAAAGAGCATCACAATAATTTCGAATATTTATATACTAATTTTTTCCTTCTTTCTAAATTTTTTTCAGTACAATAAGTCGGTTTTCTGTGTTCCTTCACTGTAGGCCATATTGAGATCATCTTCAGCTGGTTTTATATATTGCAAACTTTCAGGCTCTTCGTCGGCATTATCGTTGTTAGCACGTTTCTTACAATCATCATAATCATTTGCTATGAGACCACCTGAAATGCTTACAATACTGCCCTTACCACCACCATAATCACCATCATCATCATCAAGAGCGCTACAAACACCAACACCATTTATGAGTCTACCATTTGCTGTTTCTATGGGTGAATCTTTGCTCAGAAGTGAGGGTGCTCGTGTTACGCCCAATTGAAAAAGTTTGTCAATGGGTGCTTTTAGAGGCGTGTAGAAACCAAGTGGTGCTGAACCTAGAAAATATTTTTGGTGAAATTTAATATTTGATATTTGCTGGGAAGAATTATACAAGACACTAAAAACTACTTTTCCAAATGATATAAAGAAAATAAATAAAAAAGTTTTTTTTTTGGAAATTTATACATAAACCAGTGCAAAATAGATAAAATGATTTGAAATGGAAAAATAAAAAATAAAAAAGTAAACATGTTAAAGAGAATAAAAAGAAGGTTCAAAAGTTTATTGGTATTACGAATATTGACACAGAACAACTTATCTCAGACTAGAGTCAATTTTTCGAGATATAAGTGAATTAAAAAGTTTCTCTTCCAGCTGTCACTGCACTATCTGTACTTGTACTATCCCTTTTTTATTCTCAGGTAACACAAAGGTACTTGTTAGTTGGACCCAAGTGGTCAGAAAACTTATTTTATCTTCTCAGCAATCTGCCAACATATGCTAACCTATGTAGTTATAACAATAAAGTAAAACAAAATAGAGTACGAAAATTGTAAGCAATTTTTTTGACAGCTAAGTATGAATTTTTTTGACAGCTATGCATGTTTATATTTCAACAGAGTTGCCAACTACCAATTTACTTTGGGGTGTGCTTAGCGATAATGCAATATTAGTGCATTTTTCACCATATTATTAAGTGCTAATGCAATATTAATTCATTACTTTAAAGAGATTTTATTGTAGAGCAAAACATAGTGCAAAACAAGATTCAATGTAATAAATAAATTTTGCACTAAAATATTTGTTTTTCATTTTAGTGTTTGTTTTTCATTTAGTATTCATCTCTTTTTGGTATTCTGCCATTATTTTTACACAAACAAAACGTCTGCGTTGCAAATAACCGTTATCTGTGTATCTGCAAGGTTGCCAGACATTGAAAGATAATCCATTGCAATCTCTACTTTTGAACCTTTTTTTCATTTTCTTCGATTTATTTTTCTGGTAAATTATAAACGAAAAAAATTTATTGATATGGATTTTTTCAATAATAAATAAATAAATACAAAACTATAAAAATAATAAACACATTTATATGAAAACAAACATGAAAATTCAATGTTAGTTACCTTAAATATTGATTATGTATTTTTGGTTTGATTTTTAATGAATGTATATTATTTAAAAGGGACCTACAGCAACTTGATTGTTCTGTTTAATTTTTTTTTTTTTTTTTTTTTTTTTTTTTTTTTTTTTTTTGATAAATAACTTATAAATTAATTGCATATGAATAAATACAAATGTAGGTATGTAAATAAATTAAATAAAAATTTATAAATTGAGCAAGTATTTTTTTAGTATTACGATAATTTTACAAAATGTTAAAAAAAAAAACACTCTTATACCACTCTTATTACAAAAGAAAGAGTACGAGAGTGCAACTGCAATTTTAAGACTACTTTTGGCCGGGTTTAAATGGTTTTCTGGTTAGATGATTGCAAGATGTTTTTTAATTTGGCATTTAAATTTCGTTCAATGTATTATTTTGATAATTTTTATGTATAGATTATGTATGTAAGTAGATAATTTTTTTATGAGGGAAGGGAGAATAGTTTTGCTCTAGGCACACTAGCATCGTTTTCATTTTTCTTATAACGATTGAACAACTTATGTTGTGATTTTTTTAATTAAATTTGGTTGTGGAGTTGGATGTTTAAATAACATCTGGAAAAAATCAAGAATAAAAAGAAAATAGAAATTAAGGAAATTTATTTTAAAATTGGTGATTTTATTATTATGGTCATGAATGGGACAAACACAAAATAGACATTTAGTTTTTTTAATGAATGTTTGCAAAATAAACTAAATATTTAACGAAATAAATAACAAAAGTTTTAACTTATGTATATTTTGATAAAGTGCCAATTGAGGTAAAGATTTTTATTAGCAAATCATTTGTGAAAAAAATGTACTTCAATCACTATAAAATTTTTAGCCAACTTTTAATGATTTTCTTTTCAGCTTAGCAAAACAACTAAAATGTATACGCAATGATTTTCTCTTAATGTTGCAAGATATTACAAGGTTAAACATATTTTCGAATATACACACGGAGGACGAGGCTGACACAATAAATACTTTGGGTACGTTAAAAGTTGTCCAACTTTAGTTGACCGAGTGAGGTCAATGGCTATTTTTCCATCGCTATTGCTGATGACAAAAATTAGTCAGCCAAGCGATAATTTACATGTAATATTTAAATTTTAGAACGTTTCTTTTCTGTCTAAAGTGTATGGACTCAGACACGCTTATTTTTTTAAGTTTTGCATATAAAGATATTTCTCTGATTGCTTTTATCATTTATTATTATTATTTTTACGTATGTAAATAAAATTTGGAATTGCAAGCTATTTAAAACGAAAATTAGCTTTGTTATAAATGTTCGTGTACTATCGGCTTAAAATGGACGTTATAAAGGGACTTTTAATTTTTTTTTTTTTCATTATTACAACTATACGATAAAACAAATAATCTAATTTATATACTGTGGCAACATCGTAGTGTACACCGACTACTTTTAGTTGTTAAAACTACGTAGTGGCAACTACTTGCTTTTATTTATTTGCTCAATTCCAGTTATAATGAAACCATTTTGTCTATTCTTTTGCTTTTTTTTGTGCGAGTATTATTTTGTGTTCAAATTGTATATATTTTGTTTAATTTAATTGAACTGGCCATATCTACATACATCGGAAAATATGGCATCTTCAAATGCTTAAAGTTCGCTTTAAAAGTTCTCATTGGCGTTACCAAATGTGCAGATTTATCTGTTTTCGCAGTTTTTTTTTAACTGTTAAGCAGTCATGCAGTTTTTTGTTTAAAAAAGTCAGTTTTTCTTTAAAATTACCAGTTTTTACAGTTTTGTATTTTTGTCTTTTTTTCTTTTCAGCAACTTCTGTCATACATATTTCAAACAAACAATAATGAGCTTCTTCGCGCTGCCGCGCTGATATCAACGACTCCTCACCAAATTGCAGTTTATATTTAAAAAATTTAATCATATATATTAAAAATTTTTTATTGTTGTAATTTATTTGGGCAATTTTTCTTCTGAAAAACAGTTTTTTTGTTCCATATTGGCAGTTTTTTCCTCAAACGTATGTACATATATGGCAACATTGATTGATACGTTTTTTTTTATTAATAAGCAATAATTCACTTAATTCACAAAATCGTTACTGCAAATAGCAATAATTGTCGGTAAATTTTGATATAGGCAAATCGTTAAAATTTAGTGAATCACACTACAGATGATTGAATGGTAATAAGAATTTTAGCAGATTCCTTGTTTATCTTTTTTTGTGGTAAGAATAATTTTGAAAAAAAATGTTTATGTTACTGTTTTCAGCGACTTAATATTATATTATGAATTATTAATCTAAATATCCTACTTTTTTGTCTTATACTACACCAGCACCATAATGAAATAAGCATAAAATCCTACAAAAAACTAAATTAATTCCTTAAAAACTCAAATTTAATACATACATAGTAGAAGAGGAGTAGAGTAGTATCTAGGCGGTAGTAGTAGTAGTAGAAGGTAGTGGAGGTAGTGGTAGAAGAATTATACAACTTATACGACAACTTTTATACAGATACACAAACATACGAGTATATGTATATATAATATAGGTAGAGACAAAATCTGATTATTAATTATGTAGTAGAAATTTATACATAATACAGCGTATTGCCAGGTATACGTCTACGTAGTGGTACAACATTATTATTGGCAGAAGTACAAGTAGAAGAAGCTTTAAAACAAGTGGAGGAAGTAGTAGTAGTGTCGCGAGTAGAAGTAGCGGTAGTAGTAGTAGTAGTTTTTGTTTTTGCTATTTTGGGTGCGTTAACAAATAAGCGTCGTGGCAAAACTTTTGGAGGACTTTTGGATGCTGTACTTTTGAAAGTTGGAGCTGGAGTGAAAGACGTCTTTTTTGTTGTTGCTGTTGTTGCAATAGTTGTGACTTTTTGATTTTGGTGATGTGTTGCTGTTGCATAAGATTTATTTGCAGTACGTACAGAGGAGGAGAGAGAACAAGAAGAATATGAATAAGAAGTATGTGAAGATTTTGCATTTTTTATTGCCACCACCTTAGTTGGATAATTAGTAGTAGTTGGGGTAGTAGTATTAGGTTTTGTAGTAGTAGCACTAGTAGTAGTAGTTGTTGTTTTGTTCTTCACTGTAAGTGTATTAGTTGTTGTTGGGTATTTAGTTGCCAGAGCGACATCCATTAATTTAATGCAGTTGGAGGAATATGTTGTATTGTGGGGGTTTCTTTTAACATTGAAGTTATCAATTAATGTGGCGGCGGAACTTTTAGGTAGCGGCTTAGTTAATTTTACTTTCGAATAAGAACCATTTTCTGGGAAAGAATTTTGCTTTAAAGCTTCACTTATTTGTGAACTATGAGCAGTATTAATAGGCGAACTATCAGCGAATTTTTGTGAATTGGCAGAAAATTTGGTCAAGTTAAAAGAAAATTCACTACAATCATCATTTCTCACAAAACTTTCAATTTTGGCTTTTGATTTTCTATCTAAAGCGGAGTTCACATTTAATATCACACATTCCTTAGGCTTTTTGGAATTATCATATTTTTCCAACTTGTTATCTTGTTTTATATTTTTGTTAAATGTTGCCACCTTTTGTGTAATATTTTTGGAAAACGTGTTTAAGCTGCCAGACTTTTGAAAGGAACTAGTGAAGTCCGGTTTGTTATTAAATGTGGTAGTAAAACTCTTGGCGCGCTGGAGTGGTAAATAATGCACCACAGTTGGGGCAGAATGTTGGGAAATAATAGTAGACTTGACTACTATTGGATCTGAGGTTTGAGGAGGACTTTCGATCAAATACTGGAAATTTTCGGCGTTGAGAATTGAAAAATTTTTAGGTTTATCTGTATTGGAATCTTTTCTTATTTGTTCAGTTACAGATGATTTTGAAGAATTTTGTTGAAAACTTTCCCTACGGTTTTCCCCCATATTTTCTGATTCTGAAAGCTTATCAACAGATTTCTCAATGTCCACCACGTTGGTGGTAGCCTGATAAAAGCGTTTAAATGGTCGAGGACTGGTATTAAAATAGAAATCCCTGGAAATTGGCTTTAAGTTAATAGACTTTTCGGATAAAAGTGTTTCCTCATTTGCACTCAAGAATCTGGAAACTGTTTCAGCTTCTTGAATACCTAATAAATTGCTATCATTTTTCTCTATATCAAAATTATCACTTGAATTGTGTTTAATTTCAATTAAAGAATTTAATGTTCCACAGCCCATATTAATTACATTTCCATTAAGATCACTTTCTGCATCAAAGTATTCAAATGAATAGGAATTTTCAGTGGGTGAATCCCAGTCTTCTATATTTCTTACTTTCATCATTATTTTGTTGGACTTTGAAAATATTTTTCTATTTAATTCGGTTTTTTTCGCTGGATTTTCAGTTAAGCTTATTGATCTTTTGAGCGGTGGCTGTGAAATCATTGTTTGTGATGCAGTTTTTGCATTGAAGCTTTCATAAAATCTTAAAGAATTTTTAAAAGATTTCGAAGCATTTTTATAGAAATTTTTCGATTTACGGAAGTTGGCATAAGTGGCTACACTTGGGGTTGCCATATTGGTCAAATTTAAGATCTTTTCGGTTGTTTTAATGCGTAAAGTTTTGGGTTTTTTGGGAGGCAACTGTGGAGATTTCATTTTAGAATTTTCCAACGACTCAGTTTTAGTTGTTGTCACTTCTCGTGGTTTTAGGGGACATTTTGACTCTAAAGTATTGCAGGCTGAAAGAAAGTTATCCTCGTCACTTTGTAACGATTTGTTATCATCTTTTGATTCCAAAGATGTGGGTTTTTCTAGACTTTGTAAGCAGTATGAGGTTTTAGATTTCTTTAAAGTAAGTAAATTATTGAAATCAAATAAAGAAAATGGATCAAGACCTATGGAAATATCTGCTAGAATTTCTGTAGCTTCCAGCTCTGTTAACAATTTGCCTTCATTCATTTCCCGGGATTCGTTGAAATCATCTAAAGAGTCTCTAGACATTTGAAGGGATTTAATTAAATTACTATTGCTATCACTGTTTTCAAAAGTCCCTAAATTCTCTGTATTAGGTTCCTCTACAATTTCGGTTAAGTTATCACTTAAATTTACTTTTAGATTCGATTCTGTATGGATTTTAGTTTCTAAAGACATATCTTGATATTTTGAAAAATTTTCGGTTGTGGAATCATTGCAGCTAACTTCACTGTCAATGGTATCAACAGTATTAATTTCATTGCAGCCAACTTCACTGTCAATTTTATCAACAGTAGTAATTTCATTGCAGCCAACTTCACTGTGAGTGTTACCAACAGTATTAACTTCATTGAGTGGCTGTAGAAGATTATCTCTCAAATCTTTATAACCATCATTTATTACGTTATTACTAGTCAATTTTTCGTTTAATGATTCTGTTATATTGCTAGTAGAATTTAAAGGTTTTATGGTTCTATATAGAGAGTATTGTATTATGTCTGAGAAATTTCCATTGGAAATAGAGTTTTCTTTTTTATGGGATATTGATTGAGTATTCATTTGGTCTACAAGTTTGAAAGATTTTCGTTTCTTATTTAACAAAGATTCTGCAGAATTATTAAATGCTGTCAAACTAAACGATTCTGCTGTAAGGTCAGAAAAAGTGTTTTGTGAAGTTAAAATGTCCACTGAATTAAATTCTTTTCTTGATAAATTTTCGGTTATTTTTGATCTATAGTCTGTGACATACTTTGAGTTTACGGTTAAACTTATTGTGCCAACAGCTGATTCTATGGTGTTTTTGGGGATATCGGAACTATCATTATAAGACTTTCCTAAATCGAAAGCATTTGAATCATCCAAAGACTTTTTACAATTTAAATCCAAACTATTGTGATAATCGGTTTGAGTAAGAAATGAGTTTTCATTTTTACTAACTAAATTTTCTGCAGGGTCTATTAAAATCAAGTTATGCTCAGGTTTTTGGCAATTGGGTAAATCTGCCAACTTTTCTCCACAATCCCGTAAATTTTGTCTATTATCACCATCACCTTTAGTTAGAGTTACCGGACTTGCTTTCATATCATTTACCCCACAATCTAGAGATGCCGTATGTATGGGATGTACTGAGGATTTAATTGACGGATAATTCTCTGTTGCAATTGAAATAGTTTTTTCAAATTCATTTGCCGATTTATACTTTACATGTTCTTCGTATGAAAATGCAGTTAAATTTTCTAAGGATTTTGCACAGAGCTCCGTTGAATTATGCAAGTTCTTGAAACTTTTCAATTCCCCGGAATTTAGTTTGAAGCTTAAATTATCAACTGATTTGGATATAATATTTTCCAGATTTAAATTAAGCTGGGGGTTTACAACTAAATTATTAAGAGATTGGCTACGCTCATTATTTGATTCGTCATTTGAACATTGATTATTTTGCTCAACTTCTGGGACATTATTTGGTTCTAGGATATTTTTTGAATTGCTGGGATTTGCTTTAGCATTATTATTGACACCTTGGGATATTGATGGGTTTTCCAAAGCATTACGAGGATCTTTAGCAATTTCATTTTTTAAAAACAGCTTATTACGATAGTTATTTGAATTTACTTCGGCGCTAAAACCATAAGAAGAAGTTCCGCCAATTGCTGGAGATTGACTAAATTCAGAAGTTGTTCGGTTGCCGGGTGGGATATGTTCCAAATTTCTTAGGGAATTCGAACGTGAAACTGTGGTCGAAATGGAAAAAGTGTTAAAGGTTTTCTGAAATTCATTCGAACGTGAACGTTTTATTGGTTTTGTGGCATTAGGCGCAGTTACTTGCAAGAAACAGGCATATTGAGGATTATTCAGAACTCGAGGAGTTTTGCGTTGCTGGAGCAATTCTTCTTCTTTGGGCAACCCTACGTTGTTATTTTTAGCAGGAGTCTTTTTAACATGTTGTTGTTCTATAGGAGTTTGTTTTTGTTGTTTGTTTGCATCGGGCGTTTTTAAATTTGCTGGCAAGTTTTTGGAATTGAAATGTTTTGTTGTTACTTTTGCTGCAGCTGGGTTCATCATTTGAAAGCGTTTTATGGGCAGTGGTGGCTTCTTCTGAAGAGCCGGCAGTGGACCCAGGGGTAATTTGAGATCTTTTCGGGATTTCTTCTTGTCTGTGGCGTTCAATTGCACAATTTCGTTGTTGTTGTCTTCTTGTGTTATATTTGTTTGATATGTTGCTGTTGTTAATTGTATACCCTTCTGTAAATCTGGGTAATCTGTAAATATTGATTTAAGTATTTGTATTTTTGATTGTTCATCTTGGTTTTAATTTGTTTTTTTTTTTAATGTTCCTGTTTATGGGTTGCAGGAAAATGGGGACTGAATGTACAAACATTGATTACCGGGGAATTTAATTGCTTGTTGAGATTTGAAAATTTTAAAAGTGCTTTTTGGTGACCATTGTATGTGAGAATCTGAAGAATATGTATGGATGCATAAATGATTCAAGAGTAGTGGGGATCCAAAAGAATTTATACACTAAATTGAAGAAAATGTATAGCAAAATTTTCAAGGTTCCGTAGTTATTTATCTTTAATTAAAAATATTATAAATAAAATAAATTATCTTTATTAAAATATACTTGTACATTATTGGTTAAGTTTAACAAGTCCTGGTTTCAGTTCTGTCAGAGCTGAAATGAATGAAAAATCTTTTGCGAATTTGAACTGTATTCCTTTGAAGAACACAGCCGACCTGATCGAATGTGATGTTCACGCAACTACGTTAACTGATTCTAATAACGGTTAATTTGATTTAGGATATCACAAGATGTAATACATTGACCTAAATACTGTTACAAACAATTCCACCTAAACTTGAAGTATTTGAAGATTTTGTAACAAAGGACGAAAAATTTTAATTTTTGAAGAAATTTCTATAGAATTATCGAATGCCAATAGTCTTTTACTGAGATATAAAATAAAATATTCTTAATATTAATAGCCTTTACTTTCTTATTTTGTCATATTAGATAATGGAAGTTTTTTGGATCATACTTTTCACCGTACGAATATATGAAGAGACCGGGATTATGATGTATCTAATATTATAATGACGAATATGATTGCATATATATATATATATATATATATATGTATTATCTGAAAAATAAAATCATATGAAAAAATATATGTACATATATTAACAAAATAACCTTAAACTAGCTCAAAAATACTTGACACTGGAAGAACGCAAATTTGGCATCACTGAATACAATTTCCATTCTAAATACAAAGTGTGCAGACAACTAGAACCGTAACATTAGTCGCTACGACTAACCGCACTTAAATCTTAATAGACATCTTTTTATTTGAGTGTGCGATCAGTTTGAATTCTTCTGTATTCTCCCCATGTGAAAAGTTATATTTCTTTAAATAAGATATTATTTTTTTAAATTACAGAGGTTGGGGCAGAACAGATTGTGGGGAACATAAGAAAGAAGTCTGCAACAAATGCTGTTAGAATATATATTTTTTGCTATTTACTTATCAATTAATTTATTTTCTTAACTGAGAAATGAATTCACTGACATTTTTATTATTTGTTTCTTAATTAAAATTGTTGATCTCAAGTAGTGTTCAGAAAAAATTGTGAATAACCATGCAATTTTGTATTGATTTTATTTCAAAAGATTAAAAAAAAAGTATTTTAACAAACTAATGTATAGTTCGCTTGCGTACAAAAAATTACTTTACGGTTCTAGGATTAAATATGAAATGAAATAGTTGATGCCACAAAAGTTTTGTAAGAGATGTTTTAGATACATCAGTTTTTCTTCAAGCAAGTTTCTTCAATTCCTTTCGTTTGTTTACAAAAGGGAATTTAAGTATCTTTTCTTTCCACTCTCTCTCTCGCTCTCCCATAAACTCAGACTTGCTTCAAGGAAAACTGCCGTGTCTAAAACATGAGTTAAAGACGGGACATTTTTAATTAATTTTTATATATACCAAGCAATTAATTTTTCCAAAAAATTTATATGGCAACAACTTAGTTCCGGTGCACACGATCTTTTGATTTAATGAGAGGGAGAGAGAGAGATAGCGATAATGAAGAGGGGAGCCATATTTCCTTTCTCCTAATAGAAATTGAAGCGTGTAAACAACCACTCAAGGGCCACTCAGACTATTATACATTTATACAGACGTTCATCAGATTTTACTACGAGAAAGAAATCTAACGACATCTGTTTCGACTGTCAAAAAATCTAACGTAAAGTGTCATTTTGTGTTCACACCATGACACCTCAAATTGCATTAAAACACAAGTAGAAAGCAAACAGCTGTTGAGGATTAACATGCCTACTTGTTAATCGGTCAGTCCCGGCGGCAGAGCAGTTTCATGCAAGCGGTCGTTGTGCCGGCCTTTGAAAATAGACGGCGGTTAAAGTAGTTGATTTAAACAATATAAAGAAAAGAAAAATACGATAATTTCGTTAAATTTCAGGCCTACACAAAATATAATTCAATACGATAAACATATTCAATATTTAGAGCCTGTAAGGCGAATAAGTAAGCCACTTGATTTTATAACAATGCAACTCTGAATAGATGAAAAGTTTAGAAAAATTTCAAAAAATGGTATATCAAATTTTTATCGTATTATTTGAATTTTTGACAAGTATTAATACAAGGTACAACAGTCTGAACAGCCCTGTATTAGACGGCTTTTCCAAACGCAAGTAGACTTTGCAAAGTCTTGAGTTTGTCAAAAAAAAAAAAGGGAAAGAGAAAGAGAGATGAAGATGTTGCAAAGTAAACTTTGCGTGTGAAAAAAACCGTCTTATTTGAAAAATAATTTCGACACAAAATTTCTAGACCATTTGACCAAATGTAATACAATAAATAGACAACAGTTTAATACACACGACATAGACGGGGGGAGGTATGTTTATTTCTTTTTAACGAACCTGTCACAGATTTGTTGCAATAATTTGCTAAATGCTGTGGAACACATTCTTATAAAATTTTTGTAAGATTTTTGCCAGTGTGTACAATTTTTAAATTGCCAACATGTAGCTGAGTTAGAAGTAGGAGATGTCACGTGTTTGGGTGACGCTTGTATATAGATTTTATTCAAAGAAATGGGAGCTTGAGACAAAGCCAAGGGCCTAGGCGGAGGTAAAAAATTTGGCAAGGGCGGAGGTGATACAGTAGGAGGCGTTAAATCGTCCCCAGTTAAATCTAAAACATTGAAAAAAAGTATAGTATTTGTAGAGAAGAAAAAAATTTGTTTTGCTGTTGTTGGTTTGCTAAATTAAAGACAATTTTTTTTTAATAATAAATTTAGTAATTTGTTAGTTAAAGGCAAATTTGGTTAGAGAGTAGTAATTTGTAATATAAAAATCCTTTAACCTTAAACACATTATGTAGATATACATGTAAGCATATACAAATTTATATATGTACATATTTATAAATGTTTTTTTTTTTTTTGATTATGAAAGAAATTTTAAAAATTAGTTTAAAAAATTTTTTAAATGACCACAAAAACCATTAAATTAGAATATTAAATTATGTGTTTTTTTTTAGAAAAAATTAAAAGCACAAACATTTTGTTTAGTTAAAAAAAAAGTAATAAATAATAGATTTGTAAAGTTTAAACTTTGTTAACTTACCAAGGGGTAAATTGCCCAAGATATTTTTGGTAGGCGAACTGGTGGTATTATTAGTAGCGGCAGGTGAACTAGAATTGAAGGTTGGCAGTTGTATTATCTCATCTGCCACATGATGGTGTGCGGTATTTTCTAAATTTAAATTTTCAAATGCATGAGCCAAGTCATCGGGAGACGAACTGCTGCTGCCGCCTAATGGTTGGGCATAACTCTCATTGTAGGCGCTAAAAGATTCATCCACAATTAATGAAGCTTCGGAGGGATATTCAAATGTGGATGTAAGAGTATCATTAAATTGTACGTGGAACTGTAAAAATGGACAAAATTAAAACATAAATTTTAATGTATGTAATTTAACATAGCCTACATTAGGTGCGTTTGAGTACTTTTCCAGTTAAATCCAGTAACTGAGTAAATACTGAGTAATAAAATTACTCTCAATAAAAAAGTTTGCATCTAAAAGTACGCGAACGGAAAAATTGTAAAATCCAGTAAAATATATACAACAGCTGATTACCAATTTTGGCGCTAAAAAAATTATTCATATGACATACACGATAGAATATTTTGTTTAATAATAAAAGTAATAGATATGGACATATGTTTTTATTTATACTTATTTGGCTGGTCCACGATGTCGACAAGAAACTTTCTATAGCTTACTTATATTGAAAACAAAAATAAACTTTCTTATTTTGATTTTGTTTTAAATATAAGTAAGCGATAGAAACTTTCTTGTCGACATCGCGGGTCAGGCCCTAAACGTGATAAGTTATTAGGATGATATATTCAAGACAACGAAAAACTGGGAAAGAATTTAAAAAAAGTACACAAAGTAATTTTTTTTAAATGTTCCATACGTCAAACCAGGAAGCGTCGACCCGACGATATGTATAAACAAAAATTTCAATATAATAATCTATTAACTTTATTCACGTTTAAAAACAATCGGTTATGTTCTGAATTCCATGTGAAATTAAATCGGTCGGAAATGCAATAGCATTGTTATTATAAATACATACATAAAGGGTGTTTTTTATTGAGGTATAGAACTTTAAGTTGGCATCACTTTTTTAACTGGCGGCCATTTTGTCAGCTGTCAAGTGATTAATATTTAGTTTGGTTTGCCATTTCATCATGAACAGGTTGACAAAAGAACAAGGCTTGCAAATCGTGCAAATTTATTTCGAAAATAATGGTTCAGTTCGCGAAGTTTACCGCAAGCTCCGTCCATTTTATGGTCGACATAATCGTCCATCAGAGCAATTTATTCGGTTAACCATGGATCGTTTTCGCACTACGTTTACTCTATGTGATAATACGCATCCGCAGAGACGTCGAACAGTGCGCACCGAAGAAACAATTGCCTCTGTAGAGCAAAGTGTTGAAGAGGATCCGAATGAATCGATTCGCCACCGTGCACAGCAATTGGAGCCGACTAACCGACTATTTTGTTCCCGAATTGGATGGCATGAATGTGGATGAGTTGTGGTTCCAACAAGACGGCGCTACATGCCACACAGCGCACGTCACAATCGATTTATTGAAGGAAACATTCGATGAGCGCATAATTTCGCGGAATGGACCTGTCAATTGGCCACCAAGATCGTGTGATTTGACACCATTGGATTATTTTCTTTGGGGATATGTGAAGTCGCTCGTCTACGCCAACAAACCAGAAACGTTAGGGGACTTGGAAGCCAACATTCGTGGCTTTATTGCCAACATTCGTGGCTTTATTGCCAACATATGGTCCCATATGCTCGAAAAAGTGGTTGAAAATTGGACCTGTAGAATTGGCTTTATTCGAGCCAGCCGTGGCGGCCACATGCCCGAAATCATATTTAAACATTAATGGCATAAAATTATCCTTCCAATAAAGCCAAATTGAAGGACATTAAAACGATTTTCTTGTGTTTTATTTCAATTCGAAGTTCTATACCTCTAAAAAAAACACCCTATACATACATACATATGTGCATACATATTTCCAAAAATTCTAAGAAAATTCCGCACGTTTTCATTTCACGTGGAATACATAACATACCCGAATATTTTTCTAGCATCAAACTTAAATAAATGTTATAATGCTTATAACTTAATACATTTGTTTTTTGTTATTTTAAAAATTTCATCAAAAACTAAACATTTTTGTTTCCCTTTGTTTACATTTAAAAACATATGGTTTCGTTTTACTGGATTTTACTAGCAAAAATTTGTCCAGTAAAAACTTGCATTTACTCAGTAAATGAACTGTCATTTTTCTCTCTCAATTCGCCCTCTCATTTACTGGATTTTGTGTACTCGAACGCAATCCAGTAAAAAATAGTAAAAATTTTTACAAATTTTTGAGTTCTCGAACGCACTTATTTTAAGCCAGAAAAATTATATGTACATACTTATGTACAACCATGGAATTTTAATAAATTAAATAATAATACATACTACATACTTATATGTATATGTTTGTATCTTTATTACATCATTTCCTTAACTATAAACATTACTGATACGACGAGCATAACTAATATACAACTGTTTTGTATTAAAAGCAAACTTGGCTGACGCTGTGAATGTGTAAATAAATAGTCAAACAAATTTACGCATTAAAACTAATAAAACGAAAGAGACGTTGCCATAAATAAATTTATGTACATATTACATGTACATACTTACATACATACGTATATAAATACTGCACTTGTTTCTCTAAGGGGGTCAACTCAAAAAATGTTGCAATTTTCACTTTTTGCAAGAAATCAATCTACAGTGGTCATATCTATCCAACAGTGATGCTAACTGTTTGAGAACAGAAAGCACATTTAAGTAAAAAAGCACTAAGAAGCATAATTATATTTTGTGGCTTAATTTTCATCGCTGTGTCTATATTTTTCTTAATTTAAAAAAGGAAGTACATACAAAAAATACTATTTTATTTGAGAACTAACATACATACATACACATCGCTCATTTACTCAAATAACGTCATAACTCAAAAAGTGAAATTTTATTCATATTCACCCCTATCGTGAATAAAATGTGAAATTTTTGTTCCCATGAAATTTTCATTCCCCATGAAGGGAAATTTGCAATAGTGAATTTCATGGGAACGTTTGTTTCCGCTATCAATGCGCAGTGAATGTAAAAAACGGGAAGAAGACTTGTAAAGCTTCAAAATTAATTGAAACTTTTAAACAAATTAAATTGAATACTAATAAATTAAATATAATAATAATAAATTAAAGAAATACACATATTTTGGGTTTCAAATGAAATCTTATAGAGTGTAAAGTTGTATTTTTAATTTTTTTTAGGCGCCGTGCAAAAAAAAAATTAATTATACCACAGCCATAAAATTTACGGCATGTGAACCACAGAGATTCATGTTCAATGAAAAAAAGGTGTTCCAAGGAATAATCTATATAATTAATAGGCGAACATATTTTTTGTAATCCCTTTTACGCCGGTACCACTGCACCGATTTTAAAAAGATTTATATGGTTTTAAAGCATTTTTCGTACGGATGTGCACAATCTATATTTTATTGAAATCGGTTCAGTATTTTGGGAGCTATAAGCGTTTAAAGTTGCTACTACTACATGCACACATATTATACACGCATTTATTAGCTTACAAGTAAAAAAAAGAAACAAAACATGAGTGTGTGTAGGTGTGTAGGTGTGTGGGTATGTAGTATTTCTCTTGATCTAACAATTTTTTTCTCTCTTATTTGTTGTTGTATGAAAGCCATAATACTTAAAGGAAGAGATTTGAATAAATTGAATTAACTTGGTTGAAGGGATTTTGTTTACGTTTTTTCAATTTCATGTGTTATTCAATTATGCTTGCATATGTATGTATGTAAGTTTGTGTGTGGCCGTGTTTTAATGAATTTTTTATGACGTTTAGATACATTTTCTTTGAATCTTAAATTATTTACATTTTGATTCTAGAATACGGACGAGTGTGTCGTCCGTTTGGTATATCTAGTTGTTATTAATCGTGGACATTATTTATTGATATTGCCTTAAAAATAATTATTTATAAGTTATAATATAAAATTGCAAGTATAATATTGAAATAACGCAGTGTATTAATTCAGTTCGCCTGCAAAAATAAAGTGAACAAAACGAAGGGAAAATCGAAAAAATCCATGTGAAAAATATTATTCACGATAAGGGGAATCAAGAAAGGGAACATATTTCAGGGGAAAAATTACTCACGATTGCAATTTGGGGAAAAAGGAAAATATTTCGAGGAAAAACTGTTCACGATAGGTGTGATTGTGTAAAAATTGCATACAAATATCTTGTTTCACTCACTTCTTGAGAGAAAAATAAAATTTTCTTTTTCCATTAAGTTGTAGGTAAATTGAAAACTTTAAACTCGTTTTTTGAGTTATGACTTTGTTCTAGTAAATGAGCGATATGTATGTATATATATTTTTATTTTTACTTTGGCAAGATTTTTTTTTTTGCTGTTCAATTAAACTATTTAGCAGATCCATTAAAAACATAAACAAAATTGTAAAAAAAAAAATTAATTAAATAACTCAAACATCTCAGAGAGACTGATGAGTTACTTTCATTTCCAACACAAATGTGCTTATAATTTTTAATTAACTTTATTCGGCTTGAGTAAAATAAACAATTTTATATTGTTATACCATAAAAATATTACTATTGAATAATCATTTATGATATTGATTTGAAAAGATAACAATAACAAACAATTCACTATAATTTTTGAACAGTATTGCGAGAGTATTTATTGTGTTTTAAACAAAAGACACAATTATTTAATTGTAAAAAAAAAGAAAACAATATGGGGTTTCGCAACAGTTAATTTGGGCACTTTAAACATTCATATTTTTACGCAAGTGTGCAGGCTTCATTGTTAGTGTAACCCCCGTGTTGCAAAACTTGGCAAAATTTACTCTGCAATTCTTGCACTTATTTAGTTACACCCTTGTAATTTTGCATAAGATTTAGATTTTTTTTAGAAAAATTTTGCAATTTTGCTTTTGTGCATCTGTGCCACTTTTGATGTGAATACCCATTATTATTTACAACTTTGTTTTGTGTATGATTTTTATGTATGATTTTTTACACAACATTTTCAATGAAATGAGGGAATGAATACCCTTAATATTTCTACTTTAACTGTCATTTCCGCTTGTAGTTGATTTGCAAAATAGGGCAATTAGAAAGAAACGAAGAGGAATATGAATTGAATTTCTTACACAAAAAAAAAAAAAAATATATATAAAATAAAAATTTGAATTGTGTGGGAGCAGGATTATATAAGCAAAATAATGATAGTAAATGTTTACGTTTGAAAAGCTGAACTTGATTTTATGTTTGTAAAATTGTAAAGAAAACAAAAATTGTATTAGAAGGAAAAATTTAATACATACATACATACACACACACACACACACAAAACTATATATATATATATATATAATTATATATATATAATAAGGATATATATATATATATATATATATATATATATATATATAGATATATATATATATATATATATATATATATATATATATATATATATATATATATATATATATATATATATATATATATATGCATTTATATGTATACATACATATCGTTAACTTAATACGAAAAGGCCCTAACTCATGTTTTTCATAGTTTACAGGAGGAGGAAAAAATTAAATAATAAAAGATGCAATATTGATACAAAATTTTTTTAAACGCAATTTTTATTAAACACTTTATATAAGCACATAATAATATTTAAAAATTCTTAGCTAGAAATTATAAAGAAATCTTCAAATTCGATTTTCAGATAACAAATACATACATAATTTTCCTATTTTCAAAAGACCTGTGGCTCAAATGGTTATTAGAATTTTGTTAAATAATACCAATATTATTAATATTGATATTTTTATTAGTGAATTGATTACAAAATTAATCAGCGAAGTTTCAACACTTCGTTTCAGCATTTAAACAAACATACAAATACAATATATCTATGCACATATTGTGTTGCTTTATAGACAATTAAACAAAATGGGTTGCTCACGTCAGAAAGTGCAATTATGCATTTTTGCACAGTTGCAAGAGTTGACGTGAATACCTTTAATGAGGGCCTTTCTATATTAAAGTAACGATATGCATGTATATAAAATTCTCGTGTCATGGTGTTTGTAATTGAATTCCTCCGAAACGGCTTGACCGATTTAGGTAATGTATTTTTCAGACCCCTAAGTGTGCTGTGCAACGCCCATACGCACGAAATATCTTATATCTTAAAAGGTATAATAGCAGAAGTCTTCAAATTTGGTATGGACTCTTTTGAGAGCGAAATGTGAAGTACATAGTTCAAAATATTGGCAGAATAGGACCGGGGAAGGGGCACCCCCAGACAAAGTAATCAATAATAATCTTATATATTAAAAGCTATAATAGCAAGTCTTCAAATTTGGTATGAGTTCCTTTAAAAACAATTAATCCTTATCCTTGCTAATACGAGTATTATAAATGTGAAAGTGAGTTTGTTTGTTTGCTTGTTTACTACGCTTTCACGCCCAAACCACTAAACCGATTTTAAAATACTTTCACCAATAGAAAGCTATATTACCAGCGTCAAACTTAGTATATTTTTTATTCGGTTTGAGCCCGGTTTTTTTTAAATATTTTTTTATTCGGTTCGGAACCGTTTTTTGTATAGTTCAGATTTTTTCCGAAAAACACATTTTTGGGGTGATCAGGGCAATTTTCCTTTCGGGTTGGATTGTTAAACCAGTTTTATAACAGGTTTATATTCTGTATTTTAACTGTTTTATCGCCTTTTGTAAAACATTGCAAAACATTCATAAATTTTATGTATAGTTTCCAAAATATCAGATCAACGCGAGCTGAGCCGCGAGTAAAAGCTAGTATAAGTTTAAATTATAATAAATTTAAAACAATAAATGTTTGGTGTTTTGTTATTTTTATATTCCGTCATCGTTCACAGCACCCCATGCCTCTAACACTCATATATGTACATATGTAGCTCACACATAACTTAAAATGAGTTAGTTCTTATTTTCTACGCTAGAAATTCCAATTCAAAAATTTATATAGCAAAACAACGTTTGCAACATATGAAATAGAACTAAGTTTGTTTCAATTTTAAAATAAAAGCGCACATTGTTGTTTCAAAAATGATTCGTTATAGAAATAACAATGTTATGTACGATTAATATTAAAAGAAACATTGCAATTTTAAAAATTATTTTTAAAAATGCCAAACTTTTTTAAAACGACAACAAAAAAATCTTTTTTGGTTCACTGTTGCCTTCATAAACTTAATATTAACAGATATGTTTTCTCTTTTAATTACTAATTTTGTTTATTTAATCAACTTACCGTTATATCTTTGGATTTTTGTCGGATACTTGATTTACCATCAATCACAATATTTGCATTAAGAAATTCAACATCACATGGTGAGGGTGGACACATTGAAAAATCATCGTAATCCATATCGGTAGATGTTTCCACCGACAGATCGCCCAATAAAACGAAGCCGGATTCATTTGGCTAAAATATGAAAATAAAAAATAAAAATTATTAAAGAAACTTTAATTGAAGTACAGCCAAAGAAATTTCTTTAGAAAAAAATAATGCAAACTATAACAAGACCTTTTCATTTACAAAGTGAAAAATTATAATGATCTTGACATTATGCCAAATGATGATGTTGTTACAGTTTGTAGTATGTAGATCAGCTTTAGTTACAAGGGAGAATGCAAAAAAAGAAAAACAAAAAACTGCAGCATAATTAAAATGTTTAAAACAAAAGCTCAGTATATACAAATGAACTTGCATTGTGAATCTTGTGCTGAGAAAAGTGTTTTATAATTTTTAAAAGAATCATTTCTTAAAAAAGGAGAAACGAAAACTAAATTCTGCTCTACAGCTTTCTGCTACTTTTGCCATTCATTCATAACTTTTCTATATGGAAATTTGTCAATTACTTTTTTTATGAGTATGTAGAAAAATAGCCACTGATAATTTTTCCAACGAATATCTAAGCTATCGTTTATTTCTCTATAAAGTAAGGTTATCGATAATTTACAATGAAAAAATAATAGACAAATAAAGCTATCGATAATATTTCTATGGAAAAGTAAAGTTACCGATATATACATAAATAAATCGATCCTTATTTTCGATTCAATCGCAAGCAACAAAAATTAATATAATATTCAAATATGTTTTTATAGGTAAATTGTCGCTTACGATAAAATTTTACAGCCCGTATCTTAAAAGTAATCTACAATTTTGGCATTTTGATAGTTCTAAACTATGTTTAGGCCCATAAAATTTTATTTTCAATAAAATATTATATTTTCGATTGCATGTCGCTTAGGATAAAATCGAAAAAAATACGCGAAATATGTCGACCAAGTTATCGATAACTTTTATATAAAAAAACTAAAATTAATGGTTACTTGTCTATGAAACAGTTAAGTTATCGACAACATTGTTGCAGAAAAGTTGAGTTATCGATTACGGTTGTTTTTTATGGAAAACTTTTTATAGAAAAGTACACTTAACCATAACTTTTTCAGAGTTATCGATAATTTTGCTATGAAAAGTAAAGTTATCGATAAATTTTCTATGAAAAAATTAAAGTTATCGACAACTTTTCTATGGAAAAGTAGTTATCGATAATTTTTTTATGGAAAAGTAAAGTTATTGATAACTTTTCCACATAAAAATAAATTTATCGGCCATAAGGGGAAGTTGAATTATCGATAACTTTTATACACAATAAATATTATTATTATTATTGGTTATAATTTAAAGATAATTTTTGGTTACTTTTCTATGCAAAAGTTAAGTTATCGACAACTTTTTAAAGAAAAGTGAGATTAAACAACCATAACTTTTTTATAAAGACGTAGAGTTATCGATAACTTTTCTAAACGAAGATTAGCGGTAATTTGTATATACAAAAGTATAGCTTATGTATTATTTTTTTCTGTAGTTATCAGAGCTGCTGGTAACCTTTAATTTTTTAATAAAGTGCAGTTATCGGTGGTTTTTTTTTTATAGAAAGGTACTTAGCGATAGTTTTTCAAAGTTATCGATAACTTTTTTTCAGTAAAGCAAGATTATTAATAACATTTTTGTAGAAAAATAAAGTTGTCGACAAAATTTCTCTGTAAAGTAAAGTTATGTATAACTTTTCTATTGAAAAGTAAAGTTATGGATAATTTTTTTGAGAAAAATAATACCTAAAAGTAACATTATCCGTATTTAGCCGACAGAATATTAAGGCAGTTATTTATACAAAAAAGAAATGTTATCGATAGAATGCATGTGCCATGGTGCGACGCCATGTTTTTTTACGTTCTAACATTTAAGTTGTATTAACTAGCGCCTATAGTGCGCTGTTGGCTCAAATAGATATTTCTTGTGTCGACTACCAAAAAATATACGGGCTTCAAGAGCACGAGTTCAATGTCTGGCCAGAACCAGTCATATCAACATCAGCACAATTTTTCTTATATGCTTTAGTGTCTTGGCTAATACGTATCGCATTGCGTCGATATTTCTACAACTAATTTTCCACTAAGTAAAATAACTACTAAAGTGGCTACATATGTAGCTTAAAATGCCACGCCTACTTACCGCCAGAGGCGCTGCATTGATGCTATAAAAATTAACAAAACAAAATTAAAATAAATATTCTTTTCCCAATCTCAGATAACAAAAAGCGACCTGTTATTTGGAGCTTCTCAGCTAACAAGTCAACCCCAACCTACCTATAAGAAAAAGTGCAAAATTTTTTTTAATTTTTATTTAGTAAAAAAAATGCAATTTAGCGCTCGTTTAAGGCAAACATTTACGCTCGTTAAGGATGATACAATAATTTCTAATAAACTCTCTATTGAAAAATAATCATTTTATTGCGAATTTTCATTGAAAAGTGCAATAAATGTATCAATTTTTTCCCCTAGAAAAGAAAATGCCATGATGGCGTTAGTTTTACTTTAAATGTTATCAGCAAATCAGTACATTATTTAAAAACTCTGCTAAATGGTCTTGTTGCTTATTCAAGCATTGGTTAATTTTGCACAATAAGCAATTGTTGTTGCTGTTGCCGTTGCTGCTACATTTCCAGTTGCTTTTCTATTGTTATAGACCTAAAACCTACTAGTTTAAGAGCAATTGTCTCTAGTTGTTTTCAAGTATCTGTTTTTTATTTCTAGACAAATGTGTATGTACTTTTGTGTATGCAGCCAGCTATGGTAACTATTATACATCGCTCATTTACTCAAAGAACGTCATAACTCAAAAAATGGAATTTTTCAGTTAATAATGCAGAATTAATCCTCATATCATGCAAATAGGTATATCTTGTTTCACTCAGTTATTGAGAGAAAAATAAAATTTTCTTTTTTCCATTCATTAAGTTGTAGGTAAATTGAAAACTTTAAACTCGTTTTCTTGCTAACTGCTTATTTTGAGTTATGACGTTGTTTGAGTAAATGAACGTTATGTATCTGTTTTTCCAAGTTCGCCTCAATTTCCAAAGTGTTTAAGTATGTATGTATGTATGTAAGTATGTATGTATGTATGTATGTATGTATGTATGTACCCTGCAGTCAGACTGGGGCCAAGTGTCTCTATGTCAACACTAAAACTCTAGCAGTAGTTACATTGTCTACAATTTCTCTTTTATTCGTCAGTATAAAATAAAGAGAGAAAACAGATGAGGTGTATTTCTGGTGGAAATATATAGAAATGTACCAGTAAATATCTGGTTGGTATGTCTCCATGTTCCCATAAGAACTATGAATTCACTATCTAGTCAATTGTTTTAGTGTTACTAGTAGAATTTCAATGACAAGCACATGCTAAATGTCTATAGCATAAAGTATTGTATGGGGAATAATTGTAGAGTAGTACTGGTGACCAAGTCAAAAGCGACTCAGTACATTTTCACCATCGACATTTCCTTCAGGGTACATACATATGTATGTATGTATGTGTTTAATGCTTACCCTGAAGGAAATGTCCCACATTACCCACAAACCCATAAATATGGCAAGCTACGAAATTATTATATGAAGACTAGACAACAATAAGTTCAGCTTACTTGTAAATATAGGAAACGCCACTCTACTGTTACACCGTAATAAGTTAAGGTTTAATTTTTATTTTTTTTTAACTCAAAATTTTTCATTAGAATTAAAATTTTAAATTAATTCCGAAATATTTTTGCATAAATTTTAATTATTTTTTTGGCTTATATTATACATAAATACACATATATTACGTTAGTATTAAAATTAAACCAAAATTTTTTACTGTGTAGTGTATGATCTGGTATAATTTTAAATATACATATTTACATACATATGTATGTATGTATGTAAATGAAACAGTGCAAAAAGTCTCCAAGTGCTACGAGTAAAAATAATTATAACAAAAATATATTATGACTTAAAGTCAGTCAGTTGTTGTTGTATTTGATTTGACCTTGCCTTGTTTATGTTTGTAACATACTGACGACATGACACTTGAAATCAAAACGCTGTTAAAGCACAATAACATTTAGCTGTCAGTTTAATTACTGCTGTTTAATGACAAGTTTATTGAAAAATTCAATGATCTTTTTTGAAGTATCAAATATTTCAGCAGTTGAGTCCACATAATAATCTAATACAAATAACAGTTTTATTTTTGCTATTTATTAAGCGGTTAACAAAATAACAGATTTGTATTATAGATTTTTTTATTTTTATTTATTTTTCAACTTTCCGCTACACAGAAAAAAACTATTCCCAAAAAATGATTAAACAAATGTAATGTTTGTTTGAAATAAAACTTAGTTTCAGTAAATATTTTGTACTGTTATGGTAAAATTGTTTTTTTTTAACAACAAAAACACGACGTTTGTCGGCTACTTTTCGGTATTTAATGTATACAACACGATCAATCAAAATAAAAAACAACAAGAGCACAACAGCCAGTGTTGCCATATTTATTTTTCAAAAAACTTCAAGTCGAACAAAAAAATCTTTTTTGTTGCCAAAAATCTTTTTCGTTTTTTTATTGAATGAAAATGAATTAAAATTTATTTATTTTTCCTGTGAACTATTCAAAATAAAGCCAAATAACACAAAATATGTACTGTATAGAATATGTGTGAGATCATTATGAAGCAAATCAGAAAATTTGTAAGTAGTTTAGTCAAAACATCCCTCAAAAGTAAAATTTTTAAAAATCTTATTTTTAGATAAGAAATCTTTTTTGTCGTTTTAACATGTCTAAAAACTTCAAAAATAAAAGAAATCTTCACATGTGGTAACACTGACAACAGCACATTGTACCTATCGACAAGCAGAAGGGTGGTGCTATACCGCCCGCACCTCCACTCGGATACCCAATTTCGTTAAAAATGTGGAACGCTTCACGATTTTCCGTGTCATCATTGCGCAGGGGCCATGCTAATCTTCTCTGTATCGTTCCAATTTTAGTATATGTTCTGCCAAAGCAAGAGCTCTGCTAAATTTAAATTTTTACAAAATTGTTATCATAATTTACAAAATTAATTGTGGAACCGCATTCATATAAAATATTTACTGATTCAATGAATTTGGTTACTGAAAATTAAATTTTTTTTCTGTGTATCAAAAAGAGAAAGTTAATGGTTGGAAAAGGGATCCACTCTGTTATTCGAAACGAAAGAAAATACTTTCGAATTTGTATGTTAATTACACACATGTAAGTTCGAAAGCATTTTCTTTCGTTTCGAATTACAGAGTTGACGCCCAGTACCTGGATCCAATACGATAATCGTATCGCTATAACAAATATAACGAAAATTTATCGCATTTGCTATTCAGTAATATATTTTAACGATATTCGCTGTCGGTTGTAGTACGCCAAGTAAAATCACAAGCTCAAATTCATTTGGTTTTTCTTTAACTCTTCTTTGTGCTTTTCGTTTATTTTGACATTTTGCATGCACAGATGCCATATGATATACAATTTAATGGTAAGTAAAAAACACTATCGTAAAAAAGAAATTAAGGAATCACATTATCGTTATCGCAAGCGAATAAATATATCGACAAATATTACGATTTTCTTTTTTTTTAAGTGTTGTGAAAATTTTCGAAATTTTAAACTGCGAAAAAATTGCTTGTGAATTTGTTTTGCTTTCAAAAAACTTAATGCAAATGTGAAATATTTTGACAGTTTATGAAGTAAATTATTCACAAAGATTTTTCGGTCGGAATAAGTGGTCATATGCAAGTTTTTAATTTTCGGGGAATTGATGAGACATGCGAAATTAAAATCCATGTGAACGCAAAATTTTATGCGGAAATTTTCATGGGAAGCCAACACACTAAGGTTTTCCTGATGCCTGTGCCAATACACACAAAAGTATTTTAAATACATAATTAATAAAATAAAATGTTTACACTGAATGAAATACATGTTGTTTCAACCTTGAATAACATTGATTCCACATGGTTCTTCGTGTTATTACTGTATCGTATATTGCTGTTGTTCTTCCAACTTGAAATAACTTTGATTCAACATGATTCTTCATTTTTATTTAACAGTACTTGGATGTTAAATCAACATCAAATAAATTTATTTCAAAAGGAAACATTTTTTTGAAGATTATTTGAAATCATGTTAAGCCTACAGTACACGGCATGTAAAAAAACCACATGCGCATGTAGTTCTGACGTAATTTTGACGTCATCACGATGCTACATTTGCTACATGCAGTGTAGTAGCAACATATGTACATGTAGATATTAACATGCTTACAGATGAGCTGCCCCAGAAAATGTCTTCGATTCGGCTACATGTGCCAAATATGTATTTTGGAACAAAAATACTATAAAATTTTTACGGCATCTAGCCACTACTAGTAATTTTAAAAAATGCAACGAATATGCTGAAAATTCTCGTGACGTCATCGCCACATACGCATGTGGCTTTTTACATGCCGTGTACTGTATGCTTTAGTTTAACATGAAACACATATGTATGTATGAAGCAAAATCATAGCCGAAAAAAAGTTAAATTAACCTCGTTTACGTGAAATTTTTCTGTGGGCAATTGCGTTTTTGCATTTTAATGTTTTTTTCTATTTTTTTTTGCATACATTTTTTACAACTTAATTCAAAATTTGTAATTTTGAAGAAGTTATGTATGAAAGTCATGATTTGTTTAATCATGCATACATGTGTGGCCATGCAAAGACGTTTTGTGAAGGCACGATTAATAACTCATGAAAGTATCGCGAGATGTGATTTTTTAATTTTTGTGACTTATGATATTATTGCACAAAAAATCTAGCAATTTAATTCATGCTGCAAAAAATTTAATAATTTATTTTAAAAGCCAATATGATGTTTTTCGGTTAGAAAATAAATTTAATTTTTTATGTCACATTAATTTTTGAAAATAGAGATTTCCGCATTGTTTCTGTTGTCCAACGATTTGTATGTGATAGCAGTAGTTATAAAGTACAGAACAATTTTATGAACGACCTATTTTTAATGTTTTTTTTTTTTTTTAATTTAAAGTCGATTTTCTCAAAATAATGTTTTTGTGACACATGATGTTATTGCAATAAGCCCTTTAAGATATATAATATTTTAAAAGATACTTGTAGCTTTAAAATATATTATTTAAAGCCGCTTTGCTCTTTGTCTTCATAAATCTGTTATATTAGATTTCATATTATTTTTTTTTTTAATTTTTTTTATTTTAAAAGCCTATAAAACACTTTTGTTTGTTTAAAATATAAACCAAATACTCATAATTAACAATAATTTATAGTTTATGCTTGGTTAATTTTTAAAATAATTTAATGAAAATAATTGATACACATTTTTTTTCGTATGTGAATAAAAAAATTGTTATAAAGATTTCCTAAAAATAAAATAATTGGGATTTTACAACATATATAGTTTTTGTGTGTGCATATATGTATTTGTGATAACTCGAAACACACAAAAAAATTCATGAAAACTTAGCTTTTTGCAAAAAAAAAAAAATTAGCAAAAGAAATCATGTAACTTGCTAAGCAGCACGTAAGTAACATAAATTTTAATTTTTTAATTAATACCACGGCTTATTTGATGTTTTGCTGTGTTCGTAGTGTTTTAGGATTTTTAATACAGTGGTTGTGGTATGACAATTACTGGTATTAGTTGCCCCCTGCCCCACCCCGCCAATAAAATGGCCACAATGGGCGCCTTTGGGTTCAGGGGACTTTCTGACGTTGCTAGTGTTGAACTGCAACGCGTTAGTATGTAGCTTTATATTGAGCTCTGGTTGGTTCGACGGTGGGGACTCCGCATAAGCAGAGTACCGAGGTATCACAATGGACCAAAACGTTCTAGGTGAGTTCGGGATTCTGACTTCCACCCTTATTTGACCTAACCAGGCCCCCATAGGTACTAAATTAATATTTTATAATGTTCTAGTGTTTAAAATTACCATAAGCCTTTTTGTAATGTGCTATAAAGATTACAAAAGTATTAGAATATACAAAATATTTAAAACTATTATAAAGATATTTAAATGTTTAATTTAAAGGCCTTATAAAGATAATTACACAATAGAACGTTTAGGGCATATACAGTGAATCACAGTAAAAATCAGCCACACTAATTTATTAGAAAAATTATCTAAGAACTTAAACAAAAAAAAATACAAAATAAAAATATGGGAATCGTTCATCGGAAATCGCAGGCCATCGCACATTGAGCTACCTTTAAGGCGAAAATTAGTTTCAGCCACAGTTTTGTACCGATATGGCTGAAATTTGGAATTCAAGATTTTTGTATGAGCAGCCACAGCTGAAATTTTTGATTTTTGTAATAGTGGAAATAACAATAACATCAGAAAATTTGTTGTTGTTTTCAATATAAGTATTCGACCGAACGATTTCTGGTGACATCGTGAGACAAGCCGCAAATATCTCGAAAACGAACGGAATTTTTTTTTAAATTCGCACGCTGAAAATACGCAAGGGGACTAACAAGAAGGCGTATAAGCCATGTAAAACAAAATTTCGTGAAAAAATCGACAATTTTTCCATGGGCCTTTTCACACTTTAATGATCAATTTTTACAAAAATGTTATACCTTTTGCTTCATCGCACGCAAATCTTGTTTGGAAACATCATTTAAATCAATTTCACAATCACAACTTTAAAAACTTCACTATTTCCCAGCAAAAATTGCACATTACCTTTAGAACTACTTGCCATATAATGACTTACTTTTCTGATTGCCAATTTTCATTACTCGCTTACAAATCACATTACCTAAAATTTAAAAAAATTATGTGCAAGTTGCTAAATGAAGAGAATGATGTTTTTAGATGAAATAGATTACGTAAAATGTTGACAAATAAAAAAAAGTAAGCACTTCTCAAGAATCGATTATTTTAGTCTCACGCCTTGTTAAAATCATCAAGTTGGTAATCCAGTAGGGAAGTGCTTCCACCAAAAATGCTTAATTCCAAACTCGATTACCTTTTTTGAAATTTTTTGCTGGGATTTCAAGCTGAGGGTGTCTGAATATATATGTATGTATATCATCAAAAACCGAAACGAAAAATAAATGTGTCTGACATTAAGAGCATAGCTCCAAAAAAAATTAATCTGAATTATTTGCTTAATACTTTTCATCAGTCCATGGCCAAGATTATCAAAAGCTTATGAGAAGTTTATATTTATGGAAAAAGTAATTTATTTGAGCTTAAGGGCCAATTCCACGATGTCGACAACGTTCGACTTACATTTGAAATAACAACAAAATATGAGTATTTGTTTTTGTTTTAAATGTAAGTATGCGACAAGTCGAACGTTGTCGACATCGTGAAATTGGCCCTAAGTTAGAATTGGACGCTTTGTTAACATAAGCAATACGTTAACGAAAATATTTTTTTAATTACTTACTATCCCCTCTCTTCTCCCTATTATACACGATTTCTTTATTTTTTGTTTAATAACTCATAATTTATATCAACATTACATTTTTATGCTGCAAATGCCAACTTCGACTGCATATAAATCAGCTGATATTTGTGTTTTACAAAAACCAAATATGTATGTAGTTATTTGCTTTGATATGTTCTTAAGGGAACGTCATTAACAAAAACATTATTATTGTTAGTGCAAAAAATTATTTTTGGTCAAGATTTCGGGTCAAATTACCTACTGTGTATCGTTTTACCGCTAATCTACAGATTTTTAAGTCCATAAATAATCACTAAATATCTAAAAATCGTTTTGACAAATACTTTTCTAATACATATATGAAATAGATAAAGAACACTTTTTTTCTTCAGCTTCAATCGAAAAGTTTGAAAAGGCACATCTGGAAAATCTAATCCAAGGGAATGACAATGAGTACTCAAAAAAAAATTACACATAAGAAACTAGTCTTGATTATAGTAACTGCGTATAATAATAATTGCAGCGCAAACAATTCGTACGCTCACATGCATATTTTCTATCAAGCAACTAGGACTATGGACGTTTCCAACATACAAGAGCAATTATACTTCGTTTATGCAAAAAACTAAAGTGCGCTACAACTAAAAATAAAAAGGCACACGCGTCTCAAGCGCATTGACTCTCTCTCTCTCTCTCTCATACTTATATTCTGAGTATGCTTATACTCATGCTATGGATATTTAATCGGACTAAAAAAAATATACGCATGATGTTCGTTATATTTATTCATCATTCGCTACCGTGTGTACATAAAATGGAACGGCAAATGTGTGATTGTGTATGTGGCTGTTTGAAAATATGCTTTGTGTGTGTGTGTGTAAATAAAATAGCCCTGTATATACGCAGGTGTAGACGATTAATAGCCAGAGTATTTTTATACTCATGCGTATGATTGTAGCTCGTACAGTCTACAATTTTTAGTTGCTGTCGTTTGTGCTGCGTAATTTAAAAAATGTATATAAGCATAGCTGTTGCATGTACATATTCGGTTTTATTTTTATTTGTACGCATTCAAAGTTGTTTGACATCCAATACACAAAGAGTACTTAAAACTATACTTTTGTCATTCTATGTTTTACTTTCCATGTACCGCTGATTGTCAGCTGGTTGGAATAAATGTTCTTGATCTGCTTAACCAGTGTTGATTTTCGCAAACATTTTGAGTTCGAGTAACCTAATCATAATAAATTTATATCAGATAATTTATCTTCATATAGTAAACTTATTCATATAATACTAATTCATCCTTGTAAATACTTACATAGTTATATTTTCTCCTTACAATACATTTTATATTGGCCATGAAGGCTTACATTGTATTGATATTACTAAACAAATAAATAAATAAATAAATAAATAAATAAAGCTCACTGTTAGTATTCGTTTTTCCACTACGTCATAAAGGTTCCTTAAATTACAAATGCGGAAATTTTGTTCATCATTTAAGAAGCTTTAGCTTCATTCCACGAGATCTACTATTATTATTATTATTATTTATTTGATTTAATCATATATTTTATATTTTATCTTCTCTAATGCCACTGTGCCAAATTATTGTTTTGTACAGCACGTTCTCAATGCCAACAACAAATTTGTTAAAGTCAAGTTACTATGTACTTGTTTGAGTAGTAGTTTAATTTTATTTTTTATATACACACTTTAGTTCCTGCAAATTACCTAAACTTGATAATCACTTACATACATTTGTAGCAATATTGCAATAAAAAAAAAAATAAAAATAAATAAAAAAAAAATTCTTTGAGACAAGAGGGAAATTTAATCGTTTCATGTCAAAACAAGTTTAAAAGTTTAAATGTTTTGGAAAATTGCAAACATCTTTAAGTGGCGTTGTTAAAACAAAAATAGGATTTTATAATATGAAAAATAAAACAGAAGTCAAGTGTGATACTCGTATTACCATTTCTAATCTTGATTTTACCAATTGCTTTATTCGAAATTGATCTTAACTTGAAATCATTTTTAAAAGTCTTTCGAGTGTTTGAAAGTTTGGAATGCCTGCGGCATTTCAATCAGATTGAAATATGTCAAAGTGTAACGATTTTTCTCAATTTCAGGCAAAATAAAAAAACGTTACATACAAAATAGAAAACAAAAGAAATAAAAAATTTTAAATTACTCTTTCAACAATAATTTTTAAAATTTTTAGTTCAAATGAATTCTATAAAATTAATGTACCCTTACCCATAAACATTTTTAATAACATTTTAATTTATGACTTCTCTTTAAATAAAAAGGGTCTATTATAAATTGTACTTATTTACATTAAAGTCCTGCACAAGGCCTCTTACAAGAACTTTTAAGACATGAATGATTTTTCAAATGCTTTACTACAGCGAATTCTTCTAAAACAAACATAAACAACACTGTTTGCAAGAAATTTGTTTCAGTGTTGTAGGTATAGGCCCTGCAGTCAGACTGGGGCCAAGTGTCTCTATGTCAATACTAAAATTCTACTAGTAGTTACATTGTCTACAATTTCTCTTCCATTCGTCAATATAAAAGAAAGAGAGAAAACAAATGTGGTGTATTTCTGGTGGATTTTGCAACAACTTGTCAATATACATAAATTTCTATGCACGTAAGGTATAGAAATGTACTAGTAAATGTCTGGTTGGTATATTCTTATGTTCCCATAAGAACTATGAATTCACTCCCTAGTCAATTGTTTTAGTGTTACTAGTAGATTTTCAATGACAAGCACATGCTAAATGTCTATAGCACAAAGCATTGGATGGGGAATAATTGCAGAGTATTACTGGTGACAAAGTCAAAAGCGACTCAGTACATTTTCACCATCGACATTTCCTTCAGGGAGGAGTAAAGAAGAAAATACTTCGTGACGGAAGAATTTGTGACGCGTATAAAAACCCCTGCAGAAAAGTGCGAATAGTGAAATTATGGTGATTTATCATCTATTAACATTTAACATTAGCTTGTCATTGAAAATCCACCACTACACTGTAGCACTATTGATTAAGTAGTTCTTTTGGGATCACATGGAGACATTGTCACCAGAGATTCACTAGTAAATTTTAGGGGCTCTAGTATACAATATCGATATTTCCCCGCTCGTTGTCAATAGTAAAATTATAGTGATTTTCTAGTGACATCGTCAATAGTGCTACTGATTAGGTGTGCCCCAGCAAATGTAATCGCCTATTGACATATAACATAGGGTTGTCATTGAAAATCTACCAGTAGACTTTAGCGCTATTGAGAAGATATTTCTTTTATGACCATATGGAGATATTTTAACCAAAGATTCACTAGTAGATTTTAGTGACGCTAGTCTACATATATTTATTTAATATTATTACATAGCATAATAAAAAAGAAAAACGAACTATTGACGCGTTCATTGACAATATCACCAGGAATACAATAGAACTGTTGTCTCTAACGTATCTCTACTCGCGCATAAAAGGAAAGTTGTCGACATTTTAACTAGTGCAATTATCGCTGGAGAAAGAGTATTGACATAGAGACATATGGTTCTAGGCTGCAGGGATATATATCTTACACACACACTCAAACGTACAATATGCAAAATAACAAGCATACACGCATCAACACTACTTCTTTTGAGTGTTTGTTACAGACAAGAAGTCTCCGCGACATCGCTTGTTAACGCTCATATACACGTACACCAATACATCCATAGTGCTTCGCTTATTAAACGACATCAATTATTTTTGGTTTAGTATAATGCATGCTACGACAATACATTAAAAAAAGGCGCATTTACATTTCAAGACTGTTTACGCAGGTCTCTAATTTAGATATGTACATGTTATGTTATTAGCATATTTACATGTGCATATGTATATTTTTATCAATTTTATTTAAATTCTCCGCTATATAAATATTTGTTACAAGGTCGTTGGTTTTCAATTTTTATTTGAATATATCACACAAAGTACATAAACAAGAAACATTGTTTTGGTACGCATAATTTAGATTGTATTCAAATTAGACGACACACATAAATAACTTCAATAAATAAACCAACAATTATCTACATACATATGTTTGTCAATATTACATAAACATGTCTTGAACTTTTTTTTTAATAAAGAAATGAAAGTGATAGCTTTACTTTTATTTATTTTCAGTGATGCTTTCTTCAAATTTCTTAATATAAACGCTAAGATTGTTAAGGTTACTCAATTTTTTTTAACTATTTCAAACAGTTTTAAATAGTTGACTGTCTATTCAACAAAAACTTTTAAATTGCTCATAATTAGATAATGCATATTTTGAATAATATTTTAAGTTAATACAAAAAGATTTAGTGCTTTACATAATTTTTGTATACATATGCACATAAAATATGTGCATACACACATAAGTACATACATCTGTATTATCTTATCTGAAATAGTTAAATTAGCTTTTAAAACAATATCGCCATAGCATATTAATATGCCCATTAAGGTATAAAAAAAACAACTCATTAAAAAGACATTAACCCCTTACACAAAAAAAAAATATGTATAGCTATCAAATATTAAAACAAAAGTCCAACTAAAAAATTTTAATATACATATCGCTCATTTACTCAAACAACGTCATAACTAAAAAAAACTAGTTTGCCAGAAAAAAAAGTTTAAAGTTTTCAATTTACTTACAACTTAATGGAAACATAAAATTTGATTTTTCTCTCAAGAACTGAGTGAAACAAGATATTTGTATGAAATTTTTACACAATATGAAGAACGATATGAGAATTTTGCACCATTAACTCAATAACTCCACTTTTTGAGTTATGAAGTTCTTTGAGTAAATGAGCGTTATGTACATACATATGTACATTAGACCAATACTGGCCACCTTTCAAGTTCAACTGTTGAAGGCAAAGACACTGGTCACTGAACTACACCGGCTTAAGCTGATACTAATCCTAATGTAGCATCAGAGCGCCCTCATTCGTAGGTATTGTGTAGCAGAATCATCGGCGAAGTAAAATCACAAATAAAACTACTACTACACACAGATTCGAAAAATTTAATACGCCTCATTGACACCAGAGGCGCTGCAGAGTTTTAAAGGAATGAAGATTTCATCCCTATCTTTCTCTCTTCCTTCACCACCTGTGTTCTTTATCACTATCCCCTACAACATAAAAAATCGCCATAACAAAAAAAAGAACTCCCCCAAAAACCGAAAAAAATCGCCGAAACCAAAAATGGCACCAGAACTAAAAAAGATCGCTAAAACTAAAATAAATCGCCAAAAACGAAAAAACGCCTAGAATAAAAAATTCCAAAGAACGAAAAAGCACCAAAACTAAGAAAAGTCGCCGAAACAAAAAAAGTCTCCAAAAAACCGAAAAGTACATCAGGTAAGACATTCAATTACATATATAGGCTAAAGTTTGTATAGTATTACATACAGTATTTTTTTTTTATTTATATGATAATTTTTTTAAGAAAACAGTTATTAATTTTTTTTATTTATTTATATCTTTATTATTGAAAACACTAACTTAAGGAATTCAGAATTTAATACAAAAAAAGTTAAAATTCAAAAAAACATTTTAAGTCGCAAATATAAGCGGACTAAACTAAAGTACCCTCAATTTAAGATGCAAAAAAAACTATTGAAACCAATATTTAGTTGCGAATCCTTTATTCTGGATTACACACGCAAAACTTTTAGGCATAGAGGATATTAAATTATTAATTATATCAGGTGTTATTGCTTATTGCTTCCCGGGCTATTTTTGCGGCTTCAAATAAATTTTCTTTGGTTTTCCAATTTTATCGGTTGATTTTTAAGTTAACGATCTCCCACAAGTTCTCGATTGGGTTAAGATCGGGGGATTAGGCAGGCCGGCCAACGGAGAACGATATGAATGGTTTTTTTGCTGGTCGTCGACTGAATAATCCGTCATCTACCGCCCTTCTGCGAATCGTTCTTTCGCTAATTTTTAAATCTAAGCAGTTTTGTATGTCACTAAAAGATGCTGTAGGATCATTTTTGATTGTTCTTTTAATTATGAAGTCTTCATGTCGCGATGTTTCACGTGGCCTTCCTCCAGAATGAGTGTTCATACGGAACCCTGCGTGTGCGAGTTAAAGTAGCACTTTACTGAATTTATTTATTTTCGCATAAATTCTGTACAATTTTAGAACATTTATATCAATAGAAAATCTTCTATGACGATCTTTTATGACGCGTCAAATGAACTTGAAAGATCACATATGTACATATGTAGAAAAATATAACTACATATGTAAATACAGAGTAGGTATAGTCTGCACGTGCAAATAAAAATTCTTTTTATCCGGTATATTTTTGCGTGTCTAGTTGGAAACTTTTAAATTTTATTTTCTATATTTATGTATGTTTTACTTTGCCCAAGTCCATCCACATACGATGTACAAACTTGAGGTTATTGTAACGTACATTTTTATTTGTCTTAAGCAAGTTTCATTCTTTTAATTTTTTCTTTCTTTGTCTTTCCTTGTCTCTTGTATTTGACAAATATGGCAGGCATTAAGTGAATGTTATTACGGTGTTTTTTTTTAATATCTTTTTTGCTTTTCTTTTACACACTCATGTACATACGTCGTTTCAGTTGTTTCTTGTCTAGATACCTATAAAAATTTTATTTGGCTTGGAAAAAAGTTCTCTTTGTGCGTGCATTTATTTATTTTCCCCATTTGTAAACTTGTAAGCCAACTTTTATTGCATCATTTTGTTGAGTTACAGAAAAGACAAAAACTAAAAAAAATTAATACGAATGTATGTAGTAACACTGTAAACCTCTCTGCACACACGTTTATTTTAAAATGTTGAAGAAAAAAAATAAAATATTGAGAAAATGGGTATGTGGTAAAAAAAGCAAGACTTTTGAACTTGTTTTTCGATTCGAAATGAAAAAAGCTTATAAATAAAGCAGAAATATGCGATATTACTAGCTACGACCGACGCGTTATGAGTTATGTGCTTTATGAATAGTTTAAAACAGGGACCGTAACGGTTATAAGTTTTTATTTTAAAAATTAGTTTTTAATCATTATTTCTAGAGTTTTATTTATTTCTCACAAAATAAAATTTAATTTTTGGAGTTTTATTTATTTCTCAGAAAATAAAAGCCTTATTTTAATTTTATTTTTTTTCTTAAAACAAAAGTAATTTTTACACTGAATAAAATAAAACAAACAAAAAATTAATTTAACATTTATAGTCTGTAAAAGACTCTGCCGGTAAATTCGATTTTAAATCGGTTAATATTCCCATTTAGTGTGAATGGCGTCGTCGACGTCACATCAAGACGACAGTAGAAATCGTCACTTGTCTGGTCTTTGTCGACAACAATAGGTATTACTTAGAGATTGTCAATAGGAGACAATTCTTGCCAATAAAGAGTAGACAAGTGACAATATTTACTGTTGTCTTGATGTGACGTCGACAACGCCATTCACAATATGAGGGATTAATTTTAGCGCAGAAAATGCGCTTTCTACAGTTTAAAAATTAAATTTTTTTTACAGAAATAAAAAATAATAAAAAGTAACTTATTTTCTAAAACAGATAGACATGGTTGCTGATGAAGTGGGTGGCTGCACAGAATAATGTCGGTATTTCCCCCAGCTAATAAATTCTAATTAAATATTTCTTCTCTTTAGAAAATTACATTAATTGATAAAAAATATTTCATTCAATAAGAATTGAAAATACTAAACTTAAGCCAGATTAAGAAATTATTCCTGATTAAAAATCAAAATATAACTTTTATTTTCTGAGGAATAAATAAAACTCAAAAAATAACTTTTATTTTCTGAGAAATAAATAAAACTTCGAAAATAATGGGTAAAGTTGAGTTTCTTTAATGAAAATTAAACAAACAAAAAAAAAAAAATTAATGCATCCAAAGGTAGTACATGTAGTATTCCTTGTGCACGTAACACTTCTCTTTTATTTGGATTTTTTTTTTACTTTAAATTTGGAAAATAATCATTATTTGCGATCCCTGGTTTAAAACAATTTCAATACTCTTTATTAATAATGAAGAAAAACAAACTAAGCTGCAAAGTTGGGAAATTGTAATGAAAATTAAACAGGAAATATATTTAATCAAGTAAAAGTAGGTATGTATGCATCTATGTTTGCACATATGTATGCATATATCGTCCCATAACCGCCAAAAGTGCTTAAGCGATATAGTTTCCAAACTTAATTTTTTAAACAAAATAGATTATTTCGATCGCAAATACTCAATTTTCATAAAATAAACGAAGTCCAAAAATTTGGTCGCTTAAGCTTTTTTGGCAGTTATGGTACGATGTGTGCATATGCACAACCCAGTTGTCCAAATCGTCCTAGACGACATTGTCTTCGACGATTCATGTACGACATGTCGTCTGTAGATTAAGTTTTCTAATCGACAATTTAAAAGAAATCGGCGTTCATGACTATCTGAACGACAATGTCACACGTTTTCTCTTCAATAAAACTTTGTTGGGGACCATCTGAGCGACAGTGTCATACGTTTTGTCTTCAATAAAGCCTTGTCGAGGACAATCTGAGCGGCAATGTCCCTCGTTGTGTCTTCAATAAAGCATTGCTGAGCGACAATGTCGCTCATCTGGTCTTGTGTGACCTCGCCGCTATTTGTATGAAAATTTCGTCAACGATTTGTATGGAGTTGTCTTTAATATGTCTTCTACGACTTACCATTGTCTTACCTCGTCAAAGATGTCTTAAAGACGTGGCCAACTGGGAACAGTACTACATACATACATACATATGTATGTGTACATATGTATGTATGTAACGACTTTTTTGGTCACTCGAATTGTAAATAAGTGAAAAGCTAATGACTCTCATGTAGGCGGCATTTTCTTTTTTTTTCAAATACATAGATGCATTGAAATGGGTGACAACATGAAAATTTTTAAGGAAATTCCACTGGTTGCTGAAGTTTAAGCATGAAGGAAAAAATTGGATTGTAGTGATAGTTTCCGAAAGCTGACTAAAAATTTAAAGAAAAAAAAATTAGGAAATAATAAAGGTATTCACGTCAAAAGTTGCACTGTTGCAGAAAAGCAAAAGTGCAAAATTTTCAAAATATATAACAACAACCACATAGAAATTATTTTGCACAAATGATGCAAAATTGTCAGGGTCTGAGTAAGTGCAAGATTATCAGAGTAAATTTTGCAAAGCTGTGCAACTTTTTATGGCATTGCCAATCCAAAAAAAATGGACAAAAAGTACTTATAAAATCAACCTTACACCAAATTACAACGCAGAAATTCCTAAGTGTTTTTCTTTTAAATGAAAAAACAAGTCGTTGAAGATATTTTCGATACAAATAAATTAATTAAAAAATTATAAAATTAAAAAAATATTTAAAAATTCTTAGCTAGAAATTATAAAGAAATCTTCAAATTCGATTTTCATATAACAAATAGTTACATACATAATTTTGCTATTTTCAAAAGACCTGTGCCTCAAATGGTTATTAGAATTTTGTTAAATAATACCAATATTATTAATATTGATATTTTTATTAGTGAATTGATTACAAAATTAATCAGCGAAGTTTCAACACTTCGTTTCAGCATTTAAACAAACATACAAGTACAATATATCTATGCACATATTGTGTTGCTTTATAGACAATTAAACAAAATGGGTTGCTCACGTCAGAAAGTGCAATTATGCATTTTTGCACAGTTGCAAGAGTTGACGTGAATACCTTTAATGTATTTGAAATGTAGTGAAATTTATGTAACGCTCAAATCAAATCTCAAAGTTAAGTTTATTTAAGGTTTGACTTTCACTCATTTGTTTCTGACAAAATTATCTTACATGAACATAGGTACAGAACAAAAGGCAATCCGGGTGGTCAGATAAAAATTTTGTCGGAAACAAATGGGTGAATTTTGATATTTGTTGTATTCAATAGTGATGTCATTCGAACATGGGTGTGAAGTTAAATTTTTAATCCTAGACATAAACCGTAGTGTTTAACAGAGCTCTGTTAACAAAAAAATCAGACCTCTGTTAAACAATAAAAATTAGTTTTTTCTCACAAAATGGACTATGCTCCCTTTATTTAGATATACGACTAACATTTAATACCTCTAACAACACGGTAAGTGTATATCTTAACCCACAGTCATAATATGGATGGAGGAGATAAATATCTACCTAAATAATAAAATTTTTAAAAGAAAAATATATTTTTTAAACAGCAAATTTTACGTAAATATTGAGATACCCTTTCTTACATAAATATGTATGTATGTATGTACGAGTATGTACATATGTATGTATGTATTTATTAAAACTCTTTATAAACATCTTTAGTTGATTATGGTTTTACGTGTTAATTTTTTTTTTTTTTTTTTTTTTTTTTTTATTTGAAAACATTTTTTTATTTAGTGGAGTTCTTTCTGCTTTGTGTTAATCATGCCGCAGTAAAGCAGAAACTTTTTAACGGCAGTTGTTTATTTTTTTTTGTTTGTTTTTGTTTTACTTCTTCTTCCTCTTCTTGGCAAAAATGTAATTATGAATTTCAAAAGGAATTTTGAAACAAATAGTTATGTATCTCTGCCACAAATATTTTTATTCATTGTTCCACAAAAAGAAAATCTTGTGTGCCAATTAAAGGAGCGATTAATAACAACAGAAATCAAATACCGATTTCTTAAAAATATTATGACTCATACCTATTTTTTTTAACTTTGAAAAGGTTTTGTTTGCATTGCCACCCAATTTTTATGAGAAATTAATGAAAGTTTCATTGCATTTTTTTTCATCAATTCCAAAGTTCAATAACGTGCGAATGAATGAATACGTGTTATTGTAAAATCTATAGCAGGTATTTTGCAAATTATATGGACAATTGTTTTATTTTTTTCATAATTATAGTTTTAAGATAAATACTGGAAGATGCGATCCAAATGATTTAAAATGATTCATTAAAATTCATAGAATACATAAGTATGTACATATGTACATAGTATGTACATATGTACAAACAAATAACAAATAAACTTTAATGAAATGTATGAATAAATTAAAAAAACATACATATGTACGTTCTTTATTGGTTTGTAAACAATGGAAATAGAGACTTTTGCATGTAAAGCAGATACAATGAAATTTAATGATATGGATACAATATTGAGGTACATATTTTCAAGGTGAATGTTTTGTATAGCGAATTGTTAAAAGGAAAGCAAATTAGACCCCCTCCCCCCAAAAAGCCATCTGAATAATCTAAAAGTTAAAAACATTGGCAGAATAACGGAACAAAGGTACATGTGTATGTAGGTTACTGTTATTATCCCTGCAGTCAGGCTGGGGCCAAGTGTCTCTATGTCAACACTAAAATTATATTAGTAGTTACATTGTCTACAATTTCTCTTCTATTCGTCAGTATAAAATAGAGAGAGAGAAAACAGATGTGGTGTATTTCTGGTGGATTTTGCAACAACTTGTCAATATGCATAAATTTGTATGTACGTAAGGTATAGAAATGTACCAGTAAATGTCTGGTTGGTATGTCCCCATGTTCCCATAAGAACTATGAATTCACTACCTAGTCAATTTTTTTAGTGTTACTAGTAGATTTTCAATGACAAGCACATACTAAATGTCTATAGCACAAAGTATTGTATGGGGAATAATTGTAGAGTAGTACTGGTGACAAAGTCAAAAGCGACTCAGTACATTTTCACCATCGACATTTCCTTCAGGGATTATAAACATACATACATACATACTTACATATTATGTATAAGAATAAGTGCTTAAAATAATAAATATAAATATATGAATCTAATTACATGGTCTACACACACACATATATATGTATAATGTGAATAGCCGTCGCAATATATTTATTATAATATTATACAATATTATTACATATGTTGTTGTACATATAACTTTCGTTTGAACCTATGTATACCTACTATGCAATAAATGGTACAATATTTTCAAAGAAAATATTGCCCGATTTTAATGACAGTGAAAAATAAACAACATTGAACAATGTTGGCACCACATTACACAATTGTATTGATTGTACATTAAAAATATTTACCAATATATTGTGCCACCTTCGAATATGACATGCACATTGGCAATATTATTGTACAATACAAAAAATTGCACAATTATATTGCAAGTGGCTGGGCTACTTAACAAATACAAATGTATGTACAGTGGCTCAAAATGAAACTGGGACTATATAATTAAGATAACTTGTAACTTGAAAAGAATTAACACAAAAATTATTTTTAATTGCAGTAATTTAATTATTTTCAAGGCTTCATTTAACACAACATCTTAAAATATAAAAAATAAATTTATTTACTATTTTAGTACTTAAGTTATGATTAAACACTTTAAGATAACCATTGTAAATCTCAAAATGAAAGTGAAACAGCATAAAATAAAACAAAGCTTCCCTTTAATATAATTAATTAATTAATTATAATTAATATACTTGTTTGATATGCAATAAATTAATATCATGTAAAATAATTATTTTAAATTTATTTGCACTATAGAAGAAATCTGCATATTGTTTGAGAGCCTGACAAAACTTCTACCGAGAACGTTCGTATATTAAGCCTTTTGTTTTATACTGTTAAATAAGTAAAATATTCGAGATTTGTTCTTAAAAAAAATTTAATTTCTGGAAAATGATTTTTTTGATATGTCGTGGTGGAACTTTTTTCCTCATGCCATTAAGCTATCGAAAAATCATTGGTACAATATCTATTGAAAAATCTACCTACCCTAATATACATACATACATACATACATATACTCTATCCGCTTTGGAATATATATATTTTTCTTTTTTTTTTTTGAAAAACTTTGTCATTGAATTTATTTAATACTTTTTTTGCTATTAAAAACATGTTTGCAATATTTTTAGTTCATTGCATTTACTGTTTTTTTTTTTAACTTTATTTCTAATGAGAAACAAAAGTTTATTTAATTTCCGTTTAGAAAATTAAATGAAATGCAGCAATTTATTTTATTTCTGGTTAAATTTTTCATAACAATTTCCGCAAAAAGTTTAACAAATAAATAAATAAATATAGTAAACAACCAATTAGATTTTATGTTGTGACAATCTGGTAAAAAAAGATTGTTGTTTTTATTTATTTATTTTTGTTTATTTTTTTTAATGAACATACACTTCATGTTTGCCATTTCAGTACAACATAGCTTTTATAATAACAGACAGTGTGAAATGTTATTTTTTATTTTTTTTTCTACTCTAAATAAATCTCAAATTCACATAAAGCATTTCAAAACTAGAAAAATAATATTTTTATTTGCACATAGTTGTGATGAAAAGTATATGGCACGATGCAGGGGAGGGGGAGGGGGAACTGTTTGAATAGGGAATAAATTGCTTTTAGGAAATTGCATTTATTTATTTAAACTAAAAATTTGCGAGCAAATGTTAGATTTCATTTTAGCGAATACTGTTAATAAAACGAATAATAAAGCTTAACACTCTAATTACGAGTACAATTGCCATCACAACCAGTGTTGCCATATTTACTTTTTCAAAAATCTTCAAGTCGACCAAAAAAAATATATTTTTTATTAAAAATCTTTTTTTGTGATCTTACTCAAAGTATATTAATATAGCTTGATTTAATTGAAGTCAAATTCAGCTAAAATTTATTTTGTTTCCCCAGTAAACTATTAAACATAACGTCGGGTGGTTACTGGTTTGCCGCACAATATATTGAGAATACATTAATACTGCGCAAACCATTAACCATCCGAGGATAGAGCTAAATAACACAAAATATTTACTGCATAGCATATGTGTAAGATATCCGACGATAGAGCTAAATAACAGAAAATATTTACTGCATAGCATATGTGTAAGATTGTTACGCAGAAAATCAGAAAATATGTAAGTAGTTTAGCCAAAGAAACTTAAATAGTATACTTAAAGTACCGAAGTCATATTTTTAAAAATTTTATTTTTAGCTAAGAAATCTTTTTTGTCGTTTTAACATCTCTGAAAACTTCAAAAATAAGATAAATCTTCACACATGGTAACACTGATCCCAACCACGGTCAATAAACATTTTGTAGAGAGGCTACAAAATATTGCCAGACTGCTGACCACAATGTTGTCAGAATATATTTTATTCTAAAACACATCACAGTCTCCTCGTAGAGCATCGGGAAAAATGGAAGAAACATAACCAGAAAAAAATTTTATTTTTTTGCACTTTCGTATAAATTCTGCTACAAACCAGAATATTTTGCAAAAAATTAAATAAATTATCTTTTAAAAGATATTTTGTAGATGTAATTTTACACAAAAAAAATATACAACAAAATTTATTTATGTGTCATTTTGATATTCAGTATTATCTTTTGTTACAACATAACTACTTGCAACTTAATTATTTGTTTTAAACAAAAGATAAAAAAGTATATGCTTATTTAAATAATAAAGTTCCTGTCTGTGGCGATTACATTAATTTATTTTTAACTAATAAATTATGAGTTTTATATAATGACGAAACTCGGAGAAACGATATCTACATATACATACATACAAACATAAATTTATAACATGTCAAAAAATTTCCTAAAACTGTATACAAATAATTATTTATGCAGCTTTAAGTAATTTTTAAACGACTTAATTTATTATGATTTTAAACTATAAATATGATGTTGTAAATAGTTTATAATGCTTTCAAGAAATATTTTTTATCAGTTGTTACATTATTCTTCGTGTTATATGATATGGTAAGGCATAAAAGTGCTTCAATGTATTAATACACAGTAGTCCCGATAATTTCTAATCGAAGGGACCGACTGATTTTTATGAATTAGAGGAATTTTCGAAATAAAGAGATTTCGATTTAATGAGGTTAAGTAAAAAAAACGATATATAGGGGGTTTTGAATTTAATGATCAAGGCAAGTTTTTTACGGCATATGCCATTTCTTCAATTATTGACATAAAAAGCTATTTTTAGTCAGAGTATTTTGCTAGCCATTTTGAACCGTTCTTTGTGCCGCAAAAACCTTGTCCTGTTAATGAGGTGCACATTTCTTTGTATATCTTTGACATTTTCACAATATAAAATTAAATTTTAATGGGCGTGTCTCCGCCCATTTTGTGTGTTTTTTAGAGCCCAGAAGTGTTTGTTAAGTTTTACAAAAATCGGTTAAGTAGAACCACTTAAAATAATATATTAAATTTGAATGGGCGTGACTCCTCCCATTTTTTTAATGGAGGATTGTGTCTATTTTAGAGCTCAAGGTTTATGGTAAGTGTCGTAAAAATCGGTTAAGTAGAACCGCGTGATATATAATAAAATCTTAAAAATTGTGTAATTACAAGAACCAAAGGTGTCCTATTTTTCGCAGCAATCATAGAAGAGGAATATCATATAGTCAAATAAAAAAAAATTGTGGGCATGTCCCCGCCCTTGGAAGCATTAAGAAAAGTAAATTTTCTAAAGTAAGTAAGTTTCATTAATGTAATGTAAGCAGTTCTAAAATAAATTTTCAAGTGAATTCAAGCAAGTTATTCCACGGTAAGATATTGTATTTATATAAAGACTAATTGACGACTGACTATTACCGATTAGTAAAAAAATTTTATTATAAGGCCTCGAAATCATTTCATTAAGAACTTGTCTTGCTTGTTTCTTATTCTTCTGAAAAATTTACAGGAGAATTCTTATCGTTAACCCTTTATAACATCAACATCGTGAAACTAGTTTTATTTAAAATATTGTAAGAGCTCGCAGCAGAAGTAAAAAAAAATTTTCTAGGATTTTGTTTAAATTTTATATATTGTGGCAAAAATGGGTTAAGAAAATTTCAGAAATTTCACGCACAATTTTATTCATAATTGCCCGATATCGTGTACTTTTAATTTCCCGTTTGTCCTCAAAAATCTCAAAAAATCCCGGGAATATTAGGCAAACTTTTTGCGGGAAATCCTGTCAGGGAACCCCGGATTCCCAAACCCTATTAATGAGGTACGAATTGTCGTGGTTTGACTGTGATTGATAAATTGTTGTCGTCGTCCAAATTACCAATAAGTATGCATTAATTTTTAATACATTAAAAATTGCTTTTTGTAAATCCCTTATCTTATCCATATTAGGATAATGAAGGAATTTTGTTAAAAAAAAAAACTAAAAAAAAAACGTTCACTATTTTTTTCTAGTTACATGAAGGAATTTAATACATTTCAATAAATGATTATTTTTCTCACATATTCCTTGCAAAATTCTAAATTTATATACCTATTTACATATGAATGCACATGTGTCCATATTTATTTTTATGCGAATAAAATATGTTTTGATATTATGAATAAACTTGATAAGCATTATAAAATAAAAACTATTTTTATAAATTAAAGCACATATTTACATTAAGAACAAGACTTAAGATATGAAGATACAAATACACAATTTAATGGCCGGCATAGTAGAGGCTTGCAAAAGATAGTCAGTCTCCAGTCTAAAGAGACTGACTACTGCAGCTGTTCAACAACAACAACAACAACAACAACAACAACAACAACAACAACAACAACAACAACAACAACAAAGACCTTCGTGTGGTTGGTTGAGCTACTGCTTAAAAAAGAAAAGCAAGAAATATATATGGTGCTTTTATTTTGCTTATATTGTTTAAGCTGGTGGCCGGCCGGTTAGTGTTTTGGTCAGTTGCCATGGGAACTTGACAGCATATGTATGTAAATATATACCTACATATCTATGTATGCGGACATACATATATGTATACACATACGAGTATATATGTATTTGAGGGCTTATAAAGTGTACTAACAAAAGCATAAAAAATCACATATTAATGCCTGCAGTTTTAGCCTGGTTTCAATTTAATTTTTGCAAACCTCACTCAACCAGCTGACCCAGCCAGGCCAATAAACTACATTTGGGTACTTAAAGAATATGCAAATAAAAAAAAGAGATAAAAGACCATATTCATAATAAAAATCAATGTAAAATTTCGACAAGTTTTTGTTTTCATTAGAGTAGAAAATTTTAATAAAAGTATAAATATATATTTTTTAGCAACAGCTGCTGAATTAAAAGACATTTAACTTGTTCATTAAATTTCAGCACTGCACCTTTTTATGAAGCACAGGGTTAAGCAAAATCAGGTGTTTTTATAAAGATTATTATTACACATAACTTTAACTATAATACTCTTTATGAAGGTATACCCTACAAAATTTGTTCAGTACGTGGATTCAGTAATTTTTAGTACTATAATCGTATCGCTTCAATATACATATATAACGAAAATTTATCGAATTTGCTATTCAATAACATATTTTAACGATATTATTTGTCGCTTTAAGTAAAAAAAGTAAAATATGAAACTGAAAATCATTTAGTTTTTCTTTAATTCTTCTTTGTGATTTTCGCTTATTTTGACATTTTGTATGCAGGGATGCCACTTGATATACAATTCAATGGCGAGTTAAGCACAGATGTACGCTATCGTAAAAAATAAATTACAGTCCCAGTGAATGTAGTAAAAAGGGGAAAAAATTGTAAAGCTTAAAAATTAATTGAAAATGAAACAAAAATAAATATTTATGAGAGCAATTAGGAATAAAATTCCGTGAGAAAATTTTCCCTTGGAACAATTCCAACTTATAGCAAGTATATAATAGGGAAAACAAAAAATACTTGGAAAGGGAAACATTTCTCAAGGAATTTTATTCATAATTGCCCTCTATAACTTTTAATATTTAATTCCATGGAAAATCTCCGAAATTATGCGATATAATAATTCAGTTCAATTGCAAAAATAAAGTGATCAAGCCCAAGGGAGAAGTGAAAAAAGCCCCGTGAAAAATATTCATCATAAAGCCTGGTACTCTGTTCACAATTTCGTGCGAAATGCTGTCAAACTACATATAAAAGTATTTCGTATGAAATATTTGCGAAATAAATTCGCAAAAGTATTACTCTGTTCTTGTTGTGAACAACACGTAAAATCATGTCTTTCCATGCAAAATTAGTCTGGCATCATTTTAGTTTAGCTGCGAAACAACATGAGCAGGGCTTTTTTCAAGCAATAAAAGCGAGAAATTTATAAAAAAAAAATTCGAGTTGGGCTACATTTATTAGTACATGTCAAATTTTGCACGCGAAATAATAAATGGTGCTGAAAAGTTTTCACAACTTTGAACATAGTACCAGCCTTAATAAAGGGAATCAAAAAAAAAACCAAAAACTTTTCTGGGGAAATATTATTCACAATTATTTCGAGGGAAACAATGTTCACGATAGGGGTGATTATAATGGCGTGAATTCGAAAAAAGTTTAAATCAAAACGAAAATTAAAAAAAAGATGATTAAAAATGGAAAGAAAAGTCGAAAAGTTTGAAAAAATCATTTTTCCTTAAAAAAAATATCAATCAAAATTTCAAAAAAAGAAAAAAAAAACAATTGATTTGCTAAAATAAATCTGAAGTGGTAAAAGAACCAAAAATTTACATTTTATGGGCGAAAAGTGCAATGCTCATGGCCTATTTGCAAGCTCTCGGTATATTTGCACACAGATGATTTTGTATGGCCAGTGGAGCGAATTAAACAAATACTTTCCGCAATTTAGGTGGTCTAATGTTTATGCATAATGTCAGGAAATTTTTAATACTTTAATCTATTGTGTGGCAACATGGAAAAGACAAAAAGTGAAAAGAACGGGAATTTTAAAAGGGAAATTAGTGAGAGATTATTAGGGCAATTATGAATAAAATTCCGCCAGAAATTTTTCCCGAGGAACAATTTTAAATATTAGCAAGTATTAGGGGAAACAAAAAATTATAATTGAAAAGAAATTGCCCTGTATAACAAACACAAATTCCCATTAAATTAAGCGGCATAATTTGCTTTGAGGTTTACTCGCCAAACTTTTGGCGTCTAAACTTGTTTGGTGTCTAAATTTTTAATTGGGCGATAGGGCGATTGTTCTGGCGATAAATAAAATTTGTGGTGATTTTTTTTTTTGCTATTTTTTTAATTGAAGTTCACAATTTTTATAATTCACAGGAGAATTACTTTATTCTCAAAAAATTAACAAAAAATTAACACCATTCTATTTTGATTATTTTACTTATATTAATTATAGTCATTAAAGTGTTTTGAATTTGGTTAAGAAAAATTTACACAAAATAACTTGTGGCGATTTAATTTGTAGTTTTGGCAATTTTCTGCTAATTTTTTAAAAAACTACATAGGTGGTGGGAAAAAATCTGACAACCCTGATGATAATACAAAAAAATTTAGAAAATGTACTGTGCTAATCAATTGCATACATATTTATTAACCCAACCTTTTGAAAACCTCTTTTCGTGGCAATCCTCAAAGTTAATATTGTATATTTTGTTTCACGCAAAATCCTGCTTTTAAAATTTAAAAAAATTACTAATGTGGTTTTTATAATTAAGTTTTGCTCTATACTTCATTTGTTGTTTTAAATAAGAACTAGTTTTTTTATTATTACTTTTGCTAGTTGCAAGAATGTCTTTTTAAATTTAAAAATATACATAAAATCTAAATATAAAAAAATATATTCCAGCTTAAAATGTTAAAAGACAATAAAAAAAAACTAAAATAACGAGTTTTTAAAAAGGCATAGATAGATAGGTTATGTACATTAAAATAAAAGTGTGGCCAATAAAGTGATTTTTTGCGCACTTTAATTGAACTTAATTATATGCTACGTTGCTTTCTTTTTTTTTTGCAAACTTAGGCCCATTATTACAACTTAAAGTTAGTTAAAAGTAGGATTTTGTCGGACGTATAAAAAGTTGTTCATTATTAGAAATTAAATTTAACTTACCAAGTAAGGTGAACTTGCATTTAACTAATCCCTTACATTAGGTCGAAGTTAAATGGTACTAGTGGACAACTTTTTATACGACTGATAAAATCCTACTTTTAACTAACTTTAAGTTGTCATAATGGCCCTTATTTTTTTTTTTATTAAAAATTCTAAAATTTTAAAACTCCTTTTATTTCAAATATATTATGAAATCTTTTTTGTTAGCTTACAGCTCAAATAAACATTTCTGAATTCGTTGAAAAAGCTTTAACAAAAGTAAAAAACGGAAAATAGTTAACAGTGCTAAATAAAGCCAACAATCAACATGGTTCCCCATTTCATGACTGTCTGTCTGTCTGTCTGTCTGTTCTCTGTATCATTATTTTCCACTATACTCCTTTTTTCCAACAGCAAAATGTAAGGAAAAACCTGTTGTACTTTATTTCTCTTACTTGCAAATATAAAAAAGCAAATACTAATTCTTCATTTTTATTACACTTCATTTTATTTATGTTCCAGGTGTGGAAAACTCATTACAATTGAAATGAAGTTAAAAATTTCAAGGTCCCAATTGTATAAATCTCGTCACTAAAGTAATATTTTATAGTTTTTAGAAAAATATGGTTACGTTCGTAAATTCAGGCAAATTTACGCATCTATGCAGCAGTTCTCCGAAGTTGAAGGGACGATCCCACGATGTCGACAACGTTCGACTTGTCGCACACTTACATTCATAAGAAAAAACAATTTAATATTTTCTTGTTGTTTCAAATGTAAGTGTGCGCCAAGTCGAACGTTGTCGACATCGTGGGACAGGCCCTTACTGCGTATGCGTGATCAATTGTTGCACATGCTTTGCAACTGCTCAACATCTGTGCATAGTTGGCATTTTTGAACGAACTGCAAAAAATTTTAAAGTCGACAAGTTGTTTTATTTAAGAAATTCTTGACAATTTTCTTTTAAATTATAGTAAGAAAAAGATTGACTACTAAAAAAAAGAAAAAGAAGACTACTAAAATGATAAAACTCCTTTGAAGTAATAAAAAAAACTACCAAGATTTGTGTTTCAATGTAATTTTCGAATATTTCATTCTTTTTTTTTTTTTTTTTTGTTAAAATTCGAAAAGTGTAATTTAAATATCAAAATACCGATTGCAAAAATTCTTTTTTTGTCTGAGAGGGCATAGCTTCCCGTTGGTCCCATTGAAAAAAAGTAGCCGGGGACACGCCCACAATTTATCAAATTTAATTTTATGATATTCTACTTACTTATTACTTATTTGATTGCTGCGAAACCTATAAAACACCTTTGGTTCTTGTAATTACACAATTTGAAAGTTTAAAAATTGGGCGAGATTACGTCCATTAAAATTTATTATAATATTTCACGCTGTTCTACTTAACCGACTTTTACGAAATTTGCCACACACTCTGAGCTCTAAAATAGACACAATCCTCCATTTAAAATAATGGGCGAAGTCGTTAAAATTTAATATTTTATTTTAAGTGGTTCAATTTTACCGATTTTTACAAGACTTAACACGCACTCTGAGCTCTGAAAATTGCACAATCTTGCATTTAAAAAATGGGCGGAAGCACGTCCATTAAAATTTAATATTATATTTCGAGTACTTCTACTTATCTTCTTTTATCAGATCTTTGCACTGAAGTCGGGTTTTTTTTTTTTTTTTTTTTTTGGCAAAAAGAATTATATTGTTTATGTTTTAAACAGCTGATTGATTTCTTGTATGCCCAAACTAGTCGGAATAAGAAGTATGGGCTATATCGTGCAAGAAGAAGAAGAAAAAGAACATTATTCCCTCGATACCTCTCGCAATTACCCAACTTCCGAGTACGGGAACGCTTTTCGTGCAAATTGATGTAATAATATAGAACAAAGAAACAGATCTAATTTTGTGCCAATTTAATGTACAATCAGACGTGACATAATCATAACCATAGAAAACAGCCGTTTGAACCAAACTAATGGGCAACAATGTATTCCATTATAGGTGACTCGCCATAGCCATTGCCATAGAAACCAATTGAATTTTGGTTTGGTTATGGTTATGGCATTATGACTATGGAACGTCTAATTTCACCTTTATATGTGAAGGGTGGGCAAATTTAAGGTTAGGAAGTAAATAGGCTTAAAAAAAGATTTTTTGTTACAAATTCAGTTTTAATATGGGAATTAATAATAGAAGATGAAGTCGGGCAAATAACAACCTCTAGCACGTCGGTAGACGTCCGCTCTTAACACAAAAAATTTGAACCACATTTTGCAACAAAGCTTCGTTTATCTCTCTCTCTCTCTCACCAATGCAGCGCCGAATTTCATTTTTTAGAGCGTCAGTTGTTTCCAGATTGTTCACATAAGCCCGGTCTTTCAAATTAAAATTCACAAATTTCTCACTTAAATTTCTATGTTCAAGAGTATAGCGTTCCATGGTTAAAATTTCCCAACTTTTTACTAAATTAAGACATCTCAATTCCTTGACATTTCATCACTTGACAGCTACGAGTAATTTACTTCCTAATCTCAAATTTAACCCTTTACATAAGTATGTCAAAAAATTATTTTATTGATTGCGAAATTGTGGTAGACGAAAATACGACCCAATATGCAAGACCCAAGACTAGAAAAAACTTCAACTGAAGATAACAGTCTGGTGGCTCCATACTTCTACAAAATCTCTTTTTTTTTATCAAATTCTCTTTGTTTTATTTTAATTCTTTGTTTATATAAGAATGTATTGGTGGTGGTTTTTTATACATCATATTTTTCGTATTTTATAGTTTCTTTTCTTTTTTTGACTTTGTTCTTGTTATTGTTTTCGTTTTTAGGGGGCTTAAATATGTATTTTTCTGACTCCACACGTTGGAGAAAATAAAACTTGCATACATGCAAACACAAAGTTGCATATACTTGCATACATATGTATGTATGTATGTACACTGTACCTACATACATACATACTTATCGTTACCTTAACATAGAAAAGCCCTAACTCACTATTTATTTGAAATCGAAATTGTTTGTATTTTTCGTTTTTCAAGCTTAACACTATGTTCACACTTACATATGTGTTTAAACGTGTTTAAGGCAAGTAAGTGTGTTTTAAAAAACTAAACACTACGGTTCACATTACATTTGATGTTTAAGTTTGACGTTATGTCAGTAAATTATTGTATTTGTAAAAAATTCCGAAAAATTATGTTTTTCATTTGTTTTATTATTTTTAAACAAATGTTTTTATAAATAATTTAATATTTTTAAAGCAATTACTTGTGTACTAAATCATTTTTCCACGTGTCGTCATTTAATAAAAACACAAAGTTGTCATTCTTATCAAAAACGCATTCAACATACTCCATTTATGTTCATGTTTAACGAAGTGTTTAAATCTAAAACACCTCAATTGAGATGTTTAACAAAACAAGTCAATGTATGGTAAATCATCTTAAAATCGTCGTGTTTAAGCTTTTAAACACGAATGATACGTTAAACATGTAAGTGTGAACATGGTATAAGGCTTGTGTTAGTTAAGGCGGTTTCAGACTATAATACAAGTATTAATACTTTTGACGAAAATGCATCCCTGATCTAATTTCTGTTTAAAAAATTCCAAAAAACAATAACAACTCAACATGTCAGAGTTGCATTTTCCACAAAAGTATTAATACTTGTATTATAGTCTGAAACCGCCTTTAGTAAGCTTATTATAATATTTTTTCTCAAGGCATTTGGTATGTTGGAATGTATGTATGTATTATATTATTATACACTGCACCCACCTTTGATTTCGACCTCTTGTACATATATTTTAAATAAAAAGCACAGTCGGATAAGATTTTAACGAAAGTATTTGTTTATAATTATGTTTCTTATATGTATATGTAACTATGAGAAAAACTATAATTTAGAATGCTGATTAAGCGAAATAAACCCAAATTTTCTACTCAAGGCACTAATTCAGATGGACAAAATTATTAAGTCCCGCTTCAAACGTTTCAACTTTTGTTGCTCAACTCGTAATTCAGCTGTAACAAAAAAAAGGGATATTTATACTTCCGTCTCCGTCTTTCTTACTGATGAATAACGAGTTGAGTAACAAAAGTTGAAACGTCTGAACCGGGACTAACACAGCGTGCTGTATTATTGTATGAAAGAAATCAAATTTAGAACGAATTAAAATTTTGTAGGGCACTCTTTCTTATTTATAACCTATTTTAACATTCTTGAAATGTAATGGAACAGTTTTTTGTTACATCAATTCTAATAACATCCCATTCTTTCTTTAGAAATTCTTCGAGTTATGATCTATTGGGGATATGACGCTTTTCCACTCGTCTATCGAATTCATTCGAAAGATTTTTAAACGGGTTCATATCTCCGATGATTGCGGTGGAGATGGTAGAATGAATGATCAACAATTGAACGCTTTTGGCTGAGTTTTACGGGTCGTTCTCTTGTTAAAAATGGAAATTGTTCCTAAGACTTAGTTTCTCGATGCTGCCCAAACGTACTTTCTTTTAAGATATTGAAGTAAAACGTTTTTTATTCCATTGCTCCGCCCTTGAAAATTAAAATATTAAAAATATTAAATTTGCTTTCAAAGGGAGTTAGTACGCTATCCCAGAAGTCTTCACGTGAATTTTTAAACGTTTTTTTCTATTGCTTTCACTAATATCTGGACTTATCTTCTTGATGTTTTTGTAACTCGAGACATGTAACCGCTACTGTTCCAGGTTCTTCTTACAGTTTTTGAGCGGATATTCTTACTAATTTATTCTAGATATTCTGTTGTCAATATAATAAACGTAATTTTCGAATATTTTTTATTTTCCTTGCAATCAAAATTTATTCTTTTGAAGTAAGTTTTCGAGATCGGCCAGTGTGATAAGAAGTTGAGAAGCTTGAAAAGTCCTTAAATGTTTTTATAATGCAGCTTTTTTTACTATTTTCCTAATTTCCACATATACTCTTTTTTATTCAAGGAGGTCTTAAATGATTTTCTTTTTCAGCACAAAATGTCTTACAACGACATTTTTCAATATCATTCGATAAAAAATTTTGTTATATAAAAGGAGAAAATTTACATTTTTGTGTATTTAGCACTAATATTATTATTTGTCTGAATACTTTTGTACACTTAAAATGGTACTTTAATTTATAAATTACATAATATATGTATTTCTTTTAATATAACAAACGAATGACTAGTTTCTCTCTGTATTTTAATAAGTAGTAAGTGCACAAACAATTTATAGAATATCAGATTTCGCTAGGTCTTTTCGTCTGAAAAATATTAATGTTAAAAATTAAAGTGAAGTGCTGTGTGAATATTTTTGCCCGTCTCTGTATGTATGTATACATATGTGCATAGTTAGCACATACATACAAACAAATAGTTGTGAAAAACAAACCAGATAAAAATCTAATAAAAAATAAATAATTTCATAATAATAATAAGTATCTATGTAAGTCCATGCTACGACAATACATTTAAAAAACAAGACGCCTATTTCATTTTTAAGTAAATATTTTCAATTAAAGTTAAAGAATTTTTCAACAGGAGACAAATTACGGAATTTGATATCGCACGATTTTTAAATACATTTAAATTCTATTGAAATACATAAACATATGTACGTAGATATGTATATGTATGTATGTACATACATTTGTAGTAAATATTTTGAAATTTCAATTCATATCGAATGCCGTAATTTGCCCCCAGATTTTGTTTTTTAGCCACTTTCAAACGTCTTTTCTCCTAATTGTTACTTTTGAAAATATGTATGCATGTAAATTCTTTAGAAATTAAATTTTATTCTTAATTTTAATGACCCAAAAAAAAAATAAATCTATGTAAATAAAAGTTAAAATAAGCGATAAAATGAAATAGTCAAGTTCTTATCATAAAACGAGGGAAGTAATAATTTATATTTCAATAATTTTCTTCTTTAACAAAAAAAGAAGAGGAATTTATTTTTTCGTAATAAAGAAAATAGTAATAAATAAATAATAAAATAAAAATAACAACAACAATAAAAACAACAAATAAATAAGACACCACACGTCAATCAATCAAAGCATTGTTTTACTGTCCGTATGACTAAATTTGTAGTTAAAAATACAAATGTATGTAAAATATATAGAGACACTGTCTATAGATGCGTCTTTTAATATTTAAAATAAAGAAAAGAAATATCTACGTTTTAAGTCCACATTTGGTTTGAAATAATAATTGTTTATAAAAAAAAAATTGCGCCACGGAACATATTTACATACTTCCGTAATTTAAATTAACAAAGCACAATTTTACTGAGTGAATGTTTAGTTGTTCAAAATATGTTTTCTATATATTTTATTTATTTAATTAAACTTAATTCACACACAGAAATTTTTGGGCAACTTTTATTCTGTGGAAGTAAGAACTACAAGAAAAATTTCTTTATGTTATCCCAGTCTCAACCAGGGTTGTCAGATTTTTTCCTTCCCATTTGGCCAAATTGATTTAAAAAATCGCCAAAATCAGTTTTATGTAGTTCTTATTAATATACATACATACGCATTGAATAATAAATTCGTCTTTACGTAACACTTTTTTAATATAAATTTGTATAAAATAATCGAATAAAAATTTAGCAGAAAATCACCAAAAAGCAGGGGTCTAATCGTCGCTTTCGATAACTAGCTGATTCGATCGCATTTTTTTAGTTTGAGATAATGGCATACGACATCGTACCATATTATTATATTATTCGATAGCGAATGCCATAATCTCAAACTGAAAAAAATTTATCGAAACAGCTCGACAATTAGACCGCGGAAATAAAATCGCCAAATATTATTTCTTATAAATTTTTCTCAAATTCAAATTAAAAACTCATTATTTACTATAATTAATATAAGAAAAATCATCAAAATTAAATTTTTTTAATTTCTTGCTGACGACTTTTGGTAGGATTTATTTTTTAAAACTACTCCTTGAACAAACTAATTTCCTGAATTACAAAAATTTTGAAGTTCAATTTTTCTAAAAAAAAAAATAGCCATAAAAATCGCTAACAAATTTGTTTATCGCCAGTAGACTTGGGTCGAACTCGTTCACTAGTTCATTTTTGCCACAAACCAATGATCAAACCCATTTAAATTACATAGGTTTGATCATTGGTTTGTGGCAAAAATGAACTAATGAACGAGTTCGACCCAAGTCTAATCGCCAGAAAAACCGCCATGTCGCCAAATGAAGAATTTAGACGCCAAACAAGTTTAAAAATCAATCACCACATTTGGCAAGAAATCGCCGTATCTAACAGCCCTGCAGTGATGCCAGCTTTTTCTAGAGCGTATCCCCAATTTTTTATTCGTCATCGCCGAGAATCCCCAAATTGAGTTTTTTGGTTCAAATTTATCTTCTGTGATAAAATAAAATTTTTTAAATAATGTTTCTTAGCTCAAAAACATTTTTGTTGCAGTCAGTTATAAAAAAAATCCCCAAAATTTGGTTATCATCCCCAACAAATCCCCAATCGAAAAAAAATTCCCAATTTGGGGACAAATCCCCTAAACTGGCAACACTGCAACCTTGGCTGATAGTTTGTTCATAAAAAATATTTTCTCTCTCTCAAGAAGAGAAATTTTGTCCGGCCAACATGGGTGAGTGAATTCAGCTTAATTTAGAAGATATTTATACTACTTAAACATTTTTTCCACGATTTGTTAATGTATAATTTTGAATTGATTTATATTTATTTTATTGTTAAATTAAAATTTATACACTTCTAAAATAAATAGACCATCACTTAAAGAATTGAAATAAGGGGGCAAGCAAAAGCGGTTGTCAGTTGATTAATAATCAAAATTATTTGTTTCCCCCCCTGTTTGTTTGCTTGTTTTTCTTTATCATTTTCAATAATCTTATCTTTCCCCATATTAGTTTTCATGCTTACCAAAGATATTAGTTTATCAGGAAAATGTTTAAAGAATTAATAAAATGTACTATGCCGCTCATTTACTCAAACAATGTCATAACTCCAAAACCTGAGTGGTATATATTTTACAACAGTGTTGTAACAAAATTCAGTTTTAGTGATCAACTGTTTTTATTAATCTGCGAATTTTTGCCTTTTTCCGTCCGAGTACATTTTTATGCAAGAGCCCATCTTGAGAGAAAAAATTTTCAAATCGCCTAAAATTTATTCAACTCCTGAATTTTACTTGAAAAGTAAACAAAGTTCCTTTCATATGAAGCAGTTTGACACATAAGTCACAATCAGCTGACGATCGATCGATCGTTCCCACAAGTTCATATTGTCTCATTGAAAATGCTTTAACAAATTTCTCTTTTACAACAGTTTCTCTTTTCTTAAAATAAAGTTCGGTGTATAATTTTGTAACAAAAACTTTTAGGAAAGTGTGTGTGGTTTCTATAAACGCGTGTCTATAACAGCTGTCGGTTAATGGAGCTTTCACCGCTTCCTTCTAGAATCTAGATTGTTTATATATATTTTATATTTTTTAGAGCGATTTTAAATCGCAAAACCGAAAACGGTTTAATTTTTTTTGTTTTCTCTAGTAATAAATTTTTAATTTAATTTTGTTATAATTGCTTTTTAATTATAATTTACATAAATGATTAAGAAAACGTGTGTTTGACTGCCGATAGCAATGATCTACTTAAATCATCACTTTCTTCACAAGACTTCAATTAAAAAATAAAAGACAAATGTTTCCTATTTAGTTGAATTTATCCCCCCCCCCTCCTACAACTAATTGAACTAACAACAATGACATTAATAAACAAACCAAAAAAAAATATTGTCAAGATATTTTTCACTTTTGTAAATGATTAAAACAATATATCGCTGCCTTAATATAGAAAGGGGTTAACTCCATAATTTTTTTTAAATCGAAATTTTTGTATTTTTCGATACATTAGACACTCACTCCTCTATCGAAATATGCAAGAAACTCGATTTCAAAATAAATAATGAGTTAGGGCATTTATATATTAAGGTAACGATATGTATGTACGTAGGTAAGTAAACAACAAAAATGTGTAACTTACCTTTGGTAACTCCCTTTTGCGCCTAAAAATAACACCATCATTCTCTATATAATCGGGTACTTCTTTGCGATTTGAAAAATTAAACACCATCGATGTATTTTCGGCTGGTGCTGGTGGCGGGGTTTGACGACGCTTGCGCATGGCCCACAATGGACTATTTGTAGCACTAATGACGGAATCGACATCTGTCGCCGAATTGCCAGCGCCAGATACTGCACAGGCCGCGATAGGTGATGAAGTGTGAGAGGGTTTAATCATTTGATGATCAAGACTAGCTAAGGGCGAGGATGTGACCGGTGCATTTGTTGAGGAAGCTGGGGAAGATTTCTTTAAATCGTTGATGCGATTCTTTTCAATTTCTCGGGAGGTCAAAGAAGTGGTTGTGGAATGTTTCAAAGAATCCATATTTGTCTCTGTGGATTTTTTTTGTTGTTGCTGTTGTTGCTGGGTATTTAGTAATGGACGTATCACACCAATTTGCTTGCCCGTATTAAGGGTTGATGAGGTGGAATTGGTGGCGGAAGTAGAGTTTGTGTTTGCGCTACTGAATTTGAATTGTTGTGTATAACCTGCTTTTGCTATATTATCGAGTGCCGTGCGTGTAATACGCTTTGTTGCTTTCAAACCGCCGTATTCGTCGTCGTCGTAGTTCTCCCCAACATCACTTAAATCACTACTACTGGGAGGAGGCGATGAAGCCTTTGTTGAAGAGTCATAATTATTAACGGTTGCTTCGTTTTTCGATTCGATCGTTGTAGTAGACGGCGAGCTGCTTGTTGCCTCATTATTAATGTTTGGTTTTGTTTTATTATTAATCTTATCGTTTTCGTTTTTAAGAGAGCTAATATTTAATTCTTCTTGTGTTGTTTCTTCGTTTACAAAATCGTTGTTGCTATTGTTGCTGTTGTATGGGTATTTATTATGGCGTTGGCATGCGTCACCACCATTATTGTCGCCACCGCCGACGCCTCCAACAGTTCCAACATTATTCACTTTTTCGTGGTTATCGCTGCTGGAGCTGTTATCGTTTTTTCTATTTGTTGTTGTTGCTGTTGCAGTTTCGCTCAATTTCAATTTGCCAAACTCTTTGCTGAGAGCCGTTAACGGTGAATCTACCTCGTATTTCTCTTTTATGTGATCTCTTTTAAAACTTGTAAGTGGAGAATCCGTTTCTCTCTCATTTGTAAGAAATTTCTCTTTTGAAGAGAATATTTCTTTGTTTTGTTTGAAATCTCTTTCACCGCTGTAACTTTGCTTAGGTATTATGTCCGGCGTGTGGTGTGATAAGGTGGTGTTATTGTTTGGTTTCAAAGGTGTTACACAGTCACTTGAGTTTATAATGGACGTGGCCGCAGCCATTGTCTTCCTACCCAAAGGTGATTGTAGTAGATCATTGGCTTGCGGTGTAGAGGCTTTTAAAGGTTTATTCATAGTGGAGACATTCAACTTTTTGGTGGGACTCAAAGGTTTGGGAAAACTTATTACCGGCTTTTGTTCTTTTATTATATTCTTAAAAGTCTCTACTTTACTTGCCACATCACCTTTGGAATTACTGCGATTGGCAGAACGAGGCCGGCGATTTGCTGTGGCCTCAAACATTTTTAATGTCTGTTTAACTAAATCTGGAGGAGGCCTTTCGGTATCATCTATAATCGAGGTTAGTCTTTTTGGCGGCATATGATCAGTGCCTTGTTGCAGTCTTTCGCGAGCATTATGTATTTTATCTTCGATAGTAACACAGGTGGGTGTAGAGCACATTGCTCTGGTATGCCAGGGAGATTTTTCACTGAGCAATGCCTCAACGGAACGTGCCCTTTTCAATGAATCATTTCCCCGTTTCAAATGACGTGAACGTTTGCTGTAAGAGGTTTCAGTGAATGTCACACCCACACCATTGGAACCCTGAGAATTGTGGGAAAATCTTTTCTCTTGGCCATTGTTGACTGAAGTTTTCAAAATGCCTGTCTTTTTTATTTCTATATTATTTAAGGCTACGTCTGCTCTAACGGTTCTATGCTCAATGCCTTGATTTTCCACATCCTCATCAACTACTTCTTCGACCTCCTCCTCATCATCATCTTCATCACAATTTTCCTCATCTTCGGTGTTGTCCAGCAAATTATTTAAACTAGTGGAGCGTCTTAATTGATCCTTATTGAAACGCTGCTGCTCCATGGACTCCCTTAATGCTAAACTTAAGTAACGGCAACGTAATTTAGAGACTATCCCTGGGCCATAACTTAAGTCTTCACTGTTGTCTAAATCTGTATCTCCCCCGCCATCAACTCCGCCACCGGCGCCACCGAACCCACGATTATTTGCACGATTTGCGGCATGACATGTGGAGGTAATTGGATGTAAATGTGCCGCGCTATTTTGTGTTGATTTTTTCATTTCTTGTACGGCCACCATTTTCTTTTTAGTTGCACAGTTATTCGATGATGTTGCTGCTGCTGCTACTGCTGCTGAATGTAAAGTTGTTGTTAAACAAGATGTTGAGTTAGAAGTTGTTAATACGTGTGAGATCTTGGTTGGGGATTTCAAATCCAAAGGTATTATAGTACCACCACTTACAGTATTTTGCTTGAATTTAATAATTTTTTTCGTATTTAAATGTTGTTCGTTTTTAATAAATTGATTTTCTTGCAATTTTTGCGATATCTTAACTACATTACTAACACTGCTACAATTATTTTGATTATTACTATTATTATTACCACTAACACTAATACCACCAATAGTTACACTATTATTTGTATTATTACTATTACTAGAACTTCCCGCAGTAGTGTTTGCCGCGTACACTAAACGTTCACTCTCGCATTTATTAAGCGACTGATTTACAAAATTCACATTTGCTCCAGTTATGTTGTTTTGGTATTGTTGTTGTGTTGTATTTAGTAACTTGTCTCTCTCAGTCTCGGCTCTCTTTAATATTGATGAAGATGATGATGACGATGGCGATGGCGAAGAAGCAGCACAAGTAATTGTAGTAGTAGAACCCGTTAAACGAGTTGCCATTGTTTGTTGTTTATTTGTAATAATAGCTGGTGTTGTTGTTGTTGTAGTTGGTGTTTCATCATTTATTACTTCTTTGGTTTGCCTATACATTTCTAAATGTTCTTCATTTTCTTCCATCATTTTATTATTTTCTTGTGGTTGTTTTTCTTTGCACTCTTTATTATTAGTTAACTTTTCTTGTTGTTGTTGTTGTTGTTGCTGGTGTTTAGTGATCTCTTCTTTGGTTGAAAATGTATTTACAATTGTTGTTGTTGATGACGATAATGATGATGTTGTTGCTGTATATTGACCTCCAAACAATTTTTCTGCCTTTTCTTTCAGTGGGGACGATAATGTTGTAGATGATTTAATATTTGTAGCCGGCTTTACTGTGTTGGTGCTATTTGCTGCATTATATTGTTTATTTACATTTGTTGTTGTGTTTGCGAATGGAATTAATGAAGTTTTAGCATAATCTTTGGTTGAGCAGACTTGTAAACCATCTGCAAATAACAAAATAAATAAATAAGTAATATATAAGTACATATGTATGTACATATTCTTTTTTGTAGAGCATAAAGATTAGGTACATATTACTTTTTAAATTGGTATGTACATATTTGGCTGATGAGCTTTTATTGTGTAAAACGATATCGAGCAAAAGTTTTCAATTTGACATTATTGCATTCGATATCGAATGGCAAGTATAACTTAAGATGATAGCATTCGTCATCGACACATATCTATCGAGTTTTCATTCAATAGGTAAGAGCCTATCGTATACACAATATGCATGAATCAAACAAACAGCTACATCAATATAGAATACGCACGTGTGTTTGTTGTAAGAAGTGTTTGAGAGAGCACATTCCACAAATAAATATATGTATGTATTTTGTTTACAACAAAATTCTACATCTACGTCACAGGCAGAAATTAAAATAACGGACCTGCACAATATGCACAAATTACATGGGTTTGATCATAGGTTTGTGGCAAAAATGAACTAGTGAACGAGTTCGACCCAAGTCTAGTCAAAAACGGCCGACTTAATGAGTTCGACCCAACTCTACACAAAATGTTTATCTAAGTTAATACAAACTGTCTAGTCGATTCAACAACCAATGTAGAAGAAACTTGGCACACACACAATTTCAATACGATAGTTATCGAATGCAGCAATCCCTCCATTCGATACGTATCGGAATTTTATTCGCTACGATATAACGAAATTATCTGTACAACGAATGGGCCTGACACTATATCGTTCGTTAATATATAATGCTTTTTGCTATAGGCCACTACTGACCTTGGTACTATTGACCTGGTAGTTATTTTCTACTCATCAGAAGCAACACATACATATGTATTGATACGTAGCCGGCCCGCTGACAATATCGCCAAAAAGTCAACAAAATAGTCGACAAAAGTAATGACTTGGATATACTTAGGCTCAAGTTTCCAACAGGGATACTATAAAATATGCAAACATATACAGTACATACATGATTGTATGTACATATGTATACATATGTATGTAAAATTGGAAAGTCAACCCTGTTCTTGAATAAAGGTTAACCCTCTTAAACTAAACAAAAGAGTGTTTTGGAAATAAATATGTATGTATGTATGTAATTATGTAAAACATTGTACATGTGTACACATGTATACTATACATTGAAGTACATTAACGCATACATCTCGTTACCTTAATATAGAAAGGCTCTAACTAATTTTTTTTAAATCGAGTTTTTTGCATTTTTCAATACATTAGACGTAAAAAATATATAAAAAACTCGATCTCAAAAAAAATAAACTAGGGCCTTTCTATATTAAGTTAACGATATATATGTATTTGTTGGGGGTTTTCTTTCACTCAACCCACTAATTTTTATTTGCAAGTCTCAGGGATGAAAATATGTACATACATGTTCAATCAACAAATATGTGCATTACATTATTTTTTTTATACCTATAGTGACAAAATAAAGGTAAATAACATTAAGAAAAAGGTACAACAAATAGGTAATTATTCCTGGTGATCGAAATCTTCATACAAATACAATTAAAATTGTACCAAAAATTGTACGATACCGAATGCTGTAATTTGCCCCCTGTTTTTTTTTCTTCAAATAATATTTTTCATAGCTAAAAAAAAATATTTACTTGCCACATGACAATATGACAATTACAATTTGGTTTGACCAATATTTGTGTTATAAACTGTATTTATATGTACTAAGTTGACAACAACAGAAAAGTACCAAAAGTAAACATTTTCACCTGTTGTGACTTGCATTTTTTTATCTGGACCATATGCTATCCGTCTGCGAATTTCATCCAAATACATTAGGCAGTTTTCGTTTTACAAATTCAAGCTTACAACAGATATTTAAACTATTAATTTTTTTTTTGTTACACAGTGCAATGTTCCTCGCTTCTGAATTTTTTTTCTTCCAAATCATTCTTCGCCAGACAATAACAAAGAAAACAGAAAAAATGGCAGGGGGTGGGGGAATCGGTCCAGCCGTTCACGGGATAAGGGATTAATTTTTATATATCGTTAGCTAAATTATAAAAAGGCGTAACTAACAAAAAAATATTATTTTATAGGAGAAGAAAAAAACTTTGTATGACTCATATTCATACTCAAGTATACATACATACATATGTACATACATATGTACGTACATATGTATGTATATTCATACTACTGCAGTTTTTAAATAAGTCGTCCATGCAAAATTCTTCAAACAATTTTAAAAAACCCCATTTTTTTTTAAATGTAATACAAGTTCGCTTGATGAACTTTTTTAATAGTAGCCATTTTTTACCCCATATTTGACATTTATTTATGCGTTATTTACATATGAACACATTTGCAGTGCAGTGATTCATTGTGAACACCCCATATTTTTTATTTATTTGTTTAAAAAATACGCTACATAAATATTCTAGGATCAACTTTCTTTTAAACAAAAAAAAAAAAAAACACACACACACACATATGTACATACATATGTACGCATGTATGCATGTATGTATGTATGTATGAAAGTAAGTACATAACCAATTATATATATACATATGTATATGTATGTATGTACTTCCTTATTGGGATTATTAAAACTTAAGGTACGGTCACACTTGGCAAACATTTGCCCAAAAAAGCGTAACCAACAAACACTAATGAAAAAAGTTTTGATCCAGACACTTGCTTATTAAACAGTTTCGAACACAACTAATAGACAATATTGGCTACTCTTTAACTTGACAGACTTTTGTCTGAGTTGAAAGATTTTTCATTAGGATTAAGTGGTTACGCTTTTTTGGGCAAATGTTTGACAAGTGTGACCGTAGCTTTAGTGATTCCTTGTAATTTTTTGTTTTATAATTGGTACCCATTTGTTTAATTTAAGGTATTTGCTTCATAAATATTTGGCTTTAATTAAATTTAATTTTATTAGAACGATAACATTTTCCAAAATAAAATCTTTAATTGTTTTGGTAAAATAAATACACATGTTTGTCTTCAATTAAAAGCGTAGTAATTCACTCTATTTATCGATTTTTTTTCTTCAAGACTATATCTTCCCTTTATAGCAAGAGAGGCATAACTCAGAAAATACGTTTTAAATTTTGAATTTGAAGATATAAAATTATTTTCTATTCTCAAGAGGTGCGTGTAGAAAGAAGTCTTTTTACACAAAATTTAATATCATATAACGATTCTTTTAGCATTATTAACTCCAAAAACGCATTTTTCGAGATATGTCTATGTTGGAATAAAGGAGCGCTACATATCGCTCCTGCGTACTCAATATACATAATACAAATAATACACATACATACGAGATGTGCCCTTAATTCCGAAAGTGGTTATATGATTTTTTTCTTTAAATAAATCTTAAAAAACTGCAATATATGTATATTAAATAAATTTAAATTTAATCGAGACTGCTACAAGTCTAAATTAAAATAAAATGCATAATATAAAAATATTTTTTAATTTGTTGAAATATCTCCACCAAAGAAATTGTATAGGTATGACTTATATCACTTTCATAATTAAGGGCTCATACATATGTATGTACATATGTAAGTGCGTATGTATGTATGCACATAAAAAACACACTTGTACTTTGACGCATGTCATGCGTGTGATTACAACAATACAGTAAAATATAACAACAAAGTACATAGTATTACATCGTGTGTTTGTGTGTGTATGTAATACCAGTGATGGACAGTTCAGTACTATTGAATTTTTTAGGGTTTTTGGGAAATCGAAAGAAATTTAATAGATTTTTCAGGAATTTGTTATTTTATATGGAACTATTAAATTAACTAATATTTTTAAATAAAAAATATCCCCAACATTTTCCGTCTTATATTCTATTAATTTTAATTTATCAAGTTTCGAAGATTACAATAATTTTTTTCCACAGATTTAGTCAAATGCCTCGCCTGCAAAAATAAAGTGAACAAAACGAAGGGAAAAGTGATAAAATACCCATGAAATACATATATTCAGCCCAAATATGAATAACAATTCCCCGGTAATTTTTAATTTTTAAAATAATTTGAAATCCAAATCTGTTTTCATTTGTTACTACATTATATTGTTTTCATCACAAATTCGTGCATATGTTTTGTCGCACACTGTATATTCAACCCAATTATGAATATGAGGAAGAGAAGAGTTTTTAGAAAGTTTTCTCCCCAAAAATTTTGAATGGAACTAATGCATACATTAAAAATCAAATTAAAAAATGTTGTAAAACAATAGCGTAAGTATTTATTTAGAACACTTCAACAACACGAACAGAACTAGATAGCTCATGTTTTATAAAAAAAAAACATAGCCGCTTGTCCCGCGATATCACCAGAAATCGTTCGATCGAATACTTATATTGAAAACAACAACAAATTTTTTAATGTTGTTGTTGCTTGCAATACAAGTTTTCGATCGATCGTTTGATGCTGACATCTTGGGACAGGCCGTTATTGTACTGAAATTTACGAAAAATGTCAACAACAAAAATTAAGCATTTTAAAAACCCCCGATATATCTAAAATAAATGTGATATCTTCTAAACGGCCGAACCGATTTTCTTCAAGGATAGTTAAGAACACTCTCGATCAATTCACCTTTCAAACAGAAAAAAATCAAAATCGGTCCAGCCATTTGGTCCACTTTTTTGGTCGGGAGAAAAAAGAAAGAAGAATATTGAAAATGTTTTTCATTACGTAGAAAAATAAAATGCTAATAGAGTATCCATCTCTGGAATATGTATGTATGTACATGTGTGCGTGCTAAACCTATTGTTAATAACAACATTAACAACATTTGAATGACCTGTCTGACTACGTGTCAATAAATTCATGATATCAATATCCACTTTATGATATTGTTGTTGTTTTTCTAATCAGAAAAATAAAATTTATTTGTTGTTAATTAAGCACGTCTACATGAATTTCGTTGGTGCTCAAGCAACACATCAGTAGACTGCAATCACAATTCAAAAAGTTCGCAGAGCAACAACAACTATTCGACAGACAAGAAGTATAAAAAATGTATTCTGCTAATCTTTCTTTTTTCTCGTGTATGTACATATGTACATACATGTGGCCTGTGTAACGATATCGAAAGAAAACTTTCGACTGAAAATTTATATTAAAAACAACAATAAAATATGAAAATTTGTTTTTGTTTTCAATATACGAGTAAATTGTAAGTCGAAAGCTTTTTTTCGTTAACTTGAAACAGGCACTTAATATATTTGTATGTATACTTTTTGTATATCGTTATATAAATTCAAAAAGACGTAAGTTACATTTAAAATATTTTACAGGAGAATCAAGCCTCCTGACCTGACCTGAGATTCGAACAACGTCAAAAAATTTAAATTTTTGAGATGGTGATGTATGTAGAATTAATCCTCATATCGTCCTTCATATTAAAATTTCATACAAATATCTTGTTTACTCTACTCTTGAAAGAAATATAAAACGTGTAGTGCCACATTAAAGTTTTTTAGTTTTTAACTGAATTCAAAAAAAAAAAAAAAAATACAGACGACGAATTGATAACCCCTATTCTTCTGTATTATTGTTTTTTTACTTGTTTGGTTTTTGCTGACTTTTCTTTTCGTTTTCTAGTTCTGTTTTTTTAAGCGTTGCTGTTTTCTGTTATTGGTTTTTTGCTGTTGAAAATATAAAAATATTGATGATTTGATAAAAAAAATTTTACGTTTCAATTCGCAATTGAAAAATGGAAAACAGCTTTAACAATACTTGAATAAAATGTACCCATACACACATACTTACATGTACATATATGTATGCATGTGTATGTTCATTTCTTGATTAAGTGTTGTTTATGGATACAATTACATGTTATTGTTATTATATTATTGTACATACATACTTCTGCTTTTTCTATTCTTATGGATTTCAATATATTAGGAAACCAAAACAGACATTCACTTACAGCTGCACACTTCACAATACGACTATACGAGTTCACAATACGATGGATGGTTTTAAAAACACAAAACTGCTGTATCTACATTTTGCACATACATTTGTACATAATATACTAAATGCATGAGGAAGAAGAAATTGAAGTGAATAAGAAAGTGTAACACTTGTGGTAATATTAATACAGCAATGCCAAATATTCTTTACAATATAATGAATGTATAAGTAGATTCGACTAATCACTATTCGAACATGAAGGATTAGAGACCATCGCACTGTGGTTCAGAATCAATTTTCATTGGCGAAAAATTAAATTTTTTCTTGATATACATATGTATATTCTTAAACATTTTACGCCATCAGAAAGGAAACATATCGAAACTAAGGTAGCCAAAAATAGGTCAAATATAGGTACAAATATGTTAATTAAAATAAACAAAAAAAAAAAAAAACATATTTGATCTCAAATAACTTACGATTTCTAAAAAACTATTATCGATAAATGGCTGCGGGTTTTTTTGGTTATGTTGGGTAAACTGTTGTTTTTTGAATAAATGGTATATGCAGATCCTGTACAATTTTTATTTGGGATGCTATGTAATAAATTTTAAACACGATCCGCCTTTAGAACACCTTTTTTATACTTTAAACTCTTCCTTCAGTATTAAGACAGCGAATGTAAAGGGTGTTTTTTATTGAGGTATAGAACTTTAAGTTGGCATCACTTTTTTAACTGGCGGCCATTTTGTCAGCTGTCAAGTGATTAATATTTAGTTTGGTTTGCCATTTCATCATGAACAGGTTGACAAAAGAACAACGCTTGCAAATCGTGCAAATTTATTTCGAAAATAATGGTTCAGTTCGCGAAGTTTACCGCAAGCTCCGTCCATTTTATGGTCGACATAATCGTCCATCAGAGCAATTAATTCGGTTAACCATGGATCGTTTCCGCACTACGTTTACTCTATGTGATAATACGCATCCGCAGAGACGTCGAACAGTGCGCACCGAAGAAACAATTGCCGCTGTAGAGCAAAGTGTTGAAGAGGACCCGAATGAATCGATTCGGCACCGTGCACAGCAATTGGAGCCGACTAACCGACTATTTTGTTCCCGAATTGGATGGCATGAATGTGGATGAGTTGTGGTTCCAACAAGACGGCGCTACATGCCACACAGCGCACGTCACAATCGATTTATTGAAGGAAACATTCGATGAGCGCATAATTTCGCGGAATAGACTTGTCAATTGGCCACCAAGATCGTGTGATTTGACACCATTGGATTATTTTCTTTGGGGATATGTGAAGTCGCTCGTCTACGCCAACAAACCAGAAACGTTAGGGGACTTGGAAGCCAACATTCGTGGCGTTATTGCCAACATACGGCCCCATATGCTCGAAAAAGTGGTTGAAAATTGGACCTGTAGAATTGGCTTTATTCGAGCCAGCCGCGGCGGCCACATGCCCGAAATCATATTTAAACATTAATGGCATAAAATTATCCTTCCAATAAAGCCAAATTGATGGACATTAAAACGATTTTCTTGTGTTTTATTTCAATTCGAAGTTCTATACCCCTCAAAAAAACACCCTATATAATGGATTAGCATCCAAAACTTTTGCCACTTAACTAAAAGTTTTAAAACATTTGAATGAAGCTACTTGTTTCCTTGCTTTCAGTTAGCTTTCAAAGAAAAAAAACTTTCCATTTAGAATTTACATTTGAAAGTTTGCTAGTATTTTGTCATCCACTGTTGTCTTATATTAATTTAAAGTATACTTGTTTCCCTTATCTTTCAATAGACATTTATTGAAAGCAACTCAAATAATTAAAGTTGACAACACTCTTCACTGTTTATTTATTTATGTAGTAACAATTTATTTACTTGAAAACTTGTATCTCAAGATTGTCTACTTATATTTGAATAATAGAAGAACACAACAACAAACACACACTTCCAATGCGGTTATTGTTTGTTGGAAAAGTTGACTCATAACTCCACATTGTAGTACATACATACATTTGTTTAGATATTTACGAGGGAGTTGTTTTTCTTCTTACTTTTACACTCAGCTTTATTGTACGACAATAATAATAATAACAATAACATTGTGTTTAAAAATATGAAGAAGTAATTATAGTATTTCTACTTTGTAATTTAATAAAAGCGACAGACAGCAAATATTTAGTTAGTGAGTAGATGTATCATTTCTCGATAGGGAAGTTAATGTGTGCAATTGCAATTAAGACACCCTTTAGAAGCTTCAATTAAAGAACGCACCCCTAATAGAAGAGTATAAAGGAAAAATTACATATATCTTATTTGCAATAAGAATGAAAATAAGGATACTAAGTTTACTTAAACAATTTAAACGGCTGAATTTAAATTACTGGCAAATTTATTTGTTAAATGAGAGAAATAACGGAAGCATAGTAAACAATAATTTCAGTTTCTGCCATATGGCAACCTTAAATTTAGAACAATGAATTTAATGCAATCTGACCTTGACAGGTGATACTCGCAAATTAACATACATATGTACATACATACATCCATATGTATACAAATTGCACTACTTAAAGAAAACAAGGCACTACGTAATTATTATGCGTACATATGTATGTCTGTACATTCCTTTGCTTATAATAAACATATGTACAGTAGGGAGTATATTTTATAAGATTATAAGACAGTTGTACTGTTTACAAATTAATATAAGGCCGGGTTTACATACATATGTGCGCAATGTGCCAAAGAAAGCGTAACCACTAATTATTAATGAAAAATTGTTTGATTTGAAAAATGGAAAAACAGAAAAAAACAGAATAGTGATATTTACCAAAGGTAAATTAATAATTGTATACACAATAATCATATATCATATTCCATTTCATTGAAAATTTACGTTAAATAACTGATGTTAATAACAATCTCTGCCCCAGTAGAAGGACATGGGTGCTGATGAAGTGCGTGGCTGTACAGAAATATATCGGTATTTCCCCATTTAATAAAGTCTATTTTAATTTTTCTTCTTCTTTAGAAACTCACATTAATTAATAAAAAATATTTCATTCAATAATAATTGAAATTACTGAACTAAAAATTTAAAAATTTCTCATTTTTAATTTTTAACCCCCAACTAAAAAAAGGGGTGTTATAAGCTTGTAGTGTGTGCCTGTGTATCTGTGTGTCTGTACAAGTACACGTACAGACCAAACGGCTGAACCGATTTTAAATTAGTTTTTTATGTTGACTTGATCGAGAGTGTTCTTAGCTATGTTTAAAGAAAATCGGTCCAGCTGTTTAGAAGATATAACATCTTTTCTGAAAAAATCGGGGGTTTTTAAAATTTTTAATTTTTGTTTTTGTTATATTTTATTATTTAGTTTTAAATTCCAAGAATTTTTTTCTCTGGCTCTTAGATTTAAATTAGTCTTTTTTTCATATTAAACTTCCTGTTAAACTCATTTTCCCATTTTCATTCGTAACGATTGTTTTTTCTTATCAATTTTATTGATATAAACTTATGTTTAACTACAACAAAACGATCTTGCAGTAAAACGGAATTTTACAGACTTACACATGTCAACACCACCACCATTAATACATAAAAACGGGAATTATAAATAATGAAAACAAAAATTGCCACAGCAATCACAAAACTCATAAACTTAAAAGCTCTTTAAAAGCAATAAAATAACCATACATATGTATGTATCTAAAAAATGTAACACTAAGGGCCAATTTCACCAACTCTATTTAAATATTATTTCATATTCATTAGTTTTTGTATGGAATATTTACTTTTAAATATGAATTGATATTTAAATAAGTTGGCGAAATTGGCTCTAAGTTTCTTCTGATAAAGGCCAGTAATGCCAAATGAAATTATAATAATTTCTATTAAAGTTTTTAAAATTGAGAGTAACATCAATTCGGAAAAATAAATATATTAAACATTTTTTCAGCTATCAACATTTTTCCCAATCATGTGACATCATACAAATTATTATTATCAAGCAAATTTGACGTGGAATCAGGAATGCAAATTATAAAAAAAAACACAGGAATTCCTTCGTATTGATTATTTAATTGAAGAGTACAATAAAAATATGTAAGTAATTTTTAAATAAATTTGAGTAAAAGCATTTATTTTTCCAAACTTGTGAACTATATAATCAATTTCAATTTACCTATTTTTAATAAAATATATTTTGCTGAAGACACAAAATAATAATTTGGAATAATTATTGCGTTAACAAATCGAGCCTTATTTTCGATTTTATCGTAAGCGACAAAAATTAAATTGTTCAGGAGAAGATTTTTTATAATATTCAAATTTGTTTTACATACATACGTAAATTGTCGCTTAGTTACGATAAAATTTTACAGCCCGTATCTTAAAAGCTATCAACAATTTTGGCATTTTGATAATTCTAAACTATGGGTAAGCCCATAGAATTTTAATTTCAATAAAAAAGTATATTTTCGATAACATGTCCCTTACGATATAATCGAAAATAAAGCTCGAAATGTTAAAGGTGTTATTATTTATAAAAAATATATATGGTTTAAATTTCATTAACATTCGTTTTTTTTTCATAAATTATGCATTTTTGGTAATTCAAGTCACACCCATATATTCGTGTGAACACATACATACATATGTACATCCCTGTAGGAAGCTTGAGGTTAAGTGTCTCTAAGTCGCCACTTTTGCCGACTATTTTGGTGTGTTTTTGATATAGTTACGTTTTTGCCCTTTAAAAACGCTTTTTCTGTGGACTCGAAGATTTGCAAATAAATAAAAGACCCCATGCGGTGTGCTAATTAGGGTGAATGACACTTGATTTACTAATTACACTTATCTAATAAAGTCAAGAGTTTAAATAAGTGTTGGCCAACGAGAGAAATGTATTCCTGTATGTGTATTCATTTGTATAAGAAGCCGATAGAAGTTCGGCACTCTGGTGCCACTTTGGCCAACTGTGGTTAAAATTACTTAAATGATTCAAAGCTAGTTGCTACCACGTATACTACGCTGTTGTATATACACGTCTCATAAGACTAGCTGCGTTGGTCGTGAAGCAATATCCCCTCTCTGCTGTTCTTCACACAAGATCACTCTGACGACGCTCACTGTTTGTACAACAACAATGACTCACTGACTTTGCCTTTTACACCACAGCACCATGCACTTATTGGCACTTCCTACAGGGCACATACATACACATACACATACATACATACACACACATGTACACATGCTTGCATGTGTGAATTTAAGTGTATTAACCGAATTTCATAACAAATTGTAAAAAAGAAAAGTAAAAGGTAAATAAAACAAATATGTTAAGTATGCTACAGAAGCTAACACCGATAATGCCAGGTTACGACTTTATCTCCTAACTCATTGCGACAGTTATTAGCGAAACACAATTTTCCTGGTTGAATAGTTTATGCAGTGTGTTGCGTGGAAAAAAATAAATGCAACTAACTAGTGCTTGTATTTTATCATTACATACATATCTGTTAAATAACTATTAGTAATATAAATAAATAAAAGTTTGAGTATAATTAATATACATACATACATACTTAAAGTATTTGTTTAATTTTACTCGAATACTTTTATTCATATAATTTCAATAAAATTAGTTTATTCGAATGATTTTATTGGAACCGAGTTTCAATCACATAGTTTTATATGAATGTTTTCATTTCAAAGATTTTATTCGAATAATTTTGTTCGAATAATTTTATTCTAGCAATTTAGTATTAACATAATAAATTATATGGCAACATTGCAAATGCATATACTCCAAAAGCTAATTACCGATATGCAAGAGTTGCCAGTTTAATAAAAACAACTGCAACAGTAAGAAATTCCCTATTAAAAAATTTCCTCACATATTATTATTTTTTCGTTAAATACTATTATTGAAAAAATGTGACTCACCACAATTTTGCATAATCGTAATCCAACTTTTAAGAGTTTATGAACATTTTTCAAAAAATTCAATAATTTATGAGCATATTATCAATATCGGTTTGGTTATGTAGAGTAGTGAGTCACACAGCCTTAATTTAAATTCAATTACTATCAAACTAGTTAATTTGGGAAGCAATTTTGCTCTATAAATATCTTATGCATTTTAAATTAAATTTTAAATTTCTTAATAATTTTTTTATTGATATTGAGCTCTATTTTCAATTTAATCGTGAGTGACAAAAAGTACTTTTCAGGAAGAGGTTTTTTATAATATAAAATTAAGTTATCAACAATTTTGGCATTTTGATAATTCTAAAGTATGGGTAGGCCCAATACAATTTTAATTTCAATATGTAGTATGATCGATATGTATGTAGTATGATCAAATTAAAAAAAAATTATTTTACCAAGGTGTTAATTTATTTTTTATGGTTTCGATAAAATAAGTGAAATATTTTAAAGGCAAATTTATAATTTTTTACTTCATATATGACATTGTCAGTAGTACTACTGACCAGGTGTACCCCAGCCAATGTAATCATCTATTGACATTTAACATTAGCTTGTCATTGAAAATCCACCACTAGACTGTATCACTGCTGACTAAATAGTTCTTTTGGGTCAACATGGAGACATTGACACTGAAAATTCACTAGTAAATTTAGTTTAGTTTAATTTTTTGAATTTCTTCCCACGTTTCCGCGAACCCTAAAAATGATGGTTGTATGTAGAGTTTATTCTTCAACTGTATATTATATATAAATATTTATGTACTATAAATAAGTATGTATATGAAGTTAATTTTTATGTTTTACCTTTGATTTTTTTTATTGTTTTATAGTATTTACATGAACTGTTAACCCTTTTTTTATAAAGCAATTTAAAATCAAAACTTTTGTATAATAATTTTCTTACTTAAAAACCCGGTTGACCGGTTTTTCCTGAATTGTACAAACCGAAACTGGATTTTTCATAATTTCAAATATTCGAACTATTCGAAAATCGGTTTTTGGAAAAAGTCGAATAATCGATCACCCTTTTATCAAACCGTGATCAATTTGTTTGTCAGCCATCATACTTAACAATTTGCTATTGCGCCATATAAAATAAAGACGGCACAAAGATAACATAAACATGAATTTTATGCTGACATATTCTCGATAAACTTTGACTCATCTCTGCATCAGCTTTGAGTTAGCTAAAAGTTAGTTCAAAACTTATCGAGGAGATGTTAGTTGTATAAAAACAACTCATTAATCTCAGCATCAGTTTTGAGTTAGCTTAAAGTTAGTTCAATACTTATCGGGAAGAAGACAGTTCTACAAAAAACAACTGACTCACATCTGTAGCATTTATGAGTTAGTTCAGAAGCTAGTTGTAAATGAGTTAGCAAAAAGTCACCTATATTTGGAGCTAGCTAATAAAAATCTGACAGAGAAGCTATTATGTGATTAACTGCATACAACTAATGTTAATGCATGTGTGTGCCTTTGCATGTGCGCAGAAAAATAAAGGATCATACACACATACATGCATGACGTTTGTACACGCGCTCATGCGTAGAAAGAAGCAAGTATCACAAATTCTTCCGTCACGAAGTGTTTTCTTCTTTACTCTTATACCTACAATACTAAAACAAATTTCTTGCAAACAGTGTTGTTAACGTTTGTTTTATAAGATTTCGCTGTAGTAAAGCATTTGAAAAATCCCTCATGTCTTAAAAGTTCTTATAAGATATCTTGTGCAGGAGACTAATATGTACATGTGTACATATACAGAGAATTATTTATAAAGCAAAAATCTTATCATTCACTGTGTCAAATTTACAAAATTTATGGAGGTAGCTTTAACATTTCTACTGTTTTAATAGGAAAAGAATTTTGTATTGATATGAAATAAACCAAATTTAGTATTCGTTTGTTTTTGTTCTCGTTACCTATAAACTGAGTTATAACCCTTTTAGACAGGGAAAGTTTACTTTGCAAAGTCTTAATTCAGCTGGGAGAAAGAGAGAGAGAGAGAGAGAGGAACACTATCTCTTTCTGTGTTTCTCCCAGCTGAATTAAGACTTTGCAAAGTAAACTTTCCCTGTCTAGAAGGGGTATTAGCCTTGACATCATATCGCTCATTTACTCAAACGTAATAACTCAAAAAAAAAATGGAATTTTTGAGTTAGTGACGCTGAAATAATTAATTAATGATTTATCGTTCTTCATATTGTGTAAAAATTTTATACAAATATTTTGTTTCACTCAATTCTGGGGAGAAAAATAAAAATTTTTTCCATTAAGTTGTGTATAAATTGAAAACTTCAAACTTATTTTTTGGTTGCCTGTTTTTTTTAGTTATGACACTGTTTGCGCCAATTAGCAATATATAAGTTAATAGCAAATAGTGCGACCAGATTTCAAAATAATATTGAGCTGAATTAGGTTTTAAAAAGTAAATAAAATAAATAATGAAAAAAAATCCTTCTTTGTGTAGCAGAATCATAGGCGAAGTAAAATAACCAATAAAATGACTACTAAAGAATTAAAGCATAATTAGTTTGTACTTGCTGTTCAGTTCTGAATCAGCTTTTTTGTTTCTGTTCAGTTCAAAATCTGTATGTGTGGTTAGTTTTGCTTTTTTGTTCTGTTCTGTTGCGGACAAATCTGTAGAAATTAGAATTGAACGTTAAGTGACAGTGTGTATGGGTTAGCGTGTTGTGATATTTTTTTCTACAAGTGTAATCAATTCTATAGGTTGCCAGTTGATTTTTTTTCACAGAAACAGTAACAGGGTGACCGATGACATTTTTCAAAAAGTGGCACCAAATAGGGGATTTATCAAAAAAAAAGGGGCAAAATTAAAAAAAAACGAGAAAACTGCATTAAAATTTTAATTTTTAATGTATTTTCATATAACTCACCCTAAATAAAGGGGGTCAAAAAGTGGCAAGGCAGTTGAAAAAGGGGAAACGCAGTCGAAAAAGTGGCAAATTGCCACTTTAGTCGGTCAAACGGTCACGCTGAACAGTAATTGCAAAATACTTTATACAGAAAAGAACGGCACATAACGGCAACGAAAAGTAAAAACTAGTGAGGCAAACTAATGAGCAGAGTTGTAGAGGAATGAAACTTTCCTCTATCTCTTCCTTCACCGCCTCTCTTCTATCCTGAGTGTTACTTCTCTTTTAAAAAAACCACAAACAAACCAATCCCGACTGTCCATGGATCTTATTTCCATGGGGGTTATTGCATCTATATAATACATACATATGTACATACATACATACATGATTTTCTTTAATTTTCTCTTTTTAAACAAATTTAATTTATGAAAAAAAATAGTTATTTATGCATTTTTTTTTCCTTTTTTTACAGCCTTAACAAACCTCTGTTTAATATACCGTTAATATTAATAAAACAACAGCAGCCTTACCGATCTAAAAAAAAAATTAAATTAACATCTAAAATAAATGAATGAATGCAACAGCCATGTTTACTTGCATTGTTGACTATAATGAAATCTACTTGAGAATTTGAATTATTAAATACACAAAATGCAACAAATAATGAAAATACTCCACAAGAAAAATATATCTTAAATAGACTCTCGTGGTAAGTGCTGGGAGTAGGTAGAAGAAAGAAAAATCACGATAATACCCCACTACTACTACTGCATTAAATATTATTTATGATGGATTAGTTTATTTGAGCTTTTCAAACAAAGAAAAGCAAAAAAAAAATCAGCTTGATCGGCTTGTGTAAATGTTGAAAACATAATTGATAACATTTACTTACATATGTATGTACATTAGGGATATAACTTTTTAACAATTATTTGAAATATCAAAATCGGCATACCACAGTCCGATAGAGCATAAAAAACTATAAGGGAACGTATATTTATTTTTTCGCTAAGGTGAAAAAAGTTCACACACCAATTACGATGGAGTTTTTTTCTTTTTGGTTAAAAAAAATTAATATCGAGCTATAACCGCACAAAAAGCTTAAGTAACAAAAACAAAATTTTACAGGAGAAGGTTTTTTTTAAATTATCTTCGCTCTTATTTAAGTTAATTAATTGAATTTTAGTATTTAGGTGTTAATGTGCTAAATATGTATAAGTAACGCATCGAATTTTAACGAAATAACGGGTGTTTTTTTTAGAGGTATAGAACTTCGAATTGAAATAAAACACAAGAAAATCGTTTTAATGTCCATCAATTTGGCTTTATTGGAAGGATAATTTTATGCCATTAATGTTCAAATATGATTTCGGGCATGTGGCCGCCGCGGCTGGCTCGAATAAAGCCAATTCTACAGGTCCAATTTTCAACCACTTTTTCGAGCATATGGGGCCGTATGTTGGCAATAACGCCACGAATGTTGGCTTCCAAGTCCCCTAACGTTTCTGGTTTGTTGGCGTAGACGAGCGACTTCACATATCCCCAAAGAAAATAATCCAATGGTGTCAAATCACACGATCTTGGTGGCCAATTGACAGGTCCATTCCGCGAAATTATGCGCTCATCGAATGTTTCCTTCAATAAATCGATTGTGACGTGCGCTGTGTGGCATGTAGCGCCGTCTTGTTGGAACCACAACTCATCCACATTCATGCCATCCAATTCGGGAACAAAATAGTCGGTTATCATGGCTCTATACCGGTCTCCATTAACGGTAACTGACTCTCCAGCATTATTTCGGAAGAAGTATGGCCCAATGACTCCACCAGCCCATAGAGCACACCAAACAGTCAGTTTTTGTGGATGTAATGGCGTCTCAAGGGTCTCATGTGGATTCTCTTCACTCCAAATGCGGCAATTTTGCTTGTTGACGTAGCCATTCAACCAAAAATGAGCCTCATCACTGAACAAAATTTTGCGATGAAAATCAGCATCGAGATCAATCTCATTTTCGGCCCATACACCAAAATCACGACGCATTGCATGGTCTCGCGGCTTTAATTCTTGCACAAGCTGGATCTTGTAAGGTCGCAAGCCAAGATCTTTGCGCAAAATCTTCCATAAAGTTGATGGACAAAGCTCCAATTGCTGTGCACGGTGGCGAATCGATTCATTCGGGTCCTCTTCAACACTTTGCTCTACAGCGGCAATTGTTTCTTCGGTGCGCACTGTTCGACGTCTCTGCGGATGCGTATTATCACATAGAGTAAACGTAGTGCGAAAACGATCCATGGTTAACCGAATTAATTGCTCTGATGGACGATTATGTCGACCATAAAATGGACGGAGCTTGCGGTAAACTTCGCGAACTGAACCATTATTTTCGAAATAAATTTGCACGATTTGCAAGCGTTGTTCTTTTGTCAACCTGTTCATGATGAAATGGCAAACCAAACTAAATATTAATCACTTGACAGCTGACAAAATGGCCGCCAGTTAAAAAAGTGATGCCAACTTAAAGTTCTATACCTCAATAAAAAACACCAATTATTAGCATAATAACGGTATTTTTTGTCGCTTAAGCTTTTTTTGCTGTCTCCCTAATAACATCCTGTGTATATTTTTATGTTGGTTAAGCTATCAGTTTTTTTACCTAAACTTGTCTCCAAATTCCTAAATTATTGTCTTCTTGATCGACGCCATGTAGTGATTCTTCTACAGACTTATTACTTTTCGAATTAAAAAAATCCCTATTAAATTTGTTGTGTATAGTTTTACCGACGGAAAGTATTTCCAAGTCCATTTTAATAAGTTGCTACGTACCGGAACTGAACTGGCGACTATCTCAGTTTTTCGCCAGGACTGCGTAATCAAATTTAAATCATAATAATTACTGGTTTTTATAGGAATTGTTACAATTTAAGTTTAAAATTTTTAAACGCACTAATAATCCCAAATTAATATTTTACTTATTAAGTAAAATATTTTTTTATTAAAAATACATTGAAATTGATTATTGAGGGGTTTAGCTGGATCCTATGCACATTTCATTGTTGCTAATGCAGATCATCAAGGAACCTTTACCCAAAGCTTCTTAGAACAACTAGAGTTATTATATTAGAGTTATTATATTATAAACTTTTTTAGCGCAAGCCGTTGAAAAAGTATTTCCAAAAAAAAAATTTGTTTCATAACATCATCTCATTAAAGGGCCATGATAGGTCTTTTTATGGGAAAATTATGTAGAGAAAAGATGTTGTGGTATTTATTCTAAACAAAAATTGATACAAAAGTTTTTCCGAAAAACGCCGCATTTAAAAGTTATGATGCCAAAAGTGTTTATATCCAAGATAGGTTATTTTTTAGGTGAAAAATGCAATGCAATTTTTACACATATGTGATTTTTATGGCCGGTCTATCAGAAACTGCCGGTGGAGCGAATAAAATAAATACTTTCGCAATTTGTATGGTCTAATAATGTGCATTCAAGTTTTTTATGTGTGGGTGAATAAATTGCTATCAAAGTGGGTTGATCAAGTTAATTATTTTAAAAATAGATCATGTATGTAATATTGTATGTATGCATATACTTCATACGAAGTCGATGGAGGGTATATTATATACGGCTAATCCGAATATTATATCATACTTGCTTTATTTTCAAAAGGAAATTTTAGCTTAAGTAACAAGTTGCTGTTACAAAAACTGTAAACAAAATATAATTTGTGCTTACGCTTAAATTGTTTTTGCTATAAACTTGAAATGGTTATAAAATTTTGACAGATAATGCCAATGATAACAAGTTAATGATTTTTATAAAAAACCGCATTTCGAAAATCATGTTGGTTAAGCTTCTTTGGCGGTAATGGCTCGATATGTTTATTTAAAACAAAAAAAAAAAAAGCAAAAATATAAAAAACACCGTATAAAATTATGAATATTCAAAATTGCATTAAGAAGACCTCGAGCTAATTTTAGATTATATAACATAATATTTTTGTTAGTTCAAGTCCCTGCTTTAAGTGTTTAGAAAAACCAATTGGTGCGTGAACTTTTTTGAGAAAAATTACAAAAGATGACGATTTTTGTGGTTACTAGGGCATGCTTGACCTTATGGTACTATGCCAAGAAATTGGTTATGCCCCTAATGTACATACATACATATGTATGTACTTATGAAAATGCATGAACAAAAAGTAACACTATACATAGATATTTACATACATATGTACATTTTGGTTGGTTATTGCAGTATAATTTGATCAGTTTAAGAGTGACGTTTCTATTAATTGGTTTCTATTGTGAAGTCTTAAAAATTCATTTATTTTTTTTTTACTTTCAATATATCGATTAATTTAAATTTGCTGAGTTGTGTTTCGTAGTCCCACACCTGGTTAATGTTATATTTACATACATATGTATATAGTTGCCAGACATATTGTCATGCAAATGATGTTACCCAATGTGTGCGTGTGTAAGTTTTTTTTTCTTCATTTGTTTATGCCATATTTGGGAATAAAATTATATATATATTGTTATTTTTAAACTAAATTCTTCAAATAAATATTACTATGTATTTCTTTTGTGTTTTTTGATAAAAAGAAAATGGATGTCAAACAACTTTTTAAAGGTTATCTACTGATCGCGCAGACTTTATTTCGTCAAAAGTTATGGGACATATACACATATTTAGATTAAACGAAAAAATTTATCACTTAAAAAATGCTACAAAAAGAGAAAAAAGAGAACGGTCGGTCTCTTTTGTATTAAAGATAAATTTAAATATAATTTTAATTAGACATAATCTGGTTTTTTTATTTAATTATGGCTAGTTGCGGAGAATCATAAATTGGTTCGTTCAAAATTCACAGCCTATTGCTTAATCCACGTTCGTAGTATAAATAAGAAAATTTGTTTTTTTTTCAATATAAGTAAGCGATAGATAGTTTCTTGTCGACATCGTGGGCCAGGCCGTAAAATTTCATCAAACCGATTGGTTTGCATGAATAACAAACTATGTGAAATATTTCTCATTTCATTTTTAAAAAGGTCTAAGATATTTTTGAAAAATATATACACATGTATGTATGTATATTATACCTATATATACACTATATATACATATGTACATTCTATAGAAGTATGTATGAATGAATGTATGTTGCTTTTTTCTAAAACAACAACACAGCTTCTATATTTTTTTTTAAATATGTAAGTTATAAAAAGAACTTTTTTGGCTCTACTGAAAAAATTCGATTTTCGGAAATGCTCTGTTATTCATGAGGATCTTCGAATGTGTGTAAAGTTAAATTTTCAAATTAACCTTGTGCCTTCTATTAACACGCTAACAGAGGTCTGTTAAAGCACTTATATATAAATATTCGATTAATGTTAATAAATGTTAATATGAAAAGGCTTATTTAAAGTTTTCGAAAAACTCCTGCAAACTTGAACTTTCAGAAATTCTGAGCATGCACGTTTTTAGAGTACAATAAGGTTCCCGAAATAAAGTTCGATCCCTCAGAAAATGTCAAGTTGAAAACTTGGTAATATTTGGTTCAAATTCGTGTTTTTCAGAAATAGATTAATGGACAATAATAAAGTAACACATTGTCTATAAATTTGCATTACTTTTTTCCGCTCAGTTGCCTGATTTACTGGAAAAGTCCTTTGGAATGTCCTAAATCGAATATTTATAGCTTAACCGAGCTCTGTTAACACGCTAACAGAGTTCTGTTAAAACACAAGGTTTGTGTCAAAGAGTTATAAGTTTTTAAATTTAGCTTTACACAAATCTTCCAATGTACTAAATTTAATTAAATAGGTTATTTATAGGGCAACCGCAGCCCCTTTTTTCGAGATCACGGTTCAGTCACCTCTAAGACTGACACCTACATATAATTATGTATATGGAATTTCCGCATATTTCATACGGCAATTTTGGTTTATTATTTAGGACTTTATTGCAGTGAATCGACGAAAATCTGTAAAGCATCAAGCTAAAAGCAGAAATGGGTTTTCAACAGATGGGTAAATTATTTAACCACCCTCGCAACAATCATATTTACTTCAGTACTAGACTGTCAATAAACAGCTCTTCACTTATGCCTGCATGTACATATACGTACATACATAAATGTGTATCTATATTATTCATTCACAACCTTTTTTACCCTTTAGATACTTTTCGGCGTGTGACGGACGTGTGATCACATGAATATCATTAAATTTATAACAATAATAATAAAATGAGACTTGATTTTTTTATATTGAAAAGTTTTTCTTAAAAAAAATACAAAAATGTATGCTGCAACACGTTTCTCATAGCTTTAAAACATTTCATTCTTTGTGTTCAGATACTGACAACATGAGAAAGAAACAGTTTTAAAAGCAATAATTTTATTAAAAGAAATTTTTAAGCAATAGCTATAACGGAAGCAACATATTAACTTATTATGCATAAATAAATAACAATAAATAAATGAAAAATCATTTAGATCACTTTGCATACAATTTTGGGGGATTGTGGAAAAATAACTTAACGAGATTTATGCATAGACGAAGGATAATTCAAAATCTGGCAACATTTTTAACGACATTTAAAACCCTAATCATGTACATATGTATATGTAGACCGTAGTCGGCCAAAGTAGCCCAGAGTGCCGAACATCAATCGTCTTCTTATAGAAATGAAGACACATACGCGAATGCATTTCTCTCGGTGGCCGGCATTGATATAGACAAACAGAAGTCTTCAATAGCTCTGTCCCAGATGGATAACGAAACCCGGGTAGTCAGATGTGGCGATTTCTCAACCAATCGTGGCGATTTTTCAACTTGTTTGGCGTCTAAATTTTTTATTTAGCGACATGGCGATTTTTCTGACGATAGATAAATTTCTTTACGATTTTCATGGCTACTTTTTAATTAAACTTCGAAATTTTCGTAATTCAGGAAAATTAGATTCTTGAAGGAAATAAATCCAACCAAAACTCGTCTGCAAGACATAGATTTCCATTTGATTTCGATCACTTTTCTTATATTAATTATAGTAATTAATGCGTTTTGAATTTGGAACAGAAAAATTTACAATAAATAATCTTTGGCGATTTTATTTCTGCTATTGGCGATTTTCTGAAAATTTGTATACGATTATTTTATAAAAATTTATATTAAAAAAATTGTTATATAAAAACAAATTTATATTCAAACATATATGCATAATCGTATATATAGCTTAAGCGACATAGTTTTCGAACTTCAATTTTTGACCAAAATTGATTATTTGCGATCGCAAATAGTCGATTTTCGTCAAAAAAAAAACGAAGTCCACTAAATGTGTCGCTTAAGCTAATTTAGCGGTTATGGCTCGATATTGTATTAAGAAAAACTACATATAATTGGTTTTGGCAACTTTTGGCGATTTTTAAAATCAATTTGCTGAAATAGATCAAAAAAAATCCAACAACCCTGAACGAAACAGTCCAGATAAGACTTTTTGTGCAATTTAGAGAGCGAATGAGAGAGTATTTTTTTATTTCCTGTAGAAGTTTGCAGGAAATTTTCCTTTGTGTAGGTTCCGGCAAGAATTAACTGAAACTAAAAAAGTAATCAAAAACTTTTCTTTTATTTAAAAATTTATTAAAAAGCAAAATGGAAGGTTTTTTTTAACTTTAAGTTGTATGTAAGTACATTTGTGCATACTTCTCCATTTCATTAATATCAAAAATGGTTTTACATATTAGTGAACAATTTATGGACACATCATTATTTAATTAGGTACTTGCTTTTATGAGTCCACATTATTTATAAAAAATGATTAGAAAATTCATCATGTTAATGAAAAAAACAATCACACTAACTTTTGGCGTGCACTTTTATTTATGTTTCCTACAAACAGATTAAATAACTTCACTCTTTTTTATATAAACATTTAAGATTTGTTTACAAAGCTGATATAATCGTATCTTTTACTTAAGTAAAACCACGTACATACAAAACAGATGTTAATTTTTCCAACTACCCCAAAGTATGCTTTAAAATGTTAACAAATATGAAACTGTTAGAATACTGTTATATGGAAATTAAAGCAGTGGGATGCCATATCGCTTTAGTTGTTCCCACTTTTACTATATAATAAGGCAAAATTTAATTTTTACTCTTAAAAAATTTTTGAAATGGAAAAATTAATTAAATTACAGCGAAATAGATGGCAGTGAAATAATTTAATGTAATATGACCTAAAAATTAAATAAGTCGTTAGAAAATTTAATAAGAAATTATATAATAAATCCAAAAATGGATACAAGATTAAACCAAATTTTTGAATTTTCTCATAAAAAAAATAATACTGTAATAGGTCACAATATACAAAAATTTAATAAGGATAAGTCCTTGAACCCGACTGAAGGCCGTCAAGTCGGAAATACGCTATCTGAACCGTATACGTTGTTGAATAACCCTCGCAGGAGAAATATCCACTTTTTTCTCTACGAAAATTTAATTTAGTTAACTTCTCAATAAACAATTTCAATATACTTTTAAGGGCCATTATTACAACCTAAAGATAAAGTTCCTGATAGTTAACCTTAACATTAGCTAACGTGAACGATAAAGTGACCATTAATTTTTTTCATTATTACAACTGTCCGATAAAATATGTAATATAAATGATGTATTGTGGCAAGATTGGTGTAGATACCGGCTACTTTGACTGTTAAAATGCTTAAAGTTCACTTTGAAAGTTACCATGAGGATAAAGCTGCTGTTAGCTTATCAGTCACTTTTACATTAATGTTCACTTGTAATAATCAAAATATATTTACTTGTCAGATATTATCCTGAAATTAACTATTTGTAAGTTGTAATAATGGCCCTAAGAAACATTACATATTTTACGGAATAATTAAAATAATAATATGGGTTAATTAGTGCGTAAACAATTTTAGAACTAATCAAGCACTTTCGGTGATGGTTCATCACTCAAAGGAATATGTCAAGGCGCTTGCAAGCATCTAAAAGTTAAAGAAATACGTTCAGTATTCAATTAACAAAATCGAACATTTTCGAAAATGCCTAGTTACGAAGACTCGATAAAACAAGTACGTATGAGCCAACAAAGCAGTGAAGGTAAAACACACTCACATGCACTGTTACTACTTTATAGAGCAGCTTAAATTAATAAAACATAATTGGAACGGACTTTATACATTTTAAATCTTAAGTTTTTTACAAACGATTTTCAACATTAATTTGCTTTTAAGAGTAATTTTTTGTTTATGCAATTTTTAAGTTATTATATGCAATTATTTATTACTTTGTCTTATAAAAACTTGGCTTGGTAAGTATTATACAGAACAAAGTATTTAAAAAAATTTATGCACATACATACATACATAAATATAAACCACATTGTAAGAATAATAAACTGCTAATTAAGACTTTTTCTTTGCTTGTTTGTTTGTTTATTTTTATTTTCAAAACACACTTTTCCTAAACTAGTTTTGCAAAGAATCAGCAAAATTTTAGATTTTATAGAGAACAAGAGTATTTTTTTATAATTGTAGAATATTGAATGACCGAGAGCAGACGTGGTAACTCTAGAGTGTAGACTTGGTAAAAATGTATGTGTGTGATAATTATAGCACCATCTTAATGTTTTGAATATCTTATGATTTGTTATTTTTTTACAAAATCTTCATATTTATAATTTTTGATTTCACTGGAACCTGTTTACAAATTAAAAATTCTTTTAAATTATATCAGCCTTATTTATAAAACTTAAAAAGGCTTTATAAAGGCTTTTTAAGAAAAATTTTGTATGAAAATTTGTTTTAAAAAACCTTTATAAAGACTTTTTAAGTTTTATAAATAAGGCTGTATCTTTTTAACGTACATAAATACATACATATGTATGTACACATGTAGAAAGGCCCTAACTCTTATTTTTACGTAATTGAGTTTTTCAGTGATTCCAATACATTTCACACAACTACACCTCGTCACAAAAATTTGTTGCAATAGTATGCATTTATATATCTTACTAGTTTTTACCCGCGGCTCCGATCACGTTGATCTGATATTTTCGAAACTATACTTAAAATCTATGAATGTTTGTTATTTGTTATACACTGATAATGTTAAAAAACAGACAAAAAGGCGATAAAAACAGAATAAAAACCGGTTTTAACAAAGGTTAAACAAGCAAATCTGAAAATATAAAAAACCGATTCCGAACAGGATAAAAATTATCCTATATTTGACGCTGGTGATGCAGCTTTAAATTGGTGAAAGAATTTAAAAAATTTTATGTGTGAAAGCTTTCACTTTCACATTTATAATATTAGTAGGGATATTTAAATTAATGTATTCTTCATTCATACATATGTATGTACATCAAGTTTTTTTTTAATCTATTTTTTTTAATTAAGAAAAATCCTAAGGAAGTTAACCGAAGTTTAACGTAATATCGAACTTATACATAATAACAAAAATTAAAAATTTGAAATTTATTTGCTGGTGGTTCAGCATTGTCTATATATTTCATTGTTGCTGTAACAAATCATCAGACAACGCTGAACCACCAGCAAATAAATTTCAAATTAAAGTAAACTTCTGACAATATGTCGAATAATAAATTTCTTAAAAATTAAACATTTTAAAAACCCCCGACTTTTTTCAGAAAAGATGTTATATCTTCTAAACGGCTGGACCAATTTTCTTCAAACATAGATAAGAGCCCTCTCGATCAAGTCATCTTTCAAACAGAAAAGTCAAAATCGGTCCAGCCGTTTGGCTTGCACGTGGACACGCACAGGCACACAGATACACAGACACACACTACAAACCTATAACCCCTTTTTTTAGTCGGGGGTTAAAAATATAAACAGCTCAAAAAAAATAGTTTAATTGAACATCTACATATATGAACATATATATAATGTACATACATATATAGTCGCTATTTTAACTAACCGACCTAACTGATATTTTTTTGAAAAATGAGTTAAGTCCTCTACTAGACTTTATAAGTCATAATACACATTGTCTACAATTTTCACGACTGTAAGCATTACTTTTGTGACTATATAAGTAAAAAGATTTCTGACGCAGCCATTAGAATGAATGTATATATAAACCAACCATAAAAGCTGCTCTCCTGTTAAATTTGTAAAATGTTAGTTAGGTCAGTTAGTTAAAACAGCGACGATATGTATGTACATCAAGTTATTACCAATAAATAATAATAAAAAAAATTTACCTTGCAATTTAAACTAAACTAAGCTAATCTAATTTATTTCGATATATCCGAAAATAATGTGAAAGCAATTTTCTTTATACTATGGCAACATCGATAGTTTTACAAAATACCGTATTTTCTTCATTATAAGGATGCCAACTTAAAATTTAAACAAACTAGGATGCCAATATTTTAAAAGTTAACGTTAACTTTAAAATGCCTGATTAGTTAACAGTACATGTATGCAAGTTTATATATATGTATATGTATGTAAGTATGCGTGTAAGTATGTGTGTATGTATATAAAACTTTGCTCATGAAAATTAAATACAGTAATAACGGCACTTGTTAATAATTGTTATTACAATTTTTTTTTCAACACAAAATTCCTACTTTGCTGTAAGTTTTCTATGCACGATTACTTTGTGTCAAACGTTTAAATAAAACGAAGAACACGGAAGTTAAGAATATAATTTTGTATGTATTCACTTCTTTCTAACGTACCTAAACATAAATATTTATCATTTATTTCGGTAAAATGTTTATTTTTATTTAAAAACAAATCTTAGTTACGACTTGAACACGTTCAATCTTTTCTTTCTTTACTGATTACCATGACTCTTCATCATTGCAGTAACTAGAAAATGTTTTTTTTTTCTTCTCCTTTTGTATAAAAAAATGGTTCTGCTTTCTTGCATTTGATTTTCACATCACTATAATTTAAGTTTTTTTTCTTAAATTTTTTTACATTAAGTTCATAAAACTCTTGCAACAAAATAACAAAAAGCAAAACGTTTAGTATTTAGCTTATGAAATTTAAATAATTTTTTCATGATATTATTAAACAAAACGCAAAAATGGAACCTTAATGTATTCACAACCATGGAATTATTAACGTGTAAATGGAGTTTTTTTTTTTCTTTACTATAAGTATTATTTTAGGTTCTGATATAAAATAAAATAAGTTTAAGATTTGGAAGCTCTGTAATTGGTGGAGCTGAAAGAGGGCAAGGTCTCAGATGTAGCTTTAGGGAAAGATGGCATATAATACATAGTCCTGATTCACACACGTCAGGTCTGAGTCGTCAAGTCTTGAGTTTTTAGGAGAGAGAGGAAAAAAGAATGGAAAGAGGTACAGACTTGACCGTACCAGTCAAGTTTGCTTTTTCGTTTTGGTTTGTCATTCGTAATAATCTACTGCAACACAAATTGATGAGACTTGATGAAACAAACTTGACGGTGTGTATGAACGTAAATGCAGGTTCAAAAGAAAATTTAACAAAAACTGATCAGCTAAACCTGATGTGTGTGAATCAGGACTTAGGAATATGAAAGCTGAAAAGAGGTTTTATTTACTATGATATAATATCATACATACTTATGTACATTTATATATAATAATTTGTTAATTTTTATTTTCAATATACATATGTATACATATATACAAACATACATACATAGCTTGCATGTTTGTGCTCGTGTTCTAGTGCACTCGATGTTTCTGCTATGATTTACTGTTGTTTTGTTTCATTCACGCTTTTCGTTTTGATGTTCTACTTGTTTTGAGAACACAAGCACTAACAAAACTGCAGAGAAAAACTATTCGAATGATGCTTGATATTTTAGTGAGAGTCATGTTTTGTTAGTTTTGTTTTGTTATTTATGTTTGCACTAAAACAGACTGCTTGGCAGTAGTGTGAAATAGAATACAAAACTTTTAGAACGATTTACGCAGCCCTTTAGTATGTGCATATGTATGTATGTATGTATTATAGCATTGCACAGATACATCTGTTTCCACTAATTTTTGCGTGTTTTTGGTTCTGGTATGAACAAATATGTTATTTAGCGTTTTCTGTTACTAGTTGTAAATGTTGATTTTTAAAGCAATTATTGTATAGTTGGGAAATGACCAAATGAAAACAACACATTTATTTTTTTTTTGTTTTTTTAAAACAAATAAGATACATAAAACTGATTTTACCGTAAGTGCCTTATTTTGTTTTGGGAAAAAAATACATGGCTGATTATGAATGAATAAAAGTAAAATTTCACATACATATTTATGTAAGTAGATGATACATGTACATGAAACACATGAGCTGCAAATACAAAAAAATTACACACGATATGCAAGTGTAATTACTCTCAGAGCAAAATTGTCTCTCTCTCTCTCTATACTTGGCTGCGCCGCAAAATAACATAACGAACGTCCGCACATACATCTGTCGCCATGTACTTGTTTCAACAATGGTTTTTTTCATATAATTGTATTACAATATGTTTTTTTAAGCATATCAAACAGTTGCTCAGCAGCAATACAATAACCAATTGTTATTTGTTTTTAATTGTATTGTAATTTGGAAAAGCACGCACACACAATAAATCTTATACTAGTTCTGTCGCTCACACTACAATTACATGGTACATACCATGGTATATTTGTTTTGGCTATACAAACGAGTATACAAATGCAACACTTTAGTAGTTATGTATATACAAATACGTCCATACTATATACATACATACATATGTACATGAGTTTAAACAGAAATGATTTATTATTGTCTGCAAGTGACCGTGCATGATTATGAGTACTTATGCCTACTGGGCATCATCCCATGAAAATAAAATTTAATTACAAATGTTACAGAAAACCTAAGTACCATTTCAATTTTTGTATTTTATAAAAGTAAAAAGCTCAACAATTTTTTTAATTATACAAATAGCAATTAAAAAAGTACATACAAAGATAACATTTATTGAAGAGCAAATAAAATAAGTTATTCAAACAAAATTGTTTAACTAACTTATGTACATCTCTGTAAATATATAGAATTTCCAGTATTTTTTAACCAAAAATTTTTAAAAAAATAGTTTTAAGAAACATTTTTATTTTCTATTATAATCAGTGGAAGGACCCGAAAAAATATCGTACTGCAAGTCTACTTCAATTTAATCACCATAAATATATCAAAATTTGGCTGAGTTTTTTCTATTAGCAATAAGAAAATGCATTTAACCTCTTGATAAGACCTATTTTCAACTTAAATAAATAGATACATACTAGTCTCCTGCACAAGATATCTTATAAGAACTTTCAGGACATGAGGGATTTTTGAAATGCTTTACTACAGCGAAATCTTATAAAACAAACGTTAATAACATTGTTTGCAAGAAATTTGTTTGAGTATTGTAGGTATAAGAGTAAAGAAGAAAACACTTCGTGACGGAAGAATTTGTGATACTTGCTTCTTTCTACGCATGAGCGCGTGTACAAACGTCATGCATGTATGTGTGTATGATCCTTTATTTTTCTGCGCACATGCAAAAGCACACACATGCATTAACATTAGTTGAATGCGGTTAATCACATAATAGCTTACCACCCTGCAGTCAGACTGGGGCCATGTGTCTCTATGTCAACACTAAAACTCTAGTAGTAGTTACATTGTCTACAATTTCTTTTATTCGTCAGTATAAAATAAAGATAGAAAACAGATGTGGTGTATTTCTGGTGGATTTTGCAACAACTTGTCAATATACATAAATTAAGGTATAGAAATGTACCAGTAAATTTCTGGTTGGTATGTCTCCATGTTCCCATAAGAACTATGAATTCACTATCTAGTCAATTGTTTTAGTATTACTAGTAGAATTTCAATGACAAGCACATGCTAAATGTCTATAGCACAAAGTATTATATGGGGAATAATTGTAGAGTAGTACTGGTGACAAAGTCAAAAGCGACTCAGTACATTTTCACCATCGACATTTCCTTCAGGGCATCTACATATTACACACACACTCAAACATACACGTAAACACTGATATACACATGCACCAATACATCCATCGTGCTTCGCTTATAGTACGACAGCATTTATTATTGGTTTAGTATAATACATGCGACTTGAATACATTTAAAAATCATGACGTTTTTACATTTCAAGACTGTTTACGCAGCTCTCTAGTATGTATATAATATTGTGTTACCGGCGCCATAATATAAAAATTAATAATATTTGCTGTTTTTGTACACGTATCAATAGGTATGTAGTTATGTCAATAATTTGCCATTTCTTATCTTGTTTTGTTTTTAATAATGAAGCGATACACTACTACATACACCTGTACATACATACATATATACATAGATTCATACATATTTATGTACATAGTACATACATATACAAAATTAGATTTTGTACATAGTTCTTAGCATCATTTCAATTATTTCTTTTGTTTGTCTATAAATTACCTAAAATATATGTATGTATTAGAGGCCTGCGTAAACAGTCTTTAAATGTAAATACGTCATGATTTTTAAATGTATTCACGTCGCATGTATTATACTAAACCAATAATAAATGCTGTCGTACTATAAGCGAAGCACGATGGATGTATTGGCGTACGTGTATACCAGTGTTAACAAGCGATGACGTCAAGACAGCTTGTCTGTAACAAACACTCAAAAGAAGTACTGTTGATTAGTGTATGCTTGTTATTTTTGATATTGTACTTTTGAGTGTGTGTGTAATATGTAGATGGTAAGCTATTATGTGATTAACCGCATACAACTAATTTTAATGCATGTGTGTGCCTTTGCATGTGCGCAGAAAAATAAAAGATCATACACACATACATGCATGACGTTTGTACACGCGCTTATGCGTAGAAAGAAGCTAGTATCACAAATTCTTCCGTCACGAAGTGTTTTCCTCTTTACTCTTATACCTACAATACTCAAATAAATTTCTTGCAAACAGTGTTGTTAACGTTTGTTTTATAAGATTTCGCTGTAGCAAAGCATTTGAAAAATCCCTCATGTCTTGAAAGTTCTTATAGGATATATTGTGCAGGAGACTAATACATACATACATACATAGTCATGTTGTATGAAAAATTACACATTTTATGTTGCAGTAAACCAAGCGGTTTAAGATACGTATTTGCAGATCTCTGACGCCTTCGTATACTTTTGCTTACAAAAACAACAACAACATAGCATAAATAAATAGCGAAGGCCACCTGTCGAAAATCTAGTTTAGTTATATTAACGGTATTTATTGCTGCTGCACATAGCCATATGTATGTATGTGTGTACGTATGTACATATGTATGTATAAATTAACATCAATGTTTTTGTTTTACGTTAAGTCTTAGTTCAAAGATGTAGGTAATATGTACTAAAAACAACAAGAAACATAATAGCCAAGGTCGTTTGTAAAAAGTCTAACCTAGTAAATATGACGCCAGTTTATTGGAATTTGTGTGTTACTATTCTTAGGCTAATTGAAAACTTTATGTTCTGAAAATTCAGATTTCAGATTTGCTACCGTTTTGCTCTCTTTCGAAGTCGTGTTCGAGCAATGAAATCATACATATTGCTGCTCATTTACTCAAAAAATGGAAATTTTGTTTTAATGATGCAGAATTAATCCTCATATCGTTCATTCATATTGTGTAAAAATTTCATACAAATATCTTGTTTACTCATTAAGTTATGGATAAATTGAAAGCTTTAAACTCTTTTTCTGGCAAACAAGTTTTTTGAGTTATGCCGTTGTTTGAATAAATGAGCGATATGTACATACATACATACATGTTTGTATGTGCATAAAAGCGAGAGGAGTTTAAGAAAAAAAACGAGATGCATTTTTTTCCTACAACTTTAAGCAATTTATAATAATTATTTTTAATTTTCAATTTGCGGCATTTTTTCCAATTGCCATCCTCAATTTTATTTTAACAATTTGTAGTTCAAAATGAAATAGTAACTAAAAAAACACACATACATACTGGTACATACAAACATACTTGCATACATCGAATGTAACTGGATTTAAGTTTATGTTTTTTAACAAAGTTTAAATTCATAATTGTTTATAATGGCATTTCTCTGACGAAAATAAAGTGAAAAGGAAAGAAATAAATAGAGGAAAATCTCAATGTATTAAAAAGCACCACTAAAATGAAGAGAGGTTTTTCCCACAAAATTAACGAGTGTTTACTCCTAAAAAAAAGTAACCACAAAAAATAACATCATAATTATCAGGAAAACCAGATTTATTTAATTTCACAGCCTGTCCCACGATGTCGACAGGAAATGTTCGATCGAAAACTTGTATTTAAAATAACAATAACACAAGAAAGTTTATTTATATTTATTTTTAATGTAAATAATCGATCGAAAGTTTTCAGTCGACATCGTTTAAGAGGCCAGTGTATGTAATTAGTACGTTGTATTATCAAAAAATTCACCAAAAATCTAAGTAAATTATTATTTCCTGTTTAATTCTAATTCCGAAAAGTTCACCTACACTTTTACGGCAACACTGCCAATTTCTTTTCATGAGAAAAATAAAAAGACCACGACGATTCGTGGAACTAAAAAGTTGATCAACTAAAATTTTCGTGTGTGAAACAAGTGTAACTGTTGAAATAAATCAGCGATGCCAATTCATAATTTGAATGTACAATAGGGATATAACGGTTACATAGTATTTTAAGAAACCTTATTGAAAATAAATTTTTTTTAATTTTGTTCAATTAATTTTGCATAGAAAACGACCACAAAAAGAAAAATAAACATTAAAATCTCTGTCAGATTACATATTTTTACATGTACATATGTATGTACGTATGTATGTATGCATGTAAATAACAGCAAAAAACAAGAAACAGCAGTGCTTAAGATCTACACTAATTGAATTTACAACAACCCAGCAGTCAGACTGGGGCCAAATGTGTTTATGTCAACACTAAAATTCCAGCAGTAGTTACATTGTCTACAATTTCCCTTCTACTCGTCAGTATGAAAGAAAGAGAGAAAACAGATGTGGTGTATTTCTGGTGGATTTTGCAACAACTTGTCAATATACATAAATTTGTATGTACGTAAGGTATAGAAATGTACCAGTAAATAAATGTCTGGTTGGTATGTCTCCATGTTGCCATAAGAACTATGAATTCACTACCTAGTCAATTGTTTTAGTGTTTACTAGTAGATTTCCAATGACAAGCACATGCTAAATGTGTATAGCATAAAGTATTGTATGGGGAATAATTGTAGAGTAGTACTGGTGACAAAGTCAAAAGCGACTCAGTACATTTTCACCACCGACATTTCCTTCAGGGAAACAACAAGTTTGATGTACATACATATTTACATACTCGTAGATATATGCTTACATACGTACTATAGCATTGCACAGATGCATCTGTTTGCACCAGTTATGCGTGTTTTTTGGTTCTTGTATGAAAAAATATGTTATTTAGCGTTTCTTTTACTAGTTGTAAATGTTGACTTTTAAAGCAGTTATTGTATGGTTGTGCAATGACCAAATGAGAAAAACACGTTTGTATGTATTTGTTTTTCTATAACAAATAAGATACATAAAACTGGTTTTAACATAAGTACCACATGGTGTGTTGAAAAAAAAATCCATGGTTGATGAATGAATGAATGAAAGTAAAATTTCACATACACATGTAAGTAAATGGTACATGTACATGAAACACATGCATTTGTAATTACTCTCAGAGCAAAATTGTCTCTTTCTCTCTCTATACTTTGGCTGCGCCACAAAATAACATAACGAACGTCCGCACATACATCTCCACATCATGTATTTGTTTCAATAGTGGTTTTTTCATATATTTGTATTACAATATGTATTTTTGGGCAAAAACAGATCAAACAGTTGCTCAGCAGCAATACAATAAGCAATTGTTATTTGTTTTAATTGTATTTTAATTTGGAAAAGCACGCACACACAATAACTCTTATACTAGTTCTGTCGCTCACACTACAATTATATGGTACATACCATGGTATATTTGTTTTGGCTATACAAACGAGTGTACAAATGCAACCCTATAATACGTACATATGTATATGTATTTGTATGTATGTTGCATACTACACTACTATATATGAATGTTGGTACAGCAAAAATTTAAACACTTGGTATTGGCAAAACAAAAAAAAAATTATTTAATCTTTATTTGCACATGTATGAATGTACTCGTACATATATATCTTTGCAAATGCATTCCGCTACGTTATTGCATTATCGGCATAACTCTAAAAAGCTTATTTTGCAGAAAATAATTTTAAAATTTTCAATTCAACTGCAACTCAATGAAGATGTAAAATAATATTTTCTTTTCTCAAGACAAACAAGTTTTTTTTTATTGAAATCTTTATACAATATTATAAATGATTTAAAGAAATTTTTCTGCATTAATGGGCCTTATCGTGGCTGGCGTATTTCGACTTCGAATACAAAAATTTGCTAATAGATTAAAGAAAATCTGTTAAAAAGTTGTTTAATTTATTACAAAAACGTCGTAGTCGAAGTGGATATACGCAACCACGATAAGGGGAATATGTACTTCCAAAAACGCATTTTTTGAGATATGACTGTGTTGCAATAAGTTAGCGATATATAAAAACCATGAGTCCTTGTATTCGTTTATACTTTCTGATTTGGACGATACTTTAGGTTTTCCATTTCAATGTTTTTGATGATTTTTTGGTGCCATGAAATAAGTCCCCACAAAATAAGTCCCCAAAAACAAAATTAAATAAGTTCCCAATTTTTTTGGGTCTTATTTCATGTGAAATAACGCCTTAAGATAATGAAATAACTCCCCAAGCAGAAATTAAATAATGCCCTAATTTTTAGGGGCTTATTTCATATGAAATAAAACCCCAATTTTAAAAATGAAGTGAGTGTCCCAGCATATTTTTAGATGCTTGCATAAAAAATAACAATATTTGTTATTTTTTATCTGCCGATTCGTCTTCAGCAGATACAGTACACAACATATACCTATAGATCTGCATATACTTTTGGGGAGTAATTTCATATGAAATAAGTCCCCAAAATAAAAATTAAATAAGTCCCCAAAAAACGTTGTTGTTGCTTTCTGTACATTTTGTTGGGGACTTATTTCATTTTGTTTTTGGGGACTTATTTCGTGGGGAGTTATTTCATGCCGCCCATTTTTTTATTGTAAATAAAACCGCGAGACTTGATTTTTGTTTAATTTTTGTGGCTTATGATGTTATTGCACACAAAATTTAGTAAATTCATTCATATGGCTTATGATGTTTTTTTTTTAAATTTTATAATTTATTTACAAATAAAATTTTTTAGTTTAGAAAGAAATCATGTCACATTAATTTTTAAAAACCGAGATTTCCGCTACATTTCTGTTGTCTAGCGATTTTTATGTGGTAGTAGACGTTATAAAGGAGTTCTTAAAAATGTGTGCAGTACATGAAATACCTATTTTTTTATATTTATTTTAACTTTAAAATAGATTATCTCAAAATAATTTGTTTTTGGTGACATATGATGTTATAACAATAAGCCTTTCATATGTAAGAAACAAAATGTATTTAACTACCATTTGAATAATTGCTGTATACTCGTATAATATGTTGTGGTGCGTTAAAAAACTAAATTATTGTTACGAAAATGGCCGTCGACAAAGTTAAGCAGCATTACACAAAAATATTCCAACAGGGTTAATGCAAGTGTTACGCGAAAATATTCCTACAGGGTCAATGCAAAGAATAATCAAGAATAGTAGCAAACAACTAAATAAACGTGCGTAGCACATACAAGCTAGATTAAACGTAAACAAGCAATAACAACAACAAAAACAGTCTGCTCGTTAAGAAGATACACATGAATACGTACATACATACATGCCAATTCAAACGAAAAAAAACAACCCCATGCATTGCTTAGTTAATGATGTACACACGTATGCATGCAAACATGTATGTACATAGTTACCACATGAACTTAATTGGCACTTTGTAAAGAACATATAAGATGATAATGATCGTCTAGACCAGTGTCCCGCAAAACAAAATATGTTTGTATTGGTGAGAAAAATGAGAGTAAAATAAACTTGCACTTGAAGAAAAGTTTTGTAATATAAACTACATGATGTGGTTATTAGTTGTTTGAATTTTGTTTTGTAAATAAACAATTTACTAAAAACTTAAATAAAAAGTAAAAATTTAATAAGCATTCAACAATTTAGTGTATAAATTCAAAATTAAATTTATTCACAGCTTTGTTGATACTATTAAAATGCCTTTTTAAGCTATATTCCCTATTATTTTTCAATATTCCAAACATAAAATGCATTGCATATTGCCAAAAGCATTTTTAATCACGAAATATTTCCCAGCTTCCATAATTATATTATAAATTTTTTGTCTGTAGAAATTTATTATATTTGAACTTTAGTTTCGTTCCGTGTGCTCAAAAAAACTAAACACAAAAACAGGAAAAAATTAATACATGCGTGCACATCTTAATGTTAATAACTTAATTGCTCAGTGACGACTAAATGAAAGAGCATAAGCATGTATGTGATTTTCATCCGCACAATTGTGCTATGGCTTGCGGGTTACTGGTCTAGACATTGCTTGAAAATTCTAGTGGTATGTGCGCAAAGTATAAAGAGGGGTGACGCATCCAATGAGTTAGTTAGTTGCGAGTCAGTTATAGTTGTGTTGTGAACGAGTAGCAGTTGTGAGTCAGTTGCGAACAAGTCAGTTGCGAACAAGTTGTGAACACGTTAGTTGATAATCAAGTTGTGAATTAATAATAGTCTGCGATACAGTGGTGAGTTGATAGTTAAGAGCAGTCTGTGCTTTACACGTGAGTTGGGAAAAGGAGAAACTATAGGACAGTCTATAGTGACAGCAAAGTCTGTCGTGGAATTGAGATTACTGTGGAGTCTATCGTGTCGACCGGGATAAAGGGAACAGCGCAGCGAATAGACGTGTGTAAGGGTGTAAGTAAAGCCAGTGAGTTTTTATTGATGTATCAACTGTGAGTGTCGGCAGAGTGAGTGCCGTGTGTGACGAGCAGCAGAAAAAGAGGTATTGGTGTATCAACTGTGAGTGTCGGCAGAGTGAGTCTGGTGAGTGATGAGCAGCAGAAAAAGAGGTGTCACGCGAATACTTGCGCAGCCAGCTAAGAAACGTGCGTAAACTACAGCGAGGAAGGCGTAGTGGTAACCAGTTGTGAATATTTGTGTGTAATTCAGTAGTTTAAGTTGTATTAGTTTATATAAGCTCTTGATTAATTTAGTTTAAGTGTATTTGTAAATAAAACTTGTATCATTCTTAACCCTAATTACTACACTCGGGTCTTGTATTCATTTGCAAATCCACGGAAAAGCGTTATGTTTGAGGACTTAAAAAAGCAGTTTGCAGCAAGATGTGGCATTTGGGTTTATAAAAAATATATTGATGGAGTTGTGTTTAATTCTCAAAATCCTGAAATCCTGCTTGAAATACTAAAAATTTGTTGATGCGGGTCTCATAGAAAAAAATATATGTATAGCATAAAATAAAAATATAGCATAAATTAAAATTTGTTTTTTCTAAACAAAATTGCATACTTTGAAAATTCAGGACTTGCATTTTTTTCTGCTCGTACTTATTAGTACATAAAGAAACCACTAATTTTTTGTTATTTATGCAATTGCACTTATTTCTCTTATGATTTTATTAGCGACAAAAAATTGTCTTAAAACAAATTTTTTTAAATAAAAACCATAGTGCAAGTCTATTCAGTACTGGAATTTAAAATTGCACACATATGTACGCATGTAACGTACATACATAAATATATACATATGTAAATAGTATAACTAAAAAAAGTTTCATAATATAATTTGACCTGCGCAGTATGCGAGGAAGTTTTTTCCTCCAACACTTGAAATGTCCAAATAACACATTTCTGAGATGCTACCTTTATCTGTCTTGGTGTCGATTAGAAAACCAGAAAAACTATTGCTTTTTTCAAGTTGATGTTAATATTAAAGTTGTTTCTTTTTGGCACTCACCTGATGCAAGTTGGTCAATATTAGAGTTACTACCGACTAATGAACGCACAGATGATGAAGATATAGAGGTTTTTAAACCGCCAATAGCTACTGCAGGTGTTGGCGATGGCGATGTCGTTGATGATATTGGCGTTGGCGATGAAGCACTTATTGTACGTTGTACACTTTGTTTACGTCTTTGTATGAGGTCACGTTTCCATTGCGGCATCTCAGGCAGGAATGAAGGCGATACACTGCCAGTACTCGTATTACTGAAACAAGGTGAAATATTACCATACAATGTTGTCGTTGATGAAGATGGAGTAACATTGGAATATTTATGCTGCCTCTGCTGTTGTTGATGTGTAGAATATATTGTTAAATCAGATGGACGTTCGGTTGCTGTATCCATACCGTTTGTGGTAGATAGTACATCAGCCTTAAGATTTTGCGGTGACATTAAAGGAGGCGATTGCAAAGACAACGACTCCTCATTGCTGGGAGATTTCAAAGTATCTAAAGTTAAGGGTATGGCTGCCATGATTGATTTTATCCTTTGACGTTTTTCTGTTTTCGGCTTTTTACAGTATTTATTTTATTTTATTTTATTTCAAATTTTGTCTAATTTTATTTATGCACTTACATACATACATATGTATGTATTTTTTATTTCTTAGCTGTTTCCTATGGATTTTTTTCCAAACCTAAAAAAGCGGTTGCACTTGCACGTATTTTTTATATTTTTCACACACCTCTACCGTTACCGAATGCCAAACGCGCACTGGCTAAAGAGTTGCAAATAAAATTATTTAACACTCCACTCCGTCTGTTTTGTTTTATCACACGAGCAATTGTGTATGAGCAGAGATGGATAAAGGTATTCCTAAAAATGATCATCGTAGTCAAGTTTTAAAAAGTGTAATTATTATGTACATACATACTAGTGATGCAACGAATATCAAATATTGATATCCGCGAATACGAATATTTAAAACGAAGCTCGCGAATACGAATATTATGTGTGAAATTTTTAAACATTAAATTACGGTCCTATTTACGACTAAAAAATTATATGTGAACTATTTTTTTAATTCATACTCCTGTTCGCGTACGTTTAAGTAAATAAAAACTATCCAAAATTGTAGTGGTCGTCATTAAATAATATTAAGTTTTTAAAATTCTGTAAATCAATTAATACGTAAAACTATAGCAGACTATTTGGCAGAAAGTTGGATAATGAACAGGATTTTTAGTCAGTGTTGGTGTTGGTTTTATTTTCTTTTTATTTTTGAAGTAAAACATTCCTCTCTTTAGGCGCAGAAAAATACTTGAAACTTTTTTAATCAGCCATGTTCTGTAAATCGAATCGATTTGAATTGTGTTTTTAAACACGTCTGCAGGACCATTATTAATTTTTTTAAACGGGAAATTTACTCGGATTCGGTTTGCAGAACAGGGCCGAATATTAATTGTACAAGAAGTTTGTGTTATTTGTTTTTAATTGGTTTGTTTGAATTGAAGTAAATTTCTTTTTTAAGTTATTAGAAACTAATATACAAATATTTTTAACCCCCGACTAAAAAAAGGGGTGTTATAAGTTTGTAGTGTGTGTCTGTCCGTGTCCACGTACAGACCAAACGGGTGAACCGATTTTGATTTAGTTTTTTCTCTTTGAAAGGTAACTTGATCGAGAGGGTTCTTAGCCATGTTTTAAGAAAATCGGTCCAGCCGTTTAGAAGATATCGCATCTTCTCTAGATATATTCGGGGGTTTTTAAAATTTTTAATTTTGGTTATTACTACATTTTTTTTTAATTTCGTTTAAGATTCATGTATTAATTTATTTTATTTTTGGGAAGAAAATATTCGTATTCGCTTAAATTTGGCGAATACGAATACGAATATCTAAAAATGGACGACGAATATTCGTGCACCACAAGTACATACCTACAAGGTATTTTAAAAAAATAAATATTAAAATATTTTGTTATCGACTGTTATGGGATACTATGAAATTGCATGAACCTTACAAGATTATAGGACCAAGGCTACGAAACTGAAAAAACGCTTATTGGATAGTTTGACGTCGTAGGGACGATATGTAAAATGAAACTGGTTTATTGAGAATACATAGTTCAAAAAATAATTATCACTTAAAACTTTAACATAAGAAATCCAAACGAGAACTCTAACAAACCACCAGTTAAATTTTAAAACAAACTTACAAAAATTTAAAGACAATTAATGTTCCGACCCTGGTGTCTGAGCATAAGCAGATTACAAGTATTTTTGTTGCTGTTATCTTTTTTATTTTGTTATTGTTGTTCTTTTTTCATGTATTCTACAAACAAACTCTTTGCCACCAGAAACAACACAGATGCAATTCTAACAAAAACTACAAAATGAGTAGGAATTTTCATTCATGCGAATAATTTCTCAAGTCTGTCTTTCTTTTCACTTCGTATATGTACATGTTTGTGCGGTATGTATGTATGCAAAAACATACATATCGCACATTTACTTCAATAGTGGCATAACTCAAAAAAACCAGTTTTGCAGTAAACGCGTTTAAAGTTTTTAATTTGCATACAACTCAATGGAGAAATGAAAAAAAATTCTTCTCTCAGGAGGTGATGGTACAAGCTATTTATATGAAATTTTTACACAAGATAAAATACGAAATGCCGCACCTTTCCGCATTATTAACTCAAAAAATTCATTTTTTGAGTTATGCCACTATTGAAGTAAATGTGCGATATGTATGTATGTAGATGTATCAGGGATGGGATTGAAAATTTTAAAATTGTGCCAACAACTTCAAAATTTTTACTTTTTGACCTTAATTGTACTAAAATATTTTTTAGTTGAAATTATTTTTAACCCTCGACTAAAAAAATGGGTGTTATAAGTTTGTAGTGTGTGTCTGTGTATCTGTGTGTCTGTCCGTGTCCACGTACAGGCCAAACAGCTGGACCGATTTTCATTTAGTTTTTTCTCTTTGAAAGATGACTTGATCGAGATGGTTCTTAGCTATGTTTGAAGAAAATCGGTCCAGCCGTTTAGAAGATATAACATCTTTTCTGAAAAAAGTCGGGTGTTTTTAAAATTTTTAATTTTTGTTATTTCTATTTTTATTAAAATAACCGTCGGTCGATAGCCAGAAAAACGGCTACCGACTTGTTTTCACAAATTTGCTTGTGAGTTTGGATTTTAAAGCATAAGCTACAGATGTTTAAGTTGAAATTTATAGTACAAAATTAATAGCATGTGCTTTAGCATCCGAATTTAGAAGAAAACTCATTTGGAAAACGAGTCGTTTACGTTTTTTGATTTTCTCGTTGCGTTTTACTTTTCAAACATTTTTTTTTTCAAGTGAGAAGTACAAGAGTATCATATTGACATACATATGTAGGTATGCACAATTTTCACTTTTGAACAATGAAAATAAATGCGGATGGAAATTACTAAAGCTGGGGAGATTCCCTAAACGTTCTAAATTAACCATTGGCGTACTATTGTACTTTTAGAGTGTGAATAGTACCAAGGCGAGTTCACATCAGGTGATTTTAATTTACCAGCTGACAAATCAATGCAAAACGTTAGGAATAATTCTGACAGCAGGAATTGTTACACTAACAAATACACAAGGCGAACATGCAGAGTTACAAATCGCGACCACCTGGTATCAATTCACCTTGAATAGTACCAAAATATAGTACAATTATACCAATTTTCCCATCCCTGGTATGTATATTTTCCTCGGTTTTTCTTGGTGGTGGAAAATTGTGGCTGCTGCCACTACAGTTTTTTTCATGGGTTATGGCAGGCTGCTTTTAGGGAAAAATACACATACATACATACATATGTATGACTAAAAAAAATTAACAAAGAAAACTAGGAGAAAGGTTTAAGAGTTTAAATTATTTTATTTGTTTTTTACAGTAGTTAGTTGGAAAGAGTATGTGTATTAGTGTTTTTCATTTCGTTCTTGTTTTTATAATTCCCTACATAAACGAAAAAATTGCACGGTATACGTATTTTGTCTGGATATTTGTAACACTTGGTCCCTGTCCAGACTTACAATTTTTGTTGCAGCAATTCTTGAAAATGTATGTTTAGCGGGAGAGCTCTTTAAAAAAAAAAAATAAATAAAAAATGCTGCAACAAAGTTTGCCCCGGGACTTTAAACAAATGGTACTGGTACATTTAACACAGTGCACCGATCGCTTTAGGTTGATTTACTCAATCAGTTGAACAATGTCCATTTGTCGAGATGCCTGGTTGTCTTTCCACACGTGAGAATTTTGTGAATTAGACTTTAGCTTTCCTATTTTCATGATTCTCGGGACCTTACAAGTTATACCACATTCTTCATAGAGCTTAAACCATTAAAAATTAGTGGACTTAATGCTCACACAATATCGGATATTGATATCGGATATTCTAGAGCTTTGTTTTTCTACGTGTTCAGTTCCGTAGGAATGGTAGTCATGAATTAGACATGGTACCTCGGTGATAAAATGGACGATTTAGGAAGATCTTTGCGGCAAGTGCTTACAGCAATCTTCACCAGATTTCCAGTAGATTTTATGAAAAAGAGGAAAAACTAGTAGACTTAATGTAACAGTCAAATAAAACTAGATATTACAGAAAATTTGCCAAATCTCATTGACTATTACACTCCAGCAAATTTCTTTATCAAGGCTTTAGGGAATGAGCAGAAGTTGATGATGTTTTTATTCCCAAATATAGTTAATAAGCAAACCTAATCGATCAGTATATCGATATGCACATTCCGAAGAACGCCACCCAAACACTCACTGAAGGATTTAATTCTCTTGAAAAGTTTGCATCCGTTGTATACTGAGTTAAAATTCTCAAACTATTGACAAAGTACCAAATTACTGTACCACTACCCAAGGCGAAACTATGTTTACTAAGTGAGCCGTGCAAAAAGTTCAATAACGTTCGATATCCAAATAGATATATCCACATTTTTACCGACAGCAAAGTGGTCATTAGATCCTTTTTTTAAATAGAATTAACACTCAGGCAATTAACTCCTACTATTATTACTAGGTGTTACCTTCTTTCGGAAAGGGATAGTGATAGAAGAAAGGTGGTGAAGCAAGAGACAGAGGAAAGCTTCATTCTTTTACAACTCTGGTTTTTGCACGTTTTTTTTTTATAATGCAGTTTTGCATCACGTCATAAACTGTCCATTAAGGGCGGGTGTCTTTGGAAGACAGTGAAACATTCATTTTCCTGGATATAGGGAAATTTGTATTTATATCGGGTCGAATTTTCCATTCAAAACCGCTAGCACTCAAGAAGCAAATGAGACGATCTCTTAAGAAGGTGAAGAACATAATCTCCCATAAAGTTCAGTAAATTGTTAATAAGAGATGGAAGAAAGATTACAGGTGGATAATAAGATCAGAAAAATCTGGAAAGTGAGGGATCCCAAGAGAAAGCGACTGGCTATAAGACTTCCTATATCCCAAATAGGAAACTATAGCATTAGCGACTGGTCACTGGCCATTCGGAGCACACACTCAAAAGCTTAGATTAACTGAGCTATAAATAGAGCAGCCTAAATAGAAACAGGTTCTTTGCCGAAAGACAATCAACGCTTCTATGCCTAAGATCATCTTTCACTTCCTCTTTTATAGTTGGGCTGTGTAAGAGTGTGCTATCTAGACTGAGTGGTCAGGCTGAGCTCACTCTCATCTGGGTTCCAGCATATAGCAATTTTTCAGCTAACGGACTGGCGAACGAGCTGTCTAGAGTTTGCTCTGCTATGAATGCCTCCAGCGCCGAATGGGCGGCTATGCCGCTTAGTACTATTACAAACTGCATCTTCAAGCATTATCTCTACAAGGCTGAATGGAGATGCCGCAATATAGACATGTGCAAGGTTGCTAAGAAAATATGCCAGCCTTTCTACAATGATAAGCGCTTAATGCAATTAACAAGTAGAAACGTAGGGACATCTCAAGGCTCAAGTCAAGACGGGGCACTGGGCAGTCGGCAGACCTGTAAGTAGTATAGGCTTGTCCTATAATGAGTTCTGCCGAAGTTGTCAAGAAGGATGCAAGGAAGAGACAATATTTCACCTTATTTGCGAATGTCCAGATTTGGATCTCTCGAGACACAAGTTTTTCGGGCACTAAACTAAACGAACTTTCAGATTTATCAAAGATTGGGTTGAGTGACGTTATCAAATAACTCACTGCAACGGGTTGTATCTACTACCAATTACCGTATCCGAATACTTAGATACGGTTCCACCTAGTTTGACATTGACGAGTGGAGTAGTTTTTTTTAAGGAATCATCTAGATTCTACTTGAATGCTTGCGGGAAGAATGCAGCCATGTAAACCAACCAACCATCCTATTTCAAATGCCAGAATAGTTCTGGTAAAAGCAAATCCCATTCAAATATGAGTAACTAGATATCACCGGTCAACAAGTTATAACATCGAGTTTAGAGGAAGTGGGGTCCTTCAATAAATAAATGTGTACAGAAAAATCAACCGCCACACAATATTCCATAAAATAGAGAGACGGTAACTTGAATTATAGCGTTGATGGACCGTAGCTGCTAATTCACAAGGTATAGATTACAGAATCAACATAATGTTTCAACAAGAGCCACATCGAAGTATTACATTGAGAGAAAAACTTGCAAGGATCTTCAGAATGTCCTTAAATCCTTAAGACTAAAGTGGGAAAGCAATGTTAAAGCTACTTATATATAGTGTGATTTTTTAAGAACTTTCGGATTTGATTTAAAAAAACACATAAAATTTTGAGAAACGTATGAAATCTTAATTTGAGTCGATAGAACGATTTATATAGTTCAAAGTTTAAAGATAATTTCCCCACAAAAAATAGTCTAAAGGCTTTAAATCGCACGATCTAGGCGGCCAATTGACCGGCCCCAAACGTGAAATTAACTGTTCACCGAACTGCCCTCTCAATTCGGCCATTGCTTCGCGAGATGTGTGCCATGCGGCACCGTCTTGCTTAAACCACATGTCAGCCAAGTCCAGCCAGAGGCCCAATTGCTGCGAATGGCGCTGAACCGATAATACACGGTCATCCACAATACTGGCGTATACAGCTGTGATATTTTCCTTTGTCCGCACTCTATGTATGCATGTTGTTGGTTTACTGTTCAATAATGTAATTTTGGTGCGAAATTTAGTCAAAAAATTCCGAATAGCCACCGCAGAAAGTCGCCCACACTACCAGCGTTGTTCATTTGTAAGCCGATTTATGGTTAAATTATAGACCAAACTGAACATGTTTAACAGCAACATGATACATAAAAAAAACCTGGGGGTCTACTCTGTAATTCGAAACGAAAGAAAATGCTTTCGAATTTGTATGCTTATAACATGTAAATTCGAAAGTGTTTTCTTTCGTTTCGAATTACAGAGTAGACCCCCTGAGTTGCAAACCCAGTGTTGCCAGAAAGTTACTATAAAAAATGTCCCTTTGCATATAAATATGAAAAAACTTTAAGGGCTTAATTTTGTAAAATGCAACGCTTAGCGTTGACAAATTCTATAGCCCAATTCACAATCTTGTGCAAATAGTCTTGCATTGTTGCATGTGCAAAATGGTATAGTATATTGATACTCACCACTAAGAATTGTTAAGTGGTGAGTAGAATATACTACACAATTTTGCACATGCAACGATGCAAGACCATTTGCACAAGATTGTGAATTGGGCTTATATGTATTTTATTTTTGCCATTACAATTTTTTCCATATAAAATTTGGTAACGCTTGGAGTTGCGTTTTACAAAATTAGGTCCAAAGTTCATATATCTGTTCTATAGCGAGAGAAGTAGAATAATGTAATTTTCAACTTTTTTACAATGTGAGTTCGGGGATTCATAACCATAAGGTTGAGTTACATCGAGTTTGTTATCGAAGCGAAAAATGTGAGATGCATCTATCCCACTCTGGTGAAAAGTTGCAACCTCAAAGATTTATTGGCTTTAGCTTCTTTATCAAGAGTATGAGCTGATTCTGCTACCCCACCATCTCTTGTTATCAGTGTGCACACTTAATTTTTTTTAAATTCGGTAGAATCGACAAAAAAAATCGGTAGATTTTAATGAAATTCGGTAGAAATTTTTTTTTTATTCAGAGAAACATTAAAAATAACAAAATATATGTATGTAATTATATATAAAGGGTAAGTGCAAGGAGTATCAAACTAAACAGGTTCCAAAATCGCCTTTAAAACTTCACATGTGATTGGAAATTAAACTGCCATAAACAATTAAGCATTTTCAATAAAAAAAGTGTCATCCCCAGTTATTTGCCCTTACCCTTTATTTAGATATGCTATGCATATATAAAATAATATACATAAATAACAGGAATTCAGTTTTTGTACATAGGTTTTATAAAGCTACTAAAATAACTTTTTTTTGACAAACATTTGTAACTACAAAGATTATATGTAAGATCCATTTATGAATTTAAACTTTTGTGCAAATATTATTAAATCATTGGTAGGAATAAATATTTCATCGCCAAGGCACAATTCTTTTACAAATATTAGGTTACTTATAGTTTGAGTTTTTTACCGATTTCTTTGTTCTGTTTTAATGATTTTGATGACAGAAAATGACCGCTCTGCGTCCGCACTGATATGTGGCAAAATAGGCAATTTACACATATATCAACTTAAATTACTAAATAACAATATTCGGTAGATTTCAGGCCTTGTTCGGTAGAATTGGTAGATTTTTAAATTCACAAACACATTAGGTAGAATCTACCGAATATCGGTAGAAGTGTGCACACTACTTGTTATACATCGAATTCTCTCTCTCTCCCTCTCTCTATAGCACTCCTATTTCCACTTTTACCAAATAGGGTATCATGCGATCATAATTGCCCAAATATATTGCAATTTCGTACTTTTTGTTTTTGTTATTAATTGGATTTACTAGTTTTTGACACATGCATACATTTAAATAAATAAACACGTATACAATGTATATATGTACATACGTACAAAAATGTATTTACGTACATATGTATTTACATACATATGTATGTGCATAAGTATGAATGTATGTAGATACATGTGTTCTTAAAAACAATCAGAAATGTCTGTTTATATTTTATTTCACCTGTTTCATATTTTAATATGTATTGTTATATTACTGATTATATTAAATATATAAATAAAAATTACTTTTGAACTAATAAAGATTTATTAAATTTAATAATTTCATGCTCATGTTCAACTTGTAAGAGTTAAAATCGACTTTTTATAGAAATAATTCTGCCAAAAAAAAAACCGACTTCAATGTAAGGATATGAAAGAATATTTTCGAAAAAAGTTTATGGGACCAATCTGGAAAAATAAATTATAAGAATTGCATGTCCATACCAATATTTCATCGAAATGTTTCTGAATATAAACAAACTCAAATACAATTTTAAAGACCACCTAAATATAATCGTATATATGTACATATTAGCAGTTCGCATAAATATATTGGACCACACTATCGATTTTTTTTAAACCAATATGGCATCTCATCACTGTTGCAAATGAGGGAGAAAGGAGAATTTTGTAAACAACAAAAACGAGAAACATAAACAAAAAAGTGAATTAAAAAGATATCTACAAAGCTTACTAGACAAATGCAAAATTAAAAATTATTAGAATAATAATAAAAAAACACTAAACATATACAGAGAAAGTAAATAAACAAATTTATTGTAGCAACAATTAAAAATTGTTGTAAGTATGGAAGGAACAGAGGGCGGCGTCTTCTTCATTCTGTCAACAAGAAAAGTGGGTGGCGGGAGTTTTTTCTGAGGCTGTATGTGATATGATTTTGCCAGTAAAAGATTTACAGACGACAATATACATACATATTTAAAAACTGCAGTAGCAACTAACTTATTAATTTGCCTTGTTACCAACAATTAATCATAATAAAGTAATGGGAAAAGAAAAAGAAATGACCAAAAATGATATTTACTTGATAAGAAAACACATACATACACACACTCGTCCACTTACGACTGCAAAAAAAGTCACAGGTCCAGACAGATTTAATTAATGTCTGGGATGCTAGCAAACAATTTTACTCTTTTTTATTAAATATGTAGATTACTTTTGGTTTTTATTAATTTCACGTTTATTAAACTTTTCAAGATTTTCTTATTTAGCACTTAATATGCTTTTATTCTCATACTTTTAAACATTCTTAATTCCACTTCTACTTCACATACTTTTCTTATCAGATTTCATTATATGCTTATCTTTTGTTAAGGCGGTGCAAAAATAGCTTTTAAATGCACATTTTTGTATTTCTATTCAATTATAAGCTGGACTTTTAATTATAATTTGAAGCCGCCCAAAAATTGGTTCCACTGCACTTGATGAAAATTTTTTCCACTTGGCTTGCTTTAATTTGAGGCGTTTGTTGCCAGACTGTTTTGTTTGTGATAAGGGTTGAAATTTTTGTTTTCATCTTACAACTCAGAAAATGGTAACCTGCTTTTGTAAATGCCATCTTAAGGCCGGGGCACAATGAATCCGTCATACGTTAAACTTCGCCTTTTTCAACTGTCATTAACGCAACGACGTAGAAGGTTGGCACAGTGAGTACTTTATTGACGGAAACATTTGAAGAGCTTCAATAGGTTGATTCTCCATTTTATTTATTAAACCCAACTTTTTTTATTTATTTCGTTTATTTCTTTTGTTTAATTTTATTTTTGCTGCAGCAAAACACAAAAACCTGAATCAGAACATACCAAAAAAACCAACCAATATCTGTCAAACTACTCAACGTAAGCAAAAAGTTAAAAGTTGACCAGTTTTTGTACTTTGCGTTGACGGACACGTATTGAATGTAACAGACCTCATAAGAAACCATGTATTTCAACTTAACTGACAGTTGAAAAAGGCGAAGTTTACGCATGACGGATTCATTGTGCCCCGGCCTTTACTTGAGGGACACACGTTAAATTTTTGAGTTTCAATTCCATTCAATTTGCAATACACTCACACATTTTTCACAAACACAATCAAACTTTTTAAATTGAAAACTAGATTGATTTCAAATTCACCTATCCATTTATATGGCAATTGAATTTTCAATTTAAACGGCTGGTCACAGCACACATTGATTGAAACTACAAATTTGAGTTATTTCTTCGTCGGTGGCATTTAAAAAATTAAATTGATTATCAATTTGTGTCACAGCTATCAATTTCAAGGAATTTTGACACACAATATGTGTAATGAAATTGAGAGCCATTTATTGAACGTGTGGCTGCAACGTTAAGCGGACCACCCACTCGCGATATAATTGTGAAATATTTCTTATTGCACTAATATCACCAATGTGTATGTCATATTCGAAGGTGGCACAATGTATTGGCAAATATCAAAAGAATTTTGGTTTTTATTGTACAATCAGGACAATTGTGTAATGTGGTGGAAGCATTGGTCAATGTCGTTTACTTTTTAGCTGTCAGGAAAATTGTACAATATTTTCTCTAAAAACATTGTGCCATTTATTGCATAGTATACGTCAAAACGACAATATGCACAAAACAATATGCAATAATATTGTGTAATGGATGGGCTACTTTAGAAAGATCGGCTTAACATTCATCAACTATTACAAGCACAAAGTAGACTGGAATTTTAAAGGAATTTTAAAGTAAGTTGTGCTCTAATTTAGCAGTCTAATATCAATAAAAATCATAACATAAAGCCTCCACGTACACAATTTTTATCTTGGCAATCGTCGTATTCCTTATAAAATATATGTAGCAAGAAAAAAGTGGTATTATTTGTATATGAAATTTGACAACTGCGGACATATAAATATCCCGGGGTAGACAGCATGTAAATTTACACATCTATAATATCTTGCTGTTATTTAACGCGTGTGTTAGCCACACTATTAATTCTGTCTTCAGTTTCTCTTTTGACATCATTCGTGACAGACAGTGTTGTTGTAGCGTATATAGAATTTTTTAATATAAAAAAAATTCATTTGCAAATTAAAATAGAAGCAAATTTTTATTAATTTGTGAAAAATTAAATAAAGCTTTATATTAATTTAACAATAGCGATAGATTACTTCTTTGGAAAGTATTTCGTTGTGAAGGAAGTAATTTGTATATGGAAGGTATGGCCATAACCGAGCATGATAATATATTTCTTTTTGTACCAAACATAATTGGTGAGTAATTAAATAATTTGTTGCTTAAATTCAGTATAAGCATAATAAAAAAAAGTACAAATAGTAGATGGTTCCTTTCTTTTGTTTACATTATAAAACAAAATATTTTTATAGATGGCAAAATGCTTTTAATTAAATTAGTGGCAAACCTTTATGTATGTACGTACATCTTGTTATTGATTTATTTTCTATAAGTACCTACTATAAGCAAAAGAATTTTCTTGTCTCTGTACATACCGCTGTACATACATAATTATGTATATTGATTTGTGATTGTTTTCAGGTTATTGCCGCATTGTTTTGGCTCTGATTGCATTTTGGTATATGTCCACTAATTACATTGTGGCCGGTTGGTGTTATGCAATAAGCGCACTATTAGATGCCGTGGACGGGCATGCAGCTCGCGCCTTTAATCAAAGTAAGTGAGAGTTGTCTACCGATATTTTTGTTTGTTTTTATTTTTTAATAGAAAAAATGTTTGATAACTATTAAATGTTGAAAATTGGCGAAAAAATACTGTCATGAAATAACTTTTTTTATGTCCATTATAATTAACAAAAAATGCTTCTACATAGAATTCTTTGTTTACATTTTATTTTTGTTTATTTGCGTCATATTTGCTTTATTTACATGTTTTTCATTATTGTTCCGATTGTTCGTGTTTTTGAAAATCAAACAAGTGCAAAGGTACAATCATGATGCAATAATACAGGTAGCCGCGAATCTACAACAAATGTACAACAAATAAAACAACAGTGATTTTTATTGCTGTTTTGTGATTGAAAAGAGAGGCAACCAAGAGAAAACAATATACATGTACTTGCGTTTTCTCTTGGCTTTGCAAAGCATGTTTGTATTAGTACAGTTTTAATAGGCACTGTGCGCGAGTGTTGGTAAAACATAAGCACCATTTGGCAGATCACATCACGAAACAAGCAAAACAGCTGGCGCTTCGCGTTTACCTCTATTATTGTATCATGGGTACAATGTACTCTAGTACTGTTGTTGTTAATAATTTCACTTGCCTTGTTTCTCTCAATTATATAAATAATTTACAGTTCTTTTTATATATATATAAAAAAAATTATAACATATGGCATACACACAAACAATCATACATATTAAAATACAATACATACATATGTAGATATTTAATTTATTTCGCATAATTTTAGGCACACGATTTGGTGCTATGTTGGATCAATTAACTGATCGCTGTGGTACCATGGGTCTTTTAGTAACCCTAAGCTATTTCTATCCGTATTATATGTTTTGGTTCCAACTTTCAATGGCCATAGATGTTGCTTGTCACTGGCTCTACATGCAAACGTAATCAAACTCTCACAAAAATTATTTAAAATAATGTAATTAATTAATTTAACATGTTTTTTTTTCAATGCAGGAGTGTTGTTGTAGGCAAATCCTCTCATAAAGCCACCGATTTAAGTGAAAACATAATTATGCGTTTATATTATCAAAAGGATATCTTGACATTTATGTGTTGTGTTAATGAAGCGTTTTACATAAGTCTCTATGTATTGCATTTTACCACCGGTCCAATATGTCAGTAGAATTTTTTTTTCAGGGCCATTATTACAAGTTTTCGTGAGTTAAAAGTATGATTTTACGGCACATTATTATAATTTTATTTAACTTTAAGTTAAAATAAAGTTGTGATAATGAAACACTTTTACTAACGCCAAACTGTAATAGTGGCTCTTATTCTTTTAAGATATTTATACATATGTACATATATCTTATTTACTTGTAGTTTTTGGTGTTTCTCTTTTCAAAATGGCTGCATTTGTTACCGCTCCGTTTGCCATTTTAAAAGCTTTAATCAGCTGCATGCATGCTTATGTAGCCAGCGTTGATTTGACCAATATTGATAAACGCGAACGCATGGAAAGACTTGCTAAAGAAGCCAGCAAACGTTCCGAATAAATCGACAAAGTTTTAGCAAGTAAGTTAAATGAAAATACTATTTAAAAGTGGCTTGGATCCACTTGTAATGAAAGATTCCAATTAATTTATTATATTGTTAAAGAAACTATAAAATTATAGATGTTGATCTGTATAATTTTCTTGTATAAAAAGTTTTTATATATTGTAAATTTACAAATTTTACTTTTGTAGTCTTGAATTGCATACATACATATGTATGCATGTTTTAAATTTTTATATTTAATATTAATTTTAATTAAAGGTGGAGTTCGGTAATAACGAACAACAGTTATAATGAAATATCCCGTATAACGGACAATTTCTCTGGTTCCACTACGCTTGCATAGATATTTCTTACAAGTTATAAAACTTATTAGAAACTCCGGTTATATCGAATTTTCGCTTATAACGAACTCTATTTTAAGCCATATACAAAAATATATATGGAAACGCATGCGCTAATATCGACAAATTTTGTTAGACAATGGGCAAAGTGAACAAAAAAAGCATTTGCTTCTGCCTTATTCATAAAAAATATTTCAGGTTTATTAAGCGTTTATTTGACATATTTCTATAGGAAATTTATCAAATAAACCTGTAATAAATCTAAAATATTTTTTATGAATTAGACCGCTATATTTATTCCGCTTATAGTGAACTTCGCCTGTAGCGAATACAACTGTATACTCCACTGTATGAACTTACAAATAATTCTCAAGTAGTTTAAAGCAACAAAAAAATTATTATGTGCTTCTAACTAAAATAATTTCTCAGCTAAATTTTAAATTTTGGTAAATTAGTTAAATTTTCTAGTCTTGTGGTTAAGAAGATGAAGGAATAAAGTATTGTTAAAAATTTAAATAATTTTAATATGTATGTATAATAATGTAAGTATTTTAAAACCGAAAATAAAAAGCTATTAACTAATACAGATGTACTAAATATATGTGTATGTATATGAATTAATGTCTAAAATACTATTAAAAAAAATTTGAATTGAAAAAAATTAAAGTTTACTTGTTTAATTCTATTTAACACAAAATTGACACGACACAAGACGCTAGTTTCTGTTCGAAACAATTTCTTTTGCCAATTACAACTTCTTTAATGTTTGCATCTTCACAAACAACAAATTCTTCGTTATTAGTAAAGATATAAAAATATTAAATTTAGAATGCACATTTTGGACTTATGCTGTTATCGCATAATCATTTGAAACACTCTTCTTGTACTAGAAGTCTGGCAGTACTGTTCAAACAGCTGGTTTTGTTTTCTTTTTCTCTTGTCGGCCTTTTTGTTAACAGAAATCTTAATTAAGAAGAAAATATTTAAGAACTTGATTATAAGTATATAGCAGCATGTTTCAAAGATCGTGATATTAGTGGCATGAAAAGTATAACCAGCATGTTGTCATATATAAAAGATATACTTAAATATAGCATACAATATGCTTGTGTAACCCATTGTTTTTTTGAATACGTTGGCGATTTCGTGGTGGTAAATATTACAATCTTTTTAAACGAGACTTAGAAAATAGTAGTCAACAAGTTAAGGTCTTGGGAATGATGTATCAGTTCTAAAATTGTCAAATTTCAAGTTTAAATTTGTATATATTAAAGTGCAAATTGCATACATTTCAGTAAATAGTATTTTGTCATTCTAGTGCAGTGGCCCATCTATGGAACCAACACTATTCTCCAATAATATTTTACTCACCGAAAGAATAACTGCACGTTTTCATAAACACAATCGCGGCGATATTATCATAGCCATCTCGCCTATTAATCCCGAGCAATATGTATGCAAGCGTGTTATGGGCTTGCCGGGAGATAAAGTAATACTTGAACATCAGCTAGTTGAACCCGATCAAGGCAGAACAAATGAATCAATCGCCTTTCCTACACTCTCAGATGAATACGTACCAAAAGGTTTTGTATGGATTGAAGGTGATAATAAAAGAAATAGTTCAGATTCAAGGTATTATGGGCCAATACCGCTTGGTCTTGTCAAAAGCAGAGCTGTATGTAGAATATGGCCGTTAAGCGAAATGAAGCTGTTATGAAGAATGTACAAAAATGCCACGCATAACTAATTCTAGATTCAAACGCTATAGAGAATAAAGCAAAGAATATTTAGAGAGAAAAAATTATGATTAAGTTACGTATAAAAAAGGGGTCGTTTTTATTTTGCTGAAGTCTCATATGATGTTTGCCAATATTAGATATTTCAAAAGAATGCCTTGTAGAGGATTTTAAGTCAGTAGGCGCGCCTACTAGAGAAAATAGTCTCGAATTTGCATGCAATTCACTTACAAATTTTAAAGTATTTTCATTCGTTTCGAATTACAGAGTAGAACACCCTGAAAGTTTTCCAAGAAAACGTACATATCTGGTACAGGTGAAGTAGTAAAATGTCATTTCTTATTATGTGAAAGTACTTATTTTAGTACTGTTAATCAGATATTGGATTGTAGATCGTGTACGATTTATTATTTTAGATATCTCTCCATAACTTTTTCCTTCGTTTTTTAACTGATAAATTAATTTTTCAATATAGACAACTTTCCATTTTGTTCTCTTGAATTGATAATTAAAACTAAGCGAAAAAAGCAATAAATAAAGTAAACTATTATTGCCCATGAATCTATTTCTGAAAAACTCGGGATTGAACAAAATATTGCCAAATTTTCAACTTGACATTTTCTGAGGGATACGATTTTTTTGGGAAGGTGTCGATGCGGGCGGACTCTTTGTAATCTAAAAACGTGCATTTCTGGAAGTGCGAGTATTCAGGAGATTTTCGAAAAACTCTAAATTTGCCCAACTTTATTAACATTTTCCAAGATGTGAACTGTAGTGGTCTGACATACGGCAACTCCGGTAATGCACTCCCATCTTGTTTTTGACATTTTAAGCGAGTGCAACCTTGCCTACACACTTCCGGTAAATGACATTATAAAAATATCTTTGTAAGAAAGAACACGTTTATGCAAGTTGATATAAATAAAACCCTTATAATAATCAGGTGTGGGGTTCAACTTAAAATTAAATTAAAAATAAATAAAAACTACGCAATGGAATTAAGGCCGAATCACCAAAATCTTTTTGGTGTCTTGGATGCAGCCGGGTTGGAGTATCCACCCACGGCTACATTAAGCCAATTGCGCATATTATTCCCAAGGATGCGAATGACCAGGTGCAGCAGAATGACCATGGTAAAGATGCCGAGGAAATAGACACCAAAGTTGCTACAATGCAAACTGGTGGAGCTCAAAATCTATTGTTGTCCGCAATAGAGCCTACAGAAGAGCTCAATACATCCGATGCCCTTAGGCCTGACGTACCTGCTGTACCGATGCCTGACGTACCTGCTGTACCGATGCCTGCCGTAAATAGCGGTGCTGAGAAAGCACTCGCAGAGCAACTTGTTGCCACTAACACTGATGCTACCGCTCCTGCTGTACAAATGATGACGGAACAATATACCACGATTCGCCCTGGTACTACTGCTGCCGATGCGGCAACAGACGAAATAAAAAAATTGCAGATGCGGTTGCAGGTACTGCAGTTAAAAGAACAGATTCGTGCTCTGGAAGAGGGTTTTGCTTCCCAATCTCTTGGGCGACGCATTGACTTTATGGAGCTAGACGCAGCAGTTCCCCTCTTTAATGGGGATGACAACCAAGACGTTTGTCGATGGTTCTTGCAGTTCGAGGACTATGCAGGTAGGTTCTCGGACAAAGAGAAATGCGTGGCGATCCGTCGGCGCCTGGAAGGGACGGCAAAACAATATGTCACGAATCTGGGACTGATTAAGTACGAAGACCTGAAAATAAACATGTTGAAAATGTTTAAACGTGTGATCTCGCGGCAGGAGGTTTACCGCCAACTGCAGTCCAGAAAGTTGAATCCTGGTGAGACATGCCTTAGCTATGTGGTGGCCATGCAATCCATCGCAGCTAAATCTGACATAAGCGAACAGGAGCTGGTCGATTTCATTATTGAGGGCGTACCTGAAAACAACAGTGCCGTTAATTTACTTTACGGCGCCGCCACCATCGATGAACTAGTTCGCCGCCTAGATAAGTATGAACACCGCCGTCAACAGATGCGTAGTAACACAGCAAAGACTGTGAACAAAAAACCGACGTTACCGATGCCTGATGCCGATGTCCGCTATTATAACTGCTCACAATATGGGCATTATCAGAGCCAGTGCCAGAAGCCCAGACGCCCACCAAATTCTTGTTTTATCTGTGCAGAGGTGGGACATTTCCACCAAAATTGTCCTAAAAAGAAGTCAGTAGGCACGGTTGCAGCAATAACTACTAAGGGTGTAGTAGATTCAAGTCGACTGAAGAAATGGTTAGAAATAAAGGACACAGATGATACTGAAGGTAACACAAGCGAATACGAAGACTATGAATTTTTAGAGGATGAATGCGTGCAAGACACGCTGCAATCGAGGTCGATTGCTTAGTCAGGTCGGCCGAGATTGTAGTGGTCTGACATACGGCAACTCCGGTAATGCACTCCTGTCTTGTTTTTGACATTTTAAGCGAGTGCAACCTTGCCTACACACTTCCGGTAAATGACATTATAAAAATATCTTTGTAAGAAAGAACACTTTTATGCAAGTTGATATAAATAAAGCCCTTATAGAACAAATGTTCGATGCGGTCGAACAAGAGTGGTCTGGTCTATCAATGTATTTTGTGCAATATTTATCCATGTATTGTTTTTTCTTATAGTTCGAATAGTTCGTTTATCAGGAATTGTTTTTTTTTAGGTTAGCTATTTGCAAACTAAAAATTAATTCGTTCCGTTTGTGCATATTAATTATTTATTAAATATATCACCTCCATGCCACATGCGCATGTGGTCTTGCATCCAGTACTTACAGGTGCAGTACTAAAATATGCAACTGTGAAAATTAATAGCACGCACTGAACACAGTCTATACTCGTTTTTTTTTCTCTTTCATTCTTTGACATCTGCACATTTTCTCCATTCTTTTAGCAAAACACAGTCGGCCGCTGTAAGAACTTTAAATTTATTAAAAACCCGTGAATAATTAATTAAATTAGATTGCACTATTATAAATAACATTTGCAATGGCTTCCATAAGTTTGTTAAATCCCAAAGCAGAATTTGCTCGTGCTGCCCAAGCATTGGCCATTAATATATCTGCTGCCAAGGGCTTGCAAGATGTGATGCGTACCAATTTGGGACCAAAAGGTACAATGAAAATGTAAGTAAAAGTGTGATTTTAAACGTTAAATAGGTCTTAAATAATAAAATAAACATAGGAAACTTTATTTAAAATTCATAAAATGAAACTTTCTGGGCATGTGTTGGCTGCAACATCATGGGGTCGATCAGCATTTGTGTATCGGTTCATATAAGTGAGGTTAGTTTTACATTGTGTGCGTCATCGGTTGCAGATGGTGTTGCGATGTTTCAGATTATTTTTAAGTTTAGTTCTAAAGAGTAAAAAATTTGTGCTTAGTTTTTTTCAAGAAGTTTTAATATTTTTTAATCTCGAAATGTTTTCTATAATCTCTAGGATCAAAATGTAGTTAAAGTTGAATGAGACCCAATGTTTAAAAAAACCTAAGCAATTTATAGACATTGAGAATTCTTTTGTACATATATCTTGTAAACTATGAAAATTTCACTACAATTTATTTATTCAGTTTTATGGTCAATTGTGCAATATCGACTCATAATATGCATATATAAGTAAAACTTATATATATAAAAAATTTAAAACCAAGGTTTAAAACTAATTTTCTTATACAATAGGGGCTGAAGAACAGCTCCCGATTCATCGTACGACAGGGTGTCTTCACTGCAGTTCGAAAAGAAAAAAAATGCTTTCGAATTTGCATGTTATTAGCATAGTAATTCGAAAGCATTTTCTTTCGTTTCGAATTGCAGCGTAGACTGCAGGCTTGTTTTATTAAGTCTTCGAGAGCCTTTAGTGTCGCTTGCTTTGATTGATAATTAATTGATTTTCCTTAAATAGTAATTGTATATGGGCATTTCCAGGGTGACGAACGTTACTGTCGTACGTCTTAAATGGGGAAGAAAACCTAAAGCAAATATTTTATTTTGTTAATTTTGTAATTTTCGTACAGCATTGGACTGGTTTTATCTTAAGTGGTAAATCTGTACTTTTGCATAAATTGGTTTCTGAGATATTAGCAAACAAAAAGTGATACGAACGTTACCAAAAAAGGAAGTGGTGTTGATTCGCATCTATGAAAATGCAAAACTCTGCGAAATGAATCACGGTTTTTCTAAATCACAAAACTTAAATTGATCTGTACAAATTTTGCTTTGGGTTAGTGCTTGTTGCGTTGAAATTATTTTATAAATGTCTTGTATACAAGCAATAGTTGTTACGTAACGTTACATTCGTTACATGACATATTTTTCCATAGTTATGTATTTGAGTAAAATATAAAGAATTGTATGTAATTATTTATTTAATACAATATCGTCTTACAAAATGCAAAGGGCCTATCATTATTTTTAAAAAATTTTTAGCAAGTGATACATATTAAATTTAATTGAATAAAAGTGAATTTTAATCAGGAATAATTTTTTAATAGGGAGTAAGTTCTGTATTTTCAATTCTTATTGAATGAAATATTTTTATTAATTAATGTGAGTTTCTAAAGAGAAGAAAAATTAAAATTTAATTCGTCTATGTTCTGGCATCCACATCGTTTTCACATGTTTTCTTGTGAGTTCGGATGTTAAAACACATGCTACACCTGTTTAAGTTGAACTTAGAAAATACGACTAGTATGTGTTCTAGAAAAAAAAAATTTGGAAATGGACGATTTGAAATTTTTAGAGTTTTTCGTTTTCACTTTTGAGCAAAAATCTCGTATTCTTTTCACTTGTAAACAGTCTTGTGAAAAAAACGCAACAAGAAAATCAAAAAATTTTGAGTTGTCCGTTTCGAAATTGTTTTCTTCTAAATTTGGATGCTAGAACACATACTATGAATTTGTATTTTCTAAATTTCAACTTAAACAGGTGTAGCATGTGTTTTAATATCCGAACTCACAAGAAAACATGTAAAAACGATGTGAAAGACATAACTTTGACGATTATCTGACCTTCATTTTTCTTTTTGTCCCGATATCTTTTTTTCTCACACGATTTTTTTCTCTTTTAGCAAATTGTTGTCATCTTTGGTCAACTTTAACACCTTTTTCTAATGTTTCCGCATTCTATCTTTTGTTTTTTTTATCTATACTCTTCTATTTTTAATATGTCCCTTTTTAAATTTTGTCTATGACGCTTTTCATTTTCTTTTTTCTTTTCCGCCAGCTTTTTATCCCTCTGCATAAAAAGATACGTTAACCCATGAAAATATTTTTTTTTAAATAAAGTATTTACGATTATGACCTCTAAAATCTTTGAATACTAAATAAAATTTTTTTTATAAATTTTAGTTTTTGTATAAAATTTTACTTACAATGACGACGCTACAAACTTTGCCTACCTCAAAAGGCATTTGTTTTGAAAATTTTTGCAAAGTGCAAAATATTTTTAAATTCTGTTCCTCAACTTGTTTAAAATCCAACTTTTAAGACAACTGGTCCTGACGAGTCAAATATAACTATAATATTTCATCCTTTTTGGAAACGAACGTTACATTGAAGGATAACAAAACAAAAGTGGAAAGGATTAATGTTAAAGGATATTTGTTTACTCTCTATTCATTTGTTCCTATTAGTTGTAGTTTTAAGAACATATTTATGGAAAAAGCACAACCACTACATACTTATTAATGTTTTGAACATTAAAGAGGAAATATGATTAAATATTACTAAGAGTTAGAAAAATATAAATTTATTTTTGTCAGCCTAGTTTTTCTTTACTACAACTGAGATGGCGTATAAATATATTACAAACAAATTATTTGAAGGGTTTTTTATGATACTATCGGTCAAGCAAAGCTTTTTAATAAAATTTAAATTTTTGGTCATGGTTTACCTTTCCCTGGAAATGCCCATATGTAGTTTTGCAGTTCTTTTCGTTGACAATCTCAATACGGCTTAAAGTCAAGCTCCTCCAAATAAAAAAAAAATTGTGATTTTGCGTTCACTTTCTGATCGTGTCAGGTCAATATTGATTGGTATAATTTACTTTGAATATATGGGTTTTAGGACTAACTTTGAGGGCCGGACAAACCCCCTAAAACACAATTTATCGCTATGAAATTTTTTTGTATTTTTTTACCTCAAACTGAACCGATTTGGGGGGTGAGAATAAAAGAAATCAATAAAAAAAAAATTCTCCATACAACTGACGGCCACTCTAATATACATACAAATAGTGATGGCTCGATTAATCGAAAAAATTTTAATAATCGATTATTTTCTTTCAATTAACGATTTAATTGTATCGTGAATTCTCCGATTATTTCAAATAATAATCGATAAACATCCAGGAACAAAAAAGATTCGTCGCCATGCGCCAAGCGTATCCTGAGCATTGACGGCTGAACACGAAAGGCCTAGAACTGCAACCCTAGTTATTAACAGCGTTAATTTAATCTTCGCTTTACGGAAATGGAACATTCATCTCTGCTGGCAGCATCACCTTTACTAGACCCAAGGTTTAAAAAAATTCATTTTGATGATCCCTTAGCTTTATCAAAAGTCATGAGACAGCTAAGAAATGAAATTTATAGAAATTTCTCATATAGATGACAGCATTGGGAGCGGCAGTGAAACGTCTTCTGTAGTGATGCTGAATTTGATTTATGGGCGCGCCATAAATCTTTAGCCCACAAACGAAGAAGGAAGGATAATGAGTCAACACTTCCTCAAGATTAACTAAGCTTCTTTGTCAATGCTCCAGTACTAGAATTAAAGCGCAACGTAATAGACGCACGGGAAGAAATGAAATCGGTCTAACCTAAGCTATACTCTCTTACACAAAAATATTGATTTTTGATTGGTACATCTGTACCATCAGACCAGATTTTTTCCAAAACGGGTGCAATAATAACGGAAAAACGGAACAGATTAACCACGAGACGGCTATCAAAGCTCCTATTTTTAAATTCTGTACTAAACAAGTAAATTCTTTTTTAATAAATTGAATAAACAGAAAATTTTATTTCTATATTTCTGATTTGAACGGGCTAAGGTTCGTATTGCTTTTTAAGCCAAATTACATGTAATAATTATTAATGAACAAATAACACCAAAGTCTGTTGTAAATATTCTGACTAACAACACATAGTTGAACGGAATTAATTAATAATTATCACATGGAATTTGGCTTCAAAAGCAATACGAACCTTAGCCCGTTCAAATCACAAATATAGAAACAAATGGAGTTCGAATAATAATTACAATTAACTAAAAAGAAAATTTTGTAATTAATTAAATAATATTTTTTTTATTTATGATAATTTTAAATTTTAGTTGAAAATATCGATTAATCGATTAATTGTTTCCAATTAATCGCAATTAATTATTTGTCGTTTCGATTAATCATATGATTCATAATTCGATTATTCTTTTTTTTTTATTTGCCATCACTACATGCGAATAATTTAAAACATTATGACAATATGACCTCTTTGACTACCGTTTGAATCCCCCCAAATACAAATATTATTAAGCGCAATTAGCCTGTAAATTATTTAAAATCTTTAATAATTTATTAATTGATTTTGCGCTATATAAAATGGTTTAATTTAATTTGAATATGGCATTTGCATACATTGCCATTTTTCGGAACCATTAAACAACATATTTTGTTTATTTTTAAAATATTTGAATTATTATACTCAAATAATTCAATGATTTTATTCTTTACGGAATTTAGGTTAGTTTCTGGCGCTGGCGATATCAAAATAACCAAGGATGGTAATGTTTTATTGCATGAAATGCAAATTCAACATCCTACCGCCTCTATGATTGCTCGCGCTAGTACCGCTCAAGATGATTCTACTGGTGATGGCACCACCTCTACCGTTCTGTTGATTGGCGAACTTCTTAAGCAAGCCGACATCTTTTTGGCCGAAGGCTTACATCCACGCATAGTTACCGAGGGTTTCGAAAAGGCCCGCGAGCAGGCTTTGGCGGTTTTAGAATCTATGAAAGTGCCAATAGAAGTGAACAGCAAGAGTTTGGCCGAAGTGGCCAGTACCAGTCTAAAGACGAAGGTGCATGCTTCATTGGCTGATGTTCTTACCAATGTGTGTGTTGATGCCGTTTTGGCCATACGGAAAGATGACAAGCCGGCAGATTTGCATATGATTGAAATTATGGAAATGCAACACAAGAGCGCTACCGATACTAGTTTGATAAAGGGATTAGTATTGGATCACGGCGCTAGGCATCCTGATATGCCTAAACGCTTGGAGAATGCTTACATATTGACTTGCAATGTTTCTTTGGAATATGAGAAATCTGAAGTAAATTCGGGTTTTTTCTATAAGACCGCCGAAGAACGCGAAAAGTTTGTTCAAGCCGAACGTGACTTTATCGACCAGCGTGTCAAGAAAATCATTGAATTGAAACGTAAAGTTTGTGATGGCACTGAAAAATCATTTGTGGTCATTAATCAAAAGGGTATTGATCCCATGTCGTTGGATGCTTTGGCCAAGGAAGGAATTATGGCATTGCGTCGTGCTAAGCGCCGCAACATGGAACGTTTGGCATTGGCTTGTGGTGGCACAGCTATGAACTCTTTGGACGACTTGGAAGAGTCTCAGTTGGGCTATGCTGGTGTTGTTTATGAACATACTTTGGGTGAAAATAAATACACTTTTGTTGAAGAATGCAAAAATCCCCTATCGGTTACCATTCTCATCAAGGGGCCAAATAAACATACAATTTTGCAAATTAAAGATGCTATTAGAGATGGCTTGAGAGCTATTAACAATGCCATTAACGATAAGGCCGTCATTCCGGGTGCAGCTGCTTTTGAAGTCAGGGCCTTCAATCAGTTAATGAAATATAAAGATACTGTCAAAGGAAAAGTACGTTTGGGTATACAAGCTTTTGCTGAAGCATTGTTGGTTATACCCAAAAATTTGGCTATTAATAGCGGTTACGACGCTCAAGATACTATTGTGAAATTGACTGAGGAAGATCGTCTTAATCCTGAACCCGTTGGCTTAGATTTGTCTACCGGCGAAGCCATGAAACCTGCCGACTTGGGAGTTTATGATAATTACAATGTTAAAAAACAAATCTTGAACTCCTGTTCTGTTATTGCTAGCAATTTGTTGCTGGTCGATGAGGTCATGCGTGCCGGCATGACCAGTTTAAAGGGTTAGTTTTCTTGCTTGGCTTGGAAAACTTTCTCAAGTATTGAAATTAAATATAAAAAGAACACCCGCTTATCTAACATTTTACTTTCTCTTATTTTATGTAAACCATTTATTTGTCTCATATGCTAATTCTTTTTTGTATTCTTATTTCATGCACTTTAAAAATAAGAAAATTTTAGGTTTGAAAACTCCATATGCTGAACTATCAATTTTTTTATCGACTAAAAATAACAATTCCAGCATTTAAAGCATATTAAATAAAAAGGAATTAATAAATTATCCAGTGTAAAATATTTAATGAAAGCAGTCATTTTTTGAAGTCAATAAATGGAAGTATTTCTATACATATGTATATGACCTCAAGGCACATTTACCAGGTAAATAGTAGGGAAGACGCAGCTTGTTTACGAAAAAGAAATTAAAAAATTTTCAACATGAAAAATATTTTATTTAAAAAATTCTTTGTAAAAAAATTTAGAAATTTGAAAAAAAAAACTGAAATATCATAAACGTTGCAAAATTTTGTTAGTGGTAGCTGCCGTGGAGAAATTTTTCAACCTTATGTTGAAACGAAAGCAATTGCTTTCGAATTGTAATGTTAATAACATACAAATTCCAAAGCATTTTCTTTCGTTTCGAAAACCAGTAGACCCCCAGGGCAATCATGAATAAAATTTCGTAAGAAATTTCTCCCTTTTCCAATTAGGTTTTTTGTTTTCCCTATTACTTACTATTGCTTGAAATTGTTCCCCGGGAAAAGTTTCATGATTGAACTCATTCCCCCATAATGTGAATGGTGTCGTCGACGTCGTCGTCGTCAACACGACAGTAAATATTATTACTTGTCCACTCTTTATCGGCTCATTGATAATCTCTTCCTAATCTCTAAGGGTTTGTAAATTAATGTAGTATGTTAATAGTAGTCAATTGTCGACAAATTTTTACTGTCGTCTTGATGTGACGTCGACGACGCCATTCGCAATAAGGGGGATTGTTAAACAAATTCTATTTATGACGTTTTGGATCAACTAATAAGCCATGTTGTTTTTCATAATGGTATTTTTGTAATCTTGATATTACGTGGAAATTAATGTGCCTTTTATAGGCCTGTCCATAAATGCATTACTGCTCCACATCATACAAGCAAACTTTAATTTCAAATGCAATACAAGTTCGCTTATAATCTTTTTTTTTTTTTTGTAGTACATACCCTATATTTGAAATTTATTTGTGCGTGATCTGCTTTATGATATTTAAATTGAACTAACTGCTGTTTCGTGTATAGTTTTTGATTCCATTGTTCGTATTAAAATAAGACGTTCATGTTTTCAGTAATGTTCCCTAATGTGTAACGATTAACAAACATATCTATAGTTCCGTTTCAAATTCCTAAAAACTATGAGCGTGTTCGTAAATGCATCACTGCTCTGCATCGTACGTGCAAACTTTTATTTGAAATGCAATACAAGTTTGTACACCATATTTGACATATATTGGTGCGTTATCTACCTCAGTGAACCAGTTAAGAACATTTAAATTTCCATTTGCAGCGCAGTGATGCATTTACGAACAGACCCTATGATAGCACTGACCAAAAATCTTACGCGTTTATCCATGAAGGCCACGCATTTGTATGGCTAAAGAGTGAAAAAAATTGAAATTTACTTACCGGCTACACAAGAAATTACTTTTCTCAATACTATGATTTTTTGTTGGTTAATTTGAAAATATATTGTACATATTTTCTTACGTTCAGATGGTTGAAGCTTCTTACATTTTTTAATTCCTTATTTTTAAAATTGAATTTTATTTCACCAAGATTTATTCTATTCACTTTATTTAATTGAAATGAGGGCCAATCAATGTTGACCCAATCCGTTTCGGATTACACTTAAGCTTTTATAGCACTTTATATTTTTTGATTATTTCTTTTTCATATTTTTAAATACCTAGAATCACATTTCACTTAGGCATGATTTATATTTTGTGATTATTTCTTTTTTTATATTTTTTAAATAGAATTACATTACAACATTGATCTTAATTTTTTTCATGTTTTTACTTATTATTTCACTGACACTAATCACAAAACCAACGAACGACAGGGCACAACGACTGGTGTTAAACTAATTGATCAATTTATCATTTTTGTACACTTTTACAGTGATTTCCTGTTGAATTTCTTATACACCCACACGCAATAAGCAAACCGATCCACATTTTTAGGGAAAATTATATGAATTTTTCAATTATTTGGATAAAATATTAATACACTTGAAGACTTTTGCAAAGGTAAGACCGAGCTGTGAGAAAATTGCGCGCAAACTAAAATTTGGTGTGCAACCAGTGTTGCCATCTACGTTTGAGGAAAAAACTGCTCATATCGAACAAAAAACTCTAAAAATGTAACTGGCGATTTTTTGAAAGAAAGAATTTTAAAACAAATTTCAATTTGGGGATCAAACATTTTATTCTATTGACCGATTTTTCGATAACTTAAGTAACAACATGTACGTATCTTATGTATCTTAAGATATACATACAAATATACTTGTCGATTTTAATATTGAATTGTGAATCTCTCTTAAATTTAATCTGGCAGCCTTAGAATCATTGTATGTACTAAAAAGCAGGAGAATTTGAGCTAAATTTATTTTTGCATCATTCACATATGAATTCGCCTTGGTTTTACCGCATATTTGATCGGAAATGGATAGATATCCAAAGAATTTGTTAGATCAGTGGTAAATCGCGGCACTCGTTATCGAACGAAATTACTAAATATTTCAATAGAGTTTATATGGAAATATTTCGTAATTTCGTTCGATAACGAGTGCCGCGATTTGCACCCACTATTTAAAAGCATTCACAAAACTCAAAAAGATTGAAAAAGCTATAAAGTTTTAAGTACACATAGTTTATGGTTGTTCTATAACGCGTTTTATTCACTTTATTCAATTGAAAAGAGTGGCAATCAATATTGATCCAATCCGTTACGGATTACACTTAAGCCTTTACAGCATTTTATATATTGTGATTACATATTTCTTATTTCATATTTTTTTAAATACACAACATTGAAATAAATTGTTAAATGCTTTTACTTATTATTTCACTGACACTATAACTTCCCATAAACGTACTAAACGACTGTTGCAAAACTAAAATCAATTAATCAACTTTTTACACTTTTACAGAGGTTTTCCTGTTGAATTTCTTATACACGCAATGCCCAATACTATTAATATTTTTAAATAAAAATTATGTGCATTTTTAAAATTATGTATTAGGATAAAATATTAATTCACTTGAGGACTTCTGCAGAAGGCACGGGCAAACTGTCAGAAAATTGCACGTAAACTAAAATAGATGTGTGGCCATACTAAATAACAGGGTTGTCGGTATAGAAATTTTCACTGAACTCGACGATTTTAAAAACACCAACATAATCTTCAATATAACGTATAGGAATTTAAGAAGAAATTTCAATTTGGGTATTAAACCCTTAACAGTACGTCTCCACGCGCAATATTTATTTCCGAACATAAGCAATAACGTCGGCAGCATGACGTCACAAATATGTTCATGTACAAGCTTATGTTCTGGGCTATAGAACACGCATTGTGGTATTGGACATAAATTTAAAAAATTCACTGTGTATAGATCGATGTTTTTTATATTAATTTTAATTTATTTTCTTTGATTTAAAAATAATTGGTTTATATTTGTTTTAGTATACATTAAAAATTCTGTATTTTTACCCCAGTCACAAGTTTATTTTATTTAATTCTCACAAACAACAAATGTCTATGAAGTTTGACAGCTTATGTTCAACATTATTTCTTCGAAATAAGTTTGAACAACTATTTCGAAATTTATTTCCAAATAAATGTCTATTCGGTCCACACGTGGACATATGGTGTTGGAAACAGAATTTGACAGTTGAAAACATAATTATTTCCAAGTTTATTGCGCGTGGAGACCCCCAGTAAAGCGGCTTGGCCACACACGAAGCTGAAGCATCAAACCCTACTTTTCTTTGATAGTGTTTGTAAAAATAAAACTGACACGTATGGTTTGATGTGTTAGCGTAGTTATTTCGGATATAATTGTTTTTTTAGTTTTCGTAGCGACCACTTTTATTTTTGGTGATATAATTTGATATATAAATGGATGAAAAAAATCATTTTAGAATTTATTATATCTAAATGTGAACAATATAGTAAAATGATCGAAAAAACGCGCAGTACGACATTTTACTTGAAAAATGTCATAATAATGAAACAAAATATGTCGCCAAAAACACCACAACAAAACAACTTTGAAAGAAATGAAATTTGATGGTGTCAGTTTTATGTGTTGATCTGACATGCAAAACCGAATTTTATCAAACATACAAAAGTTTGAGTCAGTTTGATGTGTGGCCATGCCACTTATATGAATTGTTATTGTCTTTTGAAAATTTTCATAAACTCCATCATACCAACAGTGTACTTTTTCGTAGATCGCATGACTTTGTATGATAGTGTATCACGGTCTTTAAGTTTGTTGGCTGATTTTTCGATAACTTAAGTGACAACATATCGTCACTTGGTTATTGGTTTGCTGAAGACATAATAAGGGTTTTCATGAGAATGTTCAAAAGTCTCGCAAACTGTGCAATTGTGCATTTTTACACTCTCGTAAATAAAATGTCAAAAATTTATTTACACAATCCTAATTACTTTGCCCAACTATTTTCACTCGTAAACTTAAGCTGTGCAATTGTGCATTTATTAAACTACAACTTTTTGGGTTTTTTGCTTCCTTGAGGCATTTTAGATACACACATACTTTTTATTTGTATAGAAATATATAAATATGTATTTAATTTAAAAACTGCTTGAAATTTGATTTTTTATTTTTATTATATTAATTTTTTTGACATTTCATTAATTTCTTTGCGCAAAAGATGAAAAGGGGCTTCATGAAACAAGTCTCGCAAATTTGCCCAATTGCACAAATGGGAATTTTAAGAGTTCTCATGAAAACCCTTAATGTATTTTGAATATACTGTGCCGCAAATCAATAACGAACCGACGATGTATGTATGTGTGTCTGAAGATATACAAACATACTTGTCGATTTTAATATTATTGAATTGTGAATGTGTCTTAAATTTCATCTGGCAGCCTCAGTATCAATGTACTAAAAAGAAGAAGAAATTGAACTCCTGTTAGTTTTACCGCAAATTTTGATCGGAATGGATAGTTATCCAAAGAATTTGGTAGATCAGTATTTAAAAGCCTCCGCGAAACTCAAAAAGATTGAAAAAGCTGTATTCAAGTTAGTGTGAAGTTGCGTGTACACATAGTTTAGGGTAGTGAAAAATAATGTGTCGTCCATTTTCTTTTTGCAGACGCTTTGGTCCAAATGTTTCAGAAGTTTTGGGCGATTATGGCCATTTGGCCATAAAATTTGAAGAGGCCGGCATCTATCAGTACGCTGCCATGTGCCAACTGGGTGTGGCAAAATGTGAAAACTATTTGCAAAGTTCGTTGGCCGAATGTCAGGCATTGCTAAAAGCAGCGCGATTATTTTTAAAGGCCCACGAAGAAATAGAGTCTCTTTTATTGAAATCCAATCGGCCGGAATATAAAGAAACCGCTTTGCATTGCTTCACTCAAGCGGTGGATAAATGTCCGGATGAGAGTGTCATGAAAGCCGCTATTATACGCGAAATGACACCTTTGCAGCCTCACTATGAGGTGACCAGCACTTTCAATTCGCCAGCACATCGTATCTACGAATTAGAATTGGCTTCTGAGCAATGCTTGAAAAATCATGACTACCTTAGAGCACTACAGCAGTTGGATGATATTGTTGACAATATTTATGAGCGAAAGAAGCAACATCTTTATCAAGAGGTTTTAGTAAGAGTGGAAATATTGAGAGTTTTGCTCTTGGTGGCTCTAACTTTGCCACCAGCTCGCCAAACACCAGCTCATATTAAACTCATTGAGTTTTATGTGCATTTGGCCGAGTTTCAAAGCGAAGAAAATTTAGTTCCCAGTCCTAACCAATCGCCAATGCATGAAGTGCATACATTTGCTTCCTGGCGTCCTGGCTCCTTTTTGACACAACTTCAAATGTATTCACTGGCCGAAATCATACTGGCCTGGCACCTTAACAAACCACGCGAATTGAAAGTAGCCTTGCAAGAATTCCGTCATAATTTTATATCTTTATCGGAACCACAAAGATTTCTTATTAACAGTATCTTAGTGAAAGTCGGGAAGTGCTAAATGGAACGAGGTTATAAAAAGGTTAAGGGTTTATTATTAAAATCATTTATGTACAAGTACATACAATAACTTTCATTCCATTCTTTATTTTCATTTAGAATTAATTCAAGAAACTTAAATTATAAAGACGATTAAAAAGCACTTCATAAATACAAGTAATAAGGTAAGCGTTTTCATATTCTTCATTTATTCAATTATATTACAACATACAAATCAATTTATTGTGCTCAATAAGATAATAAAAAGCACAAATCAGGAATTTTAATATACTTCAAGTAAAGTTTAAATAACACCTAAAGCTCCTTTGCTTTATTAGCTTATAATTTCAATCATAAGTTAATATAATAATATACACTGAAACCATTTTTCTGAAATTTGCACCATCCCATGCGTCCTTTTTGAAAATAAAAATATTTCTGTAAAACCGTTTATTTTTATAACATTTAATTAAAAATCATGAGATGTCTTATTTAACATTTCTCTTAACTTGATACTTAATGTTGATCTAAGTGATTAAACTTCTTGCGTAATTTTTCTCGCCTCTCTTTTTTAACATTACGCCAAGGTTTTGCGGTAGGCTCTGTTTGCACTAGAGATCCATCAGATTGAACTCTTATATGGGGAAAATTTGTGCGACCTTTAATATGTGCTGAACCGGTCTGTTGCACAAAAAATTGTGAATCTATTTCCTTAGATGAAGTATTTTTGTTGATCTGAAGAGAACACACACATTAAGGTTTCTTTTAATGATTTTCGCAATTAATAACGCATATTTTTTATATTACCCTCATGGCTCTTTGCTGCTGATCAGGCAAAGACTTTTCTTCTATTATTTTACGTGATCTTTCGGGGAATTTGTGATATTCTTCTTGTTCAACCGTAGGAGGTGCCACGCAATACAAAAGTTTACCATTAACATAATCCTTTAATACATAACGAGCCGACCGAGATTGATCAGGTTGGCCATTAGATGTCATAAAGCCTCGATTATCTGAAAATTGTGTGAAACTCAAAACAAAATTCGTAATAGAAAGTATAAAACTTACATCCGTAAGCCAATAACAGTTCTTCCGAGTGAGGACATCTGTTGGGATCTTCACCTTCTATGGGCGTGGCTATAATTATACCATATTTATCTTCTAAAACGTGTCTTGGTATGCGGGTGCATAATAGATTTACCGGTGGAACATGGTCACGCATCTAGAAAATATATGTATACGAATTTAGAAAACCACTAAAAATTTTCAGGCAATAAAGATATACTATTAATATATGTATTGTAACTACTATTCATGTTCAAAAAATACCTGGTCTATGGGTAATATACCATTTAATATCATATCTGCTTTTGTTAGGACAAAACTAGGCATGACCAAACCCGGGCAATCGCATAATAATACATCTTGGTCTAAGTACAAAGTTTGAAAATGTTTAGTTTTACCCGGTGTGGCAGATACTGAAACTTTTTTTTCTATCATTAAAGTATTAATAGTGCTGCTCTTTCCAACGTTGGGATAACCCACAAGACCGATGGTGGTTACCTTCTCTGTATATGTTGTACCTTCATAAACGGTCTTAAATAGTTTTATAAGTTCCTCGCGAGACAACAACTTTGAACTATTTTTGATAAAATTAAATTCAGATTTTTCTTCCTGTGGCGAAGGAAATTTCTTTTCAATTTGCTGCAGTTCATCTTCTAGGTGATCCAACGTTTTATTTATATCGCTAGCGGCCTTTTTCAATGCTAATAATGACATCTCCTCTGGCAATTTTTCTACATTGTTTTCAATATCACTTAGATTCTCATTTTCCTCGCTGGCTTCTGGATCCTTTTGATTTTCTTTTTGTAGTTTCTTTGATTTAAGCTCAGTTTTGGCAAGCTTTTCTTCTTTATTCTCGAGTTCTTTCTTGGTTTCCTCGGCGGCTAAGGATGCAGAGAAAAATGCCGTTCGCATACTCTGCTTATCGAAGTATTCAGCCCAATATTGGCGTTGTTTGTCCGTTAGTAAATCAGACTTGTTAACCAATATCATATTCATTTTATTGGGATTAACTTCTTTCACATATTTTTCCAAATCTTCACTTCTGAATAAGAGAGGATTACGGGCATCAACAATCTGCACTACTACATCTGATCTTTCAACTACACGCCACAGTTGTCGCCAGAATTCTAAATTTTTCTCATATGGCGTCATTACAATATCTTCATCCTCTTGCAGTAAAGCTAAATTACGTCTCCAGTCTAAGAAACTTTTTTTTTCCAGCCTTTGCAACTCATCAGCAGACGTCTCGGCAGTCCATTTAGGACGGCGGGGTATTTTTAACAATTCTTTATTGTCTTTATGCTTTTTCTCTATTTCCAATTGTTCTTTGCGTGACAATAGGCCAACTCCTTGTTTGGGATTAATAAAGGCAATGTTTAATTTTTCGGCCTGGAATTCCGTGCCAGCCAACTCTGCTGTGCGCAAGAATTCTTGAAAAGATGACTCTTCTGTTACAGAACTTAAATTTAAACGGCCCCAGTCGTAACCATCTTGGATTTCAGTAGTGTGTAACTAAAAAAAAGCAATCGTTTAAAAATTTTTCTGAATCTTGTCGAGTTTTGGTTTACTAACCATAGAATCACCATCAACTTTTCTTCTGGCCGTATGACCAAAACGATCTTTTATCAATGTACGACCTAAACTGCTGCCTCCTTTACTTTTTTTACTCATTTTGAATGAATAATACTTTAAAATTTATTATTTCCTTAGTTTTTCTGCAAAAATTCTTGCAATTTCAACGTATTTTGTGATTTCAACACGTGTACTGCACTTTGAAGAAAAATAATAAAAACAGTGAACAGCTGTCAAAGTATATCATTCACAATAGGGTCTAAGTTTAAGGATGCCATATATATTTCCTTAGAGCTGCCACACATACGTATATTATATCCTACTAGCATTTTCACCTCTCAAAATACACTAGTGACGATTTTAGGTCCAGAAATGACGATTTTTCTAAATTTAACATATATGGAAACGTTTTTTAGTATTGCATTTTAGTGTCCTGCACAAGACTATTTATAAGACCTTTCAAGACATGAGAGATTTTTTCAAATGCTTTACTACAGCGAAATATTCTAAAAGAAGCGCTAAGCAACACTGTTGGCAAGTAATTTTTTTCGGTTGTTTGTCTTGCCAACAGTATTGTTTAGCGATTCTTTTAGAATATTTCGCTGTAGTAAAGCATTTGAAAAAATCTCTCATGTCTTGAAAGGTCTTATAAATAGTCTTGTGCAGGACACTATTGCATTTTTAGAGTTGGTTTTTTGTTATGTTATGATTTTTTTGTGTTCAAAATGTTAAATTCTGATATTTATACATAAAATGTTTCTATAACAAAAATGCTAATTATTTTTTTTTTATAAATTATCTGTTTTAAAAATAAATATATATGTACGTATGTGAATTCTGATTTCATTTTAAGTTTTTTTTTAACTTTTATTTTTAATTTTAATGGTTTTCATGTTTAGGTAATATACATATATTTAATGTACATATATGTGTATATTTGTTGAAAGCATAGTTAATAGGTTTGAACCACAGTAATAGTTTTTGTAATAAAACAATTAAAATACAAAAAAAAATTTTATATTTTTGATTTGACGTTTTTTTGACGATTTTCTAAAATGACGACGATTTTTTGCACAGAAATCTGTAGTTTTTGACGATTTCACCCCTAGAAGTTCTGCCAACAGTGATAACCAGGTGTCATAAGACACATCTCTTCTTTCTAACCCCCGACTAAAAAAAGGGGTGTTATAACTTTGTAGTGTGTGTCTGTGTATCTGAGTGTCTGTCCGTGTCCACGTACAGGACAAACGGCTGGAGCGATTTTCATTTAGTTTTTTCTGTTTGAAAGATGACTTGATCGAGAGGGTTCTTAGCTATGTTTAAAGAAAATCGGTCCAGCCGTTTAGAAGATATAACATCTTTTCTGAAAAAAGTCGGGGGTTTTTAAAATTTTTAATTTTTGTTATTTTATGATTTGCTTATATTTGTTGGCCTACGAAATAAGAAAGCAAATAACTTAAATATGGCGCTGTTAAATAGCATTAATTTTCATAGTTAATCATTAATATGTAAATGTGGCCACGTCTAGCATCTAATAGATTATTCTCATAGAATGAAGTGGGTTTTCGGTAATATTGGGAGGTGTATGCTCCCATATGCCCTAGAGAGCACTTTGGAGTTAATTTTTGCCCCTAATCTACAGCTCGCGCAATTTTTTCTCCACATAAGCCCACACAATTTCATTAGTACTAAGGCCAAAGCTCTAGGGAGAATGTTCGTGCAATTTTTTTTTTCATTGAATGGACGCTATTCTCTTATTATTGAGGACGAATGTTTCGGGTATTTAACTCTAACTAATCAATCGTCTCCAGTTATATTTAATTTAGAAGGGAACTATGCTAAATAAATAATCAATTTTATTCATTTTACTTTCTATAAAAACCGGATTTCATACAGCACTCGATCCCATTGAGCCCATACCATCATATTACACCCCCCATGCTTCACAGTGTTATTCAGGCTTTTATCACTGAGGCTGAAATTCCTCTTCGCTACACAAATCTACAGCGATAACATCCAAATAAATTAAATTTGGATTCAGAAGTGTCCCAAAAGTCGTCATAGTGATTAATATAACCTTTCTTTGTGTGTCAAAGAAAAGCACTAAAATAATTCTTTACATATTTATTTATTATGCATATTTTACAAAGTAAATTTAGCAGAATATGGTTGCACAAATATAGCTGGAGTAACTAGACCATATCCATTGGACCTAGTAACGAAGGAGATGGCAACGTCCTCGGCAATCCGTCTTCCATGTACCTCTCTGTGGAACGGAAATGGAACCGGCCACTGTAGAATACTCGATGATGAAGTTAGGGGATGGATGATACCTGGATACCACCCACAGAATTGTGGATGAATGGAACTCCAGGTAGAAGAAAAAGTGTCGATTTTTATACGGACGGCTCCAAAACACATGAAGGTGTGGGTTATGGAGTCTTTTCGAGGGCTTTAGGTCTTCGTATTGCAAAGGCGACTTCCGGATCACTGCAGTGTCTTTCAGGCAGAGATCCTTACTATAAAAGAAGTTACGGATTGGTTGCGAGTGAATTTCACTTCAGCGACTTTGATTAACATATACACAGATAGCCGAGCAGCTATTATGGCCCTCGAATCCCCGCTTCTAAGAACAACAACTGCCCTCGACTGCCAATCATCTCTAAATGAGATGACAGACAGTTTGATATTAGGATCATCCGGATCGCGGGGCATAAAGGCTTTCAGCGGAACTCTAGGGCTGATGAGCTTGCTAGAATTGGGACAATCTTACAAGTTCCACTGGATTTAGAATGTGTGTGTTTACCCCTACTCTCTTGCAAACTCAGACTTAGGCGCAAGACAGAAAATGAAACAAATAGAAGGTGGGTCACAAGAAATGATTGCGTGATCACAAGGCAGTTATGGACTCACCTAAATAAGGAAGGTACGTATTACTTAATTTTGAAGAATAGGAAACAAATCTCGATTCTAGTGTCCGTGTTAACCGGACACTGTCTCACAGGTATGCATGCATAAAGGCTTAGGGTTGAACACAATGATTTTTTCCGTAGCTGCCAAGATATAGATGAAGAGGAAAGCATAGAGCATTTTCTTTGTCACTGTCCTGGACTTGCAGGAAAGAGAATGGCCACAATGAGCGCTCTTGAGTTCAGGGAACTTTCTGGCATTGCTAGTGTTGAACTTCAACGTATTAGTAGCTTTATATTGAGCTCTGGTTGGTTCGACGGTGGGGACTCCGCATAACCAGAATCTCCGTGGTATCACAATCGACCAAAACGGTCTAAGTGAGTCTGGGTTCCTGACTGCCACCCCTACCTAACCTAACCTAACCTAACCTAACTAGACCACATGTCCAAGATGTTATTAACAGAATTTTAAAATGTTTTTGTGACTGGCTATACACGACCTATGCCTTCACATAGGAAGAAACTTTCTTGAGCACTAAAATACATTTTTTAATAAAATGAAAGATTTTCCTAAAAAGCTAACTAATTTGCCTTGAAATTTCTTTTGGTTTGAGCTTAAAATCTTAAAAAGCAAACATAGATACTTTGATTAAAAAAGTGGAGCGTTTGCTGTACAAGTTTTTTCTTTGCTGACTGTATGTATGTATATGCAGTAAAGATGATTTATAAATATTTTACTTCATTCATTTATATATAGATAGAGAAAGGCTAATACGAGTGATAGACAGAGGGTTGGTTACACGCACTAATTTATATCACGAGAGTTAATTAATTACAGTAATTTACTTTGAAATATAAGTCTTAAAAACCATAATAAAAGTAAAGCTTATGGATTAAGTACCTACTTAAGTATTTTAAAGGGTTACTTAAGCATAAAGACGAGTATTATTTTAAATATATTTTTTTAAATAAATATAGGACGCTTAACTTCTTATATTTCGAGTGTTTTACGAAAGAATTTTGCAGTGCGAAATAATAAAATATGTATATATCTACGTATGTAAGTACGTATGTATGTTTATCGTAAAATCCCAGTGGGAAAAATAAGGAGTAAGGATGCCTTCTAGAAGGCCTCTATACCCCTTCTTTTGGATGTGCAAGGCCTGCTCGCTCCATTCCATACTCATACCTTTTTCATACGCGTTGTCATTGCGTGGTAGGCCTTCTGTTCTAGCTTCTTTCGCCAGAGATTCAAAAAGGCCTTCAAATTAATGAATTTTGCTTTTTCTTTGGTAAAAAAAAAACAAAACATGTTACCCCTTTTTTTTCTAATTTCTCATAGAAGGGAGTGTGGAATATGTGAATCAAAAATATTCCTAAGCAGGCGAGCACCAAGAAAGTCTTCTGAGTTTTACCGTTGGAATGTTACATGGTTTTTGCGTTTGTTTTTATTTATATTTCCGTACCTGCTTTTGCCCGAGGCTTCGTTTGCTTTGTTCTGTTCAAAAAAAAAAAAAAAAAAAAAAAACCGGTTTTAAAAGTGGTTAAAAATCAAATCCGAGATGAGAATTGCCCCCACTAGTCCAAAAATGGGGTTTTTGCCTTTATAATTATCTGGTTGGCCAGGAATCCATTCGACATATGTCATCGTATTATATACCAAATTGCTTAACGAAGAGAATTTAGAAGGTCACTAGCGTCGAACCACCAACGAAGATCATGTGACGTATTGTTAGACAAGTAATACGATATTTCGTCTTGTACATCCCCGGTATGAAAAGTTACCAAATCTAACTCGTGATCACAGCAATATTTATATGCAGCGAACCAATTAAGCTGAAACAAGAGGAAAGGAATATGTACATATGTATATGATGCTAGGATGAAAAAAGAAGGCATCAGCTCACCTTTATCTTACTGAAATAATAAGTTCCATCGCTCAAATCTATATGACAACTTTAATTGTTTTGTAATTTAATAATAAATTCTGGTAACACCACCGTGTTCAACAACCATTTCACAACATCGAATACAATTTCATTCGAGTATTCAAATAATTTTTTATTTTATTAAATACATTTTTATTATCTTGAAGTTAAGCAACCTAATTTAAAAAATATAAGCTTCTGACATGGAAGCAAAACAGATAAACATTTTTATGAAGTGAAAGTAAAAAAAAATATAATGAACATAGAAAAATTATCTCAATTTATTTTATTCGAACGAAATGAGTATTTGAATATCTAGCTTTTTTCGATTCTTTTTGTTTGAATGTACATCACTAAAACATTTTTGTATAATTGTATTTATTTTAATATTTTTTTTAATGGATTTTGCTATGTATTTCGAATCAGTTGGATAATTTAGTGATGTTTTCCATCACATGACAAAAATAATAAATTTAAAATAAGAGCTAGCACTTCTAGCTTCATTTTTAGATGTAACATGAATCAATATGTGCTATATTAAAAAAAATATTTGAATTTGAAATTTATTTGCTAGTGGTTCAGCGTTGTCTATATGTTTCATTGTTGCTGTAACAAATCATCAGTAGACTTCAACCACACATTTTGAATAGTCACAAACCTCTTATCTTATGCACAGACTTTCAAGAACTATTTGAGAATTCACAAATATTATTTTTCTTTTGTGATTTTCAAAAATACTATTATTTGTGAATTCTCAAATAGTTCTTGAAAGTCTGTGCATAAGATAAGAGGTTTGTGACTATTCAAAACGTGTGGTTGAAGTCTACTGATGATTTGTTACAGCAACAATGAAATATATAGACAACGCTGAACCACTAGCAAATAAATTTCAAATTAAAATAAACTTCTGACAATATTTCGAATAATAAATTTCTTAAAAAATATTTGAGGTACAAAATACACATTTTGGAAATATCAACTTAAAGTAGCCTTAACAAACGTAGGCGCCTACTTTAGAATTTTGTTATAATATTTTTTTTTTGAATACAAGTTTACTTAACATTGCTTTTCAAAGCTTTCTTAAGTTTTTTTGAATACGACCCTAAAACTATGATTTTTCAGTACATACATAAATAAAAGTCTGTGAATTCTTTTTATATAAATGTGTATACATATGTATTTATGTTGATAAAAATGGATTGTAATAAATATAAAAAAAATCTGAGTATGTGCAAATTAATTCGACAATAGCAGCAACATAACGGTGAAGCGGTACTCTGATATAAAAGCAAAAAGAAATCGTACCTACATGTCGACACGAATTCGTACCGACATCGTATCGATTTCGTACCGACATATCGTTGCGAAGTCGTGTCAACCATTTCACACAAAAACTATTACGATTTCGGCAATATTTCGGTCCCAAAATCGGAAGATTTTTATCGACCAGTCGTTACGAATTCTTTAAGAATTCGGAGCATTTTGTTTGGTGGGTAAATACTTTTGCTATTAAAATAATGAATTAAGTTTTTTTCCCTAAATTAACGTTAATATCCAGGAACTGTAGGAGGGACTGTGAAGGGACACCACTCAAGTAGCTTATTCAACACGGCGGTATGACCACCGTAATAAGCTATCTGCTTATTCATGCAATACTGTTTTCCTACAATTGATTTATTACCGCCTATTAACTATTTTAGTAAGTATCTACTAATTCCTAGTATTAGTTTATCACCGCGGTATGATCACAATAATACTCATTCTTATCCAAACACAGCTCGCACCAAACAACCGAATCTAAATATGTATTTCATTTATGAGCACTCATTTTATACTACGAGTATTTTGCTGGCTTCGCTACTTAGCTGTACCAGTGTTGTCAAATTAGGCGATTTATCGCCAAATCTGGTATTTTTTTCTTTGCAAATGGGGATAAAAATTTTGATTTGGGGATTGAGCAATTCATTGGGGATAATTTTTATGTTTTGGGAACTTTATGAAATTTTATGTTTTATGTTTTTGATGTGTAAACATCTATACGCTAGGGGGTAAAAATTTTCTTTGCTGAGATTTCTTTGCTGAGATGCACTCAGCTTTGTCAAATCGGTGTGAGCTATGTATGAGTGTATTAGTGTTTGAAAGAAGCCATACAAACTTATTTAAAATATTGTAAATACATAGGAATTTGCTGGTTTTTGTTTGTTAGGGTCGTTAGGTTTTTTGCTTTATTAGGGTTCCGTACACCAAAGGTGAAAATAATAATTGCTTTATTAGGGTTCCGTACACCAAAGGTGAAAACGAACCCTATTGTTTTCGCTACGCTGTCCGTTCCTCTGTTACAGGGTATTTCCTCGAGAACCGTAAGAGCTACGGACCTGAAATTCGGGCACAGTGTGTAGACATTTGGCCGCTACAACAGCATATATATGAGAGTTAAAAATTAAAGGGTGTTACAAAACGAGCAACGAAAAATGTTAAATCTCATGTAGTATACATACACTTGAATTTTGTAAAGTTAGTGTATTTTTATACAGACTACAACAATTAACAGTAAATTTAAAAAAATTAAATTAAAGGGTGTTCCATCAGTTAATGCAATTTTGACTTTGTAACTTTGACAACTTGCTGTATCTTGGAAACCGTAAGAGCAAAACTTTTAAAATTTTCAAAAACGGTAAAACTAAAAAATTAAAAAATTATAAAATAGCCAAAACTAAAAAAAATCTCCAAAAAATCGCCAAAACCGAAAAAAGCACCAAATTAAAAAAAATTCTAGGACTAAAATAAATCGCGAAAAACCGGAAAAATCGTCAAAATGAAGAAAATCGCCAAAGTAAAAAAAAAATCCAAAAACAGAAAAATAATCGCCAAAATTAAAAAAAAATCGCAAAAATAAAAAAAATCGCAAAATTAAAAAAAACCCTTCAACAAAAAAATCGCCAAAATGAAAAAATCGCCTAAATAAAAAAACCCCAATAACAAAAAAAGAAATCGCCGAAATGGGAAAAACGCCAAAAGCCTAAAAAATCGACAAAACAGGGAAAAAAGTGCCATAACTAAAAAAAAGCGCAAAAAACCGAAAAAACGCAATAAACGAAAAAAAGCCAAAACTATTTGTTATATAGGCTAAAGTGTCCGCACGAACCTTTCGTGCGTGGGTCAAAGTCGCACTTTACTGAATTTATTACTAATTGTCGTACATTAAGTTATCATAGGCAAATAAAAACAAATAAATAAAATGAATACAAAAACATTTAATTTTAATAACTTTTAAAAAGATTTTTTGCACTTTTAATAAGAAATTTACTAAAACAAAGCAAAATAAGGAAAACGAAAACCTAAACTTGTCAAACTAAAAGTCTTCATCTTCTTGGAGATTGTCATTCATACGGACAACAAGAAGTACAGAGAAACTTAACAGCTTCATATAAACACCATCTTGTGTGCAATAGTAGCTACTAATTTTCACTAACATATAATTATGCTAGCGCTGTATAGTTCGAAAACCATTGCTGTAAAATAACTACATGCATGACATTTCATTAAACAGCAGTGTGCCCATTTACTAACCAAATAAGTTAAATAAAACAAACAAAAACTAGCAAATTCCGTTGTATTTACAATATTGAAAGTTTTGATACTTTTAATTGATTAATTAAAAAATATTACTAAAAGCATAGTACTTCCAACTTAAGAACATTTTTAATTACTAGATGTTTACGCATCTTCCCTGTGATCGGACTTACATTGCTTTTTTTCAATGCATCGAGTCATAACCGCTAAAAGAGCTTAATCGACATATATTTTGGACTTCTTTTTTTTTTTTTTTTTTGACGAAAACCGACAATTTACGATCGCAAATAATCGATTTTGGCCAAAAATTGAATTTCGAATATTATGTCGCTTAAGCTATTTTGGCGGTTATGGCACGACATATTCCATTTGCTCTTTTTTAGGGTTCCGTACACCAAAGCTGAAAAATTATAAAATCGCCAAACCAAAAAAAAAAAATCGCCAAAAACCAAAAAAAAATAGCCAAAAAGAAAAAAGCACCAAATTAAAAAAAAAATTATAACAGTAAAATAAATCGCCAAAACCAGAAAAATCGCCAAAGAGGAAAAAAACGCCAAAAACCGAACAAATAGCCAATACGCTAAAAAAGCTCCATAACTAAAAAATCGTCAAAATGAAAAAACGCCAATTACCGGAAAAAATCGCCAAAACGAGAAAAAAAGCGCCAAAAACTAAAAAAGTGCCAATACTTAAAAAAAATCGCCAAACCGAAAAAACACGAAAACTAAAAAAAAAAATGCCAAAACTATATACTATATAGGCTAAAGTTCGTATTGTATTACAAATCTAGTGTCCGTACGGAACCCTTGGTGCGCGAGTCAAAGTCGCACTTCACTGAATTTATTTTAATTCATAAATCATTTAAAATGTTAACAAAAACGCTTAAAATAATAATTGTTACTGGTAACAATGAACTCGTTTTTAACATTTGTTGTTGACAAGACTTAAACATGGTTTATTATGGTAGGTACAGACTTTGTGACATGTTTATGTTACCAGGCAGATTGCATTGAGAGTGTGCATAATGTGTAGTCTTGTTTACGGTTGCGTTCGAAGTTTGCATTAGAAATTTCAAAAAACATCAAAATGTTTTGATGTTGATAGGTTGCATTATAGGTTGCAGTGCAACATGTAATATAAACGTGTTGCGTAAACACTTTGGAAGGTGTGTACCTACTATTACAAGACACATAAAACAGGTACGAGTACCCGCATTGGCGAGATTACTCATCAGCTGACATTTTTATTAACACGTATATAACTTACTAGCGGTCTCCACTAGCCATTAACTTGGTATGGGCATCATGTCGGACATCGCAAATGTATAATGGAGACCGCTCATGTCTAACTTTCGTCCATACTTTGACATTGATGCCCGAACATATGTCTGATCAACAATGTTCGCCATGAGATTCTCAGTGCGCAACAATTTGCAATAGAAAGAAAAGAGACAGAACAAAATTGGTAAATATTCCATCTCTATTGCACTAACGCAAACCACTTTGATATGCCTGAACATAGACATCGCACGTGTTCACCACAACAAAGAAGTTGATGAATTTTTCACAGTTGCTTTGCCGGTGTCATGTCTATGTCATGTCCAAGTTGATGGCTAGTGGACATCACCTTGCTTGATGTTTATAAAATTATATACAAATAACAAATAACTTAAACATGTTTTGGGAAGAAGTTTATTCATATCAAGAACTGGTAGATTATTGTATAGGTATATTAAATTTACCTTGCGTATCAACGGACAACGCTTTCGTCGAACGAGTTTTTTTCGCCAATGAAGTCAATAAAAACTAAAATTAGAAACAAAATTCAGCACGAATTGCTAAAATCTCTTCTAATGAATTAATACACAAAATTTTAAAAATAATGGAATTTAGCGGTATAGAATTATTGTAAACGGGGTATTGGTAAACTAACGTCGGAATTTTGAATATACAGTGTTGTTGTGGTATAGCATTACTAAGAACGCGGTATTTGTAAACGTTAAGTCATATTTTTGTGTTTAGAGTACTGTGGTGGTGCACAAATTTTGGAAGAGTCGTAATTTTGTATTTACAGTGTTGTGGTGTTACATATTTTTTGCGCAAAGTCACAATTTCTGCCTGGGTGTTTTCAAGCTTCAAAAGTGAAAATTGACATATGGAATCGTTTGAAAAGAAATGCGGAGTGAAACTGGGGAGGTTCCTTAAATGTACTAAATTAGTCATTGGTGTACTATTGTACTTTCTGAGTTTGAATAGTACCAAAAAAGGTACAATTGTACCAACTTTGCCATCCCTGATCACGACAATGCGAGCTGCACACATCTCGTCAAACAAGTGAATTTTTGAGCAGTCAAACCAGTACCGAATATCAAAGGTAAACTACGTGGTCAACGATTTACGAGCGCCGAAGAAGCAGTTGAAGCTTTCAAAAACATGTTTTGGTGGTATCTCAAGAGGAATAGAAAAACTTCTATGACAAATGGTTTGAACGAATGCAACGCTTTACTGGCTTTTTAAACGTTTAACGCTATACAAATGGAAAGTTACACAACACGCTTTTGAGGTTTTTGTAGTTGTAAAATTTAAAGCCTTTGTCGGCTATTTTTTTTTGCCTGGAATTTATGATTTATTTTTCTTTAAATATTTAATGCATTTTTTTTATCCATTGTTTAATAAAAAAAATTAATTTCTAATAATTTTTGTGTATGTTAGCTTATGAATCTGGCAACACTAGCTGTCATTTTGTATACAACGCGTGAAAGTTAAAATAATGTTCAACTTTTTGCGAGGTACGCGCGTCGCGAACTTCTCTATGTAACTTGACTTATGAAAACAAACTATTTCAACTTTTTTTTTTGACAGCCGCGTGTATCGCATTAGCGCATTGAATGCATGTTATGTACTTCCACCTTAAAGCCGTTCTCATTTAAAAATGTTTATTATTATTTTCTATGCCCGAAACATTAATAGTAGCCATCGTATAAGAATTTTTTTAATATAATTAAAAAATTTAAATTTAGTACTTTTTTATTTAAATTTTGTGTTTTTTCTGGCTTCAGTAGTTTTTGAAATTATAAAGGTTGACAGCGCTGCTATTAGACTTTGAATGATCTTATATAAAATAATTTGAGCGTTTTGCGCTGAAAAGGCCCGATCGCGTCAGTGCTATCGTTTTTACTGGTTTTTCTAAAGATGTGCTTGGAAGTTTCAAACCTGATCACAAATTTATAATAATATTTTATTAATGAGAGAATCGAAAATACCACAAAATATTTTCAGGCCCTTGATGATCTTTTCATTATTTTTTTTTTTTTAATTAAAATTCTTTTAAATTTTAAATAATATAATTTTTCTTTATTACGGTCTTTTTTCTTTCTCAATAATTGTGTATAATTTTTTTTATATTATTTTTTTTTTATATTTGTTTGCCTACAAAAGAAAGAAAGATGAAAACTTAAATATGGCGCTGCGCTGTTAAATAGTATTAACTTTCATAGTTAATCATTAATATGTATGCATATGCAATAAAGATAATTTATAAATATTTAATTTCATTTATTTATATGGATAGAGAAAGGATAATACGAGTGATAGACAGAGGGGGTTGGTTACACTTACTAATTTATATCACTAGAGTTAATTAATTACAATAATTTAGTTTGAAATATAAGTCTTAAAAACATAATAAAAGTAAATAAAGCTTATGGATTAAGTACCTTCTTAAGTATTCTAAAGGGTTACTTAAGCATAATGACGAGTATTATTTTAAATATCATTTTTTTTAAATAAATATGTTTCTATAGTATTTTCAAGAGCTTGTTTCTTAGTTAAATATTTTTCTGTCTAGAATTGTTTTAAAGATTTCTGTTTAAGCCGAGTTAATATTTTCCATTGTAATTATTGTTTCAAATAAATAGGAATCTTAAAGTGATTGTTTTAAAAGATTTAGGTTTTATATAGTACATATCTTTTTTTCAATGTGTAATTTTATTTTTTAAATTATATGTAATTATTTGGAATATAAATTGTGTGCTCTTTGGATTTCATTTTTGTTCTGCTTATTACTACCTGATTTTTGTTGTTGTTGTTGTCTAAATTCAGCATTTTTCTCCTTTTTATTCTATGTGGTAATTTTGTAAATTTATCAAAAAATTTATAAGTTTTCACGTTTTTGGTTTTCGTTTACTAATGCTTAAAATAATATTATTGTTAGAAAATCGCTTAAATAATTTTTTTTCTTTAATTTCGTTCTGTGCGTTTTGTTGATTTTATAATATTTTTTTTTAATTTTATAAATACTTTTGTATAAAAGATATTTTGTCTTTGGTGAGGAAAAAGTGATAAAAACTATTTTTTTTTTTTAAGTTATTAAAATATAAGTAGAGAACATTTTTAAGGGGAACCTGCAGCTTAAAGTAAGTCAACTATTTGAGCAACCAATATAAAATTTTCAACACTTAAACATAAAGAAAAATATTTAAACAACTCGATTAATGCAGTTGTGTTATAGAAATCACATTCTTGCAAAACAATAATTTTTAAATTTTTGTTGTTTTTTTTTCAAAGAAAATATACATACTTTCAAAGTAATTAAGATTTACGTCGTAAAAATTTAAGACGTTGTCTGAAGACAGGAGAATTTTTTATGAAAACGCTAGAAAATTATATAGGGAGTAACAGCTAAAAGTACTGAAAATACTCTGACCGGCGTGATAATTCTTAATTAATTTAACTTCTCATTTAAATATGATAAAAATGTTCTAATATGTACTTCGCCAGTTACCGCCATTTAGGTTTTAGGTGACGTTATATGCTTACAAGCTTTGAATAACAAAAATTAACGGTATTCGCAATGGGTAGTGGAAAGTGTACAAACGATGCAAATGGGTGCACAAAAGCACACAGTAGCAAAACACATCAACATGTTTCATTTTACTTTGTTTGCACTAAAAAACCTTGAGTAGCAAAAGTATGTATGTACCAGACCATATTTGCTAAGTTGCAAATACAGGGTTACCCATTTAGTGGTTTCAAAAATACCGGTCTGGAAAGTCTATCTGTTAGCTGTTTAATATCTGTTATCTGAAGTGTCATTTGTTTATTGAAAGGGACGGCATTTAACAATCGAAGAACGCGAGCATTACGGCGTGATTATGGTCGTCATAATCGACCTACTGTGCAAGAGATTGGCGAGATTATAAAGAAATTTGAAATTGGAAGATGTGCTCAGACCTGTGTATCATCCCTTATATGTATTTTAATTAAATTTGCTTTCACAACTTTTGACACTCAGACCATCATATCTTTATTTTGTAAAAAATTAAAATTTTAATAAAAATTGTTTTGCGCATCCTTATTTAATTTATTTGTAATTTTGCACATTTTTGTACTCGTATGTTATCAAGCAAATAAATAAATTTTGACAGGTGAGCACAGTGCTGTCAGAATTTGTGATGAATTGTCACATTCTTTTAAAGCAAATTAGATGCTTTTCAATAAAATGCAATTATGTTCAAAAAGTATGCAGTGTGCTAGGCTCTTAGGGCGTGGGTCCTCGCACAGTGGGACCAAAAACTATTTTTTTTTGCGGATCAACTCATATCTCTACAATTAAAATAGTCTTAGAACAAACTGCATGTTCTCAAAAAATCTTGAAGGTATACGAGGGGGGAGTTGGGCACCCCCTTAAAAAGTAATTATTGTTTTCCCTGACCTGAATTTTGAGAATTATAACAGTGAGGCACACTAAAAATTTGATATGAATAACTGTTAAAACAAACTACATGTTCCACAAAAATCTTTGGTGTATAGGAGGGGGAGGCGGGTAATTAATAAACATGATTTTTTTTACCAAAGAATTGGGGATTGTTTGCTCGGCCTCGAGAATCTAGTTCCGTTCCCTAAGGTCTAGAAAATAGCATAAACCTGCCAACAGACATTGACAACGGGTACACAAGCCCCATTTTTTTTTGGTATTGCGTTAAAGTGACGTCGATGTCGAGAACTGGAATAAGGCGAATATCTTAATGAAGAAAGTATGATGAAAAAATTGGTTAAAAAATTGCAGCCAATGCAGTGAACAATCCACTGCAACTCAGTTGTACGACCAGTTGCAACGTGTGGCAATTGTCCGTCTGAAGAGCTAGGGACGTGAACTACTCTTTTCGATATTTGCTAAACTAAACAAATTTACTGAATGTCACACAATGTCACCAGCAAACTTTCGATCGACACCTTGCATTGCAAAAAACAACAACATTAGAACATTTGTTGTTGTTTTCAATATAAGTTGTCGACCGAACGGTTGCTGTTCACATCGTGGGACAAGCAGTTAAAGTAACTTTGTGGAAATATATAAATGGTATAAAGATTAAGAAATGTTGTGTGGAGCGACAAAATTAATATTTTAAAAACTGATTATAAAAACATATTTATATAATCGTTTCCTTAATATAGAAAAGGGCCTAACTCATTATTTTTTTTTAATGGAGGTTTTTGCATTTTGCGATACATTAAGGGCCAAACCCACGATATCGAAAACGTTCGACTTGTCGCACACTTACATTCAAAACAAAAAAAAAATGTTAAATATTTTGTTGTTGTTTCAAATGTAAGTGTGCGACAAGTCGAACGTTGTCGATATCGTGGGTCAGGCCTTAAATGTTCTTCTGTCAGAATATACAAAAAAGTCCATTTCAAAAAAATAATGACTTAGGACCTTTCTATACTAAGGTAACGATATTTACATACATATGCAACTTTTTCAACTACTCACAAATTTCCTGACAGACTTGTTAGTATTCGTAATTTAATATGTTATTCATAACGAGCGTGCATTAAAAAATTTTAAATTTTATATATGTATTTATACACGTACATGCATATAGCTCATTTACTCAAATAACGTCATAACTCAAAAAATGGTATTTTTGAGTTAATGCTGCAGAGTTAATCCACATATCATTCTTTATGTTGTGTAATAATTTCATACAAATTGTATATTGTTTGTTTAATCAACTATTGAGAGAAAAATAAAATTTTGAATTTTGAAAACTTTAAAGTAGTCTTCTGGCAAACTAGTTTATTTTTGAGTTATGACGCTGTTTTAGTAAATGAGCGATTTGTATGTGGTTTTTAAATGCCTAAAATATTTATTTAAATATTAAACAAATTTATCGTCTTTAAATAAATTTTATAAAATTTATAAGTTTACAATTTTCCATTTGTAAAAAGTTGATTAAAATCTGAATTTTACAAAATTTTATTAATCACTATATATTTTTTTCTTCTTAAAATTTGACCTTAACGTCGTATAATTTAAAAACTGGGGGAAAATCATAAGATTTTCTAGAAAATATTCTCTTCGTTTTTTGGTTTGTTTTTTTTTTTGCTTCCTTACAAAAAATAGTTTTTCTTTTTCTACTAACGAATCCTTGCCTTTTTGCCTTTTTTTTCGAAAATCTCGTTTAAATTTTCCTTTAAATTGTATATGTATGTGTAATATACATTGTATATGTAAGAATTAGTTAAGGAGTATTTACAAATAGTTGTTTATTCGAGTTATTTCCAAACTATTTAATGCGCTGGTGATCGGGTGTACTTTTTAAAATATCCGGCTGGTGGGGATGATGTAGATGATGATTTTGGCTGTGCATAGAATTCATGGTACCCTGCTGAGAACCTGCTTGGGAACGTGAACAACCACCACCACCGCTAATAGTACCCATGCGATCATTATCACCGGTACTATAGTGCGAGGAACTTAAAGTATGCGAATGATTAGAGTTGAGAGTGTGGGTGGCATGAGAGTTGAGAGTATTATGAGCGGTAGTAGTGGCATTAGTGGATATGGCAGCCATAGTGTTGCCGCATAGAGTGCCACCCACTGTAGTAGTGCCGGTGCCGGCGCCGACACCAGGCCGAGTTCTTAAAGATCTATGAGAGCCGTTGCGTGTTAAGGAATTCATCTGAGGTGTGCCAGGAACTGTATGACCCAAGGCGTTCATATAGTCGGCGATTAATAGAGTAATTTCCAAGATCTTGGGTTTCGACATGGCGAACAGTAGTTTTTGCTCTTGTGACACAGAGGAAGCCAAAGTATCTTCACTGGACACCACCAACATAAAGTCATCTTGACAGCCGCCAAAAGTCATCACACTGGTATAAGGATAGCGGGCTATGGGAGTCATAGAAGACAATTCCAAAACATTTAAAGCATCTTCGGACACCGCCAACCAGGTCATGGCTTGATCGGAGTGCCTGGGCTTGGCCTGGAACAAACTGGCCCCAAAATAAGGCCATTTGCGGCAGCAGGTTAAATATATTCTAACACAATCCAAAGTACTGCGTCCTTTCAGCAAAATCCATTTGGTTATTAGTAACTCTTGTATTTCTTTCAGCTGATCCGGATTCAAAGCATCTCTATAGCGATAAGGATAGAATTTATCTAATGCCTTTATACCCACATTGGTGGTGGCACTTTTAGACTTTTCATGGGAATAATCACCCATGTCTATCTGGGCCATTAGCGAAGCCAATTCCAAAGCCAAGTCTCGCGATAGGGGAAATCTACCTTGCACAATTTGATTATTGGTTTGATAGCATAATAGCAATCTTTCCTTGTCGGTTTCAAATTTGACCGTATGCTTCCAATACAAACGATTTTTATAGGTCAATTGTATGACACGTGTGTTTTCAAATTTGCCCGAACCTTTCTCGCGCAAAGCCGTCTCCCATTTGGAGATAACATCACACAATTTAGCCAAAGGATCTAGATAATGTTCTAAATCCTTTTCAATGGGATCATCACTAAATAGGCAAAAACCATTTGAAGAGTCTCTGGTGCCTATTTCTTGGGCCAAAGTGCTTTGGAATTCTTCTATGGTAGTGGAACCATCAAATGAGACCACCTAGAAAGAGAAAAGTACACATACACAATTAACATTTTATGAAACATTTAATGCTATTTTGTTAGTTATGATTGAAAGTCTAAAGGATTTTCAATTAAAATTTTAATCAAAATAATAACAGCCAGTTCGTGGAAGATGACAAAACTCAAATGTGACCAGCCGATATATAGACGACTGATGTAGACATTTTTTAAATAACTAAGTACCCAGTAAACATTTTTTTGCTTTTTTTTGGATTTTTTTAATATTGGCACTTCTTAGTTTTGGCATTTTTTTTTTAGCCTTTTGGCGTTTTTTTTTATTTTTGGCGTTTTTTTCGTTTTTGGCGATTTTTTTCTTGTTTGGCGATCTAGTTTAGGCTTAGGGATTTTTTTTTAGTTTTATCACTTTTTTGTTTTGGCGATTTTTTTTGTTTTAACACTTTTTTATTTTGGGCTTTTTTCGGTTTTGGCAATTTTTTCGGTTTTAAAAAACCTAAACAAACTAAAAACTAAAATAAATCACCAAAACCGAAAAAAGAAAAAAAAACGCTAAAACAAAAAAAAAAACGCCAAAAAAATCTCAAAAACAATAAAAAATCACCAAAACTACGAAAAACAAAAACTGAAATAAATTCACAAAAAACCGATTTTTTTCCGGATACTTAAATTAAAAAAAAATATATTCATCAAGGACGATATTCAATTTTATAGGCTTATGCTGAGTACACTTCTGGTATTTCTTGTGTTGTCATTTTCAAAATATAAGCAACCACGTTCACATTATGCTTTTTTATATGGAAAGCAATGCCACACAACAAAAAATATCGGATATGACAAACGTTGCCATTACTACACACTATTGCGATGTCACAAAATGCTATAGTGTGTACTAAGCATAAGGTTAGTATAATATTACATATGTAGTGTCCGTACAGAACCCTTCGGGTGCGAGTGAAAGTCCAACTTTACTGAATTTATTTGAATTGTTGTACATATTGTAGCGATAAGAAAGGTCGCCTGTCTATTAATTCACCTTGTGTTAGCGTGTCTCCCCATAAACTGGCTGTAAGGTTTAAATACTCACTTGATACGTGGTATTCATCATGTGCACTGGTATGGCATGGGGCAGTGAATGGTGATAGGGATTCTTGAGCAATATCGATAAGACTTCCATGCGTGAGGGTTTCGTTTCGCGACCTCCATTCTTCAACGTTCTTTCTAAAGCTCGCTCGCAATAGGCGGCATATTTACCGGTCTCTGTTTTAGAATCAGCATTACGCGATAAATGCAATTTCAAATACCATAACAAGCGGCTGGACTTGGGCACAAACAAAGATACGCCCAATGACAAGAGCTGCCAACCTTGCACAAAAGAATAGGTGGGCGGATTGGATTTGCAGTCTATAATAGGTGGAGGTACAGGAGCCTGGAATAGAAAGAGAGGAAATTTTTTTAAACAAAATTTAAAAAATAAAATTTTTAAGGCTTTTGTCACACGTAATAAGAACATGCTGTTATTGCAGGAAAACAAAATTCTTTGATTTAATACCTGTAAAGAGGTGGGTGAACTGCCATTTGCTTGCGCATTACCACTTTGTTGAGTATCACAGGCAAATAAACTTTGCGTGGCACATAATAGTAGTTGCTGTAAATTGTTTGTTTTTTTCACAATTTTTGCAAAATTTCGTAACGTGTATTTAGTTTTTTTTTTTATTTTTATTTTAGAATTAATTTATTTTTCCATATAAGAAAAAAGATACAATGAAAAAGGCCAAAGGAAAAAGAATTGGTTGGTAAAAGTGCATTAAATTTAATATTTCTTTAAATTTTTGTTTAATTTTCGGTTTATGAAATTTTGTACAGTGTAAGTTTTGTATCATTAAAATATTTATTACGAAATATTCTTTTCGGGCATATGCTGGACGTTTACACAAATGAAATCTAATTAAAAATTTTAATAAAAAGCGCCAAAATCAAAACAAATAAAAATTATAAAAAAGTATTAAACGATAAATAAAAGAAGAAAAAAAATTCCACTCTAAATTCAAAAACTTTTAAAAGTTATATTTTTATAAGTGTATATAATATGCAGTATTATAGACTATACATAGATGGTTAAATAGTTAAGAATATGAAACTATGTATATTGTTTTATAAAAATGTTTTAATTTTCTTTAAATTAATTTACAGCAATTACATGTATGTGTACTTGTGTGTTCTCTTTGGTTCATTTAAAAATGTTTAATTTGTGAGCAAATAATTTAAAAAAATATGCAACTGTGTATATAAGAGTATATATATTTATACATTTTTTTATAAAATGTGGTAAAGACAAGTTTTAATAGCAATTTTTAATAGTTTTAAAAACTTAAGTTTCTTGATATTAAAATAAATCTGCCAGGCATCTTCATACTAAAAAGTTATGTTATTATGAGTAGAATTTAGAAACTTTTGCTAATGAGCTGCTAAAGTAATGATAAGGTCTCACTATATAAACGTTTACGAATGTGCTGCAAAGCTTGTGCTAATAAGTTGCTAAGTTTCTGCTAATGATATGAATAAATTTTGCTTATGAGCTGATGAACTAATGATAGCAACCTTACATTATAAACTCTTAGAAATATGCTAAGCTTGTGTTAATAAGTTGTTATATGCAAACTATCTTCATTTATATGCTCATAATAATGAGGTACTAAATGTCTACTAATGATAAAACTAAATTTTGCTAATGAGCTGTTAAATCATTACTTTAGCAACCTTACCTTATACACTCTTAGAAATGGGCTGCTAAGCTTGTGCTAATAAGTTACTAAAATTCTATCTACCGTGATTTATAAATTCATAACAATGAACTGCTAAGTTTCTGCTAATGATAGAAATAAATTTTGCAATAGTAGCGATCACACCTTATAAACTCCTAGAAATGTGCTGCTAAGCTTGTGCCAATAAGTTGCTAAAATGCTAACTACCCTGATTTATAAGTTCATAACAATGAGCTGCTAAGTTTCTGCTAATGATAGAAATAACTTTTGCTAATGACCCGCTAAAGAAATTGCAGCGATCACACCTTATAAACTCCTAGAAATGTGCTGCTAAACTCATGCTAATAATCTACTAATATGCTTATTACCATAATTCATAAATTCATTAGAATGAGCTGCTAAGTTTCTGCTAAAGTAATGGTAGCGACCACAACTTATAAACTCCTAGAAATGTGCTGCTAAGCTTGTGCTAATAAGTTGCTAATATGCTAATTATCTTCATTTTTAAGCTCATAATAATGAGCTGCCGAAATTCTGGTAATGAGCTGCGTACTACTTGTTAAACTTCTGCCGATGAGTTAATAAATTTCTGATAATAAGCTTCCAAGGTCTTGCTAATATGTAATATGTCAAAAATTTGAGCTAACAAGCTAACAGTTTTATAAGGTTTTACTAATGCAGATTTTACTAATGAGCTAGTTATGCGAATAGCTGCTGAAACTATGATAATTATTTGACTTTATAAGCTTTTGCTAATGAGCCGCTAAGTGTCTGCTAATGTCATGTTAATGGTTCCACTTTGTTAGTTCTTACTATTCAGCTGCCAACAAGCTGCTTAAATCATTTTATAAGGTCTTACCAACTTTCTTATTTACCTGTATTTTAAAAAGTTCTACCTTTTTGATAGAATTGAGAAATTTTAACTTAATTATGTTAATTTATGGACTGTTCAGAATGAGCTAATAAGTTTCTGCTAATGATATGACTAACTTTTGCTAATAAGCTGATAGATTGTTGATAACAATTTCACTTTATAATTTCCTACTAAATGGTCTGCTAAGCTTCTGCTAATAAGCTTACTCTACTTTTGCAAAGAGCTGCTCCACTTATGATAAGTTCCTGCTAATAACATGCTAAAGCTCTTAATGTTGAGCTGCTAACCTCCTGCCAAGAAGCTACTAAAATCTAACTAATTTCCTTATAGATTATAAATCCTTACTGACTTAAATATAATACAAAAGTAAATACATTACTTAAATATATTTAAACACTGCGCCAAGGAGCCACTTATATTATGCTATCGACTTTACTTTATAAAGTCTTACTAAAAAGCTGCTAAGGTTCTGATATTAACCTGTAAATATTATCCCAATGATATCACTTTATTAGCTGTAGATGTAGAGCAGCTAAATTTCTCTGCTAGGGCGCTGCTAAACTTCTGGTGATGAATTATTAAGCTGTCAAACATCTGCTTAACTTCTGATAACGATTTCAATTCATAAGTAGTTTAGTCTTTAGTTTAATTAGTCAGCGCTCTTACGCTGCAAGCTGTTACTAATGTGATGCCAAACTTCTGCTAATGAGCTGCTAAAGTTCTGCTAACAAGCTGCCAGCTCCTAGATTTTTCCTAATGAATTGCTAAGTTTTTGCTAATGCGCTACTAATAATAAGCTGCTAAATCATTCACCTAAACCAATGATTCGCTTACTAAGTGTTGAAAATCTTAGAGTACAACCTGAGGTAGCTCAAGTTGAGTAAGAGATCTTCAAAATGAAATATAACTTAATTCTTCGAAAGTTTAGGTTCTCTTATATAATTTTTATTAGTTTTACGATAGTTTTTAACAAAATTATGACATTTTAGTTGTTGTGACATGCATTTCTAGGCTAGTTCTTACACTTAATACACGAAAATAAATATTGTAATAATGTTGTAAAAAGAAACTGCTCTAGTGCTATTGAGAAAAGCTGCTGAAAAGCTCAATTAAATCAAAGTAAGCAAAGCTATTCAAAAATTCAATGCTTTTGAGTAAAAACAGTAGTAAAATCAAAATCTTCGCTTAAGTTAACTTATACTTCTTTAAGCATATAAATGAATGTTTGTTTGTGCTAACTCTGTTATTATCGAGGTTCCATCATCGACGGCTTTAAAATATAAGCGTACACTAGGTCAGGTAACTTCTCAGATACTTAAGATTTATCATTTAAGAGAGACTATCAACAAACTGCATAGTCCTCTTTAGCCATAGATATGTAAACACTATATGGTTTTAAGCTAATTACATTTCGTACAGTAACATTCACAAGAGATAAATTCGGTAGTTAATCAGCAGATATTGCCAGTCGCATTAACATGGCACGTAATGATTTCGCCAAATCGCTGTTTGGAGCCGGGCCGAAAGGAAGCACAGCTGACTGCTACCGGGAGCGTCCACAGGTTGCGGATAGTGGAATGCTCCGAGATATGCAGAGCAGTTACTATAGCAGCCGCAGACAATCAGCGGCTCCGAGTGGAGAGTATTAGACAATGGACTTACGATACTTGGAACGTCAAGTCGAATGATTGGCTCCTCTAAATAACCAATAGCCAACTACTGCCAGCGACTGTCCCTCATGCTAGAGGCGGCTGGAAGCTGGCTTCAGATCTTGTTACAAGCGGCTCGATTTACAAACGTGCTACAAGGCTTCTAAGCCAGCCCTCCTTGACAGCCCCAGTTCCAGAATCAGACGTGGAAGCCCAATCAGCTACTCATATTAAACCAGATTTTATCGAAACCTCATTTGAGGCCCTATGCTCCTCCTTATAGGATACTAAAGGACCTAACATACCAAAATTTTAATTTTCAATTCTAACGCAAGGTCAACATTGCTGTTCAGGTGCGAAACGTGGAATATGGCAACGCGCGTGACCCGGTTCTTCAGGTATTTGTGAACTAAAATACCTTCAAGGAATCTTGCGTGTATATTGGACCTCATTGATATTCAATAACGAACACTGGCCGGATACAAATCAGCAACGAATTGAGATGGAAATAAAAAGACACAAACTGGACTGATCTGGAAACACTGTCCGTGAGCCACTAGATAATATTACCAAGAAATCCGTAGACTTCAGCGGATACTAATCCAAATGTAAAATCAGAGCGCCTCCTTCATCGGTGTTAAGTAGCAGAATCATCGGCGAAGTAAAATAACCAACAAATTGGATACTAAATACAGCTTCGAAAAATTAATTACACCTCATTGACACCAGAGGCGCAGCAACACTGCACTTTTAAAATAAACCGTGCAAAAAGCAGAGTTGTAAAAGAATGTGAGTTTCATCTATCTTTTCCTTCACCAACTATTTTCTTTTTACTATCCCTTTCCTAAAAGGAGGTAACACTGCGTAATAGTACGAGTGCTAATATTTATATTTTGGGAGAAGCAAATAATAAGAAAAATTTTTAAATGGAAATGGCTTTATTGTTTTTCGAAATATTCACCTCGATGGTCAATACACTTTTGCATTCGTTGAAACCATTTGTCATAGCAGTTTTTCTATTCCTCTTGAGATACTTCCAAAACATGGTTTTTGAAAGCATCGACTGCTTCTTCGGAGGATATGCAGTCTACCTTTGCTATTCAAGACTGTACGGAGGATGAGTCATCAATTCGATGTTTTGGCTGCTCAAAAATTCACTTGTTTGACGAGATGTGCGAGAGCTCGCATTGTCATAATGAAAAATGATTCGTGTTCAGGGGTTAGTTTTACGAATTTCTCCGAAGACTTCCGGCAAACAAATGGTCGTGTTCCACTCTGAATTGACAGGCGTCCATTTGCTTCGCTGTGCTTGTTTCACGAATAACTTTTGTTGGATTTAGCTAATTTTGGAATACCCACACGGTCGAGTGCAGTTTTGTCTCTGGCTCATAGGCATATATCCATGATTCGTCACTGCAAGAATGCCTCTATCTCACAATATTTCACATGAAGATCTTGCACTATCAGTTAATGCACTGCATCGATGTTTTATGGCTCAACAGCCGATTTTGGAGGACCTTCACGGAATTCGTCGGCGACGGAACTACGACCACGATTGAATTCACTATACCAGCGATATACTGTGGTTTTTGATGGTGCTTTATCGCCATACAAAAAACTGAATTCATCGACACATTCTCGTTGAGATAATCCACATCTAAAGTCGTGAAAAATTATCCAACGAAGACATTCTCTTGAAATTTCCATATTTTTTTTGCCAAATTGATTTTCTGAACTCACTGTAAGCGAAACTTTGTGAGTACGTTTATGATAAAAAAATTTCAAATTTCTATTATAGTGTTGCCAAATTTTAGCTTAGTTCCCCTCGTAGTAGGCATTCATTCATTTAAAAAAAAAAAAAAAAAAAAAAAAAAAAAATGAAAACGACAGGAAGCTGGTGCATTTGACTACCATCACACACACCTGGAAATGACAAAGCACTCCAACCGAACTATACACACTACGATTACAGTGGAACGAAGTCAAACATCGCGCAGACGATCGAATTCATTCGTATCAACTTGTTGCATCCCTATGCTCCCTAGAGGAGTGCAACGAAGATAGATTTACCCAGCAAAAAATTACACATTACCATCAGAACTACTTGCCATATAATGACTTACTTTTCTGATTGCCAAATTTCATTACTCGCTTACAAATCTCATTACCTAAAATGTAAAAAAATTATGTACAAGTTGCTAAATGAAGAGAATGATTTTTTTAAATTGAATAGATTACGTGAGTAAGTTTCCAAATAAAAAAGGTAAGTACTTCTCAAGAATCAATTATTTTAGTCTCACGCCTTGTTAAAATCATTAAGTTGGTAATCCAGTAAGGAACAGCTTCCACCAAAAATGCTTAATTCCAAACTCGATTACCTTTTTTGAAATTTTTTGCTGGGTATTTATATATACATAAGTACATGTATATTAGGCTTGCTATCTATTCTGAACTTCTTTTATCAGATGCCAATAGGCGGCGGTCTTCTCCATATACTGCATGCATTTTAATTAATAAACGTTTCTGGAAACTTTTCTCTAATTCACTAAATTTTTCGCTAAAATATCTAAAGTACTATAGATTAATATGTGTTAGTTGTAACGAAAGTAAAATAATGAAAATTAAATTAAAATGAAATATACTAAATTAACTAAAGTTAAGAATGGGAAATGAAGTAAAATAAAAAGCAGTTTGCAACTTAAAAAAACTTACGCGCGTTTGCTTGCCCAGTTTCTTGTTTACCTGGACGCCAACACTAAGTTTTTGGCCCGTATGCCGGGATGTCTGTTTAATCAATATGCAAATCATTTCCGTTTGCAAATCGGGCATATCCAAGCAATGTTGTAAAGCATTTTGTGCCAAAATTACATGATAATCAATCCCCGGTTGGTTAACAGCCACCGACATAAAGAGTTGTATGCTCTAAAGAAAAAGAGAGATAGAAATATATATATAAAGAGATAGAGTGCCAGACCAAAAATATTTACCTTGAACAATTTTATGGCTTCTGGATGCATGACTTCAGTGTGTAAGGTAGTTAAAGGTGCGGTTATAGTATCTTTGGTATGCAGCAAGATGGGATGACGCCAAATAACACAGTCTATTTGTTTTCAAGAATGATTAGTTATGAAAAAAAAAACCAAATGTTTCTAATTTCTAAAAACTTACTGGGATCACCATCAGTTTCCATTAGCTTTTGCACCAATTGCTCATATTGGGAGCCAGCACTGGGTCCTCCACCCGATACCACAGTTAAATGATACAGCCAATTATCACGTTCAGCCTTGCCGGGCAATATCAAATAGGTAGGTCCCTGATGAGCTGGATATATGGCCACCGTTAAGTGAGCCTGGCTCTGGGGATCTTCTCGTTCCTCGGAATCTGAATCAGAAACATGTTCCACCTCCTCTACTCTTGCGTCACGCATATTTATCTGACCCAATGGATTCTGCTTTGAGTTGTAGAAAAATACAAATTAATTTGATATTTAAACAAAAAGAAAAAAAATTGTGAATGCTAGATCCTTACAGTCTCATTGGGAGCCTTAAAATATAAAAACATTTTGCCCAACAAAACGCACCAACATTTTTTGGCGTGACCGTTCTTGACTTTGGTTACCCAGCCCTGTAGCGTTGGCTTTTGATCATCCCTACTGAGCAAAAGTTTGGTGGCATTTCTTCTTTGCACATTTTGCAAAACCCTGATCCAATCATCCATGGTAGCATTGGACTCAGCCGTTAAATAGTATACTTTTTTACCGGTATCAATTTCAAAAGTAGACGCTCCTTCTGCCTTATTTATGCGGCAGACTTCGTCCAGCAAAATTTGCCCCTGAGGCTTGCGATTGACATCATGCTGGCTCTTCCAGTACGTAAGGGAACCATTTTTCAAAACGAACCAACGTTTGCGCCAGGTTTTCAGTTTACCACCCAGCTTGGCTAAATGGCCAGCCTAGGAGCAAAGATTTATAAATAGAAGTAATTAATTTGGAACTGTTAGAAAGAAGTGTTTACCTTTTCCAATGACTCCAATTTCTTACTGGGCGAATCCACATACGATTGCCGCATTAATAGCGACGGCATGCTGGCATCCATGGGACATGTTGATTCAGATACAGCGTCCGGAGGCAGAGCGTAATCATCGGAGAGGCCTGATTCAAATGAAATGTCTGAAATTACTGTGCCACTCATTGGATGGTGGGAGGGGGCACGTAGATGATGATTGTTGGCAGACGAGAGCCTGCGATATTGTGCTGTATTGTTTGGTGATGGTGATTTATGAAGAGTTGGATTAGAGTGAGTGTATAAATGTGCGTGATAGCGAGTAAAAGGCAGGGTCATGGTATGAATTTTATATTCGTGGGATGCTCGAACAAAATGAGATTGTTGACTGAGCTGATTTGCTATCATATGCACGCAGCCAAGAGAGAATATGCGTGTGTGTGTGTGTGTGTGTGTGAGAGTTATTACGGTTTGAATAAAAGGAGTTAGTGCAAGAGGAGTGCAGGGAAAGAATGCAAATGATTTAATGTGAGAATTTAAATAGTTTTTGTTTAGTATTTGAGTTTTGTTTTCTTATTCAATATCATTTCAATTCTTTAGGAATGGAGATTAAAAACAAATATAGGAAGCAGTTGGCTAATTATGTTAATAAAAACGTGCTTGGATTAAGTAACAACAAAACTGATTTTATTTTATGTTTAGGGCGTGGCATATGTTAGTTTTTGTTCTAGGATTTACTTGCAGGAGATTTACTGCCAATTAATTTCTTTACCTTTCACCTTAAATAAATTTTGGAATTTCATAACAAAGTTTAAGTTTTGTTTAATCTACCAACAAATCATTAACTACGCATTCAGTGAAATTGGGGTAATTCAGAGATAAAAGGGTTGAACCATATATCTACATTCATAGGGGATTGGTTGATTTTGAAAAGCTTACCTCTTGGTTTAGTATTCTTGGGACTTTCCGAACCACTGCGCTTAGCGGGACTCAAGGACGAGGAAGTTTTACAACTTTTTGAGGGACTGGAAGCACTACCGGAAGTTGAAGTTTCTGTATTATCGGTGCTCGAAGAGTTATGTGAGTTGTGTGTAAGCATGACGGCATGGTCTTCGCCATCACTCGAGTCGTCACTCGAGTCACCGGTGAAAGGCATGGAACGTATTTGGGAAGCACGCTGGAAAAAGTAAAATAATTTTAAAGCATAACCAAATAAAACATATGTGTCACAATATTTTTTTTTGTATTTTGTATTTTATTTTGTGTAAAAATGTCATGTAAGTAGCTTGTACTACAGCCGCCTGATAAAAGAAAGAGAAAGCCCCTAACTCATTATTTTTTTTTGAAATCGAATTTTCGGTATACTATTTCGATAGAAGAGCAAAAATTTCGATTGAAAAAAACAACTTTGAGTTATAGCCTTTCTCTATTAAAGTAACGATTTGCTCATGTCTTCATTGAATTGTATGTAAGTTGAAAATTACTTTTTTTGAGTTGTAACACTATTGAAATAAATGGACCCTGTTGTTTTCGCTACGATGTCTATCTGTCCGTCTGTCTGCAACAGGCTATTTTCTTGTGAAATTTTCACAGAATATGTAAAACTTTGGCCGCTACAACAAATTTATAAAGCGAGCTACGAAAAATGTTTGAAATCGTAATGGAATACACATAAAATTATATCGAGCTATAACCGCCAAAAAGCTTAACCGACAAATTTTTATGTGTGTGAAGATAAATTCGAATTTAACTAGCAGAGACAGGAACCAAAATTTCTAACATAGCTTGTTAAGCATATAACAGAGCCCTGTTAGCTATTTAACAGTAGTCGCTAAATGGATTGTTATTCCAAATCCTTGGAACTGGATGATAGATATTTTTTTTAATTGGAAAAATTGCTCCAAAATGTAGTTCATGAAATTATAAAAGTATTATGGTGAAAATATGTCTGGTAGAGCCAATAAGTTAGATTTAAGAAAACACTGTTTTCTTGAGAAGATAAGTGCTCCTTTGGATAAAATATGGAAGAGCACACGTACTACACCATATAGGTGTGGTACTCTGAAAGGTCCTAAATGTGACCCATGTGTTCACGTTTCTCAAATAATTTTGGGAATTGAAATAATCGATTTTGAAAAATATGCTTTTTTTGTTGAAATTTCTTGAGAAGACCAGTGGTCATTTGGATAAAATATGGAAGAGCACACGTACTACACCATATAGGTGTGGTACCCTGGAGGGTCCTAAATGTGACCCATGTGTTCACGTTTCTCAAATAATTTTGGGGATTGAAATAATCGATTTTGAAAAAAATGCTTTTTTAAGTGAAATTTCTTGAGAAGATCAGGGTAAAATATGGAAGAGCACACGTACTACACCATATAGGTGTGGTACTCTGGAGGATCCTAAATGCGATCCAAGTGTTCACGTTTCTCAAATAATTTTTGGAGTTGAAATAATCGATTTTGAAAAATATGCTTTTTTTGCTGAAATTTCTTGAGAAGATCAGTGGTCATTTGGATAAAATATGGAAGATTGATTGCCAAATTTCATTACCTCCAGAGTACCACACCTATATGGTGTAGTACGTGTGCTCTTCCTAATTTTACCAAAATTACCACTTCTTTAAAAAAAAGTTACTAAAAAAGCATTGTTTTTCAAAATCAATTTTTTCAATTCTCAAAATTATTTGAGAAACGTGACCGATTGGAACATATTTAGGAACCTTCAGAGTACCACACCTATATGGTGTAGTACGTGTGCTCTGCCATATTTTACCCTGATCTCAAGAAATTTCACCAAAAAAAGCATATTTTTCAAAATCGATTATTTCAATTCTCAAAATTATTTGAGAAAGGTGAACACATGGGTCACATTTAGGACCCTCCAGGGTACCACACCTATATGGTGTAGTACGTGTGCTCTTCCATATTTTATCCAAATGACCACTGATCTTCTCAAGAAGTTTCAACAAAAAAAGCATATTTTTCAAAATCGATTATTTCAATTCCCAAAATTATTTGAGAAACGTGAACACATGGGTCACATTTAGGACCTTTCAGAGTACCACACCTATATGGTGTAGTACGTGTGCTCTTCCATATTTTACCAATATGACCACTTCTTTAAAAAAAATTTACTAAAAAAGCATTTTTTTTTTCAAAATCGATTTTTTCAATTCCTAAAATTATTTGAGAAACGTGACCGATTGGAACATGTCTGGGAACCTTCAGAGTACCACACCTATATAGTGTAGTACGTGTGCTCTTCCATATTTTACCCTGATCTTCTCAAGAAATTTCACTAAATAAGCATTTTTTTCAAAATCGATTATTTCAATTCCCAAAATTATTTGAGAAACGTGAACACATGGGTCACATTTAGGACCCTTCAGAGTACCACACCTATATGGTGTAGTACGTGTGCTCTTCCATATTTTATCCAAAGGAGCACTTATCTTCTCAAGAAAATAGTGTTTTCTTAAATCTAACTTATTGGCTCTACCAGACATATTTTCACCATAATACTTTTATAATTTCATGAACTACATTTTGGAGCAATTTTTCCAATTAAAAAAAAAATATCTATCTCGATCCAGTTCCAAGGATTTGGAATAATAATCCATTTAGCGACTACTGTTAAATAGCTAACAGTGCTCTGTTATATGCTTAACATGCTATGTTAGAAATGTTGGTTCCTGTCTCTTCTAGTTAAATTCGAATTTATCTTCACACACATCAAATTTTTTGGATCTTGTTTTTTCTTGACGAAAATCAATTATTGACTATCGCAAAAAATCGATTATTTGGTAAAAAAATCAAGTTCGAAAATTATTTTTTTGGCGGTTATAGCACAGTTATACAGAGTATACCCATGTACTCGTAACATTGAAATTTAAAAAAATATTAAAGGGTATTCTGTCGTTTAATGTAATTTTGACCATCTCATTTTTACAGCTTGCTGTATCTGGGAGACCGTAAGATTCAAACTCTAAAAATTTTCAAAAACGCTAAAACTAAAAAATTAAATATTCGCCAAAATCCGAAAAAATGTCAAAAAGCTAAAAAATCTTCAAAACAAAAAAAAAAAAGCGCCAAAAATAAATAAAAATCGATAGAACTAAACTAGGTAGCCAACAATTACAAAAAAATGCCAAAAAAAACCGAAAGAAGCGCCAAAATGAAAAAAATTGCTAGAACATAAAATAGCTAAAACTAAATCGTCAAAAACCGAAAAATTCACTAAAAACAAAATAACCAAAAAAAAACCCCAAAACTAAAAAAACGCAAAAAAACAAAAAAAAACTAAAAAAACGCCAAAACCAAAAAATCGCCAAAAACAAAAAAAAATCGCAAAACCTAAAAAAAATCGCCAGAACAAGAAAAAAAATAGCTAAAACTAAATTAAATCGCAAAAAACAGAAAAAATCCCCAATAACTAAAAAAACCTAAAAACAAAAAAAAAACCAAAAACTACAAAAACCGAAAAAACCAAAAACCCAAAAAACAAAAAAAAAAAAAAAAAAAAATAAAAAAAAAAATAAAAAAAAAATAAAAAAAAAATCCCCAAAGCTATATTGAATCGCCAAAAACTGAAATAATCGCCAAAACAAAAAAAAACCCAAAAAATAATTAACGCCAAATCCAAAGAATCCCAAAAAAACGGAAAAAAGCGCCAAAACTAGGAAAAAGCGTCAAAAACCTAAAAATCCAAAATGCCAAAAAACGAAAAACTAAAAAACGCCAAAACTTAAAAATCGCCACAAACCGAAAAAATTGCGAAACGAAAAAAATCGTCCGAACAAAAAATCGCTAAAGCGATTAAGTCGTCAGAAACCGAAAAAATCGCCAAAAACGAAAAAAAAGCCAGAACTAAATAACTCCAAAAGCCGAAAAAATTTAAAAAAAAACTGTAAAAAAGCGCCAAAAATTAAAAAAACGCCAAAAACTGAAAAAACCCAAAACTAGAAAACGCCAAAAAACCAAAAGCTAAAAAATCGCCAAAACTTAAAAAATCGTCCAAAAACCGAAAAAGTTCGAAATAAAAAAATTGCAAGAATAAAAAAAATCGCTAAAATTAAATTAAATCGCAAAACGAAAAAAAAAAATCGCTAAAACTAAATTAAATTACCAAAAACCGATAACCATTCCAAAAAACGAAGCAAAAACCCCAAAACTAAAAAAAATCGCCAAAAACCGAAAATTTTTTTACCGGGTACCTAATTTAAAAATAAATGTCTATCTACATCCACGTAAAATATTCCATTATATAGGCTAAAGTTCGTGTGCGTGTTGAAGGCGCAATTTATTGAATTTATTAAAATACAATTTTATATAAAGGGTGTTTTTTATTGAGGTATAGAACTTTAAGTTGGCATCACTTTTTTAACTGGCGGCCATTTTGTCAGCTGTCAAGTGATTAATATTTAGTTTGGTTTGCCATTTCATCATGAACAGGTTGACAAAAGAACAACGCTTGCAAATCGTGGAAATTTATTTCGAAAGTAATGGTTCAGTTCGCGAAGTTTACCGCAAGCTCCGTCCATTTTATGGTCGACATAATCGTCCATCAGAGCAATTAATTCGGTTAACCATGGATCGTTTTCGCACTACGTTTACTCTATGTGATGATACGCATCCGCAGAGACGTCGAACAGTGCGCACCGAAGAAACAATTGCCGCTGTAGAGCAAAGTGTTGAAGAGGACCCGAATGAATCGATTCGCCACCGTGCACAGCAATTGGAGCCGACTAACCGACTATTTTGTTCCCGAATTGGATGGCATGAATGTGGATGAGTTGTGGTTCCAACAAGACGGCGCTACATGCCACACAGCGCACGTCACAATCGATTTATTGAAGGAAACATTCGATGAGCGCATAATTTCGCGGAATGGACCTGTCAATTGGCCACCAAGATCGTGTGATTTGACACCATTGGATTATTTTCTTTGGGGATATGTGAAGTCGCTCGTCTACGCCAACAAACCAGAAACGTTAGGGGACTTGGAAGCCAACATTCGTGGCGTTATTGCCAACATACGGCCCCATATGCTCGAAAAAGTGGTTGAAAATTGGACCTGTAGAATTGGCTTTATTCGAGCCAGCCGCGGCGGCCACATGCCCGAAATCATATTTAAACATTAATGGCATAAAATTATCCTTCCAATAAAGCCAAATTGATGGACATTAAAACGATTTTCTTGTGTTTTATTTCAATTCAAAGTTCTATACCTCTTAAAAAAACACCCTATAGTTGTTAGCATCTTTTTTCTCTTGCGCCTACTTTCCGATATTTTTGCTTAATGTTCGATTAATCTTGCTTATCTTTTGTTTTGTTCCCTTGCTATTATGATTTAGAATTCTAAAAATTTATGGCATATTTTTAAAGTATTTTTTTATTTCTCCCATTTATAAATAAAATTTTGGGTAACTTAAAAAATTTAGCATATTTTTAGCTGCAAAAAAATTGTCGAAGTTGAGCAGAACTTTTCTTTGGTATCTCTAAGGGTTACGTTAACGAAAATTATTAACTTGACTTTCACCCGGTGAAAAATATTTGTGTGGCAGCACTCTACTCTTGAAAAGCTGTTGTTTTTTATATTTATTTTCTTTACATACTTCTTACAACTACAATTCGAGTTGAAAAAAATCAGCCAATGTAGCAATGGTAAAGTAAGAAAATAAAAAAATATGTTGACTATTGAGTTCTTATTTCAACTTTGTTATTTGTTGAAATTCTCATTTGTTTAAATGAAAGTTTATAACATAATAACTCTAGTTGTTCTAAGAAACTTTGGGTAAAGGTTTCCTGATAATCTGCATTAGCAACAGTGAAATGGGCATAGGATCCAGCAAAACCCCCAATAATAAATTTCAGTGTATTTTTAAGCCTAAACCAAAAAAAGGGCCTGGCAAAAAATTACACATTACCATCAGAACTACTTGCCATATAATGACTTACTTTTCTGATTATCAAATTTCAATACTCGCTTACAAATCACATTACATAAATGAGAAGAATGATTATTTTAGATTTAAAAGATTACGTGAATATGTTGGCAAATGAAAAATGTAAGTACTTCTGAAGAATCGATTATTTTAGTCTCTCACGCCTTGTTAAAATCATTAAGTTGGTAATCCAGTACATACTTCCAGTACATACTTCCACCAAAAATGCTTAATTCCAAACCCGATTACATTTTTTTTGAAATTTGCCTATCTGTGTGTATGTAAATAACGAGTCCACGTACAGACCAAACGCCTGGACCGATTTTGATTTAGTTTTCCTTTCTGTGTAAAAGGTGACTTGATCAAGGGTGTTCTTTTGCTGTGTTTATAAAAGACAATCTAGCCATTTAGAAGATAGCACATCTTTTCTAGATATATCGGGGGTTTTTAAAATTTTTAATTTTTGTTATTAATAAAAAATATTTTACTGAATAAGTAAAATAATAATTTCAGATTATTAGTGAGTTGACAAATGTTTAACTTATTTTTTTTTTAATTTCTTTCGGGCTCTCCAAGTAAACTTTTATCAAGTCACGAAATATTTTCATTCAAAACCAGTTCGATCCTGCCTTAAAAAAAATAACGTAAACTTGCTTTTCCTTGCTAGTCTCTATCTAAATAGTTCAGTTATTTGCCTGTCCTACAAAAATCAGTTAATGGGACTAATCTGGTTTTGTTCGCCAGCTTCGCATGTTGTAGCTCGAAAATCAATTCCCAGACTGCTAACTAGTTTCACTGACATTGTGATATTAGATGTCAGAGACAAAGCAAAGTATATTATGTTCTCTGCGACTTTCCCACTTTAAAATATCTCAGAATTAAGTTTTGCGAGGGAACTACTTTAAATTTTATCGAAATTTATGCTCAACTCAACACATGAAGCAATTGGCCTAAATTGGCCTAAATCTCAGGCCATAATTATAATGCGATGCTGTGGGTCGGCGTGCTCCAGGCACTTTTTAATACATCATATTTTCCAGGCTCTTATTAAGGAAAACTTTCGATCTTGGACTGTGGTCAAAAGAAGTGATCAAATAGGGCCTGTTCCGAAATGCATCACTGATTTGTATCATACGAGCAAACTTTAATTTAAACGCAATTTAAGTTCGCTGATAATCTTTTTTAGTAGTATCCATGTTTATAACATTTATTTGTGCGTTATCTACTTTAGCGAAGCACTAAAGAACCTTTAAATTTCAGGCCTATAATCAGTAGTCAACAAGCCAGAAATGATATTGGAAATTTGCAAAAAATCAGCCGACTAGATCACCCGCACCCAAGCTACCTCGATGAGTTACTGGAGTCTTTTTCCAACAGTCTTTCATGTTCTTACATTTCCAGGGTATTGCGGAAAGTCGGAAAGGTTTTTTTTACGCTTGAACACTATTTTTGTGTAATTGTTTCTTAGTTAATAAAATGGAAAGACTACTAGTTGACCTTGGCTTAACGCAGAAACTGTCACACAATCAATTCAGTGGATTATGAGGCAGATCTTTGGTTAGGTTAGGTAGAAAAGGTTCAATCGGTTTCGCATTACACTTATGCTCTTATAATCGCAATGGACCCAATTGGGTCTCCGAGTGGTGGTGCGGTATAGCACCACCCTTCCTAACCTATGTTCTTATAGCATGTGTACGCTCTTGTTCAATGAATATTCATAAAAGCCTATCAAACTTAGTCAGGTTAGGAATCTAGTCTCCTCAATACACCTTCTTAGGGGTTTCCAGCCTGAATCATTAAGATATTCCATATCTGGTACATTTTCCAGATGAAATAAAAAATAGCTGTACCCATGGTAGTTAGTTGTTATTTTCATAGAAAAGTCTTTTAAGCACATAAATATGACTCCGAAAATCTCCATGATCACCATTCTCAATCAAATCGCCGTAATTTGCTAAAAAACAAAGCAATCACTTTCTCCACGGTTGAAAAAAAAACTGCAGATAGCGTGTTAAAGCTCAGTACATCAAGAGTATTGGCTGTTCCTTTAAGGGAACAGATACTTTGAGAATTTGTCAGAGCTGGGGTCTGGTTGGTTGGTTGGTTTACGTCGCTGCCTACTGCACGCAGGTAATCAAGTAGAATCTATATGATTCATGGGGGGAGCTGGGCTCTAATAGTTTGAGATTGTGGCATTCGATATCGTACCATATTATTACATTGTTTGATAGCTAATGCTGTAATCTCAAACCGAAAAAAACATGATCGAAGAAGCTCTTTATCGAAAGCGAAGATTAGATCCCTGGTAACCTCACCAAAATCATAGAAGCTAGCATATGGTTTATAGCATTGAATAGTGAGAATTCAGCTCAAGTTATGCAGGCAACTCTTGAAATGAATGAAAACTTTCTAAATTATATGTCTGCATATTTAAAAACAGTCAACTTACCCCCTTAACGGTGGCATAAACGGGTACTGATATATCACAGAAACCTCCACTGGCAGTTTGCTGTTGCCTTGTGGGCAATTGGGGCGTTCCAGACGCATTAGCCCCCTCATTTAAGGAAGCGGGTGTGTGACGACCCTGATGACCTGCTGCATTATTCAAAGTGTTGCAATGACTCATCGCCTCACTAGTAGTGGATTCTTGTATATCGGGCGGCGGCTGAGGCTGGGGGTGAGGCTGCTGGGTATGTCTGTCCAAAGTGCCTCCTCCGTGCTCTGAGGCTCCAGCTAAACCATCATTAGCCACCTGATAGATTTTTGCCTCCCACGATGGAAATCGATGTAGAGGTGGCGTAGGCGGCCGTGGAACTCCACCCATTTCGCTGGTAGTTGTGGTAGTACTTGAATTGCCACCGCTTGCCATGAGAGCAGGATTGTTTTTCATCCAGGCAGGCATTTTCTCACACGAGGGTGTATAAATTTCAGCATAATCGTGAGCTGTATCCGTATCGGAACTATCGGGTCTGCCATTTTTAACAGCAGCCGCTTGCTTTGATATGCTGGCTAATGGCGCCAATTGCAGGCCATCCACGGCTGCGACTAGATTTCGCTCCAGCTCTGTTGGCTCCATGGATAAGTTTCTTCTGTGCTGGTGGTGAGGGTAGGAGGCGGTTAAAGGACGATTTATAATTTCTTGGGTATCTAAACTTTCGCTACGTCTTCGATTCTCTTTGGAAGCAGCAAAATCTTGCACATCCAAACTTAAACTATTTCTTACGGGACCTATAACACTATGTCGATTCGATTGATTGGCTATATAGTTTTTTAGCAATTCCAGCTGTTGATTGCACTTTTGATTCTGTTCACGCAGTAATTGATTTTGTTCTTCCAAATCGCGAAGTTTATTGTTGACCCACTCTTTGATTTTGGCCGCTTTGGCTTCGATTTGTTTCGCGTCCTGCAAACGCAATTGACGTTGTTCTTCGACTTGGATTTCAAGCGATGTTATGGTTTTTTCTGCATCTGGAAGACTTGATGATAGTTGTGGTTGCTGTTTTTGACTGGCAGTTAAAGTTGCTGCATTGGCTGGAGTTTGTTGCTGATGTTGGGCTTGTTGTGGTGTCTGATGTTCTGCTTGACCTTGATGATGATTCGATGAGCTGTTGTTGGTGTTGGTTGTGGCTGTGGTTGATGGTGGTTTCGGCCATTCACTCAGCCTTTGTTCCATAGCCCGCACCTTAAAATAAAGGAAAGTATAAAAGTCAGTATAAATATGTTAATAAATTTCTTTTAGGGTTCCGTACACCAAACGTGAAAAGGAACCTTATTGTCCGCATGTCCGTCACAGGCGGTTTTCCCGAGAAACGTAACAGCTACGGACCTGAAATTTTCACAGAATACATATGTCAAACTTTCTCCAACACAACAACAAATATATGACAGTTAAAAATTATAGGGTGTTCTAAACCAAGCAACATATGTTGAAATCGTATGTAATATACATACAATTATATAGACACATGAAATTTTCAAAGTAGACTACATGAATTAACACTGAAATTAAAAAATCAAAATTAAAGGGTATTCTATCAGTTAATGTAATTTTGAAAGCTTCCTGAATCTTGGAAACAGTAAGAGGCAAACTCTTGATTATTTTCAAAAATGATAAAACTAAATAACAAAAATTGGAAATTTTAAAATCCTCCGTTGTATCTAAAAAAGATGTGATATCTTTTAAACGGCTGGAGCGATTTTCCTGAAACACAGCTAAGAACACTCTCGATCAATTCACCTTTCAAACAGAAAAAACTAAATCAAAATCGGTACAACCGTTTGTTTGGTCTGTACGTGGACTCGTTCATCTTTACAATTAAATGAAAAATATCACCAAAAATAAAATAAATCACTAAAATGCAAAAAAATCACCCGAAGTAAAAAGGGCACCTAAAAACTAAAAAAATCCCCACAAACCGAAAAAATCGCCAAAATGAAAAAAAGCGTCATACGGTATTTTTCGATTGTATTTCCTAAAATAATCCTAGCATTGTACCTCCATACCAAGTAAGCAAAGTTAGTTACTTCATATTTTCCGGTAATACTGCAAAACTGTTAAGTGTTTCAGTTCAATTCCTACAGTCAATATTGCATGTTCATATACATAATCGCGATATTATGTAAACTATTTAATTCCAAAGAATTATGTTTTGTGCAGAAGAAAGGAACAGTTTCAGGGAAATGAAATATGTTCTTAATTAAATTTGTAGTTAAGACTGTTCTTTAGCCATAAACTCGTATCTTATGTTATCTAAATTCACTAAAGATTAATAAAAAATTGTTGCAATATGTCACCATATGACCATCGATTTCAAACATATGTAATTGTGCTCAGAGCATAATTTTTAGAGCCTAATTTTGAAAAACGCCATGTATGTATTTTGTTTTTGTAATTTAAATTTTTTCCATATAAAATTTTTGTTTTACAAAATTAGGCTCTTAATAAAAAAAGTTCAAGTTTTCCAACTCTGGAATCTTATTTTTGATTTTTCTGATTTTAGTATTGATTTATTTTGTTATAAAATATAAAATATGCTTAATAAACAAAAAAAAATAGTTTTATGTAGATTCTTACATATATCAATAAAAAAATTTTAAATTTTCCAGCTCTGGAACTGTTTTATATTTTTGAAATTTTTTTTATAAAACTCTTTCCTTCTACAAGATAAAATATATTTGATTTAAAAGAAAAAAATTATTTGACCTAGTTACTTTAATATAAAAAAAGTTTGAATTTTCCAAGCCTGGAACCATCCTTTTATATTTTTTGGTTTTTTATACCAATCTATTTATTTTAATAGTATAAATTATGTTTAGTTTAAAGAGAAAATAAAAAAATTATTTAAAAAAATTTAATTTTCCAACTCTGGATTTTTTTTTATTGATTTTTAATACCAATTTAATAGTTACTAAAATATAAAATGTGTTTATTTACGAAAAAAAAACAAAAATTAGTTTTAGCTAATTACTTTTACATGGCAAAATAAAGTTTTAATTTTCCAGCTCTGAAATCGTCTTTTAGATTTTGATGATTTTCAATACCAATCTATTTTAGATAATTTCTCATACACCAGTGCGAGACCGAAGTCTCTAGCTTTTCTGTGAGCTTCCAAGAACCGATTTCACGTACAGACCGACAGACAGACAGAGTCCTTATTTATAAGGACTCAGAATATATGTATACTTTATGGGTCGCATATGAATATTGTGTAAATTACACACGGAATGACCAACCTATTTATGTATACCCTTCACCATTTTCGGTGAAGTGCGCTAATTTGTAATGTTCCCTCGGCAACAATGTGCCAGTCTATTGCAGCAAAAACCAAATATTTGCGAGACTTATTGTTAATGTTAATGCATTCTTTTAGGGGAACGGAAGTTTAAAAGTGTCTTGCTTTGCTTTTTTTGTAAGTAGAAGTAATTAAACAATTCGCGTGATTGCTAAGACTGCGTGAATTAACAATAGAATATTAAAATATATATTTGTTATCCAAAGTTTTAAAGATGACAAAGCAATGAAAGTTTGTCATGATATTTAGCTTTACTCTTGGGCTTGTATTGTCTCTCGTCGTTGCACAGAAAAAATTATTCCCAAAAAATTTTTAAACAAATATTTGTTTGAAATCAAACTTAGTTTCAGTAAATATTCTGAATTGTTCCACTAAATTAATTTGTACCAAAAAAACTGTCTAGAGAAAAAACAGGCCACGACGTTCGTCGGCTACTTTTCGGCATTTATATATATGTATACAACACGATCAATAAAAATAAACAACAACAACCACACAACAGCACGTTGTTCCTATCAACAAGCAACCCTGCAGAAAGTGCGAATAGTGAAAATGTACTGAGTCGCTTTTGACTTTGTCCCCAGTACTACTCTACAATTATTCCCCATACAATACTTTATGCTATAGACATTTAGCATGTGCTTGTCAGTGAAAATATACTATTAAAAACACTAAAACAATTGACTAGGTAGTGAATTCATAGTTCTTATGGAAACATGGAGACATACCAACCAGACATTTACTGGTACATTTCTATACCTTACGTACATACAAATTTATGTATATTGACAAGTTGTTGCAAAATCCACCAGAAATACATCACATCTGTTTTCTCTATTTCTTTTATACTGACGAATAGAAGAGAAATTGTAGACAATGTAACTACTACTAGAATTTTAGTGTTGACATAGAGACACTTGGCCCCAGTCTGACTGCAGGGAAGATAAACACCAACACACTGAAATAACATTTTCTCTCAGCCGAACTCTGATTAATTTAAATTTTTACAAAATTTTTATCAGCATTTACAAAATTATTTGTAGGACCGCATTCAAATAAAATATTTACTCATTCAACAAATTTGGTTACTGAAAATGAAATTTAGTTTTTTCTGTGTGCTTTAGTTTTATATATAGCGGGTGTTTTTTTTAGAGGTATAGAACTTCGAATTGAAATAAAACACAAGAAAATCGCTTTAATGCCCATCAATTTGGCTTTATTAGAAGGATAATTTTATGCCATTAATGTTTAAATATGATTTCGGGCATGTGGCCGCCGCAGCTGGCTCGAATGAAGCCAATTCTACAGGTCCAATTTTCAACCACTTTTTCGAGCATATGGGGCCGTATGTTGGCAATAACGCCACGAATGTTGGCTTCCAAGTACCCTAACGTTTCTGGTTTGTTGGCGTAGACGAGCGACTTCACATATCCCCAAAGAAAATAATCCAATGGTGTCAAATCACACGATCTTGGTGGCCAATTGACAGGTCCATTCCGCGAAATTATGCGCTCATCGAATGTTTCCTTCAATAAATCGATTGTGACGTGCGCTGTGTGGCATGTAGCGCCGTCTTGTTGGAACCACAACTCATCCACATTCATGCCATCCAATTCGGGAACAAAATAGTCGGTTATCATGGCTCTATACCGGTCTCCATTAATGGTAACTGACTCTCCAGCATTATTTCGGAAAAAGTATGGCCCAATGACTCCACCAGCCCATAGAGCACACCAAACAGTCAGTTTTTGTGGATGTAATGGCGTCTCAAGGGTCTCATGTGGATTCTCTTCACTCCAAATGCGGCAATTTTGCTTGTTGACGTAGCCATTCAACCAAAAATGAGCCTCATCACTGAACAAAATTTTGCGATGAAAATCAGCATCGAGATCAATCTCATTTTCGGCCCATACACCAAAATCACGACGCATTGCATGGTCTCGCGGCTTTAATTCTTGCACAAGCTGGATCTTGTAAGGTCGCAAGCCAAGATCTTTGCGCAAAATCTTCCATAAAGTTGATGGACAAAGCTCCAATTGCTGTGCACGGTGGCGAATCGATTCATTCGGGTCCTCTTCAACACTTTGCTCTACAGCGGCAATTGTTTCTTCGGTGCGCACTGTTCGACGTCTCTGCGGATGCGTATTATCACATAGAGTAAACGTAGTGCGAAAACGATCCATGGTTAACCGAATTAATTGCTCTGATGGACGATTATGTCGACCATAAAATGGACGGAGCTTGCGGTAAACTTCGCGAACTGAACCATTATTTTCGAAATAAATTTGCACGATTTGCAAGCGTTGTTCTTTTGTCAACCTGTTCATGATGAAATGGCAAACCAAACTAAATATTAATCACTTGACAGCTGACAAAATGGCCGCCAGTTAAAAAAGTGATGCCAACTTAAAGTTCTATACCTCAATAAAAAACACCCTTTATTTATATTTTTTGTATATAGAGTGCGAGGGCTACTAGCAACACTAATCTCAATATCTAAAATGTGGCAACACCATAATAAAGTTTAACATTTGTTAGCATAAACGTACTGACAACGTTTTGATGTACAAAAGCGGAATTTGTTTTGTTTACATACAGTGAGTTCAGAAAATCAATTTGACAAAATATATGAAAATTTCAAGAGAAGGCTGTGGTTGGATCGTTTTTCACAACTTTCGACGAGGATTATCTCAATAAAAATGTGTCGATGAATTCAGTTCTTTGTATGGCGACAAAGCACCATCAAAAACTACAGTATATCGCTGTTATAGTTAAGCAGTTAAAGCGTCCAAAAATTACTCTTAAAAGATATTAAACCCTATATATACATTTTTATTTTTACAAATAAAAATTATATCTGCAGTAACTTAATTTAATTTTCCAATTATTATCTTAGAATTAAGGAGAATAAAGTGTCGCGAAACGTAATTAATAGGACGACCGCAACTTTTTCTATTTTAAAAAAGCAAAACAAAAAAAAAAAAAAAATTTAAATAAACCAAAATTTTTTTTTTTAATTTTATTTTAATCCTTTTTTTCGAAAGTTTTGCTTTCGTACCCCCTAGTGTAGGAGTTTACAAATATAATTGGCTTCTTTTTTACATCCCCAATCGTTCATTTCATATTTTAAGCTTCTATTGCGCATTAAATGCGCACAGTTCTCGAAATCTGCGGCATGATTTGGTCAGTACTGCTGCGCGGCAAACCAATTAAGCTAAAAAAAGAAAAATATAAAATTAAGTATTGGAGCAACGAAGAAGAAAAGCGTAAACATCAGTCCACCTTCTCAGTGCTAAAATAATAATATTATTTATTTTCCAGTCGTTTAAAATTGTCTTTAGCTATAAAGAGTGTAAAATAATCAGATAATTTTTGTATCCTTTAAATTTAAAAATAACTTACCTTCCAAACTGCCCAAGACACTGAAAATTAAACTTATTTTGAAAATATTCAGCAACACTTTAGAAAGTGTTATTCGCTTTGCTGGTTATATTGAGTTTTTAAAGGAAGAGCATTTGCAAACTTCTTTTATAGAGATTTTTAGAAGCATTTGTTAACTTGTTGTTCTTATTTCTTAAAGAAAGATAATAATAAGTAGTTTTATTCTTATTCATTTTATCACTATTTGCTTTGCCTACTTTTATTTTTATAATAGAATAATTAAAAAAAATGCACGTTTAACTAAACAAACAAACCTATTTTTCAGCATAATTAAGCAACACTTTTTCTTTTTTTCTTTTTCTAAAAGAATTGCTCTTTTTCTACAACCAAAAAGCTTTTTAATACACTTAATACGATCTTATGTTAATAACACGAATAGAATATTTTCACATTTATGCCCCTATCATGGTTTTCAACTTTTGAAATAGTTTGGTTGGGACTGCATTAGACCCCTGCACAAGACCACTTACAAGAACTTCTACGTTATGAGGGATTTTTCAAATGCCTGACTAGAGTGAAATCTTTTAAACCAAACGTTAAACAACATTGTTTGCAAGAAATTTTGTTTCAGCTATTGCATGTATAGGAGTAAAGAAGAAAACACGAGTGCTTCGTGACGGAACAATTTTGTAATGCCTGCTTCTTCATACGCATGGGCGCGTATACAAACATCATGCATGTACAATGTACATTGTACGTACATACGCACACACGTTGCGTGTATGATATGCATTGACATTAGTTGTATGCGCTTGCTTAAAAAAACCAACCGTAAACACATAATAGTAAGACTTCTCATAGTCCCTATTTACACTATGCAAGTCTTATTGCTAAGCTGATTAGTTTATTGGGAGAGAGAGAGACGGGGGGAAAAGAAACGTTGCTGTTCCCCTCGTCTCTCTCTCCCTGAAACTAATCAGCTTAGCAATAAGACTTGCACAGTGTGATTTGGGACATAGTGTGCCTTCTCTGAAATTTTTTTTCTACAATCTACATCCGCCATATTTTTCAATAATAACCCTTTTTTTCTCTTCAATTCTCACAACTAAAAAGTAAATTGAAAGGAAAATGAATAAATTTTTATTTCATTATGCGCTTTTCATAGGGTGACAAATTTCCTATATTTGGTTCATGACAATATTTTTCAGAATACCAAAAATATACAAAAAGTCATTCACCTCAGTTTTGTTATAATTTTGTCACTGTCACAGAGCTTGGTATAAACTAACGCAAATGTGTTTAACAAAATTGGGGGTAAATAAAAAATACATTTATAACTTTCAATTTGTATTATTTATTTTATTAGCAAAGATAGCGTAGGCAAAGTAAATACATCTTAGCTTAGCTTAGCTTCTTTGCTTTCTTATCAAATCTTGCCAAAATCTTGTGGAATACAAAATAAAGTTAAGTCGAACTTTTATTTCCGTAAATGAATAAGTGGTTTTGTAAATTGTCAAAAAAAACTTTGACTATTTTTTTTTTGTTGTAAAAAACACTTGTACAAGGTGGCGCAAAAGTAATCCTCCTATCAGAAAATGCTATAAATTTTGCGATTGGCGCCTAATGTCAGTTCTGTTTTGACATTTGTGTAGTAAACACATACGAAATACACGTTAATAAGCAATGTTACGCTACACTGGTCCAGAACGCGGGATATTGGTGACTATTTATTTGACCAATAATCGGTCGTGAATTTCGTCGCAGATTTCCTGGCCGTCCAATGCCTACTGGTGAAACACTGTGACGTTTAGCCGCTCGCCTCGAAGAGACTGGCACAACACGAGATACTGCCAGGCGTGGCAGACCCCGGAGTAGCCGTTCTGCAGAGAATATTGCTGCTGTAGCTAGGGATGTCATGGAAGCGCCGTCGACATCGACCAGACGACGTGCCACGCAAATGGGTATCAGTCGACGGTCTTTACAGCGAATTTTGGTACAAGATTTGAAGATGTTTCCGTACAAAGTCCAGACGGTGCATCAGCTGTTAGCTGCTGACCGCCAATCGCGTCTAACATACGCTCAAGCCATCCTTGATCACCACCAAGTGGTTATTTTTGCGCCACCCTGTATAATAACAATGAAAGTTCCACATCAGCACAAGTTATTGGTGCATATTTAAATGCTGCTACAGTATAACCTGTTTAATTACCCTTGGGTTAAATACCCAGCAAAAAATTACACATTACCATCAGAACTACTTGCCATATAATGACTTACTTTTCTGATTGTCAAATTTCATTACTCGCTTACAAATCTCATTACCTAAAATGTAAAAAAATTATGTACAAGTTGCTAAATGAAGAGAATGATTTTTTAGACGAAACAGATTACGTGAAATGTTGACAAATAAAAAAATTTAAGTACTTCTCAAGAATCGATTATTTTAGTCTCAAGCCTTTTTAAAATCATTAAGTTGGTAATCCAGTAAGGAACAGCTTCCACCAAAAATTCTTAATTCCAAACTCGATTACCTTTTTTGAAATTTTTTGCTGTGTACCTTTATCACTTATTTACCCGAAATATGTAATCAACGGTTTTTTACACTCATTTTCATACAAAACTACACGCCAAAATGAAATTTCTCTTAAAATCTCCTCATTTATTTGGTCAAAACTACCATCTTATCTTCTTCTTATATATATATAATCGTAGTTTGTGTTTGTTCCTAACGCATGATCTCTGGAATTATAAGAGCTGTGGAGCTGAAATTTTCAGCACAGTTTCGAGTGAATACCCGGTAGGTTTTCGTTTTGCTTTTAACCCAAGTGACCACAGTGTTTGCCGGGCTCAGCTAGTGTATTTATAATATTTATAATAATATTTTATTTGTATATACATTTTATTATTTTATTTGATGAGGTAATTAATCGGGGTTTACTGTAGTTCGTTTGGGGAATATTCATTTTCTAGCTTATTGTTGTTAGAACTACAACATATTGATGCAATTTGTTGCACTTTTTTAAGTTCATAATTTTTTTGCATAGCTTTATCTAATTTATTTTTAATTTCTACGCTTATTCTGCCTTTCAGAACACAACTTTTTTTTTACCGCATCTTCAATTAAGTCAAGTTGAGGTGTTAGAAAATTAAAACCCTTTAATTGGGCTATAATGTGAACAAGAAATCCAAGGTCTGTGTACACAAATTTAAATTCAGTGCTTAAGTTTTTTGACTTTAAAATTTCTCTAACTTTGTTAATAGAAATATATTATCCGACTGCTTTCAACTACATTCCCCATCTATTTACTACTAGTTACTATAGGCTGTGGGGGCAGTCGTATCCCTAGGTATTTTTCTCTAAAGGCTGTAACACGCAAATTAGCTTTCAAACCAACACTTCCTATCCACATGAAATCAGTACGGATATAGCAGAGAGCGCTGAAGAAAGATTACGTAAAATGTTTGGCTTTAAAAGGTTTTATTATACCATGCTTTTGTTTTTTTTTTCAACGGTGTTGATATTCTTGACAGAATACAATACCTTGGCATTTTTCAAATGTGTTGGAAGACGGACCTCTACGGTGTTTTTGAATATCGAACAATATTACAAAAATTGCTATCGTAAATTTTCCATACCTGTCGAAATTGTTTTCGTTTTCCTCTTTTTTGTTCTTACACACCGTCGTAAAAACTGCAGCTTTTAAATACTTTGCACGTCATCAAAAAACACCAAAATTTGTTTTATAGCAAGAAATAACTAAAAAATTTATTAAAAATATACATTTATATAATGAAATATGCAAAAATATGTATTTAATTTAAAATATGCATTAACCAATCGATGCCATTTTGTCGCAAATTTATTGATTCGCAAAGATATTTTATTTACGTTTCACTACGACCAACGAAGAAAAAATATGTATTTATATAAACATCCTATTCCAACATGCTTATGAACTGGAGTTCCCCATTAGCCTACTAGGTAAGAGGAGACCTCATCGCTGTAATCTCAGGTTTACAATGGCAGGTTCCTGAGATATGGAGATGTAAAAAGTGACTGAGCAGAATGAGATGACACCCTGACGATAGCAAAATGAAATGCATTGCAGATTGTATTGATAGGTATTGTACCAAAAGGGGACTTGATCTCTGCACTTTTGACGGCTGAATTTTGGGAAATTTGTGCTTACCTTCACACACGTTAAGTTTGTTTAATCACTTTGCGTATTTGCGTAGAAACAAAACAAGAAGGAAAAAACAAACTTGACTGGAACGGTCAAGTCTGTACACCTCTCCATTTTCTATTCCACTATCTCGTAAGAACTCGAGACTTGACGAGTCAAACTTGACGTATGTGCACCAGGAATAAGTTAATTCGATACGATGCTTTTTAGTGCTTCCAAAACTGTAGACATCAATCAGTTTTAATCAATGTTTAGCAAACGCAGGATAGAGCAAATAAAAACGAACAATTTCTATGAATACGCGGTGACAGCTTTAAAAAGAAAACAAATTAGCATAAAATATAAAATTTGAAAACCCCAAGTGAGTTATGAGCTCAGAAATACGATTGCAAATAATGTTTGACTGCAACAGAAAGGAATCACAACCGGGCACACTTTGGGAAGTAACTACATATGTAGATACATACATACTCGTATAAATGTAAACGCAACTCTGGTTATGTTTAAGTAAGGTTAATCTGGGGATTGATCCTTAGCGACACCAGCAGATGACAATAAATTATGGCAACCCAGTTCGTGGTGCCCGAATGACTCCCACACAGATTTGAGAAAGCTTAGTAGTCTACACATTTCCACGCTCGATAAAATTTCAAGCCACCGAAAAGTGTGTATACCAATACAGTTACATAAATACATATGTATGTATATCTTGTGCTGCTTAGAGCCGGTCAGTGGCTCCTCTGAAACCGGCTTCCATATACATACATATTATAGTACACTTTTGTATTTTTGGAACAACCGTTCGAACCAACTTTGAAGGCTTAGAAAAATTTATCGAATCCGAAAAAAACACAGGCGACCAAACCATAACAAATTTAATACAATCGTCTAGATGTGAAAATATTCCATTCGTATTATTAATATAAGACGGTATTATAAGTTTATTAGGAAACTATGGTTGCAGAAAAAGAGCAATTCTTTTAGAAAAAAAAAGAATAAGGGTTGCTTAAGTCTGTTGAAAAATAGCTTTGTTTGTTTAGTTAAACGTGAATTTTTTTTATTATTCTATTATAAAAATAAATGTAGACAAAGCAAATAATGATAAAATAAATAACAATAAAACTATTTTAAGAAACAAGAATAACAAGTTAAGAAACAAGAACAAAAAGTTAAAAAATGCCTCTCAAAATCTCTATAAAAGAAGTTCGCAAACGCTCTTGCTTTAAAAACTAAATATAACCAGCAAAGCGATAACACTTACTAAAATGTTGTTGAATATTTTCCAAATAAGTTTAATTTGCAGTGTCTTGGCCAGTTTGAAAGGTAAGTTATTTTTAAATTTAAAAGATACAAAAATTATATGATTATTTGACATTCCTAATAGCTGAAGACGATTTTCCATTTACGAAAGAATTAAACTATGAATTGGGTGATAAAATTTATTATTTCAATAAGGGGCAGATGAGTTGATGCCTTCTTTTTTTCCATTACAGTATCATAGATTTCTTTCCTCTTGTGTCAGCTAAATTGGTACGGTGCATTTGAAAGTTGCTGTGACCACGGCTTGGAGTTAGTCAGCCCAATTATGAATAGCAATTCCCCGGGAGTGTTTTCCCTTTTCCCATTCCTCCTATTATGAATTAAAATTTCCCCGGGAAAAAGCTCTCCGGGAAAAAAGTAGGTATTCTTAATATGAGGGAGATGGAGAATTTGTTGAGAGTTTTCTCCCCAAACATTTTGAAGGGAACTAATGCAAAAATTTAAAAATCATATTAATAAATGTTGCAAAACAGTAGTATAAGCATTTATTTCGAACAAAAAGTTTAAATAAATACCGAATTATTATATTTCCCTTTTGTATTTTTGCATTTTTTCTAAACACTGCCCACATTCACTTCAAAAACATAAACTACTTCTGTATTCATTACAAATACTGAAAAAATCAATTTTGCAGGCCACCTCTAAGTTCACGTAATAGGTTAATGGAAGATTTGTTTTCTTCTAATATTATCAGGACCGATAAGAAAAACTTTATAAAATTTACAAATTTCCTTTGTACACACAGTAATTGGGAATTTAATAAATTTGCATCTGCACCTGGCTCAGTTTTCACTCCACTTTCTCAGCACAAAGTTATTCCGCATGTCTGTGAGTGGTTACACTTTTTATTTAATTTTTATTTAAACAAAAACAAATATTATATTAACATGAAATCTTATTGACAATGAAAACATCATATTTTTAAGAAATTTATGTTGCTGAACTATGCGTTAGTGCAGAAAAATATGTAAACATTAAACAGCTGATCCAGATTTTACTCTCTTCCGTTTTTTGCTTATTCCCCGACTTTTTAGAATAGGAGGACTATTTCCTGGGAACAAATGATAGGGAAGGGAAAAACCTCCCCGGGAATATTCATAATTGGGCTGAGTATCTTTTGATAAAGAGTACGAACAAGGCGAATTAATTAATTATTTTTTTAAATATTAGACTTCTTCAAAAAAAAAAAAAATATATATATATGTATATTATATAAGGAAAATTCTTTTTTAATTTTGGGTTTAGTGCCACCGCCAAAAAATAAAAAGCACCAAAAATTTGTTTAAAAAAGCACCGAGCACTAAATTCAAAATTTTTCGCGTCGAAAATTTCAAAAAGCACTAAAAACGGTGCGAAAAACACCGAGCTGACAGCGCTGGTTTTTACTTTTGTACGTGTGGTACAGCATTCTCCGCACGAGAATCCTCAATCGCGACATGATTTTATTTAATAGGGTTGCTGTATTTTTTTCCAGTACAATTAAATACACCAGGGGCCAAATTACGGTATCCGATATCTATCGAAATTTCCATACAAATAAAATTGTGTGAAATTTTTTTCGATATATAATGCAGGACCTATAGTCTATGCAAAACTTTAATCTGTAAAGTTAATTATAGAGTTCATTACGTTTTATTTATCATTTTATTTACATATACATTGTTATTGTTAATTCTTTATGTAAATAAACAAGATCTCAAGCTTAGTAAATATAAATAAGGTCTATAAAAGAAAGTGATTTTGGTATCGATATTTTAAAATTTCTTTTAATACAAACTTTCTTATATTGCCTTGAAGTCATTTATATTTGCAGACTTCATTCACTGGTTGCATTTGACAACTTATTTGTAAATAAGACAAACATATATACATATGTACATACATACATAAAATGCAATTTCAAAACCTGTCAGTAAAAACATGAGAAAACGTACATATGATATAAATGAAAAATGTCACAAAGTAAAAATAATAAAATAAAAAGTAACACCATAAGCTTTCAAAAATATTGAAAAAAAACATTAATAGCAGTTATTGGGAATTACTTTTAGTTTCTTGAAAAAACTTGAAAGGATATTTATTACATATTTTTTTTTGTTTGTTAAATAAAATTAAAGTTGCTAGAAAACATTGCTTTAAATCCTTTTACATATTTAATATTTCTGTTTTGCATATAATTTTACTTTGTTCTTTTGTCAAATGTTGAAATATTTTCCAACAAATATCACATTGTTTTAAAGTTGCAAAGCGCTTGTGTTCTGACAACTTAAACAGAGTGTTTATTTGACACTTGAGAAAAACAACAGACGGAATAAAAAGTTTTTAAATAACAAAATGCTAAAATAATATATCTTTGTACATACATATGTACGTAATGCAGAAACAAGCATGTAGGAAGTTAAGCATATTGTAAAGTTGCAGTGGAGACCAACATTTTCAAGAGCTAAGTGCCTGGGAGTCTCGTGAAAAAAAAATTAGTAGGAATTTATTCCTTTATAAAGAAAAGAAATTGAAGTAAATATAAACATAAAAAGGTTGTTTTTGTTTGTTGATAAAAGTATGAAACTTTAAGCTGGCAACACTTTTTTTAACTGGCGGTCATTTTGTCAGCTGTCAAGTGATTTATGTTAAGTTTGGTTTGGCAATTCCTGAATGAATAGACTGACCCCTTAACAACGCTTCAAAATTGTGCAAATTTATTTGGAAAATCATGGTTCTGTTTGAAGTACGTATCGCACCCTACGTCCATTTCACGGTCAACATAAACGTCCATCAGAGCAATTAATTGGATAACATTTTCAATAAATTTTAAAGACTTAAAAGTATTAGATGCCACAAATTTTACCAAAATCTGTAGCCTAGCGGAAAGTATCAGGTATGGCAAGCAAGGTCAACCGATTCCCATATATTTTTGTTTTTTATAAAAATTCTATATTAACTTTGAGCGAGCACAAAGATTTTCTCTTTCGTGTTTCGTTTGTTCAGAGAAAACGAAGGTTAGGACTTTTGTTTTATATTTGCTAAATTTTATAAAATTATCAGAGTATACACGACGTTGAGGCTCGTTCTTTGATCATTTCTAACACATGAATATTTTGTATCTCAACTTTTTACAAATTGGCATGTTATCAATACCTTATAATTGTTTTTCCACTTCGACAGTTTTAAAAGTTGAAGTATTACACACCGTTACCTTAATATAGAAAAGCCCTAACTCATTAATTTTTTGAAAACCAATTTTTTTTTCGAAATTTCGAAGAACATCTAATGTACCGAAAAATGCAAAAAATCGCAATTTCAAAAAAAATAATAAGTTATGGCCTTTCTATATTAACATTTGTGTAGTATTTTGAAAGAGGGTGATGCGGTAGCAGCATTAAATTTATGAAAAAATGTGCATTCAGGTGTATAAAAAACATGACTCGCGCTTCTTAAAAACAGAAACGAAATGAAAAACATATTAAAAAAGCAACAATTACCTAAGCATATTTTTACTGCACACACCCTGCTTTTTGAAACAAATACCTGAAAAGCTTTACCAACATTTACAATTAATACAGCAGCACAAAAGGTGTCTATGACAACTAATTTTTTTTTTCAAAATCTTCAACCAACTTCCTGCTACTTTAGTGTTACAGAAGAAAAAAATCAAAATGGAAATATTTTAAGCAGCTTTTGTAGGTATTAAATATTTTTTTAACGAAGAAGTTCATTGTCAAGTCTTTATTACTCGTAATTTTCTTTTCTAAAACTTGGAAACGTGCCATTATTTGCGGCAATTAACTTAAATGTAAACTTTTTTTTTTACAACACAACAACATCAACAACAACATAAAACAAAACAGACTAGGAGTAATTATCAGCAACCGAAAAGTAATATAAAGATTCTCAATCAACATAATCGTAAGTTTTTAGAACAACTTGGTTTAAAAGAGAATCCTAAATTTTATAATTCAACTATAAAAAAATTCACTAAAGAGCGACTTTGACTCGCACACGAAGAGTTCTGTACATACACTATATATTATACATACATACTATGCGAACTTTAGAATATATCGAGCCATAACCGCTCAAATAGCTTAAGAGACACATTTTTTGGAAAATCGACTATTTACGATGGCAAATAATCGATTTTGGTAAAAAAATTGAGGTTCGAAAATTATGTCGCTTAAGCTATTTTGGCGGTTATGGCACGATATAATCTAATATCTTATATATGATGTTAAAATTGTTTAACAACATACCTGTACCCTGTTTGGCGATTTTTTTAGTTTTAGCGCTTTTTTTTCGTTTCTGAGATTTTTTCGGAGCTTGGATTTTTTTAGTTTTAGCATTTTTTTAGTATTGGCGTTTCTTGTTTGTTTTTTGTTTTGGCGCGTTGTTTTTGGTTTAGGCGATTTTTTTTTATTTTTAGCGTTTTTAAAACAGTTTGCTTCTTACGATTTCCATGAGATACAGAAATTTGTCAAAATGACATACTCAAAATTACATTAAGTGATAAAATACCCTTTAGTTTGGATTTTTAATTTTCATTGTTAATGGGGTTTAAGGGTTTATCAGAATGTCAAAACAAACGAAAAAACAAACCTGACTGATACGGTCAAGTCTGTACACTTCCTCATTCTCTTTTCCTCTCTCTCCTAAAAACTCAAGACTTGACGAATTAGACATGACGTGTGTGAATTAGACCCCCTAATCGTCGCTTTCGATAACTAGCTGATTCGATCCCGTTTTTCCAATTGGAGATTATTGCCAAGTTAGCAGATTATCTAGAAATTATATGACACCCTTACGATTACAAATTTATATAATGCATAGCATAATTCAGTGATAGGTATTGTGCCAAACAAGAAATTGATCAAAATTTTTATCTCACTACTTTTGATGGTCGAAATTTTGGAAAGGAACTTGGACTTTTTTCACATTTATGTTTTTGCGAGGATCTGACTACTTCTTGAAAGGGTTCTTTTAATAAAGCTTTTAAACTTAAAATTTGTAGTCTGCTATATTTCTATTCATAATAAATGCGCCAGTTGAAAATGGCAGAATTACATAAAATATTGGGTTAAGAGTGCGATGGGTGCACTATTGTGTCACTACAAGGACCCAATAATGTACGAAATTTTTAAAGAGTCATCTGTGTAAAAATATGTAAGATACAGCGTTAGTTTTAGTGGGAGTGACCTCCTATTTTTCTCAAATCTGCTTAGATGAAGTACTTTTGAAAACGCAAAATTAAAGTCTAGGATAAGTGCAATTTGCGTGCAAAGTTTCAATAGAGTAGCTTGTGTTTTAATTTTTTCTATTTGCTAACTTACCTAAGCCTATTTGTTTGCAAAATTTCAGTTCTCTACCGTATAATATTACATTAACTTTTTATGAACATGGCCCTACAATCGATGCTTTCGGATTTTTCGGATTTTTCCAGTTAGTAATCCACCCCTTAACTTAAATTCTTAATTTCGAGTTTAAAGTGAGTGTCCATGCCCCCCGATTGAAACTTCTAGGATTTTATATTTTTCTTGGTGATCTCTGATTTGGATTTATCTAATTTATATTCTCTAGTGCAAATTCTAGCTTTAAATGTTAAGGGTGTTACCACACCGCCCCAACCCTGTTTCCATTACTTTTTTTAAGCTCAAGATTTTGTTGTGAGCAGCGCTTACTTACAAGTTTCAATAAAATGGCTTCAGTTAAGATGTGTATATTTAATTTTCAATTCAGTGCAATATTGGTTCAGCTCTTTAAGTTCTATGGGCGTATTCCCGCCCGCTTTTTTAAAATAAATTTTGCTTATTATTCAAGTCAAGTTTCGTTGGAAACGAAATATATATATAATAATAAATATATGCGTAGTAGTGATGCACGAATATTAGTATTCATATTCGAATTCGTCAAATTCAGGCGAATACGAATACGAATATTTTTCCAAAAAAATTTAATAAATAAATGTATAAATACTAGATTAATGGATAAAAATATTCGTTTGTACGAATCCATAAATTTTTTTTAAAGAAGTTTGTGCTGTGTATCATTTTTAAATATTATTTACTGACGATCATTAAAATTTTGGGTAGTTTTTATTAACTTCAAAGTACGCCAACAGTCGTATGAAGTTGTTTTTCATAAAAATCTTTTAATATTTCATACTACAGGCGTAAATAGAGCCCTATTCGTATTCGTATTCGTATTCGCGAATACCAGTTCAAATATTCGTATTCGCGAATATCAAAAAATTTGGATTCGTTGCATCATTAATACATAGTATATTTAAATTTGCTGAGCCGGATTACATGAAATAGGAGTCTTAAAATTTATGGGCGTGTTAACGCCCATTTCTTAAAGAAAAATTTATAGCCTTGCATGATTGCAACATGTATGCCAAATTTCAATAAAATTGCTTGAGCTAAACACCTTAGATTTGTATTTTTAAGCGTAGCCCTGTCCCCTGCTATAATTTCTGGGTTTTCAGATTTTTCTAGCTAAGTGCTAACCTACACCTACCGTTTATCAAATTTCAGCTCTCTAGCTATAGCGGAAGTGCTTCATCAATTTGATGAGTGATCAGTGAATATGTCTTAAAATATGCACTTTTTGCACCTCCATATCTCAGGAAGCTTTTGTTGTAAAACTTTTCAAACTTCGCATATGTTGTGACATAAATTAATTCTAACTATGAATTAAATTTTAGAATTGTACGATGGCGGGGAACAAAGTTACATAGGGGGAAAAGCACGACGAATGGCTTCCTGTAAATATACACACTGCGTGCATTGGCCGGAACTTGGCCTGGCGCACTACTGTGCCCCTAGATAATGTGGCATATTTTTAGGCATTTTTTAATTTTTGTGTATCTATATTTTAATTCTGCCTTGTATTTTTTGTCTTGTGTGCTGCCAATCAGTGATGGGAATTGGAAAATTTGTTTTAGTGCTAAAATCACTTGAATAGTGCCAAACCAAAATCTAAATATGACAAATTTAGCCGAGTCGGACACATTTCCAGAGGCAGCACATTTGTAATAATAATTTATATTATGAGTTCACCTGGATATAAATTATTTGCTGGGTTTTGTATCAATTTCAAAGCCTACTAAGCTTATTTTTTCTTTTGTGATTTTCAAAAGTATTATTTTTTTTTATGAATTCTCATATAGTTTTTGAAAGTCTATGCATAAAGTACTAGGTTTGTGACTGTTTAAAATTTGTGGTTAAAGTCTACTGATGATTTGGTTCAAGCGCCAATGAAATACGTATATAGACATGCTAAACTACCAGCAAATAAATTTCAATTAGTTGGTTTTAACGTTAAAACCAACTTTTATTAAAACCATGTCAGTGTGAAAACACTATAAAGAAAATAAATGTAAATAAAAACAACAGCTATTCAAGAATAGAGTGTTGCCACACAAGTATTTTTGACAGTGTGCAGTTAAATTAATAATTAGTGTTGTTTTTAATGGGAATTGTAACGATTTAATTTTAACATTTGTTAACGCGCACTAATAATTCCAAATTATTATTTTACTTATTAAATAAAATATTTTTTTGATGTGTAAACATCTATACGCTAGGGGGTAAAAATTTTCTTTGCTGAGATTTCTTTGCTGAGATGCACTCAGCTTTGTCAAATCGGTGTGAGCTATGCATGAGTGTATTAGTGTTTGAAAGAAGCAATACAAACTTATTTAAAATATTGTAAATACATAGGAATTTGCTGGTTTTTGTTTGTTAGGGTCGTTAGGTTTTTTGCTTTATTAGGGTTCCGTACACCAAAGGTGAAAATAATAATTGCTTTATTAGGGTTCCGTACACCAAAGGTGAAAATGAACCCTATTGTTTTCGCTACGCTGTCCGTTCCTCTGTTACAGGGTATTTCCTCGAGAACCGTAAGAGCTACGGACCTGAAATTCGGGCACAGTGTGTAGACATTTGGCCGCTACAACAGCAAATATATGAGAGTTAAAAATTAAAGGGTGTTCCAAAACGAGCAACGAAAAATGTTAAAATCTCATGTAATATACATACACTTGAATTTTGTAAAGTTAGTGTATTTTTATACAGACTACAACAATTAACAGTAAATTTAAAAAAATTAAATTAAAGGGTGTTCCATCAGTTAATGGAATTTTGACTTTGTAACTTTGACAACTTGCTGTATTTTGGAAACCGTAAGAGCAAAACTTTTAAAATTTTCAAAAACGGTAAAACTAAAAAATTAAAAGATTACAAAATAGCCAAATCTAAAAAAAATCTCCAAAAAATCGCCAAAACCGAAAAAAGCACCAAATTAAAAAAAATTCTAGGACTAAAATAAATCGCAAAAAACCGGAAAAATCGTCATAATGAAAAAAATCGCCAAAGTAAAAAAAAATCCAAAAGCAGAAAAATAATCGCCAAAATGAAAAAAAAATCGCCAAAATAAAAAAAAAAATCACAAAAATTAAAAAAAAACCCGTAAACAAAAAAATCGCCAAAATGAAAAAATCGCCTAAATAAAAAAACCCGAAAAACAAAAAAAAAAAAAAAAAATCGCCGAAATGGGAAAAACGCCAAAAGCCTAAAAAATCGACAAAACAGGGAAAAAAGTGTCATAACTAAAAAAAGCGCCAAAAACCGAAAAAACGCAATAAACGAAAAAAAGCCAAAACTATTTGTTATATAGGCTAAAGTGTCCGCACGAACCCTTCGTGCGCGGGTCAAAGTTGCACTTTACTGAATTTATTACTAATTGTCGTACATTAAGTTATCATAGACAAATAAAAACAAATAAATAAAATGAATACAAAAACATTTAATTTTAATAACTTTTAAAAAGATTTTTTGCACTTTTAATAAGAAATTTACTAAAACAAAGCAAAATAAGGAAAACGAAAACCTAAACTTGTCAAACTAAAAGTCTTCATCTTCTTTGAGATTGTCATTCATACGGACAACAAGAAGAGAAAACAGAGAAACTTAACAGCTTCATATAAATAAACACCATCTTGTGTGCGATAGTAGCTACTAATTTTCACTAACATATAATTATGCTAGCGCTGTATAGTTCGAAAACCATTGCTGTAAAATTACTACATGCATTACATTTCATTAAACAGCAGTGTGCCCATTTACTAACCAAATAAGTTAAATAAAACAAACAAAGACCAGCTAAGTCCTTTGTATTTACAATATTGAAAGTTTTGATACTTTTAATTGATTAATTAAAAAATATTACTAAAAGCATAGTACTTCCAACTTAAGAACATTTTTCATTACTAGATGTTTACGCATCTTCCCTGTGATCGGACTCACATTGCTTTTTTTTTTTGGCAATTTGCTGCTAGCAGTTAAAAACATATATCTTATGTTGAAACAAATCAAAACTAATTAATATATTTTCACATTTATACGAGCATATGTAATGAGAACCATTATTGTAAAGGTTGACAGGCGGCGAAATTTTAATGTTGCAGTTTTTATTCCACAGTCGCTGTTATATCGTTTTTATTGACTTTGTTTTTTACTTTTGTAATAGCTCGTTTTTGTCGATAGTATTCGCTATCGAAAAAAATATAGAGAGTTCACTGGAAATTAAACTATCGATACTATCGATAGTTTTGCAGTTCTACTACACAATACGCAGTACGCATTAGAGAATGACAAAAGTATAGATTTAAGCACTCCTACAGCTAAAACATACATACGAGTACGCACTAATTGTAAACCGAATACGTGTAACTATAAACATGCAACAACTATAAATATGAAAAAATAAAAGTTGGACATCTTTTTTTAAAATTTTTTTTATTAATAAAAAGCATAACACAACAAAAAAAAAATAATTTGAAACAATACATATTTCATTATATGTGCTTCTATAGATGTTTTCATGTATGTATACTGAACAAATTTACTTAAGTTTAATAAGTTTGGCTGTCGTATGCTGCCGAGGTCAAAGGATTAGGATTCATTACAAAAAAATTAAGCTAAAAAAAGTCAAACTTTTAAGATATTTTTGACAAACATTTCCAAATAACGCCCGTTTTACCTTGACGCCATATATTTTGGGTGAATGAATGTATGTGTACTTCAACAATATTTTCTTAACATAAATATTACTTTTTTGAAATTTCATTTCTGTATTCAGAAATAAGTTTATTAGAAAAAATTTAGTCTTCTATATCTTCGTCTAATAAATTTAAAGCTGACAACATTGAGTTGCAGGTTTTTACTCTTAATTTATTAGTTAATTTATTATTAAGCAAAGCTAATTTCAAAATGTTCACATGTTCGTATACACCTGTATATATTTTAGGACAACTTCTCTTTCATTGATTCGGCGGGTAAGAATAATTTTGTAAAATAAGCACTCAAAAAACCACAATTTTTATTTATTTAAAAATCTAATTTTGTTCAAACTATTCTTTGAAACTTTACTGAAAATTTGCGAAAAAATTCTTATATACATTGTACACGTGACAAGGTTGCAATTAATAAAAGTGCTTCCAAATGAACAATAATCTGTGAATTGCTTTTAAATTTTGTCGATTTTTTATTTGATAAAAATAATACGGAAATTTTTAATTTACTGCAATTTAAATGTTTTCTGCCAGAATCCTTACAAAAAGAGCAAAAAATCCAAACAAAATTAAAAAAGTCGCAAAAGTCGGTGATAAAAAAAAAACAATGTGAGTCCGATCACAGAGGAGATTTGTAAACATCTAGTAATGAATTTTTTTTTTAAGTTGGAAGTACTTATGCTTTTAGTATCTTTTTTTAAATTAATTAATTAAAAGTATCAAAACTTTCAATATTGTAAATACATAGGAATTTGTTGGTTTTTATTTGTTTTATTAAACTTATTTGGTTAGTAAATGGGCACACTGCAGTATATGTACATATATGTACTGCATTCAAAATTGCAGTAAGCAGTAAATTTACTGATTACTAAAAAAATTCAGTAAAATTTTTACTGCTAATGAAATTTAATTTGCATTACCAGTAAAATCGTAGGGCCCCGTAATCATAATAAAATTGTAGCAAGTGGCAAAGTTTTTTCATTCAAATTTTGAAACTTTTGTATGAAAAACATTTAGCCACTTGGTAGAATTTCATTATGAATACGGGTATTACTGATTACTGAAAATTCAATGCACCTCATCATATAACAAATCATTTGGGCAATTTATAAAAATTGTAGAAAAAATTTTTAGTAATCAGTAAAAATTTACTTGTTAAACATTTTTTATTGTTTTTACTGAAACTTTAGTGGTACTGCAGTGCTCATCTATGGTAAATGCCTTTACTTTTACTTTTTAATTTTTAATTCCTGTTGTTCATCGTTTAGTTGTTGCTGTTCTTGTTGTTGTGTAGGCATTGCAATTAAAATAAATTCAGTAAAGTGCGAATTTGACTCGCGCACATTCGGTTTTGATAATTTTTTTTGATTTAGCTTTCTTCTTTTTTTAAGTTTTTTCAGTTTAAACGATTTTTTTTCAGTTTTATCGCTTTTTTCTCGTTTTGGCGTTTTTTTTTTCTCTTTTTGGGTTTTTTTAATTTTCGCGATTTTTTCATTTTGTCGATTTTTTTCTGTTTTTTGGGGTTTTTTTCATTTTTGCGATTTTTTTTCTGTTTTTGGGGTTTTTTTATTTAGGCGATTTTTTCATTTTGGCGATTTTTTCATATTGGCGATTTTTTTGCTTAATGATTTTTTTCATTTTGGGATTTTTCCGGTTTTTTGCGATTTATTTCAGTCCTAGAGATTTTTTTTAATTTGGTGCTTTTTTCGTTTTGGCGATTTTTTTTTGTTTTTGGCGATTTTATATTTTATTGATTTTTTAGTTTTACCGTTTTTGAAAATTTCAAGAGTTTTGCTCTTACGGTTTCCAAGATACAGCAAGTTGTCAAAATTACAAAGTCAAAATTGTATTAACTGATGGAACACCCATTGATTTAAATTTTTTAAATTTAGTGTTAATTGTTGTAGTCTGTATAAAAATACACTAACTTTTGAAATTTCAAGTGTATATATGTACATACAATTGTATGTATATTACATGGGATTTTAACATTTTTCGTTGCTCGTTTTGGAACACCCTTTAGTTTTTAACTCTCATGTATTTGTTGTTGTAGTGGCCAAATGTCTACATATTGTGTCCAAATATCAAGTCCGTAGCTCTTACGGTTCATTTTCACCTTTGGTGTACGGAAATATACAGAAAAATAACCGGCGGCGGCGCACCGTCGACTTCGAGCCAGTCGACTTGTTTCTCTGCTTGGTATTGCTTCTTTCAAACACTAATACACTCATACATAGCTCACACCGATTTGACAATGCTGTGAAAGAAAAGCAAAGAAATCTCAGCAAAGAAATCAAAGTCAAAGATTTTTACCCCCTAGCGTATAGATGTTTACACATCAAAAAGTCTCACAAAAAGTTGCACACCGCTAAAAAAGGTTCAAATTGCGATGTACGGTAACCCTGAGCCTGAGTATAAGCAACAAGGAAGGAAAATGATTTCTGGATTTTGTACCAACTATAAAAATAAAATGTACTTTTTAGACCATGACGGTACCAATTTTTAATATTTATTAATAAAAACAGAAACGTAAAAAAAATTAGTACAAAAATTCAGAAGTTTACAATAACAAACAGAAATTTAACACAAATGTGTATAAAAATTCAGTATACAATAAAAAATAAAAAAAAAAATATTAAATATCACATTCATAAAGGTACATTCGTAGATTCGACTATTATATTAGAGATTAAAATAAAACACACACAAAAAAATTAAAGAGAACATAGGCAAAATTAATGTTACTAGACTTGGGTCGAACTCGTTCACTACTTCATTTTTGCCACAAACCAATCATCAAACCCATGTAATTTAAATGGGTTTGATCAGTGGTTTGTGGCAAAAATTAACTAGTGAACGAGTTCGACCCAAGTCTAAATGTTACCATATAGTGAAACATTGACATTTTTAAATTGTACCAAGTAACTCACGGTAGTACCACGGTACCAACAAGGTAAGATAACAGGTTTGTGGCTTTTCAAAATGTGTGGTTGAAGAAATGTATATAGACATGCTTCACCATTAGGAAATAAATTTCAATTAAAATAAACTTATGACAATATGTCAAATAATAAATTTCTTAAATTGTGTATTTTTATTTGTTTATTTTTATTTCAGCAAGGAAGGCCAATTTTTCTGTTACAGGTACCAATTATGATATTGTTTTAATTATATTAACCAAATTTTCGGTAGCAAGAATACCATTTATTTCAAATTCCATACTGTCAACCAATTTTTTCTGTTGCTGCAACTATTGGGTTGAGGGTTATAATTAAAATATAGTGATACCACAAGAAAATTTCAGTCGCCATAAAAGAATTCTATGATAGTTGTTGCTAGAGCTGCAAAACTATCGATAGTATTATCGATAGTTTTGTTGTAAATGAAATATCGATAGTTTTTTCCACTATCTATACTATCGGCAAAAAAACAAGTAATTAAAAGAGTAAAAATAATCGAAGTCAGTAAACAGTAGCCGGCAGCTTTGAAGCAAATTATCCGTAGTTGATTTAAGCTTTTGTACAGCGATGGAAAAGTTGGTAGAATTGTATAATTTTAGCGCTATTTGAATGCCAAAAGTACCGTAGCACCGCAATGACCCATTTAGCACTACTGGAATCTTTTTATATTATATTACATTCCAAAAATAGCATTAAAATATATTAACCCCCTTATGCAAAAAATAATGCGTGCTTGAAGCGTACATTAAAAAACAATTCCATAGAAAAACCGGTTTTAACGTTCACTTATTTTTTTGCACAAGGGGGTTACCCTCTTATGCAAAAAAATATTTTTCTTTAGCTTTAAAGTTCATATTAGTTGCCAAGCACTTTAAGGCTAACATAGCTTTGTTAAGAAATCATATGCAAAAGACAACTTTAATTATTTTGTTATCTAATAATGAATACTGGTAGCTTATGATGTACAAAATCGAATACAATTTCATTCGGGTATTCAAATAAATTTTTATTTTATTAAAGAAATTTTCATTATCTTGAAGTAAAGCAACCTAATTTAAAAAATATGAGCTTATGACATGGTAATAAAACAGATAAACACAACTATGAAGTAAAAGTAAAAAAATGTGAAAAATTATCACAATTTGTTTTATTCGAATGAAACGAGTATTTGAATATCCAGCTTTTTTCGATTTGTTTTGATTGTATGTACATCACTAAAACATTTTTGTATAATTGTATTTATTTTAATATTTTTTTATGGATTTTGCTATGTATTTCGAATCAGTTGGATAATTTGGTGATGTTCCCCATTACATGACAGAAATAATAAATTTAAGATAAGAGCAGGCACTTCTAGCTTCATTTTCAGATGTAACATGAATCAGTATGTGCTATATTAATAAAAATATTTGAGGTACAAAACACACATTTTGGTAATATCAACTTAAAGTAGTCTTAACAAACGTGGGTGCCTACTTTAAAATTTTTATACAATAATTTTTTTAGAATACAACTTTACTTAACATTGCTTGGCAAAGCTTTATTAAGTTTTTTGCATAAGACCCTAAATCTTTAGCTCGAAGGTATTAGAAAATTAATCTTCAAACGATGTTTTCCGGTACTTAAAGAATTGCTGAAGGAATGTTATTTATTCAAATTCATCTGCAAATGTGGAAAGTTTATTTTCGTACCAAGGAGAAAAGCCGACTATTTGCATCGACTGTGAACAATCGAATAAAAAAAGGTTATAAACGTAGTATATCGTAAATGTTACTTTTATATTCAGCTCCCAGCAACTAATATTCTTTGTGCACCTTCTGGCGTTTTGTTAATTGATTTTTAGTTAATTAAAATGTACAAGTATTAAAAAAATATAAATAAAGAATTAGGTACAATCGTACTGAAAAAACTAAATTTTTTTTTGAAAGTTAGTACAATTTGTAAATATGACATCGCATCCCTGCTTCTGTATACATAAGTACTTAAATACATATGTATGTATATGAATTTAAAGGGTGTTTTTTATTGAGGTATAGAACTTTAAGTTGGCATCACTTTTTTAACTAGCGGCCATTTTGTCAGCTGTCAAGTGATTAATATTTAGTTTGGTTTGCCATTTCATCATGAACAGGTTGACAAAAGAACAACGCTTGCAAATCGTGCAAATTTATTTCGAAAATAATGGTTCAGTTCGCGAAGTTTACCGCAAGCTCCGTCCATTTTATGGTCGACATAATCGTCCATCAGAGCAATTAATTCGGTTAACCATGGATCGTTTTCGCACTACGTTTACTCTATGTGATGATACGCATCCGCAGAGACGTCGAACAGTGCGCACCGAAGAAACAATTGCCGCTGTAGAGCAAAGTGTTGAAGAGGACCCGAATGAATCGATTCGCCACCGTGCACAGCAATTGGAGCCGACTAACCGACTATTTTGTTCCCGAATTGGATGGCATGAATGTGGATGAGTTGTGGTTCCAACAAGACGGCGCTACATGCCACACAGCGCACGTCACAATCGATTTATTGAAGGAAACATTCGATGAGCGCATAATTTCGCGGAATGGACCTGTCAATTGGCCACCAAGATCGTGTGATTTGACACCATTGGATTATTTTCTTTGGGGATATGTGAAGTCGCTCGTCTACGCCAACAAACCAGAAACGTTAGGGGACTTGGAAGCCAACATTCGTGGCGTTATTGCCAACATACGGCCCCATATGCTCGAAAAAGTGGTTGAAAATTGGACCTGTAGAATTAGCTTTATTCGAGCCAGCCGCGGCGGCCATATGCCCGAAATCATATTTAAACATTAATGGCATAAAATTGTCCTTCCAATAAAGCCAAATTGATGGACATTAAAACGATTTTCTTGTGTTTTATTTCAATTCGAAGTTCTATACCCCTCAAAAAAAACACCCTATATTTATAAATCCAAGTGTTATTCGACAAATAGTAGTCACAAGTATCTTAATAAATTCAACATCGTCGACACAAAGATAAATTTTGGTGGTACTGATATCGCGACGGCCGCCAATCGTCTCTTACGATAAAACTTTACAGTTAGTGTCTTAAAAGTTATCAACAATTTTCGCATTTTGATAATTCTAAACCATGGGTAGGCCCATAAAATTTTAAGTTCAATAAAAAAGTATATTTTCGATAATATGCCGCTTACAATAAAATCGAAAAAAAAGGCTTGATATATTTTTATATACTAATGAAAATGTTGAGGACTCTGGATTTTTTTCGAGTCAAATGTAGTTTATGTGGCAACTTTTATAAAACTATTCGATACTATCGATAGTATCGATAGTTTTACATAAAACTATCGAAACTATCAAGTGGAGCGACTATCGATAGTTTTGCAGCTCTAGTTGCTGCAACCGCCAAAATTCAATTGGCAACAAATTCGGTTGTCACAACGAATCTGTTTTCTCTGTGTACATATAATTTGAAAACAGCTTAAGAATTAAAAGCATCACTATTTTCATAAGTACTCGTAACTTAAAAGTTTTTGTTTTTGCGATATTTACCCTTATTCCACTTGTCAGCATTGACAGCACGTCGATACAATATTAAAAAAATTTTGGTTTGGCTACCCGTTGTCTAAAACCACTGACTGCTATTGATAACCTCATGCTTTCAATTGTTCTAGTACGATTAAATATTCGTGTAAACTTTAAAAAATTATTATTACTTACTACTTTCAATCAATTTATGCAGAGAATTATGTGGCACTTTCCAGTTTATTCCGTTTTCTATTTTGCAAAAAAAAAAAAAATAAAATAAGTTCTTTTAATCCCAATTATGAAAAGTTTTCTACATTGTTTTTAACATAGTTTCCGTTATTGTCATTAAAAACAATTTAAGAAGGATCAGTCAAAAGATGTTGCTATTAGTGCTTAAAAGTATTTTAGTGTTGTAAATTAAATATATTTTTATTTAACAAAAAAGCACCAAAAGCACTGTAAGAAATTGTTAAAAGCACTTTAAATACCCGCTTTTTAAAAAAGGGTATTAGCCAAAATTTCGCGTTTATAAAGAGGCAAAAAGCACCAAAAAATACCCGAAACGCACCAAAATACCATCACTGAAGCATACTCATTCTATAAGTATGAGAAAGAGAGAGAGAGAGAGAGAGAGGGAGAGTCAATTAGTTTGATACGCAGACAGTGTTACCATATGTGAAGATTTATCTTATTTTTGAAGTTTTTAGACATGTTAAAACGGCAAAAAAGATTTCTTATCTTAAAATAAGATTTTTAAAACTTTTACTTTTGGTACTTTTAATATATTATTGAGGAATTTTTTGACTAAACTACTTACAAATTTTCTGATTTGCTTCATAATGATCGCACACATATTCTACACAGTAAATATTTCATTTTATTTGGCTTTACTTTTGATAGTTCACAGGAAACAAAATAAATTTGAACTCATTTTCATTCAATAAAATAACAAAAAAGATTTTTGGTAACAAAAAAAGATTTTTTTTTTGCTTGACTTAAAGATTTTTGAAAAATAAATATGACAACACTGTACGCATATGCCTTTTTATTTTTAGTTGTAACGAACGTATTTTAGTTTTTCGCATAAACGAAGTAGAACTTTACAATCACCCTACTTTACACCATCTTATATACAAAATATAACATGTCGATCCCACAAAACCAACAATGCCGATTGTAGCCCAGATATGAACCTAATATTGTATGGAAAAAATTGATCGCTAACCATTCTATTTATATTACTACTTCATATTAATGCATTATAGAATTAACGTCAAACAAATAATACTTTATAATTTTAACATATAAGTTTTGAGTTTTTTTTTACTTAAAGTGTTTCTTTTTTCTTTTACTTTTAGTATAAAAAAATGTGTTTACATACATCTCACAATGATGATAAGAATGCTGCGGGTGGCCAGTTGTAGTGATGATTCCATAATTGCCATAATGTCTGATTGACACAGAAACACAACAATGTTGACAGCAACGTTAAAGCAAATGTAAGTAAAATTGTTTTCGTTCACGTTTTTAAATTAATTAAAATTACGTACATTTTACACTTTTAATTTTAAAACAATTCACTCTTATTTTGAGTTAAAAAGCTTAAATTAATTTTTTTAACACACACAGTTCTAATACATTATTTCCTTAAAGCATTCAAATAGAAACCGTAAATATTATTTTTAGTAGCAGAAAAAAATTCTCTTTTCAGTTTGAATTTCTTAATATAATTTCCAATAAGAATTTTGAATTCAACACCCCATTTCCTTTGTTTTTGTATTTTTGTTTTATTTTTTTTAAACTTCTTTCTTAAACAAAGATTATGAATTATTCTCAATAGCTTAGCCTAAGTTTAATATTCTTAAGTTCATTGGCATGGAAACCGTAGAACGTTTAAGGGTTGGGGGTAGTTTTTGCCTCATCATATTTCTGACAACTCTTAATTGCAAAATCTATATAGGGAAATATTAAAAGGATATGTATAAGTTAAGGTGGCTTAAAGTTTACTAGCAGAAAAAACTCGAAAAGCTAAATGAAATTTAGGATTTTTTTGTCATTTAGACCGAAACCCAACGAGACATTTGCACCAAACGTGGTTAAACAGGGTTGTTTTTTTTTCAAATCATGTGTTTTAAATTTTTAACATTTCATTTAATGAAGGGGTCAGTCAGTCAGTCAGTTTTTTTCCAGTTTGTGTTTGATAATGAGTCGTATGAATAAAAATTTCTTTTAAAATCCCAAATATGTATCTGAATTTTGTGTTTTAAAACAAATTTTTAAGTAAAAAGCAAATACTTTTTATTTTGTTCATACAACCCCATTTTTTGTTTAGGTTGTGATTTTTGCCCAAAAAAAATGTCAACAAATTTTTTGGACCAAAAGGTATTTTGAAAAAATGTTCAATTCTCTTTTATATATTTTTAAATGAAAAGTTCAGTAGTTTTCTTTAAAAATTTGCTATATTTGAGTTATTTTCTTAAGCGTATTCCTGAAAAGTGCAAATTTTTGAACTTCGAAACAAAGTTCGACTTTTCGAACTTGTTGAAAAACATGTTTAAAAACTGTCGAAAAATTCTAAATTCAACCCAGTTTCTGAAAAGTATAAATTTGTTCAACTACAAATCATTTGAAACAAAGTTCGAAGTTTCGAAGTCGTCAAAAAACATACATAAATATGTATGTATTCAGAATTAAAAAAAAATATTTTTTTTTGATTTTACATATTTTTTGGTCAAATTTAAAACAAAGTAAAGATTTTCGAAGATACGAATTTTTTTATTTTTATTTAGTTTTTTTTAGATATTTTCCAAAAAGTGCAATTTTTTGTGAACTTCAAATGATTCGGAATAAAGTTCGAATTTGGACAAAGCAAAAATTTTCGAAGATACAATTTTTTTTATTTTTATTTACTTTTTTTCTTATATAATTTCTGAAAAGTGCATTTTTTGGAGCTTCAAATAATTTTAAACAAGTTCGAATTTTCGAATTTGTTGAAAAAAAGTCTTAGAACTCTCAAAATAATTTAAAAATCAACTCGTTTATTAAAAAAATAACTTATTTGAACTTTAAATGATTCAAAACATAGTTCGAAATTTCGAAATCTAAAAAATTAGCTTTAAAATTTTCGAAAAAATTTATTTTCTCAAATCAAATTTCCAGCTCGAAAAAATTATATTTTAATATGTTTTTATTACAATTCCGAATTATATTTTGAAATTTTAAAAAGTTATACTTCTCATAAATTAATTTTAGATAAAAAATATCGGTATTTCCCCCAGGTAAAAAGTCTAGTTTAATTTTTCTTCTCTTCTTTAGAAACCCACATTAATTAATAAAAATATTTCATTCAATAAGAATTGAAATTACTGAACTTAAGCCTGAATGAGAAATTATTTCTGATTAAAATTCACTACAGTTCAATTAAATCTAAAAATGTCTCATTAAAAAAAATTGTTAAAAAGCTAATAATAAGATAATTTTATAAATTCGAAAATTTATGCTTTGTTTTATTTTAAGCTTGTCCAAACAATAGTGTTTACTTTCTGAGTCATTCAGAAAAAATTGTTATTGATATCAAATTTGTGCTCAGAAATTAATTCGTAAAATATTTATCCCTTTCGAAAATCTTAAAACTGGAATTTTATTTCGAATTGATAAAAGAAAGCTTCATCGAAACTTGATAGTACATGCTTTTTAATTTTTTTTTGCCCATTTTAAATATATGTATATATAAATTTTTACGATTGTTAATGCATTTTCTGATTTTCTGGCTTGTAATTTTTTTTGGTTGTTGAATTCAGTGAAATTTTGATTTTTAACAGAGGTTTGAAGCTGATTTCAAACTAAAATATAATTATAATAAACTTCAATTTGCTGTGTTGTTTACTTTGAAAATTTTGCAATGAATAACTTTTGTTATTCCGAAATTTTTAATTTTTTTTGTCTTAAAGTTATCAAATTTATAACACACGTTTATGTTTGTATATTTGTGTGCATATATAAATATTTTTTAAACGAGCTTCAGCCCCTTTTTATCTAAATACTTTGGAAATTTTTTTATATTAAAATTCCTTTAAAATTGCTTTTCATCTAATGTATTCTCTTGTTACTTTAAATATTATACATTTCGTTTTAATTTGCGCTGAGCAACTATTTTTAAACTTCTTTTTTTTCTTATTTTACAATTTATTTCTTTTTATTGCATCTACCACACATTCATATACACTTAATTTTTCTCCATTAATATTTTTTTCTAAATAATTTTATGGATGGGATATTTTTAGAATTGTCCACATTAAAAATTTTATTTTATTGTATTTTGATAAGAAACACATTTATTGAAATAAATTCTTGCTAACTCGAGCTGCGATTTATGCACACTAAACGAACGTTTACAGAAAACTAAAAACTTCAGTTTATTTCCGTAAAACAACAATTCTGTACAAAGGTACAAATTCATTGAACACTCACTCACTTTACATACAGATACATGTTACATGTTCATACACACATACACACAACACACACACGAGTGTACGAACGAACTGCATTCAATAAAAGTTTCCCCCAAAACGAATTCTTCAAAACAAAAAGGGAAATAATTTTACGCAAGCCTAATGTGCTTTGAGTGTTTTGAAGTGAACAAGCGAGCACTCTTTTCCTAGCATTGAGGTAATAAAGTGATGCCATATTTTTAATAGTAAGCACGCTAAGATTCGACTGGAAGTTTATAATAAAATTTCTATATTTACATTTAGGAAAGAGTAAGTTTTTCTAAATGAGTTAGATGCTTAATTAACACGTATTCGATTTTAAAGATTATATTATAATACGATTAACAATTAGATTTGGTAACTCTACCATCATTTGTCATAGTTTGGCTGGGAATTTTATTATGAAATAGCAACGACTGTGGTATTGCCAGCTCGAAATTAACTTTTAACTAACCACATATAAGAATTAAAGTAAAAATAGAAAATACCATTTTCGTACCTTTTCACAATGTATGGTTAAAAGATAACAAGGACTTTAACGACAAATTTTGTATGAAGAACTTGCAGTTAAAGTTAACGTTAACTCTTAACCATACATTCTGTAAAGCGACGTTACTGCGTTTAATAAATTCACCAACCTGCTAGTCGGAGACGCGTGCATAGGATAACCCACCATTGTCATATTTTTCAAAGTTTAAAATCCTGTGAGGCCTTGTAAAATATAAAGCCTGTGTGTTCTTGTTTTAAGTTTCATCAAAATCGGATGCATAGTTTCGGCTAGGCAAAATTTAACCCCTCTTGTTCCCATAAAAAAAAATATGAAGCCCGTTTGTCTTTACAGCCGCAGATATATCTATGTTTTGAATTTCATAAAAAATCGTTGAATAGTTTCAGAGGGCAGATATTGTTCCCCCTCACCACTTCGTAAGATGAATAGTGCATGTGTTTTTTTGGATGTAGATCTGTCTATGTTTTAAATTTCATTAAAATAGGTCTAGCCAATAAAGCGTAAGAATAAGTTGCTTTCACATTCAGACAGCGGACGGATGGGCGACAGACATACTGTAGGGTGTACAGACGCACTGCAGGGCGGACAGACGCAATGGAGGACGGACAGTCACACTGGAGGGCGGACATTAACACCGGAGGGCGTGGAAATTCAAACTGGAGGGCGAGCAGCGTACTCACGTTAATTGGGTTATAAAAAAAGATCTCTGCTAAAACGATAATAAATATTTTCTGTGTATAGGGGAGTTTACCGCCTCACCAACCCTATCCTAAGCACTTCAACCGAACAATAAGCACCCTTTGTCCGTTGGAAGGCGCCATTCTAAATTTTGTCGAACAATTTAGCACCCTTATACTTTTTTTCTTTAAGAATACATGAAAGATAAAGTCTATAACAATGGTCACAATCAGGCCAAGACTTCAAAGATGGAAGTTGTGAAGTTATCGAGAACATACAGCCTCAAATGCGCCAAGTGGTTTGGAAAACTTAATGACAAGAATATGGTCCTGCCGGCCATTTGGCTGATATTACTTGAAATTCCGCCGATTCCCACAGAAAATAATGCAGTGATATTTTTGAAACTCTTGATGACATGTTAATAATGAAAATTGTATTCTACAAATTAGATGAACTTCAAGCGTGTCACTTCTAATTTAAAATTTTTTTCTTTTCATATCAAAAGGGGTTGTAACAAACGAAGCACACAGGAGTTTGGCTATTTAAGCAATAACTACACTTAAAAAATATTTGGATTGAATTTTTATCAGTTACATTTTAATAAAAATCTAAAAAGAGATTGAAATTCTCCAAAGTGGGAGGTCAGGTACCCGTAGCTGAACTCCGTAGCACCATATAGGTTCTCAAAAGTACGAGTATATTAAAAGTTTACAATCTAGACTCACGATTGAATTTCTACCAATCAGCCAATGGCTAAAGTGAATAAAAAAAAAGTATTTGCTTTTTACTTAAAAATTTGTTAAAAAAAAAACAAAATACATATATATACATACATATTTTAGGTTTTAAAACAAATTTTTAAGTAAAAAGCAAATGTTATTTTTATTCACTTTACCCAATGTATCTGAGTTAATTTAAGTTTCATTTGTAATAGCTTAGAGTCAATGTGGTGTGGTTCTCATGTAAGCCGTCGATCAAGGTGTATGTTGAGGAACAAGTATCTCTTCGTAGGGTAAAAGTTTTACATTAACTGTTTGTAGTTGTTTCAGAAGTTTACCGTAAAGTCAAACTTAAATGAAAATGCAGTTGTCCTACGAAAAAAGTTATATTTTAGCTTTTTATGTATGTTGCTAAAAAAACAACTACAAAATTAAAATGATTTTTCATGCAGTCAAAATGTTCAGTTATTTTCAATTGTAAATAAATAATTCTAAAATATCTAACTTATAATAAGTTTAATTTTTTTTTTAATAAAATAAATGATTTTTTGTTTATTTTTACATATTGTGCTAGTTAAAAAATTAACATTAAAAAATAATTGAAAAACTCTCTTGATTCAAATGAAATGTAAGCGAAAGGGGTTTTAAATGACATTTTACTTGTTTCAAATGATTTTTAATTTATTTCACCTAATAATTTACCTACATAATATTTTTAGTGTACCTGAACACACTTTTTTCATGTTCTCCATTAGTTTGTACATAGTTCAAAAGGTTACTATTACGAATATGACACTTGTATGTATTACGAATATATATTTTTTAGTATGTATGTATATATGTATAAGAAAAACTACGCTGGGACATACATGTATTATGTATTACGAATATTTTTTGTTTGTTTAGTATGTATATAAGAAAGACTTCGCTGGGACATCTTTTCACTATGAAGGTTAAACAATGAATCGATATAAATAGATCGCCAAGTGGCTCTGGAACAAGGCCCGTAACTATACTTATATATTAACCTAAGCTTAAATGGTACATATTTATACTTTTGAAATGTGAGTGCCCCTGTGGTCGAGTGGGTAATGTGGACGCCTGTCATGCCGGAGGTTGTTAGTTCGAATATAAAAAAAAGTTTTTTACTGTAAAATAAAAATAATAAAATAAGTTCAAGTTTTCGTTGTTACAGTTATATAAATGTCGGAATGACATTTATATATAATTTATATTATTCTACATGGAATAGGTCCCTCTAACATACTCGTAGTTCAGTGATAAGTCACAAACTGCATACAAAGTGCCAGTTAACCCATCCTAGGCTATCCCCATGTACAAGTGACTGCTCGAGTTCATGGGAAGTGTTAAAACTCGGACTGGTCCCTATCACTTGGGGACCAGTCCCCAAAACCAGTTTAAAGTTTTGAATTTACTTAATGGAAAAATAAAATTTTATTTTGCCTTCAAGAGTTGGGTAAACAAGTAACAGGAGTAACATTTTTTTTTTCGTAAGTCGCTCTAATTATAAAATTTATATCAATGAAAAAAATTTTAAATAAATTGTTTATTCATTAAATATATACTGCCTTATTCATAAAAAATATTTTAGGTTTATTGCAGGTTTATTTGACAAATTTCCCATAGAAATACGTCAAATAAGAGCTTAATAAACCTGAAATATTTTTTATGAATAAGGCAGATAATAATTAAAAAAACGAAGTTTTTTTTAGAGATCCTTGATTAAAAAAATCGTTGAATTTTTTATTTCACCTCTGGCAATACTCCAAACCATATTTCCATTAAAAGAATGCAGAATGTGCACGTACGAGACGAGATGTGTATGACGTGTGTGGTGTTGTTCCCGTTTTTTTTTTTATTATTATTTTTGTAAGTGCTCTTGTATGGCAGTGCATTAGCCGTGAGGTGGTGGGTTAATGGGAGAAACCAGAAAAGGCCATTGGTTTTGTTGTTTGTATTTTTATATTTTAAGTTTTTGTACGTGAGTGCGTAAGCACATTAATCCAATGGGTAGGTGTGTGTTTGTGTGTGTGTGTACCGCTATACAGTTTTTATTTGAAGGGATATTTTCATTTGAAGAAAAGAAACAGTTTTTTGTCTCCGCAAATTTCTTTTAGAGAGAGTCGTTAGTTGATGTTGCTGTAAATGATGGTGGGAAATAGTGATTCAAAATGTGGCCCAATTAGGAAATTTTTGAATGTTTGATGGCCCTGTGGTACTTTACTTAATATATTTGGCACTTTCAGTCCAAAATTCAAAATATTTAGGGTTCTGTACATCACAGATGAAAAGGAACCCGATTGTTTTCGCTACGATGTTCGTCTGTGCGTCACAGGCTGTTTTATCGAGAACCGTAGGAGCTACGGATCTGGAATTTTCACAGAAAATGTAAAACTTTGACTGCTATACAATAACAAATATATCATAGCTACAAATTAAAGGGTGTTCTAAGGCGAGCATTGAGAAATTTTGAAATCTTAATGTAATATACAGACAATTCTATATTGAAGCTTGAAAATTTTAAAGTTAAAAAAGAGAATTTAAAAGCTTTAAATTAAAGGGTATTCTATTAGCTAATGTAATTTTGACAACTTGCTGTATCTTGGAAACTGTAAGAGACAAATTCTTAAAATGTTCAAAAACGATAAAATTAAAAAAAATTCCATAATAAGAAAAATCGCTAAAAACCGAAAAAATCACCAAAACGAAAAAAAGCTCTAAAATCACTAAAAATCGCTAAAACTAAAATGAATCGCCAAAAACTAAGAAAAAATCGCTAAAACAAAAAAAAAAAAAACAAAAAAATTCGAAAATTATCCCATATCTATAAGACGCCAACATAGTATCAAAACTAAAAATAATTGCCAAAAATCGAAAAAAATTTTAAAGGCTACTAATTTTTTTTTTGGAAAATGTCTACATCAGGTAAAACATTCGATTATATAGGCTGAAGTTCTAATAGTAGTATTTACATATGTAGTGACCGTACAGAACACTTCGTGTACGATTCAAAGTCGCATTTTAAAATATCAGCCTCATTTATAAAACTTATTAGGGCTTTATAAACGGTTTTTAATACACGTTTGCATACAAAAATTTTCTTAAAAAGCCTTTAGAAAGCTTCAATAATTTTTAGAAATAAGGCTGTATGTATTTAGTATGTACTTTAACATAAAAAACTATTAAAACTTTTGTCGCAAATTCTTGTTTGTGCTTTAAGTAAAATAAAACATATGTGTTTATTACTATTACATACAATGTTTTGCTTGTATTTAAATAAAAAGATTGTAATAAAAAATATAAATTTTTTTTTGCCCTATCAAAGATATTTTGGCCCTTTTAAATCGTTAATTTGGCCCTAAACCAAAAAAAAAAAAAAAAATCAAATAAAAGTGCATCACTGATGTGAAATAGTACTTTTGATAAATATAAAAAGAAAATAGCAGTAAATACGCCAAAATCTGAAAGAGAATCTTGAACTTTTTTTAAAAACATATAAATGAGTGTATCTCAAAGACAAAATTTATTTATGTAAGTCAGAGCTGCCCACAGAGAGAAAACCGAGTGAAATGTATAAGCGTATGTGTATTCATTTGTATAAAAAGCCGATTGATGTTCGGCACTCTGGCGCTTCTCTGGGATTCCTGGATGTAAGTACATCAGAGCTGCCCACAGAGAGAAAACCGAGAGAAATGTATAAGCTTATGTGTAGTCATTTGTTCAAAAAGCCGATTGATGTTCGGCACTCTGGCGCTTCTCTGGGCATCCTGGATGTAAGTACATATACTTACATATGTATGTGCACAAAATTAATTTTGAAAACGGCAAACAAACGAAAAAAGAAACATCTTTTGAATTAATGCACACGCACATTACAGTTGAAGTAACGAAATATGGAATTAGAAAAATTAGTTTTTTTCATTTCTCAAAAAATTCGAATTAAAGCTCGAATTTTCTAATTAATATTTAGAATTTAAAAAATCAAAATTTAGTTGATAGTAATAGTACCTATAGTAGTAAGTAATAAATTTTACAAACAGTTTATTATTAACTATGGAGCTTTAAAGCTTTCAAAATTAAGTTTTGCATTAACTTAAGGTTTCCATAATAAATGTGTGCAATAAAGACTTACATAATTTCAGCTGGGTAAATATGCTTAAACAACTTTTCCCTTAGCCGTACTCACCTGAAAAGAAAGATATTAAAAAAAATTACAAGTATGTTATATAATAACCTATTTTAAAATTAATTTTAACAATACATTAAGTCAAAAAAGACAACTGTTCTATCACGGAGTCATAAATGTTTCTCAACACAGAAGTAAGCAACTGAAATACAGCAAAAAAAAGAAAAAGAATAAAATTTTCAAAGCAAATGACCATATGTAAATCTATGTACATCGAGCTATAACCGCTAAAAAAGCTTTAACCGACACATTTTTTGGCATGATATCTTATTCAAGCAAAAAATGAGATATTTGTTAACATTCATTAATATTAAACAATATAAAATAAAGTAATGGTAAATGTTTTAAGAATTAAAATATTTTTGTACAATAATTGTCCTCATTCACAGAAAATATTTTTACAGCCTTATTTGTAAAAGTTTTATAAAAAAAATTTTCTATATAAATATTTTTTATGAATTAGGCCGTAAATATATTTTTATTTTTGCTCTTGGAGCTTTTTTCATTATTAGTTTTTTGTCTCGGCTTATTGTTAAAATTTTTAAATTAAAAAAAATATATATATTTTTTTCTGTACAAAAACAATCTATGTTCATTATTAATTATTGTTAAGTTAAAGCTCCCTCATGAATCATTTCCTTAATATAAAAAAAAAACTTCAATATGTTAGTATACTTTTCGGCGCCAGCAATATATACATACATGCATAAAAGCTCATGAATCATTTGCGTAAACTTACTCATCTTGAAAACTCTATAGGACATGAAACATATCAGACATGCACACATACATAAACAAATAAAACTTTTTTCAATGGTCGGGGGAGATTTTTATATATAGCTTGCTTTATAAAGAGTCTTCCCAAAGGAAGTTTTGATTTTCAGTGAAAAAAATATGTAGCCAAAACAACTTGGTCGAGAATTGTTTTCTCAATCGAATGAAAGGTAGAAATGTCTATTTTCGATTAAAAAATATAGTTCTCAGAAATTTTGGGGAATTATAGGTCAATATTTTCTAGGAAATCCAATAGAGTTTCGACAAACACCGACATTTTTCTTCGCTTGCTGGTTTTATCAAACCCTTTTCTAACCATCTTCAGACCTGTAACAGTATTCAGTAACTTTTATTACGATAATCGTATCGTTATAATAAATATAAAAAAAATTCCTAGACTTTGCCATTCAGTGACATATTTTAACGATGTTCGCTTCGGGTTGAAGTAAAACAAGTAAAATAACAAGCTCAAATTCATTTAGTTTTTCTTTAATTCTTCTTTGTGCTTTTCGCAGGTACTGAACCCATCCAAACAGGCTTTACCAAATTTGAAGAATTCTATTTAGAAAGAAACAATTTTATAAAACAAAAGATCTGGATAATATGGGAGGTGGGCGTGACCGATCTATATTAAACTGATCATGCATCATGCATCTTCTTTTATTCTAGAAAGACTTGAAGACTTCTCTGTTTAAAAACGAAAAATTTCATGCAAAACAGTAAAGATTTCGATTGCATTGGCGGTGGGCGTGGCCGATTTTGCTGAAATTAAATTTTAATTTTTAATTTTTAAAATTTAATTTAGTTAATGTAAAGCTCGGCGCGAACTTTTTATGATCTATGACCACTGCTTATATTTTTTGCACAAAAATTTATGACGCCAACCCACTGTGCGTCGCCCATTTAACAGTCGCGAGCGCTATGATATGGATCCCAAAGGCATTTGCTTTCGACAGCAAGTCTCTGCTACCTGCCAAACCGCTTATGCGATTTGAGGATCTGGCCATCTTCCATGGTACGGATGTGAACTGGACATTTGGAGTCGCACATTTGCATGATGTTATATTCCATCTATAGGCCTTTCAAACGAATAAACTATTTATTTCATATCTCGCACACACTTTATTTTATTTGAATATAAAGATAGGAAACTGTAACGCAAGACCCTTTAAAAAACCTTCGTCTTCGTTTTTTTAGAACAAAATGAAAAATTTATTTACAGTTGTTGGGACAATAATGATAATCAAAGTTGAAAGTTAAGCATGAAGTTATTTCTCTTTTAGATCTAGCCTGAGCTGGATTTCGGAAAGAAAAGAAGGCCTTATTTTAAATCATATAGAACATTATTTTTAAAATTTAAATCTAAAGAATAAAAATTATTTGCACGTATCATGTAAGACGTTAGTGTTAAAAAAAATCGTAAGAAAAAAAATTGAAATGGGTGATTTTTAAAGCATTTGGGGCTTGAAAACTGAAAAATAAAAATAATAGAAAATTTTGATAAAACGAAGTTTTATCAAAATAATATAATATTATATAATAATATAATATTATATAATAATATAATATTATATTTAATATTTATTTAGGCCTATAAATTAATGCCTGGCACTTAATTTTGAAAGATTATTTCATAAAAATTTTAATTTCATTCAATTATTTGCAAACTTTCTTCGTTTGTTATGCAGAAAACACATTATGATATTTTGGGGCATCGCAATAGTGTGTACTAGTGGCAACGTTTATTATTTCTGATATATTTCGCTGAGTGGCATAGCGTTGCCAACATAAATGGCCTTTTACACATTTTGGCACTACAACAAAAGAATTGACAAATGTGTACTCAGCAAATTTGTCTATTCATGTTGAAATAATAACAGTTACTGAGCATTTTTGGCATTGCCACATGTAACGATTTATTTTACACTGAAAAAATAATTATGTATTGGCAAAAAAAATCACCCTATATAAACCGATGATAAAGATGATTTTTTGTTTTCACTTGATGGCTAAGAACCTCTAACATAATGTGTTAGATGTCAGCCAGGCCGCCAACTATACACATAGCATCATCATCATCATGTACACACAAATACTTCCCGCTCACATGTGAGGAGTTTAACACACGAATACAACATAAACGTTGCATAAATAAGAACAGACAATTGGCTGACATCCAGTCTAGGCGTCTGGCTTCAATGCAAGACCAATAATTATAATGACGATAATGCCACCGAAAAGAAAGCTAGCAATAGCGGCAAAGGAAGAAGGCTAAATAAGAAAAACTAATAAACAGAAAAAGAAGTATTGCTAAGAAGTTCTTTGTGAAAGAAAATAAATTATGGAGAATCATTTCGAAAAAAGGCGAAAATAAACACGTACACATATGTATTTTGAATACAATATGAAAAGATTTTAATAAAATATTATCATGCCATAACAGCCAAAAAATCTTAAGCGACATAATTTTCGATTTAATTATTTTTTACCAAAATCGATCATTTGCGATCGTAAATAGTAGATTTTCTTCAAAAAACGAGATCAAAAAATGTGGCAGTTAAGCTTTTTTGGTGGTTATGGCTCGTTATGCACCCAAGGGAATAAAATCAGGGCAATTCCATATTACAAATTTTTGTGGTGAATTTCAAAAACAGAAAGAATTTCTTAAAAATAAGTGAACAAAAAAGTTGTTTACCTCTTGTTTCCACACCGTTGGCATCCAACTTGAGTAGAAAGGAAAAAATAAAAAGAAAAAATTTTTTTGAGTGATGTTCATATAAGAGAGCCCTTTTGGTTAGTAGGCAGTGAAAGGGTCGCAGGTTTGATTCCTGCCGGAGATTCTGGAGGTTACTGCAGAGAAACCAAACGAAAAAGCATAGCAGTTTTTAGTTGTTAAAAAACTTATTCTGGCTGAGCGGTTACCCCCTTTTCATTCCAACTTTTACCACCCCCACCCCCCATATTAATAAGATTTAAAATAAGTTTGAAATGTATTTTTTTTTTAAATTTGTTCATACTAAACTTATAATATATTTCAAATACATTTTATTTCTTAATAAATAATAAAAAATAAATAAAATAAAAAGCGCTGGCGAAAATTGTGTTGATTCCGGAGTGTTTTCTGTTTTTGTGCGCTCGCTATTTCTTGGAAAATTCAATTTAATGCAAGCCGATAAAATGCCTTGTTGTCCGGTAGGGTATTTTCGCTAAAGCTGTCACTATATTGCGCTATCGTTAGAGGGCAAATTTGTTGAGTATAAGTGTTTTGTATATATTTTTTTTAGTAAACTTTGTAAAATTACCTCATTTAATAAAATTCCCAACTGGGGAATTAAATCCCCATTTGCGGATTTTTATAAAATGTGCGGGAAAATTTAATTTAAATAGTTTTAATGAATGTTGGAAAGGAAATACCTGGGCATAGGTCATTCATAATTTTTATTTAGATATATGTATACTAAATGCTTGATTACAAATTTCTTAGTGGTATTGGCAGCTTACCAAAAACTCAATTGCTTAAATGGGGATTTTCTTGTTTGAACCTAGGAATTTGTAGGGATATAAATATTGTAAATATAAGGTATATAAGCATAAATGAATATTTGGGCATTTTAAAAAATATATTGGTCTCGTTCAAGGAGTATAGAAATCCCACTTCCTTTTCAGGGGATTTTTTGAATTGAAAATAGGAATTTGTAAACAAGGCAAATATATATTAAAAACAGAATTCCTTGAAATTAAATATAAATTTAATAAGCACAAATAAACATTTTGACATATTCACAAATATTTTTGTCACATTCAAAGGCTATGGAAATCCCGATTTTTTACAATGGGATTTTCTGAATTGAAAATAGGAATTTGTAAAGTTTGTGAAACTAAATTAAATAAACTCAAACGAACATTTTAAAACATATTTTAAGGCTAAATTTTAGTTTTTAATGTTGGGTAGCCAGACAAATATATACATATGTATTTGAAATAAAATTTAATAATACAAGTAAATAAGCATAAATGAATATTTTGACATGTTCACAAACATTTTTTGTCACATCCAAATGCTATAAAAATTCCGATTTCTGACATTGGGATTTTTTAGTTGAAAATAGGAATTTGTAAAATTTGCAAAATTAAATTAAATAAAATCAAGCGAATATTTTGAAACATATTTTAAGGGTAAATAGTCATTACTTTTAACGTTTAATGTTGGTTGATCAGGAAAATACGTATTGAAAACATAATTGTTTCAAATTAAATATACTTTTTGAGCTTAAATTCGAAAAATTGCGATTCCATTCCAATTAAATGAGAATGTTATAAAAAGTAGAGAAAAATGTGTGAATATGAATGAATATTAACAAACTAGTTTTTTTTTAGTTATGACGTTGTTTGAGTAAATGAGCGATGTGTATACGTATACATATGCATATGTAAATGCTTTAATTTGTAATATGTTAAACATTAATTAATCTTTTTCCCTTACTTTTGCTTGTATTTAATGAAAAAAAAATTATTACATATTACTGATTGCTTATTGTTGAGAATCAATTAACCATTTGTATTTCAACAAATACAGCTGCCGCCCACATTAAAAATTTTTCTTTCTTAAGCTTTTTCTAACAACTCTTTCATAATCTAATGTGGCCTAGTTATTATTTTTTGTGTTTTTGTTGCATATTCTTTTTAATTAACAATCAATTCAAGCTACAAACACACACACACATATAAACATACACTCAATGCAACAACACTTTCCCCCAGTTTGAAATAATGGTTGTCTGTAGCAGTTTTATTTGTTTTCATTTATTTGCTAAATGTTTTGTTTAGCTTGAAACAATAAATGAATGGAATACTCATATTGAAGTTTGTAAAAAAATATGAAACAGCAAGGAAACTATTTTGATTGATTGCATAAGGCAAACAAAGATTGTAGTTATTAATTTTTGATTAAGTTTTTAATGAAATCCTTTACTAAATATGATTTTTCTTTATGTACTATTCTCAGGTAAGTTTAATGCATTAAGTGTTTGCTAAATATGATATCGTGCCATAACGAACAAAAAAGCTTAAGTGACATAATTTTCGATTTTAATTTTTTTTCCCAAAATCGATTATTTTCGTTAGTAAGTAATCAATTTTCGTAAAAAACGAGACTCAAAAAATTTTACGGTTAAGATATTTTTGAGGTTATGGCTCGACGACACCATTTTTTGTGGTGAAGGGTATATGCAAAGAAACAATGATGCCACATGTTCTAATATCTTTACTAGCAAGTTCTTACATATTTCGGTGATTTTAAAATTATCTATGCAAATATTATTTATAAGTAAAATATTTTTGCTTTATCGAAGGCTTATTGCAAAAACAATTTTGCGTGCAAATTCATTTTATACCCTTTATAAATCAAGAATATCTTTTTTTTCATAAATAAGGCCTTTAAAATTTATCCCGTCAACACTCAGCTTTTCGGAAGAAGCAAAGTGCACAAAACGAATTAATTTAAAAACCATCATTAGGCGGTGGTGCCAGCACATAGAACATTCCAAAGAAAGACAAAAAAAAAAAAAACTATTTACATTTTCAAATTTAATGAACCATGCATCCGTCGTCGTTGTAAATGAATATTGAGCTAAACAAAAATCATAAAGGGGAATGAATAACTACAGTGTATGATGGAAAGCCAGCAAAATTACAAATTTACATTTCAAAAAAAAAAAAAAAAAAAAAAAAAAAAAAAAAAAACTTGAATATGGAATTATTAAGGCGCCCATTACAATTTACGCATACACACACAAACACATTTGTGCGACTGCTTAATAATGACAAGTACTTGAAAATTTGCCAGGAAAAAAAATAAATTGTATTAAAAATATTGGAAGTGAAGAAATCAGGTTTTTTGCTGGTTCCATTCAGAAATAAAATTAAATGAATTGTAAAAGAAACGTGAAAAAACTCAAATCAATTTCAATTATTGATATAAAAAATTATATAAAATTTATTAAAGTCGGAGAATACTTTTGAAAAAAAAAATTAAAACATTAAAAAAAAAAGGGAATTATTTTCCCCGAAAACTACATATGCCGGCCCTGGACGAGCCCAGGTGTTATATGTACATATGTATATGTATGACCTAGACTAGTGGTAGGCAAATAGAGAAAAGTTTAGGAATTTCATTTGTATATTTGCATTTCCCTATGTGCAAAATAAATTAAACTTTTTGAGAAAAAATTTAACCGACTTCAAGGATAAGCGCTAGAAAGTTAATTGTGTAACTGAATTTCTAAAGATAACAAATTCATATATTCAACTAGGATTATAATCAACAATAGCAAGATTTCTTTCTTCTTTTTTAAAAAAAAGTAGTATTTCTGTTTTGGGGAAAAACTTTAAAAAATATTTTGTGAAATTATTTTAAATAAAAAATAAATCTTAACGATGTTAATTAAGCATATATAGGAATCAAATACTTTTTAAAAAGATAGTAGTATACTTGCTACTTTTCTAAGAAAAAAAAAATAAGAAAAATGTAACTGAAAATAAATTTTTTTTTATGAAAAATAAATCATAACGATGCTCATTAAAAATATATAGGAGGATGGCGTTGGCTGAAGTAGTTAGCACTTTGACTACAAAACCGAAGGTCCTGGATTCTAGCCCGGTATACAACAGTCATTAAACAACAACAAGAATTTTTCTGATGTGTATTAGTGTCTTTTTGTATCAGTTGTTGTAGGAAAGTTCAAGTGATGAAGGCAAAATCACTGGTGACTGAACACGTGTGTGAAGATAAATTTCGAAATTTAAACCCAAGACACAAACCAATTGCATTAACAGAGCTATGTTAACCTGATAACAGAGCCCTGTTAGACATGAAAATTTTGGAAGTACATACTCAAAATGGAATCCTGGCCATATCTTTCAACAAAATGAGCTAAAAAAAATCGAAACATGCAGACCATTATATTTTTCTATATTAAAACAAAAAAAAGTAATAAAAAAACTAAAAGAAACTATAAATTTTTAACTATCAAATAAATTAATTTTTTTTATGGAAATTTTTGAATTCCTAGAGAACGAACATACCTGGGCGGCTAAATTTTTTTGGAATTCATGTCTTTTGTCCCCTTTTATAATATCCAGATTTCAAAACCTTTAACATTTGCGCTTTTCATAAAAAAAATTTGATTTTTCTAAATTTTCAAATTTCGATTTTCACTAAAGGACGAATTTCAGGAGAACGAACATACCTGGGCGGCTAAATTTTTTTGGAATTTATGTCTTTTGTGCCCTTTTATAATATCCAGATTTCAAAACCTTTAACACTTGCGTTTTTCATAAAAAAAATTTGATTTTTCTAAATTTTCAAATTTCGATTTTCACTAAAGGACGAATTTCAGGAGAACGAACATACCTGGGCGGCTAATTTTTTTTGGAATTTATGTCTTTTGTGCCCTTTTATAATATCCAGATTTCAAAACCTTTAACACTTGCGTTTTCATAAAAAAAATTTGATTTTTCTAAATTTTCAAATTTCGATTTTCACTAAAGGACGAATTTCAGGAGAACGAACATACCTGGGCGGCTAAATTTTTTTGGAATTTATGTCTTTTGTGCCCTTTTATAATATCCAGATTTCAAAACCTTTAACATTTGCGTTTTTCATAAAAAAAATTTGTTTTTTCTAAATTTTCAAATTTCGATTTTCACTAAAGGACGAATTTCAGGAGAACGAACATACCTGGGCGGCTAATTTTTTTTGGAATTTATGTCTTTTGTGCCCTTTTATAATATCCAGATTTCAAAACCTTTAACATTTGCGTTTTTCATAAAAAAAATTTGATTTTTCTAAATTTTCAAATTTCGATTTTCACTAAAGGACGAATTTCAGGAGAACGAACATACCTGGGCGGCTAATTTTTTTTGGAATTTATGTCTTTTGTGCCCTTTTATAATATCCAGATTTCAAAACCTTTAACATTTGCGTTTTTCATAAAAAAAATTTGATTTTTCTAAATTTTCAAATTTCGATTTTCACTAAAGGACGAATTTCAGGAGAACGAACATACCTGGGCGGCTAATTTTTTTTGGAATTTATGTCTTTTGTGCCCTTTTATAATATCCAGATTTCAAAACCTTTAACATTTGCGTTTTTCATAAAAAAATTTGATTTTTCTAAATTTTCAAATTTCGATTTTCACTAAAGGACGAATTTCAGGAGAACGAACATACCTGGGCGGCTAAATTTTTTTGGAATTTATGTCTTTTGTGCCCTTTTATAATATCCAGATTTCAAAACCTTTAACATTTGCGTTTTTCATAAAAAAAATTTGATTTTTCTAAATTTTCAAATTTCGATTTTCACTAAAGGACGAATTTCAGGAGAACGAACATACCTGGGCGGCTAAATTTTTTTGGAATTTATGTCTTTTGTGCCCTTTTATAATATCCAGATTTCAAAACCTTTAACCTTTAGAAAAATCAAATTTTTTTTATGAGAAACGCAAATGTTAAAGGTTTTGAAATCTGGATATTATAAAAGGGCACAAAAGACATAAATTCCAAAAAAAATTAGCCGCCCAGGTATGTTCGTTCTCCTGAAATTCGTCCTTTAGTGAAAATCGAAATTTGAAAATTTAGAAAAATCAAATTTTTTTTATGAAAAACGCAAATGTTAAAGGTTTTGAAATCTGGATATTATAAAAGGGGACAAAAGACATGAATTCCAAAAAAATTTAGCCGCCCAGGTATGTTCGTTCTCTAGGAATTCAAAAATTTCCATAAAAAAAATTAATTTATTTGATAGTTAAAAATTTATAGTTTCTTTTAGTTTTTTTATTACTTTTTTTTGTTTTAATATAGAAAAATATAATGGTCTGCATGTTTCGATTTTTTTTAGCTCATTTTGTTGAAAGATATGGCCAGGATTCCATTTTGAGTATGTACTTCCAAAATTTTCATGTCTAACAGGGCTCTGTTATCAGGTTAACATAGCTCTGTTAATGCAATTGGTTTGTGTCTTGGGTTTAAATTTCGAAATTTATCTTCACACACGTGACTGAACTATACCGACTTCAGCAGATAATAATCCTCGGCCTGCTTCTCTCCTTGTGTAGCAGAATAATCGGCGAAGTAAAATAACCAATAAAGTGGCTACTAACCACAGCTTAAAAAAAAAATATTGAATACGCCTTTTCTTCTATTTCTTCCTTCACCACCTGTTTTCTCTATCATTATCCCTTTCCTAACACCTAGTAATAGTAGTAGGCATTCACTCAGTGTTACTACTCTTTAAAAAAAGTATATATACATACTTTAAAAAATATGTTAGTATATTTGCTACTTTTGTAAAAAAAAGCAAGTTTTTTTTTTTTTTTTTTTTTTATAAAAAATAAATCATAAAAATGCTGCTTAAAAATATATATTAATGAAATACTTTTAAAAAATAGTAGTAGGTTTGCTGCTTTTCAAAAAAAAAATGCTACTGAAAATTTATTTTTTTTAATAAGAATTAAATCTTAAAGATGCTCATTACAAATATAAATTAATAAAATATTAAAAAAATAGTAGTATATCTGTTACTTTTCTAAAAAAATTCTACTGAAAATTAAAAAATTTTTTTAAGTAATAAAAATATAGCCAATTATTAATAAATTACTAAAATTTTAAAATAAGTATAATTTTTGGTACTTTTTTGTAAAATTACATAAATTGCCAAAAAATTCTTGCCACTTCAAATTTCGAAATTTTAAATTAAAAATTTTTGGAAATTTTGGTAGCAAGCAATAAAAAATTCTTTAGCTCACTACTTATTTGTTAGTAAAATACTTATTTTAAAAATAGTAGCAAAAACTTCGCTACTTTTTCTTCAAAATGTAAAAATGACAAAAATGTTTGTTAAGTTTGTTGTAAAAAAATAAATTAAATTATTAATGAAGTGCTTAAATAAAATAGTAGTATTTTTACTACTTTTCTAAAATGCCAAAAGGTCTTTGCTACTAAATTTTTATTATATTTTCTGTAGAAAAAAATAAAGCTTTATATAGCCCATTAATAATATATTAATGAAATACTCATTTTAAAAATAGTAGTATATCTGCTACTTTCTATAAAAAAAGTCATAAAAAGGCCTACTGAAAATTTTTAAATTTTTTGTAACAAGTAAAAAAGCTTTATATATTGCATTATGAACTAATTAATTCCTGATTGAAAAAAAACGTAGCATTTCAAAAAAAAAAAAAAAAAAAATATATATAAATAAATCCAAGTGCTAAAAATTCTTCCTTCTGAATTTTTTAAAATTTTATTGAATTAGGCACTAAAGCTTTACATATATAGCCCTTTACTAATATATTTATGAAATACGCATTTTAAAAATAGAAGTATATTTACTAATTTTTCTAAACAATATATGAAGTGCGAAAAAGTTCTTGCTACTGATTTTTTTAAATATTTTGAAGTGAAAAATAAAGTTGTGCATATAGACCATTGCTAATAAATTAATGAAATTTTTATTTTGAAAATAGTAGTAGTTTTGCTACTAAAAAATTTATAAAGTGCCAAAACGTCTTTGCTACTGAATTTAAATTTTTGGATGTGATCAATAAAAGTTTATACAGTCCATTACCAATTTCGTATTTTATAAATAGTAGTTTAATTGCTACTTTTTCTGCAATATACATAAGTATAAAAATGGCAAAACGGCTTTGCTACTGAATTTTTATTTTATTTTTGTAAGCAATCAAACTTTATATAACCCCTTAATAATATATTAATGAAATACTCATTATAAAAATTGCATTGTTTTTAATACTTTCTCTAAAAAAAAATTATAAAATTTCTAGAATCCTTAGCTACTGAATTTTATTTAAATTTTTAGAATTATGCACTAAAGCTGTAAAGTGTGTTTTTTATTGAGGTATAGAACTTTAAGTTGGCATCACATTTTTAACTGGCGGCCATTTTGTCAGCTGTCAAGTGATTAATATTTAGTTTGGTTTGCCATTTCATCATGAACAGGTTGACAAAAGAACAACGCTTGCAAATCGTGCAAGTTTATTTCGAAAATAATGGTTCAGTTCGCGAAGTTTACCGCAAGCTCCGTCCATTTTATGGTCGACATAATCGTCCATCAGAGCAATTAATTCGGTTAACCATGGATCGTTTTCGCACTACGTTTACTCTATGTGATAATACGCATCCGCAGAGACGTCGAACAGTGCGCACCGAAGAAACAATTGCCGCTGTAGAGCAAAGTGTTGAAGAGGACCCGAATAAATCGATTCGCCACCGTGCACAGCAATTGGAGCCGACTAACCGACTATTTTGTTCCCGAATTGGATGGCATGAATGTGGATAAGTTGTGGTTCCAACAAGACACCGCTACATGCCACACAGCGCACGTCACAATCGATTTATTGAAGGAAACATTCGATGAGCGCATAATTTCGCGGAATGGACCTGTCAATTGGCCACCAAGATCGTGTGATTTGACACCATTGGATTATTTTCTTTGGGGATATGTGAAGTCGCTCGTCTACGCCAACAAACCAGAAACGTTAGGGGACTTGGAAGCCAACATTCGTGGCGTTATTGCCAACATACGGCCCCATATGCTCGAAAAAGTGGTTGAAAATTGGACCTGTAGAATTGGCTTTATTCGAGCCAGCCGCGGCGGCCACATGCCCGAAATCATATTTAAACATTAATGGCATAAGATTATCCTTCCAATAAAGCCAAATTGATGGACATTAAAACGATTTTCTTGTGTTTTATTTCAATTCGAAGTTATATACCTCTAAAAAAAACACCCGATATATAGCCCTTTAAGGCCGTGATACACTATCATAGAAAGTCGTACGATCTACGAAAAAGTACAACGCTGGTATGATGGAGTTTATGAAAATTTTCAAAAGACAATAACAATTCATCACACCAGGGTTGTATATTTTCGTCGATCGCACGACTTTGTGTGATAGTGTATCACGGCCTTTACTAATATATTTATGAAATAGGCATTTTAAAAATAGTAGTAGAATTACTATTTTTCTTAACAATATATACAAAGTGCCAAAAAGTCATTGCTATTGCATTTTTTTTTAATATTTTGAAGTGAGAAATAAAGTTTTATATATAGACCATAATGGTAGACCAAATGGTAGTATTTTTGCTACTCTTGCCAAAAAGTTTATAAAGTGCCAGAAAGTCTTTGCTACTGAAATTTGTTTAAATTTTTTGATGTGATCAATAAAAGTTTATAAATTCCATTACAATTTCTTAACGAAACACGTATTTTAAAAATAGTAGTAGTAGTAGTAAATACTTTTTCTAAAAAATTTTAAAAAGTATCAAAAAGTTTTTTCTACTGAATTTTTATTTTCTTTATTTTTTATTTTTTTTTTTTGAGCTGAACATTAAAAATTTGTATAGCCCATTACTAATTTATTATTAAAAATATAAAGTTTTATACATATGTATATAACCCATTACAAATTTATTAATATAATCCTTTTTTAAAAATAGTATTATTTTTGCTACTTTTTCTGAAAAAAATTTATAGAATGCCGAAAAGTCTTTGCTACTGAAAATTGTTAAATTTATTGTAGTAGGCAAGAAAGTTTTAAGTTTTTAAAAATATTAGTATTTTTGCTACTTTTTCTAAAAAATATAAGAAATAACAAAAAGTCTTTGCTACTGAAAATTTTTTGATTTTTTTTTTTGAGATATATAGCACTAATTTCGTAATAAAATACTTTTTTTTAAATAGTAGTAGTTTTGCTACTTTCAAAAAATGACAAAAAGTTTTTGCTGCTAAAATTGTTTAACATTTTTTGTAGTAAACACTAAAGCTTTATATAGCCCTTTTATTAGTTTGTTAATGAGATGCGTGTTTTAAAAACAGTAGTATTTTTCTACTTTTGCAAAAAGATAATATTAAATGCCAAAAAGTCTTTGCTATTACTATTTTGTAGTAAACAATTGAACTTTATATTGCTTATTTAATAATTTAATAGTAAAGGACTTAAGGTACGGCCACACTTGTCAAACATTTGCCCAAAAAAGCGTAACCACTAAATGCTAATGAAAAATCTTTCAATTCAGAGAAAAGTTTGTCAAGTTAAAGAGTAGCCAATAGTGTTGGATTATATGACATTATCTATTAGTTGTGTTCGAAACTGTTTAATTTGATAAACAAGTGGACCAAAACTTTTTTCATTAGTGTTTCTTGGTTACGCTTTTTTGGGCAAATGTTTGACAAGTGTGACCGTAGCTTTATTTTTTTATTTTTTTTAAAGCTCGGGGTCGTTCTTATGAAGTTATGACAGATTTTTTTTAAATTTTTTTCTTTCGATATTTTGTTAACAGTTTTTTTAGCATTTATAATAAAACAGATTAAAAATATCAATAAAAATATAATAAAAGAAAAAGAATTATTTCAAAAAGAGTAGCATATTAGCAAAAAGTCCTTACTACTGTATTTTTTTTTTGTATTTGTAAAAAGCAATATTTTTTCTTAAAGAAGTGCTGCTTGCGTTTCAAATTTTATTTATTTTTTAATATGCAAACAAATCGGAGTATTTTTGCTATTTTTTACATTAAAAGGAAAGGATATCAAGTAGTCCTTGCTTTTTCAATAATTTATTAAGGAAATAATTATTTTGAAAATAGCAATATTTCTGCTATTTTTGCTATTAATTTAATTTAAACTAGAAACTTATTTATTATAAATAAATTATTTGTAAACGAAAGAATTTTTTCATTGTTTTATCATACTCTCAGCGTGCTTTCTGCATATGCTAACAATATCCTCTTGAAAAAAAAAAACAATTTCCTTAAACAATTGTCTGTCAAGCATTGTTATTATTGGTTCTTAGCCTTTTGTATACCATTAAGTTGCTGTTGTTTTTTTCCACTCTCAAGCAATAGAATGATAAATTGCTTGTAAGTTCAGGGCAAAGTCATTCAACTTTAGCACATAAAAAACGCAAAAAATGGCAATAAAAGAAAAATAAAATTTATTGATTTAAGGCATTTAAAGCATGAATTAACAAATGTAATGATTTAATAAATTTTATTTAACTATTTTTTCCTGCCTAAAAGTATACTAAGTTTTTTTTTCTTAACTCTGTTAACTAAAAGTAAAAGTGCATAAGTGTTTTTTTTTGTTTACCCACCTTTTTCCTATAGTTATCCATTCATAAAGTTTTTCGTTGTTTTACTTATTGTGTAGATTTTAATTATTTAAAAAAAAAACTAAAAATTCTTTTGCTTTGATTTGAAAGCACCCACTTTTCCCTTCTACGGCACTACACCAACATTTTTCACCCATACACATTTAATGGTGCCTGTGTGTGTGTGTGTGAGTGAGTGTGTATGTGTGTGTATACGCTTACAGCTACAAATGCATTAAAATTTTACGATTATTATGGACGTTTCTTTTTACACTTTTCTCCTCGTCTTTTTGTTTGTCAAGGTTCAAAGCATTTTTCCATATTTTCCATGCTGGTTTTCAACAAGTTTTATTTTATTTGTAATATTCTTCTTGTTTTGGTGGATACAAAACACATTTTTTTTTAAATATATTCCTTTTAATTTTCACACTTTAATTTACATGTTGAATAAATTTGGCGTTTCTTTTTTAGCTAATTTTTCGTTGACGTCTGTATAATTTTTTTTTTGTTATTGCTACAAATGGTGTCAAGAAGTTTTATTCATTAGTTGCATATAGTTATAAAAAGACTCAATTACAGCTGGCAATGCTGTAATCAGAGTTTTGGGGACCTGCGCAGAGGGTCTCTTTCAAGTGTCAAATTTATTTGTTAATAATTTAGAAAAAAAAATTAGTAAATAAAAATGCATTATGGCAATTAACTAAAACGAACAACTTATAAATTTAACTGAAAAAAGCAGCAAAAGAACGTCTGCCCTGTTACGTTTACATTTTTTTCTCTTTAATTTTCTACCATCATAATATCATATCTAAACGCCTTCTGTCAAATTTGTAATTATAGGCTGCTGCTGTTAAAAAAATTATCTGAAACCAAACGTACAAATACTTTAGTAAAAAAAATGTTACATTTTCTCTAATCTGGAATAAAATGTGAAAAAATTAAATGTATAGAAATACATATGTATGTGAATGTATGTATATAAAATGTCTAATTGTCAAGGATATAAATGATTGAAATATATCAGAAAACTTGAGCGTATGTTTCCAGCAATACTAGCATATTTTCCTTGCATTGTAATCATAATTGCAGCTAAACTTGAATTTTTTTAAATAAATGATATATGGCAGAAAAACATATCATTGCACCGATTGAAGTGAAATCACAATTGAGCAAATGCTTACATATTTTCGCAACGTGTTAGTTATATATGTTGCTAAAATTCCATATAGGATATATGAGAAGTACACATATTCTTTCGCCGATGTAAATAAAATTCCACTAGAGAAATAAGCTTTATGATTCTACAAATATTAACTTATTTTGGTAATAAACTAGTCAAAATTCTAGTTGAAATTCAACTTTAAAAATTAAGGATATATGGAGCATAGCTATATCCTTGCGCCAATTGGATTGACATTCGCTGCAGAGCCTTACTATATACATATGTAATTCAACAAATATTTTAGCAACTCTTTAGTAATAATTGGGACTGAAATTAAACTTTACAGATAAAGGATATATGAAAGGTAAAAATATCCTTGAGCCGGTTAAAATGAAAATCTGCTGCATAGTTTGACTAAATAAATCTACAAGCATTTGCACAGTTTTTGGCAAAATTTAGGTCATAATTCTAGTCAAAATTTAACTTTAGAAATAAAGGATATATGACAGGAAATCATATCCTTGCAGCGATTGAAGTGAAATTACAATTCTGCAAGCAGTTACATATTTTCGCTACATATTAGTCATATGTGTTGCTGAAACTGCATTTTGTTAAATTAAGGATATATAAAAGGTAAAAATATCCTTGGGCCGGTTAAGATGAAAATTTGCTGCAGAGCTTAACTAAATAAATATACAAGCATTTGCACAGTTTTTGGCAACATTTAAATCATAATTCTAGTTAAAATTTAACTTTAAAAATAAAGGATATATGACAGGAATTCATATCTTTGCACCGACTGGAGTGAAATCACAATTCTGCAAATACTTATATATTTTCGCAACATGTTAGTCATATTAGTTTGCTGAAATTCTAGATTTTAAAATCAAGGATATATGAGAGGTATACATATTGTTGTGCCAATGTAAATAAAATTCTACTAGAAAACTAAGCTTCATAATTCTACAATTTTTAACTTATTTTTGGTAATAAATTAGTCATAATTGTAATCAAAATTTATTTTTATAAATAAAGGATATATGGAAGGTAGTCATATCCTTGCACCGATTGAAGTCATATTAGCTGCATAGCTTAAATTTATGGCTCCACAAATATTTGCTTACGTTAGCAACATTTTGCTTGATATTTTAGCTGAAATTAAATTTTCAAAATAAAGGATATATGGAAGGCAGACATATCCTTGTGCCGATTAAAGTGAAATTTTCTGCAGAGTTTAACTATATAATTGAACAACTATTTGCATATTTATGCAATATTTTAGTCATAATTATAGCTGAAATTAAATTTTCAAAATTGAGGATATATGGAAGGCAGGCATATCCTTGTGTCGATTAAATTGAGATTTTCCGCACAGCCTAATTAGAGATTTTTTTTAAATATTGGCATAAATTTACTAACATATTAGGCGTAATTATAATCAAAATAAAATTTTAAAACAGAAGGATATACATATGTAAGGTGGTCATATCCTTGCACTGATTGAAATGAAGTTTGCTGCAAATTTTAACGATGTGATTCTACCAATATTTTCATAGATTAAGCAATACATATTTTAGTTATAATTGTAGCTGAAATTCAACCTTTAAAATAATGGATATATGGAAGGCAGGCATATCCTTGAATCGATCGAAGTGAAATTTGCTGCAAAGCTTAAACATATAATTCTATAAGTATTTGCTTATTTTAGCAACATTTTAGTTACATTTGTAGCTGATATTAAATTTTAATAATAAAGGATATATGAAAGGCAGGCATATCCTTGCAGCGATTGAAGTGATATTTGATGCGAAACTTAACTACATATATAGTTCTACAACTTTGCATGTTTCAACAAACTTTTTGCTCTTAATTGTAGTTAAAGTTTAATATTGAAAATTAATACAGTCAAATCCCGATAATTCGTAATCGCAAGGGACCGGCCATGTCTTACGAATTATAGGGATTTTAGATTTAGCAGGGTTTCAATTTAACGGGGTTAAAATAAAATAAATACGAATAACGGGCTTTTTCAATTTATTTACTAAAACGATAAAAAAGCATAAAAAATTGTTAAAAATAAAATACAAAATAAAAATTTGTTGTTTTTGTAACACCGACAGTGTCTTATGCGTGCTTACACACAAACAAGCAGAAGAAAAAACCCACGCAAAAAATAGCGATAAACAAAAAATCATTCTTTCCATGTTTTTGTTGTTTTTATTACGAATTATAAGTGGTAGTTAGCAAACAATTACGATTTATAAGAGGTAAAGAAGATTTTATTTGAAGAAAATATTACGAATTAGCGAGGGGACCAAAATGTATGGAATTTTTAGGAATTAACGAGATTTTTTCAAGGGACCGACAGTTTATTACGAATTATCGGGAATTACGATTTATCGGGGTACGAATTATCGGGATTTGACTGTAATATGTAGAAGCTAAGCATGTGCTAGCACCAATCAGAACGAAATTCGATAGAGAAGCAATTTTGCTGAATTCTGAACATGATTGCAGCTGAAATTATATTATTCAAAATTAAGGATATATGGAAGGAAGACATGCCCTTGCATCTATTTAAGTGAAATTTTCCTCAAACTTTACAGCTTTTGTAAATTTTATAAACTCTTTCCTCTGATAATATGCTAGTTAAAAATATTGCACAATTCCTTTGCACTCTACATACATACATAAATTCACAATTCGCACACATAACATTGCATTTGCTTTTCAGTTCTTTGCTTTCTGTTTTACTATAAAAATTTTAAAGACATGACACTTCTAAGACATGCGCTTTTACATCTTTCATTCTAACAAATGACAATAGCACAAGGAAATGCCAAAATATATTTATATAAAAATAGTAAAAAAAAACTGAAATTTTATGGAATGTGAAAGTTAATTATTATTTTTAATTTTTATAACTATATCGTTTTATATTATTATTGCAATTTTTAGCTTTTGTTTGAATTATAATCAGGTTCTTAATTTAGCTTAATTTATTATATTGATTCCTTAGGACAATTTAGGTTTGCTTTTAAAGCTTTTTTTTTTTATTAAACAATTTTGGCTGCATTTCTTAAGTAAATTGCTTATATTTTTTAAGTTTACATAACTATTATTACACTTTATTTTTATTAATTTCTTTACACTTGAATTAAAAGCACTTTTACACATAACGCGTCCGTCCTTTCGTTGTATATTATTTCATATGTAATTTAATTTTTTTTATTCTCAATTCGTTCTGCACTTCTTGTCGTTTTCGCAAAACCTTTAAACTCAGTTGAGATTTTTTCTTTTTCCTGTTGTTTTATTTTTTCTCTATAAACTTGTTTGTTTTATTAAATTTCTTTTTGTGTTCTTTCCCCCTTTTTTTTATTAATGTTAAACAACAAAAAACACAAATTCCACCCCTAAAACAGTCAGTTATTGTTAAAAATGCATTTCACTTCGGTTGCTGTTTGCTGATTTTATTCTCTTTAGTTTCCTTTTTTCCTCGTGTTGCTTGTTCTTCTATTAAAAAAAAAACAACAACAACTTTATGCTAATGAATGAACGAAAATCACTCAAAATCTAAACTCTTGAGTAAGATTTTGTTTGTAGTTACGTGTTCTTTTTTGTTTAAAAGAGATCTTTTTTACCGTTGTAATATTTTTTTAAGAGAGAGAGAATTGTAAAAAGGGATTTTTGTTTATTTTATTTCCTTCAAAAAGGCTGCCAGATGTTTTTATTGTAATTTTTAATGAACCACTTGTGGATGATTTAAGACTACTAAGGGCCATTATTACAACTTAAAGATAGTTAAAAGTAGGATTTTATCGGGCGTATAAAAACTTTATCATTTGCAAAATTTTACTTTAACCTAAAGTGAGCTATAAATTACAGGCAAGTTTATCCTGCCTGGTAAGTTAAATCCAATTTGCAATAATGGAAAGCTTTTTATACGTCCGACAAAATCCCACTTTTAACTATCTTTAAGTTGTAATAATGGCCCTTAAAAGCGTACAGTTTTAAAATTTAAAAAGTATGTAAATAAAAACACTGCACATCCTGTAAATTTAGTTTTTCAGGAGCAACTGCTAAAGTTTACGTGCTATACATATTGTCGGTTATGCCAATTGTTTACCACATTCAACTTAAGAAAGCTAAGGCTTATTTTTTTGAAGCTATAACTTTTTTTGAGAGAATTTATTTTACATTTAAACTTAAAATTTAGAGACTTTTTACATTTAAGCTTTATACATAGCTTTATTGTTTTTATACAAATGTTTTGTAAAAGTTATGCTGACGTTTTGTACACTTTATGTATTTTATTTTGCACACTTTTAAGCTTTTGATGGGTTTTGAAGCTTTTAGATTAAAGCTTCCTTTTTAGTCATGGGCTTGTGGCAAAAATAAAAATAAAAAATATACTTAATAGTAACAAACCAAAAAAGTTTGTCTTAAGTAAAACAAAAAATAAGCAAATTAACTAAAATTTGCATAATTAGTAAAGAACAAACGACAGTGGTAAGACTGTTGTAAATTTAGAGATGTTAAAGTGAGCTTTCATTGCAAAAAATCTTTCAGCAAGTTGAAATACGATGAATCAAAACAATTTACATATTCCATTTGCAATAATGCTAAGTATATAAAGCAGAAATCTACATCAACTGACACCACACACAGTGGACCAAACACAGAAGAACGCTGATGATGAAGGTTTAGTGGCCTTCGAAAAGGGCTAGCTGTTCCGTTCAACTATGTGTTGTTAGTCAGAATATTTACAACTAACTTTGATGTTATTTGTTCATTAATAATTATCACATGTAATTTGCCTTACAAAGCGATACGAACTTTAGCCTGTTCAAATCATAAAATATAAAGCTTTTTATTTTTGAGAGAGCTTTTAAAGGTAAAATGTAGCTTCTTCAAAATGACTTCCAATTTTTTACTGGAAATTTATTTATTTTAAGCATTTTGCAAAATTTTTATGTAATTATGAAAAATCGACACTAAGAACTCATTCAATAAGTCCGTGACTTTTTAAAATTTCCCGCCTCTTAACTGTAATGGTAATAAATGACATAGGGGTTATTTGAACAATTATTTTTCAACTTAGTAGTGTTAATTTTTAAAACAGTTTTAAGTGCTTTTTGTTTAAAGTTCTTTTAAGCGACTTCGAAAGAGGATGATCGATCACCTACATCAATTCATGACTCCGTAACTTTTAGACCGATTCTGAAGATTCTCCTTTTTTTGAGGGCATAACTTACATTTGGTCCCTTAAAAAAAAATTGGGCGGAAATACACCCACTAAATTTTTTTCTCTGATTTTATGTGATCTTTTGCTTATACGATTGCTGCAAAGCGCATACATATGTAGTTTGGGCTCTCGTGATGTCGTTATACCGAAGTTGAAAAAATGGGCGGGCCATACCCTTTAAATTTAAGTGTTAAATTATAAGTACGTCTACTTATGCCATTTCCAAGAAACTTGTCAAACAGTTTCGGCTCTGAGAATGACTAAAATTTGTGCTTAAAAAGTGGGCGGGTCCATGCCCATTGAATATGAATATTATGTTTCACGTGCTACTATTTAACCGATTTTTATGAAACTTGGCACACATCTTGAGTTCTGAAAATTACGCAATGTTTAATATAGAAAAGTGGGCGGGCGCTATTATTTGCGAAGTTGAGCGTGCAGATGCCCCTGAAAATATTAAATTGACACTAAAAATTAAAAAATAAAACTTACGGAAATTATCTGTCGCTTACTTATATTGAAAACAAAAACAAAATAAGAATTTTTTTTTTCAATATAAGTAAGCGATCGACAGTTTCTTGTTGACATCGTCGGCCTGGCCGTTAAATAAAAATTCGAAAAAAAGCACTAAAAATTCATTAAAGTGCACACGAAAATTTCCCTCTGGACACTACATAGTACCCAGTATAATTTTTTCCCTTTTTGGCGGATCGTTTTGGCTCTTGTTCTTAGTTTTGGCTCTTTTTTTTTGTTTTTGGTTTTTTGTTTGTTTTTTCTTTAGTTTTGGCGTTTTTTTACTTGTGGAGTTTTTTTTATGGCGATTTTTCCGGTTTTGCCAATTTATATCAGTTTAAGCAATTTTTTTAGTCTTGGTGCTTTTTTCAGTTTTTGGTGATTTTTTCGTTTTAGAGTTTTTTTTTTAGTTTTGGCGGTTTTTTCTGTTTTGAGGAGTTATTTTAGTTTTAGAGATTTGTTATTTTTCGCGATTTTTGGCGATTTTTTCGATTTGCGGCGTTTTTTCAGTTTGGCGATTTTTTAATTTTGGGATTTTTTAGTTTTAACGTTTTTCAATATTTCAATTTTAACTTTTTCGGTTTCCAAGATACTCTTACGCTTCTCGAGAAAACAGCCTGCAATGGACAGACGGACATCTTTGCGAAAACAATAGGGTTCCTTTTTACCTTTGGTGTACGGAACCTTGAAAAGTTAACAATAATTTGGATTCAGTTATATCAAACATTTTTATCTGTGTTGCATATAATTTTTAATCATTCTCCTTCATCATGGTTTAAATTACATAGTTTCGTCGAATGCTGGGATCTTATCGTCGCTGATTCGAGCTGATTCGATTCGATAACGTTTTTGCAGTTTGAGATTATGGCATTCGATATCGAACCATATTATTGTATTATTTGATTGCGATTGTTATAATCTCAAACTGAAAAAACGTGATCGAAGAAACTCGTTATCGAAAGCGACAATTGGACCCCTGAGGCTTATTAAGCTTAAAGTATATCCTCTGCATTCTAAAAAAATTAAATTCTATTTCAGGTGTGCTTTAGTTATAAAAATATTCTTTTAACATATAATTTAAACCCCCCAAAAAATTTCAAAATTATAAATAAATTTTGATAAATTTTTTCTTATTTTATTTTGGAGACAGGAGTGGTAATAAAGAATTTCCCTAAAGCTCTCGTCATGTCATAAGCATCCTTGAAATTTATTTTACCAATAGCATAAAAAAATGATTTCGCTAACTTTCTACCATAAATCTTTTCTTAGAATTTCAATTATTATTTTTTCATTGTAATTTAATTTTTTCTTATTATTTTATTATTTTTTTTTTTGGTAAATATTTTTTCTTTCTTTTCAGATATTCCATCCAACCTTATCGAAAGTTTTGCTAATGACTTTCTACATCATCAAGAGCAACGATAAAGAAAAAAAACCTAATGCAACAATAACATGAAAAAGGTAAGGATTTAGTTTTTGTTTTCCTTTTATAAAACTTTTTATACACTTTCCTTGCGAGACAAAGCAACATTCAAAACAGAAAACTCATTAGGCCAACAGGATATACTTTATATTGTGTTTAGAATTGAGATATTATGAAAGTAATTACGCTTTTTAGCTCAGCTGAATTTATTTCTTGTAACTCACACCTCTTCAAAAAAAAAAAAAAAATATATATATATACAGGGTGGGCCAAAAGAAACCAAGGGGTGTAAAAGTTTAATAACTTTTTTGTTTATTAATTTTTTTTTTTATTTTTTCTTTCAGATTATATAGACAGCACTTGGAGAATTTATAATGGAGAGGTTCACAACTGAACAGAGAACCAGAACAATAGAATTTTATTATTTAAACCAGAGATCAATTATTTTAACGCAAAGAGCATATCGTCGACATTTTAACGTCAGAATTTCGCCCTCTGAAGCGATGATTCGTTGCTTAGTTAATCGTCATCACCAACATGGCAGCGTAAGAGATTTGCCTCGAACCGGTAGACCACGTTTAAGTCGCACTGCGGAAAATATTGAACGAGTACAGCAAAGTGTTAACGAAGCACCAGAAACATCTGGCAGAAGGCGTTCTGCTCAGCTAGAAATGTTTCGTACGTCACTACGGCGCATTTTAAAAAAAGATTTACAGTTATACCCATATAAGGTGCAATTGGTTCAAGAATTAAAACCCGCAGATCATCGGCAACGTCTAAATTTTGCAGTTAAATTTCAAGAGTTGGCCAGAAATGAAATCAACTTTATTGAAAATTTGATTATGAGTGATGAAGCTCATTTTCATTTGAATGGCTTTGTTAATAAGATGAACTGTAGGTTCTGGGGTTCTCAAAATCCGAGAGCCATTCATCAACGCCAATTGCACCCCATCAGGTGTACAGTATGGTGTGGGATCACATCTGAAAATGCCATTGGGCCCTACTTCTTCGAGAATGAAGATGGAAGTGCTGTAACCGTAAATGGAGAGCGGTATCGGTTTATGATAGAAAATTTTTTACGTCCTGCTCTTGAAAACAGACCTGGTATGTGGTTTTAGCAGGACGGAGCCACTGCCCATACTGCCCGAGACACAATGGCACTTTTAAGTCAAATTTGTGGAGAGCGAATAATTTCTCGAAATTCGGAAATTATTTGGCCAGCGCGATCGCCAGATTTGACAGCACCCGACTATTTTCTTTGGGGTTTTTTGAAGGAGCGAGTGTATGTGAACAAGCCAGAGACAATCCTTGAACTCAAGGCAAACATTGTTGCAGAAATTCGAACGCTACAGCCACAAGTTTTGAAAGATGTTATGGAAAATGCTCTAAAAAGAGCCATCAGTGCGAAGCTAAAAACGGTGGTCATTTAAGAGACATCATTTTTCATACTTAGTGTAAAAAAAATTTTCATTTTGTATATTATATAATCTGAAAGAAAAAATAAAAAAAAGTTAATAAACAAAAAAGTTATTAAACTTTTACACCCCTTGGTTTCTTTTGGCCCACCTTATATATATATACATATACATGTGCCCATAATTGTAAAAGTGTTGTAAGTGATATATTTATTGTGTCAAGATATTTAATAGCTTACATTGGAATAAATCAAAGCATTTTTTTATATCATGCAACATTTTGATTTAGAGTTGTATTAGTCTGGATTAATTTATATTTCTTTAACATATATTGAAGGTTTTTTCAGATAGCGCATAATATTCCGCAGCAAAACTGCATATGACTTAGACCTCTTTCATAATTAAGGGCACATATACATTTTTTAAAATGGTGTGAGCTAGAAGAACTTTTTAAATTGTTTATTATTTTTGTGGTACTTTTTTTTAGTAATTCTATCAATTACATTTTCTTCACAGTGGTCCTTGCAACCCAAAACTAAATAGCTTAAGAAAGAGTTTTGCTAAACATTTAATAAATTTATTGCAATAACTCTTTTTCCACAAAATATTTGAAAAACTTTTAAGCTGCAGCTCTGTCAGCCTCTGCATGTGTGAGACTGCCTGTCTAGCAAGATTTTTCCATGGTCCTGCGAACCACACTCTCACTTTGCAACCTTAATTCCTCCAAAAAATTAAGTTTTAAGTTTAAGATAGAGTTTATCAAGTTGTTTTTTTTACTCATACTTGGCGTATCTCCAAAAAAAAAAAAAAGAAAAGAAAATCACTTATCATCTAATTCTATTCATAAATTTATGAAATTTTATTTATTCCTCCCCCAATTTTGTGCGTTTTTGTTTCCCCAACATGATTATATAATTTCTCTAAATCTAAGTAAATTTAATAAATTCATTTCAATAACTCCCCTTTTATATTGTATATACTTTTTTTTTTTTTTGTTTTGAAACAATATCATAATCATTTACAGTTTCCGTTCAAATGTCTGCCTGTCCGTCCGTCTAACTGTCTGTCTGTCAAGCTGAGACTCTCAAGGGACCAAGGCAGAGCAGTGCATACTCATAAGAGTATAAATATTTGTACAGTATGTATAGCCCACACTTAAATGTGAAGCATACGTATCCTCAACATAAAATTTAAACAATTTTACATATGAATAAGGAAGCACCACACTACATCCATATATATATATATTTTTTTAAGCTTCACAGATAAATCTAAAAGGAAAGGAATATGTTCTGTTTTTTCTAGTAGTTGGGAAAAATAATGTTAAACTTTTAAATACATTTAAATCATGCTGAAATTCAATTTGTTACAGTACTCGTTTAGATTGGCGTAATATATTACAACATTAATATTAAATCATAGTTATTGTTCATAAAAAAAGGAAAAGTGTAAAAGGGAAATAAATGATATTTGTAAGCTGAAACAAAATAATAATAAAGTAAATTCAGTAAGGTGCGACTTTGAAGGGTTCCATATGGACACTACATGTGTATGTAATACTACTCGTATACGAACTTTAGCCTATATAGTCGAAAATCTTAGCTGATGTAGAAACTTTTAAAAAAATTTTAAGTACCTGGTAATTTTTTTTGTTTTTGGTGATTTTTTTTTTAGTTTTGGCGCTTTTTCTTAGGTTTGGTGTTTTTTCCGTTTTTGAGACTTTTTATTCGGTTTTTTCCATTTTTGGCGATTTTTGTATTTTTTTGGCGCTTTTTCTTAGTTTTGGCGCTTTTTTCGTTTTTGCGAAGTCGGCGTTTTTTAGTTTTGTCGATTTTTTGATTATTGTCGGTTTATTTTAGCTTTAGCGATTTATTAGATTTTTGGCGATTTGTTTTAGTTTTAGAAATTTTTTATAGAGTTGTGTCGTTCCGGAACGACCTAGTTCCATTGAACGATTCACTAAAAGGAACGGTTCGGACTTTTACACAGTTTCATTTCTAATCGTTCATCGTTCCGACTAAAGTGTTTTTAACAAGGTGGTGTTATTATTACATCCACATACGCATAGAATAGTTGAAGGACTCTTTTTTGTGTAGTTTGAGATACTGTTTACTGACTAACTATAAGTATTTACATGAAGTTTGACAGCAGTGGCCGGTATTTGCGACCAAGTTAATGGTTCATCAAGACAGCATTTTACACAACAATCGTTCACTTATATCTGATACAAGGTTGCTATTTTTGTGTAAAGATTGACCATTAACTAATATATAACTGGTTTTTTAATTATAATTAAAACAATGATTTGCTCAACACGAAAATATACATATAAGCAAGCAGCAATTTTAAACGTCAAAATACAAGCCATGTATTTGTTAATATATTTTAGGAGCGACAGAGAAGTTCTCTCGTTCATCGTTCAAAGTAAAAAAAGGAACGATGAACGAAATGAACGACCTAGTTCCTTTAATATTTTGGATCGTTCCGAACGATTCCCAAAAAGGAACGATTTTGCCCAACTCTAATTTTTTAGTTTTGTCGATTTTTCTTAGTTTTATCGCTTTTTTCGTTTTCTGGGATTTTTTTTTCCGGTTTTCGGGGTTTTTTTTTTTAGTTCTTGCGATTTTTGTGCGTTTTTTGGCGATTTTTTCGATTTTTGCAATTGGTTTGCGTTTTAGCGTTTTTTTTTAGTTTAGCGCTCTTTTTCCATTTTGGTGATTTTTTTCGGTTTTTAGTCATTGTTTTGGCTGTTTATTAGTTTTAGGATTTTTTTTGTTTTTGGCTATTTTTTAAATTTTTTATTTATTTTTTAGTTTATGGCGTTTTTTTTTTAGTTTTTGCAATTTTTTTCGTTTTCTGGCACACATTTCGGTTTTTGGGGTTTTTTAGTTTGCAATTTTTGTCCGTTTTGACGATTTTTTAGATTTTTACAATTTATTTTAGTTAAAGTATTTTTTTTAGTTTAGCGCTCTTGTTTTCGTTTTAGCGATTTTTTTTCAGTTTTGGTGATTATTTTGATTGTTTATTAGCTTTAGGACTTTTTTCGTTTTGACGATTTTTAAAATTTTTGAATTCTTTAGTTTTGGCGTTTTTTTTAGTGTTTGGCAATTTTTTGGATTTTGGTAACTTAAATTAAATTTAGCGATTGTTTTTTATTTTGGGCGCTTTTTTCGTTTTAGCATTTTTTTTTAGTTTTTTTTGGCGTTTTTTAGTTTTGGCGTTTTTTAGTTTTGCCGTTTTTTTTTAGTTTTGGCGATTGTTTTGGTTTCTGGTGATTTATTTAAGTCTCAGCGTTTTTTAGTTTTGGCGTTTTTGTTCGTTTTTGCGTTTTTTTTTTGTTTGGTTTTTGGTGTTTTTTTTATTGTTGATTAGTTTTATGGTTTTATCGTCTTGGCGATTTTTTTAATTTTGGGATTTTTAGCTTTGTCATTTTTTTGTGTTGGCGATTTTTTTCGTTTTGGCCATTTTTTCGGTTTTTGGCGTTTTTTCGTTTTGGTGTTTTTTTTATAATTTTGGGATTTTTTAGTTTTAGAGTTTTTGAAAATTTCAGGGGTTTGCTTCTTACGGTTTCCAACATACAAGTTGTTAAAATTATATAGTCAACATAACATTAATTGACAGAATACCCTTTAATTTTGATTTTTTAAATTTCTTTGTTAATTGTGGTAGTCTGCATAAAAATACAATAACTTTGAAAATTTCCAGTGTCTATATATATTACATTAGCATTTCAACATTTTTCGTTGCTCTCTTTAGAACACCCTTTAATTTTTAAGTGTCATATATTTGTTGCTGTAGCGGCCGACATACATATTCTGTGAAAATTTCCTGCCTGTGACAGATAGACAGTCAGACAGCCAGGCTGTCCATCTGGGAAAACAATATGGTTATTTTTCACCTTTGATGTATGGAACCCTAAAAATATAAAATTTTTCATATTTTAATTGTCCATAATTGCCATTCTCTTGTGGATATCGGTTGAACTGTTTTTTTTATATTAAGAATAAGTAAATTATTGTTTTCCTGTATAGGGACGTTTTGCGTGTTCCGAAGCTTCAAATAACATTTATGAAAATTATTAAGGATTTATAAAGGCGTAATAAGAATTTTCGTTATGAAAATCTGTTTTATAAACCCGTTATAAAGCCTTAATAATTTTTATAAATAAGGCTGTAAGGGCTTTCGTTTTCATGTTACTGCAGTCAGTATATACAATAATGCATGTTAGAATTCTCATTTGTTTCACATTGAAACTATTTTAAGCATTTCTAGTTTGAGAGTTATATGCTAGAAATCATTAAAATTTGTCAATTTAACTAAATTGTTGTTTTGTTTTTAATTTTAAAAATTAGTAATAAAGATTATTTAATTTTCTCTAATGAAAAACAACATAATTGGAAGTAATTCTTCATGACTTCTAAGACAAGAGAGCTTTGAAGCTTTAATATTTTATTAGACATAATTTATTTTTAGTGTTTTTTATGGAAAAGTTTCTACCGGAAATAATAAATTAATCTTAATTTTTGCAAAAGAGTGGCTAGCAAAAGGGCAACCAATACATCATGACAAACTCATTAATATGTAACTGCAGTTTAACAGTCATACTCTCGCCCCGCCTGCCTCCCTCACTCTCTTGCTAGTCTGATTTACTTTGTGTTATTCACAAAACAACAAAACATACCCTGGAGATTTGTTAATAAACGTTAAAAACAAATCCCAACGATTTCAAACGAAACAAAGAATTCTTAAAGCCTGGTGTATGTGCAAATGTACAAACACAAATGTTTACAGATGATTGTTAATCCCTTTACATTATGCTACAGCATGAACACTATACAGCACTACCTTTATCTCCTTTATCTCAAGCTCTCAGTTTACCAGAAGGTAGAGTAGAAGTTAAATTCTTGTGTGTAATACTTATTTCCGCTTTGGCTCTAACTGACAAACCAAACAGACAAACAACACATCTAACATTTAGCATTATTTCCATATAGAAATATTTTTTTTTTTTGAAATGATTCTAAATTTGCAAGCTAAAGGACATTGGAGGGTTGCTGTTGTTGCCACAGCAACTGTAGCATGTGGTGCATACAGCAGCCCTTCAGCAGCAAAAAACATTTTATATTGACTTGTTGTCCTGATAAACCCTTATTGCCAACAATAAATAATAAAACAATAATAGCAAGAACAGCAACGTTGGTGTGCTTGTGTATTTGCAAAGGATTCGCTTTTAACAGGAATTTTATAATTTTCAGTTGGGTGCTAATGGTTGCAACAACAACAACAACGAACAAAAAAAAAAAAAAAAAAAAAAAATTACAATGTCATCAGTGTGTGATAAAGATGATAGTATGACGACTGTGAGTTTAACAGCAACATCAAAATGATTCCATTTGCATAATTTTTAGATCTATAAAGAAACATTTTCGCATGAAATCAGTAAAAGTTTAAAACCTTTGAATACATTTAAGAAATAATTAAAAATCACATTAAATTAGTTATGGCGAAAAAATATAAAATTTCTTTTAACTCTAATCGCTATTATAGCAAAAAATTTTTGTTTCTAAATAAAGGATATATGGGAGGTAAAGCCGTTTTTGTTCCAATTGAGCTGAAATTCACCACATCAGTTAACTGGAAAGTTTTGAAAGTATTTACAAAATTTCACTGCATTCTGTTAATTTAATAAGCCTATTTTTGAAAATAAAGGATATATGGGAAGTAAAGCCGTGCATTTTTCAATTGACATGAATTTCACCATATTGCTTAGTTGTATAGTACTATAAGTTTTTATTTATTTTCACTGCATTCTGACCTTCAAAGTTAAATTTTTAAAATAAAGGATATATGGGAGTCAGGCTTACCCTTTCACCGATTGCACTAAAACTCGCCAGAAAGCTGCAGTGAGCAATTCCTAAAACAGTAACACAGTTTGAATGTATTTTTAGCATACATAATTGTATCTGAAATTAAATTTTTAAAATAAAGGATATGTGGGAGGTAAAGCCGTGCTTGTTATAATGTAGCTGAAATTTACCATATTGATTAACCGAAGAATTCTAAAAGTCTTTACTTAATTTCACTGCATTCTGATCCTTAAAGTTTCATTTTTAAAATAAAGGATATATGGGAAGTAAAACCGTGCTTGTTCCAATTGATCTGAAATTCAACATATTGTATAAATGTGGAGTACTACAAGTCCTTACAAAGTTTCACTGTATTCTGATCTTTAAGGTTTTATTTCTAAAATAAAGGATATATGTGAGGTAGGCTTATGCTTTCACGGATTGCACTAAATCATCAGAAAGCTGCATTGTGCAATGCATTAAATAGCTACACAGTTTGGGTATATTTGTGAAATTAAATTTGTGAAATAAAGGATATATGGGAATTAGAGCCGTGCTTGTTCCGATTGAGCTGAAGTTCACCACATTGCTTAACTGTCAAATAAATAAAAGTCTTTAATTAATTTCACTGTATTATGATCTTTATAGTTTAATTTTTAAAATAAAGGATATATGGGAGGTAAAGCCTTGTTTCTTCCAATTGAGCTGAAATTCACTACATTGCCTAACTGTGGAGTAAATAAAAGTTTTTAATTAATTTCACTGTATTCTGATCTTTAAAAGTTTAATTTTTAAAATAATGGATATTATGGGAGGTAGGCTGATCCTTTCACCGATTACATTACAACTCACCAGAAAGCTGCATTGTGCAATTTCTGAAATAGTTACAAAGTTTGAGTACATTTTGAACATACATAGTTGTATCCGAATATAAATTTTCAAAATAAAAGATATATGGGAGATAACCGTTTGTTTCACCTATTAAACTGAAATTCGCTGAAAAGCTTAAATGCATAGTTCTACAAATATTTAAGAATTTTCGCCAAATTTTAGTGATGATTGTAGCTGAAATAAATTTTATATCCGGGTTAGTTTTGTTCTTTTATCAGTAAGGTTGTTAAGTGGACTAGTTTAGAAACAGTTAAGTGTTATTGTATTCTGATGGGAATTGTAAAAAATATGGGGGTACCCTTGCATCCTTGCATCTATTAAACTGAAAATCACAAAAGCTTAACTAATTCAAAAAGTTTTTGAAACATTTTACTGCTAAAATTCGATTGTTAACACTGAAGTTACATATATGTTGTGTCCACAATGGGTTTTGCAATTTATTAGAGAACTTGAGAGCGAAAGAAATCCATCCAACTTACATCTACATATGTACATATACTAAAAATATATTTCTATATTGTCCTGTATTAGTCTCCATCTTAAAAAAAACCCTAAGAAGCCTGAAATAAATTGCTTGTTGTAAAGCAAATTTTTTTTATTTATTTATTGATGTCTTAATGTTAACGGCACGTGTTAGCTCTTGATTTTGATTACTTTTTTGGTTTTAACGAGGAAAACCAAACGGAAATTAACAATGCAGAAAGCTGCTACAAAATATATATAAGTATGTACGTTTTATTTATTTTATGTAACAGCATGTTTTATTGAGGTTTTTATTGCTAACAAGTATATAAATAAAAATAAATTTAAATTTTAAGATTATTTCGCACTGAAAACAACTTTTAACGATGTGTTTAAAATGTCTGCGTGAGCAAAAATATGCACACGCTTTTTGTTGTTGTTTTCCTTATCTTCATTATTACGTTTGTTACATTAAACTTTAATTTAGCTTAAAGCACTAAATATATCACTCCCGCTATCTTGCTTGTATGTATGTATGTACCTACTTTGTTTGTGATTAAAGCAAAAACAGCAGTACACACACAACAACAGCACCCATGCACACGTGTAATATTTATACATACATAAGTACATACATATGTACATACATACCTTATCTTCTGCTTCTTCAGCTCGTTCCTCAGCCTCTATAACTCGTTGTTCCAACTCTAGTAACTGTAATTGTAATAAAGAGAGAGAGAAAAAAATGTTTATGAGTGGGAGAGTTAATAAATAACGGTTAATCATTGAATTATTATTAAGAGCAAGTCATGTGAAATGTTTAGATAAGAAATTAATAATAATTAACTGTACATTATGGTATGGCATTGGCAACGTTACCATACCGGCAGTGATGCTGTAGTGGTAAAAACGCCACATTAATGCATGAGAATGTGTAAATGAAATTAAATTAATGGATACACATACATATATTAATGATGTCAATTTAATTTTAATTTCGAAATGTTTGTTATATATTAAAGAGTGCTCTTTAATTTAGACCTAAAATAAAAAAAATTTATGTCAAAATTTAAGCTCGTCATAAAGCGGAATATTTTATAAATCAATTAAATTTTTTAACAAAAATCCGAAAAGTTAACTTTCCACTTTATCCTTACTAATATTATAAATATGAAAGTGAGTTTGTTTGCTATGCTTTCACGTGCAAACCACTAAACCGATTATGAAAGTTCTTTCACCAATAGAAAGCTACATTACCAGCTTCAAACATAGGCAATTTTTATGCGGTTCTGAACCGGTTTTTTATATTTGGTACAGATTTTCAAACTACTAAACCGATTTTGTAAGTTATTTCGCCAATGGAAAGATACGTCATCAGCGGCAAACATCGACCATTTTTTATCTGGTTCGCAACCGATTTTTTAATATTTAGTTCGGATTTTTTTCCGGAAAACGCATTTTTGGGCTGGTTAGGGTAATTTTCGTTTGAGGAATGACTGTTTAAACAGTTTTAAAACCGGGGTTTATTTAATTTTTAATTTAATTTTTTTATCGCATTTTTGTTGGGTTTTATCGTTTTTTTTTACATTTCAGCGATTAACAAATAACAAAAAATTCATTCATTTTAAGTATAGCTTCCAATACATCAATATTGTATCTGGCAACGTTGATCGTGTACTACTGAACGCTTTATTTTTATTAAGATCTCAACAGTGTTGATATTGTCTATAGAACGAAGCAAAAAATGAAAGAAGAACGAAATGAATGACCTTGTTCATTTAATTGTTCATGTGAATCTGAATTATTAACCAACTTGAAATCGGCCAGCTAATTACTGAGAAAAAAATTCACGTTTCAAAATTCAATATTCATCGGGTACACACCTTAAAAACGCACATAACTCAGTAACGAAAAGAGCAAATTATTCATTCTAAATTATTTAGAATTAATTGACCTTTCAAAATACATCATTAGTTTTTTTTTAATAAAATTTTTAAAATTTATAAAGCGTTATTTACAAAATTTATTGCAAAATAACAAAAAATTGTAATAACCTTAATCAACAAATTCATTACTAAACTTATAGTTTTTGCACCCTAAAATAAAGCTTTTTAAATGTGTCTCGTTGTTTTTGACAAAGTTATCAATAAAACACAAAAACGGCAGACAAACTCGACTTTTGACAAAAATTCTACTTGTGCGATTTTAAAACATTTTCCGAAAAATCTCAAAAATACTTCAGCTTATAAGCTTTCAAATTATGCTTGAGTCCAAAAAAAATTGTTAGGTACAACCTAATATACACTGTTCAACAAAAAAAAAAAAAAAACAAACCAAAGTTCCTAAATTTTCATTTTATAAAATAAAAAAAAATGAATAAAATTAATCTAAAAAAAAACAAAAATTGCAAAAAATCAAAAATTAAAAAAACAAAAAAATTTATTATTGTTTTCAAGACAATTTCACATAAGGCATACTGAGCTCAATTCGCTTTAAATAATTTCTACTTTTGATGACAAGAAATGTACTGAAAAATGTGTGTTGACATAACGGATAATTCAAGTTTAGCAGCGGCGAATATAATTACCTTAGCAGCTGTGCCTAGGATTAATTCGCCTTTATTGTTATCGTTGTGTTTAGTGTGCGTAAACAGTAAACACTTGAACTTGGTTAGCAAAGACATCAACCAATCACAATAATTTTTAGGTTTAGTACTTATTTATGCAATATTACCGCTATATAGATGGCGACACCAATAATGCCAATAGACATATTGCAACATTTTAGGTAACAAGAGTTTTTTTTTACGGTAAAATACAGCGTTATTTCCGTGTAACGAACGATTTAATTTCAGGCCGATTCTAATGTTTTTTTCTCTTTATTTTTATGAATACATCCATACATATATGTATACATATACAGAAATATAAAAACTACAACGCATAACAGCAAATAAAGAACTAAGTTATTTTTAAGCAAATTGTTCTTATTCTTGTTGATGCATATCAGGTACTTCCCAGAAAGATATGGAGATTAAAAAAGGTGTGTATTACCATTTGTTTTCTCTTGTTTCTATTTATTTTGGTAATGTATTAAAAAATTCCTTAAATTAATTAAATTTTACGATTTTCCGTAATGTTAGCTATTCAATGAAATAATTGGAGCGTTAGTTAAATCGTTCGTTAATATAGGAGACCTTTATTTATGAATATTTATTTAGTTAAGAAACAATATATTTTTTTTGCGTTTTTATACATTTTATGCATTTAAGGCATCACAAAATTAAAGCTTTAACATATTTTTGCAATTAAATGCATATGCACCCTATTATGACACCTTTACTTCATTAACAATTCACAGTTTTTTAAAACTAAATAAAAAAACTAAAAACCAAATAAATATTTATTATAGCATCAAGTGAAAAAGTACTCGCAGTAAAAAGAAGTTGATGATGATGAATATGTTTCAGATATAATTTATCAATAATATTCACACAAAAATAAAATTTTTTTCATGTCGAAAAATTAATGAATGAATAAAATATAAACAAGCAATTTATATCTTTACAGGAGAAAAATATTTTTTATACACTTTTTAACCCCTGAAAGTAGTATTGATTTTTTTTTCAATTTCGGTACAAATCATTTTAAAAAAATTTTTTTTTAAAAAATCGTTAATAAATTGTTTTATAAAAAACTTTTAATCATATGGGCATTTCCACTGATACCAGTGTATTTAAATTTTATAAGCACTCTGTTTTGTAATATTTGCATAGAGGAAAATTTTGACATTTATATATTTCGAGATATTCAAAGTCACAAAAGTGCAACTTATTTCATTTGTATTTTGCTAGTTTTGTTTTTATGCCTTGATTTTTACTCTCTAAAATTTTTCTGAATTCATAAGAAACTATAAAATTGCAAATAACTGCAAATTTGTGCTTGAAAAAATCATATACTTCGATGTCACGTGCGACATTGAAAAACAACATTTGTTATCAGTGCGTCAAAGGAAAGCTCATCAAATATTTAATACAATTAAAATAAGAAAACCTGGCTGAAAAATATAAACATTTGTGGTCGTGGTACGTGTATACATAAAATGATCACGTGGGACATTCTAAGTGTAAAATTAGATAAAGTGTAAAATTTAAAAAAATTATATGGTTTTAAATTATTTAAATTACAATGAGAAAAAAAAAATGCTGAAAAAATGTGAATAGCGTTGAAAACGGCACAGAGAAAAATTGAAGAAATCGGGATTGCAAACAGCTTTAAAAAGGCGGAGAATTTCAATACCAAAAGACATGACGAAAAAATTTAAAGTATGTACTGGAAAGTTTTGTTTAAAAAATATAATCAGCTGCCATGGCCGAGAAGTAAAAGCATCTATAACTGTCTATTCGGAACAACTTGTATTTTTTATTCCTGATACTTTTTTTTATTTAAAGTTGTTTTATTTTATTACTCATACTGCTGTATTTTTTGTTTAATTGTTTCTTACTATAATACAATAAATATGTTGAATGCTCCTGTTAGTTTAAAAATATTTTTAAAAAATAGCAACATAAATAAATAAATATCATGAAGGAAAAAAAATGTTAAGTGCTACATGTCACGTGCGACTGTGATTGAGATTTAAGAAATAATATATAAATAATTTTTGGGTAAAACATAAACAGTCTAAAACATTTCAAAAATATTGCTTCAGATTTAATCTTTGGCCGCAAAAACAACTTCTGTATTGCTTTGGTTTTTTGCAATTATGTAGTTGAAAACGATAAATTGCTCAAAATCAAACTCAGCACCAATTATATCGCTAGCTTAGAGCTGTAAGTTGGGCTTATTGTCAAAATAAGAAACCATTATATTTTAACGGTCACGTTCGACATCATGGAAATACCCACATGGAGAAATCACTACAATCAATGTAGAATAATCTGTAGCTTAGGAGCTTATATAAAAAATTTTCTAAAAAAAAAACATTTGAAACTTTTAAGGGAATACAACAACAAAAAACAATAATTTTATAATTTTTTAATACACTAATTTTTTTTTGGCTTCCAATAATTTTCTTTTGCGTGACAGTGTTTAAGGTGTTGCCCCATTTGATGTTTGAAAAGCATGTTTGACAGAATTTTCTCTAATCGCCTTAAATATCTCTACTCAATTTGTTTATGTTCCTAAAATTATGCTTTGCATAACTATTTTTTTTTAATAATAACGACATATTAAAGTTAAAGTGCTTAAAATGTGTATGCAAGCGGAAGTTCAAGTCTATTAAATTGGGCAATTAAAAAAGGCAGGGCGTTTTGTTTTTTCTGTTTGATATTTACTTGAACTATTAACACGCAAATAAAAATTATTAAGCCAACAGTCAATAATAGATATTTTTGAGCTATTAAAAGGCAAATATTTATTTGTTTTTGTGTTAAGCCTAGCCATTTAGAAATGGCAATATAAGTGGTAATAGAAATTTTTTTTTTTTTTAGAAAATTTTGAATACATATACATATATCTCGCATTTCAATAATTTTTTTGTTTGATACAGGAATAGAACTTACCTGAATAACTAAAAAAAAGTACTTTTTAAGTTATAAAGTAAAGTAAACTACAGCAGAGACATGTTTCATTGTTAAATTTAATATCATTATTTTTAAATATTTACGGTCTAATTGATAAAAATTCCTTATTTCAGCTTTAATCTGTACATTACTTATGAAACAGATTTTGCTTTATTAAGCTCTAATAAAAATTTGTATTCATAACTGATTAATATCAGTGAATTAACTATTAAACGATTTTGCTTCTTTTGTAATTTTATGTTGGCAACATCATGCTACTTTCGCTCTCATTTTATGTTTAGTGATGCATACAACGAAGAATCGATTATCTAGGTATTCTGTTTGAGTCGAAAAAAAGTAAATCATTACGCATAATGTTATTAAAAAATAACTTAAAAAGTAGGCGTTTCACTTTTTATTAATAAATAAACCAAAAAAAATTTATATGTTACAAAAAATTGTATTTAAACACATTTATATTCGGCTGAGTACAGAGGTAGGCAAATACCCATTTTATAGCGGTCGATTATGCATCACTATTTTGTTTTAATTTTAAAATGTTATTGTACATACATACATACCAGCGTTGTCAACTTTTAAATTTCAAAAAGCACTGAAACCAGGAAAAAAACGCGTAATTTAAGTAAAAAAGCACTAAATAATTTTTTTTTTTAATTTGGCGAAACCTTTTTAAGTTATTATAAAATATTTAATTTTTTTCGTCAACGAAGAAACAAATCACCTGAAATTAGTCAAATTAGCAGCAATTGGCAAGTCTTTTTGACTTGCTGATTAGATTTTGATATCGATGGGAGTAGTAGTCAATTTTTTTAAAGTCAAGACTTTCAAAATTTGATTTTTATTAAACAATGCTGTGGAAACATTCTTTCACAGGAAACGCAATATAATAACAAAGTTACAAAATTAAAAAAAAAGTAATTTGCAAGTTAACCAAGTTATATAAACTTAAATTATATGTACTATTATTTTAGAAAAAAGGAACGAAGTAGGTTATAAATATGTATTAGCAACACAATTTTCTCGTTTGAGACCGCTTTTATAGAAAGCCAAATGTAAAGACAATTTTTTATGTATTTGAGACTTTAAATAAAGTAATAAAGGTAAAAACGTGATCAACTTCTGCGTTTAAACATTGAAGCTTGATGAGAATGCAATTTCGATAATGCCCCAAACGAGTTTATATCAAATGAATCGTTATAAGAGTTTATATCTGCCTAAAACTCGATAGCGAACTCAAAGTTTCTCCATTGCATTAAGTGAATTATTCTCTATTTACAGTATATAGTAGAAAATATTTCGCTATTAGACTATACTTGCATTATGTCTTCTTTGTCGTGTGGCAAAACACTGTTTCCATTATTTATGCTTAAAATGTGAAAGTTTGAGAATAAAATGAACGTATTTCATCAACCAAGTTTCGTACAATCTTATTAGAATATTTTGAAATGTTCCATTTAACTTCAGTGCTTATGTTTTTTTTAAATGTTAGACTTCTTCAAAAATATATATATATATATATATATATATATATATATATATATATTATATAAGGAAAATTCTTTTTGAATTTTGGGTTTAGTGCCACCGCCAAGAAATAAAAAGCACCAAAAATTTGTTTAAAAAAGCACCGAGCACTAACTTCAAAATTTTTCGCGTCGAAAATTTCAAATAGCACTAAAAACGGTGCGAAAAGCACCGAGTTGACAACGCTGATACATACATATGTAAGCATGCAGTACCATACAAACATACGTATGCTTGTACTTACATATGCCCTTATGTTTATAATTCTATTTTTCTTTTTGCCAATGAATGGGATTTCTTTAATTTTCAACGATGTTTATATGTATGTATTTTTATTTTTGTACAATTATGCATACATACATATGTACATGTACCAACTTACATAAATTAATACATTTGCCCAAGAACATTATTCAGGAGACATGCATAAGAATAAACAAGAAACATAAAAGTGAGAAACCACAGAAAATCTCATATAAGGGATAAAAAAAAAATCAAGAAAATATTTATAATTGTTTATCAAACGCTTAAAGTAGCATGGAGGCTACATTAAAAATCTCTGAGTTATGAAACGTTTATTAAACGTCTAATAGGCTATTAATCATTTATGAATACACATTTAGCGATTTTTGACTATTAATGTGTTATTGAACTGTTAATAATCATTTATGAATTAGACCGTTATTATATTATGAAAATAATGCAAAATTTCCCTTACTTCAAAAAATTCCCCTAAAAGGAAATATTATTTTAAAGTGTGATATGTATGTATATATGTACATATAAATACATAAGTAAACACTAAAAATTTTCTGACAAAAGTTGAAAAATTAAAATGTCCCATGCAAAATTAAAAAAATTTTCGGTTATTTCACTTTCTTAAGCTTCTATTAAAAAGTTCTTTCTTGAAGGGAATTTTTTTTCTATGTTATGTTCATTTTTAAATGTTAAGTAATATTTAAAAATTAATTAATTTAAGAATTGTGTGGTATTATGAAAATATTACAAAATGTCCTTGTAAATATTATTTTGAGGTGATTTTTTACGTAAATCTCAAAAATTTATGGTGCAAAAAAATGCAAAATTAAAATTTCCCACACATAAAAAAATTCCTCTTGACGGAAATTTTAGCTATAACAATTTTGTTTATTTAGCGCACTGAAATTTCGTGTGGGAAAATAGCATGCATTTGAATCAAAAAAGATTTGGATCCAAAGGGAAATTTTAATGCTTCAATCAAAAACTTACTTAAATTAAAAACAAGTACATACATCTTAACATAAAACTTAAAATAATTGCAAAATGTCGCATAGAAAATAAAATTCCTTTAGATTTTTTAGAATTTTTTTGTTAACATTAAAAGAACAAAATTTTTAAAAATATGCCGTCTTTCAAAAGAAATTCTGCTTTGAAAAAATTCTGTTTTAAGTCAAAAAAATTTTCCCTGGAAACAAATTTTGCTTGTAAAAGGTTTTTATATATTTTTTTTCTACCTGAATATTATTAATGCATTTCAATTATTAAAATATTATAGGAGACTATTCTAACATAAACAAAACTGCGTAAATGCAAAAATTTTTTTTTGTTTATCATACATACATTCTCGCGTTTATTTTATTTTAGGAAAAGTTTCGCTTTTTCGACGCGTTTTTCAGAATAGCCACATAATCTTTTAAATTTTCCTCGGGAGAAAATTATATATCTGTATCTGTAATTAATCCTTCTTAAACGAAATTTATCTTTGATGGAAATTTTGTACCTTTCTATTTTAGTCGAAAATTTAGCATAAGCATTTTACATTAAAAAGATTTGTTCAAATTTATCATGGGATTTTAAGGGTATTAAAAATATCCCATATATAAAAAATTTTCCTTAAAAGGACATTTTACTTGCTAAAGTTTTTTTTACATGAAATAATAATAATAATAATTAAATAGATTAAAAGTAAATTTACCTCAGAGAGAAATTATATATATTGGATATTTTAGTAAAAATTTTAGTACAATAGTTTTGCTTGAAAAAGTTCACTAATTTTATAAAAAAAAATTGAAAAGTAGTAAAAATTTCCCATGCATAAAAAAATTTCCCTGAAATAAAATATTAAAATATTAGTAGGGATTTATAACATTTTTCACATTAAAAATTAAACTTATAAAAATAAAGGAAATTTTATATGTCGGGATTTTTAGTAGAAATTTTTATTATATTCAGATTGCATTGTAAATATTTCATCAATTTCATTCGAGAATTTTAAAAATATAAAAAAATTTCCCCAAAACTAAAAGGTCTTTTTACAATTTCCTGCCCCGAATATTTGAATTTAAAAGAAATATTTGCTATCTTTTAAAATTAATCCTGCTAAAAGGCAATTCACCTAAGAGGGATATTTTATATCATTGAAGTTTTAGACAAAAAAAATAAGCGCAATAATTTTACATTATTAGAAAATTTCAATGATATTAATAGTCTGTTTCCACAACACGTCAGCTTGAGTAGAAAATTTATATAAAAACCACTGTTTTTTTTGAGTAATTTTCATACAAATTTTCTAGACGAATTGCCTGTCTGAGTTGTGGAAACAAGGTATAAAACATTTTCACGAGTGTAAAAATTTCATTGAAAATAATTTTTGTCCGCCCTGTTCTGTAAACCGAAACCGAGTGAATTTCTCGTTTTCAAAATATTAATAATGGTCCTGCAGGTCCTGTTTAAAATCACACTCGATAATTTTATTTCAGATATGATATTTGAGAATCTATGTAATAAAAAAAATCTAAAAAAATACTTCTATTGTAGGAGTTAGTTTTCTAAAATCGTGCAATTTCATATCGATCGGCTTGAAGAACAGGGCCGTATATGTAAGAGATTTTTTTATAAAGCATCTTTTTTTTGTTACCCAACAATAAAATTTATTAAAATATTTATAATATTATTTATATAATATTATATATTTATTAAAATATATTACGACATCTTCCACGATGTCGAACGAAAACGTTCTTTAGTTAATTTATATTAAAAATATTTATGTATATTTGTTTTTGCTATAAAGTGTCAAACGAACGATTTCTTTCGATATCATGGAAAAGGCTTTTAATTAACAGGTTGCTTGTTAAAAATTTAAAAAGCTTTCAAATTAAAAAAAGAATTTGTAAGGGTTCAGAAACCTGTAGCAAACGATCTTTCCAAAGTAAAATTTATATGAAAATACGAAAAGAAATATCAAAATTTTTTTCAAACTTATTTATATTCTCAGTGTTTTTAATTGACACTCAGTTCTTTTTAAATACACTTTTTGCGCTGTCAAGTTGCTTCACTTAATTTAATAGAGAGTTTCTAAAATTTTCCCACTGATCCTTGAAAAATAGTATTATTAGCTAGTATTATTATATATTATTTATATTATTATAGTATTATTAGCTATAGCCTACCTTTAGGCTGATTTATTATGCTAACAATAGGGCATCTTCATATTTATGAGCAAGGCTTGTCTATTATTGTAACAAGAGCAACCCAACTCAAGATTTGCTTTCTTATCATTTGTTGTTTGTTTTAAATCATTTCAAAAGTTCTCTATAAAAAATAAAAAGAAGCGAGTTTGCTTGGCAACCTTTTGTTTATGGCTTTAACACGAAAGTGTAGCTGACAGTAAAACTTCTACAATATTATTATGCTAATTTAAATGTTGTTGAATACTTAACCCTGTTTTCGAACTATTTATAATACAAAAAGACATAAACGAAAAATAAAAAATCTGCTTACTTTGCTATATTTCCTTTTGCTTTTTTATTTGTCTTCTTTCTTGTTGCTAGTCTTTTTAACGTTTTGTTTCTTTTGAATATCTATCTCTTCTTGTATAATATAAAACATACTTTACGCATTCTTAACTTAGACTGTATTTGGGCTTAACAAAATGTGAATATTTAATAAGTTTGTTTGTTTTATTAGCTTTGACATTATTATTAAAGCATACTTCTAGGCGCAACTTGTTTGCAACAATACTCTTGCAGCAAGTATAGTAGTAGAGATATGAATTATTTATTTATATTTAAATAATAGATCATGATGATAAACAATAAAATAATGTTTCGTTTTAATGCAGCAGTAACGAAATAGAGCACATTTCTTTGAAGGCAATTAACATAAAAGTAGATTCAATTTAAATGAAATTTATATGAATAAAGTGAAGGAAGAAGAAATCAACACAAACGTAAACCGTGTAATTTTAAAAATTTTTTATGCAAAATTTTATTCTGAGTTACTTGTTTGCACAAATACGAAATATGTAAAAAAGTCCGGCAACCCTAGTCCTCTGTTATACCTAGACTTGGGTCGAACTCGTTCACTAGTTCATTTTTGCCACAAACCAATCATCAAACCCATGTAATTTAAATGGGTTTGATCATTGGTTTGTGGCAAAAATGAACTAGTGAACGAGTTCGACCCAAGTCTAGTTATATCCATAAAGCGCATCGGAACCACTAACCTAAAATTTAGTACCAGCTGAAAACTGCTCCGCAAATATCCAAGGCGCCACTTTTTGAAGCCGTTAAACATTTATGTCGTCTACTTTCATATGCCAAAAAGTTCGGCAACCCTAGGCCACGCCGTTGCCACTTTTTGGCTCCATCTTTTATATCGAAATTTTATTCACGAAAGTTCATATTCTTTCTAACAGTGTAAAGCCTACAATACACGGCATGTAAAAAACCACATGCGAATGTGGTTCTGACGTAATTTTGACGTCATCACGATGCTAAATATGTTACATGCCGTGTACTAGCAACATATGTACATACATGTAATTATATATTAACGTGCTTACCAGAGAACTGCAATGAGTACCTGTTTTTATGATTTAAGATACTCGCTTAAAAACGAGTTGCGGTATAGTTAATACCGCATATTGTTTTTGTATCTGCTCGCCATACTCGTAACAATTTATGTTTGAACATACGAGCCTGTATCAATCATAATGCAGTTTATTACACGTTATCTGTTTAGTATTGTTTCCTAAATATTTTTTTCAACACTCGGCAGTGGCATTCGTACATCTGATAAACAACACGAGAAATGTTTGTGTAGGAATTTTGAAGACACACACTTACATTATTAACTAAAGTTATAGTTCTCAGAGTTCATAAGTATTTACTCTCAGCATTCGTCAATCGTATTAATACTTAAAGCAACGTTGCCAGAAGGTTTGGGAAAAAATCAATTATTGTATATTTAAGTAAATATGTAGGGCTAAATTCATAATGAAATAAAATGTATTTAAAAGGAATTATAAGAAATTTTTTCATAGAACATTTTAATTAAAATATATTAAGAATGCGACAGGCTTATGATATTAACTGCCAGTTTATAGAAGCCATGTAAAAATTCTCGTGTATCTATTTATATTGAAAACAAAAACAAATTTGAGTGCTTTGCTTATAGCTTCTATAAACTCGCAATAAAAGGAGCAACTTTTTATGTAACGTTAAAATCACAATTTAAAAAAAAATCCACAAAATATTGCCTAAAATCATATTTGCTATTTTATAAACAGTAGGTTTGACATAAATTTTGTTTTTTATTAAGTTTATTTTAAGTTTGAATTTGTGAGAAGTATACAATACGTTTTTATCTTTGATCTTAAAATAAATAATTTTGAAATATATAATAAAACAGGCACTAAATTAAACTAAATCATCAAAACGGCTAAAATCATCAAACCTACAACAAATCATGAAATCTGGCAGCCGCGGCTGCAGTGAATGTTGAATAGTAATACACAAATATATATCAAATGAATATGTGTTGAATGGTGTTGTTACGAGCTGGGGCCCGTTTCTCAAAGCTACAAATTACAAATCTACAAGTAAAATACACACGAAACAACAACACTTTTACAACAGGGGAACAGCAACGTTTCTTTTCCCCCGTCCCTCTCTCCTAATAAACTAATCAGCTTAGCAATAAGACTTGCATAGTGTAAATAGGGACCTAATACGAAAATAGAAAAAACACGAAACTTTGCTCAGAGTGGATGTGCTATTGTTGTTACTTTTTTCTGCGCTCTTACTTCTTTCTGTAATCAACGCAAGTTAAAAAGTTATTGTGTATATTTTCATGCATGAAGCTCGCTGTATATGGATAACGAGCGAATAAAGCAACAAATCAATAAAAGCGAGTGCTGAAAAGTATTCGAGACTAAAAATCATATAGTAAACAGTGAGTGCGCTCGCGAGTGTTATGTATTGTTGCAGATCTCTGGTGCTTACAGATGCGCTGCCCAAGAAAATGTCTTCGACTCGGGTACATGTGCCACATAAGTATTTTGGAACAAAAATACCATAAAAATTTTACGGCATGTAGCCACTACTAGTAATTTTAAAAAATGCAACGAAAATGCTGAAAATTCACATGACGTCATCGCCACATACGCATGTGGCTTTTTACATGCCGTGTACTGTAGGCTTAAGAAACATAAAATAAATTTCGTAGAATGAATCTCTGAAGCATTTGGTAATTTTATTGATCTCATTTTTTATTCAAAGTCTGCGACAAATAAGAAAAGTTTCACGCAAATAATATCAAAGAAAAATTTGCTAGTATAAATTTAGTCTTACTTAATTTTCATTAGCAAATAAATTTTTTCTTTTTGTTTTTAAAAACAAAATTTTTTTGGGTTACCCGAAATTAGAAGATATACTCTTGTTAGATAAATACTCGTATCAGGCCAGGCCTGACATAAAAGTAATCGAAAACCTGAACTTCTGAGCAAGGATAAGATCGCCATACCATAAAGGTCTAACTAAATTTAAAAAAAAAATTTATTTCAACTATAATAATGATCAGTATTAAGAAACTTTTTTTTACATACATAGTTCTTAATATTAAATACTGGACAATTTCAGCTCAATCGATGCAAGCTTAAGCAAGCCTACCTCTCATATATCCTTTATTTTTAAAATGAAGGGTTAGCTAGAATTCAACGAGTAAATTGTAAGTACTTAAGAAATTATACAGTCATCCGCTCCGATAAACTATGTTTAAAAACATGCAAGGACATGTGGGGCTTCCATATATCTTCAATTTTAAATTTCGCCCTAGTTTTTGATTTAATATGTGCAAGGACATACCTACTCTCATACATATGTATATCCTTAATTTAAAAAGTTGAATTTTAGTAACAGTTATACATACATACTGAAAATGTAATGAAATTTGGTAAATATTTTTAGAAGTACATAGTAAAGCTATCTGTTGACTTCATATTTAATCGATGCAAGGACATACCCAAATCGAATATATCCTTGTTTAGAAAAATTTTAGTTTTGGCTTGAACTGTGATCAGAATATAATGAAAACTCTTTATTTTCTCGAAGACTGTGATCTTAAACTTTCTGCTGAATTGTAGGCACACAAGCGTAAGGACAATTTCGATTTCCATATATCCTTTATTAGAAAAATTATATTTTTTAGACGTAATTACTCGATAAATACTTCCGAAATTATGCAATAAAGCATTCGGGTTAATTTCATTTCAATCAATTTAAGGATATGCTTGCCTTCCATATATCCTTTTAGGGAAAAATATGAATTTCAGCCACAGTCAATTGTCAATAACTTTTAAAATTATACAGATCTTTCAAGAAAATTTCATTTTAATCGTTGCAAGGATGCATATGTTGAACTTCCATATATCCTTGATATTAAAAACAGACTTTTTGTAACAACTATGATAATTAAAATGTAGCTTGCTTGTGCTTCAAACTATTTCTAAAATTATATAATTAAGTTAGTTGAAGAATTTCAGTTTAATCGAAGCAAGGACATGCATAACTTTCATATATCATTGCTTAAAAAAATTATAATTTTGACTTGAATTGTGATCAGAATGTAGACAAAAGTATTTGTTTTCTTTTTTAACTGTAGGCATATAAACCTAAGGACAAGCCCGATTTCCATATATCCTTTGTTTTAAAAATTATATTTTTGCTATATTAGTTGATAGCTACTTCTAGAATTCTAGAATAAAGCTCTCTGGTGAATTTAGCTTCAATTACTGCAAGGACATGCTTACCTTCCATATATCCTTTTTGGAAAAAGTGTGAATTTTTGCCACAATCAATTGGCAATAACTTTTAAAATTATGCAGTTGATCTTTCAGGTAAATTTCATTTTATTCGTTGCAAGGATATTTCTAACTTCTATACATCCTTGATATTAAAAGTAGTATTAAAAGTAGAATTTTTTTCAACAATTATGATAATTAAAATGTAGCTAATACTCCAAACTATTTATAAAAGTGTATTACAAAATTATCTGAAAAATTTAAGTTCAATCGAGGCAAGGACATGCCTAACTTCTATATATCCTTGATAGAAAAAATTTTAATTTTTACTTGAACTGTCATCACAATGTAATGGAAACTCCTTATTTTCTCAGACATTGTGATCTTAAAATTTTTACTTAATTGCAAGCAGTTAAGCCTAAAGCCCGATTTCTATATATCCTTTATTTGAAAAATTAGACTTTAGCCGTAATTGCTTGATAACAACTTCTGAAATTATATAATAAGGCGTTCTGGTGAACTTTATTGCAATCAGTGCAAGGACACTTGTTCCCCCCATATATCCTTTTAGGAAAAAATTTAATTTTAGCCACTATCAAGTGTTCAAGTATTTTTAAAATTTATCTTACTGGTAAATATTGTTCAGCATTAATTTGTTAGTGCTTAGATTAGATTGTTGTAGAACTTCATTACAATGAGGTAACCATACCCTTGGAAATTATATGTATATGGTTTATTGAAAAGGAAATATTTTTTTTGCAACAACTGGGATTCGATCATAGCAGAAGAAAAGGTAATTGAGTGATATATATTTCTTACGAAGGGGTTTGGTTTTTTTTTTTTTTTTTTTTGAAAAAATTTTCCAAGCTAAAATAAAAAAATTTTAATGTAGTTTAACAGTCTGAATAGTCAGTGTGGTAATTTTTTTTTAGATAGAATACTTAATCTTTCTGACTTTTAGACTGAATATTTTTCTGATTCCTGTTATTTGTCCTCTGCAAGTAGAATTCGCAGAATTGTGTTAATTTAGTCTACGATGGTATTATGACCTTGTGCAACTTAACAATGGTTGCATATGTTTTTGCAAGAATTATTTTTTGTGTTACCAGTATTTTGCAAAGCCAAGCTATAATGTTTTTCTTACAAAAATTTATGCTTTCTAAAAATAAAAATAAACGGTTAAGAATCTAGAATCATTAACCTGGTTTGTTATAAGAAATAACTTTGCAAAAGCTCAGCTGCAGTAAGAAAAACAAGGAAAGAAATAAGTGAAATTAACGCCAACGGCCAAGTGCAATATTTCAAGAAATATTCTCAAACTGTGAAAAAGAAAAAAAGCAAAAAAAAAGCAAAAAACTAACAAGGGGTTGTTTGCCATTCATTCATTTACTAAAATAAATACTTGCATAAAAGGAATTGGTGTCATTGCAGGAGTTGAAAGAACACATGCACATACTTAGATTTAGGGAAGTAACGTATTATATTTTAAATAAACATGTATAATAAAAAAAAATTTTTTTTCGTTAAGCCCTTTCTGTACTGTTTTAATAACCTCAAAGCAAATACTACTTTAAAGAAACAGTGTATTGTGTAGGGGAAATCACAACACTCACACAATTACAGACAACCCTCTAGTCAACCTAGAACCATATGTCTCTGTCAATACTCTTTCTCTAGCGACAATTGCACTAGTTAAACTGTCGACAACTTTCCTTTAATGCGCGAGTAGAGATAAGTTAGAGACGACAGTTCTAGTGTATTTCTGGTGATATTGTGAATGAACGCGTCAATAGTTTGTTTTTCTTTTTTATTATGTTGTGCAATAATATTAAATAAATATATGTAGACGAGGGTCACTAAAATCTACGACTGAATCTTCGGTTCAAATATCTCCATATGGTCGTAAAAGAACTACCTTCTCAATAGTGCTAAAGTCTGCTGATAGATATTGAATGACAACCCTATGTTATTTCTCAATAGGCATTTGCATTGGCTGGGGTACACCTAGTCAGTAGCACTATTGACAATGTCACAAAATCACTATAAGTTTACTATTGACAACGAGAGAGGATATATCGATATTGTGGACTAGAGCCCCTAAAATATACTAGTGAATCTTTGGTGCCAATGTCTTCATGTGGTCCCGAAAGAACTAATAAGTCAGTAGTGCTATAGTCTAGTGGTGGATTTTCAATGACAAGCTAATGTTAAATGTCAATAGATGATACCATTGGCTGGGGTACAGCTGGTCAGTAGTGCTACTGACAACGTCACTAGTAAATCACCACAATTTCACTATTCGCACTTTCTGCAGGGAACTAACATGTATCTATGTATGTATAAAATAAAAATACTTAAATCACAGTAAGGAAAAAACTACTTGACATTTTCTTTTAAAACAAATGAGGCTGTTTGACACATGACCGTATAAGTTTCAAGCCACAACACACTTGACACAAAAGAAAACAAAACTTAAAATGTATAAATAAAAGTGTATATATAGTTAATAAATATTGCTATAAAACAGCAAACTACTGTGAAAATTAAAATAGCTGTGCCTAAGAAAAAAAATAAAATAAAATAAAATAAAATAAAATAAAATAAAATAAAAAAATTGCAAGAAGAAAAACACCAAAATTCGTGAAAAATTTTTATTATTGCAATTTAAAGCCCAAGTAAAAGGCGTTAAATTGAAAAAAGAACATTTTGCTGGCTACTTGACAGCACAGTGTTCTCAAACGAAATATCTAATGAAAACAAGGCTAAAACTTAATCCTAATAAATTAATAAATCAGTTAGTAAAATATTTTTAGAATTAGAAAACATGTGGTAACATTTCTTTTTATTTATTTTTTGGTTAAATAAATATATATTAAAAATTAATTTTTTTTTATGTTAAACATTTAAACTTCTCTGGCGGTTACATTTGCTCCCTTTCACCGCAATTTCGCATCTTAAAATTATAAAATTTCCCTTGCTTAAAAAACTTTCCTTAAAAAGAAAATTTATTTCAAAGCAGTTTTTCACATGATATAAATATAGAAGGTACTTACTTCCATTCTCTCAACTTTTCTTGACATTCACCATCTGACAAGTATAAGTATTCTGAAGTTTCCGGTAAAATCGTGCTATCGTATTAATTTAATATTTCCCCCTCTGTTTCCTGTTTGTTTGAAAATTTTATTCAAAAATTATTTCAAAATTATTTTTATAAAATACAGAATGTATAAATTAAGCAATTAATTAATGCCCAAATTCTGTTCGACGATTGTATCGTCTTGTATATGGACGAAAAAAAGAAGCAGAATCTTTAAAACTAGACTTGTATTGAACTCTTTCAATAGCTCGTTTTTGCCACAAACCAATGATCAAACCCATTTAAATTACATGGGTTTGATCATTGGTTTGTGGCAAAAACAAGCTACTGAAAGAGTTCGATACAACTCTATTTAAAACAATTATTAGTTATTGTCTATGCTACAAGGTTCGTGTATTTGCTTTATGATTTTGTTCCAAGCATTATATTCAACACATATTTTTTCCTTTATTTTTCAAACTTTTGTATAATAATTTCATTTTATTTTTATGTTTCAGAAACATGGTAATAATATTTTAATTTTTCATTATCAAAGACAACAACCATTTTGAAGAAAATGATTTAGACAATTCAAAAACAAGAAAATTATTTTAAAACAAAAAAAAAAAAACGTCATAAATCTTCGTACTTAATTAGGGCATAAGCAAAAAAATAAGAGTGCAGCATTTTTTAAATTCCCTGCATTTCCTGGTGACCGATTATTACACCAATTTTTTTTAGAAATTGATGTTACAATTAACAAGAAACATATTATGTAAATTAAACAGAATGCAATATCAATTACTATTTGTTAAACTTAATGAAAATTCGTTGTCAAATAATCCAAATCATCAATAAATTTGGTTTCTTAGCGCCAAATTTAGATGAAAATATAGTTAAAAGATTTGTATTAAGCAGAAAACTTAAAAATATGAGATAAGTTATTACATAATCACTTTTTAAACTTCACAGATATGTAGTTATGTATATAACTTTATTTATTCCCAAATTTTTGTTAAGAAAATTACACATTTTTGTAAAAAAATTTCTAGGGGAAGACTTAATTTACTATATGGAAACATTTTTCTGATTTCTCTCAAAAAAACAAACTTCAAAAATACTTATTTTTAAAAACAAAGAGAGAATGGAAGTACCTTCTATATTTAATTATATCATGGTTTTTCACATATAAAACTTAAATTTATATTAGATAAATGGCAAAATTAAAATCCCATACACAAAAAAATATCCTTTCTAGGGAAATTTAATGTAATAAAAATTATGCTCAACTTTTGCATACATTAATTACTTAAACATAGTACTGGAAAAAATTGCTTAAATTGCAAGGTTATTATCTCTGCCCAGAAAAGGGAAATTTTTATGTCCTTGATGTTTTAGCTAAAAATTTAACAAAATAGTTTAAATTTAAAAAATATACAGAGTTTGAAAATTTCCCGCTTGACAAAAATTTCCCTTCGAGGGAAATTTTATTGCAAAATTTTTTCAATTGTTTTTGAGCCCAGCTAGCTTTTCTGTTTAAAAATTGTCTACATTTTAAAGTTAACTCTGAAAAGAAAAGGGAAATTTTTATGCCCTTGGTGTTTTGAGGAAAAATTTAGGAAAATAGCTTAACTTTGATATATATACATATGTACATAAATGTAACAAACCTTTTTATAAAATTTAACAGAGCTTAAAAATTTCCCATTTACAAAAATAATTCGTTCGAGGGAAATTTTGTGGTAAAAAAGTTTCATATAACTTTTGTGTGCAGCTAACTTCGCAGGCAAGTACAGCCAATACTTCTCACCTGAAAATTAAAAAATTTCCCTTGTTTAAAAAATTCCTTAAACGCAAATATTCGGGTATGTTCTGCATTCCACGTGAAATTAAAACGCCTACATATTTCCAACAACAATTTTATGGCAATTCCGTTTCGTTTTAATTTCACGTGGAATGCAGAACATACCCGATTATAATAAATTGACTTTTCATTTACCAACCTAAAATGTATGTTTTAAATATTGCAAAAATTTAAATTTCCTGCATATAAAAAATTTCCTTTCTAGAGAAATATCCTTAAAATTAATTATTATTATTATAAATTAGCTTTTCATGTATCAACCTAAAATGTATGTATGTATATTGAAAATATTGCCAAAATTAAAATTTCCCACACTAAAAATTTACCTACAAGCCTAGGAAAATTTTAGGTATAAAAAATTTCGCACAGTTTTTGCTTACACTAAATACTTAAATATAGTATTGGATGAAATTCGCCTAAATTTTGATATTATCTCTGGCTTAAAGAGGGAAATTTGTATGCCCTTGAAGTTTTAGCAAAAAATTTTAGCAAAATAGTTTATTAATATACATAAGTATAATAAATGCTTTTATAAAATTGTCTAATACTAAAAAATTTCCCATTTGTAAATTAATTCCTTTCGAGGGAAATTTTAGCTATTAAAAGTCTTATACAATTTTAACACACACTAGATACTAAAATATTGCACGGGGAAACAATAGCCTAAATCTTAAGGTTATCCTCTGCAAGAAAAGCGAAATTTTTTGATTCCTTTAGCGCTTTAGAAAAAAAAAATACCCGAATAGTCGTAGTTTAAGGCTTTAAATATCTAGAACATATATATCTTTTTATAAAATCTACCAAATTTTAAAAATTTCCCAATTACAAAAAAATTTCCTATCGAAGGTAATTTTAATAAAAAACAAAATATTTTAATTTGTATGCAGCGTTACCGTTGTGCGACTAAAGTCGCATTTTGCCTTTTTTTCAACTGCCTTGCCACTTTTTATGCCCCTTACTTTTAAATCCCCTTTAAGTGTCATTTGCATTATTTTGTGCCCCTTTTGCCCCCTTTTTGTTCAGTCAACTTTCGTTTTTATTTTGACAATAAATGTACGCAGATTCGTACAGATTCTACCACATTAAACAAGATTTTATATCCTATGTGTCAAACTTAATGTTAAAGACATACACCTTGGTATAAATCTTTTCATTTGTGTAAGATTTGTAAATATACGAGTACAATTGCACACTCATACTTGATAATTCTAACTGTATTTTCGACAGCTATTGTGAAAGCCAAATTTAATTAAAGTACATCTTTTTAAAAGCCTGTTCTGTAAGCCGATCGATTAAAATCGCACTATTTTAGAATACTAAAACAGCCAAATACGTGGCCAATTCCCAAAAGCAAATGATATAAAAATATCCAAGTTTTTACCACAAAAAAAACTACTCATTTAAGTCAATGGACAAATTGGCCAAATTAAATGCAAACAGCAGTTGCAAAGTCGGTAAGTTACACCTTATTTCATCTTTATAAAAAAAATTTTATTAAAAAAAAAAAACATAAAGCTTAAACATAAATTAGCGTTGCTAAAAAATTTTCAAATATACAGAAAGTAGACACTTGTCTGTCCATGCTGTCTGCTTTAAATTTATTTCAAACGATTTGAAAGAATGGATTGCAAGTGAAGAACTTATTAATAAATACAGATGTACCATTTCAAAAGAATTGATATTTAAGGTATTTAATAAGTATGCATGATGCAAAAAAAGAATACCATAAATATATTATCCTCTTCAGAATCGAAGTTTAAATTTTTTTTTATCAAAACTTTAAATGGTTAAGCACATTTTTTGCATTATACTGGTTTTTAAGTAAAAAAGTGATATGCCCCAAAAGATGCCAAAAAATTTACTAAAGTATTTTTTAATTTTTTTTGTAAATCTAAAGAACTGGGGCAAATTACGGCATTCAATATCAAACGAAATTTCCATTTATTTTCTATTGGAATTTCGATCAATATCAAATGCCACATTTTGCCAAGTGTTTCATTATTATCATCATAGATTTTTTTATATTTAGTAGCTATCTGTACTACGTTTATACTCGTCTTATTTGTAAATAAAAACTGTATTTGCAAATACTCAACTAGCCGCTATTATAGAAATGCATTCACAGTCGTCAAATAAGCAATTGTAAAATTAAAAATTTCTTTTTCTGTATACATACATCTCGTACCCAGTAATCAGCAATTGTTCACGTGAGTTAGTAAAGGCTTCAGTATTCTTTACTTTCTGTTGATGTTCTATGCTGTGCCGTTCTGTTTCTAAATTTTAATATTTACTTTTTAGGTAATAACTTATCGCCTGTTTCTGAGCAGAACGGCCACAGTTTTGCACTAAAGTGATGAGTTCGTTCATTTTTATGTTTCAATATAATTTTATGTTTTTCTGATAAAAACTAAATTTTTTAAATTTTAAACCCCCATATTCATAAAAAAATAAAATGAATTTGAAATTCATTTTAGGAAAATTTTGTATGGAAAATTTGAAATAAAATACATTTCAAATTCGTTTAAACTTTTATGAATATGGGGGTAAAAGCACAATCACAACTTTTATTTTACTTATGCTGTCACTTAGAATTACTTAAATTTTTTTTGGATTTTCACAGGTTGAACCGTAACAGAACAGTACGAAACAGAAAAACTGACGACTTATTTAAGATTTCTAAAAGCAAAAAAGAGTCAGCTGATTCGTCACAGAACAGAAAGTAAAGCCTAATTCTGCCACAAGTTAGAATTTTTACTTGCAAATAGAACGTGCGAATAACGTAGTATGTATATGAGTTCTCATAAAATTAATGTTTGTATACTTTTTATACATGAGAAATTTGTTTTTATTGTTTGTTTTTAATAATAACAAAAATTAAAAATTTTAAAACCCCCGACTTTTTTCCGAAAAGATGTTATATCTTCTTAACGGCTGGACTGATTTTCTTCAAACATAGCTAAGAACCCTCTCGATCAAGTCATCTTTCAAACAGAAAAAACTAAATGAAAATTGGTCCAGCCGTTTCGCCTGTACGTGGACACGGACAGACACACAGATACACAGATACACAGATCCACAGATACACAGACACACACTACAAACTTATAACACCCGTTTTTTTAGTCGGGGGTTAAAAATAGCTTAACAAATATGTTTATTTCTTTAATTTTCCTTTATTTTAAACCTTTTTAAAAATTTTCAACGGTTACGCTGATTCCGGTTGAACAACGCGAAACACATCTGCAAAATTGTCACACGATGGTAGAGGCAGAAATTTATACCCTGCCCCTTCTTGGTCCTACCATTTTTTGAGGGTTTCGTTGGCTGCACTAGTTACTACAAAACCGAAGGTCTTGCGCTCGGGCCCGGCTTCAACACCATGTATTTTTCTGATATGCATAGAGTGTCCCTTTGTGCCAGTTGTTGTCGTAAAGTTCAAGTTATGGAGCCATTATGAATGAAATAATATAATTCTTTATATACTGCAGCTCAGTTTGTTTTCTATGCAAGTTGCCTGCTGCCAACACTGCCTGCGACTCTTTCTCTCACATCATTTTGTTTGTAGAGATGAAGAAAAAAAAAACAAGCAAACTTCATTTAAAATTAATGAAAAATAATCTAGTTCTATGCCTTTGTTTAGTGAATCTGTGCTAACACTTGTTACTGTTGGGCGGCTTCTGTTTGAATGCCTGCTGCTTGCACACGCAAAATATATCAAGATTCGCCATAAAAATACATCTAGTGAACAAACAAAAAATGACCTAAGGGCGCTAAAGTCTTTTTAAAAGCATCGCTCTGCAGTTTTGGTTAGGAAATAAATACTTTTTTTAAGATATAAATAGAAAGGAGAAGGCCACCGATAGATTCAGAAATATATCCAATATTCAATAGCCTACTATTACGAATATTTCGCGTGTAATATGTATTACGAATTTTACGCGTATAATATGTATTACGAATATTTCGCGTCTAATATGTATTACGAATTTTTTTTTCTAAGTATATAAGGACGACTCCGCTGGGGCATCTGTTCAGTCTGAAGGTGTTCGCCGACGAGTCAACATCAATAGTCTGCCAAATCACTCTACAGTCAGTCCCGCAACTATACTTAAGCCTGCAGTATACAGCATGTAATAAACCACATACGCATGTGGCTCTGACGTCATCTCGAAGCTACATTTGCTACATGCCATGTACTAGCAACATGTGTACATGTGGATGGTCACATGCTTACAGATATGCTGCCGCCTCAGAAAATGTGTTCATTTCGGCTACATGTGTCACATGTGCATTTTGGAATAAAAGTTTTACGGCATGTAGCCACTACTAGTAATTTAAGAAAATGCAACCAACATGCTGAAAATTCCCGGACGTCATCGCCACATACGCATGTGGCTTTTTACATGCTGTGCTCTGCAGTCCTAAGTACCAGTTAAGCTTAGGTTAATATCTAGAGCCTACACTACACGGCATGTAAAAAGCCACATGCGTATGTGACTTTTTACATGAAGTGTACTGTATGTAGGCTTTAGATATTAACCTAAGCTTAACTGAAATATGAGTGCCCCTGTGGTCGAGTGGGTAATGTTCAAGCATGTCATGCCGGAGCAGTGATGCCAGAATTCCATCACTAAAATGGCTAAATGTAGACAAAAATGGCTAATAAGTGGCTAAGCGAAATCGAATGCAAAAATCAATAACTTTAGCAAATACAAGAAGGTATTTTATATATTACTTTTCAAAGCACTTTTTTTTAAAGTAAATAAAAACAATAAATTGAGGATTAATAATAAATAAATTTTTAAAATAATTTTTCTTCAGGTAATTATAAAACTGCGCATATAGTGCAAACTTGCAATACGGCTTCTATTCAGTCTTTAAATTTTTGGGTTACTAATCCATTCCTTGTGAAATTCTTGTTTATACTTTTTATTCTTTTTCTATTTTTTAAACTTTAATTTAAACTTTTAATTTATTTTTTATTTTCACCTTGTTTGATTGATGTCAAATGTAACATCAGAGCGCCCTCCTTCGTCGGTATTGTGTAGCAGAATCATCAGCGAAGTAAAATAATTAATAAAATGGCTGCTTAACATAGCTTAGATAATTTAGTACGCCTCATTGACACCAGAGGCGCTGCAACACTGCCTTATTAAAAAAGCAAAAAAGCAGAGTTATAAAACAGTGGAGCTTTTCTCTCTCTCTCTTCCTTCACCACCTGTCTTCTCTATCAAAATCCCTTTCCTAAAAAGGTAACACCTTGGCGTAGCTAGAAATTATTTTCATGGGGGCATATTAATGATCTTCATGAGTAATATTAAAATAAATAATTACATGAAACTTTTAATAAGTCAAGGGGGCAAGGCAATGCACCCCGAAGAATGGCCTTTCTGCGCCTATGGTGTTACTTCCCGCGACTAGGGTAGATGAGGGATGGAAGTCATTCGAAGCCCAATTGATGAATTTTTAACCTTGCATAGTCCTGATAGAAAAGAATATATTTTTTTTTTTTGCCAAATTCGGTCACATCGCCCTATCCTCATATAAATTCAAAACAAAAATTTCAAAATCGTCTTTTTGATTGATTATAGTGTAATTAAATAAAATCTATCTATCCATAATATTTTTGTACTCAAAAATTTCGAAGTTATTAATGAAATTAAAAAGACTTCTGAGGAGCAAATACATTAAAATATATAATGTGTATAGCTTCTTCTGTAAAATAACTTAAATGTGACTTACGACTTTTTTTTGAATTTATATGACGATATAAAGCGTGTGTGTCCTTTTGAAGCAATTGTTTCTATATTTTTAATTTCATAAAAAAAGCTTTTATAGTTTCGAAAAGACAGAAATCGCCCCTTGGCTCTCCCCATCTTAGTCCTAGTCAGCTGATTCGTAACAGGACAGAAAGTAAAGCTTAATTCTGCCACAAGTTAAAAGTTTTACTTGCAAATAAAACGTGCGAATAAACGTAGTATATGAGTTCTCATAAAATTAATGTTTGTATACTTTTTATACATGAGAAATTTGTTTTTATTGTTTGTTTTTAATAAAAATAGCTTAATAAATATGTTTGTTTCTTAAATTTTGCTTTATTTTTTTTTTCTTAGAAATCCCCTTTTTGTGCCCCTTTTTGAAATTTTTAAACGGTAACGCTGTTTGTATGCTCTTTAATATACTAAAAGTTCTATAAATGTCATCATAGCCCTGCCAAAAAAATTACCTTAAAGGGAAATTTTTCGTCTTTGCAGTTTTATCACAAAACATACAGAAGTGTCACGAGACGGAAGATACGGGTATTTTTCTGTTTGTCTCGTTTTCCCTCAAATTTTGTCGTCGTTTTTGTTTTGCGACATCTTTCCACTGCAATAAATTTTTATTACCTGTGTTAATTGGTAAGTAGTAATACACTATGCTTTTCTCTTTTTTCCACGAATTTTAACAAAAACCTGATTGGAGCTTTTTTTACCTGTCACTTTCTTCACTTCTGTGTATTCTGTGGTTTTATTACAAAACTTACCTAAAAAAATCAAATTCGAAAGTTTCATTATCCTTGTTAAAATTTTTAAAAATATTAAACATTTACAATTTATAACCTGTTTTGGAGGGAATTTTCACATGTAAATTATTTTAAAGGATATTTTTTCCCAAAAATGCTAAAATTTGTTGGGAAATAAAAATATCATAAATATAAATATATTATAAAGGGTGTCCCAACAAGAACGCAAGATTTAAATTTGGCGCCATTCGAAGTGTCATCGTTTACCATTTGAACAATTGTTATTGTTTGCTAGTAGAAGGTATGAGGTTAGTAAAAATGGAGCGCTACACGAATGAACAACGCATTCTCATTGTGAAATTGTTTTACCAAAATGGTGAAAGTTTTGCGGCTACAGTTCGCAAATTTGCGATCAATTTGGGGTCACAATAATGCTCCAAAAGAGTCAACTGTAAAGACATTAATGGATAAATTTGCCGAAACTGGGTCTGTTAGTGATGTAAAGACAACAACGCGCCTTCGACCAGGTCGATCGACCGAAAATGTCGCAGCTGTACGTGATGATGTCGCTCAAACTCCATCCACCTCAATTCGACACCGAGCTCAGCAAATTGGTGTCTCCAAATTCACTATGCAGAAGAAATGAATGTGGAGGGCATGTGGTTTCAACAAGACGGCGCCACATGTCAAACAGCCAGAGAAACAATTCAATTGCTGCATGAGTCATTTCCAGGTCGTGTTATTTCGCGTTTTGGAGACCAGAATTGGCCGCCTAGATCGTGCGATTTAACACCATTAGACTTTTTTCTTTGGGGTTTTTTGAAGTCGGTGGTTTACGCGAATAAGCCGACGACGACTCAAGCCTTAAAAGAGGAAATTGGACGCTACATTAATGAAATACCGCAGCATTTATGCAAAACGGTCATTGAAAATTTCATTAAAAGATCGCGTGTGTGCCAGCAAAGCCGCGGCGGCCATCTGCCCGATATGTTGTTCCACACATAACCTCATTCTGTCTACCTTACGATATAATAAAGTTTCACGATTTTTTTTTAATTATCTGTGTTTTATTTAAAATTTAAATCTTGCGTTCTTGTTGGGACACCCTTTATAATTTATTCCAGCCTTAAGGAAAATTTACTCAGAGGGAAATTTTATATCTCTAAAGGTTTAATACAAAATTTACCAAAATTTATTTTAAATAAAAAATCCGTCAACCTTTTTAAAACTTTTTAAAGATAATCAAAATTTGAATTTTTTTTTTGTGTATAAAAGACTAAAATTTTTATTTTATGTATATTAAACTAAGTCTAGTCGAACAGAAATTTAGATAAAAGGGACATTTTTGGTTCAAATATCAAATAAATACCCCTCGATATGTTCAAGTGGGAAATTTTAATGTTTTTGCTGCTTCGCGGAAATTTTCCAGAGCAATTACACATTGTAATACATCTTAACTTTTTGGGCAATTGTAGAACCTTAAAAGCTTTTTATTTTTAATGTATACAAATTCCAATAATTCCCAAGATTCTACATGTTTGTATTTTTTTTTAATATTTCATTAAGTATACGCCTCTTACGGCTTCAAATTATTTGTTCACTTTGTGTTCGTTAAATGTAATTGGAATTATTTTATTCGTTGTTTTACATATAATTCTGTGCATAAATTTTCATAAATAAATAAAAATAAATAAATTGCATTGTGTTTAAATTAAATATTAATCAATTTATTTATGAAAATTACATTATCAGGCAGTCATGTGATAAAAAAAAAAAATTTTAAATAAAAAAAGGTAGAATGAAGGGAGGAGGAGTGAAAGCGTAGGGTGGGTGAGAAGTAGACATTGGGAACTTTATTAATAAATCGTTTTATTTTGCTTTTAATTTATTCTCAAAATAAATGTATGCAAAAGTTAAAATGATTTACAAAATTAAACGTCCCACTGATGTATTAAATAATTTCTACAGATGATATTTTAATATCTAGTTATTAATATAAAAAAGCTTTTAATACATTCATTACAGCAAATAGACTGTGTTTATATAAATTGATTAAAATTAAATTTACAAAAGTGTATTCTAGAAGCAGTCAAAATTTTGTGCTGCGTTATAATGTTAAGTGAAGCTGAAAGTTTTGAATTTTAGCAAAAATTTAGATAAGGCAAGAATTAAGAAGAATTAAGAATTAGAATTAAGGCAAGTCTGGTTGGTCACCGTTTGTATAAAACTTCGAGAGGAGCCAAATACTGTAATTTCAGGGGATGTTGGAAGTTTTCAATAGCATTTTGATCAAAATTGCAGCTAAAATTAAATATTGTAAAATAAAGGATATATGAGAGGCAACAAGGTCCTTGCAGCGATTGAAATTGAACATTGTAAAATAATTTAATAGTACAATTCTTGGACTAGTTAGAAGTTTTTGCTGCATTCTGATTATAATTTTTGCTGGAATTAAATTTTTAAAATTAAGGAAAAATGGAAAGTAGACAGACATATCCTTACCCTGGAGTAGTTAAAATTTTTACTGCGTTCTGGTCGCTATAACAGCTTAAACTAAATTTTTAAAGTAAATGATATATGAGAGGCAACAAGGTCCTTGTACCGATTGAAATTTTGCATAGCAAAATAATTAATTTCCCTGCATTCTGATAATAATTTTCACTGAAATTAAATTTTCATAATTGAGGAAATATGGAAAGAACGAATATCTTTACACCGATGGAAAATAAATTTACACGAGTGGTTTTCTAATTGCTAGTTGAATTACTGAATTCTGGTCACTATTTCAGATTATATCAAATTTTAAAAATAAAGGATATATGAGTGGTTGAAAGGTCTTCGCTTCGATTGCAGTAAAACTTTACAGAAAAGCTAATATTATGCTTCTCGGAATAGTAAGTTAGCTTTCGCTTTATTCTGATCATGATTGCTACACAAAACTGGCTCTTTAAATTAAGGATATGTGGGAGTTGGACATGTTCTCTCACAGTTTGAACCAACATTTACAAGAATGAAAAACGATGGAAATAAACTTTACTCTGTAAATAAGGAAAATAAGGTCGTTTAAGTATCATAATAAACGTTGCAAGAGTTGTTTTCTTGTAGGAATTGGAAGATTTTACTGTATACTGATCACCATTGCAGGATTAATTGAACTTTCAAAATAAAGGATATATGTGAGGCTGGTATGTCCTTGCTTCGATTGAAATGCAATTTAAAAAGGAAGCTTTATATTATGCTTCTCGAAGTCGTTAGTTAGTTTTCGCTTCATTCTGTTCATGATTGTAGCAAAAACCTAGTTTTTAAAATTAAGATATGTAGGATTTGGATATGTTTTCTTGCAGTTTACATTCGTAAATACAGCAGTGTTTACAAGTTTTTTTTTCTGAATTCTATCACAATTGCACGTAAAATTAAATTTTCTTAAAATAAAGGATATATGAGAGGCAGACAGGTCCTTGCACCGATTGAAATTAAACTTGCCAAAATAGTTAAATAGTAAGATTCTCGGAGTAGTTAGAAGTTTTTGCTGCTTTCTGATAAAAAAAAGTTCTGGCAGGAAGTCAATTTTTAAAATTAAGGATATATGGAAAAATTGCTATAAAATTGAAATTAAATTTTCAAGAGTATTTTTTTGTCGGATTAACTGGGATTTTCTTATTGCATTCTGGTAAATATTGTAGCTTAAATTGAATTGTTAAAATAAAGGATATATGAGAGTTTAGCAGGTCCTTGCACCGATTGAAATGAAACTTTTCAGGGAACTTAATATTATGCTTCTTCGAATAGTTAGCTAGTTTTCGCTGCATTCTAATAATAATTTTAAGTTGAGTTCAATTTTTATAATTAAGGACATATGGCAGTTAGTTTTTTTTAAAATAAATTGGAAGTTTTTATTATAAATAAAAAATAAAATTAAATGTATAAAATAAAGGATATATGGGGTGCGGTTAAGTCCTCGCACGAATAGAAACGGGGTATACCAGAAAGTTTCGCAATATAATTCTTGAAATAGTTAGAGGCTTTCAGTTGCTGAAAGAAAATGTTTAAAATTAAGAATGAGCTTTCAGTATATTGCATATATGAAATTCTGTTACAAAAAAGGCAAACAAATCTTTTTTTGAAATTGATTGTATATTTTGCGTTGTTATTAATATCTGTCTACTTATTTTTTGTTTGTTTTTCACTTAGCTTTACATAAATCATCAAAAGCAACTGCATATAAATTAATACAGTTTAGTCATTTTCAAATTTTCTGTTCATAACTTGTAATGTAATTAATCATGCAATAATAATCATATTTAATTACAAATAATATTTTGTTACAATGAATAATCTCCATATAAATTACAGTTTACACATGAGATAAGCACATGGCAAAAAAAAACTGTATCAAAACGATTTAAATGTAAACTCAACATTATTTAAATCATAATCAAAATTTAATTACAAATGACATATTAATTTATCAAGAGATTAACATATTTAACTTTAAATAAATTACAAATAATTTAAAAGCACGCAAAAATATTTCATATCAATTTGCTAATGAAATAAAAATTGCAAAGATAAATGCGTATGAGTAATAAAAAAAAATTCATCACGTGTTATCTGTGGCGTGTGAGTGATAACGATTATTTTTATTAAGTTCGATAACTAAATAAAAGTATACATATTAGATATTTTATTGTTAGCTGAAATTATAATTTTTTTTTTTAAATTCATTTAATGCTTTAAATTAAATTTGAAACTAATATCTCTTGATAATAATTGTTAAGCTTCACACTTGTTTTGTGCGTCCCCTTAAGTCTTTAATTTATTCAACTTATTACCCTAATTGTGTTGGAATTAATAGTTTTTCTTGTTTGCAACTGCAATAACTCAATTTCAAAATCTCCAGTTGCAAATAATTTCATTTTATAATTCGCAAAATTTGAGTAAGCATCGTGAGCTAATTAGGCCTCATTATTTTTGTCCTTAGACTTTACAATTAAATTATTTTTTAAATAATAATTAAATTGAGCCGTTGTTTTTGAAAGAGTCTGTTTAAATAAGAAAATGTTTTTGATTTAGTTTTAAAGATTATAAGCACAGCAACTTTTTTGATTTTTATATTGAAAATATTAAAATAAAGCTTTTTGTCATGGCTTTTTTATGTTGAAAATATTAAACTAAAGCTTTTGTGTTGCATATGATGCGTATGATTAATATTAATTAATGAAATTATTCGATTTATGGTTTTAAATTTTGATAGAACTCATAAGCAAAATATTTCTAAATTGTATAACTTTTTTCAATTAATATTAATCAGTATTAAAGCAATTCAGTAATTTCTACACGAAACTTGTTTTTATTTCCATCATAGTTGTCATTTTTGTTATACTTTGGGCAGTTATTCACTAGTGTTATCTAGTTTTTTTCACATTCACCCTTATTCTATTTGGCGTCGGCAACATAACACGACGTCGTTTTTAATGTTTTTTATCAAATCGGTATTCCCGTAGATAGTATTGCCATTTATCGATGACTGTCAGCATATGTTTGGTATTCTGAAAGAAACATTGATGTTGATGTTGCCGTTCATTTTGTCGTCAGTGTTTTTGATGTCGTGTTCTGTTGTGTGCATGCCTAAACGAATTTGAAAAATAATTTAAATGGTAAAAAAGTGAAATATAAGTAGATATAAAAATGTACATATTTATTTGAAAAAAGTTCTTAAAAAAGTGAAAAATATAATATGGACAAAATTAAAATTACCAACCCCAACCAATTTGAAAAGCTTGTGGAAGAGTTGGAAAAGTCCTTCCTTTGCTAGAGGATTCCTCAGGGGTAGTTTCCTAATAATTTCAAGGTGCAGTGAGAAAGTGAGCCTGCACTAAATTCCCTCGGTCCACGAATTAGAACTAGTGGTGGATGGCAAAATGTAAGATAAATAGTGTGTTGGGAAAGTATACTGAGGTTTAAATTAAAAAAAAAGGTTGCAAACAACAACAGCAAAGCAACTTAAGGCGAGGTATATAAACAATTAGCACTGAGTACCTTTGGAGGAAGCTCCAAGCTCCAATAAACGTTGATCTGATCTATTTTGTTTCAAAAGTTAGGCTCTATTGTATCCAATACATTCCTAAATGATGTTTTGTTCAACCGAAAATATTTGTAAAATATTAAAAGGGTGGACATTGTCCATTATTTTCCAAAAACATGAGAGAACTTATCACTTACTTTTCCTTGGTTAACTGGCAAATGCATGACTTTTGTCTTAGAAATCTTATTTTCACTATTAATTTTTTTTTTTCATCGTCTCAATAGGAAAGAAAAACATTTTATTTTAATTTATTTACAAAGCTTTTACTTATTCAAAAATACTTTTACCAAAAATAGTAAACAAAATTAACCAGCTGACTCAAATATTGGATATGTGTATTGTATTTATCGATAAACAGGCAACGTCGTTATAACACTGTTAGGAAATACAAAGTTAGCATTGATGTTGTGTTATATTAATGTTGTTTCAAAATTGATGACGATGTTGCCGACGCCAAATAGAATAAGAGTGATTATATTTTTCTGACTTTTCAAAGCTATTTCATCCAAATGCAAATATGCCAATGTGCGTCATGGAGCAAAAATAAAAAGTAGCACATTCACTTTTATTAACACTTCAAAATTTGTTCACAACGACATAATGACGCCGCTGAGAGTCTACGTCATTCACTCTCAACTCACAATGAAAATTTTTTACACTCGACAGTTTTCGTACCAGTTACGCCCCTTTAACGTGCATGTATAATAATGCAGTCATCACGCCTACTATGTGAATACAGTTAGAAGTAAACAAGAAACAATAATCTGAACTCATTTTCACTCACGCTCACTCACGTTCATACATAATTGTGTATTCTTGACTTCAATTGCCTGAACACGGTCATGAGAAAACACAAATCAATATAATCACGCTCAGTCACCTCAAGATTTTTACACTCACGTTCGTGCATGTAAAAATTTGCCGAGTCTTCATGCCAATTACATGATTAAAATCATAATAAAATACCATAATTATGCAGTATTCACGTCAATTATATGATTACATTTAGAACTAATACTCTGAAACTCTGCTCTATCATGCTCAGTCACCTGATTTTTTTTACAGTTATGCTCATGCATGCAAAATTATTCAATCTTTATGTTAATAACGTGAGCACAACCATGAAAAAAGGTTGATATAATCACCCTTATCGAGAATTAAAGGCGGATATTTTATTTCACGTGAAATATTTCTCGTAAACAAAAGATGGTGACCACAACTAGAAAATGGTATACTGACACAACAACAACGCAAACATTGGCGATCACAATTTTATGGAAAGAGAGAACACATATCACATGATCTTTTATTCTCGATAAAGGTGAATAAGGCTGATATTCTGCTTGTTCAATCCTTGCAAAATATTTTTATACTCACGCTCGTGCATGCATAATTATTCATCCTATATACTAATAACGTCACCAAAATCACTAGAAAACAAAAAAATATATTCACGTTCACTCAGGGTCAATATTTTTACATTCACGCCCGAGCATATATAATTTTTCAGTCTGCACACCAATCACTTGATTTCTCACAATCGTGAGAAAATACAATATAATAACGCTGGAAGTGTTAAGATTCCATTCTTCATGTTCACAATTTTTACAGTCACGCTCATGCCAGCATAATTACTTAGTCTTCACACTAATATCTACAAAACACGAAAAACTATATTCGCGTGCAGTCACGTTCAATATTTTACACTCATGCTCGTGAATGGAAAATTAAAACTTTATGCCATTCACATTATTGCAATCAGGGAAAAAAAACAAACACAATAAAGCTAAAATTCTTCTCATTCACTGCCAGTCACGTTCAATATTTTTACGCCCGTGTGAGCAAAAGTATGTATACATGCCAATCACGTTATCGCAATTAGAAACCAAAATAAATACAATATTTCACTCTCAGTCACATTCAATAATTTTACAGTCACACTCATTCATACATAATTCATATCTTCATGTCATTCGCTTTATCAAAATCATGAGAAAAAACAATACAAAAACGCGAAAGTTCTTCTATTTCACTCACCAGTCACGTCCAATATTTTTGCAGTCACTCTAACGCATGCATAATTATTTAGTCTTCACACAAATTGCATTACTGCAATCACGAAAAAAAAAATTAATTCACACTCAGTCGCTGCGAACATGTTTACGCTCACGCTCGTGCATGGATAATTGTGTAGTCCTCAGAAAATATGAACAAATAACGCTGAAATTATAATCATTCACAGTTAATATTTTTAAACTCACGCTCGCTTATACTGAATAAAAAATTTTCTCACTATCACACCACTCATGTGATTATAATCACTCGAAAATTTTGTAAGTGCAAGCTCAATCATCCTTTAAGGTTGTTCAAGTGATTGTAGAAAATCATATCCCAACATGATGCGTGATGACCGGTGACAGTGCAAGCTTCATATTAACTAATGGACTAGGGAGAAATTTAGTTATAACTGTAGGCTTCGATTTAACAATATTATTACTACTGAAACTGCAGTAAGTGCACGGTGACGAATGTTAATTTTTCATATTCACGCTTGCACTTGTTATCATGCGTGACTTACTCAGTTTACATGTGATTACAGTCTATAACAACATTTTTCTCATGCACAACCAATTAAATCAAATTTTTCATAATCACATTTGCATAGGCTAAGCCAGATGAGAAAAAATTTCTCACTTTCAGTCACGTGATCACGGTGACGCAAAAGCCCAGTTCTACTATTTATAAAAGAAGGGGTTGAAAGGTTTCTCTATCATATTTGATGTGATTGTATACAAATAATTGAACATTGGAACATATATTTCGGACATTTTAGGTTTTCAAGACAAGTCAGTCAAGAAAAATTACATAATTTATTTTTAATGCATACTTTTGGGGAGTGACTCATAAATATTTTCTCCTTAAAATTTTGTGCTTTAGTAGACGAAATTTTTCACTTTCGTAATAAATATAAAAATTTATTTTCCAACGGCTTTTTTTTTCACTTAAATTATTAAACAGCTCAACGTTTGTAAATATTTTTGGTTATTTAATAAATTGTTTACCGATTTTAAAATCGTTTTTACTGTAAATGACAAGTCATTTGTGCATTCGCCATTCAAAAACTATATCGTTTATAATAAATCATTGAAGCTTTAAAAAAAACCATAAAACTCAACACTTAAATGCACACACGCAAAAAAAACCTCTTGAATAAAACAAAAATTTCAATCAAATTTCCATCAAATCAATGCCAAAATCAATTTTGGTTTAAGCCAAATCATGCTGCAAGGACGAGAAATAGTCGATACGGCAGGTAAAATATATTGTGCAAAATTTCCTATGACAGACATATAACAAGTGGTTAGAAAACCAGGATATACAACATTAAAGAGGACAATGTTACACATGCACACACACAGCGTTAAAATGTTTTTTATTTGATGTGCAAATTAACGCTTCAATAATACAACAAAAATAAACTAAATTAAAAGCCCAGAATTGCATAAAAAAAACCTCCACAAAATGAGTTGCTGCAACATACTTAAACAAACAAACAAATGTAAATCCTTGCAAATTACATTTGCAGTCCACAAATTAGAAACAAAGACACATAAAGTGAAAAACGAGTAGTGATTTTATACCAAAAAGGACTAAAAAATATTTAAACACAAGTTGCTTGTCTATACCCATATAATTTCTGATTTATATTGCATTTACCTGCTCATTCATGCAGATGTATTAATTGTAACCAAAAGCAAACAATTTGCTACAATAAATGACAAAAATGAGTCCCTAGTTAAATATACAGAATAAGCATAAGCATCGTATGTGCCTTAGTTTAGCCAATTTTTTTTTATTTAAAAAAAGAGTATTTATTTATAAATTTTCTAACACAAATTTTAATTTTAATTTAATTTAATTTAATTTGTGAATAAGTTGCCCAATGAAATCGCAAGATTTATGTACGAAATATAATGATTTTTGTGAGTGCAATTTAATTTTGAAAATAAAGAATATATGGCAGGTAGGCATGTTCGTTCAACTAATGAAACGAAATTTAAATTTTGTCATAAAGGATATATGGGAGCCAGTCATGTCCTTGCAACGATTAAAACGAAAAAAAAATAATGCAAATTAGAAGTTTCATCTGTATTTCCATTACAATTCTTTTTAAATTTAAATTTTTAAAATGAAGGCAGCATGGGATTTCTGCGTGTCCTTGCAACTATTGAAAGGAAAAAATTGCAATTAGAAGTTTCCTCTATATTCTGGTTATAATTTTCCTAGAAATTTTATTTAATTTTTTTTTGGACATTAAGGATATATGGGACTTAGGCATGTCCTTATAATTATTGAAAAAAGTGCAATTTAGAAGTTTTCTCTATATTCTGGTTATAATTTTCCTAGAATTTAGATTTAATATTTTTAATTAAGGATATATGAAACTTAGGCGACTTTTGAAACAAAACAAAGGTGAGATTAGAAGTTTTTACTATATTCTGACTATCAATTTCCCAGAATTTTAATTTTTAAAATTAGTGATGTATGCAGCCTATGCATATCCTTGCAAATTTTGAGATAAAAAAGTTGCAATTTGGAAATTTTCTCTATAAATTTTTCCAAATTGAAATTTTTTAATATTAAGCATGTATGGAAGGTAGGACTGTTCTTGCAAGTATTGAAACAAAAAAGGGGGCAAATTAGAAGTTTTTTCTATCCTCGAATTATAATTTCTTCTCGTTATAATTTTCCTAGATTTTAAATTTGGACCTAGGCATGTCCTTGCAACTTTTGAAACAAAACAAAGGTGAGATTAGAAGTTTTTACTATATTTTGATTATCATTTTCACAGAATATAAATTTTTAAGATTAAGATTATATGGAACTTATGCATATCCTTGCAAATTTTGAGATAAAAAAGTTGCAATTAGGAAATTTTCTCGCATGTTCCGATTTTAAATTTTACCAAACTAAAAATTTTTAAAATTAAGGATATATAGAATGTATTGATGGCCTTGCAAGTACTGAAACCAAACTAGAAGTTTTTTCTATATTCGAGTTATAACTTTTTCTGAATCTTAATTTTTAAGATTAAGGATATATGGGAGTTAGGCATGTTCTTGCACCTAGTGAGCTTAAATTTACCAAAAAAGCAACTAAACTTCCTTTACTGCATTCTGTTTGCATTTTCCCGTGAATTAATTTATTTTAAGGTAATAATATTTATGTATATATGTGAGAGTTAGTCATGTCCTTGCACATATTTAAATGAAATTTACCAGCTAACTTAAAAGTACAATATAATTGTGGAAACCCTTGGGAGTATTTATGCATTCTGATAATAATTTTAATGAAAATTAATTTTTTTTATATAAAGGATAAGGTAAGAATGTCCTTACATCTATTCAGATTAATTTTAAAAATATTTAAAAGAGATTGTTGTATTCTAATTATATTTTTCGCTGAGCATAGATTTTTTTTTAAGATAAAGGACATGCCTACTACCTGTCAATAGTGGAAATGAAATTTCTCTTAAATCTATACATTGTAGTTGTTTGTGATTAGAAGTTTTCACAGTTAAAATTAAATTTTTTGGAATAAAGAATACATGAGAGGTAGACTTGTCCTTATTCTGATGGAAAGTAAATTTTTGAAGGAGCATAATGTTAGAAGTAGTTGGAAGTTTTCCTCAACCACAGGTGTCTCTGTGGTTGAGTGGTAGCGATGCTATCCTCTCAGTATAGAGGTCGTGGGTTCTACTCCCAATATAGACGCTGGGTGTTTTCTGCAGACAAGATAATCGCTTCGCGTGTTGTGTTTGTTAAAAAAAATAAAATATTTCTCTGATTAAAATTTTCCCAAGTTTAAATTCTTATGTTTGGGGATGACACATATGGGACGTAGCCATGTCCTTCCTGGCCATCAGGGTGCCCCTGTGGCTGAGTGGTAGCGATGTTAGCCTCTCAGTTCGGAGGTCGTGGGTTCGATTCCCACCATAGACCCTGGGTGTTTTTCACAGACAAGCTAATCGCTTTACGAATTGTGTTTGTGTTAAAAAAAAATCACCGCAATAAAATGTAATGGAACACCCTAGCATTTTTTTAGGAACAGCTAGCAGTTTTTATGCAAACTGACCATGACTTTACCAAAAATGAAAATTTTTAATCCTATGCATGTCCTTGCACCTATTAAAAATAAATTTACCGGAACGCTTACTAGTATAACTCTAGTAATAGCGAAAAGTTTTTCCTGCGGTCTGATTATAATATTAGCCAAAATCTTTTTTTTTTTTTTTAAATAAAGGATATATGAGTAGTAAGCATATACTTGCACTGATTGAGCATATACTTGAGTAAAGAGCTTAGCAGTATGATTCTGGAAATAGTTAAAAGCTTTTTTCTGATTACCATTTTCGCTGGGTTTAAATGCCTGAGATTGGAGCTACATACATATGTACACATATGCATATGGAAGTTAGGAATGTCCTGACAAAGACATAAAAAAAATTTAAAGTAACCTATTGGCATAATTCTACGAAGTAGAAGCTAGAAGTTTTAATGCAAACTGATCGTGATTTTACCAAAAATTTAATTTTTTAAAATAAATGATATATGGGAGGTAGTCATGTCCTTGCACCTACATACATATGTGAATATTTTGTTTCAAAAAGCTTGCTAATGTAGTTCTACGAATAGTAAGAAGTTTTTAATGCATTCTGATTATAGATTTAGCTAAAATCTAATATTTTTTTATATAAAGGATTTATGGGAGATGGGCAAATCCTTGCACCTATGGAATCGAAATTTTCCAGAGAGCTTTCTAATGTAGTTCTACGAATAGTTAGAAGTTTTTAATGTATTTTGATTATAGTTTTAGCTAAAATCTAATATTTTTTTATATAAAGGATATATGGAAGGTAGGCATGTACTTGCATCTATTGAGTTTAAATTCTCTAGAGAGCTCAGTCGTATAATGCTCGAAGTAGTTTGAAGCTTTCTTCTGATTACTCGGGATTTAAATGTTTAGGATCGGAGGTATCTATATGTATCTACATACATGTCCTTGCAACGACTCAAAGAAGACTTAACGGAACTTATTGGCATAATTTTGGTAACAGTTAGAACTTTTAACAACATTTTTATTATATTTAGTTTTAGCAAAAATTATTATTTTTAAAATAAAGGATATATGGGAGGTAGTCATGTCCTTGCACCTATGGAATTTGAATTTTACAGAGAGCTTGTTTATGTAGTTCTACGAATAGTAAGAAGTTTTAACTGCACTTTGATGATAGTTTAAACTAAAATCAATTTTATTTATATAAATGATATATGGGAGTTGTGTACTTAATTGCATCTATTGAGTTTAAATTCTCTAGAGAGCCCAGTCATTTAATTTCCGTTGGAAGTTCTGATCACAACTTTTTGCTGAAATAAAATGTTTGAAATAAAGGATAAATCGCAAGCAGACCTATCGCTTAAGAGATTAAAAAAATATTTATCAGAGGTTTCCAGTATAGTTTGAGAAGTAGTTAGCAGTTTTTTTTTGCACTGCCATGGTAATTTGTTCTAAAATTAAATTTTTAAAATTAAGGACATATGGCTCATATGCGTGCGCCTATTGAAAGTTCAACCTACATAGAGCTTAGGTTTAATACTACATAAATACTTGAATGGTTTCGCTGTGCAGTTCGATTATAATTTTAGTTAAAATGACGTGTTTAAAATAAAGGATATATGGAAGGTAAGCAATGAAATTTATCAGGGAACTTAATAGTATATAGTATAGTTTTAGTTATAGTTAGAGAGTTCTCGTTGTTGTGTGAACATAATTGCAGTTGAGACTTACATATTTTTATTTTTTTTTTTTTTTTTTTTTTTGAATTAAGGATATATGGGCGGTAGGCCTATACTGGCATTTATTGCAATGAAACTTATCAGAGAGGTGGACAATATTATTCTTGGAATAATAAGAAGCTTCAAATAGCTAAAATTGAAGTTTTATAATTAAAGATTAAGAGGTTCTTGCAGTGATTATACCTTGGCTTACCATTTTTTTGGTTAAACTTAATATCCAGAATTATCATAGCAAATTTTTAGTTTATGTAATTTTTTATAACATACGAGTATTCGATACAAATATTATATGTACTATCTTGAATATTAAAGCTGTTTGCTTTAACTTTTGTAATTCTAAGAAAATTTATGTCATAATTTAAAATGTTTTTCTGCATTTTACACCTTGTTCATTTTCAAAATACTTTCTCGTTTTATGGATTTTAATAATGCTGAAACCAAACAACACAAAGTAGAAAAAAAAATTAAAAATAAAAATGCTGCAAAACGACAGCATATAGGAATCTCTCTGGGGTATATAAACTGTACATGACAATGATAAATTATTACATGAATTTGATATGAGTAGAAGACTACCAAGGCAGGGATGAGTGAGTGCCTGCTTGCCTGCCAGTCTTTGTGTTGTTCTCTTTTCTGTTGCTGTTCTGGTTTTTAAGGCAGCTACAGTTGATGTGTGCTTACTTTGTTGGGATTAGGGAGCAGAGAATGCTGCTGCAAGAGATGATGTTTGTTGAAATCTGTCATTAAAATTGTATGTGTGTGTGTGTGTGTTTGAGTGTTTTTGTGTGTGTTTGTGTGTGTGTGTGTATGTGCCCTGTATGTTGCTGTCTTTTGGATATAATTAAACATGATGTGAAGTTTTCTGTTGGCAACAAATGACTTGACAATAAAAAGATTATTAATTTACCAAAAATAAAACACAGAATGCAAGCAAAAATAAATAATTTTTAATTTTATTTTTAAAACTGTTCTTTGCATTAAATTTATGTGCAAGTGTATCGCTATAAATCTTCAACTTATTGTCATTTGTAAGTTGTAGCAAATTGACGATAATTTTAAATGCCGGAGATAAATAAATGTCTTCCTCTCTCCCTCTGTGTCTTTATCAATCAGTCCCTCTCTCTCTCTCTCTCACTCTCTCCTTGTTAAAGTATTTGCATATAAAGCTATTAAGCTCTGATAAACTATCTCATTCACTCCGCCATATGGCCATTTGGTCATTTAATTTTTTAATTAATGTTGTATATTGCCTTGTAGTTGTTGTCTATTTTTTATTGCAGTTTTTTCCGTTCTTTATTGAAAAATTAATGTAATGTTTGTTGTATAAAAAAAGCAATTAAAATGCAACCATTCGGTAAGCAGCCATATTCTATAAAGTAAGAAGCCATTAAATGGTAATGCAATGTTGTTGGCTGCTCCTTTTGCCCTCTTGTTGTTGTTGTGCTACTTAAATGTTTCCGTGCCACCATGTAATGAGACAAGATCCAGGCATTATAAATACGAGGCGCCATTATCATTAGTGTTGAACATTTATGACATTTAAAATCTGTACTTAAACAATTATGGGTTCTTTACACACAAAAAAAATATATATATGTAACAGAAAATGCCTTTTTAAAGACATTTTAAATACGAGAGTTTTAAGAGAGAGAAAGAAAAAAACAAACAAGAAATTTGCTTCATTTTAAGTACGTATAATTAATGATAGCAAAGTTTTAATAAAATGAAAATAACATAGCGATTGCAGTAAAAAATAGCAAGTAAAGGCTGCCGCTATATTAAAAGGAAAGCAAGCGAATTACTCTGCTTTGCAGCCTTAAGCATTAAACACATAGACTGCAGCAGGCTACTGACTGCAATCTTTAAAAATTAGAATGCATACCATTATACTGGGTTAACACACAGTGATTTTAGTTGAGCACCTTTTGAGCTTGTGGAAGAATGAGAGAGAGAGAGAGAGAGAGAGAGCGAGAGACGAGAGACGAGAAGATAATGAAGAGGGGAGCCATTACATTTTCCTCCCTCGCCAATCAACTACAAAGTTGCTAAACTAAAATTGCCGTGTGCTTATATGAAAACTTAAATTTACACGCCATCACAGCTACACGGCTACACAACCACTTTTGTCGCTGTTGCCATTTTAGCCAAAGTTCTAATTCTCTTACAAAATAGAAAATGAATGATAGCTTAAAATTATTGGGTATTATGAAAAAAATTTATTTGTTATTAGCTTAGCACGGCTAGATTCATTTCCTTAAGGCCCTGATACACTATCATACAAAGTCGTGCGATCTACGAAAATATACAATCCTGGTGTGATGAATTGTTATTGTCTTTTAAAAATTTTCATAAACTCCATCATACCAGCGTTGTACTTTTTCGTAGTAGATCGCACGACTTTGTATGATAGTGCATCACGGCCTTTAGCAACACATCAGTAAACTTTAACCACAGTTCCAAAAAAAGCTTACAAAACCCTAATGCTTATAGAAAAACTCTCAATAGATACTTGAATTATTTAACAGAAAAAATATCTCCAAATTTATATAAAGACATAAATTGATTCGTTTCTATATATTTCGGCGATATAAGTACATAAACATATTTGCTTTTATAAATGTGAAACATCCCGACGATAGCAAACAACAGCATTTCCTCACCGAAAATCCAAAAGGCCGTAACAACCAAAAAATTCAAAATAGGCTTTTTGATTGATTATGATGTGATTAAGCAAAATATTTGGCACCTAACAAATAAATAGTCTTAAACTTATCAGGTTTTTTGCTTCTCCTGTAAAAAAGTAAGAAGTGTAATTACGGCCTTTTGGATTTTAGGTGACGATTTGTAGTTATGTAGCCTGTTGTGTTCTATGTGTTTAATGTATTAGTGATGTAAGCTTTGAGCCCCGACAGGCTCTACTTCATTATAATGATTTTTAATTGCACCGTGTGATTAGAAAGAAAATTATAAATTTAAAAAAAATTATAATAAATACTTTAAATGAAAAATTTGGGCTGAAAAATAATTTTATGGGCATGGCACGGTCGCTTTTTTTTCAAATTGTCAACATCGACAAAAAACGATATTTAAGGTAATTTTTGTTCAAACTTATTTTCTTTTTTTTTGTTTTGATTAGCATAAAATTTTTAAGGAACAAATGACAGCTTCATAATACATACTTTTCAGTGCAAAAAAAATCTGTGAATTGTTTCGATCCGCCGTATTACAATTTGCTGAATGCTTTTTTGGAATAAAAACTCAAACTAAACATGTCTAATTTACAAACAGTCTTGCCATTGTCGTTTGTTCTTTATTAATTATTCACATGCAACGAGGTGCCCTGTTCCAGAGGTGTCAGACAAAATTATAAAAAATCGTCGAAATCGTGATAAAATTTAAAAAAAAAATCGTCATTTCATATACAAAAAATATTATATATTTTTTTTTATCAGGAAACACAAACAAACAAAAATAATAATTCATGCAGTAAACTTTGCTTCTTCTTTGCGAAAGCGAAAATATTACTTAAAGCTTAAAAAGATTTATTAGTTTAAGATTATTTTTATTAAAAACATTTCCTCACAGTGAAGGCGGAAATTATAATTTTAGCAGTTATAATTCTTATAATATGCAAGCTTTGTTTACATTAATTTTAGCTGTAGAATCCGTCATAATCATATTTCCGTTAACCCTTAGTTAACTAAAGAAAGTTGCCATACATAATACTAATTTTAATTTCAGTTGAGTTGCCAACTAAAGTTTGGTTGCACCATCCACAATCATGAAATGATAAAACAGAATAGGTCTGCAACTTCAGGAAAAATTGTTGTCAAATTAATTTAGACCATAATAAAATCTGCGACAGAACTTCAAATGCTCTATAATTTTCGTTTTCTTTTCTCCTTATTTTTCTTTGTAGTTTTGTTTACAAAATGTATGAAATTTATTGAAAGTATGGTAACATTTTTGAGAGAATGAGTATTTATATGTGAGAGCATAAGAAAAAACTCTCTCAAAATAAAATTGATTCTATCTCGAGACTTGTTTCGGGGGCTGCTTTTTTGTGCCAATTTGTATCGAAAATGTGTTCACGACGCAATTCTGTTTGATCATTTAAGAAACCAAGCGAGTTGCTTTAGATTTTTTAAAATAATTTTTCAAATAATTTTTTACATAAATGCTGTTTTTTATTTATTTTTTAATCACTCTACTTATTTTTCTCTTTAAAAAATTTAGCCAAGTTTTAGCTTCATTTCCTCTGAGATGTATTTTACTTTTGTCTTTTAAGTTTTGTTTGCCGCCCTCTGTTTAGTTATCGTTCATCACTTATTTATTTATTCCCAGTTAAGCAAAGAGCTCATAAATAATTATTAATTTTGTGCATGTCTTTTGTAAAAGACAAGGTCAAGCGGGGGTTTTTGTGTCGAAATGTTGAATTAAGAAATAAATCTCTTGGGTATTTCTTTCCTTTTGTTTGCGTGCTACGCGACACATAAACAAGCATGGAAGTCATGAATTAAAAACGTCTATTTGCTAGACTTGTGAAATGAATTTTTGGAACACAAAATGACCTTGATTGTAAGCAAAAATTTTTCATCTATCAAAAAGAAAAAAAAAAGAATTACTTGAAATGCCTAAAAGTAGGCAAGTTATTTAGAAACATAAAAGGAATCATCCTTTATATTAAAGGCCAAGAAAAATATAACTTTAAATTATAATAATTATAATTTGGCTTAAAAAGCGATACGAACTTTAGCCCGTTCAAAATCACAAATATAGAAACAAATGGAGTTCGAATAACAATTAAAATTAACTAAAAATTAATAGCCATGGGCCTGTGGCAAAAATTAAATAAAAAATATACTTAATAGTAACAAACCAAAAAAGTTTGTCTTAAGTAGAACAAAAAATAAGCAAATTAAGTAACATGTGTATAATTAGTAAAAAGAACAAAACGACAATGGTAAGACTGTTGTAAATATAGTGATGGTAAAATTGAGCTTACAATACAAAAAAGCTTTCAGCAAATTGAAATACGATGAATCAAAACAATTCACATATTCCATTTGCAATAAAATGCTAAGTATATAAAGCAGAAATCTACATCAACTGACACCACACACAGTGGACCAAACACAAAAGAACGCTGATGATGAAGGTTTATTGGCCTTCGAAAACGGCTGGCTGTTCCGTTCAACTATGTGTTGTTAGTCAGAATATTTACAAACAGACTTTGGTGTTATTTGTTCATTAATAATTATCACATGTAATTTGGCTTAAAAAGCGATACGAACTTTAGCCCGTTCAAAATCACAAATAATAATTATAATTATTAATAATATTTATGAGAATAACCGCTTCTTTTTATATAATAAATTTATTAAAAACTGAGAAATATAGAACTAATGGGTAATTACCTTGTGACGGGTGTGATCATGATACTCACAGCTTTTGTTATTGAAAGTGTAACGGGCGTGACCTTTTAATAGAACGGGTGTGACCTAGTATGAAAACTCGAAAATTTGGAAGATAGTTTTTCTTTTAGATATATGTATTTAAAGCTTGCAATTCAACTTTCATGCTTTTTCTGCTCAGAATGGCCATCAGAGGACAGTACCATGAAATAAGTCCCAAATGAAATAACTCCCAAGAAAAAAAGGAATTAACTCCCAATGATTTTTCCATACAAAATTGGGACTTATTTCATTATGAAATAAGTCCCAATGCATTGGGAGTTATTTCCTTTTTTCTGGTTGGGATTTATTTCATATGAAATAACTCCCAAATGAAATAACTCCCAACGAAAAATCGGTTGGGACTTATTTCATTTTCGTTTGCCATTGGAAATTATTTCATTTCTCAATTGGGAGTTATTTCCTTTTTGAGTGGGAGTTATTTCATTTTTATTTGGGAGTTATTTCATTTATCTTATTATTGCTTTTTTGAATATTATACAAGGTGGCGCAAAAGTAATCCTCCTATCAGAAAATGCTATAAATTTTGCGATTGGCGCCTAATGTCAGTTCTGTTTTGACATTTGTGTAGTAAACACATACGAAATACACGTTAATAAGCAATGTTACGCTACACTGGTCCAGAACGCGGAATATTGGTGACTATTTATTTGACCAATAATCGGTCATGAATTTCGTCGCAGATTTCCTGGCCGTCCAACGCCTACTGGTGAAACACTGTGACGTTTAGCCGCTCGCCTCGAAGAGACTGGCACAACACGAGATGCTGCCAGGCGTGGCAGACCCCGGAGTAGCCGTTCTGCAGAGAATATTGCTGCTGTAGCTAGGGATGTCATGGAAGCGCCGTCGACATCGACCAGACGACGTGCCACGCAAATGGGTATCAGTCGACGGTCTTTACAGCGAATTTTGGTACAAGATTTGAAGATGTTTCCGTACAAAGTCCAGACGGTGCATCAGCTGTTAGCTGCTGACCGCCAATCGCGTCTAACATACGCTCAAGCCATCCTTGATCACCACCAAGTGGTTATTTTTGCGCCACCCTGTATGTACATACATGCAAATTACAATATTATTAGGCAAGAACATTTTGCAATACAGAAAATCTTTATGAGGCTGCGCCGTGTAGGGAAACACAATGGTGGAGAAAATCCTTAAGCTCGGCAGTGCAGGAAAACGTTATTAGACAGGAAAACTTTGCAAGGCAGAAAATTTTTATGAGGCTGCGCCGTGTCGGGATCCTAAAGCCCAGCCGAAGGCCGACAGTGTACGAAAACCTTCTTAAGCAGAAAAACTTTGCAAGACAGAAAATTTTTATGAGGCTGCGCCGTGTCGGGAAACACCATGGTGGAGAAAATCCTAAAGCCCAGCCGAAGGCCGACAGTAATAAAGATTTTCTGTCTTGCAAAGTTTTCCTGCTTAAGAATGTTTTCGTACACTGTCGGCCTTCGGCTGGGCTTTACGATTTTCTCCACCATGGTGTTTCCCGACACGGCGCAGCCTCATAAAAATTTTCTGCCTTGCAAAGTTTTCCTGTCTAATAACGTTTTCCTGCACTGCCGGTCTTAAGGATTTTCTCCACCATGGTGTTTCCCTACACGGCGCAGCCTCATAAAGATTTTCTGTATTGCAAAATGTTCTTGCCTAATAACGCTTTCCTGCACTGCTAAGTCCGGCCGAAGGCCGGCTATGCAAGAAACCTTAAGTAATAAAATCGAAGGCCGGCTATGCAAGCAGCCTTTATTAAGCGGCACCATATTGGGAAATTCCATGGTAGAGAAAATGCCTAAGTCCTACTGAAGCCGATTATGTAAGAAACCAATAGGAGTTATGTCATTTTTTTAGGACTTATTTCATTAAAGGCTACTTAATTTTTATTGTTTCTAGTTCTATTGGGACTTATTTCATTTTTTTTGGGATATATTTAATTTTTTTTGGGACTTATTTCATTGGGAGTTATTTCGCTTTTAATGAAATAAGTTACAATTATTGGGAGTTATTTCATTTGATGAATTGGCAGTTATTTCATTTTTTCTGATTGGGACTTATTTCACTTTGGTTAGGAGTTATTTCATTGGGTTTTATTTCATTTGGGACTTATTTCATGGTACCTCAGAGGACTGCGACGGTTATGACCTTAGAAAACTCAGTTTTTGCAGAATTATTATATCTTTGATTGCAGTACATACTTACTCCTAGGAAAAAACATTTTCGAAAGTGGGACGTGTGTGACCTATTTACATGCCGGATGTGACCTAATATGAAAATTCAAAAATTTCTAAGATTTTTTTTAGATGTATTTAAAACGCGTACAATTCAAAGTTCATACTTTTTCTGCTCAGAATGACCGTCAGATAACTGTTACGGGTGTGAACTTACAAGTCTCAGTTTTTGCAGAATTATTATCTCTTTGATTGCATTAAATACTTATTGCCTGGAAAAATAAAATCTACCTTTGAATTTTATCGAAAGTGTGACGGGTGTGACATAGAATGAAAACTCGAAAATTTGGAAGAAAATATTTTTAGATGTATTCCAAACTCTTACAATTTCATCTTTATTCGTTGTCTGCTCTTTCATTTTCTTTCTCGATATTTTTTTTCTTTTTCCTTCCAATAATTTTTGGCCGTCATAATTTTTTTGGCATTCCTGATTAACCCCCGACTAAAAAAAGGGGTGTTATAAGTTTGTAGTGTGTGTCTGTGTATCTGTGTATCTGTCTGTGTCCAAGTACAGGCCAAACGGCTGGACCGATTTTCATTTAGTTTTTTCTGTTTGAAAGACGACTTGATCGAGAGGGTTCTTAGCTATGTTTGAAAAAAATCGGTCCAGCCGTTTAGAAGATATAACATCTTTTCTGAAAAAAGTCGGGGGTTTTTAAAATTTTTAATTTTTGTTATTTTTCTGTCCATTTTTCTCCCTCAAACTAAATACACTACACATTTTTTTCTGTATTTTCTTTAATTTTTTTTCTTTGTTCTCGTTTTCTAATATATATATATATCTTTAGCATAGTTGTGACGGATGTTACTAAATATTTTCTATAGTTAATTATTCGAATATTCAACTGAAGGTTTAACAACATTTTATTATATTATTAAATGCTTTTAAATTTTTTTATTGATGAAAAGTATCAAATATTTGATGTGTGCAGTAACAATTTTATTAATGTTTCTGAATTTTTAATATGACCGGTGTGACTAACAATTTTAATATTTCAATTAATGCACAAATTTCTTATTGTGAGATATAATCAAAAAGTCTAAACTTGAATAAAAAGCAAACAAGAGTATATATAGTTTTTGCAGAGATATGAGTTTTTAATAAAGAGGAGAAGGGCAAAGAAAGAAAACGTAAAACAAAGATTAAAGGCTCAGTTGGCAGACTGTAATGGAATGTAACCTCAACGGTAGGAAACAGCTGATAGACATTGTTATATGAAAAGTAATGAAAATGCTTATAGAGATGTATCCGGAATATATATATATATATACCTGTGCATTACTCTTCATATAACAATATCGAACAGCTGTTTCCTTCCGTTGCAGTTACATTCCATTACAGTCGGCTAACTGAGCCTTGACGCCCATATGGAAAAAACGTAACCTGTGATTGAAGGTTACATTAAAACAAATTGCCATTGAAAAGTCGATTTAAACGTACACTTCAAGCATACGCTGTTTTTATATAACTTTTGGGGGGGTGGGGTAGTGGGCAAACATACAAAGCGGGAGAAGACTGTTCAATATAACTCGAATTTTCGATATTTTAGAGCAGAAGGAAAAAACCGAATAAACACTACAGCATTTACAAGCAGGAATAGGTTTTTAAGTGGCCATAAATATTTTATTTTGAAGTGCTACTTACTTAGTTCTTTAAAGAAGATGCAATGAATTCGTTGGCTACCAAACCTTAAAAACCGATTTTGAAAAAACATATGTAAATGCGCCTTTTTTATTAATCCATCGAATATGTTAATTTCAAAGCGTTTTCAAATTGATAAAAAAATAGAAAAATTTGTATTTCTTTTTCAGGGCAATTATGAAAAAACTTCCGCGAGAAATTTCTCCCTTTTCCAATTAGAATTTTTTGTTTTCCCTATTACTTCCTATTAGTTGGAATTATTCCCCGGGAAAAATTTCTCGCGGAATTTTTTCCATAATTGTCCTGTTTATTTTTGTAATTTTCCTTTTATATTAAGAACATTAGTTGAACAATTTTCATTAAGAATAAGTAAATTAAAGGTATTCACATCAGTTTTTTTCTTGTTGGAAAAATGGAAAAATGTAAATTTTTTACAACAAACACAGAAAAAAAAGTTCCACCTAAAGTTGAAATTAAAAATTCAACTTTTGGTGAATTTATTTCCCTGTGTTTGTTGTAAAAAATTACATTTTTCCATTTTTCCAACAAGAAAAAAACTGATGTGAATACCTTTATTATTTAAAATAAAAATAAATAAATTATTTATTTCCTGTTAAGAGCCATTTTGCCATCCTTTCTTAAGAAGAAAAAAAAAACAAAGAATGTTTGAATAACCACTTCAAGTGGTTTGGATAATTTATAGCTTATAATTAACTTAATGAGCTGGACGAGATAAAGAAGAAAAAAAAAACAAAACCAAATATGTACTTCACTAAGATAACAACAGGCTCAATTAAGTGTGTTAAGCGGCTCATGATGGCATGAAAAATCTTTATAGTAGACAAAACAAAAATGTATAAAGAAATTACCTTTAATTGTTGTTTTTGTTATTGTTCTATCCACCATACACACATTCACCCTCCCCAAAAAAAACTTGTTTGTTGATGGTTTTTAGTTTTAATTAACTTAATTGCCGGCAGTTTAAGTTAATTGAACGTAAGCATCTAATATTACTCACTACATTATGGCGAAAAATTCGACAAATAGCGACTGTTACAAACTAAAAACGTTTAATGAATACAAAGATTGGCTCATTTTAACGTAAATCCAGTGAGAGGGAGAGAGAGAGGGAGTGAAAGAGAGCGAGAGAGAGACCGGGACAATTTGTTGTTAGCTTTGCTTAGAAATAAAAACAAGGCAAAGGATAATGATAATGTTTAAGCATTTTTAATATCAAGTGCAGCAGTGAATACGATACTAAATATAATGTTAACATTATTTTCTTTTTCTTTCTTTCTTAAATAACAAAATATTTGTATATGCAAGCCAGATTTCTTGTTTAATAAAATACTTACCTGTTGTTTTAAAATCTTCAAGAATTTTTCAAATTACTAGAGAACTACAAAAAGTTACATAAAATTTTAAGGTTAACGTGAGTGAGTGCGTGCCTTAGCTCACGTTGAGCTAAACACCGAGTGAATTTAAGCGTTCGCCACCGCTCCAGAGTAATAAATATATGTCTTTGAAACTTGCGATTCGATAACAAAACAATATATGCAGAAATTATAGAGGAGGACCTAAGGTTTAAAAATAATGAAATTTTGACCACCCTGTTGAAACTCACGGAAGCTACCGGGTTTCAAAGTTTACTACCTCTGCCTCATAACTTTGATAAATATGCCCAGATTTTTATAAATTTAAGTTTGCTGCAAAGTCTTTAAATAGATAAAGAAATTTTATTTTATTATTTTATTCATACAGCCTTATTAAGACTTCACAAAGGGTTTTAAAACAAATTTTCATACAAAACTTTTTTTTAAAAAGTCTTTATAAAGCCTTAATAAGTTTTATAAATAAGACTGTTAATTTTTTATATAAATAAACAAATTTATCTTTAAATATCGTGTTTGAAAGTGAAACGGGTGTGACATCTATGTATGACGGGTGTGACCGAGTATGAAAGCTCGAAAATTTGGAAGTATACAATTCATCTTTTATCCATTTTCTGCCCTGAATGGCCACCAAAGATACTGTGACGGGTGTGACCTTACAAATCTCGGATTTTGCAGAATTAGTGTCTCTTGTATTGTAGTAAATGCTTACTGCCTGGAAAAAAAACAAATTTGTATTAAAAAAAAATGTTTTGAGCATGGGCCGGGTGTGACTCCAATGTGACTCCAATGTGACGGATGTGACCTCCTTATATAACATCTGTAACCTAGTGTGAAAACTTAAAACTTTGGAAGAACATTTTTTTAAATGTATTCAAAACGCATACAATTTATCTTTTATATTTTTTCTTCTCAGAATGGCCATCAGGGGGACTGTGCCGGGTGCGACCTTACAAATAAATACTTACTGCCTGGAAAAAACAAATTTGCCTTTAAAAACCTTTTTCTAAAAAGGGCTGGTTGTGACTATTTATAGTGCGGCGTAGTACAAAAACTTGAAAATTTGGACTTTTTTTTAGATGTATTCAATTGCAAATTGCACGCAACTTTTATAATTTTTCTTCTCAGTATGGCTATCAGAGGGACTGTGACGGTTGTGAACTTATAAAAATTATTTTGCAGAATTATTGTCTCTGTGATTGTAGTAAGTACTTACTGCCTTTAAAAAACTTTTTCGAAAATATGACGGGTGTGACCTCGATATGCTGAGTGTGGCCTAGTATGAAAACTTGAAATATTTTTTGAAATAACAATTTTAGATGTTTTCGAAACGAGTACAATTCAACTATAATTTTTTTGCTTATAATGGTTATCAATAGACTGTGATGGGTGTGACCTTACAAATCTCGAAAGTATAACGGGTATGACCTAGTATGAAAACGCGAAAATTTGGAAGAATATTTTTAGATGTATTCAAAACGCATACAATTCTTTTGTTCTTAATCTTCTTAGAAGTACGTCAGGGGGACTGTCACGTGTGTGACCTTCAAATCTCAGTTTCTGCAGAATTATAATCTTGATTGTAGAAAACTAATGCCTGAAACAACAAATTTTTCGAAAGGGCTAAAAAAGTAGTATTTAAGAATTGTCATGCGTGAGAATGCGTGAGCGTGAGTGAAAAAATAATATTTTTCTTTAATATTGAAGAGAATAACAAAGAAAACAACTCTTTAAATTTTTTTTTGACAATTTTTATTTACTGTCACTTTATCAATTACTAAACAAGTAGTGTTTAAAAATTATCATGCGTGAGAATGCGTGATCGTGAGTGAAAAAATATTTTTTTTTGTTTTATTATAAAAAGAATAACAAAGAAAATAACTCGTTCTAAAATTTTTTGACAATTTATATTTACTGTCACTTTATCAAGTGTTAAAAAAGTGGTTTAACAATTTTCACGCGTGAGAATGAAACAACTCTTTAAACTTGTTGAAAATTTTTTTTATTTATGCTAATTTTATCAATTGCTAATTAAGGAGTGTTTAAAAATTTTTACGGTTGAGAATGCATGAGTGAAAAAACCATTTTTTTGCTTCAATATAAAAAGAATAGCAAAGATAATAAACAAATCTTTTTAAAATTTTTCAAACATTTTTATTTACTGTCACTTTATCACGTGTTTGGTGTGAGATATGAAATAACAATTGAGTGTATTAAAGGTTTTCATTATTAGAAATTTTTAGTTTTTAAATATTAAAAAAATTTAAAATATTTTCCAAAGTGAGTGTATTGTCACGCGTGATAATGCATTAGCGTGAGTGAAAAAATTATTTTTTCTGCTTTAATATAAAAAAGAATAACAAAGAAAACAACTCTTTTAAAAATTTTTATACAATTTTTATTTGCAGTCACTTTATCGTGTCACTTTATTTATAAGTGTCATTTCAAATAACAATAAAAAAAATTTATAGTTTTTGAATATTAAAAAAATGTAATATGATCTCGAAGGTGAGTGTATTGTTCTTATTAATCAAAAATTGTCATGCGTGAAAGGACATAAGCGTGAGTGATAAAGACTTTTGTGGACGTTAAGAGGGAGAATTTCGAACTTTGATTACAAAAAATTATTTCAATCGATCCTGCCGTGTGGCTGCAATTTATTATGGCCACAAAATGGGTAAAAGTTCCTATAGTGATATGGAGTGAAACCAATCCACAACAGACTCTATTATATCCAGAAAAATTTACTGGTTGTAGCGGTTTACACTTGGCGACATAATTAAACTTTATTTCTTCAAAAATTAAGGTCGTTACTGCACCATAATTAAGGACCTTATTTTGAAAAACGCAACGCCAAGCGTTGGCAAATTTTTTATGTGTTTTATTTTTGTAATTTAACGGCTTGTTCCACGATGTCACCAGATTCGATCGAATGTTTAAATTCAAAACAACAACAAATTTTCTAATGTTTTTGTTATTTGCAATACAAGTTGTCGATCGAACGATTTCTGCTGACATCGTTGAACAGGCCGTAAATTTTTTCCATAAACAATTTTCTCATCGTTTGGCGTTGCGTTTTACAATATTAGGCCCTAAATGTGAATCATACGCCTATACAGTCAAATCTTAATTCTAAAGCAGCCTAATTAAATATCAATCATACGCCTACACAGTCAAATTCTTTTTCAACAGTTGTTTTTACAACAGTTTCAATAAGAAAATTGCAATCTAATCAATTTCAGTTTATATATAAAACAATGAATAAAATAAAAAGAGTAATCCAAATAATACTAATAATAAAGATTATGCCAGCTCGTATAATGTGCTAAACAGTTATGTGCCCCTTTAAATATCTGGTTTTTACTTTTATTTATTGATATTATTGTAATTGTTAAATCAGCAAATAGTAGTAGAAGCTTTTAAGGGGAGAGAAGAGGGCAACATAAATTTTTATATTAGATTATTTTTGCTTCCGCCTAAATCTCTAATGCTGTTTAAAAGAAATTTAATGGCCTACGAATTTATACCTTAATTGTGAGAAAAACATTTGTTAAAATACTTTTCTTCATTGTAAAAGGCAAAGGAAAAAATAAACTGTTCATAGCAGGCATCTTAACTAAGGAAATATATTGTGGGGCAAATATTAACTCGAACTAAAATGTATAACATTTATCCAACTCTGATTTAATTGATTTGAGAAACCAAAATCCATTTTAGATGGTGAGAATTTTCTTGCAGAAAGTCTTGCTTTGTTGGCGAGAGTAGAATGAGGAATATTCAATTTGTTCTGAAAAATATGAAAGCACTTAGAAACACATACTCCCGCAAGAAATAAGATTCTTGATATGAACGCAAATTCAAATTTAAAGACTAAAATATAATGCAAAAAACTTTCATCATCTCAGCTGGGACTAATCCTTAACGATTTGAAGTTCTATTTGTTCTACATTACTTCAGTTTTAAATAATTTTATCTTTTAGATATATAGATGTTTTTATTAAAAAAATTATATAAAATTGAGTTTCTTTTCTCTTTTTTTACAGATGGATAGCTGTTGCAACAGAAACAACAGAGACAGCAGCAACGCAAGATAATGCTCAAGGCTACTGTTTGTAAACTTCAGTTTTTTAGGCTCCACATAAGCACCTTATTTTAAACTTTAGCAATAAGATAAAATAAAATGTTGTAGGTTTAAAATAAGCTTGACAAAAAGAAAAGTTTTAAACACATAAATCCTGTAAAATTAAATAAGAATTTATCTATCTGAGTTCAAGTATAACAAATTCTATTCATAAAACTGTATTCATAAAAAATAATTAATGAATGATTCTTTAAGATTTTGATAGTAAAAGCTCATCGTTTGTATAAGCTGAAAAATAAAGAATTATATTACTCGTAGTTATTGAAATCAGACGAAAACTCACGACAGTTTTATCAAAATTATAACCAAATTTTTTTTTTTCTAAAAAGCAACTAAAACTGATATATTATACAAAATATATCGCAGAAATACAAATTAAATACTTTGAATAGAGTTCTACCAATAAAAATAATCAGAAAACCTTGCTAAAGTAAGTTAATAAAAACAAAACCACGAACAACATGTATTATTGTGTATTATTTTTGCAGCATAATATAAAGCATAAAATCAAAATTGGCCTTTTCCCTAAAAGTAAAAATAACATTAAAGCTTTGAATAAAATTCCAAATAATCAGAAAATCTCATTCTATAGAATCCTTATTAATTGTGTCTCAATGTTTGAAATTCTTGAAGTTATCGATTTTTTCTTGTTTTCAATGATTTTTTTCAACATCCCTTACACCGCGGAACTCAAAAATAACGTTTAAACGAATTAAAAAGTTCCCTTCTAGTTGACTGCCGAGTTTCACTTCTCTAGATGGCTTTTGGACTTCCGAAAAGTCAAGGAAAAGACAAATAAGAAGCAATTACCAATTTACGCCCATTTTTGACGACTTTAAAGTGGGCGTGGCAAAATTTTATTTTACACATTTTATTCCCCATTGTGTTCTCTATCAGATGTCAAAATTTCATGCACTTATCTTTCAAAACAACGGAGTTATTACAAAAAAGGTAAAACGGTTTTTGAGCCGGAAAATTTGAAAAATTTCGGTTATTTTTTTGTGAAACACCAGGTCAACAGAAGCTGGTAGGAGGTGGATTTCTGGAATTAGTTTTCTTCAAAACGCTACAAATCGCTAATTGCTCAACCGATTCGGATGATTGTTCCACCATATGATAGATTGGAAGCCGGGCTACAAGATGGGCAAACTTTGGACCGCCTGGCGGCACCCCAGATCAAGGAAAAACTGCAAAATATTCTCATAATCGTTATATCGCGCTAAGTAAAAATGTCACGGAGTTCATATGGCGTCCATACGAAGCTCCAACTTCCATACTAGCTGACTGTCGAGTTTCACTTTTCTAGCTTCAAAAAATTCGGAGTTATAGCTCAATTAATTAAAGGGTAACAACAAGCCAAAATGACCGTAAATGGCTAGTTTTTAATAAATTTGTAAGTCTTATAGCTCGGGAACCGCTCGGTATATTTTTATGAAACTTATTTTGGATGAAAGATCATAAAGTCAGCTTCAATATAGATGGCTTTTGGACTTCCGAAACGTCAAGGAAAAGACAAATAATAAGCAATTTAAAATTTACGCCCATTTTTGACGACTTTGAAGTGGGCGCGGCAAAATTTTATTTAACACATTTTATTCCCCATTGTGTTCTCTATCAGATGTCAAAATTTCATGCACTTACTTATCTTTCAAAACAACGGAGTTATTACAAAAAACGTAAAACCGTTTTTGAGCCGGAAAATTTGAAAAATTTCGGTTATTTTTTTTGTGAAACACCAGGTCAACAGAAGCTGGTAGGAGGTGGATTTCTGGAATTAGTTTTCTTCAAAACGCTACAAATCGCTAATTGCTCAACCGATTCGGATGATTGTTCCACCATATGATAGATTGGAAGCCGGGCTACAAGATGGGCAAACTTTGGCCCGCCTGGCGGCACCCGAGATCAAGGAAAAACTGCAAAATATTCTCATAATCGTTATATCTCGCTAAGTAAAAATGCTACCGAGTTCATATGGCGTCCATACGAAGCTCCAACTTCCATACTAGCTGACTGTCGAGTTTCACTCCTCTAGCTTCAAAAAATTCGGAGTTATAGCTCAATTAATTAAAGGGTAACAACAAGCCGAAGTGGCCGTAAATGGCTAGTTTTTAATAAATTTATAAGTCTTATAGCTCGGGAACCGCTCGGTATATTTTTATGAAACTTATTTTGGATGAAAGATCATAAAGTGAGCTTCAATATAGATGGCTTTTGGACTTACGAAATGTCAAGGAAAAGACGAATAAGAAGCAATTTCCAATCTACGCCCATTTTTGACGACTTTGAAGTGGGCGTGGCAAAATTTTATTTAACACATTTTATTCCCCATTGTGTTCTCTATCAGATGTCAAAATTTCATGCACTTATCTTTCAAAACAACGGAGTTATTACAAAAAACGTAAAACCGTTTTTGAGCCGGAAAATTTTAAAAATTTCGGTTATTTTTTTGTGAAACACCAGGTCAACAGAAGCTGGTAGGAAGTGGATTTCTGGAATTAGTTTTCTTCAAAACGCTACAAATCGCTAATTGCTCAACCGATTCGGATGATTGTTCCACCATATGATAGATTGGAAGCCGGGCTACAAGATGGGCAAACTTTGGCCCGCCTGGCGGCACCCCAGATCAAGGAAAAACTGCAAAATATTCTCATAATCGTTATATCTCGCTAAGTAAAAATGCTACGGAGTTCATATGGCGTCCATACAAAGCTCCATCTTCCATACTAGCTGACTGTCGAGTTTGACTTCTCTAGCTTCAAAAACTTGGGAGTTATAGCTCAATTAATTAAAGGGTAACAACAAGCCGAAGTGACCGTAAATGGCTAGTTTTTAATAAATTTATAACTCTTATAGCTCGGGAACCGCTCGGTATATTTTTATGAAACTTATTTTGGATGAAAGATCATAAAGTCAGCTTCAATATAGTATGGCTTTTGGACTTCCGAAACGTCGAGGAAAAGACAAATAAGAAGCAATTTCCAATTTACGCCCATTTTTGACGTTTTTGAAGTAGGCGTGGCAAAATTTTATTTAACACATTTTATTCCCCATTGTGTTCTCTATCAGGTGCCAAAATTTCATGCATTTATCTTTCAAAACAACGGAGTTATTACAAAAAACGTAAAATCGACTTCGAGCCGGAAAAATTTGAAAAATTTCGGTTATTTTTTTGTGAAACACCAGGTCAACAGAAGCTGGTAGGAGGTGGATTACTGGAATTAGTTTTCTTCAAAACGCTACAAATCGCTAATTGCTCAACCGATTCAGATGATTGTTCCACCATATGAAAGATTGGAAGCCGGGCTACAAGATGCACAAACTTTGGCCCGCCTGGCGGCACCCCACATCAAGAAAAACCTCCAAAATATTCTCATAATCGTTATATCTCACTAAGTAAAAATGCTACGGAGTTCATATGGCGTCCATACGAAGCTCCAACTTCCATACTAGCTGACTGTCGAGTTTCACTTCTCTAGCTTCAAAAACTTCGGAGTTATAGCTCAATTAATTAAAGGGTAACAACAAGCCGAAGTGACCGTAAATGGCTAGTTTTTAATAAATTTATAACTCTTATAGCTCGGGAACCGCTCGGTATATTTTTATGAAACTTATTTTGGATGAAAGATCATAAAGTCAGCTTCAATATAGATGGCTTTTGGACTTCCGAAACGTCGAGGAAAAGACAAATAAGAAGCAATTTCTAATTTACGCCCATTTTTGACGTTTTTGAAGTAGGCGTGGCAAAATTTTATTTAACACATTTTATTCCCCATTGTGTTCTCTATCAGGTGCCAAAATTTCATGCACTTATCTTTCAAAACAACGGAGTTATTACAAAAAACGTAAAATCGACTTCGAGCCGGAAAAATTTGAAAAATTTCGGTTATTTTTTTGTGAAACACCAGGTCAACAGAAGCTGGTAGGAGGTGGATTTCTGGAATTAGTTTTCTTCAAAACGCTACAAATCGCTAATTGCTTATCCGATTCGGATGATTGCTCCACCATATGATAGATTGGAAGCCGGGCTACAAGATGGGCAAACTTTGGCCCGCCTGGCGGCACCCCAGATGAAAGAAAAACTGCAAAATTTTCTCATAAGCGTTATATCTCGCTCAGTAAAAATGCTACGGAGTTCATATGGCGTCCATACGAAGCTCCATCTTCCATACTAGCTCACTGTCGAGTTTCACTTCTCTAGCTTCAAAAACTTCGGAGTTATAGCTCAATTAATTAAAGGGTAACAACACGTCAAAGTGACCGTAAATGGCTAGTTTTTAATAAATTTATAAGTCTCGGGAACGGCTCGGTATATTTTGATGAAACTTTTTTTGGATGAAAGATCATAAAGGCAGCTTCAATATAGATGGCTTTTGGACTTCCGAAACGTCAAGGAAAAGACGAATAAGAAGCAATTTCCAATTTACGCCCATTTTTGACAACTTTGAAGTGGGCGTGGCAAAATTTTATTTAACACATTTTATTCCCCATTGTGTTCTCTATCAGATGTCAGAATTTCATGCACTTATCTTTCAAAACAACGGAGTTATTACAAAAAACGTAAAACCGTTTTTGAGCCGGAAAATTTGAAAAATTTCGGTTATTTTTTTGTGAAACACCAGGTCAACAGAAGCTGGTAGGAGGTGGATTTCTGGAATTATTTTTCTTCAAAACGCTACAAATCGCTAATTGCTCAACCGATTCGGATGATTGTTCCACCATATGATAGATTGGAAGCCGAGCTACAAGAAGGGCAAACTTTGGCCCGCCTGGCGGCACCCCAGATCAAGAAAAAACTGCAAAATATTCTTATAATCGTTATATCGCGCTAAGTAAAAATGGCACGGAGTTCATATGGCGTCCATACGAAGCTCTAACTTCCATACTAGCTGACTGTCGAGTTTCACTTCTCTAGCTTCAAAAAATTCGGAGTTATAGCTCAATTAATTAAAGGGTAACAACAAGCTAAAGTGATCGTAAATCGCTAGTTTTTAATAAATTTGTAAGTCTTATAGCTCGGGAACCGCTCGGTATATTTTAATGAAACTTAGTTTGGATGAAAGATCATAAAATCAGCTTCAATATAGATGGCTTTTGGACTTCCGAAACGTCAAGGAAAAGACGAATAAGAAGCAATTTTCAATTTACGCCCATTTTTGACAAATTTGAAGTGGGCGTGGCAAAATTTTATTTAACACATTTTATTCCCCATTGTGTTCTCTATCAGATGTCAAAATTTCATGCAATTATCTTTCAAAACAACGGAGTTATTACAAAAAACGTAAAACCGTTTTTGAGCCGGAAAATTTGAAAAATTTCGGTTATTTTTTTGTGAACCACCAGGTCAACAGAAGCCGGAAAATTTGAAAAATTTCGGTTATTTTTTTGTGAAACACCAGGTCAACAGAAGCTGGTAGGAGGTGGATTTCTGGAATAAGTTTTCTTCAAAACGCTACAAATCGCTAATTGCTCAACCGATTCGGATGATTGTTCCACCATATGATAGATTGGAAGCCGGGCTACAAGATGGGCAAACTTTGGCCCGCCTGGCGGCACCCCAGATCAAGGAAAAACTGCAAAATATTCTCATAATCGTTATATCTCGCTAAGTAACAATGCTACGGGGTTCATATGGCGTCCATACGAAGCTCCAACTTCCATACTAGCTGACTGTCGAGTTGCACTTCTCTAGCTTCAAAAAATTCGGAGTTATATCTCAATTAATTAAAGGGTAACAACAAGCCAAAGTGACTGTAAATGGCTAGTTTTTAATAAATTTGTAAGTTTTATATCTTATTTTGGATGAAAGATCATAAAGTCAGCTTCAATATAGATGGCTTTTGGACTTCCGAAACGTCAAGGAAAAGACGAATAAGAAGCAATTTCCAATTTACGCCCATTTTTGACGACTTTGAAGTGGGCGTGGCAAAATTTTATTTAACACATTTAATTCCCCATTGTGTTCTCTATCAGATGTCAAAATTTCATGCACTTATCTTTCAAAACAACGGAGTTATTACAAGAAACGTAAAACCGTTTTTCAGCCGGAAAATTTGAAAAATTTCGGTTATTTTTTTTGTGAAACACCAGGTCAACAGAAGCTGGTAGGAGGTGGATTTCTGGAATTAGTTTTCTTCAAAACTCTACAAATCGCTAATTGCTCAACCGATTCAGATGATTGTTCCACCATATGAAAGATTGGAAGCCGTGCTACAAGATGGACAAACTTTGGCTTGCCTGGCGGCACCCCAGATCAAGGAAAAACTGCAAAATATTCTCATAATCGTTATATCGCGCTAAGTAAAAATGCTACGGAGTTCATATGGCGTCCATACGAAGCTCCAACTTCCATACTAGCTGACTGTCGAGTTTCACTTCTCTAGCTTCAAAAACTTCGGAGTTATATCTCAATTAATTAAAGGGTAACAACAAGCCAAAGTGACCGTAAATGGCTAGTTTTTAATAAATTTGTAAGTCTTATAGCTCGGGAACCGCTCGGTATATTTTTATGAAACTTATTTTGGATGAAAGATCATAAAATCAGCTTCAATATAGATTGCTTTTGGACTTCCGAAACGTCAAGGAAAAGACGAATAAGAAGCAATTTCCAATTTACGCCCATTTTTGACGACTTTGAAGTGGCGTGGCAAAATTTTATTTAACGCATTTTATTCCCCATTGTGTTTTCTATCAGATGTCAAAATTTCATGCACTTATCTTTCAAAACAACGGAGTTATTACAAAAAACGTAAAACCGTTTTTGAGCCGGAAAATTTGAAAAATTTCGGTTATTTTTTTGTGAAACACCAGGTCAACAGAAGCTGGTAGGAGGTGGATTACTGGAATTAGTTTTCTTCAAAACGCTACAAATCGCTAATTGCTCAACCGATTCAGATGATTGTTCCACCATATGAAAGATTGGAAGCCGGGCTACAAGATGGACAAACTTTGGCCCGCCTGGCGGCACCCCAGATCAAGGAAAAACTGCAAAATATTCTCATAATCGTTATATCGCGCTAAGTAAAAATGTCACGGAGTTCATATGGCGTCCATACGAAGCTCCAACTTCCATACTAGCTGACTGTCGAGTTTCACTTTTCTAGCTTCAAAAAATTCGGAGTTATAGCTCAATTAATTAAAGGGTAACAACAAGCCAAAATGACCGTAAATGGCTAGTTTTTAATAAATTTGTAAGTCTTATAGCTCGGGAACCGCTCGGTATATTTTTATGAAACTTATTTTGGATGAAAGATCATAAAGTCAGCTTCAATATAGATGGCTTTTGGACTTCCGAAACGTCAAGGAAAAGACAAATAATAAGCAATTTAAAATTTACGCCCATTTTTGACGACTTTGAAGTGGGCGCGGCAAAATTTTATTTAACACATTTTATTCCCCATTGTGTTCTCTATCAGATGTCAAAATTTCATGCACTTACTTATCTTTCAAAACAACGGAGTTATTACAAAAAACGTAAAACCGTTTTTGAGCCGGAAAATTTGAAAAATTTCGGTTATTTTTTTTGTGAAACACCAGGTCAACAGAAGCTGGTAGGAGGTGGATTTCTGGAATTAGTTTTCTTCAAAACGCTACAAATCGCTAATTGCTCAACCGATTCGGATGATTGTTCCACCATATGATAGATTGGAAGCCGGGCTACAAGATGGGCAAACTTTGGCCCGCCTGGCGGCACCCGAGATCAAGGAAAAACTGCAAAATATTCTCATAATCGTTATATCTCGCTAAGTAAAAATGCTACCGAGTTCATATGGCGTCCATACGAAGCTCCAACTTCCATACTAGCTGACTGTCGAGTTTCACTCCTCTAGCTTCAAAAAATTCGGAGTTATAGCTCAATTAATTAAAGGGTAACAACAAGCCGAAGTGGCCGTAAATGGCTAGTTTTTAATAAATTTATAAGTCTTATAGCTCGGGAACCGCTCGGTATATTTTTATGAAACTTATTTTGGATGAAAGATCATAAAGTGAGCTTCAATATAGATGGCTTTTGGACTTACGAAATGTCAAGGAAAAGACGAATAAGAAGCAATTTCCAATCTACGCCCATTTTTGACGACTTTGAAGTGGGCGTGGCAAAATTTTATTTAACACATTTTATTCCCCATTGTGTTCTCTATCAGATGTCAAAATTTCATGCACTTATCTTTCAAAACAACGGAGTTATTACAAAAAACGTAAAACCGTTTTTGAGCCGGAAAATTTTAAAAATTTCGGTTATTTTTTTGTGAAACACCAGGTCAACAGAAGCTGGTAGGAAGTGGATTTCTGGAATTAGTTTTCTTCAAAACGCTACAAATCGCTAATTGCTCAACCGATTCGGATGATTGTTCCACCATATGATAGATTGGAAGCCGGGCTACAAGATGGGCAAACTTTGGCCCGCCTGGCGGCACCCCAGATCAAGGAAAAACTGCAAAATATTCTCATAATCGTTATATCTCGCTAAGTAAAAATGCTACGGAGTTCATATGGCGTCCATACAAAGCTCCATCTTCCATACTAGCTGACTGTCGAGTTTGACTTCTCTAGCTTCAAAAACTTGGGAGTTATAGCTCAATTAATTAAAGGGTAACAACAAGCCGAAGTGACCGTAAATGGCTAGTTTTTAATAAATTTATAACTCTTATAGCTCGGGAACCGCTCGGTATATTTTTATGAAACTTATTTTGGATGAAAGATCATAAAGTCAGCTTCAATATAGTATGGCTTTTGGACTTCCGAAACGTCGAGGAAAAGACAAATAAGAAGCAATTTCCAATTTACGCCCATTTTTGACGTTTTTGAAGTAGGCGTGGCAAAATTTTATTTAACACATTTTATTCCCCATTGTGTTCTCTATCAGGTGCCAAAATTTCATGCATTTATCTTTCAAAACAACGGAGTTATTACAAAAAACGTAAAATCGACTTCGAGCCGGAAAAATTTGAAAAATTTCGGTTATTTTTTTGTGAAACACCAGGTCAACAGAAGCTGGTAGGAGGTGGATTACTGGAATTAGTTTTCTTCAAAACGCTACAAATCGCTAATTGCTCAACCGATTCAGATGATTGTTCCACCATATGAAAGATTGGAAGCCGGGCTACAAGATGCACAAACTTTGGCCCGCCTGGCGGCACCCCACATCAAGAAAAACCTCCAAAATATTCTCATAATCGTTATATCTCACTAAGTAAAAATGCTACGGAGTTCATATGGCGTCCATACGAAGCTCCATCTTCCATACTAGCTCACTGTCGAGTTTCACTTCTCTAGCTTCAAAAACTTCGGAGTTATAGCTCAATTAATTAAAGGGTAACAACACGTCAAAGTGACCGTAAATGGCTAGTTTTTAATAAATTTATAAGTCTCGGGAACGGCTCGGTATATTTTGATGAAACTTTTTTTGGATGAAAGATCATAAAGGCAGCTTCAATATAGATGGCTTTTGGACTTCCGAAACGTCAAGGAAAAGACGAATAAGAAGCAATTTCCAATTTACGCCCATTTTTGACAACTTTGAAGTGGGCGTGGCAAAATTTTATTTAACACATTTTATTCCCCATTGTGTTCTCTATCAGATGTCAGAATTTCATGCACTTATCTTTCAAAACAACGGAGTTATTACAAAAAACGTAAAACCGTTTTTGAGCCGGAAAATTTGAAAAATTTCGGTTATTTTTTTGTGAAACACCAGGTCAACAGAAGCTGGTAGGAGGTGGATTTCTGGAATTATTTTTCTTCAAAACGCTACAAATCGCTAATTGCTCAACCGATTCGGATGATTGTTCCACCATATGATAGATTGGAAGCCGAGCTACAAGAAGGGCAAACTTTGGCCCGCCTGGCGGCACCCCAGATCAAGAAAAAACTGCAAAATATTCTTATAATCGTTATATCGCGCTAAGTAAAAATGGCACGGAGTTCATATGGCGTCCATACGAAGCTCTAACTTCCATACTAGCTGACTGTCGAGTTTCACTTCTCTAGCTTCAAAAAATTCGGAGTTATAGCTCAATTAATTAAAGGGTAACAACAAGCTAAAGTGATCGTAAATCGCTAGTTTTTAATAAATTTGTAAGTCTTATAGCTCGGGAACCGCTCGGTATATTTTAATGAAACTTAGTTTGGATGAAAGATCATAAAATCAGCTTCAATATAGATGGCTTTTGGACTTCCGAAACGTCAAGGAAAAGACGAATAAGAAGCAATTTTCAATTTACGCCCATTTTTGACAAATTTGAAGTGGGCGTGGCAAAATTTTATTTAACACATTTTATTCCCCATTGTGTTCTCTATCAGATGTCAAAATTTCATGCAATTATCTTTCAAAACAACGGAGTTATTACAAAAAACGTAAAACCGTTTTTGAGCCGGAAAATTTGAAAAATTTCGGTTATTTTTTTGTGAACCACCACACCAGGTCAACAGAAGCCGGAAAATTTGAAAAATTTCGGTTATTTTTTTGTGAAACACCAGGTCAACAGAAGCTGGTAGGAGGTGGATTTCTGGAATAAGTTTTCTTCAAAACGCTACAAATCGCTAATTGCTCAACCGATTCGGATGATTGTTCCACCATATGATAGATTGGAAGCCGGGCTACAAGATGGGCAAACTTTGGCCCGCCTGGCGGCACCCCAGATCAAGGAAAAACTGCAAAATATTCTCATAATCGTTATATCTCGCTAAGTAACAATGCTACGGGGTTCATATGGCGTCCATACGAAGCTCCAACTTCCATACTAGCTGACTGTCGAGTTGCACTTCTCTAGCTTCAAAAAATTCGGAGTTATATCTCAATTAATTAAAGGGTAACAACAAGCCAAAGTGACTGTAAATGGCTAGTTTTTAATAAATTTGTAAGTTTTATATCTTATTTTGGATGAAAGATCATAAAGTCAGCTTCAATATAGATGGCTTTTGGACTTCCGAAACGTCAAGGAAAAGACGAATAAGAAGCAATTTCCAATTTACGCCCATTTTTGACGACTTTGAAGTGGGCGTGGCAAAATTTTATTTAACACATTTAATTCCCCATTGTGTTCTCTATCAGATGTCAAAATTTCATGCACTTATCTTTCAAAACAACGGAGTTATTACAAGAAACGTAAAACCGTTTTTCAGCCGGAAAATTTGAAAAATTTCGGTTATTTTTTTTGTGAAACACCAGGTCAACAGAAGCTGGTAGGAGGTGGATTTCTGGAATTAGTTTTCTTCAAAACTCTACAAATCGCTAATTGCTCAACCGATTCAGATGATTGTTCCACCATATGAAAGATTGGAAGCCGTGCTACAAGATGGACAAACTTTGGCTTGCCTGGCGGCACCCCAGATCAAGGAAAAACTGCAAAATATTCTCATAATCGTTATATCGCGCTAAGTAAAAATGGTACGGAGTTCATATGGCGTTCATACGAAGCTCCATCTTCCATACTAGCTGACTGTCGAGTTTCACTTCTCTAGCTTCAAAAACTTCGGAGTTATATCTCAATTAATTAAAGGGTAACAACAAGCCAAAGTGACCGTAAATGGCTAGTTTTTAATAAATTTGTAAGTCTTATAGCTCGGGAACCGCTCGGTATATTTTTATGAAACTTATTTTGGATGAAAGATCATAAAGTCAGCTTCAATATAGATGGCTTTTGGACTTCCGAAACGTCAAGGAAAAGACGAACAAGAAGCAATTTCCAATTTACGCCCATTTTTGACGACTTTGAAGTGGCGTGGCAAAATTTTATTTAACACATTTAATTCCCCATTGTGTTCTCTATCAGATGTCAAAATTTCATGCACTTATATTTCAAAACAACGGAGGGAGTTATTACAAAAAACGTAAAACCGTTTTTGAGCCGGAAAATTTGAAAAATTTCGGTTATTTTTTTGTGAAACACCAGGTCAACAGAAGCTGGTAGGAGGTGGATTTCTGGAATTAGTTTTCTTCAAAACGCTACAAATCGCTAATTGCTCAACCGATTCGGATGATTGTTCCACCATATGATAGATTGGAAGCCGGGCTACAAGATGGACAAACTTTGGCCCGCCTGGCGGCACCCCAGATCAAGGAAAAACTGCAAAATATTCTCATAATCGTTATATCTCGCTAAGTAAAAATGCTACGGAGTTCATATGGCGTCCATACGAAGCTCCAACTTCCATACTAGCTTACTGTCGAGTTTCACCTCTCTAGCTTCAAAAAATTCGGAGTTATAGCTCAATTAATTAAAGGGTAAGAACAACCCAAAGTGACCGTAAATGGCTAGTTTTTAATAAATTTGTAAGTCTTATAGCTCGGGAACCGCTCGGTATATTTTTATGAAACTTATTTTGGATGAAAGATCATAAAATCAGCTTCAATATAGATTGCTTTTGGACTTCCGAAACGTCAAGGAAAAGACGAATAAGAAGCAATTTCCAATTTACGCCCATTTTTGACGACTTTGAAGTGGCGTGGCAAAATTTTATTTAACGCATTTTATTCCCCATTGTGTTTTCTATCAGATGTCAAAATTTCATGCACTTATCTTTCAAAACAACGGAGTTATTACAAAAAACGTAAAACCGTTTTTGAGCCGGAAAATTTGAAAAATTTCGGTTATTTTTTTGTGAAACACCAGGTCAACAGAAGCTGGTAGGAGGTGGATTACTGGAATTAGTTTTCTTCAAAACGCTACAAATCGCTAATTGCTCAACCGATTCAGATGATTGTTCCACCATATGAAAGATTGGAAGCCGGGCTACAAGATGGACAAACTTTGGCCCGCCTGGCGGCACCCCAGATCAAGGAAAAACTGCAAAATATTCTCATAATCGTTATATCTCGCTAAGCAAAAATGCTACGGAGTTCATATGGCGTCCATACCAAGCTCCAACTTCCATACTAGCTGACTGTCGAGTTTCACTTCTCTAGCTTCAAAAACTTCGGAGTTATAGCTCAATTAATTAAAGGGTAACAACAAGCCAAAGTGACCGCAAATGGCTAGTTTTTAATAAATTTGTAAGTCTTATAGCTCGGAAACCGCTCGGTATGTTTTGATGAAACTTATTTTGGATGAAAGATCATAAAATCAGCTTCAATATAGATGGCTTTTGGACTTCCGAAACGTCAAGGAAAAGACGAAAAAGAAGCAATTTCCAATTTACGCCCATTTTTGACGACTTTGAAATGGGCGTGGCAAAATTTTATTTAACACATTTTATTCTCCATTGTGTTTTCTATCAGATGTCAAAATTCCATGCACTTATCTTTCAAAACAACGGAGTTATTACAAAAAACGTAAAACCGTTTTTGAGCCGGAAAATTTGAAAAATTTCGGATATTTTTTTGTGAAACACCAGGTCAACAGAAGCTGGTAGGAGGTGGATTTCTGGAATTAGTTTTCTTCAAAACGCTACAAATCGCTAATTGCTCAACCGATTCGGATGATTGTTCCACCATATGATAGATTGGAAGCCGGGCTACAAGATGGGCAAACTTTGGCCCGCCTGGCGGCACCCCAGATCAAGGAAAAACTGCAAAATATTCTCATAATCGTTATATCGCGCTAAGTAAAAATGGTACGGAGTTCATATGGCGTCCATACGAAGCTCCATCTTCCATACTAGCTGACTGTCGAGTTTCACTTCTCTAGCTTCAAAAACTTCGGAGTTATAGCTCAATTAATTAAAGGGTAACAAGCCCAATTGACCGTAAATGGCTAGTTTTTAATAAATTTGTAAGTCTTATAGCTCGGAAACCGCTCGGTATATTTTTATGAAACTTATTTTGGATGAAAGATCATAAAGTCAGCTTCAATATAGATGGCTTTTGGACTTCCGAAACGTCAAGGAAAAGACGAATAAGAAGCACTTTCCACTTTACGCCCATTTTTGACGACTTTGAAGTGGGCGTGGAAAAATTTTATTTAACACATTTAATTCCCTATTGTGTTTTCTGTCAGATGTAAAAATTTCATGCACTTATCTTTCAAAACAACGGAGTTATTACAAAAAAACGTAAAACCGTTTTTGAGCCGGAAAATTTGAAAAATTTCGGTTATTTTTTTGTGAAACACCAGGTCAACAGAAGCTGGTAGGAGGTGGATTTCTGGAATTAGTTTTCTTCAAAACGCTACAAATCGCTAATTGCTCAACCGATTCGGATGATTGTTCCACCATATGATAGATTGGAAGCCGGGCTACAAGATGGGCAAACTTTGGCCCGCCTGGCGGCACCCCAGATCAAGGAAAAACTGCAAAATATTCTCATAATCGTTATATCTCGCTAAGCAAAAATGCTACGGAGTTCTTCACATGGCGTCCATACGAAGCTCCAACTTTCATACTAGCTGACTGTCGAGTTTCACTTCTCTAGCTTCAAAAACTTCGGAGTTATAGCTCAATTAATTAAAGGGTAACAACAAGCCAAAGTGACCGTAAATGGCTAGTTTTTAATAAATTTGTAAGTCTTATAGCTCGGGAACCGCTCGGTATATTTTGATGAAACTTATTTTGGATGAAAGATCATAAAGTCAGCTTCAATATAGATGGCTTTTGTGGACTTCTGAAACGTCAAGGAAAAGACGAATAAGAAGCAATTTCCAATTTACGCCCATTTTTGACGACTTTCAAGTGGGCGTGGCCAAATTTTATTTAACACATTTTATTCCCCATTGTGTTCTCTATCAGATGTAAAAATTTCATGCACTTATCTTTCAAAACAACGGAGTTATTACAAAAAACGTAAAACCGTTTTTGAGCCGGAAAATTTGAAAAATTTCGGATATTTTTTTGTGAAACACCAGGTCAACAGAAGCTGGTAGGAGGTGGATTTCTGGAATTAGTTTTCTTCAAAACGCTACAAATCGCTAATTGCTCAACCGATTCGGATGATTGTTCCACCATATGATAGATTGGAAGCCGGGCTACAAGATGGGCAAACTTTGGCCCGCCTGGCGGCACCCCAGATCAAGGAAAAACTGCAAAATATTCTCATAATCGTTATATCGCGCTAAGTAAAAATAGTACGGAGTTCATATGGCGTCCATACGAAGCTCCATCTTCCATACTAGCTGACTGTCGAGTTTCACTTCTCTAGCTCCAAAAACTTCGGAGTTATAGCTCAATTAATTAAAGGGTAACAAGCCCAATTGACTGTAAATGGCTAGTTTTTAATAAATTTGTAAGTCTTATAGCTCGGAAACCGCTCGGTATATTTTGATAAAACTTATTTTGGATGAAAGATCATAAAGTCAGCTTCAATATAGATGGCTTTTGGACTTCCGAAACGTCAAGGAAAAGACGAATAAGAAGCAATTTCCAATTTACGCCCATTTTTGACGACTTTGAAGTGGGCGTGGCAAAATTTTATTTAACACATTTAATTCCCCATTGTGTTTTCTATCAGATGTCAAAATTGCATGCACTTATATTTCAAATCAACGGAGTTATTACAAAAAACGTAAAACCGTTTTTGAGCCGGAAAATTTGAAAAATTTCTGTTATTTTTTTGTGAAACACCAGGTCAACAGAAGCTGGTAGGAGGTGGATTTCTGGAATTAGTTTTCTTCAAAACGCTACAAATCGCTAATTGCTCAACCGATTCGGATGATTGTTCCACCATATGATAGATTGGAAGCCGGGCTACAAGATGGGCAAACTTTGGCCCGCCTGGCGGCACCCCAGATCAAGGAAAAACTGCAAAATATTCTCATAATCGTTATATCGCGCTAAGTAAAAATGGTACGGAGTTCATATGGCGTCCATACGAAGCTCCATCTTCCATACTAGCTGACTGTCGAGTTTCACTTCTCTAGCTCCAAAAACTTCGGAGTTATAGCTCAATTAATTAAAGGGTAACAACAAGCCAAAGTGAACGTAAATGGCTAGTTTTTAATAAATTTGTAAGTCTTATAGCTCGGAAACCGCTCGGTATATTTTGATAAAACTTATTTTGGATGAAAGATCATAAAGTCAGCTTCAATATAGATGGCTTTTGGACTTCCGAAACGTCAAGGAAAAGACGAATAAGAAGCAATTTCCAACTTACGCCCATTTTTGACGACTTTGAAATGGGCGTGGCCAAATTTTATTTAACATATTTTATTCTCCGTTGTGTTTTCTATCAGATGTCAAAATTTCATGCACTTATATTTCAAAACAACGGAGTTATTACAAAAAACGTAAAACCGTTTTTGAGCCGGAAAATTTGAAAAATTTCGGTTATTTTTTTTTGTGAAACACCAGGTCAACAGAAGCTGGTAGGAGGTGGATTTCTGGAATTAGTTTTCTTCAAAACTCTACAAATCGCTAATTGCTCAACCGATTCGGATGATTGTTCCACCATATGATAGATTGGAAGCCGGGCTACAAGATGGGCAAACTTTGGCCCGCCTGGCGGCACCCCAGATCAAGGAAAAACTGCAAAATATTCTCATAATCGTTATATCTCGCTAAGCAAAAATGCTACGGAGTTCTTCACATGGCGTCCATACGAAGCTCCAACTTTCATACTAGCTGACTGTCGAGTTTCACTTCTCTAGCTTCAAAAACTTCGGAGTTATAGCTCAATTAATTAAAGGGTAACAACAAGCCAAAGTGACCGTAAATGGCTAGTTTTTAATAAATTTGTAAGTCTTATAGCTCGGGAACCGCTCGGTATATTTTGATGAAACTTATTTTGGATGAAAGATCATAAAGTCAGCTTCAATATAGATGGCTTTTGTGGACTTCCGAAACGTCAAGGAAAAGACGAATAAGAAGCAATTTCCAATTTACGCCCATTTTTGACGACTTTCAAGTGGGCGTGGCCAAATTTTATTTAACACATTTTATTCCCCATTGTGTTCTCTATCAGATGTAAAAATTTCATGCACTTATCTTTCAAAACAACGGAGTTATTACAAAAAACGTAAAACCGTTTTTGAGCCGGAAAATTTGAAAAATTTCGGATATTTTTTTGTGAAACACCAGGTCAACAGAAGCTGGTAGGAGGTGGATTTCTGGAATTAGTTTTCTTCAAAACGCTACAAATCGCTAATTGCTCAACCGATTCGGATGATTGTTCCACCATATGATAGATTGGAAGCCGGGCTACAAGATGGGCAAACTTTGGCCCGCCTGGCGGCACCCCAGATCAAGGAAAAACTGCAAAATATTCTCATAATCGTTATATCGCGCTAAGTAAAAATAGTACGGAGTTCATATGGCGTCCATACGAAGCTCCATCTTCCATACTAGCTGACTGTCGAGTTTCACTTCTCTAGCTCCAAAAACTTCGGAGTTATAGCTCAATTAATTAAAGGGTAACAAGCCCAATTGACTGTAAATGGCTAGTTTTTAATAAATTTGTAAGTCTTATAGCTCGGAAACCGCTCGGTATATTTTGATAAAACTTATTTTGGATGAAAGATCATAAAGTCAGCTTCAATATAGATGGCTTTTGGACTTCCGAAACGTCAAGGAAAAGACGAATAAGAAGCAATTTCCAATTTACGCCCATTTTTGACGACTTTGAAGTGGGCGTGGCAAAATTTTATTTAACACATTTAATTCCCCATTGTGTTTTCTATCAGATGTCAAAATTGCATGCACTTATATTTCAAATCAACGGAGTTATTACAAAAAACGTAAAACCGTTTTTGAGCCGGAAAATTTGAAAAATTTCTGTTATTTTTTTGTGAAACACCAGGTCAACAGAAGCTGGTAGGAGGTGGATTTCTGGAATTAGTTTTCTTCAAAACGCTACAAATCGCTAATTGCTCAACCGATTCGGATGATTGTTCCACCATATGATAGATTGGAAGCCGGGCTACAAGATGGGCAAACTTTGGCCCGCCTGGCGGCACCCCAGATCAAGGAAAAACTGCAAAATATTCTCATAATCGTTATATCGCGCTAAGTAAAAATGGTACGGAGTTCATATGGCGTCCATACGAAGCTCCATCTTCCATACTAGCTGACTGTCGAGTTTCACTTCTCTAGCTCCAAAAACTTCGGAGTTATAGCTCAATTAATTAAAGGGTAACAACAAGCCAAAGTGAACGTAAATGGCTAGTTTTTAATAAATTTGTAAGTCTTATAGCTCGGAAACCGCTCGGTATATTTTGATAAAACTTATTTTGGATGAAAGATCATAAAGTCAGCTTCAATATAGATGGCTTTTGGACTTCCGAAACGTCAAGGAAAAGACGAATAAGAAGCAATTTCCAACTTACGCCCATTTTTGACGACTTTGAAATGGGCGTGGCAAAATTTTATTTAACATATTTTATTCTCCATTGTGTTTTCTATCAGATGTCAAAATTTCATGCACTTATATTTCAAAACAACGGAGTTATTACAAAAAACGTAAAACCGTTTTTGAGCCGGAAAATTTGAAAAATTTCGGTTATTTTTTTTTGTGAAACACCAGGTCAACAGAAGCTGGTAGGAGGTGGATTTCTGGAATTAGTTTTCTTCAAAACTCTACAAATCGCTAATTGCTCAACCGATTCGGATGATTGTTCCACCATATGATAGATTGGAAGCCGGGCTACAAGATGGGCAAACTCTGGCCCGCCTGGCGGCACCCCAGATCAAGGAAAAACTGCAAAATATTCTCATAATCGTTATATCGCGCTAAGTAAAAATGGTACGGAGTTCATATGGCGTCCATACGAAGCTCCAACTTCCATACTAGCTGACTGTCGAGTTTCACTTCTCTAGCTTCAAAAACTTCGGAGTTATAGCTCAATTCATTAAAGGGTAACAACAAGCCAAAGTGACCGTAAATGGCTAGTTTTTAATAAATTTATAAGTCTTATAGCTCGGAAACCGCTCGGTATATTTTTATGAAACTTATTTTGGATGAAAGATCATAAAGTCAGCTTCAATATAGATGGCTTTTGGACTTCCGAAACGTCAAGGAAAAGACGAATAAGAAGCAATTTCCAATTTACGCCCATTTTTGACGACTTTGAAATGGGCGTGGCAAAATTTTATTTAACACATTTTATTCTCCATTGTGTTTTCTATCAGATGTCAAAATTTCATGCACTTATCTTTCAAAACAACGGAGTTATTACAAAAAACGTAAAACCGTTTTTGAGCCGGAAAATTTGAAAAATTTCGGTTATTTTTTTGTGAAACACCAGGTCAACAGAAGCTGGTAGGAGGTGGATTTCTGGAATTAGTTTTCTTCAAAACGCTACAAATCGCTAATTGCTCAACCGATTCGGATGATTGTTCCACCATATGATAGATTGGAAGCCGGGCTACAAGATGGACAAACTTTGGCCCGCCTGGCGGTATACCAGATCAAGGAAAAACTGCAAAATATTCTCATAATCGTTATATCGCGCTAAGTAAAAATGGTACGGAGTTCATATGGCGTCCATACGAAGCTCCATCTTCCATACTAGCTGACTGTCGAGTTTCACTTCTCTAGCTTCAAAAACTTCGGAGTTATAGCTCAATTAATTAAAGGGTAACAACAAGCCAAAGTGAACGTAAATGGCTAGTTTTTAATAAATTTATAAGTCTTATAGCTCGGGAACCGCTCGGTATATTTTTATGAAACTTATTTTGGATGAAAGATCATAAAGTCAGCTTCAATATAGATGGCTTTTGGACTTCCGAAACGTCAAGGAAAAGTCGAATAAGAAGCAATTTCCAATTTACGCCCATTTTTGACGACTTTGAAGTGGGCGTGGCAAAATTTTATTTAACACATTTAATTCCCCATTGTGTTTTCTATCAGATGTCAAAATTTCATGCACTTATATTTCAAAACAACGGAGTTATTACAAAAAACGTAAAACCGTTTTTGAGCCGGAAAATTTGAAAAATTTCGGTTATTTTTTTGTGAAACACCAGGTCAACAGAAGCTGGTAGGAGGTGGATTTCTGGAATTAGTTTTCTTCAAAACGCTACAAATCGCTAATTGCTCAACCGATTCGGATGATTGTTCCACCATATGATAGATTGGAAGCCGGGCTACAAGATGGGCAAACTTTGGCCCGCCTGGTGGCATACCAGATCAAGGAAAAACTGCAAAATATTCTCATAATCGTTATATCGCGCTAAGTAAAAATGGTACGGAGTTTATATGGCGTCCATACGAAGCTCCATCTTCCATACTAGCTGACTGTCGAGTTTCACTTCTCTAGCTTCGAAAACTTCGGAGTTATAGCTCAATTAATTAAAGGCTAACAACAAGCCAAAGTGAACGTAAATGGCTAGTTTTTAATAAATTTATAAGTCTTATAGCTCGGGAACCGCTCGGTATATTTTTATGAAACTTATTTTGGATGAAAGATCATAAATTCAGCTTCAATATAGATGGCTTTTGGACTTCCGAAACGTCAAGGAAAAGACGAATAAGAAGCAATTTCCAATTTACGCCCATTTTTGACGACTTTGAAGTGGGCGTGGCAAAATTTTATTTAACACATTTAATTCCCCATTGTGTTTTCTATCAGATGTCAAAATTTCATGCACTTATATTTCAAAACAACGGAGTTATTACAAAAAACGTAAAACCGTTTTTGAGCCGGAAAATTTGAAAAATTTCGGTTATTTTTTTGTGAAACACCAGGTCAACAGAAGCTGGTAGGAGGTGGATTTCTGGAATTAGTTTTCTTCAAAACGCTACAAATCGCTAATTGCTCAACCGATTCGGATGATTGTTCCACCATATGATAGATTGGAAGCCGGGCTACAAGATGGGCAAACTTTGGCCCGCCTGGCGGCATACCAGATCAAGGAAAAACTGCAAAATATTCTCATAATCGTTATATCGCGCTAAGTAAAAATGGTACGGAGTTTATATGGCGTCCATACGAAGCTCCATCTTCCATACTAGCTGACTGTCGAGTTTCACTTCTCTAGCTTCGAAAACTTCGGAGTTATAGCTCAATTAATTAAAGGCTAACAACAAGCCAAAGTGAACGTAAATGGCTAGTTTTTAATAAATTTATAAGTCTTATAGCTCGGGAACCGCTCGGTATATTTTTATGAAACTTATTTTGGATGAAAGATCATAAAGTCAGCTTCAATATAGATGGCTTTTGGACTTCCGAAACGTCAAGGAAAAGACGAATAAGAAGCAATTTCCAATTTACGCCCATTTTTGACGACTTTGAAGTGGGCGTGGCAAAATTTTATTTAACACATTTAATTCCCCATTGTGTTTTCTATCAGGTGTCAAAATTTCATGCACTTATATTTCAAAACAACGGAGTTATTACAAAAAACGTAAAACCGTTTTTGAGCCGGAAAATTTGAAAAATTTCGGTTATTTTTTTGTGAAACACCAGGTCAACAGAAGCTGGTAGGAGGTGGATTTCTGGAATTAGTTTTCTTCAAAACGCTACAAATCGCTAATTGCTCAACCGATTCGGATGATTGTTCCACCATATGATAGATTGGAAGCCGGGCTACAAGATGGGCAAACTTTGGCCCGCCTGGCGGCATACCAGATCAAGGAAAAACTGCAAAATATTCTCATAATCGTTATATCGCGCTAAGTAAAAATGGTACGGAGTTTATATGGCGTCCATACGAAGCTCCATCTTCCATACTAGCTGACTGTCGAGTTTCACTTCTCTAGCTTCGAAAACTTCGGAGTTATAGCTCAATTAATTAAAGGCTAACAACAAGCCAAAGTGAACGTAAATGGCTAGTTTTTAATAAATTTATAAGTCTTATAGCTCGGGAACCGCTCGGTATATTTTTATGAAACTTATTTTGGATGAAAGATCATAAAGTCAGCTTCAATATAGATGGCTTTTGGACTTCCGAAACGTCAAGGAAAAGACGAATAAGAAGCAATTTCCAATTTACGCCCATTTTTGACGACTTTGAAGTGGGCGTGGCAAAATTTTATTTAACACATTTAATTCCCCATTGTGTTTTCTATCAGATGTCAAAATTTCATGCACTTATATTTCAAAACAACGGAGTTATTACAAAAAACGTAAAACCGTTTTTGAGCCGGAAAATTTGAAAAATTTCGGTTATTTTTTTGTGAAACACCAGGTCAACAGAAGCTGGTAGGAGGTGGATTTCTGGAATTAGTTTTCTTCAAAACGCTACAAATCGCTAATTGCTCAACCGATTCGGATGATTGTTCCACCATATGATAGATTGGAAGCCGGGCTACAAGATGGGCAAACTTTGGCCCGCCTGGCGGCATACCAGATCAAGGAAAAACTGCAAAATATTCTCATAATCGTTATATCGCGCTAAGTAAAAATGGTACGGAGTTTATATGGCGTCCATACGAAGCTCCATCTTCCATACTAGCTGACTGTCGAGTTTCACTTCTCTAGCTTCGAAAACTTCGGAGTTATAGCTCAATTAATTAAAGGCTAACAACAAGCCAAAGTGAACGTAAATGGCTAGTTTTTAATAAATTTATAAGTCTTATAGCTCGGGAACCGCTCGGTATATTTTTATGAAACTTATTTTGGATGAAAGATCATAAAGTCAGCTTCAATATAGATGGCTTTTGGACTTCCGAAACGTCAAGGAAAAGACGAATAAGAAGCAATTTCCAATTTACGCCCATTTTTGACGACTTTGAAGTGGGCGTGGCAAAATTTTATTTAACACATTTAATTCCCCATTGTGTTTTCTATCAGGTGTCAAAATTTCATGCACTTATATTTCAAAACAACGGAGTTATTACAAAAAACGTAAAACCGTTTTTGAGCCGGAAAATTTGAAAAATTTCGGTTATTTTTTTGTGAAACACCAGGTCAACAGAAGCTGGTAGGAGGTGGATTTCTGGAATTAGTTTTCTTCAAAACGCTACAAATCGCTAATTGCTCAACCGATTCGGATGATTGTTCCACCATATGATAGATTGGAAGCCGGGCTACAAGATGGACAAACTTTGGCCCGCCTGGCGGCATACCAGATCAAGGAAAAACTGCAAAATATTCTCATAATCGTTATATCGCGCTAAGTAAAAATGGTACGGAGTTTATATGGCGTCCATACGAAGCTCCATCTTCCATACTAGCTGACTGTCGAGTTTCACTGCTCTAGCTTCAAAAACTTCGGCGTTATAGCTCAATTAATTAAAGGGTAACAACAAGCCAAAGTGAACGTAAATGGCTAGTTTTTAATAAATTTATAAGTCTTATAGCTCGGGAACCGCTCGGTAAAATGGTACGGAGTTCATATGGCGTCCATACGAAGCTCCATCTTCCATACTAGCTGACTGTCGAGTTTCACTTCTCTAGCTTCAAAAACTTCGGAGTTATAGCTCAATTAATTAAAGGGTAACAACAAGCCAAAGTGAACGTAAATGGCTAGTTTTTAATAAATTTATAAGTCTTATAGCTCGGGAACCGCTCGGTATATTTTTATGAAACTTATTTTGGATGAAAGATCATAAAGTCAGCTTCAATATAGATGGCTTTTGGACTTCCGAAACGTCAAGGAAAAGTCGAATAAGAAGCAATTTCCAATTTACGCCCATTTTTGACGACTTTGAAGTGGGCGTGGCAAAATTTTATTTAACACATTTAATTCCCCATTGTGCTTTCTATCAGATGTCAAAATTTCATGCACTTATATTTCAAAACAACGGAGTTATTACAAAAAACGTAAAACCGTTTTTGAGCCGGAAAATTTGAAAAATTTCGGTTATTTTTTTGTGAAACACCAGGTCAACAGAAGCTGGTAGGAGGTGGATTTCTGGAATTAGTTTTCTTCAAAACGCTACAAATCGCTAATTGCTCAACCGATTCGGATGATTGTTCCACCATATGATAGATTGGAAGCCGGGCTACAAGATGGGCAAACTTTGGCCCGCCTGGCGGCATACCAGATCAAGGAAAAACTGCAAAATATTCTCATAATCGTTATATCGCGCTAAGTAAAAATGGTACGGAGTTTATATGGCGTCCATACGAAGCTCCATCTTCCATACTAGCTGACTGTCGAGTTTCACTTCTCTAGCTTCGAAAACTTCGGAGTTATAGCTCAATTAATTAAAGGCTAACAACAAGCCAAAGTGAACGTAAATGGCTAGTTTTTAATAAATTTATAAGTCTTATAGCTCGGGAACCGCTCGGTATATTTTTATGAAACTTATTTTGGATGAAAGATCATAAAGTCAGCTTCAATATAGATGGCTTTTGGACTTCCGAAACGTCAAGGAAAAGACGAATAAGAAGCAATTTCCAATTTACGCCCATTTTTGACGACTTTGAAGTGGGCGTGGCAAAATTTTATTTAACACATTTAATTCCCCATTGTGTTTTCTATCAGATGTCAAAATTTCATGCACTTATATTTCAAAACAACGGAGTTATTACAAAAAACGTAAAACCGTTTTTGAGCCGGAAAATTTGAAAAATTTCGGTTATTTTTTTGTGAAACACCAGGTCAACAGAAGCTGGTAGGAGGTGGATTTCTGGAATTAGTTTTCTTCAAAACGCTACAAATCGCTAATTGCTCAACCGATTCGGATGATTGTTCCACCATATGATAGATTGGAAGCCGGGCTACAAGATGGGCAAACTTTGGCCCGCCTGGCGGCATACCAGATCAAGGAAAAACTGCAAAATATTCTCATAATCGTTATATCGCGCTAAGTAAAAATGGTACGGAGTTTATATGGCGTCCATACGAAGCTCCATCTTCCATACTAGCTGACTGTCGAGTTTCACTGCTCTAGTTTCAAAAACTTCGGAGTTATAGCTCAATTAATTAAAGGGTAACAACAAGCCAAAGTGAACGTAAATGGCTAGTTTTTAATAAATTTATAAGTCTTATAGCTCGGGAACCGCTCGGTAAAATGGTACGGAGTTCATATGGCGTCCATACGAAGCTCCATCTTCCATACTAGCTGACTGTCGAGTTTCACTTCTCTAGCTTCGAAAACTTCGGAGTTATAGCTCAATTAATTAAAGGCTAACAACAAGCCAAAGTGAACGTAAATGGCTAGTTTTTAATAAATTTATAAGTCTTATAGCTCGGGAACCGCTCGGTATATTTTTATGAAACTTATTTTGGATGAAAGATCATAAAGTCAGCTTCAATATAGATGGCTTTTGGACTTCCGAAACGTCAAGGAAAAGACGAATAAGAAGCAATTTCCAATTTACGCCCATTTTTGACGACTTTGAAGTGGGCGTGGCAAAATTTTATTTAACACATTTAATTCCCCATTGTGTTTTCTATCAGGTGTCAAAATTTCATGCACTTATATTTCAAAACAACGGAGTTATTACAAAAAACGTAAAACCGTTTTTGAGCCGGAAAATTTGAAAAATTTCGGTTATTTTTTTGTGAAACACCAGGTCAACAGAAGCTGGTAGGAGGTGGATTTCTGGAATTAGTTTTCTTCAAAGCGCTACAAATCGCTAATTGCTCAACCGATTCGGATGATTGTTCCACCATATGATAGATTGGAAGCCGGGCTACAAGATGGACAAACTTTGGCCCGCCTGGTGGCATACCAGATCAAGGAAAAACTGCAAAATATTCTCATAATCGTTATATCGCGCTAAGTAAAAATGGTACGGAGTTCATATGGCGTCCATACGAAGCTCCATCTTCCATACTAGCTGACTGTCGAGTTTCACTTCTCTAGCTTCAAAAACTTCGGAGTTATAGCTCAATTAATTAAAGGGTAACAACAAGCCAAAGTGAACGTAAATGGCTAGTTTTTAATAAATTTATAAGTCTTATAGCTCGGGAACCGCTCGGTATATTTTTATGAAACTTATTTTGGATGAAAGATCATAAAGTCAGCTCCAATATAGATGGCTTTTGGACTTCCGAAACGTCAAGGAAAAGACGAATAAGAAGCAATTTCCAATTTACGCCCATTTTTGACGACTTTGAAGTGGGCGTGGCAAAATTTTATTTAACACATTTAATTCCCCATTGTGTTTTCTATCAGGTGTCAAAATTTCATGCACTTATATTTCAAAACAACGGAGTTATTACAAAAAACGTAAAACCGTTTTTGAGCCGGAAAATTTGAAAAATTTCGGTTATTTTTTTGTGAAACACCAGGTCAACAGAAGCTGGTAGGAGGTGGATTTCTGGAATTAGTTTTCTTCAAAACGCTACAAATCGCTAATTGCTCAACCGATTCGGATGATTGTTCCACCATATGATAGATTGGAAGCCGGGCTACAAGATGGGCAAACTTTGGCCCGCCTGGCGGCATACCAGATCAAGGAAAAACTGCAAAATATTCTCATAATCGTTATATCGCGCTAAGTAAAAATGGTACGGAGTTTATATGGCGTCCATACGAAGCTCCATCTTCCATACTAGCTGACTGTCGAGTTTCACTTCTCTAGCTTCGAAAACTTCGGAGTTATAGCTCAATTAATTAAAGGCTAACAACAAGCCAAAGTGAACGTAAATGGCTAGTTTTTAATAAATTTATAAGTCTTATAGCTCGGGAACCGCTCGGTATATTTTTATGAAACTTATTTTGGATGAAAGATCATAAAGTCAGCTTCAATATAGATGGCTTTTGGACTTCCGAAACGTCAAGGAAAAGACGAATAAGAAGCAATTTCCAATTTACGCCCATTTTTGACGACTTTGAAGTGGGCGTGGCAAAATTTTATTTAACACATTTAATTCCCCATTGTGTTTTCTATCAGATGTCAAAATTTCATGCACTTATATTTCAAAACAACGGAGTTATTACAAAAAACGTAAAACCGTTTTTGAGCCGGAAAATTTGAAAAATTTCGGTTATTTTTTTGTGAAACACCAGGTCAACAGAAGCTGGTAGGAGGTGGATTTCTGGAATTAGTTTTCTTCAAAACGCTACAAATCGCTAATTGCTCAACCGATTCGGATGATTGTTCCACCATATGATAGATTGGAAGCCGGGCTACAAGATGGGCAAACTTTGGCCCGCCTGGCGGCATACCAGATCAAGGAAAAACTGCAAAATATTCTCATAATCGTTATATCGCGCTAAGTAAAAATGGTACGGAGTTTATATGGCGTCCATACGAAGCTCCATCTTCCATACTAGCTGACTGTCGAGTTTCACTTCTCTAGCTTCGAAAACTTCGGAGTTATAGCTCAATTAATTAAAGGCTAACAACAAGCCAAAGTGAACGTAAATGGCTAGTTTTTAATAAATTTATAAGTCTTATAGCTCGGGAACCGCTCGGTATATTTTTATGAAACTTATTTTGGATGAAAGATCATAAAGTCAGCTTCAATATAGATGGCTTTTGGACTTCCGAAACGTCAAGGAAAAGACGAATAAGAAGCAATTTCCAATTTACGCCCATTTTTGACGACTTTGAAGTGGGCGTGGCAAAATTTTATTTAACACATTTAATTCCCCATTGTGTTTTCTATCAGGTGTCAAAATTTCATGCACTTATATTTCAAAACAACGGAGTTATTACAAAAAACGTAAAACCGTTTTTGAGCCGGAAAATTTGAAAAATTTCGGTTATTTTTTTGTGAAACACCAGGTCAACAGAAGCTGGTAGGAGGTGGATTTCTGGAATTAGTTTTCTTCAAAACGCTACAAATCGCTAATTGCTCAACCGATTCGGATGATTGTTCCACCATATGATAGATTGGAAGCCGGGCTACAAGATGGACAAACTTTGGCCCGCCTGGCGGCATACCAGATCAAGGAAAAACTGCAAAATATTCTCATAATCGTTATATCGCGCTAAGTAAAAATGGTACGGAGTTTATATGGCGTCCATACGAAGCTCCATCTTCCATACTAGCTGACTGTCGAGTTTCACTGCTCTAGCTTCAAAAACTTCGGCGTTATAGCTCAATTAATTAAAGGGTAACAACAAGCCAAAGTGAACGTAAATGGCTAGTTTTTAATAAATTTATAAGTCTTATAGCTCGGGAACCGCTCGGTAAAATGGTACGGAGTTCATATGGCGTCCATACGAAGCTCCATCTTCCATACTAGCTGACTGTCGAGTTTCACTTCTCTAGCTTCAAAAACTTCGGAGTTATAGCTCAATTAATTAAAGGGTAACAACAAGCCAAAGTGAACGTAAATGGCTAGTTTTTAATAAATTTATAAGTCTTATAGCTCGGGAACCGCTCGGTATATTTTTATGAAACTTATTTTGGATGAAAGATCATAAAGTCAGCTTCAATATAGATGGCTTTTGGACTTCCGAAACGTCAAGGAAAAGTCGAATAAGAAGCAATTTCCAATTTACGCCCATTTTTGACGACTTTGAAGTGGGCGTGGCAAAATTTTATTTAACACATTTAATTCCCCATTGTGCTTTCTATCAGATGTCAAAATTTCATGCACTTATATTTCAAAACAACGGAGTTATTACAAAAAACGTAAAACCGTTTTTGAGCCGGAAAATTTGAAAAATTTCGGTTATTTTTTTGTGAAACACCAGGTCAACAGAAGCTGGTAGGAGGTGGATTTCTGGAATTAGTTTTCTTCAAAACGCTACAAATCGCTAATTGCTCAACCGATTCGGATGATTGTTCCACCATATGATAGATTGGAAGCCGGGCTACAAGATGGGCAAACTTTGGCCCGCCTGGCGGCATACCAGATCAAGGAAAAACTGCAAAATATTCTCATAATCGTTATATCGCGCTAAGTAAAAATGGTACGGAGTTTATATGGCGTCCATACGAAGCTCCATCTTCCATACTAGCTGACTGTCGAGTTTCACTTCTCTAGCTTCGAAAACTTCGGAGTTATAGCTCAATTAATTAAAGGCTAACAACAAGCCAAAGTGAACGTAAATGGCTAGTTTTTAATAAATTTATAAGTCTTATAGCTCGGGAACCGCTCGGTATATTTTTATGAAACTTATTTTGGATGAAAGATCATAAAGTCAGCTTCAATATAGATGGCTTTTGGACTTCCGAAACGTCAAGGAAAAGACGAATAAGAAGCAATTTCCAATTTACGCCCATTTTTGACGACTTTGAAGTGGGCGTGGCAAAATTTTATTTAACACATTTAATTCCCCATTGTGTTTTCTATCAGATGTCAAAATTTCATGCACTTATATTTCAAAACAACGGAGTTATTACAAAAAACGTAAAACCGTTTTTGAGCCGGAAAATTTGAAAAATTTCGGTTATTTTTTTGTGAAACACCAGGTCAACAGAAGCTGGTAGGAGGTGGATTTCTGGAATTAGTTTTCTTCAAAACGCTACAAATCGCTAATTGCTCAACCGATTCGGATGATTGTTCCACCATATGATAGATTGGAAGCCGGGCTACAAGATGGGCAAACTTTGGCCCGCCTGGCGGCATACCAGATCAAGGAAAAACTGCAAAATATTCTCATAATCGTTATATCGCGCTAAGTAAAAATGGTACGGAGTTTATATGGCGTCCATACGAAGCTCCATCTTCCATACTAGCTGACTGTCGAGTTTCACTGCTCTAGTTTCAAAAACTTCGGAGTTATAGCTCAATTAATTAAAGGGTAACAACAAGCCAAAGTGAACGTAAATGGCTAGTTTTTAATAAATTTATAAGTCTTATAGCTCGGGAACCGCTCGGTAAAATGGTACGGAGTTCATATGGCGTCCATACGAAGCTCCATCTTCCATACTAGCTGACTGTCGAGTTTCACTTCTCTAGCTTCAAAAACTTCGGAGTTATAGCTCAATTAATTAAAGGGTAACAACAAGCCAAAGTGAACGTAAATGGCTAGTTTTTAATAAATTTATAAGTCTTATAGCTCGGGAACCGCTCGGTATATTTTTATGAAACTTATTTTGGATGAAAGATCATAAAGTCAGCTTCAATATAGATGGCTTTTGGACTTCCGAAACGTCAAGGAAAAGTCGAATAAGAAGCAATTTCCAATTTACGCCCATTTTTGACGACTTTGAAGTGGGCGTGGCAAAATTTTATTTAACACATTTAATTCCCCATTGTGTTTTCTATCAGATGTCAAAATTTCATGCACTTATATTTCAAAACAACGGAGTTATTACAAAAAACGTAAAACCGTTTTTGAGCCGGAAAATTTGAAAAATTTCGGTTATTTTTTTGTGAAACACCAGGTCAACAGAAGCCGGAAAATTTGAAAAATTTCGGTTATTTTTTTGTGAAACACCAGGTCAACAGAAGCTGGTAGGAGGTGGATTTCTGGAATTAGTTTTCTTCAAAACGCTACAAATCGCTAATTGCTCAACCGATTCGGATGATTGTTCCACCATATGATAGATTGGAAGCCGGACTACAAGATGGGCAAACTTTGGCCCGCCTGGCGGCATACCAGATCAAGGAAAAACTGCAAAATATTCTCATAATCGTTATATCGCGCTAAGTAAAAATGGTACGGAGTTCATATGGCGTCCATACGAAGCTCCATCTTCCATACTAGCTGACTGTCGAGTTTCACTTCTCTAGCTTCGAAAACTTCGGAGTTATAGCTCAATTAATTAAAGGCTAACAACAAGCCAAAGTGAACGTAAATGGCTAGTTTTTAATAAATTTATAAGTCTTATAGCTCGGGAACCGCTTGGTATATTTTTATGAAACTTATTTTGGATGAAAGATCATAAAGTCAGCTTCAATATAGATGGCTTTTGGACTTCCGAAACGTCAAGGAAAAGACGAATAAGAAGCAATTTCCAATTTACGCCCATTTTTGACGACTTTGAAGTGGGCGTGGCAAAATTTTATTTAACACATTTAATTCCCCATTGTGTTTTCTATCAGATGTCAAAATTGCATGCACTTACATTTCAAAACAACGGAGTTATTACAAAAAACGTAAAACCGTTTTTGAGCCGGAAAATTTGAAAAATTTCTGTTATTTTTTTGTGAAACACCAGGTCAACAGAAGCCGGAAAATTTGAAAAATTTCGGTTATTTTTTTGTGAAACACCAGGTCAACAGAAGCTGGTAGGAGGTGGATTTCTGGAATTAGTTTTCTTCAAAACGCTACAAATCGCTAATTGCTCAACCGATTCGGATGATTGTTCCACCATATGATAGATTGGAAGCCGGGCTACAAGATGGGCAAACTTTGGCCCGCCTGGCGGCATACCAGATCAAGGAAAAACTGCAAAATATTCTCATAATCGTTATATCGCGCTAAGTAAAAATGGTACGGAGTTTATATGGCGTCCATACGAAGCTCCATCTTCCATACTAGCTGACTGTCGAGTTTCACTTCTCTAGCTTCGAAAACTTCGGAGTTATAGCTCAATTAATTAAAGGCTAACAACAAGCCAAAGTGAACGTAAATGGCTAGTTTTTAATAAATTTATAAGTCTTATAGCTCGGGAACCGCTCGGTATATTTTTATGAAACTTATTTTGGATGAAAGATCATAAAGTCAGCTTCAATATAGATGGCTTTTGGACTTCCGAAACGTCAAGGAAAAGACGAATAAGAAGCAATTTCCAATTTACGCCCATTTTTGACGACTTTGAAGTGGGCGTGGCAAAATTTTATTTAACACATTTAATTCCCCATTGTGTTTTCTATCAGATGTCAAAATTTCATGCACTTATATTTCAAAACAACGGAGTTATTACAAAAAACGTAAAACCGTTTTTGAGCCGGAAAATTTGAAAAATTTCGGTTATTTTTTTGTGAAACACCAGGTCAACAGAAGCTGGTAGGAGGTGGATTTCTGGAATTAGTTTTCTTCAAAACGCTACAAATCGCTAATTGCTCAACCGATTCGGATGATTGTTCCACCATATGATAGATTGGAAGCCGGGCTACAAGATGGGCAAACTTTGGCCCGCCTGGCGGCATACCAGATCAAGGAAAAACTGCAAAATATTCTCATAATCGTTATATCGCGCTAAGTAAAAATGGTACGGAGTTTATATGGCGTCCATACGAAGCTCCATCTTCCATACTAGCTGACTGTCGAGTTTCACTGCTCTAGTTTCAAAAACTTCGGAGTTATAGCTCAATTAATTAAAGGGTAACAACAAGCCAAAGTGAACGTAAATGGCTAGTTTTTAATAAATTTATAAGTCTTATAGCTCGGGAACCGCTCGGTAAAATGGTACGGAGTTCATATGGCGTCCATACGAAGCTCCATCTTCCATACTAGCTGACTGTCGAGTTTCACTTCTCTAGCTTCAAAAACTTCGGAGTTATAGCTCAATTAATTAAAGGGTAACAACAAGCCAAAGTGAACGTAAATGGCTAGTTTTTAATAAATTTATAAGTCTTATAGCTCGGGAACCGCTCGGTATATTTTTATGAAACTTATTTTGGATGAAAGATCATAAAGTCAGCTTCAATATAGATGGCTTTTGGACTTCCGAAACGTCAAGGAAAAGTCGAATAAGAAGCAATTTCCAATTTACGCCCATTTTTGACGACTTTGAAGTGGGCGTGGCAAAATTTTATTTAACACATTTAATTCCCCATTGTGTTTTCTATCAGATGTCAAAATTTCATGCACTTATATTTCAAAACAACGGAGTTATTACAAAAAACGTAAAACCGTTTTTGAGCCGGAAAATTTGAAAAATTTCGGTTATTTTTTTGTGAAACACCAGGTCAACAGAAGCCGGAAAATTTGAAAAATTTCGGTTATTTTTTTGTGAAACACCAGGTCAACAGAAGCTGGTAGGAGGTGGATTTCTGGAATTAGTTTTCTTCAAAACGCTACAAATCGCTAATTGCTCAACCGATTCGGATGATTGTTCCACCATATGATAGATTGGAAGCCGGGCTACAAGATGGGCAAACTTTGGCCCGCCTGGCGGCATACCAGATCAAGGAAAAACTGCAAAATATTCTCATAATCGTTATATCGCGCTAAGTAAAAATGGTACGGAGTTCATATGGCGTCCATACGAAGCTCCATCTTCCATACTAGCTGACTGTCGAGTTTCACTTCTCTAGCTTCGAAAACTTCGGAGTTATAGCTCAATTAATTAAAGGCTAACAACAAGCCAAAGTGAACGTAAATGGCTAGTTTTTAATAAATTTATAAGTCTTATAGCTCGGGAACCGCTTGGTATATTTTTATGAAACTTATTTTGGATGAAAGATCATAAAGTCAGCTTCAATATAGATGGCTTTTGGACTTCCGAAACGTCAAGGAAAAGACGAATAAGAAGCAATTTCCAATTTACGCCCATTTTTGACGACTTTGAAGTGGGCGTGGCAAAATTTTATTTAACACATTTAATTCCCCATTGTGTTTTCTATCAGATGTCAAAATTGCATGCACTTACATTTCAAAACAACGGAGTTATTACAAAAAACGTAAAACCGTTTTTGAGCCGGAAAATTTGAAAAATTTCGGTTATTTTTTTGTGAAACACCAGGTCAACAGAAGCTGGTAGGAGGTGGATTTCTGGAATTAGTTTTCTTCAAAACGCTACAAATCGCTAATTGCTCAACCGATTCGGATGATTGTTCCACCATATGATAGATTGGAAGCCGGGCTACAAGATGGGCAAACTTTGGCCCGCCTGGCGGCACCCCAGTTCAAGGAAAAACTGCAAAATATTCTCATAATCGTTATATCGCGCTAAGTAAAAATGGTACGGAGGTCATATGGCGTCCATACGAAGCTCCATCTTCCATACTAGCTGACTGTCGAGTTTCACTTCTCTAGCTTCAAAAACTTCGGAGTTATAGCTCAATTAATTAAAGGGTAACAACAAGCCAAAGTGAACGTAAATGGCTAGTTTTTAATAAATTTATAAGTCTTATAGCTCGGGAACCGCTCGGTATATTTTTATGAAACTTATTTTGGATGAAAGATCATAAAGTCAGCTTCAATATAGATGGCTTTTGGACTTCCGAAACGTCAAGGAAAAGACGAATAAGAAGCAATTTCCAATTTACGCCCATTTTTGACGACTTTGAAGTGGGCGTGGCAAAATTTTATTTAACACATTTAATTCCCCATTGTGTTTTCTATCAGGTGTCAAAATTTCATGCACTTATATTTCAAAACAACGGAGTTATTACAAAAAACGTAAAACCGTTTTTGAGCCGGAAAATTTGAAAAATTTCGGTTATTTTTTTGTGAAACACCAGGTCAACAGAAGCTGGTAGGAGGTGGATTTCTGGAATTAGTTTTCTTCAAAACGCTACAAATCGCTAATTGCTCAACCGATTCGGATGATTGTTCCACCATATGATAGATTGGAAGCCGGGCTACAAGATGGGCAAACTTTGGCCCGCCTGGCGGCACCCCAGATCAAGGAAAAACTGCAAAATATTCTCATAATCGTTATATCGCGCTAAGTAAAAATGGTACGGAGTTCATATGGCGTCCATACGAAGCTCCATCTTCCATACTAGCTGACTGTCGAGTTTCACTTCTCTAGCTCCAAAAACTTCGGAGTTATAGCTCAATTAATTAAAGGGTAACAACAAGCCAAAGTGAACGTAAATGGCTAGTTTTTAATAAATTTATAAGTCTTATAGCTCGGGAACCGCTCGGTATATTTTTATGAAACTTATTTTGGATGAAAGATCATAAAGTCAGCTTCAATATAGATGGCTTTTGGACTTCCGAAACGTCAAGGAAAAGACGAATAAGAAGCAATTTCCAATTTACGCCCATTTTTGACGACTTTGAAGTGGGCGTGGCAAAATTTTATTTAACACATTTAATTCCCCATTGTGTTTTCTATCAGATGTCAAAATTTCATGCACTTATATTTCAAAACAACGGAGTTATTACAAAAAACGTAAAACCGTTTTTGAGCCGGAAAATTTTAAAAATTTCGGTTATTTTTTTGTGAAACACCAGGTCAACAGAAGCTGGTAGGAGGTGGATTTCTGGAATTAGTTTTCTTCAAAACGCTACAAATCGCTAATTGCTCAACCGATTCGGATGATTGTTCCACCATATGATAGATTGGAAGCCGGGCTACAAGATGGGCAAACTTTGGCCCGCCTGGCGGCACCCCAGATCAAGGAAAAACTGCAAAATATTCTCATAATCGTTATATCGCGCTAAGTAAAAATGGTACGGAGTTCATATGGCGTCCATACGAAGCTCCATCTTCCATACTAGCTGACTGTCGAGTTTCACTTCTCTAGCTTCAAAAACTTCGGAGTTATAGCTCAATTAATTAAAGGGTAACAACAAGCCAAAGTGAACGTAAATGGCTAGTTTTTAATAAATTTATAAGTCTTATAGCTCGGGAACCGCTCGGTATATTTTTATGAAACTTATTTTGGATGAAAGATCATAAAGTCAACTTCAAGATAGATGGCTTTTGGACTTCCGAAACGTCAAGGAAAAGACGAATAAGAAGCAATTTCCAATTTACGCCCATTTTTGACGACTTTGAAGTGGGCGTGGCAAAATTTTATTTAACACATTTTATTCTCCATTGTGTTTTCTATCAGATGTCAAAATTTCATGCACTTATATTTCAACACAACGGAGTTATTACAAAAAACGTAAAACCGTTTTTGAGCCGGAAAATTTGAAAAATTTCGGTTATTTTTTTGTGAAAAACCAGGTCAACAGAAGCTGGTAGGAGGTGGATTTCTGGAATTAGTTTTCTTCAAAACGCTACAAATCGCTAATTGCTCAACCGATTCGGATGATTGTTCCACCATATGATAGATTGGAAGCCGGGCTACAAGATGGACAAACTTTGGCCCGCCTGGCGGTATACCAGATCAAGGAAAAACTGCAAAATATTCTCATAATCGTTATATCGCGCTAAGTAAAAATGGTACGGAGTTCATATGGCGTCCATACGAAGCTCCATCTTCCATACTAGCTGACTGTCGAGTTTCACTTCTCTAGCTTCAAAAACTTCGGAGTTATAGCTCAATTAATTAAAGGGTAACAACAAGCCAAAGTGACCGTAAATGGCTAGTTTTTAATAAATTTATAAGTCTTATAGCTCGGAAACCGCTCGGTATATTTTTATGAAACTTATTTTGGATGAAAGATCATAAAATCAGCTTCAATAGATGGCTTTTGGACTTCCGAAACGTCAAGGAAAAGACGAATAAGAAGCAATTTCCAATTTACGCCCATTTTTGACGACTTTGAAGTGGGCGTGGCAAAATTTTATTTAACACATTTTATTCCCCATTGTGTTCTCTATCAGATGTCAAAATTTCATGCACTTATATTTCAACACAACGGAGTTATTACAAAAAACGTAAAACCGTTTTTGAGCCGGAAAATTTGAAAAATTTCGGTTATTTTTTTGTGAAACACCAGGTCAACAGAAGCTGGTAGGAGGTGGATTTCTGGAATTAGTTTTCTTCAAAACGCTACAAATCGCTAATTGCTCAACCGATTCGGATGATTGTTCCACCATATGATAGATTGGAAGCCGGGCTACAAGATGGGCAAACTTTGGCCCGCCTGGCGGCACCCCAGATCAAGGAAAAACTGCAAAATATTCTCATAATCGTTATATCGCGCTAAGTAAAAATGCTACGGGGTTCATATGGCGTCCATACGAAGCTCCAACTTCCATACTAGCTGACTGTCGAGTTTCACTTCTCTAGCTTCAAAAACTTCGGAGTTATAGCTCAATTAATTAAAGGGTAACAACAAGCCAAAGTGACCGTAAATGGCTAGTTTTTAATAAATTTATAAGCTCGGGAACCGCTCGGTATATTTTTATGAAACTTATTTTGGATGAAAGATCATAAAGTCAGCTTCAATATAGATGGCTTTTGGACTTCCGAAACGTCAAGGAAAAGACGAATAAGAAGCAATTTCCAATTTACGCCCATTTTTGACGACTTTGAAATGGGCGTGGCAAAATTTTATTTAACACATTTTATTCTCCATTGTGTTTTCTATCAGATGTCAAAATTTCATGCACTTATCTTTCAAAACAACGGAGTTATTACAAAAAACGCAAAACCGTTTTTGAGCCAGAAAATTTTAAAAATTTCGGTTATTTTTTTGTGAAACACCAGGTCAACAGAAGCTGGTAGGAGGTGGATTTCTGGAATTAGTTTTCTTCAAAACGCTACAAATCGCTAATTGCTCAACCGATTCGGATGATTATTCCACCATAGGATAGATTGGAAGCCGGGCTACAAGATGGGCAAACTTTGGCCCGCCTGGCGGCATACCAGACCAAGGAAAAACTGCAAAATATTCTCATAATCGTTATATCGCGCTAAGTAAAAATGGTACGGAGTTTATATGGCGTCCATACGAAGCTCCATCTTCCATACTAGCTGACTGTCGAGTTTCACTTCTCTAGCTTCAAAAACTTCGGAGTTATAGCTCAATTAATTAAAGGGTAACAACAAGCCAAAGTGAACGTAAATGGCTAGTTTTTAATAAATTTATAAGTCTTATAGCTCGGGAACCGCTCGGTATATTTTTATGAAACTTATTTTGGATGAAAGATCATAAAGTCAGCTTCAATATAGATGGCTTTTGGACTTCCGAAACGTCAAGGAAAAGACGAATAAGAAGCAATTTCCAATTTACGCCCATTTTTGACGACTTTGAAATGGGCGTGGCAAAATTTTATTTAACACATTTTATTCTCCATTGTGTTTTCTATCAGATGTCAAAATTTCATGCACTTATCTTTCAAAACAACGGAGTTATTACAAAAAACGTAAAACCGTTTTTGAGCCGGAAAATTTGAAAAATTTCGGTTATTTTTTTGTGAAACACCAGGTCAACAGAAGCTGGTAGGAGGTGGATTTCTGGAATTAGTTTTCTTCAAAACGCTACAAATCGCTAATTGCTCAACTGATTCGGATGATTGCTCCACCATATGATAGATTGGAAGCCGGGCTACAAGATGGGCAAACTTTGGCCCGCCTGGCGGCACCCCAGATCAAGGAAAAACTGCAAAATATTCTCATAATCGTTATATCTCGCTAAGTAAAAATGCTACGGGGTTCATATGGCGTCCATACGAAGCTCCAACTTCCATACTAGCTGACTGTCGAGTTTCACCTCTCTAGCTTCAAAAACTTCGGAGTTATAGCTCAATTAATTAAAGGGTAACAACAAGCCAAAGTGACCGTAAATGGCTAGTTTTTAATAAATTTATAAGTCTTATAGCTCGGGAACCGCTCGGTATATTTTGATGAAACTTATTTTGGATGAAAGATCATAAAATCAGCTTCAATAGATGGCTTTTGGACTTCCGAAACGTCAAGGAAAAGACGAATAAGAAGCAATTTCCAATTTACGCCCATTTTTGACGACTTTGAAGTGGGCGTGGCAAAATTTTATTTAACACATTTTATTCCCCATTGTGTTCTCTATCAGATGTCAAAATTTCATGCACTTATATTTCAACACAACGGAGTTATTACAAAAAACGTAAAACCGTTTTTGAGCCGGAAAATTTGAAAAATTTCGGTTATTTTTTTGTGAAACACCAGGTCAACAGAAGCTGGTAGGAGGTGGATTTCTGGAATTAGTTTTCTTCAAAACGCTACAAATCGCTAATTGCTCAACCGATTCGGATGATTGTTCCACCATATGATAGATTGGAAGCCGGGCTACAAGATGGGCAAACTTTGGCCCGCCTGGCGGCACCCCAGATCAAGGAAAAACTGCAAAATATTCTCATAATCGTTATATCGCGCTAAGTAAAAATGCTACGGGGTTCATATGGCGTCCATACGAAGCTCCAACTTCCATACTAGCTGACTGTCGAGTTTCACTTCTCTAGCTTCAAAAACTTCGGAGTTATAGCTCAATTAATTAAAGGGTAACAACAAGCCAAAGTGACCGTAAATGGCTAGTTTTTAATAAATTTATAAGCTCGGGAACCGCTCGGTATATTTTTATGAAACTTATTTTGGATGAAAGATCATAAAGTCAGCTTCAATATAGATGGCTTTTGGACTTCCGAAACGTCAAGGAAAAGACGAATAAGAAGCAATTTCCAATTTACGCCCATTTTTGACGACTTTGAAATGGGCGTGGCAAAATTTTATTTAACACATTTTATTCTCCATTGTGTTTTCTATCAGATGTCAAAATTTCATGCACTTATCTTTCAAAACAACGGAGTTATTACAAAAAACGCAAAACCGTTTTTGAGCCGGAAAATTTTAAAAATTTCGGTTATTTTTTTGTGAAACACCAGGTCAACAGAAGCTGGTAGGAGGTGGATTTCTGGAATTAGTTTTCTTCAAAACGCTACAAATCGCTAATTGCTCAACCGATTCGGATGATTATTCCACCATAGGATAGATTGGAAGCCGGGCTACAAGATGGGCAAACTTTGGCCCGCCTGGCGGCATACCAGACCAAGGAAAAACTGCAAAATATTCTCATAATCGTTATATCGCGCTAAGTAAAAATGGTACGGAGTTCATATGGCGTCCATACGAAGCTCCATCTTCCATACTAGCTGACTGTCGAGTTTCACTTCTCTAGCTTCAAAAACTTCGGAGTTATAGCTCAATTAATTAAAGGGTAAAAACAAGCCAAAGTAAACGTAAATGACTAGTTTTTAATAAATTTATAAGTCTTATAGCTCGGGAACCGCTCGGTATATTTTTATGAAACTTATTTTGGATGAAAGATCATAAAGTCAGCTTCAATATAGATGGCTTTTGGACTTCCGAAACGTCAAGGAAAAGACGAATAAGAAGCAATTTCCAATTTACGCCCATTTTTGACGACTTTGAAATGGGCGTGGCAAAATTTTATTTAACACATTTTATTCTCCATTGTGTTTTCTATCAGATGTCAAAATTTCATGCACTTATCTTTCAAAACAACGGAGTTATTACAAAAAACGTAAAACCGTTTTTGAGCCGGAAAATTTGAAAAATTTCGGTTATTTTTTTGTGAAACACCAGGTCAACAGAAGCTGGTAGGAGGTGGATTTCTGGAATTAGTTTTCTTCAAAACGCTACAAATCGCTAATTGCTCAACCGATTCGGATGATTGTTCCACCATATGATAGATTGGAAGCCGGGCTACAAGATGGGCAAACTTTGGCCCGCCTGGCGGCACCCCAGATCAAGGAAAAACTGCAAAATATTCTCATAATCGTTATATCTCGCTAAGTAAAAATGCTACGGGGTTCATATGGCGTCCATACGAAGCTCCAACTTCCATACTAGCTGACTGTCGAGTTTCACCTCTCTAGCTTCAAAAACTTCGGAGTTATAGCTCAATTAATTAAAGGGTAACAACAAGCCAAAGTGACCGTAAATGGCTAGTTTTTAATAAATTTATAAGTCTTATAGCTCGGGAGCCGCTCGGTATATTTTGATGAAACTTATTTTGGATGAAAGATCATAAAATCAGCTTCAATATAGATGGCTTTTGGACTTCCGAAACGTCAAGGAAAAGACGAATAAGAAGCAATTTCCAATTTACGCCCATTTTTGACGACTTTGAAGTGGGCGTGGCAAAATTTTATTTAACACATTTTATTCCCCATTGTGTTCTCTATCAGATGTCAAAATTTCATGCACTTATATTTCAACACAACGGAGTTATTACAAAAAACGTAAAACCGTTTTTGAGCCGGAAAATTTGAAAAATTTCGGTTATTTTTTTGTGAAACACCAGGTCAACAGAAGCTGGTAGGAGGTGGATTTCTGGAATTAGTTTTCTTCAAAACGCTACAAATCGCTAATTGCTCAACCGATTCGGATGATTGTTCCACCATATGATAGATTGGAAGCCGGGCTACAAGATGGGCAAACTTTGGCCCGCCTGGCGGCACCCCAGATCAAGGAAAAACTGCAAAATATTCTCATAATCGTTATATCGCGCTAAGTAAAAATGCTACGGAGTTTACATGGCGTCCATACGAAGCTCCATCTTCCATACTAGCTGACTGTCGAGTTTCACTTCTCTAGCTTCGAAAACTTCGGAGTTATAGCTCAATTAATTAAAGGGTAACAACAAGCCAAAGTGAACGTAAATGGCTAGTTTTTAATAAATTTATAAGTCTTATAGCTCGGGAACCGCTCGGTATATTTTTATGAAACTTATTTTGGATGAAAGATCATAAAGTCAGCTTCAATATAGATGGCTTTTGGACTTCCGAAACGTCAAGGAAAAGTCGAATAAGAAGCAATTTCCAATTTACGCCCATTTTTGACGACTTTGAAGTGGGCGTGGCAAAATTTTATTTAACACATTTAATTCCCCATTGTGTTTTCTATCAGATGTCAAAATTTCATGCATTTATATTTCAAAACAACGGAGTTATTACAAAAAACGTAAAACCGTTTTTGAGCCGGAAAATTTGAAAAATTTCGGTTATTTTTTTGTGAAACACCAGGTCAACAGAAGCTGGTAGGAGGTGGATTTCTGGAATTAGTTTTCTTCAAAACGCTACAAATCGCTAATTGCTCAACCGATTCGGATGATTGTTCCACCATATGATCGATTGGAAGCCGGGCTACAAGATGGGCAAACTTTGGCCCGCCTGGCGGCACCCCAGATCAAGGAAAAACTGCAAAATATTCTCATAATCGTTATATCGCGCTAAGTAAAAATGCTACGGGGTTCATATGGCGTCCATACGAAGCTCCAACTTCCATACTAGCTGACTGTCGAGTTTCACTTCTCTGGCTTCAAAAACTTCGGAGTTATAGCTCAATTAATTAAAGGGTAACAACAAGCCAAAGTGACCGTAAATGGCTAGTTTTTAATAAATTTATAAGTCTTATAGCTCGGGAACCGCTCGGTATATTTTTATGAAACTTATTTTGGATGAAAGATCATAAAATCAGCTTCAATATAGATGGCTTTTGGACTTCCGAAACGTCAAGGAAAAGTCGAATAAGAAGCAATTTCCAATTTACGCCCATTTTTGACGACTTTGAAGTGGGCGTGGCAAAATTTTATTTAACACATTTAATTCCCCATTGTGTTTTCTATCAGATGTCAAAATTTCATGCACTTATATTTCAAAACAACGGAGTTATTACAAAAAACGTAAAACCGTTTTTGAGCCGGAAAATTTGAAAAATTTCGGTTATTTTTTTGTGAAACACCAGGTCAACAGAAGCTGGTAGGAGGTGGATTTCTGGAATTAGTTTTCTTCAAAACGCTACAAATCGCTAATTGCTCAACCGATTCGGATGATTGTTCCACCATATGATAGATTGGAAGCCGGGCTACAACATGGACAAACTTTGGCCCGCCTGGCGGCACCCCAGATCAAGTAAAAACTGCAAAATATTCTCATAATCGTTATATCGCGCTAAGTAAAAATGGTACGGAGTTCATATGGCGTCCATACGAAGCTCCATCTTCCATGCTAGCTGACTGTCGAGTTTCACCTCTCTAGCTTCAAAAACTTCGGAGTTATAGCTCAATTAATTAAAGGGTAACAACAAGCCAAAGTGAACGTAAATGGCTAGTTTTTAATAAATTTGTAAGTCTTATAGCTTGGGAACCGCTCGGTATATTTTGATGAAACTTATTTTGGATGAAAGATCATAAAGTCAGCTTCAATATAGATGGCTTTTGGACTTCCGAAACGTCAAGGAAAAGACGAATAAGAAGCAATTTCCAATTTACGCCCATTTTTGACGACTTTGAAGTGGGCGTGGCAAAATTTTATTTAACACATTTTATTCTCCATTGTGTTCTCTATCAGATGTCAAAATTTCATGCACTTATATTTCAAAACAACGGAGTTATTACAAAAAACGTAAAACCGTTTTTGAGCCGGAAAATTTGAAAAATTTCGGTTATTTTTTTGTGAAACACCAGGTCAACAGAAGCTGGTAGGAGGTGGATTTCTGGAATTAGTTTTCTTCAAAACGCTACAAATCGCTAATTGCTCAACCGATTCGGATGATTGTTCCACCATATGATAGATTGGAAGCCGGGCTACAAATGGGCAAACTTTGGCCCGCCTGGCGGCATACCAGATCAAGGAAAAACTGCAAAATATTCTCATAATCGTTATATCGCGCTAAGTAAAAATGGTACGGAGTTTATATGGCGTCCATACGAAGCTCCATCTTCCATACTAGCTGACTGTCGAGTTTCACTTCTCTAGCTTCGAAAACTTCGGAGTTATAGCTCAATTAATTAAAGGCTAACAACAAGCCAAAGTGAACGTAAATGGCTAGTTTTTAATAAATTTATAAGTCTTATAGCTCGGGAACCGCTCGGTATATTTTTATGAAACTTATTTTGGATGAAAGATCATAAAGTCAGCTTCAATATAGATGGCTTTTGGACTTCCGAAACGTCAAGGAAAAGACGAATAAGAAGCAATTTCCAATTTACGCCCATTTTTGACGACTTTGAAGTGGGCGTGGCAAAATTTTATTTAACACACTTAATTCCCCATTGTGTTTTCTATCAGATGTCAAAATTTCATGCACTTATATTTCAAAACAACGGAGTTATTACAAAAAACGTAAAACCGTTTTTGAGCCGGAAAATTGAAAAATTTCGGTTATTTTTTTGTGAAACACCAGGTCAACAGAAGCTGGTAGGAGGTGGATTTCTGGAATTAGTTTTCTTCAAAACGCTACAAATCGCTAATTGCTCAACCGATTCGGATGATTGTTCCACCATATGATAGATTGGAAGCCGGGCTACAAGATGGGCAAACTTTGGCCCGCCTGGCGGCACCCCAGATCAAGGAAAAACTGCAAAATATTCTCATAATCGTTATATCTCGCTAAGTAAAAATGCTACGGGGTTCATATGGCGTCCATACGAAGCTCCAACTTCCATACTAGCTGACTGTCGAGTTTCACCTCTCTAGCTTCAAAAACTTCGGAGTTATAGCTCAATTAATTAAAGGGTAACAACAAGCCAAAGTGAACGTAAATGGCTAGTTTTTAATAAATTTATAAGTCTTATAGCTCGGGAACCGCTCGGTATATTTTTATGAAACTTATTTTGGATGAAAGATCATAAAGTCAGCTTCAATATAGATGGCTTTTGGACTTCCGAAACGTCAAGGAAAAGACAAATAAGAAGCAATTTCCAATTTACGCCCATTTTTGACGACTTTGAAGTGGGCATGGCAAAATTTTATTTAACACATTTAATTCCCCATTGTGTTTTCTATCAGATGTCAAAATTTCATGCACTTATATTTCAAAACAACGGAGTTATTACAAAAAACGTAAAACCGTTTTGGAGCCGGAAAATTTGAAATATTTCGGTTATTTTTTTGTGAAACACCAGGTCAACAGAAGCTGGTAGGAGGTGGATTACTGGAATTAGTTTTCTTCAAAACGCTACAAATCGCTAATTGCTCAACCGATTCGGATGATTGTTCCACCATATGATAGATTGGAAGCCGGGCTACAACATGGACAAACTTTGGCCCGCCTGGCGGCACCCCAGATCAAGGATAAACTGCAAAATATTCTCATAATCGTTATATCTCGCTGAGTAAAAATGCTACGGGGTTCATATGGCGTCCATACGAAGCTCCAACTTCCATACTAGCTGACTGTCGAGTTTCACCTCTCTAGCTTCAAAAACTTCGGAGTTATAGCTCAATTAATTAAAGAGTAACAACAAGCCAAAGTGACCGTAAATGGCTAGTTTTTAATAAATTTATAAGTCTTATAGCTCGGGAACCGCTCGGTATATTTTGATGAAACTTATTTTGGATGAAAGATCATAAAATCAGCTTCAATATAGATGGCTTTTGGACTTCCGAAACGTCAAGGAAAAGACGAATAAGAAGCAATTTCCAATTTACGCCCATTTTTGACGACTTTGAAGTGGGCGTGGCAAAATTTTATTTAACACATTTTATTCCCCATTGTGTTCTCTATCAGATGTCCAAATTCCATGCACTTATCATTCAAAACAACGGAGTTATTACAAAAAACGTAAAACCGTTTTTGAGCCGGAAAATTTGAAAAATTTCGGTTATTTTTTTGTGAAACACCAGCAGTACCTGATTTACATTAAGCATTTTTTCATGAAATTTCATGTATTTTGTTGCACGCAACTTTTTCTATTTGCTAAAAGCAGCGCTATAAAGGTGAATGTTATATAGAAAATGACGTATAATGAATCTCTGATGCATTTTTGGCAACTTTTTTGATATGAGCTGCTTCTCCAGGCCTCCTATTGAAAAATAAAAAATTTTCATGCAACTAAATTCATGAAAAAAATGCTTAATGTAAATTAGGTACAGGTCAACAGAAGCTGGTAGGAGGTGGGTTTCTGGAATTAGTTTTCTTCAAAACGCTACAAATCGCTAATTGCTCAACCGATTGGGATGATTGTTCCACCATATGATAGATTGGAAGCCGGGCTACAAGATGGGCAAACTTTGGCCCGCCTGGCGGCACCCCAGATCAAGGAAAATTTGCAAAATATTCTCATAATCGTTGTATCTCGCTTAGTAAAAATGCTACGGAGTTCATATGGCGTCCATACGAAGCTCCAGCTTCAATATAGATGGCTTTTGGACTTCCGAAACGTCAAGGAAAAGACGAATAAGAATTCCAATTTGGACGACTTCAAAGTGAGAGTGGCATAATTGTATTTAACACAGTTTTTTCCCATTGTGTTCTCTATCAGTTGTCAAAATTTCATGCATTTCATTACGCCGACTTCAAAACTTCGTGATATATATTGAAAAATAATAATGTGACTAGAATTGTACAAGAATAAAATAAAAATTTTAATAAAGAATTTCTTAGCAATTTTTTTTATCAAAATTCTATAATTGTGCTACTTATGATTTTTTTTGTATATAAAAGAAAACTGAAGAAAATAAATTACAAAATTGACAAGTTGGAGATTTTTTTTTAATGATTTATTTTATATGCATGTGTGTACAAAAATATAGTTTATAAAATTAATAATAAAGATTATTTTACACAAATAAAATAAATAAAACAAATAATAAGTCATAGAATAAAAGAAAGATTTCTGCGTCTTGCCTTTTTACTCTGATTTAATTTTATTTGAAATAATATAGGCACATAACATAACTTATTCCGTAAAGAATATTGTAGCTTGAATAATGAATTAAATGACCTGAAATTAAAAGAAAAAATTATGATTATGACATTATGTACTTGTGTATCTTTGTGCGTATATTCAAAAGTTAACGTGAATACATTTACATGTGCAAGGCTGTCACAAAATTACGGACAATCTAAACAAATTTTCTGTAACTATTTTTTTTTATTTATTAAGACGAGAGAAAGTACAGTATTTAAAAGCATAGGAAAATTTCAAAATATTTTGAAATTTCGTTGACTAATGAAAACCGTACTTTTTCCCAGTTTAAAACGAATGTTTGAAAAAATCTTTTTGTAGTTTTAATAATTGTATCCAGAAGTTTTCTAACTTTTTTCAGAATCTATTAGATTCCGTATATACAAATATGATACATACATACATATTTATTCTTAAATTGTGTGCATTTTTGCACGAGTAGCTCGGGAACACTTAAATGATTAACTTGGGCACTTATAATGATGCAAGCTTGTATTAAGAAAAGTGGGAGTGAAGCCACTTTTCCTAACACAAATTTAATTTTAAATTTTATACAATTCTATTAAATTGATTCTTGGGCCACCTCGTGCAAGTTTATAGTGACACAATTTTATATTTAAAATAGTAGGCGGGCCATGTCTTTAAATTTTTAGTACTTTATTTTATTCACTTATGCGTTACCGATTCTTTCGAAAATGATCACACAACCTGGGCGCTACTAAGGACAAAATGTAGAGTTTGAAAAAGTGGGCGGGAGGACACCACTCACAATTTAATGTAATATTTGATGCAATTATCTACCATTACTTCATACAAAACTTGGCACACGCCAATGAGCGGAGCGTTTTTAGTAACAGTTGTTGCTTTTTAAAAAAATGGGCTGGCCCACGCCCCTTTAAAATTTAATATAAATATTTTTGCTCAACTGATTCATACAGAACTTAACTTATGCGTTAGGCATTTTTAATCCCACACTGTTGTATTGACAAAAATGGGCGGTGATACGCCCATGCTTCTTAGTTATTTTTTTATATAATTTTACGTTGAGTTAAACTCAACTGATTCGCACAGAACTTGACTTTTTATTTGAATTTGTATAATGATACATTATTGTGTTGAAAAAAAAATGGGCGGATTGCCACCCCTTAAAATTTTATGTAAACTTTCACGTATTTTTGCTCAAGTGATTTTTACAGTACTTGGCTTCTAATTTGAACTTGCATAATGATACATTATTGTAGGGACTTACATGGGCGGGGCCACGCCCCCTTTAAATTTAATATGAATTAAATTTTTTTTTGCTAAGCACATTCATACAGAACTTGGATTTCGATTTGAGATTTTCGGAATGACACATTATTATGTTCAAGAAAGAGGGGCGGGACCACGCCCCTTAAAATTTTATACAAGTCACGTATTTTAACTCAACTGATTCGTACAAAATTTGGGATAAAATTTCGATGTTTTTAGTTAAAAAACTATTGTGTTAAAAAAATAGGTGTGGGACCACGCCTCTTAAAATTTTATATCATATTTCACGTATTTTTGCCCATGTGATTAGTTCAAAACTCAAGAAATGCTTTCGATGTTTATAATAAAAAATTATATTTATATTTGTGATTTGAACGGGCTAAAGTTCGTATCGCTTTTTAAGCCAAATTACATGTGATAATTATTAATGAACAAATAACACCAAAGTCTGTTGTAAATATTCTGACAACACATAGTTGAACGGAACAGCCAGCCGTTTTCGAAGGCCACTAAACCTTCATCATCAGCGTTCTTTTGTGTTTGGTCCACTGTGTGTGGTGTCAGTTGATGTAGATTTCTGCTTTATATACTTAGCATTTTATTGCAAATGGAATATGTGAATTGTTTTGATTCATCGTATTTCAATTTGCTGAAAGCTTTTTTGTATTGTAAGCTCAATTTTACCATCACTATATTTACAACAGTCTTACCATTGTCGTTTTGTTCTTTTTACTAATTATACACATGTTACTTAATTTGCCTATTTTTTGTTCTACTTAAGACAAACTTTTTTGGTTTGTTACTATTAAGTATATTTTTATTTGATTTTTGCCACAGGCCCATGGCTATTAATTTTTTGTTAATTTTAATTATTATTCGAACTCCATTTGTTTCTATATTTGTGATTTAAACGGGCTAAAGTTCGTATCGCTTTTTAAGCCAAATTACATGTGATAATTATTAATGAACAAATAACACCAAGTCTGTTGTAAATATTCTGACTAGCACACACACACACTTGACACAGTGGACCAAACACAAAAGAACGCTGATGATGAAGGTTTAGTGGCCTTCGAAAACGGCTGGCTGTTCCGTTCAACTATGTGTTGTTAGTCAGAATATTTACAACAGACTTTGGTGTTATTTGTTCATTAATAATTATCACATGTAATTTGGCTTAAAAAGCGATACGAACTTTAGCCCGTTCAAATCACAAATATAGAAACAAATCGAGTTCGAATAATAATTAAAATTAACAAAAATAAATAAAAAAATTATATTGTTGACAAAAAAATGGGCGGGACCACGCCCCCTTAATAATATAGATTTTCACGTAAATTTAGTACTAATCTGATCTAAAACTTAAGGAAACTGGACACATAGCTTGGTCACTTAAAAATTACATATCCTAAAAAAGTGGGCGGGCCATGCCCTTTTTATATATCAATGTTATATTTCAATCACTACTCTTCAATAAATTATTACCAAACTTGGCACATTATATTAAGATAACATCTAAATATTCCCAGGGAATTAATGTCCTGTTCCCACGATGTCGACAGAGAACGATCATTACATGGGAAATTTGTTTTGAAAGGAAGAACATTTATCTACATTTTTAAATATAAGTAATCTATCGAACGTTTTCCGTCGACATCGAGTGCCAGGCTGTAAGATTTTGCCAAGATGAAATCCTTGTTTAGAACAAACAAAAGGCGAGAGAAATAAAGTGTAAGAAAATTGGGAATTTTCGAAGTTGCTATTAGGTTTGTAATTGTTTTATTTTACTTCAGGGTTGGCAAGTAATTTTTTTTTTTTGAACAAGGAATATGGGGAAAATTGCCATTGATTATGTTATTCAGAATGGGGCTGATTTTGTTTAAAACTGTGGAATGGGCCACATCCACGAAATCCATTCTTACAAAGATTACAAAAATTTTATTTTGTTAGATATTTATAAAAATTATTAAGGCTTAATGAGAAAAGTTTTTCATGAAAAAATGTTTTGAAAACCCCGTATACCTATAAAGCCTTAATAATTTTTAAGAATAAAGCTGTTTATATATAACGATGTTTTAAAATCAAAATATTTATTTTGTTTTATTTTTAAAATTTTCTACGCTTATTTAAAACGTTTACTTTGCTTTTTTTTTTGCTCAATTGCTGCTAAAACGACTTAATACTAAACATAAATTTGTCAATTTATTTTTACATAAAAATATGACAAACTGAATGGATTTTTAAGATCCTGTTAAAAGCAACATTTATGATAATGTGTTTGGCATTGGGACGCTGTGTATAAAATTGCCTAATTTATAGGTTTATTAAAAAAGAATTTAAGCTTAAGTATGCTTAAGCTTAAACTCTTCAAAAAAAAATCATTATTTTTAAATCTCCTAGAGTTATGCCGCAACTAAAGGCAAAGCAAATCAAAGTATAGCAAAGCAAAACAAATAGACAACAGAGCAAATTAAACTACTTGAAACATTATAAGCTTAATTTTTTTAGCAATAAGGTGAACTACTGTATTAAAAAGAAACAGAGGGAGCAAGAAGGCTGCAGCATTAGTAAAGCAAATAATAAGGACATAAAACCACGAATAATGTTAAGACTCCTTGTACAATAAACAAACGAAATGAACAACTAACGAACTCGAGTGCAGGACTAAATGATGCTGCTGATGATGATGCTGATGATGGTGGTGGTGGTATGAAGTTAACTGTCTACGCCATGGTGCTGGCATTAGCAGCAACAACACACGCACACACACACACACACACTCTGAAAGCTTCACATTAATCTGGGTAAGACATTATCTATGCGCACGTGAGCAAATAAGATACGTTTGTGTTTCGTTTCGTTTTTTTTCCCTTATTTTATTTTTGTTCATGCCCGTATGCATTTAAAAAAAAAGTATTGTAGCTTTTCGTATTGTAACGCTTTACCATTGTTGTTTTATTGTGATTAACAGTTTTCGCGTATTTATTTGCATTTCTTTTCTTTTTTTCTTTTTTCTTTTTTGCCTAAAGACATGATACAATTTATTGCGTGCTCTGGAGTTTTTTTTTTGCCAAATTGTATCCGCTACAGGTTTAATTTAATTTTTGTTAGTATGTGCTATAAAACCAGAAAAATAAACAGAAATACACTCAAAGAAACATTGACTAAAGGGTAGATATTGTAAATACAAAAGATTTTTTCAAAACTATTTTTTTAGACGATTTTTTTTTATTTTTCATACAAAAATTTTCTAAATTTGAATAAAAGAAGTTGTAGTAGGGAACCAAAGCCGTTTGTTATTTGAGACAAGTAAAATATTTACTAAAAATAAGGGAATTATATTTTTATGTTTAAGTAACTTCAGAGCTAGTCGAAAAAATCTTTTTTATCTTTGATTTCAAATTTAGTAACACGTAATTCACACGTTGACTTTTCAATGATTTTTCGAAACACGATTTTTAGAGTTTTTACATTTTAGAACATTTTCCGTTCTACGAGTTTTTTTTTCAAATTTTCTTTACACATATTTTAATTTTTTTTATGTTGCTTTATTTTATTTTTTCATTGAATGTGACAACAGCTTTTTTTAATGCAAAACAGTGTTACCTGTAGGTATTTTTATCACTAATATATGAGTATAGGGATTATCGGAAAAATTTTTTATTTTGGACAAAATGTAGGTATTTTTTATTCTCATATTGCATTTTTTGTGCATAAATGTAAAAATAACTACACTAAAATATATATTTTAACATTTAGGGAAAGAAAAAAACGGATGTTTTAAAAATATACTGGCAACACTGTTACAATTTTTGGCAGAAAAAAAATTAAAACGAGAAACATGGAAAAAATCATCGTATGAATGTAAAATGTTTTTGGAAGCAATTTTTTTTTGTTTACCAAATGTTTTTTTTTTATAAAAACATTTACATTAGCTCTGTTCGCGGATATTTCCGTAGCAATATTCTTAATTAATTCGTAATACATAGATATTAATTAGTTGAGAGGAGACAAGTATTGAACCAACAACCTTCTGACTGATAGACAAGTACTCTAAGTCCTAGTTTACACTATGCAAGTGTTATTGCTAAGCTGATTAGCGTGTTAGGAGAGAAAGACAAGGGGAAAAGAAATGTTTGCATTCCCATGGTCTCTCTCTCCTAAAAATTTAGAAAAGCTGTTTACATCGTTTAAGTAAGTAAAATTTTATGCACTAATTAGGAGTAACTCATTTCCTAAAATTAAATTTTTAGATTCAAAGCGAAATTGTCTACTTCTTAGGATACAATTTCCCTAAGCTTATAAAAGATTTTCCTATTTTTTAGTAAATTTTCCATTAATGTACTTAAACATTTCTTTAAATGTAAGACATTTTTTGTTTTGTATTTTTATGAACTATTTTTAAGCATATGAACTATTAACTTTTTTACTTATATTAAATAATTTTCACTCGATTTTTGTAAAAAATTTATTTAATGTTTTTTTTTTTAAATTAAAATTTGTGTACCTAAATTTAGAAAATTTCTTAACTTAATAATAATATATGCTTTTTTTGTTGAGTGTATTCTTTATTTTTTGCATGTAAACGTTTTTAGTTTCATGTAACAACCATTCAGTAACGTAACAACAAATTTGTCTTTACCTTTTTGCGCTTCAATAGCGAAATTTTTCAAAAATCAGTGAAGAAGGGGTTTTAACGTTTAGGAATGAATTTTGTTGCCGCGCTATTGTTAGATTTAACATGTTTTGTTTATTTGCTTTTAAAATGAGAATTTACGTGTATTTTCGGTTTTATTGTGCTTCGCTTATTGTGAATGAGTTGGTTGTGTGCGTGTGTGCGTGTGTGCGTTTGTGTGTGTGGGTGTGCTTCCATTTTTATTTCATTGGGATTTTGATAAATCGCAAAACACAAACAAATGCCTGCCAAGATGTTAAACAAATTGTAAATTCCACATGAGTTGAAGGAGTTAAAGGAAAAGAAAATATTTTGTAGGTAAACTTATTAAAAAATAAAAAGAATAGAAATAAAATTTCTAAGAACTCCTAAGCTAGACCCCTATCTTAACCTAAATCGTCAGATTTAAGATCATGGCTTAAAATACTAGTGAAAAATATGTGAGATAACTTTGCTTTTTAAAACACAAACTGCTTGCTTATAAATCTATTTATATTAAATATATTCCCAAATTATTTATGCTTGTTGCATTTATATGCAAATAAAGTGCGTAAATAAAGGGAAGAGCAAATGCTAATGCAAATACTGCAGCAACTGCAAACGTGTGAGAGTGTGTTAAGCTTTCGCCCCGCCCTGTCTATACAATAGTCTCGCAATAAAAGTACTACTTTTTGCTAAAATGTCATTATGTACAAGTAACTGTCATATTTGGTTAAGTTCTCTGAAACCAACAATACGCAAACTGTTATTTGCTGTTATTGCAAAGCAACAAGGCCATACACAAGCACACACACACGCACACACACTCACATAAGCACGAACAAACGCATGCGACCAGGCATGTATGTGTATGCTCGCACAATTTCCATATTTTATAAATCATTTTATGATGATGCATACATTTAATTTTAATTAATTTTCACTGCCAATGAGTGATTAGCATAAATACACATTCTCACAATATTGCTATGTGTGTAACTTGACGTCATCATGAAATGATGAATACTTTCTTTCACGCGCCCACGCGTGTAACGAAAAAAAAGGATTAAATTTATTACAATTTTTATATGACAAACGAAAAAAGTTAATTCTTTTGCATGCAATTATAATGATAATGGAATTTTTGGAAAATATATATGCTGCGATTTTTAAATCAGTAGCAAACTGATATTGAAAAGAGGATTAAATATACTGCTGCAACAATGTAAATGATATTGATTGCAAACAAACAGATTGGACAGGACAGTGCAATAATTATTAAAAACAAAAAGCATGAAATAAATACAAAAAATATAAATAATTTCAATTAAAATCAGTTCTATAGAAAACAAAAACACACAAAAATGCTCAATTCACAAGACATACAAGAATTTTCGATAATTCTAATAAAAACATTACTAATAAAGAAATCATTATGTACCCCCATATTCATAAAAAATAAAACGTATTTGAAATCCATTTAAAGGAAATTTTAAATAAAATACATTTCAATTTCAGTTTAAGTTTTATGAATTATTGGGATATAGAAATTGCCAAGAATTTTTGTACGATCTACAACTTCGACAATACTCGTGAGTTAAAAATTCAGCAAAGACATCAGGGGCCCTGCGCTACGAAACGAAAGAAAATACTTTCGAATTTGTATGTTAATTACATGCAAATTTCAAGGTATTTTGTTTCATTTTAAATAACAGCAATACCTCCAGGGAACAAATTACGACACTAGACTTCAAACAGAATTGCAAAATTTTCAAAAGAGTTCAAAGGCAAAATTTTTTATAATTTCGTTCGATATCGAATACTGCAATTTGCACCCACGATTATATATATATATCTTTTTTTAATTTAGCTATTATAATAATTATGACGATGTTAACAAAAATCAATTGCAATTTTATAAAACGACATCGAGCTTAACAAACACAAGAACAAAATTCTAATAAATATTTAACTATAAAGCGCTAGTGGCAAACGCTATCGGCTTGAAATTTTATTTATTTTTTTATCAAACGTATGATTAATTTTATATAATTAATAGTTGAAGAGCTTTAAAGCTCTATAAATTTTCAACAAAAATTTTGTTTTTTTAAGCACGTGTGATTATAAATTTTATGTAATTATTTAACGAGAAACTTAAAAGCTCTTCAGTAAAAAGTTTAAAAGCTAGAGTAATTCTTCTTCAACCAAATTTGTAATAAATTTTATATAATTAATGAATGATAAGCTTTAAAGCTGCTCAGTAAAAAGCTTAAAGTAAATTTTCTTTTTTTTTTTTCAATTAAACGTGTGATTAATTTTATAAAATTAATAGTTGAAGAGCTTTAAAGTTTTTCAATAAAAACCTTTAAGGGATTAAAATAAATTTTCTTGTTTCAACGAAACGTGCGATTAGTTTTGAAAAGCTTTAAAGCTCCGTACTAAAACCCATAAAGCAGCTACGCTTGGAATATGCACAAAGTGCTAACTTTTACACAGGAGCTTTTGTGCTTTCACACCGACGAGAGTTCAACAGCAAAATGCTTGTTCTTACTTTGCAAAGAAACAAGAACAAGTTTAAGAGCTTTCAAAGTTGTTTACCTCAAATGGAAATATCAGTGTATGTGTGTTTGGATGTAGTTGCCTTAAGGGTTTAAAGTAAATTTTCTTTTTTTAACCAAACGTATGATTAGTTTTATTGAATTAATAGTTGAGGAGCTTTAAAGCTTTTCAATAAAAAGCTTAACGACTTTAAGTAAATTTTCTTTATTCAACCAAACGTGTGATTAATTTTATATAATTATTTATTATAATTTAAAGCTTGTCACTAAAAAGCTTAAATTATTACAGTAAATTTTCTATATCAAACAAATGTGTGAATAATTTTACAGAATTAGTAGTTGAGGAGCTTTAAAGCTCTTCAATAAAGCAAATTCTTTATCAATCAAACGTATGATTAATTTTATGAGGAGCTTTGAAAGCTCTTCAGTAAAAATATCAAAAGCTTAATGCCATAATACAACAAACTTCAATTTGTTTGCTCGTGCGTTTTAATAAAGTAAATATTGCAACTCTTAATTGGTTTGTGCTAAATATTCATTATATTACTTTCTTTTTGCATTCCTTTTCAATCGTCTTAATTTTATTATAGTTTTTTTTTGTTTTTTGCCTGCGAAATTCTTTAATTTATTGCTTTGCTTATAGAAAAAAATTTGATTTTATTTGTTTTGTAATTCTATTTACCTGTGATTGAGACTAATAACAAAAAATTTTTTTTATTTGTATGCTTGAAATTTTCCTTTATTTACTTTACATTTCTTTACTCAATTTACATTGAAAAAAGTGGCAAGGAAATTAGCTCTGAAGATAACTACTCGATAATAACTAAAGTTGTTTTTTTTTCACTTAAATTGCGCTACAAGCAATTTTTCTTTGATAGCTGCTGTGGAAAAATTTGGGCTGTTGGGACAAGTTAGTGATGCAAAGAAAGTTGTTCAAGAACAACTGATATAATAGCAGTTGTTGTTGAGATAGTGTTGAGAAAATCCCAGGCCTTTCCACTTCTTTCGTTGCACTGTGAACATACCACCGTATACGCATATATTCGGGATATTTATTCATCATTCGCCACCGTATGCACACATATGTCTACATAAAATGAAATGGAAAATGTTTGGTGTTTTTGAGGCGGTCACAAAACATGCTTTATGTGTTGTGCGTGTGTAAATAAAATAGCCCTGCATATACGCATGTGTAGCCGATTAATAGTCAGAGTATTTTTTATACTCATACATATGATTATAGCTCATATAGTCTATAAATTTTAGTTCTTGTCATTTGTGCTGCGTAATTTAAAAATGTCTTTAAACATAGTTGTTGGATGTTTATAGTTGTACATATTCGGTTTAAAATTAAAGCATGTGTTTGCATATGAGCGTGTTTTTTTATTTTTTAGCTGTAAGCATTAATAGCTGTTTGATTGCCAACAGTCAAAGAGTACTTGCAACGATACTTTTGTGGTTCTCGGTCTAGTAAATACAATACAATAGTCTAGTAAAGTCCGTTATGATAAAGAATCTATCTAGTGAAGTGTCTGTCTATAATTTAGTTTTTCGCTTTATTCAAAATTTAGCTGGATAACTACATTTTCACATGCAGAGGCTTCTCCCACCACAAGGCTTCCTTATAACCTAGTCTGAGGTCTAGTTCATTATAATAAGTTTTCTAATATTTTAAACATTTTCATTTTGCCATTTTTTTCTCTCTCTAATTTGTGCTTTGGCTTATAAGAAGGTCTTAACTTTTAGCTCTGCCCAGGAAAAGGTGGTTTTAACTTCTCTTATTTGTTTTTCGTGCTTGTTAAAGGTAGATTAAGTTTGAAATTAATGTTAGTTTGTAGTTTTTCCTCCGCGCTCTTCCTCGTCTTTGTATTTATTTAAGAGATTTTCATTTTCTATTTCTTCACTAAGTTCTATTTTCTATATTTTTTCTTCTGCTCTAAGTTAAAAGTGTGAAACATTATTTATTTTAAACAAAAAGGAAATCACACTACAAGTACGTAAAAAGTTAAAAAGGCACCAGCAGCAAGTAGTAAAAGAAAACTTTAATTTGGTTTTCAACACTTTTTTCTGTTATTGCACTTTCCACAAGTTTACAGCAAAAGCATGGTTAAAGCAAAAGAAAATGTTTATGTTGGCAGATTTTTTGAGGAGAGAGCAATGAATTTTTAGAATTTTGAGAATTTTAAAAGTCAGCGTATTATTGAAAAGCAAACTAAAGTGGAATAAGGTGCGTAAAATTAGAATCAAAAAAATTAGAGAAGCATAAAAAAGGTTGCAATTATATTCTAGGAATTGCTTGACACTCGTATTATGTTAAAATTAATTGTAAGTTTCCGTAAGAAAAATAAAAACCTAATTACATATTGCAATTTGGGAAAGGGAAAATGATGACCTTTCCTTTTAAATTATTTATGAGAATTTTCAAGCTTAAAATTTATGTTTACACGTTGTAAGCAAAAACATTAAACACAAATAGAATAATATATATTATTTTATATCCTCATTTTTATTATTATGTATTATGGCTATTACGTGCTGTTGCTTTAGTCCAAACATACTTTGTTGTTTTATGCTAACAACAACAACAACAGCAATAATAATAATAACAGTTGCTGCTATAAACGTGCTAGTATTTTGCTTTTAATTACATTATTACAAATAATTATAGCAAAAGCTATAATCCAGAGTTATGACTTTTACAGTTATTAAATATGTATTTGTACATACAACTATTTTTTTAGCATAAATATTACAAATTAATAACAGCAGATAAAGGAGGATTTTAAAAAGAAATGGCAAATAAAATTACAAAGCTGGTACTTAGTATGTGTTAAATCTCTTTTAATTAGTAAATAAAATTATAAAGCAAATAAAAATATATAAGTTGAATTAAAAATTTAATTAGCTGAATTTGAATTTTCTTTTGCTTAGCACATAATGAACAATATTACTGCAAAAATTTTATTAAGGAAGATTATAACCTTATTTTTTTCCAGCTAAATTAAGTTTTCTTTTCACAGCTGAATAAGCTTTACTCATATGGTGCAATAAGTAGCAAGTATTTCAGCAAATACATTTATAACACTGAAGAGGACTATAGTTTTTTACAGCTGTATAATTTTCGGATAAAACACTTCAACTTTTGTTGATCGACTTGTAGTTCAGCTGTAAGAAACACGGAGAAAAAAATACACATATATCTGTTTTTCTGCCAGCTGAATTACGAGAGTTGATCAACAAAAGTTGAAGTGTGTAAGTCCCAATTCATACGATGATTTAAAAATCTTGTTTTAATTTGGTCCTCTTTTAAAAGTTGCTTCCAAAAACATTTTACATTCATACGATGATTCTTTCCATGTTTCTAGTTTTTACTTTTTTTTCTTTCAAAAATTGTGTCAGTGTTGCCAGTAGCTTTAAAAACCCCCGTTTTTTTCATTTCCCTACATGTTAAAAAATTTCCCCCATACGAAAATCTACAAATTTTAATCATTTAATTTAAAGAAAGATAAATTAAAAACATTTAAGGTCTTAATGATCAAACAGAATTACGGCATAAACACATTTTCCATACAAATTGACACAAAATAGTAGCGCCAGAAAGCAGTCGAGAGATCTATTTTATTTTGACAGCTTTTCTTCTTATCCTCTCACATATATATATATATAAATATTCTCTCAGCAATGTTACCAAAGACAGGCACTGCGACACCAAACTAATTGGTTAAAAGTCTATGTAATTTCGAGCAAAAACAAATTTTGAAACGGTTTATGAGCAAAAATATATTTTTGGTATAGTTATTTTTACATTTATGCACAAAAAATGCAATATGAGAATAAAAAATACCTACATTTTGTTCAAAATAAAATATTTTTCCGATATTCCCTATACTCATTTATTAGTGACAAAAATACCCACAGGTAACACTGTTTTGTATTAAAAAAAAGCCGTTGTCGCATTTAATGAAAAAATAAAATAAAGCAACATAAAAAAAATTAAAATATCTGTAAAGAAAATTTGAAAAAAAACTCGTAGAACGGAAAATGTGATTTTTTTTCTTCCCCTTTTGCTTTTCTATACCGTTCGCCTACAAACTCCAAAAATCGTGTTTCAAAAAATCATTGAAAAATCAACGTGTAAAACAGCACTAAGACTTTCAGAATAATGCTTGTTTTAATTTATTAATTTTATCCCATAAAACTCAATAAATAGCAACTATTTTGCTAAATAACTGTTAAAAACTTTACCAAAAAAATTTAACTTTTTCCGGCTGAATTATTTTTTTTTCGCACCTATATATGATTTGTCTTAAATAATTGATATTAATTCATAAAGTGTTTAGTTAAATTATTGCTGAAATCTTTACAACAAAATAAGTAACCTTAATTGAGTTGACCTTTTTTGCTTCTGATGAATACTTTTAGAAAATTGTTTGTTATAAACACATAGTTGATTTTGCTTTATAAAGTACAGTCAATAGCAAATATTTTGTAACCGATTGTGAAATTTCTGTTCTAACACGTAAAGTTTATTTTGCAAAATTTTAATTCAGCTGGGAGAAACACAGCTGAATTTAGACACATGCAAAGTAAGCTTTGCGTGTGTAAAAGGGGTCTAAATAGAGATTTTTTTCTGCTTTATACAAAGTTTAGTAGCTGAATATTTCTAAAAATTTATATAGTATGACAATACCTACAAAATGCAAAACTTGAAATTTTCTTAGCTGAATAAAAGCTTTCCCTACATTAGTTCCCTACATTAGTACATCTCATTTTGGATAAATTGTTATAAATAGCATTTGAAATGTAAAATATAAGCTCAACACTTATTCAGCTAAAAACGAAAGACGAAAAGTGTGTGCTGAAAATTTTTTATCCAAAAATTCATGCAATTGACAGTAATATAACACGCTGAATTGGAATTTCTCACAGCTGAATGAAATATTTAGTAGCTGAATATTCGTATATTGCAGCTTGAGATAAAACTGATAAGTCCCAAATCACACTGTGCAAGTCTTATTGCTAAGCTGATTATTTTCAGGGAGAGAGAGACGAGGGGAACAGCAACGTTTCTTTTCCCCCCGTCCCTCTCTCCTAATAAACTAATCAGCTTAACAATAAGACTTGCATAGTGTAAATAGGGACTAAAGAAAAATTAAGAAATTGCTGATACATTTAGTTGTATGGAATTTATTTTGCACGTAAGAATAGATTATACAATGGCTATCGAAATATTATTGAACAGAAATAAAGTATTTATTTTCCGTAAGTTAATTTCCTCAGCTGAATAGGAATTGCTGAAGCTGAATTATATTTTATGGTAGCGTTATAACAATTTCAAAGCAGAGGTACTTATTACAAGAGATTTTATAATGTATGCTTATTATGTATGTGACCCTAATTATGAAAGTGTATAAGTCATATATTTATTTGATAGCGATATTTCGTAGATTATATTTAAACAAATTAAAAAACATTTTTATATTATGCATCATTTTAATTTAGGGTTGTACATGTCCCGACTAATATAAGTTTATTTAATATTTATTAAATATTTATCAAAGTTTTTTTTTAAGATTATTTTGATATTTCGAAGTGAAAATGTATGTATATGACTTAGACCACTTTCATAATTAAGGACACATACGTATATCGTTAACTTAATACGAAAAGTCCCTAACTCATTTTTTAATATTTTACAGGAGGAGGGAAAAACTAAATAAAAAAAGATGCAATATTGATACAAAATTTTTTTAAACGCAATTTTTATTTAAAACACTTTACATAAGCACATAATATTGCGTTTAAAAAAATTTTGTATCAATATTGCATCTTTTTTTATTTAGTTTTTTGCTCCTCCTGTAAAATATTAAAAAATGAGTTAGGGACTTTTCGTATTAAGTTAACGATATGCATATATTAATTTTTTTAAGCATACATATAATGTGTTCGTAGTTTTCTTAATTAGAATTTCATAAGCCAAAAATAAAAAGAATTTGTTTCAGGCAATTTTTTTAGCTAACAACCACTCTCTGTTCAAGTGGCTAGGAATTTGTGCTGATGATGAGCGTGGTGGCACAGAAAAATGCGCCATTTCTCGCGGCTAGATCTAGTTTAACTCTTCTTGTCCTTTTTAAAAATACACACTAATTAATAAAATATTTTATTCTATAAAAAAAATTTAAAATACTGAACTTGGGCCTGATTAATAAATTACTGTTTGATAAGAAAATTATTTAAAAAAAATTTCAGCTGATAGATTTGATATGAAAACAAGAATTTGTTGCCTATATTTTTCAATCTATAATCTTATATAAACTAAATATATCCGTGGCAAAAAGGGAAAAAGTGCTTAAGTCGAGATAAGCTGATTTTGAGTTAATGGTACCTCCGTAATCTGCACATTTGAAAGTACTCCTGGGCAAAGTCCCAATTAATTTGTGCGATTTTTCAGGAAGCTAAAGCGCTATAACTTGCGACTTACCTTTTGAGACTTCTAATATAAATTTGGAATAACTGCTTAATTTAGGTTATACGTTGGTATATTTCAACTTAAATGTATTACTTATAGTGTGTAGAACGATATTTGCTTAAAAAAATAAATGTTAAAAGGGAATTTCCCAACTTAGCTGTAAAAGAAATGAAAAGTGTTCTCCTGCAAAACAGTAAAATATGACTTAAGCACTTTTTCTTTATTGCCACAGATATTTCTCTACAGTAAAAATCTTGGTAAAACTAAAATTTTCCACAAATCTTCGCTCAAAATAAGTTTAGTTTTCTAACAATAGTTTCAGTTTCTTTTTATCGTATATTTTAACAAGTTTTTCTTACCTTCCTTTGTGGCAAAGGAAAATATTAAAAACTTTTCTGCAATGTTTAACTTATGGTATATAAATATATGTATGTAGTTTATTTCTTATAAACAAAACAGTTTTACAAATTGTATTTAAAAGAAAAATATTTAAGAAGTTGTAGCGTTTATTTGTTTTAGACAAGAAATATTGAAAATATATATTGTTTTAAAAATGTTTACTTGTTTTTGCTGTAAGCAATGTGCACAAATAGTTTTGAGTTCACAACTCACCTGCAAAGAGAAGAAAAAAGGATCATAATTAAACTTTTGAATACAATATTTAATACATATATATTTTGCTTAAAACTAAATTAATCATTTTCTTGACTAATGCACTTTACTATACTTCAGAAATCATGAACATTTCAAAAAAAAAAAAATAAAAAAAATACACTTGTTTATTTCATTTTGTGAAAATCATTCAAAAACTTTTAACTGAATTTCTTTTTTTCCTTGAAAAAAAAGAGCAAATGCAATTTAAAAGTTTCCTTTTTAACAACTGTTACCAGCTAAATGTAATTAGAATGCAATTTTCAAAAGTTTTCCACGCAACACTAAAATCAGCAGAAAGTTCTCGAAAGAGGGGAACAGCAAGTAAGCAAGCAAGCAACCAGCGTAGATTTGTTCATGTTCAAACAATTAAAACTGTTTAGCTCATAAAACTTTGAAAAATATATTTGAAAAGCGTAAAATAATAAAATAACAAAAAATATAAACATTGGTAAAGAGCAAGTCAGGGAGTAAAAAGTGATTAAGAGATAGAACGAAAACTAATCAAAAAATTCTAATGAGAACATTTCAAATTCATTATTGTTTTTGCTTTTAACAAAGCTTTAGTTTAATTAAAAATAAAAATTTCAAATTAATTTTCAAATCCTGGGAACCAACAGTAGTAATGTATGCAGTCTTGGAAAATACACAGTAATGGAGTAAATACAATAATTAAATTATTACAGAAATTGAAAGGTAAATATAAGCGAGTTTTATTTTCACTGTATCATTATACATTTAAGCTAAAAATGCTCAATTCAGCTAGCTGAATATAACTGCAAATATTAACATGAAAACTCTGTGCAAAAAAAAATCAAACAAATATCAAATTCAGATCGCTGAATTGTAAAACAAATTGTTAACCGAAAATTTAAGCGCTTTTTTATGAAAATTAATGTAGCTGAATAAGATATTTATTTAGCTGAATTGGCATTTATGTACTCGATAGAAATTGATTAGTGTTTTTTATATAAACTGACTCAAAGATTTTGTATAGATATATCTACATATGTATGTGTATATAAATTACGATTTTTTCGCTGAATTAGAAATTTACAAAGCTGGGGTCTAATCGCCGCTCTCGAAAACGATCAGATTTTATCACGTTTTTTTAGTTTGAAATTATGGCGTTCGATATCCAACCATACGATTGCATTGTTCGATAGCGAACTCCATAATCTCAAACTGAAAAAAACTTCACCGTATCAGCTCGTTATCGAAAGCGACGATTAGACCCCTGAAATGGCATTTAAAAGCCAAACAGAAATGTAATGATTTTTTTTTAATAAAATGACAGCTTTTTAAAATCAACAAGAAATAATATAAAAATTTTTTTCTCTTAATCCAAAAAAATTTCATATGAAATTTATGTCCTAATTCTGTTCGACGATTGTATGGACGAAAAAAAGCCACAGTTGTGATTCTTTAAAACAATTATTACTTACTGTCTATGCTAGAAGGTTTGTGTATTTGCTTTATGATTTTGTTCCAAAAATTATTTTCAACACATATATTTTTTCAAACTATTGTATAATAGGCCATTTACACCAGCACAAAATCTAGCAGATTTTAACTAAAATCTTTATGCAAATCTATACCGTTTAGTCCAACTTTTTTTTTTGATATTTATCAAGATTTTTTATCCAAAACAAAAGCCATTAACTAAAAAAATTTCCAAAACTGCAACCAAATAACTGCAATTTAGCTAAGTCACATACCTTTTTAAGCAGACCGTAGCTAATTCACTCATCTTTTTTATAAATATGTTGCACAGGGTGGTAAAAAATAAATAAAAATATTAAATTTTTATTACATTTCCTACAAATCTAATGACAAAATAGATTTTGTTTTGTATCTGAAATCTACTAAAAAGCAGCAAGATTTAGCTCGAAATCTCGAAAGTACTAGATTTTGAGGCAATGTAAATACCCTATAATGCTTTAGTTTAATTTTTACTGTTCAAAAACATGGCAATAATATTTTTATTTTTCATTAGCAATAATAAATAATTTAGAGAATTCAAACACAAGGACTCAAAAGTATTTTTAAACAAAAAACGTCTAAAATCTTGTCACCGAATAATGAAAAAAGCAAGTGCCTGGATTCGTTAAAACGTAAAATAATTTCCACTGGATAATTTATATTGAAAACATTAAAGGTTTTTTATAGTTTATTGATGTTTGCAATACGAATTCTCGTTAAGTTTTTAGCAATTAGTTGGTTACACGTTTCAATTAATTCACTGAATTATATCACAAAGCTTTGTGATATTTCTCTAAAAATGTTTACAGTGTTTTTTTTAATATCTGAGAAATTATATACTTTCTGGGTTATGGTTTTTAATAATAATAAAACAGTAACCCAATTAAAAACTTTGTACACCAAGACTTTGTTTTCAATTTCAATTAAAATTCTTTTCCGTGCAAAGGTAAAATTTCGTATTGTTTTAATAACCATTTTAATGCTTTACCTTTTTCCCTTAAAAATTTCAACATTTCTTTATTCCTCAAAAAGAACAAAAAGCAATAAAAAAAGGTATCAGCTTTCCAGAAGAAAAAGAATAAAAAAAATAATAATTAAATTCATATGCACGTTTTACAATTGTCACATTTCCATTCACATGCGCGAGTGGAGTTTTATTTGCTTGACTATGTACAACTACAAAGTACGTTTCTGTATATGTGCATGTTTGTGTGTGTGTATGTTTTTAGCGCAAATGTCCTTTTATGCTTATGCTGCTACAGTCTTTACACAAAGATTATTGTTGTTCATTTTATCTGGTCTCACAGTGCTTTTTGTTGTACGCAAGCATTACAATTGTAATTCGCCACCAATTGTAAAGAATTATTTGTTTAATTTACTTTTTTTTGAGAATAACTTTTTATTAATTCCTTAAATTTTTTGAAAATTGTGAAAAAGTTTCATTTTAATATTAAGCAAATATACAACAGTACGAACAGTATATCCTTCAACTAAATGACCTCAATTTGAAGTAATGTAAGTAGCCTTTATCAACTCTTAATCAGAATTACGAAGAGCATTTAAGTTTTAAATTAGGGATATCGTTTACTAAAATATCTATCAAAAAATTGGAAGTCCACTTTTTATATTTGACAAACATACATTCGTAAAAAAATCATACTAACTAATCCCTAAAAAATATATAGATTTTGCTATGTGATATACTGAGCACATTTTTCATATAGAAAAATTAAATGAAATGAAATCTATGCATTGTGTATTTTCTATAAAGAAAATTTTTTTGATGAAAAGATGTATAGCCCATTTAATTTCTTGTATAAAAAATGGACGATGTATAGTCTTTTTAATTTTTGCATGAAAAATTTACAAAGTATAGTCCATTAGATATTTTAATTAAAAATTTTTTTTGCATGAAAAATAACTTTTTCGCCTGAAAACTGGACGATGTATATATAGTCCATTTAATTTTTTGCTGAAAAATAGACTATGTATAGTCCATTTAACTTTTTGCATAAGAAATGGACGATGTGTCTATGTATATATTCCATTAAATTTTTTCATAAAAAATTTTTTCTTCTGAAAAATGGACGATATATGTAACGGGTGTTTTTTTTTAGAGGTATAGAACTTTGAATTGAAATAAAATACAAGAAACTCGTTTTAATGTCCATCAATTTGGCTTTATTGGAAGGATAATTTTATGCCATTAGTGTTTAAATATGATTTCGGGCATGTGGCCGCCGCGGCTGGCTCGAATAAAGCCAATTCTACAGGTCCAATTTTCAACCACTTTTTCGAGCATATGGGCCCGTATGTTGGCGATAACGCCACGAATGTTGGCTTCCAAGTCCCCTAACGTTTCTAGTTTGTTGGCGTAGACGAGCGACTTCACATATCCCCAAAGAAAATAATCCAATGGTGTCAAATCACACGATCTTGGTGGTCAATTGACAGGTCCATTCCGCGAAATTATGCGCTCATCGAATGTTTCCTTCAATAAATCGATTGTGACGTGCGCTGTGTGGCATGTAGCGCCGTCTTGTTGGAACCACAACTCATCCACATTCATGCCATCCAATTCGGGAACAAAATAGTCGGTTATCATGGCTCTATACCGGTCTCCATTAACGGTAATTGACTCTCCAGCATTATTTCGGAAGAAGTATGGCCCAATGCCTCCACCAGCCCATAGAGCACACCAAACAGTCAGTTTTTGTGGATGTAATGGCGTCTCAAGGGTCTCATGTGGATTCTCCTCACTCCAAATGCGGCAATTTTGCTTGTTGACGTAGCCATTCAACCAAAAATGAGCCTCATCACTCAACAAAATTTTGCGATGAAAATCAGCATCGAGATCAATCTCATTTTCGGCCCATACACCAAAATCACGACGCATTGCATGGTCTCGCGGCTTTAATTCTTGCACAAGCTGGATCTTGTAAGGTCGCAAGCCTTTTTTTGCTTTTGCGCAAAATCTTCCATAAAGTTGATGGACAAAGCTCCAATTGCTGTGCACGGTGGCGAATCGATTCATTCGGGTCCTCTTCAACACTTTGCTCTACAGCGGCAATTGTTTCTTCGGTGCGCACTGTTCCACGTCTCTGCGGATCGTATTATCACATAGAGTAAACGTAGTGCGAAAACGATACATGGTTAACCGAATTAATTGCTCTGATGGACGATTATGTCGACCATAAAATGGACGGAGCTTGCGGTAAACTTCGCGAACTGAACCATTATTTTCGAAATAAATTTGCACGATTTGCAAGCGTTGTTCTTTTGTCAACCTGTTCATGATGAAATGGCAAACCAAACTAAATATTAATCACTTGACAGCTGACAAAATGGCCGCCAGTTAAAAAGTGATGCCAACTTAAAGTTCTATACCTCAATAAAAAACATCAATTATATACATATATACAGTCCATTAAATTTTTTTCATAAAATATTTTTTTTGATGGACAATGGACGATGTATAGTCCATTAAACTTTTTTCATAAGAAATGGACGATGTATAGTCCATTTAACTTTTTGCATGAAATACGGACTGTCCATTAAATTTTTTGCATCAGAAAATTTTTTCATAAATTTGTTTTGCATTAAAAATGGACGATATCCATTAAATTATTTCACAAAAAATATTTTTTATTTTATATTTTATTTAAATTTTTTTCATTTTTTTTTGCATGAAAAATAGACCATTTAATTTTTTGCACATTCAAAATTATTTTGCATGAAAAATGGATGATGTATATATAGTCCATTAAATTTGTTTATTAAAAATTTTTTACACATTAAATTTTTTAATAAAAAAATGTTTCCCCTGAAAACTGGACGATGTATAGTCCATTTAATTTTTTGCTGAAAAATAGACTATATATAGTCCATTTAATTTTTTCCATAAGAAATGGACGATGTGTATAAAATTTCTTCATAAAAAATTTTTTTCCATGAAAACTTTCATTAAATATTTTTCATAACAATTTTTTTTTGCATGAAAAATGGACGATACATAGTCCATTTAATTTTTTGTATAAAAAATGGACAATGTATAGTGTATTTAATTTTTGTATGAAAAATTTACAAAGCTTAGTCCATTAAATTTTTTTAATAAAAATTATTTTTGCATGTAAAATAAACGATGTATAGTCCATTTAAACTTTTGCTGAAAAATAGACTATGTATAGTCCATTTAATATTTTGCGTGAAAAATGGACGATGTGTAATACTCGTAGTCCATTTAATTGCTTCCATATTTTCCATTAAATTTTTTGAATCAGACAATTTTTTCATAAAATTGTTTTTTGAAATGGACCATTTAATTTTTTGCATAAGAAATTTACGATGTATAGTCCATTAAATTTTTTATTAAAAAATTTTTTGCCCTGAAAACTGTACGATGTCCATTAAATTTTTTTCATAAAAAATAGTTTCTTCTGAAAACTGGACGATGTGTAGTCCATTTAATTTTTTCCATAAGAAATGGACGATATATAGTTCATTAAATTTTTTAATAAAAATTTCTTCCCCTGAAAACTGGACGATGATAGTCCATTAAATTCTTTTGATAAAAAAATTTTCCCTTGAAAAATGGACGATGTAGTCCATTTAATTTTTTGCACGAAAAACAGACTGCCCATTAAATTTTTTGAATCAGAAATTTTTTTCATAAATTTTTTTCATAATTTTTTATTTTTTTTTGCATGGACTTTAGTCCATTAAATTTTTTCATAATTTTTTTTTTTTTTGCATGAAAAATAGACCATTTAATTTTTTGCATAAGAAATTTACGATGTATAGTCCATTAATTTATTCACAAAAATTTTTTTTTCATGAAAATTGAACGATGTACAGTCCATTTAATTTATATTGCTTGTATTGCATATATTTGTATATAATATATATTTTGCATGGAATAATTTTTGTATGAACAATTAACGATGTATAATAGTCTATTTAATTTTTTGCATAAAAAATGGACAATGTATGTATGTCCCGTTATATTTTTTACATTAAATAATTTTTTTATGAAAAATTAATGTGTACAGTACAGAACAGATTCTTAAAGAATTCATTGCATAGTTTAAAACTAGAATTATAGAAATATCTATAAGTTTGCATTAAATTGTGATTTTAGTTGTAGCTCAAATTTTATATTTAGATCTAAGGACACAGAGGGGATAGATATGGCCTTGCACCAATTGCAATGAATTTTACGACAGAAGTTGACTGCATAATTCTAAAAATAGTTAATAGGCTGCACTGCTTTGAAAGCACAATTGAAGTTAAAATTTGAATTTTAATATTAAAAATATACGGAAGATCTTAATGATACTGAGCCAATTGCACTGAAATTTTGTTAACAGCTTAACTTTTATTTTATTAAAATAATTATGAGATTTTTTTTTTGCATTCTGTTTACAAATAAGGGTAAAGGATATATGGGACGAAAGCATGTCGTTGTGGCGATTGTTTTCATATTTTGCAGGTAGCTTAAATGCACAGTTCTAAAATATGTTACAGATTTTCTTTGCATTCTGCGAAAAAAATATAACTAAAAGTGAAAGTAAAACAAAAAGGATATATGGGAGGCTAGCATGTGCTTGCAATGAATATTTTAATATTTGACATAGAACTTAAACACACAACTCTATAAACACTTAAATTTTTTTCTGAAATTTTTGGCAGGACCCTGGCTAAAAGTGATTATAAAATACAAAAGTATCCCAGCAAAAAATTATCGACACTTAGAAGCACTAAAAGCTGTTAGAAGCAATACGTTGCATCTCTAGAAGCACTAACGTAAGCGAGACCATTAACATATGTTCTACGCTCGTACACGAACAGTACACAATTATATATGTATGTGTATAGTACAGGCATACTTTTGGTGGATGATTTATTGCTATTGCTTCTAAGTGGCTCATCGCGAACAAAAATCATGCATTATAAAAGCGCAATTGCAAGTGATTCCGTTCCATGGTCTCCCTTACAAAAATGCTTCCAGCAAGCAAAAATTTTTGCTGGGATATATGGGAGGCTAGCATCTGTTTTTTTTTTTACCGGCCAAAGTGATATTGACCACAGATCTCATTGTAAGTAGTTATACCATAAATAATTATAGTTAATCTTAATATATAATTTTTAGAATTTAGGATGAAGAAAATTAAGGACATCTGGCAGAAAGCCCTAGCCTGCCACCGATTGAAGTTGAAATTGATTACAGATCTTAATAATAAAATTTTGTAAATTTTGATACCAAAATAATTATAATTACACTTAAAATATAGTTTTAAGAAATTTGGGAAAGAAAACATGTCCTTGCATTTAGTTTTTTTCAAAATTTTCTGAAATCGGATATAAAACGTCATTAATCTAAAATTTGGCTGTCTGTGATATCTCTTAAAATTAGAGGATTTCACTCTATGAAAATGAAGCACTGTTAATTGTTTTCTCAAATAGCGGAAGTTGAGACTTTTATTTTATTTTTGCTCTGATTAAATTTTGTTATGTTTTATTGTTGTCGAGCAGTCATGTGTGCAGCCAAGCTGTGTTGTTTTTATAACTGTTTTGCTGTTGATGTTATTTTATTATATACATATGTGTATGGAATGTGTGTGTGTGTGTGTGTGTGTATATGGGAGTTTTTTTTCACATGTTATTATTTTGCTTTTTTGTGTTATTGCTCTCTTTTATTGTTTTCTTTGCAATAAACATTTTAATTGTTATTTTTATTCTAATTTAATGTACGAGAAGGACCTATACACATATGTGCTTGTGCTATTAGAGAGCTCTTGGCGTGTAAGAGAATAAAAGGCAGAAAAGAAAGAGTGTAAATGAGTTTTATTGTATGTTTAAGGTGTGAGGTGCATAATTTTTCTTTTGTTATCAAAACATTTTATTGTCAAATTTAATTACTTGCACACATACATACATAAATACATAAAAATTTATAAACTTTTCCTTTACATTTTTCATAAAAAAGTTTTGTAATAAAATTCGGTTTGCAACCTTTGGTATCAAATTTAATGTTTTTGGGTTTTCACGGTTTCATGGTTTGTGCTTAGGCAGCTACTTGTGTTCTTTTAAAAGTAAGAATTAACTTTTATTTTGTTTGAAGCAATAAAGAGGTTAATAGGTCACATCGTTCACAATTGCAATATAAAAAATAAATAAGGAAATATGGAATTTTATATGCAAATGCTTGACATTTCTGTAACGAACTTGATAATTTTTAAATTTATTTTTAGGCTTAAAATAGTAAAATTTTGGAAACGAGTCAAGTTTATGCTATTTGAATTAAATGCAATCAAATCAAACTCTAGGGCACATATTGATTATATTTACATTTTCCTCCTGATATTGATAAAGTAACGCAAACTTATTTAATCTCTAAGCACTATACTTCCTTTGTAATTTCCGAATCTTTTCCTGCGAAACATAAGAAACAAGTTTGCGTAAATATTAAAAGACTCTATTAAAATAAGAAATATTTAAAAAGAGGGGGGAGTCATTATGAATGTTTGCAGCAACTCTCTGCCACCCGCCCTAGTGAAACTGATGTTGCAAAAATTATAAGCGCAAAAATAAAATCCATTATCTTCATAGTCATCATTATTTACAGACAACTACACTGGCACTAACGCTGGTGCTAGCATCAGCAGTTATTTTAGCAGGACTATATAACTGATGATGCTCTGACAGTCGTGATGTCGATGTCGATGTTGATGAAAACTCGTAGACATTTCAAATTTGAATAAGAAGACTGTAACTAAAAGATAAAGTGAAAATTATAATGTGCATCATAAAAATATATTAAACGCGTATTATTATAAAACAAAAACAAGAAAAGAGAAAAAGAATTTAATTAAAAATATTTCCATCATCTACAATTTCAGCAAAACTGGCGAATCTTGTTTAAATATCCTTAGTTTATTATTTCGGTAGTCAGTCCATCCGTCCGTCTGTCTGTCTGTCTGTTCGTTTTTTGCTCATTCATATTCATTGCCTGCAATTGTTGCTCTTTGTTTTACTCCATGGTATTCATGGTCTATAGTTATGTTACCACCAGCTTCTTAGAGTTTGTCTTATTATTGTTTTGGGAAAGTTTTCACCCGCTGGCTTTAAAATGCTCATAATTTAGCTGTTATTAATATTATAAATAATTTAAGTTTATAGTAGCAGTAGTTTAACCATATTAAGAGAGATAAGCTAAGAGAAATTGGCAGGTGAAAAGGCATGTATAGTAAGCAAATGTACGAAAATAAAAATAACAAAACTAAAAGTTTAAAGAAAAATAAATTAAAATTTATTTTGTTAATGAAAAAGAGATTATTTCCCATATAAAAAAATCTTTTCGCGACAACAATTCTCTAGAAAAATTTACTTGTCCCTTATACGTATTTAAATTTTTTAAATTCTCGTTCAGCCGTAATTCTGCTCAATATGTTAATTTTTTTTTCATAATAACTTGTGGAAGTGCACATTTAAGCATTCTACCAAATAACAACTCAATTGCTGCAAGGATGTGACTGCCTCCTATATATCCTTTATTTTCAAATGTGAATTTTGACCAGAATTATGATTATACTTAAATGGAAGATATTTTAAAGTGTTTATTGCCCACAGAGAAAATCTTTTCAACACAAAAATTTTTTACAAAATTTTTTTATAGCGAAATTTACGATAACTTGTGAAATATTTCTTAAATTAAATACTTAAGCTTCCTTTCAAATACCTGTTGATCAATTGCAAGGAATTACTTATCCCCCATATATTCTTACATTTTTTTAAATTCTCTTTCAGCCGTAGTTATGATCCATACGTAGAACAACTTGTGAAAATATACATTTAAGTGTTTTACCAAATAACAACTCCATTAAGGATGTGGCTGCCTACCATATATCCTTTATATTAAAAAGTGAATTCTAACTATAATTTCAATTGAAACGCAGGCGAAAATTGCACATACCTCATAGGATAACATTGATTATACTTAAAAAAGGCACTTTATTTATTTCCCATATAGAAAATGTTTTTCAAGATACAAGATCTCAGGAAAATTTTTTGTCACAAAATGTCCAAAAACTTTAGAAATATTTTAAGATACGCTGCAAGTTTTTGTTAATTTGGTGCAATATCTTATTTCCAATTTATCTTTAATTTTTTTATTTCCTTTTCAGCCGTAATTATGATCAATACATTAATTTTTTTTCATAACAACTTGAGGAAGTGTACATTTAAGCAGTCTACCAGAGAACAACTCAATTGCTGCAAGGATATAACTGCCCCCCCTATATCCTTTATTTTAAAAAGTGAGCTTTTACTAGAATTATGATCGAAACGCAAGCGAAAATTGCATTTACTTTATATAATGGCATTTTTAAGTGTTTATTATCCATATTGAAAATCTTTTCACCACACAAAATTTCAAGAAAATTTTTTATTTGCAAGATTTGGGCGCAAGTTTCAATTGAAAAGTGCAGCTTTAGTCGCAGAATTTGTACAGATATACTTGTGAAATATTTCTAAAATTAAACACCCTAGATTCTTTGCGAATTACTCTTCATTTATTGCAAGGACGAATCCCCCATATATTCCTAGTTTTTTTAAAATCCTATTTTAGCTGTAATAATGATTATTATGTAATTTTTTTCGCCATATAAAAACTCAATTGATGCAAGGATGTGGCTGCCTCCCATATATCCTTAATTTTCAAAAGTGACTTTTAACTAGAATTATTAAGGAAAAGGTATCAAAAATGTTTGAACATGTATACAATTTTATGATATGATTAAGTTTTTGCAAGGACATGCCTACCTGCCATATATTCTTAAAAAAAAATTCATTTCAGCTAAAATTGTGATTATAATATGGTTAACATGTTTAATTTTTTATAGATTTATACAAGTAAGCTCTTTAGTGAACTTCAGAACAATCGTGACAAGTGCACGTCCAACTACATCCTTATTTCAAAGAAAAATTTATTTTAGCTACAATTTTATTTAGAATGCAATAAGATAAATTAACAATTTTTAAAATCATGCATATTAAGTCATGATAAAGTTTCAAAGAAATCGATTTAAGGACCCAGCTTACTCCCATATATCCTTTATTTTAAAAATTTGTTTTCAGCTTAAATTTTTAGCAGAATTCTTTAACCTTACGTATATGCCCCTTGAAGAGTTTATAAGCATTTAATGCTAAAACAGGCCTACCTCCCATTTATCCTTAAAATGTAATATATACATAGTTCTGGCTTTGCCTAAAGCCTAAATATTTCCGGCGCTCTTTATTTTACATAACTAAAAAATTTTACTTCAGTTTAAGTCTAAATTTAGGCATCTGCCGAATATCCTTGATTGTTATATTTAAAATTTTCGCTGCAGTTATAGTGATAGTGCTTTAAAAATTTCTATTTGTTTTCAAAAATTTACGGTGAATCTTTCTAGAAAATTTTAAATCAAACGGTGAAAGAGCATGTTTCTTTGTAGGATAATCAATTATTACCAGGATTTGATTTTTAATCCATTTTTAATTTTTGTAAAGATTTTTGTTTGAAGCTTTTTAACTTATTATATTTGTATATTTGATTCTCAAGCTTCTGTGAACATGTTTAAAAAACTTTTGGGTTTAAGTCTACTAGAGAGTTATTTGAGCAGAAAAGAAATGCATATAAACGTTGCTTATCGAACAAAACAAACAAAAAATTTTATTACATTAAACAGTGAATGTCAAGTGAATATACTTCAGCATCTTTATATATTTCTAAATAATTTTAACTTTATTTTTATACTGCAAAATTGTGTATATGATGGCTCAAATTTGAGTTCCTTTGAAGGTCCTTTTTAGTACTAATTTCCCGTATGAACAATCCATTAAAATCAATTACAATTTTTTAAACTTTTTTATTAAAGTATTATTGTTTTTCAACTTAAAACTTTTCCAAAGTTCTCTTTTCCCACCTTAACATCCTTAAAATATTGTAATCGAACATTTATAAGCATTTCCATAAAAATTCATCAACTTGGCCAACAATAGAAATTTAATATTTGCCTTAATAAGAGCGTTTTATAAACTGGTTAACTTTTCCCTTGTTGAGAAAGAAAGCAAAAAATAAAAACAAACAAATAAAACCCAATATATATGCAATAAATTTATTCCTTTTTGAAACAATACATTGAAGGAACAATTAATTGTTCTAAAAAAAATTACACAAACACACGGGAAAGTTTGATTTTTTTTTAAATTTTAGCCAAAAGAAAGTTTAGCAAAATTCACCGCATAAAATGCCAGAAATAAAATTGTAATTAATGAAATAAGTTTTTAAAAAACAAGAAATAGATAAAAATAAAAATTTAGCCTCAACTACAAAAATGTATCAATTGAAATTTCAGAAGAAAAAAGAAGTTTTAAATCCTTTCTGTTTAATAAGTGATTTTAACTTGCATATTTCTAGGCGAAGAGTCATTATGAAATTTTAAATGTTAAAGGACGGCATAATCTTAAGGCTTCATAGCTATTTCTTGCTTTTTGGAGTAGTATTTGCAAAATTGTAATTACTTGGCATACTTTTGGGGGCTTTGCTGATTCCGAACAGGGCTTTGATTTCAACTTCATATACTAATTACATAAAACTTTTAATTTACAACTGCTGGAATGACATTAAAATTTAAGAAACGTGGTTGCGTTATGCTTTCTCAATTTATATTTTTATAAAATTTCTAAACTTTTGCATATCTTTAGGGGCCAATAACAAGTAAGCAGTACATTAGCAGCCATTTTCGCCTATCAAATTCAGCCATGTCAAAAGCGAATCTTTCGTTTTTTTTTTGTAGAACCAAAAACTCAGATTATTTTGAATTTTATATTGAAATTTGCTTATTACAGAATTGTTACTACTTTGAACTTCATTTTCTAAGAATAAAAAATATTGCACACTTTTAGGAGGGAGTTAAATGTTTAAACGACTTTTATCCGCACTAGTAAAAAATAGTCTTAGATAGGTGCGAAGATTATAATCATTTATCACAAGCAAGATAAGATCTTTGCTAATTTGTTTGTTTTTTTTTCTTCTTAATTTTATTAAATAATGTCTGCCTTCTTTTAGGCCGCATTATAGAAAAGTTATTATATAGAGCTGTGTAGGAAAAAAACTGAGTTCGAACTGTTAAGCTGCAGAATTTTTTCTTTAATATTGATTAATTATTTTGAGTACTCCCAAATTTTTAAAACTGAGAAACCTAGATTGTTATAACCCTTTTTATTATTAAATTTAATTTAATTTGATAGTTTGTGCCTACTTTTGGGTGGAATTATAAATAAATAAAATATTAATTTTATTATTGCATACTTTTGAGAGATTTTTAAAAACACACACTAATAACTGAAAACCCCAAAGAAGTTTTAATCATTTGCAACAAGATAAACTCATAAATATTATTTTTTCTTAATTTTATTTAAAAGTTTATGCCTAGTTTTAGGCACCATTATATAAAGTTTTTTTTTGTAGAACTGACTAAAACTACTGAGTGGCAACCTTTAAGCAAAAAATTTGTCCAATCTTTCTAAGTACAAAAAATTATTGCATACTCTTGGGAGAATTTACAAAACCTCGCTATTAATCACATGGACACTAAGAAACTTTGGTATTTATTTTTCTAGTTGTTTTGTCTAAATTTTTAGCATTAAAATTTAATGACATTACTGGCGGCTAACAATACTTTAAAACGACAATTTTTCTATTGTTTTAGTCCTTTTTAACTCTAATTAATGACTGGCTTTTACTTTAAAATTTTTCACTTTTAAATAACCTTTTCTTAAACGTTATTTTATTACAATTCATTGCGCTTTACAGTTTGTTTTTGTTTTTTTTTTCTCTCGTTATAACAAAAAGAGTACAAACAAGCTATTACCAAATGAGACTCATAAAATTGCAATCAAGCAATTTCATTACCTTTTTTTGCAATCCATATTCTTTTAGTATTTTTGTTTTCTCTTTCCTAAAATTTCGGTGCACTACAACTGAAACGTATTGTTTTATTTCACGTTAAAAAAAAAGAGCTAAAACAAACAGCGTAATATCTTCGAAAAAAAAAGTCAACTAAATTGAGTATGGGCACTTGAGAGGAAAAACAAGTGAAAAACTATTTGCATGTGAAATGGTTTTGAAATTGCTGAGTTCGTCGTAATATTGAAACGCTATTAAAAGGTTTTTCTTTTAACTGAAGTAAAAAACAAAAAAATAAAACAAATTTAAAGCAGATGTAGTCACTTTACTGAATAAAAACTGCAAAATAGAAAATCAAATAATACTTATCAAACAACATGAGTCAGCTGTGAAAGATTTTTAAAATCTCCAGCAAATAAGTGTAGCACTTGAGCTGGAAATGGAGTGATTTAAAAATATGACTGAATGATATATTCGACATATTCTCAACTAAAATGAAATTGGTTTTTCAAAATGGCTTTTAAAACCAGCCTGCATAACAAAAAATTTCGTTTAATATGAGCTTTGACTTTATGCCTATCAAAACGTAGCAGAAAAATGTGTAAGTGTGTTTGTTATGTTTCTTATTTACACATGCCTGCATGAATTTTAAATTTCTTTATTCTTTTCCGTTTTGCACATCATTTACTTTTTAACAAGAACGTAAAATAAACATTTATTAGCTGCGTATTTGTTAAACATAATTATAAGCCTTAAAGTATGCTTTATTTTTCAATTATTATCTTGAGTATGTGAAACAGTGGGATTTTGGTTTCAAAGATAAATAGAGCTAACGTTATCCTTTTCAAATTTCATTAAATGCAAATGGTAATATTAAATTTTAAAGCTCAAAATTTAGGCAAAAAGTTAGGAGAATAAATACTAAAGTTTCTTAGTGTATCCCTATGATTAATAGCGGTTTTTTAATTCTCCCAAAATTATGCAATAATTTCTTAATACTGCAGAAGGTTCAGAAAAAACGTTCTTGATTGAAAGTTCCCACTCAGTATTTTAACTTAGTTCTGCAAAAAATTTTTTGTAATGCAGCCTAAAAGTAGGGACAAGCTATCAAATAAAAGAAACGGCCTGTCCCACTATGTTACCAAAAATCGTTCGATCGAATATTTACATATATTGAAAATAACAACAAATTTTCAAACGTTATTGTTGTTTGCAATACAAGTTGTCGATCGAACGTTTGCTGGTGACATCTTGGGACAAATTACTATAACTTTATAGGGTCCTCAGTTAATAGCGTCTGATTTTAAGTCTCCCAAAAGTATGCAATAATTTTTCAATATTAAGAAAAAATACTCTTCAGGTTGAAGCCTGGTATGAAGTTTTTACGAAATTTCACATTAGTAAATTTACATTTATTTCTACACGGAAAAATATTCGTGTAGGCTTTTTTGTATAATTATATTTGCATACACACAAAATCCTTTATTTTTGAAGTTACAACACACAAAAATACTAAAAATTAATAACAATTAATTGTATGAACATTAATTTTTGTTTCAGTTGACTAAAAAAAAGTCTGTACTTATGTTTATAACATCCCTAAGATAGGCAAAAAATTTCAAAAATACCGAGTACTTTTTTTTGAAAGTAGCAAGTTTTAACAGCGCCTGTATTCAAAATTCTCTCAAAAGTATGCAATAATTTATCAATATTAGAGAAAAAAATTCTCTCTTCTGACAGTTCTAACTCACTTTTTTACACAGCTCTATAAAATGCAGCCTAAAAGTAGACAAAAATGATGACATGAAATTAAAAAAAAATTAAAAAATTCGAAATTATCTCGCTTGTTTTAAATGATTATAATTTTTTTTAGTGGGAATAAAAGTTAAATAAATTTAACGTCCTTCTAAAACTATGCAACATTTTTATTTTTAGGAAATTAAATTCAAAGTAGTATTAGTTCTCTAATTGGCAAATTTTAATATAAAGTTTTGAATAATCTGACTTTTGGGTCCTGCAAGGCATACAAAAAAATCGAGAGAATCCGTTTTGTCATGACTGCATTTTATAGGGGAAAATGGTTCCTAGCATACTGCTTAAGACAATACTGCTAATGACCCCTAAAGGTATGCAAAAGTTTAGAAATTTTTTTAAAAAATATAAATTTAGAAAGTAAAATACAAAAACATTTTTTCAAATTTTAATCTCATTTCAGCATTTTCAAACTAAAAGTTTTATGTAATTTTTTAACAAATTATTGATTTTCATTTTTATAAAAATTTTAAAAATTAAAAAAAAAAAATTGCGAAAAATTGTAAAGCCTAAACTTATAGTTTTTGTATATAAAACAAGACTTGGATATTCTTCTTTTAAATTGTTTCCTCAAAAGTGAAGAAAATTCAGCTTTTAAACAAAGTTATGAAGGAAGCAAAAAAAAAACGATGTGCAAACTCGATTTTTGGCAAAAATTCGACTTGCGCGATCTTAAAATCTTTTCGATAAATCTGAAAAGAAATCTCAAAACTAATTGACCCTATAAGCTTGCAAATTATGTAGAGCACCCATGAATATTACAAATTACAATCATGCATTCTAAACATTTTTGTCTTTGCGCCTCAAATGTTGCTTTAGTTTTTATAAAATTAGTTTTTATATAAATTTCTCTAAGGTGGCATAGTTGACCTTAACACTCTAGTAGTGATTTTTGTTAAAATGTTAAGGGAAAAGGCTAGATAAGCATACTAAACTATAGTTTAACTACCTGGATGCACGTAAAATCATCATTCTTTGAGCAATAATAATAATAACAACAACAATAGCAGCAGCAGAAGCAACTGGCGCCAAAAGAGCATACAAATTGATACGTGTCTTTGCATTTGGAAAATTCATTTATTTCGAGAACGAAAAAGCAAAGCAGACTCTGTACGACTACTACTGGCATCATCATCGCTGATGATGTTTGCCCCAGATTGCAAAATCCAAATGCTCACTTGGGAAAAAGGGGTGGCTGATGGGCAGACTGGCTGACTGGTTTCTTGAAGATGTGGCCCGTTTGACTGTGTTCTAAATGCAGCAAACGTTTAGTGCTTTTACCAAGTGCAAACTTGGAATGCATGTGTGCAAAAGCACACACACACACACACATAAATAGTATCAATGTTAAATTGTATGAAATGTATACATGCCTCACATGGCTCATGTTGCATTATAAGTAAAATGGAATTGCATTAGACATGCCACATGCATTCAATGGCAAACAAATAGATTTCTTTTGCTGTTTTATTTTTCCTAAAAATTTCTTCAAATTTTTATAGCACTAAAAATCAGTGTAAAAAAATATCAATTGCTGGAGTGTGTGCAGTGGGTAGGGAGCTAGATAGAGAGAGAGAGCTTCTCAAATGTCCATTTGTTAGCTGAACATGTGTAAATTGAATTTAATTATACAAAACAAACTAAATTCTTAAAAAAAAGTTTGCTATAAAATTATATTGCAGCTCCTCAAGGTATGCTTTAATTTATATTTTACTCTTAATTTTAACTGTTAACACATTTCGAGTGTATTGTACATGCTTGTTTATTTTATTGCTTCCCCCTTAACGGTATGCTTTAAATTTTAATTTACTTGTTAATCCCCCCCCCTCCCACACCAGAACCACCCTTAAGTATGCTTCAAATTTTCATTTATTCGCAATATTAATTAAAAAAAAAAACTTCAAAACAATGTTTACTTCTGTATTTTTAAACATTACTAAATAAACGAAAATAACTTAATACTTATAATGATGGTTGCTTCCAGCTACCATAACAAAACTACTGCAAAGTATTTACCTTCTTTGGCCGTAAGAAGCTACAGACATGGTCTCAAAACAAAACCCTCTCAACAATCAAACTCAATGATTGTCGACAATAAAACCTAACGATTATTTTATGAGTTTATCTTTTTATTCTTAAACTTCCGCCAGTACTGCTCCTCTAAAGTCATGCCGAAATATCTTTAAAAAGAGATCTAACAGTAAGATACTTAACATTATGTACGGCTAAACAGGCAAGTTCACTGGTTTTTTATTTAATAGTTGAATAAACCAGCCAGGGTGTACATTATCAAATGGTTGATAATGTACTTTGAAGTGTTTTACTCAAACAAAAAAAAAAATATTAATAAAAAATAATAATAAAGGTTGCAAATAATGTACTTTAACTGTGAAAAGCAGCAAAAAAGTCTTAAAAGAAGGAAGAAACGTTTATAAACTTTTACTTTTATGCAGAAACATTTTAAAACAAATCCCCACTTTAAAGCGCAATAAAAAATTTTAAAATACTCGTTATTGAAAATAAAGCTACCTTATTAAGACTTAACGGGGGGAGCTCTTGGTTAAAAAGGTTATTGCTTTGACTACAAAATAAAAGATGATCTTCAAAAGCCCCAAATTTCACAGCTCAACTTGTGAGAAAAAATTAAAAAAAAAGCAGTGGGTTCAATACAGCCTCTGCAAGCAAATAAAGGTATCCACAACCAACAAAATATACATTTTTATCGAGGTAAAAACTTCTTTCTGGAACATTTTTAGTTATAATAAATTTAATTTGAAAAATATTTATTGGATTAATATTTATTCGAATACCTATTATTCGATTAATTTTTTATTCGAAAAATTTTTATTCAAAAAAATTAAATTTAATTAAATTTTCACCGAATAATTTTTTTTTTAATAACGTGCGGTTTGTTTTTTTTTTATTAACTCGAAAAGTCGAAAATTTTTATTCGAACAGTGTTATTTAAATAATTTTTATTTTTATTTTATTATTTATTTTTAAAAAGTTTTACTGGAATGTATAAATATTTTTTGGTTTTATTATTTTCATATATAAAAAAAAATTATTTTTATAATTTTTATTTGAGAAATTTTCATTAAAATCATATTTATGCGAAAAATTTTTGCACGAACCATCTTATTCATATGGATTATTTTTTCATATGATTTTTAGTCGAACAATTTTATTTCTATAAGCCTAAACAAAAGTTATTGAAAAAATAATAATTCAAATAAATTTTGAACGAAAATTGTTTTTAATACGCTTCTCGTATGGTTTTTTAAAATTATAAGACCAAAAATAATAAAACTTTTTTGAGTTTCCCACCGCGGACTTTTCGAACTTTAAAGGTTTTTACAATTGATTAGAAATTAAAAAAAAATACTCTTTCTTGTTGTAATTTTCAAATTTTGTTGAAAAAAAAATATCTTAAAATATTTTCTTGTTTAAAGCTTTCATTTCAATAAGTGAAATCATTTTGCTTTTTATGTTAAACAAAAAGAAATAATCACAAAAGTGGCATCTGGGATTAGGGAATATTTCTTGTTAAAGAAAACATTTATAACAACATTTTTGTAATTTTTCCAAAGCCAACTGCTTACAAATTAATTGTATTTTATGTAATAAAAAATTATTTGTATAAGGAAAAAATTTTATTATTACTTTTGTGGCAGTTGAGTTGAGTTTCCTCAAGCTTTCAAGTTGTTGAATTTAAAGCAAATGGTTTAGTATAAAAAAAAGTTTGGTAATGAATATTAAATTACATCATATTTGTATTGTAAACAGGCCCCGAAAAATTATGCTATAAATTTCAAATGCGGCTTGTTTGTCATTTCAATGATGTCCAGGACATGATGATGTTGAGCCTAATTTTATGGAGAAAATAATGCAGTCGAAACAAAATAATACAGTAATGATTTAAAAGACTTTTTGCTCGCAGCCTTAAAGCAGGCAATAATTTTGAAAAATTAAAGTGCGCTTGATATAAATTGTTAATATTAAACAGTTTATTCTCATTAAACTGGCAAATAAAAGAAATTTCATTTAATATAAAGCGAAAAATAAATGCAATATTTTTCATTTAATACAAGTATACCAAAAGTATGCTTCAAAAAAAATTGTATTTATTAAGCTTGAATATTTTACTGACAGACATTTCAATGAATTTGCGGAAATTTACTTGAATTTTTTTCATGGATTTAATTTTTTATCAAGCCTTTGTATTACACATTGGCTGTTTTGATTAAAAGGGTTTGAAAAATGTTTGCATTTGCTGCAGCAATTTAAAACAATTTAAGTTTGCTAAACTTTTTTATTTTTTGTTAAACTGTATTTTATTTTTGCCCCAAAACTATTTTTCTTGTATCCTTGTGCCAGCATTTAAAAGCCATAAATTTAATTTCGTTTTTACATCTATAAATCTTAATATTTCTTGTACTTATATCTGTAGCCTCTATCTACAGTTATGCTGTTTATTAAGAATGTATTTTTTTTATAGGAAACTGGCACTACATTCTTGTTTTATGAGCTTACATATCCGTTTTATTTTTGTCCTGGTGATAACTCTCAAAAATACTTGTACTTGCTGCAAGCGTAAAATGAGAAATAAGTAGAAAAAGTGTAATTTTTTTTTTGGTACATTTGTGCCAAAGCAAAAAAAAAAAACTTTATATGACAATATTGCACATCAGTCCATTTTTTTCTATAAACATCTGTGTAAAACAAATGTGGAGAGTCAATAATAATGATGATGATGATGACGATGGTACTGTTATATTACACGTTTCAAACAGATTTCAGTAGTCATAAACAAGTTTATTTTTTATTTTTTATGGCCTGCCATAGTCTCCAGAAAGCAGCAAAAGAAATCTTACTTAAATATTAATTTTAAGCCAAAATGAAAACGATTTCTTATGAATGAAAAAAGATATTTACAAGAAAAAAAAAAACTTTTACAAATAAAATCGAATGACATTATTATATTTCTTATTATTTTTCTAGTGCGTATACATATTTACCTAAAGAACACATTTATAAAACATACTTTCAGGTACTTTAAAATGTCACAATTATTTATGAAATTTTATTTTTAACTTTTCATGTCTTTGTTGCGAATATTTCAAATGGAATATTTTATCATTATTTAGTTAATATTTAAAATCTCTTTTGTATAATTTCTATACTTTAGTATAATGCAAATATTTTTTTTATATTATGTTACCCTTAATGTATGCTTTGAAATATTTATGAATTTATGCAAAAACATTTCTCTATTTAATAAACATTTGTCAAATTCAAAATTTCTATCTTTTAACTAAAATTCATGATGCTGCCTGCATGTGTATTATAAAAAATTCATAAATTTGTTAAGTATCCTCTTAAATACAACAAAAAGAGCTGCCATAATATATGCCATAATTTTAGTTTTATTTCAAATGAAGCAAAAAAAAAAAAAAAAAAAAAAAAAATAGAGAAAAAAGCTAACAAACAAAAATGTGATGATAGAAACATAAATTTATATATATATTGTGAAAACTTTAATGAATATATTGTTCTATGCCGGAAAATATGTCAACTGCCACAATATGATGCTTTTAAGTGTATAAAAACAAAACAATAATTCTGGCTGTCAAAAATGCACTACAAAGCAATTATTACAAAAATCTTTGACATATTTTTTTTATGAACAATACCTTGACCTTTTTGAAAAAAAAGTGGAAAGTTTTTAATGCTAAGGTTTCTTCTGTGAAGCCAGAAAGTATGCATTATATTTTTTTTGAAGTTTCTTCAAGTTTACTGATGTTTTTTCAAGTACAGAAACATTAAGATATAGTTTTTATTTTTCCTTCAACATTTTTAATAATTGATCTTGATGTATTTGGCTTCACGATATACTGTTTAACAAGTTGAGATAATATATTTAGAGAGTAATATATTTTTTTTTTTCATTATATAGAGGCTAAAAGTCTACTATGATTTATTTAATTTATAGATACATTTCTCGTTTGTAAATAAACTTTATATTTGATTTCTATAAAACTAAGAAGGCACTTAATTAATTGCCTTGATTCTTGTTCCCTTTTTGGGATACTACACAAAAAACTAAAGCCTACCTTCAGGCGCCTTAGCAGCAGTAGGAATGAAACGATACCACCAAGGCATCGATACTTTTACTTGATACGGTATCGGCTCAAAAGTATCGATACCTACTCAGTATCGAATAAAAAGCCTCGATACTTACTTGTATCGGTCAAGTTCTTCATATGATTTGAAGAAGTGAAACAAAAGTGAATACAATAAAGAAAAAGTGCTTGAGTCATATTTTACTGCTCTGCTGAAAAAGCACTTTTATTAAACTTTCAAATCGATTTTCGGAAATCCACGAATTAGAAAATTCGGTATTCACTTAAATTTCTTTTAGAAAATTTGAAATTTCGTTCTACACTATAAATAATATATTCGATTTGGAATATACCAAGTATAAGTAAGGTAATATTCCACATGAGATCATAGAACGAAAAAATATAAGAAGTAAGCCATCGCGCTATAACTTCCTAAAAAAGGGCACTAAATAAATGAAATTTTGCCCAAGGGTACTTTCTAATACGGAGATTACATGGGTACCGTCAACTTAAAAACAGCTCAACTCGACTTAAGCACTTTTTTTTTGCCACAGATATATTCTAAACATAAATTTAGATTTAATACGAACAAATGAAATTTTGTTAAACTGACGTCATGTGCAACATTGTTGTGGAAAATTAGAAACGAGTATTTTTGACCGATACGAGTACATTTTACCGATACCTACTTGGTACTCTGTAGTAAAGTATCGATACCAAAAGTACTTGGTTTCTCAGAAAAAGTATCGAGTACCTACTTGTATTTACTCGTATCGTTTCATCCCTAAGCAGCAGTTATAGATTGATTTATTTGCAGTTTTCTTTTAGAAAAATGTAAAGGAATAAATATTTTTAATTAACTTTATATTGCATTTTATAATAAGTAATATAAATAAAAAATAATAATAGTTATTAATATGAACCTGAAATTAAGCTTTAAAAATGTTAAACCTTAAAGTTTGAGTCATTTCTTTTAATAAAAGCAAAAGTTTATTTGTCATACCAAGCGACCTGTCAGAGGAGAAAAGAAATTGCATGAATCTGATTACGATTGAGAGAGAGGCTGGCAGTTTCTTCTTTTGCACATGGTTTTGGTTATTCAGCATAGAAGATTACGTACGTAACCCTTATATTTTAGGTTAAGTGTGCTTTTAAATATTTTTTTAACTAGTAAATGGATGATTTTTGTAAAGTATTCTTCCCTCTGGCTCATCTCGGTGAGGCTATTATATTTTTATTTTATCTCTTTCGCGAAAGGCTAAAGAATGTACTAAATTAAATGTATTTTTTATTTATTTTTTATTTTTATATTTATTTATTTAATTTATTTTTCTTCTTCAGTTCAACTATAGGTATCCTAAAGTTTTTTAATTGCTTTTAAACATTTGGTCATGTAAAACATTTCTAAAGAAATCTACAGAAGAGTAAAAAATTATCCTACTGAAGTTTTTTCATTGCTTTTGCACATTGTTTTTTTTGTGTCTAAAGCTATGTTATTTTCATTAAAATTGCAAATTTATAAAAGAAAAACGTTACACACCATTTAACCACACAAAAGTTTGTACATTTTCCTTTACATTATTTCGCTAGCAAATCCCAGTATTCAAGCCTAAGAGTATGCTTTAGTTTTCTTTCTTTTCACTTTATCTCTCTCTCTCTCTCTCTCTCTTTAGCTCATTAATATTTGCTTTAAATTGCTGAAAGAGGTAATTGAACTAATTTTCTTTAACAGCATTTGCAACTAAATTCCATTATGAATTTTAAGTTTGTGTAAAAATATTTTTTTTTTGGATTTCGAATTAAAGGAGAAACAAATATATATTTATAAATTTCTTAAGGTTGCGCACGTATTATCAGCATCATCATCATCATCATCATCATTGTTATTACCAGGATGAACCCAGCCGTCATTATAAAGAAAATTTTTTTTTTAAATTAACTGTGGACCCGCGACCAGTTTCTCAATGGCGTAAGTAATAAAAGCTTCTGTTACACGACTTCTGCCAGCCATTATGCATTATTTCGTGTTGTTTCTAACGTTAATCACTTGTGGGATTTTAATACATTTTATTTATCCTCATCCAATGCTTCGCATTTAGCCATTTTGTTTTTAAGGAGGGAAAAATTTCCATTAACATTAACATGATCATGGTGTCAATATTAAAAAATTTGCATAAAATTGTTTGTAAATCGTTTATTGGCTCATTGATTTGCCTTGGCGAGAACAGATGTATTGTACAATATCTTCATATAATTATATTTGCATTTTTAGTGGTGTTTTTATTTTGTGTAAGAATAAATATTTTCTATTTTTTTTCAAAAGATATTGAGCAGAAAATTAAAGCACATTTTTAGGGGCTGCAAAAGCATGTTAAAAAGAATTTGAATCCACAAACTGGGTCACAATAAAAATATTAAAAATTGAAATTCATGTAAATACTTAAATATGACAATCTGAAAAAATCTCTTAAATGAATTAAAGTAAAGCCCAAGTAATACCAACATACATATAGTCACCTTAATATAGAAAGGCCCTAACTCGATATTTTTTTGAAATCGAAATTTTAGCATTTTTCGAATTCCAAAAAATAATGGTTTAAGGCCTTTCTAGATTAAGGTAACGATATACATATTTATTTGACATGCAATTTTTCATCAATTTGAAAAATTTGCTTGATATTTTTGTTTAATGAATGTCTATATGCATTTCGTTCCCACTTATGGCACTCATCAGTAGTTTTCAAGCAAAAAAAAATTTAATTTTGTAGCAAGAATTTTAATGTTGAAAAGGCCCTAACGCATGATTCTCCTAAATGTGAACTTTTCTATACATATGTTTGTGCCATTGTAAACAATGCAACTCTAAGCTGGGACATAACATACGAGTCGCAGAGCGTTCCTTTTATAAAAACTACCTTTTAGAAAAAGTAATTTATATCAAAAGTACCTTTTTAAAAAGTACTTTATACAAAAAGTACCTTATATAAAAAGTACTTTATGTAAAAAGTACCTTTTGTAGAAAGTACCTTTAATAGAAAGTACCTTTTATAAAAAGTACCAATTGAAAAAATAAAATAAAATGTATGTATCTTTTTCAAAAAGGATTTTAAACAAAAAGTACCTTCAATAAAAAGTACCTTCTTAAAAACGTACCTCTTATTAAATGCACTAAAAATTACCGTTTGTAAAAAGTACCTTTATAAAAAGTACCTTTTATAAAAAGTACCTTTTTTATAAAAGTACGTGTTATAAAAACTACATTTTATTAAAAGTACCTTTTATAAGAATTACTTTTTATAAAAAGTACCTTTTATAAAAGTACCTTTTATAAAAATTAACTTTTATAGAAAGTACCTTTTATAAAAAGCTCCTTTTATGAAAAGTACCTTTAATAAAAAGCACCTTTTATAAAAATACTTTTCATAAGAATCACCTCTTACAAAAAGTACATTTTATCACAAGTATCTTATATCAAAAGTACCTTTATAACAAATATTTTTTAGTCGTATAAAAGGTACTTTTTATAAAAGATAACTTTTTATAAAAGTACATTTCATTAAAAACACCTTATATAAAAGATACCTTTTACAAAAATACCTTTTACAAAAAGTACCTTTTATAGAAAGTACCTTTTATGCAAAGTATCTTTTATAAAAAGAAGCTTTTATAAAACTAAATTTTCTAAAAAGGACCTTTTAAAAATAGTACATTTAAAAAAATTGCTTTTATAAAAAATTGTTTATATAAAAAGTACTTTTATAAAAGGTACTTTTTTTAAAAGTAGTTTGTATCAAAAGAACCTTTATATAAAGTACTTTTTATAAAAGGTACTTTTTAAATTTTCTTTAAGAACACCTCATATAAAAAGTCCCTTTTACTAAAAGTATCTTTTATAAAAAGTACCTTTTATAAAAAGTACCTTTTATAAAAAGTACCTTTTATAAAAAGTACCTTTTATAAAAAGTACCTTTTATAAAAAGTACCTTTTATAAAAAGTACCTTTTATAAAAAGTACCTTTTATAAAAAGTACCTTTTATAAAAAGTACCTTTTATAAAAAGTACCTTTTATAAAAAGTACCTTTTATAAAAAGTACCTTTTATAAAAAGTACCTTTTATAAAAAGTACGTTTTATAAAATGCAGCTTTTGCAAAAGTACCTTTTATAAAAAGTACTTTTTATAAAGAGTGCCTGTTACAAAAAGTACTTTTAATTTTTTATAGAATGTATTTTTTATAAAAAATTAATATTTACGTTTATAAAGAAGCTTTAAATTTTTTGGTTTCGAATACATATAATAATTTTAGCAAAAATTTGTGTATTTTCTCTTTCACTTACATTGCTCTTAATTATTTAATACTATTATTTTAGAGATTTCTGCTTACCTGTAAAGAGAAAACAAAAGAAAATTTCAAATTAGAAAATTTTTTATGAAAATTTAAAAAGCAAAAAATTTTCAAAAAATTACTATTGCCTACTTTAGGGGTATGTTGCTATAGAAATCGTTTTCTTACAATCACGTGTTTATGGCCCTGCATTATTTAACAATTTTTCAAAATAAACTTTGTTTTATTTCATTTCTTGGCAAGTTTAATTAAATTGAAATGTTTGCCATTGCATAATTAAGGTTCTTAATATAAAGCTTAGATTACATTTTTATGCTTTACTGCCCGTCATAGTAATCATTGTGTGCATATGTTGTGAACATTTCTCTTTTTTATAGCAGTTTGCCGTTTATATAAAACGAAAAAAAGATATACCTTTATGAGTTCAATTTTACGAGCAAGAAAATGAAAAAAAACAGAAAATAATTATCATCAAGTTCCAAAGAGAATTTTATTTGGCTACAGACAATTTATGTGTAAATCTTTCTAGGAGATTGTGTGTGTGTAGGAGATTTTTAGCCAAACATTTGTGATTTCCTGAATGCTTGGGAAACGGAAATACATAAAGAATAAAAGAAACAGCAGCATGTAGTAAAACGAAAAACTTTGATTCTAAGCAAAGCCATAAACATTTTGTAGATGCTGTAGATGAAGTATTTGCTTTTTTTACTATGGCTGATGTGCTCGTTATAATGGATTTGTTATCTTTTCTTTTTATATCGGTTTTCAGTTATCTTATACTTCTTATACTATGGTGTAAATTGCGGGGGAGGGGTGTGTACGAAAGATTGATATAATAAGCAGGATTAGATACATAACAAATTTTCACAGAAAATGGGAGAAAATATTTACAAAAAAAAAATAATAATAATAAAGGATATTACGGCGGGTCGACTTGTATTAGAGACCTGCGTAAAAGATCTTTAAATGTAAATACGTCATGATTTTTAAATGTATTCACGTCGCATGTATTATACTAAACCAATAATAAATGCTGTCGTACTATAAGCGAAGCACGATGTATGTATTGGTGTACGTGTATATCAGTGTTAACAAGTGATGTCGCAAGACAGCTTGTTTGTAACAAACACTCAAAAGAAGTACTGTTGATTAATGTATGCTTGTTATTTTTCATATTGTACGTTTGAGTGTGTGTGTAATATGTAGATGGTAAGCTATTATGTGGTTAACCGCATACAACTAATGTTAATGCATATGTGTGCCTTTGCATGTGAGCAGAAAAATAAAAGATCATACACACATACATGCATGACGTTTGTACACGCGCTCATGCGTAGAAAGAAGCAAGTATCACAAATTTTTCCGTCACGAAGTGTTTTCTTCTTTACTCTTATACCTAAAATACTAAAACAAATTTCTTGCAAACAGTGTTGTTAACTTTTGTTTTATAAGATTCCGCTGTACTAAAGCATTTGAAAAATACCTCGTCTTGAAAGTTCTTATAAGATGTCTTATGCAGGACACTAATTTGTATGGAGGCAAAAAAATCGCTCATATTACAAGGAAAATCGTATTCTAGGGATCAAAATAAGAAAGTTTACCGAAATAACCATACCTCTGAAATCTGTTTTGCTGTTCCGACTTTTGATCCGAAGGGTCCAATTTGGTGGTGGGTGGGCCATCCAAAATTAGTGGGGGTCGATCATACATTTTGACTCGATTGAGGAACTCTAAATGGGTCAAAGTGAGATTTTTTTTAAATTTGACCTTTCAAGAAAATTTTACCATTCGGATCAAAAGTCGGGACATCAAAATAAATTTTAGAGGTATGGTTTCTTCGGAAAACTTTCTTATTTTGATCAATAGAATACGATTTTCCTTCTAATTTGAGCGATTTTTAAATCGACCCGCCATAATGTATATAGATTAAATCGAAATTATTGAAGTGGCCTTAAGGTAATATAATAAAACTTTTCTTTTTTTCATTTGGATTTAAAAAAAAAAATAAAAGCAGATGATAGCAATAACACCATCTCAGTTCTCTTAGACAGTCGATTACTCGTATCTTCCGAACCTGAAATATTCCAGCTTCACATTTTTGCAACTTTTTTTTACCACATTTTTATAGGTAAATTAAAAGAAATATTTACTGTACGGGGAAGAAATCGAAAATTTGTTTTTCTTAAATCCAGTTAGATTGTCACGTGTGGCAACTTTATATGCGTGATTTCTAATAACGAAAGGTTTTTATAATAAAAATTTATAGTTTTGAAACTAATATAAAATTGAAAATAATGTCAAATGTAATTGTATTATTAATTTAAGTAAAAAGTTGTCACGCGGGAGAGGACGTGAGCGTGAGCGTGAGTGAAAAAATATATATATTTTTTTTGCATTAATATAAAAGAATATTGAAGAAAAAAACTATTTTTAAAATTTTTCAAAAATTTTTATTTACTGTTACTTTATCATGTCACTTCGTATGCTTAATTTCAAATTACGATTGAATGTAGTAAATGTTTTCATAACAAAAATTTATAGTTTTTGAAAATTAAAAAAAAAAAATTACGAAAGTGAATGTATTGTCGCGCGTGAGAGGACGTGAGCATGAGTGAAAAAATATTATTATATGTTGCTTTAATATAAAAACAATAACAAAGAAAACAACTCCTTTAAAAATGTTTCAACAAATTTGATTTAATGTCACTTTATCATGTCACTTCATATGTGTGATTTCAAATAACGAAACGTTTTCACAATAAAAATTTATAGTTTTGGAAAATTAAAAAATTTAATATAATATCAATGGTGATTGTATTATTAATAGTACTCAAAATTTGTCACGCGTGGGAGCACTTGAGCGTGAAATATAAGTTTTTTCTCTTCGTGAGTTTAAGTTATAAAAAATTTAAGGACGTTAACAGCGAGGTTTCCGAAGTTTGATTCCCAGGTCCTGCCTCTTGGGTGTTGTTAATTATGGCCACAATATGGGTATCATTTCCTATAGTAAACTGGCTTAAGGCTTTATGCAGTTGAACCATGTATTTATGCATGGATTAAGCATTTGATTTAAGCAAACAAAATGATTTAGCAAGACAATGACGTGCGTGCTATATGAACTGAAAACTCACTCACGTTGCCAAAATAGTGAGTAATATTTCATGATTTTCATGGTGCGCTCTTACAAAATACAATTTTATTCCTTGTTGTATTCTATGACTAACTTTGAAGCTGTTTTTTTATTTTGAGATTGACTTCTTGTTTTGCATTTCTCCTCAAAAGTCATTGACTCCTAAAAGTATGCTTCACTTATGCAAGTGTATTTTTTATTTGACTTTTAGCATGTGTATCTTAATTATATTTAATATGTATTAATTTCCTTTTAATTAAGTACTGTTGTTTCTGGCTGTTTTTATACTTTTCCTAAAAACCCCCCAAGCGCAGTTCTCAAATAACGCTAATTACTTAGATCATTAGTGAAGTAAGTAGCAAAAGGCAAATGATGCTGAGAATTTTAATTTCCTTTGCTGTTTAAAGCGTCTGGTAATAACAAACGAATTAAAGAAATAAAACATAATTCAAAATAAATTTATTAACAGTCTAAAATGCAAATGACCGTTTCGAGTGGGAATATGGGGGATTAGGGCTGCTGTAGCACAGGGATTTTGGTTTCACTGTATTTGTCGTACACATTCAGCATAAGCTAATTACATTTGCCAGCAATCAAAATTAATTTAAATTTTATTAGCATAAATTAATATTGACTGCACAACAAATGTTATGGCTATTGCCATTATAGTTGCTATTTACTGTTATTATGTTAAATACAATTTCCAGCGCCTAAATGTATGCAGTGCTTATTTCCAATACATTAAATTTGCATGTTCATATGGTGGTTTTTACAGCTTATATATATATATATATACAGGAGAAAAAAATATTTAATATTAAATTAAATTTATTTATTTAGCAGCAATTGTTTGTTTTCTATTTGTGGAAAAAGAAAAACTAATTTCGTTTTTATATATACAATTCTCAGGCTTAATAAAATTTTATGAAGTTATTTTTGATAATTTTCTAACTCATTTCGGGATGGAAATGAAATATAACTAAAGCTGCTGCTGGATTTAATTTAAGTGCCGCATTTCTTTTTCAAGTTTTTAGGTATTTTTCTCTCCAGAGCCTTGAAGCGTATTTTTGGTATCATAAAATTTGCTTTTGATTTTTATGCTTTGCTGCATTTATTTCCTATTTATTTTTTGTACATTTTTCAAGAACTTTTTTCTCATTTGTTACGCATTTCATATTTGGTTTTTGTTGTTTATGACCAAACCTCTAAAGTCGTAAAATTTGTTTCGTTGGTTAAACGAAAAAAAAGAAGTCATAAAAAATTATTCATTTATCCATATTGTGCACAAATCTATGTGTATGTACTCGGGAGCACATCTGGTTCTTATTTATTTATTTTAATGCATACTTTTAGGTATGATTTTTATATACATATTTAAATCACATAAACTGCTTATAACTCTATTTTTATCTCCAGCGATTTCAGCTAATCAAAATACATAAAATTTACTTTTAGCATTACATATATTAAAACCTAATTTTAATCTTTGCAAAATAAAATATTAAGGATCTTATTTTTTAAAACGCATCCCTAGGCGTTGTAAAATTTTGTATGGAAAAATATTAAATTACAAAAACAGAGAAAATTTTTTAAATTAATGTCCTTAATATTTTGTTTTTTAACTCTTAAAATTAGGCTGCAATTTAATTCTGAAAATAAATTTTATAAAAATTTTGTTTGACATAAGCCCTAAGAAAAATTTAAAGGTGAAGCAAAATCATGGTAAAACTTGTTATTTAAAATGTCGTAATATATTTAAAATTATGTTCAAACTGCAACGCAGACTTCAACTACCCCTAAAATCGTATCAATAAGATCCTTAAAATATTTTACTTCAATAATTGAAAAAAAATGTCCTTCTCTCTTATATTCTTATTTTTAAAACTTCTAATTCGACTGCAATCATTTGCAAAATGCAACTAAAGCTTATAACTATTTCTGGAATTAAAAAACTAAGATCAGCGGAAAATTTTACTGCCATCGGTGAAAGGATATGGCTTCCTTCCATATATCCTTTTTTTCAAAAATTCTTTTTCAGCTAAAATTATGATAAAAAACAAGAAAAACTTCTGACTATGCCTAGAACTATAAATTTAAGATCCCCAGCAATTTGAAATTTTATCGCTGCAAGGACTTGTCTACACTTTCTTGTATCCTCAATTTTAAAAATTTCCGCAAAAATTAGAATTAAAATCCAGCAAAAACTTCTAAAGGCTACTAGAATCACACTATTAGGCTGTTGAAAATTTTTTTAAATATCATTGCAAGGAATACTTATTTTTAGCATATTCTTCTAAATTTTAAAAATTGAATTTTATCATTAAAATATGACAGAAAAAACTTCTTACTATTTGCAGAATCATAATATTAAGCTGGCTGCAAAGTTTTGTATCGACCGCTGGAAGTATGTGAACATCTCCCATATATCCTTTATTTTAAGCATGTAATGTTAGCCTTAAAAATCAGCAAAATCTATTCAAAATTGGCAGTTATTTCTGGATAATAAATTGCAGATTGAGGACATTCCTCCACCCATATGTCCTTAATTTTTAAAATGGTACGAGTATTTTAGCCACAATAGCAAATAGGATGCGTTTAATATATTTCTGTGATGAATTTAAGCTAAATGAATATAAGGACACACTTGCCTCCAACATATCCTTAATTTAAAACATGAAATTTTAACTGTTATACTACCTTCAATTTGAGTAGTAATTTTAATGTGACAAAATTCGGCCAAATTAATGTAAGAATGTACTTGCTCTCCATATATCCTTTATTTTGAAAATTGAATTTAAAATTCAAGAACTATCACAATCTGTTCCAAACTAAAAGTTATATCTAACTACTAAATTTAATATCAAGGACATGCATATTTCACATATATACTTAATTTTAAATACAGAGTTTTTAGCTACAGTAACAACTAGGATGCGTTGCAAATATTTCTATGACGAATTTTAACTCCATAAATATAAGCATACGTTGGCCTCTCATATATTCTCAATTTAAATCCTGGAATTTTTTATTGTTAAAAATGTTCAAGATTAGAATTTATTTTTCTGTGAGGAATTTTAGCTTAATAAATGGAAGAATGTGTTTGCCTGCATATATCCTTTTTTTTAATATGGATTTCCAGCTTAAAAAATCATCACAATATGTTGAAAATTGCCAGTTATTTTTTGGCAGTAAATTTCATATCAAGGACCTTTAATTTCTAAAATGCTCTTTTAGCTACAACAATAACCAGGAAGTGTTCGATATATTTTTATAATGAATTTAAGCTCAATAAATATAAGGACACACTTGCCTCCCATATATCCTTAATTTTAAACAGGGAATTTTAGCTGTTAATAATTATAAGAAGATATCAATGATATATTTATTTATGATGTTAAGTTTCAGCTCAATTGAAAGAAGGATATGCCCACCTCTCATATATCCTTTATTTGAAATCTGCAGTTTTGGCAGCAATAATGACTAAGATGGGGCTTTATGTAAGTGGCGATTATTATTAAAATTATGCAGTTAGCTTTTGTGGTTAATTTCAGCTTAATCGTTGCAAGGACATGTCTGCCTTCCATATGTCTTTTAATTTTAAAATGCAATTTTTAGCTTAAATTAAGTTTACGACGAAGCAAATTCTACTAAATTACATAATTAACTCTGAGCTGTAGTTTTTTTTTTTTTGTAGTGGTGTAGAAAATTTCAAAACTCCCATATATCCTTGATTTTAAATTAAAGCATTTTTACTACAATTATGCTCAAAATTGCAAGAAAATTTATAACTATTTGTAGAATCATACACTGAAGTTGCCTGCAAAATTTTTTAGCAATTGCTGCAAGGACAGGTGTTGCCGTCATATATCCTTTATTTTGAAAAAATTAATTTTCACAGGTATTATGATGGTTTAGTGCGGAAAATTGCTTAACATGTGCTAAAATGACACAATAAGGCTTTTAGGTGAAATCTTTAATATAAAAAGCTATCATTTAATGCCACAATTTTAAATATTTAGCACCTCCTAGTGCCGTTGACAGCTGTATAGTATTTTGCATGTGTCACTGGATGATACTTTTTTTTTCTTAATTTAAATATAATTTACATTGAAAAAAATATTTTTGTTGTTTTTTTTCAACAAAATTTCTGGTTGAATTTTTTTGTTTGTTTTTTTTCACACTCCTAAAACGTACGTAAATCACACATATAATTTAATATCAATATCGAGTTAACATATATGCCAGCAAAATGCCACTAATATGCCACTACTATAAGTTATTTTCTCTGCTGTTTCATATTACTGGTAAACAATCATGTTTTAAACATGATTACATTGTTCTTTGCAGGCAAAATGTATAAAAAAATAAAGGAAAAATCAGGAAAAGACAAAAAAAGTAACAAAAAGAATAGTACTGACAAAGCACGCACAATATTGCAATCAATACTGAACACACACAGCACACATACATACAAAGAGACCGTAACATATACACATCCTGAGAATATGAAAGGATATCTAACAAAACAAAATTTTAAATAAAAATCAAGCAGGAATTTAATATTAACTCAAGAGGAAGTAATTGAAAATCAAATTGAATGAAAATTAAATGGAATCAACTTACAAAATAACTGTGTAGAGAAGTAAATTTGGTTTCAGTTGTTTTTTTTTTTTTTATAATAAAAAAACTTTATTTTTTCACAACTTAAACCAAATTCAAGCAGAAAAATATTTAAAGAGCAAAGACAGGCAGAGACGTTGGCTAAAACAAAGCCAGCAAGAAAAAGAAGCAACAAAAAGGAGCAAAACTCACCACAGACATTCACAGTTTGAATTGAATGGGTATGTACTCGCATTTAACAAGCAGCAAAAAAAGAATCCAACAACTTTCAGAAAAATGCAGACATATTTGTTAGTTGAATGTAAGAGGAAAGCTGCCAAACGAGACAATTGTTGAAGGGGACCCGCCAAACTGAAGGTTTACTGATGAAACGTAAAAGAATTTATAAACGTCTACTGTAGAGTATTTCCTTTTTTCTTGTTCAAACAACTAACAACTAACTATTATAAAAAATATAAGTACAAACTTAATATTATCTAAATGGTACATCTATAATAGGGATTCTGCTTTTCCAACTGCTGTTGTGTAATAAAATAAACTGCTAAAGCGAGAAATGATAGATAAACACAAAAAGGCTTGTGGGAATATTTCTATTAAAGACAAAGTAAATAATATTTTAAATTTAAAGTAAAGCTTATTAAGGCAATTCATTACAACTCGAGTTTCGGCGATCTTTTAAGTTTGACGCTTTTTTAGCTTCGGCGTTTCTTTCGGTTTTTGGGAATTTTTTCGGTTTTTGGGGATTTTTTTCGTTTTGGAGATTTGTCTGGTTTTTGGCGATTTTTTTTTTATTGTTTGGCCACCTTTTAACTTTTGGTGATTTTAAGGACTTATCTATTTTATTTAAGCGTTTTTTCCATTCTTGGCCATTTTTGGTTTTAGATTTTTTCTAATTTAATTTTTTTTTTCGTTTTAACGATTTTTTCGGTTTTTGGGAATTTTATCTTGTTTTTTACAATACATATTTTTTTTATTTTGGAGATTTTCCGTTTTGGCGAATTTTTTAATTTTTTGGGGATTCTTTTCGTTTTGGCGATTTTTCTGGTTTTTGCCGATTTTTTTTTTTGTTTGGCCACCTTTTTTACTTTTGGTGATTTCTTTTGCAATTTTACCGATTTATTTTATTTTGAGTGATATTTTTCACTTAACGATTTCCCGTTTCTGCATTTTTTAATTTAGGTGATTTTTACTTTTGGTGATTTTTTTTCTATTTTAAGGACGTATCTGTTTTATTTTTGGCGATATTTTTCATTTAAGCGTTTTTTTTTTAATTTTTTAGATTTTTCGTTTCAGCTTTTTTTTTCAATTTAAATTTTTTCGTTCTAACAATTTGTCTCGGTTTTTGTGGATTTATTTTTTCAATACATATTTTTTAGTTTTGGAGTTTTCTTATATTTTAGGTGATTTTTCTTTTAATTTTAGCGACTTATTTTATTTTTAGTGAAACTTTTCATTCAAGCGTTTTTCATTTAAGCGATTTTTAGTTTCACAATTTTTCAGTTTTTGGGGATTTTTTTTTATTTTTAGAATGCATAATTTTTTTAGTTTTGGCGATTTTTTTATTTATTGGTGATTTTTTTTAATTTTAGGGACTTGTTTTATTTTTAACGGTATTTTTAATTTAAGCATTTTTTCATATGGCGATTTTTAGTTTCAGCTTTTTTTCGTTTTGACGATTTTTTTCGGATTTTAGGGATTTTTTTTGTTTTTTTTTTTACAATACATAATTTTTTTAGCAATTTTTGGTGATTTTTTTATTTTTTGGTGTTTTTTTCTTTAAATTTAAATGATTTATTTTAGTTTTAGTGATATTTTTCATTTAGGCTCTTTTTTAATTTTAGCGATATTTTAATTTAAAGTTTTTTTTTTGGTTTGACGATTTTTTGGTATTGAAGGTGTGAATACAATTGGGAGTAATTGTATTTTAAAATCTCCTTCATATGACAGGGCTGATAGTCTACTGAAGATTGCAATTATAATTTCTCATAAAATGAGCAATTATAATTGTAGAGGTTTTGCAAGAATTAAACTTAGCTTTCAATTTGAGATTAGGCTTTTATGAGTACCTTTTCAGAGCTTCTGTAATGATTAATTTATTTCCCCTATCAGCCCAATTATGAATATTCCCGGGGAGTTTTTTCCCTTCCCTATCATTTGTTCCCAGGGAATAATCCTCCTATTCTAAATAGCCGGGGAAGAAGCAAATACGGGAGAGAGTAAAATCTGGATCAGCTGTTTAATGTTTACATATTTTTCTGCACTAACTTGGGAGCCACACGTTCAATTTTTGACTTTCAATTCCATTCAATTTTCAATACACTCACACTTTTTTCACTAACACAATCAAACTTTTTGAATTGAAAACTAGATTGATATCAAATTCACCTATCCATTTATATGGCAATTTAGTTTTCAATTTGAACGGCTGGTCACAGCACACATTGATTGAAGCTACAAATTTGAGTTGTTTCTTCGTCGGTGGTATCTAAAAAATGAAATTGATTAGCAATTCGTTTCACAGCTATCAATTTCAAAGAATTTTGACACACAATATGTGTGATGGAATTGAAAGTGATTTATTGAACGTGTGGCTGCAGTGTAACGCAAAGTTCAGCAATATAAATTTATTAAAAATGTGATGTTTTCATTGTCAATAAGATTTCGTGTTAATGTAATATTTGTTTTTGTTTAAATAAAAATTAAATAAACAGTGTATCCATTCAGAAATGCGGAATAACTTTGTGCTGAGAAAGTGGAGTGAAAACTGAGTCAGGTCCAGTGGACTGTGTGTACAAAGGAAAATTGTAAATTTTACAAAGTTTTTCTTATCGGTCTTGATAATATTAGAAGGAAATATATTATCCATTTACCTATTATGTGAACTGCAAAATTGATTGTTTTAGTATTTGTTCTGAATACAGAAGTAGTTTATGTTTTTGAAGTGCATGTGCGCAGTGTTTAGATAAAAATGCAAAAATATAAAATACAAAAGGGAAATATAATAATTCGGTATTTATTTAAACTTTTTGTTCTAAATAAATGCTTATACTATTGTTTTTCAACATTTATTAATATGATTTTTAAATTTTTGCATTAGTTCCCCTCAAAATGTTTGGGGAGAAAAGTCTCAACAAATTCTCCCTCTCCCTCATATTTAGAATACCTACTTTTTTCCCAGAGAGTTTTTTCCCGGGGAAATTTTAATTCACAATAGGAGGAATGGGAAAAGGGAAAAAACTCCCGGGGAATTGCTATTCATAATTGGGCTGTATAGCTCTCAGTGTATATTTTATTTATATATGTATTTCTTAGATTGTAGAATTAGAAATTAGAAAATTAACTTATATTTTAATGATGAGCTATTCGTTTAGCTTAAACTTCAATTTATGGTAAATGCAAGTTGGTGGTAGCTGACGTTCCGATGGTTATCCAACAAGTGAGTAACAAAAAAGAGGCAAACTTTATACTTCGGCTCTTTATGAACCGATTCAAATAAAAAATGCATTTATATCTTTGTAGCGCGGCTTAAACTTCAGTACTGTCAACTTCACATAAATTTACCATAAAAATAGTGTTCGTTAGCTTAAAATATTTACTTAAAAATACTTAAATTATACAATTGAACCTTATATAGGGTGTTTTTTTAGAGGTATAGAACTTTGAATTGAAATAAAACACAAGAAAATCGTTTTAATGTCCATGAATTTGGCTTTATTGGAAGGATAATTTTATGCCATTAATGTTTAAATATGATTTCGGACATGTGGCCGCCGCGGCTGGCTCGAATAAAGCCAATTCTACAGGTCCAATTTTCAACCACTTTTTCGAGCATATGGGGCCGTATGTTGGCAATAATGCCACGAATGTTGGCTTCCAAGTCCCCTAACGTTTCTGGTTTGTTGGTGCAGACGAGCGACTTCACATATCCCCAAAGAAAATAATCCAATGGTGTCAAATCACACGATCTTGGTGGCCAATTGACAGGTCCATTCCGCGAAATTATGCGCTCATCGAATGTTTCCTTCAATAAATCGATTGTGACGTGCGCTGTGTGGCATGTAGCGCCGTCTTGTTGGAACCACAACTCATCCACATTCATGCCATCCAATTCGGGAACAAATTAGTCGGTTAGTCGGCTCCAATTGCTGTGCACGGTGGCGAATCGATTCATTCGGGTCCTCTTCAACACTTTGCTCTACAGCGGCAATTGTTTCTTCGGTGCGCACTGTTCGACGTCTCTGCGGATGCGTATTATCACATAGAGTAAACGTAGTGCGAAAACGATCCATGGTTAACCGAATTAATTGCTCTGATGGACGATTATGTCGACCATAAAATGGACGGAGCTTGCGGTAAACTTCGCGAACTGAACCATTATTTTCGAAATAAATTTGCACGATTTGCAAGCGTTGTTCTTTTGTCAACCTGTTCATGATGAAATGGCAAACCAAACTAAATATTAATCACTTGACAGCTGACAAAATGGCCGCCAGTTAAAAAAGTGATGCCAACTTAAAGTTCTATACCTCAATAAAAAACACCCTTTATAAATTATAAAATCAATATAATAATTATGATAAAATATGGTTTTAGTGTCCAAAAATAGTTTGGACAAAAGGATTTTTTTAGCGATTTTTTCTTTTGCAATTTTAGCGATTTATTTTTTTAAGCAATATTTCTCATTTAAGCGTTTTTTTTTATTATGGCGTTTCTTCCTGTTTGGCGATTTTTTATTCGGGGTTTTTTTCTAGTTTTTTCGTCTTTTTCGGTTTTTGGCGATTTTTTGTTCCTTGGCGACCTTTTACTTTCGATGATGTTTTTGTATTGAAACGACTTTTTTTAAGTTTTTGCTTTTGTGAAAATTTCAACAGTTTGCCTCTTACGGTTTCCAAGATAAAGCAAGTTGTCAAAATTACATAGTTAAAATTACATTATTAACTGATGGAAATATCCTTTAATTTTGATTTTTTTTTTAATTTCAGTATTAATTGAAGTTGAAAAATTCAAATGGATACATGTATATAATTGTCTGTATATAACATAAGGATTTCAACATATTTCGTAGCTCGCTTTAGAACACCCTGCAATTTTTAACTGTCATATATTTGTTCTTGTTTAAGAAAAATTTGTTTTTATTTTCAATATAAATTTTAAGTCGAAAGTTTTCTTTCATCATTGTATGTATAACAGGCCATAAGAAATCTTTTTATATCTCCAAACTACTTTCAAGTTCCAGTTACAATCAAAATTCTTCAGTATTTTAAAATTTTTGTCCTTGATTTAAAAAATTTCCTACTGTCTCACTTTTTAAACTCATATAGAAATATATAAAAACTTTTTGGCTGCTTTTATTGTATTTGTATTCAGTTGTGTTGTGCATATATACACACACCCAGAGAAACATTTATGTATACTCCAACAAATGCAGAAAAATATGTTGCATATAAACAGGGGTTAAGGTTAAACGGTAGACATTGAGTATGACAATGAACTTTCAGTTGCAATACGTTGTGTCTAATGCAAGTTTAACATTGCCGCGGCGCGTGTATATGGTGTATCTGATGTATTCGATGTGTCTTTTAACATTTTTCACAAAATGTTTGAAATTCTCTTTTTACGTTTTTTTTTTGTAAATACCCTAGGTTATGCTTTATATAAATTTTTTTCTAATATATTATATTTGTTGAGCTTAAATAAAAAGAAACAAACAGAAAAAGTGTTCACAAAAATGTGAACAGTTTCTTGTGTTTATTTTTTTTATATAAAATTAAATTAAATTTGTTCACAGGAGACTTCAAAAGAGTAAATGGTAGAAAAATCTAACAAAAATACAAGTGTAAAAGAAATATGCATTCATGTCAACAAATTAAGAGCCGAAAAGTATGCTGAAATGCTATTTGCATATAGTTATTGTATTTGTTTATTTTCTGATGAGAATTTTTGTTCCTTTAACACACATGCATATATATCCTCATAAAAAAATCAAAGAAGCTTAAAGTTTTATGCTAAATCATCAATTAAATCTGGTCGAGCTAAGATTTTATTGATGGTGGCATAACTACATTAAATGAATTTCACTTTGATTAAACTTCAAACAACTTTGATTTAACATGATTCTTCACTTTGTTTGAACATTACTGGAATTTTAAATCAGCATGAAATAGAGTCATTTCAAAAGAAAAGTTTTTTTTTCTGAAGATTACTGTAAATCATGTTAACTTAACATCAAACACATTAAAAGCAAAATCACTACCGACAAATGTCAAATTGATCTTGTTTTAATAGATTTTATTATGTAATTTTTCTGTGTGATTATACTCGTATGACGATTTTGATTTTTTTTTTTTTGTAAGTTACGCCTTATTTTGTTTTATATGACGATATGTTTCTATGTACATTTGCATTTATGTGTGTGTGTATGTATATATGTGTACTTTTTTGTTAACTCCAGTATGTATATGTTTATTATAATTTGTTTTTTATTATTTTCCGCTCATTCGTTTTCAAGCAATTCCGTTTTTTCCCTTACATTCGTGTGCCAATAAAACACCTGCCTTTGATGTTTTGAAGGTTGTTTGAAGTAAGAAAAAAAAAACTCTATTAGAGAAGCTTTTGAAATAGCGAACAAAATTATTTAAAGTTAAATATTAAACAGGCCGATTCGAATCAAATACTTTTCGTGCTTGGTTTTAAAAAAAAAAGTAAATCAAATACAAATTACGAGTACGTTTAACGCCATACGAAGGCGCCTTATTATTTTTTACCCAGTTTTCTTTTGCCATTTGTTGCTTGACTTTTAACTGCAAATGAAATTTAATATCAAGTTGAAAGTGATACTCCGTAAAATTAAGAGACATGAATGGCATATGGCAGTATGTTGAAGGAATATGTAAATATAATAATTAAAAAGGAGAGGGAAGAAAATATATTGAGTCTTAGTTAAAGTTTATGATTGAAGGACAAACAAATTTATAGGAAAATATATCAAATAGATTCTTAGTTAATGGCGACAGAAAGTTTCTTTACACACACATGTGAATCATTTTTTTATTTCATATCTAAAATAAATATTAACACTATACAATTTGCTTTCTTATACTTTTGTTTGATAATAAAAAAAATTCTACGAAGAACGTTTTTGTGGGTCATTTCAAACTACATATGAACCCTTAATTATGAAAGTGGTCTAAGTCATATATATATATATATATATATATATATATATATATATATATATATATATTCCTTTGGTCGAGATATTTAGTAAATTACATTTTTATATTATGAAACATTTTAATTTAGAGATGTCCTAGTCTCGTTTAATTTAAGTTTATTTAACATTTATTAAATATTTATTGAATTTTTTTAAAGATTAATTTAATATTTCGAAGCAAAAATGCATTTGACTTAGACCACTTTCATAATTAAGGGCACATAGTATTTATTAACTATTTTCTGAAACTGGAGTCAAATAACCACGTTTTTTTTTTTGCTTAGACCCGGTTATAATTCAATTAAAACTAAATTTTTACTCCGACTTATTTTAACAAAGCCGCTTTTTATCCAAAAAAAAAAGTTTTAATTTAAACCAATTTTTAACCGAATAAAAACCTCAACTTAATTGCCCCCGAAAACTACCAATATTAGATAAAACCGGCTTTTATTTTTTTTAAATAGGTTATAATCCTTTTAAACCCAATTTTTTATTAGAATAAAAACTGTTACTTTAACACGATTAGAACTTTTCAGAAACATTTATAGCTTACTTCAAGAAAATTTTACACAAACAACTTGTTAAGTTTCCCCATTTATTCGAATTAGTCAAACAATTACATAGTAGAATACTTTATTCGAATCATGACGTTAAATACAAATAAGAAAGAAATGTTTATTTATTTATTTATTACTAAAAACTGAATCAATCTGTTGTATTTTTTTTTTACTTCAAATAGAATAATTTTATTAATCGATTAGTCGAATAAGATAAGGAAGACAAACCCAATTTTTATTTGCTTAACTCAGTTAAAACTCAATTAAAACTGATTTTTATTTTAGTTTATTTAGAGGAAGCCGGATTTTATTCGACTGAAACGAATTTTTATTTGAATAAAAATCTTAGCCTAATTTTTATCCGACTAAAAACGATTTTTATCCGAATATTTTTTTTTAAATCAAGGGCTGTTAACATTTTAGCTGGGTGAAATTAGACAAAACCGGTTTTTATTTGTTAAAACCCGGTTAAAATGCGATTAAAACCGGTGTTTCATTCGAACAAGGACCGCTACTTTATATCGATAATTACTTTTCAAAAATATTTCTAGTTTGGTTAAAAAAATTTACACAAATAATTTAATAAGTTTGCCGGTTTATTCGATTTATTTATTAAAGTACATATAAGGTTTATTCGAATTAAATAAAGAAATTATAAAATACTTTATTCAAATAATAAACTTAAATAGAAATAAGAAAGAAGTGCTTGTTTATTTATTTATTACCATAAAGTCAATCCATCTGTTGTATTTTTTCGTTTAAGACAGAAACATTTTATTAATCGATTAGACGAATAAGATAAGGAAGACAAGCCTGAAATCCAGGAATTTCAGGAAGCCGGTTTTCATTCGACTAAAAAATTTTTTTGCGAATAAAAACCATAACTTTATTTTTATTCGATTAAAGACAATTTTTATTCGAATAAAAATATTTACTTAAGTGACTCAAAGACTAATATTATTTTATCTCGGGTATATTAAATAAACCTATATTTCATTTGCTTAAAACCGGGGTTTTATTCGAATAAAACCCGTTACTTTAACACGATAAAAACTTTTCATAAACATTTGTACATATGTACAATAATAAATTTTAAGGCTTATTCGAATTAGTAAATTTTTTTGTTCAAAATAATTTTATTAATCGGTTAATCGAGTAATTGTGTTTGACTGCAAGCTACTTCAAATATCTGCACAGATTTACCCTGAATATTTTATTATAAAACTCATTGAGAAAATAAGCTCATTTCTTTCTGGCTTTTAATAAAATTTTCTTTAATGCACAATTGGTTTTTTAGGCCTTAAAAAGTTGATTTGATGAAAATATATTTAAGTATTCACATAAACATACATATATATCGCTCACTTACTTGAATAACGTCCTAACTAAAAAAATTAGTTTTAAAGAAAACCAGTTTTAAGTTTTCAATTTAAAATTTAATGCAAAACGAATAAATACGTTAAATAAAAAAGGTCGAATAGTCATATATATATATATTGAATTTTTTTTTTTTTCATTCAAGAGTGGAAATTTTTACCTAACCAAGCAAAAATTCTCCTACCAAATCACAAAAAAAGTATGTACATACATTTCATCATATAAATTCTACAAAAGGCGTAAGTTGCATTTAAAATATTTTCCAGAAGAAGCGAAACATATTATAAGTTATACCGCATTTAGTTCTTGGTATTCTTTTGAATTTCGTTAATAAATTTGGTAAATTTGAGCATACTCGGATAAAAATATTGTGGGTACATGAATTTTATATTACATCATAATCAATCAAAGAGACGATTTTGAACTCTTTGTAAGTTAAACCCCTTTTTGAGTTCATATGACGATATGTAAAAGTATTGTCCAAAAAGGAATCCAATTTTTTAATAAAACAATTTTTGCTTAAAATGTTTGTTCGTATTAATATTTTGTTTTTATAAAGCTACCAAAGCAAGTTATTATATTTGAGACTATGTACAAAATTTTTTCTGGGAATGTTCATTATGATATGAGAATTAATTTTGCATTGTTAACTTAACTGCCAGTTTATAAAAGACATGTAAAAATGCTCGTCTGTCTACATTGAAAACAAAACAAACCAATCAAATATGTTTTAGTTTTCAATATAAATAGACAGACGAGAATTTTTATATATCTTCTATAAACTGACAGTTAAAAATTGGATTTTTTGAGTTATAACATTGTTCAAGTAAATGAGCGATATGCACAACTGTATGTGTTTGTGCACTTTTAGCACACAATTTTTTTCCTTAGAAAAATTCACACATTTTTCAGAGTAGCATTTTTGTTTGTTGTTGTTGTTTTTGTTATTTTTATTTTATAACCAAATGTTACGGTAAACACAAAGCAAAAACAAAAACAAAAAAACAAACAGCAACAAAAAATACTGTTATGTGCCGTACACAGCTCATTTATAATTTATACTAAAGATGTGTGAGAGTGATTGCTTTTAGTAGTGTGAGGGAGAGTGGAGAGGGCAATAAAAATAAAATAAATAATACACACAACAAATTTAAGCACAAGTACATGATAAATACCAAGGCGTGTTTAAGTGTGTGTGTGGGCAAGTCTGTTTGTTGCATACAAAAAAACTGCACATAAAATATGTAAAAGAAAAGAATGAATTACTACAGTGGTTTAAGGCCACTAATACACAGGCACACACACACACTCAAATTCACTGGCCTGTTTACAAATAAACAGCTACAGCTATACTCATACACACAAGCACACTTCAGGTCGAAAGATTTGTTTGAATGAATTTGTTTGTGGTTGATTTGATTGCTTTATGCACCCTTTGAGTAGCCACATGAATTTGAAATCAGTATCACGTTTTACAAGATATTTCTTTGCAATTTCTTTTTGGCTTCTTCCAGTGTTATTGTTGCTGTTAATCTTGTATATTATTTTTTTTTTTTTTTTTGTATTTTGGCAGATTGTAACTTTTTTTATTTTCTCAGCTAACTTACAATGGTTTGTAAAGGAAAAAAATTATTTCTTTTTGTGTAATTTCTTCAAGCTTTCTTTATATGCAGTTTATTTTGGTAATAATTTTAGTTTTTTGTTTTTGTTTTGCTTTTCTAAACAGTAACATTTAGCATTTAAGATACTATTTGTAGGAACGTGTTGCATGTTTTATTGGTTTGACTTGCTGGTGCTGGGAACTTATTTCGCCATACGCACATTGAATATTAAGATTTTTGTAAGAAAATTTTTAGATACACGTAGTAAAAATTATTGTTTGTTTTTACTTATCTATAAAACGCAGTAAGCAACAACAGCAATGCAAAAGTTTTAATGATTTATTGCAATACAATTGCCAAATCGATCACGAAAATTATTTTCTTTAATATATCATATGACCCCAAAAGATTGCTTTAAATTTTTGTATATATGTATACACATTATTATTCCCAGGTTAAAAGGACACGTGTCATTTATGTATTTTGTATCAATTGCAAATTAAAGACAAGCAAGAGGGAAAAATAAAATGTGTTTTTCTTTTTTTTTTCTGAATACCATGAGCTGCCACATGATAAATTCATTCAAACTGAAGTATTTACAATGTGCCAAAAACCCCAAAACCAGAAAAACAACAAGCAAACGTATAAAATATTGAAGTTGCTGTTTGAATATTTTGCAAAAATTACAACACTATTGAGAATCAACCCTTAAAATGGTGGTTTACCAATGAACGTCCGTCCGTCTATCTCTCTGTCTGTCTGTCTGTCTTGGTTGTTACAATCCCATATTGTGCTGTGGCTGGCAAATTGTGGTTGTATATATTTGCCTACAAATAAATACAATATAGAAGTGATTGGCAAAAATAAATGGAAAAGGGGATCCAATAAGCAACACGTGACTTAATGTGTGTTTTCTTAATTGTTGTTATTAAAATAAAATAAATGAAAAAATTATTCTTTAAGTTGTTAAAAAATAATAAAACATTTTCATTTGTTTAACAAATAAAATTCTGTAATTAATTAAATAAAATCTTTTGCTAGGCAACCATTCAATTATGTCTCTCACTCTCTCTCCTTCTCTCTGCGTCACCAACATTCTCACTCCAACTTTTTTTCCTAAAATTTCCAAAGACATTTTTTTGTACACAAGCATCCATTAAAATTATTAAAATTTGTAATATATCATTTTCATTCATGAATACCATCTTGGGATAAGCAAACAAATAAGAAACATACAACGAACGAAGAAAAAGTTTGAATAACCCTGGCAACAGACATTTCAAAAAAAAAAATTAAAACATCAAAGAAAAAACATGTACAAAATTTGTACGTATTTTTTTGTATTTCCACTTCCTTATCGGTGTTTAGGAAAAACGTAAAAGAATATTTTGTACCTGAGGGCAAGCATAAGCAAAAAATAATATTTATTTGATTTAAGTTAAAGGAAATTTTAGGACAGGGAGCGAATTGCTTCATTCAATTACAATTGCAAATTCAATTTAAGTGCGCTGTGGAAACTTCAAATCGATATCAATTTATATTGTATTACTTATGGCCAAATATTTTGGAATAACTTTCTTTTTTAAATAATTAAAATTTTAATGGTTTAATAAGGGTATTCACAAGGTGTTTTAGTGGTCGTAACACTCTTCAGAAACATATGGTTTGCATATCATTCGTCTAAGGAGTACTTAAGGCTGGTGTTGCTGCAGCAGTATGAGCCAACTATACACAACACACAACCATTTTCCTGATGCCTGTGCCAATACACATAATAATATAAAATGACTGCATTACATTAAATTCAGGTTGTTTTAACTTGAAACAATTTTCATTTCGTGTTGTTTCAGTAACAAATTCATGTTATTTCAACTTACAATAACTTTGGTTCAATATAATTCTTCATTTTGATTTAACAGTAGTGGAATGTTAAATCAACACGAAATAAAATTATTTCAAAATGAAAAATGTTCTTTGCAGATTACAATATAAAGGGTGTTTTTTTAGAGGTATAGAACTTCGAATTGAAATAAAACACAAGAAAATCATTTTAATGTCCATCAATTTGGCTTTATTGGAAGGATAATTTTATGCCATTAATGTTTAAATATGATTTCGGGCATGTGGCCGCCGCGGCTGGCTCGAATAAAGCCAATTCTACAGGTCCAATTTTCAACCACTTTTTCGAGCATATGGGGCCGTATGTTGGCAATAACGCCACGAATGTTGGCTTCCAAGTCCCCTAACGTTTCTGGTTTGTTGGCGTAGACGAGCGACTTCACATATCCCCAAAGAAAATAATCCAATGGTGTCAAATCACACGATCTTGGTGGTCCATTCCGCGAAATTATGCGCTCATCGAATGTTTCCTTCAATAAATCGATTGTGACGTGCGCTGTGTGGCATGTAGCGCCGTCTTGTTGGAACCACAACTCATCCACATTCATGCCATCCAATTCGGGAACAAAATAGTCGGTTATCATGGCTCTATACCGGTCTCCATTAACGGTAACTGACTCTCCAGCATTATTTCGGAAGAAGTATGGCCCAATGACTCCACCAGCCCATAGAGCACACCAAACAGTCAGTTTTTGTGGATGTAATGGCGTCTCAAGGGTCTCATGTGGATTCTCTTCACTCCAAATGCGGCAATTTTGCTTGTTGACGTAGCCATTCAACCAAAAATGAGCCTCATCACTGAACAAAATTTTGCGATGAAAATCAGCATCGAGATCAATCTCATTTTCGGCCCATACACCAAAATCACGACGCATTGCATGGTCTCGCGGCTTTAATTCTTGCACAAGCTGGATCTTGTAAGGTCGCAAAGATCTTTGCGCAAAATCTTCCATAAAGTTGATGGACAAAGCTCCAATTGCTGTGCACGGTGGCGAATCGATTCATTCGGGTCCTCTTCAACACTTTGCTCTACAGCGGCAATTGTTTCTTCGGTGCGCACTGTTCGACGTCTCTGCGGATGCGTATTATCACATAGAGTAAACGTAGTGCGAAAACGATCCATGGTTAACCGAATTAATTGCTGTGATGGACGATTATGTCGACCATAAAATGGACGGAGCTTGCGGTAAACTTCGCGAACTGAACCATTATTTTCGAAATAAATTTGCACGATTTGCAAGCGTTGTTCTTTTGTCAACCTGTTCATGATGAAATGGCAAACCAAACTAAATGTTAATCACTTGACAGCTGACAAAATGGCCGCCAGTTAAAAAAGTGATGCCAACTTAAAGTTCTATACCTCAATAAAAAACACCCATTATTATATTAAATTAACATGAAACACGTATAAAGCAAAATAATTACAGAAAAAGTGACTCAAGTTTGGATGTCCAGAATACGCTTCGTCAAAAACAGTCACGGTATGCACGCACACGCCTGAAATCATTTGTATATAATAATGTCAAATGGGCTTTTCCACGGAAAATTCCACTTTTTGCCAAAAGAATGTATACCCCTGATTTTGTACGAGTATGTAAGAAGAAATCAAAAACTATTTTCCCCCAATGCTCTTTTATATCACTTCCATAAATCCTCTTTTACTTGCACTGTTAAAAAAACTTTTGTTAAAATTTCTGCCATTGCAAATATTTTCTCTTTAAATCAGTCAAGGCTTCTGTGGTTTTCACGGTTATATACATTTGTTTGTCTACAGCATTTGAGAGGGGCAGACAATGAGTGTGCTGTAATACATCTTCTATGATGTTTTTTCTTTTTATACTTTTAAAAACAATATTTGTTTATTTTCTATTTTCTTGAAGGTCTTTTCAAAATATTTCCTTTTCACTGTTAAAACATAGCATATCTTAAGGAGCAGATAAAACAGAAGGGGGAGCATGAATGACAAGATATTTCTCTATGTAAGTGTATGCGTATGTGTGTGTGTTAAGATTGTGTGCTCGTGGTTTTGCTTATGATAACGTTGGTGGTGGCAAAGTCTTGATGCTGGCTGATGATATCAAATGGTCATGCCTTCTTAGATGTATATTTAATTAACGTTAATTGCATTTGATTAACGTACTTCTAAAGAATGAAATATTACTTATGAGTTGTTGGTTTATTTACTTTTTTCGTTTTGTGTTTTTCTTCAATTAATAATTTGTTTAAGGGATGTCATGACAATGGTAAATGGTGTTTGTGTTCAGATTTTTAAGTAATTGATTTTTGGCAGGGGTTCTCACAAATGTGATAGCCAATCGGTTGCAAGCTTATGCCATTAAAGAGAAATGTAATGAAATAAAGCTCTACACAAATTCAGATTTAAAATTCTTATATCATTTTATTAAAAGTGATTTTGGCTTAAATTGGAAATTTTACGATTTTTTGATTTCTCTATAAATTAATATACTGTTACTTAATGCATATAATTTGCACAGAAATATTGTAACTAATTAGAAGAATCTAGAAACTAATAGGTAAGAATATAATACACAAGAACACACATACAAGACAATGTTGAAGACGAGAAAATAAGTATCTAAAACATAACAAGAACCAGAAAGTTATGCTTTACACAATTGAGAAATATACAACCATACAAACTCATTAGCCAATGTAGATGCAAGACACAAACAAGAGCAACAAAAATGCTTCTGCACACATGTTCTATTGTTCAATTCACACAAATCGGCAAATTCACGGATAAATCGAACCTGATAGTTGCTCAGATAGCTTAAAAATATTCCTCAACATACAGGGATAGACATTTTATTACGCTCTTTCTAATTTAGATTCACTTACACACATTTCAAAACTTACATATACTCACATCCATACATTCATTATTTGTAGTGAAAAAGTGCTCCCGAATACTCATAAGCACACTACTGTGATTGCGTTTGAAAAGGGCTGTGCGCTATTCTGAGTTAGGCTGAGAGCGCAAATGAAAGCTTGTTATTGAATATAAGGACGAGTTACACTCCTTTTGCTGGAGCAATCAGAAAGGTTGTCTTTCTAGTTTTACTATGAAGCCTTCTTTAGGATCAGAAGGTAGTTTGCCTATATGCCAGAAATTTTCCATGATGGACAGGAAGAGTGAGGGGCCTACGCCTCGGGAAACATCATTGATTCCCACAGATTTATTATTTTTTTTTCTGATATGAAAGCTGGCAAAATACTGATATGACCTTTAACTCTAGCAGGCTTATCGACAGCAGTGTTGGTGGTAGAACCATAATTTAGGCTCAGTTAGCTGTCGATGTGATATATACCATCTGGTCCAATGAGAAAGGCTTTTCTCTTGAAAATTTTATTTACTTTCCTACCAGTCTCCTTAGGGAATCATATAGTTATTTCGTTTGATTTTAAACAAAAAAGATTATCAGCAGCTTTTTTCAATTGCCGCCCTTTTTTCACGAACGAACGAAAGTTTTTCCTATCTATATAAGGTAATATTTTAAGAAAAATCTAGTCAGATTGTTTTTAAGCTTGTATAGCTTAATTGCTTGCTGTCGAACATGACAAAAAGTGCACTTTCCCTTGGAAATGCGCAACACTGATTGATTCAATAAATTCCTTAATTGAAAAAGCAAAAAAAAAATATACAATTTTTTTATTAAAAAAAAAAATTATTGATTTTGAAATCGTGTTCGATTAAAATTTAATTGATTCCATTATACGGTAAATTTAAAGAAATTGTGTTGTAATTTTTGTCACAGCTTTTTCGTAGGTGCAAAATTTTAAATTACTTCATTGATTCAAGAGCAAATTGATAATTAAAAGTATTTTAATTATTTTCTGTGTCTCGTTAAAAAAAAAAATTAACAATATGGGTTCTTTCATATAAAAACTGAACTAAGATTACAAAATAAAAAAATATCAGCATATTAAAATTTTTTCTTACTCGTTGTGGAAAAGTTCTCACATTTGTTAATTGTTAAAAGGAACGAGGCGCTGGTTACAATCGTAATTTAAAGTTATAAATACACACATAGAAACACGCATACACACACACATTCGTGTACTATAATTTATTTATATATGATATCAGATCTCATAACAATTGTTTCATTGTATCAAGGCAAAATATTTCTGCAGCAGCAGCCAAAACAGCAACAACAAAGCAAGCTGAGGCACAAGTTAAGGGAAAACAACAAAATAAAACAAAAACTTAAATTGTTGGTTGCCAATGTTGATGACTGACTACGTTTTACATCCTACATACTTTGTTAAATTGAGCAGAAGTACGTGATGCCACACGAAACTTAGAAAACGTGACCAAATGCAATATAAAATTATAGACAGAGACACACGAACACCCTGGTTCAAGGCAAAAAAAAAGCAACAACCTAGATATTGTATCCCTTTTTCAGCTTTAAGCAAGTTTCCATAGAATTGTTTACAAAACGGGTCATTTCTGTAGGAAAGTTTTTAATTTCTGTTTTATTTGCTTTTGTGTGCTCTGTCTGCTAAGATAATAAATAATACAATAACTACAACAATAACAAATTAATAAATATAATTTATCTTACGCACACACACATATAGTTTTATGAGCAACTTAAATAAATTTACTATATTGATATAAAGTAATAAAATACAAATTGTGTTCAATTATAAGTTATACAATACTTTAGTACTTCGTTCTATACAAGCGTTTTACGTGTCGTAAAAGATTCCATTGCATTGCTAAACTTGGTGTGTATGTATTGCTGATAATAGTAAGCGTAAATCAAATTATTAATGCTTAATATTTAACAATAGTCATTATTATTATACATACATAATAAATTGATTGGCCCTTATTGTCAGACCTAAAAGTAGGCAATGATTTTTGTATCAATTATTTAAGGCTGAAGTTGTAAGAAAATTTTTAATTTAATAGAACCTTAAATTCGATATGTAAAAAAGAAAAAAATGTGAAGTATTGACACCATCGGCGATTATTTTAATTTAAAACAAGCGTTTTTGTCAGCCTGGTAAATTTAAATTGTAAAATTTGACACAAAAAATTAAATTTAAATCCAGAAAATTTCTTAATTCGAAAGATAGATACATAGCATTAATATTTAAAAATGATTTCGGGCATTGCTGGCCTTGAGGCACGAATAACAAGAAACATTGTTGGACTACAAGGCGTCAGTTTTTGTTGGCTACTCAGCATAAGTTTGTGACTTCCAACTTCGATGTTCATTTTCACGCAACCCTAAAAAATTAGAAGAGGTCTTCGAAACAACATTATCTGCCTACTCTATTATAATAGCGGCTGAGCTGTAGGGTGTCATATGTGAAGATCTCGGACTATGAAAATTTTTTCAAGCCCGCAACTTTACCAATTAGGTAACTCACAATGTGACGGGTGTGACCAATTTTTTTGTTATGATTTAAAAATAAAAAATTTATAAATTCAAAACAGGCACGGACGGCTATTAAGAATGGTGTAATCATTTAAAAATTTAATAATAGCTACACAGAGAAAGAATATGACTTCTGCTCAGAATGGCCATCATAAGACAGTGACGGGTACGACCTTTCATAAAATGTGATAACTTTTTAGATATTTTCTGTAAAATCTTCCGTATAACGCAAGAACTAATTTTGGTGTAGTAAATTGTTAAAACTTTTTTGCTTTTGTTAAATACTTACGGCCGTTTCCAAAGAAAAAATAAATAAATAATAATTCAAGTGAACTTTCGTCAAAAATTAACGGAACTTTTACTTTAAGCTACACTTCAAACCCAAACCCAGATACTGTTTAAAAATATTTTCTTTAAAAATAATTTTTCGCAATCTGACGGGTGTGACATAGTATGAAAAAATTTCGATTCTTGTGTTATATGGAGATGCCAGAGATTCGGAAAAAGTTCTTTGATGAGTTGCTTAAATACAGCAATTCTATTCATTGAATTATAAAGAAAGATTAGGTTTAATTTTAGTTGTTTGTTTTTTATAATGAAAGCTGTGTGACCAAAATTTTCCTACAACTAATTAATCAAATATTAAAATTAAGGCCTAGAAGAATTGGTGTGACGGTTGTGACGGACCACACAAATCCTTCAACTTATTATTTGAATGTTAAAATGGAAGCTCATAAAATTTTATTATGTTATTATATAATTATATTATGTTATTGTCTTTGTGTGCCGGGTGTGACCACATATTTCTTGCAATTAATTATTGGAATATTACAATGGAGGCTAATAAAATGTTATTGTGTTATTATATTCAAGGCTATCATGAATAAAATTCCTCGTGAAATTTTTCACGGGGAATAATTGCAAGTAATAGCAAGTAATAGGGAAAACAAAAAATTCTAATTGGAAAAGGGAGAAATTTCACGCGAAATTTTATTCATGATAGCCCTAATTATGTTTTTATTTTATAAAGAGTTGTTGTGACGGGTGTAAACAATAATTTCATATAACTTTACTCTAATATTAAAATGGAACCTCATAAAATTTTATTATATAATTAATGGCGCTTACTGTTTAACTGTGGAAAAGAATCAAGTATGCTCTTATATAGAGGAAACATTTTATTCCAATTTTAAAATTTTTACTGTGACGTTTGTGACCGAAAATTTTAATATTTCAACTTGCCCACAAAGCTCACACTACACGAGTTTTTTTCTAGTCAAAAATTTTATTGAATTCACAAAAATTTTTGATTATTTTTGGTTTTACTGTTTTTACAACTTCCCTCTCTCTCTCTCTCTCTGTGTCTTTGTTTTATGGTTTAGCAAACTCTAAAAGATTTTAATTTTTTTATATACTTTGCTTAACATGAAATCAATTTACACTGCAGTTGCTTGAAGTTTTATGCAACATTTTGGATTTTGATTGACGTTTTAATGCAAAAATGTTGACACGATTTCAAAGGCTTTTAAAAGTTTATTTCAACGCCTCAAAGTGCTTTTTGTTGTATTGAAAAGTAACAGGCTTAAAAATAAAGTGAACACGAAGTAAACAAATTTACTGGGAAAAACATTTAATTTATAAAAAAAATAAGAAATTTAAATAAAAAAATTCTTTTTATTTTTTGCTATTTCACTACAATTATACTTTCTTGTTTACTTACTTAAAACATTTGAACTGATTTAACAAAACCATTTCCGTTTGTAGTTTACTTCCGCTTAACAAAAGTTATGCGTGTGGTTGCTTTTCGAGTTCATGTCATGTAATGAAAGCAACAAATTTCCGCTCGGTTGGCTTAAAAACCACTACAGATTTAAAAACAAACACACAGAGAGATAGAAAGAGAAATAGAAAGAGACAGGCAGGCTCTGCTGTAATAAAGTAAATTTACTTTTTATCATATTTTTTATGCAGAAGTGCATAAAATAAAACCAAAGAACATTAAAAACTTGTAAAGCATAAATAAACAAAATAAAATTTACCTGAGTGACAGCAGAAAAGCCAAAAAAACCGATATTATTTTAAGGTTTTATTTGCAAAGAGTTTGTCAAGAAGAACTTCGAGATGAAAGTATATTTTTTTTTGTTTCCAAAAACAACAGGACTAAATAAACGCATGTCCGTTTTATTTCAAAACACTTCCAGCCTTCTTTCTCATCTTTTTGCCCCTTGCCAAAACAAAAGAGTTCCTTTATAAAAATAAAAGAAAAAATTTCTAGCAAATATATGTCCTGTTTCAAAATAATCTCAACATCTGAAGTTACTAGTGGCGATAGCAAACTTAAAAAATAAACTTGTGCAGCCTGAAAATATGCTACATTCTCCAATTCTTTTCACTTTTCGTTTTTGAACATTTTAAGTCGTGATACAAAAAAAAAATCTAGCCACGAATGAATTACAACAGAATTATTTTTCTTTTGCATATTATTCACTTTACGTTGATTGTAAATGAGGCCAACTGAAATGAATAAATAAATAAAATGCATGTCAAAATGCCGTGGCCTACTTTAAGGCAAATGGGAGTAGCATAAATAAATAAAACAGTAAAAAAGGAAAAATTTTAAACCTGCTTTAAATCTGTTAACTTTTTTGCTGATTTTTTTTCAACCTATAAAAAATTCAAAAAATCAAATAAATAATTTCTTTACGCTAGCTTAAGGATTATTTTAAGGAATTTTATCTATTAACCTTTTCACAACTTTAAAAACTCTTTATTTTTGAGTTAATTTGGTAAAACCGAATTCATCAGAGAACGAAATTCACTAAAAGCAAAAGTTTGCTTTCGTTTTATTTTTTAACCGACTTCGATTAGTTTTTTTATTTTTTTTTATATTTGTTACTTCATAACTCGATGCCTTTTCGACCGATTTAAAAAAATTCTTCCTTTGCCTGTGAGGGTACAGCTTCAATTGGTTTCGTTGCAAAGAAGGGGGAGAGGATACGCCCACTAATTTTTCTTTGATTTTATAAAATTTTACTTATGCAGCGAAACTTAGGAGATACATTTGACTTTTGTAATCACACAATCTCGAATTTGAAAAAAATGGGCAGAGCCGCTCCCAATAAGGCTAAATATCAGATTATAAGTGCTGCAACTTGTTTGGTTTTTATGAAATTTGGAACACACTTTGAGCCTTAAGAAAGACACAAGCCAGCTTTGAAAAATGTGAGCTTCAAGTGCTTCTACTAAAATGATTTTTACGAAACTTGGCACACACTGTTAGCACTGACAAACTCCCAAAAGTATATTTAAAAAGTAGGCGGGGCCACGGCCATTAAAATTCATTATTATATTTCACGTGCTTCTACTAAATCGGCTTTTACGAAACTTGGCACACACTTTGAGCACTGAAAAATGCTCAAAAGTACATTTAAAAAGGTGGGTGGGGCAACGCCCATTGAAATTATATATTATATTTCACGTGTTTCTACTAATCCGATTTTTACAAAACTTGGCACACACTCTAAGCACTAAAACAGGCCCAAACATGCATTTGAAAATGTGGGCGGGGACACTACCATAAAATTCATATATTTCACGTGCCTCTACTCAACCAATTTTTAAGGACCTTGGCACACGCTTTAAGTACTAAAAAGGCTCCAACTTGTATTTAAAAAAGTGGGCGGGGACACGTCCATTACAAATCATTATTATATATCAAGTGTCTCTACTGAATTGATTTTTACGAAACTTATCACACACTTAAATTACTAAAACATAACCAAATTTGCATCGAAAAAAAGTGGGCGGGGACACGCCCATTAAAATTTTATATTATATTTGACGTGGCTCAACTTAATTAATTTTTACGAAGCTTTGCATACACTCTTGAGCACTGCAAAATAATTATTCTTGCATTTAAAAAAGTGGGCGGAGCCACGCCCATGAAAAGTTAGTATCAAATTATATGAGCTTCGTTTTATTGGATTTCCACAAAACTTGCAAAGCAGTTTCGGTTATTAGAATGAAATAATTTTGTAGTTAAAAAGTGGGCGTGGTAATACCCATTAAAGGTATGTGTTATATATCACACGCTTTTACAAAACTTGGCACATACAATGTGTTGTGAAAGTAACTCAATGTTGAGTTTAGAAAAGTGAACTCTAATGTTTGCTAGGGTTGGCCTGAACACGCCCCTGAAAACATGAAATTGGCACTAAAAATTTCAAAATAAAATTAAAAAAAATAAAAGTTTAATCTACTTCAAAAATTAGCACTAAAAAGGTAAAAAAATTAAATTCAGTTAAATAAAACATTTTTTTATGTGTATTGCCTATAATTCTATTTGAAGTTTAGTTTAGCTTATCTTGACTTCTTTAGGACTTCACATTAATTAATCAAATATTTTACTCTATAATAAGGATTGAAAAATACTAAAGTTGATTAAAAATTCATTATAGTTCAATTAAAAACTAAGAAATATGTATTGCAAAGAATGAATTTCGTGTTGTTATCTTATCATATATTAGCTGCCATAAAAAATGTTGCCTACTTTTGGGCTGGCAGAAAAAATATTTATTGCTTTTTAAACCTATTTAACAAACCATGAAGTGTTCTACTTAAATTTGCTCTAAACTTATCATATCTCGTTGCGAAACTAAATTTTAAATTAGAAAAACTATTGCCTACTTCAAGGCTCTTAAGTGACAGAGGCAGAAAAAACAGCCAATTTCAGAACATAAAAGAAACAAAAAGAAATAGCAATCTATTGATGGTTTTTATTACAACTCCCAGAGATTTGTTAAAGGGTAGCAGTTAGTTGGAGAGGGGGGCACAAAGCAAAGTAGAAAACTGTCATAAACACAACTGAAGTTCAATAAAACAAATCAAAGGAGCGCCCGAAATAAACATAAACAACAAAGCAAAAAAAAAAATAAACACAAAATCATTCCAACTTTTATTTTTTTCAATGGACAATAGGCTGGTTTAGAGAAAAGGAAAATACGTTAGTTAACAATTGTTGTAAAAATGAAAGCACTCTTATACATACACACACACACACTCTCATATAATAAATTATAAAACAGCAAATTCATGTTAAAGCTGGTGTATAAAGAAAATTGATTTCGAATAAAGGCAAGTAAGAATCTAACAAAAATTTTGAAACAATAAATGGCAAGTTAGTTTTTCTTTTAGCACAGCTAAATTTTGTTTGCTAGTCTCATGAAAAAATTCAGGCTGAGCCCGAAAACAACCAAAAACATAACGGCAGAAAAAATATATTTAAGTTTTTTTTTTTAAATAAAGGAAATGACAGATTTAAAAAAGAAATAACAGCAATAGCACACATACATTCCCAGCAAAAAATTACACATTACCATTAGAACTACTTGCCATATAATGACTTACCAATGTTGGCCAATTTTCATTACTCGCTTACAAATCACATTACCTAAAATTACAAAAAATGACGTGCAAGTTGCTAAATGAAGAGAATGATTTTTTTAGACGAAATAGATTACGTGAAATGTTGACAAATAAAAAAATGTAAGTACTTCTCAAGAATCGATTATTTTAGTCTCACGCCTTGTTAAAATCATTAAGTTGGTAATCCAGTAGGGAAGTGCTTCCGCCAAAAATGCTTTATTCCAAACTCGATTACCTTTTTTGAAATTTTTTGCTGGGTGTTTTTAAAGAGTCCAGCAATGGTTAAGGTTTATAATAGGCTTCGATAGGCGGCGCATATTGCTCAGCAATACTTAAAAATATGGAAAAAGTGCTTCGATGTGATTTCTTTCACTTTATAATATTTAAATACTCAAGGAGTAGAATTATTGATATGAGATGACTAAATCTGTGCCGGACTTGTAGCACCAGAGAAACCAAGTTTTAGTTCCATGTTAAAAAAAAACACATTTTCCATCATATATCATCCTTAAATATTAATTTTTCCAAAAAAATTGCATTCAATAAATGTTAATTGTACTGTTTAGTCCTTTTTGCTTGGAATAACAAAAAAAATATTTTGATAAAAAAAATATAAATTAATTTTTTTTTTGAATATGGCCCAGTGTGCACTCCGCTGCAATCGCTGAAACATTTTTTTATGCAACTCCATAATATCAATATCAAATGAAAGGATTTGCTGAGAGAACTTCAAAAATATATTAATGCTATTATAAAATTTTTGAAAAATTAAATGAAGCAATTATACATAAATCCAATATGGCGGATGGCTCAAGATGGCTGCTCAATTATTTATTTTAGGCTTTTATGAAATTCTCTCAACCTGTTGGTTGACAGTTTAACACCTATTGGAGAATTTGATCTGTTGCACTTACAGCGACTCGAAGCATTTATTTTGCAGCAAAATTTTTATTTTAAATGAAATTAAGTTAGGGCTCCTTAGGGCATGCTATACTATTTATTATTATTTTATTTCTTAAATCCTTTTTTCTAGTATCTCTAGTATTTTTAGAAATTATATAACCAACTTAAATATTAATAAAAAAAAAACAAGATGTTTCATCAATATATTTTTGTCTACCTTTTAATGTTTGTTTTTGTTTTCTTTTCCTTGAGGTATTGTATTATCCTGCCAGCCAACAACTTTTCAACTTCTCAGGTCACAGGTGTGCTTTTCAACACGTAATGTTTGTTTTAGTTGGTCATAATCGTAAAAGATTCTTTCTGGTTAAGCAATAACTCTAAACAACAACAACTATGCGATAACTTTACTTTGGCCAACAAAATATGACCTTTTAACTTTGAGTTATGGTCACGGCAAGAGATATATAAGCTTTTAAAAATTTAAGTGGATCAAAAGGAAACCCAGAAATAAATCTAGAATAACAAAATATTCAAAATTAAATTAAAAATTATTTATTATTAAATGTTAAAAAAAGGTATCAAAACTTGAAGTAGACTTTTAGGGGTTTCAAAAACCATAGCATATTTATAGCAAAGGTTTATAAATAAAATATGAAGCATACTTTAAGTATGATTGTGGCAGTCATTTAAAAGTAGTCCTTAAGTTAAAAAAAAACTTCTTCAAGCGTTCTTCAACCATTAAGCTATTCCTGATGTCAAAAAATTAGCAAAATATGATACTTCGTTTGACAGCTAACCCTTTCGCAAGCTCTATCGGGCTAAAGAAAATGCCCATATATGAAATGAAAATTCACAATTTTGAAGTTTTAAATTGTTGTTTTAATATACCTAGAAATTACCAGACAAAAAATTTTATTTGATTAAAAAAATTAGGCTGGACATTAAAGGCAGAATTTTAAAAAAAGTAATTAAGTTGTAAAACTTAACGCTTAACAAATAAATTTTAATGAAAAATTTATTTTAAAAACCCTTTGTAGACTAAAATTATTTTTTCTGAATATCTCCCTCAAAATTATTTTCATAAATATTTCATCAAGAAGGCAATGCAACAATTTTAATCACTTTGAAAATGCATTTACTTTCTTTGTATAAAAATCTCTCAACTCTGTTCAAATAATTATCAATTTATGCAAAAGTTTGAATACATTCTGGCAGGTCATATACTATATATTTCATTATTATGCTTATTACTAACAATATACATATATATATACAGTACAAACCACAAATATACTTAGTTACAACACTTGGAAATTTTTAATAAACCAGCAAACATATTGCTTTAAATATTTTTTTTACTTATAGTGATAAATATTTTTAATTTTAAAATAAAATAAGTATTTTAAGTTTGTGGCAGCACAAAAAATTGTCGACATTTCCCCCAGATTTTTCAATGTTTCTTCTCTTTAGAAAATCACATTAATTAATAAAAATATTTTATTCTATAAGAATTTAAAATACTAAGATTAAGCTTGATTAAAGAAATTATTCCCGACATTTCTCCTGAATATGATACACATTGTTACGTTTTGTACCTTTAACAAATTTTATTTTTGCAGTTTCGAAAATTTGCAATTAAATAAAAAAAATTACCAGTTTTCGACTTTTTTTTTTAATCAAATCCGAACACTTTATTTAATCAATACTGTTATTTAGAGCGTTTAAGCGCACAACGTTAAAAAATTTACTACCAGAATACCACGATGTTAATTTCACTATTCTGTTAAGAGTGTCCACTTACCTAATGCAACATCCTGCTTTAAATAATTAACGTGCAGTTTTGAGGGGAATATTAGCAACGTTCAGAAAGTCACATGAACAATCGTCAAATCGGAATACTTTATTTACTCAATATTGTTATTTAGAGCTTTTGAACACACAATGTTAAATATTTTACTGCTGGAATACCACGAAGTTAACTTTGCTGTTTTTTAAAGGCTGCTATTTTTTTATATTTAACATAATTTTTTCAGAAGAATGTTAGCAACATCCATAAAAATAAAAAATCACCATTGCACAAATTAGAACACTTTATTTACTCTTCATTAAAAACTTTTAAGCACACAATGTTACACAATTCACTGCCAGAATACCACGATGTTAAATTCGCTGTTCTTTTTACAAGACTGTTCGTTTATGTGTATTAATGTAATAAAAAATCACCGGTGTACAATTTGGATAAAATTAGAACATTTTATCTACTCAATATTGTTAATAAAAGCTTTTAAGCACACAATATTACATAATTCCCTGCCAGAATACCACGATGTTAGCTTCGCTTTTCTTTCAATAAGACTATCTTTTTAACTAATCACCACACTTTAAACCCACAATGTTACATAATTCACTGTTAGAATACCACAATGTTAACTTCGCTGTTTTTTTTAAACAAAACTGTCCGTTTATTTGAGTATTAATTTTTTTAGCTAATCATTTATATAATTATTATTATTATTATATATGAAAAAAATTGTATTGGGTCAGTTCACGGTAAATTCGTGTAAAAAATAAAAATTACAAAAATTTCTCTCGAATACGATAAAAATTCCAATTTTTTGTAACTATTGGTTGATATCAAGTCCATACTATACCAAAAATTTGTCGCTCTTTCACTCACTCTCGAGAACAATTGCATGCTAGTGAAAGTCTATTATTATTCTCTCAGGTCTACAAAATAGCAGGAGCCTGCCACTAGCAATCAGTTGCTTTGAATAGAGAGCAGACAAGCTTTAATTTTTTGGTAATCCATTAACCTGACAGAGACAGACGGTTACAGAATAAGAGGAAGGGAGTATTATTCTTAATAATTTTTTCTTCAATACAAAAATTAGATTTTTTCGCCTACTTAAACAAACCCAGACGATGGTATAGAATTACAAAATATGATAGCATAATGTAGACAATTTATATGAAAATCATTAATTTTTTTCAGTGACAGTCCGCCTGTCTGCATGCGAATGCATACGAATTTAAAAATGCTTGGCTAAGCAGCAACAAAATGCTGCATGTTGCTTAAGCAACAACAAAAAAATTATTTTAAATTATTTTCGAATTGTTTGCTGGGTTGGTTTGATAATAAATGCATTACTGTATATTGTATGTTGTATGTGGTTAAACAACCAGATGTTAACTGCTAGTTTAATGTCAATGTTTTTCTTTTTTTTGTTAATAATTTTGTTTGCGGTTAATGATAAACAGGCGGCCACAAGTCTGTTAAAGATTGTGTTCTAAGTTTATTATTGAAATAACAAATAATAAAGAGCAAAGTTGTGAAAAAAAGAAACAATTATTAATGGTTTAAGCTTAAAAAATTCTTTGAAATCAATTTCTCTTATGAAGCATGATTATTAATTTTTATTATTATTATAAATATAATCATCATTATTAAAGAAACAAATATTTTATAATACATAAATTTTTGCTGATATAAAATATTTTGTGTTCGAAATTTTAATATATGCAAAATTAAAGTATAATTTTAGGCTTTTTAGATAACGAGTATTTTTAGTTTGAAGTCAGACAGACACAAATTTTTATTTAAAATTCCTCTCCCTCTCTCCTTCATTAATGTTATATATCTTCAGCACATCTCCCTACAAATTTTCAAACCTATATCATAACAATTAAAAATAAAAGTTAAGAAACTTTACTTCAGTCACTTGAATAAATTTATTTAGTGTTTTTCTCTCTTTCAAAATTTCAAATGATTTAGTTACGTGGTTTTACATTTCAGCTAAGGATATAAAACAATTTCTAATTAAAATTTAGCATGATTTTTTATTTAAATGTGTTTTATATTAAAAAATTAAGCTTTCCATGAAAAAAAAAATTCTTTAAAAACTATTGCCTACTTTCAAGCTTCAAATTATTAACATATTACTGTTAATTACTTTCTTTCCTAAACATTCTTTTGTTGGTTGAAAATTTCGTTTAAAAAGAAAAATAAAACCCAAATCAAAATAAGAAAAATTAAATGTTGTTTAAAAGAAAAAACTCCACTTGACACCTTTAGCATCATTTTCCCGAAGTAAATTGTTGAGGCGCAACCACATGTTGTTGTAGATGTATAGAGTTTTTTTCATTTAGATTTTTACTTCACAGGATTCTTACTAACTTCAAAGTAGTTCTCCTTACATAATAAAAAGCAGAAAAGTAGAAAGAAGAAGCCAAAAAAAAAATATATGTTGAATGTGACAACTTACACTGCTCCCTTGAACAGCGCACTAAATTTGACTTTCTTGTGAAGCAAACAATTTTTAGACACGTTCCGCGAGTTTCGGCTGTGAGTGTCGTTCTTTTTTGTTATTTTTTTTTCTTTGTTGCTTTTTCATTATTGTTGTTGACAATAGTGGCATGAAAAAGAAAATAACATGTCAACACTTGTGTTTATGCGTTTCCGCTTTTTATAATGTCATTGACATGGATTTTTCCCCCTATAGCTAGTTCCGCTCATTTTTCTACACATTTTTAAATATAAATGAATTTTAACGAAAGCATTTATAGGGAAACTTTTTCGTATTTTAAGTGTGTGTGTTAGATGTAAGCGAGCAAAAGTAAAATACGAAAATTATGCGCGTGTTCCAGTGTGTGCGTATGCAAGAACAATGAACACGCGTGTGTATCTCAAGAATTACTATTAAAAAAATAAGAAATTAATGGAAAACCTTAAAGTTTAATTTGAGCAAAATTAAAAGCACAGCTTCGTTAAATTTTTTTATATCATGCTATATTGTTTTTTTTTATTTTTATTTTCACTGTCTATATTTATATTATTATTTTCTTTGAACAAGTAGAATTCTGAAAAACTTAAACGAATTTTAACGAAAGAAATATGTATTGGAAAATAAAAGAATTTTTTAATTGTTTATTATTTTATAAAAATTTTTAAGAGGTTCCACATCTTCTAATTTTTTTTTGATGTTATTTCGTACTTTAATACATTTTAAACCGATTTAAAAAATTATTTTTTTGTCTGAGAGGACATAGCCTACAGTTGGTCTCATTGCAAATAAAGTGGGCGCGGACATGCCCACAATTTTTTATTTGATTGTATGATACTCGTATTCTACTTATTTGATTGCTGCAAAGCTTGGCAAACACATTTGGTTTTTGTAATTGCACAATTTTAAAGTTGGAAAAATGGGCGGGGCTACACCCATTAAAATTTATTATTATATTTCAAGTGGTTCTACTTAACCGATTTTTGCGAAACTTAACACATACCTTGAGCTTTCAAATAGACAAAATATTTCGTTTAACAAAATGGGCGGAGTTACGGCCATTGAAATTTAATATTCTGTTTTAAGTGATTCTACTTTAGCAATTTGTACAAAACTTAACACACAGTTCGAGCTCCGAAAAACAGATTATCTTGCATTTAAAAGAATATGCGGAGGTAAGCTTATTAAAATTTAATTTTAAATTTCACGTACTTCTACCAATAGATTTTAAAAATCTATTTTTAAGTCTTTTTTCGAAATTGTTCTATCAGATCTTTGTATTGAAGTTGGTTTGTTTTTGGCAAAATTATTTATAAAAAATTTATCTTGCACAAAAAAAAATTTTTTTGCAAAGAAGGGAAAAATGCAAAAATTTTTTTAATGTTTTTTGTTTAATAAACATTTTTTTTAATAAAAAAATGTACCTTGTGCTTAAATCAGATTTTCTAACAACTTTAACAAATGTCCCTTCTAATATTTGTAGCATACTTTTGATATAAAAATACATCAAAGATTTGGGGAATACCTTAAGGAGCAAATGATTAAATTTAAAACGCATATACAGTGTCATCTTGAAAAAATCAACAAACATGAATTTAAACAAAATTTGTTTAATAAAATTTTCACTTAAATAAATTTCAAACAATTAAAGCTTTTTGGCTCTCAATTTAATTTTAAACAAAAAATTTTTTGATTCTTAGCAAGCAAAACAAAACAAAATAATATTTTAACAGCAGAGAAATTATTAGCTGATCAGTCAGTATCTGCTGAAAAGAGATCAGCTGTTATGAATTCGTCTTGGATTATATTTTTTCTCGCTTCGGGTTATGTTTAACTTTTTTTTACAAAGAGAAGTCACACTCGGGTAATTAATGACAACTACTACTACTACTACAATGTGTTACCTTCTTTAGGAAAGGGATAGTGATAGAAGACAGGTGGTGAAGGAACTGACATAAGAAAGCTTCATTATTTTACAACTCTTTTTAATTTTTTATTTTTTATTTTTTTTTTGATGTAATGAAAATTGTTACTTCCACATTCGAAGACAATGATGCTTAAAAATTATGACAAACTTCATACTTCAGATATGAAAGAAAATTTACTCGTTTTAAAATATTTTTCGGGAAATTTTAAAAGTAGATAGTTGATGTTAAAAACAATTTTTTTGTACCAAAAATACCACAAACTTTTAATTATCTAAATCATTTATGCAATCTTCTTATTTACAATTTAAAATTATGTGCAATTGCCGCAAACAATAAACATAAAAATAATATAATAAAAATTTATGCTTTTTGCAACAAACAAATTTTTAATTACCTAGAAAAATCGTTCAGCCTTAATATAGGCAGCACAAAATGTCAACTAAAATGAAGCGACTGCATAAAACTAATGCAAAAACATTAAACTAATATGTGAATATTTTACTAAATTACTTTACTAATGAGTGAGTGGTATTTTGTGGCCAGAAAAAATAAACGATATTATATTAATATTTATAACGAAATGACTACACTTTTATATAACCTATTATTTTGCACATACACATAAAGGCAATTGCAAGAATTATGAGGAAATGTCAACAGTAATTATGAATTAATCAGGCCAAAGCAAAATAAGTATAATGGAGGGTATATTTTGATGATTGAGCATTTAAATTATCTGGACGTTGAATTGTATGGATTAAGGGAATATTGAAAAACTTTTTTGTTTCATATACATATACGTAATGCAGTCTACTTTTAGGCAGTTGTATTGTCTAAATTATTTTGATGTTTATGCACAAATGTCACGTATTGTTTTAATTATAATTTAATAAATATTTTATGGCAACATTTGAAAGAGAGAAAAAAAATTAAATAATTGTATAGTGAAACACTGAAAATAGGAAAAGTGTACTTTTAGGAGTGAAGGTTATAAAAAAAAAACAACAATGTCTATTAAATATTTGATGCTGTTTTAATATGTTTTAAAACATTTTAAGCTTTGACGTCTATATTATACTATTTTTTATATTAAATATCTCTCATTCTCTATAATTTATTGTGATGGCTTTTGTTATGTTTTCTTGATTTTTTTTTATAATTATTAATCATCAAGGCCTTGTAATACCAAAAAAAAAAATAATAATAATAAAAAATAATAATAACTAAGCAAATTTTCCCTTTAAGATTCAGCCCTTTATTTAAGCAGCCATAAAGTATGCTTCAGTTTTTGTTATAGATATATATTAAAAGAATAATTACTAAGCAATAGATTTCCATTTCAATGACACTGAAATCTATGCCATGGTTAAACAATAATAACTAAAAATAAATTACTCAGGGTTTGTTTTTCTTTTTTCAGTTTCTCCCTCATTATAAAAGATAAAAAATATTTTATTATATTTTTATCAAAATCGTTAACAACAAGTGTTGAGTTAATAAAAAATAGGACAAGCTTCAAAAATTGATATTCTTTGCAAAGCAGTTGAAACTACAACTACTGACTTTCCTTAAACAAAACATTAATTTTTTACTTACAATTTAAAAAACTGCATAAATGATTTTAACATACCTGCAAATAAAGAAAAAAGAGAAAAAAAATCATTTAGTTTTCATAATATAAACAATTATTAAAATTAATACAAAAATCTTTAATAAATTTCTCTATTAACTCTCAACAGCCAACTTAAGCCTACAACTTATGCAACAAAATTTAATTAAAACCTTAAAACTTACTAAAAATCTTGCTGCAGTCTCTAGCCGGCCACATTAAAATCCCTTTGATTATTTTATTTTAATTGTGCCATTAAAAATGATGCTGCAAATAAGCTTAACATAAACATTGACGGAAATGTAGTAATATCCATTACTGTTAATTAAATATTTAGCAAAATAATGCAAAAAGCTTTAGCCATATAATCAAAACTTCTAACGAATGTTTAGATTTTATTTTACATAATATAAATAAATTCTATGCAGCTAAATGTGCAACAAAGGCTAAATAATGCTTGCATATATTTAGGCATTAACGTTAAGCCTTAGAGTTATGCTACATTTTATGTGTTTCTCTGAAAGTTATTCCTTGTAAACTAATCAATATATTTGTTAGCTGAAATGCAAACTCACGTAACTACACGGTTTAAATAAAAGTCTTACACTAAAGCTACGGTCACACTTGTCAAACATTTGCCCAAAAAAGCGTAACCAACAACACTAATGAAAAAAGTTTTGATCCAGACACTTGTTTATCAAATTAAACAGTTTCGAACAGAACTAATGCACAATATCATAGAATCCAACGATATTGGCAACTCTTTAACTTGACAAACTTTTGTCTGAATTGAAAGATTTTTCATTAGTATTTAGTGGTTAAGCTCTTTTTGGCAAATGTTTGACAAGTGTGACCGTAGCTTAAATGTTTTATACTTATACTATAAACGATAAGTCTTATACTTGCAATAAAATTTAAAAATATTGTATTTTATATATACAAAAGTTAAATATTTCTGTACTTTAATAAAATGTATGCGTTTTATTCTAAATATAATAAAACTCTTATACTATATTCTTATATTTTATTCATAATTGCTCTGTATAACTAATATCTCTGATACTTGCAATAAATTTTAAAATTGTTTACTTATAAATATACAAAGAGTCTTGTACTATCTTTTTGGACTTGAATAAAAAAATAAAAATAAAATAAAATGTCTTATACTACATTTTTTCCATTTCTACTTTAAAATAGGTTTAACACTTGCAAGGCATTTAAGACCTCGGAGCTTTAAGCAGAGGCTTTTAAATTCTGATATAAAAATATGTGAAGGTCTTATACTCGAATACTTACACAAAATTTTCTAAGTCAGCATAATTGTATAAGTACTATATACTAAGGCATAAAAATCTAACATGAATGGCGTTTTGTGTTAAATTAAGACTTTTATGTATCTTCGTATAACGCCTTATAATCTTAGACTAAGACTTCAAAATATAAAAATAACATTTCTAATTCTTATTATCTTAATATCTTAGAATAGATTATTAACTCTATCCAAAGATCATAAAAAATGTGCTAACGAAATATCTAAGCCGTGGTAGGATTTCTAAGATTTATATATATTTTTTTTTAAATTTTTAAGTTTTATATTCAAAATGGAAACTCTTATAATACAAAAAATTTTTAAATAATTTTTTCCTGAAGTAGTTAATTTCTAAAACGTAATAGAATTTAAAAGTCTTTGTAATATTTTTTATTTAAATAATAATAATGCAATAATATCGAGCCTTCTGTTCACTAGGGCATTTTTAAGATCTAGTAGAATGTCAAAGTTTCTTTTAAATAAAATAATCTTATTATTTAAAAATTTGAAACTCTTATACTACAATAATTTTGAGTTTTCTTTTTTACTAAGCTGATTTTTAAGCCCTAGTAGAGTTTCAGTCCTATGATAATTTTTTAATTAAAAAAGATTGTTATATAAAGATTGGAAACTCTTATACTACAACAGTATCCAGTTTTCTTTTTTTTACGTAAACGATTTTTAAGCCTTAGAATTTCAAAATCTTATATTTTTTTTTTGTTTAAAAAATCTTATTATATGAACATTGAAAACTCTTATACTTCAATAACTATAAGTTTTCTTTTTTACTAATGAAATTTTAAAGCCCTAGAAGAATTTCAAAGGTTTATGATTTTTTTTTAATTTAAATTTAATTTAATACTACAAAAATTTTTAAGCCCTAATTGAATTTCAGTCTCAACATTTTTTTTTCAATAAATATATCTTATTATACTGCAAAAATGTCGCGTTTTCTTTTGTACTAAGGCACATTTTAAGCCCTAGTAGAATTGTAAAATTTTCTTAGTGTTTTTAATTTAAAAAATCTTATTATATGAATATTGAAAACTCTTATACATAAGGCACAAATTTGTATTTTTTTTCTAAAGCAACTTTTAAGCCCTGGTAAAATTTCAGTCTAATAATTTTTTTTTAATTTAAAAAAACTTATTAGACAAAGGTTGACAACTCTTATACTACACTAATTTTGAGTTTTCTTTTTTAATCAGGCAAGTTATAGGCCCTAGAAGAATTTCAAAGTCTTATAATATTTTTTCTACTAAAAAATCTTATATAAAGATTAAAAACTCTAATACTGCAATAATTGCGCCCTAGTATTATTTCGGCCATTTTTTTACTAAAAACATCTTATTATTCAAGGATTAAAAGCTTTTAAGCTCTAGTAGAATTTCAAAGTATTATAAATTTTTATTAACTAAAAAATATTATAAGAAAATTGAAAACTCTTATACTGCAATAATTTTGAGTTTTCTTTTTTACTAACGCGATTTTTAAACTCTAGTAGAATTTTAAAGTTATCTAAGTTTTTTTTTCAACTAAAAAAATCTTATACGAATATGGAAAATTTGTATATTGCAAAAATTTGGCGTTTTCTTTTTTACTAAGACGATTTTTAAGCCCTAGTAGAATTCCACAGTTTCCATAATTTTTTTTGGAATTTGCAAAGTCTTTTATTAAGAACGAAAACTATTATACTGCAAAAATTTCGAGTTTAGAAGTGCAAGATATTCTTACACTTTTTAAAAGTCCTGTATATACTGTTTTTGATTTCATACCTAGACTTTGTAGTTTAAGTTCTACGTTTAAACTCTTATACTAACCTATAAAAGGTCTTATATTATGCTATGAAGCTAGTACGAAACCAGTTTTTGTTTGTATGAAAAGTTTTAGGTCTTACAATGAACTTTTGAGGTCATATTAAGGTAATTTTAAAATCGTATACTTTAGTAAAAAGTTTTATAAGAAAATGATTAAGCTTTATACAAAAAAAAAAATATTGTTTCAGAAATGTTTCTTATATTAAAATATTTTACATTTGCTATATATGTAAGTTTTTTCTTGTACTTATAATCTTGACTACTTTTGCTTTACTTTAGCTAAGTGCATTAAATTTTTAAATTTGCCTTAAGCAAAGAAAAAAAATCATAGCAAAATTAATTAACTGTCAATTTCTTTAAGCTACTTGCTACTCATAGTTTTTTCTTTCTCTTTCTCTCAGTAACAATTTTAACAATTTCTGTTTATCATGTTTTAAGTACGGTGAGTAGAGCAAAAAAAATTGTAAAAGTAAATTGCATTTGATATAAGAACATTTAACTTAACAACAGATAATTAATTATTTCCTAAAAGTGAATGGTTTGTTGTTTAAAGAGTAAGAGAAAATATTGAAAGGAAAGAGGTAGAGAGGGAGGGAGAGAGAGAGAGAGATCTCCGCTGAAACGTCAATTGCAGTTGATATAACGAAAATGAAATAGAAAGGAACATTTTAAGGAGATTTATGAATGAAAAATATGTACCAGCAAATATTAATTGAAATGTCGGTTTTGCTGGCAGACAACTTTATTTGCTGGTGACTGGTAGGAAAAAACAGAAGTGCGATTTAAAGTCGTTAAGAAGAACAAGTCTTATTTTCTATTTTTTTAGTCTTTTTTTATTATTCCCCCTGAGAGGTCTAAACTTTTCTATTCATTATTTTCAAGCTTAATTTTGGCAAAAAAAAAAAAAAAAAAAAAATATTTCGACTATTCAGTTCTGCTGCCGAAAAGTTTAAAGTGATTTTTGTCGATATAAAAGCCAAGTATTAGTTTAGTTTTCGAAGCTTAATAGCCAAAGTTTGCTTTCGTTAGCAATTTTTTTTTTCACACAGTGTTCTAAGATGTCTATCTATTTCAGTTTAGTTACTTTTTTCATTTGTCGGCTTATAGCTTCCTTTAAGTTTTATTTTTTATGTTTGCAGCATACTTTAGGGAGTTGAAAGTTGTTGTTTTAGAGAAAAAAGGGGCAAATGTATGAACGCGAAAGTTTTCCTTAAGCACATTATTTTTAAAGAACGAAAAAAAATCTTATTGCTTTTTGTTCGGTAACAAGAAATCAAAGTCAATAAACTTTAATGAAGACACAAGCAATAACACAAACAAACCAAAAAAGGTTAAAAGGAAAAGGTATGTTATTGGTAAAGATCTTAAAGCAAAAAAAAAAAAGCAGGGAAAACTTAGGCGAATTGTAGCTAGGCAAAAACGAATTTTACTGAAAAAGTTTTAAGTAAAAAATCAAGCAAATTATTTAAAAATTTAAGAAAGGAAACAAACTTATGAAATAAAAGAAAACAAGATGAAAGCAGATGATCACATCATGACATTTCTTTACGAAAGTAGATTATCTTCCAAACAATTTAATATAATGTCGAAGGTGTATTTTAAATATTAGTTAAAAATTTGCGCGCGAGTACAAAAATTATTATATTTTTGTTTGTTTTAATATAAAAGAATAACAGAGAAAACAGTTTTTAAAATTTTTCTACAATATTGATTTACTGTCACGTAATCATGTCACTTTATATACCTGATTTCAAAAAACAAAAGATTGAGTGTAGTAAACAAAGATTTTCATAATAAAAAATTTATAGTTTTTGAAAATGAAAAAAATTTTAAATAATTTCGGCAGTGAGTGCATTGTTACGAGTGAGAATTCATGAGTGTGAGTGAGAAAAATTTCTTATTTTTTTTTTGCTTTAATATAAAAAGCATAACAAAGAAAACACGTCTTTTCAAAATTGTTCAACAATTTTGATTTACTGTCACTTAATCATGTCACTTCATATGCGTGACTTCAAATAACGAAAGTTTTTCATAATAAAAATTTTTAGTTTTTGCAAATTAATAAAATAAAATATAATGTGGAATGTAGTTATATTAATATAAGTAAGAAGAAGTTGTCACGCGTGAGAAAACCTGAGCGTGAGTGAAAAAATATTTTTTTGCTTAAATATAAAAAATATAACAAAGAAAACTCTTTTTTAAAAAATTTTCGGCAAATTTGATTTACTGTCACTTAAGCATGTCACTTTGCATGCATCACTTTACATTTCAAAAAAAGATTAAGAATAACTAGTAAAGGTTTTCATAAAAATATTTTAGTGATTAAAAATTCAAAAAACTAAAAAAATTTCGTAAGTTAGTGTATTGTGACGCATAAGGGGACGTGAGCGTGAGCGAAAAAAAGTATTTTGTTTTAATATAAAAAGAATAACAAAGAAAACAACTCTTTTTACATATCACTTTACATGCGTGATTTCCAAAAAATTTAGTGTAAAACAATTTGCGAAATAAAAAATTTCTAGTTTTTGAAAATTAAAAATAATTTAAATAAGTTAAAAAAATAAAAAGTTGACACGCGTGAATGGACGTGAGCATGAGTGAAAAAATATATAAATTTTTTTGCTTTAATGTGAAAGGAATAACAAAGACAAAAACTGTTTTGAAGAATTTTCGACAATTTTGGTATACTGTTACTTAGTGATGTCACTTTATATGCGTGATTTCACGTAACGAAAGGTTTTCATAATAAAAATTTATGGTTTTTGAAAATTAAAAAAAAAATAAACGCAATGTGGAATGTACTTATATTCAGGGCTATCATTAATAAAATTTCGCGTGAAATTTTTCCCGGAGAAAAATTCCAACTAATAGCAAGTAATAGGGGAAACAAAATATTCTAATTGGAAAAGGGAGAAATTTCACGCGGAATTTTATTCATGATAGCCCTGATTATTAATATCAGTAAAAAGTTGTCACGCATAAGAGGACGTGAGCGTGAGTGAAAAAATAACTTTTGCTGTCACTTAATTATGTCACTTTATATGCGTAATTTCAAATAACGAAAGGTTTTCATAATAAAAATTTATAATTTTTGAACAATAAAAAAACTGCATATAATGTAGAAGGTGACTGTATTGTTAATATTAGTCAAAAGTTGTCACGCGTGAGAGGACGTTAGCGTGAGTCATAAAAAATTTTTCTTCGTGAGAGTAAGTGATAAAGATTTTAAGGACGTTAAGAAGTTGGCTTCCTCTGTTTGATTCCAAAAAAAATCATTTCAATCGGTCCTGCTATTTGGAGGAAATTAATTATGGGCACAAAATTAATAAAATTTCCCATAGTGCAACGATACTATCAAAACTAACAAAAAGCTCAATAGCAGAGTTGAAAAATGGTTTAAGTTTAATAATCAAATTTTTCAGTATATCGAGCCATAACCGATAAAATAGCTTAAGCGACACATTTTTTTAACTTCACTTTTTTTGACGAAAATCCACTATTTACGATCGCAAATAATCGATTTTGGTTAAAAATTGAGGTTCGAAAATTACGTCGCTTAAGCTATTTTGGCGGTTATGGCACCATATGTCTTATACCCAATATCCCTTTCTTAAAGAACGTAGCACGCATACATATAGGTAGCTGAAACGCAAAATAGCTTAACTAACATTTTCATAATTTTACAGAAGGAGGAAAATATTGAAGTGTTTAAGGCGAAAATAAATAAAATTTGCCATTGTTGTGCGCACAAATTTGTTTTTTTTTTTTTTTTTTTTTTTTTTTTTTTTTTTTTTTGAAAAAAGTATATTATAATAGCTTGAGTGTTTCTACAATCCGGACGATCGACTTGAGTAAAGAATGTATAGGTATATGAAAAGCACCTATTTGTTTGAGTGATTTTCATAAAAGTTTCTTACACAAGGCGCCTGCTTGACTTGTGGAAACCAGGTGTTATTTCTATTATAACAAAAATATATTTTTTTAAAAGTTTATTTTGTTGTACAGTGTTATTCTAGTAGAAAAGAAATCAATAAAAGTTTTATATCTTTAGCAAGAAATATGTATTTAATGTTTCCTTTTATTTTTTGGCATTTTTTAACTTTCAAATTACTTGTAATACTTTTAATACTAAATCATTCATTGCCATCGAAAACCAAGTGCAGTTTAATAATTTTTCGTCAGCTGGTAAAAATCAAGAAGACAAGAAAACTTTTAACAACCGATTTTTTTTCATATAAAAGAAACAAATACTAAACAAATACTAAAAAAAAAAACTCCTAAAATTATGCTATAAAAATAAGTTAACAACTTCATATTTATATATAAAAGAAACAAACAAGCATATAGCGAAAAGAAAAGAGTTTTACGATATCTGACAAACGACTCTACTATAAAAGTTTTATCATAAAAAAAATATGAAAATAAAAATTCAAGAGTAAAAATAAAACTTAAAAGAAAATATAGTTGAACATATTTATAATGAACAAAAAAAAAAACCAAAAAGAAAACAAATATTCAGTAGGTAAGATTTTTAACTTAATTTTTTATTTTAACCCTGGTACTCTGTTCAACATTTCACGCGAAATGCTGCCAAAGTACATAAAAAAAAATTGAGACGAATTTTTCATGAAAAAATGTTGCAGAAATAGTACTCTGTTGATCTTGGGAAAAAGATTTGAAATGTATCTCAACATTTTAAGTTTTCACGCGAAATAAGTAGAGTGCCACTTGTTTCGTACGGAATTTACAACAAACACATGGGATGTTTCTATAAACATGATAAATTGTAGCATAGTTTCAGGAGCATTTATTAATATTGTTTACGTACGAATTAATAAATGTTGACAAACATTTTTCACAAATTTGAGCAGAGTACTATGCTTTATACAAAAAAAAAAAAAAAATACTGCCTTACCAGCTAAAAAGTTTCTTTGAAATGCTTCGCTCTCTAAAAGGTTAAAAAATCAATCTCACTAATGGTGGAAGGCATTTCACTTTACGCCCCGCTTAAATTGACAGTTTTGAGTGTGACCTGTAAGTTGCATTATTGCAGGATTGGCAAGACATTTGAGACATGTATCTTTCAGCAGTTGATCGACATTTTTTTGGGTTGAAAAGAAAAAACTTTTAATTGATTAACTTGCTTTAAACCGGCTTTCGCATACACAATTAGTACGTTAAGCTAACATTAACTTTAACAATAATTTATGAATACCATTGTTAAGGGTTTTTATTAATTAAACAAACACAAAACAAAAACAATCATAACGATTGCTCAATTTCTATTTGCATTGTTTTTGCACATGACCACGCCGCCGGCCACAAACAATACATTAATAGTACGCAATTAGAAAAGAAAATAATGGGAAATAAATAGAAACGTTTTTAAATATTTGGGCCGAACTTGACATAATCATATGATACATTTTTAGATTTTTAATTGGACTATAGTGAATCTTTAATCAGAAATAATTTTTAGTCAGGCTTAAGTTCAGTAATTTCAATTCTTTTTATTTGAATGAAATATTTTTATTAATTAATATGAGTATGTAAAGAAGAGAAGAAAAATTAAATTAGACTTTTAAGCTGGGGGAAATACCGACATTTTTCTGTGCAGCAACGCATTTCATCAGAACCCTAGTCAATCTACTTGGGTAGAGATTGTTATTAAAATCAGCTATTTAACGTAAATTCTAATGAAACGGAATGTGAGAAATGATTATTGTGTACAATTATTGATTTACCTTTGGTAAATACATATATAAGTATCACTATTTATTTCCCCTGTTTTTCCATTTTTTCATTTTTTTATTTAGGTTAGCACGAAGTTATATTACTCTACCTACGTATGTTTAACTATTCTTGCTTATCTTTTACGATCATCACATTAATTATTTTTACTTATTCGATGTACCGTCGGTACATGCATATAAGTATTATAGTAGTGGATATTATGTTACTTTTGTTGTTGCATTCTCCCGTTTATTTGGTTTTCGAACATTAGTGATTGCCAAGTGAACAGTGATTGCCAAGTGAACATATTTTTGTCACGTGCCCATGATGAATTGAGACATTTTTAGATTTTTAATTGAACTATAGTGAATTTTTAATCAGAAATAATTTTTAGTCAGGCTCAAGTTCAGTAATTTCAATTCTTTTTATTGAATGAAACATTTTATTAATTAATGTGAGTTTCTAAAGAAGAGAAGAAAAATTAAATTAGACTTTTAAGCTGGGAGAAATACCGATATTTTTCTGTGCAGCAACGCACTTCATCAGCACCCTAGTCTATCTACTTGGGTAGAGATTGTTATTAACATCAGCTATTTAACGTAAATTCTAATGAAACGGAATGTGAGAAATGAAAAAATAAATAGTGATACTTACATATGTATTTACCAAAAAATAAATCAATAATTGTACACAACAATCATTTGGACACAGTATGTAGAACCTTGGCCGCTACAACAACAAATACATGAGAATTAAAAATTAAAGGGTGTTCCAAAACGAGCAACGAAAAATGTTAAAATCCCATGTAATATACATACAATTGTATGAACATATGTATATTAAAACTTGAAATTTGTAAAATTAGTGTATTTTTATACAGACTACAACAATTAACACTAAAATTTAAAAAAATTAAAATTAAAGGGTGGTCCATCAGTTAATGCAATTTTGTCTATGTAATTTTGACAATTTGCTATATCTTGGAAACCGTAAGAGACAAACACTTGAAATTTTCAAAAACGGTAAAACTAAAAAGACCGAAAATTATAAAATCGCCAAGCCAAAAAAAAAATCGCCAAAAATTTAAAAAAATATCGACAAAACGAAAAAAATCGCCAAAATTAAAAAAAAAATTTCTAACACTAAAATAAATCGCCAAATTCGAAAAAATCGCCAAAATGAAAAAAAACGCCAAAATGAAATAAAACGCCAGAAATCGAAAAAAAATCGCCAAAACGCGAAAATGTCGCCAAAACTAAAAAAAAATTTAAATAAAAAAAAATCGCAAAAATTTAAAAAATCGCCATAATGAAAAAACGCCAAAAACCGAAAAAAATCGCCAAAACAAGAAAATAAAGTGTCAAAACTAAAAAAGAGCCAAAACTTAAAAAAATCGCCAAAACCGAAAAAACGCAAAAACCGCCAAAACAAAAAAACCGAAAAGGCCCCAAAAACGAAAAAAAATGTCAAAACTATATATTATATAGAATGAAGTTTGTATTAAATTACATATCTAGGAACCCTTCGTACGCGAGTCAGAGTCACACTTTACTGAATTTATTTTATTTTTAGAAATGCTTTTTTGCCAGCCAGCTGATTATTATTCCTCAATATTTGCGTAAAAAATTTATAACTTTTTTTAGCTGCTCTCTCTCTCTCTCTCTTAACTTTTCAATATATTTTTATGTGATTTCTGTTTATTCCTTATTTTTACAACTTTCCAAAGGGGAGAGAAGTACTGGTATCAACAAAATATAATAAAGAAAAAGTGTTGATAATATTTAAGTGCTTTCATTACATACTTAAAGCAAAAGCTATAAATGAAAACTTTGTAATGAAAAATTCTCAAAGAAAGAGGGGAGGGGGGAGGAGTTCGTTTTTGTGTGGTGGCAAGAGCATTAACATCTCTTCTGAGAGCAAAGGCAGGAAGGACATATTTTTTATGCTTTACTTTCCATACAAAATTTAAAATTTAATAACTTTGTGTAGCGTGTTTTTTTTAAGGATATGTAATGTACAAAAATTTATTTAAAAAGAAAACTGCCATTACAATTGTTGCGTTGACAACTGTGTGTAAATGGTTGAGCACCAAAGGTTTCCTTTGGAGCTCAGAGTGTATAAATTTGTTTTGTTTTATATTGTTTTTATTTTGTTTTTAGCCCAGGTGGAAACACCATGTGCTAATGTGATTTAAATTTAAGTTTTAGTTGAAGCACTAAGACCAGTTAAGCAATCAAGAAAGTTAATTTTTGTTTGCCATAATTTCTTTATTTTTGCCAGTCTTTTATACAATTTTATTTTCTTATGTCTACATTAAAATTACTAGCAATGTACATATTCAGCAATTCTCATAAAGCCTGACTTTGCATTTTATAAATTATTGCAATACTATTCTTAAAGGTAAATGACTGATTGCAATATGAAACTTATTAATTTGTAAACAAAACCTGGTTAATGAACTTAGAATACAACATAAGCAGAATTTACATTAAATATATTTTTATAATGAACCATTGGTTAAATGAACTTAAAATACTACATAAACAAAATTTATATTTGTTATAATAAAAAAAGGGAAGGATTGCTTTAAAAATATATACAACTTTTAATAATAATAAAAGTAAATAAAAGTATTATAATGAAGTAGTGTATGTATTAACATTCTCCGCCGCGTTGAGCAGTCAGCGAAAACCTGTAGAGCTAAACTTCAGAAATTGGATGACGTGGTGTTGGCATTGTCGGTGCCGGTGTTAAGTTGATTGAGGCGGTTTTGTTGCATTTGACTCGCCATTGCCAGGCAGTAAGTGTTAGGATTATGAGTAGCGATAGAAGTAGAGCAAAGAAGCCTACGTTCGGGTGTTGAATTGCTGGCTGATGTATATCAAGTGAAGAATTCTTAATGTGCCTTAGTTGTTTTTGAATATCGGTAAGCTGATCTAATTTGGTATCCAAGACGAGATTTGGCTCTAATATTTTCTTAACTTCAGAGGGTTTTCCTATTGAGGTGATATTACCAAATGTTGCATATGAGTTGCGCAAAGTAGTGACACTAGTTTCGTGTCCACGAATTGTAAGAAATTTTCCTTTTATTATACAAGCTGAGTTCATGCTCATTATACCAGAAGTCTTGACATGTATATGGATGATATCATTGCCGCAGACTGCAGTTAGCTCTATAGGAGTTGTTGTTGCATACAGCCATTGGTTTACGTTGTGCAAAGGAGTAAAAGAGATATTGTTCTGGATATAGCCAAAATTACAATCAGGGGATGTTTTGTTGTTGAAGAGAGCAATTTCACAAGAATAACTGCCGGAATCTTTTGCCATTTGTATTTGCAATGCTGGACATATGTATATGTCGACTATGACTGCAGTACATTTATTGAATTGAAGTATGTTTAGCGCCAAGTATTCATCGCGGTGGTCATTAACAGCAAGATATTCAATGTCGGTTGTTATGCCAATGGTCGTATTGTTTATTTGTGTGGGTATTGCAATGACCTTGTAAAGTTCAAATTTTCCTTGGTCCACCAATGGTAACTCAATAACGAAAATTACATTTGTGTTAGTTACTGTGCCCTTAACATTCATAATTTTGTATAGTTCTAGCAAGTCGGTGTCTTCAACTGGTAATGTACGGCCCATGGGAAGGTGTCCTTTAATTTTAGCAATCTCTGATCTTAATTGTTTTGGTGTAAGGATAAGTGGGCTTATATTTCCGTGGTTCGTATGCGTGAGGGCAGCGACCAGCTCTGTTTCAATTCTTTGCAAATCTGAGGCAAGTGTATTTAATTGAATTGCCAGAGACATTAGATTTTGGACTTGTCGTAGATTTGAATTCTCATTTTGAACTTTATTTAGATCTTGATAGATGGTTTTCTTAAGTTCTGAAAAGTGCACCTTAGTATTGTTCTCGCTTTGCTTAAGAATGTTAATGGTAGAATCTATTACTGAAGTTTGGTTTTTTAATAACAGATGTAGATACTCTTCATTTTGCTTTACGTTAGTTATAGTTTGAGCCATTTGTTCTGCATAATCTGAGTCCAGGACTCCAAATAGAGCATGGGCCATATTCCCCACAACATCAAGTGCAGCTCTCCGGTTCCTTTTTGAAATTAAAAGGTCTGATTCTTGAATAAGCTTGTCCCAAGTATGTTGAAGTTGTATGGAAAGCATCTCACATGATTCAAAGGCTACCGATTGCTTGCAGAGTCTTGAAAATGATGTTATACCAACTTCCAAAACTTTGTTTCTATCCCAAATTGGTGTTAAATCATAGTATATAATGAATTTCCAGGTAGCTGTCATCAATTTTGTGGAGCCCATGCCTTCGAAATACAATCCTGGATCGGAAGAAAATTCTGTAACATTGATTGGGGAGGCCACTTTCGTTTTGGTTGTATAGCATCATTTTCTGATGAACTTTGCCTCTTTTGTAAGTTCGAGTTGTCATATCCGGAATGTTCTGTAAGGGAGTCGTTGAACAAAGGTGCCAGTCTGTGTATTGGCCTCTTAAAAATTCCCTTTGCTGTTTTGACGTCGCATACCCTTATAAGTCCATCATCTCAATTGTAAATGCGGTTGATTCTGCCCAATGGCCATTGCAGCACTGGAGTATTATCTTCCTTAAGGATAACAAGCATGCCTTCAATGACGTTCGGTGAAGGAGACTTCCATTTTCCCCTTTGCTGTAGCTCATGTAAATAGTTTTGAGTCCATTCCTTCCAGAATTTGCGTTTGATTTCTGAAGTTATTTTCCATCTTGCATCTAACGATATGCTTGGGGGTTGGGCATTTACATCTACTGCTGATGTCAAAGGTTCCCCTACTAAAAAATGACCTGGAGACAGAGCTTGAAGATCATCGTAGCTTGATGAGAGAGGGACTAGTGGCCGTGAATTCAAGATTGCTTCTATTTCAACTACTATTGTTTCCAATTCTTCATATGTTAGTGATGCAGCTGACACACTTCTCAGTAAAAGGTGTTTGGCGGATTTGACAGCCGCTTCCCAAAGTCCACCGAAGTGAGGGGCTCTTGGTGGAATGAATTTAAAATTTATTGACTGATTGCTGCATACTCGTGTAATCTTCTCTTGCGCTGATTGAGAATATATTGATTCTTTTAATTCAGTAATTTTATTGTTTGCTCCTACGAAGTTAGTAGCATTGTCGCAATACAAAGTCTGACAGTGGCCTCTTCTGCTGATGAAACGTCGTAGTGCACCTATGAATGCTTCTGTAGACAGATTTGATACGACTTCCATGTGAATGGCCTTAGTCGCGAAGCAACAAAATACTGCAATATAGGCCTTGTCTGGCCTTTTACCCCTGATTTTGTGATGAATCCAAATTGGGCCAAAATAATCCACTCCTGTGGTTATGAAAAGACGTGCTGGGGTCACTCTATCTGCCGGAAGATTTCCCATTAATTGTTTGAAAAGCACCGGCCTAGCATTAGTGCATCGTATGCATTTGTGGACGGTACTTCGTGCCAGTGATTTCCCGTTCGTAATCCAGAACTGTGACCTGGATGCTGCTAACAATGACTGTGGGCCACAATGACGGTTCTTTTCGTGTAGCTTGAGCATCAATAATTTTGTCATAGGATGATTATATGTTAAAATTGCAGGATGTTTTGCTTTGAACGATAATGTTGACTGCTCCAGACGACCATCCACGCGCATTATCTGATGTTCATCCATGAATGGGTTTAACGAGGCCAAGGGACTTGTTTTATGTACAGGTGCTTGATGTGATAGCCTTTCCAGTTCTTCCCCAAACTCTGCTGCTTGGATGATCTTGATGATAATGTTCAGAGCTTCTTCTAATTCGAATGCATCGAGCTCCCTTTTGTTTGAGCGATAAATATTTGTAATTTTGGAATTTCTAATAAATCTCAACACATAACCGATCGTGTGTTGAAGAGTTTTAAATGAGTTTCGGTGGTTTATCCGATTTATAATGTCTGCATAATTTTGATGCAAAGCGGCTACTGTTAGAACAAGCTTTGTCATTTTACGTTCTTCATTGCAAGGTGTCTCAATTGCTTGTGAAGTTGAGGTTGTCCATTCACTCCTTTGTCCCGAGAGAAATAAAGGACCATAAAACCACATTGAATGTTGTGATAGGTTTTCTGGTGCTATTCCTCGAGATATTGCGTCGGCTGGATTTTCTTTAGAACTGACGTGTCGCCATTGATGTGAATCGCTTAGGCCTTGAATTTTTGTTATCCTGTTTGCTACAAAGGTGTGGAAGGATGCTGCTGACGAGTTTATCCAAGCAAGAACAATTTTTGAGTCCGACCAAAAAAAATTTGCAGTATTTTGTAGACGAAGATCTTCTTTTACCCTATTTGTTAGTTCAACACCTAATACCGCCGCGCATAATTCCAAGCGAGGCAACGTTTGCCTTTTGATGGGTGCTACTCTGGACTTGGAACATAGCAATCTGGTTACAACAGTTTTGTCTTTATATGTTGAACGAATGTAGATTGCTGTGCCATAAGCTCGTTCAGATGCATCGACAAACGTATGAATTTCTGTGGTGAGTGGGTTTCCGTGTTGTAATACGAATCTCTCTATCTTTATTTTGTTTAGGGTTTCTATATTTGTGCGAAATTTATTCCATTCTTTCTGAAGATTCATGGGTAACTCGTCATCCCATGAAATTGGTAACTGCCACAGCTCTTGCAAAAATATCTTGGCTCGTACAACTACCGGCCCAAAAATCCCTAGAGGATCAAATATCTTGGCTAGTTCTGAACTGACTATTCTTTTTGTTACCTTTGTGGCCGTTAGCTTTTGTGACCTTCCATATAATTGATCAGACTTTGGGAGCCATATTAATCCGAGTGTTTTTATTGAGCAATCTGAATTCTCGTCTAAATCCAAGTTGATTTCCTGGTCTTCAGGTGCAATTCCACTCAATAACTGAGGATGATTTGAACACCACTTCCGCAGCTTAAAACCAGCTTCTCTTAGGATTAAGCTTAGTTGTCGTTGTGACTCTAATGCTGTGCTTATAGAATCAGCTCCGGTGAGGCAATCATCCACATAAAAATCATCACGTAAAATTGACGCACCTTGTGGATATTTTGTCGCGTTTTGAATAGCTAAATGTTGAAGGCATTTAGTTGCCAGGTAGGGTGCAGAGGAGGTGCCATACGTTACAGTTTTTAGACGATAATATTTGATGTCTTGATGCTTGTTGTATCTCCATATGATGAGCTGGAACATCTGGTCCGTGTCATCGATTTGAATTTGCCGGTACATTTTCTCTATGTCTGTAGTGAAGACAATTCTGTGCATCCTAAATCGCAACAGTACCGAAAACAGCTCACTTTGTACGATTGGTCCGGCATGTATTATGTCATTCAAAGAGGAACCGCTGGATGTCTTAGCTGATGCGTCAAAAACTACTCTTAGTTTTGTGGTTGAGCTGTCAGGTTTCAGTACGCAGTGGTGCGGCATGACGTAATGTAAATTAGGAATGTCGTCCTCTTGTATTTCTTCCATGTGTCCCAAGTCTTCGTACTCCTGCATGAATTTGTTGTATCCTGTTCTAAGCTCAGGATTAAGGTTCAATCGTTTTTCCAATGCTAAAAACCGATTGAATGCCACTGTTTTGGAACTTCCGAGAACGGATGGATTTTCTGCGAATGATAGGCGCACAATGAATCTCCCATCCTCGTTTCTTTTAACGTTTTGTGCAAAATGATCCTCACATCGTTTCTCAGCCAAAGATAGTGCTCGTTCTGTATTATTCGTATCTTCAAGCTTCCATAATTTTTCAATAAGCTGGTTTGTTGTTTGCTCTTCTGGGGTAAACACTGCACAAGTTACCGAGTTGTCGTTTCCTTTTTGTAATTTACCCGTGACGATCCAACCCAATGCTGTGTTTTGCAGAATAGGTAGTTTTTGGTTGATCTTTATTTGTTGTGGGCGCATCAATTCATGGTAAAATTCAGCTCCGAGCAATATGTCAATTTTATCCATTTGATTGAAACATGGATCAGCTAATTTAATATTTTCAGGGAGATTCCAATCTGACGTGTCGAAAGAATTTGTAGGCTGAGGTGGTACAATAGTTGGAAGAACAAATGCTTCGATTCTGGTGGCATAGCTGCCTGAATATGCATGTAGTTCTATATTGATTCGTTGGGATACGTTTTGAACTTTACGGCCAATTCCTTCAATGCGCAATGAAGAGTTTGAGGAATTCAATGATAGTTTATTCAGTACGCGGGTTGTAACCAGATTGACTTGTGATCCAGAATCTAATAAAGCTCGAAATGTGCATGTGTCACCATTGGCTCCAACTGCCTTTACTCTTGCAGTGGCTAGTAATACGTAAGTATTGTCGATGAGCTGTTTGTTTGTTGTAGCTACGATTGGTTTATTTTCATTTGATACAGACGCTGGTTTTTGTGTTCCTTCTGCCGATGTTGCTGAAGGGTTTCCTCTCGCTAATTCTAAGTGCAACAATGTGTTGTGTCTTTTTGTGCACTTTGAGCAAGACCGTGACGTGCATGCCTTGGCAGCATGATCTGATTTAAAGCAGTTGACACAAAGCTTCTTTTTTTGTGTCCATAGTAATCTCCCAGCTGGGGACATTTTTAGGAACCTTTCACAGTAGTATATGGGATGCCCAGGCATTCCACATACTTTACAGTTTGGGGTTGATGTAGCTGCAGTTATAATTTTGGCTCTATCCTTCCCCCCACCAGATTCGTAAGACCTTCCGCGTGTTTCCAATGCTTGGAAACGGTGTTCTATAAATCTAAGCAGATCTCTTAGACTCACGAGTTTCTTGTTGTTTTCTAGTGATTGTTCAAATACAGTTTGAGTTGATTGATCGAGTTTTTTCAACAAAATGTGAACAATTATGGCGTCCCAACTGTCCACTGGCAGTCCTTGTGCGCTTAAACCATGGATGCATTCTTTAGTGACATCATGTATATTTTTTAGCGCTTGTGCCGTTTCGGTTTTCATTTGCGGATGAGAAAGCAAGTTGTTAAGTAGCGTTGTCACAATGAGCCTTTTGTTATCGTACCTATCAACCAAAATGTTCCATGCAATTTCATAATTTGCTGTTGTAACTGGCAAATGTTTTACTAGTGCTTTTGGTTCGTCTGCTAGATGTGTAGTTAAGTAAAACATTTTCTCAACTTCGCTCATTGATGCGTTATGGATTAGCTGGGTATAAAGATCTTTAAAGGCTACCCATTGTAGATAACTGCCGCTGAATTTCGGAATCTGAATTTTTGGTAGATGGGGTTGACAATGCTCAGTGCTACGTGGGTTGTTTTCGCTGATATTATTCACATACTGCTCCAGCTCACATTGAATGCTGTGCACCTCAGCTTGCATTTCGTAAAAATCATCCAATGTGTAGCCGTCTATTTGTTCTTCATTAGTTAATTGCCATAACGTATCGTTGTTTGTAGAGAACTCATGCATATATTTATTAATGAGCGATAATTTGCCTTGATAATATGCTACCTGTTGATTTCCCTCTGCCCTGACTTCATCAATAGTTCGTCTTAATGCTCTCGTCAATGCCCGCTGATTGCGAAGAACCTTGCTTGTGATATCATCAGGTTGTGTTTTTTCCTGCATACCACTGCTTGCTCCTTCTTCTAATTGTCTCATCGATGGTGTTGGTTTCTTCACTTTTTTACTTTCGGACTCAAACAGCTCTTTGTATTTGAGTGTATCGTCCGAAATACGTAAATATTGGTCTGTAAAATAATTGTGTTGTAATGGTAGATTTGAGAGGCACCTTATTTTGTTGTCAGTGGTCTCAAATTCTAGCCATGCCTTGTCAAGCCGCTGTAGACGCTCCAAGAAGTACTCTGAAGTTTTTCTTGTAGAAGAGTCTTTTTTGAAATTGCGGATTATTGCCTCTATTTGCTCCGCCGTGGTCTGTTGGGCTGCTACCAGGTCTTCAAACGATTCCATTGCTTATGTACAAGGAACGATATTTTTTACGATGCTTCGTGTTTTGATGTGCTCCTGTTTCTGTTTTCAGGATTGTTTGGGTCACTAGAATGATCTAGCTTCAGGACCGTTGGGTTGAAATGTCTGATGATGGAAACCTGTAACTTGCTACAGGACCTTCGAGTTGAAATGTGTATTCTGATGACGCAATCCTGTACCTTGTGATAGGACTGTCGTGTTGGATTATGTCTTCTGTTGATGGAATCCTGTACCTTGCTACAGGACTATTGTGTTGAAATATGTTTTCTGTTGTTGGAATCCTGTACCTTACTACAGGACCGTCGGGGTCACCAAATGTTGCGTTGACAACTGTGTGTAAATGGTTGAGCACCAAAGGTTTCCTTTGGAGCTCAGAGTGTATAAATTTGTTTTGTTTTATATTGTTTTTATTTTGTTTTTAGCCCAGGTGGAAACACCATGTGCTAATGTGATTTAAATTTAAGTTTTAGTTGAAGCACTAAGACCAGTTAAGCAATCAAGAAAGTTAATTTTTGTTTGCCATAATTTCTTTATTTTTGCCAGTCTTTTATACAATTTTATTTTCTTATGTCTACATTAAAATTACTAGCAATGTACATATTCAGCAATTCTCATAAAGCCTGACTTTGCATTTTATAAATTATTGCAATACTATTCTTAAAGGTAAATGACTGATTGCAATATGAAACTTATTAATTTGTAAACAAAACCTGGTTAATGAACTTAGAATACAACATAAGCAGAATTTACATTAAATATATTTTTATAATGAACCATTGGTTAAATGAACTTAAAATACTACATAAACAAAATTTATATTTGTTATAATAAAAAAAGGGAAGGATTGCTTTAAAAATATATACAACTTTTAATAATAATAAAAGTAAATAAAAGTATTATAATGAAGTAGTGTATGTATTAACAACAATATCACTAGAAGTAATGTGAGTGGCAAAAAATTATTTGCAACTCTTTCAAAAAACCAATAGCTATATAACATATTTTGTTTTTCTTTTCTAAAAAATTGCTAAAACTAAAAATATGTTTCATTTAAAAGCAAACAAAAAATAGCAAAACGAAAAAAAAAACGCAAAAAAAAGTCAAAACTAAAATAGCGTCAATACCAAAAAAATCGCCAAATACAAAAAAAAATTAACAAATCATTAAAACTTAACATTAATCGCTGTAACTAAAAATATGTATTGTAAAAAAAATCGCCAAAAACTAAAAGAAGCCAAAACAAATAAAAGTGCCAAAACTAAAAAAATTGCTTAATTTAGAAATATGTATGTCCCTGCAGAAAATTTAGTGACAATTGATATCCAAACGTACTCGTCCTGTGACTTGAGAAAATGCGAGTGTTAACAAAAGTACGGAGAAGTGTATGGTGAAAAAAAGACATATCGCGTAAATGGTTACATATTCAGCATTTTCGTGATGTATCGTCTTGATCTTGAGCCAATTTAATTTGGACTCGGTGTCATATTGTTCGATGTGGTTGAATACATGGATCTATCAAATAGTGTAAATATAATGTCAATTGCTCCCTCCAATGTGACTCTGGAACCAGTCCCGTAAATATACTGAGATATTAACCCAAGCTTAACTGAAACATGAGTGGCCCTGTCGTTGAGTGGGTAGTGTGCAAGCCTGTCATGCGCGAGGTTGTCGGTTCGAATCTCAAAAAATTTTCTGCTTAAAAATAAATTATAATTTCATTTGTATTAATAAAAAAATATAAGTTTTCATTGTTACATTTAAATGTCGGAATAACATTTATATATAATTTATATTATTCTACACCGAATAGGTCGCTATGGGATAGTTCAGTGACAAGTCACAAGGTGCATAAAAAGTATCAATTAACCCCATCCTAGACCATTCCCATATAGAAGTGACTGGTCCGCTTCATAGGGGAAGTATTAGAACTCGGACTAGTCCGTATCACTTGGGGACCGGTCACATGACTAGTATTGTGTCAGTTCAATTTCCTAATATAAAAAGAGGGACAAATCGCCAAAAAAAAAAACAAAAAAAAACAAAAAAAAAAAACAAAAAAAAAAAAGAATTGACTAACCGAAAAAAACGTCAATACTAAAAAAAATCAAAAAAAAAACCGAAAGAATCGCCGAAAACTGAAAATTAATCGCTGTAACTTAAAAGATGTATTGCAAAAAAATACAGCCAAAAAATTTAAAAAACGCCAAAACGAAAAAAAAACAACTTAAAAACAAAAAAGTCTAACAGCCTGTTTGTAGAACGCGACAAGGGCGACTCACGACGAGCCAGTTCATGGATGACTACGTAATGAAAAGCGTTTGTATAACACGACTCGACTTTGTCGTGCAGCTTACGTTAACTCGCCCATATGTCAAATATGTACTAAATCGTACTGTTGCCAACATATTAAAAAATTGTTTTAGTTTATATTTTTTCATACAAAATGTTTTTTCAGCTTAAAAAAAACGGCAACCCTATTCTTGAAACACAACTGACATGCACATCAATAAAATAAACAATTAAAGTAAACAAATTGTGCATGAAATTTTTTAATGTTTAAAAAAGTATTTGTACTCTAAAGTTGTTTAATATTTTTAATAAGTGAGTTTCCTGCAAGTGATGTGCATGCATAAATGTTTGTATGCAAATACATATGTATGTATGTATGTACTCATAAGCAAAGAAACACCATCAATCCTGGTAGGAATCTGCTTTGTTCGATTTTCAGATTTGCAAGTGGTCCAGGCCGAAGAGAACGTACGTGGCGTAACAATCGTGAGAGCAGTAGGAGATGAAATTCGTAATATTGGCGACAGCGTTGTCAACTTGGTGCGAAAAATTCCTTAGTTGGTGCGTGGTGCGCTTTTTTAAAGATTTCGGTGCGTTTTTTAATTTTTGGTGGCACCGACGCAAATTTAACACAACAATGGGTTAAAACCGCAAAATTCTTGTGGTAAAACTTGCCAACTTCCTGATAGTGTTAACTACCATATTAATAGTAATGATGTTTATAACACATCACAATTTGAAAGGAAATCTGTCTAATGTCCCGATGATAACAATAATGATGAAAATATTAGCTTTATAAATTTGATCTCTTTTTAAAAAGTTTTAAACATAATTTATAAAATTAATGTACAAAATTGTATCATCTTGTAAACATATTTGTACATATATGTGCCCTTAATAATGAAAGTTTATAAGTCATACATTTCTTTGGTCGAGATATTTAGTGAATTACATTTGAACAAATCCAAAAATATTTTTTATTATGCAACAGTTTAATTTAGAGTTATAAAGGGTGTTTTTTATTGAGGTATAGAACTTTAAGTTGGCATCACTTTTTTAACTGGCGGCCATTTTGTCAGCTGTCAAGTGATTAATATTTAGTTTGGTTTGCCATTGCATCATGAACAGGTTGACAAAAGAACAACGCTTGCAAATCGTGCAAATTTATTTCGAAAATTATGGTTCAGTTCGCGAAGTTTACCGCAAGCTCCGTCCATTTTATGGTCGACATAATCGTCCATCAGAGCAATTAATTCGGTTAACCATGGATCGTTTTCGCACTACGTTTACTCTATGTGATAATACGCATCCGCAGAGACGTCGAACAGTGCGCACCGAAGAAACAATTGCCGCTGTAGAGCAAAGTGTTGAAGAGGACCCGAATGAATCGATTCGCCACCGTGCACAGCAATTGGAGCCGACTAACCGACTATTTTGTTCCCGAATTGGATGGCATGAATGTGGATGAGTTGTGGTTCCAACAAGACGGCGCTACATGCCACACAGCGCACGTCACAATCGATTTATTGAAGGAAACATTCGATGAGCGCATAATTTCGCGGAATGGACCTGTCAATTGGCCACCAAGATCGTGTGATTTGACACCATTGGATTATTTTCTTTGGGGATATGTGAAGTCGCTCGTCTACGCCAACAAACCAGAAACGTTAGGGGACTTGGAAGCCAACATTCGTGGCGTTATTGCCAACATACGGCCCCATATGCTCGAAAAAGTGGTTGAAAATTGGACCTGTAGAATTGGCTTTATTCGAGCCAGCCGCGGCGGCCACATGCCCGAAATCATATTTAAACATTAATGGCATAAAATTATACTTCCAATAAAGCCAAATTGATGGACATTAAAACGATTTTCTTGTGTTTTATTTCAATTCGAAGTTCTATACCTCTCAAAAAAACACCCTATATGTGCCCTTAATAATGAAAGTTTATAAGTCATACATTTCTTTGGTCGAGATATTTAGTGAATTACATTTGAACAAATCCAAAAATATTTTTTATTATGGAACAGTTTAATTTAGAGTTGTACTAGTCTCGATTAATCCCCCTTATTGTGAATGGCGTCGTCGACGTCACATCAAGACGACAGCAAATTTTGTCACTTGTATACTCTTTACCGGGAAAAATTGGATCTTATTGACAATCTCTCAATAATCTCGAAGGCTTTGTAAATTAATGGAGCAGGTTAATAGTAGTCAATTTTTGTCGACAAAGAGTAGACAAGTGACAATTTTTAGTGTCGCCTTGATGTGACGACGACGACGCCATTCGAAATAAGGGGAAATATAAATTTATTTTACTATATCGAATCAAAAATGCGTATGACTTAGACCACTTTCATAATTAAGAACACATGTGTACATGTACATATGTACGAATTTGTTTTTTAGTTTTTTTTTGTTTTTTTTTTAATTTTGTACATATATTGTAAAAGGTTGTTTGTTTTTATTGTTGTATTTTTAATATGAGTTTTAAACTTCTGATAATTTTTTTTTTAATATTTGAATAAAAAAGTTTAGGACTTTTATTAGTTTTGAATTCTTGCTATTAATCGCTAATCTCTTTAAAAAGTTTTTTACAGAATTTATTTATAATAAAAATTAATATAAACAAATTTGTTAAGTTCTTATAGTTTTTATTTTTTTAACCCTGAACTGTAAAAGCCTGTTTAAGTGTTAAATTTTTAACACAAAAAAATAATATACTTTTTCGTAAAATTAATTCAATAAACATTTTGAACTAAAAAAAGAAATTCTAAGCTGGTGCGTTTTTTTTTGCAAATGGCGCGTTTTTTTTTCTCCATTTTGAAGCATTAACGGTCAGGCGTTATTTCAAACAAAACCTTTGTTTATTTTAACTTTTAGCTCGTACATTCTGTATTAGAATCGTTGAAGATTACTGAGAATGAGTGGCTGGATGGTGTTCAATTAAGATGAAATACGAGTGTTATAAGTTTATAGTGTGTGTCTGTGTATCTGTGTGTCTGTCCGTGTCCACGTACAGACCAAACGGCTGAACCGATTTTCATTTAGTTTTTTCTGTTTGAAAGGTGACTTGATCGAGAGGGTTCTTAGCCATGTTTTAAGAAAATCGGTCCAGCTGTTTAGAAGATATCGCATCTTCTCTAGATATATTCGTGGGTTTTAAAAATTTTTAATTTTTGTTATTATTTAAATAATTTTATAAAGTGTGTTAAGTATAAAATGAAGTTAAGTTAATTTAAGTTTATTTGAGACTTCAAAAAAAAAACATTACAAAGTAAAAAAAAAAACTTAAATCTATAATGTTTTGAAATAATAACACAAGGGAGAGTAGTAGAAAGTGTTGAAAATACATTTGAACATTAAAAAAGATAATATGAAAGAATTTGTTTATTTAATGAAAAAATAATTGTAGATAGTTTTATTAGTATTAAAAAAATTATCCAGAATTGTTTTCAAATGATTCTTCTTAAACCAAACCATCTGTGTATACATATGTACGAGTGTACATCAAATGGCTGGATCGATTTTGATTAAGTTGAAAGGAGACTTGATCGAGTGTTATTAGCTAGAAGCTGAAGGAAATTGGTCCAGCCGTTTAGAAGGTATCACATCTTTTCTATATACAGGGTGGGCCAAAAGAAACCAAGGGGTGTAAAAGTTTAATAACTTTTTGTTTATTAACTTTTTTTTATTTTTTCTTTCAGATTATATAATATACAAAATGGAAATTTTTTTACACTAAGTATGAAAAATGATGTCTCTTAAATGACCACCGTTTTCAGCTTCGCACTGATGGGCTCTTTTTAGAGCATTTTCCATAACATCTTTCAAAACTTGTGGCTGTAGCGTTCGAATTTCTGCAACAATGTTTGCCTTGAGTTCAAGGATTGTCTCTGGCTTGTTCACATACACTCGCTCCTTCAAAAAACCCCAAAGAAAATAGTCGGGTGCTGTCAAATCTGGCGATCGCGCTGGCCAAATAATTTCCGAATTTCGAGAAATTATTCGCTCTCCAAAAATTTCACTTAAAAGTGCCATTGTGTCTCGGGCAGTATGGGCAGTGGCTCCGTCCTGCTGAAACCACATACCAGGTCTGTTTTCAAGAGCAGGACGTAAAAAATTTTCTATCATAAACCGATACCGCTCTCCATTTACGGTTACAGCACTTCCATCTTCATTCTCGAAGAAGTAGGGCCCAATGACATTTTCAGATGTGATCCCACACCATACTGTACACCTGATGGGGTGCAATTGGCGTTGATGAATGGCTCTTGGATTTTGAGAACCCCAGAACCTACAGTTCTGCTTATTAACAAAGCCATTCAAATGAAAATGAGCTTCATCACTCATAATCAAATTTTCAATAAAGTTGATTTCATTTCTGGCCAACTCTTGAAATTTAACTGGTTCTCTGTTCAGTTGTGAACCTCTCCATTATAAATTCTCCAAGTGTTGTCTATACAATCTGAAAGAAAAAATAAAAAAAAAATTAATAAACAAAAAAGTTATTAAACTTTTACACCCCTTGGTTTCTTTTGGCCCACCCTGTATATTCTGGTGACTATGTGTGTCTTTGACGCCGTAGCTCCCAAACGACTAAGCCAAGTTTAATTTGTTTTTCTTTCCGTTTGAAAGTTGACTTGATTTAATATCTTCTAGTCTATAGTTGAAAAAAAATCGGTCCAGGCTTTTGGAAGTTATCATAAAAAAATAAATTTTTTGTTGATGAAACGATATCATTTCTGAGGTATATAATTATGTATGTATTTTTGAACAAAAATCGGTTGAGCCATTGGAAGTTAAGAGCTCTTTTCTATCTGTATCTGTGGCACCATAGCTCCTAATATATAAATGGCTGGACAGATTTTCTTCAATTAAAGATTAAAATATATTAAATCAAGTCACCTTTTAAACGAAAAAAAAAACTGAATAAAAATCGGTCTAGCCGCTTTGGGAGCGACGGCGTCAGATTCAACAGAATATATCTAGGAAAGATTTGATAACTTTCAAAAGCCTGGATCGATTTGCTTCAAGTATAAAATAGAAGATATTAAATCAAGTCAGTTTTGAAACAAAAAAAAAGAAAATATTTGATATCTTCTCAACGGCTGGACCGTTAAATAAGAACACTCGATTAAGTCACCTTTCAAACAGAAAAAAACTATATCAAAATACGTTCAGCCGTTAAGGCTGTACATGGACTCGTACAGATATACAGACACGCAATAGAAATTTATATCACCCCTTACTGCTACTAAACTGTAAAGTTCCCGTGGTCAGGTGTGAAAATTGATCTATACATGCCATCAATTGGCTAAGCTGCAGCCCTGTTGTCATTTTGATGCTAAAAATTTAGTAATCAAAACAAGAACAATCTTAATATGAAAGTTTACTTACGTTTTTCATGTTGGATGTTCCATTTTTTTATTTTTTCTTTAATTAATTATTAATTATTTTAATTTTTTTAAAGTTTTGTTTATTTCATGAACTATTTTTGTAAACACGATTAGAATTTTTTAATCGCCGGCTTTGACGTTTATTGTGAGTCAAATCGTGTTGTACAAACCCAAATAAATTCACATCTGTTACGTTTTTTAACAAAAATCGTCAACACTCGTGTTCTAAAACCCCAAAAAATAAATAATGCTAACGTTTTAGCGCCTTTTATTGACGAATCGTGTTCTACAAACAGGCTGTAAGTATTCAAAAATATCCAAAAAAGAAACAAGCGCCAAAATTAAAAAGTTGGTATAGTACTATATAGCAATAGTCTCAAGTAGAAAGGCCCTAACTCGTATTTGTTCGAAATTGAGTTTTCCACTGATTCCAATATATTTCACACATAAGCATCTCGTCACAAAAATTTATTGCAATATTGCAAAAAATAACGCTTTTACAAGCAATATGGTACAAAGCACTTTGTACAAGTTAAGTTAAGTGGTGAGTATCAATATGCTACACCACTTTGCACATGCTACGATGCAAGACCATTTCCACAAGATTGTGAACTGGGCTAATATGTTTTTACCTTCTCCTGTAAAGTTATAATTATTTGACTTAGGGCATTTTTTGTTGTGACTAACGATATGCAGTGTCCGCATGGAAACCTTCGTGTGTGAGACAAAGTCGCAATTTTCTGGATTTATTATTTAATGGTGTTTAATTTTTTTAGAAAAAAAAACTTCATCATTGTTTTTCACGTTTTTTTTTTGCTTTTAAGGCCTATTTAGAGCATTAATATTTAAGAAATTATATGCAACTCTCTCTTAATAAATTTGTACTTCCTAATGAACCTCAAATTAAAATCCTTTTCTCTGAGCGTGTAAACATTGTGGCCCCACATTTTGAGGGTAAAAACGCAATAAGACAATTTTGTTGTTATCTTTATGAAAGTACATATCGTCAGCCCATTATTGGTTTGGATTATATGCCAAAAAATCTTAATGGAGAAAACGACAAAGAAGGTTTACATAAAGTTTTGTCAAAGTATACCCGATAGAATTTTTTTGTATTTTCACCATTGCTTCCGACACATGTTTGAAAGAATTGTGTAAATTTTAGTGAACTTTCATGAATTAAGTTAGAAGTTAATATTACTTTATTGTCATACTCCACTTTTCTTAATTTATTTTAAAAAATTAGCTTTTTTGTGCTCCATGCGTATAACTTAATATTGTTGTTTTGTTTATTTTTCTTGCTGTCTAGAGCAATAAGTCGATCGTTTAACGTTGACCAAGAAGCCGCCGCCGTAATATTTGTAACTATCGACCCGCTTACACACTCATGAAGTGTATTTAACATAAAAAATGAAATTAAATGATTCCTGTTATACTCAAACATGCATAATTAAGGTTTCTTTTATTTTATTTTAGTATTTAATAAGTTTATATTTAAATATTTAATCGGCGTCTGCGTCTGGCTGGGTGATGATGTTTTTGCTTAACAGTCGCCGTTGAATTTTTCTTACGGCACCTTATTTTTTGATGTGTTAACATCTATACGCGCGCCTCTAGGGCAGTAAACTATCAGTTTCAATACATACGCAAGTGTTAGGTATGTAAGAGTAAATCATCGTTTTGTTCGTTGCTTGGCAGTCGGTATTGAAAGTGATTATTGGGCGATTTTCATATAATTTTCCCACGCGATTTTCTCCGGAAATTCATAGCCGATTTCATTCATTTTTGGATTAAAAAGCTAGTGCGGGTTTCGACGAAGAGTTTAGGCCAAAAATTAAGGCGATCCGATATGGGCGAGCCGAGATTTAAGTGTTTTAATTTGGAGTATTAATTTGGAGTAATATTAAAAAAGTGTTTTATGTTGATCTTCGGTTTTGTCTTATGCATAGCAAAGAGAATAGTGACGTAGTTATACGTACATATATAAAAATGAGATAGCAAGACAGCAACGTATGTAGCTTATGTACAAACATAACAATGTATGTATGTACATTTGTCTGTTGCTTTGCATTCTCTTTGTTTTTTGTGGGTTTAATATAAAATAAATAAAAAGTATTAAGCAAGAAAATAATGAAATCATTAGTACTTCTGTTTAATTTTTTTCATTTTGAGTGCATCTACTAAATTTATATATATATATTATATATATATATATATATATATATATATATATATATATATATATATTATATATTAACTGTGCTGAAAACATAACATTAATAAATTATACAAAGTAAAATTAAATTCAATAAACTATTCTTTTTCATTAAATACTTTATATTAACTCTACCTCCGGGTTTGTGGGTCTGTGTTCATAGAAATCGAACAGGTACCGTGTAACAAAAAGGTGTTAACACATCTCCCGTGAGTTCGAACACTCATTGTTTTTTTTAGTATCCATTTCTTATTGAAATGAAGCAAAGCAAGAGTTAACTTTACTTCGTGTGTTTTTGTATTAAGAATTTTACTCAAATGCCAAACTGTGGCATGTGCAGCAAAACAATACTTATTAAACCTTAAAATAGTTGAAATGGAGCAAAATGAATGATGTATATATATATATTAGGGCGTGGCACAAGCCCTAAAAAAAGGCTTACAAGCACTCTCATTAGTTTCAAAATGTGTGTGTATATTGCTCCGTTATTTTAAAACAAAACTTACAAAAGAGATGTGTTTTGCTTTACGATAAGAATACTGCAGTACAGAACAAAACTGCAATAGAACAATGTTGAAGTAAAACCAAGCCTTTCAAAACAAAAATGAAATAGAACATCAAAATTCACACAGAACATTCAAAACATGTTTGAATGTTTTGATAGCAGAGATAATTTTACATATAAAAGAAACATTTCGCTTCCTTAGGAATATGAAAACTGAAAAGAGTTTTTATTTACTATGAAATAATATCATACATACTTACATATGTATGTATATTTATATATAATAATTTGTTAATTTTTATTTTCAATATATGTATACATATATACCTATACATACATACATAGCTTGCTCGTTTGTGCTCGTGTCTAGTGCACTCGATGTTTCTGCTATGATTTACTGTTGTTTTGTTTCATTCTCGCTTTTCGTTTTGATGTTCTACTTGTTTTGAGAACACAAGCACTAACAAAACTGCAGAGAAAAACTATTCGAATGATGCTTGATTGATTTTAGTGACAGTCATGTTTTGTTAGTTTTGTTTTGTTATTTATGTTTGCACTAAAACAGACTGCTTGGCAGTAGTGTGAAATAGAATACAAAACTTTTAGAACGATTTACGCAGCCCTTTAATATATATATATATATATATATATATATATATATATATATATATATATATATATATATATATATATATATCAGAAACCATAATTAACTTCGCGAAACATGTTTTGGATTCAGAAAGGAGATATTTGAAACATATGTATGTATATACCCAATACCTAACTCATTTTAAAAAAAAAAATGGTCGGTGGGTCAAACCAATAAAGGGCTGACGATATGCATAAGTGCCCGTATTTGTTTTTGTTTTCTTTTATTTATTGTCTTGTATAAGGTTAAACATTTTTTGGGAAATTAAAAACGCCCACTAAAATAGTTTTTTTTCCTAGCCATGTTCAAGGTATGTATTTTAAAGTTTTATTTAGTAAATATTGAAAATATTTTGCTACAGTTTAGTACGAGTATATACTATATTTTTCTACCCTGTAGCGCGGCTCCTCTTCTCTTTCACAAATGTAATTTATCTTTTCGTCGCATATCCAATCGTTCGCTAGATATTTGCCCTCATCATAATGCCTTAAATGTACACAATGCTCATTGTCGTTATAATTGTCTGGTTCGTTAGGAAGCCAATCGACCCAGTGCATCTTTCTAGCAGAACTGAACCAAGAAAATTCTCCTTCTTTAGCCAGATCACAGCCATCGACCCACCAATAAAGATCTTGTGGCGTATTATGATACAAGTACTTCGACAAGACGTTTTGTTCAGTCTTCCTATCAAAGGACACTAAATTGCCACCCGCGTTGCGGCATTTTCGGTACGCGGCATACCAATTGAGCTGCAGTAGAAGTAAATACACCGGAGTAGAAAAATAAAGCAAGAGCACTTGTTTGCTTACCTTGTCTTTGCTGAAATGATAGTATTTGTCGCCCACTTTTTTAAAGAACTCTTCTTTAGCTGTAAAGAGTTTTAAGTAATTTGATAATTTATTAATTTTTAAAATTTTATATAAGAATAGCTTACCTGCCAAACCGGACAAGGCACTTAAAATTAAAATTATTTTGAAAATATTCAACAACATTTTGGAAAGTAATGTTCGCTTGGCCTGCTGTTGAGTTATTGCTGCCATACGGATTTTAAATTTCTTTTATAGAGATTTTTAGGTTTTTTTTATGCTATTTTGTTGTGTGCTGATTACCCAAATAGATAAACTGAAATTTGGCTTATATTTTAATTTAAAAAATTATTTAAAAAGAGATTAGAGCACTTGCGTAACTCAAGGTTTTTAGTTTTTTATCATAAATTGCATAATATGTACTTCTTAATCTGCAATAACTTATTATGCTTAATTAAATTAAAAAAACTAAGACATGAAATGAAGATCTTAACTGTCTAAATGGCGTCAGTAAAGTGATTTTTTTTGCGGCAACATAAACAAAAAAAATACACAATTTTAAAAATAATTGCAAGGCTAAAAATTTTTGGTCAAATTTGTGCCATTTAATAGTCTTGTAAAAAGTATAAATATCAGTAAATATTAAAAATCGAGTTGACGAAGTTATTAAAAACAAACGACTTTTTTTTTCGAAATTTTTCTTAAATCGAATGACTGGCAGTAATCCACGTGTCTTTTTGAGGTAAAGAGCTAATGTTAAGAGCTTTTGTTTAAAAATAAAAAGAGTTTTGTAATAATTTTATTTTCTACAACTTGCCAAATTCAACGTCGATCGCTTTTCGATTAAAATAAGTTCAAGAAAAGGCAAATTTTACTCGCATGACATACCGTTAACTTAATATAGAAAGGCCCTTATTCTTTAAATTATTAAAATCGAATTATTTTGTATATTTCGATAGAAGAACATCTAATGTAGCAAAAAATGCAAATGTCTCGATTTCGAAAAAAATGAGTTAAGGCCTTTCTATATAAGGGTAATACTATAAGAAATTTAGCCTATATCATCGAATATCTTACTTGATGTAGATATTTTTTTATTGTTTGTTTTGGCGTTTTTTTAGTTTTAGCAATTTTTTTCGTTTTGATGATTTTTTAGTTTTAATGTTTTTTCGTTTGGCGATTTTTTTAGATTCTTGGCAACTTTTTTCGGTTGTTTTTTGTTTGAGCAATTTTTTTAGTTTTTTTTTCGCTTTGGCGATTTTTTCGGTTTTTAACGATTTTTTTTTAATTTTTGGCGATTTTTTCGTTTTAGCGATTTTGTCAATTTTTAAAGATTTTTTCGTTCTGGCAATTTTTTCGTTTTTCCGATTTTTTTCGGTTTCTTTACTTTTTTTTCGGTTGCTTTTACGTTTTGGCGACTTTTTTCTGTTGACTTTTAGTTTAAGCGATTTTATTTTAGTCTTAGCGATTTTTTTGAGCTGTGGCGATTTTTTTCTTTTATTAGTTTTGGAGATTTTTCTGTTTTTTACGATTTTTCGGTTACTTTTTTGTTTTGGCGACTTTTGAAATTATTATTGGCAACTTTTTTCGTTTGATTTTTGGTTTTAGCGATTTTTTAGTTTTGGTGATTTTTTAGTTCCGACACTTTTTTTCCTTTTGGCGATTTTTTCGGGTTTTAACGATGTTTGGTATTTGTGACGCTTTTCCATCTTGGCGATTTTTTAATAGTTTTTGGCTACCTTTTTCGGTTGTCTTTTAGTTTTGAGCAATTTTTTAGTTTTAGTGATTTTGTTCTTGCGCTTTTTTCCTTTTCAATTTTTTTTAGATTGTTAACGAATATTTTGTTTGGGCGGTTTTTTAAGCAATTTTTTTCTGTTTTGGCGACTTTTTTCGGTTGGTTTTTGGTTTTAGTGATTTTTATTGTTTTAGCGATTTTTTTAGTTCCGACGCTTTTTTCCTTTTGGCGATTTTTTAATGGGTTTTCGGTTGTCCTTTAGTTTGAGCGATTTTTTAGTTTTAGTGGTTTTGTTCTTGCGCATTTTTGCTTTTTGGCAATTTTTTTAGATTTTTAACGATTTTTTTTTGTTTTGGCGCTTTTTTGTTTTAGCGATTTTTTCTGTTTCTGGCGACTTTTTCCAGTTGTTCTTTAGTTCTAGCGATTTTTTTATATAATCACTTTATTTAAATTTTGTGCTTTTTTCGTTTTGACGGTTTTTTCGGTTCTTTGTGGCTTTTCAATTGCTTTTTAGTTTTTGTGATTTTTTAGTTTTTTGCGATTTTTTTAGTTTTGGCGATTTTATCGTTATTCGATTATTTACTTTTGGTGAGTTTTTTTTTTGCATTTAGCGATTTATTTTATTTTTTGTAACATTTTTTATTTAAGAGCTTTTTTATTTTGGCGATTTTTTCGTTTCAAAATTTTTTGAATTTTGGGAGTATTTGAATTTTAGGGTTTTTGAAAATTTCAAGAGTTTACTGGCCTTTCATTAAATAAAAATTTAACAAAAGCAATATGCAACCGAATTGATAAACGTTTAATTTTTGGAAAGAAAACGATTTACCAATTAAAAAGTATTTCAAGGTTTCTTATTTTATAGTCAAATAAGCACGCAAATCCCTGCCGATAAGCTTTCTGTTTATAAAAATATCTCTTATCATCTCTACTCATATGCAACAGTTGATATTCATACAAATTATTTTATTTATTTATTAAAGAAAATTAGAAACAAAGCAAATACTATTTAGTTAAAAATATTACTCTTGTTTATTTTATTTTGTCTAACAAAAATAACAACAAAAAAACCTTAAAATCTCTATAAAAGAAATTCGCAAGAATTTTAGTTTTTAAGAACTCACTATCATACCGCAAAGCGAACAACTCGTTTCAAAATGTTGGTAAATATTTTCAAAATAAGTTTAATTTGTAGTGTCTTCTTGGCCAGTTTGGAGGGTGAGTTATAAATATAAAGTTTGAAAGTATAATTAATAAATTAGCTAAATATTTTACATCATTTCCAGCTAAAGGCTATTTTACAAAAGTGGGCGATAAATACTATCATTTCAGCGATCAGAAGGTGGGCTGACTGATTGATGATTTCCTTCTTAGCTAAACTATTTTTGTTTTTTGTTTTATTTTTATTTTATTTTTATAGCTAAATTGGTTTGCCGCACATTTGCACTGCCGCCAGATCGGTGGTTATCTAGTGTCTTTTGATAAGGCTAACGAACAGAACACTTTGTCGAATTACTTGTATCATAATACTCAACTAGACCTTTATTGGTGGGTGGACGCTACTGACCTCGATAATCGGGGAAACTTTAGTTGGTTTGATGCAAGAAAAAAGACTGAATTTATCACTTGGAATAGAGGTGAACCAAATCATGCTGCATATTTTGAGGACTGTGCACATTTAGTGCTCAGTGACAATGGCAAGTATCTTATGAACGATTGGGGATGTAAGAGAGAGGCGAATTGCATTTGTGAAAGGCAAATGTTGGGCTCAGAATGATACAATATCTCATATAACAAAATATATAACTTTAGAATTGAAATTTGTGAATTTGAATAAATGTTTTTTAAGTATTTTAAGTGAACTTTGACTTAAATAAATATTTTAATATTACAAGTTTTATAGCTTCAACCTTCTCTTTTTCATCAAGCTCAAAACGTCGATACACGTCCATTTTTCCTATTGCCTCTGCTAGTACTACTGATTCTTATTGTTTCTGTGTTATAATTACCATTATATTTTGCTTTAAATACTATTACAATACAAATTAGACAATATGTCTGCTTTACAGACATGCCGCTTAAACTAATTTAAATAATGATTGCTGTCCTCCCACCTAAAAGTATGCTTTAGTTTATTATTGCTTTGCATGTTTTTCAATTTTAATTTATGGCAATTTGTATAATAAAATATTTCATTGATGTCTGCATAGCGATAACATTAATTACGTTCTCATGTTCACAAAATACCAGCCAGTAAAATTTTAACAGCGAAATGATTAAAATCTACAATTCATGTTAGAGCATAAAAATTAACACGAGAAAATGAAGGCGTTTCGTTAATGAAAAAGGAATTAAATGAGCTTTGTTAATTGCTAAACAATTTTACCTTATGTTGAGTTACTTGAAAAAAATATTGATAATTATATGATTAGTTAAAAATATCCTCAATTTAAATTCAACAAAATATGCCTAAAGATATACAATAAAATTTGAATAAATTTTATAAAATAAAAACATCATATTCGTAGAAGTCCATAACAAATCGTTATAAGTTTTTCTTTAAAAAATTAAAAACAAAAACTTTTGTTTTTATATTTATTAAGCTTGAGATCTTGTTTTAAAAAAAAAAGAATTAATTAATAATCGAAATTTATCTGCTGGTAGTTTAGCATGTCTATATACGTATTTCGTTGACAATATGTCAAATAATAAATTTTCTTTAGAATTAATTAATTTTATTTTTATTCTAATATTTCCAATATTCAGGGAATATTGTGGCAACGAAATATTGGAATAAAAATAAAATAAATTAGTTCTTTTTATAAAAAACAATATCTCAAGCTTAATAAATCACCCCTATTCTGCGTTTCGATTCGAATCGAAAGTTTCTCCGTTTGGCAATTTTGGTATTCTGCGTTCCGTTCTTCGATTTCTCTTTCGGTTCTATGTATTCTGCATTTCGATCGTAACTACGTTTTTGTAAGTTGTTATTTTAGTGGCGGAGCGTTTTCAGTTTTTGTTTGTTTAGCTTTAAAAAGTGATTAATTCAATAAATAATGCAAGTATTAAATGAAAGAAGGTTTAATTAATGAACTAAACAGTTTGTTTTGATTTTCTGTACTGAAATGCGATTTTTATTTCGTTTATTACAGGTAGAACAGTATAAAAAGTTGACATACAGACCTATTTAATGGCAACGAAAAACGATATTCTCTACGGATTTAATTAAATTTAAACAAATAAACTTTATTTTTGTGTTACAATTATGTGTAAAAAATTAAAATATCACCTCCGGCGCGACAGGATTCTTCACACTGGAAAAGATTGGCCAAAAATACCTCTAGCTTATCTCGTTTTTTTACCTCTCTGTACTTAAATTTACAAGAGTTTATTTAATGAAAATTTTCACAATATTTAATTATTATTTGTTTTAATGTTAAATCACTGTTTTTTTGCACTAAATTTAACTTTTTGCTAAAAATTTTGCAAAATTGCTTAATTTTTCTGTTCCTATTTCATCCGTTTCATAGCAAAGCAGCAAGTTTAAACATACTCTTCTCTTCTTCTTTTTCTTTCGATTCAGTTTTTTGGCAGAATACCTCTTTTCGATCCGTGCGTAACTGAATGAGCGAACGTAATCGAAACGCAGAATAGGGGTGAATATAAAAACAAAATTAACAACCAAAAGATCGAATAAATTTAAACAAATAAAAAAAAACGATTAAATAAAAATTCAAGACAATTCTAACAATGATTTTACAGATTTTAATAGTTTGTCAAAAAATTATGACATTTTGTTGCAAATCTACTCATTTTGCCTTATAAGTAACTTTTACAATATGCTCCTAAGAATAGGGAATAATTTTCTTTAGCAAAAAAAATATTTTTCCGACCTAGTTTTAAATTTTGTCTTAAAAGAAATTAATAATTTTATAAAAAAAAATAATTTTACGCAAATGAACCTAAAAGTAGGCAATATATATTTTTTTTTTAAATAAATTATGATTTTACAAATCTAGTTAGAAATTTATTTTTTTAAATCAATCAAGTTTTTTTTTTGCTTGATTTCCTGCTTAAGAAACTCAACAAGTAGACTTCATCACAAATTTTTTGAAACAAAAATTTCTAATACATTAAAAATTTAAAGTCAAATAAATATAATATATAATAATAATATACATATATAAATAAATATACACCGGTATTTCTTATATTACATAAAAGCTATTTTTGGCATTTGAACCTAAAAGTAGGCTCTCTTTTTTTAAAATTAAAATTTTTAAAAACTATTTTCTAGTCCTCAAGGAATTCCACTTTAATTCAAAACGAGTTTATTAAGATTATTATTTACACTTTCAATGTTTACTAAAATATTCCTTTTTGCATTTCCTTTATAAATATTTCCTTTTTATTTTCTATTAAATTTTTATTTAAATTTAACTACTTTTTTGCTGTCACATAAATACTGTGTTATACTTTTCAATTATTTGTATAGTAAATACAATAAATTTTCCAAGAAATTTAATTAAAACCATAGGGAGATTATAAGCCAGCGCACAGGAGAGCATATGTGTTGCATACTTTATGGGACAGCTTTAGTTTTAATTCTTACCTCAAAGTAGAAAAAAAAAACAAAAACTAAACCGAAATGAATGCAAAATACTAAGTAAAACAACAATAAACACACCTTAAAATTTTTGCTAGAGAAGGAAAACAGACAGCTTAAGCCTTTATAATATATAAAATGGAAGTGTGACAGAGAGAGCGAGAGAGAGAGAGAGTTGAATGCAAATAATTTTATGAGATAACAGCATATGCAATAACCCAGTAAGAAAAAAAGTTGTATTTTGAAGACAGTTTTCATATAAACAATTAAAAAAATATATAATAATAGATATTTGAAGCATACTTTCAGGATCCCGTTTTATAATTTTACTACTACAACTTCCATTAGACCTTATGAGTATCATAGGGCCTTTGGAAATGCTCTCTATTTATATCTATTTAGTGCTAGTGCTTGTCCTTGCCTCTAACAAATGCCTTTCGTGGCAGCTCCTTTTTGATATTGCCATCACCATGTGTGAGCGGGTTGACGACCCTGCCGCCTGCTAGCTACCTTGCAGAGTCCACTCTATTGCTGTCTTGTTTTTAATTTTTTTTAAGAATTATTTCTCTGCTCTGTTCACATTACTTTGAAAATACTTCACTGGGTTTGCTGCCATTTCACTGGGTATTACAGTCCCAATGTCTGCGTTTATTGTTTTGTATACTCGAAAAGCTTTTATTCAGTTTTTATTTGCAGGCAGAAAAACCTATTCATATTTATTTTACCATGCGACAAAAACAAAGGAATATAAGTTCTTCTGCTTTGTTTTTTACTGTTCAAACAGTTGCGAATTTCATGTGGTAAAAATAAATAGGAATTATATTTAAAATATTAGTTATAGAAAGCTTTTGATATTGTTTTCTCTACAAAGCAAACTTAATACAACAAATGATATGGTATAAGCAGAATACTTTTGTTTAGTTCTAAGGAACAAAAAACTAAAATTAACAAATAAATTTCAAGCTAAAAATGTATAAAAAAAATTACAATTAGATGTTTAACTTTCATTTCAAATTCCGTTGAATTTTTTACATTGCCCTAGTTTGAACAGGGAAAATTTTTTTAAACAATTTTAATCAGGAATAATGTTTTGATCGGGATCAGTTAAATATTTTCAATTCTTACAGAAAAAAAAAATATTTTCATTAATTAATGTGATTTTCTAAAGACAAGAAAATTGCACTAGATTTTATTACTGATAAGAAGAGTTTACTTTAGTTTTACTTAAATTTTGTACTTTTCACGTTCTCACAAAATTTTTTAAACAATTGAGAACAAAATCTGGCAACTCTCATTATATTTCTAGAATCACAGACTGCTATTTTTGCTTACACTGAATTTATCATAAAGAATTTTTAAAGTAGGATTCTATGAGCACGGATTCTGTTGCGATAACGCGACTTAATAATGAGCGTGGTGTCATCTAAAGAGCGTAGGTCTGGCATCACAGATTATTACCCACTTCTGTTTTTTTTTCTCTAACCAAATTTGTGTCAAGGCAAGCGGGTTCGTAGGAATCCTTTGTATCGGTTGCTCCACAAGTTCATAGAATTGGAAATAACATTTTAGTAGGCATATGGCCGCTGACTTTTATGATAACAGGAACCAAAAGAAAGCTATTATATAGATATATACATATACATACGAGTATATATAAGTAAATCTGTCTGCCTGTCATAGGCTATTTGTCACAGGCTGCTTTCACGAGAACCGTAAGAACTACGAAACAGAAATTTTCATAGAATATGTAAAACTTTAGAAGCTACAACAACAAATATATGACAGTTAAAAATTAAAGGGTGTTCTACAGCGAACAACGAAGAGGGTGGAAATCCTAATGTTATATAGAGACAATTTATACACAGAACCTGAAAATTTACAAAGCTAGTGTATTTTCATGCAGGCTACAACAATTAACACTGAAATTTTAAAAAATTAAAATTAAAGGGTATTTTATCAGTTAATGTAAAAAATATGCCGAAACGAAAAAAGTAAATAAATAAAAAAATACCAAAAATTAACAAAAATCGCCAAATTACAAAAACAAATCGCTCGAAGTAAAAAGATCACCTAAATAATAAAAAAAATCGGCAAAAGCCGAAATAATCGCCAAAAACAAAAAAAAAACACCAAAACTAAAAATATTCCTAAAACTACAAACAATTGTGATAAAAAATAAAAATAAAAAAAGGCCGACACCAAAAATTGCCAAAAGGAAAGAAGTACTTAAACATAAAATATCGGCAAATATAAAATAAATCACTAAAATGCAAAATAATTAACCTGAAATAAAAAAACACATAAAAATTTAAAAAAAAATCGCCAAGAACTAAAAAAAATTTCTCCAATTAAAAAAGCGGCAAAACTAAAAATCGCCAATAAAAAACCAAAATAAACAACCAAAAGCTCCAAAAATTAAAAAATCGCCAAATCTGGAAAAATCACTAAAACGAAAAAAAGCCGAAACTAAAAAAAGCGTCAGTACAAAAAATAAATTCAGTAAAGTGCGACTCTGACTCGCGCACGAAGGGTTCCGTACGAACACTAGATATGTAATTTAATACAAACTTCATCCAATATAATATATAGTTTTGGTATTTTTTTTCGTTTTTGGGGTCTTTTCGGTTTTTTTGTTTTGGCGGTTTTTGCGTTTTTTCGGTTTTGGCGATTTTTTTAAGTTTTGGCTCTTTTTTAGTTTTGTCACTTTATTTTCTTGTTTTGGTGATTTTTTTCGATTTTTGGTGTTTTTTCATTTTGGCGATTTTTTTTATTTTTGGCGATTTCTTTCATTTTTGCGATTTTTTTTATTTAAATTTTTTTTTTAATATAGGCGACATTTTCGCATTTTGGCGATTTTTTCGATTTTTGGCGTTTTTTCGTTTTGGCGTTTTCTTCATTTTGGCGATTTTTTCGAGTTTGGCGATTTATTTTAGTGTTAGAATTTTTTTTTTAATTTTGACGATTTTTTTCGTTTTGGCGATTTTTTTAATTTTTTGGCGATTTTGTTTTTTTTTTTGTTTGGCGATTTTATAATTTTCGGTTTTTTTAGTTTTACCGTTTTTGAAAATTTCAAGTGTTTGCCTCTTACGGTTTCCAAGATACAGCAAATTGCCAAAATTACATAGTCAAAATTGCATTAACTGATGGACCACCCTTTAATTTTAATTTTTTTAAATTTTAGTGTTAATTGTTGTAGTCTGTATAAAAATTCACTAACTTTACAAATTTCAAGTTTCAATATACATATGTTCATACAATTGTATGTATATTACATGGGATTTTAACATTTTTCGTTGCTCGTTTTGGAACACCCTTTAATTTTTAATTCTCATGTATTTGTTGTTGTAGTGGCCAAGGTTCTACATACTGTGTCTAAATTTCAGGTCCGTAGCTCTTACGGTTCCTGAGAAAATACCGTGTGACGGACAGACGGACATACGGACAGCGTAGCGAAAACAATAGGGTCCTTTTCACCTTTGGTGTACGGAACCCTAAAAAATCACCCAAAACAAAAAAAAAATTAAAAACAAAGCACAAGCGCCAAAATATAAAAATCGCTAAAACTTAAAATCGCTAAAAACCGAAAAACATCGAAAAAACCATAAAATGCCAAAACGAAAAAAAAGTTAAAAACCGGAAAATACGCCAAAACGAAAAAAGCGCCTAAGCAAAAAAAAAAAAAATTTGCCAAAATCCGTAAAATCGCAAAAAAGAAAAAAAACGCCGAAATTAAAAAAACCTAGAAGTAAAAATATGTATTGCAAAAAAAACAACGCGAAAATCTCCAAGAAAAACAGCAAGACTAAAAGAAGCGTCTATGCTTAAAGAAATCGCTAAAAACCGAAAAGAATCGCAAAAAGGAAACAAGGTTTCCAACTGCTAAAGACTTAGGGTCTTATGCAAAAAAACTTAATAAAGCTTTGTCAAGCAATGTTAGGTAACGTTGTATTCTAAAAAAATTATTGTATAAAAATTCTAAAGTAGGCATCCACGTTTGTTAAGACTACTTTAAGTTGATATTTCCAAAATGTGTATTTTGTACCTCAAATATTTTTACTAATATAGCACATACTGATTCATGTTATATCTAAAAGTGAAGCTAGAAGTGCCTGCTCTTATCTTAAATTTATTATTTCTGTCATATAATGGGAAACATCACCAAATTATCCAACTGCTTCGAAATACATAGCAAAATCCATAAAAAAATATTAAAATAAATACAATTATACAAAAATGTTTTAGTGATGTACATACAATCAAAACAAATCGAAAAAAGCTGGATATTCAAATACTCGTTTCATTCGAATAAAACAAATTGTGATAATTTTTCAAATTTTTTTACTTTTACTTCATGGTTGTGTTTATCTGTTTTCCTATTAAGTCAGAAGCTCATATTTTTTAAATTAGGTTGCTTTACTTCAAGATAATAAAAATTTATTTAATAAAATAAAAAAAATATTTGAATACCCGAATGAAATTGCATTCAATTTTGTACATCATAAGCTGTGAAGTGGTTGTTGAATACGGTGGTGTTACCAGTATTTATTATTAAATCACAAAATATTTAAAGTTGTCTTTTGCATATGATTTTTTAATAAAGCTATGGTAGCCTTAAAGTGCTTATCAACTACTATGAACTTTAAAGCTAAAGTAAAATATTTTTTTGCATAAGGGGGTTATATTTTATATTGAAACCCGAAAAAAATTTTCATATAAATTGTAAGTCGAAAGTTTACTTTCGCATTTGGGAAATAGGCTAACAATTTTTTTTACATAGAGGCGGAATTTTTCAAATTAATAAAGTGATGGAGCTATAAAGTAACATATGTATGTATATAAAAAGCTACGACCGAATTGAGAATTTTTTTTGTGTTCTGAAGTTGAGCAAAATAAAAAATAAAATTTAACGGGAGGCTAATATATATATAAATAATTTTTTACTGGATTCTAAAATATACAAATGAACATGCTTCTTTTTTGTTTTGAAGCCGTTTTAAAAAACATCGAAGTTGGCTTTTAAGAATCTTTAGAAAATGGATGAATTGCAAAACGTATCAATACAAAGTTTGTATAAATTTCTAATGCATTATTTATATTATGTACTAAAGTCCTGCACAAGACCCCTTACAAGAACTTTTAAGACATGAGGGATTTTTCAAATGCTTTACTACAGCGAAATCTTCTAAAACAAACGTAAACAACACTACTTGTAGGTATAGGAGTAAACAAGAAAATACTTCGTGACGGAAGAATTTGTTATGCTTGCTTCTTTGTACGCAAGGGTCGCGTGTACAAACGTCATGCATGTATGTATCTGTGTATGATCTTTTATTTTTCTGCACACATGCAAACGCACACACATGCATTGACATTAGTTATATGCGCTTAAATACAAAATAGCTTACCATCTACACATTACACACACACACACTAAAAAACGTACAATATGTAAAATAACAAGCATATACTAATCAACATTACTTCTTTTGATTGATTGTTATGAACAAAAAGTCTTCGCGACATCACTTGTTAACAGTCATATACACATACACCAATACATCCACACGTACACCAATACACGACATCATTTATTATTGGTTTAGTATAATACATGCTACAACAATACATTTAAAAAACAAGACGTATTTACATTTAAAGACTGTTTACGCAGGTCTCTATTATGTAGAGATAAAAAGTTGCGAAACATTGTAACTACACTCAAAGAAAAAATATGGTTGAGGCAACCATAATCAAACAGCAACATACTATGATTGAATTATATGGTTGCAGTCAAATCATATTATTGTTAATAGAAAAAAAAACGTTAACAATATTATTATCTGAGTTAATTATAATATTATTTGAGTTAATTATATTATAATCTTAGTATTGTAAATATGACAACACTATTGTTAAATGTGACTAAAATATAATTGAGTCTCACCATACCATGTTCTAATATTATATTAATATTGTTAAATACGACCACAGTATTATTTAATATAATAATACTATTTTATTTTTTAATCATATATTTATTGTAGAAACAGCTGTGCGTTAAATTCGAAATAAAAATAAATTAATATTGTTGAAATAAATTGTATATAGAGAAATGTATGCTTACACCACATAGAGTCATGTCTGTATAAAAAGATACACAAAAGCTTATAAAGGGTGTCCCAACAAGAACGCAAGATTTAAATTTTAAATAAAACACAGATATTTAAAAGAAAAATCGTGAAACTTTATGATATCGTAAAGTAGACAGAATGAGGTTATGTGTGGAACAACATATCAGGCAGATGGCCGCCGTGGCTTTGCTGGCACACACGCGATCTTTTAATGAAATTTTCAATTACCGTTTGTAAGGGCCCAAACTTCGGGGGAATTTAGTCCAACACAACACATTATTTTATATAAATATAAACAGTACATAATAACTGTTGTTTTATTTCTGAAGAATGGATTACATCCATCAATTGCGGGGAGGGGGCAGATTACATCGGCCACGTTTCATTTTATTTGTTTCAGGCAGACTGACCGGCGTGAGCATGAGCAGAATAGCAAAACATCACGACCGCAGCAGAAATATAAGTCGCGGTAGAGATGTCGTGAGAGGAGAGAAACTAAAAAAAGCAGAAAGGACGTATGAAAGAGTAGGTGCGAGTAGAAGCAGTTTTAGCAGTAATGCAGTAGCGACTCAACTACATTTTGTGGCTTACCATAAACGTACAGCAGAGAGAAGGTGTGAAAGAGTATAGGCATGGGCAGAGGCAGAGAATTTGATGACAGCGATAAAGGAAACATAATTGCAGTAACCACTAAACTACATTTTGTGCAGTGCTGAAAAAAGGTATAAAAGACCATACAAAATAATTATTCGTTCTTTTTTTGGTTGGGACAAGCGAACAGGTAAGACGTGGTGACTGGTAGCAAGCTTAATTTTAGGAGTGTATAAGGATTGGTTACACTAATCCTTACACAGTATTGAATCAAAGTACTGATTTATAATCGGCATAGTGAGGCCGACTAGATTACATCTAGCCGGAAGGGAGAGGAAAGGGCACAAGAGACAGGACTCCGCTGAGGTAACACCCCGGAGCTTAGGTTTGAAGATAGGACTCCGCTGAGGTAACACCCCGGAGCTGAGGGCTTTAGCGATAGGTCTCCGCTGAGGTAATACCCCGGAGCCGAGGGCCACAGAAGTTTTTTCATTGGATTTCATCCAATTCTTGCAAGTTATAAGAGCTATAGAGTAGTTTTAGAGAAAGCCACCACTGCGTCCACCACGAAACGATATATCCTTTCGAGTGTAAAATCTGTAAAAGGAAAGAAAATAAAGTGACTGAAAAAAAAAATATATACAGTGTTTTTTCTTCCTTTGTATTTTTTGTGAGAACCCTGGACATCGACGAGCATACCCCAGCTATACACACGGTATAACCGGAGGTTCCTTACACGTTTTGCATAAATGCTGCGGTATTTCATTAATGCAGCATCCAATTTCCTCTTTTAAGGCTTGAGTCGTCGTCGACTTATTCGCGTAAACCATAGACTTCAAAAAACACCAAAGAAAAAAGTCTAATGGTGTTAAATCGCACGATCTAGGCGGCCAATTCTGGTCTCCAAAACGCGAAATAACACGACCGGGAAATGACTGATGCAGCAATTGAATTGTTTCTCTGGCTGTATGGCATGTGGCGCCGTCTTGTTGAAACCACATGCCCTCCACATTCATTTCTTCAATTCTAGGCACGAAAAAACTGGTTATCATTACACGAAACCGAACAATGACTGTTTGCGCTTGACCTGCCTCATTTTCATAAAAAAAGATCCAATGATTCCTCCAGCCCAAAATCGACACCACACAGTGACACGTTGAGGATGCATTTGCTTCTCGTGAATCACTCGAGGATTTTCCTCACCCGAAATGCGAATATTCTGCCTATTGACGAAGCCATCAAATTGATCACAATTTGCGAACTGTAGCCGCAAAACTTTCACCATGTTGGTAAAACAATTTCACAATGAGAATGCGTTGTTCATTCGTGTAGCGTTTCATTTTTATTAACCTCGTACCTTCTACTAGCAAACAATAACAATTGTTCAAATGGTAAACGATGACACTTCGAATGGCGCCAAATTTAAATTTTGCGTTCTTGTTGGGACACCCTTTATATCTTTATTGGCCAACCCTTTTGTTTATATTTTATTTATTTATTTAACACTACTGATAGCTTGCAAACGAAATACTGAACTGGCAGATATTTCTGAAAAAGTTTTTTTTTTAACTTAACATAGTATGGTTTTGGAAAACATTATATTGTTATTTACATTATATTATTTTTAAATAATAATACAAATTCTGTTGTAGTCATAAATTTTTAACAAAACTATATTTTTAAACTCTAACCATATCACACTTTTATATGGATAAGATAATATAAATATTTAATTCAAACATTACTCTGTTTATCGTAACGAAATAAATGTTTAAAATAACAATAACTAGTTTTCGACGACCACACATTTGTTTCAGAGAACATAATATTGTTTTCTCAACCATTCTACAAAAATATCTTTTCTTTGCGAGTATGAGCAGCAACTTTGAAAATGATGCGCTGATTGCTTGTTTACGGCGTTCTTTTATAAATGGTATGCATTGCAATTCTTTTCTACTGCCGCATTATGAAACATTACACTTTGTTCGTAGACAAAGCAGTTTGAGATATTGCAAGGCAATAGGCAAATTAACGGTCTGTCCCACGATGTCACAATCGATCGAATACTTATATTTAAAAAACAACAGCCGATTTTCTAATGTTATTGTTTTTTTGCAAAACAATTTGTCGATCGAACAATTTCTGGTGACATCGTGGGACAGGCCGTAAAAAAGACAAGGACCATTTCCGTGCCTCCTCAAATAATTTTTTTAATTTCTTAAAACATCATTAAGTATTATCAAACAAGTTTCTTTGTTATTTGAGTCTTATGTTGAAAAGAATTTCTTATTCATTCAATATGTATTTCAAAGGATGTCTTATAGTAGTCATACAAGAAAAGGCAGCAAAAGGATTCGAAAAGCATTAACAATAATCCAATATCTTCAAGTAATTATTTTAATGATGAAAATAAAAGCAAACAAACTGAACATTCTTGGAAAATATGTACATATGTATGCAGGTGTTTATTATATTTTCTTTACAATTTTCAGAGGCAAGCTGAAGATGTACATAAGTATGTAACAGTGTTTGTGACATTAACATAAATGACAAACATACACATATTGTATAAAGTCACTAGCACTGATGTCTGTAACTTATTTATTATACATTCGCATAAAATCGAAGTGATGTCAGGAAAATTGTTCATACCTAAACATACTTAATTATTCTTTTGTAAGCAGCAGCAGCGTTCTATAAACAAATGAAAATTAATGTTACGAAAGTCTCTCTGCATCGAAAAATCTCTTACAAATCAATTATTATTGCTACACTCTTCTTATGATTTCAGGTCTCTGCTTTGTCTAACAATCATTTCAAGTGTGCGTGTCTGTGTGTAAGATTGCCAAAGTGAAATGGAGTTTTCGATATGCTTCATTCACTTTAATCAATTTAATAAAGTCTGTATGTAACCTTTTATAAAATAAAATGTAATGTGAATAGTAATTTTTTCTTCTTCTTGATATTAGCAAGTTATTTTTTTAGTTTTATTGAATAAATGGTGTTTTCTTTTGAAAAGCATTGCATATGTTAAGGCACTTAAAAAAGCTTCCCGCACATGCATCAAACAAAAAAGGTGTAAATAAGAAAAGAAACAATAAACAATTGATATAAATTAATGGAATTAAGTACACCCAGAAAAAAGATTGGTTGGAAAACGGTTAGTTTAATGAAATATCATTTGCATTAACTATATTTCAGTTCACGCTATCAATTTTCTGTTAATCCAAAAAACAATCCATGTTCATTGCCATAAGGGCATAATTGTAACAAAAATATGATTGTGACAATACTTAAATTGATTGCATCAACCGAGCGTATGCTTTTGTCATGACTAATTAACTGATTGATTAACCCAACCGAATAAAATATTACGAATTAGATTTTACTACCAACTTTTGATATTAGCAACTAAAAAATTGTCGTTCTATATTAAAATTAAAATAAAAACTTTCAATCAGTTGCTACAACTAACTAGAGTTGAGTTTACTATCATAGTTTATAGCAGCAAATTAAAAAATTAACTTTTGTGACTTTCAAAGATATTATGATTTTTGAATTCTCAAATGGTTTTTGAAAGTCTGTGCATAAGATAACAGGTTTGTGGCTTTTCAAAATGTGTGGTTGAAGAAATGTATATAGACAGGCTTCACCATTAGGAAATAAATTTCAATTAAAATAAACTTATGACAATATGTCAAATAATAAATTTCTTAAATTGTGTATTTTTATTTGCATTTATTGTTTATTTTTATTTCAGCAAGGAAGGACAATTTTTCTTTTGCAAGTACCAATTATGTATGATATTGTTTAAATTATATTAACCAAATTTTTGGTAGCAAGAATAACATTTATTTCAAATTCCATACTGTCAACCAATTTTTTCTGTTGCTGCAACTATTGGGTTGAGGGTTATAATTAAAATATAGTGGTACCACAAGAAAATTTCAGTCGCTATAGCAGAATTCTATGATAGTTGCTGCAACCGCCAAAATTCAATTGGCAACAAATTCGGTTGCCACAACTAATCTGTTTTCTGTGTGTATTAATTTTTTAGCAAATGGAAAAGAAATCTCATATTTGATTTAATTCTTTGAATAAAAGAAATAAGAATTCCCAGCCTTCTTTTGCAGAAACAAAACTTACTTTTAATTTCTATGACTGTCAAACTTCTTTATTCTCTTTGTACAATAATATTATAATTTCCCGCAATTATATTAATACCGAGTAAAAATTCCACTCATTACTACTCTAAGCTGCTGCTTTAGTATCATTCTATTTGTTTTTTTTTTAAATTTTTGTTTGTTCTTTTTGTTTAACTTTAATCCATTTAAACTTAATTAACTTATGCTGCCTTAAGGCTGGTTAAATGCTTGTGTGCACATCTTTCCTTCGTCCTTTCTCTTTCTCTCTTTCATCAAGTATGTAGTTCAAAGAGCACAGAATTTTACACTGCGGTTAGAGGAAAAATTCCTTTTCACTCTCCTTGGCTTTGAGTAAAATATTATAATCATTTACACTTAAGGCCATAAAATACAACTCTGAGGCGCAAGTTTTCGACCGGCAAAGGCTTGTTGTTTGTGTGTAAAACTTTTGCTTAACAAAAAATAAAAATAAAAAAAAATTCATTTTTAATCTGCCTTTTTTTATAGCAAACAATGCTCTTACTTGCTTAAACATTTCCTATAGCATACTTTTAGGTGGCTTTTGTTTTGTCATTAAAACAAACTGTCAGTATAATTTAACCCGTTTGGATGTACGCACAGATGGGTTTATGTGTATTTCGCTACAATTTTAATTGTTTTTTTTCGCCATTATAAATTATCTATACACCATATGTTTGCATGAAAATCAGAGAAATTTTTTTGGACTAAAAAAGCTTTTGTTTCATATTAGATTTTTTTCCAAGTAAAATAGATAACAAAATGTTTGGCTGCTCTTTATGTAAATGATAAAGGGAGTGTGGGAGGGAAATTATATGTTTGCTGGCTGCTAATTATATATATTTTATTAATAATAAAATTTTAATTAAAGTCTGTGAATAGGCATTGGATTTAGAAAAAATCTTTACATTTTCTGTATAAGAAATTGCTGTAATAAAAACAAAATTTAAATATAAGTAATGAGGAGATACATAATATGTATATATTATATAATATATTATATTTTAACAGCCTTATTATACCCTTTACCTTATTTACCAAAAATGGTAAAAGGGTATGTATAGGTTTGTCATTCCGTTTGTAATTTCTAGAATATTAATAAGCGAGCCATAAAGTATATATATTTTGGATCCTTATGCATAGGGAAGACGAATAAGCGATGTCCGTATGTCCGTCTGTCTGTACGTGAAATCCGAAGCTCCCAGAAAAGCTAGAGACTTCATTCTTGGACTGGTGTGTCAGAAATGGTCGAAATAAGATTGGTATTGAAAATCAGCAAAATCGAGCAGACGGTTTCAGAGCTGGGAAGCTTAAACTTCATTTTGCCATACAAAATAACTACCGAAAACTAGTTATTATTATTTTTTTATTAAATAAACTTATTTTATACTTCAGTATGAATAAAATTAATATTTCTTAATAAAAAAAATATATAAAAAAAATTAAAAAAATTAAATAGACGTTTCCAGGGTTGGAAAACTTTAACTTTTTTATACAAAATTATGCAAAATTAATTTACTAAAAGAAATTTTTCCTTTTTTCTATAAATTAAATATATCTTATATTCTAAGAAGAAAGAGATTGGGTTAAAAAATCAGAAAAATCAAAAAGCATAATTCCTGGGTTGGAAAACTTGAAATTTTTGTGATATAAAAAATTAACTACCGTAAACTAATTTTTATATTTTTTTTTTATTAAATTAACTTATTTTATACTTCAGTACAAATTAAATTGGTGTTTCAAAGAAAAAAAAAAAGGAAGTTAAAAAAATTAAAAAGACGTTTCCATGGTTGGAAAACTTTAATTTATTTTTTTCATATACAAAAGTAACTTACTAAAACAAATGTTTTTCTTTTTCTCTATAAATTAAACATATCTTAGACTTTTAAAAGAAAGAAATTAGTGTAACAAATCAGAAAAATCAAAAAGGATGATTCCAGGGTTGGGAAACTTACACCTTTTGTAATATATAAAAGTAACCTAGGTCTTACTATTTTTTTTATTTTTTTATTAAATTAACTTATTTTATACTGCAGTACACATTAAATTGATATTAAAAATAAAAAAAAAAGTTTAATACATGAAAAAGACATTTCCAGGGTTGGAAAACTTTAACTTTTTTTGTACAAAAGTAACTTACTAAAACAAATTTTTCCTTTTTTCTATAAATTAAACATATCTTAAATTCTTAAAAGAAAGAGATTGGTGTAAGAAATCAGAAAAATCAAAAAGAATGATCTCAGGCTTGGGAAACTTACACTTTTTGTGATATATAAAAGTAACTAAGTCTAATTAATTTTTATCTTTTCCTTTATAGATTATACATATTTTACATTTTGGAAAGAAAAGTTTGGTGTAACAAATTATAAAAATAAAACCACAGCTTCAGAGCTGGAAACTTTGACCTTTTTTCTGGATATTAAAGTAACTAAATAAAACATTTTTTCTTTTTTTACTTAACACACTTTCTATATTTTTTTAAGAACTACTAGATTGATATAAGGAATCAGAAAAATCTAATGTAATGATTGTAGGGTTTGTAAATTTATTTTTTTCTACATAAAAGTAACTAGGTCAAATAATTTTTTTTCTTTTTGTTTATACTTTATGTATGTGCTTATGTATGTATATTTATACTACATAATAACACTTTGGTAAAGGGTATATGAGATTCGGCACAGCCGAATATAGCACTCTTACTTGTTTACAAAAATTATAAGGTTTTATAAAGACGTAAGAACGCTGTACCAAGCTTTATTTGTGTAATTGGATAAAATTTTGTTTCATCCCAAAAGTATGCTATGAAATAGATATATAAGCAATTTTACCAGGAAGACGACTATTTCAAAGTGATTCGTAGAATTTTCTATTTTTTCCGATTAATCTGAAAATTTAATTTTATCTCCTTAAAATTAAATGAATTTTTTCATGGACTTGCGAAATGGCGAAAAAAATTACCTAAAAGTATGCTATAATTTTTTCTAAGATTTAAGCAGATTTTTACTAAAAATTTTGTTTTTACAGCGCAGTACGGAGTTCGTACTGAATTTCATGTCTGTAAATTTACATTTATTTCTATTGCTGGCACACAAATTCATTTATTTTTTAATTTATGACACACAAAAATACTAAAAATTAATTACAATTTGATTAAAATTAGAAATGGCAAAAATTCAGTGACCAAATAATTGTTTGAACATTAATTTTTGTTTCAGTTGACTGAAAAAAGTATCCACTTATATATATATATATATATATAACATTCCTAAGATAGGCAATAAATTTAAAAAATTCCAGTGCTTTTCTTTTGAAAGTCCTTAGTAGCAATTGCAAATTTCTTTATGAAATTTACCAACCTGAATTTCCGTAAGTTTTTTTTACATAAAGTTTATATGGGAATCTGAAATTTTTGATAAAAACTGTTTTATAAACCTTTTATAAAGTTTTAATTATTTTTATAAATAAGGCTGTATAATTTAAAATTTTAAAAAATTTTTGAAGAACTATTGGGTCTTTTTGAAAAAGTGATTGTTTCCTTAACCCGTGTTGCAAAATCTATATAAAAAACTCCACAGCGTTAAGCAATAAGTAATATGTGGACAGCCCCTAAGTAACATTATCCTCTTCGGTAGCTTTTGCCTTTATCTCCTCATAGAAATAAGTCTTTTGGTTGCTTTTTTTGAACAGTCCTTAATTTCATACCTTAAGGCCCGGCAACTTAAGGTATTTTGGCCAATGCCGCTTTCAAGGTTGTCGTCGAATCTTTTATTTATTTTTTTTTTTTGCTCTAAAATTAAAAAGTCATGCATACATTCGTATTTTTCACATCTTCTTTATATGTATCTACTTATTTGACTCCTATTATTCTTGACATTTTAAAATAATCGAAAGTTGCTTGTTTGCTATTTTATTATAAAAAAAAAAAAAAAAAATACAAAACTTGGCTAATATAGATTTTGTTTCCTTATTCTTGGACTATAAAAATCTGATTAACAAAAGGCCATAAAAATAAAATACCCTAGCATACATTTAGGGCTTTTTATCTAAAAAACCAGAAAACTAGATAACAACTAATATTCACACAGCCGCACACACACACAGCAGCCCGAAATAAAAAACAAACCTAAATTCAGCTTCAACAAATTATCTAAATATCCCCAGAGACTAATCTATTTTAAAACTAAATATATATTTTTCTTAACAACGAAATCTTTAGGAAATCGCACACACACACACACACACAAAATCTAACAGAGGCAAAACGGGAAGATAACAGGGAGACAAGACTTTAAACTGTCATTAAACCAGAAGAATAAGCACACAACAACAACAACAGCCAAAAAATAAATACAAAATCTAAACTCAAAGCTAAAATATTTTTGCACATTTTGTAAAAAAAAATATAAAAAATTCAAGCCAGAGATAGTACAAATACAAACTCTATTATCTTTGCACAGAGTGTTACAAAACCCACATGAGACCTCTTTTTAAAGGCACAAATTTTTCTATTTCGTTTTAGAGGTCATGGTGTGTGTGTTTGTGTAAAACACTCTCCTGCTTAAGTTAATTTCAACAACTCAAGCTGAAAATCACTAGTTCTGCTGTGTGTTGTATATCCTTCAATATTATTTTTTATTTTCTTCTTTTTTTTTTTGGTAGGAAAAATTCTTCGTCTAATAAAATAAAATTAAACTGCAGAAAAAGTTTGGTAATTTTTTGTCAACAGCAATGAATAATTAAAATGCTCCCTTGACTAAGAGAACGAAAGAATTTGGTCGTTTTTCATTTGCAAAAAAAAAAAAACAAAAAAACAAAAAAAAAAACAAAACCTGGAATCCACAGCATTAATATTTCTTCTACTAATAACACCAGACAATATGATATATTTTCTTAAATAAATTTTTTAATTCAAAAAATTGCAAGAGTACAAAAAGCTTTTCTCTGAAAAATTTTCTAGATTTTCATAAAGTAGTTAGTTGTCGAAATATTAAATTTTGAAACGAAATGGTCTAATGTATATAACATTTTGTCTATATCTCATATTTTATTAAATATAATTTTAGCTAAATTGTATTAAAATTAATGTCTTCATATATTTCACTTAAAATTGCTTTAATAAGCAATTTTCATAAATTTGTCAGCGAAACAGAACATTGTTGCCTATTGTTTGGCAAAAATAATTGAGCAATACATACATATATTTATGCATGTATGTATGTAATTTTTGCACTTTATAAATTATTCCTATAATTTTCATATAACGTGGTTTTCTTGTTTATGCTCCCTCGGGTCATATAATTTTTTATGTTAATTTTTAGTCTGCGCTCAACAAATGATTTTGTTTATACAATAAATTTCTTTGGTAGCAATTGTTAAGGCACAATATTTGACAATTTGCTGTTGCCTGCATTTAGGCGAAATTTAAAATTTTTAAAGCAAAGCATACTTTCAAGTGCAGCCAGCTGATTTTTTTTATATATAATATTACATACACTTTTTTTTTAATATATCGTTTTTCTTTTCTTTGCCCAGCTTCATAAAAGTTTTTCGAAAGGTTCCTTCTTTATTTTGCCGAACATTATAATAAAATAAGTTCTTTGCGTTGTACTGTTGAAAATGCAGTGCAGCTTTATTTAACCGCAAACAAATAAGTAACAATTCAAACAACTTCCTTTGGCCGGTTGCTATTGTGTTAATGTAACTTAACAAGTAACAGGAAACACCAGAGTTTACTTAAAATATACAAAAGATTAAAACCGAAACGAGACAAAATGAAAACTAAAGCTAAAAGGCAAGAAAAAAAGCCAACACACAAAGAGTAGAGTCCGAAGCCAGACTGTAGAGGAAAAAAACGTTGAGCATAAGACCAAGTTAAATATGATGGTGGCTGAGCAAGCCAATATCTGTTTAAGGACAAAAAGTCTGGCGAACACGCAATGACTGCTGACTTTTTGGTTAAATGCAGTGGTTTAAATTTTTTTGTACTTTAGCATAAGGAATTTTGCATACACATTTCACTCATATGCTTAATAAGTAAATGTTCAGTAAAGGCTAAATTTATAGAAATAAATTTTTGGAGTTTTTTTAGTTGGCGGCATAGAAAACTTTTTAATAAAATAAAAGATTTAAATAAATTAGAAGTTAAGTAACTCACTAGACGTTGTTTGTTTCCCAAATTTACAGGATCTACAAATGAGGAAATGTAATTACAGAAATTGTTAGAAAAATGTACGTGAACTGACCTAATATAAATGTTTTCCCTAAAAAAAACATTCGTTTACAAAAAGAATGATCCAGAAAATAACATAAATATACAAGCACACAAACTAAACATTCAAATCATTATAACAGCCATTAAGTTACACAATCTGCTTGTTTGGAAATATACAACCACATAAACACTTAAGCAGACGAAGTACACAAAAAGCAACAACAAGTATAATGCTTCTATGCACAAACTAACAGTACAAATTGTAACACGGACTCATGACTTAATCGAAAAATGATATTGAGAGGCTGTTGTTAAACAAGCTGAAATTTGTTGGATGCTGCTAACATGATTCTAAAAGCTTTATGTTAAGTATACAAATTCAGTAAAGTGCGACTCTGACTCGCGCACGAAGGGTTCCGTACGAACACTAGATATGTAATTTAATACAAACTTCATCCTATATAATATATATTTTTGGCATTTTTTTTCGTTTTTGGGGTCTTTTCGGTTTTTTGTTTTGGCGGTTTTTGCGTTTTTTCGGTTTTGGCGATTTTTTTAAGTTTTGGCTCTTTCTTTAGTTTTGACACTTTACTTTCTTGTTTTGGCAATTTTTTTCGGTTTTTAGCGTTTTTTCATTTTGGCGATTTTTTTTATTTTTGGCAATTCTTTTCATTTTTGCGATTTTTTTTTTATTAAAATTTTTTTTAGTTTTGGCGACATTTTAGCGTTTTGGCGATTTTTTTAGATTTTTGGCGTTTTTTTTTCATTTTGGCGATTTTTTCGAATTTGGTGATTTATTTTAGTGTTACAATTTTTTTTAATTTTGGCGATTTTTTTCTTTTTGGCGATTTTATTTTAATTTTTGGCGATTTTTTTTTTTTTTTTTGGTTTAGCGATTTTATAATTTTCGGTCTTTTTAGTTTTACCGTTTTTGAAAATTTCAAGTGTTTGCCTCTTACGGTTTCCAAGATATAGCAAATTGTCAAAATTACATAGTCAAAATTGCATTAACTTATGGACCACCCTTTAATTTAAATTTTTTTAAATTTTAGTATTAATTGTTGTAGTCTGTATAAAAATACACTAATTTTACAAATTTCAAGTTTCAATATACATATGTTCATACAATTGTATGTATATTACATGGGATTTTAACATTTTTCGTTGCTCGTTTTGGAACACCCTTTAATTTTTAATTCTCATGTATTTGTTGTTGTAGCGGCCAAGGTTCTGCATACTGTGTCCAAATTTCCGTAGTCCAATTTCCGTGTCCAATGGTCCGTAGCTCTTACGCTTCCTGAGAAAATACCGTGTGACGGACAGACGGACAGCGTAACGAAAACAATAGGGTTCCTTTTCACCTTTGGTGTACGGAACCTTAAAAAAGGGCGATGAATTCACTTAACAGTCAATGTTGCTAACATTATTCAAAAAGCATTAAGCTAAGTATAAAAAAGAGCGATACATTAACTTAAAGTCAATGTTGCTACCATTATTCTAAAAGCATTCACCCTTATTCCAGTTGTCGGCGTCGACGTCACTCAAACACAATACCAAAAAATTGGGGCTTGTGTACCCGTTGTCGAAAACAACTGACTCCTGTTGGCAGGCTTATCTTATTTTCTAGACCTTAAGGAACGGAAATAGATTGTCAGTTGTACAAAATTATTCTCGAGAGCGAGTAAACAAGCCCCAATTTTTTGGTATTGTGTTAAAGTGACGTCGATGCCAACAACTGGAATAAGGGGGATTATGTTAAGTATAGAAAAGGGCGATGTATTCACTTAACAGTAAATGTTGCTAATATTATTCTAAAAGCTTTATATTAAGTATAAAAAAGGGCAATGCATTCACTTAACAGTCCATCGAGTCTAGTGCAAAGAATAGTGCAGTCAGTTTAGGTTTTTTAAGAGAACAGCGAAGTTAGACCCAACTTACAGTATGCAAGTCTTATTGCTAATCTGATTAGTTTATTAGGAGAGAGAGACGGGGGGAAAAGAAACGTTTCTGTTCCCCTCGTCTCTCTCTCTCCCTAAAACTAATCAGCTTAGCAATAAGACTTGCATAGTGTGATTTGGGACTTAGCATCGTGGTGTACCAACTGTGAACTATTTAACACTGTGTATGTAAAAGTTATCAATATCTGTGTTTAGTAAATAAAGTGTTTGAGTTAAAAATAATTGTATATTGGGGGCTTTTTATTTAATTGCTAAATTGAGAATATAAAAATATATTATTTTGAAAAGATAAAAACCAGCTGTGGTTTAAAATCACCCGCGGGTGATTTGCTGCTGTTTGGTTTTGATGTGAGCAACTTTTTAAAAAAATGTGTGTGAAGAACAAATTTTTTATGATTTGAAATCACTTTCACAAAATGTGATTATCAGAACAGACTTCTATATTGTTACTTTTGGATTGAAACAGTCGCTGTGCTAAAAATGATCCTCTTTGGAAAGTAAAAAATTTGTACATTGTAAAATAAAAAGAGAAAATAAAAAGAATGAGAACTAAGAAAACTTTTGCAAAGAACTATTATAAACACAAAATTCTAATAAGTCTAAAAGCTCATTTACTCTTGTAGCGTCCAAATCTTATATATACTTGTAATAAAAACCGTTTCACTCTTATACTGTATAAGAGTTGTCTAGAATAGTCATTAGTTTTAATGATTTAAAGAAAAAAGCACAACTAAGATTCAAATCATTAAAGTAATAGTGCATTTACATTGAATTAAAATCTAGTAATTACCACATTTCGGGCAAAATCTAGTACATTTCCCATAAAAAACAAAATCTATTTCGTCACTAGATTTTGTTAAAATCTACTTAAAATGTTCTACTACATTTTCGTGACTTTTGTCAATTCGTACTAAAAAGTTAGCTTGTGTACATAAAAAGGTTTGTGAATTGGCTTAATTACAGCGGTGTGGTAGTAGTTTTGGAAAAGTTTCAGTTAATGGGTTTTGTTTTCGATAAAAAAAAATTTGGATAAATGTCAAAAAACGGTATAGATTTTTTATAAAAGATTTTAATTGAAATCTGCTAGATTTTGTGCAGATGTAAATGCTTTATAAATAAAATTTAGAAGGTTTCGACTTAGAACAAAAAAAAATCAAACAGTCTATAAAATTAGTCTCTGTAAACCTTCACCCAGAGACGCTTAGCTTGCACTGCGAAAGGGTAATTCTGTAACACACATGCACTCGGAGAAAAAAAATTCTTAATTTGAAAAAAAATATCACACACAAGTTTTTTGTATCACAACTTATCAGTCACCCTGTGCTGAGTATAGAAAATAATGAAACTTTTAATACAAAAGTAAAAAAAAAAACACAAAAAACTAGAACATGGTAAACAAAAAAAAAAAAAAAAAAAAAAAAAAAAACGAATAAGGCCTACCAAAATATACACCCACATCCTGTTCTATTCTAATAAATGTGTACTCTACCACTAGCACTGCCACATATTTTAATACAAGCTTTACACATTTCTATTTAGCCTCAAGCATAATTGCATTGCATAAAAACACATGTTCAAAAACACAAAGGAAAACCACCAGAAATTAAAAAAGAACACTATTGTTATTATACACATTAAGTTTCCCTTTACAAACGACCCGCAAAAAGGATAAAGCAAACAAAAATCTATATATGAAATTAAAAGAAAAAAATATAATCAAGCCATTACCAATACAAAAGAAATGAAAGCATATTTTTAGGCAAATATGAGTGGCATTATAAATATAGAAAATTACAGCATATTTTTAGGAATACAGTGGAATCTCTCTTGAGCGGACACCGAAGGGACCATTGAAATGTGTCCGCACAAGGGGACTGTCCGCTCAAGAGAAAGCAATTTCTTTGCTTCTGGAGCTGTCGGAACCTGTCAAAAGTGTCCGCCTATAGGAAGTGTCCGTATATATCCGAGTTAAGGCTTAACAAAATTAAGCTGTGTATACATACCTTATTAATTAATTAAATTAATTCCTTTGCATGCAAAATGGCAAACAATAAGTTTTTCTAAATAATCACCAGCAATGAATTTTTAAATATAAAAAATATATGAATACAAATTTTTTCCAAATTTTTCAAATAATTAATAGGACATTTATACCTAAACGAAGTCTTGTAAATTTCAATTGAAATCTTTATCAAAATCTATATCATTTACACCAAGTGTTTTTGATATTTATCAAGATTTCTTATCCAAAGCAAACACCATTAACTGATATTTTTCCTAAACCACAACCACACAACTACAATGTAGCTAAATCACACAAATTCTTAAGTACAGATTCTTACCTTTTTTAGTACAATTTAGGGGGAAAATTCACAGTTGCATGACTGAGTTCTAGTAGATCTTAAGGAGATTTCGACAAAATTAAGTGACAAAGTAGATTTTGTTTTGTATGGGAAATATTCCAGATTTTGCCCGAAATATCTTAAGTATTACTTGTATGTAAACGAACTATAAAAGAAAATAGCAGAAACAAAGATCTCTTTCAATAAATGTTTCCAAACATATAGAACAATTATTTTTATTTTCAAAATATATCATTATAAGTATTTTGAACAAAATTCAACGAACAAAAAAAAATTGATTGTTACATTTTTTAATTAATAGGCAGAATTTTTAGAAAAGTCCAACAAAAAAATCTTAAATTTTGAAGAAGAAAAATTAAGAAAATGTCGCATGCAACAAATAGTTCTTTTTTTATTTGTGCCTTATAATGGGTGTTTTTTTAGAGGTATAGAACTTTAAGTTGGCATCACTTTTTTAACTGGCGGCCATTTTGTCAGCTGTCAAGTGATTAATATTTAGTTTGGTTTGCCATTTCATCATGAATAATGGTTCAGTTCGCGAAGTTTACCGCAAGCTCCGTCCATTTTATGGTCGACATAATCGTCCATCAGAGCAATTAATTCGGTTAACCATGGATCGTTTTCGCACTACGTTTACTCTATGTGATAATACGCATCCGCAGAGACGTCGAACAGTGCGCACCGAAGAAACAATTGCCGCTGTAGAGCAAAGTGTTGAAGAGGACCCGAATGAATCGATTCGCCACCGTGCACAGCAATTGGAGCTTTGTCCATCAACTTTATGGAAGATTTTGCGCAAAGATCTTGGCTTGCGACCTTACAAGATCCAGCTTGTGCAAGAATTAAAGCCGCGAGACCATGCAATGCGTCGTGATTTTGGTGTATGGGCCGAAATGAGATTGATCTCGATGCTGATTTTCATCGCAAAATTTTGTTCAGTGATGAGGCTCATTTTTGGTTGAATGGCTACGTCAACAAGCAAAATTGCCGCATTTTGAGTGAAGAGAATCCACATGAGACCCTTGAGACGCCATTACATCCACAAAAACTGACTGTTTGGTGTGCTCTATAGGCTGGTGGAGTCATTGGGCCATACTTCTTCCGAAATAATGCTGGAGAGTCAGTTACCGTTAATGGAGACCGGTATAGAGCCATGATAACCGACTATTTTGTTCCCGAATTGGATGACATGAATGTGGATAAGTTGTGGTTCCAACAAGACGGCGCTACATGCCACACAGCGCACGTCACAATCGATTTATTGAAGGAAACATTCGATGAGCGCATAATTTCGCGGAATGGACCTGTCAATTGGCCACCAAGATCGTGTGATTTGACACCATTGGATTATTTTCTTTGGGGATATGTGAAGTCGCTCGTCTACGCCAACAAACCAGAAACGTTAGGGGACTTGGAAGCCAACATTCGTAGCGTTATTGCCAACATACGGCCCCATATGCTCGAAAAAGTGGTTGAAAATTGGACCTGTATAATTGGCTTTATTCGAGCCAGCCGCGGCGGCCACATGCCCGAAATCATATTTAAACATTAATGGCATAAAATTATCCTTCCAATAAAGCCAAATTGATGGACATTAAAACGATTTTCTTGTGTTTTATTTCAATTCGAAGTTCTATACCTCTAAAAAAAAAACACCCGTTATTTATCATTATCAGCCAAACCCACGATATCGAACGTTGCCGTTCGCAATCATTTTTAATGACAAACAGCTGATTTGGGACCCACTAAACTTGTTCAGCACGACAAGTCGATCGACAATGAATGCGAACGATGACGTAACCATTTTCATACAAACTTGGTACCCACTATGAAAATTCAAACGACAACAAATGTCAAAATCAGTCACTTGGTTTGTGCTTGTCGACAAAACAAAAAAGTACACATAAAAAACAAATTTTTAAACAAATTTACATTTATGAAAATCAAAAATAAAAATGTTAACTTTTTTTGCGTTTATTTTATTTATTTAACTAACAAACATGCATTCTTGTCACATAATTCTTTTTGAATTACATACATACATACATATGTATGTATGTATGAATGTGTATACGTGCAGTTTATCTAACCAATTCTTCTAAAACACTCTCAATTAGGCACATTACTCTTTCCATTTCAATATATTGCTGGTCCCATTGGTGCTTGCATTATTTTAGGAGTATCTACACATTTCAACTGATATATTTATTTATATTTCACACACAAAATTTTGAAAATAACTTTTTAATTTTTTTTTTTTTTTTGTATTGTCTTATGTTTATTATTGTTGTTATGTTTATTATTTATTTGTAGAAACTTTAAGTAGCATAGAGTTGCATTTTTTATGGAATACTTTTCACATTTCAGCGCTTTTTATTTGTAAAGTAGCGTTTTATTTGTGAAATTTTTGATGTGGCAATATGCTAATTTGACAATGAGTAAAGCCTGACGACCGACAAGTCGATAGTTAGTGGGTCGCTCAAACGGACTATAATGAGTGACTTGTCGTCAGTCGATCGAGTTGTCGATCGACATCGTGGGTTAGGCTGTATATTCAATGTATTCAAATAAATTAAAATTTTCATAATTGCAAAAAATTAAAAGAAAATCAATAAATATTTTTTAAAATTGCGTCCTAAATTTTTTATTAAAATAAATATATCAGAAATTTTATTTTTTCATAATTGCGAAAAATTAAAAGAAAATCGCATGCAATATATGTTTATATATTATATATTTTTTTTAATTTTTCATGGAATTAAATGTATGCCAAAATCTTAAATTTTTCATAATTGCGAAAAATTAAAAATAAAATCGCATGCAATAAATACTTTTTTTTTAAATATTGCGCCCTAAATTTTTTATTAAAATAAATAATTAAAAAAAATATATACATTTTTCATAATTGCGAGATATTATAAAAAAGCCGCACGCAACAAATTTTTTGAAATATAGCATGAGATAATTTTTTTTTCCAAAATGTCATGGAAGCATTTATTAAAAATCTCATTTAATTAATAAAAAAAATAATATTCAACAATTTTTTAGAAAGCTTTCTTCAATTATTAACAATGTGTCCCAAAAATATTTAAAAAAAAAAAAAAAAAATCATGCAATAAATTTAAATATAGCAAGCAATAAATTTGCTATAAATTCAATTTTCGCACAACAATCACATGTAATAAATTTCTCACAAAGTTTTAGGCATAAAAATCTTAATACATTGATTCTTCTTTTCTTTTAAAAATATTTTATGTCATAAAAATTTTTTTAATTTTAAAACCAGAAAAAAAATATATTTTTTTTATAATAGTCGACACAAAGGCAGGGAGCAAATTACGGTATTTGATACAATTCGAAATTTAAAAATATTTCCATATAAACTCTATTGAAATATTTCGTAATCTCGTTCAATAACGAGTGCAGTAATTTGCTTCCAGAATTGCAAACGCTACATGATATCCTGGTTTTTTCAAAACATATAATTTTCCCGAACTTTTGACGTACTCGTACAAAAAAATTTTTTTTTTTAAAACCACCTATAATAATTTTTATTTAAAACGATTTCAGAAAAATAAAAATAACATTTTCAGGAAATGACTCATGTTTTCCTAAAATCTTCTTCGCACCTCCTTCCACCCAAAAACAAACTTAATTCACAACAAATCACTCTCCACTTACTGTCAAAGCTTCGTTAACAGTTGTCAAGGCTTTTCCTTGCAGCTTTTTCAAACAAGTCTAAAGTTAAGACAGATCAACTTGTAATTTTTTTTTAGCCCCATTTGATTTGTCTGCTAAGCGCAGGAATCCTGACAATATTTTTCAACTAAAAATTACCTTATTCTCCGCTTTTCCTTACTAAAAACACAGCGAATAATCTCACAGACATGAACATCCTCAAAACTTACCTGAAATGAAAAAAACAACACAAGAGGAAAACAAATTAAATTTACAATTCAATCAAAGTTATTTAGTTATTTAATACAAAAAAGAAAAACATTCAATATTACAAATAAATATTAAATCCATTGTTGCATTGAGAACAACCCTTGGAGCAAGCTCTTATACATAAATAAATTTCAATTATTTGTTAAGTACTTAACACGTTCGAAATCTCATTCATTACAGCGTTTGCATTATTATTAAGTAAAGTGCTGTGTCCTCCTGGCCCCCATTTTTTTTTTTTTTTTTTTTTTTTTTTTTTTTTTTTTTTTTTTTTTTTTTTTAGAGGAGCATAATTTGAATAACAAACACCACACATTTTATTATGATTTAATAGTCACTAGAAAAAGGGGTTGGAAAATAAAACGAAAAGAAGCTTCTTCCATACAAAATTTACATAATATTTTCATATGAATTTTGTGTGAAAGGAAAAGCGACCAAAGTAAGAATTTTTTTGTTTGCTTAAATCTGGTGCGTACAACAAGACACGGAACAAGTTTTACAATTATGCATAAATAACGACTCCTTAAGGCTAAATGCCCTTTTATAACAACCCACATTCACAAAATCTTCCACTCTCCTACACAACTAAACAAACATAATTTTATGCTCAAACACACTCACACCCCTGCACCCATTACCCACACGTACACCATTTAACTCTTCTCTTTGGGAAATTTTCCTTTAGAAAGGAAGTGTCTTTAGCTTAGTTACGAGTCTAACTCAATAGACAGCTTGCAGTCAAATTAAAATCATATTAAATTTGCATATTTTTAAGCGCTTGCAAAATATTCCTAATCTGCCACACTCATTCATACAAGAAGCCTCAAAATGTGCTTGACTCTTTTTCTTATGAAATGCGGAGACACGTTTTTTTTTGTTTTCTTTTCTTTTCTTTTTCTTTCTGTAATAGAAAAACCAAAAACAGTCTTGTGGCTTTGTTGAGCAAATTTTGTGAAATTTTTTTTTTTTTTTTTTGGGCTAGAAAAAGTTTTACAAGATGAACGAGAGAGAAACTCTTGCTTTCCGCAATGTGCTTATGAATATTTGATTGCACTTGTTGTTTTGTCTAAAAAGTTGCTGAAAAATTAATTAAATAGGAAAAACAGATTTGGTACATTTTACTGATTTTACTCAATGGTTTCGTAAAAGCAAAAAAAAAAAAAGAAAAGCTGGCAAGGATTACAGCAAACACTTATACACTGTTCTTAGAACGACTTAGGGAAAAATACTCCTAATTCCAATTAACATTTAAAAATATTATATTTGTACAAAAAATATTTTCCTATGTGAAAAAGGTTCTTTAATGTCATATGAAATACAGATTTCACTATGTCTAATATATGTATGCACTTCACTGAAAAACCTAAAATTATATAAAGTATAAGAGTTGAAAGCATAATCAAATATACACAAATGCCAAATTCATATTTCTAACATTAAGAAAATTTTATCAAAATAATTACAAGATTTGAAATATTTAATACAATTCTTTCATATGAACAGCTTTTCGGTCTATGCAGAGGAGTTGAAATTTAAATTAAAAAAAATTTTTCAACTCGGTATAAGACTTTTTGTTAAGCACTAGCTTAAGAGTTTTCTTTCTCAGTGTTAGATTTTTAAGGCGTAATATAAAAATGTTAAGTTTTAGTAGAAGACATTTAGGTCTTAGTAAAGGACTTTTAAGTCTTGGCATAAAGTTTTTTAGTCTTGGTATAAGACTTTTATGTTGTAGTATAATACTCTTAAGTCTAAATTATACGACTTCTAAGTCTTACTACTATACCCTTACGTTTTAGTACACGACTTTTAAGTCTCAGTATAGGACTTTTAAGCCTAAGTACAAAATATTTAATTCCTAGCATAAAAATTACAAGTCATTTAAAACAGTTAAGTATTAGTATAAGACTATTAAGTTGTAGTATAAAGCTATTAATTCTTAAGTTAAAAGCTTTCAGTCTTGTTATAAGACTTTTAAATCTTGTTATAAGACTTTTAAGTCTTGTTATAAGACTTTTAAATCTTAGTATAAGACTTTTAAGTCTTAGTATAAGACTTCTAAGTCTTAGTATAAGACTTCTAAGTCTTAGTATACGACTTTTAAAACTTAGTATAAGACTTCTTAGTCCTAGTATACAACTTTTTTAAGTTCTTGCATGAGGCTTTTTAGTATTGATATAAATCTTTTATGCTGTAGTATAATACTCGTGGGTCTTAATATAATACTTTTAAGTCATAGTCTTAGTATAAGTTTAAAATTTTAGTCCAAAATTTATTTTAGAATTTTAAATTTTGGCATAACAGTTGTGGGCCTTATTATGGGACTTTTTATCTAGTATAAAAACTTTACAAACTAGAACAAGATTTTTTTAAATTGTATAAGACCTTAAAGCAAGTCTTCGTATAAGGATTTTTTTATAATATAAAACTTTTATAATTAGTGTTTTTTTTTTTGTTTTTTTATGCGAATTGTTACAATTTAAGTTTAACATTTGTTAATGCACTAGTAATCCCAAATTATTATTTTATGTATCCAGTAAAATATTTTTTTATTAAAAATATATTGAAATTGATTATTGAAGGGCTTAGCTAGATCGTATGCGCATTTCACTGTTACTAATACATCAATTTCCATGATGATTTGCATTAGCAAAAGTGAAATGCGCATTGGATCCAGCTAAACCCCTCAATAATAAATTTCAATCATCAGGTTCCTTGATAATCTATAATATGAGTATAATATGTGTAAGGGCTAGCATCAGAGTTTCATGATTTATTATAAGACTATGTTATCTTCGTATAAGACTACTGTGTCTTAGTATAACAGCGAAATGTGTAGGACTGTTAGTTAGGCCTTGGCACAGGACTTAAAAATAAGTCTTGGTATAAGACTTAAAAGTAAATGTTAGTATACTATATATATAATTTATGTAATACTTTAAATAAAAGTCCTAGTGTAAGAGTTTAAGGTCCTAAGGCCTTATTCATTAAAAATTTTGCGGTTTAATAAGAGGTTTATAAAACAAATTTTCTATGGCAATTTGATTAATAAACCTTTTATACAGATAAAATATTTTTTATGAATTAGACCCTTAGTATTTAAATTTTCGTATAAGACTTTAAAGTGAGCTTAAGAATAAGTGTTTAGAGTAAGTCCTAGTATAAAACTGCAATGAAAGTCCTAGTATAAGACTTTAAAGAAAGTCTTAGTATAAGGCTTTAAAGTATGTCTTACTTTAAGATTTTTGAGTGATCTTAGTACAAGACTTCAAAGCAAATTTTAGTATCAGACTTTAAAGTAAATTATAGTATAAGATTTTAAGGTAAGCTTAAGTATAAGAGTTTAAAGAAAGCCTAAGTATAAGAGTTTAAGGTAAGCCTTACAATACTTTAAAGAAAGTCTTAGTATAAGACTTTGAAGTGAGTCTTAGAAATAAGACTTTAAACTAAGTAAATCTTAGTATAAGACTTTTAAATTAGTCCTAAGTAAGTCTTTAAAGAAGGTTTTAGTATAAGAAAGCCTTAGTATAAAACTTATGTCTAGTATTATGCTTTAAGTGTGTTGATATAAAACTTTAAATCTCAGTGAAAATTTTTAAAGTCCTAAACTACTTTTAGAAATAAATAGAAGACTTTTAATTCGTATTATACGGCTTTTAAATATAATTGAGAAACTTTTACGTTGTAGTACAAGGCTTTTAAACCTTAATTTAAGTCTTTAAATTAGAATTTTATTACTTTTGAGTACTAATAAAAGGAATGTAAACCTTATTATTAGAACTTCAAGTGTATACAAAGAATTTTTGTTTCTTAATATAAGACTTTTTAGTGCAAAACATTAAGCAGGTTAATGGCATAGTATAAGATTTCTAGTATTGTTAGAGCTTTCAAGTTTGGGCTTTGAGGTTAAAATTGGATTTCTGAATCTAAGTTCAAGATTTCTTTTCAACATATAGCTTTTTCAGAACTAAGTATAAGAGTTTTTTTAGAGGTAATAGAAATTTTCTAGTTCTTGTCAGAAGATTTGTCTACTCTTCTAAGTTATAACAAAAATCATGGCGCACATTCATAGTCAAAATAAAGTATACTTTAAGAGTTTAGAATAAGAATTTTTTATGGCAATACCGGTTTTATATTTTTAAAGTATGCTTTGTTTTGACTGTGAATATGCACCTATAACTCTTGTTAAATTTAAGTTTGCTTTTTTATTTGTTAGTTAATAAAACTCAACATGAAAACTGTTGGTTTTTTATATGCGATAAAGCAGAATATAAATCAACTGTTTGGTTGGAATCTAGGCATTCTGTTTGCCTTAAAATTCCTAATCTGTTACACTGTCCTTAGTCCATTCAAATCATTCATTAAAAATTATGTTAACACCAAACCAGCATAAAGCAACAAAATTAAAAATTTCGTCACCTGTATACACTCGCGAATTTCCGAAATCAAGCATCATGGAGCCACTTCAATTGATTTTTTTGTTGTTGTTAATTTTCATGAACTTTCCGTAAGTGATAATGAAGTGCAGCAAAGCTTTGCCAGCAGCAAAAAAAAAACAACGACAAAAAACTAAACAAACCGAATAAATACTAAAAACTGCATATAGCACTGACCACAGAGTATACACTTAGGCGCAGCTGGTAAAAGAAAAAATGTAGCATACATTATGGAAGGGGGGGATTTATGTGTGAAAAAAAACTGTTGTATGTTAGTTGTTGCAAAATAACAACACAAAAGCAAATAAATGGTGAGATAATGGCAAATGCTTGAATACTACCTAAACAAACAGAATAAGCTACGTAAAATGGACGACACAAAAGGAACAAAATCACCCAGAAAAAACACAAGCATACACATATTAGTGAAATGAATGCTCTTTACCGCAATGCTGGTCGCGAACCGTGTTTTTTTTTCGAATAGTATATGAGTGTTTGAGTGCTTTTAAAGGACTAGAAGTTTTCATTAGGTGCGCAGTGCATTTGCGGTTGAATTGGTACCTATATGTTTACGGATTTTCCTTTTTTCGTATTCTCTTTTGTTATTCCGATGCTGTGAAGAAAAAATTCAATGCCCTGAATGTTATATGATGTTGCTTCATTAAATGTTACTTTCAATGCAAACTTAAAATGGTAGAAGCTGTTCAAGTTCATATATCAAGTTAAAAGCGCCTAAAGACGTGCTACAATTTTTTTTTTAATTAAAAACAACAAAGCTTCGCGCATGGTGCACAGACAACGGAAATGAGTCAGCTAGTGAAATTGAATAGTAAATGTGCAAAGACAGTCTAATGAAGAAGGAATAACAAAAGTTAAAAAATATATAATATTCTTAAAAGAGAATTTAAAAAGAAAAAGACTTACAATTCTAATTAATTTTAAATATTTTACTTTCTGTTAATTAATTTTATTTTTATATTTTAAAATAATTCATCTCTTGTCCTCTAAAAACATTTTTGTTTTAATAAAAGCCTTTATCATGCATGCTCTAAATATTTAGTTTTCCAAATCAAAACACAAAAATATAAGCCATAAAAGAAATGTTTTTTATAACCCATTTTCTATATAAAGACCACAGAAAACTAATGCTAAAATGTAAAAATATTGTAATAATATTCCACAGTATTAACAAGCAGCAGTTATAAACACAAATACTGAAAATAAATATGTTGTGGTGGAGAGCCTAAAAGCACACCATATTTTCTAAATAGCAAAATTATTACACACATGTGTAGCATATTATTTTATTTCTGATATGCCTGGTTGATGGCAAAAGTATAATTGTTAGGCTAAATAAAAAAAGTTTTAGTTACACGCAGTCAGGCTAAACGCGGTTGCTATAAGTTCTACATTTACTAAACAAACAATTCACCTGTTTAGAGGTCATAAATCTTGTAGTTTAACTAAAACATTTTAAAAAAAAGTCTAGTTATATTTAATGCTTGCATTGAGGCTTTATGTGCGCCTGTCACACAATTTTATATGTTTTAGAAAAATTTCCAATGAAAGCGCACATTAAAAATATTTTCAAATTATTTCATTATTTTTATAGTTTAGCTTTAGCAGCTTAATGGCATTTTCATTTATATTATTAATATTTTCCAATTGTTTTACAGCAGTTATAAAACATGTGCCAAATTTTATGAATTCATATACATACATACGAAAAACAATTGTCTCAGTTTTGTTTTATTTGGTCACATCTTTTTATGGCCCCCCACCCCCATCCTTTAACTACTCTCCGTATACTGTTTATTTCCATCAGTTATAATTTTCATTGTTTTATTTCTGTTATTATTAGCTTTCTATGGCCTCTTGGTCTTTTAATATGAAAACAAGGTGTTGATCAATGATTCGTTTTTATTACGCTCATTAAAAGATTGACCTAAGGGAGCCGTTAAGTAGACAATAACTTTCATTTCGTTTGACAGAAATAAAAAAAAAGTTTTCTTGATGTAATTTGTTTGGCGACATTATTATGGATGAGTAAGGAGATTTAAGCGTAGCAGAGTATGCAATAAATTGTAGAGGAATTTTTGCACAAAATAAAAGTCAATTGCGATATGCATCCCAAAAGTCTGCTACGAATATATGTAAGAGAGAAAGGAAGAAAGGTATGTTTTAAGCTTTGTAAATGTGAAAATATATTATATTTTGCAGCATGGTCATTATGGTCGTAAATTGTAAAGTAGTTTTTGCAGAAAATACGGGAAAATTAAGATAACCAATTTCAAAAAAGTAAAATGTTATCTATTTGTCCTGTATTTTATTTTTTATGTTTGCTACTTTGCAATTCCATGCCTTTTGGATAGAGTTTAAAAACTCTTCTTTTTTTTGAGAGTATAATACACATATTATGAAGCTTCCATTTGGTCGCATGGTCAACAACTTTTTCTTTGATTTTTTACTATGCCGATTGCTGCGAAACTTAGGACACACATCGAGTGTTTGTAATCTCAAAATTTAAAAAATGGGCAGGGTCACACCCATTAAATTGCAATCCTACATTTCACATGCTTCTACTTGAAATATTTTTACGAAGTTTGATATACACTATAATCTCTAAGATAGAATCTATCGTTTAAAAAAGTGGGTGGGGCCACTCCCATTGAAATATACTATTATATTTCACGTGCTTCTACTAAACCGATTTTTACGAAACTTAGCACACACTCCGAGCACTGAAAAAGGCCTAAACTTAAACTTTAAAAAGTGGGTGGGGTCGCTGCCATTAGAATTTAATACTATATTCACGTGCTTCTATCTTATTTCATTTTTAAGAAACTTTGCACACACTTGCATTTCTGAAGAAGAATATCAATCTTGCATTTAAAAAATGGGCGGAACACGCCCATTAAAATTTAATGTTATGTACATGCTTCTACCGCGTTGCATTTTCACGAAACTTTTCGCACACTATCAGTACTTAAAGAATGCTAAACTTGCACCTGAACAAGTGGGGGGCCACGCCAATTAAAATTTAATACCATATTCACGTGCTTCTATCGCATTTCATTTTTAAGAAACTTTACACACACTTTCTTTCCTGATAAAAAAAACCAATCTTGCATTTAAAAAAGTGGTCCGACCACGCCCATGAAAACCTAGCATTGAATTATATGTACTTCTGCTTGTGCGATTCCCATAAAATTTGGCCAATGATGAAAATTAGAAATGTCAAAAAATCCGTCACCAAACAAATTTTTCGAACATTAATTTTTGTATCAGTTGACTGAAAAAAGTCTCCACTTATATTTATAACATCCCTAAGATAGGCAATAAATTTCAAAAATTCAGTGTATTTTTCTTTTGAAAGTCCGTACTAGCAAATGAAAATTTCTTTATGAAATTTGCAACCTGAACATCCGTATTTTTTTACACATATTTTGTATGAGATCCTGAGATTTCGTATCAACTCCGTACCAGGCTTAAAGCCTGAAAAATACCGAAGATTCGTTAAAAATATATTTTTTATTTGTTTTTTTGTATTTACAAAAACAAAATGTATTATTTCGTTTGAATACCAATTTTGCATAAATGCACAGTTTTAGCTTAAAAAGACTAGAGCATACTTAAAGACGTTTCTGGCTACAATTTTATATGAAACTTTTTGATTTTCTAATTCTCCTACTTATTTTTTTTAACATTGAAGCAGAAATTTAAAAGATTCTGAAATGCTAAGAAAAAAAAGCCAACAAAAAGCTTTTAAATCTCTTTAGACATTTTTTTGTTAAGGATTATTTATGCAGCCTTGAAAGAGAAAATATGTTTTTTTTTTCTTTAACAGAAAAATGTACATCAAGAAATATGTATTGTATAAGTATTTGAAAAACCACAAAAATAATATAAAAATGTGAAATTTTTCTATTATTTTCATAGCCTACTTTTGTTTGTTTGCTTACACACACACTAAAACTAAAGCATACTCCAAGGGTTTGTGTTTAATAATCAAAAAGTGTTTAATGTTTTTTGTTTTTGTTTTAATGCTTTATTATAAATAAAACTGTAGATTGTATAAATGTATTTTTAAGCAAATATTCCAAGAAAGAAGCAAGAAAACCCAAAGCCGCCCTCACAGTTCATATAAATCACAGCGGAAATGAAAAGTTCAAAATGTTACACAAGTGAAATAGCGTAACACAAGTATGCTACAGACAAAAATACCAACACACTGTTTTTGTTTTTTTTAAGAGAAATAAAGCAAAGGCAGTAGTCACGATTCGTTTTAACTTACAATTGACATTTGCCAACTAGATCCGCTTTTTGGCATACAACCCAGCAACTTAAATGGCTAAAAGAGAGTAAAGAACATTTACAACATAACAAACAAAGCACGGCCATAAATTGCATTCGGCGACCTGAGACGACACCCAATAACACACACAAGCACTTATTCCACATTCCACACTCCACACCTCAGCCTACCACCACAACTCAAACAGTCACATACCTTTGCACTGTATACGATAACAATGTAACGGAAAAAATTACACTTTCTCTTAATGTTTTTATTTGCCGATATTATTGCTGTTGTTGTTGTTGTTGTTGTTGTTTTTATTGTTACACAACACAACGCTATTATTGCCGGGTTGACAAAAATATTATAGGCAAAACAAATGCGCCAAGAAAAGAAAAACAAACGCGCGACAATTTGGCAGAAAGTTGGTTTTTTTTTATTGCTGGCAAGCAATCGAAATGTGTGTATGTACTCGTAATACACAAAAACTCCTTTCATGTAGGAGCATAAGCACCAACAACAAAAATAACATTAACGCCATAAAATTGTAGAGTCAGCGTGCCGAAAAGTCATAAATCTTCTAACACGGCTGGTGGTCGGTGTACTGTTACATTAAGCACCCAAGCAAACAGCACCATACTCTCCACGTCCTCCTTCATCCAACCCACACCACACACGCTGACACAACCACTCTTACACGGTGAATTGTTGTAGGACCAGGCCATAAAACAAAAACGAACGCTTTTAAAAATCAACATTGAAATAGAAAAATTTATAGAATTTTTAATCAAATGCTGGGTTTGATAGAAATTAAATTTAAATTTCTCCTTAATTTTTTTTAGAGGAAATTAAAAGGACACCTCTAGAAAAATGTAACACAATATGTCTGGAATTCGATTACCTTTTTAATGATCTGTTGGGGAAACTTCTTGCAGATATTTAGCTTTAACTTTTGAAAGCAAGGAGGATAACCTGATTACTTATTTGGAAGATTTCTTTGCAGATATTGTGCTAAATTTTTGAAACCAGGCAGGGTTCATTTCTTAGCGATTGTTATTATTAAGCCTTTTTGAACACTTACATTTTAGCTAAAACTAGAAAAAATCGCCAAAACTAAAAAAATCAACAATAACCGGGGAAAAAATCTCCAAAATGAAAAAAGGATCAAAACTAAAGCACCCCATACACGTTTCAATTCAATTGTGAATTGAGTCTTTCAATTGTATTGATTCTTGGCCATACACTTCATAAACTGAATTGAAAGATTTTCATTCAAGTGTCAAATTTGTATTTTTTTCACAATTACAAATTTAAAAATTTAAAACTTCTATTGCATTCATTCATTAATTTTTATGTTTTTTATTTAAAATTCAATGAAATTAAGTACAATTTTAAAAATACATAACTTTCTCTATACAAAATAAAGCTACAAACATAAATTTTGACAGCTAATCAAGAGACTCGAACACACAACACAATCGAATTGAAAGATTTACTAGTCAACATGAAAAATCAAAATCTTTTGATTTTTCTTCAACCAACTCGACAACTGCCAAACTAATCAATTGGCAAAGCCATACACGCTTTGATTTCGACAACAACCGATTCAATTGAAAATTGAATTGAATCGTGTATGGGGTGCTTAAGAAAAAGCACCAAACATTAAAAAATTGCCAAAACTAAAAATCGCTAAATTTAAAAAATCGCTAAAACGAAAAAAACCAAAGACAGGAAAAAAACCTCCAAAATGAAAAAAAAGCATCAAAACTAAGAATAAATTCAGTAAAGTGCGACTCTGACTCGCGCTCGAAGGGTTCCGTACGAACACTAGATATGTAATTTAATACAAACTTCATCATATATAATAAATAGTTTTGGCATTTTTTTTCGTTTTTGGGGTCTTTTCGGTTTTTTTGTTTTGGCGGTTTTTGCGTTTTTGCGGTTTTGGCGATTTTTTAAGTTTTGGCTCTTCTTTTAGATTCGACACTATTTTCTTATTCTGGAGATTTTTTTCTGTTTTTGGCGTTTTTCATTTTGGCGATTTTTTTGTATTTAAATTTTTTTTTTAATATAGGCGACATTTTCGCGTTTTGGCGATTTTTTAGATTTTTGGCGTTTTTTTCGTTTTGGCGATTTTTTTCATTTTGGCGATTTTTTCGAGTTTGGCGATTTATTTTAGTGTTAGAAATTTTTTTTAGTTTTGGCGATTTTTTGTAATTTTTGGCGATTTTTTTTTGTTTGGCGATTTTATAATATTCGATTTTTTTAGTTTTACCGTTTTTGAAAATTTCAAGTGTTTGGCTCTTACGGTTTCCAAGATATAGCAAATTGTCAAAATTACATAGTCAAAATTGCATTAACTGATGGATCACCCTTTAATTTTAATTTGTTAAAATTTTAGTGTTAATTGTTGTAGTCTGTATAAAAATACACTAATTTTACAAATTTCAAGTTTCAATATACATATGTTCATACAATTGTATGTATATTACATGGGATTTTAACATTTTTCGTTGCTCGTTTTGGAACACCCTTTAATTTTTAATTCTCATGTATTTGTTGTTGTAGCGGCCAAGGTTCTACATACTGTGTCCAAATTTCAGGTCCGTAGCTCTTACGGTTCCTGAGAAAACAACGTGTGACGGAGAGATGGACAGACGGACAGCGTAGCGAAAACAATAGGGTTCCTTTTCACCTTTGGTGTGCCGAACCCTAAAAAACACCAAAAATAAGAAAATCGGTAGATCTAAAATTAATCGTCAAAAAACGAAAAAAATGGCTAAACGGAATAAAGCGCTGCAACAAAAAAAAAAAAAAAAAAAAAAAAAAAAAAAAACGCCAAGAACCGGAAAAAATCTCCAAAACGAAAAAAAGCGCCAAAACTAAGAAAAAACACGAAACATAAAAAAATCACCCATAACTAAAAAACCGCTAAAAAAATAAATAAATAAAAAAAATTAAAATTTAAAAAATCGCCAAAACAAAAAAAATCAAAAACCGGAAAAAGTCTCCAAAACGGAAAAAAGCGCCAAACAATGAAAAAGCCCCAAATATAAGAAAATCGGTAGAACTAAAATAAATCGTCAAAAAACGAAAAAATCGCTAAACGGAGAAAAGCGGTGAAAGTAAAACACACAAAAAAACGGAAAAAATCTCCAAAACAAAAAAAATCGGTAAAACTAAAAAATCGCTAAAACTAAAATAAATCGCTAGAAACCGGAATAATCGTCAAAAACGGAAAAAACCATAAATAAGTAAATACCAAAAACCGAAAAAATCTCGAAAAACGAAATAATGCCAAAACTAAGAAAAAGCACCAAAACTTAAAGAAATTGATAAAACTAAATTAAATCGCCATAACGGAGAAAAGCGGCAAAATTACAAAAATCCGACAGAAGGGAAAAAAATCTCAAACAAAAACCATAAAAAGCGCGAGAACTAGGGAAAAATTAAAAAGAGAAAAAGCACGCACACTAAATATATATAGGGTGTTTTTTTAGAGGTATAGAACTTCAAACTGAAATAAAACACAAGAAAATCGTTTTAATGTCCATCAATTTGGCTTTATTGGAAGGATAATTTTATGCCATTAATGTTTAAATATGATTTCGGGCATATGGCCACCACGGCTGGCTCGAATAAAGCCAATTCTACAGGTCCAATTTTCAACCACTTTTTCGAGCATATGGGGCCGTATGTTGGCAATAACGCCACGAATGTTGGCTTCCAAGTCCCCTAACGTTTCTGGTTTGTTGGCGTAGACGAGCGACTTCACATATCCCCAAAGAAAATAATCCAATGGTGTCAAATCACACGATCTTGGTGGACAATTGACAGGTCCATTCCGCGAAATTATGCGCTCATCGAATGTTTCCTTCAATAAATCGATTGTGACGTGCGCTGTGTGGCATGTAGCGCCGTCTTGTTGGAACCACAACTCATCCACATTCATGCCATCCAATTCGGGAACAAAATAGTCGGTTAGTCGGCTCCAATTGCTGTGCACGGTGGCGAATCGATTCATTCGGGTCCTCTTCAACACTTTGCTCTACAGCGGCAATTGTTTCTTCGGTGCGCACTGTTCGACGTCTCTGCGGATGCGTATTATCACATAGAGTAAACGTAGTGCGAAAACGATCCATGGTTAACCGAATTAATTGCTCTGATGGACGATTATGTCGACCATAAAATGGACGGAGCTTGCGGTAAACTTCGCGAACTGAACCATTATTTTCGAAATAAATTTGCACGATTTGCAAGCGTTGTTCTTTTGTCAACCTGTTCATGATGAAATGGCAAACCAAACTAAATATTAATTACTTGACAGCTGACAAAATGGCCGCCAGTTAAAAAAGTGATGCCAACTTAAAGTTCTATACCTCAATAAAAAACACCCTTTATAACGGAAAAAAGAGCAAAAACTAAAAACAACCGCCAAAAACCGAAAAAAATCCCACAAACGAGTAAAGCGCCAAAACTAAAAGAAAATCGTTCAAAACCGAAAAAGTATACCAGGTACGTAAAATTTTTAAAAAAAGTGTGTGCATCAGGTGAAAAATTCGATTATATAGGCTAAAATTCGTATAGTATTACATACATATCGATGGCTTAATATAAAAAGGGCCTAACTCAATTTTTTTCGAAATCGCGTTTTTAATGTTTTCTGGGCGAAACCGTATAATTGCATTCTCCTTGAAGATCTTAGTATGTTACAGTTCAAAATCAAGGACTTATTAGCATTTTAAAAAACTATTTCTGCATGTAAATAATTTATTTTTTCTTCGGTTTTTTGCTTCTCCTGTAAAATATCGAAAATTCGAGTTAGGCCTTTTTTATATTAAGCCATCGATATGTAGAGTCCGTACCGAAAGCTTCGTGTCACTTTACTGAATTTATATATACTTGCTGTATTTAACCACTTTTTTTTTAAATATGCCTACAGCAATTGGCGACAGCAAATTTTAAATGATTCTTCGTAGCAAAAAAGCAGGCGGGTGCTTCAAGCTTTTACTCTTAGCTCTTTCTTTGCCTTAAAAACTTTATTAAATAGTTTTATACATTTGGTAACTTAACTATTAATCATTTTTTGCGCCATCAAGACAAATGCTTAACAATATTTTTATATTTCTTTCACCTTTCCCCATTTCCTCAAAACGAATATGAATCGAAATTAGCGGTTGTGCTTTCTTATACAGTCTATTGGACTTGCAGTTTTAGCAGTTTGTTTCTTTTTCATTTTTCACAGCAGACGGCTTGACGCCAGCATGTACGTAAATACATAAAAAAGGCACTTAAACAATCAGTACTGGGAATTACATAGATTTGGACGTTTAAGTTTGAAAAATAGCTAAAATTAAAGTAACGACAAGCGAAGTAATAAAACTAAAGCATACTTTAAGGAGCTACAGGAGGATTAAATTAAAATTATTTACGTGTGGAAAATTTATGAGTCAATAACCTATCTAATTAAAATTAATTTGTGCAATCCTTACACTTCGTTATTAAATATAAATAATCACCCTTATTCTATTTGGCGTCGGCAACATCGTCATCAATTTTAAAACAACATCAATATAACACAACATCAATGCTAACTTTGTATTCCCTAACAGTGTTATGACGACGTTGCCTATTTATCGATAAATACAATACACATATCTAATATTTGAGTCAGCTGGTTCATTTTGTTTACTATTTTTGGTAAAAGTATTTTTGTATAAGTAAAAGCTTTGTAAATAAATTAAAATAAAATGTTTTTCTTTCCTATTGAGACGATGAAAAAAAAATTAATAGTGAAAATAAGATTTCTCAGACAAAAGTCATGCATTTGCCAGTTACCCACGGAGAAAAGTAAGTGATAAGTTCTCTCTCTTTTAATATTTTACAAATATTTTAGGATGAACAAAACATCATTTAGGAATGTATTGGATACAATAGAGCCTAACTTTTGAAACAAAAGGGATCAGATCAACGTTTATTGGAGCTTGGAGCTTCCTCCAAAGATACTCAGTGCTAATTGTTTATATACCCCGCCTTCAGTTGCTTTGCTGTTGTTGTTTGCAACCTTCTTTTTTTAATTTAAACCTCAGTATACTTTCCCAACACACTATTTATCTTAAATTTTGCCATCCACCACTAGTTCTAATTGGTGGACCGAGGGAATTTAGTGCAGTCTCACTTTCGCACTGCACCTTGAACTTATTAGGAATACTGCCCCTGCGGAATCCTCTAGCAAAAGGACTTTTCCAACTCTTCCACAAGCTTTTCAAATTGGTTGGGTTTGGTAATTTTAATTTTTTCCATATTATATTTTTCACTTTTTTTTTGAACTTTTTTCAAATAAATATGTACATTTTTATATCTATTTATATTTCACTTTTTTACCATTTAAATTATTTTTCAAATTCGTTGAGGCATGCACGCAACAGAACACGACATCAAAAACACTGACGACAAAATGAACGGCAACATCAACATCAATGTTTCTTTCAGAATACCAAACATATGCTGACAGTCATCGATAAATGGCAATACTATCTACGGGAATACCGATTTGCTAAACAACATTAAAAACGACGTCGTGTTATGTTGCCGACGCCAAATAGAATAAGGGTGAATAAATAACAAATTACTTAACTGAAATAGTTAAAGCATAATTTTAAGCTGACATTATTTTGAGGGATTTTTTTTTAGGTAGTTAAACAAAAACAATTTCTTACACGTAATTCACACGTTGATTTTTCAATGATTTTTTGAAACACGATTTTTGGAGTTTATAGGCGAACGGTATAGAAAAGCAAAAGGGGAAGAAAAAAAATCACATTTTACGTTCTACGAGTTTTTTTTCTCAAATTTTCTTTACACATATTTTATTTTTTTTTATGTTGCTTTATTTTATTTTTTCATTGAATGCGACAACAGCTTTTTTTCAATACAAAACAGTGTTACCTGTAGGTATTTTTGCCATATCGGAATATCGGAAAAATATTTTATTTTGAACAAAATGTAGGTATTTTTTATTCTCATATTGCATGTTTTCTGCATAAATGTAAAAATAACTATACGAAAAATATATTTTTGCTCATAAACCGTTTCAAAATTTGTTTTTGCTAGAAATTACATAGACTTTTAACCAATTAGTTTGGTGTCGCAGTGCCTGTCTTTGGTAACATTGCTGAGAGAATATTTATATATATATATGTGAGAGGATAAAAAAAAGCTGTCAAAATAAAATAGATCTCTCGACTGCTTTCTGGCGCTACTATTTTGTGTCAATTTGTATGGAAAATGTGTTTATGCCGTAATTCTGTTTGATCATTAAGGCCTTAAATGTTTTTAATTTATCTTTCTTTACATTAAATTACTAAAATTTGTAGATTTTCGTATGGGGAAAATTTTTTAACATGTAGGGAAAGGAAAAAAATGGATTTTTTAAAGCTACTGGCAACACTGATACAATTTTTGGAAGAAAAAAAGTAAAAACTAGAAACATGGAAAAAATCATCGTATGAATGTAAAAGGTTTTTGGAAGCAACTTTTAAAAGAGAATCAAAAATAGAACAAGATTTTTAAATCATCGTATGAATTGGGCCTTATTAATTTTGAGTTTTTGGTGAATTTGTTTTCCATATAAATATAAAAGTTTTTGAGTTGTTTTTTATACGAGTAAATGTATATTCTGTATCTGTAATTTGAAAAAAAAAAAAATTATTCAAGACCTAAAAGCAGGCTATGAAAATTTGTTTAAAAATTTTAAGGAAAATACTAATTTTTATATAAAATTAAAAAAAAAATTCTCTGTGGTATAAACTTGAACTTTTTTAAATTTTAAATCACACTTTTGGGGGGTTTAAAGAAAACGTTGTGTGTTTGTGCGCACATATATTTCAGCTTTTACCATTTCTTACAGCATACTTTTGAGATCCAAGAAAAAATTATGTAACTCTCAGAAAACATGTACTACATGCATTTGATTGTTGTAACAAGCCATTAAATTGTATAAATTAGTAAGCAGGCAGGCAGGCAGGCAGGCAGGCAGGCAGGCAGGCAGCAACTATTTTAAGCCTGCCTGGAAAATAAAGTTGAAAAACATTTCTTATTTTTCTACAAAGCATTAAGTTAGTAACCTATTTTTAGGGCTACTTAAGTTTAAAACAATTTTATGTAGCCTACTTTTGAGGATCTAAATAAATGGAATTTATTCTTTCTTTATCTCTGCTATTTCGTTCAACGACAAATTGCCTTGAAATGCCATTTGACAAATGCCATCATCTTAACTTGCAACAATAAATTGTGTCATAAGAGAAAAAAAGGACAGTCAATGACTAAAAGAGAACATGTTGTCTTTTCAATTTCTTTTACAGTTCTTTTTTTTTTATTTCAACATAAATAAAACTAAGTAAAAGTGACAAGCAGCAGCAAAAAAAAAACGAGAAAACAAATGGCAAACATTTGAAAAATTCCAGAAAAAATAAATAAAGTTTAAATGACCCACCAATCTTTAATATAATAATAACAACAAACAACAACTTTCTTCAAAAGAAAATGTAAATAAAAAGCTTACAAAAAGTAAAGCATATAACAAGGAGAAAATCTTAAACAAAAAAAAATAAATAAATAAAAACCATGATAGTTATGTTAATATCTATCTTGTTTGATTTTATGTCGTTGGATTTTATTATTTAAACAAATCTAAAGTTGGATAATTTGCGCCAACAAATGACACTTATGGCACAATGGGCCCTTAAAAAAATGTCAGTGGTGATAAATGAAGCAAAATTATTAAGAACATTAAGCTGAGCACACCCAAGATAAACACAAGTTACGAAATCTTAGAAAATGCCAAACCCAAATATTTGGCTATTTATTTATTGCATTTAGGAAAAAATTTTCTACAGCGGAAAGCCCATAAGATAAAAATGGAGGGAAAATTAGAGCCTATAAAGGCAACTCTTGCGAATCTGTGGCTTTGAAAGCTTAAGCCCTAAGCTCTTGAATTTTTTTACACTGAAAATGTTTTGGTTAGAGGAGCTTTTTCGCCAATACATAGAATCACGTCAGTTTAATACTTAATAAAATAACCTGGCTAAATTAAATTAGACTCATGTTGTTTCAACTTGAAATAACCTTGATTTAACATGATTCTTTATTTTGATTTAACAGTACCGCAATGTTAAATCAACATAAAATTAAACTATTTCAAAAGGAAATTTTTTTCTTTGAAGAACACTGTAAATCATGTTGAATTAACATGAAATACATATGAAGCAAAACTATTGCCAAAACAAATGTTATATAGATTTTTATACGAAATTTTTGTTTGTGATATTGAAAAAAATTTTCGCTTTGTCAAAAATGATTTTAGAACACTTTTATAAAAAAATCTCAGTCAACTAAAAAATTGAAAATTATTGAAGAACGCAAAATGTATAGTCTCAATAAAACATTATTCTACATATAAGCAGCTCTTCCAGTTAAGTAATATATGATTTTTCAATCACTTTTTGTTAAGTGCCAATTCATATCTTTGCCCACTTTTACTACAAAGAGTGAATATCTTCATCACAAGGACCACAACAATTAACTGACAAAAATGAAACAACTTATTTCCAAAAAATAATGTGAGAAGAATCATTGGAACAATTTCTATTACTTAATTTAGTAAATTTCTTTTAAGCACATTCAAGCTAAAAGCGAATATTTAAGCTTATCTGTAGGAATTTGGATAAGTAAATTTTCTTATAAACTCTTTTTTCCAAAAAAAAAAAAAAAGAAATAACGAAACGTTGCAAAAAACAGAAAGAAAAAATCATTAACTAAACGCAAACATTGTTTTGGTTACCAACAAGATGATGGTGCAATAAGAATAATAGAATAAAAAAAAAAAAAAAAAAAAAACAACACAACGAGATAAAACTAAACTTAACCAACAAGAAAAGAACTAACGAACTACAGAGATAGGGATAGAGAACAAAAAAGGGTTTTTTGTGTTATTGTAATAACATCTGAGGGGATTTGACTTCAATTAGTTTTAATACACTAGATACCAACAAATGAAGCTTTAAAACGAAATTGGCTAAAATGGCAAATATAGTAACCCAATATACATACGGACTTACAAACATGTGTATGTAGATATTTATAAGTATTTCTTTCTATTGATATTAAAGAAAAAAAAAAAGAAAATTCAAGAAAAGAGGAAACTGTGATTTTAAATAAAGCATATACCAGCATATATGTATGTTAAATTATTAAGACTTTTAAACATTCAAAAAATTTATATACTAGCAATTTCCAATGAAACATTGTCCCAAAATTTTGAGACAACGAAATATAACCTTCAAGTATTTTTTCAATACATACATATTTATAAAACAAACTGGTTTACTACAAAAAAAATTAAAGTGTCCCAAAACTTTGGGACACTGCTAGAGCCTTACAGCTTTTTCAAATTAGTGTTAAGTGCTACTTATTCTAAATATATTTAACAAACACTTGAATAATAGAAATTTCAATAATAAAATTAAAGTTGCCACTTATTTTGGGACAAAATAAAATGCTGTATAGCCCAGGATCCATAGACTAAATTGCATAATTTTAAGAATGATCATATATTTTAGCAATAAAAACAATAATTTTCTAAATTTTTGAAGAAAAAAGTTGTCCCAAATATATTTGGGTCAATAACAAAGTGATAATACATTCAATTTTTTTTTAACACAAGTACAAAAGTTGTTTGCAAGTGTCACTAGCAAACATATAAAATTTTTCATTTCAGTAGCCCAATTGAAGTTAACACTTATTTTGGGACAAAATAAAACACTGTATAACCTGGGATGCAAGGACTTAATTGCATATTTTTAAGAATTATTATGTGTTCTAGCTTTTAAGACAGTAAGTGTCTCAATTTTTAAAGAAAAAAGTTGTCCCAAAAACATTTGGGCCAATAAAGTGATATAAGACCTTCAAATTTTTTCACACTAGTACACATTCTTTGCAGATATCACTAGCAAACATTTAAAAAATTTTCCATTTCAATAAATACAAATAAAATTATTACTTAATAATTTTGGGACAAAATAACAAGCTGAATAACCCAAAGTGCAAAGACTTAATTACATAATTTTAGAATTTATCATATGTTGCAGCTTTTAAGACAGTAAATTTCTACATTTGTCAAAGAAAGTACTGTCCCAAAATTTTTTGGGCCAATAAAAATTGCCAAAAAGTTTCATATTACAAAAAAAATATGTGCTTTTAAATAAACACCAATTTCATATAATTTTTATACTTGAAGGTCCCTTGTTTTTACAAATATATTTAGGACAAAAATTTAGAAAAAAAAATTGGGGAAATATATTGACATTATCTTTTATAAATTGAGTTTATTTAACTTTCACTAAATCATATAAAATATTCTTAGGTTCTAATGCTCCAAGAAAACTGATAATCTAAGAAAAATTATGTAAGCTATTCTATATTTCAGGAAAAGACATTTGTATTTTTGGACTGAATAAAAGTTGTCCCAAATTTTTTTTTTTGTCAGGACATCAATTTTTTTAGCGTTCCTAATATAAAATACAGAATTTTTATGGTACTTTTATTTTATTTCTTTATTTTATTTCTGTCACAAGGAAAATGCTACTTATCTAGCAAAATTAAATTTAGCAACGAGTAGCCAACCTCTGAAAACTTTGGGACAAAAACATTTTCTGTTGAATTTGAAATTACATAGTAACAAAATATTTGAAAATTTGAAATGTCTTTTTTTCTACTTGGTTCAGATACAAGTAATATATTTGACGATTTTAATGCCACATAAATTGGTCCCAAAATATTTGGGACAAATTTTTATTTTTTATTTTTTACACTTTAAGAATTCTAATAACGTTAATCGCATATTACACATCTACTGAGCAGATAAAACTCTTTAAAATAAATTTAAGACAAACAAAAATTTGAATTACTACTTAAAATAAAAAAATTATTTTAGAAAATAGGAAAGTTCTATGGGCATGATAATCTTAAGCTTCATCCATGTTAAATTTAAGATGCAATATTTATTTATATAGAAATTTAAATGCAAAGTTTTTGGCAGAAAATTTCTCTTCCCAATATCTTAAATATATTATATATTCACCCTTATCGGGAATAAAAGTTCAGGTGAAAAGTGTTCCCTTTCCCTAAAATTGTGATCGCCAATGTTTGCGTTATTGTTGAGTTAGTATACTATTTTCTAATTTTGTTCACCATATTTTTGTTCACGGGAAATATTTCATTCCCAATAAGGGTGATTAACTCCACAAATCGTTTTTTTTTTAATTTATGGTAGTTAATCCATTTTAATAAATTATTTATTAACACCACAAATGAAACTCTAAGAAAAATTACATTAGTTATTTCATTTTGCAAGATAAGAAGTATATTGAGACAGCTCAAAAATTGTTCCAAAATTTATTTTGTCACAAAAACTATATAAAACATGTAATTTTTAAAGTTATAAATAATCTTAATAATAATTTTAACCTCCAACTATATTAAATTGAAGATTTAATAAAGAATTAAAATTTAAGAATTTTGACAGAAAATATTTTGTCCCAATGTTTTTAATAAACTATTTATCAATCCCACGAATAATATTCTAGGATAAATTATATTAGTTATTTTATTTTGCAGGGTAAGAAGTTAATGCGACAGCTCAAAAATTGTCCCAAAATTTGATTTGTTACAAAAACTATATAAAAAAGTGATTTTCAAAGCTACAAATGTGATTGTATTTAGTGTTTTTGGTTCAAAGAAAAGGTTAATTATCAAAGTTTGGTTTTGCTAATTTTTTGCTACGTTTCCCTTAATCTTAAAAGTGAAGAAGTTAACATTTTCAAATCATTGTTTGTTTCTTTTGTTCCTATGGCTTTCGTGCTTTAAAATATTTTAACATATCTTGAGGCCTTAAACTTTAGACATTTAAAGCTAATGAAGCATTCATGTATTCAGTTTAAACTTTTCATGAATTCAATTCAAAAAAATATTTGCTTGCGTTCGTTTCAATGAAATCTTTTTGAATGTTTTTTTTTTTGCTCAGCCGCTAAATATTTGTTGTCACACGCACTTGTTTTCTGTTCTACTCTCGATTGATTGCTTGATACACATTTTAAATTTTGATATCTATTTTTTCCAGCCTGCATTTAATTTTATAGCATGCCCCTGGGATTTAAGCTTTTTTTATCGTTCGAGAGTTGTTGCTTTATTTTGCATAAGTTTTAAAATTGTAATTAATTTTTTTTTTTTGGAAACCTCCCAAAAATATGCAACATACCTTTCTTAACATATCATCCAGTGAGTCGGCATCCAAACCGGTGTAATTATTGTTGAATTGTGTGGAGCAATTAGAGGAATTGCTGGTGTAACGTTTGCGGCGACCCATGGCGGGTGAGTTGACCAACGAATTGGGGCCACTAGAAGCATAACAACCTGATGCCATCAACAGGCCTGGATACAAAGTATGATGATGCAGTGGTGGCGTTGAACTGCCACTCAAACAGCCGCCGCCCGCACAACAAATATTTGTGCCGTTGCCACCACCACCGCCCGCGAGTGCATGTGAGGAACATTGTTTTAGATTAACTATAGCTGGATGCTGTTGGGGCGAGTGATGCATATGCTGCAATGTTGCAGCCGCGAGGGTATGATGCAGATGATGCTGTTGCTGCTGTTGATGATATGCAGATGATAAGATTTTCGAGGGTGAAGAGTTGACGGAGGAGCAATTTGAATGCGTAGAGATATGAAGATTTTTATTGTGACCACCGCCACCAATTGTTGCACAGGTATTGAGCGTACCACCACCACCATTGGTGTGTGTTTGCGTTAAATCCAGGCTTGTGACAATTGAATTCGTTTGTGCCATCATCATTTCCTGCAGATGTTGTTGTTGATGCTGCTGCATTTGGTGCTTTTGTAAGGTTGTATTGTTGCTGTTACTGGCGGTGATGGGTGGGGAGCAACTGCTTTGGCGTAAACGTTGCTGTTGTTGCGGTTCATCACACAACATCATGCTGGTATCCATTATATTAAAATATCAATTTTTGTGTATTTTTTTAACGCTTCGCTTTGGTCAACTTTCCACTGTGATATGATGAATTCAACACATTTTATTTAACTTTAAATTTTTTTTTTAAATGTTTAACACAAAAAACGGCAATAATTTTATGAATAATTTTTTTGTTTAAAATCGTTTGATTTATATTTAACAGTTTTTATTTATTTATTATACTCCAGATTTATGGGTTTATTTTTCAATTGTTTTTTTTTTTATATTTATTTATTGTTATGGTTTTTAATTACTTGTGCTTTTGTATTAAAAAATTTTTATCAACAACATTTTTTTGTAGCATAGTTTTAGGTTGGGCAGTTTATTAACATTTTTTAATAGAATTTTTTGTTCCTATTTTTTTTTTTTTTTTTGAATCGCATATAAGTTTTTTCTTTCGCTTGCTTTATATTACTGGAAAAAATTAATTAAAATCATGAAAAATAAAGAAAAACTTATGGCGCCATTTTAATAATTTAACTTTTGTTTAACAAAATGCAAACAAAATATTATATTATTGTTTACTTTCATTAAAAAAAAAACTTATTATAAAATTCTTTAGACAAAAAACTATTTAAGAAATTAATTATTGACACTATTTTATACTGGAAAATGTATTTTTACATGCAAAACATTAACTAACATTGTGTAAATAATTCACTAAGCAAATGTTATAAATAAACAAACTAAATTCATAAAATTTAGAAATAATTAAATTTTATTTACTTTTTTTACGGCCAGTCCCACGATTTCTAGTGACATCGTGGGACAGGCCATTAAAGTTTTAATTAAGGGCAAATATTAAAAAAAAATTATTTTTTACATCATGTAAATAATGGCATATTTGTTTACACAGTGTAAACAAAATCAATTACATTATGTCAAACATCTTTTGTATGAAGGCCAATACAAACGATTTTTTAAGAGAGAAACACTTTAATATTTTACATCATGTAAACAATAACATATTTGTTTACCCGGTGTAAACAATAAAATTTTTGCATTTAAAAAAATTTTTAAACTTGAGAAAAATCATTTGCTTAGTAAAAAATTGTAATTCCTTAAGTCGCATAAGAGCTCTTCAATTGTTTACATAATGTAAAATAAAATTATATTAATATTACGGAAATCATATTATTAAAATAAATATTAGTCAGTAACAATTCCTTACCAAAAGATTTAATTTTTAATGACGAGAAGCAAAAAATTTTTATTTTTTTATATTAAGTAATATATAATAATTCTTTACCTAGTGTAAACAATGAAATTGTAAATATGATAAGATTTTCCTAATACAAAATATATTACAAAACGAAATATAGCATATAAAAATAATTTACCTTGTGTCAACAATTCTTTACACTTAAAAAAAAAATTAAAAATATGGAAGGTTTTGCATTAAGCACAACAACAATTATTTACCTTGTGTAAATAATACAATTGTAACACTTTAAGAAATTTTTAACAAAAAATAAATTTAAAAAAAATTGGTGTGAAATATATAGAAAAATTCTACTGAGGTAAAATATAATAATTGCTAACCTTGTGTAAACAATGCCATTGCATTAGTGTTAAAGTAAGAAAGATATTTACTAGAATTTACAAAATAAATGAATTTTTTGCGTAATTTCAAATACAAAAATTGTTTACCTTGTGTAAACAATGCAGTTAACAAAAAACTATATGGTCTTAAAGAAGTAAAACTTCAGTTTATTAAAGATATGAAAATTTTTCTATTGAAATCATACAAAAGAAAAAGTATTTTTGTTACTTTAGGTAAAATATGTTAATTGTAATGTCGTGTGAAGGCATTTTTCTAAATAAAACTAAGAACAAAATATTTGTTTACATGAGGTAAAAATACAATTTTTTACCTCGCCATTGTTTACCAGTGCAATAGTAAAAATCGGATAAGTTTATACCTAAAAATCTGCATCCGATGAAAAGATATATTATTTGTTTAGATTATGTAAACAATATAACTGCAGCAATATAAAAAAAAATTTAAAAAAAAATAATTCTTTATATTGTGTAAAATTGTTTACCTGGAAAAAAATTCACAATTTTAACTAAAAAAAGTTTATGATAAAAGAAATTAAACTGTTTACACAATGTAAGATGTGTATATGAATTGTTTACCTTATGTTAATAATGCAAGTTATGAAATGTAAAAATGTTTCTATTGAAAAAAATTTCGATGAATGAACATGATAAAGATTTTTGAATTTTTTATACGAAAGTAAGAAAATTTTTATATAAAATATAAAAAAAACTTAGTTATTTACATGACGGAAAAAATTATTTTTTGCACTGAGTAAAAAATACCAACCATTTACCTTGAGTAATAAATGCACAATTTAAGTAAAAAAAATGTTTCTGTTTAAAGAAATTAAATTTTTTACATAATATAAGATATATTAATTATTTACCTTGCGTAAATAATTCAATGGTTGTAATATCAAGATGTTTCTGTTGAAAAAAAAATTTGAATGAGTAATGAACGTAAGAAAGATTTTTAAATTTTTTACATTAAAGGTAACAAATTTTTTAAATAAAATATAAAAATAGTTAGTTGTTTACATGAGGTAAAATATTATTAGCCTTGGGTAACCAGTGCGATATTATAAATTTGAAAATTTTTATATTTGAAAAAACTTAAATTCCGATAAAATATATATATTAATTTAAAAAATTCAATTGTTTACATAAGGTATATTACATCAGTTGTTTACCTTGGGTGAATAATGTAATTGTGGCAATATAAAGATTTTTGTGTTGAACAATATTTCAATGAATAATGAACATAACATTTTTAAATTTTTTACACTAAAGTAAATTTATATACAAAAATATATATTTGTTTACATGACGTAAATAACCAATTATTTATCTTGCATAGACAGTGCGATTGTATAAATTTGAAAAAGTTTTACATTGAAACAATTTAACATCCGACGTAACAAAAATATAAATGGTTGACTTCATGTAAAGAATGCAAAGGAAGCAATGTAAAAATATTTACATTGGGTAAAAATTGTTTACCTCGAGTAAACAAAGCAATTTTAGCAATTAAAAAATATTTCTGTGTCAAAAAAAAAATTCAATTCTTTACATAAGGTCAAGATATCAATTATTTACTTTACGTAGACAATGCAATTGTAGCAATGTAAAAATATTTCTATTGAAAAAATAACAATAATAACACAAAACTTAATAAAGATTTTTGAATTTTTTGCACTTTAGTAAAAAATTACAATTGTTTACCTTGTGTAAATAATAAAATTTACTTTATACATGCATATGTAATTTTTTAACTTGTTATATTTTAATTAAAAATGCCAAGGCTTTAAGAAAATTTTTTATGGACTGACTATTTTACAAAGTGTCAACAATGAAAATTTATGTCGTAAGGTAAAAAAGAGAAATTATAAATTTTTTCAATATTTAAGTTATAAAAAAAAAATAAATTTGCTTGAGGCAATGAAAAATTAAACATTTCTTGCTTTAAATAAACAGAAAAGCAATTGTTTACACTATGTAAACAATAAGAATACCAAAATACTTTACCAAAGAATAAATAAATTATGCATTAAAATTTTTTTTTGAAATTTTAAAATTAGATTATTCATTTGACATTACAAGTCTTTATTTTATATTTTATTTTATACAATGAACTTTGTTTTAGTAAAATATATTTTTACATTGTGTAAACAATTTCCATATACATATTTAAAAATATTAGAACAAAATTTATAATATTTTTCATTTAAATTGTTTTTCACATTTTTCCAAATTATTAACTATAATTTTAATATTATTTTGGTAACCATTTTCTAAAGGGTGTATTTTTAGGAGGTGGTATATTTTTTAATATATATGTAATTGTACATATATGTATTTGTTTATAATAACCAAAAGACCATTGAAGCTTCAAAAAGAAATTCATTTCTAGAATTTTTCGCAGTAATCTTTTCAAATCATTTAAATTATTAAACAGCAAAAGGTGCAGCATACTTTTAAGGGCCTAGCAGCAACCAACCTTAATTCAAAAAAATTTTATATATTTTTTATATCGTTAAGATTTTTTTGTATTATTCATAAATATTTTAATTAATTTTTTGTGTGTTAAACTTTTCATTGCCTACCCCTAGGCTGGATTTTCATTGAAATTGTATTGCCTGTTTGCAGGCTGCTATTTAGTTTTATTTCTTTAACACATTTTTAAATTATGTTGATACAAGCAAAAAAAAAATAACAAAACAAAGCTATTTTCGTTAAATAAATCAAACGAGTTAAATCGCCAGGCAAAAATGTTGAGTTATTTATGGCTTTGCTGCATCGATTATTCGCTAGTGTCTGATATCACATCAGTCACTTTGTCTGTCAGTCTATTATTCTTTTACACTCAACTATAAATAGTTTGTATAGTTTATATATATTTTTATACACACATGCATATATATGTCTCTATATAGGGAGAAAAAATTCTGCCAGACACTTGGTAGACTTTATTAAAATAAAAATGCACAAGAATATTTATTTCAAAGGCATTTATCTATTGATATGGAAGTTGGTGTTGTTTTTTCTGGCTTATTTGTAGCTTGTTTTTAATTCATTCGGTATTTATTATACATATGTACATATGTATATATAAAGAATATCAGTCTTTATATTTTAACCAAGCGCTGTCCAGAGACTTCAAGTGATAAAAGACGGGTAGACAAGAATAAATAAAACAAAAATCGATTTATAATTTATATAAACGTTGTCATATATATACACAGTCTAAGGAACTGACTGTGGCATATGTATGAAAAGAAAAATCCTGCAAATATGACAATAAGGTTCACACACACAGATTGTCCTGTGTGAGACAGATATAAAGGACCTGATGGACTCTCAAGTTGAACAGATATAAAGATAATAATGTTAAAAATTGTTGGTAATAATGATGTGAAATTTAACACGATTTATTAAACGGAAAAATATATATTGAAGGAGTAGTTAAAAAGATATTTTAGATGGCAAATACTGAAAAATTTCATAGAAAAATGAAGAAAGTAGAAAAGTTTAAAAACAGCAAGAAATATTATTCATTTAAACCCTAAAAGCTGGCAATAGATTTTAAAAAATTTAAATTTTATAAATAAAAATTCTTTATAATCACCCTCATTCCAGTTGTCGGCATCGACATCACTTTAACACAACACAAAAAAATTGGGGCTTGTGTACTCGTTGTCGAAAACAACTGACTCCTTTTGGCAAGGTTATGCTATTTGCTAGACCTTAGGGAACGAAAATAGATTGCCAGTTGCACAAAATTGTTCTTGAGAGCGAGTAAACAAGCCCCAATTTTTTGATATTGTGTTAAAGTGACGTCGATGTCGACAACTGGAATAAGGCTGAATATGCTTTAGCAAAAATAATAATAATAATAAAAACTTTCAGTCTGCTGCAGAAATTATTTGAAGACGGCAATTTGTTTGTTAAATTTATCAAAATTAAAAAAAAATTGCTTTGTTATTGTTCTTGTTGTTGCTTACATAAATATAATTTTCAAATGTGTTAAAGAAATAAAACTAAATACCAGCCTGCAAGCAGGCAATACAATTTCAGTTGAAAATAGCTAAGGATAGGCAATAAACAATTTTAAATTAAAAATATTTATAAAATTTATAATAATAAAAATAAAACAACAATCTTAACAATATAATATATTATATAAAATTTTCATGAATTGAGGCTTGTTATTTCAGAACCCCCATATGTATGCTGCTGATTTTGCTGTAAATTGATTTTAAAACCAACTGTTTTGAAAAGATTACTTTGAAAACTGTTACTTGCTGCAGGTTAGTAAAAATTCTTATACTCGTACTATAAGATTCTATTTCAGCAGTTTAAAATAAAAAATATTTGGAAATTTTTCTAACAATTATAATAAGGTTATCAATGTCTCCAGCTTATAGTTGAATAACCAGTAATCCGTAAAATAAGCAATACATTTTGAATACTTTATTATTTTATCATCTCAAATTAGTATTTTTTTTTAAGAAAAAAAAAAACACAATGCAAAAGTAATTATTGACTTTAGTTTTAACTCCTTAATGCAAGCAAAATAAAGTGTAGAAATCTCTTACTAAATATATTGTTGGAAATTCTACAAATAGACTACTCTATGCTCTGCAATGTCTCAAAAATTTTTAACGTGAAAATAATTAGGTTATGATGGCCGAAAGCAAATTAGTTCGGAAAACTTCTACATATATGCAATTAATTTTAAATATTTTATTTGCAAATATTATCTTAAACACCAGCTTATTTTTACAAAAGCGAACAAGGTATTATTAAGCAGATATTTCGATCCATATAAATAGGCAACAATTTTTCAAAATTAAAAAAAAAAACGAGAAAAATCTAGAAACTAATTGCTAAATATTTCTATAATTGTGTTTGAAAAATAAATTTTTTTTTATAACTGTACATAATAAAGATATTATAGCATACTTTCAGGAATTTTTTGTTTAATATGTATATTTTTTCCTGACTGTTTACTTTAATTTGCTTCAAATAAACTATATTTTGAAATTTTTCTCAAATATTTTTAACTAAAATACAATAACTGTATGATGTCTCAAGCAAATTAAAACGCCTTAAAATATGCGACGATTTTTAAATACTCGATTATTATTTTTTGTAATAACGCTGCAATTATCATTTAAAAATAGCAGATTCTAACAGAAGTGAAGCATTCGTAAATAAAAACCTTAAACTCCTAACTATAGGCAACACTTTTTAAAAGTAATGAAGAAAAATAATTGTGTATTTGTTTAATAATTTTGAATTTGTATAAAAAAGTTTTTATGAATAAGAAAGAATTTATATCATACATTCAGCAATAAAAAGATCTTTGATTTTTTAAAGATTTTTTTATATTTTTTTTACTTATATTTGTTTAAATAAACTATTCTCTGAAATTGTTCTCAAACATTTTTAACGTAAAAATAATAAAATTGTAATGTTTCAAGCAAATTAAGTAAACAAAAACTCCTAAAAATATGCAATGAATTTTAATTTTTTTAAGAATTATTTTTCATATTTTTTTAAGATTTGTTCACTTTTAGCATGATCTTTTTTTTAAATAAAATTTGCTAAATTTTTAGTTTAGTTTTAAGCATTGTAATTAAAAACGTAGCCTATTTTTAGGGATTTAATACATTTATAAGATTTTTATTTATTTATTATTATTTTTATTTGTTTTACTTTTAATAGGTTTGTATAAACACTGTTTGCTTTCCTGCATGTTTTTGCGCTTTTAAATTTAATCAATTTCATGTTTTAATTGTTATAAGGCACGAAAGTGAATTCTTACAAGCCTTAGAGCATGCAACACATTTTAAGCAAACAAACAAACAAACAAAGGCTGTGTTTTAACAGCAGCAACTAACAAACCATTAATGTTATATTACTTCAAACGCGACCAAGGGCTTTTTAGGAAATATGCCTGCACAGAAAATATTTAATTGAAATAACAGCAAATGTAGGCTAAATAAATGCTTAAAAATATTATATAATGAAAACATAATGAGCTTAAAAATTTTCCAGGAATTTTTCTTTAAAAAAGAAATATCTAAAAAAATTATTTGAACTTTAAATAACTTTAATTCAGGCAAACTCATTTTCAGCCTATTTTTAGCGCTGCTTTAAATTTATTTTATTCTAATTTTTATATGAATATCTCTTGCATATTTCATATTAATATCTTAGTCTCTTGTAGTTTGAAGCATACTCGCAACCTAAAAGTAGGCTTTTCTTTTAGAACACGTGGTATTTTGCTTGTTAGAATGTTAAGTAAGTCCTTCTTTGAACTTTTTGTTTAACTAGCACTAGCTAACAGAAAACAAACACCATAGCAAATCAGGAAATGTTTTCCATTATTTTCTTCATATCCGCCTAAAATTATGCTTTAAATAAACTAGCAGAGCTATTAAAAATGTATGCAAGGGAAATGAGAGCAAAAATATATTAATTTAAAAGTCATTGAACTAAGAAAAAAAAATGTTTAAATCCAAGAAGGGAAGTTATTTGCAATGCAGGTGTATAATAGGAATTATTATTAGTTACAAATATATTTAAAGCATACTTTAAGGTCGTGGAAGCAGTTTTTGTGATATAACAAAAGAATATACTGATATATATCAGTAAAAAATTTAATGTATACGTGTGCATGGTAAAATAAGCTTTAACTTTTATTATATTATATTTTAGGGTTCTACTTAACATATCGCTCATTCACTGGAACTAAGTTATAACTCAAAAAAAAAAAACTTGAATTACAGAAAACGAGTTGAAAGTTATTTTTTTTTCAAATGTTGAATAGCCAAGATATTTGTTTGCAATTTTTACACAATTTGAATAACAATATGAGGATTAATTTTGCATTATTAAATCAAATCAAATTTTATATATTTTGAGTTATGGCGTTGTTCAAGTAAATGAGCAATATGTAATTTTATTTTTTTCCTTACACGATTTTTATTTTATTTTGTTTAAGACCTTCATTTAAATCAAAGTTTATTTTAAAATTTTTAATACAACGCACGGGGTCTTATTATATTCTAAGAAATTTTGCAGCATATTTTTAGACATCAAATTTTTTATTATTTTTTTTTTCTTAGTTTCTTATTTTGTAACTTTATCTAGGCATTTCTCTTAAAGAATTTGCTTAAAATTTGTTATTTATAAGAGGCTTAATTTCTTAAAATTGGCATAGAATTTATCTTAAGAATTGCTTGAGATTAATTGCTAAGAGATTAAACCAATACAGCTAATTATTAAAAGCAATATTTGTTTGCATATTTTTAGGCATTTTCGCTTAGAAATAATATTGAGAATTAACAAAAAAAATGTTTGTTAATACGGAGAAATATAATCTAGCCAATTATTAAAATATATAATTTTCCTTACATATTATTAGGCATACGAGCCATAATTAAGAATTAGCCAAAAACCCATTTAATATTTTAAAAGATTTTAATTTAGTATCAATCCTGCTGAAACACAACCCTATAAAAAAACAAACTAAAAAAACTTAAGAAACTCAAAAATAACACAATGTTATTTGCTTTATAAATATTATTAAGCGGAGAACTTTTCTTAATTTTAATTTAAAATATTAGCATGCTAGCACAAGAAAAACGCCTTGCTATAATAATACAAATGTACAGCATACATCAAGGCGCGTAGCTTTCTTTAAAATAATTTTTCTTTACTTTTCCAGATTTTATTTTTTAATTTTGTTTTTTTTTTTTTTTTTTTTTTTGTTGCACTGAAACAATTTAAAAATTTTTTATGTATCCTTTTGATTTTTCGCTTTAAAACTTAACCATTTTTTTCTCAGAAAATATACGTTTTTTTTTTTTGCTAAAACTTTTTATTATTTCATGTAATATTTCCGTTTTACCGATGCCATGCACTGCACAGCATAAAATCAACTGATTTTCTTTATGAAATGTTTGCAGTGATTTTGTCTATTTCACACACACTCATCACATACAATATTACAAAGTAAAATCTACTATTAAATATAAGATAATTATGGCAAAACATGCGCAGAAATAAAGGGAAATTTATCAGTTGAATTGTTCAACATTATAACAAGAAACATCATATAATCTAGGGAGTAACACGAAGTAGGGAGAGTTTTGAAAATTTTGGCTGCTATAAAAGAGTAAAAATATTTACACTTGTTTTTTTTTTTTTTTTGCTTCAAACAGGAAGTAAAAATGAAAGTCATTAATAACACAAAACATGATTTATTTTCTTTTCTTTTTTTGTATATTATTTGGTTTGCTTTTAGGAGGCCAATATCTAAAATTCCATTGCATACTTATGGGCAGATTTTTTCTCGAGAGGTTTGAAAAAGCTAAAAGAAATTAAATGGCCGCCTTTTTCGTAAGAAATAAGTATAAGCAGAAAATGTAAATTAAAATTTTTTATAATTTGTTTTTCCTTTGGGAAAACAAAAATAAGCTTTAAGGATTTAAAATATTTCTATTACATTGCCATAGAGCGCAAAGTTTTATAGGATTTGACATAGAATATGTAAGGTCTTAAAAAATAATACATTTTGTATATGGGCATGACACAGCTCATTCTATTACTGTAGAGCTTTATCATAGTTAAAAATAAAATTTTGTAACAAATTCCGCAAAAGCCGCTTCATCACAATATCACTATTAAATTTAATAGGCAAGAATTTTCTCTCTTCTTTCTCAAGCACAATATTTTATAGCATTAGAAGTCTAATCCTTGTAAAAAGTTCGGTATGATATTATTCTAAAGGTGTGGCAACGTTCCATTTTCTAACCATAAAACTGCCATATATTATTTATGTCATATTAATAACTAAAATCATGGAAATTGTTTGTATTTATAAAATAGTTTGTGGCTTCCCCTTTGAATATAGAGATACATTATAGAGGGATTTTGAAAAATTATTAACGAGTCAAATTGGTGGTCTATTATTTTCAGGGCAGCTTAAGATAGAAAAAAAAACTAAAACTACATCAAAGTTCAGCAAAAAATGGAAAACCAAAAAATTGTCAAGTTCATAAAAAATATAATAAAAACAAAATAAATCGCTTAAACAAAAAAATCGCCAAACCGAAAACGGGAAGAGATATTAATCGTATAAAATTAAAAATATGAAAACGAAAATACCAAAAAGAATAGAAAGCCAAAACAGACAAAACGCAAAGTAGCCTATATTGCCAGACGCCAAATCAAAATAACGCCAAGACTTTTAAAATATGAAAAAATCACTGCAACTGCCAAGAAATTCCTTAAAAGCCGCTTAAAAATAAAAAAGCTGCAAAAAGGAAAATACAAAAAGGTATGGAAAATACACAGTAAGCACGAAAAATCGCCAAAAAAAAAAAAAAATAAGAACAACAAGGGGAAAAATCGTCGAAGCTAAAAATCAACAAATTGAAAGAAATGCCAGTGCAACAAAAATCGTTAAATAAAATTTAAAAAAAAACTCCATGAAGAAAACAAAACGCACAAATTGAGAAAAGTGTGTGAAATGTGAAAAATCACTGTAATTAAAAATATTACGAAAAAAACGCTAGAACACAAAACCGCCAAAGGCCAAAAAATCCCGGATAAATTACTAAAATCGAAAAACAATTGTTTGTTCCGGGGGTATTAAAACTCACGGTTTCAGGGATAAAAAGCCTTTCCTTTATTTACTTTATTTATAAAAATAGAAAAATACGACCGCACTCGCAGATATATTTAAGCAGACGAAGGAATAAAAAAGAGTCCCACGTTGAAAGCTTCAATAGCCGGCTAAAGTTGGGCAAAGCCGACAAACATGACGGCGCAGGCACATTTAGCAGGCGGACATCAAAGAACCATTCATAACAAGGCGTCTACACTACTTGTTTATGTTAATGCTGTTTACACAAACAAATTTTACCTGACATGAACAACAATAAAAACTGGTCAATATGAGATTTCTCACCAATACGATAAAATCAACAAAAATTAAAAGAATTACTTTAAAACGAAAAAAAAACGATAAAAACAGGTAAAATCACCAAAATCAAAAATAAAAGGCAAAAAATCGCAATAGGGTCAAAAATCATCACAAAAGAGCAATAACCTGAAAGAAAGAAAGAAAGAAATTTCCAGTGCGACAAATATCTTCAGAATTAAAAAAAAAACTCCACGAAGAAAATTAAACATCCAAACGGAACAACTAGCAAATCGGAAAACTCACTGTTACCAAAATAATATTTCTGCCAAAAAAAAAAACCGACTTCAATTCAAAGATCTCATAGAAGAAGATAAGAAGTAAGTGAAATATAAAATTAAATTTTAATTGCCGTGACTCCACCCATTTTTCTAAATGCACGATTGTGTGTGTTAAGTCTTGTAAAAATCGGTAAAGTAGAACCACTTAAAATAAAATATTATATTTTAATGGGCGCGACTCCAGCCATTTTTTTAAATGCACGCTTGTGTCTATTTTAAAGCTCAAGGTGTGTGGTAAGTTGCGTAAAAGTCGGTTAAGCATAGCCGCGTGAAATATTATTAAAAAAATTAATGGGCGCAACCCGCCCATTTTTTAAACTTTCAAATTGTGCAATTACAAGAACCAAAGATGTTTAAAAGGTTTCGTAGAATATCATAAAATTAAATAAACAAATTTGTGGGCGTGCCTTCGCCTACTTTTTTACAGTGGGTCCAATGGGAATCAAATTCAAAAATGCAGAAAAAATTTATAACATGAAAAATCTCTAAAACAAAAAACATAAAAAACACAAAATATCAACAAAATTAAAAAAAATTCCAGTCCAACAAAAATCTTTAAAATTAAAAAAAAACTACATAAAGATAATAAAATACCAAAACGAGCAACTTTCAAATCGAAAAACTCACTGTAACCACAAAAAAAAATATAAATAAAAAACGCTAAAATAAAAAATCGCCAAACACCAAAAAAAACATAGAAAAAAATCACTAAAATCGCAACAAGAAAAAAGATATCAACATGACAAAATTCGCCCATAACCCAAAAATGTAAAAAATTAAAAACAAGATCATAGCTAAAAAAAAAAATACAAAACGGAATAAAAAAAAATATAAAAAACGCTAAGACAGAAAAATCATCATAGCAGAAAAATCACGAACACGAAAAATCTACGAACATTGTCAAATAAAAAAAAACACTAAGACCAAAAAAATTCAGCAATAAATCCAAAAAGAATACGCAATACAGTAACCGCCAAAATCGCTAAAAAAAACGCTGCAACATGAGAATATTTGTGAATATGAATTTTCAATAGAAAAAATTTTCAAAACAGAATAAAAAGCAATAAAATCAATGCCAATACCGCTTATAAAAAATGCTGAGACAGAAAAAATCGAACAAGCAGAAGTAAGACAGAAAAAATTAAAGTAACAGCAAAAATCGCTAAAACAAACGCTGCAAAAGGAAAAATCTCTAAAGCAAAAAAAAAAAAAAAATCACCAACAAAATTGTGAATATGAATTTTAGGGCCTGTCCCACGATATCGACAGCGTTTGACTAAACGCTATCGCTAAACAAATTTTAGATTTTTGTCGTGGGACAAGCCCTTAATTCGAAAAAAAAAATTATAAAATGGAATAAAAAGCCATAAAATTGCGGTCAAAATTGCTTATAAAAAACGCTTAAACAGAAAAAATCGTCAAAGCAAAAAATCACTAACATGAAAAAATCACAAGTACGACGAAAAGTGTTAAAGAAAACAAAAACGCTAAGACCAAAAAAAAAATTAGAACAAACAACAGAAAAAAAACAGGGAAAAAACTACAGTAAATATAAAAATCGCTAACAAAAACGGCTGCAACAAGAAAATTTCACTAAAGCAGAAAAAAAAAATAACCAGCATGACAAAAATCGCCAAGATGAAAAAATTTATAATGAAGAAGCCATAAAAGTGAAAAACTGTAATCGAAAAATTATTTAAAGCGCTGAAACAGGGGGGTTACTCTCTATTACGATGCGAAAGAAAAATGGTACGAAATCGAACGATTGGTACTCTCTAATGCGTTTGCGCATTTACCTTTCGCATCTTTTATTTTCCCTTTCGCAAGTCTGGTATCACCGTACTCTGTAATGCGAAAGCGACTGTCAAAATGGCGCAATAAACGCAAATATCTTGCGATAGCTAAATACCAAACACAAAGTGAGGAAAACATGTAAGTACGTTGAAAAAAATATTTAAATTTAATATTTAAATCGTAATTTTTAGGGAAAAAGCTAAAAAATTACAGACAAAACAACGGCAGTTTGAAATTTTAGTGGATTTCATCTCTCAAAATTCTCATTGTAATACGTTCAGTATGTTCATTTTCAAATACATCACTATTTACTTTATTTTTAACAAAACCGCGAACAGCGCAGAATTTTTTTTTTAATATTTTTATTATTTTGTTTACAAGTTTTGACATTTCATGTTGTCATTCGTCGCTATTGTGAATTATGTGGTGCCAGTGTTGCTTATTTTTCAACTTATTTTGCGAAAGCGTTTGCGTCAGCAATACAGATTACCAATTCGTACTCTTCACGCATTTACCTTTCGTATCGAACTGGCTTTCGCATCGCAATAGAAAGTAACGCCCCAGGAAAAATCACAAATATATTCGAGAAGTTTAAAAGTATTCCTTCCTTTTCAGATTTGAATGTGCCTTTAGGATCGGAGACTTTAAGCTACTCTCTTATAATATCATACCATTTACAACGATTCTCCTCCTGCAATTTATACAGGAGAAGATGAAGTTCTTCTTTAGGGCGATATCAACATGCAATAACACACTTCATCTGGAGATTGCTAGGTAAAAATAAAGAAAGTATATAGCATATTGTCTTATTACATTTTGCTCCCCCCTGCCGTCCAGTCAACGTTCCCATCAGATTATAAGATAAGCTTAGACTTACGTCACCTTACATTTAGGACACTAACATGTAATTCCCTGCAGACACCTGCCAGCTGTCAACACGACATTTCCTTATTTAGAATTTGTAATTGATTTTTTTTTTTTTTTTTTTGCCTTAAAATTGTATTAGATATTGTAGATATTAACAAATGTTTAACAAGTCTAATAGGAAGATATCAAGGCTATGTAGTCTACCTTTTGCCTTGCCCAACAATAAACAACGAAGATTTTAAGAAAAACCATGCGTTTGCTACACAAACAAACACAAAGATATAAGAAACAACAAAACTATAATAATTAAAATAATGAGGATTGAAAAGAAAATCTCTGGGCAAAGAAAGCGACATACTCTCACTCTCTCTATCTCTCTCTCTCTCGCATTAAATAAAATACCAGTATTTTATTTATGCTCTCAAACATTATCTCTCACTCTCTCTCCTTCCGTATGTGTATGAAAGGAAGTTGGAAGAGTGAAAATAAAATAAGGGGAAATTGTGACAAATAATAAAAAGGTTGCAGGCAAATGAAGCAAAATGTTAAATTTTGAAGCATACTTTTAGGAAAGAAAATTTTAAATAAAAGAATTATATAGACGTTTAGAGACAATTTCATCAACTTATTTAAATATCAATTCATATTTAAAAGTCATTAATGAAAATCCACATTAAAATATGAGTTGATATTTAAACAGAGAGGACATAATAATTATTTAAATAATTTTTGGCGCTATATTGCTAAAAGCAAAATAATTACTTGTTACAATACTAACTTTTGTAAAGGAGCGTCAGAATCAAAATTTCCATTTTGAGTAAATTTTCCAATTAAAAGAATTATATGGATTTTAAGGCAAAAGGCTAATATATAATACTAATTTTTATAAATGTGATTTAGAATTTAATTTTACTTACAACTTTAAAGCAAATATTATTGTTTATATCTTACCTGAAAATAAATAAAAGAAAAGATATATATTAATAAATTTGCTCAAGGCTAGTGATAGTGGTTTTAGTAGATTTTAATTTTTTTTTATTAAGTTTTAAGGGTAGATTACGCATATACAAATGATTTTTTTTTAATTTCTATTAATAAAATATTTTCGTTATTTTTCATACAAATTAGAAAAGTTTAGAAAACGATTTTTTTTACAAAATCTACCTATTATTAAAAAAAATTCTTAACGAACTGAACAAAAAGAGTCACGAAAGAGGGTTAAAATGTTCTGCAAAAATATTATCTCAAGGACTTTATAAAAAAGTATGAAAAGTCCTTGAAATTAATTACAAACACGTCAATGCTCGAAAGAAAATGCCACAAACCGAAAAAAGTCGTCAAAATAAAAAAGCGCCAAAATTACAAAAAATCGCTAAAACTGAAAATATATATTGTAAAATAGCAACAAAAAACGCGCTCAAAAGAAAAAAACGTCAAAACTAAATATAGCGTCTATACTCCAGAGAAATCGTCACGAACCGAAAAAAAATGCTAAGACGAAAAAACAGAGCCAAAATTAAAAAATCGCTAAAACTAAATATGGTTATTGTAAAAAAATCGCCAAAAATAAAAACAAACGCCAAAACTAAATATAGCGTCAATGCTCTAAAGAAATCGCCACAAACTAATGGCCTATTTCCCACCTGCGAAAGAAAACGTTCGACTTACAATTTATATTGAAAACAACAATAAAATACGAAAATTTGTTTTTGTTTTCAATATAAATTGTAAGTCGAACGTTTTCTTTCGCAGGTAGGAAATAGGCCATAAAAAATCGCTAAAATTTAAAAATTTCCAAAATTAAAAAACCGCTAAAACAAAAATGTGTGTCGCACAAAAAAAAACAAATTGCAAAAAATAATAAAACGACAAACGTAAAAAAAGCTGCAATGCTGCATAGAAATCGCCATAAACCGAAAAAAGTCGCCATAACGAAAAAAGCGCCTAAATTAAACAATCTGCTTAAAATAAAAATGTGTATTGTATAAAAACATAAAACAAAACGCTAAAACTTAAAATAAGCGTCAATGCCCCAAAAATTGTCAATGCTCCAAAGAAATCGCCCAAAACTAAAAAAAAGTCGCTAAAATTAATAAAAAGCCAAAATTAAAAAAATCGCTAAAACTAAAAATATGCATTGAAAAAAATAACAAAAAATTAACCAAAACGAAAAAAAAACCCAAAAAATTAAATGAGCGTCATTAACAAAAAAAAAAACGCCAAAAACCGAAAAAAATCGCTTAAAGCTAAATAAGAAAAGAGCTCCCAAAAAATCGTTTAGACGAAAAAAAAACGAAAAAACTAAGAAAAGCGTCAATGCTAAAATATAATCGACGAAAAAACCGACGAAACGAGAAAAAAGCGTCAATTTTAAAAAATAATAGACTCAAACCGAAAAACTCGCCAAACGAGAAAATACCGCCAAAATTACAAAATCGCTAAAACTAAAAATATGTATTGTAAAGAAACATAAAAATCAACAAAACGGAAAAACCCGGGAAAAAAATAAATAAAGCGTCAATGTTTCAAAGAAATTGAAACAAACCGAAAAAAATCGCCAAAATAAAAGAAGGCGCCCAAGTTAAAAAATCGCTGAAACTAAAAATAGTTTAATTTAACATTAAAAAAAAAGTCGAAAAATTAGATAAAAATATATTGTAAAAAAAAACAAACAAAATCTACAAAACTTGTTTATATAACTATTATACATTAGAGTGGTTCGCCTTCCATACAAAAAAAAAATTGAGCCAGTCACCCCCCTGGATTAAAGATAATGTAAAAACAATTTCAAAAAATTTTTTTTTTATTTTTTGCCACGCCTACAAATGCCGCTCTTTTAGTATTTTGTTCACTGTGTCGCCATTTTTAGTCCGATCATAACATTTTGTATACCGGTGTTTATGGCTCTGGAAGGGCTACATTTCTGTCTTTAATAGTTTTTTAATACCACGTCACATTCTAGTCATGACTTTTAAAAACTTGTTTCGTACCCACCCTAATGCTAAATATTTTTGAACAAAAATAAAGCCGTATTATTTTTGGCGGCACAGTGAACAAATTACTAAAAGGGCGGCATTTGTAGGCGTGGCAAAAAATATATAAAAAAATATTTTTGGAATTGTTTTTACATTATCCTTAATCCTAGGGGGTGACTGGCACATCTTTTTTTCGAACCACTATATTATACATATGTGACAGCGCAAGAGAAAGGGACCTAAGGGTAAAGAAATCAATTTTCACTTTTTTTTTTTTATGGACAACATCTGAGCATCGAATGAGATCGATCCATGCCCCAAAAGTGTTCCCTTCTAGAGATATGCGCGTTTTATGATGTGATGGTACACCAAAGATACACGTATTTAAATCTTTAAAATGGCTCTCCTGAACAAAACCGGTTTTTACCCTTAGGTCCCTTTCTATTTTGCGCGTCACATATATAGAAAAAACTGCGACCACGCGTGACTGTTGCGTGACTAAAACGTGACTAATGCATGTCTCACGCCTAAGAAATCATGACATTTCTAATAAAAGCATATAAAGCAATGACAAAAACAACAGCAATAAAAGTTTTAGCAGATGTCGTTAAGCCCTTCTTATTGCTTAAAAAAAACGCGTGAGTTTATTAGAAATTTGTACATAATTTTTGAGGCGCAACGATGCGCAGCATAAATATTTCTAGAATACCCTTTAAAATAAAATTAAAATCCCTGCTTAATTGAGACTAATTAATAATTTTATGTCGACTTAAACCGAGAAAATAAATTTTTTTGCACTTTCAATATAAACATTAAAAACAAACGCACTTCCGCAAATAATTCTTAATAGCAAAATTAAGCAAATCATTTGAATAAAAATATGAACTTGATGGTTTCATAATTAGATTTATAACTTTTTAAAAATTACTTGAGGTAAATAGGATTTAATTGCGTAAGTTTTTATTTTAGCAAGAAAAGTTTTTGAAAAGTTTGAAATTCTTTTAAGCCCAAAACCTCTCTAACTTTGCTTATCTTAACATAATCTTCATTTAAACTCATATTAAGTTCTTTTTGAATTTATTTATTTTTTCCTCTTGTTCATTTTCAATTAAGTTTGATATGTTGTTAAAGACTTTAAGTTGTTAGTGGGGAAAGTATGACAGGCCAGGAGAAGTCAAAAAAAAACTAAATTTATTACTTGCTTATTTGAGCGACTTTTCAACCCATTTATGATGTCGCACACACATATTATGTGTGCTGAATATCGATTTTTATTTTGCTTTTGATAGAAAATTCAAGTTGCTTTTGCTGCTGTTATTTTCCGCTCAAACAAGTTGACGTGCAACTGTCGCTCGATATTAGAAGCAGTAACACAACAACAACAACAACAACAGGAAACAGTGCAAAATTTTATCCACCAGGCTTTAGCTGTACAAACAAATATACCTGGGGCATTAACTTACATTTATATTTGAAATGTGTAAAAGACTGCTGAGTGTTTGTATTTGTTTGAATACAAATACATACACACATGAATTTATATGCTTTAAAGCAGAATAAAACCTTTAAAATTTGTTAAGGATTTTGACCTTAAAAGGAATTGTATATATGTACATACATATGTTAACTGTCAAATGCATAATAATTTACCAATTCTCTTATTGTTGTTGTTGCTGTTGTTGGTTTCATGTTCCCTGACACAACAAAAACTTTTTTGGAAACGTTGACAGCTTTACTAAAAATTAAAAAAAAAAACTATAAATACCAGAGACAAAAGGAAAAAATATTATAAATAGTTGCAAAACCAAATGGAAATGAAAAGACTAATAAAGAGAGAAAACCTTGAAAGGCCCTGAACTTCAAGACTCTGTTAAAAAAATAAGAGAAAAAATTATAAGAAAAAAAAATTCATTTTCAGAAAAACTGGACTTGCTAAACTATGCAAGAGCTATAAATGAATCACAGGGATGGGAGTTTAGGCAAATGTCGAGACATTAAATTCCAACAGTCCATGAATTTCATTGCTGCGTAAGATATTGTAAAAGCTTTTAAAAATATTCTTTAAATTGTGTGCTAAAAATTTTTCTTACTCCATAACAACTTCCCTTAGCACTTCGTGACAGAATGCAATTTCCTTAGGGCCAATTTCACCAACTCTATTTAAATATCAATTCATATTTAAATATCAATTTTCGTAAATTTTTGTATGGAAAATTACATTTAAATATGAACTGATATTTAAATAAGTTGGTGAAATTGGCCCTTAGAGTCGTTTTTACTGCTCTGAAATAACTTGAAATGTATTTAAAAAATTTAATTTCTGTTTATAACTGTTTATGCTGTTCATAGTTTGTTTAAGATTTTCAACATAAAAGCTCAAAATTAATATTCTTATCCTTCACAGGCATATCGCTCATTTACTTCAAAAGTGTCATAACTCAATTAATAAAAATTTTTAATCAATAATGCCGAATTATTCATCATATGAGTCTTTATTTTGGGTAAAAATTTCATAAAAATATCTTTTATACTGAACGCTGAAACAAAATGTTCCTTTTCTATTAACGTCCATTTTCACAATGTATGATTAAGACTTAACGTGAACTTTAACTGACAGTTCTTCATACAAAACTTGCCGTTAAAGTCCCTGTTAGGTTTTAATTGTACATTGTGAAAAGGGCCGTAAGTTGCCTGCGTAAAATCTCAAATTTTAATTTTATTTTCTGTAAAATTAGTTTTCTCTTAGTTATGACATTATTCTAACAAATGAGCCATACAAGCACATGCATACAAGTACATATTGCATACTATTTGCTTTTGTATTAAAGATTTTAATTTTGTTTAACCCCAAAAAAAGGGACTAAATAATTTCTTTTAATGGTTGTGGCAATCTACAAAAAACCCAACTAATTGACTTTAACCCGTACATTAAAGGATTTTTGAAATAGTTTTAAAGTTTGCTGTATGTTTTTAGGGTTCACAAAAAATCTTTCTAATAATAAACATGTGTAGCATACTTTTGTGATGTTTTTGTTTATTAGTAATTTTGCCTGTTTTTGCCATAATGCCCAAATATTTTGTTGCATATTCTCAAAAACTTTAAATATTTCTTATTAGTATAGAGCTGCGGCGGTGTTTATTAAGTTTTTATTTAAATGGTTACGAACAGCATGATTTTATATAAACACTTATATCTATAAAAGCAAAAATATGAAGAAAAAAAAAGAGAATGAAAGAAAAATCTGAAAATTCTTAAAACTTTAAAAACAATTTTGATTTAAAAATAAGACCCAAAAAAATGTGCATTTAAATTTCTGTGAAAACTATTATTCACATTCGAGAGACGTACATAAGGGGAAAACTTAAAATTATGCAAAATATTAGAAAAGCAACACAAAGCATGTATCCAACTTTCTTTAACACAAATTGGCAAAAGAAAATGTTCTTTAAGACCAGCTAATTCAAGAAAGCTTTTAACTTCTTAAGCTCAAATTCCTTTTCAGTACAACTGTTGTACTTAAGTTGCCAAATATTTCAGGCGGGCCACTTTATAGTACCAGAAATAGCAAAGCTTTTAGCACAAATAATCTAGAAAATCATAAAAAATCCATAATATTTCAAATATTTAATACAAATTATACGTTGCAAGTAAGCTAAAATTATAAAATGAACATATGTATATCATACAAAAAATATTTACCAGTTCTTTATCAATTTCCAACAAAAGAGCTTTCAAGCTTGTTTTAGTTAAATGCACAAACAACAACAAAAATTTAATTTTTGTATCATAAACAAACAGTTAGTTTTCAGGCGGGCCATGTATCAGAAATTTTAAAAATCTAAAATAGTTTCAAATATTATTTGAGAATATTTAGAAATATATTTTAACTATGTTACTCTTAAAAAAAGAACCTTTTCAGGCAGGCCATGTATCACATGCTTCAAAATCGTGACTTAAGACAGGCCTATGTCAAAACTTGTATCAAATAATATTTTAGATCATGAAAACAAACGTTTCACATATTTTGCTCTTTCCAGGCGTGCCATGTATTAGAAATTTCAAAAATCATGAACTAAATCGCGCTAACGCCAAAAGTTATTTTAAATAATATTTTAGATTCTAAAAAATACGTTTCATATATATTGCTCTTTAAAATAAAAAAATCTAGGCGGGTCGTGTATTAGAAATTTCACAAATCATGAATTGAATCGTGATAATGCCAGAAGTTGTTGTAAATCATATTCGAAAATCTAAAAAAGTACGTTTAACATATGTTGCTCTTAAAACAAGAAAATTTTCAGGCGGGCCATGTATCAGAAATTTCAGAAATCGTGAACTAAATCTGGCTAACGAAAGAAGTTATTTTAAATAATATTTTATAATCTTAAAAAGTACGTTTCATATATATGCCTCTTTAAAACAAAAAAAAAATTCCAGGCGGGCCATGTGTTAGAAATATCAAAAATCATGAATTGAATCGCGCTAACGCCAAAAGTTTTTGCAAATAATATTGGAGAATTTTTAAAAATATGTTTAACACATGTAGCTCGTAAAACGAGAAAATTTTTAGGCGGGTCATGTACGAAAAATTTCAGAAATCATAAACTAAGGCGCGCTAATGCCCAAACATTTTTTCTAACGATAATAGAGAATCATGAAAACACCTCTAAGCTATGGTGATCTTAAAACAGACAAAATTTCAGGCAGGTCATGTATTACAAATTTTAAAAATCATGAACTGTTTCAACTCAATGCAAAAAATGGTTTCAACCAATGTTTTAGAAACTTAAAAATACCGTGAAGCTATCTATGTTGCTATTAAAATAAGAATAATTTCAGGCGGGCCATGTATCAGAAATTTCAAACATCATAAATAATGCCAAATGTTAGAATCTTAAAAAGCACCTTGAATCTATGTTGCTCTTAATGCAAGAAATTTTTCAGGCTAGCAATATATCACAAATTGCAAAAATCCTAGACAATAATTTGTAACAAACAATATTTTAGAAACTTAAGAAGCACCTTTGAGGCATTTTTTGCTTCAAATAAGAAATTTTTCAGGCGGGCCATGTGTCAATAACTTCAAAAATCATGAATTAAGGCAAGCTCATATCAAAAATTGTACCAAAGAATACTTTAGAATCCCCAAAGCACATTTGAACTAAGTTGGTCTTAAAACAATAAATTTTTCAGGCGGGCCATGTGTCGCAAATTTCTGAACTCAAAAAAAAACTTGCAACCAATATTTGAGAATCTAAAAAACTTCTTTGAATTATTTTGCACTTTGACAAAGAAATTTGTCAGGCGGGCCATTTGTGAAAATTTTAAGAATCATTCGCTGGGGCGCGCCAATACCAAAATCTGTTTTAAGCAATATTTTAAAAACTTATAAAACACATTTTAGGTATGTTGTTTTTAAAACTAAGATCTTTTCAGGCGGGCCATTTGTCAAAATTTTTAACAAATAATATTTATTTTAGAATGCTAAACAACATTTTTAGTTGGTGTTGCTCTTCGAACAAAAAACTATTGAGGCGGGCCATTAATTCATAAAAAGGACTAATTAAAACAAATTATTATGCCGTAACTAAGAAAGATGTGAAAACAAATTTTAATATGGATATAAACTCCAGGAATAATTTAAATTTTATACATTTGAAAATGGTACATACAGGCAATACTTTATATAAAAAAAGATTCGGGACAGCTGCAATGTTTCAATTCATACAAAAAAATATTCGTTCAAATGACGATCTAAGGTCAATAAAAAATAGCTTTTAGGCGGGCCATAACTTGCTGTAATATAAGGATATAAAATTTCACCAAAAATTTGGCATCAAAATAAGAAATAGCATTTTGGAATATTATTAAATGAAATCTTTTTATGGTCAATGAAAAAAGCACATGAATTTTTTATGCGGGCCACAACTTCCTTTAGCCAATAAAAATATAAAATTTCATCAACAATTTGGCATCAAAATGAGAAATAATATTTTGATATATTATTCAATCGAATTTAATATTTTACAAATCACTTCTTTTAAAATCTAATTTACTAGATAAAATTGTTGGCAAGAGTTTTCAGTGAAATTTAAGAACAAATATTGATACACATATATCGCCGGTGTAAAGATTACTACAGCTTTGAGCAGGGCCACAAAAGTTTTTCTTAAAAATTTATTTTTAACAAATATTGCATTGTATTGTATTTCTTAAAAACATATTTAAAACAACTATTTAATATGATATCGCCACTATTGATGTCCCAAACAAAATTTTCTGGCGGGCCACCAATGGAAGCTTTCCTAAAAATTTCTTTGTAAATGAAACTCCAGTAAATAAATCGTCCACAAAATCAATGAAATCGGTATTCCCAAAAAATTTTTCAGGCGGGCCATATTTTGCTTATGACAAATAAGCAAAATAATTTAATAATAATTTTTTTTTATTACTTTCAGCTTAATGAATTGATAGCTAAGTTTAGCTTTTTAGTTCATGGTGCAACAAGTTTTGAGGCGGGCCATGTTCGAAATAAAATTACATAAATAAAGGTCAGGCTATTTTAATTAATAAAACTTGAAACAACAAACCAAAATAACTATATATAGGACATAACTCTCAGTCGGGCCATATAATTTGCAAGCAAATGTATATTTAGAAAACCGATCCACGCCGATTGCTGGCCAGCTACAAACGTTTTCTTCAAAATACATTTATAGCAAATACCATATTAAATCACCAATAGTGATGTCTCAAATAAAATTGTATCTGGTTCTCTCTAAAATATATTTTTTGCTTAAATCAATATTCCAATAAATAAATATTACCCTAAATCGATGTTCCTAACGAAAATTTCTGGCGGGCCATGTTTTACTTTTTGACAAAAATTGATTCAAAAATATCACAAATTTTTTAGCACTTCTTGTTTCATGAAAAGAAATTTGAAATACACTTTTTAGTTCATGAAGCAGCAAAGATTTGAGGCGGGCCATGTTGGATTTAAAATTGCCTCAGAAAAGACTTCAAATATTTTTATTTTATAAAACTTGAAACAACTAACCAAATTTGCAATGTAGGACAAAACTCTCAGGCGGGCCATATAATTTTCCAATAAAAGTATATGTTTAGAATAATGGGCCTTATTACAATTAATGTTGATATATTTAATTACGTCTTCGTATTATAAAAACATAAACCGTTCATAACCGTTCATAACAATTTTATGAACATAGTTCGCCTAAAAATATGCTTTAGTTATCATTTTGTTTAATATTTAATACATTTTAATTTGAAATATCTTTCTGATTTGTTACTGCCGTATTCAGAAAAAATTATTTTGGTTTACGAAAGGTTGACAAAACAAATTTTGTATGGGAATTTGTTTATTAAACATTTTGTTAACACAAATTATTTTTTTCTGTACAAGGCCTTTACTCTTTAAACTTCTTTTAATTTCTGGCCGCGCTTTAACCTGCATATAAAAATTGATGCCTGTCACACAGAGACCATGTTAATAATAATTAAAATCCCTGACACAAACTATACAAAAACTTTATGCCATTACTTATATGGTAAAAAGTTTTATTTGTAGAACAAAAGAAGGGCAAGCTAAGCAAGCCAGTGCGCTAACGCCTCCTTCAAAAATATGGACACGAAAATTATGAACTTTATGCCAAACCGAAACGAGAAGAAATAAGATGAGTATGTTGTCACGCATAATTAAAATTAAATGCGCTATAGGGAATAAAGCAAATGAATTACAACAAATACAAAACAAACCAGACAGACACTGTCGCCAAAGCAAACAAAAATAAAAAAAACAGCCAAAGAAAAGAACATGTATCATTATATTAAAAGCATATTTATAGGAGTGCAAAAAGAAACCAGATAAAATATTTTCTCCCGCACACATTCATTTATGTATATACCCAGATTTTTCACTCACTACCAATATTTATATCGAGGCAGTGAAACAAAAACAAACAAAAAGATTTTACAAACCCACAAACGTATGCCTTTTTGAGGGTAACCGCCCAAAAATATGCCGTGTATCTTGCTTTTTTTTTATTGAGCAGCTGCATTACATCCTTTCAGTTCTGTATAAAATTCCATCTTTGCTTTTATTTTTTTTTTATCTTTCAAGTTCATTTATTATGCTTGTGATGGCCATTAATTACTTTATATATGGCACATATTAAAAAGTCACAGTGAATAACTCTACACACACACATACACACACTCAGGTAGAGCAGAAGAAATATGTTCTACCACTATAACTGTAACGTTCAGCATGGGCCTATAACTTGTTAAATTTTGTATGATGTACATGAACGTTGAATATGTGCTTTATAATATAAAATAAGTTCAGCCGCTTCTAACAGAATACATGAAAACATTCTTTAACCTAAAAGTATGCTATGAAATGCTTTTAAAACTAATTATACGCAAATTAAACAAACAGAAATTCGGGGAAAAGCTTTCAAAAAAAAAACACGCGTGCTTAAATAATACTTAAGGGTATTAACAGTCATTTGGTTAGTAATTAAAAGTACAAAACAACAAAAAATATCTAAAATTAAAAGCCTGCTGCCAACTATTTTGCTTTTATGTACTTCCCTGCCAAAGCAAAGGGTTGTCAATTTGAAAGTCTAATCCAAAAAATATAAAAAAATTAATATATTATAAAATATGCAAACGTTAAAGGCATATTTAATGAAGGATTATTGAAAAATAAATTTAATATGAAAATAATTGTGAGGAAGCAGGAATTTAATTTAAAAATCAATTAAATATTCTTTAGAAAGGGAAAGAATGTGCATGGAAAAAACATATTCCCCAAAGGTTACAGCAAAGTTAAAAAAGAATTATTAAAAACATTTTATTAACCATAAATCGAGCCATAACCGTCAAAACAGCTTAAGCGACATATTTTTTTTAAGTTTGTTTTTTAATAGTTTTATATATAGTAATATATATGTAGTATATGAAACAATTTTATCCCGGCCATTTAATTGCAAACATAGTAACAAAAACAATTTTAAATATCTTAAACGTGAAAAAAAAATATTTCTTCGAAGTTTAAGGCGGGCCATTAAAAAATCTTAAACAAATGAACAACAACAAACAACAAATAAAGTTTTGATAACAATCTGAAAACTCTCACGCATCATTTATAAATTATAAAAAAAAATAAAAAAAAAATATATATTTTTATGAATGTTAACACTAAAGCTTCATATGTGCCAAAAGTTTCAGGCGGGCCAAGCTTTAAAAAATAAACTAAAATTTTTAAAATTGTAACTACAAATTTTGAAATTCTTTAAATAAATGCACAAATAAATAAAAATTTAATTTTTATATCATAGGAAAACTATTTCAGGCGGGCCAAGTATTAAGCATTTCCAAAACCATGAATTAGGGCGGGTCGATGTCAAAAATTATGCCAAACAATATTTTAAAATCTTGAAAAAACTCCTTCAAACCATAGTTGCTCTTGAAGCAGTCTTTTCAGGCGGGCCATGTCTCAGAAATCTAAAAAACCATGAATTGAGGTCAATCAGTTTCATCAATTGCCGCAAAAAATATTTTAGAATCTTAAAAAACAACTTTTATTTTTTTTTACTCTAATAACAATAAGTTTTACAGGCGGGCGGGCCATGCTTAAATTAAAACAAAATAAGCTAAACATTTCCTTAATATGTAATTGCACAAATTATACAATAATACCTGATTTACATTAAGCATTTTTTCATGAAATTTCATGAATTTTGTCGCACGCAACTTTTTCTATTTTCTAATTGCAGCGCTATAAAAGAGAATTTTATATAAAAATGGGAGTATAATGAATCTCTGATGCATTTTTGACAACTTTTTTGATATGAGTTGCTCCTCCAGGCCTCCTATTGACAAATAAAAAATTTTCATGCAACTAATTTCATGAAAAAAATGCTTAATGTAAATTAGGTATAAATTAAATTTTTAAACCATAAGGAAACAGTTTTGAGGCGTGCCATTTATTAAAAATTTCAAAAATCATGAATTACAGCTGGCGAATGTCAAAAATGATGCCAAACAATATTTTATTAACTTAAAAAATACCTTTAGGATGTGTTTCTCCTAAAACCAAAATCTTTTTAGGCGGGCCATGTATCAGAAATTTAAAAAATCATGAATTGAGGCGAATCAATGCTATAAAATGTGTTAAACAATATTTTAGAATCTTAAAAAATAATTTCCATTTATTTTACTGTAATAAGGTCAGCAAATAGGCAACTTTTTACCACATTTAAGGTGAAAAATTAATATTTAAAAAACTCATCTAGAAATAATTTCGGAAAATTTCTACAAACAAATTTTAAAGTTTTTGCAAATAATTGCCGATTAAAACCAACCCAAAAACTGTATTTTTTTTAAAATAATTTTTTTAAATATTTATTAAATTCAAATTTCCATAAAAAATTGTCAATAATGTTAAAGCTAGTAGCATATATTGTATAATAAATTAAATTCGTCTATCATATGAAAATAGTTTTTATGGCCAGCCATGTGGCAGAGATTTCAAAACTTATGAATTGAGGTGGGCTAATTATGTTAAACAATATTTGAAAATTTAAAAAACACATCTTCAATTTATGTTGCTCATAAAATATGGAAATTGTCAGGCGGGCCATTAGTCAGAAATTTCAAAAGCCATAAAATGAGGAGGGCTAATGCCAAAAGTTGTTTCAAACATTATTTCGAAATCTTAAAAACAATACAGGGGGCAAATTACGGCACTCGTTATCGAACGAAATTGCGAAACATTTCCATATAAACTCTATTGAAATATTTCGCAATTTCGTTCGATAACGAGTGCCGTAATTTGCCCCCAGTTTTTAAGAGGGCAATGCGCCAAAAATTTACTACATCTTGAATTGAGGCGAGCAACTATCAAGAATGTTATTAAAAAATATTTTAAAAATTAAAAAACAGCTTTAAACTATGTTGCTCTTGAAATAAGATAATTTTTCAGGCGGGCCAAGAGTCAGAAATTTAAAAAACTATGAATCGAGGAAAGTCAATACCAAAAACTGTGGTCAAACGGTATTCAAACTTCAAAAATCATAAGAATTTTTACAAAAATAAATTTTAAACGGAAGCAATTTCATTCATTTAAATATTCAGCCTTGAATTTAAGGCGAGTCATGAGGCAGCAAAAAAATTTCTCCTGAAATCTTCAAGTTATATAGAAAATAGGCTTAAGACATCAATTTCAATACACGACCAAGCTTATTCTCAGGCGGGCCATATTTTCATTATTTTACAACAACAAAATTACAATAAGAAGCGAAATTTTATAAAAATAGCCACTAAAAGGATTTTAAAGCTAAAAGAAACTTTAGAGTTTTTGGCGGGCCATTTATAAAATTTTAAGATTTTAAATTCATTTAAATTTTATTTCCTAAATTAAACCGTTTAAAATTTGCCAAAGCAATTTTTATAGGGTCCAGAAAATGTTATATTAAGTCTGTTATGGTAACTTTGAAGCCAAAATCTATGAAGAAAAACATGAATTTGAGGCGGGCCATATGCGGAGTTAAATTTTTTTTTTCCAAAAATGGAGTTTTCAGGTATAACAAATTTGGCAGAAGAGAAATTTCTGCATAAAATAGTGCAAATGGTTAATAAATGTAGTATACTTCAAAGGTTTTTCTGGCGGGCCATATACTTAGTTTTTTTTTTTAAATATATATATAATATAAAATTGCATAAATGAAGAGTATTTGCGTGCAATTCCATTAAATACAATAACTTGAGGTGGGCCAATAACTAATTTTAACAATGAATTAACATTTAAATTTACAAAAATTTTATAAGAAAATTTTATATATAAGAAATACGTGCTAAAGTGCTATAAAAATATTCAGTAGGGCTTTTAAGATGACATAAGAGCTTTAAAAGTGTTAAATATCAAAAAGTGTGAATACTTCCAGGCGGGCCAAAAACTCATTTAGAAAATGTTATAGGTATCTGTAAAATTTGTCATTGATATATTCAGGAGTGCCTTTAAAATGACATAAATAATTAAAGGATGTTATATGTATATTAAAAAATTTTAAAATTTCCAGGTGGGCCAAAAACTTGCTGCCTCCAAAATTGTACTTCTTTCAAAAATAGTGTGAAAACTGGCAAATAAGCCACTTCGCCAGTTTTTTGTGGCGGGTCAAAGTTTTGTTTTGCAAAATAATACTAATTTCTCCAAATAGTGCAGAAACTAAAAGTTATGCTGTTTCCCTGGGTTTTTTTTGTGGCGGGCCACAGTGTAGTAAAATTTTTTTAAAGTAGTGCAGAAACGGAAAGTTAACCCATTTAAAACTTCCAGGTGGGCCAAAAACTTGCGGCCTCCAAAATTGTACTTCTTTTCAAAATAGTGTGAAAACTGGCAAATAAGCCACTTCGCCAGTTTTTTGTGGCGGGCCAAGGTTTTGTTTTGCAAAATAATACTAATTTCTCCAAATAGTGCAGAAACTAAAAGTTATGCTGTTTCAATGATTTTTTTGTGGCGGGTCACAGTATAGTACAATTTTTTCAAAGTAGTGCAAAAACGGAAAGTTAACCCATTTCGCCAGATTTTCGTGGCGGGCCAAAGTTTTGTTTTGCAAAATAATAAAAATATTTCAAAGTAGTGCAAAAACTGACAGTTAAACTATTCCGCCGGATTTTTGTGGCGGGCCAAGTTTTTGTTTTGCAAAATAATACTATTTTCTTCAAATAGTACAAAAACTAGAAGTTAAGCTGTTTCGCTAGATTTTTGTGGCGGGCCAAAGTTTTGTTCTGCAAAATAATAAAAAAAAAATTCAAAGTAGTGCAAAAACTGAAAGTTAAACTGTTTCGCCCGATTTTTGTGGCGGGCCAAACTTTTTTTTTAGAAAATAGTACTTTTTATTGCAAAAGCTAAGAATTATGCCATTTCGTTGGATTTTTGTGGCGGGCCAAAGTTTTGTTTTGCAAAACAAAATGCCATGCGATGCGTCTTGTAAAGTCACTGATATTTCTAGCGGGCCACTCATGCTATACCCTGATTTCTTTAATATTTCGTGAGTAAAAACAGAATTTTCTTTATATTTTCTTATTTTCTTAAACTTTGTTAACCCTACACTACGGTTTGGAATTTTCTACATCTATGCCTGCTTATAAAATTCCTTGACAAAGAGAACTAAATTATAAGATTAAATATATTATATTCCACTTTTGCAAGGACTTAACCAAAAAATCCTCTTAAAATAATATCTGTTGGTGTAACGCGATAATTTACTCCATGTGTGCACAAACACAATTACAACTACAACCACTCAACAATATAATAATTGTCGAAACTAAAGCAACACCACCACCTTACCCCCAAAACTCTTCATAATGACCTTTTACTTTCAAAAGATTCAAAGTAAAGAGTGTATGAACTCTGTGTGTGTGTGTTTGTATGTGCCTGTATTTGTGGTGACAAGAATGTTAAAGGGATTAAAATGCTTTTGAAATCCTCTTAAGTGTCGAATTAAAATGTGGTTTATGCTCGTGCAGTCACACTTCTTAGTGGTGGGTAATAGGAGGTCATACCAATTGTAAATGGCAATATTGCTCAATAAATACCTTAATGACACTACAACAATACAAAGTGCTGGAAAAAAAGGATATATAATATGAAGCGTAAAAAATTTACGAAAATATGAAAATATGAAATCTGAGATGGGGATTTTCGAAGCTGCTAACATAATAAACAAAAGGCTAGGAAATTAATAACTTTTGCTATGAGAAGTCAAGTACTTTTACTTTAACAAAAAAAAAAAGCTAAACATTTAAAGGATATTGAACAGGAAATTGCTGAAGCAAAAACTTAAAGTTATGCAACGGACAACAATCAAACTTTTGCCATTAATGCAAACACACACACAGAGTGACCTCATACGAATCCAATAATTTCAATACTTTCAAACAACTACAAAAATAAATATAGAATTTCCCAAAAACCAGATACTTTTTACCAGCAACCACAAACTTGCGAATACGACAAAACTAAATGAAAACAAAAGACAATTGTGGCCAGAAGAAAAAATGTCCAGAGCAATAGACAACCGAGTAAATACGTGTTGTTTGGCCGCAAAAAAAAACAAGGTATTGTATTAAAATATACACATACACAACAAGCAAAATCATTTCCTCTATCCTCTAATACTAATGCAAAACAATGATTTTTGATAACAAAAGGATTTATAGATTTTTTATCAAAGTTCAAGTACATGGAAACTAAACAAAATTGAAAATTATCGAATAACAACAAAAGCACTTGTAAACGATTTTTGCCCATAAAACTCTAACAAGGGAAAATAAATATGAAGTAGCAGGACAATAAAACAGTGGACTCAACAACACTTTAAATATTTTTTAAATATATGTATAAGAGAGAAAAAACTGTTAATATTTTCGAAAAGGAAAAATTTCTTTGAACTGGATCCTGTAAACTTTCAGCACACTTGTAAAGGAAGGCCTAAGCTTTAATTAAACTCAATGGAAAAGAAATTTTAAACGAAAAGTAAAGTTTTCTCAGGCGGGCCATATACCGAGTGGAGCAAATAATATTAACGCAATATTCTTTGAATGTTTTTTTATAAATAAAAGACTCAGTAATTAAAAAAATATATATATAATGAATAGTAATAAATTCATTTATGCGAAAATAGCATAGATCATTAGAAAAGGCAGTTCTTATTATTCAGAACTATGAAATTCGATGAAGTCTTAGGCGGGCCATATATCTAAAATAATTAATTTTTATTACAAAATATAGTATGTAGGCTTAAAATAAATTTATACTATTGAATGTTATAAAAAAAAACTGCTATAAGCTTTGAACTATTGAATACTCAGAGGTGGGCTATTACTATGTAAAAATCTGTTAGAATACGACCTTAAACTCTTTATCCAGATTTAAAGGAAATACTCAATAATTAAAAACAAAAGATATAATTAACCCAAAAGCATATTTTAAATTTTTTGAGGCGGGCCATATTTCTCCAAAAAAAAAAAAAACAAACACTTATAAATCCATTTCTTCGAAAATAGTATAGAGCATTCGAAAATACATTTTTGCTTCTCTGGAAGTTTGAAAGTCGATGAAGTATGAGGCGGGCCAAAAAATTAAAAAAAAATATGAACGTATAAAAATTTAAGTGGGGCTTAGAACAAATTCAAACACTTTCGCCATAATTAAAAACAAAGAACAAAACTTTAGGATAATATACAAAAAATAAATCTCTAAAAGTATTTTTATTTTTGAGGCGGGCCAGGTTAAATACTTTAAAAAAATCCAAAAAAATATATTTGAAAATTTATAAAGATCTTAAATGCATTATATAAATGATTTTTTAGGTCCCCAATTTGTTCGTCCGAAAAATTTTGGGGAGGGCCACAAATAGTTGATTAAACACTTTTTAAAAATTAAAAAAAAATATTTTAAATATTAAAAGGCTCTTTAAAGGATTGTGTAAATAATTTTTTAGGTCAGCAAAGATCGAGTCCGAAGAAGTTTGAGGCAGCCCATATACATATATAATAAATATACAAATTTAAACGAGACTTATAAAAATTTTTATTACAATCAAATATGAAGACCGAAACTTTAGGAAAATATTGAAATAATTAATATGAAAAGGTAAAATTTTTTCAGGCGGGCCATATACAAAAAGGCGTGAAAAATAGTCATGCGATGTTTTCTGAATGTTTTTTAGAAATAAAAAGACTATGTATTTAGAAAAAAATTGCATATAATAAACCTATAAGCATAGTTTAAATTTTTTTAGTCGGCCCATATTTCTCAAAAAAAACCACTAATAAATACATTTCATCGAAAATAGTAAAGATCATTCGAAAATACATTTTTGCTTCTCTGATAGTGTAGAAGTCGAAGAAGTTTGAGGTGGGCCATAAAAATTCCGAAATACCCGTATAAAAATTTAAGTGAAATTGCACAAGTTCAAACACTTTCGCCATAATTAAAAATAAAGAACGCAACTTTAGGGGAATATATAAAAAAAAAATCTATACAAGTAATTTTTTTGAAGCGGGCCAAGGTAAATACTTTTTAAAAATCATAAAAAAATATTTAAATTAATGCTCTTGAAAGAATTATATAAATGATTTTTAGGTCTCCAATTTGTTCGGGCGAAAAAGTTTGAGGCGGGCCATAAACAGTTGATTGAAAACTTTTAAATATTTAAAAATTTATAAGGCTCTTTAAAGTACAAATTATATAAAAGATTTTTTAGGAATCCAGTTTGTTCGTACGAAAAACTTTGAGGTGGGCCATAAATATCTGAAACGAGATTTAGATCAAATTTAAACATTTAAATAACAAAATAAAGGCTTAAACTTTAAGGATTAGGATTACACTTTTTTTTTTTTGAGGCAACCCGGGACCAAGAGCTTTAAAAATCATACAAAAATTTGTAAGGCTCTTTAATAACTATATAAATAATTTTTTTAGGTCTGCAAAGGTCGACTCCGAAAATATTTGTTTTAAAATACAAGCATAAACATTGAAACGAGATTTATATAAAATTTAAACAATTTCCCGAAACTTTAGAAAAAAAAAGAAATAACACTTTTAAAAGTATTTTTTTTTTGTTGAGGCGGGCCACGGCTAAGAATTTTCAAAAATCATGTATATAACATTTTAAAATTTATAAGACGCTTTAAAGAATTATATATAATATTTTTTAGGTTAACAAATATCGCGTACGAAAAAATTTGAGGCGGGCCTTATATATGGCTGCTTAAAAGTCATAAAAAAATATGTAAAAATATATACGGCTCTTTAAAGAATTATTTAAATAGTTTTTTAGATCTGCAAATATCGAGTTAGAAAAATTTTGAGGCGGGCCATCAATATTTGAAAATACATGTAAAAAATTTTAAAAGGATTGAGCAAAATTTTAAACATTTCCTACATAATGAAAAATAAATAAGGAAACTTCAGAAAAGTATAGAAATAATTAATCTCTGAAAATAAATTTTTATTTTTGAGGCGGGACATGTCAAACACTTTTTAAAAATCATAAAAAACTGTTTAAAAACTAAAAAGGGTCTTCAACGAATTATATAAATGATTTTAGAGGTCATCAACGGTCAAGCTCGTAAAAGTTTGTGGCGGGCCGTGAACTAAAAAAGATAAAGGAAGATAAATTAGAGAATTAAACTTTTGTTATAAAAAAAATTGTTTTGTACCAAAATTTCTTTAAGATTTCTAAAAAATTAAACATTTTCAAATATACTCGTAAGTAAAAATTAATTTGGAAAAATTCTACATTACATTCTCGAAATTTTTTGTGATATATATATTGTATTCTTTTTAAAAACTCTAAGAATTTTCCTATTTTCATCCACTGTAAAGCATCAAAATGCTCTTCTAAATGGCAGAACAGGTGCTTTTATTTTGTTTTCCCATTATGGTTGCAGTCAAACAGCATCATAAATTTTAAAACAACAATGTTGTTCTTTATTTAAATGTTTTATTTTTATGTTTTTAAGACAATCTCCAAAAAATAAAGCAAATCTTTAATTTGTTTATTTTGCCAGATTTTATGATTTTCTTCACATATTGGCTTAAGAAGCAAAAAGTACAAGTAGAAGTGAAGAAGAAAAAGAAGTATTTGTTACTTGGTTAAATTCTTTTTTTTTTTTTTGGCAAACACCAGACGAAAAGAATCCAAATTAAATGCCAGGCAGGAACATCTAGAGAGAACTTTTGTTCTTGCATGTTTCATACTTTCGCATGCCATAAAATCCTCTATACAACATTGTCTTACAATTGGTATTATTTGCCATCAAAGGCTCTCAAGTGTGCTTGGTTTATGGTCTACTTTTTTTTATATTTTTTATATTTTTGTATTGTTTTCTGCAACAAATAAAACTACTATAAACCAAATGAATTGTAACTTTAACAGTCAACAAACATATAAAATGCTACAAACTTTATAGAGAGTTATACAAATTGTTGAATTATGGTTGAATGAGAAACAAAAAAAAAAAAAAAAAACTTGTGTGTAACACCAACAACAACAACGACAATATATTGCAACAAAATTTTTGCAAAGTCATAAAAAATTAAAGTTTATTACCACACAATAATGCCTGGTGTGGTACAAGAACAACAGCAACATTTTAAATTTATTAACAAAATCCCCCATTATTACACATTAAATTGTAAAAATACCACTTTTAAAGATTATTTCAACTAACGTTTGCTTTATTTGAATTTCATATTAATTGCCAAGCCGATTTTATGCGAAAAATATTAAAATCATTATGATAAAAGCTTTTCAAGCCACAAAACAACATTTTAATTTAAAATAAAATATTTCTCAGGCGGGCCATATGAACATATGAAGAAGAAATTTTGTGATTTTCAAGAACCAAAAAATTTTTTTATTTTTATTTTAATTCATTTTTATGTAAAATCGTTATATTTTAAGCTTTTCAAGCCAAAAAAAAAAAAATTTAATTTCAAATAAAACATTTCTCAGGCGGGCCTTATGGCCACGAAGAATCGATTTTGTGATTTTAGCAACTAAACAATTTTTTAGCTTTTATTTAAGTCTTAAATTAAATGCCAACCCGATTGCATGTAAAAATATACTAAAATGATTATACAAAAAGCTTTGCTAGCCTAAAAACAGAACTTTTATCTAAATTAAAATATTTCTTAGGCGGGCCATCAAAATAAAATAGAAGAAATTTTGTTATTTTTAACACCCGAACAACATTTTCATATGATAATTTTACATATAAATATATTTTATGCTTAGTTTGCATATTTCTCAGGCGGGATATCGCAGAAAAATATAAGAAATTTTGTGATTTTCAAAACCCTAGCCACATTTTTAAATGATAATTGTGCATATAAAAATATTTTATGCTTATTTTGCTTATTTCTCAGGCGGGCCACAACAATACGAAAAAAAATTCAATTTTGAACATCCGAACAACAAATTCATATGATAATTTTATGTATAAATATTGTTTATGCTTATTTTGCTTAATTCTCAGGCGGGCCATAACAATATGAGAAAAAATTTTGAATTTTTAAAACCCTAACAACATTTTCATATGATAATTTTGCTTTTAAATATATTTAATGCTTATTTTGCTTATTTCTCAGGCGGGCCATAAGAATACGAAAAAAAAGGATTTTGAAGATTCTAACATTTTCATATGATAAATTTATTTATAAATATATTTTATGCTTATTTCTCAGGTGGGCCATTAAAATACACAAAACGAAATGTTGTGATTTTTAACACTCGAACAACATTTCCATATGACTATTTTACATATAATTATACTTTATGCTTACTTTGCTTATGTCTCAGGCGGGCCATCAAAATATAAAAAAACGATATATTGTAATTTTTAGGATAATGATGAATGTAAATACATTTTATGCTTATTTGACTTATTTCTCAGACGCAAAATTTTTTATATTCCTACTTAGATTACCTTATCGAGGTTTTACATCAACTGCAATATTACGACGGTCTTCCTGAGGTGACCACCTACCCAAAATCAAATCCCTAGTTTTTATTTCAATACTACTAAGCCGTTTTCAAAAATAAATTTATACCATAAATGAATTACTCAATAACCTTGCCCTAGACTAGATATGGAAATCTTTCTCAGGCGTGCCACAAAATCCAAAACCTGTATATTTCTAATTTTTTTTACATCAATCAGAATGATTTTATTTAAATGAAATTTTGAACTTTTCAGGCGGCCTGTAAAGTTCAAATACAAACATCCATAAAGTTGTTCGTACTTTAAAAATTAAAAAATAAATTTATTTTTATCTTTATTAAATTTACTCGTATTTATCAGGCAGGCTATTTGCTAAAAGCAAATTTTTGTATATTTGTACAAATAATTTATCTCTAAAATAAGTATTTTTTTTTTGTAATTGTCATCTATAGCAATTAATTTTATTAATATTTCTCCTAATTGTGTTTAACAATAGTAAACATTTTTGCAACCAGCTCAGTAACAGTTTAAAGTTCAAGGGTTTTAGTAAAGTGTTTTCAGTTCATAAATAAAACATTTGAAACTGAATGTACCTCAAAACAGGTCACTATGGACAATATATGGCCCTCCTGAAAAAAGTCTTAAATCGTTCTGGAAAAGAAAAATTCTTGATTTTGAACATCACTTTGATATTCGAGAAACTGTTTCAAACTGAATGTGCAGCATATGGCCCGCCTGAAAAAAGTCTTAAATCGTTCTAGAAAATAAAAATTTTTAACAATTCTTACAACATATGGCCCGCCTGGAAAAGTATTAAATCGCTTTAGAAAAGAAAAACTCTTAATTTTGAGCATCACTTAGACATTTGGGGAAGTGTTTTAAACTGAATATAGCCCTCAAAACAGGTCAATATGGACAATAGGTGGCTCGCCTGTTAAAATATTTAAGTAATTTTAGAAAAGAAAAACTACCAATTTTTAATATTACTTAAATATTCAGATACGTTTTTTTAAACTGAATGCACTAAGAAAAACGGTTTGTCTAGAGCGAAAAATTTTAAGAGTTTTTATTTTCTAAAGCGATTTAAAACTTTTTTCAGGCGGGCCATATATTAACCATATTGACCTGAGGTGTACATGCAATTTCAAACAGATCTCCGAACATCTAAGTCATGTTGAAAGTAAAAAATTTTTCTTTTCTTAAACGATTCAAAGCTTTTTTCATGCGGGCCATACATTGACCGTAATGGTTTGTTTAATTAAAATATAACACATTGATTTAAATTTTAAGAATTCTTGGTTAAAATCGTGCTATTCGCGCAGCATTAATTTTGTTTTATAAAATTTTATCTATGCAATTCTGGCCCGCCTCAAATATTACAATGTCCCAAATCACACTATGCAAGTCTTATTGCTAAGCTGATTCGTTTCAGGGAGAGAGAGAGACGAGCGGAACAGCAACGTTTCTTTTCCCCCAGTCTCTCTCCCCTAATAAACTAATCAGCTTAGCAATAAGAGTTGCTAAGTGTAAATTGGGACAATGCGGCATATTTTAATATTTAAATCAACTATTTGTTTTTTATTATAATTTATACTAAGGCAAGTCCTAAGTTTTTAATTAAAAAAAAAATAAAAGTTAAAAGTTTTTTCTAAGATTACCCAAAATGGCCCGGCACAACTTTCCTAGTGATATAAGAATTGTGAAGCTCTGAAAACAGAATTGTGATAAAGTACGGTCTAGAGAGAAAGAAATTGCTTTACAATGATAGTTTTTATTTCAATTTTGAAATTTGCTTAAAAGGTTTAAGAAGCAAAATTTAGTAGAAGCGATTTGCTATATACGGCCCGCCTGAAAGCTTTTATTTTAGCATAGATATAAACATTTACTAAGCGCACATTGTATTTTAAAATACGGAGTTTGTCAAAAAAAAAATCAATGGCTTACATAAGTATGTATATGGCCCGCCTGAACACTTACAAGTTTGTATTGATAAAGATGCAAATTAAGGATCTAATATATATTCAAAAATTCTTTCTTTTTAACAAATAAGAAGACCTGCCCGAAACTTCAGAGATATATTTAATTATTTCATATTTGCTTAGCATTTATATGTTTTGAAAAGAAGCTTTTATTTAAAAAAAAAAGCTTAAAATTATGACTTTCATACGGCCTGCCAGAAAACTACCACCATTTACATATAAACATATATAAAAGTTGTTGAATTCAAAATTTACTTAAACATTTTTAGTTTTTTTTTGCCAGAAATACGTAATAGTTTAGAGCTATCTATGGCCCGCCTGAGAACCTAAAGGTTTTCACATATAATTTTTTTATCGAGCCTGTTATTCCACAAAAAACGCTTATCTTTCATTTAAATAAAAAAAAATTACAATTAGGATCTACACATATACATATGTATATAGTATGTATATACATATTTTAATATGGCCCGCCTGAAAACTTGTTGATTTACAAAGATAAAAATTTTTATAAGACCCATATTCGATTTGAAATCGCTAAGTCTTAAATTTTAGAAAAACTCTATATGGCCCGCCTGAAATATTATTGGTTTTTATAGAAAAAAAATATTTTTAAAACTATTATCAGTAGGTGATTTTAATTGCAGAAGAAATTGTTAAATTTAGACTTATATATGGCACGGCTGGGAACCAACAGGCTTTTAAAGACAATAATTACATTATTTATGTTGGAAAATATTTAATTTTAGACGTGTACATATATGCCCCGCCAGAAATCTACTAGTGTTTTATTTACCAAAATATTTATTAAGCTTATATTTTAATTGAAAAACATTTAGCTTTTCTTTGTTAGAAAGATGTATTAATTTATAGCCATATATGGCCCGCCAGACAACTTAACTGTTTTTGTACACAAAATTGTTTAACGAGCATGTTATTCCATGAGAAGCGTTCATCTTTTATTTATATGAGACAAATTTTAATTAACACCTACTTTGATAACTATATTTATATGGCCCGTCTGCAAACTTAGTAATTTACAAGGTTAAACATTTTATAAGATACATAATCGATTTGAAATCATTTCCCCTAAATTTTCCACACAAAAAAAAACGCAACATGGCCCGCCTGAAAACTTTTGGGTTTTTAAAGATACAAAGATTTTTTAAGCATACAATACGTTAATCCAGTATGTTTTAAATTTCTAGAGGAAAAACATTTTTATCATCTAATTAGTTGTAATATTATTAACTATATTATATTTCTAAATAACACAATTAGCATTAGTGTCTTTTTATGTACATCATTATGAATATTTGAATCAGAAATAGTATTAATGTGTTAATCGTTTTAATAATGTTCATTACTATAATGTTTATGTTAATGATCATAATTTTAAAAGTTCTTTTCGTACGGTTTGGGGTAGTTAATAGTTAAAGAACTGTTACTGCCCTGTTAGTGTTAATGTGTCTATTTAAATGACTGCTGTTACACTTATTAACTCATTTCTTTCCTTTTGTTAATAATGAACTCCCCAGGGATGTTAATAAAAATAAAGAGAAAAATTACACTAATGAAAGTTTGTTTTGTATTTAATTGAAAAAAATGGAAAGCCAGACATGATGACATAGTTGTGCTATCATTACAATGTTGCATATTTAAAGGCTAAGCTAATAATGTTTGTTTACTTGTGGATTTTTAAGCAATTCAATTATACAATTAACATGTTGATGAATTATACGGATGTAGGGCAAAGTGACACAATTTCAGACAGTGCAGGGGTCTTGTAAGTAATATATATATATATATATATATATATATATATATATATATATATATATATATATATTAAATAATATAAGAAAAGAACTTTCTTTCTCTACCCCCAGCAAATAAAGTAGACAGAGGTTTTGTTGGCAAGAACTATATCTGGTTTGGTAGATATTACATCTGCTATGCTGTATATTTGATATACTTTGTACTAGCGCATGAAATTTCTAATAATCAGGCTCAATAAAAATATTTTATATTTCTTAAAACTAAAAATTTCCTCTGATTTATTTTAAGAGAATGGCCTGCCTAAAATTTTTTTATACCTGGTAGAGAAAAACAAGAGATCTAAAAATTACCTTGTTAGACTTAATTTAATTTTTATTGCTTTTACAGACGTTGGCCCGCCACAAAATTTTTAGATTTGCGTATATTTATGTCTAATTTATCAGCGAACAATGTTAAGACTACAATATAACTTGAAAAAAGTTGTATACCTACTTATTTTGGCTCTATTTTAAGTTTTTACTTATTCAACTCAAACTCACTAACTTTTCAAATAAGGTAATTAAAAAAAAATTTTTTTAAATTTTAGTTTGAATTAATTTAATTCAAAAAATTTTTGAAAATAAATTTAACTGCAAAAATTTTCGTTATGGAATCTAGAAACTTCTTGCATGAGATATGTATATCAAAAAAAAAAAAAATTGCTAATCACTTTTATTAGAATAATTTTTGTTCGAACAAACTATAAAAATAAATTAAACTTCAGAAGTTTTAGTTATTAAATCTAGAAACTTTTCGTATGGGATATATTTGAAAAAAAATATTATCCAAATAATCTTAATTTAAAAATTTAGGTTCGAATCATTTTTAATCGAATAAATTGTTAATAAAAATTAAAGTTCAAAAGTTTTCGTTATTAAATCTAAAAACTTCTTGCATTAGATATATCCAAAAAAAAATTCTGCAACTAATTTTTATTCGAAGAATTTTTATTTGAATAATATTTACTCGAAATAATTTCGAAAATAAATTAAACTTCAAGAGATTTGATTATTGAATCTACAAACTTTTCTCAGGAGATATGTTTAGAAAAAAATCTAGCAAATAATTTTTATTCGAATAATTGTTATTCGAATTGATTTCGAAAATAAATTTAATTCTAAAAAATTTTGTTATTTAGTTTAGAAACTTTTTGCATGATATGCGTATATTCGAAAAAAAAATATTTTTTATTCGAATAATATTAATCGAACATATTTCGAAAATAAATTAAGCTTAAAAAATTTGGGTTATTGGATCTATAAGCTTTTCGCATTAAATATATTCAAAATAAAAAATCATGCAAGAAATTTAAGTTCGAATACTTTTTATTCGTACAATTTTTAATCGAATGCTAATTTTTATTTCCATAAATTTCGAAAATAAATAAAACTTCAAATATTTTCGTTATTGAATCTAGAAACTTTTCATATGAGATATTTTCGAGAAAAAAATTATTCAAATAAATAATTTTAATTAAAATAATTTCTGTTCGAATAATTTTTATATAATCGAATAAATTTCTAAAATAAAATAAACTTCAAAGCTTTTGGTCATTGAACCTAAAAAATTTTCGTATGAGATACATATGTATATATGTATGTACATATATTCGAAAAATATTGTGCAAATAATTTTTATTTGATTAAAAATTATTCCAATAATTTGAAAATAAATTTAGCATGGAAAATTTCCTTTATTAAATTTAGAAACTTTCCATATGAGATATATTCGAAAAAAAAATCGTGCAAATAATTTTTATTCGAATAATTTTTATGCGAACAAAATTCGAAAATAAATTTCACATCAAAAGTTTTCGTTTTTGATTCTAGAAACTTTTCATAAGAAATATATTCGAACCAAAAAAATTTCCGAATAATTTTTATTTGAATAACTTATGATCGCAAAAAAAATTTCGAAAATAAAGAAAACTTTAAAAGTTTTCGTTTTTGATTCTAGAAACTTTTCGTAAGAGAAGTTTTAATTCGAATAGAATAGAATACATATAATGAAAAAATCTCATTGATTTGATATATTATTTTTAGATTATATAATTTTGCACGAATAAACACACGACCTAACCATAAAAATACAAAAATAATATGTATGTGTCTACTTATCTAACTTCTAAGATCAAAGTCAAAACCTTTTGTTAGATAAGAGAAAAAAAAACATCTAAATGTTTGTTGTTTAAAGATATGCGATAGTAAGCATTTTGAAGCAGTGATGCCAACTTTTTTGGCTCTAGAAGCACATCAGAGTTTTAAAAAAGCACTAAAAAGCGTAATTTTGAAATCTAAAAAGCGTAAAAAGCACTAACGTGAAAAACGAGTGAAATTTAATAATGCTTTCTAAGCTATTCTCTATTTCGGCATTATTATCAATATTTTTAATTAAATATATCAGACGAAAAAGGTATGCTTTTACACTAAACAAATAAATAAATACACTAAGTTTTTACTAAAGTAATTTTAAGAAATACAGAAATTTCTTAAAAGCACTACTTAGTGCTTTTTCTTAGTTTGGCACTAACGCTCAAAATTTGGCATTTTGAGTCTTCAAAAAGCACTAAAAATAGTGCCAAAAGCACCAAGTTGGCATCGCTGTTTTAAAGTATATTTACGAGAGTCAAACAGTTCGGGTGTAAATCCAAAACATAAAAATTTAGTTTATTTATTCGTCAACGTATTCGCGAGCTGTGCGCACTTGGCTTTAAATTGTCGCACAGCCAGTGATTATATACGCATACATTAATACATATATAAATAAATATATTTATAGTAAGTGTAGATGTGTAACAGATATCAATTTTAATTACTTTTTAATACGAATACAATACAAATGAATATGCTAATCATTCATGACCAATCATACAAAGTTTACAATTACAGAATACTACGAGTATATGCTTAAAAAATATATGTTGTTGTTGTGAAATCTAATGAGAAGGTTTTAGCAGCTGCTACTACTTCAAATAAAGCAGGTGGTGTTTTATTATAAAAGAAATTTAAGTATATAGATAAGATAAATACACAGCTGGCGATTTATTACTTATATAAATTTAGTCATGAATCAAATAAAAAAGATGATTACGCATTGTGTAAGTGCGTTAGTTTTGCTGCTATCAATCAGCTGATTGCGTGACGTAGTCAAAGAAATTTGTGTTTTGTTTTGAATGCTAAATTTTTACATTTTACAAATAGTGAAAAATATAATCAAAAAATAAATTAATTACTAAAATGAGGTGCTCAGTGAAAAAGTGCAATAATAATAAGAGAAAATCGTGCTTTTTTACTTTGCTACATACAAAAAAAAATTATAGGTTATATTTCCTAAAATAATGGTATAATTTTAACTAAGTGAAAGGGTAGAATGACATTTACCAAGTTTTTTAGGTAATTTGACAAAAATTTTAGTTGATTTTTATGTTCGAAAAATCAACTAAAATTTTAGTTGGAACTCTTTAACGACTAGGTAAATTCATACTTTTGTTTTCTGTGAATTATCCAAATAGCAAAGTAAATTTATACATATATAGTGTGGCAAATTATCATGTATTTTAGTTAATATAACTATTTATAATTAGTGTTTTTTATGGGAATTGTTACAATTTAAGTTTAACATTTTTAAACGCACTAATAATCCCAAATTAATATTTTACTTATTAAGTAAAATATTTTTTTATCAAAAATACATTGACATTGATTATTGAGGGGTTTAGCTGGATCCCTATGCGCATTTCACTGTTGCTAATGCAGATCATGAGGGAACCTTTACCCAAAGCTTCTTAGAACAACTAGAGTTATTATATTATAAACTTTCATTTAAACAAATGAGAAGCTCAATAACAAATAACAAAGTTGAAACAAGAACTCAATAATCAACATGTTTTTTATTTTCTTACTTTACTATTTCTACATTGGCTGACTTTTTTTCAGCTTCAAATTGTAGTCGTAAGAGTATGTAAAAGAAAATAAATGCAAATAAGAACAACAGCTATTTAAGAATAGAGTGTTGCCAAACAAGTATTTTTTTGACCGGGTGCCGTCAAGTTAATAATTAGTGTTTTTTATGGGAATTGTTACAATTTAAGTTTAAAATTTTTAAACGCACTAATTACTAATTACTATTTATAGTTCCATAACTGTCATAGATTTAAAGAATTTTTGAATTTCTAAAAAAGTTTATTATTTATTTATTAATTTATATATTCACATACATGTACATATATAAAATAAAAAATAGAAAATACCACGAAAATAAAACATTTGAAGGAAATGCTAGGAACACAACTGGGACGAACGACGAATTTTTCGTAGCGAGCTTTTGCCATAAAAAATAAAATACATTCATGCATATGCAAATTAACACAACACTGCCGTCGAACGAAACTCGTCGTGCGTGACGAACTCTCCGATATATTTCAGCACAAACCATAAGCAACTTTATGAATTATAAGAGCTATTATTTAGTCGTCGTTGTTGTGCTTCACACGACGAAATTTCTCAGCGAATTACTATCGACGAATTCGTCACCGTCCACGAAATTCGTCGTTCTTCCCAGTTGTGTTTCTTGCATAAGACCACGTTTGCCGGCAATCGTAAAGCAGCTCTGAGTTGGTGGAGACCATTAAAACTTGGGATGGGGATCTTCCTATGCGAAGGTATAGGTCGTCTGCAGCTTCCGAAGGAATCACCTATGTATATGCAGGATACAAGCAAGAGAGAGGACTTTTGCAGGGTTCAGCTAGTTCATCTATAATAATTAAAAAGAATTATTTTACATAAATTTAAAAATTTTAAGAATTTAATGTATACATACATACCATTTTTACTTTTGACAATAAAATATGAAATGTTTCAATAAAAATAATTTCGAAAAATATATGTATGTATTGTATGTACCTTATTGTAATAGTTTATATTAACTTGGATTTTAGGTAATGTGTAATGTACAAATTACCTAACTGCATAGTTAATAAAACCCAAGTTTTTTACTTTCATATAAAAAAAAAGTTACCTATGCAAGCTTAGTTAATATTACCTCTTATATTTTTTTGTGTGTAGTTAAATAACGCAATGAGGAAAAGGCGGGATTGTTTAAGGCACACAAAAACGGGTAGTGAATTGCATTCCACGTGAAATTAAATCATTCGGAATTGCCATAGCATTTTTTATTACAAATACATATTTTCAATATATATTATTATTCGTGTCATATGGCCAGTAATGATCGTAAAACAGGCCCAAAATTTCACATCCAGAATGCTCTTCGTCAAGAACAGCTGCGGTGGTCTTGTGCCCGAAATCATTTTCAAATGTTAATAACATGTATTGAACTTTTAATTAAAATTAAATTGTTTGTTTAATTTTTTAAGATTTAAAGTTCTATCAGGCCTTAAAAAAATATCATTTCAAATATGCTGCATTTTTGCAGTTTACTGTAGTTGCAGAACCGCGACTACTTGGTATCAATACCTTGATACTCTTCAATTTTTTCTCAAATGTTAGTTATAATGGGAGCATGGTACAATTATACTAGGTACATGCACGACTACAGCAAAATTGCAACACCAAAAAACACATTCATTTTGTTGGTATAAACAAACGAATAATTGTCAGAAACAGATGCCTTTTGTTTTTAAAAATAACAATTACAGGGTAACTAAAGTACAATTGCAGACGCGGCATTCCTGCATGATTATAGTTATTCAGTGTTGCCAATCTGTGTGTAGTTAGACAGTGTGTAATTTCTACTCACATGTGTAGGCCATGTAATTAAATTCTTGTATAATCTGTGTGTAATTCTACTTTGGGTTCTATTTTTATTTATTTTTGTTTTAATTTTAACCTACACAAAAGATGTGTAGTGTAATTTTCTTCTATGTGTAATTGGAGACACAGCGATGTGTAAATTCATTGGCAACACTGTAATCATTTTATTCACACATATACACTAACATTTTCGCAGCTGGTAAACAAAGTTTTACCACTATTTACATTGTATACATTAACAGGCTGAGCTTGTGCATGTACCTGTTATAATTGTATCATGAATGGGAGTATGAATCACTCTCACTATAAAGGCCGGTGCACAATGAATCCGTCATACGTTATACTTCGCCTTTTTAACTGACATTATCGCAATGACGGAGAAGGTTGACACAATGAGTACTTTATTGACGGAAGCATTTGAACAGCTTCAAAGTTGATTCTCCATTTTATTTATTAAATTCAATTTTTTTATTTATTTCGTTCATTTCTTTTGTTTAATTTTATTTTTGCTGCCACAAAACACAAAAATCTAATTCAGAACATACCAAAAAAACCAACCAATATCTGTCAAACTACTCAACGTATGCAAAAAGTTAAAAGTTGACCAGATTTTGTACTTTGCTTTGACGGACACGTACTGAATGTAACAGCCCTCATAAGAAACCATGTATTTCAACTTAGCTGTCAGTTGAAAAAGGCGAAGTTTAACGTATGACGGATTCATTGTGCGTCGGCCTTAACAGGCAGTAACAGTCATACATACATATATCGTTACGTGAATATAGAAAGGCTCTAACCCATTATTTTTTTGAAATCGAGATTTTTACATTTTTTCAATACATTAGATGTTCTTCTATCGAAACGTACAAAAAACTCGATTTAAAAAAAAAAATTAGTTTCTTTATAAAGATAACGATATGTACATATGTATTAATGTATGTATATGCATCTCAGGAACGAAAAAGTTTATATGATCTTAATTATTAATGCATTTAACACATTATTTACAGCTCGGCTACATGACTACAAATGCTGTTGTCTACTATCATCACCGTGTAGTCAGCTACTCAATTATTTTGCACGCGGCAGGCGACATCATAAACATCTGATATTTCCTCGGCGCCACTTTCAAATATTTCACATTTATAAAAGGAAAGTTTGTTATTTAAAAGGTACTTTTATCAATGTAAAACTGAAATAAATTCAGTAAAGTGCGACACGAAGAGTTCATACACATCTTCGGCTGGTTATTGGTTTGCTGCAGACATAATGTATTTTGAATATACTGTGCCGCAAACCAATAACCAAGCGACGATATGTAATAGTTTAGTTAATTTAGTTTACCGTGTAAAACTCTTTTCGGTTTTTGGCTTTTTTCGTTTTTGGTGTTTATTTTTTGCGATTTATTTTAGTTTTAGCGAGTATTTTGACTTTTGGAGAATATTTTTAACTTTGGCGATTTTTATCCAATTTTTATTTCTTGTCATTTTTCCCGTTTTTTTCATATTTTTAGTTTTGGCGCTTTTTTTTTCTTGGTCATGGTAGTTTTTTTTTAGTTTTTGGCGGTTTATTTTAGTTTTAACGATTTTTTTTATATTTTTGGAGCTTTTTTTTGGTTTTGGCTAATTTTAAGTTTTTGGCTATTTTTTTGCGAACTTTCTCAGTTTTGGCGCTTTTATTCGTTTTGGCGACCTTTTCGTTTTTTTTTTGTGTTTTTTTATTTTTTTCGGTTTGTGACGATTGTTTTAGTTTGGCGCTTTCGTTTTGGCGATTTTTTTTTAATTTTTGGCGATTTTTTTCAGTTTTGGCGATTTTTTTGGTTTTGGCGATTTTTTTTTGTTTTGGAGATTTTTTTCAGCTTTGGCGCTTTATTTCGTTTTGCGACTTTTTTCGGTTTTTGGTGTTCTTTTGGTTTTGGAGTTTTTTTTTGTATTTTTTCGACAATTTGACAATTTTTTTAATTTTGCAATTTTTTAATTTTAGCGTTTTTGAAAATTTCAAGAGTTTGCCTCTTGCAGTTTCTAAAATACAGGCAAGTTGTCAAAACATCAACTGATATAATGCCTTTTAATTAATTTTTTTTTTTTTTTGAAATTTCAAATTTAATTGTTGTAGTCTGCATAAAAATACACTAACTTTGCAAATTTCAAGTCTGTATATGTGACGCGCAAAATAGAAAGGGATCTAAGGGTAAAAACCGGTTTTGTTCAGGAGAGCCATTTTAAAGATTTAAATACGTGTATCTTTGGTGTACCATCACATCATAAAACGCGCATATCTCTGGGAGGGAACACTTTTGGGGCATGGGATCGGTCTCATTCGATGCTCAGATAATGTCCACATCAAAAAAAAAGTGAAAATTAATTTTTTTTTACCATTAGTTCCCTTTCTCTATGCACTGTCACATATTACATGAGGATTTCAAAATATTCTGTTGATCGCTTTCGAACACCCTTTAGATTTAAACTTCCATTTATTTGTTGTTATAGCTGAGAAATTGTTACATATTATGTGAAAGTTTCAGTTCCGTAGCTCGAGAAAACTGCCTGTGACGGACAGACGGACATCGTTGCGAAAACAATAGGGTTCCTTTTCAGCTTTGGTATACGAAAACCTAAAAATTAATCTAATTATTTCTTAATATGAATTTTAAGACGTTTTTTCTGTTCAATAATATGGAGCCGTAACCAACAAAAAAAAAAAAAAAAAAGCTTAAGCGACATATTTTTTTGACGAAATAGATTGCGATCGTACATAATCGATTTTCAAAAAATTATGTCGCTTAAGACTTTTTAACGGTTATAAATATCCAATAATTTTAAGCTATCATTGATATTATACTTCTTATTATAATGGCAGCACTATATTTAAGTCGGCAATAAATACTGTAATTAAATTAATTTAGCTACAATAGTGGTTGTGTAGTCGTGTTGCACGCTGTCGCGAAAATAATGATTTTATTTTATTTTTGACAGGTGGTAGTTGGTAGCCGGCTGTTGTGAATGTGTTTAATGTATTAGTTTTCTTTATCGTGCTCTTGTTCTTTCGCTCTTTCTGCTATGCCTCACTCTATCCGCTTATATACATATGTATAGATCAGTAACTCTTTTTTTTCAACATGATGAAGTAGACAGACCCTTTACGCCATCAGTAAAGAAAAAGCAGTTAAATATTAAACAGCAATATATAATTCTAGCATAATTTTAACTCTTAACTTTTAAATCAATATTTTTTTATAGCACCAACATGACAATTGCAGAATTTCTTAATAACCTGTTTTGTCGGAAACAAGTGCGCGTATTTTGCTTTAAGGGAGGCCAGCAATTTGAATTCACTTGCTGGTGTCTACTCGCTGCCCTGGCCATATACGTCTTTTACAAGTGGCGTGAGGGGCCGTACTATAGAAAAAACAATCGTTTGGATGGCAAAGTGGTGATTGTAACCGGCTCAAATACGGGCATTGGCAAAGAGGTAGCCCTAGATATGGCCAAACGCGGAGCCAGGGTTTATATGGCCTGTCGAAATTTCGATAAATGCGAACAGGCGCGTCGAGAAATTGTCGCATTAAGTGGCAACTGCAATGTATTCAATCGCAGCTTGGATTTGGCTTCGCTTAAATCGGTTAGAGAGTTTGCGCAGAAATTTTTGGAAGAAGAAAAACGTCTGGATATATTAATTAATAATGCGGGCATAATGAGCACGCCACGCCTACTAACACAAGATGGTTTTGAGCAACAGTTCGGTGTAAATCACTTGGGACATTTTCTCTTAACCAATCTGTTGCTGGATCTATTGAAGAAGTCAGCTCCCAGCCGCATAGTTGTGGTGAGTTCGTTGGCTCATATTTTTGGAAATTTCGATAAAACAGACATGAATTTGGAGAAAAGTTATACACGATTCGGTGCCTATGGGCGCAGTAAGCTGGCGAATATTTTATTTACACGCAAATTGGGAAGAATGTTGAAGGAGGCAAATGTCACGGTGAATTGCCTGCATCCGGGTTCAGTTCAAACGGAATTGATGCGTTATGATCCGATTTTGAATTTCCTTAGCAGGCTGGGCAAGTTTTATTTGCGCTCTACTAAAGGTGGCGCTCAAACTATATTATTTTTGGCCTTAGATCCGGATATGGAGGGCAAGACGGGACAATATTATGATCGTATGAAATTGTTTCCGCTACTGGCGAAGGCCAGGGACGATGAAATGGCTGAGTGGCTGTGGCAGGAAAGTGAAAAAATGGTGGGCTTGAAGGAGAAGTGCTCTTAGATGATAAAATATATTTCAAAATATAAAAAAATTTTATATTAAAAAAAAAAATTATGAACAAAATTTTATAAAAAGAAATTTATAAAAAAAATTATAAAAAATTGTTAAATTTAAAAAAATATATAAAAAAAATTTAATAAAATTATGAAAAATTTTTTTTTTAAAAATTAACTTAAAAACTTTTTTTATAAAAAAATGCATAAATAATTTTAAAATTTGGAAAAAAATTATAATTTTTTTTTAAAAGCAAACTTTAACACATTTTATTTATAAAAAAAAATTATGAAAAATTTTTATATTAAAAAAGAAATTATAAAAAAATTTTAAATTTATAAAAAAAAAATTTTAAAAATTATCAAAAATATTTTTAGTTTTTTTAAATAAAGCAAATTGAAAAACGATTTTCTATTTGAAACTTATTTTTGTAAGTATTTTGAAAAAAATTATATATTTTTTAACCCCCGACTAAAAAAGGGGTGTTATAAGTTTGTAGTGTATCTGTGTATCTGTGTGTCTGTCCGTGTCCACGTACAGGCCAAACGGCTGGACCGATTTTCATTTAGTTTTTTCTGCTTGGAAGATGACTTGATCTTGATGACTTGATAGGGTTCTTAGCTATGTTTGAAGAAAATCGGTCCAGCCGTTTAGAAGATATAATATCTTTTCTGAAAAAAGTCGGGGGTTTTTAAAATTTTTAATTTTTGTTATTTAAAGCAAACTTTAAAATATTTTTTTTTTATTAAAAAAATTTGATAAAAAAATTTTATATTAAAAAAAATTTATTAAAAAAAATTTAAATTTATAAAAAAAAATTAGAAAATTATTAAAAATATTTTTATTTGATTCTTTTAAATAAAGCAAATTGAAAAAGGATTTTCTATTTAAAATTTATTTTTATAAGTATTTTGCAGCAGTTACTTCAAAGTTTTAAGTATCTGTTTAACATATCCGGAGTTTCTACTTTCCCTTATTTGATATTTTTCTTTTTCTCTTACACAACTTGTTGTTCCACAAATTTCTTCCGGCCATTATTATCTTAAGGCTGCATTAATGTATTCCATTGTTTTGCCGCCTAAGGAAAAATGTAATATTTTCTTCATAGACGTAGAAAGGCCATTCCGGTGGGGTGGGACATTCCCCGTCAAGAATTTCTTTTGCCCCACCCATGTTTAAATAATTAAAAATTGCTTTAATTATATATTACTCATGAAAATCAATAAATGAAATGCCCCATCCCGGAAAAAATATTAGCTCCGCCAATGATTTTCTTACTAATAATTTAAGTTACTTTCATCAAATGAAATGAAATGCCAGCATGTTTTATATTCCTCTTGAAAACAAAAAAACAAAGATTTTTAAAACAATTTTCAAAAGAAAGTTTATAAACTGCACTGTCACATTGTTGCTCATAATACAAAAGACCATTTAGTGGAATTTTTTTTTATAAATGTGCAACAAGCAGACATAAATATCCACAGGGATGGTAGGAATTGCTTTTATTCCTAAAAAAACTATTGTTGTTGATATATATAAATAAAAGATTAAAAGTAGTACGTGCCAGCTAATAAATATAAATAAAATAAAGCATACTTTTAGGCCAAAGATAAGAGAATACTTTAGTCTTTAATTTCTGCTTACATTTTACATTTTACTCCTTTAAATTTTATTTAAAAAAAATATAATTTTATATCCCCTTTTAATTCCTTTAAATCCTACTGTTCTATATCCACTTTTTTCATTGTAGCACAAAGCAGTAATAAACTTAAATCATTAAAGCATATGTACACAGACATACATTTCCATGTCATATATTTGTTTTATTGCGTAGTTTTAATGATATACTTGTAGCTTATGTAAATAACATACACACATATGTGCATAGATACTTATGTACATAGACTGGTTGCTTGTTATGGTTCCTTGTTGATAAAGTATTGCATAATTTAAGGAGGGGAATGTCTTTTCTTTTACGGGTGCATGACTTACTAAACCAAAATGAACAAACAAATTGGTATCTCTGTGGGACTTTATTTTATTTATTGTATTTACAACGTTTTTACTGTCATTCTTTTGTCTATTTGTTAAAGGGAAAAAAGTGTCACTTCACAGTACAGTGAAGAGTAAAACAGAGCTCATTTCTATTTCTTAAATTATCAAGCAAAATGAAAAGTTTCGGAAATAGTGGCAAAATAATATGTAAATATGCATGTAATACAAATTTTTTTTTTTTTTAAATTTATAAGAATCAGTTGAGTGCAAGTACGTAAGCAACGAAATAATTGTTGGATGGGCGTGGCAATACCTATTTTTTTAAATAAAAAATTTCGCAAACACAGAAGCAGCAGCTAAGCAGAAGTAGAAACGTTAAAATAAAATGTTATTTCGCTAAAAACAGTATCTTAAATAGCTTGTATATTTTTCTAGCCTATTTCTTTTTTAATTGTCTGAGCTCGTACTATTGTCGTTTGTACCATTATTGAAAAAGTGGGCAGTGTTATGCCACAGCGAAGCCAGCCTATTAAAATTTTAAATAATATTTCATGCATTTCTCGAACGAACCGATTTTTACTACAAATTACACTTACTGTGGACTCTTATAATCGCACAATCTTGCAGCACGTAGAAATATGGGCGGGACCACGCTCTTTAATACATAGTATATTAGATTTTAAGTTTTTTACATCACCGATTTCAACGAAACTTTGTACACATTTTAAGCACTTGCAATGAAAAGTGAATTTGCTGAAGTGGGCGCCCGCGCCCCTTGAAAATTTTATATTTGCTTTAGGAATTTCTACCCAATTAATTATTTCCTACTTAACTTTGCACACATCTCAGGCTTTTGAAATTATACCATCCCCTATTTGATGAAGTGGGCGGAGCCCCGTCCTTTGAAATTTGACAAAATAATTCACATTAAATTTTGGGCTCTTGAAATTATATAAAAATTTATTTTTAAAATTGGGCGGCCCACGACCCTTAATATTTAATGTCTAATTTTATGAATTTTCACCGAACTATTTCCTACGAAATTTTTTCATACATCTTACGCTTTTCTAATGAAAATATATTATAGTTAGAAAAGTGCGCAGACCTCTTGCTATGACATAAAATGCATTTTGGAAAAGTGGTCGGATCATGCCTCTTAAAATTTATTGCTTAACTTTAACTGAAATATTTCCTTGCGTAGTTTTTTCACTCAACCTATACTTTTATAATGACACTATCATACACTTAAAAAAGTGGGCGGAACCATGTCCATTGAAATTTAACATAATACTTCACGTACTGTAGTTTATTAGAATTTTGGTGAAACGTTTTTACACTTTGACTTCTTGTAATAACATAAAAATGCATTTGCAAAAGAGGGCGGGCCACGCCTTTTCAAATTGTATGCCTAATTTTATGAATTTTCAACAAACTACTTCGTACGAAACTTTTTCACACATCTTAGGCTTTTGTAATGATACTGTCTTAAATTTAGAAAAGTGGGTGGCGGGGGGGGTCTGTCCTGCCCATTGAAATTCAACATAATATTTCAGGTACTTTTATCTTTTCGATTTATACGAATCTTTTCATATACTTTGACCTCTTGTAAGGACATAAATATGAATTCGAAATAGTAGGCGGACCACGCCCTAATGACACTATCTTATATTAAGAAAATTGAGCGGTGTCACGCCTTTTAATATTTAACACAACATATTACGTACATATTACTATATATTCGATTCTTGTGAAACTTTTTATGCACTTTATCCTCTTGTAATGACATAAAAATTTATTTGAAAAAGTGGGCAGAGGATGATCATGCCCCTTAAAACTTAATGTTTGCTTTAATAACTTCTGCACAATTAATTCATAAAAAACTTTGTGCGTATTTTTATATTATTTAGTGACACTATCTCATATTTAGAATAGTGGGCGGGGCCACGCCCTTCGAAATTTAACAAAATATTTAACATTATTTTATTTATTCGATTATAATAGGGCTTTTGATTCACTTTGAACTTTTTTAATGACAAAGTAAGGTATTTGGAAAGTGGGCGGGGCCACGCCCCCTAAAATTTTACAATGTTTTTCACGTTCTTCTATACAAAAGATTTCAAGTAAACCTAGCTTATACCTTGAGCTTTGAGTAATAAAAAATTGTGTTTATAAAAATGGGCAAAATCACGCCCATTGCAATTCAAAACTTTATATATGGGCGTGCCTTCATTTGTAGTCGCTAAATTATATTTAAAAGAACCAAAATGTGTAAGTAGGAAAGCTTTTACAAGAATTGCTTAAGTTTTAGTACTTTTTAAGGAGAGCACACATATATATGTACAGTGGAGTTCCGTTACAACGAACTTCGAGTTCCGTTACAACGAACTTTTCAAAAATTAAAAAAATAATGCATTTTATTTTTAAAAAAATAGGAAAAACTTTTAAGCCATGCTTAAATTAAACTTAAGAAATTTATTTAAAATTCGCAACCACTTCCCTGTAGTGCGAATCAGTGGCTTCATGTTAAACGAAAACCGAAATTTATTGTGTGACATGGCTGATAGTCGCCAATTTTCTCACCCACTATTTATTACATTTGCTTACATAAAAAAACACCTTCCGGTGTAATGACAAGCGACAGTAAGTATACGAACATCAATCCATGACACACATTCACAAATGAATTTCAAATTTTGTTGCATATGAAATGTCCCTTACAAAGGCTTGAAATGTAAGGGGAATTCCATGCTTAGACATGTATTACAGAACAGAAATGTGCACACACAAGTGATAAACAGGTAAGTTGGTTGATATTTGCAAAAGTATTTATGAATATAAATGGAGAAAAGTTTTTTTTTTTTTTTTTTTGTTGCCTTCTCTTACTGTCACTCAATCGCCGTATTTTTTAAGGCAGCCGGGATAAAAATAAAACCTTTTCCGGTTATAATGAAGCATAAAGATTATAAATAATATATAAAATAAAATGAAATAGCAAGAAAATAATAAATAAAAGAATAATAGAAGTGCCAGCAATAACAATGGCTATACCAGTTGAGTTGCATGGCAAAAAAATATCAGAAAAAAAACAACAACCAGTGCAACAAAATAAAATATATGGAGATTTGTGCTGAAAAGGAAACGGATATATGTGCATGTTATTTATTCATAAAAGAACGAAATGGGGGGAACAGCCAACTGGAGTAAAATAAATTATGAAACTATTTAAATAAATATATTTCAGCATTTAACGACAAACTCACAAACTCTCATAAACTTGCAACAAGGAATTTATTTTGTGTTATTTAAATATGTAGAAAAGAGGAGCTTTAATTTTAAAAGCAAAATAATATTGCAATTTTTTTTTTTTTTTTGAATTTAATTCTCCGTTTGGTTTAAATAAAATGTTGTTAAATAATTGCTATTTCTATTTTTGGAATTAAATGATTTATTTCATTTTTAAAAAGTACACAAAAGCTAAATACAAGAAAACTTAGAAAAATTATTTTCATACATTCAACATATCGTGCCATAACTGCCAAAAAAAAAGCTTAAGCGACATAATTTTCGAACGTAATTTTTTTTACCAAAATCGATTATTTTCGATGGTAAATAATAAATTTTCGTAGAAAAACGAGGTCCAAAAAATGTGTCGGTTAAGCTTTTTTGGCGGTTATGGCTCGATATTGTCTATTTCCATTACTTATGTATGTACATATAATATAACACAGAGAAAAAAGGGATGAGAAAACAGCAGGTTGCTATTGAAAGCGATTTAATACCAAAGTCCCTTATCATTACAACAACAAATATACAAAATTGTTGTAGGATTATTTTTATTTGTATATTGACAGTTCGGGTTAAAAATTGATGCTATTTTATATGGAGTTTGACGGATGGGATAAAGTCAGCTGACGATCAGCAGTGCTGTTAAGGTCACCTTATACTGAATTTGGCTTGGTTTTACTCTGTAATCATTTTTCCTTCAATTCATATAACAGAGTAAAGGTAGAATTAGTAAAATCGTATCGTGATGTTGCGTGTCAGCTGACAAAAACCGTACGATATACAATGCATGTTACTAGTTATAAAATATGTGGTGGTAGCACTGTTGACGTAGGAATCTGCAGAAAACAGATTTTTCTGTAGCGAATGTCAAAAACGCCGTATTTAATGCCAGACAAAAAAAAATGTGCTATGCAAACTGTTACATTTTCTATGACTTGTGCACAAAGTTGAACGATACGGCAAGCTGTAAAGTAAAATGATACGATTTTACTAATTCTACCTTAAGGTATGTGGATCATACTCTTGCAGACTAGCAGCTAGGAAATAGATGCACAGCTACCACAATCAGAAAAAACATACTCCAATCTCTAATGTATCCAAGTGACCAGGATACTTCTAAAGAGTTCGTTAGTGCCAATTAGAAGGCTCCTCAGATGTTATTACTAGGCTGAAGTAGTCTTAAAGATGAGCTGCTCATTAAACAGTTGATTGTTGAAGAAGTTATTCTCCAATCACTAACACTAGCCAAAGAATTTAAAACAAACCCCTGTCCTTTCTCTAAGCTATCCTTTTTCATAATTCAATTTCTCTCCTTATCCTATAGGTAACACAAAGCGACCTAATTTAAAGGATATGTTAACCTAACAGATCCAGGATTCTCTTCTAAGGAAGAGAAATGACTCGAAGAAAAGTGTGCTGTGAGGGCACAATTAACTTGTCTTTAACAAAAGTGTGCTGTGAGGGCATAATAAAATCTTCTTTAAGAAAAGTATCCTGTGAGCGCAGAATCAACTTTAAGAAAAGCGTGCTGTGAGGGCACAATGAACTTTTCTTTAAGAAAAGCGTGCTGTGAGGGCACAATGAGTTTTCTTTAAGAAAAGCGTGCTGTGAGGGCACAATGAACTTTTCTTTAATAAAAGTGTGCTGTGAGTGCATAACCAACTTTTCTCTAAGAAAAGTATGCTGTGAGGGCACAATCAAGTTTTCTTTAAGAAAGTGTGCTGTGAGGGCACAATCAAGTTTTCTTTAAGAAAGTGTGCTGTGAAGGCACAATCAACTTTTCTTTCAGAAAGTGCTGTGAGGGCTCAATCAACTTTTCTTTAAGAAAAATGTGCTGTGAATGCACAGCAAACTCTTCTCTAAGAAAAGGGTGCTGTGATGGTACAGTAAATTTTTCTATTAGAAAATTGTACTGTAATGGTACAGTCAACTTTTTTTTATAAAAAAAATGGTGATATGAGGGCACAGCTAACTTTTATTTAAGAAAGTGTGCTGTGAGAGGACAGTCAGCTTTTATGTAAAAAAAATAGTCTGTTGTGATGGTACAGTAAATTTTTTTGTAAGAAAAGTGTACTGTGATGGTAAAGTAAATTTTATATAAGAAAAGTGTGCTGTAATGGTACAGTCAAATTTTTTATAATAAAAGTGTGCTGTTATGGTACAGTTAAAATTTTTTATAATAAAAGTGTGATGTGGGAACTACATCAACTTTTCTTTTTCCCACGATAAGTTTGCCGTTATGATACAGTAAAATCTTCTCTAAGAAAAGTGTGCTGTGACGGTACAGTAAATTTGTCTATAACAAAATTGTATTGTAGTGGTACAGTCAACTTTTCAATACGAAAAATGTCAACTTTACTCTAAGAAAAGTATAATTTTATAATAATTTATAATTATCATAATTTTTCTGCCCGCAATTCAATGGTGCAAACTATGAAGCAGCAGAGAAAATAAGTTTTAAGCAGTCAATCTGCGCTGCAGCAGTTATGAAAGTAAATATTTGTGTGAAATCAAACTTAGTTTCAGTAAATATTCTGTACTGTTCCACTAAATTAATTTGTACCAAAAAACTGTGTAGAGAAGAAACAGGCCACGACATTTGTCGGCTACTTTTCGGCATTTACATGTATACAACACGATCAATCAAAATAAACAGCAACTAAATAACAACAACCGCACAACAGCACCAGCGTGACCGTTTGACCGACTAAAGTGGCAATTTGCCACTTTTTTGACTGCGTTTCCCCTTTTTCGACTGCCTTGCCACTTTTTGACTCCCTTTATTTAGGGTGAGTTATATGAAAATACATTAAAAATAAAAAGTTTAGTGCAGTTTTCTCGTTTTTTTTTTAATTTTGCCCCTTTTTTTGATAAATCCCCTATTTGGTGCCACTTTTTGAAAAATGTCATCGGTCACCCTGAACAGCACGTTGTTCCTATCAACAAGCAAGATAAACACCAACACACTGAAATAACATTTTCTCTCAGCCGAACTCTGATTAATTTAAATTTTTACAAAATTTTTATCAGAATTTACAAAATTATTTGTAAGACCGCATTAAAATAAAATATTTACTGATTCAACGAATTTGGTTACTGAAAATGAAATTTAGTTTTTTCTGTGTATCTCAGTTCGTCAAGTAAAATAAAAATTATTATTGTATGAAAATCAGCGTAGTCAATTAGACAGTAACTCAGGTAAGAATTTTATGAGCTGCAGGCGGTCATTACGGGCCAGAACAGTTCAAAACATCGGTTACAAGAGATTATTTATTATTAAAGAAATGATTATCCGAGTTTTAAATGAAGATTTTGAATATATTGTTAATGATTCCTAAACATTTTCCAGTATGAAGCAGAGTAATCTTAAAGGGTATCCATTGCTAAAAGAGAAAAAGATTCTCCGATCACAGACCGTGTTATTATTATTAAAAACATGTTATTATTATTATTAATATTAAAAATTGGCAACGCAATCAATTTCTTTAATTTGATAGTGCATCAAGTAGAGGTGAGCACAAAACATTTACTGGCTTAACCTTCACCAGGTACATTGTTTTGAGTTTTTCTCTTTTTTTATTGCCCTTGATTTTATGAGGACACTCAAACTGTTGTTGTGTTGAAGAAAATTTTACTATTTCATATCGATTGAAAATACTGTCAAATATGGTATGTGTAAAGGAATAAACAAATAACGTAGATTCTTTAAGCGTGCATGTTTTTTTTATAATATAATACTTTAAAAAATAAAGAACTAAGCAAAGTTAATGGTATAATAACTCGGAAATTAAAAACTATAACTTATAGTTGTAGCCTCAATCCTACTAAGATACTTTGAAATTATAGAAAGAAAAAAATCGTTCGCTTACCTTTTCTCTCAAAATATCACGTATGCGTCCTGCTTGATTTTTTGAACGATGTAATTCCAATTGTAGTTCCAGGCAACGTTCTTGCCAGTTGATCTGCATATAAAGAAATTCATTGAAAACTTTTGACCTTTACAAAAAAGGAAAAGACAAAAAAGAACTAACCTCCGGCACAGGCTGAGCATAATTATTGACTTGATGCACATCTAAGTAATCCGTTAAAGAAGAAAAATGTGGCCAAGGGGCATCAGCCCCATCTAGCGAAGAAGCTGGATTTATGTGGCAACCACTATCCTTTTGGTTTGATTTATTGCTACTGGTGCTGGCGGTCGATGAAGTGCTGGGCAAGCTGGAGGGTTTGGCTGGTATGGGTGGTGGTTTGGTTTGCCTTCTAGGCATTAAACGAGGGCTATTGGGTGTAGACTGGGCCGTTAGCTGTGCTTGATGATGCTGTTTGGGACCGCTAGCATTATGAAATCCTTCCATTTGATGTCTATTCAAAGGAATTTGTCCGCTAAATGATATGGCTCGCTTGGTCAGCAGCGGTGAAGCAGTCAAGGATTGTGAGGTTGCATATAAGGGAGGCAAGGAATACTGTTGTTGTTCTGTGTGGTGCAAAAAATTGGAAGAGTGCATATTATGCGGCAAATGTTGCTGCTGATAGTGTTGATACTGCTGCTGCATATAATGATGCTGCTGTTGTATGTGGCTGGGAGTATGGGTAGAGGGGAAGGTGTGTAAATAGTTATGAGCTCTTGCACCAGCTTCTCCATCTTGCAGGCGCACATGAAAATAATTATGAGTTTGCGTCAAATATTGATAATTTTGTTGCTGCTGCTGCTGCTGTTGTTGATAGTATTGCTGCTGTTGCTGCTGCTGCAAGTGAGAACTTGTACTACTGGTCCCACTGCCATTGCTAGCAGCTCCGGCGGAGGCTGGTGTTGCCCGACCAGATGTTGAGGGTGAAGGCGAAGAGGAGACAGATCTTCTGCGATTTGCAGGCAATTGTTGCAGATAATGAGTGGCAGGTTGTTGTTGCAAATTGGTCAGTGGATCAAAGATTTGTGACAATCTTCCCGAAGGCACTTCGTCAGACATTTAGGTGATTTAGGTCTCAGGGAATCAAGGTGGCGGGAAAAAAACTAATCTTAAAGCAGCATTAAATTCGAAAAAATCTCCAGCCACAGTAATCACATTTAAACTGAAAGTAAAAAATAAATAAAATAAAAATTAATATTTTTCCGCAAAGTTTCTTAAAAACATTATGAAATAATATTCTTTCAGATTAAGTTTGAAAATTTAAATCAAGTCAATTAAATCCTTTAATATTGTCTATTGTGGGGCATTTCTCTTCATTATGCTCCTATTTAATTTATTGTTTAAATTTAATTTAATTTCTAATTGAAAAACAAACTCTTTAAATTATAGTATATATCAAATACATTATTGTCAAGTGCAGAAATACACACGCATACATTTAAACAACTTCAACAAACATCATTTACTTGTCTTTGGCATTCGAATTTATGTGGAATTTACAAGTTTGTAGCAGAAATAAATGTCTGTATATTTTAATAAATTAATTTGTGATAATATTATTGTAGAATTAATTTCCTTTTGCTATTGCAAATTTATGCTGCACGTTGGCCAAAGGAAAGCTTTAAAGAACTGTAAAGAAATTAAATACTGCAGACAATTTTCGCTGTGAGGAAATTTTAAAAAAATTTTTACAAAAACTAAAATTTTCTTTGAAAGAAAATTTGCCAAAAATTTATAATGCAATATATTAAAAATACTATTGTTGAAAATTAGAGACAAATTTATTTTTTTCCCTAATATAATAAAGAAAATCAAAAATTTATATAAAAGGAAATTTTTTAAGGCTAGAGAAATTCCATATGTATGATATGTATAAAAATCATAGTAAAATTTACAGTAATATGCATTAAAGCAAGGTTGGAAACCGAAACAAATAACGGTATCGGTATTGATACCGGTACAATTATTTTAAAAATTTCGGTATCGGTAACGGTAACGGTATTTTTTTTATTTCGGTATCGATATTACCGGTACATACCGTTATCGAGTTTAAAATACCGGTATACCGCTATTACTGTGAAGTTTATTAATTCATACAGTGTATATAGCAAAAACCTCTTTTTATTAAGTTAAAAGTAAGTAATTTTACATAAAGTCTTTAGTAAACAGTTTCATAATAAGTTTTATATCTTGCACAGATTATTTACACAAGTGCAGTGTAAACTTGTATGTTTGTATAAACATACATACATGCATAAGTATGTTTAGATCAGAGCTGCCCACAGTGAGAAAACCGAGAGAAATGTATAAGCATATGTTTATTCATTTTTATAAAAAGCCGATTGATTTTCGGCACTCTTACGCTTCTCTGGGCAGCCTGGTTATAAACGTTTATACTAGTGTTTTTCAAACGGGATTTCTCGGAAAATGTGCGGGAATTCCCGGGATTCATGGCACTAGCACAATAGCTAAAACTTTACAACAATTAAGGCCGAGTTTACATCTGGCATACATGTGCTCTGAGACTAAAAGGCCTTTATTTGCCATAAGCAGAACGCGACGTTCAAAATTTAATTCTACAATTCATAAAAGTAAAAATAGAAATGTGCAAGCAAATAAAAGAAAAATTACAAAATAATTTCAGATTATCTTTGGTAAAAAGAACGATTCTATTAACGCTTATTCTGTACTAGTGATGCACGAATATTCGGCAATTTTTAAATATTCATATTCGCATTTGTATTCATCAAACTCAGGCGAATACGAATATTTTTCCAAAAAATTATCCTAAACCAAATTTAAGTAAATGGATAAAAATATTAGTTTGTACGAATCCATTAAATTTTGTATAGAAATTTTAGCTCATTTTGATATATTATTTCCTGACGATCATTGAAAATTTCAAATATTCGTATTCGCGAATATCAAAAATTGACATTCGTTACATTACTGCTCTGTACTAAAGTCATATTTTCAAAGAAATATTTGGGGTATTCACAAGGGTGTCTTAAGTGTCCTAAGTGTCATAATGTCTTAACATTTTAACATAGTTTAAAAAAATTGTTGTTGTGGCTCAAAAAAAAAGGTCATAAAGTAATAAGACTTTCTCAGCTATGTTTATTGTTTGTCATAACTACATGTAGAAATGCGTGAGAGTTTACCAAAGGAATTGAGAGAGAGAGAGTAAGAAATGTACAAGGTGTTAAAACCAAAATACAAATAAGTACAATATTTATAATTGTAAATTATAAGGGGTTGCTCACAGCAGTCATATATTTTCGTTTTATAACTTTAAAACGTGTTAATTTATGAGTACCATTTGAATACCCCAATTTTGTAATATTTATTTAAAAATATATATTTTTAAGTGCGGTCGGGCTTGTGTGTATTGTTTGGGCTTCGAGAGTTTTTCGTCCGTATAATCTTGCGGTTTTTTTTAACAACCACGTTGCCACTTCCTATGTGAATTCATACGTCGTGTACAGTCAGTCACAAAACTTTTTGAAAATACTGTTAATAAGATCCTGGGCATATGCCCTAGTTACTCAACCCATGTTTGTTCAACACCATATTATGCAAATTTACTTTGTATAATATGTATCAATAAATAAATAATTTTTTTGGCATTTACATATAATATTGGTATATAGTAATTTACTATTATTTAAAGAACTCAAATTGTATTATTTTTTTCTAATGTGCTTATAAAACGTTTTATTTAATCGATCTCATGAATTATAGTTTTTTTTTTTGTTAAAATAATTAAATTAAAAATATTTTGTATTGTTTTGCACTGAGCGGAAATTTCCCGGGAAGCCGAAAAGTCGTTCCCGCTTTCCCGGGAAATGAAAAAGTCCGGAAAAAAACTCTTACACTTTGTTGTCCATAAAAAGTAGTAAGAATTGAGCTGAATAAGAACGTCTAAAGGGGGAAATTTTGTTTCTGTAATTAATTTCAAAAAAAGTTAATTGAAATTAAGTTTTGTAATTTTTTTTAACGGAAATCGGTATACCGGTATTTTATAACCGAAATGAGTTCCGGTATCGGTATTGATACCGGTACCTAATTTTAACGGTATTTGAATCGGTATCGGTATTTTTACGATACCGTTTGCCAACCTTGCGTTAAAGTAAAATTTCCCAAGCAGGGAAATTTTATGTATGTGTATATATGCATTAAATTTTTTAATTTATAGAAATACAAATCGAATATAGTAGAATTGTTTGCAATATGCTTTAAAGTAAAATTTCCCCGTAATATGCGTTAAAGAAAAATTTCCCAATCAGGGAAATTTTATGCATATGTATATGTGCCATTAAATTTTTTTAATTTATAGAAATACAAATCGAATACAGTCAAATTTATTGAAATATTCTTTAAAGTAAAATTTCCCCCATAAGAAAATTTTTCCCAATATCAAAATTAAATATCCTTTTTTTAACTTGGTTTTGGTTTTACATGTTATTACTAAAGTTTCTAAACATATTATTAATGTTATAAAAATTTAAGTATTTTGCTGAAAAAACATTTATTCGATGCTATGGAAATTTCATATATATGTGTGTATTATAGCATTGCACAGATACATCTGTTTGCACTAGTTTTGCGTGTTTTTTGGTTCTGGTATGAACAAATATGTTATTTATCGTTTTCTGTTACTAGTTGTAAATGTTGATTTTTTAAGCAATTATTGTATGGTTGGGCAATGAGCAAATGAAAACAACACATTTATTTTTTTGTTTTTCTGAGGCAAATAAGATACATAAAACTGCTTTTACCATAAGTGCCTTATGATGTGTTGAGAAAAAATGTAATTGGCTGATGAATGGATGAATGAAAGCAAAATTGCACATACATATGTAAGTAAATGATACATGTACATGAAACACATGCATTTTTAATTACTCTAAGAGCAAAATTGTCTCTTTCTCTCTCTATACTTTGGCTGCGCCACAAAATAACATAACGAACGTCCGCACATACATCTGCACATCATGTATTTGTTTCAATAGTGGTTTTTTCATATATTTGTATTACAATATGTATTTTTTTGAGCAAAACCAGATCAAACAGTTGCTCAGCAGCGATACAATAAGCAATTGTTATTTGTTTTCAATTGTATTTTAATTTGGAAAAGCACGCACACACAATAACTCTTATACTAGTTCTGTCGCTCACACTACAATTATATGGTACATACCATGGTATATTTGTTTTGGCTATACAAACGAGTATACAAATGCAACCCTTTAGTGTGTATATGCCATTAAATTTTCTAATTAAAAGAATTATAAAAAGAATATAGTCAAATGTATGCTAATATACGTTAAAGAGAAATTCTTTCCAAGCTCAAATATAAATATTAATTTTTTCTCACAATTTTACACCCTAACCTAAGATTTTTCTAAGAGAAATTTTATTGATATTTAAAATAATATTTTCCAAGCACGAAATTTTTTTTTTTACAAGATAGGAAAAATTTTATAAAAAATTTTAAGTTTTATTTTAAGCGTTGCACAATTTTCAACTGAAGTTCAGTTAATAATTTTTCAAATCATTTTAGTGGGATTTTTAATATAGTTACACGTTTTACCTCAAAGTTAAGTTTTCCTAAAAGGGAAATTTTTAATATATGGCAATTTTATGAATATAACACAAATTAATTTGTTTATTTAACATAAGTGTAGAAATAATATACATAGTAAAATTTTAAATAATACATATTGCTTAAAATTTTAAATGTCTCTTGCCGAGATTTATCTTCTGTATAGTTTCAAATAATACAGCTTTAACTAAGATTTTCCTTCTATTCTTAATCACGCTTTCGGCTATTGAATTATATTACGAGAAAAAAAGGTTTTAAATTTAAGCTTAACTAAAATTTCCCTTTTAGGGAAATTTTATAAATAAATAGAAAATTTTCGAATTTATTGTAAAATTTTGGATAATAAGCTTTGGAATAAAATTTCCCTTGCAGGGAAGTTTTTCCAGACTTAGAAAATGTTGCAAAAAATTACTCAATTTCGTTTAAATATTTTAAAATATTACAAGTATACAAATATTTAATGTATTTTGGCTTAAACTAAAATTTCCCTATAAGAGAAATTTGATATGTTAAGGGAAATTTTTCGGATTCAATGTAATTTTTTTTATAATTGTAGTTTGTCATTAAAATAATAACATTTTTGAGAATTAGCTGTAAAATAAAATTTCCCTTGCAGGGAATTTTTTTCTCAAGCTTAGAAAAGGTTACAAGAACTAGCAAATTTTTTTAAGTATTTAAATATTTTTTATGTATTTTACTTCAAACTTAAATTTCCCTAAGCAGGAAATTTTTCAAATTTACTAAACATTTTTTTCCGCAATGAGACATATCATGTATATAGTAAAAATTGTAATAATAAGCTTTAAAATAAAATTTCCCTTGCAGGGAAATTTTTTCCATACTTAGAAAAAGTTGCCAAAATTACTCAATTTCGTTTAACTATTTTAAAATGTTACAAATACACAAATATTTTATGTGTTTAAGCTTAAAGTAAAATTTTCCTCAGAGTGAAATTTTATAAATTTTAGGAAATTTTTCGGATTCATTGTAAATTTTTTTTATAACGGTAGCTTATCATTAATATAATAAAATTTTTGAAAATTGGCTGTACGATAAAATTTCCCTTGCAGGGAATTTTTTTCTTAAGCTTAAAAAATGTTGTAAGAACTGGCAAATTTAGTTTATGTAATTGAAAATGACATAAATCTTGTCATATTGTAACTGGTTTTTTGAGAAAATTAATTTTTGTTTAAGGGATATTATCAAAATTGATCAGATTTTTAAGCAATTTTCTAAAAAAAAAATGTCTTTTAAAAAAACTTACTCTTTTAAAAACTTTCTGTTGGCTGATTGTTGATCGCATGCTAACTACAGCATACACATTTCATTAGCTCACGTATAAATATTAATAACTTCAATAAATTCAAAGGCATAGTCAGCCAAACCGGCCATTAGATGCCTAGGCATGCAATCAAAGCAAGAATACTACCTTGCTGGAAACACAAGTAACTAATATTTGTTTAATATTACTTGCAACGTGCCACTGCAGTTACTTGCAACAGTACAAAAGTAACGTATATGGATATAGTAGATATGCACACACATACATACGAGTATGTATGTTTATTACAGGCATTGTTCCTAGTGCTTGCGGAGTCGATGTTGAATCGTCTACATTAAACGGAAATGTCAAATCACAAATATTTATTGAAAAAGACACTAACACTATTGTTTGTTTGTTTGTTTGTTAAAGAGACGGCAGCATGTGCTGTTGTCAAGTCACCCAATCCCGCAGTGAGATTCGTTTTGCATTTTGCCTTTATGTTCAGTATTTAATATGCAACAAGAGTTAAAGTTGCAACAAAAATGTAAATGTGTAATTGTATGAGCAACATTAATTCATAAATGCCATGCTATATTATACGACGTTTGGTATTTAATGCAAATTATTACCGGGAAATTTTGTGTTATTTTGATGGTGCTTTTTTATTTCTTATTTCCTAGAAAACGTATTTTTGGTGGAGGACTTAAGAAATACTAATATCTTTTTAGCTGATGTCATAATTAGATAATAGCGATATATAAATTGTTTTTTAAATATATTAAAAACAACAGCTTTCTTTTATAAAGGGTATTGGCAAGAGACTTATTAGTGTCAAGGGTGTGTACTTTAAAAAAGTTCGGCGCCTTCTGACTTAAATCAATCAACAATGAATGCCATAATATCAATTTTAATACCTGACAAAAATTGCCAATAGTGCAAGTTACAAAAATTAATATTCAGCAAAGAAAACATTAATATGAGTATATTACTCTTGTAATATACAACCTTAACACATTCCTAAACAGTCAACAGCAGCAGCACCCCAACAGCAGTTGAACATCAGTGCTCTTAACAAAAAGACACGCACCCACTAAATACCAACTTACAACTGCTGCAGAGCAATATTTTATTTTCAATACTGTGGTGGTAATAGTTTTAGCTACAAAGTTTGCGTTTTACTTTTCACTACTACTTACATTCGCAGCGAACGTACGTACTTACGTTATTTTGTTTTTTTTTTCTTTCGTATTTTAATAAAATTATAGTCAGTAATTTTTATGCTCTCCCCTTTGGTTTATTAACTCGAAAGTTTTACTAGGGAATAGTTGCGAGACGACAGATAGCAGGAATAACTAAAACTACACGTTTAAATTCATGTTAAATATGCGCACATGTGTGGCGCATTTTAATTAGATTTTATCGTTATGGCACCAGCGACAAAAAGAAAAGGAAAACAGCAAACAACTCTTATACGAATATGTTCAGATCTATCTAGTCATGGATAAATATAAACGTTAAAATAAAAGTACTTTTACGAGAAGAATAATGCTGAAAAGGGGCTTTTTAAAAAAGTATATTTTTTTTAAGAAAAAGTACTATGAATTTGAATAACAAAAATTAAAAATTTTAAAAACCCCCGACTTTTTTCAGAAAAGATGTTATATCTTCTAAACGGCTGGACCGATTCAAACATAGCTAAGAACCCTCTCGATCAAGTCATCTTTCAAACAGAAAAAACTAAATGAAAATCGGTCCAGCCGTTTGGCCTGTACGTGGACACAGACAGACACACAGATACACAGACACACACTACAAACTTATAACACCCCTTTTTTTAAAAAGCATATTTTGAAAAAAAACACATTTTCAAAAAAAAATACTTTTGGGGAAAAAATACTATATTATTTAAAAAACCATTTACTTTTGACAAGACACTTGTTTAAAAGCATTTTTTGTATACGAGTAGTATTGCTTTTGCACAACAAAAATTTTTTGTAAAACAGGCATTTTTAACCGAAAAGATTTTTTTAAAAAAATGTAGTTAAATATACTTTTTATAAAAAAAAATACTACTAGTTAAAAGTTACTTTTTGTAAAATATGTACAAAAATTTTATAAAAAATTTTTTGTAGCAACGTCCTTTTTTTAAAGTAAAAACTTTTAATTAAGAATTTTTTTATAAAAAAATATAATTTTTTAAAAAGATTAATTTTTTTAAATATATTTTTTTTAAATATTTTTCTTTAGCACTTGTTGTTAGCAAGGTACTTTTTGCAAAGTTACTTTTTATAAAAGATTAACGGAAAAGGTAAATTTTTAATATAAAACGCACTTTTTGTAAAAAAAGGTACTCTTTATTAAAAAGTTATTTTTGGTAAAAAAAAGTTACTTTTTGTTAAAAAAAGGACGTTTTTACAAAAAATAATTTTGTAATACATAAAAACTTTTTGAACACATTTTTTAATAAAAATTAAATTTTTTTAAAAAGGATTTATATAAGAAACTTTTTGTTGCACTTTTTGTTACTAAGGTACTTTTTGTAGAGTTACTTTTTATAGAAATTAACCAAAAGGGAACTTTTCGTAAAAATAGTACTATTTTGTAACTAGAGTACTTTTTGCAAAAAAAAAGGTATGTACTTTTTGTAAAAAATATACTTGTTGTAAAAAAAAGTACTACTTGTAAAAGTTTTAATTTTTGTAAAAAGTACTTTATGTAAAATAAGTACTTGTTGTAAAAAAGTAACTTTTGATCAAGATGGTTTTGGTAAAAATGGTACTTTTTGTTAAAGGGGTACTTTTTGTTAAGAAATACTTAATAAAAACTTTGTGTTTCAAAAAGTAATAATTAGTTCCAAAAAATACATATATTCTTTAACATCCACAATTTATAAAAATGCTTTTTTTAGAAATCTGTATTAATTTTTGTACAAAAGATACTTTTTGTAAAAAGGTGCTTTTTATAACAAATATTATTTTTTTTTTATAAAAGGTATGTCATAAAAATTTAAATTTTCACTAAAAAGTACTACTTTAAAAATAGTAATTTATGTAAAAAAGTACTTTTAATAAAAAATCTATTTCTATAAAAAATTAATTTTTTTACAAAAAATGTACTTTTCACAAAAATGTACTTTATGTAGCAAAATACTTTTTAGAACAAAAGTACTTTTTGAAACACACAAAAAGGCTTATTTAATAAAAAAACTTACTTTCTATAAAAAAAAAATTTATAGAATTGTTTTTAAGAAAAAGGTATTTTTTATAAAAAAATAGTTTATGTTTATGGAAAAAATAGTTTTAAAAAAGTACTTTATGAAAACTTAAATTTTTACAAAAATTTACTTTTCATAACACAAACTTTATGTAGAAAAGGTACTTTTTATAAGAACGTACTTTTTATAAAAAAGTACATACTCTTAAAAAGTCTATTATAAAAAAGTACTTATTATTAAAAGGTGCATTTTATAAAAAAAAATTGCTTTTCAGAAAAGGATACTTTTTATAAAAAAAAAAATACTTTTCATATACATGACACTTTTTTTAAAAAATGGTTATTTTTTATATAAAAAATTACTTTTTATATAAAAGCCCTTTAATTAGTACTTTGTTTAAAGAAAAATAACACTCAGGCAATAAATGCCTACTATTATTACTAGGTGTTACCTTTTTTTTAGGAAAGGTATAGGGATAGAGAAGACAGGCGGTGAAGGAAGACACAGAGAAAAGTTTCATTCTTTTACAACTCTGCTCTTTTGCACGTTTTTTTTTTAATAATGCAATGTTGCAGCGCCTCTGGCGTTAAATGAGCCGTATTAATTTTTCGAAGCTGTAGTTGGTAGCCATTTTATTAAATAAGAAAAGTACTTTTACTTTCACTATTATATTAAAGTTCTGAATGTTTCAATTCAAATTCCCAAAGAATTTTCCTACACAAAATTGTTGTATATATTTATATGCAAAAGTTGGAAATTTTTTCAAAATATTTGTGTTCATGAAATAGTTTAAAAAGTTAGTAAATGATGTCCCTTACTGACATATATATGTATGTATTTGATACTTCAGATCAAATAATTTTTTCAAAAACAAACACCAAATGTTCAAAAATAATTGCTTGTCATCATTATTTATTAAATGGAGGACAAAAAGAGAAGAATACCTATGGTTTCTTAATCGTTCTTTCTAATCTAATCGGTCTAATCGTTGCTTTCGATAACGAGCTGCTTCGATCACATTTTTTCGCTTGGAGATTATGGCATCCACTATCAAACAATGTAATAATATGGTGCGATATGGAATGGCATAATCAGAAACTGAAAAAACGTTATCGAATCAGCCCGATATCGGATCCGACGATTAGAACCTTGGGCTCTTAATTTCCTCGATAAGACTGAATTCACACACAGCAATTTTTGTTGAGTATTTTTTTAGTTTGGTTGTGAGAGGAAAATCTGATGGCTGCCTTTTGCATTATCTTTTCCTCTTTCTCTCAGTCTAATTTGCAAAAATATTCAATAAAAAAATTCAAGTAATATGAGCATATTTCCTCATTCACAATACGACTGTCGTTGCTATTGTGTATTTGTTTCAATTTTAAGCTATAACACTAATAACTGTGTCATTTGGCAACATCCACCGTCAATACAGGAAAGAAGACAAAATAAACAAAAAGAAGAAGCCTCTGCTATGCAAACAACTAAATGCCGCAAAATATGCAAATAAATCCTTACAAATATGCATCATCATCATGTAACAAATTCGTACGAGTATAATGAGCATGACACTCACACTTGCATACACATTTATGCATCCACACACATACATACATACATATAATAGCAAGAGTATGTGTGTACGAGTAACTTGCATGTGCATGCTGATTTTGTGGTTGCATATGTTTATAAGAATTGATCTCAGAAATATGAAAAAAAAACACAAACAAAAGACTGCTAAACAAAACGGAAGCGCGCACAGACACTAGAAATTATAGTTTCAAATAAACAAAAGGGGAAATTGGAACAACACAGTTACAGAAGAAATTGTTTATTTGTGCTGAGTGTTTGTGCAACAGCTTTGCTAGTATGTACATACATATGTACTTTTGTATTTAGAAGTGAACAATTGCTTCATCAATTTAGTTTCGAAAGTTTTATATAAAGGTCTATTAAAAAACCATTTATATCAGAGCATTCTTTCAGATGAGAAATGTCATGGTGAAAGATGAGCTTTTAAGAAAGTAATCAAAAAATTAGCTTAAAAACTTAAAAAAATTTTATTATAAACCAAATGAGAATTCTTATATATCGAACCTATAACGCAAAAAAATGGTTTTATTTAAAATGAGTTTAAAGTTGCATAACGCTCTCAAACAGGAATCATACATGATATTTTTACACTATGCAAAAAACTACCAATGTTAAATCAACATGAAAACATTTTGATTGGAATTACTTATTATTAAATTTATTAGAAATAATCACCCTAATGTTAGTTGCCGACATCGACGTCAGTTTAACACAATATCAAAAAATTGGGGCTTGTGTACCCGTTGTCGAAAATAACTGACTCCTGTGTCGATGTCGGCAACTGGAATAAGGGTGAATATGTTGCTTAATTATGTTGGTGTTCATTTGTTTTGTTCATAGCTACAATGCTTAGCTGTGTGACTTGGTCTTATTTTGTTGTTGTTTCTTCTAATATTCGTGTTGTGTAAATAGGCGACAAACTTCGCATTGCAAGCGAAAACTTCCTATTGCTGGATAGTATTGTAGTCGAAGGATTGTAGATTCCATTACTGCCGTATGCTCTACGTGGTTTTGCAGACAACCCAAAATATCTTATTAACTATAGCTTTAATATTACAAAAATTTTATGTTAAATCAATTAAAGCATAATAAATTAAAATTTAATTGACTAACACGAGATTATTTCAAGTTCAAATCTTGGGCCGGAGAGGTCAAACATAACAACACATTTTCCTAATGCCTGAGCCAATACATACAATCTATAAAATGACAACGTTAAATTAAATTCATGTTGATTCAACGTGAAATAGCTTTGATTCAACATGTTTCGTCATTACTTTATTTTTTACTATAAATCATGTTGAATTAACATGAAACACATTTGAAGCAAAATCATTGCAAACAGAAAACGTTAAATTAACCTTATTCTCGTACATTTTTATATGAAATTTATCTGAGTTATACACTCAGATAATAATAATGATGTGGCGATTAATTCTGCAACATTCACTTTATAACCGAATTTTCGGAGTTATGACATTTTTGCAACAAATGCTCAATATTATATGGTAATGTAGGTTATAATATATGTTATTGTTTTGTTTACAAGGTTTGTTAACATTGAGTAATGTTGATGAATAAGTCTAATAATTCTCATTTAGTTAATAAGTGAAACTGTATAATTCTGCTGGTTCCTAAAACAATTGAAGAGCAAGTCATGACTTCATACGAACAGTAGTAATAATGCCATCTTGCTGAGTTGGCAGTACAGTAGTCTACTAATTGAAGAGTTTCAGGTTCGAATCCTGCCGTAGACTCTGGGTGTTTCTGTTTAAAAAAAAAAGGATGCTTGAAGTACCGCCTAGGGACTTTGTTATATAACAAACATAGATTTTGGAATACAAGAACTTCATTATTTTCCATTTATTTGTAGTTTAGTTAGTAGAGTGCAAGTAGATTTTTTTTTAAAGAAAAGTAGCACTCAGGCAATGAATACCTACTACTATCACTAGGTGTTGACATTTAAATGAAAGGAATAGTGATAGGGAAGACAGGTGATGAAGGAATATATAGAGGAAAGCTTCATTCTTTTAAAACTCTGCTATTTTTTGCAAATTTCTAATAATGCAGTGTTGCAGCGCCTCTGGTGTCAATCAGGTGCGTTAAATTTTTGAAGCTTTGTTTAGTAAGCATTTTGTTGGTCACTTTACTTCGTCAATGATTCTGTTACTCAATACCGACGAAGGAGAGCCCTCCTTATGTCACATTAGGATTAGTATACGCTGAAGTCGGTATAGTTCAGTGACCATCATTACTTGAACTTTGTCCTTTTGTCCACTATGCAAGTCTCGCTCAAACTAATCAGCTTAGCAATAAGACTTGCATGGTGTAAACTAGGAGTTTCGTACAACAATCGATAGAAAGGGATAATAGTGCTTACCTGAGCAAATTTTATGCTCCATACGTCTACCATTTTGTGCCTTCAAATGATTCATTTAATTTCCAATGGATGATTGGCTCTATCATTGATTTTTCATGGACGCTATTTGCACAATGCATTTGCCAAAGCATACATTTGGTGCAATCTATATTCTCACGTTACTGCTGTTATTTCAATCACAACAAAAAAAAATCGAGACACCCTGAGCGAGGACACCAGAAAAGCTCGCACACATACACACACACACACAAACGCATACGGTCTAGAAACGATAATAAAGAATATTTTATTAATTTGCCAACTGTGACAAACAAGTCTTGATCTTCTTGCAACATAAATATTCTTCATCCTAACGAAATGCATAAAGCGAAGAGCACAGCTGGACAGTTTCCGGTTTACTGCAGTTGGAATTTGTTTTCTTGCAGACACATACATACAGACACATGCATGCATACATATATACACATCGTTACCTTAATATATTAAGGCCCTAACTCATTGTTTTTGAAATCTAGATTTTTTTATTATTCGTTACACTATATATGGTCCTTCTATCGAAGTATACAAAAAAAAAGTAAATTTTAAAAAAAATAATGAGTTAAGACCTTTTTATATATGAAGGTAACGATATCCATAGAGAAAAGTCATTTATTGTTATTAACATTTGTGTGAAAGGTAAATGTTTGTAGCTGAAGGCATTTGTAAGAACAAATAATGCAAAGTGAAGAAATATCAAGGCATGTATGTGGGTGCGTTGCTCTACTTGCATGTTGCAACATCAATAAAGCCAAAGTCAAATACCCCATAGCCTTCTAAATCGCATATACAAATGTAGGTAGCTTCTAAGCAAATGTTAATATATGAAGCTATTGCAGTGAATTTTCAATTTCCTTTCTGTCAAATGGCATTCGTTGGATTATTTGCTACAAATATTTACACAAACGCATACGAATTGAAATTTTTGGCGTGACTCAAGTGTTAGTTGAAACAAATATTTGTTTATAATGTTCAAATTGAGGCTTTGTGTGTTGTTGTTGTTTGCAAATTAAAAATTAATTAAAAACATTTAAAGTGGTAAAAAAGGGTAGAGGAATTATAAAAGATTTCATAGCGATTAAGTTAACTGAACTATTTACAATAATTTATATTTTTTGAAAACAGAAAATTGAAATTAATAAACCAGCCAGTTAGACAAGCCCAAGTTGGCTGCTTAAAATATATATAAAAAATTAAATTAAAATAAAAATATTTAAATACATACCTTCAACAGCTTTAAAATATTGGGCACCAATGACTTTTGTTTACCAGTTGTAATATTTTAACGTGAAAAAATGCTTGTACAATATGTAGGGATATGCAGGCAGGTAAGCAAAATGTGTGTTAGTAATTAAGCAAATTTTTTTTCTTAATGCCCATACTTTAACAAATTTTTAATTTTATTCATACAAAAGCTTGCTAATATTTCATTAAATTTCCTAGACAATTTTTTAATGTCAGTATTTCAGTGAATACCCTTAATATCATTTAATGACTTTTAAAAAACTTACAACACAAATCATACAAATGAAATAAAAACTTGCCAACAAAAAATAAAAATAAATAAATAAAAAATTCAACAACAAGTTGTTGCAATAGTTTTTCCACATTTCGTTATATCCTCTTCCCTACCCATCCACCCCTCAACCAAACAACCAACCAATATTTTTATTATTTTTATTTTGTTTTGGTTTTCCTTTTGTGTAAAACTACTTGTAATGACCATGTTTAACCAATTACACCTGGTCTTTTGGTAACTCGAGTCATGTGGGAATTCGTTTGTTTCATTTAAAGGCGGCAAGCAGTCTTTTTGGCGAACAAAAAAAAATCCTCTAACATCTTACGTTGCCCAAAAAAAGGTACGGCACAAAGCGAGTTAATTTCAAATATAAATTTTGTAGTATTTTTTCATATTTTGTAAATGGCAAAACAAAATTAAAAATAAAAAAAATATTTCCAACCATCACAATTACTAACTAATAAGCCTAGTAAGTCAATAATTATTGTCTTTTTGAATGAAACACAAGTATTTTTTATTTAAAACCACTTGATTTTTCTTTACTAACACACTTGAAACCACTTTATATGGAATTTAACAGTGACTATCAATTGACTGGTCATTTGATCGGTAGTGATGAGTGATATATTCATCAATTACAATGCACTACAGTGGTTTTTGATGTTTAAATAAAAAATGACCGATCCTTACGTATTTTTATCTATTGATTACGATGACGTCATTAATTTTTCCTTATCAGCTCCAGTTTTAAAGATATAGTGAAATTTAGCATTTGCATCATTTACACCACTTTTTGTATTATTTCGTTAATATTTCACGAATGGTGGTCCTCTAAACTTAAAAATACTTTCTGGATTATTAATCTACACAAAAAGCTCGTTCATATAGATAGAATCACATTCCTGAATATATCAGGATATCTTATTGCTATTGTAAGGATGTTAAAAATCTTGTGTTTTTAGTTTAGTCCTTAAAATTTTTTGGATTATAATTTATTTTAACCCAGTTTAACTAGTCCTTGTATATTTTTGGTCGCTTATTACGAAAATAGGTTTATTACTTCTCTAGGCCCTCCAGTTTCAGAGATATTGTGAGTTAGGTAAAACAATTAATTTAAATTTTTCTTTTAGAACGAAATCCAAAAAAAAAAAAAATGTTTTTATATTACTTTTGTCAATATTCAGGTCGTTAGTGCAATTATTACGAAAAAATATTGTATGGACCAGTCAACAAATTTAAAACATGCGATATATTAAGTACATATAAGTCAAAATTTTTCTGGACTGGTCCATACAACATTTTTTTTATAATTAAAAAAATGTTAAGGACTAAACTAAAAACGCATCCTTACAGATATCCTGATATATTCATCAATGTGACTCTATCTATATGAAAGAGATTAATAATTCAGAAAGTATTTTTTAAGTGTGAAGGACCATTCGTATTAGTCAAGTGTGATTAGCTGTAGTTGATAGGTATATACGTCAAGTACGATCAGTCAAACCTGACTAATATTTTAACAATCATTGAATTAACAAAACCAGTAGAGTGAGCAGGACGCAACATTACACGTACACAAAATTTTCATTCACATTCTTCATTTTGCCCTTAATACAGAAACTTTGTTCTACGAAATGACTTATATATCTTTCACCACTACCGATCTCACGCGGTAGTCTACTATCAATGACTGTAAAATACAAACAATATGACGCAGCTTGTTAAAATCCTGACAGCCTGTTGACAGTAGTTGCCAGTGTTTTTTTTTTTTTTTTTTTTTGTAATTTCAGTAAAGAAGCAGGAAATTCAAAGAGTACAAAAACTACCAAAATGTTATTGAGAATTGGACAGACAGACAGGCGTTCAACAATGTTTACAAATGATAAATTTTTTTGGGCAACATTAATTTTCATTAAGAAATTTTTGGAAAAATAAATACTATACCTATGATATGCATAGTAAGTAAATCAAAAAGGTTTTATTAGCGTGTTTAAATCGTAAAGTATCTGGGATTTCTGCCTCAAAACACTAGACTTTAAATTTTTTTTGAAGCTCTTTGAAATTTTTAGTTGACAACAATGCATTTCGCTTAACATTTCTTTAACATTACAAAAAATATACTGTAAAGCTCTTTTATTTTAGCAGAGAGTGAAAACTACACATTTTCTCTATCTCACTTTCTCCCCCACAAACACACGCGCACACACGCGACAAGCCCAAACAAAAAAAAAAACAAAGCCACTAACAGAAATGAAAAACTGCAACAGTTTACAGTGTAAACTTTACACCCTCTAATTTGCAAATGAATGCACTAGTGTTCAGCGTTGTCAACTCGGTGCTTTTCGCACCGTTTTTAGTGCTTTTTGAAATTTTCGACGCGAAAAATTTTGAAGTTAGTGCTCGTTGCTTTTTTAAACTAATTTTTGGTGCTTTTTATTTCTTGGCGGTGGCACTAAACCCAAAATTCAAAAAGAATTTTCCTTATATAATATATATATATATTTTTTTTTGAAGAAGTCTAACATTTAAAAAACATAAGCACTGAAGTTAAATGGAACATTTCAAGATATTCTAATAAGATTGTACAAAACTTGGTTGAAGAAATACATACGTGCATTTTATTCTCAAACCTTCACATTTTAAGCACAATTAATGGAAACAGTGTTTTGCCACTCGACAAAGAAGACATAATGCAAATATAGTCTAATAGCGAAATATTTTCTAGTCAAACTTCAATGTTTAATCGCAGAAGTTGATCACGTTTTTACCTTTATTGCTTTATTTAGATCTAAAATACGTAAAAAATTATCCTTGCACTTGGCTTTATATATTTAAAAGCGGTCTAAAACGAGAAAATTGTGTTCCTAATAGAGCTGCCGTTTTAGGTTACATATTTATAACCTACTTCGTAACTTTTTTCTAAAATAATAGTACATATAATTTAAGTTTATATAACTTGGTTAACTTGCAAATTACTTTTTTTTTAATTTTTTTTTTTTTTTTTTTTTTTAAAGAGAAGTAACACTCAGGCAATTAATGCCTACTACTATTACTAGGTGTTACCTTCTTTAAGAAAGGGATAGTGATAGAAGACAGGTGGTGAAAGAAGAGATATAAGAAAGCTTCATTATTTTACAACTCTGCTTTTTGCCCGCTTTTTAATAATGCAGCGTTGCAGCGACTTCTGGTGTTAATTGAGGCGTATTAATTTTGAAGCTGTGTTTAGTAGCCATTTTATTGGTTATTTTACTTCGCCGATGATTTTTGCTACACAATACCGACGAAGGAGGGCGCTCTGATGTTACATTAGGATTAGCATCTGCTGAAGTCGTATAGTATAGTTCAATGACCAGTGACTATGCCTTCATCACTTGAACTTTTCCCACAATAACTGTGAATATTGCGTATGCTGTGAAAGAATGTTTCCACTCCATTGTTTATTAAAATTTTGAAAGTCTGGATTTTGAAAAAAATTAACTACTACTCCCATCGAGCTCAAAATCTAATCAGCAAGTCAAAAATACTTGCCAATTGCTGCTAATTTTACTAATTTCAGGTGATTTGTTTCTTCGTTGACGAAAAAAATTAAATTTTTTATAATAACTTAAAAAGGTTTCGTCAAACTAATTTTAGAATTCACTGATTCTCATAAAATCAAAATGTGTATCGGATGCTTCAAATTTGAAATTTTAGGAATAAAATGCAAGTTCAACCGATTTCTATATTTTTTATATACAAAATTTTTTTTATACAACAAAAAATTTTAATTTAGTGCTTTTTTACTTAAATTACGCGTTTTTTTTCCTGGTTTCAGTGCTTTTTGAAATTTAAAAGTTGACAACGCTGCTAGTGTTGCTTTCTGCTTACAGTTGTCGTTGTTGTTGTTGTTGTTGTTGTTGTTACAGAAAATTTACTATTGCTTTTGTTATAAATTTGTTGATTGACTAGTTGCAGTGCAACGAACTTTTGTGCCAATTTTTTTTCTTTCGTTACTGCATGTGAATTAAATTGAATGAATGAATAGCTTTACATGATCTCGATTTTTTGTTTTTGTAATTTTAAGCATGCATTCCTTAGTCCCTATTTACACTATGCAAGTCTTATTGCTAAGCTGATTAGTTTAATAGGAGAGAGAGAGACGGGGGGAAAAGAAACGTTGCTATTCCCCTCGTCTCTCTCTCCCTGAAACTAATCAGCTTAGCAATAAGACTTGCACAGTGTAATTTGGGACTTATGACTGCAACTCCATGCAGGCGTGTTTTAAAGGGGTTATTTGTTTTAATTTTTTTATGTTTTTGTTTTTAGTGGTGTTTATGTCACAGTTTGTTTGTTTTTGCTTTACTTTAAATAGTGTGAGAAAGAGTAAGAGAGCGAGCGTGAGAAAGTGAGTACATAGTTTAGTAAGTAACAGTAGTTTTATTTACAAACAAACAGTTTTTTTATTACATATTAACTTTGCAAAGACAAACAATTCTTTAATGAGCTTTTTTGTTGTTGTTTATGTGTGTTAATAATTTTGAAAATATACTGGGTGACGAAAAAGTCGTATGTATGCACAATTTAATGTGATTTTAAAACTTTGCAGAGAATTATAAAATGTATTTTTTATCATACTTGTTTGCATTCATTATAGTGTTTTGCAGATCACTTTTTACACAAAATACATAGATATATACATACATATGTATTTATGTACAATGTGAATTCATACCAGCTGATCTCATTTCAGAAAAGGCGAATCCAAATTAGGTGGTCTCAACTACTCAGGTATTCGCCGCTTGTGATTTTCATATATGTACGTGAGATGTGAAAACACATCATTAAGTACGTTTTATCAACATCAAAAGTATGAATGTACATATGTATATGAATTTGGCCGAGTACAGCTTATATGAATTTGCCTTGATTTCAGGCGACGATGATCAGGTGTTAATTTCTCTGGTGTCAAATCGAATGAAGCATACTGAGATTTTTTGACAGCAAGAAATTGTACACCAGCCAGTGTTACCATATGTGAAGATTTATCTTATTTTTGAAGTTTTTAGAAAAAAAAAAGATTTCTTATCTAAAAATAAGATTTTTAAAAATTTTACTTTTGGTACTTTTAAAATATTGTTGAGGGATTTTTTGACTAAGCTACTTACAAATTTTCTAATTTTCTTCATAATGATCTCACACATATTCTATACAGTAAATATTTTGTGTTATTTGGCTTTACTTTTAATAGTTCACAAGAAGCAAAATAAATTTTAACTCATTTTCATTCAATAAAATAACAAAAAAAGATTTTTATATTTGTGATTTGAACGGGCTAAGGTTCGTATTGCTTTTTAAGCCAAATTACATGTGATAATTATTAATGAACAAATAACACCAAAGTCTGTTGTAAATATTCTGACTAACAACACGTAGTTGAACGGAACAGCCAGCCGTTTTCGAAGGCCACTAAACCTTCATCATCAGCGTTCTTTTGTGTTTGGTCCACTGTGTGTGGTGTCAGTTGATGTAGATTTCTGCTTTATATACTTAGCATTTTATTGCAAATGGAATATGTGAATTGTTTTGATTCATCGTATTTCAATTTGCTGAAAGCTTTTTTGTATTGTAAGCTCAATTTTACCATCACTATATTTACAACAGTCTTACCATTGTCGTTTTGTTCTTTTTACTAATTATACACATATTACTTAATTTGCTTATTTTTTGTTCTACTTAAGACAAACTTTTTTGGTTTGTTACTATTAAGTATATTTTTATTTAATTTTTGCCACAGGCCCACGGCTATTAATTTTTAGTTAATTTTAATTATTATTCGAACTCCATTTGTTTCTATATTTGTGATTTGAACGGGCTAAAGATTAAAAAAGATTTTTGGTAACAAAAAAAAGATTTTTTTTCTCCGCTTGAAGATTTTTGACAAAATATATATAGCAACACTGACACCAGCTAATATACATACATATGTACATACATACATATTAGTGATGCTCGAATAGTCGTATTCGTCTTCGAATTGCCGAATATTCGGCAATTTTTAATGCGAATACGAAGCATTCGTATTCGTCAAATTCAGGCGAACACGAATACGGATATTTAAAAAAAAAATAAATAAATATATGCTTAAATCCTAAACTAAATTTAAATAAATGGATAAAAATATTAGTTTGTACGAATCCATTAAATTTTTTATAGAAATTTATGCTTTGTATCATTTTCAAATATGATTTACTGACGATCATTAAAATTTTAGGTAGCTTTTATTAACTAGTACGCCAACAGGAGTATGAAGTTCTTTTTCATAACAATCTTTTAATGTTTCATATTGCAGGCGTAAATAGAGCCCTAATTTAATGACTATAAATTTCACATGAAATATTCGTATTCGTATTCGCGAATATCGTTTCAAATATTCGTATTCGCATTCGTATTCGCGAATATAAAAAATTGACACTCGTTACATCACTAATACATATAATTATATGTACATATGTACATCTTTTTCTGCAGTGTTGCATTTTATTTCAAAATGAGTTTACCTGGTGTGAATTCGCCTTGCATACAGTGTTACCATATGTGAGGATTTATCTTATTTTTGAAGTTTTTAGACATGTTAAAACGACAAAAAAGATTTTTTATTTTAAAATAAGATTTTTAAAAATTTTACTTTTATTACTTTTAACTTATTATTGAGGGTTTTTTTTACCAAACTACTTACAAATTTTCTGATTTGCTTCATAATGATCTTACACATATTCTATATATTAAATATTTTGTGTTATTTGGATTTAGTTTTAATAGTTCACAAGAAACAAAATAAATTTTAACTCATTTTCATTCAATAAAATAACAAAAAAGATTTTTGGTCATAAAAAAAGTTTTTTTTGCAAGATTTTTGATCAAATAAATATGGCAACAGTGCTTGCATATGTATTTAATAGCTAGTAAAAACTAATTTTAATTATTTTTGTTGTACTTGCTGTATTTTTCATTAAGAGTATTTAATTCGAACCATGCATGATGCATCGTGATGCATTTATGCATTCATTGCACTTATTTTCTGATTGTAGTTTGCTTTATATGTAAGTAAATGTGTTCGTTTTTGCATTTTTTCGTAAAAATATATATTTTAATGATAAAAAAAGATTATTTGCAAAAATGCATTTTCCCTACATCTTACAAGCACTATACATATTAATATCTAAATGTAGGCGTAAAGTCTATAATTAAACATACAGTCATTGTTGCAACAAATTCAAATGCATTTTCTTGTTAGTTTAATTTTTTATTTATTATTTTTTCATTAAGTAGGTATTTTACTACAACTTGGGTGCGGGTTTTTTGCAATTGTTTTATTTAAATAAATTAATTTTGTCAGTGGAAATATTCAAGCAAACGAAGTTCAATGTAAATGAAAACATTTGTATGTGCATACATATGTACATATCGCTCGTTTACTTTAACATCGTCATAACTCACAAAAATGTGTATTTTTTTTTTTTTTTTTTTTTGTTAATAATGCAGAATTAATCCACATATCGTTATTTTAATATAGAAAGGCCCTGACTCATTAATATTTTTTAATCGAGTTTTTTTTGTATATTTCTATACAAGAACACCTCGAACATATCGAAAAATGCAAAAATCTCGGTTAAAAACAAACAAAATGGTTTGGGCCTTTCTTTAATTAGGTAACGATATGATTATTACTATTGTGCTAAAATTGTATACATACAAATATTTTGTGTAGTCAACTCTTGAGAGATATATTAAATTTTTTTATTTTCCATTAAATTGTGTATAAAATTAAAGCTTTAAACTCGTTTTCTATAAAAACTAATTTTTCTGATGCACAACGTTTTTGTAGTAAATACTTATGTATTTTTATTAATAAAACCAGCATTGAAATTAATAAAAATTAGTTTGACAGGGGACAGTTTGAATTCAGGGCGGGTGCAACGCTACGAGAAAAAATGCGTATTGACGTTGCTAAGACGGCTTTTCGACACCCAAGGTTTACCATAGTCTTGAGTTTTCAGGAGAGAAGGGAAAAGAGAATGAGAGCCCTAAGCAATAGCCCTTATTCGTCTTAATTGTCGTTATGATTTGCATTTTACAAAAAAAAAAAAACAAAACTTGAAGGCGATGATATTGTTTTGAACCAATTTTAAATTTGTTGTCGCCGTTTTTATTTTTTCTACAAAAAAAATTGACGGCGGCGATGATACTTTTTTAAAACGACTTTAAATTTATTTTCGCCGTTTTTTTTTCTACAAAAAAAATTGACTGCGATGATATTGTTTTGAAACGACTTTGAATTTGTTGTCGCCGTTTTTGATAACGGCATTTTGAAGCGAAAATTTATAAAACGGTAGAAATTAAAACAATTACTCTGAATTAGTTTGAGAAATTTGCAAGAGTTGTAGAAGAATTCTTCTCTTGCAATGGGATTTCACAGAGGACCTGTTCGCAGTAATTTTAAAGAGCAGTGGGAAGAAATCGGAAAATTATTGAATTCTCCTGGCCCGCCAATAAGATTAGGAGATATATGGCAAAAGTTAAGCAAATGATGAGCGTAAATAGTGCAATATAAAAATGAAATTTTTTAATATGTTTTACACGACTTGAAGTTTAAAGTTGAGAAGAAAATGGTCGCCAAGAAAGCTGAATATCATGCAACGGTGGAGGGATATTTAAGAAGTTTACATTTAGCCCGCTAGAGGAATCTGTGGCAAAACTGTTGCAATTTGAAAGGCAACTGAACCCTGAGCGTGCAGTTCAGGGAGTCCAGCTGACGAGGGCAGAAGTAGAAAAAAGTGAGGTTTTTAAGCTTCTATGGAAGTAGACAAACCTGAAATTTGTGTGGCTTGTATTGAGTCTGAATTCGTCTCTCAAGTAAAAAATATTTTTAATTTAATTTTAACAAAAACGATAAGTACTCGACTTATTATTTTGCAACTCTGCTTCTTGCACGCTTCTTTTAATAAGGCAGTGTTGCAGCGCCTCTGGTGTCAATGAAACATATTAAATTGACGAAGCTGTGTTTAAAAGCCATTTTATTGGTTATTTTACTTCGTCAATAATTCTGGTATACAATACCGACGAATGAGTGCGTGTTGATGTTACATTAGGGTTAGTACCCGCTGAAGCCAGTGTAGTTCAGTGACCAGTGTCTATGCCTTCATTAATTGAACTTTCCTAAAACAACGAACACAAAGAGAGACTATTGTATATCAGAGAAACGCGTGGTTTTGTTTCTTAATGACTTCGCAGTGGCCGAGCTCGAACCCAACACCTTCTTGTAAGCTAGAAGGATGCCTACTGTTTCGAACTCATATGCATCCACAGTAGGTGATTTTCCCCTAAAAATTAAGCACAACCTCTCAAACTTATCTACCACTTTTCACAATCTCCACTAACTTTTAGCCAGATTTTCTCAATAAAATAAAAATGCTGCCATAAAAACCAACTATCACACAAAAATAAAAATTATAAACCTTAAGTTAACACTTTATAAAACTCTCAGCATACAAAATGCTTTTTGTCATGTACAATTTTCACCTACGTTTATTTACCTGAATCATTTTTTTTCTCATTAATTATTAATGCAGTTCAACCAGAGACGATGATGATGATGACGCTGATATTGGTAGACATAAGCTGAAAGAATGAAGTCAAACATATGAACATAGGAAGCAGCACATGAGTGCATACATACACATGATATGTATGCATGTATATATAAATAAAACAAGCATGCTACGTGTTGCATCATTCAAGCTTTTTTTAGTTGTAGGAATTTTTATATATAAGAGAATCCTTTTTACTTCCTTCTTTTCGTATACACAAAAAGAATATAAAAACCTCGTACAGATAAATAGAATTTATTGAAATGGTTGAATAAACCATCTCATCTAGACAGACGATTGAAACGAAGACAGACATTTGAAATAAACTGTAAGGAGAAGCAAAAGGAATAAACTGTTGGATAGAGAACATAGACAATGAATTTGGTTTTTGCTACAAGCTTTTTGTGATTTTTATGATCGCAATGATTGAAGCACTCCGGTGATTGCAAAGAATATAAAAGGTATCTCAATAATAAGGAAAACAAGGAGATTTACAAAGGCAATCCTGGAACAAATCTTGTCAAAATATAGGGAATACCCGAACATCTGCGAGATTATCAAAGGCTATCTCTCGCTCTTAGTTTAGTGAACTTATCATATACACAAAGAAGCGAGCAGAAGCACTGGAAATATTCACAGAACAAACTGATTTCTTGGCATGACCGGCTTATCGAACAGGTTTTTCTGTCTTATAAGGCGCATTCCGCATCTCCGGATAGAGTCCCACAACGTGAGTTATAGGGCATAAATGTAATGCCGTCTGGGATTGGGTCAAGATAGTTGCTCTTCTTTTCAACGTAACCTAAACTTGTTTTAATTTTCTTGCCTCGATTAGCAAAGTTCAAAGAGTGAATGATTTGTATAACAGATGTCTAAGACATCAAGAATTAGTTTTTATGCAGATACTCTCAGTATGAAATGGCTTGTTGCTTCTTTTTATTCCTTTAAGGATCCTGGCTTGGGTCTCTCTTTTTAGAAACATCTTCGTCATCGGTTATATTTACCAAATATGGTGGAAGGTCCATACTGTATTTATTTTTAAGACGGGTCAACCTAAAAACTAAGACAAATAATACTAAACAATTACCTTAACATCCTTTTCTCTGAAAACTATGGAGAGATTAGGTTAGATTAGGTAAGTTTAGGTTGAAGAGAGGTGCAATACGCTGGTTTGCACGCTCATGTGAATTAAGAATGAACCCCATCTTATAGAAACTCAGTATCATTTACGTAGTCCCTCATATTTTTTTCATTTAATGCTTCTTAAGTGAGTAATGTCAGGTAAGGTGTCATCCTTGTTATCGAGGGTGGAGTTAGCTGAAGTAGTTATGATGTTGACTACAAAACCAAAGGTCCTGGGTTGAAGCCCGATTCTGACATTCATTAAATAACAACACAACGCATTTTTGCTGATGTGCATTAGCGTCTGTGATTGTAGGAAAGTGCAAGGGATGAAGGCATTATCAATGATCACTGAACTATACCGATTTTAGCGGATAATAACCCTAATATTGTATCAGCAGAGCGCCCTCCTTCAGGATTATTGTATAGCACAGTCATCGGCGAAGTAAAATAACCAATAAAATGTCTACTAAGCACAACTTTGAAAATTTAACACGCCTCATTGACACCAGAGGCGCTGCAACGCTGCATTATTTAAAAAACGTTCAAAAAGCAGAGTTGTAAAAGAGCAAAGCTTTCCTCTATCTCTTCGTTTGCCACCAGTCTTTTCAAGAATAGATTACATTGCTTTCCATGGTAGGGTACTTAACTCAGTTGACTGCCTTCACATAAAACTTATTTTTGTCTACCTTTTTGTGGAAAAAAAAACAAAGAGAGTGTCGGTCGTATTTCTGTTTTCATTTGTATGCATTAAGACTAGTGGGGTATTTTTTGCATAATTGATTAAATGGCTGCCTATAACAGTTATTTAACTGATTTGTTGTTACTTTATTTTTTATGCACAAGCTATTTCCGTTGCTAGTTTTGTACGTGTGTGTCTCTCTGTCTATCTTATAACGTCTGCTTCAATTGTCACTAGCAATTCGTAGAATAATCTGTTGCTTTTCTGCAATTGTAACCATATTTTATTGGGTATTTGGTATGCGTGAGAGAATAACTGTCACCCCCGCCACTCCTTTTTCTTAACATAAATGAATTATTTAATATTAGCGTTGTAGTATTTTATTTGGGGTGGAAAATTTTATTTATTTTAAAGCATTAAATTTGTCTATTATTTATAATATGCACCATAGAATTTAAAGCTAAAAGTTTCGAACCGGCGAGTGTGCGCTAATCTACCAGCCTGGTAGTTATGGACTCATTTTCTTAGAAAAACTTTTATTTCTTTATTAAAAAAATGTTTATGAAGAATTTTTGTTTATTTTGGGTTAAGCTACTTGTCTATATGCATTTCGTTTCTGCTTAAGAAACTCATCATCATATCCATCTACCCAAACGATTCCTATAAAATTTTGGCGGTATATGAAGAAGGTCTTGTTGTGATTCAAATTTTGGCGAAGTAAAATCAAGCGGTATTTGATCTTATAATATAATATTTTTTTACTTTCATTTCAATATAACATTATTATGAGTATGTAACACAAGTAAAAATATTTTATTTAAAATAACTGATATTAAATTATTTTCAAGCTATAAGTAAGACTATTTCTGAAATACTTGAGATTTTTTTAAATTTTATCGTGCAAGCAAAACAATTTTTAAGAGCTAAAAGTGTCACCATTTCGTTGTCACAACAATGGCGACAATAACCCAAACATTGTTTTTACTTTATGGACACATGTTTTTATTGTCTTCTATTCTTTTATACGAGTACTTTTGCTCTACATTCGATTTTTTTCTATTTTGTTTTGCTGTCTAAACAGCTGTAAAGTATGCTTTTCTTTATTTGCCGTTTGCTTTATTATACATTCTTTAAAAGCCTTTAGACTTTTGTTTAATTGCCGTGGGTGTGATTGTGTTTATGTTTTTATATGTTTATGTGTGTGTATGCTTGTATGCTTGTGTGGCTGTGTGGCAGCAAAACAAAAAAATTAAAAACGAGCTCCATTACAAACGGGTTAATAATCCATTGAACTTGACGATTGTGTGCTTTGTGTGGCACAGGGGTTGCAAAAGGGTGTTGAGCTGAGCTGAACTGAACTGAGCTATGTATGCAAAGAGTCTTGTTATGAAATTACACCAACAACAATTGATTATTCAAAGTTTAAAAGGGCGTAAATACAAAAACGTTTATGACGAAGTGCCAATTGTTGCATACTTTAAGGCTTTTTGATTTAATTTTCTATGTGTTTTAACAAGGCGTAAAATAAAGCAGCATATTCAGCAAAGGCCGACTGCAGCGGCGACGTCGATGTCAGGCGGCAGCAGCTAATTATTGAATTCTTAATGGAAATAGATGTAATGCAATAAAAGCAAAAAAAGAATTAAAAAAGTACTCATTTAGGCTAATGAAATGATTGCTTTCAATTAAAGTGAGAAGAAAAACTGTTTTTTTTTCTTTCCCTTTTAAAGAGTATCGTTTATTGTTTCTATTATAATTTAAAATAATTTCGTTGAATTTAAATTTTAGGGATAATTTTGTTGTTAATTTCTATGGCAAAAGGGAAAAAAGTGCTTAAGTGGAGATAAGCTAATTTTGAGTTAATGGGTATATCATCTCATAAACAATATCAGTGTTGCCAGATTGTTGCTGTCGTTGAAAGCGCTAAAAAGTTGAAAATCTATATTTTAGTTTCATTTAAATAAACATTTTTATTTGGACTTTGCAATTACTTGGAGCTCTTGTAATGACACAGTTTCTTATTAAAATATAGGCGGATCCACGCCCCTAAAATTTTAATACTCGTATTGCATTACACGTCCTTCTACCCAGCCGATTCCTATAAAAACTTTAACGTTATCCTGAGGTCTTATCATGATACGAATTTGGGTTAAGTAAAACGTAGCAGCATGTGATCTTGTAAATATTGTCAGTGTTGCCAGATTTTCAATTAAAAAAATTTATCTATAATCTTCACATTATTTTTTCAATTATTTTGTGCGATTTTTCAGGAAGTTATAGCGCAATGACGTGCCGGTTATTTTTTTTTCGACTCATAATAGGTCTGTTCGTAAATGCATCATTAGCGCTGCAAATGGAAGTTTAAATATCCTAAAGTGCTTCGCTGAAATAGATAACTCACAAATAAGTTCCAAATATGAGGTGCAAACATGACGCTACTAACTAAACAATATTATAAGTGAATTTGTATTGCATTTTATGTAAAATTTTGCTCTTATGAGCCCATTTAGATAAAGGGTATCCCCGCTGCGACAATGCTTCTCAACGTTCTCTTTTGGAGTCCCTTCTTAAATCCATGCGCGTGTACATGAAGACTTTTTTGTCGCAATAGTCAGGCGACTTTTTGATATTAATTTGATCAATGATTTTTATTCGTTCATTCGTAGCAGTGTTGCCGTAAAGGGACTAATTATTAGTTTGAGAAATGTAGAATTAATATGACCACATATTTTTAATTTACCACCAAAATACAATAATTCCTTTTCTCTCCTTACTTTATTTGTTTATAATTTTTATATTATAACTGTTTCTTTGATGCATGTTATAAAAATTGGTCTAACTGGCAACACTGTCTGTACATAGCACACAAAAAATACGAGAGAAAAAAATTTGTGAGAGAGAAGAGATAAAATTGTCGCTTCAATTCCCAGTACGTGCGACTTTTGCTACCACGCAAGCTTCTCCTCACTTCTCGCCTAAGAACAAGACTCGCAGGCGACGTGTCGCAGCGAGGCCACCCTTCATCTAAACGGCCTCTATGATGCAGAGCAGTGATGCATTTCCAAACAAGTCTAATCTCATATGGAATAATATCTTAATTTAGCTTAAATATAAGCCAAAGTAGATTAATTATTATAACTCTACTTTCAATATAAATTTTTTTAAAGCATTAATTAAATATTCTTAAATTAAATTTCAATTTATGATGGTATTTATTCAGCGTGTATTTAAAATATATTTAAGGTTATTGTAGCTGCAGCGGTAAGTGCGATGAGATTCGAGTTCACATCTTGTCCGTGGAAGCCTAGTATACATACAAGTCACAAACATTTTCCTTATGCCTGTGCTATGCATACATCAGGTAAATAAAATAATTAATGAAATAAAATAACTACAATTAAATTAAATTAATGTTGTTTCAATTATAAATAACTTTGCTTCAACTTGATTATTCTCTTCATATCGGTATCAAATTTACATTGTTTCAACTTGAAATAACTTTGATTTAACATGATTCTTCATTTAAATTTAACACTAATTTTAAAACAAAATGTTATCATAAAGGGGAAAAAATTTAGTATTAAAAAGGTTAATTTTTAATAAAACCAACCGAATTAAAAATGTACTAATGGAAGATTGTTTCGCAGTGAAAAATATATTACGCTTTATCTTGATTATTTTGTAAACAAAACTCCATCATTATAAAAGAACTCATCAACTTCCAACAAATTTGTTGCACACTAAAACGAAATTTTTATTCCACATGAGTGCAGTTTCCTTGAGGCTCCAAATTAAATCAATAATTCCAAGTTCTGTGACCGAATCTTCAGCAATAGCAATTAAATTTTGTTAGCCTAAAAAAAAGCAAAAATACATATCAAGTTCTTTGAACTGCAACCTGACCATTGGCAATATATCTTTTGGTTTTTACATTTTTTTGGAAATTATCCAAATAAAATTACAAAGAATTCATTGACTCCAAACATAAGTTCAATCAATACAGGGTAAAGCAATAAAAAAATTAGAGCACATACACATACACACGCAACTGTTATTTCCTCCTTCCGTTTAACTGCGAAAAGCAAACACTACTAAACAATAAATGTCAATGCCTTTAAAAGGTTTAAAAAAAAAAAAAAAAAAAAAAAAAAAAAACAATAACAACAATACAAATAAAGAGAAAATTCATTAAAATATATGTCAAAAGTACTTGGAAAATAAGCCCGTATATATTGATGATGATCATTTCTGGCAAACATCATCAATCAATTTTCTTTTCGAATTTCAGTTAAAATTTCATTGAATAAATACTACAGCCAATATTTGCTAAGGATATACTCCAATCTCATCCCTCTTGGATTCATAAAATAACGACAAACAGCAAATGGAATTGCCTAAATAAAACAATAACAAGACGACGGACGACCTGTTTATAAATTTCGTTTCTCTTCATTCCATTTAACAAGTGCCAAGTAGTAACGCTTTGCCATTGATTTTTCCCCAGAGTAGGGATGTGAAAAGAAAGAAGAAAAAATAAACAAAAAAATAAATAGCAATGCCAGTTAGGCAGTAGCAATCACATGTACATAAGAAGACAAGGCTTTCGTTTTTGGAGTGTTGTTGTTACTCTGTTGTTAATGGATTTTCCCTCCCCCTCTACCCAACTCTCTCTCTCTCTCTCTCTCTCTCTTACCCCACTGAACACACTCAGTAGATTATGGTAGGGAGTTATTTTTTTATTTCCCGTTATGTACAATTGCAAAAATGTTTGTGTTTAACTTGGCAACCGGAATTTATGCTTTTTCTATTTTTTTAATGTTTCCAACAAAATGCTTTCCTTTTTCCCTGATAGAGTTTTAATATTGTTGCAGAAGAAGATTGCCTTTGTGAAAACATGAACAAGAACTCCGATCGAGATGAATGTTTATGTGACATTCATCAGAAATACCAAAAGACGAGAAATTTCTTTATTCGTTGATTTACGTGACTGCCTTCTTCACGTAGGCATTCAAGTAGAATCTAGATGAGTGCTTTTTGTAAGATTACTCCAGTCATCGGTGTCAACCTATATATAACTATATCTACATAAATATACAGATGCGGTGATAGGTACTAGATCCAGCTTGTCAAGTTGAGATATCTGATAAGATCACTCAACCCAATCTCAATCTGAAAGGTCTAGTCTAGTATATTTCTGCCTAAAAACTTATGTCTCGAGAGATGCAAAGCTGGACATATGCAAAGAAAGTGGAAGATTGTTTCTTCTTTGCTTTCTTCTCGACAACTTCGGCAGAACTCATTATAGGATAGACCTATCCTACTAGGATATCTACCAACCGTCCAGCGCACTGCAACGAGCCTCGAGAAATACGAGGAATAGTGCAAATTTATTTCATTCTGTAATTTCCCGTCTACCCTCGATTCCATCACCATTTGAGAAGCTAGAGAGCGTTTACACTCAAATTAATACCAACAACTGAATTTGATGCATCAAAGATAAGATACCCGACTTCACGCTTCGTTATTAATAAAATTCCGTTTAGATAATTGTTCCACAAGTTTTTCTTGTTAGGTTAGGTTAGGTTGAAAAGAAGAGCAACTATATTAACCCTATGGGATTGGGATTACATTTGCGCCCAATCCGTTCATTTAATAGACTCTTTAATTGTTCTATTTTCTTCTGCATGGATATCTAAGGATCTATGGATTCTGTAAAGCAGTTCACCATACTAAGGATTCTTTAATGAGAACAAAATCCAGGAGGTTGTATCGTATCAGTTAATAAGGATTTTTCGAAAACCTATGCTGTTACAGAATTGGGAAGGTTCTTTGAAGATATTTGCTCTTTCGGTTTCATTCTGTTTATCAGCTGAAAACCGTATTCTAGTCCCGTGAGACTTAGTTTTAAGTTTGATTGAGAGTTTTCATAAATTCAGTTCATGACACTGCACAACTTCAGGTTAGTCTACTTATTAAGAATTGAAAGCTTTCTAGTTGAATGAGATCTTACATAAATTTGCGTAAGATTAGGTTCGACCAGGAAAATGAGAGTACGACTTAGACTATAAAGACAATGCCAATCAGGTGGCAAAAAATGTCGCTTAGACTGAGTCTACACACGACAACTATGAAAGAATTTGACAGGCTGTCTAACGATATCACCAGAAATCTTTCGATCGAATACTTATATTGAAAACAACAACAAATTTTCAAATACATATTATTGTTTTTTGCAATACAAGTTGCCGATCTAACGCTTGCTGGTGACATGGTGGGACAAGCCTTAAATTTATAGGGGAAACAGGAGACTACGAACGAAATATCCTATATCCGAGGCAATTATAGTTGAGCAACTTTTTATTTAATGATGGTTCTTCTTTTCATTATCTTCTTCACATCTCTCTCTCTCTCTCTCTCTTTCATAAATTCAAAAGCTGCTCAACCAGAATTGTCGTATATGAACCCAGTCTTGCAGGATATCTAGGACCTTTGGCTGTCATTGGAAGCGGTTAAGGCTAAGTTGGATTTAACTGATTAAACTTCTGTTTAGCGTCCTCACAAGACTAAGCAGAACCTAACTTCGGCATCAATATGAAGAACTTCGTGATGGTAAATTCTCAGAAGGTATAGATTTTTTCCATGATGAGTACCGCAAAATAAGAAGCAGTTTCAACAATGAAGAATAGCAGTTCCAACAACTTTTATTTTTAATATTTCTTTAAATAACCAACAATTGCTTGGTTTGTCTGCATAAGCAGCGAGAACTTCCGATAGGAATCGAATCCATGCCTCTCCGTTCACTAGTCAAGAAAGCACTCTTGGTAACTGCTGTACCGTGTACGTTTGGAGGTTTGCGATATGTAGCCCATAGTTTCTTCCGATTGCAATGGATAAGTTGGCGTTAGGCTACCGGTCCCAAGTAAGGAGAAAAGAAGAGAGTCTAAGGAAACAAGGTAATCCATATCCTGAGTAAAATAAATGTGTTTCTTGAACACCATTAGAGGTTACTTGCCCTCCTGAAAAGTTGAGGGTGGCTCGGGTTGAAATAGTTAACACGTTGACTACAAAACCAAAAGTTCTGAGTTCGAGCCCAGTCACCACGCATTTTTTTGATGTGCATTAGTGGCCCTTTATATAATTTCTTGTAGGAAAGTTCAAGCAATGAAGGCACTTCACTGGTCACTGAACTATACTATACGACTTCAGCACATGCTAATCCTAATGTAACATCAGAGCGCCCTCCTTCGCCGGTATTGTGTAGCAGAACCATCGACGAAGTAAAACAAGCAATAAAATGGCTAATAAACACATTTTCTAAGAATTTAATACGCCTCATTTAACACCAGAGGCGCTGCAATACCGCCTTATTAAAAACTTTGCTCAAAAGCAGAGTTGTGTAAAAGAGTGAAGCTTTTCTCTATCTCTTCCTTCACCTCCTGCCTTCTGTTTTTTCACTATCACTTTCCTAAAGGAAGGCAACACCTAATAATAGCAGTAGGCATTCATTGCCTAAGTGTTACTTTTCTTTAAAAAAAAAAAAGAAGAAAAAAAATTAAAGCATTATTATCAGCATTAATATCTCTAGAAGCTGCTTCTCTGAAGTATCACGCCATTTAATTTAATAAATAATTGGTTTGCGTACCGCTCTTTGAACTCGTTCTTATGTCACATATGAAGGCTTCTCTGGCATAAAATTAAAATACCAAATAAGATGAAATTGATTTGCAGAACCGAAGTTAAATCTCTTGGGATAGAAGAGTTTAACTGTATGCCGATATTCAATCGATCAAACTTATTAGAAATGCTTAGAAGCCTGGAACTGTCCAAAACAAATCCTTTGATTTTAAAATCCCCCGTTAAGGTTCAATAAAATTCAAAAACAAAAAACAACAATCGAATGCCCTAAAATGGGCAACTGCAGCTGCTATGCAGAGATACCTTGCAAACTATTCTTTTAACAAACTACTATCCAGTGTGCTTCAATTTCAGTTATCTAAATGGCTTTATAGTTGTTACCATGTTGTAACCATTTCAAAATTTATAAAGAAGTTTTTATTACAAGTCTTTGTTCTATTCCCTACCACCAACTTCACTCCTCAGCCACACACACACATTCACACTTACATTGTTACACTTCCTTCACATGTGGCGTTTGTGTATCGCTCGTGTCTTAACAACTTGCAGGTTTAATTTGTTTTTCCCCAACATTACGGTTGTCACTGTTATATGTCAACAGAATTTAAGTTGATTTCATTTTATTCCCCGGATAATAGAGGGCGCTGTGTGTGTGTTGAAATAAGCACATAAATTCTTTAGCAGTTATTGTTGCTGGCAGCACGCACAATGTTTTACATTTATTCACTTTTGCCGTTGTTGTCAACACGAAAAGCAACAACAACTACTACAACAACAATATAATCATCGTCATCATCACTAGTTTTCCTTGGCTGTCTGTCATTCATTTGTGTTTTTTTTTTGCTTTCCTTTCCTTAGTTGCTCTGCCTCTACTTATTACATTTTATATTCGTATTTTGTTGTTTGCAAGTTATGGAAATGAGTTCATGAATATTTCGTTGTGCTGTTTCCATGTCTTTTTCTTTATTATTTTATGCTTGTTTTATTTAAGAATGTAAGTTTTAATTTTTTTTATCTTTCAAAACACTGTTGGTTTCAATTGTAGCCGTATTTCCGTTCTTTAGTTTCATTTCATTTCATTTCAATTTATTTTATTTTTTTTTCTTCATATTTCTTTAGCACCTTTAGTAGATTCTTAGCATTTATTCATTCATTCATTCACTCACTTATTACGCTTTCAAATGCTTCACTTTTAGCATCTTTAGTAGTTTGCGAAACGTGACTGTTACGCATTTTTATGTTGGAGCCGCTCTTTCATATTCCATAAGTAGTTGCTAAGGGATGCAAATTAATTCGCCTGCTTCTTTCAGTTTGCTTTCAAAAATTATGCATGAATTTCTTTTTTGCATTTGCTGGAGTTATTCAGCACAAGCATAAATATAAAATACAATACAATAAATATTTATTGAAAAAAAAAACGTAAATAATATTGTTGGATTTGCAAGCAAAAGAAAAAAAGTTTGTAGGGATTATTGCCCTTTGATAGTTGTCGTTTGAATATTTTATTGTGTTAGATTTGAAATGGTTCTATGTTTCCATTTAGGAAACATAAAGACTTTTGATTGAATATAAATTTATTTTAAAATTATTCAAAACGTGGTTTCCCTTAACAAAATTTTCAAGATTCATCTAAGCTTCCAGGTGGTATTAGATTGCAGGTTTATATAAGATTACTTGATGTAAGTGTTGCCCACGGCTACGCTGTAGGTGGGCCAGCCGTGAACTCCAAGCTCAACACTGGCAGCTGTAATAATCTCTTCCTGGGCACAAATTATGCCTGGAATATCACTGTACACGAGAAACTTTAAGTATTCCCATCACAAATAATCTCGTGAGGTCCAACGGCATGATCTTGGAGCCCAACGGAGTGCTACAAACCGAGAGATTAATTGCTCACCAAACACGGATTTCAATAGGTTCAAGGTATCTGATGCTGGGTGGCATAAGACACCGTCTTGTCGCAAACACATGTCAACCAAGTCCAACTCTTCTATTTTTGGGGAAGGGTAGGGGGAAGTTTGTTGTTACAGCATGTCACCTTTGAGCTGTCTCTGGCTGCTCTTCCCGTCAAATTTAGGAATTCTGTTTTTTTAAGAGAAGTAACACTCAGGCAATGATTGCCTACTGCTATTACTACGTGTTATCTTTTTTAGGAAACGGATAGTAAAAGAGACGACAGGTGGTGAAGGAAGAGAAAGAGAAAAGCTTCATTCTTTTACAACTCTGATTTTTTTTTTCAAATTCTAATAATGCAGTGTTGCAGCGCCTCTGGTGTCAATGAGGCGTATTAAATTTTTGGAAGCTGTGCTTAGTAGCCATTTTATTGATTATTTTACTTCGCCGATGATTCTGCTGTACTATGCCGACGAAAGAGGGCGCTCTGACGTTACTTACACTAGTATCTGTATGTATGTAGCCAAAAATCAGGTCTGTCGCTGAAGACAATTTTTCGATAGAAAAATACATCTTCATATAACTTTTTTAAGACACATTCATTCGTCAAAAAAACGATGTTGTGGTACGTCACCTTGCTTCAGTTCTTGCAGCAGCTGTATTTTACGTAAGCTGTATCTTACGTAAAATATTTCAAGTGGCCGAATAAAAGAAGCTTAATTATTGATAACCTGATCTTCATTGATTGGTGGCTTAATGTCCCATAAAGTTAAACTACTGCAAAATTTTGTCACAACAGCTTGAATAGCCTGGTCGGTGGGTCAATTATGACGACCTTAAAATGAACGTAATTTGCGAAACATATCTCTCACACAGCAAGAATTTCCATAAAAAAAATCAATGTTTTGCAAAAGTTGTTTGTTTGTTTATCTATTCATGGTGAAATGGAAAACCTAACTGAGTATTTTTTGACCTTAATACATGTCACGATTACTTTTGTTCTCAATTTAGTCTTGGACCGTTTAAGTATAGAAATTTCCATACATAAGGTATTGTCTTGTTCAAAACAGTTGCCCATAAGAGTTGTCATGGAGTCGGCTTCTTGGAACCACTCGAAAAATTTCTTCTAAACACGTTCGTTATTGCCTATCGCATGAGACAATCTATCTATACAATTATCTAAAGCAGATTATCTCTTCTCTTCTTAGAACCACTCGGAATGCTTTTTTATAAGTAAGTTGATTATTGTCACTTCCAGGAGAAAATCTCTCTATATAATTCTCTGTGCACCTAAGCCAATAACGTTCCAGATTATTTCCTCCCCTTTTCAACAAACCTTGTTTCACAAAGGTCTTAAAATTTCTCATGGATTCGACTTCTTAGAACCACTCGGAAGCTTTCTTCTAAATAAGTTGGTTATTGCCACTTCCATAAGGCACTCAATGTATCAAATTTTCTCTGGGTCTTATCGTGGAACCTTGTTTCAAACACTTACTAGTAAGGTTTTCATAGATTCTCCTTAAAAAAAAAACCACTCGGAAGCATTCTTCTAAGCAGCTTGCTTATTACCTATTCCATGAGACAATATATCTTTTCAATTCTCAGGGTATCTAAACCATAAACGTTTCAGATTATTTCTTCTCTTTTTTCAATGAATCGTATTTCGAACACTTATTAGTAAGAGTTCTCATGTATTTGACTTCTTTAACCAATACTCAGAAGATGCTTAACAGGTTGGGTATTGCCACTTCCAGGAGGAAATCAATGTATCCAACTCTCTGATTATCTAAGGCAGACTAGCTATCCTTCTTTTTCGTTGAACTTTGTTTCAAGCACATATTAATAAGACTTTTCATAGATTTGACTTCCAAGAACTACTAGGAAGCTTTTTATACACAGATTAGTTATTAGCATATATCTTTACAATTCTCTGCTTGTCTAAGTCCAAAAAGTGTCGGATTATCTCTTCTCCTTTTTCTTCAAACCTGTTACTGTAGTATCTAGAGGGGAGAAACCTTAGCTATTCCGATACATACACGATTATTTTAAAGAAGTTATAGCTCTTTGAAACCGCCAAGGAACTTGTTGGAATATCGAAGTTTAACAACCTGGAGAGATATCATTTCTTACACTTATCATTTAGCCTGTAGTAGCAGAGTTCCTGTGAAGATATTTGTTTTAGAAGTAAGAAAATGTTGCTAGTTTTAAACAATTTTAAATTCTCTATAATTTAAGTGAAATTTCTTTATTTTTTTTTTGTTCACTTTCTCCACTTCCCTTAAAACAAAACGTTTTATTACATATGCTCTAACTCTCTTTGTTAGTATCTTTCATTTTAAATTTATAATGAATGTACTTGGTATACTTATCACCAATTTAAATGTGTTTTTCTTACGTTCAATTTCAATATGATTCCTAAACCGATTACAGTTTCAAACCACTATTACAAACATAATGATCATCATTATTATCATAAACATTGATGCACACACACACACAATACAATATAGAGACAAGAGACACATTCAAATAACACAATCACTCAGAATGTCACTTCATTACAACTTACAGACTTGTTAAATAGTTTTTTTGGTGAGGAGGGAGACACTACTCTAGTCCCTCGCTAAGAAGTAGCAAATGTGTGCATCATGCGGGTCTCGCTTAAGAGTACGAAAATTAAATTTGCAAAAATATTTACTTGCATATAAAGGGTGTTTTTTTTAGAGGTATAGAACTTCGAATTGAAATAAAACACAAGAAAATCGTTTTAATGTCCATCAATTTAGCTTTATTGGAAGGATAATTTTATGCCATTAATGCTTAAATATGATTTTGGGCATGTGGCCGCCGCGGCTGGCTCGAATAAAGCCAATTCTACAGGTCCAATTTTCAACCACTTTTTCGAGCATATGGGGCCGTATGTTGGCAATAACGCCACGAATGTTGGCTTCCAAGTCCCCTAACGTTTCTGGTTTGTTGGCGTAGACGAGCGACTTCACATATCCCCAAAGAAAATAATCCAATGGTGTCAAATCACACGATCTTGGTGGACAATTGACAGGTCCATTCCGCGAAATTATGCGCTCATCGAACGTTTCCTTCAATAAATCGATTGTGACGTGCGCTGTGTGGCATGTAGCGCCGTCTTGTTGGAACCACAACTCATCCACATTCATGCCATCCAATTCGGGAACAAAATAGTCGGTTAGTCGGCTCCAATTGCTGTGCACGGTGGCGAATCGATTCATTCGGGTCCTCTTCAACACTTTGCTCTACAGCGGCAATTGTTTCTTCGGTGCGCACTGTTCGACGTCTCTGCGGATGCGTATTATCACATAGAGTAAACGTAGTGCGAAAACGATCCACGGTTAACCGAATTAATTGCTCTGATGGACGATTATGTCGACCATAAAATGGACGGAGCTTGCGGTAAACTTCGCGAACTGAATCATTATTTTCGAAATAAATTTGCACGATTTGCAAGCGTTGTTCTTTTGTCAACCTGTTCATGATAAAATGGCAAACCAAACTAAATATTAATCACTTGACAGCTGACAAAATGGCAGCCAGTTAAAAAAGTGATGCCAACTTAAAGTTCTATACCTCAATAAAAAACACCCCTTATTTATTTATGATAAAAAAAAAAAACAGACATAATACTGTATTCACAAAGGGATTTGAGGGAAGCATTATGAGTTTTATGTATTCTAGCAATTTATTGTGGTGGATACATTTAATATGAAGCACGATGCAGCAACTTGTTTTGTAGGGAAATCGAATATGTAGGGTGTTTTTTTAAGAGGTATAAAACTTTGAAATGATATAAAACACAAAAAAATCGTTTTAATGTCCATCAATTTGGCTTAATTGGAAGGATAATTTTATGCCATTAATGTTTAAATATGATTACGGGCATGTGGCCGCCGCGGCTGGCTCGAATAAAGCCAATTCTACAGGTCCAATTTTCAACCACTTTTTCGAGCATATGGGGCCGTATGTTGGCAATAACGCCACGAATGTTGGCTTCCAAGTCCCCTAACGTTTCTGGTTTATTGGCGTAGACGAGCGACTTCACATATCCCCAAAGAAAATAATCCAATGGTGTCAAATCACACGATCTTGGTGGCCAATTGACAGGTCCATTCCGCGAAATTATGCGCTCGTCGAATGTTTCCTTCAATAAATCGATTGTGACGTGCGCTGTGTGGCATGTAGCGCCGTCTTGTTGGAACCACAACTCATCCACATTCATGCCATCCAATTCGGGAACAAAATAGTCGGTTAGTCGGCTCCAATTGCTTCGCACGGTGGCGAATCGATTCATTCGGGTCCTCTTCAACACTTTGCTCTACAGCGGCAATTGTTTCTTCGGTGCGCACTGTTCGACGTCTCTGCGGATGCGTATTATCACATAGAGTAAACGTAGTGCGAAAACGATCCATGGTTAACCGAATTAATTGCTCTGATGGACGATTATGTCGACCATAAAATGGACGGAGCTTGCGGTAAACTTCGCGAACTGAACCATTATTTTCGAAATAAATTTGCACGATTTGCAAGCGTTGTTCTTTTGTCAACCTGTTCATGATGAAATGGCAAACCAAACTAAATATTAATCACTTGACAGCTGACAAAATGGCCGCCAGTTAAAAAAGTGATGCCAACTTAAAGTTCTATACCCCAATAAAAAACACCCTTTATTTCCCTTCTCTTTACAGTGGATAGGTGGCAAGTCCAAACTTTTTTTTGGTCAAAAACATTTTCTCACATCTATGTACCTTTATTTGGAAAAATTCTTTTACCTCACTTCCCTGTCACCAAATCAAACCAAAGCATATCCAAAGTACTTCCAGCTCTTTTTAAAATCAACCTATTTTTTCAATTCGGTCTATATCACAAACTTCCTTTCAGCATAGAATAGCCCTTGGTTCGCTTTCTCCTTAGAAGTTAAATCTTCGTATTTATTTCCTTCGATTTTGATGCTATAATTTTGTTATTTTCATTTTGAATATTTACTTAACAACTGAAATAAAACGATTGAAAACCACTTGCTTTATTTTTGGTTACATTTTGGTGTAACTTTTTTTATAGAAAAAAATTAAATAAATGGAAAATATTTAACAACACGATTACTACGTGTTGTTAAATATTTTATATTGCTTAAACTTCTGCTACTATTATTCGCCACATAGGGTCAATGTTGAAAGAGTTCTCGTTAGAAGGTGACCAACTATAATTTTTTGGTAAGTAAGCTCACTCGATTATAAATAAATGGAAGTATGGTAATTTCGCTGGACCAACACCTCAGCAGAGTCCGTGGTTTATTCCAAGCAATAGTAAACTCCAAACTTGGAAGCAGTTTATTTTTTTTTAAGAGAAGTAACACTCAAATAATGATTACTAGCTGTTACCTTCTTTAGGAAAGGAATAGTTATAGATAAGACAGATGGTGAAAGAAGAGATAGAGGAAACATTCATTCTTTTACACAACTCTGCTTTTTTGCAACTTCTTAATAAGAAAGTGTTGCAGCGCCTCTGGTGTTAAATGAGGCGTATTAAATTTTTCGAAATTGTGTTTATTAGCCATTTTATTGCTTATTTTGCTTCGTCGATGATTTTGCTACACAATACCGATAAAGAAGAGCGCTCTGATGTTCCATTAGGAACTCGAGAAAAATTTTATGCAACTGACAGTTTATTTCCATTCCCTTAGGTCTAGAAAAGCATAAAAGTGGTAACAGGAGTGAGTTGTTTTTGGCAACGGGTACACAAGCCCCAATTTTTTGGTGTTGTGTTAAGTGACGTCGATGTCGAAAACTGGAATAGGGGTGATTGATTGTTTTTCTTCCGATGGGGTTTGCTTACTACTAGTAGGTTTCTTACTACTAGTAGTATTCAAGAAAATACTGAACCAATCAACTAAATTTGACGTGGTATGACACAAAATTATTCTAAATTAATGATTAGATCATTGTCAATAACATAAGTAAAGTTTTTTAAAATGAATTTGAGCTCAAAGATTAAATGAAAGTCAGTTTGGTGATAATTTCGGATTAGAATGGACAGTTTTTTTATAATATTCCTAATAAACTAACGGAACTGAAAGTTTTTGGATATTTTAGCCCTAAATTATTATTCAAAATATTTATCTCATGTACAGATCTTGTACTTGATCTTGGTCACATTATTTCTGTGCTAATATAAACTTCTGCTAACATTGAAAAATCCGCCAGTCTATCTAAGCTCCCTTCCCTTCTCTTCCCGCTTACTCTACCTAACCACTTCTGTTTCGCTTTACTTTCGCAATGTTACTGTTGTTAGCGACAACACCCATCAAAATTTTTATTATTATTGCCATTATTTGATTCTTAGAAATAAATAGCTGTAAAACAACACACAAACTGCACATCCTTGTTTTAATGAGCAAGCAACCAGCAAGAGAACTAAACAGTCACAAAAACACTTTTCCAATGTCTTCCACACACTTGCACTAAAAATAACACTTTAACCAACTACTCAAAGCAAAAAAAAAAAAAACAAAATAAAAAGAAAACTCTTAGGAAAATAACAACACAACTCGACCAAACAAGAAACAGCACCTTCCGTATTGAGGGAAAAAATTGTGAAACAATTTTAGACAGACACAACAGCAGCTGTATTGGTGGTCGAGAGGAGAACTACCAACAAAATGTATCCACTTTTATTTTATCCACTACCACATGAAGTACTTCCATTTTTGCCACTACACATATTTATAGTTAATTCTAGACTCGTGTATGACCATGATAATCTCTTTAGTTAGTGCAGTCAAGATTTTTTTTAGTTGGCTGTGTTGGCTGCCAGTGCACTTTTGGCAAACTACAGCAGGCAATATTTTAGTTTTGCTGTGGAGGAGGTTTGTTGGGGGGGGGGGGGTTAAGGCAGCCGTCGTCATCCATGCAGTCATGTAGTTATTCAGCCATGGTAGCCACTACATTGCCAATGTCTCCACCCACCCAACAACACACATTTTGTATTATACGTACTCGTAGATTTAGAAAAGTCTTTAGAATTGTGCATATGGCAGCAGGCTATAAACTTGGTCAGCTATGCACACACAAGAACATGAACCAACCAAAACAAAAGTGATGGAAAAAGTTTTAAGGACACACTTTTATATTGGTTACTGACCTATAACTACTTCAGAGAATACTAATCCTAAATCATTCGTCGGTATTGGGTAGCAGAATCATTGACGAAGCAAAATAACTAAGAAACTGGCTACTATACACAGCTTCAATATAAATATAATACTCCTCATTGACACTAGAGGCGCTGCATTATGAGAAACGTGCAAAAAAGCAGAGTTGTAAAAGAATTTAGCTTTTTTCTATCTCTACCTTCACTACCTGTCTTCTCTATCACTATCCCGTTCCTAAAGAAGGTAAAACCTAGTAAGTAGGAGTTTTACTTCTCTTTGAAAAAAAGTTAATAAGGGATATGTGATGTTTAGTGAACTAGAACAAGGCAACCTACTTGAGAATGTGTCTGAAAGCTGCCAACATAGAGCGCACTTAAGGGCGCACTTCTTCCTGCATGTGAGCAATCAATCATATAAGCCGGCAATTAGCATATCGTTAAAGCTATATCAAGCATTTCATATAAGCGTTTGATATATCATCCAAGACTCGCACTGCAAAATGACTTCCTCTCATCTGCGCATTTTTAGGTTTTATTATCAGCCACTACTTGCAATCTCAGAAAGAGTAATCATCAATAAGTGAATAAGGAAGTTATCTTTTCGGGGTTTTAACAATGTTTCATATGCATTCTGATGCTTGCCAATAAGAAGCACACTTATTTACAACTTTATAAAACAAATTTTAACTTTATTTCACTCTAACGGGAACTTGCATCGCGTGTCAAAGGCAAAAGTTTAGAAACAAGAGAATTATAGAAATAAGTATATAGTCCCACGTTAAAGCTTCAACCAACGGCTCAATGTTGGACAAAGTTGACATACATGCCGGCAGTAGGCGCATTTAACCGGCGGATATCAAGAACGCACTCATCACAAGTGTCTACACAGCTTATTTCTGTTGATGTCGCTTACAAATATAAGTCCTCCCCTCCTGATATGAACAATACTGTTATTGGTTTCCAAGGTGTGCTTTCGCCAATTCCCCAAACTCCTGGGTAAACTTTTCACTTTGACACGCCTAAAGTTAGTGCTTGTAAAAGCCGAATTACTAAACTGTGGCTGTCGGTTTTATCACACCCGTTTTCACCAAATAGTATTCTCACGAATAACCAACGATGAATTGCGGAGGATCATTATATTTAAGTAGTGAACTGTAACATTGGTTGTAAGGAATATGAAGACCTAAATAGCTTTAAAATCACTTGCAACCATATTTTAAGTATATATGAGGCGATAAATACATAATTTATGTTACCAACTATCAAACAAAATTAGAGTAAACCACATTTTTGGTATTCTAAGGAAAATGAAGCTGAAAATTTTTTTAAAAAACTAGATGTGGGTTACACCACTTCTGTACTGGTGGACTCATATAGTTATATGTATGTTCCTTTCACCTCTCGAGGGACCATAGGGTCATAAGGCATGAGACAATAAGCATGTTTAACCCCAATCTATTGAGGAAATTAATACATATTAGTTTGGATTCAATGGGGGAGTCGTTCCGAAAAAACTAGCAACAAAGCATCAAGTCTGAAACTATGCAAGCACGGAGGAAGATCTACAAACGACCTACAGAAGTTTTTTTAGTACCCTTCTGTTACCCCGAGATACTAGATACCTTTACACTTTTCAATAGTTTTGTTGGATATTTGAAAGTATTCTTAAAACTAGTCTCCTTACTGTACTTTATTGTTTTATTCATGTGTGTGTTTGTATCTCCAACAATTGTGTCTGTTTTCTAGACAAATTATAATAACAACTACTCAGAAATAACACAAATGTTTTGCATTCTCCAACATAAATAGAAAAACATTGCAAACATTTTATATACATACATACCTACAAGTTGTTTGTTATGTGTGTACTCGTGCAATTGTTAGTGCCAAAAATAGAAAACTATTTATAAAAACATGACTATTTTACCTTCTACATTTGGGTGGAAAGGGGAAGGAAGGTAATGCATTGGACAGAATTAGCTTTTAGCGAATGAGGTATATGTACATTAAGACTTTAAACAAAAATTTAGGCTTTAGCGCCATGCAATGGTGAATGTGGTGTTATTTACGTAGAAAAAAATTTCGGTTAATTTTGGATTATAAACGACTTTTTAAGATCTCTCAAGAAAACAGTTTTACACTGCTGAGCCGGTCGTGCAAAAAACTGAATCAGCTCTTAAGCTTATAAAATCAATCTCAATTGACGATCGGAAAACATCATCATTGTCGAAAAAATTCAAAGGTATTGTTTCTTTTTTCTTATTTAGTTAACACAGACAAGAAAAAGTGCTACTCCGGAGAGGAAGCTTTTACCGATAAAAGAGGAGGGTTTCAGGCAACGGGGAAACCCTATCCTGCCTAAAACAACATTATCAACAAAACGAGTGTTTCTTTTAACAACTTGCAAGGTTTTTGACAAATCGATTCTCCAGATTCCTTGACTTTTTTGAACTTGAAAAACTGCCTTGAATGTCTGTTAATCGCTTCAGTGATTCTAGAAATATCGTTTGCCAAAATAATTCAATAACTCCTAAAGTTCTTGCAAAATCGATTCTCTAGATTTATTTATTTTTTGGTAATTGGGTCTCTTTATATCGTTGTAGGTTTAAGCTGAGCGAATAGCTTCAGGTTTGGCCTGCAGGGTCAACTGTTTGCCATATTTTCCTACCTGGTAGCAGACAGAATTATGTGTCTTTGTATGATTTTTTTTAAATGCACTCTACACAGAAAAAATTATACCCAAAAAATTTTTAAACAAATAATTGTTTGAAATCAAACTCAGTTTCAGTAAATATTCTGTACTGTTCCATTAAATTAATTTGTACCAAAAAACTGTGTAGAGAAGAAACAGTCCACGACATTTGTCGGCTACTTTTCGGCATTTACATGTATACAACACGATCAATCAAAATAAACAACAACAACCACACAACAGCACGTTGTTCCTATCAACAAGCAAGATAAACACCAACACACTGAAATAACATTTTCTCTCAGCCGAACTCTGATTAATTTAAATTTTTACAAAATTTTTATTAGAATTTACAAAATTATTTGTAGGACCGCATTCAAATAAAATATTTACTGATTCAACGAATTTGGTTACTGAAAATAAGCAAAGGAGTATACAACAGCCCCTTTACATATTTTTTTTTTAAGAAAGTGTGTGTAGGGTTGAAACTGCTTTTGACATGTTTAGTTACTTTTTTTTCTATTTTTCTGCCTTTATAATTGTTCTTTTGAATTTTTTTGTTAACATTTTCATTGGCCCAAAAAAATATAAATTGCTATTCACTTTTTTTTAGCAGTTAGCAGAAAAAAATTAATTAAATCAATTTTGGACAAAAGTACAAAACGGGCGGCTTTACAACAATTAAAATTGCAAATGGAAAAGAAATCAGTTCTAGAGCAACAAAGATGGCTATAAATTTTGTATTTACGCATAAACCTTAAGAGAAAACTCACATAAGCTTTTCTTACAACACTAAAGCTCTAAATAAATAAAATACAAAACATGTTCTCTCTTATTCCGTAAACATTTCGTGCCATTACCCTCAAAAAAAAAAAGCTAAAGCGACGTAGTTATCGTGCTTAATTTTGGACGAAAATCGATTATTTACGATCGTAGATATTTGATTTTCATCAAAAAACGAAGTTCAGAAAGTATACCGATGAAACTTTTTTGGCGGTTGTAGACAATACCAACAAAAAATAAATTCAGAGAAGTGCGACTTTGTCCCGCGCACGAAGGGTTCCGTACGGACATTAGATATGTAATGCAATACGAACCTTACTTAGCCTATATAAAATATAGTTTTGGCATTTTTTTCGTTTTTGGGTTTTTATCGGTTTTGAGCGTTTTTTTAGTTATGGCGTTTTTGCGTTCTTTCGGTTTTGGCGATTTTTTTAAGTTTTGTCGCTTTTTTTAGTTTTTACACTTCTTTCTCGTTTTGCGATTTTTTCGGTTTTTGGCGTTTTTTCATTTTAGCGATTTTTTTTAATTTTTGCATTTTTTTTTTATTTTGGCGATTTTTTTATTTGGGCGATTTTTTCGAATTTGGCGATTTATTTTAGTGCTAGAATTTTTTTTAATTTTGGCGATTTTTTTGTTTTGGCGATTTTTTTGTTTTGGCGATTTTTTTTTTTTTGTTTTTGACCATTTTTTCTTCGGTTTAGCGATTTTATAATTTTGGGATTTTTTTAGTTTTACCGTTTTTGAAAATTTCAGGAGTTTGCCTCTTACGGTTTCCAAGATACAGCAAGTTGTCACCTGTGACGGACAGACGGACAGCGTAGCGAAACAATAGGGTACTTTTCACATAAGAATATCGTGCAGCTGTTTCCTACCACTACAGTCGGCTAACTGACACTTAAGGGGGATAGCTTATCTCACTTTAATTTAAAATCTTTTAGTAAATCCTAGGTACTCTTAACGTAATTAAAATTATATTTTTAAGAAATTTTATTTTACAACTTACCACCAAACATATATTTACGTATCTTCAAAATCTGGCTGCTTGCTTGCTTTTCAAAATCTAGGAAATAATCCATCAAAAGCCAGGAAATGCATTTTGCAGCATTTGTTTGCACATTAGTGAATCCCTTGCTTGCCGCTTGTTCTGCTTTACACGTGGAGTTGACAAAACATAAATTCAGCATTAGACACGTTTTAGACACATTTCAAAACTACACAGATTACATACAAAATATTTTATTTCTTGCTTCAATGCACTTTACATATAAAAACCGGTAAAAGTTATTATTTTTTGTTTTTTTAATATGAAAAGGGTAAAGGACGACGAAAAACACGAACACACACACTCGCGAACACGAAACCGAAATACACTTACATATACGCGAGAGTCTTAGAAACGAATTAAAAAACACGTACAGCGCGCGCGAGAGAGAGAGAGAGGGAAAGAGTCAAGTATACGTAATATAAAGAATGTTTGCAATTTAGCGTGTTTTTCAGGCAAATTTAAAAGCTTTTTTAAACGTAGCGGTTTAAAATTTTAATTGTTTTGGCACTAGGCTTCATTTACATATCCATTGGCTTTTTCTTTGAATTTAATTTTTTAGGAGCTTTATTTAATTTTTTTCGAGTTGATTTAAATCTGGAGAGACTTGTATCTAAGCGCTTATTTTACTATTAGTGGTTTTAGCTACTTTTATGTTTAAATTTATTTTTCTTGATATACAGTAAAGCTTTAATTATTTCATTTGCGTTAATTATTTTCTTACTTTGGATTTGGTTGCATTTTTTTGAGACCTGATTAAAAATTGAGACATTTTAATTTCAGCACTTTTTAAGAGGTTTTTACTTTTCTTTCTTTTGCTTTAATTTGGTTTTAGTTTGATGCAGTTTGTGACTTATTTTGTGATATAATTAGGGTTGTATTATAGTTCCTTACGTATTTCTTTGACTTATTTTGAGCTCAAGCAAATTGACAAACTTCTCTAGCGATTTTTTTTATTTTATTCACTTTTAATGAGATTTATTTAGATTTATTAGTTTTCACATCTTTACTAATACTTCTTCGGAAAATTTTTTTAAGATTCGGTTTAATGTAGTTTTTAATGATTTTTTTAAATTTTTTAAATTTACTTTTTAAGTTATTATTAACTTTGGCTCTTCTTCACTTTTTAAATTTCAGTGTATTTATTATTTTATTTTTAAATTTCCAAACAAATTTTCTTATTTAATGAAGGTCACATTTTAAACGACAGCTGTTGTTTTGATCTGAAAATAATAATAAAAAAATTAATTAAAATAAATATATAATATTCGTGTATCAATATATGTATGTATGTATATCAAAATATAATAGTGATTTAATAATATAACCTATTTATTATAAAATATTTACACAATAAGGGAAGGAAAAAAGTGCTATTTAAGTCAAAAGCTTTTTAAGAGGAATCAATTTACTGCCTGATAAGAATTATTTTTTTTTTCACGTGACATAGCCATAACGCCATAGCCATAACCAGACCAAATTTCAATTGGTTTCTATGGCAACTATGGCGAGTCACTTATAATCAAATGCAGTGTTGCCCATAAGTTTGATTCGAACAGTTGTTTTCTATGGTTATGGTTATGTCACGTCTGATTGAGCCTTGAAAACTTTGAAAACCTTTTTCAAAATTAATATATTATTATATGTATACATACATACATACATGCATACATACATATTAATAAAGCTCTTTGCCTACATATTTTTTTTTTAATAAATCACAATGTTTATTTTTTTTATTTAATTGCGTACTGAATTCTTTTATTTGATTTTTTCAGCAATTTTTCAAAATTTATTTAAAATGTACAAATTTCTTCAACTTTATGCATATTTTTCGCTGAAATAAATCTCTAAATTGTTTTTACCAATATTCCTTACTAAACATATGTTTTGTCTTATTTAGCCTTTCTTATTACCACATATCTACTCTCGTTATATGTTTATGTTTTTGCACTCTTTGGGGACTCTTTTACACAAAATAAAAGTAATTTTAAGTTATAACAGCAACCAACAAAACTTACAGAATAACATACAAGGGAGTTTGTTGGCGCATGTTAAAGAAAACTGTTTTTACAATAAGCAAAAACAAAATTAAAACACACAAAAAAATCATATAAAATGCAGCAAAAGCAACAAATATACAAAAAAATATATTAGTTCTGTATGGATGTACATATCTACATATATAGGTTTGTGTGTATGTGTGTACATAATTGCATACATATATATTACAATACGATGAACACGAAACAGCAGAAACAAAAAACCATGAA